>OX465570.1:7730242-17730242 GCA_950022955.1 Xestia ashworthii | reverse complement strand
GCTATGAACTTCTGTCAGGCGTTACATAGATAAGAGCACGCAATATTTTTTCTTCTACCGACTTGTTTTGAGATGCACGAATGTATGTACGCGTTGACCTGCAATGCAAGCAAGCATGCAGCAAGCATGCGGCACGCATGTAGCAAGCATGCGGAAAGCATACAGCAAGCAAGCAAGCATGCAGCAAGCAAGCATGCAGCAAGCAAGCATGCAACAAGCAAGCATGCATACAGTATGCAAGCAAGCATGCAGCATGCAAACGAGCAAGCATCACGCAGCAGGCATGGTTTCTGTCACGGCTCCGGCGCTGCGGGGGCTCCGGCGGCCTCACACGAGCTTATCGTCGCAGATGGGTTTAACGCTCACCACCGCAGCTTCGGCTAGCCGGCCAGCCTCAGCCGCGGCGGCGAGTGTTACAACCACCTGCTCCTCAATTCGCGGCCCGCCTCGCCCCTCCGGGCCTCCGCGATTTTAAATTACACTCTTGGGGTAGGGCAGAGAAGGCTGCGTGGAGTCGGATTTACAGCGATTCGTTTCTGTCACTAAAACCTAACTTTTAGGGATTTTTTTAGCGACTATTAATTTATAAATGACCATTCGGAATCATACACATTATGTGATACAATACTTAGGACATACGACTTTATGTCATGTAAAATTAGGAGATTCAATTATTATAGTATTCGATATTATGACAAAATAGTATTAGAAGTAAAGTTAGTTATGTAAAACAAAATTTCGGTATTTTGAACATTATGGTTACTGAAGTTAAACGTGTTATGGATAATGATTTTCGGACAAAAAATTTTAGGACAAGCAAGGGAGTAAGTGGTGGTCTTTAGTTTAGTCGCTGAGTCGCCGTTATATGTATTCCCGAAAGTCCACTGAAGCTTTTTGCTAAGGCTTTTTTTTTCAGCACAATTGGCATCACCCTTTATCGTCATTTACTGGGCACAATTCCAATTTTAGATTGAATTGGAACTTTGCTGAGGAATGCTAACTGAGCATTAGGCAAGGTTTTTTTTTTTACTTCTTGGATTAGAGATTCTTGGATAAGATATTGGTTCAGACTTTTTGGCGACTTTAGACAAAAAAATTTGTATCCCATTCTGTACATTTTTAAAACATCAGCGTTGAAAGGTATATTCTTTCTTTCTCTCTCTTGCATGAATATCACATACGAGTAAAGATCGATGAGTTTTATTAAGATTTGTGATCTGAGTTTTTTGAAGTGACAACTTCTTTACGTGCGTTGAGCACTTTTTGGGTGAACAACAATTATGGAACTCGCGTGACCATCACCTAACGCTTTGTAGCACTCGTAGCCGATCCGCTACGGCGTAGCACCACTTAGGCGTGCGCGGGGCACAACCCGTAGCAGACATAGATTACTTAGTTTTCACTTCGGCAGTCCCAAAGACTGCCCCGCATGATTTTTTGCTTTGTATCAGTCTTGCTCCAGTTCCTAGTTTCCAGATCATTGCGTCTGTACGGTCCAACCAAGCCTCTCTATGTTTTTCCCGTACAGTGCGTAGGTTTACTAAACAAATTTTCTGTATCACTACATGTTTTCAGCCCGCCTTCCAAGCTGGGTAAGATTTTTTAAATTATTTTTTTATGAAACATCAACAGACGTAATCCCGGAGAGGTTAGGCACACGTGTACCGTTTACTACTACTATCTACTCTCAAATTTGCCAGTTATGTTTAGACATACATAGGCTCGCCCCCAATTGACATCAATCGGGCTCAAGGTGCTGGTACTGAGAAATTACTAAAGGAAAACCCCAATGACAATGACGACCTGGGAATTCTGTATTGTCTCTCCGTCTCAATACAGGAGATAATCCATGTAATCAATTACCAAAATCGACCAACGCGGCTCATTTTTATAGGTCCTTTAATGAACTTGAAACATCTGATGCTCAATTTTATGTTATCTACTTTGAATGTGGCGTCTATAACTTCCACTGACTGTGTGACGTGATCTAGTTACGCGTTCAGTTTATGCTCGTAAAAGTTATTGGCAGCTGTGAAGTGTCTTCATGGACCGTTTCACATTAACTCACGCCCAGCATGGGGGTACATCACCCAGCTTGGTGTAACTCAACCTCTTGTAAACTGTATGCCTGCGTAGTAGAAGAGCCACACGCTCTAAATGACAATGCCCTTAATTTTGAGTATCCATGGAATTTCTTTGCGGTTCTTCTACATAGAATGCGACCAAAACGATGCCGTTTCTTAAGTGCCCATACAAGCTTTTGTAAATTTCTTCTCAAAAATAATTGGAATTCTCGATTCATCCAAAAATCATTTCACAACGTATGAAATACAAACACAAGACGTGAAAAATTTTCGCAAGCAGCATATATCCGTCCCCGAATCGTGCCCAAAGCATAAAAATCCATTAATGTACGTCTTTTCCGATCTACATAATTTATGATAACGAATACCGGACCTCCTTTTGACAATGAATAATATCCATTGATCTTCCAATAGCATTACACGTCAAAGGACTGAACAAGGCTTTACCGTAGCCAGATTGCTAAACGTAGTGAACGAGCCTTCTTTTTTATTCGGGATCAGTTCCGGTGATAGAGGCCGATGGATCTTTTCAGAGAAATTATTCATTCAGTAGTGATAGCCTAATGGTAGTGACCGTCGGACCGTCACAGTTCTCTAGTTCGTACTCAGACCTCTGATTTTTCGGTTTCATGTGCGTATTGTATAATTATCACTTGCTTTGGTGAAGGGAAACATCTGAGTAAACCAGCATGCCTGAAAGATATTTCTGGAATGTAAAGCCGCATAGAATCTCTGACATTAGATTAGGCACTCACTAACCACACGATAGAGACGAAGCTTACAGGTTACCCGTATGCAGCCAAATACCGGTATTTTGCTACCTCCACTAATTAGTCATTACGATACCCCTTGTTAAGACTGATTCACCCGATTATAGCTTATATTTCTGAGAAATATAATGATGATTTTGGTTTACACATCGGAAAACCAAAATCATAAAAGGTGAAGATTGGTAAGGAGGGTTTAGTTGGTAGGTAAGATTTGAATGACCTGTTCAAACTTTCCAAAATCAGGAGGAAAACGAATGGATTCATCATCATCAACCAGAATTCTTTTTTAAAAGCTTTTATTTAATTTGCAATGTACGAGTATGTATGTATTTTGTTTGGGTGGAATCTTGCTACTCAATTTCGAAGCAGATATTATCAACCGATTGAGCTGAAATTTCGTATACACGTTTAGTTTGGATGACAATACACGATAAGCTGTGTGACGTCATTCTAAATGCAATATGGCGGACCATCCAAGATGGCGGAATAGTTATTTTTAAGGGTTCCGTACCCGGAGGGTAACCAACGGGACCTTATTACTAAGCCTCCGCTGTCTGTCCGTATGTCTGTCAGAGGGCTGTATCTCATGATCTGTAATAGGTAGACATTTGAAATTTTCACAGAATGAGTATGTCAATGGCCGCTATAACAACAAATATAAAAAGGTCCCGTCCCTACTGCAATCTTACGGAACCCTTCATGTGCGAGTACGACTCGCAATAGGCCGGTTTTTACTTTTTGGACTCAGTCCCAATATAATTCAGTGCCGCAAAACTTCCTCGTCCAGATTGAATAGACCTTTCTCCCCAAAGTTGAAACTTAACGAACAGAACAATCGATAAAACGGAAATTAGAGTACAATGGCGCAATGAAATACGGTACCAAATCCCGACCAAACTTGATTACATTTTAATTGCAGCCAACTGAAATTGATACTTCGTCTTCGTTTCGTGAACGAAGTTAAAATCCAATCGTAGACCAAATCGAATTTATAGCGGTCTGGTAACCAAAATTGGTATTGAAATCTAGACTTCATTAAAGAATATAACTATCCTAACACATTTCTATCGTACGCTCTTATCCCAATTTATTACGGTTTTGCTGTAATCTTCTTCCATATTATATTATACTAGCGGACGTCCCGCGGTTTCACCCGCATAGTTCCCGTTCCAGTGGAGGTACGGGGATAAAATATATCCTAATGTTACTCGTGGATAATGTAGCTTTCGAATGGTGAAAGAATTTTTAAAAACGGTCCAGTAGTTTTTAAGCCTATTCATTACAACCAAACAAACAAACAAACAAAGTTTTCCTCTTTATAATATTATATTAAGTATAGACATCATCTCAAGCGTCTAAAAAAAACCAACGTGTCTAGCTATGCCATCTATCATACACAGTACACCCATCGTTTCTTTGTTGTACTTTTATAGCCTCCACTAAAGACTGACAAAGTATGTCTGAAGGATAGACCTTGATGAGTCAATAACATTACATCATTTCAGCAGAGGAGGTCGCAAACTTCAATTTATAATAGCAATCAATTTAGCTGAGAAGAGAACTCAATGTTAAGGACGGCCAGAATCGAGGACCGGTAAGTGTTCGTACATACGAGAGGCAGTCGTCGACGCTTCCAGCGGCTGCCGTCGACGCGTCGTCGACAAGTGACGGTGCAGTTTATCTGCCGTTGGCAATGTGCCGCTCGTCTGTAAGAACGCTAACAACAACACTTACATTATACATATTAGCGTGAGATTTAGTTTTGTCTGGATAGACAGGTCTAAGTGACAAACTCACCGTTGCCATGGAAGACAATTAAAGACCCCGCGAAATCTCCAAAAATTGCGTTACTTAATACTTCAACGCTCCCTAAAACGTGGTTGGGATGTGCTGATCGCGTTTAGTTTGACAGTTTAGATTCGCTCTAAGTACTAGCCGGGTCCTTAGTATTACCGGGAACAGTATTAAAATTCTGCTACAGATTTAAGACCTCATTACTAAAAAAAGGATAGCCAAATCTGAGCGTGAAATCAGGGCTAAAGTCACGCCCTGCTTTAATAGAATTTAGCTCAAAATTGATAAATACTGATCTCCTCTGCCCTCTTGAATTACCTCTTACCCTTGTTTACTCAACTAGACTGGTATTCAATGTGTGAAGATGTATTTTGCGTTTGCAATTTAGTTTCCGAACTAAGTAAACAAATATGTGCTTGTGACAAAAGAATTTTCAACACCCATAGATAGTTTGAATTACGGTTACAACATCATACGTTTTAAGACATTCTCTCAATACAAATCAACTTACATTATCTTCATTATCATCTTTATGCCCTTGTCCCATGTTACTTGGGGTCAGGCGATACGTTTTTTTCTACCATTCTCCTCTGTCAACCCCTTTTTTTTACGGAAGGGAAACCATCAAACAACTTCTCCCACTCTGTGCGGAGCGGGAGGGAGTGTCAGACTTTTACTGACTAAAAGCCATCCATGTTCCTTCCTCGCCCTTTATGCTCCGGGGCCGCGGTATCTCTTTCGAACAGTCCCGTACCGCCTCTGTCAACCCTCACACTATCATTTACTCCTTTTTCTTTCATATAATGATATGAATCCCCTCATACAATCCATCCACAGTTTCCTTGGTCTTCAATCAATCGACTTGTGTCATACTACCGTAAAAATGTTTTTCTTTGAACAGGAAATCTCATAAATTGGAAGCAAGGATTTTAGTAGGTAAGTACCTATAGGTAAGCACACACACATACTCATTAAAACTAATTTCAAATACCTACGTACAGAACATCATGTAGTGACGTAATAACTTCCTATCTACAAAACATTGTAGAACGACTATGTAAATCATTAAATATAGATTTGTGTTAGCCATCTAAAAATAAAGTACACTTTTTCCCGCAGGGAACGAAGGGATAATATTAGTACAAGTGGATGGGGGAAGCCCATGAGCAGTTCCATTGGATGCACGAGGACTAACTGTAATTTTAAATTTCCTTGTTGCGTGGGATTTGTTCATTTTGCCTTGCAAAGGATCTACTACCTTAATCAGAACCTTCTTCACGGATTAGATTGATACAATACAGTTGAATTCTTTGATACAATATTGAGTCATCAGACATCATCATTATTCTTCTGAACTTCTTGTATGTCTTAGATTCTTCTGTCATAATTCTCTTAATATCGTCTTCTGTGGAGTCAGTCATGTCGTTAGAGCCACACGCTCTAAATGACAGTGCCCTTAATTTTGAGTATCCATGGAATTTCTTTGCGGTTCTTCTACATAGAATACGACCAAAACGATGCCGTTTCTTAAGTGCCCATACAAGCTTTTGTAAATTTCTTCTCAAAAATAATTGGAATTCTCGATTCATCCAAAAATCATTTCACAACGTATGAAATACAAACACAAGACGTGAAAAATCTTCGCAAGCAGCATATATCCGTCCCCGAATCGTGCCCAAAGCATAAAAATCCATTAATGTACGTCTTCGTCGTAAGTTAGATTAAAATTGCTTAATAGCGTTATTAGGCTAGATTGCTATACATATAACAAATAAATAAAACAAGTATTTAGTCGGTCATCTATCTTCCCAATGTTGGTCAAATACCTACAAGGTGTCGCTTTGCATCCTGGTCAAATTCAAAGGTGTGCTATAGACCATCAAACTGAACCACTTTCTCCATGGGACCACCATCGTAATCGCGAAAAAATAATCAACGGCCTGATACAAAATTCCAATACCTGCTCGACCAAATGTATGAGACAGCTGAATATTTTTACGATAACGATGGTGGTCCCATAGAGAAAGTTGTTTAGTTTGATGGTCTGTAGCATACCCTTGAATTTGATCAGGATGCAAAGCGACCCTTTATATATCATAGGTAGATATGCCATCAGGACTCCCGATACGGGACATACTACAAAGGTTTGTTTTTTTCAACGACATTGTTTTTATCCAGCCAGCACCAAAGCTCAATAAATAAAAGCCCAGGTAATCCATGCTCCTCATAAAAACAATCCAATATCGGAAACCAATCAATCTTCGGAATCGAATCAAACATTTCTTGCGAATAATTTTCTCGTCGGAGTTACATCTTTAGGCAGAGCTATAAATGACAGTAGGCTCTATAAAACTGAAGTGTTTGCCTGACTACCATAACTGATATTTATGATCTTGTTGACTTACCAACGGGACAAAAGAAAAATATCCAACAAGCTATACAGATCATCATAACAAAAAAAACTGCGGTAGTGGATCCTGATTAAAGTGATTTCAGCAATATGGCTGCAAACACTGTTTAAAGCGTACACGGTTTAAAACTAAACTTCACACGGAATATCTTCCGAGGTTATTCAGTCAAACCGCAATCATGGAGCTTGCAACAGCGTCACAATATAGGGAGCTCTTGTAAGTGACAATATAAATTTAATATAGCTGCAGACACATCCTGTGAAAGGCATAAGTTAATCAGCCTGCGCTGTTCCCGAAGCTAGGACACAGGTCTTCTCTCTGTCTAACCGAGTGGGCCATAATCCACCATTTGAAACAGGCATGTCCTTATAACCAAAATTCAAACACATGTGTTTCGGGTGCACTGGGCCCGGGAATTACATCTCACTCTAGATAAAGAGACCTAGGTCCCAGACAATGGTAAGATTATTTCCCAGTGGAAGTAATCGTAAACATGCTTGATTGCATGGCGTCTGCCATGTACGGTCGAACAATCTATTTGGTTTACATTTTACAATGTAATTTGTGGGCTAAACTGTAAACCAAATAGCGTGTTCGACCGTTATACCAGGCCCGGCAGTCTCGACAGAGATAACGACAAAATCGTTAACTTTCGATTGCTAATTACTAACCAATAAATTCGGTTGCAATAATGATGCTTGCAAGTCTCTACATCCTAGATGCGTTTCTTGTAAGCATAATGATTGCAACCGAATTTGTTCGTCAGTAATCAGCGATTTTGTCGTTATCTCTGTCGAGACTGCCGGGCCAGGAAAGTATCCAGTATTAGTTTAAATACAGCAAGCGAATATTGAGCTCCATTTCTTCTAACTCCATGATATGAAGCGGTAATAATCGCCTAACAACAGTCGTTCAGCTGAAAAGCACCCTAATTGTGCACCATACAAAGGGGGTTCCGTAACCTCTGCGACAAAGACGTTGAGATAAGAGTTAGGAGGCAGTAGAAATGCTTAAGCTGCTTATCAGCTCACGCAACTGGTGCTAGTTGAAAGGGGTCACCACAATAGTTCATTGGGATTTGAACTCAAGGATTTATGAGCTTTTGATTCGGTTGAACGCTACTGTGAAAGCGCGCGCGCGGTCTTAGCGCCGACCAACGATTTTGCAGATGCGTTCAGGGGTGTTTGCGACAGCGAGTACTTCCGCGTGTTTGGTCACTACGGGATAAATATGGCCATCTTATCCTCTTCGCATTTGACGCACAGCATCCTAAATACAAAAAACCAATGTTGGTGCGTAAGTGCTTAGACTGCGTTTCCAAAAAAGATGGCTGAGTAGGTATGCGTAGCGAGGGTTGTGTGTGAAACAAACAACATCGCTTCTTTTAAACAAAAAAGTATATTATGTCATGTATATCAACTATCTGGCGACACAAGTCTCGTTGCTTATTGTGGCACTAGATGGCGCTGTATGTAATGTCCAACGATATTTATTTTCACAGCTATAGCTAAGCCTGCTAGTCATGCGGTTACTTAGTTTTACGCACATTCATCGCTGCAAATGCTGCGTTGCAGTGTAAATGCAACCCAAGCGACGTCCCGTAATTTTATGGTAACTTGTAGGATTCATAAAAAAATGTGGGTATCATTTAGTTACTGCCAGATTAATACAAAAAAAAAAAACAGTGTGCTTATAAAATATGCGAGCGATTAGGTATTAGGCATTACTCACACGAACACCAATCTTTCCTCAAATTATATCATAGCAGAACATGACGTAAATATATAATAATTATGTTTTTTTCGAAATGGAATCTCGCAATTCAACCTAGAGTGGTTATCGTCTGCTTAACCGGATTATCCTGTAGGTGCCTTGAGTGTAAGGACGAAAAACTTACAAACTAAGCGACTAGACGCTAAGGGCAGCCCCTGCGGGATACGGGCCTTGGGGCGTCGCTGGACGAGGACAGCGAGGGGACAGGCTGGATCTGTGTGGTGTCATTAATTAGGGACTGGTTTTGGACTTCAGGCTCAGCCACGCGGGCTGGCACCAGCGAGGGACGGGGAGGGTTCGAATCGGGACATCGCGACGGGCTTCGTAGTCGAAGATATAATAATAATGTGCAAAGACTTACCTATTTTTGTTTTTATATCTAAACATTGTGATATGTGTGGAAACTGGAGGATTTTCCGCCACTTCTTGCTTTTGCCCTTATTGCTATCGGAACCTCCTGAAACAAACGGAAAACGTACTAAGTATTATGAACTTAAAGCCTTGTTTTGTATAGTCGATACCTTGAACGATACAAGGAACAAGTTTTTATAGGTTTATTTATTTACAAGCCTGACGAAGTCATAAAACGAAGCGGTGCGTCGTGATGTCTAAAAAGTGGTGATGTAAACATTCAGGAAGTCTTATAGAATATTTAAATCAGTCAATCTTAAAATTCGGAACAAACATAATCTCACGCTTTTTTGCCATGGGGTAAGCAGAAACTACTGAATGCAATCTGCGACGATCCTTATTTACTTATCTTAATTTTCCTTTTAAGGGGGATGCCCAGGGTAGAACGGGAAATTAAATTTTTCTAACTGTTTGTTGAACCAAATATGATTCGTGATCGTAACATGTTTGAATTTTATTTAAGTACTTAAAGAATTTTGAATGACTTTTTCATAAAATAGTCAATCAATAGGATTAACTGAATTTAGAGGTTTGTATAGACGACAAAAAGATAATAATTTGTCGTTAGTTAGATTATCAACAAATATTCGAACCGTATTTTTTCTTTTGTTACATAAACCAAAATCGACGAAGATACGACGCTTTTCAAATTCTCTATACGTCACGCCTTGGTATAACTTTTAGCAAGTACTGACGGCACGAGCCCCCACTCTCGAGTTTTGATGCGTTTTATCTTTGTCAATATTCATTGATTTACAAAAACAGAAAATACGTGTCCATTATTTTCCAGTATTCTAACTGACGGACTAAATAGATGCAATTGTTTGATACTGTCGTCATGCGTATTGATGATATGAATGAGGATAACTCTGTGAAGCCATATTTGTTACGGTCGCAAATCATATTTTAATCAACATACAAACTAACAATAACCTGCAAATTGCAAAAAACTCAAGTAAAACTGAATTTCGCGGGGTACCCTGGCCCTTCCACGGCTTCCACTTTAATTTGTACAGTCGCCAGCACATCGAGTTCCCATTAACTGTCAAATTTCTCCAAATGATTTCAAACCATAGAATGTTAGAGGTTAAGTTCAAAATCGAATGCGAAAATTTGACAGTTTGTACCTAGTAACTTTTGCGTTGGCGACTGTACTTGTAACGTTATAATTTGGCACCAATAGCCTCTCTAACTATAGATAAATCAATTTTAGGTATATCAGAACTTGTTATCGATACAGAATGATTTCATAGTTTCTCCAAAATATTACACGGCTAAAGATAAGGCGAGACTTCCTGATGTAAATATCAGTCTTAATCAATACGGTTACTACTGGACTGGACATACATTTATTTATTTTTTACACCGCTGCTTCGCCAGTCTAGAGGTCGGAAATTATTCTTCGGGAACGTACCTACTTGGATTTAAAGTATCCAGTGTTCTAATGTATGTATGTGATATGGTCTCCCTATGTGCAATTTTTCAACTAAATCAGTTCTAGGGCCCTAAAATGGCCGCTTTAGCAGAATCGTAATAGGATTATCAACAAGTTTTAAGGGGCCGGCGGAGCATGCGTTTTTCATACAAACGCAATACCAAAATAATTTGTAAATCATAGGTACATATTCTTAAGGTAGGTAGTTTTTTTTTTCGATTTGATTACATAATATCTAGGTTCCCAAATATATATTTTGAATGGACATTGATTTAAACAAGAGTTATGAGAAAAATAAGTTTTCTATAGAAATTTTAAATTCCTCATATCTCGTCTTTATATCATTGTCCTTTCAAAATATATATTTGGGAACCTAGATATTATGTAATTCAATCGAAATAAATACACACTTTCATATATGTTTGATTTACAAATTATTTTGGTATTACGATTGTATGAACGACGCACGCTCCGCCGGCCCCAAAAATAATATTAATCACGGAAGATATTAGACATTTTAAGCTTAGGATTATCATTATCATCTACCCGCCCTTGTTTCTTCTTCTATCCCCCCTCCCCCCCCCCCCCCCCGCCAGACGTGAGAAACATAATAGGATATTTACTAAAAGAGCCAATAATACTATGTATTACGTTACAAAGTGTCAATTTATAATATTAATTGCATCTGTGAGCATTATATGAATTTTAATGCGATTCACATTATTTCCCAATTATTATTCTGCTAAAGCGGTCATTTTAAACCCCCAGCAGACAGGCAGCTTTCCTTTCGTACATTCGTAATATTAACCTAACCAACAACCTAAAAAGAACTTGCAAAACTAATTAAAATAATTGCAACGAATAATACTTTCAATTCAATTAACACAACTAAGAACATGATTACAAACAACTCGAATATAATACCTCGGACACACATGACAGGACTTTCTCTAGAACACCAGTTTTATCAGTTAGATAAATATCGCAATGTATATAAAAAGGTGTTTTAATTAATCACCGATCATTATCTATAGCGGGAGCGGTGCGTTGCAGCGCTAATGATTTTTTTTCTAATAATAAAATGAGCATATTTATGTCGCAATAAGTTGTTGATGGACATAAAGATTATAGCGTTGCTTAACATAACATCAAGCCTCTAATCCTAGAAGGGAAAAGCAGAGAGTAATTAGTACATCAGTTATGTCGAACCTTTTGAACGCCATTGTCACATATTCGTGACAAGCAAGCGCGTGCCCTGTTCGCTAACGACACAAATATGTGACAAAATGGTAGGTGAAATTGTGGCTTCGCGTGGAGGGCACGAGCGTGCGTTTATGCTTTGGCGTTCCAAAGGGTAATCAGTGGCGGTACTTTCATACACGCCAAATAGCTTGGCTTGCCCTCAAACCCTACTACTCTTCATGCTGTTTCTAAACAGTCTGCGTGACTTATGGGCTTGCTGTATTGTTGGCCTTGGTTTAAGTCTCATGAAAAAGAGGGAAAGTCTATTGCCATTAACCAGGTACAAATCCAGACTCCGTGGCTGCTATTGATAACTTCGTGATGGTAAACAGGTAAACACAATAACACTTGGCTCGACCAGAAATTCGAAGCCAGGGTCTGGACCACCCGGAGCGAGACGGAATGGGAAGCCGTCACCTCCTTCTGCGAAGCAGTCATGCTAGCGAAGGAGGTGGCGGAACGCGAGGCAGAGCCTTTCGCCCCAGCCGCCGCGGGAGACGCACCGGGCGTCGGGGGCCACGTGGTGGCTACCGGCCACCGTAGACGCGGGCCTGTGGATGGTGAGCTATGGACTAGCTCGCCGTCCGTCCGTCTTATGACGACAGGCCGTGTCGACGGCGCGTTTGTGTTCCACGCGTGCCTCAAAGAGATGTCAGCATAAAGGAATTGGCCCGCAAGGGCCGAAGCCTGCCGGGGCTGCAGGACTGTTCGAAAGAGATACCGCGGCCCCGGAACGTAAAGGGTGAGGAAGGAACATGGATGATTTTTAGTCAGTAAAAGTCTGACAGTCCCTCCCGCTCCGCCTAGAGTGGGAGTGGGAGGAGTCATTTGATGATTTTTCCCGTTCGCAAAAAAAAGGGTCTGGACCACTAGCGACTAGATCAACAAGGCAGTCAAATAATAAAAAAGTATATTTGTGTCGCAATACTAAGTTGATTTGACATAAAGACTGGTGTTATGTAATCGTAATAAAAAGTAGAGTACTAGGTCTTGAATAGGAACCGGTTGTTGTAAGTTTATTCTTTTTACTCTCTCGCTTTATGTTTTATGATTGGCATAAATTTGTTATTTCTCTCAAACAATCAGAGTAAGTATGTAGAGGTGAGTATTACCCAGTTACTGGGTTGTAGTTGTGGGGGTCAGATAGGTGGGCCGTTGGTTCCAGCTGTCGTTTCTAGATCTTTGACAGTCGTTACAGGTAGTCAGTGGCCTGAAAAGTCTGACAACCAGTCTTACCAAAGGGTACCGACTACTAACTGGATTGTGGAGGTCAGATAGGCAGTCGCTCCTTGTAAAATACTGGTATACAGCTGCATCCAGTAAGATTGGAAGCTGACTCCAACAAAGTTAGAAATGGCTACACAGATGATGATGAATCATCAGAGTACCTGTAGTAGTGTCCAAGAAGTTAGAGGTGAAATCCTTATCTGAAGTTTAGTTTCTTTATTAATAATTTTGATTCGGATGCTGTTTATGTACTTCTCATATTCGGACTTTGACCAATATCGATAGTTATTAAACATGTAATTCGGATACTTCTTTTTTCGATTATTTCAAGGTAAGTAATATTATCTTACTATTATAAATGCGAAAGTTTGTAAGAATGGATAGATTGATGTCTGTGAGTCTTTCACGCAAAAACTACTGAACTTTGGACAAAAAATGGCACCCGGACTAACCAGATAATTTTTATTTTATATTGTTTTAACCCGTTTTATAACCTGGATGAACACACGGATACTTTTTACCCCGGCAGTATGATCCCGTACGACAATAACCGAACTCCACTGCGGGCGAAGCCGCGGGTCTAAGCTAGTTACAACATTCTATAAGACGAGCAGGTAAACAGTACTTAACACAATTTAGTATTACCTACAACATTTATACTTACATACGTCAAACAGACAGAAATGACTAACTACGTTGGCATACGCAAATAAATATTTACCTAATTATGAATATAATATATTTGAAATATTTATACCTTTGACGTAGGTGTAAATACGTACCTGTTGGCAATTTGGTGCTAACTCAATATTGTATAATATAACGGCACGCCTAAAATCCTCAAAGGGTTAGGGAGAGGTGCCTAATCATCATCATCATCATTTCAGCGGAAAGAAGACGTGTCGCCACATAGGGAGGTATACAGTACCTAATAACCTTTATTTCCCCAGTTATGTGTAAGTCCCTTTATAATAGGGGCCAGCATATTGCCATCAGTCGGCCACAAATCCAGACTCCGTGGCTGCTATTGAGAAATATCAGATCAAAAAACTTAACAACTTTGCCCGACCCGGAAATCTGACCAAACACGTCATGCGACCACTACACCAACTATTATTTAAACTCGTATTGAACTTGGTTTGATTGAACCGAATCAGGTAGTAGGTAATACACCTAGTACCAGGTGAACCGCGGTCCGCGGGACACGGACAAAGCTAGTAACCAACATCTGCCTAGCCTTTTCCCAACTATGTTAGGGTCGGCTTCCAGTCTAACCGGATGCAGCTGACTACCAGTATTTTACATGGAGCGACTGCCTATCTGACCCCCAAAACCCAGTTACAACTGAATAATCCGATAGGTAACAACTTGGTAAAACTGGTTGTCAGACTTTTTGGGCCACTGACTACCTGTAACGACTGTCAAAGATCTACAACTGACAGCCGGGACCAACTGCTTAACGTTCCACGGCACGAGGAAATTCGGTATGTAATGGGTGGTCACCCATCCGCAGATCAACCTAGGCAAGCTCGGCTTAACCTAAAGATCGACCTGAGCGGCTGTTATTATTTAGCCACGTGCTTCTCAATAATAACCACATATTAACCAATAATCCAGCTCGCCTACCTAATTACAATTTTACGACCATTAAATAAACGACCAAGTATGCAACCACGTTATTCAGCCGGTTGCGACCACGTTTACGCCTTTACGACCAAACTCGCGGTCAATGCGCACTCTTCAAACGGGCTAATTTACGGGCAAATTGAAATATATACGCAGTTTAAAATAAACATTTCTGTTACGTTTTTGGGTGAGCGTGTCTTCATTTAGTGAGTTTCGGGGATTCGCGGGAATGCTCACGGTCTGCAATTAACGATATTGCTGGGAACGTAAGATCTTTAAGATTACACAGAGTCTCGTTATAGTAACGTTTCGGTTATTGCATTACGATATTCTTATTTTTCAGATATTTTCGTGTGACTTTTTTCATTTCTAAGTTCAATTCTAATAGCCCATTAATACCAAAAACTTCTCTGTTGTAGTACTTTTATAGATGTTCTTTTCATTTCTTGGCTTAGAGTACATCTCGGAGTTCAGTGGTGGCAAAAGCCTTCTTTAATACTTTTCTATTTTATTGGATGGCAAACAAAGGTCTACGGTCATTCTGATGTTATGGGTGCTTTTTACAAAGGAAAACGAACGCCATCAGCTAATTTTCACTTGGAAAGTTGGTCCTGAGTAACCTCTGCTGCAGTCAAACAAGGCTAAAGTATCTCATGTGTTTGATACAACTTTACACCCAGAGCACAGGACGCACGCGACACTTAGCAGCAAAAATAGTTCCATCCACCCACCACCTAGTGGCGATAGTTTCATACAAGCTTGGCTTGTCTTTACCTATCTTCTATTCTTTAGGGTTTTCTGAGCAGTCTGTTCGCCCTAGGGGCTTGTCGTATTGTTGCCAACTAGGCACGCCACTGCGGCACCAAGTAGAACTACTACCAGGGAAGGTAGGGAAGTACTACCATTACCATTAGGCAGCATTATCACCACAGATGAGCGAGGGATGTGTGTGGAACTAACCAATCATAAAGGGTGTCAAAAACCTCTTAACGAAGCCGAAAAGGACTTGTTTTCCCCGTATTTGCGATCACTTTCTTGTTCTACACCATACCTGGGAACCTTTTAGTTACGGAGATATTGGGGGTCAAAGTTCCAACCTTTTGACAAGTTTTTTTAAATAAGGTACAAGTTTTTAATGTTAGATTTTTACTTTAAACACTTCCACGATCCCCAGTACTATTCAATCCACCCATCAGCACAACGTTTTGAGTTTGTTACATTGAGTTCTATCACGAAAACATAATTTTTCAACCCAAAAAAAAAGTCGTTTCCCAGCAATAATTGATGTACCGAATGCTTGGTTGACGGCTTCGTGATGAGTCTGTTTACACCCTGTATAGCTAGAATTCCTCAAGCCGTGAAAACGAAGCGCTATTAACTGTTACTTTCACACATATTACTCGCTACGCTACGAATCCTCGTTCAACTCAGGTGGAAGCGTAGCCTTACTGTTACTTCTCCAAACGAGCTCCTTCACAAAGAGCTCTCCAGCTATTAGTGTAAATTAACAGGCCCACATTTGCAGCCAGCGCTAAAGCGGCTACCAAATAAAATTTTATTAAGAACCCCTCTTTCCCTGCTGACGCTATAACTCCGTAAGTCACTCAGTAAGTGGTGATAGGCACGCCCCCTGGTGCCCCACTTTATCGGACACAGTATTGGGTTACAATTATTGAGAACGAGCTGTAGCTCCCCTGGCTTCACTCGCATGGAGGTCGGTTACTGTCCCACTTGATCATACTACTGGGATAAAAGTATTCTTCATATATGTTAAACCGTAATGGATGGCGCAGCGGTAGTGAGGCTGCCTTACGTTCTTAGGGTCCCGGGTTTGAATCCCGGTAGGAGCAAATGTTTGTGTGATGAGCATGGACATTTGTTTCCGAGTCATGGATGTTTAAATATGTATTATAAGTATGTATTTACAAATAAAAGTATATATGTAGTACTTATATCAACTGTCTGGTGACCACAACACAAGCCTTGCTTAGTGTGGCACTAGATGACGCTGTGTGTAATGTCCAGCGATATTTATTTATTTATTTAATCTTGGTTATTAACTATCTGTGTGCCACATTTCATCCAAATCCGTTCAGTAGTTTTTGCGTAAAACTGTAACAAACATACATTATATCTTCACACTTTCGCTTTATAATAGTGTACTAGTTAGATTTCCTAACAAAAAAAAATCCAATGTCAGGGGTCGAATCGATAAAGACGTCAGGGAATTTCTACATTCTGATGCTTTTCGGTAAGTCATCGTAATACAAATATTTAGTAAGAATTCATTGATTGTTTTAGACCTTCGATTTTCCGTAGTTTATTAAAATTGAAAAATAAAAACTTTTTTTGCAAAAAAAAAACCGACTTCAAAAAAAAAACAAAAAGTTAAAAATAACTTTAGCTTCTGAAGTCGGTGACCTTTGTTTGATTGATTTAATTTTTTTGTCAAGTTATTTTTAACTTTTTGTTTTTTTTTTGATGTCGGTTTTTTTTTTGCAAAAAAAGTTTTTATTTTTCAATTTTTAGTGGTTCACATGTGCTTGGTACACATGGAAAGTGCATACCGTTACAATTACAGCAAGCCCAAACACGACTAGGATACATTGTCTCATTATGGAGTTCCGTGACTCTTGGCTTCATCATCCGATCTGATGGTAGAATGGTTCTTATCAAACGCAAGTGCTTCATTTGTTGCAGAAAATACCAAAATCGCTGTACGTTATCCTATAAAATTTGAAGAGTTCCCTCGATTTCGCCAAGATTCCATCACCAGATCCCGACTTGTTGGCTATGGGACCAACTTGGAAGTATACCCTTTCAAACAAAAAAAGAATTTTTCAAATCGGTTCAGGCGTCTTCGAGTAATCGGTGAATATACATTAAAAAAAAAATACATACAGTCGAATAGAGAACCTCCTCCTTTTTGGAAGTCGGTTAAAAAGCAGGTTTTTCATTCATAATTATTGCCCGTATAGGTTTGCACATTTCTATGAAACGGCTAACGATATTTTACCTGACGAATGAATTTCCTTACAGGTCATTCACTTTCCGTTATCCGTTTTTATTGGAATTGATACCAGGACTAACTATGACCAGATGAAGATAATGTTTGTAGATGTTAGCACATCAAGCTACTAATACAATCTGTCAAATTTATTTAAGGCTGATACTCCAGGGTAGCCCGCGAAATTCAAATTTTCTTACTTTTTTGCAATTTGCAAGTCAGTGCTAGGTTGTATGTTAATGAAACTATGATTCGCGACTGAATACGTATGTAGTTACAGAATTATAATCATCAATACAACCCTCCAAGTTCATAAAGGTCTAGGAATGACTTTGACCTTGAAAAAGCAGTTCCTATACCTTTATGAACTTCGTTATATTGATGAACTACATACGTCTTACAATCGCGAACAATATTTTAAGGCGATTAGACGAGCTAAATTAGCAACTCTATTTGTGGTGGTTCAAACTTCGTTTGAAATGCTGTTAGAATAAAGTTCTAATCAGCTTGCACTACAAAGTGGTTGTTACGTCAGTCACTGCGGGCCAAATAGCGCGAAACGAGTGGTTTTGATCGATTTACAAAAAAGCTATTGATTGGATTAAAAAACTAAAAGACTATTAAGTATGCTAATATATTGCTTGTAGAATTATTTGCCAAAAAATCAGAATGATCGCATGCATATTAGGATGTTTTTTTTTGTTTGAAAGATATTTTTAGAGATAAGTTCGGGTTTTTTTTATCCAGTCAAATTAACTGTATTATGTTTTCAAAACACTATCATGTTAGCATATATCCTGAAGAATATCATATATTTTTCTGGTCTCGTTTATAGCAGTGAATCACATACTTTTAGTAATTGGGTGTTTCTCTACTAATTGGAAAATCGCAGTCCGCGGCATAATTTACGTACAAGATGTTTATTTTACTGAGTTCTGTGTATTTAAAACGATAGTGTACTAGTTATTCTTAGTACGCTATAGCTTATTTTGTAATTTATTATTGTAATATTAATAACAAATGCACTTTAACCACTTGAAAACACAGTCCCCTGTAGTGTCCCATTTCCGAAATAAAAGGTTCGTGACAAAAAAAATATTTTCTTTATTGTTATTTCTAAAGCATAAAACATTCTAATAATACTAGAATACATTAAGTATCTTTGTAAAACATAGTTATATTTTTAAATAAAAATTTAAAACTTAATTCGGTATGATAAATGTTGTCCTCAATATTTTCAAACAGTCCCCTGTTACAAATTGAAAAATTCTCTGAAATCTTATTACGTATTGGTGCGGAAATTAAGTCGGTGGAACGAAACGCAACCGCTGTGATGTTCATTCGGTTGCAAACGAAGCGCGCCGTCGTCATTTTGTTTAGTGTCAACATTGCATCTAAGGTGAAACCACGCGTCCTGGCTGAACGTTGAAACAGTCCACTGGTACGCATTTATTTGATTGTTTTCAATGACTAATTGCAATATATTTTTATGAATAATTATTTAGAAAGTATGTTAATATGTATGCTTCTCAAACTTGATATACTTAAAATCATTCAATGATACTACACTTTCTATCTGAAATAAACAGTCCCCTGGCAAACAGTCCCCTGCCATCTCATGACACAGAATGACATCACATTTCACAAAATCGTCAATATCTCCCAAATAAAAAGGAAAACGTGTGAGCTATTAAAGATTTTATATTTATTTTATAAATATCTTTCAATTTATTAACACATTTTTAACATTTCCAAAAAATATGCCTGGGACAGTCTTGTATGGGGCAGTTTCCAATTAGTAGAGAAACACCCAATTATAAAAATCGCGTTTAGCTCATGTAATCGCCTTAATCAACGTGCACTAGCACCAGTTTGCAAATTGCAAAAAATATACCAAAATTTGAATTTCAAAGGCTACCCGGGAGCATCAGCCTTAGTAGATTTCAACTTAATCGCTAACGGTTCAAGGTTGGGAAAAATTGACAGTTTCGAGAAGCTTGATGTAAGCTGGCGCCTGTACATTGAATTGTCTGGACTGGATCACTTCTTGTCTGGCTTCAGATCCTTACTACGAAGTTATTTACATGGAAAAAATTTTTCGTTATTACTAAACACAAAACTGAATAATAAATCATCAAAGCCTTGAAAATAGGCTGTCAAGAGATTGAATAAATTGGTCAAAAACATCAAATATTAATACATTTTGGCTAAATATTCAAATAACCATCATGTTTTATCGAACTACTTTGAATTTTTATCAGAAGAACACGTGACCGATACTGGTTGAAACTTGACACTGGTGATGAAGTCAATGACCTCTTAATGACGTGGTGATTACGATCCAAACAATGTTAATAATTAAAAGATATAACAGGAAAAAGTGAAGCTAAAATGCGAAAAAGAGTAGAAATATAAAAGAAAAGTTAAATATATAATAGAGCGGGTCGCAATTCATCTCAAATGTGGTTTCGGTTTCCCGCCGCAGCGCAGTTTCAAATGGATCAAAGACTACAATATATATAACTAGCGGACGTCCCGCGGTTTCACCCGCATAGTTCCCGTTCCCGTGGGAGTACGGGGATAAAATATATCCTATGTTACTCGTGGATAATGTAGCTTTCGAATGGTGAAAGAATTTTTAAAAACGGTCCAGTAGTTTTTAAGCCTATTCATTACAACCAAACAAACAAACAAACAAAGTTTTCCTCTTTATAATATTAGTGTAGATGAGATAGACGGTACTCTCAACCGTATTTCCGTCATCATACAAGCAGCGCTCTCTATCCGTGGTGGCTAAATCAAAATCTAACAAAATAAATACAAAAAGTGTGTCGTGAGTCGTGACCGAGGTTTGATCTTACGATCTGCACCTCCTAAGTCAGTGGCAGTCCTCAACGAGCTACACGTTATACTGACAATCTGTCTAAAATAGCTGTTCTATTGCATGCTATGACAGTTGTCAGTTGGTGACAGATGATTGATAGTGTAACCATGAATAAAATACGTCTCTAGCATTGATTGATTTAATTCTTTTATTTTTTTTATATTTACTTAGATTGGTGTAGATTAAATAAATATATGGTTTCTCAATCTAATTTGTCAAAATTGTTATTTTCAATTAAATCTTATCACTGTTATAAAGTGGCAACCCAACCAGTAAATAATTTCATCCTCAGGGATAGCTGGCGCTAGTTTCCGTACAAAATTTTCGAGCAGGCTCTAATGTTCTAAGAGAGCACAGCTTGAAATGGATTGCGGCCGAAACTGGAACGGTCAGCGTTTCAGTGGCTACTCAATTAAAAGTTATAAGTACTGTATATTTATTCAGTAAATCTTGGGCCACACTAACGTGAAATGCCATTAATTATTGCGAAAATGGACGCATTATCGCAATAATTACTGGCATTTCTCGTTAGTGTGGCCCCAGCATAATACAGTCAATTTTAGACTAAATTAATAAAATACAGTCATGATCTGACGCCTGCGCCTTCACCCGCGTACAAATTACACACTAAAACCTTCCTCGAGAACCACTCTACCCATTGGTGAAAACAGCATGAAAATCGGCGCAGTAGTTTTGAGTTTATCTCGAAAAGACAGATAGACGCGGCGGAGGACTTTGTTTTATAATATGGAGTGATATGTAGTGAAGTTGAAGTTTAAATACAACAGTTTTAATAACAACACCTATCCTCTCAATCAACTACATACATATAATAATTATATTATTAAGCCGCACTTTCTACATCTCAACAACAATAACAGAACGTGTTTGCAACAGCGGCCATGCGAGTTCGTTCGAGCGTCATGAACTCATGATTTATAAATGAATCCAATCAAAAGTGGGTCTCCTTCGCCGACCGTTTCACCAGTCACCACTTAATCAAATCATATTTTATAATGACGTTTAAATAATGAACACTTGTTTCATCATGAGTGGGAATCTCGGAGTTTTGTGTTAGGGTCGGCACTAATCCGTTGCAGAATTAGTTTTTCGTTGTAAGATGGGTTTAAACCAGAACATTCCTGGCGAAACGTTACTGCTAAGCGAGTTTCGTTCATGCCACGGAAAGCACGTTAAGCCCGGTTTCCACTGCGATAGAGTAATGTGCCGAAAATTGCTAAGCAAACAGACTTTGCCTTCTTGAAATAGGGTGCGTACCATTTGATATAATAACAAAACATCTAACGATTACATGACCTAATTTCATATCATATACTTTACTTTAGTACAACGATGAGATGATATAATGAATTAGGTATTGATATTATTTCAGTTTACCTAATTTTAAATGGTTTAATTATCATTTTCTATCATGCACATTTTAAATATTATGTTGGTATAATATTTAGTTAGTATATTATTTAAAATCTATAGAAACGTTTAATATAATTTTGAAACGAACTACTTTGTGTTCTAAATTGCAACAACTGATTGGACTATAAACGCCTGCTACTTTCGTGTTCCGCCCCGACCCCCTCTATTGTTGGAGACTCGTCTGGGTTAGGTTAGGTTAGAACAGTGACCTTAAGCGCCAGATTCCCTCTTTGTTGGAGAATCATCTGGGTTAAGTTAGGTTAGAACAGTGACAATTAGCGTCAGATCCTCTCTATTGTTAATGAATCATTTGGGTTAGATGAGGTTATAACAGTATGAAGTTTCCAGATATTTACTTATTCATTACAGAATTTTGGC
This sequence comes from Xestia ashworthii, assembly GCA_950022955.1. Taxonomy (NCBI): domain Eukaryota; kingdom Metazoa; phylum Arthropoda; class Insecta; order Lepidoptera; family Noctuidae; genus Xestia; species Xestia ashworthii. Next base: position 17,707,766 of record OX465570.1, on the reverse strand, counting down.
TGACAATGAGTAAATATGAAAATTAGGTCAAATGAAAATTAGGTCAACTGAAAGTTACTTGGAAAGAGCATTATATTATTTGAAATTAACGTTATACTAAATGTTATTAGAGCAAAAGAATTTTATATGACATGTAACATTAGATCACATGAAATGATGTTATTTGTTTTTGTAGCATATGAAAATTTTATTTTATTTCAACTGAAAATATACTATACAATTACACACCCCTTGAAATAGGTCTTCGTGGCCACCACAAAAGAGAAATGACAACAGTGAGCAGAGCGAGCTCATTTTTACTCTTTTTGCCTGCTATGTCATTTCCGCTTGACTCTTTGTTAGTGGAAACACATGTAAGTAGTTTCCTTTTGCGAAGTCAAAGAAATCATTAATGGGTCCGCGGTGGAAACCGGGACGAGGGTGCGTTTCCACCAAAGATGAGTGATGATGCGAAGCGAGGGATGTATGTGAGGTTAATTAACCACAAAGCTGGATTACTTTAAGTTGTGAAAAAGAAGCCACATTATTGGAAAAAAATATACATATTATGATAGCTTGATAGCATTTAGATACTCGTAACTTGACTTAATTTTCAATAGCGCCCAAAAAAAACTAGCATTCGCAGCGCAAAATAAACTGACTATAACACAATAACAACAAATCTTAACTTCGAACATTTCCATTCAATGTAGTTCGGCTGTTGTCACTAACTCAAGAGCCTTAATTTAAAACCATTGTGAGAACGTTTCAGAGGACCCTCCGTCCTTGAGACTTGGGACAACAATTGATAAATGGGTCAAATCTCTTCTTCAATAGCTGTTTATGTCAAGCCTTGTTCATAAAAGCTTAAACAACTCTCGAATTTATCGAACATTTTGAGACAGGCTATTTATTTCAAGCATCACCTGTCTAGCGACCTTTTCCCAACTATGTTGGGGTCGGCTTCCAGTCTAACCGGATGCAGCTAAATACCAGTATTTTATATGGAGCGACTGCTCTCTGACCTCCACAACCCAGTTAGTACCTACTGGGTAACCCATTGGTTGTCAGACTTTCGGGGCGCTGACTACCTGTAACGACTGTCCAAAAACCTACAAATTAGAGCCGGGACCAACTGCTTGACGTGCCTCCCGGGGCACGAAGGAAACTCGGTATGTACGGGTGGTCACCAAACCACGGACCAACCTAGGCCAGCGTGGCTTAACCAGAAAATCGACCAGAGCGACTGTTATTTTTTAGCCACAAGCTCTTTATTTGTATTTTTGAATCTAAAGAAATATACTGAGTTACTAGAATAGAAAAAACCTTGGCCAGCTGTGGTAGACTCACAAGGCTTATCCAAAAATGCTAAAATACAGGTTCTTTATACGACCGTGAATTTAATTCTAATTTATTAGTTGTTTAGTTACCCATTCGGAATGGCACGATCAGAATTAAGTAATTTAAACGATGCATTACTAATAAATCAGTTAAATGACAACATCAAATTAATGGTTAAAACACGCGTCTATCAAGAGTGTGCGTAAAAAGAGGTGTTACACAACATGCTTGGTTAGAATTGTTGCAAGAGTGTTCGCATAAATCCAATGAGTGCCGACCTTAATGATTCATAACAACCAACGGTACCATAAACGGTAACCGTTGTAACTATTATAGTTATTGTGATCTAAGAGGTTACTAAACTCTTCGACTGTTGAGATAGATAAAAAAACATTAAGAGAGAACAGGGCCTGCAAAGAATTTGAAGAATTGTTTATAACAAATTATTACCGTCGTCGCGCTACGTCGAGCCTACCCCCGCCCCGTAGAGGGATAGGGAAAGCAGCAGCTCAGACCTATTATATCACAACATCTTTGACGAAATCGACGACGTTTCGTATTCCTCGTTTTTTCTCCTCGAAAACTGAGCAAAATTAATTATTTTGGATATTAAAATTTTGAGATAGAGAACATTTTGAGTCAAGGTTCGTATCAATTTCTTTCATGTTCAAAACTTTTCAAATTTGTCTGGTAGTCTACTAATCACGGCCGTGGAAAAAAAGGCGTATTGTTTGTCAACTTCGGAGAATAATAGGTAATATTTTCTGTTCTTCATTACTTACTTATTAGTTGCTGAAAAAAAAAAGGAATTGACAGAGACGTGTCTACCAGTAGACCTTGATTTTATAAAACCAAATTGCTCTAGACGTATTATTCTGGCCAAAAAGGGGAATACGTAACGTCGATTTCGTCAAAATTTGTATGGAGAATCGCAGCCCATGTCCTTGCTTAAGAAAGGACTAAATCATTGCTCAGTACAATTTATACAGGCCAAATTAACTTGACAGGATCATAAAGAAACTTCTCTTTATCTCAGAATTTACGCGTACGTATTCTAATATACATTATATATCCACATTTTTATGTTTTACTTTATTATCAAATCAGCATGAATAAACCATAACTTAATAAAACATAACCATAGCTATATTTGTCTCCTTTTCTTTTTACACAAGTATCGGAAAAATAACTTTGTGGGGAAGACACATATTTGGCATATCGTTATAGCAATAACGGGTAATAAAAATAAATACGACATATGTTCTATGTACGACATTTTTGCCAAGGACTTTCGGGATATTGTGACAAGGTTCTATCGATCCGTGGGTGCGTCCGCCCCTCAACTATTTTTTGATAACAAGACCTAAAACCTGAGAGCCCTCGCACCCTTCTGCCTTAAGAGGTTACGTAAAAGTATTTTATTCTATTAGCATCGGAATAGTCGAGGTCTGCTATTTTTTGGGTTGTTTTTTTTATCAATCGATATCGAAGATTCTGGCGCCTAAGTCTCTGGTAAAAAACCTCATTACGTAGCGATTTGAAAAAAAATCTACGTGGACGTGTGAACGGAACGTTATGCCAACCAGTATAGCGTTTCTTTCAGTCCGCATTACCCTTATCGACAACACAACCGGAAAATTCATTAAAATGGCGCGAAAACATTTACATACGTCGTCACCGCTGCCTATTACAACGACGTCGTTGGCTACGTCCATTAGTGCTAAACGATTTGAGGGCGGGCATTTTTCTAGAATTAATTCGTTAATGGAGAAATATTTAAGTAAGAATAAACTGCATTTGCAGCGTCCAAAACAAAAGTAACAAAATGATTTTCTGAAGTCGATTAAAACAATATTTTTTTTATTTCACACGAACTCCGAAAAATAGCTAAATTTAACCGAGAATTTTCCAACCACACACTATCGAGTATCGATGCTTATGCGTCGGCTTATCATCATGTTGCAATATACTCGTAAAAAGATTCAAAATTATGAAAACCTAACAGTGATTTATGTGCTATTGGTGATGCAATGTGTTGTTTACATAAAAGTGCGTATTTTCCAACAAAATAATCAAAGAAAGGAGAACATTATTTCACACAGATACTAAAGACAGTGTCCTACCTTGACGACGAATAAATCCAACTTAAATAAACTAATTCATTCATTTCTGTATATCAACATTGACAGCTCAAATCAAGCACACAACTAAATACATATTTTTTTCAGTTTACAAATTTTATTCCAAATACATAAGTAAAAGCCTTCACTGTCAATCAAGACTATACTAGATACCCCTAAGATGGGGTTACACATGGCCGGCTCAACTAAATAAGACCACAATTAAGGCAAAATTATCAGAGTATAGTAATAAATCAGCCGACAGTACTCAAACATGAATAATGCGACACTGATACATTCATTTTATTGACAATTAAGTAATGATAAGGTAGTACACACATTGATGAATTTAAATAGGCCAGCGAATGCTCGATTGAGACATGTTTTTATTAATGTGAATAGTTAATTGAGGAGCTCGTGGTCGTAGCTAAATAATAAAAGTCACTCAAATCGATTTTTAGGTTAAGCCGTGCTTACCTAAGTTAGTCCGTGAATGGGTGACCTGACCAGTCATTACATACCCAGTTTCCTCTGCCTTCCAGTTGCCATTTAGTATTATGTAGATCGTTGACAGCCGTTATAGGTAGTCAGTTGCCTGAAAGTTTGACGACGAGTCTTACCAAGGGGTATTGTATTACCTACCCAGTACCAAATGGGTTGTGGAGGTCAAATAGGCAGTCGCTCCATGTAAAGTACTGGTATTCAGCTGCATACGGTTAGAAATCAACCCCAACATAGTTGGACAAAGGCTAGCCGGATGAAAGATGGTTTAAAATAAGAATATAAGAACACCTAAGAAACGTTGTATGCAAAATTATATTGCTTGAAAGGAAGTGAATACTAAACACAGTTTTAAGCTATCACGGTCCACAAAATAAGACGGTAAGGGACTACTCACACTTATTCAGCTCATCTCTTATGCTGTTCAGCATACGCTGAATAGTGAATAGATGTGAGTGGACCCTAATACTGCTGATGGGATTGGAATTCATTGGATAAAGATGCATGGAAGCAGAAGAAAATCATGCTGCGTTGACCTTAAATAAATTTAGACAAAAGTAATTCACGCAAACATTATTGCTGAAAGCGATTTATTAATTATTAAATATAATTAAAACATTTTTTTTTTTGGGGTGATAAATCATGTTTTGAGGTCGAACTCAATGTAACGCACTCAAAACATTGTGCTGGTGGATGGATTGAATAGTACGGGGGTCGTGGATGTGTTTAAAGTAAAAATCATACCTACAACAAAAATTAAAAACTTAAACTAAAAACAAACTTGTCAAAATGTTGGAACTTTGGTGTAGATGTAGAACAAAAAAAAATGATCGCAATGACGGGGAGCACAACTGCCTTTCGGATTCGTTAAGAGGTTTTTTACACCCTTTAGATTGGTTTCTGGCAATCATTTTCCTATTTCTCTTATGGCGGGACCTTTCATGAAATCTGCAGTGTACTCTCAATAAAGCCTCGTCCGCATTACCGCACGGGGCGCAGCCGGCTATCAATCAGCAAATGGGTAACTTGGCTAAGTCGAATCGCACTTAGTAACAGCTTGCTAAGTGGTTTTACTTGTGTGTCGTGGTCCTTAAACATAATTTATCATTCAGAAGAAAGTACGCCGCGTATATTTTTCAATTAAGCCGAGGAAAATTACTTTGTTAAGTGACCTGAGATGTTGGGTGTTGGGTGGCGTTGGATTTAATTTGATCTCATTATGTTGACAGTTAAGTAAGAAAATACACCATTTTCGGTCTCATTATTCGGTTCGCTGATTACTTCGGTTATTAAAACATCGTTAGGTAAATGTTTGGCGATGTCTAAGTGAGTCTATTAGAAGGTCTATGGTCAACATCCAATGTTGAATAAGAAGCATTTTAACTTCGCATAAAACATTTTCGATCTAACAGCTAATGGACTTGCAGTCAATCGGAACCATAGACGTTTGACATTTGAAACACATAAAAACCACAGATGAATTTAATTACTTTACAACTACACGATCTGAGTGACCTACATCTGAATGTTTATTTTAATTAACATTAACACAGTAATAACCAGCCAAAAACACCAGCACTGCAAAAAGATGTTTTCTAATTGATTTTATGTCAAGAGTTCATATCATAACATTTGGCAGTTTGAATACTAAGCAACCTACCCAAATGTCCTTTCTTTGTTATTGTTTTTAGTGTCTTCGAGCTCCTTGTGTTATAAAGTTGAGCTACACGATAACTGACAAATGCTTTCACTGACTGGATAGGTCCACTCAAATCTGTGTGGTTCTTCAAAAGACCATCTCAAACGCTAAATAGCATAGCCCTCATGTGAGTTGACCAAGGTTATGTCTGGACTTTAAAAGAGACTATGACTTCTGAGTTTGTTTCGGCTTTTTTTCTCAGAGTAGTCAGGTACGGAACACTGGCCCCATCTAGCAGTGGCGAGGGGTTCATACAACTCGAAACCTACCGGCTTCCCTTCGGAACAACCACTGTACCTACTGGAGTCTACTATTGCCAAAAGTAAAAAAATGTAGGTAATTCAGTTAGGACGTGATTGCCCAAACATGACTAAAACTACAAATGGTTCGATGTATGGTTTTTTCAAACATTATTAAAAATATGCACCGGACCGGCTTACCTGTTACAAAAACCCCTTCGCTACTGCCATCTAGTTAAAAAAATGATGTGTAAAAGTGTTTGTAAAGACTTATTTGCAATATAAATATCATTTATCTTCGGAATCTAAAACTCTAAAATGTTAAAATTTGTAATATTATATCAGTTTGCGCTATTAGCTCACGAGTTATATTAATAAAAATGCGAAAGTTCAATTCTCGGACAGATTAGTCAATGACCTCGGCATAACGGAATTAAAAATAAAAATAATTAAATACGAAGGTAGAATTTTTATTTTATCTGTGTTTGCTACGAGGTAAGCATCCTGCTTCTAAAAACTTCTAGCAAAAAATAAAAACCGATTTAAAAAAAAAAACAAAAATACATAGGGTTGAATTGAGTAATTTCCTCGTTTTAGAAGTCTGTTAAAAAGTGAAAAATAACCGTACTTATCTTTAAAAGTCTGTGACTTTGTTTGTTTGATTCATTTTTTTTTTGCCAGCTAGACTTATTTTTCAAATCAAATCAAATCACTTTTTAGGGTTCCGTAGCCAAATGGCAAAAAACGGAACCCTTATAGTTTCGCCATGTCTGTCTGTCTGTCTGTCTGTCTGTCCGCGGATAATCTCAGTGACCGTTAGCACCAGAAAGCTGAAATTTGGTACCAATATGTATATCAATCATGCCGACAAAGTGCAAAAATAAAAATTAAAAAAAACATTTTTATTAGGGTACCTCCCTGTGAGAACTGGCCATCCAGTATCAATAGACACTGCATTGTCGTTTTAATTTCGTACCTTAGTTACCATATAACAAGTGTGTCAAGATAAATAAATCTTTTCGGTCATACGTATATTTTAATGAATTAATCCTCACAATTGGTAGCAGAGCGTGGTTTATTCTGCAAATATGAAAAATGGCATCCACGAGTTATCGTAATATAGAACTGTTGACCAAGACAAATTATGACACTTGGTGTTTGCAAGCACAAGCGGTCCTAATAAAAAATGATTATTGGGATATCGTAAGCGGCGAGAAAAAGTTACCACCAGCTTCGGATGGGGCGGCGAGATCGGCGTTCAACAAAGAGGATTTGAAGGCAAGAGCTGAAATCTTACTTTTATTGTCACCGTCTGAATTAAAACAAATTAAACTCTGCGCGACATCTAAAGCTGTATGGGAAAAATTAAAAGCTACTTATCAAAGCACAGGGCCTGCAAGAAAAGCCACATTATTAAAACAGTTGGTTCTAAAGCGAATGACTACAGGAGAAGATATACATGACCACATAAATAATTTCATGGACATCGTGGACAAACTCGCAGATATGGATATAAAAGTACCTCCAGAACTGCTTAGCATAATGCTTCTCTACAGTTTGCCAACAACATTTGAAAACTTTAGAATAGCTATCGAATCTCGAGACTCCCTGTCTAATCCTGAGAATCTAAAAATAAAGATTCTGGAGGAATACCAAGCAAGGAGTGGAAATGATCAGCCTGAAAGCTCAGAAGCATACCAAATCAAGAAAAACAGGAAAAGATTGTACTGCAAGAGCTGTAAAAAGAAAGGCCACACTATCGAGACATGTTGGGGCAAGAAAAAAAATACAAATGAAAAAGAGGACAGAAGCAAATACAATTTTAACGTTTGTCTGAGCACCGTAAATTCAGACGCTGATAAAACTGTCTGGTGTCTAGATAGCGGATGCTCATCACACATGTGCGGTGACGAATCGATGTTTTCTACCATGATCCCTGAAAATGGCACCCTAAAATTGGCGTCAGAGAAATATACCAGTAGAATTCAAGGCAAAGGAAGAGTTACAATCAGTACCAATAAACATGGCTACAATTTCAATGACACCCTATATGTTCCTGATATATCAGTAAACCTTTTATCCGTCGCCAAGATAACGGACAAAGGTAATACGGTATTTTTTGAAAAAGAGAAAGCCCATATCGTAGAAAAAACCGGCAAAACGATACTGACTGCTCGAAAAAGAGATGGACTCTACTACTTTGAATCTGGATGTAAAGCGACTGCAAACTACACACCGAAAAAGGACAGTAACATTATGGAATGGCATCGCAAACTTGGCCACATAAACGAAATAGATTTAAAGAAAATGGCTAAGGATAATCTTATGTATGGTTTAAATTTAAATAACGAATACATGGAAACATGTGAGACCTGCATCAAAGGCAAATTGTCCAGGTTACCGTTCGTAAGACATGATGATTTATACACAATCGATAACCTGGAAATAATCCATAGCGACGTTTGTGGACCTTTTGAATGTGACACACTAGCAGGATCAAAGTACTATGTTACTTTCACAGACGACTTTAGTCGCTATTGTCATATCTATTTCATTAAAAGAAAGAGTGATGTATTCAACGTTTTCAAAGAATACAAAAATGAAGTTGAGACGTTCCATAACAAGAAGATAAAGAACCTGCAGACGGACAATGGCACAGAATACCGAAACAAGGAGTTCGATGACTTTCTCAAATCGCATGGCATCAAAAGGAGATTGACCACAGTTTACACCCCTCAACAAAATGGGATTAGCGAGAGGAAGAACAGATCCTTACTAGATAAAGCCAGATGTCTGTTAATCGAGGCCAATTCACCTAAAAAGCTCTGGGCGGAAGCGGTAGCAACCGCAAACTACCTTATTAACCGTAGCCCTTCTAAAGCACTGAATGGCGAAACTCCGTTCAAGAAATGGCTAGGCCGAACACCATGTGGACATCATCTTTACGTGTATGGCAGGAAGACCTTTGTTTTGAAAAAGAACAAGCGAGGCAAACTGACCCAGAATGCCAAAGAAGGCGTATTTATGGGGTACTCAATGACCTCAAAGGCTTACAGAGTGTACATACCCGAAGACGATGATGTAGTGATAAGCAGGGACATAAAAGTCATAGAAAAAATTTATTTCGAAAATGACAGTCAAAACTATGATAAACTTATTAAAGAAAAGGAACACTCTCGAATACCTGAAAAAAAAACAATGATAAAAGGGTACAACAAGTAGAAATTGAAATAACAGATAATAAAAAAGACAATATGTTACAAAATTTCAATGAGCAAGAAGATGAAGTTTCTTCCGTAGAAGAAATAGAATTTTACGATGACGCATCAGAAGTTGTAGAAATACCTGAAAATGGGAGGCCGCAAAGAGAGAGGCGTCCACCCACGTGGACCAGAGATTTTATACTGGACCAGACTGAAGAAAATCACCTACTCTCGGAGATATCCTATATATCCGATGGAAATGAAGATGATGAATACTGGCATGATGCTATAAAAGCCGAGATTAGAGCACATGTTAAGAATGGAACCTGGAAAATAGGAAAGAAGAACAGTGACATGAAAGAAGTGGACTACAAAATGGTTCTAAAAAACAAAATAGGACCTGACAACAGTATCACAAAGAAAGCAAGACTTGTAGCACGGGGCTTCACTCAGCGACCAGGCGTTGACTACAACGAAACATACGCTCCTGTAGCTAAACTGAGTTCGATAAGATCTGTTGTTGGAATAGCCATGGAAGAAGGTTTAAAGTTGAACCAGATGGACGTTACAACGGCGTACCTGAATGGTGAACTAGAAGAAAAGATAGTCATGAAATATCCTGACTATTTAGAAGAATATCTGACTGAAATCATGGTTGATGAAAGCAAACAAGAAAATTTAACTTTGTACAACAAAACAAAGACTATGCTGAATGACATAAAAAACAATCGAAAAGGGAAAGTTTGTCATCTCATAAAAGCCTTATACGGACTCAAACAGGCAGGGAGGCAATGGTACAAGAAACTCGACACAGAGTTAAAGAACATAGGTTTCAAAGCATCAGAAGCTGACCCATGTCTATACTTACTAGAGAAAAGAGGAGTTAAAGTCATAATAGTTATCTATGTCGACGATTTATTAATTGCCTATTCGTGTCCTAGAAAGCTCCAAGAAATAAAAGACCTGTTAAATACGAAATTTGAGTTAAAAGACTTAGGAACGCCAAAGCGACTTATAGGGATAGACGTTATTTATATGAGAGATGCAATCAAACTAAACCAGGAGAAGTTCATCGAAGACACTCTTAAAAAATTCAAAATGGAAGATTGCAAGTCCACGTCTACACCCATAGAAACAGGTCTCAAACTAGAAAAAGAAGGAAGAGATGAACGGAACGATCTACCCTACAAAAATTTAATTGGCACACTCATGTATCTGGCAGTGGCAACTCGGCCTGATATAATGTTTGCCATTAGCTATCTCTCTCAATTCAATGATTGTTACGGAGAAGAGCATTTCAAATGTGCAAAAAGAGTGCTGCGATACTTAAAGGGTACAAAAAGCGTTGGTCTTATATTCAGAAAAACTGGCGAAGATTTACATGGCATGGCTGACGCAGATTGGGGCGCATGCAAACTAGACCGAAAGTCTTTTTCGGGCTGCTGTTATAAATATGCTGGAACGGCTATAAGCTGGATATCGAAGAAGCAAAAGACTGTGGCGCTATCGACTGCCGAAGCGGAATATATCGCCTTGACTGAAGCTGCAAAAGAGGCCATTCACTTGAAAAAATTATTCAAAGATCTTGGGGTCAACTACGAAAGCATAGTCATATCAAACGACAACCAAGCTGCCCTCAAGTTAAGTCAGAACACAATGGTCACTCCCAAGTCCAAGCACATTGACTTGAAAATGCATTTCATACGAAATTGCATAATGGACGGAGTGATACAGGTCAAGTATCTGCGAACCGAAGATATGGAGGCAGATATCTTAACCAAAGCCTTAGCCGGCCCGCGGCTGTTGAAATTGCGGAGCGGTTTAGGAGTTTCCTGAACTCCTGATTACCACGACGATGCCGTGAAGAGGAGTGTGAGAACTGGCCATCCAGTATCAATAGACACTGCATTGTCGTTTTAATTTCGTACCTTAGTTACCATATAACAAGTGTGTCAAGATAAATAAATCTTTTCGGTCATACGTATATTTTAATGAATTAATCCTCACACTCCCCCAGACGTAAAGTGGGGAGCGATTTTTTTTTTAATTTTGACCCTGACGTGTGATATATTGTTGGATAGGTATTTAAAAATGAATAGGGGTTTTCTAAAATCATTTTTTGATAATATTAATATTTTAGGAAATAATCGCTCCGAAATGCAAAAACAATGTGTCCCCCCCCCCTCTAACTTTTGAACCATAAGTTTAAAAAATATGAAAAAAATCACAGAAGTAGACCTTTATATGAACTTTCTAGGAAAATTATTTTCAACTTGATGAGTTGAATAGTTTTTGAGTTATATAGCACTTTTTCAAAAAAACGCAAATGATAACTTTGTTTTTCATACAAATACTATGAAAAACAAAGTTATTTTTGCTGACGAAAAATGTTGGTATTTTTAATGGTCTGGGAAGCTACGGAACCCTACAGTGAGCGTGGCCCGACACGCTCTTGGCCGGTTTTATTTGTTAACACAGGTACAAGAAATACAGATCTTATAATTTGATAAAAACGAGCGCTATGTTATGCCAGTAGCAGGCTTACAAATATGGTGAGCATCTAGCTCAAGATTACGATTTAAAGTTTCTATTAAATATATTTTGAATTTGATTCCTTTTTTTTTTCTTTTTTAGTTGTAACATCCTATACAGTATACATGTTTCCTGTGCATTAATTTAACATTTTTAACAAACATGTCATAGTAATAGTACAGTATTTTCCCGAATAAAATGGAACTTAAACATAACTGGCAAAGTTTGGGGGTATCATAGCATACAATATGCTTTAAACCGTAACAGCGTAATGTTATGTTATTGAATTGTGTAAACAATACTCGTACATTTGCAGCAATTACGACAGACTTGTTGTCTATTATTGAAGAGTTCCATTGTATATCTCCGAAGATCAGCGTCAGATCTTCACGAAATTAAACAGGACCACCGCGAAATAATACTCTTCCAAACAAAAAATCCGACGAATTGATAACATCCTCCTTTTGGAAGTCGGTTGAAAATTAAATGCAGTTAGCGATAATAAGTGATTTCAATATCCACCCACTTTTCGAGAATATCCTTAGTTCACACAAAACTAAATACGACCATGAGCTTTTTATTTAATATATTTAGCAAAGTGACATTGACATTGTGATATCAGCCTTGTTGGTATTAAAATACATTCGCCAGGATAAACGGGTCGGTTTTAAATAATTATATACTTAAGTTTTTTAAATTACCATGAAGCGAAAAAAATCAATTGCCGAAAGTAGATGTTAGAGGCTGGCTTCTATTTCCACCAAACGGCTTGCATCGCATCGGATCGTAACGGATTTTCTAATTTTTAAGTTTAAACCATAATAAATTGTGTATGTCACCGTAAAATTGTCAAACACGTTAGATTATAATATAACTAGAGAGATTGTAAACTCTCGAAAGATTGTCAAACGAACATACTGCTTACAATATAACGCATTACTTTTCGGTAGATTGTAATCTATCGAAGTGAAACCGTAACATTGTGAAATGTATGCGATGGAAGTCAACTCGCGCGGTGTGCAGGAGGGGGAGAGAAGGAGGGGTCCGCCTTGCCCCATGGTACCACTCTCATGAAAAGATAATGCACCATTCCTAAGAAATACCGATTAATATACCCTAACCTCAAAACACTTTATATTCCCCTAAAAAGGGCCCCTATGTTTAAAGGCACCTAACTAACCTAACGTGGGGTTGCCCCAAGTCCCGATTATGGCGGCAGAGATACTTCCGTCTCCTCATGCATTTCACAATATTACGGTTTCACTTCGATACATTACAATCTACCGAAAAATAAAGCGTTATATTGTAAGCAGTATGTTCAGTTGACAACATTTCGAGAGTTTACAATCTCGCTAGAGAGATTACAATCTAACGTGTTTGACAATTTTACGGTGACATGTACACAGTATTTAAAATCTATATTAGGTACACGCGACACGCGATCCTAGCCGAAAGTATGCTGCAACGCGCGATCGGCTACGTTCGCCTGTCGTCGTATCCGACACGGTAGGAATGAAACTATATGACTAGGCGAGAAAACGGATACGTTCGCAGGCGACGGTACGGAGCCGATCGTATGCGTCGACATCCTGCCGTACGCGCTCGGCTGCCGCCGCATCCGTACGTATCCTATCCGATCCGATGAGATGCGAGCCGTTTGGTGGTCATCCTTTACAGTTCAAACAATTTTTCGAAAAATCAAGATCATTCGTTCTTAAAACATAAATCTGCCAGTACCCTCATTAAGTACCAGCTCGTTAAATACAGCGACACAAAATGCTATAATTAGAAGAGCGAAACAAATCAAAAAATTACGATACAGAGGCAGAGACACAAAATTGTATGAGCATTTACTTAGACACGGTTTTAAAACCTCGTTCACAAAACAAGTATTTTCCATACTGGTCTTTGGTATTCCATGAATAATATTCACTCAGCATATTGAATTCCTGTTTAGTTCTCTGTACAAGTTCTTTATCCTTACTTATTTGACAAGCTTCCAATGTGTTTGTAAAGTGTCTACCTTCTTTGCATTTCACGATTGGTTTACCACATATGCATCGTGCAGTGCCGTATGTATGGGTCATACCATCAGTTCAAAAATTTTGAAGTCTGTGTTTACGGAACATTATTATAAGTAAGAGTAAAGGAAGACTAAAGAAACGATGGATGGACTGTGTGAAAGATGATATGGCAAGAAATGAAGTGTCTGATGAGATGACGAGTAATGAAGAAGACATGGTGCGCTGATGTTTCTGGGACATTATAACTGGTCCATATTTCACACTTCAAGATCTTCATCTCCGGGTAATTTTCTCAATTTGTTTTACCGTGGCTTGTGCACAAACAATCAATTTCTTCCCAGCAAAATGTCAAATACAAGTGACGCATTTCAACCGCGGTCTGACCACCTCACGGGAAATTAGGTTACAATATACGTTGTTATTTACAACACACGTGCCGCAATGTTGACTGTGCGTCCTTAAGTTGACGGTAAACTTGGCTGGCGAGGTGATCGATTGCTTTCTTGATGACTGAAGAATAATGGGGAATAAAACAAGAGTTTTCCAAATGAACTTAAAATCATCACGCCTGTAATCTTCGAAGAGTTAGTCAAAAGGTGTACCTAAATAGTACACCCACATTTCGTCAGTTAAGTTTAAGTCCCATGTGATAGGTGAGGTTAATGCCATCAACCGGGCCCGAATCCAGATTTCGTGGCTGCTACTGAAAAAATCCTGACGGAAAAACCCAATAACACTTTTCCCGACCTGGGAATCGAGCCTAGGACTTCATGCTCAGCTGTCGTGACCAACGAGACGGGTTTCCAAATTAAACACTTTCATATTAGACACCAGTTTATGCATTCACCTTCTTTCTATTTCCAACTGCTTCAAAGCATCGTGTTTAGACTAGAAAAACCGATAATGAGAAAAAATGTCAAAGTAAACCGCTATTAAGAGCAAGTAAAGGTCAAACGAAGAAAAAGTCCAAAATAACCGGCAAACCAAATTTTGTTTTGCGTTGTTTTTTCTGACGAAAATATTTTTATTTCTCTTCGGTTTCTTGTAACAGAAAACTCGCTGGCGATTGAGAAGTCTTCTGAAACGGAAAGATGTTTGTTTGTGCTAGCAATTAAAGGGAAATAAGAAAACCCTCTCGTCTTAAATCCATTCATCTTTATGAGGTCAGGGGAAATAGCGTAGGAGAAAAAAAATCCCTCCGGCCAGCCGCAGGAGGAGGTAGATTTCGAAGAAGGTGCTGGAGCGTCCGACTATTGAAAATTTGTATAAAGAGTTGTACTTATGTGTACAATCAAAATATGATTTCAAAATCGTTGTCCTGTAATGGAAAGTTTACCCTTTTTAAATTCTCTCGTAAGAGTTTAGCATGGAAACGCCCTCAAATGTTTAGTTGTAATTTTTTATTTCGAAAACTATAAGTTTTATCGCTAAACTTTGAAGGTAACAATTGTAAAGTAAACAATTTGCTTTCAAAAAAAAATATTTGCGACGGTCAAAATGTTTACTGTTTCGGAGATATGATTTTTTTTCGCAAAAAATTTGGAATTTTCAACCCCCTCCCCAATTTAGGGGTTGCATCAAAAAAGTTTTCATTTAAAGATGTCCGTATTTGTACTCAGAATGATAAAAATGAGAAACGGTTCAAAAAATTTCCATAGGAAAAAAGTTATGGCCAAAAAACTGATTTTAGAAAAACCGCCCCCCCGCCGCCCCCCATGGACGAATTCCGCCCATTCACGAACTTAGCCTAAGTTTTGACCGTTTCGATTTTTTGGCCAAGTTTGAAAGCAATCGGTTCATAATTGCGACCTGTAGAGTGTGGCTAAATTTTGCTTGTCACCCATATACATACGTATTCTTAAATATCCCCGTAGGTGAGAGACCAATAGGTAGATTTTTTTTTTTTCAAAAAAAGGAAATCTACCTAAAAATGGCATGTCATTGATCGGAAGAAAATGTAAATATGTTGCCCATTTCAATCATGGGCACAAGAGCATAAAGACCTGTCAACTGTACGTAATTTGTATGGATATACATACACGGACTGGTTATTATGAAAAGTTATGGGTAGAAGCCGGATAAATCCCCAACACGTGAGTCGTACTCGTACCTATTGTGTCAACGTGCCGAGCTTCCGACCTAATTTACCAGCATTTTAGGGACAGAAATGTAACATAATAAAACAGAATGAGCCAAAGCCAATATGTATAATGACGACATCATAAAGATTTCAAAACAATAAACCGGTTGGATACAACCGCCACGTTCTGCGATAACACAGCCATAGCAAAAAAAACATCAAAGCATGTTTTACATGTGTGAACGAACTACAAAAGGTAAAAATGTAGAAACTAAAATAAAAAACATTCATTAACTAAGTCATTATGCAAAATAAAAACTCTCGTTTAATCGCTAATATCTCTTTTAATCTTAGTTTTACGAGGGTAGTCATAAAAATGTAATTTACTACGTCTATATTTCGTTCATGGAGCTCAAACGGGTAGGGCAAGAGGTAGTTCTTAATGAAATTCTAGGAAAACTTAGGGCCCCTGGGAAATTACAGGCACTGATGTTAGTACCCGGTCTTTACTGGTAACTGTGGCACGTGTGGAGCTCCGTTAGTTACAAATAAAAGCTTGTGAAAATAGGTTCAATATGAAAGCAACAATTGGAAAAGCGTAACAACAATTTCCTTTTATTTTTCTATAGGACTGGCACGTTGGTCTAGTGGTTGCAATCGCGGCTACTGAGAGTCCTAGGTTTGATTTCCGAGTCGGGCAAATTTTTACTTGGTTTTTCTATTAGGAATTTTCCAGTAACAGCCACGGAGTCTAGATTTGTGCCCGGTTGATTGCAATAGGCTCGCCCATATTACATGGGACTTAATAAACATAGCTGACGAAATGTGGGTTGACTGTTAGGTACACCCTTGCCCAAACCTTCGGAGATCAAGCATAATTGATGACTATGTTTTTTTAGGAAATGTGAGAAGAGTCTTAGTTGAGAGTTGATACAGCCGACTTTCCACGGCAAAACAGACGTTACGTCAGTACCAAGGAAAAAACTCTTATTCTATTGAACTTCGTACTACACTCAACTAAGCTCAAGGTCAAAGTTTTTCAACAGACACATGTGATCGAACCTGCTCTCAAACCGGTGAAGAAAAACATCGTGAGGAAACCGGCATGTCCTAGAACCAAAAAAATCGAAGACATGTGACATCTACCAACCCGGACTGGGCCTGCGTGGTGGTTTATAGCCCATTCCCTGTCATAGACAAGAGGCCTGTGTCCCAGCAGTGGGAACATTAATAGGCTGATGATGATGATGATGTGTGATCGACTGTGTGATACATAAAAGTCACTGGAGGTTCTGCTGCTGCTCAAGCATTCCTACTTCTAACATTTTGCATGACCTAGTGGAATGTAACAAAGTGGGCACCAAATATTTTCCCTTCCATTCTACTCTTCCAGCCTTCAAGTTATCCATTCATTCATTTACTTCATATTAACTGTAATACTAATATAGGTAATTTGTTTATCAGTTGTTTGCAGCTATTGCCGCGGGTAACCTTCGGTACTACTGATCCTGTGGCAAACCGAACTCATTTTCATTCCGTAAAGATATTATTTCTTTTTAAACTGTCATGTTCATAAATCATCGCTTCTTGTCTTTGCATCTGTCTTTTACTCTTGGTACATTACGTTTGCTCAAAATATAATTAATTATTAAAAACTACAACGCGTTTTGCTCCTCATCTTCCCGATCCCTCTACGTCCGCAATAGATCCGTTTCCGAAAATTTCGTCTCCGATTTCTTTCGATTCCGTACATAACGGGAGAGTCGCTGCTTTTCTCAACTATGTTGGGGTCGGCTTCCAGTGTAACCGGATACAGCTAAATACCTGTATTTTACATGGAGCGACTGCCTATCTGACCGCCACAACCCATGTAATACTGGGTAATGCGATACCATTTGGTAAGACTGGTTGTTAGATTTCTTGGGCCACTGAGTACCTGTAACGACTGTCAAAGATGGACAAATGACAGCCGGATCCAACAGCTTAACGTGCTTTCCGAGGCACGGAGGAAACTCGGTATGTAAGGGTGGTCACCCATCCACAGATCAACCTAGGCAAGCCGCGCGGCTTAACCTAAAGATCGGCCCGAGCGGCTGGTATTATTTAGCCACGAGCAAATAAAAAAAAAAAAGTATAAAATATTTATTTAACTTTCCGAGGGGATCAGACTCGCTCCCTCCAAGTTAACATGATTTGCGGGTAGCGCAGGAACTAAGCTGTAAGCCACATGAGTATTTACTAAATCCGTTTAAGACTTTCAACGCCAAGGGTCGTGGAGTCGCGCCAAGAAGGATTGATTCTTTCTAATCTACACTAATATTATAAAGAGGAAAACTTTGTTTGTTTGTTTGTTTGGTTGTAATGAATAGGCTTAAAAACTACTGGACCGTTTTTAAAAATTCTTTCACCATTCGAAAGCTACATTATCCACGAGTAACATAGGATATATTTTATCCCCGTACTCCCACGGGAACGGGAACTATGCGGGTGAAACCGCGGGACGTCCGCTAGTCCTAAATAAAACAATGTTTCTAACATTCATTACGTCACGTATATTCTTAGCTGTAAATCTATAATATTATGTATTATATTATGTATGTGAAGGATGAAGGATCAAAATCTAATACTGAATAACATCAAGCCTTGTTATCCCCGAAAGGTTAGACAGAGGTGTAAATAGTTTATCCACATTTCGCCAGTTATGTTTAAGTCTCAATAGGTAATCTAAAATTCTAAATAGACGTTCTGCTATACATACCATCTAAACTTATATTGTCACTTACGGGATATCTTCCGTGATTATTTGTTGTTTTGAGCTCCCGATATCCCGTAAGTGACAATATAAGTTTAGTTTTAAACCGTGAAAGCCTAAAACAGTGTTTACATACCATCTGATAGTTGGACGTTTTGCTACATGGACATTTTGCTAATTAGACTTACTGCTCATTGGACGTTTCGCGCTGTTGGACATTTTGCTACTTAGATCTTCTGATCAGGAGGGCTTTGCTCGACCCAGAAATCGAACCCCTCCAAGGACATCATGCTCAGTAGTTCCACTTGTGACCACTAGACCATTGAGGCAGTCTAATACAAGATGTACTAAAAACGTTTTTAGCAACGTTATTAATTAGAAGTTTAATTAATAAGCTAACTAATTATTCTTTATCTGATATTTTTAATTTCAGCGGAAAACCTCAGCCAAATCAGTTCATTGCCGACGTGACTGCAAACATATCGCTCCTTTTATCAAACTATGTCCTGTTATGGGGTTTTCCAAGTCACAGTCAGGCACAACTATATCCTGGATATTCCTGAAACCTTATCAAAACGGTTTTGGGTTTTTTTTTTTAATCGTATCATTATCATCTGCCTAGCCATTTCCCAACTATGTAATTGGGTCAGCTTCCAGTCTCAGCAGATGCAGCTGAATACCAGTATTTTATATGGAGCGCTTTTCATCTGACCTCCACAACCCAGCCACTATGTTATTCGATACGCCTTGGTAAGAATGGCAGACTTTCAGTCATGCCTATCACAGCACCAAAATATTTTTCGGCTTTCTCCTACAAATTGGGTATCGCCTAACTGAAGCGAAAATCACTGCAGTGAATAGGTGCCTACTACATTCCAGAACTCAGGAGTAGTACAATTACTTGCCTCAATTCACCCTGTGATAATGAGAAAGTGCTTAACAGGACTCTTCTCCAATTACATGGCAGCTTACCGTCATCAGTGAATTAATTGCGGCAACTAGATACCTTTGAACAACCCTATGGGAAATGGGAATACTCGAGATCCGGTGTACCATTGTATGACTAGATTTTGAACGCGTCGATTCCAAAGGGAACTTACTACTGGGAGAAAATGTATCCTACTTCCAAACCCAGATCATCGTTATAGAGATATAAAACGTTCTGCAGTCAAGGCAGAGACAGACAGGCAGTAGCTTTTGAAGTCCAGTCTGTACCTACTACTAATATTATAAAGAGGAGTTTTGATGTAGGAGGTTGTCTCCGAAAGCATTCAACCGATTTCAAAAAATCTTTCACAGATGGAAAGCTACACTATTGCCGAGTGTAATACTTTTTTTTTTTACAAGCAGATGAAGCCGCGGGGACTGGTTAGTTTAAGGGGCCGGCGGAGCATGCGTATTTCATACAAACGTAATACCAAAATTATTTGTAAATCAAACATATTCTTATGGTAGTCTGTATTTATTTCGATTGAATTACAGAATATCTATGTTCCCAAATATGTTTTTTGAGAGAATAGTGATGCAAAGACGAGATATGAGGAATTTAAATTTTCTATAGAAAACTTATTTTTCTTATAACTCTTGTTAAAATCAGTGTCCAATCAAAATATATATTTGGGAACCTAGATATTCTGTAATTCAATCGAAATAAATACACACTACCTTAGGAATATGTTTAATTTACAAATTATTTTGGTATTACGTTTGTATGAAATACGCATGCTCCGCAGGCATCTTAATGGCTTATTGTTATATTTGGCAGCGCAAGAGTAGGATTCTTTCGAACTTGACTTCACTTATAAGTTTTGGCAGAATATTTACTAGCATGCGTAGTCAAGCGGAATATTTTAGTGAGATCTCTATCTAGCTATTTGTATATCGTTTTGGGGACTTTTATTGGATTTTCTTATTCACAAGTGCCTTGTTTTTGTAATGGTGCTACTTTTTCAAGCCCCGTCCTTCACCCGTCCTTCGGAAAAACTGACATAACATTGGGTAAGGTTTTAGGACAAGGAAGGACCTATGTCCAGACCTGCTGTGGAGAGATACTACTTTCATAGCAAAAAACAATACACACAAGAAGGTCCAGGAAGATTTACTACGGAAATATTTAAGAATAAAGGCAAAAAAGTTATTTGCAACTACAAAAACATATTTTTTACAGTAACCACATAATATACAAAGATTGATAGTTCAAATTCGACCTTCGACATGACATTTAGTTATCCGGTAAATCCAGTTAGCAACTTGATAACACATAACACAATATATTCACTCCATAAGCATTAATACCAATCTGTTTTTTTTATTCACTACTCATAGAATTACATCGGCGCGCGGCGTTTTGAAACAGTATCTAAGTGCACTTTATGTAATGAAAACCTCTCTGGGAAATGATCATTCTATCTTTCATACAATAGAACAAAGCCTTCGTCAAAAGAAAAAAAATGTTCGGGACAAGATGAAGCGACTCTCATGTCTACCTCGTTTACTCCTATTGCAATTTGAAATTTGCTGTTGAATCTTCTAGAAAGAGATTGCAGAAATCTATCAATGAAGTCTACCCAAAATAATAACAAGGCATAGTTCGAATCAGGAGTGTTCGCATTCTAGAGAATATATCAGAAAGGTATGATCATATTTAAGAATGTTGCTGTACAGACAGACCATCAAACTGAACTAGTTTTTCTACGGAACCAACATAGTAATCTTAGAAAGAAAGATACGATGTTGGTTTTATTAAATTCTCAAACATGCGGATGGACGAATCGTATGTGACTAAAAGAGTGATGAATGAATATAAATGTTGATCCATGGAGAAGAGGAAGACCAAAGAAACCATGGATGGATTGAGTGAGGAATGATATGTTAGAAAAAGGAGTAAATGATAGCGTGACGGGTGACGGGTGACAGAGGAGAACGGAAGAAAAAAACCTGCTGCGCCGACCGCATGGGGCAAGGACATGAAGATGACAACATGCTATATTATATACAACAGAAATAAGGATCCCTTAATTTTTCCAAAACGTTCATTGAGGAACATCAAAAACAGAACGAATAAGAAAAGAAGGAAAGGCATGAAACCAGAAACAAAATGCTGATCAAACATACCCCAGGAAGTGATGCTTCTTTATTACGAAAAATACTTCCCTTAATAAAGGGGAAGAATAGTGTTTATAGTAACTAGTAAGTTCTTGTTTGTTTGCATAGGATTCACGGCTTACTGCTCCACTGCTTTATGTAAGTCTGTTGGTTTAGGAGCTAAAGATAATATAAACAGGGAAGGTAGTTTGTGTTCTACAAAGCACTACCCTTTGAAGACAGATAATGGAGGGCTCTTTCTGTAAGGGTGAGAAGCATCGGAGGGTATCGGTCGATGATCTTAGTAACGATGATTAAGACCGTTCTTGACAAAAGTAACTTTCTTAATACCCTCGTTTAGTCATTTCTGTTTATGATGAAAGTGTCTGGGTAAGCCGCGAAGTTCTTTGAGTTTTTCATGAATGCTCGTTCCAACGTCGTACTCATCTGTCTTCAGGTTTAGATTGAGGTCAAGAGTAGGCCCATTTAATATAAAAAAGACAATTTGTATTTTGTGGGCTGCCCAAGCGCTTCCACCTTAAATACAGTTCATATTTTTGGCTGAAAGGTAGTTTAATACCTGATGGGAATTGCCTATTTTGTCAGAGCCAGGACCTAGAGGGGTGAAGTCAACTCAACTCACAGTTGTATCAGCATATTAGGAATGGAAAAGTATCTTACTACTATTATACTCGTAAATGCGAATGATTGTGAAAATGGATTGATGGATATATATATATACGTTATTCATTCACTTAAAAACTTTTGAACGGATTTGGATGACATAGAATTGGCACAGAGATAGTACATAATAACATAACACAGGATACCTTTTTATCACTGTTGTAAGATCCCGTGGCGGGACAATTATGAAACTCGACGCAATAATAATCTTTTTTTTTTTCATACGGATTTCAGATGAGCAAATAGAACTCTGATAAATAACTAAGCCAATCGACCATCAACGAAATAGTCAGCAGATTCAAATTAGTTGTATCAGTGTTATCAGTTGTATAATATGACATAATAGGCTAGTTTCCACCATCAATAAATTGCAAAACTAATTAGTCCGTCAGTTAGAGTATTGGAAAATAATGGACACGTATTTTTTGTTTTTGTAAATCACTGAGTACTGACAAAGATAAAACGCATCAAAACTCGGGAGTGGGGGCTCGTGACGTCACAACGCGACGCACTAAAAACTATAGCACGGCGTGACGTATTGCGAATTTTAAAAGCGTCGTATCTTCGTCAATTTTGGTATAAGTGGTATAAGTAACAAAAGAAAAAATACGGGTCAAATATTTTTTTATAATCTAACTGACGGACTAATTAGATTTTTTTAGGAGACAAGCCTATTAAGTTAAGGTCTCAGTTTGTCTCAATTTGATCCTTGCCTGCACACGCCCCAACACATTGTAAGATTGTAACAATCAATTTACGTCACTAGCAACCATCACATATTGGAGAATATCACATTATTTGCATGTTCCACGAGATAGCTGCCGGATACCGACTATCAGCCCACACATTGCCGGAAACCCAATACTTCGTGATTATCCGCTGTGTTCGCACGCAATTAGGCGTACAATGTAATTAGAATCACGCTGCATTAAGTACAGATAGAGCGCCTAGACAGGCGATACTTTGAAGTTTGAGTAGACGTAGTTGGCCATGTTTGCTGGGTTCTAAGGCGTTAGATATCGTGGAAATTCTTAAATAGCGATGCTGGAGAATTGTCTAGAGGCTTAGTCTAGTAATTGATACCTTTTGGCGTTATATGCCACATAGATTAAAAGCAAAAACATTTAAATAATATCTTATTTTATTTTATCGACAAAGGGATTAAAATTACAATCTACTTGCAACAAGCAAATGGTTGTTGTTGACGACACTTGGGGTAGGCCTATGTCCAGCAGTGGACGTCTGTTAAACTTGCCAATTATGGCAACTCTATGTAGAATATCTTATACTTTTGAAACTGCCCCAACAGTGATGCTTGAAGACGTTTATGTCCAGTAGTCACTGAGGTATTACTACTACGCCAGTAGTAGACGTCTATTGGCAGAATATTAGGGATTATCAAACAAGAAAACTGATTGATCTTACAAAGATCTCGAGAAAAGCTGGAGAATAAGCCAAGGACTGGCTTTCGGAAATGCATCTTCCAACGATTGAAGGAAAGAGAACGATTTTGAAAACCGATTAGCGCTAAACGCATTTAGTGATTTTAATTGAAGTCTTTAAGACCTGTTTTATGGAATTTACTCTTCAGCGATTTGTTTCTAGAAGAGACATTTAAAAAAAGAAAAGAAAGAGCTAATGAAAGGAATTCTTTCTTTGTCACTCAAGCGTAAAAGCATGGACATGTGCGTTCTTCCCATTTTGACATAATGGATCCCAGACTTGGTCTTTGACATTCAAAAGTCCAAGCTCAAGGTTTGCCAACGTGCTTTGGAGCGCAGCATCCTAGGCGTCAAACTTAGCGACCATGTACGCAACACCACACTGCGCTCCAAAACAGAAATCACTGACGTTGCAGACGTTGCTCAAAAAGCCGCCAATCTAAAGTGGGACTGGGCTGGCCATGTTTGCCGTATACCCGACAAGCTATGGGCCAAAATAACCACGATGTGGAGCCTTGACACAGCCAGAAGGCGACGCGGTAGACCTCGCAGGAGATGGCGGAACGAGCTGGACAAAACCAACGACCAGTGGTCCACATTGGCCCTGGATCGAAGAATTTGGAAGTCATGGGGCTTTTGCCCAGCAGTGGGACGACACAGGCTAAAAGTAACATTTCAAAGACAATTTTTTTTTTCGCATCTTTAGACTAAAATACCACTGACCTTTTACCAGCATCAACTATTCAATGAGATGCCCAACTTTTCTCTAGTATCAAAATCTACTCTACCCGTACCGTAAGACCGTGACGGTGTGCGAGTTAGAAACCAACATCCTTTCACTTATTTTACTTACATATAATATTAGTGGATTATGGGTGTCAAGGTCGACGTTGTATTGGGATAATATTTGTGTGAAGTTTATTTATTACGTCATTTTAACGCTGTTTGGATTTGAGGAGTCAACATTGCAATGGACCTATTACGTTTAAGTAATGGTATGTGCCAAGAACATATAATTATATATACACTCTAAGAGCGTATCCAATCGTAAACTTAGGAATTCAACGGAACGAACATCACGGCTGTAATCACCAAAGGGTTCGGCGGATCCTACCGGTGCTGCGGGACTCCTGCCGGTGCTGCGGGACTCCTGTCGGGGCTGCGGGCCTTCTGCCGGGGCTGCGGGACTCCTGCCGGGGATGCGGGAGTGTTCGAAAGAGATACCGTGGCCCCGGAACATAAAGGGCGAGGAAGGAACATGGATGGGTTTTAATCAGTAAAAGTCTGACACTCCCTTCCGCTCCACCCAGAGCAGGAGGACTCATTTGATGATTTCCCATCCGAAAAAAATAAAAAAGGGTTATGCAGATAATTATGCATCTGTAGTACACCCACATCACATTTCGACAGTAGGCTTGTTAACTGAAAAAATCTAATTAGTCCGTCACTTATATCAAAAAATATTTGACCCGTATTTTTTCGTTTGTCACATAAACCAAAATTGACGAAGATACGACGCTTTTAAAATTCCCAATACGTCACTGTTTGGTATCATTCTTAGTGAGTTCTGACGTCACGAGCCCCCACTCCCGAGTTTTGATGCGTTTTATCTTTGTCAACATTCGTTGATTTACAAAAAACAAAAAATACGTGTCCATTATTTTTCAATACTCTAACTGACGGACTAAATAGATTTGCAATTTATTGATGGTGGAAACTAGCCTATTATGTTCGTTTGTTATTTGAATTCCTTTACGACAAAAACTTTTAAGTACCTATTATCAAGTGAAATTGGAAAGCAATTTTCTATGTTCCGGCTGCCCCTCTATTTTTCCGGTCCGTCCAAAGCAGGAAATGTAATGGAAGGAAAATATTGGACTATTCACACTTACCCGGGATCCGATCGGGGAAATATCCGGTGTTGTGAATTGAATGGATCGTTTCATCAATGCAGTGCTGGTGCTACAAGGTCCAAATATTATGTCAGATTTCATGCGTAAAGGTGAAACATACATAACCTCTGTAATCCCCGAAGCGAGGTATATACGCAATACCTAATAGGGGGCGACCCTTTTGCCATCAACCTTGTGGAAGCATACCCACAATGTGGATTGTACACTTCTTCTAAATACTGAAATTCTCCTTCAGACTAAGGAAGTGAACAAATTATCTACCGGCTGGCTAGAGCTAGCCAAAAAGAGCTTATGTCATGAAATGCCATTGAAATATTGGACTATAGGTACCCTCAATTGTTATAAAATTGTCATTTCTTGTGCTTGACCATATCTAATTCGATTATAATTATACCAAGAGAGGCATACACTACCAACATAATCTAGAAGATTTTATGTCGAACGAAAGATAAACACACAGACGCGATGAATTGAGCACGCTTCACGCAATTCCAAACCCCAGAAAAGGGGAGTCACCAACCAATTACCACCGAAAATACATCGCCAATCCATTCACTGACACTCAATCTAGCTAGATTATCGTAACATCTAAGCCCCGGGGGGGTCACTACACCGTATCGTATCTGTGTAGCTACAAGCACTATACGATTACATTCAGATTCACGGCCACTCCTACGCAACCGGCCCACTCTAAAATTCGTATCTGGTGCATAGATTTCAAGGGCATCGTTTTATTTACTAACTTTGCACGCCTAGAGCTAATGAGATGGACGACTTAGGAGCCGTGCATTTACTTTTTGGGGCGGTGCTGCATTTTCTTGGAACCTGTCGAGTTTATCAATCATGAAAAGACTTTCATACACATATTGCTATGGAAACCTGTTTGCTGCAATTAAATATTTCAATTTCGATGTCACAATCAGACAATTTTATCTTTATGATCTTTTGATCGGACTCCCTCTTGCCTTTGTAAGCTTCTACATCATGTATTTTTGGACCATCGCAAACTAGTCCAAATTGCCGATTGTTATATTACATTAGATTGCAAATGGGGAGCCCTTAACCTTTGTACCGACATTTCAATGTTCAATAGGGCTGTTGTTCAAAGTTGGAAGGGTCTGTGCTACCCCTGCCAAATTGTTTGCTGTTCCGCAATAGACACAATTACAGGTAAAGTGTGTGTTGGGTTTCAATAAACACATTCAGGGGTTAATCACAGACCTGTCTCATCATCTTTCGGTGCTGTTTGGGACTAGTAGGCCACGTTTATTGCTGTGCCATTTATTTAGACCGCTTAGGGAACCCACAAGTGAACGGTCAAACTGATTTAGGACACTCTTCTCGATTTACACCGAAGTCACGGGAAGAATTCACGAAGTTCTCAAGTTTTCAAAAGATGTTTCTTTATCATTATAAAGTGTCTGTAACGGTCTTGAAATAAATGTTTTGAGTTTGAAAGTTTCCTCCGTGACTCGGAAAGTACGTTAAATCGTTGGTCCCGACTGTATTTGTAGATCTTTGACAATCGTTATGGTAATCAGTGCTCCCTCAAGTCTGCAGTCTTACCAAGGGGTATCGTATTTCCCTGTAGCCGGGTTGTGGAAGTCAGATAGGCAGTCGCGTAGTCGCTCCTGAGTAAAATAGTCATATCCAGCTGCATCAGCTTAATGCCAAATTGCCAACCCCACTAGTTGGGAAAAGGCGAGGCAGATGATGGCTGATGTACTTCTAATGCAGTATAAATAATTGCCTACTCAAAATCAACACATTGTGTTATGATATTTTTAAACAATAGTTACAGGATATTTTATGAATAAAAATATCAACCAGACCAAAATGCAGGTAAACCTAACAAAACAATACAACCTCTAAGGAAGGTCTTGCTAATTATATGTATAGGTTATTTAAAAACAGGATGATTGTTTAGTTATTAAACATTTTAGACGCTTACTCAAGGATAAGTTGGGTTGTAATAATAGGTCCATTGATACCTGCGTATAATGCTGTGGATTTTATGTATGAAAACCAGCTTTACGTACCTGTTTTCTGAATATAACAAGGTTATTTTTCGACTGTTTTTTCAAAGATGATTAAGTAAAATAAAAACATCATGCATTATCATCGTTGTAAAAATATGTTATTGTTAATCATTACTCAACATAAAATAAGGCATTTGTATTAGTGAGAAACTTGATGGGTTCCTTGCCTGAACTGAACTGAATTTAGGCCCGAGTGATAGATTACTGCCCTCATTGAGAATAGGCCCGTGTCCCAGCAGCGGGAACATTATGTACATTAGTGCATAAACAACGTATGTACATTATATATTACCATTTACTTATCAGTAAATCTAGTAAATTACGTAGGGCACATTTTTCCTGTTTCATCTGCGTGCATTACATTCCTTAATTTGTAACCTTGATTATTTCCTTTTAATTTTACCTACTATACCAATTAGAGCTGCATTATCAAAGCCATATTTCATGGTTAGAGAAAAGAATATTACCTTAATCATGCTTTGAAAAGGAATTGGTAATTGCCGTTGGCTTTTATTGGTTGTTTGTTATGTTATTGTTTATGTATTTCTTTTACGCATGTTGGTCACAATCGACACAATTACATTTTTAAATATTTCTTAATAAAACTTTTAAAAATTTTAAAAACATTATTAAACTTTTTATTATTTTTTAAGTTCTTTTCTAATCTAAATTCAATTTAACTTACTTGCAAGACCAGAATTTTAGCATTCTGGTTTTGCAAGTAAACCTCAATCAATTCATAGTTTTTCTTCTAAATTGAAGAAGAAACATATAAACTCCCATCAATTGAATATTCTTGAGCACATAAAACATGGCAATATACATACATAATTGTATTTATTAGTATGTATACCTAAGTATATAAATTATACATAGATACAGACAATTTTATGTTTTATGTTTGCATCTGCTAATTATATAGTACAGGTTTGTAAGACTGGTCTTATGCATATTTAAGTCAAGATGTTTTATGATGATATCTGTTGTGACTAAAGTTTATTTATCACTAGCAATCTGCTGCTACTTCACAGTTTTTTATAAGTTGAAGACAAAGAAAAAGGGTAGACAGATTTGTCTGCTTCTAATAATTTACTTTCCATCCACCTGCATTCTCCAGTCAATCCACATTCATGGCGCTTGTAACAGTATCGAAATATCGGGAGCTCAAAATAATAAATAATCACGGAAGATATCCCATATGTGACAATATAAGTTTTGAGAAATCATCTCAACAAATCTGTTTTATGTGTGTGCATGATAAAATTTATGATCGGAATGAACTAAATTTTAACTACTATTTACACCTCTAAGTTTAAAAAAAAATAAACAATAAAATAATGAATTTCCTTATTCGTCAAGTTCAAACAAATCAGTATCAATATGTTACACCGATCCTAATAATGAGTGTAACTAATTACAGAGTATCTCCAATTTCCTCAATTGCAGCAATCGTGGCATAATCGTTAAACAATAAATAAGTGTAAATGTACCTTGAACAGAAATGTTTTGAATGTTGGAGTCTTAGAAACTAAGTTAGAGATGAATATTGCCTTTTTTAATATTATTGCACTGTTATAAATTCAACTTACAACTACTTGTTTAGCTGAGCGTTTGAAATCTTAACCGCTTAAGCATTGCCTAGTCTTAACAAAGTTGGCATTATTCTCGTAACGTCAGACTGATTTCTATTATAATTTTAAATGATCAATACTCATGCAGTTACTCCTGCATTTGCATTTTCATAATTATTAACTTTATTGTTTTGCAGATAAGGTAGAAATTTGAATAAGCAGTTTTTTAATTAGGAGAAATTATGGGAAGTCTTTATCTTTATATTTTTGTAAAATATGCTGTTCTGCTTAATTGCATACTTAATGGATTACCTAGAAGTATTAAATCTGATTAATATCCTTCTACTGGTTGAATACAGAGGTGAAGTTTAATCATAAAAAAACTTGATGTGTAAAAAAATAAACACAAGTGTTCATAGTTAGTGAAACAAGTTTACTTTTGAAATTTTAACTACTTAATGACCTAATGTTAAAGTTTATTTAGTTAGAGAGTGAGTGAATACAAATGAATATTATGATAATTAACAAAATAACACGAAAATAACGACGTCCCACTGACCCGACTTCTATCTTCGTTTTATCGACTTCTACCGTGAAACTAAGGATTCTGAAAACAAATGGTTGTAAATAAGTATCAAGTGGTACCTACCCTCTCTGGCTTTCAAATAAACAGTGTTCGCGACGATATTCTCTAATTCCATCAGTTCCAGTGTGGCTGATTTTATTGTAGACCCTCCACGAAGCAAGAACCCGCCGCTGCGGCTCCACAGCCGCCTGCCAGACGCGCTCGACACAGCCCATCAATGTGTCCCGCGCTCAACAACACAACTATGCAACCCTACAACTTATACACATAACACTACACCAGACACAGATTAACGTAATCCAACCCGTACAACAGCCTCAAACGCTGCCGTCGGCAATAAACACGCAACAGTTCACGAATACGATTCACTGTACCCAGGGGTGTGGTGGAAAGGCCGATAGCATGACAGTCTTTGAGCGGCAAACAGCAGCGCGAACGCTCGTGTGCGTCGGCGGTGGTGTAAAACGGTTAGTTTATTTCAATAAATGCGTGAAAGGAGCACACGCCCGAATTACGCGAGTTATTGATGACGGAAAGCAATACGCTACGAAAATTACCACTTTTCAGTGTTGCCAACTCTATCTGTCAAAAAGTCGTCAACTTACGCTTGAAAAGTCGCTAGATGTCGCTAGCTACGGAC
Source organism: Xestia ashworthii (assembly GCA_950022955.1). Taxonomy (NCBI): domain Eukaryota; kingdom Metazoa; phylum Arthropoda; class Insecta; order Lepidoptera; family Noctuidae; genus Xestia; species Xestia ashworthii. Next base: position 17,677,337 of record OX465570.1, on the reverse strand, counting down.
AAATATCAAAAGTCGCTAGAAGTCGCTAGAATGTATGCTTTTTGGTCTGTTGGAATAAAAGAAAATAATTTGATTTTCCAACTTATAATTTTGATAAACAATTGAAAATTATAAAAACCAACTAAAATATTATTATTTCACAAACAAAAAATCAAAAACTTAATACTAAAAACAGTTTAAGATGAAAAAGTTCAGATTATTAGCGATAGTTCGAATCATAATCACGATTCATTCATCATCAGAATTATCGCTAATGTAATGAAAATCTGAAATGGTTGATGCATCCACTCTGGAACTGACAGTAATTCCTGAAGGCTGAGGCTGCGATGTACGTTTGTTGTTGTTACGTTTTATTAGTCGTTAGAATAGTCGCTAGATTTTTTTTGTCGCTAGATGCATAATTTAAGCCGCTGTAGAATACGAAATGTCGCTAGATCTAGCGACTAAGTCGCTAAATTGGCAACACTGCCACTTTTACAGTGTTTCTACTTTCCAGTTGCCATACCGTTGTTTGAAAAAGCTACCATGTTTTTTTTTTAACCGACTGTTGACAAAAGCAGTACAAGTTTTTGTGAAATTTTAATTTGTAAATGAATGTATTTTTTTTCTCAAATGAAAAGTGAAAGATTCACAAAAAAAAAACACATTGAATAGCGTTAGTGGACAGCCCAAAACCTTGGTTCAAGTAAATTGGCATTATAGACAGAGATTCCCTTTGAAACTCAGCTTCAGCTTTCTGACCAATTGATTTAAGGGGACTACAGGAGCTAAATTAGCAACTCAACGTGGTGGTTCAAACTTCGCTTGAAATACTGTTAGAATAAAGTTCTAATCAGCTTGCACTACAAAGTGGTTGTTAGTGTTGTTACGTCAGTCACTGCGGGCCGAATAGTGCGAAATGAGTAGTTTCGATCGATTTACAAAAAATCTATTGATTGAACTAAAAAATAAAACACTACGATGCTAATAAGTTGCTTGTAGAATTATTTGCCAAAGAATCAGAATGATCGCATATAGAAATGTATTCTATATGCGATCATTCTGATTTTGATCCGTTTGGTTTTTACTCGTTAAAATAAATTTTAAGAGATAAGTTCGTGATATTTTTTATCTAGTAAAATGAATTGTATTACGTTTTCTAAACACTATCACACTAGCATATATCCTGACGAATATCATATGTTTTTAACCGACTTCCAAAAAAGGAGGAGGTTCTCAATTCGGATGTTTCTATTTTTTTTGTATGATTGTTCGCGCATAACTTCGTCGCTTGCCAACCGATTTGAAAAATTCTTTTTTTGTTGGAAAGGGTATACTTTCCAAATGGTCCCATAGCCACCAAGTCGGGATCTGATGATGGAATCTTGGCGAAATCAAGGGAACTCTTCAAATTTTATAGGATAACGTACAGCGATTTTGGTATTTTCTGCAACAAATGAAGCATTTGCGTTTGATAAGAACCATTCTACCATCAGATCGGATGATGAAGCCAAGAGTCACGGAACTCCATAATGAGACAATGTATCCTAGTCGTGTTTGGGCTTGTTGTAATTGTAACGGTATGCACTTTCCATGTGTACCAAGCACATGTGAACCACTGAAAAGTGAAAAATAAAAACTTTTTTTGCAAAAAATGAAGCCGACTTCAAAAAAAAAAATCAAAAATGTTAAAAATAACTTTAGCTTCTGAAGTCGGTGACAAAAAAATTAAATCAATCAAAAAAGGTCACCGACTTCAGAAGCTAAAGTTATTTTTAAGTCACCTTAATCTAAGTGTTCAATCACAGTGGGAGCGGCGCTGGCGGTGGAATCCGCAAGCGGGTGTCGTTAACACACAGCTTCTTCTGCGTGTGAACATAGTTACAGAGGCACGGGTGCGCGATATCCACAGTGTTAACGAAACCCGCATCCACTCCCTCTACCCGCGTCGCTTTCACTGAGTTTTTCTCCAGAAAAACAATAAAAAGAGAATACATTAATAATGTTTTGACGTTTCTGGCAAAGTCCCACAAAACCAGAATATTTTCTTCTTTCAAATAAAAACATTTTCATTCTTTAACCAGGTCTGGTACAATTTTTGACCACGATGTTGAAATCAGCGAGTTTAAAAAAACCAATGATATTGTTTTGAGCTTGCGGTCATTGTATTTATTTTTTTGCATTATATAGGTACTTCTTGGTTAGTAGATTTTCTTTTGCTATGGTAACAATTTACACGTCAATTTAAGCATGCATGCTTACCACAAAAAATAATCAAAATCAACCAGACAATCTATTATTTATGTTTATTTTACATAATATACGAATGAGTACGTGAATTTTAGAGTAGTTATAATAAATATCAAACTTCTCAATATTTTGATTCCGAGAATAACCTCTTGACATTCAAATTTTGGAAGCAACAACGCATTAGACTACGAACAACACTGACATTGACATTAGACATTTGATGGCGGGAGCGGGAGTCAAAAAAATCACATGTGATTCATTCATGTTGATATTCATTTTCATGGCCGTTCTGGTGTAAATCTTTTAGCTTTTAAAATGAAGGCTGCCGATCCCTGTGTAGAGTGTGGGGGCACCGAATTAAAATTGTTAGATGGGTTTTATTATTGTGTAGAATGTAACACTCAAAACACGAACGCGCGAGAAACAGTGCTGGAAGCAAAAACTTTGGGAGACGGCACTTTTGCAATAGCAACAAGGAGAAAAATCGTTAAAATTCACGACAGTAAGATTCAAAGTAAGTCAGTTTACTTATTTGTGAGTTTTCTTTGGTTTCACTCGTCTCCAAGCACTTTTGTTGTTGCCAAACAATAGTTGTACTCTTTGCCAGTGTCAAAGAGAGAGGCAAAGAGTGCTTTAATCATAGATATATATGTGTTACATAGCTCAATGGCTATAATGGACTAATTTTGGTTAATCAATTTTATGGTACAGGTAACCAGACAGTTAAAAATCTTTATAATAATCAGCTCATCATCATGTTTAGTCTTTTGTCTAACCAGATGCAGCTGAATGCCAGTATTTTACATGTTAGTTGTCAGATCATACAGCTAATTTATATTGTGCAATATCACAAATGTCCTAGAACCAAAAATTCGATGACCAGTGACATCACAAAACTGGAGTGGGTCCGCATGGTGGATTTCAACCAATTCTGTCTCATAGAGCCCATGCGTCCCAGCAGTGGGAACATAAGCTGATTATGCTAATATCATTTCTTGCACAATGTTATTGTTTATCAAGGGGTACTACTCTAACTAATATAACAACCTCTGCAACCAATTCTATTGTGTAAATAAGTAAAGAGTATACTTCAGTGGCATAGCTAGTCTTAGTAGGGCCCCGTATCAATTTTTTTGGGGGCCCTTTGAGCCCTAGTGCGGCGAAGCCCAAAAGTAAGAGAATGAAACAAACAAAACAAGTGATTTTAATTCTGGGGAGCAATAAGTTGTATTTTCATTTTATCATTAATTTATCCAAAACAATATTTGAGGATGTGAAAAGATTTTGTGTTTTATTTCATCAACACACCAGGGGCCCTTATTCCTGGGGGGCCCTGTATCACAGAGATAAGTCTGTTACGGTGGTAGTAAAATCAACACAATTATTTCAAGTATTCCAGTTATAGGCACTTTGGAATTGTTGAAACAACAATGAACATTAAATGTAGCTACAGTCTCAGTCACAAGAAATAAAAACTGAAAGTACTTTAGCTACGTCCCAGGTATTTTATTTTATTTATTTTACTTTATTGGGACATTAAACAGTTACACATTACAATGAAAGTATGACAGATTAAGCTTAAAACTAAATAAAAGTGTAACCCACACCAATATCCACGAAATAATAGCAACAGAATAGTTAAATGCGTGCATTAATATTCGAAAAATTAAGTGAGACTCATATGTAATTTTGGGATAAAAGGTATCAGATGGCTACTTTAAAGATTCAATAGCCATCTTTTTGAACTTAACGTGTGTAAGCGCAAAAATATCAGGTTCGATAAAATGTGTGTTATACGTATCTACAATGCGTCGGAGAGGCGCCCTTGCACCAGCGTCAGTACTACACCTCGCGGTGTGGAACAGCCGGGGCACGCGCGCCTCTCGGCGCATCGCAGTTCTAGGTACAATGTAACATAAGTTATTAGTGAAATCAGGACAATCAAATCTGTTATTACACAGACCATGCAGCATCATGCATGGCCACCAGTAGGTTGCATCTAGACTCCAAACTTTGAATGTTGTAACGCTTTAATAATTCAGTGTATGGTAATTTTGACTTAGTGCATCTGTAGTGCATAGAACGGAGATACTTTTTTTGAACAATTTCAATTCTTTTTATATAAACATCAAAAATGAGACTCCAAATTGGTTCTGCGAATTCCAATTGAGAGCGGACCAAAGCTTTGTACAGAAGTAAAAAAGTAGACGGTCTTTTAAAGTCGTTAGAGGATCTCATGACAAAACCAAACATTGGATATGCTTTGTTAACAATATTATCAATATGAAGATTAAAGTGTAGTTTTGAGTCCATTACAATCCCAAGATCTCGAATGTGGTCAACTCTTTGTAAATGGAAACCATGAGGACAATAATCAAATACTGAAATGTTTTTGTTTTTTGTGAAAGTGATTGCATTGCACTTAGGTAAGCTAAGATGAAGTTTGTTAGATGAACAATATCGAGAAAGTCTACCAAGGTCCTCCTGTAGAAGTAGGCAGTCTTGTGTGTTTTTACATGACTTATAAATCTTTATGTCGTCTGCATACATTAGAAATTGGGAATGAATGAAGCATTTCTTAATGTCATTGATAAACAGAGTAAAGAGCAGGGGACCCATGATAGAGCCCTGGGGCACCCCAGAGGTGACAATAATTGAGCTTGATTGGAAACCATTAATAACTATCTTTTGCGACCTGTTAAATATATAAGCTATAAACCAACGCAGTAAACTGCCACGGATGCCGTTGTATGCAATTTTATCTAGAAGCAGTTTGTGGTCCACCTTATCAGAAGCTTTCCGAAAATCTGTGTACACAGCGTCTACTTGAACCCCTTCATCCATATTTTTGAATAAGAATTCAGTGAACAACATGAGATTAGTATTTGTCGATCGTCGTTTGACAAATCCATGCTGCTCACCAACAATGAGGTTGTGAATTTGTGAATGTGAGAGTACACCTCGCCATGTACAAGACTCTCGAAGAGCTTCGACAAGGTGGACAGTATAGAGATAGGGCGATAATTTTCTATATTGTTTACGTCATCACTCTTAAACACTGGTGTTATATGTTTGTGCCCGTTTCCAAATATCGGGAAAAGTGCCTTCTCTTAAACATTGATTAAATATAATATGAAGTGGTAGGACAATATTTTCTGCAGTATTCTTTATAAAGATGGGTGGCAAGCCATCTGGACCAGCACCTTTGTTTAAGTCTAACTGATTTATTGCGTTAAGTATGACATTAACTGGCAAATGGATTTCAGAGATAAAGGGTGAATTATCAGCGTATGTACTAGGTGGCTGCCACGTCTCGGGGTCAAAATTGGAAGGTTCATAAACGGAAGTAAAAAAAGTGGAGAACATATTACATATTTCTGTTGGATTATTTGAGTTGTGATTTCCAAGAAACACGAGTATTTGCTGGAATCTGCGCCTTACCCTTCTTTTGTGAAACGTTCGTCCAGAAATGTTTAATGCCGAGCGGTATACTGCCTTCGACTGATCTCATGTATTTTTTAAAACAAGTGTCACATTCAGATTTAAAATGTTTACGATGAGAAGAAAAAGTAAAATAGTCTGACGCATTAAAGTACGTTTTCCATTTCAACCAAGCTTTTTCTTTCGCTTTGAAAATACGAATGAGTGAAGGTGAGAACCACAACGGAAAATCAGAGTTCCTGATACGAGACAGCGGAACATGCCTTTTTATTATACTACTAGCTTCTGCCAGCGGCTTCGCCCGCGTGAAGTTTGATTATTGTCCCATGGAATCTTACTGCCGGGATAAAAATCCTATGTTTTAATCAAGGTTATAAACTATCTGTGTGCAAAATTTCATCCAAATCCGTTCAGTAGTTGTCGCGTGAAAGCGCAGCAAACAAACTTACATTCACATTTATTCTCCGAACTGCTAAGCTATCGGGAGTTACACGTGTTATTGTGAGTCAACTATAAAAGATAGACATATGCTGTCCTGGGATATTTTTATATAATTTTATGTGGAATATTTCCGTTATACATGATTTCTATGTAGCTTTAACCATTAAGGCTGCACACGCGACGGAAGCTAAAAAAACGAAGTAACTTCTCCCGTTTTCCCAACATTTCCTTTCACTGCTCTGCTCCTATTAATGGTAGCGTGATGAAAAGTATACTATTACCTGCTCAGGAGTATGTAGAATAATTGTACCAAGTTTCGTTAAAATCCGTCGAGTAGTTTTTTTTTCTATAAATAACATACAGACAGACAGACAGACAGACAGACAGACAAAAATTTTACTGATTGCATTTTTGGCATCAGTATCGATCACTAATCACCCCCCGATAGTTATTTTGTAAATATATTTCATGTACAGAATTGACCTCTCTACAGATTTATTATAAGTATATATATATATATAGATAGATAGATAGAAGATAGAAGATAGATATTTTGTAAATATATTTCATGTACAGAATTGACCTCTCTACAGATTTATTATAAGTATAGAAGAAGATAGATAGATATAGAAGATATAGATAGAAGATAGATAAATTTGATCATAAAATGTATTAACCGATTGTTCAGCAGAAAGGTCGTGAAGCAATTGGTATACCTAGGTACTTACTTACACAATAGTATCTTATTTGAGTATTTAACTAAAATTATTGTCATTTTAGAAATTAAAGCTACCAAAATAAGCTATGTTTACCATTAATTTGTTTGTTATCCCATGTTCAGTGTTATTAATGTTATTGATCATGTCAATTTTATTTTACCATTCTTTACTATGCCCAATTCAAAATCATGAAAACATAAATATACAAACTATTTTCTCAATACAAATGTTATTTTTCCAGTGAGCGGAGAATGGTACAAATGGCATGCGTATAACTTCATAATATTGGGTCTGGCTGATGAGTTGGTTGCAGCAGGAGCTAAGCCTACCTTTAAATTAAAACTCTTGTGGATTTGGACGAGATACATCAAGAAATATCAGAACAAAGATGCATTAAGGTAAGTTACAGCCTTAATTATATTTTTTACTTAAAATCTCAAGTAAAAAGTAGTATATTGCTAGCTGTAGCCTGTATCATAATGAATGTAAAAAGACCCTCTACTAAGCAGCAAGTGACTAATTCTCCACGTCATTACATTTTTTTAGTCTTAAATCATTTGTGTAGACCTTCTTGCAACAAAGAAATTGGAGGTTAAAGTTCCAACTTTTTTACAAGTTTCAAATGTGTCTGACCTCTGTACTGTTGAGCATCCATCAGCATGTTTTGGTATGTGACGTTGAGTCCTATCGAAACCGTATTATCACCATAGAAATAAAGTTGTTTCCAATTAATATTTATACTGTACCTAGAGTTACTTAGTTTGGTGTACAGAATGCTGGTATAATATATTATAATACAGTAAAAAGTTTCATCTTTGTAATCTTTATGAAATGTAATTTAAATTATCATTTAAAGAATTTCAATTGAAACTGTGCCGACTTATGATTGAACAATCTGTAGATAATAATCAAGTAGGACTAATGTTAACCAATGCGAAAATTTACAGATTGGAAAAAAAATCCGAAGATGGAAATAATGATAACATAACACTACCGAGTTTTATGATAGAAGAAAATAGCAGCAGTAGCCATTTACTAGAGCAAGACGATAATGAATTAGAAAATGAAGAAACAAGGAAGAATATAAAGAAAAATATAATAATGGATGGCTCCAAGAGAGACATCAAGTTCCTGTCAAGAGGTGTTATAATCGCCATGTTGTATTTAGCACTAAATCTAGATGAAAGCGAAATACAACTGTATCATATTTTTAGATTCATAAAAGAGAAACGCTTGAACTTCTCCAACATACAACGCTTTGTACCTGAGGATATCAATTTAAAAACCATACAGGATGAATGGCTTAAGTTTATTCACAGCAAAGTATGCACGGCGCACAGAGTCCGTGCGTTCGCTATGACTTTATTACGAAAACTTGATTTAGGTACTCCAAAAGTTCCCAATATGAGGAAAATCATTGATGACTTTCTGTTAGAACTTTGTCTCCCAAATGATATAAAGCCATTGATTCACTCCCTGATGTTTTTCCATCATTGTGACTTTCTAGATATAAGTAACAAATCTAAAGACCACCTCATACAAACTCCTGACTATGAAGGCGTGGCCATGTCATATGTTCTTGTCGCTCTAAAGATGTGCTTTGGCCTCGATGGCGATTATGAAGAAAAGCTGTCAGATGCTGTGGACAAGATAAATGATGAGAGGAATCTATCAAAGTCATATAGGATGGGGAAATATTCAGAACCGAGTACAAGGCTATTTTCTTTTAGAGAATGGTGCAGTTATGTGCAGTTTAGAAAGATAACCCTTTGTAAGTCTTGCTTAAATATGGCGGAACATCATTATATGGATATTGACGACTGCGTTTATTTAGAACATATGAGCGAAAGGCCACAAAACAACAAAGAGCTACAGGACGAAACAGCAATGAATTTGATTAGCAAAATAACTGAAGAAGAAGAAGGAAGAGTTATTCCCAAACATATGTTCTCATCAACATTAACGCCCATGACTGATTACACAGAAATAATTATACAACATAATCAGGACCAAGAAATAAGAGCTCTTCTAAGCGAAGATTTTACGCAGTACTCTCTCAACTATGCTTGTGAATATTTAGAGCTAGTAGACACAAATTTCGAGAACATAATTAAAGGTATCAGTGAAGATAGAAAAACAGTCAGCAAACTTATTCTAGGCACAATAGTTACGAAAAAGAGTAAAACAGAAATGGTATATGTAAAAAATTGTGAAAATAGGAATTGGATGATAACAAACCCGCCTAAGATGGAACATGTTACATGTGAAGATGTACAAAATGTGAGTAATGACAAAGAAAGCGATCATGGGTATGATTCAGAACACCCAGTGAATGAAAAAGAAGTTTCTAGGGAAACTCTTAATATGGATGATGATACTCTTCAGAGAATGACAAAGGATAACAGAGGAAGTTATAATTCAGAAAATGAGGTAAACGAAAAACAAGTTTCTGAAGTAAACAAAAATAATATCACTGATGAAAGTATGAAAGAAAATAACAGAAGAATGTATGATTCAGAAAACCCAGTGAATGAAAAAGAAGTTTCTAAAGGAACTGATAATGTAGTTGACACTGATCAAAATATGGAGGATTATATCAGAGGAATCTATGATACAGAAAATCCAAGGAACGAAAACGGAGTTTCGGAAGTAAACGAAAATATAGATACTACCGCTGAGAGTATGAAAGAAGATAATATTGTACTACGGTACTCAGAAAGTCTAGTAAGTGAAAACGAAGTTTCTAAAGGAACTGAAATGGTAAATGACATAGCAGTTAATGGTTCAGAAAATTTTGAAAACATAAACAGAGTTTCGAAAGTAACTGGAAATACAGATGACAGTGATGAAAGTGTGGAAGAAGATAGCAGAAGAAGTAATGATTCAGAAAATCCAGTGAATGAAAAAGAAGTTTCCAAAGAAACTGAAAATGTAGTTGACAATGATAAGAATATGGACGAAGATATCAGAGGAATCAATGATACAGAAAATCCAAGTACCGAAAAAGAAGTATCTGAAGAAATTGAAAATATAGCACAAATTGCTGATCAGGGTGTAAAAGAACATAAAAGAGGATTTATTATAACAGAAGAAGACGATGACAAGAATATATTCGATGACTTATTTGTAGAACTTGATTTGAAGGATGAAATGGAGCAAAATAACGCGGAAGACTTGTATGCTGATAACGAAGATCAACAATTACCTAATAACAACTCTGTCTTCGATGACCGCGCCAGTATAAGTGACGTCACCGATGACGACAGTGTATTGCCACCTTTTAACCCAGATACTTTTGATAGGGAACTAACGATTAAGCATTTAATACTACACGCTTGTAAAAAATACAAAATCCCAGTACCCAAAGAATATAAAACACCTAAAGAACCTAGAAAAAGAAAAGCCAATGCATTTGGCGATGAGGCAACATCGAGAGAACCCATAAAAAGAGCAAAAGTGAATAAGTTCGAAGCCAAAAAGAAAGTAGAAGAACTAGTTAATGGTTACTATAGTCTTAAGGAATCTGATTTAATTAATCAAATGCAGGAGGCAGTCAGTTTAGCTATAAGAAAAAATCAGTTTGATAATTTATTGAATGTTAACCAAAATGAAACAGCAAACCTTGCTAATATGGAACAAGCTAGTGATGCATTAACCAGAGCAAGTTCCTTTTTAAATAACAATGCAGATAATCAGTCAAATATAACTGTACAGAATCAATCAAATGGAAACCCACTAAGTCTACTAGAAGAAACTGGCAAGGAACCAAATCAGGACCAAACCGATGATGTGGAGGATATAGATGAACATACGGAAGCAAAACTGTTTGAGGGAGAAGAAGAAATGAAATTAGACGATTTAGTTTCGAGAGGCGATCCCAAGTTTGACGAAGAAAAGTATGATGTCAATCAACTATACATTAAACTAAAGACTGAAGAAGACCAAGAACTTTTTAATTTGCAAGACGTCCCTCCTAAACTAGAACAAATCCTCAACCAAAAGATAGAGCAGTGTAAAGATAATGCCCAATTTCAGAATCTGAAAGCTGTATACCAGAATCCTGTTAAAACGAAATTCGAAAATGATGATTCAGAGGACGAAATTCCATTAAATGTTTTACAAGAAGAAAAAAAGTTGCTAGAAGAAAAAATTTCATGGGAAGACAATTTCGAACCTTTGATAAACCAAGAAAATGTATCGGAATTTAAATACTGGTTCAGGCATTACGACGAAGATTTTATGACGCGGTCTATGGACTGGCATAAAAAGTTTGACGAAGAATTAAAAGAGAATACTCCAAGCAGTTTCTATTTCGTCATAAGAGAGTGTGCCGCCATTTTGGATTGCACGACTTTCTCTCTTTACAAACACATGCAGAATTTGGAAAAGTATATAAGTGCTAGGGCGAAGTATCCAGATGAATGAAGATGACAAACATACAGTGTCTTGAAAACCTGCTCAGATGGAGATTTGTCGACGAAATCCAGTAATAAAATGAAAATGTGGTGCTGTTCCACAAACAATGGGACACCTGATATTGTACCCTGCGTGTGCAGATCTGCAAGCAACGGGAAATTGATGGAAGCTAGTGAAAGCGTCAATCTCCTAGATAAGTTCGGCAGACTCGACTCAGTATAGTTTCGCATTGAGATTCTAAGAAAAATAGAGATGGTAATAATTGCAGCCCAGAAGAATAAACAGAAAAAAGAAGATACGAGTGAAAATACTGGTTATCAGGCCTCAAAGACAAAACTGATATAAATTATTCGGCTCGGGTCGAGTTATTAGCAACATCATGCTAGTAATAAAAACAACCTGTGATTTTAATGTGATAACAAAAATGCGCTCGTCCTTAGCATGGGGGGACAGGGGGAGGCAGCTTAGAAAGAAAGATTCTTATTTGTCGAAGTTAAAGTGCAACAAACAATCAATTTTAGCTGGCAATGCCCTTAGTCCTTAGTATCAGACATCGTACAAGAACAGCCTAGGGGGCATAAATAGTCACAAAGTGACAATTTCGTAATAAGTATTAAGGTTTTACGTTTTTTGCAATTTGCAGGCTAGGTCGTATGTTACGGAATTTATTATAATAAAGAAAACTTAAAAAAATGTGAATTTCTTGGGCGACCCTGGAGCTTAAATGCATCTGATTCATAATAAATTATCCTTATGATTCTGCTAAAGCGGCCATTTTAGGCCCCCACTCATTATTTTTATCAACCGATAATGTTACGATCTTTACACCTGTTATGGTCTTTCAGTGATTCACCATTGGTGAACAAACAGTAAGGGTAATATCGTACTACCCTTGTAGTACGATATTACCCTTACTGTTTGTTTCCACTCTCTAAACGTTCACGCAATTTTCAAGATTTCACCTGCGAGAACGTGATGTTGTTTATTTGTGTTGTGTTAGGTATGTTAAACAGTAAGTAGGCAATTGATCGTTAAATAAATTAATCGTAGGATACGTAATTTATTATACAACTTCAAAAAGTTTTAAAAAGGGAGATCTTATTTAAATAAATCAATTTTACATTATCAAGTTTTTCATTAAGCCCCGATTCATGAAGTCTCCATTGCTTTGTACAAACGGTAAATTTTCTCAATCAACTTTGAACCTAATGCTTAAAGATAAAGGTGAAAATCTATTGAAGAAATTTGACAGATTAGGCCGCCATCCCACTGGCGTTTTACAAGCGACGGCGTTTCTCCAACGTCGTAAAATATAGTCGCACAGCGAAAACGCTGCTCAGCCGCGATGTTGACGTCGCGAGTCTCTAGTGGCAAATGCAGACGTTGGAGAAACGCCGCCGCTTGTAAATCGCCAGTGGGATAGCGGCCTTATAGTTTGATGTGCTGAAGGCTGAAGTGTGTAGTGTCAAACGTATGTTTGCGGTAACCGTTTTTTTTTAATGGCCGCTTGCTAGTTGCTAGTCAATCTAGGACTAGGACTACCCTGTGCCAGAGGCTTAAAAACTAGTGACAAGTGTGACAACACGCCAGGACACCACCTGTGGGGTACGAGCCCAGTTAAGGGACGATACGGGAGGACAGAGCAAGGGACAGGCTGGAACAGAGAATGCGGTGTGAGTGGTTAAAGGCTCCACACACAGTCGCGTTTTTGCGTTTCTGCGTTTTCGCGTTTCTGCGTCCCAATACAAAAAGCGATATTGCGCAAAAACGCGCGCCTGTGTGTTCCCGAGCTTAAAAGAGTATTTTATTAAGTTTTTCTTATTTTCGCAAAAAAGGTTTCTATGCTTACCACTGGCTGTCTCGCTGTCATCTGGTTTGTAGTTAAAATAAATATAATTTCAAACACCAATTTGGCATAGCTTGTCAAGTAATAAGAGAAAATCGTTTGCGAAATTTTAAAAATGATAAGAAATAAGTGTGCGTTGTTACGTACGGCTGTTTTGCCGTCTAATGTCTTGAAGCGGGATTTCGCGCAAGTGGGCCATATCATTTCGACCCCACCAAGAGTGAAGTGTTCTCTTGTCGTAAGTTCAAGTTGTTTTAAAAATCTCGTTTTAGTCGCACCTAGCTGTGTGTTTGGAAGTAGAACCCCTCCCACTTTTTAACAGACTTTTAAAAGGAGGAGGTTATATGGATTTGACCAGCACCTAAAATAAAATAAAAAAATCTGACGCTGACAAAATAATTTTACCTCTACCTTTGTTGGTCTTGCCTTGACAAACGCATCTGCTATCGCTGTGCGTGGCGTGGGTACCAATATAGGTACCTACAGTTTACTCAGTGGTGGGTACCTACGTACGGTTCGTTCCAAGTCGGGCAATGGTATTAATGTGTTCGAATTTTCGGTTCTCTTGTCCCCGATGATGTTTTTCTCCACTGTTGAGAGCAGTAATGATGAATTTATGAAATAAATTAGTTACACACCTGGCTGGGTTCGAACCCACGAGCAGTCGTGACTACTCTATTATCGACGATGACACAGAAGATGCGGGTATTTCGATGCTACATAAAATGAGTTGATCTACATAACAATAACCTATAACATTTTTCAGGAGAAGTGTTTGCATATTTTATTCATGCACGTAGTATGGTTGGGACCGGTGGCGTATTTCCATACTCAACTGAAGTGTTGGCGGCGATTCTACATCGGAGAAAAATAACTTTATAATTGATATTGGAAGTAATTACTACTATTGATTAGAATGAGAATGGTAATAAAGTGGATTTGAACACATTTTCGTTTCATTTATCATAGAACCAAAGAGAATTAAACCACATAGAACCAATGATTGAATGGAAATGTAATGCTTCTCACTAATGATAACGAAGAGAGTAATCAATAACCTCTGCTATACGATAGCAATGTACCTATTGCGGGCATTTTATACGAAGAGGTTCAGCATTTGAGACTACCAATGGGGAAGGAGTAGGTACCTACATTATATGTATATGTGTTAGCCAATTCGTATAACACGCCGTATTACATAATGGCGCGCCGGATTGTAAAACGTCGCCGTTACGTAATGCGACGTCATCACGTTCAGCCGGATTGTAGTGGCGATACGTTTCTATAAAGCGACGTCCAACATTTAGCCGTATTGTAAAACAATACTGAAAATTCCGAAAATAACATGTACGTTTGCCTGGCTCGGCCTCCCAGAATTTGCCTTTTAGGTGTTTACCAATGCAATGTACTCGCTCTAGGAGTATAAGTACCGGTTTCTTTTTCAATGTAAGTACCTCTGTACTTTTGAAGAAATTTGCAAAATAAGCCCCTCTAAGCGGGGCTCCTATTTCTGTCTGCATGGTTTAAAGTAACCTACCATCAAATAACGTCGGGTGCCCTAAGTACCGAGCTCATTTACTCGCTTTCAAAGTGGCGTATCGACGATGCGCTCGTTTGTATTTGGGCGGCACGCCCAAAAACAAACACCAATGATATTTAAGTAAACAGATATGTTATGAGCGCGCAAAACGTGAAGACTAGAAAACGTCCTAATTGGGACGTATTGCCTTTAGTCTGTGTCACGCACGACTACGAGTGATACGTTGCGCGCTGCTACGTAATTACCATCCAAAATGTCATCGTGTGTATTTAGGAGGTGTACCAAATACACACGATGACATTTTGAAGGGATCTCATACCACACGTAAGTACGCAATATACTTCGATTTAATCGATTTATTAATATATTTCAATTATTTTCCTAATATTCTGATATTTGGAGGTTAGAAAAAAGAAAGAGATGGAAAGTACATTTTTTGCCGTAAGAACGACAAGGATGCGTGCACTCCGGACATAGCTTTAGTCCAGAGTTCCAGTTTCCCTTTTAATAACTTTTCTTTATAATTTTGTTTGATATACTTAATTATAAATGAAACATGTCATATGTAGGACAAGAAAATAGCTTATCGTGACCATAATAATTATGTCACAGATAGTATTAAAAAAAAGCTACCATTGAGACCAGGCTTCAAGAATGGATTGCAATAATATATTATTATTTCTTTCTTTTAAAACGTGTTTTATTTTTCACCTACCTACCTTTTAATAGTGTTTATGCGTTGCATAGGCACAAATCCCGGCTACAAATTCTATACACGCGGTTTGTACCTTCTGCCTAGTTAATTTGTTAGTCTATGATGCCAACGTGCGGTGATTGGTGGATCGAATAATGTTTGTTTACATTCACGCGCAATTGACAACATCTAGCTGTCACTTTTTTTCGTTTTATCAAGCTATCCTTTTTCTATCCTTTTTACTTGTAGTGAAATGTAAAATGAATGAAAAGTGTGTTTGTGTGCTGCCTCTTGGCGCGGAATACTTTTTTCTGTTGTTTTGTAAGTGTATAACATATATGTCTATTATTATCATTGACAAACACTGAATGAGCACTTCGCGTTCATCAATGCGGCGTACTTTAATTCAGCCGAATTGTAATCCGGCTGAACGTGACGACGCCGCATTACTTATAGGCGACGTTTTACAACCCGGCGCGCCATTATGTAATACTTACGGCATGTTCTACGATTTGGCTGCGTCATATAATTATACGGGCACATTCTAAATGACGGGACCAAACCTAGGTCCCAATACCACTAATAAAGTCATGCTTTTGCAACATGACATTACCCTACGAGATATTCAACCACAGCATGGAACCCATAGATATTTAAATGATGGAACCAGCTATGCTAGCACCACAACCTCCTCTGTGGCCACAACAGTTGCCGTTCGCATTGAAAACGTTTTGTTCATCAAAACTTGTCTATGCTTATGCAATGTGTCAATCTGTGACAGGACAGACAGAATTAAAAATAAACCTAATTGTTTATGAATTGTGTTGTGGATTTTGTTGCCGCTTGTTTTTACTGTGTAACGATAACATAACTCAATTATTATTGCTACAAAATGAAAGAACCTAAACCCACGCAGTCTCCAATAGAGGATGTAGTAGAATTAAGAAATTATTTCGTATCACACAGTCTCATTCGTGAATACATTGCCCATTCTTCCAAAGTGCATTCGGTTGGTTGGTCCTGTGATGGTAGACGACTGGCATCAGGCTCGTTTGATAAAAGCGTTGCTATATTTACGCTAGAAAGGAATAGACTAGTAAGTATAGCTGTTAAATCAAGTAATTAGGCGGTTCATGGTTATAAAACAAAAGTTAGGTTATGTTTTTGTAGTCATGAATGCAAGGTGAAATAGATATGTCACCGTAAAATTGTCAAATACGTTTAATATCTCTAGCGATATTGTAGTCTCGAATTATTGTCAAATGAACATACTGCTTACAATAAAACGCATTATTTTTCGTGAAATGCATGCGATGGTAGTCAACTCTCACGCGGTGTGGAGAGAAGGAGGGGTCCCCCTTGCCCAGTGGTACCACTCTCATGAAAAGATACTGTACCATTCCTGAGAAATATCGATTAATACAACCTAACCTTAAAACACTTCATATTCCCCTAAAAAGCGTAGTCGACGGAGCCCCGCTTCGCGGAGCCCCTATTTCCGGGTGCAGGGTTTAAAGGAACCTAACTAACCTAACGGGGGGGTGCCCCAAGTCCCGATTATGGGGGCAGAGATACTTCCGTAATGTTCAATTGACAATAATTCGAGATATTACAATATCGCTAGAGAGGAACACGTTATATTGTAATTATAACATGTTTGACAATTTTACAGTGACAGATACAACCTTTTTTTTTTTTAGGTGCAAGACTTTATCTTCAGAGGCCACACAGGGTCTGTTGATCAACTGTGCTGGCACGCTTCCCATCCTGACCTCCTAAGTACAGCTAGCGGAGACAAATCTGTTAGAATATGGGATACAAGGTAAATAGATTCTCAGGACTAAGACATCTTGACCCAGTCCGTGGTTCTCAAAAGTAGATACTCCGATAATAAATCCAAGACAATTTTGATACAGTCAAAGCTGAGATTAGCTCTTTTAAAAATGAACAAGTAAAATATGTCCCTCAAGTAGAACAATATTTTAAACTCCATTGTTTCATTAATATTGTGGTTGCAAGCTCTACTGCTGACCATGAGGTCTGTTTATCAAAGTGTTATTGATTTATGCCATAAGGATTTTGGCATTACAAGCCCAAATAGACCAGCCTCCTTTTATGTGTGGCGTTGAACATAATTATTGGTCTTCTGGGATTACATACCAGCGTTTTCCATTTTTTCGGTCGTGACCTGTTACCATCAAAATAAAATATATAATTTGTGATATATTCAACACAAGACCATTGATAGATTTTTGGTTATCTTGTTGTGAAGAATACACAAAATCAGCACATCAAACAATAACCATTTTAATGCGTTTTGTCATAACTTAGGTATATTATAAAATGTGAAGCTAGGTTTTCAACACTAGTTTACCTTAAAAATAAATAAAGAAACCGACTTGAAGTGGAACCACATCTCAGGGTAAATCTTTCATTATTTTTTGCAATCTTGATGTCTTTGGATAAAATTAGCAGCAGCTCTGTATTTTACACTAAATAAACTACATAGACACACACACACACACACCTACAGTATATAGACTAATTTAGTATTGAATGAGTCACTTTATGAGTCAGTGTAAAAATTACTAGGCAGCGTTTCCGTGGGAAACGCTGCTTTACACCATGCAGACCCTTCCATGAACAAAATATGTGTCAATTTCAGGACACACAAATGTGCAGCGACCATATCTACAAAAGGAGAGAACATCAACATAGCCTGGTCACCTAACGGCAGCACCATTGCCGTTGGGAACAAAGAGGACCTGGTCTCTTTTATAGACACCAAGACTTATAAAGTGGTAGGTTTATTAATTAGTTTACTTTCAATTTCAAAATGATAACTGCTAAGTAATCTACACTATCTATATTATAAAGAGGAAAAATTTGTATTTTTGTGTGTGTATGTTTGTAATGAATAAACTCAAAAACTACTGTGCCGATTTCAAAAATTCTTTCACCATTGGAAAGCTACATTCACCCTGAGTAACATAGGCTATATTTTATCCCCGTGCTCCCACAGAACGGGAACTGCGCGGGTGAAACCGCGTGACGTCCGCTAGTATAGAAAACAAGAACTTACAGGCTTCCATTACCGCCATCACCACCATCTTACTAAACTAGGTACACTTCTAAGAGAGATGAAGTTATAAATAAATAAAACTTTAAAAAATCAACTTTATTTGCTTCAGTGAAGGAAAATATTGTGTTGAAACCAGCACCCCTGAGAGATATATCTTGGTGGGATGTAACACCAAGATAGAGGCTCATGGGCTGCATAAAAACTTGGAAACCAAGTTAAGCACTAACCATAATAAAGAAAAATAAACTTAAAATGTCACTTACGGGATATCTTATGTGATTTTTATCTATTTTGAGTTCCCGATATTTCGACGCTGTTACAAGTGACATTTTAAGTCTAGTTGTGAACCACGATAGCTTAAAACGAAGAAGAATAAAACAAAATAAAACTTAAAAAAATAAACATAAAATTAAATTTGTGTTCCATGCAACAAGCAAAGCTCTCTCTTTGTGGCACAGCCCATTTTTTTTTCATAACCATGTCTTTAATTCGAGGAGCTCGTGGCTAAATAACAGCCGTGCTTGCCTAGGTTGGTGTGTGGATGGGTGACCACCCATTACATACCTCCTGCCTTGCCTGCCTGAGTTTCCTCCGTGCCTCGGAAAGCACGTTAAGCCCTTGTTACCAGCTGTCATTTGAAGATCTTTTGACAGTTGTTACAGGTAGTCAGTGGTCCGAAAAGTCTGACAACCAGTCTTACTAAAGGGTATCATATTGCCCAATACTAACTGGGTTGTGGAGGTCAGATAAGCAGTCGCTTCATGTAAAATACGGATATTCAGCTGCATCCGGTTACTACCGGGTAACCGGGACTGGAAGCGGGCCCCAATATAGTTGGGAAAAGGCTAGGCTGATGCATGATGTCTTTAAATAATTAATGTTATTGTTGTATACCATTTTAATAATTGTTGTCATTAAATATAAATGTAAATGTTTGCTTTTCTCCAGGTAGTAGAAGAACAGTTCAACTTCGAAGTGAATGAGATCTCCTGGAACAACACATCAGATTTGTTCTACCTCACCAATGGACTTGGATGTGTACACATATTGTCGTAAGCTTCCCTTTTCATTAAATGTTCGGTATTTTAATGTGGATCTGCGCAATCCCGTAATACTGCTGGAACGCAGATCTATGACAAAACAACCTCCATTTTTTCAGATAACTTTAATTCGTAAATCCATGTTTTATTTTGCTCTGTGAAGACAACTTATTTACTTTCAAGTTAGAGTAAGGCTACGAATACGAATCTTTCTTTATTGAATGGTTAGTGCCTAACTTGATGTCAGTTTTATGCCGCCCATGCCCCTCTTGACTTGGCTGGACACTACTTCATATTTCAATACCAAAAGTGTAAATTGTAGTTGTCATAAGGTGCCATTTCTGCGATTTATACATATTCCTAGCCTCTGTCATTCATACCTGCATGATAGTTTCATAAAAAAACTGGAGGTGCCATAATGACATCAGTACTGCATGGTTCCAGTTCTTTAAAAAATTAATATAACTATCTTCCCCAGGTACCCATCTCTAGAGCTCCAAACAGTACTGAAGGCGCACCCGGGCACCTGCATCTGTATAGAACACGACCCGACCGGCCGGTACTTCGCCACGGGCTCTGCTGACGCTCTCGTCTCGCTGTGGGACGTCAACGAGCTAGCCTGTCTTAGAGTGTTCTCGAGGTAGGAGAGAAATCATATTTTGTTCTTCAGCACGCAGTCTGACACCGATCGGCAAATAGGCTAGTTTCCACCATCAATAAATTACAAATCTAGATAGTCCGTCAGTTAGAGTATTGGAAAAAAATGGACACGTATTTTTTAACCCCCCTCGCAAAAACGACGGGGTGTCATAAGTTTGACGTGTGCGTGTGTGTGTGTGTGTGAGTGTGTGTGTGTGTGTGTGTGTGTGTGTCATCGTAGTGCCCGAAGGGATGAACCGATTTTGATTTTTTTGTTTGAAAGGTGAATTAGTCGCGAGTGTTCTTAGCTGTGGTTGATAAAAATCAGTCCAAGATGGCCGCCGCCACAAAATTGCGGATTACATATTATTTATTCAACAACTCCCTCAATATGGGTATCAGATGTTTGACTAGTAGAATACCGTCACCACAAAATGGCGAATTAACGAATTATTTCCTATTTAAGTTTTAGTACATTATGTCGGGGGTTTTTTAAATTTTAAATTTAATGTATCAAAACTCGGGAGTGGGGGCTCGTGACGTCAGAACGCACTAATAATTATACCAAGGCGTGACGTTTTGAGAATTTTAAAAGCGTCTTATCTTCGTTAATTTTGGTTTACGTAACAAAAGAAATACGGGTCAAATATTTATTGAAAATCTATCTGACGCACTAATTAGAGTATTACCGTACCGTATACCGTATACATAGAACTAAACCGTAGGAGTACTTCCGAATTCGAATTTGAGGTCGAAGTGCCAGGGTAGTCCACGAAATTCAAATTTTTCTTACCTTTTTTTTGCACTAAAAGGCTTGTGTACTAAAATACTCTAATAGGCTTGTTAACTGAAAAAATCTAATTAGTCCGTCACTTAGATTATCAAAAAATATTTGACCCGTATTTTTTCTTTTGTCACATAAACCAAAATTGACGAAGATACGACGCTTTTAAAATTCCCAATACGTCACTGTTCGGTATCATTCTTAGTGAGTTGATACCGAACAGTGACGTCACGAGCCCCACTCCCGAGTTTTGATGCGTTTTATCTTTGTCAATATTCGTTGATTTACAAAAACAAAAAATACGTGTCCATTATTTTCCAATACTCTAACTGACGGACTAAATAGATTTGCAATTTATTGATGGTGGAAACTAGCCTATTAGTGCGTCAGTTTACCAAAGACTATGGTTATTATAGTTACTAAACCAGATTACTATTGTTCTAGACTAGAATGGCCGGTGCGCACACTGTCGTTCAGTTACGACGGGCGCCTCCTCGCGTCAGCCAGCGAAGATCACATCATAGACATAGGAGATACTGAGACTGGTAAGTGACCTGCCGGGGCTGCGGGGCTGTTCGAAAGAGATACCGTGGCCCCGGAACGTAAAGGGCGAGGAAGGAACATGGATGGGTTTTAGTCAGTAAAAGTCTGACACTCCCGCTCCGCCCAGAGTGGGAGAAGTTATTTGATGATTTCCCATCCGAAAAAAAATAAAAATAAAAAAAGACTGTTAAGTGAAACTAACAGTTTAGATGTTATGTAAACTAGCAGTGATTTGGCTGCAAGTACTGAATAAATACAGGGTGGAATTTTTAATGCCTCCTGGAGGAAAAGCACTCTAAATACTGGAGACAGCAATTTTATCTCAAAGGAAACATTCCATTATTTTTGAAAATAAACAAATTTGCATTCACAGATTTTCTTAAATTCACTTACCACCTTCTGAAATCCAACTGACTTTACTGATTCTTTACTTTTTTGACATCAATCAGTACAGTAGTTTTTTGTGGACAGAATCTCTCTTACTAACATGGTCAATTAAATGAAAGGAAAACCATGAAATCTAAAGTTATAAATTCAATCTATGGCATACCACTGCTAAATGTATAATACAGGTTGGAAACTTTCAGCGGGGCAGTAAGTGGAAGTAATTTTTCGTGAAATTTTGATCCCATTCACAGATTTAAAAAAAAATTTACAGTTGGCAAGTAAAACATTTTATACGCCAATCGTCCTGTTTCTAATAATAATTTTCAAAAAAATGTACCTATTGTAAGTTTTCTGCAATTTCTGACTTTTTTGTACTTTTACCTGGGTTGGCCGCATAGAAGTTTTTGATCAGCTTTTAAATTGAGGAGCTAGACTGATTCAACACATCATTCAGCTTTACGGAACTTTTTTAAGCGCGAAAAGGAGTTAACTCCTATAGTGTTTGAATTTTGATTTTACATATATCTAGATTTTGAAACATACTTTCTATATTATGCATACACAAACTCACGCCTGTTACTCATGGGGGTAGACAGAAACACCTATAGTCCCCGCCACGAGAAGCTATTTTGTAAACACACATTCGGGTTCGCAACCTTAGGATCAAATTAAAAAATGACAGCGTGATCTTACTTCAAAATGATGGCCCAAATGTTTACGTTCCATGATGTCAGATACGTTCTAGTGCCACAAAACATTGGACGACTGCTCTATTATCGCCAAAATATAACACGACCAAGTGAAATTGCTCATTAGTTTCGTATTACACGTATGATAATTTGAATTGATTGAATAGTCAAATTAAATTCAAATTCAAATATTTATTGCTCAACACAGTACATTTAAACATTTCCAGATGTCAAGTGAATGCGCAGTCCACTGTATTGTACCAATTCAGGCATGCAAAATTTATAATTATAATTATACATTTCATAAAATCCAATTAATACCACGAACAGAGTCGGAAAGAAAATAAAATGGAATTAACCTAAGAAAATGTCATAAGTTCAAATTAATACGTTATAAAATGTCATAAATTGAAAAATAATAATTAAAATAAAATAATACCCTGTACAATGTCAAAATCAAATTAATCCGTTACACAATGTCATAAATTCATAAATAATACCTTTTACAATGTTATAAATTAAATTAATATGTAAGTAATGTCAGAGTATCTAATGTCAAAATAATTAAGAAATATGTAAATGGAAAATCATAGTAAATATAATTTTCATAAAATAACATAAATCGGACTCAAGTATTCCCAAATTATAGTCGCTACGTATCTTGGTAGAAATTCTATGTTTACAAAAAAATATAGCTTCTCCTGGCGCGGACTATACGACAACCCTTACATACTCTCTTAACATTATTCCCAAATAATTTACGTTCCAGGCGAGAAAGTAGCAGAGATACCGGTTCAAGCGTCCACGTTCACAGTAGCGTGGCACCCGTCGCGCTACCTCGTCGCGTTCGCGTGCGAGGACAAGGAGCCTCCCGAGAGGAAGAGGGATGCCGGCAACCTCAAGCTGTGGGGACT
Organism: Xestia ashworthii; assembly: GCA_950022955.1. Classification (NCBI taxonomy): domain Eukaryota; kingdom Metazoa; phylum Arthropoda; class Insecta; order Lepidoptera; family Noctuidae; genus Xestia; species Xestia ashworthii. Next base: position 17,653,933 of record OX465570.1, on the reverse strand, counting down.
GCCTAATACTAGCTAGGCTCTGAAGATGGAAGCGCCAGAATGCCCGCGAAATTCTTTGTTAAGGGGCCGGCGGAGCATGTGTAGTTCATACAAACGTAATACCAAAATGATTTGTTAATCAAACATATTCTTAAGGTAGTGTGTATTTATTTCGATTGGATTACAGATTATCTATGTTCCCAAATACATATTTTGAAAGGACTGATATAAAGACGAGATATGAGGAATTCAAAATTTCTGTAGAAAACTTATTTTTCTCATAACTCTTGTTTAAATCATGATAATGATTCATCATCATCTGCTGCATCTGTTGGGGTCGGCTTCCAGTCTAACCAGATGCAGCTGAATACTATACTATATAATACCAGTATTTTACATGGAGCGACTGCCTAACTTCCACAACCTAGTTAGTACTGGTCAATACGATACCCCTTGGTAAGACTGGATGTCACGATTTTTTAAGCCACTGACTACCTGTAACGACTGTCAAAGATCTTCAAATGACAGCTTAATGTGCTTTCCGAGGCACGGAGGAAACTCGGTGTGTAATGGGTGGTCACCCTTTCACAGACCAATCTAGGATGCACGGTTTAACCTAAAGATCGAGCCAAATAATCCAATCGAAATACATACAGACCTTAAATAGTACATTGTGATACAAGGGGCTAAAATGACCCATTATAGACGAGGTAGTTTTACTACCGAGCTTTAGCGAGGTAGTTTTACTACCGAGCTTTAGCGAGGTAGTAAATAGGAACCGAGTTATAATGGGATTTTAGCGCCGTGTGTTACACCGTACTTTTCGGCGTTCGGCGCGTTTGGTTCCATTTTTAATATAAAATGTTTTTTTTTTTATGGAATAGTAATAAGTCAATTCTATAAGAATTATGAGTAAAGACTGCGTTTTCGAACAATTTTTCGAAATTTAAAAAAAAAGCTTATTTTCCCTAGGGCTATAATGAGCAATTTTACGGCCCCTCTGGTACGCTACGAGCAAGAGGAGTGAAAAATATGTTTGATTTACAAATTATTTTGGTATTACGTATGTATGAACTAAGCATGCTCCGCGGGCCTCTTAAGTTTTCTGCAATTTGCAGGTGTGTGTGTAAGGTTGTATGTGGATTAAATTACGATTAGATTTTTTTTTTAGGGTAGAATATTAGTTAAAAATAACTATTTTTGTAAGATACGTAAGTCATATTTTTCATAAGTCGTCCGTCTTGAGTTGAAATAAAATTATTATGTAAATACTTTCGAGTTTTTGTTAGGATAAGAATTGAATAAAATGACACTAAAGTAAATAATTGCTTGGTTTTATTTATTAATATTATTTCAAAGTTATTAAAAAGGTACATTATCATAGTTACCTGTTCATAAAAATATGCAGAAGCTAGCGTTATTATTCGAGATAACATTGCCAATAAAACAAGAAACAATTTATAAACTATCACAACACATGCATGATTTCAAAATTATTATTAACCTAAATTAAAATTATTGTGACATCATCAAACTAGCATTATTTAGAAATAACTATATAAACGACTTTCACAAACCTTATGTATAACTTCCTACACCCGTATTACATTGTACGTACGAGTACACTGACGGTCGACCAAATTGCAACCTTATAACTTAGGGTGTAAGGGTGGAAAGAGGCAGACTGTCAGTAAACTATCTATAGTAAAAAGGAGTTTGAAGTATTTGGACCCGCCTGAGGCCAGGATTTCATAGAAAATATTCCAAACCCTTGGCAGTCACAGATTGCACAACAAATGGAGTACCCACACGCAAAATTTACCTAATTATGTAACTAACAAAATATACAAACAATCAGCGTAAAACTACTCAAACTCGTCAAAATATGGTCCTCCTAACTTAATCAAAATATACAAAAAAATAACATTCGTTTTATACAATATTACTCCATTTGATGCTCTAAAGCCTGTTTTGCAAAGTCGAAAATCATACTTCTAGTTTTTGTGATGTTTGATCATGGTGATTGTTTGTGCCTTTATTTGTTCAATTCTTAATAGGAACCCTCGTCAGTTCATCACCAAGCTTCAACCTGGAACCGTCCAGAATCTTCCATTTTCTTCAGCATCCTCTTAGCTTCGTCCATGCTATATCCGCCAGTTTGACTGATCACATCCTCTATGAAAGCATCGCGGACGTTGTCGGGCATGTTCTTCGCGTTGCCCGATATGTAGATGTGAGCTTTACTTGTGATTAACTGCCAGAGAAGCTCCCTGTGCTCTGCTATCTTGTGTTGGACGTAGCTGTTGGGGTGAAATAAATGACTTTTATTAATGAAAAGGAAAAAGGAATATATGTATATTTAAGTATGATATCAACAACCACAGCAAGTCCATTGTAATAACATTGTCAAGACCAGTGTTAACTACTACTATTAACTACCAACTGGGAGAACTACTATTTTTACAGGAACGAACGCAGGACTTCCGTCGTAACTCTCTAGATAACGAAGCAATCAAACAAGCAGAAACGCGCAGGCGCGGCGCCAAGCACTACTATTTCTTAAGCTAGTTCTAAATATAATCCCACTGTTCGGTAAAAATCTCCCCGCATACTTTTCAAATTTTTTTGGTGCTTCAACTTTTTACCTCTGATTTTTCGAATTCATGTACCTATTGTATAATTATCACTTGCTACAGTGAAGAAAAACATCGTGAGGAAACCAGCATGCTTCAGAGATATTTCTCGACGCCATGGAAGCCAAGTCAGAGGCCCATGGGCAGCATAAAAACCCTGACACCAGGTTAGGCACTAGCCACACGAGAAAGAAAGAACGCAAATAATACACTTACACTTTATCTTCCTGATCTCTAGAAAACGCACAGTACAAGCTAAGCTTTTCCTCCTTCACAATTCTCTCCAATTCCTCTCTACAGTGGAAATCTCTGTCCTTATAGCGGCATCCAAATATCAAGTGCAGGGCGTCTTTGTTGGCAGTGCGTTGTACTTCCCTCTCTTGTAGGAGGGAGCGGAAGGGCGCTAGACCAGTTCCTGGACCGATGAGGATGTGGGGTGTAGTCTGGAAACATGACGAAAGGTATTAGCGAGAATAGTTTAAGACAGGAGCTTCGTGTCTAAAATTGAGTCTAAACTGCTAAGCTATTGATGCTTTTCCTACTCCTCCGCAAAACTTTCTAATTAATTTCGTTGCGGGACAAGACAGTTAAATTCACTCTTTGGGACTTCGTCAAGCTTCGTTGTCTCGGCGCTTTTCTGGTGGTCGCCACTGTTGATTTTGGCTTTCAGGAGTTAGTGTTTTGGAAATAGTGTGGCGGGCTTGTCCCAGAAAGCTATTGATGCGAATTTAAGGTAAAATTAAATTAACGAGCGAAACTTATCTCGAATAAACGAATCTTAGTTGATGGTTTAATAACAAGCAGGCTTTCATGCCTAAAGATTAAAACGATGTGGAAAAAAAATATTTTACAAAGAATAGTCAAGCACAGAATCGGAGCTTTATTATGGCACATCAAATTTTAGATAGAGTATGCTGTCCTTGTTGGGCATGTGCTGTGATTTTTATTCAAATTTAAAATATCTTATAGGGCACTTTTTTGAAGTACTGGGTTGAGCTCTGTTGCATTTCGAATGCTCAGCCCAAAACCGAGGGATAAAGAACAAGTACGTGATAAAAAAAATGGTCGCTTTAAATGATCCCCCGCGGGTCTGAGGGTTTAGTCTCGTAGATACTCACAGCATCACTCGGAAACACAAGCGTCCCAGCTTTAATCCATCCATAAACTCGATCCCCGACATCTAAACTCTTCAGCCAATTCGAAGCCAACCCAAGCCTAGGTTTCTTCAGTTTTGTATGGTAATGTACCACGGCCACTAGTAAGTCGATGTTTCGACCCTCTGATGGTAGAGCACTGCTGGCTATGGAGAAGGAACGAGGCTTGATGGTTGAGAATAATTCGAATAACACTTCTAGAGTTAACTTTGAAGCTGATTTGTGGAAGTCGTGGAGGACCTGAGAGGCAAAACAAATTAATGAATAAAAATAATATTGTACCAATGTAGGTATTACTTGTATTACTTATACAGTGGTTTATTAAAACCTATGTTTCAGGCAATCTCTCTACATGACCTTTCGTTAATTGTTTGAGTTGAAACTTCCATTCAAAAATCATCTTTTAAAACACTTACCTCTAAAACCGTCCTTTTCGGCCGCCTACAATAATTAAGCCAGTCTTCCTGTCCTTCGGGGGAGCTGAACTCAATACACTTCTCTCTTTCTAGCTTATCGTCAGACAACTGTGCGAGAAGAGAGAAGACGTATTGCGTCGGGTAGCAGCGGAGGTCCCAGTACTGTTCCGCTATTTCGTATAGTGTGTGCGATTGTTTCAGGAAGTCGGGGACGGGCATGTCTGGAATAAATTTTGATTTCGTGTAGTGAAAAACTTTCGACTACTTAGTACTCCATTAATACGACCATCTGTGGTCCGTCCATATGAAGATATTATAGTGGAGTACAATTAGACAATAAGGTGGAACGAAGTTTATATTGGGCGGCTTTCATGGGACTTTTTTGATTGAGTTTCTAGAGGAATGGAGAAGAAAGTTAAAAAAAAAAATTTCGCCGTTCGCGTCTTTTTTTTTAATTTCCTTTGGAATATTATTTTTCGTTCGTGAAAAACTTCGTATTCGACGAAATCATATTGACATTGTAGCGTAAAAGAGTGACCTACGTCCATCCATTAAACGCTAATTTTGCCTGTTTTTTTGTTCATTGTTGTCGATGTAATGCATACTTATTTCAAGTATTTTTTTAAACATTTCTAACATATTCTTCTTCTTGGCATGCCGATGACAAATTAAACTGAGTCAGTCCATTTTGGGACGAATTTGGCACTTTCAGTATCGTCCATCAGCTCCTGTGATGTGCAAACAACAGGACATGATTTACATCAAATACTCTGTCTGTGTTGTTGTGGTCTAAGTATGTTTTAACAATTATAATATTTATTTATTATTTATTTTTTGTTTGTTTCAGTCTGCTACTAACCCAACAAGTCAACTGTATCAACTATAGGTTTTTTTTTTTTTTTTTTCTTAAAATACTCACTTGCCGTTCCATTACACTTTCGACATTGGCAGAATAGTCCATTCTCCAAAAATAGAATAGAACAGGACATGATGACAGGCAGGACACGATATCAAGTGTCCCATCGTTTGTGGGGCAACACCACATTTACACTCCAACGCAAAGTCATCTATGAACCTCCAACTGAACAGGTTTTCCTTGTTTCGGCCAACCTGTGTCCAGAGTCTATTTAAACACGTCCAGGTCAACCATGGCAACTCGTGTCCAGGTGGGAGATTTAACAGACTAATTAAGCGACCCCTATGTGAATTCTTAAATAATATTTTTTACCTTTTATTTAGGTACTGCTTAATGTTAGGGCTCTCGCAGACTAGAGACAAGACTGTCTTAAGACAGACTATTGCTAAAGGAAATAATTAGTCTGTCTCGCTCGCACTAGTAGAAAAATATAGTCTTGTCTCTAGTCTGCGAAAGCCCAAAGACCCCGTTCCAACTGTCGTGACGACAGATAATTGAAGGGGTAAGTGGTTCCGTTTTTGCTATTTGGCTACAGAACCCTAAAAATCGAGTTTCTTGCATGAACATAGGTTTTAAGTGACGACAAATCGACTGGTGGGCTCAAAATATCTAATTTAATTCATATCCAAAAATACAGACCCTAGCAAAGGTGTTAATTTCCAAATATGCATACATTTAAAGTTTTTGTAACGCTCATATCTCAATTTGAATTTTTTGTTAGTTAACACCTTTGTCCACTTACCCCTTCAATTGTGTAGTTTTAAGTGGCTTGTGCATTTAAATGGAGGTGATCACAATTAGGACGACATGATTACTGTAGTCCGCGACTTTTGCCAACGATTAATTAATCGTCACGACATGAACGCGGCCTTAGTGAAAACGCCAGTACAAGGTAACAAAAAACTAGAATAAAACCAAATTGTTTAAAAAATATATCATTTATTATATCATTCCTCCTCCTGCCACCCATCCTCGTTGCTAAGGAAGCGTCTCTTGGCGGCTGTGTTCATGTAGGGGCGTAGCGCCCACTCCGTGTCGGCCGCGTCCAGCGAGTCTAGAGTGCCCAGCTTTATCTCGTACAGCTTCATTTGGAAGCGGGGACCGATCTCTGATAGTTCTATTTCTTTGCCGGCCTGGAAAATGGAATATAAATTATATTACTTAAGGTGATGCAGGAGAAGTATTTAATTAAAAAGAGTATGAAGAGTCTTGGGGTAAGTACTAAGGGTGTAAAAACTAGTGATGCAACGATTACGATTACGATTAATCGTAATCGACGATTATTGCTATTTCACGATTAATCGTAATCGTCCAATCTATCGATTATTTAGCGATTATTTATGAAATTTAATTATTAACTTTCATTAAAAAATATTTAGTGTAACATACTTCGTAAATGCGTCTTTTCTTCATACGTGCGTGTATCCCAACGTTACCTAATTTGGCTGGCCTGCCTGACATTTCGTTTTGGGGATTTCCCGCGCCGTGCGCGATCTTGTCATTGTGTGCGATCATTGTTTAGTGAGTTATTGCAAGGAGAGTAATTGTCGGCTAGCATGGGCAGGGGATAAAAATTTTATCCACCGGTTATTTCCACTTTTGTTTGAATTTTGTCCCTTGTCAGTGGAAATAACCGGTGGATAAAATTTTATCCCCTGCCCATGCTAGCCGGGCTGAGGTGTATTTAAATTATTTTACGTTGGTTTTCTCTTGCCAAAGTTAGTTAAGTGTAAGTAGTTTAAATTAATAAATTACCTAAGTACTGCAAGAAACTACAAAAATGTCATCGAAACGAAAGCAAACTAGTGATATTTGGCAGCACTTTGAAAAGTTAGCAAAATCCACTCAAAAGTCGAAATGTAAGTACTGTGACGCCAAAATCTCTTGCATAGGAAAGAACACTACAAATATGTGGAACCATGTTAAAAAAATTCACTCTGATAAAATTATTTACAAGCCTGCTGATTCTGATCCGATTCCTAGTACCAGCAAATCCAACGAACCTCCGTCCAAAAAACAAGCAACTGTGTTAGAACTTTTTGAAAAAAATATTCAGTTCGGCATAAATGACCCTAGAGCGACCGCCATTTAAAATACCTTAATTTTAATTATTGATATCTCATTGAAATTATTTCTTCTGATAATAAATGTTATGTTGATTCATGGAAAGTACGTTTTTTATTTATAAATCCAAATAATCGTAATCGAAATCGTAATCGTCGATTAATAGGTCCAATAATCGTAATCGCCATCGTAATCGCTAAGTGATAATCGTTGCATCACTAGTAAAAACCTCTTAACGAAGCCGAAAGGCACTTGTTTTCCCCGTCATTGCGATCATTTTTTTGTTCTACGCCATACCTAGGAAACTTCTAGTAGACGACTCGAATGGTGTAGTGGTAGTGAGGCTGCCTTACGTTCTTAGGGTCCTGGGTTCGAATCCCGGTAGGAGCAAATGTTTGTGTGATGAGCATGGACATTTGTTTCCGAGTCATGGATGTTTATATGTATAATAAGTATGTATTTACAAACAAAAAAGTATATATGTAGTATATCAACTATCTGGTGTCCACGGCACAAGCCTTGCTTAGTGTGGCACTGGATGGGGCTGTGTTAATGTCCAGCGATATTTACATTTAAATTAAATTTAAGTTACGGAGATATTGAAGGTCAAACTTAAAAGCTTGATGACTACTGTGAGGTCCTCGGTTCGATTCCCAGGTCGGCCAAAGTGTTATTGGGTTTTTCCATCAGATATTTCTCAGTAGCAGCCACAGAGTCTGGATTTGGGTCCGGTTGGTGGCAATAGGCCCGCCCCTCATGACATCTGGGTGGTGTGAGGTCCACTATTAAGGACACATCTGCTTAACCCTTCGGGTACTTCAGGCGTGATGTTATGTGAAAGTGGTGAGAATCCATACCTTCTTGTAAGTGTGTTGTCTGAAGCAGATGTAGTCGTCATTGTTAGCGAAGGTGATCACTCTCTTGGAGTCGGGCTTCGGTACCGGGAACAGGTACTTCAATATACTCATTGCTCTTAGACCTGCAGACATTAGATTAAGTTAAAAACAGTCTATAACTACATGATTGTAAAATAAACTACTGTAAAACTATTAAGAAACCAGGACCGTACAAAAGAGCGTTGGATTGACGATATCATCGTCGAGAACTCAGCAAACGAGGCCTGTAACATCTTAAGGCCCCGTTCTCACGTCGAGTCGACAGATAATCGTGTAGTTTTAAGTGTGTGCTTGTGTATTTAATGGAGGTTTAAAGGACTACGCGATTACTCCAACGATTAATAAACCGTCACGACATAGTGGGAACGCGGCCTAACAGTGGGTGTTATGTTGAGGTGATGAGCCGGCCTGAAATGATGAGACTGTTTGTAGCGTTGGTTATGTTTTTGGTTTGGGACCAGCTTCCAACAGAATCTCTTGGTACGAGTATAAAACACAAAAAAATAAGAGTGTCAACACACCCACACCAATACTAGTAGATTCATTGATCAATCAGTTTTATGTTTATAGTAAATAAAAACTACAGACATTAACTCGATTTTTTAAAATAGAGTAATGCGCCTGCCTGGAGCCGCCACCACTGGGCCACCGCTGCTCCATCCAATCGATCTACGTTGGTGATGAAATATAATGACCAACGTGAGTCGAGTACCTGTCGACTGGTAACACCCTTACTGGGCTTACGCTTACGTTAGCCACGTTCAACAATCGATAAAATGCCTTTCTACAGACTGACGCATTAATATTAACTTACCAAGCTCAGTCTTAAAGTTATGAAACACGAGATGCGGGAACTGTTCGCTCATGGGCCCGATGTCGGGGATGTCGTGACGCATCACCACGCCTGATAATGTGAATGACGCTGTAGGCCCGTAGGGGAGGTGGCAGATTACCTGGGGAGGAGATAAGTGGCTATTTTAAGTTCTTACAGAAGAATGCATTAATTCTTTTGTACAGCAAAATGTGATCTGACCCTATATTCACAATGCTTCGATTCAATTTCGATTCGGGAACTCGTATGTCTATCTCGCTCGTTTTCGTTATGCCAAAAAAGGATAGACATACGACTTGTCGAATCGAAATTCATTCCGAGCGTTTGTGAATACGGGGGCTGACCTCGATAGAATAGTGTGCTTTTGAATTAATAGCAGCGGTTGGCGTAGTGGCTGAGCGACTGGAAGGTGCGCTGCGTATCGCGAGTTCGATTCCCACGGAATAAGTATCTGTATGGAGCTTCTGGTCTGGCTGTGTTTTAAGGTGATTTTAAATGTTTGTTAACCCACCCAAGATACAGGGGAAATTCGCTGGATGCGGCAAGGATTATAAAATGCATTTCTCATTAAAGGTGGACGCACACCTATCCGCGCCGAAGGAATCGACCGCGCCGAAAGAATCGGATTTTAGAATTACTTGTATGAAATCCTACTAAACCTCGCACACTTATCCGCGTCGAATTGGACGAATAGATGACGTCATACGTATGAGAAAAAAATCTTTTGGCGCGGTCGATTCCTTCGGCGCGGATAAGTGTGCGTCCACCTTAAACAGCACACTATATGTGCTGAACATGTTAATCAGTAACTATTTTTATTTCAAGAATTCCTTTGTCAACCCATGACTTGATAGCCATTTTATTTAGCCCATAAGTAATATAGACTTATTCCTATACGAAAGAAAATATTCGACGTGAGACATGTGAAAAAAAAATATGAAAAAAAAACGAAGTGAGAACCAAGATACACATCTTGGGTTTTTTAAATATCAATGGAAGTTGTATATGAACTTACCAGACTATCAGGCACACCTCTATGCTCATGCACCACAATAAAGTCGGTGACCTCGTTGGCGCGACATGCATGTATCAGTTGTGACATCTCATAACCACCACGGTTCATGCGCTGACTGTTAGGGAATATTAACCTGGAAACAATTTAATGAAATGTTAGTATGGGAAAAGTTTATGTTTAGTACTACTATCATGTAAATATAACATCACGCCTGCAGAGGTGTATCTAGAAGTACACACATAAATTCGCCAGTTATTGTTATGTATGTATGTGATATGTGTAGGGGGGGAGCCTATTGCCATCAACCAGGCACAAATCCAGACTTCATGGCTGCTACTAAGAATTTCCAGTTGGAAGAACCAAATAGCACTTTGTGCTAGCAGTCTCAGGAATCATCATCAATCATCAGGACAGCCACTCGAGGCTGTCTTGTATACCCAATTATTGATTACACAGTTGTTATTACAGGGTAGCCTAAATGCCCACTAACGCTTCACTTGACTGAAATTTTGCTACCTCAGAGTGTTCAGGTACAATGAACATTAAAGCAAGCAACAGGTACCCACCTAAGTTCCTTGACAAACATCTTGAGCCTGGCGCTAGGCTCTCGTGAGGTGGTTATCATAATCTTAGGATCCTCCACGCCTGCATATCTGTACTCATCGTCCTGTGAGCTCTGTGTGTTGGCACCACCACTGAAACTGCCTATTACTGCTGCTCTTTCAGGACCTAGAATGATGGGTTTTATTAGTCAGTTTCGGTGAAAGAAACAAGAGGTGTAAGTATGTATAAATTGAAGCTTCAAGTTAATGTTTGTATGTAAGCAGCAAAGGAAAAAGAGTCTATGTTTAATGAATGCACACAAACATAACAACAACTGCAATACCTACGGTATTGCAGTTCTGTTCAGATAAAATGTATGAAAAGAAGCATGTTGATATTCCAAGAGAAGAGATAAAACTTAGGTTATGTTTATATTTAGTAAACAAACAAATGTAATACTCAATGGCTAATAAATGAACAAAAAACTTACCTTTATCTTCGTAGTCAATTCTTTTCTGTAAAGTGAGAGCTTCCTTCCTCAAATCTCCATGGATAGGAATGTTTTCTTCTAAGCACCGTTTCAGTTGATCTTTTTTCGCTTGAATATTCTTTTGTTTGTCTTCCACAGACTTCCTGTACAAGTACTCACGGCGCAAACGCGCCTGTCGTCGCAACATAGTGAATATTTATTGTATTTTAAACTTATTTACGGTAAAATCTTTAGTTTGGAATAAAAACATCACGCACGCTAACTCGATGTTAAAATGACATTTGGTGACAGCAGCACATGTGTTTATTTTGACATTGACAGTACGCGTTTAGTTATTTTGTTTAGGAATTCGGATTCATTCAATAATTGACAAAGATTAAAGTCATGATTGAGAAGATTAGAGAAGATTTTATTACTAAATAAAAAAAAAAATATTGATTTATTTCAACAAATGAATTGATAGCCCCCTTGTGCCTTCATTATCACTCAAATTTTTTTTTGGAGGAACAAAACGTGGTAAAATATTGCGTTCAGATATAAAAGCTTTTTAGATTGTGGTTACGTTCAGAAATAAGTTTGACGAAATATTTCAAAAAGCCAGATAATAAAAATTGGCCCACGCCATTCTATTTCATCATCGTTTATAAAAAGTTCCATTGAAAACAAACTCACCATCATGATATTCCTCCACTACCAAGTTGTAATGAGGTTTTATGTCAATGTTGTGTTCTTCAAAAATATTAAATAAATCTTCTACTTCCTCCTTAGAGTTTCGGGGACGTATATTGAATATGTCTCCAGGTTTATAACTTAGTTTCGTTTCATCTGCCGTCTTCAGTGTTATCATTCTTACATCCTAAAAAAAAAAGATTTTCAACTGTGTAACATCTAAATGCAATAATTTTTTACTTTTGTAGTCTCCAAGATCCCATTCAAGTTAACCTATTATGTTTCGTGTTGTATTCCTGTTATAGAATAGTGAAGACCAACATAAAACCTCCTTATAACACTAAATACAATATCGTAGACAAATCTTGAAACTTACCTGAAAATGAGTTTCTGCAGTAGTCCTATCATTGTGTTTAACTTCCAATAGTGCTGCATCTACAAAACTGTCCTTTACGCCTTTTGAAAAGTATATATCTTCAGTCAAACCACTACAAGGGGCGATTTCTTCACATTTCTCTAAAGATACTTTCCATCGCGGTATAAAGGTAGTTTCAATATTATCTGTTTGTATTTGAGGGTAGTATTGCTTTAATATTGACAGGTATTCTTTGAGCCATGGGGCCATTACTGCATCATGGCCTAAGTCATGTTGGTAGTCACATAGTCCTGGAAAAAACAGAAAACAATTCTTTATTATTTTATTAGTCAATTATTTTGTGTATAATTTCATTTGGCCTGATACTGTAACAAGTGTAATGTTAGTGTATTTATTTTTACCAATGCTTACAAGTTTTTTATCAAGATGGCATTGGTTTGAGATACTTTTTAACTCTGCAATGTATATCAGACTCAGTCATAATCCATCATCTGCCTAACCTTTATTGAGGCATGGAGGAAACTCGGAGTGTATTGTGAGATCACCCATCCAGAGACCAAAATAGGCAAGCGTAGCTTTACCTAAACATCTACCGTTAGCCACAAGGTCCTAAATAAAATAATGCAATATTATTTGATACTAGCTAACCCACACAACTTCGTCTGTGTCACATAAGAGGGGAAAAAGCTACCTACTACTACCTACCTACCTACTACTATATTTTTTTTTTCATAAGAATCTTCTCCTGATTTCACCTATTTTTGGGAATGTCACAGGAGAGTGCAATACAAAAGACGAACAATAAAATTGGTTATCAACAAACTGCATTGTCATGATAAAATTCTATTTGTTATCTGATACAAAGTTTTCTGATAAGGAATAAATACAATTTGTAAGCACCTATTTCTTACATAGTTTATGGCTCTGATATGAAAATAAGGAGCACATTCTTACCTATATCTAGCAATGGTGTTGCTCCCAACTGCATTAGCCGCCTATGAAGCTTCTTACCCGTGAAATTGAACTTTAAATACGACGAATCACCGAGACCAAGCACACCATACTTTAACCTTGCTAGAGAGTTCGAAGGTAAGTTTCTTCGCAAGAGAAACTTCCAGAATCTCTTCATATTATCCGGTTCATCACCCTGTCCAGTCGTAGCACACACAAAAATAGCAAATTCTTCTTTTATAAGCCGCGAAATGGGATACTCATCCATTGCCTGAACTGGGCCCCGAAATCCCAAAACTTTCGTCGTCCTCCATATTCTTTCAGCTGCTTCTTGAGCCGTATATGTTTGGCTGCCATAAAGCACGAGAAGTCGGGGCGCTTCACTCATTTTAAAAGATTCTAATTGAATAAAATCACAAAATATAAATCAAAACACATTTATCAGCTGTTTGTTGACATCGCGTGACATTTGACAGAGTACGTCAGAAGACGATACAGATAAATTATTCCGGTTTATTGTTCAATATACGTAATTTTGCAAAACTAATAAAATAATAATTTTATCAATTACGAGCCTTCAACTTGATTGAAATGACCTTATGATCTGCTTATCGATAAACTTAGTAACTTTAACAGTCACGGTAGGTGACTATTACATACAAGACTTAAATCTGACCTTGTAAAGTGATATAACATTCGAAAATATTAAGAAAAAAGTAATACAATATATTGAATCTTTTACTAATATTAGGAATACCTAGTTACACTACTTATATGTTTTTAATAAAAACATATATAACCAGATATCTTCAGGCAGTCAAACTTTGCGAGATGAAAATGAACAAAATCGAAAACCAATCAAAACTGGGATAACTGTGCCGGTTTTATAAATCTCCAACCCCTTTGCATCCCCCGTTCAATACTATACAGCCCTCTCTATTGCACCTATCGAAAGTGACCTTCTATCTCTTTCATATTTGGCGCACGGCAGTCTCGCGGCCCCAGTTGGCGGGCCAAGTCGCTCCGGCAGAAAAACGCGGGAAAACGTTACAGTGTAGTGACTTTAGTAACAATTATATTTTAGTGAAATAAATTGAATATTTTAATACATCAAAATGTAAGTATTCATTCTTTTTACTATCTGCTTTAGTTCACTTGCTAAATTAATCGGATTTTGTGGTAAAAAAAAATTGTTTAACCTTTGACATTTCCTTCGGCGTGGATGTTTCGTTAATTTTTATGAGATAGACGAATATTAATATGCAAAATAATAATACAAGGTTAATTTGAGAAATACTTAATAAATTAGAATTAATTCTAAAAAAGGGGCGAGTTTGTAACGCAACTATGAAAATGAAAAGAAAACTTAGGTGCGAAGCTTTTTGCTTGAATAATTTCGTGTGTACCTAAATCTCACAATGTGTTTCAACAAAAAATTGATAAATCAGCATTGATAGGTTTTATATTATATCAATGTAAATCCACCATAATTTTCTAATAAGTCTTAATGGGTCTTTCTCTTTAATTTACTTTTTGAAAATAAGTGCGTTATTTAGTAGGTATCCGTATAACGTAAGTGAGCAATCTACTCATGACCTTAATCTTTTAACTTTTAGCCAACTAATAATTTATGAATAAACTAATAAATTCTAGGTAATCGTCTCCTTGAACTTACTTATCTCACTGAGATAGAAAATATTCAATCAGAGTAGATAATAGGTATTACCTACATCAGCATCGACGTGTTTGATGATAACGTTGATGAATATATGTACGTCACAATAAATATATAAGTAGGTACTTCGGTTGGAAAAGCTTTTAGAAATTTTGCTGCACAGCCATTTTCCTGTTTTCTGTCGATTACCAACTCAACCCATAAACAGCTGAAAAGCGGTGTTTACTCTATTTCAATAATAACTTGAACAAAAAATGAACGAACTTCAAATTCCGTATTCGAAAATTAAATAAAAAGATTTTTCCCGCGTCAAAAATAGCGGTTCTTGCGTCAGACGACCACGTGGCGTCATCGATCTGCCTCCCTTTCCTCACCCCTACTCACCCCCCTCTTCCCTCTAGGGGTACCTACTGAGTAACCCCAAAATGTCTTTTACCTTTGACCCCTAGCTGGCCCCGGACAATCGGTGCAGAGAAACGTATGTTATTTTTAGAGAGAGGAGCTGATAAGCACATTTTGATAATATCCAATTACTTACATAATAATTTTGTTCCATAAAAGTTGAACTATGCGATCTACATTGACGTTCAACGTTTCTTAGCAAAATTTCCATATCGCGTATTATAGTGTTAATGAATTTAAATAAATAATAAGTTAGTAAGTAAAATTACTTCATAACGTAATTCGACCATGGAATTCTCTAAAAAATTCTTCATATCAATTTTCCTTATTCGATTATTTCGGGTACCTAGTATCGTAATCGGAAGCATGGCCAATCAGCGGATGCCTAAGAGCTTTTAGGGTCATTAGTTTTTTTCCTGTCTACATTTAAGTGTTCTTAAAAAACAACTTGCCCCATCAACAATTGGGTTATTTATATTAATAATATTTCTAAGCTCTTTCTATAATGCCTGTATTCAGTACCAGTAAGAAACGTTTAATCGAATCCCTAAATATTAACACTGTTTAATATCATCTCCCAGCAGCGCTGACCCTAAGTTTTGAAAGTCCACAAGATTGTTTTCAGTCGCCCCATCAAAATGTGGTGGGTTCATTGTATAGTGTCGACTTTGAATTTAGTGAAAACTAGCATCAGTTATAATATTGTATGTTAGCTCAACAATTCGTACAATGTTTACTGTCAGATCTCTTTAAGTTTTTATTCAGTATTTGTTACTGAAAGCAAGTTATTTCCGCTGAAAGTAAAAGATAACTGTTGATTGCGTCATCTAACTGTTTCTTATTGTAAATCACTGAAGCGGTTACTGAAGTCGTTATTTTTTGTTGTCTATGCTTTTCAATTCATGTTTTATGTAGGTAAAAGAGTTCTGTTTTGTGAATTTCAATTCAGTAGAGAGGTGTTTTTTTGGAGTATACTGATCACTATTGATTTTCGCAGGACTTGGTAGAACGCAAACGGCCGTCATTTGTAGATCCCTGACAGTCGTAACAGGTAGTCAGTGGCCCGAAAGTCGGACAGCCAGACTTACCGAGGAGTAGGTATCGTATAGCGCAATAGGCTTGTGTCCTAAAAAACTTTAGTTAGATTATAAAAAAATATTTGACCAGTATTTTTTCTTTTGTTACATAAACCAAAATTGAAGAAGATACGACGCTTTTAAAATTCGCAATACGTCACGCCGTGCTATAGTTTTTAGTGCGTTGTGACGTCACGAGCCCCCACTCTCGAGTTTTGATGCGTTTTATCTTTGTCAGTACTCAGTGATTTACAAAAACAAAAAATACGTGTCCATTATTTTCCAATACTCTAACTGACGGACTAATTAGTTTTGCAATTTATTGATGGTGGAAACTAGCCTATACTAAAATTGTGGTATTCAGCTGCATCCGGTTAGATAGGAAATCGACCCAGACATAAGTAGTTGGGAAAAGGCTAGGCAGATGATGATTGATTTTCGCAGAACTTTAGATGACAGAAATTTGCAAGAACCTTTCTCTCGTAAACTGCTACAATTAGATACACCAGTTGCTAGTTTAATTGGATATTTTCAAATGCTCTCTCAACTTTATATCGTCTAGATTTCTCCAACAATTTAGAGGTCTCAGACCTTTCCAGACGAAAAACTCGTTTATTTTTCTTGAAAAGCGTCTTTGCTTTTAAATTGTGTTTGATTGAAATTGCAGTTCAAACACAACATTTGAAATTGTAAAAATTCGATTTCAAAGACTGGAATCAGTAGATACCCAACCGCAAATAACTTTTTGTCGATACGATATCGTGAAAGATTGCTCTGCGGTTAAGAGTGCTGATCAGATATATCATCAAATATTTTATAAAGGGCAATTAACAATGTGCCTAGTGTTCTAATCTGTTTGACATAAACAAAACAAAAAAATTGATAGCTATACTATTGATTCAGTTTTGACCAAACTAAAGCTATTAAACCTCCTACAACAACGCTATTGACCACTCCATCACACTGCAAACATAACAATAAAAGCTCCCATTAACCTCTACTCTTCAGACCAAACCGTTTCCTGCTCTAAAATACCTCACAGCAATCCAACTTGGTAGTTTCGTCATCTTACAATTGATCCTAACTGTTACAGTTCCAAATGCTTATGTAATAAAAATGGATATTTCATTATCAGATCAATCAATTTCAATTGCTGTGCTGTGTGTGCAATTTATTTGTGCAGCTATTTAATTCTTACCTTGGCCGCTGTGAAGGCCATCGCTTTGTGGCTATCAGTTCTCTGGTCCTATGATTCTTGGTGAAAGTTGGTCTTTGGAGAGTTGGTCTTTTAGTTAGAAATCTGGAAAAGTGTAGGTGTTTAGAAGAAGTTATTTAGGGGCGTTTGTTTAGCGGGATATTGTGTCAGACCAATCTTTGATTACAGCCTCAGATGTCCCACCGCTGGGTAAACGCAATAAGATAATTAGTCGACACAACTAATTATGTTGTTTCGATTGTATCAGTGGGGTAGTAGTGTGATGAGAGGGAGAGAACCTCACGTCCCAGCCGCCGGAGACGCCCCGGGGCCGAGTCATTAGATGATATCCCATTCGAAAAAAAAATTAAAAGTTCTGATTGTATTGAAAGGTGTGATTGTATTGTATTTTAACAAAAAAAAAAAAAATTGGTAAGCGTTTCATACCAATTAACGATTTTTTTTCGTCTATAATAATCATCAGCCTATTAATGTTCCTTGCACTGCTGGGACACATCCAAAGGAAGCATGAGAGGGAAAGGGCGGGCTATAATCCACCACGCGGGCCCAGTGCGGATTGGTAGATGTCATGTCACATGTCTTCGAATTTTTTGGTTCTAGGACATACCGGTTTCCTCACGATGTTTTCCTTCACTATTTTCAGAGCAGTGGTGATGAAATAAATTACACAAAGTAACACGTCTGCCTATGTCCGAACCCACGACGACTTACTTTTCGTAAATCGGGGCCGCTACCACTGGGCCAACGCTGCTGTCTATAATAACAATTCGTGAATAATATACCAAAAATATCTGTATCCTCAATTGTAGTATTTTTATAAAAATAACTACAGTGTTATAATTTTAATCTACCCCAACCTAATTGACGTCTTCGAGTGGTCAAAATTGAGCAAGAACGAGGAAAGGAAAACCACAGGCATTTCATTTAATAAAACATGACTGTTGTGTAAGAACTTACCTACCTAAATAACTACCTACCTAAAACATAGCCGAGTTATCCGATAATTGGTCCTTGGGACATTACGTAAGTTATTTGAACTTAGGATTAAAGTGAGGCCAGTGAGTGGTGGGCGACTGAGAGAGGCCTATGTCTAAAACTGGATAGGGATGGGCTGAGTCGATAGATTATAATGTGAATTCAAGTCAGATCAAGTGGAAGGCTTTAAAAAACTGAATTGACATTGATTTGACAGTTAAGCTTATGTGTAAGTTAAAATGGTTTAGTAGATAGGTGTCCACTTATAAGTAGGACCTATTCGTAAACAAAGCTTACGCCGAGAAAAAGGACCTGTTGTCGGAATGGCTTATTCATCAAAGGACTTATTTGTTTGCAGACAACATGTTGTCAGCAAAAAAATAAATTTAAAGTCGAAACCATAATTGGGGCTTGAATCAAATCCACTATAGTGACAATGTCATTTCACAGAAGGTCCTTCACCTGGGAAAAAACATAATATGGGTATTTCTAATCACTTTTTTTACAACTCGAAGATCTTGGCAATAGCGCTCTTCGTTAACGCCTATTATGTAGTCTAAAGTCACCTCCTAAAAGTCAATGAATCTGGATTGACATTGTTGGATCTTGTGACTTGTCATGGTTTAACTGCCCGGGATGCGGTAGGCTATATTGAAACGCATCTTTTTGAATACCAATCGTGACTGATAAACTGGGCCACGCACATCATCATCGACTTCCTGCGCTTGTCGCATGTTACTTTGGATACATATTTTGAGAACACTGATACACTGGAAGAAAAACGGAGCCTCCTCTTCCTTTTTGCTTTAATCTCCTGCCCGTCGTGCACGATAGAGCTGTCCAGCCCGCTTAGCATGACCACCGTAGACACGACAGAGAGTCGACAAATCTTTTGTTCATCTGTCATTGAATCGACAAAATGAACAAAAGATTTGTCGGCTCTCTGTCGTGTCTACGGTGGTCATGCTACGCGGGCATCAGGTCGCTACGTTTTAGTCGTCGATTCAAGAAGACGAATAGCTGATGGTGAATTTTCATTTTCGTTGCAGGGGGGGTACCGAAAATGAAAATACTTAGTGTGTTTTTATTTCAAGATCAAGCATTAGTAGGTAGATACATTCTTTCTTTATCGTGTGGTTAATGCCTAATCTGGGTCTCAGAGATTTTTTACCGTTCATGGGCCCCTGACTTGGCTTTACATGCCGTCGAGAAATATTTCTCAGACATGCTGGTTTCCTCACGATGTTTTCCTTCACCAAATCAGCTGAAATTTGTATGTAATACGCACATCAATCCGCAAAATCAGAGTCGTGTCTTGGCTTTGAACTCCGACGACGGTCACACCAATATACTGTCATTTTAGTAGGTAGGGGAGACCGGGTACAAAAGTAACGGCGGGTCGAAAGTAACAAACGCTCTGTAGGTATATCAAATGTTCGAAACGCTGCTCTGCTACCTCCAGGAGACAGCCGACAACGTTCCCCCCGCTTGCATTTAATCGCCGTGCTCGCTTCGTGCCGTAAAGTTGTGCTATAGGACGCCACGTGATTTTACGAACTAAAAGTAAGTTTTTTGACATTTACTCATTTAGTGTTTACGTAGTGTTAAAATGGTGATATCAATGTGACTATTTGCAGTGTAGTTTTTTATTAGATTGTTTACACAGTGTTGTTGTTCATTTTGTAATAGCAAGTTCTATTTTTATGTAAGCATTCATGAATTAACAAAAACGTGGTTGGGTACAAAAGTAACACACCACTACGGGTACAAAAGTAACATGTTACTTTTGTCCCCATAATGCAATGAGTGTGATTCACTCATTGTTTTATGTTAATTAATCGTTTTTATTTACCAACAGAATGCCGCGACAGCGAGTGAGAACGACAGCAAGAAGGACCACTGGCATATTATGGACGTATACAGAAAAGCGGCTGACGAGCATTTCCAAGATAATGCCACAAAAAAAAGTACAATGTTTGCCATGTGACGTAAGAAAATTACCATAAAAAAAATATAAACACAGCTACAGACAACTGAATGCGAAATAATCCCGGTCAAACGCTGACTATACATGACATTCCCGGTATTGTCAAAAAAAGCATTTCCTCTTGCTGTTACTGATACAAAGGCCATTGCTGGGTTTACTTGCACTGTTACAAGTTCATTTAATGGAAATATTTTTACTGATGCTGACTTTGCACCAAATCGTGTAACAGACCGCCCCTTGCCAGTCAACGAAGAAATACCACATACTGATCTGTCGACCAGATCCAACGCACCCTCAGCCCTCCTGGTTGAATATGCCAAATTGACGATTGTATCTCGCCAGCAGCAGGACCTAGCGGACTACAAGTGGGTTCTTCTTCGCCAATTGCTTTCTTGCCAATTCCTTTCTCAGTCTCACCCCAAGATATACATCTACTACATTCCAAGAGCTGGTTCGAGGACTACAACCAGTAAGGGGCGTAAGAAACGTAAGACGGTGATTTTGACCAACACGAGCTGTCCGATATTATTTATATTTTTCTTCAATTGCAAAAAATGCGATTGAAGAAGAATACAAAGAAAGAATGAAAGTAAAAAAAAAATATTTACAAGGAAGGGAAAATTAAAAAGAACAAAGAAGGCAAGTTAGAAAAAGAAAACATTGCTCATAACAATTCACCAGACGAAGAAGATTGCTTTTGTCTTGTGTGTTTTTTATAATAAATAAGTTGATTTACTATGGCATTTCATTATACCTTAATCATGTTACTTCCGACCCACACCGTGTTACTTTCGCCCTGGCCTCGGGGTCGAAAGTAACAAACGCCATTTTTTTTTCAAAACCTTGTAATTCACAGAAAACAGCAAATAATGATGTAAATTTATTTACAAATTTGTAGAGCACAGTCAAGATTTTGATGTGGCTATATTCATTTCATCTTAAATATAATAAATAACTAGAAATCAGTGTCAAAGTACAAAGTGTTACTTTTGTACCCGGTCTCCCCTACTTCATCATCTTCCTGTCGTTGTTCCATTCTATAAGCAACACGTTTTCTTCTTCTATTTTCATTTTCTTTTGTAGGTTTAACCTGCATAACTTCTATTTAAGATACTAGTCGCTCAAGTTGCGCACTGCATCTATCAGTAAGTTTTCAATAAACTATGATGGTCCTGCTGTCGACCCAGTGACCTAACAGTCCATGCTATCGATTGAAGTGGCCAGCCAAACTGGCTGCGGTAATTTGGAAGCACAGTAGAGCCTGCGTTCTATAAACCATGTGCTCTGGGGTACCGTAGTTTGTGCTTGCAATTGGTGGTCGCTTTTATTTTAGCAGGGCTGCTACCCCCAAGCCCATCTTATCCACTAAAGCTATAAGCGAAGCCGAGAAGTGTATAAAACGAAATTCTATTAGTGGTTTACAACACATCGGTTCTCCTCTCCTGTTGCTTCGTCTTCGCTTCGGTGGAGATTGGTCCTTATCCCTGTCAAGTTTGAGAAGGCGCCGTATGTTGCTGCCTATCTTCTACAACTAATCCGGGCTTTCGATGTCCGAACTAGTTTTTATTGCGAGATTAGTTTAGTTTAATAAGTTATTCGTTTACCAAAATTGATATTAAAATTGGCAAAACTTCCTCATCAAGAACTTCAACATATTTTGACCATTGCGGTAAAACAAGAATTTTACAGGAAGTTTAAAATAAACTCCATATTTCCTTCCTTTACTCCATTGAACCTGAGATCAAGGACCATGTAAAGTGAAAGCAGAAAATATGACTGATAAGAGAAGGTCAATTAACGGTTTTATCAGACGTACAAGGCCGTCTCGGCAATGTATCTGTAATGAAAAAAATAAAATGCAAATTAAAAAAACTGCAGAACACGATTACGACTTGAATAAAACAAAATCAAACTCTGTGTAGGGAATTACTGTAACGCTGACGGTCGGTCGCGAGTATACATTTTGTTCTATACGGCACAGCGACGCTGACGTCAGCGGCGACCGACAGTCAAGCTGACGTCACGACCGATAGTCAGCGACCGACCGTCAGCGCCACATGAATTCAGCCCTTAGAGTCGTAGGGTCATAAGTTCGAGTGGCCCTTTAGGAATTTCAGGGGCGAATCACTTATAGCTAAAGCTAATTGCAAGCCTGCCATGACTAAGCAAGGAAATTGCAGTATTTTATTTAACTTTATTAACTGATCCGATAACTTTATTAGATGACCGAGAAATACACATCCCAAACATAGGATGTGTGTAGCTCTGTGACAAAATATGCATCTTCTCTTCCGTTCGTTGTCGCAGTGCATTCCTGCAACAATCTGCATTTTCCAGGGTTTAAAAGAAGGAAACGACAGTGCTTTATTGATGCACGAGAAGAAGAACTCTCTTTTTTCTAATATTTAGTTGGACCTGTGTTACCTTTCACTCAAATATTCAATTTCATATTCGTGAAAACGCATTCCAAAGACTCAGCGCCATGTTTTCCGATAATCGTAGCACAGTATATAAGGGTCGTTTGGCAATAGTACCGGCTTATGACGTCAATGCCCCTATCTCTACGTACTAAGTAGTATCTTAAGGTACCTATGTGTGCAAACTTTGGCGGCGTCTCCAAGACCTATGACATGATTCAAGGACAAACATAGCAAGGGGATTTTATTAGGACCAGACGTAATGTTTTATGATATTTGCAAGTTGGTTGTCTATAAAACCACGGGAATTCTTTATTGATGCTCAATTTGGGATAATCGTATTTATTTATTGTTTGCTTGTTCAATTAATCATCCTCATAACCCTACCCCAATTTATTCGTTGTCGACGTAATACGACCTTTTCATCCAAACACCTCTATTAGCGGTCATCTCAGGGTCCGCTTCCGTCCTGTCCACAACAGGGGAGAATCAAGTGTATTTATGTTACTTGGGTACTATAATTAAAGTTGTAAATATATGTTATCGAAGTACTTCATCAAAATCATCTTTGGCAGCTTTGTTCCATACATTGTTGAGTATAGACCTACCTTCTTTTCTGCCACGCACAATGACAATTCATAATTTTAATTGCGACTATTTTAAGAATTTTAATGTGATTCTTGCTATTATCCCGATATGATTTTACTAAATCGGCCATTTTAAACCCCAAGTCTTTACTTACGTAGTCTCAAATCGGGAAATTAAACCTCATTACATTAAAAGAAATATAGAAGTCGCTTCTTTGGCGTAGGCCTTCCCAACTTCCTCCAGTTGTTTCTATGCACTAAAATAATAATTTAAGTACATTTTTTAATGAAAAAAGATATTAATTTATGCATGAAAATGATAATTATATGTTTTTTTTTTCAATAATGTTGTTAATTTAAAACTTAAATTTAACTATACCAAATATATTCATCAATTGTGATTAAGTATTTTGAAAATTTACTTAAATAACTGTTAAATTGTGGTAGGTACAATAAAGGCTATACTTATTTTTATTTGATTTTATTTACCTACATTAAAATAAATATGTACTTATTAAAAATAAGATAATTATTATTAGTTGACTGCCATTTGAAACAGATTAGTTATTAAGCGGGAACTACTAACGTAACTGAATTAGGCAGGAAGCCTCATCAGTGTAGGTACTTATGAATTGAATCCATGGTTTCCGCTGTGTCAAATCTCTTGTGCTATTATACTTTTTTGTTCTAGTATTTTTCAGTCAGATTTTGAATGACTTATTTTATTCAAACTAATAGTGGTGCTTATGCAAACTTAATGTTCAATTGTTTGTTATTTTACAAATTAAAATCTGCAACAATACCCCTTAGCTGGCTAGCTTACAAAGCTACAAGGCATTCTCTACCAGTCAAACTTAGAAACCGTTGAAACTTCTCCGTTTTCTACTGAAAATCAGTTACCTATTGTCTGAGATTTTCTTAGGGGGATCTTAGGACCATTTTTCATTGCACTGAATTTGCCTGATATGTATTTATTCAATGCAGAGCGTCACATATTCCAAAATCATGGTCGAAAAATTCATGCATATTTTCCATTTGCATTTTTTTGTGAGCAGGAGGCAGATCTAGATTTTAGCAGATTTAAAAAGCAAAATTTTATTGTCATGGAGTTTCAGAAAGTAACTCAGATAGATTTACTTTAGTGGACACCCGAATTGTTACACAGCTATTTTATAAATTAAAATCTGCAACAGAATCGACCTCCCCTAGCTGGCCAGCTTACAAAGCTGACGCAAACGATACAATATCCCGCGTCCCCTCAGTCCACTGCTTTCACTTAGGGCTGCAGCCCTTTTGATGGATCTAGGCCAAGGGCGACTGCTTCGGCAGATGTGAGATGACAAACATAGGGGGAAACTGCGACGGACATAGGGGAAACGTTTTAATTTAAACTTGATTTTGTGGAAACAGGACTGTGGGAAAAAGTCAGAGAGAAAGAGTGTCTTGATCTTCTAAAACTGCAAAAACAAACAATGTAGTTTAAGTAAGTTAGGTATCACAGTAGTATTCGTGCTTCATTTTGAATTCTGAATATCTTGCAGACTATCTGACTATGATGGTTTTTTAAACCTGCTCTGTCCCACTCCTGGGCAAGCCTAAAGCCTCCCTTCACTCGTTCCATTGCTCGCGAACACGTGCATCTTCCTTCCGTTTCTTCACCTTCCTTCTTTTCAGTTTGTCATGTGCAGACATGTTCTGCCCAGTCCCATTTGAGTTGAGGAGCCTTTTGAAAATGAAAATGGGAAAGCTAAACGAAAAAAATGAAAATGGGAAAGCTAAACATCATTATTCCACTTCACCATCTACCGCTGTTCACTCTTCGACAAAAACTTAAATACTACCACTACTGACGTGAGAAAATGTAGTTTTAATCACCACGTTCATTATTTTTAATGTCTGATCTGATTTTTAGTCGGTAGCTCCTAATTAGTAATTATATACCTAACAAGGTTGTTTAATTGTTAACATAATGTGTTTCAGCAATTTTAACCTCGTTTGCTGAAATCGATACAACTGCCTATTATTCACATTCATCCTGTCTTAACGTAGTTCTTTAAACCTATAAGTTATATTTTATTTTTATGGTTTTTTTTTCAAAATCCGAGTCTTTTGTTTGACTTTTGATAACCAAAATTACCTAACTACATAAGATAGTTCTCCAAAAAGCGCACTTTGGACCACTTTCTAGTGATTTGCTGAGAAGAAGTGGTGTTGGTAAGTAATTAAGGTTACTCCCAAGTTTTGGTCTTTTTTTCTGATTTCCTGTCGAAAAGACTTGATTAACTGGGGCAATTTGTTCCCCTACGATTGCGTTACGACGAACATCCGCGACGCAGCGTGGCGAACTCTCCCTTAGATTTTCATTACTTTTCAATGTAAAATCGTTCAGTAAGCCAATTACCATATACTTACCTACACAGCCAACTCGCCAAATAATATAGAATCTACTTGCGACAGCAAAATGAAATTAAAATTAAAATTCAGCGACCTTCAAAAGAATTAGTCAAGAACTTAGGTAAGATGCATTTTAAATGGAAGAAATTGATTCAAGTTAATTAAACAAAGATACAAACAATACCTTAAAAAACTTCAGAATACTAACGAGTTTAAAGAGTTAACAGGTTGTTGTCCTTGAAGAACGTATAGTTCGTAATCTCTTAATTCCAAGCGTATCTAATAATTCAGACGAAATAAATGACCTACTTACATTGGAATTTTAATTATTTACCCTTTGGTTCTAAGTAATAATTTGATGTTTTAATTAAATTTGCACCTGTCCGTCTTAAGGAAAGTTTTAAGTATGAATGTGGATGCGTGGACAACCAAAGAAACGATGGATGGGCTGTGAAGCATAATATGGCACAAAAGGAGGTGTCTGATGAGATGACAAGTATAGAGAAGAATGGAAGAAAAAGACAAGCAAGAATTGGGAGAGGAGAGAAACAAAGTTAAGGGCAAAATAATGATGATGATGTTGTTGGTGTACCTCCATACATATTTTCACAATGACGGTTAAATCATCGCTAAAGGAAAGTGATAAAACATTACCAAACAGAAGAACTTAAATGTCTAAGCATTTCTCACGTCAGAAAAAGCAATGACCTGAAAAGTGTGATAATGAAATGAAATCAAAGAAAAGAAAGAAAGGAAAATGTTTGCAAACCTATGCAAAGAAACCCAGAATAAAAACGAACACGAAGGATACTAGAATAGCCAGTGAAAGGAAGAATGCGTAAAGGGTTTGTTAGTAAACACAGTGAATTGTCTCTACTAAATTATTATATCCTAAATTAATTATAATGATGTCCGCTTCGCCCTCGATACGTTGCCCCAATTAACTCGTCACTGTAACTAATGAGAGCATTCACTCTGTTCATATCAATTGAAAACCAATACAATTTATATTACTGCCAATCGAATTTATTGTAAGAGTATCAAAACGGACATATCAATCATTTGACAAATTGATTAGTCGACCGACCTCTAGCAGTGCTTGGCTACTTCCGAGTTTCATAATAAAAGATTGCTTTTTATAATCCGTTTGTATCCTACTGCAGGACACCTATGCATTGCTATTATTAGACAATATTTTTCAAAAGAGTTTGTCCCGCCGTCATCACTGTCTGGGCCTGTTTCATATCAGCCAACATATTTGAATAATCTAAAGATTTTGTTACTGTAACCCACAGGCTAGGGCCTCGATTCTGCTATTACAATGGTGTCAGAATAGTCGATCGTTGATTTCATAATGGTCAAGTTCTGTCAAGTTTTGACAAGTTTGTTAATCTACTAATATAATGGCGCCATTATGACTTTTCAATGGTCAACCATCTCGTACATGAAATCTAACATGAATAAATGTTCGCATTTAGTAGTAGATTTCGAAAGCCATTTGTACTAAGGGTTTTATAATAATGGCAATACGACACAATGCCATTAGAACACAATTTCATTACAAGACCATTGACAGACCAATGATCGACCATTGTGAATTTAACAGATTACGAACTTTAAGCAAAATGACAATGGGATGGGAATGGAATCGTGTTGGAGTGACGAATTTATTAAAATAGCAGAATTAGGCCCCTGATTAGGCGCGATTAAGAACTGTGTTGAAAGCAGCATGTACCGAGTAATTCATCTAATTCCATACTCAAGAGAAAGTGCTCAACGCGCCTGAAGAAGTTTAATAAATTTATTAAACTTCTTCAGGCGCGTTGAGCACTTTTTGAGTGAACAAAAATGTTTTCACGTCCCCAAAGACTGCCCGCGTGTTTTTTTTTGTATCAGTACCGTACTGCAGAAGATAGCGCAACATGGAGACGCGTCGTATGTGGTTACGATCTGCAGCATTGTGTGAGCGATGAAGAAAAAGAACGCACAGCTACAATACTTTATTTCCAACATAGTAGAACGTTGAAAACCAGTAATGCAGAAAATCATAATTAGACCGAATCAATCTTCGGAGAAGGGATCTGTCGAAGTAGTGTTTTTCGAAGGTGTGATGTGAGTTGTCGAATTTGTTCTGTCGAAACAATGAGTAGTCAGGATGACCGGTTGTTCTAATAACTAATTTAAGATTAATTCGGTCTAATTATGGACTGCTGATTAGCTGCTAAAAATAATCGCAAACCCTCAGCATTATGAACAAAGTACTTGTTCCTAACCCCGATATGCAATCAGGAACTCCAAACTCGCACTTATCTCTGTATTGACCTCACGACCCGCGTTATCTCCAGCAACTACAGATGCTGATAAATGAGTTGTCTCTCTCAGAGTAAAACACGATTCTGATTTGTTTCTTCAACTGTGGTCTTGTTATTTAAAGATTGTGTTATTGTAAATGCGGTAGATAATAATTGCTGGGTGGTAGTTTTTAGATAAAGAGGTTGTTAGTTCACATTATGCTTATTTTCTTGGCCCTAAACTTCTAAAGCCAAGATTGCAAAAACTTGGCTATAAACTGTGCTTTAGATTATCCTAATAGAACAAATGCATTCTCCCCATTTTAACCTGATAGATCCGTGACTTGGTCTTTGACAAACATTTAAACCGAGCACAAGGCTCACCAACGTGCGGTGGATGCGCAGTATCCTAGGCTTCAAACTTACCAACCATGTACGCAACATCACACTGCGCTCCCAAATACATATTACTGACGTTCCCCAAAAAGCAGCTAAACTGAAATGGGACTGTGGTCATGTTTGCCGTATGCGCCACGAGCTGTGGGCCAAAATCTATTAAATATCGCAATAGTGATCTTAAACTCTCAAAAATCTTATCCTCAAGTATGGCAAATAACACTGAATTTCAATAGTGACCCGAGACTAACAATTGCTCAGAACTTGGAGCTTGCTACAAAATTCCCGAAAACTCATACCCACGTAACTAAAAATGGTCATAAATGTGGTAGTTAGAATTCATTCAATTGAATGGCAATTCCCTGGCAAGTAAAGGCAGTTTTTCGGAAACCTCTACCTACTCCTTCAATAAAATGTAAATAGTACCTAGTACCTAGTTTGAGAAAAGTATACCATTCATTCATATAATTGAAGTCCATATTCGCTGAATGGTTATGACTGTGTACGTTGTTAATAAACTCCAACCCTGTGAAGAAAACTTTTCAGAGTGCTTTATGCTTTAAAAGCTTCCGCAGTTCCATTTGACCCAAATCTGTTGAAGCGTAGATGGAGTTCGACAGTTGTTATTTATGAGGCTTCTAATTTTCAAGTTTTGTTTATTTTTGAGGGTAGTTGTGGATCTCCTCCTCGATATTTTGATTAAGTTACACAATATGTAGCATCAGATTACAAAATACCCACAAATATCCAAATAAAAGCTTAGCCTTCAAGTCGTTGAATCAATAAAACCTGTCAAAAAAGATTTTTATTCGAGAGTTAAACCCAAATAAAGAAAACTTCTGTTACAGAAGACAGAAGTTTTTATTTTGGGTTTAATCTTAGGAAAGGAATGAATTCGTGAAACCATTCCACCTATCATTTCACATCCAAAGTGTAACCAGCATTGCCTTTGTTTTTCACTTTTTACTGATGTAGTAAATCGATACACTACCTACCCTCCTCCTCCATTTCGTGGTATCGATTCAGATGTTACGTTGGTTTGTAACTAAGTAACAAACACACGAAAACCTTCATCTAGGGATATAAATAACTCCTATCAAAAATAAACATTTGTCATCAACTAAAGGTCAGTGGGTCACAAACCACTTCTTCCTGATCTTGTTTTCCACCGCTCATTGTCTCATGTCACTTCTAAGTGTGTCTAAAATGTTGATAAGCTGTATCTAATTATGCAAAGAGTTACATAAGACGCGCCAATTAATTCTGACCGGTTTTTCCTACTTTAAAACTTTTCTGCCGAAATACTCACGTGATACTAGAGGAACTGGTATGTCAAGACATTTTTTACATTGTTTCTGTACAACTATACATATTTACTTCAAATTACTTTTTATCTTCTGCAATACATAAAAAATTCGTCTCAAAACAAGATGAAACAGATTTTTACATATCTACCACTGCGAAAAAACTACAACGCAGATGTAGTCCAAGCATGTGTCCTTGTGGGACCCCAATGATTCGTTTCTTTCACAAGCTCTCTTTGAACGTAATCGCTCCTTTGACCGCGCACAAAAGAGTCTGGGAACATTGTACTTCTACAATGATATTCACATGGACTGCTCTAATTTGGATATAACTCTTTTGAATACTTAGTTTTATGTGGGAACTGGTTTATTTCTTCAGTAAAAAAGCTGTTTATTGCCGATATGTTTTGGATTGTAAATGGCCTCATCGTTGCTAAACTGAGGTTAAATATTTCAGGTAGTCAGCAAAACAGTTAGGTATGCAGGCTAGCAATCTTCTTACTACCATTATAAGCGGAAAAGGGTTATAATCTATATGTTTGCAATTTCATCCAAATCCTTTCAGTAGTTTCTGCGTGAATGATTAACAAAATACGATCTTTACAGACTTTTAAATTTATAACAGTCGTAAGAAGATTGCTAGTCTGCATAGCTAACTGTTTTGCTGACTGTACCTACCTGCAATATAATAACTGTTTTCCTAATCTGTTCAACGTACGAAGTAGCGGGCAGAAGCTAGTCTGTTCAATAAATTACGAGAAAGAGAGTGACAGTATTTTTGTTGATTCATTTTTTCTTTTCCACCCATTGCAAACTGTGTGAAGCAGACTTCAAGCTAAAAGTAAACTCATAAAATCTTTCGTAGCGCTACAAAACTCGCCAATTTAACCACTTTATACTACGAGTATAAACCAAATTGTCTTTAATCGAATTACTGGAGACCGGAGTAACTGCAACCCGAGTGCGGAAGACACAGTTTAACACAATATCTTGTGGCAAGCCAGTCGGTCTCCTTGACAATCGAAAAGAATTTATTTTGATAGACAAACCTTGACTTTTGCAGATGTAGATTTTAATACAAGATGAGTGTTGTCAAATCTTGTATAAAATCAAAAGTTATTTATTCAAATTAGTAGCACTTTTTGAATGACAACATTATACTCGTAAATACAGTCCTGCCGCCCGTCCTTCACTGCCTCCAGGTTTGATGCTGGGAGAAGATATGAGCGGAACAAACTTTCCAGCAGCACATAATTATGGCTGTTAAGTTAGAAGAACTTAATACAAACAATATTATACAGTGATGTGGAATATATAGTTGTAATTTCAACCATTCATCTGTGGACCCCGACCGCATCGGTCTGACGCGATTGTTTAACTAAAAATAAATGATTAAGCAATAAATGATTTTGATTTGATTTGATTTAACTATTTCTACTTCGCTAACAGTTATTGAATCAATAACATGCAAAATCTCCACGAAATAATGGTTAACTGCTTATTACAAAGGTTACAACAACACTGAAAGGGTTTGAGTACTGAACAAAATGGCACACTATGATGTACTGCATGCTCAGCCCAAAAGTATTTTCATTGCGAATAATTGGGACCTAACATTTCCGTGAACACCGCCTACTAAGGTAATTATTACTAGGGTTTAGGGTAGGGTAGGTGTTTATCGGGGATACGCGCGGGTATCTGGATTAACAACCTCGTTACCCTTATCAACCGTTTAGCTATACGGTGTGTTATGTTCAGTTTGGGTGCCTCTCGGGAAAAGCGTTCACAATTATTGTTGCTGTCGTCTGTTTACGGAGAAGTCATCATTTGAAATCACAGTATGTTTGGCCTTTCAAATTTCAATATCTATTACTGTTTCTAACCTTTCCTATATCCTAACAGAAAACTCAATGACTTAGGACAGAGTAGAGTATTTTCAACACTTAAATTATTCTTGAAGAGCGAATGCGTAACAAATCCTAGTAGTATTATCTAATCAGTCCAAATGACCTGTGTCACTGAACTGGTGAAGTCTTTACTATTTGACCAGTTTCTTTTGGCATGTGGCGAAATTGTTACCTGATTTACAGTTTTCTGCAAATAAGTGACACTTTGACACTGACTTTAGAACAAAGCAGTAAGGAGTAAGGACGATAGTCGATAGTACCTAGATTTCACAGTTTTTCTATCTATCAACTAGTTTGACCATTAGATACCAAGATACACTTGACACTATCATTACGAAAATAAATAAATAACTTTTGTATCTAAAAATAAATAAGCATTGCTGACGAGATCAGTAGAGAAGTTACCACATGTAGTAAATTGTTATCTAGCTATAAAGAGTATACCTAGTCCTAGTATACCTACAGCAATTTGCATAATTCATTATCGTCTGCCTAGCCTTTTCCCAACTAAGTTGGGGTCGGCTTCCAGTCTAACCGGATGCAGCTGAATACCAGTATTTTACATGGAGCTACTGCATTTGTATAATTGTATTTGTGGTCTATCGATCGTCACTACTTCTGACCACGGAGTCCTGGGTGCATTCCCAGCTCGGGCAAAGTGTCGAGATATGGGTGTACTTCAACTGAACTAAGCGATAAAAGACAATCAAAAGACCTAGACTAGATCATGTAGATAAGAGTACCTACTCATATGACTGTTTTCTTTATTCTCAGGTCACCAAAAAGTAAAGAAGAATGCGAAAGCGAAGCTCTGAAATCGGATCCAGAAGGGGACATCGAAGTGAAAGATGGCGGCGAAGGGGCTTTGGAGGCAAAGATGTCGCTAATGAACGGCATCACGGTCATCGTGGGCTCTATCATCGGCAGTGGGATCTTCGTGTCTCCTACCGGTGTCCTGAAGTACACTGGATCTGTTAACGCTAGTCTGTGTGTGTGGGTGGCTTCGGGAGTTTTCAGTATGGTAAGTCATTTGGAGATGTTTTTTTTGTCGAGTTTTTGCGAATTTTTCATTGTTCCTTGAGCTGAAGAAAAGTAGCAATAGCAACCACTATCCCTCAGACTTCCTTCTTTTAGGCTAATGTTACACATACATACATACATACATAACAGCCGTAGGAAGTCCACTGCTGAACATAGGCCTCCCCCAGAATGAGAGGGGTTTTGCCCATAGTCACCACGCTGGGCAAGCGGGTTGGTGACCGCAGTATTTGTAGAGACTGTGTTGTCTTCACGGGAGGCGCTGCTGCCCACCTCTCGGATAAGCCCTTAATCGCCTTCTACGACACCCACGGGCAGATATGGGGTGATGCTATTCTACTCTGCCGGCACCACACGGCTAATGTTACACAATGATTTTATTCAATTGTATATTCTGATCTGTCTGTTTTTTTATTTATTTAGTTTTGCCACCTAAATATGTATTAAATGTATACTACCATAGTTCCCAAACGTCAATCCGTTTCCTTTCACATAATTTAATGCTTTTTCGCGATAACTTAATCGAACCAGGTAGTGTTGTTGTTGAATTGGTCTTCCATCGGTAAAATAAATACATTTTTCAGAGCAATATTTTTCATATTATTTTAAAAGTTCCTTTATGTCTCCTGCTGATTAATGTTTCGGCCACAATTGCTCACGATATAACTTTAAAGCGAATACCCCAAGGGGCTTATTAGGACCTACTTAGTTTAAAACCAGAATAATAAGCCAATCTGAGAGATTGGTTCCTTATTGGCTGTAAGAAAAATTGTTTCAAAGCTCTGAGGGACTAATTAAAAATTGTTGTTCCATTTTAATATCTTGTCGTATTTTTAAAGCTTTGGATAAAATCAGTTCCTGAATATGAAATGTCTTTTAAAATACAATTTATTACGACTCCTAGATTGCTTTGAATAATGGGTCCTTCTGTGCTTTTCAAGCTCTTTATTTGTTTTCTTGTTCTGTATTTTAGGGAGTTAAAAAGATGTTCAAGCGACATTGTCAATTTCTGTCATTTGCTAAGCTGTTTCTCAAATATGTTGGGTCGGGTTTCATTCCAACTAGCACCGTTACCTCTTGTTTTATCAAGAGTGTCTACCTAGCTGACCACACACACCACAATCTGGTTACTGGGCAACCCCTTGGTCAAACCAGGACCTTTCAGTAATTTAATAATAAATAGATAATAAAGTGATTTAATCTGTCGAAAGCATTACCCAAATCTAAGCGTCTTTCTCACGATAATCACGCAAGCTTGAACTTTGACTGCTGCAAATAAATGCAATATAAACGATATAAATACACATCAAAATAATATTATCTAGTGTGTTTTTGTCGTGTTTATTGGTCATCATAAATATTGCTGGCGGCTTTAATTCTTTGTAGAAGAGAAACATGGCCTTTCGGTTAGATTCGTGTTGGCTCCGTTTCAAGTTGTAGTTCTTCCACATTTCACCAATAGCCTTTTTATTATTTTTTGCTAACCTGCACTGTCGCATCCTGGACAAAGGCCTCCCTCCACTCTTGCCACCTCGCGCAAACCCGCGCGTCCTCCTTCCAGTTTGGACGTAACTTGTCCAGTTCGTCCCACCATCTCCTTCTCGGCCTCAGGGTCAGGGCACCAGTTTCCTGCTATTTTGGTCCACAGTTTGTCCAGCATGCGGCAGACGTGTGCTGCCCAGTCCCATTTGTGTTGTGCAGCCTTTTGATCCACGTCAGCTGTTTGTTTCGGAGCGCAGTATTGTGTTTCGCACACGAGCCGAATTAAACACCTAGTGCCTGAGTCCCATCTAATGATGACGAACCTATTGCCTTCAACCGGGCAAAAATTATTCCCAATTCTCCGTCTTTCATTAAATTAACTGTGATATTGCGTTATACAAATGACATAACATGAATGCTGAACTCAACGTTATCAGAGGATCATATATATTGTCGTCTACGGTCTACATATGTATTGCTATCACCACGTGTGATAAAAAGTTGAATCAGTACTCATACATATAACATAAACAAAGTACTATCTATCACATGCCCGACAGAACATATCATTAGCGATAGTCTACCAGGGATTGTGAACTTTATAATACTGTCATTTATCTTAAGGTTGATATTTTGGGATTTCTGTAGGAACGAAGGTTGCAATTGTTGAAATTGGTTTTCGGGAAAGCTTTTTCTTTACTGTTTATGAATGTATCTTTGACAGTCGTTAGGTAGTCAGTGGCCCGATAGCCTGACAACCAGTCTTACCAAGGGGTATCGTATTACCCGGTACTATCTGGGTTGTGGAGGTCAAATAGCTTCATGTAAAAAAGGTACTGATGTTCAGCTGCATCTGGTTAGACCGGAAACCGACCCCAACATAGTTGGGAGAAGGCAAGGCAATTTTTTTTCGGAAAAAAAAGAAAGCTATCCTAGAAAATGAAAAAGTTCTACAATTTCATTTGAATTTGCGATATATTTTGAGACATCGCTAAGTTCATCATGTTTGTGTTAGGAAAAGAAAGTTTAGCTTAAATAAGAAGCTTCAATGACGATCCTATAAATCTATTTCGTAATTCAATCAAACAATATTTTTTCGTGCAACTTAATTTGTTTGACCTCAGGTTGGAGATCCCTGTGATATTTATGTGAATAATTGTTGTGGTGACGAAATTATGTAGTTTGTATTGAATTTTTCCTATGTTTTATTGATAGCGATCACGTGATTTAGCCGTCAATACCTACCGTACTATCATTTTGTTTTTAGAAATAATTTATAATGAAGTACTTAGAGAACTTTAAAGTAAAAAACTTTTTTTGCAAAAAATAAAACCGACTTCAAAAAAAAACAAAAAAGTGAAAAATAACTTTAGCTTCTGAAGTCGGTGACCTTTGTTTGATTGATTTAATTTTTTTGTCACCGACTTCAGAAGCTAAAGTTATTTTTCACTTTTTTGTTTTTTTTTGAAGTCGGTTTTATTTTTTGCAAAAAAAGTTTTTATTTTTCACTTTTTAGTGGTTCACATGTGCTTGATACACATGGAAAGTGCATACCGTTACAATTGCAACAAGCCCAAACACGACTAGGATACATTGTCTCTTTATGGAGTTCCATGACTCTTGGCTTCATCATCAGATCTGATGGTGGAATGGTTCTTATCAAACACAAATGCTTCACTTCTTGTAGAAAATACCAAAATCGCTGTACGTTATCCTATAAAATTTGAAGAGTTCCCTGGATTTCGCCAAGATTCCTTCATCAGATCCCGACTTGGTGGCTATGGGACCATTTGGAAAGTATACCCTTTCCAACAAAAAAAGAATTTTTCAAATCGGTTGGCAAGCGACGGAGTTATGCCCGAACAAACATAAAAAAAAAAGAAAAAAATAGAAACATCCGAATTGAGAACCTCCTCCTTTTTTAGAAGTCGGTTAAAAAATTGGCGAGGGTTTAGGAGTTATATCCAGAAAAAGAACATTCCTTTGCTAGTGCCAATATTTTCACTTCTAGTAATAGAAGGCGAGGTGTATGTAATCCCCGTGCCTCGGAAAGTGATCTTGAGCCTGATCTCTCTCAAGTCTTGTCAGATTACTGTCTCCAAGGTCTTTGAGATTGAAGGTAGAATGCACTGATGTTCACACACTTGTTTACTTGATTCGAGCCACACGATAACTGACAAATGCGTGCACATACAAGACGGGTCCACCTAAATCTGTTTTTTGTTCTTTCTTCCAAAGACCATCTCAGACGTTAAATCTGCATGATCCTCATGTAAGTTGACTTTGATTATGTCTGGAGTTTTAAAGAGACTGTGACCTCTGTGTTTTTGATAATGTTGCTTGGCAAATGATGTTACATTTTTGCTAAAATGTCTCCTGAACTACATATAATCAAGTCTGTGGTTTGATAGCAGAATGTGTTCCACCATAAGACAAACCCAACATAAACAAACGATAAATAGTTGTTACGTTTCAAGTAATCATGTTCCCATAAAGATAAAGATTTCCCATTGAAATGTTGCGATGAATTAAAACGGAATCTCTCATTATTTTATCGGAAGAAAAATAGACCCTAACGAAGCCGAAATGCACTTGTTCTCCCCGTCATTGCGATCATTTTTTTTGTGAACCTAATTAGATACGGAGGTCTAAGTGCCAACTTTTACACAAGTTTTTTTTTCAAATACTAACTAGTATTTGAAACTTTTTACCTGTGAAAAAGGTGGTTAGTTCAGGTTACTTTTATATAAGCTGTTTACTATTAAATGCGTCCATAAGCACACAGTTTTGAGTGCGTTACATTGAGTTTTTCACCCAAAAAAAAGTCGTTTTCCAGCAATGATTTTTGCGTAGTGTTACTTAGTTTTATATACAGAACACTTGTTTGATGGCTTCGTGAACCAATAAATAAATACAGGGTGTAAACAGACCCTCTGTTTTTTTATGTAGAAATTTTAATTAGGTAACAAATTGTATTAACTTGAAGCGCCAGGGTAGCTCTCAAAATTCTAATTCTGAGATCATCTGGCTAGCCTTTTCGGCTTCCTGTCTAACAGGATGCAGCTGAATATATAAGTATTTCACATGGAACGACTGCCTATCCGACTTCCACAATCCAGTTAGTACGAGGTAATACGATACCTCTTGGTAAGATTGGTGGCCAGACTTCTGGGTCTTCCTGCAAAGACTGTCAAAGATCTACAAATGACAGTCGGGACCAACGGCTCACATGCTTCCGAGGCACGGAGTAAGCTCGTAATCTCGTATGTAATGAATGGTCATTCACTGACCAACCTAGGCCGGCTTACCATCGATTTGGTGTACTGTCGATGTAGTGTACCGTCGATTTAGTGAACTGTCGATATAGCGTACTATCGATTTGGTCATAGATAAATTAATATTTCTGTGGATTTGGTGTACTGTCAATGTAGCGTACTGTCGATTTAGTGTACTGTCGATTCGTCGATCCGTCGATGGATCGTTGTCGATAGCGGGTCCGTCGATGTAGTTACTGTTGATATTATGAAGGTAACCCAGGCTAGGCAGATGATGAAAAATCAATACCCATGCATGACGTCCATGGAAAGTTAGGTTCAAAACTGAGACTGAAAGTACTATCTCTTCTTTTATTTTAAAACCTTTGACGACCCGAATGGCGCAACGGTAGTGAGGCCTTACGTTCTTGGGGTCCCAGGTTCGAATCCCGGTAGGAGCAAATGTTTGTGTGATGAACATGGACATTTGTTTCCAAGACATGGATGTTTATCCGTATAAGTATGTTTTTACAAACAAAAATTATCTATGTAGTATTCAACTATCTGGTGTCCACAACACAAGCATCGTTGCTTAGTGTGGCACTAGATGGCGCTGTGTGTAATGTAAAGCGATAGTTATTTATTTATATTTTTTCTAATCCTCAGATAGGTGCATACTGCTACGCGGAGCTCGGGACCATGATCCGACTCAGCGGCGCCGACTACGCGTACATCATGGAGACGTTTGGTCCTTTCGCCGCCTTCATCAGGCTCTGGATCGAGTGCATGATCGTCAGACCTTGTTCTCAGGTAAGAACTTAGAAATACCTTCTATTACTGGTGGTGCTGAACACGGCAACATTGATGGCTTTCTAGCGCCTGTTTCATGGTGTAAAACACCTCTTAACGAAGCCGAATTTATGCACTTGTTCTCCTCATTATTCTGATCATTTTTTTGTTCTACACCATACCTGGGAACCGGGAACCTTCTAGTTACGGAGATAATAGAGGTCAAAGTTACAACTTTTTGACAAGTTTTTTTTTTAATTCCTACAAGTTTTTATTGAAAGATTTTTACTTTAAATACCTACACGAGCCCCGTAGTATTCAATCCTTGAATCAGCACAATGTTTTGAGTGCGTTACTTTGAGTAATACTATAAAACGTGATTTTTCACCCCAAAAAAAAATTCCTGCGTAAAGTTACTTACTTTGATGTACAGAATGCTTGGTTGACGGCTTCGTGATGAGGTGGTTTACACCCTGTATAAAAATTCTTTATTAGATCTATGGTCTGCTTAGGCTCGTCCAACATATGGCCCCCGCGCCACCTAGGCTACCGGCCCGCATAAGTATTGTGCCTCGGAAAGCACGTTAAGCTGTTGGTCCCGACCGACTGTCATTTGTAGATCTTTGGCAGTCGTTACAGGTAGTCAGTGGCCCAAAAAGTCTGACAACCAGTCTTACCAAGGGGTATCGTATTACCCAGTCCGAATCATCCGGCCCGCGACCTAGATAAACTTCAAAAGACATCAATAAATATTGTGCGAACATTGTTTGAATAATGTCAGTTATTCCCGCACCATATTAATACCTACCCTCCCCCTACCTCACCTACCCGCGAATGCAGACCGCATCATGGCGGTCTAGTCCGGCGAAACTGGGTTTATATCAATTTAGAGGTTTGCATTTCTTTTGGCCCGCTACAGTTACAAAAATTCTAAACTTGGCCCTCCATAAAGTTATGTTGGACTCCCCTGGTTTAGAGCTTTGCTGTGCGAATCTTTGGCCGAAATACTCTGAGCGCAAAGTGGACATGTCAGAGCACGCATTGACGACATAGTTAGTTATAGCTGTTTTTGGTCTAGCCACTCGTACTATACCTACCGCAAACAGTGATAAAAAGACAAAACAACTTAAAAACCCGACGCAAAAGAAAGAGATAAATACTACAAGGTTTTTTGTTATTATGATCTAAGATGCTTAGATATTACAACTCGTGGCTTAATTCGTCTTTATCCTTGACATAAATATAAGTTTTAGCATTTTGAGGACATCGCGTAAGGCCAAATAGAAAACAGCATGTGAGCACTTATGTTTTGCTACTTATAATCTCACACTATTGGTAGACAATCCTACATAATTCATTGTGTTTGTTTCGTTTGTGAATGACAAACAAAGATTAAGTTAGCTTCGGTAGTAAATATCGTAATTCTGAAGATCAATACGTACATACGTACTACAAGAATAGTAACAAAGTAAAACTAATTTACTTTTAAAACGTAATGGTCAGCCATTATGGGATAACCGCTAGACGTTACAAGAGGATTATTTCAGGAAGGTCACCTGAAACATTGTACCTAAAATATAACTGAATATGTTAATAGTAATGGAGAGAATAAATAACTGTAGTTGTTTACAATGGTGTCGATTCTGTTGTGCACAAACTAAACTTAATTTAGGCTATTGCTATCTGTTTCTCTCTAATAAAACGAGAAAGAGACGGACGTAGTTTAGAGCTGTCAAATTTCATTGGAATTAATATTTCCATGCTAATGAAGGGTGCACGCAAAAACATGTCGACTAAAAACACGATGAAGCGCAAGACATAAACTAGTTTGACATCTCTAATTTAGTTCATAGCTATAGCCGTCCTTTTCTCGCACTGCCTTTTAGTAAAAGATAGCAATAGATTAAATTAAGTTTAGTTTGTGCACAACAGAATCGACACCACTATCATCATTCTCGTGATCTAATCCCAATTTATTTGGCGGCGGCGCAAGAAGTCATCTTCTTTCCATCAGCCATTCTCTATCTACTACTCGTCATCTTGTCACTATTATACAACAGTTCAGAGGCCCAAGTCTGCTATTTTTATAAATTCGTCATTCCAACACGATCCCATTGTCATTTTGCTAAAAGTTTAAAATCTGATAAATTCATAATGGTCGATCATTGGACGGTCAATATTGGGCTCGTAATTGAATAGTGTTATAATGACATTGTCGTATTACCATTATTATAAAACTCGCCAGATATATTTTACATATTATTAAATAGTGTTATGTTATAAGCAATCTGAAGCAGTAGAAGTTCGTAAGTAGCACCAGTCATTCATTTGTCATTATGTTCAAGATTACCATTCTACTTATACAATTTCTTTCAATGGAGTGTCAGTGGTTGACCACTGGAATGACGCCATTATATTAGTAGATTACCAAACTTGTCAGAATCAACAATTATGAAATCAATGATAGACCATTCTGACACTATTGTAATAGCAGACATTAGGCCCTGTAGCGGCACTACAAAAAGTAATACAGCACCTTCTATGACACAAATGAAAAACTAACATCAAAATTCAATCGACCTAAGACCACATAGATAAATGACTACAACTGTCGTGCAGTAGCCCACCAAACACCCGTCTGTTTGGAGGATCCTCCGTTTTTCTATCAAGGATTTACACCCTATTTTTCATAACCCTAGAGTCCAATAACAAAGTTCTCCGATCGGAGATATAATATTGACTGAATTGATTCGGCACTTAATAATTATTTCAGCCTGTTGAATGGCAAAGAACTTTCAGGTCTATAATCAAATTCCGATACCTTTCAGTATACCTTTCAGAATACTGGGGTTGATTTTAACATTATTGAATTTCTATCTAACCTTGACATGTACCCTCGTATACATATTTCATCAGCTATTCTATTTTATTGGCCCCGCAAGTTATTTTTATAGTTCACCCATTTTTTGTGAGATACCATCAGAACCTTTTGTATTTCAGTAACTTTTATAATGATTCGAAATTTGAATTTACGTATGAGGCAATATGTGATAAATGAAGCTCAGTATATCATCAGTCACGGGGGAGTGATGACGTACTTTCATTGCGTAGGAGACACAAGAATGGAATACAAATTATGGCTTTCAGCGGCACGTTCAGTACCTAATCCGATTAGGGATGCCACAGCTTTTACTGGTTTTACGAACAAAGTGGATAAAAGAAATAGATAAAGTGGATAGAATTCAAATTGTTGTGAAGTTACTGTTGTTTTCCGTTGGTTGGTTGAATAAGAGATACCGTTGAGAAGACTTTGTTTATTAACACGAGGCACACATCGCAATAGTATCTATCACAGATGGGTGAAGGATTAACAGTGTCCTGACATACAGGAGGTATCGAAAATCATAGACAATCACTAGTGGTGTACCCAGACTAATTACATACTAAATAGTGATGTCACATCAGATACGTTCTAGTTTAACTAGATCCTTTATTTAAATGTTTAATACTGCATTCTTGGACAAATCCCATCTCAAATGCCTCCGAAACATTAACGTTTTAAGGCAAGCCATGTGCAAGGTCCTTGGAATAGGGGGCTACTTGATGAGACGTCAGCTAAGGTGTGGGGCTCTAGGATGCACGAAGACAGACTGGCGAAGCGCGTCTTCTATTCTGAACTCCAAGAAGGAAATTGAGAACGTGGTGGTCAGTTTTTACGTTTCAAGGATGTTCAGAATAGACACTTCAAAAGATGCGAAATTGACCCCTTAGTGTGGGAAAACCAGGCACGAAATCGGCACGACTGGAGAAATCGTGTGCATTTTTAAGTCAACGCCTTTGAAGAGAAAAGAAGGACGCAACTGGACTTAAAGCGTGATGCCCTTAAAGCTAGACAACCTACAGCTATACCCTACAATTTTGTTAATGGTGTTCTGACATGTTCGCTTTGTGCTCGGAGTTTTTCGGCCAAAGTTGGATATGCTAGCCACTTGAGAGCACATGAAAGAGCCGCACACCAAAGCTCTCTATAATCTCACTAGGAAGCCATCGAATGCAGTCGTTGCGGCCGAAATCGGCTAGATGGCATCGTCATCAATGTATTCTTGAGGTGTATTTCACTCAAAATACCATCATTTAAAATATCAAACAAACTATCTAATTTCGAAATATTCTCCGGTAAAATATGGCCTCAATCAT
Organism: Xestia ashworthii; assembly: GCA_950022955.1. NCBI lineage: Eukaryota > Metazoa > Arthropoda > Insecta > Lepidoptera > Noctuidae > Xestia > Xestia ashworthii. The sequence goes on along the minus strand of OX465570.1, from coordinate 17,611,612 downwards.
TGAAACCAACCCTTACATTGATTCCTCAAACATCATCCCACACATATTGCTCTCAATATAAATAACATACAGCCCACGCTTACTGAATACGGTCTTCTTTATTCAATGAACATTTTCTTACTTTTTACAGACATTCCCTTATTGACGCCCAACGTGGGGCTTATGTTATCTTCATTGGAATATATTTAACTGTGACAATTGATTTAAGTTTATTGGTTGTCAAAGCTCTACACAATATTGCTGTAAAGATCCGTTTCACTGCTCCTTTGCTATTTTACATGGGCGCCCAACGCGGGACTTATTCAAATGTTATTTTCAATGGATTTCTGTTATTGCGAGAATATCTATACTTGTTGATATTGTTCATTGAACTGGTATATAAGAATATTATAATTTTCCTACCGTCTACGAGGTCGCATTACAATATTGATCTAGCTGTCTTTTTCACTCCTTGTTCTCTTATTGACGCCCTACGCGGGTCTTATTCAAATGTTATTTCCATTAAATTTATATTTATCGTGAAAAAGAATTGAACGCTCGCGCTGCTGACTGATGAAGTTTATTGAACCACTTTTTACTAAAAGTTATAGTCCTTGCCCCATACTAGGTATTTCTCCTGTATCGTGGATGCGTTTACAAACATTTAAATTCACATACACAAACCACTATATTATATAGGCCATTCAAATATTTCTATATATTGGAATATATAGAAATATTTGAATTATATATTAGAATCGAACTAATGACACCCAGAACAATGTATTGGGCCAACCGCGTGGTCACATACAACACAATTTTGCTATAAACATAAATTTAATTTACTACTTTGCTGATATCCTCCCTTATATATTGGCATTCTACGCAGATCTTATTTAAATGAGATGTCTATTGAATTTCTGTTATTGTAACACGATATTGAACTATATTCGTTGATAAAGTTATTTGAAATACATTTTGTCTATGAGGGTACAACTCAATATTGCTACAGTTTGCTACATTACTATACTACCCCTAAATTCTCCTTTATTGACGCCCAACGTGGGGCTTACCTAAATGTGTATTGGATTTCTAGCTACCTTGTAGCATCAGCCTTAAATACCTAGTTGTTGGTATGATATGTCAAGAGAATCTTAACGTTTTAAAACGTTTAGATTCTCACTCTGACACCAGATTGAACTCTATTAATTCTATTGGTTGATGAAGTTCGTTGAACTTCAATTTGGTGCTGTCTTTATGAGGATACAACACATTATTGCTACAGACATTTATTTTATTGTTCAGCTGGCATTTTCTTTTATTGACGCCCAACGTGGGACTTATTTAAATCTTTCTTTCCGTTAGATTTCTTGTATTGTGAGACCAGATTGAACTTTATTTGTTCGTATAGGTGTCTACATAGATCTTAGTATAGAGCAGATGACAGTATCTTTGATGTAGCTTACTGCTTAGGCGTTTTATTGGCTACCAGCTGTGTTTATATTTAAGAATTAACGCATACTACATGTTTTAAACATAGAGTTGCTGACACAAACCCGATATAATTTACAATTCAATACAATTATTATCATCAATATAATACTAGTTACTATTTTTTTGTAGGCTCTTAGAGCTTTTTTGTGGAATATCATAAATGAAAATATTTAAACTATAAAGGGTGTAAAACACCTCTTCACGAAGCCGAAAGGCACTTGTTCTCCCCGTCATTGCGATCATTTTTTTGTTCTACACCATACCTGGGAACCTTCTAGTTACGGAGATATGGGAGGTCAAAGTTACAACTTTTTGACAAGCTTTTGTTAAATAGAAGTTTTTTTTGTATGATTTTGACTTTTAACACCTCCACGACCCCCGTACTATTCAATCCATCCATCAGCACAATGTTTTAAGTGCGTTACATTGAGTTCTACCACAAAACATGATTTGTGTTTTGTATTTATAACCTCAAAAAAAAAGTTGTTTCCCAGTAATAATTTTTGCGTAAAGTTACTTAGTTTGATGTACAGAATGCTTGGTTAACAGCTTTGTGATGAGGTGGTTTACACCCTGTATAATAAGATATTTTACTACAATAAATTTACCTTATTATTAACCTTTATAATTTTTACCAAATTAATTTGAACAGAACGCAAAAAAACCGTCTGCAACCAAGGCTCCAGGGACTAAAATCCCCTACTACCTACATACTGCCGAGCTACAAAATTCATAGAATTTTTAGCAAGAGTGGCTTCACAAGGCGATTTATTTTCTTCCTCGGCAAGAATACGACGTACACGTCGGGAGTTATTCGACCGGGGAGAGTAGTCTCGGAATTTTAACTTAGTGCAAAAAGGGCGTTAGGGTAGTTTCCAAAATGCAAAATTTCTTACCCTTTTACACTTTGCAGGTCAGTGTCAGATCGAATGTTTATCAAAGTATAATTCGCGACCATGACAAATATAGTCTATATCATTATTTTTTTTACCTTTTCTCAACTATTTTGAGATTGGATTTCCGTCCAACCGAATGCAGCTTAATAGAAAATAAAATTGTAATCATTAAAGTTAACAAAGCTTTTAAATACAATATGTCAATTGAAATTGAGGTCAGATGGGCAGTCGCTCCATGTAAAATATTCAGCTGCATCCGGTTAGACTGGAAGAGGCAGATGATGATGATATCAATTGAAATTGAATGACAATTTCATGAAATCATGTAGTAAATAATCAAATAAATTCATCACTACTTGATTCTTCTTATTATCACAATTCTGTATATACGTATTTTTCCATCTCGCGTCATATTTTGATCAACACACAATCTGACCGTGAAATTGCTAATAACGTAAGAAAATTTTCAAATTCTTTTCCTTAGCACATCCTCCCTAAGTGTATTTAAACATAAATCCTCTTTACTGCCTTCGTAAGTGACGCCATCTTTATTTCCAGGCGATCGTGGCGCTCACATTCAGTGTGTACGTGCTGAAGCCCATATTCCCGGAGTGTGACCCTCCTGAGAACGCGACCAGGCTGCTGGCGGCCTGTTGTATATGTGAGTATAACTTAAGAAACAAGTGGTTGGGTCTAAATTAGTGGCTGGGTCTTAATTAGAGGCTAGGACTAATTTTGTGGCTAGGTCTAAATTAGTGGCTGGGTCTAAACTAGTGGCTGGGTCTAAATGCGGAAAGCGGAGATCAGGGTGGTGGCTAAGCATTGAACTGCGATATATTAAGTTGATTGAAGACTTATTTACGTACGATTACCGTTTTTGTTTTTATCGATTGAGCTGGTACCCTAGTAGCAATTGCCGTTGGCTTCCTTATGCCAACAGTTGGGAATGTATTGGCAGACGGTTAGTTGTTCCGCCAACCTAAACTTAAAATAGGCCCATTGTCATAAACATGCACTATTTGCCCAACGAATACCCAACAAAGGGCTTTCTGTTACTATTCCTACTGTTGGGTGATTTTTGCAGGGATTTCAGTTATTATAACAACATTGGGCCAACTAACGACGGGCCTGCTGCATCTATTCCTACCGTTGGGAGATTTTTGTAGGGATTCAAGTTACTAAAACAACATTGGGCCAACAACGACGGGCTTGCTGCTTCTATTCCTACTGTTGGGAGTTTTTTGTAGGGATTTAAGTTATGATAACAACTTACATCGGTCCAACTTAAACCTTACAATGGGCCTGTTAGGGATGATACGTATATACTGGTACAGGTATAATTACCCAGTATGAGCTTACTAGTACTCTCTTAACTCTTAGTAACTCTTAGATTTACGAAACATATTTTTTATATTTTTGTTTATATTTGAGATTTATGGTTTATACTGTAAACAAACTGCAAAATTGAAAATTAAGGATAATTTAAGAAGGACATTCCGTCACTAAATGCCCTTGGTGGGCGGTATGTTATGCCGAAACCGTAATGATAATATCGTAAAGGTTCAAAAGTTGTACCCCAACCTCGATAGATGGCGTTGTAGTCCAATTAGAAGTCGTTATCGTTGTGTTACCACGATTTGGTTGGGTTCGAGTGAATTTTAGTAAACATTACCAGCTTAGGCGCGGGACATACACGAGTGGCGTGTGGCGTATGGCGGTGGAGCGGGTGCGCGGGAGGGCGGCTAAGTGGCGCCACTACCTCGCCTCCCGCACACGCGCCACCGCCATACGCCACTTGTATATGACCCGCGCCTTACATCAGAAAGCAATTTGGTTTTATTTCAACCCTAGTGTTCACACAAGGTTGTTAGTTCAACACTACCAGCTCGGTAGTAAACATTGGTTGTAGTTGAAGGCCCAAGTACTTACTTGGGCCTTCGTAGGCAAATCCACGTAGGCCATCAGTTTTGGGCCCAACCCGCAAACTGCCCGCCAATTGTATGCATTTGCCAACTAACCAGAGGTATGTGGCCCAACTAAATGCCAACAAAAAATGCTACTAGGGTAGGTACGCCTTATTTAAATTTCGTCTCTGGCTGCATTTTTTAGATCATATAAAGTTTAAAAAGTGTGAGACATTTGGGACACTCCAGCAAGTGTGCCATTGTTTGGACGGGTAGCTCCCTGAAGTTGGTGATTGTTTGTCACTTTTTAGAAAAAAATACTATTCTGGGTTGGTAATGATAATGAAGGACTGCAAGTGGCCATTAGGAGTAGGTACTACAAAGCATTTTGTTTCAACAGTATCGACATGTTTTTTTCGGTAGCTTATGTCAGTTTCATTTTTAATAACTTTTTCATCATCATGATCACTGATGAACCATCAACAATCTTGGTTTCAACACGAATGTATGTAACCATAGTTTCTTCTCCAGAGATTTACGCTTTGGAATGGGCAACTACAGTACTTTCACAGTTTTTATGCCTGTGACTGGGAATGTAGCTACATTTCATTGTTGTCCTTGTTTCGACAGTTCAAGAGTCCCTGTAGTCACTTTGGCTAAGCTAATTTCTCCATAGAGATCTACGCTAGGGAATGGGCAACTACAGTACTTTCACAGTTTTTATGTCTTGTGACTGGGACTGTAGCTACATTAAATGTTCATTTTTGTTTCGACAATTCAAAAGTGCCTGTAACTGGCCTACTTGAAATAAATGCTTTGATTTTGATTTTTGCTATTTGGCCACTTTACAAAGGAATGTAACAAAGTGAAATTAGTAGAATATCGCTTATTATTCAACTTACTATGTACCTGCGCCTTGCTGGGCTTAGAACTTTTCGAAGTTTGATGAAATTACATCAAACGAATTCCTGGAATACCAAGGACCGACCTCTTGGTCCTTGCTCCACTTTACGCGGTAGTAATCAACTTTGAGCGACGTGTCTTGAATCGCTAATACACTGGATCCTTCATTTGCAAGATTAATTTCCATGAGTTTAATGCTACAGAAGTTTTTCTTTTTTATGAACCTCTTGCCAGAATTTTCCCATAAAATGAACCAGTTGAATTTTCTGAAAGGCACCCTAAAATCGTTAAACAAATGGCGACTCTTCCCAAAAATCTTTGAAAGGTTCTTGCATATTGGTAAAGCGTTGTAATTGTGTTTTGCCTTAGTAATACTTATTTAAATGAGTTTTCACCCCAGCCATATTTAACTACAGTACGAGGAAATATGTAAGTTATTTTAATCATTTCCGACTCCCCACGCCTGTCGACCCCAGCTTCCGGATTCTTCTCCGTTCCGATACGGCATTATATTTATATTATTGTCCCAGTTTCCAATCTAAAAGAATAAATATTTACGGAAGGTTCTTGTGATTATTTCCAAGGTTTACATCGTAATTGAGATTTCAGAAAGTATTTAAAAATATATTTTTGTTTAACCTTTAAATCTCCAAAAAGGTTGAGGTCAATTTTGCATTATTTTCCTAGATGACCAAACATGTGTGCAGATTTAAGCTTATAAAAGTAAAAACTGCACAGGATCCGCAAATTTCACCTATTTTGTAATAATTGATCCTAAATAATTTTTGCGTAGAGTAACTTAGTTTGATGCAGAATGCTTGGTCCAGTAAAATCAGTCACACTACCCATCCAAAACGTAAGTTTAGAATAGATTTGCAAAATCAATACAATATTTCAGAAAATTTGAGATTTTGATGAGGATTGACACTGGTGTTCAACTTAGAATTATCTGAACGGCTGGAGTTGAGGCGATGCTGATCCCATGTGAAGAACTGCATTTTTGTCTTACCTTTTCCTAAACAGCTAAACTTTGTCCCCAGTGCTGCTAACATTCGTGAACTGCTGGTCAGTCCGCGCCGCCACGAGGGTCCAGGACTGGTTCACGTACGCCAAGCTCTTGGCGCTCTTCATCATCATAGCTGCAGGAATCTACCAGCTTTGCAGAGGTATGTCTCCTGTTTATTGTCTTGTATTTGTTTAATTTTTATTATTGCTTCAACTATCCTGATGTAAAGCGAAGATGCAGTCTAGAAAAAACCGATTCCTGAGGTTTCTCGCAGGCTTTCATGAACGAACCTTTTTGCCATCGTTTACATTAATTGAAACTACTACCCATGATTATAAAAGACGTGAAGCCAATAATGTGAGATAACTGACTCTCCACACGAAAAAAACTTTCGATCTTGCCAATGCATTCGATATTGTATAGCTCGATACGTAAATCTTAAGTGCAAGAGGAAAGGAATATCACGTAGCGTTTTTATGACCACCGCTGTTAAGATCTAACGGGGTGCGTGATATAGATTTTGGAAGTCAGATAGCAGACGCACCATGTAAAATACTGATATACAGCTGCATCCGGTTAGACTGGAAGCCGAACCCAACATGGTTGGGAAAAGGCTAGGCAGATGATGAGGTGTACCCAAACAGTTTTATCTACTAATATAATAGCAAAGTCTGCGATGAAGTAAGTTAAAACGCTTGCTCAATTACTGATTAAACAGACTGATCAACCTTGGACATTTTAAAACATTTGTTCAAACAAATGTTACCTACTTCGTACCGTTTAAACAAATATTACATTACGCTATAGAGAATGTTTAATTGATTCGATGACCTGGATATAACGTGGAATAACGTCACAGGAGCTGGAGGAATGATGGCAAGTCTTTGGTCCTGAGGCCAAAAGTAAATATCTTTAACCGTAAAAGTCAAAATAGTGAGGTCTCGACATAGATAACGATGCTATCGGCAACTTTCAATCGCTAAAATAACAACGAAAAAATTCGGTTGTTACTCATATACAGATGCTTACGAGAAACCCATCTTGGAGACTTGCGTTTCCCGCAAGCAGTCGAATTTTTTCGTGAGTAATAAGCGATCGAAAGTTAGCGATTTTGTCGTTACCTATATGTCGAGAGTGGCACCCGGGAGATTAATATGGGATAGTCAAAGCTAGAGATGGGCTTAAACGTTAAAAAATAATAACACTGCTAAATGCTAATGCTAAAAATAATTAACAGTTAAAATTAGCAGTTATTTTTAGCAACTGTTAAATTTACTCACAGACAGATTTTTAACACATAATTAATTCTCATTTCCTTCATACTTTTCACAGGCTTAGGACTGTCAACTTTTTCTGTTGGCGTATTTATAATGAGAATCAATTTATTTACAACGATTTCTTTTTTTTCATATCTGTTTTTTTAGTATTCGTAATTTTTATATAATATTTTTTTTTTTTGTTCTTTTTTTTTCTTAAATCTTTTTTTACGGTATCGCTATCCGTAAAAAAGCTCCTTATTTCACTTTTTTTTGGCGTTGTATATCCATTTTAGTTGTTTTCTTCCAATTTGTAAGTATTCTGTTTCAAACGCAAACAACACTACACAAACAGTCAAACAATTGGAATTTTCATTCACAACACTAACTCCCTAAGAAAATCAGTCTTTATTTAACACTAGTTAAATATTATAATAGACTATTTCCAAATTTAGCAGAACTAGCACTTAGCAGTTAATTAAATGAACTCGCTCGACCTTAATATTCTAACTGTGACTGAACACTAAATAAGTACAAAATTAGTAGTTGCTAAATAAATCGCTATGTTGAAAACAATTCAATAGAGACGGAAGTTGTTGTTAGTTGTGACTGCTAAATTTAACAGCTATCTCAGAACTTATTTAACAGGTGTTGACACTAAAAAAAATTAGCAGTGGTAATTTAGCAGCTTATTAATTTTAGACCCATCTCTAGTCAAAGCTGAGTAATCGCCAACACGCAGGCCACACCGCCAGCCATCGAGCGAGTTTCACACCGCTTGCTACCGAAAGAGCCGATACAATGTATGAAAAGAAGCTCGCCCGGCTCGCTCGCTCGCTGGCGGTTGCGCTTAATTCTCGTCTCCACGTGAAGTGGCCAGAACAGCTGTTAATATATCAAAAAAAATCAGCTCGTTCAGTACATTTATGTTCGCCTAATGTACTGAACAGCTGATTTTTTTTTCGCGATTAGAGCTTTGGTCCCATTGTAAAAGTTGTTTGTTATCATGAGTACAATCAAGTGTTTTATCGTACACTAATTGCCAGTCACCCTATATTCCTGGGTCAGGCGTAGGTGTACCTAGGGTGTAAACAGACTCATCACGTTTACCAAGTATTCTGTACATTAAAACTGAGTAACTTACGCAAAAAACATTGCTGGGAAACAACTTTTTTTCTTGGGGTGAAAAATCATGATTTAAGGTAGAACTCAATGTAACGCGCTCAAAACATTGTGGTGATGAATGAATTGAATAGTACGGGGGTCGTGGACGTGATTAAAGTAAAATCTTGTATGAAAAAAAAAGTTGTAACTAAGGTAATAAAAAAATATCGCAATGACGGGGAGTACAAGTGCCTTTCGGCTTCGTTAAGAGGTTTTTTACACTCTTGATAATACACCTGAAATTCCTGAAGAGTCAGGCGTAGGTGTACCTATAAAATAGTACTCCCACATTTTAACATGCAGATATGATTGGGTGACATGAATTAGAGGGTGAACCCATTGTCAACAAACAGGCATAATTCTAGACAACGGGCTTCTAAGAAAATCCTCACTAGGAAAACCTAACATACGCCTGTATTCTCCAAAGGGTCAAGTCTCATGTGATTAGGGGCCGGCCTATTGTCATCAACAGCCACTAATCCAGACTTCGAGGCTGCTACTAAGAAGTTCCTGAAAAAAAAACCCAACAGCAATTGTCTGACCTGGGAATCGAACCCGCAGGACCTCATGCTCGCAGTCTCGCTTGCGAGCACTAGATCAACGAGGAAGGAGAAGGACAACAAGAAACAGATAATATTCTAAAATAAAGCAAAACACAATTCTTCATCAGAAACAGATAAAACCAGTTTTATAAAGAGTCAGGCTAGACAGACCACTAAAGAATTTGATTGCGTTCATTATTACTCAATCGCGTTCACGACACGATAGTTTTAAACTTGACCGTGATCCACTTTACGTTCATGCAAATATGACGCTTAGAAATGGAAACAGCTGTTACATCATTAGGTTTTATTGTGTTTTTATTATAATTTTGGTAAGGCGTGTATATTGTAGACTAGAGTTATTATTAAAAGAGGGTATCTGTGATAGCATGCACTTAATTGTTATGATTAGCTTGCTAGCGGTCTACGGAAAGACTGACGCTATGACGAGGTAGTAGCTTCATCTTTACCAAACCCATGCGTTCCAACTACTGAAATCTCACCAGGACATGAGTTCCCATGGCTGACCTGCCCGCTTAGCATGGCCACCGGAGAAACGAGAGAGACTCGACAAATGTTTTGTTCATCTGTCATTGAATCGATAAAATGACAGATGAACAAAAGATTTGTCGACTCTCTGTCGTGTCTACGGTGGTCATGCTACGCGGGCTGGAAGTCTTTTAATAGACTCTGGACCCAGGTTGGTCGGAGCAAGGAAAACCTGCTCAGATGGATTCATTAGTGACTCTGCCCTGTAAACTTTTATCCATTGTGGCTATAATTTAAAAGTGGACCGTAGGTCTTCAATACGCTTGCTCACTACTTTCTTGGTTATTGAAACTAAAAGAGAACTTTTTTCATGATTTTGCACCCCAATGCGTACACACATTTCGGTTGCATTTATATAAGGATAGAACAAATTTCTTCAAATTCCTTTGAAAAAACTTAATGAGCAGATAATTTTTCAAACATTGAATAGGTAGGTACAGTCGAGGAATTTAAATTGACAAGCCACTTGCGACTATTCGAATTTTAGCCGTGTTATACAATTCGTACTCGTGAGTGTATAAAAGTGTAAAATTGAAAAGTAGTGAAAGTGGCTCTACTCTACTACCTATGCTTGAAATCTACTCGTCTACAAAAGAAACGCGATGAATTATGTTTAAACAAAATGAAAAGCATTGGGAATGCGACTGTGTAACAGAACTATCCCTCTACTACCTATAGAATGATTAAATTATAAGACGATCCAACAAGGGGTTTCTTTGAGGACATAAGGTCTATTGCATTTAAAGTTACGACTGCTCATTTTTCGCACATCCCCTGGGGGACTTCTGCACCCCGCGTGTACCGCTCCCCTTGAAATGAAGCGTGGACTTTTTAGTCTTTGGGTCCCATAATAATATGCTAGGGGGCGATTGCCATTTACGGGACGCAATTTTTAATGAAAACTTTATGGTGCATTATTTCATGTGACTTCTCTTACAATACACAAATTTTAAATGGAGAATGGAATCCATTACACAGGCTCAGACTATGGCCAAAACCAGTTTTACCATTATACGAGTAGGTACCTACTTAATTGGCAATCTTTCATTTCATCCATGTTTACCCCAATTTGGATGAATGGTTCTAGACAGTTTCAATGTTTTCCTTGTCAATAAAGATAAACATACGGCCCTCAGTCACGTGACCAAAATTAATAATATTTTTAGAATCTATAAGGATAATGTTGTTGTTTTTGTTTTTTAAATATTTTTCGACGAATTTGCTACTTTGATGAAGTACGAGTATTTCTGGTTTTCTGTTTTTATGGTCGGCGGCATTGAGTCGATACCTAGTACCTACCTACTTCATATGGAAAGCGTTATGATAGCTTGACTATTCAATGACAGGCAAACATGCTTGGTATCTAGAATAACCAGGATCAAAGGTAAAGAAAACATGCCCATCTATCTGAACCAACAAAAAAAGAAGTCTCACGGAGGTTGCAACCAAACAATTAGCTCATGACAAAAGCGTCCTGAACTACAATAAACTCAATCATAAAAACCAGTTAGCAATGAGTTCAACGAGCCATAGATAACAGAACGATTAATAACGGAGAGCAATCTTCGTGCAATTGAGTCAACACTTGAACACTCCACCAGAGATTCAATCAAGATTGGTTTTGGAAGGTTATTTATCATAAATATGAAAGGGAATATTAATTGATTTGATTGCCGAGACAGGGACACGGCTGAAGCTTGAAGACTGTTTTTTTTATAGGTAAGAATACAGGACTCATCACGAAGCGTTCAACCAAGCATTCTGCACGGCACTCCCTTGCTTGTCCTAAAATTTTTTGTCCGAAAATCATTATGCATAACACGTTTGCTATAAACTTCAGTAACCATAATGTTCAAAATACCGAAATTTTGTTTTACATAACTAACTTTACTTCTAATACTATTTTGTCATAATATCGAATGCTATAATAATTGAATCTCCTAATTTTACATGACATAATGTCGTATGTCATAAGTATTGTATCACATAATGTGTACGATTCCGAATGGTCATTTATAAATTGTTAGTCGCTAAAAAAATCCCTAAAAGTTGGGTTTTAGTGACAGAAACGAATCGCTGTAAATCCGACTACACGCAGTCTTGTCTGCCCTACCCCAAGAGTGTAATTTAAAATCGCGTAGGCGCGGAGGGGCGAGGCGGACCGCGAGTGGAGGAGCAGGTGGTTGTAACACTCGCCGCCACGGCTGAGGCTGGCCGGCGAAGCCGGCCAGCATGCCCAAGCTGCGGTGGTGAGCGTTAAACCCATCTGCGACGATAAGCTCGCGTGAGGCCGCCGGAGCCCCGCAGCGCCGGAGCCGTGACAAGACCATGCCTGCTGCATGATGCTTGCTCGTTTGCATGCTGCATGCTTGCTTGCATACTGTATGCTTGCTTGCACGCTGCACGCTTGCTTGCTGCATGCTTGCTTGTTGCATGCTTGCTTGCTGCATGCTTGCTTGCTTGCTGTATGCTTGCTACATGCGTGCCGCATGCTTGCTTGTATTGCAGGTTAACGCCTACATACGATCCAACATTTGGAGCACAAGAGAAGCAATCAAAATTGTGCAGCAGCTTGGCATAATTGAATGAATCTTCTGGTAAATAAGCCTAAATCAGGCTTCTATCATTTGTCGAATTATCTATGTAACGCCTGACAGAAGTTCATAGCAAAAACTTTGTAATACAAATTAGTTCTAAGAATAGGACTTATGACTATTATGTCTTTTGTATATTATTGATTGTAATACTTATGACAAACGGATTTAGGGCATATTATATTTAGGGATTTCAACTTTATGGCATATGATATTATGTGATACAAAGTTCGGGTAAAGTATCATTCGGACAAATGATGATTAGGACAAAAAAAATTATGTCATTTTAGATTATGAATTAAAAAGTTAGGTAATACGATATGATGTGCAGAATGGTTCTCCCATTCTGCACATCAAACTTTACGCAAAAAATATTGCTGGGAAACGTTTTTTTTTTTTGGAGTGAGAATTGATGTTTTGTGGTAGAACTCGAAGTAGCGCACTGAAAACATTGTGCTCATGGATGGATTGAATAGTACGGTGGTTGTGGAGGTGTTTCAAGTAATAATTTTACAACAAAAACTTGAATTACAAAAAAAAATATTGTAAAAATTTAGAACTTTGACCTCCAATATCTCCGTAACTGGAAGGTTCCCAGGTATGGTGTGGAATAAATATATGATCGCAACGATTGGGTCAAGTGCTTTTCGGCTTCCCTTACGCTGTCAGCTGATTTAGATTTGCGAAGGCTAACGAATGATGCTCGTGAAAGTCTTAGCAGAAATGCGAACTGAAAGAGAATGTCACTAGACCTCATAAAACAGATATACAGAATATTTTTATGCCAGAAAAGGAGTACAAAGGTAACAAGATAGCTATTCAATTAGCTATTAAATAGAGTTTCGTGTTCTGATGAACAGTGGCGGACTAAGCCCGGCAGAGGCCCGGGGCGGCAAAGCTGAATGAGGCCCCTCCGCTTTAAGTTTTGAAAAATTCCTCTCGCATGGTGCAACCGAGATGCAAATGGTCAAGAAGTATTGAAGTATAGGCGATATACAGGGTAACGATTCACTGAAGTCCCATTTTATTATAAATTGAAGGATTTCTTGGTCTCTCCATCTGGCAGCCACGTCCATAGGCGCTCCACCCACTGAAGATGCGTCCCGCCGCGGTGCGCGGAGCGACAGATTTTTCCATTGTATGCATACTCGCCATACTCGTATGCATGCCTGAGGCTGCTGGCTTTGACATGCCTTTTTTTTTTTTTTTTAGGATGGGAAATCATCAAATGACTTCTCCCACTCTGGGCGGAGCGGGAGGGAGTGTCATACTCTTACTGACTAAAACCCATCCATGTTCCTTCCTCGCCCTTTACGTTCCGGGGCCGCGGTATCTCTTTCGAACAGTTCCGCAACCCCGGCAGGCTTCGGCCCTTGCGGGCCCCTCTTTTCTGCTGACATCTCTTTGGGGCGCGCGTGGAACACGAACGCGCCGTCGACACGGCCTGTCGTCACTAGACGGACGGACGGCTAGCTAGCCCATAGCTAGCCGTCCACAGGCCCGCATCTACGGTGGCCGGTAGCCACCACGTGGCCCCCGACGCCCGGTGCGTCTCCCGCGGCGGCCGGGAAGAGAGGCTCTTTCCCTCTCTTGTTCCGCCACCTCCTTCGCCAGCATGACTGCTTCGCAGAAGGAGGTGACGGCTTCCCATTCCGTCTCGCTCCGGACCATGGATTGAACCAGGGCCGGACGCGAGAGGTCGCCGCCGCCGATCGCCGCTACGAGGACACGGCGGTGCTCCGCCCACGCAGGGCAGACTTCCACCGTGTGCTCCGCCGTGTCCTCCGGTCGATCCTCACAGTGGAAACACCCGGGCGTTTCCTCCCGCCCGATTCGGTGCAGGTACCTCCCGAAACATCCGTGTCCGGTGAGGACCTGCGTCAGGCGGAAGGTGAGGGCGCCGCGTGGCGCCTCTCAAGCCACTCCTCAAAGAGGGGACTTACCGCCACTATCGTGGCGTGCCCTGGCTTTGACATGCCTGAGGTACCTTTTTATTTCTTGGGAAACTTGCTCGTTGTCAATTTCACTATACATTTGTATCAGATTGACAACTGCTACCGCCAGAGCGTCACCTGAAGCTTCTAGCATAAACTTTGTTTCAATAATTTGGAAAATATTATTGATTTGTTTCATGGCCCGTATCGTGTCGACAATTCTTATACAGGGTGGATTTTTTTAATGCCACCTGGAGGGAAAGTACTCGAAATACTGGAGATAGACAATTTTACTTGAAGGAAACATTCCTTTATTTTTTTAAAGAAACAAATCTGCATTCCCAGATTTTCAAAAATTCGCTTGTCATACTCGGGAATCGAACCGACTAAAGTTCGAAAAAATAACATCCTGTAATTTTTGACACCAATCGATAGGGCCAATCATATGGATTAAATCTCTCTAACAAATGTGATATTTTAAATGAAAGGAAAACCATGAAAACTAAAGAACAGTTATACATTCAATGGGATAAAATTCAACTAGATAAAGCACTTTTATTCATGGTTTTCGTTTCATTTAACTTATCATGTTTGATAGAGAGATTTGATCCATTTGATTGACCCTATCGATTGATGTCAAAAAGGTACAGAACGTTATTATGTCGAACTTTAGTCGATCCATCCCGGGTTCGATGCCCGAGTGTGGTAAAATAATTTTCGAAAAACTGTGAAAACAAACTTGTTTCTTTTTAAAAATAAACGAATGTCTCATTTGAGTAAAATTCCACCCTGTATAAATCGGTCTATGCATTTATACATTGACCAGATTGATAATGATTGATAATCCAGCATCATGCATGAGCTGATTTACCCGGCATCGTTCTTTTTACCTTAATCCTTCTTCCTCGTTGCTCCATGTCATTGCATTTTTTATGCCAAAAGTTACAGCATTGTCTACAATCGTCAGTGGTTCGTTCGGTCACTAAACACCCATTGAAGACGTTTAGTTTGGTGTTTCCTGTATCTAGAATCATTTTTGATTATAAAGCTTTCATAACCTGAAATATAATAAACGGGGTTGTTACCAGTGACTGGCAGGAGGTGGCAACTGTGACTGGCGGTTTGCTACTGGTAAACCCGGGCCTAAGCACATTTTTAAAGTCTTGTTTAGGATTTGATCAGGGGAACGCAGAGGCATTGGGGGCCCCCCAAGACTGAAGGCCCGGGGCGGGCCGCCCCTTCCGCCCCCCTGTTAGTCCGCTACTGCTGATGAATCATGGCCGTGACATTACGATCGAGGAAAAAATGTTCACTCTTACAGATGCCGATGAAAAAATTGTGAATGGGTGGGTTCTTGGTAATCTGGTCCAGTAGGTTACGACTTGGTGGAGCAGGATATTTTTTTACTAGCTTATGCACGCGGTTTCGCCCGCGTGATGATCGGTAATAGGGTAGACGACAAAAAATATATAATTATTCCGTCAGTTAGATTATCAACAAATATTTGACCCGTTTTTTTTCCTTTTGTTACATAAACCAAAATTGACGAAGATACGACGCTTTTAAAATTCTCAATACGTCGCGCCTTGGTATAATTTTTAGCGAGTTCTGACGTCACGAGCCACCACTCCCGAGTTTAGATGCGTTTTATCTTTGTCAATATTCATTGATTTACAAAATCAAAAAATACGTGTCCATTATTTTTCAATAATCTAACTGACGGACTAAATAGATTTGTAATTGTTTGATACTGTCGTCATACCTATTGTCCCGTGGGATCGTACTACCGATATAAAAAGTATCCTTTGTTAAACCAAGTTATAAACTACTAGCTGACCCACGCAACTTCGTCTGCGTCACTTAAGAGTGAAAAACTAAAGAAAAAAAAATCACCGTTTTTGCAACATTTTTCATTCCTGCTCTGCTCCTAATGGTCGTAGCGTGATTTTATATAGCCTAAATCCTTCCTCGATAAATGGACTATCCAACACAAAAAGATTTTTTAAATTACAATTACTTACAGTAGTTCCTGCGATTAGCGCGTTCAAACAAACCAACAAATTCTTCAGCTTTATAAATGATAAGTAATGATAAATGGTATTTATTCAGCAAGTAGGTTTTCTCAAACACTTTTATACGTCATTAATATAATATTATTATAGATTAGTAGGATTTATAATATAATATAATATCGCGTCTGTTATTCCTGTTGGGTTAAGCAGAGGTGTACCATTTAGATTAGTATATCCACATTTCGACAATTATGTAAGTCACTTATCATGTAATAAGGTCCGAGCTTATTGCTATCATCCGGGCACAAATCGAGAAATTCCTGATAGAAAAACCAAATATCAATGTGCCCGTCTCGGGAGTCGAAGCTATGACCATGAACCTCATGCCCAGCAATCACGCTTGCGAACACTAGAACAACGAATTTATTTTATAACAGAAAACACAGACCTAACACTACTGAGTCAGGAAACATGAGTTTCAGAGTTCCTTATTTAAGAAAAATAAAAAGTATTTATTAGACTCGCACATGAAAAAAAAACCAGAACAAAATTAAAAAAAAATTGCTAAGACATAAGTAAAACTAAATCCGTCTTATTATAAAAACTTCCGTAAGTACCAGGTTTAAACCAGAACTAAAAGGTCTAGGTTTAGTACGGTACTAACGTTAGTTCTTACATTCGTATTACAAATCGTAGACCAACAGAGGACTACTTAGTACCAAAGACAGTCCCTAGTTCAAATATTATCCACAGATTATAAGCAAAAAAATATTTAAACCATTCATTCATTCGTTCAGCGTTCTATGTGCCGCTCCTTTTTACACAATGTTGTTACGTAAATTAAAGAAAAACTATTTTATAAATTGTTATTTGTAGTGATAAAAATTAAAGCTTTGTTATTTAAAGGTATTTAAATATTTCGACTTGTATTTTTTTTTAATGCATGTTCACAATTATTTTAAATTGTTCTGGTTTGGAACAACTATCGAGCGTATAACGAAGTGAACTTGGCGGCGCCATCGAAATGTCTATGTTACAACTTAAAAGTAAACTCAAGACAAGAAAAACATCAAGATTATTAATTATTAATATTAATATCCGTTTTTGGTTTTTTCACAAAATAATACTTTCCGAAAGATAATTTGGTAACCTCAAAGTTAAGAATTTGACTGAATTTGACGTTTGACAATTTAGTACCATAGTTAAACTAGGGGTCGCGATGGTCTAACTTTGGTACCATAGATAGTTCTAGGACTAGCGATAAACTTCGTTTTGTAATAACGTGTTTTCAAGTTCATGGTTTAGACCTAGTACTAAACCCGGTACTATTTTTAAGACCACGTTTTGTAATAAGACGGAATTAGTCCTGTACGCTCAGTCATCATATCAGAAATTGAAAGTGGATTCGACTAATAACAGTAAAGGATAAATAAAAATAATGGATTATAAAATAATGGTAAGTAATCGCTTATTGATTTTTTTTAATGTCCCAACCCTAACAAGGAAAGTTAGTTAGTTACACAAAAAATATAAGTTACGATCAGGTAAAAACCTGCTGTATTCCTTGAAATTGACCCAGATCCATGTAAATCTAATTGTTAAGTCGGCGAATCAATCAATTATGTTTAAAAATTATGATTGTCAAGCAATAGCAAATTACGTTTCGCAAAACAGTATTGCTCATTGAATTTATTCGGCGGTTCCATGAGCTAAACGCGAGTTTTATAATGACTAAAAGTATATAATTCACTGCTAACAAAACTAGAAAAATATATGATACTTTTCAGGATACATGCTAGTAATGATAGTGTTTTGAAAATATAATACAATTAATTTGACTCGATAAAAAAAAATCACGAACTTATCTCCAAAAATATCTTTCAACTAAAAAAAAAACATACTAATTTACATGCGATCATTCTGATTTTTTGGCAAATAATTCTACAAGCAATATATATTAGAGACTAGATATAGAGACCTAGCTAGATCGATTTTTCGCCCCCGTAAACTTCCGATATTGCAACTCTCATCGAATCGTTACAGTCGTTTTCGAGAACGTAATTACAAATCTTCAAAAACGGTTTTTCGATTTTTTTATAAGTACACAAGTCAACGCAGTAGGTACCGATTACCATCTGCCGAGGCTGCGGGACTGTTCGAAAGAGATACCGTGGGTCCCGTGGCCTCGGAACATAAAGGACGAGGAAGGAACATGGAAGTCTATAGGTACACCCTCCCGCTCCGCCCAGAGCTGATCCAGATCCAGATCGGAGCGAGACATTTGAAGATTTCCCATCCGAAAAAAAAAGGTATCGATTACCATCATACTCAATCATCCACCTTCTACCTCAATATGCTGTTTCTGAAGCAGACAAATTGATTTCGCAGTTCATCCTCTTGTAATCATGCCTTAAATGTGGCCCAAAGTCCAAGTTGCACAAAAAATTGCATAATTTAAAGACGGATTACAAAGAGCTCTATTGATCGCAGTATGCATCAATGATTCAATGCAGTAGACAAATGCTCTTTATTGTCAAATCAAGAATCACGGAACAAAGATGGGACACTTTCGGATACCCCTGGGCATGAAGAATCTTTTGATGACGTCACTATTTAGACCACCCCGTATTTCGACAGTTACATTCATGTAACACAGTCACTTATAGTAGTAATCTGTGCTTATAGTCAAAGTTCAAATACAGTCTCCGATTCGCTACTGCAAAATAAGGTAGATGACAAAAAATAATACCTTCTTACTTATCGCTGGACATCAGTTAGATTATCAACAAATATTTGACCCGTACATTTTCTTTTGTTACATAAACCAAAATTGACGAAGGTACGACACTTTTAAAATTCCCAATACGTCACGCCTTGGTATAATTTTTAGCTAGTTCTGACGTCACGACTTCACGAGCCCCCACTCCCGAGTTTTGATGCGTTTTATCTTTGTCAAATATTCATTGATTTACAAAAACAAAAAATTAGTTTCCATCATTTTCCAATACTATAACTGACGGTCTAAATAGATAAGCAATTTTTTGAAACTATTCCTGATGGAATAAACCTTTCGTTTAGCAGGATCGGTTACTAAGGATAGGTAGCCGTGATATCCAGGTGGTGTGAACGTTGGACTGCAAAGTCAAGGTACTGCAAGGTCTCAAGTTCAAACCACAGACACGCACCTCTCATTTTTGGGATTCATATGCGTATTGTGTAATTATCACTTGCTTCGGCGAAGGAAAACATCGTGAAGAAACCAGCATGCCGGAGAGATATTTCTAGACGGCCTGTAAAGCCCATAAAAACTCTGACACCCAGGTTACGCACTAACCATACGCTAAAAAAAGAAAGAATACGTTACTAAGGGAACACATGGGGTCACTTATCACCTAAGACACGACTCGAGACATGCACAATGCACAAATAAGAGCAATTCAGACTTCCTTTAGTGGCGTGGGCCGGTACAAAGAGCGTTATTAAATGATTGCTGCAATCCGGACCGACTGTTCGTGTGAAACGACATTACAATAGAATGCTGGATTAGTAATTGAGCTTGGGTGTGATAAGATGTAGAAAAGGGGTCGGTACAATTAGACGTTCTTGGTTTATTTTGATGAAACGTTCTCCTCCTACCGTTCCGTTTCTAATCCCAAGACGTTTCTATGGGTCAAGTTCCACGGGCCCGACCAAGGTCTGTGGAATTCACAGCCGGTTTCTCTGTTCCCTGATGATCTGGATCTATTCAAAGTTCGAGTGAATCGGTTTCTTCTCGACAAGCGTGCTCCACCCTGGACCGCATCATCGCTTCACATTAGGCGAGTTTTATTTTATTTATTTGGGAAAACAAACAATTACACATTAAGAATTACAAAAAGATAAGATACAAAAATGATACAAATGTGAAATCCACCACGTTCTCCACAGATACACAATGAGACAATTTATAAAATTTTAAGATTAGCGTTGTAAACAATAAAAAAAAAAAATAAAAAAAAACGGCCAAACGGAAGTCTATTTAGAATAGAAAAACCCCTTTTTAAGTTTTTAAACATAGGTGCATTCATCTTCTCACTTGTTTGGTTCTGGCACAGAGTATATAATCACTACGTTTAGGTTCTGGGTAATTTTGATGTTTTATTATACCTCCTTTCTTTTTTTATCGACCAAAGAGGATACAGTTTTCGCATTATTATAAAGAGTCTATAAATATCTACCGCATTTTATCTATCTTTATCTTATAATAGCATTATAAGATAAAGGCCACAGACTCTCACATATGGAAATGTGCTAATCATTTAGTAAAGCAACTATTTTCTTCATCTTCCAGGTGAGGTGCAGCACTTCACATTCGAGGGTACCACCAGCGATGTGACGTCAATAGCGCTGTCTTTCTACTCGGGATTGTTCGCCTATAACGGATGGTGAGTAGCACAGTATGCTTAGTGCGAGTTTTTTGTACGTATCGACCGTGTCGACGTTTAACGCAAATATGTATCGCGCTGAGTAAGCGCCACCTAGCGTAATACGTGAGTGTTATTTCTAAACGCATCGACAATTTTTAACTTGCGAGTGTGAGATTCTAGAACGATACGTTCGTTCATTTCCGGTCAATTCACTGCAAGAAGTGGCGCGTACATTAGTAACCGGCCAAAATAAATTGACAGTCGTATTTTGTGTTCATAACAGAAGCGACTGCCTATTCAACTAGTTGTGGTTATACAACGAAGTTAGACGATATTATTTATCTGTGGTCAATGGTCATTAGTTTTGTTTGTGTTTACGAAAGTTTGTGTTGTGATTTGCATACAGTTTTGAATATTATTGTTAAAAATAAGGACTAGCCCGTCCCAATTTGATATGTTGGTAACATAAACGGAGTAGTTAGTGTAATTTATATCTTTTGGTGTGTAGTGAGTGACCTTGATCCATCTGTGAAGTTTGTAAAACTAAGTTTGTTACTAGTTAGGCACGGAGATCTAAGCAAATGATCTAATAATGCCCGAGTGGCTTGTAGTAGAGCATTCTATCATAGTTTACGTGTTTTTTTTTTGTGGCGTTAAATTACGCTTATCTTGTGCTTTTGCGGTCTCAAACATTCTCCAAACGGACTTACAATGGAATCTCGTATTATTTAATACGAGATTCCATTGTAAGTTTTATTTACAATATGAAATTAAATTAAATTACTTTGTTATTATGACCACCCTCACGATGCTCTCACCACAAAATCTTAAGTGACAACTTTCGCGCTCGCAAGTGACTGTGTTTCGTATTCAAGCTGTCAAAACTGTCGAAATTGTAACTTGCACTCGCGTTATACATGAAAATGTTAGCAATGTGCTCGAAAAGGTCCTTACTTTTTTAGAGGCACTGGATTGTCACTATCGACGACGTTAACTCGATCTACGCGATACAGACGTTACTCGAATTTTAGTATGAAACTCGCACTAAGCATACTGTTCTATCTTTTTCTGAAAACGCTTACTCTCTGTGGTTGCAGAATTGTAGTCATCACAATCATCGGTGCAGCCCTCCAAGTTCATGATATTCGAGGAAAGAATTTTTCACGGTCAAAGTCGTTCCACGACTTTTATGAACTTTGAGGGTTGTGTTGATGATTTTGATAATTATAATTCTGTGACTGCATATGTCGTACAGCTGTGAACGATGTTTTCATCAGCGTACAACTTGGCACTGCCCTGCAAATTGCAAAAAACACGAAAATTTGAATTTCGCTGACCCTGGAGCATCAGCCTTATCTATTTTGAACCCTAATTACTTAGGTAAAAATAATAATAATAATATTTATTTTTCACCACCAAAAATTATACAGTAACTTTTATATGACATGATAGGCTTAATATACAAATTTTTTATATGGAATCCTCTGATTGCCGAACTAGGACGGATCCTGTATCTCAGCAAACAGCGCCATCCCCTAACAGATTTTACTACAATGATTAAGCCAAACTAGACATACAAGTTGCATCGATTTAGGACACAAGTACCTACTTATATACCGTAGGTAACTGGATAGTCAAACGAATCACGATGAAATATAATTCTGCTAAGCATAATTAAACGAATCTCTTGCCACCAGGAACTACCTGAACTTCATCATCGAAGAGTTAAAGGACCCCGTGAGGAACCTTCCTCGGGCTATCGCTATCTCCTGCACCCTGGTCACCGTGGTGTACACCTTCACCAACGTCGCCTTCTACACCACGCTGTCGCCTACTGAGGTATGATCATCGTCAAGATTCATCATCACCTGCCTAGCCTTACCACAACTATGTTGGGATCAGCTTCCAGTCTAACCGGATGCAGCTGAATACCAGTATTTTATATGGAGCGACTGCTTATCTGACCTCCCCAACTTAAGTTAATAGGTTATGGGAGAGCAGCGGTGGCCCTGACTTACGAACAGATAGTCGTGGGTTCGAACCCAGACAGGCGCAATACTTTGTGTATTACCACTGCTTTCAAAACGGTGAAGGAATACATCGTGAGGAAACCGGCATGTCCTAGAACCAAAAAATTCGAAAACATGGTACACAGGTACCAATCCGCACTGGGCCCGCGTGGTGGATTATTGCCCATTCCCTCTCGTAGAGAGGAGGCCTGTGTCCCAGCAGTGGAAACATTAGTAGGCTGATGGTGATGATGAATAGGTTGTCAGACTTTTTGGCCACTCGAACACGTTCTCGGTATTAACCCACTGAACGGCGATGAGGAAGAAAACTGATTTTATTTTTTGACATCATAATTATTTTTACCTTGCCATTCACTCATACTGAGAAGGATCAATACAACATATTTTTTGCTACAAATCGATTCTTTGTCATTTAGGATGACTGAAATGAGGAAACGCTTATTTTGTCAATGTTGTTGTAAACTGTTGGACATTGAAGGTTAGTCAAGTAAATTATAATGGACCCTTTTGTGTTCGACGCCGACTTGCATTTGGCCGGTTTAATAACTATTAAAATTGCCGTACTTTAAAACCGGCATTTTTTAACCTTAAAACTCAACGGTAGAGCACAGCCAAGTTCGGAAAAAACTCTCAAACATTTTTGATAACAAAGGCGTCTTAAAATATGTTTGACCAGTTAATTACCTTTCAATGTTCTATGATGTAATAAATGAATGAATAGGTGCTCGGCTCAGCGGCAGTAGCAGTAACATTCGCCGAGCGTCTGTTCGGATGGTTCGCTCTCTCCATCCCGCTGTTCGTCGCGGCGTCCACCTTCGGGGCCGTCAACGGTGTGCTACTCACTTCTTCAAGGTAAAGCCTTTCTATGCTAAACTTTAACATTCTCGATACTATTGTAGATAGTAACAGAAGCTGTGAAAGTGGCGAGGGCAACGGTATACATGCGTTACAGTGCTGTTGTAGTGTTGTCTAAGGTTGTGAACGAATACTAGCAGATTATGTGTTCCATTGGTAGTATTTGTACCTTTGGTCCTGTGCTGAGCATTGGAAAAATTAGGTAAGTTCTTCTTCTAAGTGAATCTATAGCAAACAAAACTTGTTTGGCCCAAAATTCAGGTACGCGACACCGCTTACTGATACAGTCATACAGGTCGTCAAAGAAGCTGGTGTCAACATGTGTATATACCAACGTACCTAGTGCGTAGGTAATAGTAAGAGTTCACGCGGTATAATATTAAAGGCAACTGTAGCGGAAAAACCTAATTGCAATGACAGACTGAAACGACATTTATTTTCACGAAAACGGAACAGGCAGCAATCTCAAAATCTCGCAAGTTGAGTTACATAGAAATTAGTCCTATCGCGGTATTTATAATAAAGCGGATTGGTCGCTGTTGTTCGTGACATGAGTCAGTTTCATAATATACGACAGACGACGGATGACAGACTTTCAGGATAGACGACAAAATAAAATTAATAAGTCCGTCAGTTAGATTTGCAACAAATATTTGACCCGTATTTTTTCTTTTGTTACATAAAATTCTCAATACATCACGCCTTGGTATAATTTTTAGCAAGTTCTGACGTCACGAGCCCCCACTCCCGAGTTTTGATGTGTTTTATCTTAGTCAATATTCATTGATTTACAAATAAAAAAAATACGTGTCCATTATTTTCCAATACTTTAACTGACGGACTAAATAGATTATACTTAGTTAATACTGTCGTCATGCCTAATGTATCTTTAATCACGTATCTTAGCCGTACCCATGTACTGGGTTTGGGTATGGATGACGTTCAATGGCAGGCACGTATCCAGGGGGGGGCATAGTTGGGATTTATCGTCCCCGAAATCTGACTTATATTAAACGGGACTATAGGTAACCACTGCGAAGTACTTAAAGTATAGGAAAGTGATTAGAGCGATTTTTACAGTTCACATGGTTGTTTCAATCTGTGTCCACCGCCGAACCAAAAGGCTGGATGGATACGTGCTTGTTTAAAGGTCACCGTATTACCAAGTAACTGGATTGTGGAGGTCAGATAGGCAATTACTCTATGTAAACTGATACGCATCTGCATCCGGTTAGTCTGGAAACTTCAAGTCGAACCAAAATAGTTGGCAAGAGGCTACGCAGATGATGATAATGGAGAGATTGTATCGTCATTTTCGTTCCAGACTGTTCTACGCGGGAGCAGCTCAGGGGCAGATGCCCGAGATGCTCACCATGGTGAGCGCACGCGCCACTCCCGCCGCCGCCGTGCTGGCGGTCGCGCTGCTGAGTCTCTTGTACCTCACTGTGTCCGATATCTACGCGCTCATCAACTATGTGGGCTTCGCTACTTGGGTGAGAGTTATTTACGTACATTCTCAATTTGAAAGTGTGTTTAAGACTTTAAGATGATGTCTACAGAAAAAGGGTGACTTTGGAGTTGACGGCCTAGCGATGGAAGGAGAGAACCGGTTGCGATAACCCGGTATCCCCAAATAAATCGGGATTAGGACCGAATAATTTTAAAATCGACCTTATGAAGGAATTGGAGATAACGGAAACTCCGGAGAGAATCTAAGCCCAGCTCAGCTAGCGATACTTGAAGCCATCTTTGGAAAGTGGTCATGCAGCACATGACCACTTTCCAAAGATGGCTGACCAAAAATCCTGAAAACGTATCTTCTAAAGGCCATATGCATCAAAAAACCTATGTAGGATTTATAACATTTTTTAAATGAAATGTCTAACTGGGTCAAATTTTTTCGTTTCAGTTAAGTATCGGTGCAGCTGTCCTGTGCTTACCTGTGCTGAGGTACACACAACCCAACCTTGAACGTCCCATCAAAGTCAACCTGTTCTTCCCTAGTAAGTAGCCCGAGGCTATTAGAAATATTAAATTTTTGGCAGACGCAACTGCCAGTTGTATTATCGCCATTGTCCTCGTTGACATAATATCTAAAATCAATTAACAGATCGCACGTGTATTCGCGAACCTCCGCGCGGATACGTGCATTCTCGGATTCATTGATTTGAGATATTATTTCCATGAAGACAATATCGATAATAGTTTGACAGTGAAAAATGTTCTGCGCTGCAGATGACGAAAAATAGAGAAGTATGGAAAAAAAAGACATGCTGCACAGACCCCAATTGGGATAAGGGCAAGAGAATGATGATGAGTGGAGAACAATAGGATACAGAGCAGCTATCAGTTGTCTCAACTGCCTGTCTGATAATAAGTATAAATGAAATTCCTGCAGTTGACTAATTCAAAGAAATCCATTCCAGTAATCTACATAATCTGCACGATCCTGGTGGTAGCGTTCCCAGCCTACGCGTCTCCCGCGGAGACCGGCGTGGGCTGCCTCATGATCCTCACGGCGGTGCCGGTCTACCTGCTGCTGCTGCATCCCAGGACTAGGATCAAGTGGCTCAGCTCCATGACCAGTGAGTTACCGTCACAAACTTGTTACAATAAAATAGAATAATCTTTATTTACGTGAAATATGGTACATTGAGGTGTTAAAGATAAATACTACTACAGGTTACTACAGGTACCAGGTACCAGGTACCTACAGGTACTATAGGTTCCACATATTCCAAACAAATATGCAAATATTGTTAAATAAAAACTAAGCTAACAACACATTGGGTATGTATAGCTGCCTCGCTTATTGTGTATTGTACAACAATTACCTACCACAATAAGTTTACAACATATTGTAAAACAATTACCGCAACAATTACAAGTTTAAAAAAGCAAGAGTTACAAATACAACACAATACACAATTACCACAACAATTAAATTAAAACCAAAAGTTTAAAGTTACACATTCAAAGTGCCTTTTAATGGCCAACAAGGTGGCTAACTCAGACTGGATGCTAAAGGACAGGGTATAATGATTAGTGTAGCTTGGGTAAAATCTATGTCCAGCTGTGCACTGCGATGGGCTGGCTGAGTCCATGAAACTGCAACATGTTTGCAAAAAAGCACTTACAATACAACGACTTTTATTTTGAGAACTGTATTTTGAAAAAAAATATTTTCATCTCAAGTTTGTCTTTTTTTTTACAGATTGCGCTACCCTCCTTATGCAAAAGTTGACTTTATCAGCGCGTCCCAAAATGAAGGTAAGTTCCATAGGATCTGGCACTAAAAACTGAAACTGTCACTGCTGTACAATCCGGTTGAAAGTCGCTGTACATTATGGCTACGTTAAGTCAAGGTTCAAGGTAGCGCCACTTGTCAAGAAAAAAATGCATATTGTGCATGTAAATGTGTTTTCCCACATGCACATTGGTTGAAGTGTAGAAATAATGATTGGAAACGATTGTGATAATAATCAATAGATAAAAGACGGCCCCGTTGTCTTTCATTCAACAACAACAATAAAACAATAACAAACAAACAATACAACAAACAACAAACCAACAAACAATATATAATGATGTCTTCATTGTGCCTTTTTGTCTTTTTAGCAAAAATGCAATAACATTAGTTTTCGTGTTTCACATTTGTCTAAAATTTAACGCATCATTTTATTTATCTTACTTTTCAGTGAATGCCCTCCACGACGACTGCTTCCGACAACATATCCGACCACTTCGGTAAGGCATTACACCTGCCTGTTTTACCATGAGAGAAAAATACGCTATAGTAGTGTGTAGTTTATTATTATAAAGTATAACAAATCGTCATCTACCTAGCCTTTTCCCAACTAGTCGGGTTCGGCTTCCAGTTTAACCGGATGCAGCTGTATACCAGTATTTTACATGGAGTGACTGCCTATTTGACCTTTACAATCCGTACGATACCCCTTGGTAAGACTGTTTGCCAGACTTCCTTAAAAAGTTTAATAATTAAAATGCATTGAGACAGTTTTATATTAAACTTGGCTGGATACACTTCAAGGCTTCCAAATGTAGTTGTTTTAGTAAAACAGGCAAGTGCAAAGTGCTTTTATATTAGAAAAAAAAACTGTTATACTATTCACTGTATAAGAATATGCATAGGCCGCTCACATATTATTTATAAAAATCTGTCGCTAATGCGATTTTTCTATGCATTTTGTCGCAAGTGTGTGAGCGCCTACTTGTTGTATGTTTTAAATACAATTAAATGTACTCAATTACCAAATATGTAAGTAGGTATATTATAATATGACTTTAACAAGTGACCAGTATATTTTGAAACTTCAGGTTAGCGCTGCTTGCTAAACTGGAATGTCATTCTTATATCAAATTCAGTACATTTAGATTTAGTTCCATGTTTCGCCACATATCAAGATATACTGGTCATTGTGTATTTAAGAAGCACTTTTGGCAGCTGGCGAGCGATAAAAGACAATGAATATAAATAATTTGATTTTGCGTGAAGTAGTAAAAAATATTTAAGGACAAAAAGAAAGTAAGATAACGCAATAGATAGAAAGAAGAAAGAAAGAAAGAAAGAAAAACCGTTTATTTTGCACAGACTACAAACGCGCAATAATAAAACGCAAGAAGACATGAAAGCTAATAATAAAAAAAAAATAAAAATAAAATAAAATCTAATATTTCCTTCGCAGGCACTGCTACACGAAGATCTTCTCTTTACTAAGTGCATACAATTATAAAGTAAAGGTAACAGCTTAGTATATGCTTTCTCTTCATAACGTGCGCTATGCCCAAAATAATATTGTTTTGTGAAGGATATATTAGATAATTACAGATGCATTCAGTAATCAAAATACGTAAAAATATGTTTAGAATAACTTTTATCATTCTTGCTTTGATGAATTTATGCCTTTTTTGTAAGTTTTGTAAAGTACATCTGAAATAAGTTTTGATTTTAATAAAAATAACGTAAGGCTTAGCCGAGAGAGTTGAAGCAAGCAAGTCTGAAGCCACAAAAGACATTCACCAACATACTTATTAATATAGTTAAATTAACTTTAAAGCCAATTTGCTAACAAGTAACAAATAAAATGCATAATAATAGATTTTGAATGAAGAACTTGGATGTGCACACTGCCGTGCACCCAGTTACCATAGACATTAGTTTTTAAGTTACAAATTGTAAGTAGCCACTTATCTAGATTTTTCAAGTAATTTATTGTTATTTCAGTCATTTTTAATAAGACAATGCTGGTTTATTGATCTGACCGCTTAATAGCGCCACAAACAACATAAATACTAAAATATGTTAATGTTGCATATTAAATGACCAACTTCATAATACCTAGCTATACCTAGAAAGAAGGTCCACTATTACCATCTCATCATCTGCCAATCTCAAGCAAGCAATCATGAAAATTGAAAAAAAAAGTAGACCTTTTTTGGGACCACTAAATCGGGAGGTACGGTCAAAGCTCATTAAAGATGGCCTGTCCATGTGTCTACGGCTAGGCCATTCTAAACAATGAGTTCAATTAAGTTATTTTGAAATATAAAATGACATTATGGTGGATGCTCTAGGGTAGCCCGAGAAATTCAAATTTCTCACGTTTTTTGTAATTTGCGACTGTAAGATGTATGTAAGTAGTTACAGAATTACAATCATCAAAATCATCAATACAACCCTCCAAGTTCATAAAGGTCAAGGAACGATTTTGACCTTGAAAAAGTCATTCCTACACCTTTATTACTCGAACAATATTTTAATCTACATACAACTTAATACTGGCCTGCAAATTGCAAAAAAAACTTCGCGGGGATTGAGAACCGTTCCAAAATACCGGCAATGCCGGTATTACTCCGGTATTTAAGAGTTCCGGTACCTATACCGGAACAGGAACCAGAACCTAAATTGGAATTTTTATTTTACCGGTTCCTAATCAAATCGAGTCCAAACTTGTTTTTTGAGGTGCGGAACGAAGGCGAACTAAAAGAAAAAGTATGGTATGCTATGCACGCTCCGAACACCATCCCCTCTTTCGTAAGAAACCTTTAAATCGGGTGATAAGGAACCGGTATAATATCATCCGATTTAAAGGTTCTAGGAACCGGTATTTAGAACCGGTACATCGGAACCCAAGCTCGAACTGCTACCGGAACCGGAACCGTACCAAAAAGAGGAACCTTTATAAGAACCTAAATAAAGAACTAAAACCGAAATTGGTACCGGTTTTCAATCCCTGATTGCAAGAAACGTAAGAAAATTTTAATTTCGCGGGCTACCCTGACGCTTTCACCTTACGAATGACGTTGCTTTGAACTAACTAACTATGTACCTACTCATTCAAAAAACTTTCAAACTAAAGTCATTTTAATGTAGGGCTACCACTGCCATATTATGCTGAAACACAGACCGAGACATAAGTAATGACAATACGATGCGGGCAAGATACATTTTTCAAGGACTTAAGGCGACTACATGAGCTAAACAAGCAACACATTAGCATCATAGTGTTTTATTTTTGTATTCCTATCAATAGATTTTTTGTAAATCGATCGAAACCACTCATTTCGCACTATTCGGCCCGCAGTGACTGAC
Organism: Xestia ashworthii; assembly: GCA_950022955.1. Classification (NCBI taxonomy): domain Eukaryota; kingdom Metazoa; phylum Arthropoda; class Insecta; order Lepidoptera; family Noctuidae; genus Xestia; species Xestia ashworthii. The sequence goes on along the minus strand of OX465570.1, from coordinate 17,581,475 downwards.
TTAACAACCACTTTGTAGTGCAAGCTGATTAGAACTTTATTCTAAGAGTATTTCAAACGAAGTTTGAACCACCACAAATAGAGTTGCTAATTTAGCTCCTGTACTCCCCTTAACCGAGAAAGCAGTCCGATTTTAAGTGCACCTACATGAAATGGACAATAGTACAATACATAATATAAATCTATGTAACAATGTTAGTTGTAGTTTTTATATGCATGTAACCATTTAGTATAACGTTGTAGGTATGTATTGTTATAAATGTTATAAGCTATAGAAATGTTTAGTTTTCGTAACGTTGCGTAGTGTCAAAATGAGAAAAGATGATTGATCCAACTTATTGTGAAAAAATATATGAATTAGGAAAGTACATTGCGCTACACAATAATTTTGAATTTCCACAGTACCTAAAGTGTAAAATCATTTGAATTAATTTGATAGCTAAAAACTTTGAATTAATATACTTAGTTCATTTTAATATTTAATTTCTTAGCTTTTTCGTAAACTTTTATACAGTTTTTTGAAGGTTTATTTTTATATTCATATATTTTTAGAAATATGCTGACTGAAACTTTTGTCTGATAATTAAACGGGCAACCCAGTACCTATGGGACTTACCTCTACTTATGTTACTACATTGAAAAATAACTTAAAACTTCAGTAGAACACGATGTAGTCGGTATATTTCTAATATTTTTGAATAAGTAATCTATTACTTAGTTGATTTGTCAGTATGGCTGTGCTAAACTAAGATCTAAGTGTTGCCATTCCCAAAGAAACATTCTATTATTAATTTCGCTTTTTGTAGAATTAGTTTAGTTTAATGTTTGGATGTTGTAATAAAATCAAATGAACATGTGGGAATAGTCAAGTAAGCTCAATGCAAAACATAGGTACTAGAAATTATCGTTATTATGAATGTATGATTACGAAACCGTATGTATTTTTGTAAACCAGCTTTTGAAAAGCTATGAATTCATAGCAATGCATAAATATTAACTTTTAGTTATATTTCAGTGGTATGACTGTATGCTCATATGATTTGTGTTTGTTGGCATAATTAATAGGTGTTGTAACGAATTTTATAGAAATCGTGGCGTAGATTAATTATTAGTTTTGGTAACTTTTCGTTTTGTAAATATAAAAAAAGTTCGAAACATACTCAACACATTCCATTGCGAGTTGCAACTGCCACAGTTACCTGAGGTAGCTATGTTTAAATATACGAGTAATTATGATGTATTTTGACTCAAACATGCAATGGCTCTCGTATACTCATTTCGGTCTATGGGGAGAGTAGGGGCCCCGCCAATAAGACTCCGGAGTAGATATACAACAGATGTATTTAGTACCAGTCACAACAATGGGTTTTCACATTACAGTAATAACTAATAACGAGGTATATCTAAGTCTAAGGCGATAAAATACAAATGTAATATCGGAACAAGTTCTCTCCATTTTTCTCTCTCTATATGAGAATCTGTGTTGCCAACCTTACAACATTAAATCAACCATCACAGATAAATATTTACATAATTGGTTAGGTGGCTTTTCGCCACACCACCCCCCCGGGGAGAAAATAAGGCAGCTATTTATTAAATAGACATACAAGTAAGTATTACCTACATGAATATATTTACAAGTCAAGGATTTCCCTAAATCTGACCTGGCGACCTGATCGCGTAGTGCTAGGTGTGTTCTTGGTTGGCGCTGGCTGGGACAGAACTGGAGTCGGGTCAGCGGTAGCTGCAGGAGTTGGGGCTGAATTGACTCCCCCATCAGGGTCAGAGGCGAGATAGGCCGGTTTCACACGATCTAGACTCACTTCGTTAGGTTTTCCTGCAACATCTATGGTGATCGTTTTCGGAGTGCGGCTGATGATCCTGAATGGACCAGTATACGGCGGTTGTAAGGGACGCCTGACTGAGTCGTCTCGCAGAAATACATGCGTAGCGTCTACTAGGTCCCTGAAAACGAAAGACGAGCGATGGCAGTGACGAGATGCAGGTGTTGGGCGAATGTCCGCCATTTTTCGCTTCAAAAGCGAGACGAAATCTTCAGACGCGTTGGGATCTGCGTGAGGCACACTGGGCACTAGGAGTTCTCCTGGTAACCTCAGTGGTTCTCCATATAAAAGTTCCGCTGCAGAACATTTTAAATCCTCTTTCAAGGCTGTACGAATACCGAGAAGGACCAGCGGTAGAGCTCTGTGCCAGGTGTCATTATGACACATAAGAGCAGCCTTTAATTGCCGGTGGAAACGTTCCACCATGCCGTTCGCTTGAGGATGGTAGCTGGTAGTTCGTGCGCGTCTGGTAGCACCAAGGTTCATGAGACGCTGGAATAAGGTCGATTCAAATTGACGTCCCTGGTCCGTGGTTACAACGGAGGGAACGCCAAAGCGAGAAATCCACTCTCGGAAAAAGGTTTCCGCGCATTCTTCTGCCGTCATGGTCACCATCGGCCAGGCCTCCGGCCATCTGGTAACTCTGTCGACGGCTGTCAGGCAATACTGGTAGCCTTTGCTAGAAGGAAGCGGACCGATGATGTCCACGTGGACATGACGAAAACGCTTAGTTGGTGTGGGGAAACTTCCGAGCGGCGTCAGCGTGTGTCTGGAGATTTTGCTGCGCTGGCAGGCAATGCAGGATCGCGCCCAGGTGTGGCAATCCTTGTTAATACCCGGCCACACAAATCGGTCAGCCACCAATCGCGCGGACGCCCGCGCGCCTGGGTGGCTGAGTTTGTGCAATTTGTCGAAGTACGGCCGACGAAATGATGGTGTCAGGTACGGACGAGGTTTCCCTGTCGACATGTCACAGAAAATCGAAATATCAGTCCCAGGTATAGTTACCTTTTCCAATTTAAGGGACGAACTGGTTCTCATGTTCTGCAATTCGTCATCGTTTGCTTGTTCTTCAGCCAGGGCAGCGAAGTTGTTTTCAAGACATACTGCCTCCACACGTGACATCGTGTCTGCGACCACATTGTCTTTCCCGCTAACGTGGACTATGTCCGTTGTGAATTGGGATATGAAGGAAAGGTGGTTCAGCTGGACTGGGGGCAACTTCTCTCGACGTTGGACAAACGCATAGGTCAACGGTTTGTGGTCGGTATATATGGTTGCATGCTGGGCTTCTAAGACATGGCGGAAGTGCTGCACTGCCTCATAAATAGCCAGCAACTCCCGATAATAAGCTGGCCAGGATGAGTGTTTCGGTGACAATTTCTTGCTGTAGAAAGCCAGTGGTTGCCAATTTCCGTTGACATTCTGCTGTAAGCAGGCTCCAATATGGCTTGACGAAGCGTCTGTAAAGAGACCTAAAGGTGCATCAGCAATGGGATGGGCCAGGAGAGTAGCATCGACGAGGTGTTCCTTGCACTTATTGAACGCAAGCTCCAGCTCCGGTGTCCAAGGCATAGGCTTCGGGCCTTTAAGCTTCGTCGCGGTCAGCGCGTCGATAAGCGGTGCCTGGAGGTCAGCTGCTTTCGGGAGAAACCGGCGGTAAAAATTTACCATGCCGAGGAACCTGCGAAGGCCTTCAACCGTTTTAGGCAGAGGAAAATTTCGCAGAGCTTCAATTCTCTCAAGAGGTGGGCTGGAACCGTCCTTGCTGATTCGGTAGCCGAGGAATGTTACCTCTTCAGCGCCAAACTCGCACTTCGACGGATTAACAACGACACCATACTCCGACAATCTCTGGAATAAGACACGCAGGTGTTCAGTGTGTTCTTCAGGAGTGCGGGAGTAGACGAGGATGTCGTCAATGTATGGGTAGCAGAATTCGAGTCCCCTTATAACTTCGTCCATAAACCGCTGGAACGACTGGCCAGCATTGCGCAGACCGAATGTCATAAAGGGAAACTCGAACAACCCGAATGGTGTCGTGATTGCAGTTTTGCAAATGTCGGCTTCATGGACCGGAATCTGTTGGTACGCCTTTACGAGGTCTATGGTACTGAAGATCGTAGCACCGGAGAGGTTGTGCGTGAAGTCGACAATATGGCGCACGGGGTAGCGATCGGGGATGGTCCTGGCGTTTAACGCGCGGTAGTCCCCGCAAGGACGCCATCCGTTCTCCCCCTTGCGTGCCATGTGCAGTGGTGACGCCCAAGGACTGCTGGAAGGTCGAGCTGTTCCACAGCTGACCATGTCTTCAAATTCTTTCTTCGCAGCCTGGAGCTTTTGCGGGGCGAGTCTTCGTGGGCGGCACGATACCGGTGGTCCGTCAGTAGTAATAATGTGGTGTACAGTTGAATGTTTCACGGTACGTGGTAACCCAGGAGGCCGCAAGATGTCAGGGAACTCCGATAGCAACTTGGAGAAAGGTGACTCTGCCACCACTGTCCTGACGCTGGCTTGGTTTGTCTTAGCAATGATAGCAGCGATGGAGAGGTTGGTGCAGCCATCAATTAGTCGCTGGTTGCGACAGTCCGGCATGAGATGGTATTCTGCTAAAAAGTCTGAGCCGATAATGGGTGCACCAACATCTGCAATAATAAAATGCCACTTAAAATCTCTGCGTAAACCTAATTTTAAATGCAGAAGTATAGGACCATAGGTTTTGATAGTGCTTCCATTTGCCGCACGAACGTCAAATGTTGTGGGTTTGTATTGTCCTTTAAGCAAGCGACGTGGAAAGCAGCTGATGTCAGAGCCAGTGTCAATTAGGAATCGATGTCCTGATCTGGAATCCTTCACAAATAATCGGCGGCCGGAGTTGGTGCAATCAGACGCCGCCTCTCCTGATTGCTTGGTTGGTTTCCCTCTTGCTTGGGCTTCCAGGAGCAAGGGGAGTTGCACTTTGTCGCATTCTGGCGAAATCTTTTGTGGTACCAACACCATCGGCTGCCTGATCTAGATGATGACCTTGAGGTTGGTCGAGAGTGAGTGGCGGATCGAGAACGTCCACGGTCCACACTGAGGGCCTCGACTTTCTTTGTAAGATCCTCGATCCGCTGCAAAATGTGGCTCAAATCCACAGTTGAGGAGCTAGCCGCATGGACTGCTGTTGGTGCTGAAGAAGTCTCGGCAATAGCATCAGCTATCTCAGCCACCTTATCCAACTTGAGGTCTTTCTGAGCAATAAGAATTCGCTGTACCTCACGTGGCAGACGGCGCATCCACAACTCACGGAGTATGCTGTCATCACCCATTTCCGTGCCAGCCAAAGAGCGAAGATGGCGAAGGAAGGCCGATGGCTTCCGGTCACCTAGTTCTTCATCACTAAGTAGTTGCCGTATTTGTTGAGCTCTGGAAAGGGACAGTTTGTTGATGAGTTCCCTTTTGAGGTGTTCATACTTCCCCTCAGGCGGAGGGTTTGAAATAGCGTCTTCAACCTCTGCCGCTACTGTTGTGTCCAACATTGACAATACATACCCGAATTTGGTGGAGTCAGCTTTAATCCCATGGATATCGAATTGTGCCTCCGCTTGTGCAAACCATAAGCCTGGCTTGTCTGACCAAAATATTGGAAGTTTCACTCTCACTTCATTCACTTGAGTACCTGATGAAGTTAAAGAGACAACCCGCTCCTGCAGTTCCCTCAGCTGTTTCATTAGCTCAGCGTCAGCCATGATTAGTTATGGAAAACCAAAATTAAGACAGAACACAAATAGCAGGCAAACACAAATATATAAAAAATAGTAAACAAAAAATGTTAGGTGTTATTTATGGCACCATTCCCCAGATTAGAAACACTTATTTTAATTATAATGGCACTGTATATGTCCAAAACCAACACTCAATCTCATTGCTAAGCGCATAACCATCAATAAAAATCAATGAAAACAGTTTGACAAATATGAAATTAATAGATGCAGATTCAATGTGAACACACAATGTCAACATGCAAACAATATACAACCAAAGCTATATGAACTGTGTTAATTTGCAATAATCAATGTAATTTTAAATTATCAAGTATTACAATAACAATAAGCATATTACTTATCTTAACATTCATCTTAAGAATAAATCAGTCAATGTGAGCAAACAGTGGGTTATTCTGCTTATATTATTTTATGTGCTTTTACAAGAAAGAAAATAGTGTTAACTTTTTGCAAACGAAACACTTTAAGAAATTACTGTAAGTTATTATTTTGTATAAAACATTAGTTACTAGGGGGTTAATTTAAGCACCGATTTACATTAGTTTGTTATCACTGTTATCGAATTGTCCAACACCGTACACCAGGGTTAAAGTTATAAATGTTCAAAAACTTACGATTTCTCGAGGTAAACAAACCATGAACCCTAAAATTCACTGACGTGAGGATCATAGAGTAATATAATCTCTGACGAGGATAGACCACAGAGGAACGATGGTCAACCGAAATCTTCCGCTGTTCGGTCAGTGGCGCCCGTTTAAAGGTAATCGAATAATCAGTTTTTGGCGCGAATGCTGCTTCTTGGGAGAAAAAAATATGGCGGATGAGATTTTTCACAAGTTCGACTCGAATGTTAGGTACAATTAAGCACTTCACTGTAACTTTCTCACATGTATGATTTCATGCACAAATGAAGGCGGGGATTCCGATGTAAGAGTACGTTTGTAGACGTAACTTGAGCAGGCCGGCACGAGGTTGCCTTGTTGCAGACGCCGGTTGCAGATTTTTCTGATTTTACGTCGTAGGGCTTCTTGCCGCCACCGGAACAGGTTGGAGGGGCACAGCACTGCGCCCGACGTCCAAATTTTCTGTGATAGGCTGTGATAAACAGCCGCTACTAACTCCAGCAACGGAGTCGCGGGTCACCAATATGGGGAGAGTAGGGGCCCCGCCAATAAGACTCCGGAGTAGATATACAACAGATGTATTTAGTACCAGTCACAACAATGGGTTTTCACATTACAGTAATAACTAATAACGAGGTATATCTAAGTCTAAGGCGATAAAATACAAATGTAATATCGGAACAAGTTCTCTCCATTTTTCTCTCTCTATATGAGAATCTGTGTTGCCAACCTTACAACATTAAATCAACCATCACAGATAAATATTTACATAATTGGTTAGGTGGCTTTTCGCCACAGGTCTATTGTCTGATAACTGGAGTTCTACAACGTCCTCATACTGTTATTGTTTTAATATTTCTTCATTGTGGGGTAGATATGGAGCTATTCGTCCTTTTTCACACTCTAAAATAAGATTAAAATAATTAAGTGGTGTTGGCGGGCCCCTGATCTACTTTTTGCCAGTTCAAAAGTACCATAAGTTAACGGTTTCATTTGAACAACGAATATACATATGTTATGAGATTTTAATAGTGATTTTGAGCCATTGTTGCCTGTGAACATACAGAAATATCTACAACTTACTATTAATTTGAAACATCTATTGCGTTTTGACTTCGACTGTAAAGCCATTGTATGAAGAGTCTCTATATATTGGACTAGTTTGTATGAGATGTAAAAATTTGTAAACAAAATTATGTTAACTGGTCTTGTTCAATATCTGAGCTGTAAATAAGAACAAGAAAAATATCCCTATTCACTTGATTAATACTCCGGATTATGATGATAGTAATTTTACAACTTTTCTAAAAGCAATGGTTATGAAAGAGAAATTTAAAATTCTAAGTCAGAGAGTTAGGCCAAACGCGTACAGGCACGTATACATCGTGTAACGAATAGGATACCTAGTGTAATAGTCATATTTCATCAAACTAAACAAGTTCCTCCATGGACGTCGTTATTGGGAAAAAATATTGTTCAGGTAGATATATCCCCTTTTTGTTAAACCTTTTAGACTAATAGCTGTTGTCACGAATTCAATCTCGCCTTAAGAATCTCTGAAAATAGAAATACGTACCATTTTTTTACAATAGCAACATTTTAATTTTGTAGGTGAAGAAAATTATGAAAATTATATTATTAATTTAATTATGATTATGGTGCGCTCGAAATAAACAATTACATGCAGAAATATTGATGCAAACTTGAATGCATTTATTATGCTCATTTCTTTTATAATATGTTTAGAAAATATTTTCGTCGTAAGTTCAATAGGTTTAATCATGTATTTGTATATCAATGTTACATGTGTCGATGTTTCTGTTAAGCGCAATGTCTTAAAGAGACGATATGACAATAATAAATTATTGAAGAAAGTGTACCTGTCGTGTTTTATTACATTTCAATGAAAACATTCCTTTCCTTGTGTCATAATAATCTCAGAAGAAAGTTAGTCACACCATTATTATTTTGTTATTATTTGTTCAAAATCAAAATCAAAATCAAAGCATTTATTTCAAGTAGGCCAGTTACAGGCACTTTTGAATTGTCGAAACAAAATTGAACATTTAATGTAGCTACAGTCCCAGTCACAAGACATAAAAACTGTGAAAGTACTGTAGTTGCCCATTCCCTAGCGTAGATCTCTATGGAGAAGAACGGGCAAGAAACTCCATGGACACTCTTTTAAATAAAAATATTGTTACAAAATCTTGGTTACATCATTCATTTTGAGATGTTATATTATGTGAGAACAACGTAGCAAGATGTGCACGTTAAAAGTGTCCATAGCAAAACCAAAACAAAATACAACTCAAAAACAAAATAATTAATTCAAATAAACCATGGCGACTAAGAGATGACCAGTCACAACTGACAGCGCCCGTTCACGAACATGACGCATGGATCAGCACCATTCAGCTCAACCATTTTGAAGGGAACTAAATGGTCCGACACACGCGCCACCATCAGCGAGACATTTGAGTGAGCATGACATACTCTCAACCGCCAGGGCACATTCAAGTCAAGAACTGCCGTAGGTTTCCAGTGAATGATAGCTTACTAGTACATAGTACTCACACAATATGGGCTATGCGATTATATAATACTAACATTGAATCTATACAATGCAAAGATAGTTACTCGTAAGTACAATCTTCAGCAGCTCCAACTATACCATTTAATGCTATCAATTTTTGCGCCCCTGTCCATGTGGAGCAGGACCAGCATTAAGCCAAGCATTTTTATCAGCGATATAATCGCTCAACTTGTAATATGCTTTTTTACATAGTGTGCGTTTAATGCATGTTTTAAATTTCGTCTCATTCAGTTCAAGAATACTTTGTGGAATTTTATTATAGCATCTCAAACAGTATGTTATTTATTTAATGGAAAAAGGAGTATGTAAAGATCATAGCAGGTGGCGCTCTGTATTTCTGCCTACACCCTTGGGAAAAGGCGTGAGTGTATATATGTCACCCTAAAATTGTCAAACACGTCATATTACAATATAACGTGTTACTCTCTAGCGATATTGTAATATCTCGAATTATTGTCAACTGAACATACGGAAGTGTCTCTGCCCCCATAATCGGGACTTGGGGCACCCCCCCGTTAGGTTAGTTAGGTTCCTTTAATCCCTGCAACGGGCCCCACGAAGCGGGGCTCCGTCGACTACGCTTTTTAGGGGAATATGAAGTGTTTTAAGGTTAGGTTATATTAATCGATATTTCTCAGGAATGGTACAGTATCTTTTCATGAGAGTGGTACCACTGGGCAAGGGGGACCCCTCCTTCTCTCCACACCGCGTGAGTTGACTACCATCGCATGCATTTCACGAAAAATAATGCGTTTTATTGTAAGCAGTATGTTCATTTGACAATAATTCGAGACTTTACAATATCGCTAGAGATATTACAATATAACGTATTTGACAATTTTACGGTGACATATAATTATAATGCTGTGAAAAATTAACTAAACGTACTTGACAGACCGTTATTTGGGTGACGTTGACATTTAACACTGACATTGACATTTATGAAACAAAGGCTTCATTCCGTATTAGAGAATTATCGCTCACATCAATATTTTGCGTCCCGATATAGACTTCACGATTATGACAGCTAAAGCGCTCCACCCACTGCATCGCGCCCCGCCGCGGTGCGCGGAGCGACTTACAAAGATTCCCGCGCAGGCAGTGTGTTGTGCTTGGCGTGATTTCTATATAAATTGAGATACTTGCTTAAAATGGTAAAATCTGCCATCCCTCGCTACGCGACGGGGCGCGGTGCAGTGGGTGGAGCGCCTAAGAGCTCTCATCTTATTTGACAGCGCTCACGGTGATATTTATATGGAGCATGGTCAGTGTAATCGCAATATGGCGCATGTCATGACGTCATCTATGACGATTCACGGGACACCGATTTCGAGCTTGTGATCGCATTCACACTAATTCGGAACGGGTTTATGGACGCTCAAAGCGTTTACAGCCTAACTTGGAACGCGACCTTGGCTTGTCACCGCAAGACTGCTGTCACTGTCAGGTACTCGGTCAACTCGGTGATTATATACTCTGTGGTACTCCTACTCGTGCTGTTGTTTGCATGTGCATTTTGTTGTCGAGTATTTTTGTACTTTAATTTCAATTAAATGTAATTTAAGATGGTGAAATTTGGCAAGAATAAGTTTAAGGCCCTAAACAAAGTCGCTAAAGCTCAGAAAGTTGCAGCAGCAAGTCCGGGAGTATCGAACAAAATCTTGAAAAAGAAAATAAACGCAGAAAAGAAGGTTACGTTTCAGAAAGAAGTTTTAGTAAAAGAAGTGGTTAGTGGTAATAATAAGCTCGTAAAGAACATAACAGCTAGCGAACTACGAAATGAACCAAAGAAAGCAGTGAAGGACAAAGCTATTGATCAGACAAAAGTATCGAAACCAAAAAACAAGCATGTTGAAAAAAAGAAGAAACGACTAAAAACACAAATCAACGACACCAAGTTAATGCTTAAATTGATGAAGTAAAATAGACGTAGCTTTAAGTAATTAAATATTATTTAATTATTTAAATGTTTTCTTTTTATTTCCTAATAATAATAGTTAATTAGGGACAGGTACAGGCAGTTAGTAGTTTATTTATGTACCTCTTACTATAACCATATTTTACAAAAAGGTCATTACTAATACTCAACCATGTAATGCATCCAACAAGTAGAAGATTCCTCAGATTGCTCTGCGTTATAAAAGAAATATCACTGGACATTAACACAGAGCGCATCTAGTGCCACACTAAGCAATGCTTGTGTCATGGACACCAGATAGTTGATATACTACTTATATACTTTTTTTGTTTGTAAATACATACTTATTATACATATAACCATCCATGACTGAAACAAATGTCCGTGTTCATCACACAAACATTTGCTACCGGGATTCGAACCCAGGACCCTATAAACGTAAGGCAGCCTCACTACCACTATGCCATTCGAGTCGTCGTCCCGGTACTAACTGGGTTAGTGGGTTGTGGAGGACAGACTATTATATAGTGTTACTGGGTACTAACTGGGTTGTGGAGGACAGATAGGCTGTCTCTCTATGTAAAATACTGGTATTCAGCTGCATCCAGTTAAGACTGGAAGCCAACTCCAACAAAGTTTGGAAAAGGCTAGGCAGATGATGAGAGGTCAATAAACACATACTAATAAAAAGAATCTTGTCTAGGTCCGACGTGATGTAGATTGACATCAGAAGAAATATTTCTACTCTCAGTGTCAAAAGTACAGAGTTTTATCGACTGAAGAATAGAAACATCCAAGACGTTATTATAATATAGTAGGTAGGTAGTCTATGCGACGATGGTCATGCTACGCATGCTAATGGTTTGACTTTGAAATGTAGGAGGTTATTTTATTTTATTCATTTGTTTTTTTTTTATTGAGGATTACGACATTATTTTAATCTATTTACCAAAATTATTAGAGCTGTTGTTGCTCTTGTATTATCTATGTGTTCATGTGTTGTAGAGAGGAAAACAAAATAAAACAATGAATAGAATTTTACTGATTTATTTTTATTTGAATAGACAGTTACATTATGAATGACATAAATAGCGTGCATCAAACAAATTAGGTAAACATCAGTAGGGGTGTAGCTGTGGTATTATTTATAAAGTTGGTAATTCATTTAAAATCGAACAATAAGATGACAAAGTGATTTGTATTGTACAACGGGCTGGTGTCCGCCACTCCACGTCAAAGCGCGTATTTTGCGTGTGGGCAATAATCCACCACGCGGGCCCAGTGCGGGTTGGTAGATGTCACATGTCTTCGAATTTTTGGTTCTAGGACATGCCGGTTTCCTCACGATGTTTTCCTTCACCGTTTTGAGAGCAGCGGTGATGAAATAAATTACACAAAGTAATGCGCCTGTCTGGGTTCGAACCCATTGCACGACTTGCTGTTCGTAAGTCGGGGCCGCCACCACTGGGCCACCGCTGCTCTGACAGCGATTTGCTACCTTAACCCGTGGAATCCACCCTTTCATATGATTTTAAAATGAAGAAGATACCCTAAACTAAGGGCTTTATTCACAACCAATGCGTCAAGCTAAGGAGACGTAAAAATGACAGCGAATGTTTGGCTATTGGCAATCCACACCGAGAAGCGACGCTGCGCCCACATTTTAATGGAGCGACTCAAAATATAACTTTATTTACTACACGAAAAGATACACATTTCATTGCGACGCGTCTCGTAGCGCGCGGCATTACTGACTTCCAGTCCCGTTGCGTCTCGTTGTGAACCGACCCGAAGCAGATAATTATAACCAGAAGCAGTGCTCTTGAATAAACCCCTCATCCCTAACATTACGGCTACTATGTGACATTTTCTAATAGAAAAAAGCAAGCCTACTATATTCTATCTAAGTTTACTACAATTTCTAAAGATACATTAGTTTTTAATTAAGAATTTTGAGATACCATGAAGTTTTGATTATATTGTTTAAGCCTAGAACGCTAGAAATTTATAAGTTATCTCTACTCTATAGTTATGCACTAAAGGAAAGGGGGTAAACACTAAAAAAAAAAGGCCCGTTTTGACAATTATTATCGTAATAGTATTATAGTTAAATTTCCGATAGCGGTGTCAATTTACTATGGATTTGACGGCTGTCAAAACGAACTTCTTAGATTTCATAGACTCTACAAGGATGATCATTTTGTCGCCAGATTATTGTAATTCTATGTTGTGCATAACTTACAATATTGATATTAGACGGTGAAAATGTATTCGACATTTGTTGTGTATTTACAAGCCAACTTTTTTGCCCAGTGAATACACAAGTTAATATTTTTGAATCAGTCCCAAAGAGGTTACACTATTCTTCTACAACAATATAAACTTGAAAGATTACTATTTATTTGATTCGATACTTACAAACTTAATTCTTATATAGTTTTTAGTATCCCTGGCAAAACATTTATTCTGTTCCATACAAATACAAGGTGAAAGCTGTACCAATGCTATAAACGGCTACTACAAATACAGTAAAACATTCTAAAATACATAGAAATTTACTGGATACGTAATAACAACCCCACCTTCTATAAGTTGGCATTCACACAATACTAAACTTACAGACTCATTGTTAAAATTTATTCAAATAAACAATTTTATTGAAATAAAAAGACAAATGATAATTTTACTACTAATAGAGAAAATAAAGTGTAAAAATTCAAATGCAAAACAATACCTTAATGATATTACTACTATACGCCATATCTGCTTTTAAATTGACAATTCATTCTAGATACAGAAATAGCATGGATTATTCTAAATATTATGTAAATCTCATACACTTTCGTGTAACACACATATTAAGGTTGGTTTAGACCAAAAGACCGAATGCACTTTATGTTTCTTCTCAACCAAACTCTAAACAGCGACAGAGCTATTTTTTGTTACTCTATCCATACCAAAAAGTCAAGAAGAATAAGAAAATAATAATCCTTTTCTTTGTTCGTTTGTTCTAAATCAACCACTACACAGTCTAAAGAGAAACCCACATCCCTGATCAAAACTGCTAACATTTTTTTTTCCCGTTCTGTCCCGCTGGTGAAAGCATTCTTACATTCCTTTTTAAAATTAATTCCTCGATAATCTGAGATCATCTTGGAGTGGCGAGTTTCTAGTAAATATCTTCATTACTCTGCTAATATAACTAGACGACTAGTTTTATTGGTAGAGTAGTGGTTTCAATTTCTACAAATCTCTCTGGTTAAATCTACCCAACCCATCGTCCTATGCCGCAAATGCTTAACGAGAGTATTAAAGCACACATGACGTTAAAGCAACATCTTGACGGTGGAAATACAGCGAGGGATTTTCAACTTTCAACAATGAGGCGAATGTTGCAAATTCGTTATGACTTCCCACTGTCGATGTTTTGGTGTTGCAGGGAAACATTTCTGTCAATGTTTAATGTTTCAGTGTTGTAAGGAACATTTTAAAGTCTCGTCAAAACCTCGTATTTATGTTCAAAAATGTGCTAGACATTGTTCTTGACAGGAAACAATATTAACAATTTGTCACAGTTATTGATTTTAAATTACTGCAAAAATTACTCTTGTTGCTAATGCAACAGCAGCCTGCAAGGTTGAGTTACCTATTGAGTTGCTGCTCAGTCGATGATGCTTGTAATAAGGTCTATTTTGGGTTGCTGTGAGACCATTTTCGCAACCCACAAATACGAGGTCTAAAGCCACAAAAACCGACTAAACAAAAAACAGCATGTACAGCCTAGGACGCTGAAAAATTTAAAGAAAATGTGCCGCTAAGTTGTTAGTACCGGCCGCGACCCCTGCCCCTGCCGCGTCCGCGACCGCGCGGGGAGCCGCGAGGCTTCTCCTCAACGATGGCGGTCACTGCGGGGGGAGTTTTGGGTTTCTCTACTTCTTGTACGACTGGTTCGGCCTTCACTTCCGCGGCGGGCTCTTCAGCTACAGGTTCAGGTTCAGGTTCGGGTTCGGGTTCTTCTTTTACCACTGTGGAATATTTCTTGGTTTTAGTTGCGTGCAATGTCCTATAGAGGCAAACTTACTAGGATAGACGACAAACAAAACTAATTAGTCCGTCAGTTAGATTTAAAAAAAATATTTGACCCGTATTTTTCTTTTGTTACGTAAATCAAAATTGACAAAGATACGACGCTTTTAAAATTCTCAATCAATACGTCACGCCTTGGTATTATTTTTAGTGAATTCTGACGTCACGAGCTTGGATGCGTTTTATCTTTGTGAATATTCATTTATTTACAAAAACAAAAATACGTGTCCATTATTATCCAATACTCTAACTGACGGACTAAGGTCCATGTTCACCGAAAAGATAACGGTCTTATTATCTATAAACAGCTGCCACTGTGACATGTTCCCATACAAAAATGTGTTTTAAACAGCTGTTTTCAGATAATCAGACCCTCATCTTTTTGGTGAACACGGGCCTAAATAGATTTGATTTTTTTGTAATGTCGTCATGCCTATACTACACCGACACTTCGGCACTTAAGTTTAAGTACCGTATAATGGAGGACAAACGTATTGCCATCAACTGGGCAAAAAGCCAGACTCTTGCTGTTACTAAGAAACCTGATGGAAAAACCCAATAACACTTTGCCCGACCTGGGCTGGCAGTCTCGACAGAGATAACGACAAAATCGCTAACTTTCAATCGCTGATTACCATCGAATACATTCGGTTGCAATAATTATTCTGACGAGAAACGCGTCTAGGATGTAGAGACTTTAATTATTCGCAAGCATCATTATTGCAACCGAATTTATTCGTTAATAATTAGCAACCGAAAGTTAACGATTTTGTCGTTATCTCTGTCGAGACTGCCGGGCCTGGGAATCTAACCCAGGACCTCATGCTCAGCAGCCGCGCTTGCAACCACTAGACCATTGGAAACAGTTTTACAATACCGAACATGATTTAATTATTAATTAGCCAAAAAAAAACTCACGGCGTTAGAGGCGCGGGGTCCCGTAATGACAGGCATTAAATACAAAAAAATCAATTATCATTTCAATTTTATAACTACTTATTTAAAAAATTAGTAAATGAAAAGGTTTCATAAAAAATTAAATAAATAAGGATAGAACAATTTGTTTAAAAAGTATTACAAAAGTGTGTGTTTGTGTGTAGTATGTGTGTGTGTTTGTGTGTAGTATGTGTGTGTGTTTGTCTGCAGTGTGTGTAGTATATGTTTGTGTTTTTGTGTAGTATGTATGTGTTTATAATAATCGTAAACTTACCAGCGCCGTTCTCATCCTCGAGTATCTCATCGACGGTTTGCTCCCAGTTCTCCAGCTCTTCGTTGGCGGCCTCCTCCCCGGTGGGCTTGGACTCTTCTTCCCCCTCCTTTAGGAGCGCTTCCTCGCCATCATCTAGGAACAGCGAAAAACATAATGACCAGAATATTCTAAGGTGTGTCTATATTTTAAGTCATCACAATTAAGGTTTTTCGGATTTTGACACCAGAAGTCGTTACATAGGCGTCTGGTATAAACAACTGTCAAACTGTACTGAATTGTATGCTAGTGAAACTTTTTTCCGAAATTTCATCGTATTTGGACTGTTTTACAATATAAATATGGATTACGGACAAATAAAAGTAGCTGAACTAAAGATTAAGCTTCTTAGTACTGCAAAAGTCAGTGGTACAAGAAAAAACTTAATTAAAGGTTACTTATGCGGCCACATTAATAAAAGGTAACTTATGCGGCACAACACTGAGGCATTTTTTAATGATTTATAAGGTAATTGAATGAAAAAAATATCGTAAACAACAAGAAACTCGTGTATTTTGATGGAGGTTTAGACCTACGCCAGTGCTGCCACCTTGTGGTTTTGTCATTGCAGAAAACCCTCATTATTGACAGCCGTTTTTAGCCATCGACGAAAGAGGGGTGTAAAAAGTTTGAAGTGTTGTATCTGTGGGTCTGTCTATGGCATCATGGCTCATGAACGGATGAACCGATTTTGATTAAGTTTCTTTCGTTTGGAAGGTGTCTAAAGGTGAACGCACATTTATCAGAGCCGAAAGAATCGAATTTTAGAATTACTTGTATGAAATCCTATGAAACCTCGCACCCTTATCCGCGTTGAATTGGACGAATAGATGACGTTATACGGATGAGAAATAAATCTTTCGGCGCGGATAAGTGTGCGTCCACGATAAAGGTGCGATTCTGTGAGGCAAATTGCATATAACTTGACCAAACCTGCATACAAGCTACAACTTATATGACGTCGTTAGAACTTGTACGTTTTTTTTATCAATTGACGTGCAAATGAAAGGCGCAAACGTTACTACGCAGCTACGTTTCGAATTGAGAACGAGTGATACTCAATTGTTGAACATCTTTACTTGTATGCAAGAAATGCCTAATCCAATGGCGCCTTTAATCGAAACTGTTTTGTTTTTACAAATGAGTAATAATATTTATTTCGTCCCAAAATGTGAACTTAATTGGTAGGTAAGACACGACATTATAGACCCTCAGGCACATCAAAGTAAGACTATGAGAGCTTTCCTCACCCTTCATAACCACATCATCATCTCCATCAACTCCGTTCTGTTCTTGCCCATCATCGTCAGTCTTGCGTCGCTTAGCTTCGCCGGCGTCTTCAGAGTCATCAGCGTTCAGGGCTCGCTTGTTGCTCTCAGCGCCAGGGCCCTGTTGACAATATTTATAACAAAAGTTTATAACATGGAAAAATAAATTATGTTAATACTCTTACATGATTCTTTTGGCTTTTGAGTGAGGGTGCTGTTGGCAAATATTTGTAGAAATTGTATTTAAAACAACATAGCGACGCTAGTTCCGATAAAGCCCACGTGTCAAAAGAACCATGTTTAGTTACATTATAGTTTCACACACACATAGCTTAACAGAAAATAGTAGAAACTGAAAAAAAAAATTAGCTTGAAGGTACGGTGAATTTAATATCGACGATTATGTGAGGATATTTTTCAAAATAATAATTATGTTATTTTCTGGCTATCTGGATATGAACACCTGGACTTGGTCGCAGTACCCAGATTTTTACCTTTTTAGTCAGGAAATAATTGATTCATAAATAACAACACGATTGTAATCCCAGGTTTGTTCAGTACAACCAAACTTTTGGGTGTTATGTGAAGTAAACAGTAAGTGTGTGTGTCGCAATTTATGTAAGGTGAAGGCGTCAGCCCGCGAAATTCAAATTGTCTTACGTTTTTTTGCAATTTGCCGGCCAGTACTAGGTTGTATTGATTAAAATATTGTTCGCGATTGTAAGACGAATGTAGTTACAAAATTATAATCATAAAAATCATCAATACGACCCTCCAAGTTCATAAAGGTCAAGGAATGTCTTTTGAGCTTAAAAAACACATAAGAACAATATTTTAATCAACATACAACCTAGTACTCGCCTGAAAATTGCAAAAATCGTAAGATAATTTGAATTCCGCCGGCTACCCTGGACCTTAACCCAACGTACGCACGGGCGATTTTTGGGGCGACATTTTTCACCTCACTTGTAGACTTCTCAGACCTGCTGGATATTTCATTTGACTAACCACCGATATCGGTAAAACCACTAGAAAAACCAAGATTCTGAAGGTAATGCAGTACTTTCGAAATGTATAGTCCCTACGGAATTAGCCGAATTGATAGTTTCGAAGGTTTACTCAGTGTCTGTTTGAAAGAACGTCCTGTTATTAATTACAGGAACTGACGCTACTGAAGGCGTCAAACTAGTGGCTCAGTTAACGCTAAGAAGTTGATCTCGGAAACTGCTGTATGGATTTCATTTTGAAGAAGAGAGGCGGATCTCGTGGCTAAATAATAATAGCTACTCGTGTCGACCATTAGGTTAAGCCGTGCTTGCCTAAGTTGGTCTGTGGATGGGTGACCAGCCTTACATACCGAGCTTCCATCCGTGCCTCGGAAAGCACGTTAATCTATTGGTCCCGGCTGTCATTTGTAGTTCGTGGCCCAAAAAGTCTGACAACCAGTCTTACCAAGGTAACATATTACCCAGCACTAACTGGGTTGTGGAGATCAGATAGGCAGTCGCTCCATGTAAAATACAAGTATTCAGCTGCATCCAATTAGACTGGAAGCCGACTCTAACATAGTTAGGAAAAGGCTATGCAGATGATCTGTGTTATCAGGGCGAGTCAGCAAGGTTGAAAATAAAATAAAACATTTAAGGCTGAAACTCGGAAAGACATTTTTCATGCATTCAGGCACATCACTACTAGAGAAAACGGAAAGATGGATGCGTGCTATCAACAACAACGGAGAGTGTGACCATTCAAAGATAATACGAACTTAAAATATACACATACTGGGTCAAATTGAATTAGCTAGCTGAACATCGAAGATGTTATAGAACTGATATCTAAAAACTATAAAGCAAAAAATATAGTTTCTAAATTCGCGCATAAAATGTTAATACATCCAAATAAATAACACTGAGTTGTCTGTTTGAAATTTCAAAATAACAACTTTTTACTGAAGATGTGTGAAAAAAAAAATAGTTGTCTATTAGTTTGTTCCGGCTAAAATCCGAAATGGCTGGACCAATTCGCGGGCAACAGCAAGTTTAATCATATTTTTTTTGTTTTAACGTTATTAGATATCAATACCCATGACGTCTGTAGAGTTTCACTAGTCAATTTAAAATAACCTCTTATGTGAACGATCAACGTTTTTGTCATGCAAAAACAATGAGATAGTAAAGCGTGCCTAGTGTACTTTGGTAGCCGGTAGCATAGGAAAGACATTTACTCCCAAATAGTAGTGAGTATTCGGGAATTACGCTACTGGCTATGTCTTTGGGTACTTTCGTGCGTCGCGATCGATACGACAATACTATACGCTATGGTAATGTACGGTGCTATTTCGCTATTTAAGACAGATAACATGTTTTGGGTGTCTTGTATTTCATGAACTTAGAAAAAGTGATCATGGCAACCATAATTTATTTAATTCTAGACCTCCCGATTTTACCGGTCAATAAAAAATACAAAACTGTATGACGCTAACTGGATAGTTGATTTAAATCGACATAACATTGTTCATTCAGGTATCTGCATTTCAATGATGAAAATTTTGGAAAACATTAACCCAAACCGTGCACTTCTACTCGACATTTATAAGTGCCTACGTAGGTAACTTATGTGAAATAAAATACTTTGATATTGAATACATTGGACAGTGTTGGATTTGCAACGTTTAGCGAAAGAAAGCTGCAACCAAATAGAGACTCAACATCCTATTACTGTCCCACAGCTGGGCAAAAGCCTCTTCTCAACAGAGAAGGCATCAACATCCTTTATGCCATTTAAAATTAGTCACAAGGGACTTGATTTGGTAGCGACTCCATATATTACCAAAGCGTTTGATCGTATTTGTCGCAACGCGCGAAAGTCTTACATTACGTTTGTACGCAGAACGGCTGAACCAAAATAAACCACGGATTCTTTTTTCTTTCTTCGGTACCGACTCCTCAAGTATCGGGTACGGGTGCGGCTAAAAATAAATATTTAAAGGTGTTAGTACCTTCGAGTAAAATACAGTAAGTGAGCTGTTATCGGTCAGTGGATACGAAACGGGACACAATTTTTTTACTGCGACCAGCTTTGAGTTAGCGCTCGCCGGCTGCTGCCGCTGCACCGCTCGCTCGGCTCGCGCCTAGTTGGTCACAGGTCTAATCTAACCTAACCTGACCTGACTGAACGGAATCTCTTTGACATCGCTTTTACGACAAAGGGTTAGTCGGAGACAAAAAAACACCAAGACACTTTCAGCCTTAAATTTAGGTGTTTTATACTATAGAATCGAGAAAATCAACGATTTGCGAAAACAATTTTTTTGGTTAAGCTTTTCTCTTTTTTTCTGTGCCCCGTTACGTACACTGACACCCACGACTCTAGACGCGTAAATAGCCGCTGGGGCATGGACCTCGGGGTGCCCTCTGTGAAGAAATGCTTACAGCAAGTCAGTGCTGCGATATGACAAGCGAGTGTAATTAACCCGCAGTTTCAGCGGCCGCTCTTACAGTTCGATTTCCGAGACCGCATGCGTATGTAAAATCAGAGATATAATAACTGTTCTTTAATTTATCTTTATTCAGGACCTGCCATCACTCATTGCTATAAAATTATATACATACCAGTTATATGCTGCCTGCTGCTAAGAGATGAATGAATGACAAACGTCTCTATGTTAAGAGAACGACATTCGGTCAGTTGATGTGGGCAGACTAAAGGTAGCTGGAGTTCTGTTTATTATTCTTGTAGGTGTGATGGTGGACTTCAAAGACACCTCAAATTATCCCTTCAAAGAACAGGGTGCTGCTCGCATAAAGATACAATTTTAAGGTCCCAATCTATAGGTAACAGGGTTGTGGAGCTCAAACAAGCAGTCACTCGATGTAACATACTGGTATTTAGCTGCATCCGGTCAGACTGGAAACCTAGGGCTAGGCTAGGCCAGGGGTTCCCAAACATTTTCTGTTTGTGGCACTTACAGGTTTAGTATTTTGTCTCGGCACCCCAGCTAGTCGAAATAGGCTACAAGGTACTAATTTTATAGCACAAAAATAAAATAAAGATATCCACAATATGAAGCTGAGTTTTTATAAAATACAACATAATTATATTGACACTCAAGGAAAGATCAAATCAGAACGTGAATTTTGTTTTAAGGCTAATGTCGTGAGAGAGTTCAGTGAGACTCAAATCGACTTCGGCAAGGTACAGTCAACATAAGAGATAGCTATGCAGGCAAGCAATCTTCTTTCTAAAATTATAAATGCAAAAGGGTTATAATCAATTTGTTTGCAATTTTATCCAAATTCGTTTAGTAGTATCTCAGTGAAAGAATAACAAAAATTGATCCTCACAAACATTCGCTATAATAGTAGTAAGAAGATTGCTAGCCTGCATACCTAACTCTTTTGTTGACTGTACCTATTTCGAAAATCATTCAGTGACCTTCGAAAGGTGTTCCGTGAAAAGAGACATGAAGACTTGTGAACACAACAAGCTGTTTAGATTCGTAAACTAAAAGGTTGTTGCTTCATTTACAGCGCTGTCCGCGTTGAGTTTAGTTTCTACAGAATGGTGAATAGGATTTTATAGGACTGTTAACGACTTCAGAGAACACAGACGCAACACACATGTCGTACATACCAGCTGAGTGCCGCTCTTCTCGGCCAGCAGACGCGTGAAGAGCTGGTGATGGCGCCACGTGCGGAGATGCACCTGCGCCGTCTGTTCGCTGTCCAGTAGCTTGCGGCACAGGCTGCACTGCACGCAGCGGAACTCCGACAGGAATGACGCGCCGACGCCGCGTTCCGTGCTGTGGGTAAAAAAAAAGTTGTAAATCGGTAAAATTAAAACCATTTTGTAACAACCAATGGGCTGCAGCAAGTTTTATTTCTGTCCAAGCCATTATCAATTTTCTGCTCAGTGCTTCTTTTTCTTCTTTTCGTGTCGATGTTCCTTCCAATTACAAGGTATGGGCCCAGTAGGTGGCCACATTTATTCCAGCGGTACAGGCACTATACAGGTCATCAAGAGAGCAGGTAAACGGACACCTAGGACACTCCTGTGCATTGTTTGGTGCGGAGCACCGCACTCGCATTCAGTATTGGAAGAACCAATAATACCCCATTTTGCCAGCTTATGTTTGCAGCAACCTACTTGGGTATGCAATCGATTCAGAGCTCCCTGGGACCACTGTATAAAATCCCAAAACCTACTCGACCAAATGTATGAGACAGCCGATTATGTTTTTACGATTATCATGGTGATCTTCTAGAGAAAGTTGTTCAGTCTGATGGTCTGTAGCACACCCTTGAATTTGACCAGGATGCAAAGTGACTTATTTGAAAGTAGAACCCACCTGTACGATGGGAACTGATCCTGGGTGGTTCCCGCCAAGTCATCGCCCTCCTTGTAATCCAGGATGGTGTTCTCCTGATCAATGGAGTTCTTCTTTTCCTCGCCTTCTGGTTTAGCTTCACCCTCTCCCTCTTTCTTTGCTCCTTCCTCCTGGTGGGAATATTATATTTTTAAGTTTAAGTGGAGGTCAATATCATAATTAATAATAATATGAATAAACATAATGCGTTCATATCGTATTACTAATTATTCTGCCGACTGACCTGATTTTCTCCCTCTCCCTCCTTGGCCTCTGAATCATCAGCTTCCTTATCATTGTCCTGTTTGTCATCGTTGCGGCGACGACGCTGTCTGTCCTCGCGTAGGTACAGCTGCTCCATATTCAGGGTTGAGATCACCATCACTGGGGATAAACATTTGTGTGAATGGAGGAGTTAAAACAAGCCATGATGGGAGATTCTGTTGTAGCAAACATTTAGATCGATTGTAATTGAAGGCCACGCAAAAAGGTTGCAATACAGCAATGAAACTAGTTGTGGAAGTTAAACATATGACATTCAAATATAGTATTCGAATTATTAAACTATTTTCAGTACTGATTTCACTCACCTTCAGGCTTAGGCTTAGTTATAATCTCCTGCTTATCCTGCATATTCCTGAGATGCTCAGCCGTCAACCGATGCTCATCTAACTCGATCCTAGTCGGCATCTCCTTGTGGCAGGACGTGCAAGTAGGATGCAGGTACTTCTTGAGCTTGCGATGGCCGACCGTGGTGCGATGGATGGCGCCGTCGGCGGCGTACATGTCACACATGGCGCAGTAGAAGTCACGAGCTGGTTGCTGCCCGGCCTTGCGAGTGCGCTTCATTTCGCGGATCTGGTGTGGAAAGAGGTATATTTAAGAACTAGCACTACGCCAGTGACTTCATCCGCAAAAAGTGTGATAGCTCGGCTAATTTTCATGATATCAATATAATTTATAGCCTATGTTACTCGGTAAAGATGTAGCTTTCTAATGATGAAAGAATTATTAAAAATGGTTAAGTAGTTTTTGAGTTAAATCGTAACAAACAAACAAAAAATCTAATCTTTCCTCTTTATAACATTAGTTAAGTTCATGATTTATCCGTAATTTATCCGTACGAAAGTCTGACCACCAGTGTTGCTCTTGGTTGGGCTGGAAGCCCGCCCCAAAATAGTTGGGAGAAGGCAAGGCAGATGATGACCGATGAATCAGGTATTTATTGCCCAATTATCACAAAACTAAACCCTTGCTCTAAGAAACAAATGTTTAATCATCAAGTAAATTGTGTCCTGCAGAATACTAACGCAGAAGCCTCAAGTATTTCCATCTATGAATGTTTAATTTGAATGTTTTCCTAAACAAATCTTGTATAAAAAAAAATAAAAACCATTGCATATTCACCTTAAACTCCTGCCTCATAGTATCAGCAGTGAGTGCATAGCTCTCCGCAGTCTTGGTCATCATGATAGCATGAGCTCTTCCACTCAGATGGTTCTCAAACGACCTGCCGTCCCACATGCTCTTGTTACAGATATGACACTTCAGCAGCCCAGGGTTGATGTCATCATATCTGGTCTTCGGAGGCTCCTTCTTGCCAGTGGTCTCCTCACCCTTCTCCTTATCTTGATTGTCAGCAGATTCAGCATCATTCTTGTCCTCAGTTTCAGTGCGGGACGATTTGCTGGTAAATTACAGCATGTTTATAGAAATGAGGTTTTTATGGCTTTGGGACACTGAAGTTGACATTGCTATATGGATTGGGTTTATAAGTTTGTCTATTACTAGACCAGCAATACATCAATAAAAGAGGCGTTTAAATAATAAGTTTTTTTGTGTGGTGTGGTTTATTTTTGTAATTTTATGTACTTTTAATTGCCTGGTAAATAATCTGAGTAGTGAAATTGTATTTTCAAACACTTACTGGAATCCAATTGTCATGCATTTGAATTTAAATTAGTTGAAGTTGGAGCCAATGAGTTCACCGAGAAACAAGTCATAAAACAGGGTGGAATTTTTTAATGCCACCTGGAGGGTAAGTACTCGAAATAATACTGGAGATAGCAAATTTTACGCAAAGGAAACATTCCTTTATTTTCAGAAAGAAACAAATCTGCATTCACAGATTTTCGAAAATTCGCTTGCCACACTCGGGCATTGAACACGGGATGGATCAACAAAACTTCAAAATTAACATTCTGTACTTTTTTGACATCAATCGATAGAGATCATATCTCTCTAACAAACATGATAAATTGAATTACAGGAAAACCATGAATTGCTGAATTGCATGAAGTGCTTTATCTTCTGAATTTATAACTGTTCTTTAGATTTCATATGGAAGGCATTATCTCCGAACCATTAATTCTGTTAATGTTAGCAGTTTCTCAGTGAATACACGGCTTAAAGAATTGTTTTTTCATAAAGGATAATAAAGACTTCTATTCTAAATACTTTACAGAACTGCAAGAGCATCCATTTTAAAAATTTATTTGTGAATTCATCTTATTACACACTTACCAATATTACAAATATTAAATGTTTATCGGTCCATTACAATCCAAAGAAGAAAGCATTAAACATAAGGTTTGAGTGGGTGCAAAAACCAGTGACGGGTGATGCACCCTTGGTAATGAAGCTCCAAGTGTCAGGTCTAATGAGACTTACAGAATAGACAGATAACTATTTATACCTGCCTATGGTGAAGACAATTTTCATTGAAACGTAAAAACAAACATTCGAGATTTGTAATTGAAATGTATTCATACCTCAAAAGAGGCAGAAACTATTGTAATGCCAATTCGGCTAACGTACAGAGGCCGGTGAACGTAAGGTGTTAACAGAAACTTATTCACAGCGAGGCTCAACCTCAGCAGAGGCACAAGAAATGCGGTGTCACCACCGGAAGGAAACATTCAGGGTTCCTTACCTCTCCTTAACAGGTTTAGCCTTTGAATCGGCCTCCTTTTTCGGGGAACTCTTGTTTTGTTGCCTCTGCCCATCATTGGGCCTATACGGTTTACGATTGTTGTTGACACGCTCACCGGAGCGATTGTAAGTTCCCGTACGCCGGAAATTACCTTGATTGCCCATCTAAAGGGAATTGATCAGAACATGTTTGTTAGTACGAAAACTGCAGGGCTCTACGAGCCACGAAGAAGCGCTGAAATTTGAAATACTTCAGGTTTGTCATTAAAATGTGATTATGAACATTATTTCAACTATAGCTGAAGATTCTGGGATCCAATACAAAGGGGCTTCCAGAAGATTTTAATATTTTTTCATGCATGAAAATAATGACAGAATTACTTCAAAACTTTAATATTAATGCAGGAAATGACATACATATTTGCATAGAACTGTCATCAAAACATTATTTTTATTATTGAAATAGTATTTTTAAATACCAGACATTTAGAAAATTTGGATTACCAGGTCATCAATACTGTAAAATTGCATTTAAATTCACTTCATACTGTTATGTAGGTCTAATCTCTGTTGAAGTGTGGTACTTACCCTGCTGGGTCCATAACGATCATACCGACCCATGTTGGGTCCACCAAAGTCCCTTCTAATGGGCATGTCGAGGAGTGAGGGGACAGGGTTCTGCCTCGGCTGCAGCAGGTTGATGATGTTACTTGCTAGAGCCAGGGTAGCTTCAGTGGACCCCCCAGAAAGGGGCAGCAGGTTGGGTAGGCCCCCGCCGGGGCCGCCGCCCTGCCACGGTGAGACACCGCTGCGCCCGAAGTTCTTCCCGCGATCATTGCGTTGAAAGTCCATGCGACGCCCACTATTACTTTGCGGTCTTCGGTTCGCCATCTTAGATTCTAGGACACAAAGTAAAGTGCGTTCTAAATCGTCCGCTCACATCTTAACGATCCGCCCTTTAAGCTACACACCCACTGAAGCGTGGTATTTAAATCACTAGCTTTACAAGTGATATTTAGTTGTAGAAAGTTGCCGGCCGGCAGAAAATAGCACAAGGTGATTGTGCGGGTTATTGATTTTTCCGACTCTATTCATACCGAAGCGTGTTTTACAACAAAATGGCTATATTCCTATGCATCTGGCACAAAAAGCTGTTATAAGGCATTTATAGCATTATAAACTAGAACAAAAGATCATGCGAACCCTAAACGATGCTTACGTAGCCCGTTTCACGATCGATTTTAATACCATGAGAATTTATAAGTTTCCTTGTAATTACGGATTGAAACATTATACAAATCGTAATACTTACAGCTCGACAGTTAGACAGCACAATTAAACACCACTTAATTCAATTGATACAGTGTAAAATATTAAAATACACAATAGCGACGACTACCAAGCCGAACGAAGGCCAAATGTCAAATGTAATAAAAATGGCCGCCGCCGTCCCCGAGTCCCGACTCCACGCTCGGCTTGGCTTGCTTGTTTATGGTTTATTGATTGCACCATAGACTATGAAGGTTTTTTTTTCATTTGGTGGGGAATGGCACAGAGTATATAATCACTACGTTGGTGGGCAACTGTGCAACTAATGGCGCTAGCACCGCTTGAACCAAAACATCGTCATTGGTTGAAAATTTGTCAATGTCATTTTATATATGAAAATAGTTTGACCTCATTGGTCAGATTGGGTCTATGCGGTGGACGCGCCATCGACAATCAGCTCCGAAGCGCCACACTCACACTGACACTCGGCGTTGGAAGAAGCGCCGAAAGAACCGACCGCGCTTAAAGATTTTTTTCTCATCCGTATAACGTTATTTATTCGCCCAATAGGCTTGTTTCCATCATCAATAAATTGCAAATCTATTTAGTCCGTCAGTAATGGACACGTTTTTTTTTGGATTTGTAAATCAACGAATATTGACAAAGATAAAACGCATCAAAACTCGGGAGTGGGGGCTCGTGACGTCAGTACTCACTAAGAATCATACCGAACAGTGACGTATTGGGAATTTTAAAAGCGACGTATCTTCGTCAATTTTGTTATATGTGACCACAGACGTATAAAGTATACGTCTGTGTATGTGACAAAAGAAAAAATACGGGTCAAATATTTTTTGATAATCTAAGTGACGGACTAATTAGATTTTTTCAGTTAACAAGCCTATTCGACGCGGATAAGTGTGCGAGGTTGTATAAGATTGCATACAAGTAATTCTAAAATTCGATTCTTTCGGCTCTTTCGCTCCTTTCTGCTTTGAAAAGTGGGCGTTCACCTTAAGATGCTCCAAGGTAGCCCGCGAAATTCAAATTTTCTTACGTTTTTGCAATTTGCAGGGCAGTGCTAAGTTGTATGTTGATAAACGTATCGGTCGCGACTGTAAGCCGTATTAAGTTACAGAATTATAATCATCAAAATCATCAATACAACCCTCCAAGTTCTTAAGAGTTGATGAACGAATTTTTCACGGTCAAAGTCCAGTGCTTCTGTCAATTTATGCTTTACAATCTACATCCTCGAATGATGCTAGTGCCAGGCTGGTCATCCGCATACAGTAACCGCTCAGCGTCGGGTGTTAGGTTGGTCGTTGGTGTAGATGTCAAAAAACATTGGTGCCAACACACTGCCTTGATGAAGACCGTTCCTTTGGCATTTCGCCATCTGCCCTTAATAAATTGGAAGTGAGCCTGGAAACGGTGAAGGTGATGAGATATTTGATTGCAGATAGGTCGTTGGATGGAATGTTGCCTTATAACACAGAAACTAACAAAAAATGTGTTTTAGGCTGTGATTATTTTTATTGATTTGCTTTTTATTGGAATCAATTGTGTAATGAAACCATACTTTAAAATAATGTTCAAAATACTAGTTTCCACACACTTGCAACGCACCAGGTAGCTGTCAAAATGACAGTCGTTTTTTTATTTTCAGCTATTGATCCGAAAATGATCTTTATTTCAATCAAGTTAAGAATCAGTCATGCAGGTATCATGATGATTTTTCCAGAGTTCTCTTGATGTGCGATGTGCGTGATATTTGTTGAAAGAAACAATAAATAAATTCCAAACCCACGTGAAATTGAATAATATCAGTGCTAGAATCGGACACGCTCCTGTTGTGTAACTGATTTTATCAAGGTGTTAAGATATCAACGAAATGGAGGACGTAGAAACTGAAAATGATCAAAAACGTACCAAGGTATGAACATTTTCTAGAAAAATTCGGGAATTTACTCAATCATTTAACGCAAAGACGTGAACAAATAGTAAAATTTTTAACCATCAATATGTTGTTATGTTAAAATGTATCCAAATTGCGCTAAAGAAAATGATAGATCTAAAGTTCTGTTGTGATACTAAAAACATGTGTTTTACAAAAACATTGTGCCAAGTTGACGATTCTCACTTGAGTTTTGAATTGGCTAACTATCCTTAGAGCAAAACCAAATGTGTAATGAATGGAATGAATGGATGAAATAGACAAAATCATTCCATCATGATGAACATGAATAGTACATTGTTACCCTAGGGGTGAAAGTTACTTATTTAGTCCCGAGACGGGGTTTGGCGCCCAAGCGTAGCGAGAGCGCTAATAGTTCGAGTAAACACTGTGCCTTTCATTACGAATACAAGGAAAATAAAATAAAAACACGAAACAACTGAAAAAAAAAGAAGATTGGGTTGCCGCTTTCCCACCCATTTTGTTTTTTTTTTCTGTGGCCGGCTATTCAGCTTTTATTTTTCACTTTCGTCACTGAAAAAATAGTAAATGTTTTGCCCAAATCTATGTTACTTTAAAGAAATATTTGTAACTAAATTTAACTAAGTTATTTAAAAAAAATACATTCTTTAATTAAATACTGAATTTAACCCGGCGTCATGGGGGTGGAAAAGTGTTACACGGACGTTGGGGTGGGTCTCACCGACCCGTTTATTAATGTCAAAATTATTCCAATACTGTATAAATAATAAAGTTAATATTATTCGTTTTAGTTTTTTAGGTATCTAAGTAAATAAATGAAACGCAAATATCATATTATATTTATGTTTTAATTAAATTAAATGGAACTTTAAAATAAGAACGACAAATGTCAACAAAAAAAAAAATCATCTATTTAAATGTAATTATATTATTAATAAACAATCAGCCTTTATGTTATAATGGCACTTTTATTTAGGAAACTAAATTAACTCAAGAAAAAAAAATCACTTTGTGTCTTTGGTACAGTCAGCACAAAAAGGTACTATATGTTCTACACAGATACATAAATAAAATACATTGAACTATATATCAATAAATACAAATGTAAACAACAACAAACAATCAAATATAAAAGGATAAAAACACAGATAATAAGTAAAACAATATAGATAAAATGGCGTGAAATTGTTACACTGACTGCGGGGTGGGTCTCACATACCTTATTCAATTTTGTGCACCTGTAACTCCCACTGCGGCTGTGCCACGACTAAGATGTTGCTTGAGACGCATAGAACAACTCAACAGTTCCAGCTATTGAGAAGAACGGCAATTTCGCACGCATAGTAACCGAACTAGAAGCGCAATAAAATGTGATGGGTCGCACAGACCCAACCCCCATGACGCCGGGTTAATGTTATTTCAATTTTACATCATGCTATATTTAGAGGCTGTATAGAAGCCGGAACATGGTTCAATAGAATTGTGAAAATAGAATTAGTTTTTTCATTACTCATACTCGGAAAGTAGGTCTGAAGTTGCCTGAGGAGCGGGCTGAAAGTAATACTTTTCAGCCCTAGGGAGAATCACTTTCAACTGACAGCTGTCACATTATTAAAAAAAAATCTAGTTCTATTTTCACATTTCTATTGAACCATGTTCCGACTTCTATACAGCCTGTAAATTACAGCGCGATGTAAAATTGAAATAACATAAAATTCAGTACCTATTAATTAAAGAATATAATTATTTAATAACTTAGTTATAATTTAGTTACAAATATTTCTTTAAAATAACAAAAATTAGGGCAAAATATTTGCTATTTTTTCAGTGACTATAGTGAAAATAAAGGCTGAATAGCCGGCCACAGAAAAAAAAAAACAAAATAGGCGGGAAAGCGGCAATCCGATCTACATTTTTTTTCGAGTGGTTTCGTGTTTTAGTTTTTATTTTCCTTGTATTCGTAATGAAAAGCACAGTGTTTACCTCGGGTTAAAGACTTCTTTAGTCCCTCGAGCTATTAGCGCCCGCGCTACGCTTGGGCGCCAAACCCCGTCTCGGGACTAAATAAGTTACTTTCACCCCTTGGATAACAATGTACTATTTTTTTTAAATAATTTGACAGCTGTTAGTTGAAAGTGATTCTCCCTAGGGCTGAAAAGTGTTACTTTCAAACCGCTCCTCAGGCAAGTTCAGACCTACTTTCCGATTATGAGTAATGAAAAAAAATATAATAAACCCCTTTACTTTTTAAGTTCTCACATGAAATACCTTTCTATAGTCAATTTATTTCATTTGTAATAATTATAATAATATATTACATTTTTATCAAATTAAATCTTAAAATACTAACTGGTATTAATTCAGCCTGGAGGATACTAAATAAAATTCTGTATCTGCAAAAATACCACATGTCTGGAATTTCATATCTGGACATAAAAACTTTGTTCCTACAGAATAAGTTACTAACAGTAACTGACTGTGGGCTTAATACATAGTACCTGGGTGACCAAGCTTTGATCAGGTGGAATTTAAGAAATCGCGTTTTCCTAAATGAGACCCAAGTATATGTATCTATTTTTCACACCATAGGTGTTTATGAGTGCGAAAAATTAATTTTCTTGCAACTTGAAATTGTTAGAGCCGTTTAGAGATTCTGATTAAATATACCTGTATATTGCTCATTTCATCTTAGAAGATTTCATTAATAGTAGTATAACTATTAAAGGGTTTTAAAAGGATTTATTTTATGATTACTGCATTTTTAAGATGAATGATTAATAAAGTTCAAAACCTTTATTTTGTAATACACTCTATCCAGTTTCACTTACACTAAGCAGCGCCTAGGTGGCAAAAGCCTTTCCCCATGACTTCCAAATCTTTAGATCCAGGGCTTATGAACCGCTGGTCGTTGGTTCTCTCTAACTCATTCCGCCATCTCCTGTAAGATCTACCATGTCGCCTTATAACTGTATCAGGGCTCACTTTGACACCGTAGCCCACAGCTCTTTGTGTATATGACTGACATCACCAGACCAGTCCCTCTTCAGCTTTGCGGCTTTTTGAGCATCTTCGGTAATTTGTGTTTTGGAGCAGTGTGTAGACTGTGTAATTTGCTGGATTGAATGTTAAGGTGGATGCTCCAGGGTGCTGCGAAATTCAAGTTGTCTTACGATTTTTCCAATTTGCAGGCTAGGTTGTATGTTGATTAAAATATTGTTCACAACTGTAAGGCGTATGTATTTACAGAATTATAATCATCAAAATCATCAATGTAACCCTCCAAATTCATAAAGGTCGAGGAATGTCTTTGACCTTGAAAAAGTTCTTCCTCAACCTTACTAGAACAATATTTTAATCAACATACAAACTAGCACTGGCCTGCAAATTGCAAAAAACGTAAGAAAATTTTAATTTCGCGGGCGACTCTGACGTTTTCACCTTAAGTACTAATAATTTACATTTCATTTAAACTAAATGTCATCCGTTCTAACTTGCAGAGTCGCAGCCCCTCACCGGGCATCAAATCCACAGCAGTAGTAAAGTACACCGCGTTCCAGAGTCCGGTGGGGTACGCCCGTCTACAATGTAACACAGACCTCAACATGCCCCCCTCCAACTGGGGGGCTGCCATAGACTCGTATGGGCTGAAGCAGATACTGACTAGGGGTGATGGACTGTCAAGGTAAGATATTATGATACCTACAGTCTTGAGGTAGAAGAGTAAGGGTAGCACGCGAAAATCAAATTTTATTGCGTTTTTTTGCAATTGGCAAACTACTGTTCTTCTAATAGTACAAGGCTGCTCAAACCCAGGCCCACGGGCCACAATATGGCCCGCCAACGCATTTGAATTGGCCCGCCAAAAATGGTCTGCTGGCGAGTTTGTTTTGAGAACATATTTCAAGATTTCAAAACAGGTCTACGTATATTTATAGCCTTAGCAGTCAGCAGAAATCTGTTCAAATAAGTCACTATAGGCAATTTTGTAGGAAGACATGTCAAAAACTAAGTTCATGACCAACAGCTCACCTATCGCCGTGCACTTAGGCGGGGTGGAAATACACTATGTCCAAGAATACATCTACGTGGGCCAAATAGTCTCCTTCCAGGCGAGACAAGACAAAGAAGTGGCACGCACGGAAAACGCCTGTGAAAGCTACTGGTCCATGAAAGAGTTATTCAAGGGCGATCTATCCGTCCCCTTAAAACACAAGCTTGTGTATATTTGTATTCTCCTCATCCTGACATATGGTTGATATGGTGCACAGACTTGGTCTTCGACTAACGTACTAGATGGCCCGCCGATTGACACGGAATCTAAATTTTGGCCCACCTTCAAAAAAGGTTGAGCAGCCTTCTTCTAGTACATCAAGCACTCGTTCAATGGGGAATGACGAGGAAATAAATCACGAAATCTTCTCACAACGTCAAACATTCTACTTGATAAAAGATAACTAACTCGCGCCTTGTCTCCTACTTTTACTTCAGCTTCAGAATGGCGCACATGTTTCCGGACTGCGTGGGGGAAGTCGACGTCATATCCGGCGCCGAGTGTATCAAAAAACTGCTAAAGTTACCCTACCAGCCTAATGGAACTGTAAGTTTTCTCTCTCGAAGTTTTATAAGTGCCCATGTGAAATGAAATATGTTGAACTTGAGACTGTTGAAAAAACTTTTAAATTAAGGTGACAGCGTCAGGGTAAATACCGTGAAATTCAAGTTTTCTTACTTTTTCTTGCAGGCCAGTGCTGAGTTGTAAAGGTGGACGAATGTCTTTGACCTTGAAAAAGTTGTTTCTCCACCTTTATGAACTTGACTTGAACCTTTATTCTGTAACTACATACGTCTTACAATCGCGAACAATATTTTAATCAACATACAACCTAGCACTGGCCTGCAAATTTCGCGGGCTACCCTGAAGCATCCACCTTAAGAAGAAGTGTTAGTGCAAGGCAA
The DNA here is from genome assembly GCA_950022955.1 of Xestia ashworthii. NCBI lineage: Eukaryota > Metazoa > Arthropoda > Insecta > Lepidoptera > Noctuidae > Xestia > Xestia ashworthii. Next base: position 17,547,668 of record OX465570.1, on the reverse strand, counting down.
GCTTTTGTGCTTATAAAAAGATACCACTACTGAATGGTATACTTCCTTTTGTTTGTAGGTAAGCATGATGGTCCACCGCGTAGAGAACACGTTACTTCTAGACGATTTCGACGTGTACGACTACCTCATGAAGTCAGAATGGTCCTGGCTCAAAGACTTCTTTTACGAAAACATTTTGAAGACTATGTCCGAACAAGTAAGTGCCTTTGTCTAAAATAACCACCCAACCTCTGATTTTTCGGAGTCATGTGCGTATTGTATAATTATCACTTGCTTCGGTGAAGGAAAACATCGTGAGGAAACCAGCAATCAGCCTGAGAGATATTTCTTATATATGTCACCGTAAAATTGTCAAAAACGTTATATTGTAATATCTCTAGCGATATTGTAAACTCTCGAATTATTGTCAAACGAACATACTGCTTACAATAAAACGCATTGCTTTTCGTGAAATGCATGCGATGGTACTCAACACACGCGGAGTGGAGGGAAAGAGGGGTCCCCCTTGCCCAGTGGTACCACTCTCATGAAAAGATACTGTACCATTTCTGAGAAATATCGATTAATATAACCTAACCTTAAAACACTTTATTTTCCCCTAAAAAGCGTAGTCGACGGAGCCCCGCTTCGCGGGGCCCCTATTCCGAGTGCAGGGTTTAAAGGAACCTAACTAACCTAACAGGGGGGTGCCCCAAGTCCCAAATATGGGGGCAGAGGTACTTCCGTATGCTCAGTTGACAATAATTCGAGACTTTACAATATCGCTAGAGAGACACACGTTATATTGTAATATAACGTGTTTGACAATTTTACGGTGACATATATATGTAAAGCCAAATCAAAGGCCCATGGGCGGCATAAAAACTCTGACACCAGGCTAGGCAACTAACCACACGAAAGAAAGAAAGACCACCGAAATTGAATTTTATAAGTTGTCTCCAAAGTGCAGTTCTGTTTTAGATTGACAGAAATGTGAAATGTACAAAACCAAATTTAGCGACACTAATAAAGAATTTGAGCCCTGTGCGCTGAGCCGAAGTTAACTTTTCCTTTGTTTTTGGAAAAAAGACTAAAACCCACATAATAAAATTTCGAGACAACATCGCCAAGTGCCACGATGTGACGACGTATCGCCTATAATATACAGGGTGGAATTTTACAATGCCACCTGGAGAGAAAGTACTCTAAATACTGGAGATAGCAAATTTTAATCAAAGGAGACATTCCTTTATTTTTGAAAAGAAACAAGTCTGCATTCACAGTTTTTCGAAAATTGTTTTGCCACTATCGGGCATCGAACCCGGGATGGATCGATTAAAGTTCGACAAAATAATATTCTGTACCTTTTCGACATCAATCGACAGGGTCAATGAAATGGATCAAATCTCTCTAACAAACATGAAAAGAAAACCATGAATAAAAGTGCTTTAACTTGTTGAATTTATCCCATTGAATTTATAACTGTTATTTAGTTTTCATGATTTTCTTTTCGTTTAATTTATCATGTTTGTTAGACAGATTTAATCCACATGATTGGCCCTATCGATTGATGTCAAAAAAGTACAGGGTGTTATTTTTCGAACTTTAGTCGGTTCGATTCCCGAGTGTGCAAAGCGAATTTTTGAAAATCTGTGAATGCAGATTTGTTTCTTTTAAAAAATAAAGGAATTTTTCCTTTGAGTAAAATTGTCTATCTCCAGTATTTCGAGTACTTTCCCTCCAGGTGGCATTGAATAATTCCAACCTGTATATGTGTTTAACCTTTTGGACGCCATTGTCACATATACGTGACAAGCAAGCGCGTGCCCTGTACGCCAAACGACACAAATATGTGACGAAATTGTAGATGAAATTGTGGCTTGGCGTGGAGGGCACGCGCGAGCGTTTTTGCTGTGGCGGTCAAAAGGTTAAGCTCATAAGGCTCTACCTAGCTCCAAATGTCCGTAGGAGCGCATGTCGCTGACCCTGGCCCCGGCGCCCAGCTCGGCGCTGCAGCTGACGGCGGCCTTCCTGTCGCACAGTGTGGCCGCTAGGCCGCAGCAGCCGCAGCCGCTGCCCGATATGTCCACCATGGCGCTCACTGATAAACGTAATGTATTCTTTATGATGACAAATACGTTTAGATATAAGGATGCGTTTACACTGGCTCTTGCAACGCGTGTAGCGACATCTATACTCCCTCGTTTACAACTTAAGTGATAACGGTCTGGCAGTAGACCACCAGACAACATACAAATGTCCAGTCGAAAGATGCTCCCTTTTTTATGGAAGATTAGGAACTTAACGCTCGGTTTCTAATATCCTTTATATACGAGTGTGAAAGACGCTTTATGTCCATTTCGTTTTCTTTGTTAATCTGATCTTAAAGATAATTAAAATGGCCAGAATAAAAAAACGGTCATTTGAAAAAAATCTATAATCTGACTTTCATTGATATCCCTTAAAAAAACTCTAAGAAAAAAATCATCCATCTACATTAAATTTCCACACAGGTCCATTCCTCCCAGAACCAGAAACTCGTGCCGAAGAACCTCCAAACGAGCACCTATACAACCGCAACGTTCTGTGGACCTTCGAGGACATCCACATGCTCATAGGCAGTGACCTACCCATTTTTGGCGACAAAGACCGACCCTGCGTCAGTCTACGCCTCAGAGACGCACGGGAACCCATCAACGTACTAACAGGCATCGACTATTGGCTCGACAACCTAATGTGTAACGTCCCTGAAGTCCTAATGTGCTATCATTTAGATGGAATAGTCCAGAAATATGAACCGATGAAGACTGAGGATCTTCCGAACATGGAAAACTCGAAATTCTCACCGAAAGTTATACGCAATGTCGCTCAAAATATTTTATCCTTTCTGAAATCCAATGCAACGAAAGCAGGGCATACCTATTGGCTTTTCAAGGGACCCCATGATGACGTTGTGAAGTTATACGACCTGACGTCTCTATGTCCTGATAGTTTAGACAATCCGTTCACGACCCCAGTGGCTATGCTCCTCTACAGAGTCGCTAGGAACATGCGGATGACGAACAGGTCGAAACATGTCCGTCAGCTGTTGGAACACGTCATCGAGTTGCTGAAGGTGGAAAGGTATCCACAGATTATCGCGTCGTCGCACTATATGTTGGCGGATTTGTATGTGCCTGCTACTACTAATCCTGCTAATCCGGATTTCAAAGGTGAGCTTTTTATAATTTAGTAAAGTTATATTGTCCTGGTAAAATTTAGAATGTCCTTGAAAATGGACACTATCGAAACATTAAATTAAATCATCATCATCTCCCTAGCTTTTTCTCAACTATGTTGGGGTCGGCTTCCAGTCTAACCAGATGAAACTGAATACCAGTATTTTATGTGGAGCACCGAGCGTTTTTTTTTTTTCATAATTTCACTTCACATTTGCGTAGTGGTTCATAAAAGGCACCTACTCTCCAAATTTCAACAGTATGGTGTCAACAGTTACGGAGTAAAGTGACTGTGACATACGGATGGATAGACAGACAGACAGGACACAACGCTAAGTGTTTGTTATTTGCATTCAGCTACAAATGGAGTTATTAAAACATTGCCCAGAAATGGTGCCAACTGTTTTGTCTTATTCCCGTTATGGTGCGCGCGTTTCATTTAAGATGTCTTTAAACATACTCAGCGCTTTCTCGCGACGAAGCTTCTAAATAACCTTATTTACCAAAACGTAGTAGAAAAGGTCCTTTTTCTTTCTCCCTGATATAACATTATATAACATATAAATATATATACATATATAATATATATATATATAAATATATATCCCTTTTATAACATTTCTCTTTTATCTCACAATGTAGAAGAAAACTCAGACTCAGACTGCGAAGACACAGATTTCGTGAACACCGACTACCCGCCAGAACCCACGGATATTTGTTCGGACAACGCGGTGGACGTCACGGGGCAGACAGACTCCACTGACAGTGACGCGGACACCTCGCTCGCACTGCAAATCAGAAACCTGGAGTTGAGGGACATAGGAGACAGGGTGCGGAATTCTGTTGGGGTGAGTCACTTAACATCCGTAAGAGAACCAAGGTTACTAACGTAGCCCGAAGAATTGCCACACTTAAGTGGCAGTGTGGGCAGGGCACATTGCTCGCAGAAGGGATGGCTGATGGGGCCGAAAAGTTCTGGAGTGGCGACTGGGAACCGGATGACTTTGCGTTGTAAGACCTCCCACTAGGTAGACCGATGACCTGGCGAAGGTTGCGGGGATCTGCTGGATGCGAGTCGCAAGGGACCGGTCAATGTGGCGACACTTGGGGGAGGCCTATGTCCAGCAGTGGGCGTCTTTCGGCGTAGCGGACCCGTAGTGGACGTAACGGAGCGGACTACGACGCGGACACCTTTGATAACATTATCAAACACACACATACACACACACATTATTACTTTTATTATGATTTTTAACTAATTAATTGAGTGATATGTTATGACTTGTAATGAATTTAATGATTTTTTTATGATTTGTAATGAATTGAATGATATTTTTATGATTATTAATGATTTCTTTGCTACTATTATTTTATCGGTTTCAATTGTATTTGTGGTCTACTTATGGGTATTTTTTCCTGCAATAAAACACTTTTTTTTATATATATAATCTAGGGGTTCAGAACTTCAAGCGTATCGTGACAGATCTCCGAGCTAGATCGGAACGACGACGAATTTAAAATGTTGGCTGGTACAGATTGAATGCGGCTGCAACTGAGTTGTTTGATTGATAGTAAAAGCTTTAAGCTACAAACATTTTTCTTCCTATACTAAGGTCCATGTTCACCGAAAAGATAACGGATAACGGGATCTTAAAGTACTTACGGGATAATATCCGTGATTTTCTTTTTTTCTATGAGCTCCTTTTTTCTTCCTGACTACAGGCATAATAAAGGGTTGCTTAAGTAATACTTGAACGGACCCTGAGAAGATGATAAAGATGATCATGTGCTTCCTTCCAGGAACGTAAGGAGTCGACAGGAGAGAGCGCGGGTCTGGGCTGTACACCACCCGAGCGCTGCGGCCGCGCGCTCAAACATGCGCTGCAGGGCCTGCTGGCGCTACACAATGTTACCATACACAAGTGCAAGGTAGATATTATCTTGATATACAGGAACTGCATGAAAACAGAGGCAAAAAAATATCCAGCGAATTTCCGCTGACTTTAATCTAAAGGGTGTAAAAAAGGCACTTGTTCTCCCCGTCATGGTCATTGCGATTATTTTTTTGTTCTACACCCATACCTGGTAACCTTCTTGTTACGGAGATATTGGGGATCAAAGTTCCAACTTTTTGACAAGTTTTTTTTTTAATATTTTTTTTTATTATGAGATTTTTACTGTAAACAACGCCACGAACCCCGTACTATTCGATCCATCCATCAGCACAATGTATTAAGTGCGTTACATTGAGTTCTACCAAAAAACATGATTTTTCACCCCAAAAAAATATCGTTTCCCAGCAATAATTGTTGCATAAAATTACTTAGTTTGATGTACAGAACCAACCATTGGTATACAGGAACTGCGTTAAAACAAAGGCAAAAAAAATATATCCAGCGAATTTCCGCAGACGTTAATTTATAATTATGTAAACTTGAGAAAGGAGCCAGCGACAGCTGGTAGTCAAGTTATCAGTTTTATTTGTTTTAGTTGTTCAGATACCACCACGTCTGTGAGGTTTTGCTAGCTAGTTTAATTTGACCGGTATCGGGAATGGTTCAAGCTACCGGCAAACAACTCTCACATTTAGCGACTACTACAATAACCTAATATTGTTATGTCCACTCCTATTAATGAATGTTTATTCCTCCAAACAGGAAGAAGAACGCGATCGCCTAAAACAGCAAATAATAGTAGAAGAACAACACCCAAAAATGGCGAATCCGTCCGAACCAATCAAAATGAGCTACGAGCCAATCACAACGAAGCCGAAAGCTGACGGCAAAGAACACTCGTCCCGCAGCCGAAGACGAAAACGAGAACGAAAGACGAGTGAAAAGACGAGTGAAAAGACAGCAAACTGTTTAATAGAAGCAAAATCTAACATCGATAAAAATGCCATACAAGTTCTTAAAGAGAAAAAAGTTTACCCTACCTGGCATGAACCAAATCGAGACGACAATTTCGCTTGGAAACTCCATCTGAAAACTCTTTTATACGAAAAAATATGTCTAGCATACGCCACTCTAGCAGAATACAGTTACTCAAACGAACAATACGGATTTTCTCTCAAATACATAGACATGGCAAGCAAATGTCAGAAGTTATTATCAAATATGATTATTAAAAGTAAAGTAGTTGATGCAGGAGCGTTGATAGGTCGTGTCGGGGACAATTACTTCCAAATGAGCAAGAATTGGCATCGGTTGGAGCAGTTCAAGAAACAATTTGAGACGGATCATGATATTGATGGGAAAATTCGGCTGGAGTTGGAGAATGATATGGCTGAGGAAGTCGATCATGTTGTTGTTGATGAGTTTGAACTTGGTGAGTTTTGTTTTTATATTATCTTGTGTTAGATTATTATTGTTTGCAATAATATTCATGTTAAAAGTTTCTATAGTAAATTCTGATGGCATAAAGGCCCTTTGTAGGCACTAAAAATGCTAGAATGCAACTAAAAATACCCGACTACTAAAAAATCACGCTCTAATTAAATTTGGGATTTACAAGGTGAAATCGGCTCTTCCTATTGTTGAAGTCGGTTAAAATGTAGCCTACTCGTGTGTTACCCAGGCCATAATAATAAATGGATTGACACCTTAATCATCCAAATAGGATGAATAGTTTAGGCGCTACGGAACATACATGGACTGTACAGTACCTGCTATGGCTTTTGATTTAGTATCGTATGATATAATGTGGGACAAGTTAAGGGATGCGGGTATATCGGCGGAGTACACCTCCCTCCTCAGATACTGGTACGCTAAACAAAAAAATCTGGTGAGGTAGGTGGGTACTCAGTCGGACGAGTACAGGATGGAATGTGGAGTTAGACAGGGGGGTTAAGCTCGCCTCTGCTATTCAATTAGTACATCAACCTGCTTATCGAGCGGCTGAGCAGTACACATGTCGGTTTCCACATCGATGGAATATGTGTAAATAATATAAGCTTTGCAGACGATATGGTGCTGCTCAGTCCATCGATAGGTGAGTTGAAGAAGTTTCTTTCGACCTGTGAGGCCTATGCGGGGGAGCATGGCTTGATTAAAACTCTAAAAAAAGTGATCTTCTTGCCCCCCCACCCTAACCTCCCCAAGCAGTGCAGTCGTCATGCTGTGTTCCGCCTATAGGTCTCAACGGCGGCGTAGCACTTAAAATAGGTACTTATGACGACAGTTTCAAAAAACTGCAAATCTTTTAAGTCCGCCAGTTAGAGTAATCTATACTAATATTACAAAGTAGAAGAGTTTGTTTGGTTGAACGCGCTAATATCAGGAATACCGTCTCGAATTGAAAAATTCTTTTTGCCCATTTATCGAGGAAGGCTATAGGCTATATAACATCACGCTATGACCAATAGGAGCGGAGCAGCAATAAGAAATGTTGCAAGCGGGAAAAAAGCTTCTTTTGAGCAGGCGATGCGTTGCGATATCAAAACTTCACGCGAACGTCGTTGCGGGCCGAAGCTAGTTAAGAATAAAATAAAATTAATAATGACATTAGAAAGCTACTTTTATAAATAAAAAATTATAATAAAAATAAAAATGTCATATAACAAGCTAAAAATTACATTAAATTGTTAAAAATTAGTTAATTTAAGTATTTGCCACCCTCTGGGACCCCGGGCACACGCGCCCCAGAAGGGGGCTGTAGAGCTTGTGACGCTCCCACGAGTACGGAGCTACAACGAAGCGATGCGGCGCCGCACCACACTGTGTAACCCATCTGTGTGCGAGAGCGCAAACATCGCAGTCGCAGTACAGTAGCGGGGAGCCCCACCACCACCCTGAACGCGTTATTGTATTGTATTCGGAGAGCGTTGATGGCCCGCTGCGTGTACTTGACCCACAGTTTGCAGGTGTAGAGAATTTGGCAGAACGCTTTAAACAGAGTTATCTTTACTTCTAATTTCTTCAAATCAGCGTGCCAACGCAATTATTGACAAAGATACGTGACGTCAGAACTCACTAAAAATTATATCAAGGCGTGACGTATGGAGAATTTTAAAAGCATCGTATCTTCGTAGATTTTGATTTATGTAACAAAAGAAAAAATACGGGTTAAATATTAGTTGATAATCTAACTGACGCACTAATTAGTTTTTTTTTTGTCGTCTACCCTATTGGCAATAGTTTCGGTAAGTATCACGGTTACATTGTCATGAACGACCTAAGAGACGACGGAGATATTGACAGGTAGCGTAGAGCGTTGTTTATGAGGAGCAATATGCATGCCCGCAAGTTCGCTCGTTGGACCACAGACGTCAAAGTAACCCTCTTTATGGCGTTCTGTCAATCGTTCTACACCATGTCATATACGCGACGAGCCTACAATGTGTTCCGTGTCCAATTTAATATCGCCTTCAGGGTGCTGTTGGGACTGCCATGGCCCTGTAATGCGTCGGGCATGTTGAAAGCTGTTTGCCACCGACTTCGGAAAATATTTATACCAAAAAGCTTTTCTTTTGCACTTTTTACGGAGTATAAAGCTACATTTTCAATTTCTGTATGATTTGTACTTTTTCCCTGCAAATAGCGCATGTAAAACATTTTTTCCCCCACAGACATATCCCTCCCCTGTAGCGAAGTGTCCGCCATGCTAGCATCGTGTGCGACGTACAGACGTGCGGCGGGCGCGGCCGCAGACAGACGCGCCGAGCTACTGCGCCGCCTCGCGTCCGTTGTGAACGAGCTCGGTGTCAGGCACATGAACGATGCGCAACGTACGTATACACACACCTACACTACACTACACCATACAGACGCGCCGAGCTACTGCGCCGCCTCGCGTCCGTTGTGAACGAGCTCGGTGTCAGGCACATGAACGATGCGCAACGTACGTATACACACACCTACACTACACTACACCATACAGACGCGCCGAGCTACTGCGCCGCCTCGCGTCCGTTGTGAACGAGCTCGGTGTCAGGCACATGAACGATGCGCAACGTACGTATACACACACCTACACTACACTACACCATACAGACGCGCCGAGCTACTGCGCCGCCTCGCGTCCGTTGTGAACGAGCTCGGTGTCAGGCACATGAACGATGCGCAACGTACGTATACACACACCTACACTACACTACACCATACAGACGCGCCGAGCTACTGCGCCGCCTCGCGTCCGTTGTGAACGAGCTCGGTGTCAGGCACATGAACGATGCGCAACGTACGTATACACACACCTACACTACACTACACCATACAGACGCGCCGAGCTACTGCGCCGCCTCGCGTCCGTTGTGAACGAGCTCGGTGTCAGGCACATGAACGATGCGCAACGTACGTATACACACACCTACACTACACTACACCATACAGACGCGCCGAGCTACTGCGCCGCCTCGCGTCCGTTGTGAACGAGCTCGGTGTCAGGCACATGAACGATGCGCAACGTACGTATACACACACCTACACTACACTACACCATACATACGCGCCGAGCTACTGCGCCGCCTCGCGTCCGTTGTGAACGAGCTCGGTGTCAGGCACATGAACGATGCGCAACGTACGTATACACACACCTACACTACACTACACCATACAGACGCGCCGAGCTACTGCGCCGCCTCGCGTCCGTTGTGAACGAGCTCGGTGTCAGGCACATGAACGATGCGCAACGTACGTATACACACACCTACACTACACTACACCATACAGACGCGCCGAGCTACTGCGCCGCCTCGCGTCCGTTGTGAACGAGCTCGGTGTCAGGCACATGAACGATGCGCAACGTACGTATACACACACCTACACTACACTACACCATACAGACGCGCCGAGCTACTGCGCCGCCTCGCTTCCGTTGTGAACGAGCTCGGTGTCAGGCACATGAACGATGCGCAACGTACGTATACACACACCTACACTACACTACACCATACAGACGCGCCGAGCTACTGCGCCGCCTCGCGTCCGTTGTGAACGAGCTCGGTGTCAGGCACATGAACGATGCGCAACGTACGTATACACACACCTACACTACACTACACCATACAGACGCGCCGAGCTACTGCGCCGCCTCGCGTCCGTTGTGAACGAGCTCGGTGTCAGGCACATGAACGATGCGCAACGTACGTATACACACACCTACACTACACTACACCATACAGACGCGCCGAGCTACTGCGCCGCCTCGCGTCCGTTGTGAACGAGCTCGGTGTCAGGCACATGAACGATGCGCAACGTACGTATACACACACCTACACTACACTACACCATACAGACGCGCCGAGCTACTGCGCCGCCTCGCGTCCGTTGTGAACGAGCTCGGTGTCAGGCACATGAACGATGCGCAACGTACGTATACACACACCTACACTACACTACACCATACAGACGCGCCGAGCTACTGCGCCGCCTCGCGTCCGTTGTGAACGAGCTCGGTGTTAGGCACATGAACGATGCGCAACGTACGTATACACACACCTACACTACACTACACCATACAGACGCGCCGAGCTACTGCGCCGCCTCGCGTCCGTTGTGAACGAGCTCGGTGTCAGGCACATGAACGATGCGCAGCGTACGTATACACACACCTACACTACACTACACCAAACAGACGCGCCGAGCTACTGCGCCGCCTCGCGTCCGTTGTGAACGAGCTCGGTGTCAGGCACATGAACGATGCGCAGCGTACGTATACACACACCTACACTACACTACACCATACAGACGCGCCGAGCTACTGCGCCGCCTCGCGTCCGTTGTGAACGAGCTCGGTGTCAGGCACATGAACGATGCGCAGCGTACGTATACACACACCTACACTACACTACACCATACAGACGCGCCGAGCTACTGCGCCGCCTCGCGTCCGTTGTGAACGAGCTCGGTGTCAGGCACATGAACGATGCGCAGCGTACGTATACACACACCTACACTACACTACACCATACAGACGCGCCGAGCTACTGCGCCGCCTCGCGTCCGTTGTGAACGAGCTCGGTGTCAGGCACATGAACGATGCGCAGCGTACGTATACACACACCTACACCACACTACTACGTATACATCACATTACACTAGTTTAATAGTGGTATCTAGCTATTGTGAGACATGCCCCTTTAGACACTGTTCTGACATCATAAACTCAGCTTAACTCTCACTTCATTGATCGATACTTAGGGACCACGAGACTACGAGTCAAAGGATTGTGAAAATGGCCGCTTTAACAGAATCAGGGGTTTTGTAAAAAAAATCCGATTTAAAAGAGTGTCCATGGAGTTTCATGCCCGTTATTCTCCATGGAGATATACTTCGTACAGTACTTTCACAGCGTTCATACCTTGTGACTGGGACTGAAGCTTCATTTTATTGTTGTCTATGTTTCGATAGTTCAAAAATGTCTGTAACTGGCCTACTTGAAATAAATGCTTTGATTTTGATCATAATAGGAAATTAATATGAATTACATTACAATTCGCATAATGATTACAAAGTGACAATTCATAATATTAACTGCGTCTGTGACCATTTTAAGAATATTAACGTGATTGAGCCAATTATTAACCTATTATAATTCTGCTAAAGCGGCTACTTTTGGCCCCCTGGTCGGACAAGCGGTCCTGTAGCCAAACTTTCTTTGGGGCGGATAGCAGCCGCTTGTGTGACAAATCGTGGTCTTAGCCGCATAGTGGGCTAAGATTCCTTATTCTGAACAACTCCCCTTATTATTCTGAACAACTCCCCTTATTATTCTGAACAACTCCTCTTATTATGCTCAACAACTCCCCTGATTATTCTCAACAACTCCCCTTATTATTCTGAACAACTCCCCTTATTATTCTGAAAAACTCCTCTTATTATGCTCAACAACTCCCCTGATTATTCTCAACAACTCCCCTTATTATTCTGAACAACTCCTCTTATTATGCTCAACAACTCCCCTGATTATTCTCAACAACTCCCCTTATTATTCTGAACAACTCCTCTTATTATGCTCAACAACTCCCCTGATTATTCTCAACAACTCCCCTTATTATTCTGAACAACTCCCCTTATTATTCTGAACAACTCCTCTTATTATGCTCAACAACTCCCCTGATTATTTTCAACAACTCCCCTTATTATTCTGAACAACTCCCCTTATTATTCTGAAAAACTCCTCTTATTATGCTCAACAACTCCCCTGATTATTCTCAACAACTCCCCTTATTATTCTGAACAACTCCTCTTATTATGCTCAACAACTCCCCTGATTATTCTCAACAACTCCCCTTATTATTCTGAACAACTCCTCTTATTATGCTCAACAACTCCCCTGATTATTCTCAACAACTCCCCTTATTATTCTGAACAACTCCTCTTATTATGCTCAACAACTCCCCTGATTATTCTCAACAACTCCCCTTATTATTTTCAACAATAAGACCACCGTCTCTCTACACAGAAATCTACATGAAATACCTAGAAGAGGAGGACCCCAAAGACCCCAGAGCGAAGCTCCTCCTTAAGCAGTTCAACGTGACCTCGCGCAAATCTTTGGAATGTCTGGACGAAGCCACGGACATCTTCAAACAAGTCAATGATATACCCAACCTGGCGCTCTTGTACTGTAACAAGGGACGATACTTGAGGTTCAAGGCGCATTGCGATCAAGGTGGATTTAGGTAAGAAATACGCTAGTTTTCACCATCAATAAATTGCAAACCTACTTTGTCCGTCAGTTTGAGTATTGGAAAGTAATGGACACGTTTTTTATGGATTTGTAAATCAATGAATATTGAGAAAGATAAAACGCACCAAAACTCGGTAGTGGGGGGTCGTGACGTCAGAACGCACTAAAAATTATACCACGGTGAGACGTATTGAGAATTTTGAAAGTGTCGTTTCTTCGTCAATTTCGGTTTACGTAACAAAAGAAAAAATACGGGTCTATCTAACTGACGGACTTATTCGATTTAATTGGTCATCTATACCCTATTGTTTAGACCGTAAAGTAGTTTTTTTTTTTAATGTGAAATATCATATCAATATTCTCATGTCCTTAGCATAATCAGCCTATAATGTTCCCACTGCTCCAGCACACGGTGTGTCCCAACACACGGGCTCCTCTCTACGAGTGGGAACGGGGTATAATCCACCACGCAGATCCAGTGCGGGTTGGTAGATGTCACACGTTTTCGAATGGTTCTAGGATATGCGGTTTCTTCTGTTTTCCTTCACCGTGAAGAGAGCAGTGGTGATGAAATAAATTACACTAAGTAATGCGCCTGATTGAGTTCGAACCCAGGATTTACTGTTCGTAAGTCGGGACCACCAATGGGCCACTGCTATACTCTCTTGCCCTTATCCCAATAGGCTTGTTAACTGAAAAAATCTAATTAGTCCGTCACTAAATATATTTGCAATTGTTTGATACTGTCGTCATGCCTATTCTTGCCATATCACCCAGTCCATCGTTTTTTTTCCCTCACTCTTTTCCTCATTCCTCCGCATCACATGCCCATACCGCAAACCGACTTTGAGCCTGAAGCCTCATACATAAAACCTTGATATTTTCTTTTCAGTACCGAAAAACGTCGTCTGTACAGCGAAGCAGAGGAGCTATACCAGTCAGCGCTGTCCCTGCTGGGGCCGCGGGAGACCTGCGGCGCCAGCTCGGTGTGGGAGCTGGTGGCTTGGGAACTGTCCTGCCACCTGTACACGCGCGCCGTACTGCTGCAGGACGCGCCTGATGTATACAACGTGAGTGTTAGTGTCAGTGTCACTTCATGGATGAATTTTACAATTTTTAACCCCCGACGAAAATAAGTGTGACGTGTAAGTGTGTCTGTGTGTGTGTGTGTGTGTTTGTGTGTGTGTGTGTGTGTGTGTGTGTGTGTGTGTGTGTGTCTGTGTCTGTCTGTCTGTCTGTGGCATCGTAGCGCCCGAACGGACGAACCGATTTAGTTTTTTTTTATTGAAAGGAGAATTCGTCGGGAGTGTTCTTAGCTATGTTTGATAAAAATCAGTCCAAGATGGACGCCGCCACAAAATGGCGGATTACATTTTATTCAACAACTCCCTCAATATGGGTATCAAATGAAAGGGCTTGACTAGTAGAATACTATACACCATGATAAATTAAAAATCCAATATGGGCGCCAACACAAAATGGTGAATTAACGAATTATTTTCTACGGTTTTTAGGGTTTTGATAGCCGTCATTACCGATCATAGAGTAAAATTATGCCCGGAAACCGACAAGTCAGTAGGTACAAATGGTGTCACATTACTTATCCAGATTTTTGTTATGATGAGAGAGGATAATTTTTTTTTTTTTTGCGTTCTCCTTTTATCTGCGATCGGCTATCTAGCCATAATCAGATAGATTCTTTGTTTGAGTTTATTTTGTGATGTTCCATTAAACATTCACAGTATGTGGTTCAGTACTGTAACAACTTAAAATGTTCACTGTCTCTGGTCCAAGTTTAGGATTTGCCATCTTTTTAGGCGGGTAATATCCCCTTGTCTGTTTAGAAGGTTCTTGGCTAAGACATTGCTGTGTTTGCTCAGTCTCTGTTTGTAGGTTTTGCTTTTTTCGCATATTTCTTCTTTCACTGTTGGTATCTTTAAGTGGTTGTGTATTTCTATGTTTCTAACAAACCAAGGTGCTACTGCGATTGTTCTTAGGGCTACATTTTGGAACCTTTGCAAAATTTCGATATTGGAATGACTAGCTGATCCCCAGAGTTCTATTCCGTAAGTCCAGATAGGTTTAACTATAGATTTGTAAACAAGTATTTTGTTGCTAATGGATAATTTTGATTGTCTTCCTAAGAGCCAGGATAGACTTTTCATTTCAATGGTAGCTGCCTTTTTCTTGGCCTTAATATGGTTGGCCCAGGTAAGCCTTCTGTCTAGATGTAGGCCCAGGTATTTTACTGTGTTACTGTTTGGCAGTGGTTTGTTTTCCATGTACACTGGGGCACAATCATCCTTTCGAAGGGTGAAAGTCACTTGAACTGATTTAGTTATACTAGGTTGTATTCTCCATTTCTTCAACCAAAGATCAATTTTATTCAACTGCACTTGTAATTTCTGGGATGCTTGAGTCGAATCTTTGTCACTTGCAAGGCATGCGGTGTCGTCTGCATAGGTCGCCGTTACTACGTCATCAGAATTAGGCAAGTCTGCAGTAAAGATTGAGTAGAGTACAGGCCCGAGCACAGAGCCTTGTGGGACTGAAGCCTTCATTTCGTACAGATCAGACAGTTCTTCCTCATACTTAACTTGAAATTTTCTTTGGTCCAAGTAGGATTTTAAAATCATGTAAAAAGAGTTAGGTAGAAGAGATTTAATTTTATACAAAAGTCCCTTGTGCCAGACCCTGTCGAATGCCTGTTGGATATCCAAGAACACCGCAGAACAGTATTCTTTATTTTCCAACGACTGTCTGATTTTGTGGACCACTCTGTGTACTTGTTCTACTGTCGTGTGCTTTTCACGAAATCCAAATTGATGGTCTGGTATTATCACTTTCTCGTCAAGGACTGGTTTTAATCTTCGCAGAAACATTTTCTCAAACACCTTCGATATGATTGGAAGGAGGCTTATGGGTCTGTATGAGCTTGGTTCAGTTGGCGGTTTCCCTGGCTTCGCTATCATACATATTTGTGATATCTTCCACATTTTTGGGTAGTATAGTAGTCGAAAGGCAGCATTGAACAGCATAGTTAGAAATACTATGATTTTTCTAGGTAAACGCTTGAGAATTTCACCTGTGATGAGATCGTAACCAGGACTTTTATTATTCTCTAGATTTCTTATTGTGCGTGTCAGTTCTCTCGGCGTTACCAGTTTAAGTACAGGTGATAGTTGTTGATCGCTATTAAGAAAATTATCAACTTCCTCTTCAAAGTCAGTCATCAATGAGTCATTCGGAGTGAATACGGCAGAAAGGTGTTGTGCAAAAACTTCCGCCTTGTCGCTTGCTTTTCTGGCCCAAGATCCATTAGATTGCCTAAGCGGGGGTACAAAATTTTTTGGCCTCTTGAAGTTTTTGGTTATTTTCCACAGTGAATAGTTATCCTGTTTTCGCGCTGACAATGTTGAGAGTTTTTCTTGGAACGAAGTATTTTGGTTGTCATGAATGAGCTCCTTCAATTCTCTTGCGGCTTTATTAAAATCCCTTCTGTCCTCTTCCGATTTACTCAAATGAAGCTGCCTTCGCAATCTTCGTTTGGCCTCCAGCTAATGTCTTATCTCTAAGGGTATGTTATTTTTACAGACTGAAGTGTCCAGCGTTGGTGTAGCGCGCCATGCTGCTATTTGTATAAGATTAGTTATATAGAATGTAGCAGAATCTATATCTTCTTCAGTTTTAAGTTTTACTTTTAGATTAACTTCTTCTTCAAGGTAGTCCGCAAATGAGTCCCAGTCAGTTTTTCGATTGCACAAGTTTATTTTTGGCTCTCTCTTGATTGCTGCAACACTAAATGTGGCAATAACTGGAGAGTGGTCAGATAGTGTATCGAATGACGACTCCACACTAGAGTTGATATTTGACAGTCCCTTGACAATAAAGAAATCCAGAAGGTCAGGTGTTCTATTGGTATCGGTGGACGCACAATGGTCCATTTCAAGGACTAAGTGCGGAAACCTAAACCCCCATGATAGATAGATTGGTATCGGTGGGCCAGTATGTTGGTTCGCCAGTCGATAGCAGACTTTGTCTGTGGGTTTCAACACTCTTTTTCAGCTCGCGTCCTCTGGTTGTGATGAGTCTGGACCCCCAGTAGGTATGTTTGCAATTCCAGTCTCCACCACTGATGTACCTGTTGCCTAATGTATTGAAATATCTGTCAAACATATCATTCTTGACTTTCTGGTTTGGTGGACAATATACCGCACTTATGTTAAGGGGACCGATACTCTCATCTATGGTAATTGTAGTTGCTTGTAGCCAATTTTCTTTGAATTCACTATGTAGGTGGTGTTTGATGTTATTTTTTATAATAACAGCAGCCCCACCGTGAGAGGTGTTGTCTGGGTGGTTGGTGCAGTATACACAATAGTTATTCATCTTAAATAGTTTGCGATCATTGAGGTGGGTTTCCGATATTAAGGCAATGTCCACTTTATTTATTTTTAAGAGCACCTCTAGTTCTATTTTGTTTGGCGCTAAGCCGTTTATGTTCCAGATGGCTATACGTATTGAGGTCATGGTTGTTGTTTACTTATGAGTGTCATGATGAGGTTCATCATAGTGCTCATCTGGGATATCAATTGGTCTATCCTTTCAGTCTGTTTAATTATGAGGTCAATAAAGCTATAGTTTTGTTCTATAGGACTGTTTTCTTTTTCCTTATTATTGGAAATTGTTCTCTGTGACTGTTTGAGGTCACTGTTATAATGTCTCTTTTGAGTGTGATCTTCTAGGTTTTCAGGTCTTTTGACAGCTTCGCTGAATAATTTGAGGTCGCCATCGTTATTTTGATGTGCCTTAGGTTCTACGTTATCTGGCTTAAGTTTAGAGTCCTGTTTATCAGATGCGACTTTTGTTTGTGGTTGTTTTTGTTTATTTCCCCATTTTCTTGCAGCAATTTCTTTATACACTTGACATCCTTTATAGTTAGCAGGGTGGCTTCCTGAGCATAGAGTACACACTGCAGGGGTGTTCCTGTCGATAGTACGTGTTGTAGTTTTGTGTTCACCAGCACACTTTACACATCTGTAGGGTCGCATACAATTGTTTTTTGTATGCCCATACTGCTGACATCGTGTGCATTGTACTACAGTATTTTTCCTTTTTGGATCTTCTATAATGATTTTTTGATGATATATGTATTTGATCTCCTTAACCTTTCGGTTGTTTTCGTGAGGGAATATGTTCACAAAGAAGGTATTTATGGGCTCCTTTGTCGCATTGGAACGAGCTGTCACTATTTCACCTTTGACTTTATTGCCAGTTTCTTCTATTGCTTGAACTATGGCGTCTTTGGGAGTGCTGAAGTGTAGGTGTTTAATGACAATTCTCATGCACTTTTCATCCTTTTGGGTGAAAGTGTGCCCTATGAGTCCTTTTGCTCTAATGTGTTCTATCAGTTGTTTATATATTTCAACAGAGCTGGTGGAAATAATTAACTGGTTTTTGTTTACGACTTTGTATGTGTTGTCAGTCTTTTTAACCACTTCTTCGAGAAACTCTGTTAATTTTCCTAGGTTATCAATACCGTAGAACATTATGGGCGGGGGTTTGGAAGGTTTTCTGGTTCCATTGGACACGGGGGTCGGCTGGGTCGGTTCATCTACGTTTAACAACGAAAAACTGTTGCTTGTGTTTAGGTCTGGCACTGCAGCTTCCTCAATGTTATGAGTGTTTATTCCTCGACGTTTACTCAGTTCTTGTTCTCTTGACTGTATTCTTTTTGCAGAGTTTTTGTTTGTTTCTGTCTCATCAGGTGATCGGTTTCTCTTATGTTTTTGTGTGGGTACTCTTTGCCATGGCACTGATGGATTACATGGCGTACTTGCTATCTCTTTGCTTGTACTGGGTAGACAAGCAGTCGCGGTGGCAGGAATTTCATTTGTATTAGCTGGTTTGGATTCGTTGACAGGATTGCAACTGTAGGTCTTTTGTTTGTCATTGCTAATTTCAGACAAAGATGATGACCTTGGTCTATTGAATAATCCTGGGTGGAATATTTGTTGCGTGAGATTTTTATTTGAACTCATTGTGGTGGAGGTTTGAATTATTATTGTGGCAACACTAATTCCAAACGTCAAATGACATTTTGATGTTGAAATAATATTATCAAAAGTTTGAGGGTGGATGGAAAAATCTTTAAAAACCGGCCAAGAGCGTGTCGGGCCACGCTCACTGTAGGGTTCCGTAGCTTCCCAGACCATTAAAAATACCAACATTTTTCGTCAGCAAAAATAACTTTGTTTTTCATAGTATTTGTATGAAAAACAAAGTTATCATTTGCGTTTTTTTGAAAAAGTGCTATATAACTCAAAAACTATTCAACTCATCAAGTTGAAAATAATTTTCCTAGAAAGTTCATATAAAGGTCTACTTCTGTGATTTTTTTCATATTTTTTAAACTTATGGTTCAAAAGTTAGAGGGGGGGGGACACATTGTTTTTGACTTTCGGAGCGATTATTTCCTAAAATATTAATATTATCAAAAAATGATTTTAGAAAACCCCTATTCATTTTTAAATACCTATCCAACAATATATCACACGTCAGGGTCAAAATTAAAAAAAAAATCGCTCCCCACTTTACGTCTGGGGGAGGTACCCTAATAAAAATGTTTTTTTAAATTTTTATTTTTGCACTTTGTCGGCATGATTGATATACATATTGGTACCAAATTTCAGCTTTCTGGTGCTAACGGTCACTGAGATTATCCGCGGACAGACAGACAGACAGACATGGCGAAACTATAAGGGTTCCGTTTTTTGCCATTTGGCTACGGAACCCTAAAAAGTGAGATGACACTTTTGTATTTTGTTCACTGTTTTTTGTTTGAATCACTAATTATAATAGCTCACAAACAGTTATACACAGTTTTCACACTATAAAGTTCACTTTTACTTTGTTTCTGAGCACTAAACTCGATGTTTAACGCACAAAATCACTAATTATCCAACAGCGTATCTACGCGTGTTGACAGCTGACAGCTTATTGGATTATTGATATTGGAGGATAAATTAGATATTAGATTTCAGGTTTGGTCCCATAGTAAAAGTTGTTTGTTATCATGAGCTCAATCACGTGTGTAAGTTTCGTACACTAATTACCAGCCACCCTACATGTGCATGAATTTCAATCTTTATATCTTTGGCATGATAGTCAACCTCAACTCTTTACATACAGGAGGTGTCAGAAGTCGCAGACGCATTGAAACACGCCCTAAAGTACTGCCTGCTAAGTCCCGGACCGAGGCAGTACCTGTACCAGTTCAGGGCAGCCATGATATACCACAGACTGGGCTCGCTGTATCACTCGCAGTATCGGTGAGTTTTTTTATAAGTAGCTGTATTAATCCTTTAATAATTCTCAAGTACTGCTTGTGTACCAGTTCGGGCAGACATGATGACACTTACTGTTACCGTAATTTTAGTAGAAGACTAAAGCGACCGGCTTATATTTCGTGCGGATGCGATCAAATTATGTGAATTTTGTTAGTCCGCACAAGACGAAACACACAAAAAAATGGTTAAATTAATAGTACAAAAAATTATCATATAAAAATAATATCAATCGAAAAAAAAACAAATGAAATTGGTCCCCTATTGCAATTTGCAGCATGGTGAGGTAACATAAAATAAAATGTGGCAACATTATACTTAGAACATTAAGATTTCTGTGCTAAAACCAAGCTAAATCAGCCAGCCATACGTTCTTTCTATGTCTTGGCCAATGTTCTATATTATGCTGTGCACAATTTTACCTTTTAAAACTTTTAAGAGCACATAAAAAACATCGATAAGGGGTTGCAGATTAGCTACCTGTCTATTTAGAAAGAATAAATATTTGTTGACAGAGCAAACCTATTTTTGATCACTGTACACATAGGATGATAAACACACATGATTATAAAACTATAAACCTATTATTTTTTTTGCAGGATAACACAAGAAGAGGGTCCAAAACGACGCACACTACTGAACGCGACACGCACGAACTACGAACAGGCATCGAACATGTTCGCTTTGTTAGAGGACGCGGGCATGTTCCTCACTGTGCAACTAGAACATGTCGCCGTGTTGGAGACACAGTGTGCAGGTAACGTTACTACAAATAACATCACGCCTGTAATCCCCAAAGGGTAAGGCAGAGCTGTGCCTAGTAAAAAAACTCATAGAAAACATCGTGAGGTAACCGGTATGCCCTTAGATCCAAACATTCGAAGACGTCTACCAACCCGCACTGGGCCCGCGTGGTAGATTATAGCCCATTTCCACTCATACACGTAGAGAGGAGGCCTTCATCCTAGCAGTGGAAATAGGGTGATTAGACTATCTTTATTATTTTATTTTAAGGATTGTATTTTAATTCAAGAGGAACATATACATAATTCTGAGGAACATACATTATGTTGATTTGATATCGATACTAGTAACTTCCTTGAAGTTTCACCAGCTAATTTCATTTGACCCCAGAAAACAAACTTAAGGCGATTACACGAGCTAAACGCGAATTTTATAATTAGTAAAAGTATATGATTCACTGATATAAACAAGACCAGAAAAATATCTGATATTCTTCAGGATATATGCTAGCATGATACTGTTTTGAAAACATAATACAATTAATTTGGCTCTATAAAAAAAAATCGCGAACTTACCTCTAAAAATATCTTCTCATTCTGATTTTTTGGCAAATAATTCTACAAGCAATATATTAGCATGATACTGTTTTAGTTTTTTAATCCAATCAATAGTTTTTTTGTAAATCGATCGAAACTACTCATTTCGCGCTATTTGGCCATGTCCATTTCAACCACGCGGACAACTCATAATATTTGATGAAACTTTGCCAGGAATTAGTCGTAATTTGTTACTTTACACACCTCTTTTCTTGAATTTGTTCCAAAAAAAACCAAGACGCTATGACAAAGAATAGTTGGCCGCTAGAACCGCCACTTGCCGTACTCACCGCCCGTGATTACACAGAAACTATATAATGCAGATAGACGAATGATACATCAAAAGAAAGGTCTTACTTTGTTTAATTTGTCCCAAAAATAAAAAACGTCAAAACGTAAATAAACAAAAAGTTATGCAATGTTTAGTTTTCAGGTTATGAGTAGGTAGGTATATCACCATAAGTATCAAATTAATAGAGGCTAATGTGTATAGACAATTAGATTTTAATTTGTTACAGCGAAAAAACACAAAAAAATACTAGAAAGTAGGTTCAATAATATGTTAGAGTCGATTTTAGTTGGCCGCTCGGACGGCAATATGCCTATGTACTAAAACAATGTACAATAACTGTAATACAATGGCGTTTATCTCGTTATTAAAAGTAGGTTTAAGCTTAATTAGAGTACTAATCGACGGGTAACGTAACCTAGTTTGCATAAATATGGCGAATATAACTGCAGCATTCATATTTTAGAAGATATTTACAAAAACACAGTAGTATGAAATCGTATGAGAGTAGGGTGACCATGAATTTTCACATTTTCGGAATTTTCGATATTCACATCTTATTTTTTTAGGGAGAGTGCATAATTTATAAAAGTAAAAGTCACAAATCGATTAAAATTTCTTTATTCATAATCAACACAAAGGCAAACAAATCAAGTAATAAAAGTCAACAAGATAAATATAAAATCTTTATAAACTAACTTAATCTAACTAACTAACTTTATCTTTCCTCGAGAAATGCGTGGATTAGAACATATAGAGCTGAATTTGAAAAATGACCAAAAATCTAGCGTTAGTTGGGCTGTAAAAAATTTACACAACTTTTTAAAGAGTTGCAAACTTGGGTATAATAAAATAAAATAAAAAAAAAATAAAAAAGCCTTTTATTTCATGCAGATTACAAAAAGAAAAGTTTAGTTCAATCTTAATAGCTAGTATAATAGTTTTTTTTTTTTTTTTTTTTAGTAATTAAGTTTAAGTAAGTTAAATAAAGTTGTCCTTAAAACTAGTTGTTATTTTAAATTATTACATAAATTAATCCTACGTTACTATTATACTGTAAATTATATTTAGTCTGCAAGAACCCCTCTGTAGGTGAAGGCCTCCTCCAAAGATAGCCAGTCCTCTCTAGATTGGGCTACTCGTATCCAGTTTGGGCCGGCTGTTTTTTTGAGCTCATCTTCCCAACTTGTTACGGGTCTACCTCTGCTTCTTTTGCCTAGTGGACCTGCCCATGTGGTAACTCTTTTCGTCCATCTCTGGTCCTTTAGGCGCGCCACATGTCCGGCCCATTTCCATTTCAGTGACTGAGCGTGTACCAATCCGTCCCTTGTCTTGGTGATATTTCTGATTTTTGTGTGTCTTATTTTCTGTAGCTTTTTTATGTTCAGCATACTGCGCTCCATTCCTCGTTGGCATGTAATTATTTTATGCTTAGTTCTTTTATTGAACTTCCACGTTTGGCAAGCATACGTTAGACATGGTATAAGGCACGAGTTCAGTACCTTGGTTTTAATTTTAGTTGGCATGCTGCTTTTGAAAATGTCCTTTAGTGCCCAGTATTTGTTCCACGTTAACTGCGTCCTGCGATCTACTTCTTGTTCGTTACTATTCTGGTCAAAGCTAATTTGTTTGCCCAGATATATGTAATTGTTTACATATTTGAGAGGTTCGGAACCCACATATAGCGGTGTCCTTGTACTGTTAGTCATCAGCATAGTTTTGGATAAATTCATTTCTAAGCCTACCAATTTGCTGGACTCATTGAGTGACTCTATCATATACTGAATTTCTGATCCTGTTTCTGATAGTAGGACCAGGTCATCTGCAAATCTTAGGTGGCTTAGGTAGGTTTCTTTGATCTTAATGCCTCGGCCCTTCCAATTGAGTTGACTGATGATCGACTCCAGTGTTGCTATAAACAGCAGTGGTGAGAGTGGGTCGCCTTGTCTTACTCCTCTTCTGACCGGGAACCACGGTCCAGCCGCCTCTAGTTTGACTCTACTCTTGCTGTTATTGTATATACTCTTGATCACACGAATGTATTCTTTTTCTACCCCTTGTGTTGCTAGGGTTTCCCAAATGCTTTTATGCGATACACAGTCGAATGCTTTTTGGTAGTCAATGTATGCAATGTAGAGTGGTCTATTTTTCTCTCGATATTTTTCTATGAGAAGTTCTATTGTGTGTATGTGGTCAATCGTTGAGTATCCTTTTCTGAATCCAGCTTGTTCTATAGGTTGACGTGTTTCTAGTGTAGAGTTTATTCTTTTATTTATTATAGAGGAGAAGAGCTTGTAGATGGTAGGTAGCAGGCTTATAGGTCTGTAGTTCCCTATATCGTTTGGGTCGCCTTTCTTGTAGATAAGAATTATGTCAGATTCAGACCATTGGGTGGGCGTCTCTCCAGTTTCGATAATAAGGTTGAACAGTTCAGTCAAGTGGGCGATAAGGGTTGCTGAACCGGATTTTAGTATTTCGTTTGTGATGCCATCAGAACCTGGACTTTTCTCTGATTTCAGAGCTTTTGCTGCTTCTATTACTTCGCTTATTTCAATCTGAGGCACAGGTGGGTTGCCGTAGTTGGGGCTTGGATGTGGATCTTTACTAACCGTACATGTCGTTTCTTTTGTACTGTATAGATTTGTATAGAAGTGTGTTGCCACGGTAATGATGTCGTTACGGTTGTTATGTATTTTATCGCCCTGTTTCAATCCTTCGATCCATGTTTTATTCGTTCTCAGCTCTTTGTAGGCTTTCCTTGTGCCTCCCGTTTGACTTATGTGTTTTTCTAAAGTGTTATATCTGTAGTTATTGTAGTCTTTCTTGATGTACTTGCCTATGAGCTTATAAAGGGCAGAGATCTCATTTTTCATTGCTCTAGACTTGTCTTTTGTCTGTTGAAGTTCCTTCCGTCTCTTCATAAGCCGTAGTGTGCGATCCGACAGAATTTTATGGGTTTTATTTTCTTTACTTTCACTTTGAATTGCTTGCAGGCTTCTGGTTATGGCTTTGATAATATTGTCGTAATAGCTTTGTACTGATTTGTCTAACGGTGCGTTCAGTGTTGTTTTTATGTACTCATTGAATTTAGAGATGTCATCTTCGTTAGTTATCTTTTGTTTTTGGTGGTTATTATATTTAGTTCGACTTTTCTTTGGTTGCTTATATGTAATCGTTGCTCTAACTGGTCTGTGGTCCGAAGGGTAGTTTATATTCAATACTTCGATATTTTGAAATATTTGAGGACGGTTCGATAGAACGAGATCGATTTCGTTTCTGTATTTTTTATCAGGAGAGATCCATGTCCACCTGTTTTTTAATTTTTTCTTATAAAATGTATTTAAAATTGACAACTTGTTTTCAGTAGCAAAATCTATCAGTCTTTGTCCTCTCTCATTTCTTTCACCATAGCCGTTCTGTTTCATAACTAAATATTCTTCTTTTTTTGGTTTACCAATTTTCGCATTCCAATCTCCCATCAGTATGAAGTCTTTATACGATATTTCTATCGCTTTGTTGAGTGTACAATAGAAACTGTCGATTTCGACTTGGTTTGCTTTTTCCGTAGGGGCATAGACTTGTATGATTGATAACCGAGTATTTCCAAATACCAAGTTTAGGATTGCGACTCTTTCTGTTAGACCAATGTAGCTTTCTATGTTGTTTTTGTGACATTTTTTAACCATAAAGCCTACACCATACAAGCCAGGCGTTTGTCCCGTGTGGCATAATATAAAATTATCATACTCTTCTATTTTGTTTCCCATTCGCCTCGTTTCAGCCAATCCGATTACGTCGTATTTTATGTCCGATAGAGATTCATTAAATTCTATCAAGCGTTCGTATGTAGAGAGTGTTCTGACGTTGTGTGTCAAAATGTAGAACTTTCCTGTTGTAGTAGTGGTAATATAAGTTGTTGTAGATTCTTTTGTTGATAATGTTGTTTGATTCATTGGAGGGTTTTGGTCATACTCTTCCTCGGTGACCAGCCGGCTTGGAAGACTTAGATTGTTTTTTATTGTTGTTTTTCTTACGTTAACCGTGTGAGAGGGGTGTTGTAGTTGCTATATCTTCTCCTTGTTATTTTCCTTTGCTCCGGGTGTATTATTTGGATTTTTGGTAGTCAAGAAGTTCAGTATCCCTGGCTTTACGATCTCTTCAGACAGGCTAGAAGATTTTTTACGTGACATTTGGTTATTCGTATTTTGGGTTTTATTCTTCTTGCTAGCCTGCGTTCTAACTTCGTCGCGTCCAGCAGGGTTGGTTTCAGGAGAAGCTGAAAGCATTCTTTTATTTTTTGCTGTTGGGTTTTTTTTGTCTCGTATTATTAGTTTGTCGTATTTTATTATTACAGAGTTTCCTTTTTCTTTTTCAATTCGTACCTGCTCTTGTAATTGTTTTCTTTTTTCAATTATATGTTGGGGGTAATCTTCTGTTACATAAAATGTTGTATTTTTCAGTGAACTACTCCTTTTGAATATGTTGATTTTTGTACCGAGCGTAGAAAATGTTACTATTATTGGTCTAGGTCTGTCTCCTTTTTTTCCTATTCTCTTTATTTCTTGTAAATCTCTATGATCCAGGTCCAAAGAGAAGTATTCTTTTATAAAGTTGATCATGAGTTTTTCTAGGTTTGCATATGATGTTTCTGTTTCTTCTAGTCCGAAAAATACAATATTATTTTTTCTTATCTGTTTTTCTATAAAATAGAGTCGTTTTTCTTGATTTTCTATTTTTTCCTTAAGGCTGTCGTATTTCTCGTCTAGTATTTTGAACTTTTCTTCTAAGATACAGTTTATATTTTGGGTAACTTGTTCGGTCACCTTTTCTCCGCTTTTTAAGATTGTATTTTTTTGTTCATCAAGTTCCCTTTGGATATTTTTTAGCGCATTCATAACTTCTTCCATGTTTGTAACTTTGTTTGTTGTGTTATGGTACTAGTAACGCCCTCTCTTAGCAGCCCTCTGTAGTTCCTTCCAAGCTGAGGATCGCTCGATCAAGTCGGTCGAACAGTATAATGTAGTTTGATCGTAGCTGTTATGGTACCAATACTTTTTAACAGATGGCGTTAGCGTCTATGTCTAAATGATATCTTCTAGGATATTTTGGTTTTTGCAAATGACTATATTCTCTTGATTTTTCAAAAAGGCTTCACTAGGCCGAATTCTGTTCAACACTTTAACTGTTCAATCATTGTTTTCATAAATCATTGTTTTTCTAATTCTGTTGGAGGTACTTTTTTTTTGCTTGGGTATAGATAGCCCTAATGGATCCAAACAATTTACTAAAAAAAAATCAGAGATACGTCATGCATTGCGAATTTAGCGATTTTTTGGACGGATTTTGACTGGCCTATAAGATCTGTCATTTTTCAACATAGTTTTTGGTAATTTTTATCAAGACTGATCGTTATTATTTATGAAATTATGTATGAACACTGGCAAAAATGGCAATGCAGATAGAACGTTACTTTATATAATGAAAGAAGTGTGGTTACGACGCAATTATATTTTACAGATAAATTAAAAGCTAATGTAGGTAAATTATTAAGCTAAGAATATTTTTAAGAGATGACCACACTTGAAGTGAAGTGAAATCACATTAAAATGTGGCAGAGACGAATTTCATGTCTTTTTATAGATACTTAATAATTATAAGTACGTACTAAGTACAGTTTATTACTTTATTCAAGTCATCATAAAATTGTAAAAAATTAACTTACCGCAGTCGATTTGGATCCCTCTGCAATACACTTTTTGGTGGTGAGTTCCAACATATAAGTGGGCACAACTGATAACTAAGCACTTTTAGACACTTCTGGATTTGTAATGATAATTGTCTCAGTAACTTAGTAGTATGAAAATCACGGGAATTAAATACGTACGAGCATACACTTCAAAATTCAGCACAGGAATGATATTATTTGCAACAAAAAATAATCGCTTTTTAAACCCCTTGCGACAAATATTTTTAACAATAGTTTGGAAACAAAAGAGATTATTTTTCTGGAATCGTTCCCATCATAAAACACCTGCGGAAAGTCAATGAAACGAAGTTTTTATCAGTAAATAAGTACCTACTTTAAAGAATTAAGTACAATAGACATCAATATGACCGCAAAACGAACCGCATATTCGTTCAGAATACCACATTATCAACATGCCTTTGTACTAATGTAATCATACTACAAACAGTTTATTACTTTATTCAAGTCATCATAAAATTGTAAAATTAAACTTACCGCAGTCGATTTGGATTCCTCTGCAATACACTTTTGGTGGTGAGTTCTACATTAACAAATCCAACATATAAGTGGGCATAACTGATAGCTAAGCACTTTTAGACACTTCTGAATTTAATGATAATTGTCTCAGTAAGTTAGTAGTATGAAAATCACGGGAATTAAATACGTACAAGCATACACTTCAAAATTCAGTACAGTAATGATATTATTCGCAACAAAAAATAATCGCTTTTTAAACCCCTTGCGACAAATATTTTTAACAATAGTTTGGAAACAAAAGAGATTCTTTTTTTGGAATCGTTCCCATCATAAAACACCTGCGGAAAGTCAATGAAACGAAATTTTTATCAGTAAATGGGTACTTTAAAGATTAAGAACAATAGACATCAATATGACCGCAAAACGAACGGCATATTCGTTCAGAATACAACATTAACAACATGCCTTTGTACTAATGTAATAATGGTCACCCTACTCTACTTGTATTCACTCGCCCTAAAAAAATAAGATGTGAATACTATATATCGAAAATTCCGAAAATGTGAAAATTCATGGTCACCCTACTCTCATACGATTTCATACTACTGTCTTTTTGTAAATATCTTCTAAAATATGAATGCTGCAGTTATATTCGCCATATTTATGCAAACTAGGTTACGTTACCCGTCGATTAGTACTCTAATTAAGCTTAAACCTACTTTTAATAACGAGATAAACGCCATTGTATTTTAGGCATATTGCCGTCCGAGCGGCCAACTAAAATCGACTCTAACATATTATTGAACCTACTTTCTAGTATTTTTTTGTGTTTTTTCGCTGTAACAAATTAAAATCTAATTGTCTATACACATTAGCCTCTATTAATTTGATACTTATGGTGATATACCTACCTACTCATAACCTGAAAACTAAACATTGCATAACTTTTTGTTTATTTACGTTTTGACGTTTTTTATTTTTGGGACAAATTAAACAAAGTAAGACCTTTCTTTTGATGTATCATTCGTCTATCTGCATTATATAGTTTCTGTGTAATCACGGGCGGTGAGTACGGCAAGTGGCGGTTCTAGCGGCCAACTATTCTTTGTCATAGCGTCTTGGTTTTTTTTGGAACAAATTCAAGAAAAGAGGTGTGTAAAGTAACAAATTACGACTAATTCCTGGCAAAGTTTCATCAAATATTATGAGTTGTCCGCGTGGTTGAAATGGACATATTTGGCCCGCAGTGGCTGACGTAACAACCACTTTGTAGTGCAAGCTGATTAGAACTTTATTCTAACAGCATTTCAAACGAAGTTTGAACCACCACAAATAGAGTTGCTAATTTGGCTCGTCTAAGCGCCTTAAGTAACACAAAAATTAAACATACATATTACAAACATTTTATCCATTTTGATTTACCATCTCGATTGATGTCAAAAAAGTATTCCCGAAAGTGTGTGAATACAGAATTGTTTATTCTTAAAAATAAATGAATGTTTCTTTTGAGTAAAATTTGCTATCTCCAGTATTTACATTACTCTCCCTCCAGGTGGCATTTATGGACGTATATGTATAGACATCCAATAACACCATTTTTTTGTCAACAGTCTCACCGAACCTGAAACTGAAATCCCTCCAATCTGCCATCCAACTCCTCCGCCAATGCCACTCCATCATGAAACTCCTGTCAGAAAAGGACCCTGAAGACAAAGACCCACCTAAACTCGAAGACAGCGACGAAAAAAACATGAAAAACGAACACAGTCTACTCTCACTATATGAGAATAGACTCCATTTTATCCTAAAAAGTATAATCCAGTATTGTAGGTCGAAATCTAATAAAGATTATGAGAAAATAACTGATTTACACAAGAAATTGTACTGTGCTAGTCTTAAAATTAAGAAAAATGATGATGTTAGGTTGTATGCGGCCAGTATTTGTGATGTTTTAATTAGTATGGATGAAATTTGTAAGGAGTTTGAGTAGTTAGGTTTTTTTTTAATTGATTTTTTTATTTGTGATCACAAAAGATTTCTCGACGGTATAAAATATGAACTTCTATACAACTTTTATGAATTTTCAAAAATTCTTCAAAGGTAAACGACCAAAAAAAAATCGAAAACGTCCGTCAGTTAGATTATTAAAAAAAAATTGACTCGTGTTTTTTCTTTTGTTACGTAAACCAAAATTAACGAAGATACGACGCTTTTAGCTAGTTCTGACGTCACAAGCCCCCACTCGTTTTTATTATTTGCATATAATAAAATTCATTGATTTACAAAAACAAAAATACGTGCCCATTATTTTCCAAGGTACTTACTCTTAACTGACGGACTAAATAGATTTTCAATTTACTGATACTGTCGTCATGCTTATTTGCTTATTTCGGTATGTAATGATTCCAACCCAGTGTTTCTGGGTGTGTGCTGACAGTGAGTCATTTATCATGATTTCCAATTATTTACACCGTTTTATTTACAATGTATGTCTTCCGAATCCTACTTTTGTTGCTGACTGTACAAGATAACAGGAATTCCCTGTTCGCCATCTACTATATTTAATGCTTCCAATCTAAGATTTAGTTACCTTGTAAATAGCTCGACTCGCAGAACTTAAAGTGCTTGGAACATTTTTGTATGAAGCTTGAATGGATTTTTTCCGCCATATTTTTTTCTAAGTGCAAACAAGGGGTAGTTTTAAATATTTGCTTTGATTTAAATTAATAAGCACTTTGCAAATACTACACACGTTAAATAGGGAAATACATCGATTATAGGGAAAGTAATATAATTAGTCAACTTTCTGTCAATGCCACTAACATTTTATAGATTAAAAATGCATATCATATGTTTTAGATTTGCAATTAAGTGTTGATTGGGTTATTAACTTTGAAATAATCGATTTGAATGTTCATTATTTAACTAGGAAGGAGTTTAAAATAAAATAAAATACTTAAAGGACTTGCTAAGAGCTTTTAACAACCTATTTAAAATGACTCTGTAGCTAAATGGTTGAATCAGATTGCGGAGCGGGAGAACGTGAGTTCAAACGCCGCATGTTACACTGTTTACGACTTGTTAGCGACTTTCTGGCAAGCCTGAGTAGTGACAAGCCAATGACATTGCCGAGTTAGACGGCAAACGCGGTATTTCCAGGTAGGAAATTTGTAATTCCAACTGTCACCGCGTCAGACTCTTTTTTGCCAAACTGTGCGTGAACGGTTGGTTACAGACAAAATGAGCGGAATTACTCCGCCAAATTATAAACGAGGACGAATACATACATTTCACAATTTTACGGTTTCACTTCGATAGATTATAATCTACCGAAAAATAATGCGTTACATTTTAAGCAGTATATGCGGTTGACAATCTTTCGAGAGTTTACGATCTCACTAGATAGACTATAACAATCTAACGAGTCTTACAATTTTACGAGAACAAAAACAAAAGCGGTAATCTAGGGTGTACACCCTAGATTACCGCTTTGGTGGGAGTCCGGGCCTTAAGGTGTAGTCAAACCGACCGGACCGGTCGTTGGACACCTGCAGACTCTGACTGATAAAGTCCGGACCTCGGTCCGGTTGGATTTATCACACCATTAATCATAGTCTGGTTCTATGTTCGTTTGGTCTAAACTCGACTTTACACATGCATTTTCATGTGACGAGAAGGGTAAGAACTGGGGAGGTAAGGAGTTGGATTATTGCGTAACACACTTGAAATGGCAATGCCTTCCATTTTGACAGTTCAACACCATTCATTGCGTTTAACGTTGTTGCGCTTGCGAAGTATTCAACATCGGGAGCAATGGATTTGTAGGGTTATAAAGAACAAGGTGTAAAGTTCTTCATTCCCCACGGTTGCTATATCTTACTGTTTGACATTTAGTTTATGGACCGTTAGAAATAAAACGTCATAGAAAAGCTTTGTCTGCTTTTTTAGTCCTCCGAGTAACGCTGATAGGATATTCCACACCAATAGCTGCGAGACGTGGCATATTAACTGACAGTTATACGTAAGTAAGTTATAGTAAACGGCCCTAGGAATACTGAATGTTGATGTTAGTTCTTCATTTGTGTCATAGATGGCGTTGTAGTACTTTTTGTACTATGCTGCTGTAGTACTTTCTTGTACAGTTGCTGCCAGTAAAGATCGAAATACCGGTCATTGCCCTTTCCCTAATATACGAACCAAAACAAACGAACCGTGTATCGTTTTTCATTAGAAAAATGTTGGAGATCACGATAGATGGCGATTCAAAATTTGTACATGTTTACTTTTGGATTTCAAAGTTTCAAAGTAACTTTGACAAATGTAGGTGTGTCAATGACCGCTATTGCGATCTTAACTGGCACCAACTATATTAAAGTGCGGCTTATTCGCTAACTGGCGACTGGGAATCTCGCGAGTTGGCACCTTCCAATTTTTTATTTATTTTTTGTCGTCAACTCGTGGTACAGTCAAATGAAAACGGATTGAAACCAATATCTAAAAAAAATAAAAAAAAACAAGCTTTGAACGGTAAAGATATTATTAGCCCAATGCCCTTATTTCTGAAATACCCGATTGTGACGTGTTGAATGACAGATTCAACCAAATCATTTTATTGTGTTCAAGATTTTGTGAAAGACATTGCATGTGAATAATTGTGTCCTAATAATTTGTAACCTAACAAAACTAATTTTCTTAATTTTATTATTTTATTTAATGTATAATAAATGATGTACCTATCCAAATGAAACTGTAGTTTATATTATATGTTAGAAATTAATTAATTACTGTTACTGGTGTATAACCGTTGTAATAAATAAATAAATTAGATCTAACATTTTATAAGAAGTTTACGTAGCTGACTATTCATCTGACGTATTTTACGCCAGATTTACAAGGACACGCGAGTTGAGGACAACAAAAAAAAAACCGAAGCCGAAACCGCCAACTCGCGAGCACTCGCGAGATTTACAGTCGCCAGTTGACGAATAAGCCATAGTGCGGCTCGCTACAGATTAGTATTTTCTTTGAAATCTTTCGCATTGTGGCTACAAGTGTGTTACGCAGTTGGGGTGCTAAATACTAGTTAAGAAAACCAAGATATGTTTATAATGGTCTCGAATGAATTTGAAAGTAAGACTGATGTGTAGATATGTGTACTTTTATTTATTGTAAAATAAAGCTTTTAAATATTATTTGTTGTTTTATTTGGTGGCAAAAATAAACTCCAATGGAATTCGACTTTGACCTTTGTCAAAAAAAGCTCCCATAAAAATGCAATATAGATATACGGATATACCAATGACGAGAAGAATGACCTAACAAAGTTTTCTCTGAAGCCAGTTATCTATTACGGCCGTTTTCAATAACTTACTAACGGCCATTTTCAATAACTTCATCATCATCATCTCAGCCGAAAGACGCCCACTGCTGGACATAGGCCTCCCCCAAGTGTCGCCAATAACTTACTCTGACCAAAATGTCACTGGAAAAAAATAGATATTAGCCCAAATTATTTGGGGTCGGCGCAGAATTTCTTCTTCAATAATTACTTTTTAATAAAATTAGATGATTGGTAATATTTAAAAATTAAAACACAAAATTAACACATAGTATAAAACAATTTATTCGTAACAAAATATGATTAAAGACATTAAAAAATAATTATGTACAATAGAAATATTTAACTATTATCACAAATAGTTGCGCGTACGCCGCGGATTCTGGCTTTCACTAATTTGTACTTAAAAGTGTTAACTTAGCTTAAAGTACCTCCTAATGTTTTAGGGGCTAGCCAGTTTTGGGGTCATTTTTGACCCCAAAAATGTAAAAAAGGAACATAAAATATAAACTTAAGGGGCAAACTGCTTCAAAATTTACATTAAAAATTGGTCCAATTTTATTTTTAAAAATATTTTTTATTGCCGATTGGAGTTCAAAAGTGTACGTATAAAAATATGAATTATATTATAAAAATATAGATTCACTGGAATAAATAGTTATTGTTTTGATCTCCAGTCAGCAATGACAACAAATAAATAGTGGAAAAACTAGCCTTATTAGGAAACTTGGGATTCAATGAAGAAATTAACATGTTCAGTCGAATGTTCGTCAATGCAAAAGACACTCTATTTCACTTGGAATTAAAGTGATTTTTGTATTGGTCAATTTTTTTCGATTAAAATCGTTTCTCGTTTCTAATTCTCGATTATTTTTGTTCGTGTCGAATATTTATTTCAAATCAACTTTAAAATTAGTTTCTCAATTGAATCCACAAACGATCCTTTTATAATGGGGTCACAATCGACCCACTGGCCCCCACGGCTTGCCCCAGTAATACTAATATTTAGCGATTATTCATAATTATAAACATCGACACTCGTATAAATTCGGTTTACTCTATCACTTTATGCCTTCTCTGGTTTGGACGGCCTGGGAACAAAGAGAATATTATAATAATAACATATTAACATCACGCCTATAATCTCCGAAGGGTGTAAACCACCTCATCACAAAGCCGTCAACCAAGCATTCTGTACCTACATCAAACTAACTAACTACGCAGAAAATATTGCTGGGAAAAATCTTTTTTTTTTTTTTTTTGGGTGAAATTTTATTTTCTTTTACCATTATTACAATAAATATGTAGCCGTAATTGAAAAAAGTTAAGTTAAGACTGTTATCTTTTCGGTGAACATGGACCTTAGTATAGTTACTATCACATTTGACACTTCATCAAAATACAACAACGTAACCTTGTGACGGCGCGCGCGCCTATTATTTTTTTTCGAATTTATAACTAATTAGGCAGTTATAAATTCGAAAAAAAAATAATATGCCCGCCGATATACGATATACGATACGAGTAGTGGTTACACTACACCCCTCAACCTAGGTGGGTAATTAAGTCGAATATTATCGTCGTGATTGAAAAACATCAAGCCATTTTACTCCGTGGGGAAGGGGCAGAGAAAAGAAGTTCACTTGCATTTCGCTAATAAAGGGTGTAAAAAACCTTTTGGCGAATCCGAAAGGCACTTCTTTTTTCCCATCATTGCGATAATTTTTTTGTTTTACACCATACCTGAAACCTTCTAGTTACGGAGATATTGGGGGCCAAGGTCCAACTTTTTGTCATTTTTTTTTAAACAAGGTTTAGTGTAAGATTTTTGGTTTAAAACCTCCACGACCCGCACTATTCAATCCATCCATCAGCGCAATGTTTTGAGTGAGTTACGTTGAGTTCTACCACAAAACATGATTATTCACCCCAAAAAGAAAGTGGTTTCCCTGCAATATTTTTTGCGTATAGTTAGTTAGACATACTGAACGCTGCCTGTGTTAAAATTTGTTCATTTATTTTAATGGGACCTAATATACTATATTTTCCACTGGGCACATGCCCAGGGCTCCACGATCCAAAGGGGCCCCAAGTGTCTGTTGTAACTGTCAAAGCTAGAGGCTGTCAAAAGAAACTTAACTTATCCATGACAGGACCACAAATACCTCCATTATTTTCAAATGGCCAGGGACTAGTCCCTGGCTGCTAAGGTAGATTTTAGGATGAATGTTATGAATGTATACTCACTTGCCAGCCAGGATGTCCTGTATCTCCTGGAAGCTCTTCCCCTTGGTCTCGGGCACCAGGAACAGAGTGAAGAAGAACGCGGCCACGCAACACGCGCCGAAGATGAAGAACGTACCTCCCATACCCAACGCTTCTGCTACCGCGCTGAAGTACCTGGAGGTGGGAACGTTTCGTCAATTCCTATTTTATTCTTACCCTACATAAGGTCGATATTTGCACTAACAAACTCACTGCGATAAAAAGACATGACTACATTATCAAAAAATTGCAAATCGATATAATTATTTAGTCCGTCAAGTATTGGAAAGTAATGGACACGTTTTTTTTTTGTTATTGTAAATCAATAAATATTGACAAAGATAAAACGCATTAAAACTCTGGAGTGGGGTCTCGTGACGTCAGAAGGCACTAAAAATTATACTACGGCGGCGCGGCGTGACGTATCGATAATTTTGAAAGCGTCATATTTTCGTCAATTTTGGTTGACGTAACAAAAGATTTTTTTTATTATTTTTATTTTATTTATTATTCTATTAGTCAAGCCCTTTCATTTGATACCCATATTGAAGGAATTGTGAAAAAAAGTGTAATTCGCCATTTTGTGGTGTCGGCCACCTTGGATTTTAAATTTATCATAGTGTATAGTATTCTACTAGTCAAGCCCTTTCATTTAACACCCATATTGAAGGAACTGTGATATTAAATATGTAATCCACCATTTTGTGGCGGCGGCCATCTTGGACCGATTTTCATCAAACATCGCTAAGAACACTCCCGACTAATACACCTTTCAAACAAAATCGATTCATCCGTTCGGGAGCTACGATGGCACAGACAGACACACACGCACACAAACTTATAACACCCCGTCGTTTTTGCGTCGGGGGTTAAAACAGCAGTTACTAACCTGGTGATAATAAAGGACAGCGCCCAGCAGAACGCTGTAGCAATAGGCGCGGCGATAGCCTTGACTTCGATAGGGAACAGCTCCGACATGACAGCCCAGGGCAGCGGGCCCAGACCCCAGCAGTACGTCACGATGAACAGGACCAGGGACAGGATGGGCAGGAAACCGATCTTCTCCACCACTGGGTTGCCGTTGTCAGCTAGGATGAAGAACATGCCGAGGAGGGCCTGGAGACAGAAGAAGAATTTTTAAATCAAGATGAGACGCCCACTTTTCAATAGCTAGTATCAAAAGTATCATGTAGGTTATTGGGGACTATGGGGATAGTAGTGCCAATTTAATTGATCACATTTGACATCTGTCAGTTCTAAGTAATAGGTTAGCTTTTTTTGCCAATATTACAATTAATAAATAAAAAAATAAAAATAAAAAATGCAATCGTACCTAATTGAAAAATGTTTTGCAATTGTGTAGTTCTAACTTTATGCCCGCCGTTACAATAATTTGATGAAGTGTCAAATGTGATCTACATATAATCTTGGCCCTACTGTAGTTTGGCATCGACCGGGTTATCGAAAACAAGATTTCATACCTTTATTTTCAGATTTTCGAATTCATGAGTTTTGAAAACACATCGGGAGTTAGGACAGATAACCAAATATCATGTTGTTATTCATCTGTAGTTCGGGCTCCTTACGAATCTTGTGTCCGTAAATGATCCGGAGTAGGAAACGCCCGTAACTTCAGCCGAAACTACCTACGGATTTCGTGCTTAGAAACTAGACTTCCTGCTACGAAACCTTTTGGCTGTACCGGGTTTCCACTTATTGGCTATTTTGGCCTAGTATGTCATAATAACAATAATTCAAGTTGTTGGTTCCCAAGACGTTTTTATTGACGCCTGTGTCCCAGCAGTGGGAACATTAATAGGCTGATGATGATGAAAATATACTTACAAGTCCAATAGCAGTTCCACACGAGGAGATGAGGAGCAGGATCCTGCGACCGAGCCGGTCCACGACGAACGGAGTTATAAATGACGCCACAACCTGGAAGTTTAATATTATATTCAATAAGATGGAATATTGATCAATGAATACAATATCACGGAGGAGGCTGGAGGTCTCTCATGAGACGACGCGTAGTAGAGAAGTATGGAAAAAGTAAATGCTGCGCCGAACACAAATAAATTGGGATAAGGGTAAGAGAATGATGACGAGTCTGACCAACTTGGGTTGTGGAAGTCAGATAAGCAGTCGCACCATGTGAATTGCTAGTATTCAACTGCATCTGGTTAGACTGGCAGGTGACCCCAATCATCGTTTGCCTAGCCTTTTCCCAACTATGTTGTGGTCGGCTTCCAGTCTAACCGGATGCAGCTGAATATCAGTATTTTACATGGAACGACTGCCTGTCTGACCTCCGCAACCCAGTTCGTACTGGGTAATACCATACCCCTTGGTAAGACTGGTTGTCAGACTTTTTGGGCCACAGACTACCTGTAACGACTGTCAAAGATGGACAAATGACAGCCGGGACCAACAGCTTAACGTGCTTTCCGAGGCACGGAGGAAACTCTCGGTATGTAAGGGTTGTCACCCATCCACAGACCAACCTAGGCAAGCACGGCTTAATGATGGTGAACTATTCACAAGCCTTACCTGAACAACACCAATGATGATGGTGGCGATAGCAGAGTCCAAGCTGGAGTTGGCAGCCTCGAAGATGTTGGTCATGTAGAAGAGCACAGCGTTGATACCGCAGAACTGTTGGAAGAACACCAGCGCGCAAGATATGTAGAACGCTTTGAAGTTACTGCCGCGGAATACATCGGCGATCTGGAATTGAAAATGAAATATGAAAGATTAGTCATTCTGTCAACTGAAGAGCAGCAGACAGACAGGTGCAATACTTTGTGTAATGCGCCTGCTCTCAAAACTACGAAGCAAAACATCGTGAGGAAACCGGTATGTCCTAGAACCAAAAACATCGAAGACATGTGACATCTACCACCCCGCACTGGGCCGCGTGGTGGTTTATAATAGCCCAGGAGGTCTGTGTCCCAGAATTGGGAACATTAATAGGCTGATGATGATGCTGATGATTCAGTCAACTCAATGCTGCACTACTCATGTAGGCTATCGCAGATATTCGCCAGAGACACAAAAGAATCAAGGTTCGAAATAACCATTACCAATAGATCTGAGACCGAATTAAAGATCGTACTGGATAATTATATTATGATTCGCGTTGTGTTTACTAAGGGAAGAAAGCAAACCTTGAATTGAGCAAATTACTTACGGCCGTTTTCTATAACTTACTTACGCATAACTGTTAGTTAATATGCCTACGACTTGTAGCTATCGGTGTTTCTATGTATAAATAAAGTGAGCTTAGAATATCCTCTGCACGTCAGCTACCTGTCACTCGGCGGACTGTGATTCATTGAAAAAACAAAGGAAGCTTTTCTGTGACGTTTTGTTTGTAACGGTCCGTAAGCTAAATGTCAATCTGTTAGAGACAGTAAAGTTCCGTTACCTGTTGGTAAGTTATTGAAAATGGCCGTAAGAGGTTAAAAGATCACCCATTATTCTATACGCTTCTTTTACTTGCGAACAAAGATTCACTTTCTAAGTGGGCCAATATTAATGACTGTTCCTAGCAGAAGATATCAACTAAAATTTATCATTATCAGCCCAAAGTGTCCCACAGCTGGGCAAAGCCCTCCTCCATTCTCTCGATTCCTTGCGGTTTCCCACAGGGCTGCATCCTAGGTCCAGTCTTATCTTCGCTTGGACCTTCCACGATTACCTAAAATATTCCATATAGTTAGACAGTTGTTTATAACTTACGGTAGCAGTCTTCTCCATGGAGGCGTTCACATCGGCGGCCATCTTGTCGAGCTCGGCTTGCACTCCCTCGTGCGACCGACCGCGGATCTTCGCCAGGCAACTTGTTGCTGACTCGCGGTCACCTGCGGACGGACGTTACAGAGGAATGAGGGTCGGTTTAACAGCTAAAGGAAATAAAACCCGACGAGAACAAAGGCAGGAGTGATGAGGAGTGAATCAGTTTCTTCTAGGCAAGCCTGCTTCACTCTAGGCCGTATAATACGTGAGGCTTGTAATTGGCTTTCTGGCGACTATGGTTTCCTTTTTTTTCCTGTATTTATTAGCTGTAAGTCTTCCATGTACTAAATAAATAAATAAATAATCGGTTCACATTCGGTCAAACAAATATGACCGCATTGTCGACAGTCATAACGGTTACGTTGATGGTGATGTAAGTATCCAAAATGATTGGGAAACATGGTATCTATAGGCATAACGACAGTATATCTAAAAATTACAAATCTATTTAGTCCATCAGTTAGAGTATTGGAAAATTATGGACACGTATTTTCAAATCAATGAATATTGACAAAGATAAAACGCATCAAAACTCGGGAGTGGGGGCTCGTGACGTCAGAACTCGCTAAAAATTATAGCAAGGCGTGACGTATTAAGAATTTTAAAAACGTCTTACCTATCTTCGTCAATTTTGGTTAATGTTACAAAAGAAAAAATACGGGTCAAATATTTGTTGATAATCTAACTGACGGACTTATTATTATTTTTCGTCGTCTACCCTATTGGCATCAATATTTACCTTTAGTCAAATAGTAGAAAGGCGACTCGGGCATGAAGAAGAATCCGACGGCGAAGGCTCCAGTGAAGATGATACCGACGTAAGCGATAACCATGTACGACACGTACGGACCGATGGAGTAGATCAGCAGGTAGCCCAACGTGATGAACGCTTGCAGGAACGAACCGAGGGCACCACGGGAGTCATCCTAGAAAGAAAGGAGAGAAGATTGTAGTAACAAGGATAAAATATTGCTTTTGAGTTTGACCGCAAAGAATTTTTCAGTAGCAGAGCTCGGAGTCTAGATTTGTAAAAAATTGATGTCAAAATGACATGGGACCTAAACATAACTGACAGAATATAGGGAATAAGGGAATTACTATTGATGAGTGATGAATTTTGTTGGAAGGCCTTCTAAGTAGACCGAAGTCCTGGTGAAGGTTGCGGGGATCCGCTGGATGCGAATTGCACGGGATCGGTCAATCTGGCGACACTTTGAGGAAGCATATGTCCAGAATTAGACGTCTTTCGGCTGAAATGATGATGATGAAACCCAAATAGACCTTACCGTAGCAATTTCAGCACAGTACATGGGTGAGATCGTGAACAGCATTCCGACGGCCAGACCCCAGAAGATTCTGCCGCCGTAGATCATGCCAACGTTCTGGGTGGCCGCCATCAGGATCCAACCGATGAACAACGGGATGGAGGTACTGAGGAGGCCCCATTTACGACCGATCTTTGATGCTGCGAAACCACCGAGGAATGGTCCTGGGAAAAGGGAAGTTTTGTCAGTATTAACAACAATCTTTTGCTCTTATGGGGGTGTCAATTCATTACGTGAGGTGTTTAGGGGGCGGGGGGGCGGGGCGTTAAATGTTTACTTTAATAATATTGTATGCACGTCATGTGACCTTGCGACGAATAATTATATATTTTTTTTAATTAGTGGACGCCCCCTAACAGCCTCTGTTGCTTTTTCTCAGTGAAAAAAGTTTTTGATCTGTACTCCATCAGCCCAGAACGTTCCTTAGCTTGGGTAGTGGTTTGTACCACTTTGTAAGAAGGAGTCGGCAGGCCCAAATGTTGGTGGAAGTCTTGTCTTCGATTGTTTGTAACATGGTTTTCTGACGTTTCTTCTCCTTCACATGTAAATTTAAATTACGCAAAGTTATGCGCCTGCGTAGGTTAGAACCGGCGACGTACAACTCACCACTGCTCTAAATTGTGTCAAAAAATCAGTCGGACAAAACCATCATCATCGCAATCAAAGGCAGTGTTGCTCCACCAATAGCATAGACGGCCAAAATCGAATTAGTCCGTCAGTTAGATTATGAAAAAATATTTGAACCGTATTTTCTCTTGTGTGACGTAAATCAAAATTGACGTAGATACGACGCTTTTAAAATTCGTGACGCCTAGGTAGAATTTTTAGACGTACTGACGTCATAAGCCCTCACTCCCGAGTTTTGATGCGTTTTGGAACGAAGTTCCTTATCGCGCGTTGTGAAAGGGGCCTAGACGAAAAAAATTCTTACGAAAAAGTTGTCACGACACTTTTTTTATTTTTAAAAATAAATGAAGGTTGCAATGCGTTTGTTTCATTTCTATTTCGCATTGAACAGTGTGGTGTTGCGACGATTATTTTTGTTGAGTGAACATTATATTTGTTAATAATAAAAAAAATATTATTATAACTTAAAAAAATAAAATTTTATTACAATTCCTTCACTAGTTAATCGAAAGAACTTCGTTCAATCCGGGTGTCCCTTGACACCTCTCAAGTTTTATTATCTTTGTCAATATTCATTAATTTACAAAAATAAAAAATACCTGTCCATTATTTGCAAATTCTCTATAACTGATGGACTAAATAGATTTGTAATTTTTCGATACTGTTGTCATGCCTATTTGCTTCTCCCATTTCTTGCCAAGGTATGCATATCCCAACAAATGAGGAAATCAGTCTAATTACCGAAGATAGCGCCAACAGTGAGCAGAGAACCGATCCATGCCTCCTGGTCTTTAGTGATGGCCTGTCCCACCGGGTTCTCCGTGGAGTTCTGCTGCAGCTTCAGGTTCACGGGAGACGTCCATCCCATGGAGTAACCCGTCGAGGCGATTGCGATGTTCGCTAAAGAACAAAATAAAATGTTAGAGATGGGTTACGAAACAAGAATTTGGGTCTACTGAAAAATCACGATCTGATTAAATTCTGGGCTTACAAGGTAAAATCGACTCATTCTATTATAGAAGTCGGTTAAAATGTAGCCTATGTTGCCCGGGCCATAATAACGATTCGATTGACACCTTATTCATTAAAATCGGATGAATAGTTTAGGCGCTACGGCGAAACATACGTAAATACATACATACATACAAACATATCCTTCTGAAATCATAACCCTTCCTTTTGGCTTCGGCATAGTTGAGTAAAAAGTGTTGAGAGTCGGTTCAGTGGCTGTAGTGTAAACTTACTACTACGAAATTTTTTGAGGAAGAATGTTTGTTAATCTTTCAAGCAAAAACTACTGAACGGGTTTGGATGTACAAACTACGTGGGCCGCTAATGAAAAATTCGTGATGAAAATACCAATGATAATTTGTGCGACCTGGGAATCGAATTCAGGATCGCATACCCAGCAGTCGTGCTTGCGATCATGAGACAATCGAGGCAGATATTTATTGAGACGAGGATCATTTTTAATGTTCCCGCATAACAATAATCTTCATCCCGAAGACCGTAGACAAATATGACTCCGAAAAATGTCTATAACCACCAACATGGGCCACTGTGTACAGAAGCCACATGACGGCCACGTCAACACCTCCACGTCGATATTTACATGTCATTGTGGGTAAACAGTATATTTAAGATGTTATAAAGATACGAGATAGTGTAAGTAAATATTCCCCTCTTGTGTACAAAGATTTATTACCGCAGTAAGTCAGGTTAATTAAAACTTTTTTTTTTATGAATGGTAGGTATTAGGTACGCAGGTCGGCAGGTCCACCTACTGGCTTCTGCTTAAACGGACTATCCTGTGGA
The DNA here is from genome assembly GCA_950022955.1 of Xestia ashworthii. NCBI lineage: Eukaryota > Metazoa > Arthropoda > Insecta > Lepidoptera > Noctuidae > Xestia > Xestia ashworthii. The sequence continues at coordinate 17,504,475 of OX465570.1, read as the reverse complement.
TGCTTTGACAGTAAGGCCTCCAGCCAGGGGAATAAAACTTATAAGTAAATTAAGCGACAGCGCGCTAAGGGCACCTCTTAAGGGGTACAAAGCCTCGGCTTAGGGCCTCGCTAGTGAGGGCAGCAAAGGGACAAGCTATATCTGAGTGAGTGTGAATTTAGGGGCTGATTTAAAACTGGCTGGCTGGCCCAGCATCGCAGTCTGGCTCGAGTAAGGGTTGGAGTGGGGGAGCTTGCGGGGTTTAATTAAGTTTTGTTCTTGGTTTTTTTTTCTGAAACTGCATCATTGGTCTAGCAGTCGCAAGTACTACTGCTGAGCTTGATTTCCTGCGTTCGATTCCCGGGTGAGGCAAAGTAATATTGAGATTTTTTATAATTAATTTCTCAGTAGCAGTCATGGATTCTGGATTTGTGCGGTTAACTGGCGAAATGAGGGCGTAATTGTTGCCTGCCGGGGCTGCGGGACTGTTCGAAAGAGATACCGCGGCCCCGGAACATAAAGGACGAGGAAGGAACATGGATGGGTTTTAGTCAGTAAAAGTCTGACACTCCCTCTCGCACCGCTCAGAGTGGGAGAAGTCATTTGATGATTTCCCCATCCGAAAAAGAAAAAGAAAAATGGGTGTACTTGTTAGGTACACATCTGCATGACCCTTCGGGTATTACAAGGTGTTACGTTATGAATTAGCCGAATTCAGGATAATCATTCCTGTGGTCATCTTCTAAACAATATTAAGGCTGATGCTCCAGCAGGGTTACGAGTATCTTTCTGATATCCAGTGACTAACGGAGTAACGCGCTTCGGATGTACACCGAACTTTGATAGCAACCGAGAATTTCATAATATTGGTATTAAGTATCACACTGAGTGACTATAACACACAGAAAATATATACCCTAAAGGGGACTAACAGCCACGAAGGGCATCAATGACGTCATATTTGATCGCGACTGGTGGCGATACATAATACGAATCTAGGAAATTCAAATTTTCTTATGTTTTGTTTGTTTGTTGATTAAAATATTCTTCGCGATTTTAATACGTGACATGTACTTACAGAATTATAATCATCAAAGTCATCAATACAGCCCTCCAAGTTCATAAAGGTCGAACGATTTCTTCAAGGTCAAAGTCGTTTGTAGTTCGTCGCGGGCTACCCTTATACACTTTCACCTTAAGGCAAAAATTTTATCCTACCGCAACATAGGCCAGCATCATGGGCCACTGTGTAAGGAAGCCACATGATGGCCACGTCAAAACCTCCACGTCAAAACCTCCACGTCGATATTTGCATGACATTGTAAATATTTAAGATGTTATAAAGATACCAGACAATTTAAATACTACAGAGAGTAAGATAAATCTTTATTTAAATATACATAAGTGTTGCCACAATAAACTCCGGTATTATCTTAGTGTTGCTAGATTCTTTAGACCACTGCTGTGTTTGAGTTTTGAGATAAAATATATTTTAAGCTGATGTTTGATGAACGGCTTCCTGATTAGCGTAATAAACATAAAAATAAAGTATTTGGTAAGCTAGTTGACGTGGCAAAATGTTTTTTCTCGTACGTATGGTTCAGTGCGAGTATACAAAGAGGTTCAAACCTTTTCATTTATAGATGTCGGACTGAGTGCCTAGCGTTAAGTGTAAACACTTGAATGGGTATCTATAGGTAGGTAAGCATATATACCAACACTAGGTGAACTGTAAAAGCTTACGAGTGCAAACGAAGTTATTTACGACTAAAACTACTAACACGACGCGACGGTCAATGTGGTTTTGTAAACAGACCGATGCATTTTATGGAACCAAGCCCTTTCTATTCATGAACACAAATAAGTTACTTATGTGTGCTTTAGTATTACCAAGGGGTATCGTATAATCTATTTATAACTGGGTTGTGGAGGTCAGATAGACAGTAGCTTCCTGTAAAATACTAGTATTCAGCTGCATCCGGTTAGATTGGATGCCGACTCCAACATAGTTGACAAAAGGCTAGGCAGATGATGATGAACAGGGTTGTGGAGGTCAGACAGACAGTAACCCCATGTAAAGTACTGGTATTCAGCTGCATCCAGTTAGACTGGAAGCCCAGCCTAACATATTATGTGGGTAAAGGCTACACAGATGATGTTTTCTCCCAAAACGGCAAAGGAAAACGTCGTGAGGACCGCGATAGAAAATATTATCCTAGACATTTTATGATGGTTGGCCGCCAAGGCGTCAACTCGGACTGAGTTCTCCGTAAAAAAACGATCTGTTAGTTCATTGAATTACAAAAAAATCAATAAACAAGTTGTTATTGTTATTTTCATTACGACACTTGCGTTATAAAGCTGTTTATTGTATGCTTATCTTTTGCGGTCAGTTTGATAGTTTTCTACAATACTATTATATAAATTATCTGTGGTACTTCGATCGCGTTCTAAATAAACCTTATTTGTTTGAAACCTCATTGTTCAGTGTTTCTTGACACTGGGTAATTATAGAAGCTTCGGAGGCAAGACTTCTTCTATTCAATTTTTGCCAATTTAATAGTTACAGTTAAAGGCCCATGGGCGCCATAAAAACTATTCCCTCCAGGTTAGTCACTAACCACAGAAGAATTAGTTCAATGGTGTAGCCGTTTATTGATCGCTAGGTGTCTTGATCACGGGTTGTACTTATCTTCCCATTATCTGCCGAGCCATTTCTCAACTATGTTGGGGTCGGCGTCCAGTCTAACAGGATGCAGCTGAATACCAATATTTTACATGGAGCGACTGCCTATCGACCTCCACAACCCAGTTAATACTGGGTAATACGATACCACTTGGTAAGACTGGTTTTCAGACTTTTTGGGCCTCTGACTACCTATAACGACTGTCAAAGATGTGCAAATGACAGCCGGGACCAACAGCTTAACGTGCTTTCCGAGGCACGGAGGAAACTCGGTATGTAAGGATGGTCACCCATCTACAGACCAACCTAGGCAAGCACGGCCTAACCTAAAGATCGGCCCGAGCGGCTATTATTATTTGGCCACGAGATCCTCATCTATCTTCCCAAGGAACAAAAATCTGTTCAAAACTAGAACAACTGTCTCTCTGATCTACAAGATAACTTCATTCTATTTGTCATATAAACTCTGAAATTCAGATAAATTTAATCTTTTTTTGATAACTACATTTGATAGGAAATATATAGACACAATAGAGGATTACATTGTCACAGTTAAGAAAGATACCTGGTATAAATTATGGATCACATGTCATGTGCTGGCTCCATAAATAGCAGTTCTAATAAATGCGAGATTATGTATCCGTCAGTATATATGCCAGAAGAGGATCCAGCACAAAACCCTGCGGACCCGAGCCCCTGTGTCCATTCCTTTCAAGCAGCTAAGAATCTGGCAAAAGGTGCAATCACACTCGAATACAAGCGCAGAAATGGTGGACCTCGACCATCTGAGTGTACGCAATCCAAGGAAGCTATGCCATCCCTGGATATACAAAGTTGACCAAGCACCTTCTGCGCCTGGACAGAGATCGCCTTCGACTGGTGGCGGGAACCATCACTGGACACTGGCTCACTGAATAAACACTTCCACACCCTAGGAAGCACTGACAGTCCCCTGTGCAGAGCATGCATGGAGGAGTAGGAAACGGTGGCGCATGTGCTCCTTGAGTGCACTGGCGTTATCAAGATACGCGAGGAGACCCTGGGAACACCAAGATCCCTTGTGGATGCCCTGAGAAGACCGGGAAGTTTGATCGGCTTCTGGAGGGAGGTGGGCTGGTAGGAGTAACGGCCACCATGGCTGAACGCATAATGTTCCACATTAAGGACTAAGTGCGGAAACCAAAACCCCATGATAGACAGAACCGTCAGTATATTTGGCATAAGGATAGACCATGACCTGAGATCAGACGTGGGATACATTTTTATCCTAGCTGTGAGTTCTTGTGGGATTATTTTGGCCCTCAAATTCTGCTAAGTCGCGGCCAGGCTTAAGTATTTTAATAATATTGGTAGCTTGTTCCATCCACTGCTAAATATAACTTATGCCTCTTTCGTGTTATGCATGATTCTCAGGAGTAAGAAACATGGTAGGGTAAACTTGCATAATTCGTACCCCTTAAGGGAAAACCATCATATTTAGAAAATTTGGAAAGATAAATTAGTTTTAATTATTAGGAATTTTTGTTTGCTTAATGCTTTATTGTTTCTATAATCAAATTTAACATAAACCTTATAAACTTCTCAAAAATAAAGAATTTAAAAAAAACTGAAAAAAGTACGATTTAAGACCATTCATCCCAAATCGTACTTTGAGTTTTATTCATTGGTATACAGTATTGAGAATCAGCATCAAAATCAATAATGTGTTACTAAAACAAGTAGGAATTCTTAACAAATTCGACGGATGATCTTCGCCAATTCTCGGCAATCATCGCTAAATCGTACCAGTACGTTTTAAGCTGTTTTAAGAACTTAACTCAAGTACGAAATAGGAGCAAGAGCCAAACAAATTTTAAATTTACCGGCAAAAAAATTGACAACAGTTACGAATATGATAACACGTCAGATGAAATCGTAAAGATACACATTAATACGTATCAAATCGTAAAATAGGTTATACACGACCTTATTTGAATAAAACTCTTACGAAATGTGTAAAAATATTACAGCAATAGTTGAAAAAAGCTTACTTTTTCAATATTTTTGTCGAGAGCAGCTTCACAGGTGTTATTTGTCAGGTGGTAAAATGGCCGACTGTTATTTATATTTTTTGACACTAGAGGCGCTGATAGCTGTTACCAAAGCCGAGTTTTAAGTGGAGTACGAATTTGGCGTAAGTACGAATTAAGCAAGTTTACCCTAAGTGAAACTAATCGGAACTGGTTATTTAATTTAACTGTAGTTTAACTAATTAAGGTTGATCTAGTCGACATTTTTTCCATAAAAATTTTGGGGGAGTATTACTCCACTGTTTGAAACTTTACATCCAAAGTTAAACATGGTATCGTTTTGTCTCATTATTTACTTTGTCTGTACGGAAACAGAATTGTAAAATATAAAGCCATTATAAAGTTACAAGCTACCAAAGATTCGTTTTTATTGCCAATTTTAACGCAACTTTGGGCGTAAATTAGTAATAAAAGAAGAATCAAACTTCCAAAACTAAGTCGGTACCGACAAAGCGCAATTATCGAAAAAAATTATATATTTTATATGAAATTGATTGATGCAGTGGTTTTTTTCATAAAACTCGATTTTCCAAAGGCCTTTTCGTAATTTTTACGCGCGCCTTTGACTGTGAATTATCGTGCATCTCACTGAATAATGTCCCCCCCGGTGCGGTGCGGGAGGATGACGCTTGTTCACACACATGAACAATATGTCACAAGTCACAAGTGAGGTGCCGTGTGCGCGCGCGTATTCCAGTTTGAAGGTCACGGCACACTACACAAGCACCGCACCAGCACAGCTGTTGCCCCATGCCTTGAATTTAGGCTACGGCGCGCTTACCACGCGTCGTCAGCGAGGCGTAAGCACGCGGTCCGCGTGCTGGCACTGGTTCGCGAGCAATCGCGGGCAACTCGTGCGGACGGCCCGCTTACTGCGCGCCGAGTCCGAGTCACCCGCGAGTTGAGTTGTATGGTAGCGGCAAGCGCGCTGACGGCCCGCCGCCGTCAGGTTTTTCATTTTTTTTTCTTTTTTATTGCAATCTTGTAGATATTCAGCAATATGTGTAAGATTTAATTTAATAAAAGGGCTTACACGAAAGCCGTCCAGTGACTGCTCCGTTTATTCTTGTGCTTTTCAGAGAAGGTCTTGAGGAATCTTTTTTTTTAGTCTACGAACAACTGTTTGGGTGTTCATTAGATTGACGGCCAGCATATTTGGATGATTAGTGATTCGCTTCTTGTAGGCTTTTGTCCTTTTCGAGATTTCTTCGATAACACTTTTGACGCAGAGTTCGTGATGGAGTCCATGTTTGAGATATACCAAGGTGCGTTCGTTATATAGTTTTTTCATAAATACATTATAAAATGGCGGTACGGTGGTGCTTGTGTAGTGTGCCATGACCTTTATTCGACAGCCTACTGGCGGCCTGTCATTCGTATGAACATAATATATAGATGCTCTGTGCATACGTATGACGTTTGACGTACATCGTTTGGACTTCAAATTATTTTACAAATTGAAATTGTTGGATTGAGTGGACGCTGCGCTGTACCAGTGAAATTGTGCTAGTTTATTGAAGAACAGGTGTGAACAACTACAAATAAACAATGGGTAAGTCATTTATTTTGTTACACCTAATCTATTTAGTGATTTTTACACGGCGACACGAGCCGACGGCAGAGGCACGCGGTTGTCGATGGCGACTTCGACCAGTAATGCTATTCTCTAAGAACACAACGCCGCAGGCTTATTAGTGACCGCCGGCGGTGCTTCGCGGCTTTGTGTACGTACACTAGGCACCATAATTATGTAAGCAAGACACTCGATCTGAGAGGGGCGCGATGCGCGCTAAGCTTTTAGTTTGTATGTTTAGGAAATGGAAATGGTTGCTCAAATAGTAGGCACATATACATATATAAAACCATCCTTTGGCACTTCTGGCACGGTAAAAATATCTATGATGTGCCTCTGGCAGTCGGGGTACCCTATTGATAACGTAGGTATGCACCTAGTGCGGCGATCAGCGGCGGCGACCTCTCGCGTCCGGCCCTGGTTCAATCCATGATCCGGAGCGAGACGGAATAGGAAGCCGTCCCTTCCTTCTGCGAAGCAGTCATACTAGCGAAGGAGGTGGCAGGTGTTAGCAGGCGTGGGGGGCCACGTGGTGGCCTCCGGCCACCGTAGACGCGGGCCTGCGGACGGTGAGCTATGGGCTAGCTCGCCGTCCGTCCGTCTTATGACGACAGGCCGTGTCGACGGCGCGTTCGTGTTCCATGCGCGCCTCAAAGAGTTGTCAGCATAAAGGAAGGGGCCCCGCAAGGGCCGAAGCCTGCCGGGGCTGCGGGACTGTTCGAAAGAGATACCGTGGCCCCGGAACATAAAGGACGAGGAAGGAACACGAATGGGTTTTAGTCAGTAAAAGTCTGACACTCCCCCCGCTCTGGGCGGAGTCATTTGATGATAAAAAGAAAAAAAATTATAAAGGTATGTACCAGTTCCATATCGTATTAGGTACCCATATATGTATGCTTGTACTAGGGTTTCTGACTGCTCCGCTCCCATGAGTCATCATCATCTGCCTAGCCTTTTCCTAATACCTACCTACTACTACCTACCACCTACTTACTACTACCTACCTACTACTACCTACCTACTACTACCTACCTACCACTACCTACCTACCTACCTACTACCTACTTACTACTACCTACCTACTACTACCTACCTACCTACTACTACCTACCTACCTACTACTACCTACCTACCTACTACCCACCTACTACTACCTACCTACTACTACCTACCTACTATTACCTATCTACTACTACCTACCTACCACATTTTTTTTTTCATAAGAACCTTCTCCTGACAATAACAAACACAACAAAAAAAGAATTAGTGAAATCGGTCCAGCCGTTCACGCGTGATGCCCGTGACCAAGGGAAATAGGGATTCATTTTTATATAAATGTATGCATACATCGATATATAAAAAACGAGTATTATAAAGCTGAAGAGTTTGTTTGTTTGAACGCGTTAATCTCAAGAACTAATGGTTCGAAAAGAAAAATTCTTTTTGAGTTGGAGGGAGGAGGCTCTCGCTAGGCAGTTGGATCAAGAGCTTGATTCAGAAAGCAGTTCTTCTGGACACGGCGCGTATTGTTAGGAGGTTCTGCTCTCAAGAGCCATAAGTGGTTAGGACCCTGTTCCCGATGCTGGTGGGATCCCTATTTTTATGTTTTTAAATGTTTTATTTTTATACATAGTTCTGTATTAAAAATTTATAAAATGTTATTATAAAAACGAATAAAAAATAATTTCATGCCCAAAAAGTATATTTTGTAAATATTTTTTTTTGGTTTTTGTTTCGGCCGTGTATGAAAATGTTATAAAGGAAATAAATAATCAGTTTACTTCAGTAACTGTTTCGTAAATAGTAGATTTACGAAACAGTTTAATTTTATTTGTTTTATTTCATATATAAAAATAAGTAATGAAAGCACCCATACAATAATAAATTGAGTAAGCAGCTTACAACCCTTGTCTGCTGATACTTGCTCCACGTTTCATGCACATAACTAAAAAATCATACTGTATGTTACTTGGTTCATTCTATTTGCTTGTGAAATGATTTCTTTCAATTGACAACCCTAATTTTTCGCTCTTTGACGTATCAGTATGGAGTTGACGATTTTGGCGGCGGACAAAGTTGGTAGGTGTAAGTGGGATTATCATAGGTACCAACTGTTATAATTACCTATGTACTAACAATTTAAAAAAAATGTCCCAAACCGTCGCCGCGTCGTGGACCCTAAAATCCTTTGGGTGCAATATGTATGTATGTATGTTAATTTTGAGACCGCGCTATCGCATTAGGATTACCCGTAATGATAGTTGTAAGGGAGATTTGAAATAAATAAATAAATGTCCAATTCGCAAAATGTCCAACTGTCCAATTCTCAATTGGTCCAGTTCGCAATTGGTCCAGATGTAATGTCAACTTTTGGTAGGTACTAATAAAACAATCTTGATGTGTTATTCATCTAATATGGGAATCTTCAAAATATGGCAATCTTGTAAATATGGGAGAAAACTGATCTTCGCTAAGTGCTCTAATTTTTGGGATATAAATGTGGCCAAGCTGGGGAGACTCTCCAGATCGGCCACCTATAAGCCCTTATATCTTTTGAACCAGTGACCGAAAAATTCTGACATTTGGCGACAAATTTCGACTAATTTGCGACAATTTTTTTGTCTTATCAATATTGAAATCCCTAATGGTGGCCAAGCCAGTTTCAATCACACTCGTGCATAAGACCAAACAGCACTGGGCCGCATTGTGGATTACAGCCCATTCCCTCTCATGGAAAGGAAGCCTGTGTCCCAGTAGTGGAGAACAGAATGATTATACTGCTGCTGTCGGACATAAACTGCGATGACGGGAACAAAAGGGAATTTTCAACTAAGTATTCGTCGGCGCGGCGCGGTGACGTGAACTCTTGAGCGATCACTGCATGACCACCCGGGGAAAACCAAACATAATAAGCAATCTACAATATGTACCTATATAGAGACAAAAACAATAACGCAGCGCCTCTGGAGGGCCTAGCCAGCAAACGTACATCGTACGAGTTTGTAGTTACTACTCGCTGATTTCTCGGCGAATGTCAAGCGGCGTCGAATGGCATTATGTCAAGTGTGCATCTTCGTTTTTGTTCGGAACGGTTCGGAATGCTGTGAGTGTGCGTACGAACAAGACGTGCGTGAAGACTAGCGTCTAACTGCTCATCACTGATACTATCCCTGTCGGGCACGATGCCAAGTGAGACAGCGTACTTTTTGGCCACGCCCACCGATGAGTTCGAGCCCGTACAAAGTGTCACCTTAAATCAAATATTTAATATCAAACCAAACAGCACTGTGTGTGGCCAGAGATTATTTTTTGAGTGGAAAAATTAAATTGTCTCGTTTCGTTTATATTTCTTTGTAGATTTATTGATAGTGAGTTCCTGTGCGTATTTATAAGTTGGATTCGATTGTTACAATAAGATACTGACGTTGATGTCATAGATATAATCCTCATTTGAATGTCTGAGTCAACAAGTCTACTTAAAGGCGGCAGATTTTGGGAGCGTTGCCCAATCACAGGCACTTGGCCACGTAGGGTCCTAGTGCATTTCGTGGAATTGAACCAGAGTGTAAAGAGACAATAAATTCACTGTTACCTTTTGAAGACTAGATGATGAGTTAAAGAACCACGCAAAACCAGCAAACCTTAATGTTGTTTTAGAGAATATCGTAGACCTTCCTCGCTCGTTTATCTCGCTCTTGATCTGTAGCTCTGAAGTTCCAATAGGCATAGTTTTTACGTAACTCATGAATGCCACACATATGTGACTATGATATTGAAATCTTTTATCGACAAGATAATATCTGAAGATGTCTAAAGTTCCGTTACCGTAAGATACGCTAATGCCTTATTGTGCCTATAGACTGATAACATGGCACATTATCTGTCCTATGCCTACAAATCTAGAGCATACGCATGATTCTTCTAAAACAATAAGGTGCCGCATGCCGCCTCCATGAGCGAGCGAATCGCGGCGATTCAATGTATTTCTATACGAAAATATCGCCGCGATTATCTCGCTCGTGGAGGCAGCCCAAAAGATAGTGTATAGAAAAACGTGGCAAGGACGATAATATCGCCGCGATTCTTTCGCTCGTGGAGGCGAGGCAGCTGCTTAGGGTTCCACCTCCACGATTGAGAGAAGCCTAATTCGCCTAATAACTCATAAAGATAATCGCTCTATCTAAGGCAGTTACAAAAAGAAACCTTGGATGGACTGTGTGAAGTATGATATGGTACGCTGAAGGATGATAATATACTGAGCAGACCACAAATTAGTTGGGATAAGGGCAAGAGAATTATGATAATGTGGGCAAGGCAGGAACACAAAGCAAAGTGCCTGCTTGGGTAGGAAACCACGACCTTACAACTAACATATTATCTCGCCTTGTAATCTTCGAAGGATTAGGCAAAGGTGTACCTATTACCATACCCGCATTTCCCCAGTTATGTTAAAGGTGATCGCGTCAGGGTAGCCCGCGAAATTCAAATTAAGGAACGATTTTGATCTTGAAAAGCAGTTTCAAAACCTTTATGAACTTGGAGGGTAGTATTAATAATTTTGATGATTATAATTCTGTAACTACATACATCTCACAGTCGCGAACGATATTTTAATCAACATACAACCTAGCACAGGCCTGCAAATTGAAAAAAACGTAAGCAAAATTTGAATTTGGGGCGATCGTATTGCCATCAACCGCGCTCAAATCCAGACTCCGAAGCTGCTACTGAAAAATTCCTGATGGAGAAACCCAATAAAACTTTGTACGGCCTGGGAATGTAACCCAGGACCTCATACCAAGCAGTAGTGCTTGCTTTATTTTTTAAACACGAACAGCGAATACAAAAACAATGGTGAAAGAAGTTATCATAAAATAAAATAAACTATTTTATTAATTAATACACACTTACTACTTGTACTACTAATATAGAACAATGAGTTTGTTTTTCTAAACTCACACGCTACGGTCAAAACATTTAATCTCAGTAGTAGTAGTATTCATTGTAGTCACAAATGACAAAATAACTTTAAATACGAGTAGTTGAACATTGTCAGTTATTTCTAGTAACTAGGTACTAGGTGTTAACGTAACGTAAATAAGTTGATTTTATGTATGTCACCGTAAAATTGTCAAACACGTTATATTGTAATCTCTCTAGCGATATTGTAAACTCTCGAATTATTGTCAAACGAACATACTGCTTACAATAAAACGCATTATTTTTCGTGAAATGCATGCGATGGTAGTCAACTCACGCGGTGTGGAGGAAAGGAAGGGTCCCCCTTGCCCAGTGGTACCACTCTCATGAAAAGATATTCTACCATACTCTACCAACGAGTTTGACAATTTTACGGTGACATATTATTGTCACCGTAAAATTGTCAAACGCGTTATATTACAATATAACGTGTTTCTCTCTAGCGATATTGTAAACTCTCGAAATATTGTCAAGACGAAAACCAACATTACGTCAATCAGATATAATTGAAAATTAATGACAGAAAAAAACTATATTTCACTAAAACAAACATTGAACAATCATTATCTAATATGAACACACCTTCGCAGTTCTCATCCCGCGATTCTATATTTAAAACTACTCTATATTTAGAAGAGACTTGGTTGATCGACTTCAAGTTCGCGTGTATAAAGGTATAAATTGACGACGGACCCTCGACACGGACAGATTTATATTTCAGAATTAGATCTATCAGTGTCCCAATAGTGTCTGCAGCTAGCCTGCAATTTTACTGATCCCTTACGATCTTCTTACGATGCAATATCTGACTAACTTTTAGCCGGCGGTAATTTGCAGGTTTTGAGTTTTGACAATCGTTACAGGTAGTCTGTGGCCCAAAAGTCCGACCACCATTATTACCAAGGGGTATCGTATTACCCGGTACTAACTGAGTTGTGGAGGTCAGCTAGGTAGTCGTGAGGTGAGGATAATGTAACTGGTATTCAGTTGCATTTGGTTAGGCTGGAAGCCGACCCCTAACACAGTTGCAAAAGCTAGGCAGATGATGGGTTACAACCATGAACACTTGAACACGACCTAACATATTATGAAGATCCCTACTCCCTATAGGTAGCCTAGCCTACTGGATATTAGGACCACAATATACGATCCTCTATTTTCCGCATAGGGATAATTTAACGAGACCGTTTCTATGGTTGTTGATCTCTTTGAAAAATTGTCAACAATGTTGGTTTGACTGCCAATTGGACATTTTGCGAATTGGACATTTTGCGAATTGGACATTTTTCGAACGCTGGACATTTTGCGCCTAAACGATTCTTGATGTTTATGAACTGTATATAAATGATATTTAATGACGATTTTGACTAGATAATAAGCGACTCGTTTATATTGTTTTGTGTTGATGCTGCAGAGGAACTTAGCCCAAAAAAATTACTTAGTTCCTGCAAAATTTTAGCAGTCATTTGAAAATAACAATATATGTAGTTTTGAAATTAAGCCTTTATTGTATAAGTAAACGGCCAATAAATTACATAGTAAGAAAAAAAAACTTATTTCTTCAATCTTGCAAAGTAAAAATTGCAAATGGTAGAGTCAGTATGATGAATTAGTTTTCAGGACATTTTCTCAAAACGTCTTTTTTCTGGTGGGCCTTTTTCCAGGAATTCAAATAAATAATGTTATCCTTCCTAGCACATTTCTCATAAGAAATAAGTTAGTTTCTAAAGTATCTATTTACTTGAAAATTCAATCTTAAAATAATTGATTATTTTAAGAAGTTAGTCACAAGTACCTACAACATTATGATCTAACTGTGGAGTTAGCAGTTTAGTGCCACCAAAAGGCTGACAATGGTGCAATTAAACAGCTGTAGTACGCATACAAATCGGATGTTTATGCCTCATGTTTAAAATCATTACTGTCACGCTATTATTAATGCAACCTTGGCAATGGAAAATAGCGGAAATGTTTTTATTAATTCGTAACAATAGGCCACATATATATTTTTTGGTAACACCGCAAGTAATTTTGAGGCTCAGTTTTCGAGATATTTGCTATATTAAAAACTCTTCATCCTGCTTCTACCAAATTCACGATTTTTCCCAATGGGCTACCATTCTTATATACTCTTTTTGCCGTTTATCATTATTAATTTAAAGTAATGTATATATGAATGAGTAGATAGTGTTTTCAATTTGCGTGGAAATCAGTGCCAGTGTTTGACCTTCAAAAGTGCGTTGACTTGAAAACAATATTACCTAATTCATGTTTCTTTCTAAGTCGCAGGAAAAGCAGATTGTAAAATGTTTATTATTTATTTATTATGTAACATTGCAAACGTGTTATTCGCGTAGATTGTAAAGTTACAAGCAGATAAATGCTTATCTCATCATAATATTTTAAATAATGTGAGTAAGTACATGTCCAATCTTTGCTATCCAGGTGATAAGAACATATGTCTATTATCTATTAGAGATTGATCTCTATACGATACGGGAAAGACTCACTTTATCTATTTTTTTAATCTTTTATCTTGTGTGAATATCGGCCCCCTTTCAGGCATGTCTTGGTCTCTTGGTGACAGTATGGTCTTATTATCGCTATGATCAGAGATTCCGGTTATTTAGTCACTAGCTTCTGCCCGCGACTTCGTACGCGGATCCTGTTGCTTATGCCAGCGACAACGGCGTCGTCGAAGATCTGAAACGTCTGATGTCGAATTCTAAGAACCCGGGGACGGGAAAATAACGGATCTTTCCCACCTGAGCAACACATACCATTTATTTCTTTTTGCCATTTAACAGCTTCACAAAAAGTACAATTTTTAGCCATACCTCCGATGGCGGAATATGTGGCGTATTCAATCATAGGAGACGTAAATGCACTCCGTGCCTTATCAACCCAAGGAAGGTCGCCATGCCCTTTTTTTCGGTTGGGAAATAATCAAATAACTTCTCCAACTCTGGGCGGAGCGGGAGGGAGTGTCAGATTTTTACTGACTAAAACCCATCCATGTTCCTTCCTCGCCCTTTACGTTCCAGGGCCACGGTATCTCTTTCGAACAGTCCCGCAGCCCCGGCAGGCTTCGACCTTTGCGGGCCCCTCCCTTTATGCTGACATCTCTTTGAGGCGCACGTGGAACACGAACGCGCCGTCGACACGGCAGGTCGCCATGCCCTACGGCTATATCTTGAGACACATCCGGTTTTTCAGATGATATCGACATTCTGTTCAGAGAATGTCGACGTCGATCAGAATTCAAACGTTCGTTCAATGAACGTGCATCGCGCATCACGCATCACGTTCATCACTCGTTTCAAAAGACCTGTTAGTAGATGTGCGAATATGCTGAAAACTCAAGCCTGATTCTGTATCGGTAAAAATTTCGGATTCGCTCACGATCAGCGGACAGTCGCGCATCACGTTCCGCACTTGTCTCTAAAGACCTAGAAGAAGCTATGCGTAGATACGCTGAGAACTCAAGCGCAATTCTCTATCCGTGAACGGCTCCGACTCGCAAGACAATGCATGACGTTCACGATTAGCGGTCAGTCGCGCATCTATTCTTCACTGGTCTCTAGAGACCTGGATGTAGATGCGTAAAAACGCTGAGAACGCAGGCGTGCTTCGCGATCCGAAGAGGTTTCCACCGAGCAAGTTGCAGCCTGATGTTCTCGAACAGCATCAAGTCTCTCCTGACGCTCTTCGATAGATTCTTGGGATCTTATGATCCTCAATCTTTTAGCTCCTTTGGAACATTGGGAAAGATTTGACCTCTTTCTAGGCATGGTTATAGTTTTGTTGTGAAGATACCTGATCAATTGAAATCTAAGTAACTGCTCCCCTGCTTACCGGGTAGGCTACCGAGTCACGAAGATAACTGGAAAAGGAAATTAATTCTACAACAGGTGTCCGAGATCTTCGATTTTTATAAGTCAACAGAGAGTGCTCATCAGATTGAACAACTTTTGCTAAGACGTCATTCCTATATGTGTTATGGTGTAGCTGGGCTCTTGGAGTTCCACAACAGGTGTTCCAGATCTTCGATTTTTATAAACCAACAGAGAGTGCTCATAAAATTGAACAACTTTTGCTAAGACGTCATTCCTATATGTGTTATGGTGTAGCTGGGCTCTTGGAGTTCCACATCAGATGTTCCAGATCTTCAAACTTATACTCTCAGCAGAAAATGCTCATCATGTGGAACAATTTTTGCTATCGTGGCATTTTTGTATCTCTTATAGTTTAGCTGGTCTGTTGCGGTTCTGCATCAGGTGTTCAAGTTTCCAAGATAAATTATAGCCTCATAGCTTCTGCCCGCGACTTCGTTCGTGTGAAGTTTTGATATCGCAACGCATCGCCTACTCAACGGAAGTTTAAACTGCTTTGTTCCCGCTTGCAACATTTCTTATTGCTGCTCCGCTCCTATTGGTCATAGCGTGATGTTATATAGCCTATAGCCTTCCTCGATACATGGACTATCCAACGCAAAAAGAATTTTTCAATTCGAGCCCGTAGTTCCGGAGATTAGCGCGTTCAACCAAACAAACAAACAAACAAACTCTTCTGCTTTATAATATTAGTATAGAATAGATTTTTGCTCGTTTTTAGCGATAGAAGATGGAAAACACGTGAAATTGTTGTGTACTTCCGGCGTGAACGATTCTTGGAACTTTTTCAGTTCCTAATGGAATGAACATAAAGTTTTAATTTGTCTGTAGTCTTCTTAAAATTGTTCAACTAACTTTTTATGGCCTTCTTTCTTTGTCGTGTCGGTTAGTGCCTAGCCTGGTGTCAGGGTTTTTAAGCCGCCCAAAGGCCTCTGGTTTGGCTTTACATGCCGTCAAGAAAGGTTACCGCACTTTTTGAACTATGAGGTTATTCCAACCAATACACGTAGACCTAATATTAGCTACTATACCTTTATGATAATAAACGACGAAAAGTGGGTACCTACCTACAAAAAAATCATGATGTATGAAAATAATGAGGGAGCTCCTATTTTTTATTAAAGTGACAATTATAATTGTTTTCTTTATTTTTAGATTACTGCACTTGAACAAAGTAGGTACGTCATTGTATGTTTAGTCATGAAACAACAGATTATTAACTGTAATATCTTTAATATCAGAATTCAATGATGTAGTTTTGCTTGTGACAATCATTTTAATGACTAATTTGCCTGTTTGACTGTAACGACATCTGGAATTTTTTTTTTCACGCGTATTTAAATTGTCATCAACATATAAATGCTATAAGTAGGTACACCATGTACTTATAACATTTATATTTTAAGTTGAAAATGGGCATTGAACGAGATTTGTGCGATTTCCATACTAAATAACTCTTATGTTTTTTTTATTTATTAGTGGAGCAATGAAAATTTTTTTTTTTACTTTAAGTAATTAGCTTTTAAAACTCTTAATAAATAACTTAAGTTTTACAAAACATTCGGGTGACCATGATGATTTTTTTTTACGACTCAATGCGTATTGAGGAGGAAAATGTATAAAAATATCGACAGTACAGTTTGTTTATTTTGCAAATAGTTTTAACAGATAAGTTTAACTTTGAGATAGTAGTAACATCCAATGGAGACGTAGAAGGGGTCAGTTTGAATCAAAACATAATAAAATGAATGTCTGCTGAGTTTGTTTTGTGATCCACCATGTTGCTTTGTCACGTTTTTCGGATAAGAAAATTTACTCCGTGTTACAGAGAATTAAATTCGCATTCGCACACAAACTAATTAATTATTAAGAATTGGATCCTTGTGTCTTCGCCAGTTGGTTTTTTATCAATGTTCTACTTTCGGATTAAAGCTCATGTCATCACATCACATTTTTTTTTTCACGTGCAAAAACTACACATTCAAATAACTATCATAAAACGACCGCTCCCTTTTGCAAAATATTCTATTGCATCGAAAATCTCAATTAATGGTCAGTAATGCAACAATTAATAAACGTAAACCGTTCTATTGGCATAATTAACAAACTATTTGTATAATTAACTGTGTTAAATGATAACAAAGTACAGGTTTTTACTATCTCTCCATTACATTATAAAGTAAAATAATTGATTAGCAGTTTCATGCAAAATTAACCTCATATTTTTTTATTTTTTTTTTAATTTTGACTTAAGTGAAATTACTTTAAATCTTATTTGGTACTGTTTGTCTAGGTTAAATTTTTGTAGTTTTTATTAAGTAGAACCAAAAACAACAAAATTAAGTCTGTACATGCTCCCAAAGTAAAAACAACATTCATGGAAATGATATGCAAAATAAACTGATAAAAGATTACATCTGTATATAGCTAAGGCATAATTATTTACGTCTTGCGTACCCTGCGGTTGTTAATAAAAGCTTGCATACCCATATAAATAGGTTTTATTACTACATAATAAAATATACGTAACTAGAGACTTTGCAAAATAAATAGTTAAAAAATTAACCTACTCAAAATTTTATCGCAGGTTTGTGCGTTTTAGAGATTAGAAAAAAATGTCAAGCGTGATCACAATTTTTGCTTTTACAAGCAACAGACATTTTAGTATATTTTATAACCAGGGACTAAACGAAGCCATTATATACCCGAGGTGGTTTGAGTCATTAAAAAGCGAGGGTATATTAAGTTGGCGTTTAGTCTCGAGGTGCAAACTGTACTTTTCACTTCGAGTGCGAGAAAAATAGTCATTTAAAACCGAACAAATTTACACTCGACAAAAATTCTTAACTGAGCGGTCAGTTTTTTTTTCTATCAGGTCAGTCACAGATTAATAATTTAAAACACAACACAAACTCTCAACATTGTCGCAATGAAGATGATCCAAACTCCACAGATAATTAGTACCTACATTACTGCAGCGTGCAGCGGCTAGCAACAGAGGCATTGCACATACTTTTCAAAATCAACCATGCACACAAACAACAATAATTTTTCTCGCGTTGAAGAGTTCATTTGTTTTTTTTTCAATAAACCGCTTTCTATTTACAAGCCAATTCGAAATATAAATAATACCTTTGATCCATTAAAAAAAAAAGTTACTGTTTTGTGACCATGTTTCAGAGTAAAAGATCGTTCCATTTTTAAATTACTTTTTACTCCCTAGGGAATAAACGGTCACTTTAATCCCGCTTCGTAGGGCTATAATGGCGTACTTTTAGAGCATGAGAAGTGAAAACGATATTTTTATAGTTGTCAAAAAACTTCCGCTCAAGTATATAAAACATAATTTACAGGGTTTTTTTTTATTAAATGGTTTTGACTCAAATATGTTGGCGAAAATTTTAATAATTATGAACCCTTGGATGTCAAATTTATTATTTTTCTAGCGCTTTTTTAAATAATTGATTATTTTTACGACTGACCATAAATCGTGACCTTTTTACAGTGTTTATAGAGCGGATAACCTTTTTTATTGCAAACTATCCGCGGACCACGATAATCTTGGTCGCCCTGTCTTATCATCACTTTACTGGAGGTCAAAATTATATAACTATATATAAACAAGGAATTTTACTTTGCTAGTGACGTATTAATAATTTTAATACTTGTTAGCTTCAGTAACGGGGAGATTGTTGAAGTACTAAAATTGAAGATCTTATTGGTATGGAATGAATGACGTTTGAGACTAAATTCATTGCGTTTTGAATGTGTATTTTAAAACTACTTGACATGGGCGAAAAGTGGTGAATCCTTTGCGAAAGCCACAAATTAACCACAGATAAGTTTAATTTCAAAATAAGTAAGCTGAAGTGGCAAATGAGCCGGCCATGTTAGCCGTAGAACCGATGACCGTCGGGGTAGTCGTGTTCTTGAGTGGGGACCGCAAATCGGCAAGCGTAAGGTGGGACGGTCTCAGGCTCCGTGTGGCAACGCTTTTTGCAAGGTCGTGAAGAGGCCTATGTCCAGCAGTGGACTGCTTTATGATGATGATGAAGTTTTATTCCTATGTAGATCTTATTGACGTAAGCGAAACGCTTTCTAATTCAGGAGGCCTAGCACAGCCTTCTCAGGTCCTCCTATGAAACTCAACACACGCGATATTTTTGCCAAATGAAAGTCAATGAATGAGGACTCTTTTCTGTTTTGTTTATCTGTTTCTCGGTATATTACTAGTAATGCCCACGTAAGCACTATTAAGCTTTCATTGACGTGCGGTACTTTAGACAACAGGTTTTGTTAATCACTGATTTATCATGCAACGTGATAGCCAAGTACCTAAACAGAAATAACAATAATACCAACATTGAATATTACTTTAATGTGAGTGTCCTAAACTTATATGTCACTTACGGGATATCTTCCGTGATTATTTGTTTATCACGGAAGATATCCCGTAAGTGAAAATATCAGTTTAGTTCTAAACCGTAAAAGCTTAAAAACAATGTTTGTGAGTGTCCTGTACAGGGTAAAACTCTAGTCTAATCTATCAGCAATAGGCTTGTGTCCTAAAAAAAATCTAATAAGTCCGTCAGTTAAAATATTTGACCCGTATTTTTCTTTTGTTACATAAACCAAAATTGACGAAGATACGACGCTTTTAAAATTCGCAATACGTCACGCCCGTGCTATAGTTTTTAGTGTGTTGTGACGTCACGAGCCCCCACTCCCGAGTTTTGATTGCGATTGATTTGCGTTTTATCATTGTCAGTACTCAGTGATTTACAAAAACAAAAAATACGTGTCCATTATTTTCCAATACTCTAACTGACGGACTAATTAGTTTTGCAATTTATTGATGGTGGAAACTAGCCTATAGGCGTGATTTTAAATACTTTATTACACTTAATTTATCTTACAAGAAAACTTAAAAAAAAAACTTTTTAATAAGTTGGTACTTTGACCCCCTCCCTATATCTCGATAACTAGAAGGTTCGGGGTTCCCAGGTATGGTGTAAAACAAAAAAAAAATTCGCAATGACCGGGAAAACAAGTGCCTTTCGGTTTTGTTATGAGGTTTTTTACACCCTTTACATTTGCCTAGCCTTTTCCCAAGTTCTCAACTATTTATGTAAGGGGCAACTTCCAGTCAAAGCAAATGCACCAGAATATCAGGTTTTTTACATGGAACGATCCCCTACTAGTGTTGTGGCGACGCTTGGGAGACGCCTATGTCAATCATTAAACTGCTACCGGCTGATCAACAACTTATCTGACCTCCACAATCCAATTGATACCCAGGACTCAGTGGGTCCAACGGTATCAATCTAATCCAATGACAATAATATTAGACACATAAATCGTGTATCTAAAGCACCTATTGTTTTTATCGCTAATACTTTATCTAGATTAACGAGGGAAGTGCTTTTCTTAATCCTGTGCAATCAACAACGCACACGTTCTTTTATTTGTTTTTGTTTCCATTATAGCTTTCTAATTTTCAACGAACTAATATGAACAAAATATGGTAGATCTACTATGTTGTAGGTTTTAAATGTTTTTTTTTTTAATTTAATGGTAATTAAGTTAATTTTATGGTAGTCATAGAAAATCCACAGTTTACACAGAATTGTGGCTACCCTAACTATAAATTGGTACATATTGAATTTGTTTTTTTTCTGTCACTATCAAAGAGACCTTCAGATAGGAATAATAATTAAAACAAAATTAATCAAATTTAATTTACGCGTAATTTTCAATGAACCTTTTATCATTGCTAGTTTGTAAGTGCCGTAAATTCATCATAATACTTAAATTATTTTATTAGCCCATCATATAATTTGGTATCGCAAATTCGTCAATGTAATATTTGTAAAGTGCCAAAGAATTTGCTATAAAAAATGGGGTTATCAGCAAGCATACGTAGCTAGTTAAAAAACAACAATATACAGTGATGAGTAGGTCTGACTAGAGGCATTTTAATTGCAAGTTGTCTGAAAAAACGCACTCAGTTCATTTCAATACCTAAATTCTACAGATTTATCTAGAATCTATTCATGGGCAGCTCAGATCTCTCTCTCAAGTGTACATAGCGGCGTGATAACAGATATGGGCTCTGCTTTCATTTTGCGCTGCAGGCCCTGTGACACCTTCGGGCTTGACGATCTTAGGAGACATCAGAGAGCGGAGTTCTCTATTCATCTCCAAATTTTGGTCCAAATATAGCCATCGGCACGCTAAGAAAATATAACCTACCTTTCATTTTTCATTTCAGAACCGGAATCAGAACTGACACAGTCCTTAAGTACTACCAAGGCTAACCACGTATAAAATCTTTTTCTAGTAAGTAAGGATATTTTCAGAATACTTTTGAGTCATCGTCACGTCGGTGACCCTCAAAGGGTTAGACAATGGCACGCTCACATTACACCAGTTTTGTTTTTAAGTTTCAATGTAATAGGGAGACGAGTCTGTGTATCAACCGGGCTCAAGTCTCGCTTTTGACCGGATTCTACTGTACCTGCTGTGTGTAGTGTACTGTATTTAGCTGCTACTAAGAAATTTCTGATGAAAAACCCAATAACACAGCCCGACCTGTGAATCAAACCTAGGACCTATTTTTAAGGAGACATTTTTCAAACGAGTTTTTAATTACTAGTTTATTGTGGTCTCTATCTAGATTACCCTGTACTAACTGGGTGGTGGGGTTGGATAGGCAGTCGCTCCATGTAAAATACTGATATTCAGTTGCATCCGGTTAGACTGGAAGCCGACTCCAACATAGTTGGAAAAAGGGTAGCCTGATGATGATGAGACTCTAGCTAATTTATTATTGTGCAGACTACACAACGACAAATATTTGCGACCTCACGTAAAACTTGAATTACACAAGACACCTACAGTTAACCTCAACAATAGAAATAACGATAGCATTTAAAGCCAAAAACAAATATTGTGTACATTGCGCTGAAATGATAGATTGCTCTGTAGGTTCTCCGATTACATGATTTGCATAGAAACTAGATGATTTTCATGACATGTTTGAAGGGCATAGAAAACGTCTCTAAGTACTAGGTACACTAATATTATTAAATTAAAGTGTGATTGTTTTTATTTAGAGTCGTTTGGGATGCAGTCACGAGTCACGATACAGTAGAAATTCCTCGGGTAGCAAAAAAAAAAAAAAATTGTATCATAAATAATGGATTTTGATATAAAGGTATTTGATCTAAGTATGTCGGTATTCGGTGATTTTTGCACTATGTATATCGGATCATTAAGAATTTAACCGTAGGCCAAAGTTAACTAGAATAATATGTCAAAACTTCAGGAAGATTTGCTGAACAAATAATGAACAAATAATTAAAAATGGCGAGACTTTCAGCAATTAGAAACCTCTTCTGCAATCACTAGTGGTTTTTATGAAAGGGTGAAAATTAAACCCTAGGTAGGTACCTATATGACGTAGGTATGTTGTCATATGCAATGAATGTTTACAAAATGCCTTAATTATGTAAATATGCAGTTCCTCATTTAAAATAATGTAAGAACCTATAGGTACTTGCTTTGACTAAGCACTAGTCTATGTACATTGACTGTTTCTTTTTAATTACCAACCTTTGTAGTCATCACGACATGAAAGAGCATCTAAATCACGCAATACCCACACCTACACTATTAATGAATGAAATCAAATAAACTATAGAGTATTATACGAACCTAGAATATAGGAGAATCGTCCGTTCAACCCGTCCCGAGTTGATGCCAAAAATTATGCAACGGCCATTTTGCATCAACAAAAAAAAACACGCGCCATTTGCAATCAACTAAAAACAAAAACGCGGGAAAATAATCAAACCGATCCGGTTTGAAAACAATAGTTTTTCCTCTAGAAACACACTGACTCCTATTGTTATTCGATGACCCACACATTTCATACATATTTTATAAGATAGTGCTCGTCACACAAATCATGCATTTTTTTTTCTTTGCCTTATCGATTATTTTCCTATTTTATATCGCCGTTAAATGTTATACGACAGATTTTGATAGGTGTTACATCTTGTTACACAAATAATTTGTTTCATTGCATATTAAAAATGGCCGTATAAAAATTTCTTCGCGTTTTTCACATTTGTTTAATCGCGATAATTTTTATTGCGATTGAAATTGGAATGTACTTACTTAAAACACGTCCGTTTTCAGATTCACAAATATTAACGGTAAAGTTAAATTTTGCGCTACAATTAAAAAAATCTTCCGTTTCTATTTCTTGATCAGGTTAATCGAGAAATCTTGTGAAGACATTATGTCATTAAATTGTGATTATTTCACTATTCGTTCCGCCATAATGTCGTACAAAACAATTGTTTCAACTTTAATCTTCGCGTTGTTTTAATTAGTTAGGTATTCATTTAGTATAATCACACCTTGACACTTAACTTTGTTTCAAAGATGTTCACTGTGATTTAATTTTAATCGGTATTAAACCTCACACTTATTGTAAATGAATTCAATTGCATTATTAAACAATAAAAATGCACTTACGATCACATACACAAACAACAACAACACATTCCTCCTTTATAAATATTTTTCCCGCTCATTTATTTCGACACTATTTTTTTTTAAACGGTTATGCGCTCTTATTGTTTATCCATACAACCACTGAATCAAGTTTAAAAAAATAGGATTCGATTTAATTTCAAAAAAAATACCGCGCTTCTTTTTGACACATTCACATTTTTTGTAAACGCATAGACACATTTTTTTTGTAATTCCATACAGCCACTGTCACAAAAAAAAAACCGCACTTAGAAAAATAAAAAAAATAGTAACATACCGATGCCCGCGATGACATATTGCCGCCACAGCTGCCCTGCCTCCATTCTGTACGACTGCTGGTTGAGTGCCGCACCGGTCTGACCAACCGGGTCGTAAGCGTAGTTCCTATCTTCCATACGTCAGGTGACGTCACCCGGTGTGTTACGTTCCGCTTACGTTGAGCTGAGCTCGAGGGTGGATGTTTGGCAAACACCCGATGTTCTGCCGCCAAGACTGCGGAAGAAGACTCGTGTTAATTTACGTGTGATACTTTGGGATTTTTCCCAAACCGTGCAACCCCATGCTGACTTGGACATCATCAATGACGGGAAAGTTGACAAGGGATAACTTAGAAGAGGCAGCGTAGGAGTCTTAAATGGGTTTTGGAAGGAACAACTTTATTCAGGGGTTCAGTCATGCCTAGCGATTATGATAAGAGCATAACTGCAGCATCAATTTTTCTGTTCCGAATTTCCGATCAGTAATTTGTTTGGTCATAATTATACAATATTCATTCCTCTCATATTAGCCACTGCCTCGTTCATTGTACTCAGATCATGTTTTTAGTATCGAAATGTTGAAAAACACCGCTCTGTCTTTGCTGTCGTGTCGGGTGAAGAGGTTGAAATCATAAGTTCAAGCTGAATAAGTCACAGCAAGACCAAGCAAGCAAGTAAGCGGAAACATGGAAGCTTTATCAAATTATCACACAAAATCTAAACCATAATAAAGCTACAAGATAAACACTATTAAATAAACAGATATGAAAATAACATAAATAAACTGTCATTGAGAAAATATGGGACACCCGTCCCGATAAGTAAGACATCGAACGATCAAAATAAATACACCATCAGTCCATCACTATCGTGTTCTTTTTTTGAAATGTTTGTATAGGCTGTATCAATGATAACTGCTGACCTTTCATATCTATGGCGGTGCCATGAACTTTTTAATTTGTCATTTATTTATTTTTTTACTGAACAGCAATTTGGGTTTTATTGTCCCATGTCTTAGAATACCACTACTTCTAAAATAAGAAACAGGGCAGTGGTTTACAACGTCGTTTTTCATGTCATCGAGTTTGAGGTCCTATAGGTTCGACTGAGCGCCACCTTCACGATCCTTACAAACTCCTTTCGTCTTGTCCACGTTCATACATTCCAAAATGTGTATGTGTGTGTGTGTGTCCTAAGGATTTATAGAGAAACTTCTCCGACGTTAGAATATTATACAGGGTTATTTGTAAGAAATGTAAGAAAATTTGAATTTCGTGGGCTACCCTGGAGCTGGAGCATTAAGCTTATTAGGGACAGACATTTCCTTTAAGTAGAAACTACATAATGCGACCTGCAATACAATGATATACAGGGTTATTTGTAAAACACCAACAACCTCGCAGCAGTAGATTATACTAACATCCTAAACAACAACATTTGTTCTCTACGACTTTTTCGAAAACAGGCAAAAAAAAAACAATTCTCCATACATATGTCCGAACAGCTGATCGAGTTTTGGATGAAAAGTCCCTTAAGTACAGAATTCTACAATGTTCCCAAAAAAAATAATGGCCCATACCCTATTTACCCTACTGCGGGGAAGTCCAAAAGGAGGGTTACTTATTTAGGTACATTATGGTTACCTTCATAAGTCACAACCAAAATTAAAGTCATACTAGCACATCTGCTGACTCCTTCAGAGAATACACCGACATTATTCTAAGGTAGGTCCCAACTTTCCTCGTCCAATAAATCTATCATTTCATCATACAACACACGTTTATTTCCACAGATTGTTCTAAACAGTGCATATCTACCTACGTACGTACATGTAAGTACGTAGGTATGTATAGTTGAGATAAATTACCCCGAGGATATCGCACATGTATTTATTATGATAACTCGCAGATAAATAACAGATACAGTAAAATATCGGTTGGATATTATGTACGCGATAATATGTTGTTTTGTATAAACGTACCTAATATTTAAATGTCAACACATTCTATATCTGCAGTGGGTAAATGAAACAACCAGGTTTTTGAAGAGCGATAATTCAGAATAAGAAAAGAAAACGAATAAAAAGAATTGATAGGATCATAGACATGTTCTTTCTTTAAATGTTAATTAATAACATACATACATAACAATAAATTACAAAAGTAATTGAATCAGCTGAGTTTTTGAGGAGCAAAAAGGGGAATACAAACCGTCGTCGATTTCGTCAAAGTTTGGATGGAGAAATCGCAGCCCTCTTAAGCCGTTAAATTAAATGGAGGTATTTCGTTCCTTTTTAGGGTTCCGTAGCCAAATGGCAAAAAACGGAACCCTTATAGTTTCGCCATGTCTGTCTGTCTGTCTGTCTGTCTGTCTGTCTGTCTGTCTGTCTGTCCGCGGATAATCTCAGTGACCGTTAGCACCAGAAAGCTGAAATTTGGTACCAATATGTATATCAATCATGCCGACAAAGTGCAAAAATAAAAATTTAAAAAAACATTTTTATTAGGGTACCTCCCCCAGACGTAAAGTGGGGAGCGATTTTTTTTTTAATTTTGACCCTGACGTGTGATATATTGTTGGATAGGTATTTAAAAATGAATAGGGGTTTTCTAAAATCATTTTTTGATAATATTAATATTTTAGGAAATAATCGCTCCGAAAGTCAAAAACAATGTGTCCCCCCCCCCTCTAACTTTTGAACCATAAGTTTAAAAAATATGAAAAAAATCACAGAAGTAGACCTTTATATGAACTTTCTAGGAAAATTATTTTCAACTTGATGAGTTGAATAGTTTTTGAGTTATATAGCACTTTTTCAAAAAAACGCAAATGATAACTTTGTTTTTCATACAAATACTATGAAAAACAAAGTTATTTTTGCTGACGAAAAATGTTGGTATTTTTAATGGTCTGGGAAGCTACGGAACCCTACAGTGAGCGTGGCCCGACACGCTCTTGGCCGGTTTTTATTTATTTTGTTCCACATGCTTCGAACTTTTGACATTTAGCTACAATACTCTACATGTTTATAATCATCGAAATCTCCATTACACTTTCGACATTGGCAGAATAGTCGACATCGGCTTCAATTGCCATTCTCCAAAAATAGAATAGAATAGAATCATCGAAATCATCAATCATCTCTAGCCATAATCTACAAACAGAAAACAAAAACCACAAATAATTAATTAACTAATCAGTATTCCGTAGAAGTCCACAGCAACCTGCACGCATATCGGAAGCAAAGGTCCAGATGAATAATGTCTTCGAACTCATTTCCTCCTACCTCCTTCCTGATCACAATTAATTTGACACACTGCACACGTCAATTATAAGTTTTCCTTTGAATGTAATCAGATTTAAGAATAGCTATCCTTAAGGAAAACGACGGTTCATGTGTTTGCAGATTGTGTTAAATAGCATCTGCCAAGCAGGTAAATGTATAAATCATGAATTCATGACTTGTGCTAAACTAGAGGTAAAAATCTGACCAGATTGTGTACTGCGTATTAGTTAGAGTTTCCTAGTCTTTTTGTTATAGGGACAATAGCTTAATAAATATCTCTTGACTGTTTTATGGGTCGTTTTTAGGGTTCCGTACCCAGAGATAACCAACGGGACTAAGCCTCTGCTGTCCGTCCGTCCGTCTGTCTGTCATCGCCGTCACCGGGCTGTATCTCATGATCCGTGAAAGGTAGACGGTTGAAATTTTCACAGAATGTGTATTTACTTTGCAAATATTAAAAAGAGAATAAAATTAATATTTAAGGGCGGCTCCCATACAATGACAATCGTGAATTTTTACCGTTTTTTGCTCGATATTAATAACGTCAACAAGTAGACACTTGAAATATTTACAAAATATTAAGTTGTATCAGCAATAAATTAAATAAATAATTTAATTAAAATAAATTAGATATTGAAGGGAGGCTCAAAAGGGAGGATACCTAATGTTGTAGAGATAATAGTACGGAACCTTTCGTGCTAGAGTCCGATTCGCGCTTGGCCTGTTTTTAGTGTTCCGTGGCCAAATGGCAAAAAACGGAACCCTTATGGATTCGTCATGTCTGTCTGGTCTGTGGCTGTCTGTCTGTCTGTCTGTCTGTCCGTCCGTATGTCACAGCCACTTTTTTTCAGAAACTATAAGAACTATGCTGTTGAAACTTGGTAAGTAGATGTATTCTGTGAACCGCATTAAGATTTTCACAAAAAAATATTTATTTTTATGGTGATCGCGTTGACAGTTAAAAGATGAATAGCGTTGACAATACAAAAGGTTTCTCTGGGTGATTACCCTTGCCGTTGGAACCAGCTTATGATTTCCGATAATGTATATTCAATAGTAAAAATTAGTAAAAATTACGGTCTGTTTTATAGAATTTTATTTGTTTGATTGTTTACAGTGCAAGAGTCAACGCATCCGGAATAACCATAAGTCTAACGTATAATTTGTGGTGATAGACATAATAACCCATAGTGGGAGAGGTACTAAGGAATAATTGCTTGATGTTTCTATTATTCTGACACAAGTGTGAAACTGAAAAGAATTGCGCAATTACAAAAAAGAACACTTCGCGACCTCATCCCGAACTCCTTCGTTACCGTTCCGAATCAAGTTACCCTCACATTAGAAGTTATCACTTCAAACATGAGTTCAATAAAATACTAAATACTGTATATTCCCATACAAAAATATTGGTTAAATAACACGTCTTTCGACGCCTACAATATTTCTCATAGCAATCAATTTTACTTTCAGAAAATTGGTAGGCTTACAAATTTTCGTAAAGCAATTCAATGCTATGAGGAAATTGGCAGGCGTCACAGTGGTCCAATGTATTTGTTTTGCTTAAATTGATCTACCATGCGTGACCTGATGATCCATGGCCACAAATAAATCTATTTTAGGCAACCATTAGTTAGTTTACTTATTTCAATGATTCATGTTTATACTATAGCTATAGAGCTACGCAAACGTGCAACGATTTATAGTAAGAAGGTATAGTTACTTAGTTGATTGACGTAAGCAAAAGTGTTTAAAGGCATGAATCACGTAAATAAAATTATAATAATTAAAACATTATTATTCGTTCTTCAGGTTTATAAATTCATGAGCATAGACTGAGGAGTTGCTCTTGTAATTGCTTGTCTTATGACTGCATTTTTAAGCACTAATTTAATGAGGCAGGGATCTAGAAACTAAATGCATAATGCCTTTGATTTCTAACATAAGTGCCTGATAAAATTATGATAAAGACACAATCAAGAATATGATGGAGAATCTGAAACAACTGGGAGCCTAAAATGGCCGCTTTAGCAGAATAATAATAGGATTATAATATTAATTAGGTACACCTTTTTGAAGTGTCAAGGCAAATCGAAACAAACTAAATTGAACTTATCAATGGGCATTGAACCTGCCACTACAGACGAGCACTAAGTTTTTTTCGAACCATTTGTTTTGTCATGTCCGAAATATCAGGCGCTTAAAACCGCTTATGGTTCAAATGTCCTTATGTTTTTTGCAATTTGCAGGCCAGTGCTACGTTGTATGATGATGAAATGAAAATATACAACCTAGTAAGCTCCGTATAGTATGATGATGGCGTTGCTTGTCAAGAAAATATGTCAAACTTAGTACATTTATTTTAGTTCTGTGTTGTCCCAGCCTGCACAGATAAGTTTGGTTGAAGTGTAACATCTTATTTTTTTAAATTAGGCTCTAGCGGATACGATTTTTCAGCTTGTACCTCGATCACAATGACACATCCAACCTAGATTTCTGTAACGTTCGATAAACCTTTAAACTAACTCATGCAGTTCATTTAGAAGTGGAGTCCATTATAAATTATCATGTACCTCAGTGGAGTGTCTCTGGCTTTTGACGTTATTATGAATTATCATTTCAAGGGCTCATGGCAAGTGTTTATGAACCTTCAATTGTGCGTGGAATTGTGAAGTCTGTGTAATATACAGGGTGTAAACGGACCCTCCACGAAGTCGTCAACCAAGTATTCTGTACATCATACTAAGTAACTGTAAGTACGCAAAAATTATTGCTGGGAAACGACCTGTTTTGAGGTGAAAAATCATGTTTTACGGTAAAACTCAATGTAACGCACTCAAAAACATTGTGCTGATGGACGCATTTAATAGTAAACGGGTTATGGAGGTATATAAAGTAAAGTTCTGACCTTAAAAACTAGTATTTGAAAAAAAATAAACTATTGAAAAGTTAAAACTTTGACCTCCAATAACTCCGTAACTGGTAGGTTCCCAGGTATGGTGCAGGATAAAAAAATGATCGGAATGACGGGGAGAACAAGTGTCTTTCGGCTTCGTTATGGGTTTATTTACACCCTTTAGATTACTGGAATTTTGTGGTTACAGGTTCGAAGACACCAAAAAAGCGGATTCCTGCCACTTCCCTTCGGGAACAAGGCGCTCTACGTAGTGTGCAGGTGTATAGTTAGGGTTCCTTAACTTTGAATGTAATATCAAAGACATGATGGATGGACTGTGTGAAGTATGAAAGGAGATGTCTGATGAGTTGACGAGTAATAGAGATGAAGAATCGAAAGACATGCTGCGCTTACCTAATATCCTGATATCATGCCTGTATTATTCCCAGTAGTTAGCTATACCTATGCGTATCTCGAATCGTACCTAGACCCAAATTATGCCTTACAGTAATACAAATCTCTAAGCTAGAGTTTTGGCCGCCTCTTAGGTCCATGTTCACCACAAAGATGACGGCTGATTATTTAAAAACAACTGTTTAAAACACATTTTTCCATGGGAACATGTCCCTTAAACAGCTGTTTTTTGATAATCAGACCGTTATCTTTTCGGTGAACATGGACTTTAGTTGTGTACTGGGTGGGCAATAGCCGGGGCTGCCTCTAACAAATTCCTAATTGAAGAACCCAATAAACATATAACTGACCTGGTGGTGATCATACCTATGTCCCTATGAACAGAGACTTAAAAATCCAGGCGCGATGTTGTTTGATATTAATAAAAAAAACAGTTGAATTGAGAACCTCCTCTTTGTGGAAGTCGGTTGAAAAGTATATTTAATACTCAATGTCACATTCATTCACACATTAATTCTGTCCTTTTAATCAACGTATTCAGTAGCAATTAAAGCACTTAATTAATTAATGTTAATAACACGTTATCAAATAATATTTTGGACTACATAAACCTGGATTACAGACCTTACTGATAACGTTTATCAGAAAGGTCATTGGCGAAAGTAGCCGAGTACACACGGCGACACATCAAACTATACATATCCAGTATTACTTGACCTCGCTTTGTATGAGCTTCCCTTACAATGAGAGATCACATTGGTTTTGGATAGCTTGATTGGTCGTCGTGCGTACGAAAATGTTTCAATTTGCCGTCTCCTATCACTTGGTAAAACCAATGACGGGTTATGGCGGATTAAAGCATTTATACAAGATCAAAAGAAAGAAAGAAAAGGCATTTATAAGCCCGCACAGGACCAAGCACATCAAAATTACCAGTATTTAAAACTTACTAATAAAAATTAAACAGATTAAAAAATATAATAATTAAAAGAAACGAAACTCGTCCTGTACGAGGCCAAAATGCTACTATCTCAGCATGGTGTTGTTGACATTAAAAAAACGTCACAGCGTTGGTATTCTGATATAGCCCAAAGTGAAGGTTAAGTTTAATTAGCTAGTGAAACTTCGTGGCGGGTATCGATATAACGGTGTTTTAGTAGTTGGAAGTGAGACTGCTGAGCATGAGGATCTGGTTTTAATTCCCGGGTCGGACAAAGTGTTATTGGATTATCAGGATCAGGGTCCATCAGGAATTTCTCAGTAGCTGCCACGGAGCCTGGATCTGTGCCCGGTTGATGGCAATAGGCTCGCCCCCTATTACAATAGGACTTTAACATAACATGAGAAATGTGGGTGTACTGTTAGGTACAACTCTGCCTAACACTTCAGGGATTACAGGCGTCATATTGCTGTTTCTTTCGAACTCGAGTAGTTAATTGAAAATGGAAAATCTTTAGATTAATTTTGGAGAATTACTTTATCAATTTTAAGCACGTCATCAAGCTTAACGGCTTACTATAAAACACGTCATTCTGACTAAATATAATTACGATTATATCAATTAGTAATATAATCGATAAACAAGGACTGAAAAACATAATCTCAACATGAATGATGTAACCCAGATCTTGTGTAAAAATATTTTAATTTAAAAGCGTGTCCATCAGGGGCGAGGGCACCCAAGAAGGCGATTCCTGCTGGCTTCCCTTCGAGAACCAGGCACTCTACGTAGTGTCTACATTGTCCTTCGAGTATCTTGGCCATTCTTCTCCATAGAGCTTTGGAATGGACAATTATGGCCATTCTTCTCCACAGAACTTTGAAATTGGCAACTAAAGTACTTTCATAAATTATTATGCCTTGTGTCTTGGGACTGTAGGTTCGTCTTTTTGTTTTTGACGTACAAAATTGCCTGTAATACTCGTAGTCTAATTTAAATAAATGCTTTAGAGTTTGAGTTTGAAAATGTATTATTATAGCATCACGGAAGCAATGCTCAAAGGTTTAGACAGAGGTATACAGTTACACATACTTCGCCAGTTATGTTTACGTCCTATCTAATAGCGATGAGCCTAATGACACCAACCGGGCACTAATCCAAACAAAATAACACTTATGATAAAGGACACATTTAATTGATTGTTATACCAACTTCTGACTGGGGATAAGAGCTAGTGGTAGTTATCAGCTAATAATTAAGCTTAGATACTAGTAGGTGGTATAAGTAATTAATTGATACCAGCCTTGTGGGCACACGAGTAGGTCTACGAGTAAGATATGGCCACACTTTGTGGAAATATAATGGAGCAGGTCGTGGCTAAATAATAACAGCCGCTCTGGCCGATCTTTAGGTTAAGCCGTGCTTGCCTAGGTTGGTCTGCGAATGGGTGACCACCATACATACCGAGTTTCCTCCGTGCCCTGAAGGTCCCGGCTGTCATTTGTAGATCTTTGACAGTCGCTACAGCAGGTAGTCAGTGGTTTAATTATTATTTATCTGTTTTTTAGATTTCATGATAAAGGTATCATGAAATCTAAAAATTACTTTCGAAATGTGGATGTGGGTACTGATACACTTCTTTTTTATCTTTCGAGGTATACAGTCGTGATGTTATGTAATTTTTCTGTTTTAAATATTGTGAACGTTCTATTCAGTATCTATCGATGCATTTACTTTGTAGGTCAGCCCGGCTAGCATGGGCAGGGGATAAAATTTTATCCACCGGTTATTTCCACTGACAAGGGACAAAATTCAAACAAAAGTGGAAATAACCGGTGGACAAAAATTTTATCCCCTGCCCATGCTAGCCGGGCAGGTCTGCTATTGACGCGGTGGTTGTCCGTCTCCGGGGGCTATTGGAAAGGTCCCTTCCTTGTAATTTGCACGCAATTTCAACGGCACGCATTCTAGCCTATCGATTACTTCAGACTACTTAATTGGGATTAGCAGTGGAGAGTTGGTAGCGACGCATAATCAACGTATAATGTTCCCACAGCTGGGACACAGGCCTCCTCTCTATAAGAGGGAAGTTGAGAAGAGTGCGGGTTGGCAGATGTCACAATCATGTCTTCGATTTGTATGGTTCTAGGACATGCTGGTTTCCTCACGATAAATCATAAAACTCTTCACAAAGCTTTACAGAAAATGTACTTGATGTAACTGTCTCGTTGGTTTAGTGGTCGTAAGTGCGACTGATGCAAATGAGGTCCTGGATTCAAATCCCGGGTCGGGCGAAGTGTTATTGGATTTTTCATTAAGAATTTCTCAGTAGCAGCTTCGGAGTTTGGATATGGACCCGGCTGATGGCACTAAGCTCGCCCCCTACATGGGACTTAAGAGGCTACCTCACACCAACGACCTTGAGCGAGTGGGAGGAGTAGTTTAGCAATAGCAATAGCGTATACCCGTGCGTGAGAGTGGTCAGCGATACACTGCCGCCCGGCGCCCCAAAGAACCCCGCTTTAATGCGCACCAAGATTATTCGAAAAAACAACCCACCTTGATTTATCAAACACAGTACGGATAAAAGCCGTATACTAATTTAAAGGGCATTAAATTGTCTTACGCCCGATAGTTTTTGCGTGATGATCGTTTTTTTGCCGCGTTAGACATTACTTTACAAATTAATTACACAAAGTTATAAAAATATTTCTTCACATTTTCACATATCAAATTATGAAAAAAATGGTCTAGTATAGCATATATTTTTTTTAAAGAAATTAGACTAGAAGTTAAGACGTGATGATCAATTTAAAATCACGAAAAGTCATGTGGTTGCGCCTTAACATAACTGGCGCAATGCGAGTGTACCTACTGTTAGCTAGTACTATTACCTATTCTGTGCTATTAGGGATACCTCTGACTGATGATGGGGGAAGATGTTATGTTATGTGCAATGGCAGATGACTTTAAAAAAATCACTTATTTAAAGTAATATCTGGCGCCACAATTGATGAGCTCCAGTTGATAATTAAGATTATTTAAAAGAAAGATCGCTTTGTTGATTATTAAAGTGATTATTACTTCATTATCTCTACAGATAAAATCAAGATTAAAGATTAAGGAAAACAATGATTTGTGCTGTTCATGATTAATACTTATCTACAATCAAAGGATCAACATCGTGCGTAAATCCGGGAGCTCCCTCGAACAATCTACTGATGAATCAAAAAATTTACAGAAAATATAAAAAAAACCTTTTTGCAAAATATAAAACGGACTTCAAAAACAAAAAAGTGAAAACTAACTTTAGCTTCAGAAGCCGGTGTGGGCTCTATAATAAACTGATCCCACACAGGCGACTCCCGTGGGATCAGTCGACCTAATGAATTTTTGAATTAGTCAACTGATCCCGTTGACCAATTTTATGAGTAGCTGTTTGATTTAGTTTTTTTGTCACCAACTTCTGCCTAAGTGACCTCCACAACCCAGTTAGCACTTGGTAATACGATACCCCATCAAGCTGGTAGTGGGGCCCTGGGACTCCTGTTAACCCGAAACGACGCGAATGTCAAAGGCCACAAACGACAGTAACGGTTCAAAAAGCAAAGCTGGGTAATCCTCAAGTCTCAAGTATATATGTAAATTATGACATAAGACTTTAAACAGCACATATCGGACACAGTACATAAACAAATGTACCTAATGGTTTCCTAGTTTCTACAGTTTTCTCGCAATATGTTAGTAGTAGGTAGGTACTTTGTATGTACTGCATATTTGTTTATTAATTACAGAACATAATAAAGCAATTTATGTGAACCTACTTGAACTGTGTTGCAGTTAAAGTGTGCACTGTGTATTTCTCTTATAAAGGGTGTAAAAAGTTCTTAACGAAGCCGATAGGCACGTTTTCTCCCCGTCATAGCATTTTTTTTTCTACACCATATCTCGGAACCTCAAAGTTCAAACTTTAAGACAAGTTTCTTTTTTAAATACAAGTTTTTATTATATGATTTTTACTTTAAACATCTCCACGACCCCCGTACTATTCAATCCATCCATCAGCACAATGTTTTAAGTGCGTTACATTGAGTTCTACCACAAAACATGATGATTTACCCCAAAAATAAAAGTAACTTAGTTTGATGTACAGAATGCTTGGTTGACGGCTTCGTGATGAGGTTGTTTACACCCCTTCCTTAGGTTACATACAGGTTATACAATATATAACATAAAGATCCATCACGAAACCGTCAACCAAGCATGTTGTCTATCTAACGAAGTAACTCGAAGCAATAAAATATTGCTGGGAAACAACTTTATCTTGAGAAACATTACATCTTCATTGTTTATCCAACAAGCCATGTTATATTACTAGGGCATGCGGAAAAACTGGCAGACCACCACAAAACCACAGAAGATAGTAAATGAGTTTAATGATTACCTATGTGTTTTAAATACAAGAGTGCAACGCGATACCTACTCAATTTTTATAGCAAAGTTAAGTTTTGTTAATTCTTGAAATGCAGGTTGAAGATTTAACGTGTATTACTGGTATGATAATAAGAAACACTGCATCGTTTCCGAGTCATGGATGTTTATATGTATAATAAGTATGTATTTACAAACAAAAAGTATGTAGTATATCTGTCACCGTAAAATTGTCAAATACGTTATATTGTAATATCTCTAGCGATATTGTAAAATCTCGAAATATTGTCAAACGAACATACTGCTTACTACAAAACGCATTATTGTGAAATGCATGCGATGGTAGTCAACTCACGCGGTGTGGAGGGAAGGAGGGGTCCCCTTTGCCCAGTGGTACAACTCTCATGAAAAGATAATGTACCATTCCTGAGAAATACCGATTAATATAACCTAACCTTAAAACACTTTATATTCCCCTAAAAAGCGTAGTCGACGGAGCCCCGCTTCGCGGGGCTCCTATTTCCGAGTGCAGGATTTAAAGGAACCTAACTAACCTCACGGGGGGGGGGGGTGCCCCAAGTCCCGATTATGGGGGCAGAGATACTTCCGTATGTTCAGTTGACAATATTTCGAGAGTTTACAATATCGCTAGAGAGACACACGTTATATTGTAATATAACGTGTTTGACAATTTTACGGTCACATATCAACTATATGGTGTCCACAACACAAGCCTTGCTTAATGTGGGACTAGATGGTGCTGTGTGTAATGTCCAGCGATATTATATTACATTATCTTATAATCACGACAGATATTATTTACATTACATCATCCTTAATTAATACGAATGATAAGGTAATTTCCATTTTCCAATCAAATCATCAATACACAGTTTGATTGTATCTTATCTATAATCCTCAGAAGTAGCAACAAAAAGTAAATCTCAGGATGATAGAAATCATAGATATAAGTAACAAAGAAGATAGAAATCATGCGAAAAGTAGTTAATTAACCTTAACTTGAAAATCAATCAATAAAATTACATTTCCGTGTTAACAACCGAATGGCGTAGTGGTAGTGAGGCTGCCTTACGTTCTTAGGGTCCTGGGTTCGAATCCCGGTAGGAGCAAATGTTTGTGTGATGAGCGTGGACATTTGTTTCCGAGTCATGGATGTTTTATTTAGGGTGACTGGTAATTAGTGTACGATACTTAAACACGTGAAAAAAAATCAGCTGTTCAGTACATTAGGCGAACATAAATGTACTGAACAGCTGATTTTTTTTTCGCGATTTCAGCTTTGGTCCCATAATAAAAGTTGTTTATTATCATGAGCACAATCACGTGCTTAAGTTTCGTACACTAATTACCAGTCACCCTATATGTATAATAAGTATGTATTTACAAACAAAAAAGTATATATGTTAGTATATCAACTATCTAGTGTCCACGACACAAGCTTTGCTTAGTGTGGCACTAGGTGGCGCCGTGTGTTAATGTCCAGCGATATTTATTTATTTATTTTATTATTTATTTCACATAAGTACCGAAAAAAATCCTAAATAATCTCACTATTTTCTACCGGTATAACATGTTTCGTAACAACAAGAAGCGATGGATGGACTGTGTGAAACTGTGAACAATGATATGGCTAGAAAGGAGGTCTCTGTTGAGATGACGAGTAATAGAGATGTATGGAAGAAGAAGATGTGCATCTGAGCCGACATCAAATGAATTGGTATTGGCAGGAGAATGATAATGATGAATTGATGATGTTGTACGAGTACAAGCAGTGGCGTAACTATACCGTCTGAGGCCCTTGGCAAATCCATTGTATGGGGCCCCAAGAAAACTCGTCACATTTTAATTTAGTTTTAATAAATCACTGAGATAGTTACCCAATAGTACGTAACATTGTGTCCATTTTAGTTAAATATCTAATATTCAAAAGCATATACATATTATACAGGGTGTAAACCACCTCATCACAAAGCCGTTAACCAAGCATTCTGTACATCAAACTAAGTAACTTTACGCAAAAAATATTGCTGGGAAGCAAATTTTTTTTTGAGGTTATAAATCATGTTTTGTGGTAGAACTCAATGTAACGCACATAAAACATTGTGCTGATGGATGGATTAAATAGTACGGGGGTCGTGGAGGTGCTAAAAGTTAAAATCTTACAAAAAAAAACTTGTCAAAAGTTTGTAACTTTAACCCCCCATATCTCCGTAACTAGAAGGCTCCCAGGTATGGTGTAGAACAAAAAAATGATCGCAATGACGGGAAGAACAAGTGCCTTTCGGCTTCGTGAAGAGGTGTTTTACACCCTTTATACCGTCTGAGGCCCTTGGCAAATCCATTGTATGGGGCCCCAAGAAAACTCGTCACATTTTAATTTAGTTTTAATAAATCACTGAGATAGTTACCCAATAGTAACATTGTGTCCATTTTAGTTAAATATCTAATTTTCAAAAGCATATACATATATTTATAGCAACGTCCTCCCATCTAGTAGGGTTTATTGGTGGGTTTAAAGGTTAGTATAGGTAATTGATTTTAAGTAAGTAAGTACTTATATAAAATTTATATTTTTTTACAAAATGTTGTTAAAATGTTTGGTCACTTTTGAGCTCACAGCCTCTCAGGTCGGGGGCCCCGTCAGGTCGGGGGCCTGTGGCATTTTGCCAGTCTTGCCACCCCATACTTACGTACGCCACTATGTACAAGTTTCTTTGAGAGCAATATAACATACTGAATATACCAACTTCTGAACCATTACATTGAAAAAATTCTTGCAATAATAGACTGACCTACCTAGGTAAACACTAGCAGAGAACACGTTATAAGCACACAAATGTTACCTCGTAACCACAGAAAATCACACAGTCTGTAATATTCCCACTGCTGGAACACAGGCCTCCTCTCTATCAGAAGATGTGGGCTGGCCACCCTGGCCCAGAGCGGGTTGGTAAAAGATTAACCCAATCAACCCTAATGCAGATTTAGACTATTGAAATAGAAGCTATAGTTTTAGTTGTACCTGATTCTCTTTCCCATGTTTGAAGAGCGAGAGCCAGAGAGCATCATATAATATATACTGGCTTGCACAATATCCACGAAGACCAGCAGTAGCACTATTTACACAACACCAAAATACTTCTTTTCCCATAGCCAATCAGATTTCAGACATTTTTGACATTGAAACACAATGACACACTGACACGTAAGCAATGTCAAATTATCAACACAAAGATATTATCGTTTGTTTATCAAAAAAGTTCGCATACCATTAATATTATTGAAATAATTTTGAATATTGTTAGATGCTAATCTTTGCTTCATAATTACATTTTCATAATTTTTACTTCAATTGGTTTTAAATAACTTGTTATGACCTTATATAAAATTTTGCTGAGCCGGAGTACAGAATAAAAAATTTAAGCGAAACCTTAAAGAAAAACAATAAACCTTTTTTTTTCGGGTGGGAAATCATCAAATAACTTCTTCCACTCTGGACGGAGCGGGAGGGAGTGTCAGACTTTTACTGACTAAAACCCATCCGTGTTCCTTCCTCGCCCTTTATGTTCCGGGGCCACAGTATCTCTTTCGAACAGTCCCGCAGCCCCGGCAGGCTTCGTGGAACACGAACGCTGGCTCAGGCGAGAGGTTCTCTCCCTCGCGCGTTCCATCACCTCCTTCGCTAGCATGACTGCTTCGCAGAAGGAGGTGACGGCTTCCCATTCCGTCTCGCTCTGGACCATGGATTGAACCAGGGCCGGACGCGAGAGGTCGCCGACGCGGATCGCCGGTACGAGGACACGGCGTTTCTCCGCCCACGCGGGTCATACCTCCACTGTGTCCTCCGGTCGATCTTCGCAATGGAAATATAAGAAACCTATGAATGTTCTCCTACCCTTATCCCAATATATTTGGAGTCGGAGCAGTATGTCTTCTTCTTCCATACTCCTCTACTACTCGTCATCTCAGCAGACACTTAACACAGTCCATCCATCGTTTCTTTGGTACCCAAAACTTTTCTCACGACTTGTTCTTCATTTCTCCGCATCGCATGCCCATACCAACCTACCAAGCCAGCTGAGTACCACGCAAATTCTAAATTCACTATGAATAAGCATAACAATCAATTCTTATTCCTTCTCTGTATGCACAAATAAATCAAAAAGCGAAAAATATGTCACAATTACAGGCCGATACTGAAGTAACATCTATTTTAAAACGCAGTTCAATCATGACGCTCGATGTAAAACTAGATTAAATCAAGATAACCATCAAAACTGTCTGTTTAAACATCAACATTGGGCCAAGACTTTCATAACCAAAATCTAGATATACAGTATCACTTATTATCTCGATAAATCTGTTCTGTTGTTTTCCTCATCAGTAGAGGTGATGGCACGGGTCGACGTGGCACTTGTCGACGTGGCAATACATCGATCATTATTATCGAAACAAACATCTGCGTTGATAAGACGATAATGTATATTAGGTAAGGGATATTACAATAACACGTGTTTAATCGCACGGCATTTTTAAGAAGAAGTAGGTTTTACTTTCGGCTTTGCCCGCGCGGAGGTCATAATAGTGTTGTAAGAAACTCGAGTCTTTTAGTCTTCATTTCGAGACTTGAGTAGATTTTCAAGACTAGGACTCGTTAGTCGCATGAGTCCAAGTCCTTTTAGTCTTCTGAGCCCTTTCGAGTCTTTTAAGTTCTTTGAGCTAGACTGAGTCATAAACTTGAGTTGTTGTAACTTGTATTATAATAGGTAGTACTGGGTGATTTTATATCGTCATCCCGGTATACAATCCGACTATCCCGCAGCAACGTACAGCCGTGTAAGTAACAAAGAGACAAGCAACAACGTCATAAGTGCTAGCTTATTCCCGCTTCGACCGCATGTAGTTTCGTAGTAGTAAAAAAAAAATACCCGGCAGTGCTATCTTGTGGTCCCACAGGATGGCACTGCCGGGTTTTTTATTTTGTATTATTACAAAATGGGCCTGCTCTTGACTTCGATCACGCCTGATGGAAAGCGATGGATGAGGTCTATGATGGAACGAGCGTGCTCAGAAGATGCTTGTTCACTCTTGCTTTGAAGGCAGGCGCGTTGAATTGTGGGTGGGAACGGGATAAAAACTGTCCATTACATTAAGTTAAAAGAGCACAAAGAAGGAAAATGTTATCCTACTTTGTGTGTTTAGTATTGTGTGTGTACATAAATAAAATAAAATAAAAAACATCTCACAGTTTCACTGCAACACGCATGAGTATACTCTATTAATATAAAACATGGAAATAAAATTATAAGTTATGGCTTTATACTGCCAGGAATTTTGTCTTATTAACATAGAATAAAGAAAAAACAATATTGCAAACATTTTTGCAATTTTAACGGCTAACGATTTATCGATTACTTCGATTTACTTCATTAATAAGTTATTTTTATTGAGATGTAACTGTTTAGCCGTTGTTTTCTCTGTTTTGAGTTCATTTTAACTCTTTACAGGGGATGGACTCATACAAAGTGGCAAGTAAATTAATCAGTCACTTTAAGGTCGTTTTCTCATAGACTTTTATTCGGAAATCGTAGAAAATATGTATCATCCAAAAAATGTTGAACTATGTCGTGACGATTAATTTATCGTTGGTTTTTAGTTGGCAAACGTCATGGACGACATGGACGACGTCGTGTCGTCCTATATGTGAACACCTCCATTTAAATACACAAGCCATGACACTTAAAACTACACGATTATCTGTCGTCACGACATAGTGAGAACAGGGTCTTAGTCACAAACACAGGTCACAAAGAGACGTAGGCTAATGTGTGAAAACAATCTGGCTAGGGTTATGTCTGGAATGAGCTTTCCATAAAGGCACCACGAAGATTTGAGTAGAAATGTGTCTAGTCTAGACAAACAGTTGTTTTACGAATTGCTTACGGCGATTACACGAGCTAAACGCGAGTTTTATAATTACCAAAAGTATATGATTCACTGCTATAAACAAGACCAGAAAAATATATGATATTCTTCAGGATACATGCTAGCATGATACTGTTTTGAAAATATAATACAATTAATTTGACTCGATAAAAAAAACACGTTCATATCTCTAAAAATATCTTTCAAACAAAAAAAAAACATACTAATATGCATGCGATCATTCTGATTTTTTGGCAAATAATTCTACAAGCAATATATTAGCATGATACTGTTTTAGTTTTTGAATCCAATCAATAGTTTTTTTGTAAATCGATCGAAACTACTCATTTTCCGCTATTTGGCCCGCAGTGACTTGTTTCCATCCAAGTTCAAAATAATTTTCCTAGAAAGTCCGTATAAAGTTCTAGTTTTCAGATTTTTTTCATGTTTTCTAAAGTTATGGCTCAAAAGTTAGAGGGGGGGGGACACACACACACACACACACACATTGTTTTTTACTTTTGGAGCGATTATTTACGAAATTATTGACATTATCTAAAAATGATTTAAGTAAACCCCTATTCATTTTTAAATACCTTTCCAACAATATATCACACGTTAGGGTTGAAATTAAATAAAAAATCACTTCTCAGGGGCTACCCTAATAAAACATTTTTTTTTCCAATTTTTATTTTACTACTTTGTCGGCGTGATTGATACACATATTGGTACCAAATTTCAGCTTTCTAGTCCTAACGGTCACAGAGAGTTAAGCGAGGACGGACAGACAGACATGGCAAAACTATAAGGGTTCCTAGTTATTGTGACGGACGGGAAACTACGGAACCCTACACTGAGCGTGGCCCGACACGCTCTTGGCCGGTTTTTTTAATTCTACTAGTCAAGCCCGTTCATTTTATACAAAATTAACCATATTGGGGGAGAGGGGGTGATCATAGCGTATAGTATTCTACTAGTCAAGCCCTTTTGTTTGATACCCATATTGAAGGAGTTGTTGAATAAATAAAATATCCAATCCACCATTTTGTGGCGGCGGCCATCTTGGACTGTTTTTTTTATCAAACATAGCTAAGAACGCTCCCGACTAATTGACCTTTCAAACAAAAAGAAACAAAATCAAAATCGGATCATCCGTTCGGGAGCTACGATGCCGCAGACAGACAGACACACACACAGACACGTCAAACTTATAACACCCCGTCGTTTTTTCGTCGGGGGTTGATTACAGAAAAAAATGGATGACACTGTAACATTTGCTCATTAAAATAGTTCTACAATGTCGCGGCGGGGTATCGCTGAACTAAATCAGACCCTTCGTTCGACTGAGTATCTATTAATTCACTACAATTTCTGACCAACTGGTTTCAATACGATCAAATTTTAGTTGCAAATCTAGTAATCTATCGGGCTCACTCACCTTCATCCCCCATACCTAGTAAATGGCACAACAGATTTTGATAAAACATGTCTTAGAACCATCCCCTAAACTAGCTTTCAAATAAAAAAAACCGCATCCAAATCGATTCACTCGTTTAAAAGCTACGGTGCCACAGACAGACACATTGCAGTCAAACTTATAACACCCCTCTTTCTGCGTCGGGGGTCAATAAGGCGTTAAGAAATAAACATAAGTAGTACAATCTATTTATAACCGAATTGTCACCAAAACATTAAAGATAGTACTTTTAGTAAACAGATAATACAAACAATTTTAGGTTGCGGGAATCCGTTGGATGCGAGTCGCACGGGACCGGTCAATGTGGCGACACTTGGGGGAGGCCTTTGTCCAGCAGTGGACGTCTTTCGGCTGAAATGATGATGATGATGACAAACAATTTTCCTATCAACTTATAATTATTATACATTGATTTCTGCTGTTTAACATAATAAATTTTATTGAAGATAAGTAAACGATTAATTGAAAACCTACTTAAAATAACCATATCATTCAAAATAAGTACTGTTATTTTGCGTGGGGAGTTAGATAATTACTTCGAACAAATTAAAGTATCTTTATAATTACTGATTTATTTTACGATACTAATTCAATGTCGATTTTGTTATCAATGAAATCTGTTTCCTTATCCGGAGCACAGATAATATTCCGGAGTGTGCCAAAATGTGCGTCAAACTAGATTTTATTATAACACAAACAGTGTTTGATTAGGTATTAAAGTTCAAGGTTATTGAGATCTGAGGTCATTGACGTAGGGCTATGCTGTGCTTCGTTACGGAAGCTACGCTGCTCTAGGGAAGCTACGCTGTGCTACGGAAACTACGCTGCAAAGGTTACGCTTCGCTATACGAAGGCCTTACTACGCTTTTGATCTATAACTTCGGTTTTTTCTAAACTTGGACCTCCAATTAAATATACATACATAAACTCACACATTATAATCTCTAAACTTTCGCGTAAAAGTTATTCCTTGACATGAGAAATACGTACAGTTTACGAGAAACGAACAAATAAATGTGCGTATATTTTATTATATGTATGTAGATGTAGTTTAGTTTATAAGTAGAATTAATTTAGGATGTAATGTAACATACGTAAGTGTATCATCTTTTGCAAATCTCGCTTTGAAATTAGGTTTGCTGTAAGAAAACCCAACTCTGGGT
The DNA here is from genome assembly GCA_950022955.1 of Xestia ashworthii. Classification (NCBI taxonomy): domain Eukaryota; kingdom Metazoa; phylum Arthropoda; class Insecta; order Lepidoptera; family Noctuidae; genus Xestia; species Xestia ashworthii. The sequence continues at coordinate 17,459,923 of OX465570.1, read as the reverse complement.
TAAGCTCGCCTTTGTACATAAGCTATATTATTGCAATTAATAAGCATATGTATTGTTTTGTGTGCAATAAAGAATAAGAATAAGAAATAAACCAGTAAGTAAAAAAAACAATGGTATGTTTTCCGTAACCACGGTTGCTACGCCGTAGCAGCCGTAGCAGCCGTAGCCTGTAGACTGTAGAGGAACCCAAAATAACCACGTGATTATTTTATTCTTTGTGCTAAGTACAATTAATTTGATGGTGATGTTGTAAATGATGTATCTCATCAAATGGGAAATGATGAGATACATCATTTGCCATTTTGTCACAGCTGGCTTCCGAAGCACGGAATCATTCTATCTAATATTTAAAAAATGGTTTGCTTGTTCGTATTTTATGAGCTGCATTCATCCGATTGCAATAAAACTTTGTCATCTTATTGCTGAAACTAGCTGCAAGTACCTACAATTACAATTTATTACCAAATTGAACAGCCTTGTGTATGTTCCCAAACATCGCTCTGAGATCTGACACATAATATTATGTAGTACACATGTTTATGTATAATTGGCGACATTATTATCAGGGATTAACACGTCAATGTGTTAATTACGTACGTAGTTTTACGCTAAAATATTATTTGGCACAAGCAGTATTGTTGGAATGCTAATGGCAAAAATAGGGGCATAAAACTAAAACATAATAATTTGAGTGCAAATAGAAACCACCGCAGTTATAATATTATAACAAAAGCTTTTGTTCCGAACAAAGTATTAAATGAGTCATTTTAAATGTAGTTTAGTATTGTAATAAAATTAGTAGGTCATCATGTTTACGCCTATCAACATTTTTACTGAGCTTACTATGCGTATATTTTTGTAACCTCTCCAAATATTTTTTTTTGTCCACTTGAAATAAACGCTACATAAGGTCTCTCTTTGGTCAAAGGCTAAGACCAAGGGATTATTTCAAAAGCAATTGGCAGTAGTGTGCACTGCATCTAACTACAATCACCAATCCATTTTTAGTGATTTTGGCACTCTACGCTACGTCAAGATTCATTTTATGACGTAGTGCCAACTAAAGTCTCTTTAAAATTTACTAGCTTTGTCCCACAAAATCGTGCTCCCGGGATGCCAAAAATCATCTAAATCCGTTCAGCATGAAATAGTAACAAATCTATTCTTACAAACATTCTCACTAAACATAGCCCTTTAGAAGTAGTAAGATACTGTAGTGATTTTTCTTGACACTTCAAAAGTTACTTTGTGGACCCTTCCTCAAAGTAGCTTTTAAAATGTTTCCCAGAACATTATAAAATCTTGATCTTCAACATATAGTGGTAGATAAGTATCTACGTTTTAGTATATTGAGTGAGTGCACTGTAGATCAAATGCAGTACGTATTTCAGTGATCTTGGATCAAAAGCTGCCATTAACAGCGATTCAACGACTATTTTCGTCTCTTCTTCAGCAATGTCAAAACAAAAATAACCTTGCAACTGTTTCTGTAGTACCAAAGATTGTGCAAAATGCATTCTACATACCTATGTTAATAAAGTCACGCCTTTTTTCCCACAAGGGTATAGGCAGATACTGCAGAATACCTGCTATACGATCTTTACATGCTTCTTTGGCTTCGCTCAAATTCTTACCTAGAAATATTTTTTACTTTTAACCCGCGACTTCGTCAGCAAAAAGTGGCGAAATGCACGATATCAATATAAATTGACAGCATAGTTCTTACAGTTTCGGAAAAAAGTGGCTGTGACATACGGACGGACAGACAGACCGACAGACATGAGTGACGAATCTATAAGGGTTCCGTTTTTTGGCTGGCCCTTTTATAATAATGAGTAGAGTCTATAAAGGGTGTAAAAGACCTGCTAAACAAAGCCGAAAGGCACTTGTTCTCCCCGTCGCGGTCGTGGCGATCTTTTTTTTGTTCTACACCATACCTGGGAACCTTCTAGTTACGGAGATATTGGGGGTCAAAGTTACAACTTTTTGACATGTTTTTTCTTACCTCGAAATATTTTCTACTTGCGATTTCGTCAGCAAAAAGTGGCTAATATGCAGCACGATATCAATATAATTTAGCACCTACGAATAATGTAGCTTTAATTAGCGATTATCTCCCTCAAACAAACTTAGAAAAAAATACCTCTTTATAATATTTTTAAAAGTATAACATAGCAAAATTAGCCTATAATGTTCTCACTGCTGGGACACAGATTGTGGGTTAGTTAACTACCACGCATAAGTATAGATTAGAATTATAATAGTAACAACTGTTTTTAGTTATTATTTTATTGCTTTGTGCAGTTACAAAGGAAACCTCGCTTTTGTTGTTGTTATTATTATGCAAGTGTTTCTGAACAACATGGTATTTATTATATCTTTTGTCTTTTAATTTATTATTAACTATATTATTGTTACAATGAAATGAATCACCCGTTTCAAATCATCACAATAAAATGTGATAATTTTACGCAAAGTTCTCCGCGAGTTTTGTTGAGAAAAACTTTCTGTATAAATCACTAAAATGATTATAATAATACCTACCAGACTCCACTGTTCTACTTCAGGGCAAAGGCTTCTTATACATAAAAGCCATGTGCATTGATCACCTCCACCAAACCGATTATAGAATTTTAATGATGACTTAAACCAAAATTTAAAAAAGAAAAATGCCAAAAATAATCGTAAGTACTCACTTTTTTTTCTCAAACTCTTGTTTACACAAATTAGTTAGGTTACTATTACAAACGGCACTTTAATTTTTTTTCTAGCTTTTACAGCTGGTATCCGTGTCCGGCGCTTGCGACTAAATTATACCACAATCTGGCTACTATCATAACCGACAGACTCCAACAGCGATAGATAAACAATAAAACGTATGTGTTTTAATGCAACACACTCACGATGTTTACTGCGTACCTAGATGAAGTGATTTTAGGAAACGTACACCCACGAATAATGTAGCTACTTGTCAATGAAAGAAATTTTAAAATTGGATCATTAGTTACGGAGATTACCCTATACATACGTATGTATAAGGTAATCTCCGTAACTAATGATCCAATTTTAAAAATTACGTACGTAATTAATTATGTACGTACTTACAAACAATTTTTACCTCTTTTTAATATTAGTATAATTGCTTTTTCGGGATGATGGGTAGGTATCATTATGACGAAATTCTTGAATCACTAACGTAACGCCATCTTTGAAAAGTAGGACGACAGGAGTGCCAGTACTTTTACTATCTAGATACGGTTACGCATTCTGTCAAGTGCTGAGTGCAGAATCAATTGAATCACTGATATCTCATTCTATTTTAAAAAATGCAGGTTTTTTTTAAACCACTTGCAGCTATAACAATTTTGCGGACGAAGTCGCTAGTAGTAAAAAAGCGTCCAAGTGCGAGTCGGACTTGCCAAAGAAGGGTTCCGTAGCAGCAAGTAACATAACATAAAAATATTTGAATTGATTGAATGAAAGGTAAATTGCGGTTTACGATTTATGACGTAACTTTATTTTTATTTTTATTTAGCCTATATTGTCCCACTGCTGGGCAAAGGCCTCCCCCATAACGTCCCATGTTTATGACGTATTACAAAAAAAAAACTACTTTACTAGATCTCGTTCAAACTAATTTTTTTTTTCCATTTTCGTGTGAAAATCTTAATGCGGTTCACAGAATACATCTACTTACCAAGTTTCAACAGCATAGTTCTAGGTAACAGGTTCAGCGTAAACTCTAGGGAGTTTCGGAAAATAGTGGCTGTGACATACGGCCGGACAGACAGACAGACATATGACAAATCTATAAGGGTTCCGTTTTTTGCCATTTTGCTACTGAACCCTAATAAAATCAGGAGAATGGGTAGAGCCTATAAAGGCTGTAAAAGACCTCTTAAACAAAGCCAAAAGGCACTTGTTCTCCCCGTCGTCGTGGCGATCTTTTTTTGTTCTACACCATACATTGTACTCGTAATAACAGAATTGAGGCCCTGACCTTCTAGTTACGAAGATATTGGGTACTACAAAATTCCAACTTTTTCAAAAGATTTCAAAAAAATACATGTTTTTTTGTATGATTTTTACTTTAAACATCTCCACGACCCCCGTTCTATATAATCTATCCATCAGCACAATGTTTTAAGTGCGTTACATTGAGTTCTTCTACTAAACATGATATTTCACCCCAAGAAAAAAGTCGTTACCCAGCAATAATTTTTGCGTAAAGTTACTTGGTTTGATGTACAATGCTTGGTTGACGGCTTCGTGATGAGGTTGTTAACTCCCTGTATAGGTACAACTGCGATCAACTATCCATTGGCCAAGCATTTATAATTGAGTCTATTAGTCGGTTTTTTGGGGTCCATCGTAAGTTATATCTAAAACTTAAACAACAATTTCCATAAGCAAATCATCGTTTTCAGAAATTACATGAAAATAGCCATGTTTATTGGACGCAGAACGGTAACTGGGCTATTTAAACAATGGAAATCTATGGCGTGCCGTCGAATTGTCTCACACAACCATCCGTCAAATATTGGAACAGCTCCAAGTTAGCAGAGGAGAATCTCCTGATTTATTGTAAACAAGCATTATTTCCTGCTCCTATAACGGATCTTTGAAGACCATCATTGAACTCACAGAATTAGCAAAATTGTACGAAAGAAACGATGGTCGGTGATGATATGGCAAGAAAGGAAGTGTCTGATGAGGTGACGAATAATAGTGAAGTGTAAAAGACCAAGACATGCTGCACCAACCACAAATAAATTGGTATAAGGGCACGAGAATGGTGTTAATGCAAAAGATCTTTGTAACCAATAAAGTTCACATACTGCTTAATACAGCAGTCCTCGTGTTCTGTGAAATGCATTCCGTGAACAAAATGAATCAATCGTTTCATAATTGCGACCTGTAGAGTGTGGCTAAATTTTGCTTGTCACCCACATACATACGTATATGTACATATATATAACCTCGTCTATATGTGAGAGACCAAGGTAGATTTTTTTTTGAGGAAATCTACCTAAAAACTATCGTCTATTTGGCCTTTTTGGGCACAAACTAGTCTGAAAATCAACAAACAACGGTTCGACACTATTGAAATCAGTCCCTTTGCCATTTTCAAAATTTTCGAAGTAGCGTAACAAACTCGCTGGCAAAAATGGTTCCCGATCCATAATTAGCGTTCCGAGTTGCACTACGCATGTAAAGCTTTGCATCAATGGAAAAAATAGCAACTGGCGGAGTGCGTATGCGTCATGTTACCTACTATTTGTTTTGTCGAGTTAAAGGTGACCGTGTCAACGTTCCTTTGACCTATTTATTTCGAGGTTTTTGATCCCCATTTTATTAGCGGTGTTTTAAACAAATACCTATTATCTTACAGGCGATGATGGTATCACACAGCTGCTATCTACGATTCTTGAATAATTTTTCTCCGTCATTTCGATGATTTCTTGAATTTTAATTAATCTTCGACCAGAATTATGTCACCTCAATAGAGATTCTTCAATTAACACTTCATCTATAAAGTGACCACTATTTTTACTTCTAATACAATTTTGAGAAAGGATTAAAATATTATTTTGAAAAAGAACAACGCTGATTTGTATCTGAGATTCGTTGCGTATATTTTGAAGATACCTAAACTAGAACTTGGATGTTTAAAATTCTTAGATATCCAATGTATTTGGATATAATAATTTATCAATCCAAACAACACACTTTATCACACAATAAAAAAGTCTATCACCGTTTTTTTCGAAAGTTTAAAATAAATAGTTAGTTTCCTGTCGAAAAACTTATAGATATTTTAGAATATAGGTAAGTAGGTAAGTACTTACTGGGCTCCAAGTTAGAGTGAACCGACCACAGAAACGCACCAAGCACAACTAGACCTATATTCAATGATATACAACTAAATATTGATATCAAGGGTGTAGTAGCAGTCGTGAGTCAAGATCCTGACGAGGGGTTCCGTAGAGAATTAGTTTAACAGTAGACAAGAAAGTAAATGCAGCTTGAGTTATTTGGATATGATGTAACCAAGATTTTGTAACAATGTTATAATTTAAAAGAGTGTCCATGGAGTTTCTTGCCCGTTCTTCTCCATAGAGATCTACGCTAGGGAATGGGCAGTACAGTACTTTCACAGTTTTTATGTCTTGTGACTGGGACTGTAGCTACATTTGATTTTCATCTTTGTTTCGACAATTCAAAAGCGCCTGTAACTGGCCTACTTGAAATAAATGCTTTGATTTTGATTTTGGACATTTGGTCCACGTCTGCCGAAAGGAATGTACTGACCGGTGGTCATCGTCATCTTGCTGTCCTTGTTCCATGTTACCTGGAACGTCGGTTTTCTTCCATTCTCCTCTGTCCAACTTCACGCTATCATTTATTCCTTTCTCTTTCACATCATTTCTCCATCATATATATATATATATCATTGCATCTTTCTTTTCTTTGGTCTTCCTCTCCCTCTCCATCTAACAATGTGCTGAACGATGGTAGTGGTAAAATATACCCATTACTGATTGCCTAGATGGACACTGGCCCGACGGCCTTAGAAAGGTGGCTGGATCAGACTGGTTGTGAAAGGTGGAGTACAGGTAGGTGTGGCACAGAATTCATTGATTGTTCTAGATAGGCCTGTCCTTTTGTTACTTACTATATTTTATTTACCTAGTAAAGTAAAAAAGCCAATTTGTGAACGTCCGATACATACATACCCACTAAGTATCTGATTGACTATGTAGTACAATTCTGCCGCATCCGGTTATATAGACTGGAAGCCCACCCCAACATATAAAGGGTGTAAAACACGAAGACGAAAGGCACTTGTTCTCCCCCTCATTGCGATATTATTTTTGTTAAAGATTCAGACTCTGTTTTAAGAAATAAGTTATCATCTTCGAAGGTTACACAACTAAATTCCTGACAAAGATCCCTAATAATGAAGTGCATTTTATCAAGTCTACAGCGTACCCCTTGAGCAAATGATAAATGACGCCGGGTTTCTTCAGAAACGAGACGGCACGTGAATGCTGAAGCACCTGTTATATTCCTAGCGACCTTGAGGTGATGAATACAGAACAGTTAACATCAGATCACACCGTGATCGTTTCAGGAATGTTTGAAATTCTGTTAGACTTTACTTGTGATAAGTGGTTGACGTGACAAAGTTTTTGAAGAGGCTCTTAGACAGTGGAATGGTAGGACTTCTTTTTCAATACACTTCCTCGAAAACTGGTTCTTTTCGCACTACGATTAGGTTCAAAATCCAGTGTATTTCAAACGCGTGCATTACAATGCACTATAAGTATAGTGTATTGCAATGCACGCGTTCACACACTCGGCTCAAAAACACCCTCGCCTTACGGCTCGTGTGTTAATACCGCCTTGAACAATAACAAACTTTTTCCACTCGTATCAAAATGTACTATTTCATTCTCGGCTTGTTAGCCGGGAAGAGCTGATAAAACGGGCCCAAGCCAAGTGATTATCAGTTGGGATAGATGAAGTGCTGTCACGCGCAGAAGATTGTATTGATGATGGTAGCGTATTTGAGTTTTGATGAAGATTTTCTGATTCACATTGCAGAAACTTTCTCACGAGTCTGCATGTGTTTAATATCACTGCCTTTTGGAAAAGATGGTAGATATTTGGAGGTAAGCTAAGAGAATAGAAATTGGTGAAGTTGTTTCGGTGTTACTCCTGTTGATGACAAAACTATTGGTACTATTGTAACCTTTTCCAGCTGCCAAATTCGGGTACTTTACAAGGAGCGACTGCCTATCTGACCTTCACCCTTTGGTAAGACTGGTTGTCAGATTTTTTGGGCCACTGACTACCTGTAACGACTGTCAAAGATCTACAGGTTATACAACCTAACTTGAACATGGTACCTATTACACACCGGGTTTCCTCCGCGCCTCGGAAAGCACGTTAAGCAGTTGGTCCCGGCTGTCATTTGTAGATCTTTGACAGTCGTTACAGGTAGTCAGTGGCCTAAAAAGTCTAGGTTAGAAAATAAGAAAGGAGAAGACTCAGTTATACAACGTGTAACAGAAAGGGTATAGTCATATGAAAGGGTGTGCAGACCATCAAACTGAACAACTTTCTTTCTAAGGAACTACCACCGTAATCGCGACAAAATTTTCAACGGCCCTATACTAAATTCCAATACCTACTCGACCAAATGTATGAGACAGCTGATTATTTTTTTACGATTACGATGGTGGTCCCATGGAGAAAGTTGTTCAGTTTGATGGTCTATATATAGCACACCCTTTCATATGACTATACCCTTTTTGTTACACGTTGTAGTATTAATACTTCGGTCACGGCCAGTGGCCAAATTTTAGCCAAGAGCCCAGGAGATATAGTCTAGAAGTGGACCGAGGTTCCCACTGATCTGATTTTACTCTTATATATATGTCACCGTAAAATTGTCAAATGGGTGAATATTTCATTTCGAGCAAATTACGTGGCAGGCGATAAAGAATACATTAAATGTTGAAAAAATCTTTACCTGAATTTTTTTTTTCTAATTAACTTATAACAGTACTAGTCGCAACGCTTCAAAAATCTAGTTTTTTTATTATAAGTGCACCAAATTTAAAAAAACAAGCCAAAAATCTAATTACCATCCATGTCCCTTCTTCCAGATTTTAATAAATCGGTGCATTTTAGTAAAAAATCTGTAGGAAGAACGATTTATGTAATACGTTTTCGGTTAATATATCAATTAATCCATATTATATAATATATATTCTTTACGAAAGACCATATTTAAGTGGTTTCATATAACTTTGAAAAATGTCCCTACCCTCATTCATAATTACCATTCGACGATATTCTCAATCCGATATTTTCGTACTTACGCGCCACAGCGATGTAGACTAAACAAGAAATATTCGGCGTCAGTGTCTGCTCTACTACCAAGCTGGAGGGACGCGTGAGAGAGCGATTATGGCGACGTAATTTTGAATTCTCCTGTGCAAAAAGTGAAGTGGTTCAAAATATTTCTACATACCATTCGCGTTTTGAAAGGTAATTAATATTGTGTTTTTTATATAATTATTGGCTAAGTATATCCAGTACAAGTCTTTCTTTGTTGTATATGCCTTACAAGCCTTTACCTATTCAAAATTACAAATATTTATTAGAAATACTTGTGAATCTAATTACCATTCTTCTAATTACCATTAAATACCATTTTCTACAATTCGAATGGTAATTAGAAGAAACGAATGGTAATGATTTTTAATGTTAATATTACAATATTTTATTTCATTTTTAAAAGGTTTACACGTGTAAAATACTATGTTTTTTTTTTATGTTTTATTGGTTACTAGCTGTTACTAGTTTATCTCACTACCGTATCTTGAGATCTAATTACCGTATTTGTGAAATCTCATTACCGTTCTTTAAAAAAAAACAAACGTCAAAATCGCCTAGAATTACTGTCCCTTTGATATGTCCCAGTTGGTATCATATAAGTTCCTTGGTATCATTATATACTTTAAAAAAAGTATATAAAGAACATGATGAGGTTACTTTTTTTTATTTTTCTCCAAGACTGCAAATATGCACGAAATGAAATATTCACCCAAATACGTTATATTGTAATATCTCTAGCGATATTGTAAAGTCTCGAATTATTGTCAAATGAACATACTGCTTACAATAAAACGCATTATTTTTCTTGAAATGCATACGATGGTAGTCAACTCACGCGGTGTGGAGAGAAGGAGGGGTCCCCCTTGCCCAGTGGTACCACTCTCATGAAAATATACTGTACCATTCCTGAGAAATATCGATTAATATAACCTAACCTTAAAACACTTTATATTTCCCTAAAAAGTCGACGGAGCCCCGCTTCGCGGGGCCCCCTATTTCCGGGTACAGGGTTTAAAGGAACCTAACTAACCTAACGGGGGCACCCCCCCGTTACCCCAAGTCCCGACTATGGGGGCAGAGATACTTCCGTAATGTTCAGTTGACAATAATTCGAGATATTACAATATCGCTAGAGAGGAACACGTTATATTGTAATATAACGTTTTTGACAATTTTACGGTGACATATATAAACCAATGAAATGCGAGAAATGGATGAAAAGTAAACACAAAATTTTCAATTGGCAAACCATGAACTTTTGGATTTAAATTTTTTGTTAAGCAAACACCTCACGAAATTATCGGATTCAAATACAGGGTGTAAACAACCTCATCACGAAGCGGCCAAGCATTATGTACACCAAATTGTAACTTTATGCAAAAATTATTGTTGGGAAACGACTTTTTTTTTCGGGGTCAAAAATCCTGTTTTGTGGTAGAACTCAAAGTAACGCACTCAAAACATTGTGCTGATGGATGGATCGCCGATGGAATAGTACTGGAGTCGAGGAGGTGTTTAAAGTAAAAATCTAACAAAAAAAAAGGAATTAAAAAAAAAAACTTGTCAAAGAGTTTGAACTTTGACCCTTAATATCTCCGTAACTAGCAGGTCCCTAGATTTAGAACATATAAAAACTTTTTTGCAAAAAATATAACCACACACAAAAAAGTGAAAAATAACTTTAGCTTTAGAAGTCGGTGACCTTTGTTTGAGTGATTTAGTTTTTTGTTTATATTTTTTGCAAAAAAGTTTTTATTTTTCACTTTTTACTGGTTCACATGTGCTTACCCTTTCACACCGTATCGGCGTGATTTTTTGTTATGAACTGGTGTAAACAATAGACAGACATGAGATTTCAGCGATTCCGTACATTTGCTATCATTTATTGAGGAGTTCCGTTGCCTATCTTCCAAAGTTCTTCATCAGATCTTTACCAAATTGAAATGGGATCACACCGAGAAAGTACTCTTCCTAAAACTACCCAAATCGCTTCTGGTGTGCCTATAAAATTTAAGGAGTTCCCTCTATTTCTCCAGGATCCCATTAAATGGAACTTAACACATCTAACTGTCGAAATCTGGGTGTATTGTACACTTCTGCATACTCCCTCAGAGCATATAGGCGTGATGCTATGTCATGATGTTGTATAAACAATAAACAACCAAGCGATTGCAGCAATTACTGCAGCTTTGCCGTGTATTTTTGAAGAGTTTCATTTATATCTCAGAAGATCAGCGTCAAATCTTAACGAAATTGAAATGGGATCACACGGGAAACACCAGCTTTCAAATAAAAAAAGAATCATCAAAGTCGGTTTACCCAGTCGAAAGTTCAGAGGTAACAAACATTGTCGAAATCTGGGTGTATTGAACACATCTGCGTACCCCCTCAGAGCATACAGGCGTGATGTTACGTCATGATGCAGTAAAACAATGACCCTACAAGCGATTGCAGCAATCACTGCAGATTTGCCGTCTATTTTTGAAGAGTTCCATTGTATATCTCCGAAGATCAGCATCAGATCGGACCACACGGGAAGCACCAGCTTTCAAATAAAAAAAATCATCAAAATCGGTTCACCCAGTCGAAAGTTCTGAGGTAACAAACACAAAAAAAAATACAGTCGAATTGAGAACCTCCTCTTTTTGGAAGTCGGTTGAAAAATGATCGCAATGACGGGGAGAACAAGTGCCTTTTGGCTTCGTTAAGAGGTTTTTTACACCCCTTATAACAGCTTAGAACCACGGACCCATTAATGATAATATTAATTATCCATTTGTGCCTATTGGACTTTTTTGTTCTGTCTAATTTTGGTGCGGGATCCCAGAAAGTTAAATTATTTCTCTGGGACTTTGTCGAGCTTCATTGTCTCGGCGCTTTTCTGGTGGTCGCCACTGTTGATTTTTCAGACCCCATATTCACAACGCTTCCATTCGGGAAGTCGTATGTCTATCTCGCTCGTTTTCATTATGCCAAAAAAGGATAGACATACGCCTTGTCGAATCGAAATTCATTCCGAATGTTTGTGGAGTTGTTTGGGAATAGTGTGATTAGTGTGGCGGGTCTGTTTTTTTGTTAGCAACAAAACGATACGAGTATAACGATATTATATGAATCATTTTATATTACCGTTGCTACTTTTATTGTTTATTTAATTTATCACATCTCCTTCCGAAATTAATTATTTAACTGGTAATGTAAAGAAATCTTTTGTTAGTTTTTTCAATCTTTGAATATTTACTTACATATTAATATTGTTTATTGTATCTTAGTGGCTCTGACTTCTTTGTGTTCGTTGAACTTAAGTACTCTCTGCCATTGATGCAAATCTGAGTAAATATTCGATGCACACATTAGTAAAATATTATCTAAACTTTTGTTTTATCAGTTGCGTCTATATAAAGTTACATCACGCTTTGAATCTCTGAAAGGGTAGGTTAGGCAGGGGTGTACCGACTAGTAAACTAGTGACCCACTTTTCACCATGTAATAAGGCGAGTCTATTGCCACCAACCGGTCGCAAATACAGACTCCTTAGCTGCTACTGAGAAACTAATGGGAAAACCCAATGGCACTTTGCCCGACCCGAAAATCGAACCCATGAACTCATGCTCAGCAGTCGTGCGACCAACGAGGCAGATGCCTCTATATCTTTACACTTATCTAATCTACCTTCCCTGCGGCTTCGCTCGGTTTATGACCGAAAACTATAATTAAGCCTAACGCCCCGGGCACACCGTAGACAGTAGACACGGGCCAGCAGGGCTAGCATGGCTGGAGACATTTTATCCACGGGGAGAGGACAAAATACTATTCCCCTCTGTCAATTTTGTCCACGCTCCGAGCATGGCGACATGGGTGGATAAACTATTCACGGGGGACAAAACAGGGGAACGCTTGTCCCCGAAATTATTGCCATTATAAGAAAACTTTTATTAATTACAAAATAGTCGGGAATATCGTCGTAAACCTTTATATTTTTATACTTTGAAGTACTGTGAACGATGAGTAAGGGACTAAGGGCCGGTTTCCACCAAAGCAGAGAGGAGCATGTGCAAGATTTGGCCAGTCATAGGAAAGGCCTAATGGGCTAGTTCGACCGTTAGTCTGTGTCGACGGCGCGTTCGTGTTCCACGAGCGCCTCAAAGAGATGTCAGCACACTCAGCACACCGGTAAGGGGGACTGTTCGAAAGAACATAGTTGCCACTCCGCCCAGAGCGGGAGGAGTCACTTGATGATTCAGCAAACGAAAAAAAAAACTCAGTATGTGCAAAACTATCTTTTTCTTCAGCATTTAATCCTGCTACCATTACGACGACAATTTTATTAAGTACAGTTTGCTCGAAACTTTATAGAAATTCTTATTTTATTTGTGTACCAAATTGATGGTCTATCTAAATGTACAGAATTCCGTGGGTCACGTCGTCAGTACCCTATGTGTCATTGTACGACATGACTGGGCCTAGAACTTTGTCCACAGCAAACTTTATTATTTGGCCGAACATTTTACGATACTCAAGACCTTATCTTTTAGACAACATAATAATCGCAATTTTTTTTTTACCGATGGGAAATCAAATGACTTCTTCTGGGCTGAGCGGGAGGAAGTTTCGGGCTTTTACTTACTAAAACCTATCCATGTTCCTTCCTCACGCTTTATGTTCCGGGGCCGCGGTATCTCTTTCGAACAGTCCCGCAGCCCCGGCATCGGCAGGCTTCGGCCCCTTCAATGTGCTGACATCTCTTTGAGGCGCGTGTGGAACACAAACGCGCCGTCGACACGGCCTGTCGTCATAAGACGGGCGGACGGCGGGCTAGCCCATAGCTCGCCGTCCACAAGCCGCGCCTACGGTGGCCGGGGGCTACCAGGCGAACCCCGACGCCCGGTGCGTCTCCCGCGGTGGCTGGGGCGGGGGGTTCTCTTCCTCTCACGTTCCGCCACCTCCTTCGCTAGTATAACTGCTTCGCAGAAGGAGGTGACGGCTTCCCATTCCGTCTCGCTCCGGACCATGGATTGAACCAGGGCCGGACGCGAGAGGTCGTCGCCGCCGATCGCCGCTACGAGGACACGGCGGTGCTCCGCCCACGCGAGGCTGACCTCCACCGTATGATCCACCATGTCCTCTGGTCGATCCTCGCATAATCTCAAGACCTCACATGTGGTCTGTCGGTCGATGCAACTGTACATAATTATATCAAAAAAAAAGTTCAACGGGGAAAGTGTTTCAACCCCAAACGGCTCAAACACATAAATATTTGCGCCGTTTAAGGTTTTAGCACCTGCAGCAGCCGCCCCAGCATAGTCCACCGTGGTAGGAAGAAAGCATCATGGTCATACTGTGTTGTCTGTTCCCAATGTACTCGTAATACAATGTTCTGTGTAGTGTGAAGGTAAGGTGAATATAAACTTTTTGCTCAAGTACCCACCCACGACCACCAAGTAATCACGTGTCTAAACAAGTGGAAACTTCAGCATGGTGAAGAAGCTAAATTCAGTCTCAAATGAAAGTCACATTAATTATGTCATAGTAAGTACAAAGGAGCTCCACAGTATAAGTGCATAGCTCTTACGTGTAGATGGAGACTATAAAACTGGACAACTCTGATTTGGATGAAAATAGGCACACATAGTAAACTTGTCCCTATTTTTATTCCATTCCCATTTTAAAAGGGAGCATCATTGGATAAAAATAGACACACATACCCCTGAATACTGAAACGTTACTCAAAATTTAAGGGCTGCATTAAATTTTGTATGGCCAAACGTCATTTTCGAGTATATCTGTAAGAGCTACTTAAATTTTGATTGACGTTTCAGTATTCGGCTGTCAGTAAACTATCGGTGCCTGTTTTCATTCCATTCCCATTTAAAAGTGAGCATAGCATCACTCCTGTAATCCAAAAGGCCAATGCCAATGCCATCAACCGGGTACAAATACAAACTCCATGGCTACTACTGAGAAATTCCTGATTAAAAACCCAATAACACATATAGCCTGTCCCAGGAATCGAACCCATCAGGTCCTCATAGTCAGCAGTCGCGTTTGCGACCACGAGATCAACGAGATAAAGTACCGTCGACAGGACGAGAAGAAGAAGAATTCAGGGTATAATACCTGCCGGGGTTGCGGGAATGTTCGAAAGAGATACCGTGGCCCCGGAACATAAAGGGCGAGGAAGGAACATGGATGGGTTTTAGTCAGTAAAAGTCTGACACTCCCTCCCGCTCCGCCCAGAGTGGGAGGAGTCATTTCATGATTTCCCATAAGAAAAAAAAGGGTATTATACTGGTCTTAAATATCCCTCTGTACTTATAAAAATGTGTCACTCGTTCAGGTATTGGAAAATTACAATTATGAAAGTGTCGCCGATAAATACAATGAGTATGCGGTAGTGAAGTGCTTGATAACGTAAAGTGGTAGATAATTGCTGAAGGAATTTTCATTACCTATGTCAGTTATACGAATTAGTTATGTTTCACGGTTCTAGCTGCTACTTGAGAGCAACGGTGGCTAAGTGGTGGCGTCCCTGATTTATAAGCAGGAAGTCGTGGGTTCCAACACGGGCGGGCGCATTACTTTGTGTAGTTTATTCTATCACCACTGTTCACAAGAGCGGTGAAGGAAACCGGCACGTCATAGTGTGACATCCACCAAACCGCACACCCGCGTGGTGGACTATAGCCGATTCATACTCATAGAGAGGAAGCCTGTATCCCAGCAGACGGAACATGTTAGGCTTATATGCATGCATACTTTTAGCGCCACCAGGGGTCTGCTCGAAAACATTGCAAGATACTGTTGACGATGAAAATTGGTAAAAAGTAATTGGATTGTCATTGGATAAGTAATGGAATTGGATTTTTACCGATTTAGCTTGTGGAGTAAGCAAGGGGAATGACTGAGTAGACTGGCAATTTAGTTATATGATAAGAAGTTGGGGTCAATTAATAAAATATATCGCCGGACATTACTCACATCGCTATCTAGTGCCACACTAAGCCACAAGGCTTGTGTCGTGGACACCAGATAGTTGTATACTATATACTGTATACTATATAGATACTTTTTTATATACTTATTAAAAATATCATCATCACACAAACATTTGCCCCTACCGTGATTCGAGCCCTAAGAAAGAAGTAAGGTACCTCCCTACCCGGGGCTGCGGGACTGTTGGAAAGAGATACCGTGTCCCCGGAACATAAAGGGCGAGGAAGGAACATGGATGGGTTTTAGTCAGTTAAAGTCTGACACTCCCTCCCGCTCCAAGCAGGGTGGGAGAAGTCATTTGATAATTACCGAAAAGGCGCGAGTTTATGTACGAATGTGTAAAATTACGAACAGGGATTTATTTGCGCGTACAAACCCTTAAATATACAGGGTTTTGCTTTGCATCCTAGTAAAATACAAGGCTGTGCTCAGAACATCAAAACTGAACCACTTTCTCCATGGGACCACCATCCTAATCGTAAAAAAATAATCAGCTGTCTCATATTTGAGTAGGTATTGGAATTTTGTGTGGGGCCGTTGATTATTTTTTGGTGGTCCCATTGAGAAAGTTGTTCAGTTTGATGGTCTGCAACACCTTGTATTTACTGAAACCCTAGCTGCTTTTGAATAAATAAAATAGAAATAATAACTCTCTAAAATCATCTTACTGCCAATGTATTTCAGCCCTTATTTTCACTGTATTTCCTACGTCACACTTGTATTACTAACTTCTTGATCTTTTCATGGCTTAATGTAACGGTAATCTTATCGTTCCCTTATCATACCATTGCACTCTTCCCACTGTGTCGCAAGCAGGTCACCACGAAGTGCATCGGAAAGTATCAAACAGTCAGTCAGTCAGTAATATCGTGGAGAGTGTACGTAGGGGTCCAAGGGATAGGACTTGGTTTGTGAACATTAGACTACTTATTATTTGATTAGGTTCTACGAATTACTTAATTAAAAAGGCTGCGTATATAGTAGCAAAATAAAATACTGGCACCCGAGAAAATGACAAAACCACAAACAAAAACAATCAAGTCAAACAGAAAAAATACACTATTTCATTTTTATGTGTGTCACTTAGTTTTTATGTATTTTTTATAAGTCTGAATTTCGTATGAAATAAATTAAACAAAAATGCACATTAGTTACCAAAACATAAAATTATTCCGTGTCAACATTCCTAATTATTCGTAAAAATCAATGGCTTGCCACAGGAAGCTTATTGACCCCAAAAAACTGAAGGAAGATCTGGCTGTGCAGGGTGCCCATCTATTTGGACCCAGTGTGGAGTCTAAATTCGACGAGCTTAAGTACGAAGTGATTGATAAGATTGATAAAGAGATAACTGATTCTCAAAATGCTAGGGACTATATTTCTCAAAAATATGATGAGCTCTGTAAGAAGATCCAGTATCTCACGGAGTTAGATGCTACTGTCAATGGCTTCAGGACTGATGTGAAAGCCATTGAAAAGCAGATTACGGAGCTATCGTCGAGAGTCGACGACATTGAGAAGAGGACCATTTGTAATGAGTGTCCCTCAATCACTTCTTCTATGTTTTGAGTTCTAAATAAATACTGTGTCATTATATTTTTTAGTTTTTATTTTTGAATAGGACTTATCTGATGGCCAATTAAGAAGCCACTCCTTATTTTGGAAGGAAGCTCATACGCCCATATTTTGTAGCGAAACAGCATTGGAAACGTTTGATTTTGTAGGGCACATTATGGAATTTGTAATAACAAATATTTAGTAGGCTACTGAAGGTTATACTTTTTTGAGAGAGCCCACCATTTTGTGTGATTGACACTGGCTTGGCCACCATCAGGGATTTTAAAGCCTGCTGCGAGCTGTGGTCACCGCCACAGAGTATATATTATCATTACGTTTAAGTCACCGCAGCTTCCACAAATGTGCAACAGTGGGACTCGTTGGGAATCCTGTTAAGAAAAGGTTACAACGAGTCGCATGATCTGTGATTTGATGGGAAAATCCCAACGATCCCAATTGTGACACGATTGGGTGTGATACCTCCACGACCCGCTTACCTACTATTCGAACCATCCATCAGCACAATGTCCTACCCTAAAACATTGCATTGGTATACACCTAAAACGCAAAATTCTGGGAGGCCTAGCGGGGCAAAGGACATGGTCTATTTTGGTACTTTATTCTGAGATAATTTAACCACTGTAAAGAAAATTCTCACGGATAATACGGCACAAAAGACTGCCTAATCTCAAGTTTCAAGCTGGAAATTGCCTGCATTTTCGAGAAAATAATACCGGTATTTAAAGATTTAATAGTTAGTGTCCATGTAGAGAAGTTTTAATAATGTCAATAGATGGCGCTATGCTGAGTTTTGGCCCAATTATAATTTATTAGTACATATATTTGCTTGTGATATTCTTATTTCTGTGGTATAGATCATCATCATCATCATTTCAGCCGAAAGACGTCCACTGCTGGACATAGAACTCCCCCAAGTGTCGCCACATTGACTGGTCCCGTGCGACTCGCGCAACCTTCACCAGGTCATCGGTCCACCTAGTCTTCCAACGTCTTCCAACGCATCGTCTTCCGGTTCCATTGTAAGCGACCACGTTTCGGTTCCGTATTTTATGGCCAGTGAAAAGGCCAAATTATCCTATAAAGAGACATCCCTAAGGCCGCGGTGCGTTTCAATGCATAGACGTAGCATAGGAACTGGCCTTGAAGGCAGCGGTGCGGGGAGCAGAGCACGAGCGGTGCGCTCTAGTCAAGCAGTGCCTGTCATGAAGCGTGGTACTTTAATCTTATGGAACCCAAGCACAGATTATGTTGTATTCATCGAAAAATTGTATTGTCCTGTGTGACTGTTATAGGCAGGAGACGACGAATAGAAAAATAAAACAATACCTAGTCAAGTTTTTTTTTAATGTGTATTTATTCATCAAAATTCTCTCTTATTAATATTCTATCTAAAAAAAGGTAGTTTTCTTGGCAATTCAAAATATGGTATTTTTATTCAAACTACCTCTTCATTTCTCCATTCTTCAACGACACGAATAATATCAGGACCCACGTCTAGGGCATGATAAAGTACCTGATTAGCTGAGGAGGTTCATTACAATTGCAGCAATCCATAGTAAAAAATCTGTTGATATTTATAGTTTTATAAATATAACTAAATATCAACATGGTAGCAGAGCGTGGTTATAATAATATGTAATTTTGGTGAAAAATGACTAATCCACAAGAAAACTCTGAAATAATGAGCACAACCGTAAGTATGAGTAACAGTAGCGGTAACAGTGGATATTTGCCTTTTGTTGCTACAAGGGCATTCATGGAGGGTTCTTCTTCCAAAAAACTGTGTTTCTGTGTTATCTGCATTAACTTCGTCTTCACGTAGTCAGTTGTTAGTACTATATTACTGTTTTCGATTGCCATTCTCATAGGCGTATATTCCTCACCTAGACCTTGTAACATTAGAGCAGCTAATAGTTCGTCATCTACCTCTTTTCCGATATCTTCAAGCGCTCCAGCTATCTTCATCATCTCTGTTACATAGTCACGTGGGGAACTATACATCGAAAGTCTTTGACTTACTAACTGTCCTATCAAACGACACCTATTGTTGATGCCTTTGTCCTCAAACGCAGTACTTAGGGCCTCCCAGCTCTCTTTTGCAGTATTGGTTTATCTTTGAAACTGATACCTTCTGCCATTTTGTCCCGCAGTAATTTCATGTTTCGTATACCCAGGTGTCCCAGTCGTTGATGCCATAACTCAAAATCATTTAAGTTGTCTACTGAAATAAAAGCAAAATTATTAAGGTTAGGTTTAAGTTTATAAATACCATTATCTCCCTTACATGATGCTTTCACCCTGCCTGACACACAACAATCATTCTCTTTATATATTTCACACCCTTTTTTCGAAAATACTAACACGTTATTCCTTTCAACTAACGCACTTAGGTACACTCATCAAGTTCGTTCGTAGATCAGGAACATGCAGGACTCCTTTCATAACAAAGTCTAACTCTTTCGACCTCATATCTCCTCTGCCTTCACTACATATTCTGTTTCCATCTGCACACATAACCTGAACTGGCTCCTTAAAATTAACATAATTCTCTAGCCAATCTTTATGCGGTGTCATATGACTCGATGCACCACTATCTAATAACCAGTCTTGGTTTATGCGCATATTCTCTGTTACAGAATAAGCAGCTAATGTAACAGCTACACCCGCGTTCTCTTTCTTCTTATTCTTCGGATTATCTGGACAAACAAAAGCTTTATGTTCACCATTGCAAATAAAACATCTTATTCTCTTGATGTTAGAAGAATGCGCGTTCTTTTTACTTTTATTTTTGCCTTTTGGTTTCTCTAATTTCATTTTTGGATCTAATGGTGTTGCAACCTTTTTGCAGTCCGCCATTCCAAATTTTTCTAAAATTCTCTCTACATAGTTTGATTCATTCTGATAACTTTATTTTCTTGTTTTATCTTTATTCCAAGAAAAGTGTCAACAACACCCAGATCTTTCATCTCAAATCTAGATTGCAAATCTTCTTTCTATTCCTCAAGGGATATCTTCTTTCAGGAAGTGGTTCTTCTGATGAAGTTTCTGTATTGCTGATATTAGTATCATCGCCAGCTTCACAGTCTTCAAATATTTCCCTATTATCTTCTGATAAATATTCATTTATTGAAATGTAAAATGCAGTGCCAGTTTATAAGAGTAATTGGGTTGACACAACATAAATATATAGGAACCCATATATATATGGCCCATAGATATATACCTTACAGACTAACATACATAATTATTATAATACAAATAGTGATAGTGTAGTACCACGTCCAGCAAACAAAAACACGATTTTCCCAATCGTCGAAAACCAAGTCTTGAAGTAAATCGTAGTCCAGTATAGCGAGCCGGTAAGTTCTCGTTCACAGAATCAATCGAGTACAACGAAGCAAGCAGGAGTCGTGAGAAAATGGGATCAGATCAAATGCACCGAATAATACACCGAACAGAACGCACGCATTCAAATGTAACTGTCACATGGACGTAGGTATGTATCGTGACACTGACAAATGTCATTCAGCGCAGCGCGTTCCGAATTACGTTGAATGCATTCTCAAGTATATTTGCTCAAAGCACAAACATGTCGGTAGGAACAAGTTATTTTTCATTTTTAATTACTTTTGCTCATTATTTTCCTATGCGTAACCAAAGCGTAGGCATAACCTTTCGCATTTTTTGCATTTTTTTTAATCAAAGTTATAAAACTTTGATTAAAAAAAATGCGTTTCAGTACGATCATCGTCGTAGTTAATAATTAGCGCGGCGATGTTACCAAAACCTACCTGTGTTGCATTGTGAACTAAAAATAAAAAACTTCAAAAATTAAAATCTTTATTTTGCAGGACATTTACGTGACTAGGATATAATTAAGTTAAACTATATTTTATTCTCTTCCGATTAATACAGTATTATCTGTGGTTGAGTCCAATTTGAATAAAGTACCAAGCTTCATAGTACCTATTTCAGTTTTCTCCTTTACATGCAGAATTCAATCATCGAATAACTTCTCCCTCTCTGGGCGGAGTGGGAGGGAGTGTCAGACTTTTCCTGACTAAAACCCATCCATGTTATTTTATGTTCCGGGGCCGTGGTATCTCTTTCGAACAGTCCCGCAGCTCCGGCAGGCTTCGGCCCTTGCCCTTCAATGTGCTGACATCTCTTTGAGGCGCATTGTACTCATAAAACGCAAAATTCTGGAAGGCCTAGCGGGGCAAACACATGTACATGCAGAATTCACTCTGGGAACTACCGATACAAGTGAAAACTTAATAATCTATATCTGCTACGGGTTGTGCCCCCGCAAACGCCTGAGTGGTGCTACGCCGTAGCGGATCGGCTACGAGTGCTACGAAGCGTTAAGTGCCGGTCACGTGAGTTCCATGATTTTTGTTCACCCAAAAAATGCTCAATCCTTCTAAGTTTTCTATTAAAAAATTTCGTTTCCCAACAACTTTTTGCGTAAAGTAAATTAGTTTAATGAACATAAAGCTTGGTTGATGGCTTCGTGGAGGGTATGTATGGGTCTGTATGAATTACTGAATTAAAAAGGTTGCATAAATGATACGTAGCAAAATGAAAAGCAGCCACCAGTGAAAATATGACATGACGCAAAAACCAAGAACAGTCGGACGGACGAACGGACTTTTGCGCGAAAGGACAATTCCGCGAATGGTAACTTGCGCGACTGGATATTTGCGCGACTTAATGGCCACCACAGATAACTATATACTAGTCAGAGAATGGCCACAGAGGTTTACTCTGTGGAGTAAACATAACATCACGCCTTAAAATACTTGAAGGGGTTTTTTTATTTTTTCATCGTGGGTGTCATTTTCATGGTTTTTGAGGTCGCTGATTACGAAAATGAGGTCAAAAAGAAAATCCAAGATGGTGCCAAGTAAAATTTGAGTCTTTTCCGTCATCCAGTCGTTTTCATTATTTTTGGGGCCGCTGATTACGAAAATGGGGTCAAAATAAAAACTCAAGAAAGAAGAATATAAAAAAGAAATAGCAATAGAATAGTAGGATTTAGTAGAAGTTTTATCTTTGATGCTCTGTGTTTTGTAATTCAGTAAATTTCAATTTACAAATTAAATTTTAAATGACTAGACACTTTCCGAGATCTGGCTAATGCTCTGTGGAACCACACTATAAGGACTAGTAGTAGTAAAATATTTGAATACAAATTCCCAGATTTGTTCTACAATTGTTTTAAGACTTCAACTTAATTCTACTATTTTTATTTGCGAAATACCAGTATGGTCCCTCAGTTCACACGCACTACTACTCGGGCGGCGCAGGTGGTGCGCGCCTGCCTCTACTATCTTGAGCTGAAATAGGCTGCCTCATGGAACTGTTAATGGTACTAGTGACAATGAGGGGCCTGAAATGGGTTTCCTTTTTTGTGAATCTTGAAAATAACCATCTGTAGTTTTTCATATAACTCAGGTGAAGATTTAAAAAAATAACATATGTATTGTGGCCGATTAATTTATGGCTTTTCAACTCTGGTATTATATTCTGTCTTATTTTAAAAACAAAACCTGCCACCAACATCTGTTTTTCCTTTTAGTTTTTGTCAGCCGATGCTGCAGCAATTATGCTAACGGCAGTCGTATGGTCCGACATCTTCGGACGCAAATTCACAACTGACGCCCATGATTCGAGTAGAATTTCAAACGCGAAAGAAGCTGTGTGCATGTGCTCACGAGCTGCGCGCGCGCCGGTGTTGCACTAGAGCGGCGCACCTAACGCAGCTGGCCGGCTGTCACCGCACGCGAGCGACACGTGCGCAGTTCGCAAGCGGCGAGCGAGCGGCGCGATGCCACACACCTATATATACAGCCAGGAAGTCTGACAGGCAGTCTTACCAAGGGAGTATTACAGGGAGCAGGGGGCAGGGGGCAGGGAGTTGTACAGGATAACTGTCGTCCATGACTCTTGCCAACTAAATACCAACGGTAAATTAACATCGTCACGACATAGTGGGAACGAGGCCTAGCTGGCCCCGACATAGTTGGGTAAAAGCAAAGCAGATGATGGTGATGATATCAAACGGTGCAAGTTTTGCAGAAATAAAAACCAGAAGTAACAGCTTCTTATTTATTAATCTAAATTGCTTATATTTAACGTAAACATTAAGTTATAACATTAACAACGATCACTGTATAAAAATACTTAAAACCAATAATTTTAAATATTTGGCACATTTCATCCTATTTTAACAGTACCTTACATTATATTTTAGAGCTGTATAACAATGTAGACTGGAGACCATGTCTCCTTTTGCTATTAAATTAATTATTTTAGGCATTTTTAACAAAATATATTTTTTTATAATTTACTAAGGCACTGCATTTTCTAAAAGCGCATTTTGGACATGCTTGACAAAACCAGTGGTCCACATAAGCCCTGGATTGAAATACATGGAAGTTATGGGGAGCTTTTTCCCAGCTGTGGGATGGTGCTGGCTAATAGTAACATTTTGCACTAGCCATCATTTGCAAAACGCAAGTTAAGATGGTCTCCTGTACTACTTATACTCTTCATTAATTCCATCTATAATCTGTTCATTGTATTTTATACTATAAGTCCAACGACCATACAGCCTCTAGACTCCTAATAACAGGCGACCGATGTCTGTCAACACATAAGGGGTATAAATCTTATAGCCGTCGTCACTCACCGAGTTCGAATTAGTTTCGACCACTCCTGTGAGCCGCAAACACTTCCGCATTACTCCTTTAAAAAATCGAGAAAATAGACTTAATATGCCCCCGTGTATAATACGTTGGTGTGATAAAGAAAGCCGGACTTATAGTTTCCTGAAAGACGGTATCACATTTCATCGGTAATTTAAAAGTTCCATAATCTAAATTAGATTAAATTTCTGACAATATTTATCGGAGTTCATCTTATACTGGTCATACTTGATGTCTTTTATGATTGCGTCCCTTTCTTTTGAAAGTACTTTTTTCTCTATCTCTTTTCCTCGATGTTACGTTAACATGATTAGTGATGTTCCAAATCGTACGACCACCTCTGTTGTCGATAAAGCAAAAAATAAAACCTATAACAATTTATTTATGCAAAAAACATATTTTTATTAATAGTTAAAAATTACAACATTTATTTATTTATTAATATGTTCACGGTATTTTACCGAAGATTGTTTTATCCCTATGAAAAACCGTCGCCGCCTACTAAGTTCATATAAGTTCAGATATTTTACCTACATGATTCAATCGTAATTAGAATAAAGAAGGTAATTTAATGCAAGTAAAGTATGTACAACATATTTTATTATGCCTACAGTTAAAAAATATCGATACTTTCTTGTTTGATTTAAAACTGTCCCATCCCTAGTGAAATGCAATGACCTTGAATTGGCCAATCAGAACGCAGTACCCCGTCCCCCTCGCGTACCTCGTACCTCAGCGAGTTGACAGAATAGTTTTCGTGCGTTAGATCGTGTATTAGGCGTCTATAGGCTGTATGGTCGTTGTATAAGTCTAATCTTTGTTAGGAAACAGAGACTTAATAACGCTTAACTCTCTCTTTTTCTCTTTTTTTAAATATAATTTAATTATTCTACCAATTAATTAAATTACTTTTCTTTCCATTTTTACCTATTCCTGCTAAAATAACAATAATTATAAAATTAGCAGGAAAGCTAAGATTGACTGAATAGTAACTTTTATTTTTTTTAAATAGCCTTTTTAATTATTTCTTACATTCCTTTGGTAGTTATCAATAGTGTAACATTACCCTCTTTGCCTCCACCAAAGTCGGATAAAAAATGTCACAATAATTTATTACGTATAACAATTTGATCGCTTTTAGTTTTATAATTGAAACATTCTCTCGCAGTTTTATGAGTATTATATCACAATAAATTGGACTCAAGCACTCATACAATATCTTTGCACTACTTAAATAATTCTTAATTACCTACTAATTTTATATTATTAACTAAAGCGGTAAGTTTAACACTTTTTGTTAAATAATTCTCAACAATTTTATATTTTTTGGCACTGAAATTAGACGGCATTTATTCCTAATTTCTAAAATAATATAGTAAATTACTAAACAAAAAGTATTAAAAAGCTGAAAAGTCTAAAGAAAATAAAAACTATTAGGCCAGCTATGAGTCTAAAATAATTATTTTGTTAAAAAATGTTTGTAATTAAATTATATTAAAAATAATCGACTTTCACATAAATTCATCAATTTCAATTAATAATTTACAATGACAACACAAAGAATAATTACGAAAATTGTTAAAAAATAATATAATAGGTGATTCACCACAAATGTTTTGTTTGTTGTGTCCTATTAATTATATTATTAATATTGCAACAAAAATCGGTGGTACTACAAGATATTGATAAAAAAAATATTTAATTTTTACAACATTTGACATAACGGACCAATTTTAGGTACTTATTTAAATTTCAAGTATATTATTTTTTTTATTTTTATGTCATGTTCCTGTTCCACCTATCAACATTTATTTCTTTTCAACTCGGCAGTATATTACGTTTTCTTACGGTAAATTATTTATTTTATATTCCTTAAATCATTCTTAATAGTATCACAACGTTTACTAGAGGGCTTTACACATCTCCTTCGAAACTCCATGCAATTATAACATTTAAACGGAACTTTTTAATTGACCCTCAAAACCATGTCCACTTTGTCCACCAATCGCCTACACTTAGGCGTTCTTACCACCCAAAATAGCTTGGATTTGCGAGACAGTCTTACCCTTGGTCTCCGGAATCAGGAAGAACACAAATATGGTACCAATGACCATGAAAGCGGCAAAGAACCAGAAGCAACTGTAGATGCCTATAGCATCCTTCATGATCGGGAAGCAGAGGGTGACGACAAACACCAACATCCAGTTCACAATGACGGTAACTCCAGTCGCAGCGCCTCTGAACTCAACCGGGAATAATTCAGCCATCATCATCCAAGGTATAGGACCGAAACCCATTGAGAAGGAAATGATGAACAGAATCAAGCAGACTAACGGGATCCAGCCAAAGGAGGCGACGTTGTAATGATCCTTTTGCAGCTTGAAGTAGATACCGAGAATGATAAGGCAGAGTCCCATGATGGCGGAGCTTTGGAGAAGGAGGATCCTACGACCGGCTTTATCGACGAAAACGGAGGAGAGGTAAGTCGCAATCGTCTGGACAACGCCGACAATAATTGTAGCGATGACAGGAGGGATATCGGAGCCTGCGGATTGGAAGATGTTGTTGGTGTAGAAGATGACGGCGTTGATGCCGCTGAACTGCTGGAAGAACATGAGGCCCAGTCCGCAGATGAGCGCCATGCGGGACGCACGGTTCGTCACCATGCTCATGATGCCGGCGCGCTGCCGGGCGGCGTCGTCCACCTGGAAGCATACACATTTCGTTGTTATAAAATTTCGAGAACTGTCTGCAAAGCATTCGTTTGACCATAGTTAAGAATTGCAAAGTTTAAAGAACAGTTGTAAGGATTTTGACGTAGGTATCTCGTTATCAATAGAATTCAAGGAATAGATAAGCATGTTTACTTTGCTATAAGTGCTATAGCTAATTTAATAGTGTTGTCAATTTTTAGTTTTAGAATAGGCTCGTTGACTGAAAAAATCGAATTAGTCCGTCAGTTAGATCATCAAAAAATATTTGCTTGTAGTTTTTCTTTTGTTACGTAAACCCAAATTGACGAAGATACGACGCTTTTAAAATTCTCAATACGTCACGCCTATTTTTAGTACCTACGTTCTAACGTCATGAGCCCTCATTCCCAAGTTTTGATGCGTTTTATCTTTGTCAATATTCATTGATTTACAAAAACAAAAAAAAAACGTGTTCATTATTTTCCATAACTCTAACTGACGGACTAAATAGATTTGTACATTTTTTGATAGAACTGTCGTGATGCCAATTTGTAATGTTAGGTCGTTTGACACTGAAACATCATGAAACATCGACTACTTATTGTATATTTTAACTCGTGAGAATTCACAAACAGAAACTCAACAAAAATCAAATTGTAGCCGACTGTATCAACCGCCCCGAACGTGTTTAAGTATTGTCAGCCAGAACCATGAAGGCTCTTGGCACCCATCTTTGCAAACTAAACTACATAATTATGTATGTCACATGTAGGTTAGTTTGCCTATTTTTTTTTTATTTTTTTATTTAGCCTGTACTGCCGCACTGCTGGGCAAAGGCCTCCCCCAATTCCTTCCATGTGCTCTTTTCCTATACGGGTAAAAAAAATATCCGTACATTAATTAGGTGGGCTAAGCAAATAATAGAAACTAGAGCATATTTAAAACCGTTGGTCCCTGCTGCCATTTGTATATCTTGACAGTCGGTAGTAGTCAGTAGCTCGTAGGCCTAACAGCCTTGCCAAGAGATATCGTATTGCCCAGTACTAACTGGGTTGTGGAAATGTGGAGGTTAGATAGGCAGTCGCCACATATACGTAAAATACTGGTGTTTAGCTACATCCATTGCTGTTAAACTGGAAGTTGACCACAATAGTTGGGAAAAGGCTAAGGGGCATTAAAAAGCCTTACATCTTTCTGCATGTCCTCAAGTTCTGAAGTAAGATCAGCTTCGGGTCCTCGTAGCCAACGGAGAGACTTCTCAGCGTCACGCCTGCGGTTCTTGCCTAAAAGGTACTGCGGAGTTTCAGGCATCCACCTGAAATACAACATAGCAAATCAGTCAAACATCCATCTTTATTTGCGTTTCTTTTGAATATTTACACAAGATTCTTATTTTCAATTCGCATAATATAAGTGGTGTAAAAATCCTCTAGCCGAAAGGCACTTGTTCTTCCCGTCATTGCGATCATTTTTTTTTACTTTAAACACCTAAACTTTGGTTTCTGTGTTGACTAAAAACGCTAGATTCAAACGCATAAGAATATTTTCATATCCTTCGTCGCCCATCACTTTTAGTTTAGTAATTTCATATACCTACGTCATTTCACCATCTCGGGTCACTAGTTAGGATAAACCCGAATTCAATTAGGTTTATCCACGCATTGCTGATTGTTGATTTAAATAAAACGTAAACAATGCAAAGGAAAAATCACCTGATAGTTATTTTTAGTTACAACAACAAAACTAGTGAACTCTGCAACTAATATATTATCATAATTATTGCTTAAATAACGTTTTACATAAATCAAGTTAAGTGAATTTAATTGGAAAGTGCTTAGCTAGCATAATCAGGTTATAATGTTCCCACTGCTGGGACACAGGCCTCCTCTATGTGGGAGTGGGATGACTGAGATGTAATCCCACGCTCATGTGAGTGAGCGCGTTGGCAGTTGTCACGTCATGTCTTTTGATTCTAGGACATGGTTTCCACGCGATATTTTCCCTCACCGTTTCAGAGCGCCGAGTTTATTTATTTATTTAAAATAGTTATGCCAACTAAACAATCATTCTGTCCAAAACAGTTGTAGTTACAAACACCTAATGTTGTGGTAGACACACATAGTACACACAAATCAAGTGTTGTTTACATGCCACTTTTAGCTGCAAACACTACGAACGAAGGAAGTGTTACGTTTCTAATTACCTACTACTAATTAGCTTAGGTACTCATTGCAAACTTGTGAGTTTTTTCATAGAGCATGAAAATTGATCTTTCTTCGACGAGTGTCTGAATGAATGAATATGGACTGGTAACTTCTGAAGATTTCCTAATAGAAATACCCTAAAACACTTGAAACTTGATGTATTTGCGACCACTAGATTGACGAGGCAACCAAAAAATAATAGTCCAAGGGTCAGACAGTATCTGGTCTGGACCAATGGCGATAACTGTTCCATGGCAGAAAAGAGTGATGAATCTATACAGGACAGCGCCATTCCTTTTTCACAACAAAAAATGTATGAAACATTTCAGTTGCATGAAGGGTTTACAGATCTTGGATTCGGTTTCCAAACTGTTAATGGGTGTACCTACGGGATTAGTTTCCAGTTAATGTCAAGATAACACCAGGTACATCGGACTTGTAACATAGCTGCAGCAATGCTGGTGTGTTATATATAGGTACGCCTCCTGCCTAAACCCGCGGAGACTACATATTTTCAATAGGTATTTTACTGTAGTCAACTCACCAGAAAAAAGCGACGAGTAGAACAGGGAAGACCGCAGATATGATGGACAGGGTCCTCCAATGCGTCCACCCGCCGACCACAAAGGTGAACAGGATTCCCACAGTCAGGAACAGCTGGAAGAAGGCACCCAAAGACCCTCGGATGGAAGTCTCAGCTATCTCACCGATGTACATGGGTGCTGCGACGCAGGCACCACCTGGAAACAAAGGAAAACATTAATATGTGGAGAAACAGAAGTCTGGGCCAGCCACTAAGCTTCTCTTCTTCTTGTCGATAGCAATCTAAATTGTATCGTCACAGAGGGGCTACTCTCTAAGCCCCTTCGTACACAAGGCTACACAAATCTTCGATACTCAACGATTTTAGTCTTCAAGCGACCGCCATACAAATCCATTGAAGTTCGTACACGAGTGGCGTCGCCGACATTATGGATTTGTATGGCGGCAGTCGCTTGAAGACTAAAATCGTTGAGTATCGAAGATTTGTGTAGCCTTGTGTACGAAGGGGCTTAGTCCGTCAACGAAGATACGAGTCCCGTCCGAAACTAGCTTTATACTTTGAAATGAACCTACTTCCTAATAGGTTCGGATTTATGAGTTTTGAAAACACATCGGGAGTAAGGACAGATGACCAATCGAGTTGTCATTCATTTTTAGCTCGGGCCTCTAACGAATCTTATGTCCGTAAATGATACGGGAGTAGGAATCGCCCGTAACTTCGGCCGAAACTACGGATTTAGTGCTTGGAGATTAGACCCTCGAACTGAGCTGCTAGTTTGGTGCTTTCGGCAGCATCCATCAGTTCCTGTAGTGAACAAACAACAGGACAAAACATGCTTATGAAGATGGAATAGGAGCAAAGTTTGAGGACTGGTGGAATGCAGTAGTAGACGTAACACCAAGAAAATTACGTTACTGTTCTGCTAGCCTACGTCATTCCAATGTTAGAGATCCTCAATGATTTTGTAAATTTTCGAAAAAATTGCCTTGCCATGTTGAAACGTCATTATTGTGCCTGTAATAACGGTAGTCTCCATATTATTCAAAACAGAACACAACATTGTTGATTGGGTAGATGTAATTGTATCCATCGACAGTTTGTAGGTAAAGTTGTGTCACACTGGGATCACCAATTCAAATGTCAATTGGTGATTATCATACACAACTTTCCTCGTGAAGTTTTGACTGCACACCTTGTTTGTTACTGTAGCACTTTAACTCATTATTGCTATCAAAAGATCTATTTTTAGAACGCGTCATTCACCACTTCTTCAACATCATCTTTATTTTAGTCCAGAATCACCCACCATTACACTGGGTATAGGCCTCCCATTTCTTCTGCAATACTTCTCGGTTCTTTGGGACCCTTCCCAAGTTTGTGTTTGATGACATTGCGCGAAACCCAAAGCGGTTTTGACGCCCCTGGTTTTTTTGGCCCAACCAACCTTTCGGATTTTATTCACAACTTGATCGATATAGATCTTAACTCACCAGTAGCTAAACCCGCGAAGAATCTCGCAGCAATCAGCATACCAGAACCGTTGGCGAAGATGGTGAGCAACCAGTTGAGCAAGAACGGCACAGAGAGGATGAGCACGGTGGGTCTTCTGCCAACCTTGTTAGCTAGCATGCCCACGGGGAGGGCACTGAGCGCCGCTCCGATGGCGAGGATTGAAGATACTAAGGAACCTAGAAAGAGGACATTTCATAATTATAACATAGGTACACAAGGTGCAAGGAACTTAGGTCTTAGGTCAACTCTAAGTCGTTATAGAATGCAATAACATAAACCGAACACAAATACGACGCAATAATTTTCTGGGTAACCAAGATCAACTGCTGTACAGTCACTATAGCCGTATCCAGTAGCATGTTAATAGATATTTGCTAAAGAATGTCCTTTCTGGCAAAGAATAAACTGAAAGTATAGTGAAACAATATTTCCTTTCTAAACGGACACACATAAAATAATAATTGGCAACATTGGACGGACATCAGCGTGCTCCTGTCTACAACAAATTGCATTCATAAATCTGCCAAGTACGTGGTTTGGTTTCCTCTACACCCCAAGACGAAAATTAGACCTCCTTAGCAATAAGACACCTACATGTTGATTAAAAGTGTTCATGAGACGTTCACATGTTAATAAATGAGCTAGCTGTGTGGAACCACTTTTTGAAAATCACGGCTTGCTTCTTGTAACTTTATGGATTCAAGCCGGGCTGTAGTTTCTGGATTATTACAAATGTTTTATGCTTTGTTTTCGATCGACTTATCCCGGCTCGTGCCGACTCATCTAGCACAGTCATAAATCATCCTAAAATCAGACAAGCCTGTTTGCAGATTACACGTCTACTCGATCGTATACGTCTATTTTTACTACAAATTCGCATGACGTATCGCCGTAAACACACACGGTCGTATCATGAGACGCAGCCACACATTAGTACATTACGTAATCCTGGGGGCTTGCCAGATAGCGTTAGTTGAGTGCCCTTTATCACAGGATGTACAGGTCATCATGGGTGTTTTGGCGCGTGGCTCTAATAGGAAATAACGCCCACATTTTAATTTATTAGTTCTTTTTGCTCGTGTGGAACGAACGCAACGCAATTTTGTTTTTTTTTATACAATACAATTTCCACATCAAATTTCACAAATGTTTACTTGCCTACACTGCTCTCCTAATCATTCATCATTACTCTGCTCAAATGGGGTCCGGGCGCAGCATGTCTTCTTCTATACTGCTATTACTCATCATCTCATCAGGCAACTCCTTTAATTACAGTGGCGTAACTATAGGGTGGCAGGACTGGCAAAATGCCACGGGCCCCCGGCCTGACGGGGCCCCCGGCCCGAGAGGCTGTGAGCTGAAAATCAATTACCTACCAATAACCCTACTAGATGGGCAGGACGTTATAATGCTATTTTTGCTCTAAAATGCTAACGAAAACGATTTTGTTAAATAGGCTTGTTAACTGAAAAAATCTAATTAGTCCGTCACTTAGATAATCAAAAAATATTTGACCCGTATTTTTCTTTTGTCACATAAAACAAAATTGACGAAGATACGACGCTTTTAAAATTCCCAATACGTCACTGTTCGGTATGATTCTTAGTGAGTACTGACGTCACGAGCCCCCACTCCCGAGTTTTGATGCGTTTTATCTTTGTCAATATTCGTTGATTTACAAAAACAAAAATACGTGTCCATTATTTTCTAATACTCTAACTGACGGACTAAATAGATTTGCAATTTATTGATGGTGGAAACAAGCCTATTGTCAATCATATGAAAGGAATTAAGTTATTTCACTCAAGAAGAAGATTGAGAACTAACATTATTGTTATTTTATTATTAACTTAACTGTTATTTTATTAAATGATAAATTTGTAACACCTATGCCTTTGAAAATTAGATGTTAACTAAAATGGACACAATATTACTATTGGGTAACTATCTCAGTGATTTATTAAAACTAAATTAAAATGTGACGAGTTTTCTTGGGGCCCCATACAATGGATTTGCCAAGGGCCTCAGATGGTATAGTTACGCCAATGTTTAATTCTATCATTTTTCACACAGTCTATCCACATTTATACATAAGTACACAAACATTCCTTACGATACTTTCTTCACTCCTGCTAACGTCATTAAAAAGCACCATCGCCATCATCATCGCCAAAGGAACTCTGCCTTACGATTCTTTATTTATAAGGGTTAGTAACCTTTAAGACATCTTTTCAAAGACGTGTGCCAATCTTGTCTATGACGTCATATGCGTTGGCACAACGTGTATGTATTGAAATAATTTTGTTCATTCGACATTTGAAATGTCGTAGATTACCTTTGCCAAAACCATGTGCTGGTCGATGATAGTGACTACACGCTTGTCAGAAAGTAATTCCTATTCGCACGAGACTTAAATTTCGACTACTGCAGGGAGTTTTAGTCCTCGTTTCAATATTATTTAGAGAAAGCGAGATTAGCTCGTCGTATATCCCATAGGTGAATGTATTAAGCTTGTGTACTGAAAAAAAATAATTAGTCCGTCAGTTAAATTATCAAAAATTATTTGACCAGTATTTTTTCGTTCATTACGTAACCCAAAATTAACGAAGATACGATGCTTTTAAAAATCTCTATACGTCACGCTTTGGTATAATGTTTAGTGAGTTCTGACGTTACGACTCACGAGGCCGCTCACTCCTGAGTTTTGATGCGTTTTATCTAATGTCGAAGTATTATAATATCTGTGCTAATGTCAATATTCATTAATTTACAAAAACTAAAAATACGTGTCCATTATTTTCCAGTACTCTAACTGACGGACTTATTAGATTTGCAATTTTTTGAGACTGTTGTCATGCCTATTGTAGCACTAACTAATATCAAAAGAACTGACATGGGACTGATCATAAAAAAACAGTGAACACAAAAACACACGCACGTGTGAAACAGTGATACTCAGTAACAGATACTGTATAATCGTGTCATAATTATAAAGTCCAGCTACCACATTCTTACGTTTGACCTTTACGCCGTGATCTAAAGAGTACGTTAAACAAAACAAGAAAACGTACATTCTCTGTCCCGTTAAATTTATTTGCATTATATTCTAGCAAACTGTTTGAAGTAGTTCTTCCCGAATAGTTCTCCGAGATACTGAGTATTTAGATTGAGATATTTGTTATTTTTTTGCACACTCCACACTAACTAATGCATGTGTCGCTGAAACTAGATTATGAAATACGAGGAATACGAGACGGCGAAACCAGAATGTTGGTTTTTTTATTGTATTTTCTACACAGCTGTAACCTAAGGCCAATAGAGAGATCCGTAGGAAAGCCAAGGTAACCAACATATCCTGAAGAATTGGCAAACTTAAGGAGAATGCGCCAATAGTCCGCGAATTTTCATACTAAACGTTTTTGCAATTTGCAGGTCAGCGCAGTCAAGTTGTGTGTTGATGAAAATATGATGACACGTAACAAATATGACTCTACTGAGTTAAAATCATTAAAATCATCAATGTAACCCTCTAAGTTTATTAATTCCAGTTCATTTTGCATGAAGTAGTCATCAATGGGATTAAATGAACTGCAGAGTAAGTAACGCACATGACTCGCAGAACGAAAGGTCGGAAGTCGCAGCGTTGAAAGACCTCTCATAAGGTGGATCGATGAGTTGGTGAAGGACCAACTAGCTCCAGATTTCGCAGCCTATCGAGTATGTTATATTGAAACCTCCCGTTTTCACAAGATTCCATAACAAACATAAACATTATGGTTATATTAGCCGAAATACATTCACTGCCGGACAAAGCTATGTCCTGTGCTTCTGGCGTCCAGCGGATCCCCGCAACCTGCACAAGTTCATCGGTCCACCTAGGGGGAGGCCTTCCAACGCAACGTAAGTTTTAAGCGTATATATTGTGTATGGCTGGTCATTACAAAATTTTCTCAGTTTCTAAACTCTTCTGGCGCAAAAGCTTGTACAGAAACTTGTATGTTAGATAAGATTATCACAAGAATTACTAAAATGCGTTGATTCTAAAAACTCTGTTTGTTTTTCTTCGGGGGCGTGTCTTGCTAGTCTCGTGATGACTACGTCAGAGTAACATGTGCCAAGAAAAATGTTTTGATCGTAAATAAGTGACGTTTTTGGCGTATTGAGGACTTTTATCACTAAACACCGGATACTATTAAAACGAGTGACATACGTATGCAGTAAAAGCCAAAACAGGACCTAAAATTTTGTTCCAAAGCAGGGTTTGGCAACCCACAATGAATAGGCATGTCAACTGAACAAATCTAATTAGTCCGTCAGTTAGATTATCAAAAAATATTTGACCCGTATTTTTTCATTTGTTACCTAAACCAAAATTAACGAAGAAGCGACGCTTTTAAAATAGGCTTGTGTCCTAAAAAAATCTAATTAGTCCGTCAGTTAGATTATAAAAAAATATTTGACCCGTATTTTTTCTTTTGTTACATAAACCAAAATTGACGAAGATACGACGCTTTTAAAATTCGCAATACGTCACGCCGTGCTATAGTTTTTAGTGCGTTGTGACGTCACGAGCCCCCACTCCCGAGTTTTGATGCGTTTTATCTGGTACTCCCTTGATTTTCCTAAAATTTTTTGTCCGAAAATCATTATCCATAACACGTTTGCTATAAACTTCAGTACCCATAATGTTCAAAACACCGAAATTATGTTTTACATAACTAACTTTACTTCTAATACTATTTTGTCATAATATCGAATACTATAATAATTGAATCTCCTAATTTTACATGACATAAAGTCGTATGTCCTAAGTATTGTATCACATAATGTGTATGATTCCGAATGGTCATTTATAAACCTAACTTTTGGGGATTTTTTAGGGACTAACAGTCGCTAAAAAATCCCTAAAAGTTAGGTTTTAGTGACAGAATCGAATTGCTGTAAATCCGACTCCCCGCAGTCTTGTCTGCCCTACCCCAAGAGTGTTATTTAAAATCGCGTAGGTGCGGAGGGGCGAGGCGGGCCGCGAGTTGAGGAGCAGGTGGTTGTAACACTCGCCGCCGCTGCTGAGGCTGGCCGGCGAAGCCGGCCAGCAAGCCGAAGCTGCGGTGGTGAGCGTTAAACCCATCTGCGACGATAAGCTCGCGTGAGGCCGCCGGAGCCCCGCAGCGCCGGAGCCGTGACAGAAACCATGCCTGCTGCATGATGCTTGCTCGTTTGCATGCTACATGCTTGCTTGCATACTGTATGCTTGCTTGCATGCTGCACGCTTGCATGCATGCTTGCTTGTTGTATGCTTGCATGCTGCATGCTTGCTTGCTTGCTGTATGCTTGCCGCATGCTTGCTGCATGATTGCTGCATGCTTGCTTGCATTAAATGCTTGCTACATGCGTGCTGCATGCTTGCTTGCATTGCATGCTACATGCTTGCATACTGTGTGCTTGCTTGCATGCTGCACGCTTGCATGCATGCTTGCTTGTTGAATGCTTGCTTGCTTGTTGCATGCTTGCTTGCTGCATACTTGCTTGCTTGCTGTATGATTGCTGCATGCTTGCTTGCATTGCATGCTTGCTTGCTACATGCTTGGTTGCTGTATGCTTGCCGCATGCTTGCTACATGCGTGGCGCATGCTTGCTTGCATTGCAGGTCAACGCCTACATACGATTAAACATTTACTTAGAATAGGACTTATGACTTTTATTGAAAACGATTTTATGTCTTTTGTATATTATTGATTGTAATACTTATGACAAACGGATTTAGGGCTTATTATATTTAGGGATTTCAACTTTATGGCATATGATATTATGTGATTTAAAGTTCGGGTAAATTATCATTCGGACGAATGATGATTAGGACAAAAAAAATTATGTCATTTTAGATTATGGATTAAAAAGTTAGGTAATACGATAGAGAACCGTTTTATCTTTGTCAGTACCCAGTGATTTACAAAAACAAAAAATACGTGTCCATTATTTTCCAATACTCTAACTGACGGACTAATTAGTTTTGCTATTTATTGATGGTGGAAACTAAGTAGCCTATTGACCTCAACAACTCGACAATGCACGTCGCAAAACGGCGAGCACAAATCCAGACTCTATGGTTGCTAGCCTGTTACCGAGAAACTCCTCATGAAAACACCGAATAACAATTTGCCTCACCCGGGAGTCGAACCCAGGATCTCATGGTCAGCAGTCGCAATTCGGTATGTAAAGTAAACATTAACCTACGCTGATTCCAAAACTATTTCGAGATTTTAGGGTCCTCTGCCTTATTTTTCTATTTTTAGCTTTCTATATCACAAGATTGTGTTTATTTTCACAATAATACTTGTAATCATTTGACTTTCATTTGACCTCTAAATTACGTCATAACGTAGCCTGAATAGACTACTTCCTTCGTGTTTTTCAAGATAAATTAAAAAAAAATACTTTTGTTTGTCATACCGTCAGTGTCAAATCAAAACTGTCAATGCTAGTTACTGTGTTATTTATTTGAATGCATCGCGCGCTGATAATTTCGCGTTCAAATGATCTTCGCAACAAAAAAGACGACGCCCAGGCTTGTATTCCATATTTACTTCCTTGCACCACTTCTTTTTTAGCGTTTCTTTCACATTTACAAACAATTTGTGTCGGCTATTTGTTGTAGTGTTTTTACATGACGGTACGAAGCATTTAGCACTAGTTGTCGATGACAGATTCATTGCACGGATACGCAGCACGGATAATGGATAGAAATTAAAATTTGCTAAAAATCGTAGGAAAAGAAACTCAAACAAAAAGTTCACATCACAGTCACGATCACCGCATTCACATTTCACAACAAAATAAAAACACGTATCTGTCAAGCGTCAACTGTCATCAATGTCAACTTTGAAGTTATTTAGTGTTTTTTGTATGTACTGAAAACGTGGCAAAGACTTAAAGCTATTCAGGCTATGAAATGACGTCATCACGAATAATACTTTAAAAAATAATAAAAAAGAAACTGTAACTTGGAATAAAAAAAGCTTAAAATTAGTTGCTTAAAATTAAATGTTTTACGAAATAAAAATGTAAAAAAAATACCTGAAAAATACTTTACATACCGAATTGCGACCACAACGAGGCAGTCTATGAAAGGATCGATAGAAAATGGCGTCGTATTATGCCTGCCACGAGGGTTCGTGGAAAAAAAGTCGAGAATTTATTTATATTTTTGCAAACCCACTTGTTTACAATCATAAAGTTCGTTCAAGTCTTAATGGGAGGCGTGTGCTTTTTGTTTAACAACTGAAATAGATCTGCGATGGCATGCCAAACGCCCACCGCTGTGCGATCGTCGCTCGTTGTAAATATAACATGTTTTAGCGAATATTTTCACCGCATTTTACCAGATTAAACTAGATTTTGAGAAGTTTTGAAACGAGTCGTTTACTTACATAATCTTGGCAGATGTAAGAAGGTTAGTGATAAGATAATAAGCTGCTTATTCTTAAGATTAATATAAAACTAAGCTTTCAAGGTAAGGAATTCAGTGGCCAGCACATCAAGTTAGTAAATAAATAAATATCACTGGACATTACACACAGCGCCATCTAGTGCCACACTAAGCAACGAGGCTTGTGTCGTGGACACCAGATAGTTGATATACTACATAGATATTTAGTTAACACAAACCGCCGTTTTCTCAATCGGTTTTGAACTTAACATTTTATGGATAAAAATAAAAATCATTTGGAGAAATTTGACAGCTTCTGGTAGCTTTATGTGCTGGCGACTGTACTTTTTAATATTCTATTCTAATTTTTCCAAAAGCTTATTTTTCAATATTCATATAATTTATTGTTTTCGGGAAATTATAAATGTGCGAAAGTAACTATGCCTGTTTATCTGTCACCCATTCACGCCAAAACAACTGAATGGAGTTCGATGAAATTTCAATACACAGATTAAGAACCAATTTTCCCGGTAATATGACTCCGAGGGATATTTTGATACTACAGTACTTTCACAGTTTTATGTCTTGTGACTGGGTCTGTAGATAAACATTTACTGTTCATCTTTGTTTCGACAATTCAAAAGTGTCTGTTACTGGCCTATTTGAAGTAAATACTTTGATTTTGATTTATCGACTACCTACCACGTGGGAGAAACCGCTACCCCATAAAAACCTAGTCAACTATAAATAATTCGACAAACAAAGGTAGTATTTATAAAGCCCTAATTAGGTTAATTGCCATATTTTGAGGAACTATTTATTTTAAGATAACATGAAATTACTGTTTTCCTTAAAGTATTATTGTTATTGCGAATAGTACCAATTTATTGTATTTTAGTACAATTTATAGGTAGTTTACAAAATTAAAACGAATTCCCACAGGCAAGTTTTGTTTTCCCGGTAATAAATTGGTTTATATACAAAAGGTAAAAC
The DNA here is from genome assembly GCA_950022955.1 of Xestia ashworthii. Lineage (NCBI taxonomy): Eukaryota > Metazoa > Arthropoda > Insecta > Lepidoptera > Noctuidae > Xestia > Xestia ashworthii. Next base: position 17,420,360 of record OX465570.1, on the reverse strand, counting down.
TAATTATTTATTAATTTGGCATATTTCATGTAAACAACTCATGGGTACGAATGTCGAATAAGGACATTGCATTAATTAATGAAAATCCAATTTGTACACAATTATGTTATGGAGGAAGTTAGTAATTAGCCATTTAGCCACTAAGTAATAAAATATCTGAAAAGAAAGTAAGTTCAACAAACAAAACAAATACCCTCATATAAGTAAATTAGCAGCAGGTAAAAAATACTCAGGTGCATTGGTTAGATTTTCATGTGAGTTCCTAAAGAGAGTTCCTTCTTTTAATTTAAGTACTTTTTTATGAATAACTTGAATTTCATCGAATTTATATTGTGGCGTCATAAACGTCATGGTTTTTTTCAATAGCTTCTAAGAAATCATCGAAATCATCGAAGACTGCTCCCCAAAAGCCGGAAAAAGAACACATCAAAAGTTATCATTGAAGAGTGTTTGATTTCTTTCAGAAATCTAATGACCGACTGACGTAGCCCTAGGGAAAAGGGTTTATCTCATGACGAATCCTGATGACGACAAAGCCGCAGGAGGCAGGAGTTATCTTCGTCATGAAACAATGACTCTAAGGACGTAAATGACAGTAAAGATGACGGCAAAATAATAATATGACCACAGTTACGTTTAGTGTTTTTGGGTTTTTCTATCAGACATTTTTCAGTACGCCATTCAATCTGGATTCGTGTGCCGGTTCATGCACAGGCTCGCCCCGGGTTAAAATTAACGGGTGAAATGTGGGTGGGTGAAGTATTAGGTTGGTAAAACTCTGCCCAACCCTGCCGGGATTACAGGCCAGACGTTAAGTTAGTTACGTATCAGTCTCAAAAAGATGGAAGACCCAAAGATGTTGCAAATATAAAGTTCGAATTCAGACACAAATAGGAACGTATTAAGGGGTTTTCCGTTGCGTAAAACACGCATGAAAATATTCATTTTGTAGTTGTACAGTAGGTATGTAAATAAATATGTTGTGTATTTTGGTGCGTGCGTCAGTCCTATGTCAGTATTAATAGCTTTTGCAAGTCATCATTAAACTAATTGATTTGGGGCTCGTCCTTTAATGGAATTTTATGGAATGCGAATAACATGAGTTCATAGGGAGTCATCATGGTGAGACTCAACTAATCCGAAATATATCCATCCGTACCGCGTAGATATGCAGTGAAAGATGTAGACAGCTTTATAATTTCAAAATATTGTATATTTTAGCAGCAGAAACATTATGTTATCAAGACTTGATTGATTTTGGTGAATAATAAGATTCGAAGAATAACTTAAAATTTTGTGCTAATTTTACACATTCCCGGCTGTCATTTGTAGATCTTTGACAGTCTTTACCTATAGGTAGTCAGTGTCCCAAAAAGTCTGACAACCAATCTTACCAAGGGGTATCGTGTTACTCAGTACTAACTGGGTTGTGGAGGTCAGATAGGCAGTCGCTCCATGTAAAGTACTGGTATTCAGCTGCATCAGGTTAGACTGGAAGCCGACCCCAACATAGTTGGGAAAAGGCTAGGCAGATGAAACTATCCGACGCAGATTTGTGAAATAAACGAATAAAAGAAATATGTCGTTGGAAAAATCAGCCCCATCACTGAAGTTCAATGTTTGTTCCTCAATGCCCTAGTGTAAATCATGTCATATCATTTTTGGACGCTTCGTCTTCTCGAATTGATGACCATGATTTTGTCCGACCCAAAAGTAGTAGTAGTAGTACCCAGATGATAACGGTCTGATTATCTAAAATCAGTATTCCACTACAAAAATGAGTTTTAAACAGTTGTTTTCAGATAATCAGACCGTCATCTTTTTGGTGAACACGGACCTTAGAAAGCTCTGTACTTTGCCCCGTCACGTCCGGGAGGACGCAGTTCGTTTTTGTAGCTAACACTCATCTCCACTTACTTTCTTTGGTGTCCAGCAAGAAGTCAGCAGGTTGCCCTATCGAGTTGATCAACCCGCTGTAGTTCCCTGCCGTGGAGTTCAATATCGATGCCGTCGCGTTGGCAGCTGTGCCGTTGACGACTGTGACGTTCTTCCACGGCTCCAGTTGCGGCAGCGCTGGCGATGTCCATGCGAGGATTGTGCCGCCAGCCACCGCGGCGATTGATGCTGTGGATAAGAGCATGGTTTAATTTTAAGGCAAATCTTTGTGTCAGCATCATGCGCCGTGTAAAGGATGATATAGATATGGCAAGAAAGGAGACGTCTGACGAAATGACGAGTAATTGAGGGGTATGGAAGAGGAAGACATGATGATGATGAATTGTATCAACATCTTCCTATCTGGCTTGTTTCGGTGGTCAAATGGTCGCAAACACTACTGCCTAGCACGAAGGCCTGATTTAGATTCGCAGGTCGGACCAAGTTGGGTTTTTTCCCAAAAATGAGGGATTTCTCAGTAGCTCGGAGTCTGGACTTGTGCCCGGTTGATGGTTATAGGGTCGTCCCCTATTACATGGAACTTAACTTAAACAACTAGCGAAATGTGGGGGTGCACAGGCCCAACCTTCGGGGATTACAGCCTGGTCCTAGGTTGGTCTGTGGATGGGTGACCACCCTTTCATACAATTTTCCTCCGTACTTCGGAAAGCACGTAAAGCTGTTGGTCCCGGCTGTCATTTGTAAATCTTTGACAGTCGTTACAGGTAGACAGTGGCCCAAAAAGTCTGACAACCAGTCTTTTCAAGGGATATCGTATTACCCAGTACTAACTGGGTTGTGGAAGTCAGATAAGCAGGCGCTCCATGTAAAATACTGGTATTCAGCTGTAGACTGGAAACCGATCCCAACATAGTTTGGAAAAGGCTAGGCAGCTGATGGTAACTTTTAAATCAGCTAGGTGTGGCAACAAATGATCTTTGGCACTGCACACCCCATTACAAACCATTAAACTTGAAACAATTACACTAATCTACACGTCCCTACACATATAGAACATCTGAGCTGATTCATCCAATAAATATAAATAATGATATCAGAATTCATTCATAATCTTATGCAGTCACAATGGTCAATGAGGTCGCGTTTCGGGTTACAAGATCACCAATTTAACTTGGTAAGCGGATAAAAGTGGAACTATTACAAAATTTAATAGATTTTGACATTTGTCGCAGTAAGTGGCGCCACCGTGACATGCCAAGATATTGTGGTGGTCGTAAAAATAGAGTGTCAGTTGTGGCCAATATTCAGCCGCTAATAGAGTTGTCAATGTAACATTTATTTTTGTTTATGACGAGTGTAACGGTGGGTGTATTGGCATTGTTTTACATAATGCTGTTAGGCAATGTAGATTACAACGGTTAAGTGGTCTTACTGTATTAAGAACATCATATAAAACATCGTTTATTATGTCGTTTGGGGCTTTGAATCGCATTGTTTTCACAAGCCGTGGTCCTATGGGATTTTCCATTAGTAAAGATGGCGAACTTACGTATAAACTTTCATACTCTATTTAACCTGTTTTGGGATAAATAAGTATTCAAAGATATCAACATCATCATTCACAGTCCGCCTTCACCCACTGCTCGGTATAGGCCTCTATTTGCTTGTGACAAGCTCCACATTCTTGTGCCAGCCTCATCTAGGATATTCCCTCAATGACAACAATGAAATGATATTAATTCCGTGCCGCGGAAAGCACGTCAACCCGTTGTCACTTGTTGATCTTCGTCAGTCGTTACAGGTAGTAAGTGGCCCGGAAACCTGACAACCAGTCTTACCAAGGGGAGGTCAGAAAGGCAATCACTCCATGTAAAATACTGGTATTCAGCTGCATCAGTTTAGACTGGAAGCCGACCCCAACAAACATGATTAGCAAAAGGCTATCCAGACGCAGATGATGATACTCGTAATTTGAGCGAAATGCGATCATGCGAACGGTGTTACCTATCAAACAAGTCAAAGAAAGAACAGTCAAAACAAACTCAAAGGTCATGATGAAGTCACATGAGGACCATACCCTTATGTGACTGATGATAATCCTCATGCTACTGCTATTAAGCGAACACAAAACGCCAGAATCTTTTAAACGCCAAAACAATAACTTTAATAGTGACAATACAACCATAGCCATTTAAAAGTCAATGCACTGAAGGTGCTTTTTCAAGAAGGTAAGCAGAGGTCATGCATGAACTGTTTATTGAACAACGTAAACTCAATGCATAATCATTACTTTGTCAATTAAAACAATAGCGGGTATTAACCAAACAGAGTACATTATGTTAATAAATGCATGCAGGATTATTTAAAGGACTATGGACTGGTTACGCGTATTGTTATTTGTGCTATTCTATATTTAGACTGAGAGATATATTCGTGTCTGTTGCCCTGTCTAAAAGATAGATATAGGCAACCGGCAATCCCGGGGTTGCGGGACTGTTCAAAAGAGATACCGTGGCCCCGGAACATGAAGGGCGAGGAAGGAACATGGATAGGTTTTAGTCAGTAAAAGTCTGACACTCCCTCCCGTTCCGCCCAGAGTGGGAGAAGTTATTTGATGATTTCCCATCCGACAAAAAAAAAGCAAAAAGCCATTTCCTACGTATTTCTACATACATGAATGATTGACATATTAGACTAAACTGCCGATGTGAAACCCGGGTCGGGTAAAGTGCTATTGGGTTTATTGATCAGGAATTTCTTAATAGCAACCACGGAGTCTGGACAAGTGCCCGGTTGATGACAATAGGCATACTATTACGTGGGAATAATGCATAACTGGCGAAATGTGAGTGTACTATTAGGTACATCTCTGCCCAACCTTTCCGGGATTACACGCGTTATGTTATATCACGAATTTATGAATGAAAAAAACATTTCGGCAGCTTCCAATTCAATTCCAAAATATGACGCTACAGTAAAGTACAGTCCAACAACATAATAGGTAACTGTGAGACTGTAGTTGCCCTTTCAAAAGCGTTGATCTCTATGTGGGAGGATGGGCAAGACACTGCATGGACACTTCTAGAGAATGACTAAGAATGAAAGGGGAGGGGGGGGGGGTTCTAAGGGACGCCTGGGGGTTCTAAGGGACGCCTCCATGAGCAAGCGAATCGCGGCGATTCAACGTATTTCTATACGAAAATATTGCCACGATTTTCTTGCTAGTGGAGACGGCCCAAAAGAGAGTGTATAGAAAAACGTGGCAAGGATGATAATATCGCCGCGATTCTCTCGCTCGTGGAGGAGGCCCCTTAGAAAAGGATAGAAACTGAAAAGACTGAATCAAAAGTAGACCATACCTGCAACCGCAGCTATATACTGGTTGACTTTCCTGGTCTGCCCGCCCTTCTCCTGGACATCCAGCATGTGCATCGTTGGCTTATCCATCTTTGTTGTCTTATGTTAACCTGGTACTCGCATTCTGTAACAAGAAGAAATATGGATTTATGATTGAACGAGAACGTAGCCTAAGAATTAGTTGGTAAGTAAGAATCATACATAGCTAATGACGTTTTTCCTCGTAACTGCTACCCCCATAAGGAAAAAGCGTGAATTTATTTTTTGTTAGCCCTCGAAAGGTGCACTGATATCCACTTGGTATAGAAAGCCTTATGTCCGATATGGCCGATGTTTTTCGGCTGACGATTATGTTGTTCAATAACTTGAGATGAGAAGTGTGACAGTTTCTTGTTTCAGTAGGGAATAATTCTCACGGAATATTTTCTCGGGCCATTAGTCAGGGGTCCGGAAAACACGCAACTGCGAAAATGCATGCAGAAAATCGAAGTGAGCATACGTCCAACTTGTGGTCTACCAACTAGTTAAATGATCAAAACAGCTTTCAATTTTAAGAAGATTATAAATATCCATACATATAAAAGTACTTGTTTACGACAAAAATAAACGTTTTACTACCGCTATTTGGGTTTAAATTAGCAAAACAAGTTTGTAAGCCCATCATAAACGTGCAGGGCCTCGATTCTGCTATTACAATAGTGTCAGAGTATTCGATCATTGATTTCATAATGATCAAGTTCTGTCAAATTTTGACAATTTTGTTAATTCTACTATCATAATGGCGCCATTAGGACTTCTCAATGAACAACCACTGACACTCCATTGAAAGAAATGTCATAGAATATTAATCTCGTACATGAAATCTGGCATGAATAAATGTTCGCATTTAGTAGTAGATTTCGAAAACCATTTGTACTAAGGGTTTTATAATAATGACAATACGACAATGCCATTAAAACACAATTTTATTACGAGACCAATGACCGGCCATTGTGAATTTAGCAGATTACGAACTTTAAGCAAAATGACAATGGGATGAGAATGGAATCGTGTTGGAGTGACGAATTTATTAAAATAGCAGAATTAGGCCCCTGTTCCATTGGTATTTCATTAAGATTATCCGAGATGTTAACAAGTATGGCGACCTTGGGCTGACCGCTGTGGGCTGTGCTAATAATCTGCTTAATTGTGCTAATTTGCTCAGCAAATACCTCTTTACGAGTACCGTAACTATGGTTCTGTTAAATCGTATTAAGATCGCAAGTGATTTGAATAAGTAGGAAAGATAAATCTATTATTCATCCGCAGTTCTGATGTCAATTTTGCTAAAAATGGTGTTCGTTTACCTTCTATATATTTTTGTTAACGTCCTTACAAAAGGCATTTACAACAATTTAGCGACATGAAATTCATTAAGATTATATTTCTTACGAATCTTTTGTCTCTAAACGAAACTCGTCATTGAACATTGAAAGAACCAACACAATCATTACCCCTACAAAGGAATCTCCTATTATATTGTGTGCATTTACAGACACAAATCACTAATTCACAAAATCTCAAAACCCAGAAGATTATCTGATCGGTATGTTTTTTAATTAACATACTAGTTCCATCTTTGATTCCATGTTTTTCTGGACCATTCGACCTCCAGATGCAGTAAACACATGCAGTTGTACAGGGGTCAAATCAAGCGCATTGCCAGTACTTCACGGCGCTAACGAGGCTCAATGGACCAAACGAGGTGGTCTCAAGTCATGCTCCCGATCGACAGATCCATAAAACTGTATTGTGTTCATATTTCCGCGCTGCTGGAATTAGTAGGGCTGACTCAAGTATAATGAGGCAAAATTGTTGGGTAGTCCATTTTAGCCACCTTGGCCACCTCGTTAAACCGAGGGGAAATTTCTATATTCTTCCAGAACGGTCGTCGGTTTTTGTCTCAGTCTGTAGGTACTTTGTTATCAAAGAATAAAATACATAAAAATACCAAACATACCTAATATGAAAAACAACCTTTTTTGACAAGTACATACTTGACTGACATCGATTGTCGTTGAAATGAGATTAAAGACTAGATTTGAAATTAGGTAGTCCATTTTACGCATTGGTTTGCGAAGATCAATTTATTCGCGGCAAATATTGTCTCGAAATTCGATAGTCGACACAACTCCCATAGCGAATATATGTATATAAGGTTTAGTGTTACATTCTGGCTTATCTTCTTCTAATTTATAAAAATCTCGTGCTAGTGTTTGTTACCGAACTTCTTTGAAACGGTTTAACCGATTTGTATGTAAGTATATTTGCGTTGAAATTTCCACGCGAATAAAGTTGCGGGCAACAGCTTTTAATACCTATATATCAGTACCTTCACTGTCAACCTCAAGCAACCATCTAAGCAGTAGATTGTTTGGTTGAACAGTATCCAGATTCCGTAAAATCTTACACAATCATTTTCTACTTCATACTTAAAACGACAGTTAAAAACTCAGTACATTCAGAGTTCGGAAACTGTTTCTGAACTATATTTACGAGAAGCAATAGCTCCAAATATCCAGCAGCCCTATTCTGAATAATGAATGCATAAGAATGACTCTTTGTATTGTGTACCTATTCCAAGGTTTTTTATCAGTTCGCAGTTCGCATTCATAGGTCTTAGGCTAGCCCACTCATATGCCCATAATAATATCATCAATTTGAATGTCCTGGGTAATCTTTGGTGTAGAACAAAAATTAAAAATGATTGCAATGACGGGGAGAACAAGTACCTTTTGGCTTCGTGAAGAGGTTTTTTACACCCTTTATTTAAAACGTTCCCTCTGGATAATTTATAATCACAACTCGAGCAGTCTTTGGTACAAGCTAGTGCCTGTATAAATAGTCTCTCTGTTGGATATCTTCAACGTTCGGATCTTCGCTAAGAGTTGAAAATCTAATATCTATACATATAATTTAGGTTACCGCTCCTGTCTGTGTCCTAACACACACAAATCTTAAACAAACATAACACGTAGGAAATGAATACCTACAGCCCACAGACGAACTATGTTCTCTCGTGTTCCGTGGGTTGAACTAATAGACAACGCAAATATTTGTAGCACAAGAGCACTGAACTCGCGACCCAGGATTAGACGTGTAAATCCGGCATTGTCTATTCACCATTGTTTTCATTACCTTAAAAATCTTGGTAAACATGCGATGCGTATATAAATGAATTCAAGGTTATTTTTTACTTTTAAAACTATTACGGGTAGATTCTGAATTCTAGAGAAAAAAATTCAAATCAACCTGGAACTCACCAAATAAGTGAAAAGAAACAACCTGTTACGATAAAAAGTTTTCGGAAAACTCGACTTTAGGTGCAAGACCAATTGGTACCTAGATTTCTTTCTGACGAAATCTACCATGGAACAACAGATTTTCTAAGCTCATAGGTACTTCAACTTCAAGTACCTACTTAGGTTTAAACTACCACTAAAAATCATTTTATAGTGTGATAAGAGATCGATAACCATCATAAAGATTGCGCTCGCTAATTTGATTTGACCCTTTTGAGAAATAGTCTTCTTTTCCCGTCTTTTTTTTTTAGTTTGTTGCTAAGGACAGGCCGGAGACCGCCTCCAAAAGCGACGCCACGCGTCACAACGTAAGAGAGATTATTTAATCTAATCCCATTTCACGGGAGGAAGTCGTCGTTTATTCTGTTAACCTAATGATTTCTAAACCAAAGTTTATTCCTGTGTGTTCTCACAATGAGACAGTCATATCTTAACTAGGCAGTATTATTCTGTAGTTTAGTTACTGCTGAGTTTAGAACTGTCAAAAGTTAGAATTCTTTCATGTCGTAGTTGGTAAAAGGCAGATTGATGACAATGTGCTTTCAAATGGGACTTAGAATAGGTAGTATATTATGGCTCCTTCGGTACCCCTACCTTAAGAGTGAGTTTCACGATGAAATTGAACGCGATCGCCAAAAACTGTTATTATCATCCTTGATGTGAAATATTACGGACACTGACAAAGCTTGAAAATCGCCCAAGCTACAACATTGCTATTGAAAATACGATACTTAAAATCTTTTCTTCTGAAAATAAATAAGTAGGTACCTACACGTTTAAAAAGTCAACTCTTTTACCAACTGAAAAAATCCCTTGTTTTTTTAAGGTATTCTCATTCTTACATCTAGGAGAAGTATAGATAAGTCTTCATAAAATCTACTTTTTTCAGTCATCATCTTCCGCCCCTTGGTCCATGTTACTAGGGGTCGGCGCAACACGTTTTTTTCTTCCGTTCTCCTCAGTCAACCGCCATGCTATCATTTACCTAGTTTACCTACTCCATTCTCAGTAATAGTAGTTATGATAACGCACAGCCAATTAACCACACTCGAATATTGTTATCAGAATATTTGCAAGGAATAGTTTTGTGATTAACACCCTTGAAACACTAGTTAAGATATTCTGAAGTGCCGCTTACACGAGAATAACACGACATTCACGACAGACATCAAGTACAATTAAACCAGGAAAGGAATGCGCTTCGATATTCTTAATTTGATATTAAATTAGACATTTTTCATTCAACGCAATAAATTACTGCATGTGTATGGCAGAACCCTAAGAGGGATGTATTTTTCATAGTGACCCGTTCCGTATGATCCGAACAGACACCAACTTCCTTGTCTTGAATGGTTGAATCATCATCATTTCAGCCGAAAGACGTCCACTGCTGGACATAAGTAGGCGCCACATTGACCGGTCCCGTGCGACTCGCATCCAAAAGATTCCCGCAACTTTCACCAGATTATCGGTCCACATATATTATGTTTGTTGGAAGGTAGGTTGGATACATGCGTGGATCTACTCCACCTGGTACAATACAAATATCTAAATGCCTAATTGAGTGCCAATAGTTTTATATATTTTCGGATATTTAAATATACATCAATCTAATTTATATATAATATGCTTTTTTACTTGTCGCAGTCGCTCCATGTAAAATACTGGTATTCAGTTGCATCCGGTTAGACTGGAAGCCGACCCCAACGTAGTTGGGAAAAGGCTAGGCAGATGATGATGATGTTTTTTACTTGTCCTTAATCATTATTGTCGACAAAATGTCACTTCTAATCCAGTTTAGTGTAATCAAGACCTTATCCCAAGGAGCTTGTACTATAAAATTAATAATTTCATGCTTCACCCAAATTTGAAACCCTACTTTAGCAATAAATATGACTCAGTGAATAAATAGGTACTATTAGGTACCGAATAACCATTATCAGAAACATTTCTAAATAACTATTTATTCTTTTAAGTACTTATAGTACTTAATCAAACACGTGGCGTTGTAAATATTAGTATTATTCCAAGAAGGTTAGTTATATGCGCAATCAATCGGCGCCAAATCTGTTCACTTATCTCTTATCAGCTAGCCGTTATCAAGCAATTCATCAGGGATTGTGAAGTGTCATCGTATCGAACGACGGAAGCCTGTTTCAAGTGCTTCAACCTTGGGTAAGTAAAGATGGGGGTACACGGAATGGTTACCTGAACACCCTGTTTAAAAATAGGAAGAAATTACCCGCAATCTCAGTGAAAGAATAGGGCCCACACAATTTCAATATCAGAATTCTATTCGATCAAAATCATTTGATCTCATTCATCATTTGATTTTTATCTTTTTTACATCATTTTTGTGTTAGTCTGTGGAGGCATGTTATTAGCAATTTAGGTATTTATTATTATGATGTCATTATTCTGTAAGCTTTCATAAAATGTAAAAATAAATAAAATGCGGAGTGGCTGATGTGTTTTGTTTTCGCGATTATTAGGTAGGTAGGTACATTTATATTGTTCCCATAGAAAAGAAAATGTTATATTGTAGTATTATGATCTGTATCAGTACATCACAATCACACCTTTCGGATACCCAGTAGTTATTGTAAGATTAAACGGTATCGCGTAAAATGTGAGTAAGATTAACAAGTAGAATTACCTGTCATTTTCATGTTGCCTTAACTACCCGTTACAGTGACGGATTAAGACTACTTGATGCCCTAAGCAATCCACGCCTGTGGGGCCCCCTATCCGAATGTTAACTAGAATCGCCAAAAGGTCTAGTAGTAGTCTAGGTCAACTTAAAACGCGCGAATTTTCAGTTAGTCCTAGTAACTTTTTTTTGGTGTGGTTTTTGGTGACGCCCTTTTTTCCGTATGGGAAATCGTCATATAACTTTTCCTAAGCTGTCTATGTGCGGAGCGGGAGGGAGTGTCAGACTTTTACTGACTAAACAAAATAAATAATAAACAAACGGCTTGTCGTCATAAGACGGATGGACGGCAAGCTAGCCCATAGCTCACCGTCCACAAGCCCACGCCTACGGTGGCTGGTGACGCCAGGTGCGTCTCCCGCGGCGGCTGGGTCGAGAGGTTCTCTCCCTCTGGCGTTCCGCCACCTCCTTCGCTAGCAAGACTGCTTCGCAGAAGGAGGTGACGGCTTCCCATTACGTCTCGCTCCGGACCATGGATTGAACCAGGGCCGGACGCGAGAGGTCGCCGCCGCCGATCGCCGCCCACGCGGGGCAGACCTCCACCGTGTGCTCCACCGTGTCCTCCGGTCGATCCTCGCAATGGAAACACCCGGGCGTTTCCTCCCGCTCGATTCGATGAGAAACCTCCCGAAACAACCGTGTCCGGTGAGGACCTGCGTCAGGCGGAAAGTGGGGATGCCGTGGCGTCTCTCAAGCCACTCCTCAAAGAGGGAACTTATCGCCACTATAGTGGCGTGCCCGGATTTTTTTTTTGCTTCTGGTGCCCCCCCAGATGTGATACCCTAGGCAATTGCTTAATTTGATTAAGGGTTAATCCGTCACTGCCGTTAAACCAATACAAAAAACAGATTTACTTGTAATCCCTGTGTAGCTAAGAACACATAGTTGCAAAGAACCGGCCCCCGTATTCACAAACGCTTGGAATGAATTTCGATTCGACAAGTCTGATGTCTATCCTGTTTCGGCATAACGAAAACGAGCGAAATAGACATACGACTTGTCGAATTGAAATCGAATCGAAGCGTTGGGTCTGATATATTCCCCTGCCGGGGTTGCGGGCCTGTTCGAGATACCGCGGCCCCGGAACATAAAGGGCGAGGAAGGAACATGGATGGGTTTTAGTCAGTAAAAGTCTCGCTCCGCCCAGAGTGGGAGAAGTTATTTGATGATTTCCCATCCTAAAAAACTAAAAAAAGGTCTGATATATTCTGTCAAGTCACGCTATAGGTATACCACTATCTGCGATATGAATGGGTACACTTGGCAGCAATTCTTTCTATCCTGTTTCGTTGATAGCGACTAATGGATAATGATAAGTGTGGGCAGCTTCCTGTTAAGCGTTTATATCTTGTTAGCGTTTTTATATTTACCTACTTTCCCGTGGGTGGATCGTGGGATTCGAAGATTATACCTATAAAGACTTTGAGCTGGTGAAACTAAAGTGCGAACCAAACAATTGCAAGGTGCATAATGATATCGGTTTTTTCTTTATTAGCAGTTCAAGGCACTATGCATAATTATATATCTTTGCTCTGTACTAGGAATCCAAGTATCATGAGAGTGTGTGACTTTATTCAATTATTCATTTTAATACTTGAAAACCCTTGATGTTCCGGGGCCGCGGTATCTCTTTCGAACAGTCCCGCAGCCCCAGCAGGATAATCTGTAGCTCTTGGGTGATGGCTGCAGTAGGCTACGGCCGTAGTTGGTGACGATGGGTCAGGCACGTATACAGGGGGGGATAGTTAGGATTTATTCCCCCCCGAAATCTGATTCAAAATAAACGGGATCTTAATCACTGCGAAGTTCGTAAACTAAAATAATGTGATTACAGCGGTTTTTCAACCGACTTCCAAAAAGAGGAGGTTATCAATTCGTCTGTTTTTTTTTTTTTTTTTTTTTTTTTGTGTTTGTTACCTCATAACTTTCGACTGCGTGAACCGATTTTGATGATAATTTGCTGGAGATCTGATGCTGGCCTTCGGAGATATACAATGGAACTCTTCAAAAATGTACGGCAAATCTGCAGTGATTGCTATTATCGCTTGTAGGTTTATTGTTTATACAACATCATGACGTAATATCACGCCTGTATGCTCTGAGGGGGTACGCAGATGTGTACAATACACCCAGATTTCGACAGTGTTTGTTACCTCAGTACTTTCGATTGGGTGAACCGATTATGATGATTCTTTTTTAATTTGAAAGCTGGTGCTTCCCGTGTGGTTATATTTTAATTTGCTGAAGATCTGATCCGGATCTTCGGAGATATACAATGGAACTCTTCAAATATACACGGCAAATCTGCAGTAACTGCTGCAATCGCTTGAATGTTTATTGTTTATACAACATCGAATGACGTAACATCACGCCTGTATGCTCTGAGGGGGTACGCAGATATGTACAATATTCCCAGATTTCGACAATTAGGTGTATTAAGTTCCATTTATTGGGGATAAGTTTTTTTTTATTTTATTGGCAAGGGCACTTCAAGGGTAGTTTGATGAGAATTTGGTTAGGTTCTGATTATGGGATCCATGACAAAGGAACGGAACTCTTCAATTCTTAGAAGCAAATTACCGATTCTCGGCCAAATCTTTTAAAGGCTATCCGGATATTTGAGTCACGACCATAACGTCGTTATTAACCGACTTCAAAAAGGAGGAGGTTCTCAATTCAATGTTCCCCGATTACTCGAAGATGACTGGACCGAATTTGTTTTTTTAATTGTTTGAAAGGGTATACTTCCCAGAAGGTCCCATAATCATCAAATCAGGATCCTGATAATGGGATCCTGGAGAAATAGAGAGAACTCTTCAAATTTTATAGGCACACCAGAAGCGATTTGGGTAGTTTTTGAAAGAGTAGTTTCTCGGAGTGATCCCATTTAAATTTGGTAAAGATCTGATGAAGAACTTCGGAGAAAGGCAACGGAACTCCTCATTAAATGTAGCAAATGTGTGTCTCTTACTGGGATTGCTGAAATCTCATGTCTGTCTATTGTTTACACCAGTTCAAAACAAAAAATCACGCTGGTACGCTGTGAAAGGGTATGCACATATTGTGAACCACTAAAAAGTGAAAAATAAAAACTTTTTTGCAAAAAATAAAACCGACTTCACACAAAAAAGTGAAAAATAACTTTAGCTTCTGAAGTGTTGTTGTTATTGCAGAGTAGAGTGATAAACACAGTTGGAAAGAAGTGAAATATTTAATATATATTATTATAAAAATTACACATGACATATGTACAAGAAAAATAGTTGCCGAGTGACAAACAGAACAAACACCAGCTTTCACATTTGAATCTAAAGTCTATTCTCTAGATGGCCAGCGTTAAACTTACAACACCCCCCCATAACGTGGGCATCATGATGGCTTCATACCACACCAAGCTGACGAGTGAACACCTCGTGCTTGACACAGCCCAGGGGCTTAGTGAACACATCTGCTAACATCTCATCCGTAGGGATGTATACAATTTCTACGTTAAACCTATCTATCATATCTCTAACGTAATGAAATCTTATTTCTATATGCTTGCTCCGTCTGTGATGAGTGTGATTGATAGCAAGCTGTATAGCAGATTGATTGTCACAATACATTACTATTTTACAACTAGTCGTCATTAGCAATTCCTTAATTAAAGCTTGTAGGAACACCGCTTCTCTACTCGCTTCGCTCAAGCTGCAATACTCCGCCTCGGTGGACGAAAGCGATATGCAAGACTGTTTGTAGCTACCCCAAGATACCGAATTACCGCCGTATTTAAACACATACCCCGTGTACGACTTACGGTCAGGATCTGCCGCCCAATCTGCGTCAGAATAACCCTCAAGAACGGGAACTACATTCGACTTCTTAAATACCAAAGCCTTTTGCTTAGTACCTTTAAGATATCGCAGTACACGCTTAGCTTGATTCCAATGGAATTCCGTATAACAACTGTTAAATTTACTTAAATATGACACGGCAAACGAAATGTCAGGTCGCGTAGTTACACATAAATACATAAGACTACCAATCAACTCTTGATACGGAAACTTTGTTATAACGTTATTTGTAACATTATTAGAACTCTCAATGATCGAACTAACATTAGTTATCATGGGAGACTTTACAGGCTTACAGTCTGTCATGCCAAAACGATCTAACATATTGTCAATCCGCTTTTCCTGACTAAGTTTGATGGAAGTTGCATCACGTTCTACCTTTATACCTAACATGTTTCGTACCGGGCCTAAGTCTTTGAGTTTAAAAACATTTAACAAAGAACTTTTTAACGTCTCAGCCAGACGTTTGTCATTATAGAACACGAAAAAATCGTCAACATACAGAGCGATAAAAACAATCGATTCACCTGATCTCTTAGTGAAGATGCAGTCCTCTTGTTTACACTGTCTGTATCCCAAAGAAAGTAAAACATCTTTTACCTTTTGGTACCAGGATCGCGATGCTTGCTTCAACCCATAAATAGCCTTTCGTAATCTATAGACTTTGTTCTCACTCCCAGGGCATATGAAACCTTCCGGTTGTTGCATAAAGATCTCCTCCTGCAAATCTCCATTCAGGAATGCTGTCTGCACGTCCAAATGATCAATTTTAAGTTTCATTTCTACTGCCAGAGATAGCAACAATCGTATAGAACAATGACGAACGACCGGTGAAAAAGTTTCTTGGAAATCTTCACCATATCTTTGAGTAAAGCCTTTAGCTACCAACCTTGCCTTATAACGTGTAATGTTCCCATCCGAGTCTCGTTTAAGGGTAAAAATCCACTTATTTTTAACGACGTTCTTGTCAACCGGTTTATCAGTAAGCTCCCAAGCTCCGTGCAAGACAAAAGAATCGATTTCCTCTTTCATGGCCTTCTGCCATAACTCTTTATCTTCACATTTCAAAGCTTCTTTGACAGTACGTGGCTCTATGGGCTCTGTCACATTACACACGTTAGTTATGTTACAGGTTGTCTTAGGCATACGTGGACGTAGGTTATATCGTGTACTAGTAGACTCTGGTGCCAATTCAGGCGACGTTACCGAATCTTTACTAGCCTCGCGTTCACACTCCAACTCAACAGGATGATTTGGTGATTCTGCAGGAACTGTATCTGGCTCCGCCTCAACCGACGTAGTCTCCAGCATCTCCCTCTCATCATCACCTCCTGTAAGATAAATAGGTTCAAACACACGTTTTGGCCCTATTTTAGATTTTCTCCCTGGAAACACAGATTCGTTGAACACCACATCACGTGATACAACGATCTTATTGTCATCAGGGTTGAACAAACGATATCCTTTGACGTTATCACAGTAACCTAAAAAGATTAGCCTTCTACTTTTGGGGTCTAACTTTTTACGTTTACAGTCATCTACATGAGCAAATGCCTCGCAACCAAAGACACGCAGATTTTTAAGGCTCACTTTTTTACCACTCCACACTTCCTCTGGTAATCTACCAGAAAGTCTCGAGCTTGGCGATCTGTTGATCAGAAACGCCGCAGTGTTTACAGCCTCTGCCCACATCTTGTCATCGAGATTTGCGTTATACAGTAGACATCTGACCTTGTCAAGTAAAGAACGATTCAGGCGCTCGGCGGATCCATTCTGCTGACTAGAATATGGTACCGTTAGCTGATGTACAATGCCTTTCTTTTTAAGAAAGTCCGTCAACTCAGCATTAACGTACTCAGAGCCATTATCTGTTCTCATTACCTTGACTTTTGCACTACACTGATTCTCTACCAGTCTAATAAAATCTTTAGTGTACTTACACACTTCACTCTTCTTTGCAATGGGATAGACGAACACCTTCCTGGAGTAGTCGTCTAGAAACGTGAGGACGTAGCGCTTGCCTCCGAGAGAAGTAGTCGGCATCGGCCCCAAGACGTCACTATGAATGAGCGCCAGCCGCGCCTCGGCCATCTGTTTGTTATGATTGGTCACAAAGGGAGCGCGGGATTGCTTACCCTTAAGACACACATCACAAACTTTCTTCTGAGTAGTAACCTGAAAGTCAATGTCATTAGCTACCTTCCTAAGTGATGCCAAGCTGTCAAAATTAATATGAGCTAAACGTTGATGCCATAACATCATATCCTTAGACGTAGATGACGTTGTCAGATTGACTTTACCCACAGAATCGAGCCTGTAAACTCTCCCAACTTTCCTAGCATGTATAACTAATTTACCAGTTTTAAATATGTTACATCCATTTTTATCAAAAATAAATTTAAATCCCTTTTCTGCAAGAGTAGATACAGATATTAAATTAACAGTAAGGTCAGGTACAAGCATTACATCTTTTAAAGTAGTATCTATCGTATGTCCACGAGAGTTAACCGTAAAATGTACGTCACCTTTCCCATTCACATCTAACTTCTTGCCGTCAGCAACACAAACCTCCTTAGTCGACGACTCATCCAGAGCTTGAAACCATTCTTGGCGTCCTGACATATTATCTGTCGCTCCAGAATCAATGATCCACGAACTGTCAGTGTTAAGTGCAGACAACACCATGGAAGTTGACGTCGCTCCATTACTGTCCAATTGAGGACAATCCTTCTTGACATGTCCTTTAGAACGACACTTCCAACACCACAACTTGTTCGTACTTGACGAGGTACTAGCGTGTTTTGATGTACTTGAGGCATTTTTCTTCTCGCCTCGAGAGCCAGCCTTTTCATTACTACGATTCCGTGTAAATAAGCAGCCATCGCCATTATCAGCGGTGCTCCCTTTCCATCTCTTATCTTGAAGAAGTTTTGTTTTTACCATATCTGTAGTTATGTCTATACTAGAATGCTCAAGAGCCATTATCATTGGGTCATAATCTTGAGGCAACCCTTGGAGCATAATAGCAGCCAGAAATTCATCATCAAGTGGTTTCTTCATACTACTGAGTTGTTCAGCTAGTGACAAGATCTCGTTGACATAAATCTCCATGCTATCGAATTGTTCTAGCTTAATAGAGCATAAAGTTCGCAGACACGACAATCTCCTATGCAACCCGGTGTCATCGTAAGCCTTCTGCAAGGCATCCCATACATCCTTTGCAGTTTTCGCCTGCACAATGTGAGAATAGCACGATTTTTCAACACTCAAACATAGCCTCGCTCGAGCTTTCTCCTCTCTACGAGCTAATTTGTTAGCGTTCTCACCTGAGTTTTCGTATTTTCCAGTAATACATTGCCACAAATCCTCGAATATAAGTATATTTTGCATTTGAAATGCCCAATCGCGATAGTTGATGGTACCTTTCAGCTTTTCCATCGTAACTTTCGAATTAGTATACTCATCCATATTTCGAGTAAAATAATAATATTTTCACAAAATATTTACACTTCACACATGTAGCACATAACCTGTTGTTGTTATTGCAGAGTAGAGTGATAAACACAGTTGGAAAGAAGTGAAATATTTAATATATATTATTATAAAAATTACACATGACATATGTACAAGAAAAATAGTTGCCGAGTGACAAACAGAACAAACACCAGCTTTCACATTTGAATCTAAAGTCTATTCTCTAGATGGCCAGCGTTAAACTTACAACATGAAGTCGGTGACAAAAAAATTAAATCAATCAAACAAAGTTCACCGACTTCAGAAGCTAAAGTTATTTTTCACTTTTTTGTGTGAAGTCGGTTTTATTTTTTGCAAAAAAGTTTTTTATACGGTTCCATAAGCGCCGGCAGCAGGGTACCTACAAGGTGAAAAGAAAATACAACATAGAAAAACCAACCATCCGAGCCAGAAAGTAAAAAATGTTTCGAGCCCGCTTCGCTCGCTCGTACTTACACTTAATTTGCTTTCTGAGTGCAATAACAAAATTAACTTAATGTAGCAGAAAATATACGAGTGTGCTCAGACATTCATTATGACTTTGCGTTCATAAACTTTTCTTTATAAATAAGCAGAATTAGGCGTATTTCTTTAATACAGGACAAAAGAATACCTATCAAATTCGAGATGGATGCAAATTCGAATGGAACTTGTGTGACCGTCACGAACACTTCTTTGCACTCGTAGCCGATCCGCTACGGCGTAGCACCACATTGGCGTGCGCGAGGCACAACCCGTAGGTACCTGCAGCGCTACGACTGCGGCGGGGCCTGACGGGGGAGGGGGGAGGTGGAGGAGGGAAATAGTAAATGAACATATTAATTAGAAAAAAAATGCACACAGCTGGACGATACAATTCACAAGTTACATAGTTTTTCACTTTTA
The DNA here is from genome assembly GCA_950022955.1 of Xestia ashworthii. Lineage (NCBI taxonomy): Eukaryota > Metazoa > Arthropoda > Insecta > Lepidoptera > Noctuidae > Xestia > Xestia ashworthii. The sequence continues at coordinate 17,400,825 of OX465570.1, read as the reverse complement.
TCGGCTGTCCCCAAAGATTTTTCACCACGTAGACAGGTGCTTCTATTAGGTATGTAATGTAAGTAAATAGTTTTATCGCAATCACACGTGATGATAACACTGATTTATCATTATTTATCATCGTAGTTAATTTTTATGTCACATTATCATAGTCAAAATGTGTAATCAACATTGATTTTTGTGATAACGATAGTGTCATGATTATTTTTACGCACTGCGTATAGTATCAGAAACAAAATTGTTATTAAATGTAAGTTTATTTCTAAGAGAATTCTAAAAATGGAGGAAGTTGTTTTCGGCCAGCGATTTTTTGTGTTTCTTTTTTTGAAGTCGGTGATTTTATTTTTTCCAAAAAAGTTTTTATTGAAACAATTATCTGCATAGCCTTTCCCCAACAAGACGGCTTCCACTGTAACTGGATGTATAGATCAACTGTGTAGTTAACTATGTAGTTATCTTGACCTCCACATCGAAGTAACTGAGTCCGTACCGGTTACTGGTGACAAGTGTGACAACCAAGTCTGACAAGACTTCCGTGAATAATTTTATTTTTTTAGACGACAATTTCGGTGGTGTTGTTAATTTTGTTACAGTTCCAATTTCAAAATGTAGGTGGGTACAGTCAACGAAATAGTTCACTTAGCAGGCTCTGCAGACAGCAAAGAATAAACCTTTGCTCTAATACCTTAATAGAGTTTACGTAGGACATTGGTACAAAACTGATATAAAATAGGTAAGCGATATCAAATTAACAATTACTAATATTACTCGTTTACCCTCAATAAACCGCAGATAAACATACGATCCAACCAAGGATAATGGTGACATCAGATGCATTTGATATTCTAGCATATTTGTTCAGGATTTAAATAGCTAAACTTTATGATACGACGCGACGGGACGGTGTTGCCAAATCACAAATTGTAAAATGACTTAGTAGAATCCGATAAATTCATAAGGTATGAACCTATATTTATTAAATAGTTCCCTCGATACCAATCGATAATTTTCATGTCTATTGACAAAATATCAGTCACTAACCGACAATTATACTTACTGACGCTTTCATCCATGTGGCGGATTATGGCCCACTTCCTCACACTCAGAGGAAGCCTGTGTCCCAGCAGTGGAAACATTACAGCTGATTATGCTATTTCTACTGAATTCTTGGTAGAATGGCAACACTACCTGACCCGTTTCGTTCGTGGGCACAGATGTAAATGTTAATTGAATATTATGTACATGCTTAATACGCCTACTTAATAGTAAACCGGTTTCAGTGACCTCACGATTCTGCAATAGTTTTCTGAAGGTAGGTAGGCAGTAAAACGTCTTTACTTGTCTATGCCTGCCTACAGTGAAAATAATTAGAATGTTTTCGCGAACCTAGTTTAATTCACACTATCCATAGTCAACTTAAAGTAATTACTTTTGCAACCATTTTTATGCAACAGACGAGAAATTGAACGAAGTAAGTACCGTCAAAGAAAGCAAAGCTATAAATTTTAACTAAGTACAAGATATTACTTAAACAACAGAATTGAAATCGTATCTTAAATAACTAATTGTAATAACTTTGACATGTATAAAGACATGGGTGTTAGAATTTAAAATTCTGACAGTTTAACTTTAAGTAATTAGGAACCTACTAAATTACAGAATAATATTCTTATCTTAAGTAATTACTTTTACTGAAGTGAAAGGGTGTTAGTAGTCTTAAACAGGGGAAGTTCAAATAAAATACAAAAATTACATTAATTTTCAAGGCATCGGTATAGTTCGCCCATTTGGCAGTAGACTTTGGTTGTAAGACCCATACTTTTGCGAGCCCATTGTCAAATTGCCGGTTGCAAATAGTCATAAAAATATCAGTAAAAAAAACCGGCCAAGAGCGTGTCGGGCCACGCTCACTGTAGGGTTCCGTAGCTTCCCAGACCATTAAAAATACCAACATTTTTCGTCAGCAAAAATAACTTTGTTTTTCATAGTATTTGTATGAAAAACAAAGTTATCATTTGCGTTTTTTTGAAAAAGTGCTATATAACTCAAAAACTATTCAACTCATCAAGTTGAAAATAATTTTCCTAGAAAGTTCATATAAAGGTCTACTTCTGTGATTTTTTTCATATTTTTTAAACTTATGGTTCAAAAGTTAGAGGGGGGGGGGACACATTGTTTTTGACTTTCGGAGCGATTATTTCCTAAAATATTAATATTATCAAAAAATGATTTTAGAAAACCCCTATTCATTTTTAAATACCTATCCAACAATATATCACACGTCAGGGTCAAAATTAAAAAAAAAATCGCTCCCCACTTTACGTCTGGGGGAGGTACCCTAATAAAAATGTTTTTTTAAATTTTTATTTTTGCACTTTGTCGGCATGATTGATATACATATTGGTACCAAATTTCAGCTTTCTGGTGCTAACGGTCACTGAGATTATCCGCGGACAGACAGACAGACAGACATGGCGAAACTATAAGGGTTCCGTTTTTTGCCATTTGGCTACGGAACCCTAAAAATCACGTATTGGTCGCATGTACCTATCTCTTTCTTTCCAACGTCAAAATTGAACCCTATTATTAGTTCTATAGCGAGTAAACATTATCACAACTTCACAAGTGTGTAAGTATCATCCTCTAAGGCTTATTGTAATCTAGCATTTGACTACTGTGTTCAATAAATCGACTTATCTAGCGTAATCCGTTTCAAAAGCGTGATAGTGTCTGTCATACCGTAAATCCTTATATAGTGGCCAATAAAAGTAATTTTCCTAATAGGAACTTTTTGCCAGGTTCACGTGATTATCACGAGGTGGGAGCCGGACAATTATGACTAGGTACCTATGATGACGATGGCATTTGGTGTCCAAGGTCAGAGTGCCAAGTAGAATCGGTTGTCCTATAATAATTTACGCAAGATTTGAATTTGCCGCCATCTGTGTTCTAAAGTTTAACAGATAGTTTGACAGCTGGATGAGCACTACACGAGAGAACACTACACAGCCTACGGAACCATTCAATAACTGCATTTATAAGATATTTTATGTCGCGTACTCGCTCGTTTCGGTGATCAGAATTAGCCCCATAAATCATGTGAGACTTTCTTTTGTGGGGTTATTTGAAGTCAAACAAAGGTAAAGCCAATACCAACTAAATTTAGCCATACATATTTGTGCAAAATCGTCATGGAAAACAACAAAACAGGCGTGCGTGTCAGCCGTAGAGGTCATTTGCCCGATGTGCTTTTCCAACACGTATTGTTTTATTTTAATACAATTAACTATCTGCTCTATGTATTTGTATAAGTTAAGTAGGTATATATAATAGTGTGAGATAAAAATGGTCATGATTTCATGAACTTATCGCTCGAACAAAGTGCAATGGGACCGATTGTAACCCAATACACACTTTTTAGTTATTATTAACGAATAACGGTTTAATAGCTACCAACTTATGTTTAAGGAACATTTTTATGTAAGTGGGGAAACTTTGTTATTGCACTGAGGTGGAATTCACACCCGAGTCGCGGGTGAGGCTGTTATGGAGCCGAGAACTGCAGTAACATAATTATGCCCACGTGCATCAACCGACGTTTTTTATTTAATACAGTTTCGAAGAAATAAAATAATAGAACGAAAAGTATTTTTTTCAGTAGGTAGGTAATAATTAAGAAACTATGAGTAAATTTGCGTTTTTTTCGCGTTTTGTTTTTGCAAAATTATGAAAGTATAAGAATTTTGCATTTTGAAATAAGAACTACCCACAAATCCAAGCGTTGAAGTTTTTAACTAACTACTTCTTAAATGACGCTACTGGTTAAAAAGCTGCCAACTCATTTCTCTATATTGCAATGCAATGATACGATGACTAGGTACCTACTTACTTTAGTTTTTGCCAAATTGTCTAGAACACATTTTTTTGTGCCTATTTCGAATAAGGCGTCATGCAGAGTCATCATTTTATTAGATCCTTAAAAACTAAACGAGCTATGATCATAGATCTATGTATATCAAGACCTTTTTGGGGTTCTGTACTCAAAGAGTGAAAACGGCACCCAATTAAGTAAGACTCCAACCCCACTGTCCGTCTGTCTGTCTGTCACCAGGCTGTATCTCACGAACCGTGATAGCTAGATGGTTGAAATTTTCACAGATGATGTATTTCTGTTGCTGCTACAAAAACAAATAGTAAAAAAAGAAAAAAAAAACTGCGCGTTCATGCCTCGAGACCTCAGTTTTGTCTTGTTGTAATTTTGTATAATTGTTTCAGATCTATTTGGAGTTTGTATACCATATAATGTAGGTACATAAGAATCACCCTACTTTAATCCATAAATGGATTACTTAATAAAAACTGATTCGAAACCACTTCCTATTTTTAATGGACATTGTAAAATATGATTGGGTCATATTTTATCATAAACCTTATCTAAAATTACGTTACTAGTGTTACCACAGATTAAAAGGGACAAGTCGGGTTGAAATTGTAATAAACAATAATTACCGGAAAGTTTACGGTTTTATCTGATTAATTACTTTCGATTTAATGATAATTATCTGCACTTTAACGTTCACAGTCAGTCAAATAAGATACTAATCAGTTAATCACTGACACTCCTTCGTTTTACTTTTAACCGACTTTGCGTGTTTGCCGTCGGTTTTAGATATCTTAAGTAAGCCAAAAAACGGCCAAGTGCTCGCGCACGAAGGATTCCGTATCATTATTATAAAAAAATCACGTTTGTTGTAAGTGAAAATATAATTTTTTTTAGTCTGTTTTTAGAGTATTTTGTTGTTATAGCGGAAACAGAAATACATAATCTATGAAAATTTTAACTGTCTAGCTACCACGGTTCATGAGATGCACCTTAGTGACAGACAGACGGACAGTGGAGTCTTAATTAATAGGGTCCCATTTTTACTCTTTGGGTGAAGAACCTTAATAGATGAGAGAAATCATTTAAAAAAAAAACGACTTGCGATATTAAGTATCTGATTAATTACTATATGTACAGTTTATACATATTCACTTAAAAACTTCAACAAGCAGGCCAGTAAAATAGTGATCAATAAAAATAATGATGATGTTCATGTTGACAATAGGTATTATTTATAATCCCGCGACTTCGTTCGCAAAAACTGTGATAGGTAGTTCGGCTAATTTGCATGATATACTTAAATATGTATACTAATAATATAAAGAGGAAAGATTTGGTAACGAATCATCATAAAAACTACTGGATCGATTTGTTAAATTCTTTCAGCAATGCTAAACGTTTCTGTAAAACCTAAAACGTGTCCGATGTGGTAATTTTAATATTATTAAGTTATAGAACAAGATTTTTAAGTTTATCTTGGACATCAGTAACATCGGTTCGAAAAAAAAACAACGAAGCTAAACACGTATTTGACTTAACACGAATAGTTTATAAGTAATCTTTTATCCGCATTGAACGAGCGTGGTGAAAAACGCTCATGCCTTCTCTGAGCATCTTATATCACTACATTTTATTATAAAACAAAGTCTTCCGCCGCGTCTGTCTGCCCCTATGTATGCTTAGATCTTTAAAACTACGCAACGGATTCTGATGCCGGTTTTTTTTAATAGATAGAGTAATTCAAGAGGAAGGTTTTTGTATTATATAATTTTACGCGGGCGAAGCCGCGGGCAACGGCTAGTAGAATATATATGACTCATTATCTGTCTAGCTAAGCCTTTTCCCAACTATGTTGAGGTCGGCTTCCAGTCTAACCGGATGCAGCTGAATACCAGGGCCTCGATTCTGCTATTACAATAGTGTCAGAGTATTCGATCATTATAAAACATATAAGTAGAAACGGGTATTTATCGCGAATTTACCTTTAATTTAAGCCCGACGTTTCGACCGGATTGCACCAGCCGTGGTCGCGGGGAGACTAATCAAAACCAATCGTCAATCCGGTCGAAACGTCGGGCTTAAATTAAAGGTAAATTCGCGATAAATACCCGTTTCTATATGTTTTATGATGTGTTCTATTCGATCATTGATTTCATAATGATCAAGTTCTGTCAAATTTTAACAAGTTTGTTAATTCTACTATCATAATGGCGCCATTATGACTTCTCAATGAACAACCACTGACACTCCATTGAAAGAAATGTCATAGAATATTAATCTCGTACATGAAATCTGGCATGAATAAATGTTCGCATTTAGTAGTAGATTTCGAAAACCATTTGTACTAAGGGTTTTATAATAATGACAATACGACACGACAATGCCATTAAAACACAATTTTATTACGAGACCATTGTGAATTTAGCAGATTACGAACTTTAAGCAAAATGACAATGGGATGAGAATGGAATCGTGTTGGAGTGACGAATTTATTAAAATAGCAGAATTAGGCCCCAGTACCTTGGGGCGACTGCCTATAGACTGCCGATAAATCAATAGATTGATTTAGGTATATAAACTAGAATGGGGAGGCCCCAAATAGGGGCCTCCCCATTCTAGTCTACCTGCACTATAGCTCCGAGATATCAATCGTTTGTCATCCATTATTTTACCAAGACTAATTAAAACTAGTTAGGATGGCATAGGCAATAATAAATTATCATAACTGACAGCTGTCAAAGTTCAACGGTTCTGCCAAACGCCAGGCAAAGGAATCCTATAACATGGTTAGCTTGACTAGAACCACAAACGGCGCCAACATTACTGAATGCGGGGTCTTAGGGTCGAAGATCACTGTTATTTAACACAATAGCGAGATATGGATTGTTTTTTTTATGAGAATAAATTGACTGCCAACTTACATTGTCACTATCTTCAAATCACATAGGAATTTATGTCATTGACAGTTTTATGAAATGGCTAGAACACGGCAAATGGCATCTTAGTTAAGGTGTCAATTTTCTTAACATTTTATTCTCTGAATTAATCAATATTACCTGTCAGATTCATTACGGTAGGTATAATACTAATTTACAATTTCGATAGGTACCTACACCTAACGAACATGAACATCTACCGGCTAAGCAGTGGGGTATTAAGACAAGTTCAAATCGCTACGAAGTAGGTCAAGACAATCAATGGATCCCATGAGAATCGATCATGGGCGTTTAGACTGTACTTAGTTATTATTGTATTCTCTTGTGTGCACTATACTGTTTCGTTGACTGTACAAATACTGGGGCGGACCACAAATATACCTACAGTGATGAGTGATATACCTACACGGTTTTTTTAGATCGTTCTGGAACCGAAAGCCATAAACTCTACCATTGAACTCGGTACAATTGGGAATAAATTAAAAAAAAACTTGACATAACTTCAAAAAATATAAAAGAAATCACGAAGATTAAATTAATAATTATTTCAATTTTATTATTATTGTTATTATTTGAAAAAGAAACAGTCACAATCGTTCTGAATTCGATGATCCACTTCACAACGGCTCGGGCTTTCGGTTTCACAACGACCTAAAAACAACCGTGTAGAATTCCATTCAAAACAACTGTAGTAAAGGTTTCCTGGCACCTAACTCCGGAGAAAAAATAACAAAACAACAAGATTTCCCACAGCTGAAAATAATAACACAGCCATTAAATATCTAAGTACCTATAGAAATACAACAAATTACGGATTCATAAAACACCGTGATTTGAATATAAATTGCATGAACATGATATTATTTATCGGTCTTTGCGACAGATAAATAATAGTTTCTATAAAGTTAATAAACGTTTATGTCTACGTATTAATAGGTCAATTATGTACATTAACTTTGTTGCAGCACTTTTTTTCTTTTTAACCGACTTCGTCGGAACCTTTTTTTATGTTAAAAAATATGATCATTTAAAAAAAAAAAAAAAAAACTTGATGTTTAATGACGTTAAGATCTCGCAGTACTATTTTTTCCTGTCGATTCATGATATTTGACGTATGAATATTAAAAAAAAAATGCCAAATACCTAAATGTGTCTATTTCATACTGTCCAAGTTCCTGTAGAATATTGTTGAATGTGCCGTATTAATATGTCATACCCTTTATATCATTGATAATATTTCAAAAATATAATAGATTATAGAAGATAAGTGCTTACTCTTTGTTATTTGAAATTGGAATCTTTGTCATTTTTCATTTAATTTTTTCGTCCAAAAACATACAGGGTGTAAACCACCTCATCACGAAGCCGTCCACCCTCACGTCCACCAAGCATTCTGTACATCAAACTAAGCTTCATAATATAAAATAAGTTGGTAGTAACTACGTACTTCAAAATATCTCACATTGCGTCTCAAACTCTCAACAACTTTAACCTCCTTTGAGAAACCCGAAGCCCCTTATTTTAATTTTGAAACATGGCTTAGGTACAAATATGTGGGTAGTCCAGTGAATGTCTTGGTTAAATTAACAACATAATATTGTTCTACGAGTTCTTGAAATTCTATCAACACGTCAAGTAGGGTAAAACTAAAAAAAAGTTATGGATTCCCAAAAGTCAGAACAAAAGTTGTTTAGTTTTATGGTCTGAGACAGCACACGAGAGATTTTGTGTTTAATATATATTATACCAGCGATTCTAAAACTATTTTAACAACGGAACCCTTTTGGAAACCTACATTTCGGACGTAGCCCTAAAATACATAAGTACTTGCTTGCCCTGAAATGCTTACTTATTTGCTTAAAAAAAGATTTCAGTGTCTGTCTGTCGGAAAATTTTCTCTGCAACCTTATTCTTCTTTGGTGTATGTTTTAATTGTGACCAGTATTTTCGTGGAGTCCCTACAGAGGCTCCACGGAGCCCTGGGGTTCCGCGGAGCACACTTTGAGTAAGGCTGTGTTACACAATGTATGGCGAACATTAACCAAGTTTCAAACATTATCTAGGTAGGTACACTTTTACCCATAAGGTTGGCGTTGGTAAAAGTGTTATTACAAGTAGATTACAATCAAAGTTTCGATGTTGATTTGATATCCACTGTCGATAATATCGAAATTTACAAAGTACGTTTAATCAATCAAAATATTTATCAGTTACGTTTTCCGTAATATCGAAATATTACCTTTAAAGTATTGCCGAAATTATTATCAACTACCTACGTCCACGTGAAACCATAAAAATAATACTTCCAGAATAGAATCGTATGTTGTTCAAAACCCTTGAAATTGATTGAATTGTAACCCATTTATTCTGCACGGAACCCTTATCTAAAATAAAAGAAGCCTAAGTTACTACGTATAACATCAGCTATTTAGCTACCAGTAAAAGTTCCGTCAAAATCCGCGAATCATATTTTCATCACCATACAACCTGGCACTGGCCAGTACATTGCAAAAAAAAAAAACGTAAGAAAATTTGAATTTCGCGGGCTACCGTTGCATGAGCTTTCACCTTATGTACGGACCTAATCACTTTTCATATTCCATAGTGGGTAGTTTCAAAAGAAGTCCCTTACAAAAATGACGTATTTTCCTCGTTTAACCTAATTAACATCCTGTATGAATAGACAAGTTAAGTAGGGCCAATTTAATAGATCACATTTGACACTTCATCAAAATACAACAACGTAACCTGCCTTGTAACGGTTGGCATAGAAGTTACAACTGCACAATTGCTTAACTTTTTTCAATTACGATTACATAATGTAATTATCATCTGCCTAGCCTTTTCCCAACTAATTTATTGTAATAATGGCAAAAAAAGGAAACCTTTACTATGAACTGACAGATGTCAAATATGATCTACTAAATTGGCCCTACAATGAGAACAATAGAGGGCCTACAGTAGAAGGTAATGTCAGAACCGAACAACTATTTTATGGACACAATTCTTGACGATGGTATTTTCAAAGAGGTGCAATCTACCCACATAAAACTGTTTCTTTTTAAACTTCCCAAGGTTTTGACAGACTCTTTCGAAAACGTTTTCTTTTTATTATAGGTATTAGTCCTATAAACAAGAAAACGATTACATAGATACCGAGTGTCCTCGCATGTCTCGAAAAGCACGTTAAGCTGGTAGTCAGTGGCTCGAAAGGCTGACAACCAGTTTAACTAACATTCATCATCATAACTAGGGTCATCTATCGTATTACCTAGTACTAACTGGGTTGTAGAGGTCAGATAGGTTGTTGCTCCATGTAAAATACTTGTATCCAGCTGCATGCTGCCGGTAAGAGTGGAAACCGACCTTTACATAGGTGGGAAAAGGCTTAGCTAGGCAGATGGTGTCGATTCTGTTGTGCACAAACTAAACTTAATATAGACTATTGCTATCTTTTACTAAAAGGCAGTGCGAGAAAAGGACGGCTATAGCTATGCACTAAGTTAGAAATGTCAAACTAGTTTATGCCTTACGCTTCACCGTGTTTTTAGTCGACAATCATGTTTTTACGTGCACCCTTCATTTGTATGGAAATATTAGTTCGAATTAAATTTGACAGCTCTAAATTACGTCCGTCTCTTTCTCGTTTTATTGGTGAGAAAAAGCTAGTAATAGCCTAAATTAAGTTTAGTTTGTGCACAACAGAATCGACACCATTGAGTCCTATATTTATAAGATGCTCAGAGAAGGCATGAGCGTTTATCACCACGCTCGTTCAAGGCGCATACACGATTATATACTCGTATTATTTGTGTTTAGTCAAATACGTGTTTACTTTCGATGTTTTTTTTCAAACCGATGACTTATATGTCAAAGTCTTCCAAGATAAACTTAAGCTTGTTCTATAACTTGATAATATTAAAATTACCACATCGGACACGTTTTTGGTTTTACAGAAACGTTTTTTTGTGTTATTGCCAAATTTTCACAGCTATTGGCAATGTTTGATACTTCATAAAAACAAGAAAAAAACAACCAACGTTGTGCGAAGTCACGTTTGCTGGAAAAATATTTTTAACCGCATTGCGTCGATTTTAAAGATTATCTACTAAGATTAGTAAACATATTGTTAATCACAATTTCAATAAGGCAAAATGCATTGACTGAATAAATATTTTAACAAATTATTAATTGTAAGTACCTATTTTTAATTAGGATGTAAAAGCCACGAGTTTTCTGTTTTATTGAAGGTAGGTTAAAATACGTGACGCCCAATCGATTTTCCGCCCTTTATTTTTCTCATACTCTTGCGGCACAATCGTAAAAAACTTAGGTTACATAGGTACTCGTTTTATTTAAAGTTGTAACTGTACCTACACACATAATACTAACTAATAAAAAAAAACTGGTACTTATGTACCTACATATGAAAAATATTTCATCCTGACCATATAAAAAAAATGTCACTTGACGTCTGCATGAATTTATTAGATTATAGTATCATTTTTTTTTTTATAAAATGAATTCAAAACTATGCTTACATAGGTATATAATTAAAAACGAATACCAAGATATTTAACTTTTTAAATCTACTTAATAAAAAAATACTCACCAGATTACAAACAAAATGTCAAAATAATAAAAATTTACAACAAAACACAAAATCACTGAACACGACCGTAAACCAGACAGCGCGTTTTTTTTTAAATTATGTAACGAGATTTGGCGCGGGACACTATCGGACAGCCAAGCGCGCGCAGCGTCCGCACGATTTTGGAGCACTGGCCGAATTAAAAAAAAGTACCGACGTTCAACGTTGTTTGTACGTTAACGCGTGCGTCGTAGGTAACTAATGTATTATGCAACCTTCTTTTAGAAATTAAAAAAAAAACGTTCTCAACTTATTCCCGACCGTTTTTCATAAAATTCAAGTAAGAATACCCGGTATTGATTTTGACTCCAGCTTTTATAAGCAACTTTTCCCGTGACGTAAATTGTGAATGGAGGCGTGGCGTTGCCGTTGGTCAGGCACGTAAGCAAATATTATTAGTACCTAGGTATTACAGGAAAACCCTCAGGAAGATCTGTTTGACGTAGCGTGCGTAATTAGTAGGTACTTCCATAATTACCTGACGCATTAAATTCTGGAATAGCTGGCCATTATTAAGTTTTGTGTGGAAATAGTTTCCTTTCGTCAAAAACATTGTAACACGACCTAAGGTCATCCCAAATTTTAGTCTGTTATAGGTAATAATGACTTTCCGGATTAGTTTTATTTCTATGATACTAGCGACCATCCCGCTTCGCACGATTTTGACATTGAGATTTTTTATGTACGTTCCGTTACGTAGTATTTCTGTGCCTAATGATGGTGAAAACCGCATCGAAATCTGTTGCGTAGATTAGAGGAAAAACGCGATCAAATAAACTGACTTTAACTTGTCATGCTTGCCAAGAGATACCTAGCAGAGAAAAACCTGGATTAGCCTTGCACAGACTAGGGAATAAAAACTAAATTCGAGCCAAAAACAGATCACGCGTCTTCCGGGGAATCCTTTCGAGCATTCTCGCAAAATCGTGCGCCTTCTCATGAGGCGAAATTGACGCTTCCATTCGGCGGCGGTGTAAATTGAGCATTAGTAATAGGATATCGAGAGATCGCTCCTCTCATTTATGGAAAAGATCAATAAGTACCTCCCTTTTATACCAATAAAAGGAGGTCTAGGCTCAGCAGTGGGTGAAAATGATGACGATACATCATGGTAGATATAGAGGTTGGAGTCCATGTAAGACTAAACTTTGACAAGACCTATGGTTTAGAGACTAACAAAGTTGTTCGGTGTCAGGTTTAAGTCTCGTGCCTATTTCCATCAACAGAGAGAAATTCCTGATGGTTAAACCCAAAAACAATTTGCATGACCTGAGAACAAATCCAGGACCTCATGCTAACCAATAACAATTGCGACCACTAGACCAACGAACGAGTTTATAAATAATGAGCTGTTATCCTTCCAACGCGCGGTTGGTCGATACCTACTTGCTCATATTCAGGCCATGACAGATAACAATAATAAGCATCTATTTAAATGTAAACTCGATCAAATCATGCGGGTGTCATGGCAGCATCATCACACATGACTTTATTTTGAATGAGGTTTCACTGAAGTAAGTAAATTATTACTGGCTGAATATGATAATGTATTTTTCACCACTCCCGCACTAAAGAAGTGTCTTTCCTCTACTAAAACAGTGAGGAAAGTTGGTTTTTCCTCACTGTTTGAACAGTGAGGAAAGTAATGATCGCGTTCCGAAGCTAACCTTGCCCGATTTTTTGTATGTTAAATTTTAAATACTTATATTTTAAAAAATAAATAATTTTATGCTTAGAATAGAAATATTTATAAGTTAAGATTAATGTTTTTTATAATATTTATCAAATTATTGTAAGTGTATAAGTTCAGAAACATTAAAAAAGTTTAATAAAATATTGAAAAAATTACATCGTCAAATTTAGGATTCTAATTTTTGAACGCACTCAAAGAAAGAAGTACATTCGAGCGCGAAAATTCTAAGTTTTGTTTACGTGCGATTTTGATTACCTACTAAAAAAAATGAGTGATTCTAGTGAGGAAGGTATAAGTTTAACTCTAAAAGAGTTAAAAAACCTTGTTTCAAATGCCGAACTAAGTTTTTTGCCCAAAAAATCGAAGGAAAGAAGATATCTTAAAACGTTCGATACATTCAATCAATGGAGACTTTAAAAAAATGCAAAATTCTCCGAAACGGTTTTGCTGTCTTATTTCATGGAAATTTCAAACACAAAGCAACCCAGCACATTGTGGAGTATTTATTCTATGATAAAATTAGTATTGGTAACGAAACATAACCTAAATATAAAAGAATATCATAAGCTGATTTCATTTCTTAAAATACAGTCTTCTGGGTTCAAAAGCAAGAAATCAAAAGTTTTTACGGCAAATCAAGTTGAGAAATTTTTAAACGATGCCCCAGATGATACTTTTCTCGGATTAAAAGTAAGTTTAAGTTTAATATTTTGTATTTCCTACAATTTTTCACTCTGGTTAAAATAACTTGCTTGGCTTTTGCTAGTTCTGCTAAAATTTCACAGACGGCGCTGATTTAATTATTTTGCAATACTTATTACAAATAAAATTACATTGTTTCAGGTATGTTTGATTTTTGGAATATGTGGAGCTTGTCGTTCTTCAGAAATGTTAAATCTGCGCATTCAAGACGTAGAGAAACACTCAGAAAAATTACTGCTCATAAAATTACTTGAAACGAAGACCAAAATTAATAAATATTTTGTGATAAGGGAAGAATACTGCGCTATTATCAATAAATACATTGCTTTACGACCTGACAAAATCAAAACCGACCGTCTTTTACTGCAATATTTGAATGGGAAGTGCAAGAGACAGCCCATGGGCATTAATAAAATTGGCGAAGTGCCAAAGAAAATTGCGCAATTTTTAAATCTTGAAGATGTACACCTCTAAGAAGGACGTCGGCAACTCTTTTGTCCGATTCGGGAGCAGATCTTACATCATTAAAACGACACGGTGGCTCTACGGTCTAACACAGTCGCCGAAAGTATATTGAAGATTCAATAGAAAATAAAACAAAAATCTGCAACAGTATAATAAAATCAATAATCCTCAAACCATCAAGTAGATCTTTGTCGCCCCAGCCGTCAACATCAAGGGGAGGTGGTGAAATGGAACCTACAGATTCTTGGACGAAGCCGTCTACGACGACGTCGGCTAATGTTGCGGCAGAAGATATTGTCAATGCCCCACCTCAGGCCCCTTCTAATGATACAGGAATATCAAACACTCAAAGGAATAGTAATAAAACAACGATAAATGTACCCAATAAAAACGTTACTTTTAACTTGAATAATTGCAGTAATTTTACATTTCATTTTTAAATTATTTTCATGAATAACAGCTCTTTTTATTTTATAATAAAGAATTATTTTGATTTGCTTTGTGACTATTTAATCTATTTACCTATGATGACTGAATACTTTCTTGCTGGAAGTGGTGAAAAGTTTTGTATGCAACATGTGAGCAAGTTCATTTGCTATTCGTTTTGTTGAGTCTTTCGCTTACTCAGGATTGAAATTTAAAATCACTCGCTGCGCTCGTGATTCTATTTTTCAATCCTTCGTTCGCTCAAGACTCAAAATCAAAACTCATAGGAAAAACGAACTTTCCTCACTTGTTGGATAAATAACTATTTTCTTTTAAAAATAAAACATTGTGCTTCAAAAATGGAATGTTAGCAATAAATCTGCTAATCGATCTGCTAACTACCTATGTGGTAATCCTTTCAATGTTAACTTACCGGTAGGTAACTATTAAGTTTGATAACTCATCATTATCTGCCTAGCCTTTTCCCAACTATGTTGGGGTCGGTTTCCAATCCGGATGCATTCAGATACTAGTATTTTACATGGAGCGACTGCCTATCTGATCTCCACAATCCAGTTAGTACTGGGTAATAAGATTCCCCTGGTAAAACTGGTTGTCAGATTTTATGGGCCACTGACTACCTGAAACGACTATCAAAGATCTAACAAATGACAGCCGGCACCAACAGCGGAAACTCGTGTGCGTTACCCTGGCAAAATGTTGTGCATTTGAGAGGTGACACCATAACAAATAATAAGTGTATCATGAGGAGCAATTTGCTGCAATTGTTTTCAAAAATTCGTTTAGACCGGAATCAAATACATGAATAGATAGCTTTTGTTGCGTAGTAAATGTTAGTAATAGCAAAATTTGTGTGAGAAATGGTTCTCGAGTTATTTAAGATTTTGTTGCGGTAAGATTTTGGGATACCCCAGATCTCGAAAACAGCTCAACGCAGAAGATTGAAAAAAATACCAACAATAGACCTTAATTTGCTTAAATTAGTTTAAACATTAGTTTTTGATTTGTTTCTCGTAAACCAATGGAATTAAATGGTTTCAAAAATCAGATAAAAACGGATTTGCAAGTAAACCAAAAAACTTATGACCAAATAAACAGCTCCAAAAAATACCCATAGTAGACGCTTACCTATAACGTCAGGTACTTATATTAGATTTTGTAACTTTACACAATATGAAGACAAAAACAAATTTGATTAATTTTAGACTGGCTGTACTTTAGCGATGAAATACGCAGTTCTCAAAACATTGAGATACGTGGCAAACTTTTTAAGCAAATTAAAATGATTCATGACCATTAATTCCTGTTAATTTCAGCTTTCAATTACGGCTGTAACGAGTTATATCAAAAACAAGAATATGTCAGATTCTCTAATAAGCCGACCATATCGAAAATATCACGAAATTTTGTAAAAATAATATAAAATGTTACTTAAGTATTCTACTATTTGGGGGAATCAAACCTCAGGTTAGACCATTTTAACTGTGAAAAAACCGGCCAAGAGCGTGTCGGGCCACGCTCACTGTAGGGTTCCGTAGCTTCCCAGACCATTAAAAATACCAACATTTTTCGTCAGCAAAAATAACTTTGTTTTTCATAGTATTTGTATGAAAAACAAAGTTATCATTTGCGTTTTTTTGAAAAAGTGCTATATAACTCAAAAACTATTCAACTCATCAAGTTGAAAATAATTTTCCTAGAAAGTTCATATAAAGGTCTACTTCTGTGATTTTTTTCATATTTTTTAAACTTATGGTTCAAAAGTTAGAGGGGGGGGGACACATTTTATTTTATTTATTTATTTATTTATTTATTTACATGTCGTACAAATTTGAGATAGGTTTAACGGCGGGTCCCAAACTAGGCACAGCCTGTATCTTGGTGACCCAAACACAATGCATTACCCGAGGTTATTATTATACAGTGTTCTGCTAGCGCTACAAATGTACTTTAGATAAACAAATAAATTAATTGGTTTTGGAATAATTATAAGGAAAAACAACAAAATGATAAATATTAGTTACAAATTACAAGCAAAATGATATAAATTGGAAAAAGAAAAATTAAAAGAGAAATACACATGGTTGCAAAAACAACAGTTAAGGTGAGTTCTTGTGGGAGTGTAGTGTGTGCTGTATGTACATTGTTTTTGACTTTCGGAGCGATTATTTCCTAAAATATTAATATTATCAAAAAATGATTTTAGAAAACCCCTATTCATTTTTAAATACCTATCCAACAATATATCACACGTCAGGGTCAAAATTAAAAAAAAAATCGCTCCCCACTTTACGTCTGGGGGAGGTACCCTAATAAAAATGTTTTTTTAAATTTTTATTTTTGCACTTTGTCGGCATGATTGATATACATATTGGTACCAAATTTCAGCTTTCTGGTGCTAACGGTCACTGAGATTATCCGCGGACAGACAGACAGACAGACAGACAGACATGGCGAAACTATAAGGGTTCCGTTTTTTGCCATTTGGCTACGGAACCCTAAAAAAGGATATGCTAAAGTCGTTACAAGTGGGATTTGAAAAAGAGAGGATGGGAAACTGCCATTCTGTAGATAAGGTGATTTTGCACTCTGCACCTAAACGCCTGCATAAAGTAAATAGCAACATGTAGTTCGTCAGCTTTTTATTATTGATCTTTTCCTTAGTATGAGAAGCGATCTCTGGATTTGGGTTCCTTGCCAACGGTATCTTATTACTAAGACTCAATTTTCACCGTCGCGGAATGGATGCGTTTTAGCCTCATGAGAAGGCGCACGAATTTGCGTGAATGCTCGAGAGGATTCCCGCGATCCGAGTTATTTTTATTTTGTGGCTATACAATAGGCATTTCTCAATCCACACGCACATATGACGCCAGTATCAAAAACTCTATTTAGTCCGTCAGTTAGAGTATTGGAAAATAATAGACACGGTATTTTATGTTTTTGTAAATCAATTGAATATTGACAAAGATAAAACGCACGAAAAATTAAATACTATATAATTATCCAAAAAAGGTTTATATTTATTAAATTTAATGAATGCTTACATTATACGTTTATATGTAATGAATCAGTACATTTTATGTGAAACTTAAATCTAAATAAAACATGGCTAAAACCGATACAAAAAATAAAAAGGAGTAGGCTCTTAGGGCTATCAACTAAGTTCAAGTCTCAATTAGAACAACTAAAGGTTATCTAAATAAAAAGTATGAGCGAAACGCATATTAAAAAAAATATATATTTGTAGTTGAAAACCCTAATATACAAAAAAACATTATAACTTGAAAAAAAAAATTTTGCTTAGCATATTCGAAGTAAAACACAGCCATGCCCGAGAAGAATTTTATCTTTGAATTTGGCCAACTATGTTTGCCTGTCATCAAATTACTTTGTAACTTTCCCCGGACAAGGTTGCCATGTACAAAATAAAAATTTTATGAGAGGTTTTCTTTTTGAGGATTAAAATAAAGTTTTCAAGAACTCTGTAGGTGGCGTTGAACTAGCTACGGTACTAGGTGCCAAGCCAAAACGCTTGGAAAAAAACATTGCGTCTGACACTTTCGTTTGCTTAAGCTTCCGAATATAACCATTACATCCAAGTGAAATGATGTGACGTTCCGTTCCTAGTGCTTTTTGAGGATTAAAATAAAGTTTTCAAGAACTCTGTAGGTGGCGTTGAACTAGCTACGGTACTAGGTGCCAAGCCAAAACGCTTGGAAAAAAACATTGCGTCTGACACTTTCGTTTGCTTAAGCTTCCGAATATAACCATTACATCCAAGTGAAATGATGTGACGTTCCGTTCCTAGTTCCGAGTTCAGCGCCATCTATCCAGCGACTAAGGAAGAGTTTAAAAAGAAAATCCCTCGTTAGCTGAATGAGCAGGAAAATAATCGGATTAAGTATCATCGTTCAATCGATAATCAACTAAATCACAATTGAAATAGAGTTTAAATTATGATGATTTATTGTAGCTTATTTTCGTTCATCACGTTGTCATCAGATCATTTTACAGCTCTGTCTGAACTAGCCCTTAAAATAACTTGTTAACATTAAAGCCAGTAACACACTTCATCAATTCACGCGAGTTAATGCTGCCAATCAATGAGAACGCCTCGCTTTTCCGTTGTGTTATTAAACATGACACATTGAAATATAAAAAAATGTAAATTCAAAAAAGGCTCAAGGCATATCGCACAGTCGAAGCGACGCAGACGAAAATGTTTATGGACCAATTAAAATACAACTCCACATACTCTTATAATATTATAAGAGATAACATAGCGAGAAACATCCCTACTAATATTATAAATGTGAATGTAAGTTTGTTTGTTACGCTTTCACGCGAAAACTACTGAACGGATTCGGATGAAATTTTGCACACAGATAGTTTATAACCTGGATTAAAACATAGGATACTTTTTATCCCGGTAGTAAGATCGCATGGGACAATAATCCAACTTCGCGCGGGCGAAGCCGCTGGCAGAAGCTAGTAGTATCATAAATCCTGTCAGCACAAGAAAGGTCGGCCAAAGTATAAGAAGTTCTCCGAAGTCCAGTCAACATAGCGAAAAACAAAGTATTATTTATAGATCGTTTCGGAGTCCAGTAAACAAAGCAAGTGTACGGTCAGAGTATCATAAGCCGTTCGGAGTCCAATAAACATAGCCAAAAACCAAAGTATTATAGATCGTTCGGGAGTCCAGCCAGCACAGGCAGGATAGGATCAAACTATTAGAAGTTGTTCGAAGTCCAGTAAACAAAGCAAGTGTAGGGTCAGAGTATCATGCCATTCGGAGTCCAATAAACATAGCCAAAAAACAAAGTATTAATAGATCGTTCGGAGTCCAGTCAGCACAGGCAGGGTACAATCAAAGTATTAGAAGTTGGTCGAAGTCAAGTAAACATAGCCAAAAACTAACTTTCATATCGTTTGAAGTCAAGTACAAACATAGCCAGAATCGGATCAGGGTGTTCGACGTCGTTCGGAAATCCAGGAAACGGAGCAAGAGTTTGGTCCGAGTATTATTACTAATCGTTAGAAGTCGAGTAAGCATAGCCAAAACTATGTATTGTAAATCGTTCGGATCGGAGTCCAATAAACTGTGCCAGAGTCGGTTCAGAGTATTATTATACTTCGAAGTCCAAATAGAGGTAGCGATAGTTTGGTATGAGTATTATTACATGAGAGTCCAGGGGCCTAATTCTGCTATTTTAATAAATTCGTCACTCCAACACGATTCCATTCTCATCCCATTGTCATTTTGCTTAAAGTTCGTAATCTGCTAAATTCACAATGGTCGGTCAATGGTCTCGTAATGAAATTGTGTTTTAATGGCATTGTCATATTGTCATTATTATAAAACCCTTAGTACAAATGGTTTTCGAAATCTACTACTAAATGCGATCATTTATTCATGCCAGATTTAATGTACGAGATTATCATTCTATGACATTTCTTTCAATGAAGTGTCAGTGGTTGACTATTGAAAAGTCATAATGGCGCCATTATGATAGTAGAATTAACAAACTTGTCAAAATTTGACAGAACTTGACCATTATGAAATCAATGATCGACTACTCTGACACTATTGTAATAGCAGAATCGAGGCCCAGTAAGCACAGGCAGGTTCGTATTCAAGTATAAGAAGTCGGTCGAAGTCCAATAAACATGGCTACGGTCGGGTTTAAGTATTAGAAGTCGGCCGAAGTTCAAGTGCCTCGCTTGTGGATATGAACAGGGCGATAGTGGGTCGAGAAAAGAACTCGTGTCGTCCTTCGACAGTTTGACGCTTCGACTGTGCGTGTGCTTGAGCCATCCCAATTTACTTATAACGAGTATGTTCCAACAGAAAATATATCTACTTCTACCCACCGGCCGTACAATTTTCGGTACGAAACTGGAATTATGATTCTCATTATGGTTCAATTGCAAAACTTTTCTTACGTACTGTCAGCACATCAAGTTAAACCAAAAAAAGTCAAAATTCTCCAAACGCCTTTAAACCGTAAAATGTTGACGGTTAAATTCAAAATCGAATTAGAAAATTTGACAATTAGTGGTAACTTGAGGAATTTGACTTTGGTTGGCTTATTTATATATTTAATCATCCCCTTGACGATAGCCGGTGACTAGAAGCGAATTTCACATTTTAAACTAAACGCGATCAGCTCGTCTAAACCGTGTTCAAAAGCTGTCATTGTCAATATTCATAGCTATTACACTGACACGCTTGAGCGCAGATTAGAACCTGATCGTGATCAATAAAAATCTTGATATTCGCCTTAAATTGCCAACCTATTACATTCTGTTGCGTAGCGATAACTCCTTGAACATATCAGCGATGTTTCTCAAGTTACCTCGACCGAAAGAGTTCAGTTGGTGTTTACGGAGCTTTTCTTCCGCTTTCGACTTTTCTCTCTGATGTTCTGATGTGGCTATATGATCTAACATGTCGTCCCAATCGTTCTGCTTAAAGTTGCAGAACCCACAATGGTAAACATCCAACTTTATCTGAAACAAATAGTTCACATAATTAAAAGCACTTGTTCTCCCCGTCATTGCGATCATTTTTTTTTCTGGACCATACCTGGGAACCTTCTCATCATCATCATCATCAGCTTTTAATGTTCCCACTGCTAAGACAGGTTTCCTCTCTATGAGAGAGGGAATGGGCTATAATCCACCACGCGGGCACAGTGCGGATTGGTGGATGTCACATGTCTTCGAATTTTTTTCGGTTGTAGGACATGCCGGTTTCCTCACGATGTTTTCCTTCACCGTTTTGAGAGCAGTGGGGATGGAATAAATTACACAAAGTTTTGCGCCTGCCTGAGTACGAACCCACGACTTACTGCTCGTAAGTCGGGACCGCCACCACCGGGGCACCGCTGCTCTCAGGGAACCCTCTAGTTCGGAGATATTGAAGGTCAAAGTTCCAAATTTTCACAAGTTTTTTTTCAAATACTAGTTTCTGAAGTAACTTTAAATACCTCCATAACCCGCTTACCATTAAATGCATCCACATGCACAATGTTTTGAGTGTGTTACATTGAGTTATACCGTAAAACGTGAGCTTTCAATCCAAAAAGTCGTTTCCCAGCAATAATTTTTGCATAGCGCTACTTAGTTTGTTTAATTTAAATGCTTGGTCGACAGCTTCGTGATTTACATCCTGTATACATAATCACGCCAAAGAGTTAGGCAAAGGTGTATTTAATAGTAGGTACACTCACATTTTGTCAGTTATGTTCAAGTCCCATTTAATAGACTTACCTCTACTGCCATCAACCATGCACAAATCCCAACTACGGGGTTTCTAAATTCAAAAAACGTTGTACAAATAGAAGAAACTTCACAGTTGTTTCGCAACTATGTAGGATCGGCTTTCAGTCTAACCGCATGCAGCTGAATACCTATACAGCCTGTTAGGTTAAACGAGGGACATATTGAGGGAAGGTATTCAGTATTCGATTCTCAATCCAAATATGTAAAAAACCTATAACCTTAATTTTTGACATAATTGTCTAATTAAATACATTACTCATGGACACAGCGAGCAAGTAGGTATCACGCGGCAAAACACGTGCCGGTCCTGAGCTCCGTGCGCAAACTCCGCCCCTTTCCTTTGTAATGTCCCCGATGCACCGACAGGGCACATCGCCGCGCCACCCCGCGCTGACCTCAGTGTATGCGCGAGCGCCGTTACTTCCGCATGTCTAATATTGCGTTTCCGCGTATCGCATTTAACATACAACCCCGCTTACTTCGCGACATTAAGAGTGTCCTGTAAACGTGTTCTTGAATAACCAAAAATTACGTCTTATCGTCATTTTAGTGAAGAATATTGGGATTGTGGTTCGTGCTTAAGTGTTATCTAGTGATATTGTGCGAGGAACCGTTAATTATTATTCAAGGTGTCAATCAACGACTGCGAACATTCGGTAAGTACCTAGTTACCTAGATATTTGCCTGTCCAAAGCCAGATTTAAAGTATGAAGGGCAAATGGATTATACCTAGAAAGGTCATTGACCCGCACACATGTTCTGCGATAAGCGCATGGCGCACACGTTGCGAAACTTAGGCGAAGTTTTTGGTATGGATCTATCTGTTATGTATTAGTGTTTTCTTTTTGTTCATATGTTTATTAGTATCATGTAAGCATAGACTATTGCGGGTTTGAATAAGTCCCTCGTTTAAACTAACATACTGTATAGTGACTGAGGGAGGTCAGATAAGCAATGGCTCCATGTAAAATATTCAGCTGCCTCTGGTTTGACTGGAAACCTTAACATAGATAGATGAAGGTTAGGCAATTGATGTGTAATTAAAACTCTCGCTTACCTCTCTAATGAATTCGTCTTCGAAAGAACTTATCACAAGGCATTTTTCAACAGTCTCCCTGTGGTTATCGCTAATTATTATATGCTCCATAACATTTTCACGGGTCAAATCTATATGGCACCCTTGACAGAAGATTCTTTCATTATTTTTGGCAATTAGGAAAAAGCTCATTGCATTGAGCCAAAATTGATTGTTTATAATGAGGACACAACCTTCATCCATAGTATCGACGAGTTCGGAAGACTCAATGTACTTGTGTAGTGGTTCTTTTACTGGAGGTTCGTTTGTGTCAATTTTAGCAATTTGTTTGGTGTTTTCTGTGTGAATTTTACTCGCTACGTGCTTTTGTAGGTCATCGAGTGTTGCTGCGAGTCTCCTACTGCATGGGTGGCAGTAATAGCTGATGTCAGCACGGTTGTGAGTAAATCCATGCTGTTTAGCATAGTCTCCAATTGTCACAGTCTTCTCTCGCTTGTCCTTACCAAGCAACACTGGCTTAGTGTACAAAGTAGTCTTTTCTGTTCCATTCGACTTTATGCCCGAAAACAGAGTCTCCGGCGCCTTTTTGTTACTAGTCTTCTTATGATCTTCAATGTGTTTGTCGATGGCGTTTGTATTAAAATCAATGTTTCTTGAACATTTCTTACAAAAGGCTGTTTCGTTTATGAAGTCAATATTAACGTTGTTTTTTTGGTATCCGTCTACAGATTCGTAAGGAATTGTTCCTTCGTCTTCGCTAGAGATATTGCTCCTTTCTGCTAATCTTTCCTGGTGGAGTTTTAGTATGGTTTGGTGATGTTTGGAACGGATGTGGACTTCTGCTGGCTCTTCTAATAGCCATTCGCATACAATGCACCATTTGCTCGGGCCAACAGTTGTTATGTAGTTTTTCGC
Organism: Xestia ashworthii; assembly: GCA_950022955.1. Taxonomy (NCBI): domain Eukaryota; kingdom Metazoa; phylum Arthropoda; class Insecta; order Lepidoptera; family Noctuidae; genus Xestia; species Xestia ashworthii. Next base: position 17,376,807 of record OX465570.1, on the reverse strand, counting down.
ACCCAAATTCTTGCAATAAATCTTGTCAAGTTCTTCTGCGGTTTCTTTTTTGTCTGATGGTTTTGACTTTTGTTTTACTTTTTCTTTTTGAACAGGTTTGGTGGCTGTTTCAGTATCTTTAGCAGCATTTTTATCTGCTGCTTTAGCCTTGTCTCCATTGGCATTTCCTTTGACCACTTTAATGTTATCATTTACATCTACCGCTTCATTACCATTGACATGTTGAGTTTCTTTCCTTGTATCAGTATTTTTGGAAGTTGTAGTATTTTTCGTTTCATTCTTATAAATAGTGGGATCATACGATTTATACGCATCTTTATGCTCCACTGTTTTAAAATGACTTGTCGGTTCGTTGCCGAAGATCACGTTGCATGTTAGACACTGCTGGGATCTAGTATCGATCTGGGAACAAATATAAAACACGGTTATATAAGCAATATTGTAAAAGAGCTGTGTAACAATTTACATAAACGTGTCCCAAAATTCAACGATAAGCAGGCACCAGAGGGTGGATCTGGTCAGGACTACTAGAGAGAGAATAAAAAGCTCAGTGATATCTTTAAAAAAAAAAAGAAATCCTTCGAAAAGGACAATTAACATGACTTTCATTCAGTCATAACTTTTTACTGACAGCATATTTTAACCATAACAATAAGATTTATTCATTTATTTATTAACATAGGTTCACCAACAGCTTCTGTGTACAGCATTTAGATATAAAAATGTTTTAAGGTTTTGGACTTACACAGTCGCCAATTATAGGTTAAACAGCATTCACAAAAATAAGTGATAACATAAGACAAAAAAAAAAATAATAACAATAAGATGAGTGGCTCAAGACGTGAAATACAATAGTAAACCTTACTATTAAGAGTTTACTTAACTAACGAAACATAATACAAAGAAAAAAAAAAACATATGCTGTGAGTGATTAACTAGGTAGGTAATTACAATTAAAATAAAAAAAAGAAAACAAAATATAAAAATTATCGTTAAAACATAAAAATTAGATCAGAACTATGAATAAAATAATAACATTAAAACATTGTTAATAATATAGAAAGAAGTAATTATAATTAAATAAACCGAAGGGATCATTAATGATTACTAACACCACAAACATTGTGTTGCGATTTTCGCGAATCCAGTAAATGAGTTTTAAATATTTTTATGGAGTTTTTATGGTAAATGTCGACATCAGGGGAGGATTTAATAAAAGAATTCATCACTCTACAGATTCTATTGAGTGGCGAGTTTACCCCAATATTTGTGTTAGACCCTTGAGTGTTGAAGAGGTTGGTCATAGGATACCTTGGCAAATTGTGAGGTACTTTTAGTCCAATACGCTCAACTAGTCTACTGCAGTCTAGTTTATTATTTACTAATTTATACAAAAACATAAGATCCTGTATTACTCGACGGCGGCGCGAACCATACATTTCATAAGATAGAAGGCGTTGTTCATATGGACACCGGGGAGATATTACACTGAAAGTATACGCTAGATGTTTTGTAAAGGCTCTCTGGATGCTTTCGACTCTCTGTGAGTGTACTGCATAGTGGGGGTTCCATACCACACTGGCAAATTCCAGTTGGCTACGAACTAAGGCTTTATAAAGGACAGTTTTCGTTCTTAGAAGCTTGAACCCTTTAGTACTTCTCTTAAGGAATCCTAGCAACCGTGCTAATATACCATTGGAAAGAGCTATTCTATAGGAAGGTTTGTTACCAACATAACTTTTGCTAATTCGTAGTCTGTTCGGTTTTATTGATCTAGTGAGGTAGCTTATTGGGCACCGAACTCCTCTCTGAATCTGAATCGCGAGAAGGCGCCAACGCTATATCTCCAAAAGTAAAACTTGTAGAGGTTTCAAAAGTCCTTGAATATGTTCAACGGTTCCCAGTTCTTCAGAAACTGTTGAAGTAACAGATAATTCCTTTTTCGTAATACTGAATGATTGGAACAAACACAGTTTCTTCTTTCCACTTGCATTGTCACAAAAAAATCAACCACTCAGCAAAACAAAGTCCGAAGTCGCATCTCTTACTCGGAAAAAGTCCAGTAAACAGGTCGCAAAGCAAAACAAAAAAATATAAACTATTATTATCTTTTAGCGCCTTTTTGGCGACGCCCGTGAGACACACAATTTAATCTCTTTTGTTTTCTGTACAGTTTAAGTTTCTTAAATTACCTTTTAGGCCTCTGCCTCGAATCTTGCGGGCAGCGGGGCGGCGGCGGCGGCGGCGGCGGTGCGGGAGCGGCAGGATCTAATGTCTTATGCGTAAAATCAAATGGACCGGCCCTCGATAACAGCGGCGCGGCAGCGGGGCGGCGGGCAGGGAGCGGTGTACTTTAGTCAAGCGGTGACCGCCCGCGCGTCTGCGTGTTGTGCAATTTATTTTTGTGACGTGTCGAAATGTCCTCGGACGTGCTAGAGCAAATTAATTCAGCAATTTTTGAGAGGACACCGATATGGAACAGCACAGATGTGAACCATAAAAACAGAAGAGTAATTAACCAGTTATGGGAAGAAATTAAAAACGAACTGAATTCTGATTCACTGATTCTGGTGTAGTCATAGAATTTGTCGGGACATTGTCTCTGTTCTTCATAATTTCGATAAAACTCGCCTTTTATTTTCCTTGTTTTATAGTAGGGATTTACTTCTTCTTTTGCCCACAATAAATCGAGCGTTAGGAATAAATTTGAATCAAAAAGATGTTGCCGCCATTGTTCAGACATTTCGTTCGCGAATAAAAACAAATATCTCGACGACACAATCACGAAAACAACACTACGCGGCTATAGTGACGCGCGATCTGCCCGCTAGTTTATGCCCGCGCCGCTACCGCGCCGCCGCCCCATAATTAGTTTTAAGTTTTTTTTTTGTTTTATATAATTCCTATTTTAGTTATGTTGCGTGCACTTGCGGCATATGCCATATAAATATGTTTTCTTTCTTTCTTTCTTCCTATCTATATATATAAGAGGAAATATTTGTATTTTTGAATGTACTTATCGTATAAATCAATATATTAAAAACTACTGGACCGATTTGAAAAATTGTTTCAGCAATGGCTGGCTATAATATCAGCGAGTAACATAGGCTATATTTTATCCCCGTACTCCCACGGGAACGGGTTAGTTTTTAATACAGTCATAATTTTTTTCTGACAGCTTATTTTTTTTTGTGTCATACTGAAAGTTACTCTCTTTTTAGTGGACTATAAGTCAAAATATTTGCCGACCCGAATGGCGTAGTGGTAGTGAGGCTGCCTTACGTTCTTAGGGTCCTGGATTCGAATCCCGGTAGGAGCAAATGTTTAAATGTTTGTGTGATGAACATGGACATTTGTTTCCGAGTCATGGATGTTTATATGTATAATAAGTATGTATTTACAAACAAAAAAGTATATAAGTAGTATATCAACTATCTAGTGTCCACGACACAAGCTTTGCTTGAATGTCCAGCGATATTTATTTATTTAGGTCTCGTTAGTGGTGGACTTTTGGACCAGTTTAGTTCATTGTCCTTTTACACTACTTATGATATTTTTAACAATGAACAAAATTTTTTAAACTTTTTTTGTATCAGCAACCTAAGACTTTCTAAACTAAAGTTCAGTTTCATTGTCTCAGTCACCACACGATAGCTTGAGTGTTTAACAAGTACATTAATTAATAAACTAAATTTCCAACTTACCGTTCTATAAACCGTTTTCTCAACTTCATCACAAATAACTTCACTTTTGATTAAATTGAGAATATGACTTCTGATAGCTTTATGGGAACTGCTATCATCAAATTCCGTGTTACAAAGAACACAAGTATCTTCAACGCAGCCATTCCAAGCATCATCAGAAATGATGAACTGGTTGAAGACTATGATATCATTCTCCACACGATTAAGCCACGGAGAGATCTTGTTTTTTGCTGTAATGTGAGATGGTTCGTCTATGTGAAGTTCTACCTTCGTGGCAGTTGGGAATATCAGGCTGCATGGCTCGCAGAAGTAGATGCCGTTTGTCTGGAAACAAAGTAAACGACTATGTGTACCACAAGAACTGGATCGAGCTTGCGTGGGGGCAAGAGTTCCTGGACGAACTAGGAAGGAACACGACTTTACATGAGGACCTGGCCTGGGTTCGATTCCAAGGGTGAGCAGTGTCATTAGATTTCTCATTGAGGAATTTCTAAGTAGCAACCTGTTACCTGGAGTCTCAATTTGTGCCCAGTGGATGGCAAAAGGGTTGCCCGCAATTAAGAGGGACTAATTTTATAATTAGGTACACCTCCATCTAATATTAGGTATGGGACAAGCCCGCCACACACGCCCAAACCACTGTAACTCCTGAAAGCCAGAATCAACAGTGGCGACCACCAGAAAAGCGCCGAGACAATGAAGCTCGACGAAGTCCCAGGGAATGAATTTAACTGTCTTGGATCCCGCAACGAAATTAATCAGAAAGTATAGCGGAGGAGTAGGAAAAAAACTGTAATTTCCACTTCCCTCCATATCAGCAGGAGACAGAACGAAACAAGGCCAATAGGCACAAAGGGACGTTTACAACTGGGATAGGCCCAGTTGCCTAGCACCACGGATAAATATTAACGTTAATGGGTCCTAAGTTGAGAGCTGTTATATTTGATTCCAATAATAGGTATGGCAAAAACGCTTGAACGCACGGAAATTTGCTCTAGTTTCTACAAGGTCCGTATAGTAAATAACTCCGGGTGTAACCTGTACACTATCCAACATAATATTGCGTTCATTTTGCCAAAGACTACACTCCCACAAAATGTGATGTGCAGATTGTTCATATTCGCAGTCAGATGTTGAACATTGACAAAAAGGCGAGTCAACAAGTTTGAAGGAAAATAATTTACTCTTGAAGTTGCCATGACCCGTGAGAAATTGGGCAACACAGTGATCAACCTCCAGCCATGTCTTGTCCAGCCGCTCACGAACGGATGGAAAGAACTGGTGGAGGTGTCTGCCCTTGATGGAATTGTCCCACCTACATTGCCATTCAGATAAAAGTTCCTCCCAGACGTCGGTCTGTGGTTTGAATAATCTAGAAATCTTAGCACGATCACGTATGGTTAAAAAGTCTGCGTCCGTGGTCTCACGCGCGTTATAGTACATTGCAGCCCGACGCTGCACCTCAAGATCGACTGGAAGTACACCCGCAAGCACCGGTAAAGCTTCGGTACTAACCGTCCTATACGCTTTGCATAAGAATATCAACGCCAAACGCTGGCTTTGAAGCAATTTACGTCGCACCGCTCCTATGGTGGCCCTATCGGCCCAAACAGGTGCCCCGTAGCACATACAACCCAAGTAAGTAGCCACATAGATGGTCTTTAAAGTTAAAAATGACAGTCCCCACGTAGATTTGGATATCCTCGTTAAGGAATAAAAGTTCTTTTTAGCTTTTTCACCGACATTTTTTATGTGATCTACGAATGAAAAATTCCGCTCCAAGACCAGACCAAGGTAGCACACGGACTGCTTTCTTTTCACGGGAACGTTATTAAACTTAATACTCGGCCACGATTTAAGATCACCTTTTAAAATTAGTTGAAAAGTTTTATGCGGCGCAAATGTCAGACGGTTCCGATCGCCCCACTGAGATATTAATCGTAGGCAAGTGTCAGCTAAATTCTCGAGACCAGCCCGGGTACTTGACTGAATGAGCAACAGGCCGTCGTCCGCGTAACCGGTTAATGAACAGCCGGGTGGAAGTGGGATCGCGAGGAAATCATCAAAACCTATATTCCATACATACGGAGAGATTACCGAGCCCTGTGGACATCCCATGGTAAGGGACTTTGACATAGAATAATGTCTGAGTTTTAGTTGAGCGGTACCATTTAAAAAGAATGAATAAACAAGATTATATATGTTTTTGTAGCAGCCACGATTTTTCATTTTAAGTAGTAGCATCGGCCACCAAGCGTTATCAAAAGCCCCGGAAATATCTAGAAAGATTCCAACCACGTACTTATGTTCAGAGTTATTAACAATTTTTCTAACAGAAAGTGCCGCGTCAACAGTAGATTTACCCACGGTGAAACCGAATTGGTTGTTATGAAACTTTGGCCCGTCCGGTAGCAAACGCGGCACGATAAGGCGCTCCAGGAGTTTTCCCAAATTTGGTAGTAGGGTTAAGGGCCTGTACGACTACTAATATTAGGTATGTATGTAGGTATACTTAAGTTGTTAAAATAAATCGTAAACATTTTTATCTTATCCAGGGAACATAGAACAAGACTGGAATGGAACACGACAGAAATAACGATTTTTGAAGTTACTAATCTATTAGTAACTTCAAAAAACGTTATTTTTTCCTTCAATACATGACCTGTCACAAAGCAGGCCGATCTTTAACCGTAATTAGCTTGAATGTTTTCAACCTGTACCTACCCACCTGTCCCACTGCTGGGCAAAGGCCTCCACCAATTCCTTCCATGTGCTCTTTTCCCGTGCCTGCTCGGACCAACCCTCACAGGACGCGTCCAAATTGCCTCGACACCTCGAAATGACTCCATCCGCTTTGGGCGGAGCGGGAGGGAGTCAGACTTTTAGACTAAAACCCTTCCATGTCCCTACCTCGCCCTTTATGTTCCGGAGCCACGGTATCTCTTTTGAAGACCTTTTTTGCTGACACTTCTTTGAGGCGCGCGTGGAACACGAACGCGCCGACGACACGGCCTGTCGTCGGACGGACGACGAACTAGCCCATAGCTCACCGTCCACCGGCACGCGCCTACCGTGGCCGGGAGCCACCACGTGGCCCCCCGAGAGAGTTTTACTCTGCGAGTAACCCTTTACCTACCATGACAAAAACATACCTTTCTAATGAAATGTTCTTTATATTTCTCAAAATATCCACAAGCCTTTAAGTTCCCCTTATGCTGTGTTTGAGCGATATGCGCAAGCGCATCATCTTCGTTCCTAAATTGTTCTCCACAGATCAGGCAGTAATAGTCTATACGACTCGACAGGACACCGTTTTTAGAAAATATGGACGCCATTCTGAAACGTAAAATAAAAGAAATTAGGCAAAAATACAAAAAAATACAGCCATGTATGAAAATGACTAGGTATCTATTAAAATACTTGTGAAAAAAACCATAATACATCATTCCTATCTTCTATTGGATCATGGATGCATCTCGTATCTTTGAAACAGTGTATTCCTTTTTTATTTATAAACCAAAACATCTATATTGCCAAGAGAAATTGCTACTCTGCTAAATGACAAAAAAAAATCCAATCATCATCTGCCTAGCCTTTTCCCAACTATGTTGGGGTCGGCTTCCAGTGTAACTGGATGCAGCTGAATACCAGTATTTTATATGGACCGACTGCCTATCTGACATCCACAACCCAGTTAATACTGGGTAATACGATATCACTTGGTAAGACTGGTTGTCAGGCTTTTTGGGCCACTGACAACCTGTAACAACTGCCAAAGGTAGACAAAAGACAGCCGGGACCAACAGCTTAATGCGCTTTCTGAGGCACGGAGGAAACTCGGTATGTAAGGGTGGTCACCCAACCACAGACCAACCTAGGCTAGCACGGCTTAACCTAAAGATTGGCCCGAGCAGCTGTTATTATTTGCCATGAGCTCCTAAAAAATCCAATGTCCACAATTAAATAGGGTATACATATAATTAAGATAGAGAAAACTGGAAAGCCGTAGCGGAGTCCTTTGCTCAGGAGTGGGACAGAAAAGGCAATTGTTATTTTTTAAAATATTAATGTTTTAAAGTAATATTCAAAAAATGTATTACATGTGTGAACAAGTAATTTCATAATTACATAAGTCGAGGTTTTTTTTTTTTCCGGATCATACCAAACCACTGTACTTAATAATCTATACATTTAAAATATGGGCACATCAATCTCCCTGGAACGGTCTAATTTGCCTAATCAATCTTGAACCGAAGGCTTTAACGATAAACTTGAAATATATTAATTAAATTGGTCAGATTGTGGTAGCATAATGTGCTGCCAAATATAAGTTGTGCAGGATGTGATAACAAAAGTATGTATGGTAAGTATAATTTTGTGTTTAATAATGAAGTTTCATTGTTTGTACTTCAGTATGTTTCAGCATGTACATTCAAAGTGGCTCGGTCCCACTGGAAAGAGAAAGAGGAAGCAGAAACTATGGGTTGGCGAGATCGTAAAAACGGTTGGAAAAAATTGGATGTGCACTTCCCCAGGCAAACAAAGATGGTAGAAGATGGAGGAGGCTTTTTACCCTACAGGGGCCATGTGTATTTTATTTTTGTTATGAAGTATGTACTAGTATGGATAAATAAAGCTTAAATAAATAAAACTGTTATCAGCAGAAATCAGAATACATAAGTATAATTTATTTGCCTAAACTTACACGTGAATAATATCACCTCACTAAGAATTCCTGGAATGTCTTGTTTAAATTAGAGAGAGGTATTATCCAGATTTTAATTACTTCCTTGATTGAATTTGGGCAAATAATTATTCTGATGTCTGAATTGCAACTGCCAGACAGGAAGGGAACATGTCTAGGTGGAAGCACATGCTAACTAACTCTTACAGATCTCAGCCTTATAGTAACTCTCATCATCATCATCACAATCATCATCATCATCATATCGGCTCGGCGTCACCCACTGCTGGGTATAGGCGTCCCCTTTCTTCCGCCACTCTTACCAGTTCTTGCGAACTACTTCGTCTACGTCGTCTTCGTGCTACTATGTCTACTTTGTGACTGACCAAGTGGTTAATTTTAGTATCTGTGATTTCTTTTTACAGTTTTAGCTATTTTTTTAATTACTGGGAAGAAAGAGTTTTAAATATTTCTAGCTTATTTGAGCACTCACCACCACTAGCACTTGAAAAGATAACAAATAATTTGATGTGCAAAACTTTTTGTGGGACTTCCCTTACCGTGTTTTTTGTGCCATTTTTAATGGCAGGTACATTTTTTTTTGGTTGGTTAATTTATGTGGTTAGATAAAGAATTCAGACTTTATACCACAGCCTTTATCTTAAAAACAAGACAAACAAATGGCCAATTGTGTTTTCTCATAGATTGTCATATAATGTTGGGTTCCCAGATCTATTAAGAAGTTTTCGGACGAAATTCCTGACTTAGCTTTCTTTTGGGTCAGTGGGTCATCAGTAGTGGTGGAGTAATCTCAGTAATTTTATACCTAATATGATTTTATGCAACGGTTTGATAACCAAACCAAGGTTTAATACTTAAACCCCAATATCACCACATACTCCACCAGATGAAAAGATCACCCAAATCAATTGGCAATTTAACTAATGTCAAACCCTGCTTCCTTTACAAGACTGAAAAGAAGGGCACCTCAAGACTTACTTACAAACAGCATGAATAAGCTGTAATGTCGATTGGATGAGGCAGTGGCTTCATACCATGCAAGATGAGGAACCATCATCATGTCCCAGAACAGATTGCATTAAAGAGAAGGAGGGTCAGATTCCATGGGACCACCATCCTAATTGCCATTCAAAATTCCATTCCGAGTAGGTATTGGAATTTTGTATGGGGCCGGTACCAAATGTATGAGACAGTTGATCTGAAAAATCCGCCCCTAAGACAACCCACTGACCGATAAAAAAATATATGATTATGATGGTGGTCCCACGGAGAAAGTTGATCAGTTTGACAATCTGTAGCACACCCTTGAATTTGACCAGGTTGCCAAAGCGACAACTTGTATATTACAAAAGCTACTCTCTCTCAGTATTTATACAAGTAATACTGATTGCTTCCTAAGTTCCTTTTTTAGGCCCATGTTCACCAAAAAAATGAGTCTGATTATCTAAAAACAGCTGTTTAAAACAGATTTTTGTAGGGAGCATGTCCCTTAAACAGCTGTTTTTAACCTTAATCACCTAAGTTTAATTTAACAATAGCCTTTAGCGTAGCCTTCATCGGCGAAAATATCCAGAACTTAAAATGTTGTGTCAACCTTGTACCTACCATATTCTGTGATTAAAATAGGTATATTGTTCAGTATTGTTTAAGGTTGTCAATAGGATATTTTATTAAGTATGTCTATTCGCATTTTGCTGAATGTCTAGTTCGAACTTGCGAATGAAATACGATACAGTTTGTACAGTAATTGTGCGAAATGGTACTAAAGTATTTATGTAAGTGCTTGCAGATGGAAAGCAATTTCCGGAGTAAGTACATACTACAAAGGTACAAAATAAAACAAAGTAACTTGTTAAGGCTAAAAAACCTAAGTAATAATAAAGCCTCGTCTCCTCCAATGACCTCTCTAGAAAGAAGACATAGGAAAGACAAAATTACAAACACCTCAAATTGAAGTCTACAATGGACAGTGTGTCATCAGAAGAGTTGGGACATCAGTTGGTTAAAACTTGAGAAATTGGCATGAAATATTGCAATATATGCTAATTTCGGGGAAAAATCAGAAATATGTATAGGTACTTAAATCAAAATTAACTAATTTACTTACATCCACTTCTTTTTGTTCAGTCAGCCAATTTACTTGTTGCACTTGGACAAAATACAGAGACCAGCCTTATTGAGACCTACCGCACGCAATAAACTGCAGTGCCACGTACGAGCAGCCGTCGAGTGCACTACTGCACAATGTTCTAAATAATGTAGCTGATTTATTATGAAATCAATAATTACATGACGTGGTAAATTCCCGCCCGTAGAGTATCCGTTGGAAAAAGTTGGACGAAAAGGACCATAGAGAAGCTAGACAAGACGACCTAGACTAGAAAATGAAATGTTTTTTTTATGGATGCATTCAATATAAAATATTTTTTGCGTTAGAGCCAGAGATAGTACAAAATAGTTATATCTGTCGGTACTGGTGAATGTATAGTATACAGTGTTGCCAACTCTATCTGTCAAAAAGTCGTCAACTTACGCTTGAAAAGTCGCTAGATGTCGTTAGCTACGTACAAATATCAAAAGTCGCTAGAAGTCGCTAGAATGCATGCTTTTTGGTCTGTTGGAATAAAAGAAAATAATTTGATTTTCCAACTTATAATTGTGATAAACAATTGAAAATTATAAAAACCAACTAAAATATTATTATTTCACAAACAAAAAATCAAAAACTTAACACTAAAAACAGTTTAAGATGAAAAAGTTCAGATTATTAGCGGTAGTTCTAATCATAATCACGATTCATTCATCATCAGAATTATCGCTAATGTAATGAAAATCTGAAATGATGATGCATCCACTCTGGAACTGACAGTAATTCCTGAAGGCTGAGGCTGCGATGTATGTTTGTTGTTGTTACGTTTTATTAGTCGTTAGAATAGTCGCTAGATTTTTTTTGTCGCTAGATGCATAATTTAAGCCGCTGTAGAATACGAAATGTCGCTAGATCTAGCGACTAAGTCGCTAAATTGGCAACGCTGATAGTATACTCAGAGCACAGATTAGATATTAGACTCAGAGGCATGGAATAAGACCCAAACATAAACAAACGGATAACAGACGGTTTGGGTATCGTGGATGATTTCCACAGTGATGCCAACTTAGCAACTTTATAGCTAGATCTAGCTATTATTTGGTGACCGACAGCTACAATTTAATAAAACTTGTAGCTAAACTTTTTAGCTACTTGTTCTAGCAACTTTTCATTAATTTCATCATGAGACGTGAATCTATCGAAATTAGTCTAGTAGGTACTATGGCAGTCGAAAGAAAAACAAAAATCTATGGTGGTAGATGCTACGATAAATAACTCTGAACTCAATCCTCTGCATTAGAGACTCCCCCCTCAGGAAAAGTGGTAAATACTGCTATAACTGTGTTTTGCATAAAAACGTCCTGAATAAAATAGACACAGTTGAAAAATATTCGATATCAATGAAAGATACTGAACCCCTGCCCAGCCATCGACATTTTCCTCTTTAATTGTTTTTTTATTTTTTTTTTATTCTATGCTTACACAAGACTTAATACAAGTGTTGTTGGAATTAATGAAAATAAAAATGATTATCAGAAATTGTCATTTTAATGTAATCTACTCATCTACTGTAACATTTAGCAACATCTAGCAACTTTTTAGGGTAAAAAAAAATGGAAATCTAGCAACATTTTGAAAATGTCTAGCTACTGGTTAAAGCTAGCAGTTGGCAACACTGGATTTCCAGTAGGAGTTTGTAAATGTGAGTAAGAAGTACAAAAACTCGGGTGAATGAGAAATTTTCTTTTTGTGAATTTACAAATTATTTTGGTATTATGTTTGTATGAACGATGCATGCTCCGCCGGTCCCGTATCTGTCTTATTTTATGATAATGTAAATATAGCTTTCAATATTGCAATATCCTTCTCCTAACTTCATTTCAAGTTGTTCACGTTGTGTTGCTTCGGAGTCAAGGACGAACGAACCAATACCATTGAATTGAATGACTTTTTATCCTCCTGAGTCCCCGTGGTCTTTATAAAGGACAAATTATTATACGTCACTAAGTCCTGACATTTTTTCCTGGTCGCTAGTATAAAAACCGAATGTCCTTTTTAACACACATTTGAGCTTTTCGCTTGTAGTGTTGGCCCAGCTGTATTTGATTTCTTTGACCAATCAAAATTCAGATGTTTAAATGTTCGAGAATCAAATGAGCCAATAACAAAATGAACAATCATTCACTTTACCGGCGTGCGTGGTTGAAAATGGAAGGCCGACCGAGTAGAGGTAAGTTAATCTTTGAATATTTTATTAATCTATTGTTCAATTTTGTATTGAGATACGTTTTTAAATTGCTAATATGTTATATTTTGTTGTTCTCACTAATTTTTACGAAAAAGTGGCAAGAACTCGTGTTTATTATGCTTTTGAAAAAATGTTCTTTTAAAAGGTATTTCGGTCTTTGCTATAATAATAGTCAGTCATTTTGTGTTCTTTTGAAAGTACTTTCGGCTTTTGTAGCAATAGTTTAATGCTACCACCTAATTCACATCTTTTTGTTGCCACTCACGTAAGGTTAATACCATTTCGGGGTAAATTAAAATATTAATATTATTACTGTTTTAAAATTCATAAATAGTAGGAAAATTATAATTTTTTAATTAATATATTAACACCCGTGTATTTTATCATTTCAGATTTAACAGAAAACCAAATTAGCGATACATTTATTTATTTATTTAAACTTCATGTACAAGAGTGGTACATAGGCGGACTTAATACCACAAGACATTCTCTATCAGTCAACCTTTGGGTCAAATAAGACAGCATTGTGATAGAGTATAAAAATCAATGAGAAAAATACAATTTTGTTAACAAATCGAAATACATAAATAGTATACATACAAATACACATATATTACAGATAAGATGAAATAAACTAATACATATTAACTCTTCATCCGATGAAAGTAGCAATTCTGACACGGAAGTAGTGACTACAGGAGTTCGAACAAGAGGGGGTGTTCGAGTAAGAGGGATTAGAGGTCGTCGTGGTGTACGTACCCGTGGCGACAGCACGTTACAGGAACAGGGGTAACCTTACCGCACCTATACCCCAACTCCGGGAGATGTCATATTTGCCGGAAGATGTAAATCGGACTACATATTTGATTATTTTGAAGAGTATGTTGATGACGACATAATAGAACATATAGTGACAAAATCAAACCAAACAGCTATAGAAAGGCCAGGAAGAAGTCTTAATTTGACCAAGGAGGAATGCAAAATAATTATGCGAATTGCTGAAAAGCTCATTGATGATAATGTTTACAGAGATTTATCATTTGATGATGACGGTATTCCAGAAACTTAAACAAATGTGACCGTTGGGCGACCGCCTATTGTACCACTACCCTCAAAAGCAACAAGAAAGCATGGAATCGACCATTTCCCGAAATGTCTAGTGTTCAACATCGCTGCAGGAATCAAGGCTGTACCAAGAAGACCTCAGTTAAATGTATTGGGTGCAAATTAAATTTATGTCTGACAACAAAAAGAAACTGTTTTAAATCTTCCATGAGAGAGATTAGGCTGAGATATTTTATTATTGTTGATGAGTTGATTGTTTAATATCGTGATCTCTTTTCATAAGGAAACATATTTGTTAATTAGAAGTATCCATAACTTATAACTTGCTGAGCTAGCTGTCTGATTTTTTGTTACCAATTATTGTGATTAGTATATCAAGGTGCTGCTATTGTGTTCATGTTGATGTAAGAAATTGTAATAGTAGCAGTTATGTATCGATAATTTTCTCTTATTTTAAAACATTTTGTTAATAATTTGAGTACATATCTACTTTTTGTTTATTTTTTGTTAAGAACATCTGATTCTTCTTTATCTAATTTTGATTTTAAGTAACTTTTGCCAAAGTGTACTGCTAAAGTTTTTTTAATGTTATAAGTCAATGTGTAATAATTTGTCACAATTGTTAAAAACTTATTAAAAAAAAAATATAATTTGATTTTTGAGCATAAACAGAACCGCGTTTTACTGTATTTATTATGATAGTCTATATCCTATCACATCCGAAAGTCCTTTAAGACGAACAATTTTCAATTCCTACTTTTGTGTACAATGACCGGAAGTACTTTTCAAAGAACAAATGGCTGGTCGAAGTAACACATATTAAAAAAAATAAAAAAATCTTGCAAAAAACTTATGTTCTGGCAAAAATCATGATATGCAGTGGTAACACTGTAATTACAAAATAAAGTCTCAGGACTTAAGGCATTCTTCCATTTTGTTCTTTCTAAAGGACAGTCGGCCTTTTAGACATGGTGAGAAAAAAATATGGCGGACTCAGGAGGTTATGAAATGATTGTTGAACGAGAGTAGTCAAGGTCAACGGTTTTCCTTTAAAAAAGAAATGATTCGGTGGTGTAGCCAATGATATACGTACACATCCATTCGGCCCAAGTGAGAGAGACGAGAGAGTTATGAGAGCTTCAATAAAAGGGTATTTCCATACCATAGACTACAATGTAGTACTTGCAAAGCCAAGAAGCTACTTGTACAAAATAATGTCAATCAATTTTGAAGTTTGACATTTGACAGACTTCATTTGCATTTCATTCAAAACTGTTCAAAACACGTGTTTACAGTGTATAATTTGTGGTGTTGTATTGAAAATTCACAATGAAATCCTAGATGTGATTAACAAACAACAAAATGAATTCAAAGAAAATCGCCAAGAATCCTTCTTTGGCTTACACAAGCCACCCGGACTATCGTAAACCGCCAAAAATAGCAAACCCGGTTAGTAACCTAGGGGATTGTTTTTTTATTGATTTTACTAAAATATGTATAGAAAATTGATAATTATTCGGGTGGGATGTGAAATAAGCTTTAAATATTACCTAAAACTAGTGTTCATAGATTGTGTTGTTGCTAGTAGGCCTCAAACTAGACAATTCTATAATCTAATGATTGAATGTACATGTTCTATGTTTTCAGCACCTACAATGTCTTGGAGCGCCGCACATAGACTCATTTAATTATATGTTACAAGATGGTCTACAAGCAGCCATTGCTGACCTTGTCCCTTCTGAATTTGAGCTACCGAGCGGAGAAAGGGTTAAAATAACAATTGATGAGGCAGGATTCGCTAAGCCCAGCGTCCCTATGGAGGCTGTTGGAGTTAAAAATCAGACAGTACTCCCTACTGAGTGTAGACAACGGGCTGCAACTTATAAAGGTGACTTTAAGATCCGAATGACTTTGACAATTGATGAGAAGTCTGTCACTGTAGATAGGTCTTTGGGATCTCTGCCAATAATGGTTAAGGTGAGGTTTTTTATGTCACTTATCAAAAAAAAAAACAGTCTCAGTGTACAAGTTTTTTTTTTTTTTTTCTCAATCTTAAATCTTGCAATCAGTCCTTCCGACTATGAGCAGATGTGTTCAACAGCTATTATTCCAGAGGAGATGTACCCCACTAGGAACATCCTCCATATTAGTATATTGGCCTATTCAACGCCGCCGAGATCCAGGGTCCTGCGCCGTTTCAGGCGATTTAGACAGTCAGGTAATGTGAGCTGGACAGCGAGCTGGTTAGGATGGTTGTCCAGTCTTGTTTTGTATTTGCCTACGAATGTCTTTATCTCATCCTTCACTGTTGGCATGTTCAGGTATTTGTGTTTTACTGTTTCTAATGAACCAGGGTGCATTGCTAATTTGCTTAAGGATGTAGTTCTGTACTCTTTGGATAATATTTATGTTGGAATCACAGCAGGCTCCCCATAACTGAATCCCGTAGGTCTAGATTGGTTTTATGACAGCCTTGTAAATTAGGAGCTTACTGTCCAGTGACAGTTTTGAGTTTCTACCCATTAGCCAGTAGAGGCCCTTGTATTTGATGATGACCTGTGTACAAGTATGTTTTTTAAGTAAAAAATAACACATAAAACACTAACTTTGTAATATTATAGTAACT
Source organism: Xestia ashworthii (assembly GCA_950022955.1). Classification (NCBI taxonomy): domain Eukaryota; kingdom Metazoa; phylum Arthropoda; class Insecta; order Lepidoptera; family Noctuidae; genus Xestia; species Xestia ashworthii. Next base: position 17,360,370 of record OX465570.1, on the reverse strand, counting down.
TTCAATACCCTTCGATGGAAAATGGTGTATCTAACAAAGTTGTGTTGAGTCTTGCTTGAACAAATAAGAGAGATAGTAAAGTAAATAAATAAAACATTGTTAATTTTCTTGCAAATAAGATTTATTTCTATACACATTTATTAAATATTAAAATATTTCCATCTAAAATAATATAACCAGTGTCGGGAACAGGTCCAGGGTATCTGTGGTCAGGGCTCCAGAGATGGTCCTTACCATCCTAAAAATACGAGCTGTGTCCAGAAGTATCGCTTTTTTAATCAAACCCAATATTATTGTCTTTTGTTTTGTTTTTGTTTCAGTCAAAAATGTGCCACTTAGCAGATTTGTCTCCTGAAGAATTAGTGCAACATAATGAACATCATGATGAGTGGGGGGGATATTTCATTGTAAAGGTAATAAAAAAAAACCCTATTATTACGAAATATGTATTACATAGTTCTTGAGATACAAGAACACTTGAGACAGATAAACAGGTGTAATAATAAAAAAAAGAGAGTGTGTGTTATGATAAATAACCTAAGACAATTGTAATGAAAAAGATATGTATGTGTGTGCTCAAAATAAAATATTAAGTTTTAAAGTAAATTTCGGGCGCCAGAGTACACACTATGCCTAAAGGATAACTTACCAGCGATAGTTTGGATTTCTAATCTTCAAGCGGGGGGCATCAATAAAAATAGACCATGGAAGTTAAAATCTACCTTTATTGCCCGTAGGCGACTGGACTTAAAAACAATTAAAGATTTCTTCCTATGAGTAAAACTATATGTAAAGTAACTATTTATATATCGGTAAAACGATTATTATTTAGCGGTCATTATTGCACTTTTTAGTATTAAGTTAAAATCATACCCGGTTCCGAAGAACCAACCTATGACACATGATCATCTTGGTCTTCTCAACTTAGAAGTGCGTCCTAGGCGTGTTTGGCAGGTGACTAGCGTCAAAATTTTAAGTAAGTGAAAGAAACGCCATGGGGGCTAAAAAACAAAAATAATGGTTAGCAGGGGGTCAGATATGCTAGAAAAATGGCGACCACGCTTACGACCAAATTCACTAAAACTCACCGCTTCTTCTCAAAATATAAAGTATGGTCCTCGATAGATGAGGTATTCAAAATAAATTGCTAATCCAAACGGTCCTGAAAAAATTAAATATTGGGAACGGTTAGCGTCGGCCATCATGTAAGCTCGACATGAATTCGAATTCGAAAATACGAAGAATAGGCTAGTTTCCACCATCAATAAATTGCAAAACTAATTAGTCCGTCAGTTAGAGTATTGGAAAATAATGGACGTGTTTTTTGTTTTTGTAAATCACTGAGTACTGACAAAGATAAAACGCATCAAAACTCGGGAGTGGGGGCTCGTGACGTCACAACGCACTAAAAACTATAGCACGGCGTGACGTATTGCGAATTTTAAAAGCGTCGTATCTTCGTCAATTTTGGTTTATGTAATAAAAGAAAAAATACGGGTCAAATATTTTTTTATAATCTAACTGACGGACTAATTAGATTTTTTTAGGATACAAGCCTATTCGCTTACCATTGAAATAAAAGAAATCCCCATTGGGAACTATTGAGAGCGACCGGCAACCACAATTATTTGGCCATTTAACAGGCTTAAGGGGCCTGCGGAGCGTGCGTATTTCATACAAACGTAATACCAAAATAATTTGTAAATAAAACGTATTCTTAAGGTAGTGTGTATTTATTTCGATTGGATTACTGAATATCTAGGTTTCCAAATATATATTTTGAAAGAACAATGATATAAAGGCGAGATATGAGGAATTTAAAATTTCTATAGAAAACTTATTTTTCTCATAACTCTTATTTAAATCAATATCCATTCAAAATATATATTTGGGAACCTAGATATTATGTAACCCAATCGATATAAATCCACACTACCTTAAGAATATGTATGATTTACAAATTATTTTGGTATTACGTTTGTATGAAATACACACGCTCCGCAGGCCCCTTAAAAGACTCGTAACACAGATGCGCACAATGATTGCAAATGATAATTTTGATGACCAGCTCTATACTGGGAATTCTGGGTGGAAGGACTTTGGTGGCAGGGCAGAGATAGATTATGGCACAAAGATATATTAGGATAGATTGGGGCATAAAGAAAACGACCAGAGATAGAACATAGTTTAATCACAAGAAACTCTAATTGATGCCATGTTTTGATTACAGGGACACGAGCGTCTAGCCCGTATGCTACTGGTGACCAGACGTAACTACCCAGTAGCCATCAAGCGGTCAGGGTGGAGGATGAGAGGAAACCTGTTCTCTGACTACGGCGTCATGGTCCGCTGTGTCACTTCGGATCAGACGAGCACTGTACGTAAAATCGTAATTAGTGGAAATTAGTGGAATTTACGCTATACTTTCTGATTAATTTCGTTCCGGGACTCAAGACAGTTAAATTCATTCTCAGGGAGTTCGTCGAGCTTCATTGTCTCGGCGCTTTTCTGGTAGTCGCTACTGTTGATTCTGGCTCGTTATCAGGAGTTCGTCGAGCTTCATTGTCTCGGCGCTTTTCTGGTAGTCGCTACTGTTGATTCTGGCTGGTTATCAGACTTTTTGGGCCACTGACTACTTGTATGTAATAACTGTCAGAGATGGACAAAAGACACTCGGGACCAACAGCCTAACGTGCTTTCTGAGGCACGGAAGGAACTCGGTATGTAACGGTGGTCACCCATCCACAGACCAACCTAGGCAAGCACGGCTTAACCTAAAGATCAACCAGAGCGGCTGTTAATATTTAGCCACGAGCTCCTCAGTCGTGGGTTTATGTATATATGTCACCGTAAAATTGTCAAATACGTTATATTACAATATAACGTGTATCTCTAGCGATATTGTAAAGTCCCGATTTATTGTCAACTGAACATACGGAAGTATCTCTGCCCCCATAATCGGGACTTGGGGCACCCCCCCGTTAGGTTAGTTAGGTTCCTTTAAACCCTGCACCCGGAAATAGGGGCCCCGCGAAGCGGGGCTCCGTCGACTACGCTTTTTAGGGGAATATAAAGTGTTTTAAGGTTAGGTTAGGTTAATAATCGGTAATAATCGGTATTTCTCAGGAATGGTACGATATCTTTTCATGAGAGTTGTACCACTGGGCAAGGGGGACTCCTCCTTCCCTCCACACCGCGTGAGTTGACTACCATCGCATGCAATTCACGTAAAATAATGCGTTTTGTTGTAAGCAGTATGTTCATTTGACAATATTTCGAGATTTTACAATATCGCTAGAGATATTACAATATAACGTATTTGACAATTTTACGGTGACATATATAAAAAGAACGATTTGAATGTGATCTTGCTTGCCATCCAATAACACAGTGGTGAAGGATCCATATAACACGATTCCTACCGGATTCCCTTTGAAAAATGGCACATTCTTACTTTAAACACCTCTATGACCCCCCTACTATTCAATCCATCCATCAGTTAATTTTTTTAAGTGCGTTACATTGAGTTCTACCACAAAACATGATTTTTCACCCAAAAAAAAAGTTGTTTGCCAGCAATATTTTTTGCATAACGTTACTTAGTTTGATGTACAGAATGCTTGGTTGACGGCTTCGTGATGAGGTGGTTTATACCTTTACCCCTTACAAATAATGACTCTTCGCCACTGCAATAACATAAACCACGTTTTTCCAGAACAACGTACTTCACTTCCTGAACAACGGCACATGCAAGCTAATGTTCTCCTATCGCAAGATGATGTACTACGCCCCCCTCCTACTCATCATGAAGTGTTTGGTGGACTGGCCCGACCATTACATATACAGGCTGCTGCTACATGGGAAGAAGGACGACCTGTATTATGTTAAGTAAGTCCTGATCTATAGTAAGTGCCAGTTAAAATCGCAATAGCGGTCGTTGACCCATGTACGTTTTTATTTCTTAACTTTGAAATCGAATAATAAGCCTGTTTAAGTCTTGAATCGTCATCATCATATCGTGATCTCGCAACATTTTTTCTAATAAAAGATTCCTTTATCTGCAAAAGAAAGTGAGGAAGAGCTCAGTTTGATTGTGTTAAAGACAGCAAATTAATGCTGTTGGCACTTCTCTCCAAAAAATGATATTTATTTAGCAGTCTTCCCTCTCATAGAGAGGAGGTCTGTCCCAGCAGTGGGAATATGAATAGGCCGATGATGAAGTGACCCGCGCGGCCCTGTAGAGTATTTAAAAATAATGTGTCACCCTAACTTTTTTGCATATTTGGAATGCTAGAGACAAAAAATAAAAATATTTGCAGAATAAAACACAAATCATTTGTTTATTTGAATAAGAGATCAATTTTCAATGGTTTTTGTGAAAGAATAGATTGTTAATCTATTCTTTCACAAAAACCATTGAAAATTAACTTAATTAATTTAAATTGTTAATATTTTTTTTTTTTTTTTTTTTTAATAAAATTGTTTGTGTGGTTGTCCGACAGAGTGGCCCGCGTGGCGCAAATGAAATAATTATTACGTTCAGGCCACGTCGGACTAAGTTGTCCGTCAGTAGTATATAAGCATTATATACAAGCTATCACTATGTAAAATAATACCATAATGAAACTCAAACAACATTAAAAAAATGGGTGACTTTTTTTTAAATGTTTCAAAATTCTCTTTGGCAGCTAACGTGTTATCAGACTTTCGAACTTCTGACTAGTTACTAGCGACTCAAAGACCTACAAACGACAGCCGGAATCAATACGGCTTAACGTGCTTTGACTCGGTATGTAAAGATGGTCTCCCATCCGCGCACCGACCTCACTTAGCACTGCTTAACCTTGAAGATTGACCTGTCCGGCTGTTACTACTGTATACTACTGTAGTCACGAGCTCCTCTTTTAGTTCTGATACTCCTTTTTTAGTTGTGATACTGTAGAAGAAATAGGAGGAGCTCGTGGCTAACAGTCGCTCGGGTCGATCTTTAGGTTAAGCCGTGCTTGACTAGGTTGGTCTATGGATGGGTGACCACCCATTACATACCGAGTGTCCTCCGTGCCTCAGAAAGCACGATAAGCCATTGGTCCCGGCTGTTATAAATATGTAGATATTTGACAGTACCTAATACTCAGTGGCCCAAAAACAGTCAACCGGTCTCACCAAGGGGTATCGTATTACCCGGCGGTACTAACTGGGTTGTGGATGTCAGGTAGGCAGTCGCTCCATGATGTTGCTGCTGGTATTCAGGTGCATTTGGTAAGACTGGAAGCCGACCCCAACATAGTTGGGAAAAGGCTAGGCAGATGATGACCATAGATCGGAATAGGTAGACCTGTTTTATGTACTTGCCAGGCCCGAAGGCACCTTAGAAGCCCATTCCTACCGGCTTACCTTCGGGAACAAGGCACTCTACACGTAGTGTCAAAGTAATTACAAAAATGCAAAAAAAAAATGTTTACAAAGAAAGCAACAGGTAGCGCCAAGTAAGCCGGAGCTCGGGTGTCAGAATTCAGAACTAAAATCGTATGGCCGCGCACACGTGACTTCGCGGCTGGCAGTACCGTTTTGTAGGGACCTAGGTAAGCCGAAGATTATCGAGTTACGGCAGGGGCAGTTAAAGAAAGTATGTGTGGTAGAACGAGATAGAATGAGTAATGGTCGGTGTATCGTATTTGGAAATTACCAACCAGTTTTTTTTTTTTTTGACATGATAAAATTTTTCGTCGTGGGTGTCGTTTTCGTGGTTTTTGGGGTCGCTGATAATGAAAATGAGGTCAAAATGAAAATCCAAAATGGCGCCGACGACATTTTTGGGATTTTTCATCATGGGTGTCGTGTTCGTGGTTCTTGAGGTCGCTGGTGATGAAAATGAGGTCAAAATGAAAATCCAAAATGGCGCTGACGACATTTTTTGGATTTTTCATCATGGGTGTCTTTTTCGTGAGCGACCCCAATCGCTGATGATGAAAATGAGGTCAGAATAAAAATCCAATATGACGCCGACGGAATTTTTTGTTTTTTCGTCATGGATGTCGTTTTCGTGGTTTTTGGGGTCATGAAAATGAGGTCAAAATTAACATGAGAAAAAAACGTAATTAAATACTTCTCATTTTTTTTTCTTCGGCTTACCCTCATACTATTTTCACGCTTCGCCACTGGTACTTGCCATAGGTTAGAATAATATGGATACTCCCCGAGTCCGAGGGATTTGATTTTTAAGTCGGTAGTAAAATCATAAAAAAATATTCCCGCCTTCGGGACTAATGAAAGATTACACTTCCTTTCTGACGGGTAAATATAAGAAGGACGGCATTAAGGATAGTATAATAAATAGATAAATTGATTCACTAAACCACAAAAATGTTTTTTACGTAACAATTTCTTATTCAAGAATCAACAATCATTTAAACATTTTTAGTCTGAAGTTGTAGGTACAAAAACATATTACCATGTAACAAATTATTTGTTCCTCAGAAAATCAAAACATTGTCAAATAGAACAATTTGAATTTACAATAAAATCTTAATTAAAATAATCAATACGCTTCAACAATAATTCCAAACAAGCAAATAATTTAATAATAAAATCCCGTAGTATCAGTCGGAATCCCGTGGAATATCCATATTAACATCAATGTTTGCGGTCAATGAACCTAAATAGCTCTACCTATTCCGATCCCTGATGATGACAGTAGAAGAAGTAGAAAAAAATATTTTTAGACAGAAATTTCACTCGACAGCTGCATCCAAAACATGCTTCGCGAGCTCCACGAAGAAGGCCTCCACTCGTCTCACGACTGCCGCTCCTACCTGGGCCGCATGTTCCGGCCCAAGCTATACGAGCTGCCGCCCTGGGCCTCCGACCTGGACGCGGCGGCCTTCCTGCTGGACCGCTGCGTCTTGATACATCTGAAGGACCACAAGGACAAGTTCAATGCGCTGCTGTTCATGGCTCAGAAGCTGTATGACTTGGTGCAGAATAAGTGTAAGGTGAGGACATAAAACTGGGATAAGTGGCCCTTACAAAGAGTTATCCTGCTATCTAGCACCTGAGCTACCTTAAACGAAGCCGTCAAATAAGCATTCTGTACATCAAACTAAGCAAATATTACTGGGAAACGACTTTTTTTTGGGATGATGAATCATACGAGTATTGTACGGTAAAACTCGATATAACGCACTCAAAACATTGTGCTGATGGATGAATTGAATAGTACGCGAATCGTAGAGGTGTTTAAAGTAAAAATCTTACATTAAAAACAAGTATTTATAAAAAAAAACGTGTGAAGAAGTTGGTACTTTGACCCCCAATATCTCCGTAACTAGAAGGTTCCCAGGTTTCTCATTAACAGGGGAGTGGGGGAGGGTCAGAAAAACGCCAAAATAGGCTCGCGTAATTAATGGACGCCTCCTAAGACAATCTCCCAAAACACTTGGGCCGCTTACTTCGAACCATGCTGTACGAATGCCCGCCCTGGGCCCCTTGGTGCAGAATAAGTATGTTCTCCCATTTCTTCTAATTCCACTTTTTAATGATCAGGTGGAAGGTGCTGATGCTGTAATGGTGCAAGAGCTCCTGGTTGGCGGCCACTTGTACCTTCAGATCCTGAAGGAGCGACTACAGCAGCTGATCGCCATCGTGAGGATACAGGTCTTGAGGAAGGCCAAGACTACCAAGAAACTTGTTATTGGACAGGTCAGTTCTTTTAGCCGAATTTGAAAAAGGAGGTGGTTCTATGTCTGTGTGATTTCGTCAAATTGTATGCCTTGTATTTTAAATAACGTATTTTAGGTCGTTCTGGAACCGAAAGCCATAAACTCGATCATTGATATCCGATCGATTGGGACGGTTAAAAAAAAGTGTTTTTTTTTTCAGTAAAAAAATTCACGAATAATTAAATTTATAATGAATTTGTTTTTTTTTTTAGGTTTTTTTAGATGACAAAAAAAATCTAATTAGTCCGTCAGAAACATTTCCAAAAAATATTGGACACATTTTTTCTTTTTTCATGTAATCAAAAAATGAAGATGATATAGTGCTTCGAAGACTCGTGTGACGTCACATTTGAGTACATTTTTACCGGGAAATGACGTCACAAGCCCCCACTGATCTTTGACGCGTTTTAACTTCGTAATTTTTTTGTTAATTTGATAAAACACTTATCCAATATTATCTAACTGACAGACTATACAGAATTATATATTTTTTTAGTCGGGAACCATCCCTATTAAGGCTAGATAACTAAAAGATCTCTAAGGTCCATGTTCACCAAAAAGATGACAGTCTGGTTACCTAAAACAGCTGTTTAAAACGCATTTTTGTATGGGAATATGTCACACTGTTTTTAGATAATCAGACGGTTATCTTTTCGGTGAACATGGACCTAAATCGATTGCGTACCCAAATAGGCCGCTGCAAACATAATCTGGCAAAATGGGGTATTGTTGGTTCCCGCAACACAGACTGCGAGTGCGGCGCTCCGGACCAAACAATGCCCCATCTGCTAGAGTGTCCCAGGTGTACGTTTACCATGACGACCTGAATAACGCTTCAGCCGCTGCAATAAACGTGGCCACCTATTTGGCCCAAACTATCTAATAAATAAGTATATCGCTGCGACAAGAAGAAGAAGAACTAAAAGATCGTGGTTTTCCCTCTAGCATGAGCTCCAACAAATCCTGCGCAGTTCAGGTAACCTGGAGCAGAAGATGGAGACCTTCCTGGCGACTGGCAACGCGCCGTCTAACAATGTGAATCTGGCACAATATAAAGGTCTCACCATCGTCGCCGAGAACATCAACAGGATGCGATACATGTCACATTTCAAGTGAGTACTGTGACTATGTCGCATTTCTAGTTTTATTCTACTCCGTCATATTGTAATGTTTAGATGTTTTAATAAAAAACCGATTATAATATAGTAGTGATTTTAATGTTTTACACGTATCAATTAGCTCGTGGCCCTGAGTTGAGTGTCCATGCCCGCACTCTCTCTGGCAGCTCCTAGCTCCTGTCATTTGTGCCGGAACTAGTGTTGCCCTTCTTTATCTTTATTACATCTTCCCCTTTTTAAACAAATAAAAAAAATACAGAAAATAAAGTTTACATCTTACATCTTTCCCGTTTATAACTAAAAAAAAACAAAAGGAAGAAAAAGAAAAAAAAAATAACTGCCCTTCTTGTTGTGTACATGAAACATACTGAATTTATACTGGGCTAATACATTTTACAGAACAATAATGATAATAGGCACTTACAACCTTTACAATACTTATTTTAATACTAAACTAAATTTCTTGTTTATTACACAAGTACCTACTAAAGTAAAACTAAAATAATATTAAAACTAAATTTCTTATTTATTACATAACAAAATAAAACTAAATTAAACTTCTTCTCAAAACCAGCTGCCTTATTTCTTATCAATTTATTTACTAATGTCCTTTTAATAACATATCATATGGTATCAACCTTTATTAGTTTGAGGAATCCGTGGAACCCCACACCATACCTGGAGAACCACCAAATTATCCACGAATGTGGTACGATGTTCTACAATAGCTCACACCATCCTTATCCTTTACATTATATGATCTAAAGTTATTTTTCCTTATTATAGTTCCTGGTAACCACTTCCTATCATTAACATCTTTCTTAAACCAAACGTTTTGTCCTACTATGAACTCTGATTTCTTCTTGGTTTGTACATTATAATTTCTTATGTTCCTATCTATCGATTTTTGCATTTCAGTCTTTATGTTTTCGTTCAGTCTAGGTTTTAAATATTGACTTGTTACTGGTAGTTTTGTTTTTAAATTCCTGTTCATTAACAATTGTGCTGGGGAAAATTTTGTGCCTGCTACAGGTGTATTTCTATATTGTAATAATGCAATTCTATAATCTACATTATCATCCCTACATTTAAACAAAATTTTTTTAGCTATCTGTACTGCCCGTTCTGCCATCCCATTTGACTGAGGGTATTTAGGACTAGAGAAAGTAAATTTGAAATTCCATTCATGTGAAAAATGTCTACACTCTTTAGAATCAAATGGTACATGATCAGAAACTTTTTCCGAAGGCACCCCAAAATTACAAAATAAATCTAATAAAACATTTATTACACTAACATTAGAATTAAGAACGGGATATTTACCATGTTTATTGTTTGTTTTGAGTTTCCGATATTTCGGCACTGTTACAAGCGCCATGGTCACGGATGAACTGAAGTTATTGCGGGTGGATGTTTATGAGCAGACGAAACGGTCTACCCTCTTTCTTATTCGTTTTTCGCGCACGACACCGCTACCATTGTCACATAATTCACTCACAACACGATTCCGTTCCCGACACACAAAACTCACTGTGTCCGTTCGTGAACATCTTCCGGCACTTTTCCGGCTTTTACACAGTTGGACCACTGGGCTCCAAGTCCTCGACAGTTGAAACCCATCCTCCCGGTTGAAATTATCATGTTTAGTAATCTCAATGGCTTCTCTTACCAGTCTAGGTATATAATGGCGTTCTGTCGAGATTACTTGAGGGTTGTGTAACTCAATCCAGTGGTTCGGTCCCGACTCCAACAGATGTTGAGCTATGGCCGACTTCTGGATGTCGTTGTTCTTCACGGCTCTTACGTGTTCTGATATTCTGCAGGCTACAGTGCGTTTTGTCTGCCCGATGTACGACTTTCCACAACTACAGTCTACTTTATAAACACCGGGTTTTTCCAACGGTTATCTACCAGTTATTTCGTTTACCAAGGTCAGTACTACCTACAGATAGATGGTGTAGCCATGGGCAGCCCAGTGGCTGCTGTAGTAGCTAACATTTGGATGGAGCATTTTGAAGAGTTGGCTATCTCCACTGCATGTACACCTATAAAACTGTGGAAGAGGTATGTCGATGACGTTTTTGGGATAATCGAAGGAGATGAGCAAGAGGCAAAAGTATGCTTGGCACACCTCAACAGCATACATAGTAAAATCAATTTTACCTACGAGATGGAAAATGAGAGGACAATTCCGTTTTTGGACGTGCTAGTGCAGGCCCGTGCAGACGGTTCTCTAGCCCACTCAGTATACCGAAAATCGACTCACACGGATCGTTATCTGCACGCTGATTCACACCACCATCCCAAACAGCTGAACTCAGTGGTGACTTCACTCACTAACCGCGCGCATGACCTATGCGACGAGGAACATTTACAAGGTGAGCTGGCGCATATAGAGAAGGTCCTACAGAAGAATGGATATACACTAAAGACAACACAGTATAGACGTGACACTGCCCATAAACACCGGAAGTGTGAAGTCGAGAGGCAACCGGCATTTTTGCCGTATGTGAAGGGTGTGACAGACAAAATTGCAAACATCCTCCGGAAATATGCCGTAAAGACTATCTTCACTCCGTTCAGGAAAATCTCTCAGATGCTGCGTTCGCCGAAGGACAACTTCCCGTTGGAAAAACCCGGTGTTTATAAAGTAGACTGTAGTTGTGGAAAGTCGTACATCGGGCAGACAAAACGCACTGTAGCCTGCAGAATATCAGAACACGTAAGAGCCGTGAAGAACAACGACATCCAGAAGTCGGCCATAGCTCAACATCTGTTGGAGTCGGGACCGAACCACTGGATTGAGTTACACAACCCTCAAGTAATCTCGACAGAACGCCATTATATACCTAGACTGGTAAGAGAAGCCATTGAGATTACTAAACATGATAATTTCAACCGGGAGGATGGGTTTCAACTGTCGAGGACTTGGAGCCCAGTGGTCCAACTGTGTAAAAGCCGGAAAAGTGCCGGAAGATGTTCACGAACGGACACAGTGAGTTTTGTGTGTCGGGAACGGAATCGTGTTGTGAGTGAATTATGTGACAATGGTAGCGGTGTCGTGCGCGAAAAACGAATAAGAAAGAGGGTAGACCGTTTCGTCTGCTCATAAACATCCACCCGCAATAACTTCAGTTCATCCGTGACCATGGCGCTTGTAACAGTGCCGAAATATCGGAAACTCAAAACAAACAATAAACATGGTAAATATCCCGTTCTTAATTCTAATGTTTGTGTTAGTGACCATGTCAGTCTAAAAACTCATATCGCGAACCGGTACGGGCCGGATTGTGTCAAACTTGTGAAACATCTAGAACGCGCGCGGAAAAAGTGTGGTTGTTTGGAGGAGTCTTTGAAGTTTCTGACAAAGTGCAGGGACGCGGACGTTATACCTGTGTGTGTGAGACTGAAACCTCTTCAGGACATCCATGGCTCCGCGAGTATTCTACGTAACGCGAGTGTTAAATTATTGCGTAAGGTTATCCGTAATACCAGGTACCAATTGGATGAGATCTGTCGTGAAGCGTATAATTTACATCTGGAATGCAGTGCTTTGATGACACCCAGTGATTTCGATATTTGTGATCGCATTACCTACTTACAAGCCGAACGCTCACGAGAAATTAGTGCAGTGGGTAAGCAACAAAAATACGAGTCACTGTTTCGTAAACAAAAACCGGTGAACCCCTACGACCATAACTCACAAGTAACTCGAACGGTTATTAATTTATCCAGCAAAGAATTGTCACAAAGTGCTCTTAAGGTACTTGAGAAAGGGTTGAATTTTGCTCCTACTCCGAAACGCATCCCTTATGAAGAGGTGATCGGAAGTATAGAGGAAGTGATAAAACGGAACATGATACGTGCGAGTGATGCCGATGTACTGAGGCAAGATACCGCCGTAGCATTACGCCACGCTAAACTTCCAACATCAAATATCACCGTTGATGAAATAGCCGCAATACGTGATCTTCGCAAAGATGAGGACGTATTGATACTCAAAGCGGACAAAGGGAATGCTACTGTAGTCATGAACGCCACTGAATACGATGAAAAGATTCGTAACCTACTAAGTGATGTGAACACCTACAAACTAGTAAACTTCAACCCGACGGCACGAACGAATCGTAGTACACGAAAAATCATAAAAGAATGTCAAAACGTAATTACTGATGATATGGTCAAGTACTTGCTACGTCCTAGAAATGTTCAGCCCCCTAAACTATATGGCTTACCGAAGGTACACAAGCAGAACGTTCCACTACGGCCCATAGTTAGTCAGATCGACTCGCCCACATACCACCTGGCGAAACATGTAGCTGGTGTGCTTCAACCTTTGGTTGGAAAAACAACATCATATGTAAAGGACTCTCGGCATCTCATAGGCATCCTGCAGTCCGTTAAACTCCAAACAAAGGACGTAATGGTCAGCTTTGATGTTGAGTCATTGTTTACGAATGTGCCAGTGGCGGACTGCATGGAAGTAATTAAGGTTAAATTGCTGGAAAATAACATCCCCTTAGAATATGTGAAGTTACTACATCACTGCTTATCTACCAGTTATTTCGTTTACCAAGGTCAGTACTACCTACAGATAGATGGTGTAGCCATGGGCAGCCCAGTGGCTGCTGTAGTAGCTAACATTTGGATGGAGCATTTTGAAGAGTTGGCTATCTCCACTGCATGTACACCTATAAAACTGTGGAAGAGGTATGTCGATGACGTTTTTGGGATAATCGAAGGAGATGAGCAAGAGGCAAAAGTATGCTTGGCACACCTCAACAGCATACATAGTAAAATCAATTTTACCTACGAGATGGAAAATGAGAGGACAATTCCGTTTTTGGACGTGCTAGTGCAGGCCCGTGCAGACGGTTCTCTAGCCCACTCAGTATACCGAAAATCGACTCACACGGATCGTTATCTGCACGCTGATTCACACCACCATCCCAAACAGCTGAACTCAGTGTTGACTTCACTCACTAACCGCGCGCATGACCTATGCGACGAGGAACATTTACAAGGTGAGCTGGCGCATATAGAGAAGGTCCTACAGAAGAATGGATATACACTAAAGACAACACAGTATAGACGTGACACTGCCCATAAACACCGGAAGTGTGAAGTCGAGAGGCAACCGGCATTTTTGCCGTATGTGAAGGGTGTGACAGACAAAATTGCAAACATCCTCCGGAAATATGCCGTAAAGACTATCTTCACTCCGTTCAGGAAAATCTCTCAGATGCTGCGTTCGCCGAAGGACAACTTCCCGTTGGAAAAACCCGGTGTTTATAAAGTAGACTGTAGTTGTGGAAAGTCGTACATCGGGCAGACAAAACGCACTGTAGCCTGCAGAAAATCAGATATAAACATAAATTTTCCTTTTAAATACTTGTACTCTAGATCATACTTCAATAATTTGAGTTTTAGTCTTTGGAGCCTTGGCGAAGGAATCTCATGAATACTTTTTCTTAATAGTGTCTCGAGTGGCTTATGATCATTTAAAACTATACATTTAGTCCCATAGATAAAGTAATGAAACTTTTTGGTAGCCCAGACTACGCTTAGCAACTCTTTTTCAATTTGTGAAAATCTTTGTTCCGCAGGTGTTAGATTTCTAGAAATAAAACTCACTGGCTTTCCATTCTGTAGCAAAACACCACCCAGACCATCCTTGGATGCATCACACTGTATGACTACTGGTAGATTACTATTAAAGTTTTGAAGAACCGGAGCTTTAGTAATTAATTCTTTAATTTCCTCACATATTTTTTCATGAATTTCTGTCCACAACCAACCTACATTCTTTTTTAACAATTCTGTTAGTGGTGACATCATTTTTGCTAAGTTAGGAATAAACTTACGCAGATAATTAACCATACCCAAAAAAATTTGCAATTCCTTTTTATTTGTTGGACTTTTCATTTTAACTATTGAGTCTATCCTATCTGGATCAATTTTAATACCTTCCTTAGAGAATATATGACCAAAATACCTGACTTCCCTTAACTTGAACTGAAACTTATTTTTATTAAATTTTACATTACACTTTCTAGCACGATCAAAAACTTTATTCAGTATAACATCATGTTCCTCCTCCGAGGATGCAGCTATCAGCAAGTCATCGCAATAGATTATTACACCAGGAATATCTCCAAAAGCTCGTTCACTATACCTTTGGAAGATCTCCGGAGCAACTGATATTCCAAAAGGTACTCTTAAAAATTTATAATTTCCAAAAGGTGTACTGAAAGTGCATAGATCAGAAGACTCTCTGGTAAGCTTAATATTATAAAATCCATCAGATAAGTCTAATACTGAAAATACAGTTTTGTTAGTTAGTTTTGACACAATTTCTTCATATGTAGGTATCAAGTAGTGATTTTTTACCAGAGCTTTATTAAGGTCTTTAGGATCTAAACATATGCGTAGTGATTTATCTTTTTTTTCTATTATTACTAAATTACTAACAAAACTTTTTGGGTGTGATACCTTGCTTATAATTTGGTGAGTCTCCAGGCTTCTTAGTTTTTCTTCTAACCGAGATTTCAAGGCGTGTGGAACTCTACGAGGAGGTTTTACCACTGGCTTAGTCCCAGGCTGGATACAAAGTTCCACAGGTTCCTCAAACTGTCCTATTCCCTGAAACAGTTCACAATTTTTATTAATAATTATTTCTTTATTTTGTATGCTACTTACATTTTGTAATATTCCTAATTCTCTTAAGGTGCTTAGTCCCAGAATTGGCTTTACATTATTTTTAATTATGTAGAAATCAGTGACATATACTTGGTTATCTCTTATTATCTTTAAAGATGTTTTCCCCACAGGATAAATTTGTTCCCCCCCAAATGCTTCTAAGATTACTTTAGTCTCAGACCATTTAGGTATCTCATCATCGACAATTTTCTTTAAGTCTTTTATTGACAAAACATTAACCTGGGCACCTGTATCACACTTGAAATCAACCCTTTTATTTTGTACTCTTAGTGTTACAATCCACTCATTACATTTTATTTGAGTGTTCCCAATACCATGACATACTTTTAAGAGTCATAAGTCATGCACATTATTGTCTTCGGAGTCAATGTTCACCGTTTCCGCGTTATTACTTGTACTAATTTCATTAATGAGTTTACATCCCTTTTTGTAATGATTCGGCTTGTTACAGTTATGACATATTTTGCCATAAGCTGGGCAATTTCTGGCCATGTGCCGAGTCCCACATTTTTTACAATTGTACATCACATCGCCTTTAGTAGTGGAGTTATACTTAACTTTTGATTTGTCTTCTTTATTCTTGCATTGTGAAGCCTGTACTGCATCCACTGCTCCTAGAGGCTTCTGCTGATACATCATCTTAATATGGTTTTCAGATAGCTCTGAAGCTCTGCACATGTCGACGGCTTTCTGTAGATTTAGATCGTTGACTTCCAGCAATTTCCGTTGTAACTTCTTATTGTGAACTCCCAAGACAATTCGATCCCTCAACATCCTTTCTTCTTGTTCTTTGTAGTTACATGTTTTTATGAGTTTTCTTAGATCTGTGTAAAACACGTCAAAATTCTCCCCCTCTTCCTGACATCTCCTATGAAATATGAAAGTCGAAATAAGTTCGTTTTGTTTCGGTTCGAAATACTCGTCCAAACTCTTCAGTAGTTGGTCATACTTGGCAGTTTCTTCTGTTTTTAGAACATTAAAGTACAATTCTTGCACTTCATTCCCGGCACAGTTAAGCAAGATGGCTGCTTTTCTGGTTTCACTCAGCCTTTCTAATCCAGCCGCTGACACGAAAATTTTAAACTGTTGTTTGAATAATCTCCATTTAGGGAGAAGATCTTCCGTTGTATCGAGTTTTAAAGGTTGCGGCATCCTGTACTCCACTCCTGCCATTATATTTTCTTCTTTTATTATCTCAGTATCGATCGCGGCGTCTGCACTTGTTTTATTTGTGTTCATAGCCACTTATTGAAATTATGTTAAAATATATATGTTCTTACAAGTACTTTTCCTTGTTTGATGGTTGGCCTTTACCGGCTGCGCCATGTAATGTTTAGATGTTTTAATAAAAAACCGATTATAATATAGTAGTGATTTTAATGTTTTACACGTATCAATTAGCTCGTGGCCCTGAGTTGAGTGTCCATGCCCGCACTCTCTCTGGCAGCTCCTAGCTCCTGTCATTTGTGCCGGAACTAGTGTTGCCCTTCTTTATCTTTATTACACATATAACGTAATTTGTGGTAATCGGTTGTCGTGGAATAATTGAACGGCTAATTAAACCATTAGACTGCGACATGGCCTTGAGATGCGGAGGAATGAAGAAACTGTCGTGAGGTAAATTTTGAATAAAAATATGGATGTGTATAAGAGTATTAGACCAAAGAAAAGATGGATGGATAATATGAAGAATGATATGGCACTAAATAAGGTGTCTGATGAACTGACGGGTAATAGAGAAGATTATGGAAGAAGATGACATGCTGCACCGACCAGAAATGAATTGGTACAAGGGCAGGAGAATAATGTTAATACAATTGACGATTTTTTTTATTAAGTTTTCCCTTTTACATCGGAGTTACAATATGACTGGTGTACACCGCCTATCCAACTACGCCTAAAGATTGGAGCCCACATAAACGACTCCGCTCCCACCCAATAACAAGTAAAATAAGTTCAATATTTAAAAAACCCCGACACAATGCTCTGAAAGTGAAATAGAAAATAATCCGTTGATTCGCCTTTTTGTGGTGGCGGCCATCATGGATTTTTTATTTATCATAGTGTAGTATTCTACTAGTCAAGCCCTTTCATTTGATACCCATATTGAGGGAGTTGTTGAATATATATGTAATCCGCCATTTTGTGACGGCGCGGCGGCCATATTGGACTGATTTATACCAAACATAGCTAAGAACACTCCCGACTAATTCACCTTTCAAATAAAAACAAAATCAAAATCGGTTCATCCGTTCGGGCGCTACGGTGCCACAGACACGTCAAACTCATAACACCCCGTCGTTTCTGCGACCGGGGTAAAAATCTTACCGCTGACAATGCCAATGTAAAGTATATCTAAAGAGAATTGTTTAGAACCCATATTTGAATTATATTCTTTTTGCCGGGTGGGAGCAGAGTCGTGTAACTGATCTAAGAGCTTAACTCTTCAGGGATAAAAACGCGATGTTCTATTTTGGTGCAGGTCTATCCACCGAGGGTCCTTCTTCATGGAGATGCGCACGACTGAAGCTCGCCAACTGCTCCCTGACGCGTGGGGCTTCGTGTGTCCCGTGCACACGCCCGACGGAGCCCCGTGCGGACTGCTCAACCATCTCACTATGACTGCACAGGTATAGTATACACTGCAGAGCGACAACTGCTCCCTGACGCGTGGGGCTTCGTGTGTCCCGTGCACACGCCCGACGGAGCCCCGTGCGGACTGCTCAACCATCTCACTATGACTGCACAGGTATAGTATACACTGCAGAGCGACAACTGCTCCCTGACGCGTGGGGCTTCGTGTGTCCCGTGCACACGCCCGACGGAGCCCCGTGCGGACTGCTCAACCATCTCACTATGACTGCACAGGTATAGTATACACTGCAGAGCGACAACTGCTCCCTGACGCGTGGGGCTTCGTGTGTCCCGTGCACACGCCCGACGGAGCCCCGTGCGGACTGCTCAACCATCTCACTATGACTGCACAGGTATAGTATACACTGCAGAGCGACAACTGCTCCCTGACGCGTGGGGCTTCGTGTGTCCCGTGCACACGCCCGACGGAGCCCCGTGCGGACTGCTCAACCATCTCACTATGACTGCACAGGTATAGTATACACTGCAGAGCGACAACTGCTGCCTGACGCGTGGGGCTTCGTGTGTCCCGTGCACACGCCCGACGGAGCCCCGTGCGGACTGCTCAACCATCTCACTATGACTGCACAGGTATAGTATACACTGCAGAGCGACAACTGCTCCCTGACGCGTGGGGCTTCGTGTGTCCCGTGCACACGCCCGACGGAGCCCCGTGCGGACTGCTCAACCATCTCACTATGACTGCACAGGTATAGTATACACTGCAGAGCGACAACTGCTCCCTGACGCGTGGGGCTTCGTGTGTCCCGTGCACACGCCCGACGGAGCCCCGTGCGGACTGCTCAACCATCTCACTATGACTGCACAGGTATAGTATACACTGCAGAGCGACAACTGCTCCCTGACGCGTGGGGCTTCGTGTGTCCCGTGCACACGCCCGATGGTCCACGATTAACATGACCATGGTGTTTACATGGAACGCCTGCCTATCTGGCCTCCACAACCTAGTTAGATAACACCCTTTAGTGAAGTGAGCGGTCATAAACTGTCATCATCATCATTTCAGCCGAAAGACGCCCACTGCTGGACATAGGCCTCCCCCAAGTGCCGCCACATTGACCGGTCCCTTGCGACTCGCATCCAGCGGATTCCCGCAACCTTCACCAGGTCATCGGCCCACCTAGTGGGAGGTCTTCCAACGCATCGCCTTCCGGTTCGCGGTCGCCACTCTAGAATTTTTCGGCCCAATCAGCCATCCGTTCTGCGAGCAATGTGCCAGATGTGCGAACAATGTTTAAACTGTCATGAAATAAATGAGTTTTGTACGAATGTAGGTGGTAATAGAAAGCTAGTATCCCAGAGATAAATGAGTATGAGTGTTTAACCGCGTGTGTCCACACTGTTTTACAAATTAGTTATCAATGCTTTGATAGATGGCGTTGAACATTTTTCTAGATCGCGCTATTAAGATTCTCCGCCGATTAGTATATAAGGACCCGATAACCAAAATTCTTTCTCTTTCTGCAAATATACCATGGAACAAGTTGTGAGTTACCGTGTTTTATTAAAGTGTACCTAGTTCCATCCGAAGCCCTGAGAAGACCCTGGCTGGACATCATCAGGTCGAACATGGTCCTTCGAGCCGGATATAACCAGTATCTGGAGCACCTTGGCGATGGTGCATTTTTTGCGTAACTGAGTTGAGGGGGGGGAGTCTTCTGAGCATGCAGAACAGCTCGTGAGCAGCTGCTGCAGCATCAATCAAGAGCCAAGGTTTGGTGGTGAATCCTGCCTTGGACTTGGAGATCAATCAGAAGCCCAGGGTTTGGTGGTGAATCCTGCCTTGGACTTCGAAGACAAATCAGGAGCCCTAGGTTTAGTGGTGAATCCTGCCTAGGACTTCGAGACAGCCGCTGGCGCTGTCAGGATATTGGCCTCCGGAAGACACCCTGAAGAATCAAGGGTAAAGGAGCTGCTGCAGCATCAAGCAAAAGCCAAGGTTTGGTGGTGAATCCTGCCTTGGACTTGGAGATCAATTGGAGCCCAGGGTTTGGTGGTGAATCCTTCCTTGGACTTCGAAGACAAATCAGGAGCCCTAGGTTTGGTGGCGAATCCTGCCTAGGACTTTGAGACAGCCGCTGGCGCTGTCAGGACATTGGGCTCCGGAAGACACCCTGAAGAATCAAGGGTAACCAGGTGGAGTGATGTCACGAGGTTGGTGCAATCGTGAGTGAGTGAACCAAATGGGCGAATCGTAAGTGTTTGAACAATTTAAATTAGTCACTGTCAAACAGTGACAACTGTCATTCGAAGTGACGGTTATTGTCATCGGTGTTGGTTAATTCTGCAAATTTTATGAAAACATTTCAGAGACTAATTTAAAAAAAAAAAAATTGTGTTTAATAAGTTCATCTAGTTGTTTGTATTTTTAAGATGAAGTCCAAACTAGCACTTCAAAGCGACAATTACAATAACATTGTTAAAACCAGACGTAACTTTAAAAAGGTCCTTACGGAGAGTCCCTCACGGATCACGGATGTTTACGTTCAAGTGAGGTTAGAAGCTTTGGAAAATCTATGGAATTTATTTACTAATACCCACAGAACGTTAATCGAAAAATTTGGTTCTCAGTTAAGTGATCACGAATATATAAAAAACGATATGTATGATGAAGCTGAAGAATGTTATTTAGTATATAAAACAGAATTGAAATCTGTTCTGTCGGTATTTGGTAAAAAATCAAAAGATGAAACTGTATGCGCTGGAACTCTAGTAGACGAAACGAAGTCTCAGACTGTTCAATTACCAAAAATAGTTATATCTAAGTTCTCTGGAAAGTATGAAGAATGGGTTTGTTTCCGAGATCTGTTTATTTCGTTGGTTCATAATAATTCAAAACTGAGTAATGTCCAAAAAATTCATTATTTGAAGAGCTACTTGACCGGTGAAGCCGAACAATTAATAAGGCAAATACCGATTGCAGACGACAACTACGAAAGATGTTGGTCGTTATTAAAAAGTAGGTATAATAATAAACGGTATCTGTCTCACAACATAATAAGGCGACTTCTTAGTCAGAAAAACATTACTGCAGAATCAGCATTTCATTTAAAGGAATTAGTGGACACTACCAGCGATTGTTTAAGTGGGTTGGCAAACCTTGGAATAGATGTAGGAAATTGGGATATTATGATAATTCACATTTTAACTTTGAAATTGGACTTGGAATCGAGAAAGCAATGGGAATTTGAATTTAGTAGTACGAGTAACAACAATTCCGATGACTTGCCAACTTACAAGCAATTCAAAGATTTCTTAACAAATAGATACAGGGCTCTAGAATTTATTGAGAATAAACCTTCAGCAAACCGAACTTACAACAATAATAATTCCAAACTAACTTCATTACATGTATCCGAAGTTGTATGTTCATTTTGTTCTGAAGATACACATAGATTAAGTGGCTGTAAGAAGTTTTCTCGTGAGTTAGTGGACAAACGTCGCGATTTCGTCACTACAAGAAAATTATGCTATAACTGCTTGGGCAATAATCATTTGGCGAAGGTTTGTCGCATTAGTACCAAATGTAAACTATGCCATCGTCGTCACCACACACTGTTACACCCAAATAACTCAGATACGCCTGAGACCACTGATGTCAATTCAAATCGGGAAACGGGCAAATGCGTTTCGCAGGAAGAGCCGGAGTCTCCTAAGGCAGGGGATTCCGCTGAAAACCAAACGTCGGTAGTTAGCTGTTTTTCGACAGGTAAAATTTGTAAGCAGGTTTTGCTAGCGACGGCGCTAGTCAAAGCCGAGTCGAAATTCGGTAATCTTCACGTTTTAAGAGCGTTACTGGACCAGGGCTCGCAGGCAAACTTTGTAACAGAACGCACGGTTCAGGCGCTAAAACTAAAAAAGATCTTGTTGAGAAGTAATATTTCTGGTCTAGGGGGAGATCAAGAATTTATTTCTAAATCAATGGTGTACATGAAAATTCGATCTAGAGTCAATCCACATTACACATTCACCTTTAAGGCTCATGTTCTGTCCTCAATCACTACCCTCCTTCCAACGAGGAAGGTAGATATAATGGAATGGTCAGAACTTGGAGGGATTGATCTTGCTGATCCGAAGTATCACCAACCTAATAAAATTGACCTTTATTAGGAGCTGAGATATATAGTCAGATTCTAAATAAAGGGTTGATGCATAGTCCTTCAGGTTCGCTTATTGCTCAGTCTACAGCTTTAGGTTGGATTTTATCTGGAGTTGTAGATTCATCGGTTACTCAAACTGAAGGTGTACTGTCATTACATTGTCAAGTACAAAGCGAAGAGGACTTGCTTAAACGATTTTGGGAACTGGAAACAGATCAAGAGGTATCTAGTCAACAAAAAATGACTAATGAAGAAATAAAATGCGAAGAGCTGTTTAAAGCTACGACGGTCAGAGATGCGAAGGGCCGTTACATAGTGAACTTATCATTCCGAAGGGAAATTCCAGGCTGCAAATATGGCGGTTCAAAATCCATAGCCATAAAGCGATTTCATGCCCTGGAAGGTAAAATTAATAAAAATGTGCGAGCTTGGACTGATTTCAGTATTGTGCTGGCTTGGCTTGATAGTTTGCCGATTAAATGGGAAATATTCGTCGCGAATAGAGCGTCAGAGATACTTACCTCGTTGGATCCCTGGCAATGGTCGCACGTTTTCAAAAACCAACCTGCCAACTGCGCATCCAGGAGCAAACTATCTGAAGATCTAAGCAAGCACTCATTGAGGTTTTATGGACCTAATTTCTTGCGGGAAATAAACATTATTTATCATAAATTCCCAGACTTAAACGCTGATTTGAAGTCAATCGGAGTGCATCACGCTGTAGTAGATCGGGATATCTGAGAACGATATGCAACGGTGATGCGACTTACCAGGGTTGTAGCATATTGTAGGCGTATGTTATCAACAAGAAAAATCAGATCGGAAAAAATGTGGAAAAAATGTAGGTTAAAATCATTCTGGCGAAAGTGGTCTCAGGAATATTTGAGGCAATTCTTTTATAGACATAGATGGGCTTCTGAAACTCCCTCTCTAAGAAGAGAAGATGTGGTTTTAAGCAAGGTAGACGGTCTTCTTACGTATCGTTGGCTTTGGGGTTTAGTAGAGGAAGAACATCCAGGTAATGACGGAGTCGTACACGAGTGGTCACTATTAAAACGAAAAACTCGATTGTTAAAAGACCTGTCTTATATTATTTACTTCTTGTTACTGAATAGCATAATATTTAATCTATGTAATAAACTTGTTGTAATTTAAATAAGAATTCAGGGTACCTAAAATGATACTTTATTTTGTTGTTACTATTTTAGTTTACACCTACACAATTGTTAACATCATAATAATTTGATTGGATAGTACGTAATACTAAATGTGTTGTGGCATGAACTTGTTATAATATTAAGGGCAATTTATGCTTGCCCTTAATGGGGGGAGTATGTTTAACCGCGTGTGTCCACACTGTTTTACAAATTAGTTATCAATGCTTTGATAGATGGCGTTGAACATTTTTCTAGATCGCGCTATTAAGATTCTCCGCCGATTAGTATATAAGGACCCGATAACCAAAATTCTTTCTCTTTCTGCAAATATACCATGGAACAAGTTGTGAGTTACCATGTTTTATTAAAGTGTACCTAGTTCCATCCGAAGCCCTGAGAAGACCCTGGCTGGACATCATCAGGTCGAACAATGAGTGATTATTGTAAGAAGCACGGATAATAGTTTTTTTTCGCGGGTAGGTGTAAAAAAAAGACAGACGTATCTCCAGTATTGGTTTTATGTTTAAAATAATAATTAGCAGTATCTCCAATAATTCTTTATATATTAACAGTGTATAGCATAAACGCAGCAGGTACTCACGTTTGCAGCACGTTTATGTGACTCTAAGAATAATTTTACACCACCTGCCAGCTCATCACCTCACTACAGTATTTTCACTTTCACCGAACACAAGTGGACAATAGAACTAGCACAATGTCCCAATTTGAAGAGATCATATCTGCACAGAGGACCCTTGAGGATAGCTTCAACCGGAAGATGAGTGAGTTGGAAGCGCAGATCCAGTGTGCACAACCTGCCAAGGACACTGTGGCGAGGGTAGCCGAGGAGTTTCGCGCCTTCAGGGAGCTGATCTCCAACATGCTGAGTCTCCTCAGGAAGCAGATAAGTGAGTGTGCCAGACAGGTTGACGGGTTGGAGACCAGGCACCGGCGAAAGGCACTCATTTTCCAGGGCATCCCTGAGGTTGAAGGAGAAGTCAGCAGCTCAGTGATCCTGGACGTGTTAAGTAAGAAGCTGTCACTTAAAACGATCACTGCATCCTCCATAAAGGTCTGCCACAGACTCGGCTTGGCCAAAAAGGATAACCATAGGCCCATTCTAGTGAAGTTCTCGAGCTATGATGACAGGTCTGCGGTCTGGAGAGCGAAGACAGGGCTAAAGGGGTCATCCATCTCCGTCAAGGAATTCTTGACTAAGACCCGACAGTCCATCTTTGGGAAGGCGCGGCACCACTTCACTATGCGGTCGTGTTGGACTCAGGACGGTGTCATCGTTATTAAAGCCCCCGATGGGAAGAAACATAAGGTGACTTCTTTCGAAGAACTGAGCCCGCTGCTGGTGAGGTATCCCCGGGTCCCAACGTCTGGAGATGGCCTGGAAAACAAGACGCGTTAGTTATGGTATCATTCTCAATTTTTATTATATACAGTATTCTCGCAATAGACACTTATTCACCCATTTAGTAATTAGTTATTTCTTACCTTTTATTTTGCTATCTTCCATTGTTTGTATAGATTAACCTTGTTATGATTTGAACTAGTAATTTTGCATTGTAGTACAGTATTAGTCTTTATTATCTCTACTCGCACGACCCTGAGCTCACAATTTACAAGTAACTTAGACTCTTGCAATTTTACCCTCAACAGGGCTTGTATTGTCACTTAATTTTATTTTGTTTCTCCTTTTACCATCTTTTTACTTTGCATTTTTGTATGTTCTTTGACAGGTCGTATTTTCACTCACAGTAAACGTCACATTGACGTTTACTAAGTTCGGATACGTTCACCACAGAGTATATAATCACTAAATAAAATGTCTGTTGAAACAATGCTCTAGGGTGCGTTCCGATTACGCTATCTTTAATTCTTTTGTGTTGACGGAACGATTCTTTTTTTCGTACTATTTTAATATTGTGTTCACTGTCCATAATGTTGATGTTAGCTGGCGGGTGGTGCAGAGATGCAAGCGTCCTACCAGTATTGCGTGTACCAATATCTTTTTATGATATTATTTATTTTAATTTTTATTTATATCTGTTTTTATTGTTTAAAAAATCTACTATGACAACTTTTTCTGATAACGATTCCTTTTTCTCTGCCAACGAATCGACTGCCTCTTCTGGTGATGATAGCTTTTGCTCTGTTACTGAAACACTTGGTGAAGTATTACGTCATAAATTCTATCAACATACTGGCGGACTGTTTAATGCTTGTCATATAAATGCTCAAAGCATTCCAAGCCATTACAATGAGCTCTTTGAAACTTTCTCGAATAATAACGTCCACGCCGTCCTGATATCTGAAACTTGGCTGAAACCAGAACTTTTATCCACCACGTACCCTCTCCCAGGATTCGTTCTGTTACGGAATGACAGAGTTGGTAGGAGAGGGGGTGGGGTAGCTATATATCTCCGTGCAGACTTTCCATTTAAAATTATTTCTACTTCTTCCTGTAACGATTCGGCTGAGTTTCTTTTTGTGGAGGTTTGTGTCAAAGGATCAAAAGCCGTTCTCGGTGTTGTGTATTGTCCCCCGTCACTTGATTATTTCACCGAATTAGAAACGGTTCTAGAATCTTTGGGTTCAGAGTATGCACATCACATCGTCATGGGAGATTTCAACACCAATCTCCTTGCCCACAACTCCCATCGATCCCGTAAACTTCTCCATCTGGTTGAGTCAGCTAGTCTGCATCTGTTACCTCTCCAACCAACTCATCACAACGCTGCTGGTGATGATACTTGGCTCGACTTGATCCTCACCTCTAATCCTTCCCTAGTCTCCTCACATGGTCAACTTGACGCTCCTGGTTTTTCCCATCATGACCTCATTTTCCTGTCCTATGTCCTTAAACCTCCTAAACCCAAACCTACATATCAGTACAGGCGTGCCTTTGCGCGTATGAATAGTGAAAGGCTTTCGCAGGACGCTTCCAATATTGACTGGACACCCCTAGAGGAAGCCACTACAGTCGACGATAAACTTACTTATTTTAATAATGTTGTTGTTAAGCTGTACGACACCCACGCTCCTATTAGGAGAGTCAAGCTGAAGCGTCCACCTGCACCATGGATGAATAGGGGAGTTCGGATGGCAATGCGACGTAGGGACCGTGCGTTTCGGAGGTTTAAGAAAGATCGGTCGGAAGATAATTGGACACTCTTCAAGGCTGCTCGTAATCGGTGTAATCAGATGATACGCAACGCTAAACGCCGCCACATTCTTGATAATATCACTTCTGCTTCTCCTGCTGATATCTGGAAATTCCTTGGAACTCTAGGTATCGGCAGGTCGCGGCATTCAGACCTTCCTAACACATTTGGCTTAGACGATCTAAATCGTCATTTCTCCACTGTTCCCACCCTTGATAGTCTAACCAAATGTCAAACTCTCGACTACCTTGCTGGTCTGACGCGACCCAATATTACTCCCTTTGCCTTCACCCCAATCGATCCGGGAGAGATCAAAAAGATTATCCTATCCATTAAATCTAAGGCCGTGGGCTGTGATAACATCAGTCGACACATGATCGTGGCAGTTGTTGATCAGCTCCTTCCTGCTATCTCCCATATAGTTAACTTTTCCCTTTACTCCGGTGTTTTCCCTTCCCTGTGGCGGAAAGCCCATGTTCGTCCACTACCTAAGATCCCTAACCCCACACATCCCGTTCACTTTCGTCCAATTTCCATCCTTCCCTTTTTATCCAAAGTGCTCGAGGCCTGTGTACACAAGCAATTCTCCTACTTCATTCACAAAAATTCCCTCATCAGTCCATTTCAATCCGGATTCAGGCCTGGGCACAGTACTGTTTCTGCTCTCCTTAAAGTGACTGACGATATAAGGCGAGGAATGGAAGACACTAAAGTTACGGTCTTAGTGTTGATCGATTTCTCAAATGCTTTCAATACCGTCAGTCACGAAGTCCTTTTATCCGTCCTCTCCTATCTCATGGTCTCTCCCGAGGCGTTGGAATGGTTTTCCTCCTATCTTCAGGGGCGTCAGCAGTCGGTTCTTGCTGGTGAGTGTAACTCCAGTTGGTGCGATCTTGAAGCTGGCGTCCCTCAAGGCGGTATTTTATCTCCACTTTTATTTTCTATTTTTATTGATCTCATAACTACCGAGCTTCAGTGTGCGTATCATCTCTACGCTGATGACTTACAGCTTTACTGTCAGGCAGGTGTTGACAGCCTATCCGGTGCGATCGAGGAGCTGAATCGGGATTTGCGCGTTGTTAAAAACTGGTCCGATCGTTTCGGTGTGGCGGTTAACCCAACCAAGTGCCAGGCTATAATTATAGGGAGCCCCCACAGCCTGAGGAGGCTGAATGGTTTAACGGTACCACCGGTTACCTTTGACGGCACAGTAATTCCGTTTAGCTCTGACGTCAAGGATCTGGGTTTGCACGTTGACACTTGCCTTGACTGGCGTAAGCAGGTTGCGATTGTGAGCAAGAAAGTTACTGGAACGTTGCGGTCGCTCTACCGGCTGAAAAATATTCTCCCTTCACACATTAAGGCAATGCTTGTACAGTCCCTAATCTTCCCCATGATTGACTATGGTGATGTGTGCTACTATGACCTGAATGCTGATCTGCTCAATAAACTTGACCGACTTCTTAATAACTGCATTCGATTCGTCTTCAATCTCCGCAAGTATGATCATGTTTCTGCACATCGTTCGCTGTTAAAGTGGCTACCCATCCGGCAGCGCAGAGCATTGAGGGCTTTGACAACACTGTTTTCCCTTCTTCACAAACCCACTTCTCCTTCTTATCTCACTTCTCATTTTCAATATTTATGCTCTGCGCACAGCAAAAATCTTCGTTCTTCCAATAATTGTCTTCTACGCTGTCCTTCTCACCGATCTGGCTTTATAAAATCTTCCTTTTCTGTCCAAGCGGTCTTCCTTTGGAATGCGCTCCCTCAGAGTATCAGGACGTTGACTAGTCGTTTCAGTTTCAAAGTGAAGGCTCGAGAGCATATTCGCAAGGAGTTGGCAGATTTGTCTCAAAACTAGGTTTTTGTCGTTTTTCTTATCTCTCTTAACTTTATATATTTTACTATATGTATGTATGTATGTATTTATTTTATTCTTATATATTTTAGTTATAAATAATTTCTAGTCTTTTTTTTCGGTTATTGCACCTACTGTGTATTATCTCTGCATCACCCTAAGGTAGACTGGTAGAAAATGCCTAAGGCATTAAGTCCGCCTTTGTACAGTTTTAATTGTGCATAAAGTTTTAATAAATAAATAAATAAATAATATTTTCTTATTTTTTTCCACAGGTAACACAACCCGCTGATCCGAAGCAAATAGCAACATTACCACAAGTCTTGGAAAGATGCGGTAAGTTATCCCAATTTGATTCTAATTTTACATATTATTTCTACTAGAGATAAAACAAAAAAGAGCTTTCATTTTTACTCCGTGGTCTCACGTGGTACTCGCTATGACGTTGATGCCTTGACCTCTCCAGTCTAGAACCTTGAAGACATCTTGCAGTGCAGCGGTGAACAGATTCGGAGATATGACGGCTCCCTGTATCACACCTCGCTGCAGAAGTATAGGTTCCGAAGTCCTGGAGTCAGGCTGACATGGTGGCGTTACCTCAATGTAATGATAGTCGATTTGGCACTATCGGAGAGACTGCAGTATGCAAGCCTCGATCGAATAGGAGCCTTTCTCGTAGTCTACAAACGCTAAACAGAGAGGCAGGTTATGGTTTCTCGGTCTTTTGTATAACCTGCTTCAGCGGCTTCGGGACGCTGTTACCTTGTTGTTTTTAAGCTGTTTCAGAGCCGTAAGGGTAGGGGTGTAAAACACCTCTTAACGAAGCCGAAAGGCACTTGTTCTCCCCATCATTGTTCCAAATCTTTCCATGTTTCAAGTTTTTTTTAAATACCATTTTTTATTGTAAGTCTACGACCCCCGTACTATTCAATCTATCCACCAGCACAATGTTTTAAGTGCGTTACATTGAGTTCTAACACAAAACATGATGTTTCACCCCAAAAAAAAAGTCGTTTCCCAGCAATTACTTTTGCGTAAAGTTACTTAGTTTGATGTTACAGAATGCTTGGTGAACGATCAGTTTTTTGTTCTACACCATACCTGGGAACCTTCTAGTTACAGAGATTATTGGGGTTCAAAGTTCCAAGTTTTTAACAAGTTTTTTTAAATACCATTTTTTGTTGTAAGTCTACGACCCCCGTACTATTCAATCCATCCACCAGCACAATGTTTTAAGTGCGTAACATTGAGTTCTACCACAAAACATGATGTTTCACCCCAAAAAAAAAGTCGTTTCCCAGCAATTATTTTTGCGTCAAGTTACTTAGTTTGATGTACAGAATGCTTGGTTGACGGCCTCGTGATGAGGTGGTTTACACCCTATATACTGTTGGTGCACTTATTTTAAATAAATAAACTTTAATGTTGTCGTCTCCCAGGAATGGAAGCCATAAGCTCAGTAGCCCAGACGCCGCTCTCACGCGACGTGTACAAGTACCCAGTGTTCGTGGATGGCCGGCTGGTGGGCTACTTCGCCGAGGATACGGTGGACAAGTCTGCGGCCTACCTTCGGACCCTGAAGATCAAGGGCGAGGACGTGCCTATCACTATGGAGATTGTGGTTGTGCCTAAGAAGCAGGTGGGGTTTTTTTAATTTTCGATTTTTGTCTTGTAGCAGGTGTGTTAGAATAAATTTCTAATGAAATTAGTAGTACATTTGTGCTCTTCTTTATACAGCTAATTTTGGTATTCTAGATAAAGTCCTAACAAGTGAATTTCAACGAGAAATAAGGCGGAATAATCTGTACTAAGATTATAACGAGGAAAGATGTGAATTTTTGGATAATAAGAAGCATCTTTAGTGGAACGCCCTATTGAAGTTGCCTTAAAGAATTAGTAAACGACATACTTTTATATACATATATCTTTCACAGATATGCTCCCAATACGCAGGCGTATTCCTAATGACGAGCGAAGCGCGTATGATGCGTCCGGTCATTAACCTCTCCACTGGACAGTTAGAACTCATCGGGACCATGGAGCAACTGTACCTCGACATAGCCGTCACACACAATGAGATACATAAAGGTATAGTTCTGAACATAGCCTACTATAGCGAAGCGTCTGGTCTTTGACCTCATCTGCACTGACAACTAGAACTTAGATACCAACCAACTTATAGGTTCCAACATGTAATCATGTACCATTTACCAGCAGCATGCCGGTCAGCAAACTATCTAAAGTAATATAAAGCTGGGTATCCACTTGCGCAGCCTCATGACGCGCTGCTTCATCCTGGGCGTGCCGCGGGCTGTTGAAAGTTCATGCATCTCCACTTGAACCCACATGATGTCGTATCGAGCGGCAAGCCTCAACCCGAGCCAAGATTTTCTCAGTTTCTCATTAACCACAATGGTTGACGCGCGTACAGTCGCTGCAGCATTAGTAGTAATTAGTCACTGCAAAAAGAAGCAACGCCAGAAACGAAAACATCGATGGTGGATTAAAGAAATATATCGTCAGCAAAATGTTGAGGAGGTTGGACTGTGGATGGGTGACCACCCTTACATACCGAGTTACCTCCGCGCCTCGGAAAGCACGTTGAGTTGTTGGTCCTGGCTGTCAATTGTCCATCTTTGACAGTCGTTACAGGTAGTTAGTGGCCACAAAAGACTGACACCAGTCTTACCAAGTGGTATCGTATTTCCCAGTATTAACTGGGTTGTGGAGGTCAGATAGGCAGTCGCTCCATGTAAAATACTGGTATTCAGCTGCATCCGGTTAGACTGGAAGCCGACTCCAACATAGTTGGGAAAAGGCTAGGTACATGATGATGATCGTCAGCAAAATCATACAAAAAAATTGTCTTCAGATATGACTTTTGAAGGCGTAGAGGATTAAAAAAAATATTTATTTAAATGTTCGTCCATGGCCGCGTACGGACCATACATAAACGTCTCCACTCAACGCACGGCTCACAATGAGGCGTCTTTGAGCATGGCCATTTACCGACATAATTTGGCTCGCTGCGCGGCCGCCTCGTTTGGTTCAAGTCGCGGCAAGCCTCGACTCACGGCACGGTCTCCATTAGATCTCTGAATGGATATCCAGCTTTATAAAGAGGAATGATTTGATTTTCTGTTTCTTTTGTTACGATTTGATTTGACTCAAGAACGACACAACCGATTTTAAAAATTCTTTTACCATTAGAAAGCTACAATAGAACATAGTCTATAAATTATATTGATATCATGAAAATTAGTCGAACTATCACAATTTTCGCGGACGAAGTGCTAGTATAATAATATATTTCTTATTTTAGGTAAAACTACACATTTGGAGTTATCGCAGACTGCGTTCATGAGCAATTTGGCTCAGCTAGTGCCGATGC
This sequence comes from Xestia ashworthii, assembly GCA_950022955.1. Taxonomy (NCBI): domain Eukaryota; kingdom Metazoa; phylum Arthropoda; class Insecta; order Lepidoptera; family Noctuidae; genus Xestia; species Xestia ashworthii. Next base: position 17,328,477 of record OX465570.1, on the reverse strand, counting down.
CTGATTGTAACCAGTCGCCACGGTGAGTTTACCATTACAGCTTAGGTGGCGTCCATTTAATTATGGGTTGTAGAATTGTCGTACCTCGTGACCTCGTCCCCCCTTTGGTAAGCTGTCGTGAGATTTGACTGATCGTCACTCCCTGATCTCGCGTGAGATTTGTCAAAATATTTTAGTTCAGATACTTATAAATCTGTGCTTTGTATTAAGTAATTTATTTTCATTGAATATTTATTATTCAATATTATGTAAAATTTAGCCTTATTAGCAGAGAAACATTAGTACACGGTTTATGAATGAAGCGATCTTTTGTTTTCAATGTTATTTTTCACAAATAATCATCAAGAACTTTTCTTGTCAAAGTTATTCTAGCGCGAAATTATATAGGCAAGACGAAAGTATCAAAAAAATACGAGTCTATTTAGTCCGTCAGTTAGAGTATTGGAAAATAACGGACACGTAATTTTTGGTTTTTGTAAATCAATAAATATTGACAAAGATAAAACTCATCAAAACTCGGTAGTGGGGACTCGTGACGTCAGAACTCGCAAAAAATTACACCATGGCGTGACGTATTGAGAATTTTAAAAGCGTTTTATCTTTGTCAATTTTGATTTATGTAACAAAAAAGGAAAATGTGGGTCAAATATTTTTTTGAAAATCTAACTGACGGACTAATTAGATTATTTTTGTCGTCTACACAATGTTTGTCTCTGTTTAGCCGTTTTCAATCACCTTCTTTTATTCCAGTAACATGTACCAATGTCAGATGGGTAAGCAAACCATGGGTACCCCGATCCACACGTGGCTGAGCAACGCGGAGACCAAGCTGTACCGTCTGCAGACCCCTGCCACCCCTCTGTTCAGGACCACGCACTATGATAATATTGGGTTGGACGACTACCCGTGTGGGACCAACGCTATTGTCGCTGTTATTTCTTATACTGTGAGTACAAGACAAAAAAATTATTAAATCAAAATCGGTTCATCCGTTTGGGAGCTGCGATGCGATGCTGGGATGACATACAGACCTACAGTTACACACTTCAAACTTATAAAACCCCCTTGTTTTTTGGTTGACGATTAAAAACCTCATTGCCTTCTTGGTCTAGTGGTCGCAAGCGTGACTGCTGAGCGTGAGGTCCTGGGTTCGATTTTCAGGTCGGGCAAAGTGTTATTGGGTTTTTCCATCAAGAATCTCAGCAGCAGCCATAAAGTCAGGATTTGTGTTCGGTTGATGGCAATAAGCTCGCCCCTTTTACATGAGACTTGCATTACCAACGACATGAAGGTGAACTATTAGTATACCTCTGTTTAACTCTTCAGAGAAGAATTTTGGAAATAATTTCAAGTTCATTTAAAAAAATAACAGAGCTAATACAATACTAAATAGTCGCAAAATTAGGCCCTTTTGTAGCCTTTTAACTATCAAAAACATAACCTCCTTTCTAGCACAGTCAGTTATCAACCAAGTTATATCTTACCCCAGGGTTACGACATGGAAGACGCGATGATAATCAACAAGTCCGCCTACGAACGGGGCTTCGCCGCGGGCTCCGTGTACAAGTCGGACTTCATAGAGCTCGGCCACCCCGCCTCCTACTTCTGCCGGGACCCCACTAAGTCGGACCTTGCGGAACATATCGATGATGACGGGCTACCTGCCGTTGGAGCCAGGGTCAGACCTGAGGATCCTTTCTATAGGTAAGGTCTTCCTGGGCCCTGTTTAATAAACGTTACAAATTGTAAATTGTATTTTACAAGTCTTAAATCGACAAGTTTTTGTTTAATAAAAATTACTACTTAAAAATTTACCATGGTGGAAAACTGTCAAAATATTACCTACAATTTGACATGTTTGTCAATATTCATTGATTTACAAAAACAAAAAAATACGTGTCCATTATTTTCCAATACTCTAACTGACGGACTTAAGGGGACTAGATGAGCTAAATTAGCAACTCTATTTGTGGTGGTTCAAACTTCGTTTGAAATGCTGTTACTTGTAGAATAAAGTTCTAATCAGCTTGCACTACAAAGTGGTTGTTACGTCAGTCACTGCGGGCCAAATAGCGCGAAATGAGTGGTTTCGATCGATATACAAAAAAACTATTGATTGGATTAAAAACTGAAGCACTATCATGCAAATATATTTTATTGCTTGTAGAATTATTTGCCAAAAAATCAGAATGATCGCATGTATGTTAGTATGTTTTTTTTTGGTTGAAAGAAATTTTTAGAGATAAGTTCGTGATTTTTTTTATCGAGTCAAATTAATTGTATTATGTTTTCAAAACACTATCATACTAGCACATATCCTGAAGAATATCATATATTTTTCTGGTTTTGTTTATAGCAGTGAATCATATACTTTTAAGTCATTATAAAACTCGCGTTTAGCTCATGTAATCGCCTTAATAGATTAGCAATTTTTTGATACTGAAGTCATGCCTATTATTGTTTTATGGTTTCATCTACATTCTACACTATTAGCTCCAATTTTAAACGTTCGTTTACCATTAGCAATACGCGTACCATTGTTCCCTTAGTTACTACGATGGAGAGAAGAGTATGTTCATAGTGAGCAGGTACCACGGCAAGGAGGAAGTGTTCGTGGACAGCGTGCGACTGTGTGGGGACTTCAGCTCACGACCGCTCAAGAAGGCCTGCATTATGCTGCGGTTACAGGTAAATAAAACAAGTCAAATTAAAAATTAAAAAAACCCTCGGCACATAGCTAGGAACACTCTCGACTATTCACCTTTCAAACAAAAAAAAAACAAAATCAGAGTCGGTTCATCGGTTTGGGAGCTACGATGCCACAGACACACACACACACACAGACTCGTCAAACAAATTTTACCGGTCACTTGTGGCGACACTTGGGGGAGGCCTATGTCCAGCAGTGGACGTCTTTCGTTTGAAACGATGATGATGATGAAAAAATGATTTTGTCCATTCCAACCTGTATAAGTCAGAACTTATCCCAAACTGAAGCAACAAGCCTAACATAATGCAATTTCTTCAAGCGCAACCCAACAGTTGGTGACAAATTCGCGTCCCGAGCTGGTCAGAAAGGCATCTGCTCCCAGAAGTGGGTGGCTGAAGACCTGCCCTTCACGGAGTCGGGGCTGGTGCCTGATGTGCTCTTCAACCCTCACGGTTTTCCCTCCAGAATGACCATCGCTATGATGATCGAGTGCATGGCGGGGAAGGCTGCTAGTATACATGGACATGTGAGTATTCAGGGTGTAAACAGACTTTTCAAGAAGCCGTCAACCTAGCATTCTGTATGATCCCTTGCTAGACCAGACTTTACTTTTAGATGATAGGTGAATGGAATAAAATAAAGTAAAGTACGGAAACACTACTGTATTGTCCCAAAGGTACTTTAAGTAAAATGAGCTTAATGGACTGATTGTGCGGAAATGAAGTGAGTGACGCGGCCCTTGTTGGCTGCAACGAGAACGCCTGGCTGACTTGATAGCTCAACGCGAACTGAACTAATTATTACTTATAAGTTGAAACGAATGTCGAAACTGATGAATTGCAGAATGTGCGGTTGCACCGTACACATTCTGTACAGCAAACTAAGTAACCCTATGCAATATGTTTTTACTGAGATATTACTTTCATTTTTCGGGTGAAAAATCACGTTTTTCTGTAGGTTCCATCCATGCCGTCCTGCCATGGCTGCCATAAATCGTAAGATTGTCCACCGTTCCCCAGTCCCCCACTTAGTTTCAATGCAAGTGCCAGTTTTCCAAGCAATCAGGTCGTTAGCATCTGGTTTGTGGTCCGCCTACGCTCCTGTTATATCATCATTCTTTTGCCCTTCTGGCAATTTATTTGGGGTCTTCTTTATTATTTATTACTTTATCTTTGGTTGAAATAAGACACAAATCATTTGATTGTACTTTTATATTTACACCTGACCATAGAGTAACTAACAGATGTGTGTGTTGTTTATAATCTATATTTTTTCTTTGTTTAATGTTGATTGTTGCCCTTTATTGGTAATATTGGTAATAATAAAACACCACACTTTCATAGTTCTGACACCACTCTTTTCTAGCCATATCATACTTCACACAATTCATCGATCGCTTCTTTGGTCTTCCTCTACTCTTATAGCTTAGCCATCTACATTTATACAATCAACTTTCCCCACGACGTTTTTCTCATTCCTCTGCATCACATGCCCATACCAAGACAACCGATTACAACACAAGTTTTCCGTCACCGGGGCTACACTTTCAGACTTCCTCTTATTTACTCATTTCTTACTTTATCTCCTCTCTACGCTCCTGTCATACTACTACTCCTACTAATACTATACATGCGAAAGTTTGTGATTACGGGTGTACGTTGGTTACTTTTTCACGCAAAAACTACTCAGCGGATTTGGATGAGATTTTGCACACAGATAGTTGATAACTTGGATTAAAACATTCTATAATTTTTAATCCCGGTATTAAGATCTCATGGAAATTTTCTCAAACGTCGCGCGGGTGAAACCGCTGGCAGAAGCTAGTAGTTAAACTAAATAAAAATGTCACTCGCAGGTACACGACGCAACGCCCTTCCGCTTCAACGAGAAAGACACAGCAATAAATTACTTCGGGCGCCTGCTGGAGGCTTCGGGCTACAACTACTACGGCACTGAGCGCATGTACAGCGGTGTCGACGGCAGGGAGATGGACGCCGACATATTCTACGGAGTCATCCATTACCAGAGGCTCCGGCACATGGTCTCCGACAAGTGGCAGGTCAGTGTATTACGGACTAAGATATCACTAATTCAGGTGACGTCATTTCAGCCGCAAGACGTCCACTGCTGGACATAGGCCTCCCCCAAGTGTCGCCACATTGACCGGTCCCTTGCGATTTACATCCAGCGAATTCCCGCAACCTTCACCAGGTCATCGGTCCACCTAGTGGGAGGTTTTCCAACGCATCGTCTTCCGGTTCGCGGTCGCCACTCCAGAACTTTTCGGCCCCATCGGCCATCCGTTCTGCGAGCAATGTGCCCTGCCTACTGCCACTTAAGTTTAGCAATTCTTCGGGCTACGTCGGTATCCTTGGTTCTCTTGCGGATGTCTTTATTTCTGATTCATTCACGCAATTCAAACTCCGAACATAGCCTTCTCAGTCAAAACCTAGAAATCTCCTGCCCTATGAAGTAATTTAAAAACAATGATCTCCCTTTCCGCAGGTGCGAACAACAGGTGCAGTGGACGCACTAACCCGGCAGCCGGTGAAGGGACGACGGCGCGGTGGTGGCGTGAGACTCGGGGAGATGGAGAGAGACGCTCTCGCCTCGCACGGCGCCGCCTTCCTGCTGCACGACCGACTGTTCCACTGCTCCGATAAGACTGACGTATGTACACAACATCATGCCTGTATGGTCCGTGCCACGAAAGAAGAGACCTGTCACACTACTTGTATACGAGTTAATTGTGTAACAAAATACTTCTTCTGACATATAGGAGTACACGTCGTAAACTCTGTCTTCTTAATGTTTTACCTCGAGGCATAATCAAGATTTCACAAAGTTTCACTCGTTTCAAGTGGTGTGACAGGTCTCATCTTTCGAGACACGGATTGTACTGACCAAGGGTTATGAAGGGTTAGAGCTGAAGTGGAACTAATAATGGCCTGCTGGCGATGGACTTGGGCAAGTTCGTCGTCTAACCAAATAGGCCCGAGCAGGGATGTAGCTCGAGTTAAATTTGAGCTAAATCTTTTCAGTGCGTTACATTGACTTTTACCGTAAAAGGTGAATTTTCACACCCAAAAAACTATAACCTAGCCATTGATATATTAAAAGGAGGAAGATACGTTACGCGCTAACATCGCAATCAGAAAACCTGGACTCGGTGCACGACTACATGCAACGAAACTCCAAATCGACAGTCACAGATAGACAAGGACAGAGATAAGACCCGACACTGTGGTGCGAGCGAAATCGCTTTAGCCGCCGAATGTTAACGATAATGAATTATGTGCGTATCGTGTCTCCCACGCATGTTTGTAATATCCATCTCGCTCTCACAAACATGGCGAAGCAAACATTAAATATTATTGTAATTTTCAACAGATTAACATTTTTGACTGTACTTATGAGTTATCAAGTAATCCCGTGTGTTTTATTTATTCTTTATATTATTAAACCACTGTTTAACTGCACAAAAGGCATCTGCATCATTTTGATGCGTATTTATTACTTACAAAAAATCTGAATTTATTGAGGTGTGTGATTGGTGTGTGATCGATGATGTTTCGTGCGCGAATTTATTGAGGTGTGTGATTGGTGTGTGATCGACAATGTTCCGTGCGCGACTGAGTGCCTACTACGGGCAATCGCCCAGTTTAGTAGGTCCAAACGCTGTGACTAAGTCCCGTATCTACCGCCTTTTAATACATCAATGATCCAAGCAATATTTTTTGCGTAGGGTTACTTAGTTTGATGTACAGAATGCTTGGTTAACGGCTTCGTGAAGAGTGTTGACACCCTGTATGAAAAATATTTCAGAGGTCAAAAAGGCAGTCGCTCCATGATTATGTATCTGTTCCAGGCAATCCTCTGCTCAAAATGCGGCACGCTCCTTGGCCCAATAATCGGCAAGAGCGAAACGAACAAGGAAACATGTCGTCTATGTGGTGAAGGTAGTCTGGTCTCCATCGCCATCCCGTATATCTTCAAGTTCTTCGTGACGCAGCTCGCAAGCGTCAACATTAACGTCCGGATCAACTGTAGCGAGCATCTCGCTATTACTGGGTAGATAGACTATAAGAGTATAGTTTTGCATGGATCTTTTGGCGCTTGAGTGACGTTTGGCGCCAGAAAAAGATAAAAGTGTTGTTGCAATAAAGGTCATCGATTGTTTTTTTGTTGTATTATTTTGAGTACGTATTGAAATACACGCAATCGCATTGTTAGGAGTAGCTCCAATTTATCTATAGTTGGTGCCAGTTAAGATCGTAAAAGAGGTCATTGCTCCGACTTTCATCCCGATATCTAAATATTAGCGATACTGTCCCTCCATCTGTACAAATCTATCGCAAATCTGATATCGCTTGTGTCTCATAATACATCCACAGTGACCCACATACACAACGCAGTGCACAGCCCAAAAAAATAAGAAATCGAGCAAACGTACCCTACGAAATTAATTGTAAAAAACATAAATACACGAAAAGACATGCGGGCAAGGACTTTTGCGCGAACGCGAATGGACACTTGCGCGACTGTACTTTTGCGCACCTTAATGGCCACTGAGGTTTAATCTGTAGAGTAAACATAACATCACTCCTATTATTACTTGAAGGCGGTTTGTTTTGGTTTTTCCGTCATGAGTGTCGATATTATGGTTTTCAGGGTCGCTGATAACGAAAATGAGGACAAAATTAAAATCCAAGATGGCGCCGAGGAAACTTTTAGGTTTTTCCGACATAGGTGTTCCCGAATGGCGTAGCGGTAGTGAGGCTGCCTTACGTTCTTAGGGTCCTGGGTTCGAATGTCGGTAGGAGCAAATGTTTGTGTGATGAACATGGACATTTGTTTCCGAGTTATGGATGTTTATATGTATAATAAGTATGTATTTACAAACAAAAAAGTATGTATGTAGTATATTTCATTAACTGCCAGCGAAGTAGACACAATAGTTAAACAATGGCGTTTGACAGATACGGTCAGGCTTGACAGATCAAGGGTTAGCAACTATCTGGTGTCCACGACACAAGCTTTGCCGGGTAGGAGCAAATGTTTGTGTGATGAGCTTGGACATTTGTTTCAGTCATGGATGTTTATATTTATAACTAGCTGACCAGCGCAACTTCGTCTGCGTGAAGAACCGCTCGACCGATTTTGTGCAAACTTCACATAAACCATCTACTGAATAGTCCGAACAAAGCCTAAACATTTGGTTTTGATAGGTAAGCCCGTTCTTGAGTTATAAAGTTACAACGAAAAGTGAAAGTGGCATTGATTTTTATATATAAGTATTGATAAGTATGTATTTACAAACAAATAAGTATATAATGTAGTATATCAACTATCTGCAGGTGTCCACGACACAAGCTTTGCTTAGTGTGGCACTAGATGGCGCTGTGTATAATGTCCAGCGATATTATTATTATAGGTGTCGTTTTCATAGTTTTCGGGGTCGCTGAAAACGAAAATGAGGACAGAATGAAAAACCAAGATGGCGCTGTAGAAAATTTCGGTTTTTCCGTCACAAGTGTCGTTTTTATGGTTTTCGGGGTCGCTGAAGACGAAAATAAGGTCAGTAATTATTTATTTCAATTAGTTCATTCAAAGTCACTTTTGAATGACGAATATGAAAATGGATTCAATGATTTACCTTGCGTTTGGTTAAATTTGATAGACTTCATCAACCTCATTTTTGAAAAACCTAAAATTTACTCAGCGCCATCTTCTATTTTATTTTGACCTCATTTTCGTCTTCAGCGACCCCGAAAACCATGAAAACAAGACCCATGATGGAACACAAAAAAGAAATATTTGGCGCCATCTTGGATTTTTTATTTGATCTCATTTTCGTAACGACACTCATGACGGAAAAATAAAATAAAAAAAAGTAATAACAGGCGTGATGTTATGTTTACTACAGAGTGAACCTCAATGGCCATTAAGTCGCGCTAAAGTCCATTCGTGCAAGTGTACTGATACCTTAATATTATGCATTATTCTTTAATAAAATACTAAATAAATATAAAGGCAGTACATATTGTAAGTATCTAAATATTCTTATAACTTAACTATCTCATCACAAAAAATGATAATTCTGATATTATGCCGTTTTCGCTTTACGAGGTCATCGCGTCAGGTGTGCAGTACATTATGGTCACGGTGCATGGACCGTCATTTGATTGAATATTCCGTGTCGTAAATTCGAATTGGAACAACACAAGATTCTAAACCCCTGTATGTCTAGCCGACTGGTACTACGATACTCTAGCGATATAAGCAAGTATCGCTTATTGGTCGACTTATGTAACTAGTTGTGAATGACCTCCAACTATAACATGTGTTATAATCCGCCACAAATTTGGACAAGATTACTATTTAGAATTAATAGGTAAGTTTCGATGGTGTGTGCATGTAACATTACGATAGGTATAATAAACAAATAACACATTAATACCTTAAAAATAATGTATTTACTGCAAAAGAGGTCACATCAATATATTTATCTGAAAAATATGTAATCCCTAAGGCTTATAGCTATAAAAGAGCTGTCACTTTGACATTGGAAGATGAACTGTCACTTTGACATTAGAACTGTCACATTGACAGCTAATCTTCATCCATAGCTACTTCCTCTTCCTTCTTCTTTTTCTTTTTTTTCTTTTTTTTGGCACTGGCCTCGGCCTCAACAGTGTTCTGTTGTAGTTCTTCCAAGGCTTCTTTCATGACTTCTATGTTTTTCTTAGGAATGTCACCGGTTTCGTAGAACTTCAAACGGTCTTCCACTTGCTGACGTAGCTTCGCGCCGAAGACTGATGATTGAATTTCTGGAAAGAGGATATATTATTATGTTTGAGTTTTAAAGTTGAATCAGTATTTGAGTATATCAGTCATTGCAATCTAGGCCCCTTATGTCATGAGGTATGCTTAGTTATTTCACAACATGTTGGGGTTGGCTTCCAGTCTTGCTGGATGCAGCTGAATACCAGTATTTCACATGGAGCGACTGCCTATCTAACCTCCACAACCCTGTTAGTAAAAAAAAGGGAGAAATCATCGACATGGCGAAGAAGAACCCAGTTAGTATTGTGTAATATGATTACTCCTGGTGACAGGTTGTGAGGTTTTTGGGCCACTGACTACTGTCACCTTATGACTGTCAAAGATCCATGTCATAAGGTATTACGCAAGATCATGTAGACAGCGACAAAAATTGCATTTTTTTATATTTGCGTGAGTTAAGTGGGCATAAAGCTGACCAAAGAATATTTTAGGAACCTCTGAGAATCTTAGGGTATGCAGCCAAGATTTGATAAATAAAGTTTGTTCAATTGTTCTTTAGGTTCAAGTAGAAATAATAATGTAGCAATAAAATTAGTACATGATACACATTTTAGCGTTCATGTGTGGATATAACTGCATTCAATATAGCACTACTGTTATTACCACAAGCGCAGGGTACACTTGCAATAGATCAAAGTGTGCATGTTTATTATGTTCCTTTTCCAATTTATTTGGGGTCTTCTTACATACTTCTCCATAAGTCAGTGTGCATTTTGTAAAGTTAAAATATTATGTGACATCTAAAAAAATATTTCAAGATATACGAGTAATATTCCATAATTTGTAACGCAACTAATAGTAACATTGAACACACATTCAAATTGGTACAAGTACATAATAATATTAGGTTTCTGTGATTGCGCCGGAGAATGCTAAATATAATCTAGTTTTAACAAAACAAAACTACTACTTATTCTTTAAGATGCTACTCAGGTGACAACTGTTAGAAAAGTAAGAATAAATTGGAGTAAGGATATGTTCTTCATAGCTTATCAGCTAGGCGGATTCTGCTCACTAACAGTCATGAGATCAAGTGCGCAGGGCATGCGGCAGAAGCCGTTAGGTGGGCCATAGAATGATGATAATTCCTCACCCGAGAAGCAGTCGATCCTGGACGCTATGGAGCACTTGTTAGCGAGGTAGCGACTGATGCGACCCTTGTTCTTGACGCCGGCGCGCCCGATGAACGTGGAGTGGTACAACAGTCCGTACTTAGGCGTGTTGGAGCGTGTCTTTAGCGCACGGAAGAGCGCTTTCTCGGCCCCTGAATAAACAAAATGGGGGTTTTATTTCAGTTAACATTGGGTTTTTATTCTTTCACGTAAACAAAAAATGAAGACGATACAGTGCATCGAAAACTCGTGTGTCGTCACATTTGAGTACATTTTTTTACCGGAAAGTGGCGTCACAAGCCACTCATGATCTTTAACGCGTTTCATCTTCGTCAATATTTATTAATTTGATAAAACAAACATCACATATCCAATATTTTTCGATAGTCGAACTGATGGGACTAATTTTATTTTTATTTTTTTCAGGAATCATCCCTATTATTCTAATTTAGATAATCCAAGCTAGATCGTGACACATACCCAAAATCTGCAGCGTAGAGGCAGGGTACTTAGCAAGGCTGGTCAGAGAACCAGCCTTGGATATGAGTCGCGCGCCCACCTGGTCACCAACCAATGTGGTCAGATTTGGAGCTACGGACTCCATCTTTGAGTGCAGGTACTCTGCTATCTGTCTCCTGAATTTTTAAGGTTTTCATTAGTAATTCAATTTATGAGGACGCAGAAACAAAGAACACATTTCTTTTTTGCAAAAGAAAAAATATAGCTTTAACTACTTCACAAGACAGAGGGACTCATTTACAAAGTTTTGACTACTACTTACCTATAATTAGCGAGCGCAACAACCCTTCCAGCAAACATCTGTATATTAATCAAATCAACAGGCGAAATATCCATTCCCATAGACATCTTAGACGCATCTATAATAGCCTGGGCCTTCTCCGAGTCTCCGAGGATCTCTGTCAGGGGTTCCACCGACTCCTCGCTTAACGTCTTCCTGTCCTTGACGAACTCCGCACACTTGGTGTATAGCTGGTTTTCTGGCACGATGTTGACCAGCTCCGGGAAGTGGTAAGAGTACCATTCTCTGTGAAAAGAAATATTAGTTTAGTTCTCATAATTATTGTTATTAAAAGTCAAACGCACTAAGCACCATGTCAAGCTGCAATCATCGCATTTTAACACTGAGAATTGTGGAGCGGCCCGCATAAATTGAGTCTGCATTTACCGGAATTTGATTGTAACTAGATAGGAAAATTCTTTATGAATGCTCGGTATTGAAATGGGTAAAACGGGATCCATGTTTGACTAACATTATTCTTTTTTTTTTATATAAATAAGATGAGTGTTATTTTTTACAATCTGTTTTGCCTTGGTTATCAAAAGTAAAACTTTTTCCAATAATTAAAAATTATGAAGTGTTTTTTTTACAATCGGCCTGTTCTCCTAAACATGAACATTGTATTTTTTTTTACACACATATTTATGTCTATAACAGTTATTGTAAACATTTACCTTATCCGCATAGAAAATGTGTTAACATCCTTGTCTAACTGATCCAGCAGGGCGATAGACTGAATGATCATGTTGTCAACTCGGTGCACATTGAACTTCACTCGGGCTCGGGAGTATGAGTGGCCCAGACCGAGCTGTGCCACGCTGCAGGCCTTCAGGGTTATACCTTTGATGAGAGAGTGGAAGTGGTGACGGATACCTGAGGGAGAGCAAGGTGTGCTTTAAATATGTTGCCTGAAGAATTTTACAATGGAGGAATGAAAGGAGTCACCTACAACCTGGTTACTTCATCTCTGGACTTGATGTAATGAGTTTTGTGACAGTATACGTCCAAACGTAACAATGAAATGTTCAAAAATAAAGCAGTAGTGACAGCACGAAAATATCACGACATGTATCAGCAACGAGAATGCTTGTACAGCTTGCTAGTTATTTAAATATTAGAAATTTTATTACCATATTATTATAGCTAGCCTGTATTGTTCACTGCTGGGCAAAGGCCTCCTTCCATTCCTTCCAACAATCACGATTCCTTACAATTCTCAAGGAAGACATCCAGTTCATCCCACCATCTCCTTCATGATCTGCTACGACTCCCTCACTGTTTCAGGGCACCAATCCTGAGCCTTACAAGTCCACAATTCATTTGGCATGCGACAGACATGTTAGTTAACAAATATTTGTGTCGCCAATAGGTTACGGTAATTCATCATTCCACAATACAGGATAAAAACCTCAGATCAGTTCAAAGTAAAAAAAAGCATTGGTTTCTGAATAAACATAAACTGTGTAGCAGTAAATTTCATACACAATACACTTATTATTTAGGTACATGTGTGGATATATCTGCGTTTACTTTAGCACTACTATTATTACCACAAGTGGAGTTAGAGCACCTGCAATAGATCAAAGCGTGCCAAGACGAGGAGATGATTACTACCCTACATCCTCTTAACTGATTGCCAACATTTATCTTAATAATGTTTAATATTTACAATGTTACTATTGTAGATTTAACCAATAGCAAGATACAAAAACAGAATTTACAATTAAGAAATGGACTTTTCAAGAATTCAATCAGTAAGTATTAATGTTTTTTCTGAAGACAGATGAAGTTACTGTTTTCTGCATCTTTTTAAGTTGAAGATATTTTTTAGATCCAGTATATGGCCAAGAAAATAACAATGTCAGTAGCCATTAGGTCCTCAAGGCCAGTTTTGTGGTTAATGAGCCATGTTTAGCAGCACCACACTTGCGTTTGTCAGACAGGTAGTTTCCATGCAACATTCAAAACCTACAGGATAACAAAATTAAGGTAATGACAAAGGACTTACCTCTTAGAATTTCTGGAACAGCCCCAGTGTGTGAGCATGGAATCTCCAGCGCCTCGCTAATGGCTGCCCCCAGCTTGGGGTCCAACACTCCCAGGGTGCATTTGCTGCGCTTCTTGCGCTTTGGAAGCGCCCCCTCGAGGAACAAGTTCAGGTCTTCGGGTAGAATACCTGTTTAACAATCAGAAATACTTCTATAAATACTTTAAAAAAAAATGCGTTATTGATGACCTTTGTCAACTTTTAGCAATAAATCGTAAAAGTAAAACAGTACCAAAACCGATTCCAGACTCGTGATTGTTTGTAAATTTGGTTTGTGGCAACGAAAACAACGTTCCTACATAAATAAATACATACACCGCAGGTAGCGTTTAATTTATTAGAATATATAGATTATCATCAAGCATATTACGGAAATAGGTTAATCCTGACAAAAATATATGAATTTTCAGTTTTTCTGATTAAAAATGTTGACCATTATTAGAAAGAACCATGTTTACATCACGAATCGTTCCATATAACAAACAACCATGGTATATAATGTCGACATAATCAAAAACACGCGTGCACTAACCTTCGGACACCGCATTGATATTTTCCAAAGCAACCACCGCCGATTTGAATGGCTGGAACCCGCTAAGCGTTACAACGGAGTTGAATCGTTGCAAATCAGTCACAGATTCCTCAACTTGAGGCAAAAATGCCGCAAGCTCTTCAAACTCGGTGACTTTAAACAGCGCGAAGCCTACGCTGTGCTCGTACAAAACATACAACTTACTCTGAAATTACATAAAACTCTATCACTAACGTCCACCACACATTTTTATTAGACGAAATAAGGATATTACGCACCATTTTTGCTAATTTAACTTCAATTTATTTTCATTTTTCGGGGAGAAACAAACACGTGAGTTTTGTTTGCTCCCCCGCGAATAAAATGTTTTTGAGGTTAGAATGTTTCTTGTCACGTATGAGTTATGACAACAAATTCGTCGATGACAATAATTAAATTTTATAAAAAATAGTTAACGTGATTTTAATTGTGAAGTAAACTTGCATTTCCAACAAAAAAGAGTTTAGGATTTTCTATTGCATTTTTGCGCAGCAACCATAGAGTATAGTAATATAGCAGCAACACTGCCAAAACTAAGTGTAAAGGAACGTTAAATTCGAAAATTCGTTCGGAAATAGCATCATGGAAGTTCCTAGTTTTCTCTGTCTACACTTGGTTTCGTAGACAGCTTGGTTTAGTCTTTTTTTCAGTAACCAGACACATTTTAAGTTGATTGCGCTGAACCTTTTTTATTTTTTTAGGTATTCAAGTTATTTTTTTGTTGAATTGATCGTAAATAGAAAGTAATATTTGATGAATATTTTATAGTTTCTGAACGACAGCAACTGCTAAGAGTTGGGCAACAATGAATTAATAGTTTTTAATTATCTTGTTACTCGCCTAATGGCGAGTAATTTAGTTAGTACATAGTATAAAACAAAGACGTCTTCCGCTGCGTCTGTCTGTCTGTCTGTTCAGGATAAACTCAAAAACTACTGCATCGATTTTCATGCTGTTTCCACCAATGGTTAAAGTGGTTCTCGAGGAACGTTTATGTATATAATTTAAACCCGGACTAAGCCGCGCGCATCAGCTAGTTTATTTCATAACACTTACTTTTAGTTTACTAGCTGTTCAGTAGAGAAAACAAAAACACAGAACGTTAGCACCTTCAAACATAAATATTCCGATTTCTGAATAGATTAGAAAACAATGAAAATGTTCTAATCTTATAAAGATTAGAACATTTTCATTTTTTTAAGTCTATAAATAATCTAGAATAGTTAAACAATAATGTTAATGTTACTATTTAACAATGTTTAATCGCATTCTGACTGTTATTTTTTGTACAAATTTACTATAATCAAAATTATACGTGTTGAATAGCGGAAAAGTGTTTTCTTCAAGAATCCCGTTACATATTATTTATAAAACAGTCCCTACATCTTTTATCAAATAGTCGATTTTTTATGCCAATTGGGCATCACTAGGTGGCATCAACGGAAAAAAATGACATTACAATTTGAATTCAACCCAGGAAATGCTTACGGGGTTTGTTGTTATTTCTAAAATATTGTTATAACTCTCTAAAATATGGTTTGAAACCTCGTGCGAGTGCATAATGTTGTGTTAAATAAACGATTTCTAGTTGAAAAGTGCATCTCTGTGAAAACAAAGTGCTAAAATGGCTACAATAGCGATGCAAAGAGACCTTGTTGTCTCATTCAAGAAAGAGACGATTTTGAACTTGGGAATACTGAGTAAGCTGCAGCAAATGCCTTCAGAGCTCAGCAGGCAAATATTCAAAGAGAATTCATTAGAAAAACCTACTCAAAACTTCTTTAATCACTTGTCTTACTATTTGGTGTCGATAATCGATACCCAGGCTTCCAGTTTATTGCCATGGCCTCTATACGACACAAAAACCGAGAGAACCTATAGGAACGAGCTGTTTAGCTTCATTAGCGACTACAGTAACAAGGGTCGGTTGGCACCAGTCATGTCTTCCTACCTGGTCAACCCTGCCTGCTACAAAGTCACCATGTTAATATTTCAAATGTCTCAGCTTGCTGTGCAAAGAGTATTAATGTCCAAAATGATCAAGGATACTCAAAAGAAGCTGTATGAGAACATGACTGAGGATTACAAGACAAAAAAAGAAGGGTTTGTTGACAACATTGAAAAAGAAACAGTGACAATATCCAGTAAATTTTCTAATTATTTGTGTAAAAGAGCAGCTATGGAGAAAATAGCAGAGTTGTTTCGTAAGAAAATAACTGAAATGGAGAATAAAATGACTGAACTAAATGCACAAGGATTTTTAGAGGGCATTGTCGATGGCTATTTAAAAACACATGAAGTAAATGAGACAACAAAAGCAGAAATACTAAAAATAAAAGATGTTCACAAAACTTCCTCTTTCTTCGATGATTGGTTAACTGAAACCGATAACAAAATCAGTAAATTGGAAAATGAATGGGATGCTAAAATAAAACCATTCCTTCACAGTTGTAAGGAGACTCGTGATTGCACCGAAATGCTGATAGCCAGACAAACAGGGGAAGCAGAAAAGAGTTCGTACACGTTAGAGTATAACTCAAAAACTGACGATATATGCACAAAAGAATTGGAAAACCAAGTCAACAGTGAACAGAAATATATCCTTAAAAATATTGTCAAAGACGATAAATTAAGTTTCCCGAACCTTATAAGAGCATTTCTTGTATCAATATGTTTTATTCTGAAAAATGCGGAAATTGGTGATGAAATTTACATGTTTAATGAGTACTTGGATGGTGGGAGACGGAACTTCACAGAGATTGTGACCGCTATGAGGATACTCTTGGACCGAGTGATGAATGGAGAAGCTAAACTTCAGGTAAGTTCTTGTTATTTTTTGGAACTTTTAAAGTCATTTTGAAAAGGAAATATTTATTTCTAAGATGAATGAAGTTTCTTTCAAATAAAACCATAGCCCAGGTGTAAATAAAGAAAACTTATGTAAAGACTAGCTCACCCATGCAACTACGTCTTCGTCACATTTAAGAGAGAAAAACTATAGGAAAAAGAAAAACCAGTTTATGCAACATTTTTCATTCATGCTCCGTTCCTAATGTTCGTAGCGTGATGTTATATAGCCTAAAGGCTTCCTCGATAAATGGACTATCCAACACTAAAATAATTTTTCAATTCAAACTAGTAGTTCCTGAGATTTACACTCAAACAAACAAACAAACTTTTAGCAGTAATTTGTTCAAAAGACTAACATTTTTATTTTTTTATTTATTTTATCAGCCTACTAATAACTTTTTCCTGCTGGTCGAAGTAAACTCTACTGCAGAGCATGAGGCCCTTGATTTGATTCCCAGTTTGTGTAAAGTCTCATTGGGTTTTTTATCCACAAAGTTTGGATTTGTACCTTCCGATTTTGATCTTTGATTATGAATTAAATCTCGTTAAATTCTATATTTAATACAACTGACCAACTGACCAAATGTATTACATGTCTATCTAACCTTCTAGGGATTTCTATTATGTTTGAAAAATTAATCTAATAACTTGTGAAGATTATGCTTCCGTATTTTATAATTTTTTCCTGTGTTTTATTCTGACTATTAACTATTATTTTTCAGCCAACACAAACATCCTACAGCCAGTCAATATCCCTTAAGGAATTCTCTGAAATACCACCGTTACCTGACCTAGCAGAACTAAAGATGGGCAAAGACTTGCAGTCTCAAATTATATTTGACACATTCACACCACTCCACATATCTAAGCATCAATTCAACTTTCGCAGAAGAGCCAGCGCTTTTGTTAAACCACAGTCACGGTCATTACTCATCACACCATTCTATCAAGGGCCTAGAGAAGACTTCCTAAAGACCCTCATATCCTGCCGCATCAGTTCCTATGACCGTCCAAATACAACACAGAACTTAAACTTGTCAATACTCTCTCAAACAAACTATAGAAACAACGAGACTATAGCGGAATGTTCCTCTGGCTTCACTAAACAGCAAATAATGAGGTTGATGTCAACGAAAAAGTCTAGTAGCTCCAAAAAGTTTAAATATAAGACCGAAAGACCAGAAAATGTGAATGTGAAAAAAGGTGGATTGTTTAATGAGTCAGTGGCTTCGACCGATAGCAACGGTTTGTTCAGAAGTCATTCATCACCAAATCTGTTTGAGTACAGAGAAAAGAAAGCTAAATCTAAGTTGCCGATTCCTAGAAAACTATCTGTCATGCAAGAAGACTCTCCAATTCTAGAAGTTTCCGGCATCTTGAAATTAGAAAATGATAATAGCTATGGAACTCCTGAGAGTGTAATGCAACTTGAAAGTAACAGAAAAATATTTGATGCTACCAGCCTGCCTTTGATATCTATAACTCCTGAACCAGATAAAGTTCTAACAAATATTGCAGAAGACTCGAATAAAGTTCATTTTGCAGATCTAAATGTCCAGAAACTGCAAGAGAATATTCTAGAAAAAGAAGATATTAAGACTGAAACACCCAAATCTAACTCTCAAATGATAAGAAAAACAAGTTCTTTAGAGAAAATCATCAATAGGTTTAAGAAAGTCAGAGCTAGTGTCTTGCCGTGCGACAAAAGCTGCGAAGAAGGCAATGAATTTAAAACTATTGCAGAAGAAAAAGAAAACCTCAACACTGTGAATGTAGATGTGTTCACAGCGAATAGGGTCTTACTACCTGATCTCTTAAGTCCAAGTTGCAGTGTGATATCAAAGAAATCTTCGGACTATTTGGATCCCATCTGCTTTGACGACGAGCCTCCTTGCAGAAAACCGCGGGAAAGTCTCGGGACCGCGTTAGGCGTAGACCACACGTTCCTAGACCAGTTTGATTTGATAGACTAATAAAAATTAAGTTTAAATTAAGGAGTATTAAATAAAATATTTAAAGTCCAGTATTTTTTAATTTGGCGTATGAAAACACAATCTTTGTCTATTAGACTCTTCCATTTTAATTGATGTAGTTTTTAAACTACTGTGCACAAAGAAATAGTACATATTTTAAACACTATAAAAATAGACCATGTTTTCTAGAATTAGTGAAGTGAAGTGCAGTTTTATCGATAAATCTGAATTGTCTGCTCATCGATTTATCGATACGACACGCAGCACAGGATTGTAGTAGTAACTTCTATGCAAAAGCCCAATTATAAAGACTAAAGTTGTATGTGTGAGATGAATGGTAAAGTGTTTATTTACCCTAGTAGGGGCCTGGATGAATATATTTATTTTTACATTGTATAATAATCTCATGGTTAACACATTGGCCTATGTAAGGCAAATTATTATCGGACCGCCTCGTTGATTGAATGGTCGCAAGCGCGGTTTCGGATCCCAACTTGGGCAGTGTAATTAGGTTATTCCATCAGGAATTTCTCAGAAGCAACCACGGAATTGGATTTGGCCCCGGTTGATGGCAATAGGCTCACCGCCATGGGACTTAGAACATAACTAGCGGAATATGGGTTGCAGGCGTGATGTTATGTTTATCATGTAGTTTTAATCTAAAGCTAATTCAACCATTGACCTCTCAAAAAACCGGCCATCATTCGCCACTGTGTAAATAGCCATAAGAGAAACTCATTATTATTACTTTTAAAAGCTTTACAATCATAAAGTATGATATATTAGTTAATTTACTTCATTAGCTGTTAACTGTTATCCATTATGTAACTAACTAGTTTTACTAATAAAATGAATATAACGACCTTGACGTTTTATTAAATGCTTTTTTGAAGGTTTCAGAAAGATTAACAATGACATTTACTTAATAAAAAACTTTAATTACTAAACATTAGCATTTAAAATACATCGTTACATCTTTGCACTTTTGCATATAAATATTACTTATAAAGTTATAACAAAGAACAAACAAAATCATTTTATATTGTATAAAGTGACTATCTCATAGAAAAAATCAAGAATTCGCGACGTGCAACATAAAACATAATGCTTCTTCCTCAATAGCTCCTCGACTTAATCTTCATTTTGTAGGTACGCTTCTATAATGAATACATCGTTCATTGCTTCAGATATGTAGGTACTTAAATCCTAGGGTCACCTTCACCCAACTTGACCATTTTCTCCGAGACCTCCCAAACTTTCTTTGCCCTGGCCATATTACTGACAGAATTCGACAAAGAACTTTCTCTGCAATCAGAAAAGTACTTTCCAGAAACGTTTTCCAGTTTCTCATCTACGGCCAACATGACTGTGGTCTGGCAACCCTGTTCTGGGTTCTTGAAGAAGCATTTGGTTATTGGGTACAGGAACCAATTCAGCGGAGGAGGGACAGAGCTCCAAATCCCGGTTTCAATCAAGCCGGGATGTAGACAGTTCACCGTCACTCCTGTACCTTCCAGTCTTCGTGCAAGTTCTCTTGTGAAAAGTATGTTGGCTTCCTTTGAAGCATAGTAAAGATACCCTGGGATTGTATCAACTGGGTTTGGGTTTTCTGTGTTAAAAGATGCAAGACGGTATAAAGAAGATGCAACTACCACGATTCTGGATGGAGCGCTTTTCTTTAACAGATCTATCAAAAGATGTGTAAGCAAAAATGGTCCATAATGGTTGGTCTCCATGGTCATCTCAATGTCATCGACTGTCTTCCTCTTCTTGAAGGTGTCTGCATAACCAGCGTTGTGGACCAGAACGTCCAGTTTTGTCTCTGTCTTGTTGATGTCTTCGGCGAATTCTCTGATGGATGCGAAGGAACTGAGGTCCAGTTTCTTGACTAAGACCTTCGTATTCTTTGTTGTATCGATGATGTCGGCTGGAAAATTAAATTGATTGTTACTAATAAAAATGCCGGACGTTGAAAACGAAAAATGAACGATGAAAAGTAACCTAGCTAAGTAAAACACACTGAAACAGTCCACTATTTGAATGGCTAATTCCGACGAATCCCGCCGAAAACGTTCGTGGGAGACAATCTGTCTGGTTTCGCCAGAACATTAATTTCTCCGGTTTTCGTAGTTTTACCCTACAAAGCTCTACCCTAACCAATTTATTTTAAACAAAGATTAAATTAAGCAATCACCTTTAACTTTCTCAGCAACCTCCAAATTCCTACAAGCCATGATGACCCTGGCTCCTCTCTTCGCCAGTTCCCTCGCAGTCTCCTTCCCAATACCTCCGGTACATCCAGTCACAATCACCGTCTTCCCATCCATCCTGGTTGGTTTCCGGAACTGTCCACAAGTGTACTTGGCGAAGAGTCTGATCGCGAAGATGACTCCGAAAAGTCCTAGGATCGCGAATACTGTTGCGATGATGAGTACTGGGAAGACCCAGTAGAGGTAGCTTGCTTTCCAAGCTTCGGCGACGATCATGTCTGTAAAGAGAAGGAAGAGTTGATGGTCAGTAAAGTGCTAGTGTTAGATACTTTAATCGATACAAATTTTGCCCCACACTAGGAATTTCTCGTGTAGGTATCGTGGGTGCGTTAACTAACATTTAAACCCACTTCGTACGCATATTTTTTAATCAAATAAATCTTGATACACAAACAGCCCGACCCGGAACAAATATCTGTAAGCCATACTTGACAAACATTATGTTCCGTGCGGGGATCGAACCTGCGACACACTCAATCGCTCAGCCTGCGCCAACCGTGCCGTCGAATGATTAAATAAATTGAAAATGCATCGTTATGAACCTAGCTCAATACTAGTAGTAGTCTGTTCCGTAGGCTTGAAATTGTTTCTATTTACCCCGAACCAATTTTGTCAGTTCCATCTCATTCCCAACTCTTTAATGAGTGTCCTAAAACGGTCTACATCTGTCATGCAACTTTGTTTACTACGCGTGAGAACCGTTGCGTTCCGGTGAGTCATGCTTTCCGCAACTTATTTACTTGTTTCCAACGCAGTCGATGTCAAAAGATGCGTGTTAGCTAGGGGTCACAGTTGTTTGTCTACTCTACTTCGGCAATCAATCCTATAGTCGTCGCGTCTGAGTACCTAACTCCATCTGTGCCTATGACCATCAGATTAACGTGCGCAATATTACCTGCCGTGACTTCTAACTAAGTAACTAGAACATTAATCTTTGGGGGTCTCTTCATTGTATTCACAACGAGCGAGTTTTTTACCTTGAGGCACCACACCTATATGATGTCTTGACATTTACCTAGTTTCGGAATGAAAATTGTGTTATTGGAATTAACTCATAGGGAGGTATCAATCAATATTACCTAGTACTTAGGTAAGTAACTGGGTTGTTGAGGTCAGATAGGGAGTCATTCCACGCAAAATGCTGGTATTCAGCTGCATCCGGTAAGATTGGTAGCCGATCCCAGCGTAGCTGGCAAAAATGCTTGGCAGATGATGATGATGATAATGATGGACTAAGTTTATTTTATCCGTCATGGGAATCGAAGCAAGAACCCCACGCTGTATTCGTGCTTCTGACAAGTAGACCAAAGTCCTTTGAAACAATTTCAAAATCGATCAAAAAGTCCTTAAGTAGAAGGAAGTGACCTTTGTTATGGTCATGACCACTGACCTATTTCAGCTAGTAATTAGGTTAAAATCAAACAAAACACTAATTAATTCTTTTGACCTGAATTCAACAGGAACCTACGTGATCTGATGATTAATTGAAATAATTTCGTAATATAATTTAGTATTGTTATAGAATCACTTGCGAAGGTCAGCAGTTTGATGATATATTGTCTTGCAAATACTTATGTTACTGCAATCAATTAGTAGGTAAGTGACTGCCTTGAACAATGGTCAAGATCTGCATTCATTATAATCACCTTATTATGAGGACAATTGGTTATCGACTTATCGTGGTGGTATGGACGTCATGTGATGCGGAGGAATGAGGAAAATGTTGAATGTGAAAGTAGATGACTATAAGAGTAGAGGAAGACCAAAGAAACGATGAATGACTGTGTGGACGATGATATGGTTAGAACGGAATTGACTGTTGAGATGACGAGTACCTAATGGAGAAGTGAAGAAGAAGATGCTGCGCTGACCTTTAATAAATTGGGATGAGAACAAGAGAATGATGACGATTCAAGGTAGAATCACTATGCCGGGGTTGCGGGCCTGTTCGAAAGAGATACCGCGGCCCCGGAACATAAAGGGCGAGGAAGGAACATGAATGGGTTTTAGTCAGTAAAAGTCTGACACTTCCTCCGAGTGGGAGAAGTAATTTGATGACTTCCCATCCTCCAAAAAAAAGGTAGAATCACTTTAAAACATAAATTATAACATCACAACTGTATTCTTGCCGAAGAAAACGAGTTTAAGCCTCTCTCAGCCCAGGAGGTAGGCAAAACTCTTCAGTCGTGTAGGTACCTACCTACTTATCAAGTTAGGAAACCTGCAAGTCCGTACCTATATGTTTTGGAAAACCTTATTATAGTTATCGATAAAGTAAAATAAATTAGGTAATGGTATGTACCTACATTATAGTCTTTTAAATGGGGTGGTGAACTTACATGTTTCGCCATAGAATGGCATACAAATATTAGAACATGTTAAAAATAGAATTTTATTAAGTACGAAACATCAATTTGTTTAAATATAAAACGTAAATGTCTATACTCACAACGCGAACACAATCTACTTCCTCGAACCACATCCAAAACACATTAGTTGTGTAAACTAAAAAAGATTCCGGTAACAAGCACCACCACTACACGAGCAAGCAATTAAAACAAAAAAATATAATCGTAAGACGTTCTCTATCGCTTGCACTGATGTCTATCCATAACACACTGGTAAAGTATACTGATGAATCTTTAAGCTAAACATTATGATTTAACTATGCACAAAAAATCATTAAACCCTGTTCACATTGGTGGAAAACTATGTACCTACCTACTTAGTTACGTCATAGACAAAGTAAAGAAATTTGATCCTCAATATCTCCGGATCTAAGAGGTTCCCAGGAATGGTGTAGAACAAAAAAAAAACGGGGAGGAAAAGTGCCATCCTGCTTCGGTAAAGGTACTTTTGCACCCATTATAGCTCCTTATCTTTCACTCGTTACCCATGGCCCCGGTGGGTGCCCATTGCCGGGTCCATAGGTAATTTTAATTACCCGTGGTTCCATGGCATTAGATTGTTCCCGGACTTCTGACTAAATCAATAGTCAAACTGAATAACTTTCTCCATGGGACCACCATCATAATCGCGAAAAAATAATCAACGGCCCCAAATAGGTAAAATTCCAATTCCTACTCGACCAAATGTACCAGCTACTCGTATGAGACAGCTGTTTTTTTTGTACTTTTTTTTTTAATTTGACCAGGATGCCAAAGCAACACCTTGTTTAGTTAACCCATTAATAAGTAATTCCCACGCTGATGGAAGGGATGGTGGGCCCCAGGTAGATAGAGGTACAAGATTAATGTCACTAACTCATCATTATGAGCAACGACTGTTTTTTAGCTCGTGGCTAAATAATAACAGCCGCTCGGGTCGATCTTTAGGTTAAGCCGTGCTTGCCTAGGTTGGTCTGTGTATGGGTGACCACACTTACACACCGAGTTTCCTCCGTGCCTCGGAAAGCACCCCCCCCCCCAGCCCCGGCTGTCATTTGTCCCAAGACAATTAGTTATAGTCTGCCTAAATTCTATTAAAAAATGTTTTATTGTGAAGGTAAACGCCACCAATGTGAACTAGGCTTTAAACATTTTGGTGCAAATATTAAAAAAAAAACAAATACAAAATAGAGTTGACCTCAAGGTTCAAAGTACAACCTCTGAGAGTATTTAATACAATGCAATACCATAAAAACCGGCCAAGTGCGAGTCGTACTCGCGTATGAAGGGTTCCGTACCATATGGGAAGCCCCCTTTAACTTGTAATTTTATTATTTGTTGTTATAGCGGCAACAAAACCGCTTTGCGAAAATCGCTTGCGGTGGCACGGACATGTGATGAGGCGGGATGATGCCCACATGACAAAAAGAGTCATGAACATAGGTACCAGACGGAAAAAGAAGCCGTGGACGACAACCAATAACCTGAATACGAACACTAGCGAAGGACATGACAGCGAGTAACACAACGACAGAGACAACCCACAACCGTGCGGTGTGGCGCAGAAGTACTAGGAGGGCTGACCCCAAATAAATTGGGATAATAGCCAAGAGCAGTGGCGGATTTACAACGTTTTAAGCTATAGGCTGGGAAGTTTTTGCCGCCCTTGGATCTACTATTGTCATGTCCTCGATTATTTTTACAATCCAAAAATTTCGTTGAAAGTGCACGTAAAGTAATTTTTGGGTTTATTTTTGAACTAATCGAAGCTCAATCATGTACAAATAATAAAGGCGGGGTAATGTGTGCTACTTACACAATAATGTACCTACATTCGGTAAACGTGAGTTATAAAAGTTCGTTACAATACCTTTTTGCGCGATTTTTTGTTGGCAAAATCATCGATGATATCGTCGTAAGTTATTTTATTCATTAATTCCGACTCTATGCACAAAAGAGCTAAAGCGTTTAATTTTTCTTCACTCAAGGTCGATCTCAGATAATTTTTTACCCTTTTGAGACAAGAAAAGCTTCTCTCACGCGAACAATTTGTCGCTGGTGTGCATAATGCCATACGAAGGGCTATGTCCAAGTTCGGATAACCGTTCTGCAAGCTCTGTTTTCGGAGGAACGAAGATAGACTCTCCAATGACGTAGAATCTGGTTGGTTGGGGGGCGGCAAACCAGCTGTTTTACCCTAGATTTGGAAGTTTGCTATACCGAATGTACAATGACAAGTGAGAGGGGGAGACTTCCCCCTCGGGAAGTCTCCCCCTCTCACTTGTCACTTTTTGCCTCATCGGCAAAATTTGTTGCAGAGTTCTATCTGTAAACCATCAGAAAATCGTGATGCAGAAATCTTTTTGATTTCTATGAGCAAATTCTATGCAGCAAAAAAAAAAAAGAAAAAAAAAATCGATCCCCAAATTGGCCGCCTCAAAAATCTGCCGCCCTAGGCTCCAGCCTACTCAGCCTGCTGGTAAATCCGCCACTGGCCAAGAGGAAGAAGAAGTTGTTATAGCGGCAACAGAAATGCATCATCTGTGAAAACAACCGTCTAGCTATCGCAGTTCATGAGATACAGCCTGGTGACAGACAGACAGACAGGGAGTCTTAGTAACAGGGTCCCGTTTTTACCCTTTGAGTAAGGAACCCTAAAAAAAATACTACATCGCAAACAAAAATTCTGTAAAAACAATTAGTTCTCTACATAACGCGTCGTCTATACGTCAGTTAGATAATTGCATAATCGCTAATTGACTAATTTGAATACACGATATAGCATGGCATAACACAATTATGGTTGATTGAAATACTTAATATATTATGTTGTGTTATGTCCGCTGTCTGTAAAAGTTTTGGTCAACTTCTGCCCTTCCGGGTGAAAAAAAACTGGTTTCTAATCAATAACAAAAGGTGGCATAAGTCATAATTCTCTTGCCTTTATCCCTATTCATTTGAGCTCGGCGCAGCATGTCATTTGTCTTCTTCTTTCATACAAAAGATGGCTTATGTAATCCGTGGAACAACAGTGTTATTTCAATTCTAACGTTAAAAAAGAACTTTGTTATAAACGAGCGGCTTTTTGGATGCAGCTTGTTCGCCCGATGCGTCATGATTTTTTGTTCGACCGAAAATCATAGTTTAATTGTTTGTAATTGTTAGTTAATTGACTAGATAGACTAAGTATTATTATCCCGGTAGTTCGACATACCACGGGCATAAGTTAGTTTAAAATGCACCCTAGATTCAGATCCTTAGCTTTCTATTCCGACACAAAAATGTAGAGGCACAAGTCATTGAAATGTACATAAATAAGCACTTTGGATTGAGTCATCAAACTTTAGGTCCGTCAAAAATTATGCAATGCGGTACCAGTCACTATGGGGCGAACTTAGTAGATTTAAGATTATAGGATACTTCATTAGGAACAATACAACCATCATCATCTGCTAAGCCGTTTTCCGAGGCGAGATCGAAAACATGATCAGCTATCATCGTTTGATTAGCCTGTTACTTCCGTCTGGCTTCCAGTCTCACCGGATGCAGCTGAATACGTATTTTACATGGAGGGATCGCCTATTTCATCTTCGTAACATTACTACATGAGGAGCTCGTGTCAAAATAATAACTGCTGCTCGGGTCAATCTTTAGGTTAAGCCGTGTTTGCCTAGGTTGGTCTGTGGATGGTTGACCACCCATTACATACCGAGTTTCCTCCGTGCCTCGCAAAAGTACGTGAAGACTGTCAAAATCTACAAATGACCGCCCTGACGTTGGTCCTGGCTGTCATTTGTAGATCTTTGACAGTCGTTACAGATATTTAGTGGCCCAAAAAGTCTGACAACCAGTCTTACCAAGGGGTATCGTATTACCCAGTACTATCTAGTTTGTAAAGGTCAGATAGGCAGTCGCTCCATGTAAAATCCTGGTATTCAGCTGCATCCGGCTAGACTGGAAGCCGACCCCGACATTGTTCGGAAGAGAAGCCTGTCACACCGCTGCCAAATCCATGGGGGGTTCCTCATGGGTTAGGCAGCGGTGTACTGGGTGTAGTGTGTGTGGTGAAGAAATTAAAACCTCACATAACAAGCGGTTCCTACAGCTTTTAATTGAATTGAGGTCATCGACCCACCTGTACAAGGTCAATGTCCATTGAATACAATGACATGCGTAGTTTATGAAGAAATGTCGCAATTTTGATTTGTAGTAGTGTATTGTTATTTGATATTCAAGTCAGGAATGACGGACTGACGCAAGGCCGTTAGCGAAGTCGCGACATTTTTTTGTCTTCATTGTTTCTAAATGATGCCCTTCACAAGCTATATGTTCACATTTGTTTATGTACTTACTAGTAGAACATCCTACTGAGTAAGAAGTAAAACCTGCTACAACTGACAAAATTCTACAAATGACCCTACTTTCCTAGCAAAGATATAGGCTCGGTACGTAATAATATGGCACTAATGGCCCATACACAGACCGACCATATCCCAGATCAGGAGCAGGCCACTAAACCAAGAAGTTGATGGTACACAAATAAATCACTTATTGTCCCGACTTACGACAGTAAGTCGTGGGTTGGAACCCAGACAGGCGCATTACTTAGTGTAATTTATTTCATCACCGCTGCTCTCACACCCTGCAAGGAAAACATCGTGAGGAAACCGGCATGTCATAGAACCAAATTCGAAGACGTGTGACATCTACCAACCCGCACTGGGCCCGCGTGGTGGATTACCTATAGCCCATACGCAAAATACGCGCTTTGACGTGGAGTTGCGGACACCAGTCCGTTATACAATACAAATCACTTATTGCTTATCGAAGAGTTTCGAAACTTGTTGTTTTTGTCTGTTGGTAGGTACTCTTGTATGTCAGTCTTGGATAATCCGTTGTCACTCTTGCGTAAATAAAATTGTTTCTTAGATGGACTTTCTCTTTAACTACCAAATGTTGACACAAAACATCAACAACATGTCGACGGATGTTGCCAAGAAAAGATGTTAATATGTTAATTAAAGAAGACGTTGTCATTTCTCTATTAGTCCGGGAGGTACCATTGCAAATAAAAAACTCATAGTAAGCCGGCTGATATTATCATCGAAGGTTGATCTTATATTACCAATATGTAAACCAATCGTCAGCTGCTCAAGTAGCGGTGGGTGTAGGAATTTACGAAAGTTGTAAAAAATAAATAAAAATTAAGTCATATTAGGCCGGCTAAAACTTTTTTCATAAATAGTTTACATCATAATGAGCTTAAAATAAATCATCAGCTGCATGGTGGAGGGGGGATTATGCGTCAGCCGCTCGCATGAACTTGTAAATGTTAGGTACTGGTCTGATGAAAAACTAAAAGCAATCTACCATCAAGTAGAGAGTGTGTGATAATTATATTGCTTTTTAAGAGAGACATAAGCCCTCTTACACCTACACCTATAACTCTACCGGTTAATTCTGCCGGGTGACCGGGTGCACAAGCACGGAAATAGCTTCATAGCTTACCTAAAGAGGACTATACATTATTATACCTGCTTAAAGGTAGCTTCATCATCATTCTGCCTTTATACCAATTCATTTGGGGTCAAGGCCAAGGTCCCCGACGTAGCCCGAAGAATTGCTAAACTTAAGTGGCAGTGGGCAGGGCACATTGCTCGCAGAACGGATGGCCGATGGGGCCGAAAAGTTCTGTAGTGGCGACCGCGAACCGGAAGACGATGCGTTGGAAGACCTCCCACTAGGTGGACCGATGACCTGGTGAAGGTTGCGGGAATCCGGTGGATGCGAGTCGCACCTGACCGATCAATGTGGCGACACTTGGGGGAGGCTTATGTCCAGCAGCGGACGTCTTTCGGCTGAGATGATGATGATGATGATTTGGGGTCGGTGCAACATGTCTACTTCCATACTTCTCTATAACTCGTCAGACACCTTCTTTTTTTAATTGCCATTATGAGTAGCTCTCTATCTTGATATTATACAATTTAAAGAAACCTAACAATTAAGCTTTAGACATGCATTGATTAATGAACAACCATTACATAATTATCATTACCGTGTTAAAATAATACCTAATTAATGGTCATTTAATTAATTGCCAACATAATTGCAAAGAAAGCGCGATGTTCTTCAAAATCAGTGGCGCATACAACCTTTCACATTTTAGAAAAAAGCCTCAGAAACAAAATTGAAAAATAAAAACAGACTGTAATTGGCCCTGCGGTTGAGGCATAGGAGAAAAAATACTGGAAAACCCATCGATCGTTTGCGAAAACATGAATCTAAAATTAAAAGTCATTCGTTCAAATTAGGCCGAGAATCAGAACGTAAAAAATAAAGATGATGAGAAAATTTGGCTCGTGAGTAAACTGTTTAATTAGAGACGTAAGATTTCATCATCAGCTCATCATCTCCTGGCTCTTGTCACATGTGATTTAGCAAGCGAGCTGGAGAGCGAGTCTAGGTGTGGGAAACTATACAGCCCGGCAAGCATGGGCAGGGGATAAAATTTTATCCACCGGTTATTTCCACTGACAAGGGACAAAATTCAAACAAAAGTGGAAATAACCGGTGGATAAAATTTTTATCCCCTGCCCATGCTAGCCGGGCTGGGTGTAAACCACCTCATCAGAAAACCGTCAACCAAGCATTCTGTACCTACAGCAAAAAAGTAACTTTACGCAAAAAATATTGCTGGGAAGAAACTTTTTTTTTGGGGTGAAAAGTCACGTTTTGTGGTAGGTATAACTCAATGTAACGCACTCAAGACATTGTGCTGATGGATAGATCGAACAGTACGGGGTTCGTGGAGGTATTTAAAATCTTGCAATAAACACTTGTGTTAAAAAAAAAAACTTGTCAAAAAGTTGTAACTTTGACCCCCAATATCTCCGTAACTAGAAGGTATGGTCAGGCCAGGTCACCAGGTCAGGTCTGGTATGGCCAGGTATGGTGAAGAACAAAAAAAATGATCGGAATGACGAGGAGAACAAGTGCCTTTCGGCTTCGTTAAAGTAAAACTAAACTAAGAACTAGACTAGCTTTGGCGAGCACACCGAAAACTACGGACGGAGGACGGATGGGCGAGCGGGCAGGCGCGAGGCGCACCGGGCGACACACGGGCGTGGTGAACGAATATCGCTGGCATCGTTGGATATTTCGTTCAAATCGTGCGTATCGCTGAACTCTATAGTTAGTGCTGTGAACTAAAGTATAAAAAGAGGTTAAACGACGAAATGGTTTATCGCTGCGCTTATCATGCGCTTTAAGCGCAGTCCACTAGTGAGCGAACGAGCGAGCCGGGCGAGGCATCGTTTCATTTCTTTTCATACTTTGGTTTAGATCGCGTGCTACCGAAAGAGCCGAAACGAAGTATGAAAAGAGGCTCGCTCTGCTCGCTCGCTCGCTCGCTAGCAGGCGGTGTGGCGTGCGCGCGTGGAAGTAGAACCGCTGTCAATGTGCACGCTATAGATAATTTATTTTTGTCATTCCTCGCATTATCCATCTATGAATTATGATTGTGATCGACCTCGACTGTCCAAGTTTATAAAGAAACAATCCATTTTTAGCAACACTTAGGTAATCGAATCACCTTTCGGTTTGGAAATCCGAAATACGAATTTCAAAATGCTAATGATTATTGGTTGATTACGTGTTTTAAAATTGAATCATTAATTAATTGTGTAAGCTTTTATGAGATAAGAAGTAAGTAACTAAACAATTCTATACAGGGTGTAAACCACCTCATCACAAACCCGTTAACCAAGCATTCTGTACATCATACAAGTAAGTAGAACCTTACAACTAAGTAACTTTACGCAAAAATTATTGCTGGGAAACAACTTTTTTTTTGAGGTTCGCTCTTAAAACATCGTGCTGATGGATGGATTGCATATTACGGGGGTCGTGGAGGTATTAAAAGTCACAATCTTACAAAAAAAACTTGTGTTTAAAAAAACTTGTCAAAATGTTGTATCTTTGACCCCCCATATCTCCGTACCTAACTAGAAGGTTCCCAGGCATACCTGGGACTACACCCAACTACTTGGGTACACCATAGTGTAGAACAAAAAACTGATCGCAATGATGGGGAGAACAAGTGCCTTTCGGCTTCGTGAAGAGATGTTTTATACGACGACGATCGATCGAGGCAGTCAGTCATCGTTGGTCTAGTGGTCGTAACCGCTACTGCTTAGCTTTGGGGTCCGGGTTCGATTTACAGAACGGACAAAATATTAATTATTGTCTTTTTTTATTACGATTTTTTCAGAGGGAGCTCGAAGTCTTGAAATGTACCCTACTGATGGCAGTAGGCTTACTCTATAACATGGGACTTCAACATAACAGGCTAAACATTGGTGTACTATAGAAGGCCCTCTACGTGGGTTACGTAGAGGGCCTTCTATAGTACACCAATGTTCCGGGATCACAGACCTCATAACATCACGCCTGTTATCTCTGAAGGAATAAACAGAGGTGTATCTAATAGTACACCCACATTTCAACAGTTATAATACTTCGCCCGAGCCGGGAATCAAACCCAGGACTTCATGCTGACCAGTCGCGCTTGACCACTGCACCAACAATAATATAATCGTACAAACTCACCGTTTTCTTTGAATAATATTTCAGCTCCGTATTCCCGTAAGCACTGCACTTAGATACACACGTGTGAGTCGGGCGGGTGTCGAGTTAGAACTGAGAGGCAGACTTTGGCTTTCGACTATCGTTAGAGAACGCTAGCTAAGATGGAAGTCACAGTGCGAGCTATACGATGCGACAGCTATTGCATGGGTTTTTTTTTTGGGACAAGCCCGCCACCCCATTTCCAAACCACTGTAGCTCCTGAAATCCAGAATCAACAGTGGCGACCAACAGAAAAGCGCCGAGGCAATGAAGCTCGACGAAATCCCAGAGAATGAATTTAACTGTCTGGATCCCGCAACGAAATTAATTAGAAAGTATTGCGGAGGCGTGGGTTGCAGAATATCGATACTGAAGATAGGTATGAAGATATGAAGCACTATTAACAACCGATCCCGACTAAGGAGAATTCACAAGTACCCCGCATCCTATATTGTATCGTATTGTAGGTTTAAAACTTAGGCAGGCATTTCACTTTTTGTACTTAATTAATTTCATCACCATTGTTCTCAAAACGTGGCCCGTGGTGGATATCAGCTTACTCCTTCTCATAGAGAGAAGGTGACGCAGCAGTGGCTTCTTTTTTCTTCTATGACGTTATTCACTGATTAAACAACACTAGCCCGCGTAGCACGACCACCGTAGACACGACAGATAGTCGACAAATCTTTTGTTCATCTGTCATTTTGTCGATTCAATGACAGATGAACAAAAGATTTGTCGAGTCTCTCTCGTTTCTCCGGTGGTCATCCTAATCGGGCTGAGCTGTGGTAGGTTACCTTTTTTTTTCGGATGGGAAATCATCAAATGACTTCTCCCGCTCTGGGCGGAGCAGGCGGGAGTGTCAGGCTTTTACTGACTAAAACCCATCCATGTTCCTTCCTCGCCCTTCATGTTCCGGGGCCGCGGTATCTCTTTCTGTGTGTAGGTTACCTGGACAGACATTATTTTCCACACGATAGTTCTCGGAAGACGGACGGCACCGTCGAGGTCGGCCCAGAATAAGGTGGTGAAACGATCTGGACTTGTACGGCGATCTGGACGTGTAAGGAATTGGAAGACGTAGCCCAGCAGTGGGACAGTACAGGCTATTAAAAGAGAAGAAGAAAGTGCGCCCCTACATAGACGGGCAGCGATAAAACGCTTTCAGTGTGCCTAATCTTTATAACTTTGAAGATAGAGCTTAAGGAAAACTAAAACGTGTGTGAATAATCTATAATCACGCTATTCGTTGTGGGCTTGTGGGGTCAGGCAGACATAAGCTGATATAGAGCCTGATGGAGGTTATGGAGCCTTATCAGAAATCAAAGGTGTATGTATGTACATACACATGTTACATTTCAAAATGTAACTTTGATGAACATTTACAGAATACATTCTTCTTCATCGTGTGGTTAATGCATAACCTGGTGTCAGAGTTTTTATGCCTTCCATAATATGGACCTCTGACTTGGCTTTACATGCCGTCAAGAAATATCTCTCAGGCTGGTTGCTGGTTTCCTCACGAAGTTTTCCTTCACCGAAGCAAGTGATAATTGAAAAATACACATATGAATCTGAAAAATCATAGGTGTGTGTGTGTTTTTCGTTGGAACTCGAGACAAATAAGTTGACAGTCATTGCAGACGGTCACACCATACTCATCGCTGCTAGGTGAAATGAAATTGGAGTAGAAACCGAAATTATACAATAACTACCCACATACTTCATCATCATCTTCAGCCTATTAATGTTCCCACTGCTGGGACACAGGCCTCCTCTCTATAAGAGGGAATGGGCTATAAACCACCACGCGGGCCCAGTGCGGATTGGTAGATGTAACGTCACATGCCTTCGAATTTTTTGGTTTCTTCACGATGAAGAAACCGGCATGTCCTATGGCCGTGACTTTACCGTTTTGAGAGCAGTGGTGGTGAAATTAATTACAAAATAATGTGCCTGTCTGGGTTCGAAACGTTATTGTTCGTAAGTTATGTATACTAAGACTGCCAAAATCATAACTTTTCCTTTTGGCTTTGCAGTAGTCAGGAAACAAATAAGTTCTAAGAGAGGAGCCTTCTCAAGTTTTCTTAGAACAGCTTTCACATTACCCCTGAACAGGGTCGCCATTGAGAGCTTCTTGAAATGTCATTATTGAGTCGTTAGCTGCTGTGAATGTGTGGCAGTCGGCATTATGAATGCACAATGCAATGATTGTTTAACTGTGTCTTCTTTCCTACATTATACATTCTGAACTGAAGCGCATTTTGAATAGAGATATAATAACCCAACGGTTTGGATGTTAGGCAGAGCGGGTAGACGTATCGTCAGTTCCCGAGGTTGCAATTCTCTCTTCGCTTATTTGAGAGACTAGCGTGAACAGGAAAAGAAAACTAGTTAAGGCAAACCTCAGAGCAAATAGTCCAAACAAAGCCTACGATAAGGAACTCGTCCTCCACGTGATATAAAATTTACTTTTGGGACTTTGGGCGGCCATTACGAATGGCTTCGCGCTATCTGACTGTGAATTTACGTTACTTTCACGGCGCGAGTTGGTGCTATAGCCTCGGGTGTGCTCTGGACTGGACGGGGTTGGCCATGGACCGAAACCGATGTAAAGTCATCATCATCGTAACAGCCCAGAATCACGTACTGCTGGCTATATGCCTCCCATTTTATCTGCCACACTTCCCAGTTTTGTACGTCTCTTATCCAGATGTTTCCCCGCGACTTTTGACGATATCGTCGATCCAACGAGCTCTAGGATGCCCCTGGTTTCTTTAGCCTAACCATAGCCATCACTCGATCAAAGCCTTGTTCCATTGAACTTTTAACTAAGTACTAAGGTTATTTACTACATTAATAACCGCCGAATACTCAAACGTCATTCATTTAGGGGCTGCTTAACATTTGAGCAGCTCCTAATCTGTTTTTCAATGGCCAAACGTCAATTTTGAGTATCTGTCAAAGTGACGTTTCAGTATTCGGCCGTAAGTTGTATGTTCAGTTGGTTCAGACATCCTCGTAAATAATTTTAACGAAGGTACGGCAGAGGGCTATTTTGAAGAGTCAACAATGTCGTGCAGGTCCGCAACTCGATGTCTAAGTAAATATTAGTGCACTTTGTTGCACAAATTGCACAGCTAACAACGTTGAGTCAGCTTTAACACGACGACTTGTACAGTTATGAAGAAAAGTCTGTTGTTTTGAATAAAATGGATGTAAAGTATTGACAAATTGATTCGTTTTTAACCCGCGATGCAAAAAAAGCGGTGATATGGATTAATAAGCTGTCTACGAAGTGACTAGCAGGCGCCGTATACTTACTGTTAATAAAAAAAAAAAAACGTTTATTTCTTAAACATAAGTCTTGTACAACAAAAATAGTGATTGGAGTACCATTAACCAACCATTATTTTCCCATGATGGAGCTACTGATGTTTTATTTAATCACTAGTTCCATTTTCAAAGAATCTGAAAATAATGGAACTGCGCACCACTACAATAATTGATTATAACTGCATAGGTTCCTAACTTTCCCGCACAAACTCTTTAGGCCACAGCAAAAGAAATGCATAAAACAGTTGTGCTCGGTTGTACAAAAACGAAACTTGTCATCTCACCTTGCGATGCTAGCGCATTGTGAAAACGCAAATAGTTGTAGAAAGTGACGTTTTGGATTCAAGATGGCTGCCATGGACTATGTCAACTATGTGCAGGTTTTGCTAGGTTTTGCCTACTTTTTGACATCCTATAACTAAGTACTTCTTACTACTTACTAACAAATAGTAATAGTCCAACGGTGTGATCGTCGGACTGTCAAATCATAGGTTTGAAGTTCGAACCCAAGACACATACCTCTGATTTTTCGGATTCTTGTGCGTATTGTAAAAAATATCACTTGCTTCGGTGATGGAAAACATCATGAGGCAACCAGCATGCCTGAGAGATACTTTTTGGCGGTATGTTAGAAAGAGAAACTCTGAAAGGAGAAGAAAAATCCATAAGTAAGTACTACAATAAATGCGAATATTTGTGAGGATGTATGGATGGATTTGTTACTCTTTCAAGCTTTTGTTTTTCGGCATCAAGGTATTGAATCAGGTGGTGTCGGTAAAGTACGTATTTGTTAGATATTATAAGGGTAGACGACAAAAAATAATAATAAGTCCGTCAGTTAGATTATCAACAAATATTTGACCCGTATTTTTTCTTTTGTTACATAAACCAAAATTGACGAAAATATCGACGCTTTTAAAATTCTCAGTACGTCACGCCTTGGTATAATTTTTAGCGCGTTCTGACGTTACGAGACCCCACTCCCGAATTTTGATGCGTTTTATTAAATGTTTGTCAATATTCATTGATTTACAAAAACAAAAAATACGTGTCCATTATTTTCCAATACTCTAACTGACGGACTAAATAGATTTGCAACTTTTTGATACTATCATCATGCCTGTTCTCATTGCTTGGGTTCAATTCCTAGTTCGACCAAAGTGTTATTGAGTTTTTCCGTCAGGAAATTTTGACATGGGGCGGCTGCTTATTTAACCTCCACAACCCAGTTAGTACTGGGTAATACGATAACCCTTGTGGCACCGCTTAATTGTGAATGGTTGTCAGATTTTCGGGCCACTGACAATTTAAAGACTGCCAAAGATCTACAAATGACAGTCGGGACCAAAAGCTTAATTTCCGAGGCACGGAGGAGACTTAGGTATGTAATGGGTGGTCACCCATCCACAGACCAACCTAGGCAAGCACGGTTTAACCTGAAGATTGCTACAAACGACTGTTAGGTTCGCTTCTCTAAAGACACAAAATATTTCCATGACCTTTCTTTGTTCGTTTATCAATAAGTTAGCCATGAATACAAAACCACATACATTAGGTATGTCACTTCGTTCACAAACGATAGAAAGCTGGATTTCTATAGAAAATGTACAGTTACACGCTATGACCAGATTAGATTGACACCTGTAACTGCATATTTCTTTATAAATCTTTCGGGATGCTCCGAGGAGAGGGTTTAGATTATAATGGTCGTACATAGTACATAATTAGTAATACGATGCACTCTATGTGATGGACGTCGCAAAATGGTGCTTTCTAATGGAACGGGAGAAAATCTCAAATGATTGATTTAACGAGGCGCGGTAAGATGCTGCGTGTTTGAACTGTTTGTGGGAGATTAATAAAATATTATTGACTATTATTAAAATTGTTTTCGCCGCTAGAGGCGTTCGTTTAGAGTAAGGTCTTCCGAAATGTGATATCATAGTGTTCGTGCTTTATTTTCACGACATTTTACTTAAGTATTTTCACGATTGTGGTCAAGATTGAGCCATTCCTGATTATTTACGACTTGAAGATTTTAAGTAGCAAGTTAGAACTAATTTCTTTGTTCTTGGAGGAAGAATAATTTTGAAACATTTCATACTTTACAATACAACATACAATACGGACAATATTCTATGTATCTAAAGTGTATACACTATGTTGTTCTACGCAATAAAATAAACTGCATATGGAGTTATGGTACTTACTTAAAAGTATACAGGGTGTAAACCACCTCATCACAAAGCCGTTAACCAAGCATTCTGTACATCAAATTATGTAAATTTACGAAAAATGATTGCTGGGAAACAACTTTTTTTTTTGAGGTTATAAATCATGTTTTGTAGGTAGAACTCAATGTAACGCACTTAAAACATTGTGCTGATGGATGGATTGAATAGTACGGGAGTCGTAGAAATGTTAAAAGTCAAAATCTTACATAAAAACACTTGTCAAAAAGTTGTAACTTTGACCCCCCATATCTCCGTAACTAGAAGGTTCTCAGGTATGGTGTAAAATAAAAAAATGATCGTAGTGATGGGGAGAACAAGTGCTTTTCGACTTCGTGAAGAGGTGTTTTACACCCTTTATAATAGAATGTATGATAGGATCCTACTACCGGCTCCAATTGAAAAAATCTTTTTGCGATGGATAGTCCGTTT
Source organism: Xestia ashworthii (assembly GCA_950022955.1). NCBI lineage: Eukaryota > Metazoa > Arthropoda > Insecta > Lepidoptera > Noctuidae > Xestia > Xestia ashworthii. Next base: position 17,290,285 of record OX465570.1, on the reverse strand, counting down.
ATTGAGGAAGGCTATAGGCTATATAACATCACGCTATGACTAATAGGAGCGGAGCAGCAATACGAAATGTTGCCAGCGGGAAAAAACCTTCCGTTGAGCAGGCGATGCGTTGCGATATCAAAACTTCACGCGAACGAAGTCGCGGGCAGAAGCTAGTTAGTATTAAATATTGGACTTAAGTTACAACAAAAAGATTCTACTTGCAATAAAATCCTCTTTACCGTTCCTTATAGACACTGGCTTTAAAAGTGAGAAAAAAAACAACCTCAAAAACGTAGTCTGACAACCGTCAAGATTTAACAAACACGAATGAACACGAAATTTATCCTGTCAAACAATCAATACTGAATAAAATAAAGAATATAAATAAAATAAATTATTATTTAAATGAAGCATGATGGCTAATATGCAGTCTCCAATACCTCTATCGGAAATCGAATCAGTGCTGGCATGGGTCGATACTTTTAAACTATCGAGAGCCACGAAGAAAATTAATCGGGACTTTTCTGATGCTGGTGAGACACTCTTTAGTCTTTGATCTTTATATTATTCGCTGTTGTTTTCTGCCGGTATTTATTGTATGGTATACAAGCCCCCATACATATAGGAAGCATACTCAGCGTGTAGAAACGAATGGTGTGGCCCACGTAAAGGCACTTTAGAAGTCAACTCATCTGCTGCCTGTAATGTTCCCACTGCTGGGACTTGGCCTCCTCTCAATGAGAGGGAATGGGCTATAATCCACCACGCTGGCCCAGTGCGGATTGGTAGATGTCACATGTCTCCGAATTTTTGGTTCTCCGTCGGTATGCCGGTTTCCTCACGATGTTTTCCTTCACCGTTTGAGAGCAGTGATGATGAAATAAATTAAATAAAGTAACGCCTGTATGGGTTCGAACCCACAACTTACTGTTCGTAAGTCGAGGCCGCCACCACTGGGCCATAGCTGCTCTCGTAAAAGTCAACAACTCATAATAATTTCTTTTTTTTACCTACCTGTGAAGATAAGGACTGCGCTGTATATTTTCCCAAGTCTTTTGAGAATTAATTGTTTGATTCATCATGGTCGTTTTTTTATTGAGTGATGGGTTGGTAATAAATCTAAAAAAATCCGCAGCTGACCAAAGGCAGCACCACCAAGCCTCGCCAAGACACACCAAGTACCGGCACACATGTACTCGGCATAAGATGTCTGTGCAGTGTTATAGATAGTCTGGCATAAAATGGGCCCCATCATACCCCAGCATCATTTATTTAGGGTCACATAATAGACCACTGATAAACTGAGATAATAATAAACTGATATGATTAACTGAATGAAAAATAAACTAAGTAAAAAAAAAATACTGCCAACATCATTGCTCTTCAAACTGCTCAGGTAAACATCTAAGCAGGTTATCGAACGAAAACTTCGACGTTCACCCCCTAGTAGAGGGAGGGTGGCCCAGTTTCACCGAGAACTGTAGCGTGAAGTGTGTCACCTGTAGAAATATTAGAAGGGGGACGGCAATTAATCACGTGATGTTTTAGGCAACTTTAAACGCCCCCTCCCCCACGGTGATACGCGGTCGAAAATCACGTGTATTTTTTTGGTGCAAATTATTTTAAAACAATCAGAATATTATACTTGAAGTACTAACGGGATTATATCCGTGATTTTCTTTAGTTTCTATGAGCTGAAAGTCTAAGGTCCATGTTCACCGAAAAGATAACGGTCTGATTATCTAAAAACAGCTGTCACTGTGACCTGTTCCCATTCAAAAATGTGTTTTAAACAGCTGTTTTTAGATAATCAGGACGTCATCATCTTTTTGGTGAACATGGACCTAAGACAGTGGATCAGAATATTATCTTTAAATAGGTTAACAGGTACCGATACTGGTATTCAGCTTCATCCGGTTTGACTGGAAGCCGACCCCAACATAGGCTAGGCTAGCCTCTGTCATCATCATCATCTGCCTAGCCAAAAGGCAAGGCAGATGATGATGGTGAGGTTAACAGGTAATCTAATTTAATTCAGGAAAATTAAGCACCGTGATAAAAATGTCCAGACAGAAAATTTTGAAGAAGCGCTCAAAAATAAAATAAATACAGGTGGATAGCCCACGTGGGGAAGACGGAGGTGTACCCCCCGTCTTCCCCCTAGTGATATAACGTGATTTTGTTGCGAACCCCCTCCCCCCTTTCGAGCCTCACGTAATTTACTTATGGCTGGTCCCAAGGTCGATGTTGCTATATAATTACTTATTGTTTCCTTCACCAGTCCTCCTAGCAGAAATCCTCTGCATCCACTACCCAAAACTAGTGGAGATGCACAACTACCCTCCACGGAACAGCCACTCGCTGAAGCTCAACAACTGGATGACCCTCAACAGGAAGGTGCTGAAGAAGTTGAAGCTCAATATGTGCTGCAACACCATGGAACAGCTGGCAAACTCTGCGCCGGGGGTCATTGAGAGGATACTGGTTATGGGTGAGTTGTATTGTACAAGATCTTCGAGATTATGATAACGAACCCATCAGGAAGTAACTGTTACTGTTACTGCTAGCCTGCATCAGCCCACAGCTGGGCAAAAGCCTCTCCCTATGATTTCCAGTTGTTACGATCTAGGGCTAATGTTGGCCACTTGGTCATTGGTTTCGTCCAGCTCGTCCCGCCATCTTCTGCGAGATCTGCCGCGACGCCTACACGAAGTTGCCAATCAAATTTTTTGTACATCAAACTAAGTAACAATGCAAAATACTTTTCTGGGACACAACTTATTTTTTACATAACATAACTCCTGTAATCCCTGAAGGTTCAGGAAGAGGGTGTTCCTAATGTTACACCCACATTTCGTCTGTTTAAGTCCCACAGAATAGGACATAACCTTTTTTGGAGTTTCTCAATACGTAATAGCCATAGCCAAGAAAAGTTACGGCTTCTAATAGTATATTATTAAGGTATACCTAGATTGTCATTTCAGTTCGAGATAAAATCCGTCGTGACGAGGACCTGAACAAGTCCATGAGGGACGCCGAACAGAACATGTCTAGCGGCGGCAGCTACTACGAAGCCTGCGGAGATGATGGTACATACTGCTGTGATTCTGTCTTGCCCGTTTATCATAAGCCTACTGCAGTCCATGCTGGACAAAAGATCCATTGAGCGCCATTGTTCTCGATTCTTAGAAACTCTTATCCTACTACCTGAGGTCGTCCCACCTTACGCTTGCCGACTAGCAGTCTCCATCCAAGAACACGTCTACCCCAGCGGTTATCGGTCCTATCCTACGGCTAAGGGACCGCCTCAACGAGCGAGAGAATCGCGGCGATATTATCGTCCTTGCCACGTTTTTCTAAACAATCTCTTCGTAAATCTTTTCGTATAGAAATACACTAGCTTCTGCCCGCGACTTCGTACGCGGATCCTGATGTTGCTTATGCCAGCGACAACGGGGTCGTCAAAATCGAAGATCTGAAACGTCTGATGTCGAATTCTAAGAACCCGGGGAAGGGAAAAGCGGATCTTTCCCATCTGAGCAACACATACCGTTTGTTTCTTTTCGCCATTTAACAGCTTCACAAAAAGTACAATTTTGAACCATAATAAATGTGGCGTATTCAATCATAGGAGTATATACGTAAATGTACTCCGTTCCTTATCAACCCAAGGAAGGTCGCCATGCCCTACGGCTATATCTTAAGACACATCCGATTCTTCAGATGATATCGACATTCTGTTCAGACAATGTCGAATTCGATCAGAATTCAAACGTTCGTTGCGCTCTTCTTCTGTCTCTTCATGCCGTACTCCAGTAATTCTTTCTCTCTCACTTTCTAACTGATTATGAATATTTTGTTGTGTGCGTGTTCGGGGCAATGTACGAGTATGATAATCTCGAGCAGCAGTTAGTCGCGCATCACGTTCATCACTCGTTTCAAAAGACCTGTTAGTAGATGTGCGAATACACTGAGAACTCAAGCGTGATTCTGTATCGGTAAACGTTTCCGATTCGCGAGACAATGCATGTCGCTCACGATCAGCGGACAGTCGCGCATCACGTTCCCCACTTGTCTCTAGAGATCTACAAGTCGATGCGTAGATACGCTTGGTACTCAAGTGCAATTCTCTATCCGTGAACGTCTCTGACTCGCGAGACAATGCATGACGTTCACGATCGGCCAGTCGCGCATCTATTCTTCACTGGTCTCTAGAGATCTGGATGTAGATGCGTAAATACGCTAAGAACGCAGGCGTGCTTCGCGATCCGAAGAGGTTTCCACGGAGCAAGCAGCCTGGTGTTCTCGAACAGCATCAAGTCTCTCCTGACGCTCTTCGGTAGATTCTTGGGATCTTATGATCCTCAATCTTGTAGCTCCTTTGGAACATTGGGAAAGATTTGACCTCTTTCTAGGCATGGTTATAGTTTTGTTGTGAAGATATCTAATCAATTAAAATCTAATTGACTGCTCCCCTGCGTTACCGGGTAGGCTACCGAGTCACGAAGATAAATGGAAAAGGAAATTCAACACTCAAATAACATAAACCCGAAGACATATTTATTCGATAAAATAAAATAATAAATGGGAGTTTTGGCCAGTCGAGTCAAATTTTCATTGATATACAATCGTCATCGAAAATCAGTCCTAAAATGTTAGCGCCTTCACCGCGTGGAGGTACTCCCAGCTTATGTTATTTTATACAGTGAAGTAAGTGATAGCTTTGCAATAATTTTCACATCAGATGTTTCTGACCTTCGATTTTTTCTAAGTCAACAGAGAGTGCTTATCAGATTGAACAACTTTTGCTAAGACGTCATTCCTATATGTGTTATGGTGTAGCTGGGCTCTTGGAGTTCCACATCAGGTGTTCCAGATCTTTAAATTTATTCTCTCAGCAGAAAATGCTCATCACGTGGAACAATTTTTGCTATGGTGTCATATTTGTATCTCTCATAGTTTAGCTGGTCTGTTGCGGTTCTGCATCAGGTGTTCAAGTTTCCAACATAAATTATAGCCTATAGCTGACCAACGCAACTTCGTCTGCGTCACATAAGAGAGAGAAACGAAAGGCAAAAAAAAACCCCGTTTTTGCAACATTTTTCATTCCTGCTCTGCTCCTAATTGTCGTAGCGTGATGTTATATAGCCTAAAGCCTTCCTCGATAAATGGACTATCCAACACAAAAAGAATTTTTCAATTTGAACCAGTAGTTCCTGAGATTAGCGCGTTCAACCAAACAAACAAACAAACAAACAAACAAACAAACTCTTCTGCTTTATAATATTAGTATAGAAGTATAGATTCGTTGAATCGCCGCGATTCTCTCGCTCGTGTAGGCGGCCCTTTAAATTATATGGCCGGCCCATTGCCACTTCAGCTTGCTATTTTCTAAAGCTATGTCGACAACTTGTTTTCTGCCGGATCATCTCGTTCCAGATTCGATCCCTCAGAGTCCCAAGTATAGCCCGCTAAGCGCCCGTTTTTTCATTACAGACATTAAAAACATATAGGCTCACGTGGTGGATTATTGGCTACATCCCCTTGCAGAGAAGAGGTCTGGATTTTGTCACTACTTGTTCCGCCTCGTCAAAAAAATATTTTTGCAATGTAGTTGAATACTAGCAGAACATCTTATACTTCTTTGATGTTTTAGACTTCAGATTCATAGTAATAAGAAATCATTTATTCTGTTTTAACAACCGGTCTGTCTCACGTATTTTTTTAAACTACAGAACCCACTTCGTCTTCCTCATTTCAGCCCGGATACACACTGTTGAGAAACCTCTCCGTTCTTCTGTCACTCTTCTCTGTTCTTTACGACCATTATCCATCCGTTTCCCGCGATCCTGACGATATCACCAACCCAGTCACCCACATATCAATAAAATCGAAATAATGTTCCAGACCAGGTACTGATGGTGCCAGTCAAAATAAGGGTCAACGGGGTCTTGGAGACAGCGCAGCAGAAGGTGATCAACTACGAAACTTACTGCGCCCTCAAAGAAGAGATGAAAGACGCAAAAGAAGCTGCGGATGTGCTCAAACAAAAAGTGAGTAGAAACGGTAGTGACAAAGAATAATAGTCAGGGGTTTAAAACAAAAGAACCAGCATTTTATATTTTTGCTTAGAAGAACGATAAGAAGCTATACTTACCAACAAACGCGGTTGGGAGAATTTTGTATGAAGGCTGGCCTGCCTAGCTTCTGCCATTAGTCAATCACGTACGTATAAAGTTAATCAATAGCTGGCATCAATGTTAAACGAAGTTAGAGGCCCATGCGCGGCATAAAAACTCTGCCACCAGGTTAAGCGCTAACCTCACGATCAAAAAAAAGATCAATACAAAGTTTAGTATAAGACAAAATCTTGTTCTAAATCTAAACTGAAGTCAAGTCTCTTTTTTTTTCGAATTATAGTGGATTTTATGCATGGCTGCTATTTTATTTAGTAAGAAAATTACGTGGCGGAAGTTAGGTAGGCCAAATTATTAGGCAGGACGAATCCCGTTTCATTCTTTTATTTCTATCATACAGGTTGAACATCTAGACAGTCTGTTGAAACTAAAAGAAGAAAGAATAGATGAACTGCAAAAGCAGCTAGAAAGAAAACAAACGTGGCGAAAGGAGGTTGAAGTCCTAACGAGCAACCTAACCATGAATTCTGACAGTGTCTCTTCAAACCTGGACGTAAAACATGAATGCATTATAATGCCCGTCAAAACTACTAACTCCCTTAAAACTATAAGGTCTATAGGTAAGGTGGATGATATGAAAAATCCCGTCATTAAAGACTCGTTTAAAACCATCTCCATTCCTAGTCTTTCCGATGTCATCATCGCAGATATGAATGATACTGTGGACAGAATTAAATCCGATGTCTTCAAAGAAATAGAGATAAGCGGCGAATTAGAAGAGAAAATGGATTGTTACCAGGAAATTTTCGAAGATTTCAAAGACAGTGTTATGAGACAAGACAATTTAACGACCATCCACGAAGCACAGCAGCCTGATATAAACGAAATTCCTCTAAAAATGGAATGTAGCGATGGCTTAACAAATAACTTAATAAGTTAGTTAAGTTCAATTTCATATACTCCAACCGCTGGCATGAGTGTTTTCGTACTGGCTAATAAAATATTTGTAAAAGTTTAACATCATGGCACTTAGAACAAGTGAAATCCACATAATAAGTGCATAGTTGTAATTGTACCTATGTAAAAAGTTTAAAATTTTTGATTATTTTGTGATCGTGTTTGTCTTATTTAAATAAATGTTTTTGGATGTCCTAAATTATGCTACGTATTCATAAGAAGTAGATATAAAAAAAACGTCTGTTATATTTCAATGTTTTTATTAGTTTTTAGTTTGTTTGTTACTATTCATTTAGAAATAAAAAGTTTACACTAAAAGTTTCTTTGATTACTTCGTGTTGGCTTGGAATATGTCTAGGAGGCTAGGATGTTTGTTCAGTATTTCTGAAATTTCTTGGTACCTGCTTTCCCTAAATTCTGCATCAGTTCGTTTCTTCATCTCCTTCTGCTGTTTACTAAGAAAAAAGTTCGCAAATTAATGTAAGTTCGAAAATAAATATGCTGGAACCCATTTGATTGTTCTGGTGGCTTACGATAGTATCTAACACGATTCACCCTTTGGCCCCGTCCCCACTATGCCGTGACGATAAATTTATCGTTGGTTTTTAGTTGGCAAAAAACTTTTTTGCAAAAAAATAGAACCGACTTCAAAAAAAAGTGAAAAATAACTTTAGCTTCAGAAGTCGGTGACCATTGTTTGATTGATTATTAAGTTTTTTTGTCACCGACTTCTGAAGCTAAAGTTATTTTTCACATTTTTTTAAAGTCGGTTCTATTTTTTAACCGACTTCCAAAAAGAAGGAGGTTCTCTATTCGACTGTATGTATTTTTTTTTTTTTTTTTTTATGTACTTATGTTCACTGATTACTCGAAGACGCCTGAACCGATTTGAAAAATTCATGATGTTCTATTATGAACTGGTGTAAACAATAGACAGACAATAGATTTCAGCAAACCCAGTCCATTTGCTATCATTTATTGAGGAGTTCCGTTCCATATCTCCGAAGTTCGTGATCAGATCATGACAATATTTCTATGGGACCAACTTGGAAGTATACCCTTTCAAACAAAAAAAGAATTTTTCAAATGGGTCAGGCGTCTTCGAGTAATACATACAGTCGAATAGAGAACCTCCTCCTTTTTGGAAGTCGGTTAAAAAGTCATGGACACCTCCATTTAAATACACAAGCCGCGACACTTAAAACTACACGATTATCTGTCGCCACGACAGTGGGAACGGGGCCCTAACCAATTTATTGCTGAGAGACGACTTTTATGGGGTGAAACATTTTAAAATGTTTGATTGATGGATGCATTGAATATTAACGGGGTTGTGAGGTATTTAAAGTAATTTGCGTTAAATACATGTAGGTAATTTTAAGAAATCTTCGGAAAAAGTTGGAATTTTGACCCCGATATCTCCGTAACTAGAAAGTCCCACCCAGCCCCCAGGTATGGTCTAGAACAAAAAAATATATCGCAATGACATGGAGAACAAGTGCCTTACGGGCAGTGGCGTAGCGTGGCGTGGGTGTCAGCCGCCCGGGGCGGAAGACAATTTTGCCGCCCTCTATTATAATTATTTATTTATTTACTTATTTATCAAAAAAGGTAAGTATACTTAAAAATTAAGCCCCACAAAACCGTTGTCATGGTTTGACTGTGGGGGTCGGTGAGTCTTTAAACACTCATACTAAGTTTATTTACAACTACCTAATTTTGTTAGTATTAAGTATTAGTAACAATGGTGCTTAGATATTAGGTTAGTATTGTTAGTATAATCATCACTTAAAAGTAAACATTTTTAACTACCACCCCCTACCCCCCTAACCACCCCCTTACCTTTTTATTTATTTAGGTATTTCAATTTGATGCATATGTCACCGTAAAATTGTCAAACACGTTATATTACAATATAACGTGTTTCTCTAGCGATATTGTAAACTCTCGAATTATTGTCAACTGAATAATCGGGACTTGGGGCACCCCCCCGTTAGGTTAGTTAGGTTCCTTTAAACCCTGCACTCGGAAATAGGGGCCCCGCGAAGCGGGGCTCCGTCGACTACGCTTTTTAGGGAAATATAAAGTGTTTTAAGGTTAGGTTATATTAATCGGTATTTCTCAGAAATGGTACAGTATCTTTTCATGAGAGTGGTACCACTGGGCAAGGGGGACCCCTCCTTCCCTCCACACCGCGTGAGTTGCCTACCATCGCATGTATTTCACGAAAAATAATGCGTTTTATTGTAAGCAGTATGTTCGTTTGACAATAATTCAAGAGTTTACAATATCGCCAGAGATATTACAATATAACGTATTTGACAATTTTACGGTGACATATACATTACATACATCAATTCTAGAGATTTTTTTGGCAAGAACCGTCATTATTATTTTGCATTATAACTACAGGTAAGATTTTTCAATCACAACCACTACACGTAGGTAATTATTTGCACAAAAATCACAGTTTTAAAACGTGACATAAATTACGATACGTAAATGTGAAATTGACAACTGACAATTCATCAAAAAAAGCTTTCTTTGAATTGCGGCAAAGCATCACGTACTTCCTTACCATTATAAAATACAGGGAATCCCCGCGAGTCAGTATAGACGGTGTTACAAAATACCATTCAAAGGATTTTTTTTCTTTTATTTATCTGCAATCAGCTTTAGCTATAAGCAGATGTGTTGTAGGATGTGGCAGTTTGAGTATGTCCTCCAGTGAGGTCAGCTCGTCAGAAGACCATAGAAGTGGATTATATGGTCAATATGTCTTCCCATTTTAGCCGTTTTTTGTAGCTTCTAGTTGTTAGCTTAGCCGCCAATTTAAATAAATAAATAAATATCGCTGGACATTAACACACAGCGCCACCTAGTGCCACACTAAGCAAAGCTTGTGTCGTGGACACTAGATAGTTGATATACTACATATATACTTTTTGTTTGTAAATACATACTTATTATACATATAAACATCCATGACTCGGAAACAAATGTCCATGCTCATCACACAAACATTTGCTCCTTCCGGGATTCGAACCCAGGACCCTAAGAACGTAAGGCAGCGTCACTACCACTACGCCATTCGGGTCGTCAATTTGTTGGGGTGTCTTTCTAGCTTCCCTTTATATGTATGTCTAGCTGTAGTGTTGTGACTCTCTTCACCATGATGTACCATGGGACATTGAATAGGTTTCTGAGGACCATGTTCTGCATTCGCTGTATTATTATGATATTGGACTCACAAGCGCTGCCCCAGAGTTGTATATCATACATCTAGACAGGTTTAAGGATACTATTGTATATGAGTACTTTGTTGTCTGTACTTAGTTTGCTGTTTCGGCCCAGTATCCAGGAGAGGCGAGTGTATCGAAGTTTGAGTGTTTGATTCTTAGTTTTGATATGTAGTCAGAGGTATCGTAAACTGTCTTGATGAGGTAGTGTATTGTTTTGATGCACTAGCCTTTATTCTCCATTTTTGGAGCCAATTGGCAATATTGTTAAGGCCCCCCCCCGCCCCCACTACGCTACGCCACTGCTTACGGGTACCTTTACACCAATTACCTAAAATATGCTTTCCCTACATGATGGGACTTAATTCAGCACATTGGGTTTTTGAGAAATTCCTAATAGCAATACTTACCCAATACCAATTTGACCGACCCCCGAATTGCAACCACGCGCTTAGCAGTCGTTCGTCCATGAGACCAACAGAGGAGTTTGACGAATCCAAAATAAGCGTTAATCAATAGAAAGATGACAATATAAACTCACATTTGCTCCATACAGTCCAAGTCCTTTCCGAGTAATTTGAACCTTTTGAACTCTATTTCGTCGCTGAAGAAGCATTCCTTGTGAATAGCCTCCATAGCGCGTTTCACAAGCTCCAAGTCTGCCACTGTACATGAAAAGGGATTTTGTGAGCTTGTGGTACTATGAACAAGCGATAACTATAGTGCTGCGATTATAAATAGCCTAGATCCTAGATCAAGCCTACCGACGTAGCCCGAAGAATTGCCAAAATTAAGTGGCAGTGGGCAGGGCAAATTGCTCGCAAAACGGATGGCCAATGTGGCTGAAAAGTTCTGGAGTGACGCCGCGAACCGTAAGACGTTGCGTTAGAAGACCTCCCTCTAGGCGGACCGATGACTTGGTGAAGGTTGCGGGAATCCGCTGGATACGACTCGCACGGGACCGGTCAATGTGGCAGAGGGAAGCCTCTGTCCATCAGTGGACGTCTTTCGGTTGAAATGATGATGATGATGCCTAGATCCTCCTGCCCCTTCCTTTCTTCTGCTGGGACACACGCATTCTCCCTGTGAGAGTCATGCGCCGTAATCCACCACGCGGGTCCATTGAATATGGATGTCACACACCATATTCATTCTCCTGCCGTTATCCCAATTTCTTCGTGGTCGACGCAGCATGTCTTCTTCTTCCATACTACTCTATTACTCGTCATCTCAACAGTCACCTCCTTTCTACCCATATCATCTTTCACACAGTCCATCCATCCATCCATCTTTGGTCTTCCTCTACTCTTATAGCCATCTACATTTATACTCAACACACACCATAGTTAGCCTTATTCAAGATATAGAAAAACTAGGATCTTCTCAAGAGATCTGCTAACGTCAATGAACCAGCCGGAATGTAGGTAGGTATGGTAGGTGGAACATTTTCACCGTTTCCACCAACAGATTTTCTTCTACTGCTTGGGTTAAGAGCCCAATAAATTTTGCGTAAGCGGTTTCAACCGGGGAGTAATCGGTGTTTAGGAAAACCGTGCTGGCGGCTGGTGGTCTTCCTGTAGCAACAAATCCTTTGACGGTCTCTCCTCTCTTTATACCTAGGGGCCTCCCACTACCCTTAAAGCAGTATACAGTATGTTAGTTTAAACGAGGGACTTATTCAAACCCGCAATAGTCCATGCTTACATGTTACTAATAAACATATGAACAAAAAGAAAACACTAATACATAACAGATAGATCCATACCAAAAACTTCGCCTAAGTTTCGCAACGTGTGCGCCATGCGCTTATCGCAGAACATGTGTGCGGGTTAATGACCTTTCTAGGTATAATCCATTTTCCCTTCATACTTTAAATCTGGCTTTAGACAGGCAAATATCTAGGTAACTAGGTACTGACCGAACGTTCGCAGTCGTTGATTGACACCTTGCATAATAATTAACGGTTCCTTGCACAATATCACTAGATAATACTTCAGCACGAACCATAATTTATTCATATTCTTCACTGGAATGATGATATTTTTGGTTATTCAAGAACACGTTTACAGGACACTCTTAATATCGCGAAGTAAGCGGGATTGTTTGTTAAATGCGATACGCGGAAACGCAATATTAGACATGCGGAAGTAACGGCGCTCGCGCATACACTGAGGTCAGCGCGGGGTGGCGCGGGGGTGTGCCCTGTCGGTGCATCGGCGACAATACCTACAAAGGAAAGGGGCGGAGTTTGCGCACGGAGCTCAGGACCGGCACGTGTTTCGCCGCGTGACACGTACTTGCGCGCTCAGTGTCCATGAGTAATGTATTTAATTAGACAATTATGTCAAAAATTAAGGTTATAGGTTTTTTACATATTTGGATTGAGAATCGAATACTGAATACCTTTCTTCAATATGTCCCTCGTTTAACCTAACACGCTGTATAATTTCCTCAGATTTTTCGGATTCATGTGCGTATAGTATAATTATCACTTGCTTCAGTGAAGGAAAACACCATGAGGCATAAAACCTGACACCATAGGCACTAACTAACCACCCGATAAAGCAGAAGGAAGATTTAAATCTTACTTTGTATGGGAAAGATATGGAGCTGGGTCTCAAACTATGCTGTACCTCCTATCCTGCCCTCTTAGGGTCAACTCACACCGAGAGAGCGGCGAAGGGCAGCGAAGCGCGGAGTCCCGGCAGTCGCACGGCTTCGTTTATAAAATTCGCCGGAATTCCCGCGGTGCCGCGGGCATCCGCGCGACTCGTTCGAGTTTCTCATGCGATAATAAGTATTATAGTAATGAAAATAAAGTAAAAATTCATATGACACAGAAACTGCGGTCCGCTTCGCTGCGCTTCGACGCTCTTTTGGTGTGAGTTGAGCCTTAGCCCAAAAACATGCAGCTGGAGTGACCTTTGCACTGCAACCGACGATGCGGTGAAAGTGGCGACATTTTGGGTTAAGAAATACGAAGAAGGAGAAGATGGAGCTATACGAACTCCGCAGCTTCTCACACTCAAATAATACTTCCCTAAGAGTAGCTGGTACCCCTGCAATGTCCACTTACGATCAAATACAAACTCTTTGGGCGCAGATGTCTTAGGGAGTTCGTCGTGACAGGGGCAAGGCGGTACGACGTTGACATAATGACGTCTGGACTGCCACACCAGTGCTGAACCACTCAGACAGAGGACCGGCCTTTCAGCTTTTAGATCCTGTTTTGACTTTTTGTTCTTCCTGTTTCCAATGCGTTACCCCTGCAATGTCTACTTACGATCAAATACAAACTCCCTGGGCGCAGATGTCTCCTTGGGGAGTTCGTCGTGACAGGAGCAGGGCGGTACGACGTTGACTTCTGACGTCTGGACTGCCACTCCTGTGCTGAACCACTCAGACAGAGGACTCTCCAGACCGCTTTCAGCATCTGCATCCTCTTTAGACTCCTTGTTCTTCTTGCTTTCAATGCGTTGTTGCAGTATCTCCAGTTGCTCTGTTGGTTAAAGTGTTATAATTATCTAAACTAATATCTAAGATTCTGACACCGGTGGACCATCTTTTTTTTGTGTTCTGTCTCCAAAGGGTAAAAACGGGACCCTATCACTAAGACTCCACTGTCCGTCTGTCTGTCTGTCACCAGACTGTATCTCATGAGCCGTAATAGCTATACCGTTGAAATTTTTACAAATTATGTATTTCTGTAAAAAATTACCAAATTTTTTAATTAAAATAAACCTAAAAACAGAATAAAATAAACATTTAAGGGGGCTCCCATCTCATATAACAAACATGATATTTTTGCTCGATATTGTTACGAGCTGGGTATGAGATAAATTAATTACTACCGATTAAACAACACAATAACTTTATTTATCACAAAACAATTTAAACTTAATCACAAGTACACTACAGTACACTACTATTCACTATTCACTTAGATATCGCACTTCAAGTTCACTTCGATTCGCTTCGATGGTAGCCAAAACAAGACTGACTGTCGCGGCCCTGAGCGGTCTATTTATACTCGCCCACAGACACACCAGAATAACCTCGAATATTCTAGAGGGTCATAGAAAACACTAACAAAAGAGTAGGTAGGTAGGTAGGTAATTATTATTACTAGCTACTTGTACAACACAAACAAATATGAACCGTATGCCCTAGGCGTACGGTCGAAATTCTAATGTCTTTATATAAAGAGGTCGCGAGTTTGTAGGTACCTACCCAACTTTGAAAGTAATAATAATAGAAAACTCTCGTGATTCCCACGTACACATACTGTAATCACGTGCTTTCTCGAATGTTCTAGTAGGTCCGATCATCCGATGTAACACTGCCCCCTCTTTAGACATGCTCGTCCCGAGCATCATTAGTTCCGTAGTATCGCGCCAACCGGTCTACATGCACAATCTTAGGCGCACCTCGTGGACCCTTCTGTATTCGGTAGGTGACATCGTTGATCCTAGTCACGACTCGGTATGGTCCATCCCATTTTGCTTGTAACTTCGGAGACTTTCCCTTGCTCCGCCCTGGGTTATGCAACCACACCAGTGAACCCTCGTCGAAACCCCTACCGTTTGCCTTCCGATCATAACGGGTCTTCATCTTCTCAGACATCTGTTGGCCGGATTGTCGGATATGCTCATAAACATCGTTCAACTTATTACGCAATTCATTCGCGTAATCTGTTACACTACATGGAGCATCAGGGGGAGTTCCAGTGATTAAATCAGCAGGTAACCGTAATTCCCTTCCAAAGTTCGCGAATGCTGGTGTCACAGTCGTACTTTCGTGGACTGCACTTCGGTAAGACAGAAGAAACGGCTGTATGTGCTTGTCCCAATCCCTTTGCCGGCTTTCCACAACTTTCGCCAGATATCTCTCCAACGTTTGGTTGAATCGTTCCACCATTCCGTCAGATTGTGGGTGGTAAGAGGTGGTTCTGGTTTTGTGGGTACCCATCAATCGACAAGTCTCTTGAAATACTTGCGATTCAAAATTCCTTCCTTGATCGCTGTGTATTTCTAAGGGTACCCCAAAACGACAGAAGACTTCCTGAACCAATTTATCTGCGACAGTTGTAGCTTCTTGATTAGGAATGGCGAAGACTTCTGGCCACTTTGTGAAGTAATCCATGACCACCAGGAAGTACTTGTTTCCGCTCTCACTTACTGGAAATGGTCCCGCAACGTCAAGTGCTATCCGTTCCCAAGGGGCTCCAACGTTGTACACTTTTAATGCACCTCTGCTGCGTGTACGGGGTCCTTTCACGGCCGCACAACTGGTACATTTACGGCACCAGTCCTCCACATCATCTCGACAGTGGATCCAGTAGAAGCGTTCTCGAATTTTTAGTAGAGTCCTTTTTACCCCCATGTGTCCTCCTGAACATCCATCATGGTAGAGCCGTAGAACATCCGGTACCTTGGCTTTAGGGACAACCATTTGTAGATGACAGCTGTCCCCTCTAGCGTTTTCCCATTTACGGCACAAGACTCCATCCTGGATTACCAAGCTGTTCCATTGCGCCCAATAACTCTTCGTGATGGAACTCATCGCAGCCACATCACTCCACCTGGGTTTAGGAGCACCAGCTTTGATCCACTCGAAGATCGGTTTGATGTCCGAATCATTTTCCTGAGCATGCTGTAGGGTCTCTTTCCATTCATCGCTGAGATTCGTTCTAAGCATCCTCACGGGCACTACTTCCTTAGCTTCTTGCCTGGCACAGTGCTTACAGTCTTCAGGACAAGGTCTTCTTGACAAGGCGTCTGCGTTACCGTGAGTTCTCCCACTGCGATGTTCAGTTACGAAGTCAAACTCTTGTAGTAGTTCTATCCATCTCGCCACTTGCCCCTCTGGATTCTTGAACTGTAATAGCCACTTCAGTGCAGCATGGTCAGTTCGTAATTGAAATTTACGTCCCAGCAAATATTTACTGAAGTGCTGCAATGTCTTTACTACGGCGAGTAGCTCCCGTCTTGTAACGCAGTAATTTCTTTCTGGTTTGGATAAAGACTTGCTGAAGTAGGCTATTACAACCTCCCGGTCTCCTTTCCGTTGAGACAGCACGCCCCCAATTCCAGTATTACTTGCATCTGTGTCAACTATGAAGTCATTTTCAGTGTCAGGATATCCCAAAATAGGTGTATCGCACAGACGTTTCTTTAATTCCTGAAATGCGACGTTGCAGTCTTCGTCCCAACAGAATTGCCGCTTTTCCTCAGTGAGTTTGTGCAGAGGTTTTGCAATGTCGGCAAAATTCTTGACAAATCTTCGATAGTAGGAGCACAAACCCAGAAATGCTCTGACCTGTGTCTTGTCTTTCGGAACTGGCCAATCCTTAACGGCGACTACTTTTTCTGGGTCCGTGTGAACACCTTTCCCCGAAACTATGTGTCCTAAAAAGTTCACTTGCTGCCTGAAAGACGAGCACTTCTTCGGACTTAACTTGAGATTTGCTGTTTGGATTTTCGACAGCACTCGGTTGAGGTTTTTAAGGTGATCTTCAAATGTACGGCCCACTATGATTATGTCGTCTAGATAGACTAGACATGCGTCTCCAATCAATCCGGCAAGTACTTGCTCCATCAGCCTTTCAAACGTCGCAGGAGCGTTGCACAAACCGAAAGGCATAACTTTAAACTGCCATAGCCCTTTTCCTGTTGAGAATGCAGTTTTCTCCTTGTCCTTGGGGTCTATTTCTACTTGCCAGTAGCCACTCTTCAGATCAAGCGTGGTAAACCACTTCATACCAGTCAGTGTATCCAGTGTGTCATCGATCCTAGGCAGCGGGTAGCTGTCCTTTTTCGTGACGTCGTTCAGTCGCCGATAGTCCACACAGAAGCGCATACTGCCGTCCTTTTTCTTTACCAGGACCACAGGAGAACACCATGGACTCGATGAAGGCTCTATAACACCGTCCTTCACCATTCCCTCAATCATGGTTTCCACCTCTTTTTCTCGTGCAACTGGCAGTCTTCTTGGTCGCTGACGGATAGGTAACTCGTTACCTGTATTAATCTGGTGCTGAACAAGTCCAGTTCTCCCTATGTCAGCATCATCTGAAGAGAAAGTGTTGGCGTACTCAAGTAACATCTTCTTAGCCTTCTCCTTTTCTCCTTTAGTTAAATCGCAGTTTTCCAAAAGCGTTGACACGTCAAATTTTGTTCTACGAATTTTATTTCCGGTAGGCACATCTTGCAATTGACGCATCCAAGCTACTTCCTCGCAAGTGCCGATCAAGGTGCCCTTCTTAATCACATGCTCCTGGTCACTTGGATTCAGTATGCGTACTGCTGAGACGTTGGTGGCCTTGACCAGAGTTCGTGCCATCTTCCATGGGAAGTCATTGTTCAACCTTTCTATCAGAACACTTCGATCTTTTTGTCCAGAATTCCATGGCAAACAAATTGGCACAATCGTTTTTGATCTGCGAGGAAGAACAATCTTCTTTAAGCAGTACACTTTCCCTGACGGTGCACCTTCCATGAAGACTTCCTCTGAACCACATTTCAGTACTCCTTGATCAACGTCGATCTCACAACGATATTTCCGCATGAAGTCCAAGCCCAAGATGCAATCGTCCACTATGTCGGCCACGATGACATTCTGCTTATAAAATCTGTCACCCAATTTTAACTCTACCTCCTTCTTGCCTCGGACGTTTATGTGCTGACCGGTAGCTGTTAGTAACTGTATACGGTCGTGCTTATTGAAGTAGTCCCCAAGAAACCGACTTGCTAGTTTAGAATTGACGACCGTGTGAGAAGCTCCAGTATCCAACGTCAGTTTGCATGGTGTTCCATTGACTTCGCCTTTGATGGTCAGGCTGTTCCCGTCATGTGCTTGCGAGATCAAGATTCTCGGGGCTCTTTCAATACCAGCCAGCACCCGCCCCCCAGTCCTGGCATTTACTCGTTTCCCTGCTGTGGCTGGGCAGTCACTTCAGCCACTCTTCCCTGCTGATCCTCTCTCGGGGTGCTGCGCTTAGGACAGCTTGACCGAAGATGACCCCTTTCTCCACAAGTGTAGCACCTAGGACTATACCCTTGCGGGCGGTCGCGTACAGGTGATGCTACAACCTCCCTGACGCGGTGCGTTCGGTGGTCTTGCCTCACTGCCTCTACTTCTAAGGCATGGGCCAAGGCGTCCTTCAATGTCTCGTGATGCCCAAGTCTCACGGCAGCTCTAACTTCTAAGTCACGTATTCCATCAACGAACGCCTGTACCAGATTTCCATCAATCAGTGCAGGGGCAGACTGGTAGGCTTTCCGAACGAGTTTCTCAACTTCCAGAGCCCACTGCTGTAGGTTCTCGGCACTACGTTGAAAACGGTCCTTCAACTTAGCACGGAATACGTGCTCCAGGTGCGCGTCGCCGTATCTGGACTCCAACGCCTCCAGCAGCTGCTCGTAGGTAACGTCCTTGCCGAGTGCCTCGAGAATGGTTAGGGCCTGGTCTCGGAGGCCCAAGGTGAGCGCGGTCATGGCTTGTGGTTTGGTCCATCCATTCGCCTTCATGACGGCCTCAAACTGGATTCTATAGGCCGACCACGAAGATGTGCCGTCGAATGGAGGCACTTTAAAACCACGCGAAGAAGGTGCAACAACCACTGAAGCTACAGTTCCACCTTCAGTCTTCAGTTCGCCCAAAGCCTTCTGCACCCCAGCAATCTTAACTTCGGCCTCCGAGATGCGATTCTCGTGCTGGACCTGATCTTTCATCAACTTGAGGTCCTTGCCGAAAGTTGCATGAAGCTCCTTTATGAGGAGCATCTGCTCGTCTTGGCGGCGGACCTGCTCCTCTACTATGGATTGCTGCAATTGTAATGAACCTCCGCAGCTAATCAGGTACTTTATCGTGCCCTAGACATGGGTCCTGATATTATTCGTGTTGTTGAAGAATGGAGAAATGAAGAGGTAGTTTGAATAAAAATACCATATTTTGAATTGCCAAGAAAACTACCGGTCAGTGGGTCGTCTTAGGGGCGGATTTAAACTACCTTTTTTAGATAGAATATTAATATGAGAGAATTTTGATGAATAAATACACATTAAAAAAAACTTGAGTAGGTATTGTTTTATTTTTCTATTCGTCGTCTCCTGCCTATAACAGTCACACAGGACAATACAATTTTTCGATGAATACAACATAATCTGTGCTTGCGTTCCATAAGATTAAAGTTACCACGCTTCATGACAGGCACTGCTTGACTAGAGCGCACCGCTCGTGCTCTGCTCCCCGCACCGCTGCCTTCAAGGCCAGTTCCTATGCTACGTCTATGCATTGAAACGCACCGCGGCCTTAGGGATGTCTCTATAAAGGATAATTTGGCCTTTTCACTGGCCATAAAATACGGGACCGAAACGTGGTCGCTTACAATGGGCCTTGTCAAAAAGCCACCGAAAGGGCAATGGAGAGGGCTATGCTCGGAGTTTCCTTACGTGATCGAATCAGAAACGAAGACGTCCGCGATAGAACCAAGGTCACTGATGTAGCCCGAAGAATTGCCAAACTAAAGTAGCAGTGGGCAGGGCACATTGCTCGCAGAACGGATGGCCGATGGGGCCGAAAAGTTCTGGAGTGGTGACCGCGAACCGGAAGACGATGCGTTGGAAGACGTTGGAAGACTAGGTGGACCGATGACCTGGTGAAGGTTGCGGGAATCCGTTGGATGCGAGTCGCACTGGACCGGTCAATGTGGCGACACTTGAGGGAGGCCTAGGTCCAACAGTGGACGTCTTTCGGCTGAAATGATGATGATGATGATCTATATCACAGAGATTAGAATATCACAATCAAATATTTGTACTAATAAATTATAATTGGGCCAAAACTCAGCACAGCGCCATCTATTGACATTATTAAAACATTTTCTCGAAAATGCAGGCAATTTCCAGCTTGAAACTTGAGATTAGGCAGTCTTTTGTGCCGTATTATCCGTGAGAATTTTCTTTACAGTGGTTAAATTATCTCAAAATAAAGTACCAAAATAGACCATGTCCTTTAAATAACATATATGTCTAAGGGGTTTTGTACTTGAAAAACCTTGAAAAGAATGCGTAGAAAATATAAATAAAGGTTGATTTAAGATGACTTATACCTGGTGTACACGTCTCATACTCTTCGAAGGTCTGCGAGAAGTGCGTGAATGGATTGGCTCTCATGTACGGTGGCAACGACCTCATGAAGGAGTCCACTTGCAGGCGTTGGCACTTCTCCATGGGGCACACCTGGAGGATTGTCATCATTCATTCTCGTGTGATTGGTGTCTAACCTTTTTTTTAGGATGGGAAATCATCAAATGACTCCTCCCACTGTGGGCGGAGCGAGAGGGAAAATAATGGTTAATAATTAAACATAAAGGTCTAACCGGTTAACCCGATTGATCGGTTCATCGGTCCCTGAGAAAGAATAAGGTGATTTTGAAAAAAAAGTGCGCCTGCATAAAAAGTGCTAGCAAACTGCCAGTGTGCTACAAATCTTTGGTTAACTGGTGAATGGGTGACTCAGTATATTTTATTAGGCGCTGAAATCAATCAACAAACACGCTGTGACGTTTTTTTTAATGTTACAGCACCATGCTGAGATAGGAGCCTTTTGGCCTCGTACAGGACGAGTTTCGTTTCTTTTATTTTTTATATTTTTTAATATTTTTAAATTTTTATCAGTTTTAAACACTGTATATTTTGATGTGTTTTGTCTTGTGTGACTAATTATTAAATGCTTTTACTTTCTTTCTTTCAAACAAAACTAATTATAGTCCAGATCTAAAACTCTGATATTGCAAATTACAGTACCTCTTTTGGGCTACGACTACCTGTAACGACTGTCAAAGATGTACCTACAAATGACGAGACACGGAGGAAACTCGGTATGTCATGCGTGGTCACCCACGTCTGATATTATTTAGACACGAGCTCTTCAGAATCAACCCTATCAAAAAATAGGAAAATTCGTACCCTTTCGTAGTTAATCGTGTGATCTTCTAGGGTCTCAGGGTGACGATTGTGGATCATTTGTAGACTGTCGGTGTGGAGACTCCTGCGCATAAGAAGAGACACGTATTAATGCACAAATAACATCACGCCATGTTTTTTTTTTATTTTTCGGACGGGAAATCATTAAAAATGTCTCCCCCCGCTCTCTGGGCGAAGTTGAAGGGAGTATTGAGCTTTTACTGACTAAAATCCATCCATGTTCCTTCTTAGCCCGTTGTGTTCCGGGGCCACGGTACCTCTTTCGAACAGTCCCGCAGCCCCGGCAGGCATCGGCCCTTGCGGGCCCCTTCCTTATTGCTGACATCTCTTTGAGGCGCGCGTGGAACACGAACGGCCTGTCGTAATAAGACGGACGGACGGCTAGCTAGCCCATAGCTCACTTGCGCCCGGGTTGTAAGAACCCTCCCGACTAATTCACCTTTCAAACAAGAAAAACAAAATCCATATCGGTTTATCCGTTTGGGCGCTACGATGCCACAGACACACACATACACAGACACGTCAAACTTGTAACACCCCGTCGTTTTTGCGTCGGGGGTTAAAAATAAACCCTATGCAAATAAAATAAAGTTTATTTTGGATTGATTCTATTCAATAGAACATTGTCGAAAGTACTTCGCTACTGATGTAGTGATGTGGTCAAGTCGATTATTGAATTTATCGATTGATATCGATACAAGGAAATAAATAATTTATAAATATTGATTTAAGAGTTTTTCAAAAAGAAGTGGCGATAACACAAATAATTCACAAAATACTTAGTTTTCACTCTTATCGGCAGTCCCAGACTGCCGCGCATGTTTTTTTTATTTGTATGAAGCCTGCGGGCCTAAAATGGCCGCTTTAGCAGAACATAATAGGAATCACGTTAAAAAAAATTAAATTCTAAAAATGGACTTAACAGCCATAAGCATAAAGTCCATTTTAATAATTTTTATTTTTTCAACGTGATTCGTATTATGTTCTGCTAAAGCGGTCATTTTAGACTCCCGTCTGCCTAACTGGAGGTCATTAGGCAGGTCAAAAAATACTTGTGGAAATAGCAATGACCTTCAGTGGATTTTGATACACAACTACAACAAACTTACCCAAGTAATAACAGGTCGTCATTATGATCTTCATGAGTTTCACTGGACGCAGAATTCTTTGACCGTCTTCTTGGATCACTGTAATGAGAATATTTTGTTACAAAACTATAGGTATAATAAACTAAGAATTTTTCTGCCTAGCCTTTTCCCAACTATGTTGGGGCAGGCTTCCAGTCTAAGAGTGTGCCGCGTGGAATGAGCCGCGCCGTGCCCTCGTTGCAGAGGTAGGAGACCTGTCGCTGCCGGCCGTCGTTCGCTCGATGGTCGATGGTCGGCAGCGCAGAGACGGCCCCGATTCTGCTATTGCAATAGTGTCAGGATAGTCTTTCATTGATCTCATAATTGTTGATGAATGACAATGGGATCGCTATTGCCATTTTGCTTAAAGTTCATAGTCTGCTAAATTCATCATAGTGGTTCTATCAATGGTCTCGTAATTGTGTTTGAATGACATTGTTGTATTGCCATTGTAGTGTATGTAGATATCACACTACAAGTTGCCTCATGCGCGCACGGCGCTCGGTTATAAGTACCGGTCCGAGTGGTGGGGCGGTCAGTCGTTGTCAGACAGTCGGCCGGAGCGGTGGCGCACTGGTGAGTCAACTAGTGTTGTTAAAAGTGCATATTTTACATTGGCGACGAGGATAAACCTATGGAATGCAAGTGTAATAATAGTGTTAAAATAACCTAAATAAGGGAGGAATACTAAAGTGTGCGACACTATCATTTTAGTTCCTTAACTATGCCAAAACAGCTTACCTATTAAATTCAATCATCATATTTAAATCATTGTGTTATTACAATTACGCAACAAATGTTATAATTCAAGTAGGTAACCAAAACATTTTATAAGTAACGGGGCGACGGCAGTCTTATAAAGCTGTCGTACGCTTGAATGTGTTACGACTCATCAGATCGGAATGCAGATGCATTGCCAACAGTTTTTAGAAACGATCAATTTGATTTTTATTAGTATTATGTATCTATTGCTAAACTGACTAATAACGAGGTTTACTGGTTTCCTTTGTGGGGTGCAAATAATCACAATCACGTTTATAAAACTCACCAGTGAAAACAATATTATGTGTAACGTGTGTACGTGATTCAAAACATAATGAGGCTAGTAAGGTAAGCTGGTGTGATACCTTCATGCTTCTATTGCTCAAAGAGATAGGAAGAAGTGTTTGATTGGTGGTTATTTTGGATAATTTCAAAACATAATGAAGCAAGTATGCCGACGTAGTGTCTAGTCATTTATTTGATACAAAGGAAATAACATAAGTTATTTTTAGTTTATTCAGTTTATTAAACAGTTATACTGATCATTAAATTGATATTGGACTAACGATTAACTGTTTGGGTCTGGAGACAACATAAAATACTGATTTTTAAATTGATATCATCACTGTAATGATATGGAAGCAGCATAGGCTGGTAATTTAATTGACACTGTTTGACAATATTCAGGGGAAATATATCGTAAACAATATATATCTATTTGTCTATATAAATAACATGTTTATGAACATACAGAATTATTCCGCATTTATGCTCATAGAAAAAATAACAAAATATGAGGGTAAGCGGTCATTGCCCTGCGTGGGCGGAGCACCGCCGTGTCCTCGAAGCGGCGATCGGCGGCGGCGACCTCTCGCGTCCGGCCCTGGTTCAATCCATGGTCCGGAGCGAGATGGAATGGGAAGCCGTCACTTCCTTCTGCGAAGCAGTCATGCTAGCGAAGGAGGTGGCGGAACGAGAGAGGGAGAGATCCTCACTTCCCGGCCGCCGCGGGAGACGCACCGGGCGTCGAGGGCCACGTGGTGGCTACCGGCCACCGTAGATGCGGGCCTGTGGACGGTTGGCTATGGGCTAGCTAGCCGTCCGTCCGTCTAACGACGACAGGCCGTGTCGACGGCGCGTTCGTGTTCCACGCGCGCCTCAAAGAGATGTCAGCATAAGAGAGGGGCCCGCAAGGGCCGAAGCCTGCCGGGGTTGCGGGACTGTTCGAAAGAGATACCGCGGCCCCGGAACGTAAAGGGCGAGGAAGGAACATGGATGGGTTTTAGTCAGTAAGAGTCTGACACTCCCTCCCGCTCCGCCCAGAGTGGGAGAAGTCATTTGATGATTTCCCATCCTAAAAAAAAAAAAAAAAAAAAAAAAAGGGTAAGCGGTCATAATAAGAAAACAAATTTATCTAGTAGCTAATCACCATCCAAGCAAATACGGATCAAAACTAAAAAGTGAGTGACTGTACTGGATGTGGCAATAGAGGGCAAACATACTAATCAATAATGTGTCCATTATTATTGCTATATTGGCTGGCGTCGTTCATGTTATTGGGATGTTCTTGATTAAGAAACTGTGACGCTGCCCGACTTATGGGTCGAGCCCGGGACCTAATGCTTGGTTATTTGATTGGTGCTACATTAAATAATAAAACAAAAAGCACATACATTAAATAAACCAATAAGCAGTAGAACATTCCTACTGGTCATTCAAATGACACTTGTGATATAACAGCAATAGCAATAGTAGTAGCATATTCCTACTGGTCATTCAAATGACAGTTGTGAAATAACAGTGATAGCAGTAGCACATCCCTACTGGTCATTCAAATGACAGTTGTGAAATAACAGTGATAGCAGTAGAATGTATCTACTGGTCAAATTGACAAGTCATCAGAGAATGACAGTGACAGCAGTAAAATATATCTATTGGTCAAATTGACAAGTCATCAGAGAATGACGGTGATATTAGTAGCATATACCTTCAGGGCCTCAAGTCTGCTATTATAATAGTGTCAGAATAGTTGATCACTGATTTCGTAATGGTCAAGTTCTGTAAACAAAACATAATGTGTATAATGTGTTGTGTTAGTGACCATGTCAGTCTAAAAACTCATAAGTTCTGTAAAGTTCTGTCAAGTTCTGTCAAAGTACTGTCAAGTTATGTCAAGTTATGGCAAGTTCTGTCAAGTTCTGGCAAATTCTGTCAAATTCTGTCAAGTTCTGTTTCTACATATAATGACGACAGTCCATTAAAAGAAATGTCATAGAATGGTAATCTCATACATATTGACAAATGTGTGAAAATGAAGTAATGAATAAATGTTCGCATTTAGTAGTAAATTTCGAAAACCATCTGCAGTATGGGTTTTATGATAATGGCAATACGACAATGTCATTAAAACACAATTTTATTACGAGACCATTGACCGACAAATGATCGACCATTGTAAATTTAGTGGATTACGAACTTTAAGCAAAATTACAATGGGATTGATAGGGAATAGTGTTGGAGTGACGAATTTATAAAAATAGCAGACTTGGGCCCCAGGTCATCAAATTGACAGTATTAGCAGTAGAATATACATACTGGTCATTGAATTGACATGTCCATCGTGTAATGACGGGAATGGCAGTAGAATATACCTACTGGTCAGAAATGACAGATATTTATTTATTAAGAGCGGTGATGGCCTAGCCAGACATATGTCATGGGTTCGAAACCAGGCCAGCATTTTGTGTTATTATTCCACTCATCACCAGTGGATGCTCTTTAAATGGTGAAGGAAAACACCGTGAGGAAACCGGCATGTCTTTCGAAGTATTGATTGGTGTTTACTGGTTGTGTGTGGGTTGGGTAGTACGAACCTACATGAAATTGGTGCGTGTACCCTGGAACCGATGCTTCGAAAGACATACCACACTTGCCACGCACTGTTTGCGCGTGGTAGGTCAATGGCATCCATTAAATTGGAAGCAAGGGGCGTCCATTCAATTGCACGTATTGGGCACCGAAGAAAAAAAAAGTAAAGTATTGTAAAGTAAGTTATTGTATTGTAAGTATGGTAATATTATACTATCAACGGAAACTAACGAAAACTAAGTTTCTGAAAAGTAACACGAGGTTGAACACAGCCAAATAAAAATGTTGTAGTTTTTATATACTTAAAGATAAATTGGTACAAAGGAAACTACGAAAAAATTGGGTGATAATAAGGGCACAGTGTTGTAATTAGGTGTGCTGAAATAGGTATCAAACGACTAAGATAGAAACGACTAAGATCGGGGATCAAACGTATCTTGGTATATTTACAAACTGAGGACAATGGTTCTGGGATGGCAGCAAAGTAGCTCTACCCTGCCATTTCGGTTTCGATTTTTCGAGAACTGGATTAGGAAATTAAAATCTATTATTGTACTCGTAGAACCAATGTACCAAAACAAAAGCTACACATACCAAACCTTATCAATAAAATGTTAAAACATTATATTATTATTAATTTGGTTACCAGCCACAAAACATTGAAGAGATGATCAAAATCAAATAATTCAAAGAAAAAATATTTATTTGCAATAAATATGGTTAGTGAAAAAGGTGGTAAAAATAATATGTACTTAATACTCGTACAATGACACATTTCGCCATAAAAATTGGCATGCAAACATTAAAGTATTAGATACTAATTCCAACATACATTGATAACTAAATGTGTAGCAAACCTTAAATTATATAACTAGGACTGTGTTTAAAAGTTGATACTAGAAAAAAAAAATGAAAACAGAAGGAAAATGTAATAATTTTAAAATACAAACACAACAACTGTATGTACCGATGTAAGAGAAATTCTCTCAGTATATATTACGTTGTAGGAGAATGCTCCTGGATATATGGAATCCTGTACCATGCTGCGTCAAAATCAAACTTTGTTTTAATAGTCTACACTCATCATAATGAACACCTACAAAAAAAAAAGTTCTTCTGTAAACTATTCGGAGTAATTTTATAAAATCGAAAATGAATAATTTGATACATTGGTTTTGCCTATGACTCGACATATTTGCAGAATACACAGATTATACAAGCAAGTTATACAAAATACCATAATGAATTAATCTCAACTAAACGGGCGTAAACGTCAGATCAAATGTCAGAAGCTCAGAAGTAAATATCGCTAGAAATAACACACAGCGCCATCTAGTGCTGCGCTGGGCAGCGAGGCTTGTGTCGTGGACACTAGATATTTGATATACTACGCAGATACTTTTTGTTTGTAATGAGTCTGAAACAACTGTCCGCGCTCATCACACAAACATTTTCTCCTACCGGGATTCGATCCTTGGACCCTAAGAACATAAGGTAGCCTCACTACCGCTGTGCTATTCGGGTCGTCAAAGAAAAAAAAAAGAAAAGAATATGGAAATAGGAAGACGAGGTCATATCATCGTACTGACCCAATGGTTAAAGTAGACCATTAAGTTTTAAAGATATGAAAAGATGTTAAACACTGTTTAACAGCTTCAATCCTACTTTACACTCGGTGGAGATGTTCAAATGTAACTGGGTATAGTCTGAGAAAGTTAAGCATTCTTATTAAAACAAACAAAAAACGGTATGTCTTGCTATGGGAGATTGATTGTATACGTAAAATATTAAAAGTAATTCAGTATGATTATCTAACAACTTTGATTCTCTTCTTCTTCTTCTCAGCATCTCAAAGTCCACTGCTGGACATATGCCTCTTGCATGGTTCTCTACGAAGCTCTTGATGCAGCGATTCTAGTCCAGGTCGGCCCTGCTGTCTTTTGATGTCGTCCGACCATCTGGCAGGTGGTCTGCCGGCACTTCTGCTTCCTGTGCGAGGTCTCCAGTGAAGGGTTCTGTACGACCATCTGTTGTCGTCTCTGCGGGAAACATGTCCGGCCCATTGCCATTTTAGTCGAGCAACCCGGGTACCTATGTTGGTAGTTCGGGTGCGTTGGCGAATGTCCTCATTTCGTATTCTGTCTCTCAAAGAGACGCCAAGCATTGCACGTTCCATTGCCCTCTGCGCTACTTTCAGGCGGTGAAGTATCCCGAGAGTCAGTGTCCACGTTTCACAAGCATACGTCATCACTGGGAGAACGCATTGGTTGTACACGAGTGTTTTCAGTGTTTGCGTGATTTTAGACTTGAATACATATGCATTCTGCAAGTTTTCCGAAGGCTCCCATCCTAACCGTATTCGTCTTTGTACAACTTTACAATAAATACAATTTGTTGAAAAGGAAGGGATGTAGTGGTTGCGTCAATGCAGTAGATATAATGCATTGTCTCATGACACGAGTGGAGGGCGTCACTGTCAATCATTCAGTTCAGTCGTTCTGACTACGAGACACCGTGAGAGGTAGACGTACACGTAAGCCCTTGCTGCGTGTAATATAAGTGAGTAGTGATAACCGTGATAGTCAACGTTATAGGTAGTAAGCAGGTAGTATTCTTATAGAAATAAAATAAACTAAAATAAGGAAGGGATGTAGTGTATGTAGATATCACACTACAAGTTGCCTCATGCGCGCACGGCGCTCGGTTATAAGTACCGGTCCGAGTGGTGGGGCGGTCAGTCGTTGTCAGACAGTCGGCCGGAGCGGTGGCGCACTGGTGAGTCAACTAGTGTTGTTAAAAGTGCATATTTTACAGCCATTATTAAAAAACCTGTTAATAGAAATGATTTTCGAAAATATACTATTCAATTTAAACTGTTATTCAGGCCAATTTAATGTATATATATTTTTACATATTATTTATTTGTGATAAAAGCAATCTGAAGTAGTAAGAAGTTCGTAAATAGCAAAAAACATAAAAAGTAATGTAGAACGTGGATAAATGTGCAACTATCCAACTCATTATACCTATCTGTTTAGCTGTCAAAGTCAAATGTGACATTTCTAATTTGTTTATTTGTTTTTATTTCTAGTGGCCGGTGTTTAGATTTATTTTCTTACAAGTGTTTTAAATTATCTTTATTAAAGAAGTCTATACAGATTGCAATATAAAATAGTGCTAATTGAACAAATTTACTATTATTTTAGACTACTATTATAAGCTATTTCTTTCAATGCAATGTCCGTGATTGTTCATTGGATAGTCATAATGACGCCATGATGTTAGTAGATCACTAAACTTGGCAAAATGAACAATTATGAGATCAATGAAAGACTATCGTGAAACTATTGCATTATGAGAATCGGGCCCTGGGACGCGGTGATGTCCTTCTGCGAGACCGTCATGTCGCAGAAGGAAACTGCGGAAAGGGACAGGGAGATGACCGATTCCCGCCCATCCCGCAGCAGACGCACCGGGCGTCGGCAGAGGGCTGACAACACCCTCTTCCGGCCCCCCTAAATTGGTCCAGGGGCGGCGGATTCGGGGACATCCGTCGCCCCCCATCACTCTGGACCCGAGACGGCGGCGCGTTGTGTTCCACGCGCGCCTCTAAAAAAGGCTTCCAGTCTAAACTCTTAGCCCACATTTATAAACGACTCCACTCCCACCCAACAAAAAGAATACATTTCAATTAAGTGTGGGCTTTATGTATTCCTCTTTAGATATACTTTAAAATGGCATCGACGGTGGTAAGCCCGCTGACAGCGAGCTGTCTGCTAATTTATGTTGCCAATGTAAATTAAAACTTAAAGATGAACGCATAAAGCCCATATTTGAATTATATTCTTTTTGCCGGGTGGGAGCGGAGTCGTGTAACTGGGCTAAGATCTTTAGGGGACGCTTCCACGAGCGAGAGAATTGCGGCGATATTATCGTCTTTGCCACGTTTTTCTATACACTATCTTATGGGCCGTCTCCACGAGCGAGAGGATCTCGGCGATATTTAAGAGTACGTATAGAAATACATAATTACGTTGAATCGCCGCGATAAGCTCGCTCATGGAAGCGGCCCCTAACCGGATGAATACCAGTAGTTTTACATGGGGCTGCCTATCTGTCAATTTTAAATTTTGTTCAATAAAATGAATCACGAAAATTAAAAATTCTTAAAATGGGCTTTATTGTAATAGTTACAAAGACCATTTTAAGAATTTAATTTTTTTAACGTGATTCATTTACAAAGACTATAAAACCACTTCATTTACGATTCTGCTAAAGCGGCCATTTTAGACCCGCTGACCTCCGCAACCCAGTTAGTACTGGGTAATACGATACCCCTTAGTAAGACTGGTTGTCAGATGACTACCATCGCACTATACTAATATTTTAAGGAGGAAAGCTTGTATTGTATGTTGTTTTTTTGTAGGTATCTTTGTAACGAATAAACTTAAAAACTACTACTGGAGCGATTTGAAAAATTCTTTCAGCAATGGATAGCTACATTCCAAGCGAGTAACATAGGCTACATTTCATCCCCATACTCCCACGAGAACAGGTACTACGTGGGTGAAACCGTTTGATGTCCGCTAGTTTTAGAATAAACAGAATAATTACTGCAGTTCTGACGTTGAGTCTTCTTCTTCTTCATCATCAGGGAACATTGATTCCTGTGAAAAAAAACAATAACATAACATCACACCTGTAATCCTGGAAGGCTTAGGCAGAGGTGTAGGTACCTATTACTCGTAGTACACCTACATTTCACAAGTCATGTTTGGGTCCCATATTATAGCGGTAGAGTAGAGCCTATTGGCGACTAGATGTGCTAAATTAGCAACTCTATTTGTGAATGCTGTTAGAATAAAGTTCAAATCAGCTTGCACTACAAAGTGGTTGTTACGTCAGTCACTGCGGGCCAAATAGTGCGAAATGATCGATTTACAAAAAATCTATTGATTGGACTAAAAAACTAAAACACTATAATGCTAATATATTGCTTGTAGAATTATTTGCCAAAAAATCAGAATGATCGCATTCATTTTAGTATGTTTTTTTTTTGTTGAAAGAAATTTTTAGAGATAAGCTCGTGATTTTTTTTTATTGAGTCAAATTAATTGTATTATGTTTTCAAAACACTATCATACTAGCATTATCCTGAAGAATATCACATATTTTTCTGGTTTTGTTTATTGCCATGAATCATGTACGGCCGAACAAGCTAATTGGTTTACAGTTTAACCCACAAATTACATTGTAAAGTGTAAACCAAATAGCTTGTTCGACCGTACTTTTAGGCATTATAAAACACGTGTTTAGCTCATGTAGTCTCTGCTGCTGAGAAATTCCTTAAGGGAAAACAACCTAACAACAATTTACCCGGGAATCGAACCCAGCCAGGACCGACATAAACATCTTGCATGGAATGGCCGCTTTAGCAGAATAATAATATGAATTTCGTTCAAAATTTTAAATTCTTAAAATGGATTTTATGGTCATAACCACTAAGTCCATTTAAAACAGAAAAAAATTATGATTGAATTTATTCATATTATGATTCTGCTAAAGCGGCCATTTTAGGCCCGCTGTTGGCATGCACCTATGGATAAACAATATCCTATATTTAAATAATAAGTACCGTTTTTTAAGTGTAATGGTGAACTTTCGGTAACGCCCCGAACACCTCGACTAACGGCCATTTTCATTAGGTAACTTACTAGCCGGTTTCGGTAGGTTACTATCTCTGTTTGTTTGACATTTTGCTTACTGGACGGTTAGAAACAAAACATCACAGAAAAGCTTTCTTTGATTTATCTATGAATCAAGTAGTTGACGCGGATAGAATATTTCAAGTTAACTTTATTTGGTATAGAAACACCAATAGCTACGAGACGTAGGCATTAACCAACAGTTATACGTAAGTAAGTTATAGAAAACGATCGTGTGTACGAATCAAACACAAACAGGCAATTTTCTTTGTGTAAATAATTTCATCACCACTGCTTTCAAAACCGTGAAGAACATTGTGAGGTAACCGGTATGTCCTAGAAACAAAAATTCGAAGACATGTGACATCCGCCAACCCGCACTGGGTCCGCTTGTCAATATGTCCCAGCAGTGGGACCACTGTAAGTTGATTATAATTTATTGTTCCGATTTTTTAAAGAAATAGGTACGGGAACACCCAAATACTCCGAAATATTTTATTCCGAATTTCGATGTTCCGATTTTCAAAAGTCCGAATTTCATAATACTTACTTACATAAAAATTATGTCAATTAATAAAAATCACGAAATTTGTTTTACCGAAAGTCGAAAATTATTTGTTAGTTTTCCGATTTTCATACGTTCGAAGAATCATAAACTAAACTATTGAAAATCGGTACGTGTTGTGCTACAAAATTTTAGTGGCAGAAACGAATCGCTGCAAATAAGCCCGCGTAGGTGCGGAGGGGTGGGGCAGCCCGCGAGCTGAGGAGTAGGTGGTTTGAAGCACGCTGCATGCTTACTTGCATGCGGCAAATCCCCTGTATTATATTGATGAATCACTTCGGTTAGGTTAGGTTAGAACTGTGATTATTAAGGGGCCGGCGGAGCGTGCGTCGTTCATACAAACGTAATACCAAAATAATTCGTAAACCAAAAATATTCTTTAGGAAGTGTGTATTTATTTCGTTTGGATTACATAATATCTAGGTTCCCAAATATATACTATGAATGGATATTGATTTAAACAAGAGTTATGAGAAAAATAAGTTTTCTATAAAAATATTAAATTCCTCATACAGTTTCGTCTAAATATCATTGTCCTTTCAAAATATATATGTTTGGGAACCTAGATATTATGTAATCCAATCGAAATAAATATACACTTTCTTAGGAATATGTTTGGTTTCCGAATTATTTTGGTATTACGTTAGTATAAACGACGCACGCTCCGCCGGCCCCTTAAAGCGCGAAGGCGAGCAAGCTAACCGAGCGTGACGCGTAGGGAATGCAAATCCGTCCAGTTTCAAAATCCGGATTTTAAGGCACGGATTTTTGGTTTAATCCGGATTATCCGGATTTTAGGGATTTTTCATGAAAATAAACAAATCTGCCCATATTCGTTTATTAATACGATTTTTCTTATTTTTGTGTGAATTGGTTAAAATATAAACTCAGAAAAATCAAATCATATGATTTTTTAAACTTTTGTTACTTGAAATAATTCAAATTCAATACCTTGGTTGGTTTCGTTTTATAACCATTATATTCTTTGTAAACTTATGTTTACATTTGAATCGACGTTGACAGCACTGAATATGCTTGTAAGCGGCCTCCAAGTGAAATATCAGTTTCAGGCTTTCGGCTGATGAGCAAATTTTCGAATATTCACGCGAAAATGTAGCCCACGAGTTACATTTTCTTATTATTCAGAAAATCCGGATTCGGTTTTCAAATCCGGATTTGAAAGTAGAGTAAAAATGTGGCGAAGTCCGGATTTTTCGGATCACGGATAGTCCGGATTGCATTCCCTAGTGACGCGGCAGCGGCCGCCGGGTGCCAGATCCCTTATAATGTTGGTGAATCATTTGGGTTAGGTTAGGTTAGTTGTGACCAGGGATTCAAAATATTTTTATTCAAAAGAAAACAATCATAGTTTTAAATGAGAACCAATGGGAAAAAATGTACCTACTTTATCATAATTATAGTTTTTTCTTGAATTCTACTTCCTCATCATCATTATCATCTTCATCTGCCTAGTATTTTCCCAACTATGTTGGGGTCGGCTTCCAGTCAAACCGGATGCAGCTGAATACCAGTATTTTACATGGAGCAACTGCCTATCTGACCTCCACAACCCAGTTAATACTGGGAAATACGATACCAGTTGGTAAGACTGGTTATCAGACTTTTTGAGCCGACCTGTAACGACTGTCAAAGATAGACAAATGACAGCCGGGACCAACTGCTTGACGTGCTTTCCGAGGCACGGGGGAAACTCAGTATGTAAGGGTGGTCACCCATCGACAGACCAACCTAAGCAAGTGCGGCTTAACCTAACGATCGACCCGAGCGGCTGTTATTATTAAGCCGCGACGAGCTTCTCTACCTCCTCATACTAAACATAATAATATGTATTATACTTCTCTCTGACGAGCAATTATCTGTTTATTTGTCTTGCTATTCAATTTTACAAGGCGTTTTTATTTCGGAATTGTCATCATTAACTGATTCTGCCTAGCCTTTTCCTAATCGGTATTTTAACTATCGGAATTCATTTTTTGATGTTTCGAATAACTTTTTGTTTTTCGATCTATTGTAACTCGGTATTTTGAGAAAAGTAATTATAAACGTAAGGAATATTGAAATTTAGGAATTATAAAATAGAAGTAATGATAAATACCTAAGCCGGAGTTGTATATTTTTATATTCGGAATTTGAACCATTCGGAATTATGAAAATAAGTATATTTTGAAATTCGTATTAAATTTGTGACTGACGGAATAAATTTTTTCGTATTTGTGTGGTGTATAGGTACATTGTGTGTAAATATTTTCAAAGGAAACTTACCCGTTTCTTTATGTTAAGTACCACAGTTTCTTTAGGGTAATGATGTTCTGGCATTTTTTCTGATTTTATGGACATCCGCTGAAACATTATGTAGGTAGTTATAGTTAGACAAAGAGCACGCGCCAGGGCAGCCCGCTAACTGTCAAGGTCAAAGGTTTCGTGGGCTACCCTGACGCTATCATCATAAAGCATAATCAGGCACGTATATAATTATTCACACAGTTCACATGGTTGTTTCAATGTTGTTGTCCCCCCCCCCCCCCCCCACCGAGCTAAAAGTTTGGATACGTGGTTGAGTAAATAAGAAAAAACGAGGCACGGGCGTGACGCGTGGGCGCCACGGGAGACGCGTGCGCCGCGCGTTTCCCGGGACCCGCGCCCTCCCCGCCTCCACCCCCGTTCTCGCCGGACCCTCGTCCGCTCGCACCCGCCCGTCCCCGTCCTTTCTATCTATTCTACAAAAGGGCGCACATGGGCAAGCGTCATGTCCGCGCCCTGCTTTTTCTATATAATGTTTTGTGTCGCGACTATTCTATACATTTTGTAATGAAAGACCCGCGGAAGAGACAATTATATTTTTATGTCTGCGCCCCGTCTGTGTCTTACGTCTTTTCTGTGTGTACTGCACCTTAGATAGGTGTTTAAAAAAGACAAAATGGCGGAATTTAATTTTGGCACTACATTGTAAGTCGTTAATACTTTTTGTTCAACCAAAGTAAACCAAACCTATTGATCATCAAATGAAGGAAATTAAAAGAAGATTAGTACAATTGGCAGCTGGGTTTTGTGATTATATTAATTAAATGTTACTTGTTTGCGTGTCAGTCGGGGTTTTAGTTTTTAAAATAACTTTTTTTTAATCGTTATTCGGTTCGGTCAATGCCATAATATCTTACCACTCTGGTCGTGGAAGCGAGTTCTATGGAATCCCTCGCACCAAGGAGTTCTGTTTTAGCGGCAACGGGCCCTGAAGTCGGCCCCATGGTGCTGCAATCATATTATGAGGGTTGAGAAAAGGGCGGAAAGATTCTAATCGTCAAATTTTATTTGAGAGGATCTTTCGTGTGCGAAAGAGATGGCTGTTGAGAGTCTTCCTACAGCATAATCTGGGAAGGCTACTAAGAAGATGGCAA
Source organism: Xestia ashworthii (assembly GCA_950022955.1). Taxonomy (NCBI): domain Eukaryota; kingdom Metazoa; phylum Arthropoda; class Insecta; order Lepidoptera; family Noctuidae; genus Xestia; species Xestia ashworthii. Next base: position 17,254,539 of record OX465570.1, on the reverse strand, counting down.
ACAGAAATGTATGAAAGAAGACATGCATTCTGCTCTGATCTCAAGACCTAACTGAATTAATTAAGATATTACTCTGGGTTAAGCTCCCTTATGGTCTCATTAAAAATAGATGGACAGTTAATTATAACTCATATTGTTTTGGTTCGACGTACTAAACACTGTGTTAAAATTGGTTCATCTATTTTATTGAGACCTTAAATAAGCCATACAGATATTGTAATTTTGTGTGTTTACGAGTATCTTTTTGATTTTGTGTAGATAAGATTATGAGATATGTACGAGTACGAGCAGGAATATACAGCCATACATACTTAAAGCCCACCAGAATAACACCCGTCTGGTCGAACGATCCTCCCTTTTATAGGGTATAGGGTATAAGAACTTTACAGTTACACCCTGTTCCTCACACTCCCAACCTGGTAACACCGACTTTCATCCCCCATAGAGCCAGAGGATCCTCCGACCAGACGGGCGTTATGTCTGGTGGACTACTGCCCGACGGTTGTTGTCGGGTTCTCGTATATATGTCACCGTAAAATTGTCAAACACGTTAGATTGTAACTAGAGATTGTAAACTCTCGAAATATTGTCAAACGAACATACTGCTTCCAATAAAACGTGCACGTACACGTAAACGTGACGACCCGAATGGCGTAGTGGTAGCTGTGGTAGTGACGCTGCGTTACGTTCTTAGGGTCCTGGGTTCGAATCCCGGTAGGAGCAAATGTTTGTGTGATGAGCATGGACATTTGTTTAAGAGTCAGGGATGTATATATGTATAATAAGTATGTATTTACAAACTAAAAAGTATATATGTCACCGCAAAATTGTCAAACACGTTATATTGTAATATCTCTAGCGATATTGTAAACTCTCGAATTATTGTCAAACGAACATACTGCTTACAATAAAACGCATTATTTCTCGTGAAATGCATGCGATGGTAGTCAACTCACGCGGTGTGGAGGGAAGGAGGGGTGTCCCTCTTGCCCAGTGGTACCACTGTCATGAAAAGATACTATACCATTCCTGAGAAATATCGATTAATATAACCTAACCTTAAAACACTTTATATTCCCCTAAAAAGCGTAGTCGACGGAGCCCCGCTTCGCGGGGCCACTATTCCGAGTGCAGGGTTGCAAGGAACCTAACTAACCTAACGGAGGGCTGCCCCAAGTCCCGTTTATGGGGGCAAGGGATACTTCCGTATGTTCAGTTGACAATAATTCGGGACTTTACAATATCGCTAGAGAGATACACGTTATATTGTAATATAACGTATTTGACAATTTTACGGTGACATATGTACTCTTAAGTCGCGGAGAATGTTGCTTGCGCGATGTAGGATTTTGACGAGTTTCGCTTGTAAGTTCATCATCTTTGTTATAGATGGCACTGTAGTACTTTTTGTTCTATTTTAGTTGTACTTTTTGTAGTGCCGCTACATCTTGTTCCAGGCTTGTTAGCTGCCTTCGAGCCTGCTGTATAGCAGGATATCCGCAACCCACATTGGGCCCGCGTGACAGAGAGAGGAGGCGTTTGCTCTAGCAGTGGGAATGTCATAGGCGTATTGTGATGAAGGGCAGGAGAATACAAGAGGAAAGAGTATGAAAGACTCACATGATCTTGAGAATAGAGCCCATAGTCCCGCGTATATCAACACTTGCTCCTCGATGGCTGGCCGGGATTGACTAAAAGAGAACATAAAGATCACTTTTTTAAGCATAATATTTCCCCACTGGCCGCGTGCGCTGAACACCGGTCGTAACACCGTTTACAAACATGGAAATGACGCCTAGATTTAGAAACGTTACTTAGCACTTACTGTTGCTGAGCGATATTCCTGTCTCTGTCGAACAGCTATCAAATTGCAAGTTAAAGACAGAGAGAGGAGCATGTTTAAAGTCAAAGTGAGAACTATGTATGGTTCAGATGACGGTTGGTTCACTTGTTGGTAATATAAGATCAACCTTCGATGATAATATCAGCCGCCTTATTATGACTTTTTTATTTGCAACGATACCTCCCGGACTGAAGCTTTAAAGCTCTCCACCTCTCAAAAAAAGCCTGTAATACTGGAAATAATAACCGTCTATTCTATTCTACTATGAAACAGTCATACCATTTTGGAATTGACTCTCAATTCTGGTGAATGTAGGCATTCCCACTTTACGGGTGTAGGTAGCTTATCTTGGTACAAAGATTTTATTTTATCCAAATGGACACACTTCGATTTCAAGAACATGTCCTTGAAGGCTGAAAAATACAGACGGGCTTTAAAACTTTGAGGCGTATTAAGAGTAGCTCACGTTAACACTGCTGGGAGTCCTGGGACACAGGCCTCCCCTCTTTGAAAGGGATCCACCACGCGGGCCCAGTGCAATTTGGTGGAAGTCAAACTTCTCCGAATGTTTCGTACTGGAACATGTCGAATGTCGATATCGTTTCGGTGTTTTCCATCAACGTTTTGAGAGCAAAGGTGATCACTCAAAGTAAAGCGACCGACTAGGGATACGGGAGTCGTGAGTTGTGGACGTTAATACTACTTTGCTTCTGCCTCCGCTACTCTGACATTTACAGACTTCAAAACTGATTAGAACCATCACCAACATACCTAATTCTTTCCACTCTTTGGGCGCAGTCTTCTGAGCCTTTATTTTTTGGTTCTTAAGAGTTTTGAGAGTCTCTCGTCTTTGATCCGGCTCAAATTCACCCATGTCACCAAACATAACGAATGGAGCATGCTCTGTGTCCAGATCTTCCCACCATTCTTTTTCTCCAAAGCGTGCTGTAGTGAAGGAAAAGGAAGATGGGTTAGCACAGCATCGGGGCAGCAGAAGTCGCATTAGATCCTGCTGCCCAACGACGCAAGTGTGCGAGGGAACACCGGTGTGGTTTTAGTCGGTACGAGTCTGACAGACCCCTCCGCTCTCCCCAGGGCAGAGGACATCCATTGAGGATTTCCATAATCCGCTTATAATGCTTCCATTGCTGGGATACAGACCAGTTTTGTGTGAAAGAAGACACGCTGCTCTGATCTCAAGTCTTAAATGAATCCTACCAACAATATAAAGGCAAAAGTTTGTATGTGTGTATGTTTGTTACTCATCAACATCATTTGCCGCAAGACGTCCACTGCTGGACATAGGCCTCCTCCAAGTGTCGCCACATTTACTGGTCCCGATCGACTCGCGTCCAGTGGATTCCCACAGCCTTCACCAGGTCATCGGTCCACCTAGTGGGAGGCCTTCCAACGAAACTTCTTCCGGTTTCGGCTGTTACTCTTTCAGCAAAAACTGCTTGACGTATTCGGATGAAATTTGGTACACATATATTTTATAACTTGGATTAACACATAGCATACTTTTTATCCCGGAAGCATGGTAAGCCACCTGCGCATGAGTTCTTAAAATTAAAAAAAATAACAACATGTACGCATTTCTTTGGGGTGTTCATCCACATCGTCATCACAATCACAGGGTTCTTCGTTAGGGTCGATGTCTAACGGTGCATCGGTCTTCAGCAATTTGGGCAAGTCTATGAAGTACTGGTTCGTCTCAGGATCGCCACCAGCGAAGTGGTAGATGAATGACAAGAACTGAGGGATGGAGGATAAGTTACTTTAAAGATTTTTAGGAAGGCAAATGTTTTCTGTCGTGTTGATCTCTCTCCGGTCGTATCAGATTGCCGTCCAATCGGACTATGAGAGTGAGGGAAGAGTGCACAGCATCATCATCATCAGCCTATTAATGTTCCCACAGCTGCGACACAGACCTCCTCTCAATGACAGGGAATGGGCCATAATCCACCACGCGGGCCCAGTGCGGGTTGGTAGATGCCACATGTCTTCGAATTTTTTGGTTCTAGGACATGCCTGTTTCCTCCCGATGTTTTCCTTCACCGTTTTGTAAGCAGCGGTGATGAAATAAATTACACAAAGTAATGCGCTTGCCGGGGTTCAAACCCACGACTTCCTGTTCTGCTGGACATAGGCCTCTTCAATCACACGCCACTCAACTCGATTCTCGGCAACTCTCATCCAGTTGCTGCGATCATCCTGCGAAGATCGTCACTCCACCGAGCCCGAGGGCATCCCACCTTTCACTTGTCGATTCGCAGTCTCCACTCAAGAAGCGCCTCTACACCAACGTTCATCGGTTCTACGGCTAATATGATCAGCCCAGTGTCACTTCAGCTTACTTATTCTGTGAGCTATGTCGTCAATTTTGGTTCTCCTGCGCCGATGACTAATCTTCGCTGAGATTGGCCGCCATGACAGAAATGCGGTCAGGAGGAGTATGGTTAGGGAACGTACCACTACCCATACTATGTGACTCATTTTTTTCCAATTTTTATGCCCCTGCCCCGTCAATGACCACCAGTAGTACATGCCAAGACACCCCGTCCCCCTTTAGTTTTCAAGTAGTAAAATTATTAATATCGTAAGTTAATTTTAATTTATTTATTTTTTAAGTTGTTCATTTAATCTTTTCTCTGGACGCTCTTCTTTCTACATCGTTCTCTATGTATAGTCACAAGATGAATGATGTTACCAAGATTTTGTAACAATATTTTGATTTAAAAGAGTGTCCATGGAGTTTCTTGCCCGTTCTTCTCCATAATCTACGCTAGGGAATGGGCAACTACAGTACAGTCTCAAGTTATTATACCTTGTGACTGTGACTGTAGCTTTGTTTTTTTGTATTTTTGACATTCAAAAGTGCCGTAATGGTCTAATTGAAATAAATGGTTTGAGTTTGAATCATTTTTTGAAGACTTAAGTAAAAAAAAAACATTTGTCTTTATTAATACAGCGCTTGCTGTGTGACGCCAAGAGTGCGTACATACCTACTTGAGTGAATATTTGAATATACCTAACCTAGCTCAAAAAAAGCACGAGATTTCCGTAGAGGATTTTGACAACGTGACGAAAATATATACCCTCCCCCGCCCTTGTGACCAAGCAAGCGTGGTATTTTGAAGACGCCCCTCCCCCCTCAGAACGGGCCACGTAGTATGGGTACGTTCCCTTATGGTAGGAACTAGGAAAGCTTGAGGTAGAATGGGCTCGTGGCTAAATAATAAGCCATACGCCGTCCGCTGTACGAGTCGGTCTTCAAGGTAAAAAAATGTATGATGTAGATTGTTTTTTTTTTTTGTTTTTTTTTTTTTTTATAATTAAGCCACGAGCGAGGATCTCGTGGCGTGCTTATCTTTTGCAAGTTACTTTAATCTAGGTGTCTCTTGATTGACCGACCTTGAATCGTCATGATAACAATTTTAGATAAGCTCATGTGCACCTACTACGAGTAAAGTACTTACCTATCTGTCATGCCTTATCTCTGAATCTGCTTCCATTAAATAACCCTTTCATACCTACCGCAGAGTGGTGACGTGTAATAGAGAAGCATAGAGGTTCGGAAGAAGATACGCTGTCGAATATGTACGTCTACATTGGAATAAGGGCAAGAGAATCATGATAATGACGTTCCTACTCTAAAACTGTGTCCACAATTTTTACGAGTGCCATACTACTTTTCCAGTTGACGGTTTTTGTTATTTATTGATTTATTCCAAAAGGTCGTGCAATAAAACAGATCCGAAGCAATCACTCAACATTAATCCGGCTTTCATTCGGCTCGTCCAATTCGGTCAAAGCAACTTCATTCGGTGTCTCCTAATGTTGAAACATGTTCGTTTCGGCTCCCCACGATTTGACCCAAGCCGAGCGGATTTTTACCGAATATTATAATAGGTACTATCAGGATTGCCAGAAGACCAAAAAAGCATGTGGTGTAGCTAAGTAACTTGGTATTTAGTAGGTGCCTATTCAGCATCAACGAGCTAGCAAAACTACCAGCTATAGTAAGTGCCAAATAGGACCGCAATAGCAGTCATTGCCCTTTCCCTAATATTATATCTCTTCGTACAAACCAAAACCTATCGTTTTTCATTACAAAAAAAGTTTAAGATCACGATAGAATCCCTCCCGAATCCCTCTTCAGTATCCCTGTTTCGTCCCATTTCCATACTTCCAATTCTGTCAAAAGTCCTTGAGAGCGTTGTTAATAATCAGCTTTCTCATTACTTTTTTTCTATAATAGCCTGCTTAGCCCGTACCAGTCTGGATTTCGTCCTGGCAATAGCACTGTAGCCCTACTTAAAATAACAGACGAAATCCGATTGGCCATGGAAAACCGGCTCCTTACGGTGTTGGTTTTATTGGACTTCAGCAGTGCTTTTAATTCAGTGGATTTTGACATCCTTTTAGCTATCCTTTCTTCTCTAAACGTATCTCCCTCTGTGACTGGTTTGATTCGTACGAGTATCTTCGGGGTCGCCCGCCGTCGGTACACTTGAATGAGGCTTGCTCAGACTGGTGCGATCTTTCTGCGGGTGTTCCTCAGGGTGGCATTCTTTCTCTTCCTCTTTTCTCTGTTTTTATTTAAGCTGTTACTAAGATATTAACTGCCCATTATCATCTCTATGCAGACGACTTGCATCTTTATCGCCATTTTAAACTTGAAGAGCTTCCAGGGTCCATGGACGCCATCAATAATGATCTTCAAAACATCAGTCTGTGGGCTAAAAACTTTGAACTATTAGTTAACCCAACTGTTGGTGGCAGTGACTTCGTCAATTTATTAAATATTAAGTCCCTCCCGCCTGTTATGTTCGATGGTGTCGCTATAGAAAACGCCAAGAAAGTTAGAGACTTAAGTGTGTTCTTGAACTGCAACCTATCTTGGCACGTTCACATTGCTGAAGTAAGCAGGAGGGTGTTTTGTTCGTATCGGTCAATTAAGCGTCTCCAGAAGTTCCTGCCATTTCAGACTAAAATTACTCTAAAAGCTGCTGAAGTGGCTACTAGTGGTAGCGCCGAGATTCACTCTTTCTTTCATCTCTTCTCCTTCGTTTCCCTCCCTACTCTTCAAGTCGGTATGATGGTTCTTTTACTGTTTGTGCTGTGTGCCTTTAAATTCGCTTCCACACTTTCTCTTCGTTAGATGTGTTCAAGAAAAAAGAATAAATGAACATGGAAATGTTCTTTTTTGTTGTTTCTTTTGTTCTTTTTTTTTTTATAAAATCATGCTGATATTCTTATTATAGTGTATAAAATAAGTTAATTTAAGTTTTTAACTGTATTGTTTGTGCACATAAGTTTATCCTCGCCTGCAAATCTCGCAACAGAAGTCAGGTTTACTGTAAGAAAATTCCCAATTCTGGTTTCTTCTCGCCGTTGTACATTATAAGCTATATATATTTAAGTTGTGTATATTTTTCTTTATTATTTATGTGTGCATTATAGAATAAGAAATAAGAATAAGATAGATGACGATTCAAGACTTGACCAGGCTTATTTTTGAATTACAAAGTTAAGAACTTTATGTTATTAAATCTAAGTGGGTCAATGACCGTTATTGCGAACTTGACTGTCACTTACTAAAGCTGTCCAGTAAATAGAACACAATTGACTCCTGGTAGAACGGTGTAGATCTGAGTCCGAAGTACTACCTCCGGCTTCGTACATACCTGGCTAACGACTTTTTTCATTTTTTCGCGCCATTCGTGATCAACTCTAGCCGCTGTCTTGTATCCTTTGGATAAATGAAGAATCAGTTCCTGACCTTTAGTCAGTATATCATGCAACACGTTGATATAATTCGTATAATCTGTTGAAAAAACCATTATAATAAAGTACCTTTTGGCCACATTTAGACGATTATTGCCCAGAGCTCAGATCGATCTGAGGCCCAGAGCCGGTAAGTAGGCGTAGAAAGACCACACGGCAAAAATAATTCGCAACTATGCCAATAGCCACGTGAATATTTTTCTATCTCGTTTAGTAATTATGACGAAAAAGTAAAGATAGTAGGTAATAGAAATTAGGTAGGTACCAAAGTTCCAGCGTGGTGAAAGAAAATAGTGCGCGAGATTTTGCTTCATTTCACGCACAAAATAAACCTGCGTGGTGATTGCGTTGCTGAGAGTGTTGCCACATATATGAATTTTGATGAATTTTCCCACGAGGCGTCGGTTAGGGATGTTCAGTTGAGTTTCACGAATTTAATCGATTTTGGTATCGTTATTATTTCAGTTTCTTTAATACATGTATATTACAGTAGACTCGACTATTACTTAATGTAGGTATATTATAGCATTATATTTCTTAAGATGTTTCAATTTATTGAGTGTATAAAAAATTATAACGGCGAGACGTACTGAAACTAAAATTAATTTTAAAATATACCTTCGATAATCTGTAGTTTCTCAAATCTACTTCTTTTTCTTTCAGTGCACATGACATACATTAAAGCTGCTAAGTTTTTACATTGTAGTTGTGATTGTAACGCATGTATTTTTTCTTGTCTTTCCCTGTGTGCTTCTCGAAGCATGTAGCATGCGCGAGTCTGTTCATTTCTGTATGATATAGACAACAAAATATTAAACTAGAATCTCTATTTCAGAATCACATACAATCTAGATTAATCAAAATAATACATATTTTTTTATGCTTACAATAAAATCAGGTTATATCTCTCCTTAATTAGTCGCTTTTCTCTTTGTAATATACTGTCATATTCCTCACGTAGTTCTTTTTCCTTTTCCTTTAAAATCTCCTCAATGTGTGTAGGAGATATTTTCACATTCAAACCCTAGGACAAATAAAAAAACGTCTTTGGGGACGTGACTGCGACATAGTAACAGATAATAATTTGGGGAAAGTATTTTCATTGACTGTAGGCAATTTTTTTTTTTTGCATCAATGGTTTTCTAAATTGGATAGGTCAGAATCAGAACTTATCTACAAGCTTGGCGTCTTTAAGAGCGTCCATTAATAATGGATGAACAGGAATTATTATTGTAAAGTGCAAACAACAGGACACACAAGATATGTATTTAGGTATCCCATTGTTCGTGATATTACTTACACTCTCTAGAGGTCTATAAATAAAGGTCCACCTGAGCAGGTTTTACGTGCTTCAGACAACCTAGGTCCGAAGACTATAACGTTACCCAAGGCAACCTATAACCAGGTAATAAATCAGGAAGCAAAATGAATGGATTCAGTAGATTTACAAACAATAATTAAAATCACAATAGGTACCAAAGTTGGTTACAACTAACGTTTACCTCGTCGTGGTTTTTACAAATGCATTTCAGTAATTCAACTTTCGGGTCTTCGGTCTGTGTTGGCTCATTTGGTTGAACTGAAGACGCTGGAAGAGAACTGGCATCACTTGAAACATTGCTATGAATGCTCTGAGACATCTGTAAAATATATAGTCTAATTAAGGTAATGAGTTTCGTTTTATGTTGTGACCTACACCCCAATTGGCCCGTTGGTCATCTCAGGGGCAGAGTTGTATAGTATAACAATTTTGTTTTATAATTTCAACGATTTTGAACGTTTAAGATAATTCGCATTGCTCGATATGTCAAAAAAATTCGAGCACTCGACAGCGTAAATAACGCAATGATTGTTGTTAAATTTGTCAAAATGAAAAACATCCGATTGCAGCTGCGTATTTTATGGGTGGTTATATTAGGCGCGGGACAAATTTTAATAGAAGAGGCTTCGGGTGGTGGTGTAGCGCGGTCGCAGCGCGGTCGCGGCGCCACTTCTTTGATATTTCATACAAAATGTATAGAAGAGATGTGGCGTGAGACATACTGAGACGGCGGCGTGTCGCGGGCGTCGCGAGGGCACCACTTCCTAGCCCTCGGCGCACCCGCAGTTAGCAGTGGCATGCACAGGTACAGAACAAGACGGTGAAAATGCGTGAAAATAAAGACTTTAAAGACTAGACTGCGCCCGCGACTCGCCTTTCCGACACTGTTAGTGCGCCTGTTCTGCGCTACGCGCATCACATCGCTCGCGCCGCACCTCCACCCGACGCCTCTTGTATTTTTTCCCGCGCCATAGGTACATTGACAATAATTCACGGTGCAACCCTACGAACCTGCTGATTCGGTCATTACAATGACTATGCAGAGTAATTCGGTAGACGTAGTACGTGCCTGCCTGTATTCAAATGTTTAGACGAGCTAATGTCTCATAAAACCACCCCTAAGATGACCCACTGACTCAATTAATGCTTATTTCGTAAAATGTTCTAATATGACGCCCTAGTTCAAGCTAGCGTTGATTAAATGCACATACGTTGTTCGCTGTACTAAGAAATTCCAGGTTGTATACAATCGCATTGTTTGTTACATTTGATTTCAACTCAATTTCATTAAAATATTTTGTGCAATGACTTTCGCAAAACATTCGAAGAAAACTAAAGCAAAAATTCTAATCGATTGAAATCGATTCTGCCAGTGTTCAAACTTGTCCACTCAACCTCAGCAATGACAAGCGGTGAAAGAAATGATGGCAACACACAGTTCTGCTGTCGTGAAGTTCGTAACATGTGATGTTTCGTGAAAAGTGTTAATTTTTTTACGAAAAACCTTTTTTAATTATCCTTGGTGCATCTTATAGTGTTAAAAACATACGTTTGTGCTTTTCGTGCTGTGTATATTGTGTTAAAAGTGTTTGAATATCGCAACAAAAATTACATGGATAAAGCCGTCACCTGAGGTTGTAAAGGTTAGTGCTTTTTTCATCTGTTGTTTGTCTTAAAATAGATTTCTGTGCGGGTCGCAATGATATTTCAGTTTTGTTTGTGTAACGCCTTCATGTGACTTTTCAGTTCTTTCATAAGACCTTGAACTAGAAATCTATCAGTGCTGTGATCAAGGTTAGGTTCGCGCGGGCGATTTATCTCGCATAATCATTGTTTATTCCTCCAATTTTGGTGATAAACTTGTAGTGTTTGGTTAAAAAATGCTATAAAATGCATAATTTTGGTGTGTTGTAAGTTAAAATGTGATTACAAGTGCAAAAATCTGGTTCCGTGAACCTAACCTAAAAACGCGATTGTATTTAGTGCAGTTTTTTTTGCAAGTACAGCGTTTCGATGGATTAACCGTTATCTGGTCGGTGCGCGTGTTATTTTACGGGTATTGGAAGTCAGTGAAGCTGTTGAGTACATTTAGAGCAGAAATTGATGCGGTCACGTGAAATTATTTCAGTTTCACACATGGCTTGACAGTTAGTCGAGATTATTTTGGTCCTTATCGGTGACGGCAGTTGGTATGGAGAGTTTTTGGCGTCAGATTTAAGATAAATCTTACAAAGCTGTATCAGTGATTATGTGTATTTGGAGGTGTAAACATATGTGTGATGTGAACTGTGAATGTGCAAGATTATGTTATTTTTTTTGTGCCAGAGAGTTAAGGTAAATGATTTAGATTTAAAATAGATATCATTGAAATGCCATGCTATTTAAAATAGCCATATTTGACCTTAGGGTCTGGCTGTCTTGGAGTTTTCAATACATTTCATTTTTATATTAGCTGTCTATTTGTAAATATTATAGTTTACAGCAGGTTATCTTATTGACATAAATCCTAGTCCTTAAAGAAATCAAGTTTATGTATCACAATAAACACATAACCTCAAAAATCTAGCTTACAACAAAAATTAAGCTTATTCAAAGCAAAATTAACTTCTTTTAAGCTTTTATTATAAGACAAGAACAAGGAAGTTAACAGCCAGTACTAGTAACTCACAGTTCAGAATAAAAATGTTTGAAAAGAATTTGAATTGAATTCTTCCTCAAAAAAAAACCCTCATCAAGTTTTAAAACTAATAATTTATTTTGGTTAGGTTAGGTAGCACATGTGAACTGAAAAATGTGCTTTAATTACTTCAAAAGTTGATGATTCACACAATTAATGTTCAGTTTAAGTCTGAATACAAGTTAGAAAGTCAATGTGGCTTAAACTCGGGCAATCTTTAATACATGTGTTTATCTAGTCAGAATCAAATAACACTCAACATTGAAAATCCTTAAAACCGATTAGAACGATAGATTTCTACCAAATTTAATTCACACAAAATCAAATTGAATCAGTTGCCACAAATTGAATCAGTTGCCACAAATTTTCTTAACTTCAATCACACTAAGCCAAGTCAGAGGCCCATGGCGGCATAAAAACTCTGACACCAGGCTTAGACACTAACCACTAGATAAACAAGAACTTAATCACAACAGTAATCCCCAAAACGTTAGGCACAGTATCAAATTTCTTTGTAATTCGCTCAATTTAGTGTAATCTGTAAATAGGTGTATCCATATTATACTACCGTTATCATTCTTTACCAGACTAGGAGTTTTGTTATAACACAGTCTAATGATTTATTGATTTGCAGTCATATTCTTTGAAACATATCCAACTGTGGTATGTCCCTGAAATTCCTCGAGATCATGTTAAGCCAAATCAGAGGCCCTTGGGCGGCATAAAAACTCTGGCACCAGGTTTATCTGGTTCTTTATCTCTAAATTAAAGAAGAAGACTGTGGACTACACTAATCGATTCAGTTTCAAATTGAGAGCCATGGAGTTTCTTGCTTTGGAATGGGCAACTATGGTACTTTCACAGTTATTGTGCCTTATGACTGGGACTGTAGTTTCATTTTATTGTCTTTGTTTTGATCATTCAAAAGTGCCTGTAATTTGGCTTGCTTGAAATAAATGCATTGATTTTGAATGAAAATTTTGACAAAAAGACATGATATCTTTGGATGGGACTTACTTTTATGGCTGTCACTAACAGAAGACTGAATGAATGCCTCAAGGTTAAGAGCTGACCCATCATCATCATTTCAGCCTAAAGACATTCACTGCTTTTCTGGTGGTCGCCACTGTTGATTCTGGCTTTCAGGAGTTACAGTGGTTTGGGCATGTGTGGCGGGCTTGTCCCAAAAAAAAAAAGATGTCCACTGCTAGACATAGGCCTCTCTCAAGTGTCGCCATATTGACCGGTCCCTAGCGACTCAGCCCACATTGTAGCAGGCCCATTTAGTAATAAAAAAAAAGGTTGCTTTTGGATTTTTTACTGACAGCACTAGGCAGTGTTCCCCAACAGCATCACTTCAGGCAATCATTGATATATCTCCAATACCAATGAAAACGCCCATTAGTTTAAAAAGAGTTTGCCCATTTGTTTATAAAGAGTTGTAAAGTAAATTTATTTGTTTTTTATTGTTCTAAATCAAAATAAACAACCACTAATTCCTATGCCAACATTTAATTAATTTAATAAACAAACGGTTCATTGTTAACTTGTGTAAGTTCATTCACCGTACCGCATGAGAAAAGTTTTTTTCGAAATAAGTCTAGCAGTTTCAGATATCATCTAAAGTTTGCACAAAAACAAAGGAACGTACAACGGTTAATTTATTCAAATGACTCATGAGACTTGAAACATTAAAATGTGGAATGCAAATATAGCTATATTTTACATATAATTAACGTTTTCCTTCAGTTTCGCTTAACTTAACAGTTTCTAATAGCCTAATTGTTTTATATTATTGGTTGTTTATTGAATTGCCTACAGTGTCAAATTACCTGTTGTTTTTTTTTCTTGAATATGCAAGAAGAAATTGAATAACTAATTATGATTAATAAACTGATGTAATTCTTGTTGACTAAGAATCCAGCTGAACTTTTTTTAAAGAGAGGCTTTTGTTAAAAAACAGACATTACTTGCCTTATTTTTGTTATTGTCATGATAAAAAAAGCGGCCAAGTGCGAGTCGGACTCGCCCATGAAGGGTTCCATAGCAGCAAGTAACATTATATAAAAGTTACGATTTTACGATTTATGACGTATTAAAAAAAAACTACTGATTAGATCTCGTTCAAACCAATTTTCGGTGGAAGTTTACATGGTAATGTACATCATATATACTTTTTAGTTTTATCATTCTCTTATTTTAGAAGTTACACACATTTTACCACTTTGAAAGTGTCTCTCGCGCAAACTATTCAGTTTAGAAAAAAATGATTTTAGAAACCTCAATATCATTTTTGAAGACCTATTCATAGATAACCCACACGTATGTGTTTGATGAAAAATAATAATTTTAGTTTCAGTTCAAAGTACGGGAAACCCGAAAAATTTATTGTTTTTTTTTCTATTCTTCTGTAAAAATCTTAATGCGGTTCACAGAATACATCAACTTACCAAGTTTCAATAGCATAGTTCTTATAGTTTACATTGTAGCAGGCCCATTTAGTAATAAAAAAAAAGGTTGCTTTTGGATTTTTTACTGACAGCACTAGGCAGTGTTCCCCAACAGCATCACTTCTATTTAGGCAATCATTGATATATCTCCAATACCAATGAAAACGCCCATTAGTTTAAAAAGAGTTTGCCCATTTGTTTATAAAGAGTTGTAAAGTAAATTTATTTGTTTTTTATTGTTCTAAATCAAAATAAACAACCACTAATTCCTATGCCAACATTTAATTAATTTTTTTTTATTTTTTTTACTTACAATTTTAATGCGATCTGTCCATTGACTGACATTAAGCATCTTTTCACTTTGAAAGTGTCTCTCGCGCAAACTATTCAGTTTAGAAAAAAATGATTTTAGAAACCTCAATATCATTTTTGAATACCTATTCATAGATAACCCACACGTATGTGTTTGATGAAAAATAATAATTTTAGTTTCAGTTCAAAGTACGGGAAACCCGAAAAATTTATTGTTTTTTTTTTCTATTCTTCTGTATAAATCTTAATGCGGTTCACAGAATACATCAACTTACCAAGTTTCAATAGCATAGTTCTTATAGTTTCGGAAAAAAGTGGCTGTGACATACAGATGGAAAGACAGACAGACATGACGAATCTATAAGGGTTCCGCTTTTTGCCACTTGGCAACGGAACCCTAAAAAAGGAGTTGGAAGGATATACCTTCCACAGGATTTTACCTATCTCCTTGCATTTCATTACGATCTAATAAGCAGGTTAGCTGTCTCACTTATAATATTAGTATATGTATTGCTTGTACAGTTTGAATTCAGTATCCCAATGGACTTATTATGCCAATGTAACAAGTTTGATTAATATAAAAGAAATATTGCTAATAGCATTGCTATTTAAAAAGGTCATATCTATAATTTCAGTTGTTCTTTTTTGGCTTACCACAAAAAAAAAAAAAACTAAACAGAGTGAAAAGTATGCGAAATAGCATTGAATGACAAAAAGTTGAAGACCTACAACTCAATAGATACAACATTTGTTTGTTATTGATCTCAATTTGCTTTTATTGCTTATTGTTACACAGTAATTTAGCACTTTGTGTTTTGTTGTATATTTAGTATTCTTAGATTTTAGAAACTGTACAGTCATAACAGGTAGTCAGAAACCAGAAAGATAGTCAGACTTGCTACCCTTTAGCCTAAGGGGTAGCAAGTTCTGCAACTGGGTTGTGGAGGTCACATAGCCAGTTTGTTTTTTTGCTTTATTTATTTTGATAGGGCCAACCTCATCATATTTATTTAATACTAGCTAAACCCTGTGGGCCGCGTACAAATTATATACTAAAACCTTCCTTGAGAACCACTCTATCCATTGGTGAAAACAGCATGAAAATCGGTGCAGTAGTTTTTGGGTTTATCGCGAACAGACAGACGCGGCGGTGGACATTGTTTTATAGTATACTATTTAGTGACTAAACAGAATCCTAAATCATCCGAAAGAACTTCTGCAATTAATGCCAATAATTACTAAATTATACAACTTCCTGACTGCTTCCGAAGCAAGTGCAGTCAGGAAGCAGTTCAGATAGACAGTTGCTCCGTGCAAAATAGAGGTGGTCAGTTATAGTTACACCACGAAAATGGGTGTTAGTATACAGGGTGTAAACAAACTCATCACAAAGCCGTTAGTTATACCTACTTAGTAACTTTACGCTAAAAATATTGCTGGGATGACATTTTTTAAAAAAATCACCTTTTATGGTATAACACAATGCACAACAGCACTCAAAACATTGTGCTGGTGAATGTATTGAATAGTATGGGAGCTGTGGAGGTGTTCAAAGTAAAAATCTTACATTAAAAACATGTATTTAAAAAAGAACTTGTGGAAAAGTTGGAACTTTGACCCCCTGTATCTGTATGTTGATATCTCTAACTAGAATGTTTCCAGGTATGGTCTAGCTAGAACAAAAACCGGCCAAGAGCGTGTCGGGCCACGCTCACTGTAGGGTTCCGTAGCTTCCCAGACCATTAAAAATACCAACATTTTTCGTCAGCAAAAATAACTTTGTTTTTCATAGTATTTGTATGAAAAACAAAGTTATCATTTGCGTTTTTTTGAAAAAGTGCTATATAACTCAAAAACTATTCAACTCATCAAGTTGAAAATAATTTTCCTAGAAAGTTCATATAAAGGTCTACTTCTGTGATTTTTTTCATATTTTTTAAACTTATGGTTCAAAAGTTAGAGGGGGGGGGGACACATTGTTTTTGACTTTCGGAGCGATTATTTCCTAAAATATTAATATTATCAAAAAATGATTTTAGAAAACCCCTATTCATTTTTAAATACCTATCCAACAATATATCACACGTCAGGGTCAAAATTAAAAAAAAAATCGCTCCCCACTTTACGTCTGGGGGAGGTACCCTAATAAAAATGTTTTTTTAAATTTTTATTTTTGCACTTTGTCGGCATGATTGATATACATATTGGTACCAAATTTCAGCTTTCTGGTGCTAACGGTCACTGAGATTATCCGCGGACAGACAGACAGACAGACAGACAGACAGACATGGCGAAACTATAAGGGTTCCGTTTTTTGCCATTTGGCTACGGACCCCTAAAAAATGATCGCAAGCATGGGGAGAACAAGTGCCTTTCAGCTTTCATAAAAGTCTTTTTACATCCATTATACCTACCTATGTTTTGGTAGTTAGGAAACAATGTTAAAATGGTTATTATTTATCGTAGTAACAGGTACCTAGTTTAAAGTTGATAAGACAATGAAGGTCTTCAATCAAATATGAATCTGGGAATGTGTTTTATGTTTTGCATACTTAAAATTATTTTTACAATGAAAACTGAATACCGTACCTTGTATTATATTTACAGCATAATATCTTTAAGTGGAATAGTAGTTAAAATGTACTTTACAGAGATTTTTTCAATTTTTTTTTGTGTGGTTATTATTATTTTGTTGATATTTACTGACAGATTGGCTTTTTGACACTGGGTCAGCTGGGTTGTGTCAAATGGCATTTGTTTGTGGCCAGTTATTGCTCACCTATTTCAAAATCATGGAGGTCCGTTGCACAACCTGGCTTGATTTATGATTCATTTTGTTTTTGTATTTAACTGTTAGAAGAACTGTCTTATCCTGTTATTTTAATTGGTTGTTCATAATATTGGAATGTCTGTACCAATCTTTAAATTAAATATTTGAGACTGTTTTCGTAGATATTATGGACATTTGACGACTCGAATGGCGTAGTGGTAGTGAGGCTGCCTTACGTTCTTAGGGTCCTGGGTTCGAATCCCGGTAGGAGCAAATGTTTGTGTGATGAGCATGGACATTTGTTTCCAAGTCATGGATGTTTATATGTACTTATAATAAGTATATATTTACAAACAAAAAAGTATAAATGTAGTATATCAACTATCTGGTGTCCACGACACAAGCCTTGTTTAGTGTGGCACTGGATGGCGCTGTGTGTTAATGTCCAGCGATACATTATTCATTTATTTAAAGTATATCATCAAAGCACATTGTAATTGTCAAACACGTTAGATTTTAACCTCTCTAGCGAGATTGTAAACTCTCGAAATGTACTGAACTGAACTGAACATACTGCTTACAATATAACGCATTGTTTTTCGGTAGTTTGTAATCTATCAAAGTGAAACCGTAATATTGTGAAATGCATGCGACGGAAGTATCTCTGCCCCCATAATCGGGACTTGGGGCACCCCCACGTTAGATTAGTTAGCTTCCTTTAAACCCTGCAGACAGAAATAAAGGACCCGCGTAGCGCTTTTTAAAGTGGAATTTAAAGTGTTTTGAGGTTAGGTTATATTAATCAGAAATGGTACAATATCTTTTCATGAGAGTGGTACCATGGGGCAAGGGGGACCCTCCTTCCCTCCCCCTCCTCCACACCGCGCGAGTTGACTTCCATCGCATAAATTTCACAATCTTACGGTTTCACTTCGATAGATTACAATCTACCGAAAAATAATGCGTTAAGGCGCTTAGACGAGCTAAATTAGCAACTCTATTTGTGGTGGTTCAAACTTCGTTTGAAATGCTGTTAGAATAAAGTTCTAATCAGCTTGCACTACAAAGTGGTTGTTACGTCAGCCACTGCGGGCCAAATAGCGCGAAATGAGTGGTTTCGATCGATTTACTAAAAAACTATTGATTGAATTAAAAACCTAAAACAGTGTCATGCTAATATATTGTTTGTAGAATTATTTGCCAAAAAATCAGAATGATCGCATGCATATTAAATAAAATAAATATTCGCTGGACATTAACACACAGCGCCATCTAGTGCCACACTAAGCAAGGCTTGTGTCGTGGATACCAGATAGTTGATATACTACATGTAATATACTTTTTTTTTGTAAATACGTACTTATGATACAAACCTATAAACATCCATGACTCGGAAACAAATGTCCATGCTCATCACACAAACATTTGCTCCTACCGGGATTCGAACCCAGGAATTATAAAACTCGCGTTTAGCTCGTGTAATCGCCTTAAGTATAGGTATTGTAAGCAGTATGTTCGATTGACAATCTTTCGAGAGTTTCAATCTCGCTAGTTATTTTACAATAGGTACTTAGGTATAACGGGTTTTACAATTTTGCGATGACATATCAAACATAACTTCTTTATGTCAAGCCTTTCTTCAGCCCTAGTTGATTGCAGATTCAATAAAATTTTGCTTTATCTATTTATTCTTCAAGTGAACATTTTATTTCATTTTTATAAAACAAAATAAAAAACATTTACGTAATTTTTTTTTTTAATAGTACCCTGCTCGTATCGGGAACAGGGTCCAAGCTACGGGTACCGCTTTCTGATAATTAGCGCTAATTACCGATATTATGGCTCTATTTAGGGCGCCACAACAGGCTTATGGTGTGACCACACTTAAACACACCAAAAAGTCTTTATGTCCTTAAAATAACAGCGAAAAAGACAGCATTCACCTCTTTTCCGTCCGGATGACGAGAAACAGTTATCACAGAATGTGTCTATTTCTGTTGCCGCCATAACAACAAAATGATAAAAATAATATTAAAAATTAAAGAGGCTCTACTACGATAGTTCAAAACCCTTCATGCGCGCGGGCGTTCGTGCTGTCCTAACCTTTGATTAATTTTGTTACTCATTAATAATTTGTAGTGCGAACTAATAAGTTGATTTTGTAATGGTATTTCTTAATATTAAAACTTCAATTAAATACCAAGTTTGTTTGCTGTAAAAGCCCTAAGTAGTGAAATTCGTATTTTTATAACATGGGACACCGATTCCCAATTGGCCGGTTTTTATTGTATGAATCAAAAATATTTCTGACCAACTCAAGCTTTCGGTACTTTCGGTTCGGTAAATGTGGGCAATCCCTAACAGCTGCGTTAAATATCCAAGGATCCAGCTCATGAGATGAATGTACAAAGAATACTTCCTCCAAATTTTTGGAAAGCGTGCGTCTTTTGTCGCGTTTTTTTTTTTAAATACAATTTGGACCTGCGAGTATGAATAGAACTCCCGAGTAACATCTGTTGTATCTATTTTACCCATTGAATACGGTCATAAAATTAAAATCAACACGTGCTTTAAGTCCTCAGAAAGGACATTGCTCGTCGTCCATACATGGCTCGCCTAAGATCCAACAGGGAGGTGTATTCACTTTTTGGGTTTTAGATAATGTATATATTCGAATGAACCTAAATTAAAACAACGGATACTTTTGAGAATTCGGAAAAAATCAATACACTTTCGGATTTTGAGGTTATATTTACGTCAATAAAAACATTCGGTATGTAGGAATAACTTAGCATTTATTACTGAATGTAACAACTGGTATAGGGGTCTTTTGGCCTCGGTCAGGACCTTTCGTTTCTTTTTATTTTTAATTTATTATCTATGTTTTGTTTACAATAGTTGAAATAATGTTACTTTTTATGTGTTTTGTCCTGCACGGGCTAATAAATGCATTTTCTTTCTTATTGCTCGTTTCAAACAGCGCTTTCAACCAAGTTTTTTGATAAGCCGTATTATTCCGCAAAATCATAGCGGACTGTTTGTAAACCATTATCGTACCTATATCAAGTGTTGAGAATACTGACGCTTGTCTGTGTCAAACTCTTATTAAGAGTGCTGTACAAAGCCTAGGCTGTATGAGCTATAATACCTTTGCCTATTAAAAACCCCAAATTGAACCAAAAAATAATAACATCTTATGTTCGAGGATTATGACGGAAGTTAATACTTTTTAAAATGTTTTCGAAATTAAAAAGTGTCCGTTCTATTGAAATATTTGTAATGTATATTATTAAAAGAATCATGTTATAGTAAATGTTTCATGTGTGTTGATTCATAGGCTATTTTTGACAATGTCCTTTACACAATGCAAGCAAATGACAGTCGACTTCAACGCATCATTTATGTATTAAATAGGGCATGCAAAAACCGGGTTGATTAAGAAAACCGAATTTTTCGGTTTTTTTGTTTACAAAACCGGTGAAACCGGTTAAATCGGGTTTTTCGGTTTTTTTTTCAATTTTTATTAAGAAAATTAGAAATTTGTGTGTGAAGCAATGAAAATGCGGAAGTCTAATTAAAATATTTATTTTTTACGTTAATCTGACTTATTTTTTAAATAATGAGCATTTTTGGATTGAAGTAAGCTTACAACTACTAAGTTAACAGTTTACCACCTAAACTTAAATATTTTTTGACATAGAATAAAGCTTATTACTCGGAAAATAAAAAAATAGGGACATTTTGTAGGTAAACAAAAGTCTAACTCTAAAATCACAGAATATAACAATTAACAATTTAACAGGCAAAATCAACAGGACGTAAAATGAGATCAAAATAATTTTTAACATATTGCTTAGAATCGTCTTATTCCTAATTAACCAAAACAAAAAAATATAGTAATTCTACTTCTTATAGATATGAATAAAAATTAAACTTACAAAGCTAAACCAGAAATAACTATTTTTTGCTTTGATGGAAAGACCGTAATGATACCAGTGCGTCAAGCGAGTCATCATTTAGTGTACTGCGGATTTTATTACATATGAGGCCCGCTGATGAAAAGGCTCTTTCTGATTCCACACTTGTTGGAGGTATAGATTTCAAAGCTTTATATACTTTTGTTAAGTGCTCTCCCATTTTTCCTCCACCGTCGTAAAGAGCCATTTCCACCCTGATTTTCGTGTCTAAATCGAGCTCTGCAGATGGGCTTGCAGAAGAGGTATGTTGTTTAAGCGCCTTCTTTATTTCTTGACCGAGTTGTTCCTTAATGTTTTGAGAAACATTAACTATTGTATGGTCTACGTTTGCTTTGACTGTCGTCGCCGTCTGTGTATTACTATTAGTTGAAAAATGCTTAGATATAATGTTGACTATGAAACTTACCGGGCTTCATCTAAAGGAAATCTCGCCATAAACATCCTTATAACATTATTCGAACGACTTGCTCGATTTTCACATATTTCACAAGTAATAAACCGTCTTTTTGGTGGCATTTTAATTCAAAGTTCACTTCTGATGACCCTTTACTAATTCTGATGTGAAATTACACTTAAAACGATTAAAATCCACAATCAAACACGCATTTACATTCAAACACACGGCGCGAAATGAAGTTTTGACAACAAACAACATGGCTGACACTTGACGGGATATTGCAAGAAAGAGAAACCCCACTGAGGGAGTGTGATAGCAAATCCACCATTATTTGCCTTGTAAAGTCCATAGATAAAAAAATTGTTCCGAATTGCGACAGACTGATGTCACTCACTATGCACAGAGCCACAGACTAAACGAAAACTAAAATGCCGGCAGCGTGGCATGGCATAGTAGTGCGACAAGGATAAAAATTAAAGTGGCCGAAATAGGAACTAACGCCGCCACGCCGGCGCCGTCCTGTCCACGTTTGTCAGTGATCAATTTAATGTTTTGTATTATTAAATCAAATAGGAGAAATGAAACCGAAAAAATCGATAAATCCGGTTTTGGTTTGCTAAAAAACCGGCGTTTCAAATCAGTCGGTTATCCGGTTTTTTCGGTTATCCGGGTATCCGGTTTGCATGCCCTAGTATTAAATAAAACACTTGAATCAATAAAATTCTACGGTTGCTGCTATGTTCTATGTGTTCACTTCTCACTATCCAGTGAGAAGTGAAGACATTTGTATGATTTCAACATTTCATTTAAGTATCTAAATCAATTAAGAAGTTATGGCGTTACGTTTATACAAACAAACATACGTGTACACAAACAATCAAAACCTTAATTATTTCCACCTTTTTTTACCTGACCCGAAATGAAGGGCTTTGTAGTCGAGTAAAAAAAACGTGGTTATTATTCAGTTGCTAAAAGGTGACGCGAACACGTGGCTTGTTACATTTATTTGAGGGAGCGGTGAAAGTAGGTAGTAGGTCGAAGATGCGTGCGCGGTTGCAAATTCTGTATAAATTGGAGCGTATTTGCACTCAGACACGAAATCTTATGGCTCTGAAACTGTGTCATATTATATAGGCTTGTCTTCAAGAGAGGGTTTCTCGACTGTCGCGAGGTGAGAGTGATTCGAACGTGAGATTAGATGTGTCACGAGCATTAATAATGATACACTAAGCGAAATTGAAAAGCGGTTTTCTCGAGAAATAACGCGTTCATACTTTGAGATAAGACTTATTTCGTAATAGTTTATCATGTAAAATACAATTTAATCAATACAGTTGAAGAAAAAAGAAAAAGTTGCTACTTATATTCAGCACGTAGACTAGCGGACCGAATAAGCTGGGTAGGGACTAGAGTTTACAGTGTAAACTTTATACTGACATGTCCACTGAGAAATAAGTGAATTTAGTGGGATTTATTGACAAGTGTTACCCAGCTCTTCTTCGCTTCTCTCGGGTCAAAAGATCCAGACCCTTTTGGTCACAAGTTCTTAAGAATACAAACATGGCACCTACCGTCATTCTCGAAGCGAACTCACAATATCAGACTACTAAATCCGAGTAATTTTATCACTTAACGCCTCTGACTTTGATCTTGAAAAGTTTATCAACCCGTGACAGGATACGTCGTATTTCGTGTTTGCGTAAGAAACACGAAATATATTAATTTTAATACATTTTATATGGCATCTTATTTATAAGGACGTTGGTGTCGTCATGATCAATTCACTTGCGTCTTGAGACTGATCTAACACCTCGTCCACAATCTCAAGCGATGCGAATTACGTCAAGAGACGCGCGTGTGTCACTTGTTTCCTTCGGGGCCGCCTCCACGAGCGAGAGAATCGCGGCGATATTATCATCCTTGCCACGTTTTTCTATACACTCTCTTTTGGGCCGTCTCCAGCGAACGAAATCGCGGCGATATTTTCGTATAGAAATACGTTGAATCGCCGCGATTCGCTCGCTCATGGAGGCGCCCCCTGCGTGTGAGCATCGTCGCGTCGTCGCATTGCGGTGACTTGTGGAACTTCCCTCTAAGAAACTTGTTTCATTTGTTTCCTACGCAGTCGCTATAACAATAACGACATGCGTGTCGCTTTAGCTTGTAGATTGTGGCATAGCGGCTACACCCCTTTTACGTCAAGCTCTGACAGAAACTGCCGCACAGGAGTACACAGAAGAAACTACAGGACGTTACCTGCTACGATCCTTACATATTATGTACTTTATTTTACAATGTAATTTGCATGTTAAAATGTAAACCAAAAGCTTGGTCGACCGTACAGGCGTACATACTCCTTTTGCTCCGACCACATTCATGTACCTATCTGAGGCCCTACTCCCTAACGTTTCGTCCATACGGACGGATCTATCCGCGTCTCTCGCGCACGTCTGCAGACGAGTGCGTGTGAGAGACGCGGATAGATCCGTCCGTATGGACGAAACGTTAGGGAGTAGGGCCTCAGGTCATAAACGCACGGTAACTACGAGTAGGTACGACGCACGGACCTTTCTGAAGAAATCACCAACTGAATCAAACTGATCTAGATCTATGAAGTACACACCCAGAACAGTAACAGAACACTAAAAGGAACCGTTTCATATGTAAAAATAAATAAAAATATTTTGAAGATTTTTAAAAAAAAATCGAAATCGAAAATCGGCAACCAAAAATCATAAATGATTAGCACTATAATCATCTATAAGGATATTTGTGTTTAACTCTCCGTTTAAGAGATAATTTTATTTTTCATACTAGCTTCATACAAATTTTTCGTAAAAAAAATAATTTTTCACATAATTCCTTCGTTTTTGAGCAGAATTAACTCGGGTGTTTTTTTTGTGCACAGTCAACTAATAGAACCTAAATCCGGAAAAAAAACCGGGACTTACAAATTGAAAGCCGATTTTCAGCCCACCGTGCACCGGCAACTGAAGTTGCCGATCTATTTACTTATTCTATGGTTAGTTTATGGCCTGCTTATGACTTTTATGATGGGAGTAAAAACGATATCTATTCAATACTTACTTGTTTTCTAGAAAATTGTATTCCAGGAACTAGGTAACAACCGTGATTATGGTAGTTATTATTGTATATTTTATGACATGGAGCATTAACCAGTTAATCTCTAGCGGGGCCAGATGGGCCTTTTTTCTCAATAACATTCTATTGTTTGTAATACAGGTACCTTAGTAGACAACAGCTAACGTTAATCAGGGTAGTTTCTTAAATGTAGGACGTTTGAGCTTTTTATCAGTTGCTCTCGGAACTTCTGCGCGTGAAGTTGTGACTTGTGTTGTTGTTGTGTATTACGTTCTGTTTGTTAGTGTGTTGCGATGGGCTGATGGTAGGTTTTGGTGCCATTATTCTTTTCTTAATTTCTATGACTAAGTAATCCTTCCCACTATCCACTGTGCGTCTATGCTGCCGCGTGCTATAGCATTCCTGCAGGGCTAGCATGGCCGGAGACATTTTATCCACAGGGAGAGGACAAAATACTATTCCCCTCTGTCAATTTTGTCCACGTTCCGAGCATGGCGACATGGGTGGATAAACTATTCACGGGGGACAAAACAGGGGAACGCTTGTCCCCGAAATTATAAGAAAACTTTTATTTAATTACAAAATAGTCGAGAATATCGTCGTAAACCAAAGTACTTTTTTCGTTTTATTACATCTGTGCTGGATATTTATTTTGTTTTGCTATCAATGTCTCTGGAGTATATAATCTCAAATCGAAAAACTCGATAGCGCGGGAAACTTGCTTAACAGTAACTACACTTTAACAGTGTTGATTAACTGTATTCATTACCGGTTGCTCCAGCTCCTTGAGTTCCCGATCAAATTGGGATATGTCTGATGGCCATGTCTGATTTTGTATAAAGTTATCTTTATGGAAAATCAGACATCGCGCCATTTGTAGTACACGTCCAAAAAAATGTTATCTCTGAAAATTATGGAACCACACTGCATCCCATCACATTTAGGAAGTTTTTAAAACAAAATGCCTTCAAGAATATTATTAACGGCAGTGTCAAGAAAATCGGGCGTAACAAAATAAGCATTTCTTTTTTGATTTCCTGGACGCGAATTCATTTATTAATAATTTTTCAAAGAGATATACTTAAACCCACCATCTAAAGATGAGGACAAATTTCTCCCTTTGTTATGTCAAAATATCTGTATTTTTTCTCTTCCACTAGTCGCCATGCTATAGGCGGGGGGTGAGTATCCACGTCTAATGTCAAAAAGTGATATAATTATCTTTCCCCCTGTTGCCGTGCTTTGGCAGGTGGATAAAATAATTTTGTCCCTTGTCAGTGGAAATAACCGGCGGACAAAAGTTTTATCCCCTGCCCATGCTAGCTATGCTGGGGTCAGCATAGCTAGCATGGGCAGGGGATAAAACTTTATTCACAATGCTTCGATTCGAGAAGTCGTATGTCCATCCCGCTCGTTTTCTTTACGCCAAAAAGGATCTAGACTTGTCGAATCGAAATTCATTCGGAGCGTTGTGAATACGGGGGCTGCTATGTTTCTCGCTCTAGCCAATCGCGTTTCTAACTCACGAATACTGAAACGTCACTCAAAAGGCTTGCTTAACATTTGAGCAGCTCCTTAACATTAAATTCTGTATGGCCAAACGTAATTTTTGAGTGTTCTGTTAAATATAAGTGCTACTTTTGAGTGACGTTTCAGTATTCAGCCGAAGTGAGGAGCATGGAAAAGTGCGATTCTGTGCTGCCAGATGAGGTTCAACCCTTACTGGTTAATGGCCTCCGTCTATTTATCTTCCTATTCGCTATCCTACTTTACATATAAGTTTTTAAAACGTTTTTGAGCGTAGTTTTTTTTTTGCGTTCTCCTTTAATCTGCGATCGGCTGTTTAGCCATAATTACCTACATAGAGTCTTTGTTTGACATTATTTTGTGATGTTCCATTAACATTCACATTATGTAGTTTAGTACTAAAACAACTTATTCTTTTTACTGTCGTTGGTCCAGGTTTACGATTTGCCATCTTTAGGCAGATTATGTCCCCTTGTCTGTTTAGAAGGTTCTTGGCTAAGACATTGCTGAGTTTGCTCCGTCTCTGTCTCTGGGTTTTGCTTTTTTCGCATATTTATATCTTCTTTCACTGTTGGTATCTTTAAGTGGTTGTGTATTTCTTTGTTTCTGTCAAACCAAGGTCCAATTGATATTGTTCTTAGGGCTTTTTTTGGAACCTTTGCAAAAGAACAATGGCGAGATCTTAGCCGAATTAGATTTGAGCGTCTTAAAGTTACTTAAAATAAATTTGGATGAATAACAAACAGTTTGTGTATTAATGATCGTTTCCCGTTACTTTCTTGACAGAGTAGTATTAACAAATGGATGGTATTAATAATGATGCTTTGTATGGGGAAAAACACTTAAAAAGTCGTAATTTTTTTTTGAAACTGAGTGGATCTAAAGGGCTGGTGCTCACACGAACTATTGTACTTGTGCCAAACGCGGCGATCAACATGACATCTAATTTATGCACCTTTGGTAGCCGCTTTGCTCGTAGAAATTAAGTATATTACTTAATTTAAATTTTATATTTTTTCTGAAGTTGCCGATCTATTTACTTATTTTATGGCTAGTTTATGGCCTGCTTATGACTTTTATGATGGGAGTAAAAACGATATCTATTCAATACTTACTTGTTTTCTACAAAATTGCATTCCAGGAACTGGGTAAAAGTAACTCATTTGTTAACAACCGTGATTATGGTAGTTATTATTAGATATTTTATGACATGGACCATTAACCAGTTAAGCTCTAGCGGGGCCAGATGGGCCTTTTTTCTCAATAACATTCTATTGTCTGTAATACAGGTACCTAATTAGACAATAGCTAACGTTAATCAGGGTAGTTTCTTAAATGTAGGAAGTTTGAGCTTTTTATCAGTTGCTCTCGGAACTTCTGCGCGTGAAGTTGTGACTTGTGTTGTTGTTGTGTATTACGTTCTGTTTGTTAGTGTGTTGCGATGGGCTGATGGTAGGTTTTGGTGCCATTATTCTTTTCTTAATTTCTGTGAGTAAGGAATCCATTTTTTGACCACTGTGCGTCAATGCTGCCGCGTGCTATAGCATTCCTGACCCCGTATTCACAACGCTTCGATTCGATTTCGATTCGAGAAGTCGTACGTCTATCTCGCTCGTTTTCGTTATGCCAAAAAAGGATAGACATACGACTTGTCGAATCGAAATTCATTCGGAGCGTTGTGAATACGGGGGCTGCTCTGTGTCTTGCTCTAGCCAATCGCGGTTCTAACTCACGAATAAACGTCACTCAAAATTTGAAGGCTGCTTAACATTTGAGCAGCTCCTAAACATTAAATTCTGTATGGCCATACGTAATTTTTGAGTGTTCTGTTAAATATAAGTGCTACTTTTGAGTGACGTTTCAGTATTCAGCCGAAGTGACAGAGAGGGATAGGAGCATGGAAAAGTGCGATTCTGTGCTGGCAGATGAGGTTCAACCCTTACTGGTTAATGGCCTCCGTCTATTTCTCTTCCTATTCGCTATCCTACGTTTCATTTAAGTTTTTAAACGTTTTTGAGCGTAGTTTTTTTTTGCGTCTCTTATCTGCGATCGGCTGTTTAGCCATAATTACTTACATAGAGTCTTTGCTTGAGATTATTTTGTGATGTTCCATTAACATTCACATTATGGAGTTTAGTACTAGAACAAATTATTCTTTTTACTGTCGTTGGTCCAGGTTTACGATTTACCATCTTTTTAGGCGGATTATTTCCCCTTGTCTGTTTAGAAGGTTCTTGGCTAAGACATTGCTGTGTTTGCTCAGTCTCTGTTTCTAGGTTTTGCTTTTTTCGTATTATTATATCTTTATTTCACTGTTGGTATCTTTAAGTGGGTGTGTATTTCTTTGTTTCTGTCAAACCAAGGTGCAATTGATATTGTTCTTAGGGCTTTAATAAATCAGCATTAAATGTTTCGGAAAATCGGCAACCAAATAATCATAAATAATTAGCACTATAATCATCTGTAAGGATATTTGTGTTTAACTCTCCGTGCAAGAGATAATTCGATTTTTCATACTAGCGTTATACAAGTAAAAAAATTATAATTCCTTCGGTTTTTAGCAGAATTAACTCGGGTGTTTTTTTGTGTATAGTCATGAAAATAATGCAATGTCTCCGGTATACTTCCCTTTAGTTACGTAATTTACAGTCAGTCAAGAAAGTATCGGGAATGGATGATTTGTTTATGGTTCCAAATTAAATTTTTCTTTTGTTGTTGTTGGATTGGCACAACTGTTTTCCATTTTGGCGCGGAGTTTTAGTTGAATCTGTTATTTAAAAAATGTTAAATACGGTGCTTTTTTTAGTTATATCATATCTAGTGTGCATAGCGATTTCACTATGGACAAAAACAGCAAACATAGAGTTTGTCTTAAATTTTGCATCGCCAATGGAATTTCGTGTTCGGTCGGAGTCACTGAAAATATTACAGAAGGCTTACGGTGAATCGAATTTATCACATACACGTGCTTATGAGTGGTACAAAGCGTTCAAAAGCGGTCGAGATGTGATGGAAGATTTGCCTCGCTCTGGTAGGCAATCAACGTCTGCGACTGAAGTTAACATCGTAAAAGTGAAGGAAATAGTGACTGAAAATCCTCATTCAACTTTGAGAGAGATAGCCGCCGAACTTTCTGTATCTCGCGAGTCGATCCGTACCATTTTACCTAATCATTTGGGTATGAACCATGTTATCGCTCGGCTAGTCCCCAAAAGACCTGAATTTTCTCCAAAAACTCAATCGCATGAGAATCGCATTCATGAAACGCATTTTTACTGGTGACGAGACGTGGGTTTACGAGTTAGACATGCAATGCAAACTAGTCAACAAGCTTTGGAGTGGCGCCTTCCAACTGAACCGAAACCGAAATAAAAGAATTCGCGGCGAGAACTGAACTCAATTGAAAAATGTTTTGATGATTGGATTATTCGTTGGCGTAAGTGTATCGTTTCTGAAGGAGTATACTTTGAAGGTGATAAAATAAATTTGGATGAATAACAAACATTTTTTGTATTATTATCTTTTCCCGTTACTTTCTTGACAGAGTAGTATTAACAAATGGATGTTGTACTTGTGCCAAACGCGGCGATCAACATGACATCTAATTTATGCACCTTTGGTAGCCGCTCGTAGAAATTAGATAATTAATTTAAATTTGATATTTTTGTCATGTGATTTTTCAAAACTTTGAGGTGGATCGGCAACTGAAGTTGCCGATCTATTTACTTATTTTATGGCTAGTTTATGGCCTGCTTATGACTTTTATGATGGGAGTAAAAACGATATCTATTCAATACTTACTTATTTTCTACAAAATTGCATTCCAGGAACTTTGTTAACAACCGTGATTATGGTAGTTATTATTAGATATTTTATGACATGGAGCATTAACCAGTTAAGCTCTAGCGGGGTCAGATGGGCCTTTTTTCTCAATAACATTCTATTGTTTGTAATACAGGTACCTTAGTAGACAACAGCTAACGTTAATCAGGGTAGTTTCTTAAATGTAGGACGTTTGAGCTTTTTATCAGTTGCTCTCGGAACTTCTGCGCGTGAAGTTGTGACTTGTGTTGTTGTTGTGTATTACGTTCTGTTTGTTAGTGTGTTGCGATGGGCTGATGGTAGGTTTTAGTGCCATTATTCTTTTTTTAATTTCTATGACTAAAGAATCCTTCCCACTATCCACTGTGCGTGTATGCTGCCGCGTGCTATAGCATTCCTGACCCCGTATTCACAATGCTTCGATTCGAGAAGTCGTATGTCCATCCCGCTCGTTTTCTTTACGTCAAAAAGGATAGACATACGACTTGTCGAATCGAAATTCATTCGGAGCGTTGTGAATACGGGGGCTGCTCTGTTTCTCGCTCTAGCCAATCGCGTTTCTAACTCACGCATACTGAAACGTCACTCAAAATGTAAGGGCTTGCTTAACATTTGAGCAGCTCCTTAACATTAAATTCTGTATTGCCAAACGTAATTTTTGAGTGTTCTGTTAAATATAAGTGCTACTTTTGAGTGACGTTTCAGTATTCAGCCGAAGTGAGGAGCATGGAAAAGTGCGATTCTGTGCTGCCAGATGAGGTTCAACCCTTACTGGTTAATGGCCTTCGTCTATTTCTCTTCCTATTCGCTATCCTACGTTACATATAAGTTTTTAAAACGTTTTTGAGCGTAGTTTTTTTTGCGTTCTCCTTTTATCTGCGATCGGCTGTTTAGCCATAATAGGCTTGTGTCCTAAAAAAATCTAATTAGTCCGTCAGTTAGATTATAAAAAAATATTTGACTCGTATTTTTTCTTTTGTTACATAAACCAAAATTGACGAAGTTAGGACGCTTTTAAAATTCGCAATACGTCACGTCGTGCTATAGTTTTTAGTGCGTTGTGACGTCACGAGCCCCCACTCCCGAGTTTTGATGCGTTTTATCTTTGTCAGTACTCAGTCATTTACAAAAACAAAAAATACGTGTCCATTATTTTCCAATACTCTAACTGATGGACTAATTAGTTTTGCAATTTATTGATGGTGGAAACTAGCCTATTACCTACATAGAGTCTTTGTTTGAGATAATTTTGTGATGTTCCATTAACATTCACATTATGTAGTTTAGTACTAGAACAAATTATTCTTTTTACTGTCGTTGGTCCACGTTTACGATTTGCCATCTTTTAAGGCGGATTATATCCCCTTGTCTGTTTAGAAGGTTCTTGGCTAAGACATTGCTGAGTTTGCTCCGTCTCTGTCTCTGGGGTTGGCTTTTTTCGCATAATTATATTTTCTTTCACTGTTGGTATCTTTAAGTGGTTGTGTATTTCTTTGTATTTGTCAAACCAAGGTCCAATTGAAATTGTTCTTAGGGCTTTTTTTAGAACCTTTGCAAAAGAACAATGGCGAGATCTTAGCCGAATTAGATTTGAGCGTCTTAAAGTTACTTAAATACACGATTAAATACAGATAAAATAAATTTGGATGAATAACAAACATTTTGTGTATTATTAATGATCTTTGCCCGTTACTTTCTTGACAGAGTAGTATTAACAAATGGATGGTATTAATAATGATGCTTTGTAAGGCGAAAAACATTTTAAAAGTCGTAACATGTTTTTGAAACTGAGTGGATCTAAAGGGCTGATTCTCACACGAACTATTGTACTTGTGCCAAACGCGGCCATCAACATGACATCTAATTTATGCACCTTTGGTAGCCGCTCGTAGAAATTAGATATATTAATTTAAATTTTATATTTTTGTCATGTGATTTTTCAAAACTTATTCTATGGTTAGTTTATTGCCTGCTTATGACTTTTATGATACGAATAAAAACGATATCTATTCAATACTAAACTTGTTTTCTACAAAATTGCATTCCAGGAACTAGGGAAAAATACTCGTAACTCATTTGTTAATAACCGTGATTATGGTAGTTATTATTAGATATTTAATGACATGGAGCATTAACCAGTTAAGCTCTATCGGGGCCAGATGGGCCTTTTTTCTCAATAACATTCTATTGTCTGTAATACAGGTACCTAATTAGACAATAGCTAACGTTAATCAGGGTAGTTTCTTAAATGTAGGACGTTTGAGCTTTTTATCAGTTGCTCTCGGAACTTCTGCGCGTGAAGTTGTGACTTGTGTTGATGTTGTGTATTACGTTCTGTTTGTTAGTGTGTTGCGATGGGCTGATGGTAGGTTTTGGTGCCATTATTCTTTTCTTAATTTCTACGAGTAAGGAATCCATTTTTTGACCACTGTGCGTCTATGCTTTAAGTGGTTGTGTATTTCTTTGTTTCTGTCAAACCAAGGTCCAATTGATATTGTTCTTAGGGCTTTTTTTTGAACCTTTGCAAAAGAACAATGGCGAGATCTTAGCCGAATTAGATTTGAGCGTCTTAAAGTTACTTAGATACGAGGGCAGTTCCATTATTTTTCTACGTTTTTTCAAAGTTCACATTAACTAGTTAAGGCCAGATAAAAAAGATATGTTAATTGAAAAGTTATTTGATTTTTTCATTGACATTTAGATTTGCCATTTTATATTTTACCGGCCAAGTGACAGTAAGTACAGCATTATTGGATTTAAATAATCAGTTTTAGTTTGTTTTTGTAATAAGCGGAGTTAATGAATTGACAGGGGGTTTACAATGGCCGCTTTAGCAGAACATAATATGAATCACGTTAAAAATTTAAAATTCTTGAAATAGACTTCATGGTTATGATTGTAAAGTCCATTTTTAGAAATTAAATTTTTAACGTGATTCATATTATGTTCTGCTAAATGCGGCTATTTTAGGCCCGCTGTTTATTTCTAAGTGGAAGTGTTCCTTACAGAGGTAAAATTAGTATACAGGGTTACTGGTAATTCGACGTATTCCTTGCAGGACGTTGTAGTAGGGTTATAATGCAAGAAATTAAGCCACCAAATGTTCTACCGAAATTCAGTGGTTTTTGAGATAGGTCGATTATTAGTTTTTATGAAAAAAACCCCAGATTAAATAATTTAAAGCCAATTTTAAAACGATTTACGTCGCGATTGTACTGAAATTTAAGTTATTATCATAGCTGATGACGTAGCAGACCTTTTTTACTAATTAAACGTTCAAAAAAACCAAAACTCTTAGTAAAAATAACTAATGAAACAATTTAATTTTGTAATTTTTGCCATTCCTTAATGAAAGGATATTGTGAAAAAAATAATACTACGCCAGATATACAAATTACTAAAAAAGTATCCGTCTTATCAGCTATTTAAAATGCTATAAAACTTATTGAAAAGTCATGGACTACATTATGCAAATCGTTTTTGATTTAGGACAGGAAGGCGTTCATCTCATAAAAGGTGTTCGGAAAATCAAATTAAACAATTCCGTGAACACTATTTTATTTTTAATCAATATCAATCACACCCGCAAAGCTGTGGGTAACTTTGTGAACGAACGTGTTAGTACGAGAGCCCATGTCCAATATGTTTGCCTCAACCTTTAAGAAAATCCATAAAAATTGTAAATTGGGTATTGTGATTCCAAAAATACCAACTTCAGTTACTTTGCCTGACCGCGTTTTCAAATAAGCTCAATTTGTTTTGATCTAATCGGTCTGATTTGATTTAAATAATGTAAAACATTATGTAGTTAATTTTGAATACCGACAAACACAATTTTCGGACACCATGGCAGTAGCGTTGCACGTTCCCAGCAGACCTTGTGAGAAAATTGAAAATGATGCAAAAAAAACCTATGGCAAACAGTCTGCAAATCTTGTTTTCGACTGACAATGGTCAGTTGATGCGAAATTTAATTTGTAATACTATTTTGGAATCTTAGTAGATGAACAAGC
Source organism: Xestia ashworthii (assembly GCA_950022955.1). NCBI lineage: Eukaryota > Metazoa > Arthropoda > Insecta > Lepidoptera > Noctuidae > Xestia > Xestia ashworthii. The sequence continues at coordinate 17,220,538 of OX465570.1, read as the reverse complement.
ACATTGCGAACAGGTTTAAGTAAAGATTGTATTGAGTTGAGGTTGCCTAAGTATGCACCTTTGACAATCTAAGACGATCATGGTCTTGACGTAACTTTATTCAACAACACGTTACTAAGCTTACTAATTAATATTATTTATTCGTTAAACAGATGAATGAAGGTCGGTCCCCTAGACTATTTATTTGAGTGCGCGAACAGAAAATGCGTGTTCGCTGACTCGAGTCTACCGCTACTGCGTGTGCTCTCATAAATTTGCGCGAACATTTCGGTGAACACTCAACATGTTTGTCTTGGTTTTTTTATTTGGTCTGAGATTAACACTAGAAACGGGGTACTTTACCATGTTTATTGTTGTGAGTTCCCGAGATTTCGGCGCTGTTGCCTTGCAAGCACCTTGATCACGGATAAATTGGGCGGTACCGTACGATACGTTTCGTTTTTGTCTTTAATCAATCCATCCAATTCTCTCCGTCATTTCTTCGTACTCTGTCACGACCCCACGATTCTGTCCGGGGCACCAACTTGTGTAATATTTTCACCTTCATTCTGATACACATTTGGCAGACATTTCCTGTCCAAGAACCATTTAAGTAGGGCAGCCTTTATTAATGTCCTAAAGAATGGCGTCATCTGTATTCAGTCATATTTCGACAAAAACTTGTTAGGTAACGTATTTTTTGACACCCATACAATATACAAACAAATAAAGTGTTTTATGCTCGAAAATAACTTTGTCACGAAATGGCGAGCCAAAATGGCTTCTAGTAATTTATGACCTAAATTAGCACAATATTTTTATCGGATAGAGTAAATTCTATTATTTTGTTGATAAATAAATTACCTATTATCTCATTTGCTTATCTTCTGGGGACAACAATGATAAATGATAAATGATTTTGTAAGTAGGTTTTCACAAACACTTTTACACGTCATTTTTTTTTTAAACTCAATGATTCAGAATAGAGAGACGAGAGATTACGTTTACCCAAACAAATATTACGGATGTTGCGTCATAAATAGCTGGAATTTTGTCGACCTCTGACGAGGATTTACCAGAAATTCTTATCTCTAATCTGGGGGCTTGTTTCGAAGTTTCTGAATATGGCAGTGACTGCCAATTAAATAAAAAATAAATTCAAGCCAATGTCTAGAAGAGTTTCTTTTAAATAACTCATCATCTGCGTAGCCTTTTCCTAACTATTTTGGGGTCGGCTTCCAGTCTAACCAAATGCAGCTGAATACCAGTATTTTACATGGAGCGACTGCCTATCTGATCATTGGGAGAACATTGAACAACCTTCAATCGGTGATCGGTGTCTGATGACCTCAATTTCTTGTGGATCAATCTTTTAGCTAGCGCATTAGTTATCGTAGTTTTGTTAGCAAACGTATTTTATATTCTGCACGAAGTAAAGTGCCTTCACATCTGGCATTGGTCCAGCGTAGGACTGTCGAACGTATGACGTATTACACGACGTAAATATGACACACGCCGCACCTCTTGTCCCATTCAAATGCTGCGAAGTGTTTGGTCAGGTCCATGGCCCAGATATGAGCAAAATGTATTAAGAGCACGATGGAACTGTCATACACATTGCTACTATGACAGTCCCTAATTAAATAAGAGAAAATAAGCACAGTATCTATGGGGTCTGATCTGTCAAGGTTCATGGGAACCTTTCCAAAAGGTTGTGCAATATTGTCCTAGACGTTCTACTAATTTACAAAGCAAAGCACATGGGGTTTACGCACACGATCGATCCCAGTGCGTCACTGATTTTAAACCGACGATGATAGATAACGTTAAAAGCAGAATTTTAGTGGCCGTAATACGGAATTCATTCTTGTCGTTTTTTTTCCCAAGCTTTAGACAGGAAGTGGCCGGTAGCTTGCCTTATCTATTTTATTTCTACGTTTGTGGTTTAGACAATAACCTCGGCGGTCGTTGTTATTCTAGAATATCATGTTATAAAACGGTTTGTCTATTTAGCGCCTGTGCAAAGTGCAAGACAGAGTGTGTCATGTATTCGCTGGTCCTTTATATTGATTAAGGCGATATCACATCAAAGTCAACTGTACCATACTTCCGTTGATAGGCAATTAATCCAGTGGGTCATTAACTTACTGTGTGTTATGCCGCCCATGGGTCTCTAACTTGGTTTTACATGCCGTCGAGAAATATTTCGACCGACAAAAACATATTTTGTATGTTTACTGCTATAAAGGTAGCGAAAATCCTACAAAAAAATAAACTCTATCTCTATCTTCCACAGACATGGAGTCGCACATCCTAAATACGTATCACCAGGCGCGATTCCGTCCCATCGGCCACAAGATCCTCCGTATGAAGAGTGACTCCCTGTCTTCCGAAAGCAGCTGCAACCAGAACAGTCCCGAGTACCCTCAGATCAGCGTGCCCCAGCCGAGGCATTCCGTGGACAGCAGCAATGGCGATTGGTGCCAGAATCAAACTGTGAGTATACCCTTCTTTTCGGTTTTCGACAGTTTATGCTTGCAGAAAGTAGTTTAAAGTTACGATCAAGCATAAACTTTGGTTCTTTCATTTCAGATGAATATAACACAATCAAGTCAAGACACTAGTTCGGATGACGAAAGCTCCGGTCTGGAAGAAAGTATGGAAGAAAATGGAGTGCAAGAGAATGCTGACGACAGCGGTGAAGAACTCGAAGAAGCTATACTAGTACACGAGGTTAACGTCGATGATGATGATGAGGACGACGAAACTATCGAAGTCGATGATGACAACGATGGCATACATTCAAATTCACAATACAACATACAAATGATCGGGAATAACAGTATAGAAGACAATTCCTTAGTAGAAGGCCATGATTATGATGTCATTACTGTTTACACGGTCAACCCTCATTTAGACCTAATTGAAGCTTCTTCGGATGACGATATAGACACAGTAGATTATGCAATCAGTGAAAAAGAAGTGGAGGCAGAGTGCATAAACGGTGGCGATAGTAGTTACAGAGAAGTCAATTATCAAGAACGGAACACAAGTCAGGATGGTCTAGATATTAATTTAGACACTCCAGTAGTTTCAAATGTCGATGAATATTTCATTAAAAATAATAACAACGAACACCTATTAGACACAGATGGTCCCGTTGTAAAAGACGTAGACGAATATTTCATTAAGGACAAAGGTAAAGAAACGGTACCAGTGCCAAATATCGACGATTTTTTTATTAAACACAAGTTACCTGAAGAAGAGAGCACACAGTTTCATATACCAGTTCCTATACCTAATGTAGAAGAATTTCTTGTTACTGAAGTTAAAAAAGATGTAGAAGAAAACACTGAAACCGAAAATGAACCCGATAATGACCAGGAGAACGCGGAGAATGTCGCAGATGTGTCAATAAACGAGTCTGATTTAGAAGTTCTGCCCAACATCGAAGAACTAAAACGATATCTTTTAGAAGACATGACATACCCCAAATTCAGGCACATACAAAAGTCGTGTTCGGTTCCACAGTCGCCCATGCAGAATATTTGCATGGAAATTGATGACGTGAAAACTTGCATGACCTTTGAAGACTTAAACTTAGATCTCTCTGACCTTACTTTTGATAACGACAAGGACAAGTCGGAGAATGCTAATAAAAGTGATGATATGCCACGAACACTGACAGACGAAGACGTAAACAGTTTTCTAATAACCAGCAACAAATCAGAACCTAAGGCTGAACCCGATGAAGACGATTTGAGTCATCAAGACATGGAAATTGAAAGGCCGCTTGAAGCTACCATCGAAACCGCACCACCAATTGTTGATTTACCTAAATTAAAACGAACATCTACCCCTATACCAACTGTCTTAGATTTCTGCATAGAGAAAACGACTATAAAAAAGGAAGTCACAGCAGATTCAAAGGGCGAATTAGAAGATTTTGTGGACGTAGAGTCTTGCAACGATACCGTCATGCCGGTTCTCGAAGCGAACAACTTGAACTCTTTACTTGAACAGTTTGAAGCTACTGAAAAACTTAACACAAAGAAAAAAGTGATACCTGTAGTAAAAACTGAAGATCCAAAAATTAAGAGTTTCAATAAGAATGCTTTGACAAACGGTATGAGGCTTCAAGATGCGGGCGTGCAGCTAAATAAGAATAAGATGCGGCAAATACTGGTAAGTATCTTAATGTCTTGTTTGCTTCTCAGGTCACGTTAAAAGACACTTCGTAAAATCGTAATACGTTATTACAGATGCCGACGCCAATTAACACTACCGTCAGGCGGTCACAAAGTCCAGTTCACTCGGACCATGACTACTGTTCGTCGAAAAAGCGGCACAGTCTGCCCAACCTCAAAGGCGGGCAGAGCCTTCTCAAACCGGAAGTGTTGTCTAGTAATAGCAGAATACTAAACTCAAGGCATAGGTCGTGCAAAAGCAAAAAAGTAGTGTACCATCTCAGTAGTGACGAGGAAACGGACAGTAACGCGAAAAACAAAAAAGTGACAAAACCAGACGATATAGACGCTAAAAAGAAGACAAGTGTAAAGCCGAGTGTGAAACCGCCAGTCCAGTCGAACTGTCGTAAAAAACTGTCCCCACCCCACAGTGCGCCCGATAGTTTTAAAGATAAATCTAACAGTTCTGTGATGATCAAAAGTGCTTCTAAAGCGAGTGATAATTGTAGTCAAAATTCTAATGCTAGCATTAAGTTAACTATAAAAAATAAATCTGAAGTTATACTAAACTGTGATCACGTAGACTCTCAGAAGGATAAACATATAGACAAGTGTAAAAATAGTGTTAGTGATAAAACGAACAATGTAAAAAAACAGGAAAAAAATATTAAGGAATTAGATAGGAGCAAAGGTAAAGTTGTAAATAATGTAGAGACTGTTACTGTAAAAGAAGAACCCCGTCCGAAAAATGAAAACTTTTATACAGCATTGTTTAGTAATAAGCAAGATGTACAGATTCCTCAGGCGTTGCAACCCAAAACGGAGAAGAGGCCGTTTGACGATGAACTGAATAAGCTAGATATGCTTGAGGTTGCTATCAAAAAGGAGACTGAACAACCACTGAAGAAAAAGAAACTTAATCTACAAGAATATAAATTGAGAAGAGGCGCCTGTTCGAATAACAGCTCTGCGACCGTGAGTCCAGAGGCGATATTCCCAGACATGCCTAGTCCCTTACTCGACAAAGTGGTCAAATGTCCAATAACACAGACCCCTCCCAACGGCTTAATAAACACGACTGGCAAAGTGAACAACGAACAAACATTATTCGACCCAATCAAAGAGGCTTCTAGGAAAATACTGATGAACACTAAGAAACAAAAGGCTGAGGCTATGAGGAAAAGAGACGAAGATATAGTCATGAGTAAGATACCTAAAGTAGAAAATTTGCAATTGCAACCATTGATTAGTGATGCCGAAATGATGAAAATTGTAGGAATGAATCAACCGGAAATTTTGCCACTACCTAAGGAAAAGCCTCAACTGTCAGCTGATTATGTAGAAATCATTCTCGTCAGTGTAGGAACCAATACTGATGAAAATATGTTCAGTCACGTCGAAGAACCTGTTGAGAAAGTAATAAAAGCTACTTCTCCAACAACAATTGAATCCAAATCTACGATTAATTTCAAAATTAAAAAGTCTGATCATGTACTGAAACAAAACGTGTTTGATAATGTTAAAAGAGACAAAAGAAGCCCAATCGACGAGAAAAAGCATTCAGACATAAAAATAGACAAAGAACGATACAAAGATATAACAGCTACATTGAAAAGTGTGGGGAAACAAGTTGAGACTAAAATATTGAGTAATTCATTGTTCTCTAGTATCCAAGATGTAGTCATGAAGAAAGCGCCCGAAGAGGCGGAAAAACATGACGAAAAACACAAACCTAAATCGCCACAAGAGAAACGCGACTTTAGATTTGCGAAGACGATTATAGTTAGAGAATACGATCCTAAGGCTGAACATGGAGAAGACAAAGTAATCCTACATTTAGGAAAGCACAGAAGTAAACCAGGATTCTCTAGCATCGTCATACAAACCGACCAAGTGGCTGAATTCGCTGAACTGCCAGTCTTAGCCCCAATGCCTAAGGAGCGAGCCAGCCCAGTGAGCAGAAAGCGAAACGACAGCGACATGTCGTTATCAAGCGATGAAAGCCCATCCCGTAAAATCGACGACCGTCAAGTAAAACAGACGAAACCAGATGATAGAGTATCTAAACCTAAAGAAGTGAGAACAGAACGGACAGAAACAAAAGAGAAGAGGTCTAGATCGAAGGACCGATACGATTCTAAGTACAGACGACGATCGAGGTCGATGTCGCGCGGTCGTAGAAGACGGTCGCGTAGTCGCAGTCGGAGCCGCAGCCGTAGTCGTTCTAGGTCCCGTGGTCGCTTCAGGAGATATAGACGGTCTGACTCTCCTTACAAAAGGAAACGTAGGTCCAGATCCCCGTACCACAAAAGAAGATCGCCCTCAGGTAGACGCGATCGTTCGATCCGCTCCAGATCTCGTTCGAGGCCGACAGAGACTCGTTCAAAGAGTCCTGTTGCTAGGAAGACGAAGCCAAGTCCTCACACGAATGGCAATGATAGGAAAATGGCGAAGTCAATGACCCCGCCGTTGAGGAAACCCACGGTTTCTGAAAGCTCGGATTCGTCGTCTAGGTAAGCATTTTATGATTTAACGATTTTCGTATGGGGAGGTATTTTGAGATACGTGTTAATGGCCTCACCATAGGAAAGGTTGCGTTTAGTCGTCTGTCTCAAATGATCTCCCTTATACTTGATTTTGGTGTTTGTATTCTCCGTTTTACCGTGACTTCAAGTATACAGGGTGGAAGCGGGGCAGTAAGGGGTTAGTACTTTAACCGTTGTATCTACACGAAAGTTGTTTTAGGAGACTACGAGTTCTTATCTATAATTTTTCTTGAAAGTTTGATCCCATTTCATAGATTTTCAAAAAAGAAAAAAAAACAGGTTTCCTGAAAATTTACATTTTATACACTTTTTATTATTGATGCTTATCGATCCAGTTTCTAGTACTGTTGAAAAACTTCTACTGGAAACTGGATCACCCATCGTTGGAGTACTAAATAAGTAATACATTGTAAAATATTTTACTAATAAATTTCTTAGAAAATCATTGCTTGTCCTATGACAGAAGTTAAGAATTTCCCTTACTGCCCCGCTGAAAGATTCAAGTATAAAAAGAAACTTAAATTAACTCACCATTTTAATTTAGTCATTATTTGAACCACATGTGGTAATCACTATCAGTAGTAGGTACGTCTATTTAATGAACACTGCGAATTTTTACTAGTTTGATAATTATTTTTCCATGATTTTTTATGTCCAAATAGCCATTGAACAATACTGATGTACTCATTGATCGCGTTCAGTTTCACTGCAGAAATTTTCTCTTAGATGATTGAATGAAGCCCCTTTAAATAAAGAGAGAAAAATAAGATGATTGAATGACAAAATATCTTATTGTTAATTATTTATCTCTCGCATCGATCAATCCCATGTGCCGTAAAATATTGAATATTCTATCTATCGTCTCAGAAAAACAGGACATTTTAGGTACTTAGACTTATTCAAATGTTTAGGTATAACAATACGTTTAGGTATGTTTACAGGTTATAATTTTCCTTGTAATTGTTTTGTAGGAAACTAAATATAAATAGGAACAAGGTAACAAAGTATATCGCGTGTTTAGTACGCTACGTACCCCCACATAGAAATGTTTCTGTGGATGGGTGACCTCCCATTAATCCCAATAGGTACATATAAAGCTTCCTCCGTAAAGCACCCATTGGTCCCAGCTGTCATTTGTAGATCTTTGACTGTCGTTAGACTGTCACAAACACTCTAACCAAAGGAATATCGTAATTACCCCGTACTAGCTTTATTGTGGAGGTCAGTTAGGCATTTGCTCTATGCAAATACACATGGTATTCAGCTGCACCCGGTTAGATTGGAAGCTGACCCCAACATAGTTAGGAAAAAGCTTGGCAAATGATGAAGAAAATTCTGTACAAAAACAAAAAAATCATAATTAAAAAGCTACGCCGAAGCCTACAAAAATACTTGTAAACTGTTTCCTATTGCGACAATGTTACGCAATAGCGGTGATGCCGGTCGACTGGCGACCCGAGGTGCACGAACACGTGCCCTGTTGGTAGAACAATAGTAGGTGGAAAGTTCATTTTAAATGGCTTCATTTGGCGAAATGTAAAAGTTCGATTGTTTTAACGACTTCTTTTAGAGGAAAAATTGCTCTTTGATGAAAGACTTTCCTGTTGTGTAACAACGAAGGCGAAAACGCTAGGGTTTCCAGCTAAATAAAATAGTAATAAAGCGCTTCTTAATGAAATATTTCTTAGCAAATTCTGTTCCCTACGCTCTTCACAGCTACAAGGGGAAAAATGGCCAAAATCAATGAAATCATCGCTACAGTGGAAATTTACAATGTAAGGGGCATTTATAACCAATGTCTCTAATGACTTGAAATTATCTCCGTATCGCCATAGCAAATTCGCTTAAAGAGGTCATTTACTAATTATTGAACCATACTGTATTGAGATTTCCCCAAACTTTTTTGATGTATTATTTTAGTAGATTTTTTTTTATTATTTTTTGGTAGTCATTGATGATTAAAATACCACGGAACTTCCCTCAAACTAGGGTTAAAAATTAGAATCCTAACTAAAGTCTGAAGTAGGGTCCAATAATTATCAAATGACCTCCTCTGTATGCGAATTTACCATGGCGGGTTCAGTTCAGACCCATTCACCCTCTATTTAGGACGCATGGCGACCAAGCAAGCAATTCAAATCCAGTTCATGCGGATCGCTCATTGTATTGGAAATCTATACAAAACGAAGGCATGTTATACTGGAAATGTATAGCTTGATGTGTCGCCTTGTGTACATTGTCTATAGTTGCTGCCAGTTAAGATCGCATTAGCGGTCATTGCCCTTTAAAAACAAAACCAAAACAAAAAAAAAATGAAAAAAAAAGGAAAAATATAATAAAAAATAAATATATAAAAAAAAGAAAAATAAAAAAAATATTGAAGATAGATGACGATTCGAACAGGCTTTCTTGAACAGGCTTATTTTTGGATTTCAGCTAAGAACTTTAGTAGATGTAGGTGGGTCAACGACCTCTATCTTCTCTGGCAGCAACTTTCTCGATAGACTTAACTAAAAATCCCTCATATCTATCCTAAATCACTAATCACCATCTAATCACCACCTGACTATTCCAGTTCATCATCGTCTTCCTCCTCATCATCGTCGGAATCCAGTTCATCATCCACCAGCTCGAGGAAGTCGAGAGGGTCGCGAGGGTCCTGCAGCCCTTACAAGCGAGATGAGCTGTACAACCAGAAGGGGTATAGGAGTTATAGTTCGGAAGATAGGTGAGTTCCTTTGACTTATGTCAAACTTATACTTGCGATAAAGGGTTATGGTCGAATTGCTATGAGCAATGCGGGTGTGATACCAATTTGACAAGTAACCTTTGTTAAGGCGCTACCCCAGGCAAAATTAGCAACTCTATTTGTGGCGATTCAAACTTCGTTTGAATCACCACAAATAGAGTACTATTAGAATAAAGTTCTAATCAGCTTGCACTACAAAGTGGTTTTTACGTCAGTCACTGCGGGTCGAATAGTGCGAAATTAGTGATTTTTATTCTTTATAAAATCAAATATCCGTCTTTTGAAAAAAAAAAAAAACTAGCATTATGTTCATTATTAAATTGTCTATCCATTAGTATAAGAAGCAAATCAAAATAATGTTAACTTTACGAGAAGAAGCATGTTATAAATATTTTTTTCTCATTTTTGTGGTTTCATTGTGAGGGGATTTATTACACATTATGAGACTTAAAATAAAAAATAAAACTACCACTTTGCAGTCTAAGAATATGTAGAAATTTAATGTATTTTTATTACTTGGTATTTCTTTTGGATAAAGAGGAGTTGGCTCCAAAAAACTGCACAAAAAACGGCTTTTGCTTGGGGTAGCGCCTTAAGACGTGCCCATGAAACTTTATGATTTTTGTAAAAAAAGCATTCATAATTTGATTATATATTTTTTGCAAAATATATAGTTTCCTTACATCAAATATTTAGAATGGTTGGTAAATAAAATACGAAAGCAAGTCTCTAATTACTGTTCGAGTTTCTGAACTGAGGGAAACCAAACTATTTACTAATTACCCATACAATTATTTACTTTGTCCCTCCTTCTACGCCAGCCTAAGGTTCTCTGAAGGTAACCATAAGACCGCAGCAACACTACTAGTCTTTATGTAAGTACTAGATTCTGCTCGCCACACGCATGAAGTTCTATAACTGTCCCATGGGATCTTACTATTGGGATAAAAAAATATCCTATGTATTAATCCAGGTTATAAACTATCTGTGTGCAAAATTTCATCCAAATCCGTTCAGTAGTTTTTGCGTGAAAGAGAAACAAACATACTCCCAATCATACTCACTTACATACAAACTTGAGAGCAGCGGTGGCCCAGTGGGGGCGGCCCCGACTTCCGAACAATAAGTCGTGGGTTCGAACCCAGGCAGGCGCATTACTTTGTGTTATTTATTTCATCACCACTGCTTTTAAAAACGGTGAAGGAAAACATCGTGAGGAAACCGGCATGTACTAGAACCAAAAATTCGAAGACATGTGACATCTACCAACCCGCACTGGGCCCGCGTGGTGGATTATAGCCCGTACGCAAAATACGCGCTTTGACGTGGAGTTGCGGACACCAGCCCGCAATACAATACACCTTTAAAATATTAGTGTAAAGTGTGATGTGTAACGATGCCAGGCGGCAGTGGCGCCATCTACACAAGCACTTAAAAAAAGAACTAACGACAAAAAGCACCAGCACTAACCCTGAACCTCATTACAGAGAAAGCAACACGCCAGTGGAAGAGCGTCGTATAGTGTTCGTGGGCCGCCTGGAGAAGGACGTCACCAAGCTCACGCTCCGGAACCAGTTCTCCAAGTTCGGACATGTGGTCGAAGTGCGACTTCATAGCAAGGAGGATGGGTAACGGAATTTCTTTTACATTGTTCTTTTGTAGTCAGTGGGAGCATTATAATGTTCCGATATAATGAGGACTTCGTAGCTGAATAACAACTCGGGTCCATCGTTAGGTTATGCCGTTCTTACCTAGGTTGGTCTGTGGATGGGTGACCACTCAAAAAAGCACGCACTCACGAAAGCACGTTAAGCCATTGGTCCCGGCTGTCATTTGTTACCTTGGACAGTCGTTACAGCCCAGCCCGGCTAGCATGGGCAGGGGATAAAAATTTTATCCACCGGTTATTTCCACTTTTGTTTGAATTTTGTCCCTTGTCAGTGGAAATAACCGGTGGATAAAATTTTATCCCCTGCCCATGCTAGCCGGGCAGGTAGTCAGTGGCACGAATGCATGACAACTAATCTTAGTCTTGGGAAAAGACTAGGCAGATTAAGGGCGCGTTTGCATATCAGGCAAAATTATGCTGTTTTTCGGTACATTTTATAGCATAATAAAACAAAATTCAATATAACCAATAACTACATCGTATAGATTGGTTCTTCATCTTCAAATTAACGGTACTATAATATTGAAAATTTTACTTTTTTACAATGTAAAATCGATCTTTCGTTGCCATTTTCCACAAATTTAACGATACCGGGTTGAGTTTAGGTACATTTTTTGTGCTATTATTATCATATTTGACTACTTTTAAAAATACTATATGTAGGCTAACATATTCAATGTTTAATGTTAGTTTTTTTTTTTCATCTAAATGCTTTAAATAGTCGCAGAAAAAATGAAAACCGAAACTTATTTTTTCACATATTTTGCTATTCTGGATGAATCTTAATCGATTGCATTAAGGGTTATTTTATTTCTATACCCGTCTTGATTTATTGCACAAGCACTTGGAATGAAACTTTAGTCCGAGCGCGGCCCCCGTCGAGAGTGGACATGTATCGCCTGTTTAGAGCGGCTCGAGTTGAAAAAGATCGCTGTAAAAACACAAAATATTCGACAAACCGAATTTGATACTTGACAAGGTACTCGTAAGATTTTCATTCTATTTCATTTTGCTATAAAAAAGTATGTAAGTAGGGTTTATAATTATATGCCTAATCGTCCTGGACTCGATGGAGCGACCTGATGAAGGTGTACTTCGGTGACTGCTACTGGAACTCCTAGACGTGTTGGACTAGATGAGCCGAGTTTGGGCTTGTTTTGTTAGTTATGATGAGACCTTACCTCCGGACTTGATGGAGCGACCTGAAGGTGTACTTCGGTGACTGCTACTGGAACTCCTAGACGTGTTGGACTAGATGAGCCGAGTTTGGGCTTGTTTTGTTAGTTATGATGAGACCTTACCTCCGGACTTGATGGAGCGACCTGAAGGTGTACTTCGGTGACTGCTACTGGAACTCCTAGACGTGTTGGACTAGATGAGCCGAGTTTGGGTTTGTTTTGTTAGTTATGATGAGACCTTACCTCCGGATTTCATGGAGTGACCTGAAGGTGTACTTCGGGAACTGCTACTGGAACTCCTAGACGTGTTGGACCAGATGAGCCGAGTTTGGGCTTGTTTTGTTAGTTATGATGAGACCTTACCTCCGGACTTGATGGAGCGACCTGAAGGTGTACTTCGGTGACTGCTACTGGAACTCCTAGACGTGTTGGACTAGATGAGCCGAGTTTGGGCTTTTTTTGTTAGTTATGATGAGACCTTACCTCCGGACTTGATGGAGCGACCTGAAGGTGTACTTCGGTGACTGCTACTGGAACTCCTAGACGTGTTGGACTAGATGAGCCGAGTTTGGGCTTGTTTTGTTAGTTATGATGAGACCTTACCTCCGGACTTGATGGAGCGACCTGAAGGTGTACTTCGGTGACTGCTACTGGAACTCCTAGACGTGTTGGACTAGATGAGCCGAGTTTGGGCTTGTTTTGTTAGTTATGATGAGACCTTACCTCCGGACTTGATGGAGCGACCTGAAGGTGTACTTCGGTGACTGCTACTGGAACTCCTAGACGTGTTGGACTAGATGAGCCGAGTTTGGGTTTGTTTTGTTAGTTATGATGAGACCTTACCTCCGGATTTCATGGAGTGACCTGAAGGTGTACTTCGGGAACTGCTACTGGAACTCCTAGACGTGTTGGACCAGATGAGCCGAGTTTGGGCTTGTTTTGTTAGTTATGATGAGACCTTACCTCCGGACTTGATGGAGCGACCTGAAGGTGTACTTCGGTGACTGCTACTGGAACTCCTAGACGTGTTGGACTAGATGAGCCGAGTTTGGGCTTTTTTTGTTAGTTATGATGAGACCTTACCTCCGGACTTGATGGAGCGACCTGAAGGTGTACTTCGGTGACTGCTACTGGAACTCCTAGACGTGTTGGACTAGATGAGCCGAGTTTGGGTTTCTTTTGTTAGTTATGATGAGACCTTACCTCCGGATTTCATGGAGTGACCTGAAGGTGTACTTCGGGAACTGCTACTGGAACTCCTAGACGTGTTGGACCAGATGAGCCGAGTTTGGGCTTGTTTTGTTAGTTATGATGAGACCTTACCTCCGGACTTGATGGAGCGACCTGAAGGTGTACTTCGGTGACTGCTACTGGAACTCCTAGACGTGTTGGACTAGATGAGCCGAGTTTGGGCTTTTTTTGTTAGTTATGATGAGACCTTACCTCCGGACTTGATGGAGCGACCTGAAGGTGTACTTCGGTGACTGCTACTGGAACTCCTAGACGTGTTGGACTAGATGAGCCGAGTTTGGGCTTGTTTTGTTAGTTATGATGAGACCTTACCTCCGGACTTGATGGAGCGACCTGAAGGTGTACTTCGGTGACTGCTACTGGAACTCCTAGACGTGTTGGACTAGATGAGCCGAGTTTGGGCTTGTTTTGTTAGTTATGATGAGACCTTACCTCCGGACTTGATGGAGCGACCTGAAGGTGTACTTCGGTGACTGCTACTGGAACTCCTAGACGTATTGGACTACATGAGCATAACTAACAAAACAAGTCCAAACTCGGCTCACCTAGTCCAAACGTCGAGGAGTTCCAGTAGCAGTTCCCGAAGTACACCTTCAGGTCGCTCCATCAAGTCCGGAGGTAAGGTCTCATCATAACTAACAAAACGACCCCAAACTCGGCTCACCTAGTCCCAACATGTCGAGGAGTTCCAGTAGCAGTCCCCGAAGTACACCTTCAGGTCGCTACATCAAGTCCGGAGGTAAAGTCTCATCATAACTAACAAAACAAGTCCAAACTCGGCTCACCTAGTCCAAACGTCGAGGAGTTCCAGTAGCAGTTCCCAAAGTACACCTTCAGGTCGCTCCATCAAGTCCGGAGGTAAGGTCTCATCATAACTAACAAAACAAGCCCAAACTCGGCTCACCTAGTCCAACACGTCTAGGAGTTCCAGTAGCAGTTCCCGAAGTACACCTTCAGGTCGCTCCATCAAGTGCGGAGGTAAGGTCTCATCATAACTAACAAAACAAGCCCAAACTCGGCTCACCTAGTCCAACACGTCTAGGAGTTCCAGTAGCAGTTCCCGAAGTACACCTTCAGGTCGCTCCATCAAGTGCGGAGGTAAGGTCTCATCATAACTAACAAAACAAGCCCAAACTCGGCTCACCTAGTCCAACACGTCTAGGAGTTCCAGTAGCAGTTCCCGAAGTACACCTTCAGGTCGCTCCATCAAGTCCGGAGGTAAGGTCTCATCATAACTAACAAAACAAGCCCAAACTCGGCTCACCTAGTCCAAACGTCGAGGAGTTCCAGTAGCAGTTCCCAAAGTACACCTTCAGGTCGCTCCATCAAGTCCGGAGGTAAGGTCTCATCATAACTAACAAAACAAGCCCAAACTCGGCTCACCTAGTCCAACACGTCTAGGAGTTCCAGTAGCAGTTCCCGAAGTACACCTTCAGGTCGCTCCATCAAGTGCGGAGGTAAGGTCTCATCATAACTAACAAAACAAGCCCAAACTCGGCTCACCTAGTCCAACACGTCTAGGAGTTCCAGTAGCAGTTCCCGAAGTACACCTTCAGGTCGCTCCATCAAGTCCGGAGCTAAGGTCTCATCATAACTAACAAAACAAGCCCAAACTCGGCTCACCTAGTCCAACACGTCTAGGAGTTCCAGTAGCAGTTCCCGAAGTACACCTTCAGGTCGCTCCATCAAGTCCGGAGGTAAGGTCTCATCATAACTAACAAAACAAGCCCAAACTCGGCTCACCTAGTCCAACACGTCTAGGGAGTTCCAGTAGCAGTTCCCGAAGTACACCTTCAGGTCGCTCCATCAAGTCCGGAGGTAAGGTCTCATCATAACTAACAAAACAAGCCCAAACTCGGCTCACCTAGTCCAACACGTCTAGGGAGTTCCAGTAGCAGTTCCCGAAGTACACCTTCAGGTCGCTCCATCAAGTCCGGAGGTAAGGTCTCATCATAACTAACAAAACAAGCCCAAACTCGGCTCACCTAGTCCAACACGTCGAGGAGTTCCAGTAGCAGTCACCGAAGTACACCTTCAGGTCGTTCCATCAAGTCCGAGGTAAAACGTAAAAATATAAAACGTAAATATTTATGTTTGTGCCATAATTTTATTCCAAATAAATACGTAAAAAAATGAATCTTTCTAAGTATCAAAATGAGTTCACTTGAATCAATCGAACCACTACATTGACACGAGTCAATACACACAAGTTTACTTTTCTCGGTAGCGAGAATAGTAGTCGTGCACTACACTTGTGTGTATGAGCCGTGTCAATGTAGTAGTTCGATTCTGTACCTATCAATTTTGCGAACGCGTCCTTAATGGGGGTATTATAATGTTATGTACACTTAAATCAGAAAATGTATGCGCTTCGATAACCTTCGGATTTACGCACAAACAGAGGCAAAGCTACTAAATTTTGTTTTCCTATGCTTTATAGTATTGCGCCTATCGTTGCACGTTTGTATGAAGTTTTCTCTCTGCTAGGTGCCTACTCCACCATCAGGCCCCTCAAAATTTTATAATATTGGTTAATTTTGTAATCATGGTATGATAGTAATATTATTTATTTATTTATTTATTCAATAACACATACATTTTGTTTTAACAGGTAAAACCCAAGCTAACAAAAGACAAAAAATACAAATATACAAATAGACATACGAGTATAATATACTTCAATGGTTATAACAGCACTAGCATACTTTTGTGGAGATAGATAGTGTGTTGTTTACATCTTGTTTGTATTTCCGAAGATAAACGAAGAATTTCGAAGTGCATAGTTTTTTGAAGATTCTATATTGTTTATTAAATTGAAATACCACATAAAGTACGGCATTCAACACCTGGATATTTTTTTGTACATAAGTGTATACTAAAACCATTCTGCTTATATTCTACAGTTCACGGTATGGCTTCGTGACATACCAGCGCGCCCGCGACGCCTGGTCGGCCGTGGAAGCTTCGAGCACGTTCCCGCAGTATGATGTTGGGTTCGGAGGCAGACGCGCCTTCTGCAGGCAGAGTTACGCTGACCTTGGTAAGTTGATGAGATTACTAGGGTTTTGGACCACTGGGATCTTACCAAACGCTTCTGTAAGTATCAAAAAGTGTCAAGCTATTTAGTACCAAGCAATAGTAGTGGGTTGGACACCCAGAGTCGTGTTTAATAAACAAGAAATTGTAAATTGTAACTGTATTTTACAAGTTTTTAAATGTACAAGTTTCTGTTAAATGAAAAATACAACTTACAAATTTACCATTGTGGAAAACTGTCAAAATTTTTAATTTTACCTGCAATTTAACATATTTTGTTTTATAAACATTTTCTCTTTACATGTGACAATTTTATTATTGTAATGTTTATTAAACAGGGTCCAGGTCAGGCTAATAGTTAATGGGTTCCATCAGATTTTTTTTGCAATTACAAAGGAACACAAAAAGTTTTTTTTTTAAGATTTGTTATTGCAACCTGTGTACAATGTTTTTCTTATCAACCAAAAGGTTGATTGGTAGAGAAGGAGGAATGCCTCGTGGCATTAAGTCCGCATATGTACCACTATGTACTTGAAGTTACGACATGCGAGTATACTGTACTCCTCTCTTTGGATTGCTTTCCAGGGAACACCACACACTCTTCTCGTGATATTCTGAGGGGACTACTCCTGGGTCACATTTAGTTCTGACAAGGTTGCCAAGGTTGTCAGGACCAAATGGGACAACATATTTTCTGTACAAAATTTACATTCAAACTAATCATGTTGCCTTCTGTTTCAGATGGTCTCGAAGCCAAATACACGGAAAGCGCCTTCCATGGCCAAGCAGCGCCACCACCAATAAGAAGAGTCGATGACATGTCCTTCGAACAAATGCTTCTAGAAATGAAAAAGAAGCTCAGCCAACGCAAGAATGAGATGAAACGCCCTGACGATCCCAAGCCTTGACAGTTACTCACACTTGGCCGGGCAATCATCATGGCAGTGACATTCGCTGTCAAAGTGACAGTTGGCTTAATCTAGTGGCAAAGGCATGAATCAGATTCGGCCTCAGTGATTGAAGTGAAAGTGATTTAGTTCAATAAGACAGTGAAATTTTGTGTTATTTACTGGACGCTGGCTTCTGATTAAAAAAGGTTTTTCGGTAAGCATTATAATTGAGTATTTTAACACATACCTCGGTAGAACTTTCAGTCATAGTAGGTAAGCAATTGAGTATGACTAAAATGATTTAAAAATGTATACAAGATGATATTACGTACTGATTGACATTTATATTATCCCGGCTATGTATACCTTGTCAATTTATTTAAATTGTGTTAGGTCAAGATATTATTAAACAAAAGAGTGAGATTATATGAATTAGGATTTACAACCGAATTATTCATGAAATTCTTATTACATTTTGGCCAATCATGTAAATGGTTTGTCTGTTCCAACACCGTTTCTACGGGTGCGTGCAATGACAGCGCCTGTCAAGGATGACAGCTGTCAAAGTGACAGTTACCTAGAAGTGCAATCTAAAGACAGTGTTGTGTTGCGAACAAAATTTGCTCATGAGTTGTGGCATTTAGTGGTTATCCATCATTATGATTTTGATTTCACACATGTTTGTTTTCACTGATACTCAAAATTAGGGGGTACTTTTGAAGACATTTTAACTGATTCCATAATATTAAAAACCATAAAGTGTCACCAACTTCTTCATTACCTTTTTGTTGTAGTTAGTTTATAATTTAGTGGGATTACCTCATGGATGTAAATATTTTGTTTTGTTTTTTGTTCTGTAAATAATATCTTAAGTTTTGGCGCTACCTCTTGGTTTAAATTAGGGTCTGGTTTTCTGACAGTTAGGGTT
The DNA here is from genome assembly GCA_950022955.1 of Xestia ashworthii. Lineage (NCBI taxonomy): Eukaryota > Metazoa > Arthropoda > Insecta > Lepidoptera > Noctuidae > Xestia > Xestia ashworthii. The sequence continues at coordinate 17,202,125 of OX465570.1, read as the reverse complement.
CGACCATAGAGTAAAAGGCTGGAGTAGACAAAGGCATACTTTTTTCATACCATTTTCTCTCACCGAAGTACAACGCAAGACAATAGTGTATTTGTGCAAAGATGCTTGCGGGTCTACTAATGAGTACACTTCTGTACAACCCTTCCGGTATTGCAAGCGTGATGTTATGTTATGATAATTCAACTTGTTTAACAGTGGACAAATCTTTTCTTAATTGGATAGAAAGATACTGCCCATAGCTCAGATTGGACTATGATATGTCTCATTTCCTATTGGTTGTTGTCACTGATTTAATTCAGTTATTGTTTAAATGTGTCATCCTAATGCTGGGCAAAGGCCTACCCCATGACCTTAAAATCTTCGATCCAGGGCCAATATGGACCACTTTCGTTGGATCTGTCCAGCTCATCCCACCGTCTCCTGCGAGGTCTGCTGCTACGTCTTCTGGCTGTGCCACAACGTGGTTATTTAGGCCCACAGCTCAGTGGGGATACGGGTCAAATGGCCAGGCTAGTCCCACTTTATCTTCATTGTAACTAACTCAGAATTAATTCTGACAATAAAAAATAGTTTTTTCTCAGTTGTATGAAGTTAGAAAATTCGATAGACTGTGCCCATGAGAAAGGTAAATGCTGGGACCATTAGGAGAAATAATCTCTTGCCTAGAATGATATATTTCGCTTCAAATTACTTTCAACTTAATCCAAAACCTTATAATGGTATCATGCTGACTTTGATGATCTTCTGACGATAATCACATTATACCACTGCACACTAAAGTAGAACATTAAGTAATATTTTTTTTTCATTTTGTTTACATTTTATTTGATGTTTGTGTATTCATTGAATTACTGTTACCAATACTTCACGAAATCTTTTTTATTACTTTATGTTTATAATTTCTACAGTTGCTGTCAGTTTAAATCGCAATAGAGGTCATTGACACACCCAGATTTATTAAAGCTCATAACTTTGAAATTAAAAAATAAGCCTGTTCAAGTCTTCAATCGTGATCAGAGTCATCTATAGTAATCTTCAACATGGTTTCTAATGAATAACGATACATGGTTCATTGTTTTGGTTCGTACAAAGAGATATTAGGGAAAGCTCAGATAACTGGCAGCAACTATATGTACAGTCGAGGACTTAAAGGCTCTCACACACAGGCGCATTTTTGCGTCCTGCAACATTTAACGCGTCCGTATTCCTTACACACAGGCGCGTTATTATCTCGCGATATTCTACTCATACCGCAGGAGGCAGAAACGCAAGCGTCCCGATGTTATTATCGCGGCAGTATATGAGATCGCATGCGTCCCAATACCAATTTTTTTAAGAACTCACAATGCAATATCGCAAGTACACACAGAAACGCGCTTGCGTTTCGTCATCCTACTTCTATTGCGGCGTTATTATTGCGGCGGTGTGTAGGATCGCATGCGTCCCAGTACATAATGTACTTACTAAAAACAAATATCGCAATACCGCGGGACGCAGAAACGCGAAAACGCAAAAACGCGGCTGTGTGTGGGGGAGCCTTAATTTGATGAGGCACTTGCCACTATTCGTATTTTAGCCATGTAATGCAAATCGGGTTTAATCTGTAATATTCATACTCGTGAATGTATTAAAGTGCTAAATTGGAAAGTAGTGAAAGTGGTTTATCAATAAAAGTCCTCGACACTACATAGGTTTATGTATCACGATATTATAGACATAAACTAAATATAAAATATTAAGACAGCTAAAAAGACTAGGAATTTATAATGGGCCTGATGGAACTAAACTAATTATCTATCTTTTACTGACAGACTCAGTGAGAATGAGATGATTTATACAAATGTCAATTTAGGTTGCCAATATGCTTTAGCGTCATTTTAGGCAGCAATCTAATCTGACAGCTGTCATTTTTTAAATCTCTTTCAAACGTTATCTGTAAGAAAGAGATGATAGCAAGACCCTGATGGGTCTGAATCGGGGCCATGGCTTTAGTTTACTTTAAAAGTAAAAATCTTTTACAATAATACTAAAAATAATGACCATTTAATATAATAAAGCTTCCATAAATTGAGATTGTGAGTGCCAAAATTAAAAAAAAAAACACTGTTCCTATTATACACCTATAAAATAATCGAATCACCGTTAGCCAATAGTTATACACAAACACAAACAATCTGCAAGAGAAATGTTTAAAATTTACATTAACACTCCTGTATGCCCATTCCTATAAAATTCGCGTTGATTAACCAGGACCAATGTACTCGTAGATACCAAATAATAGTTAAGTCGACAAATTGAATATCTTCTAATAAACTTTAAAATATTGAATAATGTTTTAGAGCCTGACATCCACTCTGATAACTGCGGGCCTAAAATGGCTGCTTTAGCAGAACAATGTTAATCAAGTTAAAAATTTAAAATTCTTTAAATGGAATTTATGCCTATGACTATAAAGTCCATATTTAGATTTTTTTTTTTTTAAATGTGATTCATAATTATTATGTTCTGTTAAAGCGGCCATTTTAGAACCCCTGTTTAAAAATATGAAGTTACGCAAATAAGAAAAATGAACATCGGTCTAAAAGTGTCATGTTTACCCGAATTTTGTAGGAAATTCTCTATACCGCTTATTTATGTTTATCTGATTTATTTATAATAAAACCAATTTAGGTTCTAACTATAGTCTCGTTTTGCGTGTATTTGTCTAGACCAATTTGAATGTATTTTACAAACTCTAAGCAGCGAAGATGGCGCCACCATAGCTTGTACTTTTAAGTCACGTTTAGTTCCAATTTCAAATAGAATAAGTACTGAAACTCAACTTCAACTTTAAAATAGAAAGTGCCAAAGGAATTGTTAATAAATACTTGACAAAACTGTTATATAGGTTTTGTTTTAACTTAAAACAAAATAATTATCCCAGATTCAGTAACCGGCAACATTTCATATGCTTGCTTGGAGTTGCCAGTGTAGAAAACAGCAATTAGATTCATTTTCAAATCTAGTCAGTGTTACTAGATGATATTTTTTGTTTTATCTTCGTGGTGATAATTTATTTAAACGTAAAGTTAAGCGTATTTTAATGGTTTTAAGTTTAAAGATTTTATTGCATAGTTTCTATGGGCTAGCAAACTAAAGTTATGAGAAAGGCGACTAAAACTTAAAAAAAAATGCGCTTTGATAATTTTTTTCTTGTTTGTTATAAAATTGGTCTTCAATTAATGCAAAGTTTTGTTTTTTGTAACTAAATACGTTTTGAGTTCCATTAGTATTGTAATTTATTTCCGAATTTTGTTCCACCGAAAGTTAAAATCAACTCAATTGTCATAAGGTTAGCATTCTATCGCTTTGAGTAAAGTTAACCATACACTGGGCAATTTATTTGCAGATTTCCTTTCGATAATCAGTTATGTTCTCATCCTTGTATATTGATTTATTGTAAATATAAAAATATCATAAACTAGCAAATTGTGTCACCCTATCATTCGGTTTGCAACAACATCTGACGGTAAATTGACAAGTGTATGGCCACTTGACAGGTCATTCCCGCCAAATTTTGACAGTGGTCATAACAGCCTGCACAGATAACAAATAATTACTTCTTTTTTTTCTAATCGTAAATTTTAGGTCTAAGGAATGATAAGTAACGTGAATGAAAAGACTATTTAGTACATAATTTTGTACGTATTTTTAAATTTAATCAGCTAAACGAGTCATTACGAACTTAGAATCAATACTCTTTAAAAAGTAAGATCATGGCTTTGTAGCATTTAGGAATTGTTAAGATAATAGGAAACATGAAATTTTTGTTTTGTATTACATGATGGTGTAGTGTCCATATTGATTTCTTTTGTGACTAATATTCTGATAATGAACACGAGTTTTGTATAAGAATTTTATACATTTCGGTTTTATAAATCTTAATTGTTAGCTCATAAGATTTAAAAGTATGTGAAAAATGATAAATTGACCTTAAAAATACATTAATATACCCTGTGGCGTTTTTTGTCAAAAAATAAACTAATTTTGAATGTTAACGAATGAAATGAAAAGGGAGAAAAAACGCACACTAGCGCCATAGGAAATCATGACGTGTTTTGGAACTAATCGTTCCTAATTTTCTTTAAAATGACTTTGTTATCCAAAATTATGAAAAAATAGAATGAATTATACCCGTATTTGAAAATATTAAAAAAAAAAACCGTTATACAAGGTTCTTTATTCAAATTCGACGGTAGCTTATTAAAAATATGTTTTTGAATGCGGGTATACACAATTCGCTTGGCTTGAATCATATGCGCTTGTGAATAGATCCGAAATTCGTACAGTTTCAAACACTACGGGGTTGTAGTACATAATAAAAGTCCAACATAGTGTTGATAGTACATAGTGAGAATGTTTTATACATAAAGCTGTTGATAAATAAAAGTATTTTGGACATATTTTCGACTTTTTATTTATTGTTCCATCAATGTATTAGTTGTCAGTTGCTAAAGCGAGAAACAGCGGGAATGCTATCGCACGGTACAGCACCGATGATGCTGTTTTTCGCTCTAGCAAATGACGCTCCGCACGGTTACGTATCATATTACCTAAGTTTTTCTCATCTATTTTCATTATAACTACGGTCGATTCACAAATGTTCATAACGACTCACCTACTGTTTAATTAATCTGTTTTTGATTCAACTATAATCAATCGCACTAACAAATGATTAATCTTATGGTTTTTTTAAGATATTAGCTAAGGCATTGATTGGATGTGAAGCGCGCTCGCTACGCTCGCATTTTACATTACACACCCACTTTCAGTCACAAATATCGTCGCCGCTCCGCCGGCTTTCGGCCTACGCTCCTCACGCCAATTAGCAAGACCCAATGCAGAAAGGCACTAAGCAACACAGTTTAGGTGATTCAACCATAGATGAATAGCTCTTTATGGATTTCGTTCATTAGTTATTACAAAAACGTGAAACGATCTTTTGGTATTTTAAACACTAGGTCTTTGGTCCGTAGTTATATCGCACTGGGCCCGCGTGGTGCATTATAGCCCATTCCCTCTCATAGAGAAGAGGCCTGTCCCAGCAGTAGGAACATTGAAGGCTGATGATAATGATGATGAATACTGTTACGAGCTGGGTATGAGATAAATTAATTACTACCGATTAAACCACACAATCACTTTATTAATCACAAAACAATTTAAACTTAATCACAAGAACACTACAGTACACTACTATTCACTATTCACTTAGATATCGCACTTCAAGTTCACTTCGATTCGCTTCGATGGTAGCCAAAACAAGACTGACCGTCGCGGCCCTGAGCGGTCTATTTATACTCTAGAATAACCACGAATATTCTAGAAGGTCATAAAAAAACACTAACAAAAGAGTAGGTAGGTAGGTAGGTAATTATTATTACTAGCTACTTGTACAACACAAACAAATATGAACCGTATGCCCTAGGCGTACGGTCGAAATTCTAATGTATTTTTATAAAGAGGTCGCGAGTTTGTAGGTACCTAACTAACTTTGAAAGTAATAATAATAGAAATCTCTCGAAATTCCAACGTACACATACTGTAATCACGTGCTTCCTCGAATGTTCTAGTAGGTCCGATGTAACACTGCCCCCTCCTTAGACATGCTCGTCCCGAGCATCATTAGTTCCGTAGTATCGCGCCAACCGGTCTACATGCACAATCTTAGGCGCACCTCGTGGACCCTTCTGTATTCGGTAGGTGACATCGTTGATCCTAGTCACGACTCGGTATGGTCCATCCCATTTTGCTTGTAACTTCGGAGACTTTCCCTTGCTCCGCCCTGGGTTATGCAACCACACCAGTGAACCCTCGTCGAAACCCCTACCGTTTGCCTTCCGATCATAACGGGTCTTCATCTTCTCAGACATCTGTTGGCCGGACTGTCGGATATGCTCATAAACATCGTTCAACTTATTACGCAGTTCATTCGCGTAATCTGTTACACTATATGGAGCATCAGGGGGAGTTCCAGTGATTAAATCAGCAGGTAACCGTAATTCCCTTCCAAAGTTCGCGAAGGCTGGTGTCACAGTCGTACTTTCGTGGACTGCACTTCGGTAAGACAGAAGAAACGGCTGTATGTGCTTGTCCCAATCCCTTTGCCGGCTTTCCACAACCTTCGCCAGATACCTCTCCAACGTTTGGTTAAATCGCTCTACCATTCCATCAGATTGTGGGTGGTAAGAGGTGGTTCTGGTTTTGTGGGTACCCATCAATCGACAAGTCTCTTGAAATACTTGCGATTCAAAATTCCTTCCTTGATCGCTGTGTATTTCTAAGGGTACCCCAAAACGACAGAAGACTTCCTGAACCAATTTATCTGCGACAGTTGTAGCTTCTTGGTTAGGAATGGCGAAGACTTCTGGCCACTTTGTGAAGTAATCCATGACCACCAGGAAGTACTTGTTTCCGCTCTCACTTACTGGAAATGGTCCCGCAACGTCAAGTGCTATCCGTTCCCAAGGGGCTCCAACGTTGTACACTTTTAATGCACCTCTGCTGCGTGTCTGGGGTCGTTTCACGGCCGCACAACTGGTACATTTGCGACACCAGTCCTCCACATCATCTCGACAGTGGATCCAGTAAAAGCGTTCTCGAATTTTTAGTAAAGTCCTTTTTACCCCCATATGTCCTCCAGAACATCCATCATGGTAGAGCCGTAGAACATCCGGTATCTTAGCTTTAGGGACAACCATTTGTAGATGACAACTGTCCCCTCTAGCGTTTTCCCATTTACGGCACAAGACTCCATCCTGGATCACCAAGCTATTCCATTGCGCCCAATAACTCTTCGTGATGGAACTCATCGCAGCCACATCACTCCACTTGGGTTTAGGAACACCAGCTTTGATCCACTCGAAGATCGGTTTGATGTCCGAGTCATTGTGCTGAGCCTGCTGTATCGTTACCTTCCATTCGTCACTAAGATCCGTTCTTAGCATCCTCACAGGTACCACTTCCTTAGACTCTTGTCTGGAATTGTGCTTACAATCTTCGGGCAAAGGTCTTCTTGACAGTTCGTCTGTGTTGCTGTGGTTTCTCCACTGTTGCTGACCAGTCTTCTCAGCCGCTTTTCTCTGCTGAGATTGATCTTCTCTAGGTGCGCTTCGCTTTTTACAGTTCGACCGAAGGTGACCCCTTTCTCCACAAGTGTAACACCTAGGGCTGTACCGTCGCGGACGCTGGCGTTCAGGTGATGCCACAACTTGTTTTGGACAACTTGGCCGAAGATGATCCCTTTCTCTAGTTGTGTAGCAGCTAGGGCTGTAACCTTGCGCACGGTCGTGTACAGGTGACGCCACAACCTCCCTGACGTAGTGTGTTCGGTGGTCTTGCCTCACTGCCTCTACTTCCAAGGCATGGGCTAAGGCGTCCTTCAATGTCTTATGATGCCCAAGTCTTACGGCGGCTCTAACTTCTAAGTCACGTATTCCATCAACGAACGCCTGTACCAGATTTCCCTCGATCAGTACCGGGGCAGACCGGTATGCTTTTCGAACCAGCTTCTCAACTTCCAGGGCCCACTGCTGTAGGTTCTCGGCACTACGTTGAACACGGTCCTTCAACTTGGCACGGAATACGTGCTCCAGGTGCGCGTCGCCGTATCTGGACTCCAACGCCTCCAGCAGCTGCTCGTAGGTTACATCCTTGCCGAGTGCCTCGAGAATAGTCAGGGCCTGGTCTCGGAGGCCCAAGGTGAGCGCGGTCATGGCTTGTGGTTTGGTCCATCCATTCGCCTTCATGACGGCCTCAAACTGAATTCTATAGGCCGACCACGACGATGTTCCGTCGAATGGCGGAACCTTAAAACCACGCGAAGAAGGTGCAGCAACCACTGAAGCTACAGTTCCACCTTCAATCTTCAGTTCGCCCAAAGCCTTCTGCACCCCAGCAATCTTAACTTCGGCCTCTGAGATGCGGTTCTCATGCTGGTGAACCTGATCTTTCATCAACTTGAGGTCCTTGCCGAAAGTTGCATGCAGATCCTTTATCAGGAGCATCTGCTCGTCTTGGCGGCGGACCTGCTCCTCTTTGTCTCGCTGCAACTGCTCTTCAAACCGGCGAGCCTGCTCCTCTTGACGGCGAGCTTGCTCCTCTTGACAGCGAGCTTGCTCCTCTTGACGGCGAGCTTGCTCCTCTTTATCTCGCTGTAACTGCTCTTCCAATCGGCGAGCCTGCTCCTCTTGACGGCGAGCTTGCTCCTCTTTATCTCGCTGTAACTGCTCTTCCAATCGGCGAGCCTGCTCCTCTTGACGGCGAGCTTGCTCCTCTTGACGGCGAGCTTGCTCCTCTTTATCTCGCTGTAACTGCTCTTCCAATCGGCGAGCTTGCTCCTCTTGGCGGCGAGCTTGATCCTGCAGCAGCGCCATTAAAGCTGACAAGTCTGGCGCCACTGATGCTGGAGAAACTCCGGATGGGCCAGCGACTGGCTGTGACGTAGGCTGGACCCCACCCGGTGTCTGTGTCGGAGAATCTCCAAACCACCTTTGGTCCATGTTCTGCTGTCGCTGACTCCTGGTACGGATACCGTCCATGTCGTCCTTTGGTAGAATTGGCATAATTTATATCCCACTTCTGACACCAATTTGTTACGAGCTGGGTATGAGATAAATTAATTACTACCGATTAAACCACACAATCACTTTATTAATCACAAAACAATTTAAACTTAATCACAAGAACACTACAGTACACTACTATTCACTATTCACTTAGATATCGCACTTCAAGTTCACTTCGATTCGCTTCGATGGTAGCCAAAACAAGACTGACCGTCGCGGCCCTGAGCGGTCTATTTATACTCTAGAATAACCACGAATATTCTAGAAGGTCATAAAAAACACTAACAAAAGAGTAGGTAGGTAGGTAGGTAATTATTATTACTAGCTACTTGTACAACACAAACAAATATGAACCGTATGCCCTAGGCGTACGGTCGAAATTCTAATGTCTTTTTATAAAGAGGTCGCGAGTTTGTAGGTACCTAACTAACTTTGAAAGTAATAATAATAGAAATCTCTCGAAATTCCAACGTACACATACTGTAATCACGTGCTTCCTCGAATGTTCTAGTAGGTCCGATGTAACAATACTATACCACTTGGTAAGACTGGTTGTCAGACTTTCGTGCCACTGACTACCTGTAACGACTGCCAAAGATGGACAAATGACAGCCGGGACCAACACCTTAACTTGCTTTCCGAGACACGGAGGAAACTCGGTATGTAAAGGTGACCACCTATCCACAGACCAACCTAGGCAAGCACGCTTTAACCTAATCGGCCCGAGCGGCTGTTATTATTTAGCCAGCTAGAGGAGCTCCTCCCTTAGAACTCATTCATAATAATTTATTTTGCATTCCAAATTGTATAAAAGATTAGCTGATGCCCGCAGCTTCGCTCGCGTGTAAATTGTAATTTTGTATACTAAAGCCTTCCTCGAGAACCACACTATCCTTAAGTGAAAACAGCATGAAAATCGGTGCAGTAGTTTTTGAGTTTATCGCTAATAGACAGAGACAGATGCGGTGGAGGACTTTGTTTTATAATATGTAGTGATATTACAAAGGGCTTAAAGCTAGTTGTGTTGATCGCAATCAGTCTCATTAGTGCAATTTACTCTAGAAATGCTGGAGCCATTATTCACTGCTTTTGGTAGGTTATTCATACGCATACGTTTATTCTGTCCGTTGCGTAATAAAATAATGTTAACTGAAACGTTTTTAAAAAAGATAAAATAAAACAGCAAGCGAAACAAATCTTTGTTTTTTGTTGACAGTTAATAAAAAAAATATAGGTATCTATAAGCCGATAAGCCGTTGGTCCCGGCTGTCATTTGTCCATCTTTAACAGTCGATACAGGTAGTCAGTGGCCCCAAAAGTCTGACACCAGTCTTACCAAGTGGTATTGTATTTCCCAGTAACTGGGTTGTTGAGGTCAGATAGGCAGTCGCTCCATGTAAAATACTGGTATTCAGTTGCATCCGGTTAGACTGGAAGCCGACCCCGACATAGTTGGGAAAAGGTTAGGCAGATGATGATGATGATGATGATAGGTATATGTCGCTTCGGTTACCCCAACGGTGTTGAGTGCGTTTACCCCCGTAGGTAGATGGCGTTGGGTCCGTTGGGTTGACATGATAATATGAATTAAGAGAGATAAAAGTATCAAGGTTACTATTACCACCCAATAGATGGCGGTATTCTAAATTTATGGATGTTTATCTGCTAGCCGATAGATAGCGCTGCTTTAAATTTGTGAGCTCACTGGTTTCTCGATACTTAAATAGATGTCACTATATCAGACGTGGCAAGCTAAATAAAGATGGCGTTAGTTGTGGTCGACGTGTGTTCTGTTTTTAACCGACTTCCAAAAGGAGGAGGTTCTCAATTCGTTGGAATATTCGCCGATTACTCGAAGATGGCTGAACCGATTTGGATTTTTTTATTTGGTTTGAAAGGGTACTTCACAGGTGGTCCCTTATTCATCAAAATGATCAGGATCTGATGATGGGATCCTAGAGAAATACAGAGAAGTCTTTAAATTTTATAGGCACACATGAAGCGATTTGGGTAGTTTTTGGAAGAGTACTTTCTCGGAGTGGTCTCACTTCAATTTCGTGAAGATCTGATCAAGAACTTCGGAGATAGGCAACGGAACTCTTCAATAAATTATGGCAAATGGACTGGGATTTCTGAAATCTCATGTCTGTCTATTGTTTACACCAGTTCATAATATAACATTGCGCCAGTATGCTGTGAAGGGGTATGCGCATGTGAACCACAAAAAAGTGAAAAATAACTTAAGCTTCAGAAGTCGGTGACCTTTGTTTGATTGGTTTAGTTTTTTAGTCACCGACTTCTGAAGCTAAAGTTATTTTTCACTTTTTTGTGTTTTTAGAAGTCGGTTTTATTTTTTGCAAAAAGGTTTTATGTAGTCAAGATTTTTTAGGACTAATTTCGAGAGTATATAGCATTGAATATTTTAATTACAGGTCCTGGAAGAGATTGATGGTCCTTACTTTCTTCATCGAAAGTTACATAGGACTTTCGTCATTCTTATTGTGCTACATACTTAGCTTTGTGACCATGACCTAGGACCGTAAGACCTAAGTCATGGTTCTATCTAGTAAATAACAAAACAACACAATACAATAGGTATACAATAGGCTTGTTAACTGTAAAAATCTAATTAGTCTGTCAATTAGATTGTCAAACAATATTTGACCCGTGTTTTTTCTTTTGTCACATAAACCAAAATTGACGAAGATACGACGCTTTTAAAATTCCGAATACGTCACTGTTTGGTATCATTCGTAGTGAGTTCTGACGTCACAAGCCCCCACTCCCGAGTTTTGATGCGTTTTATCTTTGTCAATATTTGTTGATTTACAAAAACAAAAAATACGTGTCCATTATGTTCCAATACTCTAACTGACGGACTAAATAGATTTGCAATTTATTGATGGTGGAAACTAGCCTATTGAACAGGTAAGTAGGCAATACAATGGAATAGGTAGACATTATCATGAGTTTTCAAAAAGTACGCATGTTTATTTGCCATGTTACTGAATTATTTAACTATCATCATCATTTCCGCCGGAAGACGTCCACTGCTGGACATAGGTCTCCCCCAAGTGTCGCCACATTGACCGGTCCCGTGCGACTCGCATTCAACGGATTCCCGTAACCTTCACCAGGTCATCGGTCCACCTAGTGGGAGGTCTTTCAACGCATTGTCTTCCGGTTCGCGGTCGCCACTAACACAAATACCTAACTATAATAAAAACAAAATACAAAATAAGATATCTGTCGAAATTCGAGTTAACCGCTTCCTATATAATTCTTTAGGAAACCGTCTGTTTTGTGTATTTCTAACCGAAGAAAAAACCCTTACGACTCTACCTTAAAAGTTAACTCCCTCATCTCCCCTTCAATCGACATTTATTCTTAAACAAACTGAAACCATTTCACCATACCTAGCTTGCGTCACCCCAAATGTACCTACAAGGGCAATTATAAGCGCAAATTAGTCATTAGGGCGACATCACACTGACGGGGACGCAACGGAATTGCTCGCGGGCACCACACTAATTTAGACAGTGTAGTCGTTGCCTTAAGGCCGGGGCTATTTAGTGTAGCTGTTGCCTTAGGCTCGGGCTATTTAGGTATAAGGAAAAGTGAACTCCACTTCGGGTGAAGTTGGAATGTACGAGTACCTACTTGGGGTGGAAAAATCGTGCCCGACCCGTGGTACAACTGCGATGTCCAACTGGTTGTACTACGGAGAAGTAAATTTTACGGTTTTAGATTGCCGTAGTGAGTTGATATTATAGTTTGTTTGCGGATGATGTAGTTAATTTATATACTTAACTATGTTTTTTTCTGGACCTATAGTGTACATACTTACCTCATTGTGAAAACTTAAATAAAGGTCTAATAAATCACAACTCGTTGGTTTTGAGGTAGAAATGTTTACTCCACTTTTAATTACAATTTAAATGTATCTCATGTCACTCATCGACCGCCCGCTGAGCCCGCCAAAAGATGGCTCTTGCGACAGTGGCGCCACCACTTGAATCATATATCGATCTATTTTACAAAGTAATAATGTTATTTAAATTTACAAATAAAGAAAGACTAATTATTAATTAAATGTGTCTTAATTTAGGCGTATGCTTTAAATAGTAATCTCCAGATTTTTCATTAGCTTATAATTGTGAAGTTAAATCATCATTCTCCTGCCCTGATACCAATTTATTTGGGTTCAGCTCAACATAATATCTTCTTCTTCTATACTTTTTATCTCTTACAGACACCTCAACATCATCATTGTTTAGTTAATGTTTTCTAAATGATTATTTTTGGTGTCTCTGATTGATTGATTTGGAGCGATATTAAACGTGAGTAAAAGATGCTATTGCTCATTATATACTTTTGTAAACTCGTGAATACTGAAATGACGTCGCTAAATAGATAATCAATCAATCAATCATTTTATTTTCAGACAACTTAAGGCCCATAGATAAAATACACAATAGTACATTGTGATACAAGGGGCTAAAATGACCCATTATAGACGAGGTAGTTTTACTACTGAGCTTTAGCGAGGTAGTAAATAGGAACCGAGTTATAATGGGATTTTAGCGCCGTGTGTTACACCGTACTTTTCACTACGATTGCGAGAAAATAAAATAACCATTTTTAGTATGATAGTTTATTTAATTAAAAATTAAATGTACAATTTGTACTGTTGTTCTAATGAGATGTTTTTTCCCGGCAACATAATCTCAGTTCTCTGTGAAGACGAATATAATATTGTGTCGTCTGTGGGGTAAACGTAGGAGATAAAAAGGAATCCTACTTACAATTCAAATAAATAATACAGAAAATATCTTAAAATTTCGCGCCAATGCCTTTTTTTATTTCTTCTGTAGTTGGAATGCAACGCACACATCCTGCCAAAGAGTTCGGCGTTCGGCGCGTTTGGTTCCATTTTTAAAATAAAATGTTTTTTTTTATGGAACAGTAATAAGTCAATTCTTTATGAATTATGAGTAAAGACTTTGCGTTTTCGAACACCGACGACGAAATTAAAAAAAAAAAGCTTATTTTCCCTAGGGCTATAATGAGCAATTTTACGGCCCCTCTGGTACGCTATTATGACGGACTTTTCGAGCAAGAGGAGTGAAAAATTACATTACAACATAAAAATACACTAATACATATAAAATATAACTTATAAACTATGGACTATGACACACGAAGTGGCGGCGTCGTGTTACGCTGCGTGGTGTCACGTAGCCTGCCGCGAAAACGTCGGTAGACAACACCCTTCGGCCAAAACTCTTCCTTCAAAAACTTGTCGAGATATTGTGTCGGAACTCGCACCACAAACGACTTGAAGTTGGTGTTGTGACGCGGCTCTAACTTCTCGACCCTCAAGGTCCAGCTGGTCTTTACCTTCATGTACTCTACGACCTCCTCAACCCTCGTGGAGTGATGCAGTCGGGACACATAAAGCAACGTCGTTGGTACAGCTGGACGCAGCAGCATATTTGGTCCTGACAGTCCAGTACCGCATTGATTGCGACAAGTAGGCTTCTTCTTCTTCTTCTGAACTATGGTGAAGCCGTCCTCATCACACTTCTGCTTTGCTGGACAACGCTGCACCGGATTCCTCGACAGGGTTTCACAGCAACGCTTCTGCTTTCCCCCTTTCTGCTGCTTAGGTTGTATTGCAGCTGAATTGTTTGAGGCAGCAATTGCAGCGTAAGCGGGTTTGGGGGTCAACGTAGCTACGCGTGTCGTATTCTCTGCCGGAGCAGAGAGGCGGGGGGCGGAGGGGCACGGTACATCGCCCTCGCTGTTTGCAGTCGACGACGAATCCAATTTCGCCGACGCAAAACTGCTGTCCGAAGCAATGTCCGCTCCACGACGCGTGTTTTTGTTGGCATTGTCATGTGTCCTACTTTCCGAAACCGTACTGCGTAGCAACACTATCTCGGCACGTAGTTCATGGATGGTATTTTCGGACTTCTCCAACTTACACTGTACCTCGGCCAGGCTTGACTTCATGGATGTAATGTCCTTTAACAGCCTAGTGACGTCTACGTGATCGAAAGTGACGGGCGGTAACTTATGTAGCTCCTTTGCTACGAAAGTTGGCACGTCGTCAGGGTCGGTAACCTTTAGAAAGGTGATGATGTCTTGGACACTTTTCTCAGTACCATCTCTCCTCCGAGATGGCATTTGATCAAGCTTCCTAGTCGACTGGAAGAGTAGCTTCTTGCCCGCGCTGATGTCGTCTTCTTTGAAGCTCGACTTGCAGATCTGCATGATGCTCACCTCGTCCATAGTATCGATGGCATTCTGTATGAATGCCAACAGTTCGTTTGCAATAAGTTGTTGCGAACTCATTGCGAAAAAACAGGCAGCAGCTAATGCCGCACACCGAGCGTACAACTATGACAACACGTCCGTATTCGATAACGCATCGCACTGCACTCGATAATGAGATGAAGAAAACATGACAACCCAACTATAAATAAACTAGCTTCTGCCCGCGACTTCGTACGCGGATCCTGTTGCTTATGCCAGCGACAACGGGGTCGTCGAAGATCTGAAACGTCTGATGTCGAATTCTAAGAACCCGGGGACGGGAAAATAACGGATCTTTCCCACCTGAGCAACACATACCATTTGTTTCTTTTTGCCATTTAACAGCTTCACAAAAAGTACAATTTTTAGCCATACCTCCGATGGCGGAATATGTGGCGTATTCAATCATAGGAGATGTAAATGCACTCCGTGCCTTATCAAACCAGGGAAGGTCGCCATGCCCTTTTTTTTCGGTTGGGAAATAATCAAATAACTTCTCCAACTCTGGGCGGAGCGGGAGGGAGTGTCAGATTTTTACTGACTAAAACCCATCCATGTTCCTTCCTCGCCCTTTACGTTCCAGGGCCACGGTATCTCTTTCGAACAGTCCCGCAGCCCCGGCAGGCTTCGACCTTTGCAGGCCCCTCCCTTTATGCTGACATCTCTTTGAGGCGCACGTGGAACACGAACGCGCCGTCGACACGGCAGGTCGCCATGCCCTACGGCTATATCTTGAGACACATCCGGTTTTTCAGATGATATCTACATTCTGTTCAGAGAATGTCGACGTCGATCAGAATTCAAACGTTCGTTCAATGAACGTGCATCGCGCATCACGCCTCACGTTCATCACTCGTTTCAAAAGACCTGTTAGTAGATGTGCGAATACGCTGAAAACTCAAGCCTGATTCTGTATCGGTAAAAATTTCGGATTCGCTCACGATCAGCGGACAGTCGCGCATCACGTTCCGCACTTGTCTCTAAAGACCTAGAAGAAGCTATGCGTAGATACGCTGAGAACTCAAGCGCAATTCTCTATCCGTGAACGTCTCCGACTCGCGAGACAATGCGTGACGTTCACGATCAGCGGTCAGTCGCGCATCTATTCTTCACTGGTCTCTAGAGACCTGGATGTAGAAATACGCTGAGAACGCAGGCGTGCTTCGCGATCCGAAGAGGTTTCCACGGAGCAAGTTGCAGCCTGATGTTCTCGAACAGCATCAAGTCTCTCCTGACGCTCTTCGATAGATTCTTGGGATCTTATGATCCTTAATCTTTTAGCTCCTTTGGAACATTGGGAAAGATTTGACCTCTTTCTAGGCATGGTTATAGTTTTGTTGTGAAGATACCTGATCAATTGAAATCTATCACGAAGATAACTGGAAAAGGAAATTAATTCTACAACAGGTGTCCGAGATCTTCGATTTTTATAAGTCAACAGAGAGTGCTCATCAGATTGAACAACTTTTGCTAAGACGTCATTCCTATATGTGTTATGGTGTAGCTGGGCTCTTGGAGTTCCACAACAGGTGTTCCAGATCTTCGATTTTTATAAACCAACAGAGAGTGCTCATAAAATTGAACAACTTTTGCTAAGACGTCATTCCTATATGTGTTATGGTGTAGCTGGGCTCTTGGAGTTCCACATCAGATGTTCCAGATCTTCAAACTTATACTCTCAGCAGAAAATGCTCATCATGTAGAACAATTTTTGCTATGGTGGCATTTTTGTATCTCTTATAGTTTAGCTGGTCTGTTGCGGTTCTGCATCAGGTGTTCAAGTTTCCAAGATAAATTATAGCCTCATAGCTTCTGCCCGCGACTTCGTTCGTGTGAAGTTTTGATATCGCAACGCATCGCCTACTCAACGGAAGTTTAAACTGCTTTGTTCCCCCTTGCAACATTTCTTATTGCTGCTCCGCTCCTATTGGTCATAGCGTGATGTTATATAGCCTATAGCCTTCCTCGATACATGGACTATCCAACGCAAAAAGAATTTTTCAATTCGAGCCCGTAGTTCCGGAGATTAGCGCGTTCAACCAAACAAACAAACAAACAAACAAACAAACAAACAAACAAACTCTTCTGCTTTATAATATTAGTATAGATTGGCATTCCTATAGTTGCTGCCAGTAAAGATCGCAAAAGCGGACATTGCCCTTTCCCTAATACCTCTTCGTACGAACCGAAACAAGTAAACCATGTATCGTTTTCCATTAGAAAAAATGTGGAAAGGATCACGGATGATGACGATACAAGACTTGAACAGGCTTATTTTTGGATTTCAAGGTTAAGAGCTTAAATAAATGTTGGTGGGTCAATGACCCTTATTGCGATCTAAACTGACAGCAGACTGGAGGATGATTATCTACGTGCCATGGACTTTTCTTAAGAAATTGTTTTTGCATCTCAGAAATACACTCGAGAGCAATGAATCCGGGTCACTTAAAGAATCCTAAAAATCTCGGAAACTAAAAATGCTAGGTTAATGCAATAAATTGTATTTAATAGACAATGTAATACTCCTTAAATGAAGGTATTAAAACTTCTTAGTTATTGTAAAGTTATATCATAAAAAAATCAAATTTGAAAAAGGGCCACTTTCGAAGATGGAACTACGAAATTACAGCATTTGGTTTTGCTTTTGTTTGTAATCTGTCATTTATGTGGGTACATAAACCATGTTGATAGTGCTCTATATTCATTATTCAAGCTGAAATTATGTCGCTTACGCCTGAAGAATGCACCAGAATACTTACAATGCTGGAAACCGGCCGGAGTCAGCGCGATACAGCCAGGACTGTCGGTGTGTCGCTGTCAACAGTACAAAGAGTTCTCCGACATTACGAAGAAACTGGTTCTAACCTACGCAGACCAGGAACGGGCAGAACCAGGTGTACCACAGCACGAGAAGACCGATACTTGGTGAACACCATGCTTCGAAATCGCTTTCTCACAGGAACTGAACTCACAAATCAGTTTCGACGCCTCGGAGGAAGTAACCCAAGTGCATGGACAGTAAGACGTCGGCTTGCTGAATCTAACTTAAAACCCCTTAGACCTGCAAACGGCCCTAAACTGGAGCGTGGGCATCGTATTTCAAGACTAAGATATGCCCAGAGCCACGTAAATTGGAGTATTGAAGATTGGTCAAAAGTTATGTTCTCCGACGAATCAAAATTTATGCTCTACAAGCACGATGGAAGACACAGAGTGTATCGAAGACCAGGGGAAAGATTCAAGCAAGCATGCATCGAAGAAAAAGTAGCCTACGGTGGTGGGTCTGTACTTTTGTGGGCCGGAATTTCTTCTGAAAGTCGCACAGAGCTGGTGATCATAGAAAACGGCTCTTTAACTAGCGTAAGAAATGTGGAAGATATCCTCAATGATCACGTTGGTCCATTTATGGTCAATTTAGGTGAGGATGCTATATTTATGCATGACAATGCCCGACCTCATACAGGTAGGATTGTGAATGACTACCTTCAAGAGATGAACATTACTCGTATGGAGTAGCCAGCGCGCAGCCCGGATATCAACCCGATCGAGCATGCTTGGGACGAGCTAGGCAGATGCGTAAAACAACGAAACTCTCCCCCAATCATGCTTCGTGAGCTCAAAATTGCTCTCACAGAGGAATGGGAGAATATTCCCCAAAATCGTATAAGGAACTTGGTGTACAGCATGCCAAACCGCGTAAACGCAGTAATGGAAGCACGAGGAGGCAATACGAAGTATTAAAATTCAAGAAAATCGTAATAAAGTTCGAAAATTTCATGTTTCCTATTTTTGTTTTAAGCAGAGATCAGCAGTTTTTTTCTTTATGTAATTTTGTGTTAATAAAATGTATGGTGACTCATATTTT
This sequence comes from Xestia ashworthii, assembly GCA_950022955.1. Classification (NCBI taxonomy): domain Eukaryota; kingdom Metazoa; phylum Arthropoda; class Insecta; order Lepidoptera; family Noctuidae; genus Xestia; species Xestia ashworthii. The sequence continues at coordinate 17,183,336 of OX465570.1, read as the reverse complement.
TTTTACTTTCATTTAAGGAGTATTACATTGTCTATTAAATACAATTTATTGCATTAACCTATCATTTTTAGTTTCCGAGATTTTTAACATTCTTTAAGTGACCCGGATTCATTGCTCTCGAGTGTATATTTTAAATATAGGTACCTAGAAGTTATTCTTGTGAATGCTGCACATAATCAGAACGCCTCTTTAAGGCGGGTTGGTGTGTTGAAAAAAAAGCCGGACTTAAAAAAAAAGTCTTTGGCTTTTAGATCTTCCCGTTAATTACAACACTCAATTTTACATCTTTACAGAATTTTTTTTTCTAAAATAAATCTTAGCAAGGTCAGACAACTCAGACGTGGCCAGTCAAATCGTGGTCGGACCCTGTGTAACAAAAGTAAAAAAAGATAAGGTAAACGGGCACTTAGCACGTTTACGCCTTTTGTAGCGCATTGAGTCGTGGAAGAACTTGCCTCGCATGTAAGTATGTCCATCATAACCAATTCTTTAACCGTCGGCTTTAAGAGTTCGATGACATTGGTACATCGTGCTTGCATATCTGAAAGAGTTGTTAAATGGAACCAACATATGATCTTTCATGGAATATGGGTTTTAATAGTGAAATCGTTTCAGTTTTGCTGTAATAAAAAATCCTCCAGCACGTGGCTAAATAATAACCGCTCGGGTCGATCTTTAGGTTGAGCCGTGCTGGCCTGGGTTGGTCTATGGGTGGGTGACCACCCTTACATACCAAGTTTCCTCCGTACCTCGGAAAGCACGTTAAGCTGTTGGTCCCGGCTGTCATTTGTAGATCTTTGACAGTCGTTACAGGTAGTTAGTGGCAAAAGTCTGACAAAGTGGCAACCAGTCTGACCAAGGGGTATAAGCAGTCGCTCGATGTAAAATACTGTTACACAAATATTAGATTTTAAACAGAATTAATACAAATTATATACGGGGTCAACGGCTTAACGTGCTCTCCGAGACACAGTGGAAACTTGGTATGTGATGGGAGAGTAATGGTTATGGGGGTGTATATCACAAATATACACATTTGCGAAAAGATGACAGCAATGACAACACGCAAATCGGTGAGGAGAAACTGCAGACACGGCTCAAAGAAACTGAATCCTCCATAAAAATACCAATTTTATCTTTATCTTTACCTTTACCAATGAAGTATTTGAAGGAGCCGGTCCACAAATTGTCGGTGCTAGAACCAAAAATTCGAAGACATGTCATGTGACATCTACCAATCCGCACTGGGCCCGCGTGGTAGATTATAGCTCATTCCCTCTCATTGAGAGGAGGCCGTGTCCCAGCAGTGGGAACATTATAGGCTGATGATGATGATGACTCTGACTGGTCTAAAAGTACCTGACTAAAATATCTATAGATTTTTAATATTCTGTCATACCATCTAATATTCTAAAATTTAGGCCTTATGACATCAGTAGAAGCATCTGAAGTTGTCTTTCTAATTTTTGGCGTAACTTTTTATGTATAAGGATACCTTAGGGAAGCCATGTTCTTAGAGGAAGCGAACGAATTAACAAAATATGAAAAAAGTTTATAGTGAAAACGCCAAGAACCAACGCCCAAAAGTTGTTGCGAGCAAAAAAAAATTAAAACATAAAACCATTAGTCTCTTTGTTAGCCTATCGCTTGCTCTTTTTATTACTATTTTTCGGCATTTAAATAACTGGCTGAATATAATAAATACAATATAATAATCCAGATCACATATCGCGGGAAGCTTTAATTGCAACAACGAAACGACCCCTTAATCACCGTTCCAAATTCAAACGACAATCACCTTTCCGCTTCATAACCGAAATAGAATCTTAGACAACAAGAGAATCCCATCCGAATACAATATAAACTTAAATAGTTTTATCTAAATTACCGAAAACCGTCTGAAACGAGTAGCGTTCTACCACATTCGCCATTATAAACCAGAGTCCACCAAATTTAACAAAAACACGGGAACCGTTTCAGCGATTTAAAAGCTAAGTGTGGCGCCTTAATTGTGTTAGAGTCGAGTCAGCACGGCCACTTTAACGATCGATGATTGTACCTTAATTAAAACAAACTTATCACCCAGTTTATACCAACCCTAAGAACCCCACATAAGGTTGAATATCTAACAAATTGTGTAGCTGTATATCTTGGTATTTTAGTAGGAAAAGGATGGGTATAAGGTACACGGTTGGCTGATATAAGGGGTGGTACTTGCAAAGAGTGACGCCCCAAAATCTAAGGGTAGTTTTGCCAGTTGCCGTGGTACAGTCACCCGCGGTGACGCGCGAGCTTGCTACCAAACAGACATGTTTTATTAAAAAAACAATTTTGTTAACTCGATTTTAAGAAGACAGTGGTTTTAAAAGGACTTTCTTGTGGTGTGTTTTAAAGATAAAAAATATGTTTTATAGAGTGTGGCTGTGTTTGTAAAAGGAGGAAATTGCTGATTTTTTGACAGGTTAGAATTTTCGATAAGATTTTGGTCTGATAAAAAGGCCTACTGGTGTTTGGTAATCTTACGAACTATACTGAAGACGGTCTGTTTGTATGTTCGGATTAACTTCAGAAAATATTCGGAATATTTTGGAAAGGTTTTGGCCGCTATTTATTCAAGAGTAGGCTGTTTTGACTATGCGAGTAGTCGAAGAAGGTTTTCTAAGACAAATATTACGCGTTTAAATCTTTTGGGTGGGTACTTTGTTAGGTATAATATTCCTGTTTATTCCTTGATCTTATATTGCCTCTGGTAGTTTTTTTCAACCGAATGTAAGTAATAAATAGATAATCTCAGAATAATATGTTGATAACATATATTTTCTCATTTAAAAACGTAGAGATCTTGAATAGATAAAGCGCTTTTTATGAAAGAAATATTTTTTTGATAAGTAACCAAAAATCTATGACAACTTTTAAGCATTTTTTTACTAATACATATCTATACAAGGTGTAAACAACCTCATCACGAAACCGTCAACCAAGCATTCTGTACATCAAACTAAGTATACTTAATGCTAAAAATATTCCTGAGAAACTGCTTTTTTTTGGGTGTAAAATCACGTTTTACGGTAGAATTGAATGTATCGCATTTAAAATATTGTGCTGAAGGATGTATTGTAAAGAAAGCGCGTCGTGGACGTATTTAAAATGAAGATACAACACTAAAAAAATAAATTAAAAAAAATAAAACTTGTCAAAAAGTTAGAACTTTGACCCCCAATATCTCCGTAACTAGAAGGTTCTCAGGTGTGGTTTAAAACACAAAAAATATCGCATATCATATCGCATCGACAACAGTATCAAAAAATTACAAATCTATTTAGTCCGTCAGTTAGATTACTGAAAAATAATGGCCACATATTTTATGTTTTCGTAAATCAATGAATATTGACAAAGATAAACCGCATCAAAACTCGGGAGTCCGCTCGTGACGTCAGAACTGGCGAAAAATTATACCACGGCGTTACGTATTGGGAATTTTGAAGGCGTCGTATCTTCGTCAATTTTGATTTACGTACTTAACTTACTTATTAGTTTTTTATGATAGGAGCTAGGCCTTTTGGCTTCGTTAGGATACTTCTGCTCCCATTAGGTACCTCAAACTTATAGGTATAGGTAGGTTTGTAGGTAGGTATTTAGGCTACCCGATAGCGACGGAAAATCTTTTTAGGAAAACACTGGCTAAATAATAACAGCCGCTCGTTAGGTTAAGCCGTGCTTGCCTAGGTTAGTCTGTGGATGGGTGACCACCCTTACATACCGAGTTTCCCCCGTGCCTCGGAAAGCACGTTAAGCTGTTAGTCCCGGCTGTCATTAGTCCATCTTTGGCAGTCGTTACAGGTAGTCAGTGGCCCAAAAAGTCTGACAACCAGTCTTACCAAGTGGTATCGTATTACTCAATACTAACTGGGTTGTGGGGGATAGATAGGCAGTTGCTCAACGTAAAATACTGGTATTCAGCTGCATCCGGTTAGACTGGAAGCTGGTTTGAGGTTTAAGACAATAGTGTTCGTAGCACTCTCGTAGCAGCGCGTAGCAGCGCGTAGCGTTTTCGTAGCGCTTAGCTTGTTTACAAGATGCTAGTGTTATCAAAAGATCTTAATAGATGATTATCTCTTTGCATAACTAGTTTAACTAAGTGATATATTGGTAATGTTATTTTAATTAATGTTTTATCAGTGTAATAATGAAAACATTTTGGCCAAACGGTTTTTTGTGCTTATTTTTTTTGTTTGTACTATAAATTAACTATAATTGATATTCAGCTGCATCCGGTTAGACTGGAAGCCGATCCCAAAATAGTTGGGAAAAGGCTAGGCAGATGATGATGATTTTAGAGTACGGTGTTGTACTCAGATTTCTTTAGTTTTAGTCATTTATTCTATATTTTCCACCGGCTTCCAAAAAGAGGAGGTTATCAATTCGACTGTATTTTTTTAAATCCTTTGTTATTAAATCCATTCTATATTTTATTTATCCCTGTTTTTAAATATGTTATAAGAAAAGGAAACTAGGATCTTCAAAAAAGCTCTACGCATGTATGAAGCTGTAATTTTGCATTTAAAATAGGTCCTTAATTTGAAAATAGATTAAATTGGTTTTATATGTCAGCTATGAGCTATTCATGACGGTATCGTACTCAAACACGAAAATTTTCAGGCAGTAACTTGTCCTATCTAAAACAATTAGCTACACCCTAATTTTCGCCTTTAAAAAAAAGTCTAATTAAAAAACCGATTTGTCAGGCAATAAAAAAGCGAAGCACATAAAATATTAATTAGAAAAAGTGTTAATTAGCAAGTGGAATATTAAACTCCTGACAAGTGTCATGGCCGGTAGCAAATGACACTAATATTGTGTCCATAGAGACTTGCGTTTAGTTTCAAATAAATTATCTATGTGGCTTCTACTTATTTATGGTTTTTTATTGTTTGGTAGCAAGGACGTGTCGTGTTTTCTATGTTGTGGATGTAAAGAGGTAAATAACTTGAGTTATATTGTCGTTAATCTATGTCTAGAGTGATTTATAAGCTTAATAAGGTAAATAATTTATTTTCGTTGACCCGGATTCTTTGCGCACTTCTACATAATACCATCAACAACTGCCTAGCCTTTTCCCGACTATGTTTGGGTCGGCTGCCAGTCTAACTAGATGCAGCTGAATACCAGTACTTATTTTACATGGAGCGACCGCCTATCTGACCTTCACATCCCAGTTAGTACTAGGTAATACGATAGCCCGTGGTAAGACTGGTAATCAGACTTAATTTGTAAACATTAAATTGTCATCGGCGCCGGTAGTAAAGGTAGTTAGAGAATATCAATAGGATAGTAACTACATAACAATAACATATAGTTAACGCCAACCCATACCGTAACATTAACAGCCTGTAATGTTCCCACTGTCCCAGGACACTGGCCTCATCTCTATGAGAGTGGGCAACCACGCAATGTCAATCACGGGTACCAATCATGTGTTTTAAAAGCTCAAAACAGTCTTATCATTGACAAAACTGTCGTAGTTTAAAATCGCTGTTGAACAGAATTATTAATGGGCCGGCGGAGCATGCGTTTTTCATGCAAACGTAATACCAAAATAATATGAAAATCAAATAAATTCTTAAGGTAGTGTGTATATATTTCGATTGTGTTATAGAATATCTATGTTCCTAAATAAATATTTTGAAAGGATAATGATATAAAGACGAGATATGAGGAATTCAAAATTTCTATAGAAAACAATTTTTCTCATAACTCTTGTTTCAATCGGTGTACATTCAAAAAATGTGTTTGGGAACCTATATATTGTGCAATCCAATCAAAATAAATACACATTAAGAATATGTTTGATTTACAAATTATTTTGGTATTAAGTTTGTATGAAATTCGCATGCTCCGGAACTGAAACTCGTGGTTAAATAAAAACCGCCGCATGGGTCAATCTTCAAGGTTAAACCATGCTTGCCAAAGTCGGTCTGGGGATCGGTGACCATCATTGCATACCGAGTTTTTTCCGTGCCTCTGAAACACGTTAAGCCGTTGATCACGGCTATCATTTGTAGATCTTTGACAGTTATTACAGGTAGTCAGTGGCCTGTAAGTCTGACAACCAGTGTTATTTAAGTAAGGGGGCGTCCATAAACTACGTGAGGTGTTCTAGGGGGGGAGGGGATCAAGCTAAATCTTTCCAAATCTCACTTAGGGGGGAGGAGGGGTCTTGGCAAATATCACGTAATTATTTTTCTGGCAGAAAACGGTGTAAAATGGCGTGAAAAATCATTTCTAGAATAAGATACGGCCAAATCTAAGAAAATAGTATTTGTCGTATTTGTCCGAACTTCGCAGAGCAGCGAAGTAGCGCTCGATTGTTTAGCTGTACCGACACGTGCGACTCAACAAACGTCGCGGTGTAAAGTGCCGAATAACAGCGACTCGCGGACAGATTCTAACCTGCTTTAATAATACTAGTATTTGCTAGTCTTCAATAAAAGCAATAGAACAAGTTATTTTTTTTCTTTTTCTCAATAATCCAACACATTTACAGTCCAAATAGAAGTTTTGAAGAATCTCGCGTGAGATTAGGTGAGGGGGGAGGGAGATGAGGAAAATTTTACGATATCTCACCAATGGGGGTCGAAAAATTCTCAAAAACGCCTCACGTAATTAATGGACGCCCCCTAACGTATTACCCAATATTAACTGGGTTGTGGAGGTCAGATAGGCAGTCGATCCATGTATAATACTGGTATTCAGCTGCATCTGGGTAGACGAAGCCGACGCCGATAAATTTGGGAAAAGGTAAGCAAACTGCTTCTGCTACGATGCTCACATACTTCTTTTGAGTTTCCACGGTAATACGTCTATACTATACTAGATATATATATTTTAACATTATAAAGCAGAAGAGTTTGTTTTTTTATTTGTTTGGTTGAACGCGCTGGTCTCAGGAACTACCGGCTCAAATTGAAAAAATATTTTTGCTTTGGTTACTCCATTTATCGAGGAAGGCTATGGGCTATATAACATCACGCTATGACCAATAGGAGCGGAGCAGCAATAAGAAACGTTGCAAGCGGAAAATTCACGCGAACGAAATCGCGGGCAGAAGCTAATTCAGTCATAAAAGCACTTCGGATTCATCATTATTTACTACTTTGATCATCATCTGACCTTGTTACTTGTGGTCGGCGCAATACGTTTTTTTCTTCCATCCTCCTCTGGAACTATCACGCTATCATTTACTCCTTTCTCTTTCATATCATTTCCCACACAATCCATCCATCGTTTCTTTGATCTTCCTCTCCCTCTCCATCCATCAACATTCCCTCCATCCATCAACATTATTATTCATAATTGTTTTAGTCACATGCGATTCATTCCTCATCATATGTCCATACCAGGACATTATTTAATACATCGATGCCGGTAGTTATTTCTCGATGGAAGAAAAGAAAATTGTAGTTAATTAAGTCGTTACCATCCATGGCTAATTGAAAGTTTCACCTATAAAGGCTCGCTCAACTCACACTGTATTTTTAATTTATAAATGAGTTTTTAACAGCCAACCGCTAACCCATAAACTACATTACAAAGTATAATTTTAATAACCCTTTAACTAAGATGCGTTGTGGACGTCACCGGGTGTCTATTACACCGTAGTGTAACGTGGTTTTTTTAACTGTTGAAAGAATAGGTAATAAAACTCAGAAAAAAACCGGCCAAGTGCGAGTCAGACTCGCGCACCGAGGGTTCCGTACAAACCTGTAGGTATATAAGTAAAAGTTATGGTAATTTAAGATTTTCGGAATTTTTCCTATATGTGTACTTTATAACGTTGCTTCATGCCAAATTTCAAGATTCCAGGTCGTCTGGAAGTATCCTTTAGGTTTTGATTCCCTTGCGAGTAGTTGCGAGTTTCAAAATATGCGGCTTTAATTGCTGTATCTTTTGATTGCGTTGACGTAGAAGTTTGATTTTGTTACAGCTTAAAGATATTATAGACTTGAGTATTTGTTAAGAATTTCAATATAATACCACTACACGTTCATGAGTAAAGGGGTAATAAGTTTAAAATTATTAAAAATATTTTTATTATATGATGTAACTAAAAATTTATGCTTTTCGCAATTTTTCCTTTATCTGTGTTATAAGACGTTGCTTCGTACCAAATTGCAAGATTCTGAGTTCACGGGAAGTACCCTGTAGGTTTTGATTCCCTTGCGAGTGTCGAAAATTTGCGGCATAAACGGGAGTATCTTTTGATCGCGTTGACTTAGAAGTTTGATTTTTTCACAGCTCCAAGAGACCATAGACTTGAGTATTTGATATGAATTTCAGCTTGATACCTCCACGCGTTCCTGAGAAAAAAGGTCTTGACAGACAGACAGACAGACAGACAGACAGACAGACGGACAACAAAGTGATCCTATAAGGGTTCCGTTTTTACCTTTTGAGGTACGGAACCCTAAAAAGCAGAGGCGGGTGGGTTTCCCAGAGGGTTCGGTATGACCCAGCAGTCTGAATATTACAGGTTGATATGCTTATAGTAATTTGTTTATTTTACGTTGTTGACGCAAGCATATATATCTTGTTAGTAAGAAAGTTGCATTTTAAAATACCTTGTGTAGTTATTTTCTGTTTAAGTTCTCTTGGACAGTTGCTTGAATGTTGTTAACATCGGGCAGTGAATGAAGAGGGTTTTTAAAGTTTTACTTTTTCTTTTACGATAACAAGAGGAAGAAAGCCTTAATTTAGAAGTAATTGTTGCTTTTTCAATGTAAGAGCTAGTTTGTAGTTTAAGTCCCATACACACATTTTTGACATCATCATCAATGGTTTTGTTAGGTTTTGAAAATTAGCCTCGCCTGTCTATTCGTAACCGATTCTTTTCGGAAACAATTAATTTTGTGAATGATGTGAGTAATGAAGATGGACAAACTGTAAAACTGTAAATGAAACATAAATTACCCTTTAGAAACGAAATTTCTTGCAAAAAGGGTACCAACTGTCATTCATTCTATGCTATCCCGTCGCATGACACTAAACAAGAACTTTCTAAATTCAAAATGCCACAAAGTCCTTAGAAAATTAGAAAATAAAAATCGTAATCTAACCGTCTGATCGCTACGGTGTGTAAGCCGGCCGAATTAACACTGTCCCGCGATTAGCATGCAAAGGGTTAGGTTTACTACACACTAAACTACACAAAACGATGGTATCTTCAAATGAACATCTGCTTGCAATCTTGTTACCTAAGTTTTGGTAAAATGTGTGTGTTTGGAAATACGTTAAATGTTGCTGGTAGTAGGTTTTATGCCAGCAGGTCAGATGTATATGTGTTGAGTTTTCTATAATCAAATTAGCAACTATCTTATACTTTTGTGCTTTTTTGATGATTTCTTTTGATGAGGTCTAGTTGGTTATAAGTTTTTTCAAATATGTATTAATGGCTAAAGGAGTTTTTGTATTCGACTTAACATCTAGAAGAGGTATGCTGGAAGAGATTTCTTTAGAAATAAGCATCATCTTTGTACCTATAGTTCTGTTCCTTTATTCTTCTCTATATTTAGTGTGAACATAATTAGTTCAACAAAGATATAAGAAACATCACTGATACTGATCAATATAAGCATTCAATTCGATTGAACACAAGTAATAAAGCACCATTTTCGGTATTTGTGTTAACTTACCGTTAAAAAGTAATCCAATCCGATATTGAACATTGCTCATTTAAATCTTGATCTTGTTGATCTTTAGTTATTTTTAGGTAACAAAAAAACAAATTCCCAAGCCACAATAACTATTATGACTCCAACATAAAAATGTTTTACGTAAACTTTTAATTAAAAACTTAAAAGGCAATGGGTGTTGTAAAAAGGCTAATCGATAAAAAGTATCGTTTACACTTCGACTACGCGTCACTGAATCGAGAACACCCGGCGTTGTTTGTGATTTTATCTGTGGTATTTAGTTACTGACAACACAATGTGGTTGATGGTTGTAAAACAATCGTTTGAGGGCTAAGATTCTTTGCAAATAATACTATGTGTGACTTAATTATTTTGAAACAGGATATAGAGACATTATACATCATCATCATTTCATTCGAAATACGTCCACTGCTGGACATAGGCCTCCCCCAAGCGTCGCCGCATAGACCGGTCCCGTGCAACACGCATCCACCGGATTCCCGCAACCCTCACCAGGTCATCGGACCACCAAGTGGGAGGTCTTCCAACGCAACATTTTCGCGGTCGCCACTCTAGAACTTTTCGGCCCCATTGGCCATCCATTCTGCGAGCAATGTGCCCTGTCACTTAAGTTTGGCAATTTTTCGGGCTAATGACTTATTTACTTTATATTTTATTGGTTTATTGGTATTCAGCTGAATCTGATTAGACTGGAACCCGACGCCAATATAGTTAGGAAAAGAGTAGGGAGATTTTGACTCTGTATGCCTACATTCTGATGACATTCGCCTAATAACATTAAATACACATAAAAGCTTACTAAACACACACAACACCGAAAAAGGGTAAATCAAACCAAAACACCAAACTAGCCTTAAAACACACACTCCTAAACTTTAATAACTTAAGTAGGTACCATTCCTACAAAAAATGGCCCAAAAATACCTTTAAACGTCACTTATCATAACATATTAGTTAGAAGCATGTGATCTGATTGATAGGCGCGCGGCATGCGTGTGGCTAGGTTAATTACCTAATTAAATATCCATCTTGTTTGTTTCGCAATTATGAAGGTACCAGTAGCAGAGCCAGGCTTGGTTTATTTAGGTAATCATTGACGCGCAACTGGGGGTCTAAAATGACCGCGTTAACAGAATCATTTTCAGATAATAAAATTCTTAAAATGGCCATAGACGCATTAAATATTTTGAATTGTCACTTAGTGAACATTTTAGGAAGTGTGACGTAATTTATATTATTATCCTATTATAAAGGATGTAAGGAACTTGTTCTCCCCGTCATTGCGATTTGATTTTGTTCTGGACCATACCTGGGAACCTAGGCTTCTATAGTTACGGAGATATTGGAGATCAAACTTTCAACTTTGTTTTGTTACAAGTTCTTTTTCAAATACTAGTTTTTAAGGTCATCAATTTACTTGAAATACCTCCTTAGCCCATTTTATATTAAATGCGTCCATCAGCACAATGTTTTGAGTGCGTTTCATTGAGTTTTACCGTAAAACATGAATTTTCACCCCAAATAAAATCCAAAAAGTTCCAGCAATATTTTGTTTCGTCGAGTTACTTAGTTTTACGTACATTATGTTTGGTTGACGGTTTAGTTATTCTGCTAAAGCGACCACCTGTTATTATGTATTTAGTGCATTATTCATCATCTTAGTACCCTCGTCCAATTCTACTTGAGGTCGGCGTAATTCGTTTTCTTCTTACATTCCCCCCTGTCAGACGTAACTGCATCATTTACTCCTTTCTCTTTCATATCAGTCTTCACACAATCCTCCGTGTCTCGAAAAACACTTTAAGTTGGTCCCGGCTGTCATTTGTAGATCTTTGACAGTCTTTACAGGTAGTCAGTGGCCCAAAAAGTCTGATAAATCCAGTTTCACCAAGGGGTATCGTATTAGCCAGTACTAACTGGGTTGTGGAGGTCATATAGGCAGTCGCTCCATGTAAGATACTGGTATTCTGCTCAATCTGGTTAGACTGGAAGCTGAATCCAACATAGTTGGAAAAAGGACAGGCAGATGATGATTCTGTATGCCTAATTCTGATGATTCTTCGCTTATTTACTCGTATGTATGTATATAATAACATTAAACACATATAAAAGCTTGCTAATATGAATAAATAAGCAATTCTTTGCTAATACTCGTCGGTCCAGTCGTAAAGAGTGTATATTTATGACCGCAAGCCGTGACCCAATGCCGCGAACGTCTGAATATTACCTTTTTACACGATAACTGGGTACCTACCCACGAATAATTGTGTTATCATAACTGGGTACATTATAATTATAATTGTGTAATTACCAAGTATGTATTTAGTAATTTAGTAGTGTTTAAAGTGACTTTTTGTTCGACTGTTTGTAGAGTTTAGTGACTTAATTACGGAACTGATTTTGATGGTAGAATTACTCGATGAAATCCTTCCAGAAGAAACTTTATATGAAGCAAGCATCATCATCATCATCATCATTTCAGCCGAAAGACGTCCACTGCTGGACATAGGCCTATTGCATATAGCATGCTTGCTTTGATTCTAAAAAAATCTATTTCTTAACTTTTTTATATCAATTACGTAAAAATAAATAAAAAAACAACAAAATATAAATTCTTAGATAAAAAAAACCCGGAACTAAATTGTTAATTTAGTATTTTGTTAGCATTGAAGAATCAATAATTAATTAATAGCCTGAAGATTGCCTAGTGGCCGCTAGCGCAACTGCTGAGCATTTTGGCCTGGGTACGATTCCTGGGTCGCGCAAAGTGTTGTTGAGTTTTTCCACCAGGAATTTCTAATACATAAAGGGTGTAAAACACCTCTTAACGAAGTCAAAAGGCAGTTGTTCTTCCCGTCATTGCGATCATTTTTTTTGTTCTACACCATACCTGGGAACCTTCTAGTTACAGAGATATTGGGGGTCAAAGTTACAACTTTTCGGCAAGTTTTGTTTTTATATAAAAGTTTTTATTGCAAGATTATTATTTTAAATACCTCCACGAACCACGTACTTATTCAATCCATCCATCAGCACAATGTTTCGAGTGCGTTACATTGAGCTATATCACAAAACGTGAAAATACACCAAAAAAAAAGTGGTTTCCCAGCAATAATTTTTATGTAAAGTTACATAGTTTGATGCACAGAATGCTTGGTGTAAACCACCTCATTACGGTGGTTTACACCCTGTATTTTCCACCATGGTTTTTATTATTAAACATAAATGGCCTCTACTGAACCTATCAGAGATAACAGGCATGAGGAGGCAGACAGGTATGAATTACTTCAAAACCAACGTATTGTGTTTGAATATCAGTATTTTTCCACCTCACAAATGTCATCTGACCTCCTACCTCAAACAATGAGGGGGCTACCACCTACAAGCCCCAAGCCACGAGCCCTCTATAGCCTTATCAGAGATCTTGAACGCGTGCCTCCAATTATAACCCCCTGTACATATTTAATTAGTTGAAAAATGTCGGTACTTTGTTTCAGTTGCACTTCATTCATTTGTGCAGCTCTTGTTTATTTTTTGTTTGTTAAATGCAAGACTATTTTCAACGAAAACGACGGGGAAAATGATGGTTTTACTGAACAAGATTTTACGAAAGATGCCACTTACAGATATCGACGCTGACGCAGACTATCTTCATCATCTTTCTTGCCTTGTCCTTATTTTGGGGTTGGTGCAGCACGTTTTCATTTCTTACATTCTCTGTCAACCTACACGCAATCATTTACTCCCTTTTCTTTCATAACATTCTTCACACAATCCATTCATCGTTTCCTAGCTCTTCCCCTTTCTTTCCATCCATTAACATTTATATTCATCACTCTTTTAGACACGTCACTGCAGATTGTATCATGGCACAATTTTGAGCTACGGTTTAAGATGATATAAAGCTCAAAAATGACAGTGCAACGCCTATTTTTAAGAAAACTTACCGCCAAATGAAAAACTTTGAAAGTCAAATCAAACATCGTTTGGAAAACACGACACTAAACAAAAATCCTATTTATATAACTAATTTAACTTAACCCAATATTCATAAAATATCTATCATCCTAACATCAATTTCAAAACCAACATTACAAAATCTAATACCGCATTCACATAAAAATACGAAAAAAACCACTCAAATGTAACTGTATGCAGTTGAGTAAAAACTCAACGGTGAATACGAGAATGATTGCTACTGAAAACATGGCATTTTAGGGGTAGTTTCAGAGCATTTATCATTAAATTGCCGTATTGTATACATGTGGCAAGCCTGTATCTGATACGGTCCTTTTAAATTTTGATCTCATTTGATTTTTCGATGCCAAATCGTTTTTGTTGGTTTAAAAGGGCTATTGGAAATGGTGCTGATATTTTATCATATTGCAGGGCAATATAATAATCAGTCATCATCATCTGACTAGCCTTTTCCCAACTATGTTGTGGTCGGCTTCCAGTCTAACCGGATGCAGCTGAATACCAGTATTTTACATGGAGCAACTGCCTATCTGACCTCCACAACCCAGTTAATACTGGGAAATACGATACCACTTGGTAAGACTGGTGTCAGACTTTTTGGGCCACTGACTACCTGTAACGACTGTCATAGATGGACAAATGACAGCCGGGACCAACGGCTTAACGTGCTTTCCGAGGCACGGAGGAAACTCGGTATGTAAGGGTGGTCACCCATCCACAGACCAACCTAGGCAAGCACGGCTTAACCTAAAGATCGACCCGAGAGCGGCTGATATTATTAGCCACGAGCTCCTCAGGGCAATATAATCAGTCATGCAATTAAAATTATTATTATTTTATTATCCAAATTTTATTGTATTTTGTAGCTAGCGTACATTGATTGACCCAATCATTGCTAGCGTAACAGAGAATAAAACAATAAAAAAATGAATCCCGCTGTTTTTTTAAATGCGTTTGAAACTGCACTCGCGGTATTCAGTCTCAATATTAAAGATTGTTTAAACTATAAATAAATAAGTAGATATATGATAAACTTCGTATGTTTTTCTTCAACATTCTTCTTCTTGATTTAATTATTAAAAATATAATTCGATTATTCGAAATAAAAACATTTTTCATTTAAAACCTAAACACGTAATTTACAATATCGGTATCCGAACGTTTTATTGTTTGTTTCTTTTTTTGGGCCGACTAGATATGGAATTTGAAAATCGAATTTTGAATCAACTTGTTTCTATCTCTCGCTTTTTTCGTATCGAAGTGAAAGTGACAGAGCAAAGTGAAGTTGAAATCTTTCGAATTTTTTTGAATAGACTTGCACAGTTCTCGGTATTTAAAAAAATAATCAAAAAGTTACTTTGTCTCACGCTCGCAGCAAAATCGAATTTCGCTCACTGTCTGTTAATAACAAAACCTGCTTGTTTGAGATGCTGAGGTGAAAAACATATTTTTGATGTGAAAACTTCTGCTAGTTGAGCACTTTTTGAGTGAACAAAAATCACTGAACTCGCGTAACCGTCACCTACTCGTAATGCTTCGTAGCTTACGAGTTTTCACTCCTATCGGCAGTCCTTAAGCCTGCCCCGCACGTTGTTTTTATTTGCAATCCGCTTCTGTACCTAAATCTCTCCAGAACCAAACTAAACTCCACTAAAACATAAACCAATGAAACTTCAGAGCCTCCAAACTAAAACTTAGTCTTCTAAGACGTTTAACATGATCTATAATTCAAGACATTTAAGTGCGTTATTGTTCCAAGCTTTATTTATTCCCGTCCCGGGGGTGCAGGCTAATATAACGAGGGTTTCACCCCCATTGTATGAATAATAAATGAATTATAAGGATTTCGGATGAAAAAGAATTTTGACGTAAGATAATCCCGTTATGGGATCAGGGTTTAAGACGTTTTTCGGGATGATATTACTTTTAATAGATCCTTTTCAAAGACTTTCTGATTCTGTAAACAGTTGTTTTTTTGTTAGGTTTGTAAGCAATATATCAGCACACACTCTCTACTTGATGGCAGATTGCTTTTAGTTTTTCATCAGACTTGTATCATTTACAAGTTCATACGAGCAGCGGAAGCATAATCCCCGCTCCACCATGCAGTTGATTTTTTTAAGCTCATCATGATTTAAACTATTTATGTTTCAGCCTCAATTTGAGCAGAACACGTGTTTTTCAGCGTGCCTCGTGAAAAGTAATGATATTTGGCGTACTATGGCTTAATTTTTTTTACAAATTTCGTAACCTCCCGATCCTACACCCACCGCTACTTGAGCAGCTGACGACGGTTGGTTCACTTGTTTGTAAATATTATGATTTTTTATTTGCAACGTACCTCCCGGACTATAAGTGAGTTGATGTAACTTTTCCATCACATAAAAGTCAAGTAGTAGGTATATTTTGCGACTGTGTTATGGAGCCGAGAACTGCAGGAAATAATAATTGTAAATAAGTTTAGAAATTCTGTCAAACACAATTTAAGTATTAACTTTTTAGGGTTTAAAGGCAAACATCTCTTTGCTGACATTAAAGAAAAAACAGTCACGTTGGACATAGTTTATAGTTATTTAAGGATTACAAAAATTTGTAGAAATAAATGCAAAACGAAACTACGAGTGTGAAATACTCTGCATTCTGAACGTAATAGTAGTGCGAAGTGTATTCAATAATGTAGCTATTTCAGCTTATGTCAATCGAAATACTGAACGCTTTGAAAGCTTATATGTCTCTTGTATAGTCTCACAAGACTATGTAGGATCCGGTAGAAGATAATGAGCAAGATATTTGATTGCGTATACTCTAGCAACGGTACTGTGCTTGGTAGTTTCAGAGATTAACCCGAACATACAGACAGCACATTAAACTTAATCACAAAAAAACATATTATTCTGTTCACTAATCAACAACTCTCATTTCACATCCCACCAGGTCACCATAAAATGAAGCAGTAACCACCAAAATGGACTCGCCCGTTTCTTCACAAGATGACCGGGATATCGAAGTGAACGTAGTCTCCGGGGCAAGCAGCCCTGACATCACGTCTTCTCCTTCTAGAAAGGACCAGAAGAGCCCCTTCTATGAGTTGAAGAAAGACAAAGAAGAGAAGGCGACAGGCAGTGCGCCTTACACGAGTTTTTCTATCAGTTCGATTTTGAACCGTGCGGAGCCAAGAAGAGAGTCCAATGTTCTGGAGGCAGCGTTGGCTGCTAATCATTTCGGGAGCGCGAATGATGCTATGTTGTCCAGGTGAGTCTAACATTGATTTTATTGTAAACGCGCTTTGGACACGGAGTTGCGGGCACGACCCCAGCCCGTTATACAATACAATACAACCTCTTTGGTAAATATGTACGATACACAGATCCATGAAAGTACTAACTTTCATGGATCTGTGTATCGTTTTGTTTGGTGGTTTATCGTGTTTTTGGTAGAGATAGACATTTATATCCAACGGTTTTTTTAAGTATTGTATGGTTTATTGGGTCACTAAATAAAAAGATCTTTTGGGTAATGATTCCCCAGAAGGATCCTTTATAATTAGTACTGATAATGGATAAGCCCGTCTGTAAGCACACTTTAGGTAAAAATAAATCTAAAGACAGCATAAATTCAGACTGTTTTTCTCTAAGGAATATTTATTTTTAATTTATTTATTTTAGGAAAACGTCTTAACTCTCCGTCATTGACGGTCATACATGAACACTAATACTTCTCTTGTAAAAAACTATAAACAGCTGAAAAACCAATAAAATAAAAATCATTACATCACTTGCTTCGTTGAAGGAAAATAACGTGAACAAACCAAACATGCCTGAGAGACAGTTCTCGACGGCAG
The DNA here is from genome assembly GCA_950022955.1 of Xestia ashworthii. NCBI lineage: Eukaryota > Metazoa > Arthropoda > Insecta > Lepidoptera > Noctuidae > Xestia > Xestia ashworthii. The sequence continues at coordinate 17,165,807 of OX465570.1, read as the reverse complement.
AGACCCATGGGCGGAATAAAACTCTGACACCAGGCACTAACCACACGGAAAAGAAAAATAACCAAATATTTAATAAACTCAACCAACTGCCCCAAGCTTGACGACAGATGACTAACGGCCATTTTCAATAACTTACTAGCCGGTTTCGGTAGGTTACTATCTCTGTCTGTATGACATTTTGCTTACTGGACGGTTAGAAACAAAACGGCATAGAAAAGATTTCTTTGATTATTCTGTAGGTGACGTTGATAGGATATTCTTTGTTTATAGAAACATCGATAGCTACGGAACTAGGAACAGTAACCACCAGTTATACGTAAGTAAGTTATAGAAAACAGCCGTAAGACCACATCATCATTCCTACCCATCGACAGAACACTACACGTCAGCCCCAACACAACCGCTAACAATAGAGGAGTGTTTAAACTCGGTAATCTATTCAAGGCGAGTAACTGGCCACTTGTCTGACGGGTATAATGCTGGGATCGATCGGCGGTCGACCGACGCGGTTGTGGCAGACTTAATCTCAGATAGAATGCGGGTTTGTATAGGAGAGTAACTTGACTGGAATGTCTGCTGGCTTGGGGAGTAGTGAGAAGAGTAATGAGAAGAGGCAGTATTAATGGGAAAGGCTTTGTTCTTAAAGGGTGTGATCCGAATGATATTTTGCTCGCAGACAAATCGTACTAGAATAATTTAATTCATTGTTGGTGAATTATTCATCTTGGAGAAAAAGCACAAGTTTTGTACGTTTAAAAGAAATCGCATGTTCGTGTAATCACGTGTTTATGTAAAATGATTTTCTTTAAAAATTATGAAACAAATTAATAATTGAAATAATGTAAAATAAATGTTAAAAAGTCACTTAGATTTTTTCTTTGCAGTTTGCGTGCAGTCGTAATTTACAAAATAAGCAATAAGTTCTTAAAAATGAAGTAAGTAGTTTTTAATCAGTAAACTAATCAATTATTAGTGTGAAACCTGTCCTGTCTTTATGACCTTTTTTGCACAAGTTGCGTAATACCAGACTTACCGATGACCTGTTACAATGTTATTTATTAAGGCTGGTCAGTTTTGTAGGCAATATTAGTTTAGTATTATACGTTTTTCTAATTATGTTAACTTTATTGTGTCATAAATACTATTTTCATTACCCAAGGCTACACACCTGCTGATAATATAATGGGTGTAACTATTGACATAGTTTGTGCTATTAATATCATTATCTAACGAAAGCGACATTTTTAATTGAAAACTGTATATGTAAATATTTGCTATAAGTTATAGATTATACAAAAAATGAATTTTCTTGAGTACAACTAGACAAAATGCAACCAGAGGGCCTAACAAGTGACAATCACTATCAAGGCGTTACCTGTTAGTGTTACGAACACTTTCAACGAAATTGATAAACGTACGAGTATAGGTAAGCTTTTCGATAGGCTACGTCAATCTTATACATTTTTGACTTTCCCATCGCAACAAGATTATAGGCCCATATAGTAAGCCTTATATCAACCAAAACAATATCCAGAAACCCACACACACACACCCAGTACAATAATAAGCCTTTTCACTCGACTTGCCACAAACACACGCCAGTGACCTACCCATCTAAACGCAGCACAGGCGCGTAAGATCGGTTTAAACCTAGTTTGGATAAGTACTGCAAGTTCACCGTAATATCCTGGATTATTAGCTCTCGGGCAGGGCTAACGAGTTTCCAATCGCTTGTAAAGTTGAGCTGAAGGTTTTTACAGATCATTTTTAAACTAATGGAAGATTTTGTTAATTGGATGAATTTTGATGGAGTATTATCGGTTAGGTTATGATAGAAATGATGAATGTTGATGTTGACGTCAAAACCTATAATGTTCCCACTGCTGGGCTTCAGCCTTCTCTATATGAGAGGGCATAGGCCTAAATCCACCACGCGGGCCCAGTGCGAGATGATAGATGTCACATGTCTTCGAAATTTTTGGTTCTAGGACCTGCCGGATTCCTCACGATGTTTTCTTTTCACCGTTTGGGGAACAGTGGTGATGAAATAAATCACGTTAAAGTCCACTGCTGGACAAGGGCCTATGAAATCGCTTGCCAAAGTATTCATTTAAATCGTCATGTACACATAAGTAATAAGTAAGTATAAGTGTGTTGTGTTTTTTTGTTTGCTGTTATTTAAGTAGTAACTTAAGTAACTACTTACTGACGCATCAGAACGCGCATTCCTCTGCTGGGACACAGGCTGCCTCTCTATGAGAGAACTTCGACATCTACCAAGTGGGCCCAGTATAATTTGGAGACAGGTCTTCGATTCTTTGTTTAAATTACATAAAATACCATATAAAACAGTTGACTGTTGTGTCCACAAAACATTAAGCCGTTGTAAACAGAGAGAATATATCTAAAAATTACATGCAGTTCTCTTTTATAACCATTTTGCGAATCAAAACAAAAAGCTATCGCTCAATTTTTGATCGAACGGATCGGTCTCCATTTTAAAATGCACTTTGTTAAAACTGAATAATAGTAAAAAACATTCTTTTTTAAGTAATAGCAATTTGTATTTGAAATATTGATTGGACCTATTCTAGACCATACAGATTGTACATTTTGTAATGGAACATTTTCATGGATAAGTAGTATTTTATGAAACGCATAGTCTCGTGTCATCTCGGAGGCCCTAAGATGGCCGCTTCAGCAGAATCAAAAGCATAGTAAATGGATTACCTTACAATTGGCAAAATGGTTTCATAGTGACTTTTAAACATCAACGTATTTACGTAATATTTACACCGCGTTCGTACTAGGGCTTTTGTTGTTGTCATCGCGGTATTATAATTAAAGTAAAGAATCACTAATGAAAACTAACGAAATATTAATTTCCTTTTTTAATTTCTTCTTTTCTTATTTTTTTTGTACTCTATCACAATGCTGTCCTATTTGACCCAAAGGTTGACTGGTAGAAAATGCCTTGTGGCATGGCATTAAGTCCGCCTACGTACCACTCTTGTACGTCGAGCAAGCTATTTGGACCCACAAATAATATTGTAAAATGCAATTAAACCAAATAGCTTGTTCGACCGTACATGAAGTTTAAATAAATAAATAAATTACTAAACTAAGCTATCAGTATTTTTATCGAAAACAAAACCACACACAAATAAAACAAAACACGCTCCCAAAACTACACGAAAAACATTCCCTCTCACGCAAGTCATTACCAGGCTTCTAAACATCCAAACTGACGTAAAACTGAATCCTTACATCCACCGTAATACGGGCCGACATCCCCTTGTAATCAGCTGTCTTAAAGAACATCCCTACATCCCTTTTTATCTCCAGCACCCCTTAAACCCTTCGAATAGGGGTAAGAATGTAAGAGAGTAACAAATACGAATTGGATGGACTTTCACTGACAGAATTAACAAGATGGCGTCGAAGTTTTGGCGCGCTTTTTTGATGATTTGTTTTTAGGTTAATTAGTTTTTGGTTGGACTATTTCATTTTGTTGGTGATTGGAGTTGCTGATTTCAGGTGGTTTGAGTTTTATCTAGTGTACAGTTATGGGACAAAGATTTTCGGGCGTTATTTTCTTTTGTTTGTTTGCTATTATAACCATAGATATATAGCTCAATGATTATAACAGTATAGGTATTATTTTAAAATCCGAATTTAAATTTATCGGTGAAGGTTACAGTATAATTTTCTTCCTCTAATTGGTTTAATTTCAGTTTTTTATTTTTTTACAGTTTTGCTCTCTTTCGTTGATGCGAGACCACATTATTGGTTATTATAGGTCCCATTGTCTATGGTTTCTGTTAAAACAGCAGTAATATGAACTAGCCTGTGAAAAAAAAGCTAAGTGACGAAACAGGTTTGCCTGCAAAATCATAAAATCCTGTCATAATACGCTCAGAATAAAAAGATTGATGACATAAACAAAGTATCACAGACAAAAGCGAAATCTTCACGGTGTCTGCACCCCAAAATAAAAAAGTAATCTCACCATTTACAAGGAAACACCATAAAAAACCCAACATCTGTAAGACTAAACATTTATTCGCGCCTTTTCCTTTCCCCATCTTAATTTACAGTGGCGGGACATTTTGTATTTGTGTAAACGATCTGTCATTGTTGCCGCCATCTTGGAAAACTTTTTTTCATGCCTAATCTGTGTTCATCCTTGTTTTGACAGCCTACTAATTAAGTAAAAAATACGTCGTGAATTTATTTAGAGATTACGACGAATTAGGGTGAATAATTTTTGTTTTAAAAGCATTTTGTTGCTAATTAAGTAAATGGTTTTGATGTTAATTGGTGTTTTTAACGTGAAGGACGTTGTTGAATATTCATATGTCCCAGTTTTTTTATTAGGTGTTAGAGATTTTTCGAAGTTTTTCGTTTTTATTTTCATGTTAACTTTTTATGTTTGGAACACTGAAACAGTTTGTGCATCGTTGTACTTTTTATGACATACGTGTGAAAGAGGTTGGCCATATCTATTTACTACGCCATTTTTGTTTTCATTGTTACAAATTTTAACAAGCTTTTTATATCATTGACTTCACAGATTCAAGTCTTTTTTGGTTGAACTGACTTACTTAAAGTTATGGCGTAGTTCCTATAGACCTATAGTCTTGTATACAAACTTATCACACATACTCAAGCCCCCTTCCTCATATGGGGGCAGAGATCGTCAAGTTTTCGGAAATCCGAACAAAATTCAGACTTTGGAACGAACTCGTCCCCTCGTAAACCGGGACGGCGTTGATCCCGTATTATGTGTCGTTGGAGTTATTTACGAGGTTCCCGGAATCCCGCGGGATAACTAGGTTAAACCTATGTCTATTTATATTTATATTTACACTGCTCGATCTGAGGTAAGAAAAAAGTATTTTGGTAGATGAAATTTCATGAATTTGAGCCATTTTGTTTCTTGTATTTGTATTTTGTGCGATTGTCACACATTTTACGCAAACGAATTTTGTAAAATTTTAAAAGGCGAGTCCATTCTACTTACTTCTTCACCAAAAAAATAGTTTTTGGTTTTTGGCTGAAAAACAAACCAATCAGTCGTATTTTCATCTTTCTTTTGTCGTCTTTGCGAATCAGTCAAAAATATGAGTCAAGAAACCTCTGCACAAGTGTACTTATTCGACATTATCACGCATTTTCTAAGCCCAACACCCAATGTAACTTTAAAACCATGAGTGCTCTGCACTCATAACCTTAGTTCCAAATCACACCCGAAAAATGATCCAATCTCATTCTAAACCACGATATCTGCAGTACCCCTCTTACGGAGCTAATAGCTTAAAGAGCAGACATGTTGAGTCCCCGCGTCTATCCGGCCACTTCGACGGGAGCGTTAAATGTAAATAATTTACTGCGATGGTGTGTGGTCCGAGTGATAAGCGGTGGCGACTAGAAATATTGTTGTAGGTGAAATTTATTGTTAGGTTCATTGTGAACATTGGGCCCGCAAGGGCCGAAGCCTGCCGGGTTGCGGGCCTGTTCGAAAGAGATACCGCGGCCCCAGAACATAAAGGGCGAGGAAGGAACATGGATGGGTTTTAGTCAGTAAAAGTCTGACACTCCCTCCCGCTCCGCCCAGAGTGGGAGAAGTCATTTGATGATTTCCCATCCTAAAAAAAAAGGTTCATTGTGAAGATTCCACTTGGGTTGTAAGTCATGGTGTTTATTCTGCAAGGCGTCTTGTCTTGTAATACATGTTTGTTGTGTGTAAAAGTAAGTTCAAGTAAAGGATCATTCGTTTCCGCAAATGGCGGCACAGTTGCTAACCGACGAAGTCCTCTAAAACAAGAAACGGAATTACTTACGTGGGAAGTTTTGCTATAGAATTTTAAGTGCAATGATATATTTTCTAACAAAATATATCTTGGACTTAATGAAACTGACCCCGGTTCTAGAGTTGTCATAGTTTGAGTTTTGTGACAATTAACACTGGCAGCTCTTGGACGCATGTAGTTTTATTGCTGAAGCTCTTAGACCCGTAAATGAATTGACTTGGTGATCTTTCATGAACAAATGAATGCGAGTTTCTATACCTGGGGAGCAATTTCAAGCGAAGGGACACTCAATGGCCATTAAGTCAACGAATGAGACAACGATATTTTCCGTCCCCTTCATCTTTAATTTAACTTTCTATTTCGCTTCATCCTATTACTTGTACCACACTGACTTCTCAGTCTATATACAATCTTAAGTTAAGGGGAGCCGTGCTTACGTACTTATTGGTTAAGACGATTTCATATAAGGGGGGTGTTTTGATTTTTACAAAGGAATGCGGCTTATGTACAGGGGTGGAAAGAGCTCGGTTTTATACTTCAACGATTTCTTTTGGAATTATAAAGAGTTGAAATTCTTGTTTGATGTGAATATTTTTTAAAAGATGTATTTAGGCGTTGTTTTGTTTCGTTTAATTATAATATTGAGAGTTCAAGTAGACTTTTTGATTGGTTTTGCGTGAAAGAATGACGACGGTTTTATAGTGGGGTCATTGCCTAACCTGGGCTTCTGACTTGGATTAACATGCCGTCGAGAAATATCTCTCAGATACTCTGGTTTCTTCACGATGTTTTCCTTCACCGAAGCACGTGATAATTATACAACACGCACATGAATCTGAAAAATCTGAGGAACTGCCTTGGATTCGAACTTGACTAGGCTATCACTGCTAAATGACGACGTTTCAAATGCGTAATTCTAGCTTTTAAACATTGTTAAATTTTCGTCAGTCAAGTTACGTACGCGATTCTGGACAGGTAATGGTTTGAACTTTGATGTGTCCGGTATTCACATTAATCATATTAATTGTTTCTGTAAATTGGTTTAAAAAAAAAAAACACTTTTACACGGCACATATTATGTCATAAAAACTAGATAGGGTCGGTATTTCGTACCTGACTACTCTGAGAAGAAACAGCCGAAACAAACTCGGAGGTCACTGTCTCTTTTAAAGTCCAGACATTGGATATTGCAGTTTAGTGTCTGAGATGGTTTGAAGAAAGAATTACCAAGATTTTAGTGTACAGAGGCGGTACACAATCTGTCCGTACGGGGTTGATCGAGCTTAACGCCCTGCAACCGATCAGTTTGCCTGAGTAAGTCTCTCATTAAATTGTGTGGAACATAACTTTGGTGTCTCTTTCCATACCTTTATTTGTTAACTAGCTGACTCACGCAACTTCGTCTGCGTCACATAAGAGAGAAAAAGATCACAAAAGGAATCCATTTTTCCCGTTTTCGCAACATTTTTCATGTATGCTCCGCTTCTATTCGTCGTAGCGTGATGTTATATAGCCTATAACCTTCCTGGATAAATGGACTATACAACACAAACATAATTTTTCAATTCTAAGCAGTAGTTCCTGAGATTAGCGCGTTCAAACAAACATACAAGCGAACTCTTCAGTTTAATAATATTAGTATAAATTAGTATAGATTAAAACAGACTGCATTATCGAATGATTTCCCAAAGCCGACGCATTATTGGCAGAAATCTGAGGCAATATGGATTCCTTGTTATGTTTTCAGTACTTCCTTTAAAATTAATAAAATCATAAGAAAACCTAGATTTCACGATCACTCAATGTGAGGTCCTGTAGAAAATCAGCTAGCAACTGGTCTGTCATTTTGCAGAGAACTTTTTTTAGGGACCTATGTGTTTTGCTCTGGAATGTTGTGAGCAGTATTATATGTCGAAGGTATGTGCTGTCGAAATAGGAATCCGCCGAACAAGTGCATATCGGAGAGAGGTTCAGTCGAAGTAGTGTTTTTCGAAGGTGTGTGTTGTCAAAGTATGTTCTGTCGAAGCAATGAGTGGTCGAACTATTGTTATTCGAAATTGAGACCGAGTCGAAATAATTAACTGTCGAAGTTCAGGATGAGACTCGTGTTGAGTGCCTCGTTTGTGTAATGGTCGCAACCATGACTGCACGTCCTGCGTTCGATTCCCAGGTCAGGCAAAGTGTTTGTACAATTTTCCCATCAGGAATATCTCAGTAGCATCCACAGAGCCTGGATGTGTGCCTCTTTGATGACAATAGGCTCGCACCGTATATCATTGGACTTAAACCTTCTAGTTTAAAACAAAGTTCCAACTTTTTTACAAGATTTTTTTTATTGTTAGATTTTTACTTTTAACACCTCCACGACCGCCGTACTATTCAATCCATCTATCAGCACAATGTTTTAGGTGCGTTACATTGAGCTCTACCACAAAACATGTTTTTTTACCCCAAAAAAAGTCGTTTCCGAGCAATATTTTTTGCATAAAGTTACCAACGTAACTTAGTTTGATGTACAGAATGCTTGGTTGACGGCTTCGTAATGAGGTGGTTTACACCCTGTACTTGATGTACTTATATTCATAACAGTGAAATTCACGTTATTACTGTTTCCCAGAATACCAGAACAAGATTTAATTGAATACTGATGTTCAAATGTGTACCTCATAACATAATTATGAACCTAAGCATGATTTAGGCTTACGTTGCTGCAATTACTGCGAACAATAATATTTATGCTGTTCCAGTTAATGAGTAACTAGAATAGCGAACACATACATTAGCAAATGTTAGTAACTAACTACTCGGTACCTAAATAATGCTTGAAGCTGCGAGGTAAAAGCTTATTCTTATTTGGAGAAGTAATTAATGATTAGGTGCTGTATTTTTTTCTATATGGTGTAGTCAGTGCCTAACCTGGTGTCAGAGTTTTTATGCCCCCCTGGGCTTCTGACTTGGCTTTACATGCCGTCGAGAAATATCTCTCAGGCATGCTGGTTTCCTCACGATGTTTTCCTTCACCGAAGCAAGTGATAATAATATATGTCGGAGGAAGAGGAAGTAAACGAAGAGTTGATAGTTCGTTGCATACGAGCAATTGATAAGATTGATTGTTAATTTAAAATAACTTGTTAAATCCTAATTTAATGTGATTGGATTCATCACATTTTAATATTGTGTAAAATCTAACTAATTTCTTTAAAAGTCATTGCATTGTGTCATGTCAAATTAGAGCAGAGGATAAAATATCCAGAGTAGGGTCGCGCGCCATCTCTTGATTGGCTTGACATGCGGAGACAGAGCAAGGATTGCTTGGAGAACGGTGGTGGATCGAGGATCCAGGTGGATTACTGGTGATGAAGTTAGATTGGTGTCGCGAAACTCCTGCTTGAATATAATTGCTAAGCAAACTAGTTATTGTGAAAATATTGCCATTAAATTGTGTCAAGAAATGAATACTTTGTTTTGTGCTCGCATTTCACCCAAATGACTCCCACTAGACTCCGTGAACACTGATGATGTCGTGGAGGATGCTGCTTCTCCGACATATATATGAATGTGAAAGATCAAAGGTGCGTGTTAAGGGTTCGAACCTGAGACCTATGATTTGGCAGTCCGACGATCACACCGCTAGGTCACCACTACTTACAGACCCCCAGATCGCGTTCTGTTGACGAAATTCGCCTTAAAAAGGCAAAGATGAGACTAGGCTTTTGTTTTGAGTTTTTTGTTTCATTGTGTCTTACTACTTAAATCGAGTTTCTTAATAATCATTTTCATATAGAATTTTTCAGTTAATTTTCGCAAATGTCCTACCAAGTCACTATAGCCCATTTTTAACCGCACAAACAGTTGTTATTTCGTACAGCAATAGTGTCTTTTTATCGATACATAGTTTCCTAGAGTAGTACCAAACCATATCGAAACAATTTCCCTCCCTAATGTATGTTACAACCTACTTATATGCCCCAGCTCCGTCCACAACATTACGTAAGACACAAAGTCTTATTGTCCCGGGTAGCGGCAGAGTGGCCTCGCTTACACCGAACACTATCATCTTCAACCTGAAATTGAAAAGAACACAATGCTTTTAAAAGCATACCCTACCAACAAAAGAAACCAGGGAGCCTCCCGAACGGACAAGATACAACTAAACACTTTAAACACGTAAAAAGATAGCACAAACGCTATTATTACTAACAAGTGAAAAGTGTCGGTCGACGTGCGACACCAAAAAGAATAACGTGTTCGTCGAGCATCGATTTTTATACCCCCAGCGGGAGGCGGGGTTAGTGAGTGGGCCAATCATGGCGCGGTGTGCCGACCAATCAGATGGCGGCGTAGTGCTCCGTTTCAGCGCGTCGTTTTATCGTGTAATGGAATTTGCTCGGAGTACGCCGCCTGGATTACTGTGGAGCCGAATTGGTAATGCCGTGCGACGGGATTTTTTTTTTAGATTTCTCCTCTCTTATGTATGATTTTTCTTCTTCTTATTGATTTTTGTTGATTTATTTTGAGGTTATTGGTTTTGTTAGTTGGGATTGAGTTTGGCTTTACTTTTTTTTGGGATTAGTATTATCACGTTTTGGTAAAATTGGCTGGGAGTTTCATATTGGCCTTGGTAACAAGTTAATGTTCTATTTGAGTTTTTTTATGTAAAGCTTTTAGTATATCATTGTAGATACATTTATAATATAAAAACAGATTACATTTGACCTAAAAAGTTATCCAAACCGCTATTAGTTCTCGTTGTCCCGCAAAAATCAAAACTAGGTGCGACGTCCAAGTGCGTCCATTATGTCCCATTGTGTACACCCATTAGTCCAGGCTCCACCATTCAAGCCTCAAGTGACAACACTGAAATCTTCCAACAAAGGGCACTTTTAAAATAAGCGCTGTACGGGGAAACGAGCATTTTTTTCATTTCTCCATTATACTACACTCGGCGCTCTCCAACAATAAAATATAGTCGATATAAAAGACTCGCAATCGTTATTGTTATTTGGAATATCGATAAAAAATAAACTTGCAGGCAAATGGGAAAATATGGGATCGATTCTTATAGTGATGGGACAGATACTGAAAATAGTCGATTTGTTAAAAATAAGCAATTGATATGAATCAAAGAAGCCACGAAATAATAACAGCCGCACGGGTCGATCTTGAAGGTTGGTTGGAAGATGGGTGGCCATCATTACATAGTGAGTTGTCTCTGTGCCTCGGAAAGCACGTTAAGCCGTTGATCGCGGCTATCATTTGTAGATCTTTGACAGTCGTTACAGCTATTCAGTGCCTATAAGTCTGAAAAACAGTCTTACTTAGGGTACTTACCGTATTACCCAGTACGAACTCGAGTTGTTAAGGTCAGATAGGTAAGTAGTCGCTCCATGTAAAATATTGGTATTCCGCTGCATCCGGTAAGATTGGAAGCCGACCCTTATACAATTGGGAAAAGGCTAGGCAGATAAGGCAGATATGAATTTCGATAAAAACAACATTACTCTTCGCGATCGTAGCGGACTCGTTAATCGTAGAATTCGTAGGTGTTTGCTACGAGCTACGCATGCCTACGCCGTAGCGCGTAGCGTATTTCGTAGGAGCGTAGCACTTGATTGTGTATTTCTGATTTGTTACGTTCATTAGTGGAATACTGATGCGTGTTTGTGTTACTTATCTATAAACTAAATTAATATGAATTTGAATAATATGAAATTATAGAATGATTTTTACCATGATAGTGTTTTCTGTAGTATTTTTAATTATGGAATTGACATGAGTAAGCTTTACTTATGGGGCTAGGTTTATTGAAGTTTTTTCTCCCCCTATTCTTGTATGGGTGCTAGTAGCTTGGTGGAAGTAATGTTAACTTAGTGATATACATTCCCCAATCTTCTTCATTCCCAACACTTCTTTAAACTTTTTTTTATCGAAGTTTCAAGTCTGATAATTTAATTAAGATAGATGTTTTCAGTATCAGAAAAAGATCATCTTGTTACGTGTATTAGTTAAGATTTCTTTCTAACGAATAAACCAAAAAATCTATCGACACTCCCCCCTCACTAGACAACTATCACGTCCCCAGAGCGTAGTGCTGCAATCCTCTTTGGCAACAATCGATATTTATACGCGTCTCCAATCGGTCGGTAAGCGAGAAAGCTTGTTCTTAACAATAAGGAGTACTCAGTCCTCTAAAATCTAACATTTTGTCGCTGATCTCTCTCAGCTACTGATTTATGGTGCCTCTTACTTTATATTGGTTGGGATTTTTCTTTAGTTTCTTTTGTAGGTAGTTTGGTTTTTTATTTCTCTTATTTCGTCGCTTGTGTTGGACTGAGTTTATGAGAGAAACTTGTGCAGCCGTTAATTTTTATTTTTTTTAGGAAAGGTCAAACCTGTAAGATGCGAATATCGGAGTCTGACAGACATGTTGAAGATTTTGAATCAATACTTACTTTGCGGAAATGATAATAAAAATACTTATATTTTCAGACAGCATGGGGATAGAGCGTAGATAGTGGTTCATATTATGTTCTGCTAAAGCGGCCTTTTAGACCGTATGCAGAATGCAGCACCGCCAACTGCTCGCAAACATATGCACATACAGGAAAAGCACAATTAGCATGCGCATGGCATGCTAATTGTGCTTTTACCTAAACCGATACTCAAATAAACAGAAGAGATTTGGTTGCATGAATAACATTTAAGACAATCTGAAGAATCTGTCTGTCCGCGTGGCTTGAGAGCAAAACGCGCGGATACAATACCATGTCAGCATTATGCTCATATTAGAGGGACCGTTATTGTCAACTTAAAACGCAAGATTTATTGTAAGTGGTCATGACGAGACTGTTGTACAATTAGTTGTGAAATGGTATGTTTAGTTTTAAACTTCATTGTAGCATTCTTCATACATTTTTGGGCTATTTTCAAAAGTAGTCACTAATGAAAACAGCCCAATCTGAGTGATCTCCTTTTCATTAAATAAATTTGGCGCAATATTCAGCTAAGCGAACTCCGCTCGCTGATGCAGTCATAAGATCATCAAGAGCACATGTGTAAAGGTATGCAGCGCGAGATGGAAGGTGGGCCATTGTTTGGAGCATTGACTTGATTGGTGACAAGTAATTGGAAACAACCCTATTGTCATCAATGTAGACTGTACAAAGCTAATTAGCTAGGGTTTAATCAAGGTTTATCATTCATATCTACAACCCACTGTACTACACTGTAGTGCATATAGCCTTCAATTCTCCAAGTCAGCCTCATCAATGTTTTACCCGCGATAGCATTAATGTCGTCAGCCGATCTCACCGCGCGCCGGATACTTGGACACCTCTTGGTCACAGTGTTTTTTAAGTTTTCTCATGTAAGTTAGCGACCAAAAATGGGTATAATAAAAGTACCATTAATGACGCCGAAAGGCAGAATCAGAATCAGAATTATTTATTTGTTAAACATAGGTATAAACATTATAGATCTTATAAATAGTGATGCTCTTGCTATGTTTTGTCGTTCTGACATACAAATTTGAATAAAAAAAGAAGAAACAGTAAACAATTAAAATTACAAATAAAATGTCAACTGAAATAGATGATTACAATTATAAAACGACAACTCATAATTATTTTTCGGCACTAGTTCTCCTCATCATTGTGATAATTATTTTTTGGTCTAGAACATACCTTCTAGATCCAGTGATATTAGAGGTCAAAATTCCTACTTCTTCACAAATTTTGAAGATTTTAATTTTATTGTAATATTAAATGCATCAGCATGAGTCCTAGTTTGAGTACTACTGTAAAACGTGATTTATCACCTTAACAAAAAAGTAGTTTCCCAGAAATATTTTTTGCGTATTTTTAGTCTGTTAACATCTTGTAAATGGGACAACACGAAATCAAGACAAGGCTAAAACTACATACTCCACTAAACTGATTAACTACGGCACATTGAGTACCTACATAAACAAAATACATGACCAAGATATTTTTAAGGCGTTTTTAGTAAAGCTTATGACAGGGTAATGGGATTTTAACAGCCGTGGTGTGACGAGATTATGTCATGGTGCTCAGGTTACCTCAAACAAAATATGGACAAACCGTGCTCAGTCATATACACTAATATGGATTTAGGTGATTAAGAGAAATAAGTAGGCCTATTTTAAGACTTTTTGTGGAAATTAAGCGACTGAAAAAAAAAACAAAACATTTATTTTAAATGGACTAGTTACAAACAGGTAGTCAGTGGCTCGAAAGTCAGACAACCAGTCTCACCAAAGGGTATCGTATTACCCAGTACTAACTGGGCTGTGGAGGTCAGATCAGCAGTCGCTACTTGTAAATACTGGTATACCGCTGCATCCGGTTAGACTGGAAGCCGACTCCAGCATAGTCCATCATACTTTTACAGACTTTACAGATACAACCAAATGTATCATCATTATCACACGTGCACAAATAAAGAGACACGGTACAACTATAAGACCTGAATTCTTGTCGCGCCGACGGTGGGTCGCGGACGGTCGGTCGTGATGTCAGCGAGAACAAAATACGGCTGTTGGTCGTCGCTGACGTCATTGTCGCAGTACGCTGCTATATACAGGGTGTAAACCACCTCATCACAAAGCCGTTAACCAAGCATTCTGTACATCAAACTGAGTAACTATACGCAAAAAACATTGCTGGGAAACAACATTTTTTTTGAGGTTATAGTTAAAAACTTGTCAAAAAGTTGTAACTTTGACCACCCATATCTCCGTAACTAGAATGTTCTCAGGTATGGTGTAGAACAAAGAAATGATCGCAATGATGAGAACATGTGCCATTCGGCTTCGTGAAGAGGTGTTTTGTGTGGTGGTGTGGTGGTGTGGTGGTGTTTTGGTGTTCTCTTACGCGACCAACCGTACTACACGACCGACCGTCAGCGCGACTAGAATTCAGGCCTAATTACAATAAAACCGTTTTTATTTACAGGAAATACGGTACAGTTACATAAGTTTGAGAGTAAAATATGATTTGATTATTTTTTCATCCGTGTCGAACCGTTCGCCGTGATCCCCAGCAGCCAATCATTCAGCCACCTTGCCATCAAACTCTTGATCTTATTGTATGTTAATTGTTACAGATTGGGTCTGATATCGCAGTGGAGCGCCCTCGCAGGGAGGTACGGCGGTTTGGTGCCCGCGCCCTGGTACTGGCAACGACCGCAGGATAGATCCACTCCACCCAGAGGTTGGTATATGAACGATGCTGGATGCCTTATACTCAAAGTACCCACAGGATAGTTCGGTTAATCACAAGCCAGCCCCATAGAGCCCCATGGCCTGCAAGAGGCCATAAAAAAAAAAACAAAAATAGTAAATGGGACGTACCAGGTGTATTAGATTCTTAATTTTATATCCCAACATATTATTAAAACAAAGTCTTCCGCCGCGTCTGTCAAAGCCGCGGGCATCAGCTAGTAGCTTATAAAAAAAAGATTATAAAATACACAGTCTTTGTATTTAGATCAAAGTTCATCATAGCCAAATAGGTCATCACAGGTCTTAACTTTTGTAAACCCCAAGAGTTGTTCTTCTATTATCTTGAGGTCAATTCAGCCATTATTGTTTTCTAGATGAAACTTGCTTCAGATGAACATGGAAATAGATGTGCATTCTATAGGGCGAAAGAGACGCCGGTGCACAAACAATTAACACGCATTTCTTTTCCATCAGTAATTTAATAAAAAATCTGCTGTTTCCTGTAAAATCCAAACTATACTTTTTTAAATTACTATTGAAAAATTGCTATGTGTTCTATATATGTTATCGTAAAATTGTAAAACGTGTTAGATTATATCTATCTATTGGCGACATTGTAAACTCTCGAAAGATTTCAACCAAACATACTGCTTGTGCTTACAATTTAACACATTATTTTTCGGTACCGCATACGTGGTAACCGCTTATGCGTCATTGTCAGTTCGCCTTGTATAAATCGTGGTAGGCAATGGTCTAAGGTAGTACAATATTCTTAGCAAAGTAACGTAGCATAACAACCTTCTCATCGTTTTCAAATTGTCTATAAATCAGAATTGCCTTTACGACAATTCAACCACAACGGTCCTTTAAGACCAGTTAACTAAATCGTTCAGTTAGGAACCTGAATATTCAGACCAGTTATCCCCCACTTAGTAAGCAAGTTACTTTGATGACCATTAAATGTAACCCGTAGCTCTCAAAGGCAAATGATGTTGGTATAGGTATCTTGGGAGACGGCCATCAAAGCAGAGAGATCTATGTCAATCTAGACTGTCTATGGTCCAATACTGGGGTATTTGTGACAGACAGACCATTTGCAGAATAGTTCAGACTAGGCATTGCGTTTTGTAATTTGTACTTAGATGAGTAAACTCTGATATAATCATAGATATGACAATTTGTTAATTGATGGGCCTAATTTTTTATTACAACAATATTGTACGGTTATTCATAACGTGAATCCTCCTCAATGACTTATTCAATCTAATTGTAAAGTCAATAATCAATTTGTGTTTGATTCGAATTTACTTGCATTATTTTTCTCTAGGTATCCGTATCTTTCGCAAATCTAATTGCTAATCGTCACAATTCACTATTCTCGTACAAAATATATTACCCACCTAAAATAAATAGACAAAACACAACAATATAAACTGAAACCCAACCCCAGAAAATCCATTCCCATTTTCCCGCGTAATTTCTAAACAACACAGCCATTACTGTCTATTAGTCGGCCACAGATAATAAATGATGTCAGCAAGCTACCGGCAGAGATTAGCGCACTAGTGGGGCGTCCGGACCTAATCGATTCTATGCGATGTATCGAGACTATCAAGTTACCGACGTGATTTCGGTGTCAGGTTGAAAGGATTAATGATGCCCGATGCGTTTTGACAAACTGTCGAGTCGAGTCGTGATTTTCGGTTATTTGAAAATTGTGTCGAATGTTGAGTTCGAATTTGGAATGGTGTGTAGTGTCCCGTTTGATTTGAAAATGGAAATTCGGTTGTTAGAAATGTTAGAGGTTTCAAATTATTGAGCGAATTATACTGACGACTTTAGACTGCGAGCATAGAAACCTTTTGTTAGAAAACAATCTATGTGACTAATACCTACTTATATGGCATTCAAGCGGGGATCCGTTTGAATGGTGAAGCTGCCTTAATTCACCAATGATTTTAAAGAAACATTTAAAGAACTAAGAAGTGAATAAGAAATGACTTAAATTGCGCTGCGACCGCTGCGGGTGATATTTTCAAATTCAGCAAGGTACATAATTGTTAGCCATTTTCGTCAACGAACTCAAACCATTTCTTTCAAAAGCATCTTCGGCATTTCGGGCTCGCAAAGTTCGATATTTGTGGCTGGATTTTACTTTATAATATACTAAAACCTTCCTCGAGGACCACTGTATCGGTTGATGAAAACAGCATGGAAATCGGTGCAGTAGTTTTGGAACTTATGGCGAACAGACAGACAGATAGACGCGGCGGAGGCCTTGTTTTATAATATGTAGTGATAGTGATAGACCCCTGACAGGCAATTTTGCATAGTCATAAATACGCTACCTACAGTCCAGCCACAGGCATAATAACTGTGAATAGACAGCTACCCCTTCCAAAACCATAGATCTCATAGAGAAGAATGGGAAGAAACTCTATGGACACTCTTTTCAAATCAAGTTAGATAGTCCTGGGTACAATATTATTAAATAATAATAAATAAATAAATATCGCTGGACATAAAGCCATAACACACAGCGCCATCTAGTGCCACACTAAGCAAGGCTTGTGTCGAGAAAACCAGATAGTTGATATACTACATATTTATATACTTTTTTGTTTTGTAAATACGTAGGTACTTATTATACATATAAACGTCCGTGACTCGGAAACAAATGTCCATGCTCATCACACAAACCCTAAGAACGCAAGGCAGTCTCACTACCACTACGCCATTTCCCAAACTAACTAACTTATTATCCTAGCGCAACAACAGCTGTCAACACAACTGACATCAAAAACTAACATAAACACACTAGGCACACGTTACCTCTAAACAAGCAATCACCGTAACATGCTCTGCCCTCGACGCAGCTTTAATTTTCCCAAACCCATCTCACTGACGAAACAAAAGCTTCGCCATTTCACGCGGTCCAAACCGACCGAACAATGCTTGCTTTTCTGCCACAATGTTGGTAGGTTGGGGACTTATTTCCCAGTTGCGGGGAAAAAATCTTTTTAGGGGAAATGTAGGAGAGCAAAAATCTCATGGAAAATATCTCCAAGAAATGATGTAAAATTTTTGAAATCAAGAGATATTTTATTTAGTAATAATAACTTGCTTTTAATTTGAACGCCGCGCCGATTGCATTTTATTGTGCGTGAACGGGTACGGAAAATGAATACAGAGTCGCAACATTCGATACCAAGTGATACATTTTGTGAATGAACAAAGTTTTATATCTGTCCGTTTGTTTCATTTCCTTTAAAAATAAATGAATGGGGAAAAACGTTGCAAAACGTATCATTTTGGGGAAAAAAATGGGGAAATTCAGTAGCTCGATCTAGCATCCCTATTCTGCCATCACAGCGCAATTACTGACGAAACAACAAATGCATAACCATCTCTTTCGCACTCACGACATTCCGTATACGAATCAGTTCGCGCCAAATGCGGTGTCGTCGCTATGTTAGAGTGACGTCGCGCGTGCTCGTTTTAATTTTCGAATGCGGTTTATACGGAACGCTGTTTTGTTTGATTGCTCGGTTTTTGAGGAGTGTTTTTTTTTTAATTTTTGTGATTATTGACGAGGGCACAGGTGTGGGGTGTCAAACTTCAAAAGATGTTTGTTAAATGAACATCGTAGGGAAAGCTGCAAGGATATGAATGTTTAATTTGAATGGCAATGTTTTTTACATCTTCATTATTAAAACTGACAAAGTGTTTGGTCGCCTTAATTAAGCGTCAAGATTTTATCATGAAGACTCCCGGTTACTTTAATTCGAAAACCCTTTAGCTTTAGGTACAAAGTTTGATATCTTGCCTTTTCATGTTTATCACAGTGTTATAACTAGCGAGTAGCGAGCCTCCATAGCAGAGATGTATTTGACTCATGAAGAAAATGAGAGGAGAGCTTAGCTGTAAAAAAATCTTATGGCAACTTGTCCTGGCATATAAAACAGAAAAAAAAACAGCCGAATCGGTTGAGCCGTTTATTTTGCGGCGTTCGAATTGTATCTATAGATTCAAATAAATGGCGTGTTTCCATGCAAATACTTCGAGTTCGCTGTAACAGTTCCGTAGCTAAGTATTGAATAATATCTCGGGCTGCAAACACGTAAACTGCTTAACTCGTAAGCGGTTGTGTAAACAGCAAGCGAGCACTAACACAGGATTACTCGCATGGTTTCTAAAATCAATGCAAATCACACATCACTAACAGCCAGCGAGAAAAACCTCTTTGCTCTAAGCCAAACTGTGAATTAACAGGTCAACTTGCACTGGTTGGGTATTGTTGTGTGACCAGTAAACATAAGAGCTCTCGAAACAAGGTTCGGGTATACAAGCCAGAGAACTTTGTTATATTGGTTTTATCATTGTTTAAACTAGAAAGTACACTAGGATTTTAAAATTGAACTCTATTTCGAGAGCATTAAAGTAGAAAATGCGATGAAATGTATTTCTAATTCGAATGAAGTGATTCATACAAGTGTAGATGACAATAGAGAGAGCCATTCCATTTTCAAAATTTGAATTACTATTTTAATTGTGTGTTTGAGGCTGCGAATTTTCGCGCTCGACCATTATTTTTGTTATTAATTGTGTCATTGATGCAAAAAATTGAATTAATCATCTCGCTGGTATTTTCCCAAAGGATTAGGCAGTTAAGTTTAAGTCCCATGTACCCCATGTCAAACCCTTTCCAAAGTAGAGTCTATATGATACGTAATTTCCGTCTAATGAATAGCCAAAAGTAATGCAGGGTTCATTAAAGCCAATTAGCCAGTTGCCTAGTGTTCCACCTACAAACTAGTTAACTAGTACAAACCGTTTAACGTACTTGGTAGTCGCTTCGTTGTCTGGTCGTGCTGAGTCATTGTCTCTGATTTTGGTTTGATTGTGAACCTCTTTTGATGAGAAAGGTAATTTATTGTTTATGGTCGCTAACCAGCCCATGTTTGCACTAAAACTTATATATTACTATTTACTTTATGGCTATTATGCAAGGCAGCAAGGCTAAAGTCAGACATTTTTTTTTGACATACCTACTTTTTTACATTTCTGTTTTTTTTTTGTTTAAAAAAATGTTATTCAAACGCCTCTCTGTCAATTTCATTAATGTGCCAAAAGGTATCTATGTACCCATCATTTGGCAATCAACGATAAAGATCTTTCCCTCTCAATCTCAGGCCACCATGTTAGAGAAGTAGTATCTTAAAAGTATACACCTCCCTTTCTCCTTTTAACCTAATTAAATAAAACAACTTCTAACCCAAACGAATACATTTATTGCTTAGACAACACCCTGTTAAGTCAATAGAGCTTAAAACAAATCAGTGCGTATTAACAAGTAAGGATTCTTTGTGGTTAGACCACTCTATATTGCAACAATCGAAAATCAACCTAATCACTTCAGCCATAGAGCCCATTGCGATCTTGACAGTCTTGTCAAACTTGCTAACCCAAAAGCAACCTTATTGCAATAAACATAAACACCACATTGACGTAAGATCAGAGGTAATATAAATA
The DNA here is from genome assembly GCA_950022955.1 of Xestia ashworthii. NCBI lineage: Eukaryota > Metazoa > Arthropoda > Insecta > Lepidoptera > Noctuidae > Xestia > Xestia ashworthii. The sequence continues at coordinate 17,145,221 of OX465570.1, read as the reverse complement.
TGAAAGGACTCTAGCGAGATATCCAATTACTGTTAGTCGATTTAAGCCTAATACAAATCGAACAACGCCTTTGATTGGGCAATTTGACGGGTTTGGATGGAATACGAACGCGCGCGTTTTGTAGTTTTTAAATAAAGAGCTTGTTCTTTTTGTTCAATGAAAAAAAAAGATCGTAAAGTTTATGATGTCTGTTTTGTACCCGCATTAACTACGATGGAAACGTCAAAAATTAATTGGTTTGACATAAGCTACCGAAAACCTGTCAAACCAGTTGAAAGTCGTTCTAGACCCTCTGGTTACTTTGGCTGTAAGACTATCCATGTAAAAGACCGTGACCCTTTCAATCGATTACGCTTACGTTACCTAAATACTCCTTTATTGTTACTAACAGCCACAATCTTGTTACAGAAGACTCAAACACCAACGAAGAAGGTTCAGCCGGCGGTTCCCCTCGCATCCGGAGCCCGACACGAGCCCCCACCCCTCCATCCCCCTCCCGTTCCTCGCCCCGCTCCCCCCGCCTCCATCCAGCCCTCTACCCTCAACAACCAGACGTCCAGGACTCAGACCCTGACGTCGACGAAAGTGACGATTTTGACAAGGATGAAAAACGAGACCCTAACGCGAATTTGGGCAAAAGAAAGAAGAAAACCAGGACAGTCTTCTCCAGGTCCCAAGTCTTTCAACTAGAACAGACTTTCGACATGAAACGGTACCTCAGCAGTTCGGAACGGGCTGGTTTAGCTGCGTCCTTACACCTAACAGAGACTCAAGTGAAAATCTGGTTCCAGAACAGAAGGAATAAATGGAAGAGGCAGTTGGCTGCGGAATTAGAAGCCGCTAACATGGCTCATGCTGCCCAGAGATTGGTCCGCGTACCGATACTGTATCATGAATCCCGGCCGACCTCGATGCCTCATACACCAATGCCGCTGCACCCTCAATTCAACGATGGAGTTGGGGGGGTGTACTTCCCTACACAAGCTCCTCAACAGTTGCAGCAGCTGCCAGGGTCCCCTGTGACGTCCAGGGCTCCGCTTTCCAGCCTCGTGTAGTGTTCGCTCGAGCCCGCACGCTCGGAGGACGGACATTTCTGAACATGGTCAAGATGGACGTGTCAGGATCAAGTCAGTGCGGGGACTAGTCATTGTCGGGAGTGTAATTGCCAAATCGTTCAAATGTAACTTATTGTATAGGTCGGTTGGTGGTGGGACGTGTTTGGACAGGTTTTGGAACGGACAAACTTCGGAATTGTGGTGTGGTGTAGACGTGAGTTATTTACAAGTGCCGTTTGTGACAAAGCTGTAAAAAGTTGTGCTATTCGCTTTCTACCGAATCGTAGCATGAACCAAGTGTATTTGAAAAAGGAACATGGTATATTTGACAGCTGTCTGACTTTATAAGATGACAGTTTAGCGAGGGATGGTCAAAGTTTTGTTGTAAATGGCGCGATTACAGTTTTGTCCCAATCTGTCTAATGAGGTGAAGCAATTTTGAAATATACAACGTGTAACAGAAAGGGTATAGTCATATGGTAGGGTGTGCTACAGACCATCAAACTGAACAACTTTCTCCATGGGACCACCATCGTAATCGTGAATAAAATAATCAACAACCCCATACAAAATTCCAATACCTACTCAGCCAAATGTATGAGACAGCTGATTAATTTTTCGCGATTACGATGGTGGTACCATGGAGAAAGTTGTTCAGTTTGGTGGTCTGTAGCACACCCTGTCATATGACTATACCCTTTCTGTTACGCGTTGTAGAATGACATTGACAGATTTTCAACCAATGACGTTGCTTGGGACTTACTATGCTAGCGCGGTAGCGCCATTATTTCCAAAGCTCTCTGAAGTAGCACTAGCATGGAATTCTTAAGTATTATTAAGTCAAAAGGAAAATCTATTCTGCCTTTTGTGTTTAGACTTCGATATATTCGATTTAAAGTCGAGGCAAGCAGTCAAGTAACTTGTTGAATTAAAGCTAGTGACCACGCTAAAAGGTTTTATGACCAAACCGCCATTGCCATGGGTTCTAATCTTATCCGAACACGCCCCGACCATTTTATTTACGCGCTAGATAAATTGCAACGGCGGTGGTGTAGTACTACATTCTATACGCTTTATGGACTAAAGAGGTTTTACTGACTTGTAAGGTGGACTTTTTTGTGATCTGTGGTCTGTTTTGTCGATGGCCTGGTTGCTTGGATGAATAAATTGTGTGTGTAGTAGGTAGTACCAAAGGTTGTACCATAAACTTTGAAAAGCGATTCGGTTTTCGCGCTTTTTCTAAAGTTACAAACGTTAGTGGCAAATGTAAAAAGTGCGTCAGAATGGTAAACGATCTGTCAAACTAGAACAGATTTATCGGACAATTAAGTGTGTCCGCAAGTGTCCGTAATAGTTTGATTGAACATAAACTGGCGAGGTGAAAAAGTTCGTGGTAAGCCTACGTCGTTGATATTTTTAATAGTGAAATGATTCGACTAAATGTTACGTACAAAGATCAATGTAATTCCGTGTTGTATATTAATGTAAATAAGAATGTTTTAAATCCTCCATTTATTGTAACTATTTATTTATTTGCGGATAAGTTTTGTAAATAATAGCTATTGAAAGAACTGAGTATTCGTTTTTTAAATGTAAGCATTCGATTCGTACTGTTTTTTCACAGTTTATTTTAACGCTAGCTGCTGAGTTCAACATGAAGTTTGTATTAAAAAAAATAATGGGTGTAAAAATAGCCTTAACGAAGTCCGAAGGCTCGTCACATGTCACTTTTTGTTTTTCCAAACCATACCTGGGAACCTTTTGGCTGGATAGGAGATCGATATTTGACAAAGATAAAACGCATCAAAACTCTGGAGTGGGGTGGGGGGGGCTCGTGACGTCAGAACTCTTAAAAAAATATACCAAGGCGTGACGTATTGAGAATTTTAAAAGCGTCGTATCTTCGTCAATTTTGGTTTATGTGACAAAAGAAAAAATACGGGTCAATTATTTGTTGGTAATCTAGTTAGATTATGAACAAATATTTGGCCCGTATTTTACGGACTAATTATTATTTTTTTGTGGTCCACCCTATTTGTTATACAGAATGCTTGGTTGACGTCTAACGTTACTTGGCTTCGTCGAAATAGCCGTTTACTCCTTTTATATTCCACAGATGAATCATTCGAACCTCAGGTTAGCCAACTTAATAGGTGTAGAGAGGTAAAATAACTGTGAAAGGACTGTACCTAATTCTTTTTTTAAATTTAATTTCTGTAATTTTAATGTCTTTTTCTAGTCGCCGTTTAATAATAAAAATTTGATTTTTAAATGACAGTCACACTCTTTCTTTCTCGAGTTTTTTTTTTCTGAAATGCTTTGGAAGTAACTAAACTTAGTTTTTTAAAGCTAACATTGTTTGAACTACTATTTTTCATTAAAGCTGTAACTTTGTATAGTGCTTCAACTTCGCTACCTAATTCTTTGACGTTAATAACTTCTTGTAAATTGGCATATCAAAAAAAGAACGCAAAATCATTGCGACTTTCGACAGTGTAGAAAATAAATCAAAATTAAAAAGTAAACGAACAAAATGCTCAGTATAATGTAAATATTTTTAAGAAAAACTTACACTGTGTTACTGTTTTTAAGTATTTTTAAACCTCAGTATTTTTAAATATTTATCCAGAGAGAAAACGATTGATTTCTAATCGAATATTATGTTTTATAAGTATAAACTGTGTTGCCATGTTGCTTCAATGTAATTCTGTAATATTGCTAGCCTAAATAAATGACTAATTAAAACAATGCTTAATTCTAAAATATTAATGTTATTTACTGATAGTAGTTGAATGATCTTCGTAATTGTAATATTATGCTGAGGTAAGGCAAGAAAATAAAACGAGTATGCAATATCAGTGTCGTTTATTTTATCCATTAGTACCTGAGCGACCGAACCCTGCTGGGGTAAAAATAGAGAAACCGAATTTTCCCAGATATGAGACCTAGCTAGATCGATTTGTCACTACCGTAAACCGTTATTACGATTGCAACTTTCTTTCTTTTTCTTTCTTCTTTTTTCGTTTTCGAGAACGTGTCTACAAATATTTCTATTATAGTGTATGATAGGGTTTAGAAGAAATACCCAAAATGTATAATAAACAAGGAATAGGAAGTGTCGAATATTTAGAATCTCTTAAATCAGCATAGTTTGGTTGAGAAAATAGAGTGAATGAAAAACCGCATAAAGAGTAACTATATAGACTTTCTCGGCATTAAATTGCTGCTACACTGAAACCTATCAACAGGATAAACAGACGCCAGTACATCAATATACTACAGTCTGTCAAATTTCTTTAATAGATTTTCAACTTTATTATTATTAATTAATGAAGAATTAGGTTCAATGTTAATTGGGAAAATTCGACAGTTTGGGGTAGCTGGATCTGCTGTCGACTGTACTACCTATACTAGCCGGAAACCTTTAAATAAAGTAATCCTTCAAACAGGACAGAACATGAAACAATCCCCTAATACCACAAAACAGTAAAAATAATTAAATTACACTCAGGATCATCGCGCGTGCCATGTTATCTGGCAATCAGATTGCCAGAAAGTAAAGTAGGGTAGTTAAACGCTGGCACGCGGCGCCGCCACTAACACGTCAGCTCCGTATCCGGTCGCGTCCGGTGTGGGAGGCACGCTTCCGGTCCGGATGTGAAGCCTCGTTTACAAGGGTTATATTATTTTTAACGCTGGCAACATCCGGAAGGGAAAGTGTGAAGGATGGTTATTTTTGTGGTGTTGCAATTATGTTGTTGAAGGTAAGCTCTTACTCAAGAGTGAAAAAAAAAATATGTTGAAGTATAAATTCCTCTTGTTGGGAAACATGTGGTTCTTACCAAGGAATGGGTAAACAGTAAGCAGTGATAGCGTAGTGGTGTGAATGTCGGACTGCAAAGTCATCCGAAAAATCAGAGGTGCGTGTCTATGGTCCGAACCTATACCCAAGACACGCACCTCTGAATTACCAGATTCATGCGCGTATTGTCACTTGTTTCGTGTAGGTAAACATCGTGAAGAAACTAGTATGCCTGAGAGATATTTATCGACGGCATGTAAAGCCAAGTAAAGAGGCACATGAGTGGAATAAAAAACTCTGATACCAGGTTATGCACTAACCACACGATAGAGAAAGAAAGTAAACTGCTTTCTTCCTCAAGCAGCAGTAAAAGGGGTCCAGTGAGTGAGCTGGTCCCGTGAGCCGATGGAGCAGACAAGTCCTGAAGTGGAGACGGCATATCGGCAAGCGCGACGTTTGAACGATCTTGAAAAGGTGATCAGACTGGATGTAGAAAGCGTAGACCAGCTTTGGAGAGGCCTATGTCTAGCAGAGAAACGGCTCAAAAAAGCATGTTACTCTAAATCTTCTTAATGATGATTCTATTGTTCCCGTGAACAAGTTCCATTTCAGAGATGGTAGGTAATGTATGACGGGTAATATGAGTAGTTACAGCTATACGTGACACCCGGTCTTTTGCCAGATAAGATTAATAGGTTCCATAAGAAATACTCGTATGCAGCTGCAACCGGTTAGATTGGAAGCCAAAGCCAGGTTAGGAAAAGGCCGATGGTGAGGATGGGTAAGTTGGGATTTATAGGTTTCTCTAGATTCTGAAATGTACCACGGTCTGGTTAAGCTAAAGCCTGCCTCTATGAGGCACCATGTTGACCTGCGAGAAGCCATGTCGAAACAATGTAATAGTAGGTACTTGAACGTTGTTCTTAAGGGGCCGGCGGAGCATGCGTTTTTCATACAAACGTAATACCAAAATAATATGAAAATCAAACATATTCTTAAGGTATTGTGTGTTTATTTCGACTGAATTACACAATTTCTAGGTTCCCAAATATATATTTTGAATGGACACTGATTTAAACAAGAGTTATGGGAAAAAGAAAATTTCTACAGGAATTTTAAATTCCTCATATCTCGTCTTTATATCACTATCCTTCCAAAATATGCATTTGGGAACATAGATATTCTGTAACTTTATCGAAATAAAAATACACTATCTTAAGAATATGTTTTATTTACAAATGATTTTGGTATTACGTTGTATGAAATTCGCATGCTCCGCAGGCCTCTTAACATGCTCTGGTTCAGATTCCCAGGTCAAGCCAAAATACTTAATGTCATTAAAGTGAATGAATGAATAATAAAATCAACTATACCAATACAGTTATTATATTATCAGCTTGCGATAATAGTACATTATGGTACAAGTGTGTAATGTTGGTGATTACCGCCGAGGCGCCATTGAGAACCGAGCCGTTAGGCGAGGTTCTTAAGAGAGCCGAGGATTGTAATTATCAACACACACGTGTATCATACGACGTTTTTCAACACACTTGAGAATAAAATAACACTAAAAATAACTATAATTTCAACAGTGAAAACGAGTTGTGAATTTTTTTTCGCAATGGCGGGAATAATTCATCAGTTTTCCTATGCGCGCGCATCTAACAATGGCGATCGCCCATAGACTAAAAGAATGAGGTTTCTTTTTTTTGGCTTTTCGCGGATAGCGTTTTAGCAACGTACGAAATGGGGAATTCAAAGTTTTATTATTAAAAAAAAAGTAAAAAAAAAAGAAAACAAAAGTTGCATTTGAGTGAAAGTTTTATTTATTAAAAACTTATAAGTTGAAATTATCTATGTAGATACGAAGTTGTATGAAATGAGCAAGCAATAGGTACATTAATTTATTTGTACTATTGAACACGATCTTTTTTGTATCGAAACTTTTTTAAGAACAAAGCCATTCAACCAATAAAAAAAAAAAAAACCCTATAACTCACTTGTGAATAATAGCAATGAAAAAGTCACAGTTTGATTACAGGTGTCATTATGTGCCTAATTGCAGTGAAATTAGAGCCACTTTATGAGCAAGTGTGTTGAAAAACATTTAATTAGTCACTTGTCTCATTAATTACAAAATAAACTTATCTACTCATTCACGAACGAATTAATAAAACAAATACAAATTAAGTTAATTTCCACTTCCGATAATTTCCACATCGTTATTGTCGTTACATTGAATCAATCATCGAATTTTAATTAATATCCGTTATCGCCATTAACTGACCATTCACAAATATATCAATTTAATTAAGCGATTCGCGATATTAATTCGATTATTACCCGTCGTAAAAATGTTACAAAACAGTCTGTTCTACCGCGTAAACGACGCCATGTCACGAACGCCCCGCCATTATCATAAAGCAATTTGGATTTTATCGTTAAGTAATAGAGATTACATTGGTTTATCACGACAATCCTCTAATTACCATTATGCATCCCCGGAAACGTCACGCCATACTGTAATTTTGTGTTAAAATGGACCTTATAATTGTTGCGCTATGATATCATTTCCAAAAGTTGGCGCTGAAATTTTGATAGTGTCATATGTTTTTTTTGGGCGAAGGAAAGTAGACTCTGCTTGGATGATTTCATAGATTCTTTTAATTTTTAGCGGTAAGTTCAGCACCATCTATGGCTTTATTAGATCAAGTTAGTGCGTCGAGGAATCTCAATTTAATTAAAAATGGTGGGTTTTTATCGGTTGATCGCGCGTGCTTGCAAGTGTTGGCACGCTCCGATTGTCGTTCGGCGCGCGTCGGGGATACTCCATGTTGTTTTTATCAACTGTCACTTAATTATCGAAATTGAATTTGGAACGTGCGCCCGCCATGTTTGAGTTTTTATTAAGTGCAGCTGTTTCTTTGATTTTCATTTGCTAATGAGAATTCTTTTGATGAGATATGGATGTTAAATTAATGGATCATATTTTTGGTTTTTGATTTGACTTTTATTATCCAAGAAATAGTGAGTTCTTGTTATTAAAACGAGCAGTCTGTATAATTTAAAAAAATGTTTTGGTTGAAAAATAGCATGGGATTTTCGTGCATAGAGCAATAACATTTTTTTTCCGCGAGTTAATAGACCACTAAGTAGGTACACATAGCCAATGAATATTGGAAACTTGAAAAAATAACCTTTATTACCCCATAGAGTATCATATTGTTTACATTAACTTTTTAATTGCTTAAAAGCGTCCAAAAAACGCCACAGTATCAATTAATAACATGTTAAGAGGTAATTTAGGTGAACTGTCAGTTATTGTAACAGATAACACGACACGAAGACCTTAATGGCTGACTCGATGTCACACCGCACATATTTTAATGATGATGGAAAAATATGGAACTAAAAGTAATGTATGGAATTTTTCACTTTAATTGTCATTGGACGAAGACACTAGCGCCATTGATAATCGCAATGTAACTTGGTCGAGTTATACGTGTTTGTATTTAAAACTTGTAATTATTCAAATTTGGAACGGCAGATGCGTTTGAAAACGATAATCGATTTTGTATACGCGGCTAAGTTGATTAAGCATTTTAGAAATTATCTTCAATGGATTTTGGACCTAATATTTCAGGTAATAAAGTACTTATTTCGAATTTAGATGTAGGTATTTTGAGTTGTCAAAAAGTCTTGGTTGAAAAACTTTTTTGTTAATTTTTAAAACAAATGTAGTTGTGTTTTGATAATGTTTTCGGATACACTTCCGAGGGTTAACTTTGAACCGCAACTGCGCAGTTAATGGTGTGTTTAGTTAAAAAAAAACACAGAATTCTAACAATTATTCCAGTTAATGACGCGTGAAAAACAATAATACCTACTCTAAACAAATTAATGAAATAGTTGAGACAGCACACTCATATTTGAGATGTGTCGGATGTACTATTTTACTCTTGGAGAGTACCTATTTTATTTAAGCATTATTTTATAAATGATGAGTTTCATTTACAAAAAAAATGCATTACCCTGCATCTGCATAAAATCATCTGCCTTGCCTTTTCCAGTCTCACCGGATGCAGCTGAATACCATTACTTACATAGAGCGACTGCCTATCTGACCTCCACAACCCAGTTAGTACTGGGTAATACGATACCCCTTGGTCAGACTGGTTGTCAGACTTTTTCGGCCACTGACTACCTGTAACGACTGTCAAAGATCTACAAATAGCCGCTGGGACCAACGGCTTAACGCGCTTTCCGAGGCACGGAGGAAACTCGGTATGTAAGGGTGGTCACCCATCCACAGACCAACCTAGGCAAGCACGGCTTAACCTAAAGATCGCCCCGAGCTGCAGTCATTAGCTAGCCATGAGCTCCTTTTTTCATTTTTTATAAATGAACCTGTAGTTGAAATATATAAAAAGACCGTTTTTACTAAAAATATTGTTATGGTATATTATACAACTAGCTGTTGCCCGCGACTTCGTCCGCGTAAACCACCCTTGTCACATAGGGGTATAAAAGTAGCCTTCGACTTGTTCTCTAAACTACCAAATATACACAAAAAATATGTTAGAACAGAGGAACTTTGCAGAAGTATTGTGTAAAATCTTAAATTATTGTCTAGGATGGAATTACTATGGCCGGTAAATTACATAACGATACGTAGCTACGAAAACAAACAAAAGTTAAAGAAAAATTAGATTTGTGTTCAGTGAAAACCATGAAAACGATACCCACGAAGGAAAAACGAAAAAAATCCTAGGTGCCTTCTTGGATTTTCATTTTGACCTCATTTTTGTTATCAGCGACTCCGAAAACCACGCAAACGACACCCATGACGGAAATATAAAAAAAAAACCCTAGACGGCATCTTGGATTTTCATTTTCGATATCAGCGACCCCAAAAAACATGAAAATGACACACATGACGAAAAATTTACGTCAACGTCATATCGAATTTCATTTCGATCTCATTTTTGTAATCAGCGACCTCGAAAACCATGTAAACGACAAACGAGATGGAAAAACAAATACATACTTTTCCTGGGCGCCATCTTGTATTTATCAATAGGAGTACTCTTGTGAGGTTTCGAATGAAATAGTCTTACCAATCTTGTTTCCCCTTACAAACATTTGAGACCCGTTTCACCCCTTGGAGGGTAAATTTAGAAAAAATATTTCTTAGTGCTCCCCTAGACTACATAAGGAACCTACTTGCCAAATTTGGAATCAGTAGACCCAGCGGTTTGGGCTGTGCGTTGATTTTTAGAATTTGTCACCCCATTTACCCCTCTTAGGGGTTGAATTTTGAAAAAACCTGATACCTGTTTCTACTCATTTATCAATAGGAGTACTCTTGTGAAGTTTCGAATGAAATAGTCTAACTTATCTTGTTTCCCCATACAAACTTTGGAGGCCCGTTTTACCCCTCTTAGGGGTTGAATTTTGAAAAAACCTAAAACCCATTTCTACTCATTTATCAATAGGAGTACTCTTGTGAAGTTTCGAATGAAATAGTCTAACTTATCTTGTTTCCCCATTCAAACTTTGGAGGCCCGTTTCACCCCTCTTAGGGGTTGAATTTTGAAAAAACCTGATACCTGTTTCTACTCATTTATCAATAGGAGTACTCTTGTGAAGTTTCGAATGAAATAGTCTAACTTATCTTGTTTCCCCATACAAACTTTGGAGGCCCGTTTCACCCCTCTTAGGGGTTGAATTTTGAAAAAACCTAAAACCCGTTTCTACTCATTTATCAATAGGAGTACTCTTGTGAAGTTTCGAATGAAATAGTCTAACTAATCTTGTTTCCCCATACAAACTTTGGGGGCCCGTTTCACCCCCTTAGAGGGTGAATTTTGAAAAAAAATTCTTAGTGCACTCCTAGACCACATAAGGAACTTTCATGCCAAATTTGGAATCTGTAGACCCAGCGGTTTGGGCTGTGCGTTGATTGTTACAATTTGTCACCCCATTTACCCCTCTTAGGGGGTGAATTTTGAAAAAACCTGAAACCCATTTCTACTCATTTATCAATAGGAGTACTCTTGTGAAGTTTCGAATAAAATAGTGTAACTAATCTTGTTTCCCCATACAAACTTTGGGGGCCCGTTTCACCCCCTTAGAGGGTGAATTTTGAAAAATCCTTTCTTAGTGCACCCCTACACCACATAAGGAACTTTCATTCCAAATTTGGAATCTGTAGACCTAGCGGTTTGGGCTGTGCGTTGAAATATCACCCAGTCAGTCAGTCAGTCAGTCAGTCAGTTTACTATTTTATATATATAGATATACCATAACAATTTGTTTTTAAATATATATATTTAATTTGTACGTTGTAGTGGGCAACGTTCTTCGCCAACAACTGATACATAATAATACTTAGTATATAACGTTATTATATAGTAAATAGGCGCTCGTCTGTGTAACGAGCAAATATCGTGCAACAACTGTGTTTACAATCGGTACACTTTTCGCTATCGTTAAGGGATAGTCCATTATAATATACGGCAGCAAAGTAATAACTCTATAGACTGGTAACCAGGCGCTCCATGTAAAATACTAGTATTCAGATGCATCCAGTCTGTCTGTCCCGGCTAATCTCTGAAACGGCTGGACCGATTATGACGAGACTTTTACTGGCAGAAAGTAGATTTTATCAGGTCTAAAGGCTAATTTTATTTAAATAATAATCAGAGTTCCGTGCAGAAAAAATTAAAACCCTTGGTATAGTTTAAAAAGTCCGATACAAAAAGAGAAATTAGCTATATCTTACTAGCACTTCGCCTGCGACTTCGTCCGCGAAAATTGTGATATCTCGGCTAATTAGCATGATATCAATATAATTTATAACCTATGTTACTTGGTAAAGATGTAGCTTTATATTGGTGAAAGAATTTTTGAAATCGGTTGAGTAGTTCTTGAGTTAAATCGTAACAAACAAACAAAAAAACAAATCTTTTAATATTTAGTATAACTTCAAACAAACGACCGTCGCGGAGTACTAAGTAAATACTTATAAGTTTTTTTTTTACAGATTATCAACAGGTTCGTTTTCCCCTTAAGGTGCGCGCAGTAATTTTCACTTGCTTTTAATAACACAGAGTGGTTCCACGCGGCTCTCCGACGATCGCGCCATTACTGGCTATTTAGTGTGACTGCACACGAGCAACCAAGACAAGACTTTGCAAGACTTGAGCGCAGGCCACACCGCCAGTAAACGAGCGAGCGAGCTAGAATTTTTCATGAAATAGTCATTCAATCGAGTTACATGAACTTGGAGGGTTGTATTGATGATTTTGTTGATTATAATTCTGTAACTACATAGATACGTGTTACTGCCGTGAATCATATTTTAATCTACATACAACTTAACCTTTATGATCAAAGTGTCTAACTTTCAATTCGTCTACGAAGCAAAGTGTCTAAAATTAATGTCTACACAGCAAATTGCCTAAGCTGTACATCAAAAATGCCTAAAATGCAATAATTTTTAAGTAGTAAATCGCCTGGATATCAAAGTGCCTACCCACCAACCAATTTTCCCTGCAGTTTGCGTAAGAAAATTTGAATTTCGCGGCTCCTTATTATTATTATTACAAAACAAGAAAACAAATAAAAACAATTTATTTCTTGTCTTACATCGGGCAGGTGTACAGGGACACTAACGCGCATCTAATAGCGGTCGACATAACAATTGTTTATTGGTTCTATCGAGTTTAACGCGCCCTTCTGATCCATGCCCGGCCCTTATTGACTTAAATACTTTAGCTTTCGGGCATGTGTTGATGATTTCATACTACGTTTGTTAATTTGTTTATTTAGAAGGTATTGCGTTAGGAAGTGTACTGTACCGGTTTCTTGCAATGGACGATACTGTGATGAATGAACAATTCGTTGGGGAATTGAGGGAATAGATCGTAGTGAATTTCGTATCGTACTTCATCATCATCATTTCAGCTGAAAGACTGCTGGACATAGGCCTCCCCCAAGTGTCGCCACATTGACCGGTCCCGGTTCATACAGGGTGTAAACCACCTCATCACAAAGCCGTTAACCAAGCATTCTGTACATCAAACTAAGTAACTTTACGCAAAAATTATTGCTGGGAAACAACTTTTTTTTTGAGGTTATAAATAATGTTTTGTGGTAGAACTCAATGTAACGCACTTAAAACATTGTGCTGATGGATGGATTGAATAGTACGGGGGTCGTGAAGGTGTTAAAAGTCAAAATCTTACAAAAAAAACTTGTATTTAAAAAAAAAACTTGTCAAAAAGTTGTAACTTTGACCCCCTATATCTCCGTAACTAGAAGGTTCCCAGGTATGGTGTAGAACAAAAAAATTATCGCAATGATGGGGAGAACAAGTGCCTTTCGGCTTCGTGAAGAAGAGTTTTACACCCTTTATACAGTACACCCTTTATTATGCCAGAAAGGTTTGTACCTTAAAGCTTCTACTATCAATCAATCAACTCAGTTGCAGCCGAATTCAATCTGTACCAGCCAACATTTTAATTTCTTCGTTCCTAGAAGGAATGGTTCGAAGATCTCTCACGATACTTACGCTTGAAGTTCTGAACCTCTATATCATAATGGTATCAAAGGTGTCCGCGTCGTTGTCCGCTCCGTTACGTCCACTACGTGTCCGCTAAGTGACTCATAATTTCAGCCGAAAGACGTCCACTGCTGAACATAGGCCTCCCCCAAGTGTCGCCACATTGACCGGTCCCGTGCGACTCGCATCCAGCGGATTCCTGCAACCTTCACCAGGTCATCGGTATCGTACTTGATGTTTCTCAAAATACTACATCGCATAAGCAGAGTTATTCACGAAATTAAGATTACAATCAACATTATCTGATGAAGCAGATCAGCAGCTGTTGCCTGCGACCTTCATCATCATCATCAGCCTATTAATGTCCCCACTGCTGGGACACAAGTCTTCTCTCTGTGAGAGACCGACCTTCGTCGGGATGAAATTATTATAAAAATATGACTTCCCTTTTTAAATCGGATTTTGTTAAAATTTTCAAGGGTTTATTTTTGCATGGAACCCTATACCTTTTTTTTTAAATAAAAGCAGCTCTCAGCCAATAAAAGTCCCGTCAAAATCCCGCTGTACAGCCGTTTCGTAGATTAGCTGGAACAAACGGACAGACAGACAAAAAAAATGTTTTTTTATGACATTTTTTATTTTTATTTTGATGTAAGCACCCCGTATAGTTTGGCATATTTTTAATCAACATAGTGAAAATAATTGTCTATTGACTTAACCAACCCATTAACCAGCTGTACCTACCCACCTACCAACCAACTCTGTCCGTACCGCCACTTATCACAAATTATCAACTCCTGCGCAATTAAACCCGCTGCCTGCAAACAAACACACAGAATACCGTTATTACATCACTATCTCGTGGTTAGATCTAATTCAACGATGCGCGATAATGAATTTTCGGGGGCGAAGCGTGCGCAGGCGCAGGGCAGCGTTTTAGGGTTGACAAGCTTAGAACAACGATGTTGGGGTTATTATTTCGGGTGGTTAAGTTTTAATTAATCGGAAGCCTCAGTTGGATCTAAAGACTTTTAAATATAATTACGGTGAATGCAATAAAGTACCTTTTTGTAACTCCTTCTGTGATAGTCAACATTATTCCTAAGTTTGTTTCTTCTGTATGCCCCACGGCAATACCGGGCCCGCGTGGTAGATTAATAGCCCATTCCCTCTCATAGAGAGGAGGCCTGTGTACCAGCAGTGGGAACATTAATAGGTTGATGATGATGATGCCCCACGGCTTGTCTTTGGTCGACTAATAGGAAAAGTTAGGCCTGCAAAACGCAGTTCATTACCTTCCCCATCCAGTACAGTAGTTAGCATTTTTTAACACCGGATCGCGTTTGACTGAAAAGAAGATGGCTGGTCGCTTTGGATGGCTTCCTCGTGAATTGATGAGAAGAAGCACACCATCGAGAGGAGAGGGAGGAATGAGAGGAGACCTTTTAACAAGAGTAGGACAATAAATACTGATTAAGAAACAAAAAAAAATACGATAAAGTTTGTATTATTTTCGTATAGGATGTCTTATCAATAAAACCACTTACTTACACCTAGTCGCTTCGATATACTTAGGTAATACTACTTCTAATAATGTGATCTCAAAAATGGTGAAGGAAAACATCGCGAGGAAACCGGCATGTCCTAGAACCAAAAAATTGAAGACCTGTGACATCTACTAACCCGCACTGGGCCCGCGTGGCCCATACGCAAAATACGCGCTTTGACGTGGAATTGCGGACACCAGCCCGTTGTACAATACAGTACAATGTCAACTGCACATTATACCGTAACAAAATCAAGAAATGACGAAAAAATAATACATCATTTCGCGATTTTAATCATGAGTACCGCAAACCCATCGTATTTGCCCCAAGGGTGAATTCTTACGCATTCAAAATCAAGATGGATTCCCCGAAAAACATATGGTAAGTAACCCCATAACAACGATGTTTTGGACGAATTTAATTAAACATCCCGATAAAAAGCACGAAGTTAAATTAAAAAACATAATTTTAAATAATTTATGGCGGATCATCACGACATGTCTCTCAAAAAGTGTATTATTTTTTGTTTATAATTTATAATTAATTAAAGTTTGCATTTTAAGTGAATGTTTATACTTTATACTTACCGATATTCAGTTTAGCATGTTGGCTACTGACGTTAATTTGATGCAATAAACATTTCATTAATGAGTTACGGAATTTTGTAAATAATGCCGATCGAGTGTGCTAATTACTATATTCTTTTATACGCAACTTACGGGAATATTTTGGGGTGAATTTCGAGCATGTATTGTTTCCGAAGTCGTGAAAATATTGTTAATATACCGTAAATCAGCCTAATAGGGTAAATTATAATATTTTGAAAACGAAGTGATTACAAGCACGTACATAACTGCCAAACGAATCCCTTGATATAAGGTTTGAAGTCTGATTTAATTAAATTGTATGAGTCAGTTAGGAAGGTGTAAAATCAATAACTATTATAAAGGCCTTAACACAGTTACGATGTTAAAGATTTTATTTTTAAGGGGCCGGCGGAGTGTGCGTCGTTCATACAAACGTAATACCAAAATAATTTGTAAATCAGACATATTCTTAAGAAAGTGTTTATTTATTTCGATTGGATTACATAATATCTAGGTTCCCAAATATATATTTTGAAAGGACACTGATATAAAGACGAGATATGAGCAATTTAAAATTTCTATAGAAATCTTATTTTTCTAATAACTCTTGTTTAAATCAGTGTCCATTCAAAATTTATATTTGGGAACCTAGATATTACGTAGCTTGAAATAAATACACACTACCTTAAAAATATGTTTAATTTACGAATTATTTTGGTATTACGTTTGTATGAAATACGCATGCTCCGCGGGCCTCTTAAGTATATCATTTCGCGATACTGGTTGTCTCACTACCTATCTACTGTAACGACTGTCAAAAATCTACAAATGACAGCCGGGACCAACGGCATAACATGCTTTCAGAGGCACGGAGGAAATTCGGCATGTAATGGTCGGTCACATCATTACATTAGATCGACCCGAGCGGCAGTTATTATTTAGCTACGATATCCTCTTTAGCCAGCAAATTAGCTAACGGCTCTAAAAACTTTACCTAAAAAATATCTAAAACTAAACTGATGCACGCTATGCTAATGAGCTCAAATTAATGCCATTTTAATTCCAAACCAATATTTCATTCCCCTTCAACCAATCAGACTTATCTTCAATCTAAAGAGTCACCCATCTTTTTTCTTAATAAAACCATTAATATTCGTTACACGGTGTTAGCCGATGTTTCCCGATGTTACCCGATGTTAGCCGATGTTTGCCGATATTACCCGATGTTTTGGCGGCGTCGCTTAAGTAGCATGCCATTATATTTAGGGCAGACGGATGAACAGATAAACGGTCCTTCATGAAGCCGTCAACCAAGCATTCTGTATATTAAACCAAGAAACTCCACGCTAAAATGTTTGCTGGGAAATTACTTTTTTTTTGAGTCACGTTTTTCAGTAGGACTCAATGTAATGCAATTAAAACATTGTGCTGATGGATGGATTAAATAGTAGGTACGGGTGTCGTGGAGGTCTTTAAAGTAAAAATCTGCCATTAAAACCTTGTAATTGTTTTTAAAAAATGTGTAAAAATGTTGGAATATAGCCTAACCGGATGCAGCTGAATACTTGTATTTTACATGGAGCGACTGCCTATCTGACCACCACAACCCAGTTAATAAATAAATATTTTTCACTGGACATTAACACACAGCGCCATCTAGTGCCACACTAAGCAAGGCTTGTGTCGTGGACACCAGATAGTTGATATACTATATTTATACCTTTTTTGTTTGTAAATACATACTTTGTTATACATACTCCTATAAACATCCATGACTCGGAAACAAATGTCCATGCTCATCACACAAACATTTGCTCCTACCTATTCGAACCTAGGACCCTAAGAACGTAAGGCAGCCTCACCCACCACTACGCCATTCGGGTCATCTAATACTCTAATACTGGGTAATACGATACCACTTGGTAAGAATGAAATAGTTGTTAGGCTTTTTGGGCTACTGACTACCCCTACCACTGACTACCCCTACCACTGACTACCCCAGTAACGACTGTCAAAGATCTACAAATGACAGCCGGCACCAACAACACGGCACGAAGGAAACTTGATATGTAAGGGTGGTCACCCATCCGCACACCAACCTAGGCAAGCACGGCTTAACCTAAAGATCAATCAGAGCGGCTTATATTATTTAGCCCCAGCTCCTTATTCTGATGCAATGTTTACGTGTGCTAATTGCCACGAGCTTTTATTAGTACTTAAAATACCGACGTGACGTATTTCACTCAAATAAAAACTAAACCACAGAAAAGAATTACGTTTATACGTAAAAAATTACCAAAACAATTAAGGGTGCGTTTCCACTAATGCGTAATTTATGTAGAAATGCGGCGCGGCACAAATCCAATTACGCACTCGACGCGATGGCTGATAAGCACAGTATGCCGTTCATCCACGCTAGTTAGCAACCAGCTTACATTTCGATGAGTAATTGAGTGGTAATCCAACATTTGCAACAGTTGATTTATGCATTTTTGACAGTAGAAATCAAATACGGCAGTTACTTATTGCGTCAACTAGCCTTTTTATTTAAGAACACGAAACGGTGCTGGTTCTGGTGATGACGGATGATGGTTTAACGATCAATCAGATCCAGGGTCATCAACTACTTATAACACCTTGTGTGCCATCTCAAGATGAATGATGTGTGTGATGTGTGTCCATGGAGTTTCTTGCCCGTTCTTCTCCACAGAGATCTACGCTAGGGAATGGGCAACTAGAGTACTTTCACAGTTTTTATGTCTTGTGACTGGGACTGTAGCTACATTTAATGTTCATTTTTGTTTCGACAATTCAAAAGTGCCTGTAACTGGCCTAATTTAAATAAATGCTTTGATTTTGATTTTGATGCATTGTTTTCTTTATAATTGTATGTACACTAATGTTTGCGCTAAGAAAGTTATCTGAATCTGAAACAACTTTGACTTGTTTGCGATCATCAACACCTTAATGGCCAAAACATCATGAAAAAAAGTGTACGATACTTTAACGCGTGATTTTGCTCATGATAACAAACAACTTTTACTATGGGACCAAACATGAAATCGCAAAAAAAAAATCAGCTGTTCAGTACATTTACGTTCGCTGTACTGAACAGCTGATATTTTTTTCGCGATTTTAGTAAAAGTTGTTTGTCATCATGAGCACAATCACGTGTTAAAGTAACGTACACTAATTGTCAGTCATCCTATATACTATTTTTCACTAAATTATAATTTTTACTGTTGAACAAAAATAAAGTATACATATTACTGTTTTCAGCATCAAAATGCAAACACATTATTATCCTACTAATATTATAAATGCGAAAGTTTGTGAGTATTTGGATGGATGGATGTTTGTTACTCTTTCACGCAAAAACTACTGAACAGATTTGGATGAAGTTTTGCACACAGATAGTTTATAGCCTGGATTAACATATAGGATACTTTTTATCCCGGTAGTAAGATCCCGTGGGAAAAAATTATCAAACTTAGCAGAAACTTGGCAGAAGCTAGTGTGTTATACTTAGACGCTCACACATTTTTTATTTATTTATTCAGAGGGCACTCACTCAGTGCAGCGCAGCCACAAATAAATCAAATTGAGTTTCTAAACGAATCTGTCAATGAAAAAATATCAGAAGACAAAGATTTTCTTGAAATGAGTACTGGACAAAAGTGGAGCCATTTATTAGTAAACACTTCAAAAGAATTTAATAACTAAAATTGTCTCATATCTACTTTCTGTTCCCGCCACCTCAGCATTTACTGAAACATTTTTTTCAGTATTTAATGCTACATTGCTAAGTGGCGGGTGGATAGAAATAGAGCATAGCTATAAATTTAATAAAAATGGGATCCTCATTTATTTAATTTCTGTTAATTGTGGTGAGGGCATCACCACAATAGGCTAGTTTCCACCATCAATAAATTGCAAAACTAATTAGTCCGTCAGTGAGTATTGGAAAATAATGGACACGTATTTTTTGTTTTTGTAAATCACTGAGTACTGACAAAGATAAAACGCATCAAAACTCGGGAGTGGGGGCTCGTGACGTCACAACTCACTAAAAACTATAGCACGGCGTGACGTATTGCGAATTTTAAAAGCGTCGTATCTTCGTCAATTTTGGTTTATGTAACAAAAGAAAAAATACGGGTCAAATATTTTTTTATAATCTAACTGACGAACTAATTAGTTTTTTTTAGGACACAAGCCTATTATGTATAATATAACAGACCCCTTACCGTGAGGCGTGTGAAGTTATTAAAAAACATTGTTAATTAATAAGTTGTGCGAGAAGCTCTAAAAAATATGTATTAAAAACAATATAAAAAAAACTGTTCATTTTTCTAAAATAGTGTTTAATATTCTTCGTAGACCTGAATATACTTTATATCTTGTTAAAAATGTTGGCAACCCTTAGGCCTCATATAAGGATATTCCCGCGGTGGCAACAATGACGTATGCCCATCTCGCCGCCAGACGACCATCAATTTTATTCTTTTTCCAGTCCTTGGAAGCCACTCGGTCACAACTTTGCCCAACTCCATTTGAGATTTTAAGGTGGAAAATTAATACCTAAGCGCATTGACTGGGTGCGTCTTTATAAATCTTAGTTCAAACTAACACGTAAATACTTAGACTTGGAACTCGAATACATTTAAACAATGTTTGAATGAGTCATCCATAAAAGCTGGTTCCTTATCTCAAAGTTTGTGAAGGTTGCTAATACGGAAACATAAAAACTTATCGCACTCAAATCGATGTATTTCAAACAGTGGTGTCAAACTGGTGACAATAAGCGGCCACCTTAAAAACATACGATTCCAATTTCAAATGTAGCGTGCGAGGTACGGCTGGGAGAAAGTACTGATGCGTCCATTACTCAAAAATTAAATGATTGTGGAAGAGGTATCTAAGAAGTGTGTTTACCTATTTTTATTCCGTTATTGAGTTTAAATGTTTGCTATTTTCATTACTTATAGGCTCATTAGACTGGTGGATTTTCCTTCACGTGGTATTTAATAAAAGGTAATTATTTTCGTAATCTATCAAATTAAAAGTTGAAGATGTTTTAATTGAAACAAGTTGAAAAGCACAAATCAAACCATTCACCAAACAAACCCAAATGACATCAACGTGGCAACTCCAACAAAATCTAAACAATTAAATACCACTAATTAGCTCAATCAAAAGCAAATTGATGTCTCACCGAATATTTTAAACACACGAAATTCAAAATGAACCATAGTAAATTAAATGATGCCACAAAAATAAATTAATGATAAACCATGGAAAAGCTTTTGTAATCGAAGTACTGTTTATTGTGTGGCGAGCCGTAATTGGCACTTAAATTTATATAACATTTGATCATTTTCATTTAATTATTCGTGTGATAGACAGATACTTGATTGATTGCTTAATTCCAGTAATACGATAATTGTTTGTACCATTTATTGCGAACTATTTTAATTAACTGTCCATTATAGGTGATCGCTTAAAAAATAATTGGTAAATGGAGTATTCAATTGGTATTAAGCTTAAATAAATTATCGTTAATGCGCTTTTAATGTGCGCGGCTTTTGAATGCTGATATTTGTATGTTTATTTACTTCCGGTAGTTTAAATGGTGAATGCGTATAATGAAAACTAAAATAAAATGAAATCATCTACATCTACAATTTCGAACGGAAATAAATACGATTAGTAATTTCTTGGTGCCATACCCAAGAGGGAGTGTCCAATGACACCTCGCTGTTTTGAAATAAGAATGCCGCGTTCGCAATTTGAAACTACGAATTACATGTTTAAAAAACGTAGGGAGCCGTATTTTTATTTTTTGCTTATATTGAATGCTGCGATATTCATACATCTGTATGACAAGATTTATTCTAAAATAGTCTCTAAGTGCTTGTTAACAAAGTGTTTCGTTTTTTCAGAGGGCGGTAAAACAAAATTGGTCGAATTACACAAAGCCGTTTATTTTTCCCTTTGTTGAGTATTAACGCGTCGATTTGGGCGTTAAGTTCCTTTTTTGAAAAATGAATAGGTAAATAGTGTTGGGTCGTATTACAAAGCTTCTAAATCATAGATATTTAGTCTATTATAGACTTAGTAATACTATTCTAATGGCTTTAACAATAAGGTTGATTTTGGAGGTCATCTTTAATATTTAGAAATGAATTGTAACTCAAAAGCTCTTTTATGGAGTCGTTGATTGAAATTAGAAACGAATCACTTTATATTTTAAAACGTATTAAAGTGTGTTTTTTGTTCGACGTTTTATAGTTTTTGCAGATCATGAGAAGAATTGTGTGACAATTTTTTGGTTTCGAATGGCATTCAAGTAGCCAATCATGCTTTACAAAAGTTAAAAGGGTTTTTAACGAAGTTTTAGCTTTATATTCTCATAAAGGATGTACCTAGTCTTTATCATAGTGCTTTAGATATATCTGACTATAATGGTCAACGGTTTTACGAACACAATCGTTTTGGCGCTTTCTGTGCGCTTTTGGAGAAAAGTTTACAATATCAAAACATCAAAAAAGACAATTACATTCTTCATCTTTAGACTAGATTTTGTCCTCGACATCGTTCCTGTCAAGTTTCTTGTTGTAACATAAAAAATACCCTTTGATATTCGACATAGTTTTCTATATCAGTAAAAGAATTTTTGAAATCAGATCTGGATCCAGAATCGCATCCAGATTTAGTAAGGTACAAACTTGGCTTCACTACAACATTTATACTCGTACGAAGAACATCGGAAAAGAAAATACAAATTATTTAAACAACGGTTGATAAAAAAAATAGTGATGTACCTAACTTATTACTTTTAATAATTTACCATCACAATAGTGATGTTCAGTATATCCGTTACGGCCGATAGTCGATTAATAGACACGTATAATTAGTTGCCTAGCATTAGGGACATTAGAAGTGACATGTCAATGTCAGGGGTGAGAATGTCACCTTTAGTTTAATTGTTATGTCAGTGACATCTGCTAGCTCTTTTTTTAAATTATTGAAGTTGTAGATAGGAATACGTTTTATTGTTTTAGTTGGTTTGACATTAATTTTGTTGGTTTTATGAAATGTTAATTTAATGTAATAAAATGTTATACTAAAGTCAAAGACGTTTAATATACTTACGATAGACAACGCCCTAACATGGAATTAAAAAAAAAGTTTTATGAAACAAACTAAATAGCATAAATCTGTTTACGAAATAGAACACAATTTATAAATATCGGTACACTAACTTTAGTTCTAATTTGAACTAATTCTTACACACGATGGGTGCGGTTCCGGTTGATCGTTTCATAAGGAAAAGAATCGGCGAGAAACTCCATGGTTAATATTAAAAAAAAAAAGTTTTTTTTTTATAACATTGACATTTATAGTGTTAATACTTAAGTACCTATAGTCCAGTGTGTATGGGCCTTATAACAAGTTGGTACCAGCAGGTTACAAAAATTAACAAAAGCGTAAGACATATTACAGAAAAAGTCAACAAATCGCACTCAATCTCCACAATAACATTGGTTTTAATACTAAATACTCAAACTTTATTTGCCTAATGTAAAGTAGGTAGCCCGCTGGTTCATGCCAGATGCGGAAAATGATCCTAGACACCTCTACTTATCAATGCAAGTAGGTGGCAAGTCAAAGACTAAAAGAGTAGAAACATGAATGAATTACTTTCCAAGCAAGGATGCCTACATAGAAAGTAAGCTATTCAGGTTGAGTTGACAATGGCCATACGCTGCCAACGCAATTCACTGTTAGCTTCTCTGTTCTGTTCTCTTCAAAGTTCGATTTAATTCGTTTCTTCTAGCCAATCGTGTATAGCCATAGGTCGCGTCATGATGTACTAGAATAAAAAGTTACCAAACACGACGATAACACTATAAGTAGTATAGTTTGCCAATGACAGAAAAATGTTAATTTGCCTCACATTCCACTAACGTTAATACACATTTTATCTTCAAGTGAATGGATGGCCGATTTTTAACAATTAATGCTCAAGGGCCGTGGACATCGGACATTAATTCTGTCGCCCCTCTTAGTGCTACGGCTTGGTATGTGAGCTGTGTGCGAGTACGGGTAGTAGGGACTTGGGACAAAATAGTGGCGAGTTGATGATATGACAAATTTTCTATCGTGATCTTCAACATTTATTCTAATGAAAAACGATACACGGTTTTTTTTTTAAGAGAAGAGATAATAAGAAAAGGACAATGGCTGCTATTGCTTTATTTATTTAACTCTCAGCCACTAAAGTTTAAAATATTCACTACTTATTATTTAAAAAAAAACGATAAAGTTTCTTTCCCTTTTATCTTTTTCTCTCTACTTTATCACAAAAAAAGAATTGAGTTTAGTACACATTTTTTTTCTATCTGGTGTCCACGACACAAGCCTTGCTTAGTGTGGCACTAGATGGCGCTGTGTGTTAATGTCCAGCGATATTTATTTATTTATTTTATTTTCTTTATAGATTGTAATGTTCCAGATTATTCCTTCTAATGTTCGACGGGTTGTCTCTTAACTATCTTACCCTGAGTATCTGAATTCTGCCATGAGGTCAGGAGATTCAAAATCAAAATCAAAGCATTTATTTCAAGTAGGCTAGTTACAGGCACTTTTGAATTGTCGAAACAAAAATGAACATTTAATGTAGCTACAGTCCCAGTCACAAGACATAAAAACTGTGAAAGTACTGTAGTTGCCCATTCCCTAGCGTAGATCTCTATGGAGAAGAACGGGCAAGAAACTCCATGGACACTCTTTTAAATCAAAATATTGTTACAAAATCTTGGTTACATCAATCATGTTGAGATGGTATATTATGTGAGAACAATGTAGCAAGATTTGCACGATAAAAGTGTCCATAGCAAAACAAAAACAAAATACAACCCAAAAACAAAATAATTAATTCAAATAAACCACGGCGACTAAGACATGACCAGTCACAACTGACAGCGCCCGTTCACGAACATGACGCATGGATCAGCACCATTCAGCTCAACCATTTTGAAGGGAACTAAATGGTCCGACACACGCGCCACCATCAGCGAGACATTTGAGTGAGCATGACATACTCATAACCGCCAGGGCACATTCAAGTCAAAAAAATAAAAACGTAGGTTTCCAGCGAATGATAGCATTCTAGTACATAGCACTCACACAATATGGAATATGAGGTTATATAATACTAAAGATATTGAATTTATACAATGCAAAGATAGTTGTACAATCTTCAGCAGCTCCAACAACACAAATTAGCGCTATCCATTTATGCGCTCCTGTCCTTGTGGAGCAGGACCAGCATTGAGCCAAGCATTTTTATCAGCGATATAATCGTCCAATTTGTAATATGCTTGCTTACACAGTGTGCGTTTAATGCATGTTTTAAATTTGGTTTCATTTAGTTCAAGAATGCTTTGTGGAATTTTATTATAGCATTTCAAACAGTACCCCATGAAAGACGAGTCTACTTTAGCGAGTCTGAAGCCTGGCTGAACTAATTGGTCTCTATTTCTAGTACTGTAATTGTGTCTGTCACCTCTTTTACCAAAAAGATGCAGATTTTTCCTGACATACATTATGTTTTCATAGATGTATTGACAATATACAGTCATGATGTTAATTTCCTTAAACAGTTCCCTTAGAGAATCGTGCCTACGAAGATTGTATATGGCTCTGATGGCTCTTTTCTGCAGAATAAATATAGACTCAATATCAGCAGCCCGTCCCCACAGCAAAATGCCGTAAGACATTATGCTATGGAAGTAACTAAAATAGACTAGTCTAGCGGTATCTACATCAGTGAATTGACGGATTTTCCTAATGGCATATGCTGCTGAACTTAAGCGCCCCGCAAGAGATGTTAAATGAGAACCCCATTGAAGCCTTGAATCAAGCGTAAGCCCCAGGAAAACCGTTTTATCTACGAATTCGAGTTTCTCTTTATTAAATATTATCTCACAATCACTACTTTTAACATTCGGTAAAGCAAATCTTATGCATTTAGTTTTTTTTTCATTTAATACCAAATTGTTTGCTGTGAACCAATTATGGACTTCAAGTTGACGACCCGATTGGCGTAATTGGTAGTGACGCTGCCTTACGTTCTTAGGGTCCTGGGTTCGAATCCCGGTAGGAGCAAATGTTTGTGTGATGAGCACGGACATTTGTTTCCGAGTCATGGATGTTTATATGTATAATAAGTATGTATTTACAAACAAAAAAGTATATATGTAGTATATCAACTATCTAGTGTCCACGACACAAGCTTTGCTTAGTGTGGCACTAGGTGGCGCTGTGTGTTAATGTCCAGCGATATTTATTATTATTATTTATTTATTTATCAAGTAAGGCATTATTCACGTCATCTAGATTTTGGGCTCGTCTATTTATCTTAAAAATTAAGGAAGTGTCATCGGCAAATAATACCATATTTTGAGGTTGATTTTTCAGTAAATAGGGTAGATCATTTATATATACTAAAAAGAGGAAAGGACCCAATATTGAGCCTTGCGGAACCCCTATTTTTACTTTCAAGCCCTGTGAATTAACACCATTTATTTGAACATATTGCAGTCTATCACTTAAATAAGATTTTACCAAACTAAGTGCAAGTTTACCTAGTCCGTAATGCTCAAGTTTCAAAAGTAATGTGTCGTGATTTACACAATCAAATGCTTTGGAGAGGTCACAAAATATTCCTACAGCGTCTTGGGACTCTTCCCACGCCATGAATATGTGCTTTAATAAGGTTATACCGGCGTCAGTTGTACAACGTCCCTTGGTGAAGCCATACTGTTGATCGTGAAGATTCCGTTGGTGTTGATTTTGTTGGATACCCCATACTTACATACTCAAGCATGGCAATTCGTCCATTCATTATTTGAGCCAATAGAATAGACTTTTTGTCTTACAAAAAATGTCTCTGTGGCCGGTGCGCGGTGGGCCGTGCAGAGGTGAATCAGTGGATCTGAGCCAAATGGTAGTTTCTACTGAGTATAGGCATCCCCGTCACGTTCTCACACTGACTGGTCCAGTGCTTTTCGCATTCAGTAGCTTCTCGTAGATTTATGCGGCTCCTTCAAGGTCATCGTTACACCTTGTTTCCTAGTTTGTTCAGTTGTCATTCCAGAACCGCCATCTTATAATTATCACTTTCTCCGGTGAAGGAAAACATCGTGAGGAAACCAGCATGCCTCAGAGATAATTCTCGACGGCATGTAAAGCTGGGTCAGAGACCCATGGACGGCTAAAAAACTGTGACACCAGGTTAGACACTAACCACACGATAAAGATGAGTTCCAGAACCTTTCATCCTTCCTTCCATCGTTTTGCCATCTGAAAAAGAGGACATAGAAAAAACTTTTGCTCAAGTCCATACTCTACAGAGCAGCATGATATAATTTATCAGTTAAAACTAAATGAATAAAGCAGTTGCCAGTGGTCAAAACACTCCGTATCTAATTGTAATTTTATTTAAATGGCAACACCGGCGGGGGCGCGTGGCCCACATTAGGGGATGATATTTCAAACGGTGGAGATACGCATCTTTGGTTGCCCCTCGATGTGTGCGCGTGATGATATTTTAATATTAGAGTTTTTGGTAAGCCGTTTTTTTAAGCTATGGTTGTTAATGTTCAATTGAGTAATGGGATTAGTCGATTAATTGAGTATGGCATCGACTAAAATTGTTATCGAGTTTTGCCTGGGTGAGCATTACCAACCTCCAAATTGGCTATTCTTTTACCTATGGCAACTGCTGGCTTATCCTAGTTTCAAACGTCCTTTCCATAATGGCCTTGTTTCGTGGATATGTTCTATCTAGGGAAGTGGAAATTATGTTCTTCCTACTCCTTCTAACAAGACACACCTCTGAGTTTCGGATTAATGTGCGTATTGTATGATTATCATTTGCATCGGTGAAGGAAGGAAAACAGCTTTCCTGACAGATATTTCTCGACGGCATGTAAAGCCAAGTTAGAAGGCCTTGGGCACCATAAAAACTCTGACACCAGGTTAGGCACGAACCAAGCAAGAAACACGAAAGAAAAAGACCTGGTAGAGTCAAGAAAACAGAAGTAAAAGCACAGAAAAGACACTAACATTCCTAAAAAATTGGCTCAAAATATTCATCTGCTAAGCCTTTTCCCAACTATGTTGGGGTCGGCTTCCAGTCCAACCAGATGCAGCTGAATACCAGTATTTTACATGGAGCGACTGCTTATCTGACCTCCAAAACCCAGTTAGTACTGGGTATTACGGAGACCCCTTGGTAAGACAGGTTGTCTGATCCTGATTCTGATGGGCGGTCACCCATCCACAGATCAAACTATAGGCAAGCTCGTACCGAGTGGCTGTTGTTATATAGCCACGAGCTCACACAAAATAACACCAAATAATAAAAATATATCTAAAATAATATATCTGAACATAATATACGAGTACCTTTTAAAAGATACACCTTCTAGCTGATCGGACGAAGCCCCAATTCGGAGGTTGCTACGAACATTAATCTTTGCTCAAAGCCAACGTTAATAACGTTACTTTGACTGCGCTATACTCGCGTTTTTTGTTACCGTACTGCGGAGTACTGGGGCACTTTTTAATTCTTTTGACGCTCGTTCGGGAGGCGTGTGTGTTAAGAGGGCTTTACACTGGATTTGGACAGGAGGTTTAAGCTCACCACCGTCTTGCTGCCCTTGGCCATGTTGCTTGGAGTAGGCGCAACACGTGTTTGAAGTGAAAACATCTTTGGGCGCGTTGAGCACTTTTTGAGAGTACAAAAATCATGGAACTCGCGTACGCTTTTCGTAGCACTCGTAGCCGATCTCTACGAGCTTTCACTTCTATCGGCAATCCCCAAAGACTGCCCCGCTTTTTTTTTCTTCCATTCTCCAAGAAAAAGTGAAGTAAATGATATCGTGACCGGACGATATCATTTACTTCACTTTTTATTTCATATCATTCGTCACACAATTTATCAACGTTTCCTTGGTGTTCCTCTCCTTCTCCATCAACTCACTCTTTTAGTCACATACGACTGTACCTGTAATGGCAACACTATTTGTAAGCTGCCAACCCCAATATAGCTGGACACAGTGGCACTTCCCTTTCCGTCAGGGACCGAGGACATCGGAGCTAACTATAAGCACGCACTGTCACGTTTATATCATACTTAAAATAAGAAAGTGAATAAACCCCGAATACCTTAAAACACAAATTGTTTTATTAAACAACAATACATGGCGCAGTACCTGCATCACATGCCCATAGCAAGACAGTCAATTCCCTTTCATCTTTTCTGTAACTGTGAACTTCCTATAATGGAGTTTACTGAAACTGAGAGCAACATGAATGACCTGTTGTTTGCATATCAGTAGTACCAGGATGCAAAGGCTGAGGAAGAAGGGGGTTCGGTGAAGATAAAGAGGGTAGCGACGAAGGAGACTAGATAATATACTGAATTTTGTTAAAAATGAGGGATTTTCTTTTTCAACTGTTCCCTAGTCGATGGATAGATGGCGCTGATCTCGGTATGTTACTGCAAGTAACAGAACGTCACATAATTTCACTTAGACCATAATTATGGTTACATTCGGAAGCTTATGCAAACGAAAGTGTCAGTCAACGAGCGTAGGTGACGTTTGTTTTTTCAAGCGTTTTGGCTTTGGCACTTAGTAACGTAGTCAATTCAACGCCATCTACCGAGTTCTTAAAAACTATTTTTTCTCTCATTGCTTTATATTTTGTATTTCATCGTTTTATTTCAGGAATACATAATGAGACTAATGAATATACTCATTCCTTACTTTATCCATTCACCTCAATATTCTCAGCTTCTCTACATGTAGGTAATCATTTTTCATCCATCTTCTTCATAAATACGTCAATATTAAAATTAAAAGTACCTACTCGTTTCACAAGAAACTTGGTTTATAATAGTCTCATGATTTTAAGAATGTATTCGTCTGTGGAAGATACTGATGGTGTTTGATGCCAACAATCGAATTTAAGTGCTACAAGATAATGGTGTTTTCGATTAAAATATCGACGAACTTACACTACTTACGTTAAGTTTACGACCGCGCGCGCTATGGGGTCTCTGGTTAGACTGGAAGCCTAACATAAAACTATGAAAAAGACTGTTTATATGATTGTGATATTTAAAAGGCAATGTTCAACCACTTATTCCACTTAGGTATCTGTTTAACAGTCAAAATTGATAACTGCATCATAAATAGTCATAACCTACATTACCTATAGGCAACCAAAATCCAAGCCTGACTAGTGAGAAAGCATCTTCATAATTTACTAAATATGACCCAGTGATGTGAAAAGTCTATCGATAAGAACAGTTTTATTCCGTGACCATCTAAATGTTGTAATTTATATTTTTTTCCTGATTATGGTATTTAAGGAACATAACTGAAGGTCAAGTTAAAATTTACCTAACATTGTTTTAAGTAAATTCTAAAATACTTTATATTGCTTCAAACCTTAGTTAATTGAAACTGTTCATCTATAGTAATTAAAGCTTTAAGCCCTTTCTTTTTATACCTAGTTACTTTAAATAATTATTTAAATAGAATTCCTGTCGAACATAAACTTCAATTACACAAATTAAATTAACATTTCAACCTAATTTCAATATTTCAAAATATAAAAAAAACATGCGGGATAGTATTTGGGGACTGCCGATAGAAATGAAAACTCGTAGCGGATCGGCTACGAGTGCTATGAAAAGCGTACGTGACGGTCACGCGAGTTCTCAAAGCGCTAGAAGTTTTCACTTCAAAACTATCGATACACGCTCACCGCCACGTCCCATCCCTATAAGCCGAGGTATTTTCGCATCAAGCCAGCACGAGCCATCGTATATCATTTTTATCATTTTTATTCAATCCTTTGCCGAAACCGTACTTTTAGGCGAACTCTTTTAATTCATTTTACAATGATAACTGCGGACTGGCTGCTTTTTTTTTTTTGTTCAACATATATTACTTTGGACTGAGTCTATGGCTTCGGTGTGGGGTTACTCTCGTTGCAGACGGAGTATTTGTTATTGATATGTAAAATAGAATGCAGAATAGTTCTATTGGCGGACCATTCACGAAGCTGCAACCATGTTACGTTACAGGCAAAACTGTTAATCAGTCAAAACCCTTAAATACTCGTATGTTGCAGTTGGAATTACCTAGACTTAGAATTACATTATGTTTTTCATTGGATCACAAAAAAAGACATAAACCTATTATTTGTTTCTAAGGAAATGTTAGTTATTGTAGTTTTGACTGATTAACAGTTTTGACATGTACATCAAATTAAGTAATTCTACACACAAAGCATTGCTGGGAAAAGATTTCTTTTTTTGAGGTGGGAATTAATGTTTTGCGGAAGGATTCGATGAAAAACTCGAAATATTGTGCTGATGGCTTCATTTAATAGAACAGGGTCATGGAATAATATAAAACAAAACTTGTATCTGTGAAAAGGTTGGAACCTTGACCCCAATATCTCCGTGACAGGTTCCCAGGTATAATCCAAAAAAAAAAAAAAATATCGCAATGACAAGGAGAAAAAATGCATATCAGTTTCGTTAAGGGTGTTTTTACACCCATTATAGGTAGGTACATTTTGCTGTAAAACTCACCTATAACGAGCTATAGACACTACAATCTATATCCACTAACAGCCCAATTTAATATTTGACGTTCAAAATATGCTTTTGAGTACCGAACACGCCATCCGCAACAGCATCACCTATCCGACATAAATATCAGTTATGCAGTCATTAGCCGTACTCCTGTATTTATGGGCCACGCTGACGCCTATACCCGCTCGACTGCCATACACGTCGGGTAAACCCCACACGACTGCTATACACGTCGACGTCCATACACGTTAGGTTTTAGCGGGAGAAATGTTTTTTGATTAGTCGATTTTCTGCCGTGTCGTCGAGATCATAAAGGTGTGGGTTTTGGTATATGTGATTGTGATTTATTAAGTATACGAGTATTATTAGTATTTTTTTAAGCTAACATGGTTTTTGGTATGCTCAGAGAACAGCACAAACATACCTAGTCTTTCACCGACGTGACTTTCCATTACTGCGTTGGAGCTAGTGCCTAAATAATAACAGTCGCTCGGGTCGATATTTAGGTTAAGCCGTGCTTGCCTAGGTTGGTCCGTAGAAAGGTGACTACCCATTACAACCAAGTTTCCTCCGTGCCTCGGAATGCACGTTAAGCTGTTGGTCCCGGCTGCCATTTGTAGGTCATTGACAGTCGTTACAGGTAGTCAATGGACCGAAAGTCTGACAAGCAGTCTTACCCAGTGCTTATTCTTAATACCAGTACCTATATATGAATGGAAAGTCATCATCATCTGTCCAGAGCCTTTCCCCAACTATGTTGGTGTCATACATACTCTGCCGCGGAGGTCGACTTCTAGTTTGACTGGATGCGGCTGAATACCAGTATTTTACGACTGCCTATCTGACCTCCACAACCCAGTTATTGCAGGGTCATACGATACCCTTGGTAAGACCAGTTTTTTTTTTTTTTTGTCGTACTATCTGGCGGTCATCTATCCATGCTGGACCAAGCTAGGCATGCATGGCTTAACGTGAAGATCGACCATTTAGCCACGAGCTGTTTTGAGCCTATAAATCCAATATTAAAGCAAATCCCACCTTGTTAAGATAAATCTTAACAAAAACAACCATCATCTTTGATACTACCCCAAATACAAATCTGCCTTATCCCAACACAAAAAAAATACTCCCGACCCCTGATAATCGACTGCAGACAAACACAAATAATACTAATTCTTCTAGAAAACAATGGGCACCCATCATAGTAGCGACTACAGACGCCATGCAAAAAAATCGTCTGTATACTACAATAGCTCCCGACTTCGCCCGACAAAGGATCCGATCAGAATAAAGATAACATCATATTTTTGTGCTGGCAAGTTTTTGGGAGGGTTAGGTTAGGAGAGGTCGCGATTTTCGTAGTTTTTCTAGAATCTGCTACATATTGCCGACGTTAAAACACGTATCACACATTATGTGTAATGTTCAAAATATGTTGTGTTAAAAATGAATACCTAATCAAGTAGGTAATAAATAATAAAAATAATTAATAGAGTAAGATTAAGTAAAAGTGATAAGCTATTTAAAAACAAATCCGATAAGCTATTTCAAAAATAAATAATACATATTTGTTCATTCTTTCATTCATTCACGTTCCAAGATTGAGGGAAATTGATTTATTTTTTAGACGTGTTTTTAATACAACGTTTGATGAAATATTTCGAAATTAATCTAGATTCATAAAAATAACATTTTACCAAGTCGCTTGTCGCTCCGCTCGCCGCTACCGCTCATCCTTTCCACCACAAACCGAGGGAGCGTTAAGGGTGCTTCACACGAGTTATTAGCCCTTTTGTGGAGTGCTCTTATATTTCACGCACCGCTGCCGGCAGTCCGTGTGGTAGGCTTTGTGTTGTATGTCCAGCGGATAAATGAACGGTATTGATGGCTAATGAGAGCAGATTCGAGTACCCGCTGTTTATTTTTGGTGGAAATGTTTTTTACTTATTTTTTCCTGTTGGTCATGTGGGAGTTATTGTGATGTTAAAATTAATTTATATTCAGCAGTATCGAGTATGATTGGTTTTGTTCCAACTATTCTTATACCCTCTTCTGCTGAAACTTGCGTTGAATTGCCTTGACTGAGTATAAAGCTGTCAAAAAAGATTGTTGTAGAGGAGCTATGGTGACTATACAAATGGTTTTAAAAACGAGCTTCGAAAAAACACAGCTCCATACGAATAAAAAATCAGCAATTTAAATAAATGTATTACATATTTTATCAGCAATCTAATCGCATAAACTAGAACCGTCTGGGATATTTAACTTAAACGATTTAAAAATCAACTTTTCCACATGACCACTCAAAACACAAAAGCTTTGAAATAAAACAACCGTATCATATTTTAAAATAAAGAAAACAGTTATTGACCAAAAAAGGTCCATTGTAAACTAAAAACGGATTAAATCCGGCTAATTTAACAAAACTGGAATCAATGGCGCGTAAAATTGCAATTGTTTGTCTATGCCTGCAAGATGGCCGCTTGACAGTCGGTAGAAGCGCGCCAAAACCCTTTGGGATCTGTCAAAGTAAAGCAGATGGCGGTAATTTGCAATAATAACGATTGGTTGACGATTTCATTGTTATTTATTGTAGTGTGATAATTGTTTAGACAAGATAACTGTATGTGGATGACAATTATTAGATTTATAATACCTTGCTGTGTGTTTAATAATCTTGTTTGCTCCCCGATAGGAGTTTATAATGCTATTTGGTGACAGATGTCTGGAATAGTTATGGTGTCCATATCAAAATATAAGGCCATGTTTTCAAAATTGGAAAAGTAAGCTGCACTGAAAGCTGTAATGGTATTAAGCTGCATCTGGTAAGACTGGAAGCCGACCATAGTTGGGAAATGGCTAGGCAGATGATGATTATGATGAAGTCACCTATAGAAAGAAAAGAAAGAAAACATATTTATTCGGCACATGCCATATGCGCACACAACAAATTAAAAAAATAAAGTAAGAACAAAAAAAAACTTAAATCTACACTATAAACTAAAATCTAGACGTAAAATAAAAGGAAAGTACTAGCTACTTCTTAATGTTCATATAGAAAATTTAATTTCAACAACACCATATTTATTTAGACCATAGCTTTTTGAATCATACAAACTATGATCTCTTCTTTTCTATTTTAGAAATAGAAGATGACAGCCTGCCAGCGCCACTTTTACCTATCGCCTCCTTCATCTCTTTCAATCAGGCGAGGTCGAAGTCAAATATATAAAAGAAAGTCGTGTTAGTAACACTATTTATAACTCAAGAACGGCTGAACCGATTTGGCTGAAATTGGTAGGTAGGTAGTTTAGAACCAGGAGACTAGGATACTTTTTTTTAGTAGGTATGTAGTGGGTAGGTAGTGGGTAGGTAGTGAGTAGGTAGTGGGTAGGTAGTGGGTAGATAGTGGGTAGGTAGTGAGTAGGTAGGTAGTAGGTAGGTAGTAGGTAGGCAGTAGGTAGGCAGTGGGTAGATACGTAGTAGGTAGGTAGTAGGTCAATTCGAATTCAATATTCATAGTTGACA
Organism: Xestia ashworthii; assembly: GCA_950022955.1. Taxonomy (NCBI): domain Eukaryota; kingdom Metazoa; phylum Arthropoda; class Insecta; order Lepidoptera; family Noctuidae; genus Xestia; species Xestia ashworthii. The sequence goes on along the minus strand of OX465570.1, from coordinate 17,110,451 downwards.
GGACAACGGCTGTCGGGTCGGCTAGTAGGTAATAAAAAAGGCACTCATAATAATTATTATAAGCATCACTTATATAAACAGATTGGTACCTTTTCGAAATTCATTTAAATCTCCAAAAACACCGTCCACAAGTCACAATAAAACACTGACCTATTTTAAAACAAAATAAAAAAGCATTCACAATTTTTACTAACACGAAAAAAACCCAAATTAATTTGCAAAAGCTCAGCTATCAATTACATTGTTAAAAACCATACGCGTGCACACAACCTAGTTATAAATAACGTTACAAATAACGTAACGATAACGATGTGAGTCCGCTTTGAAGTCGTTAATTATGGCTGCCTAAGGCTCCAGTTACGTATTACGCTTGATTTTCAAACTATGTGGGTGGGTTAAGGTGATTTTACACTGAGTTTGTGCCTCGGGTTTTGTTTATTTATTTGTGAAAGTCATAAAAGAAAATGTATAATTTTGCGCAAGTCAGTGCATTCTAAAAAATCTATTAGTACATATTACAAAAGTCATTGTTTTTTGATCTGATTGATAAGTAATAGAATGGACAATTCTGCAGTGCAGATGACAGTAATCTGTCATCTGTCATAACGTGACAGATGTCATAAAATATGCTTATATCATGAGTCTTCTTAGGTCCATGTTCACCAAAAATATGACAGTCTGATTATCTAAAACAGCTGTTTAAAACACATTTTTGTATGGCAATATGTCACAGTGACAGCTGTTTTTAGATAATCAGACTGTTATCTTTTCGGTGAACATGGACCTTATTCACACGTCTCGTGAGTTTGCTTTAGCTAAGACAATGAGGCTAAGGTTAGGTTCTAAAATGCAAAGGGTTTGAGATAATTATAACAGTTAGTTACTTAATTATAAATTAATCCACCTTTATTGGACTTATAATGAGAGGTGACTCATGTGTACCTAAGTGTAACCGCACCTTTAAATTCGTCAAACATTTATTCAACAGTTTATGTATAATAATTATGTGCTTTAAATTATAGTGATCGTTCATTACTTGATAAACACTTGATCCTCTTGTCTTGGGAGTGTTACAAGCATTTGTTTTAAATATACCGACCTAAGACTACGACTACGACTACGTACTACGTACTTACATTATGCTTAGGTACATCCCGCGCTCGTGCCTGTCTGTCTGTTTTCTCTACTCTCTTTCCTGTGTTAATCTAAATTAATAGAAGATTTTATTAAAAGATTTGATTTTTCGTCTGTTTGTTGGTTTGTTACGATTTAACTCAAGAACCACTGAACCGACTTTTGAAATTCTTTCACCATTAGAAAGCTACACCTTTACTGAGTACATAAGACATAAATTATATTGATATCATGCAAATTAGCTGAGTTATCTTAATTTTCGTGGACGAAGTCGCGCTCGAAGTTAGTTGTATCTAAAGTTGAGATCTAGTTACAACATTTTATTTGTAAAAATATTCGCTTGGTGTACTTTGAAGGAGGATAATCTACCGTTGTAGTGCGGTTCAGTAAAATGGAGTATTCGGTTCGAATCACCTCCAAGTGACCGCACATAGTTATACAGTTCAGTATATTTCATGACATTGGACTGCTCAGTCACTTGATCCTTTTTTTTTTGGATGGGAAATCATCAAATAACCCGTCCCACTCTGCGCGGAGCGGGAGGGAGTGTCATACTTTTACTGAATAAAAACCATCTATTTTCCTTCCTCGCCCTTTATGTTCCGGGGCTGCGGTATCTCTTTCGAACAGTCCTGCAGCCCCGGCAGTCACTTCATCTGTAGTAGAGATGAGGCGAGAAATACTTGTACATACAGGGTGTAAACAACCTCATCACAAAGCCGTCAACCAAGCATTCTGTACATCAAACTAAGTAACTTTATGCAAAAATGATTGCTGGGATTTTTTTATCGGGGTGAAAAATCAAGTTTTTAGGTAGAACTCAAGGTCACGCACTTAAAACATTGTGCTGATGGATGGATAACATAGTACGGGGGCCGTGGAGGTGTTTAAAATAAAAATCTTTTAGTAAAAACTTGCATTAAAAAAAAACTTGTCAAAAAGTCTAGTCTATAACATGGAAACACTACATGACTTAACGTAACTGGCGAAATGTCCTGTTCACTTTTGCTGTGGCTGACAGGGTCCACGATTGATTGCAAAGAAATGCCTACCATCAGCTAAGCCTACATTGTGGAATGCAATACTTAAAGAATTGAAGTATAGAGCACTAAAGGTATATCTCTACCTAACCGTAGGTACAGATATTACTGGCTTAATGTTATGTTTATTTAATAAAATAAATCCAGGTTTTATTGAAACCATTCAGTCTGTAGCAGACCTTTTGGCAGAGCTCATAATCACATGTGCCCATTAACGCAGAATTAAAAATCGCCACCGGTTAGGGGGAGTAATAGCTAAATCATGTAACTTTACCCCGTGCCCCTTCTGTACCCCTGCCTGCTTCACCCCTATTACCCCATTTAGGGGTGTTATGGTAATATCATATTGTGGGGTAGCAATTTGTTTGTTGGTTTATTAGTGATCATTGAGTTATCTTAATGTTTAATTTAAATCTGGGATGGTGATTTAGCAAATTAGATACGGATTGATAGAGTGTCAATTGAGTCAATTGGTGTAGTGGTGCTGACTTCGATTCCCAGGTCGGGCATCGTGTAATTGGGTTTTTCCATCAGGAATTTCTCAGCAACAGCCACGGATTGTGGATTTGTGTCCGGTTGAATGGAAATGAAGACTCAATTCGAAAAGATTCTTGAACAGAACTCCAAAGGTTGACAATGCTATTCATTTTGTGTTTAGTTGTTAGATACCAATTTCAACCAGTTTTTAACTTTTATCCGATACATATAAAACTAATAGTTATCGTGTAGTCAGTGCTTAACCTGGTGTCAGAGTTTTTATGCCACCCATGGACCTCTGATTTGGCTTTACATGCCGTCAAGAAATATCTCTCAGGCACGCTGGTTTCCTCACGATGTTTCCTTCACCGAAGCAAGTGATAATTATACAATACGCACATAAATTCGAAAATCAGAGGTGCGAGTCTTGGGTTCGTACTTGAAACTTTGGACTTGGCTATTTGACAGTCATACCAGTAAGCTATCACTACATTAAGACATAAGACTTCATAATAATTACAAGGAAGGGTACATTTAAAACTCCCACAACGACATGCAATTATCGTTTTCACCGAAAATCACGAACAATAACAGCCCCAAAAAAGGACAGCAACTAAGTTTACAAAACCACGAAAAACACTTTGATCTATTTACACCATCAAAACATTTAAAACCACACGAGACCAGAAAGCATTAATAAAAAAATTGCCCAAACAACTGTTCAGAGAAACATGGCCAATTTTACGGAAGACCCCGTCTTCTGGTACATTTGGTCCCCCAATGAGAGTAGTCGCTGGGGAATGGGGGTATTCCCATAGGTGGTGGGGGTTCTAGGGGTAGTTTAACGATCATAAACAGTAGCTAAATGATCGAATGGCCTTTTGTATGTTGAGTGCTCTGTGATGCGCCTTGTGTGTTTGTTTTGAAGTACTTTCATGTTTGGTTAAGTTCATTTACTTTGGAAGTTTGTTAGTGCCAAATGTGTCTTGAAATTATGGTGTTTTTGGTCCTTTTGATGCACCCCTCTTATGCTAGCGTTGTCTTTATTATAGTAGAAATTATTTTTGTTTGCAGGTATTAGGATAGTTCAGTAGAAGATCTAGAGCGTAGACAGTGTGAATTGTCACTCTACCATTAAAAAATGTACTGGATGACATAATATGCTACCGAAAGGAGACATTTTTTTTTGTTTGGGGATTAGGCCACCCACATAGATTATAGCATTTAATCATGAAACTTACATTGATTTCTTCCTTATAACCTCTAGATTCCAGTGGTTAAATTAGCTAAGCATTTTCTAAACGGAATAAATGCGAAAAATCTGCAAAAAACACTTACGAAAACCAAAATAAACAGAAAAAGTAAATGTCAAAATAATGAAGTTGTCTGTCAATCACTAAAAAAGTGGGTTCATAACGTTCCGTGCCACGTTGATTTTTTAAACCATCTATGCGATTTTAGTGTAAACCTTTAAAAATAGCATTAAAAATGCTCACAGTTTAATAATATTTATTTTTATATTCTTTCTGATTCTATAATAATTATAGCAGATATGATTACCAACGGGTAGGTACCGTACTTTTTTTAGTAAACAGAAAAAAAAACGCCCCTATTCACGTAAGTATTTGTTGTCAAATGACATTGACCAAAACAGGAATTATTTGACTCGCAATAAAATATCTTGACATAGCTTATTTATTATGATTTTAAGATTCCGTTTTCATTTCTACGTAATATTTCGTTCATTACCATAGTAAAATGGTTACTTTTTTTGGTGTTATTATGAATAATAAATGCAACGACCAGGTGGGCCCAAAAAAAAACTGTCTCCTTTTATGTCATTGTAGTAAAACGAAACGTTATGAAAATAACCTGAAAGCGCTTCTCTGATTGAAGGAAAACAAATGAAAACTGTCGCAAGTTGTTTGTAGTTGTAGTTTTAACTTACAAGCAGAAAAAAATCTTCATCACCATTCCTTGGTATTGGCACCTATCACCAGCACGCACACCGTCATCTCCAAGTCTGGCACCTCTCATCCAAATGACACCCTGAGAAAACTGTCGCTTCATAAGTCTGTGGGCGTCCTGTCCTGCCTTTCATTTTCCAATTCACTTTCTGTAAAGAAAAAGTAAACCTGAAACAAAAACAAAACACGTAGGCATAATAACTCATGTGTATTTCACACATACACACCCCTACACACACACATACCCACCCCCACAACACACTTACACCCCACAGATAATTGTCCATAGCTTTTAGCCAACACAATGTATTTAATAATCCCCACAAGGGTAATTACGTTTCATATAAACGATGACCACTTTACCTTGAACCCTGCCCACTCACTTACACCAAGCTATCAGTGGCGAAGATTCTATAAAACTCGATTCCTATCGGATACCCTCTGCAAAATGGCACAGTTAGTGTTTTATAAACATACACTGTTAGTTTTTGGTCGTTCTCGAACTGAAAGCAATAAACTCGATCATTGAACTCGGAACTATTTTAAAGATATTTATTATAAATTAAATATTTCGTGATTTAAATCAAAAAATCACGTTACTTATGTTATACTTATGTTTAAAAAATCACGAAAAATTGCATTACTTAATAATGTTTTTGTTTTTGTTGTGTGTGTTTGTGTTTGCTTTCGGTTGCAAAACGACCTAAAAATAACCGTGTATGTAACCACATTAAATAAATGTACTCCAGCTTAAATCTTACAAAACTTGACCTTTCGCTACTGCAAGCTATTGGCTGTGGTATCACAACACCTTTTGAAGACCTCAATTTTCCAACTTATTGTCAGTCAATGCAGGTCAACTGTAACTGGTTTTTTGATGACCAGTGATATCAGAGATATGATACTGAACGAATTGTTTTATTGGCAAGGTCATGTCAGAATAGCTCCATGAGTCATGTCAGAATAGCCATGTCAGTTTGCTAATCAGGCATCTAGCTGACTGGCTAATTCATATTGTTAGAAACTCTTTCTTTGATAGTCGGATTTCCGGAAACGATTAATCATTTTTATTTATTTAATTTGATCAATCATAGACATTATGTTTAAATTAAGTATTATCGCACGCACTACTTCCGGTGGTACCATCACGTTTTATAGAAATATTCCTAGACTGTTTCCGGTAAAGAAATAACACGTTGTGGGAAGTAGTGCGCACGATCGTTAGTCAGTCGACATCGAACAGTTGAAGTGTACACAAGTGTAAAGTGATTTTGTTGAAAACCTAATAAATATTGTGAGTGATATCCTGCTACTTCTTTTAATATTCCCTGATCTTTAATAATATTTTACCACAGTGTAAGCTATTTTCATACGATTATTTTTGATACGAAATATAATGTAGGAAGACTTTACCGGAGTCTGGATTCACTCCCAGTGATTGACAATAGGCTCGAACCCTACAATAAGTCTACAGCTTAAGTTATGCAATGCAAAAGTTTGATTTTACTTGATATCTAAACCAACAATAATTCTGTTTTAAGAGGCCTGCGGAGTATGCGTCGTTCATACAAACGTAATACCAAAATCATTTATAAATCAAACATATTATTAAGGTAGTGTGTATTTATTTCGATTGTATCACAAAATATCTAGGTTCCCAAATATACATTTTTAATGGACACTGATTTAAACAAGAGTTATGAGAAAAATAAGTTTTCTATAGAAATTTTGAATTCCTCATATCTCGTCTTTATATCATTGTCTTTTCAAAATATATATTTGGGAACATAGATATTCTGTAATTCAATCAAAATACATACACACTACCTTGGGAACATGTTTGATTTACAAATTATTTTGGTATTACGTTTGTATGAAAAACGCATGCTCCGCCGGCCCCTTAAGCGTTCACAAAAAAAAACAAAGAAAGATGGTAGACAGATTTATCTGCTCCTGATAATTTATTTTCCATCCATCTGCATTGTCTAGCCAACCCGCGATCATGGCGCTTGCAAAATCGTCAAAATATCGGGAGCTCAAAACAATGTATAATCACGGAAGAAATCCCGTAAGTGACAATATAAGTACAACACTAATTGTTTAAAAAATATAGAACTTTAAATTTTATATCCGATCCATCCCTCCAGAATCTAACCAGCATCCTCAAACCTCTGAAACAGTTCTTTATGATAACAAATGAAGGCAAATTAAATCTGGACAATAACAAGGCAGGACAGACCAAGTGAGCCTGGCCATCATTACTAAAAGTGCGATCAGACTCAAAGTAACTGGAAAAGTAAACCGTTTGGTAGCCGCCGGCGAAAATTTGTGGGAGGGGTTGGCGGGTTGCTGGCGAAAATCAACAGAGGCGAAAGTCTGATGTTCGAGGGGCATTTTTAAGCCATTACAGGTGAACTGAAAATAAAAGGTTTATTAGAACCATTTATTACTAGCGAAAATCGACAAAGGCGAATGGATGATGCTGGAATTTATTTTCTGTTGTTTTCGTGTTACTTTGAAAATAAGAGAATTTACAAAAACATGGATTGTAGTTTCCCTAAAAAAATAATAGCCAGAAATTAGAAATAAGGAATATTCCTAAATGAATAGATACGACCTGTATCACTGGCCTGTATTCAAATAAATTTTAACATTTTTTATTTATCTTTTTTTATAATTTATCATGTCAGAATATGCAAGTCAAACTAAATAAAATTACCACCATGTCTAAACTAAAAGGTAAGTAAATATTTCATGATTACTTATTTCGGTCAATTAATAAATAATTTACATAAAATAATAACGAATTAAATCGAAAAATATATCCATCGCCAATAAAACAACTATGTTCGCTAAGCCAACAATTTGTCGCTAACTGTACAGAACCCGTTAACACCCAATATCCGCGGGCAGCACTATTAAGTCTCGCTATAGCTAACAGGAACCTTCTTCTGTTGCCTTTTGGCTGATAATGGCTACTCCTACGCACTTTATAAGATAGGGAGTGGTAAACTAGTTTGTAGGCTAAACCCAAGCACCCGTCGCTCTGTATTGGCGCCCAATATACAGGCTTTGCCTAGTTTGAGACCGATGTAAAACCTTTTTGTATTACTTTAAGCAATATTTATCAAGTGCTTGCCTATTTGGGTCTGTGGATGGGTGACCACACATTACATACCGAGTTTCCTCCGTGCCTCGGAAAGCACGTTAAGCAGTTGGTCCCGGCTGTCATTTGTAAATCTTTGACAGTCGTTACAGGTAGTCAGTGGCCCAAAAAGTCTGACAACCAGTCTTACCAAGGGGTATCGAATTACCCAGTATACTAACTGGGTTGTGGAGGTCAGATAGGCAGTTGCTCCATGTAAAATACTGGTATTCAGCTGCATCCAGTCCCAACATACTTGGGAAAAGGATAGTCAGATGGTGATGAATATTTTCCAAGTAAGTTATGCATAAAGTTTCAGGTATCCAGGTTTGCTGTCAGTTGGAATGCGATGCTATTAAGGTCATAAAGGGTGAAAACTAAAATAACTTCGACGAGTTTGGATACTTTCGTGCACCCAGCAAAACTTGATCAGTCCCGCTTTCCAAACTGCCTTAGATCATATATCATCATCATTCTCTTGTACTTATCCTAATACATCTGGGGTCAGCGCAGCATGACTTCTTCTTTTATAACTCATCATATCATCATACACCTCCTTTCGTGTAAGATCATCCTTCACAAGGTCCATTCACCGTTTCTTTGGTCTCCCTCTACTCTTAACCACATTCACTTGAATAATGTATTGTGCCGGCTATCAACTGTCATCATAAAATCTCTCATTCGCAATCCATCATCTATATTCCCCTTTAAACTAGTTCCATCCGAGTTAATGTTTTGATGTCTAAATAAGAAGATATCGGCAGTAACAGCAAAGGTAGCGACACAACGCGGCAAATTGCGGGAATGTGCGGCGGCCATTACGGCACATTACTCGAACCACTGCTTTTCATTCGAGTGGGGGACGACATTCAATTATTTTAGTGATGTTCCTCTTTTTGTGTATTTATTAATAGTATTTTACATAAAGATTACTCTTCACTTAAAGCACTTACGGGATTATAACCGTGATTTTCTTGTGGTTTTTCGAGCACCCGATATTTCGATGCTGTTGCAAGCATCATGATCGCGGGAATACTGAAGACTGAAGACTTCTTTCCTTTCTTCTTTTCTTTCTTCTTTTTGATTCTGAAGACTGTTTTTAAAACCACAAGAAAATCACGGATATAACCCCGTAAGTACTTGAAGTGTAGTGAGAAACCGTGAAAGTCTAAAAGATTACTCTTGGTCAAGTTGACATTGTCTCCGAAATTAGGTTCTTCCAATACTTGTGAAGTTAGCTCTGAATTATTTGTCCTCTCTTGTAAAAAAAGGGGAAAAGAGGAACAAGGTATTGCGAGCCACTTACTGTAGATACTTATGATTTTTACTTTAATTAATTCCCAAATTGTATTTATCAAGTATGCTGTGACCTAAACAATGGATGGATTGTGTGAGGAATGATTTGAAAGAAGAAGGAGTAAATGGTAGCGTGGCGGTTGACAGAGGAGAATAAAAGAAAAAAAAAATGGTAAAGTAAAATGGGCCAAGGGTAGGAAGGTGATGCCGCGAGCTACTAACGACTTCTTAAACTGTGCCAATTAAAAGAACTAATACATAGGTATTCCATCAGACTCCTAACCGCAATATAAACACACCGTTTTGTCTTAATTTTATCTAATACCAGCATTACTTTATCTCTTTCATAAAAAAGCGAGCATAGACAACACACCTCATTATTTCGGCCTCATTACAGAACAGACAGACCACAGATTATGTTATTGTTTTGTCTATGGAGGGGTCGGGTTTCGCGCCATTTGGCCAACCAGTCGTGTAAGCACCGGGAGGAATGGCGCACAGTGGTCGGTTGATGTTAAGTGTAGTTTTTGTTTTGATTGGTTAAATGTGATGTGAAAGAGTAGGAATGATTGAGTATGATGGATTATGTGATTTTAAAAAACAACGAATGTTCCAAAGTACCATTTAAAAGTAATGCAGTTTTTTAAAAGTGTTTTTATTAAAATTAAACTTTGGAGTACTGTCGAATTGATATACAGGGTTTACTGAAATGATGTGTCTTCACCTGAATTAATGCTCTTGGAGAATGGCTTTTCTTTCAGTCATTTATGCTTTTTATTGTTTACTATCAAACACCATACTTAAACTATTACCATTTTTTTGTACAAACAGCTTGGATCTAATAACCAACAACCCAGTGTGCGCCGCACCCACTCAATTCCCAGTAGTCAGGATTGTCTATTTGAATTTAGAATAAGCCCGCTCGAAATTCGAATTGAGATGTTTGTTTATGAATCAATGGTTAGATTTGATTTGAAGTGGAGTGGGGTGACCCAATTGAGTTTGTGAAAGAGACAAATTATCTAAGTGGCCAGTTGTTATTTTTAAACTATCGTTCTATTAAGACTTTAATGTTTGCATGGCGTTTTAAATGACGAATGCGTGTTTAAAAGTAAATTAGATTAATATAGCGTGACAGCTGACATAGACACACAGGAGAATGAAAGACGGAAACGTGTTGTGCCGATCCCAATTACCTAAAAAGGGTAGGAAAATGATGATTGCGTCTTATTAAGACTTTGGTCTGTACTTACTTAACACTGAACTGCATAGATTTTTTTCCTGCTTTCTTGGCCAATGGATTAAATCTAAATTTCTTTAAAAAACACACACACACGCAACAGACAGTCTTTCCATTAATTGACTCAGGGTCGATGTGGCGTTATATTGGCGTTGTGTTAAAACTGGAAAAAATAAATAAAGCTAATCAATTTCTAAAACAATACCTATCTTAGTAATCTTCTTACTCTAAACTTCAATTAACTTATTAAAATACCCATTATCTAACCCACGAAAACAAATAAATAAAATCACCGCCATAATAGCTGGCAACACCGAATCACCGTTTAATTAGTGTTGCCACCCTCTCAGTTATATTACTTTGTGATGTAGTGATGTGCTCTCTGATATATGTTAGGGGTGCAGGGATGAGGGTTCCGTATGGTTGTAGTTTGGTGTAGATTTGATTACTTTATTTTAGTAAATGGTGAAGATATCGTTGGTAAAACAAACTATAAGTCATGCAAGAATATTTTGGCTTTCAAGCGGCCTCAATCTTGGTGAGATTTCAAAATCAAAAATCAGGCACTTTTGAATTGTCGAAAATGAACATTTAAAGTAGCTACAGTCCCAGTCACAAGACATAAAAACTGTGAAAGTACTGTAGTTGCCCATTCCCTAGCGTAGATCTCTATGGAGAAGAACGGGCAAGAAACTCCATGGACACTCTTTTAAATCAAAATATTGTTACAAAATCTTGGTTACATCATTCATGTTGAGATGGTATATTATGTGAGAACAATGTAGCAAGATGTGCACGTTAAAAGTGTCCATAGCAAAACAAAAATAAAATACAACTCAAAAACAAAATATTAATTCAAATAAACCATGGCGACTAAGAGATGACCAGTCACAACTGACAGCGCCCGTTCACGAACATGACGCATGGATCAGCACCATTCAGCTCAACCATTTTGAAGGGAACTAAATGGTCCGACACACGCGCCACCATCAGCGAGACATTTGAGTGAGCATGACATACTCTCAACCGCCAGGGCACATTCAAGTCAAGAACTGCCGTAGGTTTCCAGTGAATGATAGCTTACTAGTACTTACATAGTACTCACACAATATAGGCTATGCGATTATATAATACTAACATTGTATCTATACAATGCAAAGATAAGTATCGCTCAACTTGTAATATGCTTGTTTACATAGTGTGCGTTTAATGCATGTTTTAAATTTCGTCTCATTCAGTTCAAGAATACTTTGTGGAATTTTATTATAGCATCTCAAACAGTACCCCATGAAAGATGAGTCTACTTTAGCGAGTCTAAAGCCTGGCTGAACTAGTTGGTCCCTATTTCTAGTGCTGTAATTGTGTCTGTCACCTCTTTTACCAAAAAGATGCAGATTTTTTCTGACGTACATTATGTTTTCGTAGATGTATTGGCAATGAACCTTAAATAGTTCCCTTACAAAATCACGCATACGAAGATTATAAATGGCTCTGATGGCTCTTTTCTGCCGAATAAATATAGACTCAATATCAGCAGCCCGTCCCCATAGCAAAATACCGTAAGACATTATACAATGAAAGTAACTAAAATAGACCAGTCTAGCGGTATCTACATCAGTGAATTGACGGATTTTTCTAATGGCATATGCTGCTGAACTTAAGCGCCCCGCAAGCGATGTTAAATGAGAACCCCATTGTAGCCTTGAATCAAGCGTAAGCCTCAGGAAAACAGTTTTATCTACGAATTCGAGTTTCTCTTTATTCAATATTATCTCACAATCACTACTTTTAACATTCGGTTATGAAAATCTAATGCATTTAGTTTTCTTTTCATTCAATTCCAAATTGTTTGCTGTGAAGAAAATTATAAATGCATCTTAAAATCATACAATATCAGTGAGTGGCGGTACTTCCATACAAGCCTTAAAGCTAGGCTCTTATAACCTACTACTCTTCATGATTTTAGAGTTTCTGAACAGTCTGCTTGCAGCACCAGACACGCCACTGTACAGTGATCATCAACTTTCCTCAAACGTGGTGATTATAACTCTATTTCCTGGTAAAGGAAAGCTTTGCCATTTATGTGCGTAACCCTAAATTGGGTCCATTAAAGAGATATCCCAATTCCCAGTTGTGAATGACAAAACATCATAAAATTGCTCCATGGATGGCTTTTGGCTCGAGTTACCCTTAAGAATGATTAGTTTTATGGGTTGATCCTGATTCGGGCATTTTTCGTTGACGTTAAAACGAAAAATGCTCGTATTGACCCAAATTACTCTCGTATTCCAGGACGTTCATCATCTAGATTGCATTTATTAAATCAAATTACTAGTTTGAAACTCACTGAAATATTAAATACAGATTTGGCTAAATACGAAACAAACAACAACGGTGGATTGATACGTATTTAAAAGTAGTAGGCTTCAATTTCAAATGAATTTTAAGGCGCAGTTAATAATTATGCAGCTGCGTATGCCCCGTCCTGGCCATGATTTCCTTATTTTAAGAATGATAATAATGTTCATCTTGATATCTACTATCCCAATTAATAAAGCCTTTCAAAAATTGAGTTACAAAAACTCGAATAACCATTGTCACCATTGTGTTTTTTTAGACAGCGTCTCCATCATCTAAGCAAAATAATGACTAAGTTTTCTACCGTACCAAACAAAAAAGTCCCGAGTCAGACACGAACCCCGGGCCTCTTCCCTCACGTACCATCTGTCGCCACAATGGGCACTTACAAAACGCATTCACTATTTTATCAAATCTATCACAAACACACTCCACACAAAAACCAACCCTACCTCAACCATATAGATGTTAATATCGAGTGGTGTTACATTTTTAGGGTCCCCCATTCCATATGGATTAACTAAAATGAATCGTAAATTCGATCTTTGACACCTTTTTCATTTTGGTTTCAAATGATTTTTGTTGGAACCCCTCTTTTTATTTAGAGTGGGTAAATAGACATGCCTTCTGTAACATGCGATTTCATTATGAGTAGATTATTGAGTATTTAGTAAAAGATTAGTTATTTTATGGGGTGTTATATTTGTGTATGTCTATTTAAATATGTTTCTTTCTTTCTTTCTTTCTATTTACATAGATAATGTCGGAACTTGGTCAACTGACATTAGTTTTCTTAAATTTTATGTCTTCCAATTGTGTATTATTTCAGCTGCTGTCAGCTGGGTTATTTCGAAATATGAAAAACCTGATAAAAAGCCGTTTTTTTTTCAATGTTTTGTCTCTTGATATACGATTTTTTTTTCTATTTTCTCATAAAAAAAAAACTCTTAACTCGAATGGCAGGCCTAACACATCCCGCGGCAGTGGACACACATGTCCGGACAAATCAGTACGGATGACAACACTAGCTTTTTGGCAAAATAAACGGTTGATTATCCTTGTAAGTTAAAGTTAAAAACTTTTTTGCGCGTGTTAAAACTGACCTATCAAAGGCCTAAGAAAAGTCATACTTATTTAATCTTTACCACATTCTGTGGGCTATGCAGATATCTATGTTAAAAGATTAGGTACAAAAAAATGCATCAACAAACCAATTCATCAAATGGCATAATACACTACCAGTTTTTTATGAGTCAAGAGGATTACTACTATTGTGCAATTTAAGCTGTCCTACATAAGGTTGAAAATCTTTTGTAGAAAGTGACAGAGTATGTGTAAATTAAAACGTTATTCAATGGCTTTTTGGGGGAGCTAAAGTAATGATCTTAGGGTTCCGTTTACAGGACTGCACAATAAGAGGCAAGTTTCCTTTTATTAGTTACTTAGATATTATTATGAGTTCGACAAGCAGAACTACTAGGATTTGTAAACTCTCGATATATTTGAAGAAGACTAGCCACTAGATTACCTGACTAGATTTTCATGCATCGTATATTTTTTTTTAAATTGGTTTTGGGGATTTGTACCCCTAAGGATACGTCAACCCCATTGTATCTTAAAACTAACTATCATTCACTACACTAAGGTCCATGTTCACCAAAAAGATGACAGTCTGATTATCTAAAACAGCTGTTTAATGCGCATTTTTGTATGGGAACATGTCACAGTGACAGCTGTTTTTAGATAATCAGACGGTTATCTTTTCGGTGAACATGGACCTAAATAGAATATAAAGAAAAAAAACTAGTGACATAATTAGGGATTCACCACTACTGCCAAACGACACAGTTTTTTGCTAAATCCAATTCAGGACGTAGCACGTTCTTAAAAATATCTTTGACACTACAGTACCTATAAATTTAATGGCAACATAAATAGTAAAAAAACGGTACCTTACATTAATAATTCTATATCTAAGTTAACTAACCAGTAAAAATAATAAAATCAGCTGCAGAACCCACCAATTTTCTGTGACTACAATCCTACCTAGACCTACCGCCCGCCATTGTTGTGATAGTTCGCTAACACATCGTAATGCATTGGCAACAGAGGGTTACGTGATGTAGTGTCAAATCGGAACACAATTACGTTACCAATCTGTTTTTATAGTTATTTGGGCTATGATATTTGTTGGTTCTGATATTTGGCAGCGTTTTGGAGTGTTGGCTGTTCAAGTTGACGAAATAAGTGTAGTTGAGTTCATTTTTTATACTTCTAGTGTATAAGGGGTTAGATGAGACATTAAATGAATACCTTATTCTCATTTGAGGGGATTTAGTGAGAATCTGCTTGGGAAGTACTTACTCAATATATAATTCTCAATTTGCAATCTACAGTCTGAATTGAGGTGGTAGTTTACAACGATAATATGATTATTGTGGAAAGTGTAAATTGTCTTTCCTGGCGTGCATAATGTGGAAGCATATTTAATCTACTTATCTACACACAACCCGAAACTAACTTACAAATGCAAAAACAGGAAAATTTAATTTTGGGGGCCACGGATAACTAAACTCATGGCTTTGGAAGTCAATAATTAAAAAGACAGTTAGTTTATTAACTAAAGATTGCTTTCTTCTTCAGATTGTTTCATTTTAAATTCATATTAAACGAAAAGTGAACACGCGAATACGTGATGACAGTGTTTTCGCGTGGAACACGAAATTAAGCGATGTTATATCGCGCTAGACAGCCCCGCGGGGACACTGCTAGCGTGGTGTATGTAGTGATGTCGGAGCTTTAATTTATTTACGTTTTAAACTATCAGTAGTGCATTAATTGACTACAAGGCTACATGAAGTCTAGCTCGCCGTCCGTCCGTCTTATGACGACAGGCCATACCGACGGCGCGTTCGTGTGCCACGCGCGCCTCAAAGAGATGTCAGCAAAAGGAAGGGGGCAAGGGCCGAAGCCTGCCGGAACTGCGGGACTGTTCGAAAGAGATACCGTGGCCCTGGAACATAAACAAATAAATAAATATCGCTGGACATTATACACAGCGCCATCTAGTGCCACACAAAGGGCGAGGAAGGAACTTGGATGGGTTTTAGTCAGTAAAAGTCTAACACTCCCTTCCGTTCCGCTCAGAGCGGGGCCATTTGATGATTTCTCATGCAAAAAAAGGGTACATTAGGTACTTCTGGAAAACACAATAGAAATCAATGATAATGATGATTCATTATCATTTCCCTGCTCTTATTCCAATTCATTTGGGGTCGGTGCAGCATATCTTCTGACATACTCCTCTATTACTCGTAATTTAATCAGAAACCTCTTTTCTTGCCATATCATCTTTTATCCATTTCATACTTAAAGCTCAATTATCAGCTGATATATCACAATTTAGGAATAACGTGTGACTCCGGCTATCCTTCATAATCTGCTTGCTTTTTAGGGTTCCGTAGCCAAATGGCAAAAAACGGAACCCTTATAGTTTCGCCATGTCTGTCTGTCTGTCTGTCCGCGGATAATCTCAGTGACCGTTAGCACCAGAAAGCTGAAATTTGGTACCAATATGTATATCAATCATGCCGACAAAGTGCAAAAATAAAAATTTAAAAAAACATTTTTATTAGGGTACCTCCCCCAGACGTAAAGTGGGGAGCGATTTTTTTTTTAATTTTGACCCTGACGTGTGATATATTGTTGGATAGGTATTTAAAAATGAATAGGGGTTTTCTAAAATCATTTTTTGATAATATTAATATTTTAGGAAATAATCGCTCCGAAAGTCAAAAACAATGTGTCCCCCCCCCTCTAACTTTTGAACCATAAGTTTAAAAAATATGAAAAAAATCACAGAAGTAGACCTTTATATGAACTTTCTAGGAAAATTATTTTCAACTTGATGAGTTGAATAGTTTTTGAGTTATATAGCACTTTTTCAAAAAAACGCAAATGATAACTTTGTTTTTCATACAAATACTATGAAAAACAAAGTTATTTTTGCTGACGAAAAATGTTGGTATTTTTAATGGTCTGGGAAGCTACGGAACCCTACAGTGAGCGTGGCCCGACACGCTCTTGGCCGGTTTTTTCCCAACTATGTTGGGGTCGGCTCCCAGTCTAACCGGATGCAGCTGAATACCAGTATTTTACATGGAGCGGCTGTCTATCTGACTACTACAACCCAGTTCGTACTGGGTAATACGATACCACCTGGTAAGACTGGGTGTCAGGCTTTCGGACCACTGACTACCTGTAACGACTGTCAAAGATCTACTTACAATAACCACGGACCAACTTGGGAAAGCCTCTGAAGATTTACCTGAGTGGCTTTTATTATTTGGTTACGAGCTCCTCCTGACTCCAGCTACAAAAAGTCGGCATCAACATCATTATACAGAGTGTAAACAACCTCATCACGAAGCCGTCAACAAAGCATTCTGTACATCAAACTATGTACTCGTAACTTAACGCTAAAATTATTGCTGGGAAACAACTTTTTTTTTGGGGTGAAAAATCATGTTTTGCGGAGATGAGAATGCTAAGGGGGATGTGTGGTGTTACGCGAATGGATAAAGTAAGGAATGAGTATATTAGAGGAAGTCTGAAAGTGGCGCCGGTGACTGAAAAGTTGTGTGGTAATCGGTTGTCGTGGTATGGGCATGTGATGCGGAGGAATGAGGAAAATGTCATAAAAAAAGTTTTGAGTATGAATGTGGATGGGTATTTGAGTAGAGAAAGACCAAAGAAACGATGGATGGACTGTGTTAAGAAGGATATGGTAAGAAAAGAAGTGTCTGATGAGATGACGAAAAATAGAGGAGTATGGTATTTGGTGTAATAAGAATAACAAATGCAAGGGCCTAAAAAAACTTCTTTGCGTAAACTTTTACAACTATATTGTCACTTCTTGTAAAGTGCGGTATGGATTGGAACCTAACCGTATGCAGTTTAATACCAGTATTTCACAAGAAGCGGCTGACGATATAGAATAAAGAATTTAAAAAGCTGAACATTATTATAATATAGGTGTTGAATACCGCCGCAGGACAAGTTTGTCACAGAGTAGCGGGATTCAGCGCCACATGACGCGATGATGCCATGTTGCGATGTTGCTCGCGCCGGACCAGCCCGCGGCGAAACAATGTAGTGACAACAACGCCGACGTGGTTTTACAAATAATGAAAAGTTTTGTATAAATTCAATTTTGTGCTATAAGGTAAAAGCGTCAGTGTGGCCCGCGAAATTCAAATTTCTCTTACGTTTTTTGCAATTTCCAGGGCAGTGCTAAGTTGTATGTTGATAAGCATATCGGTCGTGACTGTAAGACGTATTAAATTACAGAATTATAGTCATCAAAATTATCAAGACAACCCTCCAAGTTCGTAAGAGTCGATGAACGAATTTTTCACGGTCAAAGTCCTTCTTAATGGCCAATGGCATTGCAGACAATCTAAGGTGAAACTAATTGTGATTAACACATTATGAGTTCTACACATACCTTAATTGAAAGAACGAAATCATTCCCGCTCCGTCGAGTACCTTTACATCGACTCGTGATTAGAACAGGGTACTCCCAGTTATACCAGGTTCTGTCGAGGTGTTTGGAGAACTCGGTGCATGCTTTAATTATGATTGGCTAATATTAGTTATAAAGCGTTTGGCAGAGGTTTAAACCCGTACGGACAGATTTGGGACAGCCGCTAGCCAGTCCGTGACACCGGTCGCAGCCGCGGGCAGTCACAGTACTTCTAGTATCTCTCTATCTTTCTATCTCAGCACTTTATCTGTCAGAATCCTCTGTCAAGAGTCAGATTCTTCTATTACTTTGAACAGCTTTGGAAATACACAAATAAATTAAAATCTCGTAGACTTTTCGTAGCCGTCGTCTACGACCGTAGCACGTTGCTACGCCGGTGCTACGCTGGGTCTACGACGTAGATGAGCTCTAAAGATGTAGCGCGTTTTGTCTAGCAATGAAATGGAATGAAGTACGGCAATAAAGCGATTGTTATTTTTTACATAACATAACATCACGCTTTTCATCCTCGCAGGGTTAGGCAGAAGAGTACCTTATACTCCCTACACCTACATTTCGCCAAATATGATTAAGTCCCATAATACTCCCTACACCTACATTTCGCCAAATATGATTAAGTCCCATAAGATAGCACTCCATGTAAAATACAGGTATTCAGCTGCATCCGGTTTGACTGGAAGCCGACCCAAACATAGTTGGGCTGCTCAGTAGTCGCTCTTGCGAGTTCTAGTCTGGCGAGGCAGTCTTTTCTTCAAGGTTTTTTTTAACTGGTTCTATTTTCGAGCATTTGTAATAGGATAGATGACAAAAAAATTAGTTCCTCAGTCAGATTACCAACAAATATTTGACCCGTATTTTTTCTTTTGTTGCATAAGTCAAAATTGATGAAGATACAAGGCTTTCAAAATTCTCAATACGTCACGCCTTGGTTTAATTTTTAGCGAGTTCTGACGTCATAAGCCTCCACTCCCGAGTTCTGATGCGTTTTATTTTTGTCAATAAAGGGTGTAAAACACCTCTTAACGAAGCCGAAAGGCACTTGTTCTCCCCATCATTGCGATCATTTTTTTGTTCTACACCATACCTGGGAACCTTCTAGTTACGGAGATATTGGGGGTCAAAGTTACAACTTTTCGTCAAGTTTTTTTTTAAATACATGTTTTTAATGTAAGATTTTTACTTAAAACACCTTTACGACCCCCGTACTATTCAATCCAACCATCAGCACATTTTTTTAAGTGCGTAACATTGAGTTTTACCACAAAACATGATTTTTCACCCCAAAAAAAATAGTTGTTTCCCAGCAATATTTTTTGCGTAAAGTTCCTTAGTTTGATGTATAGAATGCTTGGTTGAAGGCTTCGTGATGACTTGGTTTACACCCTGTATTTATTGATTAACAAAAGCAAAAAATACGTGTCCATTATTTTCCAATACTATAACTGTTGGACTAAACAGCTTTGCAATTTTTTGATACTGACGTGATGCCGTCGTGTTGCTATTTTAAAATTAAGAATAAACACACAATAACATGTTTACTCTGTGGCACTGCGAAAGGGAGAAACTGGAGCTAATCATCGCGACCGACTCCAACGCGCATCACACTCTCTGGGGTAATGTCAAAACCAACAACCGAGGTGAGGCAATGCTCGACTTTATTCTTAGCAATAATCTTGTATTACTCAACAAAGGTTCAGAACCAACTTTCATTAACGCACGATCACAAACGGTAATAGACCTAACTCTATCAACCATAGGTATCTCCAACTCCATCCAGGACTGGCATGTGTCCAGCGAACTATCATGTTCGGATCACAGATGGATTCGATACACCATCAACTTCAACCTACCAAAGCCACAACCGAGGAGGGTCCCTCGAAACACAGACCAAACCAAGTTCATAAGGCTAGTCAAGGCGGAGCTTGGTAATTTACCCTCCCTTCCAGACGAAATCCCTTTAATCAACTTAGATGAACACGTAAACAACCTCACATCAATCCTTTTAACTAGCTTTGAGCAGTCTTGCCCACTCACTGTCCCAAGACAGGGGGCAAGGCAGTCCTGGTGGGGTCCAGAACTAGAAAGACACCGAAACAGGCTGCGAAGGCTGTTCAACAGAGCTAGGAACACACGGTCGCCAGACGACTGGGACCGTTACACAACAGCCCGTAGAACTTATAAAAAACTGATACGCCTCAGAAGTAAAAACGGCTGGAGGCGATTTTGTACTAACATTGAGAATAGCAACCAGGCAATGAGGGTCAAAACTTGTCTCGCCGCCGGGACTGACCTTTCCATAGGTTGCCTAAAAAAACCAGACAATACCTACACTAATAACGATGCGGAGACTAGCGAATTACTTCTTACCACCCACTTCCCAGGCTGCCGGATTGCGACCCAAGAGAGCTGGGAACCGTACAGCGAAAGGGCCACGAGCAACATAGACTGGGAGGTGGCCTCAGAAGTAATAGACAAAGACAAAATAATATGGGCAATCAACACCTTCCTACCTTTCAAGGCAGCTGGTTTGGATGGCATTTTTCCGGCTCTGCTCAGATGGAGCGGTGACTCGCTAGCCGAATACCTCGTCAAGGTTTTCCGTGCCTGTCTAGCCCACCGCTACATCCCCTTGAAATGGCGCGAAGTAAAAATAATCTTTATTCCAAAACCAGGTAGGAGCGATTATACTCAACCCAAGTCCTTCCGACCCATCAGCCTCACCTCGTTTTTCTTGAAGACTTTAGAGAGGCTGGGAGACAGAAGGATTAGGAACCAAATTTCATTACTTAAACCTTTACACCCCAACCAACACGCCTACTGCGAAGGCAAGTCAACTGAATCAGCACTCCACTGCGTGGTCACACGCATAGGAAATGCTCACAAGACCAAAAACCCAACACTGGGCGCCTTCATAGACATAGAGGGTGCTTTTGACAAAACGAACTTCGCCAGTATCGGCCAGGCACTAGTCGCGCACGGTGTGGCGCCAACGCTTATACAATGGATTCACAACATGTTAAAATACCGCGCGATTCAATTTACTGTAAACACCACCACACGAGGTATCGTTAGTAGGGGCTGCCCACAGGGTGGGGTGCTGTCACCACTACTGTGGAACCTAGTAGTAAATGAGCTCATTACAGAGCTCAACGCTAGCAGTCTGTACTCGGTGGGTTATGCAGATGACATAGCAATTTTAATCACGGGGAAATTTGAAGGCGTCTTATGTGACCTCATGAGGAAAGCCTTCAAAATAATCGAGAATTGGTGTATAAAACACGAACTATCGGTTAACCCCACCAAAACGGAACTAATCATGTTTACAAACAAAAGAGTCCTTGGACCGCACAAACTTCCTAAACTATTCAACACCGAACTAACACTTAAAGAAGAAGTCAAGTACTTAGGAGTGATTCTGGATAGCAAATTGCTCTGGAACAGACATCTTGACTACAAACTTAACAAAAGCACAATTGCACTGTACCAATGCAAAAAAATGCTAGGAAAAACGTGGGGGCTGTCTCCAAAGATCACGCTGTGGCTTTACACAGCGGTGATCAGACCAATGCTGACTTATGGCGCATTGGTCTGGTGGACGAGAACTGAGCTCTCGACCACCGTCTCAAGGCTTCAGCGGTTCCAAAGGCTGGCCTGTTCCGCTATCACTGGCTGTATGAGGACCACCCCAACTGCGGCAATGGAGATAGCCCTACAATTAACTCCCCTTGAATTGTACATACAGCAGGAGGCAGCACTAGCAGCTATCAGGCTTATGCACTTAGGCTTATGGGGCAAGAACCACACCAGTCCCCACGCAGGCATCCTGGACCGGGTGATGGAGTATCAACCTCTTATCGCCGCCCCGTGTGATAGGACACCTAAAAAACCTATGTTCAACAAAAGCTATAGTATACAAACAACAGAGGAATTTAGGGATCAGTCAGGAGTCAATGAAGTACGCATCTACACAGATGGCTCTAAAACTCTAAACGGCTCAGGGGCTGGCGTACATTCCCTAGACCTCAACATTAACTTTCACCTACCACTAGGCGAACACAGCTCGATATTCCAATGTGAGTGTGTCGCCCTAACTCAAGCCGCAACAGCCGCAAAACGTCTAGGGATTCACAACTACGCAATCAGATTCGTATCTGATAGCCTGGCTGTGCTTAAAGCCCTAGAAAATAAGCAAACTAACAGCAAATTAATATTTGAATGTCACCTCGCCCTGGAGAGTTTATCGCTGTCTAACAGAATCACCCTCCAGTGGATCAAGGGGCACAGTGGATCCCTAGGCAATGACGCCGCAGACGAACTTGCTAAGAGAGGTTCCGAGATGGCAGTACTAGGCCCGTACCCACTCCTTCCCTTACCTTTCTCACAATTCCGTACATGGATTCGCCAGAGATCAACTGAACTTCATAACAACAAATGGTCACGGTCCACAGACTGCAGGCAGTCAAAAATGGCGATGCCAAGTCTACACCCGCGACTAACAAAACGACTGCTCAGCCTAAGTAGAAATAACCTCAGAGTTATAATAGGGTCAATGACGGGCCATTGCCCCCTTAACAAACATCTCTTTAACATAGGCGCCACGGACAGCCCACTCTGCAGGGGCTGCTTTGACGCCGAAGAATCAGCCGCCCACGTCATCCTGGAATGCGAGGCCGTGGCTACCCAACGCAAACAAATCCTCGGAACGGTGAGGTCGCTCCGCGAAGCCTGTGAAGCTCCCAGGAAACTTCTGTGCTTCTGGGCGGAGCTAGGCTGGCTAAATTAGCCAGGACACCTACGCACAACGGACCGAATGGGAGTCTAAGTGCGGAAAATGGAGTCCCTACTCTACTCTACTCTACTCTTACTCTGTGGCAGAAGTTTCAAACGTCGAATAAACTCTGTGTGGCGGCGGCCGCTGATTTCCCAGCGGTTCGCGACGCCTGCTCCAATCACGGCACTGTGAGAGACGTGCAAGGTTGGGAGGACGGGTTTAGAACAGCTGGAAATACAAAAAATAGCACATAGGATTAGTCTGTGCATGCGAGAATATTAAGATTTTCTTCTAGAATCTAGCAAAATGTTTTGTCTACGCCTCCAGCAATACTTTCTGATTAATTTCGTTGTGGGATCCAAATAGTCATTCTCGGGGACTTCGTCGAGTTTCATTGTCTCTGTGCTTTTCTGGTGGTCGCCACTGTTGATTCTGGCTTTCAGGAGTTGCAGTAGTTTGAGGATAGTGTGGCGGGTTTGTACAGAGATAAAACAAAATTCACAAAATAGGTGAGATAGACCACCTCATTCCACAACCAATGCAAGTGTTTTTGTTTCAGTCCAGCCCATATCTTACTTCAAAGTTTCCCAAGGGCTTAAGTACCTTAGTAGGTCCTCGGCTGCGTCTCGAAAGCCGTTGGTCCTGGTTTGCAATTGTAAATTTTTGACAGTCGTTAAATAGTCTTTGGCCAAGTCTGACGTCCTGTCTTAACAAGCGGAATCGCATTGCCCGGTACTAACTGGGAGTCAGATAGGCAAACGCTCCATGTAAAATACTGGTATTCAACTGCATCTGGCGCTGGAAGCCGACCCCCACATAGTTGCGATAAGGCAAGGCAGATGATGAATAGAATATCTACCTATCTTTTGTACTATAGAATAGAATTCGTTTCTCCAAGACATGGTGAAATGGAAAATCTGCACAATTTTACTCCACACAATTCTTTCCCTGTGCCAGCCCTAAGCCCACCTAATGCTCTCCGCGTCCTAATCAGCGCAGCGCACCTCAAACGCGCGTCTTCCAACGGTCGCATGTTCCAATCTCGAATATTTAAACTTACCTCTATCGTTCGTGTTCCTATATTGAATTTTGAAATGCACTTGTTCCAAATACGTTTTGTTTTTTTTTCGACAAGAGTTTTCAGCGTGTTTCAATACTCTTTTATAAATGCTCTTTTTGGTGATATGAAGACCAGTAAAATTTGATCTGGCATAGATTTTTCACGTATGAGAAGTAACTGACTGCTTCGTTGGTCTAGTGGTTCCAATTTGCGACTGCTGAGCGTGAGGTGGGTTCGATTTGTGTTAGTAAATGGACCCTTCAAGCTATGTTAGTGAAATTTCACTGGTGCACTACAATAAACCTATAATCTGACTAGGGAAACTGATACTACATATGTAGAATAAAAGAATAAAAATATATACTTGTAGAAGAAGAAGTGTACCTTATAGTACACCCACATTTCACCAGTTATGTTTCAGTCTCATGTAATAAGGGCCGAGCCTATTACCATCAACCGGGCACAAATTCAGACTCCGTGGCTGCTACTGAGAAATTCCTGATGGAAAACAAAATAACACTTGCCCGACCAGGGAATTGATCCCAGGACCTCATGGTCAACAGTCGCATTTGCAACCACTCGACCAACGAGGCAGTCAGTTATTATTATATTATATAAATGACATTATTTAGTGACAGAGTGTATTAAAACCACGCGATATTGTACGTGGAGTGTCGTTGTTTCGCATTTCACGCCATTTTGTGAACGCTCAGTACTCTGTTGATTACTTGTGCACTTTGTAAGAACGCGGTAAGTGACAAAAAAGGAAATATTTAATCAAAATACAATATTTTAGATTGGGTCGTCATTAAATGAGCAACAGGCGTATTCATGTACAAATATGGAAATGTGTCAAAAATTATCACAGAAGGCAATGGTCTTCATCATCTGCAAAGTCATTTCACAACTACGTCGGGGTCGGCTTCCAGTCTACCCGGATGCAGCTGAATACCTGTATTTTTTATGGACTGCCTATCTGACCTCCACAACCCAGTTAGTACTGGGTAATACGAAACCTCTTTTTAAGCCTAGTTTTCAGACTTTTTGGGCCACTGCCTACCTGTAACGACTATCAACGATCTGCAAATGACAGCCGGGACCAACGGCTTAAGGTACTTTCTGAGGCATGGAGGAAACAACAGTTTTATATAATGGGGTGGTCACCCATCCACAGACCAACTAAGGCCACTTAGGCTGATATTATTAAGCCAAGAGGTCCTCAAGAACATAACCTATTACGTAAAATACATAGCGAAGGAATGATTTATAAATAAATAAAAAATCACGATACCCGGTGCCACCCCGTTACACAGTCAGACTATTCCACGGGGCGAACCGATGACATTTTCGCTCGATGATTTTTCCGTTCCACCACATTCGCGAATGACTGCCTTCTCATTTAAGCAATGGCATTTGACGGGTGTGCCTTTGTCAATGGCCGTTGAAAAAAAAAAGTATAGACGTTCCATTTTAGATTGGAGTTAGCGCGTTTCTGTTTATATTTTTTAATAAAATATATTATTCTTTTTTTAAATGTTGCGTTTGCGCGCGATTTTTGTGTTTGGAACGAGAGTGTTATTTTATTTTGTTTGTTTTTTTCTGGTGATGTGGTGTGTTTAAAGGAAATAGGCAACATACCAATTATTATTGTTTATGCTACTAATAGTAGGAAACCCGCACCAACACAAAAAACCAAGACATGTAACACAAACCTGCACTGGGCCCGCGTGGTGGTTTATAGCCCATTCCCTCTCATAGAGAGGAGACCTGTGTCCCAGTAGTGGGAACATTAATAGGCTGATGATAATGATGATGATGCTGCTGAAATACCTCTATCTACCTCTAAAATGTTGCTTGGCGCGTGACAAAAGTTGAAACTAATGACGCCATCTTATTTTAAAATCCATTTTATAAAATGTTTATCAACACTCGATGTCTGTCAAGCGTTAAAATATCCTGGTAGGTAACTTTGCAGTAACGAAGTAAATACTAAACATATTGTTATCATTAGACGTCTTCTCTTTTCTTTCTTAGAAATATTATGTTATAAGGGAAGTCATAACTCTTACCGACTCTTACGTTACGTTCTACGATCTCATTAACGGCCATTTTCAATAACTTACTGTTCGGTTTCGGTAGGTTGCTATCGCTGTCTGTTTGACACTTATTTAACCAACCGATAGAAACAACGTCACAGAAAAGCTTTCTTTGATTTTTCTATAACCAAAGTGACAGGTAGGACACCGTTAGCTACGAGAGTAGGTATATTAACTGCCGGTTATACGTAAGTCAGTTATAAAAAACGGCCTTCTAAACAAATGACTTGACTTCTAAATAAACGCAATAAAACTTTACTTCGTAAAATCGTCTCACTGAACTCAATGAAAGAGACATACCAACATAATTAAAATAAGCGCTAAGGTCCATGTTCACCAAAAAGATATCGGTCTGATTATATAAAAACAGCTGTCACTGTGACATGTTCCCATACAAAAATGACAGTTTTGTTTAGATAATCAGACCATCATCTTTTTGGTAAACATGGACCGCAATCTTTGACGAAAAACTCCACTATTATTAATTTTCAAGGCAATCCTCTAAAACCCTCTTTATAATCCGCGATCATGTCACCATTAACGTTAATAACACCCCCCGACATTGTTATAACAACAAAACTTTGTTAATTTAAATAAATAACACAAAAAAATATCAAATAACATTACAACTTCATTCATATTTATTGAAATAAACCACTCACAGAATGTTAACAATTTTTCGCAAGGTGTCAACTTTGCTGAAAGATGCGGACCTGGACATACTTAGATTTTCCTTCAAAAACTGTTGTTACAGATTGTTACGTTCTTAAAATAAGGTTTATTTTCGTTTGCGTTTCATTTTTGAGTCGGCAAACGTGATTTGCGTAAGCATCCTTATATCAAAATTCTATTTGCTGTCAATTTACACACTGAAATTGAATTTTCAACCTTGTGTGGTTGCACGTTAGGTTGATTTTGACTTGTGTTGCGTTCATGAATAGCAAAAAGGCACTGGTTTCATATGATAATCCCATTTTTCATATTAAAAGTTATTTCTTTTACAATATACTCTCGGGAGTATCGGTATTGGAGATTATTCACCGACTTAATAAAGGGGAGTGTTGTGTTTAACGGTGTTTAAAAAATTGTTTAGACTTCAGATGGGATGTTTTTTTGAGGGGGTTGTCTTTGGAACTGATTTTTAATAAATGAAAATCAGAATGTTTGGATCTTGTAATAGAGAGATAGATAACACACCTATTAGTAATACATTTTGAGCATATATTTGTTCTTTTATTTTAGAAATCAGATCCTAGTGTGAAATGAATGATCTTTAGAAATTTAAATAGGCCATAAAATCATCATTTCAGCCGAAAGACATCCACTGCTGGACATAGGCCTCCCTCAAGTGTTGCCATATTGATTCGCATCCAGAGATACCCGCAACCTTCACCAGGTCATCGGTCCATCTAGTGGGAGGTCTTCTAACGCAAGAGAACGAAGGTTACCGACGTAGCCCGAAGAATTGCTTAACTTAAGTGGCAATGGCGATACCCAAACAATTTTTATCAAGGGACATCTAGTGTTAGTAAAATTGGACATAATTTTAGAATGGCAGTTACTTGAAACGAATACCGTCTTAATCTCTGCTATTTAGTTACTGAAGAAAATGTTTTTTTCCTGAAACTTTACTAAGTAAGAATACACTACCTACCTACACTATTAAGCTGTAGTCCAAGTTTAGTGAAAAACAAGACATTCAATCTAATGGTCCAGTAGAATACTTGACAAAGAACTTAATCAAGAAAATAAGTCTATATCCCTGTCGTTGACCAAATAAATCAAAGTTCAGATTAAACCTTACATCATACGATCGCCATCCAAAGCGAAGCGATAACAAAATTAATCATCACACACAAAATCGCCCGAATCAAGAAACCATTAAATAACCAATCCGCATTTTACTCAGTAACCATAGACAATTTACTGCCGCCAAAATCCTCTTTCAACCTTAACTCCCACCAAAAAGGTCGCAAATTCCTTATTTAATCTGGCAATACTGCCGTGTACAGTATTTAATCATCTACAAAGAACGTATTCGTACATGCGAGCCGTATTCAAAACTGACAAAAGAAAAAAAGCAATCTGCCAAGATTGGCAGGCGGGGGGCACACAAAAAGGGGATCTTTTGGGCTATATTGTTAGTGCAGATTGAAAAGCGTTTTGTCGTCAACATGTTATTCGGTAATTTAGTGTTGCCCGATTGAAATAACGAGGGGTGTAATTGGAAAGGAGGTTTTAAGGCCCATATGTGGGTGATTGATTGCTTTTAGCTGCCGGTACGATTACAGTTAGTTTAGTTGTTTGATGTTAGTGTTGATGATTTGTGGATGAGATGTCGCTTTGTTGATGGCTAAGTGATTTGATGTTTATTGCATTGGGTGTTATATAAATTGGTGTGAGTGTGGCAGTTGCTTATCTTCGTGGATACTTTTTAAATGTTCTTGGTCATTGTCTTTTACGTGAAGTGCAAAACAGTCCAATCATTTTATCAACTTGTTTCATATTAATCACTGTAAACGAAAAGTTATCGCTTATAATTCTACTGCAGTTTTATAAAACTGCAGTAGAACGTTACTTCATCGGCGTTAATTTTATATTTACAAAATAACTCTTAATAGTGATCTATTCATCATAAAATATACCTTGAAAGTTTAAAAGCTATCGGAGTACTCCACACTCGTGTAAATTGAAAATAGAAGCACTACCGAATGTGCTGCTCCGAAAAAGCAAACCTTGTTTTATTGAAATCGAACTTTCAAAAGCTAAAAATTACAGGCCGAAAAAAAGAAAAAAAAAGAAAAATTCAAAATTCATAAAATCGAACGTGAAAATGTAAGTATCGGCCCAAACGAGGCTGGTGCTCCGTCGGACACACACTAACGTAAGGGCCACGAAATGAACTCTTATAGCGTTTTCGCTCTGCACTTCAAAAGCCACCTTAAAGCGACGAAAACAAATTAAAGTTAATTTACACAATAAGTAAATTTGATATATTGTTTTAATGGAAATATTTTGTTGGTGACGTCTGTAGCGAGTAACGTCTAAGCTATATTTTCGTGGCCCAGGCATAACGCAACGTTCTTTGGGCGTCCAATTTGTCTGATTGACGTCCGAGGTCCGTTTACAAAGGCTCAAAGACTGCAACGAGGCCATTGCTTCAAATGGAACGTGAAAATTCAAATTGTACCTGTTTCTGTGACTGTTGAGGAGATTTTACATACGCGTGGCGTTTTGTCAAGAAAAGCCTGTTTTCTTGGATGTGATATACCTACAGAGACCTGCATTAGTTGGGTATCCGTCACGCATTAAGGCACTCAATAAAAGGGGTAACTAATTAATGCAGCCGTCTGTACATACCTGGAAAGCAATTGCGATGACCTTATTTGAAGCCCGCCTCGTTGATCTGGTTTACGGAACCTGTCAAAGGTGTATTTATTTCATTGTTTTGGGACAGGATGCGTGTCTATACGTATGTATTTACTGTGAGTATTAGGACGATCATGTCATTATCTGCACCTTAGACAAAGTGACAATCTATCACCGTTAACACTGGTGGCTATGTGTATCAGTCAACGACGCGAAAAATGTTTCAGTTTGACATAAGCTACCGAATAGCCTAATTCTGTGGAAAATGGTCGAAAGTCGTTCTAGAAGTTATGAAACGCTTTGATAGCGACTGCCACTGTTCTTGGCCCGATTTTTGTTTTCGAACATTTTGCCCTGAGATAAACAGGCAATAGGCAGGTGCGAAGACGTTGCGTTGTCACCATGTAAGAGTAATGGATCAAGCTTACGACGAAAAGGTACATATATACACATACATCACTACATATTATTATTATAAAACAAAGTCCACTGCCGCGTCTGTCTGTCTGTTCGCGATAAACTCAAAAACTTCTGCATCGATTTTCATGCTGTTTCCAGCAATGCATAGAGTGGTTCTCGAGGAAGGTTAGTATATAATTAGTACGCGGGTAAAGCAGCGGACATCAACTATTGCTTTTAAAACAAATGAGTCGTGCTTACAATGAAAGTAATAATATTTTTTCTTGAAATATTTTATTTTAATCAAATTCTAAATAATCTTATAAAAAACATCGTTCTGTCACTTTCATTTTTTAATCCATTACGTGGAAACTTTGTTCTCATAACCAATACGTGAGAGATTTTCTCAGAAAACGTGAAGAGGGCGAGCAAAGATTACACCCCACAGTAAGCGATTTAAAGCTAATCCCTTGGCCACGAATTTCGCGTTCAAACGGCACGCGTGTTTCGACAGAAACTGCGGGGAAGAAATGTGATTTAGGCGATCAAAATAAACAACATTTTCTACTGGACCATCATCGAAATCGCAAAAAAAACAGCTGTTCCATTTGGGTCCAGTAAATAGGTATTGAAATTTTGCTGCAGACAGCCAATTTTTTTTTCGCGATTATTATGGTGGTCCCTTGACCTTTTTTCCGTTAGTGCCTATCCTGGTGTCCGAGTTTTTCTAGACCACAGGCCTCTGACTTGGCTTTATATGTCCATATGTCCTAGAAATATCTCTATTTCTCGAGTTTAGGTTCCTCACGATGTGTTGATTCACTTAAAACGTGTTGTATTCACTCCCAAAATCATGACTGCCGAAATAACCATACAGCACTATACCACGTGTAACGTTAAATGCATAAAACCTGAAAATAGTTTGATTAGAATCACGAGCAGAATCAATTGAAGCACTTTTTAATCTGGGTAACACTTTTCAAAAAAAAAACATTAAAAAAGTTGATCTGTCTACTTATCAATTGGTCAAGCCATCACATGCGCAAACCCGCCAAATTAACCAATAAATAAATATCGCTGGACATTACACACAGCACCATCTAGTGCCACTCTAAGCAACGAGGTTTGTGTCGTGGACACCAGATACATGTTAAAGCGCACCTTCGGAGTGGCCAATTTTTTCATTTACAAGTTTGTGCGACTTTTTGATAATTACAGATTCTTCTGCGCCTATCGTGCAATGTGTAGGTTGCTTAACGTACGCTTCACAACTTTGGTAGGTACCTATCTTATGTCGTACAGTGAGTACCTCACCTGACGTTGCCACGTACGTAACTGATAACATCTCCACTCATCTCTTTGTGCTGATTCGTCATCATCATCATCATCATCATCATTGGGGCCGATCAGACTTTGACTTCGTTGGACTCGCGCACCGAGGGTTTAGTATAAACTTGTAGGTGTTTGAAGTGAAAACTTCTTTAGGAGTGTTGTGCAATTTTGAATGAAAAAAAAATCATACAATTCGCCTGACCGTCACGTACGCTTTCACTTCCTTATTTGGCAGTCCCCAATGGCTGCTCCGCGTGTTTTTTTATTAAACTACACATTTACGGGTTTTACATTTTTTCCTAGCATTTGTAATGCTGTCAGACATTGCTTCTATCCAAATTTCATGATTCAGGTCAATGAGAAGTCCCATTTGGTTTTGATTCCCTTGTGAATCCGCAAGAAATGCGACATAAACGGTCAAGTTCTAACTAAAATAACTGCTATGATACTAGTGCAGTAAGTTTGTTTTTACAAACGAGTAGACGAATGTAAGCCCGAGACGAAGTCGAAGGCTTACCATAGTCACGAGTTTCTAATTACCAATTTCTGCACGTGTGTCATACAACGTTTTTCAACACATCGCGAGAAAATTATTCATTATATTAACCACGCTATAATTTTTTTGTAAATCATTAAATAGACTCATATTATTATTTTGTTGATCAGTCGGAAAGTCACAACAATCTTGGACGTTTCTATGAAAATGGCGCGAATTTGCAAATGGCGCCACATGCGAACTACATCTTTCGTCTCACTTACTCTTTTGTATTAAAGTGAGACAAACGTATTGAGCAAAAGTGCTTCCAAGGAGGTTCGATCAGTCAGGTTATTTATTCTCGTAATGTGGAAACTCCTTGGTGGAATTCTTATTTTATTTTTGGAAATTAAAAAAAAAGAATACGCACGGTGCTATACAAGGGAGTGCGGTAAAATAGGTACTTAGGCGAGAGTACCTATTTTACCGCACGTTCCGTTGTATGGTGCGTAATTTTTAACTTTCGAACAATGTAGGCTTCGTAAATGCATATTTTGAGCAAGTGTATTGAAAATGTTTTTTTCAACCGACTTCTAAAAAGAGGAGGTTCTCAATTCGTCTGTATTTTTTTTTTTTTTTTTTTTTTGTGTTTGTTACCTCAGAACTTTCGACTGGGTGAACCGATTTTGATGATTCTTTTTTTATTTGAAAGCTGGTGCTTTCCGTTGGGTCCCATTTTAATTTGTTGAAGATCTGATGCTGATCTTCGGAGATTATACAATGGAACTCTTCAAAAATAGACGGCAAATCTGCAGTGATTGCTGCATCCGCTTGTAGGTTCATTGTTTATACTACATCATGACGTAACATCACGCCTGTATGCTCTGAGGGGGTACGCAGATGTGTACAATATACCCAGATTTCGACAATGTTTGTTACCTCAGAACTTTCGACTGGGTGAACCAATTTTGATGATTCTTCTTTTATTTGAAAGCTGGTGCTTTCCGTGTGGTCCCATGTCAATGTGGTTAAGATCTTACGCTGATCTTCGGAGATATAAATGGAACTCTTCAAAAATACACGGCAAAGCCGCAGTAATTGCTGCAATCGCTTGGTTGTTTATTGTTTATACACCATCATGACGTAACATCACACCTGTATGCTCTGAGGGAGTACGCAGAAGTATACAATACACCCAGATTTCGACAGTTAGACGTGTAAAGTTCCATTCAATGGGATCCCGGAGAAATAGAGGTAACTCATTAACTTTATAGGCACACCAGAAGCGGTTTGGGTAGTTTTAGGCAGAGTACTTTGTCGGAGTGATCCCATTTCGATTTGATAAAGATCTGGTGACTTCGGAAGATAGGCAACTGAACTCCTTAATAAATGATAGCAAATGTACTGGGATCGCTGAAGACTCACGTCTGTCTATTGTTTACACCAGTTCATAACAAAAAATCATCACCGATACGCTGTGAAAGGGTAAGCACATGTGAACCACTAAAAAGAAAAAGAAAAACATTTTTGCAAAAAATATAACCGACTTCACACAAAAAAGTGAAAAATAACTTTAGCTTCAGAAGTCGGTGACAAAAAAACTAAATCAATCAAACAAAGGTCACCGACTTCTGAAGCTAAAGTTATTTTTCACTTTTTTGTGTGAAGTCGGTTATATTTTTTGCAAAAAAGTTTTTATAACCTCTAGCAACACTTTGACTGGCTGATACTGAGACATTACATACAAGTTAAATCGTCATCTGCCTAGCCTTTCCCCAACTACGTTGGGGTCGGCTTCCAGTCTAACTGGATGCAGCTGAATACCAGTATTTTACACGGAGCGACTGCCTATCTGACCTCCACAACCCAGTTAATACTGGGTAATACGATACCACTTAGTAAGACTGGTTGTCAGACTTTTTGAGCCACTGACTACCTGTCACGACTGTCAAAGATCGACAAATGACACCCGGGACTAACAGCTTTACGTGCTTTCCGAGGTACGGAGGAAAGCAGTAATCGTAGCGTAGTTCTTCATCGCCTAGCTTGCAGTGTGTAGATAACTTTATACATTCTTCACACACAGTGTGTGTGCCTTACCTAACGGTACCTCGTAACTGATGGCATTCCCATGTATCTCTTTGTGCTACCATTGCCGATCCATCTAAGTCGGCGACAGTTAAGTAATATATCTGTATCTCGTACTGATCCGGATTTTGTGTTGAATCTACGAAATACTGTAACTGATGTGTCGTACGTGTGTTGGCATTGCTTTGACGTTGCTGTATTATTGAGTCTTCGGTTTGAATTTATGTTATATTTGTGAGATTGGATTAAGGTTAAGATTTTACTTGGATGTATG
Organism: Xestia ashworthii; assembly: GCA_950022955.1. NCBI lineage: Eukaryota > Metazoa > Arthropoda > Insecta > Lepidoptera > Noctuidae > Xestia > Xestia ashworthii. The sequence continues at coordinate 17,076,385 of OX465570.1, read as the reverse complement.
TATGTATAAAGGGTGTAACAAACCTCTTAACGAATCTGAAAGGCACTTGTCCTACCCGTCTTTGCGATTTTTTTTTTGCTCAAGACCATACCTGGAAAGTTTCTAGTTACTGAGATATTGGGGGTCAAAGTTTTCTTTTGAATATAAGTTTTTAAAGTAAGATTTTAATGACACATCCTCGACCCCCGTACTATTCAATCCATCCATCAGCACAATGTTTTGAGTGCGTTACATTGAATTCTACCACAAAACATGGTTTTTCACCCCGAAAAAAAAGTCGTTTCCCAGCAAATTTTTTTGCATAAGGCGTACAATTTGATGTACAGAATGCTTGGTTGACGGCTCTGTGATGAGGTTGTTTACACGCTGTATCTATTCTATGTCGAGTACATGGATATTAAAACAATGTCTATAGATCTGGAAGAATATTCATCTCAAATTTATTGTGACAAAAATTAATTGATATTATAAATTGATTCGGATTGATGGTATTAGGCTCGCCCCTATAACATGAGGCTTAAATATAACTGGAGAAATATATGTACCATTAGGTATATCTCTGCCTAACCTTGGAGTGATTACAGGCGTTATGTTAGGCATCAAAAATAACTGTTAAAGTTAAAGACTACTCCACAAAATCATTGTCAATATTTGTAAACAGAATTCATCCTGAAATCTTTAAAGCTTTTAGACGCGATTATTGTTTAAGCAGCGTTTAAATTAAAAAAAATCTAGAATCAAATTATTGCATAACTAAACCTAATTTCAAAAGGAGTCTGTCTATTAAACAACATCACGATTACCTCCAATAACATTTTGAATTTAATCATCTTAAAACATGAATTAATCAATCATAACTCCAACCCCACGATAATAACGACCCTTAATTAAGTAAAATCAAATAAAGTGACAGAAGACACGACCTTTCTCTTCAAAAAGTAAATAGACACTGAGCTTATCCCGCTCAAATCCTTTGATTACACCTAAACAAGAGAACACCAATCCAATTTCTTAATTCAAATTTACGAATGATTTTATCGAGGGGACGAAATTTAAACTTGGAATCAGCGAAGTTGAAATAGATTAGTTGGTGGCGCAGATTGGTCGTTACTTTTAAGTAAAATAGGAATAGATAAAACATGAAACTATTCGTTTCATGTTTGTATCTATTTCTTAAAATACTGCAGTATTGGAATAAAAAAACGGGTTTTCTAGAATCTTATTTTTGTATCTAACACATTCATCAACCATTCAAAAACTAATAATTTTACAACCATTTTAAGATATTTAATTTGTGCAATTCATCTCATTACAGGTTATTCAATACCTATTAATCCCGGTATGATGACATAGAAAACACCAACAGAAACCTAAGAGAAGTCAAAACTACCCATCTCGAAATATTCTAAATCTTCTCTCCCAATTTCCTATTCAAAGTAGGCATTAAAACCCAACCTATCCAGTCTTCGCAATTTAAAAATTCAAATTCAATATTCTTCAGAACACCAATAGAACACGAACGATATTCATCTCGTGGGGATCCTCGGGTATTTCCGTGAACGTTCGGGTGTTTCCGGCAGCACTCGGACATTGGGGGCGTATTAATCGTAATTAACCAACTCTGCCTGATTAGCGGGGTTCCTTATTACTTAAAATTTACTTGAGTTTACTTTCTTGCGACGCTCTTAGCAGAGATAGGGATGTGGTGAGATTATTGTGGATAAGATTTTAGGATTATTTTGTGTTTTTAAGGTTGCTTTTGGAGAAGTTCGTGGCTAAACATTAACAACCGCTCGGGTTAATTTTCATTTTAAGCCTTGCTTGCCTAGATTGGTCCGTGGATGGGTGACAACCCATTACATACTAAGGTCCAAGTTCACCGACAAGATTATGGTCTGATTATCTAAAACAGCTGTCAATGTGACATGTTCCCATACAAAAATGTGTTTTAAACAGCTGTTTTTAGATAATCCTCCGTCAACTTTTTGGTGAACATGAACCTAAGTTTCCTCCGTGCCTCGGAAAGCACGTTAAGCCGTTGGTCCCGGCTGTCATTTATAGATCTTTGACAGTCGTTACAGGTAGTCAATGGCCCGAAAATTTGACAACCAGTCTTACCAAGATGTACCGTATTACCCAGTAACTGGGTTGTGGAGGTCAGATAGGCAGTCGCTCCATGTAAAATACTGTTATTCAGCTGCATCCGGTTAGAATGGAAGCCCATCCTAACGTTATAGTTGAGAAAAGGCGGGCAGATTGTGCTTATGATGCTGAATGACTGTTCAGCTTACTTTATATGAAGTAAGATTACTCAGATAGATAAAAAGATATATAATTCTTAAATCTATAGTAATATTATAACGCAGAAGAGTTTGTATGTTTGTTTGTTTGGTTGAACGCGGTAATCTCAGGAACTACGGGCTCGAATTGAAAAAATCTTTTTGCGTTGGATAGTCAATTTATCGAGGAAGGCGATAGGCTATATAACATTACGCTATGACCAATAGTAGCGGAGCAGCAATAAGAAATGTTGCAAGCGGGAAATTCACTCGAACGTAGTCGCGGGCAGAAGCTAGTGTACTCTAAAAGAAGTCAGAGTTCCAAAACAAACCAACACTCGTCAGCAATGTGGCTCCTTGTACTGTTAGTAGGTAACCTTCTGCTGGTGCCTCTCCAATTACTAAAGGTTATCCATAACCTCTGAATATTTCTCCTAGTCCTTTTGCCAGGTGGAACAGCTTAGCAACACTCAATTTAGATGTGTGACGAAAAAAAGATACTGTTTTCTTTATTACAAAGTGACCTTCCACGACTGGCAGTTTAATTTTATTAACATTCCAAATATAACCGATTTTCTTCGCTTTTAACAATCATTTCAGTAATTAGTACCTACCTAATTAATTTAACACAACACAACATAGCCTAACCCCACCTTAAACCAGCTTATCCAAAAAAAGTACAATCACGCACAAAATCCAACCAGCATTATAATAATAATCCGGGCGTTATCCACCTTATCCCCGTCGCGGTGGGGTGGTGGGGGGGGGGGGTACGAAGGGGGAGGGTATGATACCAAGTATGATTCAACATTTAAATGGTAAACAGCGCCCGAATCCGCTGCGGTGCGGCGACGTCTTATAAGGTCGAGTATATAGGAGCACAGAAATGGTGATGGCTCGGAGAAAATTATATTTTATATTAAGATTCTGTGTGAGTGCTGAGTGTTTCAGGTGTTCATTTTGCGTAATGGAAAGCTATTTGGTTTGCTGGATGTTTGTAGTAATGTAAACTGTTATATTTTATTAGTCGCAGGTATTACGGATTCGGAATTTGTTTAAAATCTAAGCTACGACTTATATAAGAAGAAGTTTGGTGTAATTGTAACCAGATTGTGAATTAGAGTAATATGGATCGTAGCAAGTGGCGCTTTGTAGGACCTGCTCATTCATATCGCGAAACTTTAAATACCTACTTATGTAGGTATATGTGTAACCACATGCAGTTCTAGTGTACCTTTGCTGCGATAAAAAAAATAGTATGGGTTTAAGATTTTTATCTGCTCAAGCCAGCTAACCATTTTTCACGCTGGCAATAAATAAAATAAATATTCTCATTATCATCAACACCCTGAATTCACCCATAGACCTCTCATTCCTTGTGTAAATCTCCACGTTCCTGTGCCAACCTCATCCAGAGTTTTCCAACGTTTGGCCGTTCATCTCGTCACCAGATAATTAAAAAATACATTCTTGTAATTGAATGTTAATTTTTCATTAACATTTCTGTATTCGACTGTACCGCATGTTATAAGTTAGCTACACCTTTGAGATATTCTTCTAAAGAGCTTGAATAAACTCTTATAGTCGCACTAACACTAGTTGATACTTGCGACTTAATTGATATGCATGATAATTACTGTGAAAGTCACATTGTGAAAAGATAGACGTATATTTTGGGGTAGTGTAGCTGGCAGGACAACCTTCTGTAGTAAAAATGGATTTTCCAAAATTTTTAATTATTTATGGTAAGTATTTAAGTAATAAAACAAACAACCTTAGAACAAGGAATTTTACAAGTTTAGTAGCCTATAATGAGATTGAAATACCCAATAATTATACCTACTAATGGGTGTTTATATCTTCAAAACATGCTTTTTTTTTTCGGATTATCATCAAATAACTTCTCCCACTCTGGGCGGAGCGGGAGGGACTGTAGACTTTTACTAACTAAAACCCATCCATGTTCCTTCGCCCTTTATGTTCCGGGGGCCCGGGGCCACGGTATCTCTTTCGAACCATCCCGCAGCCCCGGCAGTTCAAAGCATGCCTGAGAGATGTTTTTCAACCGCTTGTTAAGGCAAATCTAAGCCCCATAGGCAGCATAAAAACTCCGACACCAGATAAAGTACTGACGACACGATAAAGAAAGAAGAATCTGCAAAGGACGGGTAAGTTCTAGGTGTCATTAAATGGCCGTTAGTTATTATTCTTTTGGGTTATATTGATATAAAATCTACCTTGTTGGTCCAGTGGTCACAAGCGCAATCACTGAGCATGAGCTCCTGGGTTTAATTCCCAGGTCGGGCTAAGTGTCACGGAGTCTAGATTTGTGCCTGGTATCTGGAAATATACATGAGACTGAATTATAACTGGTGAAATGTGGGTGTCAAAATAGGTACATCTTTGCCTAATCCTTCGGGGATTTCATTGTTGATATTATTATTATTATTATTTTGGGAAAACATATTATATTTTGTTGTATTGTTTTCAGCTAGTTTTAGCTATGTTGATGGGACTACACCAAGGCAACGTAGCGTGTGTGTGAGTCGTGGGGAGAAATTTCATTTTCGTCGATTTGCAAGAATCTCCGTATTATTCTGCAGGTATTTAAAATCGCGGCTTTTTGGAGTGTGATATAAATTGAGTCTTTGAGGTATATTAATTTGAGGCTATGGTGGAGGTGGTTGGGTATAACGCCCGTGGTGGAGACTACAATGGGTACTACGTACACCTTTTCTTGTCTCCATATTCTGGTCACCTCTTCTTTCAATTCGGCGTATTTACTCATTTTCACACCTATTGTTTTTTGTCAATTTTGTGTATTAGAGACTGCTATATCTATGAGGTATGTGACTTTATTTACTTTATCTTGATGTATTATATCTGGTCTATTGTAGTGAAGGGTCCTGTCAGTTAATACGCCGCAATCGTAAAAGAGTTTGTGAGTAGTCTTTTCTAGAACTGGTTGTGGTACGTACTTTATAATAAGGGTTGTTTGAGTCTTCAAAAGTTTATGTTTGAGTCCTAGGTTTTGGTGGATGATATTTGCTACCTGATTGTGCCTATTATTATTATTAAAAGTCATAATAATGTACAAGTATCAAAACCACTCGCGCCACTAACCACTCGCGTCTCAGACGAAGGCGACCCGCCGAAATAAATAAAGTTGCACAGAGACTCAGTAATTACTTACACGCAACTTATTCACTTGTGTGCGTCATTATACCCGTCCGTTTACGACGTATCATTCATTATGGACGTGACTGTACTTAGGGAGATATTAAATGGATTTTGATTGAGGTAACTTTATATTGTAAAGAGGTGGAATTTCTGAAATAATTATCATCATCTGCCTAGAGTTGTCCTAACTATGTTGGGGTCGGCTTCCAGTCTATCCGGATGCAGCTGAATACCAGTATTTTTATGGAGCGACTGCCTGTCTGAGCTCCACAACCCAGTTAGTACTGGGTAATACAATACCCTTGGTAATACTGGTTGTCAGACTTTTTGGGCCACTGACTATTTATAACGACTGTCAAAGATTAACAAATGACAGCCGGAACCAACAGCATAACGTGTTTTCCGAGGCACGGAGGAAACTCGGTATGTAAGGGTGGTCACCCATCCACAGAGCAACCTAGGCAAGCACGGCTTAACCTAAAGATCGACCCGAGCGGCTGTTATTATGTAGCCAAGAGCTTCTCTTCTGAAATAATGACAATTAAACTTAAATGTATTTAATTTGACTAGTTTTGCTCCAGCCTTTTCGTATGTGAAGTCCATCTGAATCCTTTGTAAAAATAATATTTTTGCGATCCTTAGCTACATAAACATAACATGACATCACGCCGGTAATCCGCGAAGGAATAGACAGAGGTGTATCTAATAGTACACCTACATTTCAGCCTATTGCCATCAACCTGGCACAAATGAAATTCCTGTTGGAATAACCTAATAACACTTTGCCCGGTCAGGGAACCGAACCCAGGAAAAATAATTACTTAGACAAACTTGTGATTGAAAAGGCCTTCAAAAATCAAAAAAAAAGAGACAATTGATAAAGATATTGAGAAAATCAGGGGTAAGCCCGAAGGTGGATTTACCTAGACAATGCAAGTATCAAGACTATGACGTCATGAGCACTAGTTTTTTAGTATACCTACAAACAAGTTACTATACAAAAAAGACCACATTTTTGTTCTTTTAAACGTCCAAAATTAAGCTCTTGAGTTGTAACGTTGTAAAGATGTCCACTGCTGGACATAGGCCTCCCCAAAGTATCGTCATATTGACGGTCCCATGCGTCTCGCATCCACCGGATTCTCGTAACCTTCACCAGGTCATCGCTCCACCTAGTGGGAGGTCTTCCAGTTCGCGGTCGCCATTGCAGAACTTTGTTTTTTGAACGTTGTTGTTTTGAACAAATTAGCTTGCTGCGGCAGTAGCCACGTCATAAGCATAAAATACTTGCCGGGCACGCAAGGTGGTGCTTCTTGCATTATCTAACTTTCATCTACATCTGTAAGTCGCAGTTTTGAATTCCTTCTCCAAATATTCTCAATACAATAAGTACAATCTCAGTACAAAACTTCTCCGAGCAGCCTGACATATGAGAGCGAAGCAATTCTCCCTGAAACTTTAAAACAAAGCGACATAATGAAGCCTTGTGTCTTGAGACGAAGCGCTGATCACGACGCAATCGGGATGCTGCTTAAGACTTTGTATTGTGGCCTGGTTTGGAGAAAACCCTTCTTTACTTTTAGTGTAAAGGAATATCTATAACTAAGTATAGTGATCGCAAAAGCGGTCATTGCTCTTGCTCTAATATCTCTTCATACGAACCAAAACGAATGAACTATGAATCGTTCTTCATCAGAAAAAACGTTGAAACTTTCGATGGATGACGATTCCAGTCTTGAACAGGCTTATTTTTGGATTTCAAAGTTAAGAACTTCAATCAAAAGTCAGTTGTGACTGATCATCTCTTTGCCATGGCTTATTTGAATGAATTATTCGGTTTTTGAGTTGTATTTTATTTTTGTTTTTGCTATGGCAATTTTAACGTACACATCTTGCTGCATTGTTATCACATAATATACCATCTCAAAATGAATGATGTAACCAAGATTTTGTAACAATATTTTGATTTAAAAGAGTATCCATGGAGTTTCTGGCCAATTCTTCTCTATAGAGATCTACGCTAGGGAATGGGCCACTACAGTACTTTTACAGTTTTTATGTCTTGTGACTGGGAGTGTAGCTACATTTAATGTTCATCTTTGTTTCGACAATTCAAAAGTGCCTGATAACTGGCCTGCTTGAAATAAATGCTTTGATTTTGATTTAATATTAATGCAGGTGGGTCAATGAACGCTTTTGCGATCATAACTGGCAGTAACTATAGCGCCTTCACTCGCTTAAGGGTGAGGCCAAACGAGCGCCATAATGTGAGTCGCGTAAATTCGGTTTCATACATAGTTGGGCGCATTTTACGTCGGTACGTGACACTAACCAGACTTTCGCCTGATTTCCTATAATTATATCCTACCCCTCGGATTAATTATAGGAAATCAGGCGTAATTTCATGTTGTTTTTATTTTCGAAGTTTTATTAAAAACCTGATATAAAATATTTCCACATTTGACAATACTGTTTCCATACCAAAATTATATAGGTATCGTTGAAAACTCCCACGTTCCATATTCAAAAATGTTCAAACTCGAATTCGGAGTTCATCCGAGAACGGAGTTTGAAACCGTTGATCGGGCAGGAAACGGAAAGGGCGGGAAATAATTAGCCGTCGCCGGCGCTCGCCGCGGGCGAAGGAAACGCTCCATACAGCCTGCCTGTAACTCCACGAACGAACGAGTTGTGAATTTTAGGATTCACACTTTTTCGTTTGCCTTTTTTTTTTTTCTACGTTAAATTTTTAACGAGACCTATTTGGTGAAGTTGCCAGTTTCAATTTGCGAGGAAAATTCTTTGTGAAACTTTTATTGACGGCGATATCAATATTGTGCTAATTTTTAGAGTGCGTATGTACTCCAAAATGGAAAAACGTTATTTCATCAGTTGCTTTTCAGTCAGTGGTCTCTAGCGCGCCTACACTTTTAATGGAGGTCATGAAAGGGTAATATTTGATTTTAATAAAATATCTATAGAAGAAGAAAGAGAAAAATAATAACAATAAGATACTTAAGGGGGAAGCCGGAAGCGGTAAAATAGCCCGCGAAATTCAAATTTTCTTTCATTTTTATCATTTACATTAAAATCGTCAATACAACCCTGAAGTCCATTGAATCTGATTGAAAACTCGCAAAAAGAACAACTCAATAACACAACTCATAGCTAAGTACTTAAAGTTTAACCAATTAGCCAAAATTATCGTAACGAAGAAAGATTGTAAACAAAACAATTATTATTTATAAAGTACAAAACAAACGTCTACCAATAAACTCCATTATTTCTCACAAAACAAAAGCAAAAATAATAATTTTAAAAGCTTTAAAACAATTGTGGGCAACAATTACCCTTCGGTCCAGGGTACTTCCATCCCCTTTGTTTCATCCCCTATTGAACGAACGGGGGCGGAAAATAGCCGGATAGAAACTTCGCTATCAACTCAGAAACATTTTATAAGTTAACAACCCCCGCGAAATTGTATTACGTAAGTTTGAAAGTAGCCATCTTGGATTTTCTTCTCTTTTTTTTTTATAAATAGGAACTCGTTCATTGAGTATTGTTGTGGACCTCGTGGTTGTTTTGAATTTCGAACGGTCTGAAGTTGTTTTTGAATGGGATTTGGAATGATTGTCTGATCGGAATGAAAGCTATTCAAACTTCCAATGAATCGGTTTTTCTAGGCAAGCGTGTTCCAACCTAAACCGCATCCTCACTTCATCACTGAAAAAAAAGGTTTGTTGGATTTACCAAATAAGCAAAGGTTGGCTGAATTACAAGGAAACTACGATGAATATAACAAAACCTCGCTATTGAACTTACAAAACTAAAAAGGTTGAAGTTGGTACCAGAGTTTTGATGTAAATCAACAAAGAGTATTGTCCATTTTACCAAACAAATGTAAACAATTTAGTCTGATTGATTTTATAATAAAAATATAATAAATATAACAAGACCTCGCAGTTGAACTTACAAAACTACATAGGTTGCGATCGAAATATAGTCCCTACCAGAGTTCATGGTGTAAATTAACAAATAATATTGTACATTTTACCAAACAAATCTCAACAATTTAGTCTGGTTGATTTTATCATAAAAATATGATAAATATAACAAGACCTCGCAGTTGAACTTACAAAACTACATAGGTTGCGATCGAAATATAGTCCCTACCAGAGTTCATGGTGTAAATTAACAAAGAGTATTTTAATTTTTACCAAACAAATTTCAACAATTTAGTATGGTTGATTTTATCATAAAAATATGACAAATATAACAAAACCTCGCGGCTGAACTTACAAAACTACATAGGTTGCGATCGAGATATAGTCCCTACCAGAGTTCATGGTGTAAATTAACAAATAATATTGTACATTTTACCAAACAAATCTCAACAATTTAGTCTGGTTGATTTTATCATAAAAATATGATAAATGTAACAAGACCTCGCAGTTGAACTTACAAAACTACATAGGTTGCGATCGAAATATAGTCCCTACCAGAGTTCATGGTGTAAATTAACAAAGAGTATTTTAATTTTTACCAAACAAATCTCAACAATTTAGTCTGGTTGATTTTATCATAAAAATATGATAAATATAACAAGACCTCGCGGTTGAACTTACAAAACTACATAGGTTGCGATTGAAATATAGTCCCTACCAGAGTTCATGGTGTAAATTAACAAAGAGTATTTTAAATTTTACCAAACAAATCTCAACAATTTAGTCTGGTTGATTTTATCATAAAAAGATGATAAATATAACAAGACCTCGCGGTTGAACTTACAAAACTACATAGGTTGCGATCAAAATCGGGGGTCGCGGAGGTGTTAAAAGTCAAAATCTTAGAAAAAGAACTTGTATTAAAAAAAAAACTTATCAAAAAGTTGTAACTTTGACCCCCCATATCTCCGTAACTATGTTTCCAGTTATGGTGTAGAACAAAAAAATGATCGCAGTGATGGGGAGAACAAGTGCCTTTCGGCTTCCTGAAGAGGTGTTTTACACCCTTTATAAGAAGTCTATGGTATTCAAAGTAACAATCATAGTGAAAAAACATGAACATGCCGCTAGATGGCGTTGTGCCGATGACGCGTCTTTCTGAATCGCGGTGTTAAGATTCTCCGCGCGTGAATGACCCTCCTTGATTTTGCAAATCGAATCAAGATCTTCCTTGATCATTTCAATAGTAAGCTCTTCTAGAGACTTTCACACTATGTGAGTCCTCACAAGTCACGTTGATGAAACGTGAGGCGGACTGTGGTAGTACGAAGCAGAACGACTTTCTACCAAATTTTTGTTGAAGATTTTACCAAATACCTTTGTATTTTCTATTAAAATTACCTTCGGTAATTGGTGTCAAAGATGTAACAGTAAAACATACAAAATGTATTTGGTAAAAAAAAAACAAGTATGTTGGGTAAAATATACAATATCTCTTTGGTAGATTGCAGCAAACTACATTGTACTTTTTACTAAAGTACTTTGATAAAAGGTTACAAAAGTACTTTGGTTAAAAATCTACTAAAGTTCTTTAGTGAGAAACGTTACTAAAGTACTATGGTAAAAAATGTTACTAAAGTACTTTGGTGAAAAATGTTACTAAAGTATTGTGGTAAAAATTATACTAAAGTACTTTGGTGAGAAATGTTACTAAATTACTTTGGTAAAAAAATTTACTAAAGTACTTTGGTGAAAAATGTTACTAAAGTATTTTGGTAAAAATTATACTAAAGTACTTTGGTGTGAAATGTTACTAAATTACTTTGGTAAAAAATGTACAAAATATAGGTGTAATCTACCAAATCAATTTGGTACAACACCAACCTAATGTGTTTGGTAAAATCAACCAAAATTCGTGATAGGACCGAAATCAACCGCAAACTTTGGTTAAATTTACGCAAAATCTGTTAAATCCAACCAAACATTTTTTTCAGTACAACAGGCGAGTTGTGGCCAAACGCAAGCCTATTTCACGTAGGTACGTCATTATTTTTTATGTTATTTTGATGCTTTATGGAGCCTGGAAGTTTGGTAAGGACAACTTTGAGAAGGAGACTGACAGAAGAATTCAGCTGGGTTGGACAGTATTTGAGAAACTTAGTCGAGAGATTCTATCAAGAATTTCAATGTATAGTAAGTAGATACCATGTACCTACGGGACGTACAATCTTACTAAAAGTCAGAATTATAATTTAAAGAATTTGCAATTACGAATCCTTATCACAACCTACCCCATAGTACCTGCACTTCATTATAAAAGCCTGAAAAAAAAAAACAATCTTTCTTTTATCTAATAATACCTATACAAAACGCCCCTCCCCTTAATTATAACTGCTGTGTTACAAACATAGAAAATCGAATAGAATCCAGTAATCGACGTCGTGTCACCGCGCGCACATTCACGTCACTTCCCATTTTGCGAGTGGCAACACTGAGATATAGCGTGGTTAGCGGCGAGACGCGTGAGATATGGTAGAGGGTTCTGCAGATGCTATTACATAGGATATTTTAAATTAAGGTGGGCTTCTGCAACTTATTAAAGTTTAAAATCTCGGGGCCTTCTGTCAGATTGAAAGTAACATTTGAATTTAGTAGGGCGTCAAGAAGAACTCTCATTAATAAAATATCAAAGAAAAATTTAAATGTTTTAATGGTACTCACATATAAAGCGTTATTTTAGCTGTGCTTCTTCAATTATAAAGACCTCAGCAATCACATGCAACTATCATCTATCATTTGGTATTTAAACAAAGATCCTATTTTTTTTTATCGCATCTCGCAAGTCAGCCTGTGAGGCTAGCTTCTGCTTAACCGGACTATCCTTTGGGTGCCTTGAATAAGGCCCCAACTATCGGCCAAAACTTATAAACTAAACGACAGGTATAAGCCTCGGCTATAAAGGGCGTCGCTGAGGAAAAAACCATAACACCACCTTTTAGCTAAAATATTACCTTTTTTTATGTCAGTCTGTTCTACTACTGCTCGGTAAAGGCCTCCCCCATGGCTTTCTAATCCTGTTTGGAAAGCCATGGCCATACTTGCCCAAAATATTACCTACTGCTGGTAAAATCTAATAAGTAATCTCACCAAAAAACCAACGACTTACTTCAATATCGTTTCACATCTCCGCTCACTGAATCCTAACCGAAAAAGGGGACCTGTCGGAAAATGGCGCGTTATTATCTCAGCTAATAAAAATTCAGCGCGCGAAAATCCCCGCGCCGCGATTGGTCGACCGTCCCTCGGGCACCCCCGCCATTGGTCGGCTATGCTGATTCCATTTTCAAATTAACTTTCTCTGCCACCGTCGTCGTTTTCCAGTTAGGTGTGAATTTATTTATTTCATTTCGTTTTTATTATGTGTTGTTTTTGTGGAGATGTGACTTGATTTTTTTTTTAAATTAGGAATAGAGTTTGTTGTTTTTATGGTTGAAAACGAAACAGATAAATTTTGGAGTGATTTTCATTTTGTTTCGTCATTTTGAGGTTACCTACATTAAAAAAAAAACATAAGTATTAAGTTGAAATGATTCAACCGAACACAATTAGGTACTTATTACATTATTTCATGTAAGCTTTTGAAGGTGAAGTATTCAACATACCTAGATACTCACAAAGTAATAGTTTTTTTTTTATTAACCTGACCTGTCTCACTTCTGGGCAAAGGCCTCCCCCCATTCCTTCCACTTTTCTCGTTGCGCTTCTTCTCGCCAATTAAGAAGAAAACCATCCAAGGCGTCCCGCCATCTTCTCTTCGGTCTGACGCGACCCCGTCTAACTGTCACAATAGTAATTACTCAAAGAATACAAAAATCTACACCAAAAATTAAAAACAATTATTTTTCACCCTTTTATTTAAAGTACAGTCAGCTCCACATTACGCATAACGCCAATGACAAATCCAGGCGTATACACTCAGCCAAAATACATCGTTATAATAAAACTAGTTTACGACGCCGATTCCAAGCTGCGCTTAACTTTTGCACGTTCATATTTGGTTACCTATGAAAGGGGAAATTATAGAACAATCAAGTAAAAAAAAAAGTAAATCTTATATCAAAATTAAACAACAAACTAATATCCTACAAAATAATGTTATTATCTATTCGGCCAGCTTCCAGTCTAACCGAATGCAGCTGAATACCAGTATTTTACATGGAGCGACTGCTTATCTGACTTCCACAACCCAGTTAATACTAGGTAATACGATACCCCTTGGTAAGACTGGTTGTCAGAATTTCGAGCTACTGACTACCTGTAACGACTGCCAAAGATCTAAAAATGACAGCCGGGACCACCGGCTTGGCGTGCTATCCGAGGCACGGAGGAAACTCGGTGTGTAACAGATAATACTCATCCGGGACAGCTGACCACACGGACCAATGGACCGCGTGACCTCCACGCCAACCCACAATTCCACCACAAACACCTACAAAGAATCGGTAGTCCAAATTCATTTAATTGTTTATTTCGTGTTACAGTGCACAGCATTTTTTTAATCACGTCAGCAGTTGGTCCTGGCTGTCATTTGTAGATTTGACAGTCGTTACAGGCAGTCAGTGGCCCAAAAGTCTGACAACCAGTCTCACCAAGGGATATCTTATTATCCGGTACTAACTGGGTTGTGGAGGTCAGATAGGCAGTCGCTCCATGTGAAATACTGGTATTCAGCTGCATCTGGTAAGACTGGAAGCCGACGCCAACATAGTTGGGAAAAGGCTGGGCAGATGATGAGTGCACCGCATTTTTTGACACATATTTGTATCGTTGACGTACAGGGCACGCACTCGCTTGTCACGTATATGTGACAATGGCATTGAAAAGGTTTATAAAATTAAACAAAATGTGTCGTCTGTGACTGTACGAACACTGGCACAAAATAACACAGTGTTACTTGAAAGCCGTCCACATTACTGACTAAATTGGAATGCCGCGTAATACAAGCCCTAGTGGTAGGGTTACCATGCTGTGGACTGTGCTGCAGGACAGTATTACTTTATTAGTATTGATGGGAATTTGACGGTTTTAGGCAGCCGGGAAAAGATGAGGGTTAAATTATGGGCAACGATTATAATCGTCTTCATCATCTACCTAGCCTTTTCCCACTATGCAAGAAACTACTAAAAAACTGCTACTAAAAATGCAAGTTCGGTGTTACTGAGATAACATACCTAGGTCATAAATTTGACAAAAATGGTATGAGGGCTGACGAGTCAAAGGTTAAAGCGGTCATGGAAATGCCATACCCTGATGATAGGAAGTCCTTGGAAAGGTTCTTAGGTATGGTTAACTACCTGTCCAAGTTTATACAGAACTATAATGCGGAATGTGTAAACGTCTTGAGAACATTATTGAAAAAAGAATCGGAATGGGTTTGGGAACAAAACCATACGGATGCGATAGACAAGCTAAAAAATAAATTGGCTACCGCTCCAGTGTTGGCGTTATACTCGCTGGAAGCGCCGATAGTGCTGTCGGTGGACGCGAGCAGCCACGCGGTGGGTGCCGTGCTGCTGCAGGAGGGCCGGCCCGTTGAGTTTGCTTCCATGACGCTCACCGACACGCAGTCGCGTTACGCGCAGATTGAGAAAGAGATGCTGGCAATAGTATTTGCGGTGGAGCGATTTCGTCAGTATATCTATGGTAGGTCGGATGTTACAGTTCACACAGATCACAAGCCACTCGAGGCGCTGTTCAACAAACCTTTAGTTTCAGTGCCGGCACGGCTGCAGCGTATGATGCTAAGAGTACAGGGGTTTGAATTCAAAGTAGTATATACGCCAGGTAGATATATGTATATCGCCGACACCCTATCACGGGCCCCACTGAAAGACTTGCTGTTTGATCGCATTTCAGATGAGGTGGAAATTCAAACATGTTTTATGTTAGAAAACATACCTTTCAGCGAACAAAAAATGGACCTTATTTTAAAGGAAACAGAAGTAGATAAGGATAGTATCTTGATAGCGAAGTATATAGTCAACGGTTGGCCAAAACACAGACGTGACGTTCATGAAAAGGTAAACGTGTTCTGGCCCTATCGCGAAGTATTGAGTTACATAAATGGTATCATATTTAAAGGAGATTGTGTGTTCATTCCAAGGGGCTTACGTGAAGAAATGCTAGCGAGAGTGCATGAAGGGCACTTGGGCATAGAGAGGTGCAAGCGTCGCGCGCGAGAGGTGATGTTCTGGCCAGGCATGGCTGAGGACGTGGAGCGCGTGGTGCGCCGCTGCCCCGCGTGCGCGCTGCATGCGCCGACGCCGCGGCGCGAGCCACTCATGCAGCATCATGTGCCGTCACTTCCTTGGCAGAAGCTAGCTTCCGATATATTTGAATATAGAAAGAAATTATTTATCATATTAGTTGATTATTTTTCAAACTACGTGGAAGTTGGGGAGTTAACGAGCACGAGTAGTAAACAGGTAATAACTTTTTTGAAGGACCAGTTTGCGCGGCATGGGATTCCAGCGGAACTTGTTTCAGATAACGGCCCTGCATACAGTTCTCATGAGTTCAAAAAGTTCATGAGAGAGTGGGAAATACATCATGTGACTTCTTCTCCACATTATCCACAATCCAATGGGAAAAGCGAACGGACAGTACAAACTATTAAAAACATGCTAAAAAAATGTGTGGAATCTGGCCAAGACTTTCACATTAGTTTGTTAAATTTTAGAGCTACTCCTCGTTATAATTTAGATTCTCCGGCACAAATATTAATGGGTAGGCGTATTAACACGAAGTTGCCAGTAAGTTCAAAGTTATTACGCGAATCAGTCGATAAAGATCGTAATTACCAAGCGCTAATGGCACAGAGAGAAAAAGATAAACAATACTACGATCACTCAGCGAAACAGCTGCCATTGCTATCATCAGGTGACAGGGCGACGCTGATAGATAAAGGATCAAGAAAACCGGTCTTGATAACTGCGCGTGCGTCGGAACCACGATCGTTTGTGGTGCAAGATGAGCACGGTCAACGTTACAGGCGTAGTAGACGTCACTTGGTAGCTCGTAGTGGTGTTTCAGGAAGTCCGGGCGTCGAATCTGGCCCATCTTCGAGATTAGCCACTTCAGTAGATCAACCCAACCTTGATCAGTCTCATGTATCAAAAGAAAGGAAATATAGACGACGTGAGATCACACCAAAGTTTGAGGAACAACTTGGTGAAGGTGAATCGTCTACGCCGGCGCCGCCTGGAGATAGTGACAGTCCTCGAGACGATGCTTTTTCTGTAGTTCAAGGTCCAAACACTCGGTCCAAGGCTCGAATGCTGACGTCAATAGGTTATAACTTATTGTTTGGAACAAACAATGGAGAAAATTAGTGTATTGAATACAGAAATAAAAAATATATATACTTATGTATATCTTACTAATGAGCCAGTAGTACTCTAGTTATTATTTTATTGTAAGTAGCAAGTAAGTAGTAAGTAAGGTACTGATATTATTGTAATAAAACCTATTTTGAAAAGGGGAAAGATGTAGTATAATATGTAGGTAGGTTTCTATATTATGTTATGTACTTGAAGGTACTAGAACAATAAATCAGTGTTCAACCGACATTCGTGTGTTTCACTATATGTTGGGGTCGGCTTCCAGTCTTAGCGTATGCAGCTGAATAGCAGTATTTTACATGGAGCGACTGCCTATCTGACCTCCATAACCCGGTTAGTACTGGGTATTATGAACTACGATAATATGGAATCGGAAAACGCCACTGAAAATATAACATTTAGACTAATTTAGATGTAAACTTGGTGCTCAGTTTTTAAACTATTCTTCTTTTTCTCTTATTCTTTTTAGTGTAACTGCGAAGATACCACCCTAAACCATGCCTTGCATTACCTTACCTGGAAGTCTTCAAAGAGACTCCGGACCCAAGTCGCCCGAAGCAAAGAAAACCATGCTCATATAGATGATGGGGATTCCAAAGTGGAGATTAAAAATGGGGCTGTTCCACTAACACGAGGCACTTACTTAATATCATTTTTGTGTGTCTTGTGATTTGCACCTACCTACCAAATACGTGGTCAAATACAGGTAACGAAAACAAGAAGAAGAAGGAAAATCCGCACATCTCTCAAATGATATCCTCCCTATTACCAAGGGCCTGGTAAGACAGCGGCGGTAGGGGGTAATTCACAGCTGAAGGGGCGGGGGAGGGGGGGGGTGACCAAGTTAAACCTCTTTACTGCTCACAGAATTGAGTCGCTGATGATTATTTATAGATAAAACCTCACAAGTATTGTGAGGTTTTACTTCAATTTCATGGTTTTGCGGTTATGGAAGTCGTGTTCACGAATAATTGGGTACTTCTGGAGATGATTTTAGTAATTTGAAATGGTTATTTACTTCATTCTTATAACTTCACTCTAGTTTCTCCATATGTTCATATTTCAAAACTTGAGTTTTTTGCTGATGTAGGTGATAGGTCACAGTGCTGCCGAGCTCAAATGGAACTGGGCTGACCACATCTGTCGCATGCAGTAGGAGCTATGGGCTCAAGTAACAACACTATGGGTCCCAAACAGCAGCAACACGGCAGGCCCAGAAGTAGATGGTGGGTCGAACTAGATTCTTTTCGCAAAAAATAGCCTAAAACAGTACTGGATAGGGCCAAGTGGAAGGAGGGAAGGGAGGTCTTTGTCCTGCAGTGTACACATGACCAGCCCTCTGAAAGAAGGAGAAGAGTCGACGTCAGTGGCTTGGCGATGTCCTGAAATACCACCGGTTTACTTTAATCCATCATCATTCATGGTTCTTTCTTCAAAAGACCACCTCAGATATTAATCTGCATAGTTCTCATGTGAGTTGAACAAGATTATGTCTGAACTTTAAAAGAGACTTTAATGATGACCTTTGAGTTTGTATCGACTTTTTCTTCTCGAGTAGTCAGATTTTTTCTTGCCATTTTTAACACTCAGTTCATCTATCGTTTCTATGGTCGTCCTCTACTCATATACTCTTCGACATTCGTACCTACTCAAAACTTTCCTCATTCCTCCTCACCACGACAACCGATTACCACACCACTTTTCAGTTAACTTCAAACCATATTTTGTATTAAACAAAACATGCATTTTGCTCGTAATTTTTTTTTGAACACTGAAGTAGGCTTTATTTACGGTCGTATCATATCATAGAATATCGAATAATGCACAGATAAAAAAAACTCTACTTAATGGTTGTTTTTTTCTAAAAAAATTGCATAAACCTTTACAAAATTACCGACGTGTGCGATAATGCGACGGCTCTCGAGTCTGAGAGTGAATGGGGCGCTTTATTGTCGAGTGGTGCATGGCACGCCACGCGGCACACTTACATGTATTGAAAGTGTATGGGATCGGTGAAAAAAAGGGAAACTTTCACTGAGAATTTAATAAAATTGCGCAAATGTAAGTGGGGTATAAAAATCATAACTACTTAGATTGTTATTGTATTTTTGTATTCCAAAAAGATTATGCTCCTTGGCATGTATGTAAGCTACACAGTTCTCATCAATATCGTCACTTGAAATGATAGTCGATACATTAACATAATAGTAAAAAGTATAATATGTAGTAAATCAACTATCTAGTGTCCACGACACAAGCCTTGCTTAATGTGGCACTAGATGGCGCTGTGTGTAATGTCCACTGTCCAGCGATATTTATTTATCATCATCATCATCATCTCAGCCGAAAGACGCCCACTGCTGGACATAGGCCTCCCCCAAGTGTCGCCACATTGACCGGTCCGTTGCGACTCGCATCCACCGGATTCCCGCAACCTTCACCAGGTCATCGGTCCACCTAGTGGGAGGTCTTCCAACGCATCGTCTTCCGGTTCGCGGTCGCCACTGCAGAACTTTTCAGCCCCATCGGCCATCCGTTCTGCGAGCAATGTGCCCTGCCCACTGCCACTTAAGTTTAGCAATTCTTCGGGCTACGTCGGTTACCTTGGTTCTCTTGCGGATTGCCTTTATTTATGGGTGTGTAAAAAGACCCTCAACCAAACTGAAAGGCACTGCTATATTTTTGTTTGTTCAAGACCTAATTGGGAACATTCTGATGACGGAGAGATTGAGGGAAAAAGTTCAAATTTTTTGATGAGTTTTTATTGCTTTACATAGAGAGTTACCTATTCCGTAAAAATGGATGTTTTAAGTACCGCAAAAAAGATAGTTTCCCAGCGATTACTATTGCGTTAAGTTACTTACTTAGTTTGATGTACAAACTCGGTTGATGGCTTTGTGAACGGTCTGTTTACACCATGTAAATAGACTTCTGGAGAAGGAGACACCTCATTTACCAATACAAATGCTTTTCAACTGACTATACAAACATAAAGTAGGTGTAGGTAACCTATACGAAGAAACAATCAAGATTAATAATTAAAGCCTTTATTTCCCAAAATAATAATTATACATAATTACAAAAACAGTTTTCATGCACATTAAAATACCAATTCTTATTAAATTACATTTACATTTTTATACATTTACATTTTATCACAGTAAAATTAAAGATTTCAATTTGGTTTAATTTTTGTACAATATTTTATTCTTAAATTAATTGCTTTTATAAAATATTATTTATTTTTGTACTTATGATTCTTGTATTTTGATTTGATTTCATTTAATAATTTAAATAATTATGTATTGAATTAACAAGTTTACATAAAAAAATACACATAAATTAACTAAAATCGAAAATCACTACAATCCTTAATTTTCAACCTCCACCCACTAAAGCCGTTTCACACGGCACGCAGCATATTCGTGCGTTTTATTTAATTAAACAGAATTACTCCCGTAATGGGCGGCGCGTGGCTGCCCTTAGGTTGGAGTACGTACTACAGACTGCATAGGGCCGGTAATAATGTTTTTTGGTCTTTTAATAGTGATAGTAATTGTGATACCCTTGTTAAGAGGGCTTTTTGGTAATTGTTGTAAAAGAAGTATTGATTACGTAGGTGGGGAATAATGGGTTAGTTTTCTCTGATGCTTTATGCTGCGAGTAGATGCGTGGTTCCCAGCGAGTTCTTGTTATTTTATAATTTACATTAGGTAATGCATTTATGAAAACTTTTTGCACAATTAAAACTGTACAACCTCGCACTTAATGCTTATCTACAAAAAAAAAACAGTGCTTATATTATTTTTTTACTGATGTGAAACAACACTCTGAAGAAAAAGTTGTTTGTTGACTCTTTTGACAGATATAATGGGTAAAATAATTTCATGAATTATCAAAATAGTACTTGATACAACAAGAGGTCAGATTTTAAAAACTTACAAAACGTTGACATAATGTAAAACTAAACTATGCCCTCCATACTAATGATAATAATGTAATATTTTTTTGCAAAAAAAAAACACATTCATACTTTTTTATTTATTTTTTCAATTCCTCTTCTAGATAGTCGAGTCCACCGAACACGACAGCACACGCAATGCATCTTACTTAAAAGCTCTTAATCCTACTGTAACGCTTGCTAATCTGTTAAGTATCTTCACTTAGCGGAATCTTGTGACAAACATGGTGTTTAGTTACAAAATACGCTTTAGACGTGGAATTGCGGACACCAGCCCGATATACAAATAGAATAAGTTACAAAATAATGGCGGGAAAGTGATTGTAGTGACGCCGATGTAGAGATAAGTGTGTAAAGAGATGAAGTGAGGTGGGGTGGGTGATTGTCGTCCGAGCAATTTTTGGGCGGTAAGGAATTAAAATAATATAAAATAATAATATTGTCGATTTGGAGTTAGGGGGTGACCATATAATCAAATTACTTGTTGCGAATATATGTATATTAATTAAGTTTATTACGAGAGTCAATACATGGTGTTGCGTATACTGCGATGGGAGACCGACTGTGGCGACGCGACGCGGCGGCGGTGGTCGTGTGACCTACTTGCTGACTCGACTTTACGTAGCTAAGTATCGGGTCGCCACAGTCGACATACTCCCATCTGGACATGAGTTGTCATAGCCAGACCTAGGTTGACTCCAGCAAGGAAAACCTGCACAGGCGAAGATTCACGAATAACTCTGCCCAGGAGTGTAAATTTGGTGCTTTTCCTCTAAAGATGGGGCACTTAATATCGTGTCCTGCGTGTCCTGTTGTTTATTCACTACATACCTAAACTGACTGGCGCTCCTGAAGACGCTAAACCAGTGGCTCAGTTCTAGGCCGCCACAGTTTAGATTGCCTTGAAGAATGTCGTTAGACGACATAGCTCAACCATTGGAGTCAGAATTACCTATATGGTACCGTGGTACGGATATGTTACTGTTAAGGGTACCAAACCTAGCACAAGGAGTTCTATACTTCCGCTGCCGCGCTGGTCAGACCAAACCCGCATCTCGTAAAACGTCGAAGCTTCGGAAGCCGTGCATGTTGCTGAAAGTAGGAGCAAGTGGAACAGCATCAAAGAGAAGTTCGTAAAATCATGGCGTGGTCACAACTCCAACACCCTGCGGGAATACACCAATATTCGCAAAACGAAGCAAGGTGAGATTTCGTTTTAAGTATTTTAGTGTTTACGAACTGTACAAGAAGTAACATGATACACGAAATACCTCTTATGTTGCGTCTCAGATCATGAAACTGAACAACTTTAGTTCTACGAGTTCACGAAATGCGCAAAAAAATATTTTGATTTTCTTTAGGAAATGACGCGATCAGTTGAACAACAGGTATGGTAAAACTAAAAAAACTTAGAGGTTTTAGTACAAAACTGATAACCAGAATAAAATCACTTAAATCGACAATGACGACAACTGTCACTCCTACCCTACTCACGCCCGAACAGTTTGTCATAGAACCAGGGGCAGTAACAACACTCTCTGCTCAATGCACTGTACGCAATGTTTACGAAGATTACCCGACAGCGCTAAATAGCTGTTAGTGCAAATTAGATGTTTGGGGCATCGCCACTGTTGGGCCGTGTCATTGTGATGTGTAACATGGGGTTTAGAGAGTTTGGTCACTTTTTTTGGAGCTTTTGAGGCCCCAGGTTCGATTTTCGGGCAAAGTGTTTTTCATGTTTTTCCATCAGGAGTTTCTTAGTGGCATTTCAGCCATGGAGTTTGGATTTTGTGCCCGGTTAGTGGCAATAAGCTCGCGCTCCACGTGGGACTTAAAACATAACTGGTGAATTAAGGGTGTGCTATTAGTAACGGTTGAAAAAGCTATTTGGTTTACATTTTACAATGTAATTTGTGGGTGAAACTGTAAACCAAATAGCTTGTTCGACCGTACATCTCTGACTAACCCCTCGGGAATTGCAGGCGTGATATTATAATATGTGTTAATGCCCATTTTTTAATTTGACTTGACGACCCGAAAGGCGTAGTGGTAGTGAGGCTGCCTTACGTTCTTAGGGTCCTGGGTTGGAATCCCGGTAGGAGCAAATGTTTGTGTGATGAGCATGGACATTAGTTTCCGAGTCATGGATGTTTATATGTATAATAAGTATATATTTATAAACAAAAAAGTATATTTATGTAGTATATCAACTATCTGGTGTCCACGACACAAGCCTTGCTTAGTGTGGCACTAGATGGCGCTGTGTGTTATATGTCCAGCGATATTTAAAAAAAAATCGTTGGTGGCTATGCCTAACAAAGAACGCCTTGTCGGATACATACAATACAACGCTTGATCGACTCACCACCGATTCAAAAACCAACATTGAATTGTACATTAGTGTCCAAGAGCATTACATTAGTGTCCAAGAGGATTACATTAGTGTCCAAGAGGATTACATTAGTGTCCAAGAGGATTGTGGACATCATATTTTTTAGGTGATTTTCCAACTGGAAATGATCTAGTTTAAATTTTTGATTGGCTGTAGAATGCTATAAAATGGCCAGTTAATTATAGTAAAATATTTCTGTAAGATTCAAGTAATTTACGAGCTGGTGAATAAAAACCGTTCATGTCGTTGATTGAAATAATTTGGAAAGAAAAATTTTATTTTTTATTTACCTCTGACCTCAACCGTCTCTTCTTTTCTTATTCTTAATTTGAACTTCATTGATTATTTTATTTTTAGGGTTCCGTACCTCAAAAGGTAAAAACGGAACCCTTATAGGATCACTTTGTTGTCCGTCTGTCTGTCTGTCTGTCTGTCTGTCTGTCTGTCAAGACCTTTTTTCTCAGGAACGCGTGGAGGTATCAAGCTGAAATTCATATCAAATACTCAAGTCTATGGTCTCTTGGAGCTGTGAAAAAATCAAACTTCTAAGTCAACGCGATCAAAAGATACTCCCGTTTATGCCGCAAATTTTCGACACTCGCAAGGGAATCAAAACCTACAGGGTACTTCCCGTGAACTCAGAATCTTGAAATTTGGTACGAAGCAACGTCTTATAACACAGATAAAGGAAAAATTGCGAAAAGCATAAATTTTTAGTTACATCATATAATAAAAATATTTTTAATAATTTTAAACTTATTACCCCTTTACTCATGAACGCGTAGTGGTATTATATTGAAATTCTTAACAAATACTCAAGTCTATAATATCTTTAAGCTGTAACAAAATCAAACTTCTACGTCAACGCAATCAAAAGATACAGCAATTAAAGCCGCATATTTTGAAACTCGCAACTACTCGCAAGGGAATCAAAACCTAAAGGATACTTCCAGACGACCTGGAATCTTGAAATTTGGCATGAAGCAACGTTATAAAGTACACATATAGGAAAAATTCCGAAAATCTTAAATTACCATAACTTTTACTTATATACCTACAGGTTTGTACGGAACCCTCGGTGCGCGAGTCTGACTCGCACTTGGCCGGTTTTTTCTTTCGTGCCAGAGTTAATACCTAAATGACCACAAAGTTTAAGGCCTGAAAATGGCACAAAGTACAGCTAGTGCCAAAAAAAAAGAAAAGTTTAAGGCCCTACAGTACCCACAAAGCAGGCAAGAAGACGATTATGACGATTTTCTTAACCGTGATGAACCGCATTGGTATTTTTTTCAATTATTATTTAGTTATTTAATTTTTATTTATTTATTTATATTGTCATTTTTATTTCTTCCCTTTGGTCTTGTTTTTTATTGCGAATGTATCTAATTATTCAATTTCATGTATATTTTAATGTCTAGCTTGTAAGAATTAGATTTTGCTGTGCCTTGAGGCCCTTAGATTTTGCTGGGTCTACAACGGCTCTTAGCAACCCTTGTGGTTCGCAAATATGTAAATGAAAATGAATATGATAAATGGTCCAGTTACCTCTATCCATCTCAACTTCGGTAGTCAAGCACTACTCACCATTCTCAAATAACACAATACTCGTTTTTTCTTCGCTAAGTCGGTAACAATCCATGGTGTTTAACAGATTAGTTCACGGTTTTCTATGGACAAATACGCACAGAGATTAGCGGGATTGCGTCAGAGAGATGTATGGGTATGTCTTGTATGGAATTAAGTGGGTGAGTAAGTTATATGAATGTTAAGTTCCTTAGGGCGACTACAGGATCTAAACGCGAGTTTTATAATGCCTGAAAGTATATGATTCACTGAAATAAACAAAACCGGAAAAATGGATGATATTCTTCAGGATATATGCTAGTATGATAGTGTTTTGAAAACATAATACAATTAATTTTACTCGATAGGAAAAAATCACAAACTTATTTCTAAAAATGTCTTTTAACGAATAAAAACCATACTAAAATGCATGCGATCATTCTGAGTTTTTGGCAAATAATTCTACAAGCAACTAGTAGCATCACAGTGTTTTATTTGTTTAGTCAAATCAATAGATTTTTGGTAAATCGATCGAAACCACTCATTTCGCACTATTTGGCCCGCAGTGACTGACGTAACAACCACATTGTAGTGCAAGCTGATTAGAACTTTATTCTAACAGCATTTCAAACGAAGTTTGAACCACCAAAAATAGAGTTGCTAATTTAGCTCATCTAGTCGTCTTAACTATTTGTTATGAATGAAAAAAAATGCTTTTGAGCGAGTGCTTGTACATGACCTGTGCAATTTAGTAATACTGGGTAATCTCTTGGTAATATTGATTGTCAGACTTTTGACGGTCTGTCAAAAAATCTATATTTGACAGCCAATATCCTAAAGCACTCTCCAAAGATATGGTCTCCCACCCACAGATTGACTTCAGCATGCGTTGCATATCCTGAAGATTGACCCGTGCGATTATTAGGTATTTTTTTTATCACATGTCCAAAATTCGGTAAGTAGATAATATTTAAACGAAATAAAAAGGTCGAATTTTCCTTACAAAATAACAAATATGCAAATGACACGAAATAAATATTTACTCATTATTTATCGTGAGACTGTCCACGATTACCTACAACACCCACTCACTTTAAAAACCTTTTCAAGCTTCTTTTTTATACCCGTGAACACATAGCGCAATTTGCGCCACTCTCCAACTATCTATCTCTCTTAAGAAATCTCAAAAACACTTTTACTTTCAAAGTGAAGTAAAGTAAAGTAATCCAGCTTATCTTTCGTACGATCTGTGACGATTGTCACCGACTTAACACCGACGGAGTAAACATTAGTATCGGGTTACACAAATAAATAACAATGGTGGTGTCTTCTTTACGCTTTGGGGTATGTTAGCGGCCTATCAGGGAAATATCTAAAGGTAGAAGATGTATTTTCAATGGGCATGGCGACAGTATCAAAAAATTACAAGTCTTAATCCAACAGTTAGAGTATGGGAAAAATAATGTACTTACACGTTTTTTTTTGTTTTTGTAAATTGGTTATTGAAAAAAATAAAACCCATCAAAACTCGGGAGTGGGGGCTCGTGACGGCAGAACTCGCTAAAAATTAAACCAAAGCGTGACGTTTTGAGAATTTTTAACAAAGAAAAATTACAGGTCAAATATTTGTTGATATTTTTTTTTTCGGATGAGAAATCATCTAATAACTTCTCCCACTCTGGGCGGGAGAGAGTGTCAGATTTTTACCGACTAAAACCCATCCATGTTCCTTCCTCGCCCTTTATGTTCCGGGGCCACGGTATCTCTCTCGAACAGTCTCGCAGCTCCGGCAGACTTCGGGCCCCTCCAATTTGTTGATAATCTAACTGACGGACTAATTTTTATTTTTTTGCCATCTACCCTATTGTAGGTAAAGTTTCCACAATGATGGTGGTCCCTCATCCGCGGACCAACCTAGGCAAACTTGGCTTAACCTGAACATCGACCCCAGCTATTATTATACATCAACCCCAGTGGCTACTGTTATGTAGCCACAAGCTTCTTATAAGCCGACCCCACAGTTGGGAACAAGCTAGGTAGCTGATAATGAGGGAGTGATCTTTGTTAAAGACCACACATTTTCTTTTGGATTGGAGGAGGGGGAGACAAGTCATCGTTATCTTTCTACCCTTTTTTTTCCGATGGGAAATCCTCAAATGACTTCTCCCACTCTGGGCGGAGCGGAAGGGAGTGTCAGACTTTTACTGACTAAAACCCATCCATGTTCCTTCCTCGCCCTTTATGTTCCGGGGCCGCGGTATCTCTTTCGAACAGGCTCGCAACCCATCGAACAGGCCCGCAACCCATCTTTCTACCCTTGTCCCATATGGCTTGGGGCCGGCACAACACGTTATTTTCTTCCATTCTCCTCTGTCAACTGTCACGCTATCATTTACTCCTTTATCTTTAATATCATTTCCCACACAATCCATCCATCGATTCTTTGGTCTTCCTCTCCCCCTTCATCCATCTATATTTATCACTCTTTTAGTCACATGCGATTCACCCCTCCTCATCACATGTACATAACACGACAGTCGATACCCTTTCAACTTTTCTGTAACTGGTGCAACTTTTAAGCTTCCTCTACTAAAGGGTGTGAAACACCTCTTCACGAAGCCGAAAGGCACTTGTTCTCCCCATCATTGCGATCATTTTTTTTGTTCTACACCACACGTAGTAATATTTATAGGCTGATGATGATGATGATGATGAAACCACACCTGATAACCTTCTAGTTGCGGAGATATGGGGGGTCAAAGTTACAACTTTTTTACAAGTTTTTTTTTTTAAATAAGTACAAGTTTTTTTTGGAAGATTTTAACTTTTAACACCTCTACGACCCCCGTACTATTCAATCCATCTATCAGCACAATGTTTTAAGTGCGTTACATTGAGTTCTACCACAAAACATAATTTATAACCTCAAAAAAAAAGTTTTTTAGTAATATTTTTTGCGTAAAGTTACTTAGTTTGATGTACAGAATGCTTGGTTAACGGCTTTGTGATGAGGTGGTTTACACCCTGTATACTCGTTCTTTACCCTATCCATATTCTTGTGACACTAGACATCCATCTCAAGGAGGGGAAGACAATTGTATAGACCATTATTACCACAATGACGCTGGAATAGCATTTGCACACACATAACTACTCTGTCAGTAATCGTAGAAAAAACCATTCGGTCCAGTAAATCGTTTCATAAACGCTTTTATATTAAATCCTTAAGATGACGTCAGCGTCGGTTACTTAAAAGCTAATCCTAAGCACTCAACACAATGCTAAGTAGCGTATCGCATTAAGTTCACACTTGACCGGGTATTAACGTAAATAACCAACAATGGCTGATGTGCACAATGGGTCTGTTGCGTAGTTCGGCGAAATATTTGTGTTGAGGCGTTTCAGACTAATGCGAAAGTCGAGCGGTTTAAAGCATGCCAGTGCTAGGTTGTTTAATGATTAAAATATGGTTCGCGGCTGTAAGACGTATGTAGTTACAGAATTCATATTATAATCATCTAAAATCTAAATCATCAAACCCTAAAAGTTCATATAAGTCGATGGAATACTTTTTTCATGCAATAAACGTAAAATGAATTGAATTTTGCGGGCTACCCTGGATTTTCCACCTGAAACAATCTTTTTATCGATAAATTCATTTTGATATGTTATGATTATGATTATCTTGGACCACGAATGGCTAAATGCGCTTAACATAACATTCTGTCTTTGCCATCTTCAAAAGATAGACAGAAATAGATTGATGTTTTGAATTCGTTTTGCGCCAAATTCGTAAAACAACTAGATTTTGCCCACGATTTCGCTCGCCTTTTGGTCACACAGAAACGTTTTAGCCTATGACACTCACAAAAATTACATTATAAGCGACTAATGTTCCACTATTTGGAGCAAAAAGAATTGAAGACTCCATTCCGCTGCGATTCGCAGCTTACAAAGCGCTCACGTACGAAAGGACTTTACCAAAAAAATCAATCACTAAGATGATCTTCCTCTTAGTATAATCTGGACAGACGGACATCATGCAATACATTATAATATCTATTGTGTATCATTACGACCAAGCACAATGTAGGTGACCACAATTGAAAGGAATTAACGTCTTTT
This sequence comes from Xestia ashworthii, assembly GCA_950022955.1. NCBI lineage: Eukaryota > Metazoa > Arthropoda > Insecta > Lepidoptera > Noctuidae > Xestia > Xestia ashworthii. The sequence goes on along the minus strand of OX465570.1, from coordinate 17,047,541 downwards.
GTTATGTACTTGTGAATTTATTGAGATATCTATAGGTGCTTGAGAGGCTTTGAGTCAGCCGACGGTATAAAGACTTTTTGTACTGTAACTTCACGCCTGTGTACCCCCACAAGATAGGCAGAGCTGTGCATACAAACGTACACACATAGTTCACCGGTTATGTTAAGGCTGTATAACGGCTTCATACCTTTGCCTCTCCTTCAACCTGGTGAAAGCAAAGCGCACAAAAAAAACCCTTGGTCTGGTAATAATTTATGACACAAATATTTTACTATCTTTTATTTTATTTCTTCAAAATGTATTGAAAAACGTCGTTTGATACACGTGAACATTTGTTATTGTAGTTCTCGGCTCAAAAACACGATAATTTCTCATCGTCCGCAAATGCAAGGCACAGAGGCCAGTTATACTTTTAGTACTTCTGTGTAATCTGCCGCTCTGTGTAGATGTGGTCTAGGGTGCTGTATCCTGCTCGAAACTCGACTTGCTGCGTTGGCTGGAAGTCGACGAGATTTCGCGCTAGACGATTCCTGACGTCTCTTGAAACCAGCTTATTGGCTAAGGAGCGAAATGGATATCTAATTCTTTAAATGGTCTTGTTCCCCTTTCTAAACAAAAGAACGACCACGCTCCTTCTCCACGCTTCTGTAGTTTTCCCAGAGAACAGGACTGAGTTAAAAAGAGGATTTCCTCCCGCTTTCTGAAGTTCAGTCGTTATCCTATCCTCACCCGGGGTTTTTCCATTCTTAAGCTGTCTAAGAGCCGCCTCGATTTCATTTTTGCTGACTCCCAGCAAGTCGTCTGTTAAATGGCAGGTTAAGGCTGCTCTGGGATTCTCATTTTCGGGTTCAGATCCAGTTGAATGCAATGCGTACAACTGGCCGTATAAGTTTTCGACTTCCAAAGAGACTATAATGACCTCTGAGTTTGTTTCGGCTGTTTTTTTTTTCAAAGTAATCAGGTACGAAAAATTACTTTGAAAAAAAAAACAGTTTTTAAAAAATGTCGTGTAGGTAACAGTGTTTGTAAAAACCATAAAAACAAACATAATTTTTTATTTAATGAAAAATCCCGAAAGTACGCGAACAGCCCGGGTACCCGGTTTTGAAAACAAAAACCCGAAAACCCGAAACCGGATTTGAAAATGGCTAGTTTTCGATGCCCTAGGCGATATAGAGTGTTCAAAATTATTAGGAGATCGGCATTTCATACTTGTATGGAAAACTTGTGCATTAAGTATTCCTTGGGTTGAAGTTTGAAAAACACGGCAAGTCCTTTCCCGACTAGGTGGGGTAGGCTTTCAGACTAACCCTAAGCTGATAAATTTCAGTTTTACACGGAGCTAGATTACTTCTTATCTAAACTCACAGTTTAGTTTCCCTTGATGCAACATGTTTTCCAACTTTCAGACTTACCTATAACGGCTAAAAAAAACGGATTCTCTCAACAATAAAAAAAAAATCCAACCAGAAAAATCTGCAGGAAATGTTAGGTACGTAAGTATTTATAGACAACTCAGCTTTGAAGCTATTCAATAACCCACCTACAGCAGACAGCAGTCTATCCTCGAATCAATTACGTGTAAAAGCTAAGGAAATAATATAATTTAAAAAATAAAGGAATATGATCAAAGCGTACATTTTCATACGATTGGTAGGTATAGGGTTTGTATTATTACAAAATTGGATTTGTCTGATACGTTGAGACTAGTGATAGCTCCTGAATTCGAGTGTGATTCTGATAATATTACAACTTTGGATGATGGACAAAATTGTGGGAACGCATTTCGTAAACCTAGAGTTTAAGATAAGGTTGGTTTTGGCTTTCGGCAAATCTTTTTGTATTGGCTATGTCGCTACAAAATCTTCACAGATACAAAACTGATGTTCGACAGTTTAGAAACTCATTTGGTCATTCTACTGTCTGTGCCATTACTCACAGAATTCAGTAATTTTTCTCTCGTTCAGTCTTCTACTACAGTCATTTTCACTTGAATCACCTTCAATACATAAAGGCTGTAAACTACCTCATCAGGAAGCCGGCAAACAAGCATTCTGTCCATCAAACTAAGTAACTTTACGTAAAAAAACATCTTTTTTTTGGGTGAAAAATCATATTTTGTTCAGTCTATTCAGGAATTACATTTCATCAAGAGAGACAATCTAAGATAACCTTTTTTAAGCAAGGAGATGCTTATTTATAGATATGATAAGCATAATAAGACAAAACGCAGTCTTCAAAACGGCCACCATAGTATAATACGTGATATCCACCCTCCTCTAACCGGCTAATTCCGTCAAAAATATCAGCACAAACAAAAAGACGGTGATATAATGCCGTGATGTAATAAGGAGAGCTACTCACCGGATTTCTTATGGTTGAAGTTTAGAGGGATTGAGGGAGCACCGGAGTACGTATATCATTGTATCTGGCACGATGGATGGACGCTGTGATGGCGTGGAGACGGCTTTTCTTAGGAATTTAGTGGTAAGGTGTCATGATTTATTTATTAAGGTTAGTCAACAATTGTTTACACAGAACATTTGAAATTATACATGCATAATAGTACTTTTATAAGTGCATACAATTCCTTACAGGCTAACATACGTGATCTGCGTGTGTGTGTGACCATATGAATGAGCGTGGACCAAGCACAAGGAGTCGGTCAGGACTGTAGCAGGTGGTGTTTTGAAGTCTCTGCTTACCCGGTAGGTAGCAGGCTCTACCACCACAGCGTGAATTTGGATTTAGTGGTAACAGGCGGTTACTGAAATTGTCATTCAATGGGATTCAATAATGAATTTACAAGGGTTGTCATGATAATTGAAATGATAATAACTCAGTAAAGCCGTATTTGTTACTTTTGTAAATCATATTTTAATTAACATAAGTAGTACCAGACAGTGATCTTGCAAATAGCAAAAAACGTAAGAAAATTGTAATTTTACGGGCTACCCTAAGATAAAGCTCTGCCTGGAGAGCTTGTGAATACACCGAAAACCCTTCAGACAGCGTGTCTATCGATAACATTCACGTAGGGATTTGTCACTGAAGTTTTCGGCTTCATAACATCCTCGCCTACGGCTTGGGTGTGATTTCCGCCTTGGCTGCATTGCAATGACAAAGTTTCGCCACTTGTATCAAAATGACTACAAATTAGACTTTGCCTGAACTTCCTGTATTTGCAGTTTTAAAGTTCTGTCGACCCTTGACTGCTAGAGCCTAAATAATAGTACATTATGGTACAAGTGTGTAATGTTGGTGATTACCGCTGAGGCGCCATTGAGACCCGAGCCGTTAGGCGAGGGTCTTAAGAGAGCCGAGGACGGTGTATCATACGACGTTTTTCAACACACTTGAGAATAAAATAATACTCAAATAACTATAATTTCAACAGTGAAAACGAGTTGTGAATTTTTTTTCGCAATGGCGGGAATAATTAATCAGTTTTCCTATGCGCGCGCATCTAACAATGGCGATCGGCCATAGACTAAAAGAATGAGGTTTCTTTTTTTTTGGCTTTTCGCGGATAGCGTTTTAGCCACGTACGAAATGGGGAATTCAAAGTTTTATTTAATACAGAGAAAACAAAAGTTACATTTGAGTGAGTTTTCTTTATTAAAAACTTATAAGTTGAAATTATCTATGTAGATACGAAGTTGCATGAAATGAGCAAGCAATAGGTAGGTACATTAATTTATTTGTACTATTAAACACGGTCTTTTTTGTATCGAAACTTTTTTAAGAACAAAGCAATTCAACCAATAAAATAAAAAATAAAAAGCCCTATAACTCACTTGTGAATAATAGCAATAAAAAAGTCACAGTTTGATTACAGGTGTCATTATGTGCCTAATTGCGGTGAAATTAGAGCCACTTTATGAGCAAGTGTGTTGAAAATACTTTTATGTCATATAATAGGCACAGGTAATCTTTTTACCATCAGAATCCCACTCCATCCTTATCTCTCTCCATTATCATATAAATATGTATATTACGCACGCGTCGCATCCTATACATTTTTGACGCAATCCTACAAATATAATAAAAGGTTCCCCCTGTATATGATATGTGCGTATAACTGTATATGTATGTATACGTGTAGATAGGTACCTTTTTATTCATGAGGTGTGGGAGATTTGTGATGAAGACACGAAGGTTGGGTAAGAAAATAATCTACACTCGCCGATATTTTTACCAAAAAGTAAGTTATAATGGCTCCTATTGTTTTCTGTTGAAAAATCCACATATTTGATTAACTAATGAAATATGTGGATTTTTGTTTAGTTAATCAAATATGTCATTTCAATGAAAAACTTGCAGTATTTCTCAATTTGAAGTTTGGATTATAGGACGGATAACACGGCAACACTGGCGACAGGTCGTGAAAAAACGGCCTCGTAGTTAATTTATTTTAAAATAATTGATTTATTGTGTTTAGTTTGTTTTAAATCTATTCTATATAGTAGAATCAATGTATAAAGTGACACACGTAGTGTTCGTGACCTGTTTATATTGTGATAACTCGCAACAATCGATAATTCGATAAATCAAGTACCGGCTGTCAACTATTGGACTGTGGATTTGAATTCTTCGAACCGGGGGAGTATTCCGTTTTAATTTACCTATTATTGGTGTATTATTTACATACTAAACATCACTTTAACACTGCTCAGAGCTCTGAGCAACTTCCCGTACACACACCGGCTACGTTTATGTCTCATTTTGCTTGACAATTGTGGAAGCAAAATCGAGGACGAAAACACTTGCCCAGACAAAAACATCCACTTCAAACCTTACTTCACACATAATATATGTCCCTAATAAGTCCTTATAAGCATAATATGTTCGTTATAATTAAATTAATAGGTACTTAACTACTTTTAATAATATTTAAAAAATCATAAGAGTTTAGTCTAAACAATCTACCCACGTTAGGAAAAAGTAAAATCATAAGATAGTAAACTTCTTATTTATGTAATTAAATTGATAATTCAGTCGGCTAATATCAATCTTGTTAATGTAATACAGCAGCCTACCTCATTTCTTTTAGTAAAGTAAACTTTTTTTTTTTTTTTTTTTTTTTTTTTTTTTTTTTTTTTTTTTTTTTTTTTTTTTCCTGTTTTTCTCCCTTTCATCTCTAAATTTTCTTAATTGGTCTATCCTATTAGTTCTCACCGTTTCCTTATTTCCAATTTTCAGAAACCAATCCGGAAACCATGCCTGTGATGACCCGTAAGGCTACTGCTCAGGATATGGAGCTAAAATTGAGAACGGCCCTCCAAGAACTAAAGGACTCAAAACTCCAATGCCAACAGCTATTGCAGGAGAGAGAAGACAGTGAGGAGGAGGTCATTAATATTAACAGCAAAAACTCCAGCTTAAAAAGGGAGCTAGTAGACCTTCATCAGGATTACTTGAATGTTGTCAATGAGCGGGATCACCTAAGGGTGGTCACGGATGGGTTCCATAGCTGCAGCAACTTATATGAGGAGGCTTTGTGTAAAATTAGGGACCTAGAGGAGGAATTAGTCCATGCTAATGTTAAACTTTTAAATTTAAAAAAGGAACAGGATCGTACTCAGGTTATGGAAACTGATCATTTGTACAACGAACTAGTAAATACAAATTGTAACCCTCATTCCCTCATAACAATAGACCTTACAGAGGACTCCTTACTGAAACATAATTCATACCATAAAGTAAGTAAAAATAAAATTAAGAAATATGCAAGATTGAATAAAATCATTAAAAAATGTCATAAACACAAGAAACAACAAAAGCACTGTTCCAAAAATATTCAATTAAGGAAAGAACGTGTTTCTCTTGTTAATAGATTAAATAACTATCAAATTAAGTTAGAAGACAGTACAAGTATTTATGAAATAGACACTCAGCGCTTACAATCTGAAATTGAGGCACTGAATGAGTCACTAAAATCTTTATATAATAAATATGAAAGCTCTAAAAAACAAATTAAGGAGCATATTCTTGTCACAAATGAGTTGGTTGACAAAGTGGACTTGCTGACTCTCAGCAACACTCATTGTACTTGTCGGAGTGAACCCAGTCTTGATGCCCTCCAGCCTGAGGCAACGGAGGACCCGTCTCAAGCTGTGAGTGCTCAGAACTTTATCATCCATCAAAACCATGATTCACAAGTAGTACAGCCTGAGATTAGTCATTTTGTTTCACCTGATTGTAATGATTGTCATCATTCAGTTATGTTTTCTGATAGTATGGGTAGAGGGCTAGGTAAATTGATCAGTAATAACCTGAGTTACTGTACCCAAAATTATTGCATGCCAGGGTCAAGCTACAAACAAGTAATGGCATCAGTAATAAAAAATGATTGTTATCTTAACACTACCATTACTCTATGTGTTGGTAATAGTTCTAATGTAAAAAAGGAAGATATCACCGACTGTGTTTCTGAGTTGCTAAAGTTAAGATGTAATAAAATCATATTGTGTGCTTTTCCATATTTTGAAAATTTAAGTAGTGGGAAAAACGATTATATACATATGTTGAATAAACATGTACATTTTTTAGTAGGTCACTATAGTGACAGGCTTATGTATCTGGATATCAACACTATAGTTGGTAATCTTAAGTCGACACGGGGTAAGGTGTATCTACCTATTGTATGTAGACACAAAATAGCTCGGCTATTAGCTTATAGTATTCACACAGACATAAATAGTATGTCTAAGTTTAGTTATATTATTAACACTGCGACGATTAGTAATTCTACTAATGTACAGGTGACTGGCACAAATGAATATAGCACTAGTGCTATAAATATTTACAAACATTGTACTGAGGAGGATCCATCTGTCACCGTGGAAAATTCTCAATTAGGGTTTATTAGTGATAGGGTCTTATCGTCTGAGGATGGCACAGGAGTCTCCGGCCTCACTTCAAATATAAATTTAAACTAGAAAGTGAGACAACAGAAGGTACCATTAACAATATTTTTGTTAATCCTACCAACAGCAAGGTACCTTCTTGCACTCAATTAGTTAGTAAAAAAGGGCCTCAGCAGAACACCTTAAAATTATTCCACCAAAATATCCAAGGCATTTCTTCGAAATTATTAGAAATTGAATTGTTTTTAGAAAGTAGTAAGTTTGACATTATTTGTTTTACTGAACATTGGCTAAAGGATTACCAAATGCTTATTAATTATGAGAACTATATGGTGGGTAGCTGCTTTAATCGTAAAACTATGCTTCGTGGAGGTTCCCTAATATTAATAAAAAATAGTTTTAAATATAAGCAACGTAATGACATAGTAGGTCTCTCGGTTGAACATTGCGTCGAACTGTCCTGTGTTGAGCTAGATAAGCATGTTATTGTGTGTGTGTACAGACCCCCAAACTATCAAAACTTTTCCATATTTGAATCAATAATGGAAGATGTCCTGGCAAAACTTGCAGCCAGTAATAAAGCTACAATAATTTGTGGTGATTTTAATATCAATATTTTAGAAGAAAATTCAAATAGCAGTCGGTTATTAAATCTTTTTAAGTCATTTGACTTGACTAACGTTTTTATTGAACCCACTAGAATCACAACTTCTTCTGCTACTTGTATAGATAATGTTTTCTGCGATTGTGATTACTTAGATAAAGCCATAATAAATTGTTTGCCGTCTGACCATAGCGGACAAACTGTAAGTTTTAGTTGTAAAACTCCAATACAAAAAGTTCAGATTAAATTTAGACATATAACTTCTTGCAAATTAAATAGGTATAATATTTCCCTACAGAACAAGTTAAGTGTAATGAGCCAAGAGGATATTAATATAAATCAATTGTATGATCGTTTCTTTTCATTAGTTCACACGGAATTCAACAAAACTTTTGAAAAGAAGACAAAGAGTATTTGCCCTAAATTTATATTTAGTGATTGGGCAACTAGAGGTATCAGAAAAAGTAGGGAAAGGCTATTTGAGCTTTATAGCCTTAAGCCTTTTATAAACACTGAAACTTTTAGCAAGTATGTTGCTACGTATTCAAAGATTTTTAGAAATACTTGCAAGGTTGCTAAAGCCCTGCACATAAGCAACAAGATCAAAACAGCAGAAAATAAAATAAAGACCGTTTGGAAAGTCATAAATAACGAGACTAACAGAAAGAAAATACGTAATAATAGCTTTACATTAGATACAGCATGTGGTCCTAAAAGCTCTGATCAGGAAGTAGCTCAAGAATTTGTTAATTTTTTTACCGAAATACCAATAAAAACTACGGAGGCTCTGAATTCCTCACCTGAAGCCTCAATTGGCTTATTAAAGGCGAATGTGTCTGGCTGCCTGGCTGAATTTAAATTTAAACACATTAACCCTATGACAGTTATTAAAGCTTTCCGGCAAATTAAAATCAAACTGACCGAAGATTTATGGGGAATGTCTATCAAAGTTTGTACATCTATACTTGAGACCATAGCCCCGTATTTAGCTTTAATTTTTAATTTATGTGTAGACCAAGGAGTTTTCCCGGATTTAATGAAATACAGTAAAGTCATACCTCTTTTCAAATCCGGGGACAGTAAAGATTCCAATAATTATAGACCTGTATCCGTGTTACCAGTTTTTAGCAAGGTTTTTGAAAAAGTAATGCTTAATCAAATGCTTTATCATTTTAACACCAACAGAATCTTACATGATCAACAGTATGGTTTCACCAAGGGACGTTGTACAACTGACGCCGGTGTAACCCTATTAAAGCACATATTTGCTGCGTGGGAAGAGTCCCAAGACGCAATAGGAATTTTCTGTGATCTCTCGAAAGCTTTTGATTGCGTAAATCATGACACATTACTTTTGAAACTGGAGCATTACGGACTGGGTAAACTTGCACTTAGCCTGCTAAAATCTTATTTGAGCGATAGAAAACAACATGTTCAAATAAATGGTGTTAATTCACAGGGTTTGAATGTAAAAATGGGGGTTCCGCAAGGCTCAATATTGGGTCCTTTCCTTTTTTTAGTATATATAAATGATCTACCCTATTTGTTGAAACACCAACCTCAAAATATGGTGTTGTTTGCTGATGACACTTCTCTAATTTTTAAGATAAATAGACGGGCCCAAAATCTAGATGACGTGAATGATGCCCTACTTCAGGTCCAAAATTGGTTCACAGCAAACAATTTGGTATTGAATGAAAAAAAAACTAAATGCATAAGATTTTCATTACCGAATGTTAAAAGTAGTGATTGTGAGATAATATTGAATAAAGAGAAACTCGAATTCGTAGATAAAACGGTTTTCCTGGGGCTTACGCTTGATTCAAGGCTACAATGGGGTTCTCATTTAACATCTCTTGCGGGGCGCTTAAGTTCAGCAGCATATGCCATTAGAAAAATCCGTCAATTCACTGATGTAGATACCGCTAGACTGGTCTATTTTAGTTACTTCCATAGTATAATGTCTTACGGTATTTTGCTATGGGGACGGGCTGCTGATATTGAGTCTATATTTATTCTGCAGAAAAGAGCCATCCGAGCCATATACAATCTTCGTAGGCGCGATTCTCTAAGGGAACTTTTTAAGGATATTGGCATCATGACGGTTCATTGCCAATACATCTACGAAAACATAATGTACGTTAGAAAAAATCTGCATCTTTTCGGTAAAAGAGGCGACAGACACAATTACAGTACTAGAAATAGGGACCAACTAGTTCAGCCTGGCTTTAGACTCGCTAAAGTAGACTCATCTTTCATGGGGTACTGTTTGAGATGCTATAATAAAATTCCACAAAGTATTCTTGAACTGAATGAGACTAAATTTAAAACATGCATTAAACGCACACTATGTAAGCAAGCATATTACAAGTTGAGCGATTATATCGCTGATAAAAATGCTTGGCTCAATGCTGGTCCTGCTCCACAAGGACAGGGGCTCAAAAATTGATAGCATTAAATGGTATTGTTGGAGCTGCTGAAGATTGTACAACTATCTTTGCATTGTATAGATTCAATCTATTTAATATTATATAAACGCATAGCCCATATTGTGTGAGTACTATGTACTAGAAAGCTATCATTCACTGGAAACCTACTTTAGTTTTTGACTTGAATGTGCCCTGGCGGTTGAGAGTATGTCATGCTCACTCAAATGTCTCGCTGATCATGGCGCGTGTGTCGGACCATTTAGTTCCCTTCAAAATGGTTGAGCTGAATGGTGCTGATCCATGCGTCATGTGCGTGAATGGGCGCTGTCAGTTGTGACTGGTCATCTCTTAGTCGCCATGGTTTATTTGAATTAATTATTTTGTTTTTGAGTTGTATTTTGTTTTTGTTTGGCTATGGACACTTTTAACGTGCACATCTTGCTACATTGTTCTCACATAATATAACATCTCAACATGAATGATGTAACCAAGATTTTGTAACAATATTTTGATTTAAAAGAGTGTCCATGGAGTTTCTTGCCCGTTCTTCTCCATAGAGATCTACGCTAGGGAATGGGCAACTACAGTACTTTCACAGTTTTTATGTCTTGTGACTGGGACTGTAGCTACATTTAATTTTCATCTTTGTTTCGACAATTCAAAAGTGCCTGTTATTGGCCTACTTGAAATAAATGCTTTGATTTTGATTTTGATTTTAGGATTTAAACATAAATGACGAAATACGTGCATCTGTATACCAGATCGGGACACCTCTGCGCATTGCTCCGGACTTTTCCGACTATTCTTTTATTTTTTTTATTTTTTGGGACAAGCCTGCCACACACGCCCAAACCACTGTAACTCCTGAAAGCCAGAATCAACAGTGGCGACCACCAGAAAAGTGCTGACACAATGAAGCTCGACGAAGTCCCAGAGAATGAATTTAACTGTCTTGGATCCCGCAACGAAATTAATCAGCAAGAATAGCGGAGGAGTAGAAAAAAAAACCGTTATTTCCACTTCCCTCCATATTCTTTTAATTACTGCCGAATGAATAAAAACTCAGAAAAGTCTTCATCATCATCATCATATCAACCCAGAATCACACACTGCTGGCTATAGGCCTCCCCATATCTGCTAAACTTCCCGCTTCTGTGCGTTTCTTATATCTAAGAGTTTCCCGCGACTTGACTATGTCGTCGACCCAACGAGCATCAGGACGGCCCAGGTTTCTATGGCCTAACCTTGGGCACCACGCTGTCTCCAAGTAAATCTAAATTTATAAGGAAATCATTCCAATCTACCATTTTACTGTAGAAAATAATTAAAAAAAAAAAAACAGAAAAAAAGGTATCGGCATATTACTTTCATTTTCCTCTATCTCTCAACAACCTAATCGCATTTTATTTATAAAAATAAAAAAAACCGTAACAACAAAAAATATAACTAAATATTTGAACAAAGCACACAAAAGATTAAACAGGACAGGCCCTCGATCCAATTTGAACACATATTACATACGGTATTTAGTTTACTTACAATAAAATAAAAAAATCGCAACAATAGGGTTAAAAAAACTATTCCCAAACATTCACTGCGGGTGGCAAATATTATATTCGGAGACCGAGACGAAGCAAAACCAACTTTATAACACACCGATTCAGGTCGAAAATAAGTTGTCGTTGACAAAGTTAACCCCTAAATGCTTGCTGATTCGTGGCGGCTACCTATTTATTATACGGTACGTAAAGTACTGTATTGTACTTGAGTGTTTCAAAATCTGGTCGTTTTGATTTGTTATGGTAGGTAAGAGGATGGGAGAGGCCGTTTTTCGGCTTTTAAGAAAGAAAAAAGTTGATAAGTTTGCAGACCTTTTTTTGATCGGAATGCAACAATCCAAATTCCTTATTTCAAGAGGTACCTACCTACAGCTCTCCTGTATTTCAGATCATCTTTGTCGAGGTGGAAGCGCCAAGGTAGTACCTACCTACTCCGCGAAATTCAAATTTTCTTACGTTTTTTGCAATTTGCATCTTGAACAAAATATAATTCGCGATCGTAACAAACGTGGCTTCAGAAAATAATTAAAATCATCAATACAACAATTAAGTTCATTTATTTAATCACGTGAATGATTATTTATGTACTAACCTATTCGTGAAAAAGTAATTTCAGGGTATCTTAGCGCATCCACCTTACTGTTGTTACGGGTTATGTGTATTCTTTGCCAGAATGCTACAATAAAAACTTAATAATAAATAAGATTTAAATCCTGAATTTGCACGAAAAAGTTTTTGCGACCAATTTTGTAACTTTTTGGTGAAACTAGTAACGCCATCTGCTATCAATACTCTCTAACTAAAATAAGTAGAGCCATCTGTTGGATTCAGTACATACTATTGACCGGAGAAGAACTACAAAACGTAACATGAGGTAGTTCATACAAATCCCGGTAGATGTCATGAAATTAAAATAAATTTTAACTACAGCAAATTCATTTGTTTCAACACGGTAGTGTTATATTATCTGTGGTATCAACTGACTTCTAAAAAAAGAGGTTATGTTATCCACGCCCGCATTTTTTAATGTTTTCATTTGGTAGATGAAGCTCATGCGGTGGTCCTCTGTACTAATATTATAAAGCTGAAGAGTTTTGTTTGTTTGTTTCAACGCGCTAATCTCAGGAACTACTGGTTCGAAGTGAAAAAATATTTTTGTGTTTGATAGTCCATTTATCGAGGAAGGCTTTAGGCTAGGCTTATAACATCACGCTACGCCCATTAGGGGCGGAGCATGAATGAATAATGTTGCAAAAACGGGGATTTTTTGTCCTTACCTTTTCTCTCTTATGTGACGCAGACGAAGTTGCGTGGGTCAGCTAGTCTATAATATCTATTTTCCTTCTTCGTATAATATGCTAATAATTTCTAGTTGCAATGTATAAAATTGATACCGGACAAGGATTTGTTTGAGATAATAACACAGAAAAGGGCCTTATACATAGATGATCTGTGGAAAAGGCTACAATTAAAACTGTATCCCAAAAAAACCGACTTTCGAAAGTTATTTTCTACGTTTTAGTGTTTTTTTTTAGGGTTCCGTAGCCAAATGGCAAAAAACGGAACCCTTATAGTTTCGCCATGTCTGTCTGTCTGTCTGTCCGCGGATAATCTCAGTGACCGTTAGCACCAGAAAGCTGAAATTTGGTACCAATATGTATATCAATCATGCCGACAAAGTGCAAAAATAAAAATTTAAAAAAACATTTTTATTAGGGTACCTCCCCCAGACGTAAAGTGGGGAGCGATTTTTTTTTTAATTTTGACCCTGACGTGTGATATATTGTTGGATAGGTATTTAAAAATGAATAGGGGTTTTCTAAAATCATTTTTTGATAATATTAATATTTTAGGAAATAATCGCTCCGAAAGTCAAAAACAATGTGTCCCCCCCCCTCTAACTTTTGAACCATAAGTTTAAAAAATATGAAAAAAATCACAGAAGTAGACCTTTATATGAACTTTCTAGGAAAATTATTTTCAACTTGATGAGTTGAATAGTTTTTGAGTTATATAGCACTTTTTCAAAAAAACGCAAATGATAACTTTGTTTTTCATACAAATACTATGAAAAACAAAGTTATTTTTGCTGACAAAAAATGTTGGTATTTTTAATGGTCTGGGAAGCTACGGAACCCTACAGTGAGCGTGGCCCGACACGCTCTTGGCCGGTTTTTTTTAATATAGGCTAGACCGTGACAAAAAAAAGCTCATTAGTAGTTAATTGATTAAGAAAATATTTATTTAAGTACATTAAAAAAGGCTATAAATACATAATTATAATACATTTTTGCCTATTGTGGTACAACCATAAATAGTCAAAAAATCACAACACTTCAGCCAACTTATCTGTGCAGGCGGGAAAATACAGAACTAAAATAAATGACCAAGTTTGACTTAAAGATGCAAATTTTCTTGACAAGCAGCGCCACCGTGGACTTGTTCAAGGTTGTTGTTTTTGTTGTTCTTCTTCTGTTTCAGACAATCTTTTGAAAATGATAGAGACGGGCGATATTTTAAATGCATGGTCAGTACAGACAGAACGGAATAATCCTCGCGCAGCTCGCAGGCTCGAGCCTCCTCTGGTCACAACTCCAAAAGCAGAAACGCGCTCCGAGAGAAGATGAAGAAGAAAAAGAAGAAGAAGAGAGAAGAAGTTTTATTTAAAATTTTCCTGTTTTGTCTTTTCTACACACTGTGACTATATTTCTAATCCAACTTTCCTCTCGCAGGTCTGCTGGAAGAGATTTCTTACGAAATAAGCAGTACCTTTGTGCTCTTCTATCTTAATGTACTGTCTGTCGTGTTAAGTATTTTGTGTAGACATAAGTAAATAAATTAATAAAAAATAAAAAGAAGCGGTCTCGAGCCTCCTCTTGAGAGAAGGCGCGAGGGCTACACTATTTATTACACTATCAATATTTAAATACTGGGATTTGTTGGTATAAGCACGTCAGAACTTGGCAGCGAGAACGCTAGAGTTGACACTTGATGTCTTGTTTTCTACTTTAAACAATGGTAATATGGTCCTATTTTTAATACAGCCACAGTAAATTGAATCCGTTCTATATGAATCGAACCTTAGTTTAATGCTCGACCGTCCGTTCTCGATTCTTCAATGCTAAGTTCACAACTCAGCTTTATAATTATTCTTCTTATCGTTCTTGGTGATCTCTATCCTCAAGTTCTCGGGGCTCCAGTTGTCTTCCACCACTCTACTCTCGATGATGTGCTTGTACACCAGCGCAGAGAGACGAGCTGTTCTCTTCTTTGATTCTGACTCGAAATCTACCTCGTAGATGCCAAAACGTTCACTGGAAGCAAAGACAGATGATTCAGTGGAGAATGGTTGGAAGCAGTTAAAGGCCGATTTAGAGGAGTAGGTTTGGGGGACTGAAAATAGAGGATTCTCCGACCAGATCGGTGTCGTGTTAGGTATAGCTTTAACTGCGCGATTTGGACATTTGATGTTAGTTATTCATTTACTCTCTGTAGTACGTTTTGATATGCTGCTACTGGCTCAATGTTCCTGATCTTCCATAGAAAAGGGAAGATCCTCCGACCAGACTGATGTTGTGATTCCTGTGTCTCTGATATTATCATTCAAACGAAAGTATATGTTGGGCTAGGTTTTTCCTCTGTATGAGGTCCTAAGTTCAGGATAAGAGATATCGAGTAAGGAAATTCTTTGTAACAAACCAGAATCTGCAGTTGTCCCTGGTTCGCTAGATGGTCTACAAAATCTCCGGCCGCAA
Organism: Xestia ashworthii; assembly: GCA_950022955.1. NCBI lineage: Eukaryota > Metazoa > Arthropoda > Insecta > Lepidoptera > Noctuidae > Xestia > Xestia ashworthii. Next base: position 17,032,325 of record OX465570.1, on the reverse strand, counting down.
ATTTAAAAACCGTAAGGTATTTTATTGCGTGCTAGAGTGCAAATTGGCGACGTGGCATATACAGCTGCGGGACTGAAATGGGACTGGGCAGGCCATGCACAGCTGTGGGATCGCATTTCGCAAGACTGGAACCCTGAAATAGTTAGACGGGATCGCGGCAGACCGAGGAAAATATGGCGGGACGCCTTGGATGGCTTCCTCGCGAATTGGCGAGAAGAAGCAGACCATTGAGAAAAGTGAAAGAAATGGGGGAGGGGGAGTGGGACAATAAGACCAAACAACAAAAAGGGACTTAGCAGTCTCTATTGGATTGGCATTGACGACCCGAACGGCGATGCGGTAGCGAGGCTGCCTCCCGGTAGAAGCAAATGTTTGTGTGATGAGCATGGACATTTGTTTCCGAGTCATAGATGTTTATATGTATAAACAAAAAGTATCTATGTAGTAAACCAACTATCTGGTGTCCACGACACAAGCCTCGTTGCTTAGTGTGGCACTAAATTGCGCTGTGTGTAATTTCCAACGATATTTATTATTTATTATCGTTCGGTTCGGATTTGAATGATAAAAATCCACCAGCACGCTTTTCAAATTTTCACTGTCAAAATGACATAGCATCAATAGAAACCTCTTCAACCTTCTACCAACCTGGTACCAGCCGTCCACTCCACATTATCCATAAGACTCCACACGGTATACCCCTTGACCTCCGTCCCATCCTCCATGGCCAGTAGCAAGGCCCCGAGGTAGGCCCTCATGTTGTCCACCCTCGACTGGTCCCGCAGCCCAGGGTCGGAAGACCAGCCGTGTTCCGTGATGATGATGGGGAGGTAGTCGTAGTTCAGGTTCAAGTGGATGCATGCTTTGTAGATACCGTATGGGGCGCTCTGGAAAAAAATGATGATGATTGATTTGTAAGAAATTAAGATTTTTAAGGGTGATATTAATTGTAGATCTTGCTTTTTTATTTGATACGAGCGAAGTCCGCGGCTTCGGTCGCGTTATGATCAGAAATTATCCCATCCCATTGTCCCATAACTGTTTGTTAAATTTGATATTTTTATTCGTTTATGTTTTGGGTTTTTTGTCGGTAATTCATTATAACGCTGGTTAATTAGAATAATAGTCGGCCACAGATCTCTGGAGATTAATTTTTTTTTCGGAACCATTATTATTTCCCGTTTTCTATTAGTCAAAGAATTTGAATCTTACTCCCAAAAATTACACCTTGGCTTTGCCCCACTGGTGGTGCCAACGGGAAAAATCAAAGCCGTCGTTTCGTTGGCCCCACTACCCTGCCTCTTGAGATAAAGATTCTTGAGAAAAATGAAGGAATGAAATAAACTTTAATGATGTCAGTAGGTAACATGTAGATTTGACAGGAAGCCGTTCATAATCATTTAGTGGCCATGACGAAAGGTTAGTCAAAATCATAATCATCATAATCAGGGTAACCCGCGAAATGCAAATTATCTTACGTCCAAGCTCATAAAGGTCGAGGAACGACTTTTTTAAGGTCAAAATCGTTGATCTACCTTAAGAGGCCTGCGGAGCATGCGTTTTTCATATAAACGTAATACCAAAATAATTTGAAAATCAAACATATTCTTAAGGTAGTGTGTATTTATTTCGATTGTATTACAGAATATATAGGTTCCCAAACACATATTTTGAATGGATACTGATTTAAACAAGAGTTATGAAAAAAATAAATTTTCTATAGAAATTTTAAATTCCTCATATCTCGCCTTTATATCATTGTCCTTTCAAAATATTTGTTTGGGAACATAGATATTCTGTAATCCAATCGAAATAAAAACACACTACCTTAAGAAAATGTTTGATTTTCATATTATTTTGGTATTACGTTTGTATGAAAAACGCATGCTCCGCCGGCCCCTTAATGCGCTTGCTGGGTTGTATTTATTATTTTGATGTCTAAAATTCTGTAACTACATACGTCTTACAGTCGCGAACGTAACGTAAAGTATTTTTACAACCAAGCAAGTTGTAAATTACAAAAAAACATAAGAAAAGGACATCACCCAGATTGGGTTACCCTGGAGCATATACCTTAAGTCACAGTATTAGTAGTATTAGTAGTGTATACCTTCAACCACGGAGACTTGGCAGGCTTCCACTCAGGACCCTGCGTGTACTCCGCGTCGCGGTCATCTTCGAACGAGGGAGACTCGTTCTTCGTCTTACTGGGCTGCACCAGGAATGTGGTGTAGTGGTTCATTCCTAGGTAATCTGCAGAGCCTGTAAAATGAAGATAGGTAGCTTAGTTGATAACAGGGTCAGTCGGGTACAATAAAAGCCAGAAAAAAGAGAAAGAAAACATTACTAAATATTATAAAACAAAGTCCTCCGCCGCGTCTTTCTGTCTGTCCGCAATTAACTCTAAAACTACTGCACCGATTTCCATGCTGTTTTAACCAATGTGTAAAGTGGTTCTCGAGGAAGGTTTTAGTATATAATTTGTAAACGGGGAAAGCCGCAGGCATCAGCTAGTAACATATATAATAATAAAAGAATCGAAACACGATGGTTTGGTAAAATCGCCAAAGTAGGTCGCTTAATAAGTAATAAGTATGTATTTACAAAATTATACAACACTTTTGTGTTCATTTAATACCATTGAATGAATATTTGATGAAAACGTATAAAAGGAGCTAACTCGTAAACTACTCCAAAATGAAAAGAAAATGGATCACCACGCATACCTCTACTTAATGAAAAAAGAATCACGAAAATCTGTCCAGTAATCGCGGAGAAATCAGCGTTAACAGATGAATACATGACCTCTTCCTTTTTTAAACTTTCACGATCAGAACACATTATAAAACATATGAAAACGGGTCAAGAACGGGTCGGGTTGAGATCAAGAAGTACCCTAATTTCAATCGCGAAGACGGCTTCAAACTCTCTTCAGCTTGGAATCCAGTGTTCACTAAGTGTACTCGTCAAGTGAAATCGCCTCAATATACGGACACGGTTAGTGTAGTGTGCTGTCCTAGTGTGAACCGGCCCTAATTAACATTTATGAAGATCAAGTGAGGGTGGTTGAATAAACACCTTCACTTTGCTGTGGCGGTACCTCCACACTTCAGTTTCCCCGCGACCACGGCTTAAATTAAAGGTAAATTCGCGATAAATACCCGTTTTCATATGTTTTATAATCTCTTCCTTTTTCCTTTCGGTTAAAAACTTTATCAAGTTTACCATAAGTACCTTTAAGAAGTTTAATTTCAGCAGCCGACAGTTTGGGTAGCCTGGAAGTCTTGAACCCTTGCTCCTTACTCTTCTTGTCCACTATACTCTTGACGAGGGGCGGGAAGTCTCCTTCTTTACCAAATATTGGGTCCAAGTAGAGGCCGAACTGGAATGTATTAGAATGTTGATAGACTGATAGACTGTGAGAAAACATCGTAAGGAAACTGGCATGTCCTAGAACCAAAAAAAAATCGAAGACATGTGACATCTACCAATCCGCACTGGGCCCGCGTGGTGGATTATAGCCCACTCCCTCTCGTAGAGAGAGGAAGCCTGTGTCCCAGCAGTGGGAATATTAATTGGCAGATGATGATGATAGACTGTATGGATGCCAGGCGCGAAGGTACCAAGGAAGCCGATTCCTAACGGCTTCCCTTCTGAAACAAAGAACTCGACATAGTGTGTAGGTGTCGAATAGGCTAGTTTCCACCATCAATAAATTGCAAAACTAATTAGTCCGTCAGTTAGAGTATTGGAAAATAATGGACACGTATTTATTGTTTTTGTAAATCACTGAGTACTGACAAAGATAAAACGCATCAAAACTCGGGAGTGGGGGCTCGTGACGTCACAACGCACTAAAAACTATAGCACGGCGCGGCGTGACGTATTGCGAATTTTAAAAGCGTCGTATCTTCGTCAATTTTGGTTTATGTAACAAAAGAAAAAATACTAGTCAAATATTTTTTTATAATCTAACTGACGGACTAATTAGTTTTTTTTAGGACACAAGCCTATTGGATGCAGATTCAAAGTCTTCGGAAATACTCAATTTTAAAATGCCACAATAGTGTAAGATAACGTACTAAAAAGGACCCTAACTATTAGTATTTGAATTCAGTTTTCGAATTCCTTCATTATAGAAGAAGTTACAGGTAACGAAAAACATCAGAATGTACTGATTACCTACCCTGAGTATAAGTATAGTAAGCATATAAGAAGCCACTGCTTACTTTTTGTAAGGACTTATTCTGGTTAAGATTCCGATGTCTGATGAATCACCAGAATGGTCTTCTGGAAAAATTTCAAGGCAGTTCTGAGTGTTTTTCTAGTCGGAATTGCTATGCAATGGGTTTTTTAACTGTCTTAAATCTTAGTTGTTTGTTGGATTAGGGAGGACTATTATAAATTGTGTTGACTCACCTCAAACGCCCTCGCCCTCTCAGTAGCCTCCACATTCTCCGTACTGTTATTCAGCGGGTCGAACCAGTTCACTGCCACTCCTATACCAACGTTACCTTCATGTTCCTTCTCATATTCCTTCTCATACAGTCGATAAGCCTTCGCATGAGCCAGCAAGACATTCTTCACACACTCATAAGCGCCCCCATCTTTAAGATTAAGACCTGGAGCCATATATTTAGTTGCATACCCATCGATACAAATGGTATTGGGCTGGTTCATGGTAATCCAGAACTTCACTTTATTTGCGTATCTTCTGAAGACAAGACCTGCGTAGTCTTCGAACCAGGTTATGGAAAGGGGGTTCGTCCATCCTCCCAGGTCCTGCAACTCCTGGGGCAGGTCGAAGTGGTAGAGGGTTACCATCGGCTGAATGTTGTATTTGAGGAGTTCGTCTATTAAGGCGTCGTAGTACTTGAAGCCTGCTTCGTTGATTTCGTGTACGAAACCTGTGTGAAAGGTGAAAAATTTGTTTTATTATTTTGAAATGAAATAATTTATTCTGTTGATGTTTTAACGCGCCAAGCCACAATTTCAACTACCATTTTGTCAGATATTTGTGTCGTTTGTATTGTCTCACTAACCGCGCGCATGACCTATGCGACGAGGAACATTTACAAGGTGAGCTGGCGCATATAGAGAAGGTCCTACAGAAGAATGGATATACACTAAAGACAACACAGTATAGACGTGACACTACCCATAAACACCGGAAGTGTGAAGTCGAGAGGCAACCGGCATTTTTGCCGTATGTGAAGGGTGTGACAGACAAAATTGCAAACATCCTCCGGAAATATGCCGTAAAGACTATCTTCACTCCGTTCAGGAAAATCTCTCAGATGCTGCGTTCGCCGAAGGACAACTTCCCGTTGGAAAAACCCGGTGTTTATAAAGTAGACTGTAGTTGTGGAAAGTCGTACATCGGGCAGACAAAACGCACTGTAGCCTGCAGAATATCAGAACACGTAAGAGCCGTGAAGAACAACGACATCCAGAAGTCGGCCATAGCTCAACATCTGTTGGAGTCGGGACCGAACCACTGGATTGAGTTACACAACCCTCAAGTAATCTCGACAGAACGCCATTATATACCTAGACTGGTAAGAGAAGCCATTGAGATTACTAAACATGATAATTTCAACCGGGAGGATGGGTTTCAACTGTCGAGGACTTGGAACCCAGTGGTTCAACTGTGTAAAAGCCGGAAAAGTGCCGGAAGATGTTCACGAACGGACACAGTGAGTTTTGTGTGTCGGGAACGGAATCGTGTTGTGAGTGAATTATGTGACAATGGTAGCGGTGTCGTGCGCGACATACGAATAAGAAAGAGGGTAGACCGTTTCGTCTGCTCATAAACATCCACCCGCAATAACTTCAGTTCATCCGTGACCATGGCGCTTGTAACAGTGCCGAAATATCGGAAACTCAAAACAAACAATAAACATGGTAAATATCCCGTTCTTAATTCTAATGTTTGCGTTTGTATTGTGCTGATATTATCAAGTTATTGCCAAGCGCTGTAATAGGATAGACGACAAAAAGTTTTTTTCAGTTTAGTTCAAAACCCACACAGACAAAATGTACGAAACAGCAGATTTAAAAACAATGATGATGTAGGCCAGGTTCAGAATCCAGGGTCTTGAGAGACGGACAACAGAGTCAATATTATATCTATACTTAATATTATAAAGAAGAAAGATTATATTTGTTTTGGTTGTTTGTGTTTGTTACGATTTAACTCAAAAACTGAGGATGTCGTTGGCGAAGCGCTAGTTATTAGAAGGGTTCTCTTTTTGCCGACTGAGAGACGGAACCCTAAAACATACAAAATATCATTTTAAACTCAAAAGCAGACTCTGTGAAATTTGTAAAGGTTTGAATCCCGGTAGGTGCAAATGTTTGCGTGATGAGCATGGACATTTGTTTCAGAGTCATTGTTATTTATAATAAGTGTGTATTTACAACAAAAACAAAGTATTTATGTAGTATATCAACTATCTGGTGTCCACGACACAAGCCTCGTTGCTTAGTGTGGCACTAGATGGCGCTGTGTGTAATTTCCAGCGATATCCTATCTTCCTAATATTACAAATGCGAAAGTTTGTGAGTATGGATGTATGTTTGTTACTCTTTCATGCAAAAACAACTGAACGGATTTGGATGAAATTTTGCACACAGATAATTTATAACCTGGATTAAAACATAGCATATTTTTATCATGGAGTAAGATCCTATGGGAAAATAGGCATGGCGACAGTATCAAAAATTGCAAATCTATTATCAGTCCGTCAGTTAGAATTTAGAAAATAATGAACACGTCTTTAAAGTTTTTGTAAATCAATGAATATTGACAAAGATAAAACGCATCAAAACTCGGAAGTGGGGGCTCGTGACGTCAGAACGCACTAAAATTAAAAATTTATACTTAGGCGTGACGTATTGAGAATTTTAAACGGTTTACATGACAAAGAGAAAAAATACTGGTCAATTACTTTTTGATAATCTAACTGACGGGACTAATTAGTTTTTATTTTTCGTCTACCGTATTATCAAACTTCACGCCGGCAAGCCGCTGGCAGGAGCTATCTTATAGTATTTATTTCTCCCTCGTCCTTACCTGTAGGCAGTACCCGGCTCCAGGATATAGAGAACCTGTAGAAGTCGACGCCGAGCTCCCGTAACATCTGCACATCTCTCTGCCAGTGATGGTAGGAGTCACTACCGACGTCTCCGTTCCTGCCATCCGCTACCATCTCCGGTTTCTCGTGGAAGAACCTGTCCCATATGCTCTCCCCTTTGCCTGAAAGAAGGAATAAGTTGTGGTTTTTGATGATTTGGTCAATTATTTGAATGTTGATGCTTTATCTTTAACTAGACGATGCCCGCGGCTTCGCCCGCGTAAAATTATATACAAAAACCTTCCTCTTGAATCACTCTATCTATTAAAAAAAATCCGCATCAAATTCCGTTGCGTAGTTTTAAAGATCTAAGCATACATCGAGACAGACAGACGCGGCGGGAGACTTTGTTTTATGATATGTATGTAGTGATAGTGATAGTGATATCACAATACGCTCCAAAACTGGAATCGCTGATGTGGTGAACAAGACTGCTGGGTTGAAGTGGGATTGGGTGGGCCATGTCTGTAGAATGCATCCGGACCGATGGACCAGAGTTGTCACACAGTGGGTGCCAGAAGACAGGCGTCGTCGCCGAGGGAGGCTCAGAAAACGGTGGCGTGACGACCTAGACGCGTTTATGAGAGATTAACCAGAGATAACCGCTCGGAGAGAAGAGTGGGAGGCTATGGGAAGGCCTTTGCCCAGCAGTGGGACTATATAGGCTAAGTAAAAAATGTAAGTACTGTTAGATAGCATAACATCACGCCTGTAATCCCAGAAGGGTTGAGCAGAAGTGTATCTAATAGTACACCTGCATTTCGCCAGTTATGTTTAAGTCTCATGGGTACCAAGGGGCAAGCCTATTGCCACCAACCGGGCGCAAATCTAGACTCCGTGGCTGCTACTGAGAAATTCCTGATGGGAAAACCCAATTACACTATGCTTGACCTGGGAATCGAACCCAGGAGTTATGGACCACTCGACCAACGAGGCAGACTTTCTTCCTTCCTTAAATTTCCTACAAATTGTGATTGTCACTGTTACGCATTTGGGCAATGGAGAGCGCTATGCTCGGAGTTTCCTTGCGTGATCGAATCAGAAATGAAGTCATCCGCAAGAGAACCAAGGTCACCGACGTAGCCCGAAGAATTGTCCAACTTAAGTGGCAGTGGGCAGGGCACATTGCTCGCAGAACGGTTGGCCGATGGGGCCGAAAAGTTCAGGCGTGGCGACCGCGAACCAGAAGACGGTGCGTTGGAAGACCTCCCACTATGAGTAGGCGGACCGATAACCTGGTGAAGGTTGCTGGAATCCGTTGGATGCGAGTCACAAGGGACCGGTCAATGTGGCGACACTTGGGGGAGACCTATGTCCAGCAGTGGACGTCTTTCGGCTGAAATGATGATGATGACGCATTTGGGTGCTAGAGATTAATGGATTGAGAGACTGAAGATCTTCATCTAACTATCCTTTTTCAACTATCTTGGTTTCGGCTTCCAGTTTAACTGATCATTAAACCGTCCGTTCCACATAGTTACATTGTAGTTACATTGATGTAACTAGCTGGACATTTTTATTCCAAGCAGTTACATTATTTAAAAATTTAACTTTAACGTAACTAATGATTCATTTCCCAACTATGGGTCGGCTTTCAGACTCCACGCAGCTGAATACCAGTATTTTGCATGGAGTGATAGACAACCTAATCTGCACAACCCAGTACTGGGTAATACTGGTTGTGATTTCCGGGCCACTGACTAACTGTAACGTCTGAGAAACTGTCATAGGGCCACGTAATTAAAATAGAGCTAGTGGATACGTATTTCTTTAAAGATAAGACATAGGTAGGCAAAGTTATCATTACAGTATCAAGAGATTAACAAATTAACTTATTATGTTCATTTACAGATTAATTAAATATAAAAGTTATCTTGTAGCATGTAAGAATGAGGCGTTCCGCGTTATTATCTATTTTAGAAAGATCTACCTAATCGTAACAAATTGATAAGATGCGTTCAAGAAATTACTTTACAGTTAAAATTTTGATGTAAGAGTGTCCATGGAGTTTTTTGCCATTCTTCTCCATAGAGATCTACGCTATGGAATAGGCAACTACAGTACACATACCTAAGTAAAGTAAAATTTATTTGCATAGATTGCAGGTACATACATACATAAAATAAGATGTTAAACTAAGATGGGTGAACCTTGACAAACTAACTAATATTGAGAAGTTGTTAGGATGCTTTCTTGGTCTGGTACTTATTATGATCCTGTGGGGTAATACGGGCGAAGACGCGGGCATAAGGTTCTTAGGTCATGTTGTAGACAGAAAGATGAAAGGTTTAACCTAAAGATGGACCCGAGCGACCGTTATTATTTAGTCACGGGAACGGATTCACTAGTAGTAATGATAAAAATAAACAATATTTTGTAACAGTAATGCGTGAATGTCTGATTACAATGATATTACGACATGTAGGTTATTATATCGTACCTATGTACATAGTATCATATTTTGTTGACATTACGTCAACCATGATTTTGCAGACATTTTACGCTAATGTTTAGTGATGCTGCGAAAAAGGCTACGTTATCGTAACAGACAAAACAAACTAAATAAGTAGCATAATCAGCCTATAGGTACCTAATGTTCCCACTGCTGGGACACAGGCCTCCTCATATGAGAGGGAATGGGCTACAATCCACCACGCGGGCCCAGTGCGGGTTGGTAAATGTCACATGTCGAATTTTTGGTTCTAGGACATGCACGGTTTCTTCACGAAGTTTTCCTTCACTGTTTTGTCACTAAATCAGTGTTTATTAAAATATGTTGAAAATAATCTTAACAGGGCTCGAACTCACGACCAATGGCGTACTGTACCAATCATACGCAAATAAAAGTAACTCGTCCTTAAAAATCTAGTTGCAATCTCATCTCAGCGACAAACGACGTCAAAAATCGTTAAAAATGTAGATCGAATAGGTTTTAAACAGATTGATTTCCTACTGGGGTACTACCCACAAAAATACGGGAATTACCCCCCAATTCAAAACCAAATTGGAAGATTCCAATAGGTCATTTAACATCACCTGTTTTTCCTCTAAAATTTCGACTTCCTTTCTTTAGCCTAATAAAAGACGTATCTTTAGTTCCTTACCATCAGCATCCCAGCCTCCTTCCACCTGGTACGCAGCCGTGGCAGCACCGAACAGGAAGTTGGGTGGGAACTTCCGTACTCTAGTGTCCGTCCAGCCATCGGAACCGATGACTATGAGGAGGCTGAAAGATAGACCGGTTTTATCAACGAATGCTACCTCGCGAGTGTATTCTATAGGTGTCGATCTTGGTAAATAATTCGTCTTATATCAATTTAGATGAACAAAGTAAACTTTACCTCAAGTACTGGGTAATAAATACGATGCCCCTTGGTACGGCTGATTGCCAGACTACACGTAACGATTGTCAAAGATATATAATTATGTCAGTCGGAGCGCCATTGTAGCCCGCGAAACTCAAATTTTCTTACGTTTTTTGCAATTGGCCGGTAGTTTTTATGTTGAAATAAATATGATTGTGAATGATTTTTTCATGAAAAAGTCATTAGACATGAACATCCGTTCTATTAATTGATGATTTTATAGTTCTACTTCTGTAAGTACATACGTGTTACAGCCGTCAATCATATTTTTATCAACATACAACCTAGCAACTCTGATGCATTTGGTAAACTGGAACATATTTTTCGGTCTAAAAAGATCCCTCAGTGCCTAAAAACTCGCCTTTTCAACCAGTGTGTCCTGCCAACAATAACCTAGAGTACCGAGACATGGACGCTCACAAAGGAGACTGTGCACCGAGTACGAGTGGCGCAAAGAGCATACGCTCATAGAGAAATCCGACGTCGGCGTCGGACGAAAGTCTACGACGTTGGGGTCCGGGCGGTACGGCTCAAGTGAACCTGGGCAGGATATCTGCCTAGACGCGGAGATGGCCGAGTGGTAGCCAAGGTTAGGCCAAAGAAGCCAGGGTCGTCCTATCGTTGGGTCGACGATATCGTTAAAGTGGCGGGTAACACCTGGATAAACTAACTGATAAATGAACTGGGAATTATGGCAGAAAAAGGGGAGGCATATACCAAACAGTGGGTGATTCCGGGCTTATATGATGATGATAATGATGACGACCTAGCACTGACCGGCGAATTGCAAAAAAAAAAGTAAGAAAATTTGAATTTCGCGGGCTACACTGGTGCTTCCACCTTCAACGTGATTTCTACGGACATAGGTACAGTCAGCAAAACAGTTAGGTTTACAGGCTAACAATTCTCTTACTACTATTACAAATGGAAAAGGGTTACAATCAATCTGTTTGCAATTTTATTCAAATCCTTTCAGTAGTTTGTGTGTGAAAGTATAACAAAAATCGATCATTACAGACTTTTACATTTATAATAGTCGTAAGAAGATTGCTGGCCTGCATACCTAACTGTTTTGCTGACTGTACATAAGCAAACGTGTAGATTCACATTCGATCGCGGCTGTTATTATAAACACACGCTAATTGAATTTAACGATGATGTAATGTTTTTGTCCGGTCTTCGTACCGATCAATCGTTTCAACCGACCTTGACTGCTAATTTATTTTAATCAATAGATGCGACCTCTAGCAATAGGAATATCATTGTCAAGGTCAACATAATTATTACAAGGTACCTACATATTTCCATTACAATTAATACATTTAATATAGTAGGTTCGTTCCGCAATTATCGTTTGTAATCAGGCGTTTTAGTCGTGTGGCAAAACGTACGATTCGCACAAATTACGGGCTATAAAATGGGCCTTATTTAGGTTAGTTTTATTTAAGTACTTGCGAATCATAAAGACTGCTTCAAGGTCGTTTATTGTTGACTTATTTCACAATCTAGTTTTTACTGTCCACTACAAAATCACACAAAACTAGTTCTCCAAAATCTATGGAATACAATGGTGCAATACGGCTCAAGAATCACCGGTGGAATACACCGTTGTTCGCGAGTTCCTTTGCCACACTTTTGACACATTTCCGAAAAAGAGGTTGTTTCCCACTCACTTGACTAAAAAGAAAAATGGGCCCGCCTTTTCTCAAGGCAGAAAACCAATAATTTTCACACACAGATCTTAAAACAGTAAAAACATTTTAATTCTTACTTCAAAAAAAAAATTCTTACTTCAACAAACACAGTACCACGACGCGCATTGTGTAAATTAAAACTGAATCGTTATAAATTAGTCTTAGTTATATTTTATTATCTTGGGATAAGATAACAGTTAGTGTTTATCAATTTTTGTTCGTTACTTACGTTTTCTTTTAATCACTTGCTGGATTTTGATTTCAAGGACTTTGTTTATGCTTTGTCATTGTCCGGTGCAAAATCTACTACTTAGTTTTTGCCCGCGGTTCTGCTCCCATTCGTGTCAAAAATTATCGTACAGGAACGTTTTAAATATAGCCTATGACACTGGGATAATAAGCTTCCCCCCTTAGGGAAAGATTTTTTGCAATTGGATCAGGGGGTCTAAAATGGCGACTTTTGCAGAACATAATATGAATCACGTTAAAATTCAAAATTATTAAAATGGACTTTATAATTATGACGATAAAGTGCATTTTTAGAATTTAAATTTTTTAACGTGATTCATATTATGTTCTGCTAAAGCGGCCATTTTAGGCCCGCAGTAGTTCCAAAGAAATAATATAAAAACTTATTTAACTTTATGATTTCTCCTATTGATGAATAGCAAACAACGCATAGTGATGATTGCTATAATCATCAATCATCATAGAAAATATCAAAAGGTCATTCACTCGGGAAAATGTAGATAAACATTTTCCCGAGTGAATCTTTTCCTGCCTTTGAGCGCCATCTATACTTAAATTCGTGTCAATATTTCGTTGTTTATTTTATAGCGAAGCGCCATCTTTTTTAATTTCCAGAAGAATACGACCATAAAGGAATACTTATTAGTGCTGCTGCACCTTTTGGCGCCAACATCGCCATCTTTTTTTAGCGCACTTTACAAACACCAAAAAACCATGCGGCAGTGTACTAATACTAAATACAAATATAATATGCCCTTGTATGCTTATTTAAGGAATTTAAAAAAAAAACCAAGAAGGAAATAAAATAAAACAAGTGATCTTTCCAAATATTAATACAATTGAAGCGTGTTTGTAATTTCAAAATAACAGATTTTTACTGAATGCATTATGAAAACGTTTCTTCCGGCTAATCTCCGAAACGGCTGGCATAAAAGGAGTAACATAAGGCACTTTTATTTTAGATAATCAATTAGGGTTATTTACCTTAGCAATAGCCTGCAACTTTTATGACTTTAAATAAATTACTCCAAAGGCAATGTGGGCAATTAACCTCAGTGTCCTTCATCGATGGTCATGTTGATAGATTCAGGTTCATATGTGTAGTCAACATAGCGGTTCTTGATGATGTGCTTGTACACAAACGCGGACTTTCTAGGAGTGCGCTTGCGCGCGGGGTCTTCGAAGTCCACTTGGTACAGCCCATAACGCACTCTGCGGAGAAATCAAAGATATAGCATAATTCATCGTACCAAAACATCTTTAATTAAAAGTTTATAAATACAAGATTTTAATTATAGATGTTTGGTTTTTTTATCAGGAACTTCTAACGCAGTCTAAATTTGTGCCCGGTTGATGAAAATACACTTGCCACATAGCGCCCCGCTAGTAGTAGTACATTGAATGTAAACCTAACTTGCAAAATATGGGTGGTCAAGTTTTCAATATTTATGACTTTACTTTAAACACCTTCACGACCCCCGTACTAAACAATCCATCCATCAGCACGATGTTTTGTAATTTTCCCCCCCAAAAAAACTTGCTCCCAGCAATATTATTTGTGTTTGATGTACAGAAAGCCTGGTTGAAATCGTTTACACCCTGTAGAATAAAAATAAGCAACCTTACTTACAGGTAACCATTTAGCCACTCAAAGTTATCCATCAGACTCCACGCCATGTAACCCTTAAGATTAACTCCGGCATCCAGGGCATTCAGCATGCTCTCCATCGAAGCTCTGTAGTACTTGACCCTGTCATCATCTATCAGGCCGCTATCAGGTAGTGTCGGCCATCCATTCTCAGTGATGTAAACGACAGGATTGTTGTACTTTGCCTTCAGATGAGTTAAGGCGTTGTAGATGCTGTTTGGAGCTAACTGGAAAAAAAATGATTATTCAGATATTGTTTAAAAAACACACAATTTTTACAATACGGCCACCTTTTGTACACTGCCCATTCTGATCCCAGGCTGTGGTTTTCTTTTGGAGGCTGCAGTTTATTTTTTTCTTAATTCCATTCTATTATTTGTCTTACGCAGACGACACAAAATAACCATCGCATCAACACAGCTAAAAATAAATCAAAAGCCACTTGGTCACTTATAAATAACTCTAAATTTAAATTTCCCAGGGAACCAATTAGTGAAATATTAAAAAATAATGTAAGCATTACAGACCCAACGTCGATTGCGAATAATTTTAATGACTATTTTATTGACCAAGCTGCAATATCGATGCGTACAAATAATTATAATAATAAAGCACCTTCGAATCAAAATATGTACACTAACCTAAACTCAATTTTCCTTACCCCCACAACCCCAATAGAAGTGGACCGAGAAATCAAGCAACTTAAAAATACATCAAGTGAGGGTTACGATGGCGTTTGTACTAAAGTAATAAAACAAGTGTCGCAAACAATTGCAGGTCATCTAAGTTATATAATAAATTTATGCATTTCCACTGGAACTTACCCAGAAAAACTTAAAACTTCTGTTGTTATTCCTCTCCACAAAAAAGATGACAAAAGCAATATGGGAAATTATAGACCTATAGCTTTGATACCCATCTTCTCAAAGATATTCGAAAAAGCCATTCATAGTCGTCTCTACAATTTTTTAGAAAAATATAATATCTTAGCTAGCGAACAAAAAGGATTTCGCAAGGGTAAGTCCATTAACGCTGCAATATATGAACTTACTAACATTGTTTTGACTAATATGGACAAAAGAAATCCAATATGTGCTCTTTTCATGGATATGAGTAAAGCCTTTGACAGTGTTGATCATAACATACTGCTTCAAAAATTAGATTCATATGGCATAAGAGGAAAAGTACTAGACCTCATTCGCTCGTATCTATGTGATAGGAAGCAACTAACAGAAATAACTAGAATGTGCCTTAAAACGCGGGATGAGAAGACATATAGATCCCAAACTAGAACCATAAAACTGGGAGTTCCACAGGGTAGTGTCTTGGGTCCCTTGCTTTTTCTAATCTACATCTTATGATTTCCCTAGACACATAAAACATCCCATGGTACTTTTTGCAGATGACAGCACTGTAGTAATAAAATGTGACAGTCAAAATAACTATGAAAATGAAGTTAATGAAACATTAAGAACTATAATTAAATGGTTAATTGATAACAATCTAAGGATAAATTTAGAAAAAACAAATATAATGCACTTTCACCAAAGAACTCAACCGAAAAGTATTAATGTAAATTATAAAGGGCAGACAGTAGAATCTGTAACAAATACAAAATTTCTAGGGATAGATATTGATTACAGACTTTCATGGATAACCCATATAGACAATCTCTGTAAAAGAATCAACAAATCCTCATTCGCTCTTAACAAGCTCTCCAAAGTAGTTAACAAAGAAGCGATTTTAACGGCCTATCACGGACTGGTGGCACCTTTACTAAGATACGGCATTATATTTTGGGGTAATTCCGTAGACAAAGAATTTATATTTAAAGCTCAAAAGAAGTGCATTAGAGCAATGTGCCAAATAAATAGTACAATTAGCTGTCAACCTTACTTTAAAAATCTAAAAATTATTCTCACATTGCCTTCCCTATACATTTACGAATCAAATATTTTTGTGAAATCAAATCCAAGCTACTATAAGACTGCTGTCAAAAGCTACTATCGAAAATTAAGGGATAAAAAAAGGCTTGAGGTACAAATACGTTATGGTAAAACGGCACTATTAAATAAAAGTATTTTATGCATGACATCACTAATCTATAATAAATTGCCTGATGACATTAAACAATTACCAATCCGCCAGTTTAAAAAGAAACTACATTCATTTTTAATAGACAGATGTTATTATGATGTCAAAGAATACTTGAGTGACAAAAATATTGTATTCCAATGACAGAAAAGGAAAAATAATTATCATTTTTCCCACATATGAATGATAATATTGTGAATTGTATTTTGAATATCATTAAATTGCTTGTGTCTTTCCTCATATATATGTATATTATTTTTTTTTTTTTAATATTTATGTAAAAATATAATT
The DNA here is from genome assembly GCA_950022955.1 of Xestia ashworthii. Lineage (NCBI taxonomy): Eukaryota > Metazoa > Arthropoda > Insecta > Lepidoptera > Noctuidae > Xestia > Xestia ashworthii. The sequence goes on along the minus strand of OX465570.1, from coordinate 17,015,848 downwards.
TGCAATGTTCTAATAATGAATTATGACAAATATGACTTGGAATTTAATTTGTATGTACTAATAATTTGGAATATTTTAATAATGTAATTTGTATGTACTAATAATTTGGAATATTTTAATAATGTAATTTGTATGTACTAATAATTTGGAATATTTTAATAATGTATCGATACTAATATGACTAATAACTTCTGATTTATATTTTATTATTGTATGCCTCAACGGCGGGACATAGCTGAACTTATTTAATTATTTAAGACCTACATTTATGATGTATACCTATAGTCCACAATAAAGATGATTTGATTTGATTTGGATTTTTTAGTTTGGTATTTTACTAAGACAGCAAAAGTATATTGGCGGGCATGTCATCTATTTTAAACCAAAAAAAAATAGTTAACATAAGGAAAAGGATTATAAACCTTGTAAAGCACAGCGGACCTAAAATGGCCACTTTATACTCATAAACATAAAGTCCATTTTAAGACTTTAAAATTTTAACGTGATTCACATTATGTTCTGCGAAAAAGGCCATTTTGGGCCCGCAAAACCCAAGATATCAGTACACTAATTAATGAAACATTTAAATTACCGCAATCCAGTGCGAAATTGATTTAGGCCAGCTGTCGGGCGCATAAGTACCAACGTCTATATCATCCCACAGAGAAGGCACACGAGTCACAACTTTATGCTCTGTTGCTGACACTAACAGTGCTGTATAATGGTTCACACCCAAGAAATCAGAGGCTCCCCTGACTAAAGCCTTCTCTTCTTCAGTAAATGGAGGCAGGCGAGAGTGGGGGTACGCTTGCTTGGCGCTCTTTTCAGCCACTCTGTCAGAAAACTCCTTTGGGAAACCTCCTTCGGTCGAGAAGATGGGATGCACATAGATGCCCCACTGGAAACATGGAAAATCAATGTTTTGAGGTATTGAACGAAGAAGAATATATTATCATGGACATGTTACTGGTAATACTTACCACTCCTTGCCTCCTCATTTCAGCAGCTAGTTCATCCTCAACAGAGTCAGTGTCTGCACCAAACCAGTTCACACTAATTGTGATACCACACTGCCCCTTTTGTGTCGGCCTAAACTCTTTGTCATACAAGTGGTAGGCCTTAGCGTGGGCAATCAAGAAGTTCTTTGCACACTGATAAGTTGCCATAGCAGTGGCGTTTTGGTCCGGAAAAAGTAATTTAATTTCATCATGGGTACAGAAACCTTTGGGTTCATTGAAAGTGATGAATAACTTTACCCTGTCTCCAAAATTTTCGAACACAACCCTCGCATAGTCCTCAAACCATCCCGTAAATAGGGGATTGGCAGTTCCTCCTTGCTTGTACAGGTTTTTGGGCAGATCCCAATGGTATAGAGTTACCAATGGAGTGATGTTGTATTTCAACATTTCGTTTACGTAGTTGTTGTAGAAACGAATGCCAGCTGGGTTGATCTCGTTTGCCAAGCCTGTAGGCAGGATCCGAGACCAGGACAGAGAGAACCGGTAAGCGTCCAGGCCTAGCTCCCTCATCATCTCGACATCACGCTTGTAGTTGTGATAGGAGTCAGCAGCGATGTCACCATTCTTCCCGTCTCTGGTTGTGCACAGACCACATGATTTACACAAACACAAGTTTGTGTGGATCTTGTAGTCCCATATGTTTTCTCCCTTGCCTGAAAATTTTACAGGATACAGATTTTTTTAAATAGCCTGTTGTAATTGATTATAGGTTCTTAAGGTGTCATTTAAACACAATTACATGCAATTTAATGGACTCACCGTCTTCATTCCATGCTCCCTCAATCTGGTAGGCAGATGTGGCCGTGCCAAAGAGGAAGTCATTGGGGAACTTTCGCTGGTGCCTCACAGACGAGCCATGACAAGTTGTCATCATCAAACTGCAAGGACAAAAACACTTTTCATCATTACAGTTCTTTTTGTGCCCACGGATCCCAAGTAAAAGCATTGCAAATGATGATCATCAACTTCCTTCTTCTTCCTTAATTCTCTTTTACTCATCATTTCAGTATTCACCTCCTTTCTAGCCATTCCATCCCTCAAACAGTCCGTCCATCGTTCCTTTGGTCAGGAAAATAATGATGGCTTAATATTTTATTGAAATTTCTTACCTTAAAACCACCAGCAGCTTCATGTCAGCACTTCGAACCGCTTCGCCGTTAATTATTATGTCTTAAGAATTTATACAAAATGGACTCATTTATAGATGATGGGATGTCTGGGACACAGGACGTGAATTGTTTGGCTTTAAATAGGTAAGCTATTATGATTTTTTTTTTCTTAAAATGTAATGTTTATAAAATGTTATCAACATACTGGGGCCCAGTAGGTCGTCATACGTGTTCTAATTCTAAATAAAATAATCATATTGTGACCTGTGACATTATACGATAATTTAAATTCCAAGAGTGTTCCCTTCTTGACTAGCAATTAGTTTACGGATCATAATCATGATTTCTAAAACAAAAAATAGATAACTAGAACTGCTAGAAGATCGGAGGAACCAGAACAGCGATAAAGTAGAAAATTAAACTAAAGAAAACAAAGTTGTCACCTTTGATTAAGGTTATGTTTACGTTGTTTTATTTTTAAGCTTTCTCGGAAGATATCCCGTAAGTTAAGGACATGTTCAGTCTTATTACAAAAAACTAAATAAACCTTGTTTTAAACCTGGACTATAAAGTCCAGGCTTATCTGCAGAACGATGGTCTAAATAAATTCGTATTACAAAACTTAAAAAAACCTCGGTCTTCTTAGTACTGTCATTTGAACCATCAACCACAGATTAACAGAAAAATCATTCGTTCACCATGATATCATTCAATTGCAACGTTCCGTATTCCCAGAAAAGAAAACGTTTTATAATACGTTAATGATTAGATGATGTTTAGGAATGTTAAAAATATTGAAACCTGGTTATTTAAACATTATTTAGTTATTTCGTCGATTGTAGTTTTGTTTAAGTTTAAAAATATTCCTTAATGTCATATTTATTTTCTAAAAATTTTATGTACGTAGATCGAAACGTAACATTCTTGCGCGCTATATGAAACAATCCATAACATTAAACAAATCGGTATGGTTGAACAAAGTTCATTTAGCTTTACAATTGAGGTCTATAATAGAACTTTTGCCTTATTGTTTACCATCTTAGGTAATTTTAATAATAATAATTTAATGTGAAATGGATTAACAAAAAAAAAAAACGATCTGAAAACACGATTAAATTTCTGCTGTGTGTATGTCTTCAATATCCATAATATCAATTAAATCGATTTTCGAGTTTAAAGAAGAAAACATGATGAAAAAGATGATATAACCTAGAAGGGAAACTTTGACAGATCCGATTTTGTGGTTTAGACCTTCTTTAAACTAGGGGTCGCCAAGGTTTAGCGTTAGACCATGATATAGTATAAAGTTTATCGCAAAACCACGATTTGTAATACCATTTTTGTTTAGACCATAGTTTATAGAAGTTTAAACCAGGTTTTTTAGTTAAACCGCTTTTTGTAATAAGGCTGTTTAAGTTTATGTCTTGCAAAGTGAGTTAAAAAAATTGTTAAACCTGTAACAAGTGCTCTAGCCGTAGAAAACGTTGAATGCAAACAGTTGAAATGCCTTTTCACCATTTTGTATTCCACTATGTATTACATAATTGCACTTTAAATCACCCAAAATGTTGTTTTTAAAAGCAAATACAGTTTTGTCACTCTTTCCATATAGTGATTGGAATCAAAGACTACAATATATATTTTATAATGAGATAGACGGTACTCTCAACGGTATTTCCGTCATCATACAAGCAGCGCTCTCTATCCGTGGTGGTTATCTAACAAAATAAATACAAAAAGTGTATCGTGACCGAGGTTTGATCTTACGATCTGCAGCTCCTAAGTCGGTGGTAGTCTTCAACGGACTACACGTTCTATTGACAATCTGCCCAAAATAGCTGTTCTATTGCATGCTATGACAGTTGTCAGTTAGTGACAGATGGTTGATAGTGTAACCATGAATAAAATACGTCTCTATCATTGATTGATTTAATTATTTTATTTTTTATATTTGCTTAGATTGGTGTAGATCTTATATATATAAATATATAAAACTCAAAGGTGACTGACTGACATAGTGATCTATCAACGCACAGCCCAAACCACTGTACGGATCGGGCTGAAATTTGGCATGCAGGTAGATGTTATGACGTAGGCATCCGCTAAGAAAGGATTTTGATCAATTCTACCCCCAAGGGGATAAAATAGGGTATGAAAGTTTGTATGAAACTTGGTCAATTTTAAACCGATCAGGCTGAGACTTTGCTAGCATAAAGCTAATATGACGTAGGCATCCCCTAAGAAAGGATTTTGATAAATTCCACCCCTTAGGGGATAAAATAGGGGATGAAAGTTTGTATAACTCTTCTTAGATTTTCGACTGATTGAACTGATATTAAAGATTGGAGCTACTATGATGAAGACGTCCGCTTAAATAGGATTTTGATAAATTCAGCCCCCATGGGGATAAAATAAGGGATGATGGAGGATGTAAATGTATTAGTTTGAACCTATCGGTACCGCACTGTACAGTATACAGTATTTTAAAACGTGCTATCGTTGTGTTTTCACTGAGTTACATATACCCAATGATGAGTGGCCGCCGCATCTAATAGTACATACTATACCTTATCTATATCTTCTATATCTATCTATATATATAAAATGGTAAACTGACTGACTGACTGACTGGGTGATATATCAACGCACAGCCCAAACCGCTGGGTCTACAGGTTCCAAATTTGGCAAGTAGGTTCCTTATGTGGTCTATGGGTGCACTAAGAAAGGATTTTTTTAAATTCACCCTCTAAAGGGGTGAAACGGGGCTCCAAAGTTTGTATGGGGCAACAAGATTGGTTAGACTATTTCATTCGAAACTTCACAGAAGTACTCATATTGATAAATGAGTAGAAACGGGTTTCATGTTTTTCAGAATTCAACCCCTAAGAGGGGGAAATGGGGTGACAAAGTCTAAAAATCGATGCACAGCCCAAACCGCTGGGTCTACAGATTCCAAATTTGGCAAATAGGTTCCTTATGTAGACTAGGAGTGCACTAAGGAAGGATTTTTCAAAATTCACCCTCTAAAAGGGTGAAGCGGGGCTCCAAAGTTTGTAAGACTATTTCATTCGAAACTTCACAGGAGCACTCCTATTGATAAATGAGTAGAAATGGACTACTAGACAATAATTTCAGATTTTACATAATACCTACTTCTGATAAGTTTCTCTGTTCTGTTTTGAAACCAACTAATTTATGAGCAACGTCTGAATATGTATATCTTTAAAATTCTGCTGGATCTTGAATTGTACTTACTCATTGTTTTGCGCAGTGAAAACCCCTCATTTTTTTATTTAAAATTACCCCAATTTCAACGCGAGTGAAGCCACAGACAAAGCTGTCTAATATATAAAAATCTCTATATAAAAGTGTTTGTTATCGAAGTCCTCTGAAACGGCTTCACCAATTTTAATGAAATTTTTTGTGTATATTTGGTAGGTCAGAGAACAAGCCGTAGGCTATTTTTATACCCCTAGGTGACAAGGGTGGTTCACGCGGACGAAGTCGCGGGCAACAGCTAGTTAAATAAATATGGTTTCTCAATCTAATTTATCAAAATTGTTATTTTCAATTAAATCTTATCACTGTTATAAAGTGGCAACCCAACCAGTAAATAATTTCATCCTCAAGGATAGCTGGCGCTAGTTTCCGTACAAAATTTTTGAGCAGGCTCCAATGTTCTAAGAGAGCACGGCATGATTGGAATCTAATCAACATGGGATAGATTCAAAACAAACAAAACCAGCTGTTAGTGTTGGGCATGGGCAAATAATATCGATATTTCGAAAAATCGATATGTTCCATACAATTATCGATATATGTCGTCTTCCGGGGTAGCCCGCGAAATTCAAACTTACGTTTTTTGCAATTTGCAGGTCACTTTCAGTTTATATCACGCTATCTAGTAACACGTATAGTTATAGAATTATAATCATTTAAATCATCAATAAAACCCTTTAAGTATGTTCATTATTCAAAGAAAAGAAAAGAAAATTCCATCTATTCCATTCCTTACCAAACTCACCCAAGGGACGTAATGTCGGAAATTGTAGAACGACAAACGTTTTGTTTTTATGACATCAACATCAATTAACTAACCAAACTTAACCTAACAACGATATGTTTGCAGCCATTGAGGAAGTATATTGTAATGAGTGTCTTAGCATAAGTAGGATAATAAAACAACACTCGGTATTGAACGCCCTGTATTTCACAATAACAATTATATCAGAACCACTGTAAAATCTTCAATGTCCTTCATCGATGGTCATGATCATAGACTCAGGTTCATATTCGTAATCAACATAGCGGTTCTTGATGATGTTCTTGTACACAAACGCGGACTTTCTAGGAGTGCGCGTGCGCGCGGGGTCTTCGAAGTCCACTTTGTACAGACCGAAACGCTCTCTACGAAAAATGATAAATGTGTCATTTTTAAAGAACGTTTACGTGAAAATAAATTATACAACAACCATACTTACCGATAACCATTAGTCCACTCAAAGTTATCCATCAGACTCCACGCCATGTAACCCTTAAGATTCACTCCGGCATCCAGGGCGTTCAGCATGCTCTCCATCGAAGCTCTGTAGTACGCGACCCTGTCATCATCTATGAGGTCACTGTCAGGTTTTGTGGGCCATCCGTTTTCAGTGATGTAGATCACTGGGTTGTTGTATTTTGCCTTTAAATGATTTAAGGCATTGTAGATACTGTTTGGAGCTAACTGAAAAAAATAAATATTTACGTATACAACATTGTTTTTTACACTGCCTTAGTGCCTATTGAGGTTTCGTGTTGTTTTCCTTGACTTTGGACTGGCTGTAGACAGTGGTCTTTGATAAGTATAACATACCTTCATACAACTTATAATTTGTCAAAGTATCGAGTTACTTGTATTTAAATAAAATAAAACATTTAAATTACCACAAACCATGAGGAGATTGATTTAGGCCAGTCATCAGGCACATAAGTACCAACATCTACATCATTAAGCAAAGAAGGTACGTGAAACACATCTTTGTGCTCCGTCGCTGACACCAATCGTGCTGTGTAATGGTTCACACCCAAGAAGTCAGAGGCTCCTCTGACTAAAGCCTTCTCTTCTTCAGTAAATTGAGGCAAGCGAGAGTGGGGGTACCCTTGCTTGGTACTCTTTTCTGCTACTCTGTCAGAAAACTCCTTTGGGAAACCTCCTTCAGCCGAGAAGATGGGATGCACATAGATGCCCCACTGGAAACACATAAATTCAGTGATTGATTATTTGATTATGATTAGGTCTTGAAGAAGTATTAGTTAAAGAAGAACCTGAAAATAAGTACCTCTCCTTGCCTCTTCAGTTCAGCAGCTAGATGGTCCTCAACAGAGTCAAACCAGTTCACACCAAACGTGATACCGCACTGCCCCTTCTGCGTCGGCCTAAACTCTTTGTCATACAAGTGGTAGGCCTTAGCGAGGGCAACCAAGAAGTTTATGGCACACTGATAAGTTGCCAAAGCTGTAGCGTTTCGACCCGGAAAAAGAGCTCTAATTTCATCTGGGTAACAGAATCCTTTCGGCTCGTTGAAAGTGATGAACTTTTTGACCCTGTCTCCAAAATTCTCAAACACAACTCTCGCGTAGTCCTCAAACCATCTGGCAAATAGAGGGTTAGCAGTTCCTCCCAGCTTGTTCAGATTTTTGGGCAGATCCCAGTGGAATAGATTTACGAAAGGAGTGATGTTGTATTTTATCATTTCGTTGATTAAGTTGTTGTAATATGCGATGCCAGCTTGGTTAACTACGTTGGCCATACCTGTAGGCAGTATCCGAGACCAGGACAGAGAGAACCGGTAAGCATCCAGGCCTAACTCCCTCATCATCTCGACATCACGCTTATAGTTGTGATAGGAGTCGGCAGCGACGTCACCATTGGTCCCGTCTTTGGCGGCATATGTGTTTGTGTGGCTCCTGTAGTCCCATACACTTTCTCCCTTTCCTGATAAAATGCAAAGTGCAGAGATTTAAAATAGACTGGTATCATGCTGAACAGTAGACAAATTCATTGCAGATGTGGGTACTTATGGTGTAATATTTGGCTTAACTCAATCCATAGAACTATTTATTTGACTCACCATCTTCATTCCACGCTCCCTCGATCTGGTACGCAGCAGTGGCTGTCCCAAAGAGGAAGTCATTCGGGAACTTGCGATGTTGCCTAACGGTCACGCCATGACTGGTTGCCATCACCAAACTACGTCACACAAAAAATATTTTTTTTTTTAGCTTTTTGTCGTTGCTTCGCTCCCATTATGTACGGCATGTACTCATGGGAATGCCTATTAACACTCGGGTATAATATCACCCCTAGTGCTTTCCCGTTAGTTAAAGTCGGAATCGGATCAGTAATTGACTTTTTTAAACTTTCACGATCAGAACACAATATTATAAAACTTATGCAAACTTATGTTTGTAAGTTCATATGTATAGTTAGAGCTCTTCGATACTACTGATCCGTTATAAAACTTATGCAAACGGGTATTTATCGCGCTTTACCTTTAATTTAACCCCGTCGTTTCGACTGGATTGCATCAGCCGTGGTCGCGGGAAGACTGTATTGGAGGTACCGCCACAGCAAAGCGAAGGCGTTTATTCAACTACCCTCACTTGATCTTCATAAATATTAATTAGGACCGCTTTACACTAGGACAGCACACTACCCTAACAGTCATGTCAGTGATTCTGATTCAGTATCCGCATTTTGAGACGATTTCACTTTACGAGTACATAGTAAATTAAAGGTAAAGTTCGCGATAAATACCCGTTTGCATAATTTTTTTTTTTGTTCTCTAACTCTACATAAATGAACTTGCAAACCTTTTTATAATATTAGTGCAGATTTAATAGGTTACTATAAGACAGGATATTGCATTTATATAATACTTGAAAGCAGTTTTTTTTTTAGTTATTTTTATTTGTCGTAACTCTGTTAGATTGGACGAAAAAAAACGGGTTTGGCAAACTATAAGTAATATAGGATAAGGGCAAAAAGATAATGGATGTTGATGATGTATTATTTTTACTGAATTTTCATACCTTAGAACAGTTAGAACCACAAGCAGCTTCATATCAGCACTTTGAAACACTTAACGATATAACATAAATTAATTGTTGAACTAAAGTCATTTATCCGTAGTTTTGTTTCTTTTATCTTAAAGTTGCCGGTTATTAGTCATTTCATTATAAACTGATAAGAAATGTTGAAATAATGTTTACTTCTGTTACTGGATCTTCATCTTGTTTAAACCAAGAACGCCCTGCTGCAATTTTGCAGCTTTTTTATTTTTATTTTTTTGTTTTTGTTTTATTTTCTATGAGTATGTTAGAATTACATTTAAAACGGGCGTAGTTATCATACAAACATCAATGAAGATGAATAATGGCCGGCTGATAAGAAATGTTGAAATAATGTTTACTTAATTCTGTTAGTGGATTATGTTAGAATTACATTTAAAACGGGCGCAGTTATCATACAAACATCAATGTAGATGAATAATGGCCGGCTGATAAGAAATGTTGAAATAAAGTTTACTTAATTCTGTTAGTGGATTATGTTAGAATTGCATTTAAAACGGGCGCAGTTATCATACAAACATCAATGTAGATGAATAATGGCCGGCTGATAAGAAATGTTGAAATAATGTTTACTTAATTCTGTTAGTGGATTATGTTAGAATTACATTTAAAACGGGCGCAGTTATCATACAAACATCAATGTAGATGAATAATGGCCGGCTGATAAGAAATGTTGAAATAATGTTTACTTAATTCTGTTAGTGGATTATGTTAGAATTACATTTAAAACGGGCGCAGTTATCATACAAACATCAATGTAGATGAATAAACGTTTTCATTCTATGCATATTAGCGCCATTTGTGTAACTAATCGAAATACTTCGTTATTTATTTCGTGACTATCGTAGTTTTGAACTATTTTGATGGACATTGAGAAAAACGTTATCCTTGGGGAATAAAACATACTCAAACATTTATGTAATGCCTTTAATTTAAGAATAATTAATATCAGTAGGTCCATTGTAAATTAATTTTCAGTGTCCTTCATCGATGGTCATGGTCATGGACTCAGGTTCATATGTGTAGTCAACATAGCGGTTCTTGATGATGTGCTTGTACACAAACGCGGACTTTCTAGGAGTGCGCTTGCGCGCGGGGTCTTCGAAGTCCACTTGGTACAGTCCAAAACGCTCTCTATGGTAAAAATAGTATAACGTATAAATATTATGATGGACGTTAATGTTAATATACTTATGAAACAACCAAACTTACTGATATCCCTGGATCCACTCGAAGTTATCCATCAGACTCCAAGCCATGTAACCCTTGAGGTTCACGCCAGCATCCAAGCAGTTGAAGAGACTCTCCATCGAAGCTCTGTAGTACGTGACCCTGTCATCATCTATCAGGCCACCTTCAGGATCTGAAGACCAGCCGTTCTCAGTGATGTAGAATACAGGATTGTTGTACTTTTCCTTAAGATGGGTTAAAGAGTTGTAGATACTGTTTGGAGCTAACTGGAAAAAAGAGACAGAATTTGGAATTTTAACCTTCAAAGTGTAAAGATTTGATGTGTACTCGTATATCTAGTGTAGTAAAGTAAAACGTTAAAAAAATATAGAAGCAAGCAAGACTGTTTATCATGTTGCTTATATGAGTCAATTTCAACAACTCGATTTTTTACCTAATTTCCATGGACATTTTCATTTTCAGGTTTTAAAAAGAACTTAAATTATAAAGCGCAACATATCCACATTATATTTACATTTACTAAATGGGGATTACAAAATTAAATTACTTAGAGAGTTAATTGGGTCACCGAAACTGGCAAGCCACAGAAATTTTATTATTGCTACCGAAATTGTATTGGTGACACAGAAATTGTGCGTATGCACTGAAATTGTGAATTACTAAAAGAAATACAACGTGTTGTACTATTGCTTAAATCAGTCTTACAAAATTAGCTATCAAGGAACTGATTATGTTTTTTACTCCAATGATGAGGTAAAATTTACTTGAAACTTATACTAACAACCAAGGTAGGGACGAGTCTCAGCTACCTACCGGGTCACATGTGACGGATAGTGAACTATCCTGTAGTATGAAGGATAGCTGAAATCTTCTTTATTATATCTATGGCTGAAATAAAGGGAAACCGAAATAAGTAGTTCCGGACCGAGCCGGTAACCCTAACACTCTAGAAAAGGGACCGAAGTCCCGATGACGACCCTACGACATGGCGAGTAAACGCCATATGTTCTACTACCGCGAACGCAACAGAACTGGTATCGGAGGAGTCGGCTTCATAATTAACATAACCATGAAACAGTATGTGGTTGGAGTAAACAGCATTTCGGATCGCGTTGCTTATGTGGTTGAAGAAGACTACGAAGACTAAAGACTCAACAAAATGTATAAAATCGATAACAGGCATATGCCCCAACATCAGGCTACCAGGATCAAATTGTAGAAGAGATCTACGAAAAACTACGAGCTCTGATTTCAACGCGCGAGTTGGTAACAAGGAGAACAGAGGAGATACTAGCATAGACAACTAGCAAGAAATGCTGGAGGTTCCTCAATTTTCTACAAACTAACTCACTATGTGCTATGAACACCTTTAAAAACAAGAGCAGCCTAGCGATCATCGCTTGGTTAGAGCAGACATAAATGTAAAACTACGAACATCGTGAAGGAATCTTGTTGTGAGGAGACATCCTCCAACCGATACCAAACTCAAGATACTGCTAACGAAGATCTGTATAAGAAGGTACTCCCTTGATTGTCCTCAAATTTTTTGTCCGAAAATCATTATCCATAACACGTTTGCTATAAACTTCAGTAACCATAATGTTTAAAACACCGAAATTATGTTATAAATAACTAACTTTACTTCTAATACTATTTTGTCTTAATATCGAATACTATAATAATTGAATCTCCTAATTTTACATGACATAAAGTCGTATGTCCTAAGTATTGTATCACATTATGTGTATGATTCCAAATGGTCATTTATAAACCTAACTTTTAGGGATTTTTAAAAGTTAGGTTTTAGTGACACAAACGAATTGCTGTAAATCCGACTCCATGCAGTCCTGTCTGCCCTACCCCAAGAGTGTTATTTAAAATCGCGTAGGCGCGGAGGGGCGAGGCGGGCCGCGAGTTGAGGAGCAGGTGGTTGTAACACTCGCCGCCGCGGCTGAGGCTGGCCGGCGAAGCCGGCCAGCAAGCCGAAGCTGCGGTGGTGAGCGTTAAACCCATCTGCGACGATAAGCTCGCGTGAGGCCGCCGGAGCCCCGCAGCGCCGGAGCCGTGACAGAAACCATGCCTGCTGCATGATGCTTGCTTGCTGCATGCTTGCTTGTTGCATGTTTGCTTGCTGCATGCTTGCTTGCTTGCTGTATGCTTGCCGCATGCTTGCTGCATGATTGCTGCATGCTTGCTTGGATTACATGCTTGCTACATGCGTGCTGCATGCTTGCTGCATGCTTGCTTGCATTGCAGGTCAACGCCTACATACGATTAAACATTTACTTAAAATAGGACTTATGACTTTTATTGAAAACGATTTTATGTCTTTTGTATATTATTGATTGTAATACTTATGACAAACGGATTTAGGGCTTATTATATTTAGGGATTTCAACTTTATGGCATATGATATTATGTGATTTAAAGTTCGGGTAAATTATCATTCGTACAAATGATGATTATGACAAAAAAAATTATGTTAATTTAGATTATGGATTAAATAGTTAGATAATACGATAGAGAACCGTATAAGAATGCTGTCGATGCAAAACTCAACTGCGAACGATTAACCACCATGACCATAGATGAGATTAACGATCAACTTACAACAGGATTATCTCACGTCCTTGCGAAATCACCCCAAGTGTCCTACCAAATAGACCGACTAAAAAAACACAAGGCACTATAAAGATGATGTACCAAAGAGGGTCACTATGCAGTGAGGGAAACGTGGATAGTCAGGAATACAGAGACCTACAGAAGTACATCCGTAAACATACTCGGAACGACTTGACTGACTATAACACCAACCTCATACAGGAAGCGTTCGAGAAGAACAGCAGCCGAAGGGTTCTTAAATTGAAGCTGAACGAGGGCAGTAAACAAATCTTCAAGCTTCTCAACGGAAATGGGGAAGTAGTCACAAATAAAAAGGCTACTTGCAATAGCCAAAGAGTACTATGAAACTCTTTATATGAGCGGAACAGCACCGAGCCAGACAATAGCAACTCTAGGGCAACCCCGATTACTAATCTAGAATGTAGGTTCCGAAGAAATTCCCGATGTCATTCCAGATGAAGTAATGCTGGCTATGCAACAACTTCGAAATAGGAGATCACCAGGGGAAGACGTGTTACCAGAGATGATTAAAATCATTAAAATCAACGGTCGTCAGCAACCGGGGTTACGGGCCTGTTCGAAAGAGATACCGCGGCCCCGGAACACAAAGGGCGAGGAAGAAACATGGATGGGTTTTAGTTAGTAAAAGTCTGACACTCCCTCCCGCTCCGCCCAGAGCGGGAGAAGTTATTTGATGATTTCCCATACTAAAAAAAAAAGGGTCGTCAGCGTTGTGGTCGCAACATTATTCACCAAATGCATCGTGGAAACTAAAATACCTGCATCATGGCACAACGCAATAATCACCCTGATTCACAAAAAAGGGGACATCAAGAAGCTGGCACTATAGACCCATTAGCCTGTTGTCACATATTTATAAGATCTTCTCGAGAGTTATAGTTAACAGACTCGCCAGGAGGCTAGAATTTAACCAACCAAGTGAACAGGCAGGATTTCGCTCAAGCTTCAGTACAAATGACCACCTACAAACACTTAAAACAGTCAAAGAGAAATGTATTGAGTACAGGAAACCACTTCGACTACGAGAAAGCTTTTGACTCGATAGAGTGGTGGTTCATAGAAAGAGCCATAGCCAGATGCCGCATCGATGAAAGGTACATACAAATTCTCAATCACCTCCATTAAAACACTACTGCCTGCGTCTCCTTGCACGAGAAAATCGGGAAATTCCATGAGGATCAGGCAAGGAGACATAATCATCATCATCAACCTAGCCTTTTTCCAGCTATGTTGGCGTCGGCTTCCAGTCTAACCGAATGCAGCTGAATACCAATATTTTTCATGGAGCGACTGCAAGGAGACACAATATCACCATTTTTTTTTACCCTGACACTAGAATGCATATTCCAGCAGATGCATTGGACTGGGACTCCCCTAGGATAACAATGTACTATTTCCTAGTATGTTGGAGATTATCTTCATGAGAGGTAAATGCTGTGTATGAAAGTGATTGTGGACAGGACACAGAAATTGATAATTCGTCATTTACCGATGTTTTTTTAGAAAGTAATAGTCTTATAAGATTAAAGTGACTTCATTTAGATTCACGTCACTTTAATTCTGAAAAAAAAATCGTTGCATTATCTGTAAAGCAGCACTGCGTTTTCAGCCTGGACGCGTAAATTTTTCGCCTGAGAAATTCACTCTTATGTTATCAGTAAAGAACAAAAATTGTACAGTTTAGGTTTTAAAAAGTAAAACTGGGACAGTATTGTTTCAATGAATAGTGTCAGTCACATACCACGAGCCAAGACGAAGCGGATGCAGGCCAGTCATCAGGCACATAAGTACCAACATCTATATCATACAACAGAAAATTTTCATTTATTTCTTCTTTATACTCAGTCGCCGACACCAACACTGATGTGTAATGGTTCACGCCGAAGAAATCAGAGGTTCCTCTGACTAGAGCTCTCTCTTCATCAGAGAATGAAGGTAAGCGTGAGCGAGAGTAACCTTGCTGAGCGCTATTTTCAGCCACTCTTTCAGAAAACTCCTTCGGGAAACCTCCTTCGGACGAGAAGATGGGATGCGCGTAGATGCCCCACTGGAGATAAAGGTTATTTTAGATCTTGAATTTATGTGAATATTAAATTAGATGTGGTTTTGTATTACCTCATTTTGCCTCATTAGCTCAGCAGCTAACTGATCCTCAGCAGAGTCAGTTGCTGCACCAAACCAGGGTGCACTAATCGTGATACCGCACTGCCCTTTCTGCATCGGTCGGAACTCTTTGTCATACAAGTGGTAAGCCCTAGAGTGGGCCACCACCAGGTTCTTGGCACATAAATAAGGTCCCACAGCTCCTTTGTAGCTTTGGTAACAGATTTCTCTAGGCTCGTTGAAAGTTATGAACATCTTGACCCTGTCTCCGAAATTCTGGAACACAACCCTCGCGTAGTCCTCAAACCAATCGCTCATCAGAGGGTTCGCAAATCCACCTAGCTCCTGCAATTTTTGGGGCAGGTCCCAATGGTATAGTGTTACCAATGGAGTGATGTTGTACTTTAGCATTTCGTTAATGTAGTTGTTGTAGTATTCGATGCCAGCTGGGTTGACTTCATTGGCCATGCCTGTAGGCAGGATCCGAGTCCAGGAAATAGAGAACCGGTAAGCGTCCAGGCCTAACTCCCGTAGCATCTCGACATCACGCTTATAATTGTGATAGGAGTCGGCAGCGATGTCACCGTTACTCCCATCACTGATTGCAGTCGGGTTGGTGTGGGTCAAGTAGTCCCATATGCTTTCTCCCTTGCCTGAAAAATACGGAATATTTCTATATTCAAAAGCTATAATAATAATTGAATTGAAGACCTTTGTTATTGTGGTGTTTGCATTTTACACATCTCACCATCCAAACCATCTGAGCATAATACTCACTCATTATTCTTTGTTAAAACCAATTAGTTCAATTTATATAGGGGTATTCCCCTAGTAAGCATTTACTTGAGCTTAATATTGCCGAAACAATTGACTCACCATCTGCATTCCACGCTCCCTCTATCTGGTAGGCTGCGGTGGATGCCCCGAAGAGAAAGTCATCCGGAAACCTCCGCTGCTGCCTCACGGTGGAGCCATGACAAGCTGCCACCACTATACTGCGTTAGATAATGCATATTGTATTGTTATCATTGGTGTCCGAAAAGGTTTTTGGCACCTTAAGGTGGATGCTCCAGGGTAACCCGCGAAATTCAAATTTTCTTACGTTTTTTTTGCAATTTGCAGGCCAGTGCTAGGTTGTATGTTGATTGAAATATACATTACGGTTGTAAGACATATGCAGTTACTGAATAATACTAATCAAAATGATCAATACAACCCTCCAAGTGAATGAAAGTCGATTGAATGACTTAGTCACGAAATAGTGATTCAAAGACAACATACAAATTCAAAGAATGTGAGGGAAAAATTGATATTATATTCGCTCTCACATTGTATTAGTACGGTTCGGGTGTAAAAATCTGGAAACTGGGCGCCATTTTGTATTTTCATTTTGACCTCATTTTCGTAATCAGCGACCCCAAAAACCATGAAAACTACACCCATGACGGAAAAACCTAAAATTTTCTTGGGCGCCATCTTGGATTATCTTTTTGACCTCATTTTTTTTTGAGATTACAACTCCTGAAAAATGTATGGCGAGGTAAATCTAGACACCCACCTTAACTGACAACATTGGATTTAAAAATCCGTAACTATAGCTGTGAGGGCCAGTGAGGGTTCTTCTCTACTTTTGTCTATGGTTCTGATTCTTAAAGGTTCGTTTTTAAATGTTGTCAAAAAAATTTGCGGCATTTTTCATAGGTACTTTTGATTTATGATTTATCAGGAATAATTTCTTGATTATTTCATAGGTGACTGAGGGCAAAAACTTAGACGATCGTCGATCGACGTTTTTCTTCGTCGTCGCAACACGCTTGTCGCCCTCACGGACGGCGGGAGAGTTTGGTGACCAAGCTTTCGAAGAAGAACTTAGCGGTCGTACGCATAGACAGCGATTCTGCTGTACAGACGCCCGCTCATCAAGCTAATACTCGTACATTCTGTAAAATTCCTTTAATATTTTAATATATTTTGAACTATATTGCTAGTAATAAGCTCAAGGTTTTTTGGGAAAATTAGCCAGTTCCGGATAGCTTGATGAGCTGGCATCTGTACTAAATGAAGAAGGCAGGAACCTGTAACGTTTTGTTATAAGATCTAAGTATTATTTTTATTGATTTTCCTACCTTATGATCACAAACGGCTTCATGTCGGCAATTTGAAGCACTAAGCAGATTATTTTGATGTGAGTATTTACAGTTTATACCTGTAAACAGGTACATTTTATCAGAAACTGTCTGCTATCATATTTTCTTGTTGGTTTTATCTCAAATCTTTCAATTTCCTGTAAATGTTTGAAAACAATACAAGTAACGCCCTCGGCTACACTTAGGTAATACTAACTAACTATAAGTAATACTTAGATGCTTACTTAAATATTTTTTTACAAGACTACTTCCTAAAACACAAGTTGTT
This sequence comes from Xestia ashworthii, assembly GCA_950022955.1. NCBI lineage: Eukaryota > Metazoa > Arthropoda > Insecta > Lepidoptera > Noctuidae > Xestia > Xestia ashworthii. The sequence continues at coordinate 16,998,255 of OX465570.1, read as the reverse complement.
GTCAAAAATAATGTGTTTCATCTCATATTTCCTGAGTCTTTAGATTTACAAAGAAATTTTAAGATTTTCAAGAGAAGAAACAAATTGCTGTTGGGTTCAGTATCAAGCTCACAGACCATACAGAGCTATCAAACTCTTTCATTAAGGCTGACGCTCCACAGTAGCCCTAAGCTGTATAATTTTTTTTACAAGAATACTTCCTAAAATACAAGTTGTTGTCAAAAATAATGTTTTTTATCTCATATTTCCTGAGTCTTTAGATTTACAAAGAAATTTTAAGATTTTCAAGAGAAGAAACAAATTGCTGTTGGGTTCAGTATCAAGCTCACAGACCATAAAGAGCTATCAAACTCTTTCATTAAGGCTGACGCTCCACAGTAGCCCTAAGCTGTATAAGGTAAGTGTTATTGTTGAAGAAAACATCATTTGCGACTGTAAGACGTGTGTAGTTACTGAATTACAATCATCAAAATCATCAATACAGCCCTCTAATTTCATAAAGGTCGAAGAATGATTAAAACAACGTTATAATCAACATGCAACCTGCACACTGGCCTGCAAATTGCAAAAATTGAATTTCGCAGGCTACCCTGACACTTAAATCACCAGGCTGTTTTTGATACTACCACTACTTCTACCCATTAAAACGCCATGAAGGAGCGAAGGGCAGGTTTTGAGAGACTTTATCGTTCCAGAAATGCTGAAAGCTGATTGAAATGTCAGCCTAACTTGAAAATTTTGGTGTAGCTTTTTTTCTCAGATGACCACTGAAAACCGGCGCTGTGGGCCCTCCATAGCACAGCATCATGCTAAGTGGTAGCCTGCTCTGCGACATGGCTCTGCGACTTCTGTTTTTTTTATTTCTTCTTCTTTCATTGCGAAACAAACATAGAAGTTACAATTTCTCTTGTTCGATTCATAAAGCTCGAATAAAGGAGAATGGGCATTGAAGTATTTCGGTAGGTTTTTTTATTTCCACTATTTAAAAAGTCAATAAAAAGGACAAAGGTTCTTATTCATCTCAATTCTTTCCCATTTTGCAGTAATATCACCTGACTTTTAAATGATATTCATAATAAAACAATGGTGGGCTTTCAAACTAGTTATTCTTTATTATATACGGAACTTTTTCGAAACTTTCCATTCATGATTTACCTACTCTTTTATGCCTCGCAGTGAGGGTTTTATTCTTTGATAAGGATATATCGACGGATAATTTTGACATGTTGATGCTAAACAGTGCTATTTTATCTAAAGTACAGTCACCATCACATTTTTGGTGGGGATAACGTGCCTAGTTCCACGAGGACTTGTACTTAATGAAGCATGTGTTAACCAGTAGAGTCTGGCCAACGAAAGCTTTCCAAGAAAAAAGGCGGGAATTTTTTAAAATCAGGAGGTGTTAACCCTGGCCATACAATACACTGCTTAAACGTAGTTGACACTATTTATTATTCAGCAAGTAAAATCTTTTTATATGTTTTATGAGCTTTTATTTTCAAGTGAATCAGGAAGAATATTAAATAGAAGAATTCTTTTAATTCTGCCTTTTATTATTTTCAAATAATCCATAATTGTATGTACACGTTTTTCTAAGGGTCACGTCATCCCGTAAATTCTATTGCTTCCTTCAGCTTGGAAACTGTTGCTGAATGTGGACAATAATTATTCCCCGGAGTATTCCACCGCCCTTGACTTTCAGACCCTTCAATTTTAATTCTTCTTGGGGTCTTCACACTTACGTCTGAAGAGAACATACAATAAATTATGTAACAGTATATAATTACTAATCAGTCATTAAATTTAAAAAAACATCATAAAATACAAAGATAGTATAGTATTTAATTTAGCCATCCATACATTATCATAAATGCATAAACCCTTCGAAGTAACTGTTAAAAATCTAATCTTGTCATTGAAGATAATAATATCTTTTCTAAATAATGTGATTCACAAGTCGACATTCCATGTTTTTTCGAAAGTTTTCAATTTCTTTACTCCTTTCACAATTTTACGTTTGGTCTCCTCATTGTTATTACTTCCTGGAAAGTAGATACACCGTGAAAGATTTTGCGATTAATAGTCGAAAAGTATCAAGTTAATTCATTAGAAATTCAATAAACTAACCTAAAAGTGAAATCATGGAATCCAGTCATAGTATTTTATAATTATGCAGATTTCTGATTCAAATCACTTTTTAAGTATTTATATTAAGCTTCCTCGTCGAACTTTTGACTGTATTCGACATTATTTACAAGATGACTCGCGTACGAAACGTCAATGTCTCAATTTTGACAGTCTTATTGCGATACCAAAACTTCTGAAAGTAATTCATGGACAGCTCAGACTCTAACAAACAGGACCCCGTTTCTGCTATTGCAATAGTGTCACAATAGTCTATCATTGATCTCATAATTGTTCATTTTGACAAGTTTGGTGATCTACTAATTTATAGGCATCGTTATGACTTTCCAATGTTCAACCACTTACACTCAATTGAAAGAAATGGCTTAAAATGGTAGTCTCGTACATAATGACAAAAAAAAGTATTGGAATTTAGTATGGGGCCGTTGAAAATTTTTTCGCGATTACGATGGTGGTCCCATGGAGAAAGTTGTTCAGTTTGATGGTCTGTAGCACACCCTTTCATATGACTATACCCTTGCTGTTACACGTTGTATAAATGAAATCTGGCATGAATAACTAAAAAAAATTAATAGTGTATTTTCGAAAATCATTTCTATTAACAGGTTTTATAATAATGGTAATACAAGAATGTCATTCTAACACAATTGCGAGACCATTGATCTAACCACTATGATGAATTTAGCAGATTACGAACTTTTTTTGACGACCCGAATGGCGTAGTGGTAGTCACGCTGCCTTACGTTCTTAGGGTCCTGGGTTCGAATCCTGGTAGGAGCAAATGTTTGTGTGATGAGCATGTTTCCGAGTCATGGATGTTTATATGTATAATAAGTATGTATTTACAAACAAAAAAGTATGTATTTAGTTTATCAACTACCTAGTTAATGTCCAGCGATATTTATTTATTATTTATTTTAGCAAAATGACAATGGAGATCCCATTGTCATTCATCAACAATTATGAAATCAATGCTAGACCATTGTGACACTATTGTAATAGCAGAATCGGGGCCCAGGGGCCCAATTTTGCTATTTTTTATAAATTCGTCACCCCAACACGATTCCATTCCCATCCCATTGTCATTTTGCGTAAGTTCGTAATCTGCTAAATTCACAATGGTCGATCAATGGTCTCGTAATAAAATTGTGTTTTGATGACATTCTCGTATTGCCATTATTATAAAACCCTTACTACATTAATGGTTTTCGAAATCTGCTACTAAATGCAAACATTTACTAATGCCAGATTTCATTTATAATAATTTAATTTTATTAATGTACGAGATTACCATTCTATCACATTTCTTTCAATGGACTGTCAGTGGTTGACCATTGAAAAGTCATAATGACGCCATCAAGACTTCACAGAACTCGATCATTAAGAAATCAATGATCGACTATTCTGACACTATTGTAATAGCAGAATAGAGGCCCTGAACTGTTGCGTACAAATAGCAATGGAGAACAGTTAACGTTATCCGTTATCCTTTATGTCTTGGCGTCATTGAGTAAATCTTGTTCAGATGAATAGGTTATACTCAAGGAATAAAACATACTCAAACATATTTAATGCATTTAATTTGAAAATAAATAATTTCGGGTACATTAATGTAATTTCTTCAGTGTCCTTCATCGATGGTCATGGTCATAGACTCAGGTTCATATTCGTAGTCAACGTAGCGGTTCTTGATGATGTTCTTGTACACAAACGCGGACTTTCTAGGAGTGCGCGTGCGCGCGGGGTCTTCGAAGTCCACGTGATACAGACCGAAACGCTCTCTGCGGAAAAAAAGTATAAAATATGAATAACATAACGAACATCATCATCTACCTAGCTTTTTCCCAACTATGTTGGGGTCGGCTTCCAGTCTAACCGGATGCAGCTGAATACCAGTATTTTACATGGAGCGACTGCCTATCTGACCTCCACAACCCAGTTAGTACTAGTAAGGGTAATACGATACCCCTTGGTAAGACTGGTTGTCAGACTTTTTGGGCCACTGACTACCTGTAACGACTGTCAAAGATTTACAAATGACAGCCGGGACCGTAAGCTTCGTGCTAACGTGCTAAGAGCTTAATGTACTTTCCGAGGCACGGAGATATCTCGGTATGTAAGGATGGTCACCCATCCGCAGACCAACCTAGGCAAGCCAGGCTTAACCTAAAGTTCGACCCGAGCGGCTGTTATTATTTAGCCACTCACTCCTCTATAAGAATAAGATAACGAACGTTGACGATAAATTAAAATTGAAAAACCAAACTTACTGATAACCTTGCATCCATTCAAAGTTATCCATCAGACTCCAAGCCATGTAACCCTTGAGATTCACTCCGGCATCCAAGCAGTTGAGGAGACTCTCCATCGAAGCTCTGTAGTACGTGACCCTGTCATCATCTATCAGGCCACCGTCAGGATCTGAGGACCAGCCATTCTCAGTGACATAGAAGATTGGACTATTGTATTTTTCCTTCAGATGGGTTAAGGAGTGGAGGATGCTGTTTGGAGCCAACTGTAATGAAGCGAAATAATTTTAAGTTTGGTTGCAGAGGATAAGTCTATCAAAATCAAAATTCAAAATATTTTATTTTACATGGGCCTAGATGGGCACATAAAAAAACGTTGAAAAAGGTGCACGGTACGCGTTGGATAAAGAAACAATGAGAAAACTTGAGATGTTGAAAACTTATGGCAGCAAGCAAGACTTTTCATCGTGTCACTGATTATGTCAGCGAAGATTAAAAATCAGCTTTATCTAATACTTAGGCTGGGAAATCAGGACCGAATATCATAGTAATCTCTCTTACCACGAGCCATGACGAAGCAGATGTAAGCCAGTCATCAGGCACATAGTGCCCAACATCCATATCATCCAACAGAGAAGGCACAGGAAACACATCTTTATTCCCCGTCGCTGTCACCAATCGTGCTGTGTAATGGTTCACACCGAAGAAATCAGAGGCTCCTCTGACCAAGGCCTTCTCTTCATCAGTGTACGCAGGCAAGCGTGAGCGGGGGTAACCTTGTTGAGCACTCTTTTCAGCCAGTCTCTCAGAAAACTCTTTAGGGTAACCTCCTTCAGACGAGAAGATGGGATGCGCGTAGATGCCCCACTGAAAAATGGGTTATAAAGGGTGTAAAAAGAATAACAAAGCCAAAATGAACTTGTTCGCCCCGTCTTTGCGATATGTTTTTTGTTCCAGACCATACCTGGGAACCTTCTAGTTACGGAGATATTGGGGGTCAAAGTTACAACTTTCCTACAAGTTTTTTGTTCAAGACATGTTTTTAATGTAATATTTTTACTTTAAACACCTTCACGACCCCCGCACTATTTAATCCATCCCTAGCACAAAATTTTGAGTGCGGTAGATTGAGTTTTACCGAAAAACGTGAACCCCAAAAAAAAAGTCGTTTCCCAGGACTTTTAATATGATGTACAGAATGCTTGGTGTACGGCTTCGTGATGAGTGTAATTACACCCCGTATTATTAGGTCTTGAATTTAAATTAATAATGAATAAGCATTGTTCTTGTATTACCTCGCCTTGTCTCTTCAGCTCAGCAGCTAGTTGATCCTCAGCAGAATCAGTAGCGGCTCCAAACCAGTTTACACTAATCGTGATACCGCACTGCCCCTTCTGCGTCGGCCTGAACTCTTTGTCATACAAGTGGTAGGCCTTAGCGTGGGCCACCACCAGGTGCTTACCACATAGATAAGTTCCAAAAGCAGTGGAATTTAGAATAGGAGCTTTTAAATCACCTCCGTAGCCTTGATAACATATTTCTCTAGGCTCGTTGAAAGTGATGAACATCTTGACTCTGTCTCCGAAATTCTCGAATATGACCCTTGCGTAATCCTCAAACCAGTCGCTGAACAGAGGGTTCGCAAATCCACCTAACTCCTGTAGTTTTTGGGGCAGATCCCAATGGTATAGAGTTGCCATTGGTGTGATGTTGTATTTCAACATTTCATTGATGTAGTTGTTGTAGAATTCGATACCAGCTGGGTTGACTTCGTTGGCCATGCCTGTAGGCAGGATCCGAGGCCATGAAAAAGAGAACCGGTAAGCGTCCAGGCCTAATTCCCTCATCATCTCGACATCACGCTTGTAGTTACGATAAGAGTCGGCAGCGACGTCGCCGTTGGTCGCGTCTCTGATTGCGCTCGGGTTGGTGTGGGTCATATAGTCCCAAATATTTTCTCCTTTGCCTGAAAAATATACAATATTTGAACATTTGATCAAAGCATTGATAGTATTGTTGGCAGATATTGAAAAGTCATGAGTATCACAACAAATACCCTATTGATTTATCGAAGTGAGTACTGACATGCTCTGAGCACAATCTAGTTGCATATGCGGTGCAAATAATCCTAGAGCAGATTGCTTTTAAACTTGGATAAGAGCGTCATTGGAGAGCCCCAAAACCTTACCCCCATACATAAACTCAGGCTTATGTGCCATTGCACATAAGCATGAGTTTGTGCGGCGTGTGTGTGTGTACTGTCAACCCCAATGGGGGGTACACACACACACGCCGGGAATACAGTACTAAGTAAGCACATCTGAAGAACGTCACCAACAAAGACATTTAAATATTTTCGAGCGAATCAGCAATAAAGTTAGGGACTGTGTATGTCGTTCGAGGGCATCCCCTCCCTTTTTTGATTTTTGTCAATACATCCTTTTTAATCTGCGAGGTCTTCATCTTACTTCAATCCTCTGTTTATCATTCAATTGAACTCACCATCTTCATTCCATGCTCCTTCTATCTGATAGGCTGCGGTGGCTGTCCCGAAGAGGAAGTCATCAGGAAACCTCCGCTGCTGCCTCACGGTGGAGCAGTGGCAGGCTACCACTAACAAACTGCGTCAGACAAATCACACTATTAAAGTTCAACACAAGTAGAAAGAAGTTCAGTTCAAGTGCACCACCTTTTTTGTTTGGGCACGGTTCGAGTTTAAAATCCAGACACTTAGCTGACAACACTGGATGTAATTTTGTTTAACTTTTTAAAATAAAGTTTTTGTACTTCTTTCTCTATTTTTGTTGTTTATGGGCATCAAAATAACCAGTTAGAAATGTTAAAACGTTATAAAAAAAATCATTCTGAATTTAAAATTTCGAAGTAGAACCTAACGTTTAGGTCATCATCAGCCATGCCTTGTCTCATCTATGTTGGAGACAGCTTCCAGTCTAACTGGATGCAGCAGCAAATATTTTACCCCCTTGCCTTGGTAAGACTGGTTGTTATACTTTCAGGCGGGCCTACAAATGACAGCCGATGATCCTACTATCGGCTTTCCGCAGCTTGAATGAAACTCGCTATGCATGAATGTATGGTCACCCATCCATGGAGCAACCTTGGCAAGCTCTGCTTAACCTTGAAGATCGCACGGCTGTTATTATTTAGATATTGTTACTTATTATGTAGGTATTATTCATATCGGGTTCCTTACCTTAAGACCACAAGCAGCTTCATGTCGCACTAAGCAAATTCTTATTACGGATTTACAATTTTATATAACACATTTATCTGAAGGGACAGCTTAAACTATCGACTATCTCTGTTTTCTAGATAGTCGATGAAGCTGCTTGTGGTTTATCTAAATTCTGAAAGTTCAATGTACAATTGGAACAATTTCAGATAGGTATAAGTACTTGAATAGTCCGCGGTTATGCTTGCCTATATACTCGTACCTACTTACTTAATTATTTTATAATAAGTAGGTACTTTATGTTTATTTAAGAAGAAAAACACACAAAAATTTACATTAAGTATGTGATACTTATCACAAATTATTATATTCTCTAAAACACTGATTTTATCATGACTCTCCCGCCTTTATCCATGCTTTATCCCAATTTACGAGAGAACCGTAACAAAGCCGTCAATCAAGCATTCTGCAGAATGCTTGATTGACGGCTTTGTACATCAAACTAAGTATCAAAGACTACAATATATATAATGAGACTAAGTATGCCTACGCAAAAACCATTGCTAGGAAACGTCTTCCTTTTTGGAGTGGAAAATCACGTTTCACGGTATAATAACCCAGTGTAATGCACTCAAAAAGTGTGTGCGGATGGATGGTTTAAGTAAATGGGTCAAGGAGATTGGAGGTAAGTAAGTATTAAAAGTAAAATAACACAAAAAAAATGCAATAAGGCAACAACGTGACGAATTCCGCATCTTTGTCTGCCGAACACATACGCTTTAACGCACAAAAGTGTGTTTCACATGGCTCCTGTAATTTTCAATAAATTACCTAAAGAAATAAAGGCAATGAATACTAACTTATTTAAGAAAAGCCTGAAGAGCCTTTTAGTTAATAAATGCTACTATAATTTAAACGAATTCTTGACCGATATTCTTTCTTAACTTAAAACCTCACAGTGACATCAAGCAATAACAATTATTATGGAGGTATCTTGAAATATTGGAACAATTCCAGATATAAATGACATTCAAATAATAACTAATCTGTATGACATTGAATTAATTTAATATCTAGATATTTTGTTAGTTTTCATTTATTTTTATTTAGTTTTAAAGTAATTTACCTGACCTTTAATATATTGATTGTATTTTAAATTTTAATATTGTATACATTTTGCATGCCTTACGGTAGAATCACTTGAAACATGTAAATCTTTTTAACAACACTGTAACAGTGTTTTCTGCAAAAATAAATGATTTGATTTGATTTAAAAAAAAAAATATTTAAGTAAGCAAAAAGTGAAAACTTTTTTTTTTTTTTTTTAATCTTTATTTAAAGAGTTTGTTCGCTAATGCGAATATGACACTCTGTATGTATCACAAAAACAATGGTTTACGGTTAATTTAACAGGAAGAATTATTAATTAAACAAATAAAACATCATCAATCGGAACTATGTTCTGGGCCTGTTCTTCAAAGCGGACTTAACCATATTAATTATGGGAATTATTTTATCTGATAGAGGGTTAGATAAATTTATATTGTTTATACCAATTTGAGATCTTAACAACTGATTCCGGGCACATCTCATCAAAATGTGGTATGTGTCCTCCTCCTCATTACATATATCGCAAGCAGGGGATGGTATTCTTTTCATTAAGTGGCCGAATTTATTAAGAGGCATATGTCCCGATCGAAGTCTTAATAATATGGTTAAATCCACTCTGCCAACAGGACAGTCATCAATCCAAGGAGAATATGAGGGCTGTGATTGGATTGTTCTATACCAAATTCCTTTTTCCCTGGAACGAAGATCAAAGTATTCCTTCCAGTTTTGTAAACATATATTTTTCAAAACTGGTATAAAGTCCATGTAATGTGGTATTGCATCAAAATCTATGCCATCCGAACATGCCTGTTTTGCAAGCTGATCTGCCTTATCATTGCCGTCTATGCCTATGTGCGAAGGGATCCACTGAATGATTATTTGTTTATTTTGAGCTGTGAGTTTTATAAGCGATTTAATTATTGTATAGGCTGTCGGTCTACCTCGAAAAGTCGAGGAGCATCGAGCCAGGTGTTGAATTGAACTCTTTGAATCTGTATAAATGACATATTTGCCTTGGTCTAGAGATTCGACATATGATAAGGCTTCAGAGATAGCAACAAGTTCAGCAAACATAATACACACATTGGTGGTGATTTTTAATTTCATACTACCCTCGGTATTTCCGTCATAAAATGCGCATCCTATATGATCTCCGTCTTTTGATCCGTCCGTGTAAATTTTATGAAACTCGGAATATTTAGACATATATTTTAATGTTTCCTCTTTTAAATTAGATAATTTATACTTATTTTTTGCTTTAGTTATTGAATCAATATTGGTTTTTAAAAAATTGGACAAATCAATATCAGCCATCCAGGTATCAAAGGAAAACATTTCTAATTGCTTACAAGAACTAATGGTAAATTCTTTTAATTTATCATGAATTACCACGAGTAAAGGAATTTTATTATTTCTTTTAGTAAGATAAATATCACTCAATTTTTCCAAAATTGGTATAACTGTATTTTGTTTATATGACTTTGTTTTTAACCAAAACTTTCCAGCTAGAAACCTTCTTCTAACTTCCAACGGTGGTAAACTAAGTTCGCATTCCATGACGTGAGTGGGAGTAGTCCTAATAAATCCCCCTATTACCCTCATGCATTGATTTTGTGCAATCTCTAATTTATTTAAGTATTTTTTGGCACTGGTATTATATAAAAAACTAGCGTAATCTAGACGGCTTCGAATAGTCGATATATATAACCGTCGTAAATGTTTTTGGTGAATACCCCAGCCAGATCCCGACAAAACTTTAAATACATTAAGGAATTTGTGAGCTTTTTCGGTAATTTCGTTCAAATGTTTCCCCCATCTTAAAGAACAATCCATCCACAGACCCAAATATTTAACACAATCAACTATGGGTAAAGAAGTACCATTAACATTAATATCAATCGGATATCTAGAATATTTCCTACCTTTTGAAAACAGACATAATTTACTTTTGGTAGGGGATATTTCAAGACCCAATTCTGCTAAAATAGATATAGTGTTATTCAGCATCCATTGAATATCAGCGGCGGCGTCACTAATACTTTTTCCAGTTACATACATAACAATATCATCTGCATATTGAGACACAGTAACTTCATGATAAACTTGTTTACAAACTTCAATGGTTGCCACATTAAATAGTAATGGTGATAAGGGATCACCTTGAGCCAATCCGATTCCTGTGCATCTGTGCATGGATAGGGTGTCACTGTCACATTTAATAAGTAAAGACCTCTCTTTCAAAAAATTATACAAATAAGAACATATTTTAGAACCCGCTCCTAAATTATCTAGTTTAATCAATAAATTGTATATGTCAACATTATTATAAGCATTATTTATGTCTATAAAGCAAGATAATGTAAACGAATTGGATTCAAAACCATACTGTATTTTAGAAACAAGACTAGACAGGCTGTCCAGACATGAGCGTGTTTTCCTAAATCCCACCATGTTCTCAGAAAATACGTTGTTTTTTTCTAGATACCATTCTAAACGTTTATTAAGAATTGTGTGAAATGTCTTGCACAAGCAAGATATCAACGAAATAGGCCTAAGTGAATCTAAAGAATCAGGATTTCTTCCAGGTTTTGAAATCGGGAATATACGGATGTCACGCCATTGTCTAGGAACAAAACCATTTTGTAAAAAAACATTGTATAAATTAATTAATATAATTTTAGCATTAGTTGGTAAATTTTTCAACATTGAAAATGATATACCGTCGCACCCTGGAGCTGTGTCCGACTGATGTTTTATATTTTTCTCTAATTCATGTAGGGAAATACATTTTTCTAGAACTAAATTACTTGATTTGAATTTTGGCTGTTCGTTAATTACGTACTTAATCAGGTGTCAGACTGTATAGCAATTTCATTGCTTGGGATTCACTTACGTACAGATTACGATTGTTGTGATAACCCTTGAACCATTTCATTTTTCTCCACATATCACTAGAGGAAGTGGAATTGTCAACGGATGAAACAAAACTTCGAAATGATTCACTTCTCCCTCTTCTTATGTCTCTTTGCGCGATGCTAATCTTAGATTTTAACACTGATAGATTATTAGGAGTCGGGTTATTTCGAAACTGAGCCAGTGCAAGCCTACGTTCTGCCACCGTTCTTGACAAAGCGGGACTCCAGTAGGTTTTTGGTCTGAAGCTATTGTGAGGATTTTGGTTAAATTTTATCACGGGAATGTGGAGATCCGCTGCTTTATTTAAAATATTCACAAACTGATCGTATGTCTGTTGCAAGTCATACGTAATATTAAAATTGTTGAATTCCTCTTCTAAATATGAACGATATTGTTGCCAATTGGCCTTTTTAAAGTTTCTTCTTATAGCTGGTTTTTTTGTAGACGAACAGTTAGTAGAAATTTGTATGATGAGGTGGTCGCTACCTAGGCATTCATTGGTCACGGTCCAATCGTATTTAACAGCAATATCTGTTGTTGCGAGTGACACATCGGGAGAAGATCTTTGTAAAAATCCATCTACCAATTTAATTCTTGTCGGAGCTCCATCATTCAACACTGTAAGGTTATTACACAACAGAGAATCAAATATTTGTTTGCCCCTTGTATCATTTTTGTATGACCAGTTACTGTGGTGACCGTTCAAATCTCCTAGCAGCAAAGTTTTTTCATCACACATTGAAAATGTTTCATCCCAATCTTGTTGACAGGTACGAACAGAGGGAGGACAGTACATGGATATGATATTATTCAGAGAATCACAATTATAAATTTTAAGACGTATGATTTCGAAACCAGGATTACGGGATTGACATTGAACCATTTGAGCTTTAACTGAGTAGTGGACTAAGATTAAAACTCCTCCATACCCGTCACATCTATCTTTCCGATATATATTATACTAGCTGACCCGCGCAACTTCGTCTGCGTCACATAAGAGAAAGAGAGGGTTACAGAGATTCAAAATCAAAATCAAAATCAAAATCAAAGCATTTATTTCAAGTAGGCCAGTTACAGGCACTTTTGAATTGTCGAAACAAAAATGAACATTTAAAGTAGCTACAGTCCCAGTCACAAGACATAAAAACTGTGAAAGTACCGTAGTTGCCCATTCCCTAGCGTAGATCTCTATGGAGAAGAACGGGCAAGAAACTCCATGGACACTCTTTTAAATCAAAATATTGTTACAAAATCTTGGTTACATCATTCATGTTGAGATGGTATATTATGTGAGAACAATGTAGCAAGATGTGCACGTTAAAAGTGTCCATAGCAAAACAAAATTAAAATACAACTCAAAAACAAAATAATTCAAATAAACCATGGCGACTAAGAGATGACCAGTCACAACTGACAGCGCCCGTTCACGAACATGACGCATGGATCAGCACCATTCAGCTCAACCATTTTGAAGGGAACTAAATGGTCCGACACACGCGCCACCATCAGCGAGACATTTGAGAGAGCATGACATACTCTCAACCGCCAGGGCACATTCAAGTCAAGAACTGCCGTAGGTTTCCAGTGAATGATAGCTTACTAGTACATAGTACTCACACAATATGGGCTATGCGATTATATAATACTAACATTGAATCTATACAATGCAAAGATAAGTTTGTACAATCTTCAGCAGCTCCAACAATACCATTTAATGCTATCAATTTTTGCACCCCTGTCCATGTGGAGCAGGACCAGCATTAAGCCAAGCATTTTTATCAGCGATATAATCGCTCAACTTATAATATGCTTGTTTACATAGTGTGCGTTTAACGCATGTTTTAAATTTCGTCTCATTCAGTTCAAGAATACTTTGTGGAATTTTATTATAGCATCTCAAACAGTACCCCATGAAAGATGAGTCTACTTTAGTCTTGAGTCTCTTAATTGGGTCGTAAGCACCTATAATACAATTTTCAAAGAGCACATCATACACATCCTTCCGCATAATGAAAATGCGCGCCAGCGTTTGAGAGGTTAAAACGGTGTATCTCCTAAGATATGCATTGAAATCAATTTACGTGCAATACGAAACGCGTCCAATTGTTGATAGCAAAATTTGAAGTAGATTGGACCAAGGAATCACATTTTCCCATACAAACTTTGCCCCCCACCTTTTCACCCCCTTAGGGGTATAATTTCAGAAAATCCTTTCTTATCGTATCATAGGCATACGATAAGAAATGATTTTCTGAAATTATTATACAAAAAATACACCCTCCAAGCTTCAGGTTTCTACAATCTGCGGTAAAGGCTGTGCGTTGATCCATCACAGTCCTTCAGGACAAAGCATTTTTATTATTTGTAGATAGTAGGATTTGAACTCGTTTGTATTTGTAACTTTACGGGTTTTATGTCTGATGTACATTTGTATAGTCTACATTTTCTTCGTAGTATTATTTTGTTTGTAAATACAGGGTGGAAACGATTAACCGGGCAGAAAGGGGAGCTTCCTTAACCGTTTAGTATTAGAAACAGGATCGATTATGGCATCAAAAAATGTTTTGTGTAAAATAGCAATTTTCTTGCTAACTGTACTTTTTTTAATCTGTGAATGGGGATCAAAATTTCACCAAAAATTACGGATGGTTTCCTAAGACCATTTTCATGCAGCTGCAACGGTTAAGGTTTATCATTATTGGCATCAAAAAAATTGTTTTATGTAAAATGGCAATTTTCTTGCTAACTGCACTTTATTTTTTAATTAAATCTGTGAATGGGGATCAACATTTAGCGAAAAAATTATGGATTGTTTCTAAGATCTTTTTCGTGTAGCTGCAGTTCCCCTTACTGCCCTGTTTACCGTTTCCACCCTGTATTACCAACTACTTATACCGAGGAAAGCCGATTTTCTTGAGTTCCGCTATTTTGGGCATATTCACATCAAAAATCAAATTTCAAAAAAATTGAGAAATTATATTTACCTGTATTAGATTTGAAGTATTTACAGCAACTTTTAAAGGTTTACACTTCATTGGATTTTGTCCTATAGGTGTATGAAGTTTATTAATTTTAAACACAAAACCCTCTTTTTTACGTCTCTGGATGAAATTTAAAAAAAATGCTGAAACAGGTATTTCTTTATTTTTGATAATAAGTATTTACTCTGAGTTTCATGATTCAAGAACAATCTAAAAAAAATTTTTCATACAAACTTTACCCCCCCCTTTTCACCCCCTTTTTCCAAAATTTTCCATAATTTCTATAGCCTAAATGTTATTCTGAGTTTATTTAAATAGATTAGTGAAGTTTTCATCAAAATCCGTCCAGCAGTTTTTACGTGATGCGCGTTCAAACAAACAAACAAACAAACAAACAAACAAACAAACAAAAATTTTAAAAATGGTTTTAATATGTTCAGTTACTTATTTTAAGTCACCCTGGGCGATTTTTTTTTTTTTATTCTTCAATGTACAGATTTTTTGGTCTCAACGATTTTATTATATGTATAGATCCACTTACTCGCAGGTTGAACTCCGGTTCTAAAAGTGAAAACATTCGAACTATGACCACCAATATCTCCGAAACTGGTTCTGAAATGGCCCAGAACAAATGCGTTTCGGCTTCACTAAAGCAAACTATACACTCTTTGTAGGTGTAAAAAGAGTGTTTGATTAAAAGATTTTATGATGACCATTGATGATGTGAGCAGCGGTGGCCCAGTGGTGGCGGCCCCGACGTACGAACAGTAAGTCGTGGGTTCGAAATTCGAACCCAGACAGGTGCATTACTTTGTGTAATTTATTTCATCACCGCTGCTCTCAAAACGGTGAAGGAAAACATCGTGAGGAAACTATAGAACCAAAAAATTCGAAGACATGTGACATCTACCAATCCGCACTGGGCCCGCGTGGTAGATTATAGCCCATTCCCTCTCTATGAGAGGAGGCCGTGTCCCAGCAGTGGGAACATTATAGGCTGATGATGATGACGATGATGATGACCATTCCGTGAGTGAATATGGAGACAAAATTAAATACCTAGATAATAAACAAAAATAATGTTTTATCCCTCATATTTACTTTCAAATATTATGTAAGTACATAGTTGTTTATATTTACGTAGGTACCTACCTACTTGTAGGTTATCAAGAGTCAAGTAGCGAGATCACATTATGTATCACTTTGTTTTGAGGTTCAGTGGCCCTTAGAAAATTATTTCTAGTGCTGTTCTGCGTGTCGCGAGTTCGATTGGCACGGAACAAATATTTGTATGAACTACAGGGAGTTGTTCCGGGTCTGGCTGTTTGTGTCATCATCATCATCATTTCAGCCGAAAGACGTCCACTGCTGGACATAGGCCTCCCCCAAGTGTCGCCACATTGACCGGTCAGGTGCGACTCGCATCCAACGGATGTCTTCATTTCTAATTCGATCACGCAAGGAAACTCCAAGCATAGCCCTCTCCATTGGCTCTTTGGGTGACTTTAAGCCTTTTGATAAGGCCCATTGTGAGCGACCACATTTCGGTCCCGTATGTAATCACTGGCAACCACCCACTGGTCATAGACTTTCGACTTGAGACACTGCGGTAAGTTGGACGAGAAGATACCGCGCAGCTTCCCGAACGCTGCCCAGCCGAGTCGGATTCGATTATTGACCTCTTTCTCGAAGTTAGACCTACCTACCTGGACCGTTTGTACCTACACATAATCGTCTACAATTTCGAGTGTAGAGTCTCCGATCTTTATTTATTTATTTATTTCGATTTTAGGAAAACTTACAGCTAAACAGACAGTGAGTAATAGCTTAAACAAAATATGGCCAATTACAAGTTTCCACATGTAGTATATAAATAATATGAAATAAGATGACATACAAATAAAGACTTATAGGTACATATAACACCAAACAGAAGAGTCACTAAATATGAGTACGCTCAAAGAAGGTATTCGTCAAAGTTTTCTTCAACTTAGCGGTACTAGTATTAAAAATGTCAATCTCAGCTTCCTGGCAGGTAGTGTTGTACATACGACTCGCTCTCACCATGTATGAGTTCCGTCTATACGTTGTGGTTACCACTGGGGTGGATAATAAATGAGGTCTACGCAAGAACACAGACGGCACTCGCAGCCCCATTTTGTGCAGCAACTCGGTAACACCAGTTGTTCCATTGGCTATCTTGAAAAGGAACACAAGATCTGATATTTTCCGCCTTTCGTATAGTGGAAGGATATGAAATTTTTTGCAACGGTTGGTATAATTCGTTGAAAACGTTTTAGACCGGTATTGAATGTGCCTTAGAAACCTTTTCTGTATGCTCTCAATACGATTTATGTAGACATTATAATTGGGGTTCCAGACCTGAGAAGCATACTCTAAATGACTACGGACAAAGGAACAGTATAATATTTTAATGGTCTTTATGTTTTTGAACTCCGAGGACACCCGGAGAATGAAACCAAGTGCTTTTGATGCTTTCTTGACTACATTGTCTATGTGCGTATCAAAGAGAAGCTTAGCGTCAAAGGTAACTCCAAGGTCCCTGATAGTGTTGACCCTATTTAGGACAGTATCAAAAAGCGTGTAATTATGGACGATCTGGATAGGTTTCCGTGTAAAGGAGCAGACAAAACACTTGGCGACATTCAAATCCAACTTATTATTAAGACAATAGTCTTGAAAACTATTAAGGTCCGCCTGTAATAGATGAGCATCCGCCGGGGTACTTATTTGTCTCATTATCTTCATGTCATCAGCGTACAATAACAGTTTTGAATACCGGAATGAAGAAGAGATGTCGTTGATAAATATATTGAACAACAGTGGCCCCAGCAAGGATCCTTGGGGGACCCCCGAAGGGACGTTCATAGGCTTAGAGCAGTATCCATTCAGAACTACAGTCTGACATCTGTTCTCCACATAGGACTTAAACCGGTAAAGATCGCCCCTGATGCCCACAGATAAAAGTTTACGCAATAGTATCACATGATCTATCCGATCGAAACACTTGCTGTAGTCGGTATATATAACGTCGACTTGGGACCTTTGTGACATACACTCGGAGAGGTAGTCGCTACAGACAATGAGATTCGTGGTCGACCGACCCCTCACGAAGCCGTGCTGGCTTTCACTCATGATGTGCTTGAGTACCGAAGAAACCTGTGCGTGCACAATTTTCTCCAGTATTTTAGCAAACACACACAGCTTCGAAATAGGTCGGTAATTCTCGACCAATGTCCTTGACCCTTTTTTATGTACCGGTGTTATATATGCCGACTTCCATATTTTAGGCACCACGCCAGTAGCAAGGGATTTTTCAAACAGGATGGAAAGAGGCACAGAAAGATCCTTGGCGCAATTGACAATGAATACGGGCGAGATGTCATCTGGACCCGCAGACTTGTTTAAATCTACTTGTTTTAGCAGCCTACAAACCTCACTTAGCCTTATTTCCACCTGACTTATATCTTGCGCGTTGTCAGTCGGTTCTTCGACCGTAATACAAGCCGAGGATTGACTGCCGGTATCACTAGTATTATCCAGGAAGTTAGCATGAAAACAATCACCAAACATATTACAAATAACGTCACCATCAGAGGACGTTATCTGGCCAGATTGCATCACAGAGGGGTAAGAACAAGTTTTTTGCTTGGACTTGACGTACCTCCAAAAGGCCCGTGGGTTGTCGCGAATGTCAGATTCTATTTTGGCTATATAATTGTCAAACAAATCCCCCTCCAGGTCTTTAGCCCGTTGACGGAGTAAAACGAACGATTGGTGGTCAGAAAGGTTCCCGTACTTCTTGAATTTAGTGTGAAATTTAGCTTTTTCCTTAAGTATTTTTATCAACGGACTTTTGTACCAGGGAGGGTATTTAGGTTTAGGGACGACAGTTTTTGTCGGTTTATACGTGACATGTAGCCTCCTTAATATACTATAAAAGTAAGTTACCGCTTCTTCCATCGACCTTCTACTCAACTCCGACTGCCAGTCTATACGATTTAATTCGCCTTTTATGTTTTCGTAATCGGCTGAGTTATACATAAATTTTACGTAGGGCCGACCTGGCAGCTGATGCAGTTCAACGAATTCCGCGGTAACACATAATGCTCTGTGATGAGGATCCTCAGGCACTAGTGGATCATCACAGCAGCTGACGATAACTTCATCATTAGAAAAAACCAAATCCAGGATTGTACCGTTGATGTTTGAGTGACTATTGTACTGCATTAAATTACTCGTATTAAGATTATCAATAAAACCAGTCTGGACAATGCCATGAACATTTGTAGGGTATAACGATTGTCCGACACCGCCGGCCCGCCGCCATACAATATTGGGTTGGTTGAAATCTCCTAAGACAACAAACTTATCGGACGGACTACTGAGGGTAATTTCAAGTAAGTTGTCCGAGAAGTTGCTCAGTTGCGCCGCTAAAGATTTTCCTTGATTTTGACAGCAAATATATACAACACAAATGTGAATTTTATAAACTACTTTGGGTTTATTATGATGCAACGTCAATGTAACCCACAAATCCTCCGCGGACGAGCACCATTCGCTGCAGGTGTCAGCGGCCAGTTCACGTTTAACTGCAATTAAAACCCCTCCTCCCCTCATTTGGCCCGTATGAGTGTAGTCCCGGTCACGTCTCCACACAAGATATCGGTCATCAAACAATTCCGAGTCACAGATGCCATCCATCAGCCACGTCTCAGTCAAACAAATAACATCATAACCATTACTGCACACATTTCCAAAGAAAACAGCTGTTTTTGTCCGTAGTCCCCGTACGTTCTGATAGTAAATATTAATTGGCGCCATAATAATCATTTAAAGGTTTGTTATTTAACTGAATAGATAAAAGTATGTAAAGCACATTCAAACTACGGTAATTAGACACACCAACTGATTTGCAACAAAAACAGGCGTAAAGAAATGAGTTAAAATAAATAGAAGATAAGCGAGTATCGATCAAATACCCAATCGCAACGGTAACACACAGAAAATAAGGCATGTTATCATAATAGCAAAATTTTACAAACCAGTTGTCACCTAATGGGCAGCGAACAAAAGGCAGGCGAGAAAGGAATGCGTATGAAAAACAGTTACCTGTGTTACTCAAACTTAGCGAATCGATGTAAGTAAACAAGATACCAGGAAGCCTCGACGACAGTTCTAACATAAAAACTTTTTGATATCTCGCTCTGTTTTGACGTGATGCTTAGGAGAAGTGACATTCTTACGTAAAAATATCTTCGGAAGCTCTACTGAGGTCATCGAGCATTGTACTGAGGTCCTCCATGGTCTCAGCCATGACCACTATGTCGTTGGCCAACCGGAGGTGAGTGATGTACTCGCCATTGACGTTGATGCCTAGCCCTCTCCAGTCCAGAACCTTGAAGACATCCTCCAGTGCAGCGGTGTTTGTGTATGTGAGTTTAAATATTTTGTAAACGCACCCAAACCAATAGGTACAGAAAAAATAACTGGGGTGGAGCAACTTTAAAAAAATATGAAGTCGGTTAAAAACGGTGCTTTCGCGGGCAGGCGGTATCTGTTTCTATACTTTCGTTTTCTTTGGCGGACTTTTTAAAGTAATTTTCAATGTTCATAAAAGGGTGATTTGAATCCAAGCTTAATTATAATGAAATTGTGTTTTTTATTGAGTATTTCTAGAATGTACCTACATGGATTTGGGATCGCAACTTTTCATTGTATGAAGTTCTTATAAAGGAGAGTAGGATTTTCATAATAATTCAACGACTACTCCTTGCAAGGATAAGCTGAAGAGATGTCTACTTCCACGGTATACGGTGCGAAGAAAAAAGGCTCTTATTAATCTCAATTCAAGACTGTTTGCAGTGTACAGCTTGTATGGAGCTATAGCTTGCTTTTTGACCAGGTTATCTTGCTGAACTAAGAGGAGTTCATCAGAGTATTAACTTATAAGGATAGACATTAACTAGGCTGGAAACGCCAATAGCGCCATAAACGTTAATCGATGGGAGGGCGTTAAAAAAAAACAAACTTCTCAGATTCATTATTTAGTATAGATACTTACATTTATATTTTTTAATGCTAGACTGCTAGTTAATTATAACATCTTAGCATAGGTACGGAACCCCTACCAACTTTAATTTCATGATTATCGCCTTTATATCTCGCCCCAGGATAACATCTTCGATAAAGATGGATCGACGGATAATTTTGACAAGCATGTTAATGCTAATATGAAAGATTTTATCTAAAGTGGAATCACCGTGACATTGCCTGCTCTAAGGCCAAAAACATGCAGCCGAAGAAACCTTTGCGCTGCCACCCGACGGCGACGAAGCGATGGAAATGGCGAAGTTTTGGACTAACAAAATGTGAAATTTATCGTGCCAGAGATACGAAGAATAAGGCCGTGACAATTTAATTATTGATTTAACACTTCCAGCACAAAGTTCAGAGGCGGACTTTAATGCCATGTGCAGTTTTTATATACCAGTCATCCTTTAGATGATGCAGAGACAAACAGTGGTAGGTGACATTTCCGATAATCAGAGAATATTTTATAGTCCCTACTCCTATAAACACTGCAGTAATGTCACGTAAGTAATATAAATATTGGCCCAACATGCAAGCATTTAAAATTTAACATCATGCAAACAAACGCGCCTCAAGCAAGTGTCTTGAGCAGGGTCTGAAAAGATTACCCGTATAGGGGTCTTAATCGGGTTATTCTTAGGGTTAAAGCTGAAAAAACCTCGAGTTAACCTGTATTACATGGTTAATCACCGCAGCCTGTAATAGCCAATTCAAAAAACTAGCATACCCGCGCAACTTTGTCTGCGTGAAGAACCGCTCTCGACCCATTTTGTGCAAACTTCACATAAACCATCTACTAAATAGTCCGAACAAAGCCTAAACATTTGGTTTGGATAGGTGAGCCCGTTCTTGAGTTATAAATTACAACGAAAAGTGGCATTGATTTTTATATACCTAAGTATATTGATTGATATGCAAGAAAGTGTCGGAGTTATCCCGGCGGCATCTTTCATTCTGGTTAATCAGACATTATATGTAAGTGGTTAACCCGTACCTATATTGTAAGGGTTAACCCGTATAGTGGTTAATCTAACATAATTATTTGTCCAATCGGTTAACTTTACGATTAAATCTACCCTGGTGGCCAGTATGCAATTAATACGCCCCTACAATTATGTGTCTTTAGCAAATAATTAGGTACAGTACGTTACAGGCCCGAAGGCACCTAAGAAGCAGTTTCCTGTCGGCTTCCCTTCGGAAACAAGGCTCTCTTTTACGTTGTGTTATGTTTAGGTATTATTCGAGCCATTTTCTTTATGGTGGATGCTCCGCGAAATTCAAAGTTTCGTACGTTTTTTTGCAATTTGCAAGCCAGTGCTTGGTTATATGTTGATGAAAATATGATTTGCGGCTGTAAAACGTACTTATGTAGTTACAGAATTATAATCATCAAAATCATCAATACAACCCCTCAAGTTCATGTAACTCGATTGAATGACTATTTCATGAGAGAGTCATTCAATAGAATCATGAAGTCGGACGGTTGTTTTGTAACTTCGCGGGCTACCAGTGAGCTTCCACGTTAATACAGAGTTACTGCTCACTCTAGTCTTCTAGAAAGCTACGTTCCTACTTTAGCAACCTCAGCATTTGTTTGCAACGTTTATGTAAAATATCCGATACCTACTTAGGTCCATGTTCACCGAAAAGATAACAGTCTGATTATCCAAAAACAGCTGTAACTGTGACATTTTCCCATACAAAAATGTGTCTTAAACAGCTGTTTAAAGATAATCAGACCGATCTTTTTGGTGAACATGGACCTAAATGGGGTATTCGTAAAAATATCTAAAGGCGGACCTAATGTTAAATCCAAAACCAAACCTAATAATATTTGTTTCATCTGACTTGCCACTGCTATGTTACATTACTAAACAAGGTTTTTTTTAATGGCAGCTCCAGAATCAGGTGACAAAAAAAGTCTTGAAATTATACAGCAAAATACTTTTAATTAAAAGTCACAGCACAACATATCAGGTAACGATAAGACTTCAGTGTCCTTCATCGATGGTCATGGTCATAGACTCAGGTTCATATTCGTAGTCAACGTAGCGGTTCTTGATGATGTTCTTGTACACAAACGCGGACTTTCTAGGAGTGCGCGTGCGTGCGGGGTCTTCGAAGTCAACTTCGTAAAGACCGAAACGCTCACTGTGAAAAGAAAGAAAATATTAAGTCTCACAAACATGAGGGGTTTCCGGGCAGTTGATTTGAAACGTGGTGTTTACCAAATTTCCTGTTTCTGCCATGCACCCACTTCAAAAACATTATTTAGCTGTAGATACTCTACAACAACATATTGTGGAACATTGGCTTCACGTAAATTATACTTTCCAGTTACAACTGTTAAGTCTGTTAAATTCTTATGAACCTGCTGCACATAATTTACAACGTTATTCTCGTGGGTACGAGCACAATTCGTCCTGCCCAAATTTCAAAAAAATTGGTGAAACAATTGCATGTGGGGACAAAAACTCCAAAGCCTTACATGTATCCCTCCATCCATTCGAAGTTATCCATCAGACTCCACGCCATGTATCCCTTCAGCTTGATGCCATCATCCAAGCTGTCCAGGAGACTCTCCATCGAAGCCCTGTAGTACTTGATCCTGTCATCATCAATCAGGTCTGTGCCCTCCCACGTAGACCAGCCGTTCTCGGTGAGGTAGAAGATTGGGTCGTTGTATTTGTCCCTCAAGTGGCTAAAGGCTTTGTAGATGCTGTTTGGCGCCAACTAGAAACAAAATAAATAAGAATTACGTTTTATTTCACATCAAAAAATTGTATAAAAAATTGAGAAGATTTTGGTATTCGGCAATTTGATCCAAAGTAGCGGAGTGCATATTATTAAACTGAGTTTCTTGTTTTCGTTCCAACAGAAAAAAAAGATAAAAGAACACTTACGGTCAGCCAAGCGGACGCAGATTTATCCCATTCATCATCCGCAAAGGAGGCATTATCCATATCATCCTGCAGAGATGGCACTGGGACTGCAGATTTGCGCTCAGTAGCCGATACCAGGTACGCCGTATAATGGTTCACGCCGAAGAAATCAGAAGTGCCTCTGACGAAAGCCTTCTCTTCTTCAGAGAATTCTGGCAGACGGGAACGGGCGTATCCTTGCGCTGCGCTTTTCTCTGCAATATTCTGTGCTAACTCCTTCGGGAAACCTCCTTCGGCGGAAAAGATCGGATGGGCGTAGATTCCCCACTGTAATTGGAAAAAATGATGAAGTTCTTGAAAATACGAAAGTCGAGAACGACCCAATTTTCTGACATTCAATTTTTACTCTGAGGCAAGTCTATTGGAAGACTGGCAAAGATATATACAATTAAGAAAATGTTAAGAAATGCCAATCATACCTCGCCTTGTCTTCTAAGTTCAGCAGCAACTTCGTCCTCGGGAGTATCAGTAGCTGGACCGAACCAGTTGACACTGATGGTGATACCGCACTGTCCTCCCTGTGTCGCTCTGAATTCGTTGTCGTATACTTTGTAGGCCTTAGCATGAGCAGTGACCAAGTGCTTGGCACACAGATATGTTCCAACAGCTGTGGAGTTTAGGATAGGAGCCTTGGTATTGAACCCATAGCCTTCAAAGCAGATTTCTCTAGGCTCGTTGAAAGTGATGAACAGCTCATTTCATTTCATTTATTTCCTAAACAATTTTTACATTGTGTCGAAAACTCATTTAAAACTAACACAACATGGATTTTAACGCTTACAATTCAAAAATAACATAATACAATTAAAATTTGGATAACATTAACAATTTAAAATATATACTTAGTACAATTAAAATTTGGATAACATTTAAATTTAAAAATAAAATACTTAACACAATTAAAATATAAATGAAGAATAATTTCAATAAAATAAATCAAGTTAACGAAAGAATAAATCATGACTGTCATTTGAATATAAATCGTGTAAAATAGAAGATCGAAAGAGATTGAGATAAAAACAAACAAAAATAAATAAATTATGTCACTATAAAACAAAACACAAAAAAAAAAAAGTACCTATGTCAATAAAAAAAAACGATTAAATTAAAATGCGTCAATGAAAAACAATCGTGTCATTAAAAATAATAATAAAAATAATCCTTCGAATAAAAATAGATCATGTCAAGTGGTTTAGACATTCACATCACTGAGAAACTCATCAAGTGTATAATAGCATTTGTCTAACAAAAATGACTTCAGCTGGTGCTTGAACTGATTTATATTATAAATTGACTTAAATTCTACGGGTAGTTTATTAAAAAGTTTGATTGATTGATAGCATGCAGCATGACTGACTACTTTCATATGTGGTTGTATTTTATATTGTAAGTCCTTACGTCTTGTAGCTTCTCGCTTATTTCTGTCCTCAAGTGTCTCATAATCCCTTAGTTTTTTCATAAGGTCTGTAAGTATAACTAGAATGTACAAGCAAGGGACCGTTAATATCTGTAGTTCTTTAAAGTGATCCTTACACGATACCCACTGCGGAATTCTCACCATAGTTCTTATAGCTCGTTTTTGTATAACAAAAGCAGTATTTACATTGTACGCGTAACTACCTCCCCATAGAGCAATACTGTACCTAAATTTTGACTCAACAAGCGAGTAGTATACTATTTTTAATTGTTCAATAGAGATTTCATCTCGAAGGGTTCTAAGAGCATAGCAAGCTGAACTAATTGAACTTTCTATGGCTGATAGTTCCTTTTTCCAATTTAGGTTTTCATCAATATAAATACCTAGAAATTTCACACTATCTACTAATGTTATTATATTATCATTCAAGGTTATGTCAATCGAATCCTTGTTTCTCGACGTTGTTCTAAACAACATGGCGTTCGTTTTATTGGTGTTTAAGATAAGATTGTTAATGGTAAACCAAGAATGAAAGAGCGCCAGAACTTTATTTACCTTACTACTAAGAGTTACCAAATCTTTCGCGGTTACAATGGCGTTCGTGTCATCAGCAAAAAGAACGAGTTCAGTATCTGTCTGTTTTAAGATGTAGTTAATTAAATCATTAATAAACAAGATGAAGAAGATTGGTCCTAATATTGAGCCTTGTGGAACTCCTTGCCTTATTTGTTTTAGTCCCGATTTGAAAATTTTCTCACATTTCTCTTGTTCTACTTTAATTTCTACATATTGTTTCCTATTTTCTAAG
Organism: Xestia ashworthii; assembly: GCA_950022955.1. Classification (NCBI taxonomy): domain Eukaryota; kingdom Metazoa; phylum Arthropoda; class Insecta; order Lepidoptera; family Noctuidae; genus Xestia; species Xestia ashworthii. Next base: position 16,972,380 of record OX465570.1, on the reverse strand, counting down.
TAAGATTTAAATAATTTTAAAACTGATCCTCTAACCCCATAATGCTCCATTTTTGCTAGTAGTAACTTGTGATTTACTGTGTCAAAAGCAGAACTTAGGTCTAGGAATAACCCGACGACTTTTAATTTATCATTAATTCCGTTCACTACTTCCTCCATTAACTTACTCACTGCATCATATGTTCCCACATTTTTTTGATAGCCAAATTGTTTGTAATTAAGAATTTTATTGCGATTTACATGTCTAAGAAGCCTTATTTTTAGTATTTTCTCAAAGATTTTAGAAATTATAGGCAAGAGAGAAATTGGTCGATAGTTATTGGGATCGTATTTGCACCCTTTTTTATAAATTGGCAAAACTCTTGCAATTTTAAGTTGTTCCGGGAACACACTCTCGTTCAGGCACTTATTGATAAAATGTGCCAGTGGCTTTGCCAATAAGTCAATATGATTTTTAAATATTTGGATTGGGATTTCATCATGACCAGCGGATTTCTTGTTGGCCATTGCATTGACAATTTTTTTAATTTCCCCTGCAGTCACTGGTTCGCAGGTCATTTCTTCACTAACTCTACTAACGCTATCATTCAAAATGTTTATAGCTTGTTCATAAGTATTGAGCTCCCCAACAAGGCCGGCTTTATCGAACGTGTTTGAGAAAATTTCAACTATTTCCTGAGGATTTGATATTATTTTGTTTCCTATCTTCAAAAAAATGCCCTTACTACTTTCACGTTTCGATTGAGTGTTCCTATGTCTATTTATAACTCCCCATATAGCTTTTGTAGAATCTTTTGCTTTTTCAAGTTCTTTCCTAACCGATATACGTTTGGCGTTTTTTAAGACTTTTCTATATATTCTAATATAAGTGTTTACATACATTACTATTTTCTCATTGCAAGTCATCTTACATAAGTCTTGAAGTATGAATCGCTTCATTTTGCTTGATACTTTTATTCCTCTTGTTATCCATGTTGATTTCTGATTTTTTTTAGGATTAATTTTTCGTTTCTTTTTTTTAAAACTACTGCGAAATATTTGTCCAAATTTTTTTAGGAATCCATTTAAACCTTCTTCTGACCAGTTGATATTTTGTATACGTTGTCTAAAATTATTCGAGTTACTATCACTAAACTGCCTAATTTCTATATTAAACAAGTTTTGGTTGCCATTTGAAACATTTTTTTCAGTTTTTAAGCCACATACCAATGCTGCATGTCCATCAGCCAAGCAATTGTGATCAACAAACTGTTCATTGATAAAATTATCCGGCAGATTCGTCAAAAAGTTATCCAAACATGATTCCGCACTATTGCGTCTATAAGTTACTTCGTTAATAATGGGTCTGAAATTGTAAGATGTTAATAGTGTTAAGAAATTCAACGATTTTTTGTCATTTTTAAGTATGTCAATGTTGAAATCTCCACAGATGATGCACTTTTTATTAAAGAAGTGTTCCAATAATTGCTCTAACTTGGACAGAAACGTTTCATAGTTATGTTCAACAGGATTTCTGTAACAACAAAATATGTATATGTTGGTGTTAGCATCTTTAACACCACATATTTCAAAGCTTTCAATCTTATATACTTTTTGACAGTAGGGCACCTCTTCACAAACAACATCATTCGTCGCCAATATTAGGCTGCCACCCCTCTTTTTATTTTTCCGTGCATTAAAAGACACAATTTTATAATTGTTAATGTTGAATAAAGAAACCGATTCCGTAGTCAAGAAATGTTCCGTAATACACGCATACAAATTGTTTAGTCCAAGTTCTTGTAGATACAGATCCAATTCATTTGTTTTGTTACTTATACCACATAAGTTCTGTAGGTAGATATTGAGGGAGATATAATTATTATCAGGAGTTACAGACTTGGTTGTCGTTCTGTGAGACATGCTAAGCATACTCGTATTAGTTACGAAAAAAATTGTCATCATTTTCCAGGCTATCAGTCTGAATGCTTACGCTGTTTGTAACTACCATACGACACTTTGATGAAGTTTCATTATCTGTTTGTGTATATACATTATTATAACACTTTTGTGCATATCCGTTTGTCCCATAACGGTCACTACTTTTAATTTTATTATTATACATTACATAGTCAATTTTGTATTTTAAACGAAGTATTTCTTTATGGATAAGCCTGCTTGCTTGCATTGTGTTAATGTATTTTGATCTGAATTTTGTGTTAAAATAATGCAAGTCTAGTGGCAAAAATGTTGAATTCATAAAATTATCACATACCAGTTTCAATGAGTTATTAAGCATATCAACACTAAGCCATTTATTTTTATAAATTTTGCCAACTAAGACATTTGTATGTTTAATTTGACCCAAAATGTAACATAATATTGACTGGAAATGTAAAGGATTTGAATCGTTAGAACCCCCCAATATCAATACGTAGTCTGAATTGGTAAAGTCTTTACACTCAACAGCACACGTACTCGTGACCTCAGTCATTGGCGCCCCAGGCTTTACTATTGATGTCACATTGAAAGACTTTCCAAGTAGTTCTTGGAGTAACAATCTCATACCAAGTCCGGTTTGATCAGCAAAAATTTTTACTTGGTGTTTTTTTTTATTGCAGGATCCGTCCTTCGGGATGTTACCAATGTTTCCAGTTCCTTCTCCTGGCTTGGGGCTCACATTTGATGCGAGCAAGTCATTGCTAAGAGTATTTTTGCTCATTGTAGTTGTGAGGAGGGTGGGGCTCGTAGTTGGTACGAACAAATCATCGCCAAGAGTATCCTCAGTTTCCGTTTCCGTCTGTGAAGCAATACTTCTTTCCTCACACGTACTTCCTTTTTTTTGACTAGTTACTTCTTTATTTGATCGTTGCGCGATAATTAATGGGCTTTCGTTGAATTTTTGAGGAGAGACCCGAAAACTGTCTGTAAGTCGACGTCGTACACTTTTCTTAGTGCTGGTTGATATATTCTGTCTAAAACTCGTTAATGGGCTTCTACATAACTGTTTGAGTATACCCAGTTCTTGATTCATGTTTGCAATTGTTTTTTTTAGTTCTACATTTTCTAAAATAATATTATCCATCTCACTTCGTGTGCTTTCTAAATTTGATTTCAATTGTTTAATTTCATCTTTCATTTCCGCCATGTAAGTTGAACATATGTTGGTAGATAAATCAAGACTTCTACCCAACAATTCATCACAAGACATGGGGCTATTCTTGCTTTGATCAAGGAAGTCCATAGACCTTGATATATTAGATTGGCGTCTCCGCAATGTTACGTTGCTTATTACATCCATGTCAGAAATTAATATTTGTTATTGAATTTGTAGGTAGGTGAATACAATCAAATGTTGGAACGAATGAGTCTTTAATTCTATATTGTTGAAAGAAATGCTGGTGAAACATCCACAAAAAGTCACCAATGTGCCACTGAGATTCGAACCGCCACTCCACGTCGCTTATGTCGTATGTAAGAACGTGCCGCCAACTAAGCGCTAGTAATAGCTATCGAAATAAGCGATCACTCTGTTGAACGTAGGATGAGAAATTTGCTGGTCATTTGTGTTGTAGTCCAAAGGTCAGTTTTGAGTCAGGCAAAATGTATCCGTGTTTTATTTGTTCAACGGATTGTTTTGGAGTAATATTTAAAAATACACTCACTTGTTCATGTTATTTCCTTGAACTTTTTTGCTGATTTCTTCGTTAGGGTGTTTATTATGTTGTGGTGTAATAATATTACACAAAACTTCACTAATTTAGCTGTTGGATTTCACTTGATATATTTAGTCATATGTGGTATTAAAAATATGATTTTTTGATCACAAACACTATATAATGTGAGTCACGTAACACTGAATCATATTCTTCACGTAAACTTGTTATAGAATTACTTTGACTATTTAAAAAATATTTTGTATAGCGAGCTAACGTTACTTGGGTTCGAACTCGAGACGATGACTCTGTCTCCGAAATTCTCGAACACAACCCTCGCGTAGTCTTCAAACCAATCGCTGATCAAGGGGTTGGCGAATCCTCCTAATTCTTGGAGTTTCTGAGGGAGATCCCAATGGTATAGAGTTATCATAGGTTGGATGTTGTATTTCAACATCTCATTGATGTAGTTGTTGTAGAATTCGATGCCAGCTGGGTTGACCTCATTGGCCATGCCTGTAGGCAGGATTCTAGACCAGGAAAGGGAGAACCGGTAAGCGTCCAGGCCTAACTCCCTCATCATCTCGACATCACGCACGTAGTTGTGATAGGAGTCGGCAGCGACGTCACCGTTGGTGAGGCCTCTGATGACTTCGGGGGTGTTGTGGACCATGTGGTCCCAGATATTTTCTCCCTTGCCTGTAAAATTCATTGCAGTGAGTTAAGATTAGAGAATTGCTCGATGTAATAGCATTATCTCTTCCGCTTGACATCGTACTATAAGTTCTAGGTCATGCGCTGATAACACCACGCAGAGATAAACTTCAGAAGTTTTATTTATGTCTTATGGCCTTCCAAGTTCAAATCAGAATAGCTCAGAGTTCCAAATTTTACTCAAAAATTAAACAGTCTTCTTGTCTTTCAGAAAGTAGTGTAAGTGTCGTAGCCAATTCGTATAACTCGTCGTAAAACGTCGCCGTTATGTAATGCGGCGTCGTCACGTTCAACCGGATTGTAGTGGCGATACGTTCGACAAAGCGGCGTCCACCGTTTAGCCGTGTTGTAAAACGACCTAATAAAATACTGAAAATTCCGAAAATAAGGCGTAGTAGACGTAGCGTCTACGATTTGGCTGCGACATAAGTTCATCAATAAATTAATGTTATAAAATAAGCTCACCATCTTCATTCCACGCTCCCTCTATCTGATAGGATGCGGTGGCTGTCCCGAAGAGGAAGTCATCTGGAAACCTTCGCTGCTGCCTCACGGTGGAGCCATAGCAGGCCGCTACTACCAAACTACATCAAAAAGACAACATTGAGATCCCCGAAAATGAGAATTACTTATAGATTAAGATTGAATTTACTTAGCTGTGGCCAAAGACTTGGAAGAGAATTGAAGAATTGGGAAGAGTTAAAAGTAGGTATTCAGTAGTAATTTTTAGTAAAACATATTCACAGTTATGGAAAATACGTACCTTAGGACCACTAGTAGCTTCATATCAGCGATATTATTGAAGCACTAAGCGGTTGACATAATCTGGTTACATTTATATATACCGTGCTGATCTTCGTGACACATTTTATCTTAAATCTTTAGAATTGGACCACTTCAAGTTTATTATCAGCAGATTTTTATCGTGTTTCGGGTTCAGGGTTTTGTTTTCGAATGAAACTAGTTTTCCCTGCTGGCTGCACTTTTTCGGAATTTAGCATAATAAGATGTAAATATTATGTATTATTTATAATCAAAGGTCGAATTGCGATGAACGTTTTGCTCGATAGATGGTGTTAGTATCGAGTTAGATCGTACCGTAAGTAGTTATTACCGGAGTTTGATTTTCTTTCTCAATATTCCCGCCAAAATATTACTTTATGATTACCAACTACAAAATTAAAAACAAAAGAACGTCATAATCACAGCATAATTATCTTTTGGAGTTCCATTTATTTTCTGCATGATTTTGTTTCTATCTTTTTCGTTTAGGTACATGCAGACTACACTGCATCATCTTTTTTGTGTAGGTACGTATTTATTTACTAAACAACAAACATTATCTTATCACGCAAATTCGGATAGAATTACATAAGAAGTAACATCTATCACACGTAAATGATGACGAACACGATGATTATGAACATCTATCCGGATATTAGGGTTCGGTAATTTCGTTACGGACACGTCGTCAATCTATCAATAGTAAACTGACTGTCTAACAGACTGGGTGATATATTAATACACAGCCCAAACCACTGGTCCTAGAGACTTGTATGATATATTGATATCAAGGCCAAAGAAGCGATGAATGGACTATGTGAAAGATAATATGTCTTGAAAGGAGGTGACTGCTGAAATAGCGAGTAATAGAGAAGTAGATGAGACCAAAGAAGCGATGGATGGACTTTGTCAAGGATGATGTGGCTATTAAGGAGGTGACTGTTGAAATAGCGTGTAATAGAGAAGTAGATAAGACCAAAGAAGCGATGGATGGACTATGTGAAGGATAATATGGCTTGAAAGGAGATGACTGTTGAAATAACGAGTAATAGAGAAGTAATACCAAAGAAGCGATGGATGGACTGTGTCAAGGATGATGTGGCTAGAAAGGAGGTGACTGTTGAGATGACGAGTAATATAGAATTAAGACCAAAGAAGCGATGGATGGATTGTGTGAAGGATGATGTGGCTAGAAAGGAGCTGACTGCTGAAATAGCGAGTAATAGAGAAGTAAGACCAAAGAAGCGATGGATGGACTGTGTCAAGGATGATGTGGCTTGAAAGGAGGTGACTGTTGAAATAGCGAGTAGTAAATAAACTAAAATAGAAAGGAAGAAAGAAAACATGTTTATTTGACACAATGCTACAAAAACATATTACAAATAAACTAATATTCAAAAGAGAAAAGACGCTACGATTTAACTTAAGAAGTACCGATTATAGTAACCGATGTAAGAAATTCATTACTTATTAGAAAGCTACATCTTTACCAAGTAACATCCTATATAATTATGCCAATTAGCAGAGCTACCACAATTTTTGCGAACAAACACGCGGACGAAATGCTAGTGTTCTATATCTATACATATAATAAAAGAGTAAAAAAGCTGTGTCTGTACATTGAATATATTTAAAAAATAATAATTGAAGGGGGGTTAGAAACAGTAATAGAGTACGAATCCAAAAAAAATGTATGTCTGTTTGTCTGTTTGTTTGTACACGCTAATCTTCGGAAGTACTGGACGGATTTGAATGTTTTTTTTTTTGTTGTATAGATATTATGTCTGGGCAACATATAGGCTATAATTTATCTTGGAAACCTGAATACCTGATCTAGAACCGCAACAGACCAGCTAAACTATAAGAGATACAAAAATGACACCATAGCAAAAATTGTTCCACGTGATGAGCATTTTTTGCTGAGAGAATAAATTTGAAGATCTGGAACACCTGATGTGGAACTCCAAGAGCCCAGTTATGCCATAACACATATATAAATGACGTCTTAGCAAAAGTTGTTCAATCCGATGAGTACTCTCTATTGACTTATAAAAATCGAAGATCTGGGACACCTGCCGTGAAACTCCAATAGCCCAGCTACACCACACATATAGGAATGACGCCTTAGCAAAAGTTGTTCAATTTGATGAGCACTCTCTGTTGATTTATAAAAATCGAAGCTCCGGGACACCTGTTGTGGAACTCCAAGAGCCCAGCTACACCATAACACATATAGGAATGACGTCTTAGCAAAAGTTGTTCAATTTGATGAGCACTCTCTGTTGATTTATAAAAATCGAAGATCTGGAACACCTGTTGTGGAACTCCAAGAGCCCAGAGCTTCACCATAACACATATAGGAATGATGACGTCTTAGCAAAAGTTGTTCGGTCTGATGGGCATTTCCTGTTGACTTACAAAAATCGAAGATCAGAAACATCTGATGTGAAAATTATTGCAAAGCTATCACTAATTTCACTGTATAATAAAATTATAAAATAACAAAACTGGGAGTACCTCCACGCGGTTAAGGCGGTAACAGTTTAGGACTTATTTTCAATGGCGATGGTATATCATTGAAAATTTGACTCTACTGACCAAAACTCATTTTATCGAATAAATATGTCTTCGGGCTTATGTTATTTGAGTGTTTAATTTCCTTTTCCATTTATCTTCGTGACTCGGTAGCCTACCCGGTAACGCAGGGCACTTACATTTTAATTGATCAGGTATCTTCACAACAAAACTATAACCATGCCTAGAAAGAGGTCAAACCTTTCCCAATGTTCCAAAGGAGCTAAAAGATTGAGGATCATAAGATCCCAAGAATCTATCGAAGATCGTCAGGAGAGACTTGATGCTGTTCGAGAACATCAGGCTGCAACTTGCTCCGTGGAAACCTCTTCCGATCGCGAAGCACGCCTGCGTTCTTACCGAATTTACGCATCTACATCCAGGTCTCTAGAGACCAGTGAAGAATAGATGCCTGACTGCGTTCACGGATAGAGAATTGCGCTTGAGTTTTCAGCGTATTCGCACATCTACTAACAGGTCTTTTGAAACGAGCGATGAACGTGATGCGCGACTAACTGCTGCTCGAGATTATCATACATTGCCCCAAACACGCACACAACAAAATATTCATAATCAGATAGAACGTGAGAGAGAAAGAATTGCTGGAGTACGGCATGAAGAGACAGAACAAGAGCGCAAAGATTTCGACATTCTCTGAACAGAATGTCGATAACATCTGAAGAATCGGGTGTCTCAAGATATGGCCGTAGGGCATGACGACCTTCCTTGGGTTGATAAGAAACGGAGTTCATTTACGTATACTCCTATGATTGAATACGCCACATAGTCCGGAGGTATGGTTCAAGATTATACTTTTTGTGAAGCTGTTAAATGGCAAAAAGAACCAAACGGTATGTGTTGCTCAGGTGGGAAAGATCCGTTATTTTCCCGTCCCCGGGCTCTTAGAATTCGACGTTTCAGATCTTCGATTTTGACGAACTCGGTGTCGCTGGCAAAAGCAACAGGATCCGCGTACGAAGTCGCGGGCAGAAGCTAGTACGAAATAAAAACACTCTAACTGGTCATCATGGAGCCTTCGACATACATGGCCGTCCACCGCAACTTCAGCAATAACAACTCTGGCTCTTGCTGGTTGAAAAACAAGGTACGGAATTCTCACAACATTTTAAGGTTTTGCCTGACCGTGGACACCTAGAATTTAGAGGATAAGTTGTAAGATACGTGGACCACTTGGATATGTTTGTATGAAAACAGAGAGATTTATCAGCTATGAGTTCTTCTTATCTTAAATCGATATATCTGTCTAGTTTTAAGATATGCTTTATTTATTCTTATACACATTCAATACTGTATGTTTTAATATTCCTACATAAAATAATGTAAAAAAAACATTTTAGAATGTTGTAGAAATAGTAGACCACAGGTATCGGGAACGGGGTTCAAGCTTACGGCGATAAGGGCTCCAGAAAGAGGAACCTCCTAATAATACGCGCCATGTCCAGATGTTCCGCTTTCTGAACCAAGCCCTTGAACCAGCTGCCTGACGCCTCTTCGGATATTGGTCGAGGCTCTTGGCAATTAAGCCACTGCCTGACGACTATCAGCACAATGATCGCTGCATTCACATCCCAACATGTTTATAAGATCATGTCAACAATAATTGCGCGTCGCATTAATCGATCCACCACATCAAGCTTTTTGGCTTACGATAGTCTTGTCAGTAACGATGAATTGATCCCAGCCAGTACAATGTGATACGGCTATTTTCGAAAACCAGACGTGGAATCAGAAGTGCCCGACCTAGTTCTCGAACTAGGTCGGGCACTTCTGATTCCACGAGTCTGTTTTAGAGCAAGTTGCTAATATAATAGATAATCCTGGCTATAGAATTTAAGGTTGTGTCTACTATGCAAGTATTCTCCGTTAGTTAGACGAGAATGACCGGAGCACAGAGTATATAATCACTACGTTGACCGGAGATCAGGAGATAATGTGACGTGTTTAATCGCCCGGACGATGGCACTGTATTATCTATGGAGTGGGCCACTGTGGAACTAGTGGCGCTAGCACCGTTTGAACCAAAACATCGTCATTAGTTGAAAATCTGTCAATGTCATTTTATATTTCAAAATAGTATTACCTCATTGGCAAGGAACTTATAAGTTCCTTGCTCATTGGTCAAATTTGTGTCTATACGGTGGACGCACCATCTACAAGCTTTGACCGACCGACCGGGCGACCCCATGATAAAAAAGTTTCTCCAAAGAGGTCCCCGCGACATAACCAGGCTTCGGATACTGATAGCCCTACATTAAGTCCGTGAAACTGCTTACTTCTCCTTACATCACAAAGACGCACAAATGGTTAGGATGAGATCATTACATAAATCAACAACAGATCATATACGATCCAATTTTTAATTACCGATAAATAATCTATCTACTGGAATTTACGGTATTCTGAACGTTTTTTGATACGAGACATCTAGCGTCATTTAATAGAATGACAGCATGTAGTTTGACTCTTACTGTCAATAGATGTCGCCACTGCGATGGAGCTGTCACTCACGCAGTGCAGCATGATTCTCTTAGCTCTTCAATGATTTTTCCAGGGTACTGGTGATGGGGTTTGGTATACCTACATACATTTTTAGAATTAACATAGCACATGAAATCACGCCTGTAATCCCCGAAGGATTAGGCAGAGGTGAGATACCTACACCCACATTGCACAATTTACATTTCCAAGTAGGTACCATGTTATGCCAATTCATGGTATTTCAGGGAGGCGCCAAATGCCCAGAGCAAGTGCCCCCTATTCGCTTGAATGGTGTACCATTGGAACGGGTGGATCAATTTAAATACCTAGGCCACTGGGTAACAGCCGACCTGAAAGACCATGTTGATATTGAGCGGGAGCGGAGGGCACTGTCCAAGAGAGCAAATATGATAGCCCGTAGGTTTGCACGTTGTTCAAATCAGGTTAAAATCATGCTTTTTAAAGCTTTCTGCACCTCCTTATACACGTACAGCCTATGGGCATCTTACTCACAAGTTGCTTACAGTGCCCTTCGTGTTGAATACAACAACGCGTTCAGGGCAGTGTTGGGGCTGCCCCGCTTCTGCAGCGCCTCGGGCATGTTTGCGGAAGCGCACTGACTGTTCCACGCCACCATGCGCAAGCGATGCGCGTCCTTGGTGCGCAGGGTGCGGGCTAGCTCCAACACGGTCCTGGCGATGATTGCTCAGAGACTGGATTGCCCCTACGTTGGGCATTGTTGTAGCAGGCACATTGCTGTTGCTTAAGTTGACATTTTATACTGCTGTCATGTCATGTCATATGTATAAATTATTTTTTTTTGATTCATCAAATTTAATTCATTGTCGTATTTATTTTTTATTTAATTTAATGTTTTTATTTTATTTAGTTGTGTTTTGTACCATATTGACATTTATTGATTTGATCTGACATTTATTTATTTCTCATATTTTAATTATTTTTGTCATTGAATTAACTTTATTTATTAATTAATCAATCAGCTAGCAAACGATTGGTTTACTATTGTTTTTGTGTCTAATATGGGTCAATGACCTGAATTAAACGAATTTTATTTTATTTATTTATAGAAGGCTTCACAGCCTATTGCCATCAACTAGGCACAAATCCAGACTCCGTAGACTCGTGTGAAATTACTAGTTGGAAAAACCCAAAAACACTTTGTCTGACCTGGGAATCGAACCCAAGACCTCATCCTCAGTTGTCGTGCTTGCGACTATTCGATCAACGAAGCAGCCATTTTTGAAACTGTCTGTGGTAATTAAGTTGAAAGTTTAAGATGGCAGTTTTAGTTTCGACAATGTCCACGCGCCAAAAGATAGATCGGAAGATATTGCGCGCTGGTTACAAAAATAAAAACAGATTATTCCCATTTTTATTTTGGCTTTTGTTATGTTTTTTTATTTAACAAAAGTACAGTAACAAAAATGTCACAAATAAATCTTCAGTGTCCTTCATCGATGGTCATGGTCATAGACTCAGGTTCATATGTGTAGTCAACATAGCGGTTCTTGATGATGTTCTTGTACACAAACGCTGACTTTCTAGGAGTGCGCGTGCGCGCGGGGTCTGCGTAATCCACGTGGTACAGACCGAAACAAGCTCTGTGAAAAACAGAAAAAAAGATAGTAGTCGGTACCAAGCTAGCTGTTCTTTCACCTTATCATCTTGTCAAAAATGATAAGGTGAAATAATAGGGTAGATGGCATCATAAAACAATAATCTTAAAAAAAAAAAACTTATTATTGGGCCTGAAAACACGACTATTAATTGATTTCAAAGCAACTTAAGTTGCTTTGAAATCAATAAATAGTGTAGTCATTCAGTTGACTAAACAGTGACGTCACAGCGTGCTCTTGTCGTACAAAATCTATGAGAGAACCGTGTTTTGCAGTGGCGAAGGGTGAAAAAAGAGTCAGGTTAAGCCGAGAAAAAAACAGAATGTTTTTTTTTTTACTTGTTTTTGATGTTTGTTTTGACCTCATTTTCATTATCAGCGACCCCAAAAACCATGAAAACAACACCCATGAAGAAAAAACTGAAATTTTTCCATCGGCGCCATCTTGGATTTTCATTTTGACCTCATTTTCTTTATCAGCGACCCCAAAAACCACGAAAACGACACCCATGAAGAAAAAACTGAAATTTTTCATCGGCGCCATCTTGGATTTTCATTTTGACCTCATTTTCATTATCAGCGACCCCAAAAATAATGAAATTGGCATGGTAAAAAAAAAAAACAACAAAAAAAATAGAATAAAATGAAGAGGTACCATAGGAAAACAATAAAAGTGAACAACAAAATAAACATCCAAATAAATTAATAACCAAATACGAAATCCACCATTACTAATGCTTTCTCGTTCTTCCCCTATCATACTTTCTTTTTCTGCCCCTGTCGTAACTCGATAAAATTCAGCTGCACAAAATAATGTCATTCATCAAGCATGAATGATGTCCGATTCTTTACGAAATTCAACGAGCGATAACGATTTCTTTCCATCTCGCTCACGCGCACGCATTTTCTATTACTTTCTCTATGAATAACTCGGTTTGCTTCGGCTTACCAGAGCCCTAATATGGCGGGCTGGCTAGTGACGTCATGACGTTTATTTTGCTTAGAAAATACACTGCCAAAAAGCCGATAGCGCCTGCGGGTTATTTTATAGCAAAATGTTATTGAAGGGTAATTTTTTTTTTATTAAATGCGAGTAGGCGTTTGGTGATGATTGTAAGAAGTAGTGATTATGCAATTTTTCAATTACGGTAGGTAGAGAGTGGTTGTATTCTAAACTTCTGAAGGTAAGCCGGTGGGAATTGAGTTGTTAGGAGCCTGCGCCACTGGTGTTTTGACAGCTCTCAAAAAGTATGTCAATTTATTGGTATGTCATTAACCCTCCTATGTATGAATTTATGGGGTTGACATATCCTTATTGGACAAAAAACCCTAAATTAAAAAATAGAGATTTAAAAAAAAATGTATTAATTCGGAAGATAAAATATACTGTATTTAACAGGTACGCTCATAGAAGATATAACGGATCCCTTGATGGACCTGCTCATCAAATGAAGCAACTGTACAAGCTTGTCTTACGATTGTAGGGTAAACTATGTTTTACTAGTCTTCACAGTGCCATCTAATGAAAAGGTCGACAATTGAAGACCTAATTTTAAGCAGATTGGTGTTACTAAATAACTCAAACTCAAACTCAAACTCTTTATTGCATTCATGTGTACATTCAGTTGTTACATTTAAGTAAGTAAGTTCCAACATGAAACCCGGTTAGGGCACGGCAACATAATATATTGAACAAAACAAGCATCCAGTGAGTAGGTATACTGGATTGCGAGTATTTTAAACAAACATAATATAACTAACTATAACTAATATAATTATTATCGAAAATATTCCTAGTATCTATTAGGTTTATGTAGTTATTTTAATTAATATCTTGAGGTTATTAAATTATTTTATTTACGTGTATTCATTACTATATTTTATTAATTTGTGTCAGTTAAGTATTAAAAATAAATAAATAATATCATTAATTTGTATGAATTATTATGTTTTATTAATTTATATTCTCTATTATATTTATATTTTAATGATTTGTATGAGTTATTATATTTCACTAATCTATTTCGTCTATTAAATTTATATTTTATTAATTTGTATGAATTATTATATTTTATTAATTTATAATTCTCTATTATATTTTCATTCTATTAATTTGTTTTGTTATGTTCTGTGTAAGTGTGTGAATGTGCGCGTTTTTTTTTTTTTAACAAATAGCGAAACGTGGATAGACTGTTAGGTACGGTGTTTAATCAAAGGCAAACTTACATGTAGCCTTCTAACCACTCCATGTTATCCATCAAACTCCACGCCATATACCCTTTGAGGTTCACTCCAGCATCCAGGACATCCAGCATGCTCTCCATCGAAGCTCTGTAGTACGTGATCCTGTCATCATCTATCAGTCCACTGTCAGGTAACGTGGCCCAGCCGTTCTCTGTGATGTAGATCACTGGGTTGTTGTATTTCTCCTTCAGGTGATATAAAGCATGGTAGAGACTGTTTGGAGCCAACTAGAAAAGAGAAGTAGGTAAAAGTGTTCAATCAATCAATCTGTTTTTGTGAAACATAGGTGTTTACATAATTAGGTGGTGCGCTATGTTTTGTCATAATTAAGACTTACAAATTTATAAGTGACCCGTTAGGTGTCATTACATTATGTGATTAATTATTTTAAATTAATTAATACATGAAAATAAAAATAACAAAAAAAAAAAAAACAATTGTTCAATCCAATGTTATATCAATGTTGTTGTTTGTTGTTGTTGTACGATTGCTTCATTGGACATGTGAAGGGGAAAGGACTGAGGTAAAAGTTCATGTGAAGAAGAAACAGCCCCTAGTCTAGACCTTTGCTTTCTGGCTGACTGAAAGAATAGAGGTGATTCCTGACTAAAAAAAAATGATTCTGTTTAGTCCGTCAGTTAGATTATTGAAAAATATTGAATACGTGTTTTGTTAAATTAATAAAAATTGACGAATATAAAACGCGTCAAAGATCAGGAGTGGGGGGGCTTGTCACTTTCCGGTATTTTTACCGGAAAGTGACGTGTGTAGTGTACTCAAATGTGACCTCACACATTGTATCGACTTCATTTTTTATTTACGTGGAAAAAGAAAAAAATATGTGTTCTGTTTGTCATCTTTCCTATTGCCCTTTGTCTTAATCAGAAAAGGCGCATAATAAAAAGTAGATGTTGATTTCCTAGGTACTAAATTATGCTTCCCAGATCTAGAATTCAGTAGCGCCATCTATTGACAATTATCCCTACCTACAGTAATGAGTTTAGTGCTATTGTCCCATAGATGTCGCTTTAAAATGTTATACAGAACTCTTTCTAATGATGTACTATTGAAAACCACTAACTGCAAGCCAAGGAGACGCAGATTTAGGCCAGTCATCATGCCAATAATACCCAGCATCCGTATCATCAAGTAAAGAGGGCACAGCATAGACTTCTTTGTGCTCAGTCGCTGATATCAAGACAGTTGTGTAGTGGTTCACGCCGAAGAAATCATGGGTTCCTCTGACGAAAGCCTTCTCTTCTTCAGTGAACTCAGGCAGGCGGGAGCGAGAGAATCCTTGCACGGCGCTCTTCGCAGCGATTCTCTCTGACAGCTCCTTTGGCCAACCTCCTTCGGCTGAGAAGATGGGTTCGGCGTATAGTCCCCACTGGAAAAAAAAGTTAGTGTTGATTAAATTAACATACTTATTGTTATCACTATTTGACTTGTATCTTGGTGCAACATCTGAATATGAACCGATCCATTCTCTCTCGAACTTCGTTGACAATAATTGTAGAAGTCTACCCAATTACAACGTGTGGTGCCTTTTTTTCGGATGGGAAATCATCAAATGACTTCTCCCACTCTGGGCGGAGCGGGAGAGAGTGTCAGACCTTTACCGACTAAAACCCATCCATGTTCCTTCCTCGCCCTTTATGTTCCGGGGCCATGGTACCTATCTCTTTCGAACAGTCCCGCAGCCCCGGAACGTGTATTGTCTTAGCTACCCATTACCAATTTGTAGCCTGTTTATGCTATGACACAGCTATACTGCAATGCAATGAACCTTCTAATACAGGATCAAGAGTACGAACTAGTACGAAGTAATCTAAACTAATATTAAAAAAAAGAGAAAAGATTGGATTTTTTGTTTGGTTGTAGGTACGTTACGATTTAACTCAAGAACCTCTCAACCGATTTTAAAAAATCTTTCACTATTGGAAAGTTACACCTTTACCGACTAACATAAGCTATAAATTATATTGATATCATGCAAATTAGCCGAGCTATTACAATTTTACGCGACGCGACGAAGTCGCGTGCGAAGTGCTAGTGAGAACATAAACTGCTTTCTCACTTGAGATTGGCGCATGAGTTCAGCAGCTAGCTCATCTTCAGGAGTATCAGTGTCTGGAGCCCACCAGTTGACATTAATCGTGATACCGCACTGTCCCTTCTGCGTCGGCCTGAACTCTTTGTCATACAAGTGGTAGGCCTTAGCGTGGGCCACCACCAGGTTCTTGGCACACAAGTAAACACCCACACCAGACGTATTCAAGTAAGGAGCCTTATTCATGTATTCAAGACCTTCGAAGCAGATTTCTCTTGGTTCATTGAACGTGATGAACATCTTGACTCTGTCTCCGAAATTCTCGAACACTACCCTCGCGTAGTCCTCAAACCATTCGCTGAACAGAGGGTTCATAAGACCTCCTAGTTCTTGCAGTTTTTGGGGCAGATCCCAGTGGTATAGAGTAGCCATTGGAGTGATGTTGTATTTCAACATTTCGTCGATTAAGTTACTGTAATAGGCAATGCCAGCTGGGTTGACGTCGTTTGTCATGCCTGTAGGCAGGATTCGGGTCCATGCGAAAGAGAACCGGTAAACATCCAGGCCTAACTCCCTCATCATCTCGACATCACGCTTGTAGTTGTGGTAGGAGTCGGCAGCGACGTCACCAGTACTCAGGTCTTGCACGACGGTCGGGTTGGTGTGGACTAGATGATCCCAGATGCTTTCGCCTTTGCCTGAAAATGTGATGATTTTTTTTTAAATTGAATTTGCAATTTGTGCATTATCTACTTAATTAATTGCGTCGAAAGAGATCAGAAACGAGAAACTCGATAAAACGAGTTATTTCGTTAGTCACACTCAGTTTTAAAATAAATATCAATGTGTGCCCTTTGCGTTTCAAAAATAGTCAGATGGTAGACTTACCATCTTCATTCCAGCCCCCCTCGATCTGGTAGGCAGCAGTGGCTGCTCCGAAGAGGAAATCATCCGGGAACTTTCGCTGCTGCCTCACGCTCGAGCCGTGACAAGCTACCACCAACAAACTGGAAAAAGAGATTAAACAAATGAAGATAGAATACTCATGTTTTTGTCGACGAATAAATTGGCATTTCTTCCGAGGTATTCCTCAGAGCGCACCTATTTCTAAGCGCAACCCCAACTATAAATTGCTTGAGAGTAATTAACACTTTTACTAGTCAATATTCAAATCATCATCTGCCTAGCCTTTTGCCAGCATGTATGTTGGGGTCGGCTTCCGAGTCTAACCGGATGCAGCTGAATAGCAGTATTTTACATGGAGCGACTGCCTATCTGACCTCCACAACCCAGTTAGTAACTACTGGGAAATCAGACTTTTTGGGCCAGTGATTACCTGTAACGACTGTCAAAGATGGACAAATGACAGCCGGGACAACTCGGTATGTATGGGTGGCCACCCATCCACAGACCAACCTAGGCAAACACGGCTTAACCTAAACATCGACCTGATCGGCTGTGATTAGTTTGCAACGAGCCACATTACATTACAGCGGGTACATCCGATAATACTAAAGTGAATTCGATTTCGACACAAAAAAAAAAATACTGTAATAAACCAACGGGTTCACGTACCTTATCGCCAGTAACTTCATACCGACGATATCGCTCAACCACTCGGTTGTCAATGCACCGAGACATTGCGAGCAGTGCTACTTAGCGTCTTTATCTCTCAGGTGGACCACTTCCCATCCTATCTAAGATCTGTTGCATATTAGGATGCTGTGTAGATAAAAATGATATGTAAGTAGAAATCAAGGAGCATTTTCTCTGTCGCCTGTAATTCCCGCTAAATTAGCAGAGCTGTGTAGGGATCATAACATGTACGCCGGGCACATTTCTTTGTGGGCTATTGCCATCAATCGGGCACAAACCTAAACTCCATGACTGAGGGATTCCTGATATAAAAAGCCCAATAACATATTGGACTATCGAACCTAAGGCCTCCTAACCTAAGGTTATCCGCGCAGTCAAGCGGTGCATGTGTGTGTGATTTCATTATACAAGGCAGTACGACGTTAGATCCGCTTCACCACCCGACTGCGCAGAAGAAGGGTGTTGTGTGAAAACCCCCTATGCGAGGCAATATAATTCGACTTGCGTCAAGAGACACGCAGTTTATTGGTTTTCTTTGCATGAGTATAACATTTTCGTCACTCTGCAAGCCTCTCCCAGTAAATCGAGGCTTCGTACTACTTCTTTCTTTTGTTTTCTTAAGGCCTAGACTCCACCAAAACAGAGACGAAGGGAGCGGTGCGCAGACAAGCAAAATTCAACCAATCGTAGGACAAACGACACAGTCTTGAGTGAGCTCGTGACTAAATAATAACAGCCGCTCGGGTAGATCTTTAGGTTAAGCCGTGCTTGCCTAGGTTGGTCTGTGCATGGATGAAGAGCTATTACATACCGAGTTTCCTCCGTGCCTCGGAAGCATTCAGGTACTCATTTGTCTTTTTGATCTTTGACGATCGTTACATTTAGTCAGCGGCTCAAAAAGTCTGTCAACCAGTCTTACCAAGGGGTATCGTATTTCCCAGTACTATAACTGGGTTGTGGAGGCCAGATAGGCAGTCGCTCCATGTAAAGTACTGGTGTTCAGCTGCATCCGGTGAGACTAGAAGCCGACTCCAACATAGTTGGGAAAAGGCTAGGTAGATGATGATAAACGAGACACGTGATGTGGATTTCAATCAGTGTGGTTCTCATACGTCTAGCGTCGGCAGTTTTGAGTCGGCGAGCTCCACTGCGTCACCCCTTTGGTAAGGTCCGGACCCGAGTGAATAGCGTATAGTTCGCCAAGCAGTTAGTTATTACAACCGTTGACCATGATGTTGGTAAGTGTCCATTTGTTTTTAACCGACTTCCAAAAAGGAGGAGGTTCTCTATTCGACTGTATGTATTTTTTTTTATGTGTGTTCACCGATTACTCGAAGACGCCTGAACCGATTTGAAAAATTCTTTTTTTGTTTGAAAGGGTATACTTCCAAGTTGGTCCCATAGCCACCAAGTCGGGATCTGATGATGGAATCATTGCGAAATCGAGGGAACTCTTCAAATTTTATATGATAACGTACAGCGATTTTGGTATTTCCTACAACAAGTAAAGCATTTGCGTTTGATAAGAACCATTCTACCATCAGATCTGATGGTGAAGCCAAGAGTCACGGAACTCCATAATGAGACAATGTATCCTAGTCGTTTTTGGGCTTGCTGTAATTGTAATGGTATGCACTTTCCATGTATATCAAGTACATGTGAACCACTAAAAAGGGAAAAATAAAAACTTTTTTGCAAAAAATAAAACCGACTTCAAAAAAAAACAAAAAAATGGAAAATAACTTTAGCTTCTGAAGTCGGTGACAAAAAAATTAAATCAATCAAACAAAGGTCACCGACTTCAGAAGCTAAAGTTATTTTCCATTTTTAGGGTTCCGTAGCCAAATGGCAAAAAACGGAACCCTTATAGTTTCGCCATGTCTGTCTGTCTGTCTGTCCGCGAATAATCTCAGTGACCGTTAGCACCAGAAAGCTGAAATTTGGTACCAATATGTATATCAATCATGCCGACAAAGTGCAAAAATAAAAATTTAAAAAAACATTTTTATTAGGGTACCTCCCCCAGACGTAAAGTGGGGAGCGATTTTTTTTTTAATTTTGACCCTGACGTGTGATATATTGTTGGATAGGTATTTAAAAATGAATAGGGGTTTTCTAAAATCATTTTTTGATAATATTAATATTTTAGGAAATAATCGCTCCGAAAGTCAAAAACAATGTGTCCCCCCCCCCTCTAACTTTTGAACCATAAGTTTAAAAAATATGAAAAAAATCACAGAAGTAGACCTTTATATGAACTTTCTAGGAAAATTATTTTCAACTTGATGAGTTGAATAGTTTTTGAGTTATATAGCACTTTTTCAAAAAAACGCAAATGATAACTTTGTTTTTCATACAAATACTATGAAAAACAAAGTTATTTTTGCTGACGAAAAATGTTGGTATTTTTAATGGTCTGAGAAGCTACGGAACCCTACAGTGAGCGTGGCCCGACACGCTCTTGGCCGGTTTTTTGTTTTTTTTTTGAAGTCGGTTTTATATTTTGCAAAAAAGTTTTTTTGTTGTTTTTACATAATGCAAATACAAATACTCAAACTTTATTTGCATTCCACAATGTGTACTTAGGTGGTCTGGTGGTATTAAAAAAGGAGATCATTATGGACTCTGTCGGGCACAGCAAAAGACAAAGATATAGTAGGAGAGAGGAAGCTTTAAAAATACAAAAAATATATGTCTAAAATAAATCCAATAATGCCAAAAGTAATAGGAATTCTTTATAATTATGTCACCGTAAAATTGTCAAACACGTATAGATTGTAATCCTACAACTTAGAGAGATTGTAAACCCTCGAAATATTGTCAACTGAACATACTGCTTACAATATAACGAATTATTTTTCGGTAGATTGTAATTTATCGAAGTGAAACCGTAATATTGTGAAATGTATGCGATGGAAGTCAACTCGCGTGGTGTGGAATTGGATTATTGTATAGGTACCTACTTTTAAGAAATACGTAGGCAGAGAGGCAGTCGCGTACTGGTATTCAGCTGCATCCGGTTAGACTGGAAGCCGACCCCAACATAGTCGGGAAAATACATAGATAACTGTTTTTGTTGTTTTTACATAATGTGTACTAGTAATTTAATTAATTTAACACCAATTGTCAGTTTTTACTTCTATTGTACTTAATTTATTATTGTGTACTTACCTACTTTTAAGAAATACGTAACTGTAGGTAGCGATAAATTACATAACACATTCGCAACATCCAGCAGATCTTAGATAGTTGAAGTGGTCCAATTTTGAGATAAAGGGGAGATGTAGGTAAAAATGTTCGCGATGACTACGTGCATTGCCACCTGAGTGATTGAACCGTATTGTTGAGATGAAGTTACTCGTGTTAAGGTACGTCGGTATCTCTACATCTTCCTTATTTACATTTCCTTTATACATTTTTGATTTTGCTTTAAGTTAAACAAAACCTGTATATAGGACCAGTGGCGTAACTAGTCCTAGTAGGGTTCAGTATCATCTTTATTCGGAGGCCCTTCGACCCGAGTGCGGCGAAGCACAAGGAGGAAAAACTAATTCATGTCAAACAAATAGCTTTTGCAAAGAAAATAGCGTCCTGACAATTGGAGCTTTCTGGACCGTATAAGTTATATTTTCATATCTTTCATCATGAAGAATATTTGAGTTTTTGAGAAGATTTTGTGTTTAGAAAAAAAACCCTTGATACAGCGGTAGTACGCCCCTGGATAGGACTTTATGTTTTCGATTTCAATTTATAAACTAAGCGACAATTCCCTAAAGGGCACCCCCTGTGGGTTCAAACCTCGGCTTGGGGCGTCGCTGAGGAGGCTGGATCTAACTGAGATCATTATTTAGAGGCAATTTGGTTGGTCCTTGAAGATTCTCATTTTATTAAACTAACGCACTCCCACTCCTCCGCTATACTTTTCTGATAAATTTCGTTGCGGGATCCAAGACAGTTAAATTCATTCTCTGGGACTTCGTCGAACTTCATTGTCTCGACGACGCTTTTCTGGTGGTCGCCACTGTTGATTCTGGCTTTTAGAAGTTACAGTGATTTGGCAATAGTGTGGTTGGCTTGTCACATTTAAAAAAAAAACTAACACATGCAGTGGGAAAATTATTCTTAAAGTAAGCATCGTTTCCTTAAAATAAATCCGTGGTTGCAGTCTGTTGGTGGCAGCTTGTCACGGCTCGAGCGTGAGGCAGCAGCGAAGGTTCCCGGATGACTTTCTCTTCGGAGCAGCCACTGCTGCCTACCAGATCGAGGGGGGCTGGAATGAAGATGGTGAGCAGATTTATTTTGTCTAGTTCAATATTACACTCGATGACTCGACCAGGTGAAGTTTTACATCCTAGTCAAAATTCAGGAAATGTCACAAAATACATAAATAATCAATTTAAATTACTAAATTAATTGTATAATCCACAAATAAGAAAAAAAATACCTACACATGTTATTATTTACTTTTTCTTCATCTTTTCAGGCAAAGGCGAAAGCATCTGGGATCATCTAGTCCACACCAACCCGACCGTCGTGCAAGACCTGAGTACCGGTGACGTCGCTGCCGACTCCTACCACA
Organism: Xestia ashworthii; assembly: GCA_950022955.1. Lineage (NCBI taxonomy): Eukaryota > Metazoa > Arthropoda > Insecta > Lepidoptera > Noctuidae > Xestia > Xestia ashworthii. The sequence goes on along the minus strand of OX465570.1, from coordinate 16,950,071 downwards.
ACTACAAGCGTGATGTCGAGATGATGAGAGAGATAGGCCTTGACGCTTACCGGTTCTCTTTCGCATGGACCCGAATCCTGCCAACAGGCATGGCTAACGAGATCAACCCAGCTGGCATCGCGTACTACAACAACTTAATCGACGAAATGTTGAAATACAACATCACTCCAATGGCTACTCTATACCACTGGGATCTGCCCCAAAAACTGCAAGAACTAGGAGGTCTCATGAACCCTCTGTTCAGCGACTGGTTTGAGGACTACGCGAGGGTTGTGTTCGAGAATTTCGGAGATAGAGTCAAGATGTTCATAACGTTCAATGAGCCTAGAGAAATTTGCTTCGAAGGTCTGGAAGACTTGAACAAGGCTCCTTACTTGAATACGTCTGGTGTGGGTGTTTACTTGTGTGCCAAGAACCTGGTAGTGGCCCACGCTAAGGCCTATCACTTGTACGACAAAGAGTTCAGGTCGACGCAGAACGGGCAGTGCGGTATCACGATCAGTGTGAACTGGTTTGGACCGAGTACTGATTCTGCTGAGGATCAAATTGCTGCTGAAATTATGCGCCAAACCCAGGTGCGAAAATTACTTTATGACTTTGTAGGAGATATGGTAGCTTAGGCTTAATGCATAAAACGTGAATTAGTCTACTGGAATCTTTGATCTGGGAATGGGACAATTAAAAGCTGGTCGCATTATCATTTGCTTTGACCAATTATAGATTGAGAATTACATCCCAATGGATGAGTCACGTCTGACGTCACGCCTTGGTTTTATTTTATAGCGAGTTCTGACGTCACGAGCCCCACTCCCGAGTTTGGATGCATTTTATCTTTGTCAAAATTCATTAATCTACAAAAACAAAAAAATACGTGTCCATTATTTTCCAATATTGTAGCTGACTGGCTAAATAGACTTACAATTTTTGTATACTATCGCCTGTCGCCATGCCCATTTTATAAAGTGTCCAAATACTTGATGAAAACTGATTCTGTTCTCTTTCCAGTGGGGCATTTACGCCGAACCCATCTTCTCTGCCGAAGGAGGTTGGCCAAAGGAGCTGTCAGAGAGAATTGCAGCGAAGAGCGCTGCACAGGGGTTCTCTCGCTCCCGCCTGCCTGAGTTCACTGAAGAAGAGAAGGCTTTCGTCAGAGGAGCTTATGATTTCTTCGGTGTAAACCACTATACCACTATCCTTGTATCAGCGACTGAACATAAATCAGTCCATGCCGCTCCCTCCATGATGGATGACACAGATGTTGGCCACTATTATCATGAAGACTGGCCAAAATCTGCGTCACCTTGGCTCGTTGTAAGTGATTTTTGATACTCTAATAGAGTTTGAATAACTGCACAAAATATGCAGGACCTTATACAGGGTGGAATTTTGGTTGGCGGTCCTAGGAGACTAACCATTTTTTTTTATTTACATTTTTTTAGGAATTATCGATCTGCATTCACAGACTTTGGAATGGAGGGCCTGTTGATATGAAGGGAAGTGGAAATTACGGTTTTTTCCTACTCCTCTCATTCTCTGGTTTGGGAATAGTGTGACAAAAAAAAATGGGAAAGTGTAGAGTCAGTTTACACTAAAACTTTTTTATACTAATCGGTATTGTCGCTTAGAAGGATCAAAATGTTTAATAAAAAAGATTTTAAAATGAGGGATAGAGCGAGTAACCACCATGTAGTCAGGGGTCATGTCAGTCACAGGGGAATGGTGGTCGGTTAGGCATCGATACATGAGACATTTGAGCTTTAATTTGCCTGCATTTGATTTTGCCGATGCCAATAAGGCTGAAAAAAAAACATAAGTGGATTTTTTATTTTATTTACTGCGTTAAAAGATGTCGGATCCGATGGCTTCATATAAAATACGGGTATTCAGCTGTGTCTGGTTAGACTGGAAGCCGACCACAACATAGTTGAGAGAAGGCAGGGCAGATGAGTATTTCGGACCAAATGCCTTTTATTTTTGTATGATCTTATCTTGTATTAAATAATCCAGATAGTAACTATATAAGCACACTTATCTGCCGTGGCTACTTATGCGACTTATTGCCAAACTGTTGCCGATGAGATAATATAAAAAGTGTACTTGATCTTGATCGAAATGTGTTATACTTGTCAAGATTGGATAAAATCGTGCCTTGTGATGCTAGGTAAAACAACAAGCTCAAATAAAATCCAATTTTATTTATTGAATTCATCAAACAAAAGTATTAGGTACCTATTCATTAGTAATAATTTAAGTTCTCAAGTTCTAACCCAAGACTCGCATTCCTCTGAATTTTCGGATTCATGTTCGTCACTTGTTTCGGTGAAGGAAAACATCGTGAGGAAACCAGCATGCCTGAGCAATATTTCTGACGGAACGTAAAGCCAAGTCAGATAAGAGGCCCATGGGCGGCATAAGGACTCTGACACCAAGCCACACAACAAAGAAAGATTATGTATTACAACTAAATAAACTAAACATAACTGACAGCCAACTATTAAAGGGCAACAAAAAACTCCTCAACGCCAGCTGGTATTCAATCCATCATTCTGACCACTCCCATAGCGGATTTTTTCAGCGACATTGAATTCGTGATAGTTTTACCTTGTACCTTATTGACATTGAATTCGTGATTTTTTCCCCTGTAACCTCCACTGCCTACCTGAAATTCAACTTTAGCTACAGCCCTCAGCCCTGACTGAACAGATTTTTTAAATTCTGTAACCATTAGAAAGCTACATCTTTAGGTTTTGATATCCTGCAAATTGGCCGAGCTATCACAATTTTCGCGGACGAAGTCGCGGGCGAAGTGCTAGTATTGAATACTTCCCCATTTCTCTTTCAGTTGGCTCCAAACAGCATCTACCACGCCCTAACCCACCTGAGTGAAAAATACAACAACCCAGTGATCTACATTACGGAGAACGGCTGGGCCACGTTACCTGACAGTGGCCTGATAGATGATGACAGGATCGCGTACTACAGAGCTTCGATGGAGAGCATGCTGGATGTCCTGGATGCTGGAGTGAACCTCAAAGGGTATATGGCGTGGAGTCTATTGGATAACATGGAGTGGTTAGAGGGGTACATGTGAGTATGGCTTTTAAATTGTTACAAGCATTCAAGGCAAAAAACTACAAACAAAATGAAAATCGGGCCCAAAGTCGGCCCAAGTGGAGATGTCACGTGCATCGGCCTGTCAATGCCTTTGAAGAGAGAAGAAGGTCTCAGTTGGATTTTAAAAGTGAGGACCTTTAAGCTAGGTCACCTACAGATATACCTACCCTACAATATCGTCAATAGTGTTCTGACATGTCCGTTTTGTGCTCGGAGGTTTTCGGCCAAAGTTGTACCTATACCTATACCTATATGCTAACCACTTGAAAACAATATCACTTAGATGGCATCAAAGAGATTTAAAAGAAAGAATATCTTAGGATGGCAGCATCATTTGTGTTTTGTATTGTATCGTTTCATGTATTATGTGCGAGCCTGCGAGCGTATTCAACAGAACGTTCGTCGCCATACGTTCCACAGATGTGTCGCGACACTTGGTATCGACACTTTTTCGACCTAAGTCATTGCTGCAAAGCGCTATCATGGCATAACTCTAAAGGGTGTAAAACACCTCTTAACGAAGCCGACCGATACTTGTTCTCCCCGTCATTGCGATATTTTTTTGTTCTACATCGTAGTACCTGGGAACCTTCTAGTTATGGACATATTGGGGGTCAAAGTTACAACTCGTTGACAAGTTTTTTATTAAATTATAAGGTTTTGTTGTAAGATTTTTACTTTATACACCTTTACGACCCCCGTACTATTCAATTCGTCCACCAGCACAATGTTTTGAGTGGGTTAGATTGACTTCTACCACAAAACACGTTATTCACCCCAAAAAAAAATCTCATCAATACTTTTTTGCGTAAAGTTAGTTACTTAGTTTGATGTACTCGTACATAATGCTCGGTTGACGGCTGCGTGGTGGGGTGGTTTACACCCTGTAGAATACTAGGGAGTAGGGTGCCCTTTTCACCGGAAATTTAAAAGAAAATAACTAGACCCTAAGGCATACATTTTACTGTTTTCTGTTTTTGCAGAGCCTGTTTCGGTTTGTACCGTGTGGATTACGAGGACCCCGCGCGCACGCGCACTCCTAGAAAGTCCGCGTTTGTGTACAAGCACATCATCAAGAACCGCTATGTTGACTACGAATATGAACCTGAATCTATGACCATGACCATCGATGAAGGACACTGATGAAGACAGTGTTTAATTTTGCGTTGTACTTATTGTAAAATTATTAGAAGACAATGATTAAAAAGAGTTCTATCTGCTTCCATTTGTTGTTACTTATTAGGGTTTTTTTAACTTAGTTAGTCCTGCAAACGGCGCGGCGTAAGTATGTAGGTACAGTCAGCAAAACAGTTAGGTTTACAGGGTAGCAATCTTCTTACTACTATTATAAATGGAAAAGGGTTACAATTCATAAATCATTAATTAATGATATGTATAAAAGTATAGTGCGTATACTGGTCGAGGGTGCGACATATTCATGCAGTGCGGCTTCAAATCCCGGTAAGGGTAAACACGTAATCGGCTGGAACAGACACGTGAGAGAGGCTCACGGTAAGGCTCGGCAATGTTATCAGAATTGGCTATTGAATGGGAAACCTAGCTCTGGATGGATATACAATGAAATGGCAGAGTCTAGGCGATTATTTAAGGTAAAATTGAAATGGTGTCAAAATAACCAACAAAATATTAAAATGGATATAATAGCACGACACCATTCCAATAATAATTTTTCCAAGTTTTGGAAATCGACGAATAAATTGAATGTGAAGCCAAGCCGGCCCGTGAGCGTCGAGGGTGTTCACGACCCGGATGACATCGCGAGATTGTTTCAGCAGCATTTCAGGGTTGAACCGTTTTTGAGGCCTGCACAGTCTGACCTATTGTCGGTGTCCGGTGCTGGGGCTACATCTGGGGGCATCAATACGCGGTTCACTGCAAAGGATGTTGCTATGGTCATAAAATCTATGAAAAGAGGAAAGTCTCCAGGACATGATAGCCTCAGCATTGAGCACCTGCGGCATGCTGGGGTACATCTGCCTAGGGTTCTAGCTCTGTTATTTAACCTGTGTGTTAGCCACTCCTACCTACCTGACGACCTCATGTTTACTGTGGTTGTTCCTATTGTAAAAAATAAGACCGGTGATGTCTCGGATAGGTGCAATTATAGGCCTATCTCGTTAGCTACGGTTATAGCGAAGGTGATGGACGGTCTGCTTGATGGCCATTTAACAAAACATATAAATCTTCTGCTGCTGCTAATCTGCTGTTTCTGTTTTCGGACTGGGCTATCCACGGAAAGTGCGATCCTGTGCCTCAAGCAGACCGTGCACTACTACACCGCGCGTAAAACGCCAGTATAGGCGTGTTTCTTGGACCTGTCCCGAGCATTTGATATGGTCTCATACGACCAAATGTGGGCAAAAATGCGACAAGACACTAGTCTGCCCCCTGAGATTGTATCAATATTTGAGTACTGGTACAATAATCAGAAAAATGCTGTTAGGTGGGCGGAAAGTAGAACGGACGAGTACAGGTTGGAGTGTGGGGTGAGGCAGGGGGGGTTGACCTCACCGAAACTTTTTAATTTGTATATGGACCGCCTGGTTGGAGAGCTGAGCAGCACAGGAATCGGATGTCATATAGATGGGATTTGCGTTAATAATATTAGCTACGCGGATGACATGGTGCTGCTCAGCCCTTCAATCGGCGCGTTGCGTAAGCTGCTTCGTATTTGTGAAGGGTATGCGGAGGCCCATGGGCTCAGATACAATGTGAAAAAAAGTGAGGTTAAGGTTTTTAGAGCACCCAAAAGAGATTTATCAGACGTACCACCCGTCTCGCTCAATGGTACACCTTTAAACAGAGTTACTCATTTCAAGTATCTGGGCCACTGGGTCACCGAAGACCTCAAAGACGACATGGATGTGGAGAGAGAACGTAGGGCGTTGTGTATCCGCTGTAATATGTTGGCTCGCAGATTCGCTCGTTGCACGGAACAGGTGAAAGTCACACTGTTTAAGGCATTCTGTCAGACCTTCTACACGTGCAGTTTGTGGGCTAAATACACGCAGGGGACGTACAACGCCCTGCGTGTACAGTATAATAATGAGTTCAGAGTGTTGATGGAGCTGCCGCGCTACTGTAGCGCGAGTGGCATGTTCGCAGAGGCGCACGTGGACGGTTTCCATGCCATCATGCGTAAGCGCTGTGCTTCGATGACGGCGCGGGTGCGCGGCAGCCCCAGCGCCATTCTGGCCGCGTGTGCTGGTCGCTGGGACTCTGTACTGATGGCACATTGGGTAGGCCTTCACGCAAGAGGGAGCGCCTGACTACATTGTACCTTTACTAACACTAGGCTAAGAACATTGTTACTAACTTATAGATTTAGATTTGTATTGTTACTTACTAACACTAGGTTAAGAACATTGTAACTAACAAATTTATGGACCTAGTCTGAAATAAAATATATTATTATTTTTATTATAATCAATCTATTTGCAATTTCGTCAAAATCCTTTCAGTAGTTTCTCCGTAAAAGAATAACAAAAATCGATCTTTATAGACTTTTACATTTATAACAGTCGTAAGAAGATTGCTAGTCTGCATACCTACTTGTTTTGCTGACTGTACATAATTTTGTATCGTTAGATGTTCCTTCCTAAAACCAGGAAAAATAATTTAAAAATCGAGTATGTTTAGATTTTTATAAATTGCATGTTCAATAAACTGGATATTCCCAAATTCTCCAGATAATAACGAAAAATAAAGGTGTACAGTATAATGGACTTTGTCAAATTATGGAATGTTTTTTATTTATAAGATCTTTTTTTTTATGTAAATAAGGAGTTTATCTTATCTAGGCCTTATAATAATTGTACCTTTCTGTTTTAGTACAAGCCATAAAGAAATCTTTCATTTTTCAATTTATTGTCTGTGAATAATGTCAATGTCCGACCGATGTTCCGATGTTCCTTCCTTCTCTATGGCCAGAAGTGACAGTAGAACAATCGGAGGTGGACGTTGATTACTCATTCGCCAATAACTGTGGCCAATAATGTGGAGTTTTATAAAAGTTAATTAATATTAACAACAAAAATAAACAGTGGCTCGTGTATTGTTTTAAAATTGTGATTATTTTATGGAAAATTAACTCAAAATGCATCGTCGCCGAGGACCGAACTTCACATACGTGAGCGGATGTGTGAAATACATGATTTTTGTATTGAATTTTATATTCTGGGTGAGTTACTTCTTGTTTCTAATTCAATTATTTAGAAGAATTATATTTTGGGTAGATAGTTTAAGTGAAATTCGTCTTATTTCAATGTTAGAAAGTAAAAATTAGCGAGATTTCATTCATGATTGTTTGTGTGTGAATCATTGTTTTCGGTGATACATGTAGCTATGGGAATTCTGCCATACAGTGTCGATTGCTTCTCGACCGCATCCGTCCTCTTTTGTTAAGGCCATTGTGGCGATATGCGATAATGTGATAAAACCATTTAAAATGCTGTCCATTGTTTGATGTTTGAAAAACTAATATTTTTAACACTGATGTCTATCTGTTGCAGACAAAAGACTTTCATAAACAATTCGAGAGTAGGCATAATAATCGAGAAAATCAATCAATATATGTATGATAACAGGAAGGCAAAGCAAAATTAAACAGTCTTGTTATTCAAGATAACAATGAAAAATATCTCCAGTGTGTATCACTGGTGAATTCTCAGAAAAGATGTCATCTGTGATGTCATAGTTTATTCTTGAAGAACTTCAAAGTATTTTTTCTTGTCATTTTATCCGGGTGCTCTCTGGCCACTCAGAATAAACAGTTGAAGTGGACTCCTATTGACAGTAGCACCAAGATTCATCTTCTGTTTTCAAAACTTACCAATACCTATAGGATTTATATACAAACTCAGTATCTCAACAGCAAATACTTGCAAACTCATAAACACAGGTTTGCCATGTAGAATATTAACATAAATAGTGTAACCCTGAGCTACACATGTTATTTTAAAGGTTTAGACAGAGATTTAACAGTTAATAGTATACTTATATTTCCCCACTACTAACTTAGTGGCGGCACTTTCATGTCAGCCTCCAAGCTTGGCATGCTCTTTTAACCTACTTCTCTTCATGATGTCAGGGTTTTATTACAGGTTCCTGGCATTATGGTCTTCTCAAATTGTTGCTTCCTACCCATGCTACCGCATAGAATATTCTCTCAAATATCTATACTGCATTAAACATGTTGTATTGTATTGTACAACGGGCTAGTATCCGCAACTCCACGTCAAAGCGCGTATTTTGCGTATGGGCTATAATCCACCACGCGGGCCCAGTGCGGGTTGGTAGATGTCACATGTCTTTGAATTTTTGGTTCTAGGACATGCTGGTTTCCTCACGATGTTTTCCTTCACCGTTTTTGAGAGCAGTGGTGATGAAATAAATTACACAAAGTAATGCGCCTGTCTGGGTTCGAACCTTCGACTTACTGTTCGTAATTCGGGGCCGCCACCCTGCTCTCTACCTCCCATTATACATATTAGTATCTCAGCACGTCACCCGCAATTTCTTTTGTGAAAATTGTGATAGCTCGCCTAATTTCCATGATATCAATATAAATGGCTATGTTACTAGGTAAAAATGTAGCTTTGTTATGGTGAAAGAATTTTTTAAACCGGTTGAAGAGTTCTTCAGTAAAATCGAAAAAAATGAACAAAAAATCAAATATTTACTTTTTATATAATAATTAGTGTAGGTAAATATCATCACACCTTAAATCCCTGAAGGGTTAGGGACAGCTGTTCCTAATAAGTACACCCATATCACGTTAGTTATCTAATTTATATACTATAATGATGCTGAAGAGTTTGTTTGTTTGAACAAGCTAATCTCAGGAACTACTGATTGAAATTGAAAAAATGTTTTTGTGTTGGATAGTCCATTTATTGAGGAAGGTTATAGGCTATACATCAACTACAACCAATAGGAGCGGAGCATAAATGGAAATTGTAGCAAAAACGGGGAATATTTATTCCTTTTGTGGGATTTTTCGATTTTTCTCTTTTATTTGATGCAGACGAAGTTGCGTGGGTCACCTAGTTTTGAATATTTTGATGGATGTTCTCAAATCACTATGTGCTGCTTTATAAATTCTTATTTAGTAATATGTGGTTACTTTCCATTCCTTTACATGTGCAATGTAACAGGTAAAACAAGAAGTTGAATATTTAATTTATTTATTTGAAGCTTAATTTTTCCTCATAATTAATTTAATACACACATTTAAACACAATGGTTCATAAAATGAATCAATAATTATTTAATATGCTTCCCTGGAATCCACAAATACCAGTCTTCCTTTAGCAAAACTTAACTTGCATGGGGTTTTACTCATATCTGAAGTAAAATATTGCGTCAATAAAAGATTACACTTATGGTGGATCCACACAGCCCGGCGGCACTGCCGGCGGATTGACGACAAGCAAAGCCGCCAAAAAGCCGCCGGTAAGCGCCGCCGGCAAGCGCGGCTGTGAATCGATATTCTCAGTTGTCTTGTGACTTTCGGTGAAGTAAGAAGCGTAAGCAGATACTGGAGACCAAAATGGGCGATAACATCGCAATTGCTGCCGCAATTTTGGTGTATATTCTCTATCAAAAGAAAAAAAGTAGCAAAAGAAGATTTTGGATGAGACCAAGTCTACAAAATAGGCGTGCTGTTCCCAGAATGCTTCAAGAGTTTAGAATGGATGGAGCGTTTTGTCCCTCAAAAATTTGACTACGACCCGTTCCCCGGTCCCCCGCTGCCGGCGGCCTCGCCGGCAAAATGGCCGCCGGCTTTGTTGCGAATGCCGCACACAAAGCCGGCGGCTATGCCGGCGGCACGGCCGCCGGCGCATGCCGCCGGGCTGTGTGGATCCACCATTATATGGTAGTCGTTCAAAGTTACTGGCAAAATATTAATTTTAATAAGTCAATCAAAAACACTTTTAACTTTACACAGAAATAGAATGTGTCATTCTATTCTTCTGCTTTGTGTGTCAATGAACTCAGAAAATATCCAGACGATATTCACTGGCGTAGCTCTTTCGTTGGCTCCGTTTAAATTCTGGAAGGTGCAGGTGGCTGGTAGTATGGGCAAGAAAGGGTATGTCCTGTAGAGCTCCATACTGGCATTGTTTGGTGTTCGGTTTGATGATACCCCATTTGGCCTTGGTTGAATTGCTTCTAACAGTTATTTTCTTCTAAACATATTATCAAGTCGTTTTCTTCATCAATCACCTTGTCTACCTGAATCATATGTAATCCTGCTAGGCAAACCAGAATTACTTAAACTCAAAAACAGCTGTTTCAGGGACGTCTTCCCTACAAAAATGTGTTTTTAATAGCTGTTTTTAGATAATCAGACCTTCATCTTTTTGGTGAACATAGACTTAAATGTGAAAGTAATTGTGTGCCCGTTAACTTTTTAAGATGTAACGGTTGAACAGATTTCATTGATTTTTGTCACTTAGTTACATCACAACCTTGGTTGGGACATAATTTGCTTTATATCATGATAGTATTTTCCAATGGAATTATTTCTAACCTAGACAAAGTCGAAACCCAGTAATCAGTCTATTTAGCCAATATCAGGAAATCTCGAAGCATAAATGGTCTTTATTGGATTGTTCCCATATTTCCTGCAAACATGCAACATTAGTGTTTTTTTGTGATAAAAATGCATGTATTTACCTCCGTGTTTCCTTTTCCTGTTAATTAGTTAGATTATCACTAAAAGCTACTAATTATAATCCATACATAAACTCACATTGTTTTCCTATGCAACAACGCATACAATAGGTGGAAACAACAGAATGCCGCCTTGCCTGCGACATATTACTTGCATATTATATACAGGGTGTAAACAACTTCATCACTAAGAGCCTTATCACACTAGCGGATTGCGAGCGGATTCAAAGCGGAGCGGAGGCGCAACGAATTCGCCGCGGAGGCGCAGCGAATTCGAATAATCCACAACAATTTCGATCCTACCTACGAATGTCAAGCCCTACATTTAATCATGTTTACCTATGATATTGAATTTATAAGCACAATTTTAATATTTGCTTAAATTTGCTTAAAATTAATGTTCTTCGAACTTTTAAATGGCGAGTGGCGTTTGTACGAGACAGTACAAATGGATTCCACGCTGCTATTCGCGACGAATTCGTTGCGGACCCGCGGCGGATTCGGTGGTTGACACCAAGCATTCTGTACCTACATCAAACTAAATTACCTAACTATACCTACGCAAAAATTATTGCTTTGAAGCAACCTTTTTTTGGAGTGAAAAATCATGTTTTGTGGCAGAACTCGACACGACATCACGTGATACGATATAATGTTCGCGAATCAGCGAATCGGTGGTATTATATTATCCGTGTTGGCGTAAATTTCGCCACCTACATGTATGGCGTCGTTTGTGGCAAGGCAGAGGTCTCCTTGGCTGCTGTTAATAACTTATGTTACCTAACCTATCTCTTGAGTTATCTAAACTAATAGGTATTTTAAAAGAGGAAAGATTTGTTTTTTTTTTGTTATGATATATCTCAAGGACTACTCAACTGATTTTAAAAATTCTTTCACCATTATAAAGCTACATCTTTATCGAGTAACATAGGCTATAAATTATATTGATATCATGAAAATTAGCCGAGATATCAATTTTTTTGCGGACGAAGTCGCGGGCGTAGTGCTATTAAACAATATTTTACAGGAGGTAGCTACCTGTAACAAAAAAATCAGATGAATTGAGAACCTCAACTGCTTTGCAAAAGGTCACTAAGGTCCATGTTCACCAAAAAGATGACAGTCTGATTATCTAAAACAGCTGTTTAAAACACATTTTTGTGTGGTAATATGTCACAGTGACAGCTGTTTTTAGCTAATCAGTAATCAGGCTGTTATCTTTTCGGTGAACATGGACCTAAGAGAAACTCACATATTGCATTCAATAACACTTATATCTAATATCAAGCCTGTTTCCTTGAATGGTAAGTAGAATTGTACCTTAAATGAATTTATTTATTTTCAGTTATTTGGAGGTCTGCTGATCGCAGTAGGGCTCTACGCATTCATAGACAAATGGCAAGCCACAGGTCTAATAAAAGTAAGTTTATTCATTACATTTACGGAGTGGTTCACAGCCACACCACAGAAGATAGCGTTCCTTGGAGATGTGTCATGTTACATGTGGTTTTGATCCTTAGCATTGAGGATTACAACAACAACAATTTATCTGTATCAAGAAAAGATCTATTGTATGTGGTCTGTAGGCATTATTTTCAATAGTCAATAGCTGCCAAGATTATTGAGGCTTTGAAACACTCTGTATACATACAGGATGTCTCAATACTTAATGATTATTGACAACTAAGTAGTAAATGACAGCGTAGCTTACTGACGTCTTTTCACTAAGAAAAGTATTACGAACGACGGTCCAAAAAATGCATGCTGTTGTATAATCTGGCACTGAGCCTAGCATTGAAAATCTTACTGCCTTTGATTTAGTTATTTATTAAAATGTCGTCTAGTAAAGTCAAAATGAGCAGAAGTCAGACTAAGTACGGTCGAACAAGCTAGGTATTTGGTTTACAGTTTAATCCATAAATTACATTGTAAAAATGTAAACCAAATAACTTGTTCGACCGTACCTTATTAGTATGACTGTGGATGGATTTAAGAGTAGAGGAAGACCAAAGAAACGATGGATGGACAGTATAAAGAATGATATGGCAAGATAAGAGGTGTCTGATGAGATGACGAGTAATAGAGAAGTATGAATTGAGAATTTGGGATAAGGATAAGGACAAGAGAATTATGTTGAATGGTCAAAATTAACTGGCCACTAAATTGAAATAGTCTTGATTGAAAAACCAAACATACAACGGATGTGGGTTCAGATTTGCCATATCGCCGAGATAGACTCAAAGGTCAAATTATAATTTGATTATTTTCTGGTTGTTTGGAGAACCAGGAAAATGTTATCTAATTTAGTTGTTTAGGCAAACTTTGTTGTAATAATATTGTTCTTTCTTTGATATAAAAATATGTGAATAATAACAGCCGCACGGGTCGATCTTCTTCCATGGTTGGTCCGCGGATGATGAGACCCGGAAAACACGTTAAGCTGTTGGTCTCTGCTGTCATTTGTACCTAGATTTTTGACGGTCGTCACAGGTAGGTAGTCAGTGGCCCGGAAGACTGAAAACCAGTCTTACAAAGGAGTACCGTATAAAACCCAGTAACCGGCTTGTGGAGGTCCTTACGCTTATGTAAAATACTGTTATACAGCTGCATCCGGTTAGACTAGAAGACGACCATAACACAGTAGAGGAAAGGGGGGGAGATAATGATGTGGAAGCGATTACCGATCGACTTCTTCTCGCTCAAGAAACGTACAAAAGAGTGTACGTAGAATCTACAATCTTTTACATGTCCCTTTTACTAAAAAAATACATTATGTTAATAGTTGGTCACTGTCTGTTCACACCGCCCGGCACCCGCCAGTGACCAACTATTAACATACTTTTGTACGTTTAAAAGAGGCATGTAAAAGATTGTAGATTCTACGTACAAAATTCTGGCAAACAGACAATTTTTTTGCTACCTGGCCTCTCGCTAATCGCTGGCGGTGGTGCCTTATACGATTGCATGACTACAAAAGACATGCAGTCAATAATGTATGTTTTTTATGATACATTGTGTAAGGGATCTTGTGATACAAACTTTCGAACATTTTGAGGTTTTTGGAGCACGACTCACTAGGTACACAATTTTTAGCACAAATCTTTCAAAGCTACAAACTTGGTGTAAAGAAAGTTTAATAATTACTCTACTAGGGAGTGGTCAAAATAAATATCACAATTTTTCTTGTATTAGAGTGTTACTCTTAAAACACTCAAATACACACACATACCAGAAAAATTGTGATAGCCCTCGTTGATTACATAACATCCTTGTAACGCAGATGCAACTGGCTCTAATTTGCACATTGTCCTGTCAACGCTCGCTTCTTTGATCGCGATTTAGTTAAAAACTACTTTAGCCCTCACACGCAAAGTTCAGTTTGAGCTACAGCTTCAAACATTTTTATGACTGTTTCAATAGTAAAAGTAATTCTGAAATTAACTTCATTTGAATTAGTTCCAAAGTTGATATTTTAAATAGGCTTTTGTTTAAGTTTTTAACTAATAATCTACAGACTTATACACGCGCGCGCCCCGGGGTCTATTTGATTCAATTTGGAAAACTTCTCAGACCTTTTTTTGTGGTATTAAACTTGGCTAACACTACAAAGTTTTACCGGTTAGAACTAGTAATTTGCTACTTATACAATTGTTATTCTCATGTTATAGGTACATGTTGGTGTACTTTAATAAATAATAAGGCTGTGTTGGATTTTGAATGTTGGCAACGCGCCGACGACAGTTCAATTCCAACAGTGCAATAATGGCTTTAGATATTATTTTATTTTGTATCTGATGCGTTTCCCAAACATTCAGAAACCATTCTTCTTCTTAACTTATCGATTTATTGTATCGGACCAGAACTGAACCAATAGTTAGGCGCCTTCAGCATCGTCCATCAGTTCCTGTAGTGAACAAACAACAGGACACGCAGGGCACAATGCCTACACCATTTTAACCTACAGACAGTACAACATTTTCTGTTTATTTTCAGCTGGATACCGTTTACGATGTAATGCTGAACATAAGTCTCCTGATCGCTTTGCTCGGTGCCGTAGTCTTCGTGGTGAGCTTCGCGGGCTGCGTCGGCGCTCTCAGAGAAAACACGTGTTTGCTCAAGTTTGTAAGTAACATACCGACAAATTGGTCAAGTTTTTAACTGACATACCGACACATTAATCAAGTTTGTCAGTAACATACCGACAAATTAATCAAGTTTGTCAGTAACATATACTTACATTTTAATCAAGTTTGTCAGTAACATACCGTCAATTTAATCAAGTTTGTCAGTAACATATACCGACAATTTAATCAAGTTTGTCAGTAACATATAAGTACCGAAAAAATTATCAAGTTGATCAGTATCATAATCCGACTATTTAATCAAGTTTGTCAGTAACATACCGACAATTTAATCAAGTTTGTCAGTAACATATATCGACAAATTAGTCAAGTTTGTCAATAACACACCGACGAATTCAACTTAACTTATTTACCTTATATATCGTGCTTAAACATACAAACATGGTTTATCAGCGGGTCAAGTTTGTAAGTACTATTTATAAAATACTAGCTGACCCACGCAACTTCGTCTGCCTCACATAAGCGAGAAAAAAGAAAGGAAAAAAATACCGTTTTTGCAAGATTTTTCGTTTCTGCTCCGCTCCTAATGGTCGTAGCGTGATGTTATAATAAATAGCCTATAGCCTTCCTCAATAAATGGACTATCCAACGCAAAAATATTTTTTCAATTCGAGCCAGTAGTTCCTGTGATTAGCGCGTTCAACCAAACAAATAAAAAATCAAACAAACTCTTCTGCTTTATAATATTAGTATAGAATAGATTCAGTTTTAATTCCGCTTAAACTAAAGCTGATATGGCTGGAAAGACATTCAACAAATTCTTTCTTTCGTGTTGTTAGTGCATAACCTGGTGTCAGAGTTTTTATGCCGCCCATGCACCTCTGACATGGCTTTACATGCCGTCAAGAAATATCTCTCGGGCATGCTGGTTTCCTCACGATGTTTTCCTTCACCGAAGCAACTACTTAATAATTTTACAATACGCACATGAATCCGAAAAATCATAGGTGTGTGCCTTGGGGACCTATTCAACAAATGATTTTGCAAGAAACCCAAAATGTCTATCCGTATTATTTATGAGCATGACTATAGCGTGGCGTTATCTCTCGCTTATCAGTGCAGTAGTAGCTTGTGTTGTTATCGGCACGTCTCTATGCAGTGCATATTTACGAGGATGTTGTTAACGGACACATTATATGGTTTTTGCATTTGTATATAATATATGAGTTATTTCCACATATCACGACCCGAATGCTGTGTAGTAGTAGTGAGGCTGCCTTACGTTCTTAGGGTCCCGGGTTCGAATGCGAATCCCGGTAGGAGCAAATGTTCGTGTGATGAGCATGGACATTTGTTTCCGAGTCATGGATGTTTGCATGTATAATAAAAATGTATTTACAGAAAAAAAGTATCTATGTAGTATATCAACTATCTCCTCGTTGCTTAGTGTGGCACTAGATGGCGCTGTGTGTAATGTAACACTAGCACTTCGCCTGCGACTTCGTCCGCAAAAATTGTGATAGCTCGGCTAATCAATATATTTGTAGCCTGGAGATGTAGCTTTCTAATGGTGAAAGAATTTTTATCAGTTGAGTAGTTCTTGAGTTAAATCGTAACAAAAAAAAAGCGGCCAAGTCCGAGTCCGACTTGGCTGCTTTTTTTGTAGCAGCAAGTAACATAATATAAAAGTTACGATTTTACGATTTATGACGCATTAAAAAAAACTACTTACAAGATCTCGTTCAAACCAATTTTCGGTGGAAGTTGACATGGTAATGTACATCATATATTTTTTTAGTTTTATCATTCTCTTATTTTAGAAGTTACAGGGGGGGGGGACACATTTTTTGCAACATTTTTCATTCCTGCTCCGCTCCTAATAATCGTAGCGTGATGTTATATAGCCTAAAGCCTTCCTCGATAAATGGACTATCCAACACAAAAATAATTTTTCAATTCGAGTTGGTAGTTCCTGAGATTAGCGCGTTCAACCAAACAAACTCACAAACTCTTCTGCTTTATAATATTATATAGAATATAGATCTGTGTGCAAAATTTCGTCCAAATCCGTTCAGTAGTTTTCGCGTGAAAGAGTAACAAACATCCATCCATACTCACAAACTTTCGCATTTATAATATTAGTAGGATTGCCTTGATTGTCTAATGTTCGTAAGTTTTTGTTAGGCTATATTTTACTGGCTGCCGGGGCTGCGGGACTGTTCGAACGAGATACCGTGGCCTCGGAACATAAAGGGCGAGGAAGGAACATGGATGGGTTTTAGTCAGTAAAAGTTTGACACTCCCTCCCGCTCAGCCCAGAGTGGGAGAAGTCATTTGATGATATCCGAAAAAGTCCAATAAACGATTTTAGTTGTTATTTATTTATTTAGTGCTATATCTATTAAAAAAAACCCGCATCAAAATCCGTTGCGTTGTTTTAAAGATCTAAGCATAGGTACATATAGGGGCAGACAGACGCGGCGGGAGACTTTGTTTTATAATAAATAAATGTGTAATATTTTTGGAAAATACGTGCCGGATGTTATGAGTTATTTATTTATCGTTTGGTTAGTGCCTAACCTGGTATCAGAGTTTGTATTATTTATGTACACAAGACACTAATATGGAAATATTATACCATAACTTGCGAGTTCCAAGGCATAGCTTATTTCAAAAGAAACCTCATATTCCGATATCATACGTATATTGATTTGATTCGGTCAGTCTAGCACTGACCTGCATTGTTGTATGTAGATGAAAACGTTTAGGCGCAGAATGTCCAATTCGCAAAATGTCCAGCGTTCGAAAAATATCCAATTCGCAAAATTTCTAAATCGCAAAACGTCCATGTCGCAAAATGTCCAATCCGAAAAATGCCCAATTCGCAAAACTCAAACTCAAACTGAAATCATTTATTTCAACTAGACCATTACGGCTCTTTTGAATGTCGATAAAACGAAAAAAAAGCGAAGCTACAGTCACAGACGAGGCATAATCACTTGAAGTACTGTAGTTGCCCGTTCAAAATGACAAAGACAAAATGTCCAATATTCATTTTTTGTTTTCTGAAGTCGGTTTTAATCAACATTAAACCTAGCACTGGCCTGCAAATTGCAAAAAAACGTAAAATATTGAATTTCATAAACGGGCCATAAAAACTTAATTTGATTTATAACCACAATTAAAACGTTTTCCTCTTGTCTGTTCAAATTGGTTCAATAGTTTAGTTAGTTAATGCGATTAATCACTGTAATTGTTGGAATTTAATTCAATTTACAGTCAGACGTATAATTACCTGTTAAATTTGAATGGCAGTTATTTAATACTCTGAGGAAAACACAGCTGTTAATATGGTACATCAAAATAACATAAACATCACGACTGAATTCCAAGAAGGTTTAGGCAGAGATATGTGTAATAGTACACCTAAATTCGTGTCTAAAGGAGTGTAGTCAGTCCCCCAAAATGCCCGTACATCGACACTTCCTAAGAAAAAGTAGCGGAACAAACTAGGCCCAGCAATTAGTGGCGTTTCTTTCATACAAGCCTAAAGGCCTGGCTTGCCCTTATAACCTACTACTCTTCATGACGTTAGGGTTTCTGAACAGTCAGCTTGCCTTATGGGCTTGCCGTATTGTAGGGCCCCAAGCACGCCACTGCCAGCAATGGACGCCTTTTGGCTGAGATGAAATTGATGTTTTTGATCACGACCCCCGCACTATTCAATACATCCATCAGCACGATGTTTTGAGTCCGTTACATTTGGTCCTACCGTAAACTGTGAATTTTCACCCAAATAGTCGTTTCCCAGCAATAATTTTTGCATAGAGTTACTTAGTTTGATGTACAGAATGCTCGGTGGACGGCTTCTTGAAGCGTCAGCGTTTACATCTTGTATTTAAATGTCCTTGATCTAACCAATGGGGATGCACACTGTGGAACTAATGGCGCTAGCATAGCTGGTTCCAAGCATCGTCATTGGTTGAAAATCAAGGAATGTCATTTCTTATTTCAAAATACTTTGACCTCATTGGTCATATTGAGACCAGCCATGGTGGCGCCATCTACAATTAGCTTTTAACGGTCTTCCCCATTGTAATGACCCTGTAAACATTTTCCTTCCACAGTACTCCCTATGCTTGCTCATCCTATTCCTGGTTGAGATGGGCGGCGCTGTCTGCGGGTTCGTGTTCCCCCGCTCCCTCCACGGACTGCTGGAGCTGAGCTTCACTGAGCGAGTGGTCCATGCGTACAGAGACGACCCTGATCTCCAGAACTTCATCGATTTCGCTCAGAGTGATGTGAGTATTTCTTCTGCTCTCAAATCGGTAAAGGAAAACATCGTGAGGAAAACGGCATGTCCTAGAACCAAAAAAATCGAAGACGTGGTGACATCTACCAATCCATACTGGGCTCGCGTGGTGGATTATAGCCCATTCCCTCTAATTGAGAGGAGGCCTGTGTCCCAGCAGTGGGAACATTAATAGGCTGATGATGATGATGTGAGTATTTTAAATCGATCATTTTTGGCTGTTCTTTCCTCTTCCACCTTATTTTTTTTTGTTTATAGTTTTTTTTTAATGAGTACCTTTTATGGTTTGTGTATGGTGTGTTATAAAACGTGATGAAATGTTTAAATTGCCTTCCTCCTTGCATCTTATTCCTCAATACTGAGGATCGTGACCTCATTTTTGTATCACCTTCTCTCGGATGATTTTTCTCCATCTGCTTTTGTCTTTGGCTGTGTGAAAGGCGAACTCTGAGGTCAAGGGCGGTGCGAATCTGGTCAGACCATCGTATTAGGCTGCGTCCACGAGTTCTTTGCCCGTCTATCTTCCCGGTCGCGATTAGCTTCTCCAGGTTGCCTTCGTCTTTCTTCGCAATGTGACCGCGATGTGTGTTATAAAACGTGATTGAATGTTTAAATTTCCTTGAATGTACAGAAATCGTATGATTTTTGTGGTTATCAATAGACGATAACACATCCGCTTTGCGACAGAATAAAGCACGAAGATAATATTTCCTTTAGTACCTATGGGGCTTTATGCCGTACATAGTACACATACATTTTACCAGTCAAGCTTAAGTCCTATGTAATTTTATACTTATTTTCTAAAGCTAAATTAAGAACTTCTGGGCACACAAAAAGCCGCGCCGCACCGCACCAAAAGTGAGCGATAAAATAGAATGTATGCTCCGTTGCGTGCTAACGCAGACGGCACTCTTTGGTGGGGGACTTAACGTAAGACAAAGATGAGCGTAATGTGCGTTGAGTCTGCGTAAAATTTTGTAAGCTTTGCAGACATTTTGTGCGCCACAGACTCGATCGCACAAAAAATCTGCCGTCTACGCTGCTCCTAAATCTGTAAATATATAATAAATTTCTGATGGGAAAACACAGTCATCTTCATAAAAATACTTAGTAATAGTGTCAGTCAATGCTCGACGGATGGGCACTGACTGATTTGTCTGTAGTTGCTAGTGTGACTGACTGATCCCATCATCAGACGCCCTGCCTTCATTTGTTCTCCAAAGCAAAGAACAGCGATATTCTTTGTCAATATTCATTGATTTACAAAAACAAAAAATACGTGTCCATTATTTTCCAATACTCTAACTGACGGACTAAATAGGTTTGCAATTTTTTGAAACTGTTCTCATGCCTATTTCTCTTGGTCTTCTAGTTCCACTGCTGCGGCCTAACCTCAGACGGCTACATGGACTGGTCGAAGAACGAGTACTTCAACTGTTCTTCTCCATCCGTGGAGCGATGTGGAGTGCCCTTCTCATGCTGCATCAACGCGACCGACATCTCCTCCGGGCTGGTTAACATCATGTGCGGGTATGGCGTGCAGAACTATCCGGTGAGTATTGCCAAGTCTACGATAGAAGACTAAGAAACCAAGTAGCTTTTAATATTTCCTCACAGTAGTTTTGAAAGAGGAGGCTAAAGAGGAGCTCGTGACTATATACTATCAGCTGCTCGGGTCGATCTTTAGGTTAAGCCGTGCTTGCCTAGGTTAGTCTGTGGATG
This sequence comes from Xestia ashworthii, assembly GCA_950022955.1. Taxonomy (NCBI): domain Eukaryota; kingdom Metazoa; phylum Arthropoda; class Insecta; order Lepidoptera; family Noctuidae; genus Xestia; species Xestia ashworthii. Next base: position 16,929,143 of record OX465570.1, on the reverse strand, counting down.
GGTGACCACCCTTCATACCGAGTTACCTCCGTGCCTCGGAAAGCACGTTAAGTTGTTGGTCTCGGCTGTCATTTGCACATCTTTGACAGTCGTTACAGGTAGTCAGTGGCCCAAAAAGTCTGACACCAGTCTTACCAAGTGGTATCGTGATATCCAATATTAACTGGGTTGTGTAGGTCAGATAGGCAGTCGCTTCATGTAAAATACTAGTATTCAGCTGCATCCGGTTAGACTGGAAGCCGACCCCAACATAGTTCGGAAAAGGCTGGGCAGATGAAGATGAGTAGTGAAAAGTAGAGTATGCTCCTATATATAAAAGTGTCTTAGCCTTAGGCGAGCTTCAATCCCTCATTGCAGTTGAGAATACTATCTTAACGCACTTGTATAAAAACAGACCAGGCAAATTAATAAGCGCCATCTCGCGGCAATGGAAGGTACTTAACTGATAGCTGAATGTATGTAACAAACAACGCCATCTATGCGGAAATATTTTAACACTTTTTTTTTTTCATTCATAAAGCGTTTTTTGAATAAAACAATTTAATTAACTGTTAATAATTATTATCATCGAGTATTTCGGTTGCGTTATTGAGCAGTCCTCGATCAAAAATGTTTTATTGTGAGAAAAAAAAAATGTCCTTCCTGTAATAAAAGCATAGGTACATAAATATTGACAAGTATTTATTCGGAAAAACAAGACATGGGCCGAGAAATATTTGTCTGTTTATGTTTACACAGACCAAATACCAAAGTAATCGTTATGTGATGTGTAAAACGTATGCTTTCAACTACAGCAGTTGAAAGCATACGTTTGTCGCGATATCATTATTTGCAACTCGGTTCTGGAGCCTAGTTATTACTATGCAAACGATGTCGAAAGGCACTTGTTCTCTCTGTCGTCATTTCGATCATATTTTTGTTCCACACCATACCTGGGAACCTTCTAGTTACGGAGATATTGGGGGTCAAAGTTACAACTTTTTCACATTTTGTTCGAACTTTACGAGTACTTCCACGACCCCCGTACTATTCAATACATCCATGAGCACAATATTTTTAATCTATTACATTGAGTTTTACCGTACCGATTTTTCTACCTAACTGAAATAGTCGTTTCCCAGCAATCATTTTTGCGTAGAGTTACATAATTTGACTTACTTCAGCACAGCGCTCACGTCCATATTTTGCGTTCCAATTTAGATTTCACGATTATGACAGCTAAGAGCTGTCATCAGGTCATTTGACAGCGCCCACGGTGATATTTCTTTGGGGCATGGTCGTTGTAACCGCAAGATGGCGCATGTCATGACGTCATCTATCACGATTCAAGGGACATCGATTTCGCGCTGGTGATCGCGCTTGCAGCTCACGGTAATTCGGAACGGGTTTATGGACGCTCAAATCGTTTACAGTCTAACTCGGAACGCGGCCTTAGTTTTAGGCTTTGTGTAGAATTCTTTTACAACTTGTATAAAAAACACAACTCGGTGTTTGTTCACTTAAAACTGATTTCTCAACACCCATTCTCAAATTCCAGGTGGCCGAAGCAAGCAAACGCGTCTGGACGAGTGGTTGCATCGAAATCGTCCGGTCGTGGGCCGAGCGCAACCTGTACACCATCGCGTCCGTAGCGTTAGGGGTGGCCCTATCCCAACTGTTCGTGATCTACCTCGCTAAGACCCTGGAGGGGCAGATTGAGTTGCAGAAAGCCAGGTAGGAGTCACATTGCCGGCTGCGGCCCACTGCCGGACTTAGGATTGTGTTGAGGATGAGGTAATGTGGATACGTCTAAATGTAAGAATCTACAGGTAATAGGCATGACGACAGTATCAAACATTTTAAAATCTATTTAGTCCGTCAGTTAGATTATTGAAAAATAATGGACACGTATTTTTTGTTTTTGTATATCAATGAATGTTGACGAAGATAAAACGCATCAAAACTCGGAAGTGGGGACTCGTGACGTCAGAACTAGCTAAAAATTATACCTAGGCTTGACGTATTGGCAATTTTAAAAGCATCGTATCTTCGTTAATTTTGAGTATCGTAACAAAAGAAAAAATATGGGTCAAATATTTTTTAATAATCTACCTGACGGACTAATTAGTTTTTTTGTCGTCAACCCTATATTATTGTGAATGGGGTATCATAATATAATCTGCTAACCCTCAAGCCAATGCACAAACCGTGCGAAGCCACTTAAAAAAAAAAAAAAAAAAAAAAACCTCAAGCCAACTATATGGAGTTCTGCAAAAAGTGCTGTTGTGCCTTGTGTCATTCCTAGTTTCTTTGGCGCTCGTTAGGAATGGGTCAGAAGTTCGAAAGTCGGGTAACTGGGTTGTGGAGGCAGTAGCTGCTTACGGTTGTGCTGGAATCCAACCAAGAGTGATGAAATGATGCTTACATTGCCACAACCATGCAGCGTCTTTAAAATCTTTAGATATATTTTTGTCGAAAATATACTAGTGATGAAACTGGATGTGATGGTCTTGATACAGAAAATCTGATTCGCTAAACGTTTTGTTGATAAAAAAGGCAAAATTACAAGTTTTTGATAAACCCACAACGGTTAAAAAGTAATTGAAAAAATACAAAAAAAGTTTAAAAACCTCTAAATTTAAAAAAAAAATCCCAAGAATACTCGTCGGCTTTTAGCGTCAAGAACAAAACAGATAACATGTTAACCGACTTCAAAAAAAGGAAGTTTCTCAATTCGACCGAATTTTATTTTTGTTTGTTCACGGATAACTTCGTCGTTTATGAACCGATTTTGATAATTCTTTCATAATCATTACTCTCAAACTAATAAACTTTCAACCTCATTACAGATGGCAAACCTGAAACAGGGGCACATTGGGCGCATACCGCGACGAGTGCCGGCGAGCGCTCCTGTAGCACGCAGAGCCTCGCTCGGGACTCGAACCCGCGCCCCCCGCACTCCACATGTGACTCCACCACCATTGGGACTAACCACGGTAACATGTGAAGTGTAACTTGACTTCAAAAACTGGAATCGTTCGCGTCTAATGTGCCATCAACTATAAAAGATTCCGCTGTGCTTTTCTGACACATTTAATGTGCCATTTTGTGGATTTTCAACCCTAACTCGTGATGAATAGGGTACAAAATTAACAGGACTAAATATTGGCGACTTTGTGGATTCTCAACTCTATTTCGTGAAGAATAGGGTACAAAATTGTGTGTAACTAAAAACTTGCGACTTTGCTATGTGCCATCGAAGTCACAAACAAACAAATGCTGATGTGCCATCGACTATTTATATATCTATGGTGATTTGATTTCACTTTGTTGGGAATTTTACTTAATTTTTATGGTAACAGTTAATTACTTGGCATGTAAAAGTTTCATACAATCTTCAAAAACATTCCATATATTTTTAGATTCTAAATTTCAATTTTGTTGAAATCTATGTAGAAAAGACTAAAGTTAGTTTCCTTCTACCTTTCTTTGGCACTGATAAAAATATTTTAGCAACGGAATAAACAACGACATGTTTAACCTTTTGTCCGTCGCAGTCACATATATGTGACTAGCGGACGGCACCCGCGTAGTCTCAAATGTAGCTTTCCAATGGTGAAAGAAAGTTATAAATCGGCACAGTAGTTTTTGAGTTTATTCATTAAGTGCAAACATACACACAAAAAGGTAACATTGTGGGTTGTCGTGGAGGGTACGTGCGTGCCTTTTTATGCGGTCAAAGGTTAAAATCATTAGTATTGCCTGTTAAAAAAAAATAGCAATTTATTTTACTAAGTCAGTGTTGCCATGTCATAAAAATGGTAAAATTCTCCAACAAAAAAAAAAAACAGCATTTACGAAAAGAATCTCAGGACAGTTCGGAATTGTATTTCGTATCATCACGCCGGCCCCATAGGGAGTTGGCAGATCTCTGCGAGCTTTCTTATTTAAGCGGCATTATTGTGCATATTACTATAATAGTTGTAATTTATGTATGTTTGCCAATTAATGGTGTTAATATCTGTAGGTTTTAAGATACGTATCTTTATGTGTATTGTTGATATTTTTTCGTTTTGGGGTAAGTAGAATTTGAACGAAAAAACTTGTGGACAGATTTGGTTGATTTGTTTCGCTCAGTCGTCAGTATGAACACAAACAAAAAACCCTTAAATATGATAATGTAAGCCTTGCCAAGATGTGTTCCGTCGTAAAATTTAATCCATATTTCCTGCGGTTAGCAATTATTGCAAACGACTTCAATAAAGAAAAAAAAATTTTTTGATGGAAAAATATTAATTACTTTTCAAAAGTTCAACTTACCCAACAAAAAACCAGCATAGAACCATGTATTTCGTGTTATATTAGTTTATCTTGCATTTATAACGGACTGTACATACGGCGTCTATATTATAATCATAGGGTAACAATATCCTGTGAATATTATGAATTTAATTCTCAATAATCTTATTAATGTAAGTATTATTTTGGTACCGATACCGATACTAACGAATTATCGCTCATTAAAGCTCATGCTCCAGTGTAGTCCGCGAAATTTGAATTTTCTTACGTATTTACAATTTGCAGGGCAGTGCTAAGTTGTATGTTGATTAAAATATAATTCGCCGCTGTAAGACGTATGTTGTTACAGAATTATAATCATCAATACAACCCTCTAAGTTCATCTAACTCGATTGAAGGACTTTTTCATGAAATAGTCATTCTTTCATTTCGTGGGCTACCCTGGAACCTTAAGGTGTAAACGTCAGGATTCAAATCAAATCCTAAAACGCCAAATTGCAAAAAAAAAAACGTAATAAAATTTGAATTTCGTCGGCTAGCCTGACGCTTTCACTTTAGGGAGCAGGTTTAATGAATATTTAAAGCCACAAGCACAAATATGTATTACATACACTTGCAACTTTGAAATAAGACCCCATCTAATAATACTAGGGATTCTTTAAAACTATGTTTGGAACGAAAATTACAATCAATTCTGTAGAAGAACAAAAATCACTTGAAAGTTGCGAAGACATGTTAGTTTAACACTCATTCTTGTATACATTATGGGATTTTCTACCCTTCCCTAGTCGCTGGATAGATGGCGCTGATCTCGGTACGTTACTGCAAGTAACAGAACGTCACATCATTTCACTTGGACCGAAAGTGTCAGTCAACGAGTGTATTATGTGACGTGCAAGGAACTTATATTCAACCTGGAATGTGCACAGGCTGCCGAAACGCGGTCCGAGCGAGATAGCTTCGCGAGAGCCCTCTGTCCCTTTCATTAGGGTGACCAAACAATATGATGTAGGTAGATACTAATATAATAGGATATAATATATTAACCAATAATTTGATTTCATTAAATAATAAGAATTATGCTTTAAGGATAAATTAAAGTAAAACGCATTATTGAGAATTTATAAATATTTATTTATAAATTCTATATACCTACTTTCTATATTTACAGTCAGGTTCACACATTACTAAATAAAACAGTTTTATGCAATTTCTGTCTTAAAGTTGATTTGTGACCTATAATTTTCAATGTTTGAGTTTTACCGTGGCTCATCATACGGGCGGTAAGATAATGAGACGCAATGCTTTTAATAAGTTGCATTTCGTGTGAATCTTCACATTGAAATGATTGAATGGGATGTGGCGGATCAAAATAATTTCTCAGAATACTATAAAAGTTTTGCAAAACAAATAATATAATTTTTACTTTATTTACCTTTTGTAATGACTCTGAGCTATGAAATTTGAATATTTTTTCTGTGTACAGAATGATTTGAAAAACAAATTTAGAAACATATTTTAATTTGCCTCTGTCTATGAATGACGTGAAGGATGAAACTTTGTACACATCAATAGAGTGATCATAGTCATGATCATCATGTTCCTTGTTAATAAACAAGGCAGCAAGACAATGTTTGCAACTTAATTTTTCGGATATTTTTTTTGCACAGCATCCAGCCATGTAGTAAAGTATATTGTTTTTGTAATATGAAAAGTCTTCATTGTCTACATAAAACAGTAAATCGATTAGTTGGTCTTCGCTAGCCTCGGCATTTTCTATAATTGCTCGTTTGGGATGTCTAAATTCCAAAACTGGAGTCATTTCAAAATCATCCTCAGTGCCACAATTAGCGTTAACACTGGGTTCCACGCTATTGCGAAATAAAAGTTTTCGCAACGTGTACCGAAATTGAAGCGAACTCGGGTTGTCGTTTAAGGCACCACACCTTCTAACGCAAGAAAAAAATATTTCAAGATTATCCTGCGAACACTTACCTATATGTTAAAAAGTACTTCATTTCAAGTGTACTATCTTTTAGTAAATCAAGACACAAGTTTGCAAAGCTAAATGTATCAATAATAAATCCAAGAGCAGGAGTTTTACGTCGGTGTTCAAGGATATTTGTGTCATTGATTTTTAAATTCATCAAATAGTTTCTAGTTTCAGTGAGCGCATTCATCCAAATTTCAGTGTTTTGCAAACGTAATGGTGACTTAAAGCCTTTACCAAAGGGATTTTTTGAATTGAATATATCAAATATTCTATCCAAAACTCGAATATACTCGACAGTAGCTTCGCTTCCTTCAAAACGCTTATCGCCACATTTTGCTAAGAATTCAATTGCATCGGCAACTGAATTGCTCAACACTTGTGCGGCTAATTTGACATTCATCTTTTTACCAGCAAAACCAACGTGATTACTAGTAAGTTTGTTCGCTAATTTGAGCCCTTCCTCTTCTTGTATTGCATCTAATTTTTTTATAAAATTGAATTGTATGTCACCTTTCACAGAAGTCATATTTGTTTCTGCAAAAACATTTCTGGATAGCTTGAGCATATGGGGAGGATCTAAAATGCAGTGGATTTGACAGTCTTTTGTTGGGTGCTTGAAACTTGTCGTCATTTCAGGTAATGTGAACTTGCAACCCAAAATCTCATAAGTTTTGACATTAACACAAGTACCATCACACGTTAAGGATCTTACAGTAATATTTGCTTCTGATAACATCCTAATAGCTGTTAATATTAACTGCGATTGAAGCTCAGCTGATATTTTGTTAATAAAAAAGTAAGCTATAGGACATTTAAATCTTTTTGTGTAAGATACAATCATGAAAACAAGAGCCTCAGAAGCTAAGGTTTCACATTCATTTGGTAGAATTCCTCCATAATCTACATAGCCCCAGTATTTATCAGTTTTTTTATCGTATCTTAATTCTGTTCTTATTGCCATAGAATCAAAAAGAAGGGCTACATTTTTAAGAGAGGCGTCCTTGGCTGCAGTTTCTTTTAAAAACATTAGTACTTCCTGTATGAAACCAACACTACAGTCACGTGTAGCCAAAAGTCTTCTCAATGTAGCTGGATGAGGGAGACACACATGTTTTCTTAAAAAAAGATACGCTTTTGGGCTGTAGAAGTGCAAAGTTAGCGCAAAAGATTTCAATTCTTCACTATACCTTACTTTTTTTTTATTAATAGCGTAATTAAACTGCTCATGAATATGCACAAAATTCGTTTTTATGACGCTTTCAATTTCTTCTGGGTCATGGGTCTTTTTTTTTATCACATTCAATAAAGATTTAATGCTATGGATTCTTAAGTCTCTTCTTTTTACGCGCTGCTTCAGAACTTTCACTTCTCGTTTCAAACCTTCAATTACATCACATTCATAGCGAATTTTTTTCGTAGGAGGTTCCTTGGAGGTGCTAGGCATAGGGCTGATTTCAAACTTATGCTCAGGAGTGACTGAAATATTCGCGGGTTTCTCAATAGACACTTCTGCTTCACTTCTTACTGGGGCACCTTGAACAATCATATTGCTTAGAAAAGCTATTTTTTTTTCTGGTGGAACAATCTGCAAATTAAAAAGGCCTATTATTTATGTTGGAAGGTACTGTGAATAAATTTTAATCAAAAAAACCTTTTTAAAAATAAGCTTTTATAAAAATGCACTAAAAAATAAGAAAATAAAGTAATAAGAAAATAAACCTTTTAGTAAGTAAATGAAAACGAAAATTTCATAAAAGCTTGTCGCGCGAATGGAAAAGGCAAAAGAAAAACTATACGCGACAAGCTTTTATGAAATTTTCGTTTTCATTTACTTACTAAAAGGTTTATTTTCTTCTTTTCAGTGCATTTTTATAAAAGCTTATTTTTAAAAAGGTTTTTTGATCTAAATTTTATTTTTAAATTTTTAGTTTTGTCATAATCATTGAACTCGTATGCGAAATTTCGTGTCCGGACCATTAACCAGGTCATGTCTACCATAAAAATGTATTTGTCACCAGAACCAAAGGTGTGTGCAAAATTTCAGCTCAATCGGTTAGGGGGAACTGGTCTGAAATTCAGTTCAAGATTTGTACCTAACTAACTAACTAACTAACTAACTAACTAACTAACTAACCAATACACAAGGCAAGTCCAATAATAGTTATTTATGCAACTGTCGAATAATAAGGGGTATTAAAACACGAATGTGGGTTTGATTGTTCATGAGTGTTTTAATACCTAATTATGTACAGTTGCATACAAGACTTTATCTACATCCATGATATGAATAATCCATAAAAGTATCTGAAACAGTTAGCTTGGGCGGCGGCGGCCTCAGCGGCTGGTCGATCTGTTCGTGCGACATCGGGCCCCTTCGTGCATCCTCACATCCTGCCGGTGAGTGTCATAGTAACCATAATTTCAATAAAAGAACATTGTCATGCACGCGCTGTTTTAATGTTGGCAATAAGCTAACTGTTTCGGATACTTTTATAGAGGATTTATAGCATGGGTGTATAAAAAATTAGACAAAACCATCTAAAAACCGTAAATCTTAAACCTTAGGAAAAATAGTTGGAACAGCATCGGATTTCAGTTTTGAAACTGAACTATGTTTTATTATATCCTGGGGTCTGAAGTGAAGACTGCAAATAACGGAATAATTTTTGATATTTGAATGACTTGGAATGGCATCGAGCCATTTTTGCCTCCCTGATTCTTCTCCAGGCAGTCTGAAATTATATTCTTTAAACTTATTTGGGCCCCGACGGGGACGTATTAGTCCCAAACGGTAACTCCCGTTGAGCACCGCGGGGACGTATACGTCCCCTGTCGTCACCATATGGCTCTGAATCGTTTGCAAACGCAAGGAGCCAAAAGCAAACTGGCAGGAGCTTCAAACGGTACCAATTTTTTACTAAAAATAAACTGGGCAACACTTTTTTGAAAGGCGTCCTTGTCGTTGAAACGCATGCGGATGAGTAACTAGGCGGGTCTCGAGGGAAGTTTTAGTTTTTATTGCGCCCGGCCGTTAAAGGTTAAAATATACGAAGTGACACACCTAAATTCCCTGGCCGGGTGCCTCACTTGAGGCACCCACAGGACTGTCCGGTTAAGCAGTAGCCAATCGCAAGATTGAACTGCAAGGTGCCATTTCGAAAAAAAAAAAAAAAAAACACACCTAAATCAGCGATTAATATGGGAAGTTGAAACTTTTTTGCCATTTCCCTACAACGTTCCTCGGGAAATGTGAAATTTCATGACCACGTCTATTAAGTATTCGCTACACCATTACATAAAGTTATATGCGTGGCGTGTACTACAGAACAGTCTCAACACACATATTACTGAAATAAATGTTAAAATCAGCCTAGTACAAACATAAAATACCTATAACAGACATGCGTAATTATGATTACGTTGAAGACTACCTCCTATTTATATGCTGCATTGTGTAAATAATCTTATAATTTCGTTAATTATGGGCACCCTACTTCAAGAATTGAAATATACTTACTTGAAGAAAGAAACACCGCATCCTGCATAGGATTCGCTTTTGCAACCTTTAATCGCACACTTTTTAACCATTTTTATTACGTCCGATTTTAGAAATTGGTTGTTTTATAGTCGAATTCGGTTAAATTAAATATTACCAACTTGATCACCATAATAACAACAAATTAATATGGCTGACGGGCTGCCAGTCTAACTTATTTAAATTCTACTAATAATCTCTTCTTTTTTAATTACATTTCAATACAGTGTCCAAATTATTGCTAAAAAAATGTTCTCATTCTAACAGATAATTGAAAAATATTAGAAATATATCAGAACAAAAATTAATGTTTTTTTACTAAGACATGAAAATATAATTTTTTCCTACCATTCCTACTAAATTCGGGAATAATCCTCCTGGCAACACTTTAGAAAGAGACACAGGGCTCTCGCAACGCTTTCTCCCTCTGACCGGATTTCTCTCTGACCAAGTGATTGTCTATAATAGAACTTAGCTTCTTAAACATAAGGTTTATTTTTATATTGGTGTCAAATTGGCAATGCACATTCCAGGTTGAATATAAGTTCCTTGGTGACGTGTGTTTTTTCAAGCGTTTTGGCTTTGGCACCTAATAACGTAGTCAGTTCAACGCCATCTACCGAGTTCTTGGAAACTATTTTTTTTTAATTCTCATAAATAAAACCTCTCATTGTATGTCTAAAATATACGCAGTTCCATAAATGTCGGTATCGGTGCAAATATGAATATTATGTTTAAACAAGAATTAATGAAAATAGTGTAATAATTTTAATAATTGTCATATTATTGTCTCACGATAAAAAAATCTTCCTTTATTAATGTTTAAGTAGGAAAAATATCTGAATTGTGATACGTTTTATTCCACTCTTTTTAAATGAGATGTTGTCTAGAAATAGGACATTTATGCTCAATTTTTTCCAAAATTTAAATTCCAAAAGAATAGGAGGAGTTGCTTTTTCCACTGAAAATATTAGACTGATTTATTTTTATTAGAAAAAAACAACAACATGTATGTAAATGTCACCGTCAAATTGTAAAACCCGTTAGATTGTAATCTAGCGAGATTGTAAACTCTCGATAGATTGTCAACCGAACATACTGCTTACAATATAACGCATTTTTTTTTCGGTAGATTGTAATATAGCGAAGTGTAACCGTAAAATTGTGAAATGTTTCACTTCGATAGATTACAATCTAACGGGTTTTACAATTTTACGGTGACATATACACATTTTTAGACACAATTTAAACTAAGTTGTTTCCGACAGATTTGATTTCGGTCTAAAAGTATTGTTACTAAATAAAAATTTACGAAAATTATGTAAATACAATATTAGAAAATTGTTGATTTTCATATCATTGGAAAAAAGTTAATTATTAATATAAAATTCTATTTAAATCGTCCCATTGCACGCGAGTGCTCAAAATTTTGTTGATCGCTCAATTTTCTTCTAGTTAGAATTTGTTAATTTGACTGCTATTATATTATAAATTCTATTGTGTCAAATTACTTTCCTCACCAAGCCAACAAAATAAGCGTTTTTTTTTAACTTTGAAAAAAAAAACAAGCATTAAATACAAATATTAATTTTTAATTTCTAAGTTTATAAATAAACAATATTATAGAAACTCTTAAACTGCCATTAACGGATGATTTATAGTAAACTCGGATCAAAGTTACTGGTCGATCAATCGTTATTATGTAATATTATTATTATTATTTATTCATGTAATACTACACAATACAATCTCTGCAACACACATTAATAATAGTATAATGATATCGACGCACAAATGTATTCAGTATATCATTTCGAACACCCACATAGAAAGGAGACCCAGCCTCCATACTTTTTTGGGCTATTTTCAAAAGTCAACCGTCAACCAAAATAAACTTATTAAGGCGCTACCCCAGGCAAAATTAGCAACTCTATTTGTGGTGATTCAAACTTCGTTTGAAATACTATTAGAATAAAGTTCTAATCAGCTTGCACTACAAAGTGGTTTTTACGTCAGTCACTGCGGGTCGAATAGTGCGAAATTAGTGATTTTTATTCTTTATAAAATCAAATTTCCGTCTTTTGAAAAAAAAAAACTAGCATTATGTTCATTATTAAATTTTCTATCCATTAGTATAAGAAGCAAATCAAAATAATGTTAACTTTACGAGAAGAAGCATGTTATAAATATTTTTTTCTCATTTTTGTGGTTTCATTGTGAGGGGATTTATTACACATTATGAGACTTAAAATAAAAAATAAAACTACCACTTTGCAGTCTAAGAATATGTAGAAATTTAATGTATTTTTATTACTTGGTATTTCTTTTGGATAAAGAGGAGTTGGCTCCAAAAAACTGCACAAAAAACGGCTTTTGCTTGGGGTAGCGCCTTAATTGGATAGAGCATAACATAATAAACATTTTATATTATTACACCTAAGTCTTATGTCAATTCACCGAGAAGTTATTCAACCACAAAATATCTGAGATCACCCAGATTGGGGTAATTTTTTGCCGGCCCTTTATTTTGGTTGGCCACACTACACTTTTAAAAATAGCCCAATCTGAGTTTTTGTCGGGGAACATGTCCCTTATACAACTGTTCTTAGATAATCAGACCGTTATATTATCTTTGAACATGTACCTTACTGAACACGCGGTAACCGTTTGTGTGTCGATGCCTTCCACAATGTATCGAGTGTGATGGACACTGGCTTGGCCACCATCAGGAATTTTAACTTTGAAAACACAAAAAAAAGTCTTTAATAATATTCGAAAGGAGATCATTCTTTTTGTTCGATGGTTTGGGATAAAAAAAAATCGGCAGCCGAATGAATTATATTTTATTTAAATGTTGGTACAGGTAGAAACACTTTTTTGAATGGCGGCAATGCTGTAATAAATTCGGTAACAGAGATTACAACGATATAGTTCTTAAAACCCCTAATGCAAATTGTTTCCCGTTATGTATTTTATCAAAATTAAACTCTTTCCTTTAATTTCCCTTATGTCATTACTTCCCAGAATTTGTCGGTTAGTGGTTCAAAAGATATAGGTGGCCGAACTGGAGAGAGTCTCCCTAGCTTGGCCACTTTTATTATATCTAAAAAACTAGGGCACCTAGCGAAGATCTGTTTTCTCCCATATTTTGTCTCCAATTTGTCGCCAAGTCACAGATTTAATCGGGTCTTAGTTTAGAAGATATAATAAGTTCAATAAGTAAGGTATAGTCCGAGAGCTAAATCGAATCAACTCTTATGAACTCTTCGATCTAGCTCTTGGACTACTGGCTGAGGAGACTCTCCAGATCGGCTACCTAGATATTTGGCGACACATTCCGACAATTTTTTTTGTGTTATCAAAATTAAAATCCCTGATAGTGGCCAAGCCAGTGTCAATCACACGAGTATCGACAATAGTTAAACTACGACATAATAATTAGGTGCAATATTTTTAATTAGGAAAAGTGCTCATACACCATAGAGTTCATTTACGAATATTATTTTATATTGACAAGTGTAACGCGTTGCATCGTTCGTTACATTATTTAATTGTACTCGATTTGTAGACTAAAAATTAATCAATAATTCCATGAATATGTGATTATTTGTGTTAAATTAATTATTAAGTAGTAATTTTCCGAATGTTTCTCAAAATGATTTAGGCCCGAATTCCTCCTACGCTGACGTTGGTCGCATACGTCAGCGAGAAATATATATGTCATCGTAAAATTGTCAAACACGTTAGATTGTAATATAACTAGAGAGATTGTAAACTCTCGAAAGATTGTCAAACGAACATACTGCTTACAATATGACACATTATTTTTCGGTAGATTGTAATCTATCGAAATGAAACCGTAATATTGTGAAATGTATGCGATGGAAGTCAACTCGCGCGGTGTGCAGGAGGGGGAGGAAAGGAGGGGTCCCCCTTGCCCCATGGTACCACTCTCATGAAAAGATAATGTACCATTCCTGAGAAATACCGATTAATATACCCTAACCTCATAACACTTTATATTCTCCTAAAAGGCGTAGTCGACTGGCTAGAGAGATTACAATCTGACGTGTTTGACAATTTTGCGGTGACATAAGTATACAACGTACGCGCTGCTGAAGTCAGCGTCCGCAGTATGTTGATAATAACACAATACACGTACGCGCGACCGACGTACGCGAGACACATCAGCGTAAGAGAAATTCAGGCCTTAGTGGGGCCTTCTTGTCTTGTTATTGACTGCAGTATAAATATATCATAATATGATAGTGAAACAAATACAATATTAGACTTTTTCAGTTATTTTATGTCTGAAAGTATGCAAAAGCAACCTTATCGTAACGGGCATAAGGATCAGTTTGCGATTATGACAGTTTTATCAAAAACTTGATAATCAACCTTATTGTAACTGTAAAGATCAAAATCAGAATTAAAATAACTGAGAGGACAAAACTCGATTTTAACCAAATATAATCTATATGTCGTATCTTAGTGAATAAGTTTATACACTTATCGATGTACATATGTATTAGGAGTTCTAGTGTATGTATTAAAGCCATTCAATTTGCTAGACGAAATGCTTGAGCTATACGAGTATATGTTTGTCATTAATGCCATTGTCACATAATATGTGACAAAATGGTAGGTGATATTGTGGATTGGCGTTGAGGGCATGCCTGCGAAGCTCTGGCGTTCAATAGGTTAACAAATAAATACAATGAAATAGTTTTCTAGTCTCAAGTTTAGATTTTACAGTATCATAATTTGCATTTACTTTTTTTCTTCACTTTTATCCGTGTTTTCATTTCGGTCATTTTTTTTTAAATTCTTATCTGACTTGGTTTACATAGTATAAGTTACTACTTCATTTACCACATTAATTAACCAACCATAAAAAATGAACTGATGCGGTCCCTAACATTGACACTGAAATGGAGACATTAAAACTATGTTTACTGTTTTTTTGTGAGTTCCTGATATTTCGGCGCTGTTGCAAGCACCATGATCCCGGATAAACTGAAATTATTGCGGTTTATAAGCTGACAAATATACCGTTTTCAGTGTGATTGTAGGTATTCAAATATGTTTTTAAAATTTTGCATTTCCTGTTACAAAACTCGTTTCCCCGCCCTCAAAAGTCGAAGTAACAACAAAAGTTCAAGCATTTCGTCTAGCCGATATCAGTTAGTATATAGCACAATTCATATGAGAATGAAGATATTTTGCGTAAACAGTGGGAACTGATAAAAAATACATTATTCTTGTACATTGAATACCAGTTGTCAGTGATGTAAAATATAGGAAATTAAATGAACTGTAACCTGTATTAAGTTTTGTTTTTTTTTTTGTAAGTCCTTGCTCATCGGCCATTTTCAATAACTTATTGACAGGTAATGGAAGGTTCTATCTCTAACTGTTTGACATTTAGGCTTACGGGACCCATGGTCAAATAAAACAAGGTCTGGCATTCCGGGAGCGACGTCGTGCTTACGTCACTATTCAGTTGCCACTTCATTGCAACAAAACACAAAATTATGGAAACATTTTCAGTCACCATTCTGTTAAAAAAATATAAATTACTCCTAAGTTGTCTCTATCTATGGTAAGTACCTTTGTTCACATAATTATGCTACCGAACCTTGGCTTGTAATTTGAAGCTTGTAACCCTAGCATGGATACAAGATTCTTTTTGTCACCGAAAATCTACAATGCGGGTAGAGCTAAAGGCAAAAGTTAGTAGGAATTTAATAATTAGATCAATGTTTTACTAGATTGAATTTCCCCAGATTATAAAGTTTGAGAACCATTGATAGCGGTTATGACGTAGATGCGGGTCACCCACGTGACTTCTGTCTCTCGGAATGCTATACCTGGCGAAGTATATTATTGTACCATGACGGGACCGTTAGATTCAGAACGTCACAGAAAAGCTTGTTTTTTTTTCTATAAATCAGTCCTCCGACTGACAGGTACGTGACGCGGATAGGATATTTCAAGCTTACTTTGTTTATAGAAATACCGATAGCTACGAGCACACGGTATCGGTTTGCCCCACGCGGGCGGAGCACCGCCGTGTCCTCCAGGCGGCTCACGGCGGCGGCTCGCTCTCGCGTCCGGCCCTGTGTGTGTGGTTCTATCCATGCTCCGGAGCGAGACGGAATGGGAAGCCGTCATCTCCGCGCTGCGAAGCAGTCATGCTAACGAAGGAGGTGGCGGAACGCGAGAGAGAGAGAAAGAACCTCGCGCCTAGGCGCGGCCTGTGGACGGCTCACTATGGGCTAGCTCGCCGTCCGTCCGTCTGATGAAGACAGGCCGTGTCGACGGCGCCAGAGTGCGTTCCACGCGCGCCTTAAAAAGATGTCTGTCCGGAACATAAAGGTCGAGGAAGGAACATGGATGGGTTTTAGTGAAAGCCTGACACTCCCTTCCGCTCCGTCCAGAGCGGGAGGAGTCATTTGATGATTTACCATAAGGTATGGTTTAGAACGAAAAATGACGGGATGAACATGTGCCTTTCGGCTTCGAAGAGTTTCTCACACCCTTTATGTAGTTATTAGTAATAACACGTTCGTAAATTAAACACATTTTTATTTCTAAATTATCAATACAGAGACAATTCCTCATTTGTTCTACTTTCCTAACGTTTCTACCACTGTCTACTTCTATCGTATACCTATCTTAACACAAAGTCACATACATGAAGCCTCGTTGCCAAGTGTGGCACTAGATGGCGGTGTGTAATGACCAGCGATATTTATTTATTTATGCCGTGCCGACCACAAATAGATTGGTATAAGGTGGATACTCCAGGGTAGCCCGAGAAATTCAAATTTTCTTACGTTTTTTGCGATTTGCAGGCCAGTACAGGTTGTATGTTGATGAAAAAGTCGTTAAATCGACTTTCATGAACTTGGAGAGTTGTATTGATGATTTTGATGATTATAATTCTGTAACTATATACGTCTTACAGCCGCGAACGATATTTTCATCAACAGACCTGGCCTCCAAATTGCAAAAAACGTAACAAATTAAAATTTCGCGGGCTACCCTGACGCTTCCCCCTTAAAAGCGCAGGAAAATGATGTTGCATGACTTCTCTTCTTATTCTCCACTTTTATCATTCCCCTGTTACTTCTTACCATTCCCTCTTGTCTTACTTCTTACCCTTGCCCTTCCCCTTCTTTGAAGAAATAAAAGAGGGGTCAGCGGCGGGCGGCGGCGGGGGAGGGGGAGGCCAGTACTTATCGAAGAGTTCCTCAGTGGCCGCGAAACCCAGCGGCAGAATATGACTCTTGCGGTTCCATTCTTCTAACTCCAACAGTTCCTCTTCGTCTTGTCTTCGTTCTGCTTCGGCTTTTTTCTGTGGGAAAATAAAATATCATGAAATGCCTGTAATTTCCAAAGGTACACGCACATTGTGCCTATTTTAGGTTAGGCATGTAAAATTATATGCAAAACGGGTGAGCATATAAACGGGTGGCTTTTTTATACCCATAAAGGGTATGAAAAAGTGTCTTGGCCATTATTTTTTTGTTCTAGAATCTAGACCATACCTGTGATCCTTACAGTTACGGAGATATAGGGGTCAAAGTCATCTATTTACACAACTTTTTTTGAATTTATATTTGCGACCCCCACACTATTCAATCCATCCATCAGCACAATGTTTTGAGTGCGTTACATTGAGTTTAACCGTAAAACATGATTTCCCAGCAATAACTTTTGTAGAGTTACTTAAGTTTGATGTACAGAATGCTTGGATAATGACTTTGTACAGTCTGTTTACACCCTGTACAACATAACATTACAAACGATTTGCCAGTAAATTTTAGTCTTACGTAGGTAGGTAATAGGGGGCATATTGCCATCAATCGGGGTTATATCGGGGGACTTCGTTAGCTGCAACTGAAAAATTCTTGATGAAAAAATCTAAAAACACTGCCCGACCCGGGAATCGAACTCAGGACCTCATGCTCTGCAATCGCGCTTGCAACCACTAGACCAATGAGGTAGTTGATTGCCCTAAGCCACTAAAAAGCCTGCTGAAAGTCATTGCAGAATGCAAGACGCTTTGAAAATTGACATTTCTCTCACAAATGCAAATGTTTGTCAAACACGTTATACACAGATTGTAATCTCTCTAGCGAGTTTGTAAACTCTCGAAATATTGTCAACTGAACATACGGAAGTGTCTCTTCCCCCATTAATCGGGAGTTGGAGCACCCCCACGTTAGGTTAGTTAGGTTCCTTTAAATCCTGCAGACGGAGACTACGTTTTTAGGGGAATTAAAGTGTTTTAAAGTTTGGTTATATTAATCGGTATTTCTCAGGAATGGTACATTATCTTTTCATGAGAGTGGTACCACTGGGC
This sequence comes from Xestia ashworthii, assembly GCA_950022955.1. Lineage (NCBI taxonomy): Eukaryota > Metazoa > Arthropoda > Insecta > Lepidoptera > Noctuidae > Xestia > Xestia ashworthii. The sequence continues at coordinate 16,910,966 of OX465570.1, read as the reverse complement.
AAGGGGGACCCCTCCTTCCCTCCACACCGCATGAGTTGACTACCATTGCATGCATTTCACGAAAAATAATGCGTTTTATTGTAAGCAGTATGTTCATTTGACAATATTTCGAGAGTTTGCAATCTCTCTAGTTATTTTACAATCTAACGTGTTTGACAATTTTACGGTGACATAAAGTGAAAGCGCCAGGGTAGCCCGCGAAATATAACTAAGGAGTGGAAAAAAACCCTTATTAACGAAGCCGAAAGGCACTATAGTTCTCCTCGTCATTGCGATCATTTTTTTGTTCTAGACCATACCTGGGACTGTGGGAGCCTTCTAGCTACGGAGATATTGGGGGTCAAATTACCAACCTTTACACAAGTTTTCTTTTTTTTTTTAATTTATGTTTGCGACCCCCACACTATTCAATCCATCCATCAGCACAATGTTTTGAGTGCGTTACATAGAGTTCTACTGTAAAACGTGATATTTCACCCCAATTTTTTTTACATAAAGTTAGTTAGTTTGATGTACAGAATGCTTGGTTCATGCCCTAAGCACCAAGGGACAGTTTATACCCTGTTTAAACATGTATTAACAGTAATTAAAATCATCAATCCAACCCTCTAAGTTCTAACAAAACACGTAAGAATCGTTGAATTTCGCGGGCTACCTTGGCATTTCCTCCTTCTAGAACCAAAGACTATAAAACCCTAGAACCCTGACCTCGAGAAATTCCAAATAGACAGGATTAGGTGGCTCATCTTTCTTCTTTTTCTGCTTAAGAGCGGCTTTGTCTTTGTCTTTGTCTTTTGCCACCTTTTTCTCAGGTTTCTTGGTTAACTTTATAGGAGCATACATTCTTTTTGGGTCCTGTATCTGGCTGGGTGCCTCTATCAGCGAGTATTCAGGACTGAATGTGAATACTGAACGAATAAGGTTGTACTGGTAGTCTGTGCTGAAACTGAGGATGAAATAGGTTTTAAATGTTCCCCCTGCTTCGACACAAACCTGTCTGTAAGAGGGATTGGGTTGGTTGGTCATCCACCACGCGGGCCGGTGGATATAAGAACCACAACTTTTCGTTTTTTTTGTTGTCATGGCGCCTAAGCCTTTTGATTCACCCATTCACGCTTGTGAATACCCTTGAAGGAAAAACTTAGGGACTCTTACAGAGACGTCACACGAGGCCACATTTCTCCATGTCTCATTGATTTATCAGCTTGTGTTGAGTACATGGGATATTATTTGCTAATTATAATATCCCATGTGCTCTAATTGTCAGAAAAAAAATCATAAACAGACTAACAGATCAAAAATATAGTGAATTATCTTCGCAAGATCTCGAATGCAGCATTCATAGTGTGGGCCGACATTACCAAAGTGTACTTTTGTATTAAGGTTTGAAGGTATAGGCATTATTCGAGAGGTTGGGGAGTCCTTCGGGGGATCTTGTGCCTTGTAGTACACCCCAGCCTGCGCGGGGGTGGGCAGCTGGTCCGTCTCGACTATGTACTTTGAAGCCGCTAGCATATTGTCCTGCGAAGATTGAAGGGATTAAGAAGAAGCCATTATGAGCACGAACCGTATAAAGAGGGTATTTGGATTTTGGGGGCTAGGTAATATTGAATCTAGTGGGAGGATACCAGTGCTATCGAAAATAATAAAATATTATGACAAGGTGAAAGATGAGGGCAGATCACCAGAGTTCAGTAGGCTATTAGCTACTTACTTAGGGTAATAATAATTATTATTATAAATAAATAAATAAATTATTATTAGAAATACCTGAAACCTCCTCATCATACGGTTCCTGTCAGCAGCATCGAAGAGTTGCATCTCTTTCATCCACTCGCAGAACCATAAGATTAGAATGGCTTGTGATGCTGTAATGAAATCATCACAGTTGTAAGTTATGGTAGGAGAGTCTGTAGGTGGTAGTGGTCGTTCGGGCCCCATTGCGGTTTAAGTTTTATGAAAACTATTACCGTCTTATTACAAAACGTGGTCTTAAAAATAGTACCGGGTTTAGTACCTACTAGGTCTAAACCATGAACTTGAAAAAACGTTATTACAAAACGAAGTTTATCGCTAGTCCTAGAACTATCTATGGTATCAAAGTTAGACCATCGTGACCCCTAGTTTAACTATGGTAAGTACTAAATTGTCAAACGTCAAATCCTTTTTTAGTTTTGAGGTTAATTTTCGGAAAGTTTTTGTGATTTAAACAAAAATGGATGTTATTGATAGGATTGATACGATTGATTTGAAAGATTTGGATCTGTTGGGTATTTTTGAGAGTACCCGGGGACCCAACCGAGTTCGTCAGCGACGAAATCCATTTCATCTGACGAAGATTTTCGATGTAAATACAGATTTACAAAACGTTTTGGCCAAAAGATTGTCGATCTGCTACGTGATGATTTATCCCACGATCCTCGAGGACATCCTTTAAGTTTGTAACTTATTTCGATATCTTACTCGAACTACGTGCGCTGCCCAGTTCACTCCGTTATACGCGCTAGCTCGATAGTTGTTCCAAACCAGAACAATTGAATTATGAACATGCATTAAAAAAAATACAAGTCGTAATATTTAAATACCTATAAATAACAAAACTTTATATTTTATCACTACAAATAAAAATGTATGAAACATTTTTTCTTTAATTTACGTTACAACATTTTGTAAAAAGGAACGGCGCATAGAACTATGAACGAATGAATGAACAGTTTAAATATTTTGTTGCTTATAATCTGTGGAAAATGTTAAGACCACAGACTTTCTTTGATACTAGTTAGTCCTTTGTTGGTCTTCGATTTGTAATACGAATGAAAGAACTAACGTTAGTACCGTACTAAACCTAGACCTTTTAGTTCTGGTTTAAACCTGGTACTTATGGAAGTTTTTATAATAAGACGGTTAGAATACTCATCTTACTAATCATCAGTAAAAGTTTTATTTAAAAAACAAACTTGTGAAAAAGTTGGACCTATAAGCGAAAATATCGCCATGCCATCTGTGAAATTTTCTACTGTCTAGTTATCAGGGTTCACGGTGTTTTCTCCAATGGATAGAGTGGTTCACGAGGAAGGTTTTAGTAATAATTTATACGCGGCAGTCGCGGGAATCAGCTAGTTATAATTAAGAAACACGGAGGCCTCGATGATTCCTGAAAAACTTACGTCTATTTAATCCGTCCTCCTGGCCCCTCCTCAGAAGATTGGCCAAAGTATCCAGAAACCAGAACTCTGCCCTACTGCTCTTATACCTGGTGCATCCAGTCAGTTCTGCTAGAATATCTATGTACCTCTGCTGGGGCGTGTGCAAGATCTTTGGGATGAGGTCAGGGTTGATATCGGTCTTAAACTCTTCTGGCAGAACGTGGATCCTGAAAGTTTTAATATTACCTAAGTGGGTATAATAGTAACAGCCGCTCGGGTCGACCTTTAGGTAAAGCCGTGCTTGCCTAGGTTGGTCTGTGGATGGGTGACCTGACCACCCATTCCATGCCGAGTTTCCTTCGTGCCTCAGAATGTACGTTAAGCAGTTGGTCCCGGCTGTCATTTGTAGATCTTTGACAGTCGTTACAGCTATACAGGGTGGAATTTTTCAATGACACCTGGAGGGAAAGTACTCTAAATACTGGAGATAGGAAATTTTACTCAAAGGAAACATTCCTTTATTTAAAAAAAAAGCAAATCTGCATTCACAGATTATCGAAAATTCTTTTGCCAATCTCTGGCAGTATTTAGAGTACTTTCCCTCCAGGTGGTATCGTAAAATTCCACCCTGTATAGGTAGTCAGTGACCCAAAAAGTCTGACAACCAGTCTTACCAATAAGTATCGTATTAGAGGAGGTCAGATAAGCAGTCGCTCCATGTAAAATACTGGTATTCAGTTGCATCCGGTTAGACTGGAAGCCAACCCCAACATAGTTGTGAAAAGACGATGACCTAAGGGGGCCTAGGGGCGGGCCTATGGACGGTTGGATAGCCAACCGTCGGTTCGGTTCTAGCCCATAGGTGCTAGCTAGCCGTCCGTCCGTCTAACGACGACAGGCCGTGTCGACGGCGCGTTCGTGTTCTACGTGCGCCTCAAAGAGATGTCAGCATAAGAGAGGGGCCCGCAAGGGCCGAAGCCTGCCGGGATTGCGGGACTGTTCGAAAGAGATACCGCGGCCCCGGAACGTAAAGGGCGAGGAAGGAACATGGATGGGTTTTAGTCAGTAAAAGTCTGACACTCCCTCCCGCTCCGCCCAGAGTGGAAGAAGTCATTTGATGATTTCCCATCCTAAAAAAAAAAAAAAAAGGGGGCCTAGGGGGCTAAAATACCTCAGATTGTGGGGTTTGGTTAAATACTCGTAACAACGTCGACGCAACGGCTACACGGGCGATCGAAGGTTAAGCAAATCTTGCTTAGGTCAGTCAGTGGAAGTTTACATGACCATACATTCATTCCATATACCTACCCAGATTCCTTCGACCCTCGGAAAGCACGTTAAGCCGATGGTCTCGGGTATCATTTTGACATTTGGGAACCCAAAAGTTGTGACAACCAGTCTTACCTCAGTAAGACTCAAGTAACTGTGTCTTGAGTGACAGATAGGCAGTCGTTCATTGTACTTACAGGTGATATTCAGCTGCAACCAGTAAGTCTAGAAAGTCAAAAAGAAAAGGCTGGCTGGATTTGGCTGCAGCTGACCAGATAGAGGTTTATATCCCTCAAATAAAAGCGAAAAAGACGTCCCCGCACTTGGGTTCATTCAGGTGACACGGCTCGGCACTGCGAAAAAATATTTGGCGGTACGTGATCAGCTCCCGCGACGATAAATTTGGCCAGTCCATTACGAATCAGTCTTCTCCATCGTGTGGTATCAGAGTATTCATGCCGCCCATGGGCTTGGCTTTATGCCGTCAAGAGAAATCTCTCAGGCATGCTGGTTTCCTCACAATATTTTCCTTTACCGAATATTACATGGAGCGACTGCCTATCTGAGCTCCACAACCCAGTTAGTACTGCGTAACACGAGACCCCTTGGTAAGACTGGTTGTCACACTTCGGGCCACTGACTACCTGTAACGACTGTCAAAGATCTACAAATGACCGGAACCAACTGCTGAACGAGCTGTACGAGGTACGGAGGAAACTGGGTATGTTATGAGTGGTCAGGTCACTTATCCACAGACCAACCTAGGTAAGCTTAACCTGAAAATAGCCACGAAGCTCATCGCGGTTTTTTTACGAATCGAATCAGTTATTTATTTACCTGTTCAGTTTCTCAATGACCCTGACATGATCAGGCAGGACGAGGCGTAGTGATGGCGTGGGGAATATCTCTGGTAAGAACTCTAGCTCGAGTTCTTCGACGACTTCCTTCGTTTCCTCTTCCACAACCACCTCTGGGACGTGTTCTTCTTCCACCACTACAGGACCTGGTTTAGGATATATTTTATTAGGTGGCAGTAAGAGAAGTGACTGAACAGTTGTGTGGTAGTCGGTTGACATGCTGGCCAAGTGATGCGGGGGAAAAGTCGCCCCCCAGTTTCACCCGCTGCCGGAGATGCGTAGTTTTTGGTTCACTAATGTTTCACGAAAACTCCATTACTTCTTTCCATTCTTCTCAGTCTTTACTCGAGTCATACTAATTATTATAAGGTTTTTCGTTTTTCGGTCTATTTGTATGTTTTGTTTTTTTTTTAATATATTAGTTTATTTTACATGCATATAATATGTATTAGTACCTATGTCATTAATTACGTGTTTTAATTTTATGTTTAAAAATTGTATTTTTATTTTTATTGTAGGTATGTACTCTATCACACACAATACTGTCTTATTCGACCCAATGGTTGACTGGTAGAGAATGCCTTGTGGCATTAAGTCCGCCTATGTACCACTATTGTACATGATTTTCATTTTACAACCAACGTATCGTATACTATTTATTTGGCAAACAACTTATTCCGCAAATGTTTTATCTTAAAACCATTTGTTTTACAAACATTTATTTGGCAAATAAGTACTTCTTTTATCAAATGCATCAGATGATATTTAATCATGTATATGTCACCGTAAAATTGTCAAACACGTTATATTACAATATAACGTGTTGCTCTCTAGCGATATTGTAATATCTCGAATTATTGTCAACTGAACATACGGAAGTATCTCTGCGCCCATAATCGGGACTTGAGGCACCCCCCTGTTAGGTTAGTTAGGTTCCTTTTAACCCTGCACTCGGAAATAGGGGCCCCGCGAAGCGGGGCTCCGTCGACTACGCTTTTTAGGGGAATATGAAGTGTTTTAAGGTTAGGTTATATTAATCGATATTTCTCAGGAATGGTACAGTATCTTTTCATGAGAGTGGTACCACTGGGCAAGGGGGACCCCTCCTTCTCTCCACACCGCGTGAGTTGACTACCATCGCATGCATTTCACGAAAAATAATGCGTTTTATTGTAAGCAGTATGTTCATTTGACAATAATTCGAGACTTTACAATATCGCTAGAGATATTACAATATAACGTATTTGACAATTTTACGGTGACATATACATTTTTCATTTCTTACTTAGATATGTACATTTGGATAAATCACGTTTCTACAAAATAATTTACAGGCTAGGTAGTATTTTTTTTAACTCTTTTTTAAGAAAAAGTTTCAGAAATGCATAGTGTTTTCACAACATGCAAACAAGCCACCACGCCCGGTCTGCTCCCGCGGCGGCTGGGGCGAGAGGCTCTCTCCCTCTCGCGTTCCGCCACCTCCTTCGCTAGCATGACTGCTTCGCAGGTGACGGCTTCCCATTCCGTCTCGCTCCAGATCATGGATTGAACCAGTGCCGGACGCGCGACGTCGCCGCCGGAAAATGTCCGGCCTAGCGATTGATTATAAGCAGTTTGATATGATGACAGACGCAACGTCAAAAACGTTAGAATTTAAGTACCGTTTCAAGTTTTGTGAGTGATTTACCAATTATTTTATAAAATAATTTTAAATTCTTCGAGGTTGCTCCGGCAGCTAAAATCACATGTAGGCGCTTCAGATCAACCCCCTTAACCCCACCCAGTCACAAAATCTTCAAATTCAGGTGACTCGGTTCAAAACCCCTATGGCGCTTGCTGCAACAGCGTAGAAATATCGGGAGTTCAAAGTTAATAATAATCACAGAACACATCCGGTAAGTGACATTTTAAGTTTATCTATTACTAGTTCCGCACTAGCTTGATGGTCTACCTACCCTGTTCCTCACTGGCTCCGAGACTGACCAAGGACTCGCTAGACACCACTGGCGTTCGATAGCACTGCAACACCGATTCTGATAGGAGTTTGTCTAACAACATCACATGATTTTTCTCTGTGAAGGCAGAAGACATTTTGGTTTTCAAGTTTTCAAAGAGTAGAATACTTTTACCGAAGGAAATTGCTCTTCTTTGCCATTTTTATGTTTACAGAAATGACAGTTGATTTGACACTTAAACCATCATTACCTAAAAAGACCAACAAAAAGGTGCGAAGTTGATTAAAACCTACTTGGTACTGAATTAATGACGAAAAGAGGTTTTCATATACCTCCTCTTCGTTGTAGGTACTATACTAGGTAATACTTATCTGTACTAGATATAGTAAGTAGTGTAGGTAGTAAGTTTTTCAATTTCAAAAAGGTTTTGTCTCTGTCTAAGTACCTTATTCTAGGTCGAATTCTTTCATAAAGAGCTTTGTTCCACAAGAAGTCGTACCGCGACCTTGGTTCATATTTCAAAACTTCTCACAATGAGATTAATGCAGATCTTCTTGGGAAATCTCAAATTGTTTATTGCTATTTCCACATTGTACCTATATAATACAGGTAGAAAGAATCTATTAAGAACCCTGTCGGGCACAGCAAACTCTTAAATAATTAGCGAGAGGAAGAGCGCCCCATAAAAAAATCTGGTTGTTAAGATTGAATTACTTATATTCCATTAAGTACCTACTTATTTATAAAGGATGTAAAAAACCTCTTAACGAAGCCGAAAGGCACTTGTTCTTCCCGACATTACGATATTCTTCCTTCCTTCTAGTTACCTACGGAGATACTCCCGAGTAATATCAAAGTTTCAATTTTTGTTACAAATGTTTTTTTATTACAAATGTTAATTGTAAGATTTTTACTTTAAACACCTCCACGACCCCCATACTATTTAACCTTTCCATCAACACAATATTTTGAGTGCGTTACATTGAGTTCTAACACAAAACATGATTTTTCACCCAAAAAAAAGTCGTTTCCCAATATTTTTTGCATAAACTTACTTTTAATGTTCAGAATGCTTGGTGAATGACGGCTCCGTGATGAGGTGGTTTACACCCTGTATTTCCATACATCTTGTCTGACCTCGTTTTTCTAATCCAACGCCCTTCTAATCTAATGGTTTTCGTTCCAATTCTTTTTCGGCGAAAGCTTCAACGCCCCGAATTAATGAATTCGTGGATTTTTAATCTACGAATTCATTAATTCAAGTCGTTGGTGTCGTGAAATCGGCCAGTAAATGTATACCTAACGCAAAACAAAACAAAACTTGTCTGAATTTCGGCCCATTGAAGATTATACAAAACATCTGCCACATTTTAATTTACCTAGGTACTTATTTGCCTTGTACGAGTACCTAGATGTAGATACAGCTTTCTTTTACTTCCTAAGGGTGACAATCAGCACAATTACGTCACAAAGCATATTCCTATTCCTTTGTATGAACCCTTCAGCATAATTTAGTTTTAAAAGCGGGAAACTATTCTAAAACTACATACCTAACTAGATCAAAAGAAGTGCTGAATTCATTAAAATTACTCACACGAGAACGGACCGCGGGATAATTGGAGGATCTCGAGCTACCGAAATAAGGGGCACAGCCGAATATCGGTTAAAAGTTATAGGAGGCAGCGATTTAAAGTATTTTTTTACGACGAGGGCGCTTTTTTAAACCCCTCGGAATGCTCGGGATTCTATTGTAGAATCCTGAACGTAGGGAGGGATTCAAAGTACATCGCCTGAGGGAAAATTTATTTACACACTACTTACAGAAAAGAAGAAAGGAATAGAAAATAGGTAGTAAGCAACTAACGTCATAAAAAAACTTAATACCTACGAAATCCCGGGAGAAATATTTTTAAAGTAAGTAGATGACTCGAAAGCAGGATTCTATTTTATTAACTTCGACGCAAAAACGATGGGGTGTTATACGTTTGACGTGTCTGTGTGTGTGTCTGTCTGTGGCTTCGTAGCTCGCGAACGGATGAACCGATTTGATTTTGTTTTTTGTTTGAAAGGTGAACTAGTCGGGAGTGTTCTTAGCTATGTTTGATAAAAATCAAGTTCAGTTCAAGATGGCCACCGCCATAAAATGGCGGATTTCATATTTATTCAACAACTCCCTCAATATGGGTATCAAATGAAAGGGCTTGTGAAATTATGACCGTACGTGTGTCGGTGGTTTTTTAAATTTTTAATTGTATGTAACTTGTTCTAGAATCCTTCGCTTCGCTCTGGATTCAAAATAGCGCCCTCGCCGTAAAAATATTATTTTGCTCCCTTGTCAAACAATCTAAAGATGATATGCCAAGTAAGAAGGTTTCTGATGAGACAACGAATAATAGAGAAGAGAAGTATGTAAGAGGGAGACATGCTGCGCGGACCGCAAACGAATTGGGATGAGGGCAAGTGAATGATCATCATGTCTTTATACGAATTTAACGACATCTGAATCTAAATACTAAGTCTGATGTGTAACTTAAATGCCGTCATTCTATAAATAAGGGTTTTAAGAAGTTATGCATTGAAGCAGACATATTATACATATAATCTTGTAATTGAAAATAGACAGATCATCATCTATCTATTTTCAATTACAACATTTACGTCGGCTTCAGGTTTCGCTTGGAATCATGTGAAATTGTGAATACTCCAGATATTTTCTGGTAGACTTTCCAAAACACTTTCTTTCAAACAAACCTTGTCCTTGATCCTTTTGTTTATGCATTCTCGATTCCTAATTTGGGTCAAATAAAAAAAACAGAATCACTGGACATTAACACACAGCGCCATCTAGCGCCACATTAAGCAAGGCTTTGGTCGTGGTCACCAGATAGTTAATAAACTACATATATACCTACTTTTTGTTTGTAACTACATACTTATTAAACATATAAACATCCATGACTCGAAAACAAATGTCCATGCTCATCACACAAACATTTGCTCCTACCGGGATTCGAACCCAGGACCCTAAGAACGTAAGGCAGCCATTACCGCTGCGCCATTCGGGTCGTCTATCTAATCCTTTGTGAATAACAAGCGTGAGATTAAGCAAAACTTTTACCGAAACGAAGTCAACCGCTCTTCACTTCTGCCTTGCACCATCGCCAACAGTCGTCGCAAGGTACAGGGCTCGACTCAACAACTTGTAATTACTGAGAACAGCGACATTCATACTGCTATTTATATTCTGATTCAGACGCTGAGCTGGCTAGTAATGTGTTTGTTATGTAGTTAGGTAGTTTAGTATTGCTACTGTGATAATTAATATGTAATTCAATTTATGATTAAGGTGAAAGCGTCAGGGTGGCCCGCGAAATTCAAATTTTCTTACGTTTTTTGCAATTCGCAGGGCAGTGCTAAGTTGTATGTTGATAAACATATCGGTCGCGACTGTAAGACGTATTTAGTTACAGAATTATAATCATCAAAATCATCAATACAACCCTCTTAGTTCATAAGAGTCGAAGAAGGACTTTGACCGTGAAAAAATCGTCCATCGACTCTTATGAACTTGGTTACAAAACAATGTAATCAGTCCATCAGATAGATTTCAAAAAAATGTGGACACACAATTTTTCCTATTTTCACGTAAACAAAAATTGAAGACGACTCACTACATACACACATTTCGGTACATTTTTTACCGGAGAGTGTTGTCACAAGCCCCTACTCATCTTTGATGCGTTTTCTCTTTGTTTTTTTTTTTATTAATTTGGTGAAATAGAAAACATGTACTTTACTCAACATTTTTGATAATAATCTATCTGACAGACCAGTCGTCATCCCTATTGTGACACGAGATCATACAACCGAGATAAAAACTGTTAATCCAGGTTATGAACTGTGTGCCAAAGATCATTCAAATCCATTCACTAGTTTAGCGTGAAAAAGTCAGCATCGTCTACCTAGCCTTTTCCCAACTATGTTGTGGTCGGCTTCCAGTCTAACCGGATGCAGCTGAATACCAGTATTTTACATGGAGCGACTGCCTATCGGACCTCCACAACCCAGTTAATACTGGGGAATACGATACCACTTGGTAATACTGGTGTCAGACTTTTTTGGGCCACTGACTACCTGTAACGACTGTCAAAGATGGATAAATTACAGCCGGGACCAACAGCTTAACGTGCTTTCCGAGGCACGGAGGAAACTCGGTATGTAAGGGTTTTTACCCATCCACAGACCAACCTAGGCAAGCATGGCTTAACCTAAAGATCGACCCGAACAGCTGATGTTAGCCACGAGCTCGTCTCCTGAAAGAGTAATACCTAACAAAAATCCATTCACCCACACAAACTTTCATAAATATATATAAAGATGAATGATTTTAAGTGACAAGAAGTGTTGAAACTAAATAATAACAGCCGCTCGGGGTCGATCTTCAATCTTCTTCATAAAGGTCCTGGGTTTGATTCCTATGACCTTGTGTTGTTGGATTTTTTCACCAGGAATTTCTCAGTAGCGAGTGATGGCATTAGGCTCGCTTCCTATCACATGGGACTTAAACATAACTGGCGAATTGTGGGTATACTATTAGATACACTTCTACCTAACCCTACAAGAAATAGACGGGTGATGTTTTGTATGTGTCACCGTAAAATTGTCAAATACGTTATATATTGTAATATCACTAGCGATATTGTAAAGTCTCGAATTATTGTCAAATGAACTTACTGCTTACAATAAAACGCATTATTTTTCGTGAAATGCATGCGATGGTAGTCAACTCACGTGGTGTGGAGAGAAGGAGGGGTCCCCCTTGCCCAGTGGTACAACTCTCATGAAAAGATATTGTACCATTATAAAACATATGACATCCGGGTATTTATCGCGAATTTACCTTTAATTTTATCCCGACGTTTCGACCGGATTGCACCAGCCGTGGTCGCGGGGAGACTGAAGTATTGGAGGTACCGCGACAGCAAAGTGAAGGTGTTTTTTCAACTACCCTCACTCATCTTCATAAATGTTAATTAGGGCCGGTTCACACTAGGACAGCACACTACACTAACAGTGTCCGTATATTGAGGCGATTTCACTTGACGAGTACACTTAGTGATCACTGGATTCCACGCTGAAGAGAGTTTGAAGCCGTCTTCGCGATTGAAATTAGGGTACTTCTTGATCTCAATCGCTTCCCGAACCATTCTCTTATAATAGTGCTTCTCATGGGCAAGGATTTTTGGGTTGTGTAACTCCATCCAGTGGTTGGGTCCTGAGTCTATCACATGCTCCGCTATAGCAGACTTGTTAGTTTGTCGATTTTTGACCGCTGCTATGTGTTCTTTGACCCTTTCAGCGACTGTTCGCTTCGTTTGGCCTATGTAGGAACGCCCGCAGCTGCAATCGATCTTATAAACACCAGGAACCTGGAATGGTACTACATCCTTTGGTGTACGCAGACGCTTCGCCACTTTGTTTAGTGGAGCATAAACAGACTTTATTGAAAGCTTCTCGAAGAGGTTCCCAATTTTGTCCGTTACCCCCTTCACATAAGGCAAGAACGCTGGCTGTCTGGTTACCTCAATGTGTTTATTCTTCTGCTTGCGTCTGCCATCTGGATGCCATCCATTCGTCCTGTACCCGTTTCACTGTTAGTGTAGTGTGCTGTCCTAGTGTGAACCGGCCCTAATTAACATTTATGAAGATGAGTGAGGGTAGTTGAAAAAACACCTTCACTTTGCTGTCGCGGTACCTCCAATACTTCAGTCTCCCCGCGACCACGGCTGGTGCAATCCGGTCGAAACGTCGGGATAAAATTAAAGGTAAATTCGCGATAAATACCCGGATGTCATATGTTTTATAATGTGTTCTGATCGTGAAAGTTTAAAAAAGACAGATATTGTACCATTCCTGAGAAATACCGATTATTATAACCTAACCTTAAAACACTTTATATTCCCCAAAAAAGCGAAGTCGACGGAGCCCCGCTTCGCGGGGCCCCTATTTCCGAGTGCAGGGTTTAAAGGAACCTAACTAACCTAACGGGGGGGTGCCCCAAGTCCCCATGATGGGGACAGAGATACTTCCGTATGTTCAGTTGACAATAATTCGAGAGTTTACAATATCGCTAGAGAGACACACGTTATATTGTAATATTATTTACAATATAACGTGTGTACGTAACAAAAGAAAAAAGCCAAATAAACATGTTTCCTTTCTTTCTTTCTTTACGTAGACTCGTACGTAAGGTATTGCAAGAAATGGGTAGACGACAAAAAAAATCGAATTAATCCGTCAGTTAGATTATCAAAAAATATTTGACCCGTATTTTTTCTTTTGTTACATAAACCAAAATTGACGAAGATACGACGCTCTTAAAATTCTCAATAGGTACGTCACGCCTAGGTAAAATTTTTGAGCATACTGACGTCATGAGAGCCACTCCCGAGTTTTGATGTGTTTTATCTTTGTCAACATTCATTGATATACAAAAACAAAAAATACGTTTCCATTATTTTCCAATATTCTAACTGACACCCATTCCTATCAAGATCGGAGACTCTACACTCGAAATTGTAGACGATTATGTATACCTAGGACAAACGGTCCAGTTAGGTAGGTCTAACTTTGAGAAAGAGGTCAATCGTCGAATCCGATTCGGCTGGGCAGCGGTCGGGAAGCTGCGCGGATCTTCTCGTCCCACTTACCGCAGTGTCTCAAGACGAAAGTCTATGACCAGTGTGTGTTGCATACGGGACCGAAACGTGGTCGCTCACAATGGGCCTTATCAAAAGGCTTAAAGTCACCCAAAGGGCAATGGAGAGGGCTATGCTCGCTGTTTCCTTGCGTGATCGAATCAGAAATGAAGACATCCGCAAGAGAACCAAGGTCACCGACGCCGCGACGTAGCCCGAAGAATTGCTAAACTTAAGTGGCAGTGGGCAGGGCACATTGCTCGCAGAACGGATGGCCGATGGGGCCGAAAAGTTCTGGAGTAGCGACCGCGAACCGGAAGACGATGCGTAGGAAGACCTCCCACTAGGTGGACCTGGTGAAGGTTGCGGGAATCCGTTGGATGCGAGTCGCAAGGGACCGGTCAATGTGGCGACACTTGGGGGAGGCCTATGTCCAGCCGTGGACGTCTTTCGGCTGAGATGATGATGATGACGACTCTAACTGACGGACTAAATAGATTTGTAATGTTTTGATACTAGGTATCATGCCTATTAGCGTTAAACTTAATTTCGAAGTGAAATGGCGAGATGAGAGAAATGCCATAAAATTAGAATGTTAAAACAATACGATGACGGAAGCGCCTCCGGACGGCACCGGATGATACCGCACGGACGGACACCGGACATCACGCGTAAACTGATACGCGTTAGGTGTGGTGCTCATTGTGTTAGCCGACTGGTGGAGAGAGGGGTTGTGTGTTTTACAGAAATAGAGGGTGTAAACAACCTCATCACGAAGCCGTCAATCAAGCATTTTGTACATCAAACTAAGCATGTATAAGCAAAAATTATTGTTGGGAAACGACTTCTTTTTTTGGGGTGAAAAATCATGTTTTGAGGTAGAACTCATTGTAACGCACTCAAAACACTGTACCTACTGATGGTTGGATTAAATAGTACGGGGATCGTGAGGGTGTTTAAAATAAAAATCTTAAAGTAAAAACTTTAAAAAAAAAAAAAACTTGTCAAAAAGTTTGTCCCCCAATATCTCCGTCACTAGAAACGGTGTAGAACGGTCCCAGGTATGGTTTTTTTTTATGTCAGCCTGATCTGTCCCACTGCTGGGCAAAGGCCCATGGCTTTCCAATCCTGTTTGCAATATGCCCTTTCTGACCAATCCGTCAAGAACGAGTCCAGATCGTCACGCCAGCGTTTTTTGGGCCTGCCTCGGTTACGACGGCCGTCTTCAGGCACCCACTGTGTGACTATCTTCGCCCATCTTTCCGGCCAGGTATGATGTAGAACAAAAAAATGATCGCTGTGACGGAGAGAACAAGTGTCTTTTGGCTTCGATAGCCTTATCCTTTAGATTTAGGATGGGGGATTTAGGTTTAGATAGGCTTTGTCACTTGACATATGATGTGGAGGAATGAGGAAAAATGAGGATAATGTTGAGTATAAATGTAGATGACTATAAGAGTAGATGAAGACCAAAGAAACGATGGGTGGACTGTGTGAAAGATGATATGGTTAGAGAGGAGTGACTGTTGAGATGACGAGTAATGTAGATGTATGGAAGATGAAGATATGCTGCCCTTATCATAATAAATTAGGAGACAGGAAGATGATGTGGTGCCGTAGAGAACTAGCAGAAGAATCGTCATAGAAAAACTGTGATACCATAACTCATGATGCTATTTATACAGTCTATAAAGGGTGTAAAACATCCTTTCACGAAGCCGAAAGGCACTTGTTCTCCCTATCATTGCAATCATTTTTTTGTTCTACACCATACTTGGGAACCTTCTAGTTACGGAGATATTGGGGGTCAAAGTTGCAACTTTTTGACAAGTTATTTTTAAATACAAGTTTTTTTTGTAAGATTTTGACTTTTAACACCTCCACGACCCCCGTACTATTCAATCCATCCATTAGCACAATGTTTTAAGTGCGTTACATTGACTTCTACCACAAAACATGATTTATAACCTCAATAAAAAGGTTGTTTCCCAGCAATAATTTGCGTAAAGTTACTTAGTTTGATGTGCAGAATGCTTGGTTAACGGCTTTGTGATGAGGTGGTTAACACCCTGTATATCTTTGACAGTCATCACAGGTAGTCAGTGGCCAGAAAGTCTGACAACCAGTCTTACCAAGGGGTATCGTAATACCCAGTACTAACTGGGCTGTTTAGGTCAGATAGGAAATCGCTCTATGTAAAATACTGGTAGGTATTCAGTAAGCATCCGGTAAGACTGGAAGCCGACTACTATAGTTGGGGAAAGGCTAGGCAGATGATCAGTCTACTGACGAAGTTAACACCAGCATGGCATAATTGGTGTCGATTTTGAATTGCCCTCTCTTGTGTCATAGATGAGGTGACGGGTTCGATTCCTGCGTCATTTTAGGTACTAGGCAAACAAAAAGTCCCGTTACCGATGTTTTGTATGGCGATCGATGTAACATGACATTAAAACCTAATTTCCTTAATAATTCCCTATGACGAACGTATAGCACTGCTGTCTAAGTACAGTAGTTGCAAGTATAGTTTGGCTACCGAGGGTAAAGGCTCGGATTCGAACCCTTGATCTTGCAAATGTAATAGGATTTCTTAACGTGTTGATGGGAATTACATCCATACCAATTTGAATTTGTGTAACGAATCAACTTAAAAACTATTGGACCGACTTGAAAAATGTATATCTTTCAGAAATGTATAGCTACATTATCAGCGAGTAACATAGGATATATTAATTTTATCCCCGTACTCCGACGGGAACGGGAATTACGTGGGTGAAAACGCGTGACGTGACTAGTTGAATATATTTGGCCTAGAATAGAATAGAATTTTATTTTGCAAATATGGGTAATATACATAACAGTTCTTAGGATTACATTTAGCTCAGCCATATTTTGCCAATCGGCATGCAAACATTTGAAATTATTAATAAGTATCATTATTATCCAAAAAAAAAGTTTGGTTTAAAATTCAGTTATGCGAACTTCAATCGCTGATGCCGTTATGTAGGGACTTCAAACTTTACAGTTAGTCACACGTGTTCAGCCGTGTAGTGGTGCAGATGGAACTATGACCCAGAGTTCGGTTCTCAGTTGGGTTTACACATTTTTTCTTAGCATATACCGTTATTTTTAACCGACTTCCAAAAAGAGGAGGTTATCAATTCGTCTGTATGTTTTTTTTTTTTTTTTTTTTTTTTTTTTTTTGTGTTTGTTACCTCATAACTTTCGACTGAGTGAACCGATTTTGATGATTCTTTTTTTATTTGAAAGCTGGTGCTTCCCATGTGGTCCCATTTTAATTTGCTGAAGATCTGATGCTGGTCTTCGGAGATATACAATGGAACTCCTCAAAAATGTACGGCAAATCTGCAGTGATTGCTGTTATCGCTTGTAGGTTTATTGTTTATACAACATCATGACGTAATATCACGCCTGTATGCTCTGAGGGGGTACGCAGATGTGTATAGTACACCCAGATTTCGACAGTTTTTGTTACCTCAGTACTTTCGACTGGGTGAACCGAGTTTGGTGATTCTTTTTTAATTTGAAAGCTGGGTCTTCCCGTGTGGTTATATTTTAATTTGCTGAAGATCTGATCCGGATCTTCGGAGATATACAATGGAACTCTTCAAAAATACACGCCAAATCTGCAGTAACTGCTGCAATCGCTTGAATGTTTATTGTTTATACAACATCATGACGTAACATTTACATACTTCCCAGAAGGTCCCATAATCATCGAGTCAGGATCCTGATAGTGGGATCCTGGAGAAATAGAGAGAACTTTTCAAATTTTATAGGCACACCAGAAGCGATTTGGGTAGTTTTAGAAAGATAACTTTCTCGGAGTGATCCCATTTAAATTTGGTAAAGATTAGATGAAAAACTTCGGAGAAAGGCAACGGAACTCCTCATTAAATGTAGCAAATGTGTGTCTCTTACTGGGATTGCTGAAATCTCATGTCTGTCTATTGTTTACACCAGTTCATAACAAAAAATCACGCTGGTACGCTGTGAAAGGGTATGCACATGTGAACCACTAAAAAGTGAAAAATAAAAACTTTTTTGCAAAAAATAAAACCGACTTCACACAAAAAAGTGAAAAATAACTTTAGCTTCAGAAGTCGGTGACAAAAAAACTATATCAATCAAATAATGGTCACCGACTTCTGAAGCTAAAGTTATTTTTCACTTTTTTGTGTGAAGTCGGTTTTATTTTTTGCAAAAAAGTTTTTTTAATTAAACCTGTCTTCCTTAATCATTCCAAAATGCATTAAATAGCTTATAATCCTAGTAACCCTATCAATAAACACTAGCGTGATACCATTATCCAAACCAAAAACACCAAAGTCTCACAAAGAATTCGCAACAAAAATAATTCACCGCTCATTTAAAATTTAAATATAATCTTAAAAAGTTCCTTCGGCCAGTGTGTACTGAGTTTAAGAAAAAAAAATATAAAGCGTCCATCATACGCAGGGAGTGTGCGTAGCGTGTGTACGTGCACAGTGCATGCGCCACGCACACGTTTGCGTTTAGTGCGTGTATGGCAAAAATGCAACTCCGCGACTTGGTTAAATATCGGACGGACAGAGGTTTAGTGGAGATGTGTTAACGCTTTTAAATTGATTTAATCAAACTTTATTTTTTATTTTTGTGTTACCAATTTTTTATTGTTTAAGCGAAAGTTACGCCTATTTGTTTAGGTACATTTAATACATTTTTAACTCATTAGTGTATTTTTTTTAAACGTGACAAATTCAATTACTTAGGTACTTTAAAAAAAATGCAACCGTGTATGGTTTTTTCTTTTATAAATAATAATAACAATCATTTATTTGCAGACGTTGAAGTCCATAGAATTAGATTAGTAAATACTGACATCAAAACATAATCATAACATTTATAGGTTTATGAATACTGACAAAAAAATTGTTTTAAAACGTGAAAGTTTATAAAACAGAGTCACTTATTATATTTTTAATAAAAACTTCTAGTGTCAAACAGCGACTCCATCCCTTCTTCTACTCCCAACTTCCCCAACTGGCAAGGTGAATGAACTCACGAAATGGACGCACTCACACACACACACAACACAGGACACGTTGCCGTAGGTTAGTTATGTTATTCCAAGTTCATTGAACGATTTTTAATTACACCAATCACTTACGAGCAAATTTACAGGTTGGTACCGGATTTTTTTTCCGAAATTTTTGATTTTCGAAGCTTTGGTTTTTGGCGGTGAATATTTAATTAATTAAATTTCGAATGAGGATTTAGTCGAGATTCTTTTTATCGGGAATATTCGAAAGTGGTCTACGAAGACCGACGTAATTATTTGGTAGTTCCCCAAATATCTTTTTGTTGCTATTAAAGAGTTAAATTGTCATCCACCTTCCACCTTCGTAGTCTCAAGACCTTTTTGGGTTAGCATTTCACCTTGAGTAAAATTTCAAGGTCCTGTCAAAAACGTCAACGTATTTTTGAACGTAGATCATTGAATTACCTGTTGGCTATGATATGTTTTAAGCCTACCTCCAAATTTGGAGAAAAGTTGCCAAAATCTACTTAGGACTCATTTTATTCCCGTAATTTTATAACCATCATAATATTGTATCAATGAAGAAGGTTCTATCTGTTTCTTTTTGGGCTCGAATTCCCGAAAACTTCTTTGATGCAAATGATTCAATAATTTGTAAATTTTTGTAGAACCTCATCATTTATTTCCCGATTTTTGGGTAAACAAACACCACTCTGGGGATGTGCGATGCCAGTTCCTCCAGTTCCTGCCAATCACTTATTTTTGGCGTAGTTTTTCGTATGAAGTAGTTTTTTTTTTAATATTTTGAAAAATCAGATGTGTTCTAGTTTTGTATTATGTCTTGGTCAAGACGATAGGTGGCGCTAGGTAGCTTCAAATCTTTATTCAAAATCTTGTAACTTGCAAAATATTTCCCGACTTAGCTGAGATTTTTCCAAATGGGAGCTTAAGGCGACTACACGAGCTAAACGCGAGTTTTATAATTACTAAAAGTATATGATTCACTGCTATATACAAGACCAGAAAAATATATGATATTCTTCAGGATATATGCTAGCATGATACTGTTTTGAAAACATAATACAATTAATTTGGCTCGATAAAAAGAAATCACGAACTTACCTCTAAAAATATCTTTCAAACAATAGAAAACATACTAACATGCATGCGATCATTCTGATTTTTTGGCAAATAATTCTACAAGCAATATATTAGCATGATACTGTTTTAGTTTTTTAATCCAATCAATAGTTTTTTTGTAAATCGATCGAAACCACTCATTTCGCGCTATTTGGCCCGCAGTGGCTGACGTAACAACCACTTTGTAGTGCAAGCTGATTAGAACTTTATTCTAACAGCATTTCAAACGAAGTTTGAACCACCACAAATAGAGTTGCTAATTTAGCTCGTATAGGCGCCTTAATAATCTCAAGGATTCCGATTCATCGTATCACTGATTCCAAATATAAAAAAACTTTCTACTAACAACTACTTTTCTAAGCAAAATCAAGATTGATTGAAAATCTTAATTTTGGGTGTTTCTAGACTACCTAATATACGCATTATGTACTCTAGAGAAACTGTCATGACAAAGTGGCATAACTTTTTTTTTCTGTTTTCTGATTTTCCGAAATGTTTCGAATTACGTTTTATAGGCCCTTGTTCGTTATAGTAAGTCTCTCCGACCGACGGCTCATCGCTGAAACAAATTGAAGCTTCAATACCTAGGTAGCTGTCAACTTCTTTTGTGCGAACATAGATTATTTCTACTTTTTTTTTTAATTTCTCCAGTCCAGCTCACCGAGGGATATCCTGAGTGATACGTTTCATAAGTTGAATGACCGCTAGTGACGGCGTGCGGCGCAATTCATCAAACTGCAATAATGTGTGTAAACGCCCGGGATGGGACCTAGATGCAAGCTAGGGGCAGTTCGCACCCTTGCAGCAAAAAGCGCTTTATAGACCAGGCTGTGTGTTTAAAGGCTGTATTTGGATTTGGGTTATAGGTTTCTGAAACTATTTTTGCCATTTCGTGTGTTTTTTCTTTTTTGGTTTGCTGATTGAGTGAGTGTGCAAAAAAATGAGTTTGAGTAGATGAAGCAGAAAGCACTGCAACAGTTTGTCTATGAAGCGCTTTTAGCTTTTTTTTATAAAATTCATCCCCTATCTATCGCTGACAGGAGCGCCGGCTATTGGTGGAGCCCTAACGTCGGTTTTCTAACTAAAATCATGAAAATACCACCCTTTATGCCAACACTGGTTTTAAACAAAACAATGCGCCATTTTAGTTTTTTTTTCCGCTAATCTGCGAGGGTCCTAGTTTCAAGGGGTAATGACCGAGAAGTTGAATAGCTATTTTTGCAATTTACGCTCAGCTTCGTTTGAGCATAAATTTATATAGCTTGGTTGGTTTGCATAAAATTAATTAACCATTTAAATTAATTTATTGAAATGGGTGACGGGCGAAGGCAATTTTTTTCCTAAATATGGATGTTTGTACGTTTTTATGTTAATTTTAAGTTATTTTATGTCGCGAAAAGTGCAGTTTTCTAAGTGAATAATGGTTTAATGAAAAGGGGGTGAAAAATTGTCGTGAAGCTAAAATGACAGCGATAATCGATCCACTTAGGACATGCATGGCAATGGGATGGGCATTTAACAAAATGTGTGCTGTAGTAGGGACATTTAATCTTTATTAATGAAATAAAGCCTTATGGGATTTTTAAAGTGTATTATTAGGTTTCTACTTACATACATAGGTACAATGAAGGCTTGTCATTTTTCATATTTTGTTGCATGTAGAAAACTGTTAGAAAAAACGCATACAGCAACATTTTGGCTACTTGAACTTGTATGCGGCGATCTTTTTTTTCCAAATCAAAAACAGTTTAGTTTTTTTCCGAAAAAATCTTAAAAATCCTCATAAATCAAGCAGCATAATCTAAAAATCGTGTGACCATACCTAAAAACCGTGTTTCTATCATTAAATCACTCTGGCCGGTCCGAAGCGGGCTAGACCGAACCGGTTCGGGTCGGTTTGTGTTTTTGTTGCGGCAGGTGACGGGATACCGACTCCTCTTATTGTGGTGTCGGTCAAGAACCTTGTGTGAACAAGTTGCGTTATACATTGAGATTTTATGGCGAACCGATCGGCCGTAACTGAACTGTGTTTTTTTTTCGTCTTTTTTTTTTAATTAGACCTCTTGTTTCTGTTTGAATTTAATTAGAAACGCTGTGGGGTTGGTTTGTGCTTCTCTGCTTGGCAGCAATAAAAATGTTCTTAATTAACATTTTTGCATAAATAATAATTTGGAGTTACGCCCTTTTGGTTAGGGGTTTTCGATTAAAATTTTTACGAGTTGCAAATGATTTTTAAGACAGATAAACAAATTAATGGAAGAAGTTATAAAATGTTTTTCTGTTTTTATGTTGCTCCATTAGATAGAAATTTAGTTAGATACATAAATGGAAGTCATGACTGTGAGCCTGTCCATCCTTTCATGTCAACCATTTTCTAAAACGATAAGGCGGGAAGGTGCTGCATTGAAAAAAAAGTCTAACCAATGAGAAACAAGAATGGCGTGTTCAAACACAAAATCCGGTTCGATATTAGAATGCCGAAATTCGAATCACGCGCCGACGCACACACGGACAACATCCGTGACCTACCACAACGTTATCGAAAAAAAAATACATTAAAAACACAAACTTATATGACAACGTATGCATCCACACGCCTGTTGAATACAAAATATCATAAAAATTCATAATAAAAAGATATTTTTGGCGCGAACCGCCATTCGAATGCATCGCAGAGCGCGGGACAGATAATTTTTGTGACGCACACATGTAAACGTAAAATCGCACATCGACGCAAAATTTCAAAAAGCGAACGCCGTGAATGAGATAATCGGTATTCATTGTGCACACGAAAATGTGTATGTTTCATAATGGGTGTGAGCAGGACAGGTATATTTCCGTTGTTTCGTCCGGCCAAAAAGCGGCCAATATAAGAATGACGCGTCTAAGGCCATTGACCCTCAGGGTAGAGTCAGTTTAGTTAACTTGAACTTTTTAGTAACTATTTTTATTTATTTAAAGAACATACGAACTTGTTACTCGTATACGGTCTACAAACTTGACATTTATGTATGAAAATTACCATAGTAGAGTTAAATAATTTATTTACGTAAGTAATAAAATTAAACAATTTTATGACATAATTTGTGTAAATTAATATATTCTATGCTGCCCGTTATGTCTTAGAAAATTAACAGATAGATAAAATTCGAGTATTTATAAACTATAACATTATAGTAAAATATAAATGAATAAAAATGTCAAATAAAAACTCAGAGTTTGCAGGTGCGTTTTTAAAAGCATGATGCTAAAGTTTCCAGCTGTTTCGTAGAATAGTACCTACCAGATCAAACGGACATACATTGCATATTTTTACTTTTATTAGCTATTGTATTTTAATTTGTCATAGCTAATTCTGCTTATGGATTTTAATTTAAAACATAAAAAGTAGGTTCACTTATTAATAATTTAAAACGTTAAATATTTTATTTTTCCTTGGGAATGTGATTCGTTTTGCATGAATAAAAATATTTTTATTGCAACGAGAACAACGCACTGGTTTTTTACCATTGGTCATTGACCAACCATAAACTTTGGCTATGATTACAAGATTTTAAAATGATATCAAAAACCGTAATAGACTGGTCGTAAATGGGTATGCAGAGAGAGACGAAGAAACATAAAAAAAAACTTTTTCTAACATTTATGGACGATTCTGACTGGACCACAATTTTATCATAGGATAAAAAAAAACTGAATCTAAGACACCAAAAAGATGTAGTCCAAAACTAGCTTGCTAGATTTTTTTTTGACATAATTAAAAACAAGTAAAGATCAAACAAATCTCAACCTAAGTAATTTCCCTGCAGATTTTTTTAGAACTAAGAGAAAACGCTTTTTTCCAAGATAAGTACTTCCAATTCAAAAGTTAGGTATGCTGACGTTATCTTTTTCTGTGTTGTATCCCACTTCTGGACGGAGGTGTCCATTTCATCTGCACTCTGTAGCTATTAGAGCTTATCACCAGTGGGCCTACAGTAGCCCACTGCTGGACATATGCCTCCTCAATCGCACGCAACTCAACTCGATTCTCAGCAACTTTCATCGAGTTGCTACCAGCTACCCTGCGAAGATCGTCACTCCATCGGGCCTGAGCCCAAACCTTGACATTTCATGACTTATCTTAAAGAATGTGCCTCATAGGCTACCGTGAAATCAGAATTACATGTCTATGGCAATTTGACTTGACAGCATCGTACCGATAAGGTCAGTGATCGTGGCTCACATACTCACTGACGTAGGGCTGACCGTTCATACAACACTACAAAAGTCTTCATTTAGTCACTGGTCTTATTTTCGCGGTTGCGGCGAGTCGCCGACCGGCGTCAAGGCCGCGTCGAATTCGCGGCGCAAGCGCAGCGCGGTCGGAGCCATGATAGGGGTAGGTAAGTAAGGAATTAAAAAAAAAGCTGTTTTTTATTTAGGTTGCACAATTTTGCCAAAGCAAATCGGAGACTACAAATAAGAATATACTCCTTCAATATTTGAATGCAAGTCGACCCCAACATAGTGAAAAGGCTAGGAAATATGATCCACAAAGATCCATGTTCACCGAAAAGTTAACAGTCTGATTATCTAAAAACAGCTGTCACTGTGACATGTTTCCATACAAAAATGTGTTTTAAACAGCTGTTTTTAGATAATCAGAGCGTCATCTTTTTGGTGAACATGTACCTTAGTCAACAAGATGGTAGCCATGGTAACTGTCCAAGGTGTATTAGGTAAGTAGCAAAAAGCATGATGAAATTGTATTTCATGTTTTGCTAAAAAAAATAACTTAACGTCTTACAGACAATCATTTTTTACTTACATCAGAAAAGTAACCGAATATATTTTCTCTAGCTAGAGGAAAGGAAGTTTATTGTCTCCGCGATCACCCTCACTTCTAGACTCTGTTTACCAATTGCTGCAGTTTCTTCGAATAAGAGTAGCAAGCTCACCCCGAGGAAACACCAACATTATAACAACAACAATTACAACAAACAACTATTTATTGTACCTGTGTTAACAAATGATTAAATGACTTATGACTTATAACCAACATTACTGCAAAGCACACAGGATAAAACCTTAAAACTAGAGTTACATCGCAAAACACACACACAGTCGCAAAAAGATAAAAATCTTAAAATCTGAGATATGTCAGTTGCGCGTCGCGTGCGCAGTTCTGGAATCATTGACTCCGTGAGCTTTAGCAATACTTATCATGACATTTAGTAGCGGAGCCTTCGTTCGAGAAAATTTTAAACAATCGCCTTGATCCTGTATGCTAAATGGACCTCCATCTTGCATTTAAAACCTTTTAAATTATATTGTTGAGCTTGTTTTTCTCGAATGGTTTGGCAGAGTCTAGCTACTGGTGTAAGTAAGTCTACATTTTGTCTAGGTGTAAGAAAGTTCTTAAGGAAGCTCTTCAAACTATGTCCTATGAAGATACAGAGAAGTTATTACTTGTGCTAAAGTAAACATTGTTCATAAATTTTTTATTTATTTTTAGTTTTTATTTATTTGACCTGGACCTCATCATCTGCCTAGCCTTATCCCAACTATGTTTGAGTTGACTTCCAGTCTAACCAGATGCAGCTGAGTTCCGGTACTTACATGAAGCGACTGCTTATCTGACCTCCACAACGTAGTTCGCACTGGGTAATACGATTTCGCGCATTTCTTAAATCAGAACGTGGTACACAATCAATTATAAACTTTATGCCATCACACACATCGTATACTTACCCAGCACCGTACAACTCATCCACACAAAGACATCGGTACACAAGCAAATCACTAACTCGTCGTAAGAATAAGCGGCTGCACCACGCGACGCATGTGCTTATTGAACTATCGTTTAGTGATTTTTACATTGCTTGTCCAGTCACTTAGCGACAAACTTAGATAGTGGTTGAGGAGCAATGTATTTATTGCAAAATAGTATAGCCATTTGCTTATGACTGGCACAAGAGGTCAGGGTAGAGAGGGGTCTTGTGCCTGTCGCGCGGACACCGACACGCCCCCTTACCACTTCTCCTGTTTTTTATATTTCTATAGTAGGGACCAACTGCTTGAAACTCGGTATGTAATGAATGGTTACCCATCCCATTAACGAACCGACCTTGGTAAGCACTACTACTAGCCATGAGCTACTTGTGAACCTAGACGGACATTTGGCCAGTTATATTTAAGTCCCAATCCATGTTATAGGGACAAGCCTATTGCCATAAATCGAGCGCAAATCCAGACTTCGTGACTGCTACAAAGGCCTCCTTCCATTTTTACCGATCTTATACGATTATAGGTCAATCTTTTGAGAATTCAGCTCATACTGCCATCTCCTTCTGCCCGTGTAACAGAAAGATTAAATGACAGATGAACAAATGATTTGTCGTGTCTTTCCCCGTTTCTACGTCTGCCTGGGCCTGCCGCATTGTCTTTTAGGCAGCCACTGAGTGGTTATTTTTGCACATTGCTCCTCCGAAATGCGGCAGATGTGACCAGCCCAGTTCCATTGCAACCTAGCAGCTGGACCTAGCTATTATATTTCTATTATAACGTCCATAACTAAAACCTAAATTACTGAACAAAACTCCCCATATTTTAAAACATTATTCCTTTAGAAGACTTATTTCTTTACAAATCAATAACATTTTTAAATACTTATTCCATACCTACAAAAAAATAAAATAAACACATTATTATTACTCTATCACCATTATTATTCCTATAGCTACAAAAGCATACACTAGGTTCTAATGCCTACGACCTAGGCTAGTCAGCTAGGCATCTAGATACACTAGCTGTAAAGTAAGCACCTGTCCCCCAGGCCCAGTGGCAGATGTGTTTAGAACTAAACTGGTTTAGACCTATTATGGACGTTAGAGGGCGCTTGATAGCGGATAGTACTCTTTCATTATCATTGGGAGTTCAACTTGGAAATATATATAATATATATATTTCAATTGGCTTATTAAAGGCGAATGTGTCTGGCTGCCTGGCTGAATTTAAATTTAAACATATTAACCCTATGACAGTTATTAAAGCTTTCCGGCAAATTAAAATCAAACTGACCGAAGATCTATGGGGAATGTCTATCAAAGTTTGTACATCTATACTTGAGACCATAGCCCCGTACTTAGCTTTAATTTTTAATTCATGTGTAGACCAAGGAGTGTTCCCTGATTTAATGAAATACAGTAAAGTCATACCTCTTTTCAAATCCGGGGACAGTAAAGATGCCAATAATTATAGACCTGTATCCGTGTTACCAGTTTTTAGCAAGGTTTTTGAAAAAGTAATGCTAAATCAAATGCTCTATCATTTTAACACCAACAGAATCTTACATGATCAACAGTATGGTTTCACCAAGGGACGTTGTACAACTGACGCCGGTGTAACCTTATTAAAGCACGTTTTTGCTGCGTGGGAAGAGTCCCAAGACGCAATAGGAATTTTCTGTGACCTCTCCAAAGCTTTTGACTGCGTAAATCACGACACATTACTTTTGAAACTGGAGCATTACGGACTAGGTAAACTTGCACTTAACCTGGTAAAATCTTATTTGAGTGATAGAAAACAACATGTTCAAATAAATGGTGTCAATTCACAGGGTTTGAAAGTAAAAATGGGGGTTCCGCAAGGCTCAATATTGGGTCCTTTCCTTTTTCTAGTCTATATAAATGATCTACCCTATTTATTGAAAAACCAACCACAAAATATGGTGCTATTTGCTGATGACACTTCCCTAATTTTTAAGATAAATAGACGGGCCCAAAATCTAGATGAAGTGAATAATGCCCTACTTCAGGTCCAAAATTGGTTCACAGCAAACAATTTGGTATTGAATGAAAAGAAAACTAAATGCATAAGATTTTCATTACCAAATGTTAAAAGTAGTGATTGTGAGATAATATTGAATAAAGAAAAACTCGAATTCGTAGATAAAACTGTTTTCCTGGGGCTTACGCTTGATTCAAGGCTACAATGGGGTTCTCATTTAACATCGCTTGCGGGGCGCTTAAGTTCAGCAGCATATGCCATTAGAAAAATCCGTCAATTCACTGATGTAGATACCGCTAGACTGGTCTATTTTAGTTACTTCCATAGTATAATGTCTTACGGTATTTTGCTATGGGGACGGGCTGCTGATGTTGAGTCTATATTTATTCTGCAGAAAAGAGCCATCAGAGCCATATATAATCTTCGTAGGCGCGATTCTCTAAGGGAACTATTTAAGGATATTGGCATCATGACGGTTCATTGCCAATACATCTACGAAAACATAATGTACGTCAGAAAAAATCTGCATCTTTTTGGTAAAAGAGGTGACAGACACAATTACAGTACTAGAAATAGGGACCAACTAGTTCAGCCAGGCTTTAGACTCGCTAAAGTAGACTCATCTTTCATGGGGTACTGTTTGAGATGCTATAATAAAATTCCACAAAGTATTCTTGAACTGAATGAGACGAAATTTAAAACATGCGTTAAACGCACACTATGTAAACAAGCATATTACAAGTTGAGCGATTATATCGCTGATAAAAATGCTTGGCTTAATGCTGGTCCTGCTCCACATGGACAGGGGCGCAAAAATTGATAGCATTATAGGTATTGTTGGAGCTGCTGAAGATTGTACAAACTTATCTTTGCATTGTATAGATTCAATGTTAGTATTATATAATCGTATAGCCTATATTGTGTGAGTACTATGTACTAGTAAGCTATCATTCACTGGAAACCTACGGCAGTTCTTGACTTGAATGTGCCCTGGCGGTTGAGAGTATGTCATGCTCTCTCAAATGTCTCGCTGATGGTGGCGCGTGTGTCGGACCATTTAGTTCCCTTCAAAATGGTTGAGCTGAATGGTGCTGATCCATGCGTCATGTTCGTGAACGGGCGCTGTCAGTTGTGACTGGTCATCTCTTAGTCGCCACGGTTTATTTGAATTATTTTGTTTTTGAGTTGTATTTTTTTATTTTTGTTTTGCTATGGACACTTTTAACGTGCACATCTTGCTACATTGTTCTCACATAATATACCATCTCAACATGAATGATGTAACCAAGATTTTGTAACAATATTTTGATTTAAAAGAGTGTCCATGGAGTTTCTTGCCCGTTCTTCTCCATAGAGATCTACGCTAGGGAATGGGCAACTACAGTACTTTCACAGTTTTTATGTCTTGTGACTGGGACTGTAGCTACTTTAAATGTTCATTTTTGTTTCGACAATTCAAAAGTGCCTGTAACTGGCCTACTTGAAATAAATGCTTTGATTTTTTTTTTTTTTTTTTTTTTTTTAATATTTTTTTGGTTCAAAAAAGGTTTTTTTTCATACCGAGTTCTCTCTGTGTTACGTTACGTTAGCCGTTGGTCCCGGCTGTTAATTTGTAGATATTTGACAGTTTTGACAGGTAGTCAGTTTCCTGAAAGTCTGTCAACCAGTCTTACCAAGGGGTATCGTAGTAATCAGTACCTACTAACTGGGTTAGATAGGCAGTCGCTCCATGTAAAATACTGGTATTCAGCTGCATCCAGTTCGACTGGAAGCCGACCCCAACATAGTTGGGAAAAGTTTAGGCAGTTGATGCTTCGAAAATGTTTTGTTTTGTTTTCAACGAGTTTTATAAGCTTCGTAGTAAAAGATATCAAAACAGCAGTGCAAGTACGTAAAATTCGATAGGACTCGATAAGATAAATTTGACAGTAATTCTCGATAAAATGAGTTTTTGACTCCATAAAAACTCATTTTATCGAGAATAACTGTCAAATTTATCTAATCGAGTCTTATCGAATCCTACGTACTTGTACTGCTGCACAGTAAATTATAACTTTATTAACATTCTATTTCGTCACCACCGACCCTCACATTCCAGAACTCCAAACAAAAACACATAACACCTCTTTTTTCCAGTCGCGCGCTCAAAAGCCCACAAAAGGTCGTTGATCTCAATAAAACAGAGATGATCAACATAGGGCAGGGATATTTTTTCCGCGGACATTCACCCATAGCTCTGCTGGTCACCGTGTGTCGCGGCGTGAAGGCTCACGCTTACGTGAGTTTAGGATGGATAGCGTCAGCAGAAATGTGAGAATTGTGGGCTATTTTTAGAATGTTAAAAATAGTTCCAAGTAGTGTTTTATAATTACTGTGAAGATGGTCTACAAACAAAGAGACGATTTTTTTTTTAATTTAACAAATAAGTACTTTACAAGTTGTAAAAAAATACAAAGGGATCTCAAAATATTGGCAGAATTCATGATTAAAAAATTTGTGTTTCCCTGTTCAGTATGTTTTTAATATCAAATGCACAAAACTCGAAAATAATTATTTATGTCCAAATTCCATAAAATAAATCCTAAGACACAGGTTTACAACTCCTAAAACAAAATATATGTACCTACCTATTTAAAATTCAGAGATCGCAAACCTAAATCCGCAATAATCATAAAACAATAATTAAATCACAAAATCATTCAGATTATGCAGACGGTAGTCGTCACAGCGCACCGCTCGAAGCGTGGCGATTGGGCAATATCTGCCGGGCAATGATCACAGCCGGGCACTATAGCCCAGTGGGCTAGTGGCCAAACTGACCGAGCGGGCATTAATTGTGTACCTTATCATTTTTGTGGCTCACTACACATTGCTCAAAGTTTCATGTTTCCGAGGGGATGATGTGGGAAATGAATTTAGATGTAACTTGCTGCTACAGGTGTTTTATAAGCGATTAGAGTTTAATTCTGCTTGGCTCCTCCTTTGACCGATTAACATTCAGGATTCTAATAGACTAGGTAAGGTAAGGTAGCCAATTTTCTGTATCATGTTTGAACAAAGTTTACGGAAGCTAAACCTGCGGGCAATATTGCAACACCCAAGGAAACTCACAGTAAACAAGTTTTTAGATTGTTGAGCTCCTGTTACTTCTTCAGCACCTATTATTATAATAATATTATAATCCCAACCGAAATACAGCAGAAATAAGTAAGGTGGAGTTGATTTTTGGAAAATAAATCTAGTTCTTTCACGTAAATCTAATTTAATACAGGGTGTAAGAAACCTCATCACG
Source organism: Xestia ashworthii (assembly GCA_950022955.1). Classification (NCBI taxonomy): domain Eukaryota; kingdom Metazoa; phylum Arthropoda; class Insecta; order Lepidoptera; family Noctuidae; genus Xestia; species Xestia ashworthii. The sequence continues at coordinate 16,879,798 of OX465570.1, read as the reverse complement.
AAGCCGTCAACCAAGCATTCTGTACATCAAATTAAGTAATTCGACGCAAAAATTGATGCCAAGACTGAGATGGAAAGGCGTTTTTGGATCAAAAGGCGTGAAAAATCACGGGTTACGCTTGTGCTCAATCATCTTCTTCCTAGCCTCTTCCCAACTATGTTGGGGTCGGCTTCCAGTAGTATGTACGGGTGGTTACCCATCCACGGGCCAACCTAGGCAAGCACGGCTTAACCTAAAGATCGGTCCGAGCGGTTGTTATTAGGTATTAGCCACGTGCTCCTCGCTTGCGCTCAATGTGACACTTAAAACGTACTGATGAATGCATGTTATGCATGAATGGTTGAAAACAAGCTAAGCTTCTTGAGACCTAATTGAAATTCTACAGGAAAATCTGACAAGTACCTACACAAATCCATGACACAACAATTATCTTCAAATTGAAAGCTTTACCCGTACAACGACACAATAAAAGTTTAACTAGACGAGACGTTTCACGGCAATCAGACAGTTTTTAGTACTTGTCTAGATTAGCCTTTACACTAATCCTTTTAAATGGCGGACACTTTCAAAGTAATTAACTGAACTACGATTTATTTTAATCTGGGTTTTAGTTTTACTGTACCGAATTGTTCACTCTTCATTAATTCGTGTAGACTGGCTTATGCCCGCGACTTCGACCGCTTGGAGTTCGATGAGATCACATTACCGGGATAGAAAGTATTCCATTTATTAATCCAGGTTATAAGCTTTTTGTCTGCCAAATTTCATCCAAATCCGTTCAGTAGTTTCTGCGTAAAAGGGTAACAAATATACATCCATCCTCACTCAAACTTTTACTTTTATAATATTGGTAAAAAGTAAGATAGAGGAAGACCAAAGAAAGGACGAACGGATTTAGAGTGGATTTTACAAATGAAACGTGAAGGTAGTTTGAGGTCCAGGACTGCGGGACTGTTCGAAAGAGACGTTCATGTTCAAAATGTCCAATTCTCAAAATATCCAACGGTTTCAAAACGTCCAATTCTCAAAATGTCCAATTCACAAAACGTCCAACTCCCAAAATGTCCAATTCTCAAAATGTCCAATTCACAAAACGTCCAATTCCCAAAATGTCGCGGCCCTGGAACACAAAGGGACATTGATGGGTTTTAGTCAGTAAAAGTCTGACACTCCCTTCCGTTCCGCCCAGAGTGGGAGGGGTCATTTGACGATTTCCCATCCGAAAAAAAAGGTAGTTGGTGCTTTACCTCGGTCTAGAGAGACTAATGACTCTGACAGCTCTAGATCGTGGTTAAAAAATGCTCGCCGCATCTCACATCTACCTAGCCTTTTCCCAACTTGAATGCCAGTATTTTACATGGAGCGACTGCTTATCTGACCTCCACAAGTTAGTACTGGGTAATACGATACCCCTTGGTAAGACTGGTTATCAGACTTTTTGGGCTTTTCTGGGCCTGTAACGACTGTCAAAGTTCTCTAAATGACAGCCGGGAACAACAGCTTAACATGCATTCGGAGACACGGAGGACTAAGGGTGGTCACCCATCCACAGATCACGGCTTATCCTAAAGATCGATCGCTGTTATTATTTAGCCCCGAACTCCATATGCTCGTCGCATTCAGTTAAATTTCGTGAAATCCACCCCAAGTCAAAGATGAGTATGGCCAGAAAGGGCATAGAAAAAGTAAAAGAAGAAGAAAAGCTACGTTGACGCCACTGAACCCAAAAAATTAGTTGAAGAATGTTGATTAAACTGCAGTCTGTGTTGTGGCCACCACTGCAACACCTAACTAGTTATAACATGAGGAATTGTGGATGTATTACGAGTAAACACTTTTAAGGCGAACAGCAGTTCAGCACTGACATAAAGTCTGGTTACAAAAATAAATTACGAATACGAATTCATGATGTATCTTTAGTAAGTAAGTTTGCATGCTTTAGCATTAAGCAAAGCATGTCCGATCTACTATTTTTCTTTGGAATAACACCTTGTACCTATACCATGTTTTATGCAAATAAAAAATATCTTATCTTATCTTACGACATCTTTTAGCACATCACCCATGAAAGATAAATTAAGTAATATATGACAGTTTTATGAAATCCTGTTGGCTCCCGGTGTAATAAGGGTTTTAGGTGCGACCAAACGTTCTAGGTTTAAGGGGCTTCATACCACGTACTCGAAACAAATCTGAGGATCATCCTGGAGAATGTATACTGACTCACTGCCTTGAATCTTTCGTCTTCTTTCTTTCTTTTCCGTGTGGTTATGACGTACCTATCCTGGTGTCAGAGTTTTTATGTTTTTAGAAATATCTCTCAGGCATGCTGGTTTCCCCACGATGTTTTCCTTTACATGAGGTCCTAGGTTTGATATCCGGGTCGGATAAGTGTTACTGGGTTATTACATTAGGAATTTCTAGTAGCAGGCTCGGAATATGGATTCGTGCCTGGTTGATGGCGATAGGCTAGACCCCTTTTACTTGAGACTTGAACATGGCTGGCAAAATGTGGGTGAACTATTATTTAGTTACACCTCTGCTTAACCTTCGAGGATAAAAGGCGCATCTTATGTTAATTTGAGAAATAATAAATAAAATATTGCTAGACATTTCACACAGCACCATTTAGTGCCACACTAAGCAAGGCTTGTGTCGTAGTCACCAGACAATTGATATACTACATGTATACTTTTTGTTTGTAATACATACATAGTATACATATAAGTAAACATCCATGACTCGGAAACAAATGTCCATGCTCATCACACAAACATTTGCTCCTACCGGGATTCGAGCCCGAAACCCTAAGAACGTAAGGCAGCCTCACTACCGCTGCGCCATTCGGGTCGTCAGTGGGTCTTCAACTTTCAGAAATATTTTCCACTATTAAAGGGTTGACGTTAAGTTTTGTTACAAAAATAAATCAAAGCATCTTTAGTACGTCACATCACCTATGAAAGATAAATTATGTAATATATGACAGTTTTATGAAATCCTGCTGACTCCGGGTGTAATAAGGGGGCGATATGGTGTGTATGGTTACAGAACTTAGGTGCGACTGAGCGTTGTGGGTTTATGGGGGTCGTAAATTGGAAGTGCTCGTAACTGCCTCCTGCATTAGCTGTAGACGTACCAAGAGTACTATGGGAACTCGGGAGTTTGTCGCTTATTGGGAGTTCGTGCAGATGTCACTTGCCACTTGTTCTTGGTGACTCGATTGAAAACGAGTTCGTTTAGATATCACTTTTATTTTCCGTGTGGTTAGTGCCTATCTTGATGTCAGAGGTTTTATGCCGTTCACGGGCCTCTGACTTAGCTTTACGGTAACTGGATTGAAAATCTAAAGGGGTAGTTACAAATTAGGCTAAGGAACAGCACTTTTTGACTAAATTAGGTACACTAAGAAAATACTTTAAGGCGCTACCCCAGGCAAAATTAGCAACTCTATTTGTGGTGATTCAAACTTCGTTTGAAATACTATTAGAATAAAGTTCTAATCAGCTTGCACTACAAAGTGGTTTTTACGTCAGTCACTGCGGGTCGAATAGTGCGAAATTAGTGATTTTTATTCTTTATAAAATCAAATTTCCGTCTTTTGAAAAAAAAAAAACTAGCATTATGTTCAGAGAATATGTTCTAAGAATATGTAGAAATTTAATGTATTTTTATTACTTGGTATTTCTTTTGGATAAAGAGGAGTTGGCTCCAAAAAACTGCACAAAAAACGGCTTTTGCTTGGGGTAGCGCCTTAAAACGTCTGCGCTTTACCATTTCCTGTTTGAAGAGACGAAGTGGCGGATATAGCTACATCTAAGTTTGTCAAGTTAGAAGAAACAATTGCCTGCAAGGAAGACAAACAGCCTTGCATGTCTTCGGATGTGTGGCAAGGATTATTCCAATAAGATTTTACATAACAGCAACCTTGTAACAACGTTGGTCCCGGCTTTCATTTGTAGATCTTTGACAGTCGTTAGTAGTCAGTGGCCCAAAAAGACTAACAACCAGTCTTACCAAGTGGTATCGTTTTACCCAGTACTCTGGATTGTGGAGGTCAGATAGGAAGTCGCTCCATGTAAAATACTGGTATTCAGCTGCATCCGGTTAGACTGGAAGCCGGCCCAAACATAGTTGGGAATAAAGCTAGGGAGATGATGATGATGATATCAGCAACCAAAGGATAAACCAGAGGTGTACTCAACAAGTACACTCACATTTCACTAGTTATGTTTACGTTACGTGTAATTAGGGGCAAGCGTATTTCCATCAACCGGTCACAATACCAAACTCGGTGGCTGCTACTTAAAAAATATGATATTCCTGATGGAAAGACTCAAACGCTCTCTTTTAATCGTATTCCGAAGAAATCGAGAACCTATAGAAAAGACAACTAAGGCCTTCAGAGAAGACTGTTTTACCTTCTATGCATATTCAAGGTCTCAAAAGGAATCGAGAATCCAAGGTAGTGGTCTGTGCCTGTATACCGGTGTACGAGGCGTGTTAAAATTTTAAAACCTCTTTTAGAGGTTTTCCGAAATGAATCAATATACCTTGCTGTGAGTGGGAAGAAATATGTCGTCTACATTCGTCTAGATTTTAGACTAGCTAATGGTGGTGAGATCTTGGTAGATGTTGTCAGGCTCCTGCATTGTCTGTACAATAAGATAACCGACTTTTTACCGTCTTTGCTATAGCATAATCTTTACATAGTCTTAGGTAGGTAGTCAGTGGCTCGACTGGTTATCAGACGACAACCAGTCTTACCAAGGGATATTGTATTACCCAGTACTGGGTTGTGGAGGTCATATAGGCAGTCGCTCCATATAAAATCAGTGTTTTAGCTGAATAGCAGTGTATTGCAACCGGCTAGACTGGAAGCCGAGCCCGAGACGATGCTATAGCAAAATAATGACCAGCTAATAACGTCCACTGTTGGAACAAATATAATGAAATCGACTCTTGCCATCTTCTCAGGCTCACTTGCATGAGTCGTGTGTAGTAGCATAATTTTCCCACTGCTGGAATACGTACATGTATGTACAAAACAATATCTATGGTAAACTTATTCGAGTTCTGACTTGTGGTAGAGCAGCGGTGGCCCAGTGGTGGCGGCTCCAACTTACGAACAGCAAGTTGTGGCTTCGAACCCAGACAGGCGCTTTATGTAATTTGTTTCATTACCGCTGCTCTCAAAACGGTAAAAGAAAACATCTTAAGGAAACCGGCATGGCTTAGAACCAAAAAATCGAAGACATGTGACATCTACAAACCCGCACTGGTCCCGCGTGGTGGATTATAGCCCATACGCAAAATACGCACTTTGACGTGGAGTTGCGGATAACAGCCCGTTGTATAATAAAATACTGACTTGTGGTGATTTGCCAAAACTTTGGTAGTGGCTGAAGATTTTTACGACATTTCACTGCGGCGGTTCTCTGTTCCCTGATCATTATCATCTGGATCTCTTCCTGTTTCGAGTGAACCAGTTTCTTCTAAGCAAGTGTAATCCACCTTAGTCCGGATTAACGGTCCCATCAGGCGAAAAACAAAAATGTTAAGATAGGATTAGATCTTCAATAATACTCGTAACACGTTTAGATCTGAAACTCTGAAAGCAGGTACTGGCTAACTAAAACACAAAATTGAGTCGCTAACAATTTACCAAAAAGCAGTAGCTATAATATCATCTCTAATCTCACACACATTATCTTACACCAACCATAAACCTCACTTTCGAACCGATTCACAACAAGAAAATCTTCGCAACAACAGTTTTACAACATTCTCATCGCAAACGCACCCATTTCTAGGTAATCTCTGCGTCCATTTCCTGATATCAAAAATAATAATCGTTTATTAGCCGGACCACTCCCCCCACTCTGCCCGGTTGGTGTGCTCCCCCCCGAACGCACGGAAACACACGAAGTTACGCGACGACATCCGACAGTAAGCGATAGTGTCCAGCGAAAATATCCACGGCGAAACTATGGCATGCTGGTAATAGGAGTACTTTGGATCTGTGAACGGTGGATAAGAAAGATATTTTGTGTGGTTGCGGATTTTAAAAGAGAAACTAAAGTATTTTGATGAAAATAAATAAACAATCACGAGAATTCTTACCGTTTGGTGAATCTTTCAGTATTCATATGTTTTAAAAAATTCAATAGTTCACCTTTTATTGGGGTCAGTGCCTCATTTTTTTTCCATACTATTTTAAATTACTCATCAATTCAGAAGTCACCTCCTTTCTAGCCTTCACACAGTCCGTCCATCAGTAATGTGATAAACTAAGATTCTTAATATTCCTTGTTTGTAAAAAATTGTAGCGTGTATAGGTCATCTCTAGCTCCAGCTGCGCAAAATAAATAAGTAATCATTGGACATCTTGTTATATCCGCTAAAGATATTTAAGGCTACTAATTCAGTCATACCTACCGTATATTACGCGTTCTGTGACTTTGCCCCAGGCTGAGTCACAGAAAATGATTACTATAAGTACCTATAATAATAATATAATTATGTTACTCTGATAAATGTGTAAACTACCTTATGTTTGTAAATAATATCTTTAATTAACTACTTAAAACATTATGTTAATCTTGTTTATTGCTGTGCCCTAACAGGGTCCATAATTGTTCTTAGCTGTAAGCCCATGCATTGTAACATCTTTTAATTTAAAACTTATGGTACGCAAAATAAAATGAATATGAATATGAAAACAGAGCCTCGTTGGTAAAAAACAGAGTGGCCAGGTGAGGTTGGCTTGGCTTGAGCTGTTATTGAGTGACTGATTGGCCAGAGAAAGAGAAACACCGGGAGGGTTGGAAAGGAATGGTGGATGCCTTTTCCCAGCACTGGGATAGAACAAGCTAATACAAATAATTATAATATTGCCATTAGCTTTTAGCTGCAATTCTTCCATTCATCTAATAAATAGATGCGAAAGTTAGTGAGGATGGATAGATACAATGTTTGTAACCTAATTTCACGCAAAAATTACTGAACGGATTTGGATGAAACTTTGTCCACAGATAGTTTATAACCTGGATTAACACATTTTTGTCCCGGTAGTGTGATCCTGTTGAACAATTATCGAACTTCACGCGCAACTTAGTCATAAATAATTAAATTAGTGTGTGACGCAAAAACTCCGCAAAAACTGATTTCTTATCCACGTCTGTTGATTCCGTACATTTCCCATTCCCCGGTCGATATGTGTTACATTTAAATGACTATCGAGTGTGGTCTCTTTGTGTCATTCGTATTTAAACTTGTGCGTTATTTACTTTCTAATGGCGAGTGCTGCGTTTATTAATTTTTACTTTTAATGGCTGCTGCAACATGTGCTGCTGTAGTTTCTATTTTTGTTATTAAGTATTTAGGGAAACTATGTACAAATACGTTTTAATCAAACATTTTTATTGTAATGTTTTTGACCTGATACTTAGGGCATTGGCTGGTCCCGGCTGTCATTTGTAGATCTTTAACAGTCGTTACATGTATAGTCAGCGGTCCTGAAATCTGAAAACCAGTCTTTCGAAGGAGTAGTTTAAATACTAATTGGGTGGTGGAGGTCAGATAGGCAGTCGCTTCATTCAGACTGGAAGCCTTCTTAGCCTATCCTTTTCTCAACTATGTTGGAGTCGGCCAATGACCAATGTCCTATAGTCATCATCTACATGGTCATGGTTATCATAGGTAGATAATGACTTAGGACATTGGCTCTGTGGATAGAAACTAAAATATGATTTCCCTTATCCATAAGAAATTGTGTATGTTCGTCTACCATAATGAACTCCAATCTCAGAAATTTATTTTTAAAAAATGCTACATACAATTATAAATTAAAATAAACTAAACTAACTTAAACTATAAACTTAAAAAATGGCGTCAAAAAACTCCTCCTCAACGCTGTCAACTGGTAAAGTCCCCAGGAGACTGGCGGCGTTACCGCGCTGTATGGCAACGCTAAGCCTTTGGCCAAGGTAAAAGCCAGCCCTAGGGTCACGGGAAGTGTCAATTAAGCGTTTAGAAATTTCTTTAAAAAGGCTATGAGCACTCGGACCCCACGGTCCTAGAGTTTCAACCCCAAACGGCTCGAAAATATAGTTACCAATAAGGTTACTATATTTACGCCGCTTGAGGTTCTCCGCAGCCGCAGCAGCAGCCCCTGCACAGGACGATGAGCTAGGAAGATAGGAAGGCGCAAGAGTATCGACACAAGTTGCGTCCCACACTAGAGGCCTACCCATCTTCCATGGAAACAAAGACATGCCGTCTGGTCTCTTGCCATCGTCGCGTGCCAAACCATTGGGTTCTAATAAAGCTGGAACGCCGACGGTGACAAGAGATCGACGGATGATGTCATTCAAGTTCGCGTGCCGTGCAAAACGGCCCGCACTTCGGCTGCATGACAGGCCGTGGTGTCCGAGACTGTTGACAACTTCACCACAGTGACAGCGATGAGGAGAACAACAAGGGGCGCCTAGGCGTAGAGCAACAGCGAGGCGGAAAGTGCGGTGTCGTCGAGCAACGTGCCTGTGTTCGACGACGGTAGAGCGTGAAGCCAAAGACCCGACTCCCACTCACCAACAGCCAGCAGGCGCGCACGCTCAGCAGAAGTAGCAGACGTGTTCAGTAGATTGATCTGAACTACTCTGCAGAGCGGCTCGTCCCACCGTCTCTTGGAAAATGGATGGTCCGGTTCCTCAGAATTCGGGCAAGCGAGTATATTATACTCTGTACATATTAGATGTGTGGGTAGATGTAGATATCAGTACAGAAAGTCCATTTATTCATTCTTTTCTGATGGAATTTAATCGAAATATTGTGATAAGTAGTACCAGTCAATGCGCATTTAGACAACCGCAAAGACTGCAATATTAGAGACATCGAAGATATCTATAATACGTGGTCATCATTCAGACAAACCTAATTATTGTCTTCTTGTCTTTTGTGTCTTTTTGGTACATTTGGCGCCCATAAGTATGCCTTGCATCTTAGTTTTTCAATTCGCCTCAATGCAATCGTATTTCAATCTCCGAAAGGAAACGGCTTTGTTATAAGATTTTGTCGCATTCGCCATTTCGTTTCTTCCACTTTTATATTAATTACACAGTGTTGGTTTAAGATTCTATGGTTTAGGTATCTGTATGCGAAATCTTATAATTCGCAAAACCTATTTCGCTAGATTATACAATTTGTTGTACATGTAATAAGGAGGGAGGAATCACATGTTAATAAAAAGTGCTGAATATTAATATTGATGGATAGATAGGAAGACCAATGATACGATGGATGGATTGTATGAGGAATTATATGAGAGATAAAGGAGTAAATGGTATCGTGACGTTGACAGAGGAGAATGGAAGACAGAAAAATGATGCGCAAGGGTGGGAAGATGATGAATTTTAACTCAAAATCAAAATCAAAGCATTTATTTCAAGTAGGCCAGTTACAGGCGCTATTGAATTGTCGAAACAAAGATGAAAATTAAATGTAGCTGCAGTCCCAGTCACAAGACATAAAAACTGTGAAAGTACTGTAGTTGCCCATTCCCTAGCGTAGATCTCTATGGAGAAGAACGGGCAAGAAACGCCATAGACACTCTTTTAAATCATAATGTTGTTACAAACTCTTGGTTACATCATTCCTGTTGAGATGGTGCATTATGTGAGAACAATGTAGCAAGATGTGCACGATAAAAGTGTCCATAGTTAAAACAAACAAAAACAATTCAAAAATAAAATAATAAATAAAAAAAAAAAAACTAATTTAGCGTCTATTCTGCTCTAACCCAAAACTATGACTAGCGTCTAAAAAGGATTAGTCAGGGATAGTGAAATAATTGAGCTTTTTCTACTAATCAATTCATCATCCGTAGCCTTTTTCCAATAACATACAATAACGGTCAGTAAACGGTAAACTTGCTTAATTCGTACTTACGCCAAATTCGTACTCCACTTAAAACTCGGCTTTGGTTACAGCTATCAGCGCCTCTAGTGTCAAAAAATATAAATAACAGTCGGCCATTTTACCACCTGACAGATAACACCTGTGAAGCTGCTCTCGACAAAAATATTGAAAAAGTAAGCTTTTTTCGACTATTGCTGTAATATTTTTACACATTTCGTAAGAGTTTTATTCAAATAAGGTCGTGTATAACCTATTTTACAATTTGATACGTATTAATGTGTATCTTTACGATTTCATCTGACGTGTTATCATATTCGTAACTGTTGTCAATTTTTTTGCCGGTAAATTTAAAATTTGTTTGGCTCTTTCTCCTATTTCGTACTTGAGTTAAGTTCTTAAAACAGCTTAAAACGTACTGGTACGATTTAGCGATGATTGCCGAGAATTGGCGAAGATCATCCGTCGAATTTGTTAAGAATTCCTACTTGTTTTAGTAACACATTGTTGATTTTGATGCTGATTCTCAATACTGTATACCAATGAATAAAACTCAAAGTACGATTTGGGATGAATGGTCTTAAATCGTACTTTTTTCAGTTTTTTTTTAATTGTTTATTTTTGAGAAGTTTATAAGGTTTATGTTAAATTTGATTATAGAAACAATAAAGCATTAAGCAAACAAAAATTCCTAATAATTAAAACTAATTTATCTTTCCTAATTTTCTAAATATGATGGTTTTCCCTTAAGGGGTACGAATTATGCAAGTTTACCCTACTCGTATCCGCGTAGGCAGTCGCTGCATGTAAAATACTGGTATTCAGCTGCATCCTGTTAGACTGGAAGCCAACCCCAAGGCTTCCAGTCTTGGTCAGAATGCCAATCTGAACTTCACAAGCCAGATAAGTAGTACTGGGTAAAACGACGCCCCTTGGTCAGACTGGTTGACCTGTAACGACGGTCAAAGATCTACGAATGACTGCCAGAACCGCTTTCCTTGCTTTCCGAGGTATAATATCAGTATGGGCACCTAATGGGCAGTCACCCATGCATCCCCGGAACAAAGCAAGCGCGGCTTATCCTGAAAATCGACTCCAGCGGCTGTTATTTTAGCTCGTACCTTTTGCTGACCAATTTCCTTCCACTAAATGTCATTTAATTCACATTAAAAGGGCTTGCCAAACTGTGACTGATCATCAAACAAATTCCTGGTACTAACCTGAGTACTAGCATTCCTCAATAGGCTATGGATTAAGTGAATCACGCTAAGGTTCCGCGCACACTGTTACGTCACGGCTGCTAATAAGATTTGTCGCACAAAATACTGCTAAACAGAGCGCTGAGGGCTCATTGGGTAGAATAGCGTTGGTGTACAAGTTCGATTTCTGGATGAAATCGGATGTTGTTGAGACAAGATATTAGAAATAGATAAATTAGATTTGGAAATTCCCAGTTTTATCTCACCATGCAGTACCTAACTCTTTCTCACGCAGAGTGCCTTGTTTTCGAAGGGAGGCGGGCAGGAATCGAGTTCTTAGGTGCCCTCGGGCCTGGTATCTATAGGTTTATTCTTTGTGGAGGTCAGATAAGCAGTCACTTTATGTAAAATACTGATAGCTGTGTTCAGTTAGGTTGGATGTTAGCCCCGACATGGTTGGTAGGTATCATATCAGTTGGTAGTATATCGCTATTCAAATGATGATGATGGCGTAAGAACGTGGAGCAATTGGCACAAGCAGAGAGAGTTGTACCCAGCAGTGGGTGAACTTGGGCAGTGGATGATGTATAAGTTTTCTTTGGGTGCATAACTTAAAATTTCTGCTTAAATAAATTTTTTCTTGAGCGCAGCCGTGGTTCAGTGGTGGCAACCCTTCCTTACGAGCAGTAAGTAGAGTTCGAACCCCAGCAATCCAGCATTAACCCTACTTTGTGTAATTTATTTCATCACCACTATTCTATAAACGGTGAAGGAAAACATCGTGAGGAAATTGGCACGTCCAAAATCAAAAACTTGGAGACATAATTATGACATCTACCAACACGCACTGGGCCCGCGTGGTGGATTATTATAGTCCCATTACCTCTCATAAAGAGGAGGCCGTGTGTCCCAACATTGGGAACATTACAGGCGGATCATGCTATGCTTATGCTTCGGGGCTTATGAGCGTGATGTATTGTCACACACTTTCCCAATATTTGATAGTTTTGACTTCGCCGAACTAACTGTCCGTGAACAAAATAATTAGCAAGAAGTGAAGCTACTAGAATGTTCGGTTAGTCGCGAAATAAATTGACTTAGTGGAAGCCGTAGCAACGCAATACCTGCACTGTTTACCTTAAACATTACCTAATGTGCAGGCTGGGGATTGAGTGACGTGTACGGTGAAAACTATTGCACTTTATTTACCTTTACATGTTTCCGTAAATTAATTTAGTTAAAGTTCGATCATTTAGCCTTACAATACATATTGTCAATAAAATAGAACACTATTCGAACTTAGAAAAATAAAATTTTTTGGGTGTCAAGTCCATGATTAGACCTGTGGTACTGTATGGATCAGAAAATGCTGGGCTGTGTAGAAGGTAGATGAAAAACGATTGTATCTAGCGGATATGAGAATGTTGAGATGGGTGTGAGAGACAACAATGGATAAAGTAAGGAATCAGTATATTAGAGGAAGTTTGAAATCGGCTTCGGCTACAGAAATATTGAGAGATGTGGTTCGTCTCAGTACGAACATGTAATGAGGATGAAACGCATGTCACTAAAATAGTGATGGATATGATTGTTTATGGAAGGAGAGGGAGAGGGAGAGGTAGGCCAAAGGAAATATGGATGGATTGTGGAAGGAATGATAAGAAAGAGAAAGAAGTAAATGATGCTGTGACGTCTGACAGAATGGAAGAAGAAAACGTGTTGCGACGACCCCAAGTAGAATGGCACAAGGGCAGGAAGATCAATTTGGGTGTAACCAATGCTACTGTTTGTCGAAGGACTGGTGACAGATGAAGAAAAGGACACTGGCGTATCTACAACCGTAGCGTAGGATGTATTTCTACTAGAAGAGTCTACGTCCTTCTTTGGTAGAAGGTTCTACAAGGTGTTAGCGGAATCTGTCCAATTGCTACAGAGGCAACGGATCCTTCACGAATCCAACCAAACATTCTGTACATTAACCTAGTGACTTTTTTATTTTTGGAAAACTTACAGCTAGGCTGACAATAGTTTAGTTAATAACAACAATATGGTCAATTACAAGCTTTCACAAATATAAAACATAAATAATCAAACTAACAGTGGTAAGGAAGGATTAGTAGGTACACACATTTAAACGGGATAAATATCACATTTTAGTAGGACTCATAATACGCACTCAAAACATTCTGCTGACGGATGCATTGAATTGTGTGGAGGTGTTTAAAGTACTCGTAATTCTGCCTCACACTGACCTGCAACTGGCAAAAAACGTAGGAATAGTTGAATTTCGCGGATTGCTCTGGCACTTACCCATTCTGTTGAAAGTAGAACCTACCTAGTTGCAATTTGAACCGCTTTGCTTCTTGTCTGGAGCCCCTGGTCAGTTACTGATGTTATTATTGTCTGGCACAATATAGCCAGCTAACATACAACTAGATAACAGTTTCCACACAGATATTATTGACGACCCGAATGGCGCAGCGGTAGTGAGGCTGCGGCTGTTCGAATCCTGGTAGCAAATGTTTGTGTGACGAGCATGGACATTTGTTTCCGAGTCATTGATGTTTAATGAATAATAAGTATGTATTTACAAACAAAAAATATTTATGTAGTATATCAACTATCTGGTGTCCAAGACACAAGCTTCGTTGCTTAGTGTGACAGTGTGTAAATTCCAGCGATATTTATTTATTAGTTAGCTCACATTACCCGGTCCCGTGTGACTCGCATCCAACGGATTCCCGCAACCTTCACCAGGTCATCGGTCCACCTAGTGGGAGGCCTTCCAACGCAACAATGTGGCGATACTTGGGGGTGGCCTATATCCAGCACTGGACGTCTTTCGGCTGAAATGGTGATGATATTTAGCTCAAGCCAACACGACAAGAAGACGACATAAAATATCTATATGACACCAAAATGTATGATTCTTAACATTTGTAACAGAAAGATGAAGTAAATCTATTTGATGTATAAATCGCGGCATCCTGTCCCAATACTCGGGGCACGTGTCACCAGATGAGGTTATTAATAGTGATGCGCACGTAGGTAAGATACATTTACTAATACTGGCTTTCCCAAACTGGAGAGGGTCGATTCTACTAACCGTACAGACGGTTTATAAATAGAACATTTTGATAGTGAGGAAACTTTGTTATTGCAGTCGAGGCGGAATTCACACCCGAGCCACAGGCGAGGTTGTTATGGAGCCAAAAACTGCAGTGCGGCCATCTATAGAAAAGTTCTAGGTTTTCAATCCTTCCTTATCGTGTGGTTAGTTGCCTAACTTGGTGTCAGAGTTTTAATGCCGCCCATGGGCCTCTGACATGGCTTAACATGCCGTCGAGAAATATTTCTCAGGCATACTGGATTCCTCACGATGTTTTCCTTCACCGAAGCAAGTGATAATTATACAATTCGCACATGAATCCGAAAAATCAGAGGTGCGTGGCTTGGGTTCGAACTCGAGACCTTTGAGTTCGCAGCACGACGCTCACACCACTAGGCTATGCTGCTGCTAGGTTTTCAATGTGAAGGTGTGTTGACTGCAAAGTGCAATATTTCTTGCGTTTTTTGCTTAGTGAAGACTTTGTTTATAATAAAGCGAGTATTTTTTTTTTCTAAAAAGTCCCATAAATTAATGATATAGCGGTGACCAGCAACAATTTAATACACAAGACTTGTCCTCCACGTCCCATCCCTATTTATTAGGGCAATGTGGGCGCCAGACGATCGCAACATTCCAGCCAAATTGGCGAGTCGTCACAACACTATTTTTAGTCGAGCAATATAAATTGCGCGGTATTAGTTCTCAAGGAACTTCCTACCTTGACGACTTGGGTTTGGTTACTTTTAAATTGCATAAATATGTAATTTATTGCTCATTTATTGCGCATTAGTTTTACACCAAAAATTACGTAGCTTTGCAAATGTTACAAAGTTTAAAATGAGGATAGTTTTTCTACAATGAAATTATGCCATTAAGTAACCAAAACCTGGTATAGCTAATGACGAGCTCTTGCAGGCTAAAAGGTAACAGCCACTTTGGTCATCTTTAGGTTAAGCCGTGCTTGCCTGGATTGGTCCGTGGATGGGTGTCCAGACCACCCGTTACATAACGAGTTTCTTCTGTACCTCGGAATTGGACCTGCCTGTCATTTGTAGATCTTTGACAGTCGTTGCAAGTAGTCAGTGGCCCTTTTTTTTTTTTTTTTTTTTTTCTTTTTTAGGATGGGAAATCATCAAATGACTTCTCCCACTCTGGGCGGAGCGGGAGGGAGTGTCAGACTCTTACTGACTAAAACCCATCCATGTTCCTTCCTCGCCCTTTACGTTCCGGGGCTGCGGTATCTCTTTCGAACAGTCCCGCAACCCCGGCAGGCTTCGGCCCTTGCGGGCCCCTCTCTGCTGCTGACATCTCTTTGAGGCGCGCGTGGAACACGAACGCGCCGTCGACACGGCCTGTCGTCACTAGACGGACGGACGGCTAGCTAGCCCATAGCTAACCGTCCACAGGCCCGCATCTACGGTGGCCGGTAGCCACCACGTGGCCCCCGACGCCCGGTGCGTCTCCCGCGGCGGCCGGGAAGAGAGGCTCTCTCCCTCTCTTGTTCCGCCACCTCCTTCGCCAGCATGACTGCTTCGCAGAAGGAGGTGACGGCTTCCCATTCCGTCTCGCTCCGGACCATGGATTGAACCAGGGCCGGACGCGAGAGGTCGCCGCCGCCGATCGCCGCTACGAGGACACGGCGGTGCTCCGCCCACGCAGGGCAGACTTCCACCGTGTGCTCCACCGTGTCCTCCGGTCGATCCTCACAGTGGAAACACCCGGGCGTTTCCTCCCGCCCGATTCGGTGCAGGTACCTCCCGAAACATCCGTGTCCGGTGAGGACCTGCGTCAGGCGGAAGGTGAGGGCGCCGTGGCGCCTCTCAAGCCACTCCTCAAAGAGGGGACTTACCGCCACTATCGTGGCGTGCCCTGCACGGGGTTGCGACAGTCGCTCTCTCCATGTCGCCATGAGATCGCGCCGGAGGTCTGTCCGCTGAACGGCAATTTGCCGCGGCAGCGGAGTTTCCCCCCGGCGTAGTTTCCCCCCGGCGTAGAGTAGTCAGTGGCCCTGAAGTCTGGTAACCAGCCTTACCAAGAAGTATCGTATTACCCAGTACTAATTGGCTTGTGGAGGTAAGATAGGCAGTCGCTATTATGTAGAATAGTGGTGATCAGCTGAACCCGGTAAGACTAGAAGCCAACCTCAATATAGTTGGGAAAAGGCAGGCAGGTATATTAGATAGGTGCCTATCTACACAGTACACACAATCCATTCATCGCTTCGCATTATTTCAGAATCCGAATGCTACTTATAAGAAGAGGAATAACAGACTGATTTTTTACTTTCTTAAAGTTAAAGTCGCATTTAAGTTCTCAGAATCTTCATGCCTTAGTTTTTCTAAATACACAACAAGTGTGCATTCAGCAAGATATTTTTCAGCCGTGTCGGCGCTATCGAGGTCTCAGTGAAGATTAGCTCGTGGTTACAAGATTAACCAGTCAGCAGGGTGGTAGTGCATCCCAAGCCGACCTGGATGTACTATACCTATAGGTACTATAGGTAGAGAAGGCTCTATTATGCTAATTGTGACAAGTCCACCTAATCCAGGAGCAGATATTTATCCTGCTTTTGCGTTGGCGCATCATACAGTCTTGTTCTTTTAGTTTCTATATCTTTATTAAATAGAGTTGGAGGCTCAAGAATAGGACACAAGTGCATATACCTACCATTTACCACAGGACATCTACTCAGCCTATTCCTACTTTTTTTTTTTTTTTTTTTTTTTTTTTTTTTTTTTTTTTTTTTTCTTGTGTTCCTCTGACATGGGTCATCAGAGACCTTATTATTCGAGTATCTATTTTAATCTCAATACATTCATACCAGTTCTCGCGTGTATGCCTCTCGCACTTTCATCCTGCATACTTTATCTTTCTTTCATTCAATCATCGTTCTTTCTTAAGGGTAGGACGCCCATCTACTTTTCCCTAATGTACTCTATTTCTCTTTTATTTCGTTATCGGGGTAAACACATAGACTTTATTGTTCTTTATTTTTCTTTACAATGGTTCTTAATCTATTTTACTTTATTCTTATATTATTACATGATTTTGTTATGGGTTTACTATCCTCTTATATTAAGTTACATATATTCGGAAGTTTTACATAACAACATTTTAACGTCTAGTTATAACAGCGGGTTTACACAACTTAATTCTTACTAACTAAAACTTGTGATTTACAACTATACATTTACTTTTTACCTCTAATATACCATTAGTAACATTACTAAACTTTTAAATTTAACGCTAAATTCTGACAACTTGGGTTCTTAAGACTAGGTTTCATGTAGCTATTGTTTTTCTTTTTTTAAATTTAACACCTTATTTTATAAATCTTAAACATTGCGATTACTTTTTTATGTATTCTAATAATACATAAAAGTATATCTACTTTCTTACGCTTTGTTACTTTTAATGACTTTTTCAGCAACATCTTGACAATATTTTAAAAACTTTTTTCTTAATTTTGAATTTCCCATTATTGCCGGAATATTTTCTAATTTAATTTCCACGTCTATTTCTGATTCAATGCTATGCTTATTTACCGCGAATATTGGGCACTCCGTGATCAAGTGTGGGATGCTCTCATTCTTAGAAGGGTCACAGAGACATGCCGGGCTCTCCTTGCACTTGAAGCGATGCAAGTACTCGGAGAACCCGCCATGCCCTGTGAGCACCTGTACAATAACTGGGTTGAGGTCTATTTTCCTGACAACTGGGTAAGCAGCAATTGCGTCAGGGAGAAAGATTTTGGTCGTTGAGGCCGTTTCGCCCGACTGGTATCTGGCTCTCCATTCGTCAAGCGATTCCATTCGAATTTGTCGCTTGGCGAATGAAGCCGGACACAGGTCGTAATGGGGCCTGGTTTTGCTGCCTATTGCTGCCTCTTTCGCCAACACGTCTGCCCTCTCGTTCCCCTCCAGTCCTGCGTGTGCCTTAATCCAGAACAACTGAAGAGTTTTTCCGCAAAGTTTCAGTGCCTGGATATTTCTTTGTATTTTAAATCCTAAGGGATGGAGGGAGACGCCTCGGGTGACTGTTTCTAAGGCTGATCTAGAGTCGCAATATACTTCGACAACGGCTGAGGGGTGCTTCATAGCCAGCTCCGAGGCTCTGTGCAGAGCAAATAGTTCGGCCTGATAAACGGTGCAGAAATGATCCAGTTTGAACTTTTGGGCTTTGACCTCCACCCCATTCTCCCATAGGCTCAAGGCTGCACCAACTTTACCTTGTATCTTACTACCGTCGGTGAAGATCTTTGGGTTCGTGGGTTCTTGCTGGTCCATCTCTGCATCGTTCATCACACACTTGAACTGTACACCAACTTGACTGGCTGGGTGTGGTAATTCCGTGTAAGGAACTGGTGTTTCGATGTCTCGGTCTCCAGTCACTCTCCGGGAGTATCCTCTTTTCTCTTCATAAAAAGAGGCTGCTTCCCGGATCCTAAGGTCCAGAGGAAGCATTCCAGAGAGTAACAAGGCCGAGTTAAGCGATGTTGTCCGGTACGCCTTAATTATCTTCTTAGCCTATTCCTACTGTACTCAGTACTGTACAGTCAGGTTTCCACTTCTTATCCATGTGTATCCACAACTCAGTTACTAGACAATTAGTATAGACGACAAAAAAAGCTAATTAGTCCGTCAGTCAGATTATCAACAAATAAATTGAATAGTATTTTTTCATTTGTTACATGACATAAACCATTTACGCAGATACGACGCTTTTAAAATTCTCAATAGGTCACGCCTTTTTTCTTTTTTTTTTCCGATGGGAAATCATCAAATGACTTCTCCCACTCTGGGCGGAGCGGGAGGGAGTGTCAGACTTTTACTGACTAAAACCCATCCATGTTCCTTCCTCGCCCTTTTTGTTCTGGGGCCGCGGTATCTCTTTCGAACAGGCCCGCAACCCCGGCAGGCTTGCGGGCCCCTCCCCTTATGCTGACATCTCTTTGCGGCGCGCGTGGAACACGAACGCGCCGTCGACACGGCCTGTCGTCACTAGACGGACGGACGGCTAGCCAGCCCATAGCTAACCGACCACAGGCCCGCGTCTACGGTGGCCGGTAGCCACCACGTGGCCCGCGACGCCCGGTGCGTCTCCCGCGGCGGCTGGGAAGAGAGGCTCTCTCCCTCTCACGTTCCGCCACCTCCTTCGCTAGCATGACTGCTTCGCAGAAGGAGGTGACGGCTTCCCGTCTCGCTCCGGACCAGACGATTGACGCGAGAGGTCGCCGCCGCCGATCGCCGCTACGAGGACACGGCGGTGATCTGCCCACGCAGGGCAGACCTCCACCGTGTGCTCCACCGTGTCCTCCGGTCGATCCTCGCAGTGGAAACACCCGGGCGTTTTCCCGCCCGATTCGGTGCAGGTACCTTCCGAAACATCCGTGTCCGGTGAGGACCTGCGTCAGGCGGAAGGTGAAGACGCCGTGGCGCCTTCTCAAGCCACTCCTCAAGAGGTGACTTACCGCCACTACCGTGGCGTGCCCTAATACGTCACGCCTTTGTATATTTTTTTGTGAGTTCTGACAACACGAGCCCCCACTCACGAGTGACAAAGATGGTACGATGTCACCAGTTATTGTCAGGTGTTACATAATAAACGCAAGATCTCTCGCGTGATGTCTCGGACCATGAAACTGAAATACTGAATAACTATATTTATAAACTTGGACTTTCCATAGGAGTTGACGCGATCAAATGCTCAACAGTATAGGAAGCTATAAAGAGTAGGAATGAATTCTGAAAAGTCATAGAGCAAAAGTTATTTGGTTTCAAGGTCGTGGCGGCCCCGACTTACGAACAGTCGTGGGTTCGAACCCAGGCAGGCGCTACTTTGTGTAATTTATTTCATCACCACTGCTCTCAAAAACGGTGAAGGAATACATCGTGAAGAAACCGGCATGTCCTCGAACCAAAAATTCGAAGACATGTGACATCTACCAACTCGCGTGGTGGATTTATAGCCCATACGAAAAATACGCGCTTTGACGTGGAGTTGCGGATACCAGCAAGTTATACAATACAAAGTTTCAAGGTCCGAGTCAACACACGAGAAGTCTTTCGTTTATTCTGTTACACTGTATAATTATGAAAAATGGTGGCATGGCCATCTTTGTCATTCGCCATAGACATGCGTATCCAAAAGCCGGAAAATCTGACTACCAGTCCTAACAAGAGGTACCTACGCAAGTATTAGTGTTTCCTTTCTGAGTACTGGATGTAAAATACTGATATTCTGGTGCATCCAGTTATACTGACCGTAATACAGTTGGGAAACGGCTGAGCAGAACATGAACTCTGGAAACTTGTAGGTAGGTATGCATTCATTTGTGTCCTTTTCTTTAGCCTCCGGCTTTATCCAAGGTAGCCCGCGAAATTCAAATTTTGTTACGTTTTTTGCAATTTGCAGGGCAGGGCTAAGTTGTATGTTGATAAACGAATTTTTCACGGTCAAAGTCCTTCTTTGACTCTTTTGAACTAGGAGGGTTGTATTGATGATTTTGATGATTATAATTCTGTAACTTAATAAGTCAACATAAAACTTAGCACTGCCCTAGAAATTGCAAAAAACGTAAGAAAATTTGAATATCGCGGGCCACCCTGACGCTTTCACCATAAGGAAATCGAAATGACACGACTGTATGATGCGCTAACGCAAAAGTAGAATAAATAAATGCTCCTAGATTGTTCAATTTCTTTAAAACTTAAGCCTCTTCTGGTACAACTTTAGTTGGTGAATGGTGTTATATAAAAATAGTTGGAGTCACAACTTTCTCCCTGACAGACAACCCACTTAGAATTAAGATCTAGTCACGGAGTAGACACAAATGGAGTGTTAGCTACGGATTTCAGATTTTTAGACGATTTGAATGGGACTTCATAGCTTTTAGGAATATAAGGCGTCGAGATCCTTATCGTCTGTTAACCATCCTTGGTTAACCTTCTACCAGACGGGTGTTAAATCGGGTGAGCTAGTGCCCGCCAGTTGGTATGATCTCGCGGAGGACTCAACGTGGCATGCGTGGCGCTGTTGATGTCGTCACATGACCGTGTATTAGTACATAGCCTTTAGCAACCGTTCTTTATTCACCCCTCGCTTGAAACCAAATGTTAATTGAAAATCTAAAGAGATTTTCCTATGATATTACAATAATCAGGTAATTAAACAACGCATAAGTAATATATGGCAAGGCTTTCTCCAGCAGATGACAGGGACTCTCTATTCCTCATTCCTCCGTGGTTCCCTCAGATTTCGCTCACAAAAGCGACAGTCATGCAACCCACTATCTCGCTATCCCAATTGAAGTCGACGCAAATACGAAAGTAGACTTATTTGTTATTGTATTGAATCACAAGTTAGTCACGACAAGATCAAACCGTGAAATGTTTGGTTTATACATTTCTTTTGGCCAAGAGTTGGGGCACAAAGCTTTGCTTTGGTGAATGATCATGGCAAAATACTCTACGAACTTAACATAGAGTATTTTAGTTAATATATCGAATATGTTCTTCACTATCACCTAAGTTTTCATGAAGAGCTCGTGGCTAAAAAATACCAGCCCCTCAGGCCGATCTTTAGGTTAAGCCGTGCTTGCCTAGGTTGGTCTGTGGATGGGTGACCACCCTTAAATACCGAGTTTCCTAAGGTCCCGGTTGGCAATTGTCTATCTTTGGCAGTCGTTAGAGGCAGTCAGTCGCCCAAAAAGTCTGACAACCAGTCTTAAATTACCAAGTAGTATCGTATTACCCAGTAGGTATTGACTGGGTTGTGGAGGTCAGATAGGCAGTCGCTCCATGTAAAATACTGGTATTCAGCTGCATCCGGTTAGACTGGAAGCCGACCCCAACATAGTTAAGAAAAGGCAAGGCAGACGATGATATCACCTAGGTTTTCATAGTCGCAGGAATCGCATGTGACTAAAGAGTGATGAATATAAACGATTGATGTATTGTGTGAGGATTGATATGAAAGAAAAAACGGGCCAAGTACGAGTCGGACTCGCCCATGAAGGGTTCCGTAACAGATTGAATGAAAGGTAAATTACTGTTTACGATTTGAGACGTATTAAAAAAAACTACTTACTAGATCTCGTTCAAACCAATTTTCGGTGGAAGTTTACATGGTAATGTACCTACATCACATATTTTTTTTAGTTCTATAATTGTCTTATTTTAGAAGTTACTGGGGGGGGACACACATTTTAGCAATTTGGAAGTGTCTTTTGCGCAAACTATTCAGTTTAGAAAAAAATGATGTTAGAAACCTCAATATCATTTTTGAAGACCTATCCATAGATACCCCAAACGTATGGGTTTGACGAAAAAAAAATTGACTTTCAGTTCTAAGTATGGGGAACCCCCAAAATTTATAGTTTTTTTTTTCTATTTTTGTATGAAAATCTTAATGCGGTTCACAAAATACATCTACTTACCAAGTTTCAACAGCATAGTTCTTATAGTTTCGGAAAAAAAGTGGTTGTGACATACGGACGGACAGACAGACATGACGAATCTATAAGGGTTCCGTTTTTGCCATTTGGCTACGGAACCCTAAAAAGGAGTAAAATTTACTCCTTTTTAGGGTTCCAACCATCACGCTATCATTTACTCAGTAAATGATAGCGTGATGGTTGACAGAGGATAATGGAAGTAAAAACAACCCCATGTAGCATGGGATAAGTTCAGGAAGCTAATGGTAATGAGGTACCTCATTACCATACTTGAGGTGCAATTAGAAGTACCTACCTACCTTCAACAGGGCGAGTGCTAGCTTCGTTACAAACTTTCCTGGCCCAATGTATGAGCTGTTCTTAGGTACCAACACGTTGATATAACATAAGTCGGGAGTCTAGGTAAGTGTGTTGAGTTTAAAGAAAGCTGATTTGGTAAAACTGATGTTGATTGCCACAGCGTTTATCAATAGCATCATTTGTCTAAGGCCAATACTGGGTCTGAAAAATGAAATCACCTTAATGACCTTACGAAAATGTTAACAAAAGTATTCCACACACTATCAAAATAATAAATCGCAAATATGTATAGGCAAGCTAAATGCGCGGGAAGCGTCGGTCGCGCGACTAATTGGGCGCAAGTGTCGCGACTTTCACCCGCAGAGTGACCATGTGCACGGAGGCTGCGGGACTGTCCTGTTGTCGTTTTGTCTTACAATAGTAATGTGGTTCTGTTGTAGTCTAAATGTTTGTGTTCGTTTTAGTGCGTTGTATATTTACTTTTACAATATTGAATGCACGTCATGACCTTGCGCCGAATAAATATTTTTTCTTTCTTTTCTTTCATTCTAAATAAAAAAAAACATGCAGGGCAGTCTTTGGGGACTGCCGACAGAAGTGAAAATTATGTTAACCAACTTTATCGTAATTGCATAAGGTTGATTTTGACTAACCGTTCTATGAAAGTGTTCGGTGACATTGTTCACCCAAAAAGTGCTCAACGCGCCTAAAGAAGTTTTTAATTCAAAAAGTTCGTACTCATCTTCTTGTGTTAGTCCCTTTCACCTATTTGGATTTATATCATTGGCATTATGACTTTCTGGGTGCTTTCTGGGCAGGTACGCTTTAGAAATAGGCAACTACAGTACTTTCAGTTCAAAGTTATTATGTTTTGTGACTCTGACTGTAGCTAACTTGCTTTGTTTTTCTGACATTCAAAAGTGCCTGTAACGGTCTCATTGAAAATAAATGATTTATTTTTTTTATATTATTTCTGGGCAATAATTAAAATATTATTTGTTTTTAAGGAAGATTTTAGCAAAAACGTGGATCATAAGACAGTTGTTGAATCATTCAGAATATATTAAATCCTAATCCTTTAGTGGTTAAATATCTTTAGCTGGATTTTCTTGAACCTACTAATGGGGTATTTTCTATTGTTTCACAACTTTTCATAATAAGGAAAAATTTATTAAAAACTTTGACAGCTGTTTGGTGGTATTGTCTAAACATAATATGAATAATAATTGTGGTATAAGATTTAGGTACCGAGTAACTCATATGCCTATCAGACATGACTTGTAAAATCTAAGCTTTGTAAAACAATAGAAAATTAGTACCTATCTAACATACTTTAATAATTCATTCCAAAGTGGTTTCTTAATAAGGTGAGAGCCTCTAGGTTGAGGAAAATGGTGAGACAATAGCATCATCGCGCCAAAGAAACCAAATAATTTATTGGTTATATTCTTTGTAATTAGTAGGTGCCTATTGAATAAATATTTAAGTAATCCAACTGTATTTTCTTGAATGATCTATAGATTTTATTTAGCTGCTTTTTAATTTTATTTGATTTTTTTATATTTTGACATATTTATTGTAAATATTACATTACATATTTATTTGATGTTATTCATATTTTAAGAATTCATTTTTCATTCATTATTTATGAACAAATTTATCACAGGGTGTCAAAAAGCCATCCGTATTGCTGCCAACAGGAAAAGTGGCCAAAAGGCTGTAGCATCGCCTGAAGGGCACAACAATAATTGTGTGCGTGACTCTTTGACCAAAAAAGTAGTCACGTGAAAAGCCAACCAACCACTTCACGATGTTTTGAAAGAGGTTTCATTATTAGGTAATTCCCCTTAAATCAAGTATTCGGTTTTTAGGTATGTCCATAGAGTTTTTGGTTTCAACTTCCCAACTAACTCACCGATTCCTTGACAATTCAAACGTGGCTCGTGTGTAATATGATACACCTCTGTCTAATGTTTCAGAAAAAAACAGGCGTCATCATCATCTGCCTAGCTTTCAGTCTAACCGGATGCAGTTGAATACCAATATTGTCTATCCATCTGACCTCCACATCTATATAGGACTGGGTAATATGAAACAATGAGAAACAAGCGTAATGATATAAAATAAGAGGAAAAGTATTTCTCGAAATAAATTACCTACCAGTTCTCAAAGATTTTTAGCGTGTGTGGACGCAGGATGATTCTGAAGGTTATGACCTTCAGAATCATCCTGCCCTTGTCCTATATTATTTAGGGTCAGCACAACACGTTTGTTTCTTCTATTCTCCCCGATCAATTGTCACGCTATCACTGACTGCTTTTTTTTTCGCAGCATTCCTCACACAATCCATCCATCAGCGCCTGCTCATAAAACTTGGGCAAACAGATCAGAAAAAGCATTATTTTGAACATAAATCAGCAGCGGTGGCTCAGGGAGCCCGGTGGTGGCAGCCTCGACTTACGAGCATGGGTTCGAACCCAGACAGGTGCATTACATCTCGAATGCTCTCAAAACGGTGATCTTCAATATCGCTACGTAAGTAGTTCTTATGTGGCGGTATAGATGGCGCCACCTTGTCTAAATATCAAGATTCGGGACAGTCCCCAATAACGCAAAATTGTGGTGGCACTAGTACCCGGTGACACAATAATCGTGACCCCTGGACATTCCGTAGGTACACAGCTTCACGTTGACACACTATTAATAATAACGGCAAATAATGTGCTATAGGTGTGTGTGCGGTTTTATTGTGAGAAAGGACAGGTAATTCGCATTAACTATCATACTCTTTATGTGAATCTGTGATATTCTTTCTTTTTGTTAATGATTTGTAAATACTGAACGCATGTTTAATTATAACCAGTTTGGTTGTATTTATTTTATTGATTGATTTGACCGTGTAAGCTGTTCCGCTAGTTTGACGATAGATGGCGCTATACTACGTTTCTTAAGTTGAAACTTTTATTGTCAGGTCACTTTTGTTGCTACAAAGATTTTTTTGTGAATCGTATAACATATATGGTTTGCCAGTGGCGTAACAATAGGGTGGCAGGACTGGCAAAATGCCACGGGCCCTCGGCCTGACGGGGCCCCTACTCGAGAGGCTGAGAGCTCAAAAGTGACCTAACATTTTTAACACAATTTAAAAAAATATATAAATTTTATTTATGTAAGTACCTACTTAAAATCAATTACCTACCAATAAAACTACTAGATGGGAGGACGTTGGTGTAAATATTTGCCTATGCTTTTGAAAATTAGATATTTAACTAAAATGGACACAATGTTAATATTGGGCAACTACCTACTCTTATCTCAGTGATTTATTAAAACTAGGTATATTAGAATGTGACGAGTTTTCTTGGGGCCCCATACAATGGATTTGGCGAGGGCCTCAGATGGTATGGTTACGCCACTGTGGTTTGCTATGAAAATATGTTCAGTGTCACTAAAAATAAGTAGGTAGGTACCCTACCTATTTAGAATAAGTAAGTATCCGTTTAAGTAGGTGAGAGTTAGATACCAATCAGTAGGGTAAGTAGTTAGGTATACATACACGGTAGACCGTACCAAGGTAGGTACTTATTTTCAAAACAAAAACGTTGAAATACAGTACATTCAGTAGTAAAACGAAAATTCCTTCGTACCGATGAAAATAAATCTCGTCCAATTTTGCTGAAACAAAACTTTTTGTCAAAAACACTCGAAAATATGCTCACAAAACAAAACTAAGTTGGGAACTGGTACTAGATGTACAGTCAGCAACGAAAAATGTTTGGTGTCACTGTGCGACACTGACGTACGGCGATAATTAGTCTTAAAAATTGCGCGCCCACTGTAGGTACTTGTACACTGGCGGGCAAGGTGAAGGGAACAGCGTCGTTTTTGTGTGAGAAAGGTAAAGATAGGATTCTTGTAACACTATAGTGAAACTTTTATTGTAGGTTCCTGAAACTGGGATGTGTGCATTGTACAAATATCTGGTGTTTTATTGGGTTTTAACTCATCGATTGCGAGACCATCAAACGTCTTTAGTACTAAATTATTATGAAAATATAACCAACTAGTTATACCAAGTGTTAAAAAACGGCGACAACGCTTGCACACGACACGTATTAAGTACATTTGTTCTGTTTCGTAAGTTTAACTATACTTAGGCCATTTTATTTGGTAGTTGTATAGTAGACAGATTGTGGTACAATAAATCTAGAGATTTCTGACAAGTATTCTCTAGATCTATGATAGCCAAAAAGACTTCTGAATCGACACAGAACCTTGCATTCTTTGATCAAAATGAATAAATGAATTTGAATTTGAATCAAATCTCTGTATCACGAGAAAAAAAATCTGTTCTCTTATCTTTTTCCGCCAGTGTACAATTCAGTGCACTAAATTGTTCGCCGTTGTGTAGGGTCTGCAATGTGTCTGTTCTTAAGCTATCTGGCTTCGGGTGAGACCACTACACTTATTGTTTATTTAATAAATATATCAATCATATTCTCCACACTAAAATTACGTCATGATTATTTTACAATAATCAGTAGAATCAGTGGCGTAGCTGGTACTAGTAGGGCCCCATATAAATTATTTTTGGGGCCCAAGTGCGGCGAGGCCCAAAAAAAGGAGAAAATCACAAATTATACATTCATTTTATTGTGAGAAAATGTGTAACTGTGACCATGACTAGGTAGCTAGGTTATGACTTTAATGACGAGCTAGAAAGTTACAGCATCCAGTAGGTGCTTTTGAGCGAGTGAAGCGAGCTCAAAATACCTAAGTAACATGGAAACTTTCTGACCACGATAAGTTATAAGTACTGCATATTATTTTCGTTTTATATTTTATCAGGAAGAATATTAAAGGTTGGGAGAAGATTTAGAAAGTGATTTTTTTCCTCATCAGGGGCCCTAGTTAATCGGGGGCCCATATCATTGATACGGCTGATACGGCGGTAGCTACGCCCCTGAATAGAATCAAACTGTCTTGAAGTCAAGTCTGTACCTACTTTTATTGTCCAGTCCATTGTTTTGATCATTAATATTATTGCTAGGCGCCATTTCCTCGTTTTCTTATCCTTGACCATTATTACTAAACAACTTCTTACTGACGTCAAACCGTGAATAAAAAAAATTAAAAACCATCAATTAATACGACCTTGTGCTTTAATAACGTAGATAGGTACCTACTTAAACATAATCGCTGAACACAAAGCAATTTACACAAAATAAATTTGAATAAAGACATACATATTTAACCACCGAAAACCAAACAAAATAAATTATTCACAACCATTCACACTTGACACTTATTCACTAAATGCTAATGGCACACACACACTCACTCACTCACACATTCGCTATCTTTACACGCACGACAGTGTACGCCAACCTTCAGATACAGGTACGTCTATGTGTGCGTCTAACTCGTTTAAAAATTTCGTCCACTCGGGCGCATCTTCGAAATTTCGGCGTTTCCTATTGGTTGTCGTTGTGTTAGAAAAAATTAGAAGGTCAGAGTGACGCTCTGTGATTGGTCGTATTTTTTTTGGCTGTCAGTGATAAAGTGATAAATTGGTGTAGTTGGGGGGTCTATTTTTAGATAGTGATGTGTCCTATTCGTAGTTTTATATTAGATTATGTGAGTAGGTGTGTGCGTGTAATTTATTATCTTTGACACACACACTTCAGTGTTTTTCTTTTTTTTTCACATTCATTTATCATCTCTTATTGGCTATCCAACAAAATTTTATTATTAAGTTAGTATATTATTATTGAATTAATTACCGACATAACTAAATAATAAAAAAGAAAGTTTTTATTTATTGTTTCCTTTGTTTATTTATCTTACATATTTTTTAATAATTCTTAGAATCAAAAAAACAAAACATTGAAAAATATAAAAAAAAATAGTGGTCCAACGGTGTGGGGAGCAGGGTCCAAGCTAGGTACCGGTGGTTAGGGCTCTAGAGACAGGAACCCTCCTCACAATGCGAGGGAGTACCTACTGCGTACTTTTTATTGATATTATTTACATTTACATTTCCTATTACTCTTAAGTACATTTTTATTTAATTTCGAATAAAAATACTGTTTTCACTCGTTAAAAAACACAAGACCAAAAGTAAACAGATACTTATATAAATAAAACTAGATACTCTACAACACCATATAATCACTCATGACTAATACCTATTTAAACAAAGACCGAATCCTAAACTCCATCAACTAAATCTAAACAACCAAAATGGACGCCATTATCCAATCACAGACCTCGATCTAATCGTGGACCCCAATTTCAAAACCACACACGTTTCTATTGTGCCTCTAACACAGGTACACCGCCCCACTCTTGCGCATCCGAAATTTGAACCGCGTTAGATGATTGGCCCGCGGCCATCTTGGATTTTTTTGTGCTGAAACCTGCTAGACGGACCGGACTCGTTACATTCTTTATTTTTATGCTTTTTATTTTAAGATGGCTGCCAGTAAGGATTAGTTTGAGCGTGGAAGCTTCATATTTTTATTGTAATTAATTAAATTAGACGGTTTTAGCTTGGAATGGTCTTGGCTGATTGTGGCTTTATTTTTTAAACTAAGTAGGTATGTATTGTGTTTTCTAAGTCATGTTTTCAATAAAGTAAAGTAGTGCCTATCTACTTCATTAACAAATTAACGGATGTAAAACCTCTTAACGAAGCCGAAAGGCACTGGTTCTCCCCGTCATTGCGATCCTTTTTGTTGTTCTACACCATACCTGGAAACCTTCTAGGTAGTTACGGAGATATTGGGGTCAAAAAAAAAAAAAAAAGGTTCTAACTTTTTGACAAGTTTTTTTTAAATACAAGTTTTTATTTTAATTTTTTTACTATAAGTCTTGTACCTAAACTCCTCTACGACCCCCGTACTATCCAATCCATCCATGAGCACAATGTTTTAAGTGCGTTTTTTTGAGTCCTATCACAAAAAAGATAATTCATCCAAAAAAGAAAGTCGTTTCCCTGCAATAATTTTTGCGTGAAGTTAGGTACCTACTTAGTTTGAGGTAGGTAGGTACCTACAGAATACTTAAGTTGACGGCTTCGTGATGAGGTTGTTTACATTCTGTAATAAATATGAAAAGATTCATCTGTAACATTATTTAACAGAAACGGGCCTCCTTTAAGTTTCCTGTTAAACTTACCTAATAAAAACTAAAACAATAACAAGAGGCCAAAACGGGGGCTAACGATTTAAACGCAATAAAATTAAAACCACATTTTTTTCAGGTCCGAGTCGACACGCGAACATTAACCACAATTTATAAGGTAGACACTCCTAAAATAATAACTTCACATTACCTATAGGTAGGTAGGTATTTATCGTTATAAAATACATTAAGATTAGGTCCTACACAAAACGCTAAGGAAGGAAAAAACTGTCTCAAGGAAAACCTTCAATGTCGTCACAATAAAAACCGTCTAAAAACTTTTTAGGTAGGTGTAACCTACTTGAATAAAACAAGATTTCCTCATTGTTTTAGTGGTCACGAGAG
This sequence comes from Xestia ashworthii, assembly GCA_950022955.1. Taxonomy (NCBI): domain Eukaryota; kingdom Metazoa; phylum Arthropoda; class Insecta; order Lepidoptera; family Noctuidae; genus Xestia; species Xestia ashworthii. The sequence goes on along the minus strand of OX465570.1, from coordinate 16,849,293 downwards.
CAACTGATGATCGTCTGAGTTCGATCCCCGATTCAGAACTGTGTTACTTATCGGGTTTTTTTTTAAATAGGAATTACTTAACCCTTATCGGTAGCAGTCTAGAGTTTAGATTTAAACTCGTTTACTGGCAAACCTTGCTTATTATTAGATGAAACAAAATAAACATCTACACGTCAAGGTGTATTTATTACCCTACCATAAAACACAGTCGTCACAAAATAAACTACCATCTAACCAAGCACAACAAAGAAAAACCACTGACCGAATAAAATTATTAACCCTAAAAATGTTGTCATAATAAAGAAATTACTCAACTGAGTCCGTTTAGCCGAATTGTTACGCACACATGTATAAGCCAGACGACTTTACGCACACATAGGCGTTGTGTCTGTACACGAAATAATGGGGAGGCTACGCAATACGCGTTGGGGTTACACCTCGACGAGAATTTGGTCGTGAAAAATATGTTGTAAACTTTTTTGTGTACTGAGTATGTACACATACATAATACATAAGATATATTATTTTAACACCTTTATTTGTTACCCACCAACTTACACACAACACACAACAGATATAAAAAAAATATTCTATTGTAAATGTGTATTTAGCGCCTAAAGTAATCAAAGGAAGCGATTTACTAAACTGTTATTTGTAACGCTGTTTCATATTCATATTTGTAAAATTGCCATAATTAGGTCAGCAGGCGTAAGAAATAGTACATTGTTATCCAAGGGGTGAAAGTAACTTATTTAGTCCCGAGACGGGGTTTGGCGCCCAAGCGTAGCGCGGGCGCTAATAGCTCGAGGGACTAAATAAGTCTTTAACCCGAGGTAAACACTGTGCTTTTCATTACGAATACAAGGAAAATAAAAACAAAAACACGAAACCACTCGAAAAAAAAATAAAGATCGGATTGCCACTTTCCCGCCTATTTTGTTTTTTTTTTCTGTGGCCGGCTATTCAGCCTTCATTTTCACTATCGTCACTGAAAAAATTGTAAATATTTTGCCCAAATTTTTGTTATTTTAAAGAAATATTTGTTACTTAATTATAACTAAGTTATTTAAAATAATTATATTCTTGAATTAATACTGAATTTTATGTTATTTCAATTTTACATCGCGCTGTAATTTACAGGCTGTATAGAAGTCGGAACATGTTTCAATAGAAATGTGAAAATAGAACTAGATTTTTTTTTAATAATGTGACAGCTGTCAGTTGAAAGTGATTCTCCCTAGGGCTGAAAAGTATTACTTTCAGCCCGCTCCTCAGGCAACTTCAGACCTACTTTCCGAGTATGAGTAATGAAAAACATTTTGTGACAGGTGTTTGACAGTAATAACAGTCGCTGTCACAGTAGGTATACCGACCTAGCTAGGCAAGTTTAAATAAGAAGCAATGACCTACGGAAGTGTTTCAAACCCAACATCAATAAATCTGTAGGCGCAAGAAATGCCCTTCAACATCGCTGTCACAGTATTTTTTTACCAACTTAGATAAATAAGTAAGTTTTTCTATAGCATCAGTAGGACACTGATCTGTGTCTCTCAAATCTGACCTACCTACTTCCCAAACAAGTTAGCTACATTTTTTACACAAAGCCTCAACTTAAATCAACATCCGAATAACTCCGAATATTTCTCGGAACTCCATCGTGTGTCCCCGGCCGCACGCACACATAAACACCCTAATTCGCATTCGGTCCGCGCACAGCACAGTTTCCGCGGTACCGAGGCCAATGACCCCGCATTTTGGAGGGCGCCTCTGACGTCACAACACTGACCTACCACAACGACCTTGAAGCGAATTCGGTTGTCCCCGTTCTGTGAAATTGTGACGGATGTTCGTAAATGGAATACGCATTTCGGCGGTGAAAGTAATTTAAATTTTGTATCTGTTGCGTTCGGAGCGCGGTTGGGTCGTTTTGTTTTTTTTTATGTTTGGCTTTTCTTTGAGATTCCAATTTTGATGTTGAACCTTTTTATTGTGAGTAGAATATTTGGGTTAGGAGTCTTTTTAATTATTGTCGCATTTCTCCTTTTTAATTACCCTTTAAAACATGGAGTAGGGTAATAGGTACTTAATAAAATCCATTAACTTATTTCAGTTCAATAACTGCAAATACTTACCTAATCAACTGAGCCCAAGCCTCGAAAACAAACCATTATTTACAGTTTACAGGAATACCTGAAACCTTTATCAGAAAGGGTCACTGACTCGCCGATAACATGCAATATTTGTGCAACAATAACTAATAAACTAAATATTTTTAACTCAACAGGCAGTTCTACGTAAAATAACGATGCAGTTTTCCTTTTGTAATGCACTAGTTTTGATATTCGAAGTTTGAAATAAATGAACGCGTTTTATTGGTACTACGCCTTTTTTAAATTTTGGTTGGCAATAAGCAATGGATAATAAATGAAAGTTTTTTTTCCAAATTCAAATCTGAGCGTAATAATTATGTATGTCAAAGTCAGCAGTTTTTGTGAATGTTTAACCATTTTCAAAGTAGGAGTTTTACGCTTTTTGATTTATCAGTATCTTCCGTTAGTTTGAAAATCGAAAATAAACAATAATTACGATCAATTGTTATCGATTGTTTAGCCGCCTTGTTTTCCTGAGCGTTTCCTACTAGATATTATGGAGCTATCGTTAAGATCTTGGGTGACTTACCTATTTGTTTTAGAAAGCTTCAAACGATGTGTTTAAGGTATTGACCTGTTTTTTTCAGAAAAAAGTAGATTCCCTGAAAAACTACACTCTCTAACTACAAGGTAAAAGGAGCTTGATCTCTGTTTAAATAAACAAACCATTTCAAGCTTATTTACAATATTTCCAACGTTGACAATTCACTTAGTTTTAATCTCAGACAAACATGGCCATCTGTAAAAGTAAAAACAAACAAAAAAAAAATTAAAATGCAAACAGTTTTATCACAAAATCTGTATAGTCTGCACTAATTTGTCATACGCCAGACAGAGATAGCGATATGTATGATAAGATGGGTGCGAAAGACACAGATGCATACAAAAAGAGTCGTGAATCAGCCGAGTGCATTGAACTTGGATTTGATGATGCATCGCGACACATACATACAGACATCGACGTTTATTTATTTATAGATGTATGGTTTGCAATTATGAGAACCTTGTATATTGGTTTTGTATGTTTTTGGGAGTCTTTTTCAAACATTTGGGAAAAAATGATTTTTAATGCAGCAGTTAGCACTCTTTCAGAGACTAACGACAGAAGTTTGTAGAAAAAAAAAAAACTTAATTTCATATTAGGTTCAAAGAAAATCCTGATCTTACCATTGCCAACGTATGTGCAATTTCGATCTAGTTCTCCCAAAAGGAATCCAGTTTTTATTTCATTGCTCTTATTATGTTCCAGGGACAACAATTCACTTGGAATTCAAATTAAGCCCTTTCTCTCATACTTCTAAGCTAAGGAAGTGGACACACCAGTGGATCGAGAAAAGTGTCAATCATTGTTTCTACTTCCGTAAAGATTGGCATACCTACTTACGCGTTTCGGTAGCTTATATCAGCCCCATGATTTTTTTGCAAAAGGAGGTTCCTGATGAGAAGACGACTCTCGGCCACAAACAGTTATGGCCACAATTAGGGGAACAAGAAAAGGAAAGTGGAAAGAGGGAAAGGATGCCTGCAGTCGGACAAATGGCTTTTGATAATAATCTATTCTTATAATAATATTATAAAGCTCAAGACTTTGTTTGTTTGTTTGAACGTGCTAATCTCAAAAACTACTGGTTTGAATTGAAAAATTCTTTGTGTTGGATAGTCCATTTATCGAGGAAGGCTTTAGGCTATACAACATTGCACTGCAACCAATAGGAGATAGGATAAATGAAAAATGTTGCAAAAACAGGGAATAATCCTTTTGGTCTTGAGTTTCATTAACGGGTAGGGCAAGTGTTTTTGAGTTTCATTACCGGGTCGGGCAAGTGTTCTTGAGTTTCATTACCGGGTCGGGCAAGTGTTCTTGAATTTCATTACCAGGTCGGGCAAGTGTTTTTGAGTTTCATTACCGGGTCGGGCAAGTGTTCTTGAGTTTCATTACCGGGTCGGGCAAGTGTTCTTGAGTTTCATTACCGGGTCGGGCAAGTGTTATTGTGTTTTTCCATCAGGAATTTCTCAGTGGCAGCCATGGAGTCCAGACTTGTGCCCGGTTCGCCCCTTATTTCATGGTATTTCAAACATTTATATTACTTGTGGGTTGTGGGTGTCCAATTAGTTCCTCTGCCTAAGAAGTGGACACACTTAATTTAATGTTCGAAACGACCTTCACAATATGTATCGCCAGACACTTTTCTTGCTACCATTACATAAAGCCACTATCAGACCGTCGCGTTACTGACCCGCGCAATGTCGCATCAACGTTTTGCCACGTCGTGTGGTCTGGTTTCAAGGTTTTATACCAAAGGTATAGTACGGTGGAACAAGCTATTTGGTTTACATTTTACAATGTAATTTGTTCGTTAAACTGTAAACCAAATAGCTTGTTCGACCGTACTTAATTATTCTCAAGGACGTCAAGCAGTTTCACCCGCATAGTTCCCGTTGCAGTGGGAGTACGGGGATAAAATATATCCTGTATTATTCGCTGATAATGTAGCTATGTATTGCTGAAATAATTTTTCTAATCGGTCCAGTAGTTTTTAAGTTTATTCGTCACATTCAAAAGTACAAATCTTTTCTCTTTATTATATTATATAATAGTATAGATTTTGTTTAGAAATCCGTACCCCATCACTCCTACGGAAGTTTCTAGCTCATTCAATTTGGTCGAGAGCAGGAATGACCGAGAGCAACGGTGACCCGGTGGTAGACTTACGAACAGTCGTGGGTTCGATTTCGAACCGGCACTCATCACCACTGCTCTCAAAAACGGCGCCTTCACCGCTTTAAAATCATCGTGAGGAAACCGGCCTGTTCTAGAACCAAAAAATTCGAAGGCATGGGACATCTACCAACCCGCACTGGGCGTCTTGGTGGATTATAGCATTCCCTCTCATAGAGAGGAGGCCTCTGTCCCAGCAGTGGCAACATTATAGGCTGATTATACGTACTTATGATATTAAATTTGAACTTGCAGTTTCTAAAAATGTCACCAAAACTATTGCCTTTCTTGGGACTTTGTCTTTCTTGTCGTCAGTCTTTGGGAACTGTCGGTAGACGTAAAAACTAAGTAATCTATGTATATCTCTTACGGGTTGTGCCCCGCGCATGCCTAAGTGGTGCTAGGCCGTAGTGGATCGGCTACGAGTGCTACGAAGCGTTAGGTGACGGTCACACGAATTCCATGATTTTTGTTCACACAAAAGTGCTCAACGCGCCTAAAGAAAGAAGAAAGAAAAAAATATTTATTCGTCGCAAGGTCATGACGTGCATACAATATTAATAAAGTAAACATACAACGCATAATGCAAACACAAACATTACAAAAAGTTGTAAAGAAGGTAGTAAGTTAGTAAAGAAGTCCTTTAGTCCTCGTCGCATGTGCTGCAGTTTTCTTGCTGCAGCTACGTATAAAGTTACTGACCTGCACAATGTGTCGTCGACGTTGCGCCACATCACACACGTGGTTCTGTCTCAAGGCTTTTTACATATCAATGTTATCATCACGATTTTGACTGAGGAATGCTGATTACGTCATGTCTCATGATGATATTTTTGTTTGTTTAGGTGTTCTTATAATCAGTGTCTGTCTGGCCATTTTCCACAATATCACCTAGGTAGGTATGCTAATATTTCCAACTATTTAGAGTAGACTTACTCAGCAGTGATAGCCTATAGGAATGTGACCGTCGGGCTCCAAGTTATGGGTCTCGAGTTCGAACCAAAGGCACGTTCATGTGCGTATTTGTATAACTATTACGTCTTATTTCGGTGAAGGAAAACATTGTGAGGAAACCAGCATGCCTCAGATTTCTTGAGGGCAATGGAGAGGGCTATGCTCGGAGTTTCCTTGCGTGATCGAATCAGAAATGAAGACATCCGCAAGAGAACCAAGGTCACCAACGTAGCCCGAAGAATTGCCAAAGTGGCAGTGGGCAGGGCACATTGCTCGCAGAACGGATGGCCGATGGGGCCGAAAAGTTCAGGAGTGGCGATCGCGAACCGGAAGACGATGCGTTGGAAGTCCTCCCACTAGGTGGACCGATGACCTGGTGAAGGTTGCTGGAATCCGTTGGATGCGAGTCGCACGGGACCGGTCAATGTGGCGACACTTGGGGGAGGCCTATGTCCAGCAGTGGACGTCTTTCGGCTGAAATGATGATGATGATGTAATGACAAGTCAGCGGCGCATGGCGGCATAAAACTCTGACACTAGGTTATGCACGCACTGACCACACGATATAGAAAGTGTGGCTAATCTTTAGTTACGCCACTATCGCGCCACTGTCGCGCAACTAACCAACGTAACATCGAACTTGTTGAGACTTGTTTTTGTTCGGCTTGTTGTGTCTACTATACCTAGTGGTTTATCAAGCAGGCTCATTTTTTATACGTATTTACTGATTAATGCAATCTATCTAATTAGTACCTAAATGATAACGAAATAAATGAGTTCCTTGATCTTTTTTTGTGGCCATGATAATTAAAAATATTGTTAATGGGCATGACGACAGTAAGTATCAAAAAATTACAAATCTGTGTAGTCCCTCAGTTAGATTATTGAAAAATAATGGAGACGTATTTTTTGTTTTTGTAACTCAATGAATATTGACAAAGATAAAACACATCAAAACTCGGGAGTGCGGGTTCGTGACGTCAGAACTATCTAAAAAATATACCTAGGCGTGATCTTCGTCAATTTTGATTTACGTAACAAAAGAAAAAATACCGGTCAAATATTTTTTAATAATCTACCTGAAAAAATGGTATGTAGCTGTTTACACTGGGGTCGATCTAAGTGACGGAACCTAGTGGAGATCTACTTAGATATTCGTCATAATAATCCCCCTGCGCATGGTCCAATTCTACTCGGGGTCGGTGCAACACGTTTTCTTCTTACATTCTCCCCTGTCAGACGTCACGGCATCATTTACTCCTTTCTCTTTCATATCATTCATCACACAATCCATCTTTTCTTTGGCTTTCTTCTCCCTCTCCATCCAACAACATACTAAGGTATTCTAGAAGTGTTTTAAATATACAGTTCTAGTATTCTAGTCTTGGTAGGTATTCCTCATATTATCTAGTCTGCCCCTGTGAAAAAAAACTTACGGGGCTGTCTTTGGGGGACTGCAGATAGAAGTGAAAACTTCTATATCTGCTACGGGTTGTGCCCCGCGCACGCCTAAGTGCTGCTACGTCGTAGCGGATCGGCTACGAGTGCTACGAAGCTTTAGGTGAAGGTCACACGAGTTCCATGATTCTTGTTCACCCAAAAAGTGTTCAACGCGCCTAAAGAATTTTTCACTTCAAAAAACAGGTTACCTAACTGATTGTTTCCAGATGTCTGTACTCTTTGGTTATACGCCTCCTAACTAAGAAAGAATGCAGATGAACAGGTAACAACTTTCTTCTTTTCGTCGAAAAAAACCCTTACCTTATTACCTTTGCCCGACATTGGCAATCGCCTTCAAACTTTTGTGTGTTTGCCTCAACTTTCAAGACGACTTACTTAAGTTTTTCGTTGGCTTATGTCGTAACACATTGAATGTTCCTTAATTGTAATTGTTGATAGGATGCCACTTGGCCTGGGCATTTTGGTGTATGAACCCTGAATCTTAAAATCCTGAAGACCAACGAGGTAGTCTCATTTTAGTCACTTGACTGCCCCAGGAGTATACCAATTGTAATAATCTCAACATGAATGATGTCACTAAGATTTTGAAACACTATTTTGATTGAAAAGAGTGTCAATGGAGTTTCTTGCCTATCCTCCTCCATAGAGATCTTTTCTCCAAGAGCTTTGGAATGGGCCACCTCAGTAATTTCACGAGTTATATTATGCCTTGTTACTGTAACTGTAGCTTCGCCATCTTTGTTTTTTTGACATCCAAAAGTGCCTGTAATGGTTTAATTGAAATAGTTGCTTCGTTCGAGTTTGAGGTTGAATAAATGGTTCAACCGACAAAATTCGTCAATGACGTAAGCGGCCTGTTGACTTCGTGGTTTACCCACTAAACCTATTATTACTTAATTAAAATTAACAACGCGGAAAAGGGCCACGAACAAACAAGATGGAAAATTTAGAACCACACAAGGGTCACATGATACTATGCGTCAGTATATACTCGTTAAAAAGATTTGACCGAGTTTCCTCAACGCGCTTGCTTGCTTGCCCAATTCGTTTCACAATATTTCTTAGAAGGGTTTTAGTCACTGTGTTTGTCTGTTTGGACAGAGGGCTAGGGATTTTACGAAAGTCTAGTGGTGAAAAATGAGTTCTAAGGAATACTACTTTAAGTTCTTTATCTCTCGAAGACAACAGAAGATCTTCCGATCAGATTTGTGTTGTGACTATGGTGGGCCGCTCCATTAAACACCTAGACACTACGTAAAGTGCCTTGTTTCCGAAGGGAAGCCGGCTGGAATCGGGTTCTAAGGTGTCTTCGGGCCTGCCGCTCATACCTATCCATAGAATAAATCCATTAAAGCCACTTCCTATGAAAAATCATCAGTAGTTCGCTACTGTATGTACATTACATAGGGTACATATTTATCTGTAGAATACTACCTGCCAGTATTCAAAGGGATTTTGGTAGGAATCGGGTTGTATGAAACCATCGCCACTGCAAATCATATAGTTCCTACGTCTTTTCCCAAATATGTATGGTGAGGTCGGATTCTAATCATATCGCTGCAGCTGAAAGCCAGTATTTTACATCCAGGTAAGTAAGTGTCTTTTAAAGAAACTATAGGTTTGGCCCTAAATAGCACTGAACTGAAGGAGGGGTGACATTAGACAACAAAGGAGGTGGTAGGACAACTAAAAGAAGGACGCGCTATTTAACGAAAAATGGAAGGAGTGTGCTAGGATTTTCTTTCCGAGCAGAGTGACAACGAGTGATAGCAAAATTCCTGTAAACGTTCTTTAAATCGAAGTAACACAGCTGACGAAAGAAATATGCAGGTCTTTAAGTGGTGTAAAGGAAAAGTATAGTAGCAATTAGTGTTTCATGTGTAGAATCTAAATTATAGATTTACAATTTATTTTTATAAAGAGGAAGTTTTGTATTTTTGTGTGTATGTTTGTAATGAATATACTCAAAAACCACTGTGCCGATTTCAAAAATTCTTTCACCATTGAAAAGCTACAATCACCCTGAGTAACGTAGGCTACATTTTATCTCCGTACTCCCATGGGAACGGGAATTACACGGGTGAAACCACGTGACGTCCGCTGTTAATAATAAAATGGTAGGCCCTGTTCCCACTTTGTCGTGACGATTTATTTACCGTTGGTTTCTTGTTGGATGAAAAGATATGGACAACAGTACCTAATCGTGTCGTCCTATAAAGGGTGTAAAACACCTCTTCACGAAGCCGAAAGGCACTTATTCTCCCCATCATTGCGATATTTTTTTTTATTTACACCATACCTGGAAACTTTCTAGTTACGGAGATATGGGGGGTCAAAGTTTTTTTAAATACTTCTTTTTTTTGTAAGATTTTGACTTTTAACACCTCCACGACCCCCGTACTATTCAATCCATCCATCAGCATAATGTTTATAGTGCGTTACATTGAGTTCTAAAACAAAACATGATGCATAACCTTAAAAAGTTGTTTCCCAGCAATCATTTTTGCGTAAAGTTACTTAGTTTGATGTACAGAATGCTTGGTTAACGGCTTTGTAATGAGGTGGTTTACACCCTGTACCTAAGTGAATACCGCCATTTACACACAAGCTACGACACTTAAAACTACACGATTATCTGTCGTCACGCACGACATAGTTGGAACAGAGCCTTACTTATTACATGCTTTTCTTTTCTTTAACATTGCATGGATATTTTCCGTCACTTACTGCTAATGTCCCGGTCAGTACTTAGGCTGCTATGGCAACCCTACCTGTTAGCAGAAGCTCTATTACCTACTAATATACTACCACAATACACTACTCACCTCACAGACTCAAAGCCTCTGTTATCAAAACAAAGGCTCGCCCACATCAGAGTCGACGGCCTTTTATCATTTTACTCCAATTTATATTTTTATCACGACTGATATCAGATTATCAGTTTAGTTGCTCCACGTTTGTCCTCAATGTCAAAAAACACGTTTTTGTGTGCAATTCATACTCATCTACGTTATTATTTTGTAAATGATAATGTTTGGGAATGCAACGTTTTGGAAAACAGATGGGACACTTGGAAATATGTGATTGCACAGCGCACTTTAATGCCTAATTGGTAATATGGGACAAACGTCAGAGCTGTCAAAGTCGCTGTGTAGCAACTGTATGGTCTAGAAAATGTATGGCAAGAGAGAGGAAGATTATCTGCCTAGCCTTTTCCCATTGCAACTAGGTATGTTGGGTCGGCTTCCAGTCTAACCGGATGCAGTTGAATACCAGTATTTTACATGGAGCGACTGCCTATCTGACCTCTACAACCCAGTTAGTATTGGGCAGAGACTATACTCTATGGTTCTGTTCTGAGTAATACAATTCCATGGTATTATCTCGGTATTCTCGCTGATAGCGAAATTAGACTTTTTCGAAATTCTGCTTTTTTCATAAATGTGGTGTAGTCTGGAAGATTTCACTCGAGAATACCGCGATAATACCATGGAATTAAAAAAAATGTATTGTAAAATAATGGTGTATAGATTTTGATTGTTTATTCTACATAACATCAAGCAGAAGTGTACTTACCTAATAAATAAATAAATAACTATCGCTGGACATTAACACATAGCGCCATCTAGTGCCACACTAAGCAAGGCTTGTGTCGTGGACACCAGATAGCTGATATACTACATATATACCTTTTTTGTTTGTAAATACATACTTATTATACATATAAACATCCATGACTCGGAAACAAATGTCAATGCTCATCACACAAACATTTGCTCCTACCGGGATTCGAACCCAGGACCCTAAGAACGTAAGGCAGCCCCACTACCACTACGCCATTCGGGTCGTCAAAATAGTAGACCCACATTTCATTGGGGCCAGCCTATTGCCACCAACCGGGCACAAATCCAGACACTGTGGTTGCTACTGAGAAATTCCTGATGAAAAATTGATATAACAATTGGCCGGACTCATCATTAAACGAGTCGGTATAAAATCTTTGTACAACCATCCAAGTTCATAAAGGTCGATTGAATGACTATTTCATGAAATAGTAGTAATTCTGTAACTAAATACGTCTTACAGCCGGGTAACATTTATTTTAATCAACATACAACCTATACCGCTCAAATTTTCTCACGTTTTTTTGCAATTTGCGTACCAGTGTACGCAAATTGCAAAAAACGTGAGAAAATTTGAGTTTCGCGAGCAACCCTGGAGCATCTACTGTAAGTTTAGCGAGGCTCAGGACAGATTTCCACCAAAGCGAAACCGGGCCTCAGAGAGGGGAAGGAGGATATCCACCTAAATTAAAAGCAAAATGAATTAATAACAATAGCATAGGTTCCTAATCAAGTTCGCCGGAAAGTCCCGTAGTATTGTTACGACATTCGACCAGTGTTGAAGTGTGAATCGGTTACAACATTGACTTTAAATAAAAAATAGTTTATATTTAATGTGTTAAGTGTAGTTTTTCTGTGATCTTCATAGGAATCAAACCTGCGAGGCTCCAAGCAGTATAAAAGGCACGTGAGCACAGTCCTGCAAATGAGTGACAATAGCTTTGGAAGATAATGATGGCGTTGTCTTCAGGTATTTATGAATTAGTTGTTAAGTCCTTGTTGTTGCCTTACCTACTGCTTTTGATAACAATAGAATAATGACACACCAATAAATTGACAAAGCCACTTTTAGGAGCTGTCAAAAGGCGGAGAACCGCTGTGACGTCACTGTTTGGTTGGTCAACTCAATTACTCTTCAAAGCAACTTAAATTCGATTTCAAAGCAACTTAAAATCGAAATTGGCAAGTAATAAAAAATAAATCAGGTTTGCAGGCACAACATTTTTGTTTGAGAATGGTGTCTTGGAATTATTGTTTTATGATGTCAACTACTTACCCTATTTTGAGTAAATATGAGCTCTATTAAGGATGAAATGGTCTAATAACAGTTACATTGATAAACATACCTTAAGGCCTAGGTCTACGCAAGTGACAATCGCTTGCGAAGCAATTTAAGTTGCTTTCTACAACGGTTGAAACAAGATTTTCGGTCGGTTATGTTGCTTTCTACAACGGTTGACACAAGATTTTCGGTCCGGTAAGTTGCTTTCTACAACGGTTGACACAAGATTTTCGGTCGGTTATGTTGTTTTCTACAACGGTTGACACAAGATTTTCGGTCCGTTATGTTGCTTTCTACAACGGTTGACACAAGGTTTTCGGTCGGTTATGTTGCTGTCTACAACGGTTGACACAAGATTTTCGGTCGGTTATGTCAGTTAATAATGAATAGTTCATTATAATATAATTATTTCAATGTGTAAGCCGACTCTATACGTAGCCATCAATGCCGCATTCTGATCATCAAACTAAGTAACTCTATGCAAAAAAAATTGCTAGGAAACGATTTCTTTTGGAATGAAAAATCACGCCTTACCGTAGGACTAAATGTAACGCACTCAAAAAATGCTTTGAATAAATGTTACGGGGGCCATAGACTTATTTTAAAGTAAGAACCAGTTTTAACTATAGGTATAAACTTATAAAAAAGTTGAAACTTGATCAAAGTTCCAAGTTTTTCATAAGTTTTCTCAATATCTCTGTAACTACTCGTAGAAGGTTCCCACGTTTGAAAAAAAATCCATCGAAGGGGAGAACGATTGTCTTTCGACTTTGTCTAGGGGTATTTTAACACCCACTTTAATATCTACTTAAAAACTTACTTCTTCAATAAAACAGGGATTGAATTAATTGGTTTACTAGACATATTTAGATACATTACGTGGAACCCTTTATCTTGTAACCGAATTCAAACAAAACAACCGGAAAGTTTATTGTAAAACTTCCTTCCTCGTATTGAAGTCGTCCCAAATATGATGCGGTCACATTATAATATGTATCACCATTGTAATAAATTGGCTGCCTAATTTACTTCTGAAGTTTTTCATTCATTTCAGTTACTGTTTATCCTTAACATAGCTAAACAAGCTTTAAAGTTAAAGCGAAGCCGCTCGCGGATGTGTCAGGCTCGCTCGCAGACGCAAATCTTGGAGGGTTCGAGGGCCGAGTGTTACTCGCCATCAGTGTCCAGGTTCTCAGTAGAAGTATAGTAGATGCCTTTTTAAGGCCATCAGCGTCCGGGGGCTCTCAGTAGTAGCAGCAGCAGCAGCAGCAGGTTTTCAAGGCCGTCAGGACTTTAATACGACGCAAAGGCTAGATCTCGCCGACTTAGCGACCACAACAAATAGTTCAGAGTAATTTCCAGCTTCTTGCCGGCTCGAGGACCAAAGCCAGACTCAATTTTCCGGCTCGGCTTCCCGACACCTCGCAATTGTGAATTTTTATACGGTTCTAGAACATAGAAGAATAAAATGGTTACAAAGAAGGTCTAACATCAAATGTATACACCCTACAACTCCTAATTCCAGCAATAAATCCTGGCTGTCATTTGTCCATCTTTGACAGTCGTTACAGGTAGTCAGTGACCCTAAAAGTCTGACACCAATCTTGCCAAGAGGTATCGTATTACCCAGTACTAACTGGGTTTTGTCGGTCAGATATACAGTCGCTTCATGTAAAATACTAATATTCAGCTGCATCCGGTTAGACTGGAAGCCGACCCCAACATAGTTGGGAAAGGCTGGGCAGATGATGATCAAAACGATTTTGTGGGACATAGTTCTGCGAATCATGCGAATTTCATAAACGTAATACCAAAAATAATTTGTAAATCAAACATATTCTTAAGGTAGTGTGTATTTATTTTGATTGGATTACAGAATACATAGGTTCCCAAACACATATTTTGAATGTACACTGATTTAACAGAATAAGAGTTATGAGAAAAATAAGTTTTCTATAGAAATTTTAAATTCCTCATAAATCTCGTCTTTATATTATTGTACTTTCAAAATATTTATTTGGGAACATAGATCTATACTACGAGTAATATTATAAAGCAGAAGAGTTTGTTTGTTTGTTTGTTTGGTTGAACGCGCTAATCTCCGGAACTACTGGCTCGAATTGAAAAATTCTTTTTGCGTTGGATAGTCCATGTATCGAGGAAGGCTATAGGCTATATAACATCACGCTATGACCAATAGGAGCGGAGCAATAAGAAATATTGCAAGCGGGAACAAAGCAGTTTAAACTTCCGTTGAGTAGGCGATGCGTTGCGATATCAAAACGACACGCGAACGAAGTCGCGGGCAGAAGCTATGAGGCTATAATTTATCTTGGAAACTTGAACACCTGTCGCAGAACCGCAACAGACCAGCTAAACTATAAGAGATACAAAAATGCCACCATAGCAAAAATTGTTCTACATGATGAACATTTTCTGCTGAGAGTATAAGTTTGAAGATCTGGAACATCTGATGTGGAACTCCAAGAGCGCAGCTACACCATAACACATATAGGAATGACGTCTTAGCAAAAGTTGTTCAATTTTATGAGCACTCTCTGTTGGTTTATAAAAATCGAAGATCTGGAACACCTGTTGTGGAACTCCAAGAGCCCAGCTACACTATAACACATATAGGAATGACGTCTTAGCAAAAGTTGTTCAATCTGATAAGCACTCTCTGTTGACTTATAAAAATCGAAGATCTCGGACACCTGTTGTAGAATTAATTTCCTTTTCCAGTTATCTTCGTGACTCGGTAGCCTACCCGGTAACGCAGGGGAGCAGTTACTTAGATTTCAATTGATCAGGTATCTTCACAACAAAACTACAACCATGCCTAGAAAGAGGTCAAATCTTTCCCAATGTTCCAAAGGAGCTAAAAGATTGAGGATCATAAGATCCCAAGAATCTATCGAAGAGCGTCAGGAGAGACTTGATGCTGTTCGAGAACATCAGGCTGCAACTTGCTCCGTGGAAACCTCTTCGGATCGCGAAGCACGCCTGCGTTCTCAGCGTATTTCTACATCCAGGTCTCTAGAGACCAGTGAAGAATAGATGCGCGACTGACCGCTAATCGTGAACGTCATGCATTGTCTTGCGAGTCGGAGCCGTTCACGGATAGAGAATTGCGCTTGAGTTTCAAGCGTATCTACGCATCGACTACTAGATCTCTAGAGACAAGTAGGGAACGTGATGCGCGACTGACCGCTGATCGTGAACGTCACGCATTGTCTCGCGAGTCGGAGACGTTCACGGATAGAGAATTGCGCTTGAGTTCTCAGCGTATATACGCATAGCTTCTTCTAGGTCTTTAGAGACAAGTGCGGAACGAGATGCGCGACTGTCCGCTGATCGTGAGCGAATCCGAAATGTTTACCGATACAGAATCAGGCTTGAGTTTTCAGCGTATTCGCACATCTACTAACAGGTCTTTTGAAACGAGTGATGAACGTGATGCGTGATGCACGATGCACGTTCATTGAACGAACGTTTGAATTCTGATCGACGTCGACATTCTCTGAATAGAATGTCGATATCATCTGAAAAACCAGATGTGTCTCAAGATATAGCCGTAGGGCATGGCGACCTGCCGTGTCGACGGCGCGTTCGTGTTCCACGTGCGCCTCAAGAATGTCAGCATAAAGGGAGGGGCCCGCAAAGGTCGAAGCCTGCCGGGGCTGCGGGACTGTTCGAAAGAGATACCGTGGCCCTGGAACGTAAAGGGCGAGGAAAGAACATGGATGGGTTTTAGTCAGTAAAAATCTGACACTCCCTCCCGCTCCGCCCAGAGTTGGAGAAGTTATTTGATTATTTCCCAACCGAAAAAAAAGGGCATGGCGACCTTCCTTGGGTTGATAAGGCACGGAGTGCATTTACGTCTCCTATGATTGAATACGCCACATATTCCGCCATCGGAGGTATGGCTAAAAATTGTACTTTTTGTGAAGCTGTTAAATGGCAAAAAGAAACAAATGGTATGTGTTGCTCAGGTGGGAAAGATCCGTTATTTTCCCGTCCCCGGGTTCTTAGAATTCGACATCAGACGTTTCAGATCTTCGACGACCCCGTTGTCGCTGGCATAAGCAACAGGATCCGCGTACGAAGTCGCGGGCAGAAGCTAGTATTCTATAATACAATCGAAATATATACACACTCCATTAAGAATATGTTTGATTTTCATATTATTTTGGTATTACGTTTGTAATATGAAAAACGCGCGCTCCGCCGGCCCCTTAAGTTAAGACGGCTAATAGATCTGATGACGATGAAAACGGTTTTGTGGGGCATATTGTTCTTTAGTCTTTGAAATTTAATAAATGAATAATTAAGAATATGAATGGGTTTTCCCAGTTCACACTAGATGACTAAATTAATTAATTCCCGTATATTTTGTCAAATATGTTTTCCATGAATCGTTTATTCCCCTTATGAACCAATTAAAGGTATGTTTTAAGGTTATTTTTCCTCATACTTACGCGTGCCAACTATTAGATATAAAATGGACAAAATACAAACGGACGAGGACGTCAATGAAGGGTTTAAAAAACCTCTTAACGAAGCCGAAAGGCACTTGTTCTCCCCGTCATTGCGATATTTTTTTTTGTTCTAGACTTCACCTGGGAACCGTCAAATTTTTATTATAATATTTTTACTTTAAACACCTCTACGACACCCGTACTATTCAATCCATCAGCACAATGATTTAAGGCGTTACATTGAGTTCTACCACAAAACATGATTTTTCACTCCAAAAAAAAGTCGTTTTCCGGCGATAATTTTTACGTAAAGTTACTTAGTTTGATGTACAGAATGCTTGGTTGACGGCTTCGTGATGAGGTTTTACACCCTGTATTGAATGGGTCCTCCATTCAATACATATTTGTACGACGTCCTCGTCATCTGCTTGAAATAAGGCTTTTTAATACACCCACATTTAGCCAGTCATGTTTTTAAGTCCTATGTAATAGAAGCGAGCCGATTGCCACCAACAGAACACAAATTCAAACTTCGTGGCTACTACAGAGAAATTTCTGATGGAAATACCCAGTAACACTTTGCCCGATCTGGGAATCTAACCCAGTCTCTATCGCGCACGTCTGCAGATGAGTGCGAGTGAGAGAGACGGATGGATCCGAATAAACGGACGAAGCGTTAGAGAGTAGGGCCTCAGGACCGCGTGCTCAGCGGTCGCGCTGAGTACAAGGTCCATGCTCGGGCTTGCGACCTCTAGACCAACATGGCAGAAGAATAAGGCATTGTTTTCGAATAAAGCAGATCTAACCATTTTTTTAGGGGCCACACTATTCCCAAACCACTGTAACTCCTGAAAGCCAGAATCAACTGTGGCGACCACCAGACAAGCGCCGACAATGAATCTCGACGAAGTACCAAAGAATGAATTTAACTGTCTTGGATCCCGCAACGAAATTAATCAGAAAGTATAGCGGAGGAGTAGGAAAAAAACCGTAATTTCCACTCTAACCATTGGCTATATTGATGGCAATAGGCTCGCCCCCATTACATGGGACTTAAAAAAAAACAATATCGGCGATGGTTGTACTATTCAGACCACCTCTGTTTAACCGTTTGCGGATTATAGGCGTAATGTTATCGTATTTGTTTAAATTTGTATTAAATATGCGTTAGGACAAATTTAAGCCGTCTTCAGTAAAGAAATAAAGAAAGAAAAAGCATTTATTAGCCCGACAGGACTAAACATTTAAAAAAATGGTTAAATTGTGATTATAACACTAGTAAAAAGTAAACACAGTGAAAAACAAAATAACAAAATCATTAAAAAAAAACAAAATCAAAATACGAACAGAATTTGTACTGTACAAGACCAAAAGGCTCCTATCTCAGCATGGTGCTGTAACATTTAAAAAAAAAGTCACAGCGCGGACATTCTGATAGGGCCTAAAGTGATGCCACGGTCTGATACGGTTAAGAATAAAAAATAAATAAAGTGAAACGAGCAAATATAAATATGTGAAGTAGGTATAATAAATAAAAAAACAGTACTGGTCTGTTCATTTTATTTTTTCAAGTTGTAGTGCCCTGTCTTTTTTCTTAGCGTGTGTCTGATCTATAAAAGTGTTAACATTACATTGGTTGTTGTTATTGAACGAAATCAATAAACAGTCGGTATTGACCCAGATGTTTGACGTGCTAATAAACCGTTGACTTTTAATCATATTCGGATGACATTCTGCTTTTAGATACGGTTCTGTTTTAATTTACAATTTACTAAAATATTACTAACAATTTTTTTTTTATTGGTCTATGTGAACAAAAATCATCTTCATCCTCATCAGCCTGCAACAGTCTACTCTCATCTCAGGAAACTTAACTTGATTCTCGGTAACTCTAAAATTACGTAATCGTCAAAACGTTTTCCAATCTGAGGGCCTTAATTTAAAATGTCGAAGAAAATTGAATTGTGTTAGGTTATTCATCATCATCTCAGCCGAAAAACGTCCACTGCTGGACATAGGCCTCCCCCAAGTGTTGCCACATTGACTGGTCTCGTGCGACTTGCATCCAACGGATTCCTGCAACCTTCACTAGGTCATCGGTCCACCTAGTGAGTGTCCTTCCAAAGCAACGTCTTCCGGTTAGGTCTTCGTGTTAGGTTGTCAATCACGTTTTCCGGTAGGTCATGCTACGTCGTTGTAGTTTAATTCATCCCAAAAGTTCTTTTAAAATTGGAGTGGAGGGGGCACCCCCTTTACAATAGAATTATCAACTAAATTCGCTACGCAATGACACATTTTAAACTACGTTTACCTACTACACCGACGACATTGCCCACCCTTGGGACACATTTCGTCAATCCTGCACACATGACGCACTGTCTGCTTGCCCCATATCGTCGGATATCGGTCAAAGAACTCCTGATAAGCGAAAACTGTAATCTAATTCAGTCTGGCTGTAGTACTATTTAGATTTGTAATGTAGACTACTACATTACAAATCTAAATAGTATCTGGGACGAAAATCCCACTAGAAAACCTCACTAATCCAGGGCCAGTTGAAAACCAGCGTCGGGCACTAGTTGTCCGGCATTTTGCTGAACTGGGCCTATTTGGCGCAGCCGTGAGGCACACAGTGTCCCATTATACCTAGTTTTTTGATTTTTATGTTTGGATTTAAGTTTTTCTTTTTTTTACAAGTAAGGTTTTTAAAATAATTTAGATGTTTTTTTCTTAATTTTTTTTTTTTTTATACCGTGTGCACTTGTGGCGTGAGCCAAATAAATGTTTTTTTATACCGTGTGCACTTGTGGCGTGAGCCAAATAAATGTTTTTTTATACCGTGTGCACTTGTGGCGTGAGCCAAATAAATGTTTTTTTATACCGTGTGCACTTGTGGCGTGAGCCAAATAAATGTTTTTTTATACCGTGTGCACTTGTGGCGTGAGCCAAATAAATGTTTTTTTATACCGTGTGCACTTGTGGCGTGAGCCAAATAAATGTTTTTTCTTTCTTTTCTTTCTTTCAAAATTTATCATCTGCCTGCCTTTTCCCAACTATGTTGGAGGGTCATCTTCCGGTCTAACCGAATGCAGCTGAATACCGGTATTTTAATTGGAGCGACTGCGTATCTGACCTCCACAACCCAGTTAGTATAAGATAATACGATATCCCTTGGCAATGCGAGTTGTCAGCCACTACCACGTCAACGAAGGGATCCGCAAGGGCCGAAGCCTGCCGGGGCTGCGGGACTGTTCGGAAAGAGATACCGTGGCTCCGGAACATAAAGGGCGAGGAAGGAACATGGATGGGTTTTAGTCAGTAAAAGAGTCATTTGAAAAAAGCCACCACCACTTTCGGGCTTTGAGAAGACCGTGGAAATCCGATGCATGTGAGTAGTACAAGATGGTCGATGTGTGTGGTCTAAGAGTACTAGTGTCAGTAGAGTAATTTTGACTGAGATAAAGTTTGTCGCCTGTCTGTGTTGGTATTTTTGCCTGCTCTACTGCTTCTTCTTCGTAATTAATAGGGATAAGAGCAAGATAATGATGATGTCAGTTAGAAAGCTGAGTTAGAAGGAACTTATCCGATTTGACAAAACTTAGTTCTACATTCTGATCAGACACCGATTCATGGTATCAGTTGTTCAATTTCTTACTTTGTGTGTAGTTGTAGGTTCTATTCCGAAAGCTTAGCCTACTGAGGTCGTTTTATCTAGTTTTTTTTTTCAAAAAGGCAGCGTCATTCTTTGATTACCTACTACCTACTGTTCTTTTTGTAGAGTCATTCCGAAAGTAGATGATTCGAATCGTCTATACAATAACAACGTTGTTTTTCAGCTGTTTAATAATAGAAAGGATTTTATTACTTATTTGTCTTCTTCTTTCTTTATCATGTGGTTAGTTGCCTTAATATTTGTTTATATTATATTGCTTTTGTGCCTATTGGTGGTAGGTACAATGTTAAGGTAGGTATATATTCTTATGCTGGTTTAGTTCATATTAAAACAATACATAATTTTAATGACGTTTATCAGGCCTACCACGGAATTAGAACGGTTAAGTCCCTTTAGTGGGATTGTCCAAAACAAACAAAGATTTATTGTTATGTTATTAATTTACGTAATAACCTAAAACCACAGATACACAAAAATATACATATTCTGAAAATAATTAGAGGGAGGTATACGAACAAGATAAAGTAAATAATACCAACTATTACTGTCCCACTGCTGGCCAAAGGCCTCTTCTCAACAGAGAGATAAAGGGAATTGGTAGAAAAAATATGTGAAAATAGGTGACAACTAAGATGGTTAATTATTCCAGCCTCGGCCGAGTCTGAAAGTAGACTAAAAGACATTCTACAGCCAACCAGTCGAAGTTTGCACTTCAAATTGGCGATGCTTGTCAAGATAAAATGCAACAACATGTTAAAACCATTGTAGAAATACAAAACGTATTTGTAAGCGATTGTCAACTGTCTAGGGCAGAGGCTCCCAAACTTTTATTTCTGTTAGACCACTTTCAAAAATATTTGATTTCGGTGGACGCATTGGTTTCATTGACCTCGTGGTCCAGAAAAGAAAAGCAAGAAATTCGCGCTATCTGTTATGCTATTTTATTAACAAAAAATCTGAAAATTACAATGTTATAGCTTCGAAATGCTTTTTTAAAGTCTCAATATGTACGGCCATTTTTACCGAAATACAACCTGTCTTCACTGGCACAATTGTTTATTTTTCAGTTTTTCGAGTAGCTTATTATCTGTCTACATTATAGATAAAGCCAAGCCAGCAGTTTTGCCAACCTTTTGCGTGGACCCTGTCGTATTACTTATCCCACATTTAAAAAAAAGGGTAACACAAATAATTAATTTAATTAAATGAAATACAGTCCTATATTAAAATTTATCACGCTTCACAGAAAAAATGTTAGAGGAAGGTCAAAATACTCGTTGGCAACTTCCTGGTCGAGCTCTGTAAAGGCGAACAGCTTCCTGGTCAGCTTCAGGGCTTGGGGCGCGTCAGAGCGTCAGCGCCACCAAGGTACAGCTCCAACCTCCTGGTCCAACTCAGTAAAGAGCGTGGAGAACTGCTTCCTGGTTAGCTTCAGGGCTTGGGGCGCGTCAGGGCGTCAGCGCCACCAAGGTACAGCTCTTCCGAGGGTGAACTTCACCGTGAATTCGGTGACTTGTTATATAGTAGTATCTTGCTTCAGATCTCGTAGTAGACTGACTCGAATGTGTCAGATTATTTTGATTTTAAAATAAAAAATGTGAGTTGCCTGTATTTAAAACGACCAGTATTATTCAGTAAAAAACTTCCTCGAAGAATTCTGTGAGCGTGCTAATTAATTTTATAAAAGTAAGATAAGATACTGTTATTTAGTAAACAATCGTAATTAACTATAAATACATTATTTGAGCTAATATATTGATAAAATAAAATAAAATTATATAAATCAAAAGAAACCTTCATAGGCCTAGGCCAGTAAGAAAATTAAAAGTAAAGGAAAAGTAACTGACAGCTTGACAATTGACGTAATGTCAAAAAAGTAAATATTGAGAAATTAATTTTATTTCAGCAAAAATCGATGTTAAAACATCGTTCTAGATCGAATATAACGCGAGCTAAAATAGTTACTGCCAAAGCGCGACTTAGATGTAATAAAATATGCAAAGATAATGAATATGAATGAAAGTATAAAGTGTAAGTAAGTACCTATAGTGTGTAAATACTATATTTTCTCATAAGTATAGAGTGTCTGAAACATGAAAATACTATAACCCCCACTTACAACTTGTGAACCCCCATTTTTTTTAACGCTTACGTAGACCCCGATGGGTCTCCCGTGTACCCCTGGGGTCCACCTGGACCACTTTGGGAATCACTGGTCGCCTATCCTCTCTTTTGTATCAATCTTGCTATACTGATCTGAGTTCATACAGATTCCACGATCCGTTTTATTTTCGGCCATCTACTGTTGGTCTGCCAACAGTTTTTTCATAGGTAATTCATATAAATATATGTATATTGCGATATTTATGTTTATAATCGCTGAATTACGCCTTGCGAGCTTTTGAAGCGATTTACCTAATTTCAAACTATAATGATTCAATATTGAAAATGGAAACCACAAATTATTTGTTTGGCAACATTTAAAAGAATTATTAATTTGATTGAATTTAATAACGTGCCTTCAGAAAATATTAGGATACCAGTGCAATTGTACTTACAAGGTTAAAACTCGTAATTCTAAACAAATGGCTTCTTGCTTGAGTCTCAAAATTAAGTAACACATTCATCATAGCGGTCACGTCATGGTAGAATTCGGTAATTAACTTGGTTCAACAACAAGGAAAAGTTACAAAATAATTATAATACGAGACTGAAGGGCCAATGTTTAAACATTTGAAGCAATTAAGAATTATAGAAATAATGAGCTTATAGAGGAAAGGTTGTCGTGTGTGTTATTTGTTTAACGCAAATTAATGACGAACTTCCAATTAATGGAAGTTCGTCATTAATTTTGGTTTATTCGTTCATTAATACATTGTGATGGAAGAATAGAATTTAATAGAAGATTAAACTAGCTTTGCGTTTAGTGCCGCGTGGAGAATTACATATTTTACAGAGTTATTATTCTTTAGCATTATGAATTATTTCTTCTTGTTTCTGTTTGTGGCTTTATTTTAACTATTAACTTATGTTGTATTTATTAATGTACGAGTATTAGTTCTACCTAATATCTTCAATGGCTACACTTTGAAAATATTTTTCTTTAACTAAGATAAAGTGTCGCAATATTTCTCAAAGCATGATGTCAAATAAGTCTATGTTCTCAATTTTTACCACGTTTCCACATCATCAACTACTTTATCCATGACCACACTATCAATTAATTTTGCTAATAAAACAATAATCATTGCGTTATGATTTACGTGAATTTTTCAACATGCAAGAAGCAATAGATTGCGAACTTCCTAGAAAATTCTTCAGATTTTGAATTTGTGGTATAAAGTATTCACCCAATAAATTGAGAGTCTGCCCGGGCCACTTATTTCGAAGCGATTGACGTAGACCGCCTGACCTGGGCCATTCAATTACTGAGGGGCACCGATATCTTTTCTAGACTAGTTGACAACTTGACAACTTTTGAATGTTACAAATGACAATACAACCAGCACATAGGTCAGCCTTCTAATCAAAGAGAAACGTTGAACTACACTCTGTCACTTACCAAAGGAACTTCGTAATCCATAACTGCGTTTTTTTCTGTGGTTTTCTTTTTATTTATTTTATTGTTTTCTTCTGTGCGAGTCTAATAAGTAGGGTCATTCGTCCACTGGCGACTGTGAAACTCGCGAGTGCACGCGAGTTAGCACCTTTTTTTTGTCGTCATCTCGCACTGTACAGTCAAATGAAAACAGATTGAAACCAATATCTATAAGTAACTATTGCCTGGGTCCGGTTCAGTTATAAGGTTATTTATTCATCTACGGCGCGCCGGCGGCGGCGTAGGGAGAGAAAGGCTGGCGGCGGTGGACGGGAGGATGGACTTCCAAAAAGAGAAGGTTCTCAATTTGACTTTTTTGTTTTTTTTTTCATTAAAAAACTTCTCCCACTCTGGGCGGAGCGGTGCACTAGCGAGTTTCACAGTCGCCAGTTGATGAATGACCCAATAAGTACTATTATTTCTAAAGTATGAAGTAAGTATTCTTGTTAAGTACCTATTTCATACTTTAAATGTTTAAATTATCTTGGGCATTTTCTAACCGACGGCGACGACCTCAGTGACCATGTTGCCATTGAACGGGAGCGTAGGACTCTGGCGGTAAGGGGAAATATGTTGGCACGAAGATTTGCTCGGTGTAATGACCAAGTAAAGGTAACGCTTTATGAAACTTATTGTCAGAGTTTTTACACCGGTAATGTTTGGGTCAACTACTCGAAAATATCGCTGAAGCCTGGATGTTTTGCGCGTCCAATACAATAATGATTTAAGGATGCTGCTACGGTTGCCTCGTTTTTGCAGTGCTTCTGGAATCTTCGCGGTAACTCATACCGATGGGTTTCCGCAAGAAAACGGCCGCACTCCTGAGCAGAATAAGGGGCAGTCACAATAGCATCCTGAATGCTGTGGCGGCTGATACTTCCTCTACCATAATAAGGCGATTTGTCAGAAGACTCGTCCTAGTTATTATGGCTATTTACGATGGGTATGGTCCTCTCATTAACTCGTTTTTAGTTAAGTTACTAACAACGACCCGAATGGCAAAGTGGTAGTGAAGCTGCCTTACGTTCTTAGGGAACCCGGGAGGGTTCGAATCCTGGTAGAAGCACATGTTTGTGTGATGAGCACGGACATTTGTTTCCGAGTCATGGATGTTTATATGTATAATAAGTATGTATTTACAAACAAAAAGTATCTATGTAGTATATCAACTATCTGGTGTCCACGACACAAGCCTCGTTGCTTAGTGTGGCACTTGATGGCGCTGTGTGTAAAATGTCCAGCAATATTTATTTATTTATTTTAATATTGTTAAAGTCCAAATCTGTTACTAACAATTTATCAATACAATTAAGGATCTCTTAGTTGTCCGAAATAAATGATTTGATTTGATTTGAAATAACACTGTCCGACTTGAGACTCGAATCCTCATACTCAACATTAGACTAACGAGATCTTAGATTGAGTCACGCCAACTCTCATACATTATAATAACTCGAGTTTTTAACGATCCCCGAGTAGTACCGAGACTGCAATACTTAATAATAAAAATACGACCAAAAATTATCGCCGAATTGTCATGTATTCATAATGTACAAAAATATATAAAACTGGTAGAAGGAAGCGATTGGTCCTCTCCTTGACCTTTGGATACAAAAACAACTGATTGTTTTTATTTTGTTTTATATTTTACATATTTTTTTAAGAAGTGTATTTTTCGTGAGTTCGGCTGCGCTGCGTGGTTGTATATGTCAGCGTGACATTGTAAAAGGTTGTAATATAACTAGCGAGATTGTAAACTCTCGAAAGATTGTCAAACGAACATACTGCTTATAATTTAACGCATTATTTTTCTGTAGATTACAACCTATCGAAGTGAAACCGTAATATTGTGAAATGTATCCGATGGAAGTCAACTAGCGCGGTGTGGAGGAGGGGAAGGGATGGACGGGTCCCTTTTGCCCCGATAGATTACAATCTACCGAAAAATAATGCGTTATATTGTAAGCAGTATGCTCAGTTGACAATATACAACATTTCGAGAGTTTACAATCTCGCTAGAGAGATTACAATCTAACGTGTTTGACAATTTTACGGTGGCATAAATATCACTATACAAAACGTGATATCGTAAACTAGTTTGGTTTATGTTTTGGGTAAATTGAGTTTAGTTGGATGATATCTACAAGTATTTGAGGTTTTACCTTTTTGGGTTACGGGACTGTACGAAAGAGATACCGCGGCCCTGGAACACAAAGGGCTAAGAAGGAACATGGATGGGTTTTAGTCAGTAAAAGTCTGGCACTCAATTCCGCTCCGTCCAGAGCGGTAGGGAACATAATTATGATGATTTCGCATCCGAAAAAAAAAACATTAAACACAAACTTTTTACCTTCTTTAAGTAAGTAACATCACGCCTTCTTATCCTCAACGGATTAGGCAGTAGTGTACCTACCATTACACTCACATTTCGCGAGTTATATACCTATCTAAGTTCCGTGTAATATGGTCGAGCCTATTAAGGCGCGTCCCCGAGCAAAAGCCGTTTTTTGTGCTTTTTTTGGAGCCAACTACTCTATAACCAAAAGAAATACCAAGTAATAACAAATACATTCAATTTCTACATATTCTTGACTGCAAAATGGTAGTTTTTTTTTTAAGTCTCATAATATTTAATAAATCCATCCCCTCACAATGAAACGACAAAAATGAGAAAAAAATATTTATAACATGCATCTTCTCGTAAAGTTAACATTATTTTGATTTCCTTCTTATACTAATGGATAGGCAACTTAATAATGAACATAATGCTAGTTTTTTTTTTCTTAAAGACGGAAATTGGATTTATAAAGAATAAAAACCACTAATTTCGCACTATTCGACCCGCAGTGACTGACGTAAAAGCCACTTCGTAGTGCAAGCTGATCAAAACTGTATTCTAACAGTGATTCAAACGAAGTTTGAATCACCACAAATAGAGTTGCTAATTTCGCGTGGGGTAGCGCCTTAATGGCATCAGTCGGGGACGTCGTGGCTGCTATTGAGAAATTCCTGGCGGAAGATTTCCTGGGTATCATTTTTATGTACAAAAACATACATAACTGTGTATCAGTGGCGAAGGGTTCATACAACTCGAAACCTACCGGCTTCAGAACAACTATTATTGTGCTGATATGTGGATTGAATATTATGGGGGTCGTAGAGTTCTTACATTAAAAACATTGTATTCAACAAAAAAACTTTTGGGAAAGTTGGAACCTTGACCCCCAATATCTCCGTAACTAGAAGGTTCCCTGGTATGGTGTAGAACAAAAAAATGGTACCATAAACGGGGAGAACATACAGGACCTACATGTGCAATGGCACACTAACAGTATTTTTACACCATTTATTAACCTTACCTCTAAATATTACAAAGTAAAGGTACTAACAGCCCCATTCCAACATGCAAAAACGACATTAAGAAAAATACCCTTAAAATTTTAAATTACGAACACAAAACAACTGAGCAAACATATTATGTGCATTATTCTGCGTGTGAGAGAGAAAGCAATATACCTTTCATCAAGAGTGAAAGAGATGGACAAAAACCCTGACCCCAGACAACACTGTTCGAATTGGCATGGTCAGGCCCTGATAAGATACGCTTATCAATGAATTTCGGCGTTGTACTTAATTTTGGCAGTTCTTTTTTTAATGTGGTGTTTGACATTTTGTTGACCGATAATGTGACGTAATTTGATAGCAAGGTGATGGATAAGTAGATATGTAAGTATTTACTATGTAGTTATGTAGGTAACTAAATAAAATGGACTTTTTGGAAATAATAAGATGATTGGAACGTTTGAAGTATAGTAAACATTGAGGGTGTGGGTGATTTAAAGAAAACTAATGGAGTTAGGAAAACTTAATTTTGAACGCAATTTATTAAAAAAAAAAAAACTGAGATACCGTCTCATTTTTCACATCCAACCACTTTTTATCCCTGGGCATTACAAATAAAAATAAACAATTAAAACTAAAGGTGTAAAAAAATGATTAGAATACCATCATTCACAACACTTACCAAAAAGATCAAATTAAAAACACAAAAAAGACAACTTTTCCATCTTAACTCTTTGGTAAAACCAAAAAACAAAAGCGAAACTGAAACGCCACTTAAACCAACCAAAATATTAAATTTGCAAAATTTAAATACACAATAAACTGAAAGTAAAAGCAGACACGCACACAAACAAACAATTTGTCAATATGTGTGTGAGCCTGACCTTTCCCAACGTAATGGCGGCCGCCGAATACAGAGGTCGATGACACCACCGAGGCTGAATGTGCGATGCATTCGGCAGGACTCGCGAGTTAAAAAAAAAGTTAAATGTCACTTTCACTGGCTGAATGCAGTTCGATTTTCGTTTTCGCTTGGTCGGATTTAATTTCGAGATCCAGTTTTACCGCCCTTTTTGAGTTTTGTCTTTTTATTTTTAACTTTGAGGAATTGTGATAGATGGGAGTAAAAAGTTAATTTCAAGATGTTAAAATTTGGATATAATTGAACTTAAATTATTTATGTCTGCCTTGACACCCGATCTCTTCCGTATTCCTTACTGTAGTCTCTTCCCTGTTGCAATGATAATACAAATTAATTGGGACCAATGATAATACATAGTATAGGAAAAACAGTGAAGAAAACTGATTCACAAATTTAAAATCTCAATCCCCTACTGGTAGTACACAAAATAATATTAATTGAAATGAATTCGGCCTGTTCATAAGACTCATATCCTGATCAGAGACAAATGACTCAGTTCACTCAATGCAGCAAATTCGTACTTGAACTTTTTGGTGCTCGCTCTTGCGTTTTAAAATTATCGGACAACATCTTCGTGATACTTGAATACATTCTGGAATCATTTTACAAAGTTTCAGAGGTTTAACTTTTTGGGTTGGTCTGAAAAGATGGATTGATTGATGGCGTGAGGAATGATTTGGAAGAGAAACGAGTGAATGATAGCGTGACCATTGACAAGGGAGTGAATGAAAAAAATGTCGTAAGAGTGGATGACCTGTAAACAAAAGAAGTAAGTAATATTTAATTTAAAAAAAGGAAATATCAAGTTGATTGAAGATTGTCAAAAGAATTTGATTACCTACGTCAACTATGAGTATTGAGTAAGTAAATTAATTGTAATGATAATAAAGTTATATAAAAGGCGGGTTAACCAAGAATTTCAGCAGCTAATACCGTACCAAGGGTAACGAATGCGTAGAATCTTTATAAGATTGCGCACATTTATTATGTAAAGGTAAAGACTATAAGACTTGACATAATCTTGAACGTTCATGTGTTCCATAATGTTAAATTTTTGAGGATATCCTGTATAGGTAGTATACTGATACACTGACATCCTACCAGCGATAACAATGATGGAGAAGTCAAATTGTATTGACATAATCCACAGAAAAACTTATGTCTATCTATTAACAGTAAGAGGATGAGGGTGCAAGGGGTGCAGTTTTGGGCTGCGGGACTGTTTGAAAGAGATACCACGGCCCTGGAACACAAAGGGCTAAGAAGGAACATGAATGGGTTTCAGTCAGTAAAAGTATGACACTCCTTTCCGCTCCGCCCAGAGCGGGAGGAGTCATTTGATGATTTCCTATCCAAAAGAAACGGGTGCAGTTTTGTCACCAGTGGCATATTGAAAACACAGGTAACAGGAGTTGCTATAGTCCAGCAGCCCGAGTTTATTGGAGTTATTTCAAAAGGATCGTCCTTATGTAATCGTTATTATGTTTTTATTCCTCCTTTATTCTTTTCTGCTTAACAGTTGAATCGTTTCTCCGGGAGAGTTCATCGCTATTTTGGCTTTCGGGAGTTGCAGTGGTTATATAAACAGGCGCGCGTTTGTCCTAATACTCAAACAGTTAGAAGTTTTTGAATGACAATTACTTACAGAATTTATAAAATTGTCGCATGACATGGTAGGTTAGATATTAAGGTATTTAATGAATAAATCTGTTATGATAACAAAAGTGCTTTGTCTTACCTAGTGTTAATAATATTAGTTTTGAAAACGACTTTGACGTAGGGACTAGTGAGGAGTTTGACAATGAATGAGACAATGGTGGTCAACTTTGGATTGTTATAATTCACAATTATACAGTTCTTGACTATATTGGGGGCCCTCGTAAGATGAATTTAGAGATTGGTCTGAAATTAAGAGGTTAGAAGATTTTTTGAAAGAGTAATAAGTTAAATTTTATACCCAGGTGTTTGGATGGGTGATTTTGTCTAAGCGATTCGACATAGAGAACTTTGCTTCGATAGAGCCGTTGTTGTATGGTCTTGGAACAAACTTTAAGTGATGGTTTGTTACAGGAGTCTTTAAATGTTCAGAAGGATTTCTTCCTGAGATCGAAATACTTTGAGGGATATTGATGTGCACTTGATGAGTGCAGAAACTTTTTTAAAACATTAGGTACGAGTATTTCGTTGAAAAGTGCGCACAACTACCTACAGTCCTACGCGTTAATACTTGACCGATGAGTATTATTAACATAGCAGTCTTATCTACAGAGAAAGTATATCGAATAAGTCTTCATTTATTACTTTATCAATAAACAATAATAATTGTCGATGCACAAGTGCACGCGCATAGTCACAATCATTCTGAAGTGGGTCAGTGGATGCAAAAACTGCTGTTTTTAGGAAAGCAACGGAAGGTTCTGACATTATGCTAGAACCACATTTCTACGGCCTACATTATATTGCTGATGTCATACACACAGATGTAGAAATCGTTGATTTATTTGATTTGGAGATGCAATTGAAGCCAGAAGTGAACAGAAATGGAATGAGTTGGCTATAGGTAGGACGTGACATTAAAGCGATGATAATGAAGATAATTATGAGAATTAACGAACAATGAGAGTTTCCTCGACAATTTGAAGCGATGAAACCCTATGACGTAACCGCTGAGGTCCAGCCTACGAATGTAACAGATATAAAGTTACATCGTTCGCACATTAGGTACAAACGCACCATCGCATCGAAGTTTATTGACGCCGCATCCGTCTGAACTTGCGAGTTTAAGCCTCTGCGAATGTCATCTAGGCTCATTGGCTCAGTACAAGTGCGATACCTCGCATGTGTGCACCTTCGCCTCGCGCACACACGATCAGAAAAAAAAATTAAAACTGCTCGTAAAACACATCAAAAGATGACAGTTCAAATTCAAATTCGGAATGTTCGAATTTAGAAATGTCCGCTCAACACGCGCGGGAAAGAGACGAACATAACTTCGAGCGTCTGCATTTAGGTGACGTCGGGCCGGTGCATAGCGAAATATAATGAAAAGTGGCAGTAATTTCGTTGTGTTTACGCGCTGTGCTAGTTTATTTGGTTAATAGCGGTTTGTTTTTCTAATCGGCTGCGTTTGGCCCGGTGGCGCCCTCTTTGTCCCGTTCCCGCTCTCCATAGATACACATGGTTGTATTTCATGGAGCTGTCAAAACAATAGCGACCTCGTGGACTGTGATTTTTTATGGGAGTACCCTTTCGGGGTCGGCGTGATGTGTGGCAGTGCAACTAGTTTTTGGCGCGAAGAAACTGTGACGGGTGTAACGCGGAAAATTGAGCTAGCGGTGTTTTTTTCCTAACTTAACCTACGACAATCTTCAGTTGCGCGCGAGCTGTCCCCGCACGCGCCTCGCGTATCATCCGACACGAAAATCTACGAAAATCCACCGAATGGACCCCGAGTCAGTGGCGAACCCCGCCGAATTCACTTTCCGAACTCCATGTGAGTGTGTTCAAAACGTTCCATTTTCGAATGCAGCGGAATAGTCGCGACCGCGCGTTCGATGACCTCATAAAGTGAAACTATTTTTTTCTTTCACTTTGCTCAATTTTGTGATATAGCCATAGTGCCCTGTCGTACAAAACTTATGGAATATTGTGATGTCAAAGTGCAAACTTAGATAAACCTAGGATATAGAGTGTTAGTGAACTATTATTTAATGGAAAAACAAACGAGAAGGAACATTTTATGTGCATATGGACAAATACTGCATGGACTTTAGGTGAGTACGTTTTTTAAAAAATAATCACGTCGTTGAAACAAGTAGTTTGTAATTTATTAAGTCAGTTCTATGGACGCCAATCTTAATCTATGAACTTGATGATTCGAGCGTAGTGAAGTTGTCTGCGTGTGAGTTGCATTGCTAGATTGCGCCTGCAAACTCACCCATGTGACTATCGCAAACTTCGTTCCTTCTGGACGGTGCGAGGGAAAAGGGTGCTTATTGACACAATTTTTAAGATAAAATAGGTTCTGTTTTGTTTGTATCGTGATATTTTTGGGTTGACGAACTTGGTAAAAGATATTTTTGTTTGGTAGGACACATGAGTGTTTTTGTAGTGCGTTGCCTTGCGTGCTCACGACTGGCCTTCGTGCTATCAGCGTAGGTATAGGAACGCTAACCTATTAGTTTGCCTAGGTTCGTAGCGATAATAAGTTCGACTCGATGGAGTTTCAATGACGATATTTTATTATGCACTCTTTTGTTAGTAAAAGTTTTTGAATTCTTCCTATTATTTGAAACCTTCCAAATTCTTTTCAGCCAGCAATAGGTACTTTATTTTTAATTTTCTAAAAAAGAATCTTGAACCAAAAAGGATGCGATAAACGGTACTTTAATTGAATTATGAACAAAGAAAAATATCGAGTTGTGGCAACAAGTTTTTACCGTCCGCGTCCGCGAGAACCTAGGTAGGTAGGTACCTTAGGTACCTAGTTAGTGAATGGCGGGAAACCGGCTCACTTTATATGACCATAGATCAGCCTGATCATGAACTAGTGAAGTGATACTATTATTTCTAGTAGCTACTGGGTAACTAACGTCGTTACCATAAAATGGTGTAAAAGACTGTCTTCACGTGTTTTAGGGCTTGAATTTCTGTAATCATATTGAAAAATCGAAAGATGAATTTATTTATAGACAGCTATTAAAGTATGACAATATTAGGAAGCATTGAAATGTATTATGGCAAGTACTTAATAACAAAGAAATAAAAATAATCACTTACACGTCACTCTAAAGAATATTTTGACCAAAATTAATAATGCTGAATTGAATTTACTAAAAACAGTAATTCATAAATATCGTCTGAAATCACCGAAGAAGACATTTATTTTCTTAAAAGACTAGAGCAAGAAAAACATCATAACCTAGGTACTAAAACAAATAACATTCACAATGAATCAACTCACCTCTAAACTAAATTCAATAGTCACTGGTTCAAGGAAGCCCGATTGTCTTTTAAAACAAAAGATAGTGTTAATTCACGTGACTTCTGTATTATAAACAACTCTAGACTATAGGTACCTACTGAAGACTATTTAATTTCCGGCTAAGGACACGCCTTGTTCTTTCTTCTTTTTTTCGAGTCGATTTGCTTAGTCCTCTTGTGCAGTTTGTCCAGTAAGTACGGCCATTGTTTCCGAATGCCCACCTCCTTACCCGGGACAACGCCAAGCAGTTGATCGACTCTTCATGTGACCGGAGGTCGAGCCTATTATTTGACAAAGTATAATCAGCATTACTACCTATTTTTTTTTTTTGTGTGCCAATGCTGCCAGCCTTTCTGCCACATTTCCGTTGACAGCGATTGACCAGTAAGTTGCAACCAGGTCAGGTCTGTCAATATTCTCGTTGAAATCCTGGAAAGAGCAGATAAATGTGTATTTGTGGGTGTTGTGGATGGAAGAAATTATGTCAAGATGGGTAATTTATGTCTTCGTGTTATTGCATAAACATACATTTGTTATTTAGATGGATAAAAGGGAGCCAAATTTAAAACAGATTGAATGAGTTGTGTAAACGATGGTGTGAATGAAACAGTAGCGAATGATAACGTATTGTCCGACAGAGAAGAGTTGAATGGGAGAAAAACTGCTCATAACCTAAAACCAGGGGGAAAGAAGGATAATATTTAGTCAGAAAAGTAATAGGCTCACCAAATATTAAAAGTCACCTCTTTCTACTAAAACGGTATTAAACTTTGACCACTGACCTATTGTTTTCTTTCTAAGCGGGAATGTCCAAATTACGTTTTAGTCATGTGCCTTCCCACGATGACCAATCAATTTAATTTCTTGTGACATATTAGGGACATCAACTCTGTACCGCTAACGAACTCTTTTCGTTTAGGCGGTCAAGGGATTGTTTCAAGAAAAGGGCCTGTAATATCCTTCCTATCTTTACCACCATCAGCTCATAGCAGTTGCTGGATACAAGCCTCTCCAATCTCACACCATACAACTCAATCCTCAGCTAATAGGCTAGTTTCCACCATCAATAAATTGCAAAACTAATTAGTCCGTCAGTTAGAGTATTGGAAAATAATGGACACGTATTTTTTGTTTTTGTAAATCACTGAGTACTGACAAAGATAAAACGCATCAAAACTCGGGAGTGGGGGCTCGTGAGTCGTGACGTCACAACGCACTAAAAACTATAGCACGGCGTGACGTATTGCGAATTTTAAAAGCGTCGTATCTTCGTCAATTTTGGTTTATGTACTTAACAAAAGAAAAAATACGGGTCAAATATTTTTTTATAATCTAACTGACGGACTAATTAGATTTTTTTAGGACACAAGCCTATTCTATCTAGCTGCTACTGTAGCTGCTTCTATCTTTCTTTCTTTTCCACTACGATCTTTTTTGTGATCAGATTTCATATCCTCATCATTGATCCATTCTTTAATAACATCTACATGACATAGATTAAGAGTGTCAATCATTCACTTATTTCACGTAGGTGATGTTTTACCGTTGATTACACACACCATCAAGTAGATCGTTGATTGGTTTTTCAGTCCAAAAATCTTCTGCTTTCGTTTGTAATTTGGTCAGGTTATGGCTTTATGTTCTTCATCGTCGTGTTTAGGGTACAGATAGGGTATGCCCTTTAAACAACCTGAATTGGACCTTAATATTATTAAAAACTAAATAATAATCCATGTATTGGTAGCACTATCAACCAAGTTTGCTTTTAAACTAATTATTTACCTTAAAATTCCTAAAATATCGGGTGCAGATAAAATAAAATACAGCAAATTAGGGAATACCCATTTATGGGTAAACATGTTTTAGAAATAACTCATGGGTCACAGTAATATTCCCACAAAAAAGAATGACAAATAAGGAAACCACAGCGTCCATTATTTAATAGAAACAGAGTAATTATTTTGTTTGCTTACCTGTAAAATTTGTAGTTTTGTGAACTGTGCGGTTAGTTTGAAACGTTTTGTTTTAAACCGCATCTATTTATACGATTATTACGATAAGGTAAATTGAAACGATGAAAAAGTCGGTATTTGGATTGACACCTTTGTACGATAATTTTTGACGGTTATAATCATTTGACCTGATGGCTAACGACTTTGAACAGGATTGAGATTACAAGCTTTTCAGTAGCTTGATATAAATCCAAAACATTTTTGACTTATCTGTTGTTATAGTTAATAGAATGTCACTTTACTTGGGCTTTATGAGCACCTCTCTCTCTCTCATCAGACCTTCTTCTTCTTCATCAACCTTTGACCAACCAATGCTGAGTGTCTCTTTCAAATCTCTCCACTTTTGGCGGTTTGGCGTCATAGCTATCCAGTTTCTTGTGGACACTCTAATGGGATCGTCCGTCCACTTTATTCGGTTGTCACAGACATTTCAAAAGACCTATGCTGTCAGAACCTTAGATTCTGCAATGACTAATGTCTCACTTGTTTCTAGGTCTTTTTCAGGTTAGATTAAATGAAGTTCTCTGCAAATAATGGTAAGTCTCTGATGATCGACAGCGTAAGTCCAATGGTCCAATGGTCCAAGGTTGTAAAAACCCTATTTTTTCTTTAGTAGGCACTACCTGCAGAATCCTTATTTAATAATTCCATATATAACCATTTAAAGGAAAACTATCCAAAAATAATGGGTATTTTTGGTACGTTTTAATTGCCAAAATTCATGTAAGTACGAGTATGACCTTACCTAAACATTTATCAGCGGCTAGTAACAATCGTGTTTGTTTCACCAAAATAAACCTTCCTCATTACCTTTAAAATATCACAGTTATGTTTCATCAATCGTAAATTCATTTTGTTGGAGTAATTTAATTTATTTTTGCAAAAGCTTTGGCCCGATGACGGTTCCCCGAGGAACACCGAGTATCATTGTTTGATGATTCCATTTCACACAAGTGTCCACGTTTAAAAAAAATACAGTAAATTTCTATCCAAATAATGTATTAAAGAACATTTCTAGTTGTTGTTGTAATAAAAATGAAGGACTACACAAGTCTCAATGACTTTCAAAGCGGTCAGCATCTCATAAAACAACATTCATCACTCCTGACATAAACTTTACGGTCATATTTTTTACTTTCCCATCATTATCTCTGATAAAAATTATAAATTGTCCATGTAGGTCCCATAGATTTAACAACTTGGTCAGAAAAATATTGATTTGTTTCGGTATTGACTCGGTCACTGACGTCATAAAGGTACTTATTCGGTTTTAAAGTGTCACACTTAACATTTTAATTAAAACCTATTTTTAGTGTTGTGATAAGAGTTGTGTTAAGAACCAGTTTAATTGTAGTACCTACCAACTACCGACCCGAAAAATGTTGTTATTTAGTTGCCCATTGTACAGTTTTCATTATTTAACTGCTATTATAGCCACTAATTTTGCTTAACCTATATGCGAGACTTGAGGCCAGTAGTAGGATCATGCTTATTTTGAGATTAGTGTCTACATACCTACCTCAATAGGTTCCCGATGCAGTCCGAGCTTTGAATTGAACTCACAGGAATATGGTTGTGTTGTGCTACTGTTTAATAGTTACGAAAATAACTTACTTCTTCACGAACGTTTCTCTCACTGTTAACAAATCCTTCATTCACCCCTCGTCTTCGTATCTCAATTTATTTGACCGAAGCAAGGAACAAGAAGATATGCTGCGCCGATCTCTGCTCAACTGTCATCTCCGTAACCTCTCAAATCGTTACCATATTACTAAACTCACCATCTATGAACTACGAGTATATTTTAATTTACAACCCCCAAACGGGTAAAAACAACCCGTTAAAATACATGTCAAGCTAAATCTGTTAGCTGCACGAAAGAAAATATCGATCCACGAGAAATATGTCCAAAGGTGCATTTAATATTCGTGCCGGTCAATTCGGGTAGGACAATCGATACAGGTAAATTGTCATGCTTTACCGTGGTTCATCGTACGGAACTAGCCGGTGAACGACTATTTAGGGCAATTTTGCAGATTGCTGGGAAATTGATTCGAGGATTCCTATCGTCAAATAGTACTTCTTTAGTTGGTGGCCGATGTTTTGTTTTAGTCGTGAATTTGGTAGCTGTCTGACGCTCAGTTTGGGTTGTGATATTGGCCTCTAATTATTAGAAAGACATAAGAATTTCGTTAGCTTAAATTAGATCCTATTCAATACGCTGTTGAATTAATACACCGTAGTTATCGCTGCGTAGTATGTTTCTATGTCTGAGCATTATTGATGCTTTATCTCTTCTAAGAAGGGATTATTGCTTAGAAAGATATGTGGCTCAGCCTTATCATCAGTCGTCCTAAAATGTTCCTACTGGTGGGAGACATATCTTCTCATTGATATTGAAGGAATCCACCACGTGGCTTGTTGTATAATAGCACCTAATTGTTGTAACTCATGCCTTGTTTTATGATTAACTTGTCAGCAAGCTGGCTACAGGTCTGACTTCACAATAGCCATAAATACTTACCCTGCACTTAAGTATCATCCCATGTGTGGTTTATTTTAAAGCCAATAACTTAAAAACCATTTATCTGGTAACCATTTTAACGTTTTACGACATAATTTAATAAGTTAAAAGCAATAGTAGTAATAGCGAGAACCTTGTGAGCAGTTATTTTACCTACAGCATCTAATTATATAATTGCAGTCTATTGACGATACTTCTCAAGTATTTTAAATTATTCTTTCCTTATATACGTCGACTGCTGTGCAGTTGCATTGATACAGGACATGTTTTATGTACTCATGTATATTCTATGAATATTTAGTCATCATACTTTGTTAGTGCATTCGGACTTATGAGTACATAGACTAGTTTTCTGACTTTTTTCTCAATCTATTTTGCTACATTGTAAAGCATCGTAATCAGGGATATATGAATTAAGTCAAGAAGACAGGGTGTTTAGGTTGCAGCATCCAGAAATTAGTATGATTTCTGAATTCGGGGTTTTGGGAGCAATATTCAAATGGAGCTACGTTATTGGATTCTCCTAGAAGGAATAGTTCTGTAGCATCCTCTATATTATATTATGATCCTTCTGTCATCAAAACAATTACTGATTAGTTATTCTTTTAAGTGGCTTTGCCTGTAGTGGGGCACAAATGGCTTGATGACAATATTATTTTTTATTCTGCTACTGCAGAGCATTCCTTTGACTACTATAAATTCATCTTCATAAAACAGCAAACTAACACAAAATTCAATCCAGTCTTCAATTTATCATTCAATCAAAAATGCAAATATTGATGGAGGTTTAGTTTTCATAGTACCGCTGCTTGAGGCCACTGACCAGTAACGGGTTCTCGTTTTTTGCGATCATAGTTTGAGTTTGATGTAGCAAGGTTATAGCGGTTGACTGTCCATGTTTCTACCAAGTTTGTTGTGTAGTCCGCGAAAATCATTTTTTCTTACGTTATTCATGAAAAAGTCATTAAATGGGATTAAATGACCTTAGAGAGTTGTATTGATGATTTTAATGATTTCTAACTCTGTAAACATATCTGAATCATTTTTCGATCAAAATACAACCTGAGAGCTGCCTGCAAACAAAAATCTTAACATAGTTTGAATTTCAAAGGCCGCCCTGGCTTATGCCCCATAAGTATGAACTGTTGAAGATTGTATACGGTTTGACAAAGTTATCGATAATACCTGATAGAACTAGCTAATTCTACGATGATTTTGATGTTGCTAGCGAGCATGCAAGCGAACTAGTCAAAATTCAATACTTACTGTGGTGTTTCTTGAGTATGTAGTTATGAATTTTGATATTATGAAGAGTACTTTAGGTATCAATATACCAGTTCACCTCTAAAGAACTCCATCCCAATAGGGTGCGCAAGCGCATTGTTGGATTATCAACATAGCACCTACTTATTCAAGTCCTAAGCACAGTTAGCGGTGTTGAGGCAGTCGTGACAGTAACTCAATGTAAGAGCGGCAGGTGGCGCCACTTGCAGTTCTCGGTAACGATCAGAGGCGGCCGCGATGCGTGCGCGCAGAGTATAAGTGCCACTTACAAACACGGTGTTTTCACTTAAACTTACCCTATAAATTTGGTAGAAAGGTAAGCTGGAAGTTTGATACAAAAAAAAAGTTTTATACTCGTATTATTTTATGGGGTTTTTTTCACTTTCCTGGGTTTTCAATACGAGTTATATTAATATCGATGTAATTAATTAACCTGCCTCCAAGCATAGCCACAAGATCACGTACCATTTTGTCACATATTTGTGCTGTTTGGCGTACAAAGCTACCACGTGCTTTTTTGTCACGTATATGTGACAATGGCATTCAAACGGTTAAGGACTAGGTACAGATTTTTCTTTTGATGTTTCTTGACTGCCTCTATGTCTAGTGATCTCAGCAGAAGATAAATTACCTTAAAATAAATATAACCTTATATTTAAGTTCTCCAATATAATTTATATATTTAAGTAAATACTCTAGTTTATACAGAATATACAGGTATACTTACTGGCTTATTAATGTTAATCAAACCCTAATATTTATGTTAAGTACACAAGTACATAAAAGTGTTTAGTAATCGACCAATGGACAATGAATTGTGTATCGAAGCTATAAAAACGTGCGCAGGATTCGAAGTAGCCATTTTTCTTTTTTGCGTTTGTATTTATTCGAATCTTAAAATAAAATCAGTTGTTTTTAGTCACCTGCGTTTTTTTGTAGATTTTAACACATAATATAATGCCGATAATCACCGGGGGGCTAGGCAGAGGTGAAAACTATGGTAGATACAGCCATATTTCGTTTGTTTGGGTTTTTTAAGTCACATATTATCGGGGGCGATCTTATTACCATCAACAGTAACTACACAAATCCATGGTCCGGTTTACTACTGATAATTTCTTGGGAGAAAAATTCAATAACATTTTCCCCGACAAGGGAATCGAACCGAGGACCATGCTAAGCGACCCGAATAGCGTAGTGGTAGTTAGGCTGCCTTACGTTCTTAGGGTTCTGGGTTCGAATACCGGTAGGAGCAAATGTTGTGTGATGAGCATGGACATGTTTCCGAGTCATGGATGTTTATATGTATAATAAGTATGTATTTACAAACAAAAAAGTATATTATGTAGTAAGTATATCAACTGTCTGGTGACCACGACACAAGCCTTGATCAGTGTGGCACTAGATGGCGCTGTGTGTTAATGACCAGCGATATTTATTTATTTACTTAGTAGTTGTTACTTGTGACCAATAGGCAGACTGTTTTTAGCGATAATTTTTTTGAACACGTAACATGCAATTGTTTATCATAACAATTTATTTTTATTAATTAAACAATTTAATATCTTAGCACAAAAGAACTACACATTTTTATTTTTAAAACAGGCAACCTAGAAAAACAAACGCACCTTTAAAAAAAAAAACTCCTATTCGAAAATTAAATTAGCTTTCCTGTCCGTTTCAAACAAGAAGCCTCATCAGTCCACAATTCAAGATGGCCGCTAATTTTTTGTCTATTCACTAACAGCTAGGCGTGTATTAGAACCAGTTTCTTGCGTTTCATACACTTAACCTTGTCATTAGGCTCGCCAAGTCATTTTTGAACACAGAATTCACCCGCCATCTACAATT
This sequence comes from Xestia ashworthii, assembly GCA_950022955.1. Lineage (NCBI taxonomy): Eukaryota > Metazoa > Arthropoda > Insecta > Lepidoptera > Noctuidae > Xestia > Xestia ashworthii. The sequence continues at coordinate 16,808,436 of OX465570.1, read as the reverse complement.
TTGTTAACATTGCATTCTTAATTCCATCTCCCAACACATAAAGTTTAGTTTTGTTTGGCAGAGAATGTGACTTTTGACGTTTGGAGTTTAGTGACGTTAGATTTTCGTCACACGGCACTACGTTCCCCCTCCTATGCGCAGTGGCAACGCACGGTAAATTGCTCTACATGATGGAGTTATTTTATTTATTTTTTTTGGCCTAGCTGCCCATTAGAAATTTTATTATGACTATCTATGTGAGCATAAAAATTGTAGGTATTAAAATATTATGGTCGTTTTATGTGTCGTCGTATTTCTGACGCTCTGAACTAAAAAAGTGTTTTTTTCTCAATTTTCTTATTATTGTTCGTACTTGGCAATAAATCTTAACACCTGTGTATTATGTTAATTATTTCTAAGTGGTTACTAATGAGTACAATTAAACGGTTAAATAACCTTGCTAACACAAATAAAACCCCATTAAAAGATGATGTCATTGCATGTAAAATTAAATAACAGAATGGCATTTAAAAAATCTAATAATAATAGCTTCTATCAAGGATACAACTATCTTGCGCACTATCAAATAGTTCAAGATACAAGGTGTCTGTATCTAATTCAATAGCACCCTTCCCACACGATAACTAGCCTAACTTGACCTCCTGCCAACCATTAACATTCATCTGTTACATCAGAACGTTTCAAACAGCCGTCCGCGCAACAGGTCAATTTAAATTAGTCGTACAAGCGCTCTCGACATTAGCCGAGTAACTCCGAACGGAGCCGAATGCATCTAACATGGCGGCCCGCGTCACGGTTTTGAGGTTAAGGTTTGACATTTCCAACCGTTCTAAACAAAAACTAGTTTTGCAAACATGTAATTTGCACTCTATCACTTTGTTTTAGAGTTAATTTTCGCTCATTTGCGTGTCGATTATGAATGGATAAGGTCGCAAATGGCGCGCAACCGCTGTCATTTTCTTACGTTGCTCGTAATAAAGGTCTTGATCTTTACATTGAATTTGCTCTACCGCGTCATTTAGCTTTGGTTTCGCGCGTGCGTAGTTCTCACGGATACATTGGTTCATTATAGTCAGTTAATAAAGGGCTGTAGTTTTACTTAGCGGGCTATTAAGCCGTGTTTTTTATGTCTGAGGTCTTCCTATGTCTTTTGTTCGTCGGAATCTTAATTAAGGACCATGGATCCATGAATTAGTACTTTCTACGAAGGGGAAAGGATACTTAACTTTGTTTGAGTGTGCGGAGGTTGTATTTTAATGAGAGGGCTGACATTTGTTTCTCACGTCAGTGTGACAGTTTTGAAAGCGGCTAGTCTATGGTTTTCTAATTCAGCCTCGAATAAAAAAATGCACATTTTTGACGATTCAAAACAGTACTTTTGTAACTAAATTCTGTACTGTGCAAGTAATAGCTAAGTAATAGCTAAGCTGCTATGAGATTTGGTCAAAGACCTCATAAAAATAGAAAGCCAATAGGCCTAAAGGTACTAAATTGGGACAACCTCTTGCAAATACTTAAATGGTCATGTACTCTTGTCCGTCTGACCAATTTCGATATATGGTGGCGAATTTTGGCGGAGACCAGCCTTCGACGGAGAGCCTGCCTTAGCGTGTGGATGGCAAATTTTTGTTAAATAGGTTTGGCCCAAAATTCAGCTATGGGAACTCCGCTCGCTGATGCAGTCATAAGATCGTTAAGTGTGCAGGTGTCAGGGCATGTGGCGCAAGATGGGAGATGGGTCATTGTCTGTGGAGACACGCCGCATACACTTGCCGTCCATAAGCCCTTGACCCTTGCTTATTATTCTCATAGTCTGACTGGGAGGACCATCAGACACGACAAGAGGTCAGGTGCAATACCAACTACTTTACGTCATATCCGAGGCTTGGGGATGACACACCACAACCTCCAAACTCGGGGCAGCTATTGCGAAATTCCGACGTAGGAATTGTAACCAGGACCCTACGCTCAGTAGTCGTATTTGCAACTGTGAAGCAGATACCAACTTCAACGACAAAAAATGCAAAAAAGGCGCTCCCTAAAATTCAACTCTCTAACCTTACACAATATCATAGAGTTGCGAATGGAATTGATTGTAAACATTCGCTTGTACGAAAACGATCGGTCACGAAGTAATCGATACGTATTATAAAACAATGCGCCCTTATCTCTGGCCAGGTATACGGCAACACGACGCTGGGGCCTTAAGATGTTGCTTTTGACTAACGGAAACTAGACGAAGGCTAGAGATAGATTTGAGGAAAATTTCCTTTCGATTTTCTTAGGTTTATCTGTCGCACTTATAAAGGCATCCGACTGTCTAAATATTTTGGAAAAATAATACGAGCGTCTCTCCATAGTCTTAAATCTTCTGTCTTTGGGAATTGTGTGCTGAAATCCCAGTTCCTTTCAATTCGGTATTCATAATAATTAGTGATACCCATTATATCTTACTTTGTGCTATTAAGGAAACGACAACTTCTCTGATTATTTATTTTTTCACTTGCTTTTTTAACGACGAAAAAGAACCTCACCGAGAAAAACCACCAGCAGTTCCAAAACTGCTTTGTTAATCTGAGACAAAAAAAACCGGCCAAGAGCGTGTCGGGCCACGCTCACTGTAGGGTTCCGTAGCTTCCCAGACCATTAAAAATACCAACATTTTTCGTCAGCAAAAATAACTTTGTTTTTCATAGTATTTGTATGAAAAACAAAGTTATCATTTGCGTTTTTTTGAAAAAGTGCTATATAACTCAAAAACTATTCAACTCATCAAGTTGAAAATAATTTTCCTAGAAAGTTCATATAAAGGTCTACTTCTGTGATTTTTTTCATATTTTTTAAACTTATGGTTCAAAAGTTAGAGGGGGGGGGACACATTGTTTTTGACTTTCGGAGCGATTATTTCCTAAAATATTAATATTATCAAAAAATGATTTTAGAAAACCCCTATTCATTTTTAAATACCTATCCAACAATATATCACACGTCAGGGTAAAAATTAAAAAAAAAATCGCTCCCCACTTTACGTCTGGGGGAGGTACCCTAATAAAAATGTTTTTTTAAATTTTTATTTTTGCACTTTGTCGGCATGATTGATATACATATTGGTACCAAATTTCAGCTTTCTGGTGCTAACGGTCACTGAGATTATCCGCGGACAGACAGACAGACAGACATGGCGAAACTATAAGGGTTCCGTTTTTTGCCATTTGGCTACGGAACCCTAAAAAAGGCCATTAGACGATTTTACTCAGTCTCCGAGTCTTTGAAACGTCATCAAACTACTATCAAGCAAATCAGTCGATAAATTGACAGATTCAGGGGATATATTGCTATAATTACTGCCATGACAGGCGTAAGTGAAGTCTTAAAGTATTCATTAGAAGATGCTAATTCTTATCTGCTTGGAACAGCCCAGACATCTCTTCCAAATGGTTAAAAGTCTTGAACTATAAAACATAAAAATTACGTAGCTCAGCATTCGAGAATTGATGCCTACGCGACGCCTGCTATACTACTTGTCTGAAAGATACGGGGAAGGCCCTTAAAATAAAAACCTATATTACTGTTTTTGCAATGCAATTAATTTCTGTAGGAAATACGTCATCCGGTCTTTAAAACCCAAATTAATTCCCTAACTAATTAGTAATAATGCAATATTGATTAAATCAAGAACTCCACCTGTTTTCTAAACTGAAATGAATTACCTACTTAGATAACGATCCATGGTTAGCCTTTGAGGCAAATAAAAAATCTAGCCACAAGTGAATTAAAAGTGACCCACAAACCTTTATTAGTAGCCATTCAACTAGAATCCACTTCAAAAGTTCAAAGCAAATCTAGTTTAGGGGAATTTCCGCCCTCCGAAATTGAGTTATTCGCCGTCGAAACTCGGCCTAGATACAAACATCCCTTGATAGGTCTACAAATATCGACTGAATTTGCTCTATACATATAGAATTTTGGTTGTTACACAACTTGGATCACGCCAAACTTAGAGAGCTTCGACGAAGATAAGTGTCAAACCAGGATGGGTTCCTTAGGTTGGGTCCTAAGGGTACTCGCTAACATTAAAACACCATGAAAGAAAGAAGAAACCATAAGAACCTTTCTCATATTGTTTTCACGTTCCTTTATTTCACGTAGTGATCGTAGTTTGAAAGGAAAAGGAGTTAATGATAGCATTGCAGTTGACAGAAGAGAATGGAAGGAAAACACGTGTTTGGCCGACCCCAAGTTATAAGGGACAAGGACAGAAATTATTTTAATCCTTCTTAAGGATAAATCTACTTTGTTCTTCTGTCTTCATCATTCATCAATGTTTCCTACACACATCACAAGCTCAGTGATGCGTGGTTTCGAATACATGTTTGTATTTGGAACTTGTAACAAACCATAAACAAAGCGACATTTTATCGTTCTCACATTTGTGTTCTCAATTTAAAATCCGTTCGGGGAACACGAAAAGATAACAAAAATTTCCGCGCCAATTCCGCGGAAGGACACGCGACACGATGTTTGAATTCAGAACGGTTTCGGCGAACCACAACGTTTGCTTTTGCTGTTTGTAAAATTTTATTTACTCTACTTTGATGCTTATTGTTTTGACATAAGGTTTCATCACTCTGCTATTGAATGTATTTGTAACTTTGTCATTATTTGATTGCCGATTATTGTAATGATCTACAGATTGAATTCTGTTTTATTGTTTCCGCTATAGTGTATTTTGGAGTGAACTAATTGGTTGAATGATTGAATGAACGAATGGTCAGCCCGGGGGAAAAATGCGAATTCAGGTGTCATTCTGCTACCGATAATTAATTTGTATTTGGTACATAATTATATTACTTTGGCACTGAAATATCTACCAATATTGAAATGAAATATATTTCAAATCCGATGAGTGTATTTGGGACCCGGAATAATACTAGAATAATAAGCAATAGCTTGATTTTCTATTTTCATTGACTTTTGGTGAAAGAAAACATTGTGAAAAGAGTCTCTCCATAAAAAAGTTTTTTATTCTGATAAGTATTTTATACCATTGTCTTCGAAATGAAGATTTCTTCATGTAGGAACTGTGACAGTCGTTACAGGTAGTCAGTGATCCGGAAGTCTGAGAACCAGTCTTAGCAAGGGCTATCCAGTCCTAACTGGGTTGTGAGGGTCAGATAGGCAGTCGCTTCATGTAAAATACTAGGAAAAGGCTAGGCAGATGTGAGATGGATGATGAAGGCTTCTCGAAAAAATAAAGCTAGGCAGGCTAGGCTAGGCTTGAAGAAATGTCCCATAATCCACCACGGGAGCCTAGTTCAAGTAAATGAATGTTCCAAGTCTTCGAATTTTCAGTCCTTAAACGAGTCCAGAGGGTCTAAAATGGCCGCTTTAGCAGAACATAATATGAATCGCGTTAAAAAAATTAAATTCTAAAAATGGACTTTCGGCCATTTTAGGCTCCCAGTTTTGTCAAGACAGTGTTCTATACAGCCTTTAATAATTCTTAATAAAAACTGTTTTGGAGGATTACTTATAAGTTGTGGTGTATTCCTGGTTTTGCCCCCATAACTTCGTGCTCTATGGCACGATTGAGTCCGATGTGGTCACGTTGGCAGTGGTGCATTAACTATGATGTGTGGGTAACCTTGAATTGACCTAGTATTGATGAGAAACTGCTTTTCAGGTTTGATCCTCAATATTGCTTCAATGATCATTGTTTCAGCCAAAAATACGTTATGTACTGGATGTCGCCTTCAGTACTTTTTATATAATAAGCTAGCATAAGCAAGGTACAGGACCGTTCAATGTGGCGATATTTGGACCTATGTCCAGCAGTGGACGTCTTTTGGCTGAAATGATGATGATGATGAAACTTAAGTTACTCCGGCTTCTATGGAGACTGGGAAACCTTCTGGAATAGTCTGACTTATCACTTAAGTAAAGGCATAATCAGCAATTTATAACGTTCCCACTGTAAGATTTTCGCAAAATCTGTGAATGCAGATCGATTATTTTTTCAAAATGTACCTACTTACTGCTCCAATGCAAATCTCTTTGTCAATTATCTTGCCTTTATCATTTGAGGTCGGTGCAACATGTCTTCTTCTTCCATAACTTTCTCTATTACTCGTCATCACATCAGACACTTCCTTTCTTGAAATGTCTTCCTTCACACTGTCCATCTATCGTTTTTTGTTCTTCCTCTAAAGTAGAGTAAAGTAGAGTAAAGGATAGTAAAGTAGAGTAAAGTAGAGTAAAGTAGAGTAAAATAGAGTAAAGTAGAGTATAGTAGAGTAAAGTAGAGTAAAGTAAAGTAGAGTATACCCATCCACATTCATACTCAAAATTTTCCTCATGACAACTGATTACCACACAACTTTTCAGTCACCGGCGCCACTTTCAGACTTCCTCTTCATCATCATAAATGATAAATTATATTTATTCAGCAAGTATTTTCTCAACACTTTTACTCGTAATTTTTTTTTAACTAGATGGGACCGGCCTTAATCATCATCATCATCAGCCTATTAATATTCCCATTGCTGGGACACAGCTGCCTCCTCTATATGAGAGGGAATAGGCTCTAATCCACCACGCGGGCCCCAGTGCGGATTGGTAGATGTCACATCTGATTTTTTGGTTTTAGGACATGCCGGTTTCCTCACGATGTTTTCCTTCACCTTTTTGTGAGCAGTGGTGATGAAACCATTGTCACTTACGGGATATCTTCCGTGATTATTTGTTATTTAGTATATCCCATCATAAGTTTAGTTTTAAACCGTGAAAGCTTAAAACAGTGTTCCACTTAACTCCTTTTATAACTAGAAATATCTGGCAATTTGCGAAATAGTGTTTTATTTCAGCGAAACTAGGATTTACTCCCGGATTAACACATAATCCCAACAAAATAACATCCTGTTACGCAACCGTAAAACACGGTTATAAAGTAAATGAGCTGTCACATCCCCAGTAGGTACAGACAAATCCAGAATATTAAATAAATAGCGCTTTCAAACGCGTCGGCTTTAGCTTCACGTTAGGAAATTAAAGTTCCGACTTGTTTCGATACCAACTCGGCTGCCGTAAATATGTAAGTATTGTTTAATTTAAATGAGAGACGCTTTTGTTTGTGAGTGTACGCTGGTTGAAAGGGTTGTTAGAGAAAATAATAAAATGTATTCACTTTATTTATTTAAACAATTCAATTATTTCTGCAAACAGCTTTTTTTATTGACAACTGGTTGGTTTTTTTCATCATTATCTTCCCCATATTAGTTTCTTAAAAGAAAAACCAGGTTAGTGTTTTGAAATCAATTGAAAACTAGTCTTTTCCTAATGGGGTGTGCCAAAACTATTACTTAACTTTGTTCATGGCGCTTGCAACAGCGTCGAAATATCGGGAGCTCAAAATAGTAAATAATCACGGAAGATACTTATCCCGTAAGTGATAATATAAGTTAATTAACTATGTTATTACTGTATTGGGCCTTTTTGGCGCACCCGTGAGACACACAATATTACCTCTTTTGTTTTCTGTACAGTTTATGTTTCTTTAGTTACCTTTTAATGTTTAGTTTTTAATTTTTTATCTTATTTTTAATTTTAATTTTATTATATTCCTATTTTTTTTGTTGTGTGCACTTGCGGCATAAGCCAAATAAATATGTTTCTTTCTTTCTTTCTTTTCTTATTTTATGTTAACGTGGTTATTATACTCATCATCATGCGCAAGTCTTTCCTCTTATACGAGTATCTTCTTGAGGTCAATTTCTAGGCTATCTGAAAGCACCAGTTTACCACGTGCTGTGTCTCATCACCTGCATGCCTTTTCCCAAGTATGTTGGAGTCGGCTTCCAGTCTAACTGGATGCAGATGAGCACCAATATTTTACATGGAGCGACTGCCTATCTGATCTCCACAACCCAGTTAGTAATGGGTAATACGGTACCCATTGGTAAGACGTTACTGGTCTTCAATGGTCTTTTATATCCAATGTAATTTAAGAACACAAAATTACTACTTTGTTGATTTAGATTCCCAGTTTTTCCTACCTTCTTAGGTCCATGTTCACCGAAAATATAACGGTCTGATTATCTAAAAACAGCTGTCACTGTGACATGTTCCCATACAAAAATGTGTTTTAAACATAAACATAATCAGACCTGTAGCGTTTGTTTATCCGCTTTTATCACCAAAACCGTCTAGCTTGCTAACTTTATCATCCAATTTTTAACCAAAATAAAGCTCATCTTATTTACCCACACAACAGAGAACATCTCCTATATGTTCTATTTAAATAGAGCAGTACCAATTCTCCCACACGCTCAGCTTCGGCTTTCGGCGTGTTTTGCTGAACTAAAATCTGTGTGTACTGTGCCGGTTGTCGGCACTCGCAGTCGGCACCAAAACGCAGACACAACAGCGATACCGGAACTTGAGACTGTTGTGGACAGAAGTGTTTGGGAGATTTTGTTTTGTTAAATACTTTATTAGTTCAGATTTTTAAAGGGACATTTCAAATGATCAGCTAATGAATCAATCTTTGAAATTGTAAATGTAGCAACTTGTTAAAAGAATAAAACCGTTCCGTTGGCTGAAAACTCTTTTTCTGATACCTCCACTACACAATTACACAAATAAATTTAGTTTAAGTCCATGATTTTATGTGGGTTAGTGTCTAACCTGGTGTCAGAGCTATTATGCCGCCCTGGGCCTCTGACTTAGTGTTACATGCGGTTCAAGAAATATCTTTTATGTTTGCTAGTTTACTCACGATGTTTTCCCTCACCGAAGCAGTCCAATCACGCCACTGGGCTATGACTGTTTTAAATGGTATTATACGTTAATTAAGAATGCATCTCCAAAATTGTGGACCGAATTATGTTCAACAACGAAAAAACAGTGGGGAAACGTTGTTTTATTGCTACTTACATTTGATAAGCCAAGTAAAACAAAAACATTTCTCCAAAAATCTATCTCTAACACTTCTCTCCCCGCCTGCCCTCACGGTAGCTAGCCGCGTCGTCAGCAAAATCTGTCGAGATTACAGAACTACCCAAACTGTACCGATCTGCCGCACCTGTTGACTGCACCTAGCGACTGTACCCACGTTACTGTGGCTGTGATATTTAGATTTAACTTTAGACACGTGTTTACTGAAACAAAATAGGTAAAGTTGTTCTGGGAGCAAGGGGGTCAACATTTCTGCGGGACTGTTTGAAAGAGATACCGCGGCCCCGGAACACAAAGGGGTAAGAAGGAATATGGATGGGTTTTAGTCAATAAAATACTGACACTCCGCTGCGTCCAGAGCGGGAGGAGTCATTCGATGATTTACCCATCCGAAAAAAAAACGGTTCATGGGGATGAAATGGTGGCTGGAGTCCTCTGTTGGCTTGAGTTATAAAAGCTAACTAATTAAAAATAAAATTAAATAAAAATAGCTTTTATTCTACCACAATTTAGCAGTTATTTATTTGTAATAATTGTTGTTCAACAACTATGATTACATATATAGTTTTTTTTGTTATAGTTGAATTTAAGTTTTAATCAACAACAAAAACTATAAATTATCATTTTCTTGCATAAATTAATATCATAATTGATAAAAAATATAAATTATCATTTTAGTGCATTATTATAGAATTATTATTATTATTTACTAGCTTCTGCCCGCGACTTCGTACGCGGATCCTATTGCTTTTGCCAGCGACACCGGGTTCGTCAAAATCGAAGATCTGAAACGTCTAATTCTAAGAGCCCGGGGACGGGAAAATAATGGATCTTTTCCACCTGAGCAACACATACCGTTTGTTTCTTTTTACCATTTAACAGCTTCACAAAAAGTAAAATTTTGAACCATACCTCCGATGGCGGAATATGTGGCGTATTCAATCATAGGAGTATACGTAAATGAACTCCGTTTCTTATCAACCCAAGGAAGGTCATCATGCCCTACGGCTTTATCTTGAGACACCCGATTCTTCAGATGTTATCGACATTCTGTTCAGAGAATGTCGAAGTCTTCGCGCTCTTCTTCTGTCTCTTCATGCCGTACTCCAGCAATTCTTTCTCTCTCACTTTCTAACAGATTATGAATATTTTGTTGTGCGCGTGTTCGGCGCTCTTCTTCTGTCTCTACATGCCAAAAACACTCAAATAACATAAGCTCGAAGACATATTTATTCGATAAAATAAAATAATAAATGGGAGTTTTGGCCAGTAGAGTCAAATTTTCAATGATATACCATCGTCATCGAAAATCAGTCCTAAACTGTTACCTCCTTAACCGCGTGGAGGTACTCCCAGTTTTTGTCATTTTATAACTATACAGTGAAATTAGTGATAGCTTTGCAATAATTTTCACATCAGATGATTCTGATCTTCGATTTTTTATAAGTCAACAGGAAATGCCCATCAGACCGAACAACTTTTGCTAAGACGTCATCATTCCTATGTGTTATGGTGTAGCTGGGCTCTTGTAGTTCCACAACAGGTGTTCCAGATCTTCGATTTTTATAAATTAACAGAGAGTGCTCATCAAATTGAACAACTTTTGCTAAGACGTCATTCCTATATGCGTTATGGTGTAGCTGGGCTATTGGAGTTTCACGATAGGTGTCCCAGATCTTCGATTTTTATAAGTCAACAGAGAGGGCTTATCAGATTGAACAACTTTTGCTAAGACGTCATTCCTATATGTGTTATGGTGTAGCTGGGCTATTGGAGTTCCACGACAGGTGTCCCAACATCTTCGATTTTTATAAGTCAACAGAGAGTGCTCATCAGATTGAACAACTTTTGCTAAGACGTCATTCCTATATGTGTTATGGTGTAGCTGGGCTCTTGGAGTTCCACATCAGGTGTTCCAGATCTTCAAATTTATTCTCTCAGCAGAAAATGCTCATCACGTGAAACAATTTTTGCTATTGTGTCATATTTGTATCTCTTATAGTTTAGCTGGTCTATTGCGGTTCTACATCAGGTGTTCAGGTTTCCAAGATAAATTATAGCCTATATGTTGCCCAGACATAATACCTATACAACAAAAAAAAACATTCAAATCCGTCCAGTACTTCCGAAGATTAGCGTGTACAAACAAACAGACAAACAGACAAACAGATAAACAGACAAACAGACAAACAGACAGACTTTTTTTTTTGGATTCGTACTCTATTACTGTTTCTAAACCCGCTTCAATTATTATTTTTTAAATATATTCAATGTACAGACACAGCTTTTTTACTCTTTTATTATATGTATAGATTTTTCTTTTATCTAATTTGTGGAAGTCGCCTCTCGGCGTAGCCCTCCTCCAGCTTTCCATCTGGTTCACATTTCCTAGGAAAGGAACGCTAACTAGTGGCTACATTTAAAACATCATAACCATCCCAACCAGCAAAAACTAGGCTTACAACAATCTCAAGACTACTCTTAAATCACTCCTATATATTCGTATAAGCCTGGGTTTGGGCACTAATTATAAGCTTATTTAGTTTAATATCGTTCTAATATCAGTCTAATTGAATGCTGTTTGCACTTACTGAACTCTAGCCAAAATCAATTTAAGCCGACATATGCTAATATTGGTCTAAGGTTAGAACCATTTGAGGCAATATACAAGCTCATTATGATTGTACGTCAGATCAAACTTAAAAGTTTGTTTGAGTGTTGGTTTCAAAGTTACAATGAAACAATTAATAAATGAAAACAAATTAAAGTTGCTGTGAAGTTAATGCGTCAGTGTATTTAAGTTTTACGGCAAGTAATCGTATTGGAATGTATTATTTACTGTTAAGTAGACCTCGTTTTACGCTTCAAAATTCATGCGCCTTGTTAAATAAGGTATTTTCTGTTCTCGTTTGATAATTTTATTTGTAAATTTCTATTGATAGTGTCGCCATTAGTTAGCTGCATTTTACAAGAGCAATATTAGACTATTGTAAGATTGTTTACTCTAATTTTAGCATTTGGTATGCTAAAGATAACTCCATATTGGAATAAATTAGGGTTCCTCGCAATTTTACATAAAACCTTAAGACGCCTGCGGAGCATGCGTATTTCATACAAACGTAATACCAAAATGATTTGTAAATTAAACATATTCCTAAGGTAGTGTGTATTTATTTCGATTGAATTACAGAATATCTAGGTTTCCAAATATATATTTTGATTGGACACTGATTTTAACAAGAGTTATAAGAAAAATAAGTTTTCTATAGAAATTTTAAATTCCTCATATCTCGTCTTTGTATCATTTTCCTCTCAAAAAATATATTTGGGAACATAGATATTCTGTAATACAATCGAAATAAATACACACTACCATAAAAATATGTTTGATTTACAAATAATTTTGGTATTACGTTTGTATGAAATACGCATGCTCCGCCGGCCCCTTAAATTGAAAGGGAGAAAAAAAATTTTACATAATTTTCCAGTTTTTGTAATCCATTATTTATTACTATTAAAATTAAAAAAAAATGAAATTAAATCTGGCCAGCAAAATGACTCGATCTTGTCTTTTGTATTGTAAATACATTATGTTGATCCAAAATCACTCTAATATCATACTTATCCTGTGCTATTGATCTAATAATAGTTTAAAATAAGATCAGAAATGCACGTACTCACAGTACTCTTATGCAATGCTGATATTAGTCTGACATCTTACAATAGCATTTAGCAAGTCTAATATAAAATCAAACGAGCTTAGAAATTGCGCATATAAGAGCAAGTTTTCTCAAGTGCAACTAGTCTTAGTAAATGATCTTATATACAATAAATATGAGACTTGGTTATGAGACTGAGCGTTCTTGAGCCCATACCGGCTTATCTAAAAGTAATATAGGATCGATGGCATGTTCTAAAACAAATATAAGAGCGCTTAAAGCCTACCACTCTTATATAGTGCGAGTTCTGAGACTATTTTGCTGGTTGGGATCACTCCTGTAATTTCCGAGGGATTAGGCGGAGTATTACAATGGGTGTTAAATTCCTCTTAACGAAGCCGAAAGGCACTTATTCTCTACGTCATTGCGATCATTTTTTTGTTCTACACCTTACCTGGGAACCTTCTAGTTAGGGATATATTAGGGGACAAAGTTCCAAATTTTTGACAAGTTTTTTTGTTGTGAGTACAAGTTTTTAATGTAAGGTTTTTAAAACTTTAAACACCTCCACGACCCCCTACTGTTTAATCCATCCATCAGCACAAACAAAATTTTACACCCCAAAAAAAAGTTGATTTCCAGTAAGTAATATTTTTTACGTTTCTTACTTTGATGTAGGTACAGAATGCTTGGTTGACGGCTTCGTGATAAGTCTGTTAGCACTCTGTATAAGTAAAAACCGTACCCATGTAATTATTATTGAAACCCACTTAAATGCTTTACCACAATTACATTAAATACCATTGTTCGACCAAAAATCAATGGTGTGCCTGATAACTGGAACTAGGACGATACCGCGGGGACGCGTCGTTTTATAGTGGACGATGAATTAGGGTTTAACGAGGAAATCTATTAATAGAGGGGGCTTGGACATCATCTGCCAAGCCTTTTCCCAACTATGTTGGGGTCGGCTTCCAGTCTAACTGGATGCAGCTGAATACCAGTATTTTACATGGAGCGACTGCCTATCTGACCTCCACAACCCAGTTAGTGCTGAGTTATACGATATCACTTGGTAAAACTGGTTTACAGACTTTTTGGGCCACTGACTGCCTGTAACGACTGTCAAAGATCAACAAATGACAGCTGAGACCAACAGCTTGACCTGCTTTCCGAGGCAGGGAAGAAACCCAGTATATAGGTAAGGGTGGTCACCCATCCACAGACTAACCTAGGCAAACACGGCTTAACCTAAAGATCGATCAGTGCGGCTGTTACTATTTAGCCATAATAGTAACAGCCGCACTGATATTCTAGGATAATAGACTTTATTATGGAAGGTTAAGTGACATTGTTATTGTGATTGTCTCGATGGTCTAGTGGACACAAGTGCGGACTGCTGAGCATCAGGTCCTAAGTTTGATTCCCGACCCGGGTAAAGTGTTATTGGGTTTTTCCATCAGGAGATCTCAATAGGAGCCCAGAACCTGGATTTGCGCCCGGTTGCAGTTGATGGCAATAGCAGCCAAGGAGTTTGAATTTGTGCCCGGTTGATGGCAATAGCAGCCAAGGAGTTTGAATTTGTGCCCGCTTGATGGCAATAGGCTCCTCCCTTATTACATGAGACTTAAACATAACTGGCGAAATGTGGGTGTACTATTAGATACACCTCTGTCTTACCCCTTCAGGGATAACCGCCGTGATGTTATGTTAAAACATATTTAAAGTATCAAAAAATTTGGTGACACTTCAAAAACCCAACACGGCATTGTACCAAAACCGTAACACGTTATAACATAATAGTTTCCACAAAAAACACGCAACTACCCACACAATAGACGGTTTCACAACGAGTTTCAGCTGAAAATTTCAGGATAATTACGGATAGTGCAATTTTACAGGCGGTTGGCGAACTTAAATACTCTATTTTGCCAAAATGGAACGAAAAGAGTTTCAAAACGAGGGTTGGATGCAGAAAAGGGATAATGTAACTTGGGTAGGTAGATCTGGTGCAATTTGAAGGTAGGAAACAATTGTTAATACACCTAGACGAGTCGATCTTTAATTTGGGTGTGATTAAGTGTTTCGTGCAGATATTTAATAAAATTACAGTCATTAAAATAGTCTATGTATGTGGTCACCGTAAAATTGTCAAACACGTTAGATTGTAATCTCTCTAGCGATATTGTAAACTCTCGAAATATTGTCAACTGAACAAACGGAAGTATCTCTGCCCCCATAATCGGGACTTGGGGCACCCCCCTGTTAGGTTCCTTTAAACCCTGCCTAAATACCCCTATTTCCGAGTGCAGGGTTTAAAGGAACGCGAAGCGGGGCTCCGTCGACTACGCTCTTTAGGGGAACATAAAGTGTTTTAAGGTTAGGTTATATTAATCGGTATTTCTCAGGAATGGTACATTATCTTTTTATGAGAGTGGTACTCATTGGGAAAGGGGGACCCCTCTTTCCCTCCACACCGTGTGAGTTGACTACCATCTGCCATCGCATGCATTTCACGAAAAATAATGCGGTTTATTCTAAGCAGGATGTTCGTTTGACAATATTTCGAAAGTTTACAATCTCTCTAGTTATTTTACAATCTAACGTGTTTGACAATTTCACGGTGACATATGCATAAACATGCGAATCAAGAGTCCGAAATAATCGGCAGTCTTGGGGACTGTCGATAGAAGTAAAAACTAAGTAACCTATATCTGCTACGAGTTGTGCCCCACGCACGCCTAGTGTTGCTACGCTGTAGTGGATCGGCTACAAGTGCTACGAAGCGTCAGGTGACGGTCACACGAGTTCCATGATTTTTTTACACGGTCAACGCGCCTTAAGAAGTTTTCATTTAAAAAATTACAGCTTTGCCGAATGTCCGACTAGCTGAGGGCCAAAATAACCACGATGTGTGTGTCAGGGACACAGCCAGAGTGGGAGAAGTCATTTGATGATTTCCCATCCTAAAAAAAAAAAAAAACTTGAGAGGTGTCAATGGACACCCGGATGGAACGAAGTTCTTTCGATTAACTAGTGAAGGAATTGTAATTTTTTTTTTTTTAAGTTATAATAATATTTTTTTTATTATTAACAAATATAATGTTCACTCAACAAAAATAATCGTCGCGACACCACACTGTTCAATGCGAAATAGAAATGAAACAAACGCATTGCAACCTTCATTTATTTTTAAAAGTGTCGTGACAACTTTTTCGTAAGAATTTTTTCCGTCTAGCCCCCTTTCACAACGCGCGATAAGGATCTTCGTTCCAAAAAAAAAAGGGACACAGCCAGAAGGCGACGCGGCAGACCTCGCAGGAGATGGTGAGACTAGCTGGACAAAACCCACAATCAATAGTCCACATTGACCCTGGATCGAAGAATTTGGAAGTTATGGGGAGAGCCTTTTACCCAGCAGTGGAAAGAATGGAAAAGCAGGCTAACAGTAAAGCTTTGAACATTCCTAAATGTGGCTTACCAAGAATTTAGTGACTTACTTCGTTTTTTTCTTCATACGAGCACAAAAATCTCTATGCATAAGCAAAGGGTTTCAGATGTAGATTCATCATTAGCTGCTTGACCTTTTATCAACGACACGGGGATCTACCTCCAGTCTAATTGGAAGCAGCTGAGTGCTTACCGGTACCTTAGGGCTGCAGCTGACCAGTCGGCCTATATCTAAAGAGATGGCGCTAGACTTCTATGGCTCAGTCACTTTCCCAAACTAGAATGACATTAAAATAATCCTGCTTTAAGAAGTCATGGTAACCCCCAAGCCTTTTTAGGGCATTCATTTAATCGCCCAAAATGACCCTGTATATTTTTTAAGCCATTACCAAAATACCCTAGTTCGGCGAATCACTTAAAAAAGCGCTGTCCGTTTCATGCAGCTTAATTTCCTTTGTCGTTTTAAAGGGGAAACAGAAAAAAACCGCAATTTCCCCGAATGTCGCGTCGCGTCACGTGTTTCCGAATGTTTACGAATGGTGCCGAGCCGACACGAATAGTCACGAAACTGTCGCGAAACTGAAACACTTGACTAGGTATATCTAGTCGCCGTAGTTAGTAGTTAGCCGAAATGGATCGCGACGAAAAGCCATGGAGCAAAGTTACCGCTAAAAAATTTATTAATTCGTAATGAGGGATTTTCTTTTTCTACTCTACCCTAGTCGCTGGATACTTAGATGGCGCTGATTTCGGTATGTGACTGCAAGGAACCGAACGTCACATAATTTCACTTGGACCTAATGGTTATATCGGAAGCTTATGCAAACGAAAGTCAACGATCGACTCGAATGACTTTCTGAACATTTTCATTCTTAAAATGGATAAGGCAAAAGTCGTTAGACATTTTTTTAAATTATTATTAGAAGGTATTAGTTGTATAATTATTTATTTGTCACAGTTAACATGATAGTTCATGATAATTCAATATGAACTTAACTGATCTAGTTGTCAAAGTCAAGTAATGTAGTGCTTAGGTCGGAAGTTTGGAACGACTGTCAAAGATCTACAAATGACAGCCGGGCCTAACGGCTTTCTGGAGCACGGATGAAACTGGGTATGTAATGGTCGTCGACCATCCACAGACCAACCTTGGCAAACGCGGTTTAAACTTAAAGATCGACCCGTGCGGCTGTTATTATTCAGACACGAGGTCTTCATTTACCTATACACTAGCCAATATTTTCTATGATTTGGTAAGATCAGTGTGTGACCAGTGATGAATACCTTTTAAAATACGTAACGGTGCCTAAACAAAACACTGTGTCAACAACTCCACTCCACTCTAAGCACGAAAATATTTCGTAAATCGCTACCTACCCACTTTGAGCGAGTAAAATTCGTGGAAAAAAACTGAAAGCCGCGCCGGGCGGTCGCCCGCGCCCGGTAGCCACCGACGCCGGGCTAAAAACGAGAAAAACGACCAAGTCAACGACGAAAAACAACGAGCTATTGACGAAAAACGAGAAGTGGTGTTGTGTCGTAGCCTCAGCAAGTGGGAATGCTATTGAAACCTGGACTTTTTGCTCCATTTATGGGTTTGGGGGTCCGTTTTGATGTGGCTTCCTATTTAGGTCGACTCAACGTTTTCATTTGACAAGAAAAGCTAGGGTTTTAGAGACTGGGACTCCAAACAGACAACGTGGATAGAGTTTTCTGACTCCAATAACGTAGATCGACGAATTTAAGGTCAGGAGTAGGGCTTGCAATATCCGTTCATTTTTACTATCCGGATAATGCGGATATTAATATTTTACTATCCGGATTATCCGGATAAGGCGGATTATACGGATATTTTTTAGTTTTTGTTATAAATAAAACTAGAAAGCTTTTGTGACACGTTTTAATCAGTCTCTCAAGCAAAATGACAAAGTAATATAAATATTCCAATATTTCAAGTAACAATCAGAATAAAGAACTAGTTCACTTTCCAAAATTATACAATAAAACACCATTACCGCACAAATATTTTGTATCTTCTCTTCTCATACTAAAAAAATCTAATTACAAATGAGATCTTACATTTATCACAAATCACTACATCCCAATCAAATCAACCTGTTTAAAACATAATAACTAAATAAAAATATCACTTTCAAAGGATAATCAGCTCAACTATTAAACAACGATAGTATAAATCAAATATAAGATAACAAAAATGAACGAAATATCTCAAAATATAAATAACCCTTAATATCACGTAATTCTCGATTTATTTTTATCCAAATTCTGGTAATATGATCTTAGAAAGCTTAAGCTATCTAATGAATCTTCTTTCATAGAAGTTCTTAAATGGTTACATAAATATCCTATAGCAGAGAACACTTTTTCTGCTTCAACGCTGGTCGGTGGTATTGATAAAAGTAGGTTATAAACCCTTTCTAAATTCCTGCTTCTCTGACCATTCTCATCAAATAGTGCCATCTCTACTCGAATTGTGGTGTCTAAATCATTTGTTGAAGAAGTCGGTCGCTGCGCAGAAGATGGCTGACTCATAAACCGGATGATTTCGTCTCGTATTTGTGTTTTAATTGATACGCTTACAGTTGAAGAAGAGCAACCTTCTGAACCTTGTGTATTGTCCGCTGAAGTTATGACTGTTTGATCTATTTGTTGTGTGTCAAAAAATGTAGAAATAATTTTAACAATCGTTAGTCTCACAGATTCGTTTGTAGGATTTTCAAAAGGACAGTCGTGTGTACTTCGCTCTTCATAAAAATTGTGAGGGTTGTGTAAATATGTCATTGTACCGATTAATTCTGGAACTCTTCGTTGTGATATTCTTCTTTTGAGCGATACTAGAAGTTCATTACTAATAATGCTATCTTTTTGTGATAATTTCTGAATTATAAATTTTAACGCTGTGTCAGCAGTTAGTAAGTTTGCATCTTCTTCACAGATCGCTTCTACCGTAGCTTTAATTATATTAAGGGATTCCGAAATTTCTTTAAGATGTTGTAATTCCGTATCAGTAAATGATATATCAGATTTAAAATCAATTAATGCCTTGAAAATAGAATCTTTTAATAATAAGAACCGATCAATAATATTAGCAAGACTGCTCCATCTTGTTTGGCAGTCTAAGATAAGACGAACATTCTTTTGTTCTCCTTCTGCGTTGTATTTATAAAGCACCTCAGACTTGGTCGGTGCTTTTTTAAACATCTTGACTACTTTTCTAACTCTTTTTATTATTTCGTTATAATTTTGGTTTCTTAAACAAACTTCAATTCTACGACCGGTTGCATGTACATTACTAGTAGCTACAATAAAACCTTCTTCACCATCGGAGTCTTCAAATTCTTGTATATCTATATCTTCTGTACTCTCATCATTATCAGTACTGTCTTGTATGACAACAGCAGGCTCTTTTTTATTTATTATATAGAACGTCTAGAACTCCAAGCTGAATCCCGTGTGCATAACACAATTGGTGGTACACTTGTGTTTTTTTTCCTAGAGCACACATCACCGAAGCGCCCAGGCAAATAACATCATCGTTCAGTGACAGACCATACTGTGTCAACTTTGATTTCAGAAGGTTAAGGCAATTATCCGCCGTACCTTTGCCTGACATCAACGAGAGTCCTAAATTTCTAAATGATTTGTTTTTAAATTGTGTAGAGTGTATATTTATGTTCATGAATCTTTTATTTTGAACTGATGTCCATTCATCCAGACTTACTGCAAAATTGCATTCTCTCGATTTCAATCGCTCCAATTCATTCTTCAGGTCTACCTTTAATTCTTCACAATGATTTAAAACAATCTTTTTAATTGTGTGGGGTGATTGTGGCAATTTTAACTCACTCTTTAAAAAAAGTTTACGCAATGTCTGAGATGTACAGAAAGCACTGAATGCAAATCCGTCTAGAGCTGCCAATTTAGAAATCATCACGGCCATACTCTCGTGCATGAGCACGAAAGTATGGCCATAAAGTTAACAAGTGGTTAAATGTTGTTATGATCTCGTGTCACTAAATTGACTTATTGTGATTTGTGAAGTGAATAAATAATTGCAAGAGTGATTAACTATATTAAAATGATAAATAACTTAATAAGAGTTATGTACTTAACAGATGACAGCTTTTTATTTAAAATTTAAAACAGAAATACAACTATCCGTATTATCCGAATAATCCGGATGGCGATGCAAGTAAAATCCGGATTTGTGAATCGGCGGATATCCGGATAATACGGATATCCGGATATCCGGATTGCAAGCCCTAGTCAGGAGTAACTGTTGGATGCAACGTAGGTAGAACGTCTTTTTGTTGATATATCTGGAGGAATCCCACTAATTAGTACTTAAAGTTTCAATTAAGAGGATGATGATGCCTAAAGCAGTCTGCTTAGCTAAAGCATTGTTGGTGGTAGTATGTAAACTTGTACCATCATATTCTGGACTAATACGAAAAACAACTAGACGTAGATAGTAAGTATACGTAAAGTTCTCCACTTTTCAATACTAACAAGATACATACCACATGGATGGAGAGAGAGACGAAGGCCAAAGAAAAGATGGATGGATTGTAAATGAAAGAGAAAGAAGTAAATGATACCGTGACGACTGTCAAGAGAGAATGGAAGAAGAAAACGTGTTGCACCGACCTCAAGTAGAATGAATGGGACGAGGGCATCCCACATGATGATGAGGTCGAAAATGTTAATTGTAAATTCTTGTTCAAGCATTCATTGGGAGACCTAAATTAAGAATGAAAGAGTAAAGTTTCAGGATCTACCTTTGTTCCCAAACCACGGAACCCAGCATTTTCAGCGATACCATTTTAGCAAGTAATAGCGATGTAGCGTGCCGAAGTAAACTAAGCATTTACCTACTTTGCAGTATTTTTGTGTGCTTTCGTGATTTTGGCTGCAGCTAAATATTATTTGTGAACATAAACATAACTTTCAAGTTATTTTAGAGCTGACAAAGCCTTGGTATGTTTGACTGAAATTCAATATTTGCATGTCGGTCTTGACATCATAAGCATTCATCAATATTATTGGTTTTTTAATACAGCTGGGCCATAGTTCTCCTATTTCTGGAGGAGGTCGTTGGATGTCTCATGTCTTGGTTGTTCTCGTTCAAGGATATGCCGGTTACCAACAATATTCTCTTTTACCGTTTTGTGAGTAGTGGTGATGACCCACTGCTATTATCTATTAATCAAAACACAAAACGAAACAACCGCAATATATTACTAGAGGAAGACGGGCTACAGGGGCCAATGCTCACGCAATTAAGGCAGTTCTTATTTCAAAATGGGATCCGCTGGATGCAAGACGCATGGGACTGGTCAATGTAGAGACACTTTGAAGAAGCCTATGTCCACACGTCGGACGTCTTTCGGCTAACATGATAAATGATATTTATTTTGCAAGTAGGTTTGCTCAAACACTTTTACATGTCATTTTTTTTAAACTAGATGGGGCCGGTGTTTCGTACCTGACTACTCTGAGAAGAAACAGCCGAAACAAACTCAGAGGTCATAATCTTTTCTGTAGTCCAGACAATCTTGCTTAATTCACATGAGGACTATGCAGATTAGTGTCTGAGATGGTCTTTTGAAGAAAGAATCACACAGATTTTGAGTGGACCTGTCCAGTCAGTGCAATCGTGTAGCTCGACTTTTAATTCAAGGAGCTCAACGAAACGACGAATAATGATGAATGTCAAAATGAAAGGAATTGCCATAACAAGATTTCTGTTTATTTCCAAACTCTTCATAACTGTATTAGGTGCAAAATGACAATCAACATTAACGATGCCATCATATTCCTTTTTCATCCAAGAATGATTCCTACTGCAAGTAAATGAAATGAAGAAATTACACACAAAGGCTGTAGTTCTGGCTTAGTAACAGCTGTTTACTTTCCCTTCGTTAATTATATGATTGTGAATACTTATTAATTGCTGATTGAAGTCCTGGAAGGACTTTGGGGTTTAAATGTTGTTTGTTTATTAAACGTAGAATAATGAATACTTATTGGTGTTTATTTTTATTTTTTTAATAGATTTGTAAAAAATCGATATTTTACAACATCATTATTTTGTTCTGTGTAAGTGTCGAACCCAGGATCTTTCGTAGTCGATCTGTGTGAGGCAGTTTGAGTCACCAAACCCCAACCGACCACCCATTTCGTTATTTTTTTCCGCTCTATTTTAAATTTTTATTAGTTGTACTCAATGATAATTAAAGTACTTTTTTTACTCATAACATCATTGGTTGTACTGATAATTTAACTATTTCATTTTTGTGTTTTTGGTCCTGGTGGGCTAATAGATGCTTTTTCTTTGACCGATGGGTCCTATACTATTATAGGCACACGTGCACAGCCTTCCACCAACCTTTTCCCAACTATGTTAGGATCAGCTTCCAGCCTAAATGGATGCAGCTGAATACCAGTAGGTATTTTACATGGAGCGATTGCCTAACTGACCTTACAACTCAGTTAGTATTGGGTGATACGGTGTTGTACTATTGGTTGTCAGACTTTTGGGCCACTGACCATCTGTAAGGACCATCGAAGATCTATAATTGACAGCCAGGATCATGGTCCTGAGGGTACGTTCTTAACGTGCTTACCCAGAGACGTGCATCCCAGCAGTGGAAAAATTATAAGCGGATTATGCTAAACATTGAGACTATTTATCTCTACTTGCATGAAGTCCTGGGTACGATTCCCGGGTTGGGTAAATTGATATTGGGTGTTTCCAACAGGAATTCTCAGTAGCAGCCTGGGAATCTAGACTTCTGTCTATTACCTACATGGCACTTAAACATAACTGGCGAAATGTGGGAGTACTATTAGGACCTTTTTGGCCCAGCCGCGAGGCACACAGCACATCTTATGTTTTTCTCCTTTTTATATTATTGTGTGTGCTTTAATCACTGACATCAAATAAATTTTTTTTTTCTTTCTTTCTATCTATCTTTCGTTCGTTCGTTCTTTCTTTCTTTCTTTCTTTCTTTAGGTGCACCTCTGCTTTACCCTTCGGGGATTACGGTTGTAACGTTGTGTATAATTTATTTAATTACTAAAACAAAACAAAAACTCAACGAAAAACGCGCTGACCGCTCGCTAGTACCTACCTACAGCTACTTAGCTCAGCACCGAAACTGGTTGACCTAGATTTTAGACCTTGTGTCCATTCTAGACTAAGCGATAGGCTAATATAATTTGTGTTTAGATTCAGAGAATTATATTAAATAATAACTTGATGCTGTTATGATCATGATCTTTGTGAAGACATCTGTGATGAAACGTTTGTCTCTCCGTTTCGTCAATCTAGTTAGTGTGTGGGGAAATCGATTCCTGGATCTTGATTTTAACCGATGACCTGGTGAAGGTGGGGGAGGACCCGCTGGATGCGAGACCCACTAGACCAGTCAATGTGGCGGTACTTGGAGGCTTTTGTCCAGCTGTGGAACAATCATCTTTCTGCCGAATTCTAATGTTTTTTGGGGTCGCCGTAACACGTTTTTTTCTTCCATTGTCCCATGTTAATTGTCACACGCTATCATTTACACACTTTTCCTTCATATACTCACACAATCCAAGTATCTTTTCTTTGGTCTTTCTTTCCCACTCCATCCATTAACATTTATATTCGTAACTCTTTTAGTCACATGTCTTCCATCCCTCCTCACGACATGTCTAAACTAAGACAGACGACTCCCTTTCATCAATAGGTGTAGGCTAATAAAAATATGAACACACACTAACAGAAATGAAGACATCCGCAAGAGAACCAAGGTCACCGACGTAGCCCGAAGAATTGCTAAACTTAAGTGGCAGTGGGCAGATCACATTGCTCGCAGAACGGTTGGCCGATGGGGCTGAAAAGTTCTGCAGTGGAGACCGTGAACCGGAAGACGATGCGTTGGAAGACCTCCCACTAGGTGGACCCGATGACCTGGTGAAGGTTGCGGGAATCCGGTGGATGCGAGTCGCAAGGGACCGGTCAATGTGGCGACACTTGGGGGAGGCCTATGTCCAGCAGTGGACGCCTTTCGGCTGAGATGATGATGAATAAAAATATAAAAATAAAACGAACAAGTAAACCAAGACTTGATAGTTTGAGATCCCCCCAAACACAGCAAGCGTGATGAATCTCGTTCCATCTCAGCCGAGACCCCAGCCTCCGCAGACAGCAAACCGTCGTGTCTGTCACACCGTCTAATAAGACTAAGCTAGCCAAAACTAGTCGACCTAGATCCTAGACCTTGTGTCCATTCCTATGCCGAGCGATAGGCTATTATATTTCGTGCCTAGATTCAAGGGACACGTGTTCGAGTCATGTTTATGTAATGGGTAGGTTAGTTAGACGTGCCTATTAGTGTTTGATGTAATTTTGGTTCGAAATATGCTTTATTTGGGACACAGTTTGGCAAAGTCGTAGCTAGGTGACTTTAAAATAAAAATACTTTGTCCATTTTATTGTTTTTTTTTTTAGTTTTTTTACCACTAATATATTTTTTTTAAATTTTGGTATTTTTTTGGTACTCTGATTATTGTAATTTGAAGACCAATATACACTGTTTTTAAGATTTCAAGAGATGATTTCGGTCTAAAAAAAATATGTTTAGTCCGTCAGTCAGATTACTGAAAAATACTGGACGCGTATTTTTTGTTTTAAGTATTTAATTAATAAAAAATTGACGAAGATAAAACGCGTCTAAGATCATGAGTGGCTCTTGTGATTGTGACATCACTTTCCAGTAAAAATTAACTCAAATGTGACGTCACACGAGTTTTCGACTCACTGTATCTTCATTTTTACATACGTGAAACAAGAAAAAATATTATGTCCAATGTTTTTTGGAAATCTATCTGACGTACGAATTAGTTTCTTTTTTTCCTCATCTACCAATAAACTTATAAAGCTCAGAAAAAAATATAATCATGAACGACATCCGGATATTAATCAAGAAAGATATTCTGACCTCTTTTGACCTTTTAATTGGGAGCTATGAATTATGGATAATCACGGAAGATATCTACGGGATATCTATATAAGATAGCAATATAAACATGGGCCGCAAATGTCAGTGTTGACTGATATTTAGCTGACCCAATGTAGTACAGAGTTTCAAAAGTATAAGAGGCCAGCTTATACTAGTTACCATCACTGACGTGACCTACTCTGTAGGTGTGATTACAATGGGCTTTGTAAGTTCTTTGTCAAGTTCTAAAATCCGTTTTTTTCTAGTTTAAAAAAAATAGGAGCGATGAAAGTTAAATCTAAATATTTACAACAAAAACTAATTTAAATGAATGTAACTAACTATCTAAGTAATAAACAATAGGACGCTCAGACGTCAAACAAAATATGAAATAACTAAATACAATTAATTACTAATAACAATTTAGGTACCTACAAACAAACCTATATACTCGTAAAAATATAAACAAAAATCTCGTCGCGTCTTAAATATCGAATATCGCGACTTAGCAGAAACTAGCGTGTGAAAACAATACTAAAATATTTCGCATGCAATCAGATATTATGGCTAAAACGACAAGTATTATGTTGCTAGAATGATGAACTTCTAATATCTATAGAAATTATTATATGACAATAGTTGAAGGATCGTCTGTCTGTGTGCCTTAAGTAAAAATCATCATCATCATCATTATCATTGTCACCAGTCTATAATGTTCCCACTGCTGGGACACGGCGTGCTCTCAATGAGAATGGGCTACAATCCACCACGCGGGTCCTTCTTCAAGAGCTACGATGCCACAGACAGACACACACAGCCACGTCAAACTTCTAACACCCCGTCGTTTTTGCGTCGGGGGTTAATAATAGCCTAAAACATAAAATATCAACATCTAAGTAAACTAAACTCTTCGTCGCTTTTCCTAATTTTACATGGATCGAATACTTATCTACACAATCGAGAGTTCTTCTCAATCTTTATGGCGGCTCAATCATGATTCGAAAGACATGGTGGCGCCATCTATTATCATTAGAAGGTTTTTT
Organism: Xestia ashworthii; assembly: GCA_950022955.1. NCBI lineage: Eukaryota > Metazoa > Arthropoda > Insecta > Lepidoptera > Noctuidae > Xestia > Xestia ashworthii. Next base: position 16,782,324 of record OX465570.1, on the reverse strand, counting down.
TTTATTATATCTCTTATAATATCACGCCAAACTTTACAGTTTGATGGCGAGAAGCGCTCGTTCACCATACATAACTTATAAATTATAAACTTTAAATTAAATTTCAAACTTACAACTTAACTTAAATTCTAATATAATACATAGCTACATCTGAAACACTGAACACATAGATGCAGAAATTCAGGACTAACAAACAACTTAATTTCTCGTTTATGATGTTAGTTAAGAACTTAAGCTAAGACAAATCCAAGTAACAACACTATAGTCTACAGTTTACATACACAATAACCGTCAGCGGCGTCTACAACCTGTATAACAATTAGATGATCGTGCGCAATATAACACTCCCATTTTGTTACATAGCTCTATATCTATTTAGTTGCCTCAAATATTTTATGTTGATTTTGTGTGAAAATGTTGGCAGGCGTTGACAGTAAGTTCTTGAAGCTTTTAATATCAATGGGCTCGTCCCAATTACAACTGTCAAATTGTGGGTGTGACTGGTATGTACTTACTTAAACCTCTGCCTAACGCTTTAGAAACGATATGCGTGATATTATAATAGATGTATTACACCAGGCGTGAAGGCACGTTAGAAACTGGTTCCAGCCGCCTGCCTTTGGGAACATGACACTCTACGTAGTGTCTAGATGTCTACTGTAGTCAAATATTATATTTGTGTAATATTATATATGCAGTATTACATAGAGGAGCTCGTGGCCAAATTATAACAGCCGCTCGAGTCGATCTTTAGGTACCGAGCTTACCTAGGTTTGTCTATGGATGGGTGACCACCCTTTTTTTTTTTTTTTTTTTTTTTTTTTTTTTTTTTTTTTTTTTTAGGATGGGAAATCATCGGCGGTATCTCTTTCGAACAGTCCCGCAACCCCGGCCTGTTCGGCCCTTGCGGGCCCCTCTCTTATGCTGACATCTCTTTGAGGCGCGCGTGGAACACGAACGCGCCGTCGACTCGGCCTGTCGTCGTTAGACGGACGGACGGCTAGCTAGCCCATAGCCAACCGTCCACAGGCCCGCGTCTACGGTGGCCGGTAGCCACCACGTGGCCCGCGACGCCCGGTGCGTCTCCCGCAAAGAGAGGATCTCTCCCTCTCTCGTTCCGCCACCTCCTTCGCTAGCATGACTGCTTCGCAGAAGGAGGTGACGGCTTCCCATTCCGTCTCGCTCCGGACCATGGATTGAACCAGGGCCGGACGCGAGAGGTCGCCGCCGCCGATCGCCGCTACGAGGACACGGTGGTGCTCCGCCCACGCAGGGCAGACTTCCACCGTGTGCTCCACCGTGTCCTCCGATGGGTGACCACCCTTACATACCGAGTTTCCTTCGTGCCTCGGAAAGCACGTTAAGCTGTTGGTCCCGGCTGTCATTTGTCAATCTTTGACAGTCGTTACACCTGTAACAGAGTAGTCAGAGGCCCAAAAAGTCTGACAACCAGTCTTACCAAGTGGTATCGTATTTCCCAGTATTTAATACCTGGGTTGTGGAGGTCAAATAGGCAGTCGCTCCATGCAAAACACTGGTATTCAGCTGCATCCGGTTAGACTGGAAGCCGACCCCAACTATATGTATTATTCAAATTCTTAGTTTTATAGCGGTTCAAATTATTTAAAACTTAATATGCCTAAGTTACTAATCGAAAAATGTCGACCAAAATTCGTTGTCTTTAAAACTGCGGTTGGTTCTATCAGCAATTTCGTCATTATTTCACTTTAAGCTATATTTTAGTCTACGTATTCAAAGTCCGACAATTTGGCTATGACCACAAAACTTTAGTGTGTCACTATGTCAGACAAAACAAATAAATATTCGGTTATTTTGAATCAGCATTGTTTCACAATAACGCCTACGGTTGCGTGATCAGCTATTGATAGAATTTGTGTCTTTGTTAAGCGTTTTACTTCAGTTTATTATTTTTTTGGAATATTATTATCGAGCCCCAACCAGTCTTACCAAGGGGTTTTGTATAACCCAATACTAATCGGGTTGTGGAGGTCAGATAGGCAGTCGCTCCATGTAAAATACTGGTATTCCTCTACAATTGGTTAGACTAGAAACCGACATCAACATAGGCTACTTTAGTCCAAGAAGGCCTTATTCTAGGTAAATCTACTCTAATATATTATAATCTATCAATCTACTTATACGTCGCGACGTCCTTGTCTGTTAGATCAATGCATCCGGTTATATTGGAAGCCGACCCCAACATAGTCCAGAAAACGCCAGGCAGATGATGATGAAATTCTTCGACGCGTAGGATTTTTTATGATTGTATCAACTATGTGTAAAATTAAATCTACTATTCCGGTACATGCAGTTCAAAATATACAATAGTTTTTTTTTTAGTCCAGATTTTATTTCAAATTCAGTGCCATTGCAACGCCCCGACCTAGACAAAGGCCTTGTCAAACTGCAGTTTTGTCTAGGCTAGACGAATTGCAAATACCATGCAATATAAACTTACATGTTTTATTTTTATTCAAGTTTTGGTACATGACGTAATTCGATCGATTCGGTTGCCAAGTCCATATTAGGGGGAAAATACTTCGGTATATCGAAATAGATGACATTTTTCCTTTGGCGTCAAAATATTATTTATGGTTTTACGTTGACACCTGTTTACGTGGGAATTAATTTTAGAATATTATTTGTTAGTTTTTGAATATATCGTTATATAGGCATTATTGTAGCTTTCCCTGTGGATTTTTTTCCGGTTCGCTTTTGTTTTTTTTTTTTGTTCAAGGACCGCACGTATGTATGTACTGTTCATAAATTGCATCTACTTATTTTCTCATATAGGGTGATAATAATAGAGTACTCGTATCAACTTCGAGGGCAAAACTATTTTAAGGTACTTTGAATACCTCGCTGCGCTCAGGATTCTACTTTAGAATCCAAACTCACTCCGCTCTGGATTCAAAGAAACGCTTATACAAATAGTTGTTTGCTCCCTTGACAAAAAATCTACTCTAGCTATCTATTTTTGTATACTTGACACACCTGATTTGTTTAAAAAAATATTTCCAAAACATTCCACACCGACGCCAACTATAATCTATCAAGATTTAAATTATAAATCATCGGTTACCTATGAAACTTAAATTTAAATTTTTCCACCAAGGTTCAATATTGCTATGAAAACACGACCTATTATCTACTCCTCGAAGGTCAATATGACAAAAGCAGTTGTTTTTATAGTCTAGAACCAAATAGATTTATAATAATAGGTGTTATGAAATCCACATCCTGTAAAACGTTTGTACCTTTGCTGATGTCATATGATTGTTCACCCTTTGAAACGTCTTGTCATGAGATTTTGAGGGAGTTAGTCAAGACAAGACAAGAACATTATTCTCATGCCCTTTTCCTTATTTTTTTTTCGGGGTCTCCTTCCATACTACTCTATTACTCGTCATCTCAACAGTCACCTCCTTTCTACCCATATCATCTTTCACACAGTCCATCCATCGTTTCTTTGGTCTTCCTCTACTCTTATAGCCATTCATACTCAACATTTTCCTCATCATGGTAGAAGTGTACCTAATGTTACACTCACATTTCTCCCGCTATGTTTGAAGTTTCATGTATTACATGAAACTGAACCGGGAACAAATCCAGTCTCCATGGCTGCAACGGAAATATTCCTGACAGAAAAACCCAATAGCAGTTTGCCCGACCCGGTAATGAAATGAAACCCAGGACCTCCATGCCTCATGTGTTCTTTTAAATCACAACCTAATTGTGTTATCACATTATTGATCAATCTATTATTCATATTTAAATCACATATACTTCGCTCAGAGCGCATTTTCCTAACTTCAAGTTTCATATTATAATGTTTCCTCTGAAAAGATAACTTTAAATAAAATAGCAATATTATTAACATAGCTGGCGTATATTTTATTTAGTTTATCTGTGAAACTGACTTCCTGTAGGATATCCTAAAGTAACCTTGTGGGCATATCCTATGTTGCATATCTACCAAAGACTTACATAGGCACAGCTACTATTGGACTATGAAATATCTATATTTGATAACCGCATCTAAATAAGTAGTCGAAGATATGCGTACAAAATCCTGCATTCTTCCCCTACACCGGGTGAATATTAAGACAAGATGACAATCAAGTCAATGAAGCTCGAAGAAGTCCTAAAGATCAATTTAACTGTCTTGGATCCCGCAACGAAGTTAATCAGAAAAGAATAGCGGAAGAGTAGGAAACACATCATTTCTACACTCCATATCAGCAGGAGACAGAACAACACAAGGTCAATAGGCACAAATGGACATTTACAACTGGGATAAGCCCAGTTGCGTAGCAGCACAGAAAAATAATAAAATCAATAATGGGTTCTAATTTTTCCCGATTGACAGTCAAAACAGTCTGTTAGCAAGGCTGACTGCCCAAGTGCCATGGCTACGCGAGGAAACTCTCTCAGAAAATAAACTTATAAGTCCTTGATTCCAAATCCCTCCTAATCCACACTTTAGCAACCACCAACCTAATACGCTATAATTCTAAATCTGCAAACTAATTAGTATTCATAATTTGATTAACAGTTAAAGGGTATAGGATGTGAAGCCATTTTGCATAAACAAAATCCAATATTGTGACGTCTGTGTGAGTTTAAGTGTGTATGTGTGCGAACTGCGAGTAGCGCCAGCCAAGGGTGATGGGCTGTATTCATAGTGCGGGATGTCGGAACGTTTTGGGTTGAAGGTGTTTTAAGTTGGTTGTGTAGTCGGAAAACATAATAAAATTGTGAAAATGCAAGGTACAGATGTATTTTCATACAAAAGAGATCAACAACCAAGGTACACCAATTTTGTTTGCTTTTGATTTCATAAAATGTAAAAAAAATTAAATAACGATAAAAAAATCGATTGATATTGTGAAGAATATAAAACGGGAAGCGACCATTTCTTTCTAGGTCATTGATCCTAAAATCATAACGCCATTGAAACGTATGACTCTCAGAAACTGTTTTAATTGGCCACATTAAACTGTTTTAAGATCGGTTTCTAAAAGCCAACTAAATAAGTAACTCAATTTATATGTGTCAACTATAAGGTGGTTTCTTATATTTAGCTTCTCAGACAATATCTACTCGTTGGAACATAATCCTATTTAAAAAGTATTAAAGCATAATACAAAGTCTGCATTCTTTTTCGTGTGGTGGGTGGCGGGGTTTTATGTGATAGGCTGTCTTAATAAGACACTTGACTTGCCAAAAAGGTCCTGACACAGACATGTTGTATAATACAATGTTTGACGGAAATACTAAAAATGTATCCTTAATTCATCAACTACTGGGTATAGGCTGGCCTCTCTTTTTTGTGCCGATCTCCACGTTTCTGTGCTAGCCTTCCAGGTTTTTCTTCCTCATAGCAAGCCTAGCAGTAACCCGACCCACAACGATTACAAATCTGTCAATACCATCCATGTGTCTTCCGAAATTAAGAAAAGTAATGAAACTCGAAAACCAATAATCCAGCTGGACTATAGCTCCGGCCCGGCAGTAGATTCATACTTGTTGATTCAGACGGGCTTCGCAAACGCTCTGCACATGTAACACATATTGCCGTTTGCTTACACATAACACTATTATTTTCTTCGCCACGTGGAAACTGATTTGAGACAACATTTGGATCAATCTTATTTGATGTTGTGGAGATTTTTGAGGAAATCTTCTTGTTCTGTTCTCTATTGGTACTAACTATATTATGATCATCATTATTAACAGCGCCACTAATAATATCTAGGTCACTGTTTGAGTCGTCATCATAATTCTCTTGCCCTCATCCCAATTTGTTTGGGGTAGTCGCAGCATGATGTTTTCTTCTTACATACTTCTCTACCACTTATCAGTCATCTCATCAGACACCTCCTTTTGTGCCAAATCTCCACGTTTGTGACAGGGTTTACCCATTATGGAAAAAAGCTCACGTTATGGATAATATTTTGGCCAGTAAGGTGGTATTACTGAGCGTATGGTCCTGCACACACAAGGCTTTTCTTTAAGCACATTTTCAGTAATAATCGAGAGTTTCAGATTCTGGTAAGAGCTTGGCCCTATACTTCTGATATGGCACTTATTGTGACAAGCCCAATACACCCATGTCGATCTCTTCGAGACCAAACTGCCACTGCGGCACCAAACTGTAACCTTACATTTTACTGTCCAGGAAAATGTAACGTTACAGTTTGTTTTATGAATTTTATTAGCTGTTGCCCGCAACTTCGTTCGCATGGAAATTTTAATGTGTATGTGTAAGAACAAAAATAACCTATGTGCCATTCCAGACTGTAATATTATTATATCCATCCAGATCCATTCAGCCGTTCTGGCGTGATTGGGTAACAAACATCCATCGATCCAAACATTTGCATTTATAATCGTATAGTAAGATAAAATGCGCTTGTTCATAATTGATCGGTTCATAGTTCATAACTTGATACGTCATTTCATGCTTACAAACCATGTTGGACGAACTTAAACAGAATTACCATCAAGGACGAAACTGTGAACATAGTTTGGCTTAAATCTTGCGGAGTTAAGTTATGCTTTTGCTACCGCTGTTATAGTCTTACTTAATACGGCGTTTCTTTATTGAAGGCATTATATCATTCTGTTTACGAGTTTTCATTAAACTTGCCTTGTAGGTAATCAAATCTTGCAAATGAATTTTAAACCAGTTCCCCCGAAACGATTGAGCTGAAATTTTGCAAACACCTTTGGTTTAGGTGACAATACATTATGACAGACACGTTCTGATCCTGGTGCCAGGATCGTCTCCTCACGAAAGAACTCCTCATCAGTTAATAGCCAGGACCCGAAACTTCGTATATCTACGCGTTAAATTTTTATAGAAAAACATGATTTTCAATGTGTGCTTGACAAAAAATTTGTTTAATTTTGTGATGATGGGGGATGCTGTACCCCATCATTTGCTGCGAAGACGAATAAGGTTGCCAAATTTCTTCTCGCATGTTATATTTGGGTGCAGAATATTAAATAGGACCTCCGAATCTTCAGAATTACGCAGCTGGTTATTTTTTGGGTCAAAATTGAATTTAGACCACAGGAATTTACGTTATCCCCTATTTCATGAGACTTAAACAAAACTGGTGAAATGTGGCGACACCACTGTCTAACACTTCGAGGTGCACAGGCGTGATGTTATGGTACTTACATGAATTTATGTTACAATGTGTAGGTACCTATACGTTATTATTTATATAGTCAAATTGAGGAAAGTAAGTTAGGCAAAATAACAATTCAGTCATATTTTAAAAACATAAAACCACAATTAACCATCCATAAGTTCTACAGACTACAAAATTACCAAGCGATACACTAAAATATAATATTTAAGCAAAGTCCAAACTCGAACATGCCTACAATGACCTACATATATCTAAACCAGTTTTCCTCAATCAAAAATAACTTCACAACATAAACATAACAAAGAAAACACAACTGTCCGCACGGTTGTCCGATTTTGAACCGTCTCCGTCCGACTTTCGTCCGGCCGATCTGTTTCACTCACTTAGCGGGGTGGTCGTACACCCCCTATTGATTTTATTCGCCCCACTTTCACGACAAACCACCCCACCCTTTTAAACGTCGCCTGCTAGACAATAGAAACTAAATTTTTAAATTTTCTCAATCTTTTGTCATGTTTTGTGTAATTATAACTTATGATTACTTATGGGGTTTTACGTGAGCTGTGAGCTCAGGTAAAGGGCACATGGATAAAGTTGGAGGACTTCGCCCAGCTGTGGGACAGTGAAGGCTAGTAAGAAAGAAGTTTTAAAGTACTAAGGAATAGTTTTGAAACCGTCTCATCATCATCATCACCTGCCTAGCCTTTTCCCAACTATGTTGGGGTCGGCTTCTAGTCTAACCAGATGCAACTGAATACCAGTATTTTACATGGAGCGACTGCCTGTCTGACCTCCACAACCCAGTTAATACTGAGAAATACGATACCACTTGGTAAGACTGGTGTCAGACTTTTTGGGCCACTGACTACCTGTAACGACTGTCAAAGATGGACAAATGACAGCCGGGACCAACAGCTTAACGTGCTTTCCGAGGCACGGAGGAAACTCGGCATGTAAGGGTGGTCACCCATCCACAGACCAACCTAGGCAAGCATGGCTTAACTTAAAGATCGACCCGAGCGGCTGATATTATGCAGCCACGAGCTCTTCGAGTTTTGAAACCGTGTAATGTATAGAAATGTGTTTATCCTGTTTTTATATTTTGCTCCAAAGAGTACGTAGGTGCTTCCTAAGATTATCACCATTGATTGAGGGTAAACCTAGTGATGAAATCTTTACACAAATCATTGATTTGTTTTGTTTTATTTCCGAGTCATGGATGTTTATAATATGTATAATAAGTATGTATTTACGAACAAAAAAGGTATATATGTAGTATATCAGCTATCTGGTGTCCACGACACAAGCCTTGCTTAGAGTGGCACTAGATGGCGCTATGTGTTAATGTCCAGCGATATTTATTTATTTATTTTTATTTATTTATTTATTTGCATAAAACATGATATCATCATCATTCATCATAACTTGCCCTTCTTGCATGTCTTCTTCTTGTATACTTCTCTTACGAAACATGTTTAGATAAGATAAGACAAAAGCAAAAAAAAAAAAAAATTGTCTGCAAAATATTATTTATTTATTTAAACTTCATGTACAAGAGTGGTACATAGGTGGACTTAATGCCACAAGGCATTCTCTACCAGTCAACCATTGGGTCAAATATGACAGCATTGTGGTAGAGTACAAAAATCAATGAGAACAATGCCATTTTGTTAACAAATCGAATTAAGTTCATAAATAGTATACATACTAATACACATATATTACAGATAAGATGAAATAAACTAATACATATTAAAATACATAAAAAAAAAAAAAAAAAAATATTAAAATATTGTGCGACATCGACGTTTTTTGTCCAAATATTCTTTTAAATTATACTTATAGAAATCCCTCTCATAGAGAGGAGGCCTTTGTCCCAGCTGTGGGGACATTAATAGGCTGATGATGATGATGATGATGATGATGATGATGATGATGATGGTGATGATGATGATAATGATGATGATGGTGATGATGAATAGAAATTACATCATTATCACACATGTGCAATTCTGACTGTCTCGTTGGTCTAGTGGTCTCAAGCTCGACTGCTGAGCATAACGTCCTGAGTTCAATTCCCAGGTCGTGCAAAGTGTTATTGGGTTTTTCCATCAGGAACTTCTAAGTAGCAGCCACGGAGTTTAGAATAGGCATGACGACAGTATCAAAAAATTACAAATGTATTTAGTCAGTCAGTTAGATTATTGAAAAATAGTGGACACGTATTTTTTGTTTTTGTAAATCAATGAATATTGACAAAGATAAAACGCATCAAAACTCGGGAGTGGGGGCTCGTGACGTCAGAAACTCAGAACTAGCTAAAAATTATACCTACGCGTGACGTATTGGGAACTTTAAAAGCGTCGCGTATCTTCGTCAATTTTGATTTACGTAACAAAAGAAAAAATACGGGTCAAATATTTAATATATATAATAATCTACCTGACGGACTAATTAGTTTTTTTTTGTCGTCTACCCTATTGTGGCCGGTTGCCAATAGGGTCGGCCCCTTTTACATGGTATGTACTTATAATATAACTGGTGAAATGTGGGTGTACCATTTGGCACAACTCTGCCATACCCTCCGCGAATTACAGGCGTGATGTTATGTTTATATCCAAACTCATCAAAAGATTAAAATAGTCCTTATTAACGAAGATATTCGACCTTTATCTAAAAGTAACCCATTCCGACATTTATTAGCCCATCGATTTGAACTAGAGCACATAGTTTGTGCCCAGAAATAGATCGCCTACATGCGTGGGAGCATGAATGGCTGACGTCAAATATTATGCATTCCGTATCGGTCAAATATTTCCTATTACGCGGCTTTCGTTCACGTTCTAGACAGTTTAATAAACTTGGGAAGGTAGGTAAGTGGTTAAGAGGAGCTCGTGGCTACATTATAACAGCCAATCGGGTCGATCTTTAGGTTAAGTTGCCTAGGTTGGTCTGTGGATGGGTGACCACCCATTACTTACCGAGTTTCTTCGCCCTCGGAAAGGACGTTAAGCCGTTGGTCCCGCCTGTCATTTGTAGATCTTTGACAGTATTTGCAGGTAGTCAGTGGCCCAAAAAAAGTCTGACGTCGCGTGTGTTGTATCGTATTGCCCAGTAGGTACTAACTGTAGTATCGTATTGCCCAGTAGGTACTAACTGGTTTGTGGAGGTCAGATAGGCAGTCGCTCTATGTAGAATATTTAGCTGCATCCGGTAAGACTGGAAGCCGACCCCATTGGGAAAAAGCTAGGCAGATGATGTGGGTAAGTGGTCAGCGGCGCCATCTTCAACCCCATAATACGGGGCGGAAGTGACACCGACGCGAATAAATCAGCTGTTTCCTAGAAAAGTGTAATGCCTACGCGGTCTAAATGTATGGAACAGTTGTTTTTTTTTTAAATGGTAACCCACCATACAGACCACCCTATCTCGTCAAAGATGGGGAGTTTTCCCACCCTATTTCTACCTTATAATTTGACTTGATCACCATTATTGGTGACTGGGTTGAAGAAGTCTTTGATTGATAGCAGATAAGAGACTGTATTAGCGATCAGATATTGTTAGAAGGTGGTAGTATTTCATGATATTGGCACTCAAAAATAGATGTAAGCTCTTAATAATTAGAATGTCAGTAAATACCAAACATACCCATCGAAAATACGAGAAAGTTAATAACATTATAAGTAACAAAAACTTCCATTTTCATAGTAGGTACAGTTTCTTTGATTACAGTTCTGAGCTACCAACTTATAAACGCATAAACTAAACGAACGAACGAGCTGACGCCTAAAGTGAAACCGCTTAAAAGTTTAGACCTTTTACTTCATTTCAGTTTCTCATGAAAGATGCTTTACCTACAAAATTAAAAAACAACTTCTTGTCCCATATTACTTAAGTTCGGCGCAATACATTCTTTACTTCCATTCTACACCGCTATTACGATATAATTTTCTCCTTTTCTTTCATATCCACCTTCTCCACAAGTTTCCACAAACAAATAGTTTTACATCTCCAAAACGTCACATCTAACACCAAACCTTCAAAAATAAAACTTGCACTCCTCCACGAAAACAATACGAAGTGCATTTACCTCCAGCGGTTACAAACACGAGATCTTAGCACAGTGCAGTCTTTAGACGAAGCCTCGCTGGCTCGGATCGAACAAAATCAATACAATACGACTGTTTTTAACGTGTACGTCCATCTCTACGTGTAGGTGTGTAGCTACGGAAGCGAGGAGCAACAGTTAGTGTACACCTGCAGGGGTTTGTGGGTGTCGGGAGATTATTTTCTTGAAGATTCGTGTCTTTTGAAGTGTTTTTGAGATACATCTATTAGATGAAAGACTATTCTGCACGCATTTTTTTAATCTTTGGCCTTCTCTCTTATTTTTGGACATCTCTGGGATTTCGCCGAGCTTCATTATCTTGGCGAAGTCCCAGAGAAATCTTTCTTTTCTGGTAGTTGTCACGGAGTTGCCGTGTTTCGGGAATAGCGTGGCGGGCTTGTACCACAAACATCTTTGCTCAAATACTCTATACATAGGAAGATACAGACAAATTTGTAAATTTCATTTCAAATTTATTCGTCATTCAATCATAATATTCACATTCGCTTTTAAAATTTATACTTGACATCGTTTGACCGCACTGATGCCTACGAAACCCAAATTATCTCAAGCAAAAAGTAAGCAAATTTTTAAATTCGCGGTCTACATTGAAATAAATTACACTGAAATTCCGCAGTTCTGTTGGCCAAGTCCTCAGCTTCAAATTCTCAATTCAGATACCATCAGTGTTCTAAATAGGTCCACAACGAAACGTGTTTCACGCTCAAAACGTTAGGCTCACGCCTCGTCATTGAAATTTAATTAAGTAGACCTAGTTCTGCCCCATTACCATTTCTCCAATGTTTGCGTCAAGGCTATTCTGTTTGTTTCACATACAATTACAATCTATTTCAATACTTACGTTTGTCGCGTATCTTGACGATTTTCCTTAAGAGGATAAACATCCATAGAACAAAGATCGAAGTCTTCTTTTGTTTTTTTTTGGTTAAGCTCCTTCATCATCATCTTCATGTTCTTGTCCCTTTCTATTTGGGGTCCGCGCAACACGTTGGCATCTTCCATTTTCCCCTTTCAGACGTCACAGTATTATTTATTCCTTCCTCTTTCATATCATTTCTCACGCAATCCATCTTATCTTTGGCAAAACTGATAAAAATCATGATTGGATTCAGGACAAGCTTATCAGGGTTTTAGTCTCCCGAATCTGTTCAAACTGTATCTGATTCAGTAACAAAAATAGCACCAGAAATTCCTATAATAAACAATGAATTTCCATGAAAATTCACATTTATTATGCAAGTTTCTTTTACAAAAAAACTAGAAGCATTAAAGGCATGCAAAAATTGCCTGATGAATTCAACACTTGCCCCGATTCCCATGATATCAGGCTTATAAAAACTGAATGCTCGATCGATTATCGAATTATATACATTTTTTATACCGTACGACTTTAATGCCAATTATTTTATTGTTTAGTAGTTTGGTATTAGCTATTTTTGTTATGAGTTATTTTGATACTCTCTAACGTTTTTTGTGTCATCTAAATACTCGTAGATCGTGTATTAGAAAAATTAAGGAATAAAAGGTGTATTTACAATTACTGTAAATATCAAAGACAAGTCAAGAATGGAGGTGTCTGATGAGATGACGAGTAATAAATAAAAAAGTTGAAGGTATTATACTGTGATCAATCATAAAGAGCAGGATTGAGTAGAAGTAACTAAATGTCAAAACATTACCAAAAATATAAGCTAAAACAAAACAGCCACAAAAGTGGAAAATATCCAAGAAAAAATAATTTGCAGCAATCGAAGGCGACGCTAGTAGTAACATTTAAAAGGAACTTCTATGAATTTTGCAGTAAGTAACATAAATTATGAAACAATAATTCGCACAAAAAAATCTAAAGGCAGCAAATTATTGACAAGCAAGGTTCAAATCTAGATCAATAAAATTCAAAGCGTTCACAAATATGTAGGTCCGATGCAAATCTCTTGAATATTGTATATTACACATAAATGTTTTGATAATATTTATTAGGAATAAACCTGTATATTGTGTTCAGGACATGTTTTCATAACAGTTTTATTACCCTGCTGAGGAGGGTGTGTGTTTATCGGTCTTACGTTTGTTCTTTTGTGGCGCTTTATAAGTAGACCAAATGCGTGGGCTGATTTTAATGATTCTTCTTTTCTTAGTGCTACTTAAGACATTGCAGTAATCAAAATTCAATATAGCAACGACAAGACGCTATATTGTGAAAGATTAAATATTAAAGCCGATGAACTATGTTAAATGGGGTATCATTGAATGCATAATTGAAAATCATCTTTGGCTTACTGATATAATTTTTCATTTCGAGTGGGGCTCATTTAGGTTTGAGATGGTGGCAAAAAAATCAATGTAACAAAGTCACTGATTTCTGAAAGTGAAGTCATTTTAGACGTTTTTAGTGTTTTTTTTAAGTCGGTTTACAGAAAAGTGTCTCTTTTTAATCAGCCATCTTGTGACATGATACTTTTTGTTTGTGTTTTCAGCCATGACTCAGAAACAAACGTCAATGCTTATCACACAAACATTTGCTGCTACCAGAATTCGAACCCGGGACCCTAAGAACGTAAAAATACTGGTAAAAACCTCCACGAACCCCGTAATATTCAATTCATCCATCAGCACAACAATGTTTTGAGCGCGTTACATTCAGTTCTACCGCAAAACATCATTTTTTACCCCAAAAAAAAGTAGATTCCCAGCAATATTTTTTGCGTACCTAAATTTACTTAGTTTGATATACATAATACTTGGTTGACGGTTTCGTGATGAGTTTTGGCAAAGAAATAACTTAACTAACACAAACAAGAAAAAATACAATAAATTGATCCTCAAAAGAATGAAAACGACATCATTGACGAGTTGGTGCTTTACATAGCAAAATAAAAATAGCAACGCCGCGACAGCATTCGAATACCATAGACAAAGCAAACAGCCCACTTAAAAAATTTTTATAGCATGGGAACTCACATATGTCATGCGGTAAACGGCTTCCATAGACAAGTTTACTTTTTAATTATCAAAAGTAGACTGTCTTTTCTTTTCCCTAGAATTTTTCATTGTTTTGAGCTAGCCTGTACTTAGTAGTTTAGAATATGCGAGTGGTGAGTCGGTAGAAAGGGTTGTTGATTGGTTTAAATTATGTCCTGTCGACTAGGTTAAGAATATTCAATCGTTTTCTTTGTTCTTTCGTATACCTAAGAGCAATTTTTGCTTGACTATGGTAGTGTATTGAACTGTGTAACTGTTTAGGAGAGTTTGTAGGTCAGTAGTGTAGGATTAGGTATTAGGTGAGGAGGGAAAAAGGAGTGTTATTTTTAGCAGCATAGGGTAGCTTATGAGAAGATATTCTGTTGCGCCGACTTCAAATAAATTAGAGCAAGGGCGTCCAGGAAAATGATGAAGATGATCTTTCTTTACCGTGTGGTCAGTGTCTAACCTGCTGTCAGAGTTTTTATGCCGTCCAAGGGCCTCTGAATTGGCTTTACATGCCGTCGATAAATAGCTCTCAGGCATGCTGGTTTCCTCACGATGTTTGCCTGGTTTCTTCACCGAAGAAAATGATAACTGGTGTACCCAAACTGGGTTTGAAACTCGAGACTTATGACTTGGCAGTCCAGTCAATTTAATGATGTTGATACGGCGAGGATAGTCTATTTTAGTTATTTTCATAGTATTATGTTATACGGTATTTTACTATGGGGACGGGCTGCAGACATCGAGTCTATTTTTATTCTGCAGAAAATAGCCATCAGAGCCATATATGAATTACGTAGACGCGATTCTCTAAGAGAACTGTTTAAGGAAATTAATATCATGACAATACCTTGTCAATACATCTATGAAAACATCATGTCCGTTAGGAAAAATCTGCATTTATTCAGTAAAAGAGGTGACAGACACCACTATAATACTAGAAATAGTTACCAACTAGTTCAGCCAGGTTTCAGGCTTGCTAAAGTAGATTCATCTTTCATGGGGTTCTGTTTAAAATGTTATAATAAAATACCTCCCCACATTCTACAACTTAATGAGACGAAATTTAAATCTTGTGTAAAACGCACACTATGTAGGCAAGCATATTATAAGCTGGGGATTACATTGAGGATAAAAATGCTTGGCTAAATGCTGGTCCTGCTCCGCAACCATAGGTGCAAACTTATTGGACAATTATTGTGGTAGCTGCAGAAGATTGTAAAAATGTTCTTGTATTGTATAGATTCTATCTCTGTATTGTATAATTGCACAGCACATGTGTGAGTACCATGTACTGTAAAGCTTCCATTTGCATTTAGTTATCTTTCATTGACTTGAATATGCCTTGGTGGCTGAGAGAATGTCATGCTCGCGTAAATGTCTTGGTGGCGGGTGGGTCGGGTCATTTAGTTCCCTTCAATTCGGTTGGATTGAATGGCGCTGATCCATGCGTCATGTTCGTGACGGGGCGCTGTCAGTCGGGACTGGTCATCTCTTAGCTGCCATGGATCATTTGAATTGCTTTACTTTAAATTGTTGATTTATTTTTTTACTCTGGACGCTCTTATTGTGCACGTCTTTCTACGTCGTTCTCACATATACCTATGTATAATCTCAACATGAAAGATGTAACCAAGATTTTGTAACAACATTTTTGATTGAAAAGAGTGTCCATGGAGTTTCTTGCCCGTTCATCTCCATAGAGATCTACGCTAGGGAATGGGCAACTACAGTACTTTCACAAGTTATTATGCCTTGTGTCTGTGACTGTAGCTTTAATTTTTCTTTGTATTTTTGACATTCAAAAGTGCCGTATAAATGGTCTAGTTGAAATAAATGATTTGAGTTTGAGTCACACCGCTCAAGTCTATCGCTGCCTGTTATTTTTTTCATTTATTTAGGTTAACCAACAATTGTTTACACTATGTACATTTCTGACTTAATGACTAGAGTAACATTTACAAGTGCAACAATTAATTACAGGTTAACACCACATGCACAAAAACGGTTTAACATAACATAATTTAAGTAATTTAATTTTATTGAAGATGATGAGACTCGCTTATGAGAATACTTCGATAGTCGGAGGAGTGTTTTGGTAAATACATTGGACAAATCGGTGGTGAGCCAAGAAACCCCATTGCCCTGTTGGTTTGCCAATTAACAAAAAGGGTTATCTTATCTTTGGCTTTATATTTTTGTGGGCTTCTCTTTTAACCATGGTAGAACTCTTGTAAGTTGCGTATAGCTGGAAACTGGTAAATCAATATCATGTTTAAGACGCCAGTGACCGAGTTTTCTTTAAGATTAAAATATTTACGATCCAAAACTTCCTGTGCCTGTACCCGAGGTACACCACCTGTGGCTTCGTAAATTTAGTGTATTTCCATCCTCCTCACACTCACTAAACAACCCTCTAGCCATCTCTTTCACTCCTGTTTTCACAAATAAGTTGCATCCGAAAACAAAATAGAAAACCTTTAGATAGTACAAAGGAGACTGGTCTTTATTCTTGAAGAAGGAAGGGGTGAAATGGCGTGTATGTGGGTAGACTGAAAATTCTTTGTCAGGCGTACTGAAAGTTTCAGCGCTGTAGGAAATGCACCGAGCTGTATACTCTGATTGTAATATAACGCAATTTAAAATAAATAGGGATGGGTAAGAGTCGATAGTACAAACTAGAGGCTTTTAGGTCCATATGACCCAAAAATCTTCTGCACTTTATCTTTGACGGTTACAATAATTTTTGGGGTAACAAACAATAATATAAAACTAACTATGACTTCGCTCGCGACTTCGTCCGCAAAAAATGTGACATTACGGCTAATTTTATTCACGATATTAATATAATTCATCCTATAGCACCCACGAATAATGTAGCTTTCTGCTAACAAAAGAATTTTTTTTTTTTATTTATATTTGTAATATTGCCTATTGTTGTTAGTATATATTGTTGTATAATTGTATATTGTTGTGTGATTTCAATAAATACTTTTTTTTTTTAGAATTGGATCATTAGTTTCGGAAATTACCTCCTGACCGAAGATACGTAGGTGCATATTACAGGTTATTCATTAATACTATGGACACCCCTATAGACACAAACTAATTAAAATAAACAGTCTCTAGACTCTAAAACATATTGGCACATCGTTGCTAAAACTAACAGCTTAAGGAGAAAGTATTTTACGTTTGACCCCTCACCCATCATAACTTGATAAAACCAGCTTCATTAAAATTTAGAAAATAACTGCTTTAGCTCATAACCGTTACTTTTAACGTTATTCGTAGGGGTTTTAATAGCTAATCTACCACATCGTTTATTGATGTTCATTTTTAAACGAGACAGCATAATATTGACGATTGTATAATTTCAGTGTAAAGCATTATACACTAATTTCTTCAGGTCATCAACATTTTCCATGCAATTGTCTTCTTCTGCTTCTTCCATATTTATTTACTATATAGTTGTTAATTCGGCAGCCATGTCTACAAAATAACATAAGAACATAACATAATATCATAACAACATAACTAATAAATCCAGCTGCTGAGTGCTAAAAATTTGAAAAGGGAACTCGATAGCATTTTGCAACAGCAGGGTATCAAACCTCCTGCCGGGGTTGCGGGCCTGTTCGAAAGAGATACCGCGGCCCCGGAACGTAAAGGGCGAGGAAGGAACATGGATGGGTTTTAGTCAGTAAAAGTCTGACACTCCCTCCCCTCCGCCCAGAGTGGGAGAAGTCATGATGATTGCCCATCTTAAAAAAAAAAAAAAGGCTATCAAACCTGGGCTGCGGGACTGTTCGAAAGAGATACCGTGGCCCCGGAACATAAAGGGCATGGATAGGTTTTAGTCAGTAAAAGTCTGACACTCCCTCCCGCTCCGCCCAGAGTGGGAGAAGTCATTTGATGATTTCCCATTCGAAAAAAAGGGTATCAAACTTAGGACTCTACACTCAACAGTTGCACTTGCAAGTACTAGACTCAACCGCATAGAAGATAAATCTTTTCTGTATAACCTAAGTCCTTCCACACATGGTATAAAACTAATCGTATCACCCTATAAAGCTACTAACCAACCAAAAAATCAGCTTAGCCTGTCCAAGATTTTCCGTTCAAAATACTCCTGGTTTTAATACATTAATTATCGATATTATATCGATAGTGTCGCATCACTGGCTCGGTAAACGGGTTGCATTTCATGGGCAAACTGCTGTTGTCCCAGCTTAATCTTTAAACGAGTTTGTTCCAATTCACATTCAGAGCTGTAGCTGACCAAAACGCTTGAAATGCTTGTCTAGGTGGCGTGGTTAAATAATAACAGCCACTCGGGTTGATCTTTAGGTTAAACTGTGCTTGCCTAGGTTAGTACATGGATGGGTGACCACCCATTACATATCAAGTCTGCTCCGTGCCTCGGAAAGAACTTTAAGCAGTGAACCGAAAGTCTGACAACCAGTGTTAACGTTGTGGAGGTCAGATTGGCAGTATAGCTCCATGTAAAATACTGGTATGTGTACCGTTCATCCGGTTAGACTGGAAGCCGACCCCTACATGGTTGTGGTAAGACTAGGCAGATGATGATTTAACTTAATTTACTGACTTTACATTAAAAATATACTAAACTTTGATGATAGTGCTCATTGATCAATTCATGCTCGTATGTTACCTAAACAATAATTAAGATTTATAGAGATCGTCTCATCATCATACTGTCCCAATACTAAAATATTTGATGCCTTTGAAGCCCTTTCCGACCTCATCATTCTACCATTTACTCACTCAGAACTTTTTTCAATATATCCTTCATTATTTTCTAATCATTATGCGGATACTTTCACTTACAACTATAACAAAACTGCTTACTCCTCGGAGACTTTCATGCTAGAACCTTCTTTTATTTTGAAAAAGACCTCACACCTCTCATCTTTAGACCGGTTTAACCCTTAATCAACTAACGTTTAGCTTCCTTTGCACACAATTCTTTCTAAACCTGTGCCTCCCATCAAATTCTGATTACTGTCCAAGACAACAGGAATCTGCGGCCTAAAGATTATCAGAGCTCGCTTGCTCATCATTCATTATCATCTTCATCCACAGACTTCAAGCCTCTCTGTTCTTGTGCTGGCACTAGCCACGGTCCTATGCCATCCAGATTTCCTGACGACTCCCATTGCTTTTCCCAGTCCTTGGACGCCATCCGGAGCTTCGTTGTGTCCTAGCTTGCTTACTGCCTTTGGAGTATAAGAGTTGTCCGCAACTGAGATTCTCTAACCTTATAAGTCCTACAACCAATTTTGATATAGCAGCAGCAAAAATTCTCAAATACGATTTACAAATTACAGATTCACCGGGCGACGCGTAGTTTCTAAGGGCAGAGGTGATGCTTTCACTAGCGGTATGCCCGTTTGTTTTGTACCAGTTATGGTTATACAATATTTTGTTAGGTAGGTAGGTACCCTTCCTGGGAACATTTTAGAGGTATTTCATGGTTTTAAGCGTGTTTTTGGCAGGTCTTACCAGTCTTACGGAGTTTTCCTTCACTGTTTTGAGAGCAGTGATAATTAAATGAATTATAAAAGTGCATGTTCATCTGTTTTTAGATAGTAGTTAGACGACTGAGTACTGCTCGGGTGTAAATAGAAAAAAAAAAAATCTTCCTAGATTTATGCGACCTAGCTACATCGATTTTTCTTAGAGACGTTTTCGAGAACTTGATTACAAATACATACAAATATTGCTAATTTAATTGTATAGGATACTGAGTGTTACCTTTACAATGGCCCATGAGCAGCATAAAAACTGGCACCAGGTTAGGCACTAAACACACGATAAAAAAAGAATCATTAAAGTCGGTTCACCCAGTCGAAAGTTCTGAGGTAACAAACACAAAAAAAAGATCCTCCTCTTTTTGGAAGTCGGTTGAAAAAGAAGACCTACATAATGAATTTCCCTGGAATCCCTTTTTATTACGTCTACATTAAACTGTTGAAAAACAACGTCTAATATTGACGAACATAATTTATGTTTCCATTAGATTCGTAAGACAATGCAAGGTTATGTAGATATTCTGAAAACTGATAAGAAAACATTCAATAGAAACGAGTTTGTGAATGTAATTCGGAGATGATAACTAAAACGTTGCTAACAGCTTAGAAAAAATGATATATTAGTAATAACATACGTATTATCACGCTTATAATCCCCGAGGGATTAGGCAGAGGTGTCCTAATAGTACACCAACATTTCGCCAGTTATGTTTAAGTCCTATGTAATAGGGAGCGAGCCTATTGCCATCTAACGCGCTCAAATCCAGACTCCGTGACTGCTACTGAGAAATTCCTGATGGAAAAACCCAGTAACACCTCACCCGACCTGGGAATCTAACCCAGGAGCTCATGCTCAGAACTCGACCAACGAGGCAGTAATAGTAATTATTTCTTTCATAACTAGCTTAGCCACTTAGCAAAATAAACATAATAGGTAAGCTGATGAAATAAACACTATAGTCAGTTGTATTAAGCATGAAACAGAAAATACCATCTTATTAGAGCAGAATATTACATATCTAAAATGCATCTAACAATATTTCTAACACACAATTTCATATCAAAACTCATTTAGTGCAGCTTTTTATCATTTTCACTTATCTCACCCACGCCGTACCTACCGATAAAACGAGTTATCTAAAACAAAATGGCCTCCTCTATCTGTCATAGTAACAATCATTGGCCTAGACGATTTACTAGGAAGCAACGCGCCAGTTTTGACATTGCCGATGACCTTGCACCGAGCGCGCGCGATTGGACGAAAATTAAAGATGGCGACGCGCTAACGCAACCAGTGTCATTGTTTCTGTTTAATTAAATGACCGGTTTCGTGCGTTTTTCAAACGATGCAAATTCGTTGTTGATTATTCTGATTTGCATTAGAATAACGTTGTATATAAAACAACTATTATAAACTTGTTATGCAGATGTTTTTGTTCGTCTATGGTCTTCCGATATTTGTTGTTTTTAGGTATGATAAGGTCTGTATACATTGCTTTTCAGGGTATAGTATATATAATTATCTTCAATGGGTTATTGTGTGGGGAACTGGCCATAAATAAACACATGACCTCAATCTTCGCTCCCATGAAAGGTTCAATGTTTATTTTGTAGACAAATTCTTGTTAGCTTCGATGATCCCTGCTGATGCATGGCCTATTTTGAGAAAAGTTTTAAGTATCTTTTGCTTGTTTTTCTCTTTCCCTTATCCCAATTCAATTTAGGGTCTCAATATCAGTCTATTACTGAGTAACTGTCCCACTGGAAGGCAACACCTCGGCTTACACACAAAAGGCATGCACATAACGACGCTTGTTCACGCTGTTGGGCAGGGGGGTGAATCTTCCATACATTGGCGTCAAACAAAATTTTCATAGATAGTGCTGCCATCTGTGTGACACAAACTTTTCAACTGTTTGACTGTTTTACAACTGTCTTAAATAGAACAGCTATTTTGGACATCTTGGCAGTGAAGTAGATAGCCTAGCGGTGACAGCGGTTGCCTTGTGAGTTCCCAAGTTCGAATCCGTAGTCAAGAATTACTTTTTGTATTTATTTGGTTGAACAGAAACTAACTGTGCCATCTAAGAGTTGAGGTACACAGTTTTAAAAACGAAAACCAGAGTTGCGCATCTATCTTGTATTATACAGTATGTTAGTTTAAACGAGGGACTTATTCAAACCCGCAATAATCCATGCTTACATGATACTAATAAACATATGAACAAAAAGAAAACACTAATACATAACAGATAGATCCATACCAAAAACTTCGCCTAAGTTTCGCAAAGTGTGCGCCATGCACTTATCGCAGAACATGTGTGCGGGATGTTCTGGATTATAATCCATTTTCCCTTCATACTTTAAATCTGGCTTTAGACAGGCAAATATCTAGGTAACTAGGTACTGACCGAAGGTTCGCAGTCGTTGATTGACACCTTCATAATAATTAACGGTTTCTCGCACAATATCACTAGATAACACTTAAGCACGAACCATAATCGCAATATTCTTCACTGGAATAATGATAATTATGACGTAATTTTTGGTTATTAAAGAACACGTTTACAGGACACTCTTTATATCGCGAAGTAAGCGGGGTTGTTTGTTAAATGCGATACAAGGAAACGCAATAATAGACATGCGGAAGTAACGGCGCTCGCGCATACACAAAGGTGAGCGCGGGGTGGCGCAGGGGTGTGCCCTGTCGGTGCATCGGGGACACAAAGCAAAGGGGCGGAATTTGCGCACGGAACTCAGGACCGGCACGTGTTTTGCCGTGTGACACCTACTTGCGCGCTCAGTGTCCATGAGTAATGTATTTAATTAGACAATTATGTCAAAAATTAAGGTTAGAGGTTTTTTACATATTTGGATTGAGAATCGAATACTGAATACCTTCCCTCAATATGTCCCTCATTTAACCTAACACGCTGTATAGTGTATTATCTATGCTGGTGGGTCTAGAATAATGTTCTGAAATCCTGGTATCAGATTAAACAGCGATGCCCCTTGCACCCTTTATCAATTAGAAGTACTAAACTACTGTTTTACTCAATGTTTTTAAAGGTCTGAGATAGCTAGGTCTCCATCATCTGCCTAGCTTTTTCCCAACTATGTTGGGGTCGGCTTCAGTCTAACCGGATGCAGCTGAATACCAGTATTTTACATGGAGTGACTGTCTTATCTGACCTCCACAACCCTGTTAGTACCTACTGGGTTACCCCTTGATATGACTGGTATAGTTAGACCTATAAATTCCTCATACATCTCACTTTGCCCTCAAGGATCCACATAGACCCACATTTCACCAGTTATGATTAAGTCTCATTTAATAAAGGCCAGGTTTTTGCCATCAATAAGGCGCAAATCCTGATTCCGTGGCTGTTATTGACAAATTCGTGATAGAAAAACCCATTAACACTTTGATTATTGCTATTATATTCATACAAATACCTAATAATAGTTTCAAGATTGCATGCATAGATATCAAATTCATTAATTATGTATCCAGCAGTTACCTAGCTCTATGGCAGAAGTTTATTTTTGTAGTATCCTACAAGATAATTACTAGTTAGTGGCCAGTTTGAGAGCGGACTTAGTCAACTTTGCAATTAAAGAAACTGTTTTTATGTTTGTCTTGTCTATTTTTCTTAAGTTCTGTGACTTATACACAACCGTAAGACGTTTTGTTTTTTTAAACTTTGTAATAAAACGAAAATCCCTAAATATTTCATTTGTTTCTAGGCCTTTTGGTATTTTTTGTCTTGGTTTTTGGGAATAATTAAAAATCTATCATTTGACTGAAAAAGGCAAAGTATCTCAGTAAACTAAAAGCATAGTATTACATGCTAAAATCCTGATTAAGATTCATAATTGTCATCATCATATGCTTAGACTTATTCCAACTATGTTGTTCAGCTTCTAGTCTAACTGGAAGAAACATGCTTATTTGGCACATGCCACGATTGCACGAAATCACAATCGATCAATCTCTTAAAATTTGGGGTCAGTGCTGGATGTCTTCTTCTTCCATATCATCCTCTACGCAGTTTATCCATATTTTCTTTGGTCTTCCTCTACTCTTATACTCATCCACATTCATACTCAAAACATAACTAAAACAAAAATAAAAAATAAATATGTTATGTGTTTCACGGCTACGCCTAACTAGTTCAGTATGTAGTAAAAACAGCCTCTTTATCTTCTAAAAACATAATATCACCAGAAAATCTCAAACTTCCTTCCACTAATCTCTGGGCTCAAAAGACACGTTTGACTGAAATTATCTTAAGTCACCCTTTGACGTCAAAGTGGCGTTTCATAATTTCACCAAGCCATTTAAAACTTGCTCCGGCGAAATATTATTTTAATATTATTTTTTGCTGCTTTCAGATAAATGTGGTTCTTTTATTTTTCTGTCTTCTACGCCGGGTTTATTTCTGGTTTTGAAGAGTTTAAGATATTGTATATCCTGATCTGAAAATGTAAAAATTTGTTACGGGATGTTTCTGCAGAAGTTCTGGTAGCCATCTTAAAGCCTTTCATTTAACACCATACTAATTTGGACACTTGATATCGTGTCCAGCCTAGTCTTATTGTTAGGATATCACAGGAGCTGATGGAAATTCGTCGCCAAATTTAGGGCTGACCCAATTTAAATTATCATCGACAAGCTAAGAAGAACACCATACTGCGAAAACTATAAGTTGACAAGAACAATGGTAATGCCAATGTAGAACCTAATCTTTATGTTAGCAAACTCCGGCAGTAAAGTCTTTAACGATAATCTAATAAGCTTCGCTTATTTAGCACCAGCTTTCGCCCACGTCATCATCATCATCATTTCAGCCAAAAGACGTCCACTGCTGGACATAGGCCTCCCCCAAGTGTCGCCACATTGACCGGTCCAGTGCGACTCGCTACCAACGGGTTCCCGCAACCTTGTTCTTTTATGAACATGGATATTCTTTCTTTCTTCTGTCTTCTTCTATACTTCTTTCTCTATAACTAGTCATCTCATCAGACACTATGTGCAGTTCGAAAATTAACGTGCATGTAGAATCCTTGAGGAACTTATCACGCTAATCAAACCACCGAACCGGGAAATGAGACATCTGTCTCGTGACCTAATTTCAACTTATTATTAGGAACCCACCACACGCGTTAGGTTCACCGAAAGAAACATCCAGACTTTCAGCTAAAAATCTACAATGCACGTCTTGAAATGATCACCCACAGCCTCTCAATATTCCCCTAAGATAGTCTATACTTAAAACAGACAAGAAAGAATCTCCATGTTCATAAAAGAACAAGATTCATACATACTAATATCCCCTTTGTCTCAAAACACTCATACACGATTTTAAACCTTACTCCGTAAACAATTCAGTACAATATCAAAATATATCCAATAATTAAAGTAAAGGTACGGTATAATAAGGCAAAAAACTGCACGAAAAATTGATAAGGGGTGGTAGTGATAACGGGTGCATTCTCCCCCTTCTATCGATCGGGGCGCACCACCCCGGGTGTATAAGTATAAAAAGCGTAACAAATTTTCGTCTTAAGAAAAGGAAAAGAAAAAATGTATACAGCCACCCTTTGGGGGTGGGTTCCCCCCTTAGGGTGGAGGATGCATTTTTCTCGTGGTCTCCTCTCTCTTTCTGCCCCTAAGATGTTACAAAGCTTTCTTTGTTAGGTAGGGTTAATTAGATTTTTGGTTGGCGTGGTTTTTATGATTTTTGGTTTTAGTTACTTTTATTTTATCTCTCAGTTGTTTCTGTTGCTGAAAACTTTGTGTCTGTCTGATATTTTTTTCGTTAATTTGCATATTTAACTATATCATCAACGTATGGAGGTAAACGGTATGTCTGATGTATTGATTTTGGGATTAGCCTTCTAATAAGTCTTTCCTCTACAGAGATAATCAATGGGTACCAGGAGTCCACGTCTTCGACGGTAAATCAATATGTGTATCGAACTTTTTCTTTGTTCTTTTGTGTTCACTTGTAATCTTAGGTTCAATTAAGTGATAGAACATTGATTTTGTACCAATTTCTAACTGTTTGTGGTATATTTACGACTTTATACGTGTAAAATTTCGAAGTGTTGAAGTGAAAAGTGGTAATGTATGTCGTTACTCTGGTATACATTAAAGTCTTTTATTTGGACAGCCATGGCCTTTTGCTGTTTACGATTTATTGTCTCTTAAACATAGGACATCATTTTCTTACCCCCATCTCAATTTATTCGTGGTCGACGCAGCATGTCATTATCTCTTATATCCTATATGGATATATTCTATCTATATCAACCTGGCACACAGGTTCTATCCATCCATTTCATCCAAATCTGTTTAGTAGTTTATCCATGATTGAAATTATCATCTCATCCCACTAATATTGTATGAGCGAGAGTTTGTTGGAATGCATAGATGTTTGTTACTATTTCACGCAAAATTACAACACGGATTTGGACGAAATTTTGCCCACATATAATTTATAACTTGGATTATCACATCATCCCGTGGGACAAATACCGAACTCAACGCGTGCATAGTCGCAAGCATAAGCTATAGTTTCACATAAAATTATTACATTAGTACAAGACGCACCTTTCAGACTTCAAACCCGTCATTCTCAACAATACACATCACACGTTCTGCCTGTAACGTGTAACGAGATGCTGCAACGTGAATGTTACAGTAACCTACATAGCTGTCACACTGCCCTGTTACTGACGCGGACGCGACGTGAAACACCATTCAAGTTGGGGTAGGCAGAATGTGTATTGTCGCGAAATATGGAAAGGGGTTTTGAAATAGATTTGTGGGATGTTGAACATGGGATGGGTTGGATTTGTTGATTGATTTTGCACGTTAAGCCGTTGGTCCCGGCTGTCATTTGTGATCTTTGACAGTCGTTACAGGTAGTCAGTGGCGCAAGAAGTCTGACAACCAGTCTTACCAAGGGGTTTCGTAGTACCCAGTACTAAATGGGTTCTGGAGGTCAGATAGGCAGTAGCTCCATGTAAAATATACTATAGGTATGACGACAGTCATACCTATAGTATATTTTACTTAGTGTATTTACTTAGTGTTTTTTACTTAGTGTATTTTACTTTTACTCAGTGTATTTTACTTTTACTTAGTGTATTTTACTTTTACTTAGTGTATTTTACTTAGTGATGAATGCTTAAAATTGAGATAAAAAGTCTAGGGTGATCTAATAATTGGCTAATATATCCTTCTTCCTTATCGTGTGGTTGGTGGTTGACCTGGTGTTGGTGTCTTGGTGGTGGTGGCGGTGTGGTTTGAGTGTGGGGTTAATCATATTTTTATGGAAAAAAAAACTTTCTTTTCTTTATAAGTAATAATGGTTAGGGTCGAAAGCCAACGAAACAAACAACAATCAAATTAAAAATAAACTACTGACTTTTTAGCATTAGGTACTCGTATCTTGAGGCAGACATAAATTTCGCGCTCAAAACTCCCAAATGATTTCTGTAATTGTAACGAGTACTTTATATTGGCCCTGGTGGCTTCCCACTAGATGGACCGATGCCTGGTGAAGGTTGCGAGGATCCACTGGATGTGAGCC
Organism: Xestia ashworthii; assembly: GCA_950022955.1. Taxonomy (NCBI): domain Eukaryota; kingdom Metazoa; phylum Arthropoda; class Insecta; order Lepidoptera; family Noctuidae; genus Xestia; species Xestia ashworthii. The sequence goes on along the minus strand of OX465570.1, from coordinate 16,754,891 downwards.
GAACGAGACCGGTCAATGTGGCGACACTTATAATAGGGGAGAAACCTATGTCCAGCTGTGGACGTCATTCGGCTGAAATGATGAAAATGATGGTGACTTTATATTTTATTTTTTATTTTATTTTATTTGGAACAACAAACAATTACATAATAAAGCTTACAGACAGAAAACTTAAATCTAACAATTATGCAATCAGCAGCGTTATTCATATTAAACGCTTTCTCAAATAAGTTAATTGCCTACCCAATGAAACATAATAACTTACTACATTCTCAAGAGCATAAATAACAACTTACAATGTACCTGTTGAGATAAGTCTCAGATTTGATTCCTGTTTCAGGCAACTTGCCAAGCGGGTCAAGAGTATCAACGTGTTTATGTTTCATAGTAGGTAGATGTTTATAGTCTCATATCAAAACAAAGAATGTGGACTGAAAATTCGTATATTTTGACAGAGGGTTACTTTTTCAGGGGTGTTTGGACCTGTCATTGCAAAATGATGGTAACATAAATCACGAATGTTACTCCGAAAAGGGGTAGGTAGTGGTGTGTGGACCTAACAGTACACAATCATGATTTAATTATGTTTTCTGATTATGATTCGCCTATTCATAGAGAGGAGACCTGTGTCCCAGCAGTGGGAACATTTATAGGCTGATGATGATGACGATGGTTATGATTCAATGTTTTTTGGTAGTTTGTGTTTTTTCATGATTACTTTGAGATTAATACATGAATAATTTTAAATGTCTCTCTCTCGATAGATTTCTTGTCTTTTTGTCGATAAATATTTTAAGTCTGTTGGGTTTGCAATGAATGGTAGAAAATCGGACGGAGAGAAGAATAGTGGAAGGCTATTTGGATGGCCTTTGTCTTTTTATATGTAGGTATAGATAGGCTGAAGAAAAATACAACTGTAGAGTTATATTATAGGTCATTATGATCTCGTGGCTGCGGGACTGTTCGAAAGAGATACCGTGGCCTTGGAAGAAACAAAGATGGGTTTCAGTCAGTAAAAGTTTGACAGATCTCGCTCCGCCCAGAGTGGGAGAAGTTATTTGATGATTTCCCATGCAAAAAAAGGTGATTGTCACTTTGTACTTAGTGCTATTAAAGACTGTTTTGAAATACAATTCGTGTTCATTTAGATACTTTGTAAACTAAAGATCACAAGAACCAAAGAAACCAAAACACAAGTAAATACATACATACAAATAGGTGTAAAAACCGCTTAATATCCTGCAACACGTTGAAATATTCACAAGTAACCACAAAATTCAATTTGTAGTCAGAAAACCCCGCTTCTACTCAGACTGAGCAGAATGAAAACACTTCGGGAGAGTAAAAAAAAGGGGAGGTTGGGGTGTTTTGTACGAGGAATTAAATACGGGTGGAGAGGGGGCAAGAAAAGTGGGAAGACGCCCGGATGATTAATTATTAGTTTGTGTGTGTTACGTCCGAAGATAGGGGAGAATCGGGTGCCTGTGTGTCCGAAGGGGGAAGCTGCCCCGAAGGGGGCGATATGTTTTTATTAATTACATTGATTCATTATGTGTTATATGTACTTAGTTAGGTTGTTGTGATCTAATTACTTGTGTTTTTAATGAATATGACTAATATCGTTAGGGGCAAGATTTCTTGTTGGTTGTATGTGGTTTTCACCCCCCATTGATCCCTATGGGGGCGAAGAAGAAGAAACCAAGGTAGATAAGTGAGCAGTTTTTATGATTAAAATCTAATGTCGAGTTACTAACACTCATAATATTAGACATAGAGGTATAATGTACCTTCTAACTGCACCCCGCGGTGGCACCTGCGTAAGTTTCGATTCCGTGAAAGAGAAGTCTTTGAAAATAAATTATAGCCTATGTTATTTCCTGATAATTGGGCTTTCTATTGGTGAAAAATGGTTAAAATCAGTCCAGTAGTTTCGGAGTTTATTCGTTACAAACAAACAAGAAAGCCTTTCGTCTAAATATATAATACTAGCGGACGTCCCGCGGTTTCACCCGCATAGTTCCCGTTCCCGTGGGAGTACGGGGATAAAATATATCCTATGTTACTCGTGGATAATGTAGCTTTCGAATGGTGAAAGAATTTTTAAAAACGGTCCAGTAGTTTTTAAGCCTATTCATTACAACCAAACAAACAAACAAACAAAGTTTTCCTCTTTATAATATTAGTGTAGATGTAGATTAAGATAGATAAAGATTAGAATTTCATCTGCATCACACATTGTCAAGTCGAACAATGAAAATCACCAGGCGTGGGCCTGATCATAGTCAAAATTTCCACAATTTTTTAACAAATGGTTTATGAAAATTCAGAACTAAGGTTTATATATTTAAAACCTTCTTATAGGAAACTCCTAAGTAGGAATGGTTAGCTATACTCCGTCTATAAATACATTGAAAGATCTTGAATGACAAAAATAGTCGCTCTTAGGATAAAATCGGTCATCCAAAGAGAGTCTTTCGTTCATACTTCTTTTGTTTCTTCTATTAGACTAAAATATCTTTGGTCTTGTGAACTACTTTACTTGTCGTAAATTTTCAGGATCTGGACAGAGAGATATCTGTAGATGGACACATGAGAGAAGGTATGGATGACGCAGACATGATGTGCCGTCCCCAAATAAATTAAGATAAAAATAAATAAATAAATATCGCTGGACATTAACGTACAGCGCCATCTAGTGCCACACTAAGGAAGGATTGTGTCGTGGACACCAGATAGTTGATATACTACATGTTATACCTTTTTGTTTGTAAATACATACTTATTTTAAATATTAAACATCCATGAGTCGGAAACAAATGTCCATGTTCATCACACAAACATTTGCTCCTACCGGGATTCGAACCCAGGAAAGAACGTAAGGCAACTTCACTACCACTACGCCATTCGGGTCGTCTTATAAGGTCGAATAAGGTTAGAATAATGATGATGGTGAATTCATAGTAAACTAGCTGACCCGTGCAACTTCCTTTGCCTTACAAATAGAAATAATGCAATATTGCTCACCCCGGTAACTGATTAGCGTGATAATATTATAGCCTATGTTCTTCCCCAGGTTGAAATATGTCTCCTTGCCAAATATCATTACGATCCAATCAGCCGTTTAGTTGTGAAAAGGTAGCAAACAGACATACAGAGTTACTTTAGAATTTATAATATTGAGTATGGAGTCATCATCTATACCTAGCCTACTTTTCCCAACTAAGTTGGGGTCGGCTTCCAGTCTAACTGGATGCAGCTGAATGCTAGTATTTTACATGGAGCGACTGCCTATCTGACCTCCACAACCCAGTTAATACTGGGTAATACGATACCACTTGGTAAGACTGGTTGTCAGACTTTTTGGGCCACTGACTACCTGTAGCGACTGCCACAGATGGACAAATGATAGCCGGGACCAACTGCTTTACGTGCTTTCCGAGGTACGGAGGAAACTCGGTATGTAAGGGCTTAACCTAAAGATAGTTATTATTTAGCCACGAGTTCCTTCCCCAGTTAACATAAACATTAAATTAAATTGAATACCAAACATAAAGGGCACTCAAATAAAAGTGCATTACTTTAATTTAAAGCTCGCATGTATAAGTGGTTTTAATTAAATGAAGCCAAGCATTAATTTTGGCAACCGACACTGTATGCAAAGTGAAATGCTTTAAAAGATACGTTTAATTTTAATGGATTTATACTGACAAAGGGATTGTACTTTAATATTAAAATAATTTATAATTAGGTTCTTGTATTATAGACTGCGGCGAAGGTGGTGTGATGATCTGATCTTGTTCGCGCCAGAAATAACACAAAATAGAGAGGTTTGGAAGGAGAAAGGGGAGGCCTTTTCCCAGCTGTGGGACACATGACAAGCTAAGAAAAAAATATTGAAATATTAAAAAAGAGGACATTAATAAATAAAATTAATATCGCTGGACATTAACACACAGCGCCATCTAGTGCCACACTAAGCAAGGCACAAGCCTTTTTAGTCGTGGACACCAGATTGATATACTACATAATATACTTTTTTTGTTTTCAAATTCATACGTATAAACATCCATGAGTTGGAAACAAATGTCCATGCTCATCACACAAACATTTGTTCCTACCGGGATTCGATCCCGCACGACCCTAAGAAGAACCTAAGGCAGCCTCACTACCACTACGCCATTCGGGTCGCACTAACCCCAAATAAAGGGCATATTATGCGAAAGGCAGGGGTTTGAAGGCATATAATTATGCGAAAGTCGAGGTCCCTAAATGCCAAAAGGTAATATCGTAGGGTTTGAAGCCGCCATTATTACCATCCACAACGTCAAAGAAACTGCCTGGGACTTATATTAGCTCCAAAGGGAACACTTTTCACTCTGTCAACATATCTACGAGTATAACGTTACGTTATTTACAAAAAGAAAAAAGATTTATTCATAACATAGACTAAAAACGCAATCTAAATGAGAAATAACAATAAAGTAAAAAATACTTATTTGACTGAGACTCGAACATAACTTCAATCTAAAAGTGTAACATAAAAATTCCAGCATATATTTCCTGAATGACAGTGAAAAGCATACCATAATCTGTTACGTTGTTTAAAGAAACAACGTGGACTCAAAATGTCCGAAAATCGTAAAAATACGTAGTTTTATTACCTAGCTTTTTGCCCGCAGCTTCACCTGTTTGGTTTTCATCGACAACAGCGCCACCTGCCGGGTCCAAATATAGCTTAAAACCATCTAGTTGGGTGACCACACAACTACCCACACAAAAAAAAACACCAAAAACAAACACACCAAGAAACATAACAAACCATAGACTAAATTCAATTCTACAAAAAATATTGACCCGAATTTGTGCATGGTTGAAAGTAAGTACGATTTGAACATAAATTTTATCGTAACCTTGATGTAAGGACGAAACGTCACCTGTTCGTACCTAGGTAGTACCTACTTACCTAGTTCAACGAGGTCGATTCAGTCTAGATTACAATATTCTGTTTAGTTCACTGGAAAATTCTATTTGAGTATTTTTTCGATAACATTGTTTTTTTTTTTGAGCTAAATGTATGATAGGGAAGGGATCTAAGTTATCTACTAGCATAAAATAATGTCGACCTACTGTGTTACTAATGACACTTAAAACACTTAAGGTAGATAGATCTACTTACTCCGTGTTTAATAAAATGATCCGTATTTAACCCGTCACACAAAAGAGTACAGAAAAACAGTTAACAATAATTGTAGCAAAAGCAGCAGAACCCCACACCGAACAAAAAAGATTAAATACGAACAGCACCGAAGCCCAATATTTCGAAAGAATCATTACAACAAGACCACAGAGAATCGCATTCGAATCATTTTTTATTTCATATTCCGAGTTTCGAATAGCTGACATTACAATTTCAAACGTTCAAGAATGAAAGAATGAAATAGAATGAAAAAGTTACGTTTCTTCGACAGTCGTTTAAAATGTATAAAAGATTATGTATATTACTCCACATATACATTTATACTAAATTCGCTGAATAATTTCCATTTTCTCCCTAGACGTGGTTCATTTCTTATAAAGATTGGTCTACACCACGCTATTCAAATCTTATTTCTAATTTTGAGAATGACGTTGTTATAGAGAGTACAACCCGACTATTTGGTTGTCAAATTCTAAATTAATGAAAGCGAAGCCGCGGGAAAAAGCTAGTATCTAATAAATTCAACGGTAAAATAAAAAAACAAAGTGTAATTTCTGGATAAGCAAGGATTCATTTCGACATTATTACGAGTACAACTTAGCTTATCTAGTAGGTAATGGAGAAAACATTTGTAAGTAAATTCCTTCACAAACGTTTTATAAACCTTCTCTGCTCAGTTGCTAAAGTAAAACAGTAATGAAATAATAAATAGTACTTACAATACAAACATTAAACACCCAAACAAAATATGAAGCTCGGTGTGCCCCAACCTTAATTCTCCGGGTCTCAACATTTTTGTCTTTTTCACGGCTTCAATTTAAAATTTTATTTCCCCGCTTGACCCAAAGGGGAAGACGGGGGTGGGGGGAGGTGGGGCAGAAGACACTCATTATGACCAATTTCATCCGACTGTTTTTCCTACCATTGTTGGTGTACTGATGGCTCATTTCTACCCTTTATTTCAAGTTTTTTGTTAAGATTTTTCAGTCTGCGGAAAGAAAACTTGGGCTATTTTTGTTCACTTTTCCCCGTTTCTCCCTCCGTGACAATTAAGCACTAAGAAAATGGGTCGGTGTTTTATAACGTTTTGTATACTTACTTTGTTATTTTGATTGTGACTGAAATTAGCAGCTGCAATTTTTATACAAGATGGCGCTTTTTAATAACTTAATTATTATTCGAAAACGAGTTCTGTGTTAGGCATTTCTCAGTAGTAGCTACGGAGCCTGAGCTTGTGTGTTCGGTTGATGGCAATAGGCTCGCTCCCAACTACATAGGACTTCTAACATAACTAGCGAAATGTGGGTGTACCTACTATTACATAGATGCACCTCTGCCTCACCCTCAGGGGATTATAAGCATAATGTTAGATTTTAATAACTATTAGAAAATACCACATTTACAAAATAGCTTCTTCTCCACTACATCAACTTAAGTAGGAAATACTTCTAAACTTTGTTAGCATGCATGCAAAATACCAGGGATGCGTGGAAGTGAAGGGGCAAAAAGAAATGCGTACTTACTATGTCCATATCGCTTCAGTTGTGCTCGCTCTTCTTTTTTACGAATTATTGTGATTGACTGGGGAATACTATCTTAAGATTTGTTACGCTTTTCTTTACAATTAACTAGACATATTATTATATTCACATAGTGAAAGTTAAAAAAAAACCTGTTTTTTTTTGTTTTAGACAATACATGTACGTAGTTTAAAATAACCTTCCAAGATTTTTTACTTATGTACTTTTCATATTTGTTTTTGTTTTTTTTTTCAACAAATAAAATTTTATTTCAAACAACAACCAGTAAAAACTCATTTTCGTATAACCAAGTGAAATAACACCGTCTTTCTTTAAGTTTACAGCTTATTTTCTTCCACACAAGTTCCAAGCCGCAAGTTAGTCACAAAAGCAACAGGCCTTCGCAGAAGACGCCTTCCGTTTCCGACGAAATCAAACTCAAACTCAATAGCCTTTATACACAGTTGTCTTGTGTAAATATCTTCTAGTATAAGAAGGTTTACTCTTTTGATATAATACTGGTATACATGTGTAGAACCTATATATCTTATGTATAGGTTCATCTTATGTTTAGTAGAGTTTACATGAAAACTGTACGACGCAAAAGTTTTAAAGAGAAAATGTCAAAATTCTTAAAATAGTTTTTGAATTCTTAGTTCTGTTTTCATGTACTTAATTGTTTTATTCTTTAAGATTTTTTTCCGTGTTCTTCTCCCTGTAATAAAAGATAGTCTACCTTGTAATGAGAAAATATCAGACAGATTGAGTCGAAAAAAAGACCTTACCATTTTTTTATTCGAAAAAAAAAACTTTAAACAAATACTCTACGACTGATAATTAAAACACTATCTCCCCTAATCCAAAACTGCATAATCATAATCCACCCCTCTAACAAAAAACTAAACATCTAAAATTACCGAAAAAAATTGACGAGGGGTGGTTCCCTCTCTCCCTGGCCAATTTAATGTGCACGGCTGTATTGATTCTCCGGCATTCTTTCACACAGGCGCGGAGGAGCACCCCCACCCGCCACCCCCCACTTCCGTCACCCTATACGAACTTGGGATAAACTCGGATAAGACTTTTTCGGGATATGGTGTGGTCATCTCTATTTTTTTTCTTCGTTTCTTTATTCGAAATTGGTTGCTGGCTGGTAAAAGGAAATGAGGTTGGGAAATGTGTTCGGGATTTCAAAATTCTAATAAGCTTTTTTTTCATGATTTGAAAATCGAACGACTAATGTTTAGAGTTCGTTAGACGCCGTCGTTACTAAGATTTTTTCTTCGATTCAAATAAAGAAGAATGATTGATGGCTTTACTTACAAATAGAAGGCAAATTAGCTACACACACAGTACACACCAACATACAAATCTGAAGAATACACAAAACACAAGTAAACATACCGTAGAGTAATTCTAAGTAAAAACATACCATTACGTCACCCAAACTGAAATTACACTCAGTAAACAAGATGAAAGAGAATCTAGCACTGTCACCAAATAAATCTATGTGCTAACAGTAAGGAACGCAACAGGTCTGAAAGCGGCCATGCAAATTTAACACAGCCTACAGTAAACTTAGTCTGGCTTTAAATTCACTTATTGTAGACTTTCGTGCATTCTGTAGCTCAACTTAAATGGTGATAAGTATTCATTTAATGCTTATAGTGGCAGTTATGACGGAAGAAATAAAGGCGCTGTAAGTACTGAAATAATAAAGCGAGTAATGAAAAGATAGCATGACTATAACTGGTTAAAAGAGCTTACAGAAATCAGTGGCCGTTCTATTCTAAATCCGAAAAAGCTACCGTTAAAAAAAACACTACTAAAATATCATCCAATACTGGCACAAAAAACCGTTCAGCTAAACCTGTCCATAAAACAAATTTTCCAAGTGCGAAAACCGACGCTCGAAATTCGCACAAAAACGGATAAAAAAATATGAACAACGTATAAGCCTTTACTCGGTTCATGATAAACTCGTATCAAACGGCGGCCAGCTCCAAAACTAGCGATCAACAAAAACAAAAGCACAACGCAACAGGTATACCAACTAAACACAGCCTACCAAAATTCTGTACAAATTACTCGATGAAACTCCAGTCTGACTATCTCCATCAACCAAACAAACTCACTCTGTGTCAAATTCCATAGTTGACACAGAATAACACAACCACATATAAAACTACGCACAAAATAACAGTTGTTCAATATTTAAACGTAGCTTAAATTTATTCTGTGACAACGAATGCATTCCATACGTTCGAATTTAAATTCGAACAGGTGTATTTGGCTGCGAGATTTGAATTTTAAAATCTGAATTCGAATTCGTCATGGGCCATTTGTAAAAAATTATTTTTTTATTCTGGCGTTCTTTTTACCAGAGACAAAAAATATCGGGAAATATTCATCATCATTTTCAACTTTTTACACTATCAAAAGTACACATGGAAATCAATGTAAATCACTGATCACGTTATGTACTCGTAGTACTACGACTACAACATTTCGTCATGCTGTCATACTTTTTATTAGACACTTTTTAATGTCCGTTAGGGCGCACAATGGGTGTCGGTTGGCACAGGCGCGACCGAACTTCCCGCCTATTGAATTTTCGCCTACAAAGGAAAGTTTTCAGGAAACGTACCGGGTTACTCCACTCGCCCTGTTTTATATTTAGTTTAACTTTGACGAAATTGTTCAACGGACAGTGTGTTTCATTTAAAGTTTCCATTCAACGTTCCATTATGTAAACTTCGACAAATGGAAATTCTTTTTCTTAATTGCGCATCGAACGCTGTTGTAAATATAAATTAATTTAATAAACAATAATAAAATCGAGCAGTGCAGGCCACCAACGAAAACCGTTGGAAACTAATTAAAAACATCAATTCCCCGCGCCACGCTACGGGGGAATATTTCAAACGCACGCACACACACGCACACCCCACCCTCATGCACACACACACCCAAGACGCACACAACAGTTAAAAATAAGTCCCGGGCCATATCCGCGTGAGAGAATGGTCCCGCGACTGCTGTACGACAGAATACGGTATCTAGTAGAAATAGGGTCAGTATTATATATTTACTAGGGGTTTGATAATGATATTCTGCCCTGTAGATAGGGGGCTACGGATTGATTTGTATTTATAGGTGGGGTTCCGTTTTGAAATAGTGTATGCGTCGAGTTTACCCCGAAAAGCACTAGAAATAATGTTTATTGACGATAGACGGCTTACTTTCGAAGATAATCGCAATTTGAAAACGTTTTCAGTTTCAGTTCGCATAGGTAAATCAATTTCGGTTCTGACCCAAATTGAAAACATCACCCAAATCTCTCCAAACCACCTGCCATTCCAATTTCAATTAACCCCAAACAAAAGACAATACCGTCGGAAACAATGACATATTCTAAACTAAATGAATTTAAATATAAATACACTTTCTACCTATCGGGTGTTGCCGCTCAACAGTTGCCCAGTTCTAGAACTTATCCGCGGGGAGATGGGGATAGGGCTCCGTCTTAAGGCTGAGCGGGACGGAGCTCAAACCGAGTTATCGTAAATTGATCTGGGAAGGGTGGCGGGTGCTGCGGCCCCAAATTTGACAGCCATGGAAATTGGCGGGAAGCGTTATTGGTCGCCGATTCGAATTTTTTAAAACTCCTTTTTTATCTGTTTTAGAATTGAGATTTCATTTTGAATAATTCGAAATGATAGATGAGCTTATTCTGTTTTCGATTCGAATATGGATTCGAATTGTGAACGTGGTTCACATAATCCCACCTACACCCACATCCTTGTACACGTAATCTTCGAATCAATACGCTACACGTGTCTTCAGGCTATGCCCTAATACAGGGAATCTCATTATCTCGCAGAGATGTGCTCCTGCTCACTCCCTGTCAAAACCTCGCGCGATATGCACAAATCGAAATTCACGATACGAAAATTTGAATTTCCAATCGTCTACTAGCACTTCGTTATGCGAAATTAGGATTACAATTTATGTGAATCGAGAATCGGCTACATAATCCGCAACTGGGTCAGGTCAGGGATGGCGAATGGAGATTTACTATTTATTTTCAAGCTTTATTATTACTTTTATCGCGAGTCTGAACGACCTCGATGCGGTCCATAACAATGTATAGGTTTAGCGAAATACCCCTTTGTGTCTTAGATGATCCCGGCTCACGTACAAGCGGCCTCATAAAAGCTTGCACAAACCAACATCTTAATAACAGAATCGGAACGCTTCGAGCGATTTTTAAAATAAGAATATCATAACTGGCCACCGAGGGGCCCCGAGGGGGGGCGGGGGCGGCGGATTTCGGAAGAACGTTCGCACCCCCCTCAAGTTTTTAAAATAAGAAAATTTCGGTGGAGCGTGATATTTTTAAAATAAGAACCTCTTTCGTGGCATATTCCGTGGAGAGAGATTTTAAAATAAGAATAGTTTCGCTATACCCCCCGGCCCCCCGTTCGTCTGGAGTTTGAAATAAGAATTCGGGGGCCAGATTCGGGTGGTTCGGGCATATTCGGTGGGTGTCGGCGGGTGTTCTTGATGAGGATCGGAGGTTTTTCGTAGAATTTCGTTAGCTCCTTTCGGGTTCATTGACCGGCGCGGGTTCGATACTTCGATGAATGTTATAGTAATTGAATTGAGTTTCACTTCTTATTTAGCTCGAGATGCCGAGTTCGATATTCGAAGATAGCTGGGTGCGCTCAGGAAATAGGAGTTAATGAAATTTTAGTTAGTGGGCCGATTCCATCGCTACGGCTGAATTGAATTAAGTTTGACCTGCGGCTTTAAAAATGTTTGGCATTTTGAGGTAAAAGGTTTCGATAACAATAAGTTTATAGGTAGGACATTTACAGCATAAAATAACTGTTCATTCTGAGTAGGTACTCCGATTCGCATTTTCATATTGTACTTGACAAAAATATTCAGTAAGCCGACTTAAATATTGGGGTTTATTTTTCGCGGGAAATACATTTCCGTGTAACGGATCAAAGGTTTTGTAGAACGAATTTATATCCATTGTGCAAATGAAAATGAACGTGATTGTCCAATATTATTGTTGCGTTACTTGTGAATCTATAGGATGTACTCACAGCGCATGTGGAATGTTCTAGACGATTTTTGGGGGTAAACAGGAGTTCAGCTCATGTTTAATTTTCGAAGTTTTTAAGCAAAATCGTCTAAAGCCCGTGGCTGAATAGTTTCTGCCACACGGGTAGAACTTCAAGGTTAAGCAACTCTTGCCGAAGTTAGTCCATGGATAGTTGACCATCATTATGTACCGAGTTACCTCAGTGCTTTGAAGAGCAGGTAAAGCTGTTGATACCGGCTGTCATTTGCAGATCTTTGACAGTCATTATGAGTAGATTAGCAGAAGCCTGAATCGTTTTACCTCATAATAACTGGGTTGTGTAGGTCAGATACGAGTAGGTAGTCGGTCCATGTTAAATGCTGGTGTTCATCTGCATCTGGTTAGACTGGAAGCCGACCCCAACATAGTTGGGAAATGGCTAGAAAAATGTTGAAGTACCTATTCCTTAGATCTTTTGTCAATGTATAAGATTCCTCAAAATGAAAGCTAGAGGAATAATAGGAAAACATGATATCCCCATATTCAATAACATACACTTTTACGTAGATAAATCAAAGACATTTTTAGACTATTCAGAAATTCGGAATACACTAATAACTAATATGTTTGTAACACATTTCTGGAAATCAATGTTCCTAACTGTATCAAAGATAAGACAGACTTTGCAAACGGGATTTCGAAATTCGAATTTCACGGAAATCTCGGAACTTCTCACAGATAACATAATAATTGTAATACTCGTAATTATGATGTCATTCATTTATGCGTCTTTGAAAGTCTTGTTTTCATTCACTCATTCATTCATTAGTTACCTTTTGGGTGCATTGAATGTAATGCAGAATGTTTGCGTAGCTGTAGAATTTATGTTTACTATGTTTTGAAGTCGTGTTTTCTGGTTGTTGCTCGGGTGTATAATAGTTGGCCCGTGGATGGCTGACCACTAATCACATACCGGGGCTTCTCCGTGCTTCCGTTGGTCCCAGCTGTCATTTGTAGATCGTTGACTGACAGTCGTAGCACGTAATTAGTGGCCCGAAAGTTTGACCAGTTTAACTGGTTTGTGGAGGTCAGATAGGCAGTCGCTCCATGTAAAATACTGGCATTCAGCTGCATCCGGTTAGACTGGAAGCAGACTCCTAACATGGTCGGAAAAAAGCTAGACAAATGTTGATGGTACAGATGTTTCGTGCCGTACGTGTATCGAAACGCAACTTGACGTTTGGACTGTCACTGTTACATCAACTGTCATCGCTTGACGTTTTGTTGCTTGTCGTGACTATGGTTCACTATTTTATTTAATCTGTTTTGAAGTCAAAAGTTGAAGTTGTTTTCGGACGCCTGCATTTATTGGATAGGTATTCCAAAAGCATTATTATAAAATGATATGCTTTACAAATAAATATCGCTGGACATTATACACAGCGCCATCTAGTGCCGCACTAAGCAACGAGGCTTGTGTCGTGGACACCATATAGTTGATATACCACATAAATAAGTACTTTTTGTTTGTAAATACGTACTTATTATACGCATATACATCCATGACTCAGAAAAAAAAGGTCCATGCTCATCACACAAAGATTTGATCCTAGCATGGTTTTAAGTCTTTTATTTATTACACAGGTTTTATATTTACTTTAAATTTGTTAGTTTATAAGGTATCTATGGGCCATTGTAGCCTAAAATAAATACATTGATTGATTGTAAGGCAGCCTCGTTACCGCTGCGCCATTCCGGTCGTCAAATAAGTACTCGTATTATGACCAAAATTTCGTTCAGTTCCTGAGTTTAACCGTCTCTTCATGTTGCAGGGTTGTCGCACGAGTGCCATGGCGGAGTGCTCGTTCGTGCGGTGTCAGCAAGAACGTCGCGCGATACGCAAGGAGCTGCAGCGCTGGACTAAGAACATGGTCTATATATTGGGTGAGTGATATTCTAGATTTTGTTGCTGTTAGTTGGCTTGTGATGGGCCAGTATCTCACCTGAAGTGTGAAAGACGATGTTCCATAATTGACTTTGAGATTCACGGATAAACATTTAAATCTGCGATGGGGATTCGACATTTAAAATACATTCTCAAAAAAATCAAGTGTCTGAGTAATTAAATATTGAATTCGAAACTGGGATCCATATTTATTTTCAAAATACGAAGAATGCATTCTTATTTAAAATTCAAATATACAAAATTTCGTAAATTGAAACATGATAATACATTCATAAATAGATATGGTAATCATGAATGAATACTTGTACTTGGAAATAAACCAATCACAGTTAACGTTAACCGCCAATAATTTAAAAACACAACATTTTAATAAAAATTACTTTAAATTTAAACATCTGTCTTTAAAATAAAGCTCCTAAAATAAGACAGACATTCAACCATTTTATAAATTACTAACGTAAAATTCCCTCCATTTTGTCACAAGTCCCGAGCTTATAAAAGAGCAACACTACACGAAACCTGTGCTTATCTTGCCACACTAAAAATATCCAGTGGAACCAGTTACATACTCGTTCACTGAAGCAACAGTGTTGTCAGAGGAGAAAATATGCGACAGAGACCGAACTCCATATGTTCATACGCAAGCGAGAAAGATCGAATATATTCATGGAAGCTCTGGGATTCGTGGTTGGGTTTTGTTATTGGTGATACTTTTTTCAAGAGTTTATATTTTTACAAGTAGTTATTTCCATTTAACTTGCTTTCAAAAGGTTGAAGAAAAAATCTAGAGAAAACGGCATGACCTAACGCTAAAATTATGATGAAGACATGTGAGTCCTGTGACATTCACAAACCCGCACTAGGCCCGCGTGGTAGATTCTCCCTCTCACAGAGGAGGACTTATGTCATTATTTGGTTCTAGGACGATTTCCCCGATTTCCTTGCGATGTTTTCTATTACGAATTTGAAGTGCGATTGCGATTAATTGAATTACTTATTACACTAACACAAAACAGCAGAGGAAGTGAGCTCTCGAAGTCGGCGTGACCAACACAGACTTGTGCTGGATGTGCTCCCTCGATCAGCGAAATATAATAAAAACTCTCTGGCTATCTCTATAATAAATTACCAAAAATGTTTAAAACATTAAATTGTAAATTATTTAAAATCGAATTATATAAATGGCTTAATAATAATATTTTTTATAGCATTAATGATTTTTTAATACGAATTCATAATGTATTTTTAGTAAGTAAGTTTGCATGCTTTAGTACTAAGCAAAACATGTCCGACCTACTACTTTTCTTTGGAATAACACCTTGTATACCATGTTTTATGCAAATAAAAATATCTTATCTTATCTTATCAAAGAAATACACACACTCTGTCAAGCAAGTGTCTTACTGACAACGACCTCAAAATCGGGTCCCATTGGGCCAACACAGCGCAATTGATGTTGATGATCATAATATTGACGATATTGTCCAACTACAGTATGACTGTACCCTCGGTTGAGGCACGCCATGTACTCATCCACACCTCCAGTACAGTCTATTCAAAATGTTCGAAACTATGTAGTTGAGTCTCTGCCTCATATATTATCTACTCCATAACGTTAGTTCGTGAAAATTTTGTACAGCAACTTGTATGAATTTTGTTTGTGTGTTTATTTGTTTTACGGCCTTATTGCGAATCTAGTTTTAGGGTTATATAGAGTTAGCTTTTGAATAGAGTTTTGAGGGTTATTGCATACTCTTGTGTGCCTTGCGGCAGGTCTGGTTTTGAGTTGAATGGGCATCTATTTTGTGGTTTTGTTAGGGATGACCATCCATACTTCGATGTATGTACTTGTATATGTATGAAGTCTTGAGGAGCCGATAATAATAGCCGCTCAGGTCGATATTTAGGTTAAGCCGTGTTTGCCTAGGTTGGTCCGTGGATGGGTGACCACCCTTACATACCGAGTTTCCTTCGTGCCTCAGAAAACACGTTAAGCTGTTGGTCCAGCTGTCATTTGCAGATCTTTGACAGTCGTTACAGGTAGTCAGTGGCCCAAAAAGTATGACAACCAGTCAAGGGGTATCGTATTCCCCGGTACTAACTGGGTTGTGGAGGTCAGATATGCAGTCGCTCCATGTAAAATACTGGTATTCAGCTGAATGCCGACCCCAACATAGATGATGTGTTAAATAGGTACTATTAGCCAGTAATTACAGGATGACGTCAGGCAATTTCAAGCTACAAGTGGCTATCGGTAACTTTTTTCATAATAATAATGTAGTTCAACCTCGGAATGAGTGACTGATATATCTATACATATTTTCAGTATCTGGGTCAGGGGTCAGTTGAACAATTTTAGGTAGTTGCCTTTATTTGCGCTGTTACATGGCTGCAACGTTTTTTTAAAACGAACAAGGGGATATCTAGTAGTTTTTCTCCTTTTCCTAAAGGTGTGTGTATCTAGGTAAGTCAACACTAATATTATAAAGAGGAAAAAAACATTTTTGTGTGTGTATGTTTGTAATGAATAAACTCAAAAACTACTGTGCCGATTTCAAAAATTCTTTCACCATTGGAAAGCTACATTCACCCTGAGTAACATAAGCTACATTTTATCCCCGTACTCCCATGGGAAGGAGAACTACAAGGGTGAAACCGCGTGACATCCGCTAGTATATTATATTTTGCGATTTATTAGTTGATCCGGTAAAGTTCATAACAAAAACTCCCATTAGTTCTACCGTAAAATAGTGTAATAGAACAGTAGAAGTAATGGGACTTTTTGTTCCCACTAGTTCTATGATTTTGTACCACCTGAAATCGTAGAACTAGCGGGAAAAAAGGACCCACTAGTTCTACCGTAGAAGTGTGTGGTAGAACCAGTGAAAATGATCCGAATTTTTGACTCATCACTCAAACTCTTAAGCTTAAAAAAACATCTATGGCTACCTATGCTATTAGGTCCATACTGGTGATTAACTCAAAGTGGTGATTTATGTTGGATGGATAAAAATAGTAAATGAACTTCCAAATACGCCTATGACCTGGCTCCTTCAGATAATGGTAGACCAAACATTAACCTGGTGAGAAGCAAATGTGATGCTAGTGGTGATTTAAATAATTATTTTATGTAGGATTCTAAAATCTTCAAAATTTGCGTTTGAATATTATGAAACACATTTTACGACGCCATATCATCATATTAGTGTCTAGATTCAAATGGTGCAAACATAAAGCTACTACACATCACCTGAATGCTAAAAGTGAAGTTTCATCACCACCTAGAGTCTAAATCTCCTCATAATGATAAAAAATTGGCGTTAGAGGTAAGGCTAATAAAATCTAATACTACACTTATCATAAAACTACATCACCAATCTGAGTCTCAACATCTCGGTGAAAAAAAATCGTATATGTGACTCATCACCAGAGATAAGACTGTAGTCCTATCGCTGTACTTAATTCCACTCTGAGTCTAAATAAATCACCAGAATCACCAACTAGAGTCAAAAACTCCTCGTGATGATAAGAAATGATTAGAATTTGGCGTTAGAGATAAGACTAGGCGTACCGCTGTACCTAATTCTACACGTGGTTATAGAGGCCAAGAGCGTTGCAGAGAACGATCCATAATGGCCACAGATTTGACGTCATGTAAAGGAATTTTTTGCTTGGATATTTTGATTTTCATTTTTCAGTTGGGTTGCGGAATTTTTAAAATAGAATGCAATTCGATTGCTAAAATAATTAGCTGAAAGGTTAACAGTTCTGTATTTGCGTAAAGTGAAACTTTTTAAGCGGCTTATAGAACAATTTTGACAAATTTTACCTCAAAGGAAAATACGTGACTTTATTTATTATTTGCGGGCAAAATCTAAAACTTTAAATGACCACGAAAAATACGCCCTAGCTTTATAAATCTGAGCTAGAATGCCAGCAGCCACAAATTTCCTTAAAATATATCCGTCGACTTCGGTCAAATTATGTTCCGTGAGTGTTATTGGTAAGAAAACAAAAATAAAGGTTCTATTTGCAAAAAAAAAAGACTAGCTAGCTCTTGTGTTCGAAGTGAAAAATAAGTGAAAATCAGTTAGCCTTGGTAATAGAGTTTAAGTAAAAAGGAATTTCACGCCTTTTTTGCGCATCAAAAGAAACTAATTTTGGAGAATATATTGCAAAACTAGACTTTTGAACAAGTCGTACTATGGAAGTTACATTGCACACATAATAGTTTTTTTTCCAAAAGAAAAGTCACTCCAAATTCCACCAATAATCATTGTCCAAAAATTATGGCAGTATTGATCCTTAGCGCTAAACCAGCAACATTAAAAAAGGTGTTTCCGAATTGTAATTAATCGGCACTAGTGTTGCCCAAATGCAAGACCAAGACGAGACCTTAGCCAGTCTTGGTCTTGGTCTTGCGTCAATACACCTGGTCTTGGTCTTGGTCTTGGTATTGCGCTCTCAGTCTTGGTCTTGGTCTTGGTCTTGCAGCAAGAGTCTCGCAAGTCTTGCGAGACTCTACTACTACTAGACTAAACGGAAAGCGGACGAAACGTCGGGCTTATATTAAAGGTAAAATTCGTGATAAATACCTGTTTACATATATTTTATAATGTAGACTAGACTACTTGAAAATACCTATTAGCCTATTGCTATTTACATACATCTTCAAGGTCATTTAATTTTATCCTCCTGCGCCAACCCTACCCAAATAGGTAACTATTTTGTGTGCCTCTGTCCATACTCTGTGGCGGCGGATGCGGCGCTCAGTGTCAAATGCTGTGTGATACACTTGCAGTCTTTGATACACCGCAGCGTCTTTGTCGGTAAATGATCAAATAAGTAGGTACATAATACACCGACCGACCAACGGTTTATTCGCGGAACGTCAAATTTTCCCATTCAATCATGAACCTTAATGCTTTAGCGATAAAGTTGAAAATCTGTTAAAGAAATTTGACAGATTGTAGTAGCTTGATGTGCTAGCATCTGTTCCATAACATTGGCTGGCCTAAAACCTGTTAGACCTACTCGACTCGCTGTTAGTTTTAAATTGAATAGAAGAATAACATAAACATTGAAACATAAGTACCTACATAATGTTTACCAACCCACTAACGTTAGATCTGCACATTAGACAAGCATAATATAATACTATAGGTAGATATACCTACAAGGTATGAAATGAACTTTGCCAGAAAATTATGTTAGGTAAGTACGGTCGAACAAGCTATTTAGTTAACAGTTTAACCCACAAATTGCATGGTAAAGTGCAAACCAAATAGCTTGTTCGACCGTACATTTTTATCACACTAGTAACATAAATTTGTGAGTAACATGCTACCTAATTAATAAATAGTCGAAATATAATAATCAATACAGTACCTTTGAGTGTTATGACGATACGGTTTTGATACGGGGTAACGTCTATCAAAATCGGGATTGAAACCAAATCCCTACTTAATAACGCCCAAATCTCAGTTTGACTTAACTGCGAGACGCAAGAGTCTTGCAGGCTTAGTCTTGTCTTGCTCAAATCTTGCAGGGTTCAGTCTTGGTCTTGGTCTTGCTAAAATACGTCGGTCTTGGTCTTGGTCTTGGTCTTGCAAAAATGCAAGAACAAGACCAAGACTGCAAGACCAAGACCGATTTTGGGCAACACTAATCGGCACAATTATTCCTTTCGTGTTTTAGCGGTTTACGAATACATAAAAAGCCAATAACTTAGGAAAATGTCTACCTACCTAATTTATGGTAAATAGATATATACACAGGGTGTAAACCACCTCATCTTGAAGCCGTCAACCAAGCATTCTGTACATTAAACTAAGTAACTTTACGCAAAAGTTATTGCTGGGAAACGACTTTCTTTTTTGGGGTGAAAAATCACGTTTTGTGGTAGAACTCAATGTAACGCACTTAAAACATTGTGCTGATGGATTGATTGAATAGTACGTGTGGGACGTAGAGGTGTTAAAAAAAACTTGTCAAAAAGTTGGAACTTTATCTCCGTAACTAGAAGGTATGGTATCCCAGGTATGGGTGTGGAATAAAAAAATGATCGTAATGACGGGGAGAACAAATGGCTTTCGGCTTCGTTAAGAGGTGTTTTACATCCTTTATATGTATGTGTTTTGTTTTTCTTAAACCTACGGAGGATTACTCCTCCCGCATCCATTCTCTGAAAACCAGACCAAAAATTTTAAACGCACACTTAATCGAAATTCAGCTGCGACCATTGTAGAGCGGTGCATCGGTCGCGGCAGCGCGCATGCGCCCTACTGTTCTCTGCCAAACAACCTGTTGCAACCGGGACGGCGTGCACAAATGCAACTTCTCTCCCCGCAATCAGGAGCTAAATTATTCAATATCTAGTCACCAACTACGTCTAACGTTTCCGAAAAACTAAATTCAAAATTCTAACTTTATAACACAAGTGCATACAATTTTCCAACCAGTAATACCAACCGCCGGACCCGTAAAAATTCAAATTTTAGAACGAACGTCTTGTAAAGTGCGTCGCGTAGTCACGTCTTACGACCAAGACGCCGTAGTGAAGTGCTCAGTGAAATAAATAGGTGCTTTTAATATCCGATATTTTTTATTAGCCAGTTATTCGTTGCGGTTTTTAAATTTAGAATATATTTATACTCGTGTACAGTTTAGAAAAGTTTTGCAAAGTTCACGCGAAAGTTGGTTAAAGTTGATTTTGAAAATCGAATCTCGGTTTCGGAATTCTAATTCGGTTGTGGGGAGTAATTGGTGGCGGTTGGCGAAGTTTAGCGGCGTCTGGAAACGTGAAGTTGGCATTCACAAGCAACAAGTGTTCGTCTGATGCCTTCCCCGGTAAATGTGCCACTGTTACGAGTTTGCATGCCCGCTGTACCGGGATTACTCTACGTACTCCCCGCCGGTGCTATGAATTCGGGATTTTCGTTGTTCCTATTTGTTGATTTACTGCCACTGTTGATATAATACGTTCGTGCTTTTTCCCAGTTTCCGCAGCAGTTTAAAGGTTATTGCTTCATTTTTTTCGCATGCATGTGTATAATATGTTATTTTTTGTGTGGGTGGGTGGGGCTTCCTTTTGTTTTAGCGTGTAGACGTCACGCCATCTTAGATCGACAAAAAAGTGTCATGGCGTCTGGAACGGAAGAAGTTTTTTGTTCTAGTTTCTGAGATCTGGGTGCCTATTTTGGTGTCTTCGATTAAAAAACGGGTTTAATTACTTAAGTTTCGTCTTAAGGACAAAACTTAAGTAACTAAATAATTTCAAGAAGGCTTCATATAAATGTCAGGTCTCAAGTTCTTAACATCTAAATGTCAATTAAAAATAGACATTTATTTTTATTTTTGTTCGGCTCATTGATGTTGAACGTCTCAATTAATACCACTTAATGCTTTACTACTGCTTACTAACTACCAAATTAATAATTAAGCCGTATTTATTATAACATTTAAGAAACAATCAACTGCATTTTTCCTTTAAAATGATTAACTTTACAGATACTTACTTAACAAAAAAGAAAATGGCCTACCACAAATAACTTACGCAATAATTCCACAGATTTCACTAAACAATTCGGTATGTAAAGTAAAAATTAACCTACGCTGATTCCAAAACCATTTGGAGATTTTAGGGTCTTATGCCTTATTTTTCTATTTTTAGCTTTCTATATCACAAGATTGTGTTTATTTTCACAATAATACTTGTAATCATTTGACTTTCATTTGACCTCTAAATGACGTCATAACGTAGCCTGAATAGACTACTTCCTTCGTGCTTTTCAAGATAAATTAAAAAAAAATACTTTTGTTTGTCATACCGTCAGTGTCAAATCAAAACTGTCAATGCTAGTTACTGTGTTATTTATTTAAATGCATCGCGCGCTGATAATTTCGCGTTCAAGTGATCTTCGCAACAAAAAAGACGACACCCAGGCTTGTATTCCATATTTACTTCCTTGCACCACTTCTTTTTTAGCGTTTCTTTCACATGTACAAACAATTTGTGTCGGCTATTTTGTTGTAGTGTTTTTACATGACGGTACGAAGCATTTAGCACTAGTTGTCGATGACAGATTCATTGCACGGATACGCAGCACGGATAATGGATAGAAATTAAAATTTGCTAAAAATCGTAGGAAAAGAAACTCAAACAAAAAGTTCACATCACAGTCACGATCACAGCATTCACATTTCACAACAAAATAAAAACACGTATCTGTCAAGCGTCAACTGACATCAATGTCAACTTTGAAGTTATTTAGTATTTTTTGTATGTACTGAAAACGTGGCAAAGACTTAAAGCTATTCAGGCTATGAAATTACGTCATCACGAATAATACTTTAAAAAATAATAAAAAAGAAACTGTAACTTGGAAAAAAAAAAGCTTAAAATTAGTTGCTTAAAATTAAATGTTTTACGAAATAAAAATGTAAAAAAAATACCTGAAAAATACTTTACATACCGAATTGGTTCGTTTCACGAATTACGCCAAATCTTATTTCGCCATATTTTCTGCCGGCGACATTTTTCACTCGAATATTTTGTCGACAGTTTTCGGTTTTGTCACTGACAACCTTTCGGTTCAGTGGTTAATATACGTGGGATTCGGTCCTGTGAGCGACAGACGTAGGTTCGAGTTGCGGAAAAATACAATTTTATTATGAGGCCATTTTGTAAAAAGATTGGCATGTTGTCATACTGGCCTTTTTTGGAATGCCGTCATGCAAAGTTGTTGTTGGGGATTTTTTGTTGCGTAACATGAACGAGGAAGTGGGAAGACTGAATGTAATTTTCGTGGATTTTGTCAATTAATTTTATCTACGCGGAATTTGAAATAAAAACCCTTTCACGTTACCCTTAATTTTCAGCACCGAAAACAATTACAAACTCCTGGAAAAGCCAAAACAAATTTTCAGTTCATAACCTCGGTCAACATTTAACCCAATTCTGAAATCCACATAAAATATACGAATTTCACAACAATTCAACCCTACAAGGAGAATACAACGGATTCTTTTGAATTTCGAAATTTAGCAACACAAGTTTGAGACTACGAAGCCATAAAAATGTGCAAAAAACAAAAATTCACGGGTGGACGTTTCAAATAAAGAAAGAACTTGATTATAGCCGCGAATATTGACAAGGTACTTAATTTCCGTAACGCAATTTTTTAAACATTTTCTTTAACATTCACATTTTGGCACGTGAATTCACTGCTATTGCTTCCTTAATAATCTACATATGGAATACATACCATGAACTTACGCCTTATTCCTATGGGGATAAGTAGAGACTACATAAATAAATAAATATCGCTGGACATTAACACACAGCGCCATCTAGTGCCACACTAAGAAAGACTTTTGTCGTGGACACCAGATAGTTGATATACTACATTATACTTTTTTGTTTGCATGACTCCACCTTTATTTTTATCTGATGGGAAATTATCAAATGACTTCCCACTCTGGGTGGAGCGGGAGGTGTCAGACTTTTACTGACTAAAACCCATCCATGTTCCTTCCTCGCCTTTTATGCTCCAGAGCGACGGTATCTCTTTCGAACACTCCCGCATCCCCGGCAAGTCCCGCAGCCCCGGCAACAGCGACGATCTTCACATACTTCTTTTCCTTCGTCCACGTTCAAACATCTGCTCATACAGTCTAGTATCACCACTGTTTAAGCTTTCACGGTTTAAAACTTAATTTTTACTGTCATTTACGGGATTTTGTTCCGTGATTATGTGTTACTTTGAGCTCCTGATATTTCGACGCTGTTGCAAGCGCCTAGTTGGAGCTCAAAATAACAAATAATCACGGAACAAAATCCCGTAAATGACAATAAAAGTTTAAGTATTACCATTCTAATTTCACAATTCCGCCTAACTACACTACTCGTAGTTTCAAACTAAACAAAGCCGAAATCATGCGTTTTTCACACAATCCAGCTTTTCTAAATGAAGTTAGCAATTATTTAAGGACATTAGACTATTTTAAATACCTATTTAAACTAGTTTAGCACATAAAAGTGGAAACAGGAAAACTACTAAGCATTATTACGTAATCGGTGAGCAGTCCACGAACTAGAAGCGTTTTCATTGCTTTGCCTACATTTTTGTACGAAGAAATAGTTAAACTGGATGTGTCTAATTTGAGCGGTGTATGTGTGTTTGTGTCACAGAATCATTCATTTGTAACAAACAGTGTCGCATTGTTGCTGTTACGAGTAAGGATGGTTTGGTAGTGAATTAAAGGAGATGTTTGATTTTGGGCCACCACTATGTTCACTACATATATAAATAAGAAAAAAATAGGGGAATTTCATAAAAATACTAATAAATTAATTTCAAGAGGGGTACAGGCGTACAAAAATGAAGTTTTTAAATAAGATAACCTTATTTTAAGGACAGCCATGACAGTTGTGTGACATGACGTTTGACGACTTTGATAGTTTTAAGAAGTTGACGTCTTTGAGTCTGTCTTTGCTTTGAGTTTGGATTGGATGTGTTCAATCAAATGTCATTGTTAAAATGACATTGTTCGTATATACTGCTGTGATCCACCATGTTTAATTTTATATTGTGTTGCTCGCCTTGACCAAGTTAATTTGAATATACATTGAAACGAAGTGAAATTAAAGAAAATTAACAATAAAAAGCGGTTACTGTAATAAACAGCGATATTTAAATATAGTGCATTATGTACATTACATAGTGCTGGCCCAGTTTCCATACATTTCTGGAACATCAGTCTCCTTTTCTTCTCTATGTCAGCAATAAAACTTGACGACAGCAACACAGGTAAGTAAGCTTTATTATTAAAGGTAGCTTATCTAAAGTGTAACCCATATAACAAGTTAATAATAACCCACACATACATTACTCCAGATAACCATGTTCGAAAAAGATACAAAAAATGTGTTCAGCTAAATGAACTATGTCTAGATTCCAGACGTAAATACCACACCAAAATAGTTAAAATGTAAACATACTTACATAAACTGATGCCTTTTCTCATGGGTTACCCAGACACAACAGTACGCCAGCTGCTACGGTGCTTAAATACTCCTTTTGCCTCGTTCTCGTTCATACATCATCATCATGATCATACAGCTAAAATAATAATAAGTTAACCTTAAGTCAAAGCTATAAGAACGCCCTTTAAACTATCAAAACTTATTGGGAGTCAATCAACAAATAATTTCAAACTGTCTGGGTGGAAACTAGTCTTATCTCCCCACAACTACACTCAGAAGCACTTTGCTAGCGCTTCCATTAAATCTATATCTTCCTCGCCACGTTTAGCGACAAAAACGCGGAAAGGAACTCGTCAACGGCAGAGGTTGTTGTTATTAAAACATTACGACACTAATTAGTCAATTATGTGCCTCATTAGCACTTTAAAGGTCTTAGATGTAACGTGGTTTAGCGCTTATACAGTTAGGAAAAACTGGTTAATGTGCAGTGAGCGGTGCGCTTTGAGAGACAGGAGCTAAAGTTTTTAAAAAATATAAGAATTTTCCCAAAAATAGTGAAGATTGACTGTTTTTTACCCAACTTTTTACCCGGATTTTATCAATTCGGCGGTATTTTTTCTTTCGTTTC
Organism: Xestia ashworthii; assembly: GCA_950022955.1. Classification (NCBI taxonomy): domain Eukaryota; kingdom Metazoa; phylum Arthropoda; class Insecta; order Lepidoptera; family Noctuidae; genus Xestia; species Xestia ashworthii. The sequence goes on along the minus strand of OX465570.1, from coordinate 16,729,498 downwards.
TATATGTTCTTACATAAAACAACTTACCTACGTGTGGAGATACAGAGAACAGCTTTCCTGTATTTTCTTATATTTGCAGAGTCACTGACAATTCTAAAGCTATTTATTATGTCAATTAAAAATCAATTGCGTCATCTAAGTTGTAAAAGTATACGAAATATTTAAAACTGAAATCCTTCAATAAACTTATTAGCAAAAATTGTGTAAACTCTCTCGTTCACTATGTCATGTCACTTGGTCAAGGTTAAATGAAAAACGCATTTTTTTACTATTTTTTGTCCTGAAAATAGGACACATGCGTTTGAAGCTGACCTGAAAGCATAATTATACTCGTATGTAGGTTCTCGGAAAAGGGCGCTGTTTGAGGAAAACTAATGAAAAATTGTACCCTTATTACAAAATTTCCACATGAATTCCTTGTACCATATTACTTGGGGTTGGAGCAACACGTTTTTTAACCGACTTCAAAAAGGAGGAGGTTCTCAATTCGTCGGAATTTTTGTTTTCTTTCATTCTTCTATATTACCCGCTATCAGTCACTGCCTCGTGCGTCTACTGGTCGAAAGCGAAAAGTTGTTCAGTTTCATGGTCTTCGGAAAGACACGAGAATTCGGACTTTTCTTACCTTGTATATTCGGGAAATGCAACCACGATTTCACACACTAAAATCTATAACTACCCACATATCTACAACTACAAGCAAAGTTGAAACTTTTAGCCTTTTAGCCCGTAGTCTGTAACTCAATAGGGAGTTACGGTCGACCTTCCTCTGTGTCAGTGTGTGTGTGAGATCCTATCTCGGAAACATTATTGTTTCAATTAGTCTGATGAACACACGCTTATGGGTTTCGTTGGCGATTTTATTGTTCTGTTTTTCGATGGGAAATAGTGCCTGCTTAGCTGGTATTAGTAATAGTGTGATGATTTTGAAGTTTCTGATGAATTTTGATCCACAAACGCTTTATACAACGTGTAACAGAAAGTGTATAATCATATGAAAAGGTGTGCTACAGACCATCAAACTAAACAATTTCTTCTTTGGGACCACCATCGAAATCGCAAAAAAATAATCAGCTGTCTCATACATTTGGTCGAGTAAGTATTGGAATTTTGTGTGGGGCCGTTGATTATTTTTTCGCGGTTTCAATGGTGGTCCAATGGAGAAACTTGTTCAGTTTGATGGTCTGTAGCACACCCTTTCATATGACTATACCCTTTCTGTTACACGTTGTATAAAAAATATAAAAAAAAACCCAATCAAATTAGGAATAACACTATTTCATATTATAAAGGGTGTAAAACACCTCTTCACGAAGCCGAAAGGCACTTGTTGTCCCCATCATTGCGATAATGTTTTTGTTCTACACCATACCTGGGAACCTTCTAGTTACGGAGATATGGGGGGTCAAAGTTACAACTTTTTGACAAGTTTTTTTTTAAATACAAGTTTTTTTTGGAAGATTTTAACTTTTAACACGTCCACGACCCCCGTACTATTCATTCCATCCATCAGCACAATGTTTTAAGTGCGTTACATTGAGTTCTACCACAAAACATGATTTATAACCTCAAAAAAAAAAGTTGTTTCCCAGCAATATTTTTTGCGTTAAGTTACTTAGTTTGATGTACAGAATGCTTGGTTAACGGCTTTGTGATGAGGTGGTTTACACCCTGTATAAATTACATCATTATTTTTTTGGGTATGTCACATGTAAAAACTGAATAAGCAGCCCAAAATTTCGATTTGAAATCGCTCAATGGCAATAACCTCGGCTTCTATTTATCTACAGAGACATTTAGTAGCAAAATAAAGCTCTACCTACCCGCCAAGGATTACAAGCGTGATGATATACATATGTAATTTTTAATATAACTTCAACAGGGTTATTAAAATGAAGTATAAATTGATATTGTTAGTGTTATAAGCCAAAAATGATAAACATTGCAAGTAATTCCACGAATTTAGGTCAACGATGTTGGTTACCATAGGAACATGTCGGATTCTAGGAATATCACCTGTTCTTGTATCAATTGATTTGAGGCGTTGAAGCCTACATCCTCCCATAATCGAATAGTACAGTCACCAGCACCAAGATGTTGTGTTCAGTTCAAATGCAAGATGTTGAGTTCATCATCATCATCTGCTTCTCTTTTCCAACTATGTTGGGGTCAGCATCCAGTCTAACCAGATGCAGCTACCAGTATTTTACGTGGAGTGATTGCCTATCTGACCTCCACAACCCAGTTAGTACTGATTAATACGATACCCCTTGTTAAGACTGGTTGTCCGACTTTTGCGCCACTGATGTCTGCTCAATTCTTCAACATCTTGCTGCATCAACATCCCGGCTGTCATTTGTAGATCTTTGACAGTTGTTACAGGTAGTCAGTGACCAGAGTCTGTTGCTCCACTGATGTCTGCTCAATTCTTCAACATCTTGCTGCATCAACATCCCGCCTGTCATTTGTAGATCTTTGACAGTTGTTACAGGTAGTCAGTGACCAGAGTCCGACAACCAGTCTTACCAAGGGGTATCGTATTGGGTTGTGGAGAGCAGATAGGCAGTCGCTCCATGTAAAATACTGGTATTCAGCTGCATCCGGTAAGACTGGAAGCAGAACCCAACATAGTTGGGAAAAGGCTAGGCAGATGAAGCTCGTGACTGTACGTAACCTACCTACCTATACAAGCCTGCTCTGTGTAAAAACATATTTTCCAGTAAAGAGCAGTTTTCACTTAGTGTGTTCTAGGAAATGATGATAGAATTCCTCTTACCATATATTTTTACCCAAAGGTTTATTTCTGGGTGTTGTTTGTTTCGGGTAATGCGATATACCTATGTAGTTTAACAGTTTAAGGAATGGGAAGCGATTATGCAGAGAATTACCTGCATCGAACTCTGTCTAACTTCGTAAAATACAGGCGTGATGTTTGATGAGCTAGTTTTGTAAGATTGTATTTGCCTAAGTATTTTTAATTTTCACGACACAAGTCGGGAATCCGGTGGATGCGAGTCGCAAGGGACCGGTCAATGTGGCGACACTTGGGGGAGGGAGGCCTATGTCCAGCAGTGGACGTCTTTCGGCTGAGATGATGATGAAGCCTCGTTGCTTTATGTGACACTAGATGGTGCTGTGTGTAATGCCCAGCAATATTTATTTATTATTTATTTATTTAATAGTGTTTTTTGGCAAAAGTGACGAAATGTTGGTGAATTACACTGATACACCACTGTGCCCAACCCTTCTTAGTATACACGCGTGAGGAATAAATCTATACAAATAAATAAAACAGCGTAGTAGTAGTAGTGTCTATTTTTAATATCAAAATAACAGCTTTTTACTGAATGCAAATGAAAATAGATACGGCACTTAAAACAAAAACACTTTTTTTTATAATTGGTCTGTCTGCTACTTCCGGCTCATTTCCGAAACAACTGGACCGATTCTGACGGGACTTTACTGGCAGATAGTTAATGTCAAAAGGTCTAACTTAGTCTACTTTTTTTTAGAAAAAAAATATGGTTACGTGCAAAAAATTAAACCCCTGAAGCTGAAATTAAAAAAAAAAGTCCAGTCAGGCCAGTCATATTTTTATAATAATTTCATACGGATGAAAGACGCGGGGTACAACTTAGTACCTAATACAGGGTGTAAACAACCTCATCACGAAGCCGTCAACAAAGCATTCTGTACTTACATCACACAACTAGTTAATTAACCCTACGCAAAAATTGTTACTGGGAAATGACTTTATTTGTGCTGAAAAATCATGTATTACGGTAAAACTCAATGGAACGCGCTCAAAACATTGTACTGATGAATATATTGAATAGTGTGGGGGTCGTGGAGTTGTTTAAAGTAATGTTCTTACTCTAAAGAATATGTATTTTAAAACAAACTTGTGAAAAAGTTGTAACTTTGACCCCCAATATCTCCGTAACTAGAAGGTTCCCAAGTATGGTGTAGAACAAAAAAATGATCGCAATGACGGGGAGAACAAGTGCCTTTGGGCTTCACTAAGAGTATTTTTACACCCTTTTTAGTTAATTAATATTAGATATAACGTGTAAACAACTATCTGAATCATTTGAAGGAAGCATTCAAATGTGCATAATTGGTGCCACCGAGAGGTTCGAGATGTCTTCCTATTTCATCCGCTTATGTTTATTGAGGCATGATGTTTTAATTAGAAGCTTCTAGTTACAAGATTTAGTCATTAAAGTTAACAAATCATGATAAGGCTGCCATGTTATGGTAAGCCTTTTGCATAACCGGGCACGAATCTTAACAAGCATTATGTGACTCAGTGTTCCCACTGCTGGGACCTCCTCTCTATAGGAGGGTATGGATTGGAAGATGTCACATGTCTTAAAATTTTTGGTTCTAAGACATTTTCCGGCAGGTTTCCTCAAGAGTTCAAACCCTGAAAAGCCTCCTTCAATACTCTTTGGTAAGACTGTTTGTCAGACTTTCCGGCCACTGAGCACGGGGTCATTGTACTCATCATTATGAACAACTTTTACTAAGGGACTAAACCCTGAATCGCGACAAAAAATCAGCAGTTCCAAACATTTTGACGAGTCATTCAGTCGAGGCACCACATCTCAATGAATTCTTGAAATAATAATTAAACAGGCCAACTATCACAGCCATAGGTAAACATAGATTGTATAATAAGACCACTTAGGTTTATTTCACAAAAGACAGATTTACCATTGTCTGATACCAAAATACACCATAGGTATAAATATCTATTACAACTCAATGGCTAAAACATGAAAATGACCCATTATCATAAAGGTGACCATAAACGCAAATATAAACATCTATCTCACAATAACCTATACAGAAATGGGAAAAAAATGGTCTATTCGATTATAAAAAAGAAAAATATTCTATAAAGTTTTATCATAATACTCGTAGTATAGGTACAATCTAGCCACTGACTTTTTTTTCCTTGACCACAGTCAATGATAACTTGATGACAGAAATAATAATCATAATAATTTCGATCTGAAGTCAATTTTACCAAATTTATACATCAAACTAAGAAAGAAAGAAAATACTTAAGTTTATTTGGCACATGCCACAAAGTGTACACACCATTAAATAAATATACCAAAAAAAAAGAACTTAAATGTAAGCAGAAAACAAAGCTGGTAATTATTGTCTCTGGTGTCTCACGAGTGCACCAATTAGGCATCAATTATAATTAGGGTTTTTCTCCCGAATTATTAGGACATTAATCTGGAATTTAAAAGCTCTGTGTCCGGATAATACAACTTAATTAATAAATACAATTATGTTGCAATGCACATTTTTTTTAAATGTCCGTTTTTTTTTAATCTGCATCTGTGGCCGCTAATATACCCCATAGTCAAAGAAGGAACGCTAAATCATATTTCTGCCATTATAATGGAAAAGCTTTGAAACATGATTTTGGCAACAAATTACAAAATAGATAGAACATCATACAATTCGTATGTAAACGCTTACTTCTGGAAATAGACCTCCTGAATGTTATCTGGTACTGTGCATCAGTAAAAGTTGGAAATAGAAATATATTGGAAATAAGTATAAAGTTATAAATACAACCATCTCGCTTCTACCAATGGGTGATTGCAGTACGATCCTAATTAAAACATGAGCACGGATTAAAACTGTTGCTTCGCAAGTTTTTGACGTTTTTTTTTTAACCTTTTTGGTAAAGATTTCTTCACTAATCGCCGATTACGATTTTATAGTTTAGAAAGTTAAGTCTGTCTCGAAAACATGTTAAACAAGGATACCATAGATTTTAAAAATGTTTACAAATGACTATAACTCAAAAATGAATTAATTTCCATAGTAAACTTCGTAAATACTCTAATAATATTTATAACAATAAAATTGATCTAAAATAAAACATAACTATGAAAAATAATTGTAAAAGTGACTCCAAAATATTGTATCAAATCTCGTAGCATTAAAGAAACCAAAAAACTATTAAATTGATCTCAAATATTGGGTGACTGGCAATTAATGTACGATACTTACTGATTGTACTCATGATAACAAACAACTTAAATTACTATGGGGCCAAACCTGGAAGCGCGAAAAAAATCTGCTGTTCAGTACATTAAGCGAACATAACTGTACATAAATGACCAGTCACCCTATGTAATGTAATATATACGACAAGAATCATTCATCAATCCGTAATCTACTGTTACTCACTCCAAAAGTATTATATAAATAATCTCGTAGCACATTCGTAGCTCCAAAGAAAAACCGTATTTGTATAGGATCTCGTAGCAAATGTCTTTATCTCAAGTATCGCTGATTTAAACCGTTTTTCATTCTTCACAAGCTCTGAAACTCGGCTTACGACTTTAAAATTCGTATCCCGACGGCAGCTTACACTTTTTGCATATTTAATGACACTTTTTTTGCTGAATTGCACCCCCTAAGATTACCTTCAAGCGTACCCCACTTTAGTTTCCTCTAACAAAGGCAAAAGTAGCTATAAAACCAAGTTTGAGCGATATAATAATGAATATGACTAATTAAACCCTTATCATAGGGCTTAATGTAGATAAGGAATGCAACTAGACGATCTTCTAAGTGTTTTATCATATCAAAATAGTTCTAATCACTATCTACGATTGCCTCACGCCCGCCAGAAAAGTCACAAACGAATTTTACAAAGCATTAAATGTTAAATACGCAAATTTGGACCCTAAACACAGAAGGATAGACAGTAAAATCGCACGCGGGCCCCGTAACTAATTTTTTGATGCTACGTTCATCATAGTAACAGCGCCATCTCTACGAATTCCAACAAAATTTTTCACTGAACCATTTTCTTATAAGAACTACACACTACTGCGTTCTGTGTGCATTGGGCACACACCCTCGCGTGCCTATACAATCGAAAGCACCCACACGACGAAGAAAAAAACGATAAAAAACTGCACACAAACACAACTTCCATCCACACACTAGACAAGGATGGACTATTCTTTAGAAAAAATCGAATTAGGACTCCGAAAAATTTTTGGAAGTTTTTGATACATTGTTATGTAAGTTAGATGTCATTTGGATTACTACGAAGTGTAAGATAAGTCGGTAGAACTGAAATGTACAAGGTTCATACAAGCGCGAGACACTCACACAGGCGCGCGTCTGCCGACGACACTGCACCCTGTCAGTGTAGTTGTGCTATAGCACGACAGCGCGATCTTGAGCCGTGCACTCTGTTTCCGAACGAGGAAAGACTTGGTATAGAAACTTTTGTGGTTTTACTGGTGATTAATATAGAATTGTGGAATTAAATTAAAGGATTTAATTGCTTTTATTTTGGTGAGACTATAATAATATTCAGTTAATATTATTTGTTTAAAATCATCGGAAACGTGTGGCTTATAGTGCAAAACTGTGAAAATAAATGGAGTTTTACCGTAAAAATGCAGGTAAAAATGTGTTTTGACTAGTGCTGGTGTTATTGAAGATATTAGCTGCAATTCCATCCAAAATCCCCCAATTTTCGGTATTTTTTTTTCACATTTACGAGTGTCAGCGTCACGTATCAAGACTGGGCGAGCGGCGGAGCTCGGTCGCAGTAAATACAAGGTAATGGCTAAGTACGCACGCCGTCTAGTACGGTGTGCGCGCTCAGTGCAGTCCCGCCTATGCACAATCGGTGGAGCGTCGCATTTCCGTTCCCGGCACACAACTGGACCACAACACGCGACATAACCGCTAAAAACCTCCGAAAAATAAACAAAAATATCTTAAAAAAAATTGACCACAGACTATATTTTATAATAAAAAAAATATTCATATCATCGCGTAGTGGCTTCGACAAAAACAAAACAAAATCTAAGAAAAAAAATATTTTGGGATTTAGTGAGTTTTTCCGAATTTCTCTTCGTATTTAAGTGCGGCTCACTTCGCTGAGATGCAAGACACATATCACATGGAAACTTAGGACCCGAACTATATTTTTTATTTAGTATTAAATAAGTAATAAAAGGAATATTTTTGTGAAAAGTGACTGTCGTGATGTGTTACAATATATTATGCTGTGACAGTGTTGTCGCTGTGAAATACGGCTGAATGGATTTGTGATTACATGACGAGGTGACGCCGATTTGTTATTGCAACTTTTTTCTTTTTTTTACAAAAATTACTACCGAGGTGTCAAACTGGACGGAAGAGGAACCGGCCACCTCTGACGCATGTGAGTACAATTTTGGCGCGTTAAACAAAGAACTTTTTATGAATTTTCAAAGTCAATAATGTGTGCCCTTAATCTTGCGTTCTCCTTGACTTAAAGTTGTGTGTGTGTTCGTGCGATGCATATGTAAACGCACGCGTCACGGTGGATGTGTGCGTAGGGTTCACGCACATTTTTTTGTGTTTTCTTCCGAGCCCCCCTCCACTCTCCCCACCTATACTCGTTATCGTTTATCTGTCCCACTCTTTTTCTATGACTACGTTCGTTTAACATTGCAACGTTGTGCGAGTGTGCGTACCTCGCACATGTGTGCGTTAATAAATTGCAACCTATATTTTGATCGAAGGCCAATGACGGCATAGAGAAAACGATTCTATTTTCAAATTTTCTATTTGATTTCTAATATAGACGTGTTGGCACCGAAAAAGATGTTGACACTTTTTGGAATTCGGAGTTTGAACTTTTTTGGCAACGAATTTTCGGGGTTGACGAAAAAAACTTTCCTAAAACAGTCAATTAACTTCAAATTATCGTTTTTCTTTGCCCTTTAATAGTAAATTAAACTAACAGATAGTAAAAAAAAACATTTTATTAGTGAAATAAATGAGTTATTACCGGTGCTACGAAGCTCTACGCGCAATCGTAGGCTAAAATAAAGCCGTCGGAACTTATGACGTGCGCTTCGCAATACATTTTTTTCTTGAAATTGTAATTAATTGATTATTAATAGATAATGTCTGATATTATTTTATTGATTTTGCTAAGATTACTATTGGTTTCATTTACGACGCACTTTTAAGAGATTTATGGTAATATATAGAACAGGTAACATTTTATACAAAACTAGTTTTATTAAACTTTGTTTTATTTATAGAGTACTTTACTTTAAAATGAAAGTTTCAATTATTGAAAAAAAAATGCTGTTAAGGTTCCTTTAGATTTGGTGGTTTACTTAGATGACTTAGGCTTTCTTTTATGTTATAACCTAATATGGATTTCTAACGAACAATCTAACATTTTACCCTCTACATAAAACCTTTGATTTCCTTACAATTTGTAAATCAAACAAAATGCATAACAAAGCATATTTTGGTTAACAAATCAGTCGGCATTTATCACTGTTTGACAAAAACAAGTTATTTATAAAAAACAAAAATAAGGTCATCTGCATTCAGGAAGTAATGTACTTATGTATGCACTGACATACTCATATGACCTATATTTTATCGTCAATACATAAAAGATCTTTGTCATTGTGAAAAATAAAACAAGTTCTTTAACTATTGTATAAATAACTTTGAATATTTTGGTCTTTTACGGTACCTATTGGGTTTACACGCAATTATGACATTGTAGGCGCATGATTTTATGTTTTAGATCGAGGTTAAAAAGCTTATTTTTTAATTTATTCCTGTAATAATTATAAAAAAAATAAACTACATCATATTCTAGCAATATAGTGTAAACATAACATCCATCAAAAAACCCTTTTCACTGTAATAGTTCGTATTTTCTCTCTCTTCTTAATTCAAAAACGCAAAAACCGTCGAAATTCATAAAAAGAACATCAACCAAATTCAAGTTCGCGCCCTTCAATTACAGCCGGGTCCTTGCGCGCGCGGCCAAGGCAAGCGCAGGCGCAACGACTGTCAATGTTACTACATAACCTACAACTGCTAGCCTTATGGCCCGCCATCTTGAATTCAGACTCGTTTGAAGGCTACGCATGGCCGATGTCTTAGTTTTGAACTATGTTTCTGCTAGGTTTATGTCTATTCGGACGCATGGATGTCTTAATTTGGTATTCAGATAAATTATGAAGGTTTTAGTTTTGTTTTCACACCTTTGAACATGTTTTCTTTCAGAAGTTCCTAAACTAAGAGCTTTTTAGTACCTATACAAAATTTGAGAGTTTATTACCCGAAATATTGCACACCCAAAGCATAAAAAAGGCAAAAAATCTCATTTTTATACCACATAAATAAAGGCTCTAAAAATGCTTGAAGGTCAATATAATGATATTTCCAAAGTAGATTATTATGCAAGTTACTAGCGGACGTGGCGGGTATTTAGGTGCGCCTGCACCGGGGCCAAGGCGAAAGTCGCGCTTGCACAATCTAGTCAACGTCTGCTTGATTTGACGATAGATGGCGCTAGGTTGCCCTGTTATGTGATCTAGACTTTAGTGAGGTCTGGAGAATCCTTCAATTTGTTTTTTTTGCACTTAATTCTTTATTTAAAATCGTGAAAAATAAACAATTCTTCTGGAGACAACGACGTCTTACCAGATTTTTTTTAAGCGCGGATTTGCTAAGCCTAATCACGGCAGCTGTTGTTCTCTATGGACCCATTGCGTTAATAGATATTCTGTTTTTTTTTTAATCGTTATTTTTTTGTCTAGTTAGAAATAGTAAAGGTATAAGTTGAATAACGATAACGATATAATAGCAAGAATTCTTATCGCGTTACACAATTTACGTCATTCCTATATTATAAGTGTGTGTATTAAAAAAGTGTATAAAAAACCAAATTAAACAACATTTTATGTTTTAAAATTTATAATTATTTATGTTTTTTTTTTTCAATTTTTATGATAAAACCTTAAGAAAGCGATAAGAAATAATAATAATTCACAATCAATCAATCATTTTGTAAAACAACGAATATATGTATAATATAATTATAAAGTATAGAAGAAGAGGCACATGAAATTAAATGACTATGAAAACATAATTTATTTACAATTAATTATTATTTTTATTGCACACAAAATAAAAAGATATGACACACAAAATTACAATATATAGGTTATGTACCAACGGCGAACTTAACCCAGAATTGGGTTTTCTTAAAGCAAACCTTACTTCGATTCGATTGCGAGATTTGTAGAAGAGGATAATAAACACAACAAAAAACCATTTCAATAATCACATAAGTAAGTAATTCATCATGCCACACTCCAAAATCAATTCAGAAATCTAAATGTTACTACTTATAATATCTAGTCGAACTATCAATGTATCTACACTATGACAACATATAGGCAGTATACAAAACGTTCAATGTCACAACCGTTTCACTATCAAGCGGCCATGTTGAATTTATTCCCGCCTAACTCGCTGATATTTATAATAGACGCCTGCGCATGCTAGCGGTCTAGATATTGACACGAAATAACGGTTTGTGGGCGCATTTTAATAACTATTATAATTTTAGTTTTAATATTATACATTTAATTGAATCTAACTGTGTTTTAAAGGACAGTTCTCAGTAGAAGCTGAAAGCTTGGATTTGTGACCGTTTGTTGGCAATAGGTTCGTCCCCTACGTAGGATTTAGGTCGCGTGAAGTTTAAAAAAAACACATATTTCCACTTTCCTAATCTACTAAGTCATGAAATGAATTAGATTTCTCACCAAAGTAGGGTAGTTGAACTCTGCCTGTCATGGTTGCCAGTATTTTGCTACTTTCTTTAACTATTCTACTTTAAAACTCAGTAAGTTTCCAATATACCCTTAACCATAAAAAGATTTACGTCAAGGAGCTATTAAATATAGGATCATTAGCTGTTATTTCTATACCTATAAGTGCTTATCATTTTTATTTATAAGCCATAAATTTTATCGTCACATACTTTTATGTGCTAAAGTTCATTTTGAAGGACAAAGTTTTGAAGATTTTGCCATTTTTAATCAAGTATATAAAACCTACACAACTATGCTAAACCAAAATCTTCAAAATATGGCTAATCTGTAACTTAAACAGTGGTTGTAACTTTACTCCACCTTTTTAAGATGGCATTGCACATCAAAATTGTAACACAGTTCTTTATGATAAGGATTAGTGTCCATACTATTTCATCTCTACACTCTTTATGTCTTTCAATTTCATATTTATATCTTCATTGATTTATCTGCCAGTCACTCACCAGAATATGTTATTCTAGATAAGTAACAGCATTTCACGTCCAAAACAAGGTGTAACAGTAAATGTAAAGCGATTAAAATAAATCTACCTGCATTCTATGGTCGTGCGGTGAATCTAGGTTGTGGACACTAGGCCGAGACAGGTGCAGCTACCCTACTGCAACCAAACCAGTCGAAATACTGGCCGCAAACGGATCTCACTGTTTGAATTTCGAATGACGATATTGTGGTTTGAAAATGGAATGTTTGAGGCTATTGACGGGTCGAGATTTTGGTGTTCTTGATTTGAAATTACTGTAGTCTTTTTTCTGTTGAAGGAATGTTTTTTGATATTTGAAATTTATAGGAAACCTTTGTACATATGGCGATTACACGAGCTAAACGCGAGTTTTATAATTACTAAAAGTATATGATTCACTGCTATAAACAAGACCAGAAAAATATATGATATTCTTCAGGATATATGCTAGCATGATACTGTTTTGAAAACATAATACAATTAATTTGGCACGATAAAAAGAAATCACGAACTTACCTCTAAAAATATCTTTCAAACAATAAAAAACATACTAATATGCATGCGATCATTCTGATTTTTTGGCAAATAATTCTACAAGCAATATTTTAGCATGATACTGTTTTAGTTTTTTAATCCAATCAATAGATTTTTTGTAAATCGAACGAAACCACTCATTTCGCGCTATTTGGCCCGCAGTGGCTGACGTAACAACCACTTTGTAGTGCAAGCTGATTAGAGCTTTATTCTAACAGCATTTCAAACGAAGTTTGAAGCACCACAAATAGAGTTGCTAATTTAGCTCGTCTAAGCGCCTTAATCACAATTACATAACTCAAAAATTTATAGAAGAATTAGATAAAAAGCCTTATTCCTCCGCCAATCCCGTTGAGTAGGACTGTAGAATATGATCAGGCACACACAGGTAGACCATAATTTGAGTTATACAGGGACTTACAGTACTAACCAGTAACACGTTAATTATTGATATAAAAAGTACCAAACACCAGACGCTTCTTAATTTCGCCAATCCCAATTAACCCCAACCACCGCTCAACACAAATAACTAAACACTCATTTCTGCAGACAATAATAACTGGTACAAAAAGAAAAAAAAGGAGAATGCCCAAAAATGAGGTCATTCAGACGGGCGGCGAAAGCGTCGTGCGTTTTTTTTTCGTCGCTCATTCGATTACTGTCTGGAAGCCGGGACGTATTGTTTTCCGCCCGTCTTGCGAGCAGATGGTATGGTTGTCCTTTAATTACGTCGGGTCAGTTATAAGTTTTCCCTTTCTATATTTTTGGGGTTTTAATTGTAAAGGGCGTTTTATGTTTTGTTTGGGAACTGTTTGGTACTGAATACTCAATTATTAGGCTACTCGCTGTATTCTCACTAAACATCGTGACAAGTTCATGTTCCATTTGAATTTAAAAGCAACTAAAATCACACAGACAGTCACGAAGAAACGCAAAGTTGCTCTTCCGAGATAGATATAAGAAATCAAATTAAGTAAGGCAATCGCTATCATTAGTTTTCGTATTTTATAATTATTTTCAACAGTATTGACACAAGCTTTTTGGTTGAATGTCAATTTGCCTAGGTTTTTAAAGGCTTTCAGGATACATTTTATAACAGAGGTTGTAAAATACTGACATTTTCATAGCCAATGGAAGCTTTTATAATGCAAACAAAATTAGTTTTTATAAGAATCTGCTTTCTTTCTTCCTGTAACAAACATCCGGTATATACACTTAAATCTATTAAGTCTTCCTTTTAATTATCGTTTGTTTAATGACAAGGGGATATCATTATTTTAGTCTCAGGAAAGTCAGGCAACATGCACTTTCGGCAAATGTTTTAACAACATTATTAGCAATTGCATATTCGTCTAAAAGACAAGCATCGTAAACACGAATTTTGATAGATATGAAGCCACAAAAGAAGAATCTTTTCCATATAATTATACTTTTTCTGTTTGGAGAATTTTTAGAAGACCCTCTATTCTTCTTTCATTAAAAAATCCGAAAGAATCGTGGGCTTACGCTTCTAGCATTTAAAGGGATTATTTTTAATAGAATTTAGTCTAAAATGTATTAAAATCGGCGCTATTATAATTATTATCATCTTCTACTGTATAGACAGAAGCGGAATTTTCATTTATCAAATATACTTCCTATTTATTATACTCACTGACTAATAGTAAACAATTTACTTTATTACGCGTGTGTGTTTGTAAATAGTATGCTAAACTGTTCCCCGATAAAATGTTGTCGCTTGCATTGACGAATTTTTAAACAATCTGTAGTGAATAACGAAATATTTTCGTGATTAATTGGTTTTCTTTGTCAGATGTTGTTTATTAAAGTTAGTATTAAATCGTATTTCGCTTCTAACAGTAGTGAATATTGTCTCTTGACAAAAACTATTCAGTAGGTGCCAGAAAAGTGTGGTCGTAGGTATTTTTAGATAGTTTTTTCGCGATTAAGGTGCAGTTTGAAAATCTGAACCACAACCTCAAATATACCACACCTTTCTGACACATCCTGTGCAAAAGGATCGTTACAAGTGTCCCTGTGTTCTCTGTTTTCCCACAAAAAAACACTGTGAGTGTGTATTAATCAGAATTCCAAGAATAAACTTGTACAGTACAGTGGAGTATCAAAAACTTTGAAGGACACGTTGTTTAAAATGAATGTTGAGGCAGCCATTTGCTCGGGGCAAACTGACGTATAATTTAAATGAAATGTTATCCGTTTGTGTTTTTACTCGTATAATCAAAGAAGCCTAAAGTATGACAAACGACTAACTTTTCCAATCTACAGTTTGTCAGACTAGATGATTTAAAAGTGCTACGAATTAACATAAACCAAAGGAATATACTGATTTTCAACCCAAAATTCTGAAAGAAGTCAGTAGGCCCCAAGCACAGCCAAAACAAAAACATTAACAGCCCAACTTATCTAAAATCCAATAATAGTTTCATTAAAAACCACAATCACTTACAACATCAACTTTCAACGCATTAAAAACTATTTTAAAACAAGAAAAACAAAATATAAAAACATTATCCTGCAAGACCGCGCAATTTCAAGTAGCAACACTAAAATCAAAATGGCTGCTAGCTCGGATCAGTAAAAGGTATCTATCGCACAAAATAAATTCTCAGTAAAAACTGATGCACCTCATCCGTCTACAGTTTAAAACGAGAAACAAGACTTTATACAAAAAAACTCTTGCCTGGTTCTAAGGGCATTACTCGTTTGTTGCCTTAGACTTCTTATTTTGTCTATGGTGCGCTTGAAAATTATATCTTGCTTTTAAAATGACATGACAACAAATAAATCGCTTATTCTAAAATTAAATTTCATTGGAAATGAAAACTGACCGTTCAATTTAACCGTTAATACATCAGAATTACTTGGAAAAACAGGGTCTTGCCCGTTTATTTTAAGCATAAAAGGCTTTCACTGAAGTTTGATATCCTGATTTGGCGGCGTGGAGGGAAACCGGTCGACATGACCTACCCCACTCGCGTATTCCTTACAGTAAGACACAAGGCGGCCGAAAAATACGACTCGAGAAATGTTACTTACCCTTTCGTTGCGTCTTCAAAGGATAGCGCCAAAGTTTGAATGTTTTTGGGGTTTTTTTAACGATTTTTCTTAGTTTTGAAGGCACTATAGAACTTTGTGTTCGATTTAATACTGATTGAGTTAAAATAAAAATACAGTTCTTAAAAGTTTTGTCATACAGTTTTAAATGAGATCGGACAATAAACATAGACGAATTACTAAAAATCTGTTTAAAGAAGAAATGTAGGTAATTGATTAAAAAAACGATGGATTGACATGAGGAGTCTGATGAGATGACGAGTAAGATAGAAGTACCTATGGAAGAAGAACACATGCTGAACCGGCCTCAATTGAATTGGAATAAGGGCAGGAGACTGATTTTGATGTAGATTATTGATTGCGATCTAATCACGCCGATTTGTATCATCTAAAGAGACTTAGGCGAAACATTCAACAATTTTAAGCCTTTGTAGCCACACAGCTTTTCACCAGCTCGAAATAACTAAGTGACTACCCACTTAAAAGCCTGATAAATTATGTCTTCATGTTGAGCTCTTCTTATTCTTTTCTAGAACGTCATCATCTTTTCAACTATCTTCTTTCTTGAGGATCCTAACAAGTGACAATCGATTTCAAAACGTTTCGTATTTTAAAAATACTTCAAGAGCATAGAGCTTTGGTCTCATCTTTTTTAAATTTCAACTCCAGATTCGACCTTCAAACCATAGAGCAGCACATAACTTCACCTTTCAACTTAAAAGAATGACTCCCTTCGCACGTGGCTGACATAAAAACAGTTTTATCTAAAATTCTAGCATTTCTTGCTAAAGTCTTCAGATATTTATGAGATTGGCATTGACATGCTTTAGTGGGCAAGTACACCTGTTGGCGGGTATGTCCTTGGATTACTTAAGATCTGAGAAAATGTTATCTTCGTACGTTTTATTTCATCTTGTTTTGATATTTACTTTCCTATGTTGGGAGCAACAGCTTTTATGGAAGTATTTGTTGCTTTACTAGGGTATTCTTTAGAGTATAATTTACGAAGTTAATAAAATTATCATCAAAAAATGTTATCTGATTTGAATTTTGTCTTAGACCTGCTTATTATAAAAACTGAAAAAATAAGGATTTTGTTTGTTTATAACTTTAAACATCGTATTATAAGAAAAGCTGTGGGCGATTTTGAAGAATCACTCTCTTAATTCGACAAAAAAAATGTGATCTAACACCAAATGTTAATTAAGAAGTCTTTCAAAAGGGCTTAATTTGAAAGTACTGTTACAATCAATGAAGCGAATACTGTAATATTAGAAATATAAGAAAATATTAACACACAGAAATAAAGATTTTAATTTAACGTAAAAAATTATGAATGTTCATAAATCCTTCATATAGTTTAAATTCCAAATCTCAGGAACATTTTCTCAAAGGAGACTACCCATATTCGCATTCTTATTATTACTCCCGTTCTTTACGAGCCAGGCACATCCCCACTAGATAATCGCTCTGCCCAAAGCTACCAAAGGCTTCTTACATCTTTAATACCAGAACCAGTTTGGTCCAGACCCCAGTGGTCCATCAGATACGGTCCTTATATTTATACCGAGCGTTATTACTGTAGGGTGAAGAGCACGAAAGATGGCTGATTAAAAATGTGGGATGATATAAAAATATTTTTGACCTTTTCCGTATTTTTTTCTGAGAAAGTAGTTTAAGGTCTTCATTTTTGATCTAAGATCATCGTAGCTCTAAATTTTTCATTTTAGGTTTTATTTTTAAAACGCGTGTTTCATTTATAAAACAAAGTTTTTTTGCTATGCGAGGCAACTAACAGTTCTCAATAAACAGTTATTAATTATTTGTCAATATTCCATAGCCAAGATTGAACGTTGAACGTGGTTTAGATTGGTTGATCGCGTTCAGATCAATGGTCGGGCCTTGAGTAGATAATGATAAGTATATAAAAACTGTCAAACACCCTTACTTACTTTACAGGACGGCATACATAATTATAGGTATCGTTAGGTTGAAGGCAACAAGAGCAAAATATCTAAATTCGTCCTTGACTTTTAGCAAAGGAGATTTCCAATATTATATATTTTACGTGGGATTGAAGCGCGTGGAGTTTATGAGTTCGTGGAATCAATATTAAAATGTGAGAGTCTGTACTTGGCTTCTATAGATATTAAATTATGTAAGATGCAAATAATATGATAATTTCAAGCCTGTATTCATGAAGGATGTAGGTAGAGGTAGATGTAAAAAAAACACCCAAATTAGTGTTCGTAAAAAAAATTGAAGTATAACAATGGATTTTTATGGAGAATTTCCAAATTTGAAAACTCAGTTTCACTTTGCGCGACCCAGGGATTGAACCTCGGTAATGCCGGTTTCCTCACTGACAAGTTTAGCTCTTAAAACATAAACAAGTTTAAAATGATAGTAAACCACAGTCCCTGATATCGATACTCTTAAAACCTTGACATTTCGCGGACAACAATGAACTTTTGGGTGTAAATGCCAATATTTGATCTCGGAAGAATGTTTATTTCTTAAATTACAGAAAAAGCAATTATAAGTTGACTTTCGAACTTCCTTGTTGTTGGATTACATTGTCAGAACAGAAAAAATGTGAATCATTGATCAACAAAAACCTTTTTTTTCTGTATCATCAAATACTTAAAACTTAATACCCAATGTATTCGTTTGGCAGTTGTTTTAGGGTTCCGTTGCGAAATGGCAAAAACGGAACTATTATAGTTTCGTCCTGTCCGTCTGTCTGTCAGCATGTCATCGCCATTTTATTTCTTTATTTAAGCTTAATCTAGCTACAATTTTCAGAAAATCTTTCTGATATAATGCACTAACCTCCTTCTTGCCTTTTCGATACAAACGCAATCAGGACCTAACTAACACGTATGCCTTCAATTAGTGCTTATACATTGATAATTGATTGTATTCCAATTACACTCCACTTCTCACTTTACAGGAACATTTCCACAGAAATCCTACTTCTCGTGAAATGACTGTCTGTATTTGTTATTGTTGGCATACAGTCAATTCTGTTGGATAACATTTAAAGCGGTTAAATCATGAATTAATTGAAGTAATAAGAAAAACCTTTCGAAAAGAAGATAAAAGGTAACTGATGTAATATACATATTATCATCATTATCATCATCACCATCGTTCTTTTGTGGTTGACGCAGCATATCTTTTTTCTTCTATTCTTCTATATTACTCGTCTTCTCATCAAACACCTCCTTTCATGCCATATCCTTCGTTACACAGTTCATCCATCGTAATGATGTAATATTGTTTCATAATTGAACAACACTTTGAACACAAATATCAATAGAAAAAGTTTTAAATATCAAAATAGATG
Source organism: Xestia ashworthii (assembly GCA_950022955.1). NCBI lineage: Eukaryota > Metazoa > Arthropoda > Insecta > Lepidoptera > Noctuidae > Xestia > Xestia ashworthii. The sequence goes on along the minus strand of OX465570.1, from coordinate 16,710,375 downwards.
TCCAAAGAAATGAAGAGTTTTGGCCCAAAAAGAGAGAAATACTGAAATTACAGCCAATAGAAAAAAGTAAGAAGGCATGCTGCTCCGACACCAAATAACTTAATATAGGTTAAGAGTGAAAAGACGATGAACGAACAAGAACATACCTAAACGCTTCATACTGTGATACTAAAGAAAATTCATATTTATACGAAACATAATTTGGAGCAGTGAATTTTAGTGTTGTAAAATATAAATAACTCTCAGTGAAAATCTTGGGCACAAACCCCAGAAGGGGGTGAAGTCTTTCAGTAAGTCACTAACCACGCAAGAAGAAGGGTGAATATCTTAGGGACGAAAAATTTGCAAGAATTTTAGTAATTAAGTACTAAAGTTAGCATAAATTCGTGGCATACATTGAATTTGTTTATTGTTATGTTACACAAGACAGTAACGTCACCCGAACGCAGAAACGTATGTTCTGTTCAGTGTGTATTACTGTGTATGCGGGATTGCGGGATAAAAAAAAATGAGAGCCAGTGAATGGCCGCTTGCGCAGGAGTGCTAGGGCTGACCAATCGGAGGACCCGTTTGATATTAAAAAAAATCATTGTAATAAAAACCCGTGAGATTGAGACAGTATAACATGTTTTAATGATGATTTTGGAGCTATTTAGCAAAAAAAGAAAAACAAATAAATGTAGACTAGGTACATTCAACATCTTATACAGCTGAACTGGAAGGTGATAAGAATCACCTTTTAGTGCAATGTAACATTTGAAAGTACATTAGAAACTTGAAATAACGAAAGGTGATCATAGCAAAGACATGTAAATATACTTACAACAGACAGGGCAAAGTAAACAACGAAATGATTTACTTGCAATAATCGACTGGTTGCTTTAGATACAAGAGTGACGTTTAAAATTTGGAAATTATTATGTCATTTTGTTATAAATGGTCATCATAGTAGAAGAAACCAACTTCTTCTTCCCTATAATATTGCAACCTTAATTTCTTAAATATTCTCTTTGACTTATTCATGAAAAGAAGCTGATACTCAAAAAAAGGAACTTCAAAATTCCAATCTTCTTTTTGCAAAACTGACCATTTGATGCATTGATATTCCTGTCATACCTCTTTTAGTGATTTAAAAAAAGAACGCATGACATGGACGCGTTTGGACGTCGGTTGAGGTAGGGCAGGTTTGAACAGGGCTGGCCACTTACTGATGAAGATTATAGTGAAGCTACTGTTAGAAAATGACTGTGATATACATCTACTAAGATTGGGTTATTACAATAAAGGTTTACTATGTGATTGAGCATAAATGTTGAGATTCTTGTTGTTTCGTTGTTGGCAATTTATCCTACAGAATTTTCTTTAAAAAATAACAACATTTGGATCTCAGTACTTCTTCATACTTAATGCAGTGCAATCCTTTTAAGATTGCGAATTTTGAAGATAAAGTTAAGTTCTTTTTTGGAGAAAACACAATAAAATTGTTTGAAGAACCAATTAATTGTTCAGAAACCTCAATCCCCTTGAAATCTAATCAAAATCATGCAGAAAAATCGCAGATACATTTAGTTCCTGAAAAGTTCCAACCCTACCATCATGCGTCAGCGCGGGCAGTTTGACAGCTTTTGAGACGCGTTCGCTTTTTGAATTGTGGGCGTAGAGTATCTTTTTTGATTCGATTGGCTTAGGTTGCCAGTCATTCTGCCTTTCTTCTTTTTATATTTTATCTGTACAAGTTTGGTTCATTAGTCAGTGTATGGAAAACCGGCTGATATGTGGTTTCTATGTGGTCACAATGAGAATGTTGAGTAATATTGTGTTCTCGTTTTAAAATAATTACAATATTTAGATTAATTTACGCGCCATGAGCTGTTTTGTTGAAGGTTTAGTACATATTACGTTTGTTATGAAAAGGAATTCCCGATGTTTTCATTGTTTGGTTTAGTCCGGAGATAGCTTGAAAAAGTGCCAGCCACATAATGAATCACACGTCTAATAATCATTGCGTTCCTTTTAGGGCAGATGGGTAAAAAGTTTTTGCATTTACTAAAGGGAACAAATAAAATGCAACTAACTTATTTACTGGAGAACTCGTCATATTATCATCAGACACCTCCTTTCAAACTATGATAATTTTAATCATCATCTGCCCAGCCTTTTCCCAACTATGTTGGGGTCGGCTTCCAGTCTAACCGGATGCAGCTGAATACTAGTATTTTACATGGAGCGACTGCCTATCTGACCTCCACAACCCAGTCAGTAACTGGTTAATACGATATCCCTTGGTAAGACTGGTTGTCAGACTTTTTTGTTATAATTTTAAACATTTATCTCAATAATAAGGTACTTAAACAATACTGATACATATTCACACAAAACAATCTAAGTTATAAAACTGGGCCATTAACGTTAACAAAATTCAATTTATTTGTGTATTAAAATACTTTTCGATTTCAAACAATAACCAATTATATTGAACCCGGCAAATAAATGCAATAAACAAAATATAACAGACTATAAATAGAATCAATAAGTTTGTTTTTGTTCACACATTTGTATAAGAAACCACAAAACTCCGCGACCTGTTTTGTAATGATTTACATTGTTTCTAAACTTTGAATTTATCAATACATACGGTACAATTTTTTTCGGAGTTAGCCTATTTTTCATTTACGAAATAAACCGTGTCATGTACTACGGGGTCAGAAAAAGTGACTTTCTATCAGCATAACATCGATTGAAATGTCAAAAAAGTATTGAATTAAACTGCCAAGAAGTTTATATCTATTGAAAGTCACCATCATCTGCCTTGCTTTTACCCAACTATGTTGGGGTCAGCCTCCAGTCTAACCGCAAACAGCTGAATACCAGCATTTTACATGGAGCGACTGCAAATCTGACTTAAAAGTCGTTGAAAGAAATACAAAACGCTTTAAAAACGATTGTCATTTGTCTTGTTCCTATGCCTTAGTGGCCTGGTGGTCCCTAAATCGTGACGACCGAAGTTGATGCTGGTTCAGGAAGTAGAGGTTCTATACAGATTAGGTGGATTCTCCTATTTTAATAGGGATAACTGGCGATTTTGTTACATCCTTACGTTCTTTCCTAAATCTAGTCTTATTTTTGAGTTGTTTGGCATCTAGGAGGTCATCGATCTTGGCAATGATTGTCTCTTGTTCCTATCTTGGTGGAAATTATCTGAATGTGGGTTCTGCAAGATCAGTCGATCTCTTATCTTATTCTCTGCCCTTATCGCAATTCTTTTTCTTCCAAACTTCTCATTAGCCGTTGTGGACTGCGATATCCAGCATCTATCAGAAAGATGCTTACCTCTAAACCCCGAACGAAACCGAGCGTTTTACCTAGTGTGAAACAACCATATATATTTCCACCGATAGCATTAATATAAGGTCACAGTTTTATCAGTTTAATAAATGCATTTTATGAGTCACAATGTGTTAATAATATGAACTATTGAGTCTTTCGACGCACTTATTGAGGTTGCTGCACTTTTCATATACCTACGTTTGTTATATTAATGAATAATAAGACCATTATTATTCTAACAGACGTCATAAAATGAATTTTCCGAAAATAATTAAAGTTATATTGCAAGTGATTATTTGTTATGGAACATGAATATAACTTCTTAGCGTGTGATGACTCCATGCAAAATACTGGTATTCAGCTACACTCGGTTATACTGGAAGCCGACCCCAATATGTTCGGGAAAACCTAGGCAGAAGATGATAATTTAATGTTTTTTTAAGGTTTGTCGAAAATTCTGCTAAGCCAACTCCTTTTGTTGACGAACCGCCTTGTAAGCGAGATACTCGAAACTTGAAGCCTCCCTGATAGTATCTATTGGTTAACTATTCAGGCTGATGCAAATTACAAAAGCCATGGCCCTACAATTCCCAAGTCACATCACACATTAAAGCCAAGATATCTATTCTTATCCTTATTAACATAGTAATCATTTAATTAACTAATTATAAACATGGTGAACATAGAGGAAGCAACTATGGAGTCAGCAGTAAAATTAGTCATTACAATGAGGAATTCCGGTGTGTATCCGTGTTTGTCAACAAGACAGTAAACTCATTGGCTGATTAATTTATTTTAATGAAACATTTCGTCTGTTGTATTGGGAGTTTTCTAAAATATTTATTGTTTGGTTTTGTTGAATCACTGCATTTTTCTCTCGAAGTCTTCTGGAAGAAATTTCTTTCTCTGTGCTCTTCTATGTTAATACAATGTCCTGTTAAGTATTTTGTGTGTGCATAAATAAATAAATCGTGTTTTGCTGTAAGTTCCCCTTGATTATGAATCTATAAACCTAATGTGATAGGTATGTACTTACCATAGTCATGAACTCATGACTAACTCCCAGATTCTGAGTTGTCACTAAATATCATGGATACTAAAGTCAAAAAATTAAAAAAAGAAGCAAAAGCAGAAAGCTGATGTTTTGAGTTACTTGGGCCACATTTAATACAATAAAATATTAGTGTTTCATAAAAAAAAAAAAAAAAACTTTTGAAATTGTTAACAAAATCTGATTCAAATTCGGAAGTACTTAATATTTTTATAATAATTTCACCCAAACAAAGTTTGCTGGCAACAGTTAGTCGTATATAGAAACACCAAATCAATGTTTAGAACACCCACATTTCACAAGTTTTGTTTTAAATCTCATTTTATAGAATACAAAAAATCTTAAACCAATTTCTCAAGAAAAGAAAGTTCGCTCCACTCAGCCCCAGTCTTGCAAAGTCATCTCCTTTCCATATTTCCTCTATCAAATATTAGGTAGCTAACCAATTGACCTGGTTGAGTCACCAGGCAACCATAAACGAAGGTAAAATATGACCAACCAATGTTCCTAGTTGACATGTTATGTGCTCATCAAGTTTGCTGTTTAATGTGAAGTAATTTGAAGTGTGTAAACTTTGTACTTGATGGACGTTGAGTGGGGAGGATTTTGGTATATTTGAAATTGGAAACGGGACAATTTTTGCAGACTTGCTGATTATTATAAAGTATTACTTCCTATTTTGAATCGGACTTTGTTATGCGGATTTACGGAAACACAATCTGTTTTTCTAAAATAAAGGGAGACTAAGTTACTCCTTATAACATCAGCTATCTGTTAGTAAAAATTCCGTCAAAATCGGCCAGCCGTTTCGGAGATTAGCCGAAGTAACAGACAGACAATTAAAAAAAAATGCTTTTTTGTTATACCTCGTATACTTTCAGCATACGCATTTTGCATTGAGTATTATCTTATATAGATGGTATGTATTAACGCTGAAAGGAAAAGATTTTTTGGTATATCATAAGTTAAGGACTTACTTACGAGAGTGTCCATCTATGGAAGACACGTGACCCATTCTGAGCTTTCGTAGTGGCCAATTATGGTCTACTAACTCCCACAAAGGAGGCTTTCAGTGATGAAAATAATATGTAATGCAACAAAAACATCAGTCTCAATAATCACCAATACATATTAAACCAAGAGCAATCCAATATCGAACTTGAATGTAAGCTTAAAAAAGTGTTTTAACAAAAGTACTAGAACCAGTCTGTCTGGCTGTGACGTACCGAATCAGGGCGATAACCTCTCGACGGAAAACCACGCTCCTGACATTTTATCGCTAGTTAGTTTAATACTTATTTTTATCATTGTTTTGCTACATTATCTTAAGTTTGCGCGTAGTTTTCTGGGTAGGAATTACTGCGTAGGTTCTTTTGTTGTAAACTTTTATAAATGTCTGAGGCTTAATCAGGAAGTTAAAGACTTCATGAAATTGAAATCGTCGTAAAACTGGCCAGCAACTACTACTACTTTAATAGGTTTTCAACTTTATTGCTAAAGCATTAAGTTCAAGGTTGTTTGGGGAAATTTGGCAATTTCAGGTAGCATGTTTTTTTAAAATTCGAACGCGTAGATTGTGGCCAGTATGTAACCTTCATTGCATGAGAAGAGTAGCTTCCATACGATACAGGAATAAGTAAAAGGCTTATTGCCTAAACTCTGTGCAATAGCCTGACTTCAGACTCAAATACAAGATTTAAACGATATTTTTAACCGACTTCCAAAAAGGAGGAGGTTCTCTATTCGACTGTATGTATTTTTTTTTAATGTATGTTCACCGATTACTCGAAGACGCCTAAACCGATTTGAAAAAATCTTTTTTTGTTTGAAAGGGTATACCTCCAAGTTGGTCCCATAGTCGCCAAGTCGGGATCTGATGATGGAATCTTGGCGAAAATCTCTGGCGAAATCGAGGGAACTCTTCAAATTTTATAGGATAACGTACAGCAATTTTGATATTTTCTACAACAAGTGAAGCATTTGCGTTTGATAAGAACCATTCTACCATCAGATCTGATGATGAAGCCAAGAGTCACGGAACTCCATAATGAGACAATGTATCCTAGTCGTGTTTGGGCTTGTTGTAATTGTAACGGTATGCACTTTCCATGTGAACCACTAAAAAGTGAAAAATAAAAACTTTTTTGCAAAAAATAAAACCGACTTCAAAAAGAAAAAGTGAAAAATAACTTTAGCTTCTGAAGTCGGTGACAAAAAAATTAAATCAATCATACAAACGTCACCGACTTCAGAAGCTAAAGTTATTTTTCACTTTTTCTTTTTGAAGTAGGTTTTTCTTTATCACATGGTAGTACTATCCAAGATTAATACCAAGTTTAGTTTCAACCTTATATCTTAGTGCTTAAGAAACAGGTCATCGTACCTTCTAGCTTTTAAAGAAGACTTTCAGTTTGTGTGGACGGTTAATGACTTTTGAGCACTGCCACAAGAAACCGATTGTCTTAAAGTTTTTATTGAAGCACACTGACAGAAAAAAAAAGGTGACAATGACAAAAAAAAAACATAGAATAGTAAAACCAAAAACTATCAAAAGAGGTTTTATGCGTCGCCAACAATTTCCTTACAAAAAATCATCTTTAGCATCGCACTTTAAGTTAAAGGTATACAAAATATACACAATCATAACTTAACAGCCAACACACAACCTAACAGTGGTATACAATCATACCCAAACACCCAATATTCAGCCATAATATTCCCGCTTTATCAAAACACAGAACAACAACCTCGAAAAGATGAGAACACCGAAAAATATGACATGAAATATTAGCAACAAGAGAGAAGGAGGGTAGATCGATACCGGTCGAGTGGACGATTCGACGTCGACCTATAAAACTGCTAAGATGCTGGGGTGAGATCGCCTGGGGTGGCTGTTTGAGATGAACTAAGTTAATGGACAAGGTGCGGATTATGTTTTTGAAGTGAAAACTTTTCGAGTGAACAAAAATCTTGGCACTCGCGTGACCGTCACCAAACGGTTTGTAGCACTCGTAGCCGATCCACTACGGTGAACGGCTACGAGTTTTTACTTCTATAGGCAGCCCGCTTGTTTTTTTTGGGTGTTGATTGATTTGTACGGGTTTTTAATAATTTTGAACTTGTATGTAGGTAACGGGAATGGAACAGAAATAATGGTGACATAGCCATAATATCACGGCTGTAAACCCCGAAGGGTAAGACAGAGGGGTACCTAATAGGACACCCTCATTTCGCCAGTCACGTTATTAGTAGACGCATTTAAAATACTGAAACTTAGTTGATTGGCATTTCAGTTACAATAAAACTTACTTTTATTTCTAACTATAGCTGCTTCCCGCGGCTTTGCCCGCGATCAAATTATATACTTAAACCTTCCTCGAGAACTACTCTATCCATAGGTGAAAACAGCATGGAAATCGGTGCAGAAGATTTTGAGTTAATCGCGAACAGGTACACAGACGCGGTGGTGGACTTTTTTACAATATGTACTGATCTATCCCCCCAAGTTCTAATGCCGCATCCATACAGATTCGCTTCCCTAATCCGGGTATATCTTGAGGGTCAAAGATCCCGAACGTGTCTGTACTTTTTAGACTGTAGACAATGCAGACAGGCTATTTGTTTGGCTAGCAGTTCGGACAGTACGCTGTACCTAGTGGGGTAGGGCATGGTTCGGAGATGAAGTTTGGTCGAGAGTCTTGAGACTTACCTATGTGAGAATAATTCATCTTTTTCTACGAAGAATTATGTGTTTTGTTTTCTTATGAATATTGTGATAACTTTTTAGAATTAGCTGGATCTGTGGTATGGCAGTATACAATAGGTAAACAAGTTTCAGGACAATTTTGTGGTAAATACTTGAAATATTGTGCGGAAGATCCATTCTTCTGCATATAGTCCTCATGTGAATTGAGCAATGTCTGGACTTTAAAAGAGACTTGTGACCTCTGAGTTTGTTTCGGCTGTTTCTTCTCAGAGTAGTCAGGTACGAAACACCGGCCCCATTTAGTTTAAATAAAATGTAGAGTAAAAGTGTTTGTAAAAATTCTTGCAAAACAAACAGCATTTATAATTTTTTGGGTTTTTACCGATAAGTTTGGTGTGTTCTATGTTTAGAATTTGCGATGTTCATTGATTTTGTCAACACACAAATGTTATGATTTAAAACGTAGTATTAGAGATTATATTTATATTCACTTTTCCCATTTTCATCATCTAAAGCCCCACTTTATCCACAGCTGGATATTCTCTTTGCTTGTGCAAATTTCCACGTCCCAGGGTCAATCTCATCTATGATCATTATCCTTCTGAAGATACCTTATAAAACTCCACCCACAAAATAACCATAGTGACGAACAAACTGACAGATAGGCGCTAATAGTTGCCAAATTGAAGCTGGCAACACGCCAGATGCTGTCATCGAGAGTGAAACGTTGCCGCATGAGATAAACTTTGCTCCCGGGATGCTGGGGAATACTTTCTCTGTTTCTATGGGATTGTGAAACAGGTTATATTATCCTGCGGTACTTAACTTACCTCTCAAGGTTCAGCAAGGTTGGCCTGAAATATAGTTTCGATTAGAACTAACGAGGAACACAAACAAATGAATAACTAAAATGAATAACCTGAGGGTCAGTCGTACAGGTAGTCAGTGGCCCAAAAAGTCTGACAACCGGTGTTACCAATTGGTATCGTATTACCTATAGTACTAACTGGGTTGTAGAGGTCAGATAGGCAGTTGCTCCATGTAAAATACTGGTATTCAGCTGCATCCGGTTAAACTGGAAGCCGACCCCAACATAGTTGGAAAAAGGCTCGGCAGCTGATGAGTAACTGAGGGTCTACAAAATGGCCGCTTTAACAAAATCATAATAGGATATTAATATGAATTCTAGTACGTTACAATTCGTAAAATGGTCGTAATATTAACTGCGTCAGTAACCATTTTAAGAATTTTAATGTGGTTCTTCTTCTGGTCTTTTTTTCGACCGAACTAAAGACATAAGGGAGTTTGTTGTTTAGGGATGGCGTCTTCTTCACGGGGCCTATCATATGGGTTCGGGGTCGTTTGGGTTGTGTATCATGTGGGTTGTGTGCTGTGTGTGTGTGGGGGTTGGTGTGTGGTTGGGTTGTTGGGTTGGGTTGGTGTGTGTTGTGTGAGGCACACAGCACACTTTTCTTGTTTTGTATCTTTTTTATTATTGTGTGTGCTTTATTAACGTCAAATAAATATTTTTCTTTCTTTCTTTCTTTCTTACTTTTGCTTCCATACACGTCATCAACTCAGCAATCATCTCAGTATGTCTTCCTTTCTACTCTAGCATTCCAATCTTATTATCTTTTACAGACTTTGGTAGGATTTTTGCTATAAAGATAGATGTAGTACAAGGTATAGCTTCAAGGAGTTTTCTGTACAAGGAGTTTGGGCATGGTACTTCTGGCCTGCCTGAGGTCTATTGTCACTGGCTTTCAATGAAGGAAACCAATATGCCTGAGAGATATTTCTCGACGGCATGTACCTAAAGCCAAGTCAGGCCATGAGCGGCATAAAAACTCCGGTAAGGCACTGACGACACGATAAAGAAGAATTCGTTTTTACCATATATTTTTATACGTGGGACTTAGACGTAAATTGGGAGATCGTAGGTGTATTACACAAAAAACGTTCCTAAAACGTACTGCCACTCGTGTAAGCTTACATAATCTGCCCAGCCTTTTCCCAACTAGGTTGGGGTCGGCTTCTAATCTTACCGGATGCAGCTAAATACCAGTATTCTATATGGAGCGACTGCCTATCTGACCTCCGCAACCCAGTTACTGGGTAATACGATATCACTGGTAAGACTGGTTGTCAGACTTTTTGGGCCAATGACTACCTGTAACGACTGTCAAAGATTAGACAAATGGCTGCCGGGACCAACAGCTTAACGTGCTTTCCGAGGCATGGAGGAAACTCGGTATGTAAGGGTGGTCACCCATCCACAGACCAACCTAGGCAAGCACGGGTTAATCTAACGATCGAAGCTAACATTGATAGTAAATATATTTCTACCTGTATTGCAGTGAACATCCGAGAAGCATCTAATTAGTATTTAAAGTCTATTTCCAATAAAGCTATGGAGCTTGAAGTTGAAAATCAATAAAGTTCCAATTTCAATATCCGATCTTACTAAATAAATGAATAGGAGAGTAAAACCTCTATTCAGCTTTTAGTCAACATTTTTAAAGCTTGGATGGTTTCGTTATTCTGTTTCATAATATCAGAATTGATTAGGTAGTGGGTTATATCACATTAAACTAAATGTATGTGATATTATCCGTCAAATTAATATTTTCCCTAACTGAAAGAAGCAGGTTTCAAATGAGATGACAAGTAGGTATAATAGAGATGTATGGATGAGGAAGACATGCTGCGCAGACACCCAATAAATTGGAATAAGGGCAAAATAATGATTATGATGATGATGTTACCTAACTAAAACAACCTGTCAAAATCTACCTACCTACTAAATTACTTAGCAGCATACAGACAGTTGTTAATAGAGTACAAATTAGTCTCTGGCATCACGCCACGGATGCTGCGCGGGAGTGAAATCTTGAAGTAATTGTGTTTTAGTTTATAGTATTATTAAAATCCGTTCCAATATTCATAGGTATTAGGTACACTAATACCTATGAATATTGGAACGGATTTAATTGAGAGATATTGAATTATGCTCAAAAGAATTAACAAGTATCGTATGATGTCTTGATAGACGAATAAGAAAAGGAATGAAAGGTTTTTTTGGAACTTGAAGGCATAGCAAAACAGACATTGCTCGCCATAAAAGGCTACGGTAGGTATTAATTTATTGATGTTACAATGTGGTTGTCAACAAAATGTCACCTTGAGATTTAAACTGTCGCCATCTTAGTTTGCTTCGAATGACCAACCAATATTTGAAATTCGTGGTAAGCATTCAAAAGCGGTGATGACAATCCCATTTTAAAAATGGAACAATGTTACTGGCAGAACTTTGACAAATTAATTCCGTAAGCATACTTCTACAGAACTGAGTTAGACAGAATACTATACTACACTAATTTGAGATAATTCCTGTTCACTTGTGAGTTGAGCACGTGCTGAGTGTGTGAGCACGCCACGTGTTTACCACGCTACTGTGACGTCACAGACATAAAGTCTAGTCAACAAGACATGCATATCGGACGGTGTAGGCGTAAAAAAACGCAACGGATTGCACTTTTTGCGGCCAGTGTTAATGTTGAGTGTTTTTGACAGATTAGGCGGAATGGATGATTGTCTTGTCTTGAGCTGTTTTTTGCGAGTTCGTTAAGCTTTTACTGTATTTTGGGGGTGTAGTTTTAATAGTAAACTAACTGAAAATACTTTTGCATTGATAGACCAAGACATTGAAGATATTTGTGCCACTAACTGTGCTTAGATTAGAATCTCTGAATCTGACATTGTAACGGTTTCATCAAATGCCTAGTGCTTACCTAGGTGTACTGCGAAAGTATCTATGTATTAAAGCAATAGCTGTTCTTAAATGAATAATGCAAATCATCATTATCATAATTAAACAGTTTTAAAAATTCGAAACATTCCACTGTAAAAAAACGCGTTACATCCATTCTCATAGTCTACGCCACGCTGAAAAAACTACCTGGCCAGTTTTGTTTTATAATCCTCATTCACGAATAAAATTCAACACATTCAAAATTTCGAACAACCAAAACTCAAAGCCCGGAACACACTATCCACACCAAACTAGCATCGAACAAAAAAAAAAACAAAAAGCTACCATTTTCCACGTACAGATAAAACGCCACGAAAGCTCTATTAAAAAGCAAAGTTAATCCACAATACTATCTGTAAACAAATAGTGGCACCGCCATTTTGGCGTGCGGAAAAAAACATTTTAGAAGGCGGAACTAGGCTGGGTTTTTGTTAAAATTCCGAAGTGCGTCGGTTGGGAGGCCCAATGGCGCGAGCGGGCGGGGCTTCTCGATTCCGGTGACTTTCGACAATGACCTGTTTTTGTGTTCGATGATTCTTGCTAGATGCAATATTCTCTTGTTTCGCTTTTGTTTTTTTTGTTTTTTGGCGTCGGGTTTCTTTATTGTATTCTGGCTGGTTTTTGGAGAACGCTCGATGGTGTTCGATTTTTGATCTGGTGTTTGACGTTTGTTTTTTGGAATCGGGTTGTTGGGAATTTCTTACTTTATCATGTTTTAACATTGTTTGGTTTGAACTATGAAAGTGGCTCAAAACTTTTTAGGTCTAATAAGCTAAAAAATGTCAACACCATTCAACTTCGAATTGATCATTAAGTTGCAATTTCTAGTTTTAGATTTTAGTAACAAATTCAATAAGTTAATAAAAAAAAACCATGTTATGACTGGTTGATTCCAAATTGTATCTAATACAGATACTTACTTAAATATTACTAGTCTTCAATACATTTCAACCCTAGATACAAAATAAATTAATTCAATTATTCAACATAATAAGCAAAAGAAAAGACAAATTGTTTTCATAAACAAAATAAACCACATTGCTTTTCCTTGAGTTAATGCAAAAATAAAGAAAACAAACCTTTTGAATGCAGAACTAAACAAATCGAACAAAGTTTTTAAATTTTGAATTGAGAACATTCGAACAATAAATTCAAGATGGACGACCAGTTGTTTATTAAACAGTTAAAGTCAAATTAATTATAATGTTATTCTTCTTCCTTTGTCTCTGAATACAGAGTCGTCCATTCTAGAATTTTAAAACAACTAAAATTGAATTTTAGGTAAGTAACTGAAATTACTGTCAAATAATTAGGTACCATGATCAGCCAACCATACCAGCTGACCTGATGTTCAATGAGAATAAACAAGGACTTGATTAGTTTTGAAAACCACCGAAAAATTGAATTCCTCCCGAAACGTGAAATGCTATGCTTAGATACATTCACTCACATGATCTTCCCGGGAAAACAGAAACTACAAAACGCCGCCTTCACAATTTATTATACTCAGTCACATGCAAAAAATGCTGTTTTGTGGACTCTCACAGATTCGACTACCAAACATCTCCATACACACTGAACTATCACCACTTTTCTCAACCCACCAACTCTGCTTACCCCCAACAAATTAAAACGTCACGTCACTACACGCGTATCTCACGGCACTAAAGCGTGACGCACTCCGAGGCTCTTACTTTAATTAGATTGGCGAAGGCGCGGCCGAGTGATGGTCATACTAGTTTCGGTGCATCGGATGTTTCGGTTAGAATTTATAGATACACTTACAATTATTAATTTCCGTATTAAAAACAAATGAATTGAAAAGAGAACTTAAAAAAAAACTGAACTTAAAGAAATTCGAAAATTATAAATGTATACAACGAAACACTATTAAAAAGAATTTATCAATTTTGAATTAAGATTAAGAACATTCGAAAATTGCAAGATGGACGACCAGTTGTTTATTGAATAGTAAAAATCAAATTAATTAGAATGTTTTTTTTTATCCTCTGAATACAAATTCATCCATTTTAGAATGCGTACTAGTTTCGAAATTCAAACGTCCTGAGCCTGACAGAACGCTAGTTTAGTCTGAATGGACCACGGTTCGTTCAGACGTAGACAAAAAATGTCTACGTCCAAACGGACCGGTGTCAAAAAAAAAAAACAAATGTATAAACAATAATAAGTTTAAAGGGACAGTCGCATACATTGTTGTTGTTGTTAAAATTAAATTAAGAGTTAAAGAAAAAACCGACAAATGACAAGGTCGGGCTTTTGTATTTGACACTCGAGAGTGTGTTTTAGCATCTTGAAGTAGGAAAAGGCTAGGTAGATGTTGATGAAGGTGCGTCATTCCCCTTCCTTTTCCCTTTTTAGCACACCACATTGCCAATATGTGTTTGAAAAAAAAAATTGAAAGTGGCTCACCACTTTCAATTTTTTTTTTCTTGAAATTGTAATGAAATTGAAAATTGTCTGCAGTTGTTATTTGTGTTTCTATATTAATTATACGCTATTGTAACTGGCGGCATTTTATATATATAATATAAAATGCATAACGACAGGGAAAATATATTATGTGCATTAGGCAAACAAAAAAGTTATAAATAACTATTTATTTTGAAGTTTATTTCGCCATCCCTACAACTATTTAAAATTATCCTGTGTACTTATGGTTTTACCTGAACGTTATATTTAATTTTATCAGGCTAAACCGGCTCACTATTTTACCTAATGTTGTATTCATTTTTAACATGTTCATTTGTCATAATTCAAAAACATCATCATTTCTCTAGCTTTTTTTCTAAGGGTCGACTTCCAATTTAACTGGGAGCAGTGAATTAAAAACTATATCTAGTACCTACTGCTTTTATAAAGTTACAGAAACTAATGAGAAAAATATAATTTTACCAATACGTGTCTTGTAGAATACTTAACGCATTCGAAATAGTCTTAAAAATAATTCTGCCATAGATTTGTTCGAGTTCACGTGACCCGGTTTTATAAAGTCACCTATATTATATTATACTTCTTTATTAATATTATAAAGAGTTTGTTTGTTTTGTTTGAACGCGCTAATCTCAGGAACTCCTCATTGAAATAGAAAAAATCTTGTTGTGTTGGATAGTCCATTTATCGAGAAAGGCTTTAGGCAATATAACATCACGCTACGACCATTAGGAGCGGAGCATGAATGAAAAATGTTGCAAAAACGGGGTTTTTTCTTTTAGTTTTTCTCTCTTATAATATGTGATGCAGACGAAGTGGCGTGGGTCAGCAGTTATCGAATATAGTAAGATCCCATTGTTGCGGTGAGCCACATAAATAAATATAAATAAACTAATTAAAAATTAAATAATTGCCATAGTACACAGTCTAAAGTACTTTTTGTATCAAACTGCATGCCGTTATTTATTTGTTAACATGTATTATTGGTAACAACGTTTTCCTGTTTTTAACTTGGTGCATTTAAATTTTCTAATTAATATTAATATTTTGTATAACCTATTTTGATAATGGAGGTAGGTGTGTTACTTACACTTCAACCAACTTATCTGTGCAGGCGGGAAAACACAGAACTAAATTATTTGTACCATGTTTGACATATCGATGTAAATTTTCATGACAAGCAACGCCACTGAAATGCAAACTTAAAGTGATCATACTATACTATACTACCGAGTTCACTGACAGTCTGTCACTTCACCCTAATGACCTAAGTCCCAAGACTTAGGTCATTAGGGTGAAGTGACAGACTGACCGTGAAGTGACAGACTCACAGCAATAAGGTTGAAAAGTGGTTGACAGTCAGTAAAGTCAGTAAGTAGTAATTCTATTTGGTTGTATAAGTCCCGGTTTCCACCAAAGCGGGGACGAGCGAAGCGGAGAGGAGATATACGCAGCCGGAAACCCACCAATCACAAGTAGTTGACATCTACATCAGGTATCTCATCTGTCCTGTGATTGGTTGAAGCTTGCACTTCTCCTCTCCGCTTCGCTCTCGCTAAATAATAACAGCCGCACAGGTCGATCTTCAAGGTTAAACAGCGATTGCCAAGGTTGGTCTGTGAATGAGTGACCACTGTTGATCACAGGTTTTAAGTCTATGCAGACGAAATGGCCAGTCAATTATAAAAAAAACACCTGTCCCGCCCCTAAACTTAGCTCACTCGAGCCCACACAAAACAGTAATTTTCGTGTCGTCTGAATCAGATATGACAACGGTCAAACGATCTACTTAGCTGCGTATTTTTCTTGTTAGAGCATTGGTTCCCAACCAGTGGTTCACAACTATAATATTATGGTCCCCTAACGGGCGAAAATATCAATTATTTAAGTTGTATTGAAAATACAAGCTTAAAATTCGCTGCATCAATTCAAATTGCTAACCGAATTTTATGAATAAATACTGTTTTTTTTCTTCTATTATAGTAATACTTACTGTAAATGATTAATAATTTTGAATGTAACGAGTAAAAGTTTATTATCAGGTTCACTTCACACAGTGTTTTGTATTGAAATGAAATGAAATGATATTTTAAAGTCGTCACTGATAAAAAAAAAAAACATAAGTTCGGGGCAGTCTTTGGGGATTGCCTATAGAAGTGAAAACTAAGTAATCTATGTCTGCTACAGGTTGTGCCCCGCGCAAGCCTCTAGCGGATCGGTCACGCGAGTTCGATGATTTTTGTTCTCCCAAAACGTGCCCAATGCGCCTAAAGAAGTTTTCACATCAAAATCGTTGAGAACTACTGCGTTATAGAGATCTTCAGATTGATAAGTCGTGATTGAATCGTACATATCCCGTGACCTACAAACGCTGCTATTATCACACCTACGTGCCTGCTTACTCCCACTTCAGTGAGTTCAATGGAGCTATTTAATTGGCGTAGTAATATTAAAGTTGTCGAGTTTCGTAGTAGATTTGTTTTGTCTGTGGAAGCTAATAGGCCTGCCTGAACTCTTGTTGTGCTGACGGTCGGTCGCGACGACAACGAGAACATAATGCAGCTGTTGGTCGCCGCTGACGTCAGCGTCGCAGTACGGTGCTGTAACACAATGTATAGGTACTCGTGCACAACCGACCGTGCGCGACCGCCCGTGCGCGACCGACTGTGCGCGACCGACCGTCAACGTGACAGTAATTCAGGCTTTAGAGTTCTCAGTAGAGAAATGCATTTGTGCTGAAGTCCTTTTTTTTTTCGGATGGGGAATCATCATCATGTCATCGGGTTGATGACAATAGACTTCTATTACATCATCATCATCATCATCATCATTTCAGCCGAAAGACGTCCACTGCTGGACATATATGCCTCCCCCAAGTGTCACTACATTGACCGGTCCCGTGCGACTCGCATCCAACGAATTCCAGCAACCTTCACCAGGTCATCGGTCCACCTAGTGGGAGGTCTTCCAACGCATCGTCTTCCGGTTCACGGTCGCCACTCCAGAACTTTTCCATCCGTTCTGCGAGCAATGTGCCCTGCGCTGCCCACTGCCACTTAAGTTTGGCAATTCTTCGGGCTCGTCGGTGACCTTGGTTCTCTTGCTCTGCTGGTTGTGCGTACTACTACACCTAGGTGCAGGTCCTCTGCCTTACCTTTGGGAGATTAGAGGCGTGATGCTTTATGTGTTTTTCCCACTATCATGATAAAATTATTAGGTTACGCCGCTCATAATAATGGTGTCTCCCTCATAGGTTATGCCGCTTATAATAATGGTCTCTGGTGGGTTAGTGACAAGCCTTTATGATGACCGACTGCTTGACACCAAAGATGGGTTATATAGCATTGGTATCTGGATCCATTGATTGGTATACTTATGACACAGTCACCTATCAATGGTCAACTGGTGTTGTTTGACTAGACGTTCTTACTGCGTATGCAGACAGGTATAACAACCGAATTCTCTGACGGTCTGAAACTTTTCACCCTTATGACCTAAATAAGGGTGAAAATTGATCGACTGTCAGTGAACTCGATAAAACGTAAATACTTTGCTTACTTCTTATTTTACTAACCTTACTAGTATTATGAAATGCATAAATTTTTCAGAATGGATTAATGAATTGATGTTTGTAACACTTTCACGCAAAAATTACTGAACGGATTTATACGAAATTTAGCACCCATATAGTTTATAACTTGGATTAACACATGGAATACTTTTTATCCCGGTAGTATGACCCGTGGGACAATTAAGCGAAAGATATCAGCCTAAAATGTTCATACTGTGCCTCATCTTCCACGAAATGGCGTGGGCCGTAATCCACCACCAAGGCCCAAAAGACCCACTGTCTCTGTATCAGAGATAGTGATAACTTTCACACTAAACAATACTATCTCAGCTACCTACCTTTCAGCCACGTCGTGATTGGATCGCTCGCGTCCCGTGACCCACAAACTTTATTTGAACACTAGCTCCGCGCCCATGCATTACTATGTGAACTAGCCCTTATTTGCGAGCGCTGTTTGCACTCGGTGTGCGCACGACTTTATCCTAATTGACGTTTAGTTAGATTGTTGTGGTTTTAGTACTGTTTTGCTGGCTTTTTTTAGTTTATTTTCGGTGAATTCGTGGGTAGATTTAGTGTGTAAACGGTAGAAATTGTGGATGCCACAGTATACTTGGAGCTTGGCTTGGTGTTTTAGTGTTTAAAGTTATTCTAAAAAGTTTTGACAAAGAGCAAAAAAATACAGTAAACAGTGAGATTTTTTCAAATATTTGATAATTGATATGTCTTTTAAGATAGGTAGTGCTGCCGATTTAATTTATAAGTAGGGCCTGGTACAGTGAAAAGCATATTTTGTTATTTATCAAATCGAATATGATTTTACTATTTACTGGCAGTAAATCATAAGTAAACTTGTATTTTATTACACATCTAAAATAAGAGCCAACTGGATTTATAAATACAAAACAATCACAATAAAATCGCGAAATAATAACTTTTAACAGCGAAATTAAATAGTAAAACCCACAACACAGCTTTTCAACAAATAATAATGTACATTATGTACCTAGTACCGTAAACTCAAAGCACCTCATTTATTTGAAAAGAGAACACTGACCTCCAGGCACTTAATTTCCCAGAAAATAAACAACAAAAAGGAACGCAAAAAGAACCCAAACAAGTTAAAAAAAAGAACGGAAGAAAAAATTGCACTCATTTTCTCATAGGTACAAGTATTTTCGAAAATGGAAGCTATTTGCCGAAGCAAAAAGCGCGGGCAATCACTACCGCAATTTGGTCGACATTGTAGACTTCTAATGACAAAATTAAGAGGCAGCCGCGCCCGCACCGCGCACGCAACGCAACGATAAAGGTATAGCATATATCGTTGCGGGCTGCGGCACGCATCGCATCATATGGAAATTATTATGTTCGCTTAAAAGTAGGCCTATTTGAAAAGTTTATCTTTGAACATGATCTTGAATTGCTCTATGTTTAACGCTGAACGCATTTATTTTAATAACGAAAGCCATGTTTTTAAAGACATGATAAAAAAGAAAAAAATATAAGGTCAAACTTTACTACTTTTTGAATAGCGAACGATGAATAAAACAGCACTTGATTTGGCTTGACACGCAACAGTTTAAAATGTCATTATTCATGTTAATGATGAAAGGTGAAATCTTAAATCCAACCAATAATCAAGCAACCTCACAAAGCAACTCAACGATCCCATTCAAAAGTAGCCAAACCACCTCGAACAATAATTTGCAAAAATTAAACCTTTTTTATTTAGACTCCATCAATATCCTCCTAACGCAACCTACCTCAACACACACTGCGATGCGTAAGTGTGCGACGGTCCTAACGCACGCTTTTTTGCGTGCGTCCTACGTGTTAACGCACTCAAAAGCATCCGCGTTACGCACACTCGCAAAAATTGTGTGCGCACGCGAAAAATGCGAGCTTGTAGGTGTGTGCGTGCGTGCGGTGACACGCACACTAACGCGCGCGAAGGACACGGGCAACGACCCCGCTTTTTTGCCACAGCGCGTATTCCACTAGCGACCAAGAGCATTGGCCGTTGCACAATTTTTTACTTTTTTTTTCCTTTTTCGAAACACCCGAAGATCGTTCACTCCGACAGTTGATACTAAGCTATTTTTATGTTCTGTGGGAATAGGGATATGATGTCAGTGTTATTTATTTTTGTTTTATATATCTTCTTAATACCGGTTTTTGTATCCCGTTTGTTTTGATTGCCACTTTAATTAATGTGTAAGATGGTCTGGCCTTTTCTGTGCTCGCAGTTGTTTTTGCAAATTTACATTTTGAAGTTGAGGTTCATTTATGGACACGTTTTTACGATAATATAATGATAGTAAAGATATTTAAAGGGTTTCTGGTGTCATTTGTTTCGAATTTAAGTAACACGTATGAAAAAAAGGGCTGTCTTATAATATCCAGTCCTGCTGTGAATGCTTCAACGTCAAACTACATACGGATTTCTATAAACATTTTACAATTTTAAATAGTAAAAGGAGTAAAAAGCGGTTACTTGTAAGCATTGTAGCAGTCAATACGTCAGGCAATCGTCGGTCGCTGTCAATCCGATGAATGTTACATGACAAGTCATTCGGAGACGCGAGCAGTTTGTCAACCCGTAACACACAAGAGTGTACCTTGCTCTGATACACGAGATAAATATATTTAAATTGAATCTTAAGACAGGTGATGGATAAAGTTTATCTTCAAATGTCAGTAGGTGCTGACTAACATTGATTTGATTGAGTGTTGAGGGTTTTATCGAATTTTTTGTAAGTAATTGGGTACTAAATAATGATTACCTATAGAATATGATTTTAGCAAAACGGGTGTCTCTGGGTGCTCAATATCAATCTTATATGGTAAATTAAATAACATTCGCCTAAACGCCATTAATTAACGACAGCCCAGTTGATTTGCAACCGGCATTGTATCAGGAGATAATTCCGATTCTGAATATACAAAGTTTCACAAATCACGATCAAATTAACGCAGTTGCAGTGTTTAAAAAGCCACTCAATTCTAACTTATCACCTTGAAGGAAACCTAAATCAGGGGGCGAATCGCGACCTCTTAAAGCATTACTTTATTGAGAAAACGAGATAGAGCTATACAGGACGTCTAACTTCGTCTCTTTCGCACACTGAAGTAAGCTCAAGGCAATACTGCTATAAGAGATAGTGGTAAGCTCTCAGCACCTAGTTCCTACGCATCTAATACATTTACAAACGCTTCAACATTTTAGTTTTAAATGCGTTTTATCACGCGTTAATGTCAAACTAGGGTTGAATGGTCGAAACTTGTCCCGTTTCAACCGGATCAGCAGCTTAGCAGTTACAGGCAGTTTTTTAGCGCCGTTATGTATCTGGATGACATTTGAATGTGGAATAAGAAATTAGTTGGAATTATAGGTAAACTGTTGGAGCAAATAATATCTCGTTCAATAACTTCGTGTACACGAAGTTCGAAGATTAAATGTTTTTATTCATAACTTTATCAGTATTGTGTAACGGATTTTTAGTTCGAAAAAATTGGTAAAGTAATTTGCAATTTCATTCGTTGTTGAATATTTTAACAGGAAATTTTGTTTCGCAGAAACACTCTCACGTTATTAGGATCGCTTGTAATATCATCCATCAATTATTTCTTGTAGTTTCCGAAGTATTCTACTGGGAATATCTTTAACAACTGTATTGATCTTCATCACAATTTTCAGAGACATACTACTTTTAAAATAAGTTGTTTGAGAATTTAAATTTACTTAATCGCCTATTATCTAGACAATTTAAGCAATAAGTATGTAATATTATCACCTAACTCGAAGAGTTATCACTTTTCGCAATCATAACCAAGAAAAAAATAAAATCTCAAATTACGCCAACATCTTACATCCCGACAATATCACAAACAACGCTGTTGAACATTCGGCGCGGGGCCCACCCCAATTCCGTCCCTAACCTACCCCAAGCGGACGCACGACACGTCTGTGTGCCCCAAACGCACACATACAACTGAACACCTTGCGAATGACGACACGGCGAATTTCGAACAACTTCTTTTTTTAATTTTTATGTTTGTTCTTGTTTACAATTTTTCGACAGCTGCGTTTTTTTTTCTTTTTGCACAATGTTGAGGAAGGTTATTTACATTCGAGTTCTGTTATGTTATGTAATTGATCATGACATTGCGATCGCGAGGTTACAGCGTAATACGTAATCGTGTTATCATACTCGATTAAATCACTACATTTCTAGATGTAAGTGTAGTGTAATACAGTTACTTGACTCGAAGAAAACTAGCTTAGCGGTTGCATAACGCCAAAAAACATGTCCTAAATTCTCGGTAGCTTACTAACGGTGAAGTTGTATCTAAGTATGCGCTACCAAAATGCTTACATCAGAGTATTTGTATGCAGACGAAATAGGTCGTTTGCCTTGACGAATGTCAGTCGGAATGTCTACGGGACAATGTTTTCCGCTGACGGCTGCCGTATCTTTAAAAGATTAGCTTGAGGCTAACTGATCACTTGGGTCTTATGTCATGCCCGCCTACGGACTTTGTCTGGGACTGTTGTTACAATGCAAAACACGTGTTTTATACAACTTTTGACAGATTTTAACAACTTAATTTATTAAGTAGCCAAATAGTTTTAAGTCAAAACGGAATATTCATAGCCCTACTACAAACGCTTAATCCCTTTCAAAACAACAATAATTCTTTATAAATACCGTCTTATATGACTCGTCAAAACATTCATTGTGCTTGTGAGCCGACCCATATAACGCGCGTATGTATGCGTGCCCTACATAAATACAAATTAAACCCTCCCAATTTGTGTGCGTGCCGCGCGCTCGTGTGCGTAGCTTCTTCGCTCGGAATTCCAAGTTTGAAATTGGAATGAATGACGGTTAGGTTACTGACCTACGCCAATGGCAGGCCGTTCGTTTTTTAAATTAAGTTTTTTTAATGATTTTTTTCGGGTGAGAAAAAGCTTTTGTAATCGAAAACGCACTTTGTAACTTGTCTACCTTATAACCAGTCATAGCCAAATTTAAAAATGTCTGAAATTATTGCATAATATTAATTTTAAAGGAAAAAAATATGTTCTGTTGTGTTTCACCTGCCCTACTAAAGTTTTAAGTTATGTAAGTAATTGACGTGTAACTTTAAGTCATAACTTGAGGTACCTACTATTCTAGAACATTGGCGCGTCAATCGGGTGACAGGAAGGAAACTTGCAGAAAAAAATTCTTATGACTTCAACTATCGTCGCCATTCTGTTTGGCGTACTTTTTGATTTGTACAGTACTTAGCTATGAGGAAAAGGATTTGCGTATGGTGCGTAAGGTGCGTAGTAGTTCCAATTGATAAGAAAATTGAGGAAAATGTATTTTCCTGTTCAAAATACGTCCTAATTAATTGCGTTCAGTCGAAAGAATACGCTAAAACTTTTTTGAAAGAATGGAGTCTTGTTTAGAGATTTAAAAGAATTAGTTTTGTATAGAGCGGATATTAGCAATGTCATACTAAAATTTTGATCCCGAATATGACACATGAATGAATGCTTCATGACAAGCACGCGTTAGACAGAACGATTTGTTTTACGCGTAGGCAGTAACAAGTATTTGGCTAATGATTTTCTTCGTGTTGTCCCATCTATCGCTCGTAAATATAAGTAGAACTAATAATATCGCTGGACATTGACACACAGCGCCACCTAGTGCCACACTAAGCAAAGCTTGTGTCGTGGACACTAGATAGTTGATATACTACATGTATACTTTTTTGTTTGTAAATACATACTTATTATACATATAAACATCCATGACTCGGAAACAAATGTCCATGCTCATCACACAAACATTTGTTCCTACCGGGATTCGAACCCAGGACCCTAAGAACGTAAGGCAGCGTCACTACCACTACGCCATTCGGGTCGTCAACTTGTGGGATCGAACCTAATTCAGTCCGTATGACTTCTTAATGGCTTTTCTCAAGATATTTCTTGGGTACTTATTCCTCTTTTCATTCGACTATTATAAGTTCACCCTTTTTGTGACTCAGAATAAGCAAATATTAAATTCAATCGATTGAGGTGTTGCCAGATTTATCTTACGTCTTTTCTTGTCATTTTAAATGTCACAAGTCATTATGAGTTTTGTTTCACTTCAAATTCATTCTTCATTACGCTTGCACCTCATTCCTGGAGGGTTAGCCAGGCAATGGCGAGCTTTAGTAGGAACATCTACATTTAGGTCCCCCGTTATGTTTAGGTCCCGTATAATAGTCTGCTCCCTAATGAATGGGATAATGGGACAGTCATCCGAAGTACTACTGAGTAAACTTTTCTGTTGGTTTTGCACTGTTTTTCATTCAGATATTTATGTTTGTTATTCTAGAGAGGAACTTGTGGCGAAACCATAACAGCCACTCGGGTCGATCTTTAGGTTAAGCCGTGCTTGCCTAGGTTGGCCTGTGATCTGACCAACCATTACATACCGAGTATCCTCCGTGCCTCTGAATGCACGTTTAGCAGTTTGTCCCGGCTGTCATTTGTGGTTCTTTAACAGTCGTTAGAGGTAGTCAGTGACCCAAAAAGTCTAACAATTTAAGAAGTCTTACCAAAAGTTATCCTATTACCCAGTACTAACCGGGTTGTGGAGATCAGAAAGGCAGTCGCTCCATGTAAAATACTGGTATTCAGCTGCATCTGATTAGACTGGAAGCCAACCCCAATATTATGTAGTTGGGAAAAGGTTAAGCAGATGATGATGATTCTAGAGTTTATTCTTCGATCTCATTACCTACATACGATTATGTATTCTCAGTAGGAGATTCTTGTGTTAGGATCTTAGCGGTATTATTTTCATGTTGCTGGCTGGACTGGAATGTTAAGGCGACTAGATGAGCTAAATTAGCAACTCTGTTTGTGGTTTCAATTTCGTTTGAAATGCTGTTAGAATAAAGTTCTAATCAGCTTGCACTACAAAGTGGTTGTTACGTCAGTCACTGCGGGCCAAATAGCGCGAAATGAGTGGTTTCGATCGATTTACAAAAAAACTATTGATTGGATTAAAAAACTAAAACACTATCATGCTAATATATTGCTTGTAGAATTATTTGCCAAAAAATCAGAATGATCGCATGTATATTAATGTTTTTTTTTTGTTTGAAAGATATTTTTAGAGACAATTGTTCGTGATTTTTTTAATCGAGTCAAATTAATTGTATTATGTTTTCAAAACACTATCATGCTAGCATATATCCTGAGGAGTATAATATGTTTTTCTGGTTTTGTTTATAGCAGTGAATCATATACTTTTAGTAATTATAAAACTCGCGTTTAGCTCATGTAATCGCCTTAAGCAGACTGTGTTGGTAACGCTGCGCTGGAAACAAGCGTTAAGGCAGTCGAAGAAACTTGTGTTTAGATTTACTACAGTAACCGCCATTTTTAGTGACGTTTCAGTATTCGGGGGTAAGTGAGTCACTTACCAAAAGATTTTTTTATGTGGGTAAAAATGTGTTGATTCATCATCATTAAATTATCGTTGTCCTGCACTTATACTAATTTATTAGGGGTTGGCGCAGCTTGTCTTCTTTTTCCATACTTCTCCATTACTCTTCATCTCAGCAGTCTCCTTTCTAGTCATATCACCCTTCATATCAGTCCATCCATCGTTTCTTTGGTCCTCCTCTACTCTTTTAATTTGTTGATGTTTTTTTTTAAGTTGGTCAATAATAACGTTTAATATTTGATACGGTTCTTATTTAGGGCCTAGACAAAGTGTCATT
Organism: Xestia ashworthii; assembly: GCA_950022955.1. Classification (NCBI taxonomy): domain Eukaryota; kingdom Metazoa; phylum Arthropoda; class Insecta; order Lepidoptera; family Noctuidae; genus Xestia; species Xestia ashworthii. The sequence continues at coordinate 16,684,682 of OX465570.1, read as the reverse complement.
GTATCAATTTAAGATGATGAAATGTCAAAAATGAAATTGACACTTGACATTGACATACGAGTATAGTGAAATGTCAAAAATGAAATTGAAACTTGACATTGACATACGAGTATGGTACCGATAGACTTTCTGATCGCAATCTTGTTGAAAGTCATTAACGATTTAAAAACAATTGCCACTTGTAAGGGTGCTTTATCATGGAAATAATTTATTTTAACAAAAATTTAAGAGTCCTTAAATTTAAGAAAATTGTTTGCTTGTCACTATCCTTGCCAGTTAGATTAAACAATGGCATTACACCCTGACTTACCTAATTACGATAGCTGTTACAATATATTTCGTATTTCCATCTAAAATAAATAATTATTTAATAATAATAAATAATTTGAGTTTATATTTTTGCATTAAAATCCTCTTTACATATTTCGCACAGACATTACCGAAATCCAAACTTCCGGTTTGAAAAAAAAACTTCATCCTGGCCATGGTTCCGTAGGTCGCGTTTCCCTATGCGTGTGCGAGTGAGACAGAAGATATGGAATCCTTCGTGCTAGTAAGCGAGAGCTTGAGGGCGACGACCTTTAAAACAAATCGTTGTAGAAAGGGTTCGGTTTCAGTAGCGTCCGCAAATTAGGCGGAAATTATGTTTTTAATTACTTTTTTTGGCGGTTCTGGTTCTGGAGAGCGTAATTTTTAAATTTTATGATATTATGAGACACAGGACCATGCTATTGACAAACAGTGAGGGAAAATTTCTTGAGAAAATTCTAAAACAAACTGTATACTTAAGTGTAATTTAGGTAAGCTATAGGGGTTTCAAGAAGACTGAAATTCAGCTGTAAGTAATAGTAGGGTGTCTAGAAGCACGATTTTCTTATATTTTTGGACGAAGTAAGTAAACAGGTTCATGTTTTCTGCGTGGCCGATGATCAAAGCATAAAAGTTCCTTGCCAGACGCTGTCAAATGAAAAAACGCGAGATTTCAAATTCTTATGATGGGTATAAGATTTTGTCTTAATTGCTAATAGAATAAGTTCTGGTCTATTTAATTTGGAAGTATTTTGCTTCAGTATTTAGTATTAAGTGCAGTAATTTTAATAACAGTAATATAATACATTGCTAATAGAATAAGTTCTGGTCTATTTAATTTGGAAGTATTTTGTATTTTATGGTGCTTCTGTACTTAGTATTAGGTGCAGTAATTTTAATAACAGTAATATAATTACGTTAATCACGCAATTACTCGCTAAAAAATAGAATTTGTATGAATCATAGATAACTTTAACAACGTCATACACAAAATCCAAGCACGTAACCAGAATTCCAGACTTCTGGTTCGGGGGGGGGGGGGGGATAAACATTGAAACAACAAGGTGAACTGTGTAAAAATCGCTGTTATCACTGTACTACAATTTACGTACATCGCAGTGGTTACGATCCCGTTTGCTATAAGTCAGATTTCGGGGGGGGGATAAATCCAAACTATCTCCCCCCTGGATACGTGTCTGCACACATCGTAAATCACATCTTTTTTTCAAGGGTTACCCCCTTGAACTACAGAACGCTAACTGCTACGATTCATCCACACGTCCATACAATCATCTCATACACGACTCTAATAATAATGATACAAATGGAGTTCTTTCTATGCTACCACTACATTTATCTAGGCGCACCCTATTCCCTAGCCTCGATTCGGGCTAGACAGGGACCTAGGCGAAAAATTACTAGGGTGCACACACACTAACATAAATGGTCCGTTATTGTTGTTTTTGTGTGTGTGACTTTAAATGTGTGAGTTGCGACCGTTTTTTGTTTTTGTGTCTTTTTTATTATTAGCTGATAGGTACTCATTGGTTTTTGTTAGTATAGGTTTTTGTTGTTTCAGTTTTTTTACAGGCAGTTTCACTTTTAATTAAGTAAGTAGGTAATTTGGAGAAAAAAAAACATAAATACAAATTACAAACTAATCTGGAATCGTTTATTGCTATATCTATCCATAATATATATTTACAGGTGGTAAATAAAAAAATACAAACAATTATGGACCATGACTGTCAGACAGCGAGTTTTTAAAATTTTAACGATTTTTAATCGTTTGAAGTTTTTTCAGAAATATTAACATTACACTGAGGAACCCTAAGAAGCTAGGTAATCACGAAAAAAACAACAAACTGAAAATAAAAGACCATTTCTCCAAAAACCCAATTCCTAAAATACCGATTTTCGGTACCAAATAAAATTATTAAACCTTAAAAAAATACTGTAACAACACAAATGTTGTATTCCGTATAATCCTCATACGAGCCAGTGGGACACGTCTCGATGCGGATGTCGTCACTGCACAGATAATAAATAAAACGTAGGCTGTATGTGAATAGCGCCCGTGCTCGATGGAAATTTCAAGGTCTTTTTGGTTTGTCTTCCCATTTTAATCTTGGATAAAGTTTTCCATTTTTGAATAGGGAAATGGTCTTACCTACTGAATTTCGAAGTTTAAAATACCGATGTACTGTAGACAAAGTTTGAAAGTATGACTTACGCGAGTCAGAAAGTACGCTATGACGAATTAGTTAGTTGAGAATGTTCATTATCGTGATGTACGGAACTCCCATAGCGTCAGTTTGTAACCATGGTATATTTTGAGTTCTTTTTAGTGACCTTCGAGAAATGTTAAAACAAAGAGGAACTTGTCCATCACTTTGTCTTGAAATTGTCTTGCAAAAAAGAAGTTTGAGAAAATGTTCTGTATATATATCTGGATTTTTCCTAAACCTTACCAAAGGAATTATAATTCATAATTTGCCTAGCCTTTTCCCAACTATAGTCGGTCGACTGCCACTCTAACCTGACGCAGCAGAATACCAGTATTTTACATGAAGCGACTGCCTATCTGACCTCCACAACCCAGTTAGTACCGAGTATGATACCCCTTGGTAAGACTGGCTGTCAGACTTTCGGGCCACTGACTACCATAATATCTTTGACACAGGCCTAGCCTTTGCTTATCCTTTCGCTCATAACTGTCTTAGTAAAACCGACATAATATATTCCACTTCTAATTCCAACTCCTTAAACACAATATCTTAGATCCATACCCCTCCATATCCTCGTTGTAATTCGCCATTGTACTACCAACCAACCTATAGGTGTATGTCTGTATGTTACAGCCATACCTCTGCCCATCCAGATAATTATATTACGCCAGCTTACAATCAATATCTGGCTCAGCAGATCTGTAGGTATTAGGAGATAGGAGAGGTTGGTTTGGGAGCTGTGTTGCGGGGTCTTTAGTGGGTTTTGAAGATATGGTAGTGGAATTAGGTTTATTTCCAATAAAGACAAATGTCACTCACTAGAGAACAGTACTCAAAATATAATAACATTACACATAGTTCGTCGTCATTAGTTGCAAAGTAGACTACACCCGTTCAATGCCTTTATTTCTCTACAAGTGCTCGATCCGCCATAATATACTCACTAAGTTGAGTTTTTAATACCAGCAACCTTCACCAGGTCATCGGTCCACCTAGTGGGAGGTCTTCCAACGCATCGTCTTCCGGTTCGCGGTCGCCACTCCAGAACTTGTCGGCCCCATCGGCCATCCGTTTTGCGAGCAATGTGCCCTGCCCACTGCCACTTAAGTTTGGCAATTCTTCGGGCTACGTCGGTACCTTGGTACAATTAATATGTATCAAAATGGAGGCTCTTCATAGAGGAGATTTTAATTCTTGACTTTGGGACGACAATTATTAATTTGACCAAAATAACTTTCCCACTGCTGGGACAGGCCTTCTCTCGGCACAAATAGGTACATAGACGATAATCCACAATACGTGACATGTGCAATAAAGGGCATTGGGCACTTTAGGACCACAACACAACCCGGTCAAATAAAACCTTTTGTTCCTTTACCCTTCAACATTTATGAGGTAATATACCTTTCCACATAAACCAACCATATTTGGCGCTTGTTTTTCACAAGTCCAACATAAATAATCACATGTTTAACCTTATGTCTATATTTCCAATTACGCGACTTCTCCGGTCGGCCATAATCGTCGCGGAATAGCGCCGGGAGTGGAGTGGCTGTTGAGCTTATTTTGTTTTTGTCTGTCAAGTAATTTACTTTGTGTGAATTTATTATTGTGTCTCCATTGATCTTTAGCGACACCCAGTTGAATTGTACGCTGACCACAACTGAGCTAGGACTTGCTGATGATCAAGAAATGGTGAAGGAAAATATTGTAAAGAAACTATCATGTCTTAAAACATGAAAAATAGCAACCTTATGTGACCCACTATGCAGCATCAAATCTGCGTAGTTTCACTAGCAAATTTTATGTGATGTTGTATAAACCTAACCTAACCTAACCAAGATGCATCAATTCAGATGGTGTCATATCGGAATAGCTTATTAAAACGGCCTGCAGCTTTAATGGTTAAGTTATAGAATAGCATTCACAACATCTCAAATTGTCAAGAGTACTTAGTAGCTCAGTTTTGAGCCAATTCACTTTAGATTGCCCCATCGACACATTAAAAGGTACCTTTTGTATGTACTTATGCAAAATATTTACCACAAATTCGTCTCCACTCCTTCCCTAGTTTCAATTCAGTTCACTAAATTGGCATTTGTTAATTAGATCAGAACGGTTTAATAATTGAACGTGAGCGAAATAAGAACTGAGAGAGTGAGGGAGACAAAGGATATTTAGCTTCCTATAATTACCACACGTGGGACAGAGATGGGTAGAGAAGATAAAAATACTGGGTTTTAATGTGAATTGGAAAAAGTTGTGGTCGAAAAGGTTTTTCTTGTTGATGTAATTAGAAAATAATAGGGAGGTTTTAGATTTTCGATAGGGGTGGATGGGGGTGGGGGGTATTGGCAACTATTGGTCATATTGTGCAGTTTGAAATGTGTGTAAGATTGGTGATCAAGGCTCGTTGTTTATTTGTGTCGAAAATTACCTTTGACCTACAATTTCAGAGTTACACAGGCTTTTATTTGTTTGTACCGTTACGCCTTTTCCACGACATTTAAAAAATAATCTGCTACTATTTTTGGAATTGAATCTTATGTAGGTCTTAGCATTGGTAACTCTAAAGTGTAACTTAATCAAAATAAGAAACAAAATCGACAATTCTTACGGTATAAAAACAAAAAAAGTACGTAAATTATAATTTTCGGATTTTCACCGGTCGCCTTAAAGTGGTTGTTAAATCATTTGCATTTGGGAACCCTCTAGTTACAGAGTTATTGGGGGTAGACACCCGTTTATACCTAGTATATCTTCGAAAACTATCAGAATTTCAAACCTTCCCAATTCTCCCAAGACGCTACACCCATAATCGTACAACAGCCTGCCGTAATCAGTCAATAGCCTAGAACTACATACATCACAGTATCTAGTTCAGTGCGAGCCCCTAGCTCTAATAACCCTGTAATCAGAGATGGGTCGTTGCTCCTGTTTGTCGGAATCTGGGTGTGTTACCTCCGATCTTGCTGGGATAATATGATCTTGAAAGATGATGTAAGAAAATCAGTTAAGGCACAATTATTTCTCAAAAACTTTTCCTATCTATACAGGATGGTGATTGAGGAACCTCTAACATTTTTGGGAGGTGATATAAAAAAAAAAACGTGCGGGCCAGTCTTTGGGAACAGTTAGAAGTAAAAACTAAGTAACTTGGGAATTGTTCGTAGCACTGCTACGGGGTGTGCCCCGCGCACGCCTATATGGTGCTACGCCGTAGCCGATCGGCTACGAGTGATACCTCGGCTAGAGTTCCATGATTTTTGTTCTACCAGAAAATGCTCAACACGCCTAAAGAAGTTTTCACTTCAAAACAAATTCCCACACAGCAGTATACGAACAAAAGTATTTGTCGAATCCGAGTATCTGTAACTGTTGCTCTGAATTTGATTCTTATTTCGAATTTTGGAGGATTTTTCAGCTTTAGCAAAGGTGTGGATTTTGCTTTAGGCAGTATATTAAAAGGTTCAATACATATTTTCAGGAAGACTGACCTCCAAATCACTCTAGATCATCCCACTAAATACTGAAATTGAAAATGTAAAAGATAGTAACCCATCTTAAATTCCATTTTCAAAATACAAAAAGAAGCGATCAGACAGACATAAAAAGAAACAAAACACAATCATAGTTCGATCTTTAAAATTCGTTTCTTAACCCTACCTAGCTTGCAAACTAAAATGAACTCAGAATTAGAATACTTGGGTCGCATCCGAATTGGCTCATTAAATTACAATAGATATTGTTTCGCGTACCATACATACATACAGCACAGGTCCGATTAGCATAAGAGTTTGAAGCTGTTGTGAAAGATCAGACTGGTATGTTTTTGTTGTTATGAAAATAGCTGTCGAGAATTAGGAGTTCGTAGGAAAACATCATGAGGAAACCAGCATGTCTGAGAGATATTTCTCGATGACATGTAAAGCCAAGTCAGAAAGAAGCTCATAGAAACTCTGACACCAGGTTAGCCACTAACTGTAAGATAAAAAAAGAATGAACTTGAATCTTGGTTTATTAAACTGGACATTTTCTGGGATAAATAGTTCTCCATATCTTCTTTAAAAGGACAAGTTATTACTGACAGAAACCATATAAAAAAATCTGTCAAAGTTGCTTACATTGAATTAGCAAGTTTACCTGAAAATATGTTTTAGTGACTATGGTGAATCAACTATCACTTTTTTTTATAGTAGCTGTTTTTTTAAAACGATACTTATGTAGAGAAATATGTTTCCCACACTAGATAATATAGTCCTCAGAGAAACTAAAAATCACAATACAATTTTCTTACTAAACTTCAATTTAAATTAGAATTCCGCAAGTACCGCTCCCAAAGAATATGCTAATGCCTTCACAATTTCAAAAACATTCCACTTTCATTCATTCACTCAAACTTCAACAAAATATTCCACCACTTTCGAATAGTTTTAAAACCTTCATTTCGTTCAATCGATTGCCGACTCCCGACATAAGAAAGAAGTCACTTTGCAAAACAAAAGGCTAAAGTCCAAAGAAAAAGTCCCAATTACGCTCCTAGAACACCCCCCTCCACCCCCTGTCGTACCCCCTGACCGCTCTTCCCATCCCGCTGACGACCCTTGTTCCCCCGACAGGGGTGGGTCTCAGTGACAGCGATTAATCGCTTATTGATATTAATGTTATGGTTTATCTTGGTTGGGTTGGATTATGAGTTTGTGTTATGGATGTTTTGTAGTAAAAAATGGGTGAGTTGTTTAGAAAGAAGTAGTTATATTATAACTCAAAACTTCTGTTTGAAAAATTGTAAGTTTCTCCATTCCCCTGCCATTATAACGATTTGTTTTGGGGGTCAGCTTATCTTCGTTATGTCAGTGTCTACAACATTTTAAGTTTCTCAAGGAAATAAGGTCCTTGCACCCTAATTATCTTTAATATGTTTCTCGCCACAAAATCAGTTTTACCGCCAAGTGCCTCATAAATGCATAATATCGTAAAATAAACAGCCTGAATTATATAAAATCACCTTAAAGTACGTTTAGTACTGTGTAATTATAATATTAAGTACTTGCTCGTAATCGTAATTGATGTTTACGACAATTGCCACATAAAACTAAATGTTGTCCGTTGAGAGTTAGAAAAATGGTAGAATTAAATGAAGTCGGTAAAAATCTATAAAACTCCTTGGTTATCCAATACGGTATTAATGAAGTATTATAGACGCACCAGTGAAACTTTTGTTAGCGCGATCAAAGCTTGTGACAAACTTACCAACTAACTATGTCTGTCGATGTCTAATAGATTATATCTAAGCCAAAATAGCATCATGTAACACATTTTTAAATCTAAAAGTTATTTGGGACGTTTTTTATCGAATTTTATGCTTGATGTTGAGGCAACATCTTCCAAACACACTACAAAATCTCTTGTGTGAATAATTTACTAAAAAAAAAAATTAAAGCCGTCTTTTCCGACGCTTATCTCATTAAACATCTCAAAAACAATTTCAAAAACTCAAATTAAACCAACCCCTACCCAATCATGAATATTTAAATCCCAATTCACCGCTGACACTGTAACCCAGCCTTTTCCCCAAAGAGTTTTATTGCAGTGTCCGAGGAAGTAATTTCGTAGGTCAGGACTTTTTACTTTTTAAGAAAGTTCATTTTCTTTAGCCAGACATTTTTCTAGCAATATACACCGAACTAACCTGGGTCCTGGGTGTTGCTTTGAGAACTTGTGAATTGCTTTATTTCCAAAGTAGTTTCGGAGTTTTTAAGGCAATTTGTAAGTTTAAGTGAGTTTCGGACATAAATGATGAGTTTTATTGTTATGTTTTGCAGGAAGAGTTTTTAGTTTATGAGGGAGAAGTTAAATTACAAATTAGGTGTTGATGGAAGCCGCTCAGTTGGCCACTTAAGTCAAAATACAGCTTTTCAGTTGACTCCAACATAGTTGGGAAAAGGGCAGGCAGGTGATCATGATGAGAAACTAGACAGAGTCTATTGATAGTATTGTTCTCTTCTGTTTCTCTATTTTGAACTCTAAAGTTTCCTGTGATAGAAGTGGTATCATGTATAATGCATCCGGCAGGAATCCCTCACAGCAAGTCCACCAGTCCAACGGCAATGTCTGTTGAGCTTGAACAAGTTTCCTAAAGTCTTATCACCATAATTCTTCTGCACTTATCTCAATTTATTTGAGGCCAGTATATATAGCATGTTTTCCTCTTCCATACTTCACTTTTACTCGTCATTTCATCAAACAACGAGTTTTTATAGTTTAGCTGTAAATATTTATGACATAGTAAGGCATGATAAGTCACCTAATTTACTTACTAACAAACATACATTGGTGTCGATTCTGTTGTGCACAAACTAAACTTAATTTAGACTATTGCTATCTTTTACTAAAAGGCAGTGCGAGAAAAGGACGGCTATAGCTATAAACTAAGTTGCCTGGCGCTTCCCCGTGTTTTTAGTCTGGAATATTAGTTCCAATTAAATTTGACAGCTCTAAATTACGTCAGTCTTTTTCTCGTTTTATTGGAGAGAAAAAGATAGCAATAGCCTAAACTAAGTTTAGTTTGTGCACGAAAAAATTGACACTATTATATTATTTATTAAACCATATTAAGTTAAAATAAAACACTCAAGCAAAAAACCATAAAAGTATCCATCAGTCTGAAGGTCTACCACCAAATTATACATTGCCCAACATAATTCAGCATACGGCGAAAATCGGAACTAAATTAAAATGCATTGAATTTGACACATTGTTGACGTTTCGACGAAGACAGTGGCGCCGCTATCAAGCGTAATGTTGTGTGGCAGTGAACATTATGTCTGCTTTGACCCAGTTCAATTGGCGTGAAGGTTCATGGACGAAGCTTTTGTTTTAGGTTAGGCTTGTGCAGTAGTGCAGGATAAGCAGACTGATTTATTTTTAATATGATTTGTAATTATGAACTTTTGTAAAGTGTAATTAAAATAATGACAATCAGTACCTAATGATGACGAACAGTTCTAGCCTGAAACACAGGTTCCACCTAGTTCAGGCAATAAGCAACAGTGCTCTATTTTATTTGTTTTGATACTTAATTGTAAATGTGCCCCTTTTGATAAATAAACGAATGTTATTATTATTAATGTTACCTGTAATTGGGTTGTGGATGTCAGATTTGCTCGGTAGTTCCATGTAAAATTCCAAACTAAACTATTAAAAAATTGATGATTCTAATTATATCCAAAGAAATGGTCTCACCATAGCAGCTATTTTGAAGTATCATAGTGTAGACGACAAAAAAATCTAATTAGTCTGTTAGGTAGATTATTAAAAAATATTTGACCCGTATTTTTTCATTTGTTACGTAAATCAAAATTAACGAAGATTTGACGCTTTTTAAATTCCCAATACGTCACGCCTAGGTATAATTTTTAGCTAGTTCTGACGTCCCCACTCCCGAGTTTTGGTGCGTTTTATCTTCGTCAATATTCATTGATTTACAAAAACAAAAAATACGTGTACATTATTTTTCAATAATCTAACTGACGGACTAAATAGATTTGTAATTTTTTGGTACTGTCGTCATGCATGTACCAGCATTTTAAAGCTGTTTATTAAATAGTGTGCCGGTGAATCATTGTCCCTTTTAAATATCCATAGCTTCATATTCTCTATCGCATCGCTTTCAATATAGCAACATCCTTACGAGCGCACTCTACCTATACATTATTTTATATTTGTATGTATGTATGTGTCACTCTTTGTCGTTTTTTCGTCCGGCCGTTTATTTGTTTGTTTCGTTAATGAATTATTGAAATTATTTCGAGAACACCGACATACTTTTTATTCAGTTCAGAAATGAGGGTACTGTGATATTTATTTTTAAACGAAACTGAATATTGAGTTGCAGTTGTGTTATTTTTAACAAATTGTGATATCGAGTATCATTTCATTTATGCTTTTAAACGTATCCCAGTACGTTTGTAGCGAGTATGTTTATAGATCTTATAGGTGTTCAATTTTATCATAATTATGTCTAAGCTCAACCGACAGTATTTTCAACTTTCTTACTCTTGGTAGACGAAATTATGATTACTCTTGGGAGTTATTAGAGGCCAGGAGGAAGCTGTCCCCCATCCCTTGTATGGCATCGCAGAGTTAGACGTATACTCGTACATATAATATGTGGAAAATAATATGTGGAAAATAATATGTGGAAAATCTTCGATTGGAGCTCGTGGCTAAATAATAACTGCCGCTCGGGTCGATCTTTAGGTTAAGCTGTGCTTGCCTATGTTGTTTTGTGGATGGGTGACCCATTACATACCGAGTTTCCTCCCAGCCTCGGAAAGCACAGCAGTTGGTCCCGGCTGTTGTATGTAAATCTTTGACTGATCTTCGTTACAGGTAGTCAGTGGCCCAAAAAGTCTGACATTCAGTCTTACCAAAGGGTATCGTATTACTAACTGGGTTGTGTAGGTCAGATAGGCAGTCGCTTCATGCCAAGTCGCTGGTATTCAGTTGCATCCGGATAGACTGGAAGCCGACCCCAACGTAGTTGGGAAAAAGCTAGGTAGGTGAACTAGGTGATGATTGAAAGGTTGGTCCGTCTCAGCAAAACCAAACCACATTCTGCACTTTGTCGTTCCGCCTTGCAAGGTTGCAACAAAGTGTTTATATTGAAATCTCTGCTAGCACGTGATAGCACAATTATTTACTTCCAAATCTTTTCTTTTTCTTTTCTTTTCTTTTCGCTGAATCTGAATCAAGGATTCCAATCGTATAAATAGACCAACACTAAAATTCTATCTACATAATAAGTAAGTATATACGCACACTCGATTTATCAGCATAATACCTAACCAACGAACATAAGTAACACATAAGCTGATAAAATGCTAATACGGACTGTTATCAGCCGTGATAACAGTGATAACGTATCACAGTCAAGTGCAGTTCTGTTACAAACCGAAAATTAGTTTGAATATTGACGTTTGCGACGCCATTTTGATTTTCTGAAATGTAATATAGACATACTAGTAATATGGGTTACTGGGCTTACTTACTGTTAATTTTGTAACAACGTTTTAGAATGTTTTACTTAAATTGCCACTAAACCTATTAAATGGACTATACGTCTATATTTAATTTTATAAATGCTATTTATTGTTGATGTTGATGTTTGTGTGATGAGCATGGACATTTGTTTCCCAGTCATGGAAGTTTATAGGTATAATAAGTTTGTACAAACAAAAAGTATATTTGCAGTAAATCAACTGTCTGGTGACCACGACACCAGCCTTGCTTAGTGTGACACTAGATGGCGCTGTGTCTAATGTCCAGCGATATTTAATGATTCATCATTTCATAACCCAACCAAAGTTCGAGTGAATCGGTTTCTCCTACCTAGGCAAGTTCGCTCCGCTCCACGCCAAATGCAACCCTATTTATAATAACAAAAAACATAGGTAGGTTATTGTAGTTGGCACTCTCGGACCGAGGAAGGGTTATTATTATCAATCTTGTGGATAAAATACTTCGAGAATTCTAAATCCACACTGTTCTCAATGTGATCCTTCATCCTGTTTTTTTTCTTCTACTCATTCCTTATTTTATCCATTCTTGTAAACACCACACAAAATAAACACAAACATTTTCATCTTCTTCTCAGCCAGAGGCTGGATTTTGATTTTGATGATGAAAAATATTGCCAATAGTGGCCATTTTCGACATTCCAAACGGAGTTCTATTTACAAAATTAATCGAACTGTCAAAAAAACAATTGCTAACAACTTTCAGTTGTTTGTTCAGAAATGTTATATAAACAGTCTTTTGTTTCAAAATTGAAACTAAGTAAGTACTTAGTTCTCCAAATACCTAGAAATCTCCAGATCATTCATAAATTGCATACACTTACAGGACCTGATAACAACGAGGTACTTATGAAGTCTAATTCGTTTGAAATTCCCGTTAATTAGTTTTTGAATGATAGGTAAGATATCAGGAACGTCTTATATTGTGTAAGCCGTCTGCTTGACTATGGAGACCAGTCTTTGCATATATCTACCTATGCTCGCACCTTTTTTCTTGGTACTAGACACAGAAACCTCTTTATTCTTGTATCAGCTTTTTCTTCTCTACTACAATAATTGTCCTTCTATCCCAATTTACTTGGAACGCAGTGCAGCGTGACTTCTTCTGCCACACATCTCAGTATTGACTTCCTGCCTAACCATATAATCTTTCACAGAATCCATATTATATCATTTTCAAGGTCTTCCTCCTTCCATTCTTATAGCCTAATAGCCTGGACATAGTGCCTCCTAATCTTCCCGTGCTTCAGAAAAGGAGTGCCGCGTGATGTTTTAATATTATGTTTTTTCATACACACCCAATTTGCAACTGATAGTGACTAACGACTGTAGGTATACACACATGTATATGTACAAGTATGTAGCAAGGTCTGATAGTTGATAGACCAAGTCATATCCGTTTGGTAACGACCAAAGATGTATAACTATCTGTTAACCAGAATTGATGTTGACGTATAGTTTTAACTGATTGCATCGTTAATTTAGTGGTCACAAATACAAATCCGGAGCTTGGGTAAGTAAATGTGTTAATGTGGTTTCCTCTAGTAGTGTGTGTGAGTGCTTAAGTAGTGTGAAGGGAGATTCAAACTCTGGAAGTTTGAATATCCGTGAGGTGGAAGTGTTTATACAGCTACCTGTAAAACGCCAAAGGTTTTTGTCAATACCTACGTTAAGTACATGATTGAATGAGAACTCTAAACGTGGACGCCAGATTTCATATACCTGTGCCATTCTTCTACAGAGCAAAAAATAAAATGTGGATGTAATTTATTTTTTTCCTCTCAAACAGCAACATGTACCAACGGTGGCGTGATGCCTGAAAGACCTAACAAAAGACTAGAAACGTATGATGACTATAAATTATGATGAACCCTTATAAAAAGAGCTCTTTTCCTTCTAAAAGGGTGACCTAACAAAACCACGTTATTACTCATATTAAACAGTCTATGCAAAGATCAAAATATTTAAACCCAAGATTACCCTAACTTGATGTGTAGATACTTTAGATCTCTGATCTGCCTACTTATATCTGACCTTGGACACAGCTTGTTAGCTCGTAATTGTGTCGTAATGGTACCTGGGCTAGTGATAGATTATCTACATTTTATATAGAATTATACTACCAAATTGTGTTGTTTTGTGTGGTTAGATAATCAATTATAATAATGAGTGGTTTAGGAGCTGAGAAGTTTGGTGCGTTGGCTTTGATTGAACCAGTTTCTATGACAAAACTTGTCGTTGGATAGTACTTACAAATTGTTGTATTTTCAGTCATGAGCTCTTGCTTTCAAATTCGAAAATCGCTTTAGTTGTAGAAAATACTACCGTAAGGCAAATTATCCTGCCGGGGCTGCGGGACTGTTCGAAAGAGCTACTGTGGCCCCGGAACATAAAGGGCGAGGAAGGAACATGGATGGGTTTTAGTCAGTAAAAGTCTGACACTCCCTCCCGCTCGCCCAGAGTAGGAGAAGTCATTTGATAATTTCCCATTCGAAAAAAGAAATGGCAAATTATTAGAGAGGTCCTACTCAATCATATTTAGGCCTTTATACATCGTGAGGAAACCAGCATGCTTGAGAGATATTTCTCGACAGCATGAAAAGCCAAGTCAGAGGTCCATGGCGGCATAAAACCTCTGACACCCGGTTAGGCATTAACCACACGATAAAGAAGACGAAAGAAGGCCTTTATTTCTTTATTGGAAAAGATAAAGATCCTATCTTACATAATGCAAATAGCTTACAGAAAGTTTTAAAACGCGTTCTTTTATTTTTTTAGATTTACTGTTTTAGTTGCAACAAATAGTAGGTATTCTGAGAATAATTTCCTAAGTTGATTCAACATAAGATTTAGTAAACTTCTTTCAACAGAAGACAACACAGTTAATTTGCCAGACCAACTACCATAAACACCATAACAGCACAATACCATGGAAGGTACGTCAGTTATTTGGGTAGTCGTGTCGGGTTTCCATGATAAAGCATCTCATGTGAAAATAATCAGCCCATCTGAATCGTTGCATGTCTTTGTACTAAAAAAAAACATGTTTTTGACGGTGTTAGTAGGTACCACTGTTTGTGAAAACGTGATGATTAAAAATGGTGAAAAATATGGGCTTGTCAACGTTTTTGAACGTTACTTTTTGTTTGAAAGCTGTGCCTGTGTAATTTTGGCGGGCTGAAAATTTAAAAAGCTGAGCTGTCATTGCTGACAAGCTACTCTGATTAAAAAAGTAGAAGTGGGCAAAGGACTGAAAATTATACAGACGTGTTATTAATTATTTAGGCTGTACGGTTGCTTTCATGAAATACTTCTTTGGTAAATGCTGCTCTTTTTTTTTTTGAAAAAATTTTCTGCCTGTTTCAAGTTAATTTTCTTTTTCAGAATCTTAAAGATTTGAATAGCTACATATTTTTTCATCACTTTCTTGTTTTATATGTATATGGTAACTAAGCAAGTATCATTTATTGTTGAAAAATCTTGCAATAGTGTCTAGATTTTAAATGAGCTAGAACTCACAGGGCTGTAATGATCAGGGAAAGGGTCTGTTTGTCGTTAAATTAAAGAAGAAAATAGATCTAAAGTTATTTTAATTAATAAACTTTCTTAAGACAGTTCGAATGAAATATGTTTTTGAAGTTCCGATGAGAAGCGTCTCGAAGTTTTTGAGTTTACTCAAGCGTTTCAAAAACTTCTTGTTTGGATATTGTAATTTACCTGAGATTCTGCCACGTGCAGTTTATACTTATTTTTCGAGTATGAAGAGGATTTTTCCGATGGTCAAAAGTTCTTGGCGGTTATTAATTTATATAATGAAATAACGAAATCCTACTAATATTATAAATGTGAAAGTTTATGAGAATGGATGGATGAATGGAGGTTTATTACTCTTTCACGGAAAATCTACTACACGGATTTGAATGAAATTTGGCACACAGTTTTTTTATAACCTGAGTGTATTTACACATAGGATACTTTTTATCCCGGTAATGCGATCCCGTGGGGCAATAACCGACCTCCACTTGTTCGAAGCCTCGGGCACAAGCTAGTCTAACATAAATAACCAACATTTATTCAAAAAATGCTTAACAAAACTAACTGTGAGCAAACATAACTATTGCATTAGGACTCAAACAGAAATTACGTAATCCTGCAGCTATAATTAACTTAATTACCGTATATCTAAACTTACAACATAGGAAAACAAACCAAATCACCCTATCTCTATCAGGAAGGCTTAATTACTAATTAAATTAACACCTACACGAAAACATTAACATCCATTCCTATCGACAAAAACAATAAAAAAAACGGACAAAAAGCGGACAAACATTCAAACAAAACAATTCACTATAGAAGCAATTAATATAATAAAACCTTCATTTAGGCCAAACAAACTACCGAGTCAGCGTTGAGGATGCACGCACAAAAATATATCCATCCCGTTCTTTTATACGGAAAACTGCGCAATCTATCTCTTTCCCCCGTTCGAAATACCGTAAGCAAGTAGTGCGGTGGGCGGGCGTTGGGTTTTTTTTCACGGTTAGATAACGGCCCAAACGGTTCCGTATCTAAGGCCGTACTCGTAACGATGTTGACTTTTGGCGACGATAAAGAACCTTCTCTTCACAAAATGGCGGTAATATGATTGGGTCTGTGTTGTATGTTAATGTTAAATCTGTCAATATTTGTGACATCCTTCGAGGAAATACGAAATGGTTGAACAGGAAGATTTTACTTGACATTTTGAATGTAGATATGACTGTATTTTTATGATATTTTTCAATAAGCACAGAGCAAAGGCCAGTATTGTTTTTCATAATGAAAATATGTTTAGAACACAAATTATACCTATTATCCAAGAATAAGTGGGTATAATAGGTGCATTCAGGGTCTTTACATACCCTAATCTATTATGTCCATAGACAATAACACCCAATGGATCATCATAACATGACGTCAATGACCAAGTATTGAAAAACCAAGAAATATTGACAACACGAATACAATTGTTATGGCTTCCTTGATCGCCGCCATTTTTTTCTGTTTAATAGGAATTAATCATCGCTGCTACTCTGTGGTTGGCTGTTAGAATCAACACATTACCTAATTGGCCAGTTTTAGTTAGTTTACCTAGTAATAATAGGCAAAAGTTTCCTCCTAAGGTTGCCCTATTTGGAATGCGCAGTTGTACGAACAATTTATGTAATTTGAAATTGCTAACAAGGATGATGCACGTTGAATTATGCTTAAAAAAACAACTACGCTAAGACAGCTGTCACATTTCGCGCGTAAATGTTACAAAATGGCGGACTAGAACACTGTTTCCAAAAACGAATTTTTCAAATGATCACAGGATCAAAGAATAAAGTGTGGTCTCTAATTTAAATTCAGCACAAGTTGTTGAAGGCAATTGCAGGAAATAGCTTTTGTAATGCACATAGGATGTTCAAATTGAAGCACAAGTGCCTAGGTAATGTTGGGAAACACTACATTTGAGTGTTACTAATAAGGTACCTAATGTTGTCCAATAAATACTTCCAACGAATTAAGATTTTCAACAAAAGGTATCAATTGAGTATTTTTCTCTTTTCTTATCTTAAACATAAATATGACACGATTTTCTCACAACTAGCAGAACTTTTGAAAATGCAATCAATTGAGCTTGATTCCATTTTGACTTAATTTTCAAATATTTCTTTGTTTCTATGTTCCTTAGCTGAATTGCTGTCCCCAAAAACTATTCAATAGGTAAGTAGATGTTTCTTCAATAAATACCTAAAATCTAAACCATAAATTGCAGACACGGAATAGAAAGTTAAACTCCCTTGACACACAAACTTTTCCAATCGACACCGAATATTTTTAGTTTTCTACTGCGCACTGACTCAAGGCTCATCCAAACCTGTGCACACAAATTGTGGATGCCACACTCTGACAGATTGATAACTGAAATAACGTGTCAAATTGAGTCAGTCCAAAATTTGGCGACGAATTTGGCACTTTCAGTAGTTTCCTTTAGCTCCTGTGATTTTAGCCCCGCAAACGGTGGAACGCATCATAATTGTGTTCCATTGTTTGTGAGGCAAGATCACATTTACTTACTTACACTTTTGAATTGTCAAAATATCATTAAGGCGCTACCCCAGGCAAAATTAGCAACTCTATTTGTGGTGATTCAAACTTCGTTTGAAATACTATTAGAATAAAGTTCTAATCAGCTTGCACTACAAAGTGGTTTTTACGTCAGTCACTGCGGGCCGAATAGTGCGAAATTAGTGATTTTTATTCTTTATAAAATCAAATTTCCGTCTTTTGAAAAAAAAAAACTAGCATTATGTTCATTATTAAATTGTCTATCCATTAGTATAAGAAGCAAATCAAAATAATGTTAACTTTACGAGAAGAAGCATGTTATAAATATTTTTTTCTCATTTTTGTGGTTTCATTGTGAGGGGATTTATTACACATTAAGAGACTTAAAATAAAAAATAAAACTACCACTTTGCAGTCTAAGAATATGTAGAAATTTAATGTATTTTTATTACTTGGTATTTCTTTTGGATAAAGAGGAGTTGGCTCCAAAAAACTGCACAAAAAACGGCTTTTGCCTGGGGTAGCGCCTTAAAGAGAAAAAAATGAGTTACAGTCCGTTTACAATTCTACATAATTGTGAAGTTGTCCGTTGATTAGATGGTTTAGTTGGGTCTCCCTTGTTTGACCGAAAGGCATTTGACAAATTTTCACTTCCCAAAAAATTTTACGCATATTTTCATTTGCCAAATTAATTATTATTTAGCAAAAAATCTATTCACAAAAAATTGTAACGCAAACCTAATGTTTGGGAAATTAACGTTTAAACTATAACTTGTTTACCAACTAGTACTTTTAACATTTTTTATTTAGTCCGATGTCCACAATATATCTATTCTAAAAAAGAAATACTATAAACCCCTTAAACTAAAAGCCCCTTTAAAAATCACTAACTGTGAAGTTGTCCATGTCCGGATTAAATTGTAGTTGTCACTGTCCGGTGTCCACAATAGGTTCATATCAGTTTGTCAGAACCTTTATATTTGTGTGTCATAGTACATTCAAGAGAAGTGTAAAATAATCTAGGTACCAAGGTCCCGCCCTTGGCGCTCGACACCAATACCCTATATGTATGTAATTACATATTTATTTAGTTCTGCAGCGATCTGTGAGCTAAATTTAGATGACTAAACTCGTGTTGGAGGTCTGTGAAGGTTAGTTTTAGTGGGAAACGATGGGATAAGTTTCGACAATGCTCATGATCATTCTTATACCTTTATCCCAATTCATTTGGGGTCGGCGCAGCATGTCTCCTTCTTCCGTACTATTACTATTACTCGTCATCTCATCAGACACCTCATTTCGTGTCATACCATCCTTCACACAGTTCATCCATCGTTTCTTTAGAGTTTCGACAACGCTGTCAGCTGGCAATGTGCTCAAGAGACTGGCGGTGTTGCCACGTCGTATGGCAACACTAAGCCTTTGGCCAAGGTAAAAGCCAACCCTTGGCTCACGGGAAGCGTCCACTAGGCATTATAGAAAGGCTGTGAACACTCGTACCCAGAGTTTCAACACCAAACGTCTCGAAAATATAGTTCCCCCACAAACGTTAGTATATTTATTTATATTGTAAAAATATAAATGCATTCATAGTTTCTGTAGGACTATAATTACAATCTTTACACAACACATGACATAACTGACATAATCCATAACACTGTAACTTGCACACAATGTAATATCACGACTTTTAACTGTATAAAACGTCATTAGCTGTAAATATATAGTGTCTGATACACAGTAGAGTCATATGTCATTCATTAACTGTAAACCTTACTAATAGATAATTGATGGGCAGTCACAGTGGTTAATGAAAGGCTTGTATATGTTTGTGATTACATTGTTGCAATGGACGATGTTTGTTGTAGTAATTGTAACAGGTGACTTACCATATTATGATTTTTAATAGAGATTACATGACATTTTACTGCAAGAAGAGTCATTTTTTTCTGGTGTAGAATTGTGTCTGTGAAACCTACTATTCAAAAACATTTTGGCATCAAACTCAAACTCAAAGCATTGATTTCAAATAGATCCGTGACAGGCACTTTTGTAAAGACAAAAATAAGCTACGTTCAGTCCGGCCACAGGCATAATAACTGCAATTTAATGTGAATCGACGGTAGTGGCCCATGCATGGTCTTCTCTAAACCAGGTGTTCTATCAGGCCATCTAATCAGTTAAGAGGGACTGAACATAAAACCTATCTTTTGCCAGAATACATAATCTCGATTATTCTGACCTTCCTTATCATGTGGCTAGTACCTAAATGGGTTTCCGACTTGGCTTTACAAGCCGTTGAGAAATATCTCTCAGGCAGGTCAGATCTCTATCCCGATCAAAACTATTATGTAAAGTGTAAATTAATTAACTCATCTAATTTCAAGTAGGCACTAAACATCAATCGACAAATTAGTGATGCATGATTTGATAACCTGAAAGAAATTGGTACACTAGAATATAAGTCTATTGGATGCATCTCATATCTTTGTATCAGTGTATCCAATAGTTGGTAAGCCAATTCAATAAAATAAATTGTTAATTGCTTAGAACATCAAATAACCTAACGATTTCGATTTCTTAAGTCAAATAAGCCTTAGTATGATAACCATCATTTCATCATCGTCATTGGATAATGATGATGATATACCCCCAGTAGAATGGGACAAAGGAGGATTCCTTTGTCCCATTCTACTCGGGGTAGACGCAACACGTTTTATTCTTCCATTCTCCCCTGTCAGACGTTACGGCATCATTTAGGTACTCCTTTCTCTTTCATATAATTCTTCACACAGTCCATCCATCTTTTCTTTGGCCTTTCTCTCCTTCTCCATCCACCAACATAACCATCATTTGCTAATTTTATAATCTTTTGATCACAACGTGAACTATTTGCATACCCATATGTACTCTATCTCTTAGAACTATCCATATATAGGTTAGGTTATATTTTAAACATAAAACAAATAACTTTTATGACTATTTGAAGTTGAAAGCGGCATTTAGTGAGTATAATCCATATGAAACCTGTTATCAGTTGGTTGGAGACGAGTTAATTCCCTTATCAGACTGATAACAGGGTCCTACACCTACATAGTGAAATGTGATGTTTTGACGCAACCTTGCTGATATAGGTATGTGTTATGTAGCTAGGGATTGTGTAAAGTTATGAAATTGAAGCCTCGACTGGACTAGCTATAGGTATGTTCTGGGCTCCATAATTTGAGAGTAAAAGTTTTGATTTTTCAGCAACAAAAAGTATCTTTAATCGTTTTTTAAGTATAAAGCTACCTCGACGCAATCTTTCATCCAAAAAAGTTTTGATGTTTTGAAGTTAAAAGGGCCCAAACTTACTTGAAGTTTAAGTATTTTCAGGGATTTTTTCAAGTATTTTCAGGGATTTTTTCAAGCATTTTCAGGGATAGGGATCTATAGAACAACTACGTACTGTTACATTGTCCTTTTGCTTTCACAATAAAATACTTAATTGTAATGCTTTTTTCCATTAACCAACTTAGTATTGTTCCAATCCATTTCCCAAGTACGACACAAACATTTCAATCGCAAATTCTTGCGAAAAACGTTGAGGAGGAAAATATAGCAAATATCAAGAAATCTTGCATTCTAAGCTTGTCCAAGGATACTGCAAGGAGATCACTCGTTTCCGTATATTACTTGAAATAATAGAGAGACAATAGACATTATATGCCGGGAATATTTTAGTGCCTATTGTTATAGATTATACTATCTCGGTTATTTCCTTAAGTTTCTTGTACACCTTGCTTTAATGAGTTACACTTTGGGAAGTAAGATTGGTTGGAGGAAAATTTTTAAACCCTTTGTTTGTTTAATAAGTTAGTCTATTGTTATAATTATTACTTGCTTCGGTGAAGGAAAATTTCGTAAGGAAACCAGCATGCCTGAGATAATATATTTCTTGACGGAATGTAGTCAGAAGCCCATGGGTGGCATAAAAACTGTGACACCAGGTAAGGTACTAACCACATGATACAGAAGAACTAGCTAGGAATTAATGATTGTCACGTACATATCTAGATAATTATTTGAGTACTTTCTCAAACTTGTCCAATATGGATGAGGGTTTTCTGGGATGTACCAAGAAAACATACTTTGAAGCAGAAAATGTGTCATGTCAGAGAACCGGTATGAAAATTAAGTCAAAATTTGTATTTGGAGATGCCCTGTCAAACAAGCTGGCTTCTATGATTGGTTGAGCAAAAAAAAAACAAAAACGCATCGAATAATTACCATACTTGAGACTTTTGATACCAGCTGGACAATTCTGTCTAGAACATTTAAATTCTAATTTCAATGTTAAATCTGTCAAAAATTCAGTAAGCTTTATTTAGAACAAGTTACTGTGGTTTAGATGAAGTCCGCGGCTTTGCTCGCATAAAAATGTAATCTTCCACTCTATCTATTGTTGGTGAAAACAGCATGATAATCGTGGTATCAGTAGTTTTTGAATTTAAAGGGAACATACAGACAGACGCGGTGGAGAACTTTGTTTTATAATATGTAGTGATTACAACTGCATTTTGAACGTTTTTCAAAACCGATATAGACTCGTAAATAAGACAAATGATTTTCAATTCCCAACACGCTAACAGACATAAAATAGCAACAATTTTAAATTCTAACCTTAGACCATTGATTTGTTTGAAGGTCGAACCAGTAAAGCGGACCAATAAATAAATACGATTGTGTGTCGGTAAATGTCATATTAATTTTACCGAGCAGGAATAGAAACTACTTTTCATGGGAATTTATTATGTAACTGTAAGTTTGGTCTATGGGTTCGTTTACTTGATATTTTATATAGGTAGTACTTAGAGGTATTAAATGGATATCCAGAAATTTTTATTCTGTGAAAAGAAGAAAGAAAGAAAGAAAAAGCATTTATTAGCCCGTATAGGACAAAACACATAACAATTAACATTATTTACGACAATTGAAAACAAAACATAGATAAAAAATTAAAAATAAAAAGATATTAAAGGTCCTGAACGAGGCCAAAAGGCCCCCCTATCTCAGCACGGTGCTGTAAAATTAAAAAAAAAAATAACTCCATCAGGAATTTATTACATGGGACATAAATAATAACTGGCGAAATGTGGGTATACTACTATGTACACTTCTGCCTAACTCTTCGAGAATTACCGCCGTGATGTTATGTTATAAGTAGTTCTTCGACGAGAAAACCATCAAGTCTTTGTCTTCAGATAGATGGCTACGCTTCTCTCTCTACGAAAGAAGAACGGTAGCTAAAAAAAGTCTCGCTACGCCGTAGCAGAACCTCGTAGCGTGGCGTAGCAACGTCTTCTAATTCATTCATGTATCCATTTATGTTTATTTTTATAATTTCTGTGTTGCACATATACATAGATGAAATGACATTCTATGAGAGGCAATGATGATGGAAAAGTCAAAACGTCATGACTGTCATGGTGTCATACATGACATTTTGAAAATGTCAATAATATTAAAAGTCGTTGTAAAACCACGATAAGCTTTAAAAATTATTACCCTTTTGTCGATGCCCTCTGTACTTGTCACTGTACCACTGTACATCAAATATAATGAAAATCACGTGGTTTGATTTTTTTTTAAATTAATAAGTAATGTTCTTCCATAGAGGTACTTGAAGCCGTCGGGTTTAATTTTCCGTCGGCAATATGTTTCTACTCTTACTGTTCAATATTTCTAAAAATCTAATATGTTTCTGAAAAGTTTCCATGGAAGAAAATACGAATTGAGAATTGCAGACACGTGGTCACCCAACAAATCTTTTTTAAGGAAAATTTAGATTTAGGGATATGAAAACAATGAGATATGAACAAAATGTGGGTGCTTAGGTATACCACTGCCTAACCCTTCAGGGATTACAGGTATGATGAATTGAAAAAAAAAATCTTTGAAAAAAAAAGATTCTGACCCACGCAACTTCATCTGCGTCACATAAAAGAGAAAAGCCCACAAAAGGAATAGATATTCCCCGTTTATGCAACAATTTTCATTTATGTTTCGCTCCTATTGGTTCTAGCGTCCATTTAAGTCAGTAGTTCCTGAAATTAGCGCGTTCAAACAAACAAACTTCAGCTTTATAATATTAAGTATAGATTGCATGACGTGGTACTTCTACTATCTATAAAATAAACAAGAAATAACATAAAAACCGACATATAAATAGATTTTACGATTGTTTTTATAATGTATCGGTTTCTCATGATATAATTTAGTGTTAAAAAATATACTGTCTGTAGAAAGTGTGTTTAAAAGTTTTCACTCTTTCTATTACTTAAATATTTAGAGCTAAAGAATCATCATCTGACTATCCTTTTCTGAAATATGTTGGAGTCGACTTCTAGTTTAGCCGGATGCAGCTGGGTACCAGTATTTTACAAGGAGGGACTGCCTATCTGACCTCCACAGCCCAGTTAATACTGCGTAATACGACACCCCTTGGTAAGACTGGTAGTCTGACTTTCATGCCTTTGACTACCTTACCTGTTACAGGTAAGATAGTCAAAGATCTACAAATGGCAGCAAGCACCAATAACCAGGCTAGCCTTAAGGTGCTTTTCGAGGTACGGAGAATCTCGGTCCTTATGAAATGGGTTGACACCCATCCACGGACCAACCTAGGCAAGAACGGTTGAAGAATGAGGTTGCAGATTTAAAATCACTGTAAAACTAACTACTTTACCAATAACTTTGATTTTATGATGATTGGTTAGTGGATATATTATAATTTAAAAGCGGTACTGTAACGTTAAACGAAATTTTCGATTGTTAATTACTTTAAGAAAGATCAACTATTAATCAAAGTATTATACGTTGACTATTAAAGAGTGTATAGGCATAATGAAATGGAGAGAAGAGAATCTATGTTTACTTTGAGTAACATGAAAACTGTGAAATTGTTTAGAAATCCGACGCATCAACGTAAATTAGGACCTACTATGAGATCACAGAGATCTAGCCTAAAACTTTTAACCCAAACACATGCTTTATTCATAAAATCAAATCTATTTAACAGAATTTTCTTGCACATAATTATTACAATCAATTTGGGGTCTCCTTTATTCATATTGTCTATTAGTGTCATCCGTTTTTCAGCCATATCATCTTTCATAGGGTCCGTCCGAAGTTTCTTTGGTCTTCCACTACTCTTATACTCGTAGTCATCCACATTCATACTCAGTTCCCTTCAAGACAATATTACACTTTTAAATATCAACTCATTGTATAATATCTAGTATGGATTATGTATATATGTCACCGTAATATTGTCAAATACGTTATATTGTAATATCTCTAGCGATATTGTAAAGTCTCGAATTATTGTCAAATGAACATACTGATGCTTACAATAAAACGCATTATTTTTCGTGAAATGCATGCGATGGTAGTCAACTCACGCGGTGTAGAGAGAAGGAGGAGTCCCCCTTGCCCAGTGGTACCACTCTCATGAAAAGATACTGTACCATTCCTGAGAAATATCGATTAATATAACCTAACCTTAAAACACTTCATATTCCCCTAAAAAGCGTAGTCGACGGAGCCCCGCTTCGCGGGGCCCCTATTTCCGGGTGCAGGATTTAAAGGAACCTAACTAACCTAACGGGGAGGTGCCCCAAGTCCCGATTATGGGGGCAGAGATACTTCCGTATGTTCAGTTGACAATAATTCGAGATATTACAATATCGCTAGAGAGATACACGTTATATTGTAATATAACGTATTTGACAATTTTACGGTGACATATACATACCACTGTGATTGTTACAAAGCTGCACAATTCGAAGCATTCTCCGATCCGATCCGATCGATTCCGATCTTTAGGTTAGCTTGCCTAGGTTGGTCTGTGGATGGGTGACCACCCTTACATACCGAGTTTCCTCCGTGCCTCGGAAAGCACGTTAAGCTGTTGGACCCGGCTGTCATTTGTCCATCTTTGGCAGTCGTTACAGGTAGTCAGAGGCTGAAAAAGACTGACAACCAGTCTTACTCAGTGGTATCGTATTACCCAGCATTAACTGGGTTGTGGAGGTCAGATAGGCAGTCGCTCCATATAAAATACTGGTATTCAGCTGCATCCGCTTAGACTGGAAGCCGACCCCAACATAGTTGGGAAAAGGCTGGGCAGATGATGATTAGCTGTGAAAGGACTCCATTAGTAATTTAGTACTTATATTTTAGTATACATTACACTATTCACTACAGATACCTTGACACAGTTAGTGACATCACTGAAGTGTTAACATTTAGTTAACATGAAACCTTTGCTCAAGGTAAACAATCGACCTTGTTCTCATCTCGCTGTAACTCATTTGAGGATAGGCAGGAGTACCTAGGTGACTGACAAAATCGTCGTCATAGCATTTTTCCCAACTATGTTTGGGTCGGCTTCCAGTCTAACAGGGTGCAGCTGAAAACCAGTACTTTTAAATGGAGCTAGTGCTTCTATCTTACCTCCCCAAATCCAGCTACTGGGTGAGTCGATACCCCACGGTAAGAAGTCGCATGTGAGATAGACTTAGGTCTGATTCTGATTCAGCAGAAAAAGTGATGTCCACTTTTTCTTTAACAGATATTAAACCGATGGCAACCTAATAAAAAAAAGCATGCGAGGCAGCCATTGGGGACTGCAGATAGGAGTGAAAAGCGTTAGGTGACGTTCGCGCGAGTCATGATGTTGTTAACTCAAAAAGTGTTCAACGCGCTTAAAGAAGTTTTCACTTCAAAACTACAGTTAAATAATTGAATTGGATGAAATTATACCATGATCAGGGAACTGTTGATACTCTCGTACAAACCTTTAAGCTTGGCTTCCCCTTAAAAGGGGACCCCTACTTATGGGCTTGCCATATGGTTGGCCCCGCCACTGGATCATTGTTTGGAAAACGGATAGTATTTATTTCTGTAGAACGTTCCAGCGGGAGAATTCTCAACCTCCACGCGAGGTAATCCATGAGCTAGTCCGTCATATAAAAATACCAACCAGTCCTCCTAATTTGCACCAGTTTTTTCCGCCATGACGTTGAAGTATGACTCCGAAATGACCTGAATAGCGTCACGTTAGACTAACGAGCTTTTATCTGTCATTTTGATAAACGACTGTTAATTGTGTGGTCGGCAGGGCTTGTGCTAACACGGGTCGATCTTTATCGCTTGTCATATTTGGGTGACCTTCTTTTGACGAGTGAAATTGAGTTTTTGTTGGATTTCTTAAAGCCTAGCCAGCATTTTTATGTTATCGTCAAAGTCGCTAGAAATACCTGTTTAAGTATAATGGCTTCTTTCATCATTTTTCAGGCGTCATCTCTGGATATTCTATAATAAAGAATGAGTTGAAAAAAAAAACATGTGCTTAAAGACGACCTGAAATTTGGCAAAAAGCAATGCCTTATGCTTTTTGCCAAATTTCAGGTCGTTTTTCTTGTAAAATCGCAAAATATGCGATAAAAACAGTCATATATCGCTTGATCGCTTTAACTTGCAAGTTTGATTTTTTCACTGCTTTATGGGGTAGCGGACTTGAGTATCAAATTATTATCTTAGACAGATTTTAGCTTGATTCTTTCACACGTTCCTGAGAAAAAGAGTCTCTGTATATACGACAGACAGAAAGACGGTACCAACAAAGTAATCTATCTGACTGTGGTACAGAACTCTAAAAAGGTCCAAGAATCTGAAAAACCTCCATCATTTCATTCACACACAAACACTAATTACACAAACAATCAATTGGTCTCAGTTGACTGGTCACACAAATTAAATGACGTGCTAAGTGCCAATAAACTTCGCTGAAACCACTAATTTTGACGAACTGTTTGTTCTGTAAACCATAGACGAAGGTATACGGCCTTATTTGCATAAAACTAAGCACCATAAATATTTGAATATGTTTGAATGTGATTTTGTGACATTCTTGGGTTAGTTCTTAAGGTATTTGTGACTGTGAATACTGTTTTTAGTGATACTTCAAACTAGAAATCAACTCTATAATGTTAGTTTTAGGAGTTAACGGTCAATTAAGTAGATTGTTAACTTCATTGGCTATTAAGGTCCATGTTCACCAAAAAGACGACAGACAGTCCGATTATCTAAAAACAGCTGTTTAAAACACATTTTTGTAGCGGAACATGTCACAGTGACAGCTGTGTTTAGATAATCAGACCGTTATCTTTTCGGTGAACATGCACCTAAGTCCTCACTCATGTCGTCTTCGTTGACATTTACTTCCGGACATAGACCCCTACTAAGCACATCTTAAATTATGACTGAAGTTTAGCATGGTAGCCTTATAAATCTTCTATAATAATTTCATTCAAAGAAAAGACAAGCATTTAGAGAAAAGTAAGTATCTTTATTTTTTAATTTACTGACGTCCTTAGATGTTTCCACTGCAAGTCACCAGTCTTTAAAGTGTAAACGGTTAATGATATGGTCAAAGCCTGGCCAGTAGATAGAGTAATAGACCGTAAACTAAAACAGTTACAAAAATCCACCATCAATCATTACTAATTAAACTGCTGAACTTATTAATAAACGTGTTTAATGTTTGCAAACAGCACAGCTGAACAGTCTATAAAACCTGCATCAGGAATGATAAACACAAAGTTGAAAATTCTGTGCCTGATTGCAATTTGCTGTACTTATTATATTTTAAAGAAATACCGATTTTCTTTTCTCATCAAAGCAACTAATGTTTGAGGAGCGACATATAGGGTAATTGTACCGGTAGTACACCGCTGTCTAACCTGTTATTATAACATAACATATTAAAATATCATCGTCATCTTCATCAGCCAATTTATGTTGTGTTGTTGTTGTTGTTATGTATGACATAAGCCTCCTCTCTATGAGAGGGAATGGGCTAAAATCCACCACGCGGGCCCAGTGCGGATTGGTAGATGCGGATTCGTAGTCTTCGATTATTTTGGTTCTAGGACATGCTGGTTTCCTCACGATGTTTTCCTTCACCGTTTTGAGAGCAGTGGTGAATAAATAAATTACACAAAGTACATTATGCACCTGCCTGCAACCCACGACTTATTGTTCGTAGGTCGGGACCACCACCACTGGGCCCCCGCTGCTCACATTATAATATGCTGTTAATTAGTTAGTACGTTTATTAACCGTACTGATTATTTAAAAACTTATTCGTTTCTCGTTTAAAAGCCAAGCAGCCACAAATGGTTCACAATCTCCACATTATACTAGCTATAAGATCTGTCTGCGCGGCGGACCTGATGCGCGGGCGCAGTAAATAAAGCGCTCCGGAGCGCGGTCTAGGCCGCCGCCGCTCGCACAAGGTCACTAGACGGACTCCATGCGACGGAGGATGGCGGGACAGGACCAGGACTGGGGACGGTCTTGTTTGACCCACTTTTGTGTCCAATGGGTAAATATTGGGGTGGGAACATGACTTGATAAGGACTTGGGATGACCTAGTTTAGATCTTCCTTACTATCCCCGAAAGCAAAGGCCTGTCTGTAATTTGGTCAGTTCTGTTAGATTTTGGAATAAGGTATTAGGGGCGAGTTTATTA
Source organism: Xestia ashworthii (assembly GCA_950022955.1). Taxonomy (NCBI): domain Eukaryota; kingdom Metazoa; phylum Arthropoda; class Insecta; order Lepidoptera; family Noctuidae; genus Xestia; species Xestia ashworthii. Next base: position 16,655,391 of record OX465570.1, on the reverse strand, counting down.
CCATCATTTTGGTTAGGTATTGGGATTAAAAGTTTATCGGGGACCGAAATGAAGATAGGACTTGTTATTAACTTTTTTGTTTGTTAAACAAATTACAATTGCCGAAATGTATTTTGTTTTATTGAGGGAGGAACTAAGATTTTTTGGAATGTGGAACAAAACTTCGGGACGAACGAAGAATAAATCGAATTTTACGCTTCGAAGTTGTCAACTACAGTACTTTCACAATTTATTATTCCTTGGGACTGGGACTGTAACTTTATCCTTTTTTTGACATTCAAAAGTGTCTGTAACGTTCTAATTGAAATAAATACTTTGAGTTTCAGTTTAACCAAACTATTATATCTTTGGTTTTTTTGAAAGGCCTGTCTTAAAAATGTCTGAATTCGGTTGTTCCCTTTATAATGTCCTGGTATCTGACAGCAGTGTGGTCTGAAATAGGTAATTAGGAAGATCTTGTCTCTCTATGTTGTTATATTACTTACTATGCATTCAATCTAAACACTATTCAACGAAATTAGCGTCAGCCAGAGGGTGACTTACCTAAATACCTCGTACATATAAAGTCTTCACATACTACTGATCTTAAGGATTAAGGTGTTTTTAAGGTCCTTAGCCAGACCTAATTTGGCCTTTTAAGTTATTTAAAGAGGATAATAGTCATTGAATTTTTCACTCGCCATTTTGGCACGTTTTTTCATTAAGTACGTCCCTATATCTGCCACAGTCAAAAATACTTTTGACTGGGAAAAAAAATATTTCAAATTATTACTTAAATCTAAGAAACTTATATAACCTACTCTTTTACAGTGATTAGATTTTGATTCTTAAAAAGATGTTTAACCAAGATAATACGAGCGATACATCAGAATCGTAGACACTTTACTTAAACTGATATCTCTAAACGGTTTATGGTACTAAACAATTTCGAGTTTATTATAATAATACCTATCTTAAGTTCACAATCTTATAAAATAAAACAAAACAGAAACGCCGACAGAAATCTAACCAACCAATCACAAACAACCAAAGAAGGATAACACGAAAAACCGTCCGCACAACTTCATGGTCACCTCACATGCGCGCGCGCATGATCTAACCTAGAAACGGGGATTTCGTGACATTCGCCGCGTGCGCATGTGTGCGTCCCCATTCAGGCAATCGTGCGCCGGCGCAACTGTGTGCGTCATTAGAATCAACACACCGACACGGATATCTAAACAACTTTAGAACATGCAATTTTGAACTTTGTGCTGTTGTGTTAGAGGGGTATGTTGTGGAGGTGTAACAGCAAATAATTTGTTAAACCAGTTGACATGGCATTGGTCGGTTTTGGTATGATAAATGGGCGTTACTATATTAGTTTGTACATTTATAGAAGAGTTACGTTTTAGCTGTTCTAGTGGGTATTTGTTAGAATTTTTTGTGGTGCATGTGCAGTAAAGTAGGTAAGTACTTTTTTTAAATATTTTTTAGGATAACGAAAAAATAATGTTTTAGGCAAAGGATGAAATTAATTGTGTGTTTTTATTAAGTATTTTTAAGAGAGGGTACTAAAAAATATAAAATACGTCTGTGTTTTTATTTTTTGGCTGCCAACATTTGTTGTGTCTGGGTAACTGTGCACATGTCATGTAAACAGAGAAGAAACACAAGAATACTTATTTAAAATAAATAACTTAGCATGATTTTAGCAGTAATGCAGTTAATTTGATTACCGCAGGAAGGACATAACTTATCAATTCCAGAGTCGTTGAAATATAACTTAGCGGAAGGAAAACGACATAAAACATGGTCATTAAAACATACAAAATCGTATATTGTTACGCCTATAGACTTTCAAAGGTGTATACTAGTATACTTATTACGGAAAACTTGATAATTAATTCCTACAATTAATGGTCTAAAGTTCTATACTTTAAACAAATTCCGAAATAGTGTCTGACAGTTATTCAACGCATGATCATATTTTATTTTATTAAAATTAACTTTCTCGAATGTGCTGCGTCTTTTACTAGCTACACTTGTAGCCAAAGCTGAATTCATAGCACCATAAACAATTGATTTCAAAAGTGTGTTTAGTTTAGTTTAGTTTATTTATTAATAATTATCAGGAATTACAGGTCAGTTTTATAAAAAGTAAAACAAAAAAAAAAAAAAATGTAACTGATTTGGATGTCTGATATTAAGAAGAATAGGTAACCTTTGTCTATTCTTCCTTTACTCACAAACTAAAAGCCAGAAGAAATAAAAGGCAAGATGAAAAGTAATACCATTACTACTATTTGCTTCGACGCTGCATTTCTGTGTTTCTATATTGAGTATAGATGCTGTTAAAAATTACATACCTACACTTCAACACATAGCGAATCCCTGGAAGTATAATATTTTTATCAATAAACTGACTATCAGTTTCGGCAATCTCTAAAGCCATCATTCTCATCATCTTGAATCTCCATACCAACTTTAATCCGCCCTTGAACTCAAGCCTCCTCATCGGGCCTCACTCCTGGATTCCTGCCAACATCATCATAATTCTCTTGCCCTTATCCCAATTCATTTGCAGCATGTCTTCTTCTCCCATTCTTCTCTATTCTTGCCATATCATTCTTCACACAGCCCATCCATCGTTTCTTTTGTCTTCCTCTAATATATCCACAGTCACACTCAAAACTTCCCTCACGACATTTTCCCCAGTCCTGCTAGAACACAATGAAAACAAATGACAGCCACATCAGCTGTATACCTAGGCTAGCACATGTTCTGCGGCCATGACATACTATGGCCACATAGTTACGAGCGTAACACGAATGCGTCGTATCTATCTATGAATTATCTGCGCGCAGTTTTGTTGACACCCTTGTGGGTATATGAAGGTCGTTGGTTGTGTCATGTCGCTTGGGATTGTATGACGGATAGCAGGGTTAGTTTATTTACGCTTTTTGACTGTGAGGTTTGGCAGAAATTCTGGAATAAACAATATAAATTTTTTTCTTTGAATCCCCACTTTTGTCGGTACTGATTCTTGGCTATTCAGTTTCTTCCGATCACTTTAATGAGGTCATGTGTCCACTTAGTCGGTTGTTTTCCCAGATTCCATTTGAAAACTTAAATAATCTTAATTGTTTTTCTCACACAGACTAGAAAAGTGCATTGATCATCACTTCCTTATTACTAATATCATCATCATTCACAGCCTGACTTCATCCACTGCTGGGTATATGCCTCTCTTTGTTAGTGCCAAGCTCCACGCTCCTGTGCCATCCTCATCCAGATTTTACAATATTGGCAACAATGACATCTGCTCACCTTGTGACCGGACGACCCAATCTCATCAATATTCTAAATAGCAATGATGACACTGACAACAGAACTATTACTACAACAGTAAAATCAGAAACTAGGGTTGGAGTATGGCAAGCCGAAAATTCAACCTTAGATTCATTTGCATTGTCATATGCAGTTGAGCGTCTGATTAGACGCTAAACTATTTTATATGCAATATGCACAGACTTCAGACACGTCATCTATTATTGCAACTGCAATTTAAATCATTTGCATAAAACCTTGGTTTTAACAAATAACTCTAACCGGAAAATATGGTCAAAAACTATTACGTGTAGGTATACCAACTAGAACAGTAAATGCATGTGTACAAAATACATAAACATTTCGCTATTGGCTAGAATTTGAACGCATTTATACATATGTATTTTATTTATCACTATACATACATACATATGCTGGTTTTTCCAATTTACGTAGTTTCCTTAGAATATTAAAACCGATAATTGGACTTTATATTAATTATGATTCCGTTGTTGTTTAGTAGCGTACCTAATATGTAATTGATAGTAATAAACTAGACACTAATTTGAATTAGAAGCAATGATATCATTCCTAGCTATGACATCTCATTCTCATTCTGCTTATCCCAGTTTAGTTGTGAACGCAGTTAGTCTGTTTGTTCCATAATCATTGTCTTCATCTCAGTATTTAGCTCCATACTTACCATCATTGTCTTTCACACAATTCGTTTTATCATTTTGGTCTGTACCTACTCTGTCGTAAGTATACCTAACTGTATCGAAGTGAAAAAGCTTCTCTCGCCCACCTTTCCCTTTATCTCTTTGTTTATGAAGAGATAATCTTCTCTTCATGTTTCTTGAAGTTAGCGCAATACCTATATTATTCTCTTCCATTCTACCTGTCAGTTATTTTTTTTTATTTGCTCCTACTTCACTCACACCATCTCCCATACATATTGCATTTAGTGGCAGTACTTTAATACGAGCCTAAAAGTTTAGCATGCCCTAAAAAACTACGCTTCATATAGTTAGAGTTTCTGAACAGTCATGTTTTATGGGCATGCCGTATTGTTGGCCCCTAGGCACACACACCACTGCACCATCACCTAAATGGTGCCTAATCCCAGAAGCCGACCCCGTGATGATCACTCGACATCTATCTTAAACAATCCGTCTGTCTTTTCTTCAGTAACAGGTTCCTTTGCAATAACCACACAAAATTACTTATTCAATTAATTTAGGTTTGTGTCCAACATAAATGATTTTAACAAATACGCAAAATTAATTAGTGTTTCTCTAGTCGTAAACTATAGAACCTATAAACTTTCTGTGTGTAGTATTATGGTACCTAGTTATAAAAGGAAACGCGAGTAATTCCCCTGTTCTGTTTGAAATTAACATGCCGTTTTTATTAGTTTAATTAATTTTCATTAGCGTTTCCATGTTTCATTTTGATAATTTATAATACTGTCTAAGTATTGGAACGTTTTATGTGTTTCAACTTCACGAAACCTTTATTCTGGCTAGTGGGTGTGAGTTTAGTTTAGTAAGATTCTTACTGCCATTCACTATTAGGAACCTAAAATCGATGCATCGATAGAAATCTGATGGCCATTGCAGATTCTCTGGTTACTTATTCAACAACTTGCCTTGTAATAATCATTTAGCTGATTTGACCAGCTTTGATACAATAACGTCGCAATCTTTAAACGTTTCGGAACCTAAGACAGCAAAGCTTTTCATGAAGGGTTGATACCCCTCTTGAAAAGCTTTGCTCTCTATTCGCGGTAGATATTATTGATAGGTATTGGCGGTAGATTCTTATAACCTCTTGTGTACAAACAAAAACCAATCCATTTGCCTAACACAGTGATAACTTAAGCCTATCCAATCTATAGCTATTTCCAACAAGGTCGTCAATGGCATTCTAACATGCCCGCTTTGTGCTCGGAGTTTTTCGTTCAAAGTTGGATATGCTAACCACTTGAGAGCAGATGAAAAAGCAGCACACCAAAGCTCTCGATAAAACCCGACGCTAGAAAGCCATCGAATGCAGTCACTATGGCCGAAATCATCTAGATGGTATCAACATCATCTAAATCCCTTTTATCCGACTGTTGGAAAGTCGATGTCTGACTAAAAACAATGTTTAGTATACCTTCCTTCTTCTTTTTGGCTCCATTATAAAGCTAAAGTTTTTCTCAAGTCACATCTCTGCAGGGACAAAGATCAACAGCACATAATGATATATTACGGCACATTATTTTCTAATGTCTCCTAAGCTCACAATGCTTACAGTTTCGCTATTTAGGCGGTAGAAAGTCTTTGACCCCCGATCTCTAATCTGTGGGTATCTGCCGACGCATTCACGGAGTTAAGATGAATTGCGTCTTATGTTTATAAAAAGATTAAGTATAATTTTGATTGACTTTGTAATTTGTGAAAGTTTTCGCGGGGTTTTGTTCGTGGAAAAAAGAAAATGGCGTCTTTTTTAGCTGTCATAATCGAATTTTAAAATAATTCAGTCAACTGTTAGTTGATTTGTCTGAATCTTTGTCAGAGCCATAAAGTTTTAACAATAAAGCAAATGAAAATAACATGGTCTTTCTATTAATAACTTTCGATTGTTAGTTGTCTTCAGCTGCAAGTCCCGGCAATCCGTGACGAGTAGTTTTACTCACCATTGTCCGTTTTCGTAAGATCATTCCGTACGAAACTGTTGCATGTGATTCCCAAAGAACAATTCCATTTTCCTTGACCAATCACGGAAAATTTTGAAACAACAAAAAACAGTCACTTTTAACACGTGTTTTATATTGCGTAATGTTTGCTAGATATAAGTGTATCAATGATTTTTATTGCAGTTTTTCTAAGCCTACTTATACCAAGAAAATGATTCACAGTGCACGCATTAGATGATTTCACGATTTATTTGTATTAATAAGTAATTTTCCTGGGCATTACGCGGAAACAAAGTTTTCCCCTACAACAAGTTCAAGTTTCAAGTTAACAAAAGAAGTTAATTCGGTATGATTTGAAACGCACCATCATTTCTTTATTGCGGCCGCCATTTTGGAATTTGCGCGCGCTTCCAACTGTCATTAGGCAGTGATGCCAACATTGTGAAATTACGAGTTATGGTTGCGTTCAACTATTAAATTATGGGTTCTTAGGCAGTCGTTGTGTGTGAGGCGTGCTTAATTTCGTGCCGGTTATAAAGTAATTTAAGACACATTATAGAATGGTTTTGGATTGGCACTAAAATATTATAAAAGAAAAGAAATCGGTGTTTATTATGCCATTACTGTAAAAATACGTGACTTTGCAGTGTTAAGTTGTGAGTGAGTTAATCTTATAGTTTGACAACAAAATACGTAATAAAATTTACGCTACTTACTGAAAGCTCACAACTAACATCACATAAATTTATAAAATATGGTTTAACGCAAATCAACTTTGAGTTACTAAACTAACAGTAACTACAAGCTTCACAACGATAAAAAAGTAATTAAACTTGAAACTTCTCTTTCATTAAATATCTTGTCCATACACACTTCAGAACATATTTCAATAACGCCGTGGCTGTCCAGCAAAATTCACGTCAAACGCAAAGTTTCGTTGAAACCGTATAATACTCTGACCACGAATAAAATCAATATGGTGTAGTTTAAATACCAAAACAATTTCAATGAAAATAGTTCCGCTAAAGTTTTGTTGTCAATGGCCAGCGAGTGTCGTCAAGTTGGTACAATAGCTGCTTATATTAAAATAGTTCAAGAGTTTAATTATTGCATAACTAACACCTGCGGCCTAGTCATCTATTCAATTGATTTTTTACATGATTAACAGTAAGTTTTAAACATAATATTATGAAAGCATTTTGCAGACTTGGTTTCCCAATGCCTTTGTTAAAAATTGGTCTGTTTTAAACTGTGGTAACTATTATAGTTTTATTGTGATATTATGTTTTGAAAATAATTGATGTGAAATAGACTTCGTTATTTAAAAAAAGGCTTCGTAACTTTTATGAATCGAACATGTAACGTGGTTATGTCAATTGTTGCTTAATTATATTTCGCCTTGACGGATACTCGTATTCCTATTAGAACATGTAGATACTCTAACAAAAACATTATCTGTCAAAAAACGAACGCAGTTTTTCGTTCCGAATGTTGGCAGCTAAAACAATACCAACATTCCAAAAAAAACAAAACAAAAAACTAAAACAATCTCTTCACAGTCTGTCTCCGTCATTCTATTTTCAAAATAAGCTCTATTTACCGTCGCAACAGGCACTCACAAACTTAAAGCTGCAATCTAAAAGAAAGGCACTCTAATTGTGTACAATTAGTTTTGAAGTAGTAATGATATAAGGTAGCGGTTACGTTACGCATCGATGAGCGGGCGCGGACACCGTGAGAAACTATCGCGAATCAGAACACAGAATACTTTGATGTCATGTTTAGAGCTCAAGTTATTAGGGATTATAGTTTTTTGAAGTTGGTAATATGTAATAAGTTTTTTTTTAATGATATATAATGGTTACAAAGTTGCTATCATGCTATCGTCTTGGGCGGTACAAGGAATTTTTACTTAGTTGATTTTAATACAACTTATAAATCAAAGAATTATTTGTTTTTGTATCTGTTGAGTAATGTTGGGAAACTTGTAGTTAGACCTTCACCTTGACCTTGTGTAACTTTGAACTTTGTAACTTTGCTTATTTTAAAATAGTGTGAACCATTTTGGTTATTCCCCATATTTTTGTGAGAAAATATTTTTAGAATCAGCTATTTCTCAAACATTTTGATAAGAAACTCATAAAATGAATACCAAATAAAGAAAAATCCTTCTACCTTATCGATTATTAATTAAATCTAATTGCATTTTTTGTACGAAAAATGCAAAATTTATTACATTTTCTTGCTTGAAAGTCTGATGTCTATTGACGCGTAGCATTGTTAGGTTGGTACACCCCACTCCCTACTTAGTTAAATGTCACTGATGCGATTAACTGTAATTGTATTTAATTTTCATCTTGAAATAATAGAAAATTTGCTGGACTGGGCAGGTGCTTAGAAATAAGTATTCTAATATAGAAACTAGTTTGTAAGGTGTTTCAAAATAATGGGGTTGGCATCCTAAGTGCAATTTGATGGGGTCATAATTTATAGACTTTGAAAACTTTTATTTGCGCTGTTGCAAAACTGTTGGGTTTTTGTGGCGATCCCTGTTAGGCAAAATCGTCTTTACTTTAGGTCCTTTTCCTAGATATTAAATTACTCGTATTTATTTTCTTAACATGTTCAAAACACATTTTTTTTTCTGAAATGGACTTATAAAACGGTTTGTCATAATCATAATGTAAATAAGAGTCGTTAAATTAGTTTTCGCTTGGCATATTATACATATTTTCCCTTTACACTATAACACCTATTTATCTTTAATGATACTTTTCAAGCTGTCTAGCTTCAGCTTACGTGTTAAAAAAACTTAAGTAAATTAAGTATGTACCAACCGTAAAACTAAAAAAAAAAATACCATAATTGTTTTAAATACCGGTGCTTTTAAATCATTCTTATGGCAACCATAACAGGTATAATAATAAATAATAACATAGTTTAATATAACTTTAATCTATAGTGATTAATATTTTAAACATTACCCGTTGATATGTACTGTAATTACTTATGCTTTGTTCAGTAGGACGGTTGGAACGAGCATTTTAACTTGGGCGAGCTACTGGCTCAAGCACTATGAGTATAAATATTATATGAGGGTATTAGTTTTAATTGTATTGAATGATTATTTTATAATATTACCTATAAGGAGCACGTGGCTAAGTAATAACGGCCGCTACAGTCGTTGTTTAGGTTAAGCCCCGCTTGCCTAGGTAACCATAACCTTCCGAGTTTCCTCCGGGCCTCGGGAAGCACGTTAAGGCGATGGACTCGGCTGACATTTGTAGAGATTTGACAGTCATTAGGTGGTACAGGTAGTCTGTGGCCCAAAACTGTGACAACCTGCAGTCTTACCAAGGGGTGTTGTATCATCCTAGTACTAAATGGGTTGTGGAGGTCAGATAGACAGGCTTGAATCATCTATGTCAGACGGACAAAAAATGAAAATTATTAAAGCTTCAAATATATCATTTTTGGCCAGCATTTTCAATAATGTAAAATATTCTACCCATGGTAACTTATCCTGTTGCGGGCCTGTTCGAAAGAGATACCGTGGCCCGGAACATAAAGGGCAAGGAAGGAACATGGATGGGTTATAGTCAGTAAAAGTCAGCCACTCCACCCAGAGTGGGAGAAGTCATTTGATGATTTCCCATCGTAATGTGCATTCAATTTCAAGCTATTGATTACGAAGTGAAGAGGTGGATTATGGCTTGCTCTTACTGAGAAGGGGCCTGCCTGTGCTCATGAGAAAACATTAAAGGCTGATTATGCTATTCAACTCAAGCAATTTTTGCTGCAGTTTCGAAACAAAATAAAATAATAGCTACCACAATATGACCTTGCCACTGCTTTTTTAGCAAACTGCGGCGACGGGTCCCAACAACCCGATGCCTACTGGCTTCCGTCCTTCGGAAATCCGGGGCTCGTGACTCTTGCAATCCTACTTTAGTACTCAAAAATTCATTCAACTTCGAGTTCTGGAATAAAAAAAAAATGGCGGCTAAGCCCCGTTGTGGCACTCGTTAAATCGTTTGAAAGTCATAAAAAACGTCTGAAGGAAGAGCGTGGGTTCTGCCACCTCGTTACCTATGGACATTATTGTCATTTTAAAGTGCAAAATGATTTGCGGAATTGTCGTGGTCCTGTTGATTTAACTGTTGAAAGTTTGTACTTTCAGGTTGATATTCAGGTTTTAAGATTTAAACAGGATCTGAAGTCCAGTTTTAGGTTGCTAACAATTTTTATTTTATTTTACATTTTGCCGCAGCCGGTCAGATTGACGCCGACCGCCGACCTACAGGACCGACCTACAGGACCTCAGACACTTGCTCAAAAGGCTAGGCAGATGATGATGTTTCAAATACACAATAAATTAAAACCGCTCCATGTGAACACGCTCTTACAAAGCATGCGCGCTCAACCTTTTACAAAAACTCTTGTGAAACAGTTTCTATCGTTACTATCGATAAAACTGTTATCGATAATTTATTCGTTCCACGTTCAGGGCGGCTCTAGTTGGAAACTTGTGAAACTAATTGGAGTAATCGGTACATTTGTAATTTTTCTATCTTTCCTTTCGATCACTTGTTGGTATTTGTCTAGTAGGTTATTAACTATCTCTTTTTACAGTTTTATTTTTTAAAAAAGGTGATAGCTCTGGTATATTTTCTTTTCATCGCTTTACACTTTTTTTAAGGATAGATTACTATAAATCGACTATTTTATCCTAGCAAATTATTATTTAAATTAAGATTAACCTTATTAATTATTGTGGGAAAGTCTACATTTTGAAGCAAAAATGACAGTACAGTACAGTTATTTTTTTACTAATGAAGTAAAATTCTTCAGTAAAAAAATACTAACTACATAAAGTATAAGAAAAAACCTTATTATTTAAATGCAACCAATAGGTAACTCAATTAAATATTAAAATAACAAAATAATATTAGTAAATAACTCAGCTTGTTTAATTCAATTTGTTTCCTTGTTTTAGTGTTTTTTAAATATTTTGCAAACTAATGAGTTCTAGGAAACTTAGGTATGATTAGAACCTAATGCGTCAATATATTTTAAGCGTACAATATTATGTATACCTAGTATTTTGTTTTAATTAGGAAAACGATGAAATAGGTAACTAACATTATTGCAGCATTTCAAAACAAATACTTAATAAAATTTTACGGTAAATAAAAAACTTTGAAGTCCTTTTAAAGTCTTTAATATTAATTCTTAAAAGGGAAAATGTATTCATGATTGTGTCAAATTAACACCATAAAAGCAGTGACCATAAATTAAGCTCATTTAACTCCGTCCATCGTCCATATAATTGTCATGTTACTACATCAAAATAATATTCCTACAAATAAATTAGATTCCTTATAGTCACACATTTCAACTAAAACGACGGACGCAAAAACATGCCTGCGGCCATTACTATGCCCATCTGCCCACCAATAGGTACCCAGCAAAAAATAATTATAATTAAAAAAAAAACATTGTGGGCCTTTTTCCAACAAACGCTGACCTTAAAAGGAACCCATTCGATGGGAGATGTATTAAAAATTGAAATAACAACTTGCGTGCAACGACCGCGCGATAGATAGCTGCGAAAAAGCAACAAAAGACGCAACTAGGGAATTGCAAATGAGATCTTAATACTATAAATTTAAAGAACTATTTCGAATAAACATTAGCGTAGCAGATGTTGTTCGAAATGAAGATTAGGGGAACTAAGGCATAAAAAGCGGTCAGCCAATCGCGTCCCACGTATATAGGCCGTCTCGCTCGCGCTCTGGTCGCACCGCTCTTTCTAATGCTCATATTTTTTGCCATCTTATTCTAATTCCTCATTCAAATGGCCTGCGTTCGATTCCAGGGGTCTGTAACCTTTTATGTCATAGAAGTTATTCATCTTTTGTTCTTTGTCACGTATTTCGGTTGAACGTCATTATGTAACGCATTAACGTCATATTCTTTTAACAATTATTATAATTGTTATCATAGGTTATGATCGATGGGTTTTATTTTTTCCATGACCATGGCTACGCGTGGTTGCGTGTGCCGCGGGCGTGATGGAATATAGATAAACAATGTTTCATGGTAATAAAGTTTTTTTATGATATTTTTTTCGTCAATTCTCGTTGTGTTTCATTAATTCACGCGAATATAAACCGGCGACGTAGTAATTACATATTTGAGGTATTTATGAAGAAGTTGGTTACCTCAAGTAATACATAACAGTTTTTCTACATATAGTAATTGATATAGTCAGTGGTAGTCACGTAAGTATATAAAAACCTGTGGATAAGTCAACTGAGTTACATTTTCTTGCGTGCTGTACAGTAATACGGCGAACATGAAAAATATGAGAGTAAAAAATAAACACGGGGGGTTTTAGTACAATGCTCAGAAGTCAAAACAAAAAATTTCTTTGACATTAATTCCCTACCTTTACCGACCCACTTTGATTTCTTACAACAAAAACAAGAAACAATAACAAAAACAGTTACAAATATTTCGAGGCATGCAGGTATAAAACTACATTATTTTTATTTTCCCAATATTAAACTCGTTTGTCTCAAAATACTGCGAAAAAGATACGTATTACTGTTACCATCATCATACTCCTTATTCCATTTTATTTGAAGTCGTCGCATGTCTTCTTCTTTATTTCTCCATTATTCGTCACTTCATCAGTCACCTCCTTTCTAGCCATATCATTCTTCTCACAGTCCATCCGTTGTTTCTTTGGTTAACTAATTTAAATATAATTTTATATTCAAGCTTGAAGCTCAATACAACAATCTAGATAAGGCTACAGATACAAGATCAAGTGCCCCACGAGGCTGAGATGCACTACATCCGGCCGACAATTGTCTTTACCGAGATTCAGAACCGGTTCCATTTGGCATATGTCTTATAAGACTTTTGTTTTTACGCTCATTATATTTTACATCGAGAATTTTCTATTGCAGTTTTATTTTTTTGTTAAGATGTTTGAGTTCGAAAATCTTGATGTATCGACGGCCTTGATAAATCTGAATAAATTAAATAAGTAATAAATAAATATCGCTGGACATTACACACAGCACCATCTAGTGCCACACGAAGCAACGAAGCTTGTGTCGTGGACACCAAATAGTTGATATCCTACAAAGATACTATTTTTTTGTTTGTATATACATACGTATTTACTCCACCCACCGTAATAAAAATAGTAAAAACGGATTTTTTATCTATTTCAAACCTTGTTACTAATGTCAAATTATGACGCATCAAACTGTATTACTTTTTATTATAAAAAAAAGAACCAAAAGTGCACATCGTTTCCAACAATATTAAATCCAGGTTTGTGTACGTGTGCTCTCTTTAAAGTACTATGGATTATTGCGTTTATCTCAAAAGTTACATTGACGGAGTTAATACACTTTGATCGGTTACTCCTCACATATAAACATCCATGACTCGGAAACAAATATCCATGCTCATAACACAAACAATTGCCACTACCGGGATTCGAACAGCTGGGACATACTTGATACATATGGCAGAAGACAGGGTGTTTTGGTGCAGTTTGAAAAAGACCATGTCCAGCTGTGGACAAAGTTGGTTGGTTGGTTACAATACCCGGAGGGGACGCCCTAGACTAGAAGGACATACACTGACCGTGATGTTCATTAGAAAGGTCAGGAGTAGGTACTCGCAACTCGTGTAATTTGTGTTCGTGTATGACCAGATTTATGAACGTTGACTAGGCAAAAGGAGTATGTAAGGATCGTAACAAGTGGTGTTGAGAGTTCAAAAGATATATCTGTAAAGGTTATGACGAGTAATGCAAATATTTATCACGTTTATTTTCGCTAAATACAACCATCGTTCACACCGATGCTAAATTCAATATTCTACCCAAGTAAACATATCGTAATAAAACCGTAAATATTAACATATTCACATACATATTTACAACAATTTTCAAGGGCATACAATCCACGTAAATACCCCGATTAAGTTTTTGTAATTCACAAGAATATGTCAAGTGTGGCTACAGTTTTTTATTGCACAACTTGAGAACCTTATAAGGTGATAACATGTTACCATAACGATGTTAGAAAAAAACTTGAAACTAATGCAGCAAAGCCTGAGAAGGACATTGTTTAATAATGATAAATAATTAAAAGCGAATAATATGTGCAATTCCGTGCGCATATTCGCGATGTGCCAAACAAGGACAGCGGCTGTTTCCGCGTTGAATCATTTGTTGCATGGCTCAAGTCATAAACGAGACGATTTCAACTGATTCAAATAATTGACTGACTCACGAGATGGCCACACAGATTTTAAACGTGACAGATGGGACATCAAATAAAGGTAAAAAGGAAGAGAATTATCTACTGATTGAGCTGATGATATAGCATAATAGCTTTGATTTAGTACTGTCAAAGCCTTTGTGTTCTTTCTAATGAATGGTGCTATTCTTAATTTCCTATTGAATCATTGTTCACACCTTAAGTTCGGTTTGTGTGAGTCACAGTCACAATGTGTAATAGGATTACTTCCAAAGGTCTTGAAGAATGGTCTGTTTTGATAGCCTTCACCTTAGATCGTCTGATGGCTTATCCGAAATGTTGTATGACTCATTGTTGCTCAAATCGAGTCCTTCTTTTTACAGATGAATTGTCTTTTGATACGTTTGATTGTTTTAGAGTATATATTTTTGGTGAAATGGTTGAATTTTTAACAAGACCTTTTTTCGCCGGTTTCATCCGCTAGTTCTCACATCTCACACCCCACAATCAGGCACGCATACACAAATGCAAACTGACTCACGACGACCTTGAGATAGACCAGTCTAATCGTAGTTTTAGCCAATCAGTAGTCAGAACACGCTCACACACCATCCTTTGTTTATCACGCCTAGCGCCTCCATCACGCCATTTTGTGCATCCTTTTCGCTAACTACGACAATTTTTAAATAATTGAAGTTTTATTACCTTTAAATGGCGGTTCAAATTGGCCATTGTTGAATGTGAAGAAGTGGTTTGAGAACATAGTTGTCATTGTATGTTTATTTATTTTATGTAAATGTTTGATGATTGTTTTGACATTAAACGCTGTAAATTAACAGTTTTTCTCTGTACCTCCACCCACCGTAGTTTTCACATCAAGCGAGTTGCGGTCAATCGAAAGCTAATTCAGCGTAATTAATATAAAAATACGTTTATTATCAACTAAAAATCATAAAAACAAAACAATTTACCAAAGGGTAAAAACAACAATCAGACGGGCAGTGTAATCACTAGAGAAATAACCGCGATTTCGTCCGCTTCAAAAGTTTACGTTCCCACGGGAATTTCAAAAACTACAAACACGTTTCTAGGTTCGGTGTTTAAGACTAAATATTTATACACTGTCTTAAGCTTTCACTGTTTATAACTAAACTTACCTATACTTTTAATAGGTTTAAATATATTTGATTTCTCATAAGAACTTATAATTATAAGAGTTCACTTATAATCAGATTGTGAGTTACTTCTCAAATCCCATGTCTTAAAATCCCAATTTACACTACGATCGGTGCAACATAAGTATAGACTATGTTTTGGCCATAGGTACCATCTCCAAAAATTAAATGTGCTCACTTTAAAAACAAAATCTCGTGTTTACCGTGCGGATCAGTAGCGTGAAACTTTTTTTAGTTATAGTATCATCTCTTTTACTAAACTGTCATGTCATCTCAGAAATCCTTTTCCTGTCAAATAATCTTTATGTCAGTTTTTTATCCTAGAAAATTGAAACATCACATAAAGACATTGCAACAATTAGGCGATTGCCTACCTTTGCCAGAGATCGTACGCTCCGGAGATTATTCTCGCTTTCAAAACACATTAGCCACTCCGATTTACTTGGAAGCGAGTCTAATATGTAATTATTTTTTTATTATTCCACGCTATGGAAGTTCAACGGCGTCCATTAATTACAATATTAACATGTGAAGGTTCTGCTTCAGTTAACCACCTTAGTTCTCTTCAGTTAAGTTAAAATACTTTGGTAAAGGAAATTGTAGAAAACGGTTGGTTTTACTGTTTTTATTTTACTTGGGTTTTTTTTTTTTTTTTTCATTTAACAAGAACAGTAATGAGGCGGAAAAATTGTTTTCTAATAACTGTTTTAGTTTGTAAAAGGATTTGTTTTATTGTACTGGTTGTTGATTTTAATGAGGATTTTTATTAGTTACATAGGTACTGAATAAATGAGTATCTTCCAAGAACTGGAGAAGCGTGCAATGGTCCAATGAGAAAAAAAATATTTTATAGAATCGAAGGCAATGTTTAACAATAATTAAAAAGAAAAATATTTTTCAGTCGTCAGCAGCACAACCCTTGAAAGTGTCAATGCAGGAAATACTTTAAGGCTGTCTACTAGCATTACACTTTTTTAGGGTTCCGTAGCCAAATGGCAAAAAACGGAACCCTTATAGTTTCGCCATGTCTGTCTGTCTGTCTGTCTGTCTGTCTGTCCGCGGATAATCTCAGTGACTGTTAGCACCAGAAAGCTGAAATTTGGTACCAATATGTATATCAATCATGCCGACAAAGTGCAAAAATAAAAATTTAAAAAAACATTTTTATTAGGGTACCTCCCCCAGACGTAAAGTGGGGAGCGATTTTTTTTTAAATTTTGACCCTGACGTGTGATATATTGTTGGATAGGTATTTAAAAATGAATAGGGGTTTTCTAAAATCATTTTTTGATAATATTAATATTTTAGGAAATAATCGCTCCGAAAGTCAAAAACAATGTGTCCCCCCCCCCCTCTAACTTTTGAACCATAAGTTTAAAAAATATGAAAAAAATCACAGAAGTAGACCTTTATATGAACTTTCTAGGAAAATTATTTTCAACTTGATGAGTTGAATAGTTTTTGAGTTATATAGCACTTTTTCAAAAAAACGCAAATGATAACTTTGTTTTTCATACAAATACTATGAAAAACAAAGTTATTTTTGCTGACGAAAAATGTTGGTATTTTTAATGGTCTGGGAAGCTACGGAACCCTACAGTGAGCGTGGCCCGACACGCTCTTGGCCGGTTTTTTATTACCTACAAACACTTCCTCGCTTTATACTTTCACCTAGTTATTACGAAGATATAACAAAATCTTTCAAAGTCGCTCTTATCACTTTGAACCGTGAAAAAAAAAACAAAAAAAAAATACGAACCATACACAAAAAACTCTTCCTAATTCAAAAACAATAACAGTTACCAAAGGTTGACGGCCCCGAACGGATGTAATAGACAATGAGCACTTCTTATAGTCTATGCTAATACGCGCCATTTTATGATTGCAATTCAAATGATGACGCGTTCTTTTTTTAAGATATACTTTTACGCTGCTGCGTAACGCGCTCTTGCGGGAAAGTTACAGTTTATGGTAAACTTATTTTACTATGGTACTTTGTAGTTAGTTTACATGATATACGTAATCAGTCTATAGCGTTCCCACTGCTGGGACTCAGGCCTTCTCTATATGAGAGGGAATGGGACACAATCCGTGGACAGTTCAGTTTGCTGGATGTCAAAATTATCAGCGAGTTTTTCAGCATCAAAATCACAGTAAAGTACTAAGGTAGTAGGTACCAACAAAATGATAATCTAACGCATTTGGCTGCTAATAACATTGAAGAACCCATTTTGAAAAAGAGCACAGATGAAAATATTTCCCCAGGACAGTCATTTTTTGCTTGAACAGTCTGTTTTCGCCATGATCTTGAGGGCAATCTAAAGATGGTAAGTTAAGAAAAAAACTTACAAATTAAATGACTGAGTAAAAATACTAAATAATCTTCAAGGAACATTAAAATGAAGCAGGCTCCCTCATGCTTGATCTATATTGAACTGTATATTGCATATCTTCAATACTAATCCCTTATAGAGAATATTGATTTATAGATCTACATACTTTATTGCCCTCCTTCTATTTCTTCATAAGAAATGAGCGTTAGGGTTGTCTCACAACTTAGTAGTAGAGCTACATTGCCTACAATGCATGCAAGGTGCTGCCAAGTGTCCAGGGGGTACTTCAAATGTGTTTTCATAATTTTGTATTAATGTATGTCTTAAATTGTTTATGGCTAGTTTATAGGCATTGAATTAAAAAATGTTTTGAAGAAGATTGCCATGAAATTAAACTAACAAACTACAAGAGAGCTCCAACAGTATTTTGAATAACTTAAAGTTTATCGTAATATCTGTCTGCTTTGAAATGTTTTGGGTGAAAAAACATATAATGATAGCTTGTTCATAATATTGAAAATATCTTAAAATCGGACAGAGCCACAAGCAATCCTAGTATGGCATAATAAACATCCGCTATAACATTTTGATGTGACGACGCAAAAACTCCACAATCAATTCCATCCCGCGATACTAATTCCATGTGAGCCTAGCTTTAGCTCAAAACCAGTTTCTACAACTGATCATAAGGTTTCTGTCCCACCGTAAAGCCGGAAACACACTTACGTGGTGCACCGCTCTGGCCAATCGGTGGTGAGCATTGAGCGCCACGCCAGAACGCGCCACGACACGACACGACCTACAAATATGTCTCTAACCATACTAAATGGTATGAAACCGATATGCTTCTGGCGCGCCACGCCACGTAAGGGTGTTTCCGGCATAAGCGGGAAAGAAACTCCCCCTGTCGACGATTTTTTCGCACAAGAAACGCACAAAAGATTGAAGATCCTGTGTTAGTAAAAGAGATGCACAAATAAAGTAATATTTGATTGTTTTCTCCCTAGAAAATACAATTAATAAAATAAACAACTAGTTTATATAGTAGTAAAGTCTACTCATCTACCTAGCCTTTTCCCAACTATGTTAGGATCAGTTTCCAGTCTAAACGAATGCAAGAATGATTGGTTATTAATGGACCGACTAGCTAAACCTTTAGTCGATCCGTGCGTCTGTAATTATTAAGCTACAAGCTCCTCTAGCCAGCTTTTCTCGCTTCTCGCTTATCGCCGGCAGTAAGACATTTACCTAAGTGCTAGTGATGTCGTTTTTGCAACTTGACATTGGCAACGACTGCAAATTGCAGTAATACCTGCAAGTGCAGGGGTACTGTATTTTGTAATCAACCTACTGCACTTGGTGTAGTGGGCTGCATTAATTTATTTTATCCAGTTGGTTGTTTTGTTGAGGTTGGTTTAGGAAATTGAGTATTCTAGAAGATATAAACGTGTTAGATGGGGTGCCATGATGTGCGAAAATGAAGATCTTTTGTACAGACTTTCATCCACTATTTAACCCCATTAGGGGATGAGTTAGCTCGTTGCTAATTAATAACAACCGCACGGGTTGATCTTCAGGTTAAGCGGTTTTACCTAGGTTGGTCTGTGGATGGGTGACCGCCTGTTTTGTAGAGGAGTTTCTCTGTGTCTCGGAAAGCACGTTAAGCCAGATTTGATCCCAGCTGTCATTTATAGATCTTTGACAGTTGTAACGGACTGTCAGTGGCCCGAAAGCTGACAACTACAGTAGTCTTACCAAAGAGTATCGTATTACCCAGTAGATATACTGGATTGTAGCCCGGTTACTTTGACTAAACTGTTTTGAATTGTATATTCGGTATTCAATATTGTAGGAAACAAATATGACCTGTCAATGATGAAAAATGATGTATGAAAATTTTCTGCCCAAAAAACAAAACAGGACACGGGAATCATTTTTCTGGCGAATGAAACAGAAATGTAGAATCTACAAATTGCTCTTTCTATTTCTCTATAACATGCCATTCAAACACACATCGACTCATATACTACTACTGCAGTGAAAGATAAATCTAAAAATAGAGACGCACTTGCCCACCCTCTAGAACTAATCCTATAAAAGCCTCTTACCTTTAAAGACGGCCATACATCTTTAGAAAACAACAAACAAAATCACTAACGGCTTATTACTTTTACGGTTAGCCTGTGTCATACCACTGCTGGGCAAAAACCCCACAGTTTCCAGGTCTAAAGAACTTTGATAATTCGTTTTCTGCTGTTCATCTTCTACCAGGTAAAATAACAACCGCTTGGGTCGATCTCTAGGTTAAGCCGTGCTTGCCTAGGTTGGTCTGTGGATGGGTGACCACCCTTACATACCGAGTTTCCTCCGTGCCTCGGAAAGCACGTTAAGCTGTTGGTCCCGCTGTCATTTGTGCATCTTTGACAGTCGTTACAGGTAGTCAGTGGCCCAAAAAGTCTGACAACCAGTCTTACGAAGTGGTATCGCATTACCCAGTATTATCTGGGTTGTGGAGGTCAGATAGGCAGTCGCTCCATGTAAAATACGGGTATTCAGCTGCATCCGGTTAGACTGGAAGCCGACCTCAACATAGTTGGGATAAGGCTAGGCAGATGGTGATGATCTTCTACCAGGTCTGACACATCCGCCTTCCGGTCGAGTCATCATCTGCCTAGCCTTTTCCCAACTAATACGATAACCCTTGGTGATACTGGTTGTCAGACTTCCTGGGCCACTGCTTACCTAACGACTGTCAAAGATCTACAAATGACAGCCGGGACCAACTGCTTAACGTGCTTTCAGAGGCACGGAGGAAACTCGGAAAGTAATGAGTTGTCACCCATCCACAGACACGACCCGAGCGGCTGTTATTATTTAGCCACGAGTGCCTTCCGGTCGAGTCATTAACTGTAAACACAATAGTAAAAAAAAACAAAAGAATGCACCAATAAACTAGTTGAAGTAGATAATAGGTGCAGTGACCCTTTTGAACGATGCAATTATTCATGCTCCAATCGATAATGTATGAAAAATACATTTAAACAGTAATTCGGCCCTTGGCCGAGGTTTTGTCGCGATATCAACTGGAAGATACGTTATTTTATATTGTTATATGAGGGTAAGGAAGAGGTCATACTGATAGCGGGGAAGACAGCGTTAAATAAAATGAAAACGCTTCAAAATTAACGCGCTGATAGCGTTTTAGGCAACTTGTAGGTTAGGATTAGGACGTGGTTTTGCTCATTTTATTTTGCCAGAATCTGATCATTTAACGCAATCATATTTGAACAGTAACAGAATAATATTACAAATAATTGAAAATAAAAGCAGTCCAAAATGTATAAAAATCCTCGGGTGAAGAATGAGCGACAATTACAACAGATTATAATAATACACATTTACACGTTTTCAAACGTACAAAAAACCAATATAAATGACACAACATTCAATCAGTAAACCCAACTAAAGAACAACCCGACTATAATAAAAGGCTCATCGTAACATAACATCTATTTAAAAAATAAAATGTGTTAGGTACAGAGCTAGTTAACTCATCAGATGCTATCTGATTGTGACAGCTTGATAGTCATGAGCTAATGTTATTTCAGATCTGTGATTACTGGGATTTATAACACTAGGAGGGTTTTGACGTGAATTTCTCTTCTGTGATGTAATAATTAAATCTGGTTTGAATCTCAAGCTCAGGACTTTTTACAATATAAATCGTACAATTTTTATTCTTCTTCATTGTGTTGCGGGTGCGACAGTCTTCTAACTGTTAGTGGCGGAAATATTTGTCATTTTCGGGGAAATTTAAATTTTATCGATTGCGTTATCTGCATGATTTGTTACTTGATATAATAACACGTAAAAGTCCAGTTTAATAAAAAAATACAGTAGTTTTTGATACCTGTGTAAGTTTTACATAAAAAATTATTGTTAGACCATATTAAAAACTAATGACAAGTCAAAAATTCTGGTACACGTTTCAAATTGACGTTTCCTATCAATACAGTCCAATTGTATCAACTGCCCGAAAGACTGGTTTTCAGCTGCATCCGGTTAGACTGGAAGCCGACCCCAACATAGTTGGGAAAAGGCCGGGCAGATCAGATGATGATGTACCCGCTCTCCGCCCACACTATAACCTCTAACCATCCCATTTATACATACAGTGGTGCCACAACACCGCTTATCGACCGCAATAAATAAGCACATTAATTAATATTCGATAATTATTTACTAGAGACGAAAACACCGCTATAAATTGCAAACACAGTTCGTCGACTTTTCGGTCGCGCGAAAGTTTTATTGGATGGAAAAGTCGCAAGACTGGTTGAATTTCAATACCGTTGTGCACTTTCGATGTAATGAAGTGTGTTAACGATTTGCGGTACTCATAGATT
Source organism: Xestia ashworthii (assembly GCA_950022955.1). Classification (NCBI taxonomy): domain Eukaryota; kingdom Metazoa; phylum Arthropoda; class Insecta; order Lepidoptera; family Noctuidae; genus Xestia; species Xestia ashworthii. The sequence goes on along the minus strand of OX465570.1, from coordinate 16,633,200 downwards.
TTAGGTTAAACTGTGGATGACTTTGGTGTTTTAAGTTTTTGAACATCATCACTTACGGGAAATATCCCGCGTTTACTATTTACCATGTTTATAAGTTTTTTGCCTTTTGATTTTGTGGTTTGTTTTGGACTTGCGTGGACCTGCGTGGTAAGCAATGGACCAGTTTTTCACACTCATAGGAGAAAAACTACTGTATTTTTTATTATCTTGCACTATACCTGCTGTTACTTGTATATGCCCCAAAATAGTAAAGAAGGTATCTTATCGTCTGATCGTGTGTTGGGTTGTGAACCCCTAACTGTTTCTGAAAAAAAAACTTGTTCCATGTTTTTTTTTGGACTAAACGTTGGATAAGATTTCATAACCTGTGTGATAATATCCAACACAGACAATTCGTCTACCTTGTCTGTATTTTTTTTTAAACACGTGTGCTAATATAACCCTATCCCTCTTTCCAGGTCTAGAACGGGTGGCGGAGGAGTTGATGGGTCGAAGAAAATGGAAACTATATCAGGACGCATTAATTCCAAAACGGGGGGAGGCAGAATTATCGAGCGACGAGGAATCGGTACAGACCGACCCTCCACCGGCGTTGAAGATCAAGACTATAGAACAGATCAACGAGGACGAAGCAAAGGAAGAAAGGGTGGAGGAGAAGGTTGCCCGAAGACCAGAGACGATTCTAGAGTCGTTGATCAAGAGACCTGCTACTCAACCCAAGCTGGAGGTCGCCGAGGAACCAGCGGATTGGAAGCCGCAGGACAAATGTTACTTCTGTACGGATGGTGAGCCCGGAGGGGGCGAGAACAGGCCGGGCGGCGCTATGGTGAGTAAATCAATTTATTGTCACACACAAGTTACAAATTATACAAGCAAGAAAACAAAAACATTGAGCAAATTTAAGGAATTTAAAACTAGAAGAAACCGTGGGCCCTAAACTAGGCACAGCCTGTATCTTGTTGGCCCAATACAGACAGTAAAGGCAGATTGTATTACTAACTCTTTAGCGTGACACAGCACAACAAGACACAAGTAACAGTTAATTTTAAAACTTATAAATAAATAAAGAAATTTATATCTTGTTATAGTAAGTAAGTATATACCTATTCTAGTAAGTAATATGGCCCTTGTTTCGGTTGATGTTTTTTTGTATGGTTAGGGAGTTGATAAGATGAAAAAGTGTTTAGGTTAGTTTATGGCTTGCTTCCTTTCTAGACATACTAGAATAAGCCCTTTCATTCACCAATCGATTAAGGTAGAACCTGTCTGAAGATTGTGTAGCGATCTGAAGCGACCCAAGGACGGTGGGAGATTTTTTAAAGCAAATAGACAATAAACATCAAAGTTCATCTCTAATATTAAGAATGTCATGGAACATTGGTCAGTGTCGTAACCGCAGTTGGGCTAAGTATTACTGGGTTTCTGCATTAAGCAGTTCCTAGAGAAGTCAGGGACTCAAAAATGGCGAAATGTGAATGCACTATTCACATCAAATGCCTTAGGATTTACAGATGTAATTATATAGGGTATAAACAGACTCTTTACGAGGTACCGTCAGCCAAGCATTCTGTACATCAAACTAAGTAATCCTATGCAAAAACAATTGCTGGGAAATTACTTTTCGGTAGGACTCAATATAACGCACTTAAAACATTGTGCTGATGGAATGAACAGTACCTACGGGGATCGTGACTGTTTTTAAAGTAAAAATCTTAAATTAAAAAAAAAAACTTGTCAAATAGTCTGAACTTTGACCCCCAGTATCTCAGTAACTAGAAGGTCCCCAGGTAAGATCTGGAACATTATTATGATAGGGAAAACAAATGCCATTCGGCTTTCTACTTCTTTTTCAACCTTTAGCCACCCAATGCTGAGTGTACCTAAATATCTTCCAAATCTCTCTAATTTTGACAGTTGTGTCATAGCTATCCAGTTTGTCCCGAACACGTTAATTAGATCCTCTAAATTTGAGTCTGAGTTATGCTTCATCAATCGAACTCCCTAACAACACATCCCAAATTACATCTCACACCACTAAACCTCGTACAACTTCCCTAATTCACTCAAATGCAGCCACAAGACCAGGTGTTGCTATAACCTGTGCTAGGTTATTACGGACAGCTATAGCAGGTACTAACATAAACTCAGAGACTAGATTGAACACGACTAGCATGCCAGATGTTCGGTGTAATAGCTGCGTGTGTGTGTGTGTGTGTGTTGTGGTCGGCATGTGGCGATGATACAGCTGAAAGATTGGAGATTGATTTGCACAATGTTTTGAGAAGTTATAATACTTATTGCTAAAATAGCATAAATGGCTAGATAGGAAATAAATAATAATAGCCACTCGTTAAGCCGTACTTGCTTAAGTTAATCTATGGATGGGTGAACATCCATTACATACCGAGTTTCCTCCGTGCCTTGAAAAACACGTTAAGCTGTCCGTCCCGGCTGTCATTTGTAGATGTTTGACTGTTGTCACAAGTAGTCCGTGGACCAAAAAGTCTGTCAATCAGTCTTACTAAGAGGTATCTATCGTATTAGCTATTACTAACAGGGTTGTGGAGGTCAGATAGGCGCTCCATGTATAAAACTGGTATTCAGCTGCATCCGGTTGGACTGGAAGCCCACCTCAACATAGTAGCTCAAAGGCCGGGCAGATGATGCTGGCTAGGAAGATAGAAAGCATCCCGTGGCATGATGACTAAAATAGATACGTGAAAAAAGAAAAGCATGCTGCGCCTACATTAGATACATTGGAATAATGGTAGATAAAGGATAGGATAAAATTACTTTAACGCCAAAAACTAGTACATTAGCAATGCAGTTAATCTGCAAGTCTACGTAGTGATAAATCCAATGTTGATTGTCGTCTTCAATAAGAGTGTAAGTCGTTATCTGTCGGACACGGAAATTTTGACCGTAAATCAATCAAAATTCAAGTGTGCTTTGTTAAGTGCAGGCCATGTATGTCCTTTGTGACAAATAACAATGGCAACGGGACAAACTTACTTAACCGACTTCCTAAACAATAGTAATTTCTAATTCAAATGCTCCGAATATCCTTGCTTTCGTCATCACAATTATTCTTTTATTTATGTTTGGACGTGAATATCCACATTTTTTCTAATTTTCTCCCCAATTCTAACGAGAAAACTAACAAATCAATTCACAAGATCCTCATCAGGTAAGTACGTTATTTGGCATACGAGTACGCTCCACATACTAGGAAGACATTTTAACAAAACAAAATCCTAACGCATGATATCATCGAACTCTTGCATAAGAATGCAGTGTGAATACTTGGGTGACTCAAAATGATGAGTCCTTGCCCCTTAGACCTCGGTACAGTTAGTCATGATGGAAGTATTTGAGTAACCAATGATTACTGACATCCTGATACACGTGGTTGGTTGTTTAATAATTATTTCTTCATATTGTTGCTCGTCATCTTACCTTCTTTCTAGCGATATCATCCATCACACAGTCATCAATAAGTCAGTTTCTTTGGTCCTCGCCTACTCTGTCTAAGATCCCTCTGTAAGTACTCTTGACATTAATCTGTGTGAGTGATTATCAACCCATGTCAATGAGATTTAATTGATGAAGAACAGATAGGTAGAAATCCTTTAAGCAAATATTTGAGGTAGGATTGTTTATACTAGGTAAGTCCTATAGCTTGAAATAAATTAGACCAATAGTTATAACAGTCTGGCTTTTTGAACCTTACCAATATCTGAAATCGGAACCTTCTTCATAAACCAGTATGCCAAAAACGGATCAAAATCTTGAAAACCATCTTCTAAAGCTGTCATTCGCGAGCAGAATGTTTTATTTCTTTGAGAGTAGAAGCTATGTTAAATGGTAGATACTCGTATATCTTTATGTAGGCAAATGGAATTGTCGTCATTGTAATAGTAGTAATATAGTGATCCGTGCCATCGTCATCACGATGATTCTTATATTTGTCATCATCATGGTTTTTATTCTAAAAGCTATTAAATGGTTACTCATAATTCTCTTGCCCTTATCCCAATTAATTTGGGGTCGGCGCAGCAAGTCTTCCTCTTCCATATTTCTCTATTACTCGTCATCTTATCAGACACCTCATTTTTTGCCATATCATCTTTAACACTAATCCATCCATCGTTTCTCTGGTCGCCCTCTACTCTTATACTCATGTGGTATATAGTTACTATTGTTTATTTTAACGGTTGCTAATATCCAAATAGCCTACAGATTTAGCTTGGTTTCAAAGTTCATGAATATACTTTTATGAATACCTCATCCTACCTGAATATCATCATCTTTCATTAGGTCATCTTTTGTTGTTAATTTATAAATTATGCATTGCGTTTTGATGTCATGATGACTTCAGAATTGTGCGAGAATTCTTTAGACTTTGTAACAATAACTTTACGGTTGTTTGTTTTGGATTTCCCTTTTTCTATATTATTAATCATGTATGATTTGCAGTCTCTCAATTAAAGCTCTAGTAGCTTTTATTGAGAGATTGCAAACCATACATGATTGTGAATGGGTCAATGTTAAATTTAAAAAGAAGATCATTTAAATGATAATGTCTACTATTTTCTGGTTCTATCGAATTCAAACTTGGTCGCAAATAAAATCTAGTTTTTTCTTTAACTCAAAATTTAATAAAAAAAAGTTTTAGTAAACTCATCTCGCGACTTTACAAAATAAATATAAAAAATGAAATTAAAAAATCTGTCGGGCCAAGGATGAGTTCCTTTCGCCCCGTTCAATTTGGCAAACGATGTACTAAACATCAGTCATTGTAAGAACGAGAATTTTAGAAAAAAAACCCTGTTATGGACAGAAGTCTGATATGTAAGGTCGACAATAGGCTTGTGTCCTAAAAAAATCTAATTAGTCCGTCAGTTAGATTATAAAAAAATGTTTGACGCGTATTTTTTCTTTTGTTACATAAACCAAAATTGACGAAGATACGACGCTTTTAAAATTCGCAATACGTCACGCCGTGCTATAATTTTTAGTGCGTTGTGACGTCACGAGCCCCAACTCCCGAGTTTTGATGCGTTTTATCTTTGTCAGTACTCAGTGATTTACAAAAACTAAAAATACGTGTCCATTATTTTCCAATACTCTAACTGACGGACTAATTAGTTTTGCAATTTATTGATGGTGGAAACTAGCCTATTGTGCTGATGGATCAACACATCAGGCACACGACATAGAAATGAATTAAAGTTATAGTACGGATATGAAAAATCATACTTAAATCTAAAATAATAGAGAAGGCTTCACAGAAACTATAGGGTTTGGTATAGAATTATCGATAGTACTGTTACGGGGTAGTATTGTATGCCCATGGGAAACTCACAGGCAATCACAACAAAATTATTGCTGTGGCGGCAAAAACATACCATAGACTATGTGTGGAATGTTTTTTTTATTGTTTATGGTTCTTGTTTCTGACATCAATCTCGAAGTGAATGGAGTTATGACTATCTCTTTTTTTTGTGGAAGTAAATGTGATTTTGATTTGTGATTAATGTGTTTAAATGAGTCCATTAGGATTTACGCGTCATTGGTTTGCTAAAATGGTATGGATATTCAATTATTTTAATGTTGTTGTTGAATCTAATGTTTTTAGCTTTCATGCGTAGACGACTCACAAAAAATGAAAAGCTGTCTTGGTCTGTTTAAAATTAATGGGTTCATTTTAACTTACTCAACCGTCAGACAGTAAATGATTTTGAGGGTGAATAATAACTTCTTTGATTATAGATTGAACACTAATAGCAGGGTAATACTCGTAGTATAGGTAAAATGCCTTCATGTTATTAATTATTATGAAAAGGTAGAAACAGAGAAAAATATAGCGCTGTATTGAAACCACCGTTTCAAGAAACTGGATAAGTAATCTAAGACTCCAGAGATCTAACTATAAAAGCCAATTACTAACTAATTGAATTATTCTCAATATCTTCCAGTGTCGGTACCATTTCATCTTTTAATGGAATGCAATAAAATGAGACTTTAGTGCCTCTGAAATTGGATTTAATTTAATTAAGATATGAATACTATCATCTTAATAACAACGGAACATTCTAATCATTGTCCGTCCGTAATTACAGTTTATTGTAAAACCAATAGCAAGCAATAGCAATTATGTATTCTGTCTAAACCAAGCAAGGACGTAGCCATTCTTGCAAGACCCCTCTTCTCCATACATCCCGAACATATCCCGATGACACACGAACGCAAAAGGGCCATCTTACATCGGTCGTGCAAACCATAGTTTCAATTTAGAAAACAATGGCTTATCCATTTTCTACGATTCCACGTCAAAGTAGAGTTGGTATTTTGATTAATACGCGCGAAAGAGATGGGGTGCGTGGCTCGCTAAAAGCAAAGTATTCTCAACCTTGTTCTAGCAAAAATAAAGTCGAGTTCTCATTTCCACGTTGTGTTGTTACTGAAATAGTGAATGTGTAGGCGTAGAGCATGAAAAGTAGGCAGTGTAAGAACAGAGCCGAGAGTGGAGTGGACATTGTCTCTTTGTGCTTTTTGAGTGTACTTTTTTAATGTGTTGTTCCTACTTGTGGTAATTAATTTTGTTCGCGTTTATTAAATTGCGTGGAGCTGTGTTTTTAATTGAATTGCAAATTATTGATGTTTTCTTTGAAATTGGATTCGTGGAACAAACAATGAGTTGTAATCAACGAAATTGTGTGTTTTTTATTGAATCGTAGGTTAGAAATCGTTCTGAATTTTTAATCAACTGTTTCGAAAACGTGAATAATGTGTATCAAGGTGAGGTTTATCAAGTTTTAATAATATTTCAGCACAATCACCAACACATTTTACTAAATTATAAAAATAAGAAACTTTAGGTCCTACCAGATTAAATTCCAGTTTAACAACAACAAAAAAAAAACGATTTCTTCAAACCCAATTCATCAAAATAAGTTCCATGATAAACCAAGAGCACCTGTCCACATGAACTATCACAATTAACTTTCGAAAGAAGAAGAAATTAAAAAAATGTAAATTAATTCTACCATTTACTTGTTGTATAAAAATTAACACAAACCAGCAATTGTTTGGCTGTTAAAAACTATGAAGGTATTGAATATAATTGCACAGGAAAAGTGGACGATGCATGAAATTAATTCACATCATACTATCGCTTTAGATTTTTCAAAATACACTCGTTGATAATTGTAACGTTACGATGATCTACTTTTAATGATTCGTGTTTCATTAGAATTGTAAATTTTTACAGCAATTGATTCGTTTTTAACTTAACTTTTTGTTAGTTATCTGCTAGCATTCACAAAAAGTTTCATATTTTAAATCTTTATTAACACATTTATAAAAAAAATTAAAAAATGCAATTGAAGTATGCAACCCCAGTGCGAAAAAAAAGTTTACAGACTAGTCGACTCCGCGGCTCTCGCAAGCCGATCGGTTAAACAGCATAGGCCGGACAGAAAAGCCTATAGGGGCGGTCCGCGGAGGGTGGAAACCTGGGAAATTTCACGTGCAAGACCCACCCCTCAGCGAAACACGTGCGGCCAAATAGCCTCGCAGAACGAACGCCTTTACTAATCATTGCCGCTCGCGAAAATAAAAAAAAAACATTTTGACGTTTTACGTCAATTTTTGACAAACAATTGCGATTTGTTTTTTTTTTTACTTTTTTTTCTGACGGGTTTGTTCTGTTTAAGCAACCGATGTTAAGTGTGCGTTTTGTACGAGTGTTTTTATAGAGTGTGAAATGTTAAACGCAACATGAGCCGATTTCATGGTTAGTTGGAGTTATTAGTTTCAAACATGAAATATACTATGTTTAGTTTGAATGCGTCAGTTGCTTTTTTTGTTTCTTTTTTTCTGTAAACGTGTTAAGATAAACTGAATTAGGTTGATTGGTTGCTATTAATAAAGTGCATTAGTGCATGTTGACGAGTGATTAGCTGATAATAATACATGCTTCTTTTGTTTACGCTCTTAGATTATTTATTTTTTTGCAATCTGCATTCACTGTATATTGTAGCATAGACAACACACTTTAATTCGATTTTTATTTTGCTTTTGGTAAATGAGCCGATATTCTCGACATTTCGGCGATTTTTCCCACAATTTATTCACACTCTAAATTTGCAAACGAAATAATGTATAATTTTAATATCATTTGAATTATTAGTAAGAAAGCCGAAACAATCTCCTTTCATACTTAGATTTACTTATTTTCCAGTTATAACTTAACCACCCTGTTAAATATTATTTTCAGACAATTTGTGTGAACATGTTTTAAAGAAATTCAATTTGCCCTCTTTAAAAACATCCTTAGCGAATATTTTCAACCACGGAGAGAATATTTTGAAAACTAACATTTTCATCTAGAGTTTTCAGAAGTACATTTTCTACAATGTTTTTCTTAACTTGTTTAAAATCATATTCTAGTGGTTTCTTCCCTAAATAACTTTTCTGTGTAAGTTAGATAATATCTTTATAAAATACTGGCTTACATCCACAGCTTCACCCGCATGGAGTCCGATAATTGTCCCACGGGATCATACCAACGAGATAAAAGTATCCTATGTGTTATAAACTATCTGTGTGCTAAGTTTCATAGAAATCCGTTCAGGAGTTTTTGCGTGAAAGAGTTACAAACATCCATCCTCACAAACTGTAGTAAGATAAGAGACTACTTCTTGATTAATATTCATCATTCTTCTGCCCTTATTCTAATGTATCTGTGGCTGGTGTAGCAAGTCTTCTTCATCTATACTCCTCGATTACCTGTCATCTCCACCACCATCACCCATAATTTAATTTAAAACGGTCACATGATATGACCAGGATTTTATTCTGAACTTTAAAAGATACTGTCATCTCTGAGATGGTTTCAGTATTTTTTCTCAGAGTTATCGGATAAGAAACACGTCGGTGTTCCAAAGTGGCATTATCTAGAGACCAACAATAAGACAAGCCCAAAAGGCATCAGTAAAGACCAAGCTTTAAGGCTTGCAAATAAATGAAGTACTTCATTTTTTTTTTCTATCTAGTGTCCACGACACAAGCTTTGCTTAGTGTACTAGGTGGCGCTGTGTGTTAATGTCCAGCGATATTTATTTTTATTTATTTTAATATGTTCGATAATTACGAAGCTTCTCCGTTTAAAAATAAACGTCATCATCACTAACGGATTCTCTAAAGAAAAACGGTTATTTTTCAAATAACACATTTTCTAATATTCCCTCAAACCACTTGATCTAACCCGCCAAGCGTACGGCCCTCCAGCCTCTTGATTTGTACCAAGCCGACGCTTCAGTCATTGAGTTTTAAAAAGTAGTGTTACCACGGCTTCTATTACAATAATTAAAAATAAAAATAACGCTCTAAGTTAAGTACGATCTTATTACTGAAAATAGTGATCTAAAGAAGGATTTAAATGGACAAATAACAAATCTAAATTTGAAACTTATACAATTAAAACATCAATTTCATTCATACAATGAATTTAGTGTGTGCTTTTTTGTGCACAAGTACTTACAGAATTTCTTTACCACTGAATCAAATGCAATAAACAATTCAACGGCTATAGAGGACTCTGTAAATTCGAGATTGTTCTTTTTTAATTAAGAACAGTTCAATTTACTAGTTATCACTATAGAAGAAGAAAAAGTACCTAGGCTGGGTGCACGTGCAATTGTTTTCTCTAAAATAAAAGATTTTATTTAATAGACTTCTCGTTCTTTCGTTTTTAAAACCTGACTTTCGACTTTTTCTAAAAAAAAGATTTTTTATCAGCATTCTTCTTAACACCACTAAAATTTTGAAGTCTACATCAAAGATCTACAAATGACAGCCGGCACTAACGGCTTAACGTGCTTTCCGATGCACGGAGGACCTGGTTTGCAAAATATCGAAAAGTCTTCGATAAAGACAAGACAAAAATGCACATAATTTTAGCTGCATTTCTTTAAATTTTTAACACCAATAACAACAGTGGACTATTAGCAACAAAATTCACGACCTGACACAACCAAATTCTTTTACTTACCTTGGACCATTTTACCCATTTTACTGACAAATTCTTCACGTTCTACTAAGTAAGTATGTCTAGTATTTACGTCAGGAATACCTAATTCTACTTTATTGCGACCTTGGCTCAGATAACGTGGGTTATCAATAGCTTAAACTATGTTAGTGCGGCTGATAACATGTCTAGTTTAACGTGACCTCGCTTTTCTAGTGGTGGGTATCGTAAGCTGGGATTAGTGGCAGTGTCGATGTGTTTAGTTTCATTATTCATCAGTCTTTCATCACATATTTGAATTCTAGATTAGTTTCATCATCTTTTTGTGATTGTTCCCTGTCATTAGGATCAGTAAAACATGTTTGTATCTTCTATTTTCCCGTATCAACTGTTACTCTATCATTTACTCCTTTATCTTAATCACAAACTAAAAGTCAACAGTCACCATCTTCTTCCTCTTGTTCCATGTCACTAGGGGTCGGCGCAACACGTTTTTTCTTCCATTCTCCTCTGGATCTGTCACGCTATCATTTACTCCTTTCTTTTACATATCATTTCCCACACAATCCATCCATCGTTTCCTTGGTCTTCCTCTCCCTCTCCATCCATCAACATTCATAAAAAAAACCCAAATGTTTTCATTTGGACATGTTATTTTTCTTTTTTGGGTTTTCATAAAATCCGAGGTAAGAAATTCATCTCATGTTATAGGCCATTTAAGTTGTCAAATATTGATCATAAAGAACACTATTTCAATGACCATTTTATGAATAAAGAAAGATCAAAGAACGACCGGATGAATTATTTGAAAGATAATTGAGCTAGAAAAGAAACGGGTATGGAAGAACATGAGACATGCTACGCCGATCACAAATAAATAAGGATAGATACAAGAGAATGTTAATATAAAAAATCTGTGAAAGCGGCCAGTATTTTATAGACTTTGCTTCAAATGTTGATATAAATACTGATTGCAAACGTGCACATATTCGATTGAACACCGTTAAGAGTCAATTCCATTTAAAAATACATTGACAATGTATCAAAACGCTTTAGATTTGATCCTGCAATGTTAATGAATGTGCAGTTTTGCTCCAAATAGGATCAGCTACTACTTAAGGTTCGTTGCAATTTAATACAATTTATATTTTGTCCATAAATTGGACGTTTTCTAATAGGGTAACGATAAAAAATTAAGTCCAAGAAACGTTGCATTTTGCTTGATAAAAACATCTGCCTAACCTGTTTTATAGCACTAGAGTGAAGTTTTCTAGCTATAGTGAATAATAATTACCTATTATTAAGCCATTAACATACGCTAAACATTCTAAGTCACTTAGCATATTTATGTAAACGAATAGGTATACATACGCTGAAGACCCCTAATTCTAATGAATACCGAATTAGAACTAAAAGAAAAAAAATCCAATTGTTCTCGAACGCATTAATAAAAATACTATTCTAAATTCAAACGGCCCATTAACCGGTTCCCACGGCGGCCATGTTGGGTCGTCCTCGCCCGCTATTGGTGGAGGCCGCGAGTTTAGAATTAGAATGTAGACCCCACCATTTGGCGAGCGGCAAATTATGTTGCCAGTTTTTACGTTCCAAGTTCAAATAAGCAGCTGTTCGTAATTCGAACTCGTTTTTTTTAATCCTACGAACGGTTGGGCCGTTAGAAAAAATAGATTGGGATTTGAACCCGTCAATTATTGTGGATTGGTTGTTAAGTTCCGACTATTATCTAGGGCTATTAAAGGAATGAATAGAAATTACATGGTGTACAATAATTTCATTTACGGACCTAGGATTATATCTTGAGTAATTTCCTTTTTTATTTTAACCTTTGCTGTCGTTTATACCAAAACGGGTGTGGTAAGAATAGGTAACGACGAATGGCATTGACACAGTTGCCCTGCCCTTTGAGTTCTAAATAGTTGCGGGTCACCAATCAACGAAATAACTCCTCACTTAGTAAACTCCTTTTAAAGAACATCTAAGCTGGTATCAATAACAACCTTGAATGATATGACGTGTGCGTAAGAAATATCATAAGAAATAATGCGAAATCTGTCAAATTCTACTCTGGATTACTTGCAGATAGTTTTTGTCACATCATGATCATTCTCTTGCCCTTTTCTGAATTCATTTTGGGGTCGTTGTAGCATGTGTTCTCCTTCCATAGATTTATTGACACACACAAGATTAACACACAAATTAATATAGAAAAATACCTAATTACAATGAGCAAAGTTAAAAGAATACAAAAGTAGAAGCAGCCGGGCGCCTCAAACTAGGCACAGCCCGTATACTGGTGGCCCAATATTAACAGTAAGGCAAATTTAATAATTCACGATTTTTTTGCGGGACACAGTACAGCATTAACAATTAAATATGAAAAATTGCTGAAACGATTCACTCTTTGCCTCTCAAAGATGTCGATTTTGCTGAATCTCCCAAACATACATAAGTCATAGAACATCTCGATGACATACTCATCCTACTACCTACCCAGACTTCTTCTCGGTGAGATGGAGTAGGCCATATTCCACCACGCGAGCACAATGCGAGTTGTTAGTTGTATCTTTGAATTTTTGGTTCTAGAATATTCCAGTCGACATTTTCCTCTAGGTAGTACTTTTACAGTAACTGTCAAAGACCAAGGAAACGATGGATGTATTGTGTGAGCTATGATATGGAAGAAAAAGGAGTAAACGATAGCGAGACGGTTGACAGAGGAGAATGGAACAAAAACTACCATGTTGAGCCGACTCCAAGTAACATGGGACAAGGGCAGGAAAATGAAGAAAAGAAAGAATGAAAGAAAGAAAACATATTTATTCGGCACATGCCATAAGCGCACACAACAAATTGGCAGCAAAGGCAGTAACTGTGCAAGCTACGTCTCAAATACCAAAGACATCTTTCATGCAGCTGCTAAAAACCAAAGTATACACGAGTATATTTATATACAAACGCATATAGATACTTATGTAGGCAATGACGTGAGTCTAAACAAGCCGTTAGTTAATATTCAAGGCGGGCGTGATTAGCGAAACGTCAAGGTGAACCCAACTGGTTGCTCCGGCGCGCGAGGATAATACCTGTTCGGTTAGAACTTCTTTTAGGATGGTGGAAAATTTATTATAAGCCTTTTCAAGGTGATGAACGCTACGGAGGATTTGTGCCCAGTTGATGGAAATACGCTCGTCCCCAATTGTGTGGCAATATAACTGCTTTGTTGGTCCAGTGGTTGCAAGTCCGAAGTCTTATAGGATCGATTCCTGGTTCGGGTTAAGTGTTATTTGGGATTTTTCACCAGGAATTTCTCAGTTGCAGTCACGGAGCCTGGTTTTGTGCCCAGCTGATGGCAATAGGCTCGCTTCCTATTATATTACATGGGTCTTAAACGTTTTGGGTGTTTGGGATTTAGGCTTATTTACATGAGATAGCGGATTTAATAAAAAGCTGTTATTTTGACACACTTCAATTTTATTTACATAAATAGATTCTCTAGACATTTCATCAAATAGTAACAAAACCGCAGCTGAATTCCGTCCATATACACATTATTTTAAGTATTTAATCAAAAGTGCGAAGTCCAATGATCACTCCGTCCACACGAACTGAAGTCATGGCAGCATTAATTAATACACTGATTTCGATTGTTTTAATTGTTATAAATGCCTCGATGGTCGAGTGGTCTCAAGTGTTAATGCTAAGCATGAGATCCTGGGTTCTGTTCCCAGGTCGGCCAATGTTTTTTGGTTCCTCGATCTTTTATTCCTCTGTAGCAGCTCGGCATATGGATTTGTGCCCGATTGATGGCAATAAGCTTGTCCTCTCTACATGGGACTTAAACAAAACGGAGAGCAGCGGTAGCCCCTAGAGGCCAGACAGGCCTATTACTTTGTGTAATTTATTTCATCGCCACTGCTCTCAAAACGGTGAAGGAAAACATCGTGAGGAAACCGGCATATCCTAGAACCAAAAAATTCGAAGACAAGTGACATCTACCAATCCGCACTAGGCCCGCGTGGTGGATTATAGAACATTCCCTCTCATAGAGAGGAGACCTGTGTCCCAGCAGTGGGAACATTATTAGGCTGATGATGATGATGAATAAGACATAACTGGTGAATTGTGGGTATACTATTAGTAGACCTTTGTATAATCGTTCGGGGATCACAAGCGATTCTTAAAGTTAGGCAAGCTATTTCAAATCTTGAATGGGTTAGGAAGATTTAATGAATAAACAAGATCATGCGCTTTATTTTGTTAGATATCTGCCTAGCCTTTACCCAACTATGTTGTGGTCGGCTTCCAGTCGAACCGTATGCAGATGAATACCAGTATTTTACATGGAGCGACTGCCTATATACTCGTGGCTAAATAATAACAACCGCTCGAATAAAAATATTTTTTGGTTAGTTGATCTATGGATGGATGACCACCCATAATAAAGAGTGTAAAACACCTCTTAACGAAGCCGAAAGGCACTTATTTTCCCCATCATTGCGAAATTTTTTTTGTTCTACACCATACCTGGGAACCTTCTAGTTACGGAGATATTGGGGGTCAAAGTTACAACCTTTTGACAAGTTTTTTTTTTTAAATACAAGTTTCTATTGTACGATTTTTACTTCAAATACCTCCACGAACCCCGTATTATTCAATCCATCCATCAGCACAATGTTTTGAGTGCGATACATTGAGTAATACCACAAAACGTGATATTTCACCCAAAAAAAAATTTGTGTCCCTGCAATAATTTTTGCAAAAAGTTACTTAGTTTGATGTACAGAATGCTAGGTTGACGGCTTCGTGATGAGGTGGTTTACACCCTGTATACAGAGTTTCCTCCGTGCCTTAGAAAGCAGCTTTGGCTTGGTCTCGGCTGTCATTTGTAGATCTTTGACAATCGTTACAGGTAGTCAGTGGCCCGAAAGTCTGAGAACCAGACTTACCAAGAGGTATCGTATTAGGTCAGATAGGCAGCCGCTCCATGGAAAATACTGGTATTCAGTTGCATTTGGTTAGACTGGGAATGAACATAGTTGGGAAAAGGCTAGGCAAGTAATGATGATAAACTTCATCATCATCATCATCATCTCATCCGAAAGACGTCCACTGCTGGACACAGGCCTCCCCCAAGTGTCGCCACATGGACCGGTCCCGGGCGACTTAGGTACTTGAAGAATATCTATAGCTCTTTTATCCTAAGAATAAATTCAGCAGTTTTATGCTATGTACTTAATTGTAAAATATAGTATGACGTCATCGAAACGCAATGTGCAATTAATTAAATAAAACCCATTATATTGAAATATGTGGTTTTTTATTATACACGTTTAAAAACGTTATAAATTAACGCATTCAAAATGCATTATTTATTTACATAATTATATTGACACGATTCTTAGTTCTTTGTTTAAAGATGAAAACCACAATAATATGCGTCAGAGGAGCAAATAATGTTCACATACTTTTGAAAACATACTTTGGAACGACATTCTGTCTAGATATTCAGGATGAACTAAATGGAATAATAAACTGAAATATAGTTCATCTTCAGACAGTGGGCCATGACGACAAGATACCATAGAAAGTAATGCACTGCAAGCATACAATCAGCCTGAACTGCATTATTATTATTTCCACTGCTGGGACACAGGGCTCCTCGGCATGAGAAGGAATGGCCTGTAATCCACCATTGTTACAAGTCTTCTTATTTTTGATTCTAGGATTTGCCGGTTCCTTATACATACAGTGTCTTCCTTCACCGTTTAACGTTATAAAAATCTAAGTCTTAATCTAAGAAAGCCTTCAGTGTTTCAAGGGTAATATACTGAATTTATCAAAAACTGACAGATTTTTTGTTTCACGAAACGAATGATGATGTTTTGTTGCCTAGTTTGTGAGTTGATAATTATGGGCCATATTATAACATAAACATAATTAGCTTATAATATTCCCACTGCTAGGGCACTGACCTCCTCTCTATGAGAGGGAATGGGCTATATCCACGTAGTCGCATTGCGGGTTGACCAGTTGGAGTTGTCACATGTCCTCGAATTTTTGGTTCTAGGACATGCCAGTTTCCTAACAATGGGCTATGTTTCTAACCTTTCACATTTTAATTTATAATTATTACAGGTATTAATTTATTTTCACTTAACATGCACGCTTTTTTGTACAAGAATAAAAAGACAATCATGTCTGTTTTAAGTCCGTTGCTATTACGTAGAACATTCAACTTTTAACAATAACCTATACTTATAAGTATAGTCTTCAAAATGGCGACAATTTCGTTGCCTATTAACCATAGATTATATCAATAAATGTCACGCAATATTAACGTAATAAATACTTTAATGATAAATAGTTGCGATGGGCAGATTACAAGCACGAATAGTCCTTCAAATGACGGAACTATTCAATACCAAGTAATATTGTGTACAAGCTTTAAAGGTATAAGTATTTAAAATATTGGTCCTTTTATACTTAACGTGGTCCTTTTGGGAAAACACCTGTTTAATTAATTGTTTTTAAACGCATATCGGTACTGTTACCCAACCAGCAAAATAGTCTCAGAACTCGCACTATATAAGAGTGGTAGGCTTTAAGCGCTCTTATATTTGTTTTAGAAATGCCATCGATCCTATATTACTTTTAGATAAGCCGGTATGGGCTCAAGAATGCTCAGTCTTATAACCAAGTCTCATATTTGTATATAAGATCATTTACTAAGACTAGTTGCACTTGAGAAAACTTGCTCTTATATGTGCAATTTCTAAGCTCGTTTGATTTTATATTAGACTTGCTAAATGCTATTGTAAGATGTCAGACTAATATCAGCATTGCCATTGCATAAGAGTACTGTGAGTACGTGCCTTTCTGATCTTATTTTAAACTATTATTAGATCAATAGCACTGGATAAGTATGATATTAGAGTGATTTTGGATCAACATAATGTATTTACAATACAAAAGACAAGACTCATTTAAGACCGTTTGATCTTAGATCGAGTCATTTTGCTGGCCATATTTAATTTCATTTTTTTTTAAATTTTAATAGTAATAAATAATGGATTACAAAAACTGGAAAATTATGTAAAAATTTTTTTTCTCCCTTTCGATTTAAGGTTTTATGTAAAATTGCGAGGAACCCTAATTTATTCCAATATGGAGTTATCTTTAGTATACCAAATGCTAAAATTAGAGTAAACAATCTTACAATAGTCTAATATTGCTCTTGTAAAATGCAGCTATACTAATGGCGACACTATCAATAGAAATTTACAAATAATATTATCAAACGAGAACAGAAAATACCTTATTTAACAAGGCGCATGAATTTTGAAGCGTAAAACGAGGTCTACTTAACAGTAAATAATAAATTCCAATACGATTACTTGCCGTAAAACTTAAATACACTGACGCATTAACTTCACAGCAACTTTAATTTGTTTTCATTTATTAATTGTTTCATTGTAACTTTGAAACCAACACTCAAACAAACTTTTAAGTTTGATCTGACGTACAATCATAATGAGCTTGTATATTGCCTCAAATGGTTCTAACCTTAGACCAATATTAGCCTAAGTCGGCTTAAATTGATTTTGGCTAGAGTTCAGTAAGTGCAAACAGCATTCAATTAGACTGATATTAGAACGATATTAAACTAAATAAGCTTATAATTAGTGCCCAAACCCAGGCTTATACGAATATATAGGAGTGATTTAAGAGTAGTCTTGAGATTGTTGTAAGCCTAGTTTTTGCTGGTTGGGTATTGATCATGTTAAATAAATTTTGTCCAAAGAAATGATGGATGGACTGTGTGAAGGATGATATGGCTATAATATAGAAACCGCCTTACCAAGGTTTAACTGTCTTAAATTTTTCATTCATGAGATAAAATAACAGTCTATATTTAAAGAAAACTCCCACAAATTCAAGGTCACAATCACAAGGAAAACGACACGTATTATAACTAACTAAGAAAATACTCGAACAAAAACCAGTTTCTAAACTAAGACGAACATCGAATATTTCTAAGAAAAATATGGGGTATCATATTACCTAGTACTAGCTGGGTTTTCAAGGCGTGGAGGTCAGATAAGCAGTCATTCCATGTTAAATACTGGTATTCAGCTACGGTTAGATTGGAAACCATAGTTGGAAAATGGCAAGGTATATAGATGATGATGATTTCTAAGAAAAACCTTTTAATTGATTCACGTTTCCTTAACCAATAAAGTAAGTGACGAAACACCGGAAAAAAGGACCATGTCGTGACGTAAAGAGGACCGTTTACGATCAAAATCAACCTTGTGGATTGCATCTGACTTGTTAATTGTTTTAATCAGCTTACAGACGCTAATGTGATGATTACAGTGACTTGAGGTTGATATCCGGCATTTGATTCAGATTATAATTACGTAGATTAATGTGATTTGATCACTTAGAGCTGAAATTACAAGACTGGTTGCTGGTTCTCAATTGAATATGATGTCGATGTATTGAAATGGCCATAATATTATGATCATGATTATCTGAATTATCTTAGGTAAAGGGTTTTGTATTTGCACGGTATTGTGTTTTAGTTTATATATATTATTATGTCACCGTAAAATTGTCAAATACGTTATATTACAATATAACGTGTATCTCTCTAGCGATATTGTAAAGTCTCGAATTATTGTCAACTGAACATACGGAAGTATCTCTTGCCCCCATAAACGGGACTTGGGGCACCCCCCCGTTAGGTTAGTTAGGTTCCTTTAAACCCTGCACTCGGAAATAGGGGCCCCGCGAAGCGGGGCTCCGTCGACTACGCTTTTTAGGGGAATATATAGTGTTTTAAGGTTAGGTTATATTAATCCATATTTCTCAGGAATGGTACAGTATCTTTTCATGAGAGTGGAACCACTGGGCAAGGGGGACCCCTCTTTCCCTCCACACCGCGTGAGCTGACTACCATCGCATGCATTTCACGAAAAATAATGCGTTTTATTGTAAGCAGTATGTTCGTTTGACAATAATTCGAGAGTTTACAATATCGCTAGAGAGATTACAATATAACGTATTTGACAATTTTGCGGTGACATATATACTACGAATCATGTTTCGGGAATCTAGAACTATATTATAAATACTAAATAGTCAGGTTTTCTCAATTCAAAATCAGCAGAATGTGATTTTAATCAGAAGTTGGAAGTAGGTAGTTATCTGTTATTAGCAGAAAAGGTAACAGTTTTGTAACAACTGCATTTAAGTATATTACATCAGTTTTAGGAAAATCCTTAATTGATATCGAGAAATCAAGTACGTAGGATTCGATAGGACTCGATTAGACTTGACTTTTATTCTCAAAATAATTTGACCGTTATTCTCGATAAAATGAGTTTTTGTCTCCATAAAAACTAATTTGATCAAAAATAAATGTCAGATTCATCTAATCGAGTCCTATCAAATCCTACGTACTTGCACTGCAGTTCCAATAATTGCAATTGCAACCCGAATATCTGTCAATATCAAATCTAACCACTTACTTCTTGGTCGATGAAACCGAATTAGATTTTCTAAACTAAAGTTGAATCGGTTCCGGTGATAGTTTGAAATGGAGATCTAATTTTAGCTACAATATTTGTTTTTATGAATGTGGAAAGATTGGTTTTATAATTATTACTGCGAGTGTATGAAAGTTGTTAAAGAAGTAGGTAGTAGAAATCGAGAATTAATGTACTTCAATCTAATGATGTTTTTAATACATTTAGCGTTAGGTTAATGCGTTTTCATCCCATCTATTCGAAAAAGACGACTTGGTTCGCCTTTAAGTGCACCCAAAGGTGGTGTTTTCTATAAGAAACTTTTAGCGGGCAGTAATGAGTTTTTAATCCTCTTTATAAGTGCGCCGCAATTATCTTTGCCGCGCACTTTTTGAATTTGGAACATCTTGTGTTCAGCGCCCAAGAAATCGAACGCAAATATTGTTTGAATAAAGACTGGCTGGTGCGACGGCCCATAGTAGCGCCGCGCGCCGGCTGAATACAAAAAAAAAAAGAAATAAAATTAAAAACGCGCGAACTATAGCCCGCGTTTTCGTCAATTTTCACGGATTGATAGAAATTCATGATTTTTTTTACAGAATTCATTTGTTTTGAAAAATGAGTTCTTCAAGTGACAGTGAAAGTATAGAATTAACTCCTGATAGTATTAGAACTGACGCAAGAAATGTGATGGATAATCTACTACCTGCAAAATCCCGGGAGAAATATATGAAAGCTTATGGTAATTTTATTGAATGGAGAAATTCAAGAGGCGCCAAGAATTTTTCAGAATCTGTGTTTTTGGCCTACTTCCAGTACTTAGCCAAAACTAAACAACCTTCCACACTTTCGAGTACCTACTCAATGCTAAAATCAACAGTCAGTTCTAATAACGACGTAAAACTGGACACATATTCGAAATTAATAGCGTATCTGAAGAGGATGTCTGATGGATTTAAACCTAAAAAATCCAAAGTGTTCTCAGTCAAAAACGTGGAGACTTTCCTTAATGAGGCACCCGACAACATCTTTCTTGCCGTAAAAGTAAGTAACTATGTATGTATATTATGGTGGATTAGTAAAGTATAACCAGTGTTTTAAAATGCGCATTTTATTGTAACCTGTACTTCGATAGATAGGTACTTGTCTTATTCACATTCGGTTTTGTTACAGGTGGCTTTAATTTTCGGAGTACATGGAGCTTGTCGTGGCAATGAACTTTTAAAAATAACTGTTGATGATGTCGAAAATCACTCGGATAATTTACTGTTAGTAAAGCTGACAGACACAAAAACAAAAATTGACCGATCCTTCGTAATCCGAGGAGAATACAAAACTATTGTACAGAAATACCTGGACCTGCGTCCTGCTGATATAAAGACCAATCGGTTTTTCATCCGTTATCAAAATGGCAAGTGCTTCAAACAAGTTATGGGAAAAAATAAAATTTCTTACATGCCACAAGAAATCGCTACTTATTTGAAGTTACCAGATATCAAGCTATATACAGGACATTGTTTTCGTCGCACTTCTGCTACCCTGTTGGCAGATTCTGGAGCGGACTTAACTGTTCTCAAGCGACATGGAGGATGGAAGTCGAGTGCTGTAGCAGAGGGATATATAGAAGATTCCATTGAGAACAAGGCGAAAACATGTGAACGCATCGTGGAAAACATTAAATTGCAACCTTCAGTTAATCCATCCATGCCACTGTCGCCGCGCCCATCTACATCCAAACAAAGAGATTCACCGTCACATTTTCCTCAAAATGAGCCACATTCTGACATTATTTCAAACACGCAGAATAAAATTAAATCTACAACAATCTCTATTCCTAATAAAACTGTAACAATTAATTTTCAAAATTGTGAAAATGTCTCAAATGTAAATATAAGTTTTTAGTTGTTTTATTATTAGATACTACTTAATTTCAATTTAGTTGTTACTCTGTTTCATTAAATATCAATATTACAATAAAATATGAGGCGCCTTTTATTTTCTCATAGTGGGTGATGAAAAGTAGAGTGTATCACTCGGGCGCAAAATATATTTTTGGCTCGGGCGACGTACTTTGAATCCCTCGCTACGTTCAGGATTCTACTAAAGAATCCCTCGCTACGCTCGGGATTCTACTCTAGAATCCCTCACTTCGCTCTGGATTCAAAAAAGCGCCCTCGCCGTAAAAATATTATTTTGCTCCCTTATGATACAATCTACTATTAAAGATTATGCAAGTTGACTTAACTGTTTGTGTGTAACTTAAGTGTGAAGGTTTTTGTCTCGCAAACCTTGAATCCCAAAGGTATCCTAATCTACAAAACTCTTGACTCAGGTGCGGACCATAATGATTCGATATGTCTCCATTTCACCAAACTGAAAAAATCAACGTGTAGGGTGTCAATGACTTGGGTCCCTGATCGTCTGTTTCATGTAGACTTCTTATCTTCTGTTCCTCCTTCTGCTTCGTTGATCTAATGATTGCAAACGTTACTGCTGAGAATGAGATCCTGGACTAGAATTTGAGGTCCTGGAAAGTGTTCCTGGCTTTTTCCATAAGGAATTTCTCAATAGCATCCACGGAATTTGGATTTGTGTCCGGTTTATGGCTATAGACTGGTCCCTATTACTTGGGACTTACCTACCTTCTGACACTCCTCTATCTTCTGCCACAGAGTCCCGCATCGGAGTCGGACAGCAGTTCGGTGTCGGGGGCGAAGAGCCCGGCGTCGGCGCCGCCCCTGCTGCAGCACCTGCTCCAACTACAGGCGCAGAACCCACAGACTATTGCACAGGTATGTTGCTAGGCAGTTTATTAAGAGGCCTGCGGGGCATGCGAATTTCATACAAACAAAATACCAAAATAATTTGTAAATCAAACATATTCTTAAGGTAGTGTGTATTTATTTTGATTGGATTACAGAATATATAGGTTCCCAAACACATATTTTGAATGTACCCTGATTTAAACAAGAGTTATGAGAAAAATAAATTTTCTATGGAAATTTTAAATTCCTCATATCTCGTCTTCATATCATTGTCCTTTCAAAATATTTATTTGGGAACATTGATATTATGTAATTCAATCGAAATAAATACACACACTACCTTAAGAATATGTTTGATTTTCATATTATTTTGGTATTACGTTTGTATGAAAAGCGCATGCTCCGCCGGCCCCTTAAGAGTACGTAAGGACCAGAGGGCCTATACAAAGTGCCATTTAACATTTATATAGCATTTAGCATTCAATAATTAAGGAGACAAAATATATTGGATTGTCACAGCAGGTCAAAGCCCCTTGTACCCAATACGACAGATTTGCTTAGCTACCAAAAAACATATATCAATCCAGCTGGGTCATAGCGTAGCACACCCGCTTTTTTTAACAATTCAGAAATCACAGAGTATGCGACAGAAAGGTGTGGTCCGCAATTAGCGAATGCTGATGAAATTGACTGTACAAAAAAACACCTTAAAAATCATTGCTACTTGTCTAGACCTCCAGTATCTAGATCAGTAATTAGATTCAATAAAATAAGACAACTGACACAAGAGATTTTAAATATC
Organism: Xestia ashworthii; assembly: GCA_950022955.1. NCBI lineage: Eukaryota > Metazoa > Arthropoda > Insecta > Lepidoptera > Noctuidae > Xestia > Xestia ashworthii. The sequence goes on along the minus strand of OX465570.1, from coordinate 16,610,049 downwards.
TTTGTCCTCCAAACGAGATGTATTAACAAGTATATTTGATTAAAACTCGTTATATCAGTCTTTACAATAATAACATATTTAAAATTGTATTTCATTTGTACGAAAATGAGGGGAATATACAAGAAACAATGCTTTTCAAGACGTTTTTATTGTTACAACGACTTCAACAGGATTTGCATTATATTTTCGGTAGCTTAAGTCGATTCAATTAATTTTTAACTGATAGAAATGCTCTTTGTATATGCTCTTAGTACCTACTTAATATCAGGGAACTTTTTAATAAAATTAATAAAGAATAAAGTATTTCTGCAATTCCATAATGAAATGAGCCTTCAACTTGACCCGAAGCTTTATGACTTTTAATTTAATACTTGTTGTTGAAATGTTTCCTTTATTCTTTGCTTCTCATCAGATAGTAGTTTTTTTAAGGTTATTTTTGGTCCTTATCACAGCATAAGGACCAAAAACGAAAAATCATACCTATAACTTCATTCCTGTGACTCTCTCCATACTATTCAAATTATGTTCAGAGAAATGAAACTTGTAACGTCTGTTATTTTGAAAAATTGTCAATAATCATTGCGTTATTCCCGTTGTCAAGCAACAAGAACATCTGAAACATCTGATTAATTTTTAAAACATCTGAATCAAACGCTTCGGCATTTCTTTCAAAATCTTTCGGGTGATAATAAGTCTGGTGCGCTATTACTACTATGCCGTATTGTCCCACTTTTAAACTAAGTGGGTTGTGGAGGTCAGATAGGCAGTCGCTCCATATAAAATACTGGTATTCAGCTGCATCCGGTTAGACGTTTAACCGACCCCAACATTGTTAGGAAAAGGCAAGGTAGATGATGATGATTGTCAAGACACACTTACCTTCTATACCCAAAAAAGAAGACCTTCCAGTGTTGTTCCCGCCCCTCAGTCTCATACAGTTATTTCTGTAACTCATCTCAAAAATTCTTCTCCAATAAAACCTGTATGTTAATCCTAAGAGATGTCACAAGCAGGGGTACACAGACATGTGTCTGCAGTTTCAGCAGATGCTGACGGCTCTGGCTGCACTCGGCAGCGGGCTGGTGCCGCCGCCGCCGATGTCGCAGCCCTGGATGATGCAGCGGATGGTGCATAGGCAGAACGAGAGGTGAGTCTTTGCATTTTTATATGGTTGAGCAAGATTTCGACCGGAAGACGATGCGTTGGAAGACCTCCCACTAGATGGACCGATGACCTGGTGAAGGTTGCAGGAATCTGTTGGATGTGACTCGCACGGGACCGGTCAATATGGCGAAACTTGGGGGAGACCTATGTCCAGCAGTAAACGTCTTTCGGAAATGATGATGATGATGAGTAAGATTTTGTTACGTTAACGTGGCCACAAGGCCAGAGATAATTTGTCAAAACGTAAAAATTCAGCTAACTAGCTATAAATTAAATAAAGAAGGTATACGATAAAGCACTTGACCAAGTAGTCAAATATAAGCTATCAAGGCGAAGGAAATATGTAGACTTAAAACTCAAATAATTGAAACTGTGTAGCATTCCGGAGTCTGAATTTGGGCTCGTTTGTTGGCAATAGCCTAGACACTATGTAGAGTGCCTTGTTCCTGAAGGAAAACCGCCAGGAATCTGCTTCTAAGGTGCCTTCGCTCCTGCTAGGCTTGTCCTCTGACACAAGCGACGGAAAAACGGTTTGGGTAATCAAGTGGGTAAATCCGAACTAATATGTAACGGGAAGTAATGAATTTCTTTGTTAAGGAAATAAGCAAGGATACTTCCTTTAAGGTTAACGTCTGTTCAGTGCCAAATAGGAAGTATCTTGAATGATTCGACTTATAACGATACTACCATTCTAATTTTATGAATAAAATAGTCACTCTGTTCTACCTTTTCAACGCCTTAACAGCTGAACCGATTTAGATTAATTTGCCTAACCTAACCCAGATCATGGTTTAACTGTATACCAAATATACAGTTAAACCATGATTAGGTCAAGGAATACGATCAACGTAAGCGACGAAACGGGCTAATTCTGGTTTAAAAGTTACCGTCTCACACCAAGACAGTTTAGTTCAAAACATTAATATTAAAACGTGTATCAAGTAGTATTTTAGTTATAATAGTATTTCCATTGAACCAGTCAAGGATCATAGCCATAATTCACATCGTCTAACGTACAATTTTACAAACACCATGATTTTATTATTGAGAGAAAAATCAACAATGAATAGAGTACACCTTGACCCCAATATAGGCGATTTGTTGTAAGTGTACCTACCTAGTAATATTAAGGTGGATACATGTAGAATGTTTCATACAAAATCATTTTTCTCAAAGAATAATTTGGTCCTTCGAGCCGCATTGGCGTGAATATATTTTTTGGTAGTCCATCGGTAGTGGTGGCCGAGGCCGAGGCCTTTGCGGAAAAACACAGTAACTAGTAAGGATCTCAGCTATACAGGGTGGAATTTTGTAATGCCACCTGGAGGGAAAGTACTCTTAATACTGCAGATAGAAAATTTTCCTCAAAGGAAACATTCCTTTATTTTTGAATAGAAAGAAAACTGCATTCAAAGATTTTCGAAAATTCTCTTCTCACCCGGGAATCGAACCGGCTAAAATCTGAAAAAAATATACCCTGTACTTTTATTGCATCGATCGTTAGGGTCAATTATAAGGATGAAATCTCTCTAACAAACATGATAAATTAAATGAAAGGAAAACCAGGAAATCTTAAAAAAAAAAAAAAACTTAAAATCTTAAATCTTACTATGACAATCTAATTTTCAAATTTTAATCTAACATTCCTTATTTAAATTACCACATACACGCAGCTACGAGTATGTCGCAAAGGAGTCTGCATTACAAAAGATGGATGTTACTCGTAGTTAAAGAGCTTTAACTTGACTCATTGAATTTGTAACTTCAGATTTCCTGGTTTTCCTTTCATTTAATTTATCATGTTTGTTAGAGAGATTTCATCCTTATAATTGACCCTAACGATCGATGCAATAAAAGTACAGGGTATAATTTTTTCAGATTTTAGCCGGTTCGATTCCCGGGTTAGAAGAGAATTTTCGAAAATCTTTGAATGCAGTTTGCTTTCTATTCAAAAATAAAGGAATGTTTCCTTTGAGTAAAATTTTCTATCTGCAGTATTAAGAGTACTTTCCCTCCAGGTGGCATTACAAAATTCCACCCTGTATAAGCCGTGGTACAAAGATCGTTCGTTCTAGCATGCATCAGACGTACTACATACCGAAATATATCCACTTTGCCATAGTTCCGACTCCGAGGGTTAATCAGTAAAATCCATAATTGTTGTGATTTTCTAGCTGAAACTGTTGTTCTCTGAATGATAAGATGTATTCACAAGAAGGCAGATTGTACGCGACAATATCCATACTATTTGATTATAATATATAATAATATTATATAGCTCAAGAGTTTGTTTGAACGCGATAATCTCAAGAACCAATAGTTGGAATTGAAAAAATCTTTTTGTGTTATCCCTAATTCATTTTTCGAGGAAGGTTATAAAGCTATATTATGTACTACGCAGATGAAGTTGCGCGCTTCAGCTAGTTATTTAAGCAATATCAGCTTTTAATATTCCCACTTCTGGGTCACAGGCTACCTCTCTATGAGAGGAAGTCCGCCGTAACACCACACAAGCACATTGCGTCTTAGTGGGGTGGATGTGTCTCTATATAAAAAGACAATTATTTTGTATGAAACAGCAAAGAATGATATCGCCTTGGCTAACCCAAAGGATTTACGATGATCACAAAATTATACATCTTATGAATGGTGCCGTTCTAACGGCATTGAATACATAAAGTTTAAGGCGAAATATCAGATCCTTTTAGCCAAAGATTTTGTAGAACAGTAAGCGATTATTGTTTGATTCTTGATCAACAATGGTAACCTGTGAACTTTGATCCTTAGCCTGATATTGGGCTTGAGCGTTTGGGCCAAAGAACACACCAATGGGGAACACCTGACGTACTATCGAACAAGATAAATATGGTACATTTAATGTACGTCTCACGTATTCTCTGTAGGGGTCCGTACGCCAAGGGTTATCCTACTACTAAGCCTCCATCCGTCTGTCTGTCAGTAAGCTGTATCTCATGATCCGTAATAGGTAGACAGTTTGAAATCTTCCCGAATGTGTATTTCTGTTGCCGCTGTATAATACATAAACGGGGCTACTATGATGGTACCTACGAGATTCTACACGTGCGAGTCGCACTTGGCCGGTCTTTTTGAGCATGCGTAGTTCATACAAACGTAATATTTACCAAAATAGATTGTAAATCAAACATGATATTCTTAAGGTAGTGTGTATTTATTTCGATTGGATTACAGAATATAATATAGGTTCCCAAACACATATTTTGAATGTACACTGATTCAAGAGTTATGAGAAAAATAGTTTTCTATAGAAATTTTAAATTCCTCATATCTCGTTTTTATATCATTGTCCTTTCAAAATATTTATTTGGGAACATAGATATACCTACTGTAATCCTATCGAAACATTTAGGTACACACTACCTTAAGAATATGTTTGATTTTCATACTATTTTGGTATTACGTTTGTATGAAAAAAGCATGCTCCGCCGGCCCCTCAAAAGTCAGAAATGTAAAGAAATGACTTAGTTATCCAAAAACTCATATGAATCCAAATCCTCTGGGCAATCAGCGCCGCTTCCTTTGCTCTTAGGGTTGTTCTTTTTACCAGAACATAAACTATTCTCGTCTTAGATCTTACATAAGAAGGGGAGAATAATCTTAAAACGGCTGACACACAACTATTTTTGCTTCCACTCCATTCGACATTGAATAAACCTACATCAAATGCGATGCAATTTTCATTAAGAATTCATGAATGAATAAAAGATTTGAAATTGCTAACAGATCAGATTGATCATTTACAAGCCATATCCTGTTAGTCAGGTTTCTTTGATAGCTACGTATTTATATTTACGTACCTTCTATAATTAAAGACTTCTTGAGGGTCTAAGGGCTCGAACAGACGGTAAACTACAGTCAGTGGCCCGAAACTTTGACAACTAGTCAAGCCAAGACCTATCGTACTACCCAGTACTAACTGGGTTGTGGAGATCAGATAGGCAGTCGCTTCATGTAAAATACTGGTACTCAGCTGCAGCTGGTTAGACTGGAAACTGGCCCCATAATGGTTGGGAAACGGCTAGACAGATGATGGTGGTTGACGTCTATAGGTTGTTGCAAATTGTCCGCGTATGAGGGGACACATAGTCCATTCTTTTTCTTAACGTATGTCAATGGCAATCTAAATTGTGTCCACCCTAACCTGAGCTGCGAGTTTAGCACCTTCAATAGTTTCCATCAGTTCCAGTAACAGTGCAAAAATAGTCCATCATTGGCGACAAAAATAATCCATTATCTGATCAGGACCTAAAGTCCTTACCTTAGACCTTCAAGAAGAACCTTAAATCTTCAAGGTACCTTTCATGCCAGTGGTCTATAAAAACATGTGGGAAGATCCTGCTGACCCAATTCTTACTTCTTTGATACAAGACCACGTGGGTGGCAACTGTATTCCTTTCATAGATGAAAAGCTTTCCTTGACACGGTATTCAGAATATTATTTTTAAACGGAAATGTTTTGTTTGTGTGTTGTGGTTTTAGTATAAGACAAAGCGACATTTTAACACCGATAACAACGCGATGAAGAAAAACTAGAACTAGAAAAATTTCCTTCCAATTTAAAATCATTATAGAAATTCGAAATGCTTTAAAAGCTAGTATTACAATTCCGACATCGATGTGAAACGAGCACTTTTTAAATCAGATGTAATTTGTTTCATGAGTCGACTTAACAACAATCGACATAAAGGGAATGATTCGTTTGGACTTGTCCTACCTTCAAAATAATCCATCAGATAATGACGAAATAATTATCTCCTACTGCCCCATAAAATAAAAATGAATCCTAATTCGTTCAGAATTCTCAGAGGTCGCCTTAACACAGCAATACAATCAAATCAAGAGAGCGACTTCCTTTTTTGGAAAGTTTTTCAAAAAAGACGTTACTAGGTCAATCAATAGTGCATCAAACTATCCTTGCTCTACTTTGTACTATTTTTTATTTAAGCCGTCAATCAGTGAATCAACTGCGTCTATTTTAGTGTCTTGCCATACACAGACATCTCCCAAAAAGGAGTCTCCATTCTTCATTACCATAAATGGCTTTTAGATTAATCTTTCCTTTAGACCACAAATTATGCATATATTCATGTTTAAATGGAACTTTTTCTGATCATCCATGAAACATTCGCTCACACCACTACTAGCTCAAAACTAACGTTACGGAGAAAAGATTAACTAGGCACCAAAGTTGGTAGTGTTACTGACTGTCTACAGTACATATTTAGGTAGTTTTACTAGGTTACATTGGACACGCGGGCTCTCTTCCTCTTTTCCGGTCCGATATTTGTAGGCTAATTATGCTACTGCGCGGAATATCCTTATACCCAACATTAACAACATAAATTAATATTGCCACAATAGGTTTTTTTTTACTATTTCATTTATATCAGCTGCTTCCTAAATTTTTTTGAGATACGCGACCAATTATCTATGGAGCAGCAGAAATCTGCTCTTTTTTCGAGATTTCATAGACGGTCCCATAGTAAAAGTTGATCATTTCACGAGTACTATCCGCCCTTAAAGTAATTAAAACAACTAAAAAATAACGTTGTATTAGTCGAGCAAATTCAGTCTCAAATCGATAAAGTGAACACTATAAATTCCCAACTTAACCCCCTAATGTCAATTGTATTAAAATCTAACCTTCGCCTGGCTTGATATTAGAATTCATATCGTTTCTGGTTTATGTGACCAGAATACTTGCCAATAGAGGAAATCTGGACCAATTATTTTGATTTACAATACGAGTACCTTCGATAGGGACCTAGGTTCTTACTTAACATAAGCAGCATATAATGCTACTAATGCAGACAGGCCTATTCTTTTTGGAGAGGGTTTTCCACCATGTGGGCTCAATGCTGGTGGCTAGATGTCACTTGTATTTGATTTTTTGTGACCAGCATGTTTGCTTTATTTCTCAAAAAGAAGATTAACTCACTTAAATATAAGAAACTTAACAAAAATATCTGAAGTAATAAACATGGATGTCGTTCGATCTGTCGAGTACGGTTGACGGTCGAACAAGCTATTTGGTTTACATTATACAATGTAATTTGCTTGTTAAAATGTAAACTAAAAAGTTTGGTCGACCGTACATCATATTGCTTCAGTGAAGGAAAACATCGTGAGGAAACCAGCATGCCTCTGAAATTATATTTCTTGACGGAATTTAAGCCAAGTCAGAGGCCTATAAAACTCTGACTTCAGGTAAGGCACTAAACATAGAATAAAGAAGTGGGTTTATGTGATTTACTATTGTTGGTTGGCTAAATACAACTATAACCTATTTTTGAAGATGTTCATTGATGAGGAATTAGTTCTGGTTTCTTCACGACGTTTTCCTTCACTGTTTTGCATACAATTTTGATCAACACGAGACGAAGTATGATGACTATGATGACTATTAGCCCTAATAGTCATCATAGTCAAGTCATAAAGACTATAATTTTATCGCAGTCACATCATTCAAAGCAGATTTTTCACATAGAACTCCGGGAGGATGTTATATCTAAAACAACTTTTACTACAGCATCCATTTTCACAATAAGGTTGTTGAAATATATATTTTATGGGAATGAAATAGGTGATAGAATTATTCTCATAATTACTGAAGTTTATAAGTAGACCCCGACTTACCTACAACAAGTGTGTGAAACCGGCATATCCTAGCACCAAAAAAAAATGTGACATCTGCCAACCGGCACTCTGTCTACGTGGTGGATTATAGCCCACTCCCTTTCATAGTGAGGAGACGTGTGTCTTAGCAGTAGAAACATCACATTACAAATCGACCAGTTACTCTTTACAATTTTCAAAACAAAAAGATTAAGCCACATGGCACACTAACTGCGAAAGTGCTGTAGTTGACTATTCCAAAGTATAGATCTCTAAGCGAAAGACTGGGTAAGAAACTCTATGGTCAAAATATTAGCTGGTTTTGATATCTTCAGTGTGTGAGTACAAATATGAGACAGAATCAAGAATTACTCCAGCATTCCTCATAATTATGACTGTTCTTACATTGATAATTATTTATTAAGTTCTACAATTCTATTCACCTCATAGACCCCTCGTTTATCAAACGAACAGCACTTAAAACAATTCTGCAAGCACTACATACTGTATTCAGTAAATCAGTATCAGGTGCAGTTTCAAGGTTTCAATTTGTAATTTAAATACGTTTAGTTGAATTCGCGCCACTGCGTCCGCCATTGTTGATGCATCTCCGCCATGACAGGTGACGTGACGTCATCATATTCAAACGTTCTTTTGTCTATATTTAAATGTTTGTTAAGGTAAATTGTTTTTAGTATTTGTTTGGTTTAGTTTGAATATTTTGTTTAAATGGTTTTCAATAAGCGTTATAAGTTATTCTTCATTCCTTGGTTTTATATTTGTTCTGGATTCTCAATTTCTTCAAGTTTTTCTCAATCGAAAATAAACTCATTTGCTTTAAAAATGGTCGCATTTTTATCTAGCATTTTTTATTGTATTTTAGATTGCCCTTCTTTTAATCAGCTATTATATTCTGTATCAGTACCAGACTCTCATCTGTAAATCCATTCATATCAAGCATCTTTTACTTTTCATTTCACTTGTCTTGTTAGTTACTTAGTTTGTTAGTAGGTATGTATTGGTAAAATCTTGCAACTCACTGCAACTCATTTTACTAACTAAATCTTAATATTTTTTACAATCGTCGTGCTTGTATAACTTTGTAGTCGTCACTTTTCTTCAACAACAGCATCAAAAATCACTCATAAGAACTCAATTCTCATTATCTCTGTAATCAAATTCCCTACACCCCTGCTAACCCTAAAGCTTGGTGCATCTAAACCCCTTACCTCAGTATAAGAAGCCACAGACGGTTGCTACTTACAACGGATATGCCGCCGACAATCTGAGTTCCGGCGCGCCCTCGCTCAGAGATTTGTTCCTTTGGCTCGATAAACCGAGTTTAAGTCTTATTTGTGTGTGTTTCTTTACTTTCTGTATGTTTTCTGAATGATTATGTTTTATTGCCAAGTCTTAGGTCTTAAGTTTGGACGTAAGACTCATACCTCTGACTTTTCTGATTCATGTGCGCATTGTATACTTATCACTTGTTTCGGTGAAGATAAACCATCGTGAGGAAATCAGCATGGAATAAGAACGTAGAGAGATATTTTTCGACGACCTGTAAAGTCAAGTCAAAGACCAATGGGTGGTATAAAAACTAGATAAAAACTAGAAAGAATAGATAATTTGTAGTTTTAGCGATGGTGAAAAGTAGATCATATCGGTTCTAATTTAAAATAGGGAAGATACGGTGATTCATCTACGCAGATCTTGGCAAAAAACTCCTCAGCATCCTTATGTTCTTAACCCAATTTGAGGTTGCCGTAACATGACTTCTTCTTCCGTATCTACATCCCAATTTGTTAACTTAAGGGGCCGGCGGAGCATGCGTTTTTCATACAAACGTAATACCAAAATAATATGAAAATCAAACATATTCTTAAGGTAGTGTGTATTTATTTCGATTAGATTACAGAATATCTATGTTCCCAAATGTATTTTTTGAGAGGACAATGATACAAAGATGAGATATGGGGAATTTAAAATTTCTATAGAAAACTTATTTTTCTTATAACTCTTGTTAAAATCAGTGTCTAATCAAAATATATATTTGGGAACCTAGATATTCTATAATTCAATCGAAATAAATACACACTACCTTAGGAATATGTTTAATTTACAAATTATTTTGGTATTACGTTTGTATGAAATACGCATGCTCCGCAGGCGTCTTAACAGTAGTGGCCTCTTACAAAAACGGAAAAGCTCAAACTGTGGTAAAAATCAAGGTAATGGAATATTTATTATCAGTTATACTTAAGTTTTTCATGCAAGTTCCTACATAATACACCAAAGTAGTAGCAGGAAAATTGATGAAAGTTTGTGAATTTTAACAATAGAGAGCTTCACGATCTTATAAGCATAATAACTAGGTAGAATTCTAAAAACCCTCATATTATATACGAAATTAATTAATTTTTCGTATCGCACAATGAGTGAACTTTTCCAGTGAGACGATCATTTTAACCACTTTTCTCTTTTCAATGTGTGTCGAATATCATATCAAATATCTTTGTATTTCTCTGAATACTCACAATACATAGGTATACAATAAGTATACAATAATGGCATTTTAATAACATGATCGATGATCATTAACAAGGCCGAAATCTACTTGCAATGACCGACTGGCTGATGTCGGTACAAGTGTTTCTTTTCAAACTGAGCAATCAAGATATTTTGCTATACAAAATGGAGGGGACGACGCACATAACAAATCAGATGTCAGCTGTTCCATAAATCCATACATTTTGACCGTGAAAGTATTGCACTTTTGTATATTACTGATTAAAAATGTTGATGTGTTCAGAATTATGTACTGTATGAAACATATTTTTTTCTGTGACATTTCTTCTGATAACCACTCCATAGTATTTTAAATCTCTTTGTTATACAAGTTCTCAAGTAAACTTAAAGTACCACCAATATTGATGGTCATCGATCACAACCTCACACCAAAACGTAAAACTCTCCTGCCCCACAAAAACAACAATTCCAGTCAAAACTTCTATCTCAAAGCACAACACAGCTTAACAAATCAATGGGCACAAAGTACCCACAAGTTCAGTACACGGGTAGACGGACGTGTGTCTCTAAGAAGGGTACACAATAACAACTGGAAAAGCTTTATAAGACGACGAGGTTATGTGGAGGACGAGAATTTTGTGATAATGAGTGAACGATACTGAATGGACTGGGTTAGGAGTTCAGTGTGTGAGTAGTTGTGTTGGAGTTTTCAGATAATAAAAAAGTAGGAGAAGAATTTTGTATTTAGAGAAGAGTAAGGGAAAGAGGAAGCTTTTGCCCAGCAGTGGGACACACGACAGCCCAAGAAAAAAAAAGAGAGTGTAGTTATAAGTTTTTCAAAGGTCTTGTTATGACATCAAATATTTTATGCTTTAAAGCGACTTTTGTCGCAAAATCTCTTATAGTTTCAAAGCCACGTGATTACTAGTAATATATTAGCATTATCATAAACTGTTGCTGGTAAGAAATTTGGGGCTAAATCCTCTACTATGTCATAATTTAAAAAATGAGCCTGTCTCTCAACTGTTATAAAAAAGATGTGGAAATGAATTTTAAAATTTTGACGCCATGTCCTAGTAAAACAGTTCTGATCAATTTACATTATTATGCAAGAAAAATATAAGTTAATGAAATAAAAAGAAGAATATCAGTTAGTTCCAAAAGAAAACCTATCAAGCTACCTGGTCTGTTCTGACAATTTTTGCTGACAGTTTGATTCAGGGCATTACCGAACAGCCCAACAATACCCCTATTCCATACAAATTCAGTATTGAGCCCACGTCTAAGAATGCACACAATAACATCACGCCGAGGTCTTTGTGGGACGGACACGTCAGTCACTAACTGTGCTATGTAGAGGAACGAGATGGAAGCTACTTTTCAGATGGTGTTTTATTTCGAGGTGGATGGTGTTTAAATGGAACTGGGTTAAGGATGGTGTGGCAAGAAAGGAGCTGTCTGATAAGATGACGAGTAATAGAGAAATATGGAAGAAGACATGCTTGGAGAAGGGCAAGAAAATGATGGTGATGAATTTCAAACTGGTAGAACGGTATTCCTTTGCCATCAATTTGAAAGTTAACTAAATTAAATATAAGTGTGTTGATGTTGATATTTACGACTATACAAGAATTGAGATATTAATTTTGGGAGACAACAAGCATTCATTTGATTTGGTTCTCAACTTTTCACCAATTTTGCTTGTCAATGTTAACAATTTTAATCTTTCATGTTACGTAGTACCTCAAGAAGTTTCTAAATCAGGTAAATCTATAACTTAACTTCTCTTTAATCTACTTTAGAGTGTGAGTTAGCTAAGAATTAGGTATGATGTTATGATTAAAATATTTAATAAAAGTGTTAATATTTTAGTGTAATCAAGAGTGTAACCAACGCAAATATTCATAATTATGAGCTGCTACGTCTTGTGACGAATAACTATAATATGTCCAGAATCATGCTATTTAAGTCTTTGTTTTTCATTGCTTTGATTCTTGATATTTTGATTCGTTTTCTTCATTTTTGGCTTTGTTGCTAATGCAATTAAGTCGCTCTATTTTCTTTACTTTTGACTCTAACATCTTCAACCACATCTATTAACGTTTCCATATCGCAATGCCCTCGTCCCCCGACCCCCCTGCCCATCACCTGTTCAGTTCGACAATGTCTCCGTTCATTACGCGAGACGTGAAAATGCCACAACTTGCTATACCAATGGAAATTGAGCGGCAAGACATTGTGCTCAGAGGCGCACAATAGAAACTGACTCGAATAGGAATTGATTCAGTTTCTGTGGAACAGAATGGGGGTAGTTCCAGTCGGGGTATGGGGTTTGAAATGAAGATACCTAACTGATACGTATGTTAGTTTTGAAATACAAATAAATAAAATTGAAGTCTGTTTGTATAAAATATGAAAGTATACAGATTATTTTCAAAGTGAGCGTGGATCGCCAAATCCGAAACTATGAGGGAGGAATACTGAAATGTAACGTTGTCTAGAGGCCGATTTTGATGAAAACTAAAACTGGATCATAATCTGCCTAGCCTAAGGATTGAGGAATGATGGTCTGTATGTTTATTTCTATTTTACGCCAAAACTACTAACCAGTTTTAAAGGAAATTTGGCAAATAAATAGGTGATAAGGTGATAACACTGATTAATCAGTATAGGATACTTTTTTAACCAGTAGTGGGACAATAATATCGAACTCAACGCGGAACGCCGCGTGTAAGCTATTATAGTTCAACATAATTTTAAACAATTTATAGATCTATGAACACGACTAACTTCAACCTATTTCGGCTTACATTCGAACCATTTACTTACATAAACTGTTCTTGTACGCGACCTTTTTAAAAGTGGTTCAGCTGAGTTCAAGGTATTCCTGTCATTGTCAGATATTTATAAAATTAATGGTTTGCATGACGCATAGTGTTTCGTACTAAAGGTTTATTATGGCGCGAGTTATGTAACTGTTAGGGTTTGTGCAGATGATGATGTTTTTTGGAAAGAAGCGTGGTTAACGAACGCGAATGATCGAAAAGAAGAATTTTCTTCATAAAATGAAGAAAATTCTTAATCGGTCAAAGTGTGTTTTTCTCATGGTAAAACTACTTCTACGAAAGATGAATGTTTTTCTTGTTTTTATGTTTTCAAGAAATCTTGCTAAAATAGCTATGCAAATACAAGTTTAGTCTTCATAAATGCTTTTAACTTTTCAAAATAAACACATTGACGATTGTTGATGTCACAAAAAACTGAATCTTCTGTCATCTTCATTTGCGCTGAAAAATTAACTTATTATAGGATTAACAATAGCCAAACAAGTTGTGAACGCAACACAATTTTACTCTTTTTTTTCTTTTTCTCAATAAAAACGCAAAGTTTATATACACCCTAAGTAACGCCCGGAGATATAATCATTTGAAATTAGGCGGCCATGACAGTTGCAATTACTTTGATGTAATAAGGGTTAAGGTACTCAGTTTGTACGACATCTATAAAAGTAAGATTAATGTGATAATGTTATGGTTTTTGCTGTTGTCCTAAAACGAATGTGGAACATACTCTTTTAACTGTCGGTCCAAAGAAACGTTGGCTGTAGGTTTACCTTTTATAGATATCCTGCGACATTTAAAAGATGATCCAGTTTATGAACATCGCCTTTATGTCACTGACTTTTGACCATGCGTACACAAAAGAGATGGCGTTATGTTCGGCTGATTGCTAAAGTTGGGGCAGAATCATCGGTGTCCACAAGTCATTCTTTACATTGTTATATAACAGTTAAATTCTTAGTTCTTCTGAAAAAGACATATTTTACCTAAAAATCCTCTCAGGAGGCTCAGTTTATGACTTCATTGCTTGATCTACTAAATTAAAAATATTCTTATAACTATGTAGAACTAAAGCATGACATTTAACAAAGTGTCGTTTTTAACATCTCAATCGAAATTAAATAAAAAAAAGTAATATAGCGCAAACAATAGCTGCTATATTAAAAACAACAAAAGGTTGATTTACATAATACTTTGTAGAACAAACACACAATTATAATTGAACAAATATGACGATAAAGGTCGCCAAACGGCTGTAGGTCGAAAGGATAAGTAAATATTGCTGAAAAACTGCAAATATCGTTAAATATAATGACGATGATTGTACGAGTTATCCGACTTCCACATGTTTATCAAATTTAGTAACAAAGAAAATAGTTTGATGAATTGATAAGCTTCTCTTTTTGGAAGTTGGTTAAAAAGTCGGGTAACTACTAAGATGAGGACTTTTATGGAAGTCCGACCCCAAATAAGTCGAGATAAGGGGTAGGAGAATGCTTATGATACAGAAGTTTCTCTCGTTAGTTTAGGTATATATCTAGTTTTGGTTATTGCATACTGGTCAGGTATTTGGAAATGTTTTTAAATCATTAAAAATACAACATGAGGTCCACAGACCACTGATGAAAACCATTAGTGGTCAGCTGTTACATCCCCGGGCCAGGACCAGCTGGTAAGTACATACATGAAAAGTTGTGGTCGAGAGAGGCCCATGTGGGTGTCTCGTAAAATACGAAAAAAACTGTTAATACAATTACCTAACGGGGAGGGCCACAGCTCCAGTTTGCTGGGCACAGGTGTTGAGAAGCCCGCGAAGCATGCGTGGTTCATACAAAATAATTTGTAAATCAAACATAAATAATTTGTAAATCAAACATGTTCTTAAGGTACTCGTAGTATGTATTTATTTCGATTGGATTACAGAATATCCAGGTTCGCAAATATATATTTTGCATCGACACTTTCAACGCGATTTTGTTAACTTCACCAAACTTCATCCTAAATATGTAAAAAAATCATAGAAGGTAAGTTTGACCCAATTCCCGGTTTCCGATTGAGCTGAAAGGAGAATGCCCACTTTTGGGCCTAAGTGTTACAGTCAACTGGTTTATTGCAATATTATCGTAATTTTATCATAAAACAAAAAACACGAAAACAAAAACAATAGCAAAACTGAAAAAAAAATTGCATAAGTAGAGTGTAGAGGGCCGTGACGGCAAAACCTAACCACATTTTTTTTCCGGATCGGTAAACATCAAATGACGAGTCAAACCCATCCATGTTCCTCCCTCGTCCTTTATGTTCCGGGGCCACGGTATCTTTTTCGAAAAGTCCCGCAGCCCGGGCAGGCTTCGGCCCTTGCGGACCCCTTCCTTTCTACTGACATCTCTTTGAGGCGCGCGTGGAACACTCGCCACTCTCCGCCACTTGTTTTTTTAACATAACTTAGCAATTCTCAGAAATGCAATTGACAATTTAATTGAAATTAAATCAGATTATCCCTGGTGTACATCTCTAAAAAATTACACCAATTTCATGACTGTAACGCAAAGTAACGTTAGGCCCAAAGATGTAGGGAAAATGGGCTTTCTCCTTTGCATACATGTTTAATTTGAATGACAATGCACGATGCATTGTCATAGCTAAGTAAAGTCATTCTAAATCCAATATGGCGGAATCCTAATTATGGCAGAATAGATATTTTTTAATGCATTCCCATGACTATGGGAATCAAATGAGAGAGTTTGCTGAGAAGAATACGAAGAGCGTGTTTTTTAGTTTTTTTTTAACTACTCGTATTATTTAATAACATTGTTTTTCATCTCCATAATATGTCACCTATCTTAATCTATGACTAGCAAAAACGACAAAGAATTCATTTAGAATCATTTAAATGCACTAGATAGGTTCAGTCAAGGCCAAAGATTCTAGATATGATATAACATCACGATTTCGAACTCTAATGTTATTGGAGATCACGAATATTGATGATTAATAGTGATCCTTAGATATGAAGTTGTTTCGTATATGAACTTAAGACATGAGACTCTAAAGCCGACTTAACTGCGGTTTTACAATAAAATAAGGGGTTTTTGTAAACATGGCTGACCTCAAAACTTGAGGAGCTCGTAGCTAAATAATAACAGCCGCTCGGGTCGATCAAAGTTTGCTGTGGATGGGTCACCAGCCATTACCATCATAACACACAGTATTCTCTGTGCCTTGGAAAGAATTAAGTTGCTGATCACGGCTGTCATTTGTAAATCTTTGGCATTCGATACAGTTAGTCAGTGGACTGAAAGTCTTACAACTATAGTCTTACCAAAGGGTATCGTATTACCCAGTACTAACAGTGGTTTATTGAAGTCAGACAGGCAGTCGTTCCAAGTAAAATACTGGTATGCAGCTGTATCCGTTTAGAGTGGAAGCCGACTCAACATATTTGGGAAAAGGTAGATGATGTAAGTTTATTAGGAAGCCGAAGTTCTGCAGTTTACATTGCTGATAATGATTTAGCAATACTAATTGACATTGACATGACTTTGACACCTTTATCAGTTCGAATGTTTGCGTAAATGTCAAAAGTACTCTAGACATCTAGTGTTGTTTAGGCATTGACCTCAAATATGACTATTGTGTTATTATTTAAATAGGAGTGTTAAGATAAGGAAATATTAGCCTAAAAATTGAAAGTCTATTAAGTCCGCCAGTTAAGAGAGTTGGAAAATAATGGACACGTATTTTTGGTTTTTGTAAAACTATAAATATTGACAAAGATAAAACGCATCAAAAATCGGGAGTGGGGGCTCATGACGTCAAAACGCACTAAAAATTATAGCAAGGCATGACGAAATGAGAATTTTAAAAGTGTCGTATTTTCGTCAATTTTGGTTTATGTAAGAAAAGAAAAAATACGGGTCAAATATTTCTTGATAATCTAACTGACGGACTAATTACATTTTTTTTTGTCGTATTTCCTATTGTCCAGCTGTGCGTCAGCATCTTCTCTTGATATGGATGTTAATGGAAAGGGAGGCCCACAGAAAAGATAAATTATTGTGTAAGGAATACTAAGGAAGAGGAGGGAGTGAATGAAGATGATGGGGGAAATGATACCGTGACGTCTGACAGGGGGAGAATGGAAGAAGAAATGGTTACCTAGGTTTTATTTAATCAAACTTGAGTGAGGAGGCTTTCAACTGTCAAAAAAACAAAAATGAAGTTTTTTCTGAATTTGAATTCAGAAAACAAAATACATTCTCGGATCTAAAATTATTGTGAAAGTATTTTCAGTGAAATAGAAAAAATATTGACACATTCGGTAAAATGTTTTTCTATGTTTTTTTTTATTGGTACGGTCGAACAAGCTATTTGGTTTACATTTTACAATGTATTTTTTTTTTTTTGACATTAACACAGCGCCATCTAGTGCCACACTAAGCAAGGCTTGTTTCGTGGACACCAGATAGTTGATATACTACATATATACCTTTTTTGTTTGTAAATACATACTTATTATACATTTGTAAACATCCATGACTCGGAAACAAATGTCCATGCTCATCACACAAACATTTGCTCCTGCCGGGATTCGAACCCAGGACCCTAAGAACGTAAGGTAGCCTCACTACCACTACGCCATTCGGGTCGTCTAATTTGTGGGTTAAACTGTAAACCAAATAGCTTGTTCATTCTTATTGTGTGTGTGTTTCTTGGAAATTCATTCTGAGCCTTTGTGAATACGCGGGCAGATACCGTATTCACAAACGCTTCGACGGAATTTCGATTCGACAAGTCGTATGTGTATCCTTTTTTTGCATAACGAAAACGCCCGAGTTACACATACGACTTTCCTAATCGAAATCGAATCGAAGCGTTGTGAATACAGGATCTGCCCCCGTATTCACAAAGGCTCAGAATGAAATTCGATTCGACAAGTCGAATGTGTATCCTTTTTTGGCATAACGAAAACGACCGAGTTAGACATACGACTTTCCGAATCAAAATCGAATCGAAGCGTTGTGAATACGGGGTCTGGTCACCATTTAGCCAGTTGTTATTAATTTCTAAAGTGGTTAAATCAAAAGAATAGTAGTGAAATACTTTTGAGTCTTTAATAAACACTATTAGCATAGAGGTAGGTCAGTATCTGTTATTCAACTTTAACAGTCAATAACCTAAAATTCACCGTGAAATATTAAAGTGAAAAAAATATGCATCGCGACACACATTTTCATTAAAATTATGTAAATATGAGACAAAAGCTCGCGTTTTGCATTCATTGGTTCGCAGCTGAATAAATGACACACGTTCAAATGAATTTCACTTGCATATTTTCTGTGTTTATTAAGGAATAATGGCTGAAACAATATTGCTCTATAAATAGGGATATTCCGAAATGACAATTGAAAAATATGTAGATAAGAAAATGAAAAAAAATATTTAAAACCTAAAATAAAATTGGAATAAACCTTATATACAATTATGATTTGCAGCAAAAGTTAGTAATACCAAACTGTGCTACACACCCTTTTAATCCAGAAAAAATATTATACCATCTTTTTTTTTAAAACCTAGGTTTTATTTAAGCAAACTTGAGTGAGGAAGCTATCTACAGTAAAAAATGAAGTTTATTCTAAAATAAAGTTTATTCTATTAAATTTGAATTCAGAAAACAAAATAAATTCTCGGATCTAAAATTATTGTGAAAGTCATGTCAGTCAAATAGAAAAAATATTGACATTTGGTAAAAATATTTTTCTATTTTATTTTTGACTCACTATTGTTAGGCTTATCAGTAAAAACCAGGTTCAAAAACTGATAAAATCTACAAATACATTAGATATCTGTTGCAATAGCAACATCAATGAGTTGCAAGCCAATCACCCCTTCTCCTTATCGCCAAGATAAGCCGACGAATTTCAGAATAACCCTCGGTGTTTTTCATTAAAAGATCGAGTCATTCAAAAAGAATATTATAATGAGTACCGAATTTTATCGAGTGCAACGTGTATATGTGTTATTGTGTCAATAGAGCCGATGCTCTATATTTGAAAAAAAAATCGTTAGTGTTTTGTTTTTAAGAAATGATTTCAAAAATTCCGAAAATTTTGTGGACACCGTATGACGTGTGTTTTAGTTATGACATGTTATACTACGCGTTGCGCAGGTAATTAAGACTAATTAAATACCGAATTAATACTGGAAACTTAGCATAGACAAAAAAAAACAGGAGAAAGCAAATTCTGTTTGTGACTTTTAGGATGATATTAAGATACGTTGGAGCCAAGTGAAAAAACAAATTGTAGGGCTTAATTTCAGATTAGAGATCATATTTTAACCCACAGTTTTAACAAAAATACTTAAAGTCGATACCTACTTCAAAAATTACACTTGAACTTAAGCACTGTTATACCAACTTAAAGAAAAATAAGCGACAGCGTTTAATCATTATTAATTGATTTTCAACTTTCACAAGTCTTTTGTTAGGGTTATATTGGAACCTCCCTATACTATTCCTATCACCCAGGCTATTTTCGTTACATACTAATGGACGTTTCTTCCCCCTAGGCTACCCCAGGAGGTGTGCGAGAAGGCGCCGGCATCTTCATCCCCCAACCTGGCGGAACAGCCCCTGGACCTCAGCGCCAAGTCTACCTCCAGCACCAGTGGCACACCACCTCCTGACTCCAAGCATTTGGATAACAGGTAAGAGTAGACAGATTTACATTGCAGGTGCACTGTACGGTACACGTTTGCCTGACCTATTTTTATAAATGGTGTAAAAAACCTCTTAACGAAGCCGAAAGGCACTTTTTTCCCCGTTATTGCGATCATTTTTTTGTTCTACACCATACTTTTGAACCTTATAGTTACGGAGATATTGAGGGTCAAAGTTCCAACATTTACACTAGTTTTTTTTTTTAAATTCACGTTTATAATGTAAGAACTTTATTTTAAACACCTGCACATCCCCCAAACTATTCAATCCATCCACCAGCACAATGTTTTGGAGTGCGTTACATTGAGTTTAAAAAAAAAAAATCATCCTAAAAAAAGTCGTCTGCTTGGTTGAAGGCGTCATGATGAGTCGGTTCACAGCCTGTATAATGTCAAACACTTCCTTTAATTCCTCACTCAAACCATGGAAAAAGCTACTAGAAACATAAAAACTAACTGTAGCCATCAAAGTGACCGATTAGTGAATGCTTTTATCTGTCTAATCTAGGTAAACGGGCTAAATTGGATTACACATTAGCCGCTGGCCTTAATTTATTGCTAATGTGCGTTTAGCCGCGTATGTATGTACACAGCCTTATTTTATTCGACCATTACAGGGACTTATTGTTTATGTTTGGACATGAATTTGATCAGTTATATGCTGGTTGGGGTTTTTTGGTACTTATTTTGCACTAAGTGATGGAAATATGACCGAAATACGACGAATCGCATGTGACTAAAAGAGTATTTAATATAAATGCTCATGGATGGAGCAGGAGAAGTAGACCAAGGATACGATGGTTGGATTGTGAGGAATGATTTATGAGAGAGGAAGATAAAGGACGGAAGATCAAGAAGATAGAAATGCGACCTTTACCACTACTGACTAAAACAACACCAGAATAGGCTTGTTAACTGAAAAAATCTAATTAGTCCGTCACTTAGATTATCAAAAAATATTTGACCCGTATTTTTTCTTTTGTCACATAAAACAAAATTGACGAAGATACGACGCTTTTAAAATTCCCAATACGTCACTGTTCGGTATGATTCTTAGTGAGTACTGACGTCACGAGCCCCCACTTCCGAGGTTTGATGCGTTTTATCTTTGTCAATATTCGTTGATTTACAAAAACAAAAAATACGTGTCCATTATTTTCTAATACTCTAACTGACGGACTAAATAGATTTGCAATTTATTGATGGTGGAAACAAGACTATTATATCAAGCACAACTCTATCATGCCTGTAATTCAAATAAAGGTGTACTGCCATATTTCGCCAGGTAGGTATTTTAAAGTTCCAAGTAGTAGTGGGCGATTTACCTGAATATAATAGAGGGAGAGGACGACCTCCTCCTACGCGGTGGACTAGCATGACGAAGCTCTTAATGAGAGAAGAATCGTCCGACCCGACAACCCAAGCTAGACTATCCTGGCGCTGGAATATTAGGAAAGCCGGCCCCACCTAAAGTAGGATAGAGCTAGATAAAAAAAGGAGTAGTTGTAGTCGAACCGCGGTTTTCATAAACTGGATACGAAACCAGACTCCGGGTTTGGTTCCGAGAAATACCTGATGGAAAAATCCAATAACACTGATGGTAATTGAAGCTAAGAAAGATAGAAGGTTCCAACCAATACACCAACGAAGCATAAACCAATCTCATATCTAACGCCTTTTCTTTCTTTACGAAGGGATTACCTTTTACCCTGGGTAAAAAGTTCTGACTACCCATAATATCCCAATTTACTTGTGTCTTCCATACTTCTATTTTACTGGTCATCTCAGCAGTATCCTCCTTTCAAATCAAATCAAATCAAAAACGTTGTGAATGTTGTAGTTGTTGTTGTTGTATGTTGTTTCTAGCCATATCATCCTTCACACAGAACATCCATAGTTTCTTTAGTCTTCCTCTGCTGGTTCTCTGACTACCCGTAACGACTGTCAAAAATCTACCAATGAAAGTCGAGACCAACTGCTCAACTTTTCTTCCGAACGTTGAGGTCATTATAAAATTATTCATTTCTACCCATCCTTTAAAAACTAAAGAAGGAATCGCAAAATAAAACATTCAGAAAACAATAAATAAAAGAGTAATTTTCTTTTCTTTAACGGATTGGAAATACGAACGAAGCGAGCTTAAATAGATTCATGTCTGGAAACGACATCTTCTTTGCTTATTTTGTGGGGGATAAGGATCTCATTGGCTTATATTTTTTTTGTTTTAATCGATACTATAACCTCTTGGGGTGTGGATGTCTATCTATGTTTCTTTATATGAAGCATGGTATTTACTAGCTTGTTTAAAGATATTAGGTTTATATTCAAAGAAGGCATCGTGTGGCTTTTTGTTACTGGTGTAAAACAAATATTGTCCCTAGTCATGCCTAGCCTTTTTCCAACTATGTTGAGGTCGGCTTCCAGTCTAACCAGGCAGTTGCATACCAGTGCTTTATATAAAGCAACGGCCTATCTGGTGATGGTCTCAAGTTTGATGTTTAAATTGTCGTAAATATCGCTGGACATTATATGAGAATTAGAAAACCTTTGCATTTCTAGAAATTACGAAATCCTTTACAGAGGGTAGCTAAATGCGAATAAGTATAGACCATTGGTTTCACGGAAAGAGATTGGTATTCAAATAACATGGGATCTATAGGTAGAATAGGTACCAGAGCTGCAGATATTGTGAAAGAGTGTTTAGTATTTCTGCAACGTCTATCAACAAAATTGACATAAACTTTTCGATAGCATATACTAACCCAATACAATTTTGACTTTTCTGCCATCGTTACCTACTGCTGATGTCTTTTTCTAAATTTTCCGCTCACAGTTCCATGATCAGCACGGGTGGTCCTATCTTACAGGTAATAGTCCAATCCCAGCTCAAGACCAGAAACTAAAAATCACTCTAAACTCCAGCACTTTACAACGTCATGTAGCATTAACAATTCGCCACGCTACCGCCACAGCACCATTGCTTATAACACGATCACATTCGCAATGGACTCGTAATAATCCTACTTCCTATTGGAACCTACTTGGATAACTCAAACAATAGCGACGTGAACGCACCCATTAAAACACGAAACTTTGAACGATCGACGAGGTTCAATGAACTTTTGACAGCTAACGCCGTCACTTCCACAGATGTTCATTTGACGCCATTTTATCGCGACATATTCATTAAAAATAATATGTCATTGTTTTAATTTGTTTTGTTGTTTATTAGTTCGTATCGGGTTCTATTATTTTGATGGCTGTTATCTGAGTCAGTGTGGCGATACGGTTTGTGGGAGTTCTCATGAATGGGACTGTATTGAAGCCTTAGAGCCAGCGAAGTTTTCAGTTTTTCTGTTAATGTTGAAGATAATGGCATTCAAATATTTACGAGCGATAGACGGGAAAGGACGAAAAATATCGTAATACAATACGTGTTACAACTTAGTAACAATAAGTCGGTTGTCTAGTGTCACACGTTCGCTTGTTAGCGTTCGTGTGTCAAAATTCAAAATGTCCGCTCTTTAAATCTCTTTGGTTGAAGACGATTATATAATTTCAAGAAAACTATATTCTATATTCAATGGAAGTTAGAAACTCTTACAAAAGTAGGCTCTACAAGGATTACAAAACTAAACTGACATAATTTCCTTCATAAAGCAAGCCTAAAAATGGCAAGACCTTTACCTCACCGTTTAAAATAAACGAACAGATTGACAGCCGTCAGTTTCCAACATAGTTTCAAAGTCAAGGAACCCATATCTAAAGCAATGTCAATGCTCCACTTTAGCCGTAACAAACGTTGCGAAAGGCACAACGTTTATCGCAAACCCTACGTTCAAAGACTTCTTATTATTTGCTGATTCGCGCGTGATGAAATTGGAATTTATTTACTTTTTATGATAGCTCCTTGAAGTGTTTGTTCCTTGTTGTTTTTTATGCGCAGTTGAAAAATATTGTTTTGTCTTGATGTGGGATTTATTTGTTTTTATCTTGACGTTTTAATAGTTGGAAAAATAGTTAGGATTGATAAGATTAGGGAGGATTTAATTTGAAGTGTTACACAATTTTTGGCAATGTCAAATTTTTGTGGTGACGTTTCAATAGTACTTTCTCAAGTTATTATGCCTTGTGACTGTGACTGTAGCTTTGATTTTTCTTTGTATTTTTGACATTCAAAAGTGCCGTAATGGTCTAATTGAAATAAATGCTTTGAGTTTGAGTTTGAGTTTGAGTTTATAGAGAAAGAAACAGACTTATCTTACTACAAAATAGAGTTTCCTAAAGATTCTTTACCTGGCTTTTCATCTACTGGTCTCACTAGGCCATCAATCTAGGTAACACTTTCGGTTTTCCCTAGAAGTATTATAAGAAGCTATAAAAGACGATTTAGGTAAGCGTTGTTAAGATTTTAGCCTTATATAGAATTCCACAAGCTAATCCAACCTCTTGAAGCCATGAAACATTCACAGTCTATGATAAAAGTCTAACCATTCCACATCTACATCATTTTATCAGAATAAAACTGTAACAATCTCGCATTCTACGCCAAACCACTGCCATCTAGCGGGCAGAACCGGTAAAACTGGTTCCCTCTCAGATTTTATCAAAGCACAAGTGTATATGCACCTGTTTAAATCACTTACTTTTGTTCTTAAAGACATTTACGGGTGGAAAGAGGGAAGAGAGGGGTCTTTAGAGGTACATATAGAGAAGTAACAGAGTATTTCCAATAATGAATACGACATTGAAGAGCTTTACTCCGCGCAATTGTTTTTACGTGTTCCGAATGCATTGAGGAAAAATATAGGAAGTGTTATAGTTGTTTGTCCTTATTTTCATTTGAATGTACTTGTAGAACACGTAGGGTGAGCAGAATTACATGGAGGAACCGTACCTATAAAATAAGACATCTTAAAAAGAGCGCAATTTACACAAAGCTTTCAAAGTGCTGGTCGCAAATCCTTCTTCGTTTCTTCGTCAATAAGGTTCGGTTTTGCACACTGCACAATATTTCGGCTATAATGTTGGGTTCCATCGCCAAATCTTTGATTGTCAATTGAATATTCATTACTTTGTACAAATGGTAGCCACCAATCCACGTTGTGACACAAAGAATCGATATGAAACATCGCAATAATACAGTCGTCTCCGAGCCAACGACCCCGCTAATTTCCCTTCTTCAACAAAGTTATTAAACTCATAATTGCCTCTCGATACATTCATATAAAAACCCAGTTCGAACCGATATTATACACAATACAAAATCGATATCTGAATAAATTCATTCTCTGGGACTGCGATCTGGGTCGAATGACTCGCCAAAACAAATAAAAATGCACCGATAGTCTGTTGGAGCATCGACCTTGCATCCTCGAACACACACAGCCAAGCAAAAACACACCCTACCACCCAACGACATAGCTGAAACTCCTCTGAAACCCTCCTCGAAAAATAAGAAAGCACAATTCAAGATGAAACCGAAGACGACAGCTGCACCCAATAAATTTTATGCTCTATTAAAAGGTAATAAAGCTGAATTTCGTTTAGTGTGTGAGGGTAGGGAATATGATAAGGATGCATTCATAGTGGTCCGTTATCGGCGAGACCGAGAGTAAATATTTCGCATTTCGCGTTATCTTGGATTAAAACGGCGTCGTAAGGTTTTGAAATATTGAATTTAGACGATTGTGGGCTGTTGACCAGTCTTATTTGTGAGTCAGAGCATTGTCACATACACACTTATTGCATCGTCATGATACCCAATTACCCACACCTCACCTAAAGATGCGAGTCTGACGAACGAATTCACTTTCGAAGGAACGAACGTTGCGAACAAAAAAGATGAAAGGTTCTTTTTTCTTTTGTGTCTCAGGGTTTCCGTTCAGTATGCAAAGTTTATTGATTTATCCCGTTGCATATTCAGGACAGCGTCTACATTCTTTTGAATTCTTTCGGGTAGAAAATTGTATTTATGAAAATATTATTTTAGCTCTGGATAGTTTAATTTAAACTCGTTTAAATGTTCGGGTGGGTTTGGTCTAGATGTTGTTCCCGACGGTTGGAATTTGAAACGAACTCTACAAAGCTTGATTGATTCCTTCTTCTTTCAAATCATTTGCATTCTAGTCCTATCTCACTCGGAAACGCTTTAGTCCACTAAGAACTAACTTCGACATTCTGTCCACACTTTTTTTTTTTTTTTTTTTTTTAGGATGGGAAATCATCAAATGACTTCTCCCACTCTGGGCGGAGCGGGAGGGAGTGTCAGACTCTTACTGACTAAAACCCATCCATGTTCCTTCCTCGCCCTTTACGTTCCGGGGCCGCGGTATCTCTTTCGAACAGTCCCGCAACCCCGGCAGATTCTGTCCACCCTTTAATTTGATATTGTTTAGCTGGATGCTCAAGTTATTTTACTTTTGTTGCAGATTGAAGCGAGCAGTTCTTGAGAGTGCCAGTAATAGCTCTGGTCGCCGTGCGTACACTGAAGAGGAGCTCCAGTCAGCCGTGCGGGACATCCAGTCGGGCCGGCTGGGCACCCGCCGCGCCGCCCTCATCTACGGCATCCCGCGCTCCACGCTGCGCAACAAACTCAACAAGTTCGGCACCGTCGTCGACCACGCCGACTCCGACAACGACAGCGATGCCGATCGCGCCGACTCGCCTCCCTCCGTCATCCTCAAAATACCCACATTCCCCCCACCCGACGACAAGAGCCCATCCCCAGCTGGACAACACCAAGGCCCCATAGCGCCTATAACACCGATGCTCCCCACGGGACAGGCCTCACACAAGCCACCCTCACAGCTGCTGCTCCCGCCCTCGGTGTTCGCCGACCCTCCCTCAACACAACACCTTTTCACGTCCCTCAGTGACGTCATCGCTAAAAGCATCAGCCAAAAGTTCCAGCAACCCTTGGATAGGCCGCACCACCAGCACCAGCCTGGTGATCTGATGTATGCGCGAGGACCTGACCGACACGTGTCCGTCATCAAGACTCCGCCGGACAACCAGCGCTACCCCGCGCCCGGCAACTCCAAGCAGATGCCCAACAACAACGGGCAGCCAGCCGCCGGCGGCAAGGGCACGCGGCCCAAGCGCGGCAAGTACCGGAACTACGACCGCGACAGTCTGGTGGAGGCGGTGAAGGCGGTGCAGCGCGGGGAGATGTCCGTGCACCGCGCCGGCTCCTACTACGGCGTGCCGCACTCCACGCTCGAGTACAAGGTGAAGGAGCGCCACCTCATGCGGCCGCGCAAGCGCGAGCCCAAGCCGCCGCAGGACGCCGGCAAGCCGCAGCCGCCAAAGCCGCCGCCGCCTAAGCCTCCGACGAAGCCGTTCTCCAACGGACTCAACGGGCCGGAAGCCCCGGGCTACCCTCCCGGCTACCCGTTCTGGCCGGGCAGCGGGTTCCCTCCGCCACCCGCCCCGGACCTGTACGCGTCGCACATGATGCGCCGGCTGCGCGAGGAGGCGCCGCCGCCCGCGAACGGCTCGTTCCTGGAGGGCATCATCCGCTCGTCGCTGGAGCGGCCGGCGCTGCTGCAGCGGCTAGCGGCCCCGCCGGGCGGCGAGCGTCGCGCCGCGCCGGACGAGGAGCCGCCGGCGCGGCGCGCGCGGCTGGACAGCTCGGACCAGGCGCTGGCGGCGGAGATGCGCGAGGCGGTGCAGCGACTGCGCGCGGACAAGCTGCGGCCACGTAACGGCACGCCCACACCGCCGCCCGCGCCGCCGCCGGCCGCGCCGCCCGACCGCGCCTAGTGGCGTCCCGATCTCCTCAGTCTTTGTGATAATATTATGTAAAGTACATTCCGCCGGCTCGCCGACTCACGCTAGTGCAATACGGCCCGCTGAGGTTTGTCGTCCGAGACTCACGTATCCGTGTATACTGTTGTAGTGACAATAACTTAGTCGCAGGCTTCTCCTCGTATCGACGTGTGTCGGTGTCGGGTGACTTCGTCGCTCTCCGTCTCGGTATGTAACGTCTCCTCTTTATGTTTCCGCTTCCTCGGTCAGTCCGGACAGTCCTCACACACGTATCCACATCGACACATTATCACCAAATATCACAATAGTTACCTAAAAGTCACAACCAGTTCAATATATCACAGCTTTACTAATGCAATATCACAATATTATAATAGTGTTTAGTGTCCCATGACAGAGATTCGGATGCCGTCGGTTGTGGCTTGCAGTCGCGTTGATGTACCTAACGTAAACGTTAATCACTAATCTTAAAATTAGTCGAGTAGGTACTTAGTATGAACTTTCTCGTTTTCTGTCACTCCTCGCTTACGTGACGCTCAGTCACAATCCGTTTACTTTGTCTTCTAAATTCAAATCAGATCGGAACCTTGGTAGGGTAGAACGACACTGCACGTTGCAAGCGGCGCCAGGGTTGTCCAAAATTCACGCAAATCCAGAGAGCCTCAAGTTTTGACCTTGTTTTTAAGTAAAAGACAACCAAAAGTTAACGTTATAAAATTAACTATTTAAAATAATTTTTAAGTAATTAAAAAAAAACAATGTAACAAATTAATTATAAAGCTAGCTATGAGTGTAAATGTTATCGATTTTTAAGTGAACTATTGCAGATTTTGTGCGGTGTTTTTATAATTAGATAGGTAATATATTGAATGAAATTATTAGCGCTATTGGCGGGTAGTGCGGTTGTGGTATTGTTGGACGCGTCGCGCGTCGTGTCGCGTCGCGTTGTCGCGTTGTCGCGTCGCCCGCGCGACTGCGGCAGACACTAGTTGCAGACGGGGATGGCGTCTTAACCGTCGGCAGGGCTTCGCCTGCACGGAGCTATGTTCGGACTTATGTGCAATTATTATTTTGTATAAAATAGTAATTTTAACTGTGTCTAAGCTAACACGTGGATTTCCATATTACTGAATGTGATATTTAGGTATTACGAGTGCGGTTTGATCACGATTTGACGACCTGCGGGGACCGCCGGGCCCCATCATTATATACACGTACGTACGTTAAATACATCTAGTGAACTTATATTTTATGTACTATTATTGTATCTTAAGAAGATAATATTCTTATTTTTCATGGTCCAAGTTTTAAATGTTTTATCGACTATACAAAATGTGGATAATCATTATTATATTCTTGTCGACTTTAAAAATTTAAATTAGCCCAAAAATCCTCAAAAAAAAATTGATATCTTCAAATTTGTGAAATTTTTTGGTGTTCAATCAAAAATATATTATGGAAGTACGAGATGAAAATGTATACGCTCTCCCAGAATTAAAATTAGGTAAAAACTATTTGGATATTAAATTATCATACGATACTTATTGTAAGTTATGTGTACATGTGCGCCTCATGGAAATTAAGAAGTCTTTGTATTATGTATGTAATTAAAATATACATAATTATATTATATACAAGTTAAAATTTAATGTCGTACATTTTCCTTCGGAGACCACGAGTGATGTGCAAAATAGAAGTACATGAGATTGTCCTCGACATTTCGACATCATATTCTATTAACTATATTATCCTCTCGGACCGAAACAAAACAATTTATTATATACAAGTAATATTCGACGTCATTATCCAAAAACAAATACATATCCCCAATGACGAGATGTCGAGCTCTCTCAAAAAAAGGTAAAAAAAAACAAAAATTTTTATATTCAAAATTTTAAACTAGTCGATAGCATGTCTTTCACTTTTGTTTCTCTGTGCATAATTTTCGACGTCTTTTTAGCATTTAATCTAAAAAAAAAGTTAATCTATAAACGTTATGTGCATTTATCTGAGTGATGGATACTTTTGTATATTGAAAACAAATATAAGATTATTTACCGTCGTGTTGACATCCCTACCAGACCGCATTTCGAAAAATTTGAAGTGTTGAAAATCGAACAACTTTTTTTTTCTCAAAAATACGTACACGAATCTGTGTGTTATGCCTGACATTTGTTGATATAGCTTAAAAAACGGTTATTTTGTATAAGTTTGTACAGACATAGGATGGGACAATTTGCAAAGAGAATTTAGATAATAATCAACATTCCGTTTAGAATGTTATTAGATTTTTTTAATTAATAATATAACTATTTTTTTTTGCATCGGGAACAAATAATTATGTTGTTTAATCTTATTTTGTAACGTTAGTTAATTTTTAAGTGGCTTTATTTTATAAAAATAACCTTTATATATGATTAATTGTCATATTATATTGAGATGTTATACATTCATTGTTTTTGTGCAAAGTGTTTGGGGTTCTATTCCCGGTTAAAGAGAGTTGCGACTGATATGTAGTAGAAAATAGCCGAGTGCTGGGGCACTGGCTCGGTCGGTACAAATGGTATACACCGCCTTAACACTTAAAAATGTTATTAACAGTGATCTCTACTACTTAAAATAATCATCAAGGCGAGGCGAGCGAGGGAATTTTACTTAAATAGCGAAGCATGCTCAATAACGTTGCGCGCTAAATAGCAAAGTGCGTTAAATGCTGTAACGCGTTGAGTAACGTAACGGTTAAATAACGTATCGCGCAAAATAGCATGCTAATTAGATCAGCTAAAATAATTTCCGTGACGCTGATTATTTTTTGAGAAAGACAGGATCAAAACTGCTGTTGTCAAATCACATGAAACCAAAGGAGAAAAAGAATATTTACAAAAAAATCAACTGCCTCCGTTCAAATACCTCATTTCAAAATAGCGATGCAAAGTTATATCATTATCTCGATACACATTTCATTGGTACATATAATTATGTAGTTTGAAAACAACAGGTTTTTGTTAACACTGCAGAGGTCACTGGTTTATTAGTGAATCATTTTTATTGTATATTGTTCAATCATTTTCCACATAGTTTAAGAATTTTAGTTAATATCGTAGCGTACTTTCAATTAAATAGGTAGTCCGTAGAAATTCTTTAATATTTTCTTGTTAATTTTTTTTTCGTAAATGTAATAAATTGTCCGTAAGGGTTAGGTTAGTCTTGAACGGTCCTCAACTGGTCCAGGAACAAAAGACAATGAAGGGAAAGTTGCATTTTTAATTAAATCATTAATTAATTATAATCTTTATGTGACCGCGGCATTGCTACTCGTATCCGATACGTCTATTCTAGTACACGTATCCGATCGAAGTGCAAACAATAACACAATTTTTAAATTCGACTTTCGAATTACCAACAGAATTCGATCTTTGAATTTGAACGTTTACGTTCGCGAGTTACTCGTAAAAGACATTGCCAGGATGTTGTTTTACGAAGCATTTTTATGGACACAAGTTGTTTGTTTGTTTGTATGACTGTACCTAACTTCATGTCGGTCCCCAACTATACACCGTGTCACCGTGTTTGTTTGATCATACGGGCGATGTTATACTTAGTTAGTATTCTACTTAAACACTGTGCCTATTTGTGTATAGTTGAAAACCGACGTTTCTATAAATGTAAGAATCACCTATTGTCGTCACTAATTGTTTTCCTTTTTACATCTTGTATGTATTTCTAGATGGTTAATTTTAAAACATTAATTATTATTGTACTATTATTACAATAATTGACTTACTATTATTGACATTTAGCATTATCGTGGAAAGGTATAGAATATTGAATGAAAGTTTTTTTAATGTCTTGCTAGACGCAGTTCGCGGATGTTCCACATTCGTGTTTTTTTTTTATAAAAAATTATGTACAACAAGAAGCATTTAATTTTAGAAATATTAAATACCTATAATGTTATAAATTTATTGAAAACGATAGCAAATCAGGTATTTGCTATCTTGATGTATTTATTTCGAATTAACGCTTAACAATACTACATCACACTGCTGGGGGACATTTTTTCTTAGAATGTTTTCTTTGCAACATTTATTATTGGGATTCTTTTTGTGATTTAAAATGAAATCAGTTAGGTAATGGACCAATGTATAAGCTAGATAAAACTGTTATTTCCTAAAGAATCGATAAAGGCTCACGTTTTTTTTTTATAATAAGTATATAAACTGCGAAATGAGCTAACAAGATCAAATTATAATATTGTTATTTAATTATTGAGTACAAGTTTTAATGAAATATTTTTTTCAATATACCTTACTCGCCTCTTTATTTTTGTTATTTTGTTCCTTTAGTTTTTATTATTATTGTTTAAATCATAAACAGATGATTAGATTTCGAGTTTAATTTAAGCGACTCATAATTATTTTTATTATAAATTATAAAAATATTATATAATATATCTTTCAATTCCTCAGTAAGAAAAGTGATGTTTATAGGTTATTTCAGAACCCATATCATGAACGAACGAAAATCGTAAAAATTGGCGAATAAAATGTGATTGGCACAACACTATTGTATTAAATCTAGTCAAATTTTTAGGATGGTGAAAAAAATGAGAAGCTAAGCTTACGATGATTCGACTGAATTTTTGATAAAAAAAATTAAACAAACGTCCAAAACCGTCGCTTGGCGACTTAAAAAAAAAAAGTTGATTTGAAATTGTGGAATTGTAGCCGATGTTTGTAAAAATACTGTTTTCTTACTTATACTGTAACTTGATTAGGATGATTTTCAAAGTGAAAAAGTAATGTTTTTTCATATGTAATGTCCTTTTATCTATAGGATCTTTATACCTTACGTTAAAATATCATAATGAAATGGCTGGTTAGGCAGGTGTAATGATGTGCGAGGATATTTAAAACCTGTATACAATAAATTTCTTTCATTTGTTGAAATTTTTTATTGTTTTATTTCACGCACGAGTCCGTTATGCTACCTACGACTTAGCATATCGAGTAGATCTAGGTCCAATCTTAGTACTTATCTCGGTAAGGCAACAAGTGTCTGTTGGCGTTAATTATGAAGGACAGCTGGTAACATGTCGCGTTTTGTTGGTAATAACTAAAATTCTCATAAATAATGCAAATAGGTAGATACCTACTCACTCGCCTCTGCCAGATCCTTAGTGGATCACAGGTGTAGGTACTGTTAGTATAGAAGTGCAATAAAAATGCTTTCAAAAGCTAGTAGATTGATTGTATTGATTTTATTGTTTTTATTTTGTGTTTCGAGTGTTTTTATCTGCGAAAACTTCGAGTCCGTATACTTTAAGAAAATTGTTTTTATTTGCTGCAAGTTTCCGGAACAGTATAAAATAAAAAAATAAAATATAAGTATGCTATATATTGTCGCTAATCAAATCAAAATTTGAGCTGAAGATGCCAACAGTGAATGGACTTTAACTTTGATAGCTCATAAACGTAACACTTTAGAACATTTTGTCTCATACAAAATTTGTTTGTATTGATGCCAGCTATCAACCAAAGTAGGTTTTATGAGTGGCCACTATTTTGAAAATAAAATGAAATTGTGCAAGTTAGGCCGGCCAAGCTTTACCAGTTCTATATGACCCGGGATTTTATTTTTAATGATAAATAATGAAAAATCAGTCTTCTAAACTAATATTCTATAGAGGAAAGATTTTATTTCTTGTTTGTTACGATTTAACTCAAGAACCACTTGACCGATTTTAAAAATTCGTTCACCATTAGAAAGCTTCATTTTTCCCGAGTAACATAAGCTATAAATTATATTGTTATCATGAAAATTAGCCGAGCTATCACACATTTCGCTGACGAAGTCGTGGGTGAAGTACTAGTCAATAATAAAAGTGGTCGCAGATCTATTATTGTTCCGGTGCAGAAGTCATGACGGTGAGAGAGCAGATCTAAGAAAAGTAAGTAAGTATGGAACTGCGTAAGTATAACAGAGAACTAGAGTTGATAAAAACCACGACAGATTTTGGTAAATAAATTCTATTGAACTTATCTACTTTAATTTAAAATGATTGGTAGCTACTTAGGCTGGGGTGAGACAATACACCACAATTGAGAACACGGTTCCTATTCAATAATAAGAAAAGACAGTAAGTATAGTAAATACTTTTAACGATTTAACTAATATCATAAGTAATACATTTTTTTTGCAAATTTAAAAGACAAGTACCTAATTAAGTAAATGATTACTATTTTCGTCCAAAATTAAAATAGCTGTTAATTAAAAAAAAAAAACGAAATATAGATGCATATTTTTGAGAGTATCTTTTGTTATGTGGGTAGTAATATTTTATGTTCATGATAAATTTAAAATTAATTTTATTAACGAAGAACCATCTAATTACCTTGCTCTCTTAATTTTAAGTTACGAAATAACATCTTCACATATTTTTTTAATAAACGCACAAACAACCGTTTAGTTTGTTGTTGTAATTTAATGGGGAATACTAGGTATAGGTTAAAAGAAATATTATTTAAAAGATAAAACTCGCAATGCGTTTTTGACGATGCTACTTCAGAACTAGATCCAATCATTGAGTAAAATGTCTCTGAATAAGCTATATTTTTAACAAAAACATGGGAAGCCTGGCACCTGCAGTTACAATATGTTTTTTAAATGCTTTACCTACAATATTTTGATAACACAATTAACCCGCGCCCATTGATATTGT
This sequence comes from Xestia ashworthii, assembly GCA_950022955.1. Lineage (NCBI taxonomy): Eukaryota > Metazoa > Arthropoda > Insecta > Lepidoptera > Noctuidae > Xestia > Xestia ashworthii. The sequence goes on along the minus strand of OX465570.1, from coordinate 16,575,651 downwards.
AACCATAGGTTTGAACGGTTTACATAATTGATCTATGCTCCAGCTGCAAAAATATGTTCAAAGTACTTGTTTTCGTTTATAAAGATAAACACATAATTTGTATCTGTACATAAGTAGGTAATAGAAGACTATTTATATGATTAATGGCGGATACTTATTGAAATCGCATTCATTTAAATACCATCATCTGCCTAGCCTTTTCCGAACTGTGTTGGGGTCGGCTTCCACTCTAACCGGATGCAGTTGAATACCAGTATTTTACATGGAGCGATATCTGAGCTTCACAACTGTTCACAACCCAGTTAGTGGTAAGACTGGTTGTCAGACATTTTGGGCCAGTGCTACCTGTAACGACTGTCAAAGATCTACAAATGACAGCCGGGACCAACAGCTTAAGGGGCCGGTGGAGCATGCGTATTTCATACAAACGTAATACCAAAATAATTTTTAAATCAAACATTATTATTCAGGTAGTGTGAATTTATTTCGATTGGATTACAGAATATCTATGTTCCCAAATATACAACGTGTAACAAAAAGGGTATAGTCATATGAAAGGGTGTGCTACAGACCATCAAACTGAACAACTTTCTCTATGGGACCACCATCGTAATCGTAAAAAAATAATCAGCTGTTTCATAAATTTGGTCGAGTAGGTATTGGGATTTAGTATGGGGCCGTTGAAATTTTTTTCGCGAGGCAAGCACGGCTTAACCTAAAGATCGACCCGAGCGACTGTTACTACTGCTATTACAGTATTGAGTACTTTAAAAACAAGTGTAGGTAGTTAAAGTTTATCATGGTAGAAAACCGCCAGCTGGCCTATGGTGATTCTTTTGAAAATTTCGTTTTCTAATTTTCAAACTTCCAAAAATGACCGAAGATGATTGTCTCGTTAAAAATTCCGTCAAACTTTAAAGACTCACATCAGTGTGTCATCAACGAATTACATCCTATATTACAAAACATTGAAAATAAGTATTGTATAATTGTATTATGCCGAATACAATTGGCTAGCCCGTAACTCCATTGATTCGTTATAAATTACATAAAATTAAATATCCTCAACCTGTAATTGTATAAATAAACGGATGTAATCTAGATAAGTAACTACCTACCAATAAGTAGGACAACAATAAATATGCCTGTCGGCCATATTGGTTTCCCGCCAAAAAGACAAAAACGCGCGCTAATTTGACAGTTCGCGTCCACCAAATGTCATATATTATAATATTCGGATATTTTATTGTAGGAAAATGTTGGTATTTATAGATATAGGTATGGTGGTGACTGGCTCTTTATTTGGTTGAATTCCGTAGGCCGAGTAAATATTGTTTTGATTCATTAAATAAAAGATTGAGTTATTGACGAAGATGGAGGCGTGCAGGGTAAGAAGAAGATTGGAGCTTCCCTATTTACACCAAAACGTTTGATAAAGATTTTCATCAGCGAAAACTGACGGAAAAATCAGTATTTCGATGTATGCATAATTATGGTTGAAATTCGTTTTTGTAAGAAAATTAAACTTCTTGAAGTTGAGGGAAACAAACACCAAATTTTAAAACCCTCAAAAATATTTCCTAAAACTTTACCACCACTTTACGGAACCCAAGACCTCTCTAACAAAAAAACAGTAGCAAGATAATTTCGACCACAAATAACGGGCTTCCTTTACTAAAGCGTTATTTCGATCTGTAAGCATTTTTCACGTTGCCAGCGGGCGGACCACTTGCGAGCAAGGCCTCGGTTTTGGTATTGTAAAAAAGTAAAAATTCCAAGATGGCGGCCCGTTGAAAAAAATAAAATGGAACCCGTTCGAAGCGGGACCAATTTGGTGGTTATTTTTGCTAAGGGCAATGTAACATCTATTTTTGTAAAGAAAATAATATGCTAGGTTTAAATGTACTCTGTGGTATGTTTCCAATTATTGGTTTTAAGTCAGGTAGCATTGAATTGTATGTTTTTGAGTTATCCAATTACTCGTAGAATGATGAATGTAGGTTCGCCTGCTGTTTTTATTCTTTACGGCTTCTGTTTGGGATTTCAACAATAAAAATTGAAAATAATTTTTTTTTATTCGTTATTATTATTTCACTTTCACTGTTTAGCTCAATTTTTATCCCCAAGGCTCCTGGTTGCTAAGTTCATTTTATTTCAACGCTTGAGAATAATATACTTAATACTTACATTATTTCAATAAGTAAATAAATAAATAAACCATTTATTTCAGGTAATAAATACCCATAGATAAATACCTTAACCTAACTATACATAGGTACCTATTAATAACAATAATAATAACAATAATAGGTACCTCATGAAATAACCATCAGTTTAATTCATAAAACAATATAACTACTAGGTAATTGATCAACAGTATCAATACTTACTACCTATCTTAACGTATAAATCTCACCCCAGTAATAAATCACGTTTTTACATAACCCCAGTACCATTCCACAGCCAAAAAAAGACCATTCAATAATCCTAACACCCAAAAAAACATCAATATACTCCTAACGCCTATAAAAATAAAACATAACACACACATTACATAAACCTACCTCAATATCAAAAAGTTCCAACACAAAAGAGTTCCGTCTACAACAAAATGAATGAAAGAAATCACCGTCCAACCCTGACCCTGCGCTCGCGCCGAACGAAACCGAATCCTGCCGAAATGAGCCGAATCGTCGCCAAAAGCGAAGCTATGACCTTAGTCTTGACTTGAGGCTTGTGTGTGTGCGTTTGTATGTAATTCGGGTACTTTGACTGGTTGGCAGTTTTTTATTTGTAGGTCCAAAGAGTAGATGGGCGTAGACGAGGAGTACGTTAAGTAAAATCTATTGAGGAAGGTCGTAAAACCTCTAAGAGGACGTAAACATCGTGGGTGGTGAAGATGTTGCCAGAAACCCCGAATTAGACCATCGTGTTAAATAGCTCCAAAAATGGTAATACGAAATGGCGACGATAGGACTCTGGATTCATACAATGTTGAGAGCAAGGTTTTCTCAAGCCCCTTGCTACCAATATGGGCTGTTCCTTGAATATGGATCACATTCTTCAGGGAAGGACAAAGGAATATGTAGGCCTAAGAACTTAAATTAATCAGTTGTCTAATCTTTTTACGCATCTCTATAGGCATAGAGATGTAATCAGCTAGAAATTGAGGCTTGGCAATAAGGCTATTGCCAAGCTTCAATTTCTATCTGATTACAGACCAGAACCTCTTTCAAATATGCAGCTACCTTTGAACTTTCACTTCTGAACACAAACTACTCTATGCCATGCAATTCGGATACTTTTTGTCGGGAGTTCGTGCGATCACGCACACTTACACAATCCCCTGCACATGCACAATTCACAGGCGTGTGCGCATTTTCGCGGCGTGCAGTTGTTTGGGCAATGCACTCTCGCGCACAATGCCACTGACCTTGGTATTGCAGCTGCGTAGGGACGATTCGGCCCGCCAATTCGGCGTCGGTTCGTGCCTTTTTTTGTTTTTCGAAGTCTAGGATTTATTTGCATTAAGTAAGATAGCTTTGGTATCAGTTAAAACTAAAAAAATCTGGGTGACGAGGTTTGAAATATGTAATCATCTTACATATAGCCAGAAAGTGTACTCCACCGCTATTATTTTCTGATTAATTTTGTTGCGGGATCAAACAGTAAAGTTGTTTTTCCAAGTTTGACTCCATCGAGCTTAATCGAAGCTGTTTGATTCTGGCTTTCAGGAGTTGCAGTGGGTTGGGAAGTGTGGCGGGCTCGTCGTACAAAAAAAAACCCGAAATGGGTGTTTGAGTGGTGACGGAAGAAGACATGCTGCGCTGACCCACAATAAATAAATGAGAAAAAGGATAATGATAATGATTGTGTAATAGTTACATTCTTAGGCAATTTACTTCCTGGTACTACTACCCACTCACGGGGAGGAGGAGGTGTCCCTGCAGTGGTAACAGCTTCGACCGACTATGTTCTGCAGACACAAGTATTAGCGGGTTTGCCTAAACTTATTTCAGGCACTTTGGCTTCGTTAAGAGGTTTTTTACACCGAATCGAAGCCGAAAGGCACTTGTTCTCCCCGTAATTATCATACATCATATTGGGGGTCAAAGTTCCAACTTTTTCACAAGTTTTATTAGTGTAAGATTTTTATTTTAATAATAAACACCTCCACAACCGCCGTACCTACTATCATCCATAAGCACAATGTTTTTAGTGCGTTACATTGAGTACAAAAAAACACGATTTTTCACCCGAAAAAAAAAGTCGTTTCCCAGCAAAATTAACTCTCGTGGTGAGGTTGTTTACACCCTGTATTTACAAAGTCAGGTTGTGAAAAAAAAGATAATTAAATACAGTCAGCCAATCAAACTGATATCGAAAGTTTTATGCCTCGGCACGGATTTTCATATATGAGTTTCGTTCAGTCTGCATGCGAAGAAATTTTTACGACAGAGCTATATGCCCAGGTGGCATTAAGCTAGGCATTGCCACAGTACAAAGCATTGCTCTCCATGAATTAGGGTTTTGTGAAGAAAAGTATGTATAAACCACCAACATCCATTTTTTTCGACAACCTGAAATCACTCTTACCAAAGGATAGATTCCTTTGACCGAATACCGAATATAAGGTCAGATAAGCTGTCACTTCATAAATCCACTCGGTCAGACTGAAAGCCGCCAACAGAGTTGAAAAAATATTAGGCAGATGACGGTGATGATCAATATTTTGCAAAATAAACTACGAATGGCGATGCAAATAGCAAAAATAATATTCCCTGTATATCTTATCCGAATTAATTCGCTACAACTCATTAACCGAGTTAATTAGCCCCTGAAAATTGATAAAAAGTCAACTGATGGGAAAGGCCACGGGCTATTTTGTACCATTGACTAATGATACAAGTTTGTCACTTCTCAAGCTGTCAGTACATGCTAAAGCGTCATTAATTGCCGTTTGACGTTGCCATGGAACATGTTTTCAAAAGGGTATTAATAATTGAAAAACGTAGTGATTATATACTCTGTGATTGAACAACTACTTAATCTTTTGAAAAGAGAACACGTTTTGTAGGTTTAAACGTGTTTCATGGTTTCAAAGGCAGGTAGAGAAAACATGTAAGATTTCCTATCAAAATCACGTTTAAAAAAACTCGTCAATCTCCCTGTCAAACTTAAGTTTTGACAGGGGATGACCAACCACTTAGTTGTCAAGAAACTGCGCAAGTAAAGGGTCACTGACCCCAAATAACCTTAATTACTATGTCAAAATGTCAATGCCCCAATGATCTGAATTGGTCATCATTTAGGTGCACTAGTCCATCATACAATACGAGGGTCAAAGCATTTAGTAACCCATGAGTGCGCACTGAAAATGCACCAAATTACCACCAATCCACCATTATTGGTGAATTATAGTGTGATGGGGTCAAAAAACTTGTATAAACTAAACGAAATTAAGTGACGATATACTGTTTATATCGATGGATAGACTGTGTGAAGGATGAAATCGCTACAGAAAATAGGTGACTGAGATGGCGAGTAATAGTGAGTATAGGTATGGAAGAAGAAGATTATGTAGCCCCGACACCAAAAGAATGGGGATAAGTGCAGGAAAATGATGACTAATGATGATAACGACGAGGTTGGTATTGGTAGGGATCGTCCGAATGAAGACCAGCTGGACCTTGAGGGTTGAGAAGTTGGAGTCGCGCCACAACACAAATTTTAAGTCGTTCGTGGTGCGAGTTCCGACTCATCATATTGAGACCTTCCTCAAGGAAGAGTTTTGGCCGAAGGGTGTCATATATCGGCGATTCCGCGGAAGGCTACGCGACACTACGCAGCGCAACATGACGCCGTCTCCTCATGTGTAATAGTTTATTAATGATTAGTGTTTTTTTTTTAAATATGTATGTTAGTCTGTAAGGTATATGTAATATGGGTCTTTTGTTACCTGAATTAAATTATATATTATTATTATTTCGTTTATTCATTTTGAAACATATTATTTACATTTTTAAATATATCTTAAAATAAAACTAAAAAAATTCATTTAAAAACATAAAAAATAGTTGTCCACCGATATCGGGAGCAGGGTCCAAGCTACCGGTGGTTATTATTATTATTATTATAATGGTGAATTTTCATTACCTACCTACTGCAGAACATAATTATGATAGCATTCCATTGACCGCTAAAATGATCACATTTGAAAATGTGCTAAGGACTCCTGTCTGTAGAAGTACCTACTGATGATTCAAAGAATGTTTAAACTATTTTAAGATGACTTGGGTAGCGTCAATTTTTCTTATTTATTGTTTGTTTTCTAACAGCTGCGGACTTTACTTCTGGTACCTTACTATTGTTCAGGAAGCATTCGCAAATAAAGGTAGGGGTGGCAGGGAAGTCATACTGAATTTTCAGCCACTAAACAGACTTGAAGAGGTGTAATGTCTGTGGTTTAGGAAAACCATTACCATTCACCTTATAAATACAACCCATCAAAACTGACACATTCCCCTGTCAGCACGAATCTAACCCGTTCGCCGCGACATTGCATAATTAGCACAAAAACAACAATTAAACGTACCTACACTACAAAATGCCGAGCAAAACACGCGAACATGCCTCAGTAATACAAAAATTGCGGGCAGGTGACTACTTTTGGCGCTAGTTTTAATAAAAAAAACATGTAATATTCTAAGTATAGACAGTTGTGGGAATAAAAAAAGGGTTGATGGGTTTTTTTTTTGTTCAAAAAGGTTATGTTAAAATTGCGCTGGGGCCTCCTTTCTTGTAGGAACTTGACTAGTACGAGTATCTTCTCTGACACCATTCACAAGGCTGGAACGCGAACTTTACTGGTACATTATTTACTTATCGTAAATTGATGGCATACCTAAATCTGCTTATTAGAAATCTTATTATGCTATGATGTTATGCATACAGGCCATCACCATTCTTTTGCCTTTAACCCAATTCATTTGGGGTCGGTGCAGTTAGCCTTTTTCTTCCATAGGTTCTCTATTACTCGACTTAATATCTTGTATCTCCTGCCACATGTACCTGTACCTCCTGCCACATCATCCTTTCCACAGTCCATTCCTTTGGTCTTCCTCTACTCTTACCTATACCCATCCATATTCGTACTTAGAACTTTCCTCACGGTAGTTCCCTCATTCCTCCGCATCATATGCACCCATACCACGACAACCGATTACCACGCCACTTTTCAGTTTACAGGTCATAATCAGCCTAGCCTTTTCCCAACTATGTTGGGGTCGGCTTCCAGTCTAACCGGATGCAGCTGAATACCAGTATTTTACTGACCTCCACAACCCAGTTAATACTGGAAAATACGATACCATTTGGTAAGACTGGTTGTCAGACTTTTTGGGTCACTGACTACCTGTAATGACTGTCAAAGATGGACAAATGACAGCCGAGACCAACAGCTTAACGTGCTTTCCGTCGAGGCACGGAGGAAACTCGGTATGTAAGGGTGGTCACCCATCCACAGACCAACCTAGGCAAGCACGGCTTAACCTAACGATCGACCCGAGCGGCTGTTATTATTTTGCCAGGAGCTCCTCTTTCAGTTATCAGTTTACATGTATCACCATAAAATTCCTAATATCATAATTGTATGTGCTGAGATGGGTGGTGAAACTTAATCAGTTTGTAACGTTCCCATTGTTGGGACACAGCTAGGCCTCCTCTGTATGGGGGAAATGAGCTGTAATCCAGGTTGCTAGATGTCACATGATTTTCTTCGAATTTTTGGGAGCCGTTTAGGATATTTTTGACGACCCGAATGGCGTAGTGGTAGTGAGGCTGCCGTTCTTAGGGTCCTGGGTTCGAATCCCGGTAGGAGCAAATGTTTGTGTGATGAACATGGGCATTTGTTTCCGAGTCATGGATGTTTATATGTATAATAAGTATGTATTTACAAACAAAAAAGTACATATGTAGTATATCAACTATCTAGTGTCCACGACACAAGCTTTGCTTAGTGTGGCACTAGGTGGCGCTGTGTGTTAATGTCCAGCGATATTTATTTATTTATTTATATTTATATTATATTGAGTGATATAAACTATTTGTAATAGCAAATCTAGCCTACACAGGTCGGTTTGGGAAACATTACATTGCTCATAAAAATATGTCGTTGCTTGTCATTGCATGTCATGTAAACATGAAAAATATAGCTATGTGAATAACATGGTCACTTGAATTCAGCATTCATTTATTTATTGGAAAAGCGCGCGACATTTATTTACTTTTGCTTCCACTACAAGGAAGTTCCAATGAATTTTCTTTTTTTGCAAACTCAGGAACAATTTGAAGCCATAACCACACAATAATTAACAGAAATAAAGCTTAAAAAACCACTCAAATGGTTTCAATTACACGTTTTTAACCCTAAATATTAACGTTCCTGTGTCCATCGCATGTACTCAGGGCATTAGCTCAAAATGTTACTGTTTTCGTTGAAAATACTAATACCTTCGCGTTTTAGTATTATTGAGTTTTTTTTTCATTATGGAGGGATAGAATTACGGAAATGTCAAATGAATGAGAAATGGTTAAACAGGTTATCCTTCTATACCTACTCTTATACTTCTATACTCTTTCTATACTAATGATAAAAACCTGGAGAGTTTGTGAGGTTGAACGCGCTAATCAACTGCTGGTTCAAATTTAAAAATACCTATATTTTAGTACTAGATAGCCAATTATCAAGGAAAGCTATTAGGTTATAATAACATAACGCTACAACGAAATAGGAGTGGAAAAAAATACGAAAAATGAAAAATGTTGCAAAAACGGGGAAAATTGAAGGAACTCAATGGACTCTCCATGAGATCTAAGTACGATTTTGGAATGGGCAAGGGCAACTAACAGACTATTTACAGTTTAATTGCTGTAGTTTGACTGTTGGTAGATTATGCAAAAGGGTCTATTAAATTTGATATATTTGGTCTATAAGTGTTTTGAGTTAAGTTGAGGTTGGAATTGCCGAGAATCCAATAACATTGCTGGCGATTAGAAACACCTAACTCCAGCAATGGATTGCTCTAGATAGGCTGATGATGGTGTTGCTGCTGGCTTTACGAAAGTATACCTCACATCACCACCGAGGTAAAAAAGATCAGACATCAGCATGACTCAACTAAATATTCAGAATATTAAAAAAACTAATACTATCCTCACACCTATTATTAGGAACTTAGCTAATAAAGCAAAGGTCAATGCATTTTAGTTCATTAACTAAAAGATCAACTGACCTTTAAGTTTAGCTTAGAGAGCTGAAACTACATCGGAATCCCTTCATTGTGGGGTCTATTCTTGGTTAAGTGGGAAAATATCGAGCGGTCGATAAATTAGATTGCACAAGCACACAAGTTACGATAAGAGCAGGAGACTGCACTGGTAGACCTCCTACTAGGTGGACCGATGACCTGGTAAAGGTTGCGGGAATCCGCTGGATGCGATTCACACGAGACCGGAGAATGTGGCGACACTTGAGGGAGGCGCAGTGGACGTCTTACGTCTGAAATAATGATGATATAAGTTTTTAAACTGTCATGGTTATTAACAATATCATTAACACTATAAAACGGGATGCTTAGCATGTTTACTGTTTGTTGCTCCGGCGCTGTTTGCAAGCACCATGATCACGGATAAACTGAAGTTATTGCGAGTGGGTACTGGGTATTTCTTAATCGGTCTACTCTATTTCTTGTTTGTTTTTACCAGGAACTCACAACAAACCGTAGAGATGGTAAATATTATCCCGTTTCTAGTGTTAATGATGATGTTTTTACTACATAAAAAACGACGTAACTCTAAAAGGTTTTCTAAAATCGTAGGTATGCCTAGGTTTTTCATACGTAGGTATTTTTTGTTTCATTGCTGAGCAACGGCCTCCTGTTTCACGCTCCAAACTTTTCCCAAAGAACTATCGATTCGTGGTCGATTTCCAGTCTAACCAGATGCAGCTGAGTATCAGTATTTTAAGGAGCACTTGCCTATAAACTCCACAACTAGTAACTGGGATAACATGATACTTTTTGGTAATACTGGCTGTCGAACTTTCGGCCGTTTGGGTACTCGTAGAAGGCAGTTTCTTCACAGCATATTAACTTCTACTCCACTACCATAAAGTGCAAAATTTGACAGCTCATGCCTTGACGCTACCGTCACTACCTGCACGGCACTGTCATCTCAACATTTTGATTTAAAAGAGTGTCCAAGGAGTTGCTTCCCCTTTCTTCTCCATCGAGATCTACGCTAGGGAATGGGCAACTACAGTACTCTCACAGTTTTTTATAGTGACTGGGACTGTAGCTATACATTTACTGTTCATCTTTGTTTCGACAATTCAAAAGTGCATGTAACTGGCCGACTTGAATTAAATGCTTTGATTTTGACTTTGACTGGCAAAATACCTACTCGACATTGGCTCAGTCGCTAAAGAGGAGAAAAAATAGTTTTTAAATATTTATCACAGTTTTTAGAATTGGCCACGTCGCATAGCCTGGTGGCACGGACACGCGAGCCGCGCGTTAGCATCACATATCCATGTCAACCATATCTGATGGTCTACCTACTTTTTAACGGGTTTTCGGCGGGTTGGCGCGCTTTATCGTTCACGTCGTGGGGTGGACATTTTAGAGCTATATTTAGTTTTGATATTTTATAATTGATTGCATGTAACTTTTGTTAGCCTTTTAATATTAATTCGAGTTTTTCTCATTACGGTATCGCTAATCGATTCGTTTAGTCAAACGTGAGCGTCAGGTTAGCTCGCGAAATTCAAATTTTCTTACGTTTTTTGCATGATGCAGATGAGACCACACCCAATCCGCGGTTTAAGTACCTAACTCGTTGTACACAGTACCTACGCATTATAAATTCTAATATAACTTCGCAATCTTTGTTTTATTCTATAAGCAATCAATATAGATAATGTAGGTAATTGAATGTTTAGGACGAGAACTGTAATTAATCGTTACATCACCTAGGTACTTTTATAACAGGCCTTCCATGTATCCTGTAACTGTCAAACTACGAGTGTAAAATAATAGTTAGGTATGTTAAAAGACAGGTACGGAACCACGGAATACGTCTAACACCCGGTTTTTTCATTCATTTCCTCCACTTCACTCCACTTAAACTACTGAGGCCATTATCATGATGACGCGGACCTAGTCTGATTTGAGGAAATTACTCAAAACGGACTTAGATTATACTAGGATATCAGTGTAAGATAAAGCAAGTGCTTATATAGTAAGTGCTTACACCTCTCCTGCTTGATTTTCATTAGGTAGGTAGGTATTTACCTTTGCCATAATAGGTTGAAAAGTGGTTGACGGTCAGTGGACTCGGTGTACCTATGTACCTTCAAACTTACTATCAGCTTTAAAAACAAGAACTCAGTACCGTTCCAGTCTGCAAAGAATAGGAGTAGGTACCTACCATTTTTATTTCGCGCCCACATTAACACACTAACTATACAAACCATTCATTTTAATTTGAGTGCTCCTACATTCAACTACCTAATTAGGTGCCGCACTTAACGAAAACAAACAGAAAAATCGCAGATGAAAAATAAAAATCTCCACAAAAGAATATTCTGTCATTCATCTTTTCTTTGCAAGCCAAGTTAAAATAATGGATGGCTGTTTTTATTTTCTTCAGTGAGAATCTCGCCGATGATAAAAAGTGACACAATTATTAATTGAAAAAGTACTAAGGTTGGAGATTGTGTAACTATTGCATCTTGTAATGAATTTTTTGAAGAGATAGGGTAATTTTCCCGTCTTGCGACATCTATAGGATTTTTCAAGAACTATAAAATTTTGTTTGAACATATCTGTACTAGATGGCGCTAAAGAGGTAAGTTTTCACAACGATTTTATAATTTAGCTTGATTTACTTCTGTTTAATTAATAATGTAATTAATTCATTGTTATTCTACAGATTACTTCTTTGCATTTTAGACATAATTCGGCTGCAGAACAATGAACGCATCCTTATTCACCAAATTCCCTGCTTCACATAATGTCAATTTAGTGTTACTAGTAATAAAGTTTTTCCCATATACTAGGGCAACTTGTTACTCACTCAGAGCACTTAGAGGCAAAACAAAATCTTTCAAAAAATAATTGTCTCGTATTCTTGGATATAAAGCCTTTCCGTTGTTTGGAAAATTGTTTCCGTTATTGGTATAAATACACAAATCCTAAATTGTACGAGTTTAAGTAGTTCATACTTCACTTCACTGTGCTTGGTTTAATGATATACTTTCGGAAAATTCGGAAAGAACTACTCAGTTTTTCAGACAAAAAATACTATAATCAAAATACTTTGTAGATACTAAGTTACTAGTATTATTGTTTTGAGTATTTTATTTAATTTTAAGTAAGGACGTCAAATGAAATCAGCGAAGCGAAGTATGGAAAACCTTTTTGTTTGTAATAAGACCATAATGTATAATATTTTATGCAAATGAAGAATCTTAATCCGAAAGTTTATTTGATTAAAATTATGGTACTTTATTATTGATAGCCTAACAACCCCAAATTTAGTACCGTACGAAACTACGCGACGTCGAAACCGCTTTTACGTCCGCGCTAATAAAACTCGTTGAAAATGCATACATCAAAATGGTAGAATCGCTACAAATGTTTTTATTTCTATTTAAATCTAAATACAGACGAAAATGTTCATGGTTCTCACCATTCCTGTGTTCAGTGCTCATAGTGTTATTGTTCTGTGATGGTGTTCTGTCTAAGTGTGGAGATCATACTTGTGTAAACGGTGTTTGTAAAAATGATATGTGCGTGTGTTACGAGGGGTGGCAGGGTCCGGAGTGTCAGTTCTGCGGCGGCAAAGTCAAGTAAGCCTGCATTCAGTCTCTAAAGTGGCTGTGATACTTTTGGGTCTCTCTGGTTCAGTGACCTCTTTTTGAGGCGCGCCTTACTGGTTGTTAAGTAGAATTTGCAAGAGAAAGCCCGCGAGGATTATCCAATTATATACTTTGGCTTCTTTCCTCCATCCCGCGAGTCATTCTGAAGGTCGAAGTCGCCGTTACGACATGATAATGCTGACTGTAGTCGCCTTGTTTTCTGTGACAAACAATAGTTAGAAATAACCTTTAGAATGTTGCATTAGTGTTTGGAAGTCAGAATTCTATAGCGAAATAGTGAAAACAACTTGCTAAAATCTCTGCAAACTGAAATCTAAACACCATTTGAAATGTTATCAGTAAATAAAAGCAAGATATGTTATGATTTATTTATTTACAGTTTTGTCTAATGTTAGATCAGCTGTTATGTCTGATAACAATTTTTTTTAGGTTATCTGATATATTCCTATTGTGTCTTGTCAGATATGGAATCAGAGAGAGGTTTAATGTTTACTTTGGGTTTATTTTGTTAAAACTTTACATGATAGTAGATGTTAGTTGTAGGCATTTAAAATAGTTGTGGAGACTAATAGAAAACCCATTAACAGTATTCTGTTAGTCATTTACCTATGGATATGATTGTTTGAGGAACTCGGGGCTAAATAATAATAGTCGCTTGGGCCGATCTGTAGGTTAAGCCGTGCTTGCCTAGGTTGGTCTGTGGATGGGTGACCGCCCTTACATACCGAGATTCCTCCGTGCCTCGGAAAGCACGTTAAGCAGTTGGTCCCGGCTGTCATTAGTCCATCTTTGGCAGTCGTTACAGGTAGTCAGTGGCCCAAAAAGTCTGACAACCAGTCTTACCAAGTGGTATCGTATTACCCAGTATTAACTGGGTTGTGGAGGTCAGATAGGCAGTCGCTCCATTGAGATGTTATAAATTATGTGAGAACAATGTAGCAAGATGTGCACATTAAAAGTGTCCATAGCAAAACAAAAATAAAATACAAAAACTAAATAATTACTTCAAATAAGCTATGGCGAATTGGCGACTAAGAGATGACCAGTCACAACTGACAGCGTCCGTTCACGAACACGACCCATGGATCAGCACCATTCAGCTCAACCATTTTGAAGGGAACTGAATGATCCGACACACCCACCACCATCAGAGACACATTTAAGTGAGCATGACATATTCTCAACCGCCAGGGTACCTACATCCATGTCAAGAAAAGACATAGATATTCCAGTGAATGATTGCTTTCTAGTAGGTACATAGTACTCATACAATATGGGCTATGCGATTAATAATACTAAAGAGATTGATCTATACAATGCAAAGATACAATATTTATACAATCTTCAGCAGCTCCAACAATACCATTTAATGCTATCAATTTATGTGCCCCTGTCCTTGTGGAGCAGGACCAGCATTGAGGCAAGCATTTTTATCAGCGATGTAATCGCTCAACATGTAATATGCTTGCTTACAAAGTGTGCGTTTAATGCATGTTTTAAATTTCGTCTCATTCAGTTCAAGAATACTTTTTGGAATGGCACCTCATGAAAGATGAGTCTGCTTTAGCGAGTCTGAAGCCTGACTGAACTAGTTGGTCGCTATTTCTAGTACTTAGGTACTGTAATTGTGTCGGTCACCTCTTTTACCAAAAAGATGCAGATTTTTTTGACGTAGGTACATTATTCTGTTTTCGTAGATGTATTGCCAATGAACAGTCATGATGCCAATATCCTTAAACAGCTCCCTTAGAGAATCGCGCCTACGAAGATTATAAATTGCTCTTTTCTGCAGAATAAATATAGACTCAATATCAGCAGCCTGTCCCCACAGCAAAATCCCATAGACATTATACCTACTATGAAAGTAACTAAAATAGACCAGTCTAGCAGTATCTACATCAGTACATTGACGGATCTTCTAATGGCATATGCTGCTGAACTTAAGTGCCCCGCAAGAGATGTTAAATGAGAACTCCATTGTAGCCTTGATTGAATCAAGCGTAATTCCCAGGAAAACCGTTTTGACTGCGAATTCGAGATTTTCACTATTCAATATTATCTCACAATCACTACTTTTTACATTCGGTAAAGCAAATCTGATGCATATTTCGTTTTTTTTTTTCATTTTATACCAAATTGTTTGCTGTGAACTAATTTTAGGCCTGAAGTAGGGCATTATTCACGTCATCTAAATTTTGGGCCCATCCATTTAAGTTAAAAATTAGGGAAGTGTCATCAGCAAATAACACCATATTTTGAGGTTGGTTTTTCAGTAAATAGGGTAGATCATTTATATATACTAGAAAAAGGAAGGGACCCAATATTGAGCCTTGCGGAACCCCCATTTTTACTTTTGAACCCTGTGAATTAACACCATTTATTTGAACATGTTGTTTTCGATCACTCAAAAGATATCCCGTCAGTGACAATATAAATGACATTAATAATATGGTTATTAAAGTTATATTTTCTTAAACATAGCTAATTGTGTTATCAATACGAGTAGGTACCTAACATTCATTCATTGATTATGCAGATGTCATTCATGATTCATTTATTGTGATACTAACAACAAGTCTACAATTTTCCTTAACGGGTCTGGATTTTATTTTAAATGCTGGGTTGAACGAGTAAAAATATTTTTTTGAAATTTTATTTGTAAAAGAAAGGAATACTAACAAGAATAAATTTTAATGTGAGTAAGTCCTAGGTACCTGTAAGTTATGGTACCCCATGAGGCTAGTACAGTTAATAAGAGTGAAATTAAGCCTCAAAATAAAATACATTTAATTGATTTAGCCTATTATACAATATAGGCCATGCCAGTTTTTCTTCACCTTTTTGAGAAAAGTGGTGATGAAATTTTGTACAAATAATGCAGCCTGGGTTGGAAGCCACAAAATTAGAATGTAGGTAATAATCATGATGTAGGTAAGTAAATCAATTAATTCGTACCTAAGTCGGGACTGTAAACAGTGCTAATAGGTTCCTATTTAAATGACATAATTTAATTATGAAAAACATTGGTCATCTGCCCATAAAACGAATTGTTGTTTTATATGCAAATGAAAAGCGTTGTCAATCATATCTGTTCACATAACACATATTTTGATTTAAATTATTATTTGTCTGAGATTACATTAACATTGCATTATTATGTTGGAAACTCGATACTATCAGAGTTTTTTTCATAAAACCTTGACCTAAGGGGCTCAATTGACCCCAAACGGAGGGAACGTTTTCTGATTTTTCGCCAGTTATGTTTAAGTCCCATATAATAAGAAGCGAGCCCTTTGACATCAACCGGGCGTAGATCCAGACTCCGTGGCTGCTACTGGAAAATTCCTGGTGGAAAATTCCAATAACACTGCCTAACCCGGCAATCGAACCTGGGACCTCTTGATCAGCAACCGCGCTTGCGACCACTAGACCAACGAGACAGTTGTAAATATTTTTAATAATTATCTAAACTAATATCACTAATATTACAAAGAGGAAAGATTTGTTTTTTTGTTTGTTTGTATGTTTGTTTGTTTCTTACGATTTAACTCAAGAACTACTAAGACGATTTAAAAAAATCATTCACCATTAGAAAGCTTCATCTTTACCGAATAACATAGGCTATAAATTATATTGATATTATGCATATTAGCCGAGCTATGACAATTTTCGCAAAGTGCTAGTTACTGATAAAAGCATACAAGTTTGGGCGAGTTTGCAAATGGCTTTTTATCAAGAAATGGTGAAAATAGTCATGGCCTTCTTAGGCGGTCAAGCTATTAAGCTTGGCTTTATTTATTTATTAAATTTGACACACTATCTTTACCTACAGGATGACCCCAAATACAATAGTGGTTTGCAAACACACCCGATAAATAGAAAATCAACAGACTTACGGCTAATACTTAAAAAACTAAATTTAAAAAATATGCAATGTAGAAAGTAATAAAAAAAAGTAACTTAAAGAATAAAATTATATGCACCGATGTAATTATCAAATATCAAACTAAACTTTTATTTTTCCTATAAAATCAGACATAACAAAATTCAACAAAACTCTTGCGAATCCACTCAGATTGTACGAAAATATGTCAATCCTCTCATGCATTTCGTTCAGTACACGTATTGTACGGGTGAGGGGTGTTTTTGACTGCAGATTGGTTCTGGCAGTAGACACGGCCAGCAGTGGCTGTCGCCGACGCCTCCACACGTACCGGTCTGGCACGCATGACGCATAGCTTCAGGTGACGCAGCACACCCGGGTTGTGCGCCGCTCCACGCAGGACCTTTAGCGCATAGCTGCATAGGTACGCCGCGAGTGTAAATTCCCTGCGCACTCTGAGTTCGTTGTACCCTACCATACCCAGTGCAAACAGCGTAGGAATTAGGATATACATCAGCGGGTAAAATGGGTAAACCCCATAAAGTTTAAAATACAAATGTCTTGTAATTTTATTCTGAACTCGCTCCAGCATGACATTGTACCTCGTTTCATGACGAGCCCAAATCACCGCACTGTGTTCCATCAAAGTGAATCCTTACTAAAGCGTCATACAGCACCCTGAGCTCAGTCCGGCCCATCCATCCCTGACCTCAATCAGCAATTTGAGGTCTTCTGCAAACAATTTATTGTTAATAGTACTTACCGAATTTCGAAGGAGGAAATTCGGTAAGTAAGATTCGGTAAGAACGGAAGGTCTTCTTCCCGTTTTTCCGGTCTTCTTCCCGTTCTTCTTCCCGTCCTTCCTGGTCTTCCTCGCGTCCTTCCCGTTCTTCTTCCCGTTCTTCTTCCCTTTCGGTCTTCTTCCCGTTCTTCTTCCCGTCCTTCCTGGTCTTCCTCTCGTCCTTCCCGTTCTTCCCAGTCTCGTTCCCGTTCTTCCCGGTCTTCTCCCGTTCTTCCCGTCCTTCCCGGTCTTCTTCCGTCCTTCCCGTTCTTCCCAGTCTTCTTCCCGTTCCGTTTTGATAAAAAATATTTTTTTTAGTCTGTTAGACAACAAGACGAAATTTTTTTTTTTAAATTAAGTAGGTACCTACCGTATTTGTTTCATAATTTGATTCAGTAAACAGCTGATATTTTGAAATTACAAACAGATAATTCAATTTTATTTAAGTAAGTACCTACTTGTAAAGAAATCACCACCACTACCATGACTGTTTAGAGGTCAATCTTTAAAAGAATAAATTATCATACTATTTGTTTGCCTCAAACTAGAAGTAAAATTCTCAATTGATGAGCCTTTTAAAATCGTCAAATTTTTGATCTTCTGTTGACTGTTAAAGGATAATTATAATACAAAACTCATACCTGTCTATAAGTTTTGTATTTTCCTTCTACAGTCACATGATTTATTTAAATTAGACTTTAAAATTGTAATAAGTCTCACTCACATAATGTTAAGCCATGCAAAAGAAAAACAACGAACATTCACGGCAGCCGCACAGCAGCTAAAAAATAAATTTTCAACTGTAGCTTATGTTTTAAAAGTCCATTTCAGATTGGCAGTCATCATTCATTGTCTCAACTATGTTTTACACAAAATCACGCCAGTAGGTAGGTACTTTTTCCTACTGTGGAGATTTTCAACGTTATCTTTTAACAAATATTTTATTATATTTTAAATAAATAAATAATAAATACTTAAATAAACATCGCTGGACATTACACACAGCGCCATGTAGTGTCACACTAAGCAAGGCTTGTGTCGTGGTCACCAGACAGTTGATAAACTACATAATATACTTTTTGTTTGTAAATTATTATATAATATAATAAACATCCATGTCTCGGAAACCTTGCTCATCACACAAACATCTGCTCCTACCGGGATTCGAACCCGGGACCCTAGGAACGTAAGGCAGACTTACGAACAGTATAGTCCGATAGCGCTAGGCAATTTTGATGCCATAAGTTTCAAAAATTCTAAAGTTTATTATTTTTTGCCTGTGGATACAGTCGTACCTACGGAGCTTATTATTGCATTTTGTGTCATATCTGACCATAGCATTTTCAGTAATTCGATGTTTTGTGGTTGATTATTTTTAATCAAATTAAAATTGCCAAAATTGATTTTAAAGTTTAAAATAATTATTATTTCTTATCTAGGATAGCCTGCGGAGTGTGCAAACCCAGTTTGTGTAATTTTCGTCCAGTGCAAACTGGCAAAAGTGTCAGTACGTAAAAACAGTACAAAAAAAAATTACAGTTTATGAAATAACTATTTTCTTTCTCAGATGGCTAACATAAGCTTATCAAATAAATTTGTGCCAAATTAGACCACGGAATTTAAAGTTATTTAACTATTTTGTTTTTCCAAGCTACGAAAGCTTCAAAAAAATATTACAATTATTAGAGTTCACATATTCGAGATCATAAATGCATGTAAAGTCAACATTGTGAATTTGTGTCATTTTCATCCACGATATTTAGAATTATTAAGACTCAAAAACTATGGTTTTTTGAGCACCGAAGTTAGGATTTTCTGGGTGACCAATAGCAATAACATATATACCATTGGAGAAACCTTTTTAATGACAACTTTTGCTACTTCTATAACTTTTACTAATTTGCAGTCCATTCAGAATTCTTGACGAAAATGAAGATGATTTAATTTCAAGATTGTCTATGCAACCAACAGCCATAAGATATACAATATTATTAGAAAGAGATTTCTAAGGAAAACCTTTTGCCTCTTACAACTTTCGCCAAATCTTATTCCGTTTGGAGTTATTAAGCTAAATAGGTGACGATTTGGTCACCGAAGTTAAGATTTTTGGAGTAACCAACATAAATAATTTACACCGCTGGAGAGAGCTTTTCAACGACAAATTTTGCCATTTATATAAATACAAATACAAAATACAAAAAGTTTTATTCACAAAATTTGTTACAAAAATGGGTGGTTGTGTTTATATATAACTTTTGCTAATTCGCAGTCCGTTCAGAGTTTTTGACCTAAATAGCTGACTATCAGGACATCAAAGTTAAGATTGTCTAGGCAACCAATAGGCATAAGATATACAACAAAAGAAATAGATTCTTAAGGAGAACCTTTGCCTCTTACGATTTTTGCGAAATCCTATTCCGTTCGGATATAATAAGCTAAATAGGTGACGATTTGAACACCGAAGTTAAGATTTTCGGAGTAACCAACAGAAATAATTTACACCGCTGGAAAGAGCTTTTCAATGACAAATTTTGCTATTTATATAACTTTTGCTAATTCGCAGTCCGTTCAGAGTTTTTGACCTAAATAGCTGACTATCTGGACATCAAAGTTAAGATTGTCTAGGCAACCAATAGGCATAAGATATACAACAAAAGAAATAGATTCTTAAGGAGAACCTTTGCCTCTTACGATTTTTGCGAAATCCTATTCCGTTCGGATATAATAAGCTAAATAGGTGACGATTTGAACACCGAAGTTAAGATTTTCGGAGTAACCAACAGAAATAATTTACACCGCTGGAAAGAGCTTTTCAATGACAAATTTTGCTATTTATATAACTTTTGCTGCTAATTCGCAGTCCGTTCAGAGTTTTTGACCTAAATAGCTGACTATCTGGACATCAAAGTTAAGATTGTCTAGGCAATCAATAGCCATAATATATACAACATAAGAAAGAGATTTTTAACGAGAACCTTTGCCTCTTTCGACTTTGGCAAATCGTATTCCGTTCAGAGTTATTAAGCTAAATAGGTAACGATTTGAGCACCGAAGTCAAGATTTTCGGAGTAATCAACAGCAATAACTTACACCGCTAAAGAGAAGCTCTCTTTAGTGGTGTAAGTTATTGAATGACAACTCTCAAAGTTATACATAATTTTTAGTCGTGTGTGTTGGTCGTCAATGTTTTCGATTGCTCGAGGTCTTGGGTGGAAACGGTAAACGGGGCAATAAGGGGAGCTACCTTAACCGTTGCAGCTACATAAAAATGGTCATCATCCATAATTTTTCGTAAAATTTTGATTCCCAATTACAGATTTTCAAAAAAATCTACAGCTAGCAAGAAAATTGCTATTTTATACAAATCATTTTTTTGATGTCAATCGATCCTATTTCTAATATTAATCAAAAACTTCTATCGGACCAACCCAGCTTGGAGTACTAAAAGTCAGAAATTGCAAAGTTTGAACCAAAATTTTTTTTTGATGTTAATTGGTCTTGTTTATGATCAAAAACTCAATTGAAATTATAGCAGGTCCTAAGAAAGAATTTGTGAACCTTAAAAACAACAAAATAAATAAGTGAAATGATCACAACACGCGCGGTACCTAACTTAACGTTTTTTGCGATTTCTGACTTTTTAGTACTCCAACCCGGGTTGGTCCCGTAGAAGTTTTTGATCAGTATTGCAAACAGTATCGAGTAACATAAAAAAAAATTGTTTCAAACAAAATGTATGGGAAAAGTTTTTTGCAATTTCTGACTTTTTTAGTACTTTAACCTGGGTTAGTTTAAAAGAACTTTTTGATCAGTATTAGAAACAGGATCGATTGGCATCAAAAAATGTTTTGTGTAAAATGGCAATTTTCTTGCTAACTGTACTTTTTTTTTCAATCTGTGAATGGGAATAAAAATTTCACTATAGGTAAATTATGGATAGTTTCCTAAGACCATTTTCATGTAGTTGCAACGGCTAAGGTAGCTCCCCTTTCTGCCCCGATAACCGTTTTAACCCGTATTTAGCATTATATAACTTTTACTAATTCGATGTCCGTTCAGTTATTGACCTGAATAGCTGACTATTTGAACACCGAAGTTAAGATTGTCTTGGCTACTAATTAGCCATCAGATATACATTACGAGATTGAAATTTTCAAGGATAACCTTTTTAAAAAAACTAAGAGTGTACCTAGTAAACTATTTTGTAATGATTTGGACATTTTAAAGCTTTAAAAAATCAACATACCTGTGTACAAAAAGTAAAAATCAGCTGGGGATAAAACTTGCGAACCATAATTATTATTTTTGAAATCTTGCAGCATTAAAACCATCATAAAAATACAAAATGAAAATATCTTACGAGAGTCTCGAACCATTGACTCGATGTTCTCCAGTCGGTCGCTTACACCGACGAGCCAATTACTACGGTGACAATAAGTGTAAAAAAAGCTGTTCTGTTCTTATGACGTTTTGACAGTTGACAGTTGTCAAACGGTTCAAAAATACGGACATTACTGCAATATTATGTATTTCAACTTCAACCAAAAACAAATGACACGTCAATGACGTCATGCACGAAATGAAAAGGACAGAAATATAGTTCTTGTAGTTCTATCAAACAAAGTTCGAGACATGTCAATTAATTACTTTAATCGATATCATATTTTAACTTACAATTAATGATAGAATATTTCGGTTTAAATAAACCCCTTTGATGGGACTAAAACTTTTTTTTAATCAAATTGAATAAACGCATGCACTTGTTTGTCGCAACATGTACTGAATGGCCGCTCTTCGTGCGAAGAAATTGGTATATTTTCTTTCAAATAATAAGATTGCGTAGATAAAAACGACACATACTAAGAATGGTGTTTTGTTTCACCATAATAATCAAAAACACGTAAACTCTAAAAACTTGAAATTTCTTTTGTGGATTCTAAAGGGTTTTGTAACAAAAAAATGAAATATCTATAAATATCGTGGATGAATTCGGCACAAAATATATTGAACGACAGATATCAGTACTCTAAATCGCGTAACACCTATTTCACCAATTGTAATATTCTTTTAGATAGATAGATAAAGCTAGTTGGGCGACGTGTTAGGTACTTGTTAATTAGAAGGATTCCCGTGGACAGAGATGACACAAAATGCCTATGTATATCAGTTACTACTTCGTTATTATAATGAAAGTTAAATTTTCAACTATAATTTTCTTTTCGTGTGATAGTGATTAAAAAGACAAATAGCCAAATTTCTCCCTACGCTACTTCCTAAAATGACACAAATTTATATAGTAGGTCAGGCAAATGGTCCGGAAACTATATGCAAAAAACAAACAACTTTAATATTTTTGAAACCTCAAAACCTAGCGCTACCGGACTAGTAGTCGTGGGTTCGAACCCAGGCAGGCGCATTACTTTGTGTAATTTATTTCATCACCACTGCTCTCAAAAGAACAAAAACTCCTAGAACCAAAAATTCGAAGACATGTGACATCTACCAACCCGCACTGGGCCTGCGTGGTGGATTATAGCCCATACGCAAAATACGCGCTTTGACGTGGAGTTGCAACAATACAATACAATACGCAAGGCAGCCTCACTACCGCTGCGCCATTTGGGTCGACTGCTAAATATAAGCCGCCACCCTTTCTATCTTCTATTATGAATTTGGTTTCTGCACTACATAGAGTATATAACCACTAGAGAGCTTATAGGCCGATTTCTTCTAAGAACACAACTCACTACCGCGGGCCGGGGGACGAGGAAGAATGCGCGGCTGCAATTGGTCAGTTCAAGGTCAAGTTGCGTAGGTATGTCTGGTTAGGGATTGCACGACTTGACTAAGGGAAAATAGTCGATATCGATAAAATGGATCTTAAAATAAAAAAAAATACTCATCAAAAATCACATAACAAAATTTAATCAAAATCAGTCAATAACAAAAAGAAAAACAACATTTGTTTCTTATTGATTTTTAAAATGAATTAAATATGTTTTTCGAATTATAGTTTTAGGGTCTTGATTGATCTCAGTCAAAAATGATAAATTAGCGTCTACATAATTATTTCTGAATTATGCATCTTCCTCATAAAATACAATGATTTGTTGATTCTGTTTCATATTGATTATAATTAATATCCCGAAATAAATTATACCCAATTAGAGATTGTAATAACGATCTCATAAAATAGTCAGAATTATATTTCGTATTTCTTAAAGTAATATAAAAATTGTATGATGTTTAATTTTATTTTTATCGATATCAACTTCAGCCATTAAAAAGGTAACGGCTCTGATTTTTACGATAAAAGTACAAAGGGAGAGAAAGGGATAAAAGAATTAGAATTTCCTAGTGAAAGAAAGGGACTTTTCCAAAAGACATAAACGCGGGTCACTGTTTCCTGTGTTCTTACACACTCTACCATTTTAAATAGACCCCTGCGGTTGCTCTTAATCTGATTAAATTAAAAAATAATTTCGTAGTGTTTACTTACTGATGAAAAGGTATGCCTATCCTTTTTGTAACTAGATGTCTTGGAATATTTCCCACACCAGTTTACCGCACATTTTGGCATTTTATGCGTTTTAAATTGTATAAATAAATCGCAACAATTTATAATTATTTAGCGTGCATAATATGGGTCTAACAATTGTTCACAACCAACTAAAATGGTTACTAGTACCGTTGCCTACTTATAGGTGCAAAATTACTAATAGTTTTCGCGCGTCGGGGCACTGTATGCGCAGTCAAGTGGTTTTATAGTCTTTGCTGCACTAAGTGGACCATTGTGCGTGAGCCATGGTGAGATCAAACTTCCTGGTATTCTCACGGCATCCGCAAGATGATCTCGGTGTTCCAAGAGTCTTCGCGAACGCCGGTGCACTCAAGAAGCGAATACGCCACCCCGTTTCCTCCCCCTCCATGCACGCTCTGGACTTGGGAACTTGGGAGTGATTCCTAGGGTTTGGAAGTGTTTATTCAGTGAGCAGTGTCCGGTGCTGGTCCCCGCCACCAGTCGCAGGCTATCCCTGGTCAGCTTCGTATCCAGGGATTGCATGGCTTCCTTGGATTGACTACATCCTAGTGTCGAGGTCCACCATTTCTCCGCTTGTATTATATGAGTCACCCCTTTCTTTCTTTCTTTTTTTGATTGTGCCCTTCTGTGCGTCTCTCATCCAAATGGAACCGTGTTTTTTCCGTGATTTTTTGCCTCAAACAAAACCTTTCTCTTTTCAGTTTAACCTCACCAGTGGGCTTCATAACAGATGGCCCGGGGAACTACAGCGTCAGTACACAATGTTCCTGGCTTCTAACCCCGCCTCGGCTGGGCCCCACGCCGCCGCCGCTGCGCGTGCGCCTCGAGAGCTTCGCGACGGAGTGCGGGTGGGACCATCTGTATGTGTACGACGGTGACAGTGTGAGGGCGGAGAAACTGTTGGCTGTGTTCAGGTGAGGACCTTAGGTTAAGGGAATAGGGTTTAAAGTCGCTGTGGTGAGGAAAGACTGACTCTAAAATTCTGGTTATAGAATATGATCCTTAAGCGTAAAGGATAAGGTTTATAATCACTGGGCATTGTGATGTGCGCCTCTCTGTGTTCAGGCTGTGGTTCAGGTGAGGATTTTAGGTTAAGGGGCTACCTCACGCCAACGACCTTGAGCGAGTGGGAGAAGTTTAGCATTAGCGTATACCCGTGCGTGAGAGTGGTCAGCGATACACTTCCGCCCGTCGCCCCGAGGAGCCCCGCTTCAATGCGCACCAAGATTATTCGAAAAAACAACCCACCTTGATTTATCAAACACAATACGGATAAAAGCCGTATACTAATATAAAGGGCATTAAATTGTCTTTGAGATGATCTAAGTTTCATGCAAATACGCCCGATAGTTTTTGCGTGATGATCGTTTTTTTGCCGCGTTAGACATTACTTCACAAATTAATTACACTAAGTTATAAAAATATTTCTTCACATTTTCACATATCAAATTATGAAAGAAATGGTCTAGTATAACATATATTTTTTTTTCAAAGAAATTAGACTAGAAGTTAAGACGTGATGATCAATTTAAAATCACTAAAAGTCATGTGTCTGCGCCTTAAGGAAATAGAGTTGCAATTCCTGTTTTAGTTACGATATCTAATAAAATCTAGAGGTCTACCTCGATGCTTTCAGTGGCCGTTAGAGACTAGGTTATGGAATATGGATCTTAATTTAAAGGGATAGGGCTCAAAAACACGAGCGTTGTGAAGTAAGACTGTTACTGAGAAATTCCTAATGAACATAATATTAACATCACGCCTGTAATCCCCGAAAGGTTAAGCAGAGGTGTACCTAATAGTATACCCACATACCACCAGTTATGTTTAAGTCCCAGGTAATAGTGGGCGAGCCTATTGCCATCAACCGGGCCAAATCCAGACTCCGTGGCTGCCACTGACAGAATGCCTAATAGAAAAACCCAATAACAATTTACCTGACCCGGGAATCGGACCCAGGACCTCATGCTCATCAGACGCACTTGCGATCACTAGACCAACGAAGTAGTCTGAAAAATGCAAACAAAATAGTCTACAGCTACACAAAGAGATCGCTAAACATGGTCCCAAAAACGTTTCCATGACAAATTCTGAAGGCCAATGACAACTAAAGGTGCATCCACACCGCAGTTAACTTTTGTGGGGCAACACTGTGCAACACGGTAACATTAGGTAACTTTTGTGGCTACTTGTTACTATTTGTTGAATGTTACTCGTCGCGGCCATAGCGCCAATAACAAAATATAATAAAGAGTAACTTTCAGCAACAAGCGAGTCGCACGGCATTAGTTCTATGTGATAATAATGCAACATTCTTAACAATGTTTTCAATTGTTACCACATGTTGACTGTTTTCAAAAACCTATTCAAGCCCAACTATGTTGGGGTCGGCTTCCAGTCTAACCGGATGCAGCTGAGTACCAACATTTTACTGCTTGTCTGACTTCCACAACCCATTTAGTACTGTATAATACGATACCTCTTGGTAAGACTGGTTGTCACACTTTTTGGGCCACTGATTGCCTGTAACGACTGTCAAAGACCTAGAAAAGACTGCCGGGACCAACAGCTTAACGTGCTTTCCGAGGCACGGATTAAACTCGGTATGTAAGGGTGGTCACCTAGAGGGATACAGAGCGGCGAAGACCGCCCTCCGGGAGGCGGTCCTGCGGGCCAGGGATCTGGCCCGCTTGGAGATGCTGGAGACTCTCGACAGAGATCCGTGGGGGCGCCCTTACAAGATGGTGCGGAATAAACTCCGCACCTGGGCCCCCCCGCTGACGCAGAGTCTCCGGCCTGACCTCGTGGAGGACGTGGTGAGCGCTCTGTTCCCCTCGCGGGGGGAACATCCGCCCCCGCCTATGGCTCCGCCACCTGCGGTGCCGGAAGAGGACCCAAGCGACGACGACGACACTCCGGAAGTGACTGGGGTAGACCTGAGAGTGGCGGTAGGGAGGCTCAAGGCAAAAAATACCGCCCCGGGACCCGATGGCTTGCCTGGCAAAGCCTGGGTCCTGGCCTCGGATGCGGAGGCTCTCGGGCCCCGACTGAAAGGGCTCTTAAGCGCATGCTTGGAGAGAGGCCAGTTCCCGCTTCGTTGGAAGACGGGGAAACTGGTCCTCATCCAAAAGCCGGGGCGCCCTGCGGACTCTCCGTCCGCATTTCGGCCCATCGTGCTGCTCGACGAGGTGGGCAAGCTCTTTGAGAGAGTAATTGCAAACCGCCTCGCCGAGCACCTTGATGGGATGGGGCCGAATCTTGCGGAGAATCAGTTTGGTTTCCGCAAGGGGCGCTCCACAGTGGACGCCATCATGCGCGTGAGAGCCCTCACGACGGGGGATGCGATATCCCGGGGCGGAGTCGTCTTGGCGGTGTCTCTCGACATCGCCAACGCCTTCAACTCCCTGCCCTGGAGCTGCATCAGGGAGGCACTCCGGTATCACCGGGTGCCGACCTACCTCCGTCGTGTGGTCGGGGACTACCTGACGGACAGGGCCGTCATCTACCCCAGTCGCTGCGGAGAATGGAACCGGCGAGAGATGTCGTGCGGTGTCCCACAGGGATCGGTTCTGGGACCGCCCCTGTGGAACATCGGTTACGACTGGGTGCTGCGCGCGGACCTCCCTAGTGGTGTCAGCGTCGTTTGCTACGCAGACGACACCCTGGTGCTGGCACAGGGGAGGTCGCACGAGGCGGCGGCCGAAAACATGACACGCGGGGTTGCGATAGTCGTTGAGAGGATCCGGCAATTGGGTCTCGAGGTGGCATTGCACAAGTCCGAGGCCATGTGTTTTCATGGGCCTCGGAATGCGCCACCGTCGGGATCCACACTGACGGTAGGAGGGGTTTCCATCGGCGTCGAGTCGACGTTGAAGTACCTAGGACTCGTCCTCGACAGCCGGTGGAACTTCGTGGAGCACTTCCGACGTCTGGCCCCCAGGCTGGAACGGACCGGGGCTGCCTTCAGGCGGCTCCTGCCCAACCTTGGGGGGCCAAACGCCTCCTGCCGCAGGCTCTACGCGGGGGTCGTGCGGTCCATGGCCCTCTACGGGGCCCCAGTGTGGGCGCGTTCCTTGAGGCGGCGAGCCGCCCATTATCTGAACGCGCCCCAAAAAGTGGTGGCCGTAAAGATGGTCCGTGGGTACCGCACGATCTCCCGCGAGGCAGCGGGCCTGCTTGCCGGATTGCCGCCATGGGATCTGGAGGCGATAGTCCTCGCGCGCCTGCACGACTGGCGCGCGGAGGCACTACGCCGGGGGGAAACTCCGCTGCCGCGGCAAATTGCCGCTCAGCGGACAGACCTCCGGCGCGATCTCATGGCGACATGGAGAGAGCGACTGTCGCAACCCCGTGCAGGGCACGCCACGATAGTGGCGGTAAGTCCCCTCTTTGAGGAGTGGCTGGAGAGGCGCCACGGCGTCCTCACCTTCCGCCTGACGCAGGTCCTCACCGGACACGGATGTTTCGGGAGGTACCTGCACCGAATCGGGCGGGAGGAAACGCCCGGGTGTCTCCACTGCGAAGATCGACCGGAGGACACGGTGGAGCACACGGTGGAAGTCTGCCCTGCGTGGGCGGAGCACCGCCGTGTCCTCGTAGCGGCGATCGGCGGCGGCGACCTCTCGCGTCCGGCCCTGGTTCAATCCATGGTCCGGAGCGAGACGGAATGGGAAGCCGTCACCTCCTTCTGCGAAGCAGTCATGCTAGCGAAGGAGGTGGCGGAACGAGAGAGGGAGAGATCCTCTCTTCCCGGCCGCCGCGGGAGACGCATCGGGCGTCGGGGGCCACGTGGTGGCTACCGGCCACCGTAGACGCGGGCCTGTGGACGGTTGGCTATGGGCTAGCTAGCCGTCCGTCCGTCTAACGACGACAGGCCGAGTCGACGGCGCGTTCGTGTTCCACGCGCGCCTCAAAGAGATGTCAGCATAAGAGAGGGGCCCGCAAGGGCCGAAGCCTGCCGGGGTTGCGGGACTGTTCGAAAGAGATACCGCGGCCCCGGAACGTAAAGGGCGAGGAAGGAACATGGATGGGTTTTAGTCAGTAAAAGTCTGACACTCCCTCCCGCTCCGCCCAGAGTGGGAGAAG
This sequence comes from Xestia ashworthii, assembly GCA_950022955.1. Lineage (NCBI taxonomy): Eukaryota > Metazoa > Arthropoda > Insecta > Lepidoptera > Noctuidae > Xestia > Xestia ashworthii. The sequence goes on along the minus strand of OX465570.1, from coordinate 16,546,421 downwards.
TCATTTGATGATTTCCCATCCTAAAAAAAAAAAAAAAAAAAAAAAAAAAAAAAAAAAAAAAAAAAAAAAAAAAAGGGTGGTCACCTATCCACAGACCAACCTAGACAATTACTAAAGATCGACCCGAGCTGCTGTTATTATTTAGCCACGCTTCTCCGATAACCAATGCACCAATACTAACAATGAATTACGCTTTGCAATCGGATGTGGCTCAGTAACCCTTGGAAACATTGTTCTCCAAAAAGTAAAGAGTAACTTTCAGCAACAAGCTAGGTGCACGGCATTTGTTCTATGTTATAATATGTAACATTCTCTAACAATGTTTACAATTGTAACCACATGTTGACTTTTTCAAAAGTTAGGCAACATTACTTAGCAATTTAGCATTTATAGGTACTAACTAAAACAACAACATTTAGTAGGAATAAATAACTTTTTGCTATCAGATGTTGATCAGTAACCCTTAGAAAACTAGTTTTTCTACAAAAAGTAACTGCGGTGTGGATACAGCACTTTACTTTGTAAACAACATGAATGAACAGTTGTGTCAGAGTTCAGCCCCAACTTATTCAATTGATTACATTGTTAACTTGCTGGTATTTTAGCTTCAACGAATGGCTTGCGTGTACTGAATCATCCAATTAACATATAATATTGTTACGCTTGTGTTGTGCGGTGGTCCAGTGGTGGCTGCCTCGACTTACGAACAGTCAGTCATGGGTTCGAACCCAAAGAGGCGCATTACTTTGTGTAACTTATTTTATCACCGCTGCTCTCAAAACGGTGACGGAAAACAGCGTGAGGAAACGGCTTGTCCTAGAACCAAAAAATTCGAAGCTTTGTGACATCTACCAATCAGCACTGGGCCCGCGTGGTGGATTATAGAACATTCCCTCTCATAGAGAGGAGGTCTGTGTCCCAGCAGTGGGAAGATAAATAGGCTGATTATGATTATGTTGCTTGTGTTGTGAAGGGGAAGGCAGATGTCTGATATTTCGCTGTCCAGATTAGATTTTAGCTGTGCCTGCAGCATCGCTTGCATGGAGGTCGAAAAGACCGGTAGTCGAGACTTTCGGGCCACTGATCTGTAACAACTAAAAAAGAAAAAAAGCCGTTTATTTCTTGCATTACAAATAAATTAATAAATAACATACATGCAATCATTAAAAAATCATATTAAATTCAATTTATTATTTCCTCCTCCTCCAGAGATGACCAGCGGTCTCTATCTTTAACTGTTCGCATCCAGCTAGTACCTGCGTTCTGTACAATGTCATCCGCCCAGCGTGCTATAGGTCTTCCTTTTTTCCTTTGGCCTGATGGGCCTGGCCTGGCCATGACGTGACCCTAATAGTCCAACCGTCGTCGCTGAGTCTAGCTATACAACCCATCGCCATTTCAGCTTATGCGAATAGTCGAGAGCGTCTATAACTTTTGTTTTGTGTCTTATACGAGTATGTGGTATCTTTTGTATTTTTCGTATCTTCATGGCACTCCTTTCCATGCTCCTTTGGCATGACCTTATTTTACTTTTATCTCTCTGGGTGAATTTCCATGTCTGGCACGCATATGTTATTGAGGGAAGTAGGCTCTTTTCTTAGTTTTTATAGGCATATCGCTTTTGAGTATTTCTTTAAGACTCCAAAACTTTATTCACGTGTTTTTAACTCTTCTGACGACTTCCATTTCATTATTTTGCCTGTCAAAAGAATTTTTCCCAGGTAAATAAAGCTGCTGGCATAAGTTAGAGGTGTATTTTCAACGCAAATGGTGGTTTCGATGTGATTCGTCATTATATTTGTTTTATTTAGGTTTAACTGTAAACCTGCCTTTCTACTTACTTCGTAAAGTGAGTTGATCATCGACTGTAGCTGTTTTGAATTTTCTGATACTCGTAGCAAGACTATGTCGTCTGCAAATCTCAAATGGTTTATTTATTTACCATTTATGTTTAAGCCGAGTTTGCTCCAGTCTAGTTTGCCAATGATTGACTCTAGCACCGCTATGAAGACGGTGGGAGATAGACGATCCCCCTGTCTGACTCCTTGCTTTATATGTATAGGTGGTCCCGTGGTTTCCAGATTTATTCTACTCGTAGAGTTGTCGTAAAGGCATTTCAAAACTCTTATGTATTTAATCTCTAGTTGCTGAGAGTGCAGAGCTTCCCATATCGCTGGGTGGGTTATGGTATCGAAAGCTTTCTGGTAGTCAATGAACACTAACGGCTTTTGGAGTTCTTGATACTTCTCAATCAGCATTTCTAGTGAGTGGATGTGGTCCACGTTCTGAGAGAAGCCTCTTCTAAAACCTGCCTGCTCAATAGGTTGGTGTTTTTCGATGGATTTTCTTATCCTTTTTTCCATAAGAGATAAGAATAATTTGTATGTACTGCGGGCAACAGGCTTATTGGTCTATAGTTACTAATGTCGATTGGGTCACCTTTTTTATAGATCAAGATTATGTCCGACTCTGACCACTGTCTGGGAGTGCTTGCCGAATTCAGTGCCATGTTAAACAGTCCCTCCTAGCTAAATAGCTTCGTTTGTAATCTTGTTAGGGCCAGGACTCTTTTCTTGAAGTGAATGTATTCCTCTGATCACTTCCGTTTCGTCTATTTCGCTTATTTCAGCCTCAACTATTGGTACTTGTGTGTCGAATAGGTTGCTCATTTGGTTTTGTGGACTATACATTTTTTTACAGAAGTCCGTAAAGAAATCCTGTAATAACTAAGAACTTCTGTCAAATATCTATAAATTATAACATCAAAATATTTTGTTTCACATAGGCCTAGATGGGCACTTAATAAAACCTCGAAAAAGGTGCACGGTTCGGATTGGTCGTTTCCATGGAGAAGAACCGGCAAGAAACTCCATGGTTACTCTTTTCAAATCATTTAGTATTACAATACTATTATGTTACATTACAACATTACTTAGTACTTAAGTATGGGGGACAGCGTAGGCCCGACAATAGGTCGTAACTCGTAGCTTACTAGTTACTAAACAAAAAACGTAAAACACGATACCTAATTATTTACAAAAGTTCACAAGCATCTGGGAATCTAAAAAGCCGGGACCAACAGTTTAACGTGCTTTCCGATGCACCGAGATAACTTGGAAGCCCTGACTAGCTTTGACTAGGTTGGCCGTTGGAGTAGCAACTCGATCATCCACAGGCCAGCCTAAGCTTAACGTGAAAATCGGTCCAGCTCTTAATATTTAGCCACATACTCCTTCAAGCCACCAAGAGTCAGCTTTTATCCTGGTTTGGGAAAAATAGCGTACTCATCCACGGACTGGCGTTGGTAAGTGTTGCTTTACCTTACCCTACCTATCCGTTTGGCTGTTTTATTTAGCCTCGAGCCAACGAAACCTTACACGATTATGACGTAAGTATCCAAAAACTGGTATTGAGCTACATCCGGTTGGACTGGAAGCTGACTCCAATGTTATTGGGAAAAGGCTAGGCAGAAATGATAATATGATGTTTCTATGACGTTATCATTTTGTCCTTAAGTTTTTTATTTAACTTCTGATTTTCCATCTTAGTCATTGTCAGAATTATCTTTAAGCCAGATTAACACAAGGTGCTGACCCGCGATACTGACCTAGTTTAAATTGATTTGGGGTCAGTGCAGTGCTGTCACATCAGACTAACTTCAATATTCCCACATGAACATTTTGAAGTCAATCCACTACTCCCGCCACCCACGTCGGGGTACCCATCTGGTATAAAAGACTAGTCAGTGTTTGGTCAGTCTCTGGCCGCGCGGCTATACTCGTGAACACACCAGAATATTATAAGCGAGTGTACGCGCGTCTGGTTTTTTGAAGCGCAAAATTCGGCGCGTGTGTTATGCTAAACCGGCTTCTTACGACCGCTACACAGACGAGCTATAGGTACCGACTCATCTCGTCCAATTAATCGAAAAGGCTAGGAGTAAAACATAAACAATATCTCTATAATGTATTCCGACGCTTAAGTAATAGGTATAATTTTAATCATTAATGATTTCGCAGTATTCTCCGATATATTTTAGACTAGCTTTTGCCCGCGACTTCGTTCGCGTGGAATAGTGACTTCCGGCAGATTTTTGGTTTTACCCACATAGTTCCCGATCTCGCGGGATCTCTTCAAAAATGAAATGTGGAAGATATTCTTGGGAACTCTTCAAAAATCAACATAATGAGCTCTGCGTTTGAATTGTATACTCACTTAGGGCATTAAAGCCGTTATTGCCGATCGAAAAAGGCGAAAATGTTATTTTTCCCTTATTTTCAAAATATTATTTTGATTTGCCATTTCAGAAAAAAAGACTGTTTCTCCCTTGACAAATTTTCTATTATTTATTAAAGTTTCTTACACCAAGACATTTCTGTATACCACGTTTTTGGTTTTGCCATCCTTTGCAAAAATATATAAGTCTTGTGGTTTTGACACTCTTGAGCACGCAACGTAGAGTTGTCCATGGGAGAAACAGTCTTTTTCAAGATGTACCCCCGCAACTTTAAGCGTTTGCCCTTGGGCTTTATTTATGGTCATTGCAAAAGCAGTTTTCAGCGGAAACTGAACTCTTTTGAATTGGAATGGCAAATCAGTTGGAATGATGGGAATGCGGGGAATAATTGCAGTTTCGCCTTTTGCCATTCCAGTCATAATACCGGCTTTAATGACATTCCGTCCTAAATAGGTTACTTGTAACCGTGTGCCGTTACATAGCCTTGGTGGATCTAGGTTTTCTCATAAGCATCACAGGAACTCCAACTTTCAGCCTCAACTTGTGAGAAGGCACTCCTGATAACTCTAAGGAGTTGAGAAACTCTGTTGGGTAAGATGTCACTTGCTCGGTATCCACGACGTTATCTTCTGATAGATACTCGATCACATCTCCCTCTACGTACGGGCTTGAGTCTGTTCTTGAGACTCTTGACTTCTTGCAACTCTTTTAGCTCGAGCTCCGCTGGAACTACGTGCTAAATTGGACTTGCGTTTTCTCGTCATTGAAAAAAGTAGTTTAAAAAAACTTTTTTGCAAAAAATAAAACCGACTTCAAAAAAAAAACAAAAAAGTGAAAAATAACTTTAGCTTCTGAAGTCGGTGACCTTTGTTTGATTGATTTAGTTTTTTTGTCACCGACTTCAGAAGCTAAAGTTATTTTTCACTTTTTTGTTTTTTTTTTGAAGTCGGTTTTATTTTTTGCAAAAAAGTTTTTATTTTTCACTTTTTAGTGGTTCTTATGTGCTTGATATACATGGAAAGTGCATACCGTTACAATTACATCAAGCCCAAACACGACTAGGGTACATTGTCTCATTATGGAGTTCCGTGACTCTTGGCTTCATCATCAGATCTGATGGTAGAATGGTTCTTATCAAACGCAAATGCTTCATTTGTTGTAGAAAATACCAAAATCGCAACACGTTTTCATATAAAATTTGAAGAGTTCCCTCGATTTTGCCAAGATTCCATCATCAGATCCCGACTTGGTGGCTATGGGACCATTTGGAAAGAATACCCTTTCCAACAAAAAAAGAATTTTCCAAATCGGTTGGCAAGCGACGGAGTTATGCCCGAACAAACATAAAAAAAAAAAAAAAAAAAAAAAAAAAAATAGAAACATCCGAATTGAGAACCTCCTCCTTTTTAGAAGTCGGTTAAAAAGAACTTAAACTAAAGAAATATTACAATCTTTCCGAACTTAAATTGAAAACTAACTGAAAACAAAAGAATTTAAAAAAAATACGAATTACGAACTTGATAACAATTTAAAAGAAATTATATTACAACCTATTCTCTTAATAACCAAGCTTAAAACTAAATAATGTAAAAGGAACGATCTAATTAATTTAAAAATTAAAACGAATTTAGACATACAATTTTAGTATCTACTTATAATCGAGATCAAACTAAACTTACATTATACAACAACCAGACAACCCAACAAATGAACAATACAACGGAACCAATTTTGAAAACAACCACCAGACAACCCAACAAATAAACCTTTTATTAATCTACTAATACAACGGAACCAATTTTAAATTTACGAAACGATCAATCCACAATTCCACGCGACAGTACCGAAGCGCTCGGCCGATACCCAACCAAATGCGTGTAACGAAACCATAGCGCGATCTATTTCGATCCCAACGCCATCTATCGAGCATAGTGACAACTCGGATTATTTATCTATACTCCGTTCGGGCATTTTCTTTGTACTAAAAGTTTTATTATATTGATATTATTTTTTTCATACCTTTTTACTATTTATTTACTTTTTTCCGATGAATTAAAACAATAACATGAACCGAACTCGTCTATCGATCGACACCATTGCGCGATCACAATTATCTATACTCCGTTAGAGCATTTTCTTTGTACTAAAAGTTGTATTATATTATATTTTTCATACCTTTTTACTATTTATTTACATATTTCCGATGAATTTTCAGTACTGAATTGATGCAGACTCTTGACCAATAGATGGCGCTGTATGTCCGGAATAAATTTTATTTTTTATTTTATTTTTTGTAATAAAAACTATCCTATGTCCTTTCTCAAGTTCCAAACTATGTCTGTACCAAATTTCACACAAATCGGTTCAGTAGTTTAGGCGTGAAGCAAAGACAGACAGACAGACAGACAGAAAGACAGACAGACAGAGTTACTTTCGCATTTATAATATTAGTTTGGATGGATTTCAGGTCAATAAGCCGCATCCGGGATCCCGAAATCCGTCAGAGCCACATTATGGTTTCAAGGAAAACCAGGGTCAATGTTATTCAAACTGGTTTTCTGGAATTTGCATACATACCTAAGTATCTGCATATATTTTCTCAAATTAAGACAAAAGTCATAGCTGTGGGTTTTTTTGGTCAGTCAATCACAACTGTTATGCGATTCAAGAACTTCAGCAGATCGCAGAAAAGATTTTCAACTTTGATGAAACATAGTTATGTTTGTATACACACATTACTCTTGTCAATACTTCAATAGTTTCACAAAACCATCTGCAATGTTGGCCAACTAAATCTCGACTGAGATGAGAGAAGAAATTGGCAGCAGTTTGCATCCTAAAGGTCTAAGGTCCATGTTCACCGAAAAGAAAACGGATTATCTAAAAACAGCTGTTTAAGCCGTGTTCCCCTACAAAAATGTGTTTAAAAACAGCTGTTTTCTATAATCAGACCGTCATCTTTTTGGTGAACATGGACCTAATTACCTACATGTAGTACGGAGTTCACTACCGAGATTAAATACCGAGTTGCCTTCGGAATGGACGTTAAGCCGTTTGTGCCGAAGATCTACAAATGACAGCTCAGTTGTAGATCTTCAACAGTCGTAACAGGTAGTCAGTGACCCGAAAGTCTGCCAACCAGTCTTACCAAGGTATATCGAATTACCCAGCACTAACTGGGTTGTTGAGGTCATTAGGCAGTCGCTCCTTTTAAATTTCAGCTGCATCCATATAGACTGGGAGCTCAACGTAGTTGGGAAAAGGCTAGGCAGATGATGATGATTTACGGCATAACCGTAAAAAATGGCAGACCCTCAGTGAACTCAGTTATAGTACCGAATACTGCCAAATTGAGGACTACTGACGATGATGACAGATCCTACTTAAAACCCCCCTGACCAAACCTTTTGTCTTTTATTCCAGTGGTGTCCTAGAGAATGGAGAGTCAAGTTGGACGAGGCAGGTGATAGCTCGTTCAGGCAGCGCCTTACTGCACTTCTTCAGTGATGATGCGTACGCGATGGAGGGGTTTAACGTGACGTATGCCGCGTACTCCTGCCCCTCCAATGACCATAGGACTAATTGTTCTAGTAAGTATGTCCCCGATATCTCGACACTGACAACACGATCCCAAAAACTCTACCCCGAGAACTGGTCCCCGACCACCCCGGGCGGTTGGTTGGGGTTGTCGACTCGTCCCCGACCAATTGGGTCTGAAATGGGAAAGGTTAGTTAAGGCCGCCTACGGGGTTAAAGGTGGTCTCCAATAATCATAGGACTAATGTTCTAGTAAGTTATCAATGTTTGTAAGAAATACAAAACTGTTTATTTATTAAAAATGCCTTGTATTGGCGCTTAAAAACATTATGGCACACTTGTTTAAGTTTCTAAAACATCACTTATTTTACAATTTATTGTTTTATGAAGCATGTTTTTGGTGAAACGGAAAGCACTCTCAAAACACGTCGTCCTTGATAACGGCGGTTGTGGCATCAAAATCTATGTATCACTTTCACTACGATTTTATTATAATATCGTTATTTTTGCTTTTTTCTATTCGCAGTTTTTGCTTGAATAAAGCACATACAATTAGTACACATGCATATTCCCTATTGCTGGACTGCTGGAGTATGATAAGGAATACCTAGGATTTAAATCAAGTGTGTAAAGTGAGAGGCTTTTGTCCTTTGGAGCAGTATAGAGGTAGAAGCCATTTTTCACGAATCGAACTCAGATTTTGACCGACCAGTACTTAGCAACCTGGACAGGTCTGCCGTTTGCCTCATTTAAGTCCTGAAAGGTGCAATTAGTTGTGCACGATGGGTAGGAGAAAATGTGTGGCATATCCTGTGTTGGTGCTCCAGACTAGCATTATTCCGAGATAGTCGATTATACCCCATCTGGCCAAATTGGTTCGGCAGCGGCCAATTTCGATTCAAAGATTTCCATATCGGCCACTGCAGTTCATGATCAGGGGTAGAGCACACAACATTAATAAACTGGGATTTATAATCTTGAATTCATAAAAAAAATGGCCTGTCACAAAAGCTTCTAGCTATAAAAACTTTGACATACTTTGCAATATGTGTTTTTTTTTGTTTTGTGTTTTCAGATCATGGTGAATGTGAAGACGGTTCGTGTAGATGCGAACCGGAGTGGACAGGAGTAGCCTGTGACCAGGCTTTATGTCCAGGTAATTCTTAGCTAGAGTTAATAAATTATTTTGGGACTTATGGTGGAACTATGCTGTGGACCCGTTGATAACGTTACCAGAAGTAAAAATAACTCCTTTGAAGACAAATCTTTGTCACATGCACTTTGTGGGTTCGATATACGCAGAGAGCATACAACACCCTCAGAGTTCAGTATACCAATATTTTAAAAATTTTTGGGGCTTTCCCGTTAGTTTAGTGGATCAGGAATTCAGTGAAAGCACATACTGATGGTTTCAATACTATCTTGCGTAAAAATATTGCTTCCATGAATCATGGATGTAAGTAATCTTTGTGCGCATCATGGACCATGATGCGTAGTGTGTTATTAGTGTGGCTTTTGTAGACGTTACATGTTTTTGAATTTTTCGTTCTAGAACATGCTGATTTCATAGCCACTGCTGGGCAAATTCCTTCCTTCTCTTCTTACAAACCTCTGGTTTGTGCAATTTTTGGCCACGTTTGTCGCGCAAACATGATCTGATCATCGCACCACCGCTTGACCGATTCCTATAAATTTTTTGTGGGTATATTTGGTAGGTCTGAGAATAGGTCGTAGGCTATTTTTAGTTTCATACACACACCAATAAAAGCTGAAGGGGCTCGGGGCAGTGGTATGTGATCACAATTTTAACATTAATAACTTGATTACATTGCGTTCACACATCCTTTTGAGTCACACATGACATGTGTTGAACAACACTCCTATTGCATATGCAAGCATTGAGATGTCGTTAATTGGGTATTAAATGCGATTAATTGGACTTTATTAGATGGATAATATTTCAGGATGAATGTATTTTGTGTGATGTCTTACGAGACAACTTTGTCATCATTCTCCTGCACTTACCTATCTCAATTTATTTGGGGTCGGAACTGCATGTCTGTTTCCTCTGTACTTTTCCTCAATTTAGCAGTCACCTCCCTTCTAGCCATACATCCATCGTTTATTTGGTCTCCCTTTACGGTACGGCTGCTGCTAAATAATTTCGGACATTATGTGCACAGACATGGACCTGGTTCATATTTTGCCAACGAGCGAATACTGAATGTTCAAATAACTGACGGAATAAGAAACACCACACTGCGCTCCAGAACTCAAATTGTCAATGTAGCTACGAGACTAAAATGGGACTGGGCAGGCCATGTCTGCACGGATGTGGGCCCGAATATCGCAAGATAGCTAGACGAGTCGCGGCAAACTGAGGAGAAGATGACGGGATGGCTTCCTCGCAAATTGGCAAGTTGAAAGACAGCATCGAGAGAAGTGGAAAGAATTAGAGGAAGGCACGAGTGGTACTAAAAAAATAACAATGTCATTGACATCAGGGCGTTAGTGTTATGTGTTTGGTTTGAAATATAAATGTATATTGCCACCACACCATGACCAGTAGATTTATCTATACCACATCGTCGTATTGTTTTAATTTGCCAGTTTAGCCTTATTTTTTTCGTACAGCGACAATGACCTCTTTGCAAAGCACGGCTTTCAAACCTTTTGAATGATTTTATATTATGTTTGTTTAGATGTTTTTCATTGCAAATTGTCTGCATATAATTATAATATTATAGCGATGAAACATTTGAAGAATAATAAAATGATTCGTCCATTTTCCTGAAAGCAGAAACTCTACGTGAAACTAATTCTACCTACCTCATTCGTGTCCCCCTTTCATGTCACACATGTGCCATCCCACTATTGCAAGGGAGTAGTGGAAATTCCTTGTGGGTGTCTGGCATCGGAACATGACCTGGGTTGGGACATACTTAATAAATGTTGACCCTATCTCGGGCTATATCGCGAACATGAGCCAGTATTATAATAATATTTTTATTCCATAACATTTTTTTTTCAAATTCCAGAGGAATGTAACGCAGCGTACGGCGGCGGTACATGCACGCACTCGGGCTGCGCCTGCAACGCCCTCAAGCGCGGCATCGCGTGCGCGCGCGACGCCTGGCGCGCCGGCTGGGCTAGCGACTGGGCGAGTGATACGCCGCCCGTGGCCGCGCACACCTTGCTGCCATATGGAGACGATTTGTTGAGAGTCGGTGGAGAGACGTTCGCGTTTGCGGAGTTTTTGTATAGGTATACTATGAACATTAGCATAATCAGCCACGCGGGCCAAACTCAACCACTCGGGCCATACTCTACCACGCGGGCCAATACTCAACTACTTGGGCCATTATCCACCATGCGGGCCATAATCAACTACTCTTTCTATAATCCACCATGCAACCATTTGGGTTATAATCTACCACGTGGGCCATACTCAGCCACTCGGGCTATAATCTACCACTCGGGCCATAATCAATCACTCGGGCTATAATATACCACTCGGGCCATAATCAACCACTCGGGCTATAATATATCACTCGGGCTATAATATACCACGCGGGTCATACTCCATCACTCGGGCTATAATATACCACTCGGGCCATAATCAACCACTCGGGCTATAATATACCACTCGGGTTATAATATACCACTCGGGCTATAATCTACCACGCGGGTCATACTCCATCACTCGGGCTATAAATCCACCATGCAGGCCATAATCAACCATTCGGGCTGAAATCACCACGTGGGCCATAATCAACCACTCGGGCTATAATATACCACTCGGGCCATAATCAACCACTCGGGCTATAATATACCACTCGGGCCATAATCAACCACTTGGGCTATAATATACCACGCGGGTCATACTCCATCACTCGGGCTATAAAATACCACTCGGGTTATAATCTACCACGCGGGTCATACTCCATCACTCGGGCTATAAATCCACCATGCAGGCCATAATCAACCATTCGGGCTGAAATCACCACGCGGGCCATAATCAACCACTCGGTCTATATTAATTTCAAAAAATCTTTCCCGAATATGAATGCGATGAATCTGCCATTATACCCTCAATTTTAACAATATTTTAAAAGAGCTGTATGTAACAACAATAATTCTACTGTACAATAAATTATACTTATCTCGATTGTGTATATTTTCAGATACAAATCAGCAGAACAAGAATGGGAAGTGCTCCCTACATATGAAACTCCGGCGGCGCGGTTCGCGCACTCGGCAGTACTGTATGGCCACGAACTCATCGTGTACGGAGGCGTCGTCATCTCCGATGAACCTGAGAGGGGGTAAGCAGACTTAATATTATCTTGCTTAAAATCCCCGGAGGCCATTTGGCAGAACTGTGCCCAGTGGACACACTTGGGGTCGTTGGTAAAATTAGGTCAAGCACACTTGGAACCTTTCAACTACTAATAGTTGAAAGGTTCCAAGTGTGCTTACCCTAAGGCAAGCCAAACTTTTGTGCTTGTTTCACTACCAGTAGGTTCATGTCCTAGAATCACTAGAATGAAAACGTAATATATGTATAGCATACCATTTTAGTCCAGGAGGTACCGTTGCATTTTAGGTAGTTTTACGCCGATCGGTTGGCATCTTGTTCAATATATATCTCGAATGACTGATAAGTGAACCCAGCGTCAGCTCAGGTTATAGAAGTCGTGAACAACATTAAAAAATAAGTCATATTACGCCGGCTGAAACTTGTTTCATTTATGAAAAAGTTTCAGTCGGCGTACTATGACTTAATTTTTTAATGTTGTCTTAATCGCCTACCATACTTCAGGAGGCCTACCACGAACTCTTAACGCGATCCACTTTAGGACCCAAACTGAACTGTTCGTCTAATTCGTACCATGACGTCAGTTTAACAATTCAATTTAGGCCATGCCATGTGACAGCGATTGACCACAAACTGAGTCGCAAGTTTTGTTTTCATTCATTCAATTTGTACTTGTTTGGTACCATGACGTCCATAAAGCGGCTCAACTGTCAAAATAAGCGATTCAATAAAAGTTACTATTTCTCTAACATACTCGTAAACTGAAACCTTTGGTGAGTTAATGACAAAAATAAAGTTTTAAGTGCTATTTACAAAAACCAATGTGGAAACCAAGAGTGGAAATTTACAAAAACCAACCTTTGTCAGTCCGTCTGTTCGTCTGCCTTTTTTTTTTCCATCAAATGACTTCTCCCACTCTGGGCGGAGCGGGAGAGAGTGTCCATGTTCCTGGCGGGCCCCTCCCCTTATGCTGACATCTCTTTGAGGCGCGCGTGGAACACGAACGCGCCGTCGACACGGCCTGTAGTCGTTAGACGGACGGACGGCTAGCTAGCCCATAGCCAACCGTCCACAGGCCCGCGTCTACGGTGGCCGGTAGCCACCACGTGGCCCCCGACGCCCGGTGCGTCTCCCGCGGCGTCCGGGAAGAGAGGCTCTCTCCCTCTCGTTCCGCCACCTCCTTCGCTAGCATGACTGTTTCGCAGAAGGAGGTGACGGCTTCCCATTCCGTCTCGCTCCGGACCATGGATTGAACCAGGGCCGGACGCGAGAGGTCGCCGCCGCCCGTCCGTCCGTCTGTATGTCCGTCTGTCTGTCCGTCTGTCTTTCCGTCCGTCAGTCCGTCTGTCCGTCTGTCTGTGCGTTTGTCTGTCCGTCTGTATGTCTGTCCATCTGTCTGTATGTCCGTCTGTTGGTCCGTCTGTCTGTCGTTTGTCTATCCGTCTGTCTGTCCGTCTGTCAGTCCGTCTGTCTGTCCGTCTGTCTGTACGTCTGTTTGTCCGTCTGTCCGTCTGTCTGTCCGTCTGTTTGTCTGTCTTTCTGCTTGTCCGTCGGTCTGTCTGTCTGTCTGTCTGCGTGTCCGTCTGTCTGTCCGACTGTCTATCCGTCTGTCTGTCTCTCCGTCTGTCTGTCCGACTGTCTGTCCGTCTGTCTGTCTGTCTGTCTGTCTGTCTGTTCATTAGACTGTGTTCGGTCTGCAACCAGGGCAAGTTGTGGTGACCGAACTGTCCGCGATTCGCGGAGACAATCAAATTAAAGTTGCCCTTACAAAAAGTGACTTACCTGGTGCCGGTTGGCTGAAGAGGGTGACCAGTCCTTGGTCCCGCCGGGTCTGCTGTATGTCTGTGTGTGTGTGTGTGTAGTGTTATGTATGTGGTCGGGTGATGGCAGATTTGGCAAATCCGACAATGTTTCAACAGACGCTGTCTTAGTAGCGCGTAACAGGTCTCACAATAATTGTCAATTTCACAGCACACGCGTGCCTTTATTAAGCCTCAACAAAACGCGGCGTGTTTGTCCAAATCTCCGAAGCTCGCACGCGGGGCTAATCATAACCTCAAACCGGTGCTTTGACAATGAACAAATAAACCCGTTTTATGGTACAAATGGGGTTGTTTTGTCCAATTAACACTGAATTATAACCAAAATCTTACAAACAAAAAAGATTCACTTGGATTTTCCAATTATCTCAATCAATCAATAAAACCGATGTAATCTCGTAAGGAATCAAAGACAAGAGGCAAACGTCAAAAAAAAGCTGTCGGATGCTCGAACCAAGAAATGCGTTCGGAAACACGCATGGTACGAAACAGACTGACACTAGAATGTGCGCGAAACGAAGTAATTTGATACTAACAGCGTTGTGTCTTTTTCTCCAAAAACGTTTCAAACGCGGTTCAGCCACAAGTTACGATCTTTGATTCTTTTTATTAACGATCCAAATGCCGCTGAGCGTATTTGACGTCATGGTACGAGTTTGAGCGATGCAGTTTAGAAACCTAAACTAAAATGTCTTGCTTTTAAATCGTTTTTAATTAGATCATGGTAGGCCTCCAGTAACCTCTTAATCGTACATCCACAGCAACTACAGCAGCTGACGGTTGGTTCACTTATTGGTAATATAAGATCAACCTTCGATGACAATATCAGTCTGCTTACTATGACTTTTTTATTTGCAACGTACCTCCCGGACTATTGTTGTCATGGATTTCCGCAAAGTATGGTAACGTCTGATTTCAGACCTTGTTAAAATGAGTTCCAATTCAGAACTTTACAGTTTTTATTGTTTAGATTTAACCCTATTTTGTTTCCTTATTTCAGAGGCGGCCTAGCCGGTCTAGAAGGTCGGGCCGGCGAGGTAACGAACGAGATCTGGAGAGTGCGCCTCAACAGCGAGCGGCCGCAGTGGCACAACGCGACGCCTGTCACGTGCTCCCCGCACCGCCAGGCGCCGCTCAAGCACTGCGGTAAGCGACTGTGCACCTTGTGTACTGCAGCACTAGGTATAGTGCGCCTCAACAGCGAGCGGCCGACTAGCTTCACACTGAAAGAAGTTATGATAAGACCGCAGGAAGCCCCGCGAATAGCAACTTTCATTCATGAGATAAAAATACGTGATTTGAAATTTTACTTTAAATTGCACGTAATAAAGTTTATACCTTGTTGTTCCAGGTGGTCTCCACGTGTCAGGTCATACGGCAGTGCTAGTGTACCTAGGAGTCACTAAGAAACCTGTGATGTTAGTTTTCTTTGGACACTCGCCACATTACGGGTACCTACATTTAGTGCAGGTTCGTATTAAGAGTTGATTGGGTAATTTTATGTCTCTAAAATCGTTAAGAGGCATCGAATCGGGCCTTCAAAATTTTCCATAGAAGCTTCTTTTTATTTCAACCGGCTTTTTGTACAATGACTCTTCTTATTTCAGGAGTACTACGTAGACGAAGGCGTGTGGTCGGTAGCGGCGACGCGCGGCTGGGCGGCGCGCGCCGGGTTCGCGCACGCGGCCGCCTGGGACGCGCTGTCGCGCAAGGTGTACGTGCACGGTGGGCTCGTGTCCGAGTCCGAGGCCACACAGGTATGTACTACAGGAGAGGGGCGCGCCGGGTTCGCGCACGCGGCCGCCTGGGACGCGCTGTCGCGCAAGGTGTACGTGCACGGCGGGCTCGTGTCCGAGTCCGAGGCCACACAGGTATGTACTACAGGAGAGGCGCGCGCCGGGTTCGCGCACGCGGCCGCCTGGGACGCGCTGTCGCGCAAGGTGTACGTGCACGGCGGGCTCGTGTCCGAGTCCGAGGCCACACAGGTATGTACTACAGGAGAGGCGCGCGCCGGGTTCGCGCACGCGGCCGCCTGGGACGCGCTGTCGCGCAAGGTGTACGTGCACGGCGGGCTCGTGTCCGAGTCCGAGGCCACACAGGTATGTACTACAGGAGAGGCGCGCGCCGGGTTCGCGCACGCGGCCGCCTGGGACGCGCTGTCGCGCAAGGTGTACGTGCACGGCGGGCTCGTGTCCGAGTCCGAGGCCACACAGGTATGTACTACAGGAGAGGCGCGCGCCGGGTTCGCGCACGCGGCCGCCTGGGACGCGCTGTCGCGCAAGGTGTACGTGCACGGCGGGCTCGTGTCCGAGTCCGAGGCCACACAGGTATGTACTACAGGAGAGGCGCGCGCCGGGTTCGCGCACGCGGCCGCCTGGGACGCGCTGTCGCGCAAGGTGTACGTGCACGGCGGGCTCGTGTCCGAGTCCGAGGCCACACAGGTATGTACTACAGGAGAGGCGCGCGCCGGGTTCGCGCACGCGGCCGCCTGGGACGCGCTGTCGCGCAAGGTGTACGTGCACGGCGGGCTCGTGTCCGAGTCCGAGGCCACACAGGTATGTACTACAGGAGAGGCGCGCGCCGGGTTCGCGCACGCGGCCGCCTGGGACGCGCTGTCGCGCAAGGTGTACGTGCACGGCGGGCTCGTGTCCGAGTCCGAGGCCACACAGGTATGTACTACAGGAGAGGCGCGCGCCGGGTTCGCGCACGCGGCCGCCTGGGACGCGGGCGGGTATTTACACACTTATCGACAAGGACTCGGCTCGTGCCGGTCAGAAAGAGCCTTCATGTCCATATAATAAAGCGAAAAATAACTAATTCGCTTCATTCAACTTCGTAGACCCATCGAAATTCCACAACAGTTACTCGGTAAACTTTCGGGATACTGAGTACTCGTAACGGGTAAAAGAGCTACAAATGACAACCGAGACCAACGACGTAACGTGCTTTACGAAGCTAGGGCTGGCAGGTGCAGATGTGATTATTTAGCCACAAGCCACGAATGCTTTGTTAGATTGATTATTTTTTTTATTATTTTGATTGATTGATTATGTACATTTTTAACCCTATTTACTTTGATTGCAGGCTCCATCCGCCTCGTTATTCGAGTACGACCCCGAGTTAAGACTGTGGCGCCCTCTGCAGTCGGCGCCTACTCCTAGATATTTACATTCTGCTACTTTTATTACACCAGGTATATTGACAACCTAGAATAGTATAGAATTTTATTTTAATGTACGGCGATGAGACCTTACAATGGGTAATACATAATAGTTCTTAAGATTACATTTAGCTCAGAAATCGGATCGGATTTGGCTTAAATATGTATTATTGAAATTAGATTATGTTCATAATTATTAATAACTTGACTCTTCTAACATGTCCGACTTTCGGGGCCTAATTAAAATTCTAGTAAATTCGAAATATGCTGGTGAGGAGAGGACCAAGACAGTTTGCATTGATTCTTGTCTGTTACTTTCTAGGCATAATGCTGGTTTTCGGCGGAAACGCACACAATGACAGCGCGGCGGCGTTGGTGTCTAATCCTGTTGCTTCAAAGTGTTACTCAGCTGGAGCACTATTGTATGATGTCAGGTGAGATAAATACTGATGAAATTAATGATGTAACATATTGTTTATGGCCTACGTGCAATGCAACGCCTGCCCGCTCCCATCCCGTGCCCGCCCCGCTCCCGTCCCACTCCCGTCCCGCTCCCGCCCCGCTCCCGTCCCGCTCCCGCCCTGCTCAACACCCGAGTTACCCGACTCTGTATTGTATTGTATTGTATTGTATAACGGGCTGATGTCCGCAATTCCACGGCGAGGCGCGTATTTTGCGTACGGGTGGGAACTTCACTCGATCCATCCCAGCTCCCCAAAGAAGGCCAGCAGCGCCCCGATGTTGCCGACAATCTCGCGGAGAGTACCTGGACGACCGAAGTACTTTGCCCTATATGATGCAACCGCTGGGCAGTGTAGAAGCACGTGGGCTGCAGTCTCGTCTTCCTCCATGCATGCGCGGCACAGGGGGCTGTCTGTGATTCCTATGACAAAGAGGTGTTTGTTAAAAGAGCCGTGACCGGTGATGGCGGCTGTAATTGTACGCACCTGTGGCTTGGTTAGCCTAAGCGCGCGTTTGGTGAAGCGGCCGTCGATGGCAGGAAGTGCCTCCTTGGCTTGCCTACACTCGCCGTGGTCAAGCCACAGCTTGTGGTGTATTTCACTAGTTCGTTTCCTTACCAGTGTGCGTAGGTAACCGAAAGGGAGTGGTGCGATAGGTTCTGGTCCTACCGCTGCCATGCTCGATCCCCTTCTAGCGAGTTCATCCGCCGCGTCGTTGCCGCGGGAATCGCTGTGTCCTTTGATCCATTGGATGGTTATGTTATTGAGATTACCAACCTGGTTCAGGCGTTGGTGACACTCGTGTATTAACCCGGAGTTCACTGTATGGTTGTTTAGAGCCAGCAGCACCGCCATGCTGTCCGACAGTATACGAATTGAGTGGCCCACAACTTTCCTGGCTATGATGGCCGATGCCGCCAGGGAGATGCCCATGCATTCTGCCTGAAATACCGTGTTGTGCGCCCCCAGAGGTGTGGCTATGTGGATGTTGAGGTCTTCCGAGAAGACTCCCGCCCCAGTGCCAGTACCTGTTTTAGATCCATCTGTGAAGATCCGTAGTTCCGCGGGGTTTAATCCCTCGCAGCGGTGGTCCTCGTGAAGCTGGATTTTGTATTTCTTGTCGAATACGAATTGCTTCGGTATCCGATCGTTGTGTGCTTTCGCCAAGGGGAACTCGCAATAGAATTCCTCCAGTATCGCATTGTGCTGTGTTGTCTTCTTACCCCAGAGCTGAAGTGTTTTGAGGCGTACTGCCGTCATCGTCGCCTCCTGCTGTATGAACAGATGGAGCGGTGGAAGCCCCAACATGGCTTCGAGAGCAGCAGTCGGGGTAGTCCTCATGCAACCAGTGATTGCCATGCAGGCAAGCCTTTGCAGGCGCTGCAGCTTGATGGCTGCTGTACTTAGTTTAGTGCGTGGCCACCAGACCACAGCCCCATAGGCAATCATGGGTCGGATCACCGCGCAGTATAACCAGAGTATAATTTTCGGGGATAGGCCCCATTTCTTACCTATCATCCTCTTGCATTGCCAGAAGGTTATGCAGGCCCTGTTTGTCTTGTTGTCTAGGTGGCTACTCCAGTTTAACTTACTGTCTAGGATGACACCCAGATACTTGACCTCATCGGCTAACTGGAGTTCCGTCTCGAAGAGTTTGGGTAGGCGATAAGGGCCTAGTGTTCGTTTGTGGGTGAACAGGACAAGTTCAGTCTTCGTTGGGTTCACTGAAAGGTCGAACTCTCTGCACCATCGTTCAACAATACGTAGAGCTCGCTGAGTGAGGTCGAAGATTGTCCCCGTCACTTTCCCCGAGATGAGAATAGCGAGGTCGTCGGCATACCCTATTGTGTAGAAGTGGTTCTCGTTGAGTCTAGTGATGAGGTCATTAATCACCAGATTCCAGAGGAGCGGAGATAAAACCCCTCCTTGGGGGCAGCCTCTGGCTATCATGGCCATTTGCTGTTCCCCTTCAAGTCTCACCACTCGTTTGCTCAGCATGTTTGTAATCCAGTCTATCAGTACCTGTTCCACTCCATGGCGAGAGAGCGCGGTGTTGATGCTGGAGAAGTTTGTTTTATCGAAGGCTCCCTCGATGTCTATGAAGGTGCCCAGGCAGCTTCCCTTCTGGTGAATCGCCTCTTCTATCCGGCTGACCACTAGATGGAGGGCGGATTCTGTGGACTTACCTGAGCTGTATGCATGTTGATTAGTATGAAGTGGGATAGTTTGCAAAGCGCCGTCCCTCAGCTCTCTCTCGCACATTTTTTCCATGGTTTTAAGTAGGAAAGAGGTTAGGCTGATAGCTCGGTAGGATTTGGCGTCAGTATAGTCACTCTTACCCGGCTTTGGTATGAATATGACCTTCACTTCTTTCCATCCCTTTGGAACGTATCTGAAGGCCAGACACGCTCTCAGTATAGGGACCAGTCTGCGGGCGACTGAGATCCCACCCCACTGGAGTAGGGCAGGAAATATCCCGTCCGGACCAGCCGCCTTGAAAGGATGGAAGCCTTGGATCGCCCACTGGATTTTCTCCAGCGTAACGACTTTTTGTGCATAGCGCCAGTCATTTCCTGTCGGTGTTTGGGTTGCCTCAGTCCAGTCGATAGCCTCTGTGAAAGCGCAACCTGGGAAGTGAGTTTCAGTGAGGACGCGCGTTGCTTCTTCTGGTGAGGTGGTAAGTGTGCCATCTGGTTTGCGGAGAGCAGCAGGCCCAGTCGGGTTCTGCCGTGCTAAAACCTTCCTTACCCTGTTTGCCTGTTGGCAGGATTCGATGCTGCTGCAGTATTTACGCCAACCAGTTGAGCTCCTGTATCTGATGCATTTTTTATAGCATTTCTTGGCCGCGTAATACGCGTCCCAGTCTCTATCAGCACGAGTGTTCATGGCTCTGTTTAGGGCAGACCTTACCTTCCCACGCTTACGTTCCAGCTCCGGTCCCCACCATGGTTGATTCCCTGGTGTAGCGGGCGGAGTGGACTCCGGGCAGGTTGAGCGGAAGCTGTCTACCATTGATTTTGTGAGATGACTTACCCCCTCGTCGATCCGCGCCGTGTCCTCGTAGGCCATCTCGTAGTTTTTTGACGCAAGTTTGGTTTCGAGGGTGCGTGTGTAGGCAGCACGGTCTGTGTTCCGTGGGTTTCGCCTTGGCAGTGTTGGTGTCACACAGACCTGTATGTCGAACCGGATCCACCTGTGGTCCGAGCAGGAGGCCTCCTTTGAGACCTGCCAGCCGGTGGTGAGGGCCGCCACCCCCTCCGATGCCAGGGTGAGGTCTATGATTGTTCGACTGCGTCTGTTTACGAAGGTTGGCTCTGAGCCTGTATTTAGTAGGGTTAGGTTAGTTGTAAACAAATATTCCACAAGCGCCTTACCCCTTGCATTAGGTGTATCCATGCCCCACAGAGGATGATGCGCGTTTGCGTCGGCGCCTATGACGACCTCCAGCCCAGTGCTCTCGCAGTAAGTCACGAGGCGGGCAAGGTCGTGCGGGGGCGGCTCCTCTGCCTCGGGCATGTAAGCGGAGGCGAAGACAACAGCTGTTGCTGTGCCTTCCTGCTGTATCAACATCCTAGCTGCAGAGACGTCCCTGCAACAGAAGTCTGTTAGTGGCTGTGTTTCTATATTACGTGTTGTGTAGATACACGCCCTTGGCTTATCGTGGTCTGTGCTAACTAGAAGCTTACCGCCAAGGTTGGAGAGTCCTTGTACCTGGCCCGCTCTGACCCACGGCTCCTGGATCAGGACAATGGCCGTGTGTTGAACCTCCAGCCACTTCCGCAGCTGAGCCGTCGCGGTCTGGCTGTGGTGGAGGTTGGCTTGCAGGACTTTACAGGGTGACGAAGGGGACGCCATCGCTGGTCGTTCCTTCCTCGTCTCCTGCCAGCCTCAGCCCGGCGAACAGGTCGCCCGCGTCGAAATCGTCCCCCTCCAGGTCAGAGGCCGAAGACAGGACGATGTCCTCGATCTCCTCACCCGAGAGGACGGCGCCCACGCTGGCGGCAGTAGGTACCCGACTCTGTACACCCGCCATACTCTCGACCTGTCCCGCTCCCGTCCCGCCCCCGCCCCCCAACCCGTTTTGCCGTGACCGACACATCATTGATTTTCAGCAGGCATTGACGTGATGACGTCAATTGAATGTTGACCCGTACGTAATCACTATAATTATTATTATGGTTAATCATAAAGTTACATAACAGATGTGGCGTGTGGTGGGCGGCGTCTCCGCCGAGTGGAGGCGCACGTGCAGCCCACGCGGCCGCGCCGCTACTCATACGGGACCGACGGAGCGTCGTTATACATGCTGGGTATGTACACTTATACCATGTTTTACTAACAGTAAGCTACACCTAAAATAATGCCCAAATATTATTGCACTACTAGAATTTTACCAATGATTCAATCGTCGAAAAAATAAAAGCAAAATATAGAGCCCAAATAAATATCCTACATAAACGAAGTATGTTTTATTGCCAGTGCTTTGGCATTATGGCATGCAGATTCTGATTGCGTGTTCTGGATCCGGCTCGAAGGACCATAAACTGGAGTGGGTAATAGCCTCCAGGGGGTACGAGGGCTAGAAACACCATAACTTGACGAACTAGGAATCTCGGTTCTTCCCGAAACCAAGTTTTACAGGCCCTATTTTTAATACACAAGAGTGCGCGCACTAATGTCCTGTATCGCAATCGCACCGCTTTGCTTTTTTCTTTTTCATAATTTTCGGTATAAAATTATGTCATATCTGCCTAAGTTACATATGGACTGAATCCTTCATGGATCTTCGTATTGTAAAAAGAAATAATAAGGAAAAGAATTAATTTTTTTTTGGTATTGTTCGTCGTGTCGTTGAGCTCATTGAGTTATAAGACTCTACACGATAACTGAAAAATGCTTGCACTGGCTGGACAAGTCCACTCAAATCTGTGTGGTTCTTTCTTCAAAAGACCATCTCGGACACTAATCTCACTTTAAAAGAGACTATGACCTCATGAGTTTGTTTCGGCTGTTTCTTTTCAGAGCAGTCAAGTACGAAACATCGGCCCCATCTAGTTTTAATAAAATGACGTGTAACAGTGTTTGTAAAAACGTACTTGCCAAATAAAGATCAATTATCTTTAAAGAATTCTGTTTTCCACAGATTCGACGGCCGTCTCCGTTCAGACGCACTGATCTTCGAAGCAGGTGAAGGTTGTTCGAGACACACGAACGAAGCTGCGTGCTTGACGGCCGCGCAGCATACTGCACTCGCGTGCGTGTGGAGGTCAAGAGATAGAGCCTGCTTGCCGGTAACTATCCAATAATACAAGATTAAAGATGTGAGCAAGACAGTGGTGTTGATTCTGTTGTGCAAAAACTAAACTTCATTTAGGCTATTGCTATCTTTTACTAAAAGGCAGTGCGAGAAAAGGACAGCTATAGCTATGAACTAAGTTAGAGATGTCAAACTAGTTAATGCCCGGATGTCATATGTTTTATAATAGTTAATGCCTTGCGCGTCACCGTGTTTGTAGTCGACATATTTTTATGTGCACCCTTCATTTGTATGGAAGTATTACTTCCAATTAAATTTGACAGCTCTAAATGACGTCCGTCTCTTTCTTGTTTTATTAGAGAGAAAAAGATACCAATAGCCTAAATGAAGTTTAGTTTGTGAACAGCAGAATCGACACCATTGCCAGTTCTAAACCGAACCATCATCTGTCTAGCCTTTTCAACTATGTTGGGGTTGGCTTCCAGTCTAACTAGATGCAGCTGTATTTTACATGAAGCGATTGGCTATCAGACCAGGCAGTACTGGGTGATCCAATACCTCTTGGTAAGACTGGTTGTTTATTGAATAGAGATGCAACGAATATTCGGCAACTATTCGGTATTCGGCCTATTCGGCCAGTTTTTTCAGTATTCGGTATTCGGCAGAATAGTAAGCAGTATTCGGCCGAATACCGAATACTTAAAAAAGTAGCAAATATCTTATAAAAGGGAATAAAAAAAGCAATTAAATCGAAACATTTAATTATCCAACAATTATTAATTGCGAAATCTTCAAAATATTTCCAAATAGGAGACTTTTTATTCACAACTAAAGCCATTTTAGACAAAGTACGAGTACATTTAAAACACTGCACGTTGTAACACGACTTGCCGGCTACTGAGCCAAATAGGTACTTCCCGCCCCGTCAGTGCCGCACGCTCCGCATCAAAAATGTGTCGCAACTTGTTAGCGTCGACGTCAATTGTACTGGATCACCCGCCGAATATTCGGTATTCGGCCAAATCACTATTCGTGGCATCTCTACTAATGAAGTTTTCACTTCAAAAATGGAAAATTACTTGCGTCCTTATTGTTTTATATGAAAAAAATCTTGTAATATGAAAATTTCAAATGCTATTTTGTTTCAGTTAGAAGAGGTAGGCTGGAAGGAGTCGTTCGACGGCACTGTAAAGGCGTGCCTCACGGAGCCTAGGTTTGGTAAGGGTAAGCACTACACTACACTAACCCCACTACATCCCGAACAAGCGGCATGTTTGGCCAGTATCTTTACTTTTCTTTTTCTTTGAACTGGGCCTATTTGGCGCAGCCGTAACACGTACACACACAATATTTTTTACTTTTTTCTGTTTAGTTTTAGGTTTTTTTTTGTGTAGTTTTAAGTTTTTATATTTTTTTGTTTGTTGTGTGTTCTTGTGGCATGTGCCAAATAAACATGATTTCTTTCTTTCTTACTTTTCTTATTTCAACTTAAAACTCACACTATTATTTTGGTAGAACAAAAAAATATATCGCAATGATGGCGAAAACAACTTCCTTACGGCTTAATTAAGAGTACTTTTACATCTATCCACAATCATACTCTACACTTACGAGTACTAGGAGTACACACATTCAAATAGCCCTGATTGTATCAGTTAAAACCTGTTTTAACATGCCAAATATTCAAAGGAAATGTTTTTTCTTATACTCAATACTCAATACTGTCTTATTGGTCGAATCACAGATATAAATAGACCTAGATAACGCAAGCGCAACTACTTCGCGTGCCTAGTTTACGATCAAAAATACGATAAAAGATCGTAAGTGGCCACTTTCGCGGTCAGTTTGCATCGGTGTATAGCGCTAGTCGGACGTCAGTTTTGAAATTATGGCAAAGGTATCCAAAAACTAGCACGGCGACGGCGGCGTCTTTGAATCGATTTGATTTTTCCATCACTAAATAGTGCTTGTGATGTCACAATAGATAGTCAAAAAATGGTACGCTTGGTTTTCATACAAATCGTGATACTTGCGTTATCTAGGTCTATCTATATATGTGAGTCGAATGGTCGGAAGCGTGACTGCTGGGCAATGGGGTTCTGATTTCGATTCCCCGGTAGGCCACGGATTTTGGATTTGTGCCCGTTAGCTGGCAATAGGCTTGTGTCCTGAAAAAATCTAATTAGTCCGTCAGTAAGATTATTGAAAAATAATGGAGACGTATTTTTTGTTTTTGTAAATCAATGATTAATGACAAAGATAAAACGCATCAAAATCCGGAGTGGGGCTCGTGACGTCAGAACTAGCTAAAAATTATACCTAGGCGTGACGTATTGGGAATTTTAAGAGCGTCGTATCTTCGTCAATTTTGATTTACGTAACAAAAGAAAAAAATACGGGTCAAATATTTTTTAATAATCTACCTGACGGACTAATTAGATTTTTTTGTCGTCTAACCTATTAGGTACACCTCTGTCCAAACCATGGTGTGAGACAGGCGTGATTTCCTCTTCTTTACCTTGTGGCTAGTGCTTAACCTGGTGCCAAGGTTTTTATGCCGCCCATGGGCCTCCGACTTGGCTCAGTCGTGATATTTATTTATTTATTCGATTATCCTCTCATTGGAACGCCACAAATAGCAACTACACCAATGAAGCACATAAATAACTAAAGTAACTGATGTTATGTTATTTTTTACTTCTCATGCTTTAAAAGTACGCCATTATAGCTCTACGAAGCGGGATTAAAGTAACCATTTATTCCCTATTTTTCTCGCACCCGAAGTGACAGTTATAGTGTGCACCTCGAGACTAAACGCCAATGTAATATACCCTCGCTTTCATTGACTCCCTCGCAAGCTCGGGAGTCAAACCACCTCGGGTATATAATGGCTTTGTTTAGTCCCTCGTTATAAAATATACTATTTAGTCGTGTAATTGAATGTTTTGTCTAGATGAGCGTCGCTGCACGTCGGCGGAGTCGTGCGCGGCGTGCACGTCCGCTCGGTGCGCGTGGTGCGGCGCGTGCTACCCGTCTGCTATGTACTGCGTCAGGCATACGCATCAGGTATGAACCGTGGAGAATTTCACCAAGAAAGATTTAAGGTTGTAGCCCACATAAACGACTCCGCTCCCACCCAACAAAAATAATATAATTCAAATATGAGCTTTATGTATTGCTATTTAGATATACTTTACATTGGCAACATAAATTAGCAGACAGCTCGCTGTCAGAGGGCTTACCGCGGTCAATGCCAATGTAAAGTATATCTAAAGAGAAATACTTAAAGCCCAAATTTGAATTATATTATTTTTGCCGGTTGGGAGCGGAGTCGTGTAACTGGGCTAAGGCCTTTACTCGCCTAAACAGCGTTCAGGAGCTGTCAATATTTCATAACAATAGGGAATAAGCATGTAATTTTTTCGTCACTTATATCAATAAAATACATTACTATCAACCCAAGAAAAGTATTAAAAGTTAAGTTCAACTACTGCTTGTCGCTCAAAAATAATATTAAACTCCTGCCATTTTCTACGACAGTTCAAACGTCCGTGATTGTCGCTACCATGATGTGACGTCATTTATCTCAATATGCCTTGTTTACGTCAAATTTTTTGGCCTTCATAAAGTAATTTTATTATTCAAGCAAAAATTGCGATGACGGTATTATAATACAATTTGAGTGGAACATTAACTACATTTCAAATAAAAGTGTTTTTTTTTTTTACACAGACTTTGACGTAACTACCGCCGATATCGACGACGTGTTTTGAGAGTGCGTTCAGTTTCACCCAAAACATGCTATATAAAACAATAAATTGTAAAATAAGTGATGGTTTAGAAACTTAAACAAGTGTACCACAATGTTTTTATGCGCCAAGGCAATTTTAATAAATAAAAAAAAAATGTTTTTCTTGCATATAAACTTGCATATTGACAGCGAATTATGACGGAATGCGAATTTAAATCATCACATTCATGCATAACATAATATTATGTTGATGTTTCCCGACGTCAGTCACGTAATCACTTTTATTTAAACAAATAAATAAAAATTGTCTGTTTGGAATTTTAAAATAACAGCGTTTTACTGAAAGCATATGAAATTATGCAACACTTTTTTATTACTGTCTGTTTGTTTGTTACGGCTAATCTCTGAAACGGCTGGACCAATTTGACAGATAGCCGATGTCAAAAGAAGTACCGTAGCCTACTTTTATTTTAGAAAAGGGTATCCCGGTCCACATCTGGATAGAAGACTTACCTGGGCTAATGACATAAAAGCCAAGAAAACAGAAGCCACCGGTTTCCGTGCAAAAAAATAAAACCCTCGAAACTAACAAAATTGATTCAATTAGGGCAAAAATTTTAGTAATAATTTTACGCGGACAAATGTCGTTAGCAACAGCTTTGATTTATATTACACGCTGCTCTATTCTTTATCTAGCCTTCGTTAGATAATTTGTTCAAAATATTTAGAATAAAATGTTTTTAGATGGCGTTATCGATAGAGGAGTGTGGGTCGGACAGCGAGTCGCCGCGGGAAGCGTGCGGGCGGTACCACTCCTGCGCAGCCTGTCTGGCGCATCAACACCATCATACACATGTGAGTTACTGTCTAAATTTACGTCTTCCAATCTTATTGATTCCTAACTTATCCAGTGTGTGTTGCCAGTGATTACATACGGGACCGAAACGTGGTCGCTCACAATGCGCCTTATCAGAAGGTTTGAATTCACCCAAAGGGCAATGAGGTTCGGAGTTTCCTTGCGTGATCGAATCAGAAATGAAGACATCCGCAAGAAAACCAAGATTACCGACGTAGCCCGAAGAATTGCTTAACTTAAATGGCAGAACGGATGGCCGATAGGATCGAAGTTCTGGAGTGGCGCTCGCGAACCGGAAGACGTTGCGTTGGAAGACCTCCCACTAGGTGGACCGATGACCTGGTGAAGGTTGCGGGAATCTCCTGGATGCGAGTCGCAAGGTACCGGTCAATGTGGCGACACTCGGGTAGGCCTATGTCCAGCAGTGGGCCTGTTTCGGTTGAAATGATGATGAAGATGAACTTATTGAGGTTTATATCAAGTCAAGAGGTCTTTCTTTCATCTTTGGGGTCAGTATAGATAGCAGAAAAAATCTAAACCGTATCTTTTTTTGCTGTCAAGTTAGGCCATTCATAAATAACGACACCATGACATAATTTACGGATGGGACCATATGTGTGAAAATAAAAAATATGCACGGGAAACGTGACGCTAGAGGGAAACATCTCTTGCGAGCTATTTTGAATTCTATTTCAGTCCACATTTAGTCTATTTCCTATTTATAAAATTATAACAACAAAGTAAACTTTTGTTTCCACCAGGGATCTGAGGAATTAAGCCAGCGAGCCTGTTTCTGGGACTACGACACGATAAAGTGTAAACCTGTCAATTCATCGGAAGATATCAGGTAAGACTATTAGGGTTTACCCTAAATATGAAGAGTTCTCACATGAGTCAACCCAGAATGTACAGAAGCTTTTGGCGTTATCATTAGTTTCCATCAATTCAGGCACGCATGACGATATCATGTGATCCGGCTCGAAGGACCAAAAATGTATAGGTACATTTAAGTGACAAACTGATTGAGTGATAAACTTGTGTAGTGAAAAATCCGTTCAGTAGTTTTTGCATGAAAGAGTAACAAACATCCATACTTACAAACTTTCGCAATTTTTAAAATTAGTAAGATTTAATAATTTTGTTTTGTCCTGTGTGAGACAAATACATTCTTTTTCTTACTATGATGACGTGTTGCTGGAGTGGCCTGAGTCTGGCAAAGCATCATGAGTACAAGGACACCTCTTAGCGTGATAGGCTTGATTGTAATTTCTTGTAAAGGTTCCATTTCCCCCAGGAGTGTAGCAGCGGCAGGTCCGTGCGCGGCGCCGTGCTCCACGTTCCAGACGTGCGCCAACTGTACTGCCGAGGAGTGCATCTGGTGCGCATCTGCTGGACGGTGCGTCGATAAGGTACCGTCACAGTTTTATCTCATAGTTTTAACGAGGTAGTATGAAAGAGTTGGTGATTGGGTTGTGGAGGTTAGATCGGCAGTAAAATATCATGTAAAATGCTGGGGTTCATTTGGCGTGAGGCAAAATAACAACTGGCAAGAACTTTGTTTAAAACACCTCATTACTCATAGTAAAAAGTTCATCAAAGGTTAAATTTCTTCCAAAAATATTTTATTTTACTGTCTTAGGAGACTCTTCTAGTTTTTGGAGTTGGTGAAAATATATTTAATAAGGCCTTTTGAAAAATCAGTCCTCAAATGACAGTCGTAACTAACGTCTTAACGTGCTTCCTTAGGCAGGGAGAAAATTCAGTATGTAAAGGTTGGTTACTAATTCACTGACTGACCTCTCTCGACAAGCTCTGCCTAACCTCGAACATCGAATTATGCAGCTGTTATTATTTAGCCACCGCTCCTCTTTTCCCATATTTTGTAGTTTCATCCCTTCCCTATCTTGCAGTCCTATCTCTTCCCATATCTCGGCACAGATTACCAGATACTACACTCCATGTACTTACACGCGCTAATCACCTACCGGCCGCCGGGTTACCGGTAACCCATAGCGCAGTGGGTTGTCAACAGCCGCGCGGCGCGCACGTACGCATATTTCGGTCGACTTGACGATACTTTTGAAATCGATATGGTTACAACTGGTATATTATGTGACGTGGATGGATGTAGATATAGCAAGAGAATAATAAAATAAACATACTTATTAAAACTATTTATCCGATTTCGAATATTCTCTACGTTAAAGTTTAACAATCGGGAATATAAGGAAGGGAAAAAAAGTTAAAATTAATCATTACATCAAAATAAAACACCTATAAGCAATTTTTTTAACTAAGTATTCTTTTTTATTTATATTTCGTTGTTATACTTATTTTTAAAACGATTATAAATTCCGATACATGTGTTAAAAAACATGTTTTATTTTATAACGTAGGTACCTATACTAAACATCCCTACTAACATCTTCGTCGACAGAGGCAGCCCTAGCAATTCACAATATCCACGCGGCTGCGCGATCTACAAAGCAAAACCCACTTTACGTTTGTAAGGTTAGGTACATTTTCGTCCGCAGCGTCTATCGACTTGAAAGTGTAGGCTATTATAGCGGTAGGTATTGAACATTTTGTATGAAGTGAGTTATCTGGTTATCAGTGATCTCGGTCTCTTATCCCAGTATGTTTACTGTAGAACGCGTACGGCGCGTCGTTCCCGCTGGGCGGGTGCCGCGCGTGGAGCACGTCGGGTGGGTCGGGGGGCGCGGGTGGCACGTGCGGCGCCGCGCGCGGCTGTGCGGCGCACGTGGCGTGTGCCGCCTGCCGCGCCGAGCCCGCCTGCGGCTGGTGCGACGACGGCGCGGGCGGCGGCCGGGGACTGTGCCTGCCTGGTGGCGCGAGGAGGCCGCATGCGCCTAAAGTGTGCGCGCAGCATCGGTGAGTCAAGCCTTTGGGTTCTTACTTCTTCTTCGTGTCGATGATTGTGCCAACGTAAAGGGCGAGGAAGGAACATGGATGGTCATCCGAAAAAAAAAAGGTAAGCTTTGACCAAAACTCTGCCACTATGTTTCGTACCATGCGTGTTTCCGAACGCATGTCTTGTCATCCGAGCATCTGACAGTTTGTTTTTTGACGTTTCGTCACTTGTCGTTGATTCATTACGAGATTACATTAAATTTTTATTGATTGATTGAGATAATTGGTAAATCCAAGTGAATCCCTTTTGTTTGCAAGATTTTGGTTGTGATTCAGTGTTAATTTGACAAAACGTCCCCATTTGTGTCAGAAACCGGGTTTATTTGTTCATTGTAAAGCGCCGGTTTGAGGTTATGCTTGGCCCCGCGTGCGAGGTGAAAATTGAACATTATAATTGTGAAAAGTGTTGACGGTGGTGCCTTTGAACTATTACCAGTGCTGCATTCCGACCTGTTACGCGCTGCTGAGACTAGCGTCTGTTGAAACATAGTCGGATCTGCAAATCCACCCATCACATCATAACATTATACACGCACACACACAGACAGACAATACCAGAACCGGCTTGATCAAGGACTGGTCATCCCCTTCAGCCCACCGGCACCAGGTAAGTTCCTTTTCATAAGGGCAATTTAATTTGATTGTCTCCGCGAATCGCGTACGGTTCGGTCACAGCTTGCCCTGGTTTTGGACCGAACACACTACAACGGCGTTATCAGGCTTCTTGGCTTTAACGCTTAGCTACGAGTCGCCGCAACGCGATGGTCCTCACACGAAGGAAACAAATTCGCATTGTATACAGGGTGACTGGCTCGGGACCCGCCATAGCAAATTCGCATATAGAGGAGGTCATTTGCTAATTACTGAACCTTACTTTCCCTAACCAAAGTTTTATAGTTTAGGAGATATGTAAATTTTTATACTTTATTGTTTTTTTTCCAAAATTTGCCCTTCAAGCATTCATAACTTTTTTTTTGCTTTATTTTGTGGGTTTTTATTACTATTTGTTAGTAGTCATAAACATTGGTGATTAAAATACCTCGGAACTTCCCTCAAACTAGGGTACAAAATAAGACAGTACGCTTTTTAAAGAAAATAATGCCAAATCAGAATCATTACGATGAAATTCAACCTCAAATTAAAAAAAAAGCTACGGTGTTTCAATAATTACATTTTATCAAAATGTGTTCTCTAGGTATCTCTAATCTTCTCTATCTATAACCTTTCCAACGGTACCAAATTTGTACTTAAAAAGTTGCTAGTTTAAAAAAAACAATTCAGTATAGGTTTGTTGAAGCTAATTGTGCAAAGTATTTTTTTGCAAATTTATGACTAGGAAGGTAGAAATTCTTAGTGGATTTACATTTTTTATTATTCAAAAAAATACTTTTACAATGTAAAACAGAAAAAAAGGAAAAGATATCGGAAAGCAAAAGCAAAAATTTAAGATATTGCTGGAATTGCTGCCCGCGATTTCTGAAACATTCCCGATATCTTTTCCTCATTTCCGTAATGGTAAAACAAGCTTAATATCTTAATAAATAAATGAACAAGAATAATTGCTTTTTTTTAATAAACTCTTCTTTTGTCCTTATTTAATTTTCTTCAATGCACTTAAAAATCAAATGCGTACGTCACGTCTGGGGCCGGGCCAAAGAGTTGGCCTGCAATGAAAAAATATGGAAAGGATTTTAAATTCCCGGTATCTTTTCCTATAGGTACTTTTCTGTTTTACATTGTAAAAGTATTTTAAATAATAAAAATGTAAATCCACTAAGAATTTCTACCAACCTAGTTATAAATTTGCAAAAATTCTTTGCACAATTAGCTTCAACAAACCTATACTGAATTGTTTTTTTGAAACTAGCAACTTTTTTAATACAAATTTGATATCGTTGGTAAGTTTATAAACTAGAGAACACATTTTGATAAAAAGTAATTATTGAAACACCGCAGCTTTTTTTTTATTTGAGGTTGAATTTGATCGTCATGTTTTTGATTTCTCATTATTTTCTTTAAAAAGCGTACTATGTTATTTTTTTACCCTAGTTTGAGGGAAGTTCCGAGGTATTTTAATCACCAATGTTTATGACTACCAACAAATAGTAAAAAAAACCCACAAAAATCAAGCAAAAAAAAAGTTATGAATGCTGGAAGGTCAAATTTTGGAAAAATTTCAATAAAGTATAAAAAGTGACATATCTCCTAAACGATAAAACTTTGGTTGGGGAAAGTAAGGTCCAGTAATTAGCAAATGACCTCCTCTATATGCGATTTTGCTATGGCGGGTCCCGAGCCAGTCACCCTGTATAAATCATACTATTTCAACGCACTAACTTGCGGGCATCCACACCAATTGAATACTTACCGCAGTATTCGTGCGGCATCCTCTGAGTAACGCACTACAGCAGCGTGGGGCACCTCAGTTGCCATCAAATGTATCTCGTCATGGATTTCGATACAAACAATGTAAGGTCCCTTTAGTATCCGGCTCGAAGGACTATTAAATATAACGTCCCGTAGTAGTTGGCGCCTTGCACTTGCAGTTTAAGTCAGAAGTGGCAAGTAAGTATTTTGAGTTAGGTGAGTTGATGTGCCGATCACAACTAAGTCAGAGTAGGTTGGATGCCAATCCGCGGTGTTTGCGTAAGGATACGAAAAAGAAAAGTCGGTCGCTGCTTTTGCAGCAGTTTTTCTATAGCCAGTTCCCGGAGGACAATTTACAAAAGCTTTGCGTTAGCAAATGTCAGTTCCTTTCCATCAGTGTAAATATTTTTAATTTTCCACACTACTGTCTTTTTTTCGGATGGGAAATCATCAAATGACTCCTCCTTCTTTGGGCGGATCGGGAGGGAGTGTCAGACTTTTACAAATTATACCCATCATGTTCTTTCCTCGCCCTTTATTTTACCACGGTACCGGTATGGGCCACGGTATCTCTTTCGAACAGTCCCGCAGCCCCGGCAGGCTTCGGCCCTTGCGGACCCCTTCCTTTATGCTGACATCTCTTGGTCGTCGCTTGTGGAACACTCTGGTCTGGTCGACACGGCCTGTCGTCATAAGACAGACGGACGGCGAGCTAGCACATAGTGAACCGTCCACAGGCCCGCGCCTACGGTGCACGCCCGGTGCGTCTCCCGCGGCGACTGGGGCGAGAGGTTCTCTCCCTCTCACGTTCCGCCACCTCCTTCGCTAGCATGACTGCTTTGCAGAAGGAGATGACGGCTTCCCATTCCGTCTCGCTTCGGAAACAGGGCCAGACGCGAGAGGTGTGCTCCACCGTGTCCTTCTGTCGATCCTCGCAATGGAACACTACTCTGTCTGCGGTCCCATCATTCACTCCCTTAAATCATTTGTTTTACTCATAATTATGTATTATTCTTTACCCAGGTGGCATTTCACAGCCTGTCCGGCCTGCCAGTGCAACGGGCACTCGGTGTGCGACAGTGCGGCGCGCTGCATGCAGCCGTGCGCGGGCCGAACGGTGGGCGAACATTGCGACGTGTGCGCGCCCGGACACTGGGGCAACCCGCTCAACGGCGGCGTGTGCACACGTGAGTACTGCTATAGGCGGTAGGGCTCGCTGCATGCAGCCGTTAGTATTTGCACAAAGTTTAAATCGAAGTATCACTTATGTGCTCCAATATCGTTGCCGGTTTTAACGTTTTTCTTTTGTGATCAACTCCTCGTTCCCGGATGCTGTTGTGTGTAAATCCCAAGCTTATTTTAACATCAATCAACGGCTGGGTTTGCCAACCCCAGTCTTTGCAGGACCAACACAAGCAGCTTTTCAAAGACCTCTAATCAAGATTTGGGATTGAGATATTAAATTAGCAATCCACCCAACAAGGCTATTTGCAAAGCTCAAGGCTCGAAAGGCCTTTCATATTCATATATTCATATTCATTTATTTGCATTCCACAAGGTAAAACATGGTGTTAACAAAAAGCTTAGAGCTAAGAACCGTTGTAGACCCTGTCAGGGCACAGCAAAATCTAATTCTTACATGCTAACAATTGAAATATACACAAAACCGAATAATTAGATAAACAAAAACAAGAAAAAGCAAAGAAATATAAATGTCAAAATACTTAAATTTAGAAATTACAATGTCAGTCGTACATAGAAACATAGCCAAAAATTAAAATTAAATTCATACACCACAAAAAACAAAATAATTATTTAAAACTCACAAAACAATAACATACCATTAGCAAACATTTATGTTTCTATTATTAGTAGGCAGGTAGCTATTTCCTTTATATCACTCGGTGCACTATGTTCTTGATTACAACATTACTAATGTAAACATTTTCTTACAGCATGTGAATGCAACGCCCAAGCAGTAGCATGTGCCGCCGACACCGGCAGATGTTACTGCAGCACTAAAGGTCTAGCGGGGGACAGATGCGACAAATGTGACAACACCAATCACTATCACGCTGACATCTACAACAAGGGAGCTTGTTACTGTAAGTATTGTGATTTAGGTTTTTCAGGATAAGTTAAATTAAAACAAACATGCTCGGCTTACAAAATCTAACGGAAGAAGTTTATTACTTTTATGAATCATAGACACTCTTTGCTATAAAGAATATTATGTAGATGTAACTGATTAAAACAAGGTATTTTGAGCACATTACAACAGTATTACACCCTTTTTTTACTACCGCGGCTGAGAGGCACTTGTTCTTCCCTTTATTGATTCCTAGATGCTTGTTAAGTTTTTATCTGGTTTTACGTTTTTTTGTGTAGTAAGCAACGATCTATTGTCGGGCCAAAGTTGTCCCTCCTTACTTTAGGTGGAAGCTCAATGGTGGCCCGCAAAATTCAAATTGTCTTGCCTTTTTTGCAATTTGCAGGTACTGACCTGCATGTTGACTAGAATATATCAATACAACCCTCGTAAGTTCATGTAACCTGATTGAATGACTATTTCATGAAAATGTTGCAAAAAACGTAAGAAAACTTGATTTCGTAGGCTACTGTGGAACGTCCGCCTAAAGTACTAATGCTGTAACACCACTATCACTACATATTATAAATCAAAGTCCTCCGCCGTGTCCGTCTACAAACTCAAAATTAGTGCACCGATTTTCATGCTGTTTTCACCAATGGATAGAGTGGTTCTTGAGGAAGATTTTAGTATATAATTTGTACGCAGGCGCAATACCAAATGATTTGGAAAGAGTTACCATGGAATTTCTAGCCGGTTTTTCTCCATATCAACCAAACCAAACCGTGCACTCTTCTCGACGTTCTATAAGTGCCCATGTATGCCTAATTGAAGTAAACACGAGTTGACGATGATAATTTTAGATGTCAAAAAATAACTAATAAGTCTGTCACTAGATTACCAAAAAATATTGGCCACATTTTTTTCTTTTTTCACGTAAACAAAAAATGAAGACGTTACATTGCGCCGAAAATCGCTGTGACGTCACATTTGAGTACATTTTTACCGGAAAGTGACGTCGCAAGCCCCTACTCATGTACTTTGACGTGTCTCCGCGTAATTTTCAATTAATTTGATAAAACAAAAAACACATATCCAAATTTTTTTGATAATCTTACTGGCGGACTACACAGAACTATTATTTTTTTCATTCAGGCTTCATGTCTATTTTCTTTTTCTTCCATAGATGACCTCGCAGTAGACTACCAGTTCACCTTCAACTTATCAAAAAAGGAAGACCGTCATCTCTCCGCGATAAACTTCAGGAACGCGCCGGTCAAACCGGATGTGGACGCAGACTTTAGCATCACCTGTTCTGCTCACGCCCGCATGAATCTCACCGTGAGGACGAGAAGCGATCCAGCTGAGAGAACGCTCTTTAGTGATGTTAATTGCACTAATTTTAGGTTTAAGTAAGTTTTTATTCGTTACTTCTAGTAATTCAAGGCTATAAAAATAGCCACTCACGCACACAATAAAAAAAAAATATATTGATTTAAAAGAGTGTCCATGGAGTTTCTTGCCCGTTCTTCTCCATAAAGATCTACGCTAGGGAATGGGCAACTACAGTACTTTCTCAAGTTATTATGCCTTGTGACTGTGACTGTAGCTTTGATTTTATTTGTATTTTGACATTCAAAAGTGCCGTAATGGTCTAGTTGAAATAAATGCTTTGAGTTTGAGTTATGTTAGCAAGCATATTACAAGTTGGGCGATTATATCGCTGAAATAAATGTTTGACTCAATGCTGGCCCTGCTCCACAAAGGAGCGCATAAATTGATAGCATTCAATTTAAACACTCAGGCCAATTTTCAGATTAAGCCGAGCTTGCCTAGGTTGGTCAGTGAATGGGTGACCACCCATTACTTACCGAGTTTCCTCCGTGCCTCGGTAAGCACGTTAAACTGTTGGTCTCGGTTGTCAATTGTAGATCTTTGACAGTCGTTACAGAGTCCCTACTCCATAAGGCTCATTGCAGACAGAACGGAGCGCAGCGGAGAGGATTTTATTAACGCACTTGAAAATAAACTTTATTACAATAAAGTGCATAAATGCTTGAACGTGACAAAAAATACTCGCGCGTCCTCGACGATACGCTCGAGCATACGCGATCCTAAAGAAAATGCTCGAGACCGCGCGGGGATTATTCCTCTCTGTCTGCGCTGACCCTAAAGTTTCGTCCGTATATTCTCATCTATCCGTCTCTCTCGCACACGTCTGCAGATGAATGCGCGTGAGAAAGACGGATAAATTCGAGTACGGACGAAGCATCAGGGAGTAGGGCGTCTGGTAGTCAGTGGCCTGAAAGTCTGACAACCAGTCTTACTGAGAGGTATCGTATTACCCAGTACTAGATTGTGGAGGTCAGATAGGCAGTCGCTCCATGTAAAAAACTGGTACTCAGCTGCATCCGGTTAGACTGGAAGCCGATCCCAACATAATAGGCTAGTTTCCACCATCAATAAATTGCAAATCTATGTAGTCAGTCAGGAGTATTGGAAAATAAGGGACACGTATTTTTGTTTTTGTAAATCAAGGTACATTGACAAAGATAAAACGCATCAAAACTCGGGAGTGGGAGCTCCTGACGTCAGAACGCACTAAAAATTATGCCACGGCGTGACGTATTGAGAATTTTAAAGCGTCGTATCTTCGTCAATTTTGGTTTACGTAACAAAAGAAAAAATACAGGTCAAATCTTTTTTGATAATCTAACTAACTAATTAGTTTTTTTTTGCCAGATATGATGCCAGGCAGATGATGACTCAAAAGTATTTCTACTTATTTCTAAGCTGATTACATGTCTATCCTGGCTCATCAGATTCGCGAAATCCGAGCACGCATTCGGCGTCGAAGACAACGTAACGCTGACGACGTTCTTCGTGTACGTGTATGACTTCCGGCCCCCGCTGTGGATACAGATCTCGTTCTCTCAATACCCCAAGTTGAACCTGCAGCAGTTCTTCATCACCTTTTCTTCGTGTTTCTTACTGCTGCTACTCGTAGCTGCTGCCTTGTGGAAGATTAAGCAGGTTTGTGTGTTTTTTGTATTGTTTTCTACCTTCTTTCCTTTCCTAACTAAAAAACAAAAACATCAAAATCGGTCAAGACGTTCAGCAAGATAAGAAAATTACGAACTTCAGCATTTTACTTAAAAAGATAATGTCACCATCGCGCAACTCCACGGAAAATATTTGTTAAAGGAACGTGTTTGATTGGTGAAAAATATTATTATACCTTTGACACTATAAAACTAAGATTTTTTTTTTTTAATTTCGCCGTGTACTCTGTCATTTCCACCTAAAGTCGTGTTGACATGATTAGAGTATGCTCGGACCGAGTGGACTCGAATACCTACCTATTTTTTTCTTCAAGTTTGTTGATTAGCAAGCGATGTCAAAAATTTGTTGTTTTTAGCCGCAATTTTTCAATTTAGAAGGAAAGAAAATAGAAGATTGAAAAAATTGTATTCTGTTAAACAATATTAGTGAATTGTTTGTTTAGAAATACGACATGTACAGAAGAAGACAGCGGCTCTTCGTGGAGATGGAGCAGATGGCATCGCGGCCGTTCAGCCAAGTATGCGTCGAGCTGGAGAAAGGCGGAGCTGGTAAGTACCATCTAACATTTCAAAGTTAACTCTGTGTACAACTTCTGGGCCAACATACTTCCTCGAAAACTGGCTTTATAGCACTACTATTAGGTTCAGAATGCAGTGTATTTTACACACGTGGTTTTTTTCATGTAATTTTACTCGTGTTTTATTTCCACTGATAAATAACTATTAACTAACTTCAACGTGGGTCAATTCCTATAGTCAGCGTTAATCGTTTTTTTTTTTAATCTTAGCAAAGAGTCACTGTCACTGCAATTCTCGACGTCATAAAACCCTCGACTACGACTCGGGTGTGAATTCCGGCTCGGCTGCAATGACAAAGTTTGTTCACTTGTATCATAGTACATTTAGATGCAAGTTATGTCTTCTTGTATTCGCAGGTGCAGGTGTCCCAGCCCCCGTGGCGCTGGAGCCGTGTCGCGGTGGGCGCGCGGCCGTGCTGTCGCTGCTGGTGCGCCTGCCCACGGGTGGGACAGGGCGCGCGCCGCCGCTGGGCGGGCTGGCGGTGGCGTCAGCGCTGGTGACGCTGGGCCACCACGCGCACCACCCGCCCATGACCAGCGCCAAGCGTCCGCGCCATCACTGACGTAGTAGCACCACAGGTAACATGTTACATGCTAGTGCCAGGCTCCCTGCAGACACCGGCACACAATGTTACACACTAACACATCAAAATATTACTATAAAAGTTGAAAAAAAACATTATGCGCATACTCCTACCAATAATAATAGTTTTTGTTTCATAAAAATTGGCCCAGGATTTCCAAAGTTACAGCGATGTAAAGTTTCGCCGCTGTTTTAAATTTGTTTTTCCTATTTGTTGCTTCACGAGCTACCTTAACATTTAATATTTCCGGATTTTTTTAAAAAGAACACATTGTTTTTTCTTGAGTTTATTATTTTTCAATATGACGTCCTTTCAGAGACTATAATTATGATTCGGAAATTAAATCTTTTGTATTTTAGCATCTTTATATTACGCGGTTGTGACTTTTTTTTACGAGCTCGATCATTACTTACTTGCAGTTGAGTTTTAAATTTATACGGCAGTTTAAAAAGTTGAGCAGCAAAGAGTTTTATACATAGAATAAAATGAATGAGTCCGTACGTCTTAGCATGGAATTCTCAAATGACTTTTAAATGGTTGTTTAATATTTAATAATTCTTTGAATGTTTTTTTACTATTTCCCACAACTGTATTGAAAAACGTAGTGTAATACACGGGTGTGTGGGTTATTGCAAACTCGTGTCATTAATAACCTTCGCCTTCGGCTTAGTCTTGTTAATGACACCGCATTTACAATAACTTTCTTTCCACCCTTGTATCACAATGTACCAATTATACACAAGCTGATAGCAAAAAACGTTGGTGTAACTCATTGTGTTCTCTCACACGTACACATCTGGGGGCACGGCAGTGCCCCCGCCAAGTCGAGCGCGAAGCAAACACTGCCGTACCATCCTTTACTGGAACCATTTCGCCGCATTTTCAGGCCCCTATTTGAGAACCTCTGGATAAGACCAGAACGCAGAAATTTTCGTCATCCAGTAAGCTATAATCACATACTTAAAATCCAAAATTTCAAGTCTGTAGGTCATTTAGTTCCGAAGTTAAGCGAAAGCAAAGTTTCGCATTTATGACACTCACTCACTCACTCACTCATGATCATCAAAATAGAACTAGTACTTCCTATAAACTCAGAGAGTTGAAATTTGGTACAGAGTTAGGGTTTAATGGCCACATAAAGGGAAAACTATAAAAACTAGGATAATCGAAGATCTGGAGTACCTGGTGACCCTGATTAGAAAACACAAGAGCCCAACCAAACTATTAGAGAGATCGACATACCGCCTTTACAAAAAATATTCAACTTGGTTGGCCGCTTCATTTGATGTCAAAAATCGAAGGTCTGAAGTATCTGATGAAGAACCCTCAGCTGGTCTCAGCTGTATTAGAGACTAGCTTCTGCCCGCGACTTCGTTCGCGTGAGTTTCCCGCTTGCAACATTTCTTATTGCTGCGCTCCTATTGGTCACAGCGTGATGTTATATAACCTATATAGCCTTCCTCGATAAATGGACTATCCAACGCAAAAATAATTTTTCAATTCGAGCTGGTAGTTCCTGAGATTAACGCGTTCAACCAAACAAACAAACAAACTCTTCTGCTTTATAATTTAAGTACAGATATGGTAATGCCCCCTTCTACTATTGGTACATAAAAAAAATCGACTGTCATTGCAAAAATCCAGCGTAGTGGGACACATCTTCTAATTTAATCTAGCGTATAGCGTCCCACTGCTGGGCGAATGCCTCCCCTTCTGCTTTTAATACGCATATAAATAAAATTGAAGGAAAACTCTGGATAAGACTAGACTGGCTTTTATACTTATACTTACAAGTTTACAAGAAGAAATAGTCGAACGATTAACTTTACTCTACTCGAACATTACACAAATTAAATAAACAAATTACACTAAAATAGTAATTTTCTCCCAGCAGTACGAATATTAATAGGCTGATGATGATGATTAAATTCGCCCAAATTTTGTCAAAATAAAATGCATTGGACTAAGAGTGGCGGTGATACCCGCAAACGTCGCTAGATTGCGCTGACTCTATTTTAAAACGCGCTTACGTTTGTTTTTCCGATAACCTTATATGGCGAAGTGGCAACCGGCCGCGTTACAGTCGTTTACGACATTCTCCTTCTGCGCTTGAAAACGTTTACTAGGGATTAGGAGGGATTATTTGCATTTCGTTGATTTCGCTTATTATTTCGTGAGGTTTGCTAAGGTTAGCAGGTTGTTATTACAACAATTCGAAGATTTGAATAGGTTAGGAATTTTATGAAGAAACAGTACTTCGAAAATTCGCTGATAATTTGATTCACGAATTATTGCCTATTAAGTCAAAATTTGAGATCATACCCCGGGCATACGTGTACAGAGAACAATTCCCAAGCTGTGTGGCGTATGCCCTAACAATTCACAAGAGCCAAGGTCTAAGTCTAAAAAATGCCCTCATGGACATTGGCACCTCCATATTCTCTTGTGGCTAAGCCTAAGTGATGCTTTCACGAGTAACCAGTATCTTCATGTGGTGCACCTCATAAATGTTGACTTCAAGAGTATAAAAGCTCAAGCTTCAGCGATCACCGAATACAACCGGCTTGCGTAAATACCGCGCCGATCTTTCAGAAATTAAACCGTCTAAAAGAATAAATAATGAACGCGAATGGGCCATACGAAAAACTGTTGCTACTGTATACAATAATCTGAACCGGAAAAAAAGAAAAGAAAGATTTGTAATACTAAAAAAACTACTCCTAAAAAGAAAAAAGACTGTGTCAAATAAGAAAATCTAATAAAATAAGTCAATATGCCCCACGTTTCTACAAAAAGAAGTGAAATCCCACCAAAAACATTCTGTAAAAAACTAGCCAAGTCTCGATGGAGCTGCTTGTTTATCTCTAAAAAGTAATGAAATCTAGACAAAGTCGTGCCAAGGCTAAGGTTCCTTACTGCAATTTCTTTATTACTTATAGTTAATGTTGTGCGACTTGGCCGTTGAACATTCTTTATACGTTAGTGGGTACCTACAAGTCAATTTTGTAGTTACAATAGATATAACATTACGCGAAAACTAAATTAATGTTCAACGGCCAAGTCACACAACATTAACTATAAGTAATAAAGAAATTGCAGTAAGGAACCTTAGCCTTGGCACGACTTTGTCTAGATTTCATTACTTTTTAGAGATAAACAAGCAGCTCCATCGAGACTTGGCTAGTTTTTTACAGAATGTTTTTGGTGGGATACCTCTTACAGAAAAAACTTACCTAAAAGTAAAACTAATTTAAATTTTGATTTGTTTCAGATATGAACACCGATGTATATAGACAATGTATGTATTGAACTTTGTACATAGGACACAAGTAGTGCATTGCTCAAAGTGTAACATTGTAACATATTATAAATAATTATAATACTCATTTAATGTATTGTATGGTTTGTATGACTATGAAATGTAGGCCGGATGGTCGAAAATACACGCGTGGTCCTAGATTTTGTTTTTAGCGATGCAATATTGAGCCTATAATGTTCTCACTGCTGGGACACAGGCCTTCTCTCTATAAGAATAAGTGGGCTCGTAATCCTTTTATTAATACGTTTCTGGCAAACTGACTTTCGTTACTAATGTATGTTAAAAGGATAATTATCATT
Organism: Xestia ashworthii; assembly: GCA_950022955.1. Classification (NCBI taxonomy): domain Eukaryota; kingdom Metazoa; phylum Arthropoda; class Insecta; order Lepidoptera; family Noctuidae; genus Xestia; species Xestia ashworthii. The sequence continues at coordinate 16,503,795 of OX465570.1, read as the reverse complement.
GTTAAAGTAAATTAATAAAGACTGCCGAAAAATATTTGGAAAAATAATAATATTACATAATTATTCTAATAGATTGCACCATTATTTACAAAATGCATTTAGTGCTAGAGTTATAAATAAACGTCATTCTGGACAACGTTCCATTTTCAAATGTTCGAAGTTGACTGACAAGTCAGTTTCGAACATTTGAAAATGGAACATTGTTTAAACAAGTTTTAACGGTCAATGTTTTAAGTAATTTATGCTTCAAAAAGATCAGATTTAAAGGCCTTTTTGCACATTAAAGACATTTCAATCTTGATAATAATGTATCGCTAGAAAAACAAATCTAAACCACGCTACACATTAAAAATACATCAACAACGTTGATTTAAAGTTTTGTATAAAAAAATACTAATAAAAAAACAGAGTAGGAATAAGTACCTCACTGATACACTTCCATAATTGAAATGTTGCCAAAATACTCTAATTTGTTTCACTTTTAAACGTTTTGCACGTTATTGTAAAATTGTTGGGGTTTTGACGTATAGGGGGAGGGGGGAGACGGCAGAACCATTTTTCAACCTCTTTATTTTTCTTTCCTGGAACTTTCTGCTTTGAGTACAATAGGGTAGACTTAAAAAAAATCTAAATTAAAGAAAAAAAACGGAAGTCGATGTTTACTATGAGCAAACGTAATAAAATATGAAAAAAAAATACAATAGGGGATTAACCCAAAATAAAATCGAATTAGTTCGTCAGATAAATTTCCAAAAAAGATTGGACACATATTTTTTTCTTTTTTCTGTCGTAAACAACAATTGAAGACGATACAGTGCGTCGAGAACTCGTGTGACGTCACATTTCGGTACATTTTTACTGGAACGTGACGTCACAAGCCCCCCACTTGACACATGAACTCTGATGTGTTTTATCTTCGTCACTTTTTATTGATTTGATAAAACAAGATACACGTAACCAATATTTTTCAATAATCTAACTGACGGACTAAACAGAATCATAGTTTTTTATTCAGTCGTTATTCTATTCTTGCATACTTTCTTTGAAAGCTCTGTATTTCCCTTGTTTTTTTTTTTACTATACCGGCTTGAGATTGTGAATCTATTTTTTTCTATTCATTGCGAGAATCTCGTAGCGTTTTAGAAAACATTAAGCGAGTCTTAATTTTATACGAATGACGCCTAAATATTATTGTGTTACTGGAATTTCAACTCTCAGCACTAAGCACAGCTTTGAAAATCCAACTGACCTGTCTTATTTTGGCGGTTATTTAGATGTCGCTTAATGTTGATGAAAGCGGGAATAAACAGGCATGACGACGGTATCAAAAAAATACAAATCTATTTAGTCCGTAATCAGTTAGATTATTGAAAAATAATGGAGACGTATTTTTTGTTTTTGTAAATCAATGAATATTGACAAAGATAAAACGCATCAAAACTCGGGAGTGGGGGGTCGTGACGTCAGAACGAGCTAAAAATTGTACCTAGGCGTGATGTATTGGGAATTTTAAAAGCGTCGATTCTTCGTCAATTTTGATTTACGTAACAAAAGAAAAAATATGGGTCAAATATTTTTTAATAATCTACCTGACGGACCAATTAGATTTTTTTGTCGTCTACCGACAAAAATGTTAATGTGGTTTAAAAATTACATAGCAATGTAATTTTTATGTATTTGTGTTTTGAAGATCTGAAGTTCTAATTCCATCATTCTGTGCTCTAAGAAAATATGGTTCTGGTCGTCTTCCTTCTACATTAACAAGCCCTCTTTGCTTTAAAAAAATTGGACTGCGTTCGTAGAGTTAGAAGTTCATTGCATTTTTTATTTGTATTTCGTAAAACGTTTATTTTTAAGGGCTTATTATTCAGCTGGTCTGGTTTGCTGATTTGTTAGACAAATTTAACAAATTATGGCAGCTCGTTGATACATAAGATAAGTGTGAATAAAAATGGTAAATAGGTTTTCTTTTATTCGTATGATCTTCTCAGTATAGAGGCAGAGGTTTGCCGCAACCTACTAAGTCGTCGGTATACTTTGTAAGAATCTTGTTTTTATAACTTATTATTACGCCGGTAATCTTTGTAGGGTTAGACAGAGGCGCCTGAGGTGTTTATCAAATACTAGCACTTTGCCCGTGACCTCGTCCGCGAAAATTGTGATAGTTCGGCTAAATAGCATGATATCAATATAATTTATAGCCTATGTTACTCGGCAAAAATGTAGCTTTATAATGGTGAAAGAATTTTTAAAATCGGTTGAGTACTTCTTGAGTTAAATCGTAACAAAAAAACAAACAAAAGAATCAAATCAAATCTTTCCTCTTTATTGTAGTTTAGATTTTCACTGACTGCTTCGTTGGTCTAGTGGTAGCAAACGTGACTGCTGAGCCAGTAGCCCTGGGGTTTGATTCTTAGGACGGGCAAAGTGTTATTGGGTTTTCCAAGCAGCCATAGAGTTTATTATTTATTTAACACTTCAAGTACAGAGGCGGACTTATACAGATAATGCAGAGACAAGCAGTGGTAGGTGTCATTACTGAAACTCAACGAAACAACGAACGAGTTCATATTTATATCCGGTTGATTATAGATAAATATCGCTGGAAATTACACACAGCGCCATCTTGTGCCACACTAAGTAACGAGGCTTGTGTCGTGGATACCAGATAGTTGATATACTACAAAGATATTTTTTTTTGTAAATTAATTTTCAATTGTTTGATGGTAACAGACTCGACGCTCTCTATATATAACAATATGCGACTTAAACATAACTGACTAAAGGAGATGTTCCAGAAATGTATGGAACCTGGGCCACCACTGTACACTACGTAAATATGGCTATTTAACACAGTAACCGTTTTTATTGTAATTTTCTTTAATTTCACTTCGTTTCAATGTATGTTCAAATGAACTTGGTCAAGGAGAGCAACACAACATAAAATTAAATGTGGAGGATGGAAGGTCATTTTGACAAATCCAAACTCAAAGAAAAGACAGCCTTAAAGACGTCACTTCTTAAAACTGTCAAAGTCGTCAAACGACATGTCACACAACTGTCATGGCTGCCCTAAAAATAGGGTTATCTAATTAAAAAACCTTCATTCTTGCATGCCTGTACCCTTCTTCAAATTAATTTGTTAGTATTTTTATGAAATTCCCCTATTTTTGTCCAATTTATCTATGTAGTGTACAATGTGGTACATAGTGGTGGCCCAAAATCAAACATCTCCTTTGACCCTTCGAAGATTACAAGTGTGATGTTTGTTCTAAGATGTTAAAACAGAAAATAGTGCTGGTATAAATAATTGTAAGAATGAATTAGGTGAATATAGAGTTATTCATGGTGCTTTAACAGGCAATTATATAGCAATTGCCATTAATAATTTGCTGCCTATAATATTAAGGTTCGAATCTCGTATGAATGAGGCGAAAATGAATAAAATATGCGTTCTTACAAATAAAATGCAAGTCGGCAAACTATACCAGTTAAAAGGTCTTCACATAATACAGAGAATCGATATCGGCTCAACTCTGACTTTACTCACAGTAATGCATTGAAATGTGAGCTGTATATCGTGTTCTTTACGGTAGAATTTTCAACAAACACTTTTAGACGTATGAGGAACGGTGTATAAAATGCCTCATCGCCATTGAAAATGAGTTCTATGTTTGTAAAAAACCGTATAGCTCGCGGGTAATTTTATAATGCGATACAGAAGTTTTAGATCTCATTTTTACCCGTTTAAAATTTCTACCGTAATCAAAGCGAAATAAGGCTCATATTTCAATGCTTGTATAGAGTTTATGAAGTCGAGTCGACGCGACGTCTAATCTGGGTTGTGTCCGAAGACCTAAATCAAGTTTAGTCCTAGTGATATCGTTATCGATTCTAAGCCATTCGAGTATCGATATTTGTAATTATAAAATATTTATTTTTCCCAATGAAGTAAGTGTATTTAGCTAGCAAATGGAACGCTTGCAAAATTATATATACACGGTGTTTTGTGGGGGCAATGTCAGTATTCAGATAGGAAATAAAGGGGGTAAAGATAATTAATTTTGAATCTTATTTTTTAAATGAAAGAATTGCTTCAAAATAATATTTTTTTTCCGTATTGATGGGACAAATATTTAAACTCACATACACAGAAAGCCAGACCCGTAACAAATATCTGTAGGCAAAACTAATATTCGTTCCGTATTTTACCACTACACCAAGTATGGCATTATTATACTAGATATATATCGATAAGTTTAAAATTAACTAGTTTAAAAGATCTTGAATATAATAACGATTCTCCCCTTTGAAAGTTGGTTAAAAAATATCGTTTATACTGTACTGAACTTTATAGAGGCGTAATAAGGTTCAACATTGCTTGTCTCTACCTTCCTTATATATATTGGAAATTGACATCGTCCTAACAAAAACAGCTTATATAAAAGACAATTGTTCACGTAAAAAAGTTTCGCGTAGTTTTTTTTTAGATAGTTTTTATAATGCGTTGATCTGTGTTGAATATAAAAAGACAACGATGTAATATATGCGTATCATCACAATGTATTGTATGTTAGGAGGTTTAACTTATTAATAAAAGGAGATTAAGCTAGACTTACCCCCGAATGCTAAAACGTCACTAAAAATTTAAGTAGCATTTATATTTAACAGATACTCAAAAATGACGTTTGGCCATACAAAATTTTAAGTTTAAGAGCTGCTCAAATGATAAGCAGCTTTTAAATTTTTCAGTATTCGGGGGTAAGTTAACTGCCTCGACTTGCGTTATTCATAAAAACGTAATACCAAAATAATTTGTAAGTAAATCAAACATATTCTTACGGTAGTGTTTATTTATTTCGATTAGGTAACAGAATATATAGGTTCCCAAACACGTATTTAGAATAGACACTGATTTAAACAAGAGATATGAGAATATTTTTTCTATAGAAATTTTAAATTCCTCATATCTCGCCTTTATGTCATTGTCCTTTTAAAATATTTATTTGGGAACCTATATTCTGTAATACATTCGAAATATATACACACTACCTTAAGAATATGTTTGATTTTCATATTATTATGGTATTACGTTTGTATGAAAAACGCATGCTCCGCTGGCTCTTTAAGACAAAGCCAATCATGTCAGAGTTATGACAACTGCATAAGTACCAACAGCAGACTGTACATTTGCAGTAAGCTTAAACGAAAGAAAAAGTGTTATCAGGCAGCTATCTCTGATGTTATGATATGCATTCTCTGAGTAGTACGAGTAGCTAAGGAGAAAGGAAATACTTTTGACTAATTAGTTTTCAGGTGACATTTTGTAGTTTCTGCCGCTTTCATATGAAAAAGAATCGAGTGTATGTATACGGGGTCAAATTAAATTAACTAGCGAAATTTTATTTGCCAAAAAAATTAAAGACTTTCTAAGAAGTGTAAAGGGCCTTCACATCAACCAGGCATTCTGTACATCTAACTAACTCAAGGCTAAAATAAAGTGCAACATTAAAAACTACTTGTGTATTAAAAAAAAAACTTGTAAATTGAAAAATAAGGTGGAACTTTGACCTCCTGACGTAATAAAAAAAATAAAGTAGTTTGGCAAAATCAAAATAAAATTTCACAATCACGAGGAGAACTAGTGTCACGGCTTCATGTTCACCAAAAAGATGATATTGATGATTATAATTCTGTAACTACATACGTCTTACACCCGCGACCGATATTTTAATCAACATGCAACTTAGCACTGCCCTGCAAATTGCAAAAAAACGTAAGAAAATTTGAATTTCACCGGCCACCCTGGCGCTTTCACCTTAAACCTTTTTCTTACTAAGTTAAACCACTAAACCGACGGTTAAAATAGTAATAAGCTTAGGTCGGAGTAGGTAGATTGATTTTTGGTATTTGTATCATAAATGCACACAGAAAGATTAACATGGATAAGCCATTTTTCCGGTATTTCCGGATTCAATTAAATATTGTTGATGTTGGTAGTGGTATTATTACTACTCAATTCAAAATTTAAAGGAAAGTATGAAAACTTCCGATTGAAGAATTACTATTTTTATTTAATTTTTAGCCTTTTTATGTCCACAACTTTTTATAAATTGTTGCACTTAAACAAAAAATAATCAACCAATTCCAGAGGAATGTCCATATTAATCGGACGTTTCGGATCAATGACCCCAATTCAATCTACCTACTCCAACCTCTGGTAATAAGTAATGTTATCTATACGTAAAGTCACTACTGCATATAATAAATAGATGTAAATAGTGCCGCTTTGGATAAGACTACGATATTCATATTTTTATTACGACTGAATTGTAAATGATGTAAAATATAATGTTTTATTGTTTTTTTGAGTGAACGCATTTAGTTGGTGAATGTTGTGTTGGATTTGTTGTGAAACATTTTTTGGAACATGTTGCAAAATGTTTTAGGACATGTTGCAAAATGTTTTGGAACATGTTGCTATATGTTTTGTTTTAAACCGTGTGTCAATTTGAAAAGGAACTTTTGTGGGTGATGTTAAAATGTTTAGGAAATATTTTTACATGCCTTATGTATTTATCGTACCCAGTTAGAGAATAGGCGAAATCATATTACTTTTAAGCAATAACTTAAGACATAATAAAGCTTAAAAATGTTTTTAAATCAAGACACAACATTCACACACATTTTTTGTATTATAGCCTTAGATGTAAAAGACGTATTTTATCTAAATAATAAAATAATTATTAAATTAATAATACCAGCTAACTTTGTACGCAACTTAATAAATCGTTTTAGTCCAACATAAATATTTTTATGCCTTATTTAGTATTAATTATAATTAAATATCATCGCGAATTTGTAAAAAGTATCGATATTCTGAATATTAGATAAAAATAAGTGTACTTTTCGGTTTTTTTTTTACTTTTTTATTGCATCAGTTGAAATTAATAATGTCTAAAGTTCAATGAATGTTAAAATTAAATAAATAATTTTAAATTAACACAGTTATGTGATCTCAGTGTTAGAGAATTTACGTTTTCTATAAATCTGTAATATTATGAAATATTTTCAATGATAAACCGCTATCGGATTTAATAATATGTAAAATATATAAGGCACAGATTTGCACAGACGAAATGTTTTGTGACGCGCAGGTACATTCGCCAACACATCAATTTACCACGAACTGTCAGTTTTCTCCGGATGATATTAAACCATAACATGTTGATGGTTAAGTTAAAAATGGAATGAGAACATTAGGCAGTTATTAGTAACTTGATGCGCTGTTGACTGTGCACAAGGAAACGCAATTTTTGTGCAAATATCTATATTTTTTATTAAAATGTGTTCAACAAAACGTTCATTATGTATTGAAGCCTTCAATTACATTATAATAAGTTTGTACGGTGAAAATTTGAAATGTCACAAGGGAACCAACAGCGCGTTCCTATTTCAAATTTTCGCCGTCGATTTATAATATTAACCTCTGGGCAAATAAAAGCTCTCTACTGTATGCCATTAATCTATGCCCTTTTGGTTAATAATAAGTGACCAGTCTGTAAATGCTTCGTCTGTGTAAAATTAATCACATCAACTACAGTGAAAGATCGAAGCCATTTTGTAAAGTCGAATTGCTTTACCACTTTTTAAAACAACTTCCAGTTTCAATGCGGTTAGCGCTTAATGAAATTGTTTGCGGAAACGAAGAAGTTTCTTGATGTTGAAAACTGCACTATATTTAACTAAATGGAATTAAAAAATAGATCAAAACTAGAAAACCGGTATTTTTTTCACCAATAAATGACTGAGAAATTTACGAAAGCCACTAAAAGGGGGATGAATATAAATGTTGATGAATGTAGTGGGAGAGGAAGATCAAGGAATCGATGGATGGATTATGTGAGGTATAATACACAGGGTGTAAACAACCTCATCACGAAGCCGTCAACCAAGCATTCTGTACATCAAACTAAGTAACTTTACGCAAAAATGATCCCTGGGAAACAACTTTTTTTTGGGTGAAAAATCATGTTTTGTGGTAAAACTCAATGTAACGCACTTAAAACATTGTGCTGATGGATGGATTGAATAGTACGGGGTGTTACGAGTGTTTAAAGTAAAAACAAAATAAAAAAAAACTTGTATTTAAAAAAAAATACCTGGGCAAAAAGTTGGAACTTTGTCCCGTGATGGTTCACTCAGGAGAACGAAAGCAAAAAAAAACGTGTTGGGCCGACCCCAAGTAACACAGGTTTAGGGAAGGAAAATAATGATAATGAAATAGATTACGAAATACAAACCAAAAAATAAACACATAAAGCCGGAATTGGGCATTTTTTTTTCTTTTAATCTGTCTTATGTTACTGCAGAAATAAAAGGAGTATTAGGGTGGTAAAGTAATTCTATATTCGATTATGCAACAGGCAATAGTGAAATGATCGCATCATTGTGGTCGGGTTTAATTTCAATTTGGAACTTCGACCAACTTTCACATGATTCGAACAATATACAAAATAACCGCAATATTTTAGTTGCTTACTTTGTATCTCAATTTTATATAAAAATCTTATGATTTTAACATGCTATATGAACATGCATTTAATTAAATGTAATAAATAAAAATCTCACATAGCGATAATATTTGAATAATTTAGTTAAATGACAATTTAATTTGATCTGTTTTAAAAGTTTAAATCTTTCATTGAAAATAATAAATTGTTGTTAAAATGTTAGGGTTTTTATTTTATAAAAATATAATAAATATTACTTATTATTTTATTTTATGCTTTACGTTAGTATTTTAATTTTATAAATATAATATAGTATTGTGTATTTTAAGTGAAAACAGTGTTAAACATTTTCTTTTTCAGTTAATAAAAAGATTTAAATTATTAAAACAGCTTTATTTACTTGTGGGTTTTATTGAACACAATATATTAATCTGATCACAATATTTTACTAAAACTAGGTGACACCTAATTCAATGCCTAAATGAAAGACGGCTGACTGCCTAGAGTTGAAATTCCAACAGTGAAATAATATTGGCATTCAGTTAGTTAGCACTTCGAGTTGGCGATATCGATCATGCACACGTAAATACCGTCAAGGATCCTAAAACTATGGCAGACATTAATTAAATTAATAACCTCTCTACAGGGTGTAAACAAACTTCACGAAGCCGTAAACCAAGCATTCTGTAGATCAAACTGAGTAACCATGCCCAAAAAATGTTCTAGGACTTTTTTTGGGGCTCTTAAAACATTGTGCTGCTTGATGGATTAAATAATACAGAGGTCGCGGAGGTCTTAAAATAATTCGTTAATCTTAGATCCTCGGTATAGTCATCACTCCATTTTCCTCATCTCAATTCGTTATTTAGTATTCCTCATTCCTTTCAATATAGTTTGATTTGATACCCGTAATGAAGGATGTCGTTTTTGCGTCGGGGGTACATTAAAAATGTCCATTTCAACCACGCGGACAACTCACAATATTTGATGAAACTTTGCCAGGAATTAGTCGTAATTTGTTACTTTACACACCTCTTTTCTTGAATTTGTCCCAAAAAAAACCAAGACGCTATGACAAAGAATAGTTGGCCGCTAGAACCGCCACTTGCCGTAGTCACCGCCCGTGATTACACAGAAACTATATAATGCAGATAGACGAATGATACATCAAAAGAAAGGTCTTACTTTGTTTAATTTGTCCCAAAAATAAAAAACGTCAAAACGTAAATAAACAAAAAGTTATGCAATGTTTAGTTTTCAGGTTATGAGTAGGTAGGTATATCACCATAAGTATCAAATTAATAGAGGCTAATGTGTATAGACAATTAGATTTTAATTTGTTAGGTACAGCGAAAAAACACAAAAAAATACTAGAAAGTAGGTTCAATAATATGTTAGAGTCGATTTTAGTTGGCCGCTCGGACGGCAATATGCCTAAAATACAATGGCGTTTATCTCGTTATTAAAAGTAGGTTTAAGCTTAATTAGAGTACTAATCGACGGGTAACGTAACCTAGTTTGCATAAATATGGCGAATATAACTGCAGCATTCATATTTTAGAAGATATTTACAAAAACACAGTAGTATGAAATCGTATGAGAGTAGGGTGACCATGAATTTTCACATTTTCGGAATTTTCGATATTCACATCTTATTTTTTTAGGGAGAGTGCATAATTTATAAAAGTAAGAGTCACAAATCGATTAAAATTTCTTTATTCATAATCAACACAAAGGCAAACAAATCAAGTAATAAAAGTCAACAAGATAAATAAAATGTATAGATTAGGAAATATAGAGCAGAATCTGAAATAAAGTGTAAAAAAATTTCGAAAACTTTTTGAGAGTTGCAAACTTGGGTATACATAGCCATAACGGGTCCAAACAATATACTAAGAAATCAGATGTACATCATGTCTTTTTCATTCATTTCTCGATTTTGACCGGTGTATATTTTAAAGGTGCCGTAACTCGGTAACCAATAGACCTACAGAGCTGCGGTTAGACTTAATTTGTCACAAATTGAATACGGTTAAAAACATGTCAGATGATCTTTCCTCGAGAAATGCGTGGATTAGAACATATAGAGCTGAATTTGAAAAATGACCAAAAATCTAGCGTTAGTTAGGCTGTAAAAAATTTACACAACTTTTTAAAGAGTTGCAAACTTGGGTATAGATAGCCCTAATGGATCCAAACAATATACTAAAAAATCAGAGATACGTCATGCATTGCGAATTTAGCGATTTTTTGGACGGATTTTGACTGGCCTTTATGATCTGTCATTTTTCAACATAGTTTTTGGTAATTTTTATCAAGACTGATCGTTATTATTTATGAAATTATGTAGGAACACTGGCAAAAATGGCAATGCAGATAGAACGTTACTTTATATAATGAAAGAAGTGTGGTTACGACGCAATTATATTTTACAGATAAATTAAAAGCTAATGTAGGTAAGTTATTAAGCTAAGAATATTTTTAAGAGATGACCACACTTGAAGTGAAGTGAAATCACATTAAAATGTGGCAGAGACGAATTTCATGTCTTTTTATAGATACTTAATAATTATAAGTACGTACTAAGTACAGTTTATTACTTTATTCAAGTCATCATAAAATTGTAAAAAATTAACTTACCGCAGTCGATTTGGATCCCTCTGCAATACACTTTTTGGTGGTGAGTTCCAACATATAAGTGGGCACAACTGATAACTGCACTTTTAGACACTTCTGGATTTGGAATGATAATTGTCTCAGTAACTTAGTAGTATGAAAATCACGGGAATTAGATACGTACGAGCATACACTTCAAAATTCAGCACAGGAATGATATTATTTGCAACAAAAAATAATCGCTTTTTAAACCCCCTGCGACAAATATTTTTAACAATAGTTTGGAAACAAAAGAGATTATTTTTCTGGAATCGTTCCCATCATAAAACACCTGCGGAAAGTCAATGAAACGAAATTTTTATCAGTAAATAAGTACCTACTTTAAAGAATTAAGTACAATAGACATCAATATGTCCGCAAAACGAACCGCATATTCGTTCAGAATACAACATTAACAAGATGCCTTTGTACTAATGTAATCATTATAAAACATATGACATCCGGGTATTTATCGCGAATTTACCTTTAATTTTATCCCGACGTTCAATCATACTACAAACAGTTTATTACTTTATTCAAGTCATCATAAAATTGTAAAATTAAACTTACCGCAGTCGATTTGGATCCCTCTGCAATACACTTTTGGTGGTGAGTTCTACATTAACAAATCCAACATATAAGTGGGCACAACTGATAGCTAAGCACTTTTAGACACTTCTGGATTTAATGATAATTGTCTCAGTAAGTTAGTAGTATGAAAATCACGGGAATTAAATACGTACAAGCATACACTTCAAAATTCAGTACAGTAATGATATTATTCGCAACAAAAAATAATCGCTTTTTAAACCCCTTGCGACAAATATTTTAACAATAGTTTGGAAACAAAAGAGATTCTTTTTTTGGAATCGTTCTCATCATAAAACACCTGCGGAAAGTCAATGAAACGAAATTTTTATCAGTAAATGGGTACTTTAAAGATTAAGAACAATAGACATCAATATGACCGCAAAACGAACCGCATATTCGTTCAGAATACAACATTAACAACATGCCTTTGTACTAATGTAATAATGGTCACCCTACTCTACTTGTATTCACTCGCCCTAAAAAAATAAGATGTGAATACTATATATCGAAAATTCCGAAAATGTGAAAATTCATGGTCACCCTACTCTCATACGATTTCATACTACTGTGTTTTTGTAAATATCTTCTAAAATATGAATGCTGCAGTTATATTCGCCATATTTATGCAAACTAGGTTACGTTACCCGTCGATTAGTACTCTAATTAAGCTTAAACCTACTTTTAATAACGAGATAAACGCCATTGTATTTTAGGCATATTGCCGTCCGAGCGGCCAACTAAAATCGACTCTAACATATTATTGCAGTGCCGCACGAGCTATCCTTGTGATCGGACGTTTACTAACATCTGTTACAGTTTAGTGTGCGCATATTTTTTTGTCTTGTTTACGCTCGGGCCAACCGGTTTTCTCCGGTCGGTCCCTGCAGCTGTTGTTTTGTTCACATGAGTGAATCAAATCCAAGTAATGTAAACATCAATTCATTATCGAGCGCTGACGAGTTGGAGGACGGTACAAATATGGAATTTGAGGACAATACACAACAAAATGATACGGAGTTGATACGAGGGAAAAGACCAAGGGAGGAAACTTCGTCTGAAGAAGGATGGAGCGTAATAAATAGAGGACGGAACAAAGTAGTTTGTAATCGAGGAGACTTAGGTGAGAGGGAAAAAGAACAGAGGACACAGGTGGCCGTGAGTTGTAAAGAACCGCTGCCGAAACAGTTCGCCTTAGCTCGAATTCTTAAGACTCATAACATTGCCAGTGGCAAGATCTACAGGATTAAATACGTGCATCGTAATAAAATGTTAATTACGTTTGATACCGATTTCGGTGCAGAGGAATTTATAAATTGCCCAGTATTTACGGAGATGGGCTGGTCTTGTCAAAAAACTTCAGAAGTAGGAGTGTCGTACGGCCTTATTAAATCTATGGAACTCGAGATATCTGATAAAGATCTTAAAGCTAACCTGTCAAGCAGTGCGGAAATAATATCCATAAAGAGGCTAAATAAACGGTGCCCGGATGACCTAGACGGTAACGGCTGGAAACCGAGTGAAACTATTCGGCTTGGATTTAAAGGACCTTCTCTTCCGCCTTATGTCTACATTTTCAGTTTGAGGATTCCAGTGGAGCGATTTGTATTCCCTGTCACACAATGTGCTAACTGTTGGAAATATGGCCATTTAAAGATAAGATGTCCATCAAAGAACCTCGTGTGCCCCAAGTGCTCTCAAAAACATGAAAACTGTACAATTACATCATTTACTTGTGTGAATTGTTTAGGTGATCATATGGCGTTTGACAAAAAATGCCCCTTTTTTAAGAAAGAAAAGAAGCTGAGGGATTTAATGTCAGAATTTAATTGCTCCTACAGGAGAGCTCTCACATTATACGTCCCACCCTCCCCTGCTAATGTCCCACACATAGATTCTGAACCAATACCTGAAGTCGAATCGTTTTCTACAGTGATTGCCACAACTATCAGTGCGGCCCCAACGCTACTCCCAACTGACGAAAACGTCGGCACAACCTCTCAAGTGGTCTGCCCAGGTACATCCATAATAAATCAACAAACTAAGCCTCTGCCTAAACGCAATCTGAAGAAACAAAATCGCCGACCAGCAACCCCTACGCCTGCCGAGGACATGATATGGAATGATGTCTCAGAATCTTCAGATTCATCAGAGAAAATTAACTCTCCTCATTTGAATACAATCCATCATTCTGATAATAATAACAAGACTCCCGATAATCTAAATTTTTGGCATTTGATGAGAAAAATTAAAAATATTATAAGAAGCAAAGAATCTCTTCAGATTAAAATACAGCAAACAATTTCCGTATTTTCAGAGTGGCTGACACATAAAATTGTAAGTAGTTTATCTGTCGATGTGTTATTTAATTTATTTGTTGGAAATGGCTGATAACAGTAATTGTATGAACTTAAACATTATACAATGGAATTGTCAAAGTGTTAGGCCCAAATCTCGTTCACTGGAATTGCATCTAAGTCAAGAAAAAGTCCATATTGCCGTGCTCAGCGAAACATGGTTGGAGCCCGAGAGTTACTTTAAAATAAGTGAGTATAATACGTATAGATTGGACAGAGAAGATGGTTACGGTGGCGTTGCCATTATGACTCATCGCTCTGTTAAGTCTGTAGTTTGTACAACACAAAGTCGCAACCCCGGTATTGAATTGTTACATATTAGAATTCTGAATTGTCAGCATATTGAGAATATAGTGTCCGTTTATTGCCCTTCGTCAGTTCACACCACTCAAGAGGATTGGGACGAGATCTTTTCTATTGGGATCAGCAAAACTCTTATATTAGGAGATTTTAACGCGCATCACTCTAATTGGTCTGCTAGAACTGATCGCCGTGGTTCTGAAATATTTGACTCCATGTTGGATTATAATTTCATTCATTTGAACGATGGTAGTTTCACTAGACTCAGAATGGTTGATGGAGTTCTCCAGCAATCTAGTCCTGATATTTCATTTGTTTCATCAGATCTGTCCTTATTATTTATGTGGAAACCAACAAACGAATCACTCGGAAGTGATCATCTAATTATTCAATTAAATTGTGTACTTAACACTAGACGTGAATTCCAATGCAGAAGAAATTTTAAAAAATCTGACTGGACTTCATATTCTGGATATATAGACGATTATTTACAAAACTGTGTATCTCCCCGGGATCCTCAGGAGTTATATGACCTTCTACATAATATAATGCAAAAAGCTGCGGATAAGTATATTCCCTACATTAAAATCCCTCAAAACATTTGTAACACATTTAAGCCAAAACCATATTGGTCTTCAGAGCTATCCAAGGCGGTTGCGGAGCGACGCTTGGCTCTCGCGAATCTGAGAGGCTGCCCCTGTCCCAGGAATTTAGATATCCTCAAAGAAAAAATAAGCACTGCTCAAAGGCTTATTCGCAACGCTAGATGTAAATCTTTTCAGCAGTTTTGTTCATCTATAGATGAATCCTCCTCAGCATCTGAAATGTGGCGCAAGATGAGGTGGTTAAAGGGTCGGCAAATTCCTAACGCATGTGTAGATAAAGAAAAAGCCGAGCGTCTGCTTAGCGACCTTACTCCAGATTTTGTTTGTCCCTCGCAGCCTACTTTTAATTCTAATAATGCAATGTTAGACTCGCCAATCTTAATGCCAGAATTGATCAACTGTATTAAAGCTACTGATACAGCACCTGGTTCAGATCAAATCTCCTTCTCCATGATAAAACATCTTCCACCTTCCGGTAAATCTATGTTACTTCAAATATTTAATCAATGTTTTTCTGTTGGTTTTGTTCCTCTACAATGGCGTCAAATCAAAATAGTTCCAATTCCCAAGCATAGTAGTTCATCTTTACGCCCTATCTCCCTGATATCTTGTATTTGTAAAATTTTCCATGCCATTTTAGCCAAACGTATAGAATGGTTCTTTGAAAAACAAAACCTCTTTCCTGAGGACATGGTAGGTTTCCGTAAAGCACGATCTTGTCTGGATAATCTTACGCGGTTGGTCTCTGAAATCCAACTAGGATTCTCTAAAAATTTGGTTACAGCGGCGTGTTTTTTAGACATCGAGAGCGCTTATAACAATGTTGATATTCCTTGCCTGTTACGTATTTTAGACCAGTTTGGGGTTGGATCAAAAATCTGTTTTTATTTGTGGTCCTTTTTATCAAATAGACATCTGCAAGTGGCGACGTACGGCTGTGAGGTTGTTAGATTTACTGGCCGTGGGCTAGCTCAAGGTGACCCACTGGCTCCACTTTTATTCAATATTTTAACACTACATATTTGTAAGGAAGTTGGACAAGTTAACATATCTCAATATGCTGATGACTTTGTGTTGTACTCAACAAATCATAATCTAGACTTAGCGTTTGAAAAACTTCGGTCTGCTTTACGATATACCAAAGTATTAATTGATAAGTTAGGTTTGACTATGTCTCCAAATAAAACTAAGATCTGTGTTTTTAAAAAAGGTTGCTTTAGAAGGGCTGTCAACTTTGATTTTGATGATATTTCAATTGAAGTCGTTAATAATGTGAAATATCTAGGTATGTGGCTGGATAGCTCATTAAGATGGGGCAAGCATATCAATGAAACTTCACAGAAAGTAATGAAGTTCATTAATTTGATTAAAGTTTTATCCGGTCCGGGATGGGGACTCCATCAAAAACACTTAAGACGTATTTATATTTCCTTAATCCGTAGTAGGCTTGATTATGCCAGTTTCTTGTTCGACAATGGTTGCAAGACAAAACTAATAAAATTAGACAGGGTCCAAAACCAGGCATTACGTGTTGTCGGCGGATTTATAAGGAGCACCCCAATACATGTCATGGAAAGCGATCTGTGCCTTCCGCCACTTTATATTCGTCGGAGATACCTGGCATGCAAATTTATTCTTAAATCAAAATCTTTCCGCAGCAATAAAACCTTAGAATCAGTAGAAAACCTTTCAGGAGTTAGAGGCTCCAACTATTGGCAGAACAAGAAACTGCCATTACTTGTTGACATCTTCTTCCATTATAATTCCGTCCCAATATATTCGAGTGTTCAACTTGGTATGTTTTCACTTGATAAATGGATTAGTAGCATAAATATTTCTCATTTAATCTTCGATAACATCCCTAGTATTTCTAAAGCTAAACGTCACTACACTATTTTACAACTAAAACACTTATGTATTTCATATATACAAGAACAATATCCTGGTTATCATACAGTATTTACTGACGGTTCCAAAGATAAACATGTAGGAGGCGCTGCCTTTTTGGATCCTGTTCTTCTGAACCACATGAAGCTTAGGATTGATTCAGATATTTCTATTATGCACATTGAGTTGATTGCTATATTGGAAGCTTTGTCCTATATACTGTCAATTAATGGCGATAATTTTGTGATTCTGACAGACTCCAAAAGCTCGCTGCAACACTTGGCTCGGCACACTTCTCACATGCGAGGTATTCCGACAGCCTACGCGATATATGAATTGATCTTAAAACTTCAAGCTAATTCCAAAACGGTGCGCCTCCAATGGATTCCGTCACATATTCAATTTGAAGAAAATGATATTGTTGATTTACTCGCCAAACAAGCGTGTGTTGACGGAGTCCCTACGAATATTACTCCGCTATATTCAGACTACTTTGGAAAGGCAAAAAAAAAGTGTTTAGATTTTTGGCAAGAGTATTTTGATGAAAGATCAAAAGAAAAGGGGATCTGGTACCGAACTATCCAGCCAAAGATTTCTCGGTCTCCGTGGATTGATTGTGATCTGAACAGGAAATTAATTACTATAGCTTTAAGACTTCGTTCCGGCCATATTCCTTCGAATAAGTTCTATTATTTAATGAAGAAAGTTTTGTCTCCAAATTGTGATGACTGTGGAGTAATTGATGATGTTTTTCATATCCTGATGGAGTGTGTCCGGAACGAAAATAGTAGACCTAATGTTTTTGGACGATATAAAACGAATGATATTGGCATTTGTAATTCCATCCTTGCTTTTCCAGTGTCCGAGAAAGCAAAAGAATTATATGAACTAGTAATAAGTAGATCGTAAGTTAGTGCTAAGTAGATCGTAAGTAATTTGCTTTTCTGTACTGGGCGATGTGGTCGCTAAGCGACAAAGCCCTTTAATCAAATAAAAAAAAAAAAAAAAAAACATATTATTGAACCTACTTTCTAGTATTTTTTTGTGTTTTTTCGCTGTAACAAATTAAAATCTAATTGTCTATACACATTAGCCTCTATTAATTTGATACTTATGGTGATATACCTACCTACTCATAACCTGAAAACTAAACATTGCATAACTTTTTGTTTATTTACGTTTTGACGTTTTTTATTTTTGGGACAAATTAAACAAAGTAAGACCTTTCTTTTGATGTATCATTCGTCTATCTGCATTATATAGTTTCTGTGTAATCACGGGCGGTGACTACGGCAAGTGGCGGTTCTAGCGGCCAACTATTCTTTGTCATAGCGTCTTGGTTTTTTTTGGGACAAATTCAAGAAAAGAGGTGTGTAAAGTAACAAATTACGACTAATTCCTGGCAAAGTTTCATCAAATATTGTGAGTTGTCCGCGTGGTTGAAATGGACATCATTAAAAACTTGTGTTTAAAAGAAAACTTTTCAAAAAGTTGGAACTTTGACCCCTAATATCTCCGTAACTAGAAGGTTCCCAGCACAGAACATCTCCTTTATGTTCTGTGGTTCCCAGCCCCAGGTACCTACGTTCTAGAATAAAAAAAAATGATCGGAATGACGGGAAGAAGCGATTACATGAGCTAAACGCGAGTTTTATAATTACTAAAAGTATATGATTCACTGCTATAAACAAGACCAGAAAAATATATGATATTCTTCAGGATATATGCTAGCATGATAGTGTTTTGAAAACAATACTTACAATTAATTTGACTCGATAAAAAAAATCTAAAAATATATTTCAAACAAAAAAAAACATACTTACTAATATGCATGCGATCATTCTGGTTTTTTGGCAAATAATTCTACAAGCAATATATTAGCATGATAAGTGTTTTAGTTTTTTAATCCAATCAATAGTTGTAAGTACCTAAATCGATCGAAACCACTAATTTCGCGCTATTTGGCCCTCAGTGACTTACGTAACAACCGCTTTGTAGTGCAAGCTGATTAAAACTTTATTCTAACAGCATTTCCAAATAGAGTTGCTAATTTAGCTCGTCTAATCGCCTTAAAAATAATCCAGTCGGTGGGATTCACTGCCAGTTTCTCTGTTTCCCGATCATTATAATTTGGATCTCTCCAAAGTTCGAGTGAATCGGTTTCTCTAGGTAAGCGTGCTTCACCCAGGCCGCGACATCGCTACATATTATCAGGGCCGGTAGTCTCGACATAGATAACGACAAAATTGCTAACTTTCGATCGCTGATTACCTACTAACGAATAAATGCGGTTACAATAATTATGCTTACGAGAAACGCATCTAGGAAACATCCTACTCGCAAGCATCATTATTGCAACCGAATTTATTCGTTGGTAATTAGCAATCGAAAGTTAATGATTTTGTCATCATCTCTGTCGAGACTGCCGGCCCAGAGACTGCTTCTACGACCGGCCGTTTTCATTACAATGTTTTCCTTCACCGTTTTGAAAGCAGTGGTAGTGGTGGAACACAAAGTAATACGCCTGTCAGGATTCAACCCCATAAAACTCCCTTCAGCACAGACAGAGAGGAATAATCCCGCGCGGTCTCGGGCATTTTCTTTACGGATCGCGTATGCTCGAGCGTATCTTCGAGGACGCGCGAGCATTTTTTGTCAGGTTCAAGCATTTATGCATTTTATTTTAATAGTTTTAAAGTTTATTTTAAAGTGCGTTAATAAAATCCTAAGCCGGCTCCGACCCGAGGGTCGGCCGTAGCACAATCCATTGTCCGTTGCTCGGTAGCGGCTCGGAAGCGTGTGTGTGTCCATGTCACCGTCAAATTGACAAACACGTTATATTGTAACGCATTATTTTTCGTGAAATGCATGCGATGGTAGTCAACTCACGCGGTGTGGAGGGAAGGAGGGGTCCTCCTTGCCCAGTGGTACCACCTCTCATGAAAAGATAATGTACCATTCCTTAGAAATACCGATTAATATAACCTAACATTAAAACACTTTATATTCTCCTAAAAAGCGTAGTCGACGGAGCCCCACTTCGCGGGGTGTATTTCCGAGTGTAGGGTTTAAACCCTACTAACTAACCTAACGGGGGGGTGCCCCAAGTCCCGATTATGGGGGCAGAGATACTTCCATAGGTTCAGCTGACAATATTTCGAGAGTTTACAATATCGCTAGAGAGAAACACGTTATATTGTAATGTAACGTGTTTGTCAATTTTACGGTGACATCCATACAAAATTGCATGGTCGACACTGCTCGGACCCGACACGGTCTAGCTTGAGTCTAGCTTAATGCGAGTGCATTTACTGCGGGCAGGGGACAAGGGTAGGTAGGCTAAATTACACAAAAATACGGTAGTTGCACCACCGTATCGCATGACCACTTTAAGTTAATTTGCTGGACTTGGTATATTTATTTTAGTTCTGGGTTTTTCCGTCTGCATAGATAAGTTGGTTGAAGTTGCTGTAGCTGTCACGGTTCTAACCCATAAATGCATATGCCGTGACGTCACGAATTTACCAACAACCTTTTGACCGCCCCAGTATACCTAAACGCTCGCGCGTGCCCTCCACGCCAAGCCACAATTTCATCTACTATTTTGTCACATATTTGTGTCGTTTGGTGCGCGCTTGCTTGTCACGTATATGTGACAATGGCGTCCAAAAGGTTAAAGTACTATTTATTGATTTCAAAGGAAACAAAAATCGAATTTTACTGGCAGGTGTTTTTGTAAGTGAAAAAGTATCCGGTTATTGTATAAATAAGAATATAACTATATTTTATAATGTACTTTTCTAGGAAGAAGTAGGTAGCTTAAGAAATGTAAATATAGCTGAGAAAGATGTAGGTAAATTATTGTAATTTTAAATAAAATTATTTTCGATCTGTATTTTCTTGTTTTTTTGTTTAAGCGTGTTTGTTGCAGGGTGTCGACCCCGACTCCTCGGCCGCAATACTTCGACCCCGGCAACTAAACCTGTCGGAGCCAAGTTATCGGGGTTGATGTGTTCTTATAGCCCTCATAATTCAACCCCTATACTAAGATCTTATGATTTCTAACCGTCGCATGTCGGGGCGAGTTGTTCTAGGATCAAGTTGTCCCGGAGTCGATCTGTCGTTGAATCCACATGAGTTAAACAAATATTGACATGATGACGACTGAAGTAAAGACTAGTCATTATTTAACCAGCTGATTGGTGTTAATATCACTATCATCAGTCTACAACAGTCATCTTAAATTCTGGACATATTATCGTCTTCAATTGCACGTCCGCGTCACTCAGCTTGATTCTCAGGAATACGTCTGCAAAGCATCAAACGTGCGGTATCATTCCCGCTCTTCCAAATGATGGTTCTAAGCGACCGCAAAGCATAGGACCATGGCAAAGTGCGATTCGTTGGTGCAGATGAGGTTTAAACCTTATGAAACTTCTATCAGCCGTCTCCCCCACCTTCACCTTGCTGATGGGGAAGGCCGTTAAAAGCCAATTGTAGATGGCGCCACCATAGCTGATCTCAATCTGACCAATGAGGTCAAGGTGTTTTAAAATATGAAATGACATTCCTCGATTTTCAACCAATGACGATGCTTGGAACCAGCTATGCTAGCGCCATTAGTTCCACAGTGTGCATCCCTATTAGCGCCCTCCACTCGTATCATAAATAGGTATAGCATAACGCCTGCAATCTCCGTAGGTTTAGGCAGAAGTGTACCTACACCCACATTTCGCCAGTCATTTTTAATTCCGCGTAATAGAGCGAGCCTGTTGACTTCAACCGGTCACAAAACCAGACTCCATGGGTGCTACTGAGAACTGAGAAATTCCTGATGGAATAACCCAATATAAATTTGCCTGACCCAGGAATTGAAGAAACCAGGACGACATGCAAAGCAGTCGTGATTGCGACCACTAGACCAAAGAGTAATAGCAGAATGATTCGAAAATTAGCCTATACCTTGCCGCTGGCACACAGGCTTATGTGTGGAGAGGAACCTCGTGGGACATGCTATGCTCATAGAGCTAGAATAAAACCTCCTTGAAACCATTCTGACGCTGCGTCTGTCATAATAACGATATGTCAGATTTGTAGGACTGACTTATCAGCCGGCCGTTCTACCGCCTGTTAATTATTTTCGATGTAATTTTATGTGAGAGTAATGTAGTATTATCTCGTTTTTGTTTGTATTCATGTATGATGTACTATTGGAGTTGTCTGAATTGTTAATGGTTAGTCGAGTGTTCTGTGTTTTTGTGAGATATCTTTACAGTAGGTACAAGATCAATGGTATTGATGATGCTTAAGAGGGAAAAACAATAGCTATGACTGTATCTCCCTGCTGCTAGCAAGCTTCCACTCTATGAGATAGTAAACTGTCCTAAATCCACCACGCGAGCCCAGTGCTGGTTGGTAGATGTCATGTCTCATCGATTTTTTCAGTTCTAGCCTTCTAGGACAAGCCGATTTCGTCACTATGTTATCTTTCACGATTTTGGAAGCTGTGTTCAAACCAACTACCGATCTGGAAATCGTCGATAGTCCTCTAATAGGCCAAGTTTCAAACAAACCCCAGAATAGCCGAACGGAGAGAAGATAGAAAATTTGACCAAGTATACACAGGAGATGCGATGTGGATTTCAATCAAACATGTGATTGAAGAAAACCAAAGAAACGATGGATGGACTGTATGAAGGATTATATGGCATGAAATAAGGTGTCTTATGAAACGACGAATAATAGAGAAATACACCTATGGAAGAAGAAGACATACTGCGCTGACAAAAATTAAATATATGAGTGCCGAAGAATCACGATGATATGATTAGTCGTTTGCCGTATGTCTCCTCTCCGCTTCGCGCGTCTCCGTTTTAGTGAAAACCAGGCCTTCTTCTTTCTTACCTTTCCCAATTTATTATGCCCGCGCAGCATTTCTTTTTTCTCGTCAGTCACGACCTTTCTAGCCACTTAATTACTAGCTCTTTTTGCAGGTAACCCAACCATGTGCCGCTGGACGTTACTGTGGATGTCGTTGACGAGTCTCGTGGTGGCTATACCGGAGGAGCAACAGTACTGCGCCGTCAGGTATCGGAGACTCTGCCAGGGAAAAGGACAACATGTGGCTTGCCATTTTCCTGATGTAAGAAGTTGTATCAGAAGAGATTCTCCATAGATAGATATACCTACGACGTGAATCAGAAAAGTATGGTCATGTTTATATTATAAAGAAATGAATGTACCGAATATATTTACCGAATATAGAAAGAACCTCTTCTCTGTTTTTGAAGTAAAATAAAATTCGTATTGTAAGTAGTTTATTAAACATGGTATCTTCTCTTTTTACAGTTAGGCCCTGGACCATCATGTGAGCGCTACACGCCAATTAAATTTTCAACTGATTTGAAGAATTTCATCACACATTATCTAAACAGGTAATTCAGCCGTTTGTATGTGTTTCTGTCTATTGTTTAGAGACAATACATTATAAAAAAAATTGTAGGTACAGTCAGCCCAGAAACAGTTTGCGCTTCGGGAAAAAATCTTCATACTTAATTCCGTTTTTATCACGAGCGTCGCGCCAGAGAGTAACCCCCAAGGAAACAAGGCTTCCAAATTTTGTCCTGCCGCAGTTTGTAACGTAATAACGCATTGTCATTGCACGTTTCGTATGAAGTTTTCTCTCTGTCAAGTTGCTTACCTAATCTGTTCGTCGATCGATGGAATTCTTTGAGTACCTACTGATAATTACCGATACTGTTAGTCTGCATCATCCTAATGCTGGGTAAAGGCTTCCAATGACTTCCAGTAACTTCCATCTAGGGCTAAAATGGACTACTTGTCGTTGGTTTTGCCCAGCTCGTCCCGCCATCTTCTACGAGGTCTGCCGCGACTCCTTTTAGCTGTCAGGGCTCCAGAAAGTAATTATTTTGGTCCACAGTTTATAGGGCATGCGTGGGATGTGGCCAGTCCCACTTCTGCTTTGCAGCTTTTTGCAGCAATGTCAGTAATTTGTGTTTTGGGGCCCAGTGTTTGCGGAGTAATTTAATAGTGTCACCATATAACCAATTTGTATGATGCTTGCCTTTCCAGGCGTCGTCAGCGTATCGCTGCTGGCAACGAGAGGGTCCGCGGGGGCGTGCACCTTGCTAAACCAGAAATTATGATGCTAGTTGTAAGTTATCAATCTAACACGCCGCGCGCCGCCGTAGTTCGATAAGTGTCCCACAGGGTCGCCTGTGAGATGTGGGCTAGCGCGCCGTCCGTCAGTCTTATGACGACAGGCCGTGTCGACGGCGCCAGAGTGTTCCACGCGCGCTTCAAAGAGATGTCAGCATAAGGTAAGGGTCCGCCGAAGCCTACCGCGGGGCTGCGGGACTGTTTGAAAGAGATAGCGTGGCCCCAGAACATAAAAAGCGAGGAAGGAACATGGATAGGTTTTAGTCAGTAAAAGTCTGACACTCCCTCCCGCTCCAGCCAGAGCGAGAGGAGTCATTTGATGATTTCCCATCCGAAAAAAAAGGTTCGTACTACCGGTATAAAAAGTATCCGGTACGTTATTCTAGGTTATAAACTATCTGTGAGCCTCTCTTTAGTAGTTTTTCCGTGACAGAGTGACAAATATCCATATTAAATTGGATTTGGCGATTTAAATCGTGGTGCGAGAACTGCGTTGGTTTGGAATTAATATTCTTTTCATTCCAACAGAGTACCTACCGTTCAAATAAATGTTAGGAATCGCCCCCGAAGGACATACACTGACCTTACTGGTGAGGTTCTTCAAAAAAGTCAGGTGCTTAAGGCGCGCTTGTAGTGCTGCATGCTGGTATGAATTTGGTACCGCGTTCCCCGCCAGTTCGTTTTCGCAGACGAGTAGCGGGCGAGCGGTCGATTGCGCGGGAAGGCGAGTCGGCTTGTTGCGGCGCCGGCGGCGACATAATTTTTTTCGGCGAATGTACTTAGTCTGCGTTTGCCTAGCGTCACAGTGTAGTGTAGTGCAGTATGTAAGGTATAACTTCATTATTTTTGGGTAGGGAAGAAAAATAACAGTTCACTTCATGTTTAAAACGTATAATAAAATGTTATAATTGGTATTATCGTTTACAAAAATTATAAAACAAAAAAAAATATACTTACAGACAAAAATTATATAACTGGCATATAAATTATTTTTCAATTACTATTTTTTTTTACTTTATACAAAATAATTCGATAAATTCACGATTTTGTATGAAAAATTAATAAAAAAAAATAGAAATTAAAAAATAATTCACATGCCAGTTGATTCTTTGATATGGCCTCATTCATGCTTTAGAGTTGTGGTATACAAGAAAAACACGTACCTATAAAAAAAACTAAAAAAAAAATTAAAAATTTTCAAATCTTATAACACTAGACTCAGCGTTCGCTATATTTGAAGCAATTGTGGAAGAAGTCGAAGGTATAGTAACTTAGAATGGATAGGGATTGTCAGGACACAAACTGGGGTTGCACTTTGCACAAATAAAAATGTAAACAAACATTAAAATATGTAGATACATATCCCAAACCTCACATAAAATATAAATATAGGCAAGAGAATAAGTGATGATACTGAATCACTGTGACATGTAATGTTCCTTAGCACACCTTGTAAAAGCAGGCAGTATTTGCGCAACTTTTATTGTCACAAGCAATACATTCCACAGACTAGATACTATCATAATACCATTTTATCAGTTAGGATGAATATAGACACAATAAAAGAATAAAAACTATAATATATGCACAATTATCATAATTTTACTTACGTGGAATTAGGAATACTAGAGTTCAAATTTTTGAGAGTCTTAGTGGTTTTTTTTTCCCTCATTGAAATACTGCAAAAAAAATACATGCAAAAATGAAAGGACTTATCATCTTTGGTTAGTCTTACGTACCTATTAGTCGTAGCCTGGTTTTATACAGTTTATAACATTCCTCTATAGATGGGCTATCTAACAGTGAAAGATTTTTTCTAATCAGACCAGTTTTTTTTTTCGGTGGGCTAAAATAATCATTATGGCTTCTCCCGCTCTTGGGTAAAGCGCGAGGGTGTGTCATACCCTTACTGACTAAATAAAGAACCACCCCGTTCCTTCGTTACCTTTCGTACCGGGACCAGGCCTTACTTTCGTAACCAAGTCCAGCTCCGGTACAATCGGACCAGTAGATCCTGAAATTAGCACATTCAACCAAACAAACAAATTTAGTATAGATAAACACAAAGGCAATTATATCTTTATTCCGTATTCTACGTTAGCAAATCAATTTATGATACTATACTTACTGAATCCTTACTGCACTGTGACGAACGCAAGAAAAATAATTACGCGCGATGTTGGGTTGAACGAGTATAGGTATATCTACACTTCTACATACTTCATTTACACTAATCTGATAAAAAAGTAGAGTTGTGAGTTTGTTTGTAGGTTTGTAGGGGCTAATCTCAGGAACTACTTACAGAAGTGATTTTTTTATAATTCTCTCACTAGTAGAAAGTGACATAATCCCTGAGATACATATCTATATACATCTTATAGGTTTTTTTTTTCGTCGGGTAAAAGTAATCAACATGACTTCGCCCGCTCTTAGGCGGGTCGAGAGGGCGTGTCAGACTCTTACTGACTAAACAACCCACCCCGTTCCTTCGTGGCCTTTCGTACCGGGACCAGGCCTTATTTTCGTAACCAAGTCCAGCCCCAGTAGGCTTCGACCTTGCTGGGCCCCTATTGGATTGCTTACAGCGAGAACGCTGCGCGCCGTTGGCGACTTGGGCTCAGTCCGGACGGTTACCGGACGGTCGGACGGCGAGCTACCCATTGCTCTCCGTCCGCAAGCCAACCCTGACACGTTAGCGCTGTTGCTTTATGCCTTCCTCCTTTACGAGCATTACTGCATCGCAGAAGGCACCGCGACCGCCTGCCACCCTTCCTTGCTCCGGACCATGGCCTGAACCGAGGCCCGGCGCGAGAGATCGTCGTCGGTTGCCCTTGGTCCACGCACTTGACATGGGATATCACCGCGCGGGAAAAATTAGCTTAGCGTTTCATAAATCAAATCCGTGATTTATAATTAGTAATTAAACACATTAGGTAGGTACATCTAAATTAAAATATGAAAATAATAAAAAATACATAGATAGGTACTTACCAGTTTTCGAGTAACATTTTTCGATATTCCCTTTGTTTTAATTTTTTAAAAGATCTTTTATTTTTTTTATTACCCATCCTGTTTTCGGGGAAATTTAAATAAAATAAACAAATTCTTAAAACTAATAATGTAGGTACCTATAAGTCCTATAACTAATAAAAAAACTATTTCAAAATAAACTTAGCTAAAAGATAATAAAAAGATACGAAAACGTTGCGTAACAATTATGAGGGGTAGCTCTGTGAAAAAAGCGACATGCGTCCGCTCTCGGTCACGCCTCGGCGAGCACTGGCTGGTGTATTTCTCGACTTTCGCGACCCGCAAAAGCAATTTTATTTTTATTAAAAAAAATATGGCACTTTTTCCAATTTTTTTTTTGCGAGTCGCTTCTGTAAACGATGTTTGATTGTTTAATGTAATTTTCAATACTTTTTGAGACATAATCTCATATAAAAAAATACGTTTGAAGTCACAAATTAGAGTCAGGTTTGTGATTTTTTTCTATCGAGCCAACTTATTGATATCATGTTTTGGCTTTTGCCCGGCGCTTGGTCATATGTTCAATTATAATAAAATAATTTTTCATTGGGTTCTGTTTTATGGTTGAAACGTTATAGATGTTCAAAAAAGTTCAAAATTAGTAAATCCTCGCCTTAAAAAAGTTAAAAAAGTTAGGTGGTACTCGCAACCAGCGACCAGCGTGCGTATATGGCCAGCATGAAAGTGAACGAGGCAATGGGAGTATGTAAGGAAAGAAAGAAAGAAAGAATAGTACATTTTGATACAAGTGGAGAAAGTTTGTTATTGTAGTTCCCTGCAATAACAAATGTCCACGTGTATCAAAGGACGTTTTTCAATACACTTTTGAAGAAATAAAATAAAAGAATATAAGTAAAACATTTGTGTCATGAATTATTACTTACGAGACTATGATATAAATTTCTTTTTTTCCGCGTTTTGCTTTCGCCAGTTTGAAGGAGAGGCAAAGGTATGAATGAAGTCGTTATACAGCCTAATATGAAAAATAGTTTTTTTTTATAAATTTTTGAATTTAGAACACAAATAAATTTTAATTTGTTTATAAAAGTAAACATTAGTTTTAAATAATCATGTTTATTTATGATATTGAATTTATAAACACAATTTGAATATTCTAAAAATGTTTACAAAGAAAGACGTAGATCGCTTTTCCGAAATTAAAAAAAAAAACATTCGCCTTGACTCTATGCATTGAAACAATTTGGACTAAGTTTTGTTTTGTGTTTTAAGTTTCTATATGTTTTATGAAGTATATGTATAGTTATCTGTGGCAATTTTGCTTTCCGCACACGCGTGGAAAAAATAGCTAAATCGCACGTGTGTGAAATGCACTGCATTTTGAACCTAATCGTAGTGCGAAAAGAACCAGTTTTCGAGGAAGTGTATTGAAAAAATATTTTGGGGGTTTCAGGGGGGGAAGGGTCGTAGCAAGAAGCGATATCTAGTTCTGCGTTGCCTCCATGGGAAAAGACGTGGATTTTGTATGTATTTAGAACTTTTATAAGTAAATATGTGTTCACATTCCAGGAATGGGATCGGGAGCTGGCTTTCTTAGCGAAAAGACTAGCAGACCAGTGTAAGTTTGTACATGACGACTGCAGAGCTACAGGTAAGAATTACTGTATTTAATTTTACTGTTAGTCACAGAAGCCCTGGATGCAGCAATAGCAGTGGTAGCGTAGTGGTGTGTCCGACAGACTGCCAAATTTAGGTCTCGAGTTCGAACCCAAGGCACGCCCCTCTGATTTTTCGGATTCATGTGCGTATTGTATAATTATCACTTGCTTCGTTGAAGGAAAATATCGTGAGGAAACCAGCATGCCTGAGACATATTTTTAATGCGGGCGGCATAAATCTTTGACACCAGCAACGCTCGATTCGATTTCGATTCGGAAAGTCGTATGTCTATCTGGCTCGCTTTCGTAATGGCAAAAAAAGACAGACATATGACTTGTCGAATCGGAATCAAATCGAGCATATCTGAATAACTATGCAGGTTATCCAATTTGGTTTACCTAATCCTCAGCAGAGCCGTATTGCCGTACCAAACAGTTATTTGGGGTAAATATCAATTAAGGTAATTATGTTGGTGTTACGTTTTTTTTCTCTGGACGCTCTTAATGTGCACGTCTTTCTACATCGTTCTCACATATAATGTACCTAATCTCAACATGAATGATGTAACCAAGATTTTGTAACAAAATTTTTGATTGAAAAGAGTGTCCATGGAGTTTCTTGCCCGTTCTTCAGTCGTCCATAGAGATCTACGCTAGGGAATGGGCAACTACAGTACTTTCTCAAGTTATTATGCTTGTGTCTCTGACTGTAGCTTTGTTTTTTTTTTTTTTTTTGACATTCAAATTTTGACCATTACGGCACCGTAATGGTCTAATTGAATTAAATGATTTGAGTTTTTACTCCAAAATTACTGTATTAATATACTGTATAGTGTCGAAAGAAAGTACTGTACGGTGTCGGACGTAAAGAGTAGCATAAGTAATCCTGTTAAAACTTTAATTGTAACCTATGTCTAAGCTTTTTATAAATAAACATTAAGTATTATTATATTATTATTATTAATCCCATATTATCTTCCCGTGAGTGTCATAAGAGGCGACAGCCAGGGACTTACCATCAGAGCGGCAGCGGCATTCTCTGTGCTTTTGTAACAACGATACTGCGATCACCTGTCAAGCGTGGCGATAATAACAAAAACCCTTCGGCTGAATTGATGATACCCCAAAAATACAAAAAAAAATTGCCGATCTACTTTTTCTCCCAGTCCGCTACCCTTATGCTGGTCAGACAGTCGGTGAGGTGCGTTGGCGACGTTCCAGTGACTCGGACGAGCTGAGCGCGCAGCGTGCCATACGACGTGTGCTGGACGCGTGGTGGGGCGAGAGACGGCGCGTGCAGCCTAAACAATTGACTGCACCTTTTAGACTTACAGCTAAGTGAGTGTAGGAACGGTAAAGCAAGAACTATGAAACAAACAGCAGCAGCGCTTACAGTACTGCTGCTAAGCAAAAGGTGTTAGGTTGAGGACACCGGACGTTTGAACTTATCTGACAGAAAGGATGCCCCAAAAAGATGTTAACACGGGTCACGGTTTTTTTTTTTTTTTTTTTATTTCATTGTCTACAACCATTATTCCATAAATCCAATACTAGAGTACTTAAATTACAAAAAAAAATTCATTAGTCCGTCAGATTAATTCCTAAAAGTATTGGACACATATTTTTTCACGAACTTAAACTAAAAATTAAGACGATACAGTTCATACAGTGCGTCTAAAACTCATGTGACGTCATATTTGATTTCAGTACAATTTTTACCGGATAGTGACGTCACAAGCCCCCACTCATGATCTTTGACGCGTTTTATGTTCATTAATTTTAACATAACCAAAAAAAACACAAATCCAATATACAATTTCGGTAAGTAATCTAATTGACGGACTAAACAGAATCTTTTTTTTAGTCAGAAATCATCCCTATTGTGTCGCAATAGGTACCTAATAAATGTAATGTATTTCGCGAAAACCTTCTTCCTACACATCAGGCTAGAGAAATAATAATTATAAAGAGTCTATGACCAAAACGTACACAGACTGACAATATCATACGACTTGCAACGATTGAGATGGTTGTAGACAATAAAATGGTTTCTAGTCCGTTTTTACATATTTTTGAGCCTTTTTTTTTCGTATGGGAAATCATCAAATGACTTCTCCCATTCTGGGCGGAGCGGGAATGACTTTTACTGACTAAAAGCCATCCATGTTCTTTCCTCGCCCTTTATGTTCCGGAGCCGCGGTATCTCTTTCGAACAGTCCCGCAGCCCGGGCAGGCTTCGGCCCTTCATTTTGCTGACAATATTTTTGCGGCTGACGGGCTAACTTCGGGGATTAAGAAATCCCTTCATGAACGACTTCTAGAATATTCCTACCCAATTCTACCATCTGTATCTTTCCAGAGGCACAGTATGGGGTCACTTCAGCCAACTAGCAGTATGGAACCTCCAAGCGGTCGGCTGCGGCGCGGTCCGCCATGGGTTCCACCACCCTCGCCTACTCCTCGTTTGTGACTTCTCTCACACCAACATGCTGGGCCAGAAGACGCTGGTGTCTGGGGACATAGCACCCTGTCCTATACACACGGCGAGAAGACCAAGGACAGCGTACCCACTGCTTTGTGCACCGGTTTTTATTCTTTGAGATCATTTCTGGGTTTACTTTACAGCCACTATTTTAAGCTTACACGGTTTAACTTACGGGATATCTTCCGTGATTATTTGACAATACAATCCGTGATAATCATCATCATCATCATCATCATTCTGATAATGTTCACAATCCGTGACAATAATTATAAGTTTAGGTACTTACGGCCATTTTCAATAACTTACTAACAGGTAACGGAAGTTTGCTACATCTAACTGTTAGACATTTAACATATGGATCGTTACAAACTAAACGTCTCAAAAAGCTTTTTTGTTTTTTTCTATGAATCACAGTCTTCCGAGTGACAGGTGGGTAACGCCGATAGGTTACTCCTAGCTTCGTAGCCCCGGAACATAAAGGGCGAGGAAGGAACATGGATGGGTTTTAGTCAGTTAAAGTCTGCCGCTCCGCTCAGAGTAGGAGAAGTTATTTGATGACTTCCCATCCGAAAAAAAAACAGACTTACTCCAAACTTACTTTGTGTATCTATAGAAACACCAATAGCTACGAAAAGTAGGCAAAATAACTAACAGTTATGAATGTTAGTATGTAAGTTACTGAAAACGGCCGTTAGAGTGCGTTATGGTTCTTTTGGCGCGAACTAAGCGGCCATTTTGTTTTTGTACAGATTCATTTTTTAAGCTTTGGAAGAGCGAAGTGACTTGACATAGGCAATTTTTGTGTAAGTATAACTCGTGAAAGGAAATAAATTATTTGTATTTGTATTCTCCAGGTACGCCATCCTAATCCCGTAGAACCAGAAGACACGGAAATCGACTATATTTACGAAAATTATGAAGAAGAAGACATCTCGGCAGTTGATGTGGAAGATGTTTCAGAGCCAGTATGGTTTTCGACGTCTGACAAACAATTTTCGAATCGTAAGATGCAACCTATGGCAGTCAGAAAATTATCTGAAATGTCTAGGAGAACTGAACCTAAGATAATATATAAAGGTCAGTTCAAAAATGAAACAAGAATATTTACTTAATAAAAATTAAAAAAAAACCCGACCCATTATAATGTAGTAAATAATGTACTAGAAGTTAAATGAAAAATAAATCGTTAGGTCCTAGGTACCAGTTATCACTCCACTTTCCTCATTTACGTTTCGTTAGTTAGTATTCCTCATTCCCTTTCAATATAGTATACGTTATTGTACTAGTCAAGCCGTTTCATTTGATACCCATGTTGAGAGAATTGTGAAAAAATAATTATGTAATCCATCATTTTGTGGCAGCGGCCATCATGGACCGATTTTCATCAAACATAGCACTCCCGACTAATTCACCTTTCAAACAAAATAAAAATAATCAAAATCAGTAATTACCATTGCGATAAGATCATTTGCACGTCTCAGGTTTCTGAAATTCAAAGATATTAGCATTGTAATGAACATACCCTAGATCAGCCGATAAGAAAAACAAAATGGCTGCCATTTGCAGGGTTTGGGGTTCGGAGTATTTATGAAGATGTATTTGTCGATAGAAATGAGTACCTAAATAATATATTAAAGTATCGGTAACCGTTAGCCAAACACCCTGTAAATAGGTAACTATTTTTTTTTACTCTTACATCGGATATGTTACAAATAAACCTGAAATACTTACAGAAGTGACAACAAGTCCAGGAACATCGGTTATCCATCGGGTAGAACAAGAATTCGAACAGAAAATGCAGAACAACGCGCAAAATGTGCACTACAAGAAAGTTGAGAACAAGTACGATAATCAGTTTGAATCTTTTGTAAGAAACGAGTGGAAGAAGAGACCTTCTCATAAGAAGTCTTATTTTCCATTACGGTGAGTAAGAAGATACAACATCATCATCATTTCAGCCCAAAGACGTCCACTACTGGACAGCATAGGCCTACCCCGAGTGTCGCCACATTGACCGGTCCCGTGCGACTCGCATCCAGCGCATTATACCGCAACCTTTACCAGCTCATCGACCTCGGTCCAACTAGTGGGAGGCCTTCCAGTTCCAAAGTAATATCTTTCGGTTCGCAGTCGCCATTCCAGAACTTTTTTTGAGAATATGAATAGATTGTAACAAAAGGAATTTCTTCCGTGCCTCGAAAATCATGTTTAGCCGTTGGTCCCGGTTGTCTTAATCTAAACAAATATTATAAAGAGGAAACATTTGATTTATAGTTTGTTTTGTTACGATTTAACTCAAGAACTTCTTTACCGATTTTAAACAAATCTTTCACCAGTATAGAAAGCTACATATTTACCGAGTAACATAGGCCAGAAAAACCTTTATCCATAATATTGATATCATGCCAATTGGTAGAGCAATCACAATATTCACGGACGAATATCTTTTTAAAACCTAAAGTGACACTTTTTCTTTACTTTCACTATATTTTTTATTTGAGCTCCCGGTATTTCGACGCTATTGCAAGCGCCATGATTGCGGTAGCAAACAAAATATCAATCACAGAATACATCACGTAAATAACAGTTTAAAGCTTGACTCACGATAGACCGTGTCGAGTCCGAGCCGAGTGTCGACCATGCAATTTAGTATGGACACACTCACACTTCCGAGCCGCTACTGAGCAATGAAGATTGTGCTACGGCCGACACTCGGCTCGGACCTTTGTTTAGTTAGAAACCGTGAAAACTAATAAAAAATATGTTTTTTTCCAGTCAAAATCAAGAGAATCCAGAAAACTTAGAGGAAGTGATTCCATTGACTATGCCTCGCCGTAAGATCACGGAGACCTTAGAACCCACTACGACTGAGCTCTCCGTCATAAAGGATGATGTTGTTAGTAACTTCATAATTTATAGTCTCTCCCACCTCCATGGGGGTAAGTGTAGTTGAGTTTAATTATGTATGTGTATTGCAGATACAACGCTCTTCTGAGGAGGTCTATCGGTCTACAATTAAAGAAGACAGCACTGAGAATGAGGTAAGTAAATACCTCTATTCTGATATTGGTAAGTCTATACCTTGTATTCGTAATGAAAAGCACAGTATTTACCTCGGGTTAAAGACTTATTTAGTCCCTCGAACTATTGGCGCCCTCGCTACGTTCGGGCGCCAATCCCCGTCTCGGGACTAAATAAGTTACTTTCACCCCTAGGGTTACAATCCTACTATTTCATGAGTAAAACACAAATCTGCACGCAAAAGTATATGTGCTTCGGCAATGATCGTTTATCTTCGGAAATGCGAACAGTCGATCACGCGATAGTGACATCTAATTCTTCGTGTATCAGAAAAGTATGGCTACATACACCATACACCTTTAACAAAAGGTGTACTCAACAATCATCTACCAAGAAAAATTACGGGTCTACGATCTCTTTCAGCTGTGAAAAAAACAAACTGGTAAGTCAACATTAAAAGGTATGATGACCCTATGTCGCATATTTTGCGATTTCTCAAAGTAAATCGTGAAATAAAATCGAAATTGTGAAATTCGGCAAGACGAAATTGCTTACAGCACATGTAAATTAAACAATCTGAAAACCATGAATATGATTGTAGTTTAAAAACAAAATTCCTACAAGTTTGTACGGATCCGTCGGTGCGCGAGCCTCACTAGCAGTTGGCCAGTTTTTTTATATGTAAGAAGAAAAAATAATTGTAGATAATAAGTATTGATATTGGATTAGTATTATGTTGTCCTAGAACCCAAAATTCGAAGACTTGTGACATCTACCAACCCACACTGGGCCCGCGTGGTGGATTATAGTTATGGCTGGAATAGTCCATTCCCTCATAGAGAGGTGGCCTGTGTTCCAGAACTGGAACCATTATAGGCTGATCATGCTCATGCTTACTCGTATTATGTTTTCAGGACACCAATTATAGCCGTCAAAGATGGAGACAAACGAGAATTAGGCATCCAAGGTAAGAGTCTTCTAATCTTGGTAGATGAACGGAATCAAACAGCTCGTGCCTAAATAACATAACAGCCACTCGGGTCGATCGATCAAGCCGTGCTCGCCTAGGTTGATCTGTGGATGGGCGACCACCCATTTCATACCGAGTTTTCTCCGTGCCTCAAAAAGCACGTTAAGACTTGGTTTCGGCTATCATTTGTAGATCTTTGACAGTCGTTAAAGGTAGTCAGTGGCTCGAAAGTTGGACAACCAGTCTTACGTAAGGGTATCGTAATACCATATGATATATATCGTATTACCTAGTACTAACTGGGAGGACAGATAGGCAGTCGCTCCACGTAAAATAATATTATCCAGCTGCAGAGGCGTCGGGTGGTGGTGTTGTGTGGATGCAGCGCGGTCGCGCCGCCACTTTTTTGATATTTCATACAAAATGTATAAAAGAGGTGTGGGGTGAGACATACTCGGACGGCGTAGCGGAGGTCTGGCGGGAATGCGACGCGTGCGCCGCTTCCTCGCCCATGGCCCACCCGCAGTTAGCAGTGGCATGCACAGGGAGAGAACAAGACGGCGAAAATGCGTGACAATATAGAGTAGAATGCGCCCGCGCCTCGCCTTTCCGACACCGTTTTCGCGCCTATTCTGCGCTGCGCCGCGCCGGCGCCGCTTCCCGACACTTCTTGTATTTGTCCCGCGCCAAGGATGTGACAGTCTGGCGAAATTTAATATTCTATTTGAATCGGAGTTTGTCAACAATTTCAGTGGGTCCCCGGCGAGTCACACCCAATCGTGCCAAATTGTTTCAACACGACATTAACAATTCAAGACAATTTCAGTTAGCTTGGAGAAACCAAAATATTTAGGTAATTGAAACATTAAACTAGCTTCGTATGAATTTCATAATAGGTACTCGGTAGATAACTCATCATCATCATTATTTCAGCCGAAAGACGTCCACATTGTGACCCAAGTGTGTGGAACTAGAACTATTGCGAAAGACACTTGCGCGAACCCAATTGCGCGAAAAGACATATAGTGCGCATGGATTTTTGCGTGATTGGAATTTGTGCGAACGGACTCTTGCGCGAATGGACATTTGCGCGACTACTCTTTTGTGTGACTTTTTTATCGTGGGTTTAGTGAGGTTAAAATGAAAAACCAAGACGGCGCCGACGAAAATTTTTGTTCCAAACAGACCTCATTTTCCAATTGCGCAAAAGTTCATTCTTGCAAGTGTCCAAGCACGCAAAGTCCAATCGCGCAAAAGTCCATGTGCACATATGCCTTTTCGCGCAAGTGTCCGTGTGTGACTCGTTGGGAAAAAAAAGAAAAGAGATGAAGGAAATCAAAAGAAGATTACAACTGAGGCGTTGTAAAACAATATATTTTGAATGCAGAAAATGCATTATAATAACTTCCGGGTGTTTACTAACATCAGTCAAAAGTAGTTTTAACTGATAGAGAGTTTTGACTGTAACATAAGTGTATAAGGTTCCATTAAAATAGATGGAAAAATTTTAACGCAGCGTTCAGTACGTCCAACCAAAAATATACAAGCAACTAAGGTAGCTAAGACATGGATGTGTTTATGCATTGGGTAACAAACATTTTTAGTGTATTTTCGTTAGCTGATTTACTTTTTCTTGTAAGTATCTAATGCGTGTTCTTATTTTTTTTTGGTGGTCTGAATGATTCCTAAAAGTTTGTCCATCTATTTTAATGGGAACTTATACATGCAATTTACAGTAGGGTTTTTTAAATCTTTAAATGTTACTTGTTACAGACCAGGTGCAAATGCTCTACTCGCCTGCACATCCATAAGCAGACTCAATCATAGAGAATACGTCGTAAGTTTTAATTTTGATTGACTCCTGAACTATTTGACGAATGTCAATGGCTTTTGGGATCATCGGGTAGTCTGCATGAATAACATTACATCACCATCATCATCTTCAGCCTATAATCTTCCCACTCCTGGGACACGGCCTTCTCTCACTGAGAGGAAAAGGGCTAAAATCCACCACGCGAGCCCAATGCGGAATGGTAGATGTCACATGTCTGCGAATTTTTGGTTCTAGGACATGCCGGTTTCCTCACAATGTTTTTCTTCACCGTTTTGATAGCAGTGGTGATGAAACTAATTACACAAAGTAATGCTCCTGTCTGTGTTGGAACTCACGACTTACTTTCTCGTAAGTCGGGGCCACCACCACTGGGCCAGCGCTGCTCTGCCTTATTATGTACCCATATTATGTGGTAAAGTGTATACAGCCGTGTATACCAAAGCGAGCGTCTTCGCATTAAGTTTATTTGGCGAACCGGAGAGCGTTAATTTGTAAAACTTATTTAATCACCACTGCGCTTAAAACGTTGAAGGAAAACATCGTGAGGAATCCGGTATATTCCGTGTAATGTAATGTGCCCTCGGGGTGGATTATGGCCCACTTGTGGAGAGATTCAGTAGCAGGAACTAGCTGATTATGAAGTTGATTTGGCAAGGATGTTTTTGAAGTGAAAACTTCTTTATGCGAGTTGAGCACTTTTTGGGTCAACAAAAATCATGGAACTCGCGTGACCGTCACCTAACACTTCGTAGCACTCTTAGCCGATCCGCTACGGCGTAGCACCAGGCTTGTGCGGGGCACAACCGCTACGGCGTAGCACCAGGCTTGTGCGGGGCACAACCTGCAGCAGACAGATTACTTAATTTTCACTTGTATTGGCAGTCCCCAATAACTGACCCGCATGTTTTTTTTTAGCCTGTCATGTGTCCCACTGCTGGGCAAAGGCCTCCTCCTTTCTCCTTCCCAATCTCTCTATTTTGTGCGACTCCAGGCCAGGTTCGCCCCAGAACAAGATCAGAACTTTACACCACCTTCGCCACCTTCGCAGCGATGAAAAATAATTGTGTTCAATTGTTTTAGCCGGCATCAATAAACCTAGATAAAGAAGATATGGACCAGTTATTTCAAGACACCGGTTTCAACGTCCATTGGAGGAAACAAACCCCATGATCTACAATATATTCACGTTGTAAACTGTTTTGTTTCATTTAAAACTGCTTGGCTTTGCTTAGGCTACGGACTTATTATCCCACGGGATCGTACCTACTCTTGGGATAAAAAGTATCCTATGTGCACGATGGGCAGGACAGAAAATGAGGTAGTCAGGGTCACGTACTTTTAGTCCAGGAAACCTCCTATTTTGCGCCCTAGTGTTGTATATAAGTACGTTACTTTGTGTCCACTTAACACCTTGAAATACAACACTTGTAACATTATGAAAGTGTGCAAAGTTTTTCATTGTGTGCAAAAACAAATGCTCAGTTTTATCAAAAGACATACCGAAAGATACATGGAATCGGGCGTCACGTTGCTGAAATCCATGCGTCGAGTCAACTTAATACAGAGTGTAAAAAGATTCCTCACGAAGCCGTCAACCAAGCATTCTGTAGCAAACTAAGTCGGTAACTCTGCGCAAAAATGTTTGCTGGGAAACTACTTTTTTTTTTGGAAAACTCAATGTAACGCATTTAACACATTGTGTTGATGGATGCATTGAGTAGTGAACGGGCCATGGACCATGGAGGTATTTAAAGTAAAGTTAGAACATTCAAAATGTTTGATGATAAAAGAACGGTTCCCTATCCATTTGCATAAAATTTTAAGACCTAATATAACTTAGCATAATTTTGTTTGGCATAATTATATTTTCGCACAATATAATTACGCATAACAGCTTACGCATAATTTTTTAAGCATAATTTCTCTAACCATAATAATGATAAAGCATAATATTCTAAAGCATAAAGTTCTACAGCATAACTTTTTTAAGCATAATATCCTAACGCATAAATTTATTTACGAATAATGATAATAAAACACATTTTTATTGGTATAACAATGAAATAATTATTAACACCTAGAATATTAGACACTATACACGTTTATATAATATTGCTCTAATGAAATTTGTAGGCACTTGATATTGTAGGTAGAATAGAATTTTTATTTTTATTTTTTTATGTAGACGGTGGTGTCAGGTAATGTATAACATATTATTAATATAATATAACGTATTGAACAATTTTGTGGGTTTATTTTTCGCTGTAGGAAGCATGAAGCAAGCAAGCATACAGCATGCAAATATGCATACAGCATGCAGCAAACAAGCAAGCATGCAGCATGCAAGCAAGCATGCAGCATGCAAGCAAGCATGCAGCATGCAAGCAAGCATGCAGCATGCAAGCAAGCATGCAGCATGCAAGCAAGCATGCAGCATGCAAGCAAGCATGCAGCATGGAAGCAAGCATGCAACATTCAAGCGAGCATGCAACATGCAGCAGGCAGGGTTTCTGTCACGGCTCTGGCGCTGCGGGCCTCCGGCGGCCCCACGCGCCTACGCGATTTTAAATTACATTCTAGGGGTAAGACAAACAAGACTACGTGGAGTCGGTTTTGCAGCAATTCGGTTCTGTCACTAACTTTTGTTGCACAGCATATTAAATTTTTACACAACATCTAATATATTCTTCAGATAAAAGTTATCTCGCGATTGAAAAATCGTTTAAGTTACATAAGTAATGTTATGTATAATAAATCATTTGCATGAAAATTGTTTTTGTTATTTATATTAATTGTATGCCTAAATATTATTATGCTAATAGTCATTAGGCCTACTAACGTTATGCGAATCAAATTTATGCCAAAACAAATTAGTCTTTAATATGATTATGCCAACATAAAATGTATGCCTAAAAAAATTATACCGAAGTATTATTATGCCAAAACAAATTGTGCCAAAATCGTTATGCCGAAGTATATTAGGACAAAGAACATTATGCGAAAAGAAGGGATCCCTAAAAGAACATCACCATTATAATTTAACTAATTTAACAAAACTAGTGATTGGTTTGTTGTCTTTGAATGAAAAAGCAAACTAAACTTAAGTACAAAGGCATTGCCTTTGGTCCCAAATTATAATAAGTTATAAAATATTATTTATGGAACGGTAAACTTTTAGGTAGGTATTAAAAAAAAACAACTTGTGATAAAATTGGAACTTTGAACCCCAATATCTCCGTAACTAGAAGGTTCCTAGGTATTATCTAGAACAAAAAAATTATCGCAGTGACGAGGAGAACAAGTACCTTTCGGCTTCGTTACTTTAAGAGGTTTTTTATTTAGGGTTCCGTTGCCAAATGGCAAAAAACGGAACCCTTATAGATTCGTCATGTCTGTCTGTCTGTCCGTCCGTATCTCACAGCCACTTTTTTCCGAAACTATAAGAACTATGCTGTTGAAACTTGGTAAGTAGATGTAAAAACTATAAATTTAGGGGGTACCCCATACATAGAACTGACACTCAAATTCTTTTTTCCTCAATTCCATACGTGTGGGGTATCTATGGATAGGTCTTCGAAAATGATATTGAGGTTTCTAATATATTTCTTTTCAAACTGAATAGTTTGCGCAAGAGACACTTCCAAAGTCGTAAAATGTGTCCCCCCTGTAACTTCTAAAATAAGAGAATGATAAAACAAAATAGAATATACTACCACCCAAAATTGGTTTGAACGAGATCTAGTAAGTAGTTTTTTTTAATACGTCATAAATCGTAAACCGCAACGTACCTTTCACTTACAACGAACTGCAAGAACTTTTATACTATGTTACTTGCTGTTACGGAACCCTTCATGGGCGAGTCCGACTCGCACTTGTTACACCCTTTAGAAACATACATCCATGACTCGTTTTTTTCTTTTGGAAAATTTGGAAAGATGATTTATCGCCTCTGGTGTCGAGTATAGGTTTAGTTGCATGATGGACCCTTGCTTAAATTTATTAGTTTTTCCCTAAATTTTATATTTTTGTGGTAGGGCGATGTTGCATCCTGCATCCCAGCCGGGAACTTTTTCGCGGAATTCAAACTAAATAACTACATTTACATTACTTATACATAGGAAAAATAAAACAAATTACTGATTGATCAATCATCATCATACTCAGGATAACAACAATGGCTTTTCCAACACGCACAGTCACACTCTATCCCGCATAGGTGGAACAGGTAAATAATACCAGTTATACAGAAGATGCATCTTAGACTACCAAAAAAGTTGCAGCAACACATCTGAGTCTTCCCATAGGTTTACAGGACCCTCATCATGTCGTGCAGTCACGATAGAACAGTTTGGAGCATCCTGGTTATTGGGTACGGAAGAATGGTGGAAAGTCTGTTGAATCATTACTTTAAACTCAATATTATTTCTGGCTTTTATATTGGTGTTTATGTAGGTGGCCCGAAATATGATTTTTCTCTTGATTTGTAATAGCTTGTGCAGGGGCGCGACCTCAATTTTTCAAGGAGAAATTTTGCTGTGACTCTTAGAGCAACTAAACTGAAACCATCAAAATAAAATAAAAAACTTAAGTGTGTAAAGTTTGTTGAGGAGACGTCGACATTGCGATAGGCGGCGGGTACACAACTAGCGATAGCATGGAGATATATCGCTGCAAAAAATTGCGATGGGGGAGGGTTCTACGGCGATTCTCACACACCACCGTTAGCTAATCCATGCGGCCGAGCGGTGAAGCAGATTTCGCGTCCACCAGTTGATGTCTAACACGTGCACATAGCCCGGCCGTGCGGACGAGCGGCGCCCACCGTCTCTTCGCGCGGCGCAATGTCTAAGCATCAGCTTCGCTGCCTTCGCCTCCTGCGCGGACGAGCGGGGTCGTCTGAGAATCCCCGAATCCCCTAATTGCAGCCGAATGCAATAACAAACGCCCACACTTCTAAAGTATCAAAAAAATATTATCATCACAATGTCATCACACTTGTAATGATAGTCCAGTAGTGTTCCGTCGGACTGCCAAGATCAAGTTCTCGAGTTCGAACCCAAGACATGAACCTCTGAGGAAACCAGCATGACCGAGAGAAATTTCTCGACGGCATGTAATGTCAATTTAGAGGCCCCTGGGTGGCATAAAAACTGACACGGTTATACACTCACCAAACGATAAAGAAGATCACACTAGCAAAACGAAAAATAAAACAAATTATTGATTGATCAATCATCATAACCTTCAGGAATACAATAATGGCATTTCGGACAGGCACAGTCGCACTCGATCCCGCATAGATGGCACAGATAAGCAAGGGCAGTGAAACAGAAGATAAATCTTATGCTACCACAGAAGTTGCAGCAACACATCTAAGTCTTCCCGTAGGCCTATGAGCATAATATGATGACTTGGAGAACCGTCAGGGATATTGAATCGTAACTTAGAAACTCACTATTATTGGCTTTTCCCAATTATTTTAGGATCGGCTTTCCAGTCTATCCAGATGCGGCTAAATACCAGTATTTTACATGGAGCGACTGACTATCTGACCTCCACGAACCAGTTACTGGGTTAATACGCTTTGTAAGACTGGTTGTCAGACTTTCGGAGAATTCCAAAAGTGCAGTAGATGAGTGCAAAAAACTGTACTGCAACGAATTTTCGGTAGTGACTATTGATCGAGTTTCCTTGATTTTGTAATCATAGTTTCTCTGGGTAACAGAACATCAACTTCAACTTCAACTCTTAGTTAATGGCTTTTGTGAAAGAGTCACCACAATTTTGCCAATATCCCGTACATCTAATGATAGACCATCAAACGAAGGAGATAGTACAGTGACGAAATTTGGACAGTATTTTCTATTGCTCTGAGGTCTTAGATTTTTACGTCAAATGAGTTTTGACAACACAAGTCAAAGTAAGTATCAATATTAACTCAGCGAGGTTGCATTTCAGAGGATTTGCCAGATAACATAGACAAACTAGCTGACCTGATAGACGTTTTGGTATAGTATGACCACTTTAAAGGCCCCACACACAAGCACGTTTTTGCGTTTCTGCGTTTCCTACTTTAATAGTAAAATGGTGTAATATGAAAAATAAATGCAACGACCAGGTGGGCCCAAAACAAATTGTCTCCTTTGTATCGCTATATCAAACTTCACGAGACCGTCTCGCGTCTCAGACACTGATCTGCATAGTCCTCATGTGAATTGAGCAAGTTTGTCGGGACTTCAAAAGAGACTATGACCTCTGAGTTTGTTTCGGCTGTTTCTTCGCAAAGTAGTCAGGTACGAAACACTGGGCCCATCTAGTTTTAAAAAAGGGACCTGTAAAAGTGTTTTAAAAAAAACCTTCTTGCTGAATAAACATCATGTATCATAAAGGCTTGTAATAAATGGCGTTAGTCAGAAAAAAGGTATCGATTAAGAACAAACAAATCCCAATCGAATCCAATCCTTTTTCCCGGTCTTTTAATGCCAAATAAACACAATTTTCTGTCTATTCTTTCTTTCGTTCATTCAGTGGCGAAAATGGCAACTTGGAGAAGTATCTTGGCTGTCACAGCTAATAAGAACAAGTCGATGTTGCAACTTGATGTTTCTACGACATTTTTGTATGGAACACTCAATGAAAAAATCTTTATGAAGCAGCCTGAAGGCTATGATGATAGTTCCGATCGTGTATGCTTTTAAAGAAGAGCCCTTACGGCTTGAAACAGGCTCCAAG
The DNA here is from genome assembly GCA_950022955.1 of Xestia ashworthii. Taxonomy (NCBI): domain Eukaryota; kingdom Metazoa; phylum Arthropoda; class Insecta; order Lepidoptera; family Noctuidae; genus Xestia; species Xestia ashworthii. The sequence goes on along the minus strand of OX465570.1, from coordinate 16,460,023 downwards.
ATGCTGGGACAAGCGGATCTTGGACTTGTTCAAGGAGATAAGATTCAAAGTCAATGATTCAGATCCTTGCTTATTCATCAGGAAGACGTCGTCCGGAGGAAAGCTTATAGTTGCACTATTTATGTTGATTATGGTTTGGTAGCTGCAACAAGTCAGAACCTTATTCATGATAGCACAAATTAAGACTTAGTTTAAAATAACCACGAAGACAGCGTCATATTTCCTATTGAAATAGAGAAGACTGATGATGGCACCAAGATATTTCAGGGTAGTTATGCAAAGAAATTACTTAAGGGGCCGGCGGAGCATGCGTCGTTCATACAAACGTAATACCAAAATAATTTGTAAATCAAACATATTCTTAAGGTATTGTGTGTTTATTTCGATTGAATTACACAATATCTAGGTTCCCAAATGTATATTTTGAATGGACACTGATTTAAACAAGAGTTATGGGAAAAATAAATTTTCTATAGGAATTTAAATTCCTCGTATCTCGTCTTTATATCATTATCCTTTCAAAATATGTATTTGGGAACATAGGTATTCTATTATACAATCGAAATAAATACACACTACCTTAACACGTTGAACGCCGCTTTCATTTTTCAGTCTTTCTGTTTGGGCCGTGGGGGACACCGTATGGTCGACATACAATAGTTCCGTTGGGGCCGCGGGGGACAACATATGACCGCGAGTCAGAGGCGATTTTAAGCGTCTCTATTGGGCCGTCGGGCACAGATATGAAGCTAATATGTATTTGACGTGACCCCCACGGCCCTGCAGACAACTAGATTGTATTTGGTTTTTAGTAAAAAATATGACTTAGAAAAATATGACAAATCATTTCGGGACACGACTTGTTTGAAAGTTCTAAAGGAAAAAGTGTGTATGATAATGTGTTATTTTCTATTTTTCGATAAAATTACTATTTAAAATGTGTTGTAAAATACTGTATACTGTTACTATTTACTGAAGTAGTTAAAATCTGGTTAAAGTGGTACTCTAAGCAGTTAGGGTTTAATTTTTCGGGGATAGTTTGATTATTATTATATATATATAGATTAATTAAACTACATGTTTGTAAATCAGAAATATAATAATTATTTATTACAGTTTTTAAATGAAACAAAATTAAATCAGACTTATTGAGATCAATATCAACGTTACTACACCTATTATTTAATGAATTTTATGGAAACAATTAAAACAAAGAAATGGTTTGTTAGGGCAGGTTTCACAAAAAGTTACATCGTTTTTCGTCTTGTTTTTTCGTCTTGTTTGTTCATGCAGGACATGAGCGGGGATGACCGACACCCCGACCCCCGCGGCCCCCGCCAACGAACAACGCGATTTATTTCCGCGTGGGCCATGGGGGGCCACTGTTGAGTGACAGTAGTATTTTGGTAAAATAAAGTCACTAATTACTTTTCTTCGATTTATTTCATGTGATTTGGCACATTTTCTAGCCCCTAAAGCAATAAAAACATAAACGTAAAATTTAACAATCGGGCATTTTTGACCTGGCTCCTTTTACTAAATAAATGAGGCCCATATGTTGTCCCCCACGGCGTTTAACGTGTTAAGAATATGTTTGATTTTCATATTATTTTGGTATTACGTTTGTATGAAATACGAATGCTCCGCAGGCGTCTTAAGAGAATTGGTATGAAAAACTGCAGACCGGTAATGACTCCAATCGTAACAGAAGACCAATGTCAAGTCACGAGATTTAAGCGAGTTGCTAAAGAATTACAGACAAGTATTTAGTGCATTGGCTTACCTATATGGTTGGAACTAGGCCTGATATTGCATATGCAGTTAATGTGGTTTCTAGAAGTCTTGAAAATCCAAGTCAAACTTTAAAGCTACGCTATTTGCAATACGCACCAGAAAGAGGAATACCTACTCTACAAAAGAAGCTTGACTGGCATTCTTCAAAGCTACAGTGATGCTGATCGTGGACTTCGTGGAGGTGATTTGAACACAGGTCGTTCAACCACTAGTGTATTATGCATGTATGCTGTAGGTGCTGTGTCATGGATGAGTCAGCGTCAGACAAGCGTGGCTATATCAACTACTGAGGTTGAAGTCGTAGCGGCCAGTGAAGGTGCTCGGGAATCATTTTGGCTCCATAGACTAATTGGAGATATGACAAAATTCTTGTCTTCTTCGTAAGAGAGATGGTAACCAATGGAGAGCTGAATATTAGCAAGGTGACCACGGAGAATCAGCTTGCTGATACATTTACTAAAGCATTAGCCAGACCACGGCTGCAGAAGCTTGAATCTAGTGGGTCTCTATTGAGAGAAGATGATAAGGTTGCTGCAATGTGCGATCTCATTAAGTTTAGAAAAATAAGAAGTGTCACATGGTGATATAAATGTCATAAAATAATATTGTTTGTAAAGTTACTTAAAGCAAATAAAAAATAGTGTCCTCTCTAGCTATCGGTATTTATCAATCCGCGCATTGTGCTATAGACACCAAAGTCAAATAAACGTATTATACGCATTTAAAGCTCCAACATTGTTATATTGTGCAATTTCGTGCAAAATCTGGAAAAGCCGAGTGTTTTTAGTACTCACTGATAAAGATCTTCAAAAATGTGTTATTGTTTCGGCTGCTGTGGTTCCACTTGCAATTTCTGTTGCAAGATCCTGAAGTGTCTTCTATGTATCTACTGCTGTGTTTTTATCTTGAACTTACTTGGTGTAGATATTGATGACAGCTTCGGCGGAACCTTTGATGATCATTGACTGAGGGAAAACTTCTGTTGAAAGATATACATTAGTAATAAGTGTCTCATTAATCAATTAATATATGTTTGTGTGTTAGTTGATTAAAGTTTTATTAAAAAGTTGTGTTATTATTATTTTCTTTGAATTTTTAAACGTCTTTTGTCTAAATAATAACAGGCGCTCGGGCCAATCTTTAGGTTAAGCCGTGATTGCCTAGGTTGGTCTGTGAATGGGTAACCACCCTTACATACCGAGTTTCCTCCGTGCCTCGGAAAGCACGTTAAGCTGTTGGTCCCGGCTGTCATTTGTACATCTTTGGCAGTCGTTACAGGTAGTCAGTGGCCCAAATAGTCTGACAACCAGTCTAAGCAAGTGGTATCGTATTACCCAGTATTAACTGGGTTATGGAGGTCAGATACAGTCACTCCAGTAAAATACTGATATTCAGCTGCATCCGGTTAGACTGGAAGCCGACCCCAACGTAGTTGGGAAAAGGCTAGGCAAATGATGTTTCAAACATCTTTTGATGGAAATTACATAACGCATGGTGTGGTCTCTTAAAAGTCAAGGTATGTGATACTCTGGCCGTCCATAATTTATTTCCGATGATCTGTGCCCAACTTAACACTTTGTTTGAGATCCTTATTAAATAAATAAAGCAGTTACCTACGTGTCTTCCGCTTAATGGATTATCTGCGCCAAAAGACGAGGTACCTGGAGTCGTGCCGCACGTCAACTTCAAGGCGTTTGTGGTGCGAATACCAAATAGGCTTGGCGACTGAAAAAATCTTTTAAGTCCGTCAGATTATAAAAAAAAATTGACCCATATTTTCTCTTTTGTATAATGCTTTTAAAATTCTCAATACATCACGCCTTGGTATAATTTTTGTGCATTCTGACGTCACGAGCCCCCATTCCCGAGTTTTGATGCGTTTTATCGTTGTCAATATTCACTAATTCATAAAAACAAAAAAAACGTACTTATCCAATATTTTCTAATACCTACTCTGAAGGACTAAATTTGCATTTGGCTATTGTGATCTGCCCCTCGTGATGGAGGAAGACTTGGGACGTAGGACGTAGTGCTTCCGCAGACAAGTTCCACTGGTCAGCGCAAGACAGTAAATCGTGAACAAATGAAGTGCTACTAACATGTACCTACTTATATTTAAATTAAAAAAAAAACACACACAACTATGAACACTCAGGATTCACTCGGGTTTGGTGCCCTGAAACAGTGACACGGTGTCGTTTTAGATGAATCAAAATTAGGTAAGTTAAGCAGTAGGTGAGTCGTTCAATATGCGTTATGAACATATGTGAATCAACCGTAGCTATAACGAAATTAGTTGAGATAAACTTAGGTAGGTATTATGACATGTAACCGTCGGTGCAGACTACTAAGGAGATGGCCGATGGCGGGACGAACTGGATGTCTTCCTTGAGAATTGGAAAGAAGTGGCATAGAATCGTGACTGTTGGAAGGAATGGAGGGAGCCTTTCCCAGCTGTGGGACAGTGTAGGCTAGCTAAAATTATGAATACATGTCTGTATTTACTTTCTGTTAAATGATAATGTTGACTTCGGCTACTTATGCGGCAATGTGAGCTTAAGTGAAACGCTCTCCGATGGTTTGGTAAAATTGTCTGGGAGCTTATGGAGCTCCCGCCAGAGGTCACTTCTTCCTATATAGGCGTTACTATTGTCTGGAATACAGCAGTGAAGGGCCAGTTTTTGTCAAAAGTAAACCAGAGTAAATCATCATCTTTAAGTGATTATTTGTCTGTAATCTCTATAGAATACTGCCGGTGCCATTTTTCAAAGGAAATTCAGTAGCAATCGAGTTGTATGGAACCTTCACTATTACGGACTAGTTGGTCCCGCGCACCCAAGAGAACTTTTACGGCTTTTCAGCCTCCGGGATACTGAGATAGCTAAGTATTGTGTGGCGTGAGTCAGACATTTAACGACGACTAGATCCGCGTAGGATACCTACCCGCGTAGTTCGTGCTTATCTACTATCACTGATAATGGATAACTATGAATAATAACTTATGAATCATAAGTAAATCAATGAAACATTCAGTTCTTTTTTTAAAAAGGTTAGTAAATAATATATACCTACCTACCTTACCTAACTATTAGGGTATTTTAACGAGCCACGACACCGATGCACAAACGGTTAGGCCCAGTTTCCACCAAAGCGGAGAGAAGAAGAGCAGAGAGTAGATGTGCAAGATTCGACCAATCACATTTGGTTTAAGACGCCTGCGGAGTATGCGTATTTCATACAAACGTAATACCAAAATAATTTGTAAATTAAACATATTCCTAAGGTAGTCTGTATTTATTTCGATTGAACTACAGAATTTCTGGGTTCCCAAATATATATTTTGATTGGACACTGATTTTAACAAGAGTTATAATTTTTAAATTCCTCATATCTCGTCTTTGTACCATTGTCCTCTCAAAAAATATGTTTGGGAACATAGATATTCTGTAATCCAATCAAAATAAATACACACTACCTTAAGAATATGTTTGATTTACAAATTATTTTGGTATTACGTTTGTATGAATTACGCATGCTCCGCCGGCCCCTTAAGTCTTCATCGCGTCCCTCTTCTTTCCTGTGATTGGTCGAATCTCGCACATCTCTCCGCTCCGCTCCTCTCCGCTTTGGTGGAAACCGGGCCTTATACCATATACAGGGTGTAAACAACCTCATCACGTAACCGTCAACCAAGCATTCTGTATATCAAACTAAGTAACTGACAATTATTGCTTGGAAATTACTTTTAAAATTATTACTTTTTTTTGGGGTGAAAAATCAAGTTTTGTGGTAGAACTCAATGTTACGCACTTAAAACTTTGTGCTGATGGATGAATTGAATAATACGGGGGTCGTAGAGGTGTTTAACCCAAAAATCTTACAGCAGAAACATGTATAAAAAAAAACTTAAGTATCAAAAAGTAGTAACTTTGACCCCCAATATCTCTGTAATAGAAGGTTCCCAGTTATGGTGGTTTCCAGGTATACAAAAAAATTATCGCAATGACGAGGAGAACGATTCGGCTTCGATTATGAGGTGTTTTACACCCTTTATACAGCGTGTTAGGTTAAACGAGGGACATATTGAGGGAAGGTATTCAGTATTCGATTCTCAATCCAAATAAGTAAAAAACCTATAACCTTAATTTTTGACATTATTGTCTAATTAAATACATTACTCATGGACACTGAGCGCGCAAGTAGGTGTCACGCGGCAAAACACGTGCCGGTCCTGAGCTCCGTGCGCAAACTCCGCCCCTTTCCTTTGTAATGTCCCCGATGCACCGACAGGGCACATCCCCGCGCAAAAATGAAAAAAAAAATGAAATGATTACACCTAGAAAGGTCATTGACCCGCACACATGTTCTACGATAAGCGCATGGCGCACACGTTGCGAAACTTAGGCGAAGTTTTTGGTATGGATCTATCTGTTATGTACTAGTGTTTTCTTTTTGTTCATATGTTGATTAGTATCATGTAAGCATGGACTATTGCGGGTTTGAATAAGTCCCTCGTTTAAACTAACATACTGTATAGGTCGACTGGTAATTAGTGTACGATACTTTAACCCGTGATTGTGCTCATGATAAAAAACAACTTTTACTATGGGACCAAAGCTGAAATCGCGAAACTGAACAACTGATTTTTTTTTGCGATTTCAGGGTTGGTCCCTTATTATAAGTTGTTTGTTATCATGAGCATAATCACGTGTTTACCAGTCACCCTATATAATCAACTAATCATTCTGAACCCATCATCGAACTGAAATTTTTGAATAGGTTATTTAAAAGAATCAAAAGAAGAAGAGTATCACCGCAATAAAGATTACGTCGTCCTCTGCTTGCGATTTCACTCATATCCGACTTAGGTATAACCCTTTTCAGACGCCTTTCATTATTCTTTCAACATGACCAAATTATATATTTCCCTAGATAAAATATCATGCTACTAAGTTCCATTTTAATGGGTGTGTGGAGGCAAGCCATAATATCTTAAACCCTCAAATCCAGACGTTGGGCTACTACTGAAAAAATTCTGGTAAAAAAAACACAATAACACGTTGCCTGCCCCAGGAAATGAAACCATTTAAAATAAGTACCAACTCCACGTAGGTAATATATTTTCTCGTAAAAACAGTCAGAAAAATTACTGGAAAAGCAAATAATCATCGCCTACCTGTATCTTATCATTTGTTTACCCACTTCGCCAGTAGATAGCGCCAGTGATAACGGTACCAAGTACTAATACTAGCACAAACAAATGCATGCGTCATTACACCGCGGTTTGCGGGATCGTCACCAAGTCATTCTATTCAAATTAATGTCCGTGACGTACAATATACACTGTTTCATTGGTTTGTTGTCGAATAAACGCATTCAAAGTTGAATATTGTGGACAGTTTGATTGTGCTAACGTTAAAGGGTGTAACTGCAAAATCGTGCAAAATTTTGTGCAAAATCCCTCAGGGAAGGACGTGTTAAAAGCCTGATAAAACTCTTGAAAAATGTGTTGTTCGTGCAGCTGTGATTGTGGCTCCTGTGGCAAGATCCTGAGGTGTCTCCTATGTGTGACATGCTTCGTCTTCCTCCTAAGGATGTGTGGAGTCGAAGTTGATGAAGGATGCTGCGCATGCGGCGAAGATGAACAGTAGTTATAAGTGTTTTAGTAATTAAATTATAATTATGTTTTTGTGTTATTGTTAATGATGAGTTTTATTTCATAGTAGGGACCTGACCTTGTTTCGCTCAAGTGCAATGAGCTGATATGGCAACTAGTAATAGCAAAGAGATTTTCATTACTCATACTCGGAAAGTAGGTCTGAAGTTGCCTGAGGAGCGGGCTGAAAGTAATACTTTTCAGCCCTAGGGAGAATCACTTTCAACTGACAGATGTCACAATATTAAAAAAAATCTACTTACAGCAAATATCACAATAAGTTTACAACATATTGTACAACAATTAGCGTAGTAGAACATTGAATTGAAATTACATAATTAGCGTTTACTATTTAATTCATTAGGTACAATTAAGTAAGTACTTCGAAAAATGTAATGCTCAATTGTTATGGAAGAATTAATTAAAAATAATCAACAAACGATTTTAAGTTGTTAATTGATTGTTCGTTTATTTCTAATTAGCACTTCAGACTTCGCCCACGACTTCGTCCGTGAAAATTATGACATCTCGTCTAATTTGCATGATATCAATATAATTATTAGACTATGTTTAATTGGTAAAGATGTAGCTTTCTAATGGTGAAAGAGATTTTCAAATCGGAAGAGGTGTTCTTGAGTTAAATCGTAACAAACAAACAAAAAAATCAAATCTTTCCTTTTTATAATAAGTAATAGTATATATATTATTATAAAATTTAAATTCTTGGACGGGAATTAAATCTCTTTAACCAAATATACTAAAATGTACCTATAGCCTTATTGGTCTAGCGGTTGCAAGCCCTACTGTTTATTATGACGTCCCGGATACGGTAGGTACCCAGTTCGGGGTCAGTGTTATGGTCAAACCTGTACGAATTTCTCAGTAATAGCCTTTTTTTTTCGGATGGGAAATCATCAAATGACCCCTCCCAGTCTGGGCGGAGCGGGAGGGAGTGTCAGACTTTTACTGACTAAAAACCATCCATGTTACTTCCTCGCCCTTTACGTTCCGGGGCCGCGGTATCGAACAGTCCCGCAGCCCTCAGTAGTAACCTGGAGTTTAAATTTGTGCCCAGTTGATGGCACCAGGTTCGCGCGTTCCCATTGTATATTCACTTGCTCGTTCAGTGCTAACAGACGTGAGGACTGGTGTTGTTATAAATTTCATAGATCTAGGTTTTTTAGTACCTGAGTATTATGACTTGATATCTCTTATCACATTCGTGTTAAGTAGGTAGGTACTCGCTGTTGTGGTTTTACCAAGGTCTTCATTACCTTAATAGTTTCAAAGTAAACTACATTGGTATCTTTAGGTAGGTACATACCTATTTTAAAATGCTTGATTGAAACCTGCCATGCCTATTCCCAACTATGTTGGGGTCGACTTCCAGTCCTACCAGATGCAACTGAGTACCAATGTTTTACATGGAGCAACTGCCTATCTGATCTCCACAACCCAGATAGTACTGGGTAATATGATAAGACCCCCCGCCCCCCTTGATAAAACTCTAGGCCTCTGACTGACCTGTAACGACAGTAAAAAATCTACAAATGAAAGCAGGGATTAACGACTTATAGTGCTTCCCGATACACAGAGGAAACTCAGTGTATGTAACCGGTACCCCATCCACAAAACAACCTAACTTTTAGTTAGAATATATCACAGAATAGTACATTGTTATCCTAGGAGTGAAAGTAACTTATTTAGTCCCGAGACGGGATTTGGTGCCCAAGCGTAGCGCGGGCGCTAATAGCTCGAGGGAATAAATAAGTCTTTAAACACTGTGCTTTTCATTACGAATACAAGAAAAATAAAAACAAAAACATGAAACCACTCGAAAAAAATGAAGATCGGATTGCCGCTTTCCCGCCTATTTTGTTTTTTTTCTGTGGCCGGCTATTCAGCCTTTATTTTCACTATCGTCACTGAAAAAGTAGTAAATATTTTGCCCAAATCTTTGTTATTTTAAAGAAATATTTGTAACTAAGTTATTTAAAAAAATCATATTCTTTAATTAATACTGAATTTTATGTTATTTCAATTTTACATCGCACTGTAATTTACAGGCTGTACAGAAGTCGGAACATGGTTCAATAGAAATGTGAAAAAAGAACTAAGTATACACAATAAGCGAGGTTTTAGCCTTTAAGCCCAGCTATACATACCCAATGCGTTGTTAGTTTAGTTTTTATTTAACAATATTACATGCTGAATTATAATCATCAAATTCAACAATACGAGTAGGTACAACCAAGTTTATAAAGGTCGATTGAATGACTTTTTCATGAAATGTCTGGAGCACCTTATGGTCGAGTGATGGTGATGACTGATCTTCAAAATGTGCAACACCAACTTCTGGACTGTAGAATAATAATAATTAAGAATAAGAATAATTTAAGTATTAATAAGTAGATTTTACAAAAGTGTAGCTACATTAAGGTGCAGAATAGACCTTGCCTTAAATATTTGTTATCTAAATAGGAATTTAAACATTTTTATCTTGTTTATCTGGATAATAATCTACCGGAATATTATTATATTGCTATCGATTATTATGAAACGTTATAAGGTAATATTTACCTTCGTTTTTATCAGGTAAATATATTGCAGATAACATAACCTTCTGTTTTATCAGATTCATAACTAGTTGATATAGGAAACAGGTGTTGAATGCTAGGTATATATTCCTAGATTACAAGCCAAGCGTACTTGAGTAGGTACCTAACGGCTAAAATATAGAAACGCAGTAGGTACTTCTAGTAGAGAATCGAGATCACATTGTAAAACATTGGTGTTTCATCTTTAAATTGATATGTAATGTTGCTAACAACAATAATTTAGTAGGTACGGTGGGCTGCATCGATTGCGTATTCCAGTACCCCGTAACGGCCGTCGTCACCGTCGACGGCAGCCGAAGATGTTTTGCCGGCTGCCGCCGACGTGTCGAGGGCTGCTGCCAACGCGTCAAGGCCTGCCGCCAACACGTCGAGGGCTGCCGCCAACGCGTCGAGGCTTGCCGCCAACGCGTCGAGGGTTACCGCCAACGCGTCAAGGGCTGCCGCCAACCCGTCGAGGGCTGCCGCCAACGCGTCGAGGGGTACCGCCAACGCGTCGTGGGCTACCGCCAATGCGTCGAGCGCTGCCGTCAACGCGTCAGCATTTCAAACGTAGTTTGAACCAACACAAATAGAGTTGCTAATTTAGCTCATCTAGTCGCCTTAACAGAACCTGGTTGTCCGGATGTTTGTATCTAGAACTGGCGGTAACTAACAAAGCCGTTTTATAAAAAATTCTAGAGGCTATTTATATTCTAGAGATATACATGAAAAGACTATCTTATCAACAAAACAATTTGGTTTTTCTCATAAGAGCAAAGAAGGTCATTCGCTCACAGAAAAGGAAATTCACTTGAAGCGTTTTCCTCCAACTCCAGTGACTAACTTATTCCAACTTTATTGGTAACGAAATAAAGTCGATTTTTAATTGCAGTCATTGGTGAATGGTCTGTATAGAATGTTAATCTGAATCCAACTTTAGAGTTGAGAAAATAAAGTCGATTTTTTATTGAAGTCAATGTGTGTGTGTGTGTGTGTATAGAATATTAATTTGTCACAACAGTCGGTTTTGTAGAGAATGATTCATTATTTGTGTTGTATGACATTACCATTGACGTTTTTCAATTAGTTAGTTTCAAGGTTTGAGTAAAATTACAGACTGATAGCATGAACACCACGCTTTCAATCACGAAATGGTAAGCAGAGCCTTACATATCGCCAGTTATGTTTCAGTCCTATGCAATAAGGGGCGACCCTATTGCCATCAACCGGGCACAAATCCGAACTCCGTGGATGCTACTGAGAAATTCCTGATGGAATACCCAATTACAGTTTTCCCGACCTGGGAATCGAACTCTGGACCTAGTGCTCAACAGTCGCAATCGCAACCACTAAGCCAACGAGGCAGTCAGTTGGTAGAATAAATAATTTACAAAATTTTATGAGATTAAGATTTTTTTTATTAAGTAAGTACCTTAATTATAGAAAGTAGATTTCATCTATAGACAATACTATAATATAATTTTCATAACAGTTCCATAAGAAATAACAGGTTATGTAACATTTGATTTACAAGATCTTTCATCATACTTAATGACTAAAAACTAATATTATAAGAGTTCAGTTTTTACAAAATAATATTTAAAGTTAAAATGTCATGTTCATTTTTCGCCGTCTTGTTGTTTTCATTTTCAATTCTTCCATTTAATCGACTGCAAAAAACAAAAAACACAATTTACGATTTCAATTTCAATGAACCATAAACGCCTTGAATGCACGATGGGTTAGGTCAGGTTAGTAACATTACAATTAGATAGACGTACTGTCTTTCTAATAGTAAACCCACATTTTGTCAGTTATGTTTAAGTAAGTAATCAGGGACTTAAAAACACCTTCATAAAGGTTTATAAGTGTTACTGTTGAATTGGTAACAGAATAAAATATGTAACACTTATAAATGTGTTTTCAATGTGTTAACCCAAAACACTTACACACACACGCACTACATACACACACAAAGCACACACTACACACTACACACACACACACACACACACACACTTACACTGACATAAAAGGTTTAAGAGTGTTAATAAGTGTTTAACAGGTTCAGGCTCAGCGTTGCCATTGGATAGCCGAAATCTAGTCGCAGTGTGTTGGAAAACTGATTATTTCAGTTACACATATTAACACATACAAAAGGTTACAGTTTGATTCGGTAACATTATTGTAACTGTTACATCAAAAAGTGTTTTTCTGTTGAAACTGTTTTAAAAACAGTGTTAAAAACACATTATTACGGTTACAGTTTGAGTCCCTGTAAGTAATATCTGTATCTGACCGTATCTGACCGTGGCATCACTTTCACTTTGGGCCCTATCAGAATATCAGTGCTGTGACGTTTTTTAATGTTACTGCATCATGCTGAGATAGGGGCCTTTTGGCCTCGTTCAGGACCTTTCATTTCTTTTTTTTTTTATCTATGTTTAGTTTTCAATAGTCGTAAATTATGTTAATTTTTATGTGTTTTGTCCTGTAAGGGTTAATAAATGCTTTTTCTTTCTTTCTTCTTTCTTTCTTATTAGAAGAACCCCCTTTCTTTCTTCCCCTTGATTTCATTCCCTTAGCGAGCTTATTGCCGTTAACTAGGCCCAAATCCAGACTCCATGGCCGCTACCGAGTAATTCCTGATGGAAAAACTCTCTTTGCCCTACCCGGGAGAACCAGGACTTCACGCTTAGCAGTCGTGCTTGCGACCACTAAAACGACGCAACAAAATTAGCTTTATCTTAAGGTGAAAGCGTCAGGGTAGCCCGCGAAATTCAAATTCCTTACTTTTTTTTGCAATTTGCAGGCCAGTGCTAGGTTTTGTCTTGATAAAAATATCGTTCGCGACTGTAAGACGTATACAGTTACACAGTTATAATCATCAAAATCATCAACACAACCCTCAAAGTTCATAAAGGTCGAGGAACGACTTTTTTAAGGTCAAAGTTTCATCAAGGTCATTCTGTAACTGCATACGTCTTACAGCTACGAATCAAATTTTCATCAACCCTGGAACATCAGCCTTAAGACGTCGTGGTAACCCCCTAGGTCGTCGAATTCATCCATCAGGCGTCCAGTAAGTGGTGAACTTTGCTCACCTCACCGGGTGCATCCGTGGAACGTAGGCCACTCACTGAATCTTTAGCGTTCTTTTTCTCAACCTCAGCAACTTGAGTTATGGAGCGTAGGTTTAAATCAGTAAGTAAATTCAAGGTCAACTTACATTATCTCTCAGGGTGTTCTCAGCAAGGATGTACTCTTCAGACTGCGGGTTGAGAGTCATCTTGTAGTTGGTGAGTGCCGCCCTGTCCTTCTGCTTCGCTAATGTTTCTATGACTACGGCATGGATCTGTGAACGAAAAGATTAGAATGCTTTTAATTTGTGTAAAAACATGGTAAATTAAGGTCTTATAAAAATAGGGTTGTGAACTTACATGTTTCGCCATAGAAAGTCACACAAATATAGAATTTAAATTTTCGAAACATCAATTTTCTTAACTAATAACGATTCATAAATCGAAATTTTAAGAGTGATGCTTATAATTAAGGAAGAAAAAAAAACATTTATTGACATAAAACACTTTGTAGAACTCATAGCCGTATGGATTATTTTTTTGTCAAGAAAAAGGAAGGTATTTTAATCTTGTAGGATCTCGACGAGTGTATTTCGAATGCAGGAATGATTTCAAAGTAGCATCATCTACCTAGCCCCTTCCCAACTATGTTGGGGTCGGCTTCCAGTATGACTGCCAACCTGACTTACACAAACCAGTTGCTGATTAATGCGATTGTAGGGAATACACCCATAATTAGTTTATGTATTTGTATTGCATATTACACAACACAAGACATTTACCTATATACAAACACATTTATTTACATGTATTTATAATATTCACTTATCACACATCACCGGCATCCTATATTGACAACATCAATATAATGTCGGATGATGCCGGGACGCTGTACACTGGAATCGCACCGCGGCCGAGCTACGTCATCGTGACGTATTGCGTGCGAGTGCGGTGGGAGGCAGCGGGCGATCGTTGACTGTCCTCTCCATGACCTTCAGTCGGTACTAACCACACAACGGCGCGTGCGCATAATTCTGTGGCTCCTCGAATAACGCATAGTTTCCGTGATTCGCTAGTTATCTCGTGTTTACCGTTATTCATAAACTATTCCTCTGTGTTTGCTGTGACTTTAACTATCGTCTCTGTTCTCCTTCTTCTGTTTTGTGTTGTGCGTGTGAAACTATATATCTTCAATAGAATTGTGAGTACTTAGGCAGTGACTTTTATTTATACTCCTGCCTACCCAACACACTCGACAACACCTCTATACGATAAACCTTGGTAAGAAAGGAAAAAAAAAATCCTTGGGTAAGAGAGCAGCGGTGGCCCAGTGATGGCGGCCCCGACTTACGAACAGTAGGTCGTGGGTTCGAACCCAGACAGGTGCTACTTACTTGGTGTAATTTATTTCATCACCACTGCTCTCAAAACGGTGAAGGAAGAGCTTTCGCATTCATTCGCATTGGAAGCAATTTAACGTGCGCTTGGACCTCTGACTTGAGTGACAGAAATTGAAAAAGATGCAAAGAAATGCGTGTGCGTAAATGTAATTCCATAAGCCGAGGCGAAGAGCCTACGCATAACGTTAGTCAACCTCATAATTGCTGTTAGAGTAAAGTTGAATATCACTTGCTCATAAATAGTTCTCTAAGTGACAGGAACACACAACACAGGACATTTTAGGGGAGTTTCAATGTAATGGGAATAGGCTTGTTAACTGAAAAAATCTAATTAGTCCGTCACTTAGATTATGAAAAAATATTTGACCCGTATTTTTTCTTTTGTCACATAAACCAAAATTGACGAAGATACGACGCTTTTAAAATTCCCAATACGTCACTGTTTGGTATCATTCTTAGTGAGTTCTGACGTCACGAGCCCCCACTCCCGAGTTTTGATGCGTTTTATCTTTGTCAATATTCGTCGATTTACAAAAACAAAAAATACGTGTCCATTATTTTCCAATACTCTAACTGACGGACTAAATCGATTTGAAATTTATTGATGGTGGAGACTAGCCTATTGTAGCCAGGGGATGAAGTAATTACGAGGTCACTGTTGACGCGCGAACAACATAGCAAAAGCGCGCTGCATACTTGTGTTGCTTTTTCAAGTTAAACATTTTGAACTAGAACATTTCATGAATGGGTCTGAAGCAGCGTCACCATGTGAGTATGCTAAATTGGACTTAGCAACAAACTATGACCACTGATTTATCTGCAGCACGAGGTCATTCTGATTTTCTGACAATAATTTATGGCCGTTCATTGTTTCCTTCATTTGTGTGCCTACTATTCAGTTAGTAAATTCATGCAATTTAGTAGCATAAAACATTGTATCTACAATTGTGAGGAAATCGGCATGTACTAGAACCAAAAATTTGAAGACATGTGACATCTACCAAAGCGCACTGGGCCCGCGTGGTGGATTATTAGCCCATACGCAAAATACGCGCTTTGACGTGAAGTTGCGGACACTAGCCCGTTGTACAATACAATACAACCCTTGGTAAGACTGGCTGTCAGGCATAATGTCACACTAGCTGACCCACGCAACTTCGTTTGCGTCACATAAGAGAGAAAAAGCTCACTAAAGGAATACATTTTCCCGTTTTTTTTTTTACATTTTTCTTGTATGTTCCGCTCCTATTGGTCGTAGCGTGATTTTATATAGCCTATAACTTTCCTCAAAAAACAGACTGTCCAACACAACAAGATTTTTTCAATTCCAACCAGTAGTTCCTGAGATTAGCGCGTTCAACCAACCAAACAATAAATCAATCAAAATATTTTATTTCACATAGGCCTAGATGGGCATTTATAAAACGTCGAAAAAGGTGCACGGTTCGCGTTGGACGTTTCCATGGAGAAGATCCGACAAGAAATATTAATATGGTTAAAATATTAATATAATATTTATTTACCTTATAGATATGCGCTAGACGCAGTCGTTCGTCACTGTTAGCGACCTTGTTGACGCAGGTCGCCAACAGTTGCTTGCTTGCTTGCAACTCGCTCAGACGAGCAAGTAGAGTCTCTATGGGGATGTTGGACGACACTGTGGTACGGCCGAACCAGTCCTGTGGGCAGATTGTGGATGTAAAACGAGGACTTTTTTGGGAGAAGGAAAATGATAATCACAGAAATGTTTGTGTATGTGTGTTCAGTGTACTCACTAGGTGTATCTAAATGTTTTTGTGATCTATGTGTCTGTATGTATGTTTTAGTGGGTAAGCCTTTGAAGTGACATAAAAATAAATAGTACAGGGGCAAGAAATCCCTTCCATTTTGAGACTTCAACAATATTGTTTATGTTCTCGATCTGACGATTGTTTTTTACTAAACATACCAACAGAGTCCATCTAGAAACTTGGAATGGAGGCTATTGCGCATGAATTCGCCGCTAGAGGCGTTCGCGTAGAGTAAGGTCTTCCGAAATGTCAGATATCATAGTGTTCGTGGTTTATTTTCACGACTTTTTACTCATTTTCAAGATTGTGGTCAAGATTGAGCCATTCCTGATTATTTATGACTTAAAGATTTTAAGTAGCAAGTTAGAACTAATTTGTTTGTTCTTGGAGGAAGAATAATTTTGAAATATTTTATACTTTACAATACAATACGGACAATATTGTATGTATCTGAAGTGTACACTATGTTGTAAAACGTAATAAAATAAACTGCTTATGGAGTTATAGGTACTTAAAAGTATCAAATAGAATATATGACAGGACCCTACTCGCCAGTGGCGCCATCTGGTGAGCTCAAAAACGATAGCCCTCATTTAGCGCAACAATTCGTAATTCTGCCTCTAAAGGGCATAAAGGCTAAGCAGGAATGAAAGTTTGTGTGGAGGTTAATTTTGGCTACTGGGAAATCACACACACATTTATTATCTTCCTGCTCTTGTTCCATGTTATTTGAGGTCGGCGCAACACTTTTTTTTTTAAATTCTCCCCTGACAATCGTCACGCTATTATTTACTCCTTCTTCCTTCATATTTTCCTCACACATTCCAATCATCTTTTTGAAGTGAAACTTCTAATGTGACTTCCAAAAAGGTTGCGTTAAACGTTTAACGCTACCATGGAGGGGGTATGAAAGCATTGTTGCGTTAAACGTTCAACGCTCCTGGGGAGGGGGAATAGAAAGAGACAGAGCTACCCCTTCCTATTTTCATTTGCACATTACGAAGTTTCACTTCTTCCGCGCGGAGAGACTCCACGCACTATTTTCTTTCGTCCTATCCCTCTCCATACACCAACATTTACATTTATCACTCTTTTAGTCACATGCGTGGTCACCACCCACCCCACCACGTTTAAAAAATCCAAATAAATGAGAAGTGAAGGACCTTTTTCGAACGAATCGACTGCACATTTTGTATTAGTTGCATTAGTCATCATTTCAGTCATCATCATCATCTGTCGTCGGTCGGCTTCCAGTGTAACCGGATGCAGCTGAATACCAGTATTTTATATGGAGCGACTGCCTATCTGACCTCCACAACCCAGTTAATAACTGGGAAATACGATACCACTTGTTAAGACTGGTGTCACACTTTTGGGGCCATTGACTACCTGTAACGACTGTCAAAGATGGACAAATGACAGCCAGGACCAACAGCTTAACGTGCTTTCCGAGGCACGGAGGAAACTCGGTATGTAAGGGTGGTCACCCATCCACAGACTAACCTAGGCAAGCATGGCTTAACCTAAAGATCGACCCGAGCGGCTGTTATTATGTAGCCACGAGCTCCTCCTGCTAGTTGCATTATTTCAGTATTTATAATTATATTTTAGAGTACTTACTTTCTTAGTAAACAAAGATTCTACTATGTCCCACTTGCCAGATTTAGCGTGAACATTTAGCATCACCCAGTCGTACTGTTGAGGAGTTATCTGAAAAAATAATAGTAGTTTAATAAAGCAATTTTTCACAAAACTTTAAGTTGGAAAAAAAGGGGTACCCCGCGAAAATCAAATAGGATAGACAACAAAAAAAACCTAATTAGTCCGCCATTTAGATTAATATCAAAAAATATTTTGCCCCGTATTTTTTCTATCGTTACGTAAACCAAAATTGACGAAGATACGAAGCATTTAAAATTCTCAATACGTCACGCCTTGGTATAATTTTTAGCAAGTTCTGACGTCACGAGCCCCCAATCCCAATTTTGATGCGTTTTATCTTTGTAAATATTCATTGATTTACAAAAACCAAAAAATACATGTCCCTTATTTTCGTATCTTCGTATATAACGTGTATCTCTCTAGCGATATTGTAAAGTCTCGAATTATTGTCAACTGAACATACGGAAGTATCTCTTGCCCCCATAAACGGGACTTGGGGCACCCCCCCGTTAGGTTAGTTAGGTTCCTTTAAACCCTGCACTCGGAAATAGGGGCCCCGCGAAGCGGGGCTCCGTCGACTACGCTTTTTAGGGGAATATGAAGTGTTTTAAGGTTAGGTTATATTAATCGATATTTCTCAGGAATGGTACTGTATCTTTTCATGAGAGTGGTACCACTAGGCAAGGGGGACCCCTCCTTCTCTCCGCACCGCGTGAGTTGACTACCATCGCATGCATTTCACGAAAAATAATGCGTTTTATTGTAAGCAGTATGTTCATTTGACAATAATTCGAGACTTTACAATATCGCTAGAGATATTACAATATAACGTATTTGACAATTTTACGGTGACATATACATACATACCCTGTATACATATACAGGGTACCAATCCGCAGTACCCGCGTGATGGATTATACCCCATTCCTTCTCATAGAGAGGAGGCCTGTGAACATTCATAGTCTGATGATGATACATGGTGTAAACAGACTCATCACGACGCCGTCAACCAAACATTGAGACATATAGTACCCAGTAATCATTTTTGCGTCATTTTCGTTTTTATTTTTTTATGGTAAGAACTAAATGTAACGCCCTCAAAACATTGTGCTGATGGATGAATTGAATATAACGGGTATCGCAGGTGTTTCAAGTAAAAATCTTACATTAAAAACTGGAATAAAAAAAAACTGTCAAAAAGTTGGAAGTTTGCCCCCAATATCTCCATAACTAGAAGGTTCCCAGGTATGGTGTAGAACAAAACAATGATCAGAATGACGGGAAGAACACGTACCTTTCGGCTTCGTTAAGAGGTTTTTACACCTTTTAGATTACCTGGTGTCGTTGGCACAGCGTGAGGGGTGACATCGCATTGCCGGCGCCCTCGTTCCAGTGGTTCGTACAGTTGTGAGCCAGCCACTGGATCACCGACTTGTAGCTTAGATCTGGCTTGTTCACGTGTTTCTGCCATTCTGTTGAAAGATACTAAAATTAGTATTAGACTACCCGATGCCAGCGGCTTCGCCCGCGTAAAATTATATACTAAAACCTTCCTCTTGAATCACTATATCTATTAAAAAAACCCGCACCATAGTCCGTTGCGTAGTTTTAAAGATCTAAGCATACATAGGGAGGGACAGACAGACGCGGCGGGAGACTTTTGTTTTATAATATGTAGTGACAAGCCTCCCCACACCTCCCACTAGGAGGACCAATGACCAGGTGAAAGTTGCAGGAATCCGCTGGATGCGAGTCGCACGGGACCGGTCAATGTGGGAGACACTTGGGGGACACTTGGAGACACTTGGGGGAGGCCATGTCCAGCAGTGGACGTATTTCGGCTGAAATGAATGATGAACAGCAAAGATAGGTTTTAGTACAACAAGCGAAGCAGTTCTTTATGGAAAGTAAGCTGTGATAGATAGGCGCCAAGGTTCCCAAGCCGGCCCCAATACATTTGGGTCGGTTTCCAGTCTAACCGGATGCAGCCGGATGCCATTTTTTTATTGAACGGCTGACTGCTTCACATACTCAACCCAGCTTCTGGACTAAAAAAATAACTTGTAAAAAAGTTGGAACTCAGACCCCAAAATACTAGAAACTAGAATGTTCCCAGGTATGGTCTATACTTAACAAAAATAAATTCGCCTCTCTTTTTAATGTGTTGACTCAAGACCTTGATTTAATCTGGAATAAATTTCAACTTACTAGGTCCATCCGTTCCTGAGAAAATCGGTGGTGACAGACGGATAGACAGACGGAAAAGAAAGTGATCTTATGAGGGTTTCTTTTTTACCTTTTGAGGTACGGGACCCTAAAAATTGTCACAATGAATGACGAATGAGGGATCATCATCATCTTTACAGACATTAGGTACTCAAATACCGCGATGCAAAATTTTAGATCTTAATTTGCATCATAGATGTCGCTAGCATTATTTTTATCATCATAATCATAATCTTTATTTTGCCAAAAGAATAACAACCTTACAATAAAATGAATAGTTACTTATTTTATAAAGGGTGTAAAACACCTCTTCACGAAGCCGAAAGGCACTTGTTCTCCCCATCATTGCGATCATTTTTTTGTTCTACACCATACCTGGGAACCTTCTAGTTACGGAGATATGGGAAGTTTTTTTTTAATACAAGTTTTTTTTGTCAGGTTTTGACTTTTAACACCTTCACGACCCCCGTACTATTCAATCCATCCATCAGCACAATGTTTTAAGTGCGTTACATTGAGTTCTACCACAAAACATGATTTATAACCTCAAAAAAAAAGTTGCTTCCCAGCAATACTTTTTGCGAAAAGTTACTTAGTTTGATGTACAGAATGCTTGGTTAACGACTTTGTGATGAGGTGGTTTACACCCTGCATAAAGCTAAAAGCTTTGATACCCAATTAGTAATTTATTTCGTACACATTAATAAATTCTGGCTGTTACGAAACCGATTCAAGCTGACCCCCGTACTAGTATAAACTGTATTAAGGTGGGACAGGTTTCCTCAACTTGATTATGTTTGCTACAGACCAGTAGCGAAGTGTAAATTTTTTGTAAGAGATAAGCCGGACTACATATTATCTTTAATGTGATTACATTATTTGAGTATTTGACTGTGCCCTTTTTTCAAAAGTAAGCCTGTAGGAATCGGGTCGTATGGAACCTTCGCATCTGCTACAAACTACTACTATGTACATTAAAACATTACCTAACAACTTGACATAGTCAGCAATCATCTTAGCCTGGTGTTGGTCAACCCCAGGTTGGTTGAAATGGTTGGCCAGCAAATTGGTCAGCTTCCTCAACAGAACATCTATGTTGTTGCCTTGAGTCTTCACAGCGTGTTGGTATTGATACATCTAGAACAGAATTAATATTTTGATGAGTTATTCTACAAAGGGAGAGCAGCGGTGGCCAGTCTGTGGTGGTGGCCCCGACTTACGAGCAGTAAGTCATGGGTTCGAACCCAGGCAGGCGTATTACTTTGTGTAATTTATTGCATCACCACGGCTCTCAAAACGGTGAAGGAAAACATCGCGAGGAAACCGGCATGTCCTAGAACCAAAAATTCAGACATGTGACATCTACCAATCCGCACTGGGCCCGCGTGGTGGATTAAAGCCCATTCCCTCTCATAGAGATGAGGCCTGTGTCCCAGCAGTGGGAACATTACAGGCTGATGATGATGATGACACTTTAGTAAGGGAAACTATTTTCATTTTTTTTCTGACCGACTAACGGCCATTTTCAATAACTTACTGACAGGTATCGGTAGGTTGCTATCTCTGTTTGTTTGACATTTAGTAAGCGGACGGTTAGAAACAAAAAGTATCCCACCAAAAACATTCTGTAAAAAACTAGCCAAGTCTCGATGGAGCTGCTTGTTTATCTCTAAAAAGTAATGAAATCTAGACAAAGTCGTGCCAAGGCTAAGGTTCCTTACTGCAATTTCTTCATTATTTATAGTTAATGTTTTGTGAATTGGCCGTTGAACATCAATTTAGTTTTCGCGTAATGTTATATCTATTGTAACTACAAAATTGACTTGTAGGTACCCACTACCGTAGATACCGCGGCCCCGGAACGTAAAGGGCGAGGAAGGAACATGGATGGGTTTTTGATGATTTCCCATCCTAAAAAAAAAAAAAAAAAAAAAGGTACCCACTAACGTATAAAGAATGTTCAACGGCCAAGTCACACAACATTAACTATAAATAATAAAGAAATTGCAGTAAGGAACCTTAGCCTTGGCACGACTTTGTCTAGATTTCATTATTTTTAGAGATAAACAAGCAGCTCCATCGAGACTTGGCTAGTTTTTTACAGAATGTTTTTGGTGGGATTGGATTTCACTTCTTTTTGTAGAAACGTGGGGCAAATTGATTTATTTTATTAGATTTTCTTATTTGACACAGTTTTTTTTTCTTTTTAGGAGTCGTTTTTTTTATTATTACAAATCTTTCTTTTCTTTTTTTCCGGTTCAGATTATTGTTTACAGTAGCAAAAGTTTTTCGTATGGCCCATTCGCGTTCATTATTTATTCTTTTAGACGGTTTAATTTCTGAAAGATCGGCGCGGTATTTACGCCTAAGCCGGTTGTATTCGGTGATCGCTGAAGCTTGAGCTTTTATACTCTTGAAGTCAACATTTATGAGGTGCACCACATGAAGATATTGGTTACTCGTGAAAGCACCACGTAGGCTTAGCCACAAGAGAATATGGAGGTGCCAATGTCCATGAGGGCATTTTTTAGACTTAGACCTTGGCTCTTGTGAATTGTTAGGGCATACGCCACACAGCTTGGGAATTGTTCTCTGTACATGTATGCCCGGGGTATGATCTCAAATTTTGACTTAATAGGCAATAATTCGTGAATCAAATTATTTGCGAATTTTCAAAGTACTGTTTCTTCATAAAATTCCTAACCTATTCAAATCTTCGAATTGTTTTAATAACAACCTGCTAACCTTAGCAAACCTCACGAAATAATAAGCGAAATCAACGAAATGCAAATAATCCCTCCTAATCCCAAGTAAACGTTTTTAAGCGCAGTAGGAGAATGTCGTAAACGACTGTAACGCGGCCGGTTGCCACTTCGCCATATAAGGTTTTCGGAAAAACAAACGTAAGCGCGTTTTAAAATACAGTCAGCGCCATCTAGCAACGTTTGCGGGTATCACCGCCACTCTTAGTCCAATGCATTATATTTTGACAAAATTTTGAGCGAATTTAATCATCATCATCAGCCTATTAATATTCCCACTGCTGGGACACAGGCCTCCTCTCTATGCGAAATTAATATTTTAGTGTAATTTGTTTATTTAATTTGTGTAATGTTCGAGTAGAATAAAGTTAATCGTTCGACTATGTCTTCTTGTAAACTTGTAAGTATATGTATAAAAGCCAGTCTAGTCTTATCCAGAGCTTTCCTTCAATTTTATTTATATGCGTATTAAAAGCAGAAGAGGAGGCATTCGCCCAGCAGTGGGACGCTATAGGCTAGATTAAATTAGAAGATGTGTCTCACTACGCTGGATTTTTGCAATGACAGTCGATTTTTTTTATGTACCAATAGTAGAAGGGGGCATTACCATATCTGTACTTAATATTATAAAGCAGAAGAGTTTGTTTGTTTGTTTGGTTGAACGCGCTAATCTCAGGAACTACCAGCTCGAATTGAAAAATTATTTTTGCGTTGGATAGTCCATTTATCGAGGAAGGCTATATAGGTTATATAACATCACGCTGTGACCAATAGGAGCGCAGCAATAAGAAATGTTGCAAGCGGGAAATTCACGCGAACGAAGTCGCGGGCAGAAGCTAGTCTCTAATACAGCTGAGACCAGCTGAGGGTTCTTCATCAGATACTTCAGACCTTCGATTTTTGACATAAAATGAAGCGGCTAACCAAGTTGAATATTTTTTGTAAAGGCGGTATGTCGATCTCTCTAATAGTTTGGTTGGGCTCTTGTGTTTTCTAATCAGGGTCACCAGGTACTCCAGATCTTCGATTATCCTAGTTTTTATAGTTTTCCCTTTATGTGGCCATTAAACCCTAACTCTGTACCAAATTTTAGCTCTCTGAGTTTATGGGAAGTACGAGTACTAGTTCTATTTTGATGATCATGAGTGAGTGAGTGTCATAAATGCGAAACTTTGCTTTCGCTTAACTTCGGAACTAAATGACCTACAGACTTGAAATTTTGGATTTTAAGTATGTGATTATAGCTTACTGGATGACGAAAATTTCTGCGTTCTGGTCTTATCCAGAGGTTCTCAAATAGGGGCCTGAAAATGCGGCGAAATGGTTCCAGTAAAGGATGGTACGGCAGTGTTTGCTTCGCGCTCGACTTGGCGGGGGCACTGCCGTGCCCCCAGATACAGGGTAAAAAGTTTTTTTTTTCTATGAATCAAGTGACAGGTAGGACGCGGATAGAATATTTCAAGATAACTTTGTTTATAGAAACACCGATACGCTACGAGAGTACGCATATTAACCAACATTTATACATGAGTAAGTTGTAGAAAACGGCTGTTAAACTCAAACTCAAAGCATTTATTTCAATTAGACCATTACGGCACTTTTGAATGTCAAAAATACAAAGAAAAATCAAAGCTACAGTCACAGTCACAAGGCATAATAACTTGAGAAAGTACTGTAGTTGCCCAGTTAGTCCTTGACAGTTCAAAAATGTAGTTCAGAAATGGTTTAATTGAAATTACAATACTCGCGCTATCGTCACGGAACGCTTTCATAGAACGGTTAGTCAAAATAAACTTTATACCATTAAGATAAACACATTTCTATCAGCAGTCCCCGAATACCGAATGATTTTTTTTTTAGCCTGTAGTGTCTCACAGCTGAGCAAAGGCGTCCCCCAATTCCGTCAATGTGCTCTTTTCTCGTGCCCCTTCGAACAACGTTGACCGCTGGGCAAAAGTCTCCACACAATGGTCGCCGAAAGATCCATGTGTAATCCAAGTCATAAACTATCTGAGTGCAAAATTTCATCCAAATCCGTTCAGTAGTTATTGCGTGAAGAGTAACAAAACCACACACACACATACATACATACAAACTTTCGGATTTATAATATTAGTGTGATATTTAGAGGAGTTTTTACTTACAGCTGCCTCTGGACTGCGACCCAACATTCTGGAAACATACAATTATGTAGGTACACAAGAAAATAATATTTCTCCTATAAAAGTTCAGCAGTGGTGACTAACCAGATGGTTCGCTTGTACTTTCCATCATCATCATCTGCCTAGCCTTGTCCCAAATATGTTGGGGTCGGCTTCCAGTCTAACCGGATGCAGCTGAATACAAGTATTTTACATGGGGTGACTGCCTATCTGACCTCCACAACCCAGCTAGTACCGGGTAATACGATACCTGTACTTTCTCGCCATACAATGGCATAAAAACAATAGGAAAGATGTAAAAAAAACTAATTTGTCTGTCAGATAGATTGTTACCAAACAATATTTGTTCCATATTTTTGCACTAGCTTCTGCCCGCGACTTCGTACGCGGATCCTGTTGCTTATGCCAGCGACAACGGGGTCGTCAAAAGCGAAGATCTGAAACGTCTGATGTCGAATTCTAAGAGCCCGGGGAAGGGAAAAGCGGATCTTTCCCATCTGAGCAACACATACCGTTTGTTTCTTTTCGCCATTTAACAGCTTCACAAAAAGTACAATTTTGAACCATAATATGTGGCGTATTCAATCATAGGAGTATATACGTAAATGTACTCCGTTCCTTATCAACCCAAGGAAGGTCGCCATGCCCTACGGCTATATCTTGAGACACATCCGATTCTTCAGATGATATCGACATTCTGTTCAGACAATGTCGAATTCGATCAGAATTCAAACGTTCGTTGCGCTCTTCTTCTGTCTCTTCATGCCGTACTCCAGCAATTCTTTCGCTCTCACTTTCTAACTGATTACGAATATTTTGTTGTGTGCGTGTTCGGGGCAATGTATGATAATCTCGAGCAGCAGTTAGTCGCGCATCTATTCTTCACTGGTCTCTAGAGATCTGGATGTAGATGCGTAAATACGCTAAGAACGCAGGCGTGCTTCGCGATCCGACGAGGTTTCCACGGAGCAAGTTGCAGCCTGGTGTTCTCGAACAGCATCAAGTCTCTCCTGACGCTCTTCGGTAGATTATTGGGATCTTATGATCCTCAATCTTGTAGCTCCTTTGGAACATTTAGAAAAGATTTGACCTCTTTCTAGGCATGGTTATAGTTTTGTTGTGAAGATATCTAATCAATTAAAATCTAATTGACTGCTCCCCTGCGTTACCGGGTAGGCTACCGAGTCACGAAGATAAATGGAAAAGGAAATTCAACACTCAAATAACATAAACCCTAAGACATATTTATTCGATAAAATTAAATAATAAATGGGAGTTTTGGCCAGTCGAGTCAAATTTTCATTGATATACAATCGTCATCGAAAATCAGTCCTAAACTGTTACAGCCTTCACCGCGTGGAGGTACTCCCAGTTTATGTTATTTTATACAGTAAAATTAGTGATAGCTTTGCAATAATTTTCACATCAAATGTTTCTGACCTTCGATTTTTTCTAATTCAACAGGAAATGCCCATCAGACCGAACAACTTTTGCTAAGACGTCATTCCTATATGTGTTATGGTGTAGCTGGGCTATTGGAGTTCCACAACAGGTGTCCCAGATCTTCGATTTTTATGAGTCAACAGAGAGTGCTCATCAGATTGAACAACTTTTGCTAAGACGTCATTCCTATATGTGTTATGGTGTAGCTGGGCTATTGGAGTTCCACAACAGGTGTCCCAGATCTTCGATTTTTATAAGTCAACAGAGAGTGCTCATCAGATTGAACAACTTTTGCTAAGACGTCATTCCTATATGTGTTATGGTGTAGCTGGGCTATTGGAGTTCCACAACAGGTGTCCCAGATCTTCGATTTTTATAAGTCAACAGAGAGTGCTCATCAGATTGAACAACTTTTGCTAAGACGTCATTCCTAAATGTGTTATGGTGTAGCTGGGCTCTTGGAGTTCCACATCAGGTGTTCCAGATCTTTAAATTTATTCTCTCAGCAGAAAATGCTCATCACGTGAAACAATTTTTGCTATGGTGTCATATTTGTATCTCTTATAGTTTAGCTGGTCTGTTGCGGTTCTGCATCAGGTGTTCAAGTTTCCAAGATAAATTATAGCTTATAGCTGACCAACGCAATTTCGTCTGCGTCACATAAATAAGAGAGAGAAACGAAAGGAAAAATAAACCCCGTTTTTGCAACATTTTTCATTCCTGCTCCGCTCCTTATTGTTGTAGCGTGATGTTATATAGCCTAAAGCCTTCCTCGATAAATGTGCTATCCAACACAAAAATAATTTTTCAATTTGAACCAGTAGTTCCTGAGATTAGCGCGTTCAACCAAACAAACAAACAAACAAACAAACTCTTCTGCTTTATAATATTAGTATAGATTTGTTAGGTAAACCAAAACTGACGAAGATACGACGGTTTTCAAATTCTCTACCTCACGCGGTGGTATAATTTTTAGTGATGCTTTCTGACGTCACGAGCATTATACAATATTCATTGATTTACAAAAACAAAAAATGCTTGTCCATTATTTTCCAATACTCAAACTGACGGACTAATTTGATTTGCAATTTATTGATGGTGAAAACTAGCCTATTGACTTACGTCAGCAAATCAGCGAGTTCAGTGATCTTCCCCTCATTATGTAAGAACGCTATGTAATGGTTGAGGGCCACAGGTCTCGAGGAGAGCAGCTCGTAGACTAGCTTCTTGTTTAACGTCTGGATGAGGAAGAGAACCACCTGGAAAGAGAGCATCATCATCTGCCTAGCCTTTACCCAACTATGTTAGGGGCGGCAGTTAATTCTGGGTAATACGATACCCCTTGGTAAGACTAGTTGTCAGACTTTTGAGTCACTGACTACCTGTAAAGACTGTACCAATGGCTTAACATGCTTTCTGAGACACAGAGGAAGTATGTAGTGGGTGATCTGCTGCAGTGTACTGCACTTGTCATTAGACATGTGCAATTTCACCATCCCAAGCAGCTGTTATTATTCAGCAACAAGCTCCATATTATGAAAATACTGAACTCAAAACTCACAGTTAACACAGCATTCCCGTCTCCAATCGCCAGGGCTCCATCCAACAGTTCAGTCTTGCTCCTCATGCTGCGGTGAACATGCAAGGAACAGGTCCGGCCAAGAGTCAGTCTCTGCAGGGTCATGGCAACCGTCTCCTCTGTTTCATGCTTGGTTTCCTTTGAAGGGTCCCTGCCAGATTGGGCTAGGAGGACTGGAGATGAAAGGAAGGTCAATGGTAAGTGCAAACCTAGGAATCTAGGAAATATAAGTCTTAACACATGGTCCAAAGCTTGAAATTTAAAATCACAAATGATTTTTCATCATCTCTTAAATTTTCTTGACACATTTCATTTAAAGTTTGTTGGGACAGACCAACTAAAATACACTATTAAGTTTATTCCCTAATAGATTGGAATTTACAACAAAATTAGAGGGTAACTACATCATAAACTGAGTAAACAGAAAACATTCGGATGAAGCAAGTTGGTGTTGATTCTGTTGTGTACAAACTAAACTTAATTTAGACTATTGCTATCTTTTACTAAAAGGCAGGGCGAGAAAAGGACGGCTATAGCTATGCACTAAGTTAGAAATGTCAAACTAGTTTATGCCTTGCGCTTCACCGTGTTTTTAGTCGACATGTTTTTACGTGCACCCTTCATTTGTATGGAAATATTAGTTCGAATTAAATTTGACAGCTCTAAATTACGTCCATCTCTTTCTCGATTTATTGGTGAGAAAAAGATAGTAATAGCCTAAATTAAGTTTAGTTTGTGCACAACAGAATCGACACCAATATGCTTGTAAAATGCTCAGTTGTGACAGCTGAGGCCCACAATAAATGATCATCATTGGTCATCAAGGGTTCTACATGAGCAGTTTGTGGGTCAGCTATACACGGAGGGCTCTAGATGCTCTGCGTGTGCAATATAATAATGGCTTTAGGGTGCTGTTGAGGTTGCCCAGGTTCTGCAGCGCATCAGGCATGTTCGCTGCAGCACGAACTGATGACTTTTATGCCATTATGAGGAAAAAGATTGCATCCTTAATAGGCAGAATGAAGGCTAGCAGCAACAGTATTTTGAAAACCCTAGCTGAACAGCATGATGCACCGATAGTGAGGCACTTTGTCTGGTTGCTTGTGTGTCAGGGATGAAAATAATAATTATGATTATGTGTACTTATTTAATAAATACTAACACTAGTTGATAAGTTGTTTGTACACTAACCAATGTTGTCAAATAAAATAAAATATATTATATATATATTATTATTATTGGGTACTATAACTGATGAGGACACTTGCCTATGTCCTACCTTAGTAGAACACTCTTAGGCTAAGTGGAGAGGAAATCTCTGCAGGGTAGCTGGTAGCAATTGGATGAAATTTGCCAGAAATTAGGTTAAGTCGCCAAGCCTAGCAGAGCAGTTCCGCTGGAATACAGGCCTCTCTATGAGAGGGAATGGACTATTATCTACCATACAGGTCTAGTGTGTGCTGGTAGATGTCACATGTCTTCGAATTTTTGATTCTAAGACATGCCGGTTTCATCACAATGTTTTCCTTCACCGTTTTGAGAGCAGTGGTAATGAAATAAATTACATAAAGTAATGCCCCTGGCTGGGTTCAAACCCAAAACTGTTCATAAGTCAGGGCCACAGCTGCTCTGTAGGCTAATGATGAATGATGGTGCACTAATAAGAAACTTACTAAGATCTAATACTTTAGAAGACACCAGACTATTGAGAGGTACTGCTGCTGACTTGACAGTAGTGATGCTGAGATTACTGAAGATGCTCTCATTATGTCCAGATGATTTCTGACCGATGGCCAAGATCTCTTGCGTTGATAACTGGAAAGAAGTTATTGAACTGATGAACGATAATGAACTGGCATAATGGTTAATCATAAGTATGATTAACAAGAAATCGCAGGACTGAATGGAGGTTTTTGACCAGCAGTGGGACACTAGGTATGGACTTCCAATAAGAAACAGATTGCTTGTGTTATTGGAAAGTTAGAACTGTTGAGTTGTCTTACTTTAAACCTATCAGATAGAAGTAGGTTGACCTGAATTAAAGTTAAACAAAACATTGAGTTTACTTTAATCACTCCCTTTATTTCCCGTTAAAATTTAGTTAAGAGTAAATACAAAAGAATTAAAACTCGGTAGGATTGATGCCAGTACGTTATTGTCGTCTTAAACAACTAAAATTGTCATAACATTCAGCCAAGAAAGATAGTTTGATGAAATTAAAAGATTCAGTATAAAATTGAATATAACTACCACATCATCATCAAAGCTGAAAGCTTTGGCCTTTGTTTCACTTGTATTCCAATAGTCATCGTCTTCCATTGTGACAAAATAACTATTTTTCAGTAATTTCTTCAACCTGCAATTTGTAAACAAACAAGTTTTGTATTGTAGTTGTCAATGTCAAAGGAAAATACGGCCCAGTCAATGACATTGACAGCTTGCGTTTCGTTAATTACTTTGCGTTGAAAGAAAAACATTTTAGGTGGCCATTTCTTTGGACGAAAAACAAAGATTCTTTAAATTATTGTCACCCGTTGCAAATAAAAAAGTCATAATAAGACCAATAAGTAAACCAACCGTCAGCTGCTCAAGTAGCGGTGGGTGTAGGAACGGGAGGTTACGATAACGTCGGCTGAAACTTTTGTCATAAATCCTAGTGTAATTACATCATAATGAGCTTAAAAAATCGTCAGATGCATCGTGGAGGGGTGATTATGCGTCACCCGCTCGCTCGTAATACAGGTCTGATGAAAAACTAAATGCATAAGCAATCTACAACCAAGTAGAGAGTGTGTGATAAATAGATGATAGATTTATGAAACAAGTTTCAGCTTGCGTATTATGACTTAAGTACCTAATCTTATTTTTTTCACCTAACCTCCCAATCTTACACCCACCGCGGGGCGTCAGCTGACGCTGGGTTTACTCATCAGTCATTCGAGATCTATCGAACAAAATGGCAACCGATCGGCGTTAAAACAGTACCTTAAATGCAACGATAACTCCCGGGCTAATACGCTCATATACTCTATGCTCGCTAATAAGTAAACGCTAAAGTTTAGCGTTTTAATTATAAAAATGGCGAAGGTGTTCGTTTAGCGGCTGTCGGGGATGTACAATTAGACACCCCATAGTAGTTAGATAACTCCCGACAGTCGCTAAACGAAACTGTAGTGTCGAGGGTGTACTAGATATTGGGTGTAGGTATCTACACCTCAACCCAACTCTTTTATGCTATTCGCTGAAGCTGCTCAGCTGCAGCTGGCGTCATTTCCGTATGAGAGAACTTTTCACTGGACTGGTAGGCTGGACGACGGTCATGGAGTTTAGTCATATACTATTTGTCAAATTATATTTGGTTAAACTCCGTCGTGACCGTCGTTCAACCATCAATAAGCATTCATAAACTTATGGCCCAGACTAAATCGGCGAATGTGTGTGTGCCTACGTAAAAAATGCGACTTAGGTACGTAAAACCAGATAGGATGACCCAAGGTAGACGTGTTGGGTCCGAGCCGAGTGTCGGCAGTCACGGTGAACTAAATAGGTACACATTACATTTATATTTTGTACACTCACGCTATACCAAACGGTAACCGAGTGACAGCCCAGCAACGGACAATACTATACAATGCGGGCGACACTCAGCTCAGATCCGACACGATCTAGCGTGAGTCAAGCTTAGGATGCCGCAAGCTAGACCGTGCCCGGACCCGGGTCCGAGCCGAGTGTCAGCCGTAGCATAATCAATTGTCCGTTGCTCGGTGGCTCGGAAGCGTGAGTGTGTCCATACAAAATTGCACGGTCGACACTCAGCTCGGACCCGACACGGTCTATAAAGTCAAGCTAATCGTCGTGAATCATTTGCACCATACCCATCCATTTGATTTGAATTTGTAACTTGTTTGCAACAAATAAGATAAAAATATTCCAGTTCCGTCATTGATAAAATAATAGAACACAAGATAAAATTGACTTTATTTTCAACTACTTAAAGTTAAATTCAAATCAGTTTCAATTCGGTCAATGACAATGATTCTTGAACTTGGAAATTGTTTCAAGTGGTTTTATTTTTCGGAGACTGACTAACTTTCTTGTCTCAACGGGAGAAACCAATTTGTGTAGATAAGATATTTTATTTTGAAACCGGAACACGATGCACCGAAAGTAGACGGTCGGTGAATCATGGGTAGAGCGATATAGAAACAGTTTTGCCATCTCAACTAGACAAATATTAGGACAGTAAAGTATAGTGTGCATCTGGATTGACTATTGATTTGATGGACTCAAGTGTTTGCGTCGATCATTGCTCCTGGTACTTGTTTGATAGAACTGGAAGAAAGATATTATTGTTAGCATCTTGTGCGGCTTGTTCATTGAGTTTGGTAAGGTCATCTTTATTTTCCTTTCCCGTCCCGTCCGTTTTTTCTGGTCCTGGCTGTCATTTGTAGATCTTTGATGTTGTCCCAGTTAGTTAGTGGCCCACAACTGCCAAAAAGTCTAACTAAGGGGTATCGTTTTTACCCTGCTAACTGGGTTGTAAAGATCAGATAGGCAGTCGCTCTGACTCGTTGCTCTATAGGTCGCAGGCGCGATTGCTGAGCATGACGAACTGAGTCTAACGACGACAGCCGTGTCGACCGCGCGTTTGTGTTCCACGCGCGCCTCAAAGAGATGTCAGCATAAAGACAGGGGCCCGCAAGGGCCGAAGCCTGCCGGGGCTGCGGGACTGTTCGAAAGAGATACCGCGGCCCCGGAGCGTAAAGGGCGAGGAAGGAACATGGATGGGTTTTAGCCAGTAAAACCCTGACACTCCCTCCCGCTCCGCCCAGAGTGGGAGAAGTTATTTGATGATGTCCCATCCTAAAAAAAAAGGACACGTCGGCTTCTTCAACCGTTATGATATTTTGAAAGCAACAAAATAAAATGACCCAATTCTTTCTCTTCCATGCATGGATATCATCCGCTGCATATTCATCAGAAATGTTCACGGACACCTGCAGAGGCTTCGGAGTGACAGCAGTATTCGGATAAATGTTACCAATATGGGACCTAGTATCATCTTCTGGATGTTTTCCAGCTCCTGCGCTTTTGCGTTCTTCTTTACTCTTATTTTTGGGCCTGAGACCAAGGGAAAGAGTCTTTTGGAAATTCAAGACGTCTTGAGTAAATTATTGGCTGTGAGTCTGTGTTATTATTATTAAATATTTATATTTACTGGTGTATTTCATTTCTGAACCTATTCTAGAACAAAACACTGAATGCACGATCATTACAATCGTCCTGCCCTTCCTATGTTACTTGGCGTCGGCGCAACACGTTTTTATCTTCCAGTCACCTCTGTCAAACGTCACTATCACTTACTCCTTTTTCCTTCATATCGTTCCTCACACAACATATCCATTTTTTATGATTTCCTGTCGATCCATCAGAATTTATATTCAACACTCTTTTAGTCACATGTGTTTCATCCCTCCTCATCACATGTCCATACCAACCAAGACAGACGATTCCCTTTCACCTTTTCTGTAACAGAACTTCAAACTTCCTCTTATCATTTCTTACTTAATCTCATTTGATTGGTTCCCTTTACGTGGAGTCTGAGAGTCTATTGTTTTTACAAATACGCTTTCCAATCGTAACTTCGAGTTTGAAAATAGGTAGGTACAGTCAGGACACCATGTTGCCGTTCAGTTACACCATGTTGTCTTGGGTCCGGTTCATAATATCGACAGTCACTACATCGATGGTCGCTGTATCGACAACGTTCCATTTCCATCGGCATCGACGTGCTAATGAATCGACAGTACCCCAAATCGATGATACGCTACATCGACAATACACCAAATCGATAGTACTATATCGACAGTGCACTAAATCGACGGTACCTACGCGACATCGACAGTACACCAAAACGCTTTTTACACTGTTTCCCATTGGGAGAAAATATACCGGCAAGTAACACTGTAACTAAAGTAAAGAAAAAAAACCAGAAGCAATCGACAGTGCACTAAATCGACGGTACCTACGCGACATCGACAGTACACCAAAACGCTTTTTACACTGTTTCCCATTGGGAGAAAATATACCGGCAAGTAACACTGTAACTAAAGTAAAGAAAAAAAACCAGAAACAATTAGGAAATGACAATTAATAGTCACTCCAAAAAAAAGGTCACCACCTCCAGCATTCTCATCTCTGCTACATGCAACCTTATCCGACTTCTTCCATTACAACAGGTCGCATCATGGACCAAATGACAAATAATAAAGGGTGTAAAACACCTCTTCACGAAGCCGAAAGGCACTTGTTTTCCCCATCATTGCGATCATTTTTTTGTTCTACACCATACCTGGGAACCTTCTAGTTACGGAGATATGGGGGGTCAAAGTTACAACTTTTTGACAAGTTTTTTTTTAAACACAAGTTTTTTCTGTAAGATTTTAACTTTTAACACCTCTACGACCCCCGCACTATTCAATCCATCCATCAGCACAATGTTTTAAGTGCGTTACATTGAGTTCTACCACAAAACATGATTTTGAACCTCAAAAAAAAAAAATTGTTTCCCAGCAATATTTTTTGCGTAAAGTTACTTAGTTTGATGTACAGAATACTTGGTTAACGGCTTTGTGATGAGGTGGTTTACACCCTGTTTATAGGGAATTGCAGAATAAACGCAAGACTAGGGTGGTGATGGTGACTAAGACCATGAAACTAAACCACTTTCGTTCTCTGACATATATTACTTTTTAGCTTTTTATTTTGTGTTTACTGCTGTTTTCGTTTTAAGGAAGCTCCAAGTACAACGCGCAACGTATTTTGGAACTACTTCCTTCCCAAATATCATTTGTTTTTTTTATAGAAATTTATCCTGACATGGTGTGGAGATAGCTAAGCAGATGATATAACATGATAGAAATATTATAAAACTTACAAGTATACTGCTCACTTGAAAAAAAAAGATATTAGATAATAGCCTAGTCATCTCCAATCGTAAATACTCGTATCATCAAAGAGGTAACAGGTATCGGAGATTTATAGTGAACGTAAGCTCAAGATCCTTCTGGTTTTTTGGAACGAAGTTCCTTATCGCGCGTTGTGAAAGGGGGCTAGACGGAAAAAATTCTTACAAAAAAGTTGTCACGACACTTTTTGCTTTTCAACCGACTTCTAAAAAGAGGAGGTTATCAATTCGTCTGTATGTTTTTTTTTTTTTTTTTTTTTTTTGTGTTTGTTACCTCAGAACTTTCGACTGGGTGAACCGATTTTGATGATTCTTTTTGTATTTGAAAGCTGGTGCTTCCCGTTGGGTCCCATTTTAATTTGTTGAAGATCTGATGCTGATCTTCGGAGATATACAATAGAACTCTTCAAAAACAGAGGGCAAATCTGCAGTGATTGCTGCATCCGCTTGTAGGTTCATTGTTTATACTACATCATGACGTAACATCACGCCTGTATGCTCTGAGGGGGTACGCAGATGTGTACAGTATACCCAGATTTCGACAATTTTTGTTACGTCAGAACTTTCGACTGGGTGAATCGATTTTGATGATTCTTCTTTTATTTGAAAGCTGGTGCTTTTCATGTGGTTCCATGTCAATTTGGTTAAGATCTTACGCTGATCTTCGGAGATATAAATGGAACTCTTCAAAAATACACGGCAAAGCTGCAGTAATTGCTGCAATCGCTTGGTTGTTTATTGTTTATGCAACATCATGACGTAACATCACACCTGTATGCTCTGAGGGACTACGCAGAAGTATACAATACACCCAGATTTCGACAGTTAGACGTGTAAAGTTCCATTCAATGGGATCCCGGAGAAATAGAGGTAGGTAACTCCTTAACTTTATAGGCACACCAGAAGCGGTTTGGGTAGTTTTAGGCAGAGTACAATCTCGGAGTGATCTCATTTCGATTTGATAAAGATCTGGTGACTTCGGAAGATAGGCAACTGAACTCCTTAATAAAATATGATAGCAAATGTACTGGGATCGCTGAAGACTCACGTCTGTCTATTGTTTACACCAGTTCATAACAAAAAATCACACCGATACGCTGTGAAAGGGTAAGCACCTGTGAACCACTAAAAATTTAAAAATAAAAACTTTTTTGCAAAAAATATAACCGACTTCACACAAAAAAGTGATAAATAACTTTAGCTTCAGAAGTCGGTGACAAAAAAACTCAATCAATCAAACAAAGGTCACCGACTTCTGAAGCTAAAGTTATTTATCACTTTTTTGTGTGAAGTCGGTTATATTTTTTGCAAAAAAGTTTTTTTAAAAATAAATGAATGTTGCAATGCGTTTGTTTCATTTTTTATTTCGCATTGAACAGTGTGGTGTCGCGACGATTATTTTTGTTGAGTGAACATTATATTTGTTAATAATAAAAAAAATATTATTATAACTTAAAAAAAAAAATTACAATTCCTTCACTAGTTAATCGAAAGAACTTCGTTCCATCCGGGTGTCCCTTGACACCTCTCAAGTTTTTTTATCTTTATCTGTTGTTTATCCTATTATCATCTTGATACAACCAGTCGATGGCGAAGATTGATAGTGGTTCCGTACAGCAGAAATCGAAGTGTTTTGAAATAAATAAACTTTGGCTTTTGCAGTCCATTTCTGGACATAGGCCTATAAGAATTGATTTAGACAATTGCAATATTGAGAACGCATTGGAGTTTTTTTACATCAGAAATTTTCGTAAAATGGTGTAAATTAGTTTTAACAAACAAGGCAGTCTCGTAGATGTACATAGCTGGCATAATAAGTAATTTTAAAGATTTAAAATCGGGTGTACAAGTTTCACTAGTTTTTAAGCCACACATCGATAGTCTCTCTTTTAGTAGGTAGATTGCCCCCAAAAATGACACCAAACCTCAGAACTGATGCAATCAATCCGTGGTACGCTATTAAAAGTGTTTGTGTATTACCTTTTTTTGAAGGCGGAAATAGTGCGTCCGTCCGCTCCGTCGCGCGCCGTTTGGTAGACCCCAAGGCAGAACTTTTGGAATAACTTAAGTGAAGAACGGATTCGACCAAACAGGAATAAATTTTGTCCTAGGAGTAAATCACTACTTATTCGAGAATAACTCAATTTCACGTTTTACCAACTAACCAAAGAGGAAGAATAATGAGTCTATTCGGGAATAGTCACTATACCACCGCAGCGCATGGTAGGTAGGTCTGAGCACGGAGCACTGTAGGTTAGGACGGGCAGGATAAACACATCGATGAGTTTGGGCTTTAAGGAGATCGGCAGATCTCTCTTGATTAGCGTCTTCATCGACCAGTAGCTTTTATATTATAGTAATCATTACTATTTATGTAAAACCTGATTATAAAACTTCGGGCCACCCAAGTTCTATACTCAAGTTCTTAAAAAATGTTTATATCCATAAACTCTATTTAATTATTGCGTTTGAAGCACTTATTTAAGCACTTCACTGTACAATACACTGAACAACACATTAAACTTTCATCGTTTAAACAAACACCAATTCAAACCTTAACTAATAACTAATATTATTAATATACTAAATTTAAGCACCCCTCACTCTTACACCTACACTCACCAAACATACCAACTCATACATACACAGGCTACACTCACACAAACTCACAAACCCCGCGCCTTTAGGTATAGACATTTTCTTGTAAATAATTAATTTAAACTTTATTTCCTTTTTTCCCCATGTTTTCTTTTCTTATCCTAGAAATACTATTGTACTAGTCTAGTTTATTCTTACAAAAGTGTACATTATTAATTTGAAAGCAAATGCTATTTGTATCCAAATGGACGGATGGATGACCCTTGTAACACAGGTCTTACCTAGCATGGGGGTCATTGATCATTTTTTTTTGTTATTCGTACGCTTGAAATAAATGTATTATTATTATTTCCTTTATTCATTAGTATACATATTTCTTACATTTTTAAATATTTATTTATAAAACTAAATTTAAAAAATATAAAAAACAGTAGCCCACTAGCGCTGGGGACAGTGGGGACAGGGTTCGAGCTGCCGGTGGTCAGGGCTCTTGAGAGAGGAACCTCCTAACAATACGTGCCGTGTCGAGAAGTACTGCTTTCTGAATCAAGCCCTTTATTATTATTATTTTAGTTACCCGGCAAAAAAAAATACCCCAATCTGGGTGATCTAAGATATTTTGTGATTGAATAACTTCTCGGTGAATTGGCTTACGACTTGGTGTAATAACAAAAAAATGTTTATTAAGTTATGCTCTATCCAAATATCTAATCAGTAATAATAAGTTTCTGTCCTTTCTTCGATATGTGGATTTCATGTTAGTTTACAAATCAATCTTAACACCTAAAAATCTAGCCTCGTTTGTATCTTCTATTTTGGATTTAGCATATGCAACGTAAACTGGAGGTTTTTCACACCTTTGACGATAGTATATAACTTTTGTTTTGTTTAAATATTAACGACTAGATTAATTGCTATTAAGTCAGTTCGCAACAGCTTCATTCGCGATCATTGATCGACCGGCCCTAGCACGCTACCTTGAGGAACTCCGTATTTTATAGCTCTTGTTTCAGATGTGTAAATTGTTAATAAATTGCTTTTTAGAGAGTTGTGATATTTCTGTGCACTGGGTTCTAGTATCCTGGTTACATGACTCCAAAAGTTTCAAAATATTTCCTCGTATTCCATAGACATACAATTTTCTTAATTCTTATGTTTACCGCGTACCCCTAACCGCTTATCTAACATTACATTCATAGTGAAATACTCGTATGAGATATAAGGAATAACACCGCGTGTATGCATCATACCGATATCTCAGTGTGCAAAATAACGGCGTGACCTATTTTTATTTAATTTGTGAGAATAAATATATAATAATGGGTGCTGGAGTTAAAACAAGTATAGGAAAACAATATTTAATATCAGCATGCTGTAAGTACTTTTGTTTTTATTATAATCATTTCACCTGACAAAGGAGACAATTTTTTTGGGCGACCTGGGCCTCGATTCTGCTATTACAATAGTGTCAGAGTATTCGACCATTGATTTCATAATGATCAAGTTATGTCAAATTTTGACAAGTTTGTTAATTCTACTATCATAATGGCGCCATTATGACTTCTCAATGAACAACCACTGACACTCAACAGAAACTCCTTCACAAACAAAATTTTCTATTTTTGTGTGACAATCTTAATGCGGTTCACAGAATACATTTACTTACCAAGTTTCAACAGCATCGTTCGTATAGTTTCGGAAAAAAGTGGATGTGACATACGGACGGACAGACAGACAGACAGACAGACATGACGAATCTATAAGGGTTCCGTTTTTTGCAATTTGGCAACGGAACCCTAAAAACAAGTCCAATAATAAATTCTAAGAAAGAAAGAAAGAAGAAAGAAAAACTGTTTATTTGAGGAAGATTTGAGTACTAGTACGGAACATACAGGGTGTAAACCACGGAACCACCTCATCACAAAGCCGTCAACCAAGCATGCTGTACATCCAACTAAGTAACTTTACGCAAAAAATATTGCTGAGAAACAACTTTTTTTTTGGGGTGAAAAATCATTTTTTGTGGTAGAACCCAACACACTTAAAACATAAACGAGAAGTACGGGGGCCGTGGAGGAGTTTAAGGAGACAAACAACTTGACAGAAATGTCATAGAATATTAATCTCGTACATGAAATCTGGCATGAATAAATGTTCGCATTTAGTAGTAGATTTCGAAAACCATTTGTACTAAGGGTTTTATAATAATGACAATACGAAAATGCCATTAAAACACAATTTTATTACGAGACCATTGACCGACCATTGTTAATTTAGCAGATTACGAACTTTAAGCAAAATGATAATGGGATGAGAATGGAATCGTGTTGGAGTGACGAATTTATTAAAATAGCAGAATTAGGCCCCTGGTTGTTGCATATATTATTCACATTACACAAAAAAAAAGTTACCATTTTATAATAGTATTTAAACGAAATATTACATAAAAATGAAACCGGAATCTTAAAATCACAATAAATAAGCTATGGTATAATATATTATTTATTTGCGAGTCAAATCATTCCTGTTGTGGTCAATGTCATTTGACAGAAAATACTTACGTGAATAGGGGCGTTTTTTCCGTTTACTAAACTAAGTACGGTACCTACCCATTGGTAATCATATCTGCTATATTTATAATAGAATCAGAACAAAATGTAAAAGTAAATATTAGTAAACTGTAAGCATTTTTATTAATGCTATTTTTAAAGGTCGAAACTAAAATCGCTTTAATGGTTTAAACAATCACTGTGCACGGAACGTTATAAATCTTCGATCAATAATAGTACTATTGATCGAAGTTATAAATCCACTTTTCAACCGACTTCTAAAAAGAGGAGGTTCTCAATTCGTCTGTATTTTTTTTTTTTTTTTTTTTTTTTGTGTTTGTTACCTCAGAACTTTCGACTGGGTTAACCGATTTTGATGATTCTTTTTTTATTTGAAAGCTGGTGCTTCCCGTTGGGTCCCATTTTAATTTGTTGAAGATCTGATACTGATCTTCGGAGATATACAATGGAACTCTTCAAAAATAGACGGCAAATCTGCAGTGATTGCTGCATCCGCTTGTAGGTTCATTGTTTATACTACATCATGACGTAACATCACGCCTGTATGCTCTGAGGGGGTACGCAGATGTGTACAATATACCCAGTTTTCGACAATGTTTGTTACGTCAGAACTTTCGACTGGGTGAACCGATTTTGATGATTCTTCTTTTATTTGAAAGCTGGTGCTTTTCGTGTGGTTCCATGTCAATTTGGTTAAGATCTTACGCTGATCTTCGGAGATATAAATGGAACTCTTCAAAAATACACGGCAAAGCTGCAGTAATTGCTGCAATCGCTTGGTTGTTTATACAACATCATGACGTAACATCACGCCTGTATGCTCTGAGGAAGTATGCAGAAGTGTACAATACACCCAGATTTCGACAGTTAGACGTGTAAAGTTCCATTTAATGGGATCCCGGAGAAATAGAGGTAACTCCTTAAATTTATAGGCACACCAGAAGCGGTTTGGGTAGTTTTAGGAAGAGTACTTTCTCGGAGTGATCCCATTTCAATTTGATAAAGATCTGGTGACTTCGGAAGATAGGCAACGGAACTCCTTAATAAATGATAGCAAATGTACTGGGATCGCTGAAATCTCACGTCTGTCTATTGTTTACACCAGTTCATAACCGAAAATCACACCGGTACGCTGTGAAAGGGTAAGCACATTTGAGCCACTAAAAAGTGAAAAATAAAAACTTTTTTGCAAAAAATATAACCGACTTCACACGAAAAAGTGAAAAATAACTTTAGCTTCAGAAGTCGGTGACAAAAAAAAAACGAAATGAATCAAACAAAGGTCACCGACTTCAGAAGCTAAAGTTATTTTTCACTTTTTCGTGTGAAGTCGGTTATATTTTTTGCAAAAAAGTTTTTTTTAGTGGTTGACAGACAACTTCATTATTTTGACATTTACTTTTTCTGTTTATTTTGGTTTTCGTAAGTGTTTTTGCAGATTTTTCGCATTTATTCCGGTTAGACATGGCTT
The DNA here is from genome assembly GCA_950022955.1 of Xestia ashworthii. NCBI lineage: Eukaryota > Metazoa > Arthropoda > Insecta > Lepidoptera > Noctuidae > Xestia > Xestia ashworthii. Next base: position 16,418,266 of record OX465570.1, on the reverse strand, counting down.
AGCTAATTTAACCACTGTAATCTAGAGGTTATAAGGAAGAAATCAATGTACGTTTCATTATTAAATGCTACAATTTATGTGGGTTGCCTATCACCGAACAAAAAAAAAATCTCCTTTCTTAGGGTCTGAATTCCTGTCGCGCTGATGGTCGGTCGCGTTCGGTCGGTCGCGGACGAGTATACAGTAGCACCATACGTGACCGACTGTTAGCACGACAAGAATTCAGGCCTAAGGTCCCGAGCAGGGGCTGCGATTCTCCATACACGACGTGTTTTCCCCCGTTTACTTCCTGGTTCTCTTCTATTTATTTGGGGTCGGCGCAGCATGTCTTCGACTTCTATATTTTTCCGTATCGTCATTCAGCAGTCGCCTCCTTTGCTGATATGGATAACCATTTCATTCACCACTACCACTTTTATTAACCCATTACTATTTTGCGATTTCAGTATACCTAGGACAGTTTGGTGTGGGTTACACAATGGGCTGGACAGCTCCAGTTCTGCCCAAACTGCAGAATCTGGATGAGACACCCTTGGATAGTGTTATCACGGATCCGGAAGCTGCCTGGATGGCATCCATTACTTTCATTGGACTTATTGGAGGTAAGAGATTTTCAGATTAAGTTGGAATTATGATGGTGGTATCAGAATCGTAATCGATAAAAACATATCTGCTGTTCCGAATTTTTTTACGATTACCATGATTGTCCCCGGAAGTCAGTGATTCGAAAGTTTCACAACCAATAATAGCCAAAATTATTCTCTTTTCAGGTCCGTACATCTCTGGCTACCTCTGCAACGTGGTAGGCAGAAAGCCATGCCTATACTTTGGTGGTTGCATGTTTGTACTGTCGTACATTTTGCTGGCACTTGCCAAATCTTTGATGTTAATGTATGTCGCCCGAGTTTCGGTTGGTGTTGGTATCGGAGTGTTGTTCGTCACAAATCTCGTCTATATTGGAGAAATGGCGTGAGTATTAGAAATTCAGAATCAGAGATATAATAAAAGTAGAGTGACTTGTTCCCGAATGGAACCCGGCAGGAATCGACTTGTTAGAGGCTTTCGAACCTGGAAAGTAGTTACCTATATATTATTATATTTACCTACATCAGGTAGCCTACCATTTACTAAAATAGTATTTTCGTAACCTGTGTGGGAAAGAGCTATACAACTTTGCAGGACTTAAAGCACTCTCTTTCCCACACTGTAGAAAAATTAAGGTGGAAACGGAGTGTAGCCCGCGTTTACGTAAAGTCATCCACATAATTTATCTTACAAGGAGAATAGGACTCAGTACTAACTTGATTGTGGACGTCAAATAGGCACATCATATAAGGTGTTAAAAAATTAACTGCAAGAATTTCGTGCACGTACTTGGTATCAACAAACAAACATATTCCAAAAAAAAAAATCTTTTTTCAAGCATTTTTAGTTTTTACATAAAAAAAAAATTGCCAGTCCAAAGTCTGCAAAATGTGACGGGAAAAGTTAGAATCAGCTGTCTACGTTTGCGCTGTCGCAGGGGTGAGAGACCACGAGCGCGGCGCTTGCACGGTGAAGTCACAGTACAGTCAAGTGCGCATATTCAATCATTTTGTAGGCAGTGAAAATATTGCATATCTTTGAAACGGATCGTTACTTATATAAATTTTTTTCGTGATTATTTTTATTTGTGATTCCAAACAACAACTCAAATTTCTTGCAGTTAATTTTTTAACACCATAAATAACATATGAAAACGGGTATTTAACGTCGGGCTTAAATTAAAGGTAAATTCGCGATAAATACCTGTTTTCATATTTTATTTACTTATTGTGTTCTGGTCGTGAAAGTTTAAAAAAGACAGTCAAATAGGCAGTCAATCCATGTAAAATACTGGTATTCAGCTGCATCCGTTTAGACGGAAAGCAGGTGATGATAATGGACGCTACTAAAGACGCAATTTCCATAACCCAGTTCTAGTTCGACTCAATTTAGATTGCCACAGACACACTAAAACGAAGGAAAAAGAGAGCAAGATTACACAATAAGATATTAAATTCTTCTTCCAGGTCAACAAGAGTCCGAGGGACGCTGCTAACACTGACAGGGTTTTCAAATTCACTGGGTATCCTGACAGTGTACTCAATAGGACCGTATATATCGTATGCAGCAATCAATTGGATATCCATGGGTTTAAATGTTGTGTACCTTGTTGCTTTATTTTTTATTGTGCCTGAAACTGCTGTTTATAAAGTTATGAAGGGTAAGTTTTAATTATTTTGACACGTAATGACCCACCCCCACCCTTATCCTAATTCATTTGGGGCGGCACAGCATTTTCTTTTTCCATACTCTATTCTACTCTTCATCACATAAAACACCTCCTTTCCTGCCATAGCATCCATTGCACAGTCCTTCCATCGTTTCTTCGTTCTTCCTTCACTTCTATATCCATCAACATTTATACTCAAAACTTTCCTCTTATCAATGTTTTCGCAATAATAATGTGCTTATCCGAATAAAGTTAATTTCCTAGACTTCGGAAGGTGGTCCCTTATATTGATGCAAACAGTTGTCAAAGCGAAAAATCATTATAAAGCGAATATAGTAACTCAATACAGCATCAAGCTATTTTTGGAGGAATATCTGACATTCTATTAGATGAACCGAAAGGCGTTGCGTTCCAAGGCCTCTACCTTCCAACGCAACGTCTTTCGATTCATCTACCTACACCAGGTCATCGGTCCACCTATTGAGAGCTACTAGGTGGACCGATGACCTGGTGTAGGTTACGAGGACTCGTTGGGTGCGAGACGCATGGGGCCGGTCATTGTGGCGACACTTGGAGGAGGCATACGTTGAACAGTCCAGCAGTTAAAGCGTCTGCGTCAGCGTCTTTCCGCTCAAATAATGATAATCTGAGGTTTGACAGCAAAATAAATGAAAATCTTCTTATTTTAGGCAAAAGACAAGAAGCAATGGCTATTCTCACTTCACTTGGCAGACAAGATGACATAGATGAGATAGTAGAACAAGCAAATGAAAAGCCAAAACCAAAAATGGCACAACTAACTGAGATGTATACGGTCAAGACTAACAGAAAAGCTGCAGCTTTAATAATATCTTTAAATATTCTGGCCCAATTCAGTGGTATGATGATTGTTATCGCATTTATTACGGTGATTTTCGATCTGACTGGATCAAGTATGGAACCTCACATATCTACAATTATCATCGGTGCTACTCAAGTGTTTGCATCGATCATTGCTCCTGTTCTTGTCGATAGAACTGGCAGAAAAATATTATTATTGGCATCTTGTGCGGCTTGTTCATTGAGTTTGGTAAGATCATTTTTATTTTTCTTAGCTTTTCGAAATATTTTTCTGTTACTGTTTATGCCATGTGGGAGCCTGTAGCTAATTAATATTAACAGCCGCTCACGTTACGGGGATTCCAGGTGGGATGTTATGTTAGGAATGTATCTTATCTTTGTTTTCTGACACCTTTTTATTATAATTTTTCAGTTTTCTCTTGGAACGTACTTCTATCTATACAACTCTGGTCATCCACTAGCTGACGACTTGCAATGGCTTTCGTTAGTATCTGTGATGGTGTTCTGCGTAGCTTATTACACTGGTAAGTTTATGTTATCTTATGATTTATATTTAATGCAAAAAGAACTATAAATAATTACAAAAATAAAACTAAACGTAAACTAGTACCTACATACAATTATGTATACAACAATGTCAATAGGATACTTAGACGTCAAAGTACTCCTCCGCATCGCTGTCATCGGGAAACGTGCCCAGAAGACTGGCAGCATTGCCACGTTGAATGGCAATGCTGATGATTTTATTTTTGAAACTGAGGTAGATATAACCAATTTACATCAAACGCAAAGACAAAAGGTCACACCAAATTTCAGACCGAACTAGTGTGCCAAAATTGGCATATCGGCTGGAGAATGATGACGATTCTTCAACCGTTGTGAAATGAAATGAAATTTGAAAGCCACAACATAAAATATCCCATTCCTTTCTCCTCCAGGCATGGGTATCATCCCCTGCACATTCATCGGTGAAATGTTCACGGACACCTGCAGAGGCTTCGGTGGTACCTTAACGATCACCATCGGCTGGCTGTTCGGCTTCGGGGTGTCAACAGCATTCGGGTACATGTTACCAGCATGGGGACCTAGCATTATCTTTTGGATATTTTCCAGCTCCTGCGCTTTTGCGTTCTTCTTTACTCTCATTTTTGTGCCTGAGACAAAGGGAAAGAGTCTTTTGGAAATTCAAGAGCTCTTGAGTAAATGATGTGATATTTTAATTAAATGTTTATTTTTACTAGCGTGTTTCATTTCTGAACCTATTCTACAACACACAGAATGCATGACCATCATAATCATCCCGTCCCATGTCACTTGGGGTCGGTGCAACACCTTTTCAACCGACTTCCAAAAAGAGGAGGTTCTCAATTCGTCTGTATTATTATTATCATTGTTTGTTACCTCAAAACTTTCGACTGGGTGAACCGATTTTGATAGTTCTTTTTTTATTTGAAAGCTGGTGCTTTCCGTGTGGTCTCATTTTAATTTGCTAAAGATCTGATGCTGATCTTCGGAGATATACAATGGAACTCTTCAGAAATAGACTGCAAATCTGCAGCGATTGCTGCAAACGCTTGGTTGTTTATTGTTTATACAATATCATGACGTAACATCACGCCTGTATGCTCTGAGGGGGTACTCAGAAGTGTATACACCCGGATTTCGACAGTTAGGTGTGCTAAGTTTCATATACCTAATGGGGATAAGCCCTATTACCGTGACATGTATTGTTTTTTTTTTATTCGAAAGGATGTACTTCAAGGGTACATTGATGAGAATTTTGTTAGGTTCTGATTACTTCTGATTATGGGATCCATGACAAAGGAACAGAACTCTTAAATTCTTAAGAGTAAATTAACGATACTCGGCCGAATCTTATATTATCGATGAGTCACCTACCATAACGTCGTTATTAACCGACTTAAAAAATAAGGAGGTTCTCAATTCAATGTTCCCCGATTACTCGAAGATGGCTGAACAGATTTTTTTTTTAATTGTGTGATAGGGCCAGGTTGTCCCATAATCATCAAATCAGGATCTGATGATGGAATCCTGGGGAAATAGAGGGAACTCTTCACATTTTATAGGCACACTAGAAGCGATTTGGGTAGTTTTAGGAAGTGTACTTTCTCGAAGTGATCCCATTTCAATTTGATGAAGATCTGATGAAGAACTTCGGAGACAGGCAACGGAACTCCTCAATAAATGATAGCAAATGTAGGTACTGGGATTGCTGAAATCTCACATCTGTCTATTGTTTACACCAGTTCATAACCGAAAATCACGCCGGTACGCTGTGATGGGGTAAACACATGTGAACCACTAAAAAGTGAAAAATAAAAACTTTTTTACAAACAATAAAACCGACTTCAGAAAAAACAAAAAAGTGCAAAATAACTTTAACTTTAGAAGTCGTCTCAATATCAGTGTCCAATATACTCGCTCTGGGTGAAAATTTTGGTAGGAATAGTAAAATAAATGCAATATGTTGTTAATAATATGTTGTGAATGTGTTTTGTAATTGTTTGTTTTTTGTTTGTCTTTTACTTACAAATAAATGTTCCAATTACTAACCATTATGTATCTTTGTAATCTGACATTAAAATATAAATTAAATTAATTAAATCAATCAATCAAAGGTCACCGACTCCTCCTCATATGTACATACTGAGACAGACGACTCCCATTCACCTTTTCTGTAAAACCACTTCAAACTTCCTTTTAAATGCTCGTTTCTTAGTTAATTTAAAATTAATCTCATTAATCTCATTTGATTGGTTCCCTTTACGTAGAGTCCCTTTACGTCAAGTCTGAGGGTCTATTGTTTTTGCAAATACACGCGAAACGGTAATCCATTACTTCGAGTCTGGACACCATGTTGCCTCTCAGTTACACCATGTTGTGTTTTACACTGTTGCCTATTGTGAGAAAATATCCCGGTAACTAACACTGTAACTAAAATGAAAGAAAAGAAAGCAAGAACAATTTTGGAAGATGAGAAATAGCCACTCCACATATCGATCTCAAAATCCTCATCTCAGTTACATGCAACCTTATCCGTCTTCTTCACGTCTAATAATATGTAAACACTTTAGAATTTTTTAAATTGTGTTTCTCCTAATGTACTGATTAAAATTTAATGTTATTACGTACATAGTATTCTGGAACTCGTATTTTTAGGAAAAAGATCCAATCTCCTAGTTACAATCGTTATTTCTCGCGAAATTAGCTATAATATTAAGGAAAGTGTATACATATAATTAGACATGACTGTACAACAGGTCGAATCATGGACCAAATGACAAATAATATAGGGTATAAGCAACTTCTTCACGAAGCCGCAGCAAGCAAGCATTCTGTACATCAAACTAAGTAACTTTACGCAAAAATTATTGCTGAAAACGACTTTTTTTTCGGGTGAAAAATCATGTTTTGTGGCAGAACTCAATTTAACGCAATTAAAACATTGTGCTGATGGGTGGATGGAGTAGTACAAGGGATGTAGAGGTGTTTAAAGTTAAAATTTTACAGTAAAATCTTGTATTTAAAAAAAAAACTTGTCAATAAGTTGGAACTTTGACCGGCAATATCTCCATAACTAGAAGGTTCCCAGGTATAGTGTAGAACCACAGGTATAGATAGACCTAGATAACGCAAGAGAAACTACTTCGCGTGCCTAACTTACGATCAAAAATACGATAAAAGATCCTACGTGGCTATTTTCGCGCTCAGTCTGCATCGCTGTATAGCGGTCGGACGTCAGTTTTGAAATTATGGCAAAGGTATCCAAAAACTAGCACGTCAACGTCTTTGAATAGATTTGATTTTCCCATACAGTGCTTGTGACTTCACAATAGGTAGTCAAAAAATGGCACGCGTGGTTTTCATAGAGGTCGTGATACTTGTGTTATCTAGGTCTAGGTATCTAAAGGGTGTAAAACACCTCTTCACGAACCCGAAAGGCACTTGTTTTCCCCATCATTGCGATAATTTTATTGTTCTACACCATACCTGGGAACCTTCTAGTTACGGAGATATGGGGGGTCAAAGTTACAACTTTCTGACAAGTTTTTTTTTAAATACAAGTTTTTTTTGTAAGATTTTTACTTTTAACACCTCCACGACCCCCGTACTATTCAATCCATCCATCAGCACTATGTTTTAAGTGCGTTACATTGAGTTCTACCACAAAACATGATTTATAACCTAAAAAAAGTGGTTCCCAGCAATAATTTTTGCGTAAAATTACTTAGTTTGATGTACAGAATGCATGGTTAACGGCTTTGTGATGAGGTGGTTTACACCCTGTATATAATCTGTGTGCAGAACAAAAAAAAAATGTATGACGAGGAGAACAAGTGCCTTTCGGATTTGTCCTTTAAACAGGAAGTTACAGAATAAACGAAAGACTCAAGTGTGGTGCTGGTGAATTAGACCATGAAAGTAAACACTTTCGTTCTATGACTTACGGAAATCATACATTTATTTTTAGCTTTTTGTTTTGTATTCACTGCTGCTTCTGTTCCTGAGACTAAAGGTAAAAACTTTTTGACATTCAATGTTTTTAGCACTTTTAAGTCAACGACATAATATATTTAGAAGCTACTTCCTTCTTAATATTTGAGAATCCAGAAACAGCCAAGAACTCTAGCAATACAATAATGTTGTTACGTGATTTTTTTTTCGAATGGGAAGTCATCAAAATAATGACCCCTCCCACTCTGGGCGGAGTGGGAGGGAGTGTCAGACTTTTACTGACTAAAAACCATCCATGTTCCTTCCTTGCCTTTTACGTTCCGGGGCCGCAGTATCTCTTTCGAACAGTCCCGCAGCCCCGGCAGGCTTTGGCTCTTGCGGCCCCTTCTTTTATGATCGCTGTAATCCCTGTTGATTTGATTTATCAACAAGGCGCCTATCATGTTTAATATTATCAAGCTAATGTGTAACATTGCTAAACATTATTACTGTGACAGTTTTATTGTGGAAATCCGGATTCACTCATTATCGTATTTCACGATTTCTTTTCTTTATATTCAGCACTTGCGCTTGCAGCCACTAGAACAACGAGGCAGTAAAGACTCGATAAGTAAGCAGTACAGACTCTTGTGGCTCAGTTTAAAAGATACCTATGTTCAGTATCAACTGCGATAGGCAGAGTGAATGAATAAAAAATGTACCCAATTAAAATAAAACAACAAACAGAAACTCATTTACTTAACAATTCTTGTGTCTGCAATTATAGAACCTTTCCTTTTATTTCTGGTACATAGAGAACGATGAAAACAAATGCAAATGTACAAGCAGCTGCGTACATCAATAACGTGAAATGGGCGTCAAAGGCGGTTAGATTACGTAACGGGGAGCACAGAAAAATTTAGCCAAAAAAGTTTTATTTTCGCAAATCGTTTATTTTCTCGATTCTATCACTGTGCAAGCTTCAGTTATTGTTAAAGGAGACGACGATCGCCCTTTTTTTAAGTCCATGGTTACTAGTAAGGCTTAACACAGTGACCTTTGGTGAATGTGGGTGTGCGAACGTAAAAAGCGCGGTTTAGTTTGATTTAGATAAAACCTGATATCCATCGTGAATCATCTGCACCAAACCCATCCATTTGTATTGAGTTAATTATTGATTGATTGAGTTATTGATTGATTGGGTGATTTAATTTTTTTGTCACCGACTTCAGAAGCTAAAGTTATTTTTCACTTTTTCTTTTTGAAGTCGGTTTTATTTTTTGCAAAAAAGTTTTTATTTTTCACTTTTTAGTGGTTCACATGGAAAGTGCTTACCGTTACAATTACAACAAGCCCAAACACGACTAGGATACATTGTCTCATTATGGAGTTCCGTGACTCTTGGCTTCATCATCAGATCTGATGGTAGAATGGTTCTTATCAAACGCAAATGCTTCACTTGTTGTAGAAAATACCAAAATTGCTGTACGTTATCCTATAAAATTTGAAGAGTTCCCTCGATTTCGCCAAGATTCCATCATCAGATCCCGACTTGGCGACTATGGGACCAACTTGAAAGTATACCCTTTCAAACAAAAAAAGAATTTTTCAAATCAGTTTAGGCGTCTTCGAGTAATCGGTGAACATACATAAAAAAAAAAAAAAAATACATACAGTCGAATAGAGAACCTCCTCCTTTTTGGAAGTCGGTTAAAAAAGAGCACAAAATAGAAAATTTACTTCATTTTCTATTTCATATACTTAGTTCATTTCAGTTCAATTCAGTCAACGACAAAATTACTGAACTTGGAAATCGTTTCAAGTGGTTTATTTTTCGGAAACTGACTAACAAAATTTTGATGTCTGAACGGGAAAAACAATTTGTAAGATATAAATATGGATACAATATTTTTTTTATCTTGAAATCGATGACAAAGTTGTTTAATATCATTTGTTTTCTATAGAAGTTTACTCCAAGATGTTGCGGAGATAACTGGGCAGATGATAAAACATGATAGAAATATTATAAAACTCATAAATCAACTGCTCACTTGGAAAAAAACCGATGTTAGATAATATCCTAGTAATCTCCAATCCTAAATATTATCATGGAGGTGATAGCCATCGGAGATTCATAATGGAGACAAGCTCAAAATTAGCAATGGGCTAACTCGCCGTCTGTCCGTCTTATGACGACAGGCCATGTCGACGGCGCGAGAGTGTTGAGATGTCAGCAGAAAGGAAGGGGTCTGCAAAAGCCAATGCCTGCCGGGGCTGCGGGCCTGTTCGAAAGAGATACCGCAGCCCTGGAACACAAAGGGCTACGAAAAAGGAACATGGATGGGTTTTACTCAGTAAATGTTTGACACTCCACTTTTACTTGGGGTTATTTGATGATGTCCCATCCGAAAAAAAGGCAAGTTCAAGATCCTTCTGGTTATCTTTATCTGTTGTCTATCCTATTATCATCTTGATACAACAAATCGATAGCGCGAATATTGATAGTGGTTCCGTACAACAGAAATCAAAGTGTTTTGATATCAATAAACTTAGCCTTTTGCAGTCCACTGCAGGACATAGGCCTATCAGAAGCCATAAGACCTTGTCCGCTTCCCGCATCCAGAATGACTTGTTGTTGATCTCATCAGTTTACCTAACTGGTGGAGTCCTGCACTACATTCACCGATACATTTTCTCTACTCCAGGGGTTTGTTATAGCTCCCGGCGTTGCGGGCCTGTTCGAAAGAGATATACCGCGGCCCCGATACATAAAGGGCGAAAAAGGAATATGGATGGGTTTTAGTCAGTAAAAGTCTGACACTCCCTCCCGCTCCGCCCAGAGCGGGAGAAGTTATTTGATGCTTTACCATCCTAAAAAAAAAAAAAATTGGGTTTTGTTATAGCTTAGACAGTTTGTAAACCCCTTTACGTTAGCCGTTAATCAAGCATTCTATACATCAAAACAAGTAACTTTACGCAGTTATTATTACTGGTACTTAAACGACTATTTTATTGGAGTGAAAACTCACGTTTTACGGCCGGTAACGTCGCGAGACGCATCGCAACGCAAAATCGTTGGCAGCACGACGCGGCGACGCCTCGCTGCGCAGCGAGACGTCCCGCGGCGCAGCGCCGCTCTTGTACGACGCGCGTACCGGCGATGCGATGCACCGCTGCATCGCGATGCATCGCTCTAGGCCGCGAGTCATCTCGAGGCAACGTATTCTGAATTCTCATAATGAAATGTGTATCTTTCCATGTAGCAAATAAAGTTATAGATATTTTGAGTCGCTCTATTAAAATGCGCGCGTCGCATCGCGTCGCGTTTCGGTGTGAAACCCTAGCCGCTTATCTTACAATCATAGTGAAATATGAGATATAAGGAATACCACCGGTTGTGTGCATCATACCGATATCTCAGTGTGAAAATAACGGCGTGACCTATTTCATTTTATTTGTGAGAAAAAAACAGTAATGGGTGCCGGAGTTAATACAAGTTTAGGAAAACAATATTTAATATCAGCATGCTGTAAGTACTTTTATTTTTATTATACTCGTATTATAATCATTTCGTCTGACAAATTCCTTTAGGCCAGAATTCTTGTCGCGCTGATGGTCGGTCGCGCAAGTCGGTCGAGTATATAGTACATTGTGTTTTATATAGCACCATACTCAAACAAATACAAATTCCTTAAGCGAGGGAAGGGGCTGCGATTCGGTCAGTGAATACGAAACGGAGCACTATTTTTTACTTACGAATTTCGAGGAGGTGCTCGACGGCCGCTGATACGGCACCGCTCGCTTCGCTGGCTCGGCTTACGTCGCTCGCTCGGCTCGCGCGTTGTTGGTCACAGTTCTAATCCAACTTAACCTATGTGGTCGGAATGAACGAAATCCCTTCTACATCGTTTTCACGACAAACGGTTAGTCGGAGACAAAAAACACCAAAATTCTTTAATCCTTACATTTAAGGTGTTTTATGCGATAGAATCGAGAATATAAACAATTTGCGAAAATAACACTTTTTTGGCAAAATTTTTCTTTTTTTTTCTCAGTTCCCCGCTACCTACACTCTAACATTATTTTGCAATTTCAGTATACCTAGGACAGTTTGGTGTGGGTTACACAATGGGGTGGACAGCTCCAGTTCTGCCCAAACTGCAGAATTTGGATGAGACACCCTTGGATAGAGTTATCACGGATCCAGAAGCAGCCTGGATAGCGTCCATTACTTTTATTGGGCTAATTGGAGGTAAGGGATTTTCTGCTTAAGTTCCAATTATGACGGGGGTCCCAGAATCGAAATCGAGAAAGCGGTTGTTCCATAGAGTGAGTGACTCGAAAGACTAACAACCAGTAATATAATATTTTAATCAATAATAGCCAAAATTATTCTCTTTTCAGGTCCTTACATCTCTGGCTACATGTGCAACGTGGTAGGCAGGAAGCCATGCCTATACTTTGCTATTTGCATGTTTGTACTGTCGTACATTATGCTGGCAGTTACCAAATCTTTGGTTTTAATGTACGTCGTACGAGGTACAGTTGGTGTTGGTACCGGAGTGTTATTCGTCACAAATCTCGTTTATATTGGAGAAATGGCGTGAGTATGTGAATTATAAGCTAAAGCTCAAGTGACTTGTTTCCAATGGGAAGCCCAGTTCTGGGCCGCCTCAATTTAGATCCATTGGCACGCTAAGACAAATAAGAAGGAGAGCAACATTAGGATCTTCTTACTTCATTTAAGAGTGATAGGATTCAGAGTTGATTTTAACGGGTAAATATCTCCCGGCTCCGTTTGCCGGTGAAATCTTGACCCATTTTTATTTCTTATTTGAATAAACGACTTGCCCTACCTCATAAAGGATAATCATGACATAGTATTGTTTGCAGACGACACTTCTCTTTTATTTAAAGTCAAACGTCAGCAGATGGTTACGGACGATGTTAATAGCGTTCTGGCAAAAGTCGTTAATTGGTTTAATGTTAATAAACTACTCATAAATGAGAAAAAAAGTAGGTATTCAGTTTACGATACCCCATATGAGACAAGTGGAAACTAGGATCCTGATCAAGGATGAAGAGTTGGAACCGAAAGCTAACACAGTGTTCTTAGGCATAACTTTGGATGCCAAGCTTCAATTGGGCCCGCATATAGAACAATTGACAATAAACATCATATAACATTTTCAAACAAAAGGATGTTTTTTTCTATTTCCAGGTCAACAAGAGTCCGAGGGACGCTTCTAACACTGACAGGGTTTTCAAGTTCATTGGGTATCCTGACAGTGTACTCGATAGGACCATATATATCGTATGCAGCCATCAATTGGATACCCGCGGGTTTATCTGTTGTGTACCTTGTTGCTTTATTCTTTATTGTGCCTGAAAGTGCTGTTTATAAACTTATGAAGGGTAGGTTTTTAATTATTTTTAGGCGTAATGACGATGAATCATCATTCTTTTGCCTTTGTCCTAATTCATTTGTGGTTGGCGTAGCATATTTTCTTTATCCATATTCTATTCTACTCTTCATCACATTAGATATCTTCTTTCTTGCCAAATCATCCTTTACAAAGTCCATTCATCGCTTCTTTGGTCTTCCTCTACTCTTATAACCATCCACATTCATACTCAAAACTTTTCTCATAAAATTCTCAGTCCTCTTCATCACATGACACCACGACAACCAATTAGGTACCGTGGTATGGACATGTGGACTATGAATTATTAGTTAATATTGATTAAATTATGATAATTCATAAATAGCGTTGCCAAAATGTATCGTGTTATGTCTGCTTGTTAGACTTCGGAAGATAGTCTCGAATATTGGCGCTAATAGTTGGCAATAAAAGTTATAAGGGGAATTATCAATTAATTGCAGGAATATCTGAGATTTTTTTGGATGAAACGGTAGACGTTGCGTTGGAAGACCTCTTACTAGGGGCGACACTTGCAAGAGGCCTGTGTCAAGCCGCAGACGTCCTTCGGCTGAAATAATGACGATTCGAGATTTGACAGCAAAATGAAGAAAAATCTTCTTATTTCAGGCAAAAGACAAGAAGCAATCGCTATTCTCACTTCACTTGGCAGACAAGACGACATAGATGAGATAGTAGCGCAAGCAAATGAAAAGCCAAAACCAAAAATGGCACAACTAACTGAGATGTATACGGTCAAGACTAACCGAAAAGCTGCAGCTTTAATAATATCTTTAAATATTCTATCCCAACTCAGTGGTATGATGATTGTTATCGCATTTGTTACGGTGATTTTCGATCTGACTGGATCAAGTATGGAGCCCCATATATCTACTATTATCATCGGTGTTACTCAAGTATTTGCGACGATCATTGCTCCTGTATTTGTTGACAGAACTGGGAGAAAGATATTATTGTTGGCATCTTGTGCGGCTTGTTCATTGAGTTTGGTAAGGTCATCTTTAGTTTTCTTAGTTTTTCAAAACATTATTTTCAGTTTCTGTTTATACCGTGTAGGAGCTCGTAGCTAATTAATGTTAATAGCCACTCGCGTTGCGAGGATTACAGGTGTGATGTGATGTTATGAATGTATCTTATCTTTGTTTTCTGACACCTTTTTATTTTAATTTTTCAGTTTGCTCTTGGAACGTACTTCTATTTGTACAACTCTGGTCATCCGTTAGCTGACGACTTGCAATGGCTTTCGTTGGTATCTTTGATGGTGTTCTGCATAGCTTATTCCAGTGGTAAGTTTATGTTGTGTTATGACTTTGCCATTTAAATTGAGGTTGATATAACCAATTTTAAAATACAAATGTCACCGGTCACACCAAATTTAGGCCAGGATAAACTAGTTTGTCAAAATTGGCATAAGAGCAGGAAAATGATCACAATGCCGTGGTCCAGTGTGGTGTAGTGGATGGCGTATGTCTACAAATTACTTGTTTTATGAACACGCCGGCTTCTTCAACCGTTATGAGATTTGAAAGCCATAAAATAAAACTCCTACAGGCTTGGGTATCATTCCTTGCACATTTATCGGTGAAATGTTCACGGATACCTGCAGAGGATTCGGTGGTACCTTCACGGCCACCATCGGCTGGCTGTTCGGCTTCGGAGTGTCAACAGCATTCGGGTACATGTTACCAGCATGGGGACCTAGTATCATCTTCTGGATTTTTTCCAGCGCCTGTGCTTTTACGTTCTTCTTTACTCTCATTTTAGTGCCTGAGACAAAGGGAAAGAGTCTTTTGGAAATTCAAGAGCTCTTGAGTAAATGATTGGCTGTGAATCTGTGATATTATTATTAAATATTTACATTTACTGGTGTCTTTAATTTCTGAGCCTATTCTAGAACAGCACGCAATGTACGATCAAAGGACAAATAATTAGCAGGATGTAGCAGATAAAGCTCTCGGTGACTTTGACCATAAAACTAAACCACTTGTGTTGCATGACTTTTGGAAACTGATAATTTTTTTTTGGCTTTCCCATACCTGAATGCCTTACGTATAGTTCTTTGTTTGTTCCGAATTCAAGAAGATCGTAGAACAGTCTGTAATTGTTCCGTTTTATGGTCTGAGACATCAGGTGAGAGACTCAACGGTTATAATAAAGCCTCGCTGACGGCCGCTCGGGCACGGTCAGTCGCGTACGAGTTTACGTTGTGTTCTATATAGCTCCATACTGCGACGCTGACGTCAGCGGTGACCGATAGCCGTATTTTGCACTCGCTGCTAGCGCGACAAGAATTCAGGCCTTAGCTGTATTCCCGTCAACCCCACTAGTGGCGTTAGCGGGAATGGATTAAAATATGACTACTACTATATGTCTACTTTAATTTCATATACATATTTCGTGAATGTGTCTTCATAATCGATGTTAATATAATTATGAGTGCTCATGGTCTTATTACCCGATGGGACGGCAGTATGACTTAAAAGACCGGATCACCGGACCAACAGGTACAGTTTCCGAGGAACAGGGGTATCTAAGCGTATCAACGGCAAAAAAGTGGTTGCAAAACTGTATGCAGTTTCAGATATTTTGATTTCGTTCTCTGTTCCGCGCCTATCTTTAAACACAATTTAGGTAATGTGCAACATTGCTAAACATTATTATAGTTAATATTTAACTGACTGGTCACTAGTAGAAACACGGATTCACTCTTTATTTTGTATCATTTGTAAGCTTATTTTATGAGGGAGCAATTTTTTTCGAGAATGTGGTACGGTGAACAAAAGTCTTTGGGAACTGCCGATAGAAATGAAAACTAAGTAATCTATATCTGCTACGGGTTGTGCCCCGCGCACACCTAAGTGGTGCTACGCCGTAGCGGATCAGCTACGAGTGCTGCGAAGCATTAGGTGACGGTCACACGAGTTCCATGTTGGTCACCTAAAAAGTGCTCACCTAAAAAAGTTTTCACTTACAAAAATTTAAGAGGTATCGGTCAAACTCACTCAGGAGTGAATCGGTACGAAACTTTGAAAGGCATTTTTCAAATTTATGAAATTTTACTAGTAGGTAGCTAAAAGAACAACATTAAACTTGTTGTGGTTTAGCATGGGAGACACCTACGTTCAGTATGAATTATAACAGACAGAGTGGATTAATAAAAATATGCCCAAATAACTGTCTCGATGGTCGCAAGCACGACTATTGAGCGTGAGGTCCTGGGTTCGATTCCCGAGACGAGCAAAGTGTTACAGGGAATTTCTCAGTAGCAGCCACGGAGTCTGGATTTACGCTCGAGTTGATGGCAATAGGCTCGGTCCCTATTGCATTACTGGCGAAATGTGGGTGTACTATTACACCTCTTCCTAACGCTTCAGGAATTACAGGAGTGATGTTTATAAATAAAACACAAAACAGAAACTCATTTACTTAACATTTCTTGTATCTGCAATAGAGTCTTTCCTTTCGTTTCTGGTACAAAGAGAACGGTGAAGACAAAGGCAAATGTACAAGCAGCTGCGTACATCCAAAACGTGAAATGGGCTCCGAAGGCAGGTACCATGTAACCGAATGCAGTTGCTATCACGAAACCGAAGGTCCAACCGACGGAGACTGAGAACGATGAACCGAAGCTTCTGACGTTGGCTGTGAACATTTCACCGATGAATGTGTTGGGGATAATGGCGAAACCTGCAGAAAAAATTGTAGATTACCCGTTTTGTACGTGGAGCAATCGCCTTTCTGACCTCCACATCCCAGTAGTACGATATCCCTTGGTAAGACTGGTTGTCAGAATTTCAGGTCACTAACTACTCGGTATAATGGGTAGTCATTCATCTTCGAACCAACCTAGGCAAGCAAAGCTTAACCTGAAGATTGACCCAAGCGGTTGTTATTTCTTGGCCACGAGCGCCATCTTTCTTGATTCTTTGTCACTTATGCTTTCATAAGCTTAGCTATATTGACAATATTGATGACATGAAAATTCTTTGCAGGATAACCTCAGATCACCTCGCCAATGGAGGCGTTGGATTTTTAGAAGCATATTTTATAATACAGGATGTAAACGAACTCTTTACGATGCCTCAGCCAAATATTCTGTTCATCAAACTAAGGACCTGCGCAAAAATAATTGCTGAGAAATGGGTTTTTGGTTTGGGGTGAAATAAGGCCTTTTATGTTATGATGACTCAATGTAACGCACTTAAAACAGCTGATGGATGTTCCGAGGAGTACGGGGGTCATGGAAGTATTTAAAGTAAAGTTAAAACAATAAAAACTTGTATTAAAAAAAAAAAAAACTGGTGATGAAATTGGTTCCAACTTGACTCCCAATATCTCCGTAACTAGGAGGTTCCCAGGTATGGTCAAAAACAGAAAAAAAAATCGCAATGGCGCGATGCATGGGGAGAACAAGTTTCTTTCGGTTTCATGTAGGGTAGTTAATCCATAATAGTACGCCTAGGTACGATTCAAGTCTTTTCTAGTCAATTTGAAACAAAATAACGTGAAAATCATGCCAACAATAGTTCAAAGTGAAGAGAAGAAATTATAACTTACCAACGTTAAAGGTTATGAAGAATAAAATCAGTGATGATAAAGATAGCCAGTGTAAATTATCAACTATAGGATTTTTGTTGTGATGCAGGTAGAAATAAATTCCAAGTGCAATCTGAAAAAATCATAGTCATCAACTAAATTAGTGTTGTTTTTCATTTTATACCTGAACACACTAAAACACTCACTTTCAAATTGAAATCAGGCTCCAGGCTGTGTACTGTGAAATTACTGATAGGAAACTTAATACCATTTGGCTAAACCTAGGTATCGAACCCAGGGCCATCATAATGATCATGGGTTTGTGACAGTCTCAAAAATTCAAATAAGGATACCTAAATGATACTTACTAAACTTATAGAACAACCTGCCGTAGAAACTAACAAAAGAGATTTCCTTCCAGTCATATCAACGAAAAACGGAGTAATGCATGCAGCAATAACTTGTGTTACACCAACAACGATTGTGGAGACATGAGATTCTATGCTCGACCCTGTCATATCAAAAATAGTTGTGACGAAGAAAATCACGGCAATAAACCCACTGCACTGTTGCGCAATATTAAGTATCATTATAATAAATAATGCTCTCCTGTTAGCTTGTATTGTGAACATCTCTCCCAGTTGATCCTTCAAAGCTTTTGGTCGTTCAGTTGCTGCAGCTTCAATGATATCATAATCTCGTCTCCTGCCAAGTCGTGCGAGGTTTATTATAGCTTCGTTCTTACGACCTACAATTAGGTCTGATTTAGAATCGTGGTCGCTTGTTCTAGTTCTAAAAGTATTATGCTATATGTAGATATCGAGAGCCTAGGTAGCAGGTGCGAAGGCATCTTAGAAGCCAATTCCTACCGGCTTCTCTTTGGAAACAAGTCACTCTACGTAGTCCCTAGGAACACCTAGGGACCACATAGGTAGAACACAGGTGGTACAGATAGTTGGTAGTTGGCTTATTTGACTACAGTAAACATACTGTAGTCAAATAAGTAGTCGAAATGAACAACTACCTGTTAGCCATGCAAATATTTGTTACGTGCAAGGAATGCGAGGATCGAACCCGCGACAGACAGCGCAGCATACAATCAATCAGCCACTGCGCCAACCTTCCTCGAAGGATGCATGAGGGATGCGGTGAATAAATTGCAGCCTTGTATACCTACCAGGTGGCGACGACAATACGACAATTATTGAAAACATTGGTAACGCATAGTATGGTTCACAGGAATATACCTAACTATCAAAAAATAAAACTACTAAACTAAACTAAATAAAAGCGTAAAACGAAAACAAAAAAGAATGTTTAAAAAATTTGCGCAAGATTTTCAGAAAATAACGTTTAAGGAACAAATTTTGGAAGGTGTGGAAAAACGATTTTTGGAAGTACCGATGCAGGGTTCCTTTACCTGTTGGTGCTAGGTTATTAATTTACGTCATATAGAAGATGCTGAAAAATAATGTCTTGTTACACTACTCGATAAATTCGATGGAATTTTTGTATAAAGACGGGAAACGTCATGTTTACGCAGTTTAATATTTACTGTCGTATTGTCGGCGCCGCCCTGTATAAGTTCCTAAGTATAAACAATCCTTACCTTTCATAACTTGATAGGCAGGTGTTTCTGGTACCATAAAACATAATAAGCCCATGTATGTAAAAGCTGTAAGCGCAGCGAGCCAACATGTCACAGTGTATGACACAAATGGGCCGACTAAATATATTAGGAGAGTGCCCAATGTCAAAAACACTCCTGTTAGGGTCAGCAGTATACCTCGGATATGTGTAGACCTGAAAAAATGTCAAATGGATTTGACTTATCGGTCTCGCAAGTCATCATCACCTACCTAGCCTTTTCCCAACTATGTTGGTGTTGGCTGTTGGCTCCCAGTCTAACCGTATCTTACATGAAGCGACTGCTTATCTGACCTCCAAAATCCAGTTAGTATTGGGTAATACGTGCTCACAAGTGCGTTTTCATGAGTAGCCTATAGTGTTTTCTGTGAAGACACTGCCCTCCGTGAGAAAAAACCAGCGATATACCACCACGTGTGGATAGAAAGGATGTAGATGTCAAATGTCGTCAAATTTTCGGTAGTGCCTCTCTTGAAGTCACCCTTGTTTGCTGAGCTCAGTGTTTTAATGACAGGACAGGACAGTCGTTAAAGATTCCAAATATTTAAAAAAAATAGAAAAAAAACCATTCTGGAATGTCCAGTAACTAGTCGCTACTCAGGTCGCCATCTTTAAAAACGTAATTTTTACTGTACAGCCACGTCTAATAATATGTATATACTTTCCTTAATATTATAGCTATTTTCACAAGAAATAACGATTGTAACTAGGAGATTGTATCTTTTTCATAAAAATATGAGTTCCAGAATACTATGTACCTACGTAATAACATTAAATTTTAATCAGTACATTAGGAGAAACACAATTTAAAAAATTCATAAGTGTTTACATATTATTAGACGTGACTGTACTGTTAGTTTGGTTCCTTGTGCGGTGACGCATGTCTTTCCTCTTTGATGATATAGGTAATACTACTTTAATATAAATTAACCGCGTAACCAATAGTATATTTCCCATTGGCACAAATGACATGCAGACAAAAAGTTTCATGGCCTGAGAAAACCCTGTAGGTGGTGAATTTTAAAACATTCTTTAATTAAAAACGCCATCCGTAGCCCGCAAAATTCTGTTTTCATAGAATCTTTGCAATTTACAGGTTAGATTAAAACTGGATGTTATGGTTTCGCGTAGCAATTTCACTGGACATTACACACAGCGCCATATAGTGCCACACTAAGCAACGAGGCTTGTGTCGTGGACACCAGATAGTTGATTTCATCATCATCATCATTTCAGCCGAATGACGTCCACTGCTGGGCGATATACTACATAAGTACTTTTTGTTTATAAAGACGTCATGTTTACTATACCTACATATATAAACATAATTTCCCGGGCTTCCCTGGCGCTTTCAATGTTTCAAAATCGGTTACTTTTTTTTTAAATAAAATAAACTCTTCTGAGAAATTTCATGTTTCATAAACACGTGATCTAGGCTGTAGAGTGAATGGAGGAATTGAAGTTTTAATAAGTAGATGTAAAGAACTCACGCTATCTCTCCAATGTAGACCAGATTCATGACAAACAAGATGCCATTACTAGTTCCGGTCAGAACTCGTCCCACATATATTAATCCTACACTTCTGGCTATCCCTAGCACCAAGTATCCCAGGAAACAAAAAGTACCCCCAAGAATAAGACATGGTTTCCTGCCAACCACGTTAGCGAGGTATCCTGAGATGTATGGACCTGAAAATAAGGGTCATATTATGAAGCAATCACCAACCGTTTGACGATAATGGTTAACTATAGTTCTTTCGTAGTTATTTTAAGTGTAACGGCTGCAGTACATCAGCAACCTGAATACATAGAGAATAAACATCAATGCAATTTTGAAAAAAGAGGTAAAACTATCTTCTTGTGAGCGTGCAGATGGTAAAAAATCAAATATGCTTAGCCACGCTTACTGACGCAGCTATAAGGTCATCAAGTGCGCAGGAATCAGGGCATACGGCACCCAATGGAAGGTGGGCGATGGTCTGTGGAGAGAAGCCGCATACGCACTTGAGATCTTAGTTGTCCGTGATCCCTATCTGTAGACATTGTCTTTGCTCTGGCCAACCTGGGTTAGAATTCTATTTGGAGATTTCCAAGCCGGCCATGGCAGATGAAAGGAGCTCAGATAGCATGATGAAGGCAAGGGCCTTAAACAGCTCCGGACCGTCAAAAATCGCAACTTGCTCTGGAGGCGTTGTTATTGGCTGGAATATCTGGTCCCATGCACCTAAGAAAGCGTTTTTCAGCCTCGTGGAAAATAACTGCGAAAGGACTATAAGAGCAAAATCTTGATAATGCATGGAACGTGAAGTAGTACTTAATGCTCATGTTGCTTGGGATACCCTCGTCCCACAATGGTTGGGGTCGGCGCTACACGGTACTTTCTCTCCTGTCCTAGTAGTAACTCTATCTTTTACTCCTTTTTTTTCATTTATCATTTCTCACACGATCCATCCGAATTTTCCTTGTTTTACATCTACAGTTACTTCAACTTCTATATTCATCATTCCTTTTGTTACACCTAATTTATCCATTTTCATGACCATACCCTTTTCAAGACAAACCAATTCTTTTCAACTTTTCTGTATTTGGCGCAACTTTTAAACTTTCTCGTTTTGTACTTAAATTGCGAAATATTTTTAAGTCATACCGATGATGCCTCCAAAGTAGAGCACGGAACCAACCCATGAGGCTTGGCTATCACTGAGGGTATTTGATAACGGTGTTTTATCAATGTTCTGGAGTTTAGGGATTATTGGTGCTGTCCAGCCAAGGGTGTAGCCAACAAGTAACTGTCCTATGTACACTGAAATAACGTAAAATGGAAATTAATTTATTTGACGATTATCAACATCTTCCTGTTGTCTCATTCTATTATAAAGAGAAGATGGATGGACTGAAAGAGGAATGATATGAAAGAGGAAGGAGTAAATGATGACGTGATGTCTGACAGGGGGGGAGGGGGTGGAATGGAAGAAGAAAATGTGTTGCGCCGGGGAATACCCAAATACTCCGAAATATTTTGTTCCGATTTTCAAAAGTCCGAATTAGGAGAGAGAATTAGAGTTCTTAGGTATTATGAAAACCTAAGAATTATAATGTCTATTATTAAAAATCACGAAATTTATTTTACCGAAAGTTGTAAATACGATTTGTTAGTTTTCCGATTTTCATACGTTCGCAGAATCAGATGCTCGAAAGGTTCTCGGTCCGAAAAACGACATTCCGATTTTAAATACTTCGAAAAAACTAAAAGTCAGCATGTTGTGCTACAACATTTAGTGACAGATACGAATCGCTGCAAAACCAGATCATTCCCGACTTCACGCATTCTTGCCTGCCGTACCCTAGAGTGTAATTTAAGCCCGCGTAGGCGCGGAGGGGTAGGGCGGCCCGCGAGCTGAGGAGCAGGTGGTTTGAAACCATCTGCGACGATAAGCTCGCGTGGGGCCGCCCAAACCCCGCAGCGCCGGAGCCGTGACAGAAACAATGCTTGCTGCATGTTGCATGCCTGCTTGCTTGCTGCTTGCCTGCTTGCATGCTGCATGCCTGCTTGCTGTTTTTTAATTCTACCTCCTCATACTATACATAATATTATACTTCTCTCTGCAATTATGTGTTTATTTGCTATTCAGTTTTACAAGGCTTTTTATTTCGGAATTGCATTGTATTGTATTGTACAAAGCGCGTATTTTGCGTATGGGCTATAATCCACCACGCGGGCCCATGCAGTGCGGATTGGTAGATGTCACATGTCTTCGAATTTTCGGTTCTAGGACATGCCGGTTTCCTCACGATGTTTTCCTTCATTGTTTTCCTGCACTTTTTATTTTCGATCTATTGAAACTCGGTATTTTGAGACTAGTAATTATAAACGTTAGGAATATTGAAATTTAGGAATTATGAAAATAGGATTAATGATATATCGGAGTTGATACATTCGGAATTTTGAACCATTCGGAATAATTCCGAATGTCAACATACCGATTTTCATAATTAATATGAAAATAGGTATATTGACATTCGGATTTGTGACTTTCGGAATAAAGTTTTTCGTATTAATGTATTGTACCTGTTGCGCCGACCTCAAGCCACATGGGACAAGACAGGAAGAAGATGATGATATACCAACTTATTGAATCAGGTGTTACCTATATATTAGGAAATCCAAGACAACCAATGGAATACCTAAAGCCTGTTTTCACCAACAGTATGTGTTACCTAATTGAATGCCTAATTACTTTTTTCAATACCTAAAATTTTTCACGAACGGGCAGATGACATGTCGAGTTGTATAGAACGAGTCTATTCTTGATAGTTTTTTTTTTTTAAATATCGTTGGACATTACACACAGCGCCATCTAGTGCCATACTAAACCACGAGGCTTGTGTCGTGGACATCAGATAGTTCATATACTATTATTTACTTTTTTGTTTGTAAATACACACATCAAAAGTGTCCAGGGATCAACATATATTTTTGCAATAACTTTTCTCCTGATTGATATTAATTAAAATTTTCTTTATGGATTCATCAAATAAAGTGTTTTCGTTTGTCACAGTAACGATAAACCAAGTCACCTAATGCATTAATAAAGAAATTTGCCATTTTCCTAATAAAGGGCTTTTTGACATTTGAACCACTAACATTAAAGTTCGAAAAAAAGACTGAAATAACAGTTTTCTTTAAAATTTTATTGGGTAACTTAAACAATTAATAATCCGTGTTTCTACCGCGAACACTAACAACACAAGAACACCGGTTTGCCATACTCAAAATGAGTTCATCCAAATCACGCTGTGGAATGGCCGCCCATGTTCGTTGCAACAACAAAAAAAGGTCTTCTTGCTACTGGATACCCTCCATATTCGGCAGAGCTCTTCTCTGTAGCATATCCCATGCATGCTCAATCGGGTTCGAGTCTGGCGACTGAGCAGGTCAGGGCAGGACATTGATGTTAGCTGCGGCGAGAGTCTGTCTTACAACTCTTGCGGTGTGCGGTCGTGCATTATCATGCATTAACTGAAATAAGGGACCGATTTGCACTTGTAGAGGAACGATGACGTCTGATACAATCGTCTCAGCATAAATTTGAGCGTTGAGGTTGCCTCTGATCCAAATCAACTCAGTTCTTCCGCCGATCCAAATACCCGCCCATACCATGATGGTTCCACCACTATAAGGATGGACTTCCTGGCAGGATTTTAATCGCTGTTGGCGTCCAGGGGTTCTCCAGTGTCGTATACGTCTTGTATCCAGTCTCATACCAAAACGAGACTCATCAGAAAAGCACACAAAGCCACATCTCAATCTCAAGAAATCCGCATAAAAATGCTTGATCCCTAGACACTTTTGATGTGTGTACATAGTTATTATACATTTATAAACATCCATGATTCGGAAACAAATGTCCATGCTCATCACACGAACCAATATTTTTTTCTTACCAGGATTCGAACCCAGGACCCGGAACGTGAAGCAGCTACACTACCGCTGCGCTATTCGGGTCGTCTAAGAAGGGGTTGATCATTACCACTGCTGGGACACCATCCTTCTCTCCGGCAGAGAGTGAGCTGTAAACCATCCGCGGACCCAGAGCGGCTTTACAACTAGTTAAAATCCTACTATGATAAATGCGAAAGTTTTCGTGGATGAATGGATATTTGTTGCTCTTTTACAAAGAAACCACAAAACGGATTTGGATGAAATTTTTCACACAGATAGTTTATATTTTCTGAATTAACACAGGATACTTTTTATCCTGGTAGTAAGATCCCATGGGACAATTTATCGAAGCCACTGGCAGAAGCTGGTAATAAATAATTTAAAATGTTCAACAAGTTACTAAGAATACTCACAGCATCCAACAATTGGAAATTGATTCTTGATCGACTCCTCTACGCTAGGAGAACCGGCCGGAGGTGTACTTAGACTGACTCCTCGACCGGACATTACTGCAAAACATTATCGTTCGTGAAATTTTTCGGACCAGAAAAACCGGCCAACTGTTGTACTTGCGCGCAAAGGGTTCTATAACATCTAACAATATTTTTAACCACCGACGTAAAAACGACGGGGTGTTTCGTAGCTCTCGAACGGATGAACCGATTTATATCTTCTCTATTTTGTTTGAAAGGTGAATTAGTCGGGAGTGTTCTTGGTTATGTTTGATAAAAATCGGTCCAAGATGGTTGCCGCCACAAAATGGCGGATTCCATATTTATTAAACAACTCCCTCAATTTGGGTATCAAATGAAAGGGCTTGGCTGTCACCACAAAATGGAGAATTACTTTTTTTTCACAATTACCTCAAATGAAAAAAAAACCTTGAAATTATGACCGAATGTGGCGATAATCGGGAGTTTATTTAATTTTAAATTTAATGTAACTTGTTAACACTCATTCTAAGATCAATTTTATACTCAATGGCAACGACGGTTTCATAATTATGACTTTTTACGTTGTTCAAATCCAATTTTGTCGTGAATTTCTCCTCTTACTTTAAAAACTAGAGGAGGCTGGGAGGAATATTTCTGGAATTTCTATATCATTTTTTAAGCTATCGATAGACACCCCCACCACACCTTCCATGTATGGACCACCCCTATTTTGAAAAATAACGTTATTTCATTCCACTTTTGTGTGGTGGTTCGTAAAAGACACCACCACAAAATGGCTGTGACTTACGGATGGACAGACAGACAGACGGTCAGGACGACTCAATACGGGTTCCGTTTTATGCCATTTGGCAATGGAAGCATGTCATTAAGCTATGAAAATTGAAAGGTTTGGCCTAAATTTATGTCCTGTTTAATCTCTATGTTTACAGTGGAGTGGAATTTATGAAATAAAAATATGTTTAATTCTCCAAAAGTAAAAATTATCAGGGTCATCGTCATCACCATCATTTCAGTCGAAAGACGTCTACTGCTGGACATAGGCCTCACCCAAGTGACTCCACATTGACCGGTCTCGACTCGCATCCAGCGGATTCCTGTAGCATTCACCAGACCATCGGTCCACCAAGTGGGATCTTGATTGCTGTAAATAAGCCCTAGTATTGACTGAACCTGTGATGAACGATGAAAATTATTATCATGACAGTGTTCAGTTCTCTAGCTACAGGACTAGACGTTGAACAACACTTGAAAACTTTATTTCCATAACAATTGCACCAGTTTGAGGAATAAGTAATAGGTACCTTAGTATAAAAGTTCCCAAAGTCGTGCCTTTGTATTTAGACTCAGGTTCATTTTGGAACGAACCAAATGTAAATAAATACCTAAACAGTCTTCTTTTAGATACTTAAATTCTGGCTATTCATTTTAGACGTAAGAAAGTAATGTTGTCAGTCGATTTTACTTGGAACACTGTAATCTATTAATTGGAATTGGTGTAATAAAACTATTTGGGTATTTTTTACGCGGGGCGCAAAGTGGCGGAATAATCTTTGTGCTTGATGTTGTGTCAGGCAAAGAGTGAAATATTGTGTCAGAGTTTTCCATAGATAGAAAAGTCACCTGACAAAATCATTGAAAATTGTTTCCAACCTTCTTTTAGCACGGTAGAGGAACCACTTTCCCAGTTGTGAGCGTCTTTCGGCTTACAAACGAGAATATGATGATAATTTGAGTAATATCTGATAAAACTATTTTATATTCTATAATAAGACTCGTGGTTGTAACATGTAAAAATATAATTTGAATAATAACAGCGGTTGCTAAGCAATGCCGACATCTGACATAAGTTTAAAAGGTTATCAAAAATAATAAGGTTCTAGTCTATCATACTGCTTAACATCCTCCCTTTTTTGACAACCCTATTACTTGTGGCGACTATCACATCGGCCCTCTTTGTTATTCATTTCAATGTGTAACATCACTACGGAGAGGACACATCCCTAGGGCCAGGTGACAGATGCTATTTATGTCACTCAACGGACGTATTAGTAAAAACTTTTTTACAAAAAATAAAACCGACTTTAGAGAAAACAAAAAAGTGAAAAATAACTTCAGAAAAAACGCTTCAGAAGTCGGTGACCTTTGTTTGATTGATTTAGTTTTTTTGACAGCTTAAGCTAAGTCCAGTCTGGTTCCAACCGCCAGATATGCGAGTGCTCCCACAGTTTCTCTATACGTAACGTCTCTTGACCTTATGAGTTTACCATGTTTATTCAGTAAGCGATAGCCTTCATCACCCTCATATCCAATTAGAATGCATTTCTCAGCCTTTTTAGATAGCTTTTTCCATTTTTGTTGAGGAATATGAGCATAACATTCACATTACCATTACGGGAGTTTCTTGCCCGTTCTCCTCCATAGAGATATACGCTAGGGAATGGGCAACTACAGTACTTTCACAGTTTTTATGTCTTGTGACTGGGACTGTAGCTACATTTCATTCACACAAGTCAAAAGTGCCTGTGTGGCCTACTTGAAATAAATGCTTTGATTTTGATTTTGACATCCAATTATTTTTAAGTGACTGATTGCTGGCTTCTTCTAAAACCACAATTAAAATGGTGTTTTTCCATTTTTTGAGGTTGGACCAGTTCTGTTTAACACGTACGCAGCGGTATTCTGACGATAACTCTTCGTGAGCATGCATCATTGTACGAGCGGCTTCAACTAAGGTTCTATTCTCACGTTCACTAAGACCAGTTTGTTGCGGTGTATAGGGCATCGTGAGTATCTGTCTGATTCCAGCTTCTTGTAGAATGCACCTGACGTTCTGATTATCAAATTCACCTCCGTTATCGCTAAGAAATTCTTTAACAGAGTATCCAGCTATTTTACATTCTTGTAACATTTGTCGGAGTTTCAGGTAAACTTCCGATTTTTGTCGAACAAAATAAATGTGTCTGTACTTGCTGTAGTCATCTTTGAATAAAACGAAGTAGCGAAATTTGTTAAAAGAAGGAATGAATGGACCACATACATCAGCGTGTAAAATTTCTACAGGTAATAATTTAGCTCGTACTCTTGTTCCGATAGACTTTCCGCTTGTTTTACCATAAATACAGCCGGTACACAATTCTGAATCTAGTCGAACTTTAATTCCTAGTTCTCGTTCTATAACACCTTTAACGTGTTTTTATTCTGATGGGCTAACCTTTCGTGATACAGTTGTAGTATGTTTTCTGTTAACAAAATGTTTACAATAGGTGTTGACTTTGTAATAGTCTCTACATTGAGCTTGTATAAGCCACCATTCCTGATCCTTTTGCCAGTCAGTCTAACTTGTCCATCAACTTTCAGCGAACAGTGTTCCCTTTTAGACGTGAAAACACTTTTATTTACTCTGTCTTGAGTGGTCAGAACAGAAAATAGATTTCGCATAATATCAGGTACATATCATCACAGAGTGTTACTCTGGATTCCTTGCCATTGATAGCCGTTTTCAAGTCAACACTACCTTTGCCAATTGCTTTGACAGTAGCTCCATTAGCAGTAGGTAATGACTATACGACTATCTTCAAAATGCTGGAAACTAGAAAAATAGTCGTTTCGGCAGGTGACATGATTCGGTTTAAAGACATTTATTTTCTCAAAGAACAAATTACAGTTCACTTAAAGAGAAACTTAACTAAATCGACATTTTGTAGAAGTTTACATTACGAAGTTCAAACTATCCAGGAAACTGAGCACCATAGTTTTTTTTTTTTTCTTGTTATACAATAGCAAGTTTATTCCAAACTAAAAAAAAAAACAAAACAGTTTACACTAGACTTATGTGTTAATATAAAAAGCTTAACTTATGTGTCTAATAATATATAAAAAAAAAAAATAATTAACTTATGCGTCTAAAATATAGTTTCTTAGGCCTTTTTTAAATGCTGGTATGCTTGTACACTCTCTGAGCTTTTTTGGTAATTTATTGTACAGCCGGACACCCTCATACTGTATAGTTTTCCTGCCAAACAAGGTTCTCACTCTTGGTACTTCTAGGTCGTCCTGATTCCGGGTATTATATCTACGAGTCCTTTGTGTGAATGAAATATTTGTGTGTATGTTGGTCTTAAGGATCTTTCGGATAGTCATGCATGTATGGTATGTATATAGTTGTTGTAGGTTAAATAATTTTGTTTTTTTGTAGAGTAATTCTGTAGGAGTGTAGTAGTTGTAATTAAAAAGGACTTTGATGATCTTATTTTGGGTTCGTTGTAGGTGTTGCTGATTGGTTTTTGCAGCTTGTCCCCATACTTGGATCAGATATTCGAGATGTGGCTTGACTAGCGTGTTGTAAATAGTATATCTTAGCTTGTAGGGTACGCATTTTGCAATGTTACGTATGGCTCCGGTTAGTGGGATTATTCGAGATCTTACGTAGTCAATATGCGCTCTGAATGTCAACTTACTGTCCACAATTAGGCCCAAATACTTTTCGTGCGTTGATTTTCGTAGCGGTTGGTTATTTATCGTAAGATTTGGAAATGATGGTAATTGTTTATTCTTTGCCGCGAAAACGATGTAAGCTGTTTTACTAACATTCATAGTCAGAAGGTTTTGACTAAGCCATGTGTTTAAAACATTAAGATCTCTCTGCGCTTCCGAGATTACCCCAGTGATGGAATCACCAAAATAAAAAAGACAAGTGTCATCTGCATACAGTGACACATGTCCAGTCAGTCCAGAGGAACTAATGTCGTTGATATATATGAGGAAAAGCAATGGACCCAGGACCGATCCCTGAGGTACTCCGCACTGTATATTAGCCGGGGCACTTGTAAATTTATCAAGTTTTACGACCTGTTGCCGATTAGTAATGTAAGACTCAAACATTTTGTAGGCTGTAGAAGTAATTCCAATGATTTTTAGCTTTTTCAGAAGGATAGAATGACTAACAGTATCGAATGCTTTTTTTAGATCAATGAAAACTCCTAGAGCTAATTGTTTTTTGTCTATATTTTCTTTTATTTTGGTAATTAAATCAACAGTAGCGGAAAGTGTATTCGAGTGTGGACGAAAGCCATATTGATGCGAGTAAAGAAAGTTAATATTGTTCAAATGTTTAAATAAGCGCGTGTATAATACTTTCTCAAATATTTTGGAAATAACAGGCAACACTGAGATTGGTCGGTAGTTTCCGGGGTCAGTCCTGGTTCCAGATTTGTATATAGGGGTTACTTTAGCTATTTTAAGACTGTCCGGAAACATGCCACTATCAAAGCAACTGTTTATGCAATTAGTTAGGTTAGTTAGGATTAGATTCTTAATGCATTTTATAGATTTAGTCGTTATTCCATCAATTCCACAGCTGGTATCGTTGTCCAACTTATCTATTATTTTGGATATCTCATCCTCAGTGCAATGTTCTAAAGTGGTAAGTTTAGGGTCTATATCTGGCATATTTAATGTAATTTGTGGATAAGCCACCATTCCTGATCCTTTTGCCAGTCAGTCTAACTTGTCCATCAACTTTCAGCGAACAGTGTTCCCTTTTAGACGTGAAAACACTTTTATTTACTCTGTCTTGAGTGGTCAGAACAGAAAATAGATTTCGCATAATATCAGGTACATATCATCACAGAGTGTTACTCTGGATTCCTTGCCATTGATAGCCGTTTTCAAGTCAACACTACCTTTGCCAATTGCTTTGACAGTAGCTCCATTAGCAGTAGGTAATGACTATACGACTATCTTCAAAATGCTGGAAACTAGAAAAATAGTCGTTTCGGCAGGTGACATGATTAGTTGCACTATTGTCGACGAACCAACTCGATGTATCATAGTTTGTATGCATTGAATTTAAATCTGTATTGACTTGCATGAGCATTAAGTTCAAACTTGATCGGGTCTGTTTACTTTCAGGCTTGGCTGGTTTACCGTCAGCTTTCCATTTATGACATTGCCTTACTTTGTGACCGACTTTTCCACAGTATCCACATTCATTCTTCTTTGCTTTATTATAATTCTGTAAGGCTAGAGCTTCTACAGGACCTTCACTTTTAAAAGAAATAGAGCGCTCATAGGCAAAGAGTTGTGTAGTCAGATTTTCTATTGTTCTATCTGTCTTTGACATCAACATTCAGCTTGATTTGAATGAGAAATATGGTTCAGGTAGAGTATCCAGAATTTTGCAGATTAATAGGATATCTGGCAATTCAGACTTGTCTATCTTCATTAATGCATTTATCAAATCTGACCAAATGTTATTTATTTTGGAGATATGAATTGTGATGTCATGTGACGGATCTTTTGAATAGCTGAAAAACCTCATACATAGATCATAACCTTTGTCTTCAGACTTGCCATCGAACAAACGATGTAGTTCGACTTCTTTAGATGAGTTAAAACGCATGATTTTCTGAAGAGTTTCATCTGACATATTTGCGGTAAGCAGAAGTAATGCAGAACTACTCGTATCAATTTTATTATATTTTAGTATTTTATTATATGTATAGATTATATCGAGAAATTTCATTGACATTATTGGTCTCACTGGTTTTATTAGATCACCGTTAACTGCATCCAATCCTCCGGGCATACCTCTTAGTAGTAATGTCGCTTTAAATTTCCAAGTCGACCAGTTCTTCACACCCTCCAGGTGACCAATGTCAAATGCATTATGATTATTCGTCTTCCCAGATTGTTTTAAACTTTGTTGATGACTTCTCTCGTTACTTGTAACCACGCTCTGCTACCATGATAAAACTATTTTATCATTATAAAATAAGACTCGTGGTTGTAACATGTAAAAATATAATTTGAATAATAACAGCGACTGACATAAGTTTAAAAGGTTATCAAAAATAATAAGGTCTAGTCTATCATACTCCTTAACAATATCTATTATTCAGGGTGTAAACCACCTCATCGCGAAGCCGTCAACCAAGCATTTTATACATCATACTATGTAACTTTACGCAAAAAATCTTGCTGGGAAACAACTTTTTTTTTTGGTGAAAAATCATAAATTGTTTAACTCAATGTAAACACTCAAAACATTGTGCTGATGAATGGATTGAATAGTAGGTACGGGGGTCGTGGAAGTGTTTAAAGTAAAAATCCTACATTAAAAACCTGTATTAAAAAAAAAAAAACCAAAAAGTTGTAACTTTGACTCCCAAATCCCAATATCTCCGTAACTAGAAAGTTCCCAGGATCCCAATGACACGGAGAACAAGTGTCTTTCGGCTTCGTTAAGAGGTGTTTTACACCCTTTATAATAAGCTTACATAAACACGTCGATTCTTAGGTCAGTGTATTTGTGTTAGTCTTTGAGTTCCTGAAGTCATATCGTATAGTTCTGCGTCATCGCTCAGTCTCTCACCGATACGGCTATGTCTTTAATTATTGTACTTAACTAGCACAAGAAATCAATTTGTAATAGTCGTACGTAAATAGGTAAGATTCCCAGAGGCATACCAGAAAGTTTATATACAGCAATTGGTTCTTGGATCGGGACAATATTAAAACAAAAATAAATAAATAAGTATTTAATAATTAACTAATAAATAAGATCACAGCCAAGATTTACCTAAAATCTCTTGGATTTCCAACAGACTCTTTCCTTTCGTTTCAGGTACAAATATAACACTAAATAAGAACGCAAAAGCACAAGCGCCGGAAAATATCCAGAAGGTCACAGCAGGACCTAGTGGAACCAACATGTAGCCGAAAGCCGTTGACACTCCAAAGCCGAAGACCCAGCCGATGGTGACCGTGAACGTACCACCGAAGCCTCTGCAGGTGTCCGTGAACATTTCACCAATGAAGGTGTTGGGGATGATGCCGAGACCTGGAGAGAAGAAAGTCCTGATTAGCGTGGAATCTATCAAACTGGGCCTGCGGTACAGACTTACAGCCCACTCCTTCTCTTTGGCAGCGAGCGTGTTCCATTAGCGTGCATCATTATCAACTGATTTAGCCTAGGCATGTAATATGGTAGAACTGGTGGAAGAGCTCCTCCCAGCTAAAGCTCTAAGAAGTGGCGAGGGAAGTGCTTTTTGGGGACTGTTTCGTAAATTTTGACTTTGAGAAAGTGTTGAGTATGAGCCAAACTGGAATGAATGACTTTGTTTTTTGACGTTGAGGTAGTTTGGGCAGGACTAATTGTGGTTAAAAAGGTAAGGCGATTCTCACAAGACACCGCTCATCTGCGCGGTCCGCGCCTGAAGTAAGTTATGGCTTGACTCACTACTCACTCATTTGACTGTGTGTGTCCGAGCCGAGTGTCGGCCGTATTGTATCATATTGTCCGTTGCTCGGCTGTCACTCGTTTACCGCTCGGTGTAGCGTGAGTGTTTCCATACAAAATATATGTAACATTTTGTTGACCGACGGTCGACACTCGGCTCGGTCATTTTTAAAGGATGGCCCACGCTAGACCGTGTCAGGGCCGACTTAAGTCGTTGGACTATAGTTTGCCATTTGTCTTTGACAGTCGTTACGGCAGCGGTCCGAAGGTGGACAACCCGTCATACCAAGGGGCACATATTACATGTTTAATGGATTGTGGAGGTTACAATACAGTTGCTGGTGGACTGGTGTAAAGCTGCATCCGGTTAACAGTAAACCGAACACAACATACTTGAAAAAAGCTAGACAGGTGATGATTATAAAAATACTTACCACCAAAATATGAAATGAAGTACAACATGAGAGATGCTAGTGATAGCCATTGTAAACCCTCAGCTGCTGGATGCTCATTTATGTGCAGGTAGAAGTAAGTTCCAAGAGCAGCCTGAAAAAAAATAATAAAACAGTGAAAAGCAAAACTTAGAACTCCTTAGTTTCAGCGGACAGACCTCCGGCGCGATCTCATGGCGACATGGAGAGAGCGACTGTCGCAACCCCGTGCAGGGCACGCCACGATAGTGGCGGTAAGTCCCCTCTTTGAGGAGTGGCTTGAGAGGCGCCACGGCGCCCTCGCCTTCCGCCTGACGCAGGTCCTCACCGGACACGGATGTTTCGGGAGGTCACCGAATCGGGCGGGAGGAAACGCCCGGGTGTTTCCACTGTGAGGATCGACCGGAGGACACGGTGGAGCACACGGTGGAAGTCTGCCCTGCGTGGGCGGAGCACCGCCGTGTCCTCGTAGCGGCGATCGGCGGCGGCGACCTCTCGCGTCCGGCCCTGGTTCAATCCATGGTCCGGAGCGAGACGGAATGGGAAGCCGTCACCTCCTTCTGCGAAGCAGTCATGCTGGCGAAGGAGGTGGCGGAACAAGAGAGGGAGAGAGCCTCTCTTCCCGGCCGCCGCGGGAGACGCACCGGGCGTCGGGGGCCACGTGGTGGCTACTGGCCACCGTAGATGCGGGCCTGTGGACGGTTAGCTATGGGCTAGCTAGCCGTCCGTCCGTCTAGTGACGACAGGCCGTGTCGACGGCGCGTTCGTGTTCCACGCGCGCCTCAAAGAGATGTCAGCAGAAGAGAGGGGCCCGCAAGGGCCGAAGCCTGCCGGGGTTGCGGGACTGTTTGAAAGAGATACCGCGGCCCCGGAACGTAAAGGGCGAGGAAGGAACATGGATGGGTTTTAGTCAGTAAGAGTCTGACACTCCCTCCCGCTCCGCCCAGAGTGGGAGAAGTCATTTGATGATTTCCCATCTTAAAAAAAAAAAAAAAAGAACTCCTTAGTTAGAGAAACAAAGAAGGCCTGAATTCCTGTTACGCTGATGTCGGTCGTGTACGTCAGCGAGAAATGCGGAAGCAACATACGATACTGCTGAAGTCAGCGTCGCAGTATGGTGCTATGAGAGATTTTCTTTTTCAACTCTTCCCTAGTCGCTGGATAGATGGCGCTGCTCTCTGAACGTTACTGCAAGGAACAGAACGCCACATAATTTCACTTGGACCTCATTTTTATATTCGGAAGCTTCCGCCTTTGCACATGGAGCAACTATTGGAGCAACTGGCAACTGGCAACTAGCTGTTTACATATATTTCAATTGAACCGCGCACACATAGCAACTCGAGTTTCGAGTTCCGGTAATCGTCAACAGTTTTCAGTTGCTGTAATCGATGACTAAGATAGTTCCTAATTGCCGCAACTAGCAACTGTTAAATATTATACCGGTTTTTAAAGTTGCCGGTTTCCTCAACCGTCAATCGCAACGCGTCGGGCGATTTCACACCCTCCCTCCCCTCTCCCTGTGCCCGATCATTCCAGTCAAGTGCCGCTCAATACGTCGCCGACTACACACGTCTTGACTTTCGTGCGCATTAATATGGCTGAAAACCAAGCCGACGACAGTAGCCGAGACAGTACAAGAGACGGTACATTGAACACAGAAGATTTTATCGAAGAAATAAGAAAACATCGTGCTATTTGGGATTTGAGTGCCGAAGAATATTTTAGTCGCACAGAGAAGATAAAAGCTTGGGAAAAAGTGGGCATAAAGAGTAATGTCACGTTTGAAGATTTGCCTGCAAGGGAAAAAAATAAAATAGGTAATATTTTTTATAACTTTATTTAGGTAGGTACAAGTACCTTTTATATCATTAAATCTTGCCATGGAACCGATCCTTCAGGACTTATAAAATAGTCCTTTAGGATATCCCTAGTATTAATTGACCTTTCAGAACCCATAATACTGTTTGTGTTTGCAAGTGTGTTTGACACTGCATGAAAATGTAGTCCCTCGTGCTTTCGAATCATGTTATGCAGTATACAACATGTCTTAACAATGATTTCTGCAAAATCGGCTGATACTTGCATTGGAGATTGAAATATTCGAAATTTACTGCTTAGTAATCCAAAGGCGCATTCAATACAACGCCTTGCTCGTGATAACCTGTAATTAAACATTCTTTTTGCATAATCCAATTGTTTTCCAGAATAAGGTCGCAACATATGTTTTGATAAACCAAAAGCTTCGTCACCAATAAAGCAATAGTTTATGGCATTAGGAAGTCCCGAAATATATCTGGGTTCTGGTATTTTAAGAGTTCCATCATCAATTTGTTTACATAATTTACTCTCTTTATATATTGTCGAATCAGAAGATTTTCCATAGGCGCCAGCATCGATAAACGTAAATAAACAGTTTGCATCACAAGTAGCCAAAAGTACTAGTGAAAAATAGCCCTTGTAGTTATGATATAGAGATCCAGTGCCCGGTGGTTTGGTTATTCGAATATGTTTGCCATCTATTGCACCCAAACAGTTGGGAAAATTAGCTATTTTTTCGAATCCAGCTGCTATATTAACAAATCGATCTTCATTTAGTTCTGGTATATACTCAGTTTCAAGTTTATTGCATATAAGTTGACAAGTTTCTTTGACTATTCGTCTTGCAGTTGAAGTACCACGTCCAAATGTGTTTTCAAATTCAGCAAAGCCACATCCAGTTACTAAATACCTAAAAAAAAATAAGTATTTTAGTAAGGCGATTAATATACCATACCGCCGGACCGGCTAATACAATAATCCTAGATTCAGGCCCAGCCGTTTTTGAGTTATAAATGGTGTAACTAACCCGACTTTGTTTTATGTATATAGATATACATAATATTATATGGAAACACACCCAGACCAAGATAAATAGATACGTTTATGCACACAAACATTTATATTGTCCAGGATTGGACCCGCTACCTCTGGATTAGTAGGCAGATTCACTACCACTAGATACATCAGACGATTGTCGACATCACAAAATAAATCTGAAATATACATACTTTTTTTTACAATTTTCAGTTGTCGAGCTACAGAAACGATGGAAAAATTTGAAAACATGTTTCAATAGAGAAA
Source organism: Xestia ashworthii (assembly GCA_950022955.1). Lineage (NCBI taxonomy): Eukaryota > Metazoa > Arthropoda > Insecta > Lepidoptera > Noctuidae > Xestia > Xestia ashworthii. Next base: position 16,381,402 of record OX465570.1, on the reverse strand, counting down.
AAACTAAAAAGAACAACATGAAGAGTGGCTCAGCTGCTAATTGCAGAAAGGAATATGAATATTACCAGCAAATGTCATTTTTATTAAATGTTTCAAAAACAAGACCCTCTCAGGAGAGTACAACAAAATATGATAATCCTGGTCCCTCAAATACGTCTAAAAAAGACCAGTCTGGAAATAAAACGGAGACATCAGTTGAAGATAAAGAGAGGGAAGTGTTACAAACAATTGCAAATAACTTGAAAAGAAAAAGGGGAGATGGTAATGACCCTGACTTAGATTTTTTGCATTCTATACTACCTCATTTAAAAAAAGTACCCGATGATTGTAAATTGGACCTTCAGACAGATATTTTGAACACTATAAAAAAATATATACCCAATACTAATTATCAATCGCAATATGGTTATTATTCAAACAGATCATATTTACACAGTTCAGAAACTGATGTTCCTGTATCACCGGCAGTTACTAATGTATCTCAAGAATCGGATATAATTGATGATATCTATTTTGATTTGTAAGAAATAAATAATTTCTAATATAACAGGAAATTTTAATTCCGATTCCCTTTCATGTACTACTCATAGAAAGCAAGCCAGTTATTTTCGTTTCGTCTATGTATTTCGCATTGAACTAAATATTTATAAACATTGTTTATAATCAATAATGAACATTAAATTAATATTAATCAATTGTGTGTTTATAATTTATATTGTTTACGTAATTTAAAATTGTTTTTTAAGAATTTTATTACAATTCCTTCACTAATTAATCGAAAGGAACTTCGTTCCATCCGGGTGTCCCTTGACACCTCTCAAGTTTTTTTTTTCGTTATTTACTGATTACCTGAATAACGTTATTGATTCGAATATTTTGGTAAAAAATGTGATTAAAACTATCTAAAATTACCTACTTACCTTATAGTAATAGCAAGTCGTTCGAACGGAGGAATACTTTCCCTCATTGTAGTATCCTGTCGTTTTAAATCACTTTCCAATACTAGCAGCAATCCATGAAATAAGTTAACAGTCATTTTAAAGTACATTTTAAATTTATCATTATGTTTTAGCAGATCTTTTATGTTAATAAATTGGGATCGATCTAGAAAAAAGGGATGAATCCAAAACCGACGATTGCTGCGAATAATTTGTCTTTGTTGGCGCCGTCGACGGCGACGACGTAATAAAATGAGAGCAAGTGCTGCTTCTTCGATATCCATTGTCACACTGAACGCTGATCGCTGCGTAGATTTAGCAACTCGGCTTTGAAAGTTGCTCACAGATTGCCATAAAATTGCGGCAAACGTAAACGTTATAGCAACTATCAACTTTTTACAAGAAACTTTTAAAATGTTGATAGTTTCCTCAACTTAAGTTGCTCCATGTGCAAAGCGCCTTATGCAAACGAAAGTGTCAGTCAACGAGCGTATGTGAAGTGTATTTTTTCAAGTGTTTTGGCTTTGGCACCTGGTAACGTAGTCTGAACAACGCCATCTATCGAGTTCATGGAAACTAATTGTTTTCTTAATTTTCAACTAAAAAACCTCTCATTACAAAATAATGTATACTCTTACGAGCGTCCGACATCTACGTAGGAGGAATTTAGGCCTTAGGTATGACAAGATCTTTCATTTGCAGAAAAAGCAATTGGCAATTTTCTTACAATCTGGGTGTGAGGAGAACGACAGCATTGATATTGTAAATAGGGAACTTGTGAACTGACATATTTATTACTAGCGGACGTCACGCGGTTTCACCCGCGTAGTTCCCGTTCCCGTGGGAGTAAGGGGATAAAATGTAGCCTATGTTACTCAGGGTGAATGTAGCTTTTGAATGGTGAAAGAATTTTTGAAATCGGCCCAAAAGTTTTTGAGTTAATTCATTACAAACATGCCCACAAAAATATTTTTTTTTTCTTTTTTATAATACGAGTATTAGATAGATGGGTGTTGGTGTTGTGTAGATGTAGATTTGTCATTATAGCGGCAACAGTATGAATATTTCAACTGTCTAGCCATCACGGTTCATGAGATACAGCCTGGTTACAGACAGACAGACAGTGGAGTCTTAGTAATAGGGTCCCGTTTTTACCAATTGGGTACGGAACCCTTAAAACAAAAAAAAACCCTATAATTGACGACAAAAGTCGCGGAGGAACAGAAATGGAGACTGATATTTGTAGTCATACGAGTATCATGGCAAAATAATCCAACATTAATTTTCAATAAGCCCGATTCGCTGTTTGTTGTAATAGTGTGATTAAGTACGAATTTGAAGCAATATGTTGAGATATATTTCAATTCTGTTGGAAATATTATGTCTCTTCATTGGGCTAACTTTGGTCACTAAAGCTAGGGATACACATGCCCGTAGCTTGCACACTAGCTTACCAGCTCGTGGCACGTGCCAGCTACTGTTATGTGTATACGGTAACTGGTATGCCTGTAACTGCCGCCTGTGCATGGCATACAAGTAGCTAGCACAACGTTTGATTTACTTGCATGCCCGTTCAGGGAGAGGACGCGGGGGTTTGCTAAACTGACACGTGTGAACAGACGCGGTAGCTACTGGCATGCCAGTGCCGGTAAGCTACGGGCATGCAAGGGCACAACTTGAATATCAGTATTACTTGCAAATGTATCTGCAGTGTGCCAGTTACTCGTACATGCCAGTAACTTTCATGCCAGCTACTTTCTCAATTTACTGGCATGTCTAGCCTTTAAGTTGCCAGTCGATCTTTCCAAAGGATAACAGTACAATTTGGTTTAGATTAAGCTGCATCCAGTTAGACTGAAAGTCGATTAAAAAACGAATGGGCGGGAGGCTTGGCGGATAACGACGAATAGAATAAACTTGGAAACTGAAAGCACAAGGAGTATATTTTTAACCGACTTCTAAAAAAAAGAGGAGTTTTTTTTGTTTGTTCGCGCATAACTCCGTCGCTTGGCAACCGATTTGAAAAATACTTTTTTTGTTGGAAAGTGTATACTTTCCAAATGGTCCCATAGTCACCAAGTCAGGATCTGATGATGGGATCCTGGAGAAATATTATAGGCACACTTGAAGCGATTTGGGTAGTTTTTGAAAGAATACTTTCTCAAAGTGGTCACATTTCAATTTGGTGAAGATCTGATGAAGTACTTTGGAGATAGGCAATGGAACTCCTCAATAAATTAGAGCAAATGGACTGGGATTGCTGAAATCTCATGTCTGTCTATTGTTTACACCAGTTCATGACATAACACGTGTGAACCACTAAAAAGTGAAAAATAAAACTACAAAAAAAATAAAACCACTAAAAAGGGAAAAAAAAACCTGTTGATGATGTTGATGACCTTTGTTTGATTGATTTAATTTTTTTTTGTCACAGACTTCTGAAGCTAAAGTTATTTTTCACGTTTTTGTGTCGGTTTTATTTTTTGAAGCTAAACATACAGCACTTACCAAACTCACTGAGCAAGCTGCCGTCGAGACCAACAACAGAGATTTTCTTCCAGTTCTATCAACAAGGACTGGAGCAATAGTAGCCGCAGCCATTTGAGTGACACCAATAACTATGGTAGAAATATGTGATTCCATATTGGATCCCGTCATATCGAAAATGATCGTCACAAAGGAAATCACAGCTATCACTCCACTTAGTTGTTGCATAATGTTCAACACTACTATTATAAATGTTGCTCTTCGGTTCGATCTGACTGTGTACATTTCTGTCAATTGAGCCATGTTCGATTTTGGCTTTTCACTCGCTTGTGCTACCACTTCGTTGATGTCATCTTTTCTACCCAGTGATGTGAGGTTTTCCATCGCCTCCTCTCGTCTACCTGAAATTTATTTGCTACTTACAAAGGGTGTAAAAAGACTCTGAACAAAGCCGAAAGGCCGAAAGGTCGTACTGTTCTCCCCGTCATTGCGATCATTTTTTTTGTTTTAAACCATACCTGGTAACCTTCTAGTTACGGAGATAGTGGATGTAAAAGTTCCAACTTTTTCAATATTTTTTTTTTTTATTGTGTATGTCTTTATTTCTAAGATTTACACTTTAAACACCTTCACAATTCCCGTACTATTCTATCCATCCATTAGCACAATGTTTAAAGTGTGTGTGTGTGTGTGTGTGTTTAGTGTACATTAAACGTGATTTTTCACCCCAAAAAAGTCATCCCAGTTCCCAGTAAAAAAATTGCATAGGGTTGCCTAGTTTGATGTACAGAATGCTTGATTGACTTCGTGAAGAGTCTGTTTACATCCTTTATAGTTTTAGACAGCCTCTTGGGTCCTAATGTAGAACTAGTGGTTAAAAATCAACACTAGTTCCATTATTTTCAGATTCTCTCAAAATGGAACTAGTGATTATAAAAATCAACACTAGTTCCATCATGGTACTGTTAATGTTACTAGTGGAACTAGTGATAAAAAAAAAACAACACTAGTTCCATTATTTTCAGATTCTTTCAAAATGGAACTAGTGATTATAAAAATCAACACTAGTTCCATCATGGTACTGTTAATGTTACTAGTGGAACTAGTGATAAAAAAAATCAACACTAGTTCCATTATTTTCAAATTCTCTCAAAATGGAACTAGTGATAACAAAAACAACACTACTAGTTCCATCATGGAACTGTTAATGGTACTAGTGACAATGAACCTCGCAAACGCGACTGCTGAGCATAAGGTCCCGGGGGTTGACAGATTGATTAAGACAGTACTCATGGAATTATGATCTATAGATGGCTCGCTCACAGTGGTCTCACTTATAAGGCAAAATATATGAACGCATGGATGTAATTACTACAGAATCAGTCTTACCTTTCAACACTTGATAAACTGCCGTTTCAGGGACGAAAAAAAAAACTAACACAATGTATAGACCGCATATAGCCATACCCAGCCAACCAATGGCCGCGTACGACACGTACGGACCCACTGCATATGCTATCAGTGTTCCCAAAGTGTTGGAGAATCCTGTCAGAGTTAATAGGGTGCCTCGAATTCTTGTTGACCTGAAAAAGAAGAGCATAATCTGCTGAGTGAAGTTTTTCTGAACGGGAATACGATCGTTGGTACATGGCCTTAATCTTACATGGAACGACTTCCAAACTGACCTCCACCACCCAGTTAGTGCTGGAAAATACAATATCCTTTGGCAGAAGGGGCTTGACGTGCTTTCAGAGGCACGGAGGAAACTCGGTATGTAATGGGTGGACACGTGGCTACACGACACGAAGCGTGGCTTAACCTAACGTTCGACCTAAGTAGCTGTTATTATTTCACCGGGAGTTTCTCAAATGGTGTTTCATCAATCTCATACTAAAACGGTTTTCTCCCTTGTTTTCTCGAGTCATAATCTATATATAGCCTTTTCCCCTACACTTTGGGGCCACTTTCAACTCTAATTCTATGCAGCTAAAACAAATATTTAACTTGGATCAACTGAGTTCTTCAATGCAGTACTCTGGGTAACACGGTATCTAAGACACGACTGGTTGTCAGACTTTTGGACCTCAAATCAAAGAAATTCATGTAAAATAGGTAGATGCATGATGAACAGAAAAGTAGAAAGGGAATCGACTATTAGCATGGACATGTGGATGAGGAGGGGTGAATCGCATGTGACTAAAAGAGTGATAAATATGAATGTTGAAGGATGGAGAGGGAGAGGAAGACCAAAGAATCGATGGATGGATTGTGTGGGAAATTATCTTAAAGATAAAGGTGTAAATGATAGCGTGACAGTTGACAGAGGAGAATGGAAGAAAAAACGTGTTGCGCCGACCCCGAGTCACATGGAACAAGGGTAGGAAGATGATGATGATGTATGAGCAGCTGGATGGGAGGTGCATAGAATGGAGTTAAATGGCCTTTGATAAATCCATGTCCGGTAGTCTTCTGTTGCAGACTGAGGATAATAAGGTTTTATTCAAAGGTACTCACGAAAATTCTCCAATATAAACGAGGTTTGTCACAAATATGACTCCATTGCCTACTCCAGACATAACGCGGCCTGCGTATATCATAGGCACATTGACAGCAAGGGCCATGACAGCAAAAGCACACAAGAGAACGCTTCCCCCAAGATATAAACAAGGCTTTCTGCCTATTATGTTACAGAGGTATCCAGAGAGGTACGGACCTGGAAAATAGAGATTATATAGTATTTCATTGACAGACATGTAAAGTAAAAGGAGTCTTCAACAGCAGTAACAGAGTAACGACCGAAGTTAGTTTTACTTTTTTTTTTGTTCTGCCTCCTCTGTCCCATTCCTGGACAAAGGCGTCCCTCCACTCTTTCCACTTCTCGCTCTCTTCTTCTCTTTCCAGTTCAGAAGGAACTTGTCCAGTTCGTCCCGTCATCTTCTTCTTTCCTTCTTAGTGTTACTTAAGTATTGTAAATCTGTTACTGACGTACAACCGCTGGGGCTAGATTAAATTAAGTCAATTTAAATTGTAGTTTTTCTCGGACAATGAAAATGAACAACATCTTGAAAAACACAAAAAAAAATGATATGAATTAACGCGATCAGCAGATCAACGTGTTTGGTAAATTAAAAAAGTAATGAATTTTAAAAGTGATAGAACAGCAATTGTGCAAAGAACAATAGTTTTGCGTTTATGTATTATGTAACACTGTATTGTATCTGAGGCCAAATAGGCCATGAGGTATGGCCTATTTGACGTGCTACTGTCACTTTAAAAAAACATCGCTGGTATTCTGTTTGGAATAGGCTGGTTCCCACCATCAATAAATTATAATTCTATTTAGTCCGTCAGTTAGAGTAGTGTCGGAAGTGGAGCCTCGTCACTTCAGAACGCACTAAAAATTATACCACTGCGGCGTGACGCATTGAAAATTTTAAAACCGCCGTATCTTCGTCAATTTTGGTTTAAGTAAGAAAAGAAAAAATACGGGGCAAATATTATTTTAAAACTTAACTGACGGATTGATTAGATTTTTTTCGGTTGACAAGCCTTACCTGTAACGGTCCCGACAAAAATAAAAGACACTATCCAGGAAGCTTCTCTATCATCGATGACGTAGTCAAACGGTGTCTGGTCAGGGTTCTGCAGCATCGCCAGCACCGGTGCAATCCAGCCCATTGTGTAGCCTACCGATAACTGGCCTACATATACTGAAAATAGTTTTCTTGTTGGTCAATCTTGTAATCTGCCTCGTTTGTCTTATTAGTGGTCTAAAGCTACTGATGAGTATGAGATCTCAGGTTCAATTTCCTGATCGTGCAGTGTTGTTGACTTTTTACAACCAAGATTTCACTAGCCACGAAGTTTGAATTTCTGCCCGGTTGTTAGCAATAGGCTCGACTCCTATTACAACATGCGATTTAAACATAACTGACGAAATGTGGGTTCTGCTTAACCCTTCGGGCGTTCAAGAAGTGCCATACAAGGTGTATGCCATACAAGAGAGCTTTCCCGAAGCCACAATTTCTTTTTGTTGTGACCTTTTTTTACGTCTTAATAAGGTTTCTTCTGCCAGAGATAAAGTAACTGTAATAGACGACGAGCCTTTCATAAAAATGTATTTTAGTATAAGTAGTTTTTAGGAAAATAACGGGGGTCTACAGGTCTGTGTACCCCAGAACTATTATATACGAAAAGCATTAAGCATTGCACAATGATTTATGATGTTGCATCAGCCATTGTGGGAGGGATTTCGGTCAAGTCGAAACCTGTCCGACCTGGAAAATTACGCAATAAGAAATGCTAAATTTGCATCAGAAAGAGGGAAAGTCCATTTTTACGGGCTATGATTGGTTAAAGATCCCTGAAGGATGCACAGGTGCCCTCACAACGTGCAATGACGAAATTATTTATGTAAGGGGGACCGATTAATTTGTCTATAATCGAGTCAAATAGTTGTAAATAGAACCAAGTAATCAAGTCATTCTACCAGTTAATCAAGGAGAAGTCTTCAAGAAGTCAAGGAAGAGCTCCATATCGGACAGATAGTCATGAGAATTTAAGTAAATTCACCGTTTCAATGAGTTACCAAGTGTCGTAACAAGTTATAATAAGTAAATGAGTCCCACGCGCTCTAAGAGTTAATTCGTTATATACGTTCTTATGTTACGGGAACAATGAATAGTGTAAAGTCTTGTGCCCCGCTTTAAATGTAATCTATGTAAACCTAATAACTATAAATAAAAGTGTTAAAAAGTATTCGCGTTTGTTTTACTAAATACATAAGAGAACAATATACAGTCCACACATCAGTAACAACAGTCATTTTACAGTTATTGCCTGTAAATAAAACTAATGAAAATTTTGTTTAAATAATAATTTCAGATTTTAGATACCCGACTGCGCTGGCCTGAACTTAGCTGATTTTAGCAAGGTGTCGTTAGATTTGTATTAACTGTGAGAGTGGCATCATCAACATCATCAACAGCCTAAACTCACCCACTGCTGGGTTTAGGCCTTTCTTTTCTTGGGCCATGTTTTTGATAGTGGCTTAAAAGAAAAAAAAAACAACTCTGCTACGTGAACAGGACGATAAAGGGCTCATCATGAGAATTTTAAAATAGTATATCTTTACTTAGATATAAGTACCATTTTAAAATCCTCCTGTATATCACTTACTATAAAGTGTAAAATAAAAAAAACCCGTAAAAAATTAGTAAGTTGGTAGTTATATTTACGCAGACAGGTTTTTTTTTTAATTAATTTATTTACCTTTGATTTTTCTACTTGGATTTTTTAAATAAGGAAATGAAATAGGAAGTACTTACAGCATGCTGCAATTAAATATTGTTTGCTTAAACTCGTATTAACTTCGGCACCCATTGTACTGTTTCGTTTCTACACTAAGTATAAAATAATGTATTACTAATTAAATTAAATTATTACATGAAATGGCTCTAAAGTATCACCTTCACTGGCTTGCACTAAACTGACTTGTAATGGTATATTTATATCTAAATCTTTTATTGCCTCGTGAATCGAATTGAACGAATCTTTGATTGGATATTAGGGTTAAGTGGAAAAAAAAAATATTTCAAGCTACTTTTTTTGCAAGTCACCCCCGCACGTGACCCAAACAACGCAAATGTAGGTAAATTAGACGTCTCCATTGTGCGCCGAGTGCAGAAGCTGTAAATTACGAAATGATCAGTGGATAGCATAGATATAATACAAGATAGATGCGCAACTCTGGTTTTTGTTTTTAAAACTGTGTACCCAAACTGTTAGATGGCGCTGTTAGTTTTTGTTCAACCAAATAAATGCAAAAAGAAATTCTGAGGATTCGATCTTGTGAACTATATTAGTCACAAGGGCAACCGCTGTCACCGCTAGGCTATCTACTTCACTAGCAAGTAGTCTAAAACAGATTTTCTCGTTATAACAGTTGAAAAGTTGGTGTACCTAAACACACAGATGGCAGCACTATCTATGAAAATTTTATTTGAAGCCAATGTATGTTTCACCCCCCTGGTGGATATTAGATGGGGCACTAATTTTTTACTGCTTCCAACGACGGATTTTCTTTTTAAACTCTTCCCTAGACACTGGATAGATGGCGCTGAACTTGGTAAGTTACTGCAAGGAACGGAACGTCACATCATTTCACTTGGATGTAATGGTTGTAAATTCGGAAACTTAAGCAAACGAAAGTGTCAGTCAAAGAGCGTATATGACGTGACGCAATGTTTTATTTCCAAGCGTTTTAGCTTTGGCACCTAGTAACGTAGCCAGTTCTACGCCATCTACAGTTTTTGGATGTTATGTTTTTATTACTACTCAAAAGAAGACCTCTAATTTCTAGGCAGTTGATCACAGTTCTAACCTAACCTAACCTAACTGAACGGTATCCCTTTAAGATCGTTTTTACGACAGACGGTTAGTCGGGGACAAAAAACACCTGTGCACTTTTAGCCTTATATTTAGGTCTTTTATACGATAGAATCGAGAAAATAAACGATTTGCGAAAATAACACTTTTTTGGGAAATTTTTGTCTTTTCTTCTCAGTGCCCCGTTACGTACACGCTAACCCCTACCGCTCGCTGCACACCGCTCACCGCAAGTCATCATCATCAGTCAAGTGGTTGGTTTTCATAGTCGTCTCCGTTCTGCGCCGAGTGCAGAAGCTGTAATTACGAGACTTCTCCTCTTCTCTCTGCTCAATAGTTTCCACTCAAGCTAAGTGTGCATAAGGAAATTCTATTAGTGGTTTACAACATACTCGTATATTATCTCCTGCCGTCTCGTCTCATTTCTGCATCGGTGGAGTCCAGCGCAAGACTAGGATAATATAATAATACGGTGGTTGACAAAAAAACTAATTAGTCGTTGCTAAGTAAACTAAAATTGACGAAGATACGACCATTTTAAAATTCTCAAAACGTGACGCCTTGGTATAATTTTTAGTGAGTTCTGATGTCACTCCCGAGTTTTGATGCGTTTTATCTTTGTCAATATTCATTGATTTACAAAAACAAAAAAAACGTGTAAATTATTTTCGAATACTCTAACTGGACTAATTTGCAATTTTTTTATACTGTCGTTGTGCCTATTGAATCTAGGTTAAAATATACTATGATGGCGGTCTCGCTGGTCTAGTGTTCACGGGGGTCCTAAGACCAACATTATTTCTTAAATCTATCATGCCGAGTTTTGAATTTGTTCCTGGTTGGTTTTAATAGGCTCTGTCCAATTATAGCATAGGATTGGCGAAACATCGGTGTACTAAACGTGTATGTTGAGACGATGTATTCCCTTTATGTCGAGTCCCGTTATGTCGAGTCTGGAAGTCTATTGTTCTCCAAAGTATTGATATTTTTTTTTATTACCTTTACATCGAGTTTGGTGAACAAGTACAGTCAGGGATGTAAATTAAAAGCCAATGGCATAAAAACATTGTTTTATTATTTTGTTAAATTAAAAAATATATAAATCTGCAAAATATGAAGCATATTTTAGTACGGAACCAATTTTGATATAATTATGTAAATAAAGAAAATATCCGGAATCTTTTGCGATATATTCGCAACCGTATCAAGTTGATAAATAGAATAACGGATAAAAATATGTACTTAAATCTGTAGGTATAAAGACGGTCCCTACTGTTGGCGAAAACAAAATTACGAATGCTATTAATTTTTTTTTTGTCTTGTTCTTTCTTGTTAAAGCATTCATTTTTTAAAGGATATAAAGTTCTTCTTGATTAAACCACCTAAAGAAGGAATCAATGTTCATCCTTATAACAGGGTGTTAAACTTTCGCGGACGGTCGGTCGTGACGTCAGCGAGAACAAAATACGGCAGTCAGCGTCGCGTCGCGTCAGTGTCGCAGCGTCGCAGCGTCGTGGTGTTATAAAGAACACAGTGTATATTCGTACGCGACCGACCGTCAACGCGACAAGCCTCGCTTGATCAAAAAATTGCCACAATTATTGTCATGTTTATGAATAATGTTTTGTCATGATATGAAAATTTCCGTGTTACCAAATATAGATTCAGTTTTGGTTATACTGTCACTGAAGACAGAATCATGTCATCCAATGTGGATGCGGACTTAGAAAACTGAGATAACATTATCGAGACATTATCTCAAATCTCACAGTATCTATTATCTAAAATTAGTAGGTACCTATCAAATTGTTATCAAAACAATTTCGTATCATTGTCGTAATAAACTGACGGCTAGATATTTTTACAATAGGTATTTTTTTAATAAAGGCAAGCAATGACATTTAATGATTAAGAATTCACGAGTTTGATAAAAAGAAATGCTCAGTTTGTAAAAGATTATAGAGTGATCATGTCATGTTTACGTCTGGGTGTTACTTACTTGCATTGTCTGATTAATTACGGATCTCTCAATATATTGGTAGTATATTACAGGGTGTAAATCACGGCTCTTGTTTTCCTCGTCACAATATACTTTTTATGTTCTAGACCATACCTGGGAACCTTCTAGTTACGGAGATATTGGGGGTCAAAGTTCCAACTTTTTCACAAGATTTTTTTTAATAAGTACTAGTTTTTAAGTTAAGTATATCTTAATTTTAAATACCTCCATGACCCGTTTACCACACAATGCATCTATTAGCACAATGCGTTGAATGCGTTACATTGAGTTTTATCGTAAAACACAAAAAAAAGTGGGTACAGTTGAATTGAGAACCACCTTTTTTTGGAAGTCGGTTGAAAATGTGATTTTTCACCCAAAAAAAAAAAATTGTTTCCCATCAAAAATTTTTGCGCAGTCACTCAGTTTGATGTACAGAATGCTTGGTTGACGGTTTCGTGAAGAGTTTGTTTACACTCTTTTGAATCTACGTGCCGTAATCTTCAACGAGCCGTAGCTCAGCGTTCGTCTGGCTCTGCGAATGGCGAATATGTCTGGCTGCCTGGCTGAATTTAAATTTATACACATTAACCCTATGACAGTTATTAAAGCTTTCCGGCAAATTAAAATCAAACTAACCGAAGATTTATGGGGAATGTCTATCAAAGTTTGCACGTGACCATAGGTACTTAACTTTAATTTTTAATTTATGTGTAGACCAAGGAGTTTTTAATAAAATACAGTAAAGTACACCTCTTTTCAAATTCGGGGACAGTAAAGATGCCAATAATTAAAGACCTGTATCCGTGTTACCAGTTTTTAGCAAGGTTTTTGAAAAAGTAATGCTTAATCAAATGCTCTATCATTTTAACACCAACAGAATCTTACATGAACAACAGTATGGTTTCACCAAGGGACGTTGTACAACTGACGCCGGTGTAACCCTATTAAAGCACATATTTGCTGCGTGGGAAGAGTCCCAAGACGCAATAGGAATTTTCTGTGACCTCTCCAAAGCATTTGATTGCGAAATCACGACACATTACTTTTGAAACTGGAGCATTACGGACTTGGTAAACTTGCACTTAGCCTGCTAAAATCTTATTTGAGTGATAGAAAACAACATGTTCAGATAAATGGTGTTAATTCACAGGGTTTGAAAGTAAAACTGGGGGTTCCGCAAGGCTCAATGTTGGGGCCTTTGCTTTTTCTAGTATACATAAATGATCTACCCTATTTATTGAAAAACCAACCTTAAAATATGGTGTTGTTTGCTGATGACACTTCTCTAATTTTTAAGATAAGTAGACGGGCCCAAAATCTAGATGACGTGAATGATGCCCTTTCAGGTCCAAAATTGGTTCACAGCAAACAATTTGGTATTAAATGAAAAAAAAACTAAATGCATAAAATTTTCATTACCGAATGTTAAAAGTAGTGATTGTGAGATAATATTGAATAAAGAGAAACTCGAATTCGTAGATAAAACTGTTTTCCTGGGGCTTACGCTTGATTCAAGGCTACAATGGGGTTCTCATTTAACATCTCTTGCGGGGCGCTTAAGTTCAGCAGCATATGCCATTAGGAAAATCCGTCAATTCACTGATGTAGATACCGCTAGACTGGTCTATTTTAGTTACTTCCATAGTATAATGTCTTACGGTATTTTGCTATGGGGACGGGCTGCAGACATTGAGTCTTTCTTCAGAAAAGAGCCATCAGAGCCATATACAATCTTCGTAGGCGCGATTCTCTAAGGGAACTATTTAAGGATATTAGCATCATGACGGTTCATTGCCAATACATCTCCGAAAACATAACGAACGTCAGAAAAAATCTGCATCTTTTCGGTAAAAGAGGCGACAGACACAATTACAGTACTAGAAATAGGGACCAACTAGTTCAGCCAGGCTTTTGACTTGCTAAAGTAGACTCATCTTTCATGGGGTACTGTTTGAGATGCTATAATAAAATTCCACAAAGTATTCTTGAACTGAATGAGACTAAATTTAAAACATGCATTAAACACACACTATGTAAGCAAGCATATTACAAGTTGAGCTAAATCGCTGATAAAAATGCTTGGCTCAATGCTAGTCCTGCTCCACAAGGACAGGGGCGCAAAAATTGATAGCATTAAATGGTATTGTTGGAGCTGCTGAAGATTGTACAACTATCGTTGCATTGTATAGATTCAATCTCTTTAGTTTTATATAGTCGCATATTGTGTGAGTACTATGTACCTACTAGAAAGCTATCATTCATATGGAAACCTACTTTAGTTTTTGACTTGAATGTGCCCTGGCGGTTGAGAGTATGTCATGCTCACTCAAATGTTTCGCTGATGGTGGCACGTGTGTCGGACCATTTAGTTCCCTTCAAAATGGTTGAGCTGAATGGTGCTGATTCATGCGTCATGTTCGTGAACGGGCGCTGTCAGTTGTGACTGGTCATCTCTTAGTTGCCATGGCTTGTTTGAATGAATTATTTTGTTTTTACTATGTACACTTTTAACGTGCACATCTTGCTACATTGTTCTCACATAATTACCATCTCAACATGAATGGTGTATTAGGTACACCAAGATTTTGTAACAATAATTTGATTTAAAAGTGTCCCCATGGAACTCCATAGTTTCTTGCCCGTTCTTCTCCATAGAAATCTACGCTAGGGAATGGGCAACTACAGTACTTTCACAGTTTTTATGTCTTGTGACTGGGACTGTAGCTACATTTAATTTTCATCTTTGTTTCGACAATTCAAAAGTGCCTGTAATTGGCCTACTTGAAATAAATGCTTTGATTTTGATTTTCTGTATTACAGTCACTTTTAGCTCGATATACAATGCAACCCTAGGTTGGTCCATCGATGAGTAACCACCTATCACATACTATACTATCACTACCACATGCCGAGTTTCTTCCGTGCCTCGGAACGCACGTTGGTCCTGGCTGTCTTGTCTTGTAGGTCTTTGACAGTCGTTACAGGTGGTTAGCTTATCATGTGTCCCACTATAAAACATTTGAAGACGGGTTCCGGGTGGGGCGGGGGGCTTAAATTAAAGGTAAATTCGCGATAAATACCCGTCTTCATATGTTTTATAATGTGTTCTGATCATGTGTCCCATTGCTGGGCAAAGGCCTCCCCTTTTTCTATCCAAACAAGATCAGATCGTCACACCGCGGTCTACCTCGACGGCGATTCCCTCCGTCAGGCGTCCAGTGACGATCTTTGCCCACCTCTCCTTGTGCATTCGAGCTACCAGCCCACTCCAACAGGGTGGTGTTGCTTTCGCGATCTGTACCTACGCTTCACACTGATAATGCTGCGTTCCATTGCCATCAGAGATTTATCTTTGGCAAAGGTTTTTAGGTACATTACCTACTCAGTTTTTTTTTTGGGGACTAGCCCGCCACACTATTCCCAAACGTAGTAACTCCTGAAAGCCAGAATCAACAGTGGCAACCATCAGAAAAGCGCCGAGATAATGAAGCTCGACGAAGTCCCAGAGAATGAATTTAACTGTCTTGGATCCCGCAACGAAAAATGTATAGAAATAGGAAATTCAAATTAATCAGAAAGTATAGCGGAGGAGTAGGAAAAAACCGTAATTTCCACTTCCCTCCATATCAGCAGGAGACAGAACGAAACAAGGCCAATAGGCACAAAGGGACGTACACAACTGAGATAGGCCCAGTTGCCTAGCACCACGGATAAATATTGTGAGCTGTTATATTTGATTCCAATAATAGATATGAGAAAAACGCTTGAACGCACGGAAATTTGTTCTAGTTTCTACAAGGTCCGAATAGTAAATAACTCCGGATGACATTACTCAGTATACGTGACACAAAGAGATTTAAAAGACCTACATTCATTTGAATGTCTTTGACGTAACTTAGTGAATTTGAGAGAGCCTAACCTATGCCCGTTAAGGCCTGCGCAAACGAGGGACAATTTGTCCGCGTCATTGGTTGAGACATTTTGCAATAACCAATGGACGTCAACCAATAGATGAAAAGACAACACAACAACTAATGTACAGGAATGGCCATTTTCATCCGGCGGACAGAAGTCCTTCGTCTGTACAAGCCCTAAATATTTCAATATCGCCATTTGTGAAGTTCCTTTATTGCAGTAATGAAAATAAATGTCCACCATTATTACTTTGAGGGACAGCAATTACTCACGTGACTGGAATTACTATTTTTTTTTTATCAATTAATGACTTAGTTGATTAATGGGAAATACGCATCTCGATATAATTTAGTATTACGACATATTATGAAAATTAATTTTCTGTCTGGTATTTTATATAGATTTAGGTAAAACATTTTGATTTGATCATTGTAATCGATAAAAGATTATGGGTACAAATCCAATGTTTGATTGCATAAACTTTTTGTAGATAAGGAATGATAAAACTATCAAAACTATAAAATATAAGAACTGATTATTATTCCTTTATTCATTTTCAAACACATTTATCACATTTTTAAATATTTCTTTATCAGCATTGGGAATAGGGTCCGAGCTACCGGTGGTCAGGGCTCTTGAGAGAGGAACCTCCTAACACATGTACTGCTTTTGGAGTCCTTGAGTCAGCTGCCAAGCGAAAGCCTCTTCAGGTGTTGGTCGAGGTTATTGACTATTAAGCCATTGGCCGACACGATTATCGGCACAATGACTGCTGTACTCACATCCCACATGTCGAAAACCTAGCCAGTTAAAAAAAAAAACAAATTGCCCCGCACTAGGAATTTCACTTATACGTGGGTGCGTTTACCAAGATTTAGAATCACATACACAAACATCCAGATCCTGAACTACTACCTGTAGGCCATATAAATATTTGTTCCGTACGGGAATCGAACCCATCACAACGCGCAGCGCAGCATCCAATCGCTCAGCGACTGCACCAACCGAACATAGATTTCTTCTAAAATGTAAACGGAACGAAGGAGCCTGGAACTCACGACACAGGGAATCCTAGTGTGAGTTTCAGGAATCAATGCACTGAATGTACTTTTCTGAACAATAAATTATTCTTATTCTTATTCTTCTAATAGACATTCTTTGAAGGATCAATAAATCTCATCACAAATCACTGCCTTCCCCTTTTTTGCTGAATATCAGTATTTCACATGGAGCAACTGCCTTCACAATCCGATATGGCAACACTAGTGGTCAGACTTCCGGACTTCTGCTTATAGGTATTAAGTAACGATAGCAAGAATACCTAGACCTTTTTTTTTGTATGGGAAATCATCAAGTGACTCCTCCCACTCTGGGTGGAGCGGGAGTGTCAGACTTTTACTGACGAAAACCCATCCATGTTCCTTCCTCGCCCTTTATGTTTCGGGGCCACGGTATTTCTTTCGAGCAGTCCCACACCCCCGGCAGGCTTCGGTGTTTGCTTCCCTTCATTTTGCTGACAAATCTTTGAGGAGCGAGTGGAACACGAACACGCCGTCGACACGGCCTGTCGTCATAATGCCGGAAACACACTTACGTGGCGTGACGTGGCGTGGCGCGCCAGAAGCATATCGGTTTCATACATTTAGTATGGTTAGAGACATACTTGTAGGTCGTGTCATGTCGTGGCGCGTTCTGGCGTGGCGCTGAATGCTCACCACCGATTGGCCAGAACGCTGGTGGGGTTATGGTGCGACACGCCACACCACGTGAGTGTGTTTCCGGCTCAAGACGGACGGACGGCGAGCTAGCCCATGGCTCACCGTCTACAGGCCCTCGAGGATACCTAGACCCACGGTAGGTATATTGTTCGTAAGAAAATGACAGAGGCATGAATGACAAAACTTAACATCACGCCAATGTCAACATCTGCCGAGGCTTTTCCCAACTATGTTGAGGTCGGCTTCCAGTCTAAACAGATACAGCAAAATACCAATATTTTACATGAAGCGACTGCCTACCTATCCTCTACAACCCAGTTAGTACTGATCATTACGTTACTCCTTGGTAAGACTGGTTGTCACACTTTGGGCCACTGACTACCTGTAACGACTCTCAAGGATCTACAAGTGACAGCTGAAAACAACTGCTTGACGTACTTTCCGAAGCACGGAGGAAACTCGGTATGTAATGGGCGGTCACCCATCGACAGACCAACCTAGGCAAGCACGGCTTAACCTAAAGATCGACCCGAGCGGCTGTTTTTGTTTAGCTACGAGCTCCTGTAATTTCTGAAAGGTCAAACAGACGCTAAGCCTTAGCGCAGACAGAACGGAGCGCAGCGGAGAGGATTTTATAAACGCACTTGACAATAAACTTTAAAATTATTACAATAGTGTATAAATGCTTGAACCTGACGAAAAGTGCTCGCGCGTCCTCGAAGATACGCTCGAGCATACGCGATCCGTAAAGAAAACGCCCGAGGCCGCGCGGGGATTATTTCCTCTCTGTCTGCGCTGACCCTAATAGTATTCCCAAACTTCGCCAGTTATGTTTAAGTACCATGTAATAGGAAGCGATCTATTGCCATTAACCGGATACAAATCCAGACTCCGTGTCTGCTAATGAGAAAATCCTAGGGCAATAAATAAAAAAAAAAACGTAAGCAGAACATAGACTACTTAACGTGATAAAGAATCAATAAAAATAGTCGATTATTATCTATCCAAGTCAGACGGTTGATAAACAATGTCTTAGCATTTTAATAAAATTCTAGTCATCTTCTGTCCCTAGTTGCTCGGCAGCAACTGAGCAGGTGATAAATTAATAACATGACTTATTAAAAAAATCAATCAGCTATGCTTTTAGGGATGCGTAGACAAAATTATAAAATAAGAACCCTTGTCTTATGCCCGTTTCGTCCGTATGTCACACACCATTATATCCGGAGACTGTATTCTAGGTAAGGTAAGAATAGGGATTATGCATGTATTTTTTTAACTTAAGGCGATTACACGAGCTAAACTTGAGTTTTATAATTACTAAAAGTATATGATTCACTGCTATCAACAAGACCAGAAAAATATATGATATTCTTTAGGATATATGCTAGCATGATACTGTTTTGAAAACATAGTACAATTAATTTGGCTCGATAAAAAGAAATCATGAACTTACCTCTAAAAATATCTTTCAAACAATAAAAAACATACTAATATGCATGCGATCATTCTGATTTTTTGGCAAATAATTCTACAAGCAATATATTAGCATGATACTGTTTTAGTTTTTTAATCCAATCAATAGTTTTTTTGTAAATCGATCGAAACCACTCATTTCGCGCTATTTGGCCAGCAGTGGCTGACGTAACAACCACTTTGTAGTGGAAGCTGATTAGAACTTTATTCTAACAGCATTTCAAACGAAGTTTGAACCACCACAAATAGAGTTGCTAATTTAGCTCGTCTAAGCTCCTTAAATAAATAAAATACAGTATAATCAACTTCACGTGAACAGAAGGCGGGTATATTTTTTGGCCCAAGAATCAGCAATGCCTCCAACTTTTCCTGTTGACAGCGATGTGGACGAATTTTTCGACGCCCTGTAACCCTTTTTGATACTTGTACATATTTTTATTTCTATTATAGAGTTAGTGTGTAAGTAATGTAAATAATTAGTCTGTTTTAATAAATAAAATATAAAGTACTATCAACCCAAGAAAATAATTAAAAGTTAAGTTTGTGGAATTTTATTATTGCAACTCAAACAGTAGGTACCCCATGAAAGATGAGTCTACTTTAGCGAGTCTAAAGCCTGACTGAACTAGTTGGTCCCTATTTCTAGTACTGCAATTGTGTCTGTCACCTCTTTTGCCAAAGAGATGCTGATTTTTTCTGACGTACATTATGTTTTCGTAGATGTATTGGCAATGAACCTTCATGATGCCAATACCCTTAAATAGTTTCCTCAGGAAATCGCGCCTACGAAGATTATATATGGCTCTTTTCTGCAGAATAAAATATAATAGACTCAACATCAGTAAATAAAATATATATTATTTTATTTTCTGCTGTTATGATCTTGTTGCTAATGTGCAGGGCTTTAGCAACCTTGCAAGTATTTCTAAAAATCTTTGAATATTAGGCAACATACTTGCTAAAAGTTTCAGTATTTAAAAAAGGCTTAAGCCTATAAAGCTCAAATAGTTTTCCCCTACTTTTTCTGATACCTCTAGTTGCCCAATCACTAAATATAAATTTAGGGCAAATACTCTTTGTCTTCTTTTCAAAAGTTTTGTTGAATTCCGTGCGAACTAATGAAAAGAAACGATTATACAATTGATTTCAACTGTCTGGTGACCACGACACAAGCCTTGCTTAGTGTGGCACTAGATGGCGCTGTGTGTAATGTCCAGCGATATTTATTTATTTATTTATATTAATATCTTCTAGGCTCATTACACTTAACTTGTTCTGTAGGGAAATATTATGCCTATTTAAATTGCAAAAATTTATTGGTCTAAAAATTTGAACTTTTTGTAACGGAGTTTAACACCTAAAAGTTACAGTTTGTCCGCTATGGTCAGACGGCAAACAATTTACTATGGCTTTATCTAAATAATCACAATTGAAGAATACATTACATATCTATGCAAGTAGCAGAAGATGGAGTGGCTCTAGTAGGTTCTATAAAAGTATGGGTCAAGTCAAATGACTTAAAAAGATTTAATAACCGACTGCTATTTGGATTGTCTTCTAAAATATTGATATTTAAATCACCACAAATAATTGTAGACTTATTACTGGCTGCAAGTTTTGCCAGAACATCTGCCATTATTGATTCAAATAACACCTTGCCTTGAATAAATTAGAAAAAAAAAATTATATATATGTCACCGTAAAATTGTCAAATACGTTATATTACAATATAACGTGTATCTCTCTAGCGATATTGTAAAGTCTCGAATTATTGTCAACTGAACATACGGAAGTATCTCTTACCCCCATAAACGGGACTTGGGGCACCCCCCGTTAGGTTAGTTAGGTTCCTTTAAACCCTGCACTCGGAAATAGGGGCCCCGCGAAGCGGGGCTCCGTCGACTACGCTTTTTAGGGGAATATGAAGTGTTTTAAGGTTAGGTTATATTAATCGATATTTCTCAGGAATGGTACAGTATCTTTTCATGAGAGTGGTACCACTGGGCAAGGGGGACCCCTCCTTCTCTCCACACCGCGTGAGTTGACTACCATCGCATGCATTTCACGAAAAATAATGCGTTTTGTTGTAAGCAGTATGTTCATTTGACAATAATTCGAGACTTTACAATATCGCTAGAGATATTACAATATAACGTATTTGACAATTTTACGGTGACATATATATGTAGTATATCAACTGTCTGGTGACCACGACACAAGCCTTGCTTAGTGTGGCACTAGATGGCGCTGTGTGTAATGTCCAGCGATATTTATTTATTTAAAATTGAGATCAAACACGCTCAATTTTAAGCTACTAGTATAGCTAAGATTTTCTTTTAACCACTCAAACAAATACAGAAGTAATTAACTGACATACTTACCTAAAAAACCGTAAAAGTTTCCAAAGGATTAAGAATGTAAAGCGAGCGAAGCGAGCTCAAAAATTCATACTAATTTTGGATCATCATCATCATCATCGGCCTATTAATGTTCCCACTGCTGTGCCGCCGTAAGTCGGGGCCGCCACCACTGGGCCACCGCTGCCGCCCGAACTTAAATGTTGTTTTTTTCAGGCCACTAATTAAACGGCCGCTGTTTAATAAAGAGGCTAGGCGGTTGATTGAACGGCTAATTAAGCTAGTTGACTGCGACATTAATCTTATGATTCAGCGAGCCAGTCTATTTATATTCTAACACAGGTAGGTTATCTGCCCGGTGCCACTTCAGTTCGCTTATCTTTGGTTTATGATAACTGTTTTATATCTTTATCAATACACTTAATTCCGGATCCGATCCCGTGGAGATGCAAAACGGTAAATCGTGATAGGTGAAAATTAAAACAAAATTTCACAATAAATTAAAAATTGAATATCACAGCTATTTAAATTAATCATCTACCTAAGATCTCTTGAATTTCCAAAAGACTCTTTCCTTTGGTTTCAGGTACAAAAACTACACTAAATAGGAACGAGAATGCGCAAGCGCCAGAAAATATCCAGAAGGTCCCAGCTGGTCCTAAAGCTGGCCACATGTAACCGAATGCCGTTGACACTCCAAAGCCGAAGACCCAGCCGATGGTGACCGTGAACGTACCACCGAAGCCTCTGCAGGTGTCCGTGAACATTTCACCAATGAAGGTGTTGGGGATGATGCCGAAACCTGGAATGACAGTAATTGGAAATGTTAACAGATTAATGAAAACAAAAGACAAACTTAAGAATGTTGACTTGAAACCAGCAAAATAATAATAGAATCTGAATCGCGAAACAACCATCCGAAACCTTTTTTGAGGACTTTTTTCGCCAATGGATTTGGGAGATGCAAATTTTATAATTTTTCATTAAACTTGGACTGTCACTTATGGCCTTCTGAGATACGTCTTCGACGTTGTTGCAAGCGAATTGTAAATCACGGAAGTTAATATAATCCCGTAAGTGTCATTGTAAGTTTAGTTATCAACCGAGAAAGCTAAAAAAATGTTAGAATTTCTGCATTGTAAAAATTCCACTATTCTAAAACATGGTAAAGCTTACGACTTAAATGGTAAAACAATAGATAAATTCAACTTACCACTAAAATAGGATATGAAGAAAAGCATAATCGACACGAGCGCGAGCCATTGTAAGTCCTCAGCGGCCGGATGATCGGTCAAGTACAGATGGAAGTAAACACCAAGAGCAGCCTAGAAATCACAACAGTAATTTAAGGTTATGGATAGTAAAATATTTGTTTAGAAAAACCTGGAGTAAAAGAAATAATCCTTTCAGAAGGCCATTAACCATTTTCTGTTTAAAAATAATCCGAACGGATGGCCAAAAAGCCAAACATGATGTTGAGAGTGCTAAGATTTGAAGAATCTATGGCAGAATGGAGCCCCACACGGCAATCCGATTATCAATATTAAGTATGATCATAAACTTGGACGTCTAATATACAAAGAGGCAAGCAAACTTAACAGGGGCAAAAGTGTGCAAAGTAAAGCGAAAAGCAGTGGTGACCGTGGGTTTGAACCTAAACACAGGTGTGTTACGGCTTAGTGTGCTTTTTGAGGAACGAAGAAATCTCAGTGTGTAATAGATGGTTACCCATTTCCGTGCTTCCGTGGAATGGAATCAAATAATTACGGCAGCTCACAACTTAGGACCCATTATTGAGATCCGTGATGCTAGGCAACTGGGCTAATCCCAGTTGTTAACGTCCCTTTGTGCCTTTTCTTTCGTCTTGTTGGTCTTGTCCGCTATTATTTTCTGATTTCGTTGCGGGATTGGAGTTCAATTGTTTTGCTAGGCGAGACTTCGTGAGCTTAATTGTCCCGCATTTGTGGTTTTTGCCACTGTTTATTCTGACTACCGCCCACGTACCAACTAAACAAGCGCAGCATAACGACAATACCAATGATAGACTTACCAAACTCAATGAACAACCAGCCGTAGACACCAACAACAATATCCTTCTCCCAGTTTTCTCAACAAGGATAGGAGCAAAAATAGCCGCAAAGACTTGGGTTAGACCAATAATAATTGTAGAAATATGAGGTTCCATATTTGAACCAGTCGTATCAAAAATGATTGTAACAAAGGACATCACAGCAACTACACCACTTGTTTGCTGCATAATGTTAAGGGAAATTATTATAAACGCAGCTTTTCTATTAGACCTGACTGTGTACATTTCTGTCAATTGAGCCATGTTTGATTTTGGCTTTTCCTTTGCTTGTGCTACTATTTCGTCTATGTCGTCTTGTCTGCCAAGGGATGTGAGGTTGGCCATTGCTTCGTCCCTCCTGTCTGTAAAAATAAAAGTAAAATGGTTTAATATGTAAGGAATGGATCACTCCATTTCACAATCAGAATAGAATTTCCGCTTCTGGGACACAGGCGTCCATTCTGTAACGGGGACTGGGCTATGATCCACCACGCGGGTCACAACGTCTTCGCATTTAAGATTGTGGGACATGCTGGTATTTCGAGCCAGGTTTAAACTGTTCGTCAACTAGTGCCCTTACAGTCTTTTCAGTTACTTTGGCTCTGTCATTTCAATCGCAACCTTATAGCAACGAAGCTAAAGATCACTTGAATTCTGACAAGCTTGGCAGTCGCAGCTACAAAAGAGCAACCTCATTCGAGAATAAAGATCAGTGTAATTTGGTCTCAATCTTCAATAAAAAGTTTCATACCCTTCATAACTTGATACACAGCGGTTTCAGTCACGAAGAAGAAAACCAACACTAGGTATACGCCGCATATAGCTACGCCTATCCAGTTGATCATGGAGTAAGTAACAAACGGTCCCACTGAGTACGCGAACAGAATTCCAATAGTGTTGGAAAATCCAGTCAGTGTTAACAATGTGCCTCGAATTCTTGTTGATCTGCAGAAAGAAGAAAGTTTTAAATTGATTAATTCTGTCATACCATGAAACGATAGGAATACCCAAAAGAAAATGCAAGGATTGTGTGAGGAATGATATGAAAAAAAGAGTCGATAATATCATGACGGCTGACAAAATAACTAATAACTAAAAAAATGTGTTGCGTCGATCCCAAGTTGGTAAGATGGGGTAGG
Source organism: Xestia ashworthii (assembly GCA_950022955.1). Classification (NCBI taxonomy): domain Eukaryota; kingdom Metazoa; phylum Arthropoda; class Insecta; order Lepidoptera; family Noctuidae; genus Xestia; species Xestia ashworthii. Next base: position 16,356,915 of record OX465570.1, on the reverse strand, counting down.
TGCAGGATGATGATAATTAATTCCATCCTTGGTCTTGTGGTTGCAAATGCAACTACTGAGCAAGAAACTTTGGGTTTGGTCTCCAGGTTGAACAGGGACACAATATAATTTACAAGGTGATTTTTTTCGGTACTGCCTAGAGTCTCAGTTTGTGCCGCATCGTCTTGTTTCCTGGGACGCAAACATGGCTCATCATTTACAATTCTTTTTTGTCCTTACTATATGAACCAACTTTTGTCTGTTTCATTTCGGCGTGTAGGTAGTGGAAGTTATCACACGAGAACGTACTACCAGAATACAGTACTGTATCCCATCGTAATCCAGGTTTTGGTCTATCTTGAGCGGATTTTAATAAACCTCGGCGTGAAAAGGTTACAGACTGCCAAACTATTTTTCGCATATGTAATGAAAATGGATGGGAAAGGTTTTGAGGATGGATGGACGGATGTTTGTTACTCTTTCACATAAAAACTACTAACCGGATTTGGATGTCATTTGGCACACAGATAGTTTATAACTTGGATTAACACATAGGATACTTTTATCCCAGTAGTACGATTAGGACCATTACGGAAGTCCACGCGGACGAAACCGCTGTCATAAGCTAGTATACCATAACATCAGACATGCCCCAAAACCTTAGACAGACACTGACCATTCTTTCTCTCTTAAAACATTCTTTAAGGTACTTACGCCATCTCTCCAATGTAGACCAGATTTATAACAAATATTATTCCAGTACCGACACCAGTGATCATTCTGCCAACGTATATTGTAGCCAAGTTCGGGGCAAATGCTAAGATTATAAATGACAGCATATAGATGGCACCGCCCAGATAAAGGCAAGGCTTTCTGCCTATCACGTTACAGAGGTAGCCGGAGAGATAGGGACCTGGAAATGAAGACAATTGGATCAAGTAGTGGCTGTGAAGAACTCGTTGTAGAAGGTCGCTCTAAGGATGGCTGACCATCATTACATACCGTAGGTGTCCTCCGCACCTCGGACAGCAGGATACTGCCGGCTGGTATTTGGAGATCTTTTACTGTCGTTACAAGTACACGAAAGTCTGACAAACCAGTTTAACAAGTGGCACTGTATTACCCAGTACTAACTGGGTTATGGAGGTCAGATAGGTAGTCACGTCATGTAAAATACTGGTTTTAAGCTGCATCTGATAAGACTGGAAGCCGACCCCAATAAATGTAGGAAAATGGCAAGACGATGATCAAGTTTTGAATGTAAAGTAGCGTGATGGCTGACAGGAGTAAGTAAGAAAAAAAGCGGCCAAGTGTGAGTCGGACTCGCCCATAAAGGGTTCCGTAGCAGCAAGTAACATAATTTAAAAGTTACGATTTTGCGATTAATGACGTACTAAAAACACTTTGGAAGTGTCTCTCGCGAAAACTATTCAGTTTAGAAAAAAATGATTGTAGAAACCTCAATATCATTTTTGAAGACCTATCCATAGATATCCCACACGTATGGGTTTGATGAAAAAAAAAAATTGAGTTTCACTTCAAAGTATGGGGAACCCCAAAAATTTGTTGTTTTTTTTTCTATTTTTGTGTGAAAATCATAATGCGGTTCACAGTATACATCTAATTACCAAGTTTCAACGGCATTGTTCTTATACTTTCGGAAAAAAGTGGCTGTGACGTACGGACGGATAGACAGACAAACAGAAAGACATGACGAATCTATAAGGGTTCCGGTTTTTGCCTATTGGCTACGGACCCTAAAAATGGGTTTGCGCCGAACCCAAGTGACATGGGCCAAAGGCAGATGATGATGGTGATCAAATTGTGAATGTGAGAGCAACACGTTTGGACGGTTTTAAATCGTGTTATTAAAATTTATTAACTACGCGTTATTTAATCGCGAATGCTGAGCATAAACTTCCCGTTGACCCCACCAGTAGGGCAGGCTAGTGGGGTCAGCGGGAATACATCAGCATGAGGTTACTGGATTCGATTCCCAGGTCGAAAAAAATGTTATTGGGAGATTCTATCAGGAATTTCTCCGTAGCAGCCACGGAGTCGGGATTTGGACCCGGTTGATGGCAATAGGCTCGCCCCTTTTACATGAGCTTTTACAGGAGTGACGTTATGTTGTCAGTTTCTTCTCAAAGCAGTAACGACGCTGGCTGAGGATGTTGGCATCATCCGCTTTATTTATTTTTGTTTTTTATTTATTGATTTAGTTGTTTATTTATTTATGTTTTTATTTCTCTCTTTATTTATTCATGTACTTTCCAAAATTATTTTATCACCACTCTGCTCTCATAATCTAGTATTCCTTCACCCACACATACATACTCGTACCTACGATAGCTCCAATAGCACCAACCGAGACAATCCATGCTCCTTGCGCATCGTCGATGACTCCCCCCAAGGGTGTCTCGTCAGGATTCTGTAGCTTGGCCAGCACAGGTGCTGTCCAGCCAGAGATGTATCCCACTATCAGCTGGCCCACGTATACTGGAATTGAGAAAAATGTGTAAGGTTAACATGGCAAGCATTATCAGTCTATAATGTACCCACTGCTGGAATACAGGCTTCTTTTCCAAGAGGGAAATAGGCTATAATCCACATGCGGGCCTAGTGTGTTCTGATCGATGTCATGCTCTCCACCACAGAGCCACCGCTGTTTTCCACCATGCACTGGGCCATCGATGCTCTCCACAACTGGGCCACTGCTGCTCCTCAATCATGGCAATAGTCTCTCGAAATTGTCGAAAGCGCAACTGCTAGGTAAGGGGTTCTAAGTCACTCTTTATGTCACAGCGTGTAACCTCATGAGGGGTTGTCCCCGAACGACTTGGCATAAGCGTACCACAATACACTCACATTTTTCGCTAGATTAATTTAATTCTCATTAGAGCGAGTGTAAGACAGATGCAAACGTGATGACAAAAAAAAGTACGATTATAAGTTTAATGTTATCAACTGCATTCATCTAGATTGTGCTGCTATTGAGAATGTGCTGAATGTCGATAAAATATAATTGATGCATTGACGTGTGCAATTAAGCTATTTATCTGTGTTTTTGCCGAATTACACGATTTTTGTCGACGTCGAGTGTACAACATGTCAGCGGCTGTGTCACATTGTAAAAATCGTTAGATTATAATATAACTAGCGAGATTGTGAACTCTCGAAAGATTGTCAAACGAACATACTGCCCAGATTTATAATCTACAGAAAAATAATGCGTCACATTGCTTACAATATGACGCATTAGTTTTCGGTAGATTTTGCTTACAATATGACGCATTATTTTTCGGTAGATTTTGCTTACAATATGACGCATTATTTTTCGGTAGATTTTGCTTACAATATGACGCATTATTTTTCGGTAGATGCGGCAGTATGTTCGTTTGCGTTACATTGTAGCAGGTGATTTATATGTAACTTACAACATCCTGCTATCAACAACTGCTTTCTAATACTCGTGTTAGTTTTGGCTCCTATGACACCCATTTTAACAATACTCTCACAGTCACAAACTGCACTTAAAAAATATGCGATTTTATTTTAAGCCTGACATAATCCGATAGTGAGTATGTTCGCACGATATTTTAAACTGACTTATCTATATATTATCATTTATTTATACGCTTTCTGCAAGAGGAAATTGTACGAATCTGATTTATCGATTAGGGATGGGTGGTAAAGATGAAATGGCTTTAAATCCATTTTGTTGCAAATCTTTAGAACACGGATAATTGTGGTGATACTTAGAAATTCCTTTAGTGGCATCAATTTCTAACAAATCATAATCAGAAAGAAAGAAAAGAAAAGAATAATCATAAAAAATGGTTGAATTATGATTATAACTAATAAAAAGTTAACATCGTAAGAAAAATAATAAATTTATAAAAAATACAAACAAAATTTGTCCTGTACGAGGCCAAAAGGCTCCTATCTCAGCATGGTGCTGTAACATTTGAAAAAAAAAAACGTCACATCGCTGATATTCTGATAGCTCAGGATAGATCAAGTGACCGGTTTAGGGTTCCGTATCTCGAAACGAAGAAACGCAACCCTTGTAGGATCACTTTGTTATCCGTCTGTCCGTCCTACTGTCTTTCAAGACCCTTTATCTCAGGAAAGCGTAGAGGTACCGAGCTGAAATTAAAAAGATAATACTCAAGTCTACCTTGAAGCTGTCAATAAATCAAACTTCTATGTTGACTTGAAAAAACATACCTCCGTTTATGGCGCAACAAAACCTTCATTTCGACACTCTCAGGAGAATCAATGTTTATAGGGTACTTTCCGTTGACCGAGAATCATAACCATGTGCTGTAAGACATTTGCTTCAAAAGCGTGAAGCAAATGTCTTACAGCACATGAAAAGAGAAACATCAGAAAACCGTGAATATTTAGTTTAATAACAAAATACCTACAAGATTATACGGAACTCTCAGTGCGCGAGTCCAACTCGCACTTGGCCGGTTTATTATTCGATAAGGTTAAACAGATATTTATAATATGTCACCGTAAAATTGTAAAACCCTTTGATTGTAATCTACCTAGCGAGATTGTAAACTCTCGAAAGATGGTCAAACGAACATACTCTTCTTCCCCCCCTTCACACCGCGCGAGTTGTGTTCCGTCGCCAACATTTCACAATATTACGGTTTCACTTCGACAGGTTACAATCTAACGAAAAATAATGCGTCATATTGTAAGCAGTATGTTCAGTTCACAATATTTCGAGAGTTTACAATACCTCTAGTTATATTATAATGTAACGGATTTTACAATGTGACGCTGACATAAATATACAAGGTGGAAAGGGTCATTCGGTACATTATAATTCTGTAATCATTGTCCTTTGACAATGATTTGACCAAAGCATACTTACTAACGAAGCAAATTTAATAAAAGCTAGTATAAAAAACGGCTGTTGCACACTGTTGATCCCGGCTGTCATTTGAGGTGGTCAGTGGTCGAAAGTTTGACAGTCAGTATTATCAAGGGGTATCGTATTACCCAGTACTGACTGGGTTGTGGACGTCAGATAGGTTGCTCCTTATAAAATACTGGGGATTGAGTTGGTATTGAGCTGCATCCGGTTAGACTGAAAACCGACCCCGTTCGTGTTAGGTCCAGAAAATTAAAACAAAATTTCATAATAAATTAAAAATTTAATATCACAGCTATTTAAATTAATCATCTACCTAAGATCTCTTGAATTTCCAAAAGACTCTTTCCTTTGGTTTCAGGTACAAAAACTACACTAAAGAGGAACGAAAATGCGCAAGCGCCAGAAAATATCCAGAAGGTCCCAGCAGGTCCTAAAGCCGGCCACATGTAACCGAATGCTGTTGACACTCCGAAGCCGAAAACCCAGCCAATGGTGACCGTGAACGTACCACCGAAGCCTCTGCAGGTGTCCGTGAACATTTCACCGATAAAGGTGTTGGGAATGATGCCGAAACCTGGAATGATAGTAATTGGAAATGTTAACAGACTACTGATGTCAAGTGAATCGTTAATATCAGAATTGTAACACTATCCCGAACCATGGTAGAAGTAAAGACTGCAATGGTAAAACAATAGATAGAACTAACTTACCACCAAAATAGGATATGAAGAAAAGCATAATCGACACGAGCGCGAGCCATTGTAAGTCTTCAGCGGCCGGATGATCGGTCAAGTACAGATGGAAGTAAACACCAAGAGCAGCCTGAAAATAATAACAGTAATAATAAGGATAAGGATAGTAAAACATTGAGATAGAAAAACCGGAAATAAAAGAAAACAATTTTTTCAGAAGGCCATTAACCATTCTATTTAAAAATCCGTATTTCGATAATCGGAGCGGGTGGCCAAAAAGCTGAACATGTGAGGTGTTGAGAGTGCTAAAATTTGAAGAATCTATGGAATGATAGAAAGCCACAAAGCCACACATTGGTTAATTAAAAGACCTGAGCTCCCCGTGTGTATCGACGGAGCAAGTGATTCAAAAGAGATTGCGAATTATCTTTATGAATTACTTCAGCGTAAATTCACCGCTGGAGCCAACGTCATGGGATGCTCGATGTTGGGACGGGAATGGAGCTTGAAACAAGGTTCAGCACCAAAGATATTGTAAATACAATATCATCAATATTTAGAGGAAAGGCCCGGTCATGATGGCCTCAGCATTAGTCAGCATTAAGCACCTGCGATATTGTCCATGTCATTCGCATTGTGCCTGGGCTTCAATCCTGTTATTACAATAGTGTCAGAATAGTCGATCATTGATTTCATAATGGTCAAGTTCTGTCAAGTTTTGACAAGTTTGTTAATCTACTAATATAATGCCGCCATTATGACTTCTCAATGGTCATCCACTGACACTCCACTGAAAGAAATGTCATGGAATGGTAATCTCGTACATGAAATCTGACATGAATAAATGTTCGCATTTAGTAGTAGATTTCGAAAACCATTTGTACTAAGGGTTTTATAATAATGGCAATACGACAATGCCATTCAAACATAATTTCATTACGAGACCATTTACCGACCAATGATCGACCATTGTGAATTTAGCAGAATACCAACTTTAAGCAGAATGGAATGGGAAAGGCATCGTGTTGGAGTGACGAATTTATTGAAATAGCAGAATTAGGTGTAGAGATGTTGAGAATATTGGTTTGGTAGCTACCTACCTGTAGCTAAAAATAAAACTGGCGATACAGCCGATAAAAATAACTATAATTATCTCGAAGATAATTATAGCCAATGATTTAACCCGCAACTAAATAAATATATTATTATAACACCACATAACAACCAATTCCATTCCATTCGGGTTTAGGCCCAGATTGTCTAGTCTTATGCAAACTGACAAGTATTATACGGAACGGAAAACGCCTGTATACGCTTGATTTCTAAACCTTTCGATAGCTGTTGTTTTTAGTTTCAACGGAAAAACTGTGGAAAAGGCTAGATGATGCCAAATTGCCAAGAGAACTTAAAGTTCTGGTTTGGAAACCAGGTTATTAGTGTCAGATGGGCAGGGGTCAGATCTAACACATATGGGTGGCGGTGCGTGGTGAGACAAAGGGGGTTGACATCGCCCACGCTCTTCAACCTGTATGTGCAGGATCTGATTGAGGAGCTCAGCAGCGCTAGAGTAGGCTGCTATATAGATGGAGTTTGCTTGAATAATATAAGCTATGCGGACACCATGGTTTTGTTCTTGATTATTGGCTTTGTTTTGTTATGTCTACTGCTGATATGGAGGGAAGTGGATGTTATTCCTGCTCCTCCACTATGATTTTTTATTAATTTCGTTACGGGATCCAAGATACTTAAAAAACGTTCCTCTAGACGAAACTTGAGTAGGACTTCGTCGAGCTTCATTGTCTCTGTTGATTCTGGCTTTCAGGAGTTGCAGTGGTTAAAGAATAATGTGGCGGGCTCCGTCCACGTGCCAACTTAGCAAACGTGGCTTAACCTAAAGATCGACCCGAGTGGCTGTTATTATTTAGCCACGAGCTCCTCCACTATAGGCTGAAAATGCTGATGTAAAAGTCAGACAATACCAATAATAAACTTACCAAACTCAATGAACAACCAGCCGTAGACACCAACAACAATATCCTTCTCCCAGTTCTCTCAACAAGGATTGGAGCAAAAATAGCCGCAAAGACTTGGGTTAGACCAATAATAATCGTAGAAATATGAGGCTCCATATTTGATCCAGTCGTGTCAAAAATGATTGTAACAAAGGACATCACAGCAATAACTCCACTTGTTTGTTGCATAATGTTAAGGGAAATTATTATAAACGCAGCTTTTCTATTAGATCTGACTGTGTACATTTCTGTCAACTGAGCCATGTTTGATTTTGGCTTTTCCTTTGCTTGTGCTACTATTTCGTCTATGTCGTCTTGTCTGCCAAGGGATGTGAGGTTGGCCATTGCTTCGTCTCTCCTGTCTGTAAAAATGAAAGTAAGTGGTTTAATTTCTAAGGAATGGATCATTTCTTTTCATAATCTGAATAAAATTTCTGCTTCTGATGGGGACTGGGCTATAATACACCACGTGGGCCTAATGTATGCTTGTGGATGTCACAACGTCTTTGCATTTTTTATTGCAGGATATGTTGGTTTTTTGCGCCGGGTTCTGTTCGCGAAATAGTGCCCAAATAGCCCTTTTAGTTTTTTGGCTGTCATTTCAATCACAACCTTATGGTAACGAAAAACAGATCACTTGAATTCTGACAAACTCGTCGGTCGCAGCTACCCAAGATCAACCTCATTCGCTAAATCAGTGAAATCAGAATAAAGATCAATGTAGTTTGGACTGTGACTCAAAGCAGAGGTCTTAATTTACAATCAAAACTTTCTTACCCTTCATAACTTGATACACAGCGGTTTCAGTCACGAAGAAGAAAACCAACACTAGGTACACGCCGCATACAGCCACGCCTATCCAGCTGATCATGGAGTAAGTAACAAACGGTCCCACTGAGTACGCGAACAGGACTCCAATGGTGTTGGATAATCCAGTCAGTGTTAACAATGTGCCTCGAATTCTTGATGACCTGAAAAAAGAAGAAAGTTAAGTATGAAGAACACGATGTAAAGTTCTTTATCTCCCATAGAAAAGGGAGGATCCTTTGGCCAGACGGGTGTTACGTCTGGGGGGCTGCTGCCCGTCATTGACTGTTCAGTTTTATTTGTGTTTAATGTTAAGTTGCGAATAACTATAACTGAGGAATTTTGATGTCAGTTCTACATTTTCTGTCATAGATGTCGCTGTAGTACTTTTTGTTTATGTTGCTGTAGTACTTTTTTGTAGCGCCGCTAGACAGGACTTTACCTTTCAACAGCACCATTAATATTCACACGTCTTAACAACACAAAGTCAATCAGACAAAACTAAAATGTCTCAATAACATCGAGTCTACCCTAAAACGTTGAGAATGTTGAGGTGGATGTGTGTAGTATGACAAGAATAGACAAGGTAAGGAACGACTATATCAGAGAAAGTTTAAACGTTCCACCAGTTACAGAAAAGTTCAAACAGTATTGACTGTCATTATGGACATGTTATGAGGAGGGACGAATCGCAAGTGACTAAAAGATCGATGAATATTTTGATGGATGAAAAAGGAGAGGAAGACCAAGGAAACGATGGATGGATTGTGTGAGGAATTATATTGAAGAAAATGGAGTAAATGAAAGCGTGACGATTGACAGAGGAGAATGGAAGAAAAACGTCATTGCGCCACTCCCAAGCAATAAGGGATAAAGGCAGAAAGATGATAATAAGCCTGCCCTAAAACGTAAGGCACACAAATACCCTTCTTTCTTAAATATTCATAATGTACTTACGCCATCTCTCCAATGTAGACCAGATTCATAACAAATAATATTCCAGAAGCAACACCAGTAATAATTCTGCCAGCGTATATCGTAGCCAAGTTCGGGGCAACTGCCAGAATTATAAAGGACAGCATAAAGATGGCGCCGCCCAGGTAAAGGCAAGGCTTTCTGCCTATCGCGTTACAGAGGTAGCCGGAGAGATAGGGACCTGAAAATGAACGTAATTTTTTATGTTATTGATCAAGTTGTGAATGTAAACTAGCGTGATGGTTGATTTTTTTTTTTTTTTTTTTTTTCAAATCAAATCATTTATTTTTTTGCAAACATGGGTATTCAAATTGGTTATAGATGTTGTCATAGAAGTTAGTTCTCCATGCTCTGCCGTCACATGGGCATGCAAATCATAATCACATAATATGATTTTAAATATAAGCAATTAGAACATTAATAATAATTCCATTTTACAACTTTATCAAATCAATGAAATACAATAAGAGAAATGTCATAATATTACATCAAATGTCACAAGGTTACAATATTAAGTATGTCAATGGATACAATAAAAAGTATGTCAATGGATACAATATTAAGTGTGTCAATGGATACAATACAAGCATGTCAATTTAAATAGTAATGAAAAATAGGAAATAAATAATTAATTTTATGACAAAGACCAATTACATTTTATTATAGCAAAGTGCATGTCAGAAATAATAAATTGAAAACAAGATAAGTAGGTACCAAGAAATCTATCATAAATTCAACATTTAACATTGTTACAACATGGATACTTAGATCCTACAGATTTTTTTCCGATAGGAACTCTGAGACATTATAATAGGATTTACTTATAAGAAAGTTCTTTAGATGTTTTTTAAACAAATTAACATTTAAGATTTTGATCGATTCTGGTATGTGATCATATATAATTGGTGCCATACAGAAAACACTTTTATGCATAAGAGCTGTCTTAGACTGTCGTGCACATAACATACTGGCGTGTCGTCGACTCCGGTTATTGAAATCAGATAGCTTGGGGAATAAGTTTGGGTTGGTTTTCACAAATACCGCAACCTCAAATATGTACAGAGACGGTAATGTCAATATTTTCTTCTGAATAAAAACTGGTTTACAAGTGTCTGTGGATTTCAAACCGAACATTGCCCTAATACACTTTTTTTGGCATTTAAATATTAGTTCTTTATTAGCTGAGTTCCCCCAAAACATAACGCCATATCTTAATAATGAACCCGCCATTCCATGGTATGCTGTGACAATAGCATCAGTTCCTATGACTGGAGCGAGTTTATATAAGGCATACGTCGATGTGCTAAGTCGCTTTGCCAATTCTAGTGTGTGTGCTTTCCAATCCAAGCGTTGGTCTATGGTTAAGCCTAAGAATTTTGAGGTACTTACTTGATTTATTATATTATTATCGTAATTAATTTTTATCGATTGCTATAAATAAACGTGTTGTACCGACTAACACGGGCAAAAGGCAGGAAAGATGGTGATGGTGATCAAACAGACAATGTGAGAGTGATTCTGTACTTTCATGTCTTCGTTTTTTCTACCATGGACCATCCTGCCACTCTTCTACCTACTTAGCCATTGTAACTCTTTAAAGCCAGAATCAACAGAGGTGACCACTAAAAAGGCGCCGTGACACTGAAGCTCCACGAAGTCCCAGAGAAATGGAACTGGATCGCTTAACGAAATTAATCAGGAGACAGAACCAAACAAAGCCAATGGGCAGAAAAGGGACGTTTACAACTACGACTGGGATAAGCCGATTTGCCTAGCACCATGTTTAAGTTTACTAGCAATTATTAGTGACCTTGTAAAAACGCCCTTCACTTACGAGTTTATAGTTCGTAAATTCAAACCCAGGCAGCCGTTTTACATTACGTCTAAAATTATTTCATCAGCACTGCTCTCAAAACCATTTGAAAGACTATTCTTTCACCATACATACCTACGATAGATCCAAGAGCAATAACGGAGGCAATCCATGCTGCTTCGCCATCATCGATGACGCCACCTAACGGTGTCTCATCAGGATTCTGCAGCTTGGCCAGCACAGGTGCCGTCCAGCCAAAGTTGTACCCAACTATCAGCTGGCCCACGTATACTGGAATGGAGAAAATGTGTGAGGTTTAATATAAATCATAGCAAAAGTTCCTCGATGTTATCACAAGCGTAACTGCTAGAAAAGGGGTCCCTTTATGTCACTCCGCGTTTATCATTTTGTCGGTTTTCCCCAAAGGACTAGCAGAAATGTACAGTCAGCTTCAGTCGGTGTCGGGTGTCGGTTTCCCTTTGAAAGCACCTACGTTCGAACGCGGGGTACTGTAGGACCCAATTGATGCAGCTCACCGTACCAAAATACCCACATTTCGCTAGATTAATTTATCAAATCGGTTCGAATCCCGTTAGGAGCAATAGGCTTGTGTCCTAAAAAAATCTAATTAGTCCGTCAGTTAGATTATAAAAAAATATTTGACCCGTATTTTTTCTTTTCTTACATAAACCAAAATTGACGAAGATACGACGCTTTTAAAATTCGCAATACGTCATGCCGTGCTATAGTTTTTAGTGCTTTGTGACGTCACGAGCCCCCACTCCCGAGTTTTGATGCGTTTTATCTTTGTCAGTACTCAGTGATTTACAAAAACAGAAAATACGTGTCCATTATTTTCCAATACTCTAACTGACGGACTAATTAGTTTTGCAATTTATTAATGGTGGAAACTAGCCTATTGTTTGTGTGATGAGCATGGACATTTGTTTCCGAGTCATGGATGTACATATATATATATGTATTTACAAACAAAAAGTATATATGTAGTATATCAACTGTCTGGTGACCACGACACAAGCCTTGCTTAGTGTGGCACTAGATGGCGCTGTGTGTTAATATCCAGCGATATTTATTTATTATTATTTCCTTTATTCATTTAACATTCACATTATTTACATTTTTATTTATTTCTTAAAAAGAAAAACTGAGTAAAAACGATTTAAAAAAAAATTGTGGTTCGCCGGTATCGGGAACAGGGTCCAAGCTACCGGTGGTTAGGGCCGCAGAGACAGGAACCTCCTCACAATGCGAGCCGTGTCGAGGAGTACTGCTTTCTGTATCAGGCTCTAGATCCAGCCGCCTAAAGAGAGCTTCGACAGATGTTCGTCGAGGCTCTTGGCTATCAGGCCATTGGCCGTCACGACTATCGGCACAATGATAACCGAGTTCATATTCCACATATCGCGAACTTCGTATTGATGTTGATTTAGATGGTTCATTTTATTTGTTTCTCTTTCTCAGCTTTCACGAGGTTCTCGTCATGTGGAATGGTAACATCGATTATCATTACGCGGCGCGCTGATCGGTCTATCACCACTATGTCAGGGTTATTTGGCGACAATAGTCCTGTCAGTAATGATAGACTGATCCCAGTACAGCGTGACATGGTCTTTCTCGAGAACTGGGTCGAGCACATACTTATAGTACGGTATCTCAGATTCCACAAGTTTAAATTTCAAGGCAAGTTGCTGGTGAATAATCCTGGCTACTTGGTTGTGCCTGTGCAAGTACTCGCCGTTAGCCAGACGAGAACAACCAGAAATAATATGTCTGATGGACTCACCCGGAAGGTGGCATGCCCGACACACGTCAACCGTCTCGTCCTTCATAATATATTTTCGGTAGTTGTTCGTCAGCATAACTTCGTCCATAATCGCACAGACAAAACCTTCAGTTTCCCCGAAGAGGTCGCCAAAACGTAGCCAGGACACGGACGCTAGAATATCTACATCGGGCCCGTGATAAGCCCGGTAGAAGCGCCCGTGAAGCTCTTTGCCTTGCCATTCTTTCTTGCGGTCATCAGTAGTAAGTACTACAGGTTTGCGCCAGTTCTCTTTAGCCATGGACAACGGGGTGAGGCCCTTGTCTACTGCGGCCACATCTCGATGCATACCCACCTGGACTTTTAAAAAATATTCTCTGAGGCTGCACACCTCGCGGTTGTGGAGGGTCTTCGCATTTAAAAAGCCTCGACCCCCGCACTTCCGCGGGATGTACAGTCTCATCACCGATGATCGTGGGTGATGCATCCGATTTTCGGTCAACAGTGTACGGACTCTTCTATCCAGAGCGTCGAGTTCGGTCTGAGTCCATTTGAGTATGCGGAAAGAGTACATTAAAACCGGCATGACCCAACCGTTGAAGGCGCGCACCTTGTTCCCACCTGAAAGAAGGCTATTTAATACCTTCTTTAGGCGACCAAAGAAGCGCTCCCTCAGCGATTGCTTCATGTCAGTGACGTTAATGCCTAACGCTTCCGACATACCCCAATACTTATAGCTCTTGGATGAGGAAAGGGATCTTAGGTGTATGGAATCCGAGAGCTGAAGCCCCTCGGATCCCATAATCTCCCCTCGCTTTACATACATGACTGCACATTTGTCCACACCAAATTTCAGCCTGATGGCGCTACTAAAAGTTTCAGTTACTTTCAGTAGCTCCATCAGTCGCAATGTGTTCGGGGCAAAGAGTTTTAGGTCATCCATGTAAAGCAGGTGAGATATAAACTGACCATCTTTCCTCAACTGGTAGCCTAGCCCTGAATTCTCCAGCAATGTGCTTAAAGGATTCAGGGCTAAACAGAACCAAAGTGGACTCAGACTGTCACCCTGGAATATTCCCCGTTCTATCTTCCGTCCGATCTATCTTGTACAACTCCAGCACCCTCATGAGCCATGAATGTGGCACCGAGTCGTAGGCCTTCGTATAATCTATCCAACATGTTGACAGATCCTTGCGAGATCGACGGACCTGTTGGCTAATGGCCATGTCGATGAGGAGTAGCTCCTTAGTACCACGGGACCCATTCCTACATCAATTTTGAGACGCAGACATAATGGAGTTATTGTCAATGTGTGTATTAATTTTCGTTCTCAAAATGGATGTAAGAAGTTTATAGACCGTCGACAAGCACGTGATCGGTCTGTAGTTCTTGGGTTCTGCGGGACTACCTAACATAAGGAGCAGGTGGGTAACACCTGTTGTTAAAAACTGTGGTAAGGACCCAGACTCTAAGGATGACTGGAATGGGATGCCAGGCAAGTGTGTGAACTACTAAACCACTTGAGCCAGAAGTTATGCAGTCCATCCGGTCCCGATGATTTCCAATTCGGTAACGGACGAACTGCTCTGGCTATATCTAGTGGCGTTATTAAAATTGGTTCCATTGTTGGAATAGGTTCACACACTCACTCGACATCACGCATCCAGTCAGCCTCAGAATGACAGACGGGCACCGACCCGATGCTGTGCCAGAAGGAACTCATGGCGGCATCATCCGGGCGGCACACGTCCGTCATATTTTGCTGAGGTCGCTCCCAAGCTCTGTATACCCACCTCTCATCGCTCTGGAACATGCGATTCTGCGAGTACCGATCAACCCGCCGCTTATACCGCCGTATACGGCTCGCCCATGCATAAACTTTCTGCTTCAGGAAGTCGATGCGCTCTGGACACGGGACATGTATTGTTGAGGACTGATTTCAGTCCCCGAGAATGCCCGCCTCATAAAGCGCATCACACGAGGTCGTGTATTGCCCTCCCTGAAGCAGTATAGTTTGCCGATGAGTACTCTGGCCCCGTCAATACGGCGCTCGATCCTGCGCTGCCAGGCTGGTACGGCTGGTTTTGATCGAGTAGCTATGTCAATTTGGGAACTTGACATTAGCTAAACGACATGCCCCACAGAACAGGATCGAGTGTGTATCAACGAGGTCCTCGCTACTCTCGAATATATTCTTGAGTTGCGAGTCCAGGGCACACACCAGCGCCCTATTTTTTTATGCATGGCTAACCGTGGTAATCGGGGTCTAAGTTCGGCAGAAATTGATCGATACTCACGAAGCGCTCCTCAATCGGTCGTTGCACTGGCTACTTACCGTAGCAACCCTATCATCTTCCTCTATAACAGCAGCGTTGGACCGCGGTGGGGTTGCATGAATAGCTGATGCTTGTACCGCGGTTTGTGCTTGAGTGAAGATGATACGGTTGTTCAGTACCTCTGAGCGTAGCCTATCAAGCACGGCATCGTCCAACAGGTGATTGCGTTGGATGACCCGCACCTGATCCGACAATCTTTGGGCCGAGGCGTTGACGGTTGGTTCAAGATCCTGAAACATAGACAGCATCCTAACACGGTACGCAGTGAGGTTAGTTCCCCCCTCTGATGAGAACGTCATGCGCGCATGCTACGGGTCTACCCGTAGCATGCGCGCATGACGTTCTCATTCATGGACTGAGTCCATCTCCTGCGCTGCACACAACCACCGGTAGCGGGGACCCGGCTCGGGGCCTGTTGGCCCCTAAGTCCCAAGCTCCTCGGTGGCCGGCCTCTCCCCGCACGACGTATTGGTGTTGGCGACGTCGGCGGAGAGAAATATTCGTCACTCGAGCTCGACTAAATTATTATTATTATTATCTTACAATTTCATACAATGGTAAAAAAATAAAATAATAAGAAAAACGCATTCGATACAAGAAAAATAAATTAGCTAACGAAAATACACTAAAAAAAACCGGCCAAGAGCGTGTCGGGCCACGCTCAGTGTAGGGTTCCGTAGTTTCCCGTCCGTCACAATAAGTGTTCAATCCAATCCGATTTTAATATATCTTTTTTTGTTTGAAAAATAAAACCGACTTAAAAAAAAAAACAAAAAAGTTAAAAATAACTTTAGCTTCTGAAGTCGGTGACCTTTGTTTGATTGATTGTATTTTTTTGTCACCGACTTCAGAAGCTAAAGTTATTTTTAACTTTTTTTTTTTTTTTGAAGTTGGTTTTATTTTTTTGCAAAAAAAGTTTTTATTTTTCACTTTTTAGTGGTTCACATGTGCTTGGTATACATGGAAAGATACCGTTACAATTACAACAAGCCCAAACACGACTAGGATACATTGTCTCATTATGGAGTTCCGTGACTCTTGGCTTCATCATCCGATCTGATGGTAGAATGGTTCTTATCGAACGCAAATGCTTCATTTGTTGCAGAAAATACCAAAATCGCTGTACGTTATCCTATAAAATTTGAAGAGTTCCCTCGATTTCGCCAAGATTCCATCATCAGATCCCGACTTGGTGGCTATAGGACCATTTGGAAAGTATACCCTTTCCTTTCGTTGGCAAGCGACGAAGTTATGCGCGAACAAACATAAAAAAAAAAAACAATTGAAACATTCGAATTGAGAACCTCCTCCTTTTTTAGAAGTCGGTTAAAAAAGATACGTTCAGGATAATAAAATATGTAAACGAAGTTAAAAAAATGCTTGCATATACGATTATACTGCAAACTTAGTCCAGAAATTATTTTGTACAACTTTTTGTCTTTTTTGTACAAAAACTGTTGTTTCCATCCAAGTTCAAAATGATTTTCCTAGAAAGTCCTTATAAAGTTCTACTTTTCAGATTTTTTTCATATTTTCTAAACATAAGGTTCAAAAGTTAGAGGGGGGGGGGGGGGACACATTGTTTTTTACTTTTTGAGCGATTATTTCCGAAATTATTGACATTATCAAAAAATGATTTTAGTAAACCCCTATTCATTTTTAGATACCTTTCCAAATATATATCACACGTTAGGGTTGAAATTAAAAAAAAATCATTTCCCACTTTTCATGGGCTACCCTAATAAAACATTTTTTTTCCAATTTTTATTTTACCACTTGGTCGGCGTGATTGATACACATATTGGTACAGTCAGCAAAACAGTTAGGTTTACAGGCTAGCAATCTTCTTACTACTTTTATAAATGGAAAAGGGTTATAATCAATCTGTTTGCAATTTCATCCAAATCCTTTCAGTAGGTTCTGCGTGAAAGAATAACAAAAATCGATCTTTACAGACTTTTACATTTATAATAGTCGTAAGAAGATTGCTAGCCTGCATACCTAACTCTTTTGTTGACTGTACCAAATTTTAGCTTTCTAGTGCTAATGGTCACAGAGATTAAGCTAGGACGGACGACGGACAGACGCCATGTCTGTCGAGACATGGCGAAACTATAAGCTGTTTGTCTGTTTTACAACTGTCATAAAAAGAACAGCTATTTTAGACAATCTGTCAGTGAAGTAGATAGCCCAGCGGTGACAGCGCAGCGGTTGCCTTGTGAATAACAGATTCCAAGTTCGAATCCGTAGTCAAGAATTACTTTTTGTATTTATTTGGTTGAACAGAAACTAACAGCGCCATCTAACAGTTGAAGTACACAGTTTTAAAAACGAAAACCAGAGTTCCGCATCTATCTTGTATTATACATATAGTGTGTTCCTTTCATTGAAATCGGTTGAGTGGTTTCGGGGATTAGCGTGTACGAACTAACTGACACGTGAATTTATATAACTTACAGCATCCTGCTATCAACAACTGCTTCCTTATACTCGTGTTAGTTTCGGCTCCCATGACACCCATGGTAAGGATATAGTCTCACACACACAGCCTGCACTTAAAGAATATATTATTATATATTTATATATATAAATTATATTATTTTTATTTTGACATAATTCGATTGCGTGTATTTTCTCACGATATTTTGAACTGACTTATATGTGTATTATCATTTATTTATACGTTTTACGCAAGAGGAAATTGAACGAATCTGATTATCAGTTAGGGATGGGTGACAAAGATAAAATTGCTTTAAATCCATTTTATTGCAAATATTTAAAACGCAGATAATTTTCGTACCTTAATACACATCATCACACTTGTAATCCCTGAAGGTTTAAGCAGAGGTGTACCTAATAGTACACCCACGTTTCACCAGACAGGCGAGCTTATTTCCATCAAATCTAAACGCTGACAAAATACGTTTACAAAATACTTTTGCAAAAATCCATTTACAAAATACTTTTGCAAAAAACCATTTATAAAATACTTTTGCAAAAAACCATTTACAAAAAAAACGTTTACAGAATATATTTACGGAATACATTTACAAAATACATTTACAGAATACATTTACAGGGTACATTTACAAAATACATTTTACGAAATCCATTTAAATTTACGTTAGCATAACATTTTGTGTACGGAACTACCTAAAATAATAAAGCCACTTAATCACTACCCACTCGTTTAATAAGCACTATTATCAAATAATCCCTAAGTGGCTGAGCGTTTGTTACCCAGTATCTCTAATTGATGAATTGTGTAGGTATATCTCGATTACTAATCGACGAATAGTATATAACATCGAGTGATTGCAGAGTAGGTACCATCATGTACTCTACAATCACTAATAAGTACTTACATTCTTATTAGTATATTAAAAAACTTTTGTGCAAAATAAAAACCGACTTCAAAAACACAAACAACGCGAAAAATAACGTCTTTAGACTTCCTGCCGGGGTTGCGGGCCTATTCGAAAGAGATACCGCGGCCCCGGAACATAAAGGGCGAGGAAGGAACATGGATGGGTTTTATCAATAAAAGTCTGACACTCCCTCCCGCTCCGCCCAGAGTGGGAGAAGTTATTTGATGATTTCCCATCCTAAAAAAAAAAGGTCTTTAGACTTTTGTTTGTCTTATTCAATTTTGTTTTGGCAACCGACTTCTAAAGCCAAAGTTATTTTCCATGTTTTTTTGTGATTTAGAGTCGAATTTTTTGTTTAGTTTCTTTAAACACTAAAAGTTTACACTAAAAGTATTTTTTGTTGTGAAAATGTTTTAATAATTTTTCCATTTTTAGTTGTAATATCCTATACCCATCGGTATTATAAATTTATAATGCATTTATTTTACATTGTTAACAATATATGCTATAGTAATTAAATAGGCTTATCCCTAATAGGTAAAATGGAACTTACTCGTAGCATACCTTATTGTCGAAATCTGTGTGTATTGTGGACCCCCTCAGAGCATACAGGCGTGATGTTACGTTATAATGTTGTTTAGACAATAAACATCCAAGCGATTACAGCAATCACGACAAATTTACTCTCTATTTTTGAAGAGTTCTATTGTACATCTCCGAAGATCATCATCAATGGGTCTAAAATGGTTGCGGTCTTAAAATAAAATTCATAATATTAACTGTGTCTGTGACCATTTAAAAAAGTTTAACCCAATTCATATTATGTCCCTATTATGATTCTGCTAAAGTGGCCATTTTAGACCGCCAGATCTTTAGCAATTAATATAAATGGGACCACGGCGAAAAAATATTCTTCAAAAAAAAAGAAAGAACCATCAAATACGGTTCACAATTGGCGAAGATATCTCTGAATGTTATACACATAAAAAAGAACAGACGAATTAACAACCTCCTCTTTTTGGAAGTCGGTTAAAAATGTGGTTAAATTAATAGTTTATTATTTTTCTGTTGTAGTTATAATCATCATCATCAGCCCGGAATCACCACTACTGGGTATAATGTCTCAGTTTTTTCTGCCACACTTCTCGGTTCTAGGCGTCCTTTATACAGATGTTTCTCTTAAGGCGATCACATGAGCTAAACGCGAGTTTTATAATTACTAAAAATATATGATTCACTGCTACAAACAAGACCAGAAAAATATATGATATTCTTCAGGATATATGCTAGCATGATAGTGTTTTGAAAACATAATACAATTAATTTGACTCGATAAAAAAAATAACGAACTTATCTCTAAAAGGGTGAATATTTCATTTCGTGCATATTTGAAGTTTTGGAGAAAAATAAAAAAAAGTAACCTAATCATGTTCTTTATACACTTTTTTAAAAGTATATAATGATACCAACTGGGACATATCAAAGGGACAGTAATTCTAGGCGATTTTGACGTTTTTTTTTTTTTAAAGAACGGTAATGAGATTTCACAAATACGGTAATTAGATCTCAAGATACGGTAGTGAAATAAACTAGTAACAGCTAGTAACCAATAAAACATTTAAAAAAAAACATAGTATTTTACACGTGTAAACCTTTTAAAAATGAAATAAAATATTAAAATATTAACATTAAAAATCATTACCATTCGTTTCTTCTAATTACCATTCGAATTGTAGAAAATGGTATTTAATGGTAATTAGAAGAATGGTAATTAGATTCACAAGTATTTCTAATAAATATTTGTTATTTTGAATAGTTAAAGGCTTGTAAGGCATATACAACAAAGAAAGACTTGTACTGGATATACTTAGCCAATAATTATATAAAAAACACAATATTAATTACCTTTCAAAACGCGAATGGTAGTGTAGAAATATTTTGAACCACTTCACTTTTTGCACATGAGAATTCAAAATTACGTCGCCATAATCGCTCTCTCACGCGTCCGTCCATCTTGGTAGTAGAGCAGACACAGACGCCGAATATTTCTTGTTTAGTCTACATCGCTGTGGCGCGTAAGTACGAAAATATCGGATTGAGAATATCGTCGAATGGTAATTATGAATGAGGGTAGGGACATTTTTCAAAGTTATATGAAACCACTTAAATATGGTCTTTCGTAAAGAATATATATTATATAATATGGATTAATTAATATATTAACCGAAAACGTATTACATAAATCGTTCTTCCTACAGATTTTTTACTAAAATGCACCGATTTATTAAAATCTGGAAGAAGGGACATGGATGGTAATTAGATTTTTGGCTTGTTTTTTTAAATTTGGTGCACTTATAATAAAAAACTAGATTTTTGAAGCGTTGCGCCTAGTACTGTTATAAGTTAATTAGAAGAAAAAAAATTCAGGTAAAGATTTTTTCAACATTTAATGTATTCTTTATCGCCTGCCGCGTAATTTGCACGAAATGAAATATTCACCCAAAAATATCTTTTAAACAAAAAAAACATACTAATATGCATGCGATCATTCAGATTTTTTGGCAAATAATTCTACAAGCAATATATTAGCATGATAGTGTTTTAGTTTTTTAATCAAATCAAAAGTTTTTTTTGTAAATCTATCGAAACCACTAATTTCGCGCTATTTGGCCCGCAGTGACTGACGTAACAACCACTTTGTAGTGCAAGCTGATTAGAACTTTATTCTAACAGCTTTTCAAACGAAGTTTGAACCACCACAAATAGAGTTGCTAATTTAGCTCGTAATAATAATAATTTTATTTCAGACAAATTTCACATCCATAACAATTGTTAGTAAACATGACCTTAAAAACTATATTAGTAGAACATGTAGGTTTGACATATAATACATAGAGGGGCAATCAAATTTCCCCGCAATGACATTCAGGAGACTGTTTGAGCTGCCCCGGACCCTCTGCAGTAGCGACGCAGCACGCTTACGTCTGATAGCTACAAAGTCATCAGTGTGCGCATAAGCAAACATTCCCGACGCACTACAGAAGCGTGGCAGCCCCAGCAGCATCCTGAACGCATTGTTATACTGAACTCGAAGAGCATTGATGGCTCTCTGCGTACAGCTTGTCCAAAGGTTACACGTGTAGAACGTCTGACAATATGCTTTGAAAAGCGTTTAAACTACATTCCATCAAAAATGGTTCAGGAATTTAGCAGTGGAAACATCATAGACGAACAGACAATCAAAACTCATAATTTCACTTTCAAACATACTCAATTTAATTTTATAAAAAACCGGCCAAGAGCTTGTCGGGCCACGCTCAGTGTAGGGTTCCGTAGTTTCCCGTCCGTCACAATAAGTGTTCAATCCGATCCGATTTTAATAATTCTTTTTTTGTTTGAAAAAAGATACGTTCAGGATACTAAAATATTTAAACGAAGTTAAAAAAAATGCTTGCTTATACGATTATACGGTCAGTGGGTCGTCTTAGTACGACAAACTTAGTCCAGAAATTATTTTGTACAACTTTTTGTCTTTTAACACTGTTTTAAGCTTTCACGGTTTAAAACTAAACTTATATTGTCACTTACGGGATATCTTCCGGGATTATTTACTATTTGGAGCTCCCGATATTTCGACGCTGTATCTACTGCAGTCTGGGCCCAATCACTGGATCGAATTTCACAAGCCACGTATTTTGTCTAAGGACAAACATTACCTACCAAGACTGACAAGAGAAGCAATTGAAATAAGGAAGTATAACAATTTCAATCGAGAGGATGGCTTCAAATTGTCGAGTACGTGGAATCCAGTTTTGAGTATGCTCAAAAGTAGCAGCCGTCATCATACAAAAAACTCCACAAAACTTGGTGATACTGTGAGTGCGTTTTGTCGTGACTTAGTGTCGAGTTCCAATAGTGCGCGTAGCAAAAGACAAAGAAAGAGGGTAGACAGATTTGTCTGCTCGTAACAATTTTATTTTCCATCCACCCGCAGTCTCCAGTCAACCCGCGATCATGGCGCTTGCAACAGCCTCGAAATATCGGGAGCTCAAAATAGTAAATAATCACGGAAGTGGCAATATATGTTTTTGTCTTTTTGTACAACTGTTGTTTCCATCCAAGTTCAAAATGATTTTCCTAGAAAGTCCTTATAAAGTTCTACTTTTCAGATTTTTTTCATATTTTCTAAACTTATGAAAGTTAGAGGGGGGGGGGGGGGGACACATTGTGTTTTACTTTTGGAGCCATTATTTCCGAAATTATTTACATTATCAAAAAATGATATCAGTAAACCCCTATTCATTTTTAAATACCTTTCCATCAATATATCACACGTTAGGGTTGAAATTAAAAAAAAAATACTTCCCACTTTACATATAGGGGGGCTACCCTAATGAAACATTTTTTTCCAATTTTTATTTTACCACTTTGTCGGCGTGATTGATACACATATTGGTACCCAGCTTTCTAGTGCTAACGGTCACAGAGATTAAGAGAGCACGGACAGACGGACGGACAGACAGACATGGCGAAACTATAAGGGTTCCTAGTTGACTACGGAACCCTAAAAACTATTAGCTAGCTGAAGGTCTCTCTGTTGGCTGTAGATTACGGTTCATAATCAATATTGTTTAGCAATACATCAATGTTTACATAATATTGCGAAACAATTTATAAAAACATGTAAATTATTTCAAAATATTATGCAATTTTCATAAAAAATATCTATTGGTCTGTTATAATAACTAGTCTAAACTGAATTATAGTAGGTATCACTGAACAGATTTTAATGATTATATTAATTGTGATAAGCGAGGATGAGGAAAATCACGGTTTTTTTTATATTGAGTGAGGAGGTTTTTTCCCAGACTTTTCTTTTTTGTTGTTTTTCTTGTTTTCGGCTGGGAAATCATCAAATAACTTCTCCCACTCTGGGCGGAACGGGAGGAAGTATAAATTAAATTTAGTGTTAATTAAGGAAATGTAAATTAACACGTTAAACGCCGTGGGGGACAACATATGGGCCTCAATTATTTAGTAAAAGGAGCCAGGTCAAAAATGCCCGATTGTTAAATTTTACGTTTATGTTTTTATTGCTTTAGGGGCTAGAAAATGTGCCAAACCTCATGGAATAAATCGAAGAAAAGTAATTAGTGACTTTATTTTACCAAAATACTACTGTCACTCAACAGTGGCCCTCCATGGCCCACGCGGAAATAAATCGCGTTGTTCGTTGGCGGGGGCCGCGGGGGTGGGGGTGTCGGTCATCCCCGCTCATGTCCTGCACGAACAAACAAGACGAAAAAACAAGACAAAAAAAGTTGTAACTTTTTGTGAAACCTGCCCTAACAAACCATTTCTTTGTTTTGATTGTTTCCATAAAATTCATTAAATAATAGGTGTAGTAACGTTGATATTGATCTCAATAAGTCTGATTTAATTTTGTTTCAATTAAAAACTGTAATAAATAATTATTATATTTCTGATTTACAAACATGTAGTTTAATTCATCAAACTATCCCCGAAAAATTAAACCCTTACAGCTATGTAGTACCACTTTAACCAGATTTTAACTACTTCAGTAAAAAGTAACAGTATACAGTATTTTACAACACATTTTAAATAGTAATTTTATGGAAAAATAGAAAATAACACATTATCATACACACTTTTTCCTTTAGAACTTTCAAACAAGTCGTGTCCCGAAATGATTTGTCATATTTTTCTAAGTCATATTTTTTACTAAAAACCAAATACAATCTATTTGTCTGCAGGGCCGTGGGGGTCACGTCAAATACATATTAGCTTCATATCTGTGCCCGACGGCCCAATAGAGACGCTTAAAATCGCCTCTGACTCGCGGTCATATGTTGTCCCCCGCGGCCCCAACGGAACTATTGTATGTCGACCATACGGTGTCCCCCACGGCCCAAACAGAAAAACTGAAAAATTAAAGCGGCGTTCAACGTGTTAACCGATTTTACGCTAGGGGCGATCGAAGGTACGTTCGAACTCCACAAGGGGTTTTATAAAATTACTATAGCTTCTGCCAGCCTCGTCCACGTGAAGTTTGATAATTGTCCCATGGGATCTTACAACCAGGATAAAAAGTATCCTAGTATTCCATATGTTAGTCCATTTATATGTGTGCAAAATTTCATTCAAATCCATTCAGAAGTTTTTGCGTAAAGAGTAACAAGTATCCATACATTCACACATCCAAACTCGCAAACTTTCGCAATTATAATATTAGTCAGTAAAAAAGGTAAACATAATAACAAAATAATTAAAATTAAGACAAACATAAAAGTAAATTGGTCCTGTACGAGGTCAAAAGGCTATCTCAGCATGGACTTGTAACAATAAAAAAAAAAATCACAGTGCTGGTATTCTGATAAGGCTCAAAGTGATGCTACAGCAAAGCATTAAAGCAAAGCATTAAAAATCATTGATTACACATTTTACTACACTATTTTGCCACTTCTTTAGTGTAAAACCTTTTCCTTCATTCCGAATTCCACCTTATCAGCACGCCAAAAGGTGCACATTAGGTAAACATCTTCCATATTGTGGTATGTTGTTTTAGCCCTTATCATTTCTTATTTGGATTGAGGATTATATCACGGCGAATTGTAATGGGGATTATCTGTATATGATAATAGATAAACAGATACCTACCTTTATTTTCTTGTCGTCAAACACTTACGAGATAGAAGGAAATCTCGTGAGATGATATAATAAGATAGACAGAGAGACAATGCATGATTGACGGATTGGTGGAGGGACTAATAAACTATGTTAGTGGGTACGGTCAAACAAGCCATTTGGTTTACATTTTACAACGTAATTTGTGGGTCAGAGCCTTATCACACTAGCGAGTTGCGAGCGAGTGGAAAGCGGATTGAGTGCCGCGAGTTCGCATCAGGTGCGCGGCGAACCTCAATGCGGCGAACACGCCGCGGGTGGTCAGCAAGTTCGCGGTGTGCGATCCGCGTTTTGTATAATCATTCATTTTGTTTTACTTCGCGGCGTGTTCGCCGCGCAGACGTTGCAAACTCGTGGCGAGCTCACTGCGCACTCACTCATTTCCACTCGCTCGCATCTCGCTAGTGTGATAAGGCCCTTAAACTGTAAACCAAATACATGTATATAGCTTCTTCGATCGTACATAGAAAATGCTATATCTTTAGGTGAAGTCGTGCTTGCATAGGTTGGTCTTTGGATTATTGATCACATACCGAGTTTCCTCCGTGCCTCGGAAAGCATCACGTTAATCAGTTGGTCCCGGCTGTCATTTGTAGATCTTTGACAGTCGTTCCAGGTAGTCCCAGGCGGCCCAAAAAGTTTGACAACCAGTCTTACCAAGGGATATCGTATTACTCAGTACTAAGCTGGGTTCTGGAGGTCAAATAGGCAGTCGCTCCATGTAAAATACTGGTATTCAACTGCATCTGGTTATGGTTACATTTTTGATGGCAAAGTTGTTCTAGCACACCTGGATGTTTAAAGTCCCACGTAATAGGAGCGAACCTATTGCAAATTAAATCTAGAGTCCGTGACTGGGGGTCTACACTACAAGTCCATCAACGAAGATATGGTGCCCGTACGGAAGTAGCTTTTTACTTTAAAACGAACCTACTCCCTAATATTTTCGTGATTTTTAAAAACACTTCGGGAGGGACAGATGACCAATCGAGTTGTCATTCATTTTTAGTTCGGGCTCCTGACAAATCTTATGTCCGTAAATGATACGGAGCAAGAAACACCTGTACGGCCGAAACTACGGATTTCGTGCTTAGAGAGTAGACTCGCTGTAACTTAAGCCAGAAGAGGGCGTTGTCCGCCCTTTGCCGGGATGACTGGGAGCCCGTCATTATCCTCTACCTGTTTCGCCGAAGGACATCACCGCATCCCAGGAACAATCGGCACATCTCATTACAGTTGCTGCCAGTTAAGATGGATCATTCTCACTATTTCCCTTTTCCTAATACTTATCTCTTCGTACGAACTACAAGTTATATTAAATTAAACATTTAAAAAACCCCCGACGCATAGGGTCATAATAAAAAATAAAAAAAATAAAAATATATATATATTTATTTCTTAACCAAAACAGAACAAAAGTTGATGATTTGGTTTGGTTGTTGTTGATTTAAGGTATAATGGTTCTACTAGTCAAGCCCTTACATTACCGATACCTACCCATATTGAGTGAGTTGTGAAAAAAATGTAAATCACCATTTTATGGTGGCAGCCATCTTGGATTTGAAATTTGTTATAGCGTATAGTAATTTACTAATCAAGCCCTTTCATTTGATACCCATATTGAGGGAGTTGTTGAATAAATATGTAATCCGACATTTTGTTGCGGCGGCCATCTTGGACTGATTTTTATCAAACATAGCTAAGAACACTTTCGACTAATTTACCTTTCAAACAAAAAAGAAGATATAAATTGGTTCATCCGTTCGAGAGCTACTATGCCACAGACAGACACACACACAGACACGTCAAACTTATAACACCCGTCGTTTTTGCGTCAGGGGTTAAAAACAAATGAACCGTGTATCGTTTTTCATGAAAAAATGTTGAAGATCATGATAGATGACGATTCACTCTTACGAACTTTTATAAATGTACCTAGGTGGGCTAATGACAGCTATTGTAATTTTAACTGGCAGCCTACCTCAACATAGGGGGGGACAAGGCTAGGCATATGATGTCAGAACCAAGGGTAAATAGGACAACGCGGTGATATGGATCATATCTCTCTATAGCTTATGGGTCGCTCACTATCTCAAGAATAACGTCTAAATCAGCAAATATTCTCATGGATTATTGGATTAGCCAACGTAAATGCAACGATATAACCCGGGTTTCCACAGGTTAGTAACGCAAATGAATTTTAAAGATACAGATTAAAATATATTATTTGTCTTTTTTTATATGTGGATGAAACGGATTTGTTTAAGCCAAAAAATAGGGTTGTCTGTTTTTTGTAGCGATTTCTTTTATTTCTTTTTCGGACGGAAGAGTCATTCACCGTACTTTTAAACATTAAGGTAGTCATTTTTTGTTCAAAGGAAAGAAGCCCATTAATACCTTTCGTAATATTTTGTCGGTAAGGTCTTTTAAAAATAGGCAAGACAAAAAGTCGAAAAACTAATGCTTAATGCCTGGAAGACCTTTTGTAATTATTTGCCAAGTTAAAGAACACGCGAAGGGAAGCTTCCAATGACAATTGATTGGCACGGAGGAAACTCATCGACATGTGCACACTGCCAACCTTTTGATTTTTCTTTTCGGATGGAAAAGAGAGAACAGTCGCCTTGCGGACCCCTTCCTTTCTGCTGAAATCTCTTTGAGGCGACACGACCTGTCGCCATAAGACGGGCGGACGGCAAGCTAGCCCATAGCTCACCGTCCACAGGCCCGCGCCTACGGTGGCCGGGAACCACCACGTAGCCTCCGACGGCCGGTGCGTCTCCCACGGCGGCTGGGACGAGTGATTCTCTCCCTCTCGCATTCCGTCACCTCTTTCGCCAGCATGACTGCTGCGCAGAAGGAGGTGACAGCTTCCCATTCCGTCTCGCTCCAGACCATGTATTGAACCAGAGCCGGACGCGAAAGGTCGCCGCTGCCGATTGCCGCTATACGAGGACACGGCGGTGCTTCGCCCATGTGGGGAAAACCTCCACCGTGTGCTCCACCGTGTCATCCGGTCGATCCTTACAATAGTAAAACCCGGGCGATTCGTCCCGCCCAATTCGATGCAGGAACCTCCCGAAACAGCCATGTCCGGTGACCACCTGCGTCAGGCGGAAGGTGAAAATGCCGTGGCGCCTCTCCAGCCACTCCTCAAAGAGGGGACTTATCACCACTATTGTGGCGTGCCTTGCACGGGGTTGCGACGGTCGCTCTCTCCATGTCGCTATTAGATCACACCGGAGGTCTGTCCGCTGCTGCGGCATACCGGCTCTCAGTTTCTCCCCGGCGTAGCGTCTCAGCACACGATTCATGCATTCTTTTTTTTTTTTTTTTTTTTTTTTTTTGTTTTGGCAGGAGTGGGAAATCCCCGCGGACACCTCGACTACCTCACAGATTGTGAGACAGTCGAGGTAGTGCCGGACTCGAACCGGCTAAAACCACACTCCTGCCCCACCAGTGTCCCTCTGACATGGGAATCAGAGCCCTTTTTTACTTTCTTTTAAAAACTTATTTTGCATCTGATTTTTAAAAAAAAAAGGCCGAAGAGACCATGTACTTTTCGCTTCATTTTGACTATTTTTGTATTTGAAAACTAATTACATGTCTAAGATAAATTTTTACTGAGCTACTTTTATTACCTTTTTATTGTATTACTACGTATTTAAATTAACTTTATTTAAATGGCTAAATTATACTACTATTGTCTAACTACTTTTATTTTTATTACGATTTTACTAAACTTTTAAAATGATTAACCCTAACACTCAAATGCCCTTAGTATTTCTTTTGTTCGATTTTAATTGTTTTTGTTTTGCAATGTCTATTTTGTGGCTTTACATTGTGATATCTACACCATATATACTCAATATATAACTAAATATCAAATAACAACAATTTATCAAAATTACTTGCCAAACAAAACGAACAAAAGTGACACTTACAAACCGAGTTTACAATGGTTTCCACACAAACCAACGACTCCACTAGAGCTGACCCCTGATCCAGCATAACTCCAGCCATTTTCTCATGAGAATGACTGAAGTTATCATTCTTCATGAGGCCAGCCCCAGTCTGTGCCGAATTCTTGGTATCATTGTACATGGAAGTGGGCGCACCGACAACTTTAGCAATACGCTATTGTTGCTCGCGCAAATGCGTCCCACTTCCTACGTATCGGGCAATCGTTACTGAATGCATTGTGTCGGTGCTCCCCAAGCTTGGCTCTGGTGCAGTTAACGCACACCGCTGCTTCGCCGATCTGGTTGCTCGGGCAGTCCACCCTGAGGTGCTGCCCGCCGCAGTGGCTGCATAGATCGGCTGGCTCCGTGCACAGGCGTTTGCCGTGCCCGTATGCCAAGCAACGGGTGCACTGCACCAGAGGCGTCTGGTCTTCGACGCGCACTCTCTGGAGGTCAATCCGAAGCTTGCCTCCTTCGAGTGCCCTCTTCCAGACAACTGGGGTGACACCGAGCACAATGCTATTCACGTGCGGGTTTCGTGACTTTTTGCGAAATTTCACACTCATTTTGAGTTCCCCGTCCCCGAGGCCGTCAAAGATCTCCCGGTTCTGGTTCTTAAGGGCTCTCAATACTTCCTCGTCACTGTGCACTGATAGCACGTCCCTAAGAACCAGAAGCGGGTCCCGATTCTTTACCGCCTCGACGACGAGGTTCTCTCCGGCCGATTCAAGTCGATTTTTCAGTTTTTCTCTCTCCTCCTTCGTCGCGCACCCCATGATGACCTTTTGGTCCTTGGCCTTACGGACCCTCTCTACACGCACCCAGCCCTCCTTCGCATCCACCGCTTTTCGCACTCTTTCGAGAACTTCGGCCCCCGTATCCATCTCATGTGTGGAAGAAACCACCACGGAGTGCAGCGTCGTCCGCAGCGGGGCCTGTGCACCGGTGTGGGTCTTGTTGACGGCCGCTACACCCGCGTAAGTGGTCTCCTCCACACTTTCCCTGCTTGCCAGACTATCTCGGAGCTTTTCCACCCTCTCGGTGTTCTCCTTTACGATCGAAATGTGCTCCTTGAGGGTGGTAATGAGCTCAGTCTGGCTCGCAAGACTCTCGGAGATGGACGGGGGACAGAAGTCAGCAGTGGGCGCGTGTTCCGGCACGGCTACAGGTGCGGCAGAGGCCTTGTCGCGCTCGGACTCCTTGACCAGCTCATAGAGCCTGTTTATGGCTTCGAGCACGGCAGTCTTTATTTCGGCCTTGAGGTTGCGAGAGTTGCCCAAATTAAGCTTTGCCTTATTTAGGCAAGCTCTCGCTTCCTCAATGCGACTGCGGCACTTCGCCTCAGGCTTTTTGAGCGGTCTTGAGGCATCAATAGCAGCTCGGCGCGTCCCCGGAGTGGCAGCGCCCCCCTGTGACGCAGAAGGAGTCTCGTCTCCGAAGGAGATTCTCCTCCTCGCGGCCACAGGCGAAGGCACCACTTTCTCCGCCGATCGCAGCGAGCCACTAGAGCTAGGAGCCCTCACGGTGCTGGATGGGGTGGATTCATGCATTCAGTCTGCGGCGTTTGGACCAAGATGCGCTGGAGCCGCCTGAAGGCAGCCCCGGTCCGTTCCAGTTTGGGGGCCAAACGTCGGAAATGGTCCACGAAGTTCTACCGGCTTTCGAGGATGAGTCCTAGGTCCTTCAACGTCGACTCGATGCCGATGGATACCCCGCCTTCTGTCAGTGAGGATCCCGATGGTGGCGCACTCCAAGGCCCATGAAAGCACATGGCCTCGGACTTGTGCAATGCCACCTCGAGAACCAGTTTCTCTCAACGACTATCGCAACCCCGCGTGTCGTGTTTTCGGATGCCGCCTCGTGCGACCTCCCCTGTGTCAGCACCATCGTGTCGTCAGCGTAGCAGACTACTAGAGCTATTCAGGGAGGACAGTGCGCAGCACCCAGTTGTAACTCCGCACGGCCCGTCCTAACCTGCGGTGAACAAAGTTGGTCACTCACTGAACAACAGAAGTCCAAACTCAAGCTTTGCCATCGGGCAATGGAGAGTAGCATAATAGGTGTTAAGCGATCAGATCGCGTCAGAAACACACATACATAGCACGAATGCACCCGAAGAGGTGAGCACGGATTGCCACTCATTGATGGAGGAAATCGCCGAGGTAGACCGCGGCGAATGTCGATAGACGATCTAATCTTTTTTGCATGTCCAGATACATGTTTGGTGACTACAGCAATTCGACAACCATGGATTTGTTAGAAGCACACTGTTAGATTAGTGTGTTATTAATCTTAAGTAAGTAAAACACTTACCCTATGTATCTCAGTGCATTCTCTCGTTGAGACGAGAATCATATTGTCGGTAGTTGTCTTGTAATATTTTTTTAAGTTTAAATGATGCTCGCTTTAGGACGTCCTGTTTTAAAGCAGTATTTAATTATTATAACTGGTAAGTATTTTTGTATTCTTAAGTGATTTTTGGTCTCAAGTCTTTTCAATTCTTGGTTTCTAAGTGACGTTCACTTAAAAGAATAGCCACTAGGTATGTGAGTGTAAATTAAGTTAATTTCAGAATTATTATTGTAGCCATGTGGATGTTAGTTGTATTTCCATAAACAATAATGTTAATTTATGTATTTAGGAGTTAAATCACGAACGTTCCCAGTTTAAGTTTATGATCGGTTTTGATGATGAATGATATCCATCATGACGCGATGTAGTCCCACGTCTTGCTAGACAGTCATATTTAGCATCACATCTGTAGTCTTCGAATGGTTAGATAGAAGTAAATGTAAATGTAGTAAAGGGTGTAAATAGACCGAAGTAACTAAATAGACCGGGTGTAATAGTAACGAAGCCAAATGGCACTTGTCACCCTAATTTCGATCATTGTTCGGAACCATACTAATCCCAAAATACCAATGATTTAATCAACTGAAATTGTCATAATATGTGTAATATGAAACTAACGAGCAATTTCACTTGGTCGGGTTATATTTTGGCGATCTAAAGCGCTGTCGTCTAATGTTTTGTGGTACTGGAACGCATCTGACATCATGGAACGTAAATATTCGGGCCGCAATTTTGAAGTAAGTTCACTCTGTTTACAGAAATTGTAACTTCTCGTGGCGGGGACCATAGTTACGGTGATATTGGAGGTCAAAGTTCCATCTTTTTCACAAGTTGTTTTTTTTTCAAATATTAAGGTCCTTAGCTTTAAATACCTCCGTAACTCGTTTACTGCAGGCGTGCGCATGCGCAAGCACAATGTTTTGAGTGCGTTACATTGAGTTTTATCGTAAAACGTGATTTTCACCCAAAAAAGTAAGTTTGATGTACAGAATGCTGTATGGTATATGTTCACTCACAGTTTGCTATTTATTTTTATTGAATTCCATGTCGGCGGGTTATAGGTATATTCCTTTAATTACTAACGTGGTATTTGTTTTCTTTTTCCAGCCAATCTATCCCTCATAACCGTGGGTCTGAGCGTGGCGTGGTCATCACCAGTACTTTTAAAGTTGAAGAATGAGACGGAGACCGTTCTGCCTAGACCTATCACCGAGGAGGAAGGATCATGGATCGCGTCCATAGGTTGTGGCTGTGGTCTTGTTCGTAAGTTATAAGCTCTGTTTTATAAGTCAAATTTTTTCTTCTAAAAGAAACGATTGAAACAAAGTTTTAGACCCGAAATCCATCAAAGCGGAGACGATCAAAATCATGTCATCCCAAAGACGTCCACTGCTGGACATAGGCCTCCCCTAAGTGTCGCCACATTGACCGGTCTCATACGTCTTACATCCAGCGAATCCCCACAACCTTCACCGGGTCATTGGTCTACCCAGTGGGAGGTCTTCCGGTCGTCTTTGTCAATTTTACGGACTGAATCATAAAAATAAAAATTCATTTTGGGGTTTTATTAAAACGTGACTAAAAACTCTAAAACAATACTATTTTTTCAGTTATCTGCTCCATAGGCTTCTTAATGGACCGCCTTGGCCGGAAGACCTGCATCATCCTCGCTGGTATACCTCGGCTGGTGATGTGCTTCTCCCTCATGTTCGCGACGGATGTCTGGGCGCTGTTCTTTGGCAGGGCAATCGATGGATTCGCTAATGTCATGATTTTATCCGTAGTTCCTACTTATGCTTCGGAGATTGCAAGCGTAAGTATACGGTCTTTTAAGTGAAAACTTCTTTAAGGCTTGTTGAACACTTTTTATGTGAACAAAAATCATGGAAGAATCATGAATCACGGATGTTAAGATTGTAAGGTCGCCGGTATGACTGGTCATGACCTGATGTTAAGTGGACATTTGCAATATCAGAGGGATTGCAGATTGTAATAGTCCTCCTGGCCGTTTTTCGGCCACGGTGGCTTAACTCGGTCATCGGCGCGGGAGATAAATCGCACACATATATTGTGTGCGCTGACACAGGTGCAGTCTCCGTTCCTTTACTCACATAGTCTGATGAGACAGATCATGCGCAGGACCAGCGGGTTAAAGTGCAAGGGGTCGCAAACCGCCAACTTTCAAACTCTGGCCCATTTATGAGTTTCTGAAAGCAAAATCTAATGACAGTTTTTGCCCGATCCGAGAATCGAACCCATGGCCCCAACCCGCAGCAGTCGCGCTTGGGACTATCTGACCAACCTATCGAACCTATCGGTCTGGCTTCAAAAATATTTGTGTTAGTTTAGATATGTTACCGGCCAAACCCGATTTCAGGAGAAACTAGTTTTGCCTAGGCTAAACTGAAGCTTGAGCTCTTTCTTGCATCCTAGTCGAGGGAGACCTGCCCGCGTAGCATGACTACCGTAGACACGACAGAGAGTCGACAAATCTTTTATTCATCTGTCATTTTGTCGATGAACAAAAGATTTGTCGAGTCTGTCTCGTTTCTCCGGTTGTCATGCTAGGCGGGCTGGTCGACGGAGTCCCGCTTTGCGGGGCTCCTACTTCTTAATGGTTTATAAAGAAATAACTACGAAGGGTATGGCGGGGTCTATTCGCTCGCTTCGCTCGCTCATTCGTCCCTGCCGTACCCTTTTGCCCTAATCTATCCGTGTCGGGGTGCCCCAAGTCGGTATAGTTTAGCCTAGGCAAAACTAGTTTGTCCTGAAATCGGGTTAGGCCGGTTACAAGATACACTAGCGGGAATGTCTTTTTATAAAATCAAAAACGCGACGCTGAAATAGATGAAGCGATAGTATACTTCCAGTTAGTATGGGCTTAATAGGTAATTTTGTAGTAAAGAATTGAGCCCTAAAGCCCGATTTATATTGGCCAAGTTTGTAGATAAGTACAGTGGGTAAGGAAAACCTACCACCTCCCATGGCCCCACCACATGGTCATATGAGCCAGAACATCAAGGAGACAATGCTACAACCGCAGTCGCTTCTTCATACCGTGTACAAGTTCTTACGACCTTCATCGCTTTCCCCCCTTTCTGGAGTAGGTTAGGACAGTGGTGTAAACCGATCGGACAGTAGCGTATGAACAGACACTGTCAAGGTTTTCGTAGTCGCTGCTTACCATTTCCCTTGACCAATGTAAACTGGAGCCTAAATGCCTGAGGTTTTCTGGCAATGTAGCTAGACAGAAAATAACACTATTTTTTTCATAAGGTTTTTTTCTTAGTTTTGTAATGATTAAGGTGATAAACAAACAAAAGTGACGCAACATCATCCGCTGTCGTAAGTGGTGACTGTGTTAAGTACCTCATAATCTCAACATGCACTAGATGTAAATACTGATATCTGTCTGAGTCTAGCTTTATAATTACTTTTGATAATGCTGATAAAAGCACCAACGTCATAATGATAGAATATAGAAGTACACTGCTCGCACTGTAATAATCCCTGACTGCTATGCCGGAAGTCGTGGGTTCGATTCCCACTCAGGACAAATGTTTGTGTGATGAGCACGATCATTTGTTCTGTGTCTGGGTGTAATTTATCTATAATATGTATGTATTTAGAAATATATAAGTATGTTTATCAGTTGTCTAGTACCCATAACACAAGCTCTGCTTAGCTTGGGACTAGATGGCGTTGTGTGATAGTTGTGGAATATTATTATTATTATTATTTATTCTAGCCAAAAAGCTAAAGAATATTGACACGCAGACTGTTGCGCTTCGTTTTACATCCATACACTTTTCAAAAATCATCTCACTCTGTTTACGCAGTTGGTAAAAGCTAAAAATTAATCGTAATTTGTCTTTCCAAAACCACTGCCGAAAGCGTATACCTAAACACACTATCTTAAAAATCTATTTCATCATCATCAAGGTCCAGCCGTTATCCTAATTTCTTTGGTGTTGTGTCTTCGCAGCATGACGTCTTCTATCTTACTTCTTCATTCCTTTTAATCTCATCAGACAACTCCTTTCTCGCAATATCACCTTCACACCTTTGGTCTTATAAAAAAATCTCTTATCAAAGAGAATCTTCCAGAAAGAAGTCCGTGGCGCTCTCGGCACGATATCTCAAGTGGCTTCAGCACTGGGAATGCTGATCTTCTTCTCCATCGGTCCCTACGTATCGTACTTTGAACTGCACCTGGTATTCACCATCATTGTTGCAGCCATCACCGTGCCCATGTGGTTCATTCCAGAGACACCATATTACTTGTATTCTAAAGGTAAGATCAGTTTATTTGGTAGCTTGGTTAGTTCTTTCATAGTCATTTTAACTGTTACCACTTCTTTGTCAAGATCGAATTGATCTTCACAAGTTTTGCAATTAGGTCGTCAGTGGATTGTAGTCAAAGGTTATTATGACAGTGAAAAGACTGTAGATCAATGTACCTGCTTCAATGTCACGAAGCTCTGTTTGGGAATGATTTCCTCATTGGCTTTGTTTGAGCAGAGGTAATTGAGGATTATCATTTATTATTGACATACAGGAAATATTTTGTGAGTTAAATATACACGAATCTTGTTTGCATTACGTTCGATTTCATGGCCGGTTGGCGTCATGCGCGAATCGAACAGGCTATTCGTAGTTCAAATTGAATTTTAACAAATAGCTTGATTATTTAGGGATATCAATGTGATAAATCTTATTAATGGTAAATCAGACATTAGTTTTACATAGAGTGTAAACTGACCCTTTGCCATGCTGATAAGCCAGGCTGAAAATTAACTTTTTTTGGTGTGAATAATCGGTAGCGCTCAAAACATTGTGTTGATGGGTGCTCTGAATAGTACAATGGTCATAGAGGTATTTGAAGTAAATAAAATAGAACTATGATCTTTAATAAAATCTGCAGCTAAAAGGTATCCCTGATAAGGTCCAGAAGATAAAAAAAACACAATGCTGAGAAGAACTCCTCTCGGCTTTGTTCATCCTTTCAAAGAGTCTACTGATTATTTATATTGTAATACTTTTTCCAGGACGCAAAGAAGAATCCCTAAGAGTCTTGAACAACCTTCGAGGCTCAGAAGATCTAGCCAACGAGGAGTACAAACTATACTCTTTAAACCAGCCGAAACTATCCAAGAGAGAGATCTTTAAAGACAAAACGACCTTAAAAACGCTGGGGAAAGTCATATTCTTGAGTATCTTTCTAGAATTAATAGGATACAATGCTGTAATGTTCTATATGCAGACCGTGATGGTGTCGACACAGACTTCTGTAGGAGAAGATGTGGCTTCCGTTGTGTGTGGGTGCATACAGCTTCTGGCTTGCTTCTTCACTATCCTGTTGACGGATAAATTTGGAAGGAAACCTGTATTGGTGACGACACTATTCGGAATGGCTGTAGGGATGGTAAGATGGTTTTTCAATCTTATATTATTGCTTGCCACCAACCCCTACTTTTTGGCTGTAAAATTCCTATCTTTCAAGCTGAAACTTTCACAAAGTTTCATCGAAATTGGTTCAGTGGTTTCGGCCTGTACGAACATAGTAACGTGTTTTTTTCCTTTCACCCCCTTCGAAACCTAATTGATCAATCAGGTTTTTGGGGAAAATCCAATGATTTTAAACAGATTATGTATTGGGTTCACAGCTTGGGCTGGGTACATTTTTCCAACTGAAGCAAGAGGATTTTCCGATCAGAGGGTTCCTAAACTTTCTACCACTCCTGTCTATGATCCTGGTTATATTCTGTTTTAATGCAGGTAATTATATACTTTTTCACTTTTTTCAGAAATGCAACCCTATACGGTGTATAGTCACGACCACCAATATATAAACACTTTCCTAAATTGAATTGCAATTTTCGCGAGAAACATTTTGTGTTTACTTATTGGTGCTCGTGACTGTACTAGTTTTTACCATGATTTTGAATTAGGAACTTACTATCGATAGCAAACCTAGTAAAAACAAAACGTTCTATTGTCTTTTCACTTTATGATGGTGAACGATCATCTCCTCGGGGTTTATCGTCAGGTGCAGTGGAGATTTACCATTAGGAAATTCTCGATGGTAGCCCCGAGTCTTGATTGAAATCATGGAACAGATTTGCCATTAACTTCACGTCAATGGCGACGTGGGTGTACCATAAGTAACAACACATTTGACGTTTGTTTGACGACTGGATTGGACTTGTTTGCTGATGAATTGAATTGAATTGAAAGCGAGAATGTTAGAATGAACGATCCCATGTCAACTCGTGAAATAAATGACATCTGTTTTATAAAGTTTACGCTTGGCTTCGAATGTTTGCGGTTCTGTGAGAAGACAGAGAAAAGGATTCATCATCATCATCATCATCCATACTCCAACTTTACCTACTGCTGGGTATATGCCTCTCTTTGCTTGTGCCAAGCACCACGCTCTTATGCCAGTCTCATCCAGGATGAAAAGGATAACTTTTATGGCATATACTATATTAAATGTAATAAACATCCCTCTGAATATCCCTCCGGCAAAATATGGTTTGCCTCAATATTTCTTCATTGAAATTTGATCTTCTTTTTTCCAGGTATGGGCTCCATATTCTGGATGGTAGTGGCTGAGCTGTTTGATGGACCAGCTCGAGCCATCGGCTCTTCAACCGGAGTAGGTGTCGCTACCGCTTTCGTCTTCCTAACCACCAAATACTTCGCTTACGTCACGTTTGCGATAGGAGCTGCTAACACTTACTGGATATTTAGCTGCAATTGTGTTATTACTGCGCTTTTCATTTTGTTTTTGATACCTGAGACTAAGGGGAAAACGTTTGCTGAGATTCAGGAGGAAATGGGCAGGAAAATGGTTAAGGATGTTGAGAAGGAGAAAGAATAAAGTTTGTGATAAATGTCTGTTTGGCTTGCCTTTTTTTAGGGTTTCCTACCTCAAAGGTAAAAATAATTCTTATAGGATCAATTTGTTGAATGTCTGTCAGTCAAAATCCATTTTCTCAAGAACACGTCAATGTATTAAGTTAAAAATATCATATTCTCTGGTGTACTATCGCTAACAGATGTAAAAAAAAAAGTTGTCAACGCGATCAAAAGATATCAAACATTCGTATCGTATCTTTTTATACGTATCTTTTTTTTATTCCCTTGTGATATCGCAAAATCAAAACCGATAGGGTACAACTAGTAGATCTAGAATCATGAAATTTTTTGGCACATTTAGAGGAAAAAATGAAAACCGTAAATAGGTATTTACGTAGTACGTACGTATGTTTAATAAGAAAAAACCCGCCCTGTTTAATCACGTTTTAAAACGATGATGGCACAATCTGTTTTCAGCATTAAATGAAGGGATAACCATGAAAACTAAAGCAGTTTTAAATTCAATGGGATCAATTCAATAAGAAATAGCACTTTTTTCATTCATGGTTTTCCTTTCATATAATTGGTCATGTTTGTTAGAGAGATTTGAGCCATGATTTGATCCTATCGATTGATATGAAAAAGGTACAGAATTTTATTTTCGAACTTTAGTCGATCCGTCCCGGTTTCGATGCCCGAGAGTGCAAACGAAAATCTGTGAACACAGATTTTTTTAAATAAAGGAATGTTTCTTTTGAGTAAAATTCGCTATCTCCAGTATTTAGAGTACTTTCCCTTCAGGTGGCATCTTCGATCAATCGAAGGGTGGCATTGACAAATTCCACCCTACATATACAAGTGTGGGAATGTAAGGTGAGTAAAGTGGTAACACTGATTGAATGAGGGAATATAATATGATGGAGTGACAACACTCTGTGTGTCAAGACGGATGCGCAGAGAATCACAGGGGGTAGTAGAAACTTCCATACATTGGCTTCAAACAAAATTCTCATAGTGCTGCCATCTGTGAGTGTGCTTATGGACACCAACTTTTCAACTGTTTGATAGCTTACAACTGTCATAACTGTTGAACCTATTTGGTTTAAATTCAATAAAGAATCATCCTGGCTGTATAGTGTTCCAAATACAACTCTATTCTGAGTACTGACTTCACTTGACTTTGTCATACAATAGCAAAACTCTTACATTAAAAACGTGTGTTTTATTCCTAAAATATTAGTAGGTTATGGGCCCAGGCTAGTGCTATGGAAGCGAGCGGAGATTCCTCGTCACCATCGACGACCACGAAGGCGTCGGCACCAAATTCAATGATTTTTGGAACCACTACCGCTGTTCCAAATATCGAGAAACTGGAGGGAGCGAAGAACTATACTTCATGGAGCTTCGCAATGAAGAATACTCTCATTGTGTGCGACCTCTGGGACTGCGTAAACAGCCCTGCTGAATATAAAACACAGGTAGGAGACGACGATATCTTTAAACGTCTAGATGCGAAAACTATGGCGAAAATTTGCCTCTCGTTGACACCACGAGTATATCCAACCGTGATGAGTGCCACGACAGCAGAAGGAATGTGGAAGAAGCTACAAGCTGCATATGCAGACAGCGGCTTACTGCGGCGACTGAACCTCTTGCGCAGACTATTTAACTACAAGCTCTCCTCATTTAAGAGTATGGAAGCTTATGTGAGCGAGATACGAGCAACACAGCAACAGCTCATCGAAGTTAACGAGCCAGTAGATGACGAGTTCGTAGGACTGATTATGCTGACAGGGCTGACCGAGAAGTTTAATCCAATGGTCATGGCTATCGAAAACTCTGGAACGAAACTTACGTCGGACTCTGTAGCTGCGATCCTATTAAAAGAAGATCTACGTTATTCCCAATCGAAAGAGACAGATGCTGCGTTGACCGTTAATTCTACTAAGAACTCAAGCCTTCGCCCACCAGTTTGCACATACTGCAAGAAGAAAGGACACCTCGTCTCAGAATGTCGTAAAAGGAAGTGCAAGAAGAATGTGACTAACTTAGTTTCTAATATTACTGATGTTACACTTTTATTATCTTTTACTACACCTCCTTTTCAGCTTCCCACATCCATCTCACCATGGTACTTAGATTCTGGTGCAACCGCACACATGTGCAACGACATACGCATGTTCAGTGACTTTGCACACAGCTCAAGCTATGTCATTGCAGCCAACAATGAAAAAATGGCATGTAAAGGTACGGGTACAGTTCAATTAAATGTATCCAATAGTGTTCATTCCATATCTAACGTTCTCTTTGTCCCCAAACTAGCTGCGAACTTATTATCAGTCAGTAGCCTAGTTCAAAAAGGTTTTGTAGTTATATTCTCGCCAAAAGGTGCGACTATCCTTCTCAGACAAGAATGCAATGTTTCCGGAATAACAGTTGCTACTGCTTCAAATAAACAAGGCATGTACAAGCTTGACATTTCCGAAAATCAAGCTCAGCTGATTACTGACAGAAAGCTACCAGCTGTGTTATGGCATAGACGTCTTGGACATATCAACGTTAAAGCGATGAATATTTTAAAAAAGTATTCTACGTCAGGCATAAACTATAATGACACGTTGAATGAAATCTGCATTCCTTGTGTACAAGGAAAATTAGCAAAAAGGCCGTTTAATAAGTCCAAAAGTAAGACAAAAAATAAACTCGAATTGATCCATACAGATCTATGCGGACCAATGAGTACGCATTCATGGGGTGGTGCCCTATATTTGCTTACATTTACGGACGATTTTACTCGAAAAACTTTTGGTTTTTTATTAAAGTCTAAAAGTGAAGTTTTTTCGAAGTTTGTCGAATTCAAGCATCATGTTGAAAACCAAACTGGTCTTAAAATTAAAACTTTACGATCAGACAATGGCGGAGAATTCGTAAACGGACCGATGTCTACTTTTTTGCAGGAAAATGGAATAGTTCATCAGAAAACAGTCCCATATAATGCAGAGCAAAATGGAACTTCAGAACGCGTCAATAGAACTGTAATTGAAAAAGCAAGAACAATGCTTCATGACTCCAAGCTACCAAAAGCTTACTGGGGTGAAGCTGTGAATACAGCTATCTATTTAAAAAACGTAACACCAACTCAAGCGTTGAAAAATAAAATTCCTGACGAATTATGGTATGAAAAACCGATTGATTTATCACATCTTCGTGTTTTTGGTTGCGAAGCGCATGCTTTAATTCCTAAAGAGAAGCGCACTAAGTTAGATTCAAAAACAAAAGCTTGTATCTTTGTTGGTTACTCAAGTGAGAGTAAAGGCTATCGCCTTATAGATCCTCATAATCCCAGATCGATCATTGTCGCACGTGATGTCATCTTCATCGAAGATAAAGTGGGAA
The DNA here is from genome assembly GCA_950022955.1 of Xestia ashworthii. NCBI lineage: Eukaryota > Metazoa > Arthropoda > Insecta > Lepidoptera > Noctuidae > Xestia > Xestia ashworthii. Next base: position 16,314,977 of record OX465570.1, on the reverse strand, counting down.
ACCCTGCTACAGCAGTGGAACCTACCACTACTACTGCCGACAGTACCCTCATTTACGACCAAATAAGGATAGAAAATTCACAACCAGTAACACCAGAATCGTTTACAGATACTGAACGAATTGAAAGCCAGCCAGAAGTTTCAGAAGCAGAAACATCACAGGAGTACTTGACTGTCGAAACTTTACAACCAGTAACACCAGAATTGTTTACAGATACTGAACGAATTGAAAGTCTGCCTGAAGTTTCTGAAGCAGAAACATCACAAGAGTATTTGACTGCAGATAACGAATCCAGTGAATCAGCATCAACTTCTCCAGAAACAGACAGCACGATCAATGAACCCAGATATCCGCAACGACAACGACGACCACCTGACAGATACAGTCCGTCGATGTTTATGGTGTCAGACTATGAACCGGAAACCTACAAACAAGCCGTAGAAGATGTTCACAGTTCTGAATGGCAAAAAGCTATGAAAAATGAGTACGATTGTTTAATGAAACACGGGACATGGCAATTAGTAGAGAGACCCACAGACAGAAAGATTATTAAAAATAAATGGGTCTATAAAATAAAAAAGAATACTAACGGCGAAGTTGTTAAATTTAAAGCAAGATTAGTAGCAAAAGGCTTTACCCAGGTGCATGGTATCGATTACGGTGAGACTTTTTCTCCTGTAGCACGACTGTCGTCAGTTAGACTGCTTCTTGCGTTTGCCGTACAACTTAACGTCCAGTTAGATCACCTTGATGTAGAAACCGCTTTCTTAAATGGCGATTTACAAGAGGAAATCTTCATGGAACAGCCGCCAGGCTTTGAAATCGACCGAAAAGGAAAAGTTTGCTTACTTAAAAAATCGCTATATGGCCTAAAGCAATCTCCTAGACAGTGGAATATAAAAATCTGCGAAGCCATGAATAGCTTATCGATGACACAAGCAGCAAACGAGCATTGCGTTTATTATAGACGAGACGGTAACAAAATACTTGTAGTTTCCGTATTCGTGGACGATTTTTTCATCCTCTGTAATAATGAATGTATGAAAGAGACCTTCAAGAATGCACTCAAAAAACTTTTCATTGTGAACGATCTTGGTCCTCTGAAAGACTGCTTAGGCATGCGAGTTATTCAAAATGTTGATTACATCACACTTGACCAAACCAAGTACATCGAAAAAATCGTTGAAAAATTTGGAATGAAAGATGCAATTCCAATCTCCACTCCAATGGAAGCTGGTATGAAGCTCACCATTCCGGCCAAGGAAGATGAGAGACCTGATTTACCGTACCAACAGCTTATCGGATCTCTAATGTACATTTCAATAGGAACAAGGCCTGACATATCGCATACAGTGTCTTATCTGAGCCAGTTCAATGTACATTACGGGGAGGTGCATTGGAAAGCTGCTAAACGGGTACTCAGATACCTGAAGGCAACAAAAGACTTAAAACTTTGTTTTGATAAAAAGGAAGAAAGCTATCCTATCGGATACGTAGACGCTGACTACGGCAGTAATGTCATAGACAGACGATCATACACAGGATACGCCTTTAAAATGAGTGGTGCGTGCATATCTTGGGAATCGCGCAAGCAGCGCACACCTGCACTGTCCACCACTGAGGCTGAGTACATGGCACTTACTGAAGCATGTAAGGAAGCCATTTACATGAGATCACTCATTAAAGAAGTTTTCGACGTCATTCAGCCCATTACCATTTATTCGGATAACCAAAGTTCACTCAAACTCACTCGAAATGATACCTTTCATAGTCGCACTAAACACATAGACATAAGGCATCACTTCATTAGGGAACTTTCACAGACTGATTTCAACCTACAGTACATTTCAACAAATGACATGCTAGCCGACATACTCACTAAATCACTAACCAGAATCAAACATTCTAGATTTACAAATGCTTTAGGTTTAGTTCAGAGTAGTTAGCAATTTCAATATATTTTTTGTACTGAATGTATTTGTTTTTTAAGGGCTGTCATATTTTTTGAATTGTATTTTTATATACAGGTTGATGTTATTTTTTGTTTGTACCTATGGAATATCTTTGGTACAGGATGCTCCATTACGGGGAGGTGTTGAACCTATTTGGTTTAAATTCAATAAAGAATCATCCTGGCTGTATAGTGTTCCAAATACAACTCTATTCTGAGTACTGACTTCACTTGACTTTGTCATACAATAGCAAAACTCTTACATTAAAAACGTGTGTTTTATTCCTAAAATATTAGTAATAACGAGAACAGCTTTATTTATAAAACTTGTCAGTGAAGTAGCTAGGCTATCTACTTGTTGACTTGGTGACAGCTGTTGCTTTGTGAATAATGGTTCACAAGTTCGAATCCTCGGTTAAGGGGCCGGCGGAGCATGCGTTTTTCATACAAACGTAATACCAAAATAATAAGAAAATCAAGCATATTCTTAAGGCAGTGTGTATATATTTCGATTGGATTACAGAATATCTATGTTCCCAAATAAATATTTTGAAAAAACAATGATATAAAGACGAGATATGAAGAATTTAAAATTTCTATAGAAAATTTATTTTTATCATAACTCTTGTTTAAATCGGTGTTCATTCAAAATATGTGTTTGGGAACCTATATATTCTGTATTCCAATCGAAATAAATACACACTATCTTAAGAATATGTTTGATTTACAAATTATTTTGGTATTACGTTTGTATGAAAAACGCATGCTCCGCAGGCCTCTTAAGAATTACTTTTTGGTATTTGGAAGAACAAAAACTAACAGCGCCATCTAACAGCTTAGGTACACAGTTTTCAAAACGAAAACCAGAGTTGCGCATCTATCTTGTATTATACAACGAGTAACAGAAAGGGTTACGATTTCGATGGTGGTCCCATAGAGAAAGTTGTTCAGTTTGATGGTCTGTAGCACACCCTTTCATGTGACTATACCCTTTTTGTTACACGTTGTATAGTGAATTATCTATGGAGAATCAGATGATAGAGTGTACGAAGCACGGCGAATAAAGATGGAAAACGTTTAATTTATTAAATTCAAGAAGTAAAATAAATGCTTTTGGTTTATTTCGAATCCCACACCACTACATACAGGTTGGTATTTTATCATGTTTTTAATTTTTTGGTATCCTGTAGAAACAAAATAAAAAACTGAATAAGATAATTAAAAATAATTTATTTACATGATGATTTTAATCACAGTTCACGTACGTAATAATAATAAGAACAATTGTTTTGACACTCTTTTGTGAGGATCGCAGTGGCGTACATTGACCAACCTACATTTATTACAGATTTTACTTTTAAATCAGTAAAAGTGAATGTAGTTTTAATAAGCAGTGGTAGCCTAGTGGTTTGATCGTCGTACTGCCAAGTTAAAGGTCTCGAGTTCGAACCCAAGCCACGCACCTCTGATTTTTCGGATTCATGTGCGTATTGTATAGGTAATGATCACTTGCTTTTTGGTGAAGGAAAACATCGTGAGGAAACCAGCATATCTGAGAGAGATATTCCTCGACGGCATGTTAAGCGAAGTCAGAGGCCGATGGGCGGCTTAAGAACTCTGTCACCAGGTTTAGGCAACTAACCACACGATAAAGAAGAAAGAAGAAGAAGTGTTAACAATACCTAAAAAACGAACTTCTTGATCGACAAGAATTTATACACTTACGAGTATATTGATACTATGACACTACACTTGTTTACAAATAAAATAAAATAATTAATATTTTAACAAATACCTACCAAAATTTAAAAAAAAATACGAGACTTAATAATAATTACTATGACTAGACTTTTGATTGAGAGCTATATATACCTGTCTTTAGGTTCAGCCGTGCACGCCTAGGTTGGTCTGTGGATAGGTGACCACCCTTACATACCGAGTTTCCTCCGTGCCTGCGAATTTGTAAATATCTTTGACAGTCGTTACAGGCAGTCAGTGGCCCAAAAATTTTGACAACCACTCTAACCAAGGGGTATCTTATTACCCAGTACTAACTGGGTTGTGGAGGTCTGATAGGTAGTCGCTCCATGTAAAATACTGGTATTCAGCTGCATCTGGTTACACTGGAAGCCAACCCCAACATAGTTGGGAAAAGGCTAGGCAGATGTTACTGAAATAGTGGCTTACGAACTAATCTTTTAAAAGTGTATTTGATTTTAGCTTTTTTAATACCAAACGGTAGGTAGCGTAAGAATTTGACATTAAACCGTTACGGTGTGAAGGAATTTGAAGAAGTTGATTCTTGGAAGCTCGTAGGTTACCATTATGAGATTTGGCCAACAAAGTCGTTAGATAATCGGGAGCCCATGGATCGTTCACAATCATGAAGAGCCGGAAAGATCAGAGGGACCTCCTGAGTCAGATAGGCAACCATTTAAGCTGAGAACGGCAGGAAGAAATGTGATCGTATTTACGAAGGCCAGAAACAAAACGTAGTACTTGAGAAGTTGATCCAATTTATTTAGAAGTTCCTGGGAAATATCAAAACAACAAACATCACTATAATGAGAAGCACAAGTGACTGGACCAAAGTGAGTTTGGAGCTAGATGGGAGGAAATGCTTGAATCTATAGAGAGACTGCAGTGAGAACAAGACTTTCTGGCTCACTTGAGCCACGTGTTTATTCCAACTTAAACTGCCGTCAATGTACAGACCTAAGTCTTTTACATGAGGTGAAAGTGAGTTGACGGAGTTGTCGAACATTAGTGGCATAAGTTGGCTAGTGTTAACATTTCTTAAATAGTACGAACTACCAATAAGGATGGCCTGATATTTCCCGATGTTAACAGAAACAAATTTGCCAGACCGACAGACAGATTCGACAGTTTTTTGATCAGCATTGAGTGACGAATTGCAATTGTCAAGGTTGGCAATGTCTGAATGTGCGTATAGTTGCAGGTCATCAGCGTACAGATGGTAAGAACATTTAAAGGTAGCAGTAACGGAGTTCAAATAAAGAAAATAAGACAGGAGAGAGTATACCGCCTTGTGACACACTAGTTGCCACATCGCATCAGTTAGAGCAATCCTGATCAACACGCACCCCTTGCTGTTGACCCCGAAAATATAAAGAAAACCAATTGCATAAGAACGAATAGACAAAATTTGAGACAGTATGTCGAGGAGAATGTCGTGATAAACGGTGTCAAAAGCATTGGAAAAATCTATTAGAACCAAGACCGTTAATCTCTAATTCTACAGGCCATTCATTATGTAAATGTAAGCTGTGGCTGTGCTGTGGCCAGGCCGAAAACCGGATTGGAAACAAGACAATGGGATTATTCTTGAAAACGTACCAGGATATTTGTTTCAAGGCAACTGCTTCTAGGATCTTGGAAAGGAAAAGCAGAATGAAGATCTTCCTTCTTCCCTCTCAAAATGATTTGTATCTCTGCAAAGCTCTTTCCCTTCGTTTCAGGAATACAAAACATGATGAATAAACATAATAATATACAATTAACACTGAAAATCCAGTAGGTAGTAGCTGGGCCAATGACTGCAGTGAATAGAGCGAAATATTTCGTTGTTAAGAAGATGAATAGTGTTGTCACTACACGGGATATGGACATGCCCATCCCTCTTGATGGATCGTCGAAGAGTTCCGCGTTGATAACCCATATTAGGGACCCGATACCTGGATAATAAAGAAACTTTGGTTACGGATTGTTACAGGATTTGATAAAATCGGACATTTTTTAATCTCAAAGTCACTCAAAGCATTTATATCAATTTCATTGTCACATGCACTTTTGAAGGTCAAAGACCAAATAATGAAGTAACAGTCCTAGACACAATGCACAACTTACTCATAACTTGTGAATGTCTTTTGTTGCACACTCCAAAGCGTAGATCTTCTATGGAGAAGAATGGGCAAGAAACTCTTTGAACACTCTTTTAAATCAAAATACAAGACCATGTTACATCATTCATGTTGAGATTAAACATACAATGCATTCGTATTTAAAAACAATTAAGAAAAACGTGCATATTAAGAGCGGCGTCCAGACTAAATGATTAAATAAACAACTTGAAAGTAATTAAAATAAACCGTGACAGCTAAGAGATTACTAGTTGTTAGTAGATGACAACTGACATCGCCCGTCCACAAACAAGATGGTGGTCTCATGGACAAAGTGGTTCAGTTTGATGGAATTAATATGACCACAACTTACTTGGTACACACTGTAACAGTATACAACTTGTAAGACATGAGCTCAGGAAAGAGATTATTTTTCAATCAAGACTAAATCAAGACTCAAGTTTAGAAATAATTAATTGCAATATTTTTACCTGCACTATAACAGTAGACCACCAATATAAGTGATACTAGCGGCAAATAGTTCAGAAATCCATGCACTGACAGGTCCTCTTTCAGTTTGAAGAACAATCCTAGGCCAAACTGAAAAAAAAAAACAATACACTATCCTTACTCATTCCAAACCCAGTTCTTGTGTTCGTTTAAAATTGTAACTAGAAGGTATTATTTTGAGATTATCAACATTGATGTATGAGAAAAATAAATTACGGTATAAATAAATAAAATAAATAAATTTCATTTAATTCAGGTCATTGACCCATATTACGTACAAAACAATAATATGCAAGCATAAACTACTCTGCGCGAGCTTCTTCTTTAAAATGAAAAAAGAATAACGTTTATCGGTCCATATTATTGACGGGAACATGGATGAACAGAGATTTAATAAAAAATATCAGCTGAACGTATAGAACGAGCCTTTTTGAAGGCTAAAATAAGGCAAAAAAATCTCACCATTCCCAACGCCATGCCAACACAAGTGACTGTTAAAATCGGCTTTCTTCCAAACCGATCAGTCACCAACGTAGTACAGAAACTGGCAAACAGCTGTATCAACCCAATGGTCACTGAAGCCACTTCAGGTCTTACTGACGTTTGAGTTGACTCCAAAACAGTCTGGAGATAGAATGTTACAGCATTGAACCCGACAAACTGAGCTCCAATACCCAAAATAAGGACCAGAATTGAAGATTTTATGAACAGGCTGTTTGTCAGAATGTCCTTTTTGGATATTTTGATGTTGTTAGTTTTTGAAGCCATGTCGTATTCTTTTAGCTCTTCGTTGGCTAGTAACTCTGAGCCTCGGAGGAATGTCAGGACTTCTAAGGCTTCTGCTTTGTGACCTGAAATGAAGAAGATAGGAATGATTAGACTATACGCCAGCAGGTTTTTTCAATTTTATTCTAAGGACAGTGATGAGGTTGAAGGTGGAACGAACTAACCCAAAAGAAGCCTATTAACCTGCGACTTAAATAGATTGGGGTCTTATGAACATAAGTGTTAAGAAAATGTGTGATAGAAGGTGTTTTTGTTCCGTTTATGCTTAGATAAACGGGAGAGCAGCGGTGGCCCAGTGGTGGTGGCCCCGACTTACGTTCAGTAAGTCGTGGGTTCAAACCCAGGCAGGCGAATTACTTTGTGTAATTTATTACATCACCGCTGCTCTCAAAACGGTGAAGGAAAACATCGTGAGGAAACCGGCATGTCCTAGAATCATAAATTCGAAGACATGTGACATCTACCAATCCGCACTGGGCCCGCGTGGTGGGTTATATAGCCCATTTCCTGTCGTAGAGAGGAAGCCTGTCCCAGCAGTGGGAACATTAATAGGCCGATGATGATGATGCTTAGATTTCAAAATTGTTCTTCCAAAGTCTCGTATCTAGAGAACACCATAATTATTATTTTATGTTCGTGCTAAACTACATTCATCTTTTTTTTGTAAAAATGTACAATTTAAAATCATAAAATTCATAAATTTCTATGCAACAGTCACGTTTGAGACAAAACGTGATGAAAATAAAATTTGTTCACGTGCAAGTCTGCGGTTTTGTTTAGATTGTTTCCTGTAGTACATAATAAATGAACGTAGTTAATGGCATCTGCATACATAATCAAACACTCAAAATCAAATTTCTGATACACAATGTGTAAATGTGTTTGAAGTGTGTGTGTAATGTGTGTGTTGTGTGTGTGCCTATTACCTGCCTAGCCTTTTCTTAATTTTACTGCGGTTGGCTTAGTCTTACTGTATGCAGCTGATTACCAGTATTTTACATGGAGTGACAACCCAGTTAGATATGGATAAATCGGTACTGGTTGTCAGACTTTTGGGTAAACGACTGTCAAACATACAAATGACAGCCGGGGCAATAGGCTTGTTAACTGAAAAAATCTAATTAGTCCGTCACTTAGATTATCAAAAAATATTTGACCCGTATTTTTTCTTTTGTCACATAAAACAAAATTGACGAAGATACGACGCTTTTAAATTTCCCAATACGTCACTGTTCGGTATGATTCATAGTGAGTACTGACGTCACGAGCCCCCACGCCCGAGTTTTGATGCGTTTTATCTTTGTCAATATTCGTTGATTTACAAAAACAAAAAATACGTGTCCATTATTTTCTAATACTCTAACTGACGGACTAAATAGATTTGCAATTTATTGATGGTGGAAACAAGCCTATTGGTTTAACGTGCTTTCCGCGGCACGGCGGAAACGCGATATGTAATGACAGGTTACCCATCCACAGATGGGCCGGTTGCAAGCGCAGCTTAACTCTGAAGATTGAACAAGTACTTACCTCTAGAATACAAAGAATAAGGTCCATCGGGCAGGATCAGCAGCGGTATGGTGCTCACTATGATGATGCCAGTGAAGATCATGTTCAGCATAGAGTAGGAGATAAAGGGGCCCATTGACAACATGGCGACAATTCCAATGGAACACATGATTTGTAAAATGGTTCCAAGACTGCCGCGGATTTCTTTCTGAAATTGACGAAGAAAAAGGTAAAGATTGTTTTTGTTCATAAATCTAGTGCTTTTTTTCGCAATGAGTTAGAGAATGAATACACATCACCATCAGTCAAATCTTTTCCCAACTGTTGAGGTCGGCAACTAGTCTCACCAGAATTTGCAGTGGTTTAAATGGAGCGACGGCCTATCGGACCGCCACAACCCAGCTAGTCCTGGGTAATACGATACCCCTAGGTAAGACTGGTTGTCAGATTCTTCGGGCCACTGACTAACTGTGATGACTGTCAAAGATCTATGAATGACAACCGGGACCAACGACTTAACATGCTTTCCGAAACTTTAGTCCCCGCCACGAGTAGATATAAATTTTGTAAACACACATTCGGGTTCGCAACCTTTGGATCAAATTCAATAATTACCTACACTGTCAGCGTGATCTTACTTCAAAATGGCGGCCCAAATGTTTACGTTCCATGATGTCAGATGCGTTCTATATCCACAAAACATTAAATGGGACAGCTGCTCTTCATACCGCCAAAATATAACCCAACCAAGAGAAATTGCTAGCTAGTTTCTTATTACACGTACCTATGATGATTTGAGTTGATTGAATTTGGGAGTATTTCTTGTTGATTGAATTGTACGTATCTTGGTAGAAATTCTTGGTTTACAAAAATTGTAGCTTCTCGATTCCTGGATTAATGTATTTAATGGGAGGTCACCCATCCACGGACCAACCTAAACAAGCGCGGCTCAACCTACAGATCGACCCGAGCGGCTGTAGAGACACAGTCATGTCGTCGCAATATTTGCTTGACCCGATGACATGACAAAACTCTTTCAGATTTGCTCAGGTCGATTCATTTATCTTTTGATTACTCGAGATATATTATGGTCCAAAATTTTCGTAGGGGAACGTTATTTTTATGTCGTTCTGGAATCGAAAGCCATTTGCTCGATCTCGAACTGAGAACCATAGCTTTTTTTTTTTTATTTATATTGTTTTAATTTTCCGTGTTTTTTTGTTTTGAAAATAAACATCAGAAACAGGATCGATTAACTTAAAAATAGAAAGGTTCGACGTTTAAGAGGCCGGCGGAGCATGCATGCTTATTTCATCCAAACGTAATACCGAAATAGTTTGTAAATCATTTATATTCTTAGTAGTGTGTATTTATTTCGATTGAATGACATAATATCTAAGTTCCCAAATATATATTTTGAATGGACATATAAGAGTTATGAAATAAATAAGTTTTCTATAGAAATTTTAAATAACTTATATCTCGTTTTTATATCATTGTCCTTTCAAAATATGTATATATTTGAGAACTTAGATATTATGTAATCCAATCGAAATAAATACACACTTTCTTAAGAATATGTTGGATTTACAAATTATTTTGGTATTACGATTGTATGACCGACGAAATGATTTTCGAGATCGTTTCCAAGAAGGTTGACCGTGTTCTGCATATAGTGACCTTCAGTACCTCGTGGTATCAACAGAATGACTCGACTATGATTGTGGTCTCGACTAGTTCACAAACCTGATTTTTATAGATCAGGTAGTAGATGCAAACCACGAGAAAGATGCAACACAAGGTCGTTCAAAAATTCCCGCCGTACCGTTTGCACCATTGACCTGCACCATCAATGGTGCAGATGAGACAAATTAGTTTCGTTTGCACCATTAATATTAATACAACTTACTTCACCCTACTTTGCTTGTCATCGTAAAATAAAAAAAACCAATATAAGGCCGTATTTTGCTTGTGTGCGAAACCATTTTTAACCCCCGACGCAAAAACGACGGGGTGTTATAAGTTTGACGTGTCTGTGTGTGTGTCTGTCTGTGGCATCGTAGCAGCCGAACGGATGAACCGATTTTGATATTGTTTATTTTTTGTTTAAAAGGTGAATTAGTCGGGAGTGTTCTTAGCTATATTTTATAAAAATCAGTCCAAGATGGCCACCGCCACACAATTATTCAACAACTCCCTCAATATGGGTATCAAATAAAAGGGCCTTACACCCGTAAGACGCGTTAAGGAACTTCGTTAAAAAAAATACTATAGAATTATGACCCTCTATGGGGTTTTATATTTTTCTAATTTAATGTTACTTGTTATTAATATGAATAAACATCCAAAAACCAACAAAAATAATACATTTAAAAATAAATTCACAACTACTTCGTGTAATATAAAAAAAAATGACGCTTCATTTCTGGAAGCTACAAAAAAGGTCCCTCAGTCCACACACACACGTAACAATATATTTTATATTGAGGGACTAAACGAAGCCATATTATACCAGAGGTGGTTTTGTCAATGAAACCGAGGGTATATTAAGTCGGCGTTTAGCCTCGAGGTACAAACTGCACTTTTCACTTTGAGTGCGAGAAAGTGCAAAAACATTTGTTGCTTATTCCTCCAGTCCATTAAACAATCGCAAGTTTTTAGGAAAATCTTCCGTGATTTTGGCGGCAAAAGATTGTCTATTATGCATTTTGCTCTTTGCTCGACCTCAAACTTTTCACTGTCACTGGAAATTCCTAATAACTTTATTTAAAACCGACACTCGACAAAAATTCAAAAATTTTTCGAGGTCAGTTTTTTCTTCTAAACCAGTCACAGATTAACAATTTAAAACACATGTCGCCACCTTCTTTGTGGATGGAACAAAAACTATCAACATTTTTGCAACGAAGAAATATGGTTCACACTTCACAGATAATAGTATATTTACTGGCTGTTTGAGTTTGTCTACGCACATGAAGGAAATTAAAAAACTAACTTTTTACTCCCTAGAGACTAAAGTGGTTACTTTAGTCCCGCTTTGTAGGGCTATATTGGCGTACTTTTAGAGCATGAGAAGTGAAAACCTATTTTAATCATCATCGGCCTATTAATGTTCCCACTGCTGGGACAGGCCTCCTCTCTATGAGAGGGAATGGGCTATATAATCTACCACGCGGGCCCAGTGCGGATTTGTAGATGTCACATGTCTTCGAATTTATGGTTCTAGGACATGCCGGTTTCCTCACGATGTTTTCCTTCACCGTTTTGAGAGTAGCGGTGATGTAATAAATCACACAAAGTAATGCGCTCCTGCCTGGGTTCGAACCCACGACTTACTGAAGGTAAGTTGGGGCCGCCACCACTGGGCCACCGCTGCGTTGTGCATTTTGTTTTTTTAAAATGTCTACATCTCCAAATGCTATTTAAATTTTTGTACTGTGTGTGAAAATGGTACCGATACCCTTCGGACAATAAAAGTCTTCCTCGACTTTGTGCAACAAAAGTTAAATTATTTTCGCTCATTGTAATTTGTTCTAAAGCTCCAATTATACAATTATTGACATAAAATGACAGAATTAAAATAAAATAGTTACCTTGTCAATGTCAACACTTAAATAATACTTATTAGAACAAGCAAAGAGGAAATGCTTCGACGGAATATCTAAGTACTCGTATACCACCGCATTTTGATAGTATATAGTGTCATCTCAATGGTGCAGACGAGACCATACCCAATCCTTGGTTTCGTTTGCACCATTAATGGTGCAAACGAAACTAATTTGTCTCATCTGCACCATTGATGGTGCAGGTCAATGGTGCAAACGGTACGACGGGCAAAAATTTACATTGTTTTGTGGGCAAGTTGTCAATATACATAATTACAGGTATTAATAAAGCCAATTATTAAGTATAACAAAAGTTTTAGAAAAAGTAGCAAACGCAAAAATAAAGATTTATTCTGAAAAGCGAAGCAGTGACTCAAGCTTGTTTTTCGAGTAAAGTTAGGAAAAGTACAGTATACAGGGTACATAGTATACAAATCTGCATTCACAGATTTTCGAAAACTTGTTTGCCTCACTCGGGAATCGAATTTTCGATAATCTGTGAATGCATATTAGTTTCTTTTTAAAAATAAAGGAATGTTTCCTTTGAGTAAAATTTGCTGTCTCTAGTATTTAAACTACTTTCCCTTCAGGTGGCTTTGAGAAATTCCACCTTGTAATCTAAATCATTATAGGCACTATTTGACAGCTACACGAAATGGCTATGACATGGCAAAGGACACTGAGCTGAAGTGGTGGAACCAATAGCGACACTGTTGTGGTATTATTGGGGGATACTTCAACTACACTCACTTGCGAAGAGGCATCAAAATCTAACTCGGCAGTTCAGCACGACAGTGTGGTTGAGGTATTCCCCTATAAATACCACAACAGTGTCATTATTGGTTCATAGACCACTTCCCATACAAATGTGTCCCGTCTCTTTTGACATAGTGAGTCGATTTGCATTTCACCTGTGCATTTTTTTTAAATTGTATCCGTGACTGTTGGTAACGTCAGTCAGTGATAGTCATAGGTCTCGGGACTGTTCGAAAGAGATACCGCGGCCCCGGATCGTAAAGGGCGAAAAAGGAACATGGATGGTTTTTAGTCAGTAAAAGTCTGACACTCCCTCCCGCTCCGCACAGAGTGGGAGGCGTCATTTGATGGTTTTCCATCCGAAAAACTTGGTTGTTTATTGTACTGTGTGAATGAATAATACTAGAAGAAAATAAAAATATATCATACTTTAACTATCCCAAGAAGTACAATACGTAAGTCAATTAATTTGTCTTCACCTATTGTGACAACCCTACCAAAATAGCTAACAATTTTGCACGTTGTTAAGAAGCTTATACTCTGTTCCAATTACTTGCTCATGTGGCTCGCACCTCTGATTTTTCGGATTCATGTGCGTATTGTATTAATCACTAGTTTCGGTGAAATATTTCTTGACGGCATGTAAAGGCAAGTCAGAGGCTCAGAGGCGGCAAAAAAAAACTGACAACCACACGATAAAGTACTCAACTTTAAACATGCTACTCACACTAGCAATCTCCGAAGCATACATAGGCAATATAGTGAAGATCCCAGCGTCAGCTATACCAAGTAAAGCCCTCCCAAGGAGGATCATCCAGACTTCACTGGCATATATAAACATGAATCCAGCTACAAACTTGGGTAATGTTAGCAGGAGAAGGAATGGCTTTCTTCCTAATCGGTCGATTAGGACTGATCCGATAAATATGTTGGCTGAAATTGAAAAAAAAAACTTTAAACAGACGGAAAAAAATATAAATTTCACAATTTTACGGTTTCACTTCGATAGATTATAATCTTACAAAAAATTATGCATTTAATTGTAAGCAGTATGTTCGGTTGACAATCTTTTGAGAGCTAGGTATACAATTTCGCTAGACAGATTACAATCTATGGGTTATACAATGTTACGGTAACATCTAAACTAAATATTATAACTAAATAATAATTATAAAAAAGAAAGATTTTTTGTTTGTTTGTTCTTGAGTTAAATCATATTAACTCAAGAACTCCTCAACAGATTAAAACAAAAATTTTTCACCATTAGAAAGCTACATTTTTATCAAGTAACATAGACTATATATTATATTGATGTCATGAAAATTAGCTGAGCTATCACAATTTTCGCGGACGAAGTCGTGGGCGAAGTCCTATTATCTACTAAATGTATTAATTCAAGCTCCTAAAATACATAAAGGTTAAACTATGAGTCAAAGTGACCTCTGCACTGCCACCGAAGCATTGGAAATGGTGAAGAAGCCTAAAAAGATAGAACATAACAACCAAAATAGCTTTACCCGCAATTCCAGTCAGAAACCCAATGGACACGATCCATGATCCCTCCTCTGCCGTTATCGCCCGCGGCAGTATCGTCTGCGTTTTATAGCTGAGCTTCACCAGGACTGGTGATGACCAGGCTAGGCCCACTCCGGTGCACAGAACGCTTAGATTTACTGAAAATGAACGTCGGTGAAGATAAATAATACGCTTCTATCTGCACAAAAACTATCACAGAAAAAAACAAGAAAACAAATATTGAAATCGGAAATCAGTTATTTACAATAGTCTGAGAATTTAGACTGGTACCCAGCTGCATCTGGTTAGACTGGAAGCCGACCCCAACATAGTTGGGAAAAGGCTAGGAAGATGATGACGATCCGAGTTACCGGTTTTTAGCAAGGTGTTTAAAAAGTAATGCTTAATCAATTGATTTTAACTCCAACAGAATCTTATACGATCAACAATATGGTTTGACCAAGGGACGTTGTACGACTGACGCGGGTGTAACCTTAATAAAGCACACATTTACTGCGTGGGAAGAGTCCCAAGACGCCTTAGGAATATTTTTTGGAGCCTGGAGAAGTCAGGTCAAGCATTTGATTGCGTAAATCACGACACAAAACTTTTGAAAGTAGAGCATTACGGAATTTACGGACAAGGTAAACTTGCACTTAGTTTGATAAAATCTTATTTGAGTGATAGACAACAGTAGGTATGTTGAAATGATTGGTGTTCATTCACAGGATTTAAAAGTAAAAATTGGGGTTCCACAAGGTAATTATGATTGCCACAATCAATCACAAATGCAGACTCTGTGGCTGCTACTATGAAATTCCTGATGGAAAACAAAATAAGTAATACTTTTCCGGGCTTCGCAATTGTACTCAGGACCTCATGATCAGCTGTTGTAACAACCATTCCACTGAGGTCAATCCTTGCTATCAAAGTTTGGACTTAAATTAGGTTTTGATAATGACGTTAGTACGTAAAACCATAAGGTCAGCAGTCACGATAGTGACCACGAGGTCAATCTATAATAATTTTGATTTATCTATACTAATTGTACTAATAAAAAGCTGAAGAGTTTGTTGGTTTGGGCAAAAAATCTTTGTGTTAGATAGTCCGTTTTTCGAGGAAGGTTATAGACTATATAACATCACGCTACAACCAACAGGAGCGGAGCATAAATGAAAAATGTTGCAAACATGGGGAAAATTTATTCCTTTTGTGAGCTGCTTCTCTGTTGCGTGAGTTAGTTAGTTTATTTATACATCCATAATCATTTACTTAACAATAAATGTCACCTTGCGTAACAAACTCCAAAACTTTTAACACACAACAGACATAGAAACAAACAAATGAACATCAACGAACAGGACTAAATACTTAAATAATATTATAAAATACCCACCAACAATGACAACAGCATATTGTCTAATTACAGGACTTCCATAGAACTTATTAAACATCTTACAAAACGACACTTTTGAAATAACTATACAATAATAAATTGTAAGATAGAAGTAAAAACTTCACGTGTTTTCACCACGTATGTTTGACGAGTAGACGGCGCGGGCGTCGCACCGTCCTGTTGATCTAACAACTGTTAGAACTCGTTTAGAATAAGAATAATTTGTTTGCTTAAAATACAGGTGTTACCAGTTGTTGAAGTTGGTTGTTTACGCACAAACCATATTTACCTGCCTTTTTACGGCATGCAACTCATCATCGTCAGCCTATTAATGTTCCCACTGCTGGGACACAGGTCTCCTCGCTATGAGAGGGAATGGGCTATAATTAATGGTGTATTATGTAATGTAACAGCAATGTAGCTTGACTGAAAATAGCAGTATTCTTTTCAAAAGGCGCTCTTAGCTTCATAGTGACAAGGTGTTTTATTAAACAACTAGCTTCTGCCCGCGACTTCGTTCGCGTGAAGTTTTGATATCGCAACGCATCGCCTGCTCAACGGAAGCTTTGTTCCCGCTTGCAACATTTCTTATTGCTGCACCGCTCCTATTGGTCATAGCGTGATGTTATATAGCCTAGGTATAGCCTTCCTCGATAAATAGACTATCCAACGCAAAAATATTTTTTCAATTCGACCCGGTAGTTCCTGAGATTAGCGCGTTCAACCAAACAAACAAACAAACTCTTCCGCTTTACAATATTAGTATATAAGAAGTATACTCGTAAATAGTTGACGCAAGACTTCGTAACATAAGTGGTGACTGTATTAAGTACGTCATAACACATTCACTAGATGTACCTAAATACTATTAATAATTGGTTTCGGGGCGCCTGCACGATATTTTTTTTGCTTTCTCACCATTTGAAAACTTGGTGACCAATAAGGTTTTTGGGAAAAACTCAATGGTATTTAAAAAACTGGTTTCAATAATTAAATTGATATAAGATTTTAATCCAGGGTATTATTGCCTCCGGGGCTGCGGGACTGTTCGCCGGGGCTGCGCGACTGTTCGAAAGAGATACCGTGGCCCCGGAACGTAAAGGGCGAGGAAGGAACATGGATGGATTTTAGTCAGTAAAAGTCTGACACTCCCTCCCGCTCCGCCCAGAATGGGAGAAGTCATTTGATGATTTCTCATCCAAAAAAAAAAGGATATTATCGAAGCAGAAGCCTGTTGAAGAAACCAGCACATCTAGGTTTATGATGATGAGACAATTTTTGTTCACAGCTTGGACTGGGCACATTTTTCCAACTATAGGTAGCAAGAGGGTGTTCCGGTCAGATGGTTCTTGAAGTTCCTGCCTCTCCTGTTCATGATGCTGGTTACATTCTCTGTAATGCAGGTAATTATATTTTTTACATTTAGTAGAAATAATTTAATATGAGGTCTTCCGAATGATCATCATTATCATTTGGAAGACCTCATGTCCAAGGAGATCTTCCGAGTTAAGTCCCACGGTGTACTACGATTAACCACAATTTTGAATTGGGCCTTATCCTATTATACAGGGGTGGAGGCCTTGAAATGGATAATCCTAGAGCTAATTTGCAACAAAAACCCGATAACTATGGGTTCTATCTGAGTGGCTTCGGAGTAATCAACCTTTTAGCTTTTTTGGAAATTTTGCTCCTCTCGACCAAAAATTGATAATTGTGATAAATCGACGTTGCTCAGAGGATTGTATATGTAAAAATTGAAACTGCCCCGGTTTTTCAGGGGCAAATGATTCAAAATAAATGTATCCGCGCCGAAGGAATCGACCGCGCCGAAATATTTTTTTCTCATACGTATGACGTCATCTATTCGTCCAATTCGACGCGGATAAGTGTGCGAGGTTTAGTAGGATTTCATACAAGTAATTCTAAAATTCGATTCTTTCGGCGCGGTCGATTCCTTCGGCGCGGATAGGTGTGCGTCCACCTTTAACGTGCAAATTACAGAAACGACTTTCTTGTCACTTTAGCTTTTCAAAATGCCGCCACTATACTTTCTTGTCACTTTAGCTTTCCAAAATACCTATACCTCCACTATACCTTCTTTTAGAAAGTGAATGACCAGAAAAGAACGGTTGCTCCAGAGAAGGACGTGTGCTAATCAAAACTGGGTAGAATAGTTTTTTCGATGCACATCTTCCTTGTTGCAGATTTTCTTGATTCCATAATGTGATGTTATCTGTTTGACTAAATGTCGGCACATTTAGTTAAACAGTCTATCTGCTGTATTTCAACATATTCTATCACACAGCTAGAGCTGTTATTTTCTTCTGTTTGAGCGTCGTTTATTTTTATGTATTTCCATGATATTGATATTAATTAAAAGGGTTTTCTAAGAATAATATGAAAAAATAAGAACTCACACCTATGTTTCCAAACCTGTTTCAAAAAATGTTCTTTTATTATTGGCTTGTTTTATCATTATGTTTCAAAATATTACTCATTTGGATTACTTACACTTAAATATTTTTGCCTTAGCTATACGATAATGGCACAACCTGTTTTCAATACTTATTATACTTTACTGCAATAAAACATCCACCCAGTAAAAACGGAATAAAAAACGGAATTAGGTAGTTTATTCAAAATAATTTATTTACGAGATGATACTTATCACAGTTCACAGTCATACGATAAAATTTAAACTATTTTCTGTCGTATGTTTTATTAATTACTTTAGTTATTTTTCAGCCGTTCCTGTAATTTTACCTACTGCAGCTGACAAGCTTTATTTGTCACTTTCAGAAAATACATTTACAGCTATTTTCGATAACTTAATAACGTAGGTAACTATTGGTTCATTGAAATATCCTTGTCGCATCAACTACCTGTCAATTGATTCATGGAAAAGTCAAACAACGCTTTTCTGCGACGGTTTGATTCAAACCGTCCCTAAGCTAAATGTCAAACAGACAGAGATAGCAATCTTTCGGTACCTGTAAGTTATTGAAAATGGCCCCCACAACACCAACGAATCTGTGCAGGCGGCAAAATACAGAACTAAAACAAATGTACCAAGTTTGAGATATGATTGCATATTTTCTTGACAAGCAGCGCCACACTAAACTGAAAATATAAACTGGTCATAATTTTCCACTTTTTTTGTTAGCTTATTCTGATTACTTAAAATAAGATATATAGATAAATAATTTATACAAAAGAATATTACACCTACATAATTTATAATAGGCACATAAATAAAGTTCAAAGTTGGATTCATGCCATGAATCTACGATCGTACGTTTTCATACGATTATGTCACTGATTTGACTGTTTTTCAAATTCACCGAAACAAATGAACGAGGCGTATTTAACACAAAAAGTATAATAATTACTTGACTTGTCCAACATGCTTTCTGAAAATAAAGGTATATTCTACTAGGTTTGCCCCCTGCCTAAATAAAACCAAAGGGTTAAAAAGGCATTATCATAGAGGATACATACACAATACATTCAAATCATCTTAAACATTATCACTTTAAAACTAATACTATGGCTTGAATTCCTGCTACTCTGAAGCCGGTCGCGTACGGTCGGTCGCGTACGTCAGCGAGAAGTATGTTTACTCATACGCACGACCGTTATGTTTACCCGTACGCGCTCGACATCAGCGTAGCAGTAATTCAGGCCTTAACAAAATACGAATTCTAACATGAACTCTTTTCTTCTTTCTTCCCTCTTAAAATGTTTTGTATCTCTGCAAAGCTCTTTCCCTTCGTTTCAGGGATACAAAACATAATGAATAAACATAATAATATACAATTAACACTGAAAATCCAGTAGGTAGTGGCTGGACCAACGACTGCAGTGAATAAAGCGAAATATTTCGTTGTTAAGAAGACGAATAGTGTTGTCGTTACAAGGGATATGGACATGCCCATCCCTCTTGATGGATCGTCGAAGAGTTCCGCGTTGATAACCCAGATTAGGGATCCGATACCTGGAAAATAAAGAGAAGTTTAGGTTGGTTAGAAGTACGTAATGGTGGATCCACAGAGCCCGGCGGCACTGACGGCGTCTTGACCACAAGCAAAGCCGCCACTGGCAAAGCCCGGAGTGCTGCTGTGAATCAATATTCTCAGTTATCTGGTGACTTTTGGTGAAAGCCGTAAATGAACTGTTCCCCCACTGCCGCGCGCCGCAAAATGGCCGCCGGTCGACCAAGCCGCCGCGCGCCGCGCCGGCGCGGCGCATGCCGCTGGGCTATGTGGATCCACCATTACATCAAAAATAGGTATCTGGTCTAGTCTCCACAGTTGGGTTCCCTGTGTCGTGAAGGCCAGTCTCTTTCATTGTAGCACAAAGAGATTTGCATAAAATAACTTAAGATGGAGAAAGTTGCTAGGTTTGATGATCTGAATCACACCCTTAAATGTGACACCTTTCTGATACACACAGTATAATACTAGTATAGATTACTTTACAATCAGGTCTGCTACTAAAGTATAAAAATAATTAATTGTAATATTTTTACCTGCACTAAAACAGTAGACTACCAATATAAGAGATATTAGTGGCAAATAGTTCAGGAACCCATCCACTGACTGCGCCTCTTTCAGTTTGAAGAACAATCCTAGGCCAAACTGAAATAAAAAGAAAAACATATTAACATACAACATACAAGGCACCCGGTGATGACGGAATTACGGCCGAACTCGGCGTGGAAAACCGGTACTTAAGGCCCTTCAGAATACTGTTTAATTCCGTCATACTCGAGGGGAAAACGCCACAGGCATGGTGCAGGGGTGTGGTGGTACTCTTCTTCAAGAAGTGTGACAATGCCCGGTTGAAGAATTACAGGCCCTTATCACTTCTAAGCCGTGTCTACAAGTTGTTTTCAAGAGTCATCACGAATCGTCTCGCGCGCAGGTTCGACGATTTCCAGCCACCCGAACAAGCCGGTTTCCGAAAAGGCTTTAGCACCGTGGACCACATACATACGCTTCGGCAGGTTATACAGAAGACCGAAGAGTACAACTTGCCTCTCTGTTTAGCGTTTATGGACTACGAAAAAGCCTTTGATTCGATCGAGACCTGGGCTGTACTGCAGTCTCTCCAACGGTGCCAAATTTACAATCGGTACATCGAGGTGTTGAAGTGTTTGTACAAAAACGCCACCATGTCAGTCTGACTTCAGGACCAAGCCTCGGAACCTATCCTTCTGCAGCGAGGTGTAAGACAGGTAGATGTCATATCTCCGAAATTGTTCACCGCTGCACTGGAGAAAGTTTTCAAGGTTCTGGACTGGAGAGGGCTAGGCATCAACGTCAATGGCGAGTACATCACTCACCTTCAGTTTACCGAGGACCTCAGTACAATGCTCGTTGACCTCAGTAGAGCTTCCGAACGAAGGTCGTGTTGGATGCCCATGGCACACCCATTCCTATCAAGATCGGTGACTCGACACTCGAAATTGTAGACGATTATGTATACGAGTAGGTACCTAGGACAAACGGTCCAGTTAGGTATATCTAACTTCAAGAAAGAGGTCAATCGTCGAATCCGACTCGGCTGGGCAGCGTTCGGGTATCTTCTCGTCCAACTTACCGCAGTGTCTCAAGACGAAAGTCTATGACCAGTGTGTGTTGCCAGTGATTACATACGGGACCGAAACGTGGTCACTCACAATGGGCCTTATCAGAAGGCTTAAAGTCACCCAAAGGGCAATGGAGAGGGCTATGCTCGGTGAGTTCTGTGTCTGGGTGTAATTTATCTATAATATGTATGTATTTAGAAATAAATAAGTATGTTTATCAGTTGTCTAGTACCCATAACACAAGCTCTGCTTAGCTTGGGACTAGATGGCGTTGTGTGATAGTTGTGGAATATTAATATTAATATTATTAATATTAA
Organism: Xestia ashworthii; assembly: GCA_950022955.1. Taxonomy (NCBI): domain Eukaryota; kingdom Metazoa; phylum Arthropoda; class Insecta; order Lepidoptera; family Noctuidae; genus Xestia; species Xestia ashworthii. Next base: position 16,293,182 of record OX465570.1, on the reverse strand, counting down.
AAATATGTTTACGCCGCCGTAAAGACGTAAATCGTTTTGCCGAAATAAAAAAAAAAAACATTCACCTCTGACTATAGGCATAGCACCAAGTTGGACTAAGTATAGGTAGGTATAGCTGTTATCTGTGGCAAATTTACTTTCTGCACACGTGTAAAAAAAATATCAAATACGCACGTGTGTGAACCTAATCGTAGTGCGAAAAGAACCAGTTTTCGAGGAACTGTATTGAAAAACTATTTATAACCTCTCTTGCAATTACCGTAATTTGCTTTTGTATAAATGCAGTGTCATCTTCAAAAATATTGTTCAACCGTTATTGAAAGCGTACTAAGTTTATAACTATAAAGACCTTACATGGTAGGTAGTTGCAGGAATAAACTATTTGGAGTACCTAACAACTTCTAAGGTGACGGTAGACTGAAGATACATGACAGCTTTCTTCTTTCTATGCAAAGACAACAAGCGGCAAAGTCGCCATTTAGGGAGAAGTTATACAAAGTGGACAGGGCACGCACGGGTCGATGTAGATAAAATATATGGCGGATCTGGAACGAAATATACAAAGAGGCGCGGGCGCGCGGCAATTTCGTTCCAGAGCGCCATACGTTTTATCTACAGCGACCCGGGCGCGCGCCATGTCCTTTGTATAACTTCTCCCTTACAAAAGCGTGTTCATAGAATCACACAGGATGTTAAGAAGACGGACTGACACAATTTTGGCAGGATTTGGATGCACAGTTCCAAAATCTTATCATCCTCAATCCTTGTCCCCTAATCACATATCTTGTCGCGCTGCAGTCTTTACTTGCTTTTCGTTATACATAGAGGTAGATAAGAAAATGTTTCGTGTTAAAGATTTCTGATTGATACCTGTATCGTGTGATGTAAGAAACTATTAATATGACCAAATGAACTAATTTTAGAAACCACCAAAAAAGAATAAAGAAAACTTACCATTCCCAACGCCATGCCAACACAAGTGACTGTCAAAATCGGCTTCCTTCCAAACCGATCAGTCACCATCGTAGTACAAAAACTGGCAAAGAGCTGTATCAACCCAATGGTCACTGAAGCCACTTCAGGTCTTACAGACGTTTGAGTTGACTCCAAGACAGTCTGGAGATAGAATGTCACAGCATTGAACCCGACAAACTGAGCTCCGAAACCCAAAATGAGGACCAGAATTAGGGATTTCAGAAATAGTCGGTTAGTTAATATGTCCTTTTTGGATATTTTGATGTTGTTTGTTTCGGATGCCATATCGTATTCTTTAAGTTCTTCGTTGGCTAGTGACTCGGAGCCTCGGAGGAATGTCAGGACTTTTAAGGCTTCTGCTTTGTGACCTGAAATGGAGAAGATAGGATTGATTCGATTATGGATTAAGAGTGTGAATAATTAGCGTGATTGAAAGTGCCTGTGACTCTTAATTAACTTTAGGTTTAGGATTGGGAGGTTACGGAAGTGGTAGGTAAAAAAAGAAAACAAATTTCAGCTGGCGTACTGTTTCATAAATAGTTTACATCATACTGAGCTTAAACAAAATCGTCAGCTGCACGGTGGAGGGGGTATTATGCGTCAGCCGCTCAAATTAACTTGTAAATGATGCACGCCTAATGAAAAACTAAAAGCAATCTATCACTAAGTTAGAGAGTGTAATAAAAAGCTAATAGCAATTTATCATCAAGGTGATAGATACCTCCCGGATTACCAGATTACAAATCGTTTTTCCAAAAAGTTGTATTTTGTCTACGAGTACATCTTTGGAAAATTGCGAACGTACTCGTAGATTAGGTGTTGTTTAAGAGCAACCATATTTTTTTGAATATCTTGTACTTCTTTACAATGTTTTTTTCTGAATTAGTTAATTACAATGGAATCTGTGTCTAGGCCTTTATCCAGCAATGGACGACTTTCGGCTGAAATGATGATGATGATGTTGATGATGAAGGTATATTTTCGGAACGTCATGAGCTATCTTTGTACAACAAAAATGCTCATAAAATACTCAGTTTCTATGTAATAGTCACGTTTTCCCAGAAACGTGTTGAAAATAAAATTATATTTATTTAAATATTAATAAGTGTTGGGCACGTGCAAATCTGCGGGTTTGGCTAGATTGTTTCCGATAATACGTAATAATATGCACTTAATGGCATCTGTCTGCATAGTATAATTAATTAATATTATAATACCTACATAGTCGTTAACTTTTTTGGGGAAAAACATAATTTTGTCTTAATTTTTTACATTTTACATTTTCAATGTTAACTACATTACCGAATCTCTTTAACATCAAGAGTAACGAAAATAAGCGAAACCACGTGATTTTGAATAAAATCATTGAAACTACCTCACCTCTTCTAAAAAACCGATTCACGAATTATAACTCGAAAACTACGGGCACTGTTTGGACCCCCACCGTATACAGCGCGTACCAGAAGGGTGTGGCCATATTTCAGGGAGTGATTCAGAACATTAATTGGAACAAATAATTATCTCCATAGGATGGGTCCCATGGCGAAAGTTGTTCCATTGAATGGTCTGAATACATTTAATGGTATACATTTGTCACGTCACGTCGACGGCGACGTCACGACGGGCGTGACAAATGTAGACTATGACGACGCGATGTGACGTTTACGATGCTCACGTCGTCACCTGCCTAGCCTTTTCCCACCTACGCTGGGGACGGCTTCCAGTCTAACCGGATGCAGCTGAATACCAGTATTTTACATGGAGCGACTGCCTATCTGACCTCCACAACCCAGTTAGTACTGGGTAATACAATACCCCTCAGTAAGACTGGTAGTCAGACTATTTGGGTCACTGACTACCTGTAACGACAGCCAAAGATGGAAAAATGACAGCCGGGACGAACCACTTAACGTGCTTTACGAGGCACGGAAGAAACTCGGTATGTAAGGGTGGTCACCCATCCACAGACCAACCTAGGCAAGTACGGCTTAACCTAAAGATCAGCCCGAGCGGCTGTTATTATTTAGTCACGAGCTCCTCTATTTAGACACGAGCTCCTTTATTTTAGCCGTTTACGTCGTAAACGTGAAAAAAAGTTGGCAGTCCCGTACACTTTAATACGTACTCGATCCATATTTACGCGATAGCTGATTTTATCAAATAATATGTATTAGATGACCTCTTCACTCTGATCCACGCTGTAGATGTAAATGTAGGTAGTACGTACCTCTAGAATATAAAGAATAAGGTCCATCGGGCAGGATCAGCAGCGGTATGGTGCTCACTACGATGATGCCAGTGTAGATCATATTCAGCATGGAGTAGGATATGAAGGGACCCATTGACAACATGGTGACAATTCCGATGGAACACATGATTTGTAGAATGGTTCCCAGACTGCCGCGGATTTCTTTCTGAAATTGAAAACGTAAACGTAAATTGAGTACATAAAAAGGGTCTATTTGGGTTTTTGGAGGCTATTTGGTACCATACACCAAAATGTTATTGGGTTTTTTCCAATCAGTAATTTCTCAGTAGCTTGCTTGTAAAATAACTTCTACCGTACACCAACCAACTGTATGAAATTATAGGTCGTCCCAAAATAGCCCCTGAAACCCAAATAGCCCCGTTTTACGGTAATGATTTTGGCTAAAAAACTTCGCAATGAGTTAGAGAAAATGAGTTTTATGACAATGGCTTAAGCAAAATTGGCTTGAGCCTCTAGCATAAAACTGCTCAACTGCTTCCACCCCGCGTAGCATGACCACCGCAGACACGACAGAGAGTCGACAAATCTTTTGTTCGTCTGTCATTTTGTCGATTCAATGACAGATGAACAAAAGATTTGCCGAGTCTCTCTCGTTTCTCCGGTGGTCATGCTAGGCGGGCAGATCTGCTCAAGTTGATTTCTTATCTTTTAGTTATGCCCCGAAATTATCCAGGGGGGACGTTTTAAATAATTATAGCGTATGACGGTACCTAATTTAGCCCCTATTAGTAAAACATTTTTAGAATCAGATTCTAGGTTACGAAGAAGTTTGGAATTAAATAAGGGGATACCCTATTTCCAGACGTCTTTCTTCTAAGAACTTCGTCTCATTATACTCGTACATAAAATTGGTACAGAAATCACAGGTTATAAGTATTACAAGGCAGTTATTCCTAACGTAAGAAAAGTCTCGGCTAAATGATGTACAGAAATGATATAATTATTGCTCATGGTCTTTAGACCCTAAACTGTTAAATACATTTATTAAAACATAAAAAATACCAACGAAATAAAGCAGGTTCTCAGTGTTTTACATTGGGTTTTGCTAGCAGCTGTGAGGAGCGTAGGCTAACAGACTCATCCCGACTCTTTCATTGATCGAATTCATGTGCGATTCGGTGTAGGAAACCTCGTAAGGAATCCAGCATGCCAGAAATATTTCTTGGGCGGCATAAAAACCCTGACACCAGGCTAGGCACGGGTTACCTACATAATATCGACAGCACTAACCACACAGTAAATAAGAAAGTAATCGTTACATAAAGTAATCTTAAATATTGCTACTCACACTAGCAATCTCCGAAGCATACATAGGCAGTATAGTGAAGACCCCAGCATCAGCTATACCAAGTAAAGCCCTCCCAAGGAGGATCATCCAGACTTCACTGGCATATATAAACACGAAGCCAGCTACAAACTTGGGCATTATGAGCATGAGGAGGCATGGCTTTCTTCCTAGTCGGTCGATTAGGACTGATCCGATGAATATGTTGGCTGAAATTGAAAAAAAAATGAAACAGTTTTATACAACGAAAAAGAGATCATTATGTTCCGTGATTATTCATTATTTTGAGGTCCGAAAATTTCGACGCTGTTGCAAGCGCCATGATAGTGGTATAATGAGTTTGAATCAATTATAAGGAGAAGTCCCAAACTCCATGGATAGTTAGGCCTGGTGTGACAACTGACGGGCTAAAATTTTTGGCCAAAATTAAAGCTTGGGAAATTTGGGAAGGCTTCACAAGCCCGATTTTGACGTCTCCCAGCAATAAAAAAATTAGTTGAATGTAAAATCAGAAGAGTAGAAACTTCAAATTTATTTATTTGTTTAAATATTTAGACAAGATCACCGTATGGTCCGTGAATTCTAGCACAATGGGAGGTGCGGTTGGCACAATGGCCGAGAAATTAGCTACTACGCTACGGGCCGTGAGAACGATTCCTACATTTGTTACGTTGACAAACATGGTGACTACATAGTCTATTAATAGATGAGGTTGTTTGTAACATTTATGTTGGATTTCATAATCAATCTGTAATAATGCCGCTGCAGGTACAAATTGGTCCGGTAGGAGTATTCCGATGCTGCGGGACTGTTCGAAAGAGATACCGTGGCCCCGGAACATAAAGGGCAAGGAAGGAACATGGATGGGTTTTAGTCGATAAAAGTCTGACTCTCCCTTCTGCTCCGCCCAGAGTGGAAGGAGTTATTTGATGATTTCCCATCCGAAAAAAATAAAATATTATAAGGGTATTCCGATAAAGCTGAGTGCAACTGCGGAGCCATATCCCAAACCATGGTCCACCTCCTGAAGTGCTCTTTGTGCAACTCCACCTGCATTTTAAGGGACCTGTCTGAAGCCACTTCCAACGTCGTCAAGGTGGTTGAGTTTTGGTCGAAACAATTTAAATTACGAACAAGAGGAAGATCAACCTATGACGTCTCACTGCCGTCTTTCTGTGAAAGGAACTAGGCTGTCATTCACCACGCAGGCCCAGTGATGGTCACCATGATGACGGGATGTCACATGTCTTCGAACTTTTGTTTCTGGGACGTGCCGGTTTAGTCACAATTTCCGATTTGACTTTGAGTTAACTGTTAATCCCAGTTTAAAGAAAAAATGTAGGGTAAGCATTTATTGTTTTAATACACCAACTAATTAACCCAGGTAATAAAGTAATAAAAAGATAAACATGCGAAATTAAAATGTTTGCTTGCATGCCACGGATTTGACCACTTTAGGTCAAGGTGAATGTTTGAGCAAATTCTGCAAATCTCGAAAGATAGATAAAGCAGAGATAAGAAAACAAAACTGGTGAAAAGCAAATCTTTGCCGTTGAATTTTTTGAAATGACACTGTTATAAATAACATGAATGTTTTAATCCTACGTAATTCAAGATAAGCCCGTTGCCAGTAACCGGACAAATCCAAACTTCAACTTGCATAATGCCCTAAGCAAAGCCCAATAATATTCCCGACGTTTTACAAGTGCCCAACAGCTGCTGATTCAGAATGAAAGCCGATTTAAATAGTTCACAGTGATTTTGTCATTGCGTAGGTACTGGTTTAAAAGCAATAGATGATTGGTTTCATCCGGTGTACCGTGATACATTGTTGATAATGGAAAAAAGACATTTACTACTGCACTACAGCCGAATCAAAATGATTTTCAGATTTTGCTCACATTCTGCAATACCTACAAGGTTTGTATTTACTATATTTGGCGTGGCCTCGTTAGTATAGTGCTGCTTATACAGGGTATAAACAACCTCATAACGAAGCCGTCAACCAAGCATTCTGTACATCAAACAAAGTAACTTTACGCAAAAAAAAAATGCTGGGATCGACCTTTTTTGGGTGAAAAATAATGTTTTGTGGTAGAACTCAATGTAGAGCACTTAAAACATTGTGATGATGGATGGATTGAATAGTACGTTGAGGTGCTTAAAGTCGAAAATCTTACATTAAAAACTTGTATTAAAAAAAAACGTGTCAAAATGTTGAAACTTTGACCCCCAATATCTCCGTAACTAGAAGGTTTCCAAGTAGAACAAAATTAAATATTGAAATGACGAGAACAAGTGGCTTTCGATTTCGTTTTTACACCCTTTGTATGACATCCAAAAACTCGCACTGGACTTGCGTTGTGGATTATTGCTCATTTCTTCTCACAGGCCCTCAACACGATGGGGATGTCGGCCGGGTCACAGTTCCCTCGTTTTATTGGGGACATGACTAAAAGAATGATAAATATAATGATGGGTGGAAATAGAGAAGAAGACCAAAGAAACGATGAATGGACTGTGTGAACTGAATGAAAAAAAGGAGTAAAAGATATAGCGTGACAGTTGACACAGGAGAATGGTAGCAAAAACGTGTTGCGTCGACCCCAAGTTGACCCCAAGTTGGAACAATGGCTGGAAAATGATGACTTAATGCCGTGTTATTCAAACGTAAACTCAAATCAAAGCATTTATTTAAATAAGACCATTACGGCACTTTTGAATGTCAAAAACACAAAACACAATCAAAGCTACAGTCAAAGTCATAAGGCATAATAACTTGAGAAAGTACTGTAGTTGCCCATTCCCTATAATTTCTTTTTCGACGGTTTATATCTGGTAAATGTTTATCTGATTTGAGCACCTATGTTTTATAGAAGGTGAAACATGAGTCAAAGTGACCCCTGCGCTAGCACCGACGGTGCCGTGGAAATAATGAAGTTTTAGATATCAAAATAGCCTTACCAGCCATCCCAGTCAAGAACCCAATGGACACGATCCATGATCCCTCTTCTGCCGTTATCGCCCGCGGCAGTATCGTCTGCGTTTCATTGCTGAGCTTCACCAGAACTGGTGATGGCCAGGCTAGGCCCACTCCAGTGCACAGAACGCTTAGATTTACTGAAAAAGAAACATAGGTGAAGATAAATAATACGCTTCTTACTACACGCTCGACTCGACCCAATGTAACGCTGATGGATGGATTTATGGATGGATTTAATAATAAGGTCGTGAAGGTGTTTTATTCAAAATCTTACATTAAATACATGTATTAAAAATAAACAAGCGGTGCAGTGTTTGGGGACTGCTGATAGAAATAATAATAATAATAATTGTCGACATGTGGGAAGTGGACTCAGCAATCATTGTGCCGATAGTCGTGTCAGCGCATGGCTTAATTGCCAAGAGCCTCGATCAACACCTGAAGAGGCTCTCGTTAGGCAGCTGGATCAAGGGCTTGATTCAGAAAGCGGTACTACTGGACACGGCCCGTATTGTTAGGAGGTTCCTCTCTCTGGAGCCCTGACCGCCGGTAGCTTGGACCCTGTTCCCGATACCGGTGGGTTACAATTTTTTATATTTTTAAATGTTTTTATATATATATTTTTTATGATAATATTTAAAAATGTAAAAAATTTGTTAAAAAATTAAATAAAGGAAATAATAATAATATCATTTAATTCGGGTTACCAATGACCCATATCTCATATAGGTACCTTACAGACTAACATACATATTTATTAAAACCACAAAAACATAAGTAAAACTACTAAAAATCTGAAAAAGACACATTTAAGTTTCACAAAAAACAATTTTCAAATAAGAATGAGCATTTCAGACAAAGTGAATCGTTGGTGCCTGTACTAATGATTAAAAATCATTGTTTCACAGACACCAGCGCCTTCCAGTAGTAGGCGAGCGCTACGAAAAACTTACGTGACGGTCACGCAAGTTGCTTGATTTTTGATAACTCTAAAGATTTCACTTCAATAGTTGTAACTTTGACCTCAATTATCAATAATAGAAGGATCCCCGGTATAGACCAAAACAATAACTTCGTTTGAATCACTGTTAGAATACAGTTCTGATCAGCTTGCACTACGAAGTGGTTTTTACGTCAGTCACTGCGGGTCGAATAGTGCGAAATTAGTGGTTTTTATTCTTTATAAAATCAAATTTCCGTCTTTAAGAAAAAAAAAACTAGCATTATGTTCATTATTAAGTTGCCTATCCATTAGTATAAGAAGGAAATCAAAATAATGTTAACTTTACGAGAAGAAGCATGTTATAAATATTTTTTTCTCATTTTTGTCGTTGCATTGTGAGGGGATGGATTTATTAAATATTATGAGACTTAAAAAAAAACTACCATTTTGCAGTCAAGAATATGTAGAAATTGAATGTATTTGTTATTACTTGGTATTTCTTTTGGAAGAGTAGTTGGCTCCAAAAAAAGCACAAAAAACGGCTTTTGCTCGGGGACGCGCCATAAGAGTGAAAACGAATATCAGTATTATAAGTACTGTCAATAGACTCAACGTGAGCTAGATGTTGGCATATAGAGTGAGGTTACATTGTTTCAAAACAATAGAATCTCTAACTACGACGAAAGGCCTTGACGTAACATAACGTGCGGCAATGTTCGACACCATTGATCACCAACCGGTCTCGCTGTGTTTACAAACACACGAACTGCCATGCCGTTTACAACGCAAACACGTGCTTTTCCGAGAACACTTTGACTAATGAGGACAAAAATGAGGTTTTTCGTAATCCTCAAAATAACTTTACCTCTTGCTTATTTACGTTTAGAATATTACGATTATTATTTGGAATATACGGTGTAGTTTATTGATGTCTGTAGGTCAGTTTATAATAAACACTGTCAATTTACCAATTATTTGTAAACTAAAAGGTACAACTTTACATACACAGCCAGAAGTTAAAATGTTTTAAACATTTTGACAGCTTCTTTTTTTTTTTAAATTATCCGATGAAAAATTAGTTTTGAAAAAATGTCTTATTAATTTTATTTTATTTTGGATTTTTTTTGAGAAAAAATACAGCCCTAATTGTTCTGAGTTCTTTGATCGAGTTTATGGCTTTTGATTCTAGAACGACTTAAAAATAACAGTGTACATATTACTAAAAAAAAACAGTCTGGTAACAAATGTAAACAAAACATCAAAGGTAGTTTGTACAAACCATGTCAAATCAATCATCAAGAGATAACCAGAGCTGCAGAGCTTAACAATACAAATATAACGGGTCATATCCTAGTTAAACTAACATCTCTTCATCTCATGTTGATGTCATTGTGCTATCTCCTATACTACACAATACAGAAGCCATACACGTGGATACATAATATGTAAAAAATAATTGATACAAATTGTCAACTTCCCACATTCATTTATAAACTTAAGTTATTATTATAAAGTGCGTTCACGTGAGTATTTTTTTTGCATGTCAGCTGCAATGTCTAACTAAACCTGGTGGGGTTTTTCCATTCCAAAATTTTTGGTTGCTTGAGTTGGGAGCTAAATCATTATCTTCCTACTCTTGTCCCATTCTACTTGGGGTAGCACGTTTCCTTCTTCCGTTCTATCAGACACGGCATCATTTTTACTCTCTTTCATATCATTTCTCACACAATCCATTAGTCTTTTCTTTGGCCTTCTTCTCCCTCTTCATCCATCAATATTCATATTATGTATCACTCTTTTAGTTACAGTATGGCCACTGGGCTTATCCCAGCTCCTTTTGTGCCTATTGGCTTCGTCAATTCAAAAAATATCGATGACAATGATGCCATTCTTATTTCACAAGAATATCATCTTCTTGTCATTGCGCTTTCTCACACAAAACAGACAATTTGTAGTAAACATGATGGGTATAAATTGTCAACTTCCCTTCATTTACAATTACAATCTACGGACGCTGTGCCTTAAAACGTCTGAGCAGAGTTTACATCCAAATCATCCAATTGAGTTGGAACCGCATATAGCATGTTTAAGTTGTTTATTTTCTATTTTTGGGTCAAACCGCAACGCAGACTTCGCACCTGCTTTATAAGTTTTAACTTACGGTTTGATTGATCAAACCAGCTACTGCGCCAACCACGAGGTCCTTGGATCCATACCTAGGTCTTTTTCGACCTTTTGCCACCCAATGCTGAGTTTATAGGTCTCTTCCAAATCTCTCTACTTTTGGCAGTTTTTGTGTCACAGATATCCAGTTTCTTCGGGCCCTTTAATTAGATCGTCTGTCCTAGTCGGTTGTATTCCAAAATTCCTCCGCCCCGTCCGTGGTCTCCACTACAGCACTTTCTTCCCCCATCTTCTTTTTTCTCTTTCTTCTATCCAGTAAACAGCTTATAAATGGTTCGCCTACTACTACTTTTTTTTTAGGTTTTTCCATTCCAAATTTGTTAGCTGTAGCAGTTCTGTGACTTAAGTTTTGGCCTGTTACTGGCAATAGGCTTGTTTTTTCGAGATTTTTGGTGATTTAACTGGCGAAATGTGGGTGTAGGTACGATAAGCACCCTTACACCCTACACACCTTAAGTACTGCACACCTTAGGTAACCCTTCGGAGGAAGGAACCGGGCTTCATTTTAAGTATTTTTTCTCGCGAAGTTCGTTATCACCAGAATTGAATTAAACTTAGATTCTAAGCTAAATAAGTTGTTATAATAGTTGTGAAAACTTGATCGAAGAAGTTTGAATTCTCAACTCTGTATCAATATTAGAGTACGATAAGCACCCTTACACCCTACACACCTTAAGTACTGCACACCTTAGGTAACCCTTCGGAGGAAGGAACCGGGCTTCATTTTAAGTATTTTTTCCCGCGAAGTTCGTTATCACCAGAATTGAATTAAACTTAGATTCTAAGCTTAAATAAGTTGTTATAATAGTTGTGAAAACTTGATCAGGGGAAGTTTGAATTCTCAACTCTGTATCAATATTAGCCTTTCTGTCTGTAACTAATGACTTGAGCTAATAGATACTCGGCATGATTTCCCAGTGTTTTTGTGGAATATTAAACTGTTGGGTTTTTACATCCACTTACTTATTTATTTGGACGTACATACATTATATGTATTTAAATGACTATTTACGAAAGTACAAAAAGGTTAAGTACGTAAATAAAATACTGGCCAATTTACAAATGCACGATGATTTGCTTCTTTTTTTGTACAGTTTTATCAAACATCCGTTTGGAACCATTTGAGTCGGCAGCATTATTTTTTGCACAAGATTTCCCTTTTTTTTAATTAACAAAGAAAATGGATATTTGAAAATTCTTCACCCGGTTGAAGGAGATTTTGTAGTAAGATCGATATTTTAAAAATAGCACCGAGCGCACAGAGTCAGAATCAGAATGCTTTATTTGTAAACTTTATAGAAAGAAAAATCATTTATTAGCCCAACAGGACAAAACACACAAAAATTAAAAAAATGGTTGAATTATGATTATCTATACTTCTATACTAATATTATAAAGCAGAAGAGTTTGTTTGTTTGTTTGTTTGTTTGTTTGTTTGTTTGTTTGGTTGAACGCGCTAATCTCCGGAACTACGGGCTCGAATTGAAAAATTCTTTTTGCGTTGGATAGTCCATGTATCGAGGAAGGCTATAGGCTATATAACATCACGCTATGACCAATAGGAGCGGAGCAGCAATAAGAAATGTTGCAAGGGGGAACAAAGCAGTTTAAACTTCCGTTGAGTAGGCGATGCGTTGCGATATCAAAACTTCACACGAACGAAGTCGCGGGCAGAAGCTATGAGGCTATAATTTATCTTGGAAACTTGAACACCTGATGCAGAACCGCAACAGACCAGCTAAACTATAAGAGATACAAAAATGCCACCATAGCAAAAATTGTTCTACATGATGAGCATTTTCTGCTGAGAGTATAAGTTTGAAGATCTGGAACATCTGATGTGGAACTCCAAGAGCCCAGCTACACCATAACACATATAGGAATGACGTCTTAGCAAAAGTTGTTCAATTTTATGAGCACTCTCTGTTGGTTTATAAAAATCGAAGATCTGGAACACCTGTTGTGGAACTCCAAGAGCCCAGCTACACCATAACACATATAGGAATGACGTCTTAGCAAAAGTTGTTCAATCTGATGAGCACTCTCTGTTGACTTATAAAAATCGAAGATCTCGGACACCTGTTGTAGAATTAATTTCCTTTTCCAGTTATCTTCGTGATAGATTTCAATTGATCAGGTATCTTCACAACAAAACTATAACCATGCCTAGAAAGAGGTCAAATCTTTCCCAATGTTCCAAAGGAGCTAAAAGATTAAGGATCATAAGATCCCAAGAATCTATCGAAGAGCGTCAGGAGAGACTTGATGCTGTTCGAGAACATCAGGCTGCAACTTGCTCCGTGGAAACCTCTTCGGATCGCGAAGCACGCCTGCGTTCTCAGCGTATTTCTACATCCAGGTCTCTAGAGACCAGTGAAGAATAGATGCGCGACTGACCGCTGATCGTGAACGTCACGCATTGTCTCGCGAGTCGGAGACGTTCACGGATAGAGAATTGCGCTTGAGTTCTCAGCGTATCTACGCATAGCTTCTTCTAGGTCTTTAGAGACAAGTGCGGAACGTGATGCGCGACTGTCCGCTGATCGTGAGCGAATCCGAAATTTTTACCGATACAGAATCAGGCTTGAGTTTTCAGCGTATTCGCACATCTACTAACAGGTCTTTTGAAACGAGTGATGAACGTGAGGCGTGATGCGCGATGCACGTTCATTGAACGAACGTTTGAATTCTGATCGACGTCGACATTCTCTGAACAGAATGTAGATATCATCTGAAAAACCGGATGTGTCTCAAGATATAGCCGTAGGGCATGGCGACCTGCCGTGTCGACGGCGCGTTCGTGTTCCACGTGCGCCTCAAAGAGATGTCAGCATAAAGGGAGGGGCCTGCAAAGGTCGAAGCCTGCCGGGGCTGCGGGACTGTTCGAAAGAGATACCGTGGCCCTGGAACGTAAAGGGCGAGGAAGGAACATGGATGGGTTTTAGTCAGTAAAAATCTGACACTCCCTCCCGCTCCGCCCAGAGTTGGAGAAGTTATTTGATTATTTCCCAACCGAAAAAAAAGGGCATGGCGACCTTCCCTGGTTTGATAAGGCACGGAGTGCATTTACATCTCCTATGATTGAATACGCCACATATTCCGCCATCGGAGGTATGGCTAAAAATTGTACTTTTTGTGAAGCTGTTAAATGGCAAAAAGAAACAAATGGTATGTGTTGCTCAGGTGGGAAAGATCCGTTATTTTCCCGTCCCCGGGTTCTTAGAATTCGACATCAGACGTTTCAGATCTTCGACGACCCCGTTGTCGCTGGCATAAGCAACAGGATCCGCGTACGAAGTCGCGGGCAGAAGCTAGTAACTGATAAAAAGTAAACTTAGTGAGAAAAATAAGAAAATCTTAAAAAAATACAAACAAAGTTTTACTTTTTTTTATATAGATCAAATTACATTAGTGATGTTACAGATAGGTAGATTTCACAGTTTGTCTATTTTGTTTTTTTTTTTTTATAATACAATAAGATTTAAGGGTGTAAAACACCTCTTCACGAAGCCGAAAGGCACTTGTTCTCCCCATCACTGCGATATTTTTTTTGTTCTACACCATACCTGGGAACCTTCTAGTTACGGAGATATAGGAGGTCAAAATTACAACTATTTGACAATATTTTTTTATACAAGATTTGTTTGTAAGATTTTGACTTTTAACATCTCCACGACCCCCGTACTATTCAATCTATCCATCAGCACAATGTTTTAAGTGCGTGACATTGAGTTCTATCACAAATCGTGATTTATAAACTTTGTTTTTGTATAAAAAAATATTTGTACGCCATATTATAGCAGGATATGCTGGAACCAATATTGTAACATCTATTTTGTACCATATTCTAACAAATAAACATTTTTGATTTGATTTGATTTGATTTGAAAAAAAAAAGATGTTTCCCAGCAAATTTTTTTGCTTAAAGTTACTTATTTTGATGTACAGAATGCTTGGTTAACGGCTTTGTGATGAGGTGCTTTACACCCTGTATTTATTATTTATTTTATTTCGGACACAAAAAGATCCCGTTTATCCATATATTAAGTGATGATCGAATCGTCGATCGGAGTTATCAAGGAACAATATCACACACAACGGACACAGTTCGACCAAGTTCATAGATTATCAGTATCTCACTTAATACCTACTTAATTACTATCTTGTGTTAATTAAGTACCTAATATGTTGATAGGTGGTTAATTGTCCGTAGGTACTTGCCAAGGTCGTGGATGGGTGACACCATTATTAGTGATCGATGGGTGACACTTAAAAAAATATCGAGTTTACTGCATGCCTCGCTCGGAAAGGACGTTATCTTTGACAGTCGCTACAGGTGAAAGTCTGACAACCAGTCTGACCAAGGGGTGTCGTATGACCCAGTAACTGGTTTGTGGAAATCTTAAAGGCAGTCGCTCCTTGTAAGATACTGGTACTCAGTTGCATCAGGTCAGACTGGAAGCCGACCCCAATATAGTTAGGACAAGGGTAAGCAGATGATGACCTAGTCTAGTATGAATGCTTTTATCAAAGTCAGAAGAGTAAAAACAGATCGTATTAAGATCGACTATTACAGGAGCTAAACGTGAGTTTTAAAACGCCTGAAAATATATGATTCACTGCAATAAACAATACCAAAATAAATATATGATATTCTTCAGGATATATGCTGGTATGATAGTGTTTTGAAAACATTTAATTTTAGTAACGAACATATCTAAAAAACAATATTTTAACGAGTAAAAACCATAAGTACTAAAATACATGCGTTCATTCTGATTTTTTGGCAAATAATTCTTTATAATTTTGTTAATTTTTTGAAAAATAATCCCAATCGTTCTGAGTTCGATGATCGAGTTTATGGCTTTCGGTTCCAGAACGACCTAAACAAACTTTGTAAGTATAAGAATTTAGATTATCAAATGATCTCTAAACCTCCACGACCCCCAAACTATTCAATACATCCACCAACACAGTGTTTTGAGTCAGTGACATCATTTCTACCACAAAACATGTCTTTCACCCAAAAAAATAAAGTCGTTTCCCAACAATTATTTTTGCGTAAAGTTACTAAGTTTGATGTACAGAATGCTTGGTTGAAGGCTTCGTGATGAGGTTGTTTACAACTTTTATAATAATAGAGAAAAATATAAATAACAAGTGGAAGACAAAAAAATCTAATTAGTCCGTCAGTTAAATTATCAAAAAATATTTGACCCGTATTTTTTCTTTTGGTAGGTAAATCAAAATTGACGAAAATACGACTTTTTTAAAATACTCAATACGTCACGCCTGTTTAATTTTTAGCCAGTTCTGACGTCATGAGCTCTCGAGTTTTGATGCGTTTTATCTTTGTAACGTTTGTGTTTTAACTTATATTGTCACTTATGGGTTATCTTCCGTGATTATTTATTATTTTGAGCTCAATATAAGTTTAGTTTTAAACCGTGAAAGCTTAAAACAGTGTTTAATATTCATTGATTCAAAAACAAAATATGCGTGTCCATTATTTTTCAATACTCTACTGACGGACTAAACAAATTTGTAATTTTTGATACTGTCGTCATGCCTAAT
Organism: Xestia ashworthii; assembly: GCA_950022955.1. Lineage (NCBI taxonomy): Eukaryota > Metazoa > Arthropoda > Insecta > Lepidoptera > Noctuidae > Xestia > Xestia ashworthii. The sequence continues at coordinate 16,276,969 of OX465570.1, read as the reverse complement.
TACTCGTAACTTGCTGGTCTTATTACACATAACATCGAGAGCAGCGGTGGCCCAGTGGTGGCGGCCCCGACTTACGAACAGTAACTCGTGGGTTCCAACCCAGGCAGGCGCATTACTTTGTATAATTTAATTCATCACCACTGCTCTCAAAAACGGTGAAGGAAAACATCGTGAGGAAACCGACATGTCCTAGAACCAAAAATTCGAAGACATGTGACATCTACCAATCCGCACTGGGCCCGCGTAGAGGATACGCAAAATACGCACTTTGACGTGGTGTTGCGGACACCAGCACGTTGTACAATACAATACAATACAATACAATACAATACAATACAATACAATACAATACAATACAATACAATACCATAAAATACACATAAAATCACGCTGGGTTAGGTAGAAGTGTAGGTACCTACGTAATAGTATCTATCCACATTTCGCCAGTTATGTTAAGTCCCATGTAATAGCAGGCAGGCCTATTGCCATCAACCGGGCATAAATCTAGACTCCATGGCTGCCACTGAAAAATTCCTCATGGGAAAAGCCCCGCTTTGTCCAACCCGTGAATCGAACTTAAGACCACATGGTGTTACTAAAAAAATCGAACAGGACTTCGCGGTCAGTGGGCGCATTTGCAGCTGGATCGACGTGGCTTCTATTAGTCATCATCTGCCTAGACTTTTCCCAACTATGTTGTGGTCGGCTTCCAGTCTAACCGGATGCACCTGAATACCAGTCATTTACATGGCTGTAAAGTAGCGACTGCCTATGTGACCTCCACAACCCAGTTAGTACCGAATAATACAATACCCCTTGGTAAGACTGGTTGTCAGACTTTTTGAGCACTGACTACCTAAAACGACTGTCAAAGATTTACAAATGACAGCCGGGAAACTCGGTATGTAAGGGTGGTCACCCATCCACAGACCAACCTAGGCAAGCAGGGCTTAACCTAAAGATCGACCCGTGCGGCTGTTATTATTTAGCCACGATCTCCGCAATGGCAGTGGTTTCGATAAGTTATTATCAATTAGACCCGTTTATTATTTGACCCGTTTGTTTTATGTTTTTTTTTTATTATTAGGCGATGGATATGTCACCGTAAAATTGTCAAACACGTAATATTGTAATATCTCTAGCGTTATTGTAAACTTTCGAATTATTGTCAAACGAACATACTGCTTACAATAAAACGCATTATTATTCGCGAAATGCATGCGATGGTAGTCAACTCACGCGGTGTGGATGGAACGATCCCTCTTGCCCAATGGTACCACTGTCATGAAAAGATAATGTAACATTCCTGAGAAATACCGATTAATATAACCTAACCTTAAAACATTTTATATTCCTCTAAAAAGCGTAGTCTTCCGCACTGGGCCCGCGTGGTAGATACGCAAAATACGCGCTTTGACGTGGAGTTGCGGACACCAGCCCATTATACAATACAATACAATCCAATATTATCAACTGGCAATTTGAATGAACGATAAATAAATTAGAAGTGCTGATAACAATTTCAATCTTGAATAGGTATAAGAATTTATGCAGTACGTAATCTGCATAGGTAATTTCCATTTGACTATCAAATGTTTTAAGAGTGTAGGTATCCATGTGCTGTTTAACTAAATTCGCGATTTTTAACCGACCTTTAAAAAGGAGGAGGTTATTTATCCCGCCGGTGTTTGAACACCGATTACTCAATTTATTGAGGCAAAAAAAAACTGAAAAAAGCCCGGTAGATCCATAAATATAAATTTTGGTAACCATGTGATGTTTTTTAGTTATTTCGTGGTTTTCCTTCTTGGACTATGTTGATGACATAATGTTCTTTTAATAACTTCAAGTTACAATGTAAAATTAATTCACGACAAGAATGTTATTGGTGTGGGTTTACTTTTTTAGCAAAAAGTTTTTACAAACTTTTTACTTTATACTAGACTGCCCGACACTGGTTTTCAACTGGACCTGGCTGATGTATTTCTGCACACCACACACAACATCAAATACTAAAAAAAATCCCACTAGTTCATCTACCATATAAATGTGTGGAGGAAGTAGAGGGATATTTTTCCCCTAAGTAAAAATGTTTTGTGAATATTTCAAGCGTCTGCCTGCTGCCCTTGTTCTGTTAAGTAATTAAAGGTCCATTATTTTTTGCGTAAAGTTACTTAGTTTGATGTACTTACCTACAGAATGCTTGACGGCTTTGTGAAGTCTGTTTACACCCTGATTTATAGTGAAAGTAAGTAAATGAGTAACCAAACCATACCTGTTTTTTAATTGACGTCAACAACCACCGATGAAGGAAAACATTTTGAGGGAACCATAGAATACAATTACGAAAAGATCCATGACATATGTCGCTAACACGCAGTCAGTAACCGTGGTGATCAATCAAATGGTGATAAATTCGTTGCTTCTTCCTCAGAACATTTATTTCAATGAATACTTTTTTTTTTGGGATGGTAAATCATCAAATGACTTCCTCCACTCTGGGCGGAGCCGGAGGGAGTGTCAGACTTTTACTGACTAAAACCCATCCATGTTCCTTCCTCGCCCTTTACGTTCCGGGGCCACGGTATCTCTTTTGAGCAGTCCCGCAACCCCGGCAGGCTTCGGCCCTTGCGGGCCCCTCCCTTTATGCTGACATCTATTTGAGGCGCGCGTGGAACACGAACGCGCCGTCGACACGGCCTGTCGTCATTAGACGGACGGATGGCAAGTTAGCCCATAGCTCACCGTCCACAGGCCCGTTCAATTAATACTCGCAGGCACTTTTGAACTGTCAAAGAGTGACATGTGATGTACCAAACCGCACTGGGCTCGCGTGGTGGATGCCTATACGCAAAATATGCGCTTTGACGTGGAGTTGCGGACACCAGCCCGTTGTACATTAAATTATACAATACAAGAAATTGCTATCAACCGGGCACAAATTCATACTCAGTGGCTGCTAGGTACTAACACTTTTCCTGACCCGAGAATCGAACCAAGGACCTCATGCTGAAAAGTCACGATTGCGATCACGAGACCAACGAGACAGTCGTTCGTTATGTCAGAAAGTTTTGTAATTTATGAAAAAAGCAAATGTTTTATTTACCTATTCATATAATCAAAATAAAATCCGTAATCACTTACTTACCAATCAATGTCACCTTGCTTAACAAATTCCAAAACTTTTAACACACAGCAAACACAAAAACAAACAATAGAACATCACTAAAATTAAAATACCCACCAATAATGACAACAGCGTACTGCCTGAACAGAGGACTTCCATGAAACTTAAACATGTTAAAAACTTCACTTTTGAAATAACTACACACATTCGTAAGTTAGTAGTAAAAACTGCACGTATCTTCACCGCGTATGTTTGACGAGTGGACGGCGCAAGCGCCGGTCGATCTCACAACTGTTAGAACTCGTTTGTGAGTATAGAGGGGGTAACGAGTTAAAATAGTCGCACTGTCTATGCACCAACATTATTGTCGAAGCCTAAATAATGTCCAAGACAGCGATGATTAAACTCACTCGGATATGGAAACATCGCAATATATCTCGCAAAACCAAAGTGAAGCTAGTGCATGTCTGCAAAGGAAGAGTTCCGCAAGGGACGATGCCTGCCGGGGCTGTTGATACACAACAGGCTAAGAAGGAACATGGATAGGTTTTATTCAGTAAAAGTCTGACACTCCCTTCTGCTCCACCCAGAGCGGGACTCATTTGATGGATGAAGGTGTATCCATCCGAAAAAAAAAGCTGGTGCGTGCGCTGGTATTTTCAATTTTCTCTTAAGGCGCCGAATCCTGGACAATAAGAGAAAAAGAAAGGACTAAAATTGAAGCTTTCGAAATGCAGTGCTTTGGAGGCGGATTCTGCGAATTCCTATCCATTCCAAGCATTAATTAGCTGTTGGTATTGAATGTAAACGTTGAACTTTTACCACTATTTGACCCTGACCTTCCAAACATGGTGGCAAGGCCATGAACTGCCAGAAAGGTTGGCATTGAGATTGTGCGATGAGTTTCTGTGTTATCGGTTGTGGATTTGATTCTTTCATGGCACAAGTAATAAGTATTCGTATAGCATAGAAGTAGCACATGGGGCTGCCCCGTAAAGCCAATATTTTCAGAAGTTCTGGAAGGCCCCAAAGAGACAGAAGAAGAGCGCGAAGACTTCGACATTCTCTGAACCGCATGTGTCTCAAGATATAGCCGTAGGGCATGGCGATCTTCCTTGGGTTGATAAGGAACGGTGTGCATTTACGTATGCTCCTATGATTGAATACGCCACATATTCCGCCATCGGAGTTCAACATTGTACTTGTGAAGCTGTTAAATGGCAAAAAGAAACAAACGGTATGTGTTGCTCAGGTGGGAAAGATTCGTTATTTTCCCGTCCCCGGTCTCTTAGAATTCGACATCAGACGTTTCAGATCTTCGATTTTGACGACCCCGTTGTCGCTGGCATAAGCAACAGGATCCGCGTACGAAGTCGCGAGCAGAAGCTAGTTAGGCATAAATGAAATGCTGGACAGGGAAAAAACAAGGAATGTCAGGGTATCCTAGATTTACACTTGCATAGGCTTCCAAAATATTCATGAAATCAAAGTCTACTTTCAGTGTTAACTTGGGGTTACATAAACATGAAAGAGAATGGACTGTCTTAATATCGGCTCGTGATGAGAAGGGACGAATTGCATGTAACTATTGTGATGAATATGTCATCGTAAAATTGTAAAACCTGTTAGGTTGTAATATAACTAGCGAGATTGTAAACTCTCGAAAGATTAGGAAACTAACATACTGCTCCCAATTTAACGCATTATTTTTCGGTACATTACAACCTATCCAAGTGGAACCGTATTATTGTGAAATGTATGTGATGGAAGTCAACTCGCGCGGTGTGGAGAAGGGGGTGGGAAGGGGTGGTCCCCCTTACCCCATGGTACCACTCTCATGAAAAGACAATGTACCATTCCTGGTAAATACCGATAAATATACCCTAACCTCAAAACACTTTAAATTCCCCTAAAAAGCAAATAGCAATATTTCTGTCTGCAGGGTTTAAAGGAACCTAACTAACCCTAACCCCGATTATGGGGGCAGAGATACTTCCGTCGCATGCATTTCACAATATTGCGGTTTCATTTTGATAGATTACAATCTACCGAAAAATAATTCGTTTTATTGTAAGCAGTATGTTCAATTGACAATATTTAGAGAGTTTACAATCTCGCTAGAGAGATTACAATCTAACCTGTTTGCCAATTTTACGGTGATAGGAGAGTAAGACCAAGGAAACGATGGATAGATTGTGTGAGCAATGATGTGAAAGAAAACGGAGTAAATAGGTAATATCGGGATTTTTGACAAAAGCGAATGGAAAAAAGACGTGTTGCGCCGACCCCAAGTAACATGGGACAAGGGTAAGATGATTATGATGCAATTTGGTAGGTACCAAATAAAATAAATAAATAAATTACACAGGACATTACACACACCGCCATCTAGTGCCACACTAAGCACCAGATAGTTGATATCAACATAGCAATTATATAGTTGGTGTTAAACCAACTTAGTATGTCAATATATACATATATGATAACCAGTGCAGGGTGACATAATTTCACCATAGTTACACTGAGTTTTATGCAGTAAATCTATTACATAATCAATACCTACGTAATTACTGGTACTTAATACAAGTAACAGTACTTAACAAGATTATAATGAGTACTTTTGAGTTCCTGGATATCTTAATGATGTGTTTGAATACATCATTCCTAATTGGCCCAACAATTACTTAAGATAGGCAAGAATTATCGAAACATATTATTATACTAGCTGATTCCCACGGCTTTGCCCGCGTACAAATTGTTTACGAAAACCTTCTAGAGAACCACTCTATCCATTGGTGAAAACAGCATGAAAATCGGTGAAGTAGTTTTTTAGTTTATCGCGAACAGACAGACAGACAGACGAGGTGGAGAACTTTATTTTATAATATATATACGTAGTGATAGTGATAACACGTTGGGTTTAACGTACAGGCTGTAAACCACTTCATCACGAAGCCGTGGTAGAACTCAATGTAACGCAGTCAAAACATTGTGCTGCTGGATCGATTGATCGTGGTTCGTGGAGGTATTTGAAGTAAAAATCTTACAGTAAAAACGTATTTAAAAAAAAATGTCAAAAATTGTAAATTTGACTCCCAATTTCTCGGTCATTCTAAAATTTGGCGTTCTTTGCCTAATTACCGTAACCTTTTTTATTTTTCACAAATTTGACTGAAACACATTAAAATATGAAATAACTCAAAGATACGAATTCAATAATTAATGTGGCATGTAACAATTAATGGTGGTTTTCTAGTTAAAGAGCCTTAAAAATTTTATGAGTATGGTAATTAGATAAATTTAATATTCAATGCAACGGTAATTAGAAAATATCATCAAGTCTAAGTAAAATATGATATAATGAAATAATAACAACACATTACAACGTATGGAGGCCTAAGTATTGTCTCCATTTACATGATCAACTTGGGTCTAACTTAACAAATCAAGTATTAAAATAAGTACAACGGTAATTATAAAAGTTTTTAACCAAGGCTACGGTAATTATATACTCAGGTGTTTCATTGGCGGTACACTAACGTTAGAGACGTGCAGCTGCTGATGGGCTGCGGCACACACTGAGGAGACGCGACGCGTATGGTAGTGATGTGCCAAATACAGGTAAATAATAGGGATGTGCACCCGAGAACAGAAAATGTCACGGCAATTATAACTTTCGATTGGACATGCGGTTACTTAATGATAATTATTTATAGACTGGTTCTATTAAGTCGATATTTTGTCATGCGAAACACGTTGCTTAATACCGTTTAAAGCGTTGAATGGATTTAAGTAAATCTGTACGTTATAAAAATTACAAGTAAGTTTTAACATTAAGTTGGTGTGCGGACACACCACGGTAATTAGAGAACAGAGGTTCTTCGAACATAAGATAAATTAATTAAGTCTTAACTACTTAAAACAGAAGCCAATGTTTTTGTTTACAGCTAAGATGCTATCTAACATAAATAAAAAAAAATGCATAATTGAATATATAATATTACGGATTATGCAAGCCCAGACTCGTAAAACTTGCTAATCGGAGAATGGCCGATCTCCGTAACTAGAAGGTTCCCAGGTAAGGTGTAGAACAAAAAAAAAACCGGAATGACGAGGAGAACAAGTGCCTTCGGTTTCGTTATAAGAGGTGTTTTACACCCTTCATTAAAGTAGTAGCCAGTAAACCGATATATCTACGTAAGACTAGTTGTCAGACTTACAGATAACAACTGTCAAAGATCAACAAATGACAGCCGGGACCAACGGCTTCACTTGCTTTGGCGGCACGGACGAAACTAGGCATGTAATATGGGTGATTACCCATCCACGGATCAACTTAGGCAACCGCGGCGGCTGGAGATCGACCCGAGCGGCAGTTATTTGTTAGCCACTATATTTGCTGCCAGTTAAAATGACAATAGCGGTCATTGACCCACCTACATTAACATTACGTAACATTAACATGACGTAACATTACATTACGTAACATTTACATTACATAACATTAACATTACGTAACATTAAAATTACGTAACATTAACATTACGTTAACATGACGATTCAAGATTTGAACGGGTTCATTTTTTCCCATGAAAAACGTAACATGGTTCATTGGTTTTGGTTCGTACGAAGATATATTAGGGAAAGGGCAATAACTCATCGTAATTGGCAGCAACTGTAGTTAAATTAATAATAAATAAATATCGTTAAACATTTTACACACAACGCCATCTAGTGCCACACTAAGCAACGAGGCTTGTGTCGTGGACACCAGATAGTTGATATACTACATAGATACTTTTTGTTTGTAAATAAATACTTATTATACATATAAACATCCATGACTCGGAAACAAATGTCCATACTCATCACACAAACATTTTCTCGTACCGGGATTCGAACCCGAATTATTTCATTCACTAAAAATAAAGATAGCCAAATAGATGTGCTGCAAAATAATGATGAGCGCATACCTATTTATTAATCTCAATATCTTGCGTAGGTTGTTTATGACATAATCTTTCCTCTAAAAAAATCCTAAATCAAACATGCGCTTAGTGTTTTTCCATCTCAATACGGCATTGAAACTTGAAACTATGAATACATATTTAAGTACACACCAACTTGAAATGTTCTCCCAAACTTTCAAGGAACCGCATCGAGCCTGAGGCGATATGATCAACATCGATAAAAGAAACGGAATCTTTGTAGGAAATGCTATATTACTGACATAATTATACAGCTTGATGGATGGAGAGGAAGACTTAGGAGAAGATAGATGGATTTTATGAGCAATCTTCTTCTTGATGATGATGATGACACAGACAGCGTGCACCGGAAAGGAGTGGTCATGTTCCAGGGTGGGATTCAAACCATGAAACTGAGCCTCGTTCTCCATGGGACCAACATCGTGATCGCGAAAAAAATACAGCAGTCCAGTCCAAAATTGCAATAATTATCTACTCTACCCACATGTATGTGTCAGCTAAATTTTTTCCACGATTTTGTTATCGGCTTGGGTCCAGCAGTACAAGTACGTAGGAATCGATAGGACTCGATAAGATAAATTTGACACTCATTTTCGATAAAATGAGTTTTTGACTCCATAAAAACTCATTTTATCGAGAATACCTGTCAAATTTATCGAGTCCTATCGATTCCTACGTACTTGTACTGCAGGCTAGAGATCATTTCCAAATACTTATGTCATTGTAGGTTTTGGGTGATAAAGTTTTATAAATCAGACTTGAAATGGATGACTTTCTGTTTTAGGTTAGCAAAATCATCGTGTAACTGTACACGATTAGTCAATCAAACATATTCTTAAGGTAGTGTGTATTTATTTCGATTGGATTACAGAATATCTATGTTCCCAAATATATATTTCGAAAGGACAATGATATATGACGAATTTAAAATTTCTATAGGAATCTTATTTTCAACCGACTTCCAAAAAGAGGAGGTTATCAATTCGTCTGTATGTTTTTTTTTTTTTTTTTTTTGTGTTTGTTACCTCATAACTTTCGACTGCGTGAACCGATTTTGATGATTCTTTTTTTATTTGAAAGCTGGTGCTTTCCATGTGGTCCCATTTTAATTTGCTGAAGATCTGATGCTGGTCTTCGGAGATATACAATGGAACTCTTCAAAAATGTACGGCAAATCTGCAGTGATTGCTATTATCGCTTGTAGGTTTATTGTTTATACAACATCATGACGTAATATCACGCCTGTATGCTCTGAGGGGGTACGCAGTTGTGTACAATACACCCAGATTTCGACAGTGTTTGTTACCTCAGTACTTTCGACTGGGTGAACCGATTTTGATGATTCTTTTTTAATTTGAAAGCTGGTGCTTCCCGTGTGGTTATATTTAATTTGCTGAAGATCTGATCCGGATCTTCGGAGATATACAATGGAACTCTTCAAATATACACGGTAAATCTGCAGTAACTGCTGCAATCGCTTGAATGTTTATTGTTTATACAACATCATGACGTAACATCACGCCTGTATGCTCTGAGGGGGTACGCAGATGTGTACAATATTCCCAGATTTCGACAGTTAGGTGTATTAAGTTCCATTTATTGGGGATAAGTTTTTTTTTTATTTTATTGGCAAGGGCACTTCAAGGGTAGTTTGATGAGAATTTGGTTAGGTTCTGATTATGGGATCCATGACAAAGGAACGGAACTCTTCAATTCTTAGAAGCAAATTAACGATTCTTGGCCAAATCTTTTAAAGGCTATCCGGATATTTGAGTCACCATACATTACGTACGTACGTATTACAGTACCATAACGTCGTTATTAACCGACTTCAAAAAGGAGGAGGTTCTCAATTCAATGTTCCCCGATTACTCGAAGATGACTGGACCGAATTTGTTTTTTAATTGTTTGAAAGGGTATACTTCCCAGAAGGTCCCATAATCATCAAGTCAGGATCCTGATAATGGGGAAATCCTGGAGAAATAGAGAGAACTCTTCAAATTTTATAGGCACACCAGAAGCGATTTGGGTAGTTTTTGAAAGAGTAGTTTCTCGGAGTGATCCCATTTAAATTTGGTAAAGATCTGATGTAGAACTTCGGAGAAAGGCAACGGAACTCCTCATTAAATGTAGCAAATGTGTGTCTCTTACTGGGATTGCTGAAATCTCATGTCTGTCTATTGTTTACACCAGTTCATATCAAAAAATCACGCTGGTACGCTGTGGAAGGGTAAGCACATATTGTGAACCACTAAAAAGTGAAAAATAAACCCTTTTTTGCAAAAAATAAAACCGACTTCACACAAAAAAGTGAAAAATAACTAATTAGCTTCTGAAGTCGGTGACAAAAAAATTAAATCAATCAAACAAAGGTCACCGACTTCAGAAGCTAATTAGTTATTTTTCACTTTTTTGTGTGAAGTCGGTTTTATTTTTTGCAAAAAAGTTTTTTCTCATAACTCTTGTGAAAATCAATTTCCATTCAAAATATACATTTGGGAACCTAGATATTCTGTAATTCAATCGAAATAAATACACACTACCTTAAGAATATGTTTGTTTTATAAATTATTTTGGTATTACGTTTGTATGAACTACGCTTGCACCGCAGGCCTCTTAAAACAAAACAAATATGTTTAGATACAGGCGACGACCGGCGATATTCATTAATGTCTATTTTAGTTCTCGGTTTTATTATCTTTATGTACACACTACATAGAAATCATCACCTAGATGGTGATGATTTCTATGTAGCCTAGCATTTTCCCAACTATGTCGAGGTCGGCTTCCAGTCTAACCGAATTCCAGTATTTTACATGGAGGGACTGCCTATCTGACCTCTACAAACTAGTTAGTACTGGATAATACGATATCCCTGGGTAATACTGGTTAACAGACTTTCAGACTACCTGTGACGACTGTCAAAGATCTACAATTGACAGCCGGGACCAACGCCTTAACGTGCTTTCTGAGGTACGGAAGAAACTCTGTATGTAATGGGTGGTCAGCCATCCCCAGACCAACCTAGGCAAGCGCGGCTTAACCTGAAAATTGATCCGAGCGGCTGTTATTATTCAGCCACGAGGTCATAGAAATAAAGTCATATTTCACGTTATTTAAAGAATGTTCTAAAATTAACGTTCCTAATTTTATACTGATTAAATTTTGATTTCGCCAGACAAAGTGGTCCATCCGAAGTTAATCTTATAATCCATCCTAATTAAGTTGACCGCTAAGAAGCAGACTTCATCTAATTTTAGCAGGTCATTAAGGTCAGCCCACTTCGTGATTTCATTATTTTGGAGTAAGATAAAGTAGCAAAAAGCTCCTGAAAAAAATGTAAGTAACAAAATAATGATGGCAGGACGAGCTAGACAGAAACAAATGAGTGAAACAACAAAAGAAAAAGCACATATAAGCCCGCACAAGACAAAACACATAAATTAAATAGTGTAACTTAATAACTTGCAACTAATAAAAAAAAACTAAAATAGAGAAAAAAATAAAAGAAACAAAATTAGTCCAGTACGAGGCCAAAAGGCCCCTATCTCAGCGTGGGCACAATGGCCATGTATCGAGCGATTTACGGCCATTTTCAATAATCACAAGACAAATACATAAAATGAAATAGTGTAACTTAATAACTTGCAACTAATAAAAAAAAACTAAAATAGAGAAAAAAATAAAAGAATCGAAATTAGTCCGGTACAAGGCCAAAAAGCCCCTGACCTCAGCATGGCAACAATGGCCATGGATCGAAAGATTAACGGCCATTTTCAATAACTTACTGTTCGGTTACGGTAGGTTGTTATCTCTGTCTGTTTGACATTTTACTGACTGACGGAAACCAAACGTCACAGAAAACCTTTCTTTGATTTTTCTAAGAATCAACTGACAGGTAGATGACGCGAATAGGATATTACAAACTTGGTTTGTAGAAACAACGATAGTTACGAGAACAGCGTGTGTCGCAACAGCGGCGTTCGAAGCAACATAGGGGACCCCATAGGGACAGACAGACGCGGCGGGAGACTTTGTTTTATAATAATGTAGTGATGTAGTGATAGTGATAAATTATAGAAAACGAGCCTTAGAGGTCATGGGGGAGGCCTTTGTTCAGCAGTAGGATGACACAAGCTAACTGTGACAGTAAAAGAGTAATTACTACTTCAATGAAAATTTTATGATTGTTAAAGTTTAACCTATTACATTTTTATATTCGTCACTCACTGGACGCCAGAGGATGGTCATCGCCGACGAGGTCGACAACGGCGAAGGTGGTGTGACGATCTGATCATGTGCGCAGGGCAAATGTGACCAGAAATTGCACAGAACAGAGAGGTTTGGAGAGAGAAAGGGGAGGCTTTTTCCCAGCAGTGGGACACAAAGGAGGCCACAAAAAAACACCATGCCTCAGGACTACATCGTTGGTCTAGTAGTTGCAAGCGCTATTGTGGTCTTAGATTTGATTCCCAAGTTGGGCAAAGTGTTGTTAGATTTTCCATCAGAAAATTCCTAAGTAATTGCTAAGTCTGGGCTGGTTGATAGCAATGATGGGCTCGGTCCCTATTATCTACACTTCATTACAGAAAAAATGTGTGGGAAACTAATAATTCTGCCAAATTAGGGGTTGACGACAAAAAAAATCTAATTAGTCCGTCAGTAAGATTATCAAAAAAATGTTTGACCCGTATTTTTTCTTTTGTTAATAAATCAAAATTGACGAAGATAGGACGCTTTTTCAAATTCTCAATACGTCACGCCTAGGTATATTTTTTAGCTAGTTCTGACATCACGAGCCCCCCCCCACCCCCGAGTTTTGTCTTTGTCAATATTCATTTATTTACAAAAACAAAAAATACGTGTCCATTATTTTTCAATACTCTAATGCTAAGTACGGCCAGACTTGCAGGCGAAGATTCGTGTCCGCGTTGTCGCGATAAAAGTTCGTGTTCGATCTATGACGAAGTGCTTGGCCACACTTGAAAAAACCTTTCTACTGTCGCGATAATCTAGAACGTCGCGATAATTCGTTTGGGGGAAAACTTGGAGATTCGGTTGCGATATATTATCACATGGCGGCTAATAATTATTTACTGAATCTTTCCTTATCCTCTCATTATTCCAATCCGTGATTAACAAGTTCAATCAAACACGTTCAAACCTCTCGAAGTATCGCAGTCAACTAGAGCGCGCGAAGTGTAGCCAAACGCACGAACTTTGTCGCGACAAAACCCTTTGATGTGCGGCAATTTACCGACAGCGGCGCGAAGGGCATTCGTATTCGCGAAGATGATTCGCGATAGGACGAATTCTTTGGCCAGACGTGTCGCGACAACGCAAATCTTCGCGTTATCGCGATAGTGTAGCCCCAGCATAACTGACGGACTAAATAGAGTTGCAGTTTTTTGATACTGTCATCTTGTTTGAGATAACAGGCGTGTCATTGTTCTCGTAAATATGGCCTTACTCTTTTACTCGCCCTATCGATATAATAAGACCTCAAGTTCGAACGCAAGGTGTGAATACACAAGGTGTCTATTGTATAATTATCCTCACTTGCATCGGTAAAGGAAAACATCGTGAGGACACCAAATCAAGTAGGCTTGAGAAATACAATCAGTATATATTATGTCTCGACGGCATGTAAATCGAAATCCGAGAGGCCTATGGGTGGCACAAAAAAACCAGGATAGAGGCCAAAAGAAAAGCAACAAGATATAGTAGATAGTCCAAAAATATACACGTGTTGTATAATATAGATTCACGGAGCATCAAAAAGGCAAACTTTTCACAAAAACTTATAATAATAATTATAAATGCGAATAGAATAAAAGAAAAAAAAAGAAAAGAAGAAGAAAAGTTTGATGTGTGCATGTTTGTTAGTCTTTCACGCAAAAACTAAGTTTAAAACCTGAATTTACACATTCCCAGTAGTATTATCCCGCGGGACATTATCAAACTCGACCCGAGTGAAACCGCGGGAATAAGCTTAGTCTGCCATAAATCGCAATACTCATTAAAATCGATAGCACCCAAGAAATGAAAACTTCTTACAACCACGCTCCAGATCGTTCTGCGTTGAGAGTAAAAAATATACCACCGAGAAAACTTTCAATATCTTTGTGTAGTTAAAGTATGAATAAGATCAGCAAAGGTTTTACAACTTTTAAACAACGTAAAGGTCGTTGTGTATTTCATGAGATTTAAACCTAACTGCCTGCCGGAATGTATGCAATAAGGCCTGAATTTGTCGCGCTACCGCCCGCAACCGCCTGCGACCGTACGCGACCGACCGTCAGCGTGACAAGAATTCAGGCGTTAAGTTTAAGGGGAAGTTACCGACTCTTCTATTTAAGAAAAAAATATATACCTTCTTAATTAAAAAATGTTATTACAATGTACTTAAAGGAATATTTAGAATAAAAACATATTGAATTTTAATAATAGAATTTATTTGTTCAATACATAATTATGATACACACAACAATAATAAGTTTCATTCACAATACAACAATAATAAGAATAACTTGGGTCGTATCTTGGACTTATTCATTAGTAACACAGAATGTCAAACACAGGCTGACATTACACTGCTCCCGCCTGATAGTCACCATCCCCCTTTTTCTGTTTTGACGTTACTAGAAACAAATTACACACCGATGAGACGTCAGTCCACTAAAAGATATAATTATCACAAAGCTAACTATGAAGAAATTAATGTTGAGCTAGACAAGACGAATTGGGATGAGCTTTTTTTAAATCTCTCCAGTGAACAAGCAGTGGATGTTTTTTATGAGTACCTATATCGCATAATTCGCGCGCACGTCCCACTCAAAAGGCCTAAGACATCTAGCTTTCCCGCTTGGTTTAACGCTCCACTTATTAAAATTTTCAAAAATAAGGAACGAGCCTGGATAAGGTGGAAAAAACAACAAACCATTTCAAATTATGAAAAGTTCTCTGTTTATCGTAAACAGTTTAAACAACTTTCGGATCAGTGTTACACTAAGTACATGAAGTTAGTCGAAGACAGCATTCCTCTTAACGTCAAACACTTTTGGTCGTACATCTCCAACCACAGGAGAATTTCCGGTCTTCCAGCAAACATGTACTACAAAAATATATCATCTAATTGCCCTGGCGAAATAAGTTTACTGTTTTCCGCATTCTTTAACTCTGTGTACGAGCCTTCCACCTTCGACCCTAAGAGCTGGGTACCGCCCGATATCTGTGATGAGAGATCGACTTGTATTCCCCAAATTGTTCTCAAAAAGTGTGACGTACTTAAGTCATTGTTGTCCTTGGATCTAAATAAGGGGCCTGGTCCAGATGGTCTCCCACCTACATTCTTTAAGCATACGGCACAGCAAATCTGTATTCCGCTCCATATCCTGTTCAACAAATGTTTAAGTGAAGGGGTATTTCCATCCATATGGAAAAGAGCCTTTATTACGCCTATCTACAAAAGTGGAGATAAAGCCAACATTGAAAATTATCGACCTATTTCTATTTTATCCACTTTGTCTAAGCTTTTCGAGAATTTAGTGCACAGTAATTTGTTTCCACAACTTAGTCATCTCATTATTCCCGAACAGCATGGCTTTGTTCAGTCTCGATCTACCAGCACAAACTTAATGATTTTTACACAATTTTTGTTTGAAAATATGGATAAAGGCACGCAGGTTGATGCTGTGTATACTGATTTTCAGAAGGCTTTCGACAAGGTGGACCACAAACTGCTTTTGGACAAAATTGCTTTCAACGGCATTAGAGGCAATCTGCTCAGATGGTTTGTGTCGTACATATACCACAGAACACAGAAAGTGGTCATCAATGGATACGAGTCTGATTACACAGTTGTTGAGTCCGGTGTGCCCCAAGGTTCAGTCTTGGGTCCTTTATTGTTTATCTTGTTTATTAACGACATAAAGTCCTGTATAGTTAACTCTAAATTCCTCATGTACGCCGATGACATCAAAATTTTTAAATCCTGTACAAGTATGCAGGACTGCTTGCTATTACAAGATGACCTACAAAGACTTTCGCAATATTGTCTTAAGAATAAACTTTATCTCAGTTTACCAAAATGTCATTATATTTCTTTTACCAAAAATAAAACAAGTATTAAATTTCCTTACACACTAAATGACATAAACTTGAATAAAACTGATTGCACGCGTGATCTTGGCGTACTACTGGATAGTAAGTTACATTTTGATATCCATATTGACAACATTATTAACAGAGCCTTTCAGATGTATGGTTTCATAATGCGATCTTGTAAAGAATTTAAAAAGGCTTCCACTTTCCTCTTCTTGTACAAAACTTTAGTCCGTTCCCAGTTGGAATACGCGGTCCCCATTTGGAGCCCGTTTTACGAAAAATATAAGCACAGACTAGAAATGGTACAGAAAAAATTTCTTCGCACTACACATTACAAGTGTTACCATACCAAGATTTCCTATGCAGATCTGATGAAACATTACAACATATTAAGCTTGGAGCACAGGCGTACACTGCTGATGGTTATGATGCTGTACGGCATATGCAACAATAGGTTTAATTGTATGGAACTCTCAAATAAACTTTGTTATGTAGTACCTAGGACTGTTCATCGGCGAGAAGTGCGAGTAAACCGCTTATTCTACACAGAGAAGTGTAGAACAAATGCTGGGGAGAGAGCTCCACTCCGCCGATTATTAGAAACGTACAACTCACATTTTATAAATTTGGATATTTTTGCTCTTAATCAGAACAAATTTAGAAAAATTGCTTCTGAATTACTTTCTGGTCATCCTTAACGATGACTGTTTCTTGTTGATGTTATGTTGTGATCTGATTGGTGCATCATACGAACTAAACCTAGACGGATAGCGCTGTCTAGAGTTGGTTTGTGTGAAGTTTCAGGTTTTTTTTTTTATATTTTCTTACTGGACCTTTCTGTATACGTCCGTTTCCTTATTTCTTTTAAATCGATATGATTCCGTGGACAATAGTGTGGGTTATGCGTTTGTTTACTTTTTAGACCTAAGCTATTTGTTAATATTGTAACGTGTAACTGTTTTTTGTCCCAAATAAATAAAATAAAATAAAATAAAATGATGGATAATATAATTAGGTAGGTACTATGACATTATTAAGACATTATTAGTTTGATTTCATTCATTATTTCATTTCCTTATTCCATTATCATTACTTGTAAATTACTAATATAAGTTTGTTTGTTTAATTATGTGTATATTGACCATCTTTATTTTTTGACATTGTAATTTGATAATCTCTGACACATTAATAAATCCTAATCTCCTGTGTCCTTACATATTTGCGCACCTAGCATGGTTATAATACAGTGTACCTTATGAACTTTTTGTAACATCCTCTAAACCTGTGTTATGCAAATAAATGATTTGTATTTGTATTTGGAATGCAGGAGTTCAGATGGTTCCTGTGACCTGACGCCATTTCATCCATCCAGTGGAAATTCCGTGCAATGAAATAGGCAGATATAATTTTGACAGTCAAGACAAGTTAAGCTCACTCCCACAACCTCATCACGAAGCCGTTAACCAAGCATTCTGTACATCAAACTAGGTCTTTACGCAAAAATTATTGCTGGGAAACAACTTTAACTGTGTTTTGGGGTGAAAAATCATGTTTTGTGGTAGAACTCAAAGTAACGCCCACAAAACAATGTGCTGATAGATGGATTGAACAGTACGGTGGTGAAGGTATTTAAAGTAAAAATCTTACAATAAAAACTTACATTTTTATGAAAAAACTTGTCAAAAAGTTGTAACTTTCACCCTCAATATCTCCGTAACTAGAAGGTTCTCAGGTACGCGCGTGTAGAACAAAAAAATGTTCGCAATGACGGGGAGAACAAGTGCCTTTCGGCTTCGTTAACAGGTGTTTTACACCCTATATTTAGGTGCTCGGAAACCAGAAGTTTGTCTAATCCATCCTCAAGGGACCGCAGTCTTCATTTTATTGTTGGCAAAGCCCGCTGTTCCTTTAAACCGTGATATTTCTAGCGCAGCACGATTCCTCATAATGTATCGAAGCGATCTTTTATACATTACGCTGTGGAAAAACTTTTGTGCAGAAACATATCCATTAAGAAGAAACTTTTTGTTTTATTCAAACATAAATGGACTTTAAAATCCATTTAATTTATCTAAAATGGGGAAAAAAGAAAAAAAAGTTCTAAAACTAAAATCGGACTACTGAAAATTCACGCTCTAAAAGTGTGAAATAAGAAAATATATATATATAGTATTTAAGTTTATGATGCCTCACTAGTCTTAGAATTTATTGGATTTTAGGGTTGGCGAATAGTCCGGTAAGGGAGCACCAACATATAAAAATATTAAAACGATCAGCCCCTACAGTAATTTTAATGGTCTCAAACGCAAAATGACTGTTATAAAAATGACGACCGCAACGCCTACCATACATTTCATAGCAACAGAAAATTCATTACATCAACTCCTATAATTTTACTCATATAATAAAGACACTGTATATCTTTACTTAAAAGATTATTCCACTACAGTTACAAAAATACACTAATTCTCATCTACACAAAATATCTTGTTTCTCATTCCATACATGTCCCACACAAAATATACACAATTGCACCTGCACCACCCGCATTCATAAAACAGACAGTGCAAAGTACCTAGGGGTTATAATAGATAGCACCCTAAGCTTCAAAAAGCATATCAACACTCTAAGCGGTAGGTTACGTAAACTTATATATGTCTTCAAGACTCTAAGACAAGTGGCAGACGAGAAGCTAAGGAAATCGGTTTACTTGGCCCTCGCCCAGTCCCTACTTACCTACTGCATAACGTCCTGGGGTGGTGCTACAAAAACTTCTATGTTAGAGCTTGAACGAGCACAGAGAGCCATTCTGAAGGTATCTTCTTTCCGACCTTTCCGATATCCAACGGTTTTGTTGTATAAGGAAGCTAAGGTATTAACTGTTCGTCAGTTGTTCATATTGCAAACGGTTACCAAACAGCATAGCCTCACTACCTTCGACCACTCACTCCCCCACAGAAGTAGACGATTCGATCCCATAGTTCGCCATCACACCCGGCTCTCGACTACTTCTTCCCAACGCTTCTTTTGCTACCTTGGTCGCTTTCTTTATAATAAGATAAATAGGATGCTCCCAATATATAACCTCACCAAAATCAATTGCAAAATTAAACTAAGAGATTGGCTCTGGGAGCTAAACTACGAAGAAACAGAAAAACTACTTTCTGTCCCAAAATAGACAATGTAACACATTCTGTTCCCCTCCCCCAACACGCACTACACATACATTCACACATTCACCTTACTCACACACAGATACACAACTATACAGATACTTACCTACTAATAATACTAACACTGTGAATCAATAATTGTCATTCTTTTCTTTATCTTTTTATGTTACTCTTATCTTAAAAAAAAAAAAAACTTATGCTTATTGTTCTTACCGCTTTAATTATTGCATTGTATATAACATTAAAATGTAACATTACCTAAGGGGTGCAGACCTGGTGTCCTGAAATACAGACGTTAAGTCTAGCTTAGGCACCAGTCTCCTACAGTATAAAATAATTATAGTTGTTACGTAATTTGAATTGATACCTGTCTAATGTGCCTATATTGTGGTGAGAAAATAAATCATTATTATTATTATTATTTTGTTGTTCTTAATATTTCTTCTCATTCAAGAGAGCCTAAAAACCTTACACGCGGGTCGGAACCAAGGATGTAAGGTAAAATTTAAATGGAGAAAGTGGATGATAATGTAGATGAAGTCAGAAACTTTCGGGTGATTCGACAGGTGTTGAGAATGGTGGCTTTTTGAAGCATGTAAAGTGTGTGATTAGGCATCTGTAGAGTGTTGAGGCTTTGTGTGAGAGATTTTGGTATAATACCAGTAGATGAGAGAACAATGGGGACTATATGAACTGTTTGTACTTTCCATTGGGTTTTAATTTCAATTGCAAGATCTTGGTATTTACTGAGCTTTTCGGATATTGTCGCTTGAATATTATGCGAGTTAGGTATAGCTATATCTATCAAATAAACTGTTTTATTGGTTTTGTCGTGAACGGTTATGTCGGGTCTATTGTAATGAATGGTTTTATCGGTTATTATAGTTCGGTCCCAGTAAATTTTTTGATCGTTATTCTCTAATGCTACTTCTGGTTTATATTTATAATATGGTATCATTTCAGAAACTAATTTATATTTAAATGCTAACTGTTGGTGTATGATTGCGGCGACTTGGTCATGGCGGTGTTTGTAATCGGTTTGTGCAAGTGATTTGCATGCTCCTGTTATATGTTGAATAGTTTCGGAGGCATTATTGCAGTGTCTGCACAAGTCAGTCGGCTGGTTTGCTTTCATGATATATTTTCTGTAATTACGGGTAGCTATTGTTTGATCTTGTATGGCCAGCATAAAACCCTCGGTCTCGGGAAACAATTCACCCCGTTTGAGCCATTCGTTCGACTTTATTTTATCGACGTGTGGCTGGCTCAGGCAGGCTCGATGTCTTCCGTGTAGGGCTTTTTCAGACCATACTGCTATTTTTTGTTGTGTACTTACTATGTGTTCATTTATTTGTGTGTTTCGGTTTTGTAGGTTAAGTGGTGTTAGTTTGTTATCGGTTTCAGTTACTTGTTTGTGTAGTGATGAGGTTTCTGATTTGTTATGGAAGTATGCCCTGAGTGAAAGTATCTGTTTGTTGTGTAAATTATGTATATCTATTAGTCCTCTCCCTCCTTCTTGTCGTGGTAGTGTAAGTCGTTGTATGCATGATTTTGGATGATGTTTTCTATGTTTGGTTAATAGTGTATGGATAGTGCGCTGTAGTTTTTTAATATCAGTCTTTGACCATCGTATAATTCCGAAAGAGTATGTGAGAATGGGTATTGCAAAGGTGTTGATGGCTTTAATTGTATTTTTTGAATTAAGGTTGCTTTTTAAGATAAGGTTAAGGCGGTGTGAGAATTTTTTAAGCAGTTCTTGTTTTGATATCTTTTGTTGTATTTGTCTAGACTGTTTGAAACCTAGGTATTTGTATGTACTCTGTTCATCCATTGGCTCGATTGACGCTCCTGACAGGAGTGTGTAACTATTATTTTGAATTTTTCCTTTTACAATGGACAAAATTTTACATTTATCTACTCCGAATGACATACAAATATCATCAGAAAATTGTTGTGTGGCATCAGCTAGTTGATAAAGCGCTTCTTTGTCAGCTGCATATAACTTTATATCATCCATGTACATGAGGTGTGTTAACGTGTATTGTGTGTTATTGCTGTCCAGCGTGAATCCCGTGCCTGTTCGGTCTAACATGTGTGAGAGTGGATTGAGTGCCATGCAAAACCACAGAGGACTTAGAGCATCTCCTTGAAAAATTCCACGTCTTATACAGATTGGTTCAGTAGCTACAGTTGAGGAGGAGGAATTGATTTTAAGCACAGTTTGCCAATTCTGCATGGAAGTTCCTAAAAATTGTTTCAGCGTAGGATGAATTTTATAAAGATCTAATACTTGTAGCAACCAGCTGTGCGGAACTGAATCAAAGGCCTTTTGATAATCTATAAACATTGTGTGAATATCTTTTCTGGTTTTCACAGCGCTGTTCATAGTAATGGCGTCAATGGTGAGTTGCTCCTTACACCCTTGGCTATTCTTTTATTATTATTCAAGGTCCTTCCTATAGACTCCAGCACAAACTTGAACTTGAAGACAAAAGCCACTATACAAGACTAGGACAAAATCCAAAATGTGACGTCACCAACTTAGTAAGTGACGTCACCAATCACAAGTGAAAAAGTAGTTCTTTTAATTTATTACATACTAGCTTTTGCATGCGTCTTCGTTCCCGTTATGTACTGAAATGAACTCACGGGAATGTTTAAGGTTGGTGCTCCAGGGTAGCGAAATTCATAGGTACATTTTTTGCACTTTGCGTCGACTAAAAAATACCTATCGTTGCGACTGTAAGACATATTATTATGCAGTTTAGTTACAGAATTATAATCATGGAAATCATCAAGTTAGAAATTCAAAATTATCACAAAACGAGGAAAAACAGTTTCTAGACCTTTATGAACTTGGAACCCTTCAAGTTCATAAAGGTCTAGAAACTGTTTTTTCAAGATCAAAATCGTTCCTCGACCTTTATGAAATTGTCGGGTTGTATTGATGACTCTGATGATTATAATTCTGTAACTACATACGTCTTACAGTCGCGAACAATATTTTATTCAACATACAATCTAGCACTGGCCTGCAAATGGCAAAAAAGTAAGAGAGAGAATTTCGCAGGTTACCCTGACGCTTGCACCTTAGAATGTATCAATAACACTCGGGAATGATGCAGCTTCCCGTTAGTGAAAATAAAATTTTGAATACTTAGGTACATCAAATTTAATCTTTTAAAGCGGGCACAGATCCTTATATTGGGCTATTGCAATATAGAACTAGCCCTAAAGGAAACCTCAAGTCTCCTGATGTAGATTAGTAATTGACCCGTGCAACTTCGTCTGCGTATGAATCTTTCCCCGTTTTTGCAACATTTTTCACTGATGCTCCGCTCCTATTGGCCGTGTCGTGACGTTATAACTTACAGCCTTCCTCGATAAATTGGGTTATTGAACAACCAAACGAACCCTTCGGCTTTATAATATTAGTATCATCATAATATTATAATTTCAAACTTTGTGTTCACGGCGCTAAAACAAGCCGCGTAAAAGCATCTTTTGCATGGCTCCGACCATTTATAATAAATTACCCAAATCATGGGGAATATTAAGTACACCTGCTCTTAAAAGTAAATTAAAGAGTTTGCTAACTAAAAGAGCATATTATAACAGTATAGCAGAGTTTATGAAAGAAGAAAATTTCCTCGTTTTTAAGATGACGATGTTGTATAAATATGACATGTAACAGTAAAATTACAAGATTACTATAATCTTGTAATTTTACTGTCTTTATTTTGGAATATTTGTAATTTGGAATTGGAATTTTAATTATATTATTGTATTTATATTTTTATTGACTATTTTATTAATGACCAAGTACTTTGACATTTAATTTTATCTAAAAAATACCAATTTGTACGCCACGATATGCGGCTGAACATGTTAGAACTTTTCTTTATAATATTATTATCTTGCATGCAGTGTATCATGTACACCATGTTTAAACAAAAAAGTTTTACTTTACTACATCATCATCATTCACAACCCGACTTCACCAACTGCTGGGTATAGGTCTCTCCTTGCTTTTGCCAAGTACCACGTAAGATTATTGCGAATGTTTATACTTAGGTATAATTTTGTCTTTTTTTTTTAGGTGGCTCTTAAGTAAACTCATTTCATATGCTAATCTAACAGTTTAAAGTGAATAAAAAATGATATAATTATACATAACTAGCTGACCCGCGCAACTGCGTCTGCGTCACGTGCAAAAAAAATGACAAAATGCAATAATGCTCACCCCCGTAACTTATTAGCGTGATAATATATAGCCTATGTCCTTCCTCAGGTTGAAATATATCTCCTTGCCAAATTTCATTACGATCCGATCAGCCGTTTAGTCGTGGAAAGGTAGCAGACAGACAAACAAACAGAGTTACTTTCCCATTTAAGGGGCCGGCGGAGCATGCGTATTTCATACAAACGTAATACCAAAATTATTTGTAAATCAAACATATTCTTAAGGTAGTGTGTATTTATTTCGATTGGATTACAGAATATCTATGTTCCTAAATATATTTTTTGAGAGGACAATGATACAAAGACGAGATATGAGGAATTAAAAATTTCTATAGAAAACTTATTTTTCTTAGAACTCTTGTTAAAATCAGTGTCCAATCAAAACATATATTTGGGAACCTAGATATTCTATAATTTAATCGAAATAAATACACACTACCTTAGGAATATGTTTAATTTACAAATTATTTTGGTATTACGTTTGTATGAAATACGCATGCTTCGCAGGCGTCTTAAGTATAATATTAAGTATGGATTATGCATCTGATTTGGCTCTTGGCACAAGGCAGATAAGGCTCATTTATTTTTCCATGAGTTAAAAAGAAACAAGTTTCGTTTTCAAATGGCAAAGTGCCGTCAGTTTTACGGTTTCGTACCCCTGTTCCTAAGGCTGTTATCTATTTGACAATCATACGTAACAACAGTTTTTGCGATGGAAGTTATTTAGGATAAATAAATAAAACAGGTTTAAAAAAAATAACAGTATTTTGTTCATATTCTTGTTAATGATCTTTATTTTATACGTCATTGACTTTGTTGCCATTGCAATGATTAAATTCAATTTAATACATTATAACTACTTCAGACCAAGTAGTTGTCTATAATTGTTAATTTATTATTAAGTATAAAAGGTCTTAAAACTACGTTAGTACGAATAACATTGATATAAAAATTCAATATTTAAAAATGACTCAGGTTAGTTACTAAGTTCTTAAAACTACTAAATAATATCAACATTTGACTGATAAGTTGAAATTTACATTTGCTCGAACCTTCATCACCTTTGGCAACCAGTTTACTGTGTTTTCCTTTGCCTGATGCATGAATAACAATATTAACCGCACCGATTGGCCTGAACATGCTGCTGCGTCCTGCTGTGCCTGCAACGACGCTGCTGTACATTTCGCGTCTGCATGACTCCACGATGGTTGAGGACGTCGTGAGGTATTTGAAAGAGAAGACTGACTGGTCTCTGAGGATTGAAAGGTTGGAATCGCGCCACAACATCAACTTCAAGTCGATCGTTGTTCGAGTTCCAACTTACCATCTACAAACCTTCATGAAAGAGGACTTTTTGCCGAAACATATCGTATACCGACGATTCCGAGGACGGATACGCGCAGCATAACACGACGCCGACAACGATACTTAGGCTAGGCGTATGCTGGGACGCAGATCGACGCAGAGCAGGGCAGAGCAAATTTTTTAATGCATGCATGAAAGTACCGAGTGCTCCGTACCTTGCGGCGCAGGCACGTGCTACGCAGGTCATGTGTCTGCCCTGCTCTGCACCTCGTTGATAGTGCCGGCACAGATTTCTGCGCGACGTGTTCTGTACAGCTGGGTGCGCTGCGTCACCTGCATCTCAGCAAACGCCTAGCCTTGTCAAGTTATACATTTAATAAAGTTTTTTAGATGTATTAGTTTATAGTATAAGATTTTTTTATGTATCTTATCCATGGGCCTCAGCTGTCTGATAATAAAATGATTATTATTATTATTATTGGTCTCAGAGCTTACACACTCTCAATTATAAAATAATCAACATTCATAAAACCTAACCTAACTCATCATCTCCTGTATTTCATGGAGCGTCTTTCCCTTTGTTTCAGGCAAAAAGAAGTACGTGAACGCAAAGGCTAGTATGCACGATCCTCCGAACAGCCAGAAGGTGACGTCACCGCCCAGCACGTCCACCATGGTTGTGAAGCTGGCAGTCAAGCCGAAGCCGACCAACCAGGTCATCGTGATGGCTAGGGTGGAGCCGTTTGAGCGGACATTGGCTCTGAACATCTCGCCGACAATGGCGTTGGGAATTGTGCCGAAACCTGGGGAGAAGAAAATTAATAATTTATAACATAACATGAATATTTCGCCCGAAGTGTTACACAATGGGTCTATGGGTTAAAGTAACAAGACAATGGCTCCCAAACAGCAGCAAACGGCAACGCGGCAGGCTCAGAGGGAGATGGTGGGACGAACTTGACTCTTTTCGCAAGAATCGCCGATTTTTTTTTAATTTTCTTCTCCATTCCTCTATGAACTCAATAAGAAAAGTCCCATGAAAATCCAACACTATATAAACTTCGTTCCACCTTATGGGTAATTTTTTGTCTAATTGCACTGGGCTTAAAGGCAGTTAAAGGTCATACAGTAATGAACTCCAACCCCGCGTGAACTCGATCACATGGTAATGACATTTTATATTCCAGGAGTTCAGTACACCCAGCAGCTTTTTTATTTACACAACCATTAATTGAATGAATATTTTGGAGGTCATTTAATCTGTTTAATTTTTTTTTAAAAGAAGGGATAAGCGACAATACAATATGTTTTTTTAGTTCGTTTCTGTTTCACCACACCTAAATTGTTTTGAGTGGCGACTGCGAACCAAAAAACGTTGCGTTGGAAGACCTCCCACTAACCGATGACAGGTTGCGGGAATCCGCTGGATGCGAGTCGCATGGGACCAGTCAATGTGGCGACACTTGGAAGAGGCCTACGTCAAGCAGTGGACATCTTTCGGCTGAAATGATAATAATGATGTTGTCGTATATATTGTGAATCCGTACCTGCTTCATAGCAGAAGAAGTAGATGATGAGAGAGACCAGAGGAAGCCATCCTATGGATGGAAGCACTGGACTTTGTATCCTATCCAGGTAGAAGTATGTTCCAAGAATTGACTGAAAATAAAGAAAAAAGATTATTTCCTCTTTCATCGTTGACGAAGGAAAGCAAAATTCAGATTCTTAAAGTTGGAATGTTTGTTCTTAAATTATTTTACAATAATGTAAAAAACCCTTTATTGAATTCTACTATTTATTAATAAACAAGCTAAAGTGCAATAAACAAGTGACATCAGGATCAAGAGCGTTAGAGTAGAAGCAAAAAAAAAAAAGAAAAAAAAAACGAGATATGGAGAAAGGATGAGATATAGAGGATCGAAGGCAAGAAGTCATTAATGGCATTCTGTCTTACCAAACTGCAAGCACAGGCTGCCATAGAGATCAGCAACAAAATCCTCCTTCCTTTATTCTCAATCAACAGAGGAGCGATCAAACTGGACAACAGCCTCGTCACCCCAATGATAATGGTGGCCAAGTCAGGATTGATCGAAGACCCAGCTAACAGGAAGATGTTAGTGGCAAAGAACAAAACGACAGCGACTCCACTGGTTTGCTGGAAAGCGCCCAACATGAAAGTGATGAACAGACTCCATCTGTTCGATTTAATGGTGAATATTTCAATCCAGTCCATGATCTTGCTAGAAGTTTCTCCGTGTTTCTTCGCGAACTGGTCGATGACTTTCTCCACGTCTCCACTTCGTCCGAGCATGTTAAGGATCTTTGCTGCTTTTATGTCGTTGTCTGAAATTGAATCAAAGATATTGAATATTATGATGTGTAAAACAGTAGGTATGTACCAAATACTGGTTTTTTTCTTTTTTTTTCCCTATTTTCTCTTTTTTTTTTGTTTTTTCCTTTTGTTATTATTATAGTTTTATCAATCGGTAACTGCAAGCTGAGAATCGACGAAAAATTATTGCACATTCTTTGGTATAAAGTAAATTTTAAGTACCGGGTAAAACGGGGTGAATAGAAATGCAGGGGTGAATGGAAAAAAAACTTTAAAAACGATTTTATCGCTGAACTTATATTGTAAATTGTCAACAAGGTACCTTTATAATTAAGTATAATTTAGTTAACACAATAAGTACTTGTTGGTACCGTATCATGTGAATTCAACTTTAAAATCCATTCCAAAGTTTTGTTTCTATTCACCCCTGCATTTCTATTCACCCCATTTTACGGTACTTCTTACTCTCAATAATTTTAAGACTAAAGTATCTAATCGAAACAATGGAAAGAGAGATAATACAAAACATTCAAATTATGATAGAGATTTGAGAAAATAACGTAAATATACCACTAAGGGTTCTTACAGACGAGCAACACGTTGCCAACGGCAGATTAACTTTAGCCGTCGCCGACGCGTCGACGCTTGCAGTCCTCGACACACATTTACACGGCACGCCATAACTGCAAGCATCACCACCTGTCGATGACGCGTCGACGGCAGCCGTCGAAGCGTCGACGACTGCCTTTGACAGGTTTATCTGCCGTTGGCAACGTGCCACTCGTCTATGAGAACGCTTAGGTAAACGCTAATATAAAAATTAGGGATATTTAAACAGTAAGCTTAGGAAATGAATACTTCTTACAATAATGACGATAGAACATGCTTACCTTTCATAGCATAAAACACCGGCGACTCAGGAACAATAAATATGATACTCAGCAGATGAATCAAACACATCCCTAGAGCTATGTACCCTGTCCCGGCGTAAGAGACGAAGGGTCCTATGGAGTAGACCAGGAGAGTTCCAGTGATGCCCATTATGGATGTAGATGTCAGCAGGATTCCTCGGATGTGGGTGGAGCTGATGAGGAAGAAACATTCAATGATAATTAAAGTTACACCACAGAATACATAATTATAGGAAGGCCGACTGATATAAAAAAATATGATTTTGTTTAGTCGGTCAGTTATATTGGATGCGTGTTTTTTGATTTATCAAATTAATGAAAATTGACGAAATAGCGCATCAAAGATCACGAATAGTGGCTTGTGAGGTCACTTATGGGTAAAAAATAGTACAAAGCTTCCCTACATGTGACGTCACACGAGTTTTTGACGACGTACTGACGTCTTCGTTTTTAGTTTACGAGAAATTTCAAATAATACGTATCCAATAGTTTTTGGAAATCTATCTGAAGGACCAGTTAGATTATTTTAGGATTATCCCCTATTGTGCAAGTTTTAATCTGTCACATATAGAAAGAAAGAAAAAAAAGCAATTATTAGCCCGCACAGGACCAAACACATTAAAATTAACAGTATTTAAAACTAATAAAAAATAAACATAGATAAAAATATAAAAATTAAAAGAAACGAAACTGAAAACGAACTGGTCATACCAAAGACTTACGGGATACCTTCTATTCGGAACTATTGTGAGCTCCCGATATTTTGACGCTGTTACAAGAGCCATAATCGAGGGATGGTAAACAATGGTTAAAATCACGGAAGATATCCCGTTAGTAAGAGTATAATAGAAAAACTTTTTTCATTCGTTTCATTTGTGAATCACAAATGTTGAAGACATAATACCTATTATAATTATTAATATCACCCCAACTACTAACTATAACTAATAACTAATTGGCCCATAGACATGGGCCAATTAAGTTACCATATTATGTTAGTTACTTTTTGTGGAGCAACACTTTGCAACACGGTAACATTAGGTAAAAATCTGTAACTTTTGTGGCCTGTTACTATTTTTTTAATTTTATCGTAGCGTCAATACCGCAAGTAACATAAATTAACAAAATATAACAAAGAGTAACTTTCAGCAACAAGCAAGTTGCACAGCATTTGTTCTATAATATAGTAACATTCTTTAACAATGTTATCAATTGTTATCACATGTTGACCATTTTCAAAAGTTGCGTAACATTACTAGCCGAAAGGCACTTGTTATCCCCGTCATTGCGATAATTTTTTTGTTCTACACCATAACTAGGCACCATCGGAAGTTACGGAAATATTGGGGGTCAAAGTTCCAACTTTTTGATAAAGTTTTTTAAATACAAGTTTTTAGGACGGGAAATCATCCAATAACTTCTCCCACTCTGGGCGGAGCGGGAGGGAGTGTCAGACTCTTACTGACTAAAACCCATCCATGCTCCTTTCTCGCCCTTTATGTTCCGGGGCCGCGGTATCTCTTTCGAACAGTCCCGCAGCCCCGGCAGGATCTATATGTATAGCTGCCTGGTTCATCTGTGGCACGCATTCGCACGTGCCGTGGCTTTGGGTCACAGATGATGATCCTACCATCCAGCAGGTAACCTTGGCTGGGTTCAAACCTACGCTTTAATGACGAATAAGTCATGAATCGTGACGTTACCACTACACAGCATGTGCTGGGACACGTGAGATTATGATTATGTATGTATTATCAAAACTGATTTAATCATAACTGATATGGTCGAGATAGTACATTTTTCGAATCTATCATTAACAAATAATAACAAATGTTTATGATAAGAATCTGTGATGATTCTGATTAGATATCATTATATTCCACGTGTAGAAATCAATACCTTTTTTATAATTATCAAATTAATGTTGTGATTTCATCGATTTGATTGACTATTAATATCATTGAACTTTTCGAATGGTCTAGTCTAGACTAATCCCAGACTGAAATCGTTACTTTAGGGCCAAGATAATAGATCATATTTTTAACAACTTGAACATGAAAATTCAACAACGTAACCTTGCAACGGCGGGCATAAAATATTTTTTTTTTTTTAAAGTCCTATCAGCACTATTGTGTAACTTTTTTCAATTACGATTACATAAAGGGTGTAAGACACCTTTTCACGAAGCCGAAAGGCACTTGATCTCCCCATCACTGCAATATTTTTTTAATTCTACACCATACCTGGGAACCTTCTAGTTACATACAAGTTTTTATTTGTAAGATTTTGACTTTTAACACCTCCACGACCCCCGTACTATTCAACCCATCCATCAAACCACTGTTTTAAGTGCGTTACATTGAGTTCACATGATTTAAGAAGGTAATTTTACGAATTTCTTCAATTAACCATTTTAAACATAATAAACAATTTCTGTTCTAAAAAGAACTGAACGTCGCGTCGCTACAATGTTACGTCAGTGAACCCTTTTTCTTTATAAATACTAGGGACGTAACCCAAAAAAATCGAAAGTTGAAAAGTAGATTCGAATGCAGTAATTATGTATGTATGTACCACCCTTCTGTACTGCTAAAATGCTGACTCTGCTACAAACTGCGTGTGCAGAAGTCACTACAGAAGACTGGAGAAAGGTCATGGAAAAAGAAAGGAAATAATTTTAATACGATGTGATGTGAATATAGACGATATTATTGAAAATTAATTAATAATATATTTCGTTAAATTATGTAAGTACTTGTCTTAAGAAAGAAAAAAATAATGGAACAGGCGACTGCTATTTTTTTTAAATAAAATTACAGTATCTATTCAGTTATTACGAAAAAGTACTTATGGTTCCTGTAATTTTACTGACATAATGATTGAAGTCCGTATCGATTCATTCATTTTAGTCGAAGTTTATAAGCAGGTCACCTCACTATAAACTTAAAACTGACAGATGCCAAATGTGTTAATTGTCCCTATTTTTAACCCCCGATGCAAAAACGACGGGGTGTTATAAGTTTGACGTGTCTGTGTGTGTGTGTGTGTGTGTGTCTGTGGCATCGTAGCTCTCGAACGGGTGAACCGATTTTGATTTTGTTTATTTTTGTTTGAAAGGTGAATTCGTCGGGAGTGTTCTTAGCTATGTTTGATAAAAATCAGTTCAAGATGGCCGCCGCCACAAAATGGTGGATTACATATTTATACAACAACTTCCTCAATATGGGTATCAAATGAAAGGGCTTGACTAGTAGAATACTATACCCTATAATAAATTTCAAACCAAGATGGCCGCCACCACAAAATGGTCAATTACATATTTTTTTTCACAATTCCCTCAACATGGGCATCAAATGAAAGGGCTTGTGAAATTATGACCCTACATGTGTCGGGGGTTTTATATTTTTTTAATTGAATGTTACCTACTTGTAGTGTAAAGTGTTAATTTGGTCTGCACAAGCAGTATCGATTAAAATTTTGCAAACCAAATCAGCATTACTGTAAGGTCCCCACTGTGCTACATAATTTTAACCTTAGCCATTATAGATAACTTGTATAAGTACCTTAATACTATTACAATAAAGCCCTATATTCTCAGGGTTCCCTATCCATTTGCATAAAATTTTAAGACCTAATATAACTTGGCATAATTTTGTTTGGCATAATTACATTTTCGCATAATATAATTACGCATAACAGCTTACGCATAATTTTTTAAGCATAATTTCTCTAGCCATAATAATGATTAAGCATAATATTCTAAAGCATAAGTTTATTAAGCATAAAGTTCTAAAGCATAACTTTTTTAAGCATAATATCCTAAAGCATAAATTTGTTTGTTGTTGTTGTTGTATTTTGTGGGTTTTTTTTTCGCTGTAGGAAGCATGAAGCAAGCAAGCATACAGCATGCAAGCAAGCATGCAAGTAAGCATGCAGCAAACAAGCAAGCATGCAGCATACAAGCAAGCATGCAGCATGCAGCATTCAAGCGAGCATGCAACATGCAGCAGGCAGGGTTTCTGTCACGGCTCCGGCGCTGCGGGCCTCCGGCGGCCCCACGCGTCCTAATCGTCGCAGACGGCTTTCGCTCACCACCGCAGCTTCGGCTTGTTGGCCGGCTTCGCCGGCCAGCCTCAGCCGCGGCGGCTCGCTCGCAGCCGCCTGCTCCTCAGCCCGCGGGCCGCCTCACCCCTACGCGCCTACGCGATTTTAAATTACACTCTAGGGATAGGACAAACAAGACTACGTGGATTCGGTTTTGCAGCAATTCGGTTCTGTCACTAACTTTTGTTGCACAGCATATTAAATTTTAACCAACAATATTATTTAATTGTTACAGAAACTATAGCAAATTGGTTTGATCAGAATTAACTGATTGATTTTTTTTATACAAAAACTGTATAAACATCTAATATATTCTTCAGATAAAAGTTATCTCGCGATTGAAAAATCGTTTAAGTTACATAATGTTAACTATTATTAATATGTTAATGTTAAATAAATCATTTGCATGAAAATTGTTTTTGTTATTTATATTAATTGTATGCCTAAATATTATTAAGCTAATAGTCATATATTAATTGTATGCCTAAATATTATTATGCTAATAGTCATTAGGCCTACTAACGTTATGCGAATCAAATTTATGCCAAAACAAATTAGTCTTTAAGACGATTATGCCAACATTAAATGTATGCCTAAAAAAATTATGCCGAAGTATTATTATGCCAAAACAAATTGTGCCAAAATCGTTATGCCGAAGTATATTAGGACAAAGAACATTATGCGAAAAGAAGGGATCCCTATTCTCAGCAGTCATTGGTTTCATTTACTGTATCTGCTTACCATACCTACTATACTTTCCCAAAACCTTTAAAAGACCTTTTAAAGACTCGCGGTAAGTACACTCGCGATCATAGAATAAAATAACTTTCAAAATAATAGAGCATAGATGAAACTATATTTTAGATAATTTACCAGTTAATATAACAACAGCATGCAATGGAGCGACGGTCTACCTGACCTCCATAACCCAGTTAGTACTGGCTAATACGATACCTTTTGGTAAGACTGGTTGTCAGATTTTCGGGCCACTGACTACCTGTAACGGCTGTCAAAGATCTACAAATGACAACTGGGACCAACGGCTGTGCCTTCCGAGGCACGGAGGAAACTCGGTATGTACTGGGTGGTCACCCAGATCTTAAAGGTTGCTCGAGCAACCTTTAAGTCCCGAGCGACATTTTTTATTTAGGCACGGGCTTCTCCATAGTCATACATTATGTATTATATGTATACGAGAACTGATAAGCACTACACATTATTAAAAATAAAAACTTTTTTGCAAAAAATAAAACCGACTTCACACAAAAAAGTGAAAAATAACTTTAGCTTCTGAAGTCGGTGACCTTTGTTTGATTGATTTGAGGATCCCATTATCAGGATCCTGACTTGATGATTATGGGACCTTCTGGGAAGTATACCCTTTCAAACAATTAAAAAACTAATTCGGTCCAGTCATCTTCGAGTAATCGGGGAACATTGAATTGAGAACCTTCTCCTTTTTGAAGTCGGTTAATAACGACGTTATGGTACGTGACCCAAATATCCAGATAGCCTTTAAAAGATTTGGCCGAGTATCGTTAATTTGCTTCTAAGAATTGAAGAGCTCCGTTCCTTTGTCATGGATCCCATAATCAAAACCTAACCAAATTCTCATCAAACTACCCTTGAAGTACCCTTGCCAATAAAATAAAAAAAAAACAATACATGTCAAGGTAATAGGCTTATCCCCAATAAATGGAACTTAATACACCTAACTGTCGAAATCTGGGAATATTGTACACATCTGCGTACCCCCTCAGAGCATACAGGCGTGATGTTACGTCATGATGCTGTATAAACAATAAACATTCAAGCGATTGCAGCAGTTACTGCAGATTTGCCGTGTATTTTTGAAGAGTTCCATTGTATATCTCCGAAGATCCGGATCAGATCTTCAGCAAATTAAAATATAACCACACGGGAAGCACCAGCTTTCATATTAAAAAAGAATCATCAAACTCGGTTCACCCAGTCGAAAGTACTGAGGTAACAAACACTGTCGAAATCTGGGTGTACTGTACACATCTGCGTACCCCCTCAGAGCATACAGGCGTGATATTACGTCATGATGTTGTATAAACAATAAACCTACAAGCTATAACAGCAATCACTGCAGATTTGCCGTACATTTTTGAGGAGTTCCATTGTATATCTCCGAAGACCATCACCAGATCTTCAGCAAATTAAAATGGGACCACATGGGAAGCACCAGCTTTCAAATAAAAAAGAATCATCAAAATCGGTTCACTCAGTCGAAAGTTATGAGGTAACAAACACAAAAAAAAAACATACAGACGAATTGATAACCTCCTCTTTTTGGAAGTCGGTTAAAAATAAAATAAAAGATTTGGCCGAGAATCGGTAATTTGCTTCTAAGAATTGAAGAGTTCCGTTCGTTTGTCATGGATCCCATAATCAGAACCCAACCAAATTCTCATCAAACTACCCTTGAAGTGCCCTTGCCAATAAAATAAAAAAAAAACTTATCCCCAATAAATGGAACTTAATACACCTAACTGTCGAAATCTGGGAATATTGTACACATCTGCGTACCCTCTCAGAGCATACAGGCGTGATGTTACGTCATGATGTTGTATAAACAATAAACATTCAAGCGATTGCAGCAGTTACTGCAGATTTGCCGTGTATATTTGAAGAGTTCCATTGTATATCTCCGAAGATCCGGATCAGATCTTCAGCAAATTAAAATGGGACCACATGGGAAGCACCAGCTTTCAAATTAAAAAAGAATCATCAAAATCGGTTCAACCAGTCGAAAGTACTGAGGTAACAAACACTGTCGAAATCTGGGTTTATTGTACACACCTGCGTACCCCCTCAGAGCATACAGGCGTGATATTACGTCATGATGTTGTATAAACAATAAACCTACAAGCGATAACAGCAATCACTGCAGATTTGCCGTACATTTTTGAAGAGTTCCATTGTATATCTCCGAAGACCAGCTTCAGATCTTCAGCAAATTAAAATGGGACCACATGGGAAGCACCAGCTTTCAAATAAAAAAAGAATCATCAAAATCGGTTCACGCAGTCGAAAGTTATGAGGTAACAAACACATAAAAAAAAAAAAAAAAAAAAACATACAGACGAATTGATAACCTCCTCTTTTTGGAAGTCGGTTGAAAATACAGCACTTACTTATCAATAATTTTACGTTGAAATCAGTCGGGGAAAAATGGAGATCCACAGCTGAACGATTGCTTTCTAAGCAGTATTAGCCTATTAGTGTCGTGTGACCATTGCCATTCGACTGACAAGTCTTAAGTTCGAACCCAAGGCAAGCCCTTCTGATTTTTCGGAATCATGTGCATATTGTATAAAAATTATCTCTTGCTTCCGTAAAGGAAAACATCGTGAGGAAACCAGCATGCCTGATGGATATCTCTTGACAGCATGCAAAGTCAGAGGTCCATGGGCGTCATAAAAACTCTGACACCAGGTTAGACATTAACCACACGATAAGCAAGCGAGCAAGCAAAACCGAATGAAGTAGATAATGACATGACTTCCGTGGAAGCCATTAGTGTAGACTGTGTGTCTGTTAAACTAATTAAAGCTATTTAGATTAATAAACAAGTATGTAAAAAATCACTTCCGCGGCACACATGCCAATCGCATTAAAATGAAAAACGTGCTTAAAGTTTCCATAACATGTGACGCAAGATGTGTACTTCTATGACTACTTCTAACAGTGAATGGTGTACTTCTATGAGTATTTCGGAATGAGAACTTTATAATTGCTGACAGCGACTTTGGAGTCTCAAGTTTAGCGATTGAGGTTTTCTAGTTCTATGATCCAAAATTAACTATACCTGTGTACGGTCGAACAAGCTAATTGGTATACATTTTGCAATGTAATTTGTTCGTTAAGCTGTGAACCAAATAGCTTGTTCGACCGTATCTGTTGTAACCATCCACTAGCCGGTGATAAGCGAGAAGGGGGGTAGGACCAGCAACTTAAGGCGCTTAGACGAGCTAAATTAGCAACTCTATTTGTGGTGGTTCAAACTTCGTTTGAAATGCTGTTAGAATAAAGTTCTAATCAGCTTGCACTACAAAGTGGTTGTTACGTCAGCCACTGCGGGCCAAATAGCGCGAAATGAGTAGTTTCGATCGATTTACAAAAAAACTATTGATTGGATTAAAAAACTAAAACAGTATCATGCTAATTTATTGCTTGTAGAATTATTTGCCAAAAAATCTGAATGATCGCATGCATATTAGTATGCTTTTTATTGTTTGAAAGATATTTTTAGAGGTAAGTTCGTGATTTCTTTTTATCGAGCCAAATTAATTGTATTATGTTTTCAAAACAGTATCATGCTAGCATATATCCTGAAGAATATCATATATTTTTCTGGTCTTGTTTATAGCAGTGAATCATATACTTTTAGTAATTATAAAACTCGCGTTTAGCTCGTGTAATCGCCTTAAAACCAGTTGTTTATTTGAAAGACTCCTCTTAAAGTGCAAATCCATATCTTTATCCTTACAATAATGTTACAAATGCTAAAATAAGTTTGTTGGTAAAGGTATTTCCACGCCGAACCCATCATTCAGATATTTTGCACATACGTTGTCAGGTATATAGAAACGGTCATATAGTACCTTTCATCCCGAAAAAAATGGCTGTTTCCGAGAAAAAGAACAATAACGTTCTTAAGATAATAAATGGCGCCATGTGTTTTTCGAATCATGATTGAATTATACAAGGTGTTGCTTTGCAAACTGAACAACTTTCTCCATTGGACCTCCATCGTAATCTCGAAAAAAAAAATATCAACGGCCCCATACGAAATTCCAATACCTACTCGACCAAATGTATGAGACAGCTGATTATTTTTAATCGACTTCCAAAAAGGAGGAGGTTCTCTATTCGACTGTATGTATTTTTTTTTATTTTTTTTTATGTATGTTCACCGATTACTCGAAGACGCCTGAACCGATTTGAAAAATTCTTTTTTTGTTTGAAAGGGTATACTTCCAAGTTGGTCCCATAGAAATATTGTCATGATCTGATCACGAACTTCGGAGATATGGAACGGAACTCCTCAATAAATGATAGCAAATGGACTGGGATTGCTGAAATCTATTGTTTGTCTATTGTTTACACCAGTTCATAACATAACATCACGCCACCGCACCGGTACACTGTGAAGGGGTAAGCACAAGTGGACCACTAAAAAGTGAAAAATAAAAACTTTTTTGCAAAAAAATAGAACCGACTTCAAAAAAGTGAAAAATAACTTTAGCTTCAGAAGTCGGTGACAAAAAAACTTAATAAATCAATCAAACAATGGTCACCGACTTCTGAAGCTAAAGTTATTTTTCACTTTTTTGAAGTCGGTTCTATTTTTTTGCAAAAAAGTTTTTTACAATTACGATGTTGGTTTCATAGAGAAAGTTGTTCACCCTTGAATTTGAGTAGAATGAAAACAGCACATTTTTTTTTTTTTTTGGGAAGTTGATTGTCAAATTCTAAATTAATGCGAGCGAAGCCGTGGACAAATGCTAGTAATTATACCTAATTATCTTGGATACTCACGCAATCTCTCCTACATAGACAATATTACTAACAATCGTGATGCCCATGCCAAGACCACTGACGACCCTGACAGCGTAAATCATGTAGATGTTCTGTGTGGTCACCACCAGGATATAGGCTACGACGTTCAGGCAGCCACCGATGATAAGGCACGGCTTCCTGCCTACCATGTTTGATAGGATGCTGGTTACATACGGTCCTGAAAGGGAAAAGCTTGATTCGAGCAAAAATATCTTTCGAGAAAAATCAAAACTAAATCAGTACCTATTTAAAGCAATTTAAATACCAACTGAACTTCAAACCCTATTGCTAGGTAAAAATTAGTGACGTGGTTTGTGATAAATTATATTTATTTTGCAAACACACACACATTTTTACGCGTCATTTTTTTAAACTATGTATATGGGGCTGGTGATTCGTAAATGACTACTCTGAGAAGAAACAGCCGAAACAAAATCAGAGGACATAATCTTGCTCAATTCACATGAGGACTACGCAGATTTGTGTCTGAGATAGTCTTTTGAAGAAAAAACCACACAGATTTGAGTGGGCCAGTCCAGTTAGTGCAAGCATTTGTCAGTTATCGTGTAGCTCGACTTTTAATTCAAGATCTCAACGAAACGATTAAAAATACCAAAGAAAAGGATATTTGGGCGCCGAACCACATGAAAACGAAAAAGAAATACAATAGATTAAAAGTTGTGGTTTTGGCAATACTAGGCGCTAAAGTTTCACAAATTCAAAACTTACCAATAACAGAACCAATATACAGTAAGGACCCGATCCATGAGGTCTGAAAATCTGTCGCTATTTCATCCAGAGGACTGGTTTCCAGGTCTTGAAGCTTTGGGAGGATTGGTGCCGACCAGCCCACACTCCAGCCTACAATAAGCTGGCCTATGCTGACTGTGGAAGAAAATTAACCGTTTTAAAAGGCTGACAGCAGAATTTTGATATAAATAAATAAAGAAATATCGCTGGACATTACATACAGCGCCATCTAGAGCCACACTAAGGGGCTGCCTCCACGGGTGAGAGAATCGCGGCGATATTATCGTCCTTGCCATGTTTTTCTATGCACTCTCTTATTATTATCTTAATAAATATAAATTACGTGTCACGTTGTTTGTCCGCGATGGACTCCTAAATGAATTAACCGATTTTAATCAAATTTGTACACCGTGTGCAGTTGGATCCAACTTGAAAGATAGGATAGCTTACTTCACAATTTATGAGACGCAGACGAAGTTGCGCGGGTCAGCTAGTAAAATATAAATACGTTGAATCGCCGCAATTCGCTCGCTCATGGAGGCCGCCCCTAAGCAACGAGGCTTGTGTCGTGGACACCAGATAGTCGATATACTACTTAGATAATCTTTGTTTGTAAATACATACTTATTATTACATATAAACATCCATGACTCGGAAACAAATTAATGTCCATGCTCCTCACACGAACATTTTATCCCGCCGGGATTCGAACTTAGAACCCTAAGAACATAAAGCAGCCATACAGGTCGTCGGGTTTTGAATCTTCTTCTCTTGTATTATCTTTGTATAAGCCTACTGCAGCTCACTGCTGGCCATTAGGCCTCTCCCATTGCCACGTGACGCTAAGGGCAGGGTATGCTGGCCGTGCTTTGGGTATAACCTCGTGGACGCTGTA
Source organism: Xestia ashworthii (assembly GCA_950022955.1). Classification (NCBI taxonomy): domain Eukaryota; kingdom Metazoa; phylum Arthropoda; class Insecta; order Lepidoptera; family Noctuidae; genus Xestia; species Xestia ashworthii. The sequence goes on along the minus strand of OX465570.1, from coordinate 16,237,447 downwards.
AGTATAGCAAAGCATAACCCCACTTGCTTGGCTTGTGTCCCACAGCTGGGACACAGGCCTCCTTTCAAAAAGAGGAAATAGGCTGTAATCCGTCTCGCGCCCACAGTCCCGTTTTGTAGATGTCAGGTCAGGTCGTAAGTCAGGTCTCCTAATGCACTTTGGCACCACCGCCGATGAAAGTAATTTAATTTTAATTCACACCTGACTTAAATGCCACCGAAGTTCCGGGTAGGATGGTCTCCTAAGGGGCCAATTAGGGTTAAAATCGACAGGCTTGGTAATCAGTATAAAGTTTTCCCAAGAGTGTCGTTTGAATCTGTCTAATTGATTTTGTTAACAAAACATACCTACCCGGCATTGGTCATACCAATACTAAAAATGATGATGAGCCCATCGTTTTACACTGATTGGAATGACTGATGGAAGACAAGTAATAGAAAAGTATGAAAGGAGAAGACATCCTGCGCCAACCCGAAATAAATGGAGATAAGAGCAGAAGAATGATACCGTGATGAGTTTCACACTGACAGGACTATACTCTTCATATCTATAGGTTCTAATATTATAAAGCTGAAGAGTTTGTTGGTTTGAACGCGCTTATATCAGGCACTGGGCCCCAGCAGCGGTGGCCCAGTGGTGGCGGCCCCGACTTACGTTCAGTAAGTCGTGGGCTCGAACCCAGGCAGGAGCATTACTTTGTGTAATTTATTACATCACCGCTGCTCTCAAAACGGTGAAGGAAAACATCGTGAGGAAACCGGCATGTCCTAGAACCATAAATCCGAAGACATGTGACATCTACCAATCCGCACTGGGCCCGCGTGGTGGATTATATAGCCCATTCCCTCTCATAGAGAGGAGGCCTGTCCCAGCAGTGGGAACATTAATAGGCCGATGATGATATCAGGCACTTCTGGTTCGAATTGAAAAACACTTTTCTATAAATGAAAAATGTTGCAAAACGGGGGAAATTTATCCCCTTTGCGAGATTTTTCTCTCATATGTGACGCAGACGAAGTTGCGTGGGTCAGCTTAGTAGTTAGATATAAAAATGTTGATATTTCATCATAAAGCCTCTTCTCATACAGAGAAAGCGCGGGCATTGATCACCACACTTCCTCAAGAAGGATTGGCGATTTCAGACTTATATTTATAACTAGCTTCTGCCAGCGGCTTCGCCCGCGTGAAGTTTGATTATTGTCCCATGGAATCTTACTGCCGGGATAAAAAGTATCCTATGTTTTAATCCAGGTTATAAACTATCTGTGTGCAAAATTTCATCCAAATCCGTTCAGTAGTTGTCACGTGAAAGCGCAACAAACAAACTTACATTCACATTTATTCTCCGAACTGCTAAGCTATCGGGAGTTACACGTGTTATTGTGAGTCAACTATAAAAGATAGACATATGCTGTCGTGGGATATTTTTTATATAATTTTATGTGGAATATTTCCGTTATACATGATTTCTATGTAGCTTTAACCATTAAGGCTGCACACGCGACGGAAGCTAAAAAAACCAAGTAACTTCTCCCGTTTTCCCAACATTTCCTTTCACTGCTCTGCTCCTATTAATGGTAGCGTGATGAAAAGTATACTATTACCTGCTCAGGAGTATGTAGAATAATTGTACCAAGTTTCGTTAAAATCCGTCGAGTAGTTTTTTTTTCTATAAATAACATACAGACAGACAGACAGACAGACAGACAGAAAGACAGACAGACAGACAAAAATTTCACTGATTGCATTTTTGGCATCAGTATCGATCACTAATCACCCCCCGATAGTTATTTTGTAAATATATTTCATGTACAGAATTGACCTCTCTACAGATTTATTATAAGTATATAGATAGATAAGTCCAGGTTTCCTCACGTTTCGTTCACCGATGTCTGTGATGTCCAAGATAATCTTAGAAAAAAACATATGAATTGAAAAAGTCACATTGGTACTTGCCCGGATTTGAACCCAACACCTCATAAATGGGAGGCAAGGCCTTAACCTTTGCGCCATCACGACACTACAAGCGGAGAACAGTTAGTCAAAAATAATAATTAAACTTACTGCAAACCATAATCAACAACTGCTTTCTTATCGATTCCTTTTTTACATTCTCCATTATGTTCACTGTTTTATTATTCTCCATTTTCGAGTTCTCCAATAAGTTCTCCGTTTTAATATTCTCCATTTTTAAACTACTGTAGCTATATTTTCTGTCTCCCATTTATATTTACAGTTACCAAGGTCGTCACGTTTCTTTTACTGAATAAAAATATTCTTCGATAAATATTGATCCATAAGGGATGGCCGGTATTAAAGACTATTGAAAAATAAATGGCTTCTGAGCATATTTGCTACTACATAGATACCTACTTCCCAGGTAGTAGATCTCATATCAAGATTGTATAATCACGATTATGACTGTTAATTGGTAATCAGTGATCTTGATTACTATCTCAATAATGTTAATTTACAATATTAAGATAGTTAGTTACACGAGTAAGTAAGGCTGTGCCTGATTTTTTTATGATTGGTAAACGGATCTGTTTTAAACTTTCACGGTTTAAAACTAAACTCATATTGTCTCTTACGGGATAGCTTCCGTGAGCTTTGGGAGCTCTAAATTATGAAAAATTACGAAAAATGTCTGCAACTTAAGTTTTGCAAACACTGTTTTTTATACTATCACGGTTCTTACGTGGCTAAACTTAAAACGTCATGATCGCGGGGACATGGCACTTGCAACAGCGTTGAAATATCGGGAGCTCAAAATAAACAATATTTATGGAAGACATCCCGTAAGTGGCATATTAAGTTAAGTTTTGCGGGTCGTGTAGCAGTTTTCTTTGTGTAATATTTTCGATTATTATTAGATTTCATCACTAATTTTCCTTTTTTAATTTTGAAGGAAAACATCACTGGAAAATTTGCTTGTAACCAAACACATTCGAGGATATGTTGTGACATCGACCAACCCGCACTGGACGCACGTGGAGACTACATCACAATAAAACACAATGACCGAAATAGGAGCGTATTTGTAGGTCATCTAGAGCAAACACTATGGCTGCTTGGCAGTTTGCTGAACTAGGCTTATTTGTCACACCCCTGAGACACAATCACATCGTTTGTTTTTTGCATAGATTAAAGTTTTTTTTTTTATTTTGTTCATTTCATACTAGCATTTCGTCCACGACTTCGTCCGCGAAAATAGTGATAATTCGCATAATTTGCATGATATCAAGATAATTTATATCCTATGTTACGCAGTAAAGATGTAGCTTTTTAGTGGTGAGAGAAGTTTAAAATCGGTTTAGTAGTTCGTGAGTTAAATTGTATCAAACATACAAACAAAATAGATTTATACTTAGTATTAATAAAGATTGTTGTTGTTTTTGGATTGTTGTTACAGGTAGTTAGTGGCCGTATCGCCCAGTACTAACTGGGTTGTGGAGGTCAGATAGGCAGTCGCTCCATGTAAAATACTGGTATTCAGCTGCATCTGGTTAGACTGGAAGACGACCCAAAAATAGTTGGGAAAAGGCTCGGCAGATGATGAATGATTACTTCATATTGTGCACTTGTGGCATATGTCAAATAAACATGATTACTTTCTGCTATCCCTGCCCAACCTTTTGGGAAAATCAACTGTAACGAGATTTAAATAAAGCTGAAAGTGTGAGACGAGACGAAACGAGACGACAGAAATGAGACGTTATTTGGTCAAGACACTGAAAGTGTCTAATAACGTCTCATAGTAGTCGAATAGAAAACACTGACCGTTAGCTTTTGAATGATTTCATTCTTGACGCTTTAAAGTAAATATAAAACCAATTTACAGATACTTGTCATCATTAACGTCATTGCAGCCGAAAGACGTCCACTGCTGGACAAAGGCCTCCTCTAGTATCACATGACCGATGCTATAAAAAAAGAACTTTTTTTTTTACAAATAAAAATCAAACGTGAAATACAGCCCCCTTGAAACTATTGATCAAAGTACGTACAGATGCTTATCATTGTGTTCTGTAAATTTATCAAATGATGTATCTTTTATCACTCATCTTTCTTTAATTGCCTTATCACAACTCAATGGAAACTTTTCTAGCTTAATTAAGGATGGTGCTTCTGTTAAGAATGACCAGTCATCTGATAAAGGATAACACTCGTTTGATTGCTGACTTTTAATCAATCAGCAATCAAATGTATGTTTAAGTTATTTTGTGTGTAAGATTGTGATGCGGACGAGCTCGTGCCTATTCAAGGTTAAGCCGCACTTGCCAAGGTCAATTGGTGAATGGGTGACCATCGTTACATACCGAGTTTTATCCGTGCCTGGGAAGCACGTAAAACGTTGGTCCCGGCTGTTTATATGTTCTATGTTTCGGTTTCCGTACTTACTCCTTAAAGTGGAGTATTTACCTACGTGAGCCATGATGGTGGGATTAGCCACCTCTCTCCAGAAGCAGATCAATCTTCCGATTGATGGATTGTCTTTTTGGGACATCCGCAAGGGATCTCGGTGTTAAAAGAGTTTTCTTGCGGATCTGGATGACACCGGTGCACTCGAGGAATACATGCGCTACCGTTTCCTCCACCTCTGTGGATGCCCTGCACAGGGGACTGTAAGTGGTACTTAGGGTGTGAAAGTGATTGTTCGGTTAGCAGTGTGATGCATTGATGGCCCCCGCCACCAGTCGCATGCTATCTCTGTCCAGGCGCAGAAGGTGCTTGGTCAGCTTCAAATCGTGGGATGACGATGAACGACCCGAATGGCGCAGCGGTAGTGAGGCTGCCTAACGTTCTTAGGGTCCCGGGTTCTAATCCTGGTAAGAGCAAATGTTTGTGTGATGAGCATGGACATTTGTTTCCGAGTCATGGATGTTTACATGTATAATAAGTTTGTATTTACAAACAAAAAGAATATACAGGGTGTAAACCACCTCATCACAAAGCCGTTACCAAGCATTCTGTACTTACATCAAACTAAGTAACTTTAAGCAAAAAACATTGCTGGGAAACAACTTTTTTTTTTTGAGGTTATAAATCATGTTTTGTGGTGGAACTCCATTGAGTTCCACCACATCCATCCATCCATCCATCGGCACAATGTTTTACGTGCGTTACATTTAACGCACGTAAAACATTGTGCCGATGGATTGAATAGTACGGGGGTCGTGGAGGTGTTAAAAGTTGAAATCATACAAAAAAATCTTGTATTTAAAAAAAAAGTTGTAACTTTGACCCCCCATATCTCCGTAACTAGAAGGCTCCCAGGTAGGTATGGCGTAGAACAAAAAAATGATCGCAATGATGGGGAGAACAAGTGCCTTTCGGCTTCGTGAAGAGGTGTTTTACACCCTTTATGTAGTATGTCAACTTGCTTAGTGTGGCACTAGATGGCGCTGTGTGCAATTTCCAGCGATATTTATTTATTATTTATTTAATTATCACATGATTCGGTGAAGGAAAAACATAACGAGCTGTTTTACGTGCGTTACATTTAACGCACGTAAAACATTGTGCCGATGGATTGAATAGTACGGGGGTCGTGGAGGTGTTAAAAGTTGAAATCATACAAAAAAATCTTGTATTTAAAAAAAAAGTTGTAACTTTGACCCCCCATATCTCCGTAACTAGAAGGCTCCCAGGTAGGTATGGCGTAGAACAAAAAAATGATCGCAATGATGGGGAGAACAAGTGCCTTTCGGCTTCGTGAAGAGGTGTTTTACACCCTTTATGTAGTATGTCAACTTGCTTAGTGTGGCACTAGATGGCGCTGTGTGCAATTTCCAGCGATATTTATTTATTATTTATTTAATTATCACATGATTCGGTGAAGGAAAAACATAACGAGGAAAGCAGCATGCAAATATGAGATATTTCTTTATAGCATGTAAAGCTAAGTGAGAGGTCCATGGGCGGCATAAAAACTCTGACACCAGGTTAGACACCAACCACAAGATAAAGAAGAAGTGAAGTACTAACTGGGTAAGACTGGAAGCCGACCCCAATTTTGGGAAAAAGCTAGGCATATGATATTAGATGATGATTGTGATTTGAAGGAAAGAGGAAAATCTCGTGAGAAAAAATTTGAGTATAAATGTAAATGATGAATACACTGAGTGAAGACTAGAAAGAGGTGTTTGGTAAGATGATGAGTAACCATCATCCGCCTAGCCTTTTCCCAACTATGATGGGGCCGGCTTCCAGTCTAACCGGCTGTAGCTGAATACCAGTATTTTACATGGAGCGACTGACTATCTGACCTCTACAACACAGTTAGTACTGGGTAATACGATACCTCTTGGTAAGACTGGTTGTCCACTGACTTTTAAGGCCACTGACTACCTGTAACGACTGTCAAAGATGGACAAATGACAGCCCGGACCAACAGCTTAACGTGCTTTCCGAGAATACCAATCAAAAATATTCAGGGGGAATCTGGGACCGCGGTCCCGGTCCCAAAAGCCCTCCGACCCTTTCCGAGGCACGGGGGAAACTTGGTATGTAAGGGTGGTCAACCATCCTCAGACCAACTTAGGCAAGCACGGCTTAACCTAATGATTAACCGGAGGAAATAATAAACGTAAGTAGTGAGTTTCTCCGTGCCGCGGAAAGCAAAAATAGTGAAACCCTTAGATATTAAGAACTTATGTAAACTACCTATATTCTTGCAAATAAATGTATCATTCATTCATTCATTCATTCACGTAAAGCCGTTGGTCCTGGCCGTCATTTGTTTATCTAGGGGTACCGTATTTATCCAGTACACGTTCCCATACAAAAATGTGTTTTAAACAGCTGTTTTAGATAATCAGACTGTTATCTTCTCGGTGAACATGGACCTAAATGGGTTGTCATATGGAGGTCAGATGCAGTGGCTCCATGTAAAATACTAGAATTCAGCTGCATTTGGTTAGACTGGAGGTCGACTCCAACATGGATGGGAAAAGGGTAAGCAAATGACGATAAAAGTCTACCCTTGTCCAATGATACGCGTACTGTTGTTTCATTCTCTCCTGAAAACTATGACATTTTATGCGTCCCGACTGCATCACTCCACGAAGGTTGAGGACGTCGTAGAGTACATGAAGGTGAAGACCAGCTGGACGGGTTGAGAAGTTGGAGCCGCGTCACAACACCAACTTCAAGTCGTTTATGGTTCGAGTTCCGACACAACATCTCGACAAGTTTCTCAAGGAAGAGTTTTGGTCGAAGGGTGTTGTCTACCGACGGTTTCGCGGCAGGCTGCGTGACACCGCACAGCGTAACACGATGCCGCCACTTCCGTGTGTGTCATAGTTCATAAGTTTGCATGTATTATTATATTTTGTAAGTTGTAATGTATTTTCGTGTATTTTATCTATGGGCCTTCAGATGCCTGATAATAAAATGATTGATTTGATTTTATGAACTGGTTTTTATTTCAAAATATTTTCACATTTGCATAATAAAAAAAAGGAGCACGACCGTGTTCTCCCCATCACTGTGATATTTTTTTTTTACTCTGGCCCACGCTTTCCTGGGAACCTTCTAATTACGGAGATATTGGGAGTCAAAGTTTCAACTTTTGACATGTTTTTTTTTTCAATACATGTTTCTAATGTAAGAAGTTTTCCGTAAGAGTCACATCCCAGCAATATTTTTTGCGTGGGGTTACTTAGTTTGATGTCCAAAATGCTTGGTTAACGGCTTCGTAAAGAGTTTGTTTACAGCCAGCTGTATAGACAGTCAAGTATTTTTTAAATACCTTTGTACCTGTATAATCAGACTATAATGAGCTCGTGGCTAACAGAATACCAGCCGCTCGGGTGATCGACCTGCCGAGCGATCCTTCAAAATACCATTAGGTACACTTACAACTTATTTTACTAATAAATGTACGATAAAAAATGACCAATATATTTGTCCAATATATTTTGCCAAAATCCATTTGTCGAAGAAATATATTGTAGCTACTGCAATTAGTCAAAATAGAATGGTTACTGATAGTTAACAAATTGAAATCATTAATTTATTTAAAAGTATACCTGTACCGGCGACGGTAAGTACACCTAAAGTATCATTCGTCAACTGGCGAATGTGAAACTCGCGAGTGCTCGCGAGTTAGCACCTTCCATTTTAATTTATTTTTTTGTCATAAAGTACAGTCAAATGAAAACGGATTGAAACCAATATCTAAAAAAAAATGTAAAAAATAAACAAGCTTTGCTCGTTTTAAAATATTATTAGATTACACATTTTATAAGAAGTTTACGTAGCGAACTGTACATCTGAATTATTTTACGTCAGATTTGCAAGGTCACGTGAGTTGACAACTACCAAAAATAAAAAAAAACTTTTTTGCAAAAAATAAAACCGACTTCACACAAAAAAGTGAAAAATAACTTTAGCTTCAGAAGTCGGTGACCTTTATTTGATTGATTTAGTTTTTTTGTCACCGACTTCTGAAGCTAAAGTTATTTTTCACTTTTTTGTGTGAAGTCGGTTTTATTTTTTGCAAAAAAGTTTTTATTTTTTACTTTTTAGTGGTTCACATGTGCATACCCTTTCACAGCGTACCAGCGTGATTTTTTGTTATGAACTGGTGTAAACAATAGACAGACATGAGATTTCAGCAATCCCAGTAAGAGACACACATTTGCTACATTTAATGAGGAGTTCCGTTGCCTTTCTCCGAAGTTTTTCATCTAATCTTTACCAAATTTAAATGGGATCACTCCGAGAAAGTAGGTAGTCTTTCTAAAACTACCCAAATCGCTTCTGGTGTGCCTATAAAATTTGAAAAGTTCTCTCTATTTCTCCAGGATCCCATTATCAGGATCCTGACTTGATGATTATGGACCTTCTGGGAAGTATACCCTTTCAAACAATTAAAAAACAAATTCGGTCCAGTCATCTTCGAGTAATCGGGGAACATTGAATTGAGAACCTCCTCCTTTTTGAAGTCGGTTAATAACGACGTTATGGTACGTGACTCAAATATCCGGATAGCCTTTAAAAGATTTGGCCGAGAATCGGTAATTTGCTTCTAAGAATTGAAGAGTTCCGTTCCTTTGTCATGGATCCCATAATCAGAACCTAACCAAATTCTCATCAAACTACCCTTGAAGTGCCCTTGCCAATAAAAAAAAAACTTATCCCCAATAAATGGAACTTAATACACCTAACTGTCGAAATCTGGGTGTATTGTACACATCTGCGTACCCCCTCAGAGCATACAGGCGTGATATTACGTCATGATGTTGTATAAACAATAAACCTACAAGCGATAATAGCAATCACTGCAGATTTGCCGTGTATTTTTGAAGAGTTCCATTGTATATCTCCGAAGATCCGGATCAGATCTTCAGCAAATTAAAATATAACCACACGGGAAGCACCAGCTTTCAAATTAAAAAAGAATCATCAAACTCGGTTCACCCAGTCGAAAGTACTGAGGTAACAAACACTGTCGAAATCTGGGTGTATTGTACACATCTGCGTACCCCCTCAGAGCATACAGGCGTGATATTACGTCATGATGTTGTATAAACAATAAACCTACAAGCGATAACAGCAATCACTGCAGATTTGCCGTACATTTTTGAGGAGTTCCATTGTATATCTCCGAAGACCAGCATCAGATCTTCAGCAAATTAAAATGGGACCACATGGGAAGCACCAGCTTTCAAATAAAAAAAGAATCATCAAAATCGGTTCACTCAGTCGAAAGTTATGAGGTAACAAACACAAAAAAAAAAAAAAAAAAAAAAAACATACAGACGAATTGATAACCTCCTCTTTTTGGAAGTCGTTTAAAAAATGGACACACACAGTCGCCAGTTGACGAATAAGCCCATCAAAATCACCTTAAGGGGCAACGCAGACGATAGACTTATTGTGTGCATTTTAAGGCAATCTGTATGATCATTTCCATCAGTAGATAGTGGACAAAAAAGTAGTAAAGTCAAACACATTCAATGAATCACGCAAAATTGTCGCAGTTTTTATCTGTCGCAGACTTGCGCTGCCCCTATGGATGCTATCAATGTTACCTAATATCATTCAATGTCTTTCTTTGCTCGTGCAATGATGAAGGCCGGGATGTGTCCTCATTACGGCAAACAGAGAACTGCTGTCTGTCCGTTGACTTGATTAGCGTATCCGCTTTTGAATGAGTCGGCAAGGGAAACGCCGCAAACTGCCTAAAGTACACGCTGTATGTCACTCAAACACGCACAAACACATCAAATTTCTACAATTCAACTTTAAGACGCCTGCGGAGCATGCGTATTTCATACAAACGTAATACCAAAATAATTTGTAAATTAAACATATTCCTAAGGTAGTGTGTATTTATTTCGATTGAATTACAGAATATCTAGGTTCCCAAATATATATTTTGATTGGATACTGATTATAACAAGAGTTATAAGAAAAATAAGTTTTCTATGGAAATTTTAAATTCCTCATATCTCGTCTTTGTACCATTGTCCTCTCAAAAAATATATTTGGGAACATAGATATTCTGTAATCCAATCAAAATCAATACACACTACCTTAAGAATATGTTTGATTTACAAATTATTTTGGTATTACGTTTGTATGAAATACGCATGCTCCGCCGGCCCCTTAAGCCTGATGCTCCAAGGTAGCCTGCGAAATTCAAATTTTCTTACGTTTTTTGCAATTTGCAGGGCAGTGCTAAGTTGTATGTTGATTAAAATATCGGTCGCGGCTGTAAGACATAATATGTAGTTACAGAATTATAATTATCAAAATCATCAATATAACCCTCAAAGTTCATAAAAGTCGAAGAACGACTTTGGCCGTGCAAAATTCGTTCCCTGCGTAGCGGGGCTAAGTCGACTACGCTTTTTAGGGCAATTTAAAGTGTTTTGAGGTTAGGGTATTATTAATCGGTATTTCTCAGAAATGGTACATTATTTTTTCATGAGAGTGGTACCACTGGGCAAGGGGGACCCCTCCTTCCCTCCACACCGCGTGGGTTGACTACCATCGCATGCATTTCACGAAAAATAATACGTTTTATTGTAAGCAGTATGTTCGTTTGACAATATTTCGAGAGTTTACAATATCGCTAGAGAGATTACAATATAACGTATTTGACCATTTTACGGTGACATATACATATGAAAATCTCGTGTCACAGTGTTTGTTATTAAACTCCCCCGAAACGGCTTGACCGATTTTTATGTTTTTTTTGTCTATATTTGGTAGGTCTAAGACGGTCTGATCTGAGGTTGAAGGCTATTTTTTTGTCTCACACACACATCAAAATTTTCACGAGAACGAAGTCGCGTGCAACAGCTAGTATATTATGTGAAAAGGGTGTAAAAGGACTCTTAATGAAGCGGAAATGCTATTCTAATGTAAGATTTTCACTTCAAACACCTTCACGACCTATTCAATCCAACCATTATCACAATTTTTTAAGTGCGTTACATTGAGTCTTACCGAAAAACGTGATTATACACCCCAAAAAAAAGTCTATCATCTATCTAATTTGATGCACAGAATGCTTGGTTGACGGCGTCGTGAAGAGTCTATTTACAACCTGTATCAGGATGTGAACTGGAAGGTATAGATAATACACTATCAAGTACTGTATTAATACAAGATAGATGCGCAGCTCTGGTTTTCGTTTTTAAAACTGTGTACTTAAGCTGTTAGATGGCGCTGATAGTTTTTGTTCAACCAAATAAATACAAAAAGTAAATCTTGACTGAGGAATCGAACTTGTGACCTATTTTTCACATAGCAACCGCTGTCGCCGCTAGGCTATTTACTTCACTAACCAGCAGTACAAGTACGTAGGAATCGATAGGACTCGATAAGATAAATTTGACACTCATTTTCGATAAAATGAGTTTTTGACTCCATAAAAACTCATTTTATCGAGAATACCTTTCAAAATCTTATCGAGTCCTATCGATTCCTACGTACTTGTACTGCAGTTGTCTAAAATAGCTGTTCTGGTTATGACAGTTGTAAGCTGTCAAACACTTGAAAAGTTGGTGTCCTTAATCACACTGATGGCAGCACTGTCTATGAAAAATTTGTTTGAAGCCAATGTATGGAAGTTTCACCCCCCTGCTGGAAGCGAACAGGCAGCCGCTTAGTGTTAGACTAAGGTCCATGTTCACCGAAAAGATAACCGTCTGATTATCTAAAAACAGCTGTCACTGTGACATGTTCCCATACAAAAATGCGTTTTAAACAGCCGTTTTAGGTAATCAGACTGTCATCTTTTTGGTGAACATGGATCTAATGAGCACACAACCCCACATCATCATCATCTGTTTAGCCTTTTCCCAACTATGTTTTGGTCGGCTTACAGTCTAACCGGATACAGCTGAATACCAGTAATTTAAATGGAGTGACTGCCTATGGGACCTCCGCAACCCAGTTAATACTGGGTAATACGATACCACTTGATAAGAGTGGTTGTCAGACTTATAAAGCCACTGATTACCCGTTACGACTGCCAAAAATGGACAAGGACAATAACAGCTTCACGTACTTTCCGAGGCATGGAGGAAATTCGGAATGTAAGGAATGGTCACCCATCCACAGACCAACCTAGGCAAGCACGGCTTAACCTAAAGATAGGCCAAAGCGGCTGTATTTATTTAGTCACGAGCTCCTGCCTCACAACCTTACATACAGCACGGAATTGCAGCTTCGGCACCGTCAAACAAAATGGGTGGTGCTAAAACTGCGTAGTGCTCAGAAAGTTTGACATGCGTGCCATTTAAAGACTTTGATTTCTATAGGGTGACTGGTAATTAGTGTACGATACTTTAACACATGATTGTGGTCATGATAACAAACAACTTTTACTATGGCACCAAAGCCGAAATCGCGAAAAAAATACTGTTCAGTACATTAGGCGAACATAAATGTACTGAACAGCTGATTTTTTTTTTGCGATTTCATGTTTGGTCCGATAGTAAAAGTTGTTTGTTATCATTAGCACAATCACGTGTTAAAGTATCGTACACTAATTACCCGTCACCCTATATAAATGTCATTTGTGACGCCGATTGAACACCTCCATAAAAAATAATTCACGCAATCGGCACAAGTGTTCGTCCTGCATCCCGGGCACAAACCCACCGCTGTGCACGCAGAGGCTACACACGTGTCTACTTCGCTTTGCAAAATATGTATGTGGCTATGTCCATTGCAAACCACAGACACGCTATGCTATAATACATCATTTTCGCGATCACATAATCCAACGGATGGCCGAAGGGGGCGAAAAGTTATGGAGTGACGACTTCGAACCGGAAGACGATGCGTTGGAAAACCACCCACTAGGTGGACCGATGCCCTGGTGAAGGTTGCGGGAATCCGTTGGATGCGAGTCGTATGGGACCGGTCAATGTGGTGACACTTGGGGGAGGCCTATATCCAACAGTGCACGTCTTTCAGCTGAAATGATGATGATGATATAGCTCAACGCTGTCAACGTTTGCACGCTGTGCATGCGGTATACGCTATACACGAATATTTATCAACGACTATGTTGCGGCAGGCCACGCACGCTACAGCCCGGCTAGCATGGGCAGGGGATAAAAATTTTATCCACCGGTTATTTCCACTTTTGTTTGAATTTTGTCCCTTGTCAGTGGAAATAACCGGTGGATAAAATTTTATCCCCTGCCCATGCTAGCCGGGCAGTTGTACATAGTCGTGGGCGAGTACACAGCGTGCACCGCGGTGGGTTTGCTACTTTTAGTTTGGCCAGAGCTTATATCATTGACGTTGGCAGGCTTACGCGAATCAACCTGTTCTTAAACAGATTACAAACAATTTCGATGCTCAATTCCCACAGCCTCAATCTTCGACACCTCAACATCTCGTTAACAGGCTCAAAACTATTCGCCCCAAGTTAATATTCGCACCAAATATGACAGATGACAACTTGCAAACAAGTTTGATTGCCAATTACACTCGCATAATACATACGTTGGAACTTGTGGTCGACTTATTTCGAAGTCGACAAGTTTGTGAAATCAATTCGAGACGAGATTCCGTTTACAACCGCCATCTAAATTGAAGGTCGGAAAGTCGTTGTTAAAACTTTGACCTTAAGCCAGGTCGGAGCTTCAATAGAATGTAAGATTAGCTTGATACTGATTTTGTTGCTACTACCCAATCCATGTACTTTTTGCCATTTAAGTTGAAAGCGCCAGGCTAGCTGGCGAAATTAAAATTTTCTTACATTGTTTGCAATTTGCCGGTCAGGTATTTTAAAAAGTATACAAAAACTGCATAACTTGAATTTCTCCAAAAATGTCTTTCGAATTGAAAGACATTTTTGGAGATAAGTTCGTGATTTTTTTATAGAGTCAAATCAATTTTATTATGTTTTCAAAACACTATCATAATAGCATATATCCTGAAGAATATCATATATTTTTGGTTTTGTTTAAAGCAGTGAATCATATACTTTTAGTCATTATAAAACTCGCGTTTAGCTCATGTAATCGCTTTAAAAAATACTGGTTTGATGTGGACTTACCCTATTACTTACCTACAATGTATGGGTGTAAGAGATCACTAAAATTAAAAGAATTATTTAAACATTTATTTGTTCACGATGTTAACCATAATATGTATAAAAGCATTAAAACTGAATTATTCTAATTTATACGTTTTAGACCTTAAACACGTAGAATAGAATGAAACTTATGGACGCGACGTTCCAATAAAATGCAGACCACAAGTTCATAATGGTAGCGGACTGAATAAATTGTTAGGTATTAAAAAAAGGATGTTACTAGTATCATTTACACGGGTTTCCAGGACAGAAACATGGTTTTGGACATTTTGATTGCTGTATTGGAGGAGGCGGACCAGATCGAGGAGGCGGACCAGGTCCACGAGGACCTGGTCCTTGACTATCATTGACTGCCTTTTTCATCTGACACATCAGCTGCTGTATCTGATTCGTGAGCTCCCCAACAGTGGTACACATTTTTTCGACAACATCCATTGTTTGGGTAATACCACCACCGAAGTCCCCAGACATATCGTTCGGTTTAGAACATCCAGAAAGACACTTTGGCAGTACCGGGTTGGAGTCGCACGGATCAGGCTTACACGGCGGTATTGACATTTGTGGTGTATTTTGGAATTCTACTAAGCGTGGAGTACCGTACTGTTTGCAGTCATTTTTTGCACATTTATTAAGAGCGCACGGTGGCCTGCCCGCACCCTGTGTGGCTTGTGCTGGCATAGATTTTGGGTTGTTGATTGGGCACACGTCACTCTCACATTTCGGGGGCCTATTTGCAGGACACATTGAATTGTTACAACTGTAAGGCGTATCGGTCCTGTATTCTTTCGGCTGACTTGTTTTGCAATCTGGGCAAGGGCATGTTACCTTAATTATACCGGCTTTTATATCATTAATTTTGCCAGGAGTGTAGTTCAAGCAAGCGTAGTGCACCCAACATTGACAGGCGCCCTGGCATTGCAAGCCTGTTTTCTGCGTTACTGGTCCCAGGCAAATCTTACATGGATTTTTCACTTTGCTGCATTTTTTTGACATTGTGATTAGAAACTTGTTAAACCTTTTTTGAAAACAGTTACCATGGTTGATGTTTTAGGCTTCTATTTTAAATAAATTGCCTACTACATTTTTTTGAGGACATCACGAATATGTATATGTACAAAAATTCGACGTTGACATTTGACCAATTTTTTTTTCTGTCTGTTGCTCTCTGTCAAACTTAAACCTGTCACGAACAATATTGACCTCATTAAAGGATTTAAGATTTCACTTCCTTCGTTATATTCCCATGCCAAGTCCTGCCCAGAGACCTCAGTAAAGTGATATTATGTAGTTCAATGTTTGATTGCCCTACTATAATTTAAAAAACGACTGGTGTCATGTTCCACTGATGGCTACGTCTACTACTGATAGACTAAAGCCATACTATAAAAAAGGGAAGTAATATATCTTTATACAAACGCACCGCGCGTGGTCGTATGTGTTCGCCATAGTATATTTGCGTCGCCGCACGCACACTCAAACAAAATCTCGACCCGCTTCTCAGTGCGCCAGTCGAGGCTAACACCGCACAAGGATCGCGCGTTACGGCTTTTCGGCATCGTTAAATAAATAAAAAATGTGTGATTATCGCAGGAGAACTTGTTGCTTGAACATACGGATTGTTAACTGCGAGTCGTATAATTCCAATACCCGCTTTTCCTGGTATATATTAATGACCTCCCAAAATTCATAGGGCAAAAAATGGTACTCTTTGCAGATGATAGCACGGCTATTATAGAATGTAATAATCTAAACAATTATCAAAATGACATTAAAAATACTTTAAATGAAATAATAAATTGGCTTAGTAATAATAACCTTATAATTAACTTAAATAAAACAAAAGTAATGCACTTTCACCAACGGCTTGAGAAACCACTGGTTAATGTGGCTTATGATTTTCAAGAAATAGGAGAAGTCAGTACTGCGAAGTTCTTAGGTATAACTATAGATGAAAAACTGAATTGGAAACCTCATTTGGAGGAAATTTGCAAGCGATTAAGTAAATCAGCATATTTGTTATCTCAACTTTCCAAGAAAGTAAATACAGATACACTGTTAATGGCATATCATGGACTGGTCGCCTCGGTTCTGCGGTATGGTGTTATTTTTTGGGGACAATCAACAAATAGGGAACTGGTTTTCAGAATGCAGAAAAGATGTTTGCGAAGTATGTGTGGTTTAAACACAACTGATAGTTGCATTCCATATTTTAAAAAGTTAAAAATATTACCTCTACCGGCTTTATACATCCTAGAAACTGCACTGTTTGTAAAAATAAATCCACATTTATTCAGAAAACTATGTTCAGTTAAGAAAACTCCGATGCGTACTCAATATATTAATGAACTGTGCCTAATGAAATGTAAAACTGCTCTAATGAGGAAAAGCTTCTTTGGCATAGCACCTCAAATATATAATAAAATACCTGATAAAATAAAATGTATGCCATTGCACAAGTTTAAAAAAGCGCTTAACGGGTTACTGCTTGAAAAATGTTATTATTCTTTAGACGAGTTCCTTAATGACGAATCTCTGTAACTATATGATGAATTTTAATATTTTACATTTTTAGATTAATATTGAATTTATCTCTAATTTAATTGAATTATTATATTTTGACATGAAATGAAATTGACTATGAATAATAAAATTTAATTTGTTTCCATTTGTAAATAGTTGACCTTAAAATCTTGATATTGAATAGAAATAATGAAATTAAACTTGATTGCATGTGTTAACAATTATATGGTACTCTAATAATTTCATAATTTTATTTTAGTTTAATATAATGTAATAATTTTGTAAACTCATCATATAATCGTTATTTTTTTTTAATAATTTGTATGTCAGTTGGCAAAACATAGCGCACTACCTAATTTTTAAGATCTTGTTGTAATTTTTACCTATGTTTACGAATAAATGATTCTATTCTATTTTGATTCTATTCTATTCTATTCTATTCCCCTAACTCCACACGGAACACATTTTCAGAAAAAGAAAAAAAGTGTATCTATTATTCCCGAGTACCTGTCTAAATGAATCGTAATTATTCCACTAGGGAATGTAATTCTAATTGGTGTATAACCTTGATTTATGTAATTTGATTAATAAAAAAGAAGATTAACACACATTTAAATACAAAAAAAATGGATTTAGCGGGTTTTGAAACTATCTAATGGATTTAGCGGATTTTGAATGTAACTAGTTGTGGATTTAGCGACTTTTGTAACGAAATGTTTTTTTGTGCATAAATACAGAATGTGTGAATGAAGAATGACAGTTACGTAGACTAATATTTTTATTTCAATCACAAAATCAGGAGATAAAAAACTAAATTATAAGGAAAGTAATTTTAAGTAATTTAAACAAATCGTTCATTTTCCACTACTCTTTCACACACAATATCTTTCACTCCCATCTTTAGGTCGACGTCTTTGAATATTTTTTGTCACACAGTACTTTAAAATAAAATTGTCTTGGTATATTTTATCATTTTTGGCGTAAAAGTGCTTGTGTATGTTCATCAAATCGCTCATTGTCAAAGATCCACACTTTAAGCTTTTTGTATTGTGTTTACATTTCGGTAAAACGGGTAAAACGGCAGGCGCATATCTGAAAAAAAAATAACTTAGGTACTAATAATACATGACTCATAATTATGTCAGAACTAATATCACTATTAGTACACACACTATTAAAAAAACATCTTACAAGCTTATAAATTTTACCTAATATGGTTAATGTAAGAAATTGTCAACAAAACGAACACGCTGTGTCACCTTACTAATAATGCCTATACCATAGTAACAAACCAAACTTTAACTAACCTTTTTTCCTTCAATTTGTTCTTTTTCCATAATTCCGGCTGACTTTTTCTTTTCCTTCCTTTATTAGGACCTGCTTTTTCAACTTTTTTAGTTAATTCTTCCATTATTTTAATTATTAAATGCAAATTATGGACAACGATAATTCAACAGTTTTGTACTGTAACGCCATATTGAAATCTTCAAAATGGGGTGTCGTGATTGGTCGAAACGGATGTAGCGGGATCTGGAGGTAACTATGAAAGGAGCTGTCGGATTTTGGAACAAATTCGTAAGCTTGATGTCAAATTTAGTCGGGAGATGTCGGTTTTAGGACAAAACGAACATAATGAACTTCGAGAATTTGCACAGACTATCTAAAAACAGAGATAGTTAAAAAAAACTTTGAAAGTGGAGTTAGCGGATATTGGAACTATACGACTGGTATCTCTGCCCCCATAATCGGGACTTGGGGCACCCCCACGTTAGGTTAGTTAGGTTCCTTTAAACCCTGCACTCAGAAATAGCGTGCCCCGAGTAGCGGGGCTCCGTCAACTACGCTTTTAAGGGGAATATAAAGTGTTTTAAGGTTAAGTTATATTCGGATTTCTGAGGAATGGTACATTATCTTTTCATGAGAGTGATACCATTGGGCAAGGGGGGGTCCTTCCCGTCACACCGCGTGAGTTGACTACCATCACATGCATTTCACGAAAAATTATGCGTTTTATTGCAAGCAGTATGTTCGTTAGACAATATTTCGAGAGTTTACAATCTCTCTAGTTATTTTACAATCTAACGTGTTTGACAATTTTACGGTGACAAGTACATAAATTTGAATTTTCAGGAGTACTTAACACATTCACTGTCCACGAAAAGACACAATAGTTAAATAATCGCTCTGAACCATATGTGGCTCATGGGACTGGAAATGGGTTAAGGAGCTGTGGGATTAGGCATGAAACTACGGTCCCACACTGCTGTGAACAAAATGATGTAGCGGAGAGGGCTAACCGGACAATTATGGATAAAACCCGTTGTATGATGCAAGATGCTGGACTGGGAAAGCAGTATTGGTCTGAAGCAGCCAACACAGCGGTTTATCTAAAAATCCGTTCCCCCACCAAGGCAGTCATGGGTACAACATCTTAACAAAAGTGGACATCTAAAAGGTTAATTTTGCACACTTACGTATTTTTGGATGCATAGCATATGCAGTTGATGAAAATGCCAGAAAGCTGGATCCCAGAAGTAGGAGATTTATCTTTGTGGGATACTGTGAAAGTAAAGGCTACAGGCTCATAGATCCATCTTATCCTAGGCAAGATCCATAAGGCAGACCAGCGGAGATGTACATAGCGGAGAGGAGAGATGTGCAAAGCGGCACGCCACCGTTCACAGCAGACCACTCACCACACATTGCTCACAGCACACCGCTCACCACACGCCACACACAGTACACCGCTCGACATTCCGTTCACGTCTCTACTTCTTCTTCTTTCTGTTAGCTTTAGGTATATGGGCGTAACATTTGCAGCCGAGAATCCTTAGATGCTTGATTGATGGTTTCTTTCCGAACCACAATTCGTATGGGGACTTATTGGGAACGCTTGATGGTCCAGTGCGATCTAGCACGTACACAACAGCTTCTATCACTTCTGCCCACAGCTTCTCTGGAATCTTTACACGTGCATGCATGATGGAACGCGCTGCTTCTACTATTGTGCGATTCTCTCGCTCTACACATCCAGCTTGCTCGTGAGTGTATGGCATTGTTAGTCTTTGTGTTATGCCGCGTTCTTGAAGGATACTTTTAAATTCTGCGCTAGCAAACTCACCGCCGTAGTCACTGAGTACTTCTTTTACAGTGTGTCCCGCAACTTTAGCTGCAGCTAGAAATTGCCTTAACTTTGATGCTGCTTCAGACTTCTGCTTTAGAAAGTAAACATGTCTATGCCTTGTGTAGTCATCTTTGAACAGAATATAGTATCGATTCTTCCCATATGATGTCGGAAATGGCCCGCATATGTCAGTGTGAACAAGTTCACCAGGTTGAGTGGCTCTTGTTCTTGTTCCAAACTGCAATCTGTGCGTCTTTCCATAAATACAGCCTTCACATAGATCTGACTTGTTGTCATTTATCTTCATTCCGAGCTCAGTTTCAATAACTTGCTTTACGTGTCTTTTATTTTGGTGTACTAGCCTTTCATGATACAGCTGTAGTGGGTTTGTCAGTAATTGGTTTACTTCCAGCTTGTTTGGTCTGATACAGTTAATAGCCAACTTGTATAGGCCTCCGTCAATCATTCTTGTCCCAATTGCTTTTATCACTCCATCTACTTTGAGTATGCATTGCTTTGGCGTAGATTCAAATGTGCTCTTCGACGATACATTATGCGTTGCAAGAACAGAAAATAGATTTCTCTTGATTTGTGGTACATACCATACATCTTTCAGTAGGAGTTGTTCAACTTTACCGTTGCATTTGGCTACAGCTCGAATATTGCCTTTCCCAATCGCTTCGATGGTTTGTCCATTAGCTGCGGTGACAGTAACATTGTGCGAATCGTCAAAGTGCTCGAAGCTTTCGAAGATGTCTCCTTGATGCGTAACATGGCTTGTCGCTCCGTTGTCGACGTACCAGTTCTTGTCATCAATTGGTAGTTTGTCTCCTACAGCTAACACGGTCAAATTTACATTTGTTTTGTTGCACGACGGCTTTGGTGGGCGTCCATCTTCTATCCATTTACGGCATTTGCGAACTCTGTGCCCAGCTAATCCACAGTATTTGCATTTGAAGATTGCTCCTTTATCTTTCGTTTTCTCTGTCTTGACTACTAGTACTTCCTCTTTGTATTCACTTACTTCTTCATTGCTCTTTAAGGCTTTCTCGAAGGTACTTAGCTGTGCAGTTAGATTCTCTATTGTCCTATCCTTTTTGTTTACAAGGAGCCAACTTGACTTGAAAGCAAAGAAATTCTTAGGTAGGGTCCCAAGTATCTTGCAGATCAGCAGTATATCAGGCAGCTTTGCTTGAATTTGGTTATTCAGCTCATGCCATATATTCTTCAATGCAGAAATATGCTTCTTTATGTCATGTTCTGGGTCTTTGTTGTAACTAAAGAATTGTAGACACAAATCGTAACTCTTTTCTTCAGCGCACCCACAGTAGAGACGTTCTAGTTCATCCCATACCTCTTTATCGGTTTCGAAGCGCATAACTTGGTCAAGTACTTCATTTGTCATGTTGTTCGTCAGTAGCGTTAGTACAAGGCTGTCTTTAGCTTGAAATTCTTTCAATCTCTTCTCATAATCAGCCCTTGTTTCTGTTGAATCTATACTCTTTGGTTCTATCGGAACTTTTAATGTCCCATCAATGATCTTCAACGCATCGGGATAACCTTTGAGTACGTTGCGGATTCTGTATTTCCAATGCTTGAAGTCTTTGCCATCACTTAGGCACTCGATCTTCACTTTTGATGCACTTTCAAACGACTTTTCATCCATGGTGAATTTTCCACTTCACAGACGATTTTTCCACTTTTCTACAGTTCACTTTATTTTACTCTGAAAAATAAATTTAAAATGCCTATTTAATGACCGGCACGAGGCCAGACATAGCCTATGCCGTATCAGTGGTATCTCGCAATCTAAACAGTCCAACCAAAGATGATGTGCAGATTGTAAAACGGATCATGCGATACATCAAAGGCACTATTGATCATGGAATTAAGTACACACCAGATTGTGTTGCTGACCTGAAGTGCTATAGTGACGCTGACCACGGTGGAGATGCAAACACTGGAAGATCGACCTCAGGCATTCTTTGCGTGTTTGCCGGAGGTGCCATCTCTTGGAATAGCAAACGACAGAACGTTGTTGCCATATCGTCAACGGAGGCGGAGATCTACGCAGCGAGTGAGACTGCTAGAGAAATAATATGGCTGAAACGCATTTTGAAAGATATCACAGGAGATGATTGTCATGCATATCTGTGCGTGGACAACGAATCAGCTATCAAGATAGCGAAAAACCCTCCAGAGTTTCATCAGAGGACGAAACATATAAGCCTAAGGGCATTCTTTATCAGAGACTGCATTCAAGAGGGAAACATTGATATCCGACATGTCAGTTCAGAGAAGCAGATCGCTGACATGCTTACAAAATCTTTATATGGGCCCAGAATCAAAGAACTGAAGATATTGGCCGGAGTTTCTACATTCAAGAGAGGTGGATGTTGAGAATAGACAATGAGCGAAGACTCAGTGGTTATATTCTTGTATTATGAACTGCTTTTGTTGTTGTGCCTTTTGCCTTCATGTAATGTCAACTCTGACATAATGTTATGTTGAAAAGAAAATAAAACAGGACTTATGAAATTCTCGGATTAATTGTATTTATTGCATTGATGCCTTGTAGCGATCCACCAGATATACATATTCTTTAACACTTTTTAACCTACGCACTAAGCCTGTGTTGTCTAGCAGCTGGATTGCCTCAACATTCACGTGTCGATGAAGTCTGTGTTCGTGGGTTTCAGCAAATTTTTGGATAATGGTGGTGACGAATTCCATTTTAAGGTCACGATGAAGGTCGTCATTTCTTATGTACCAGGGTGCATTGACAGCATCCCTAAGTACTTTATTTTGGAATTGCTGGATTATTTTGAAATTGCTTTGTTTAGTACAGCCCCAAAGTTGAATGCCATACTTCCAAATTGGCATCAGAATATGCTTGTATTAGGGTTATTTTATTATGTATTGATACGAGTAGACAAGATTTCCTTCCGAGTAACCAATACATACTTTTATATCGTATATCGAGTTCCTGTCTTTTCTTTTTCACATGAGCTTTCCAACGCAATTGGCGTCGAGAGTGATGCCAAGGTATTTGGCTGTATTAGCATAAGGTACTTGCGTGCCATTTATGTAGATTGGGTGATAGTCCAAGTGTTTGTTTGTAAAGCCAATGTGAATTGATTTTGACTCATTCAGTTTGATTTTCCATTTTTGTGTCCAATCATAAACTTTGTTCACAGCTAGTTGAACTTTTTCTACTGCTTCTCTGTGGCTTGATCCGGTAACTATAATTGCAGAATCATCTGCAAAGGTCGCAATGGTGTTGTTTTCCAGTTCAGGGATGTCACATGTGTATAACAAGTACAAAGTTGGGCCTAGCACACTTCCTTGCGGTACACCAGCTTTTATAGCTTTTAGCTCGGAATGTGCGTCCTTCTGCCGTATTCTAAACGTTCTGTTCGTAATGTACGACTCTAGGATATCTGAAAATTCTGGTAGCATGCGTCTGAGCATAATATTAGACCCTTATGCCAAACATTATCAAAAGCTTGCGTGACATCTGAAAACACGGTGGCGCAGACTTCTTTGTTTTCATGCGTTTTTTCAATGATGTTAGTTATTCTATGTACCTGATCTATTGTTGAGTGTTTTTCCCTGAAGCCAAATTGATGATTTGGAATAAGGTCTTTATCTTCTATTATTGGTTTTAACCGTTTCAATAACAGTTTTTCAAATAGTTTTGATAACACGGGCAACAGAGAAATAGGTCTATATGATGATGCTTCATTCGGTGGTTTCCCAGGCTTTGCAATCATAATGACTTCAGCAACCTTCCATGACTCAGGTACATGTTGTACAAGATAAATGCAGCATTGATAAGCTTGGTCAGCTTTACTATGGCTTTTCGCGGGAGGTGTTTTAGAATTTCACCTGTAATGAGGTCGTAACCCGGAGACTTATTCGAGCTAATGTTATTTTGAATTTCTCTCATTACTTCTGCTGGTGTCACAAGCTTAATTCTTTGGTTTTGTGATAAATTTTCACTCACAGGTATTTCGATCGAGCTTTCATTGGGTTGAAAAGTTTCTTCTAAGTGTTGAGCAAACCTTAACGCTTTTTGGTCATTATTTATGGCCCATTTTCCGTCGCTAGTTCTGATGGGCGGTATTTGTGTAATCGGCCTTTTTAGATTTCTTGTCGCTTTCCAAAGGGAGTAATCCGTTGATTTGTCATTGGTTAGCTGCAGAAGGTTGGCACTCAGAGATTCATTCTCAAATCTTTATTTAGACTTTATCAAAAACACGTGCTAATGAGTGGTACAAAGCGTTCGGTAGCGGTCGAGATGTGATGAAGGATTTGCCTCGCACTGGTAAGTAGGCCATCAACGTTTGCAACTGAAGGTAACATCGCAAAAGTAAAGGAAATATAGTGACTGAAAATCTTCATTCAACTTTTAGAGAGATAGCCGCTGAACTTGCTGTATCTCACCAGTCAATCCGTACCATTTTTAACCGACTTCCAAAAAGGAGGAGGTTCTCTATTCGACTGTATGTATTTTTTTTTTTTTTTTTTTTTTTTATGTATGTTACCCGATTACTCGAAGACGCCTAAACCGATTTGAAAAATTCTTTTTTTGTTTGAAAGGGTATACTTCCAAGTTGGTCCCATAGTCGCCAAGTCGGGATCTGATGATGGAATCTTGGCGAAATCGAGGGAACTCTTCAAATTTTATAGGATAACGTACAGCAATTTTTATATTTTCTACAACAAGTGAAGCATTTGCGTTTGATAAGAACCATTCTACATGTGAACCACTAAAAAGTGAAAAATAAAAACTTTTTTGCAAAAAGTAAAACCGACTTCAAAAAGAAAAAGTGAAAAATAACTTTAGCTTCTGAAGTCGGTGACAAAAAAATTAAATCAATCATAGGGTAAGTGCTCCAGTGTATGAACACTTAAGCAATCTTCCAACTTCAAAAAAATATTTCAGTGTGTTGCGTATAAGGGATACGGTCCAAAGCTATATTTTGGTATTAGGAATGTATTCAAAAACATTTTTTGAGTTGATTTTACGAAATAATCTGTATACTTTCTTAGATATTTAGCAATAAAATGAAAAAGACCCTAAAACCCCAGTGAATGAACGAAAATTTCTAGTAAATGAACTAAAAAAAAGCCAGTAAATGAACACAATTTTTGTTTAATTAATCATAAGAAAAAATCTAATTATTACACTCAGTCCAATAATCAACTAAATAAGACGAGCATAATTCTCTGCGTCTTAACATATATTTTTTTATTTTTTTACAAAGTAAAAGTTTTAAAATTAGCCTCCCCCAAGTGTCGCCACATTGACCTGTCCCGTGCGACTCGCACCCAGCGGATTCCCGCAACCTTTACCAGGTTATCGATCCACCTAGTGGGAGGTTTTCCAACGCAACGTCTTCCGATTTGCGGTCGCCACTCCAGAACTTTTCGGCCCTATCGGCCATCCGTTCGGCGAGCAATGTGCCCTGCTCACTGCCACTTTAGTTTGACAATTCTTCGGGCTACGTCGATAACCTTGGTTCCCTTGCTTGCTCGGATGTCTTCATTTCTGATTTGATAACGCAAGGAAACTTCGAGATAGCCCTCTCCATTGCCCTTTGTGAGCGACCACGTTTCGGTCCCGTATGTAATCACTGGCAATACACACCGGAGAGCTTTGGTCTGAGACACTATAGTAAGTTGGACGAGAAGATACCGCGCAACCTCCCTAACGCTGCCCAGCCAAGTTATATTCGACGATCGACCTCTTTTTCGAAGTAAGTTAGAATTAGTTCCGGGTACACATAATCCTCTCTACAACTTCGAGTGTAGTGTCTCCTAGGTGTTACGTGGGCATTGAACATGACATGGTTTTGTCCGTGTTCATTTTGATCATCACCCACTCTTTCGGAAGCTCTACTGAGGTCATCGAGTGTTGCACTGAGATCCTCCATGGTCTCAGCCATGACCACTCTATCGTCGCCAAACCGAAGCTGAGTGATTTACTCGCCATTGACGTTGATGCCTAGCCTTCTCCAGTCCAGAAACTTAAAGACATCCTCGAGTGCAGCGGTGAACAGTTTCGGAGATCCGACGTCTCCCTGTCTCACACTTCGCGGCAGAAGAATAGGTTCCGAGGCTTGGTCTTGAAGTTGGACTGACATGTTGGCGTTTTTGTACAAACACTTCAACACCTCGATGAGTAACGGTAGGCGATTTGGTACCTTTGGAGAGATTGCAGTATTGCAGTACAGCCCAAGTCTCGATCGAATCGAAGGCTTTCTCGTAGTCCACTAACGCTACACAGAGAGGCCGGTTATACTCTTTGGTCTTCTGTATAACCTGGCGCGCCGTATGTATGTGGTCCACGGTGCTAGAGCCTTTTCGGAAATCAGCTTGTTCGAGAGACTGAAAATGGTCAAACCTGGCTTGGAAGTGAGATGAGCCTATAATTCTTTAACTTTTTTCTTGAAGAAGAGTACCACAGCCCAAATCCGCTCTGCCTAATGCCTGTGGCGTTTTCCCCTCGAGTATGACGGGTAAACAGCTTCCGAAGGGCCTTAAGTACCGGTTTTGCACCCGCCTTCAGGAGTTCGGCCGTAATTCCGTCATCACCCGGTGCTTTGTAGTTTTTAAGCTGTTTCAGAGCCATCTTTTTCTCGTACAGGCTGACGTCCGGGATGTCTTCGGTTATTCGGTATAGTGTCGGGTCAGTCTAGCTCTTGGGTCGTTTGCTAGATCTACAGAAGGTTTACTGGTTGACGTGTACAACTGCCCATAGATGCTCTCGATCTCCCTCACAAGCTTCGGTTTGGCGGATAAGATCCAGCCATCGTCGGTCTTCAGTTTAGTGAGCTGGCTCTGCCCTATCGGGCACAGCCAGCCAGATCTCTTGTAAATACCTTAGACCCTTTATTCCGTTTATTCGCCTCTTTAATATACTCGATATTAAAGCGGTGGAGGTCGTTCTTCAAGGATTTAGAGATCCATCTTAAGGGACAATAATAGATAAAAAAGAAAAAATAACATTGTAATAATCTAATCTAGGATTTAAAATCATGAAATCTAGCTCAAAATATTGTGTTCATTTATTGGTTACATCTTATTGACGAAAGCTAATATTTGAACATGATAAAAAATGTTAGTTCATTCACTAGATTTTATGAACCAATGAATGAACATACCTGTCCCAATACTGGCCTAAAGATCAGAAATCTATTTTGAAAACTACTCTCAATACATGAATCTTATGGCATAAGAATTAATTACTTATTTCAATAAAAACATGAAAATGACGTTTGTCCAGTGAATGAACGGTCGTTCATTTACTGGATCTCAAACGATTTTTAGTTCCAATGCTGGGACACCTAATAATTTACTTAAAACTGGCTAAAATTGCAGTAATATCGATTTAAGACTAATAGCATAACTGTTCTTTACTCAAATTAATAAATAACTTATGTAACATACTTAAATTACGGCTATAATCTGTTAACAAAGAAGTTGCGCCTTACCCGAGTCCTAAATTCTTGCCCGAACAAATACACTGTTACAACAAACTGCAAACTTTAAACGCTTGACATTTCAAAACGAACAGTGATATAAGAAATGAATGTAGCCACTATGATGGCAAAAGGATTTACAATTATAAAAAAAAATACTAGGTTATGTAGAAATATCCTTATTTCTTATTTTTTGGAAAAAAGTCCGTTTTGTTCATTCACTGGGGTGTGTTCATTCACTGGAGCACTTACCCTACAAACGTCACCGACTTCAGAAGCTAAAGTTATTTTTCACTTTTTCTTTTTGAAGTCGGTTTTACTTTTTGCAAAAAAGTTTTAACTAATCATTTGGGTATGAAACATGTTACCGCTCGGCTAGTACCAAAAGACCTGAATTTTCTCTAAAAACTCAATCGCATAAGAGTCGCTCAGGACATGCTAGAACGAGTCAATTCCGACCCAACATTCATGAAACGCATTGTTAATGGTGACGAGACGTGGGTTTACGAGTTTGACATGCAAACTAAACAACAAGCTTCGGAGTGGCGCCTTCCAACTGAACCGAAACCGAAAAAAAAAATAGTTGCGAGAACTGAACTCAATTCCGGAAATAGTGTTTTTCGTTGGCGTAACTGTATCGTTTCTGAAGGAGCTTACTATGAAGGTGATAAAATAAATTTGGATGAATAACAAACATTTTGTGTATTATTGATCTTTTCTCGTTACTTTCTTGACAGAGCAGTATATTGCTGTGCCATAAAAGGGTCCTAAGTTGGAAGCCTATGAATCACTTTTTAACATTGTGGATCGCAAATCAAATGACTATAAATGTATAAAAAGTTTGGAATCAACGGGTGGCACAGGAAAAGAGCACATGGAAAGAATTGGGGGAGGCCTTTGGCCAGCAGTGGGACAGTAAAGACTAATCAAAAAAATCTAGTCTTTGTTTTCTGAATGTTTGATCACAGCAGAAAATCTGGCCAATTTTTTAGGTTTTTGAAGGTTCATTATCTTTTTCAATAAATAATTTATAAAAAAAGAAAACACATGCTAACAGTGGTCATAGATTTAGTGGGAATGAAATTATTGCTGTACTGGCATTATCCAGGGAGGAAACAGGGAACTACGTTTGTATGGAAAAACGGCCGTTTTCCGGTTTCGTGTTAAATTTGAACGTGATCTCGCAAATTCTACTGCGGCGTAAATTTTCTTTTCGCTAAAATCACATCTTAAATAAAAAAAAATCTCGTCGCTTTTTAAAATTACAACCAATGATGGCACAGCAAGACATGGTCGCCCAACCGCAGTGTCAGCCCACAAGCGATTGGCGATCGGCGCCGACGACCTCTCGCGTCCGCGGTCCGGCCCTGGTTCAATCCATGGTCCAGAGCGAGACAGAATGGGAAGCCGTCACCTCCTTCTGCGAAGAAGAATGCTAGCGAAGGAGGTGGTGGAATGTGAGAGGGAGAGAACCTTTCGTCCCAGCCGCCGCGGGAGACGCACCGGGCGTTGGGGGGCACGTGGTGGCTCCCGGCCACCGTAGGCGCGGGCCTGTGGACGGTGAGCTACGGGCTAGCTTGCCGTTCGTCCGTCTTATGACGACAGGCCGTGTCGACGTCACGTTCGTGTTCCACGCGCGCCTCAAAGAGATGTCAGCATAATGCAAAGGGCCCGCAAAGGCCGAAGCCTGCCAGGACTGCGAGAGTGTTCGAAAGAGATACCGTGGCCCCGGAACATAAAGGGCGAGGAAGGAACATGGATGGGTCAGTAACAGTCTGACACTTCCTCCCGGCGATTATTATTGAAATACTTAAGAGGGAACATTACTCAATGGAAAATTGGAAAATTACTCGTAGATGAATTAATATAGTGAAGGATACAAGAGTAGGAGAAAAAAATTAGGAATAATTTAGTAGAATTTGGCAAAAATACCTACCTATGAATACTACTACTTATGAATCGTAGAGCGAGCGCAGCAAGGTCAAAAAATGTAAACAACACGACTGTGATAGGTTTTCAATTAGATTGAGTTGAGCTTGCATCTTCTATGCAAGTTAAAAAGTACGAATAACATTTTAACCTTTCGCGGACCATATTGTAAGCTCCTGCGGACCACCGGTGGTCCGCGGACCATAGGTTGGGAACCACTGCTCTAGAGGCATTATTTAGAAAAAAAAATGGGAATACAAATATATTATGGAGAATAGCAGCCCCTGCTCCTGAATAATTAAAATATACAGCGTCGCGGCGCGCACCTCGAATATTTAGAAGAGGCTTCAACGATTGCTGTTTGCGGCTTCGGAATGATAACTTTAAAACTAAAAAAAAACTTGGGAAACTCTTTATTTTGGTTTATTTAGCACTTTGACTTGGTTCTCTTCCTTCATTTTTATCTTGAACAGTAGCTCCTTTATTTGTTCTGAAAGCTGTGTGACGGTTCCGTACATTTCCTGTAGAGCAATTTTCATTTCGTCTTGCTCTTCAGCTGAAACGGGTCCAATTGATGAAAAAATAAATTAATAATACTTACTTAAGAAGATAATGGGAGCTATCGTGCATGAATTCGCCGCTAAAGGCGTTCGTGTAGAGTAAGGTCTTCCGAAATGTCAGATATCATAGGGTTCGTGCTTTATTTTCACGACATTTTACTCATTTACACGATCGTGGTCAAGATTGAGCCATTCCTGATTATTTATGACTTAAAGATTTTGAGTTAGCAAGTTAGAACTAATTTTTTAGTTCTTGGAGGAAGAATAATTTTGAAATATTTCATACTTGCTAACTTTACAATACAACATACAATACGGACAATATTCTATGTATCTGAAGTGTACACTATGTTGTAATACGTAATAAAATAAACTGCTATGGAGTTATAGGTACTTGAAAGTATATAATAGAATATATGACAGGACCCTACTCGCCAGTGGCGCCATCTGGTGAGCTCAAAAACGATAGCCCACATCGCGTCTATTACTCAATTATCTTCTGAGGAGGATAAGAATGACAAATTACTTATTGATGATTGAATCGAAGTAAAGGCCCCTATTAGCAGTGTCCCTAGCGATTGGCACTTGGCAGTGTCCCTGCAGGCAGGGTCCTGCATGCAGGGCTTTTAGTTGGGGCCTTAAATCAAATAACCCATAGTGTAGATAAACTTGTATATTTTTTATGGGGCTTTGGCGAAATTATTGTTTGAAATAGTGCGTTTCAGCGATTGTTAACGATGAGCTGCGTTTGATAAAATCTCATCATAGCTCATTTGCTAATCTTTCCCCTTTTTTGTAAGCCTGTTAGAGTGTCCCACAGCTGAGCAAAAGCCTTCCCCTATCCTCATTTATTTAGGGTCGATGCAAAATGGTCTTTTCCCTTAATTTTATATTAAACCTCAACAACTACCAACACAGCTGTAATCACTCGCTCTCTAACCATAATATCATCACACAGTCCTACCATCGTTTTTTAGCCTTCCACAATTTTGTATGGCATCATCATCATTATCATTTCAGCCGAAAGACGTCCACTGCTGGACATAAGCCTCCCCCAAGTGTCGCTACATTGACTGGTCCGGTGCGACTCGCATCCAACGGATTCCCGCAACCTTCACCAGCTTATCGCTCCACCTAGTGGGTGATCTTCCAACACATCGTCTTCCGGTTCAGTTTTTCGTTTTGTATGGCATGGAAGATAAAAATACAGAACAGGCTTCGACTTACATCCCAGATCATCATACAAATAATTTTTATTGGTATTGTTGTCCTTTTCAGATTTTTTTTCTTTTTTAATTTTCTTACTAATGTTCGAGATCGGCTGCTTTGTCCGAGTTTGGCTTTCTGCATGTTCACTTGGAGGGTCATCGAATGACTGCCGAGAGGAAGAATCCGTTGTCTGAGTGCGGCTATTTATTGCATCGTCACGACATTTAGGTGAGCAACAATTCTTGTTTTTTTTTATTGCATTGTGGGGAAATTCATCCAAAGTATACCTATCTGGACTTCTGACTTTCCCTGAACAGTTCCGGTTCAAGCATGTATCAGGAGGATTTGTCAAATACTCTTCTTCCTGTGGTGTTTCACAGTCGGGACACGGGCACAACACTTTGAATAGACCAGCTTTGATATCTGAAATCTCCCCTGGCGTGTAGTGCAGGCATTTGTAGTGGGCCCATCTTTTGCAAGCGCCTTGGCATTGCAATCCGTTTCTATTGGTCACTTTTTCAAGACAAATTTTGCAGGGATTTCTGACAGGGATGCATTTTTGTGTTGTAGTTTGACATAGCAACTCAGATAGCATTTTTGGCTATTGATGCTGGTTACATTTTTTCTGTGGGAAATTTAACTAATTGTTTCTGCAGTTACGGATTTTTGGACAGTTCGTGACCATTTTTTTAACTTTCTTTTTAAAAATATGTCACCGTAAAATTGTCAAACACGTTAGATTATAATATTTCTAGCGAGATTGTAAACTCTCGAAATGTTGTCAAGTGAACATACTGCTTACAATACACCGTGTTCCTGAGGTTATACATTAACTTCGGCATGTTATTCAGACCATTAAATTGACCAAATTTTACTATTTTTTTTTTTACTTTTTTTTATTTTTTACCATTTTTTTTTTCACTTTTAGTGGCAATAAGTAAAAACATATCGTGTTCATCTTAGATTACAAACTCACTTTATTACAACACAACACAAAATGCCTCTAACTTCAAAAAAAAAAAAAAACAGTTTTTCTCAGGAATGGTGCATTATCTTTTCATGAGAGTGGTACCATGGGGCAAGAGGGACCCCTCCTTCCCTCACCCCCTCCACATCGCGCGAGTTGAGTTCCGTCGCATACCTACATTTCACAAAATTACGGTTTCACTTCGATAGATTGTAATCTACCGAAAAATAATGCGTAATATTGTAAGCAGTAGGTATGTTCAGTTGACAATAATTCTAGAGTTTACAATCTCTCTAGTTATTTTACAATCTAACGTATTTGACCATTTTACGGTGACATTAGATGCTCTGTGCTTTCTCTCGCTGACAGTTGAAACTGTTGACAGTTTTGACTCACTAAGGTCCATGTTCACCGAAAAGATAACAGCCTGATTAGCTAAAACAGCTGTTTAAAGCACATTTTTGTATGGTAATATGTCACAGTGACAGCTGTTTTTAGCTAATCAGGCTGTTATCTTTTCGGTGAACATGGACCTAATTATGCTGATAGCAAGATAGCGATCAAATCTACGCATCAGAAAATATTATATTTTTTATCCAAGTATTTCTAACATCTTTACAAAATGAACTATGTGGAGTTTAATAGCAACAAGTATGGTACGGACAAGCCCGTGTATTTCTAGGAAGAAGAAGCTAATCATTCCAAACGTGTCGTTAAAATAAGAAACGCAGACCAGTGGAACATTATAGGATAATTCAAATTCGTTAAAACAGCTAGGTACCTAAGTAAATCGTAATTGAGCACTAGGATGTCATTCTAGCATGACTTTTAAGTAAGTACTTCACGAAGATAATAGTGATCACAATAGGGAACACTATCACAATAGGCAAAATCCTGGAAATGATAATTATCTATCAATAAGTTTTTTTGTATTAACAATCACATAGAGGTATTATCAATGGAAGCAACAAAGATCGAATCCCATAGGTACTTAACAATATTTTGTTATCAAGACACTTGCGCTAAAGACTTTTGCGCAAAAGACAATCGCGCGAACTCACTTACGCGATTGGACTTTTGCGCGACATAATGGCCACTAAGGTTTACTCTGTAGAGTAAAAATAACATCACGTCTGTTATTACTTGAAGGTGGACATTTTCTGTTTATTCCGACATGAGTGTCGTTTTCATGGTTTGTGGGTCGCTAATAACATAAATGAGATAAGAATTCAACATGGAGCGACTGCCTATCTGACCTCCACAACCCAGTTAACACTGGGTAATACGTTACCACTTGGTAAGACTGGCTGTCAGACTTTTTGGGCCACTGACTACCTGTAACGACTGTCAAAGATGGAAAAATGACAGCTGGGACCAACAGCTTAACGTGCTTTCCGGAAAACGGAGGTAACCCAGTATGTAACACCCTTACATACCGGGTTTCCCATCCACAGACCAATCTAGGTAAGCACGGCTGTTATTATTTAGCCACGAGATCCTCCATACCATAACAATAATAAATAATTGTTGTTTATGACATAAACATCGTAGATCTCTACGATGTTTACGCCTCACGTTAATAGATGTCGCTTTTTATACATTTCTAGGGGGTAAGGTTTTTCCGGAGCAAAGAACCAAAATTCAAACGCAAGATTGATTCGATTATTAAGGCCCGGTATAAGAGCATTTGAAGGGTACAGGGGCAAAACAAGAAATGTCACAAACACAAAGTTTTATAATTAACATTATACTTAATTATTTCAAAATTAACAATTTTCTTAAGCAACAATTACTTAACTTACGTGGCAAGGAAGTAATGTAGATTGCTCGAATCCAAAGTATTTAGGTGTCATGTTGGATAGGGCCTTAACATACATAATAACACACTGTCTTAATACGACACAGAACGGCCCGAAGCAATTTGTTACGTCGCCTAGTTTCCACTAGCTGGGGAGCAGCACCCGATGTTCTTCGAAAGACCCATAGATACCAATTGCTTCTCTTGTCAGCCTTGGTATTAGGTACTGTTTGTCCTTAGACAAAATCCGTGGCTTGTGAAATTTGATATAGTGATTGGGGCCTGACTGCAGTAGAGGCTCAGCTATGGCAGATTTATGCTCATCCTTAGTTTTCACAGCCTTTATGTACTGTTTGATGCGGCATGAGATGGTTCGCTTCGTTTGACCGATGTATGAACGGCCGCAACTGCAGTCAATTCTATACCCAAGGATGTTCAAAAGGGATCTTATCCTTCGTGGAACGCAGACTTTGCGCAATCTTCTCATGAGGAGTAAACACGGTCCTAATTGAGTATTTCCTCAGTAAACGACCTATCTTGTCCGTTACTCCTCTCAGATAATTATGGTAAGAAAGTTGGTTGACGCTCCACTGTAGATCTGGTGGCTTTAGTAAATGTGTTGCGGCACTACAAAAAGTACTACAGCACATGGTACAAAAAGTGCTACAGCGCCATCTATAATAAAAATGAGGAACTAAACAGCGAGAAATTTATCAGATTCTTACATCGCGCAAACAACATTAGCATGTCCTGACAACAACTGTTGGGCAGTAGCCCACCAGACATAACACCCGTCTGGTCGGAGGATCCTTCGACTTTTCTATGGGGGATGCTTTTGCTTTTTTTTCTCTTCATATCCCAAAAATGCTCACGCTCGTCGTAAATGTTAGGAGTTAGCAAAGATTCGTTTTTATTGCCAATTATAAGTAATAAAAAAATGTCAAAATTCCAAAACAAAGTCGGTAGGTACCGAAAAAGCACATTTATCGAAGAATTCAATCAATTTTATTTGTATGTGATTATTGCAGTGGTTTTTTTTTCATAAAACTAGATTTTCCAATGGCTTTTTCGCTTTACATTTTTTCTATTGGGTATGACCCAATATACCTAGGTACATTGAGCTTCTAGGGTTATTATCACAAGAGCGGCCCGCCTTTATTTTTTTTGTCACCGTGTGGTGTGGCCCTTGCCTGCCATGGTTTCCGAAATTCCGACCACTGGAAGATTTTGACAGCTAAGACATTCCTTCTTACGTTCCATTGTTCTGAGGTTCCGTTACAACATGTACCTTTCCTGTATTGTTCCTACAAACAATGTTGAAATTCTAGAAAATAAATACATCTGAATAGGCTTGTTTTTACGTTTTTTGTATAATGCCATTAAATACGCTGAAAAATGAGAATAAATTAACTTATGGATTTTTAGTGACATCTCTTGTTTTGGTTTGTTGTCTATGATCCACGAGTGGAGTGGTTGTCAAACTGACATTGACAGCCATTTGAGGTTATAATCCATTCTTGGTTATTCTGATTTAGAAAAATCAAATAAAATAAAACTAAAATGCCGTTCATGAAAGGAAGAGCACCTATCCGACGTACACTTAACTACCTGAATGCCGGCAGACTAGTATTAAAAGACAAAATCAAGATATTCTCAGTGGCTTACAATATAAATGGGCAAAACAATCTTGGGGCAAAAGAGTTCGTTTTCTGGTATTTGCCGCAAATTCAATACAAAAACCCTAACGTCCAGGTAGCAACGTTAAAGAATCTCACTCCTTCACCATTCATAAAGTGTTATTTCGAAGATGGAAGAAAGATATTAGTTGATGTGGATAATAAGTCGAAAGAAGAAATTTTGGAGCATTTAATTAATACTGTCGGTGAGTTTCGCTTGTTTATGTATAAATAGACCTCTAGTCTTTCAGAGGCTACACCAGTACGCTGGTAGTTTTGAAAACAAAACTTTGGATTGAGGGTCATTTTAGGATTCTTCCTGGTAAATTTTGATGCCTAGGTCTTATTACAGAAATTGTTTTCTAAAGTCCTTAAGATTTGTCTTTATTACCTTCTCACACTTAACTGAAACAAAGCAAATAGTGCTTTTTTGCTATTGAAATAAAAGCAGTAACTTAGGACCTCAATTCTACACTGTTTTTTTTACAGTGTGTACAAAAACAATATGATAGAACTGTTCCCACACAACACTAAGTCATTCTCCTTTTTAATTACAGGAAAATCGAAGGACATTCTAGAACAAGAATCAATTGCTGCGGAAAAGAAGGATAATCCCGCCAACTTTGGTATAGGATGTGAGCGACCATGTATCTGTGAAGTATACGGACAAGTCCCTTGCCCTGGTGTGGTACCGCTTCCAAAGTTCATGAGAGGAAAGTTCAAAAATGCTACTGATTAGGATAGTTTAGGGAGGTAGAATTTGAAAATGTTAATATTTGTTAGTGTAATGGGTTTTATTCCTGCATGTGAGTCGGCATAGGTGGACAGCTGTCACATATCTTAGACTTTTTGTTTCTATGACATGCCTATTTCCTCACAAGTTTGTTTACCTTTTTGAGAGCAGCAATGTAATTCTATTCTATATTTTTTTTTGTTGATGGCAAGCAATGCCAATGTCAACCATTCTGCCAATGTCTAAAGTGAATTGGAACAGCAAGTGTGTATTTAAAATAAAAAAATAATAACAAATTAAAAAAAATCTTCGACGATACATTGAACTTATTGTAGATCTTGTGGGGTTAGTACTGGACTCAAAGCAATGAAATTAATTATAACCAAGTAAAGTAGCTGTCAAACCCACAACCTGTATTGTATAAGTTCTGACACTACCTTAATCAAGGCAACTTTGAAGAGAAAAAAAACTGCATAATTATGCCCAGATAATAGTACAATACCATTTTTTTAACCAAATCAAATCAAATCATTTATTCTTTGCAAACATGGGTACATAGATGTTCTGTTTTAAGAAAGTTCTCCACATTTTGCCGTCATTTGGGCATGCAAATAATTATTGGTTAATTAACAATATAAAATTATAAATTCAAGATAAGTGGCATGTCAATGGAAAAATGAATGGAACATACAATAAAAAAATGTCAAGAATGGTCAGTCATTAAAAAAATAAAAAATAATAATAAAAATACAAATGTCAACCTGTTCAAAGTAATGAAAAAAAATATATATATATATGAAATTAAATTAAATTAAAACACTTAAAATCTATAATTATAATTAACTTCTGTTCATTTTAAATTAGATAGAGACGTTGCTTGTTTCCTATTGGAAACAAGCTGTTTTCTGATTCTCGTCAGATCAAAATGTCAAAACTGCCAAAAATTGGTTCCCATGGTGTTAGAATGTTAACAAACGATAAGTCACTGTTAGCATTGTTCACTTAAATATTTTTTATTACAAAGAATACGTAATATTAACATTTTCAATGCTGTTAAGTTAAGATTGTAGATAGATATTTAGAAAAATTAATTATAATAAAACAAGTTTCAATTAACCTAATTTTTTATTTTATTAAATTAATTATTTATACAACTTATATGAAGATGGCTTCAGACTCACTTCCGCTCGGAATCTAGTGATCACTATGTGTACTCGTCTAGTGAAATCGTCTCAATACGCGGACACTGTTTGTGTAGTGTGCTGTCCATGTGCTGTCCTAGTGTGAACCGGCCCTAATCAACATTTATGAAGATCAAGTGAGGGTAGTTGAATAAACGCCTTCGCTTTGCTGTGGCGGTACCTCCAATACTTCAGTCTTCCTGCGACCACGGGTGGTGCATTCCAGTCGAAACGTCGGGCTTAAATTAAAGGTTAGCTTTAATTAAAAGTTCTTGATAAATACCCGTTTGCATTAGTTTTATAATGTGTTATTAAATGAATATCCAATATAGTCAATTAGGCTTTGACATCAAGGTTTCACTTTGCATCCTAGTCAAATTTAATGGTGTGCTACAGACCATCAAACTGAATAACTTTCTCCATCGGACAATCATCGTAATCGCGAAAAAATAATCAACAGCTCCATACAAAATTCTAATACCTACTCGACCAAATGTATGAGACAGCTGATTATTTTTTTACGATTTGATGGTGGTCCCATAGAAAACTTGTGTGAATTGGACCAGTATGCAAAGTGACACTTGTATATTCTACTAGCTGACCCACGCAACTTCGTCTGCGTCACATAAGAGAGAAAAAGCTCACAAAGGGAATAAAATTTCCCCTGTTTTTGCAACCTTTTTCATTTATGCTCCGCTCCTATTGGTCATAGCGTGCTGTTATATAGCTTAAAGCCTTCCTCGATAAATGGACTATCCAACTCAAAAAGAATTTTTCAATTCGAACCAGTAGTTATTGAGATTAGCGATAAAATTTCCCCCGTTTTTGCAACCTTTTTCATTTATGCTCCGCTCCTATTGGTCATAGCGTGATGTTATATAGCTTAAAGCCTTCCTCGATAAATGGACTATCCAACTCAAAAATAATTTTTCAATTCGAACCAGTAGTTATTGAGATTAGCGCGTTCAAACAAACAAACAAACTCTTCAGCTTTATAATATTAAGTATAGATTAACAAACATCCAATTCACATGCTACTATTTAAATAGATTTTTGGTTCTAGATTATCTACACAGTTAACTACTTTTTCTTTCTCAATATGGAAAACCTCATGAATGTACTCCGCCCTGGGGACAGCTAAGGGTCTATCAGACTCGTATTGACTAAACCCACACCGGTGTTCCCTCGCACACTTGCGTCGGGGGGCAGCGGGGTCTTAAGGGACACAGCTAATCACTTCACCCAATTTATCTGTGCAGGCTTGAAAACACATAGGTGCTTTAATAAATGTATTCAGAACATGAAGTTGGCATATCGGTGCAGTTTTGCTTGACAAGTAGCGCCACCACCTTGAACTGCAAACTTGAAGTGGTCATTACTTCATTACCTACACAACACATTCCTGAACTTGATAGAATAATTTTGTAACATCGTTAAACCTAAAAAAAAATCTTTTCGTTTTTAATTGTGCCTCAACATTGTAAATTGTAACCCATGGGAAGTTGCGAGGTAACCCCATCACAAGTATCCTTACCTATAACTTAACGGAGCTGCCTCAATTTTGTGCTGTAAATCAATTGTATGAGAAACAATTAATTAATATAAGCTTTTTCTTTTCTTGAAAACGGGAAAACGGTGGTTTTTAAAAGAATTACTCATGAAATGGAAAATTGTTTTCTTGTAAAACTGGATAAGATTGTCTTTTTCTGAAAACTTGGGGAAAGATTGCTTTGGTTTCTCTGAAATTACTTTAATAACTTTCTAAACTGTCTTGCTTGTTATGCACTATTGCAGCCTATTGTTGCGTCTTCAGAATTGTAAGTTATAGGTACCTATTATAATAGAAGTCCGGTACCTACCTACTTTGCGAGATATTAAAATGGTTTAAGTATGTGCAAAAATGCATTTTATGTTAATTCTGCATTAAAATCTAGACTTAGGAGTGAACGAAAGGACGCATGCATGAGCGAGATGGCGGAATGAGTGAAATACGTAACGACGACGTTAGAAAGAAAAAGTTTATGTGAGTATAACGAGCCAAAAATAAACGAAGAAATAAAGAAAATCTCTTTCTTCTATGCAGGATGCAACACCATCCTTAGGCTCGCTAGAATAGGTACATACCTATGCAGGAAACGCGAAGATAAACATGACATGCAACCATTGTTTATTGAAATACAAAAATATTAGGTGCCTACAATATGACAATGGGATGGGAATGGAATCGTTTTGGAATGACGAATTTATAAGAATAGCAGACTTGGGCCCCTGTTTCACCCCTTCACGGGGATTCCTCAGAAGATGTTGACTCGACGACCCGCTGTCTATCGGCCGACGAGTAAGGTGTTGGTACTAACTGTGTACTTTAATTGAACATACTTTGACACAAAGGACAAATAGGAAGTTTATAATGTAAAATTATGATTATGATATTTATATTTAATAACTTAAGTGGCAGTGGGCAGGGCACATTGCTCGCAGAACGGATGGCCTATGGGGCCGAAAAGTTCAAACCAGAAGACAATGCCTTAGAAGACCTCCCACTAGGTGGACCGATGACCTGGTGAAGGTTGCGGGAATCCGTTGGATGGGAGTCGCACGGGACCGGTCAATGTGGCGACACTTGGGGGAGGTCTATGTCCAGCAGTGGACGTCTTTTGGCTGAAATGATGATATTTATAGGATGTAAAAAGACCTAACGAATCCGAAAGGCACTTGTCTCCCCGTCATTGCGATCATGTTTTTGTTCTACATCGTACCTGGGAACCATCTGTAGTTACGGAGATATTGGGGGCGAAAGTTCCAAGTTTATTTTAAATATTTACCTACAAGTTTTCAATGTAAGGTTTTTACGTTAAACACCTCCAGGGGCCTAATTCTGCTATTTTTATAAATTCGTCACTCCAACACGATTCCATTCTCATCCCATTGTCATTTTGCTTAAAGTTCGTAATCTGCTAAATTCACAATGGTCGGTCAATGGTCGTAATAAAATTGTATTCTAATGGCATTTAAATTTCGTATTGTCATTATTATAAAACCCTTAGTACAAATATGGTTTTCGAAATCTACTACTAAATGCGAACATTTATTCATGCCAGATTTCATGTACGAGATTAATATTCGATGACATTTCTTTCAATGAAGTGTCAAGTGGTTGTTCATTGAGAAGTCATAATGACGCCATTATGTTAGTAGAATTAACAAACTTGTCAAAATTTGACATAACTTGATCATTATGAAATCAATGATCGAATACTCTGACACTATTGTAATAGCAGAATCGAGGCCCTGGGACCCCCACGTACTATTCAATTATCAGAACAATGTTTTGATTGCGTTACATTGAGTTCTACCACAAAACATGCATTTTCGCCCCAAAAAAAAAGTCGTTTCCCAGCAATAATTTTTGCGTGAAGTTTTATGCTTGGTTGACGGCTTCATGATGACTGTTTACACCTTGTATGATGCTCTAAACTGTGGCCGAATAGTGCGAAATGCGTGGTTTCGATCGATTTGAAAAAATCTATTGATTGGACTAAAAAAATAAAACAATATGATTCTAATAAATGTTGCTTGTAGAATTATTTGCCAAAAAATCAGAATGATCAGTATTTTAGTATGGATTTTA
Source organism: Xestia ashworthii (assembly GCA_950022955.1). Lineage (NCBI taxonomy): Eukaryota > Metazoa > Arthropoda > Insecta > Lepidoptera > Noctuidae > Xestia > Xestia ashworthii. The sequence goes on along the minus strand of OX465570.1, from coordinate 16,196,057 downwards.
CTCGTTAAAAGAAATTTTTAGATATCTCTAAAAAAAATGTTTTTTGTTGTTCTAGTTTGTGTTTTTTATCGAGTAAAATTAATTGTAATGTTCAAAACCCTATCAAACTAGCAAATATCCTGAAGAATATAATAAAATTTTCTCTTCTGATAGTAGGTCGAGAAATATGTACCTAGTGCACGTACGGTCGAACAAGCTATTTGGTTTTACATTTTTACAATGTACCTAATTTGTGGGTTTCCTAGGTAAACTGTAAACCAAATATGTAGCTTGTTCGACCGTACACTAGTGCTCTTCTGTTTTATTTCACTGTGCAGACGACGTTTCGGAATATTCAGTTCCTACCGTAAAAGTACAAAATTCAATAAAAAAAAGAGCAAAATGTCGATTGTGGTAGGCGTTGCGAGTTTGTAGAATTCGTTAGTCAAATAGACGGTTTGGCAAAAACATTTTACTGTCACCCCACAGAAATGGCTCAGTAGTTTAGCTTGATATTTATTAGGGTTCGTTACCCAAAGGGTAAAAACAGGACCCTATTACAGCTAAGACTCCGTTGTCCGTCTGTCCGTCTTTCCGTCTGTCCGTCTGTCTGTCACCTGGCTGTATCTCATGAACCGTGATAGCAAGACAGTAGAAATTTTCACAAAAAGTGATCTATTTCTGTTACCGCAATAACAACAAATATTAATAACAGAATAAAATAAATATTTAAGTGGGGCTCCGATACAACAAACGTGTTTCTTTGATAATGGTACGGTTTTATTTATTAATCTCGTTTTCTTCTGTAAAAGGGCCGATGAAAAATGGTTACGGTTAGATAGATTGCGGGTCTCCTTGATAAAAGAGAATTTTGGTCTTCTGACTGACTGTCTAACATCTAGGAACAACCGCTGGGACTAACAGCTAACGTATTTTCTGAGGGACCGAGAGGTCTCTTGCAACTACCTGAGTATAAGAGAGGTAGAGGACGACCTCCAGCTCTGTGGTGGACTAGCATGACGAGGCTCCTATTGGAGGAAGAACGGTCTGACCCGACAACCCTGGACAGACTGTCTTGGCGCTGGAATGACCACACATAACATGGGATAGAGCTAGGAAGAAGAAGATCTTTTTTGCTGACACAGGCCTTACTTTGGTACGTTTCTTGAGCGGGAAAATAAAATAAATAAAATAAAAATAAAAATAGCCTTTATTTTACTCTGCAACCTTAAACATAAACAAGTAATACTACATTAACTTAAAACTAATCAGCTACCAGGTCAGGCTGTCCTGCGACATAGACCTCCTCTATTTCCCTCCAATTATTCCTGTCCAGAGCAGTTCTTCGCCAGCCCTTTGGCAGATCATCCTCCCACCTTTTCATCTGTCTTCCTCGACGTCTTTTTCCATTTCTTGGGTACCATTGTGACTTTTTTGGTCCATTTTTCCGTTCTGGATCTCATCTCAAATGAACTGTCCACTTCCATTTGAGTGTTCTGGTTTTTACTCTAACGTCGAGCGGGAAAATAGCTGATAGCAAAAAGTTTCCTATTCAGAATGGGACAGATGCCTTTAACTCGAAGCCCAAATCACAGCGTATGTTTTTCTTTGTGTTATGTTTCGTAAGCTAAGTAAACTCTTAAATGTAAGGGAGTATTAGTGAATTTCATGTCTAGAGCCATTCACGTTAATTTTTTTCTCTTAAGTTGTCACTTATATTTGTCAATGCAGGTTAATATATAATTGCCCCCAGAAATGCTCACAAACCGTAAAGTAATATTACGCAGGTAGCCGATTAATAACTAAAAACAAAGGAGATTCTATCGACAGACGAATTTTAAAATATTGTACTTTGTATGATTTAATCTAGATTTGTTTTTCTTTTTTAACGTAATCTGTCCCATTGCTTATGCAGCATTTACCTTATAATATTTTTGGTTTGTCCTGCCCCCCCTTAACAAAATCCTAGCTACGCCCTCGTGAACATATATTAATTAATAAATAAATAAGATCTGAACTTGCTTGTACTCCTGTGACGTCACTGTCTAGTGTAGTCGCCATTCAAAGTTTACGTCGTTAACGAAGCACCTCCCTCAGTTCCATTCATCATCGCGTTGTTGTTCGGTTCGCGTTGCCAAACTGTTGTTTGTTGTTACCTGTTGTTACCTACCTACTTCAATTTGGAAACGATTTAGCGGAAAATGTTCCAAAGGACAATGTAAATGCTGTTGGTTATTGGCGTTCGCACTTCCGTAGTAGGTATTTGCAAGAAGATAAAAGATGAACTTTGCTGGTATACGGTCGAATACTGGATTGTAATCCTGGAATTAATTTATTTTTTTGTGTAAAAAGAGAGAGAGAGAGAGAGAGAGACTTGGTCTCCCCGTCGCGTCATTGCGGCTTTTTTTTTGTTCTACATGGAAACCTTCTAATTACGGAAGTATTGGAATTCAAATTTTTAGCTTACTAATAAGCTAAACAAGTTTTAAATATAACTTCACATAAAATACTTCCATGACCCCTGTACATACATGCATCAGCACGATGCTTTGAGTTTGTTACATCGTCCTACCTTAAACGTGATTTTGCACCAAAAAAAAGAATCGTTTCACAGCATTAATTTTTGCGTAGACTTACTAACTTACTTTAGTATTAAACTAAGTCCCGATCCAGAATGCTTGGTTTGACGGCATCATGAAGAGTCCACACACCTTGTATATTGGGTTTCATTACCGCAGATTTCCTAAAATATCTACGATCTTTTAAACAGTCCTTTATCCCAAAAGTCTTGAGTGGTAAATGAGATTATTGAAAGTGATTTTCTTTTGCGGAATACTTTGGTTCTTGTTGTAAGTGAAGAGGAGCTTTTGTGGGAGACCCTAATTTAATCCGATTCGATTTAGAATTGATTGAGTTAGTTGGAAACGATATATAGGAAGGGAGTGTCTTTGCAGCAGATTTATCTTAAAAGTTATGGGAAGCGAATCAAGAATGAGCTGAGTAGCGGTGGCCCAGAAGTCTGTAAAGATCGATTTTTGTTATACTTTCACGCAGAAACTACTGAAATGATTTGGATGAAATCGCAAACAGATTGATTATAACCCTTTTCCATTTATAAAAGTAGTAAGAAGAATGCTAGCCTGTAAACCTAACTGTTTTGCTGACTGTACCAGGGTTCTCTAGTGAGATACGGCCTTTACTCATCAATATCATTGCATAATATTATAGGGACACGAATAAGTTTAAAAAAATCTAATTAGTCCGTCATTATTAAAAAATATTTGACCAGTGTGTCGGCCCCAACTTACGAACAGGAAGCCATGGGTTCGAAACTGATTGGGCCCATTTCTTTGTATAATTTATTTCATCACCAATGCTCTCAAAATGGTGAAGGAAAACATCGCGAGGAAACTGGCAAGTCCTAGAACCAAAATTCGAAGACAAGTGACATCTACTCACCCGCACTGGGCCCGTAATATAACCCATTCTCTCTCATAGAGAGCAGGGTTGTGTCCCAATAGTGGGAACATTATAGGCTGATCATGCTATGCTTATGGTAAGAATGAGCAACTTGAGTAATTAAGTAATAATGACTTGGTGAGGTTCTTGAGAAAGGTTAGGTGCTTGCAACCGACGTGCGTGTATGAATACTCGTAGATGTATGATCGTGGACGAGACAAAAGGAGTATACAGTAAGGATTGTTGTAAGTAGTGTTCTATGGTTTCTACCTACACCCATGGTGTGGCGTGTGGGGTGGTAATGGCCACGAATAACATGGTCTTGGGTTTAAATTCAGCCAGGTACAGCCGCTTGGGCCGATGTTTAGGTTAAGCCGTGCTTGCCTAGGTTGGTCTGTGGATGGGTGACCGCCCTTAAATACCGAGTTTGGCAGTCATTACAGGTGTGGGCCAAAAAGCCCTACAACCAGTCTTACCAAGTGGTATCGTGTTACACAGTATTAACTGGGTTGTGGAGGTCAGATAGGCAGTCGCTCCACGTAAAATACTTGTATTCAGCTGCTTCGGTTAGACTGGAAGCCGACCCCAACATAGTTGGGAAAAGGCTAGGTAGATGGTGATGATGACATGGTGTAAATTATTTCGTCGCTACGGCTGTCAAACTTGTGCAAGAAAACATTTTTTAGAAACCGGTACTTATGTCCTAGAACCAAAATTTTGAAGGTGTAAGTAATCCACCAAATGGCCTGGGTCCGCATGGTGAGTTACGTACGGCTTCGGGCAGCTGAGTGTGAACAATCTAGGCGAATAGGCATGACGAAAAACTTTTTTGCAAAAAAATAGAACCGACTTCAAAAAAGTGAAAAATAACTTTAGCTTCATAAGTCGGTGACCATTGTTTGATTGATTTATTAAGTTTTTTTGTCACCGACTTCTGAAGCTAAAGTTATTTTTCACTTTTTTGAAGTCGGTTCTATTTTTTTGCAAAAAAGTTTTTATTTTTCACGTTTTAGTGGTTCACTTGTGCTTACCCCTACACAGCGTACCGGTGCGGTGGCGTGATGTTATGTTATGAACTGGTGTAAACAATAGACAGACAATAGATTTCAGCAATCCCAGTCCATTTGCTATCATTTATTGAGGAGTTCCGTTCCATATCTCCGAAGTTCGTGATCAGATCATGACAATATTTCTATGGGACCAACTTGGAAGTATACCCTTTTAAACAAAAAAAAGAATTTTTCAAATCGGTTCAGGCGTCTTCGAGTAATCGGTGAACATACATAAAAAAAAAATACATACAGTCGAATAGAGAACCTCCTCCTTTTTGGAAGTCGGTTAAAAATACAAATACATTTGGTCGTCAGTTAGAGTATTGAAAAATAATGGACACGTATTTTTTGTTTTTATAAATCAATGAATATTGACAAAGATAAAACGCATCAAAACTCAGGAGTGGGGACCCATGACGTCAGAACTAGCTAAAATTATACCTAGGCGTGACGAGCATTTTAAAAGCGTCGTATCTCCGTCAATTTTGATTTACGTAATTAAAGAAAAAAACACTGGTCAAATATTTCTTAATAGGTAATCTACCTGACGGACTAATTAGATTTTTTTTATTTTTAAGAGTGTCCATGGAGTACCTTGCTCATTATTCTCTATAGAGATTTAGGTACCTACACTGTATAATTATCAACTAGGCACTGGTAATTTCACAATTAATCTGCCATGTACTGTTGCTTCATTCTGTCTGTTTTAACCGACTTCCAACAGGAGGAGGTTCTCATTAATTATGTTTTTTCGACATTAATTAGCGCCTGTAATTGGTCATGTAAATTCATCAGAACAACGCATATACAGGGTGTAAACCACCTCATCACGAAACCGTCAACCAAGCATTCTGTACATCAAACTAAGTAACTTTACTTACGCAAAAATGATTACTGGGAAAATACTTTTTTTTGGGGTGAAAAAATCATGTTTTGTTGTAGAACTCAATGTAACGCACTCAAAATATTGTGCTGATGGATGGATTGAATAATACAGAAGTCGTGGAGGTGTTGAAAGTAAAATCTTACAAAAAAAACTTGTATTTTTAAACAAACTTTGACCCCCAATATCTCCGTAACTACTCGTAGAAGGTTCCCAGGTATATATGGTGCTAAAAAAATATCCCAATGACGGGGAGAACAAGTACCTTTTTTACACCCTTTATTACTTTGTGATGTAAGCAGTCTCGCTCATGCAAATAGGTCGCAATGCCAACAAGCATTACGCTACTCCCCCATGGTGCCCCAGTAAGATATGGCCCCGGAGGTCCTTAGGATATTACCAACACAAACTGACGGCATTTTTCCCTTAATTCCCAAATCGGTATAAAAAGCCCAACCCGGGAAAGAACCGGATCCTTGTCACACAATTTAGAAAAATAAAGCGCTTGCTTAGAGTATGAATTTGATAAGCCTTTACTCCACTTCATATGTAAGACTTGAAAGCCAAAATATGCCACTTCAGCAGAATCTTATTAGGGTAATAAATAATAATAAAATATGAATCCCTATACAAATCCAAAAATGGTCACAAAGTGACAATTTATAATATTTATTTTACAAATTGTTATGTGAATCCTAATAATATGCTAAAGAGATTCTGCTAAAATGACCTTTTTAAGCCCCCAGATAAAATATGTATTTTTTTAAATAGCCTGATATGTGGGCAAAGGCCTCTCCCTTCTCCCTTCAAACCTCTCTGTTTTGTGCGATATCTGGCCAAGCTCGCACCGCAAACAAAATCTGACCCCATATTCACAAAACACTTCGATTCGATTTCGATTCGGGAGGTCGTAGGTATGTCTATCTCGCTCGTTTTCGTTATGCCAAAAAAGGATAGATTATACGACTTGTCGAATCAAAATTCATTCCGAGTGTTTGTGAATAAGGGGGCTGATCGTCACACCACCTTCACTGCGGGTCTACCTCGAAATACAAAACACCTTGTAATACAATTATCTCGTTCCGATTCCACTCATGCCATATAATCTCAGGCGGCTGATAAACGGTCCATTGTATTCTTTGTACTCAAAGGTAACCAAATTATTTTTTTGCTCTAAGAATAAAAAATAAGGAAGCGGCCTGAACAATATAAATTGTCGTTCCTTTTTCGTTTAGGAAATATTAGAATATTTTAATACTCGTATTTTTTCATCTTGTCCCGGAAAATTCGTTTATTTTGTTTTTTTTTTTTGTAGGTATCATAATGCTTTGAAACTCCTTTTGAACTATACAATCCTCAGGGAAATTAGGTTTAGGGAATCTGATAGTATTTTTTTTGTAGTCATAAAACAAAAATAAGATTGCTCTCAAAAGTTTTTTCTCTAGACTTAAATTGATTCGGTAGATTTTTTAAGACGCTATGAGAACATAAATATACTTACCAAGTTACCAAAACATCTAAGTTATTAGCTTCTAAGAGTCTTTTTTTTAACACTTTTACTGACTAAAACCCATCCATGTTCCTTCCTCGCCCTTTATGTTCCGGGGCCACGGTATCTCTTTCGAACAGTCCCGCAGCCCCGGCAGGCTGCGGCTCTATGCGGACCCCTTCCTTTCTGCTGAGATCTCTTTCTCGTTTGACACGAACGCGCCGTGGACACGGCCTGTCGCTATATGACGGTCGGACGGAGGAACAGCCCGAGCTTCTAAGAGACTTGCGACACTTGAATTATTGTTCATTCAAACGTAATAATAATTCAATATCAAAATCATTTGAGAGATTCATTGCACGGCCTTGAAAGACGTGTCACGGTCGTGTTTGTTGCATCAACACGTTTGAATATCTTTAGGTAATAATTGAAATCCCTTGCCATGCCGTCCCGGTCTGCGAAGGCCTTTAGCGGTATTCATTGTATACGCTTGCTGATACACGGTCTCCAACTCCTCATTTCAGGATTCTATCTTTCTTAATTCTCATCGTCGTCTACTCCATCGGCTACATATTATTCGATCGGCACTGCCATAGGTCAGAAACAACAGTCATTCGCTTTCAGCATAATCAGTCTATAACGGTCCCACTGCTGGGAGTTTGCACACAGGCCAGAGGCGTCAGGTTTGTTTTGACACAGGCCACCTTTCTATTAAAAGGAATGTAATGAATGAATGAATGTCATGTGTCTCCTAAGATAACTTAATGCCAGACCAAAGAGTTTTAAATTGCATAATCAGCCTATATTTCCCAATGTTGGGATACGGACCTTTTGCTGATCGGAAGTGGATGTCACATGTCTTCGAATTTATGGTTCTAGGACATGCCGGTTTCCTCACGATGTTTTCCTTCACCGTTTTGAGAGTAGTAGTGATGAAGTAAATTGCACAAAGTAATGCGCCTGCCTGGGTACGAACCCAAGCTTGCTCGTAAGTCGAGGCCGCCACCACTTGGCCTCTGCTATCCGATTTCAGGAAACTACGTAATTGTTATGAAAAACAGCTTTTCCAAGTACATAATTATCTAATGAAAACGTTATGTAACGGAAAAAATATCACTCAATATTCCCTAAAATAGAATATCTTGAACAAAAAGTAATTTTATCTGGTATAAAAAATCTAATATCCTTACGTTACGCCACGGTATGACGTAAATCAGCCGTCAATTTGCTATTAGCTATTCATTGCCGGTTGTAAGAGGCATGGGTATAATGTTTAATTTACATTACCTACTTATAGCTCATACATTAATAAGGAGTAATGTGTTAGTTAAAATCTTACTTATTCATGCGAAAGTTTGGGTGGATGAATTATGTATATAACGCAATCACGCCAGAACGGCTGAACGGATCTGGAAGCAAATTGGCAAAGAGATAAATTATAGTCTGGGATAGCACACAAGCTACTTTTTCTCACATTAACACATCGAAATTCAGTTGGTCAGTAGTGCTTCCCTAATAGGTATGACTGCTTGCAAATAGGTACAATAATAGCGTTGGAGGATTTCAATATTATGGTGAGTTTAAAGGTCTTCAATTGTCCTGCTTCCGGTGCAACATGCTGTACCTACCTTCCACGACATTATAGTCTCGAATATAATATGTAGGGTTCTTTTTCCACTTCACACTATCGGTGATATGTAATCGGTCGTAATCCACCATGCGGGCCCAGTGTCTTTGGTGATTTTGGTGATATCAAATGTCTACAAATTATACAGTTCTTAGACCACGTTTGTTGTATAGAATATCCTCTTTTGTTTGCATAACCTACAATATCTACCACATAACCTATCTGCTGAAATGATTGCCGGTGGTACTTCTTCTTCGTCGTGTCCATGATTTCTTCTTTTTTTAAATTAAATTATTTCCGATCTCAGTACCCTGCCACCTCGACAGCGTTGGTGGTGGCCTCGGACAGGTCCCTCAGAGTGCAGTTGAAACCACACATAGTGCAGGATGGGACACCTCCTGTCCAGCCATTGTTTGCGTTGACGCACCGCAGTCACACATGGCTTCATCGGAATACCCCCAGTGTACCAGGTTGAATTTGCAGCGGCCTACATGTCGTGGAACTTATGTACCGCATGCGACTGCAAACTCCTTTGGGAAATTCAGACAACTTAATGCCTGTGCCAGCATAACCGTAGCAGTAGCACCAGAGTTGGGTGTCACATTGACAGGATCTGCGTCAATAACATTAGTTATGCAGACGACATGGTGCTGCTGAGCGCATCAATCTGTGGCCTTAGAAGGCTGGTCAATATCTGTGAGGATTATGCTCAAAGACACGGGTTGATGTATAATTGTAAGAAGTCAGAGGTCATGGTATTCGAAGCAGGTCGTAGAAACGTGCAAAATATGCCACTAGTGCGGCTAAATGGAACGCCGCTAAAACGTGTTTCCATTTTCAAATATCTCGGTCATATATTAACACCTGCTCTCGATGATGACTCTGATATTGAGCGTGAGCGGAGGGCGTTGTCGGTAAGATCGAATATGTTGGCTCGCAGGTTTGCACGTTGTTCTTTAAAAGTAAAAATTACTCTCTTTAGAGCTTATTGCACTACCTTCTACACGTGCAGCTTGTGGGCCAGATACACGCAGCGATCGTACAGCGCCCTCCGTGTTCAATATAACAACGCATTTCGGGTGCTGGTGGGGCTGCCCCGTTTCTGTAGCGCATCAGGGATGTTCGCCGATGCACATGTAAATTGTTTTTACACAACTATGCGCAAAAGGTGTGCATCACTGGTGTGGAGGGTGCGGGGTAGCTCCAACAGTATTCTAAATATGATTGCAAGCCGGCTGGATTGCACATACGTGAATCGCTGCGGTGCTATTTCTTACGGAATCACACCGGGGTGAGTCACGGTGCGGAATGATCTAGTCGTATCAGCTTTTAATGTTTTTATGTTTTTTACAATAATGTCACTGTTTTACTAACATAGTTTTTAAGTTATACTAGCAAAATTGAATGAGTCTAAGCTACTTGAATAAATAAATTATTATTATTATTATTATAACCTAAAAGTGTTCCTCCCGTCTCATCCATTCATCCTCAAATATTTAATCTCCCAAAGCCGGCTGTTACGGCAATAGAAGCACAGTTAGAGATACGTATTATATTTTACTACGCATTTAAACGGCACAGAAGATTGTTTCGAAGCTACCTACGTTTAAATGTGCCCATTAATCTTGGTAATTCATTCGTAAACCTAGTCAGAAAAGACATAATTCTTGGCGGGGAAGTTTGTCAATAAAAGCTTGTTTTATTCAGTTGAAATGAAGTCGTCGTCAGCCAGGAGTTTGGGTTACCTGGTTGATGGCACTAGGCTCGCACCCTACTTATTTGGGGTCGGTGAAAGAAAGAATAAATAAAGAAAGAAATATATATTTATTTCTCAAAAAGTCATGACGTGCAGACAATATTAAGGCGATTAAACGAGCTCAACGCGAGTTTTATAATTACTAAAAGTATATGATTCACTGCTATAAACAAGACCAGAAAAACATATGATATTCTTCAGGATATATGCTAGCATGATACTGTTTTGAAAACATAATACAATTAATTTGGCTCGATAAAAAGAAATCACGAACTTACCTCTAGAAATTTCTTTCAAACAATAAAAAACATACTAATATGCATGCGATCATTCTGATTTTTTGGCAAATAATTTTACAAGCAATATATTAGCATGATACTGTTTTAGTTTTTTAATCCAATCAATAGTTTTTTTGTAAATCGATCAAAACCACTCATTTCGCACTATTTGGCAAGCAGTGGCTGACGTAACAACCACTTGTAGTGCAAGCTGATTAGAACTTTATTCTAACAGCATTTCAAACGAAGTTTGAACCACCACAAATAGAGTTGCTAACTTAGCTCGTCTAAGCGCCTTAATAAAGTAAACATAGAACGCATTAATACAAACACAAACATTTAGACTAAAACCGAAAAATGAAAATTAACACAACAACTTATAATAATTGCAAGATAAAACGGAAAAAAAAAAATTGCACGCCGTGAGTGCTACAAATAGGTTACCAGCACTTACCACTCAGCATGATGCTGTGCTATGGGCCGCCACAGTTTTCCGCCAGGGTTCTATCTATATCAGGTCAAAGTCTCGACTTCTGCTAGAAAAATTGGAAGGAGGTTTGCCGCTATCGGCCTGTAAGTACCCCACTGCCGGTCAAAGACCTTTTCTCATACCTACAGAACAAGAATTAAAATTAGACAATCAACATGTTTTCTCACTGTGAGTACCTAAGCAATTTCATTCCTAGCTATGTTAAGGTTCCCATTAGTTTAGCGCGCAAATTCGAATTACGAAATACCCATGTGTACTTATTTAATCTAAGATTAACCGTTACAAAAAATAAACCGGCCCAGTGCGAGTCGGACTCGCCCATGAAAGGTTCCGTAACATCGTAGTAGGGGTGCCACCTTTAATTATTAATTTTATTTTTATTATTTGTTGTCATAGCGTTTCCTTGCGCGATCGAAAATCGAATCAGAAATGCGAATCCCACGGGACCGGTCAATGTGGCGACACTTGAGGGAGGCCCATGTCCAGCAGCGGACGTCTTTCGGCTGAAATGATGATGATGGTGATGATGATAGCAGCAACAAAAATACACTTTCTGTGAAAAATTGAAATGTGTGCATATAACGGAATCATTAGATACAGCTCGTTGACAGACAGACTGACTGACTGTCGTACAGATGGAAGAACGGACGGACGAACGCACAGCGCAGGCAGTGGTCAATACCACAAGAAGTGGCAAACAAAACTCTCGACTGCACAACCACGCGGGAAAATCAATCATAAAGGGTGTAAAACACCTCTTCACGAAGCCAAAAGGCACTTGTTCTCCCCATCACTACTATATTTTTTTTATTTTACAACATACCTGGGAACCTTCTAGATATGGGGAGTCAAAGTTACAACTTTTTAACAAGTTTTTTTTTAAATACAAGTTTTTTTGTAAGATTTTGACTTTTAACACCTCCACGACCCCCGTACTATTCAATCCATCCATTAACACAATGTTTTAATGTGCGTTACATTGAGTTCTACCACAAAACATGATTTATAACCTCAAAAAAAAAAGTTGTTTCCCAGCAATAATTTTTGATTAAAGTTACTTAGTTTGATGTACAGAATGCCTGGTTAACGGCTTTGTGATGAGGTGGTTTACACCCTGTATATACGTGAGGGTCCCGTAAGTAACCTTTCGGTTACGGTACCCTAAAAAGGGTTTAAAAACTCACGTAGAACTGTTGTAATCCAGTTAATACTTACCATAGTTAATTAAAATGACATAAACGAATACCCTGCGGTTAAGCGTTTAATCTAAAGATTAACTAACTATATGGAGGCTACAACGATGACCCTTGTTTTAATTAAAGTTTTAAATGAATGCGATTAGTTCTTTGTCTCGCTGGTTAAGTTGTCTGATTTAGGATAAGCTCTGCTGGACAACTTACACACAAACATGTGTAATGTCTTAATCCAAGTATAGTATTAGTAAAAGCAACGTTTATTTGTCCATCCCCTTGGAAAAAAAGGATTTATGAATGGACTAACTTATACCGTTGGCTTCACCCAAGTATAGAGTTTGGTAATTGTTCCACAGGATCGTACTATGTACTAGAAGAAAAAGTATCCTATTTTTTAAACCATGTTATAAAGTATCCGGAGGACACGATGGTGCACACGGTGGAAGTTTGCCCCGCGTGGGCGGAGCACCGCCGTGTCCTCGTAGCGGCGATCGGCGGCGGCGACTTCTCGTGTCTGGCCCTGGTTTAATCCATGGTCCGGAGCAAGACGGAATGGGAAGCCATCATGCTAACGAATGAGGTGGCAGAACGCGAGAGGGAGAGAGCTTCTTGCCCCAGCCGCCGTGAAAGACGCACCGGGTGTTGGGGGGGTGGCTACCGGCCACCGTAGACGCGGGCCTGTGGACGGTGCGGTATTGGCTAGCTCGCCGTCCGTCCGTCTTATGACGACAGGCCGTGTCGACGGCGCGTCCGACAAAGCAGCCTGCCGGGGCTGCGGGACTGTTCGAAAGACTTACCGTAGCCTCGGAACATAAAGGGCGAGGAAGGAACATGGATGGGTTTTAGTCAGTGAAAGTCTGACACTCCCTCCCGCTCCGCCCAGAGTGGGAGAAGTCATTTGATCACTGTTTTAAGCTTTCACGGTTTAAAACTAAACTTATATATATATTATTATATTATTATTATATATATATATACTTATACTTATATTGTCACTTACGGGATATCTTCCGTGATTATTTATTATTTTGAGCTCCCGATATTTCGACGCTGTTGCAAGCGCCATGATCGCGGGTTGACTGGAGAATGCGGGTGGATGGAATAACTTGTTAGGAGCAGACAAATCTGTCTACCCTCTTTCTTTGTCTTTTGCTATGCGCACTATTGGAACTCGACACTAAGTCACGACAAAACGTACTCACAGTATCACCAGGTTTTGTGGAGTGGGAGAAGTCATTTGATGATTTCCCACCTGAAAAAAATAGTTTATAAAGTATCTGTGAACCAAACATCTTAATACGTACAGTAGTTTTTGCTCGAAAGAGTTCATCCATCCTCAAACTTTCGCATTTTTACATTAGTAGTTTTTATAATTAATGATATATTTTGACATTATAATACTTTTTTACTTGCTGATGTCGCGACTTCGCCCGTGTACAAATTATATACTAAAACCTTCCTTGAGAACTTCAAAACAGCATGAAAATCGGTGCAGCAGTTTTTGAGTTTATCGCGAACAGACAGACAGACAGATGCGACGGTGAACGTTGTTTTATAAAATGTAGTGATGGTTACCCATTTACTGGATCGTGTATATCAAATAGGTAGTCACTAAAATACTGGTTTACGGATGCGTCTGGTTAGACTGATGACGCCATTGAAGTCATTTTGACATTATTTTAGTAGAAACAAGAAATCAGGCACATCTATTTCTAGCACAAACTAGCTTCCCCATGCCCCAGTTCGCAAGTTCCAGGTGCCAATGAGATTACTAGCAGGCACATTAAACATTTAAACTTTGTCTCCAAAGTTGGCGAGGTTTCGGCGAGCTTATTGGTGTTGCAGGTGTGTAACGGTGGCAGTGTGGTGGCTGAAACTTTGTCTAGATTCTAGATAATGTAAGTCTGAATGTTTGGAGTCGAAACGTAGTATCAAATAAAGATGGTTTCTTGAATGTTAACCCGGGACCTCATTCTCAGCATTCGCGACCACCAGACTAACGAGACAGTTATTACAAGTAACATTAAATTAAAAATTGAAAAAACCTCCGACACATAGGGTCATAATTTTATGGTATTTTTTGTGGAACGATGTTTCTTAACGCGGCCTACGGGTGTCAAGCCCTTTCATTTGATGCCCAAATTAAGGAAAAAAAAATATATATCTCCATTTTGTCTTGGATTTGAAATTTATTATAGCGCATAGTAGTCTACTTGTCAAGCCCTTTCATTTGATATCCATATTCAGGGAGTGGTTGAATAAATATGTAATCCTCCATTTTGTGGCGGCGGCCATCTTGGATTGATTTTTATAAAACATAGCTAAGAACACTCCCGAGTAATTCACTTTTCAAACAAAAAAAATAAAATCGGCAGCTACGAGGCTACAGACACACACACACATTCACACAGACACGTCAAACTTTTAACACCCCGTCGTTTTTGCGTCGGGGGTTAAAAACGGTCACAATAAAATATGCTAAAATAGACGTCACATTTTCAAAGCTGTACTCGTACTTCCATAAGCCACTTATGAAGAGTTGAAGTTGAATTTCACGCCGCGTTTACACTACGATTTTAAATTGTGTCAATGTCGCAGCCAAATGGTTTAATTAGCCGTTCAGTTAACCGCCTAGCCTTTACTAAACAGGGGCCGCCGTTTAAATACCGACCTGAGAAAAACAACATTTAGGTTCAGGACTTGGGGCACTCCGATTTTAGGTTAGTTAAGTTCCTTGAAACCCTGCGGACAGAAATAGGAGCCCCGTGACGCGGGGCAACGTCGGCTATGCTTTTTAGGCGAATATTTAAAGTGTTGTGTGTGTAGGTTAGGGCACTCCGACGTTATGTTAGTCAGGTTTCGTTAAAGTTAAGAGGCTAGGCGGTTAATTGAACGGCTGATTAAACAATTAAATTTGGCTACGACATCAACACAGTTTCATAAAGCGTTTGCAAGTTACAAAGAAAATTGTCTACAATTTTTGAAAACTTAAGGGGCCGGAGGAGCGTGCGTCGTTCATACAAACGTAATAAGTACCAAAATAATTCGTAAACCAACAATATTCGAAAGTGTGTATTTATTTCGATTGGATTACAGAATATCTATGTTCCCAAATATATATTTTGAGAGGACAATGGTACAAAGACGAGATATGAGGAATTTAAAATTTCCATAGAAAACTTATGTTTCTTATAACTCTTGTTAAAATCAGTGTCCAATCAAAATATATATTTGGGAACCTAGATATTCTGTAATTCAATCGAAATAAATACACACTACCTTAGGAATATGTTTAATTAAAAATTATATTGGTATTACGTTTGTATGAAATACGCATGCTCCGCAGGCGTCTTAAACAAAGCATAGTCCACAAGACATGATGCCTAAGATCAATGTTTTAAATGCGTTAAACTGAGATTTACCGTAAAACGTGATTTTGCACCCAAAAAAGTAATTTCCCAGCAATAATTTTTGCGTAGAGTTACTTGTTTAGTTTGATGTACAGAATGCTATGGTTGTGCTTGGCTTCGAGAAGGTACCGTTTACACACAGATTGTATTAGTTATATGTTTTACTAGCCGATGCCCGCGGCATCGCTCGCATTAAATTATATTCTAAAACCTTCCTCTTGAATCACTCTATCTGTTAAAAAACCCACATCAAAATCCGTTGCGTAGTTTTAAAGATCTAAGCATACATAGGTACAGACAGACGCGGCGGGAGACTTTGTTTTATAATATTTAGTGATAGTGATAGTGAAACACAAGTATTTGACTAGTATCAGAGTAAATATTTGAGTTTGAGTTATTTCTAGAAACATTTTCTCAATGATGGACTGCGTTCTAAACATCGTAAATTCTTGGCTATATTTATAAACACGCGCAGACACAATTTGTTAGATCATAAAAGTATTCAAAAATAGTACAAGGCAATGGTACAAGTACTACTCGTATCGCCATGTTTTTTTGCAGAACAATAATTTAGAACAACAGCAGTAAAAGTTAAAGCGTTACTTTGTGTAATTCATTTCATCACCACTGCTCTCAAAACGGAGAACGACAACATCGTGAGGAAACCGAAATATCCATAGACCAAACAAAATGAAGACATGTGACATCTACCCCCCCGCACTGGGACCTAATGGATGATTACAGCCCTTTTTTTTCCGGATGGGAAATCATCAAATGACTCCTCCCACTCTGGGCGAAGCGGGAGGGGTGTCAGACTTTTACTGACTCAAACCCATCCATGTTCCTTCCTCGCCCTTTACGTTCCGGGGCCACGGTATCTCTTTCGAACAGTCCCACAACCCCGGATGATTACAGCCCTGGGCCTCTCTTAGCAGTAGAAACATTACAAGCTGATCATGCTTATTTACCTGACAATAAGTCAATGCCTGGTAATCATAACCAGCAGTTGACTTAGCAATCTTTGGTCTAAAGATCGCAAAGTTCAAAGAGACCTAATATACATATAAGGATCAGCTGTTTTATGTAGTGATTTGTATGTTGAGTGTTATAAATAAAAGGCACTTAGACGTTGAATTCAGATAATAGGCTAGTTTCCACCACCAATAAATTGCAAATCAAATCAGTCCGTCAGTTGGAGTATTGGAAAATAATGGACACGTATTTTTTGTTTATGTGAATCAATTAATACTGACTAAGATAAAACGCATTAAAACTCGAGAGAAGGGGCTCGTGACGTCAGAACGCACTAAAAATTATACCACGGCGTGCCGTATTGCGAATTTTTTGTCAATTTTGGTTTACGTTACAAAAGAAAAAAATACGTAAATATTTTTTGATAATCTAACTGACAGACTATTTAGATTTTTTCAGGACGCAAGCCTATTATTGCAAACAACTAAGCTGTCTAAACATTTTTTGCTTAAATTTAATGGAGACCTTAACACAGCCAGAAGGCGACGCGATAGAGCTCACAGGAGATGGCAAGACGAGCTGGACAGAACCAACGACCAGTGGCCCACATTGGCCCACATTGGCATTGAAAGATTTTGAGGTCATTGAAGGAGGCCTTTGCCCAGCAGTGGGATGACACCGGCTAACAGTACCCGAATAAATAATAGGGTATAAACGAGAGTGGACTAAACGCAAGTATGATTTTTTTTATCACTCTAAACAAAGCGTGTTAACGTCAAAAATAGAAAAGTGAAAATATTTATAAAAATACTAAGTTAAAATCATACGAAACGGCTGAATACAGAGACATCCGATATCTTTCATGTCGTCTATTCGACATATCGACGTACAAAATCCATAATAAATTCCGTTTATCCAGAAAGAGATAGAAACAAAAGTATTATTGTTTATAACTTTGTATTATTAGGCCGAGATTTTGGTCTTATTTTAATTTTTTGTCATTATTTTTAAACTCCGTATCGAAATAAAAAAAGGATGTAATTATTCCCTATTTCGACCTTATTATTTAGGTATTTCCTTTTACTTTCCAACGTGCCAGAGTTAATTCCTAATTGGCCACAAAGGTTAACTTTAGACTAGCCAGGTCTCCACAGTTACCTATACTATTAGGATTATTCCAATATCTGCCGGCTGCCAAAGCTGGTGACTGGATTTAGGTAGGCCACAGTAAACAGCTCACGCTGAAACCCGGCCTTGTTTGTTTTCCGAACGATGCATTTGTTAGCCTCAAGCGTATTAATTTAATTCTAAACTCATAGGGCTGATCTTGGTAATATCGATGATTATAGTTTTTAACTTATACCAGTAATCTATACCAATATTAAAAAGCTGAAGAGTTCGTGTTTGGTTGAACGCGCTAATCTCAGGACCTACTGGTTGGAATTGAAATAAATATTTTTGTGTTGGATAGTCCATTTATCCAGGAAGGTAATAGGTGGATGAACAATGGTGGTGGATGGTGGTGGTGGTGGTGGATGGTGGTCTATGGGAGCACCATCGTAATTATAAAAAAAATATCAGCTGTTTCATACATTTGGTCGAGTAGGTATTGGAATTTAGTATGGGGCCGTTGAAATTTTTTTCGCGATTACGATGGTGGTTCCATGGAGAAAGTTGTTCAGTTTGATGGTCTGTAGCACACCCTTTCGTATGACTATACCCTTTCTGTTACACGTTGTATAACATTACGGTACGACCAATTGAAGCGGAGCATAAAAAAAAATGCAAAAACGGGGAAGATAATATTTCCTATTTTTTTTCCTCGCAGACGAAATTGCGTGGGTCAGCACGTAACTTTTATAAGTTACCGTGTTTATAATACTTTCCAGCTCTTATTAAGGAATGAGTTTACGTCTTGGCTAAATAATAACAGATGCTCGGGGTTCGATCTTCAGGTTAAGCCGTGCTTGCCTAGGTTGGTCTGTGGATGGGTGACCACCCATTAGGTACATGCCGAGTTTCCTCCGTGCTCGGAAAGCACATTAAGCCGTTGGTCCTGGCTGTTATTTGTAGATATTTGACAGTTGTTATAGGTAGTCGTCTGTGGTACGAAAGTCTGTCTACCAGTCTTACCAAGGGGTATCGAATTACTCAGTAAAATAAACCAAATTTTCTATACACCGTGTTTCCGGATGATGTTCATAAACTTCGACTAGTCAATGTACTCATCATTATGAACAACTTTTAATAAGGGACCAAAAATTGAATCGCAAAAAAAATATCTGCCGTTGGTACCCTACAATTTTTATTATGTTCGCATTAACTCGACAAAACGTATGGAACTGCTGATTTATTTTTCGCGATTCAGGGTTTCCCAAAGTAAAAGTTGTTCTTAATGATGAGTACAATGATCGTTCGAAGTCTATAGATATCGTCCAAAAACACGATGTTTAGACTCAGTCTTCAGTTAGTCAGATATTTCAATTCAAATAATAATAAATTAATTACGTCAAATTAATTTCAATATTCCGATACATTATTCTAGATTAGGTAGGTATATTACTAATAAGTTCTTAATAAGGCAAAACAATTCAATTTAAGTAACCTACATCAATATAAAATAATAGGTTGAATTTGATTGATTTATAACTTTCATATTATGAAAGTTACTAAAATACTTATTTCGAATTCAGAAGCAATAAGCAATGTTCCGATAAAATATACTTATTACTAATTAGGTCATAATTAGGCAAAACAATTAAATGCAAGTAACCTACATCAATTTATACTAATAGATTGAATTGGATTGATTTTTTCTAATAATCATTTGAAAGGTACCAAAATACTTATTTCGAAAACAGAAGCAAAAAGAATCTTGTGGCCCATGAGGGGATCGAACCCGCGACCTTCGCGTTATTAGCACGACGCTCTAACCAACTGAGCTAATGGGCCGATGATACTGTAGTCGAAATAGCGGACCAATTTCTGATGATGACTGACCTAGCATAACAGTCATGGAATTAATAAGTACCTACTAGAGAAAGTATACGAGGTGTAAAGGGACCCTGCACGAAACCGTCAACCAAGCATTCGGTACATCAGACTAAGTAAATGTAAGCAGAAATTATTTGGGGTGAAAAATCACATTTTCACGGTAGGACTTAATGTAACGCTCTCAAAAAATGTGACATGCATGCATTGAATATTACGGGACTACATTCAAAGATTTATCATATTTATTAACATAAGTAGCAGCCTAATGCCACGGTCTTGAGGCGTACCTTAATACATACCTAATACCTAGGCAGGACTACAGCATCAAGAAATTGCAAATCTATTTTGTCCGTCAGTTAGAGTGTTGGAAAATAATGGACAAGTATTTTTTGTTTTTGTAAATCAGTGAATATTGACAAAGATAAAACGCATCATAACTCACTCATAACACGGGAGTGGGCGCAACGCCGCCAGAACTCACTAAAAGTTATAACAAGGCGTGACGTATTGAGAATTTTAAAAGCGTCGTATCTGCGTCAATTTTGGTTTCCGTAACAAAAGAAAAGATAAGGGACAAATATTTTTTGATAATGTATTTGGCGGACTATCTACTCTTTTTTTGTCGTCTAACATATTCCACGTAAGTTCTTAGTAATAGACCGCAAGTTTATTGCCAGTATAACACAAATCTAGATTCCAGGCAGCTGCTGTCTAACTTAGACAGCATCACCTGTCTGGGATGAATACTGAAATGGACCTTTTTGGTACACCCGTGAGGCACACAGCACAATACTACGTTTTCCTTGCTATTTTGTATCTTTTTAGGGTTCCGTAGCCAAATGGCAAAAAACGGAACCCTTATAGTTTCGCCATGTCTGTCTGTCTGTCTGTCTGTCTGTCTGTCTGTCTGTCTGTCTGTCTGTCCGCGGATAATCTCAGTGACCGTTAGCACCAGAAAGCTGAAATTTGGTACCAATATGTATATCAATCATGCCGACAAAGTGCAAAAATAAAAATTTAAAAAAACATTTTTATTAGGGTACCTCCCCCAGACGTAAAGTGGGGAGCGATTTTTTTTTTAATTTTGACCCTGACGTGTGATATATTGTTGGATAGGTATTTAAAAATGAATAGGGGTTTTCTAAAATAATTTTTTGATAATATTAATATTTTAGGAAATAATCGCTCCGAAAGTCAAAAACAATGTGTCCCCCCCCCCCTCTAACTTTTGAACCATAAGTTTAAAAAATATGAAAAAAAATCACAGAAGTAGACCTTTATATGAACTTTCTAGGAAAATTATTTTCAACTTGATGAGTTGAATAGTTTTTGAGTTATATAGCACTTTTTCAAAAAAACGCAAATGATAACTTTGTTTTTCATACAAATACTATGAAAAACAAAGTTATTTTTGCTGACGAAAAATGTTGGTATTTTTAATGGTCTGGGAAGCTACGGAACCCTACAGTGAGCGTGGCCCGACACGCTCTTGGCCGGTTTTTATATTATTGTGTGTGTGCTTTAGTAACTGACGTCAAATAAATATTTTTGTTTCTTTCTTCATATATCTAAATCTGACAACAAAATATATATTTTCAAAAAACAAAATATTAATCGATATTCGTAAATTAGAAAGTGCCCAACACTATTCACACAACACATTGCAGCCAACCAATGGCCGACCGCGTTTTATTACTATTCCACAGTAAAGCATATTCATATTATGTTTCCTGGAAACTGACGCTTGGGGGCGCCACCCATTGTTGATTGCTTTGCACATTATTTTACTAACTACGCAAATCCTGTGCCATTATTTGTTGAGTTTAGAGCTGATAATAAGTACAGTAGAGATGTTAACATACACTATTTTAACTAGAAACAAATGGTTGGAGTCGGCTCTCACACATAGGTGCGTGATAATATGTTAAAAATGCTTCAGTATCGTCTGGAAAAAAGAATATTGAGCGCAGTGGGAGATGGATCTGCGCACGCTAAACAGTCGAGTCCTAATGTACTAAGGCTCATCATCTTCCAGTCTTACCGGCTACAGCTGATTGTCAGTATTTTACATGGAGCGACTGCCTATCTGACCTTCACAGACTAGTTAGAACTAAATAATACGATTGATGAGACTGATGGTAGTCAGACTTTCGAGCTACTGTCTACCAGGGGCCCAAGACTGATTACCATTCTATGCTACTTCTTTGAATGGACTGTCAGTGGTTGACCATTGAAATGTCATAATTATACTACTGCTTTACATAACCAAACTTGTCAAAATTATGAAATCAATCTACATCTACACTAATATTATAAAGAGGAAAACTTTGTTTGTTTGTTTGTTTGGTTGTAATGAATAGGCTTAAAAACTACTGGACCGTTTTTAAAAATTCTTTCACCATTCGAAAGCTACATTATCCACGAGTAACATAGGATATATTTTATCCCCGTACTCCCACGGGAACGGGAACTATGCGGGTGAAACCGCGGGACGTCCGCTAGTGATAGATAAATTTGTAATAGCGGACATGAGGCCCTGTAACGACTGTCAAAGATCTACAATTGAGAGCCGGGACCAACGACTTAACGTGCTTTCCGAGGCACGAAATAATCTTTTATGTAATGGGTGGTCATCCAGCCGCGGACTAACTTTGAAAAGCGCGGCTTAACCTGAAGATCAACCGATAGTTATTACTTAGCCACGTGCTCCTTCGAGCTTCTCACGAGCTCCTTCGAGTTTCTCACGAGCTCCTTCGAGCTTCTCACGATCTCCTTCGAGTTTCTCACTAGCTCCTCCGAGCTTCTCACGAGCTCCTTCGAGCTTCTCACGAGCTCCTTCGAGCTTCTCACGAGCGTCTCACGAGCTCCTTTAAGCTTTTCACGAGCTCCTTCGAGCTTCTCACGAGCTCCTTCGAGCTTCTCACGAGCTCCTTCGAGCTTCTCACGAGCTCCTTCGAGCTTCTCATGAGCTCCTTCGAGCTTCTCACGAGCTTCTCACGAGCTCCTTTAAGCTTTTCACGAGCTCCTTCGAGCTTCTCACGAGCTCCTTCGAGCTTCTCACGAGCTCCTTCGAGCTTCTCACGAGCTCCTTCGAGCTTCTCACGAGCTCCTTCGAGCTTCTCACGAGCTCCTTCGAGCTTCTCACGAGCTCCTCCGAGCTTCTCACGAACTCCTTCGAGCTTCTCACTAGCTCCTTCAAACTTCTCAAGTACTTTTTTTTTCGTCATTGTACCTCTGATTTTGTAGTATACTGACCTTTATTTTCATCTCCATAAGGTTTATGTCAGAGGAAATGTACAGACGCCAGCACATCAAGCTATACAAAACTGATAAATTTTCCCAATCAAACTTGAACTTAATACGTTAGCGATAAAGTTGAAAATCTATTTTTAATAAATTTCACAGCCTGTGGTAGTTTGATGTGCTCTCTCTATCTTAAATCTCTTTGTTTCAAACCATTATTCATTCAAACTGTCATCAATTTAAACAACAAGCAATGTTCTTTTGTTCAAAAAAACACATTGAATGAAATTTTTATTCATTCATTCTTGAATGGCGTCGCTGAAAGGGCTGAAAACAAGATGATTCAGTTTTTTCCAGACAGGCGGTTATTTTTCATTGTGTCACGTTGAAATTGTCCAGTCGCCGGGGGAAATCAGGGTTGTAATCATAGTTAGGATGAAATGATTCAGGTAGACGGCACCTAATGTTTAAACGGTTTGAGAGTAGACAGATGAGATGTGTTGGTAATTTGGTTCTTTTACCATTCCTTTAGTAGGCGTTATTGTCGTCATATCATTTCTTGATTTATTTATTTGTTGGGATGTTTTGGTTTTTTTCTTTATCGCGTGCCTAACCTAGCCACGTAGCATGACCACCGAATGGTGGTTGTGTCCGAGATTTAATGCCGCCCATGAGCTTCTGACTTCGCTTTACATGCCATCGAGAAACATCTCTCAGGCATCGTAGGAGCAAATGTTTGTGTGATGAGCATGGACGGGTCCACCCTTTATAGCAGAACTTTTTATGTCATAATATTATTTTGCATACCAGCTTATAGCATAAACTTCATTTGGCAGAAAATTGTTTGGCAGATACTCATTTATCATACGTTCAAACTCATAATTTGGTAAGCCAGAATCATCTTTAGGCATAAATTTCATATGCATAAGATTTAAAAGTAGAACCATCTTATCGCAGAAAGTTCACAGGCAGAAACATCTTTTGGCATAATTTTCATATCGATAGTCTTTAGAGGCAGAACTATCATATCTCAGAAAGTTTACAGTTAGAATTATCTTTTGGCATACATTTCATATGCATAATAATTGAAAGACTCATCTATCAAATCACAGAAAATTTATAAAGTCAGTTGATTGTGAACACTTTGTTTTTATTTCCCTGTAAGAAGCAGGCAAACATGCAAACGAGCATACATTGTGCATGTAGCAAGCATGCAGTATACAAGCAAGGATGAAGCATGTAAGCAAGCATGCAGCATGCAAGCAAGCATGCACCATGCATGCAGCAGGCATGCAAACATCTGAACAAGCATATACCATGCATAGAGCAAGCATGCAGCAGCATGCAAACAAGCATACAGAATACATGCAAACAACCATGCAGCAAGCATGCAGCAAGCTTGCAGCATGCAGCAAGCATGCAGCATGCAGCATGCAGCATGCAAACAAGCATGCAACAATCATGCAGCATGCAAGCAAGCAAGCAGTATGCAACATGCAGCAGGCATGGTTTCTGTCACGGCTCCGGCGCTGCGGGGCTACGGCGGTCCCACGCGAGCTTATCGTCGCAGATGGGTTTAACGCTCACCACCGCAGCTTCGCGATTTTAAATTACACTCTCGGGGTAGGGCAGACAAGACTACGTGGAGTCGGTTTTGGAGCGATTCGTTTCTGTCACTAACTTTTCTAACACAACATATTGACTTTTTAAGACACTATTTTAATTTTAAATTAAGGTCAAAATTGCTATTTTGTGGCATTGAAAAATGGCAATAATGCCAAATAAAATTATTCCAAATGAAATTCTGCCATCTTCATAGTATGCCAAGTGAAATTATATCAAATAATCGTCGTTCTAAATGAACATTATTCTAAACGAAATTATGTGAAATTTGAACACTGCCAAAGGTAATTATGTCAAAAAAAAATCTGCCATCTAAAAGTATGCCATTCCAAATTCGGACATACAAACATTCAGCCAAACAATAAGTATATTTAAAAAAAAATATGCCTTTCATATATTCGTTTAAAGAAAATTATGCCAAGTGTGATAGGCTAAATGAATTTCGGAGCAACAAGAGTCTGCCAGATAGATGGAACCCGAGCATGGACATTTGTTTCCGAGTCATGAATGTTTATATGGATAATAAGTATGTATTTACAAACAAAAAGTATCTATGTAGTATTATCAACTGTCTGGTGTCCACGACATAAGCCTTGTTACTTTGTGTGGCACTAGATGGCGCTGTGTAATGTCTAGCGATATTTATTTGTTTACTAAGACTGGTTTCGTCATATAGTTATAAAACGCCTTGGTAATTGACTTTTGAATTAAGCAGTTTATGAAACTTAAGATCGGCGGCGGCGACCTCTAGCTTGCGGCCCTGGTTCAATCCATGGTCCGAAGCGAGACGGGGGAAGCCGTCACCTCCTCCTGCGAAGCTGTCATGCTAGCGAAGGAGGTGGCGGAACGCGAGAGGGACAGAGCCTCTCGCCCCAGCCGCCGCGAAAGACGCACCGGGCGTCGGGGGCCACGTGGTGGCAACCGGCTACCGGCTAGACGCGGGCCTGTGGACGGTGAGCTATGGGCTAGCTAGCCGTCCATCCGTCTTATGACGACAGGCCGTGTCGACGGCGCGTTCGTGTTCCACGCGCGCCTCAAAGAGATGTCAGCATAAAGGAAGGGGCCAGCAAGAGCCGAAACCTGCCGGGGCTGCGGGACTATTCGAAAGAGATACCGCGGCCCCGGAACGTAAAGGGCGAGGAAGGAACATGGATGGTTTTTAGTCAGTAAAAGTCTGACACTTCCTCTCGCTCCACCCAGAGTGGGAGCGTGGGAGAGAGTCGCCGTCTTTTGCTGACTGCACTTGGTCATGGGGCCCGCGGGGAATGGCCAGCTGATACCAGTCGGGGGTGCGCGCGAATGTACTTGCATTTCTTAGGCTCGCGACACATGGTAGTAGTAGGAACAGTAGGTTTTTAGTCGGTTACGGTCCGAAATAACTCCCCGCTTGCCCCAAACGGAGGATGTACATGAAGATTTTCCCATTAATAAAAAGGTACCTACATTTCGCGGATTGTGGGACATCTCGCCCAGGCAAAAACTGGCCTGTTGGCCAGATGTAAAGTCCCAAGTAATAGGGGCAAACCTTTTGCCTAACAAATTAGTCATAGTTAAACGTTACCTGAATTATAAAGAACGGTAGATTCTTAGTAAAATAGAATATTAAACACTAATTAACACAAAAATTAAAAGCTTTACTACCAAAACACGTCTCCCCTGATAAACTTATACTTTAGTTAATATTATTACAGCAGTGTCTTGTAATAACTCATAATTACTGTTAGTTATTTATTATTTTCCTTCCATTCGTAATGAAATTCTGCCTCCTTAATTATTTACACGCTTACAATAGTCTTCATGATGTAATAATCCGGGATCTTTTGTGTTGTTGTTTGTTCCGTTGGTTGCCAGCATGATGACGGCTGAGCATGAGGTCCTAGAATCAATTCCAAGGACAGGCAAAGTTGTTGGGGTTTTTCCAATTTCCATCAGGAATTGCTTGCAGAACGGATGGCCAATGGGGCCGAAAAGTTTTCCCACTAGGTAGACCTATGACCTGGTGAAGGTTGCGGGAATCCGCTGGATGAGAATCGCACGGGACCGGTCAATGTGGCAACACTTGGGAGAGGCCTACGTCCAGCAGTGGAGCGTTTTTCGGCTGAAATGATGATGATGATGATAATCCGCGGAGAGGATTTATAACCGGTTGATGGCAATAAGCTTACCCCCTCTGACATGGGGTTTAAAATATAATGTATGTTATGGGCTTTAATTTGGGTTTATAACACCCAAAAGAGGCCAGTTTTCACCATCAATAAATTGCAAATCTATTTAGTCCATCAGTTAGATTATTAGAAAATAATGGACACGTATTTTTTGTTTTTGTAAATCAATGAATATTGACAAAGATAAAACGCATCAAAACTCAAGAGTGGGGGCTCGTGACGTCACAACGCACTAAAAATTATAGCACCGCGTGACGTATTGAAAATTTTAAAAGGGTCGTATTTTCGTCAATTTTGGTTCACGTAACAAAAGAAAAAATACGTGTTAAATGTTTTTTGATAATCTAACTGACGGATTTTTTATATTTTTCAGGACACAAGCCTATTCGCCAGTTGTAGTAGACCTCTGCCTAACCCTGTGGGGTGTTCAGGCGTGCTGTGATGCTATAATCAAATGGAAATGGTATTCATTAAAATCAGGTGCAGGACCAACGGCGGCTTAACGTGCTTCCCGAGGCACCTATCCTACCGCCAACTTTCAAACTTCGGGTAACTTTTGAGAAATTTTTAATGGAAAAAACCTAATAGCACTTTTTACTTAACCCGGGAATCGAATCCAGGACTCAGCCGTGCTAGCGGCCACGAGACCAACTGGGCACAAGTGTAGGACCAATGGCTTAACGTGCTTTTCCGAGACACGGGGATATCCTACCGCCAACTACCAAACTCCGGGTAACTCCTGAAAAACTAATGGAAAAAACACAATAACACTTTTTGCTTAGCCGGGAATCGAATCCAGGATTCAGCAGCCATGCTCACAGCCACAAGACCAACGGGCCAGTCACCCCTATACACTACACAGGGAAGCAATTCTCCAAACGAGATAAACAGTATGATAATGATCTGTTTGTCCCATACAGCTTCCGAAAAACGAGTGAACCGTCTCTACGTGGTATAAATTATGAATTTTATGGAGATAAGATCTTACACGTGTACAGAAAATATTCATTGTTATGTCTTTATTTACTTTTCAAAATATTTCTGTTTAAACACTGTTCTAAGCTATCACGGATCACAATAGGGAATATGCAAGAAATACAAAACTCTTTTTATTTATTAAAAATGCCTTGTATTGGCGCTTATAAACGTTATGGTGCGCTTGTTTAAGCTTCTAATACATCACTTATTTTACAATTTATTGTTTTATGTAGCATGTTTTTGGTAAAACGGAACGCACTCTCAAAACACACACGTCGTCCTCGATAACGGCGCGCGGCGGTAGTGACATCAAAATTCATATGTCAAAAAATAACTTTTATTTGAAATGTAGGTAAAGTTGCACTACGATTTTATACATACATACAATTAGTAAAATTACTTTATTAAGGCCCAACAAAAAATAGATGTAAACAAGGTTGATTTTGATAAATGACGTCAAAGGATGGTCGCGACAATCACGGACGTTTGAACTGTCATAGAAAATTGCAGGAGTTTAGTATTATTTTTAAGCGACAAGCAGTAGTTGAAATTAACTTTTAATACTTTTCTTGGGTTGATAATAGTGTTTTTAATTGATTTAAGTAAAGAAAAAAATACATGCAAATTCCTTATTAAACTTAAAATGTCACATACGGGATACGTTCCTCTTTCTTTCGTGTCTTAGTGTCGAGTTCCAGTAGTCCGCGTAGCAAAACACAAAGAAAGAGGGTAGACAGATTTGTCTGCTCATAACAAGTTTTTCCATCCACCCGCATTCTACAGTCAACCCGCGATCATGGCGTTTGCAACAGCGTCGAAATATCGGGAGCTCATCTATACATATAATAAAATCGTTGAGACCAAAAAATCTGTACATCGAAGATTAAAAAAAAAAAATCGCCCAGGGTGACTTAAAATAAGTAACTGAACATATTAAAACAATTTTTAAAATTTTTGTTTGTTTGTTTGTCTGTTTGTTTGTTTGTTTGTTTGTTTGTTTGAACGCGCATCACGTAAAAACTGCTGGACAGATTTTGATGAAAACTTCACTAATCTATTTAAATAAACTCAGAATAACATTTAGGCTATAAAAATTATGGAAAATTTTGGAAAAAGGGGGTGAAAAGGGGGGGTAAAGTTTGTATGAAAAATTTTTTTTAGATTGTTCTAGAATCATGAAACTCAGAGTAAATACTTATTATTAAAAATAAAGAAATACCTGTTTCAGCATTTTTAAAAAATTTCATCCAGAGACGTAAAAAAGAGGGTTTTGTGTTTAAAATTAACTAACTTCATACACCTATAGAACAAAATCCAATGAAGTATAAACCTTTAAAAGTTGCTGTAAATACTTCAAATCTAATACAGGTAAATATAATTTCTCAATTTTCTTGAAATTTGATTTTTGAAGTGAATACGCCCAAAATAGCGGAACTCAAGAAAATCGGCTTTCCTCGGTATAAGTAGTTGGTAATACAGGGTGGAAACGGTAAACGGTCTTAGAACCAATCCATAATTTTTTCGCTAAATGTTGATCCCTATTCACAGATTTAATTAAAAATTATGATTTAAGAAAATTGCCATTTTACATAAAACATTTTTTTTCATGCCAATAATGATAAACCTTAACCGTTGCAGCTACATGAAAGTGGTCTTAGGAAACCATCCGTAATTTTTCGTGAAATTTAGATCCTCATTCACAGATTTAAAAAAAGTACAGTTAGCAAGAAAATTGTTATTTTATACAAAACTTTTTTTGATGCCAATCGATCCTGTTTCTAATACTCAACGGTTAAGGAAGCTCCCCTTTCTGCCCGGTTAATCGTTTCCACCCTGTATTTACAAATAAAATAATACTACGAAGAAAATGTAGACTATACGAATGTACATCAGACATAAAGCCCGAAAAGTTACAAATACAAACGAGTTCAAATTCTACTATCTACAAATAATAAAAATGCTTTGTCCTGAAGGACTGTGATGGATCAACGCACAGCCTTTACCGCAGATTGTAGAAACTTGAAGCTTGGAGGGTGTATTTTTTGTATAATAATTTCAGAAAATCATTTCTTATCGTATGCCTACAATATGATAAGAAAGGATTTTCTGAAATTATACCCCTAAGGGGGTGAAAAGGTGGGGGGCAAAGTTTGTATGGGAAAATGTGATTCCTTGGTCCAATCTACTTCAAATTTTGTTATCAACAATATTAACAGAATTGATGGATGCGTTTCGTATTGCACGTAAATTGATTTCAATGCACATCTTAGGAGATACACCGTTTTAAATAACTCCGCAGCAAAATAATGATCATGTACCGGGCGCGCATTTTCATTATGCGGAAGGATGTGTATGATGTGCTCTTTGAAAATTGTATTATAGGTGCTTACGACCCAATCTCTGTAACCCTCTCTTTCTCTTATGTGACGCAGACGAAGTTGCGCGGGTCAGCTAGTTATAAAATAATAATCACAGAAGATATCCCTTATGTGACATTTTAAGTTTATTTCTGTTTAAATTACTTCTTTGTCCGTTTATTTGGTTGTTTCTTTGTGTGGAAATATAAGTTTGGAATTCGGCAGATTATTTGCCAGAATATTCTGGCCACTTACCAAGGGGTACCATAATTATTAACCAGTACTATCTGGGTTATGGGAGGAGCTCATCGCTAAATATAAAAGCCGCTCAGGTCGATCGTTAGGTTAAGCCGTGCTAGCCTAGGTTGGTCTGTGGATGGGTGACCACCCTCGCATACCGAGTTTGCAGACCTCCGTGCCTCGTGAAAGCACATTAACACCTGTTCCAAAAGAATCGCCACCGATTTAAAAATAGCTAGTACAAATGCATGCAATCAAAAGCTACCGACATTCTACTGACGTACAAAATATGGCTGCAAAGCGAAAAACAAGGACTTTCAGCATCGGTTTTCAATCGCAATAGGTACACAAACACAAAAGAATTGAGTGGAATGGCAGTTTTGAACGCGCCGCAGCTTTGTAGTATTTTTCCACCTGATGCCTGATTTCTTTTCGGCTCGTTGCTTTGTTAGAACGTTTTTGGGTTTAAAGGGGTAGTTGTCAATGTAAAATCTAGGGATTAATAGTGAACTTGGCCTCAATTAATAGTGAACTTGGCTTCAATTAATAGTGAACTTGGCTTCAATTAATAGTGAACTTGGCCTCAATTAATTGTGAACTTGGCTTCAATTAATAGTGAACTTGGCCTCAATATTAAGCACAAATAGGGAGATTCTATACATAACATCACGCCTGTTATTTCCGAAGGCTAAGGAGAGCTGTACCTTATAGTAGGTATCACATTTCGACAATAGGGTAGACAACAAAAAAAAAATCTAATTAGTCCGTCAGGTAGATTATTAAAAAATATTTGACCCGTATTTTTTCTTTTGTTACATAAATCAAAATTGACGAAGATATGATGCATTTAAAATTCCCAATACGTCACGCCTAGGTATAATTTTTAGCTAGTTCTGACGTCACGAGCCCCTACTCTCGAGTTTTGATGCGTTTTATCTTTGTCAATACTCATTGATTTACAAAAACCAAAAAATACGTGTCCATTATTGTTCTACTCGTACATTCTAACAGACGGACTAAATAGATTTGTAATGTTTTGATACTTTCGGTATCGTCATGCCTATTATGTTATTTTGATGTTATAGGAGTGAGCCTGTTCTGACTATTTAGTATATAATTAGTCTGTACTAGTGATTGTCTATCATAGACAATCACAATCATAATGATTGTCGATACTTCCTGTATGTCATCATATTCACGACTAATCTTTGACCCGTCTGTGATACTCCTACAATGAGTGCCTTGTGACCAAGTCTACTCAACGGTTTTTTTAATTCAACCAACCAAAGGAATACAACATGGCGTCGGAAAGTGGGATCAAACGAGCTTTAATTCAGGCTCTGTTTCCACTACTGGGAAATCAAGGCGTGATCTTAAGTTAAATCTGTATAACTTAACTAGCAAATAAAGCCTGTTTTATTTTTAAATTATCTCTTGGGTAGTGCATATTTTAAACACGGTAAAACACCCCAGATGAAAATTTTAGATACCGCGGCTAGTCTCAGACGAACCGTAGTTAATATCTTAATGAACATAAATTCTAGACATCGTACTGATTTTAATGACCTAAATCTGAGATAAACTACGTTCTGAACCTTCCAAAGTTATCAGTTTACAGACGGATGGCTCCCTTGTAAGTACGTTATACGGTGGGTGTAATCTGTTTATAGTATAGGATGTTTCCTTTGTCTGCTGAACGCGGTATATGGCCGTTACACGTGAGGTTAGGAAATGTTATAATTAAAGACGAAATTGTTTTCTCACAATTTTCACAATAGTTCCTAATAACAACTACCAAGTTACCAACCCGCACTGGACCCGCGTGGTAGATTATAGCCCATACGCGAAATACGTGCTTTGACGTGGAGTTGCGGACACCAGCCCGTTATACAATACAATACAATAGCTCCTAATATGTTTGATTGTACAAATTGTACCCAATTATAAAACTAAGGGCCTAAGCCTCTATATGAGCGTGAGAATCGCGCCAATATTTTCGGATAGGAATAAGTACGTTGAATTGCCGCAATTTGCTCTCTCGTGGAGGCAACCCCTTAGAGAGGATACCGGGTGTCAAATAGAACAATGAATAACCTGTGAAAAAACATTATTTTCAGTAGTTTATCTCACTTTATACTATCCCAATACCAACGCATAAACTTGTGTTGTGTTATATACGTTTTTCATATTATGTTATCCCAATTTATTTGGGGTCGGCGGCAGCGCAGCATGTGTTCTTGTTCCATACTTCGCTATTACTCGGCATATGAGCAGTCAGATCAGCGCACGTTACCGTAAACAAAAAGGTATAGTTATATACCAGAAATTGTTTGTATGCTTTTGTAATGTTTAGTATAATGCACTGAATGCGTAAATAAGGGCTATATAAGTTGTTAAAAAATTAACTGCAAGAAATTTGAGGAGTTGTTAGGAATCACAAATAAAAAATAATAACGAAAAAAAATTATATAAGTAACGATCCGTTTCAAAGATATGCAATATTTTCACTGCCCAAAAAATGATTGAATATGCGCACTTGACTGTACTGTGACTGCACCGTGCAGGCGCCGCGCGCGTGGTCGCTCACCCCTGCGACAGCGCAAACGTAGACAGCTGATTCTAACTTTTCCCGTCACATTTTGCAGACTGGACTGGCAATTTTTTTTTTATGTAAAAACTAAAAATGCTTGAAAAACAGTTTTTTTTTTTGAATATGTTTTTTTTTTGATACCAAGTACGTACACGAAATTTTTGCAGTTAATTTTTTAACGCCTTATATATGTTACGAGTCTTGAAAACACCCTGTATGGCGGTAGTAGACCCATTGTTATAATTATGTGATGAGGAGGGACGAACCACATGTGACAAAAAGAGTGATGAATATAAATATTGATCCATGGAGAAGAAGAGGAAGACCAAGGAAACGATGGATGGATTGTGTAAGGAATTATATGAAGGAAAACGGAGTAAATGATAGCGTGACGGTTGACAGAGCATTGCGGGCCTGTTCGAAAGAGATACCGCGACCCCGGAACGTAAAGGGCGGGGAAGGAACATGGATGGTTTTTAGTCAGTAAAAGTCTGACACTCCCTCCCGCTCCGCCCAGAGTGGGAGAAGTTATTTGATGATTTCCCATCCTAAAAAAAAAGCGGTTGACAGAGCAGAATGGAAGAAAAAAGGGTGTTGACCCGACCCCAAGAAACATGGGACAAGGGCAGAATGAGTTTAAAATGAAATGTAAATTAAATATAATAAATATAAATATCGCTGGACATTAACACACAGCGCCATCTAGTGCCACAATAAGCAAGGCTTGTGTCGTGGACACCAGATAGTTGATATACAAAAAAAAAGAAAAACGAAAATACAAACGAAATGAAACCAAATGAAACGAAATGTTAACTTAATCAAATATTTACTGTTGTGGAAATAAACATCCAAAAGCTAGAACCTGAAAAAAACATAACTAAACATAAATAGCTTCAAGAGATCATCACACTTATTAAACCTTACTTATTATACTTTAATTATTTATCCAAAACATAATCTAATTCCATGGGATAAACGAACCAGGGGTGAACGACATAGTTTGTTTGCCTATGAAAGTTTTCAACCTGAAACTTGCGCCGAATCGAGCTTCTGATTTCAGTAGCAATTCTGAAGCGGTCGGGTACGGATGTCGTATGAGCTTCCATTTTTTTTAAAAGAGCGGTAACTTACGTACGTTATTCAAAAAAGGAAAAAATATTGAAAAAAAAAACAAGTATTGGTGTATAAATTGTGCTTTTTTTTTTGAAAAAAAAAGAACAAGTTGTTAACTTTTGTTTTGATGTTAAAAGTGTTGTTTTCTATTGAAAGTGCTATAATAGTGAGTTGAAACTTAGTGAAAGTTCAGTGTTCAACTAGTTATATTGAACAGGGTGAGTTTAATTATTGTGATTGATAACGGTTAGGGACAGCCGATTATGTTTTGTTTGATTAGATTTGAGTTTGTGAGTTAGGTTTGAAATGTTTGGGTGTGAATTATTGGTGTTATTTCGGTTTGTTGGAATGATTTATTGATGAATGGCTTTTACAGAATTTTATAAATGTTTTTTTCGTGTAAATTGACTTTTAGGTATACGCCGGTAATGAACATTTTACAAAATAGGTACCTAAATTCAGTTTTAGCTTCGTTGAAGATAAAATCGTAAAGCTGGTTTTATTTTTGGGTTGGTTTGATTTTTTGTACGTCCTTAGGACTATATTGCAAAGGATAAACTTATTTATTTTAGATTAGACTATAAACTTTGGCCTTGTTTAAGTGTCTCTTCTCGAAGTAGTCTGATAGGATGTATAAAAAAATGTTTTATTACCAATTTAGAAAAAAAAAACATATACATACATATATATTTCATCATTCATTTTCAACAACAAAAAAAAACTACAAGCACTTGTTTTTTTTTTTCATAATATTATTTTCCAGTTTTTGCGATGTCTGGTGGATATTTAATGATGATAAAAATACACATTGTTCGTAATATACCTTTAAGTAATGTTTCTATGTTTAAGTCCTTTATTTTCTATTTTAGTTCCTCCACATTTATAACACATACTTGTCGGAAAAATAAACAGCTCAAAATATGATTTATGATTTTCCTTGCCAACACAATACATTGTGTATTCGAGGCGCGGTAAACACGCCTTAGGAAAAGCCCAAAATATAATAAATCGGTGTACCCAGAGCATATCAATTGTGTTAAGAAAGTACCTATATTTTATTTGTCATGGCTTTCTAGACGCCTTATCACGTACTTATTTAGGTTTATTTTAAAGTCAGCTTATAAAGCTTAAAATAATAATCATAATTTTTTATTGATCTCTACATCAAGAATTATAGGCACTGTATTATAGAAAGGTGTCTGAAGTAGATCCCGGAGGTCCTGAGGTACATATCACCTGTATATGTATTCATATATTATTATGTATTGTGTTCTACACACTATATTACTTCTACTTAACTTACTAAGCCAAAATACTAAAGAGTTGGCATATTAGTATTTTCCCTCGGATTCGTCCACAGAAACGTACTACTAGGACAAAGCAGTATCCGAGAGATTAGGTCTTACCCTAACCTCCATCATGGTGTACCCGTGTACCGAAATCCTTTCAGTCGTATAAACATCGTGAAATGGTAACAGGCAGAGTTACTTCGGTATTTTTAATATTGGGATGTATGAACGAATTATTAAGCTCTACGAGTCGAACTGTAGATTTTAACTACGCAACAGTTCTAAAATAAACTTTGGGTATGTGTGATGCAAATGCGTATTACCCAGTATTAAGGCGCAGACACATGACTTTTAGTGATTTTAAATTGATCATCACGTCTTAACTTCTAGTCTAATTGCTTTGAAAAAAATATATGTTATACTAGACCATTTCTTTCATAATTTGATTGGTGAAAATGTGAAGAAATATTTTTATAACTTAGTGTAATTAATTTGTGAAGTAATGTCTAACGCGGCAAAAAAACGATCATCACGCAAAAACTGTCGGGCGTATTTGCATGAAACTTAGATCATCTCAAAGACAATTTAATGCCCTTTATATTAGTATATGGCTTTTATCCGTATTGTGTTTGATAAATCAATGTGGATTGTTTTTATGGTGTTTTGTGGTAGAACTCGATGTTACGCACTTAAAACATTGTGCTGATGGATGGATTGAATAGTACGTGGGTCGTAGAGGTGTAAAAATCTTACAATAAAAACTTAGGAATATTAAAAAAAAAAGTTGGAACTTTGACCCCCAATATCTCCGTAACTGGAAGGTTCTCAGGGATGGTGTAGAACAAAAAAATGTTCGCAATGACGGGGAAAACAAGTGCTTTTCGGCTTCCTAATGAGGTGTTTTACGCCCTTTATTTATTTTATAAAGGGCGTCACGAGGGGCCACAAGTCAAACTAAGAACTCAAATTGTTCCGATTCTGGAAATCTGTTAAAAATCTAACTTCAGAACATAACAGTCAAAAACTTCTAAGTACTCAAATACTAAGCAGTCTTAGGCCATTCATTAAAAACTTCAAGTTCACCTCTCAGAGTCTGGTCAAAAATAATTACTACACAATGCCTAAAGTTACTCAAAAGCTGAATGACCAAAGTTGAGCCTAAGTTGAGCTTAAGTTTAAATGACTTCGTGTTTAGTAGCTTTACAGCCTTTTATCTTATAATTTAGCGTATCTTAATTAGCATAGTGGCTCTAATTTGGCCCGCCCTTCGTTTGAAGGGAGACATTTTCGTGTTTTTGGGGTTCCGTTGCAAAACGAAATCTGCGTAGTGCAAAAGAAAATCAAACGTTAACAGCATTTTCCTAAACACTAAAAACCTGTTGACCAAATATAATGCTCAGAACTGTCTATCCGTGTATCTGGACTACTCCATGTAAAATGTAGGTACCTATTCAGCTGCAACCGGTTATACAGGTAGCTTGCCACAACACAGTTGGGACACAGTTGTGAAAAGGTTAGGCAATGTTTATTGATATTATTTCCAATTAACAAAATAGTACTTAGAGGTTTTATCTATGGCCAATATAAGCAATTAGTAATTGCTCTGATTCAGATTATTCCAGAGTACCGATCAGAGATTAATAGAGGCCCAAGACATTTATCAGTTGGTTTCTTCAATAAAAAAGTGCGTATGTACAAAATATGTTAAGTACTAAATTATTTACCAAACACACCTGGAAAAGAGGTGACTGCTGAGATAACGATTAATAAAAATATATGGAAGAAGAAGACATGCTGCGCCGACCACAAATAAATAACAATAAATAAAAAATAATAAAGGTTGCGCAAAAAAACGATTTTCAGGATGAGTGAGCAAATTAATTTAGTTTAAATAAAATAAAAAACAGTTTAATTGTTCAAGAGAGCAATACACAAGATGAAAATCACTAGCCTCCACACTAGGATTCCCTGTGTCGTAAAGACTAGTCTCCTTCGACTGTCATTGTGAATAAATAAATAATAAATAAATATCGCTAGACATTACACATCGCGCCATCTAGTGCCATACTAAGCTACGACGCTTACGTCGTGGACACCATAGTTGGTAAACTACATAGATACTTTTTGTTTGTAAATACATCTACACTAATATTACCTATAAAGAGGAAAACTTTGTTTGTTTGGTTGTAATGAATAGGCTTAAAAACTACTGGACCGTTTTTAAAAATTCTTTCACCATTCGAAAGCTACATTATCCACGAGTAACATAGGATATATTTTATCCCCGTACTCCCACGGGAACGGGAACTATGCGGGTGAAACCGCGGGACGTCCGCTAGTACTTAATAAACGTATAAACATCCATGACTCGGAAACAAATGTCCATTATCACACAAACATTTGCTCTTACATTCGGGTCGTCAATGGAAACGTGATTATTTCTCAATTTCGGGCGAATCTTAGGATTTAAATCTTTGCATACCTACGGAACTCGATTCTCGCTATACAACATTCACTTGGCAGGTTTTTTGTTGATTAAAATTAACTTTGTAATCCAACCCTGTTGTGCAATTAATTCTGTGAAAGATGTTATTTTGAAGCTGCTTTCAGCGTATTGATGTTTTTAATCTTCGGTTTGCAGAAGCGAAGAGGATTATGTAGGTCTCATGTTGTTTTATGTGAAGATTTTGAGATTCACCAATGTGAAAGATCACAAAAATATACTTCCAAAGACCAAAACTACGCAAAGTCAATACTTTGCATAATTTTGATCTTTGGAAAGTATGTTTTGTGATTTCGAGAAATAATCATTATCTTCTAGTAATATTACTAAAAGTAAAAAAAATAGTAGTAAAATAGTAGTAAGCAAGTACACTAGTAATATTAATAGTAGTACTTACTAGTAATATCTAGTTTACTTGCTTCAAACGTCATCTGCCTACACCATAGATATAATAAAGAAGGAGATATGCCCGCTAGACGAAAATGTATCGGAATCCTGTGTCTCCTCTTTGCCCCTACCACACGGCACCTACTACACATGCAGTCAGTAAAAGCAATAGATACGCAGTCGCGCACACACCTGCATTTCTTAAAACAGAACGTAGTACCTTGCCACTCCTTCTGTTTTTTTTTATATTTCTATGGCCTACACTTTTCTACATTAAATAATGACCAACATTTTCTACCTATCTAAAAGCTATCTCTCTTAGCTAAGGTCGGTGGGCCTAACACGAACGAGTAGTGTAAAAGATACGTAAATTAAAAAGACTAAGCAAAATTGAAAATATTCGTTTTACATATTTTATTCACTTCGTTTTGCATAACATAACGTCACGCCTATTACTTTTTTTAACCGACTTCCAAAAAGAGGAGGTTATCAATTCGTCTGTATGTTTTTTTTTTTTTTTTTTTTTTTTGTGTTTGTGACCTCATAACTTTCGACTGAGTGAACCGATTTTGATGATTCTTTTTTTATTTGAAAGCTGGTGCTTCCCATGTGGTCCCATTTTAATTTGCTGAAGATCTGATGCTGGTCTTCGGAGATATACAATGGAACTCCTCA
Organism: Xestia ashworthii; assembly: GCA_950022955.1. Lineage (NCBI taxonomy): Eukaryota > Metazoa > Arthropoda > Insecta > Lepidoptera > Noctuidae > Xestia > Xestia ashworthii. Next base: position 16,157,312 of record OX465570.1, on the reverse strand, counting down.
AAAATGTACGGCAAATCTGCAGTGATTGCTGTTATCGCTTGTAGGTTTATTGTATAGACAACATCATGACGTAATATCACGCCTGTATGTTCCGAGGGGGTACGCAGATGTGTACAGTACACCCAGATTTCGACAGTGTTTGTTACCTCAGTACTTTCGACTGGGTGAACCGAGTTTGATGATTCTTTTTTAATTTGAAAGCTGGTGCTTCCCGTGTGGTTATATTTTTATTTGCTGAAGATCTGATCCGGATCTTCGGAGATATACAATGGAACTCTTCAAAAATACACGGCAAATCTGCAGTTACTGCTGCAATCGCTTGAATGTTTATTGTTTATACAGCATCATGACGTAACATCACGCCTGTATGCTCTGAGGGGGTGCGCAGATGTGTACAATATTTCCAGATTTCGACAGTTAGGTGTATTAAGTTCCATTTATTGGGGATAAGCCTCCTTGACATGTATTGTTTTTTTTTGTTTTATTGACAAGGGTACTTCAAGGGTAGTTTGATGAGAATTTGGTTAGGTTCTGATTATGGGATCCATGACAAAGGAACGGAGCTCTTCAATTCTTAGAAGCAAATTAACAATACTCGGCCAAATCTTTTAAAGGCTATCCGGATATTTGGGTCACGTACCATAACGTCGTTATTAACCGACTTCAAAAAGGAGAAGGTTCTCAATTCAATGTTCCCCGATTACTCGAAGATGACTGGACCGAATTTGTTTTTTAATTGTTTGAAATGGTATACTTCCCAGAAGGTCCCATAATCATCACGTCAGGATCCTGATAATGGGATCCTGGAGAAATAGACAGAACTTTTCTTTTTTTAATTTTATAGGCACACCAGAAGCGATTTGGGTAGTTTTAGAAAGACTACTTTCTCGGAGTGATCCCATTTAAATTTGGTAAAGATTAGATGAAAAACTTCGGAGAAAGGCAACGGAACTCCTCATTAAATGTAGCAAATGTGTGTCTCTTACTGGGATTGCTGAAATCTCATGTCTGTCTATTGTTTACACCAGTTCATAACAAAAAATCACGCTGGTACGCTGTGAAAGGGTATGCACATGTGAACCACTAAAAAGTGAAAAATAAAAACTTTTTTGCAAAAAATTAAACCGACTTCACACAAAAAAGTGAAAAATAATTTTAGCTTCAGAAGTCGGTGACAAAAAAACTAAATCAATCAAATAAAGGTCACCGACTTCTGAAGCTAAAATTATTTTTCACTTTTTTGTGTGAAGTCGGTTTAATTTTTTGCAAAAAAGTTTTTATATGGTTATTGTACCCACATTTTGCTAATTATGTTTAAGTCTCAATTCATGTTAAAGGGGCCCATCCCATTGCCACCAACCGGGCATAAATCCAAACTCCGTGGCTGCTACTGAGATATTCGTGATGGAAAAACTCAATAACACTTTCCCCGACACGGGAATCGAACCCTGGACCTCATCTCCAGCAGTCACCCTTGCGATCACTAGACAAACACGACTCGACTGTCAGACATTTAACTAATTTCGTTTTAACTATCCCTTCAACCGAACCGAATCGGTCGGGTCCACAGACAAAGGTCTATTTGTAAATCTTGTTCATGCATCTAGACCAGTATTTTACGTGAAGTACAAAATAATAGATATCTACTTAACATAAAGAAAACTACAACACAAATTCAATTTAGATATCCACTGAAAACCAGATAGACCAGAAAACGTAGGATAAGCCTAAAATAGGTTTGTGTCAGAGAGGATTGTTCCCTGACGTGGGTCCCAACCTAGTGGAGACAAGTTAGATAAAAATAGGCCCAGACTCGAAGAAAAACGATCTAGACCGAAATAGTATTAGATTGTGACTGAATTAGATAAGTAGAATGTTAGGTACTCTTAGGTTAATATTCTAGAATTGAAAAGGTCTGGAATATGAACGGTGATATATGTTATGTCTGCGAAATGCTACGTTTTCTAATTATTTATTTTATTACTTAACATAGCAAGACATTCATCATCATCGGCATAAAGCAGTCCACTGCTGGACCATAGGCCTCCTCATTCCTAGATTCTCTTAACTTTTACCTTTCGACATAATAATTAATGCCATCATGACGTTTACTAATGTTTTTTATTGTGCATGTCCACCAATTTTACGAATATATATACTTTACTTATACCTACTTGTGTCTTGGTGTGCTGTGTCACACTGTACCTACTGTCGAATTCAATCTGCCTTTACCATTTCATTGATATTGGGCCACTAAGATATAGGCTGTGCCTAGTTTGGGGCCTACGGCTACTTCAACTTTTGTACTCTTTTAACTAACTTTGCTCATGTGTCTTGTTTCTGATGTTTGTATGTTGCCTTACTTGTGTGTGTCTATAAATAAATATAATATAAAATACTAATAACTCTCAGCAAATCTCATTCACTTGCTATTAGCCGCTGTGGAAATCTACAAGACATTACCTATGTAGATACACGTAGGGTAGTCACAATTGATTGACCATTTTTGACAAGAATTTAGTATTAATTCATGTCAATCTTCAGATTAAGCCAAACTGGCCTGGGTTGGTCCGTGAATGGGTGACCACCCGACATACCGAGTGTACTCCGTACCTCGGAGAGCACGTACACTTTGATAGTTGATACAGGTAGTCAGTGGCCCGAAAATCTGAAAACCAGTCTTATTAAAGAGTAGTTGAACGTCAGTATGTAAAATGAATAAGCACTCACCATGAACCTTGGCGAACGCAGCTTAATAGCATCTTTCTGGCAAAAAAAATCGTCCAAAATCTCCCCATTTTCGGTAGATAGTGCCAATTTAAACACACTAAAACAGGTCCCTAAACTACTTAATAATTTCAATCTTCCCAGTTAACTATACGGAATCCTAAAAAGAAGCATTCCTTTTGTCGTTTGGCACAGAAGGACAAAGGCATTTGTAAATGAGACACACGGCATTATTGCAGTCGTTGTGTAACTAGGATTGTTAACAAAAAGCCGAAAAGCAAAAGTCGTCTTTGTTTGTTTCAATAGTCATTTGTTTAATTTTATTTGCAAAAAAAACCGGATAAATGAGAATGCTGCACAAAGGCAAAACAAGAGGGCTTCAAAGCCGGACATGCATGAACAAATCCACACGGATTGTAACCGTAAGTGGAACTCATTAGGGACCTATTACTGTTTGAGTGGATGCCCGAAAGAGAAGGACATAATCCTAGCGGGAGAGGGAAGGTATGAGAATTACTGATTCAAATGTATGTAAGAATTAACAGATGTCACACAGTTTCACCCGGGTAGTTCCTGTTCCCATGGGAATACAGGGATAAAAAGTAGCCTATGTCACTCGGGGATAGAGTAGCTTCCCAACAGTGAAAGAATTTTTCAAGTCGGTCCAGTAGTTTTTAACCCCCGACGCAAAAACGACGGGGTGTTGTAAGCTTAACGTGTCTGTGTGTCAGTGTGCGGCATGTGAGAAGACAGAGTAGAAGGATAACTTTATTTAATCTAGTATCAGTAACAGAAATTCATCCGGGTAGACTGGAAGCCGACCTTAGGCGGCTTCGTTCTGCGATACTGTGATCGGTGGCCGCGTGGCCGCCTTAGCCGGGTTAGCCGGTCAAAGAAGCTCCTGGCTAAAAAGTAACAGCTATTTGAGTCCATCTTCAGAATAAGCCCTGGATGCCTAGGACCACCCATTACATACCGAATTCCCGCCGTGCCTCGGAAAGCACGTTGGTCTGCACGCTGGTCTGTTGGCATCTTTGACAGTCGTTACAGGTAGTGAAAGGCCCGAAAGTCTTACAATCAGTCTTACCACGGATTAACGTATTACCCAGTACTAACTGGGTTCTGAAGGCCAGATTGGCAGTCGCTCCATGTAACATAGTGGTATTCAGCTGTATCATCATCATCATCTACCAGCCTTTTCCCAACTATTTTGGGGTCAGCTTCCAGTCTAACCGGATGCAGCTGAATACCAGTAGATTACATGAAGCGACTGCCTATCTGACCTCCTGGGTAATACGGTGCCACTTGGTAAGACTGGTTGTCGGACTTTTCATGCCTTTGACTACTGTATTCAGCTGTATTTGGTTATTATTTATCCCCAAGATCCTTCATAAAATTATTCAAACAAAAGCATTTTTTTTGTTGAGATTTCTTTTCTTTCGTCCCCGTTACGCGTCACGAACTTATGACAAGTTACGAAACTCAGGGGTGTCACTAACAGAAAAATGTCACGGACTGGGGAGGAAACTTAGGGTATTAATATGGGAGGAACGTGACCTAAGGGTTATTGGCGTAGGTTGAGTTTTGCGAAAAGGATGTGACAGGATAGAATAAATGATTGTGATATTTCTGACTTACTTCGTAATATTTGTCTAGTCTTCACTAACACTAAGCGAAAACTAAGTTAATGCCTAAAATATAGGGTTTTAACAACCTCATCACGAAGCTGTCAACCAAGCATTCTGTACATCAAACTAAGTAACTTTACCTACGCAAAATAATTATTGCTCGGAAACAACTTTTTTTTGGGGTGAAAAATCATGTTTTGTAGTAGAACTCAATGTTACGCACTCGAAACATTGTGCTGAGGGTGTATTGAATAGTACGGGGGTCGTGGAGGGTGTTTAAAGTAAAAATCTCACAGTAAAACTTGTACTTAAGACGCCTGCGGAGCATGCGTATTTCATACAAACGTAATACCAAAATAATTTGTAAATTAAACATATTCCTAAGGTAGTGTGTATTTATTTCGATTGAATTACAGAATATCTAGGTTCCCAAATATACATTTTGATCGGACACTGATTTTAACAAGAGTTATAAGAAAAATAAGTTTTCTATAGAAATTTTAAATTCCTCATATCTCGTCTTTGTATCATTGTCCTCTCAAAAAATATATTTGGGAACCTAGATATTCTGTAATCCAATCGAAATAAATACACACTACCTTAAAAATATGCTTGATTTACAAATAATTTTGGTATTACGTTTGTATGAAATACGCATGCTCCGCAGGCCTCTTAATGAAGTCGGTTAAAAACAAAAAACTTATCATAGTGTTATAACTTTGACCCCCAATATCTCCGTAACTACATAGAAGGTTCCCACAAAAAAAATATCGCAATGGCGGGAAGAATTAGTGTCTTTCTGCTTCATTATGAGGTTATTTACACCCTTTATAAATGCAATTTTGGATTTCTAAGTCCAGATGCTTACGTTGATAATTTATATCGTCTGTAATCCAAGGTAAGACCACTGCCCACAATAAACCACTATAGGTTTAGGTATCGCTAGATTTCCTAACAATAGCTATCCATATAGGTTTTAGTGGTCAATATCACTGGTAACTCTCGCTAGCCACCTGCTAAATAATTCCTCAGTCACTTTTACAACTGTCCAGGGATTAAGTTGCCTATTCGATTTGCCCCCTGTAGGGTTGAAGTTATGACCTATTAAATGCGGAGTGCATTGACTAAGTGTGTTTAGAAATTGTCTAGCAGTAACTATTGTTGTTGGAAGGTTATTTGATGTGTTGTGTGTATTTGGATGTTGAGATTGTTAAGGCGATAACACGAGCTAAACGCGAGTTTTATAATTACTAAAAGTATATGATTCACTGCTATAAACAAGACCAGAAAAATATATGATATTCTTCAGGATATATGCTAGCATGATACTGTTTTGAAAACATAATACAATTAATTTGGCTCGATAAAAAGAAATCACGAACTTACCTCTAAAGATATCTTTCAAACAGTAAAAAAATACTAATATGCATGCGATCATTCTGATTTTTTGGCAAATAATTCTACAAGCAATATATTAGCATGATACTGTTTTAGTTTTTTAATCCAATCAATAGTTTTTTTGTAAATCGATCGAAACCACTCATTTCGCGCTATTTGGCCCGCAGTGGCTGACGTAACAACCACTTTGTAGTGCAATCTGATTAGAACTTTATTCTAACAGCATTTCAGACGAAGTTTGAACCACCACAAATAGAGTTGCTAATTTAGCTCGTCTAAGCGCCTTAATTATTTTACGTATAAGACTAGGGGAATACCAAAGAAACGATGGGTGAACTGTGTTAAGGATGATAATAGCAAGGAGGAGGTGTCTCATGAGATGACGAGTTATAGAGAATTTTGGAAGAAGAAGACATGCTGCGCCGACCCCAAATGAATTGTGATAAAGGCATAATAATAAATCAATTTATTGACACACACAAGTTACAAATTATACAAGCAAGAAAACAAAAACAAAGAGCATATTTAAAGGAGTTCAAAACTAGAAGAAACCGTGGGCCCCAAACTAGGCACAGCCTGTATCTTGGTGGCCCAATACAGACAGTAAAGGCAGATTGTATAACTAACTCTTCTAATTTCATTCAATAAATCAAACTAAAACTAAAATCATGAAAAGAATCATGGTATTTGTTTTTTTGACTAAAATAATAATGGACATGAATGTTGATAGATGGTGTATCTATGTGAGGAATGACATGAAAGAGAAAGGAGTAAATGATGCGTGAAGTCTGACAGTTGAGAATGGAAGAAAAATACGTCTTGCGCCGACTCCAGGTATAAAATGGCGTGAATAAGGTATAAATTCATTTCCCTCCTGAGCTTTTATCGATACATACGGGGTGATAGTGATGTTATGGGGTGCATCAGAGTTGAAAGTGATTTCTTACCCATTCTAACTAAATGTAAATGTTTGTCTGGCGAGCAGCGGTGCCCCAGTGGTGGCGGCCCCGACTTACGAACAGTAAGTCGTGGGTTCGAACTCAGGCAGTCGCATTACTTTGTGTAATTTATTTCATCACCACTGCTCTCAAAAACGGTGAAAGAAAACATCGTGAGGAAACCGGCATGTCATAGAATCAAAAATTCGAAGACATGTGACATCTACCGCCCGCGTGGTGGATTATAGCCCATACGCAAAATACGCGCTTTGACGGGGAGTTGCGGACACCAGCTCGTTGTACAATACAATACAATACAATACAAATGTTTGTCAGGACCATCATCATTTTCATTGTTTGTTTTATTTGAAACAAACAATGCTTCTCTGGAATAAAGAGTTTTATTTCTTACCAACACCCCAAAACTCTTCTGTCGGCCGTACAAAAGCTCCACACAGCAAAAAATCGACAATCGACCAATACTCGATTCAAGGGTACTGTTGACCATTAAGTAGGCTTCCGATACAGGCATATTTCACCCCTGTCAATGTTCAGGGGTGATAAGTGTCAAACCCACCCCTTGACATGGATAAAAGCCTTAAATAAAACTCATTTGTAATCCTAAAACTGCTAGTCTATCGCTTTTTTCATGCTCTGGACCATTTTGTCTTTGTCCAAAAAGGTAGAGGTTGTTTAATGGGTTTTTGGAGCCATGTTTGTTGTGGAAGGAAAATAATTGGGGTTGGTTTGTGGGTTTTTAAGATGGTTGCTGTTGTTACAATGAAAGTCTTTAGAGTCGACTAGGACTTCGCCCACGACTTCGTCCGCGAAAATGGTGATAGCTCAGCTAATGTGCATGATTTCAATATAATTTATAGCCTACGTTACTCGATAAAGATGTAGGTTTCTTATGGTGACCAAATTTTAATAATCGGTTGGGTAGTTTTTGAGTTAACGTAACAAACACAAAAACCAATTCATTCCTGTTTATAATATTAGAATAGAAGTTTAGATTAAAGACAACATTAGATTTTGTAGCCCTGCACTATGGGCATAGTCATTTAGTCAATCCTTTACAATCTATGGTGTTGATCGTTGATCGTTGATCGTTGACATTAAACGTAGTGATTATTTACTCTGTGGTTGACATTGTGAAATCTCTGAGAATAAACGACTCGTACCACAGAGCATCTTTAGATAACTCGTACTCTCGAGCAAAAATCCTTTTATTCAAGCAAAGAGATTCAGAAGATAGCTCGTCATGTCATTGTATTTGAATGTATTTGTATTTAAGTAAAATCATCAGTATAATTATGTTCCAGTTAATGATTAAGCAAGATAAGCCACTGTTCTTCGTGAGTGTGTTGTGATGTAGGAAAACGTTTTATTCAAAGTTTATAGTATATATAAAGGGTGTAAAACACCTTGAACGAAATCGGAAGGTACTTGTTCTTTCCGTCATTGCGATTTGTTCTGAACCATACCTGAGAACCGTCGACATACGGAGATACCTATTAAAGAAAAAAGTCTCAACATTTCAACTCTTTTTAAATAAAAAATTTGTTGTTACTTAACTTTAAATACCTCTTTGACCATTGTACTACTTATCAATGCATTCATCAGCAATATGTTCGGAGATCATCTAAGTCCACAAAAAATGTAAAGCGAGTAATGCCATTTTTTTTTTATTTTCTGTTGTAACTACCCAGTGGTGTGCCAGTGGCAACAGCCAGAAAATGATTGTCCTCCAACACAATAAAACAACATCACGACTCGGTATGAAAATGTGCTTAGTCGTGTGCTAAGATTTTTGTTTTTATTCAACATCGACGGTGATGGACAGCAAAGAAAGGAAACCTTTGATTAATAGTCTTCTACTACTGTCGTCTGGAAGGGTGAACATACAGAGAATGTACCTAGCATACATAGTGACAATAAATCAATTGAAAGTGTGGTCATCAATACTCGTGCCATCTCTGTCGGTCCAGTGGACAGTTACAAACGAGTGAGTGAGACCTTACTTTTTCTAATTTTATTGGGTGGTGGTGACAAACTTCTATTACTCCTAGAACCAAAAAATCGAAGAGATGTGACATCTACCAACCGGCACTGGGCCCGCGGGATGGATCAAAACCCACTCTCTCCTGTAGAGGAAGCCTGTGTCCCAGATCCGGTTTTTTTTTCATCATCATCATCATTTCAGCCGAAAGACGTCCACTGCTGGACATAGGCCTCCCCCATGTGTAGCCACATTGACCGATCCCGTGCGATTCGCATCCAGCGGATTCTTGCAGCCCTCGCCAGACCATCTGTCCACCTAGTGGGAGGCCTTCCCACACGACGTCTTCTTGTTCACGATCGCCACTCCAGAATTTGTTATTTATTAAAAAAAGTAAGTTTCCTCACACTACGATTTTTTCCTATATCGTAGGTGCGCTTACAAACATTTAAACTCACATAAACAGCCAACCCGGAACAACTATCTCTTGGTCATTTGTTCCGTGTGGAAATCGAACCCACGACACCCGGCGTAGCAGTCAATCGCTTAGCTACTGCGCCAAGAGTGCCGTCAGTTTAGGTCAATTCAATTATATTGTTTGGTGCAACGAGTCGAAAGAAGGAGGTCGTTTGCTGTCTCTTCAAGCTCAAAAACTTATGCTTGGCCCCACGGGTTTTTTTAGTTTATTTTTTTACAATAATTGATTAACTGTTAGCGAAGTAGATACAATTGTTAAACAATCGCATTAGACCGATTCGGTTGGCGTCCACAAATGAAGGGTTTATCATAAAAAAACGACAAAGTACAACATTTTCCTACGAGTTTTGGCACCCTAGTGTCAATAAAACTCGTATAAATCACTAAGTTGATTGATGCAACATCCTTAAGCGCTGACGTGACAAGAAAACCCAGCTTTCTTCCTGTGTTTTGTGATCATCATTACAGATACTTATTGTCGACTTGGCTGTGGCTTAGCTTGGATTTAGGGTTAGAAAAATATGTGGGTAGTTTTGTAGCGTGGTATATTGTTGGTATGGCTGTCTAGAAGTGTGCGAATCTTAGGTATTTTGTATTTACTGTAAGTACTGACTGGTTGTCAGACTTTTTGTGCCACTGACTACCTGTAACGGCTGTCAAAGACGGACAAATAACAGCCGCGACCAACAGCTTAACGTGCTTTCCGAGGCACGGAGGAAACTCGGTATGTAAGGGTGATCACCCATCCAGAGACCAACTGCAATTGAAGGTGCAATTTTTAGAGCAATTTGTTTTGAGGTTCTCATGGCTAAATAATAACAGCTGCTCGGATCGATCGTTGGGTTAAGCCGTGCTTGCCTAGGTTGGTTTGTGGATGGGTGACCACACTTACATGCCGAGTTTTCTCCGTGCCTCGGAAAGCACGTTAAGCCGGTCCGGGACCATCTGTCCATTTTTGACAGTCGTAACAGGTAGTTAGAGGCCTAAAAAGTCTGACAACCAGTCTTACCAAGTGGTATCGTGTTCCCGAGTATTAACTGGGTTGTGGAGGTCAGATAGGCTGTCGCACCGTATAAAGAAAGAAAAAAAGAAAAAGCATTTATTAGACCGACAGGACAAAACAAAAAAAAAAAAAAATGGTAAAATTGTGATTAAATTGTGATTTGTGTAAAATACTGGTATTCAGCTGCATCCGGTTAGACTGGAAGCCGACCCCAACATAGTTGGGAAAAGGCTAGATGATGATGATATATTTTTAATCTACTATTACCAAAATACATCCTAAAAATTCACACTAACCCCCTCACAACCCAATTAAACAAGAAAACGATCTAGAACTCCGCTCCAGATACCTCTCATCCAGAAAAATACACGAGTTTATCCCTAAATCCGACTGAAAGAGATAGATATAGCCGTCAGGCGCAGCCTACCTTCTCATCGACTTACCGACGTGCCTAATCCATGGCCGGACGTAACCTAAACCCGTATTGGAGAACAACAAAGATTAGGTCCCGAGAGATTACTATACTATTTGTGTCTGTCGATACCGTAAGGGTGTTGTTCCACTGCTGACTATTAGCGGGGAGCGAGTGCTCCAACAATATGAGGTTGAGCCAGATTGGATTGTATGTATGTAATAAACTGGACAGGTGTTAGGTGTTAGGCAAATATTCGAAATCGAGTTTTTATTAGTTTTATCAGCAATTGTGTAAAAAAATATTTACTATCAGCCACTTGTGTCCTACTGCAGGGCAAAGGTGTCCCTCCTTCCTTCTACTTATTCCTATCTAGTGCTGCTATACGCCATAATAAAATGTATCATCTATTCTAATATTATAATGGTGAAGAGTTTGTGTTTGGTTGAACGCTCTAATCTCAGGACCTACTGATCTGAATCGAAAAAATCTTTTTTGTGTCGGATAGTCCATTTATCGAGGAAGGTTATAGGCTATATAACATCAGGCTACTACTAATAGAAGCGGAGCATAAATAAAAAATCTTGCAAAAACGAGGAAGATAATATTTACCTTTTTTTAGGGTTCCGTAGCCAAATGGCAAAAAACGGAACCCTTATAGTTTCGCCATGTCTGTCTGTCTGTCTGTCTGTCTGTCTGTCTGTCTGTCCGCGGATAATCTCAGTGACCGTTAGCACCAGAAAGCTGAAATTTGGTACCAATATGTATATCAATCATGCCGACAAAGTGCAAAAATAAAAATTTAAAAAAACATTTTTATTAGGGTACCTCCCCCAGACGTAAAGTGGGGAGCGATTTTTTTTTTAATTTTGACCCTGACGTGTGATATATTGTTGGATAGGTATTTAAAAATGAATAGGGGTTTTCTAAAATCATTTTTTGATAATATTAATATTTTAGGAAATAATCGCTCCGAAAGTCAAAAACAATGTGTCCCCCCCCCTCTAACTTTTGAACCATAAGTTTAAAAAATATGAAAAAAATCACAGAAGTAGACCTTTATATGAACTTTCTAGGAAAATTATTTTCAACTTGATGAGTTGAATAGTTTTTGAGTTATATAGCACTTTTTCAAAAAAACGCAAATGATAACTTTGTTTTTCATACAAATACTATGAAAAACAAAGTTATTTTTGCTGACGAAAAATGTTGGTATTTTTAATGGTCTGGGAAGCTACGGAACCCTACAGTGAGCGTGGCCCGACACGCTCTTGGCCGGTTTTTTTTTCTCTCTACGTGACGTGCGTGGGTCAGCTAGTAACTTTATAAGTTACCGTGTTTGAGCTTTTTCGCTTTTATTTTTGTGACGCAGACGAAGTAGAAAATAAATCTTAAAAGTTTTTGACAAAAAAACAGAAAATAAATAGACCCCTTTGCTGCTCTTATTCTTCTTCCTAGCGCTATATAATTAGGAGAGCCGACCCCATCTACAGTAGGCTGTAGATGGGGTCGGCTCTCCTAATTTTCTTGCGCCGGTTAATCTGCCCTGGGTTGTCGGATCGGGCAGTTCTTCCTCCAGTAAGAGCTTGGTCATTCTAGTCCACCACGTAGCAGGAGGTCATCCTCTACCTCTTTTATATTCAAGTAGTTTTTTTCATGTTCCTCAACATTCAGATGTACACCTACCACTGCTTGTCTCTGCATCACCCAAAGGTTGACTGGTAGAGAATGCCTATGGCATTAAGTCCGCCTCTGTACTATATGTGCTTGAAGTGTTAAATAAATAAACATATGTCATGTAAAATACCATCTGAGACGGCTCTCGGTTAGTTTTTCTAGTATGCGGGTGACTTCGAAAAAAGTCCCCTTGTTGTGAAAATGGGCCCCTTGATGCGAAAGATGGATTAACCGATATACCTAAGGATAGTCTGATAATAACCATTGCTGATTTATTCTTCTTGGCGGCAAAAGACTACAGAAAAGATGATAAGCGTTTTCTCGAATTGCTTCTTTCTTTTATTATAGGATTTTTTTTTTCGACAGGTTAAATGAAAAAATAAACGATCATCAATCGCTTCCTCGTTGACAATGGAACAAATGCCTTAAGGGATTAACCACTGTCCACTATTAACTGCCAAACGATTCCCAACGCTGTCTCAAAAACAAAAGGTATTAAATGAACAGGTGGCCTACCATGACGTTTTAAAGCAGGATTGTTTTAATCTTATTCCGGAGTAAGAAAGAGATGGAGCTAGACGTTCTCTATAGCTCTGTCACTTTCCCACACTGAAATGACATTAAAACAATCCTGCTTTAAGACGTCATGGTAACCCCCCTGAAGGAAAATAGTCAAATGATTCATAGTACGTTTTTAGTGCGTATTTAGGGATTTCGGACAAAGCAAGCACTCTTAAAATTTAATGTTGTAAAATTGTACAGAAATGTATGGGTCAGCGATATATGGGCTAAGTTAGTGATAATATGTAGTTGGGTATATTCTAAGGGATGCCTGACCTAAGTAAATAGAGCCTACATTAGACAGTAAACAGTGGAGATATTTTGGCAACTGAGCTGATTCTGAAGGACGCCAATTGTAATGAAACTTTGAGGTAGCATTACTTCTAATTAACAAAAGCGAATTTGACATTCGACGTTGTTCATTTATAGCTGTTTAAGATGAAAAGAAATATCAGTTTAGGTTAGTAGTTCAGTCTTGTGTAAAAACCGAAACAGAGCCCGGAGCTGTAAAAAGTTCGCGATTTTTATATGTCGGGAACAAAATCGAGTTGTGTGTGAGAAACAGTGGTAGCGGTATCGAGAGCAAAAGTATCTTTTATTCCCTACTAGCTGATCCACGCGGGCTCGTCTGCGTAGATCAGCTATATAGGGTGGAATTTTTCAATGCCACCTGGAGGGAAAGTACTCTACATACTGGAGATAGAAAATTTTACTCACAGGAAACATTCCTTTATTTTTAAAAAGAAACAAATCTGCATACACAGATTTTCGGAAATTATATTTCCATTTAGTTAACCATTAGTGGTTAATGGGTCTTGTGTAACACCGGCAACACTTAAAACACGCCATCAAAAACGTTTATCATTGGCAAACAGATCGGTAACATAGTGGGTTGAAAATAGATCAAGTTGATGATCAAAACACTCAATTATGTATAGGTTTGCTATGTTTTCCCAATTCCATACAATGTGCTTTTTAAAAAAGCGTTTCTGCTCTTTTTTTTAAACTTCGCTCCGAACTGGGAATTTTACTGTATCATGGGTGCGTTAAAACATACACAAACAGCCAGACCCAGTACAACTACCAGAACAACTACTCATATAAATATTTGTTCCGTGCGTGAATCGAACCCGTGACACTCAGCACATCAGTCAATCGCTCAGGGGCCTAATTCTGCTATTTTAATAAATTCGTCACTCCAAAACGATTCCATTCTCATCCCATTGTCATTTTGTTTAAAGTTCGTAATCTGCTAAATTCACAATGGTCGGTCAATGGTCTCGTAATAAAATTGTGTTTTAATGGCATTGTCGTATTGTCATTATTATGAAACCCTTAGTACAAATGCTTTTCGAAATCTACTACTAAATGCGAACATTTATTCATGCCAGATTTCATGTACGAGATTAATATTCTATGACATTTCTTTCAATGGAGTGTCAGTGGTTGTTCATGGAGAAGTCATAATGGCGCCATTATGATAGTAGAACTAACAAACTTGTCAAAATTCGACAGAACTTGATCATTATGAAATCAATGATCGAATACTCTGACACTATTGTAATAGCAGAATCGAGGCCCAGCACTGTGCCAATCATGCCATCCTGTATCCCGCATGTCCTTTATTTATCCTATTAATTTTTTCAGTCTTTTCCGAACTATTTAATAAACTACTGAATACCAGTAGTTTACATGAAGAAATTGCCTATGTAACTTAGTTACTACAAATTAGTTACTCGGTATAAAGTTTCGAACTACCTGTAACGACTGTCAAAGATTTACGAATGACAGCCAGGACCAACGGCTTCAATGTGCTTTCTGAGGTACGGAGGAGTCTCAAGTTTCTAATGGATGATCACCGATTCACTGGCCTAATTGAGATCCAGCTAGTCCCTTCGCTGCCCTTCCCAGCGCGCCGGGAAGGGCAGCGAAGGGACTGGCCTGCAGCGGCGCCCTAAGTCGAAGCTCGTACCCTCAGATTGCCTTTAGCTCGCTGTCGCTTAGTTTAAAAGTTTTATGACCCTGGCTGGAGGCCTTACACTCAAGGTACCACAGGACATTCCGGTTAAGCAGCAGCCAGCCTCATTGGTTGACCTGCGAGACGCGCTTTACAACAAAAAAAACACAGGCTGAACGTGGCAAGTATAGTTTATCCTTCGACGAACCCACGCGTCTGTTGTAACTCAGCCTCGAGCCCCTCAAAGCCTCACTCTCAAACCAAATCCATTTCCTTCGTTAACGTACGGGTCACTACAAAGGCCCACGCACACATTGGAACTGGACAATGTTTGGCGGTATGATTCAGCATGCAATTCTGAGATTGTTCCTTTGTATGGGGCAATTGTATTACTCGTGTATACTATGACTTAGACACATTTGATTGGCTGGCAGTCCAATCCAAGGCGACTGAATGTAATCAAAGGCATTGTTCTCAAAATTAAAACTATTTTATTTATGAGGTTGTTAAATAATAAGAGCCGCTTGATCCAATCTTCAGGTTCAGCTGCGCATGCCTAGGTTGGTCCACGTATTGGTGACCTGGCCATCCATTACAGACCAAGTTTCCTCCGTGCCTTGGAAAGCACGCGAAGCCGTTGGTCCCGGGTGCCATTAGTAGGTCTTTGACAGTCGTCAAGTAGGTAGTCATGAGGCCCAAAAGTCTGACAACCAGTCTAATCAAGGGGTATCTTATTGCCCAGTACTAACTTTGTTGTGGATGTCAGATAGGCAGTCGTTCCAAGTTAAATACAATGTATTCAACTGCATCCGGTTAAAATGGAATCCGACCCTATAATAGTGGGAAAAAGCTTAGGAATCCTAATGGAAAACCCAGTAAACTTTGTCCGAGAATCGAACCCCAGGACCTCATGCTCAAGGGCACGCCACGATAGTGGCGATAAGTCCTCTCTTTGAGGAGTGGCTTGGGAGGCGCCAGCGCCACGGCGTCCTCACCTTCCCTGACCTGACGCAGGTCCTCACTGCTACGGACGGGCTAGCTCGCTCCGTTTTATGACGACAGGCCGTGTCGATGACGGCGCGTTCGTGTTCCACGCGCGCCTCAAAGAGATGTCAGCATGAAGGAAGGGGCCTGCAAGGGCCGCAGCCTGCTGGGGCTGCTCGAAAGAGATACCGTGGCCCCGGAACATAAAGGGCAAGGAAGGACGAGGAAGGTTTTAGTCAGTAAAAGTCTGACACTCCCTCCCGCTCCGCCCAGAGTGTGAAAAGTCATTCGATGATTTCCCATCCGAAAAAAAAGAACCTTATACTCAGCAGTCGCGCTTACGATAGTTTAGACTTCTACTAGAATTGTAAGTTCCTTTTATTTTATTGCCTTCTTCAAAAACGTATCTACAGGAACTTAGAAACATTCCATTTAATTTTAAGAGAAGGTTTTCAAAAGCCCTCACATACAAGTTGGGTAAAGGCCAGAACAGAGCATCATAATAATATGTCTCACAATAACCTGGCAGAGAGCCCAATCGATGTCGTAAAGACTGAACGCATTACCCGGGTCGATAGAAATGCTATACAACCTGTGCTCAATCAAACTTACAAAGCAATGGATTAAGAATTCCTTTCGAAAGTCTTTCGGGTTTAAAGTAAGTTACGCAATGAATGTGTTGCTCCAATGACTGGCTTTAACTTTGGGCAAAGGATTAGCATTGCCATTCAACAATGCTGCCAGTTTTAATAGCTCGCTTGGGCAAACTGCCAGACGTTGGCACTTTGGCTTAGTGTAAGGGCCAATACACGTGCCCACGAAATGCGTCGTTTTGTTGTGCAAATTCACGTGCAATGTAAAAAAACGCGATAAAATATCGTGTGGTCAAAAATGTTGCTTTAACGTGCCGCGATGCGATATCATGTGGTGTGTGTGGTCCCAAATGCATTGGCAATGCTGAATGCTCTACAGACGTAAACACCGAAGTGTGATTTCTTTGCCTCGAAATGGGTATACGTACTCGTATCGCGAATACACGAGTTTCTGTGAGAGGATAAACAAACTATTACTTTTTTCTTGTAGTTGTTCTGTAATTCCGTATTAAAAATGTTTATTTTACCTATGCGATAGTATGGTTTTATGTCTGTTATGATATACATATTTTCTCAAATCGATGACCTAAAAACCTCGCATAAAGAAACACTATAAAAAACAATCGTTCAAAACCGTAATAATATTAAAACCCAAACAAAAACTAAATCTCAGCAGTGTAAACATATATTTGCTTAGTTTCCGTTAAGTGTGTCATAAAATAGTCGTAAAAAAAGCTTACATGGGGTAATGTAGGTGTTTTATGACCCCCTGCAGAGTTGTAGTATATGAAATAAATATGAGGTGATGTAGTTCATATAATCGTGTGAGTGGTTTGAACTTTATATGCAGACTCTGCTATCAGAGGTTCAAAGTCAGGTCAAGTATTTTTTAGGATATCTGACAAAATAATCAGCCTTTTGAAAGTACTGTTGGATAAAGGATTTTTTAAGGGTAGGTACTAATAATAAATCTGAAGGCGTACATAAGTTGGGCAGGACATCTAGCAAGGCAAAGTAATGGCAGGTGGCATAAAGCTGTGACCGTGTAGTGTCAGGACTGGAAAGAAAAGTGTTGGTCGTCCAGCGGCGAGATGAGCATACGAAATTGTTGACATCGTCATTGTAATAAATTTTATATAGGTTTCACGTACATTTTTGAAGTGAAAACATGAGCTTTGTGCACCTGAACAAAAAAAACAGACGAATTGATAACCTAGCTCCTCTTTTCAGAAGTCGGTTGAAAATCATGGAACTCGCGTGACCGTTACCTACTAGCACTCGTAGCCGATCTTATATCGGCATATCCCAAAGACTGCCCCGCGTGTTATTTTATGATGTACACGGACAAAAAGGTAGGCGTTACGTATTTAACAAACAATATATTAAATGGACAGTCTTATCACGCTCAGTAATCCGACAATGTGTGTTTAGGCTAGGTAGATAGATGTGAGCGATAGCGTTAAACGTTATTGATTTAAGTATATTGTCAACTATAATGCAGGGTGTAAACCAGGGTGTGCTGCTCGACGAGGTGGGCAAGCTCTTTGAGAGAGTGATTGCAAACCGCCTCGCCGAGCACCTTGAGGGGATGGGGCCGAATCTTGCGGAGAACCAGTATGGTTTCCGCAAGGGGCGCTCTACTGTGGACGCAGTCATGCGCGTGAGAGCCCTCACGACGGGGGATGCGATATCCCGGGGTGGGGTTGTCTTGGCGGTGTCTCTCCACATCGCCAACGCCTTCAACTCCCTGCCCTGGAGCTGCATCAGGGAGGCACTCCGGTATCACCGGGTGCCGACCTACCTCCGTCGTGTGGTTGGGGACTACCTGACGGACAGGGCCGTCATCTACCCCAGTCGCTGCGGAGATTGGAACCGGCGAGAGATGTCGTGCGGTGTCCCACAGGGATCGGTTCTGGGACCGCCCCTGTGGAACATCGGTTACGACTGGGTGCTGCGCGCCGACCTCCCTAGTGGTGTCAGCGTCGTTTGCTACGCAGACGACACCCTGGTGCTGGCACAGGGGAGGTCGCACGAGGCGGCGGCCGAAGTGATGACACGCGGGGTTGCGATAGTCGTTGAGAGGATCCGGCAACTGGGTCTCGAGGTGGCATTGCACAAGTCCGAGGCCATGTGCTTTCATGGGCCTCGGAACGCGCCACCGTCGGGATCCACACTGACGGTAGGAGGGGTATCCATCGGCGTCGAGTCGACGTTGAAGTACCTAGGACTCGTCCTCGACAGCCGGTGGAACTTCGTGGAGCATTTCCGACGTTTGGCCCCCAGGCTGGAACGGACCGGGGCTGCCTTCAGGCGGCTCCTGCCCAACCTTGGGGGGCCAAACGCCTTCTGCCGCAGGCTCTACGCGGGGGTCGTGCGGTCCATGGCCCTTTACGGGGCCCCAGTGTGGGCGCGTTCTTTGAGGCGGCGAGCCGCACACTATCTGAACGCGCCCCAGAAAGTGGTGGCCGTGAGAATGGTCCGTGGATACCGCACGATCGCCCGCGAGGCGGCGGGCCTGCTTGCCGGATTGCCGCCATGGGATCTGGAGGCGATAGTCCTCGCGCGCCTACACGAATGGCGCGCGGAGGCACTACGCCGGGGGGAAACTCCGCTGCCGCGGCAAATCGCCGTTCAGCGGACAGACCTCCGGCGCGATCTCATGGCGACATGGAGAGAGCGACTGTCGCAACCCCGTGCAGGGCACGCCACGATATTGGCGGTAAGTCCCCTCTTTGAGGAGTGGCTTGAGAGGCGCCACGGCGCCCTCACCTTCCGCCTGACGCAGGTCCTCACCGGACACGGATGTTTCGGGAGGTACCTGCACCGAATCGGGCGGGAGGAAACGCCCGGGTGTTTCCACTGTGAGGATCGACCGGAGGACACGGTGGAGCACACGGTGGAAGTCTGCCCTGCGTGGGCGGAGCACCGCCGTGTCCTCGTAGCGGCGATCGGCGGCGGCGACCTCTCGCGTCCGGCCCTGGTTCAATCCATGGTCCGGAGCGAGACGGAATGGCAAGCCGTCACCTCCTTCTGCGAAGCAGTCATGCTGGCGAAGGAGGTGGCGGAACAAGAGAGGGAGAGAGCCTCTCTTCCCGGCCGCCGCGGGAGACGCACCGGGCGTCGGGGGCCACGTGGTGGCTACCGGCCACCGTAGATGCGGGCCTGTGGACGGTTAGCTATGGGCTAGCTAGCCGTCCGTCCGTCTAGTGACGACAGGCCGTGTCGACGGCGCGTTCGTGTTCCACGCGCGCCTCAAAGAGATGTCAGCAGAAGAGAGGGGCCCGCAAGGGCCGAAGCCTGCCTGGGTTGCGGGACTGTTCGAAAGAGATACCGCGGCCCCGGAACGTAAAGGGCGAGGAAGGAACATGGATGGGTTTTAGTCAGTAAGAGTGTCTGACACTCCCTCCTGCTCCGCCCAGAGTGGGAGAAGTCATTTGATGATTTCCCATCCTAAAAAAAAAAAAAAAAAAAAAAAGGGTGTAAACCACCTCATCACGTATTTTGTTGTTTTGTCCCGTACCAGAGAAACTTCAAGTTACGGAAATATTGAAGGTCAAAGTTCTCTATGACTTGCATCTCAACAGCCACCTCTTTCAATCAAAGAAGTAAAGAACAGCTGATTTCGCGTAGGTCTATGCATAGATGCTTTCAATTCATTACATCTACGCGAAACCCGCTATCTCTTGATTAAGCTAATAAGCTTTGACAAGTTCTAAATTCAAATCTGACAGTTGCAGCCATAACTCCAAACTAATCCGACAATTCGTGACGTGACAACTTCTCATTAGCTAATAGTAGTCTGGATTTCCACAATCCAATTGGGAAGTGCAATTAGTATTGTAACCTGAATTGGATTACAGGAACGGGCCGTATGCATCTGTTTATTGTTTTAGTCTCTTAATCTGGTATCACTGATGAGGCGCCCGTACTTACAGTTGACGAGGAAGCGAATAGGTTTCAACTAATTTCAAAAGATGTAGGTCCCTTTGTGAAAAAGACCTGTCATTTGTAGATCTTTGACAGCCGTTACAGGTAGTCAGTAGTCCTAAAGTCTGACTACTAGTCTTACCATGGGGTTCGATTTCTTCAGTAATAACTGGGTTGTGGAGGTCAAATAGGCAGTCGCGTCATGTAAAATACTGGTATTAGGTAAAACTGGAATCAGACCTCGTTATAGTCGAGAAAAGACCTGGCCGATATTGACACCACGGTAATATTTAAAATTGACCAATCAACTAATTTGATTTCATAATGAGATGCGCACCATAATTATTGAGAAATCTCTATCTCCGTAATATTGAATTATTTATTTGGTGCTGCGTTAATAACATCAGCTACGCGGATGAAATGGTATTGCTGAGCCATCGATCAGTGCACTTAGGAGGCTTCTCGGCATCTGTGGGGATTATGCGGTGGCTCATGGCCTCAGGTGCAACAAAGAGCGAACTTCTAGTTTTCAAAGCGGGTAACAAATGTTACGACACTGCCCCGCCAGTCACACAGAGGGGGGGCGCTCAGCATTCTAGGGTACCTAGGACATTGGGTCACCTATAGTCTGTCCGACGATGTGGACGTGGAGAGGGAGCGCAGAGCATTGGCAGTCCGATGTAACATGCTGGCCCATAGGTTTGTACGTTGTACAGAAGAGGTAAAAATGACACTCTTGAGAGCGTATTGCCCGACTATGTACACGTGCGCTCTATGGGTGGGCTATACAAAAAGTTTGTACAATGCTCTGCGAGTCCAATATAATAACGCCTTCAGAGTTTTCTTGGGACTACCACGCTTTTGCAGTGCATCAGGGATGTTTGCGGAGTACGGCGTGCCTGATTTTTACGCTCTTATCCGAACACGGGGGCCAAAGTCGCCACTCAGTGGGTGCCAGAAGACGGGCAGCGTCGCCGAGGGAGGCCTAGAAAAAGCTGGCGTGACGACTTAGAAGCGTTTGCGATAGATTGGCATGAGAGAGCCGCACGTAGAGAGGAGTGGAAGACTATGGGGGAGGCCTTTGCCCAGCAGTGGGACAATACAGGCTAATAAAGAAAAAAAAAAAAAAACGAACACCGCCGGCAATTATTGAAAAGCGAGTGGCCCGCTTGTCGTTCACTTAAGAGCGGTCGCCTTACCTATTGTCAGATTCTCAGGACCTATCGATTCACGTTGCCAGTAGCTGCATCGGTTGTGGGCAGTCGCCCAATTTCAAGTGGGTTCTGGTATTAAGCTTCATCTAGTAATACTGGAAGTTATTCCAAAGATGGTTGGGTATTTGGTAAAGGATCTTATACAGCGTTTGTAAATATAAATTTAAATAAATTTCGCTGGACATTAACACACAGCGCCATCTAGTGCCACACTAAGCAAGGCTTGTGTCGTGGACACCAGATAGTTAATATACTACTAATATACTTTTTTAACCGACTTCTAAAAAAGGAGGAGATTCTCAATTCGGATGTTTCTATTTTTTTGTTATGTCGGTTCTTCTTTGTAAATTCATACTTATTTTACTATACATAAAAACATCCATGACTCGGAAACAAATGTCCATGCTCATCACACAAACATTGGCTCTTACCGGGATTCGAACTCAGGACCCTAAGAACGTAAGGCAGCCTCACTACCGCTGCGCCATTCGGGTCGTCAAATACGGTAGTGTAGTCATATTTAGGGGTAAAATATATCTAGACTATTAAACTGAACCACTTTCTTCATAGGACCATAATCGAATAAATATTATCATTGTTAAAAACATGCGAGTCTCTGGGGATTGTCAATAGAAGTAAAAGTGCTACGAAGCGTGACCGTTCACGCGAGTTCTACGATTTTTGTTCACTCGTGACTCAAAAACATTTTAATTTTTAATAATATTTTAATTTATTATTTTTTTCTATAACTTATTTTTGTAAATGCTGGTTAACCAGTAATTGGCGACTGTGTGAGTCCAAGACCGTAAACCTTTTTATATCTATATGCTGTACACAGAAGCCGTTGATGAACCTATATTAATAAATAAATGAATAAATAAGTATTACATGCCTGACTTGCCAACCGATTACCACACAACTTTTTATTCACCAACGCCATTTTCAGACTTCCTCGGATGTATTAATTTCGTATTTTATCGATTCGCGTTACTTGTGCTAGCTGTTTACTTATTTATCTCTTTTGTGAATTTTTATCTCTATCAATTTCGATAATTATCATAATAATGGAATACACACAGATAATAACAGTAAGTAGGTTCCTTTTTTTTTTAAAAAAGTAAAACCGACTTCAAAAAGAAAAAGTGAAAAATAACTTTAGCTTCTGAAGTCGGTGACGTTTGTATGATTGATTTAATTTTTTTGTCACCGACTTCAGAAGCTAAAGTTATTTTTCACTTTTTCTTTTTGAAGTCGGTTTTACTTTTTGCAAAAAAGTTTTTATTTTTCACTTTTTAGTGGTTCACATGGAAAGTGCATACCGTTACAATTACAACAAGCACAAACACGACTAGGATACATTGTCTCATTATGGAGTTCCGTGACTCTTGGCTTCATCATCAGATCTGATGGTAGAATGGTTCTTATCAAACGCAAATGCTTCACTTGTTGTAGAAAATATAAAAATTGCTTTACGTTATCCTATAAAATTTGAAGAGTTCCCTCGATTTCGCCAAGATTCCATCATCAGATCCCGACTTGGCGACTATGGGACCAACTTGGAAGTATACCCTTTCAAACAAAAAAAGAATTTTTCAAATCGGTTTAGGCGTCTTCGAGTAATCGGGTAACATACATAAAAAAAAAAAGAAAAAAAAAAAATACATACAGTCGAATAGAGAACCTCCTCCTTTTTGGAAGTCGGTTAAAAAGTTGCTCAAAATGTTGCTGCACAAAAAGTTACTGCGGTGTGGACGTACCATAGAGATGACGAGTCTATACTGACAGCGCCTGTTTACGAACATGACGCATGGGTCAACTCAGCCATTCTGAAGGAAACTTAATGATTCCACACGCGCTACCAATAGCGGGACATTTGAATGAGCATGACATTCTCTCAAACGCCAGGGTAAATTCGAAATATAAACCCCTATTACTGAAAACAACTTAATAATCCTCTAAATAAGTAGCTAATGTATAACATAATCCTAACCGAGTTGGACGGGCCCGTATCCCGAGAAATTGGGCCGAAATCAGCCACAATCAGATTAAGTTAAACATCATGCTATACATCTTCCGGAATAACTCGAACGATTTATCTTAGGATGGATCCGAGGATGTAATGTTCCTAATTCTATGAGATATGTTCTTCGAGATTCCGGTGAGGATTGTCTTGTGCTGATAGATCGTCGTCATGGGTTTGTATCATCACGTCTGTTATCCCTAAAGGGTTAGGCTGAAGTGTACCGACATTTTGCCAGTTAGGTTTAAGTTCTATGAAATATGGACCGAGCCTATTGCCATCAACCGGACACAGATCCCGACTGTGGCTGCTACTGAGAAATACCTGTCCGAAAAACCCAATAAGACTTTGCCCGGCCTGGGCATCGAACCTAGGAACTCGTGCTCAGCAGTCACACTTTCAACCACTGAACCAACGATGCAGTCAAACATGATGAGTACCGATCCCTAACAGTCGAGAAAGATTCTTTAGCTAATTTCATTTAGGGGCAGCGCAGACTTTTTCTGACAACCAGTCTTTCCAAGGGTTATGGTATTACCCAGTACTAACTGGGTTGTGGAGGTCAGACAGGCAGTCGCTCCATGAAAAATACTGGTATTCAGCTGATATTTTGCGTGCACAAGTCTGCGATAGGCAGAAACTCTGCGACAAATGCTTAAAACAAGATAAGTACACAAACATGTATTAAATGCACAGGTTTTATTTACTCTATGACTGTACCGTCATAAATTAATTCGAACTCCGGTAGTAACTTGTTGCACTTTCAGAAAAACTCACGGAAGAAGTTTTGCTTAAGACGTGGGTGTAGGTACTAAGTACAGCTAGCTTCACGAATTTATTTTATCTAAAGGAGAGGTTTTCACAAATACCCTATCTTTTTATATCAGAAATAGGAGTAAAATTCTTGAACTTTTTAATGAAGTTTATTTTCTTGCTCGACATTTTACCCGCCCATCCACATGTATTTATTTTAAAAGACTTATGTGAAAGGGTTTTTCAGAATGCTCAGTCTATAGGGTGACTGGTAATTAGTGTACGATACTTAAACACGTGATTGTGCTCATGATAACAAACAACTTTTACTATGGGACCAACCCTGAAATAGCGAAACAAATCAGCTGTTCAGTACATTTACGTTTGCCTAATGTATTGAACAGCTGATATTTTTTTCGTGATTTCGGCTATGGTCCTATAGTAAAAGTTGTTTGTTATCATGAGCACAATCACGTGTTTAAGTTTCGTACACTAATTACCAGTCACCCTATATATGTCGGAATCTACACTCTACACTAATATCTTATAGAGGAAATATTTGTTTGTTACGATCTAATACAAGAACCAATTTAAAAAAATCTTTCATAATTAGAAATCAACTTTAATTGCCAAGTAACACAGGCTATAAATTACAATGATAACATGCAAATTAGCCGCGCGAGCTATTACAATTTTCGCGGACGAAGTCGCGGGCGAAGTGGTAGTCTACACTAAGAGGAAAACTTTGTTTGTTTGGTTGTAATGAATAGGCTTAAAAACTACTGGACCGTTTTAAAAAATTCTTTCACCATTCGAAAGCTACATTATCCACGAGTAACATTGACTATATTTTATCCCCTATTCTCACGAGAGCGGGAACTACGCGAGTGAAACCGCGTGATGTCCGCTAGTAGTCAATAATTTGCATGGGCACGTGATTCTTATTTTTTTCTTTATTTATTAATATAGGTTCACCAACAGCTTCTGTGTACAGCATTTAAGTATAAAAAGGTTTTACGGTCTTGGACTTACACAGTCGCTAATTACAGGTTAACCTGCATTTACAAAAAAAAAGTGATAACTTAAGACAAAAAAAAAAATTTAAAACATTATTAAAAAAAAAAAATGAGTGGTTCTAGACATGAAATACAAAAGCAAACCTTAAATTTAAAAGTTTACTTAGCTTACGAAACTTAATACAAAGATACGGAGTACTAATGAAAAAGACGTGAGGAAAGCATCTGTGCATCGGAAAACACGTTAAACAGTTGGTCCCGGCTGTCATTTATAGATCTTCTTTAACAGTCGTTACAGGGCCCTGGTCCGAAAGTCAGACAACCAGTCTTACCAAGGGGTATCGTCTATGCATGACGACAGTATCAAAAAATTACAAATCTATTTTGTGTCAGTTAGATTATTGGAAAATAATGGACACGTATTTTTTGGTTTTGTAAATCAATGAATATTGCCAAAGATAAAACGCACCAAACCTCGGGAGTGGGGGCTCGTGACGTCAAAACTAGCTAAAAATTATACCTAGGCGTGACGTATTGAGAATTTTAAAAGCGTTGTATTTGTCAATTTTGGTTTACGTAACAAAAGAAAAAATACGGGTCAAATATTTTTTGATAATCTAACTGACGGACTATCTGTTTTTTTGTCGTCCACCCTATTATAAAGTACTAACTGATCAGATAGTCATGCAGTCGCTCCACGTAAAATACTGGTATTTAGCCGAATCCAGATAGACTGGGAGCCGACCCAAACATAATTGGGAAAAGGTTACGCAGATGATGTAGGACATTTTTTGAACGACAGGGTGTTGTGACTTGTAACAAAGTATGTTAGGATCTGATTTTTACGAAGTATTTTTTTGAGATGGACGAAATCGTATGTCGCCTGATGGATATATTGAATTGCCGTGTCGACGGCGCGTTCGTGTTTCACGCGCGCCTCAAAGAGATGTCAGCATAAGGGGAGGGGCCCGCAAGGGCCGAAGCCTGCCGGGGTTGCGGGCCTGTTCGAAAGAGATACCGCGGCCCCGGAACATAAAGGGCGAGGAAGGAACATGGATGGGTTTTAGTCAGTAAAAGTCTGACACTCCCTCCCGCTCCGCCCAGAGTGGGAGAAGTCATTTGATGATTTCCCATCCTTAAAAAAAAAAAAGGGTGTTACAAGTTTGACGTGTCTGTGTGTGGCATCGTAGCTCCCGAACGGATGAACCGACATTAATTTTGTTTTTTATTTTGTTTGAAAGGTGAATTAGTTGGGAGTGTTCTTAGCTATGTTTGATAAAAAGCAGTTCAAGATGGCCGCCGCCACAAATTGACGGATTACATATTTATTCAACAAATCCCTCAATATGGATATCAAATGAAAGGGCTTGACTAGTAGAATACTATGCGCTACAATAAATTTCAAACCCAAGATGGCCACCACCAAAAAATGGTGAATGACATATTTTTTTTACAACTCTCTCGATATGGGTTGGTATCAAATGAAAGGTCCAACACCAAAAACCGGGAATACATTGAAATTATGACCCTACGTGTCGGGGTTTTTTTTTTTTTTTTAATTTAATGTACCTTGTTGATCCAATATTCTGCAGTTTCACCTCAAATTAATTTTCACTTACTGTGTAGTATTATTTCTCTCTTGTTAATAGTTAAATTCTATTCTTGGTTTCCTCTATCATAGTGTGCATCTTGTTATAACCTGTGGTGAGAAAATGGTTCTCTGTGGTTTTCCCTACGTCTGTCTGAATGTAGGTCGTCCTTGCCAGACTTATGATATTATGTTTCTGTTCATGCGAACATTTTACTAAGTGCTTTCAAATGTGTAGATTTATTGCTGTCTTGCCTTAACGACTGGCTGTTAAAATATCCATGATCATGTTCACAATTCAATTTAATTTAACAAGTAATTTTCAAGCAAAATATCAAAAACCCGACTACCAATAATATTATGTACTGGTATACTCGTATATACAGGGTCCGCCCAGAGTGGGAGGAGACATTTGATGATTTCCCATCCGAAAAAAAGGGTGAAGTTTTGATAGTGATCGTGGAGCGTGGATGGCTAAAAAAACCCTCTGCGACGATAAGCTCGCGTGTGACCGCCGGAGCCCCGCAGCACCGGAGCCGTGACAGAAACCATGCCTGCTGCATGTTGCATGCTGCATGTTTGCATACTGCATGCTTGCTGCTTGTTGGTTGCATGCATGCTGCATGCCTGCTGCATGCTTGCTGTGTGCTTGCTGCATGCTTGCTGCATGCTTGCTGCATGCTTGCTGGCGTTGCAGCTCGTTTGCTGCATGCTTGCTGCTCGCTTGCTGCATGCTTTCTAAATGCCTGTCGCTTGCTTGCTGCATGCATGGAGTATGCCTGTTTGCATGTTATGAAAAAACTATGCATTTCCTTATTTTTTTCTTAAAAAAGAGTAATACAAAAAATACTAGCCTGTAAATTATTTTGTTGAAACGTGATTTGTCCAAACGTATCTAAGTAAAAAATGAAAAATGTATAAATGAATAAATATCATCTGATGCATTTGATAAAAGAAGTATTTGCCAAATAAATGTTTGTTAAACGAATATTTTTTAAATAAAACATTTGCGGAATAAGTTGTTTGCGAAATAAATAGTATACGAAACGTTGGTTGTAAAATGAAAATTTGTCAATGGACTTTTGGTAAAACATTAGTGAACCGGAATAGCAAAAAATGCTCAAAGGAGTCTCGAACCCGATTTTGATGAAAACTGAAACTGCATCATTGGATTTTTTGAAAATCAATAATCAAGTACGAAATATATGGCGTTGTGACCGCTACTTTGCACAACTATGATAGTTAAAGGGCCCGGCGGAGCATAGTTTCATACAAACGTAATACCAAAATAATTAATTTGTAAATCAAACATATTCTTAAGGTAGTGTGTATTTATTTCGATTGGATTACAGAATATCTATGTTCCCAGATATATATTTTGAAAGGTTAATGAATTATAGACGAGATATGAGGAATTTACCGCAAGTCATTACTTCCCAGAATTTGACCCCTATTATCGACACTGTCGAATGGTACTCGTATAAATAAAACAGCGTGTGTATTTTTTAAAGAACGGATTCGTTTCATGGCTAGGAATATTTAATTTTCAAAAATCTAATGATTTAGTTTTGGATGTACTCCATTGAAAGAAACATGATGGTAATCTACCATTGTATGACATTTCTTTCAATGGAGTGTCAGTGTTTGACCATTGGAAAGTCTTACTAACGCTATTATATTAGTCGATAACCAAACTTGTCAGAATCAACAATTGTTAAGTCAATGATAGACTATTCTGACACTATTGTAATTGCAGACCTTGAGGCCCTGTAGTTTTGGTCTGAAAGAGTAACAGACATCTACCCCATGCTCACAAACTTTCGCATTTATAATATTAGTAGAATTTACATTAAAGGTTTAGACATCAGCAATCTCTAGATTGCTTTGATGTTGAGTGTTAGACTATATCCGGGCTTTGAATTGCTCACGGCTGTAAATTTTATTTCGCCATGTTTCTCCTGACATCGCTTTTTAGTCGTGTTCCCATATTTGAATAATTAATCCTCATTCGTTTCTGCTATGCTACTTTCCTTCCCTGATACAAATACAAATACAAATAATTTATTTTCTTTCACAAGTTATGTACTACATCTAGTGGTTGAAGTGACCTTTTAGACAAAAATTGCCTGTGTTAGGTCACTTCGCTCTTCCAAAGCTCAAAGTTCGTGGTGTACCAACAATTTAAATCTAAAATCATAATGTTTTAAGAAAACATTTTAAAGTAATTTTATATAAAGAAAAAGATATGAATTTAATAATAATAAAAAGAATAAAAATTTACAAAGGCAAAAGTAAGTAATTTAGAATCTAATAATACTCATATTTAAACAATTTTATAGAACAGTAGTAGTGGTGTGCGTGTTTTGTGGTAAATGAGACAAGTCAGTTATAATTATGTGTGATGCATGAGAGTGATGTATGTGTGTAAGTGAGAGTGGAGTGTTTGTGTTTTTGTGAGTGTTCGTGTGGATGACAAAGTTACGATGCATGTTGTAAGAGGGCCTCGGTTTCCTCATATGTAAGAATTTTAATCCATTTAGTTATGAGGTTTTTGCATTCATAATACTTTTTGTTGTATAATTGCAGCTCTTTGTTTAATCTGTTATACAGGTGGGATGAACGTCTGTCAAATTGCATACTGCAAAAACTGGTTTTCGTTTGTGGAATATGCGCCACAAGATCTTTCCTCCTTTTTGTTAGATTGCCAACATCATAAGGCAATGCCTTGTGTTTTTTTAAAACAATTTGTGCAACATATAATTTTCTCACGGAGAGCAGATCACTAATTTGATAGAGGCTATAAGTGGGATACCTTGTTCTCTTAAAATGCATAATTTTGATCAGAGCTCTTTGAGCTCGTTCCACTTCTATAAATTTGGACTTAGCTGCACCTCCCCATACAGAGATACAATACACCAAGACAGATTGAACTAACGCGACATAAATTTCCTTTAATAAGTTTCTAGAAGAGTCATTACCGCTAGTAGCCTTAGATGGAACAACGTGTCTCAGTGTCCTGAATATCCAGCTCAAGTTTCTAACCCTTTTTACGACTAGTTCAAGATGGGGGTACCAAGATAACCTCTGGTCAAGAATAACACCTAAGTATTTGGTCTGTGAGACCTTAGTTATAGTAGAGCACGTGCAGGTTCGGTTTTGAGGGTCACCACATACGTGAACTTTGATAGTGAAGTCATTCTTAGGTTGTGTCCGATTGCTGATAGTAAAACAGATGTAATTTGTTTTTGAGGTGTTCAGAGTAAGTAAGTTATTATTTAACCATTTAGTGATTTGAGCCATGCCTGTGGAAGCACTTTGCTGAACATCATTCCAGGATCTCCCATAAAATACAATAGCTGTGTCATCGGCATAAGAAAATACTTTAGCGTTGTATAAATGCATGTTACACAAATCATTAATGTATATTAGGAACAGGCTGGGACCCAAAACGCTACCCTGAGGCACGCCATACGATACCAATGTGTCGTCACTGCTGTATTGTCCCAGCTTGACCCTCTGCTTCCTATTTGAAAGGTAATCTTTCAGAAGATTGAGTGGAGTTCCTCTTATTCCAATTTTCTCAAGTTTGCTCACCAGGATTGGGACAGAGACGGTATCGAATGCTTTTTTGAGGTCCAAGAAGATGGTCAGACATTTGTCCCCATTATCGAGATGATTAGATATCATTGAGCTAAGAGCAGTTACAGCATCTTCAGTGGATATATTTTGCCTAAAACCAAATTGCATTGGGGAAAGTAAATTAAATGTATTTAGATATTTAAGAAGCCTAATGTTTAATAATTTCTCTAGTATTTTGGATATAGCTGGAAGAACAGATATGGGCCTGTAATTGTTGACATCGTCTCTGTCCCCACCCTTGTGAACCGGAGTAATAGTCGATTGCTTGAGAGGGTCCGGAAAGATGCCGTCTCTAAAGCAGAGGTTTGCAAGATGGGCAATAATGGGGACACATTCTTTGCTTATAAACTTCAAAAATCTAGTTGAGATATTATCACAGCCTGGGGCACTTTCTGACTTCAGGCTCATCAATATTCTTTCCACTTCATTAGAGTCAGTGTCCAGAAGAACAAAAGAGTTGAGTTGCGTTGATAAGGGCTGAACGGGTGGGGCATTATTTTTTAAGCTTGGCTGGATTCGCTGGGCCAGTTGTTTGCCGATATTTACAAAATAATTGTTAACATAATTGGCCGATTCAATGGGGGACGGTTTACTATTTATCAATTCGATGTTCCCACTTTTAGGTTTGTTAGTGTACGTTATGTTTTTAATATTTTTCCATAGTAATTTGCTATTTGAGATTGAATTTGCAAGTAGTTCCCTATCGTATTTTCTTTTGAGTTTTTTAATGAGGTTATTACAGTGATTTCTGTATCGGTTGTACGTTATTTTGAGTATTTCATTGTGTGCGTCGTTTTTATGTTTTTTTTGTAGTTTATTGCGATTTTTTATGCAACGTAGTACACCTGGGGTAACCCAAGGTTTAATAATGCGTTTACTGCTAGGGATATTAGTATGAGTAGTGTTAAGATTAATGGATTCAGTGAGTTTTGTAATGAGAAGGTCAGTCAGTAGTTTAGGGTCATCACAAAATAGTAATTCTGCTAAGTTTTGTTGCTGAATATGTTTTAGAGCTTCTTCGTAATTAACGCTAGTCGTAGATTTATTTTTAAGTTGTGTATATTTTTGTTTGCGCAGTGATATAAGTGTAGTGCTGTGATCAGTGATAGTAGTGTGTAGGATGGCGATAGATGCGGTAACCTTTTTTTTATTAATCTTTAGCATAAAGTGGTCCAGGCAGTTTCTTTCTCTGGTGGGAAGTGTATGCCCTGGGAGTATACCATGTAATGACAGCATATTTAAGTAGTTTACTCTGTTTTTAAATTCTTGAGAGGTCTCCGTGTCTTTAGGTTTAATATTGATGTTTATGTCTCCCGCTATTACTATGTTTTTTTGTGATGTTAATGTGTCAAGGTGAGTACTAAGAGACTCAACAAAGTTGTCCGTTTTAGAGTTCGATGGAGAGCGGTAGATACCTAATATATGGTAATTAAGTATGTCAAGCTGAAGACAGGACGCTTCGGCTAACTTAATTTCTCTAACTTTTGGTTTGAGCGTGTCCTTGACATAAACTATAACCCCATCATTTTGGTTTATGTGGCGAGTTGAGGCATGACAGAGATAATTGCTGAGCTGTGGAATTGGTTTGTTAGGATTTAATCTGCATTCCGTAAGAATAATAACATCAGTTTCAAATTTAAGGGTAGATAAGTGGAGCGCAAAATCCTCAAAATTACAGTAAACGCTCCTTATGTTTTGTGCAATAATAGTGAGGTCATTTTTTTCTATAGAAATGTGTTTAGATATCTCAGAGGAGTCACATTCGACAGCACGCGCTATTTCGATGTTGTCTAATTCATTTAGGGTTTGTAATGTATCACCCATTTTTAATTAAATACGATAGAATAAACGTTAACAGCGAGATGAACAAAGGTGTAAAAATTGATAGCTGTCGAATGAAGCACATATTGGAGTAGTAGTTGAGGAACAACTGTATTTGAGTTATGGGTCTGTGAGAGTTTATGCATGTATATCTATGTCGTGTGTGCAGTTGAGTTATGTCATGAGTCAGTGTAAGAGATGAAATGTGTAACGTATGTGTATCAGGATTTGGAAAAGTGTTTGTGTATTTGTACAGACAGTTAATAAGAGTATTCACGAAGCGATAATAAATTAACAAGAAATAACATATAGTAAAATAAAATACAATGAGCAAAACACTAACAAAGCAAGGTAAAAGGTTTACTACTCGAGTGAGGTTTCGCTGGCATTCGTAGGTAAAGAAAAATAGTCAATTCTTCACCATTAGTTGGTGCACTTGCTCTTCACTTCTAATAGTAACTGGTTGTGCCTGCTCGTCTCTCTTTACATAAACCTTGCCGTAAGCAGTCCAGCAGAACTTATAGGCTCCAGATTTGGCTAAGTCTCGGGCAAGGAAGTGTAGACGGGAAGCTTTTGGGGTCAGATGTTCTGCTAGAAATATGGGGGTATCTTCCTGAGTTTTAAAGCCCAAGTGTTTGCAGCATAGCTTAGACTTATGTTTTAGGTTGAACGCTTTTCCCATTTTCATAATTTCTGCCCTTAGAAGTGTGGAGCCTGTCTCGATAATTATAGGGGAATTTTGAATTTCTGTGTTTTTTCCACGCACTCTGTAAATATCCTTAATATCGTATTTGCCGATCTTACAGTCTAAGTTTTGGGAAAGGCACATAGCCATCGCTATGAGGTCTTCTTTAGTTTCATTACTTTTACGTGGAACATTTTTGATGACAAAATTCGATTTACGCGTTCCTAGTTGAGTTTCCTCAAGTTTATTTTCCAATAGAGTAATGTACTTCCTATCTTCCTTGGCCTGTGCTTCTAGCTTGTTTATTTTATTTTGGAGCTCCTCGTTCTGCGCAGTAACAAATGCGATTGAGTTCTCAATTTTGGTATTCGATTTTTGAATTTCATTCAATGTGTGAGAAATTTGTTGTATTTCATTAGCCTGTTTTCCTGAGAAGATTGACATCATTTCTTTCATTTCCTTCTTAAATTCCTCCAACTGCTCACATATCGTGATGTCTTCCCTACTTCTTTTCACCCGTTGAAACACAAAATTAGGCGGCGGCGTCTTAAGCTCAGTATTCAGTAAATTGAGATCTGTTTCCGATGCCGCTTTATCCATTGGTGAGTTCATAATCACTTATTGCAATAAGTGTAAAATCACCAGGAATTCAGAAGAACAAATAACAAGGATGCTATATAAACTATTGTCTAGTTAGATATTGCGCATACGCCTGTAGTGTCACTTCGCAGGTGGTAATTGGGTCAAAAGTCAGTAGGGGCGGGGCCCTAATTAGCTTGTTAGCTCCAGTACCCCAATCACTTAACGGTGGGGCGCGGCCACTGCGTATCCACGGATGAAGGAGGTGCGCACGCGCAGTAATTAACAATAATTGGCTTCTTACGTGTCCTTGGGGGTGGGGTCTTCGCAGCTAAGACGCAGCTCAGGTACCAGGCTCGCACGATCGCAGGAGTAATCGTCGCAGTATCGCAATGTCACCGTCGCCGCGTAGCGTCGTCAATACTTGTATTGTAAAGAGCTCCCTGGTGATATGCTCTCCTATTTATGTTTTTGAATTAAATTTATTTAAACAATTTAAAATTATGATATTAAAAATGCGAATAGTACTGGGGCACGTCAACACCTTGCGGCGGTCCGGGGGGAAGGGGGTGATATACCATTCTGTTACATATTTGTATCATCTTCATTTTTATATTGCATGATAATAATAATTCAATTATTTATTCAAGCAGCTTAACTCACAGTGTTAGTAACAATTTCACTTACATCTATATTAGTAAACTAAATTATTAAGCGTGTAAATAACCTCTTAACAAAGCCGAAATGCACTTGTTGTTCCCGTTATTGTGATCATTTTTTTGTTTTGTTACGGAGACGTTTCAACTTTTTGACAAGTTAAAAAAAAAAAGTACAATGTAGGATTTTTAAACATCTCCACTACCCCCGTACTATTCAATCCATCCACCAGCTCAATGATTTAAGTGTGTTACATTAAGTTTTTTCTACCAAAAAAAACGTCGTTTCGGAGCAAATTTTTATTTGCGTTAAGTTACTGAATGCTTGGTTGACGGCTTTGTGTTGAGTCTGTTTACACCCTGTATGGGAGTTAAAGATAAGTGTTGGTCACTACCACGTTCACTTCTGGTTAATCCTTCGAGAATAACTTACAGGCGTAATATTACTTTATATAGGTGAGAGAAACACGTAGAGAACGTAATTACCTACTTTCCAAAGATTTATAGCCATCAATGATAGCCAGAGCTATATAACAGCACCTATTTACCGCGTGCGTTTACGAAGCCAGCGTTCATCAAACAGGTTGTGAATATTTTAGTCATTTGAAATGTGGAGCTCGCTCCGTGAATGCATCACAGTGTTGTATCTACTCGTATGTATTTGTGGGTACTTTTTGGCGCCGGATTAGTGTGCGGAGCACACAAGTGGGTTTTCAATCATGAGATTGGAATAAATATGGTGAATTTTGGGCAGCGGGCGTGTGGAAATAAAATATTTTAAGTGCGCTTAACTGTTGGTTGAAGTCTGCTCCTTATTTAAATATCAGAATTTAAATAGATAAACATAAACAGCTTGTTTGACTACCAGTTACCGATACTTTAAGGAAATATTATACACCAATTTCTATCGACAAATACGCGTTCATAAATACTCCTAACCCCATACCCCGCGTATGGCGGCCATTTTGTTTTTCTAATCGGCTGGTATAAGGTATGCTCAGTAAAATAATTAAAAATGCTTATATCTTTGAATGTATGAGACCTAGAGACATGCAAATGATCTTATTGCAGAGGTAAACGACGAAGCTATCAAATTATTGTTGAAAATTCAATAACAACTATTGAATTTTTTTTTTATTGAAAAGTTAGCAATAGCATCTTAAAAAATGAACGAAATTCTACGCAAAAACACATACACACACACATTCTGTACTCTTTCTACTCTAGTGCAAAATGTGCCCGAAATAATGCGTTTGTTTTCTATTAAATGAGAAGTATTTGAGTCAACCTACAAAGCCATATCAAGATATTGACTCAACACCAATTATTTTAAGAGTTAAAGCCATTTGAACATAACCCTGTCCCAGCGCAAAGGCTTTAGAATGTTGCAGGTAAACCGTTAAACCGTGAAAAAATCATAAAGGTAAAACACGAAGTATTCCTGGCTACCACAACATGGCGTTGCCCTGATAGGTTAGTCCTAACTGCATTACTCCCTCCCGTATGTAACAAGATTATAGAAGACCAGATTATCTAACGGTATGTATAACACCACTTGCGGTTCACGTGTATACATATTTTTATCGCTGCATTAAAAAAGAGTATCCATAAGATTTTTCCTTATTACCTAAAATAACTGCGTTCAGAAAATATAATAAAATAACTGCGTTGGTCGAGTGACAGCAAACGCAACTGAGATCTGAGAGGTTCTGGGTTAGATATTGACACAATTTGACGACCCAAATGGCGTAGTGGTAGTGAGGCTGCCTTACGTTCTTAGGGTCCTGGGTTCGAATCCCGGTAGGAGCCAACGTTTGTGTGAGTTATGGATGTTTATCTGTATGTATTTACAAACAAAAAGTATATTATGTAGTATATCAACTGTCTGATGACCACGACACAAGCCTTGCTTAGTGTGGCCCTAGATGGCGTTGTGTGTTAATGTCCAGCGATATATTATACCCGGGCCGAGTTTTTCATCAGGAATTTCTTAGTAGCAGCCATTGAGTCTGGATTTGTGCCCGGTTGATGGCAATAGGAGCCTATTGCCATCAACCGGGCACAAATCCAGACTTCACTTTGCATCCTTGGACTTTAAAAAAAACTGGCAAAATGTGGCTGTACTTTAGGTACACCTGCTTAACCCTTCGGGGTTTAAAGGCGTGCTATTATGTTATTGAAGTGAATACTTCTTTAGGCGCGTTGAACACTTTTTGGGTGAACAAAAATCATGGAATATCGTCACGTGCGCTACGTAGCATTCGTAGCCGATCCGCTACGGCGTAGCACTATTTAGGCGTGTGCGGAGCACAACCCGTAGCAGTGCTACGATTGGGGTGGGGCCTGTGTACTTTTTGTTTTCACTTCTATCAGCAGTCCCCGAAAACTGCCCCCATTTGTTTTTAACTTCCCTCACTTACTAACACTGACCATGACACATGCTCCTTACAAACGGTTAAAATATAAATAAATATAAATATCGCTGGACATTACACACAGCGCCATATAGTGCCACACTAAGCAAGGCTTGTGTCGTGGACACCGGACAGTTGATATACTCCATATATATAGTATTTTTTGTTTGCTTATAAATACATACTTATTATAAATATGAACATCCATGACTCAGAAACCAATGTCCATGCTCAGCACACGAACATTTGCTTCTACCGGGATTCGAACCCGGGACCCTAAGAACGTTAGGTAGCCTCACTACCGCTTGCGCCATTCGGGTCATCAAAATGAACAGACATAAGTAAGATCGGATATTTGGATGCATATTTGCCTAAAGTAAGTCTTCTAAGGTACAAAAGTATGGAAACGGCTTCTTAGAGTGCCAATTTTTTCCCAGGATCGCAGTATTTGATAAATAATACAGTGTGTAATAATCTCAAATCCGATTCCTAGTCAAAAAACATCGAGTAATCTCTCCAAATATATAAAAACAGTTTTAAAACTATTCAGATAATCTATTCACATCAAACTCAATAATTATCCCAATTATCCCCTTATCCACCATTGTAACCTACGAGCCATTTAGCCTCAAATATGTTGAACCCATTAATATTCGAACAGCACATTCAATTTAACAGTTCAATCGTTCGCTAACGTGTGAATACTCGCCTTTGCCCTGAGGGACCGGGCAGAATATCTGTGAATAATGGCTGAAATAGAGGCGAGGCTATGTAGTAAGCGGAGCGACAGCGGGAATGGATTAGTGCTAATTAAAATGCCATGATTTAGAAATGTAGGTATTTACGTCTCGTCTGTAATCCCATAGAGTTAAGGCAAAGGTGAAGGTACCTATTCTTCAGTATTGCTTAAGCCCTATGTATTAAGGAACGAACTTAGTCATCAATCAGTTGCAAATACGACTCCGTGGCTGCGTGGCTGTGGCTTGAGAACCTAGTGCTCGCAACGCAAACAAGCGCGACTAACGAGTAAAATTTTTTTTTTTAATACATTTTACCAATATAAATACGAGGGAAACAATTTTCGCCTCTCTATTTATGAATGTTTGTAACCTCGCCACGGCTAAACGAATCATTATAAAATTGGCCGGTAGTCTGGGACCGGGGGAAGGGGCTACTTTACAAGTTCTAGCTGCTATAATAAATAGACTGCAAATCTCTAGTTACGATAAAGCCTCAAAATCATGCTATTCCATACCAGCTAATGTATCGATCGCTCCGCTCACCGCTACTCGCGTTCTGTGTAGCCAGGGGTCAAAGGCTGCAACCAAAACCTTTGACCCCTTTTTTTTTTTTTTTTTTTTAGGATGGGAAATCATCAAATGACTTCTCCCACTCTGGGCGGAGCGGGAGGGAGTGTCAGACTCTTACTGACTAAAACCCATCCATGTTCCTTCCTCGCCCTTTACGTTCCGGGGCCGCGGTATCTCTTTCGAACAGTCCCGCAACCCCGGCAGGCTTCGGCCCTTGCGGGCCCCTCTCTGCTGCTGACATCTCTTTGAGGCGCGCGTGGAACACGAACGCGCCGTCGACACGGCCTGTCGTCACTAGACGGACGGACGGCTAGCTAGCCCATAGCTAACCGTCCACAGGCCCGCATCTACGGTGGCCGGTAGCCACCACGTGGCCCCCGACGCCCGGTGCGTCTCCCGCGGCGGCCGGGAAGAGAGGCTCTCTCCCTCTCTCGTTCCGCCACCTCCTTCGCTAGCATGACTGCTTCGCAGAAGGAGGTGACGGCTTCCCATTCCGTCTCGCTCCGGACCATGGATTGAACCAGGGCCGGACGCGAGAGGTCGCCGCCGCCGATCGCCGCTACGAGGACACGGCGGTGCTCCGCCCACGCAGGGCAGACTTCCACCGTGTGCTCCACCGTGTCCTCCGGTCGATCCTCGCAGTGGAGACACCCGGGCGTTTCCTCCCGCCCGATTCGGTGCAGGTACCTCCCGAAACATCCGTGTCCGGTGAGGACCTGCGTCAGGCGGAAGGTGAGGACGCCGTGGCGCCTCTCTAGCCACTCCTCAAAGAGGGGACTTACCGCCACTATCGTGGCGTGCCCTGCACGGGGTTGCGAAACCTTTGACCCCTGGCTAGCGGTTTCATGTAGATCGTCTTTTGTGTTCGTGGGCGGACAATGTAGCGGATACCGTGTTTCCTTTTTTTTCGTATTGTAATCTTACAACATTTCTTAAGAAGAAAGTAAAATAAAACAGCTGTAAATAGCCTATTGTAGTCTATAACTGAAGTATTGAAAAAGGGAACTGGGATTCTAGTCCTTTCCTCAAAACATGAGTGGAGAAAGTGACGTTGCTACTCAAGGAAGACAAGACGATTCGAATGATGTTCAGACACGATCAAAGAAACTAAAGATTAGCTTAAGGTATATGTCGCAATATTTGGGTAACATTGTTTATCTGGGGGAAAAATGGTGCTGTTCCACGAACAATGGGACACGTCATGATTTGTAGTTTGCTTTAATGTTATAGTTGATGGACGTTAATAATAGCGCTAAATTCATAGCTAAGTCCTGAGTCGAATCAGTGTAAAAAAGCAATCGACACACTAACAAGAGTTAAAAAAAAACAATTTTCTTTGCCCAGATAAAGTCTTACAGAGTTTATCCCTGTAAAAATACTTCAAATTGACTCTAAACATTTCTCTTTCCAAGGACTACATTAGTCGATGTTCCCCGATAAGCAGGTTGTTCAGAACGTGCCAATGATTTGTATTCAGCAACGTTACCTTATCGAAAGCCAGGGCACGGTATAGCCAGGATCACTGGCATAATTTACCTGTAAACTTGGCATGACTGACTATACTAAATTATGTTACTTTTTGAGGTTATTTGTAGGGTCGGATTGGAATCCACCATCTAATAATACGATATCCCTTGGTAGGACTGGTTGTCAGACTTTTTGGGCCACTGACTGCCTAACGACTGTCATAGATCTATAAATGACAGCCAGCTTCACTTTTTTTCCGAGGACAGAGGAAACTCGGTATGTAATGGGTGGTAACCCATCCACAGACCAACCTAGGCAAGCAGCTTAGCCTAAAGATCAACTCTAGCGGCTGTTAAAATTCAGCTACGAGCTTCTACATCCATGTATGAGCATCAATTGCTACCAGATAAAACACATTGAAAACTTCACCCTTGAAGTAACAAGGTCGGTAAATGCAATTGATTTGTATTCCGTCAGCATCTGTATCGTCAATCAGATCACGAACCAGATTACTGCCATCAGTGGCACAAATTACCTGCCTTGACTGACTGACGAGCTTACAAAGTGATGCGACATTTGCATTATGAATGAAAATTGATTAATTAGGTAGATGTGTATGGTAATCGCGCAGGAGTTGCTTATGTGCTCTCAGCCAGTTGACCTGGTGTGGGTATGTCTCTAGGTTGCACGAAGCGAGACTGGCGAAACGCATCTTCTATTTTCAACGAAAATGGAAACGTAGTGGTCACTTTTTACGTTTCAAGGATGTTCAGAATTGACACTTCAAAAGATGCGAAATTGACCACTTAGTATGGGAAAAGCAAGTACAAAATCGGCCCGAGTAGAGACGTCTCGTGCCTTTAAAGAGAGAAGAAGCAGCTAGACATAAAGCGTGATGGCCTTAAAGTTAGGCTAACTACAGCTATATAACTTTGTCAATGGTGTTCTAAAATGTCCGCTTTGTGCTTGGAGTATTTCGGTTAAAATTGAAGTATATGCTAGCCACTCTCTAGCAGCACACCAAAGCTCTCAATAATCACCTTAGAAAGCCATGCGCTGTGGAAGAAATCGACTAGGTCCCATCATCGCCATCATCATCATCATCACGTACTCTCAAAATGGTGAAGGGATAAGGGGTGAAAGAGTGCCCTTTACGAAGCCAAAAGGCACTTGCTCTCCCCGTCATTGCGATCTTCTTTTAGGATTCCATAACTCAAAAGGCAAAAGGAACCCTTATGGGATCACTTTGTTGTCGATTTATAAGTCAAGACCCTTTTTCTCAGGAGTGCGTGGAGGTATCAAACTGAAATTAATATAAAATGTCAGTTTAAAGTTCTTCTGTGTGTTACTTTTTCAATCTGATGGCGGACGAAGCTGCGGGCTTTCACTAGTTCTACAATATGCCCATTATACTGGTACCACACCCAACAAAAATTAATTACGAGAATACAATAGAAATTACATCGCTTAAATTACCATTTCAATTTTTCATACATAAATATGGAAAGCTTTTAACAAAAGCCTATGTACTTAATTTAATAAAAAAATCGGGCCAAAAACATGCCTCTTTCCAAAACGAGTTCTCATATTATTGTATTGTTAGGTACTTATGTAGGCCAGTACTGTAATTGCTGAATGTCGACTAATTATGGTCCTGAAAAAATGTACACGTTTTTTCGAAGTGAAGGTTTCTTTAGGCGTGTTGAGCAATTTTTGAGTGAACAAAAATCATGAAACTCGCGTGACCGTCACGTAACGCTTCGTAGCACTCGTAGCCGATCCGCTACGACTACGCCGTACTCGGCTACGAGTTTTCACTTTTACAGGCAGTCCCCGAAGACCCCATGACCCGCATGTTTTTACTTTTGTTATAAGTTCTAACATATTTTCATTATCGAAGAGTTTGTGGCTAAGTAATATCAGCCACTCGGGTTGGTCAGAGGATGGGTGACAACTCATTACATAATTAGTTTCCTCCGTGCCTCAGAAAGCAATATAAGCCGTTGATCCTGGCTGTCATTTATAGATCTCTGACAGTCGGTACAGCTAGTCAGTGGTCTGAAAGTGTGACAGCTCGTCTTACCAAGGGCTAATCAATTACCTCGTACTAACTGGGTTGTGGTGGTCAGATAGGCAGTCGCATCATATAGGTACTGGTATTCAGCTGAATCTGGTTAGACTGAAAGCCGACCCCGACGCAGTTGAGAAAAGGCTAGACAGATAATTTTATACTTTTTACGCAAAAAAAAAACTTAAAAATAATCTGCTCTTTTCAACTTAGAGATTTTTTTTTAGTGTTTGTACCTTAATAAATTCGCCAATTTGCTTTTTGCATAAGCCCTCTTTCATACTGAAAAAGACCTTGAAATAATAAAATATACAGCGTCAAATTATGAACAGCGCTGTAGCGCTGAATGGTACGAATTTACGCTTTTTACACTCATCCCATTTACGTGGTTACATGTTTTAATATGTTTTTGTAATAAATATTACTTTTGAACGTCATCCACTTTCATTTAAATTTTGAGCTCGTTGCTAAATAATCACTGCCACTTCTTGCGTGGATGGGTGATCACCCAATACATGCCGAACTTCCTCTGTGCCTCGGAAAGCACGTTAAGCCGGTGGTTTCGATTGTTATTTGTGGATCTTTGACAGTTTTAAGAGGTAGTAAGAGGCCCGAATTTCTGACAGCTAGTCTTACTAAGAAGTCAGTGGCGAGGGGTTCATACAACTCGAAACCTACCGGCTTCCCTTCGCAACAACCACTGTACTGGAGTCTACTATTGCTAAAAGTAAAAAAATGTAGGTAATTCAGTTAGGACATGATTGCCTAAACAAGACTAAAACTACAAATGGTTTGATGTATGGTTTTTTCAAACATTATTAAAAATATGGACCGGACCGGCTTACCTGTTACAAAAAAGTACCCTTCGCTACTGCAAGGAGTATTGCATTATCCTGTACTAACTGGCTTGTGGAGGTCAGATAGGCAGTCGCTCCATGTAAAATCCTGATATTCAGACTGGAATCTGACCGCAACATTATTGGGAAAAGTCTAGGCATATGATAATGAAACATTTTCAACAAATCTGTCACTGTTTTCACTGAGCGAATAGCC
Source organism: Xestia ashworthii (assembly GCA_950022955.1). Classification (NCBI taxonomy): domain Eukaryota; kingdom Metazoa; phylum Arthropoda; class Insecta; order Lepidoptera; family Noctuidae; genus Xestia; species Xestia ashworthii. Next base: position 16,114,748 of record OX465570.1, on the reverse strand, counting down.
AATTTTTCAACAGAATTAAGAACCACTTACTTATTTAAACACCCTCTTAACCGCTAGGGAATCTGAAATAACCACTTTCCATTTAAAAAATAAATGCCCAAAAGCAAAGCTTAATAAAGCATAAGTATTGAAGTAACCGACGCTACGTCAAAGTCATAATATTTCTATCAAAAAAGTAAAAGATAAACAGAATAGAATAAAGTAAATTCTGGCCGCGTCAAAATGTTTTTTTTTAGTGAAATATTCAGTAAAGGCGTGTTCTACGAAGCTTTTAATAAAACTTGATGTATTTTTATTTTATTCACTGTTGTTATCTTACTATATATTTATACGAAAGTTTATGATGCTGGATATTTATTACTCGTTCACGCAAAAACTATAGACCGGAAGTACATGAAATTTGGCACACAGATAGTTTATAACCTAGATAAACCACCTCATCACGAAGCCGTTACCCGTTAGGTTATTCAGTACATCAAACTAAGTGAATTTACGCAAAAAAAATTGCTGAGAAACTACTTTTTTTATTGAGGTGAAAAATCATGTTTTGTGGTAGAACTCAATGTAACGCACTTAAAACATTGTGCTGATGGACGGATTGAATAGTACGGGGGTCGTGAAGGTGTTAAAAGTGAAAATATTACAATAAAAACTTGTAATTAAAAAAACTTGTCAAAAAGTTATAATTTTGACCCCCTATATCTCCGTAACTAGAAGGTTCCCAGGTATGGCGTAGAACAAAAAAATGTTTGGGAGAACCAGAGCCTTCGGCTTTGGCTTCCTGAAGAGGTGTTTTCCACCCGTTATTAATTTGAAACGATTCCACTGTAATACAAAAGTTTTTCTACTTCCCATATTATTACGGCCGATTTACAAATTTTCGGGTAGCTCTAAAAGTTGTAGTTAGTGTTACGAATTCCGTAACAGGAGCTTTAGCACTCGAAGCCAATGGCTACACGATGAAAAGGTCCCGGTAGAAAGCCAGCATGGCTTTTTAGTAAACTGATCCCACGCAGGCGGATCCCACAGGATCAGTCGACCTAACTATTATGTTTAAAAATAAAATAATGTTTTTACAAAATTACCAATCTAAACTATTTTAACCAAAGATAAACACGTACCAATTTAAATCCATTATTCAATTTAACTGAAAACTTAATTGAATTAGTCCCTAATAACCAACCATGTGTATACCGCCGAATAAATGTACCTCGTTTCAGAATTTCAGAGGCTTGTTTAATGAAAATTTCAGTAAATTGCTCGGAAACTGTTCGCAGATAAGCCATGCATTTGATGATCGTCTAAATTAATGTTGGCAATTAGCTCGCTGTTTTATAAAATGAACTTTGGTTTTTAATGTAGCTGTTTTAAATTGGTAGTGGTTTTTCATTTTTGACGAATAGTTTAGTTTAACTACCTCATTGAACTAGTGGTTGCAAGAGCAACTGTTGAGCTTGCAGTCCCGGCTTCGATTCTCAGGTTTGGCAAAGTGTTATTGGGTTTTTTCATCAGAAATTTCTCAGTGGCAACCACGGAGCCTGGATATGTGCCCAGTTGATGGCAATAGGCTTGGCCCCTATTACGTGAGACTTAAACATAACTGACGTGGTTTACCGGCAACGCAACTACACAGCATGGCGTCACTTCGAATTTAGGCTACGGCTAGCCGCCAGCGCGCTAACTACGAAGCGCCCTCGAGGTGCAAGCTCGCAGCGTGTAAGCATGCTGTCACCGTTAACACAATCATTGTTATATGGCGTTTTTGGTCGACGTTATTTCGCTGGCGACTCGGAGCCGGCGTGCGCTGTAAGCACGCTCTCGACGCGCTGTAAACATGCGATCCGCTCGCTTGCAGCGTGCGGGCTCCGAGTTGAGTTGTATAGTAGCGGCAAGCACGCTGACTGCTCGCCGTGGATTTTTTCATATTGACATTATGAAACATGATACGACATACGATTTTATGCTCTAATTTAACTGGTAAGTTAATTGCTGGATTGAAGCGGTGCCGTTATGGCGTGCCATGACCTTTAGGTACACCTGTGCTTAACTCATCGAGCATTAAAGGCGTAATTTTATGTTAACTTTAAATGGATTACGCGTCGTCATTCAAAATCAAGCTCTATCGTATTGGGTTAGCTTTCAATCTAGCCTAGCTAAAATACAATATTAAAATTTAATTTGCAACATCTACCCAAGTCGTTCCGAAAACATATATATTACAAATTTAAAGTACTTATCTGTAAAATAAAAGGGACAGACAGTGACCACCTCATCTTGTATTTATCTTCACAAAAGGTAGCTGTGAATTGTATAAATTGTACCCTTTTTCCGGCAAATATTTCAACAGTTGGTTAAGGGTTGTCCGAGCACAAATATTGGGTAAGAAAGATTTTCTTTGGTCTGTATAAACTCAACTTTAACTTGTGTTAAGCTTCTGTTGGCATCCCAACATTTTATTTTTTTAGTCTTGCAACACTGCGTATATGTTGTCAATAAGGTAGATGACCGACCAATCAATTGACATACTTTTTAGGAGCTGTCAAAACGCGGTTCTCTCATAGATTTTGTATGGCATTATGGCGTCTCACCGTAGGTACCTACGTACGGTGAGACGTCACGTTTAGTGAACTCAATTACTCAACTATTTATTGATTTCCAAGCAACTTAAAATGTAATTTGGTAATTAATTGAATATAAATAGGGTTTTCAGGACCAAAATAACGTTTTTTTTTAGAGATTGAAGTTTTGGAATTATTGTTTTATGGTGTCATCTACTCTATTCTATGTCAATATACTTCCTTTTTAAGGTCGTAGCACACTTATCAACTCGGAAAGGGATCGTCACCGCCTCGCCTTTCCCCTTGGCGTCAAACAGGCGTCCACGTAATGTAACCACGTATCGTAAACGGATCAGGTAGGCGACGCCGCGCGTACGGCTCGCCGACCACTCACTGGTTGACGGCTGGGCGGCACTAGTTCAATAATTTTGAATCCGAACGTTAACGTAAGCTAGGGTACGGAGAGCGGTAAGCTAGGGTACGGAGAGCCGTAAGCTAGGGTACGGTAACCGTAAGCGCGGGGACTGCAAGTCGACCACGCACCGCACCGCGGTTCGTGAGTTTGTCCCGAGGTGAGGCGATTGAGTTACGATTCCGATTAGTGTGCGATGCAGTAGGGAGTTTCATACAAATAATACTGATCGGCTCGAGTTGATACGGTGACGATCCCTTTCCAATTTGATACGTGTGCTACGACCCTTATTTTGCTATAAAAAAAGAAAACACGAGTGTTATTCACTACGAGCCATCTCCTTCATTTCATGAGCACCACAGCTGCGAACAACTTCGAATATCTTCGTACAGCTTCTTATAAGTATTTGAAATCATTAGAGTAGGCAATATTTTTGTAGTACTTGTTTTACTCAACCCCTTTGCCAATCTTTTATCAAGATCTTTTTTTAAAGCTAATGGTAGAAACAACACAGAATTAGTTCGTCTATAATCAGTGAGTTTTTAAAATTTCAAATGTCCAACAACCATCGACCGGGCATGAATCCAAGGGTTCGAGCTGCTACAAAAACATCTTTACATTTAAAAAAAAAAGGTAATTGCCGAGATCAATCTCCCAAAGCACGGTAACACAAGTTTGCTGCTCCCGGTATAAGCATACTATTCATAAATTACTCAAACGAGAATGCATCAGACATTATCACCTTGGAAGTGGATGATGTTAACTGCACCATTAGTTCCGCTTATGTTCATTACGGGAATTGATAACACTTTTTCAGAACTGGAAATAAAAGTAACACCATAAGCTCAGCAGAAACCCTTGTGCCCAAGGTATATTTAAGACAATAATAAAATTAAAATGTTTTCTTGCTTGTTTTTAGCAAGTAAACATAGATATTATTTGAACAAGTAGAGCACCTAGTCTTATGTTACATGCTATAAATTCACAGCTCTCAACAAACATTCCAAAATAAATTCTAAAATCTTAATGAGCGCCATAAATAATGTGCAAGACTTTGTATTAATTAGGCTTTAGTCCTACAGTTAGCGATTAGCGAGAAGCGCGTAGAGAGAGAAAGAAAAAGTAAGTTTATATGGCATTATAATAATAATATTATGTCCTACAGTGTGAAATGTAACATCATCATCATCATCTTCTTGCCCTTTACCCATGTTACTTGACACGTTTCTTTCTTCCTTTCTTTTTTTCTCTCTTCTCTGTTAACCATATAACTCCTCACACAATCCATCCATCGTTTCCTTGGTCTTCCTACACACAACAACAAAAAAAAAAATTACGATAGCAAAAAAAAAAACCTTGTATTTGAACTTACGAAGCAAGAATCGCTAAGTCAGTGGTCTGCCCGCTAAGCGAGAGTTGCTGAGCGAGTTAATGATAGTTCTTTTCGCTGTGACAAACGAACACTCGTTGGTGGGGTAAACAGTCAGAGATCTGCTAACATAATTATTTAGATCTTAAACTTACGCGAACCCAACAGATTTTTGCACGTTCCCAGAGTGGGAAAATCGTCGATCGATAGTTAGAAAAGTGTCGAGTATGAATGTGGATGGCTATAAGAGTAGGGGAAGATCGAAGATACGATGGATGGACTGTGTGAAGGATAAAATGGCTGGAAATGAGGTGACTGCTGAGATGACGAGTAATAGAGGAGTATGGAAGAAGAAGACATGCTGCGCCGACCTCAAATAAATCGGGATAAAGGCCATTATAAGCTAAACGCTTATCGCTTTCGGTGGGACAGGTGTCATACAGGATTATTAATATGCTCTCATCCCTAATAAGGGTAGATTATACTTAGGGTGTGTTCCCAAATTAATTCGGGGTGACTGTTGCTTAGCGTTAAATTATTCATATGCTGTTAAGTGTTGGAATCTGGGTTTTAATGTATAATGTGTTGTTAATTTTGTCAACAAGGGTTTTTTAGACAATATGTTAGTGATTTGCAAAAATCTGGTCACGTTATATTATGGAAATAGAATTTCCCCACACCCGCGCGTGTGACAGCCCTTAACACCTGGTACGCAATTGTTCGCTCGTGAACATTGTTCTTTATTGCTATTTCTTTTTCAAGGATCTCACAGAAATCCTTCTTATTTCCCAATTCGATTTAGTCGTCAAATAGAAAAATGAGAAGTTTTGGTTTAGCAGGGTCGATAAAATATGTATCAGAATAATTATTCTCTATTTAAAGGAGTCGGAAACGATTACATACATTCTTCGGCCTAGATGTAACGAGATGATAATGATATCAATTAATGTATTCAGACTTATCAGTCCCTCGCTGAAAATTCTGTAAGCTTAGACAATCCGAAAGCTGAGTTATTAGAGGTTTTGGAAAAGTGAGGTTATGTTACATTGTCTATAAAAGCTGATTTAGTTGATTTTAAATACAAAAATATGACTAATTTTCAACCGACTTCCAAAAAGAGGAGGTTCTTAACCTTTTGGACGCCATTGTCACATATACGTGACAAGCGAGCGCGTGCCCTGTACGCCAAACGACACAAATATGTGACAAAATAGTAGATGAAATTGTGGGTTGGCGTGGAGGGCACGCGCGACCGTTTATGCTGTGGCGGTCAAAAGGTTAATTCGACCGTGTATTTTTTTTTTGTGTTTGTTACCTCAGAACTTTCGACTGTGTGAACCGATTTTGATGATTCTTTTTTATTTGAAAGCTGGTGCTTTCCTCGTGGTCCCATTTCAATTGGTTAAGATCTCATGTTCATCTTCGGAGATATAAATATAACTTTTCAAAAATAGACAGCAAATCTGCAGTGATTGCTGCAATCGCTTGGATGTTTATTGTTAATACAACATCATCACGTAACATCACGCCTGTATGCTCTGAGGGGGTGCGCAGATGTGTACAATACACCCAGATTTCAACAGTTAGGTGTGTTTATCGGGGATTAGATGGGGATAAGCCTATTACCGTGACAAGTATTGTTTTTTTATTGGAAAATTTGGTTAAGTTCTGATTATGAGATCCATGACAAAGTAACTCTACTCTTCAATTCTTAGGAGCAAATTAACAATACTCAGCCGAATCTTTTAATTGATCAAACGAGATCAGTTGCTGTCAAATCTACCGTTAGCTTGATGTTGTGAAAAGTATAGAATTCTGGGAAAAATTGACATGAGATTTATAAATTGGTTTTTACAAACCGGAGATTACCTGCTATTAATATTTTTGTAGGCATATAGATCGCATTTAAAAATGTCTTCCATTGACTTTCAAAAAAATATCGATGCTAAAATTATTCAAGATATCGTTTTCCGTTCACAACCATGAACAATTTTTTTCTACGAAACCTGTGGATTCGCCATTAAAAATCAGTTATTGCCACGTTATGTCAAATAGTAGTGAACATACCTAAATATATGGAGTGAAAGTTGTTTATAAGAATGAGCGTAATGGCCCCTTTTCAGGGTTTAAGTTATTTCAGTTTGTCATACCTAACCAAAGACTGTTCTGTTTTAAGCTTTCACAGTTTAAAACTAAACTTATATTGTCACTTATGGGATATCTTCCGTGATTGTTTGTTTTTGTTGTATATCGGGAGCTCAAAACAATAAACAATCACTAAAGATATCCCGTAAGTGACAATATAAGTATTGTCACAACCAAGTCAAAGTCAAAAAGTCAAAGTCAAAATAATTTATTTGCAGTAAATGTGGTACAAAAGGTATGACAAACTGAAATAACTTAAACTTTTAGTGCGATGACACATTTCGCCAAGTTGAACTACTGTATAATCTACTCTATGTACCACAGCCGGTCCCAATCAGTATACAATTCAAACTTCATTGCTTATTGAACGATCATATTCAATTTTATTTAGTACTAACCGATGTAATAAGATCTCTTTTCAATTGATATTATTTTTAGAATGAGTTTTGATGATAAGGCAAATGGAAAGGATTGAGAGATGCTTTAAATAAAAATGTGTTATTGTATTTTTAAACTTTGCGTGTTTTAAGAAGGTAGGTTCTTCGATGATTTGAATATTTCCGGCTGAATTGATAATTCTCTGCCTCAAGTATTTGTAAATACGGCTAAAGTAAATACGGCTAAACTAACAATAAGTCTTTCAACAATGGTCGATTTAAAAAAAAAAATATAAATATCGCTGGACATTAACACACAGCGCCATCTAGTGCCACAACAAGCAAGGCTTGTGTCGTGGACACCAGATAGTTGATATACTACATAAATACCTTTTTTGTTTGTAAATACATACTTATTATACTTATAAACATCCATGACTCGGAAACAAATGTCCATTGCTCATCACACAAATATTTGCTCCTACCGGGATTCGAAACCAGGACCCTAAGAACGTAAGGCAGCCTCACTAACACTACGCCATTCGGGTCGTCGATCTTTAGGTACAGCCTTGCTAGGCTCTAGGTTAGTCTATGGATGGGTGACCATCCTTACTTACCGAGTTTCGTCCGTGCTCGGAAAGCACGTTAAGCTGTTGGTCCCGGCTGTCATTTGTAGATCTATGACAGTCGTTAGAGGTAGTCAGTGGCCCTAAAAGTCTGACAATCAGTCTTACCAAGGAGCATCGTATTAGCCAGTGCTAAGTTGACTGTGGATGTCAGATAGGCAGTCGTTTCATATAAAATACTGGTATTCAGCTGCAGTTACACTGGAAGCCGACCCCAACATAGTTAGGAAAAGGCCAGGCAGATTATGATGATGATGATGATGATGAGACGTTCATCATTATCATCATCTACAGCTAGATGTCACCTACTACTGGTTATTAGCCTATCTTTCTGTCCCAAACTCCGCGCTTCTGGGCCAGCCTCATCCAGGCTCACCACCACCAGGTTCACCGATGCCAACAATGTCGTCGGCCCATTTCGTCGACAGACGACAAACAATTCTTTTCTCAGTCCTTGGACACCACTCGATCAGAGCTTTGCTCCACCTGTCAGACATACTAAAATAAACTAAGGGAAAGAAATTGGTTCGTTTTATGAAGATAGTGCGTTCTGTATAAAATGTCGTGTAAATAGGTCTATGGCGTGAGTTCAGAGGATTTGATACTAAAGGCGTTTATCTAGTTAATGTTGGCTCTTGATCAAACAGGAAATAAACATTTATAAAGCTGTTGGAAGGCTGTGTATTTCATTCAGCTTTACCATCATCATCATCAGCTTAGCCATTTCCCAACTATGTTCGGCTTCCAGTCTAACCGTATGCAGCTGAATACCAGTATTTTACATGCAGCGACTGCCTATCTGACCTCCACAACCCAGTTACTACTGGGCAATACGATACCCTTTGTTAAGACTGGTTGTCAGACTATTTGGGCCACTGACTACCTGTTACGACTGTCAAAGATTGACAAATGACACCCGGGACCAACAGCTTAACGTGCTTTCCGAGGCACGGGGGAAACTCGGTAGTAAAGGTGGTCACCCATCCACAGATCAACCTAGGTATGCACGGCTTAACCTAAAGATCGGCCCAAGTGGCTGTTATTATTTAGCCACGAGCCTATTTGACATACAATTTTCTGAAAATTAGAAAGCCGTTCAGCTTTATAATGCTAGAAAATTGTATGCTCAAAAGGTGACTAATATAAAACGTTATAACCGTTTTGACTCATACTCAAACTCGTTGGTCTACTGCTAAGCTTGAGGTTTTTTTTTTTTTTTTTTTTTTTAAATGCTTGAGGTCCTGGAATCAATTCCCGGGTCGGGCAAATTATTGTTTCATTAGGAATTTCTCAGTAGGAGCCACGGAGATAATAGAGTCGCTCCCAAATATGGGTGTCCTTTAGATACATCTCTGTCAAACCCTTTGGAAACCTCACCTCACCCTCACCTCACCTCACCTCACCCTTTGGAACCTACCTTACTTTTGTAATATATGTAATTGTGAGTATTGTTATCCTTAAAAAAGTATCAGTTACCAATTTCAAAAGAAATCTTGGTCTTAAAATTCGATATTTTAGGAATAATTGCAGAAAAATATTTGAATTATGCATCATCGACAACAATGAACAAAGACCTAGACCAAAATACCGTTTAATGGATGCACGCAGGTCACACTGTTACTTCACAATACGAATTCGTCGAATTTGTAGTTATTCATCAACGAAAAAAAAACATTCAAAGGAAATAAAAAAAAAGTCGCGAGTGGCGAAATTTTTTTTTTTACTTTCTTGTGTGCTCTTCTAGGAACTCAATAGTAAAAATCCCATGAAAATCCGACCACTAAACTTCGTTCCACCTTTTGGGTATTTTTTGTCTAAAATTTTTAGCCGAGTGCACTCGGCAAAAAAATTTAATTATCATCCCAAACTGAAATTCACTCCACAGTTACGGCAAAGCTATACACGTGTATGTAGCTTTGCTTTGTCTGAAAATCTATGAAGGTTTAATCGGAACAACACTGCCTGACCTTTCAGTTGTTTCTGGCGTGATTTTGGGAACATAGATACTAGGTCTCTGTTAGTAAACTATCCCACTCAGGTGGATCCCGCCGAATGAAATTTTACGACGAAAAAAATTCAACGGTATAGTCTTTAGGTTTTGGGAATCCTAACAATAGTCTGAGAAAATTCTAGACGAAAAACATCTGCAAGTCATTACTTCGCCTTGTACGTCTGTGCGTTCGTAAAAATGAATGGCCGTTGTCTGGTCAGATAAAACCTGGGTACCATTGTTTCAGCAAAAACTATTCGTGCTAAGGCCTGAATTACTCCTACGCGGACGTCGGTCGCGTACGTCAGCGATAATCATGACTGTAGCAAAATATGTGCCGCTGACATCAGCGTCACAGTATGATGCTGATTATTATGATTATTATTATAATTTTACAGCGTGTAAACCACCTCATCATGAAGCCGTCAACCAAGCATTCTGTAAGTACATCAAACTAAGTAACAAACATATTGCTGGGAAACAACTTTTTTTTTGGGGTGAAAAATCTCGTTTTGTGGTATAACTCAGTGTAACGCACTCAAAACATTGTGCTGATGGATGGATTAAATAGTACGGGGGTCGTTGAGGTATATAAAATAAAAATCTTCCGATAAAAACTTGTATTAAAAAAAAAACTTGTCAAAAAGATACAAATTTGATCCCTAATATCTCCGTAACTAGAAGGTTCCCAGGTATGGTATGGGGTTGCGGGACTGTTCGAAAGAGATACCGCGGCCCCGGAGCGTAAAGGGCGAGGAAGGAACATGGATGGGTTTTAGTCAGTAAGAGTCTGACACTCCCTCCCGCTCCGCCCAGACTGGGAGAAGTCATTTGATGATTTCCCATCCTAAAAAAAAAAAAGGTTTGGTATAGAACAAAAAAAATATCGGAATGACGAGGAGAACAAGTGCCTTTCGGCTTCGTGTTTTACACCCTTTAGAACAGATTGCTTTCTCGTACGCACGACCGACGTACGCGACCGTCATTAGCGTAACAGGAATTCACGTCTAAGTCTATTAAATTAAATTATAGATGCTTTTGATCTAAATCCATACTCAAATATCTACCTAATCTAATCTAATAATTCTTATTATTATGATAAGCGTTTGTTACTCTCTCACACAAATAATGCTAAATGCATTTTTATATGATAACGTTTTTGGCACTTATGATGTAGATAGTTTATTGGTGTTTTAACCCGGTGCTTAAAACCGAATAAACCGACCGAACTCCAAGAGGCCGAAGCCGTGGGGCTCGTAATTATTAAAAAACCGAAATCTCCTTTCTCTTAGGTTCCTAATATGTTTTTGTAATGATTTCCGGCCCTTAAAAGTACTCAACATACAACCTGATACCTACTGACCTGCAAATTAGCAAAAAAAAAAAAAACGAAGCAAAAACTTGAATCTAGCGCTTTCAACATAAGCATCAAATTTTTCGGATTTTCAAACAACCTAACACCCAAAAACTGTATCTCCAAACTCAATCCAATTTAGTTCAATCTCCAACACAAACAACTTAGAAAAAAAAACAAATTAAAAACTCACCCTCAAACAGGTTAAGCAGATAATCCTTGTAACAGCGAACCCTATACATTTTCAACGCCAATAAATTACGCACTGACAAGGTTACCGCGTGAACGGAGCGAGAAATTAAAACGCATGTCCCACGCCTACGAGTTGCGGCAGGAAAGAGGTATTATGTTTCTTTATATCTTTTTTTTTATGGGGTAGGAAAATTTCTTAAGAAATCCTTGAAATGTCGGTGAAGTGGTGTGTTTTTTACGTGCCCGACCCGTGGTACAACTGCGATGTCCGACTGGTTGTACTACGGAGAAGTAAATTTACCCATGGTTCAACTGGTTGTTCTATCAATGGGGAAATATCTTTACCAATAGTTCAACTCGAGTGGGTTGTTCTTTCCTTGGTCCAACTAGTTGTACTTCTGGGAATTGAATGTATCTATGGAACAACTACCGGTAATAAACAGGAAAAGGTATCTATCAATGCTGAAGTGCAATGCAATTACTACCTCTTTTGATTATATAGGTTTACTACCCGCCGTTGTTGGAGGGGCTAATAACAGCCGTACTGGTAGGTCGATGTTCAAGGTTAAGCTGCATTTGCCAAGATTGGTCTGTGGATGATGGGGATTTCCTCCGTGTCTCAGAAAGTGGTCCCAGCTGTCATTAGTAGATCTTTGACAGTCGTTAGAGGTCTTAGCAAGTGTTATAGTATTACTCAGTATTAATTGGGTTGTGGAGATCAGTTGTTAGGCAGTCGCTCCGCATAACATATTGGTATTCAGCTGCATCGGTAAGACTGGAAGCCAACCCTAAATAAGTTGGAAAAGGCTCGGCAGATGATGACTCCACGTTGTCGTACTAACAGTATGACCACTTTAAGTTTGCAGCTCAAGGTGGACAATAAAATTCATTGACCTGTCTTTGGTATGGTTCGTGTTTTCCTGTCTGCACAGATAAAATAATTAAAGTGTATCGGTTATTTCGTATGCGTTGTTCACATGACATTTTCGGAAAAAATTGGGTTTGAATTAAGATTTTCCATTGGACAACGTTATTAACTGATAACATTCCCTGAGCCTGGCAGGATACTGGCTTTTCAGTCTGTGTGTAGGAGTGGGCAGTAGTCTACCACGAAGACCCAGAGAGAGGTCGCCCCATTAATCAGTTCCCAGAAAATGTCAGTAAGCTTGTCCCTAGACTATGTCATCTTTCGAAAAAACAGGAGAAAATATGGGCAATTAATAGGCTAAGTTCAGCAAATTGCCGAGCAGCTAGTGCCCGACGCTGGTTTTCAACTGGACCTGAGATGGTGATGTTACAGACATAAAACAGTGTTGTACCTACTTTGTGCATACTTCTTTGAAGAGCTAAAGGCATAATCTTTTATAACAAAGCATTTTAATGATTACAATGAAATCTTTTAAAACATTCCCGAATGTTACGAGTATGTCATAATATTCAATATCGGGAGACAGCTGTACCTCCCGATTATCTAACAATAATGAACCCCTATCCTTATTCCGTCGTCTCGTTATTCCGGCAATTGGTAATCAAGATCTCATCGAACATTTTGCGTCGTAACCAGTAATTCAGATTTGTAAATGAAACATGAGTCATAGATTTGGATGGGTGATCGGTTTCCACCAAGACAACTTTTGTGGAAAGATTTAGGCCAGAAAACATTAATAAATAAATAATAAATATCGCTGGAAATGACACACAACGCCATCTAGTGCCACACTTAGCAAGGAAGCTTGTGTAGTGGACATCAGATAGTTGATATACTACTCAGATACTTTATTTTTGTTTGTAAAGACATCCATGTCTCAGAAACAAATGCCCATGCCAATCACGCAAACATGTGCTCCTACCGGGAACCTAAGAACGTGAGGCAGTCTCACTATCGCTGCGCTATTCGGGTCGTCACTATTTGCGTGAATATTTACATTAGTACATAGACTCACGCGTTTTTCCGTTTGGGGAAGGCAGAAGCCACAGAACGCCACAAGCTACGATAATTTCATATTCCTTTTGCGTCATCCACGTTCATACATCTGAGGCCCTACTCCCTAACGTTTCGTCCATATATTCGGATCTATCCGTCTCTCTCACTCGCACTCATCTGCAGACGTGCGCGAGAGAGACTGATAGATCCGAATATACGGACGCAGCGTTAGGGAGTAGGGCCTCTGGCCATACAAGCACGTCGGTTGCGTGTACTACTGACCCGAAATTTCTGAAGAACCTCACCAATAAGATCAGTGTATGTCATTCTAGGGCGTCGCCTCCTGGCGTTGCCAACATTCATATATACCATTTAAATCTAGGATGGATCGCTGTATAAATATCTTTCGTCTCAATGTTTCATCAAGTTGATAGTAGACTGGTAGAAAATGCCCAAATGTCACTTAAGGCCGTTTCTATAACAGCTTACCAACGTATAACTGTCAGTGAATATGCACACGCCTCGTGGCTATCGGTGTTTCTATAATCCAAGTCATTTTCCGTGACGTTTTGTTTCTATCGGTCCGTAAGCTACATTTCAAACAGACAGAGATAGCAACTCACCGATAGCTGTTAGTAAGTTATTGAAAATGGCCGTTAGTCCCGGTGTAGCCAACACTCATATTTCGTCCATATAAATCCAGGATTGATAGATAAATAAGTATCTTTTAAAAAGTTACTAACCTAAAGTGCTTTTACCAAAACAAAGGAGAATGGGCAGAGAGAGTGCGAACAGATTTATTGCGACTGTCTTAATTCGTTGTTTTAAATTAACTGTCCTTTTATAGGTCAAGGCTTCCGATGAACGATAACAGATTATCTAAATATGTTCATTTAAATGCAGATTGGACTTTTTTGAGTGATTTATAGAGGAAGCTGACTTTTTATTGTTTGTGCTTCCGTAAATTGTGAAGGACGTTCGGACAAGCGTAAATATTGGAGAATTACTTGCTTTGAAATGAAGAGAACAATAAGAGCTGCTCGGGTTGATCTTTAGGTTAAGCGGTGCTTGCCTAGGTAGGTCTGTGGATAGGTGGCCACCCATAATAGGCTTGTGTGTCCGGAAAAATTAGTATATCGGTTAGATTAAAAAAAAAAAAATACGTATTTTTTCTTTTGTAACGTAGACCAAAATTGACGAAGATACGACGCTTTTAAAATTCTCAATACGTCACGCCGTGCAATATATTTTAGTGCGTTGTGACGTCACGAGACTCCAGAGTTTTGATGCGTTCTAACTTTGTCAATATTCATTGATTTACAAAAATAAATAAATACGTGTGCATTATTTTCCAATACTTTAACTGACAGACTAAATAGATTTGCAATTTATTGATGGTGGAAGCTAGCATATTACGAAGTTAGTTTCCTCCGTACCTCAGAAAGCACGTTGAGCTGATTATCATTAGTGGATAACTTGACAGTCGTTACAGGTAGACTACTGACCACCACTGTCAGTACTAACTGGGTTGTGGAGGTCAGATAGGCAGCTGCACCATGTAAAATACTGGTATTTAGCTGCATCCATTTAGACTGGAATCTGGCCCCAACATAGTTTGGAAAAGTTTAGGGCAGATGATCGTGGTTTAATTTTGCTTTGAAAAGTATTGCTGCAAAAATTTCAGATCTAATACTACCCGAACTTATCATATATTTTTGATTTGAAAAATGGTCCATGGTGCTGTTTCAAAGACCTGTTTCATGGAGATCTATGGTTTGGAATGGGCAAGTACAGTAAGTTCTGTCAAAGTTTTTGTGCTTTGTTTTCTGGAATTGTAATTTCAACTTTTTTGTTTTTGACTGAAACCAACGTTTAAATATTCAAAATTTAATGACGCGATAGTTTTGTATAATGGTAGTCATTGAATTCCCTAAGTTTAACACTGGGTACTGGTTTAAGCCTAGATCATATCAGTACATCTGTCAAGACGTGTACTCTGGAAAACAATATTCTGCTACTTCATTTCTTTATCGTTTGGTTAATGGACCATGTCGCCCATGGGCATCTGACTGCGTTACATGCCGTCGAGACATATCTCAAAATCAAAATAAAGCATTCATTAAGTAGGCCAGTTACAGGCACTTTTGAATAGTCGAATCAAAGATGAATATTAAATAAAGCTACAGTCCCAGTCACAAGACATAAAAACTGTCAAAGTAGGTACTGTAGTTGCCCATTCCCTAGCGTAGATCTCTATGGAGATGAACGGTCAAGAAACTCCATGGACACTCTTTTAAATTAAAAATATTGTTACAAAATCTTGGTTACATCATTCATGTTGAGATGGTATATTATGTGAGAACAATGTAGCAAGACGTACACGTTAAAATAGGGTAGACGACAAAAAAAATCTAATTAGTCCGTCAGGTAGATAATTAAAAATATTTGACTCGTATTTTTTATTTTGTTACGTAAATCAAAATTGACAAAGATACGACGTTTTTAAAATTCCCAATACGTAACGCCTAGGTATAATTTTTAACTAGTTCTGACGTCACGAGCCCCCACTCCCGAGTTTTGATGCGTTTTATCTTTGTCAATACTCATTGATTTACAAAAAGAAAAAATACGTGTGCATTATTTTTCAATAATCTAACTGACGGACTAAATAGGTTTGTAATGTTTTGATACTGTCGTCATGCATATTGTCCATAGCAAAACAAAAATAAAATACAACTCAAAAACAACATAATTAATTAAAATAAGCTATGGCAACTAAGAAATGACCAGTCACAACTGACAGCGTCCGTTCACATGACGCATGATGGTGCTCAGGCATACTGGTTTCTTTAGATGTTATTTCACAAAATTTTATTCTGCTACTAAAATATATGAATAGAAAACCGCCTAATAATAAACCACGCTTCATTTAAATTTCATAAAGTTACTATGATTGCTTTATGCTTTTTAACTTTGTTATTCAGAACTTTTATTTTTCTTCGCCATTCAAAAGTTAATAAACTTTTCCCTGTGATCAGTAATGATTGAATAATTTGAATAAGAGAAAATTATTGACTTTGGTACTAACTTTGTCAAATCTATATGTAGGCACATTCAATATTAAAGTCAGTTTTCGTGTTCCTCTGTGACCTCGTTTTTGTTTTAGTCTGTTTTTGATTTTGTTGTGAACTTAGCACAATTTCGTTATTTTAATTTTAATAAGCTGATGACCTTCCTCGAGAACCACTCTATCCATTGGTGAAAACAGCATGAAAATTGGTGCAGTAGTTTTTGAGTTTATTGCGAACAGTCAGACAGACGCGCGACAGGACTTTGTTTTATAATAATTATTATAATGTAGTGATTATAATTTTTCTTCTGGTTTTTTTTTTTCTAAACACATCTTTGTTTTTTCCATAAACTAGTCTGAAGGAAGTTTATTTATTATAGAATAACCACTACCTTTGTGATCTTCTATGTTAAATGTATCGTCCTAAGCATTTTGTGTCTGCATGAATAAATAAATACAATAAAAATCTCCATATTTTGTAAAGTTAAAAGTAGACTGGTGGAAAGTGCCTCAATATCACTAAAGGCCGTTTTCTGTAACCAAAATCAAAATCAAAGCATTTATTTCAAGTAGGCCAATTACAGGCTCTTTTGAATTGTCGAAACAAAGATGAAAATTAATTGTAGCTGCAGTCCCAGTAACAAGACATAAAAACTGTGAAAGTACTGTAATTACCCATTCCCTAGCGAAGATCTCTATGGAGAAGAACGGGCAAGAAACTCCATTACTAACTTACGGATAACTGTCAGTTATTATGCCTATCTCTCGCAGCTATCGGTGTTTCTATAAACAAAGACGAACACCCAAAAAAGCCCCAGTCCCGGCGCAAAAGAAACTTATCTCATCCTTTAGAGTATTTTAGGTAAAAGATTTTTTGATAGGTGTGATTGCCGCAGGGAGTGGCAAATATTGAAAAAAATTGCATTGCATTTTTTTAGGAGTAAATTGAAAACTACAGGATGTTGAACAAATCAGTTTAAAAATGGGTAAGAATTTTTGTACATCACATTTATATTGAAAATATACGGATATGCTTACATATTTAATAAAAATATGTGTAAAAAGAAGTGCTGTGAAAAACTATTTTCTTGTTTTGACACAGTGATTCAGGAATAAAAATAATACAGAACAAAACAAGATTATTTTAATAACCATTTATTTTTATAAATCATACAATATTGTAATTAGGTACCTATTTGAAAAAAAAAACAAACACGAAGTTGCGCGCATGTAATCAGTATTTTGTACTATCTTGGTTGGGCCCGCCATAACATGGCTGAAATGGAGCATCCTGCGGCCTTCTTAGACGAAGTATTATTAGATATAGAACTGTAATATAGTATATTCAATTGAGTGTTGTAAGTCCATGCACCTATTAAAGAAATAAATGGTTAATGTTATAATTATCTTGCCTCATTCCTGAATAACTATGTCAGAACAAGAAAATAGTTTTTCACAGCACTTTTTTTACACATATGTTTATTAAATATGTAAAAATATCCGTATATTTTCAATATAAATGTGATGTACAAAAATTCTTACCCATTTTTAAACTGATTTGTTCAACATCCTGTAGTTTTCAATTTACTCCTAAAAAAAATTGCACTGCAATTTTTTTCAATGTTTGCCACTCCCTGCGGCAATCACACCTATCAAAAAATCTTTTACCTAAAATAATCTAAAGGATGAGATAAGTTTCTTTTGCGCCGGGACTGGGGTAATTTTCTATGGAACCTGGGTGTTCTCCTTTAGCTGCCTATCCGCGTCACCTACCTGTCACCTGATTCATAGAAAAATCAAAAAAAGCTTTTCTGTGACGTTTATTTTCTAACCGTCCGGTAAGCAAAATGTCAAACAGACAGAGATAGCAACCTACTGATACCTGTTTTAATGTTATTGAAAATGGCCGTTAGTCTGCTGGGGGTGCCCCAAGTGCCGATTATGGGGGCAGAGATACTTCCGTATGTTCAGTTGACAATATTTCGAGAGTTTACAATATCGCTAGAGAGATTACAATCTAACGTGTTTGACAATTTTACGGTGACATATCCACTAACAATGCATGATTGCAAACCAAAACTAAAGAACTGGGCGCTTTACTCTTGATTATGAGGATGTGAAGAAAATAATAAATAATGAATATCACTCTAACTCGTACATTGAACATACTTTTCCTTACACAAACATAACGGGAACCCACCCACACGCACACGTACACACCTCCCACCCAGGCACACGTACACACATCCCACACACACACACACACACACAAAGGCGATATTAACTGAAAATTCAATTACATTTTTGATGTTCATTTTTTTTTTTTCATACTTTTTATTACCTACTGTAATTGTATTTTAATTTTTGTTATTATTTTTCTAAAATTGTTTTTTGTGGCACATGTTTGTCTATTCCTTTGTTCACTCCTGACAACCATGAAACATAACATGTCAATAATGAATATAAATTTGAATTTGAAAACAAAAAAGGGCCGCTAGTTGTTAATAATTTAGTATTAAGAAAGACTTTGGCTTGCAATGAAGAGTAATTATGGGGTGCACAAAGCAAGTCTTTCATTCTATCCATTATATATCAATTTTCTACCCTAACATCGTTTTTTTCCATAAGATTCCTTAAGCTGCTTTTTGACGGCGTTTATTCATAAATAATGGGCGCTTTGAAAGTATTTTCTGATGCGTATAATGGGTTTTTATTACGTGGTATGTGATGTCACGTGGGAATTTCATGAAGGCTACTTTGTCTTCTTTGTTGTTTATGTTCAGTTTGACGTTTGCTGGTTAAACACCGTTGTCATAGCTTTATACAACCGCGCGAATCGGTTGCACGACTATAAGCACGCGGAGCAGGTGTGCGTGACCACTGGCCGCTTGTCACGTACGCGGCGAGAGTGGAAAAAACCGGTTTACGCTGTCACAGCCAGTTGACAATCTCAGGGTTGTCAGGGCAACTCACGTTGTTTGTTTTGTGACAAGTTTGAATATTTAAATGTAAAAACGTGGTATTCATTAATAATGGATGTTTATTGTACTGTGTGTATGAATAATACTAGAAAAAATAAAAATACATCATACTTTAACTATCCCAAGGAGTGCAAGAGGTAAGTAAATATTTGATTAATTTGTCTTCACCTATTCTGACAACCCTACATGTCTGTTACATGAGACTTAAGAAGACTTAAGAAGTTGCGAAATGTAGGTGTAAACTAACTCAACCTATGACAGGCATGATGTTATGTTATCTTGCTTCTCAAAACTCGTATTGATATCACAAGTAAACAAGTTACATTAAATTAAAAATTAAAAAAAAAACCCCAACATAGTAGGTCATAACTCAATAGCGTAAAGTATTTTACTAGTCAAGCCCTTTCAATTGATACCCATATTGAGGGATTTGGGAAAAAAATATGTAATCTACCATTTTGTGGCGGCGGCCATCTTGGACCGATTTTCATCAAACATGGCTAAAAACACTAATTCACCTTTCAAACAAAAAAAAACACAACCAAAATCGGTTCATCCTATCGGGAGCTACGATGCCACACACACACACACACAGACACGTCAAACTTATAACACCCCGTCGTTTTTGCGTCTGGAGTTAAAAATGTCATACTATTTCGTGACGACAGATAATCGTGTAGTTTTAAGTGATGGCTTGTTTATTTAAATAAAAAATAAATAAATAAATATCGTTGGACATTAACACACAGCGCCATCTAGTGCCACACTAAGCAAGCCTTGTGTCGTGGACACCAGATACTTGATATACTACATAATATATACTTTTTTGTTTGTAAATACATACTTATTATATTATTATATAAACATCCATGACTCGGAAACAAATGTCCATGCTCATCACACAAACATTTGCTCCTACCGGGATTCGAACCCAGGACCCTATGAATGTAAGGCAGCTTCACTACCACTACGCCATTCGAGTCGTCCTTAAATGGATCACATATAGGACGACGCGATGACTGTCTTCCACGACTCTTGCCAACTAAAAGCCAACGATAAATTAATCGCCAATACATAGTGGAAACGGGGCCTAACTCGGCTCACAAAGAACTTGAAAAGATTCGAATATGCTACGCCGTAGCGTTATCTTCGTAGCGCCAGCTACGCCGTAGCAACAACGGCGCATTCACTTAGCTAAACATACTTTTATAAAATAGGTTTCTTTTGAAGGTTTTTAACAGAAAACAGACTCGTAGTCGTGTGTCCTAAGATAACTGATGTAAGACCAGCTAGTTAATAGTTTCCCACTGTTGGGACACGGACCTATTGTTGAGAGGGAGTGGGTTGTAATAAACCACGTGGGACCAGTGCGGGTTGGTAGATGTCACATGTCTTCGAATTTGTGGTTCTAGGACATGCCGGTTTCCTCACGATGTTTTTCTTCACCGTTTTGGGAGCAGTGGTGATGATAAATTACACAAAGTGCCACGTAAATCGGACAGCCATAACTGTTTTTATTAATGTTGTCGTATTTTCAACCATTAAGGACAAACACGCCGGTCATTCTTCCATACAAACGTAATCTGGTGATTACTCCTCTGTTTGACGGTGTAGGTTCAAAATGAAAAGCTGTATCAACTGGTCTTGTTATTATCTATGCTTGTATGGAAGCAGAATTGGAAAAAAAGTATTAGTTTGGAAGTTATGAGCGTCGAAACTTTCACATTTTAACACTAATTTTAGCTCATCTTTGGGCTTAAATATGTAACGTATATAGTATGAAAATGAAAAAAGCAAAACCATACAGTCATAGATTAGTTATTCAAAATTTCAAATAACTTTAGTTTGAACTGATACATTCCATAGATTTTTCATAATATCTAGACTACCAAAGGTCTGCACAGAAAATTTCGCGCGCCCGTTTTAGTTGTAAATCTCATTGCATTTCGCTGCAAGTTGCCTCCCCGGTCAGTGGGGAAGACGGGAGGCACGCAGCGCGTGTGTGTGCGTAGTGTGTGGGTGCACACATGCTTGGTTTCGACGCCTGCGCGTGCTGTGCATGAAACTGGTATTGTTTGCTATCGTAGGTCTGTACGAGTATGGCTTGAACTATGGATTCCGATATTTCTTTATTGATAGTTCGTGTTGAATTTAGAATTTGTCCCTAATTTTTATTTTCGATTTGATATTGATTTACGGGCGGCGTTTCAATTTGGACTTGTTGCGTCAGTGAAGTGATCTTCAGCAATTCAAGAATTGAAGTGGAATGTTTTATTTTACTTTGTAAAATTCATGACGTTTCACGCGCATTTTAGAATTATAAAGTACCGGCTGCTGGGTGTGTTTAGGTATAATAAAATGTGCGTTAACACTTTTGTGTAGGACAAAAGTTTGTTGAAGCATGTTTTGATAAAATTTAAAGCAGGTAGGTAGTATAACTTACTTCTTACTTTTTACGCAATAACATTATGAAAATTAAACATATTATAGTGACCAACTGTTTCGCTGAGAATGATATTTTCAGTCTCGAATAATTTAAATTCTGTGATAACTTCTGAACTATTCATCCAAATGATATGCTGTAAAAGACAATTTTAATCTAAATTGAATTATCAAGATAATGAACATACTTATTTGGATAAGGATTAATACTGAATAGGGGGAAACGGCTTGGCAAATTAGGTCACATTTTTTAATTTTTAAATTAATTATGGTTACTTAGAGTTTACCACAGGAGATAAACATACTTATTATGTTATTACGGACTTTTTTCGGAGCAGCGGTGGCCCAGTGGTGGCGGCCCTGACTTACGAACAGTAAGTCGTGGGTTCAAACCCAGACAGGCGCATTACTTTATGTAATTTATTTCATCACCAATGCTCTCAAAACGGTGAAGGAAAGCATCGTGAGGAAACCGGCATGTCCAAGAATAAAAAATTCGAAGACATGTGACATCTATCAATCCGCACTGATTGCTCCTCATTGAGAGGAGGCCGTGTCCCAGCAGTGGGAACATTATAGGCTGATGATGATGATGGACTTTTTTCACGCTTTTTATGAGTCTTTATAACATAATTTTGTTAAATCTAACAAGGGTTAGCATGTGTGTGTAAACACCTTCCTCGTGAATCACTCTGACTATTGTTGAAAACCGCATGAAAATCCGTGCCGCAGTTTTTGAGTTAGTCACGGACAGACAGACAGACAGAAAGACAGATGCGACGGAGACTTTGTTTTATAGAACGCAATAGGCAGTGGTTCTAAAATGGGGTCTAAAATGGGGGTGGTTCTAAAAAGGGTCTAAAATGGCCGCTTTAGCAGAATCGTAAATGAATCACGTTAAAAAAATTAAATTCTTAGAATGGTCTTTGTAGCCATTGCAATAAAGTCCATTTTAAGAATTTTAAATTTTGTTCAATAAAATGAATCACGAAAATTAAAAATTCTTAAAATGGACTTTATTGTCATGGTTACAAAGACCATTTTAAGAATATTTTTTTTTTACGTGATTCCTTTACGATTCTACTAAAGCGGCCATTTTAGTAATTGATCATTTCTAAATCGGCATTTTCTATTATGAACGAAAAAAAATGTTGTGGTAATATTTGCGATAGACTCGCTCCCGACTTTCACAAGCTCGGCCCGGCCGAAGTTACTGGTTTCTTTGTGACATGAAGTAGTATTTTGTAATACTTACCTAGAGGCATTTAGGTAAGTATTAGGTACTACTAAATTAAATAGTAGTTAGTAGTTTTGCTATGGCATTATAGTATATTTTAGATAGATTTGATTTCTTACAGAATAATATGAACTACATAGATAGAAACAACCATACAGACTAATCTTTTGTGTTACAGAGGCAACTAAGGATAAACGTATGGGCAGAAAGATCCAGCCTACGGCCAAGAGTCGCTCGCAAAAAGAGGTGCAGAGTAAAAGGGAGATTTTTAAATGCAAATAAAGAAAATATTCCTGCAACAATGACCTTTTCTGAAGTTCTTTTTCGTGTATACCTAATTATACGAAGACACGAATGGCGTAGCGGTAGTGAGACTGCCTTACGTTCTTAGAGTATTTACAAACAAAAAGTATCTATGTAGTATATCAACGATCTGTTGTCCACAACACAAGCCTTGTTGCTTAGCGTGGCACTAGATGGCACTGTGTGTAATGTCCAGCGATATTTATTCATTTATTTATAATAGACGACCTCAATGGTAAACCTTTTAGCAAGAAAAATGATAACACTAACTACCACAGATCTGGTCAATACCAATTTTTTATTTCAGACGTGACGTTTACTCGTGACGATCAATACTTAATATCATAAAGCAGAAGAGTTTGTTTGTTTGGTTGAACGCGCTAATCTCAGGAACAACCGTCTCGAATTGAAAAATTATGTTTGCGTTAGATAGTCCATTTATTGAGGAAGGCTATAGGCTATATAACATCACGCTATGACAAATAGGAGCGGAGCAGCAAAATGAAATGTTGCAAGCGGGAAAAAAGCTTCCGTTGCGGAGGCGATGCGTTGCGATATCAAAACATCACGCGAACGAAGTTGCGGGCATAAGCTAGTAATATTATAAAGCTGAAGAGTTTGTTTGTTTGTTTGTTTGAACGCGCAAATCTCAGGAACTGTTTGAAATTGAAAAAATCATTTTGTGTTGTATAGTCCATTTATCGAGGAAGGTTATAAGCTATATAACATCACGCTACAACCAAAAGGAGCGGAGCATAAATGAAAATTGTTGCAAACACGGGGAATAATTATTCCTTTTGTGTTTGTTACCTCAGAGGTGGAGAGAGGAGGTTCGGGTAACAAACACAAATCACACAAACATCGACTGCGTGAACCGATTTTGATGATTCTTTTTTAGGGTTCCGTAGTCAACTCGGAATCCTTATAGTTTCGCCATGTCTGTCTGTCCGTCCGTCCTCGCTTCATCTCTGTGACCGTTAGCACTAGAAAGCTGAAATTTGGTAACATATGTGTATCAATCACGCCGACAAAAAGGTAAAATAAAAAATGAAAAAAAAATGTTTTATTAGGGTAGCCCCTCTATATGTAAACAGGGAAGTGATTTTTTTTTTAATTTCAACCCTAATGTGTCATATATTGTTGGAAAGGTATTTAAAAATGAATAGGGGTTATTTCGGAAATAATCGCTCCAAAAGTAAAAAACAATGTGTCCCCTCTAACTTTTGAACCATATGTTTAGAAAATATGAAAAAAATCGGAAAAGTAGAACTTTATAAGGAACTTGGATGGAAACAACAGTTTTTGAACAAAAAAGACAAAAAGTTGTACAAAATAATTTCTAAACTCATAAGTGGGAACATTTATTGTGACGGACGGGAAACTACGGAACCCTACACTGAGTGTGGCCCGACACGCTCTTGGCCGGTTTTTCTTATTTGAATGCTGATGCTTTCCGTGTGGTGGAGATAGGTAAATCTGCAGTGATTACTGCAATTGATGGATGTTTATTGTTTATCCAACATCATGACAGAACATCACGCCTGTATGCTCTGAGGGGGGACAATACTCTAAGATTGCGACAGTTAGGTGTGTATTCCATTTATTAGGGATAAGCCTATTACCGTAACATGTACTGTTTTATTTTATTTTATTGGAAAGGGTGACCTAACCAAACACTCTTGAAGGGTAGTTTGATGAGTGTTGGTTTGGTTCTGATTATGGCATACATGACAAAGTAACGGAACTGTTCAATTCTTAGCAGCAAATTTACGATACTCGACCAAATCTTTTATAGGCAACCTGGATATTTGAGTAACCTACCATAATCGTTATTAACCGACTTCAAAGGAAGAAGTTCTCAATTCCATGTTCTCCGATTACTCAAAGATGGCTGGACCGATTTTTTTTTTAATGTTTGAAAGGATATATCCTTCCTACGTGGTTCCATAATCATCAAGTCAGGATACTGATGATTGTCCTCGTAGCGGCGATCGGCGGCGGCGACCTCTCGCGTCCGGCCCTGGTTCAATCCATGGTCCGGAGCGAGACGGAATGGGAAGCCGTCACCTCCTTCTGCGAAGCAGTCATGCTGGCGAAGGAGGTGGCGGAACAAGAGAGGGAGAGAGCCTCTCTTCCCGGCCGCCGCGGGAGACGCACCGGGCGTCGGGGGCCACGTGGTGGCTACCGGCCACCGTAGATGCGGGCCTGTGGACGGTAAGCTATGGGCTAGCTAGCCGTCCGTCCGTCTAGTGACGACAGGCCGTGTCGACGGCGCGTTCGTGTTCCACGCGCGCCTCAAAGAGATGTCAGCAGAAGAGAGGGGCCCGCAAGGGCCGAAGCCTGCCGGGGTTGCGGGACTGTTCGAAAGAGATACCGCGGCCCCGGAACGTAAAGGGCGAGGAAGGAACATGGATGGGTTTTAGTCAGTAAGAGTCTGACACTCCCTCCCGCTCCGCCCAGAGTGGGAGAAGTCATTTGATGATTTCCCATCCTAAAAAAAAAAAAAAAAAAAAAAAAAAAGGATACTGATGATGGGATCCTGGAGGGGGAGAAAATAGAGGGAACTCTTCAAATTTTATAGGCACACAAGAAACGATTTGGGTAGTTTTAGGAAGAGTACTTTCTCGGAGTGATCTCGTTTCAAATTGGTACAGATGTGATGAAGAACTTCAGAGATAGGCAACGAAACTCCTCAATAAATGATAGCAAATGTACTGGGATTGTTGAAATCTCATGTCTGTCTTTTGCTTACACCAGTTCATAACAAAAACGTTGTGAAAGGGTAAGTGTAACATAATTATGAACCACTAAAACTAAAAACTAAATCAATCAAATCTCTTATAACGGGACGCAGGCGAAGTTGCGTGGGTCAGCTAGTATTATAATAAAAAATATATCTTTTTACCGATCACAATTTATAATCTCTCAAGTTTTAGATATAATACCTACAACTTTTACATCGAGTTTATAATCTCTATTAGCAAGTTCTTTTGTAAGTAGTCGGAGTTTGCTATCGTACATATACCTACCTTTCTTTTTTTAGGTGCTCTGCGGATATATCAATACGTACTGCAAATGTAGAAAATGTCCAAGGCAAAAGTTTAAATAAATAAATGTCGCCAAGAACCTACGTGAAGCAAATATTGTGGCGAGTCTTTCGTATAGTCTCTGTGGTTACACAATGCCTATTGTTGATAAATGTATACCAAGAGATTATTGTAAACGCTCATTGTACTATTGACCGCTATTGTAAATAAACAGCCAATAAACACTTTACAAAATAACAGATTTTTTTATTTGATGAACCAATAACAAGCCTCACAGTCACATCAGAGAAAAAATCTAATCAATGAAATTATTTGTTGATAATAACAATAACTACCTACATTATTCAACATATATAATGTTCACACTGTAGCAAGAGAACTCATTGTCACGTGGGAAAAGTCGCAGGTAAGTATTATGTAGGAGCTTGACCATTCATAATAACAACCAGGTAAATTGGGTACATATTATTACATTTCACACAGTGATAATCCTAAGTTCTAACATCTATTTGTTTGAGTTCATGTCGTCTTTCAAACATGAATCGCCTACGCGCCACCGATAGCACACAATCACACGCCGCCCGCGGTCATCCACTATTCAATGAAGTTGCGCGTGTATGCGTCACTCAGCGTCAGGAATGCGTATGTGTACGAACACTAGCTCCTTACTGCTCATCACAGCGTCTATCCCTTTCGCTCGTGATGTCGGATGAGATAGCATGCATTTTAACCCCGCCCACCAAATAGTTCGTGCCGTCAGAGTCACACAGTGATAATCCTAAGTTCTAACATCTATTTGTTTGAGTTCATGTCGTCTTTCAAACATGAATCGCCTACGCGCCACCGATAGCACACAATCACACGCCGCCCGCGGTCATCCACTATTCAATGAAGTTGCGCGTGTATGCGTCACTCAGCGTCAGGAATGCGTATGTGTACGAACACTAGCTCCTTACTGCTCATCACAGCGTCTATCCCTTTCGCTCGTGATGTCGGATGAGATAGCATGCATTTTAACCCCGCCCACCAAATAGTTCGTGCCGTCAGATCAGTTATACAAAAAAACCGGCCAAGTGCGAGTCGAACTTGCGCTCGAGGTGATCCGTACCATTATCTATACAACATTGGCAAAAAAATCACATTTATTGCATGGGATCATCATTAAAATATTTATTTTGTTTTAACTTGACTTTATTTTGTTTTGACGACCCGAATGGCGGTAGTGACGCTGCCTTACGTTCTTAGGTTCGAATCCCGGTAGGAGCAAATGTTTGTGTGATGAGCATGGACATTTGTTTCCGAGTCGTGGATGTTTATATGCATAATAAGTATATATTTACAAATTTATTCAGTTTTTAGTATTTTTTGTGAGTATAGCGGCAAATGAAATAAATCATTTGCAAACATTTCAACTGTTTAGCTATCACTGTTCATGAGATACAGCCTGGTGAAAGACAGACGGACAGACGGACAGTGGAGTCTTAGTATTGGGTTTCATTATTCCTCTTTGGGTACGGAACCCCTAAAAACAAACGATAAACGTAATGTAATAATAAACGTTCATTAACTTAATTCTATAAGTAATGAAAATATTCCTAATTTCAAAGACAAATGCTGCCATTTAATTCGCTAAAAGGAAGTGCTATCCGTGGCAGCTGTCGCCTTCTCAAATTATACCTGCTTAAGGAAAGCTTATTAACAGGTAGACATTACCTACCTGTAAAGGTAGGTAGGTACCGTTAGATAAATCGAGTGTTAAGCAAATATAGAGTTTAATGTACGTACTATTTAAGTTGGTTATTAATTTGCACAGTGAAGGCAAGTTTTTAACCGACTTCCAAAAAGGAGGAGGTTCTCTATTCGACTGTATGTATTTTTTTTTTTTTTTTTTTTTTATGTATGTTACCCGATTACTCGAAGACGCCTAAACCGATTTGAAAAATTCTTTTTTTGTTTGAAAGGGTATACTTCCAAGTTGGTCCCATAGTCGCCAAGTCGGGATCTGATGATGGAATCTTGGCGAAATCGAGGGAACTCTTAAAATTTTATAGGATAACGTACAGCAATTTTTATATTTTCTACAACAAGTGAAGCATTTGCGTTTGATAAGAACCATTCTACCATCAGATCTGATGATGAAGCCAAGAGTCACGGAACTCCATAATGAGACAATGTATCCTAGTCGTGTTTGGGCTTGTTGTAATTGTAACGGTATGCACTTTCCATGTGAACCACTAAAAAGTGAAAAATAAAAACTTTTTTGCAAAAAATAAAACCGACTTCAAAAAGAAAAAGTGAAAAATAACTTTAGCTTCTGAAGTCGGTGACAAAAAAATTAAATCAATCATACAAACGTCACCGACTTCAGAAGCTAAAGTTATTTTTCACTTTTTCTTTTTGAAGTCGGTTTTATTTTTTGCAAAAAAGTTTTTTTAACATAGAATAACAACTGTAACCCCCGGAGGGACAGAGCAGGGGCGTAAAGGTTAAGTCCCAAATAATAGGGGCGAGCCAATTAACATCAACTGGCCACACATTTAGGCTCCGTGTTTAACGAGAAATTCCTGTTAAAAAAATTCAATACTTCTTTCCCCGGCGTGGGAATCGAACCCGGGATGCCTTGACCTCATTCTCAGCAGTTGCACTTCCACGAGGATGCCAGTCCAGTTACCTCTCAACGATGAGTCATTTGGGTCACAGAAGAATTTAATATATAAATATAAATATATCGCTGGACATTACACACAGCACCATCTAGTGCCACACTAACCAACGAGGCTTGTGTCGTGGACACCAGATAGTTGATATATTACACACATACTTTTGTTCGTGAATACATATTTATTATGCATATAAACATCCATGACTCGGAAACAAATGTCCATGCTCATCACACAGACATTTGCTCCTACCGGGATTCGGACCCAGGACCAAAAGAAAGTAATGCAGTCGCACTACCGCTATTCGTATCATCAATAACACTATCCCCAACCTGGGAATCAAACCCACGATGTCCCGACCTCATGAACAGCCGTTGCCCTTCAACGAGGCAGTCAATCAGTAACCTCTAAATTATGACTCATTTGGGTCACAAAAGAATTATATTACTAGTATCTTTATTTAGGTCAACCCATCTACTTATTATCCTAAATTTTCCCTATCAGAATACCCACGGGTTAAGAGATCAGATTATAGACAAATTACTTATAAGACTGATCTCAATAGTATATTTCTTTGGGATTTGAGAAATTGCTAGGAGGGACGGTTTAGTGAAACATGTTTATTGCTAGACTAGCTGGTGACTGCGGCTTCGTATGCGTTTCTTTTGTTTTTAATATTTCATTTTTAACGCACCACCACTACGTTAGTCCGTGTGAAATTATTATAAAAAAATCTTCCTCATTTGAATTGAATTTTGTTAGCAATTTCAAGGGTTTTAATTTATTTATCACGGAACCCTGAGCCTTTTTTTTTAAAATAACCACTTATACTTTTATATCTATTCAATAAAAAGCGGTTGTTTTGATATTACAAGTAGACACTACACTACCGTCAGATTATCAAATAATATTTGACCCGATTTTTTCTTATAAAGAAGATTCGACGCTTTTCAAAATTCCGCCGTGGTATAATTTTTAGAGAGAGATGTCAGCAAAAAGGATGGGGTCCGCAAGAGCCGATGCCTGCCGGGACTGCGGGACTGTTCGAAAGAGATACCGCGGTCCCGGAACATAAAGGGCTAAAAAGGAACATGGATGGGTTTTAGTCAGTAAAAGTGTGACACTCCCTTCCGCTCCGCCCAGAGGGAGGGGTCATATTGATAAATATTGTTCAGCTCTTAGAATTTCAACTCTTACAGCTGACTTAATATTACTCCTGAAAATTCAACAAGCGCGTTTACTAGGATTTCAGTTTTATTTAAAGTTTACCTAAAGTGCAAGCCGCATATAAATGGCGTCGGGTACGAACGCGGCGCGGGCGGCTCCCTATTCCATTCAAATTCCATACAAAATGCATGGAAATAAAGTGCAGTTTAGGATACACGGTATGTCGTTGCACGGACGAGGCACGGGCGGGTTCCTATTCCATTCAAATTTCAAACAAAATGCATGAAAATAAAGTGCAGTTTAGGATACTCGAAATGTTGCGCGGGCGGTTATGGCGCGCCATTTCGTTCATTTCAACCGTTTCGCCATGACCTCGCCCGATGCCATTTATTTGTGGCCTTAGCCTAGCAGATTAATATTAAAACTCCACCAACATTAAAATATTCTCGAAAACCCGGTTACGGTTTCCGGTTAATTTCTTACTTCCTGCTTAAAGTTACTTTCCTTAAAGCATTCCAAGCCACTCGATCAAGCTTATTCAAATATGTTTTGAGGCGAAAGCATTAGAAGTTTTCAGCTAATCCCCGTTGGGTTAGGCAGAGAGGTGTACCAAATAAATAGTACACCCACAATTCTTCAGTAATCTTAAGACTCATTCAAGGCTATTGCCATCAACCGGACATGAATGTTGTTTGTTTAGAATAAAAATACGCGAATCATATTTCAGGGAAATTTCTAGCAATAAAATCGTATTTATCAACCCTGATTGCAGACTACGATTGCGCATATTTGAAATGCAGGCAAAACCACAGGTACTAACTAGCTTACAAACAGTCATTGTTCGTGTGTAGATTTACGATTTCCTTCACCAGACAATGTGTTAGGAAATAGTGACTTTAAACCGGAGGGAATAGGGTTGAGATTTGAGGTTATTTGAATATAGACCGGGAGCTAGTAAACTTTTGTTTTTGTACTGTGTTCAAGTTTTGTATGAAATAAACATTTTCCCATTTTTACTTTCCTCATTTTGGTACAAGTACAAACAAGAAAACAACTGATTGCATAAATATGTTGATGCATATGACTTCAGGTAGAGGAAAATAGCGTTGATAAAAAGTTATACCTACATATTCTATGTGTGGCATGTTGACACACATGTCATGTGACATACATGTTTCAATGTGTTTTGGAAGTGAGTGAGTAAGTACACGTGCTGGGTAAATGCACTAAATGCACACACTGCAATACACCTTGGTGAATCTGGTTTCCTGACTTTTGGGCTTCAAATTGCATCCGAGGCTTAATGATTATAATGAATGTTCGCCCATCAATGGACCGACCTCGAAAAGCATTGCTTAACTTTAAATGGCGGCCCGTACAACTGTTATAACATATTAAAGTGCCTCCTACTTCTGGTAAAGTACTTCTTCAAAATAATTGCAATTGCTTCCATGATTTCATGGAGCTTTGCCCTTATTATTCGGAACTAGAGCCCCGTTAATAAATAAATCAGTCATTCGAGGGAATTCTCCTCATTTTCGTATCATCATTTTAGATTTTATAAGATAACATTTTGTTTCAGACTTTCAAATCCGCTTAAAGGCTACGTTGAGATTTTAAAACCAACATTATTCAACAGTAAAATTTCAAGGGTTTACGATGTACAGAGTGAGGTTAACGACGTTCCATTGTTTAAATGATTGACCAATTAATTGGAACTATGTCGCCATCTTGCAATTAGATTTACATTTGGCGACAGTTTGGGAAGGCCTACGCCCAGTAGTGGACGTCTTTCTGCTGAAATGATGATGATTATTAGCACAGATTTTTATCGATATGTCACCGGCGGCGATATACCATGGTGGTGTAATGTATACTATGAGAATACCGCCGAAAAACTGTTCAGCAGTTCGGCAGGAGTTTTGTGTTTTGTGCAACGGTTTGCACGGAAAACCCGTGCAAACCGTTGCACGGAAAACCCGTGTACAATCAAAAATATGTCAATAGTTTCCAACAGTGAAATGTACAAAAAAGAAACAGAATATGGTTTCGCTAGCTTTGTGTTCATACGAAATTGAAACGAGTTGGCTTACACGTGCCGTTTCAAAATGCAACGAGCAAATGGCAAAGTGGTTGGTTTTGTGAAAAGGTCAGATACGCAACAAGTGACGGAAAATTTGTATTCGTTTGTTTTCTATAGTCTTAGAAGAGGGATGGTAATTTCTTATTGGTTCTGAAAACACTTTATCTTTTTATAGAATTTAAAGTAATCGTAGTTGTAGGAAAATCATTTTAAACAATTATGGAGTTTATTGGTCCTTTTTGAACCCGACTTTGGCGACGGCCAAAAAGATGGTAATGTCATAATCTGTTAAAAATTAAAAAATATCTTTGACTGACTTTTACCTCTTACCGATATCTATTACTAGCGGACGTCCCACGGTTTCACCCGCGTAGTTCCCGTACCCGTGGGAGTACGGGGATAAAATATAGCCTATGTTACTCGTTGATAATGTAGCTATCCATTGTTGAAAGAATTTTTAAAATCGGTCAAGTAGTTTTTGAAAAATACAAATCTTTCCTATTTTAGTATATATTTCATTCTTTTCGAAATTCGGTTTGGCTTCCTACTTTTTATATAAGGGAATACTAAACGGGCAGGTGGCTTGGCCCACTTGGAACAAAGAAGTTCTGCCATGGAAATTTTTATTTATTTATTTATTTAACTGCCTTAAACTATCATTACAGGTCTTTAACCTAATGCAATAGTCTAGTCACACACCCAAAATTAAAATTAAAGCACCAAAAACATTAAGATTTGTAACACAGTGTAAATAATAGTACTTTTGCGAATTCACCCTTGTGACATGTAAAAATATCAATTTCTACTTGAATGCAATTGATGGTGCGAATTGCTCGAGTCAGAGGGGTTTTCGCCAGCAAGTTGGTCCTAGCTGGAGGTACGACCAGCAGTGGCGGGGGCCGTCGCCTCCACACATAATTGTCCGGTACGCATAAGTGCAACCGCTGCAACACTCTCGGGTTGTGCTCTATGCCTCGGAGCAGTTCCACCACGTACGACACTAGTGCAAATTCCCGCCGCACCCTAAGCTGATTGTACCCCACCATACCCAGTACAAATAGTGTGGGGTACATCAAAGGGTAAAATGGGTACACTCCGTACAGCTTTTTGTACAGGTAGCGCGTGAATTTGTTCTGGACTCGCTCCAGCATCACTGAGTACTTGGCCTCATGTGGAGCCCATACGACAGCGCTATGTTCCAGATGACTCCTGACTAATGTGTCATACAAAACTCTGATGGCCGTGATGCTGGTAAAGTCAGTAAATGTACTACCGGGATGAACAAGTATTCTATGCCGTACATAGATAAAGGATGTAAAAACCCCTTATCGAAGCCGAAAGGCATTTTTTCTCCCCACCATTGCTAAATATTTTTTGTCCTAGACCGTGAACCTTCTAGTTAGGGAGATATTAGGGGTCAAAGTTCCAAATTGTTCACAAGTTTTATTTTTTAAGAAATTTTTAAGTTTTTAAATTTTTAAGATTTTAACTTGAAACATTTTCATGATCTAAATGGAGATCCTAATACTATTAAATCCATTCATTAGCACAGTATTTTGAGTGCGTTACATTTAGTCCTACCACAAAACATGATTCATCATCATCAGCCAAGCCTTTTCCCAACTACGCTGGGGTCGCCTTCAGTCTAACCGGATGCAGCTGAATACCAGTATTTTACATGGAGCGACTGCCTATCTGACCTCCACAACCCAGTTAATACTGGGTGACCAAAACATGATTGTTCACCCAAAAAAAAGTTATTTCTCAGCGATTATTTTAGCGTTAAGTTACTTAGTTTGATGTACATAATGCTTGATAGACTCACCGACAGGAATAGAAGTGATAGCAAAAAGAAAGTGACCGTAGACTAGATAGAACATGGGGTTGGAAAACGCAGCTGGACCACGGACGGGGCGGAGGAAAGTGGAAAGACAACCAACTATAGTCCCCGCCACAAAAAGATATAAATTTTGTAAACACACATTCGGGTTCGCAACTTTTGGATCAATTTAAAAAATGACAGCGTCATCGTGATCTTACTTCAAAATGGCGGTCCAAATGTTTACGTTCCATTATGTCCGATGCGTTCCAGTACCACAAAAAATTAGACGACAGCGCTTTAGATCGCCAAAATATAACCCGAACAAGTGAAATTGCTCGTTAGTTTCACAAGTATGATAATTTGAGTTGATTGAATAGTATATTATTTCTTGTTAATTAAATTGCCGCTACGTATGTTGGTAGAAATTCTTTGCTTACAAAAATTTTAGCTTCTCGTGGCGCGAACGATCTCATTAAAGTGGCCGGAAAACGCTGGATAGTCAAGACACAAAACCGCCAAAAAGATAGAGATTTGGAAGAGACCTACACTCAACATTGGGTGGCTGAAGGTAAAAGAGGAAGGAAGAAGAAGAGGAAGGTATATAATACCTACATGCCACTACCTTTAACCTTTTGGACGCCATTGTCACATATACGTGACAAGCAAGCGCGTGCCCTGTACGCCAAACGACACAAATATGTGACAAAATAGTAGGTGAAATTGTGGCTTGGCGTGGAGGGCACGCGCGTGCGCTTATGCTGTGGCGGTCAAAAGGTTAACAAAGCGTAGGTCACGTCTAATAAATTATGTAAAGACTTAAGAATTTTTTAAGTTGTGTTTCTCCTAATGTACTGATTAAAATTTAATGTTATTACGTACTTATTATTGTGGAACTCATATTTTTATGAAAAAGATCCAATCTCCTAGTTACAATCGTTATTTCTCGCGAAAATAGCTATAATATTAAGGAAAGTGTAAACATACTCGTATTATTAGACGTGACTGTACAATTGTTTACAATTTAAACACCCCCCTGCTTAAATCAAGTGGTTAAGTAAATATATACTTCCATACAACACGGTATCACGCTGTGCGGGTCATCAAACTTAAATGCGGGGGCTAGTTACATTTACGTATCAAGTTTATTGAAGTGAAAACTTTTTTAGGCGTGTTGAGCATTTATCGGGTGATAAAAATCACGGAACTCGCGTGACCGTCACCTAACGCTTCGTAGCACTCGTAGCCGATCCGCTACGGCGTAGCACCACTTAGGCGTGCGCGGGGCGCAACCCGTAGCCGATATAGATCACTTATTTTTCACTTCCATCGACAGTCCTCAAAGACTGCCCGCTTGTTTTTCAGCACTCCTGCTTCCCCAAACAGTATGGGTTTATATTTACACCCAAATTCAGCTAGTTAGGGTTAAGTTACACGTAATAGTGGGCGAGGCTATTGTCATCCTATCATCTAATCCCAATTACCATCTTCTGGGCCAAGTATCTTTGGTGAGCGACTATTCAATCCCAGTGGAGCATAGCTAATGCCATAAAAATTCACGAACTTAAACTGATGGCACCAACTCAAGGTTTCCTTAGCTCATTATTAATTTTGAGCATCGTTCACGTATTATCAAAATTTCAAGAACAGTTATAAGCACAGTTAGGTACCACAGGTATTTTGTCATATCAGTTATATCACTTTAGTAGACGAATGAAAAAAAATCGGGCCACTACCTGTAACGACTGTCAAAGATCTACAAAATATTACTGGGCATTACATACAGCGCCATCTAGAGCCACACTAGGCAACGAGGTTTGTATCGTGGACACCAGATAGACGATATACTGCATAGATTCTTGTTGTCTGTAGTTACATACTTATTATAAATATTTAAACATAAAACAAATGTCTATGCACATCACACAAACATTTGCTCCTACCGGGATTCGAACCAGGGACCCTAAAAACGTATGGCAGCCTCACTATCGCTGCGCCATTTGGGTTGTCAAAATTACAGCCGGGAACAACGGCTTTACCGAGCACGCAGTGCTTTTCTAGGCATGGAGGAAATTCTGTACATAATGGGTGGTCACCCATCCACGAACCAACCTAAGCAAGCACGGCTGAACCTAAAGCGGTTATTATTTTTCAGGCACGAGCTTCTAAAAGCGTTCAAAACATCTTTAAGTATTTTATGAGATAAGTGATTTTCTTCGAACCCTAGCTCCTGAACAAGCCAGTACTTGTTACTCCATTCAT
The DNA here is from genome assembly GCA_950022955.1 of Xestia ashworthii. Classification (NCBI taxonomy): domain Eukaryota; kingdom Metazoa; phylum Arthropoda; class Insecta; order Lepidoptera; family Noctuidae; genus Xestia; species Xestia ashworthii. Next base: position 16,078,730 of record OX465570.1, on the reverse strand, counting down.
GAAACCTTGAGGCAGGTGGTTTGATTTGGCAACTTTATCGTCGTATTTACAGCCTAAGTATGGCGCTGTATTAAATAATTAGAAACAAGGAAAACAAGGTACCGTAAACAGACCTACTGTTTACGTTACTGCACAGTATATGAAAGAAAAGAAATAAATAAAAAGCATTTATTAGTCCGCTCAGGACAAAACACATCAAAATTATCAGTATTTAAAACTTACTAATAAAAATTAAACAGATAAAAAAAAATATAAATAAGCGTAGATATTTGTGTTAAATATCTACCAGAAAAAAAAAACATGAGGGGCAGTCTTTTGGGACTGTCGATATAAGATCGGCTACGAGTGCTATGAAGTCACGCGAATTCCATGATGTTTGTTCACTCAAAAAGTGCTCAACGCACCTACAGAAGTTATCACTTCAAAAAAAAAAAAACAAAAATATTCCATCCTTTCCTTCCTTCTGAGCATAAGGTCCTAGGTTTGACTCCTGGGTCGGGCAAAGTGTTTTTGGGTTTTTCCATCTGGATTATCTTAGAAGCAGCCTTGGACTCAAATAACACACAACACTCAAGAATAAAACACATACACACTTTTAACTAATTTTTCTGCAATGAACTTAGTTTTCAACTGAAATTTAAGTACGAGTAGCAACAGATGTTGTTCAGTAATTACATTGAACTTAGTACTGAGAGTTGAGTTTTACTTTGTTAGGGATAGAAATAAGTTTGTATAAAAATTCAGTACTTATACATTTTGTTGAAAAATGGTATTGTAAGTTAATTAAAAAGCTTTATTACTTCAACATTAGTGTTGAACGCATTTTATGTAATACTGTTTAAATTAAACATAAATTAATCTGCCAATAAATAAATAAAAAATATCGCACGACATTAAGCAAGGCTTGTGTCGTGGACACCAGATAGTTGATGTACTACAAAATAAATACTTTTTTGTTTTTAAATAAATGCTTATTATAAATTTAAACATACATGACTCGGAAACAAATATCCATGCTCATACAATACCACAAAGTTACACTAATATTTTTTATATGATTTAAAAAATACCGCAGGCTATCGTATCACAGTCATTCCCAGTATTTTTCTCCTCATAATCAATACTTTATTACCCTAGTTATTAGCTATTTTTCTCATTTCCATACATTAATACGAGTATTGCCAAATGAATCAAAATAGCGAAATATTTGAAAGCTGTTTGCGAAGCTGCCTACTTCACTACGAGTACATATTATAAAACAAAGTCTCCCGTCGCGTCTGTCTGTCCCTATGTATGCTTAGATCTTTAAATCTACGCAACGCATTTTGATGCGGGTTTTTTAATAGATAGAGTAATTCAAGAGGAAGGTTTTAGTATGTAATTTTACGCAGGCGAAGCCGCGGGCATCGGCTAGTTCTGTATAAACGCTCTTAATATTTATTCGTTCGTTCACAATGCAAGCAACAAACTGTTTCCGCAGTGCAGTCGTCCTAATTCACTTTTATTAGCACAATACGGGCGTTAGAGGCACCACTAGCTTCGAAAAAAAAAAAATACAGAAGATGTAATGGCTGTATGATTTTTTTGTGAGGCCTGAATTCTTGTCGCGCTGAGGGTCAGTCCCGCACGGTCGGTCGCGGACGAGTATACATTATGTTCTATATAGCACCATACTGCGACGGTAACGTCAGCGGCGACTGACAGCCGTATTTTTCCGTGTGGCCGACCGTACGCGACCGACCATCAGTGTGACACGAATTCAAGCCTAAGTATCTTGTAGAAAAAATAATGTTTGAAAACTATCTCAAGGGAACATAATATTAGGGATAAAATAAAATATCCCTATGTCATGGGCATGGTCTAGCTGTGAACCCATCGAAATCCCTCAGCTTTTAAGTCATGCAAAAGTTATAGACTGAGTAATTTTCTCAGCTATTATTATTAATACGGATCTTTTTTTAGGGTTCCGAACTCCTGACAAGCCTTCATAGTTTCGTCATGTCCGTCTGTCCGTCCCTCCGTCCGAGGTTTTGTTTTGCTCAGAGACTGTTAGTATTAGAAAGCTGTAATTTTGTAGAAGTGTATATGTCACCGTAAAATTGTCTAACACGTTATATTACAATATAACGTGTTTCTCTCTAGCGATATTGTAAACTCTCGAATGATTGTCAACTGAACATACGGAAGTATCTCTGCCCCCATAATCGGGATTTGGGGCACCCCCCCATTAGGTTAGTTAGGTTCCTTTAAACCCTGCACTCGGAAATAGGGACCCGTCCCCGGCCCGGCTCCGTCGAATACGCTTTTTAGGGTAATATAAAGTGTTTTAAGGTTAGGTTATATTAATCGGTATTTCTTAGAAATGGTACAGTATCTTTTCATGACAGTGGTACCACTGGGCAAGGGGGACCCCTCCTTCCCTCCACACCGCGTGAGTTGACTACCATCGCATGCATTTCATGAAAAATAATGCGTTTAATTATAAGCAGTATGTTCGTTTGACAGTAATTCGAGAGTTTACAATATCACTAGAGATATTACAATATAACGTATTTGACAATTTTACGGTGACATATATGTCGCAGCAAGCGATAATTTAATGACAAAAAGAATTAAATTTGATTTTGTAGTACAAGGATAGATTGTTTTTTTTTTTTTTTTTTTTTAGGATGGGAAATCATCAAATGAGTTCTCCCACTCTGGGCGGAGCGGGAGGGAGTGTCAGACTTTTACTGACTAAAACCCATCCATGTTCCTTCCTCGCCCTTTACGTTCCGGGGCTGCGGTATCTCTTTCGAACAGTCCCGCAACCCCGGCAGGCTTCGGGCCTTGCGGGCCCCTCTCTCTATGCTGACAACTCTTTGAGGCGCGCGTGGAACACGAACGCGCCGTCGACACGGCCTGTCGTCGTTAGACGGACGGACGGCTAGCTAGCCCATAGCCAACCGTCCACAGCGATGACCACAGCGATGTGAATCGACCACTGCGCCATGCTCTGGAGCAACAGATTCTGAGCACAGGCGCAGTGGTTGATATTCGCGGTGACGTATTTGTGAGTCACGTGGACAGAGTTGTTGTGCGGGAGGTTGAACATTATAGAGTCAGTCTTATTCGTGCACTCGAAGAGTTCGGACCGGCACAACAAACCTGTCGGTTGTCGATTATTATTATTTTGTTATTTTAAAGTATTTCCTCAAAAATAAATCGTGATTGTGATTATAAAGTGTTTTCGTTATTGTGTCGCCCGAGTACCCTTTACGCCCATAACATGGAACCGGTACCAAGTGAAGACGACGGTGTCGATACTGTCGTCTAGCCTATTGGTTCCCCGTCATATATATGAATTACGCCGACCAAATATATTAAAATAAAATTTTAGAAAATATTTTTTTAGCTCCACTGCACTTAAGGGTGATTTTTTTTTTCGTCTTCTTCTCCATCGTGTGGGGTATTGTTGAATAGGTATTTTATAATGACTTCGGGGTAAAATACCTACTTGTTTGTTCAAGTAGGTATTTTATAATGACTTCGGGGTTACTACTCTTATTTTTAGATTTAATGCTCCATTAACGAAATATTAAACTTCAAAATGCAAATGTTTGTTCAAGTAGGTCCCCCTCTAAAAGCTAAACTGCGGGCTTGAAAAACCGGAAAAAAATCACGATGATAGTAAATTATTTTTATGAACTTGAAAGGAAAATTATAGCGGTTAAGATAAGTTTATTAGTTTAGCAGTAACAGTCGTTGAACTTGGATGTTGGATAATTTTGTACCAAATACAAAATCAATAAAATAAATCGTTCTATATTGTGATAACGGGCTACTACACATTTGGCCGGTAATTTTTTATAGAAAGAAGTAGGCTGCATGGATAGTGGTAGGTTCAGGATCTGAGTACATTGGAGTTCGACCAGTACTTGGGTAGGAGCCAAGATTTTCAAGGCCTTTTCCTTAGCTTAGGTTGTGCCATACCTGAGAACCTTTTAGTTACGTAGTTGTTTTTTTTTACGATTTTATTGTTATTTCTTACATTTTTTTTTGTTCATATAATATGCATTACGACAGTATCACAAGGAGGAGTATTGGAAAATAATAGACACGTAGGTATTTCTTGTTTATGTAAATCAATGAATATTGACAAAGTTATAACGCATCAAAACTCGGGAGTGGGGGCCCGTGACGTCAGAACTCGCTTAAAGGCTTCAACGCGTGACGTATTGAGAATTTTAAAAGCCGACGCTTTTAAAATTCTCATTCTCATCTTCGTCAATTTCGGTTTAAGTAACAAAAGTAAACACTGTTTTAGGCTTTCACGGTTTAAAACTAAACTTATATTGTCACTTACGGGATATCCGTGTTCCGTGGTCGAAATATCGGGAGCTCAAAACAATAAATAATCACGGAAGATATCCCGTAAGTGACAATATAAGTTTAGTTTAACAAAAGTAAAGGTACGGGTCAAATATTTGTTGATAATCTAACTAACGGACTAATAAAATAATTACTTATTAGGTTCTGTTTGTTACCTATGTTGGTTCAAAATAATCTTATCGCGAGGGGTCTAAAACATGTCGCTAGACTAAAACATGAAGTTCAAACAAAACCAGAAACTACCTGTTTTCGATAAAAATACACCCCCCCAAAATGGAGCTTTCCAAAACTACTAATCAACAAGACAAACATCATCTACTCGCGTCGCGTTACCGGTGAATGTTGACATTGGATGTCATCCAGCATCCAGCCGGATAATTGACATACAATTACGTCACATAGACATACAGTCCTATTGCAAAGTTAACGTTTGACACCAGCAAACCAACACCAACCTCATTTTAATGAAAATAAAGCTCACTGTTTTTTGAGAGACTTGTCAGTAGCAGCAACCTAACTAGAACCTTATAAAATTGGTTATAAAGATGACTGTCTGATTGACAGCGATGCCCAATCAGAAGTACCTAACTGCAGTGCATTTAACTATGACTATACAGTTTTAAATCGGCAGGGAAATGCCTACCTATTTTGTTTTTTGAATTTAAAATTGTTGTTCTTTTTAAGTGTCTAGTATCCATGTTCTCATGTAAGTGAATAGTGTAATTCTTATATGAGACTAAATGATCTGAAACCTCAAAAGGTTTACAATCCCTGAAGACGGCGGCCATTGCATCGGTGCGAGCGATACTCATATTTACGCGGGAGTGACAGAGACAGGTAGTAACAGGTTAATGTACGAAATTCTTCCTGCTTCGCGTCCGGACTTTATAGTCAGTGGCCCGGAAGTCTGACAAGTGACAACCAGTGAGTCTTTCTGAGGGGTACCGTATAACCCTGTAACAACTGGGTTGTGGAAGTCAGATAGGCTGTTGCTCCATGTAAAATACTGGTATTCTGCTGCATTCATTTAGACTGGAAGACGACCCCAACATAGTTGGGAAAAGGCTTGGTAGACGACGACGACGTAACATTATTTTTCGGTACCAATCGAATCGATAACAAAAACATTTACGTAAAATTGTGTTTGAAAATAACTTCGAAAGCTTGAATGTCGTGTTAACACGTGTTTATTTTAGTTTGTTTGGTAAACCGCATGTCAGCTAGATTTCGTCGCAAGTAGAACAGTAAGTTTTGTAAATAAGTTTGCTGTAAAGTCATTATTTCTGTTTGTTTGGACGGGTTTTTGGTTTTGGATTTGCATCTATTTGAAAATTACTATCAATAAATAATTTAAAAAAAAATCGGGTCGGTTTTTGGGACTGCTGATAGAAGTGAAAACAAAATAATTTAAAGAAAAACAAAAAACCCGACTGCTTAAAAACTAATTTTAAAAAATACGTGAAAAAATTAACTTAAATAAAAACTAAAAAGAAAGAAACAACTGTAACAAATCATAAATTCTAATGCAGATCAGAACGTCTCACAGTCGGGGCCCCTTGGGAAGATTTGATTGGTAAATGGGGTTTTTCATTAAATTATTTTTTTTATTTTATAGTTTTTAGTTACGAACAAAAACTTAAATAAGTAAGAAAATTAGCGAGAATGATTGTTTTGTTAAACAACTTTAAATCGTTATATACCCTAAACTATTATTTAAAATGAAAAATGATAATAAGAACCTAAAGATGATTTTAAAATACCTATTCAACGACACCCCACTTGACATAGTTCATCGACTTTTTTTTTAATTTTGACAATATGGCGTCTGGTTGTCGCTGTGGAGAATTTTGATTACTGTCATGTCTTCGCAAGGTTAAGACGAATCGACAAATATGACGTAAGAATTATCAAAATCGGCCTACGCATTTGGTCTCTAGAACGCCACATAGAAACAAACATACCTACATACATAGACTAATAAACACATTACCCTCCTTTGCGTCGCGCAGTCGGGTAAAAAGTACACAGGCCCCGCCCCAGTCGTAGCACTGCTACGGGTTACACGCCTTAGTGGTTTTACGCCGTAGCGGATCGGCTACGAGTGCTGCAAAGCGTACGTGACGGCCACGCTTGTTTTATGATTTTCGTTTTACCAAAAAGTGCTAAATGCGCCTAAAAAGTTTTCACTTAAAAATAAGCTGTTTTATGTATTTTGACTGGGTAGATATTGCAGTTTTGTATTGCTTTTTTTTTAAATCACATTCTCTTACTCTTACATTCTCCTACATTTACCTCCTCCTTTTTTAGGAGTCAGTTTAATACCGTGTCGAGTTGCATCAACGTCACTCCCTGTAAAATTCGATCTAGCTATCAACTATCAATATTAAGTTGTGTTGACTTTTAATCAAGACATGGCGCCTCGAAGCCCAGACATGTAATTACTCAAACACCAAGTTTACCAATTCGTTAAAAGTTCGTCAGCTAAAAACCTTTGCCTAATTTTTCGGCGATTAAAAGCGTGAGTATATTATTTACATCAATAAATCACTACAGCTGACAATATTTTCATGACATACATAATATACAATATTCCCAGAAATCAGGTACAAAAATGAAGGAACGTTATCAAATATCACGCCTACATTGATGAATGGCTCCCAGTAACCTGTATTCTCTAATGATAATATTCCATTTGGGACCTAATTCTGTGGCACCGGATCATCAATCATTATTGTGATGTGATTCGCGTGTTTATTTTTCGACGGTAAAAAATATTTTTGTAAACGTAGTTTGGGACGTCCCAAGCTTGATGGACCAAAGACCTGAATATAAGGTGGCTGCCCTGACTAGCAGTGATACCCTAGTGGTGTGAGTGTCGTACTGCCAAGTCAAAGGTCTCGAGTTTGAACCCAAGCCACGCTTCTTTGATTTTTCGGATTTATGTGCGTATTGTATAATTATCACTTACTTCGGTGAAGGAAAACATCGTGAAGAAACCAGTACGTTAAGCTAAGTTAGAAGCTATGGGTAGCATAAAAACTCTGACACCAGCAGTGCAAGTACGTAGGATTCGATAGGACTCGATTAGATAAAGACAGTGTTATTCTCGATAAAATAAGTTTAAATGGAGTTAAAACATCATTTTATCGAGAATATCTGTCAATTTTATCTAATCGAGTACTATCGAATCCTACGTACTAGCACTGCTGGTTAGGCAACTAAACACGCGATAAAGAAGAAAAAACGTGGCTGGAACTAGATGCTGATGGTGTCACGGCTCAGGAAAGGTCTATGTCCTGAAATGGATGCCAGAGGTCGGGCTGGTTTCGGCAGCATGGTTGGCATAGTGGATGAGCCCTGTACTACTACGCTGCGTGTCGCTGGTTCGATCCCCGCAGTTGTTGTGGGACTGGGTGTTTGTGTATTTGATTTTAAGTGTTTGTAAACGCACCCACAATACTGGAGAAGTCCTAGTGTAGTGGTGGTATTGATAGCAATAGGCTTGCTCCTTATTGTAGGTACAGGACTTAAAAATAAAATGAGACAAAATGTACTAAGCTTTACCTTTGACTAAACCTTCGGAAAACGGCGTGATTTTATGACAATTTAAAGATTCAGTTGCTTCAAACTTGTGAAAAAGTTATTTGAACCTAAGGGTAGGGAGGACATCTTTCTCCCGGGGTTGCGGGACTGTTCGAAAGAGATACCGCGGCCCCGGAACATAAAGGGCGAGTAAGGAACATGGATGGTTTTTAGTCAGTAAAAGTCTGACACTCCCTCCCGCTCCGCCCAGAGTGGGAGGAATCATTTGATGATTTCCCATCCGAAAAAAAGGAGGACATCATTACGACGTAGCCTTTTTTGTTGAAGTCAACAGTCACTTCTTGAAACAATTTTTTTTAACAAGAATATGATCATTTATCAAAGTCTACGTAGCCCAATTCGCTCATGAACCAATGTCTTAAAAATCTAGCATACAACCTAAGTTTTCTTTTACTGAAACATTGCGAGACAGAAAAACGTACTTATATAGACCCCGCCACGAGAAGCTATGAATTTTATAAACGCACATTCGGGTTCGCAACCTTTGGATCAAATTCAAAAATGACAGCGTCAGCGTGATCTTATTTCAAAATGCAGCCCAAATGTTTACGTTCCATGATGTTAGATGCGTTCCAGTACCACAAAATATTAGACGATAGCGCTTCATATCGCCACAATATAACCCGACCAAGTCAAAATTGCTAGTTAGTTTCATATTACACGTATGATTATTTGAGATAATTGAATTTGGAAGTATGTCTTGTTGAATAAATTGTCGCTACCTATCTTGGTAGAAATTCTTTGATTACAAAAATTATAGCTTTTCGTGGCGCGGAAAATACATAAAAACTACCATTGTTAATGATTTATTTATTTACTTTCCTTTGCACGGCACTGTAACGCCTACTATTCCTTTTATTTTTCCCTTTGTGATTTTTCTTTTGTCTACAACAAAATGTTTTTAATGTTATGCGACCGTTTTTATTAATGGGTGGGTAATTATTTTTTAACTTAAGTGGCCCTGTTGGAGTGGTTGGAGTATTTTATATTAGTATTTTTCTTAATCTTTATGGTTGTTTAGATGATTAGTGCGGCATTTTATTTAAGGCTTTTGTTTTAATTTTTATCTTTATTTTGAAGATGAGAGCTTCAACAAGCCAAATAGAAGTTGAACTCAACTGGCGAGTGAGAAAGCCGCAAGTGCACGCGAGTAGGCACGTTACAATTTTTTTTTCTTGTCGTCAACTCGCTCGACCTTGAAAATCTGACATAAAATACGTCAGATGTACTCAGCACAGTCGCCAGTTGACGAATAAGCCATGAGGGCTAATTGACAAGAATTTAACGTATTCTAGAAGTGGCAGCTTGATTGCCAATGCCATTGTTATTATCGAATAATTGTTGTGTATATCTCCTGAATTTAGAGTATTTATGAAATTAGCTTACTGAAGTTAGTTTTAGTAAGTATAGATATTGTATGAAACTCGATGTAACAAATGATTTACCAAATCATAATAACATAATAATATTGCCAGTAGCACTGGTCCCGTTCTGTCATTGCAGTTGCTATTTTTAACCCCCGACGGGGGTTATAAGTGTGACGGGGTGTTATAAGTGTGACGTGTCTGTGTGTGTGTCTGTGGCATCGTGGCTCCCAAACGGATGAAACGATTTGGATTTTGGTTTTTTTTTTGTTTGAAAGGTGACTTAGTCAGGAGTGTTATTAGCTATTTTTGATAAAAATCGTTCCAAGATGGTCGCCACCACAAAATGGCAGATTACATTTATTCAACAAATCCCTCAATATGGGTATCAAATGAAAGGGCTTGACTAGTAGAACACTATGCTGTAGTAAATTACAAATCGAAGATGGCTGCCACCACAAAATGGCAAATGGGGGTTTACATTTTTAATTTAATCTAACTTGTTCATGTTTAAAGAATACGCGCGATGACTGAATTTTACATGCTAAGTTATATTAATCACTAGCTGATGCCCGCGTACAAATTAAACCTTCCTCGAGAACCACTCTATCCATTAGTGGTGAAAACAACATGAAAATCGGTGCAGTAGTTTTTGAGTTTATCGCAAACAGACAGACGCGGTGGAGGACTTTGTTTTATAGTGAAGTTTTCAAGTTGATGCCTGAACTGTATTTTTTTAAGGCGTTGGTGAGTTGTAAAATTCTTGGCTGATTTAGTAAATTAGATGGTGATTGTTACAAATCAAGGAGACAAAAATAATTGTCGCTTTTTACTTGACGCTTTCTTTGAAATATTTTTGACGTTTTAAACAGACGAATTAGTTTTTTAGAAGCTTTCTTATTTTCCCGCGCCTGACGTGTAAAATCAGAAGATAAATAAAAAAAACCCCTCAGGGCAGTCTTTTGGGGATTGCAGATATAAGTGAAAACTAAGTAATCTATACAGCGTGTTAGGTTCAGTATTCGATTCTCAACCCAAATATGTAAAAAACCTATAACCTTAATTGTTGACATAATTGTCTAATTAAATACATTACTCATGGACACTGAGCGCGCAAGTAGGTGTCACGCGGCAAAATACGTGCCGGTCCTGAGCTCCGTGCGCAATTCCGCCCCATTCCTTTGTATTGTAGCCGATGCACCGACAGACAGGGCACACCCCCGCGCCACCCCGCGCTGACCTCAGTGTATGCGCGAGCGCCGTTACTTCCGCACGTCTATTATTGCGTTTCCGCGTATCGCATTTAACAAACAACCCCGCTTACTTCGCGATATTAAGAGTGTCCTGTAAACGGGTTCTTGAATAACCAAAAATTACGTCTTATCCAGTGAAGAATAATGGGATTATGGTTCGTGCTTAAGTGTTATTTAGTGATATTGTGCAAAGAACCGTTAATTATTATGCAAGGTGTCATTCAACGACTGCGAATATTCGGTCAGTACCTAGATATTTGCCTGTCCAAAGCCAGATTTAAAGTATGAAGGGAAATGGATTATACCTAGAAAGGTCATTGACCCGCACACATGTTCTGCGATAAGCGCATGACGCACACGTTGCAAAACTTAGGCGAAGTTTTTGGTATGGATCTATCTGTTATGTATTAGTGTTTTCTTTTTGTTCATATGTTTATTAGTATCATGTAAGCATGGACTACTGCGGGTTTGAATAAGTCCCTCGTTTAAACTAACATACTGTATATTTGATACGGATTGTGCCCCGAGCACGCCTAAGTGGAATCGGCTACGAGTGCTTACAAACGTTAGGTGACGGTCACGCTAGTTCCATGAGTTTTGTTCTCCCAAAAAGTGCACAACGCGCCTAAAGAAGTTTTCACTTCAAAAAGTAGCTTGATTTTTTACTACGGCGAGCGTAGACATGAGGCATAAATAAAGTTATAAAAACAATAACCTGCCATGACTCCAAGTCATTCTAATGAATCAAACAAGTAGGTTACACGGCACACTAACATACATTCACTATAAATATTACTCTCTTCAATATCAACACTTTATTGGTCGTAAAACAAGCATTTGTTTCAGAACAAGCAAAAATTTTCCTTTACTTTTATCTGTTTTAAACACGCAACGTGGAAAGAAAAAGAAGCTTATTTATGCGTTATAATGTAAGTAAGTTGATTAATAATGTAAGGTTTGCAAAACTGTTCTATTGCAGGCAAAAATACCAATATACAAGAAAAATATAATTGACACAGATAAAATAATAAAGAAATCATTAAATTCATTAAAAATAAAACATCGTTCAATTCATTTAACATTATTAAAAATATTAAAAAAAAAACACATGTTTTTTATTTTTATAAATAGGTATTATGTTTTTATTTGTATTACAATCTAGCCTAATAAGGCTAATAAGCAATTTTAATCTTACTTAATTTGCTAAAAGTAAAATTATATCTAAGAGCACGTCCATTGCGTTTACTTAGCGTATATTAAGGCGAAGTCACTTTGTTCTTGTGTCCATATAAATAGCTAGTTACTATATTACACTCGCGGTAAAGTCACAAATATATAACACTACACTACACTACACTAACTCAAAAGGTTTAGTTCTTTTGAGCCTTCTTACTATGTCCGTGTTATCGAGGAGCTGGATGGCCTCGACATTAACATGATGATGAAGCCGATGTTCGTGAGCTTCTGCATATTTTTAGATTATACTGTTTACGAACTCTATAGTCAGGTCCCGATGGATGTCGTCAATTCTTACATACCAAGGCGCGTAAATGATGTTCTTGATTACTTTGTTCTGGAATTTTTGTATAAATTCTACATTGCTTTCTTTGGCGCAACCCCATAGTTGTATTCCAAAAAAAGCATATAAAAAAAGGAATTATTCATGGACACAGCATTTTACTTTAAATATATATATCGCTGGACACTGCGAGCCGTAGAACTGATGACGGTTGGGGTTGGAACTGAAGACGTGTTCTTGAGTGAAGACCGCGAATCGGAAAACGTGGAGCGACGATCTTCACAGAGTAGCTGGTATTAACAGGATGAAAGTTGCTGAGAATCGAGTTGCGTGGCGTGGGATTGAGAAGGCCTATGTCCAGCAGTGGGCTACTGTAGGGTGATAATGATGATGATATCATCATTGCTCTGTCCTTATCACAATTTGTTTGGTTGTGGTAGGCGCAGCATGTATTCATCTTCCATACTGCTGTATTTCTCATCATCAGATGCTTCTTTTATTTCTCGTTAGTCAAAAGTATCACTAGTCTTAAAGGTCATTACTCGTGATTACAGCATACAACTCTTTTCTAGTCATACCATCCTGCACACAGTCCATCCAATGTTTTTTTGCTTTTATTAATTACCGTTTTTAACCCCCGATGCAAAAACGACGGGGTGTTATAAGTTTGACGTATCTGTGTGTGTATGTGTCTGTCTGTGGCATCATAGCATCCGAACGGATGAACCAATTTTGATTTTGTTTTGTTTTTGTTTGAAAGTTTAATTAGTCGGGAGTGTTCTTAGCTATGTTTGATAATAATCAGTCCAAGATGGCCGCCGCCACAAGATGGCGGATTACATATTTATTCAACAACTCCCTCAATAGGGTTATCAAATGAAAGGGCTTGACCAGTAGAATACTATATATGCTATGCTAAATTTCAAATCCAAGATGGCCGCCACCACAAAATGGTAAATTACATTTTTTTTAACAACTCCCTCAATATGGGTAATAAAGTATCAAATGAAAGGGCTTGACTAGTAGAATAATGGGGTGTTTCCGTTTTCATCCCAAGTTTTCATCCCAGGAGTTAAAAATAATAATAATTATTCCGCTTTCAACCCGCAACAAAAATGGACTCCGTTTTCAACCCACGGCATAGTACATAACTGTTTAGTAACTTATGTAAGTAACGTTAGCAGACAAACAAACTTTGTTAGAAAAATCTTTATTCATAATTAACACAACTAAGTCTTTAGAATATTGATATCTAGAAAATCACAGATTCGTACTATTATCAATTCTACATTTTAAAAAAATCACAGATTGTAAGTATTATTCATCCTACATCTAAAAAATCACAAATGGTAATTATTATCAATTCTACGTCTAAAAAAATCACAGATTGTAAGTATTATTCATCCTACATCTAAAAAATCACAAATGGTAATTATTATCAATTCTACGTCTAAAAAAATCACAGATTGTAAGTATTATTCATCCTACATCTAAAAAATCACAAATGGTAATTATTATCAATTCTACGTCTAAAAAAATCACAGATTGTAAGTATTATTCATCCTACATCTAAAAAATCACAAATGGTAATTATTATCAATTCTACGTCTAAAAAAATCACAGATTGTAAGTATTATTCATCCATCCTACATCTAAAAAATCACAAATGGTAATTATTATCAATTCTACGTCTAAAAAAATCACAGATTGTAAGTATTATTCATCCTACATCTAAAAAATCACAAATGGTAATTATTATCAATTCTACGTCTAAAAAAATCACAGATTGTAAGTATTATTCATCCTACATCTAAAAAATCACAAATGGTAATTATTATCAATTCTACGTCTAAAAAAATCACAGATTGTAAGTATTATTCATCCTACATCTAAAAAATCACAAATGGTAATTATTATCAATTCTACGTCTAAAAAAATCACAGATTGTAAGTATTATTCATCCTACATCTAAAAAATCACAAATGGTAATTATTATCAATTCTACGTCTAAAAAAATCACAGATTGTAAGTATTATTCATCCTACATCTAAAAAATCACAAACTATTATCAATAAATTCTACTTCTAAAAAAATAACAGATTGTAACTATTACCAATTACATATACATCTAAAAATCACTGATCGTAACTATTACCAATTACTTATGTATTTAAAAATCACAGACCGTAACTATTACAAATTATACATATAAAATCACAGATTTAAATTATAGCTTTATGATTTACATATGAAAATTATCAAATAATTTACAATAAATTAAAAAGTAAATGGTACTAATTTCTCCAGACAGTGTCCGATGCTAATTTTACCACAAGAAAGATCACTTAATGCTGAATTAATTATTTTCTCTCTCTCCAAAACATCATTGTTACGTGGCCTTGATGATGAAACTTGTCCAGTAAAACGCGTGTTTTGTAACTTGGCATCTTTATTTATAATTGTGAGGAATTGGAGCATATTGAGAGTCTTCTTTTTTGCCACATAGCGGTTTAGGGTTGCATGCCAGCTTTCTAGTGCATTTGTAGTTCGGTGTCTTCTATTATTTGCGGACCACAATGTTGGGGGATATTTACCACCATTCATATATGTTTGGACAACATAGTCATTAAATTTAACAATATTGTTTACGGTGGGACAGTCTTCCATAATATATAGGAAGGCATCATCAATCATTTCCTGAGGTATTAAAGGTAACGTAAGTATTAAACCCACATGTTTTTTCAAATAGTTTTTTTTTGTTAGATCAAGCTTTTTGGCTTTTTTGTGTATTGATTGACAAAAGTGAAAATAACAAGCTCTTGTCTTCGTTTCTGGCGAAACAATTTTTAAAGCGTTTATGGCTGCCGGCTCAAAATCTGTCAGAAACTCTAAAGGTTTCCAGGTTGGTATTTGCGATTTGATAAGTTGGAAGAGTGTTACATATGTTGATTTCTTTTTGTTTAAAAGAAGACAGTAAACAAGTGGTGTGATACCTGTTGTAGTGTCTGTGCTGCCCATGTCACCATGAATGACATATAGCTGCATAAATGGTCGTATGCAACATTTAAATGTTCCGTCTCCAAAAAACATTGCAAGTTTACTCATTCGATCTCTAGCTTCATGTGTAGCGAACGCAATTATTCTATTATTGCTATCTTCGTAATCAAACAGTAAAAAATCTTTGAAGGTGTTCGGTATTTCTACTTCACTTTTGTTCTTAAATACTAATTTAGAAACATTTTGACTTCTGTTTCGGGCATCGAAAAATGCTGTTTTCACACTTGAGAACTTGGGGATTTCTTCTACTAAATCTAACCCTTGATCTTTTATTAATAAAACTTCATCTTCGTAGATCTGTTGAATAGGGCGACCATCGGCAGATTTGACTTGTTCTTTTATTTTCTTCATAGAGTTTTTAATTAAAAGTTTGTTATAATTAGCATGGCAATTACTATTGTGTCCACTTCTATTAATAATTTCACTGTCCATTGTTTTTATAATGCCAAAGCAAGAAGGCGCTTTCGCACATCGCCATATTATGGAATTGTCCTTATTCACTCTTTTTTTATGGAATTCTCTACCACCACACACTAACACTGGCTTGTTTCTTTTTGACAGGGTAAAATAAACTTCGGAATCAATGTTTTTACTGGTACTTGGACCTGGATTTTGCATTTTAACTGCTTTAATATCACTTTCACAGCAACTATGCTCCTGTCGATCACTTACGACTAACTAACAGATAAGAGAAACAAAGGGTATAACAGATTAGCAATATTCTTTAGAAATATTGCTTTCTCTTTCACTCCCTCTCCGGCTGAATGAAATAGACATAGTGTCTGTGCCTGTGTGTGTGTGTATGCGCGTCTGTGCCAAGGAAGTGACGGGGGTGGGACGTCGTAAATAAGTACCTATTCATCAAATTATAAGTATACAAAGTTTAAATAGTTTAAGATTATTTTTCTGTCTGTACAAAAAAACAATTATAAACTGCAGTGGGTAGAAACCGGAATATATTTTAGGTAGAATACGGAAAAAACAACTATTATTATGATTGTGGGTAGAACACGGACTAAGATTTGGGTAGAAAACGGAATAAAATATTCGTGGGATGAAAACTTGGGATGAAAACGGAAACACCCGAATAATGTACACTATTGGGTTATGATCCTATGTGTCGGAGGTTTTTTTAGATTTTTAATTTAATGTGACTTTTTTGATAATTCGATACAATATTAAAAAAAACTATAAACAAAAATAACTTTTAAAAACTAATAAAAAGTTACTCTGATTTTAAAGTCAGCGTTTTGACGTTAACAAATTACACAGAAAACTCTCTGAAAACATTTTTTAATCAACTGACCTGAAAAGGTTTCTCCAAACTTAGAACCTACATTTTCACATTTTCAGAATAGGTTGTTACACCGCCTTTTTAATGAGCGCACAAAAATTCAAAACATTTCTGGAAAATTTCTTAGACGTTGGCTTTCTTAGCAGTAGCTCCCCTTTTACGTCATGAAACATAATCATAACTAGCACAATCTGAGTAGGTACTATAGGTAACCTCTTCCAATCCTTCTGGGATTGCAGGCGTTTTCAAACACTATTTTATGGTATAATTATTTTGAGTTTTCGATATTGCGTCGCTGTTGCAAGCGCCATGACGGCAGGATGATTTGAAATGTGATAGATGGTCGGGAGCTCAAAATAATTAATAATCACGGAAGATATCCCGTAAGTGACAGTACACTACAAGTTATGCAGGCGTTTATGTTTTGTTTATTCTTGGATTTGAATATTATACAAAAATAACAGAAAATTACTTTTGGGTCTTTCTGCTGTCGAGTCTATGAAGACTCGACAGCAGAAAGACACAAGATAATAAAACTCCATCAAAATGAACTACGAAACTACCATAAATGTGTACCATTTAAATAAAAAACGAAATTAACATTCCAACCTCACCGCAATATGCACATGTACTAAGTAATGGATTCACCGCAGGTTTAATACCATTATGAACCTTGAACCTTGCAAACGTTTAATGTTTTCAGTAACTTTTATTATGCTCATATTATGAGAGGTACACAAAGCATTTTGACAAATATACGTGTTAACGTTTTTACATCATCAGCTGCCTAGCCTTTTCTCAACTATGTTGGGGTCGACTTCCAGTCCAACCAGATGACTGAGTAGGTACAAGTATTCAATGGAGCGACTGCTGCCTTTCTCACCTATCTGAAGTCCACAACCCAGTTAGTACTGATAGTAATACGACACCGCTAAGACTAACGGCCGAATACTGAAACGTCACTCAAAATTTAAGTAACACTTATATTTAACAGATACTCAAAAATGACGTTTGGCCATACAAAATTTTAAGTTTAGGAGCTTCTCAAATGTTAAGCAGCTCTTACATTTTGAGTGACGTTTCAGTATTCGGGGGTAAGACTGACTGTCATACTCTCCGGCCACTGACTACCTGTAACGACTGTCAAAGATCTACAAATGATAGCTAGACCAACAGATTAACGTGCTTTCCGAGGCACGAAGTAATCCCGGAATGTAATGGGTGTAATTATTTAGATACCAGCTCCTCTATACCCAAACTGGAAACTTAACTCACGTTTCTACAGAACAGCAGGTAAATCTTATTAAAACTTCATGAATTGAACTCGTCTTCTTGCAGCGAATAAATAAATTAAAATTAAATGGAAATCCTTCTTCAATGCAGCCAATGAAGCAAAAAGTCTCGCCTTAAGTATGTAAATTAAACTTATACATAGCAGAAGAAGTTAAGTATTCTGAATAGAATTTGTTAAAGTATGAACAGTCTTGATTGTCTGTTTCGTTTTTTTTTTCGGAGTTGGAACGAAAGCGAGTGTCAGACTTTTACTGACTAAAGCCCATCCATATTCCTTCATTGGCCTTTGTGTTCCAGGGCTGCGGTATCTGTTTCGAACAGTCCCGCAGTATGTCCCCCTTGCGGACCCTTTTCTTTTTACTGACATCGCGTGGAACACTCTGGCGCCGTCGACACGGCCTGTCATCATAAGACGGACGGATGGTGATCTAGCCCCACAGCCCGTCTCTGTGATGACCCCGTGTGTCCTTTATGTATTCCCTGGCTGGGTAAAAAGTTATTAGGTTTTTCATCTGGCATTTCTCAGTAGCACATTATACAGTATGTTAGTTTAGAGGAGGGACATATTCAAACCCGCAATAGTGCATGCTTACATGATACTAATATGAACACAAAAAACACCGATAAATAACAGTTAGAACCATACCAAAAATTTCGCAAAAGTCTCGCAACGTGTACACACCCTGGCACCCAACGCAGAACATGTGCGGGAGTCAATGACCTTCAGATGTAATCCACTTTCTCTTCATACTTTAAAGTAAACCTGGCTTAGGACAGGCAAAAATATCTAGGTACTACTACTAGGTAGGTCTACTAGGTACTATTACTACTAGATACTGACTGAATGTATGCAGTAGTTGGTTGACACCTAGCTTAAGATTGTACGATGAAATTTGGTGGTTGCGAAATATCTCTTGGTACAAATTAATGGCTCCTCGCACTCTATCATTAGATAGCACGTAGACACAAACCATATTCCAATATTCTTCACTGGAATATTGTTAGGTACTCGTATGATGTCATTTTTGATTATTCAAGAACACGTTTTAAAACTTTATCTGTGGACCCCGACCGAATCCGTCGGGTGCGATTGTTTAACTATTGTGTCTACTTCGCTAGCAGTTGATGAATTAACAGGACACACTAATTCACAGCGAAATGGTTATTTATGCAGTATGCGTAATAATTTACATGCGGAAACGGCGGCGCGCGCGCATAGACTGCCTGTGGTTAGCGCGGGGTGGCGCGGGATTGTGCCCTGTCGGTACATCGGAGAGATCGGCACGCGTGGTTTGCCGCGTGATTACTTTACCGTTTACAAGTTCACTTCTTGCAGGCTCAGTGTCTATGAATACTGTATTTTGTTGGACAATTATGTCACAAACTAAAGTAATGTTTTTTACATATTTGCACATAATTTATAGCAAACAAATTCAAGTAATAATTTGTCAATGTGCCAAGCAATATCAATCGTATTCTATGTTTTTTAGGTCGTTTATTGTCTTTATGTACAGCATTATTTGGATATGTGTATCCCTAGCTGTGAATAAAAAACAATAAATGACATAAAAAATATCTGTAAATTGACCCGAAAACTAATGGCCCTTAAAGATTGTCTGTAATGTACTAATGCTTGCAGATGCTGTACGTAATCGCTAGTAAAGGAGTCTTCACACTTTATCGTACCACTGTTTTAGACTTTCACGGTTTTTCACTACACTTAAAGTACTTACGAGATAAAAAAAAGAGAAAGAAAGAGGATAGATAGATTTGTCTGCTCATAATAAATAATTTTCGTCCCACCCGCATACCTCTTCAGTATTCCCGCGATCATGATGCTTGCAACAGCGTCGAAATATCGGGAGCTCATAGAACCCGAAGAAAATCACGTATATTATCCCGTCAGTACTTTAGTGGATATCGTACCATACCATGACCGCACTATGACCGTTAGGCATGGAAAAACATGACAATACTACTATGCCCACTAGAACGTATGAACAGCTTATCATACCCGTTTATGATGATGCTTGCAAGAGGGACAAAATATCGGGCGCTCATAGAACCCGAAGAAAATCACGGATATTATCCCGTTAGTACTTTTAGTGGATATCGTACCATACCATGACCGCACTATGACCGTTAGGTATGAAAAAACATGACAGAACTACTATGCCCACTAGAACGTACCAACAGCTTATCATAGCCATTTATGATGATGCCATCTAGCCAATTCCAGCCACAGTGACTACATTCGATGGTTTTCAAAGATGGTTGTCGAGAACTTTAGTGTGCGGCTCTTTCATGCCCTCTCAAGTGGCTAGCATATCCAACTTTGGTCGAAAAACTCCGAGCACAAAGCGGACATATTAAAACAACATTGAAGACTTTGCAGGGTAGCTGTAGATGGCCTAACTTAAAGGTCATCCCGCTTTAAATCTAACTGCGACCTTCTTCTCTCTTCAAAGGCGTTGACCCGTTTTTAATGGGTTTAAACTGCCATCATACGTGGTTTTACCCTGGAGTTATACAAAGTATAACATACTACTACTTACTTTGAATTGAAAAGTATGATACTATGCCCATTAGACATACTCCATGCATGACACGTGACGGTATCGGTGGTTGACGGAACGAATTACTCATACTTTTTAATATTAAGAACAACGAGTAATTCGCCCGCGACTTTGGTCCGCGAAAATCGTGACAGCTCTGCTAATTAGCGTGAAAGCAATATTATTTATAGCTTAGTTAGTTGGTAAAGATGAAGCTTTTTTATAGTGAATGATTTTTTAAAATCGTTTGAGTTCAGAAACAAGAAATCAAATCTTTCCTCTTTAAAGCCGGAAACACACTTACGTGATGTGGCGTGTCGCGCCATTCCCCACCACCGCTCTGACCAATCGGTGGTGAGCATTCAGCGAAACGCCAGAACGTGCCACGAGACGACACGACATACAAATATGTCTCTAACCATACTAAATGTATGAAACCGATATGCTTCTGGCGCGCCACGTAAGTGTGTTTCCGGCAATATAATGTAACACGGCCATGCTAAGATACGGTATAGTCGGCAGCCTCCTTAAAATCTAAAAAAGTACATTGAAATGTGTGAGGAGAATCCAGACATGTTTCCAGATGTAAATGTCCCAGCAAAAACGTTTCAAGAAAGAACCACGTTTTAGTTAGATCGAGTCTTTGAATACTAATCCAGACTAATATAAATAAGAAAGTCTGTTAATGTACTGGTGCTAGTGGAATGTATTATTCATTTTTAGTATCACAGTTATTTTATTTTATACAAGATTTTTTCTGCAAGTTCGTCTGTCTAGATTTTTTTGATTTTTTGTTTAAACTACGTATTCATACCGAACATAATCCGTTCTCGAAAACGGCTCTAGTGATTTCGATGAAAGTTGCAATATCGTGGTTAAAAATCAATCTAGTTAGATCATCTGCCTAACTTATTCCCAACTATGTTGATGTTAGCTTCCAGTCTAACCAGATGCAGCTGAATACCAGAACTTTACATCGAGCGACAACCTATCTGACCTCCACAACCCAGTTAGTACTGGGTAATACGATATCGCCAGGTAGAATGGTTCGGCTGTTCAGCCGTTAAGGCATAAAAGGTGACAGACAGGCAAAGACTAGAAATATTACCATGTATTTATAAGTTTCATCCTTAAAAACATTGGGTCGACGCTCACGTCTTTTACTTCCAAACTTCTTCATCATGAATTTGTTTTTATTGACATAAGCACGATGTGGTTTTTCATTAAAACTTGGTATTTTACGGTTGTAGAGTACAACTTTATTTTAGTGATATTCTTTGTGTAATGTAAACTGTGTAAGCTTGTACATTTTTGTGTATGATGAGAATGGTACAAGAGATAATGTTTTCGGTTTATTTTATACTGAGAGTAGTGGAACATCATATTATTGTTTATCAAACAAAGTATCTAGAAGATTTATGTACACAAAATATTGTAATGTTGCAAGATAGGTATGATAAATCAAATCTTTGTGAAATTCTACGATCTTTGCAGAAGACCAGATTACTGTCAGTTATGAAAGAATATAGTAAAATCACGAGCTCTTTTCAAAATTATCGTAAAAAACTCAGACTGTCCAGGGCGATATAATATAGTCCATAGAAGATGTTACAATGATGTCTTGACTTCCGTTCGTTTTTTTTCTACTGAGAACCAGCGCAGACTTGTGGCCCCCATAGCACAGCATCATGCTGACCTGCTTGTTATAGTCAGGACGTGCAAGCTGTCAACGTTTTTGAAGTGAAAACTTTCTCGTTGAGCACTTTTTGTCTCTGACACTCGGAGCTCCCCTTTTAAGGCCCCTACTCAAAGCCCTGCAGGGCCATGCCTGCAGGGACACTGCCAATCGCATTGTGCATGGAGGGCCGATATTTTGGGCTACACCCGCGCCCCACTGCCGCCCGACGCCTCTTATATTGGTCCCGCGCCTTACACAGCACCGTCTTTACAATGCCTAAAAAAAATATACTGAAAATGAGATAACTTTCTACTTATTACTTCTTATTTACACAACAGTTGAGCTCACGAAGACATGTAGCAGGCGTAATGAGACACTTAACAAAGTCGAGATAAACACGTTTCACTTTAAGTACAATTTATATGTTGAAACTGACAGAAGAACAGCCTAAACCGCTGGGTCTAGAAACTTGAAATGTTTCAGAAGTTTCATAATATTATATTATAACGAAGGTTATCATTACGGAAGGATTTTAGAAATTCAGCAATTTAGGAGAAACCCACGGTGTCTTCTCTAGCTCGCGAAATTCACTTTTTAGATTTTTTTGCAATTTGCAGGCCAGTGCTAGATTCGACCTCGAAAAAGTCTTTTAGGTGAAGGAACGACTTTTTCAAGGTCAAAATCGTTCCTAAACCTTTATGAACTTGGAGGGTTGTATTGATGATTATAATTTTGTAACTTCATACGCCTTACAGTGACGAACAATATTTTAATCAACACTTTGGAATGGAATTTGCTAATTCCAAAAAAAAAATGAATTTCGCGGGCTACCCTGCAGCATCCACTTTAAGAGAAAACTGGACTACAAAGATTTTAAACTGGGGTATTTTTAGAAACTATTGCCGTCGAGATATCTCAAGTCCCCGTAAAGTGCGATAGAGACAGCTGCAGCTCCGACCGATTATATCATAAAACTAGATAGATATTTCGTATTCCTCTTTTTTCTCTTCGAAAACTGAGCCGATTCAATTATATTTGTCATTTATGTTTTAAGAGAGGTATGTGTAGGTTTCTATCAATTTCTTTCATGTTTAAAACTTATCGGATTTGTCTGATAGTCTTCTAATTACGGCCGTAAAAATAAAAAACCTTGAAAGTCTAAAATAGAGCATTTTTTATCAAAATGCAATAAATTGAGGTATCGCATTATCCAATAAAAACTGGGTTAGGCAGCTGCTCTATGTAAAATACTGGTATTCAGCTGCATCCGGTTATACTGGAAGTCGACCCCAACACAGTTGGGAAAAGACTAGAGTCAAGAAATATCTGTCGGGCATGCTGGTTTCCCTCACGATGTTTTCCTGCACCGAAGCAAGTAATTACTAAAAAGTCCCTAAAAGGCCCAAAAAGTCTGACAACCAGTCTTACCAAGGGGAATCGTACCCCTTGGTAGGACTGGTTGTCAGACTGTTTGGGCCACTGACAACCTGTAACGTGCTTTCCGTGGCGTTGAAACCAACAGTCAGTTTAAAAACTTATAACAATTTTATTGTTACAGAAAATGCCAGACGAGACGAACCAGCGAACCACGGCGTAGATGATCTCCGTGCCAGAACTGGAGACAGCACCAAAATGGAACGCAACCACACCGACACAAACGGAAATCATTATAGAAAACGTCATCGACGAAAAGTACAACCTCTCCCAAAACTTTTACAATGTTATCACCAAAACAGATGAAACTGGAGATTGTGTTAACGGAACTTATAACTTGACTATTGAAGTTGGATGTGGGGACAAAGCATATGACTGTTTTGAAATAAGTGTTGTTATAATACTGTGTCTCCTTATTGTAGTGACTGTGATCGGTAATACGTTGATAATCTCGGCTGTGGTGACAACTAAACGGTTGAGGACTGTGACTAATTGCTTTGTGACTAGCCTGGCTGTGGCTGATCTGTTGGTTGGGATTTTTGTGATGCCGCCTGCTATTGCTGTTCATATAACTGGTGAGTTAAATATTTTATGAACTAACCTAGCCATAGAACAGGAAATAGTTCCTGATTTGTATTAGAACGCTTGTCGCCGCTTGTCTCCCACTCTTTAATGCCACTACAAGCTAGAGACCCATACGTAGGTACGTTCATTACACACACAAGTAAACTAAGCATACTATTGACACGTCACACTAACGCAAAAACTGTGCTTGACGTGTATTCACACACGCTAATAAGAGTGCGACTGTTGGTCAATTGACATAATATGAGCGTTAACTTATATGAGCGGCGCGCCGGCCCCGCTCACAAGGCCCTTCTAACCTCTTTTGTCTGTTCTGAGTTTCTAACATACAAACTTATAAATATACAATAAAAAAAACAAGAATAAAAAAAAAAGACGTGTGGCACTCGGGGACTGCCGCGGTAAAGCTATTGCATAGCATTTTTTATCAACTTATGAAATTATAATTATTATTTATTTATTTTATTTTTCCGCTTGTTGCCGGCTCGAGGACCAAACGCAGAATGAATGTTCTGGCTCGGCTTCCCATCACGATGAAATTATGAATTTTAAAATGATGGTTCTAGAACATAGAAGAATAAAATGGTTACAAAGAAGGTCTAACACCAAATGTATACAACCTACAACTCCTAGTTACGGGAATATATTAAAAATAAAACTAGCTTGTCATTGTCATTATCTGACATCACAAAAGGTGTGTTAGGTTATTTTCGTTACGGAATTTCTGGAATCGGTCTCCTCGCTCAAGGCCCACGATAGAAGCTATGCAATAGCTTAAAAAGAAACAAATAAAAAAAAAAAAACTTACGCTACAGCCTACCCATGTAGGTGGATAGAATCTTCGTCCACTTTCTAACACCTCACTATCATCACTACATATTATAAAACAGTCTCCCGCTGCGTCTGTCTGTCCCTATGTATGCTTAGATCTTTAAAACTACGCAACGGATTTTGATGCGGGTTTTTTTATTAGATAGAGTGATTCAAGAGAAAGGTTTTTGTACATCATTTTACGCGGGCGAAGTCGCGGGCATCGGCTAGTCACTAATAAAAGGTATAGGACCTTCACGAAGCCTTCAATCAAGCATTCTGTACATCAAACTAAGTAACTCTACGCTAAAAATATTGTCGTGAACCCAATTTTTTTTTCTAGGGTGAAAAATCGCGGTTTATGGTAAGACTCAATATTAAACTCACTGAAGTCACATTGCGCTGATGGATGTATTGAATTGAACACAAATTAATAAAAATTGAAGTGTCTTTTCGTTATATCAAAATAACAGCTTTTTGAATGCAGGTGAAAATATGTACGGCACTAATAGCAAAAACACCTTTTTTATTAATCTGTCTTTCTGTTTGTTCTGGCTAATCTCCGATATGGCTGGACTGATTTTGACGTGAATTTTACTAGCAGATAGGTGACGTTATAAGATCTATGCTTAGGCTACTTTCATTATAAAAAAAATAATGTTGTTAACAAAATCCGATTAAAAAAGGGAAGGAATTTTGATATTTTTTTTAAAAATAAGCTCATGTGATTTTAAGTCGTGGGCCACAGCTTGTCTTTTGATATATTTTCATCACATTATCGTCCCAATCGTCCAACCCGATGACCCCCCCACCACCCTCTTACAGGAAAGTTGTAGGGAAACCAGCACATTACTCGTACGTAAGAATAAACACAGATACAAACCGCGAATACGGGACCGCGACCCACCTGTACCATCACTGCCCGACCGTTGCTCGACGAGCCAGCCCGCGACGCTGAACTTGTAGCTTTAAACTCCCCAAATAATATTCCGACCTAGCCTGACCCTTGCTTTGCTGCCCTCCCCTCAATGATGCACTAAGTCGAGGCCCGAACCCCACAGGGCATGCCCTTAGTGATTGTTCCTTTAATGTAAATCCTTAGTTTGTAAGCCCTGGTTGGGGGCTTTAAAGTATTTTTCACTCCTCTTGCTCAAAAAGACCGTCATAATAGCGTACCAGAGCGGGCGTAAAATTGCATTTTTTGCCCTAGGGAAAAATTGTATTTTTTTTTTAATTTTCGTCGTCGGTGTTCGAAAACGCACAAGTCTTTGTTCATAATTCATAAAGAATCGACTTATTACTGTTCCATTAAAAAAAAAACATTTTTAATTAAAAAATGGTTCCAAACCCGCCGAACGCCGAACTCTTTGGCAGGTCTTCACAGAGAACTGAAATTATGTTGCCGGGAAAAAATATCTCATTAAATTTGAACAACAGTACAAATTTAATTGTACATTAAACTATCATATAAAATATGCTTATTTTATTTTCTCGCAATCGTAGTGAAAAGTACGGTGTAACACACGGCGCTGAAATCCCATCATAACTCAGTTTCTATTTAATAATGAAAAACTACTATATATAGACGAGCTATATGGGTCATTTTAGCCCCTTGTATTACAATGTACTATTCTGGCCACCACAGGATAGTCCGATTTAGTAGTCAAGCAACATTAGCGAGTTGCAACTGCGAGTAGTCATACCTAAAAAAAAAAACAAAACAAATCGTCCCAATCGTTAAGATTATTTTCACTTTAACAACTTATTGTGATTTAACTTCTCAATAGATAACTTTTAATTGAATCACATCGAAATTCGTTTAGTTTTAGTATTATATAAAGTTACAACTCCTTCGTACCAGTCTGATATTATGCAAACGTTTATGGCAGTTAGAAGCTTTTTCGGTAATTGTTCATAAAATCCATAATTATATACTCTAAACTAATTAAAATACTGTCCAGTTTTATTTGACAGTTAAGTTATAAAACGATGATATAATTGAATCTGTAACAAAAACAATCCAAGAAAGTTTTCCAACATTTTATTCAAGAAACAAAAAATAATCAGTTTTTATT
The DNA here is from genome assembly GCA_950022955.1 of Xestia ashworthii. Classification (NCBI taxonomy): domain Eukaryota; kingdom Metazoa; phylum Arthropoda; class Insecta; order Lepidoptera; family Noctuidae; genus Xestia; species Xestia ashworthii. The sequence continues at coordinate 16,051,839 of OX465570.1, read as the reverse complement.
AAAATATCTTCATTTTGATTCACATTGGGAATAAAATGACAATAAAAATTGTATTCAATGAGTACAAGCACAAAAACTTCTTATTTAATTTCTCTTTTGTACTTTATCGGTGAAAATAAATCTATGCAGTTTATGGCCAATTCATGCCGACTTTGTAAGCTGGCTTCTTTTCCAGGTTATTTAGTTTTTTGTATGCAAATCCAGTTGTACTTTTTTGCTTTTGATGCTGAGTATATACCTAGTTTTTCAAGCAGGAATTTCTTTGAAAGAACTGTAAGCGTTAAGTTTTGTATTTGAGCTACTCGAAAGTGGAATACCATACAAGTTGAGAATAAACTTCAGATCTGTTTATGTCACCGTAAAATTGTCAAACACGTTATATTGTAATCTCTCTAGCGATATTGTAAACTCTCGAAATATTGTCAAACGAAAATACTGCTTACAAAAAAATGCATTATTTTTCGTGAAATGCATGCGATGATAGTCAAAGGAAGGAAGGATCCCTGATTCCTGAGAAATACCGATTAATATAACCTTACCTTAAAACACTTTACATTCCCCTAAAAAGCGTAGTCGACGGAGCCTTGCTTCGCGGGGACTATTTCCGAGTGCAGGGTTTAAAGGAACCTAACTAACCTAACGGAGGGGTGCCCCAAGTCCCGATTATGGGGGCAGAGATACTTCCGTATGTTCAGTTGACAATATTTCGAGAGTTTACAATATCGCTAGAGAGAAACATGTTATATTGTAATAGAACGTGTGTGACAATTTTACGGTGACATATATAAGCTATACTCAGAACGTACGTCTGCGTTAGCATATTGTTACTCGTCTGTATACCTACAGTACTTTAAGGTCGATGTTCACCAAAAAGGTGACGGACTGATTATCTTAAAACAGCTGTTTAAAACACATTTTTAACCGACTTCTAAAAAAGGAGGAGGTTCTCAATTCGGATGTTTCTATTTTTTTTTTTTTTTTTTTTTTTTTTTTTATGTTTGTTCGGGCATAACTCCGTCGCTTGTCAACCGATTTGGAAAATTCTTTTTTTGTTGGAAAGGGTATTCTTTCCAAATGGTCCCATAGCCACCAAGTCGGGATCTGATGATGGAATCTTGGCGAAATCGAGGGAACTCTTCAAATTTTATATGAAAATGTGTTGCGACTTTGGTATTTTCTACAACAAGTGAAGCATTTCCGTTTGATAAGAACCATTCTACCATCAGATCTGATGATGAAGCCAAGAGTCACGGAACTCCATAATGAGACAATGTACCCTAGTCGTGTTTGGGCTTGATGTAATTGTAACGGTATGCACTTTCCATGTATATCAAGCACATGAGAACCACTAAAAAGTGAAAAATAAAAACTTTTTTGCAAAAAATAAAACCGACTTCAAAAAAAAAAAACAAAAAAGTGAAAAATAACTTTAGCTTCTGAAGTCGGTGACAAAAAAACTAAATCAATCAAACAAAGGTCACCGACTTCAGAAGCTAAAGTTATTTTTCACTTTTTTGTTTTTTTTTTTTGAAGTCGGTTTTATTTTTTGCAAAAAAGTTTTTGTACGCAAACATGTCACAGTAACAGCTGTTTTAGATAATCAGACCGTTATCTTTTCAGTAAACAAAGACTTAAGTCTGTTTCCCTATCACTAACTAAACGACACCTCAATTAATACCTAATCAAAAGCACTCTGTCGGATATTCGACATCTCACAGAGGAGTTGTCTTGTTTTTTGAATAAAAACGACACTAGGAAATTATTTATTATTTCCTGTATCGTAGTTGGGTTTTCTTACATTTAAACTCATATCATTCAGATTTCATGCGGGGATCGAACCCGCAACACGGAGCATAGCTGCCAATCGCTCAGCAACTGCGGAAACCGTGGCGTCAAATAAAGTTGCAATTTCAACACTGTAATAAGGCTATTGAACTATGCATTTTATGATCGAAGCACCAAGTAGCGTTTCTATATCGCCCTTAGACTAAAATTCACTCAACAAGAAAAGTTACGGCAAAAAATCTGCTGTAACTATTCAGCTTTCATCGCCTACAAAATAAGGTTCAAATCGCATCTACACAGGATCTATTTAATACGGCGTGAAAACACCTTGGTGGCTTTTTTTTTGGTAAAGCATTATTAAAAACCCCTTTTTTCCCTTCACACCACGCTGAACGCTTCCTTTCTAAGATAAACGAGAAAGCCCTTCAAATATATCAGAAAATATAGGGCCACAGTTCTCGTAAAAAGAGGAGATATCAGATTTATTCTTTCAAAGGGTATATGGTTATTAGGGTAGTTTAATAAATGTTTTTCGGTCGCATGTATAGTTTTGGCTTTCGGAACTAGATTTAGTTTGATTGAAACGACACAAAAGCGCTGTCTATGTTTTAGTACCGCTTTCCTACAAGTCTCAAGTCTGAATTATGTCATAATAAAAAGGAGGAAAATCTCTAGCTGCAATGTGATTGGTAAAGTTAATAAAACAGATCGATCATCAATTCAGCGCCTCTTGCGGCCGTTTTCTATAACTAACTACGTATACCACAGAATAGCGTATAACTGTTGGCTTTTTTGTGACGTTTTGTTTGTCTAGTAAGTAAATTAATGTCAAACAGACAGAGATAACAACCTATCGAAACTGGCTAGAAAGTTATTGAAAATGGCCGTTAGTACTTGTATTATTGTGTATTCTATTCTTTTTGTCTATTTCATTTATTTATTTAAACTTCATGTACAAGAGTTGTCCAGACCATAGGCGACTTAATGCCACAAGGCATTCTCTACCAGTCAACCATTGGGTCAAATAGACAGCATTGTGATAGAGCACAATAAAAATAAAAAAACTTGAGAGGTGTCAAGGGACACCCGGATGGAACGAAGTTCTTTCGATTAACTAGTGAAGGAATTGTAATAAAATTTTATTTTTTTTAAGTTTTAATAATATTTTTTTTATTATCAACAAATATAATGTTATATAAACTTAATCAGTAGGCTCAATTTTCGTAATAATTGGCGAAATAGAAATGAAACAAACGCATTGCAACCTTCATTTATTTTTAAAAAGAAAAAAAGTGTCGTGACAACTTTTCGTAAGATTTTTTTCCGTCTAGCCCCCTTTCACAACGCGCGATAAGGAACTTCGTTCCAAAATACAATTTTTAAGCATAAAATTATGACACTTATATGGGTACCTACATACTAATACATTTATATGCATATTATTAAACAAATATATACCTATTAAAATATATACAAATAGACCGTAATAATATGAGAAACCTTACAATAATTAGTAGGGCTCTAGTAAAGACTATGTAGTAAACAATTTAGTCCGACTTTAAATAGAACTTCTGAACTGCTCTTTTGAAAGCCGTTTGCTTTCAGCTATTTAATGCCAAAGGGTAGCGCATTCCAGACCTTTATAGTGGAGATAGCTTTTGCAGAATTTTCTTTACTTCCTTCAAATGTTCAAAACACTTAACATAGAAGTGGAAAAATGACTTCAGAGTATCTTATTGTGATAATACAAACATGAAAGGTGTAAAACACCTCTTCACGAAGCCGAAAAGCACTTGTTCTCCCCATCATTGCGATCATTTTTTTGTTCTACACCATACCTGGGAATCTTCTAGTTACGGAGATATGGGGGGTCAAAGTTACAACTTTTTGACAAGTTTTATTTTAAATACAAGTTCTTTTTGTAAGATTTTGACTTTTAACACCTCCACGGCCCTCGTACTATTCAATCCATCCATCAGCACAATGTTTTAAGTGCGTTACATTGAGTTTTACCACAAAACATGATTTATTACCTCAAAAAAAAAATTGTTTCCCAGCAATAATTTTGGCGTAAAGTTACTTAGTTTGATGTACACAATGCTTGGTTAACGGCTTTGTGATGAGATGGTTTACACCCTGTAGATAAAACATCGTTACCTGAAATTAGTTTAACATCATGCTTAAGGGCTACCGCACACTACAGACAAGACTGTCTTGAGACAGACTTGCCTCATAAAGACAAGTCTGTCTCAATACTGTTTTGTCTTGGGCACATCGCACACCTGAGACGAAACTGTTTGGTCTACTATAGGGCATGCTCCCGAGAAATTCCGGTACCGAAAATCCCGGGTATTTTTTTAACAATCCGGTACCGGGTCTTTCGGTATACTTTCGGTACTATATTATTTACTTTATTTTTTTTCAATATAAAGTAAAAAGTCATATTAAATAAAGTACTTTTTTACAATAATGGTAAAAAGAAACATTTTTAATCGAAAATTATTATCATTACCGAGAGTAAAAACTATTCAACGATGTAAATAAGGGGTCAATTATAAGAAATGTAAGTTGAGTTTTGATTTGTTTCATTTATTGCATTCATCATCATCATTTCAGCCGAAAGACGTCCATTTGAGGATATAGGCCTCCCTCAAGTGTCACCATTGACCGGTCCCATGCGACTCGCATCCAGCGGATTCCCGCAACCTTCACCAGGTCATCGGTACACCTAGTGGGAAGTCTTGCAACGCAACGTCGTCCGGTTCGCGGTCGCTACTCCAGAACTTTTCGGCCCCATCGGCCAACCGTTCTGCGAGCAATGTGCCCTGCCCACTGCCACTAAAGTCAAGCAATTCTTTAGGCTACGTCGGTAACCTTGGTTTTCCTCCGGATGTCCTCGTTCTTGATTCGATCACGCAAAATGTTTATAAAAAAACTAGCTTTTATTTGGCCTACATTTCAAATTACCCGCCTACCCATAGAAAACCTATTCTATAATAAGGTAAAAATGTATTCCTTATATGTAAATGAAAAAATGTGCACCGATAGGTTTTGGGATTAGTTCAAGGGATATATTACCATATATTACCAGAGGGCGACACCGTTCAATATAGGTATCAAAAATTCTCGAGAGAGGGCTCACTTATACTCTTTCGCTCGGACGAGACTACTAGAGAGGAGGTACGTCGCTGGGCATTCGAAATGGTTTTTCCCGTTTCCCAAAAACCCGGGAAGTAAAAAAAAAAACAGTTCTGCCGTATAAAAACCTGGGTTTTTCGGTCACTTTTAAATAGATCATTATTGATCTGTGAATTTCGCAGATCAGACACACAACATGTCGTAGCTCGTAGGTCGTTTAAAATGTAGTCGAAAATACGCTACAGCGTTTCTTACACGTTACGCTGTATTATTCTCATTCGAAAGTATGCTTCTGAGATATAATTTTTATAACAAAATATTATATTTATTGTTATTTTTTAACAAAAGTAGGTATCTGATCACCTCGTTCCCGACGCGATCCCTCAGGGAGACTTTAAGCATAGCCCGCACCATAGCTCCTAAGCGACTTTAAATTTATGTACCATCCGTACCGTGACTTGTGAGTACCGTGAGTGTCCACGTTTCGGCCCCGTAAGTCATAATAGCCAGGACGCACTTATTGAAGACCTTAGTCTTTAGGCTCTGTGGAATAGGCAACGACAAGATCCAACCAAGACTGCTGCCCAGCCCGGCTGGACTCTTCTCAAAGTTGTTCTTATCAAACCGTACAGTTTGCTCGAGGTAAATTATATTCTCAAGCAACCTCCAAAGGACCACCATTGACAACAATAGGTCCTGGGGTGACGTGTTCGTAGAACCTGGGGTTTGTCCAAGTTCACCCTGAAACCAATGCGTATTGAAGGATCTACTAGGCCATCCAGCATTTCCTCCCTAAAGATTTCCACCATTAATTTGGTCAGAGCGCTTGGTTATTTAGATAACCTCTGTATTTGTTCAGTAATAAATAAAGCAAGAGCATTTTGTATTAATATTGTAATTGAAAATACCATCTCAGATACTAATCTGCATAGTCCTCGTGTGTATTGAGCAATGTCAGGACTTTAAATGAGACTATGACCTCTGAGTTTGTTTCGACTGTTTCTCCTTAGAGTAGTCCAAACACCGGCCCCATCTACTTAGTTTTAAAAAGAAATACGTGTAAAAGTGTATGTAAAAACCTGTTTGCAAAATAAACATCTCATCATTTGATGAAAAAAAAAAAAACGAAAAACTCGGGTACCCGGTTTTGGACAAAAAAACCCGAAACCGAAAACCCGGGTTTGATAATAGCCACTTTTCGATGCCCTATCGCTAGACTGTTTTGTCGTAGATGTGCGCGCCCGCGTACATCCAAAAGGGAAGCCGACATCGGTAGTCAGACTTGTCGCTGTGCAGTTTTTGTAGGTATGAGACAGTTTTGTCTGCAAGACGTTTTGTCTCAAGTGTGCGCATCTTCATATATTTTGTATAGCGAAAGTCTGTCTCAAGACAGTCTTGTCTGTAGTGTGCGGTAGCCCTAAGACTCAGGCGGAAGTATATACTAGAGGCAGACAAATTAAATAAACCTAACATTTCTCCAGTTGTGTTTTTTTGTTTTGTATCCCATTTAATAGGGACGAGCCTATTGCCACCAATGAGGCACGAATCCAGACTCCGGTCTATTACCGAGATATACAAAATCTAATACCACATCACCCGCCAGGGGAATGAAAGTAAAAACCTCATGCTAGCAGATACTCTTGCGAACAAATGTTGTATTGTACTAATGAAGCAGATAATTTAGGTGACCGAAAGTTGTATTGTACTAATGAATCAGATAATTTAGATGAACGAATGTTGTATTGTACTAATGAAGCAGATAATTTAGGTGAACGAATGTTGTATTGTACTAATGAAGCAGATAATTTAGGTGAACAAATGTTGTATTGTACTAATGAAGCAGATAATTTAGGTGACCGAATGTTGTGTTGTACTAATGAAGCAGATAATATAGGTGAATGAATGTTGTATTGTACTAATGAAGCAGATAATTTAGGTGAACGAATGTTGTATTGCTCTAGTGGTCGTAACTGCGACTGCTACACATCTCTCGCCTACACTACACCACGGAGGCTGAGGATATCGAGGAGTACGTGCGCCGAAGGTTGAAGTACACGCCAAGAGTACAACTACTGGAGTCACGCCGCAACGTCAATTTCTATGCGTTTGTGGTGCGTATCCCAACGTGTATGCTACATTTGGTGACGGAAGAAAGTTTTTGGCCGCAGGATGTGGTGTTCCGTCGTTTCCGCGGACAGATTCCACAAGAACGCATAAAAGATCGTGCAAGTGAAGTGCATCGTGTACTAACATAGTTTTTAAGTTACTATACTAACAAAAAATGTTATTAGAATGTATATTTTGGTTAAGGTATTTATGAATGGGTCTTTGTTACCTGAAATAAATGGTTTATTATTATTATTATGAAGTCTAGGTCCGATTCCCGGGTCAGGCAAAGTGATATTCAGTTTTCCCATCATGAATTTCACAATATCAGTGACGGAGGCTGGATTAGTGCCCAGTTGATGGCAATAGGGTCTCCCCTTATTACATGGGACTGATATTCTGTTCTCCCATCAGGGATTTTTCAGTAGCAGCCACGGAGGCTGGATTTGTGCCCAGTTGATGGCAATAGGGTCGCCCCTTATTACATGGGACTACACAAACGAAATTTAAGTTGACTATTAGGTACACCTCTGTCTAACCTTTCGGGGATTATTAGGCGTGATGCTATGTCATGTTAGAATATCCAAAAAAAAAATAAGAAGTTGAGAGCTCATTTATGAATAGGTATAGAGAAAAAACACAAACGAAATAGCACAAAAGAAAATCTAAAGAAACATTTAATAAACAAAATAAGAAGCATATTATCCTGTAACATGCTTGTTGCTAAAACGATACGATCACGTAAAAGTATTTCTCGGGAAGTGGATCGTGATACCTATTTGCTAACACCTCGCACCTGAGACAAATACAAGATAGGCATTTACAGAAGATCTGCCCTACACAATACAAGCTGTGGAAATCACGATTTTTTCCTACTCCTCTGCTATACTTTTCTGACTAATTTCGTTGCGGGATCCAAGACAGTTAAATTCATTCCCTGGTACCTACTTCGTCGAGCTTCATTGTCACGGCGCTTTTTTGGTGGTCGCCACTGTTGATACTGGCTTTCAGGAGTTACAGTGGTTTAGGAATAGTGTGGCGGGCTATCTGTTCTGCGAGCAAAGTGTTGGCAATTCTTCGAGCTACGTCGGTGACCTTGGTTCTCTTGCGGATGTCTTTTTTCTGATTCGATTACGCAAAGAAACTCCGAGCATAGGATATACTGAAAACATCACGCCTGTTATCCCCGAAGCGGGTGTACCTAGTATTACACCCCCATTTCGCGAATTAGAATAGGCTAGTTTCTACCATCAATACATTGCAAATCTAATTAGCCCATCAGTTAGAATATTGAAAAATAATGGACACGTATTTTTTGTTTTTGTTAATCAATGAATACTGACAAAAATAAAACGTATCAAAACTTGTGACGTCACAACGCACTAAAAATTATACCAAGGCATGACGAATTATGAATTTTAGGAGCGTCGTATTTTCGTCAGTTTTGGTTACGTAATAAAAGAAAAAATACGGGTGTAATATTTTTTGACAATCTAACTGACGGACTAATTAGATTTTTTCAGAACACAAGCCTATTTTCAGTTATAAGCAAATCACCGTATGGAGCTTCTGTAATTTCAGAGATATTTCTGAGATTTTTTCCAATCGTTTATAGAAAATAACTTGTGCTCCTTAAGTAAATGGTTTTACCTACTCAGATTTAATTTAGCGTTCAACGTAAGGAATTTTCTAGAGCGTGTTTGAGATTGTAATACCAGTTTCACGTTTTCAGTACCTAGGTGTTTTGCAGGACTAGGAGGAGAAAAATACTGATAATATAAAATGAAATAAAGGAGGCGCCTGATGAAATAATGAGTAATAGAGAAATATCGAAGAAAAAGACATGCAACCACAAGTAATTAGGTTAAAGGCAGAAAAATGATGATGACAGTGATGATGACAAATGAAATAAAGTAGATTTTACTTATATTTATAGACGTACATAAGGGGCCGGCGGAGCATGCGCTTTTCATACAAACGTTAGGTACGTTTATACCAAAATAAAATGAAAATCAAAAATATTCTTAAGGTAGTGTGTAAATATTTCGATTGGATTACAGAATATCTATGTTCCCAAATAAATGTTTTTTCAACACACTTGCTCATAAAGTGGCTCTAATTTCACCGCAATTAGGCACATAATGACACCTGTAATCAAACTGTGACTTTTTCATTGCTATTGTTCACAAGTGAGTTATAGGGTTTTTTTTTTATTTTATTGGTTGAATTGCTTTGTTCTTAAAAAAGTTTCGATACAAAAAAGATCGTGTTCAATAGTACAAATAAATTAATGTACCTATTGCTTGCTCATTTCATACAACTTCGTATCTACATAGATAATTTCAACTTATAAGTTTTTAATAAATATAAAACTTTCACTCAAATGCAACTTTTGTTTTCTTTTTTTTTTAACTTTTTTTTTAATAATAAAACTTTGAATTCCCCATTTCGTACGTGGCTAAAACGCTATCCGCGAAAAGCCAAAAAAAAGAAACCTCATTCTTTTAGTCTATGGCCGATCGCCATTGTTAGATGCGCGCGCTTAGGAAAACTGATTAATTATTCCCGCCATTGCGAAAAAAAATTCACAACTCGTTTTCACTGTTGAAATTATAGTTATTTTTAGTATTATTTTATTCTCAAGTGTGTTGAAAAACGTCGTATGATACACGTGTGTGTTGACGATTACCGTTCTCGGCTCTCTTAAGAACCTCGCCTAACGGCTCGGGTCTCAATGGCGCCTCGGCGGTAATCACCAACATTACACACTTGTACCATAATGTACTATGAAAGGACAGTGATATAAAAGGCAAGATATGAGGAATTTAAAATTTCTATAGATTTTTTCGTAACTCTTGTTTGAATCAGTGTCCATTCTAAATGTGTTTGGGAACCTATATAATTATTCTGTAATCTAATCGAAATAAATACTCACTAGTCACTACCTTAAGAATATGTTTGATTTTACAAATTATTTTGGTATTACGTTTGTATGAAAAACGCATGCTCCGCAGGCCTCTTAAAGAATTAAAAAGAGGGTTACTTACTTCAAATAAAAGTTTGTCACTGTTCTTTAAAAAAGTAAAAATACCAGTAGTATGGTTCTTTTGTAAATGAGACTTACAATCTGGTAATTAAACCAATAAGTGTTTAACTTTGAGGAGACACGACATAAAATTAATGAGAGAAACGCGATAATTACATTTCGCATAAAGAGTCGGAAAATTACACGAATAGACATAAACTCTGATTTAATGAATTATGTCTTCAGTTTTAATGAACCATCTTTAAACATTTCTGTCAAGAAATAATTACTTATATTATATGCCTATATTGACACTGTACATTAAAGTATTATCTAATTGAATTGAACTTGCTCATTGTTTACGAATTTTACTCATAATCATATTAATTAAATACTTATAATTATATGAAAAATGCCTCCGTTCGAGTAGGGCTATAATACGAATAATATATATATTATATTTATTTTATTTCATTAAAAAAACTGATTTACCGAGAATTATTTTATTTTTTTCTGCCTCCTTAGTCTAGGAGGTCGCACGCGCTAGTCCTGAGTGTGAGATCCTTTTTTTTTTAGGTTGGGAAGTCATCAAATAACTTCTCCCACTCTGGGCGGAGCGGGAGGGAGTGTCAGACTTTTACTGAATAAAACCCATCCATGTTCCTTCCTTGCCCTTTATGTTCCGGGGCCGCGGTATCTCTTTCGAACAGGCCCGCAACCCCGGCAGGCTTCGGCCCTTGCGGGCCCCTCCCCTAATGCTGTCATCTCTTTGAGGCGCGCGTGGAGTGTGAGATCCTGGGTTTGATTTCCAGATCAGGTAAATTAGTGTTAAGGGGTTTTTCTATCAGGAGTTTCCCAATAACTACGCAGTCTGGATTTGTGCCCGGTTGACGGTATAGGCTCGCTCCCTATTACTTGGGAATTAGGGATTTCTTTTTCAACTCTTCCCTAGTCGCTGGATAGATGGCGCTGATCTCGATGTTACTGCAAGGAACAGAATGTCACATAATTTCACTTGGACATAATGGTTATATTCGGAAGCATATGCAAACGAAAGTGTCAGTCAATGAGCGTATGTGACGTGTGTTTTTTCAAGCGTTTCGGCTTTGGCACCTAGTAACGTAGTCAGTTCAACGCCATCTTACAAGTTCTTGGTAACTATTTTTTTTTTATTCTCAAAAAGAAAACATCTCATTAACATAATAAATAAACATAACTGGCATAATTTGGGTATACTTTATGGTACATCTATGCCTAACTCTTCGAAAATTATAGCTCTTGTTGGGAAAGTCCTAATGGAATAACCCAATAACACTTTGCCCAACCCGGGAATCGAACTCAGGACCTCAAGTCAACAGTCGCGCTTGCAACCCCTAGTGGCAGTCAATATAATGATTTTATAATGAATGTGCTCACTACCATTGCTATGTGGTAAGTACTTCACGTAAATTGTATCCATTAGTACAGAACCCACAAAAGGCACTTGGGCCTAAAAATGGACTCCACTCGACTCGGTTTTTGCTAATTGCTGTTTCGTTTGCAAAAAGGTAAAGAATACCTGAGTACGGTCAGAGGCATAAGTAATTTACTTTTGAAATTAGAAGTCATTTCAGTGAATATTTTTGGATCCTTGTGATTATTTTTTACCAAAGCTTAAGCATTTTGATCTGAAGAGGTACTTACCAACTTGCCTTGTTAATATATTTTTATTAAGGCGAATACATGAGCTAAACATGTGTTTTATAATGCATAAAAGTACATGATTCACGGCAATTAACAAAACCAGAAAAGTATATGATATTCTTCAGGATATATGCTAGTATGATAGTGTTTTGAAAACATAATACAATTATTTTGACTCGATAAAAAAAAAATCACGAACTTATTAAAAAAAAAAATTTCAAGCTATATATTATTAATTAGCATTATAGTGTTTTAGTTTTTTAGTCCAATCAATAGATTTTTTGTAAATCGATTGAAACCACTCATTTCGCACTATTTGGCCCGCAGTGACTGACGTAACAACCACTTTGTAGTGCAAGCTGATTTGGACTTTATTCTAACAGCAAAAAACAGCTGCTTCATACATTATTCGTTCGTGCTGTGCGCCTTTGGAATTCACTTCCACACTCCTTGCGGGATAGCCCTTCGTTAGAGGTGTTCAAGAAGGGAATAAAGGACCATTTCCGGTCAACATGATCAATATTTATGTATGTATATAAATATCGTATTTTATAGGTATGTATAATATATATCTAAGCTGTACCTATATGTATTACGTATATTTTATTGTATGAATGTAGTTTTTTTTTTTAAATTTAGAATGTAATGTAAATGCACATACGTAAGTATATCCTCTTTTGCAAATCTCGCTTTCAAAATTAGGTTTGCTGTAAAAAAACCCAACTCTGGGTTAACCTCGCCTTTGTACATAAGCTATATTATTGCAGGTAATGTGTATATTTGTTGTTATTTTTGTGTGCAATAAAGAAAAATAATAAGAATAAGAATTATTGGTCGCGCAACTCGAAAAATGTAGGCATCAGTTGATATATTTTTCGAGATTTCATAGTCGGTACCATTAGTCAAAGGTGTTCATTTTCATGAGTACTATCCGTCCTTAAAGTAACTAACACGACAAAAAAAAAAAACGTTGCATAAAATACTTTTTCCTTTAAAGGTATAACTATACTTAAACATGTCTACTCACTTAAACGTTACGCTCAAATGGCCCTCATTTTTATGTAACCCCCAAATTACGGAGAACACAACTTCAGCCTTACCTATTGAGAAACTTCATAAAAAGTAAAAGTCAAAGTAAAACCTATCGGTAATTCGCTTTTACTTTTACCAGTAAATTTTCTTAGGCATACAAACAAAATCATAAGTATAAAGGAATTTGACCTGCAAAAAGGGCCTTTTTAGTCGATGATTGATGACTGATTTGAAAAGACTTTAATAGTAATAATTACCTCGGTTTTTTATCGGGAAAGCTTCCGTTGACCTTTTTGAGGGTTATTTAATAATGGGGTGGATTATTTTTGAAAGATGCTCTAGGTTTACTTTCTTTGGAAGAAAGGCGTTGTTTTCCCTATATAATCCCTGCACTATAATAATACAAAGATCGATGGAAACAGGAAAGTCATCATCAACTACCTACCCTTTTCCCAATTATGTTGGCAATACCTGTATTTTACATGGAGCGACTTCCTATCTGACCTCCACAATCCCGTAGTGGGTAATACGATACCACTTGGTAAGATTGGTTGTCAGACTGTCAAAGATCTACGAATACTAAAGACAGCCGGGACCAACAGCTTAAAGTGCTTTCCGAGGTAGGTACGGAGGAAAATCGGTATGTAAGAGTGGTCACCCATCGACAGACCAACCTACGCAAGCACGGCTTAACCTAAAGATCGACCCGAGCGGCTGTTATTATTTAGCCACGAGCTCCTCAGGAAACAGGAAAGTAGATCATCTTTGTCATGATCTGTCTCCTGCCCTCATTCCAATTTAATTTGGGTCGCCGCAGGATTCCAACTTCCTTGAGGCGCTACTTTCGTACCAGACTAAAAGCTTGGCGTAGCCTTATTACCTAGTATTCTTTATGATGTTAGAGTTTCTAAACGGTCTGCATGCCCTAAAAAAATAATTGTTTATTTGGGACTTCGTCGAGCTTCATTGTCTCGGCGATTTTCTGGTGGTCGCCACTGTTGATTCTCGCGCACAGGAGTTACTGTGGTTTGGGAATAGTGAGCCGGGTTTGCAATTCGCCTCCAATAAGGTGTCTTGTAACTGCAATTTCTATAAAATATATAACTAACCACCTGAAATAGTAAAAACAGAAAATCAAATAAACACATTTATAAAAACTTGCCCTTTGCCCAGCAGTGAGGCAGTAATAGGCTGGTAATATGATTACTATTATTAAAAAAAAATATGGAAAAATTCTATTATGGTGATGGATATTTAAACAATAAAATATAAAAAATGTACACAGAATCCTATGTAGATATTAAGAATATTAATATGGTGTTAGTGATTTAGTTTAGACATAAGTTTACGTATTTAAAGCTTCCTCTCGCCTACTATATTTTTGTCTTTAACTGTGCCCGGCGGGTCCATAATGATTTTTTCACTCCTCTGGCTCGAAAAGACCGTTATAATAGCGTACCAGAGCGGGCGTAAAATTGCATATTATGCCCTAGGGAAAAAAGCTTTTTTTTTCAATTTTCGTCGTCGGTGTTCGATAACGCATAAGTCTTTACTCTTAATTCATAAAGAATTGACTTATTACTGTACCATTAAAAAAAAACCTTTTATTTTAAAAATGGAACCATGGTAGTTTTAATACGAGTATAGTACATTTTACCCACGTATAAGGTAAGAGAATGATGAGATATATTCCTTACCCACGTATAAGTTTACACGATTCTCACATCTCAACGGACCCCAAACTCGATTGAATTGTCCTCAAAGGAAGCCTACATCGTTTTCAAAGACTCGGTTACTTTTATTTTAACATGTTCGGTAAAGGACTGCCTTCCCAAAGGTATAGTTTGTTCTATAAGTGTTTGAAACTATGTGGAAAACGTTGTTTGAAGTCGAAAATGTTTATTTTTTTATGTTAAGGCAACTACAACACCTAAACGCGAGTTTTATAATGCCTGAAAGTTATGATTCGCTGCAATAAAAAAAACCAGAAAAGTATTTGTTATTCTTCAGTATATGCTAGTATGATAGTGTTTTGAAAACATAATACAATTGATTTTCCTGGAAAAAAAAACATGAACTTGTCACTAACAATTTCTTTTAAGGGGCCGGCGGAGCGTGCGTCGTTCATACAAACGTAATTCCAAAATAATTCGTAAACCAAACATATTCCTAAGAAAATGTGTATTTATTTCGATTGGATTACATAATATCTAGGTTCCCAAATATATATTTTGAAAGGACAATGATATTTATTCGAGATATGAGGAATTTAAAATTTCAATAGAAAACTTATTTTTCTCATAACTCTTGTTTAATTCAATGTCCATTCATAATACATATTTGGGAACCTAGATATTATGTAATCCAATCGAAATAAATACACACTTCCTTAAGAATATGTTTGGTTTACGAATTATTTTGGTACTACGTTTGTATGAACGACGCACGCTCCGCAGGCGTCTTAACGAGTAAAAACCATTCTAAAATACATGCGATCATTCTGATTTTTTGGCAAATAATTCTACAAGCAACATATTAGCATCATAGTGTTTTATTTTCTTAGTCTAATCATTAATTTTATTGTAAGTTGATCGAAACCACTCATTTCACACTATTCGGCCCGCAGTGACTGACGTAACAACCACTTTGTAGTGCAAGCTGATTAGAACTTTATTCTCACAGTATTTCAGACGAAGTTTGAACCACCACAAATAGAGTTGGTAATTTAGCTCATGTAGTCGCCTTGAAGACTGAATAAGTGTAAAGTAGGTAGTATTGCAAGCTTTGTGATCTCTGATAGACCTGTTTATACCTAGTTCTACAAATATAATCTAGGCTCTTGAGCCTGTTGCGATCAACCGGGCTTGTGCCCATGCTACCGAAATATTTATGACTAGAGGTACACGCAGTTTCACCCGCATAGTTCCCGTTCCGTTGGAATACGAGGATATAATATAGCTTATCTTAAGCCGGGAACTAACTTACGTGGTGTGGCGTGTCGCACCATAACCCCACCACCGTTCTGGCCAATCGGTGGTGAGCTGTCAGCGCCACGACAGAACGCGCCACGACACGACACGACATACATGTCTCTAACCATGTATGAAACCGATATGCTTCTGGCGCAAGTGTAAGTGTGTTTCCGGCATTACTCGGTAAAGACGTGGCTTTGTAATGGTTAAAGAGTTTGAAAATCAGTCGAGTAGTTTAATAGTTAAATTGTAAAAACACACACAAACAAAAAAAATCCTCTTTATAATATTAGTATTGACGCAAAAACCTTATAACACTTTGCCGATCTGGGAATGGAACCCAAGGTCACATGCTCAGCTGTCGCATTTGCGATCACAAGACCAACGAGGCAGTATAATAGGTACTACTTAGAATTTACTTCACCTAATTAACACTAACTACCGCAACCCACTTTAGTGAATCGAATCCAGATATTCATGGATTACCATCAGTTGGTCAGTGACCTGAAACCAATAACAGTTCCTGAAAATAAACATACATCCAACTTACTACTTTGGTTAATTTAGAAATTGCTATACCTACAGGGTGTAAACAACCTCATCACGAAGCCTTCAACCAAGCATCTGTACACCAAACTAAGTAACTTTACGCAAAAATTTTTGCTGGGAAACGACTCTTTATAAATCATTCGTATCGTTTTTCGGTAGAACTGCAACGCACTGAAAATATTGTGCTTATGGATGGATTGAGTAATTTTGTTTGGTAGTAGAGGTGTTTATAAAAAAAAAATAGTTGGTACTTTGACATCCAATATTTCCGTGACTAGAAGGTTCCCAGGTATGGTGTAGAACAAAACAAATATCGCAACTTAAAAAATAAGCGAAAACAATTATGCATACATGTTTAGTTTGGATGACAATGCATGGCTGGCATGTGCCATTATTCTAAATCCAATGGGGGACTACCAAGGATGGCTGACTAGTTCCTTTTATAAACTCCCATAACTGTCTTTTATCAGTAGGTACACTCAAAAATTCTATGTATCTGCCAACATCTAAAAGAAACCTCAAGAGCCTTCGTTTCACAAATAACAAAAACCTCAGAACATAACGAGCACTTCAAGAAAAAAAAATGTTTCAACCAAAAATCCAAGTACTCTTGAAGAAGCGACAAATAATTCTGACAGTAATGATATTTCGAAGCACTCCTGTATTTTATGTGCGAAGCAAAAACGAAATATGTATTTTATGTGCAAAGCAATACAATATATTTTCGATTGACACAGAGAGTACGGAATCGATGCATGTTTATTTAATTTCAAAAGCTTGAAAGAAATTCCGTTGCGTACATAGGTACGGCCTTTGCCGCATGTTTGCATCGGTATTTTATCTCGCTTAACTAAATCAATTCAAAATTTCTTCTCACTTACTTGTGTAAGTACTCATGTCTTTATGTGAGCATGCTCGTCTGACCTCCACAACCCAGTTCGAGCCATAAAGCGAATGGAAAGCGGGGCGAGTGCATAGCAAGCTCGCTGCGCACTGGCCCCGCTTTCCACTCACTGTGATAAGGCTCTTTATCAATTCAGCCGAAAGTCGTCCACTGCTGGACATAGGCTTCCCCTAAGTGTCGCCACATTGACCGGTCACTTGCGACTCGCATCCAACGGATTCCCGCAACCTAGGTCACCGACGTAGCCCGAAGAATTGCCAAACTTAAGTGGCAGTGGGCAGGTCACATTGCTCGCAGAAGGCTCTTAGTACTGGGTAAAACAATAAGTCTTGGTTGTCAGTTTTTCGGGCCACTGTCTACCCGTAACAACAGCCAAATGACAACCGGGACCAACGGTATAAGAATGACGCACGCTACACCGTGCCGGGTCCGAGTCGAGTGGCGGCCGTAGCACAATCCATTGTGTTTAACGTGCTTTCCGAGGCACGGAGTAAACTAGGTATGTAATGGGTGGTCACCCATCAATGAACCAACTTACACAAGCCAGGCATGATCTGGAGATCGACTATGTCATGTACATGAATAAAAAAATAAAAAAAATATTAAAAAAAGTACATTATTGTTTATCACGAGCTTCTCTCATAGCACTGGCCATAAAAATCAAAATGAAAATCTCAGTTTCACTGTAACAAATTTAATAAAAATAAACTGTCAACTTTACACGTAACATCATGAAAGAGAATGAGCTTCAAGTTTCCAGTTTTAACTTCGATATCACAGTCATAATGTACAGTTCACGCCTGTGAGTTTTGGCATGCTCGTAGAACATCTTTGCTGGGGCCAATGTGGACGGTTATACAGTGTTTTTTTAATTCTCTTTTCAAGCAAAGTTATTTTCTAATTAAGGCGATTACACGAGCTAAACGCGAGTTTTATAATTAATAAAAGTATATGATTCACTGCTATAAACAAGACCAGAAAAATATATGATATTCTTCAGGATATATGCTAGCATGATACTGTTTTGAAAACATAATACAATTAATTTGGCTCGATAAAAAGAAATCACGAACTTACCTCTAAAAATATCTTTCAAACAATAAAAAACATACTAATATGCATGCGATCATTCTGATCTTTTGGCAAATAATTCTACAAGCAATATATTAGCATGATACTGTTTTAGTTTTTTAATCCAATCAATAGTTTTTTTTTAAATCGATCGAAACCACTCATTTCGCGCTATTTGGCCCGCAGTGGCTGACGTAACAACCACTTTGTAGTGCAAGCTGATTAGAACTTTATTCTAACAGCATTTCAAACGAAGTTTGAACCACCACAAATAGAGTTGCTAATTTAGCTCGTATAAGCGCCTTAAGTCAAAAACACTGGATTAAAAGACTTTCAAACACACACTGTCCCAAACAAGTGGCAGCGTGCATTTATTTGGTTGACTGTACGTACGTAACAATATAATATACTCATGATCTCATATTCTCAAGCAGTTTTCACCTCTTTTCCAACCGACTTCCAAAAAGAGGAGGTTCTCAATTCGTCTGTTTTTTTTTTTTTTTTTGTGTTTGTGTTTGTTACCTCAGAACTTTCGACTGGGTGAACCGATTTTGATGGTTCTTTTTTTGTTTGAAAGCTGGTGCTTCCCGTGTGGTCCCATTTTAATTTGCTGAAGACCTGATGCTGATCTTCGGAGATATACAACGGAACTCTTCAAAAATACACAGCAAATCTGCAGTGATTGCTGCATTCGCTTGTAGGTTCATCGTTTATACTATATCATGACGTAACATCACGCCTGTATGCTCTGAGGGGGTACGCAGATGTGTACAATACACCCAAATGTCAATAATGTTTGTTACCTCAGAACTTTCGACTGGGTGAACCGATTTTGATGGTTCTTTATTTATTTGAAAGCTGGTGCTTCTCGTGTGGTCCCATTTTAATTTGCTGAAGATCTGATGCTGATCTTCGGAGATATAAATGGAACTCTTCAAAAATACACGGCAAAGCTGCAGTGATTGCTGCAAACGGTTGGTTGTTTATTGTTTATACAATATCACGACGTAACATCACGCCTGCATGCTTTGAGGGGGTGGTACTCAGAAGTGTACTCGTATAATACACCCAGATTTCGACAGTTACGTGTGTTAAGTTCCATTTATTGGGGATAAGTCCTATTACCGTGACATTGTTGTTTTTTTATTTTTTTTTTGGATATGATGTACTTCAAGGGTACATTGATGAGAATTCGGAGATATGCAACGGAACTCCTCAATAAATGATAGCAAATATACTGGGATTGCTGAAATCTCATATCTGTCTATTGTTTACACCAGTTCATAATCTAAAATCACGCCGGTACACTTAACAGTTTTTATTTTTCACTTTTGAGTGGTTCACAGCCGTCACAGCAGTGACAAAAAAACTAAATCAATCAAACAAAGGTCACCGACTCCTGAAGCGTTTTTTCTGAAGTTATTTTTCACTTTTTTGTTTTCTCTGAAGTCGGTTTTATTTTTTGTAAAAAAGTTTTTTTGTTTTCTCTGAAGTCGGTTTTATTTTATGTAAAAAAGTTTTTATTACTTAACTTAATGTTCAATTTGTGTTCGTATTTGTTACAATATCATGTAGTTTAGACACAATCATCATCATCATCTACATAGCGTTTTACCAACTGTGTCGGGGTCGGCTTCCAGTCTAACTGGATGCAGCTGAATACCAGTATTTTACATGAAACGACTGCCTGTCTGACATCCACAACCCAGTTAGTACCTACTGGGTAATACGATACCCCGATAAGTCTAGTTGTCAGAATTTCGGGCCAATGACTACCTGTAACGACCGTCAAAGATCTACAATGTTAACAGCTGGGATTAACGGCTTAATGTGTTACCCGAAGAGGCTCGGTTTGTAATCCACGGACCAACCTAGGCTAGCGCGGCTTAACCTGAAAATTGACCCGAGCGGCTGTTATTATCTCTTCATATCATAAGACTAACAGTAACAGTCTGACACTCCCTCCCGCTCCGCCCAGAGCGGGAGAAGTCATTTGATGGTTTCCCATCCTAAAAAAAAAAAAAATAAGGGGGTCATCCGTGTTTTGTTTTCCTAAAAAAAAAACATCTCGGAAATTGCAATATGTACATTTTAATGCAAATGGGGAATCTTTTTCATTGCAGCCGAGGTAGAATTCACACCGGCACTGAAGGCGAGGGTGTTATGAAGCCAAGAACCGCAGTGAAAACACACATCATGTATCTCATCATCTTAATCAGTGTCATTTTATTCTCTCCAGGTAAATGGGAGCTCGGCTGGATTCTCTGCGACATCTGGATCAGCCTGGACATCCTGCTGTGCACTGCCTCCATCCTTTCCCTATGTGCCATCAGCGTGGACCGCTACTTGGCTGTCACCAGACCCCTGACGTACTCCAGAAGAAGAAGGTCTAAGAAGCTTGCTCTGACCATGATCTTCTTCGTCTGGATCGCTGCAATGGCGATTACTTGTCCTCCTATGTTTGGTTGGTAAGTATTTACTCTTTAATTTAATTTAAGAGTTCTGTCTGTTTTCACTAACATAGGGCAAAACTTTAATTGGTGCCTAAACAAAAGCGCTATGGTGGATTTTTAACTTTCGGGAGTGGATATTCCTATTTCAATTCTATTATTTTGAACACTGATTTGATATTATGGGTAAACAGTAGTTAGTAATAGAGTAAGTTACCCACAAAACCAGAACCACCTCTTACCACCCACAATCTGATAGAATGGTGGAACGATTCAACCAAACGTTGGAGAGATATCTGGCGAAAGTCGTGGAAAGCAGGCAAACTTATTGAAAACGGACATAAGTTACTGTGACGGTTTGTCGTTCTTCAATTCTTCCTCCCGAATTTTCGTATGCTTGATTTCTGCCTCGTTCTATTGGACGCAACTTCTCAAGAGATCCTGGGTTCGATTTCCGGTTCGGGAATTTCTCAGTAGCACGGAACGGAATACCAGTATTTTACATGAAGCGACTGCCTATCTGACCTCCACAACCCAGTTGGTACGTGTTAATAATACCTTTGGTAAGACTGGTTGTCAAACTTTCGGCCACTGACTACCTTATGACTTCCTCATTACAGAAGGAAGCCACTAAAATTGCACATCAGCCTGAACGTGTAGTAAGAATCAACGGCGCGCAAACAATTATTGTGTTCCTCTCTGTGTGCGAAATGCAACAGCTGTTGCTAGTTGCCATGTCAGTATTTAGGCCAAATGGGTACTAGCAACTACTACTACCTAGTTTCTGTTTTCATGTTTAATATGTACTAATATTATAAAGCTGAAGAGTTTGTTTGTTTGAACGCGCTCAGGAACTACTGATTGGAATTGAAAAAATCTTTTTGTGTTTTATAGTCCCTTTATCGAGGAAGGTAATATGCTATAAAACATCAAGCTACAACCAATAGCTGGCCTTTTGTGGCCTTTTTCTCTTTTATGTGACGCAGACAAAGTTGCGTGGGTTAGCTAGTATCATAATACATACTGTTACTGAGTTAATATTTCAGCTAAGAACTAGCAAATACGGGACAGAAACTTGGACGAATATGGCTTAAAATATTACTTAACAGCCGCTCGATCGATCTTAAGGTTAAGCCGTACTTGCCTAGGGTGCTCTGTTCTGTTTCTGTGGATGGGACCCTTACATACCGAGTTTCCTTTTTCTCTTATAAAGTGTTTGAGGTTAGGCTATATTAATCAGTACTTCTCATGAACGGTACAATATCTTTTCATGAGAATGGTATACCATGGGGCAAGGGGGACCCCTTCTTCCCTCCCCCTCCTCCAAACCGCGGGAGACCGCTCCACCCTGATTTCCATCGCATGCATATCACAATATTACGGTTTCACTTCGCTAGATTACAATCTACCGAAAAATAAAGCGTTACATTGTAAGCAGTATGTTGTTCAGTTGACAATATTTTGAGACTTTACAAGCACGCTAGACATATATAAACATAAAATAGTAATAAAATACATACGTATTACGGCCGCAAATCCTATTTTAAGACCTGCTTGAGAAAAACATAAGAAATTCAAATTTTTCACGGTTACCCTGGTGATTTCCCCTTAAAAACTGTCAATGTCATCATTATTCTGAAATATTCACACTGATAGTTCTTCTTGAACGAAATGTGTGTGTGTGTGTTGTTTTATATTCTGTAGATTATTATAACTAATACAGTCACCTCCTTATGTAACTCAGATTATTTTAATCGCTTGAGAAAAATATATATTATGTAAAAAGTTCCTGATAGAGTGGACAAAAAGATTATCGAACAACGAAATTTCTGCAAAAAAAACAAGATCAAATTAATACAAGAAAATGTTGATTCAATTATTCCGAATGCCATTAGGCATTTCGTGACCATCACTGGAATCTACTTTAATATTTAGATTTCACGGAGACGGCAATATTTAATTTTATCTTTCTATATCTTTCTATCTCCTTGATTTTATTTTCCAAATCTGGCTCTCGACCAAAATGATATCCATAATGTTGAGCTCGGTAGCCAAAATGGAGGAACACTTCGGGTTATTACCAAAACTGAATGGTACATTTCCGAGTATAAATTCTGAAGCTCAAAGCAGTCGTATAGTAGTCACGAGCAATAAAATATATACAAATTCAAATGCGATTTTCTCGTGAAGTTATTGGTTCTTCTTTAAGGTAAGACCCATTTTGTAATAGCTTGGCTTCCAAATTACTATATTCGTGATAGAATTTCACTTTAACTAAAACCTCAACTGGTAACCTAATGTAAGATTGGTGACTGTTATTTGCCAGAAGGGATGCCGTCACGGTACCTTTTAATGCAGTATGGTGTTCTGTAAACAGACTGTTATGGCATTAATACCGTTTCATTATTTGTTAATGATATAAGGAATAAACAACTACTTCACGTTCCCATGTAATGTTCCCTGGCAATGCCAAAAGAATACGTGGTCACGTGAGTGAAGCCGCGGTCACCGCTAGCAGTTCTGCTTCCTACTAATCCTACGTATCCTATCCTACTTCCGAAAGTGCGAAAGTTTGTGAGTACCTATGTAATATGAATGTAAAGATGTTTGTTACTCTTTCACGCAAAAACTACTGAATGGATTTAAATGAAACTTTGCACACAGATAGTTTATAACCTGAATTAACACATACGATACTTTCTATCCCAGTAGTAAGATCTCATGGGACGATTATCAAACTTCACGGGTAAAGCTGCTGGCAGAACCTAGTAAATTATAAAACGGCGGCATTATTCGACTTGGCACCGTTGGCACACAAACAAATGCACCAGAATAATAACGGAACTATTGTAGTTGAATACAAGAAATACAGAGCGAAGGAGTAAACATAGAAACTTTGTACACGTATAATACTGAGTACACTTACTGTAGAAGTGTATATAAATTTTAATGATGTCAGTGTAAATAAGACACAGCACACAGTGTGAATAGAAGTCTTGTAACTGAATGTGAAATATGAAATCCAGGGTAATGAAGTAATGCGAAGCAGTCATGCTGGCGAAGGAGGTGGCGGAACAAGAGAGGGAGAGAGCCTCTCTTCCCGGCCGCCGCGGGAGACGCACCGGGCGTCGGGGGCCACGTGGTGGCTACCGGCCACCGTAGATGCGGGCCTGTGGACGGTTAGCTATGGGCTAGCTAGCCGTCCGTCCGTCTAGTGACGACAGGCCGTGTCGACGGCGCGTTCGTGTTCCACGCGCGCCTCAAAGAGATGTCAGCAGAAGAGAGGGGCCCGCAAGGGCCGAAGCCTGCCGGGGTTGCGGGACTGTTCGAAAGAGATACCGCGGCCCCGGAACGTAAAGGGCGAGGAAGGAACATGGATGGGTTTTAGTCAGTAAGAGTCTGACACTCCCTCCCGCTCCGCCCAGAGTGGGAGAAGTCATTTGATGATTTCCCATCCTAAAAAAAAAAAAAAAAAAAAGGGTAATGAAGTACCCTGTGGGCGGTTAGCTATGGGCTAGTTAGCCGTCCGTCCGTCTAATGACGACAAGCCGTGTCGACGGACGGCGCGTTCGTGTTCCACGCGCGCCTCAAAGAGATGTCAGCATAAGGGGAGGGGCCCGCAAGGGCCGAAGCCAGCCGGGGTTGCGGGCCTGTTCGAAAGAGATACCGTGGCCCCGCAACATAAAGGGCGAGGAAGGAACATGGATGGGTTTTAGTCAGTAAAAGTCTGACACTCCCTCCCGCTCCGCCCAGAGTGGGAGAAATCATTTGATGATTTCCCATCCGAAAAAAAAGGGTACTTAATGAAGTAAACATAGAATTTTGGTATAATAAGGAAGAAGCCCATATGCCCAGTTATTTTCAAGTCCCGTGAAGTAGTGGGCGAGCCTATAACCATGGACACAAACCCAAACTCCGTGGCCACAACAGAGAAATTTTCAGATGGAAAAGCCCAAATTGGGAATTGAACCCAGGTTGCTACCACTAGACCAACGAATCAGTTCAAGCTGATTACTACTATTTTACAAGAAGCGACTGACTATCTGACCTTCACAACCTAGTTAGCACTGGGTAATACGATACCACTTGGTTAGACTGGTTGTCAGACTCTCGGGCCACTGAATACCTGTAACGACTGGCAAAGATGTACAAATGACAGCCGGGACCAACAGCTTAGCGTGTTTATCGAGGCACGGACGCATCTCGATATAGCCGTTGTGACTGACGAATCTAGGAAAGCGAGTATCCATTTGAGGATTAATTCGATCGCCTGGTATTATTTAGCCTCTAACTCTTTTTTTAGGGTTCCGAACCTAAAAAGGTAAAAAAGGAACCCTTATAATTATAATAAGATTACTCGTACTTTCTTGTCCGTCTGTATGTCCACCTGTCGCCACAAATTTTCTCAGGAACGTAGGTGGACCTAGCAGGTTGAAGTCTATACCAGATACTGAGGTGTATAAAAATCAATCCATAGATCGATGTCGATCAATCAATCTGGAGTGGCGACTGCGAACCGGAAGACTTTGTGTTGGAAGGTGGACAGACGATCTGGTGAAGGGCTGCGGGAATCTGCTGGATGCAGGCCTATGTCGGCTAAAATGATGATGATGATAAAAATCAAGGCCCTGAGTCAACCCTATAAAAAGCTACGAGCAATTTTTTAATGAACTAGGTCAATAAAGTAGACACTGGACTTAATTCAGCCCCAATTAAATGCAATTGACTGTAAAATTAAATCATCTGTGAACACCTAAAATGTTAAATATTTCGTCGCAATTTTAAAGTAAAACGACCCTTCTGGCAAGATAAATTAAGGGATTTTAAGTACACTAGCAAAGGTGGGTAAGGTAAGCAGGCCCTAGTAAGTGGGATGTCAGAGAGTTTTCTTATCTAAACCCTTATGCGGATGACGGGGTAACCAATCATGCATGTAGGGGTCGTGTACGTACCCGTAATGTTCGTATCAATCTATGTAGTGAGTTAGCTTTTAAGCCATGTTGTTGTCGCTGTGTTTATGTGAGGAGACAGAGTACCTGGTAACGGTTAAGGTGACGAAAATTTGGAGAATATAGGTCAGATAATGAGGTAGTATTAGCAGAAGGTATTTACGATAAGACTACTTAAGGCGGAGATTTCTTGAAAACGGTCGCAAAGGCGGTTTTTAAAAGCAAGTTTATATCTCTTAAGAGCGCGTATCCCAAAAGTTGGCAACGTCGCAAATAGCTGTCAAATATTTACATGTTTTAATTAATTTGGCAATTTTACTGTGTGATAATAAGAAAAATGGCTCTGTAGTGGACTAAAAAATTGATTAGGAAATGCAATAATTAATATCGTAATACCGAATATATAGTTTTAGATGTAAAAAAAGTATTTGGGAACTTGCGAAATGCCTTTTTTACACCTGAAACGTTTACAACATCAAATTTAGGGTTTTAATTGCAATTCATATTAAATTTTGAGTGCACTACAGAGCCATATTTCTTATTTTCATACAGTAATATTGCCAAATTAATGAAAACATGTAAATATTTGACAGCTATTTGCGACGTTGCCAGCTTTTGGGATACGCGCTCTTAACCGTAAATAATTTTGAAAAATAAAATATATGATATTTTCAAGTCCTTTTTGCATACAATGATGGAACTCAAAATATAATTGAACAAATTTCAATCCATCAAAAAAATCTTCAAACATACCTCTTTATTTTCTTTAAAAGCAGTTTAAGCTTTCATTGACAATGATAATTATAATTCAAAACATAACATAAAATTTCAAATACTAAACTACATCCAGTGATGGATTATTTATTATTAGGTACGTAAATAGTTAAGTTCTAATTTTATATCGATCGAAAACACTCATTTTACACTATTCGGCCCGCAGTGACTGACGTAACAACCACTTTGTAGTGCAAGCTGATTAGAACTTTATGCTAACAGTAATTCAATCGAAGTTTGAACCACCACAAATAGAGTTGCTAATTTAGCTGATGTCGTCGCCTTAAAAGATCCTAATCTTCTTTATCATGTGGTTAGTGGCTAACCTTGTGTCAGAGATTGTATGCCAACCCTCTTTTTTTTTTTTTTTTTAGGATGGGAAATCATCAAATGACTTCTCCCACTCTGGGCGGTGCGGGAGGGAGTGTCAGACTCTTACTGACTAAAACCCATCCATGTTCCTTCCTCGCCCTTTACGTTCCGGGGCCGCGGTATCTCTTTCGAACAGTCCCGCAACCCCGGTTGTATGCCACCCCTGGGCCTATGACTTGGCGAGAAATAACTCTCATTCATGCCGGTTTCCTTACGATGTTTTTCTTCACCGAGACAAATGATAATTCAGTACACACATGAATTCGAACAATCAAGGGGTCTAAAATGGCCGCTTTAACAGAACATAATATGAATCACTATAAAAAAATAAAATTCTTAAAATGGTCTTTACGGTTAAGACTATAAAGTCCATTTTTTTTAAAGTGATTCATATTATGTTCTGCTAAACCGGCCATTTTAGGCCCGCTGAGGTGCGTGTCTTGAGTTCGAACTCGAGACACAGTCCGACAATCACGCCAGTAGGCAATAAAAGTCATCGTACCTTACTTACAAACGACCCATTAATTTGGCTGCTTAAATTAAAATGGAACACAAATAAAGTATTATTTGTTTGCAGGAAAT
The DNA here is from genome assembly GCA_950022955.1 of Xestia ashworthii. Classification (NCBI taxonomy): domain Eukaryota; kingdom Metazoa; phylum Arthropoda; class Insecta; order Lepidoptera; family Noctuidae; genus Xestia; species Xestia ashworthii. The sequence continues at coordinate 16,024,447 of OX465570.1, read as the reverse complement.
AAAAGCTAAAAGTACGATTTCAGAAACCACCGTAGACTGTAAACGGCAGCCCGCCACACACGCCCAAACCACTGTAACTCCTGAAAGCCAGAATCAACAGTGGCGACCACCAGAAAAGCGCCGAGACAATGAAGCTCGACGAAGTCCCAGAGAATGAATTTAACTGTCTTGGATCCCGCAACGAAATTAATCAGAAAGTATAGCGGAGGAGTAGGAAAAAACAGTAATTTCCACTTCCCTCCATATCAGCAGGAGACAGAACGAAACAAGGCCAATAGGCACAAAGGGACGTTTACAACTGGGATAGGGCCAGTTGCCTAGCACCACGGATATATATTAACGTTATTGGGTCCTAAGTTGAGAGCTGTTATATTTGATTCCAATAATAGGTATGGCAAAAACGCTTGAACGCACGGAAATTTGCTCTAGTTTCTACAAACGGCAGTGGCATAACCGCCTAAAATATCAGACAGAGTGACACTATTGTTTGTTCTACATACATTTAAAACGTTGCCGATAACGATATTGCCGCTTGCTACTCCGGTCAAGAGTCAATCTCAGATGGCATATTATCCTTTTTGCTGTCAAGACAAGACGTTTTTCTTTTGTTTGTCAAATTACTTTCACATAACTTATGAAGAAAGTTTTTGCTGTTGTCGACGTTGTGCGGTTGCGTTCAAAATGGGGATGCACACTGTGGAACTAATGGCGCTAGCATAGCTGGTTCCAAGCATCGTCATTGGTTGAAAATCAAGGAATGTCATTTCATATTTTAAAATACCTTGACCTCATTGGTCAGATTGAGACCAGCTATGGTGGCGCCATCTACAATTAGCTTTTAACGGTCTTCCCCATTGAAACTGCAGCGACCGGTACTGTCGCTTGCGGTAAACTTCAACCGCAACGCCGCAGCCAATTGCAGTCTGCCGTTGACTATTGAATTTTACCTTTATTGATACTGTAAATTGCAATGTCATATCCTAAACCAAATATTACTAACTGAAAGTAAACTCAACATCAAAAATAGGATTCCATAAGTGGGTTAGATCCATTATTTTTTAGCTTTTGCTAGCTCATTCTTAATAACGAGTGAAATGGTTTTCTTATCTTGTTTGTAGATTTTACGCTATGTGAAACATTAATGAAACTAGGTAGTTTGGTAAAATGTGTTGGCAAAATTGTACTTTAGAATATTGGAACTAATTTTCACTGCAGGGGATTGCAGATGACGATAAAGTTTTAAAATGTAATATTTTATTTAGTTGAACTTACGTAACATAACATCACACGCCTATAATCTCCGAAAGTTAGGCAGAGGTGTAGGTACCTAATAGTAAATAAAAAAATAAAAAAAATATCTGGACATTAACATACAGCGCCATCTAGTGCCACACTAAGCAAGGCTTGTGTCGTGGACACCAGATAGTTGATATTACTACATTCATACTTTTTTGTTTGTAAATACATACTTAATAGCTTAGTACACCCACATTTCGCAAGTTGTGTTTAACTCCTATACATATAATAGGGGGCGATCCTATTGCCATTAATTGGGCACAAATCCAATCTCCGCGACTGCTTCTGAAAAATTCCTGATTGAAAAATCCAATAACACTTTTCCCAACTTGGGAATCGAACCCAGTAACTCATTTAGCCTATTAGCAGTTGCGCTTGCGTTGCGACCAATAGAGGAATTCATATCATCAAACATTGAAACTATAACCATCTTCCCCAGGTATGAACCAGACCACAATCAGAACGGGAACTGCCGCTATAACCAGAACCCTGGTTACGTGGTCTTCTCCGCCATGGGGTCCTTCTTCCTGCCGATGGCTGTGATGGTGTACGTGTACGCCAGGATATCCTGCGTCGTGGCGAGAAGGCACCAGCAGCTGGCTAGCAGTACTAAGTGTAGTAAGGTTGGTGTTTACATAAAGTGTTAACTAAGAAGATAGTACATTCGTTTTAAAACGAACGTAAGTAAAGATTAAAGACTGTTAAACCGTACTTTTTTCAAGTTGAAATATCTCTCAACTTTTTCACTACAATAACTTCACAACGCCTTTAAAAACAGCTGAGTATAGTATCCATTTGAGGAAAACAATAGTTTTTTCCTTAATTTGAAGTACCAGTTTTTTCGATCATTCCTAACTTTATTAAAAAAGCATCATGGGGGAAAAAGGATGCAAGCACGCGGAAAGACCAAATTGATTTTCAACCGATAGATTCCGACCTATCGTAAAAAACGATCCGATCATTCGCGAAACGATTTTTTTATGGATAGTCCCGAACTTTACACTTTCGGTCTCGATACTGTTTTTAGACTGCCAATTTCAAAGCTTTTCACAGTTTTTTGACGACATGGCTTAACTATTGGTTTCTAGGGAGTTGCAGGTCTAATTCCCGATGGATTTTTAGTTCTGGATCTTTCTGTATGAATGTGAGAAATATAGTCAACAAATCTCTAAAGCTTTCTCGGTTCGAATTCTAAAGCGATGTTTATGATTTCACAATTCAAAGCAGACAGATTTAAATCCATACTTTATTTTTCTTTTACTTTTCTGTTAGCCTAATTGAATGTCCCACTGATGGGCATAGGTCTCCCCATTCTCCTTCCCAAACATCCTGTGCAATATCTGGCCATGTTTGACCTGCAAATAAGATTGACTGTCACACTACCTTCGTCGCTGTCTACCTCGACGGCGATTTGCTCCATCAGGCGTCCAGTGAGTGACGATCTTTGCCCATCTCTTCGGGCGTATTAATCTGGTACCTTTTCACGCTTTTATTTTTTTATTAAGGAGGAGAAAATGTTTGTGTGATGAGCATGGACATTTGTTTCCGAGTCATGGATGTTTATATGTATAATAAGTATGTATTTACAAACAAAAAAGTATATATATGTAGTATATCAACTATCTAGTGTCCACGACACAAGCTTTGCTTAGTGTGGCACTAGGTGGCGCTGTGTGTTAAAGTCCAGCGATATTTATTTATTTATTTAAACTTCATGTACAATAGTGGTACATAGGCGGACTTAATGCCACAAGGCATTCTCTACCAGTCAACCATTGGGTCAAATAGACAGCATTGTGATCCTCACAATGGATCTTTCTGCATTGTGAGGAAGCTAAACAATATTTCTTTAAAACTCTCTAAGCCTAAATTATGACTCGATGTTTAGGTAAGCACTATTAAAATCTGTCAGATTTGCGTATATGTCACCGTAAAATTGGCAAACACGTTAGATTGTAATCTCTCTAGCGAGATTGTAAACTGTAGAAATATTGTCAACTAAACATACTTCTTCTTACAATATAACACTTTATTTTTTGGGTAGGTTGTAATCTATCGAAGTGAAACCGTAATATTGTGAAATGCATGCGATGTAAGTATCTGCCGCCATAATCGGGACTTGGGGCACCCCCACGTTAGGTTAGTTAGGTTACTTTAAACCCTGCAGACAAAAATTACCCCTATTTCTGACCTGTGTAGCGAGGCTCCGTCGACTACGCTTTTTAGGGAAATATAAAGTGTTTGGAGGGTAGAGAATATTAATCGGTATTTCTCAGGAATGGTACATTAACTTTTTATGAGAGTGGTACCATGAGGTAAGGGGGACCCCTCCTTCCCTCCTCCTCCTGCACACCGTGCGAGTTGACTTCCATCGCATACATTTCACAATGTTACGGTTTCACTTCCATAGATTACAATCTACCGAAAAATAATGCGTTACATTGTTAGCAGTCTGCTTGTTTGACAATCTTTCGAGAGTTTACAATCTCTCTAGTTATATTATAATCTAACGTGTTTGACAATTTTACGGTGCCATAATACACTTCAATCAACTTATACAATGTGTAACAGAAAGGGTATAGCCATAGGGTGTGCTATATACCATCAAATTGAACAACTTTCTCCATGGGACCACCATCGTAATCGAGAAAAAATTACCAACGGCCCCATACAAAATTTCAATACCTACTCGAGCAAATATGTGAGACAGCTGATTATTTTTTTATTTTACATGGAGCGACTGTCTTTCTAACCTCCACAACCTAGTTAATACTGGGTATTAATACGATATATACCACTACTTGGTATGACTGGTTGTCAGACTTTTTGAGCCACTGACCACCTGTAACGACTGTCAAAGATGAACAAATGACAGCCTAGACGAATAGCTTAAAATGCTTTTCCCAGGCACGGAGGCCCCGATACCGAGGCCCCGGCACATAAAGGGCGAGGAAGGACCATGGATGGGCTTTAGTCAGTAAAAGTCTGACACTCCCTCCCGCTCCGCCCAGAGTGGGAGAAGTCATTTGATGATTTCCCATACTAAAAAAAAAAAAAAAAAAAGGCACGGAGGAAACATATGTAAGGATGGTCACCCATCCATAGACCAACCTAGGCAAGCACGGCTTAACCAAAAGATCCGCCCGAGCGGCTGTACTCTAATATTAAAATAAACCATGAAAAATAAATGAGTTGCTTTTCTGCACCGTCGAATTTTCTATATCCACCATTGTTTTTGTCTTACCTCCTATACACGTAGACTCAACTTCGCCTTTGATCCCCGAGGGGTTACCCATGAGCCACGTATTCAATAAGCCACAAATAGTCGGAAAAGTAGGATAGTCTACGACATTGCGCTATGTGTCAACATCACGCGACGATGCCAGACTTAACTAACAGCGACTTTATAAAATGAAGTGAAAGTGGTTCGTGTCTAAGAAAATTGTGTTCTGGTACTCCGGATCAGTATTGAAGAACATTATAGTGTCAATATATTGTAGACCAAGACGATATTGGTGACAGAGTTAGTGTTATCGCTTCAACTAAACAGAGGTCGTGGTTGGACATCTTGACACAAACTTTTACCGACAGTTATTTTTTTATTTATTCGGTTACTATAGCGTTTGCTCGCGGCTTCAGTCCTGTTAAGTACGGAATTTAACCCACGGGAATGTTTTAAGTGTAGCCTATGATACTTGAGGATAACACAGCTTCCCGTTAGTGAAAGAGTATTTGAAATGGGATTAGCAGTTTCGAAGATAGCCCCTTATAAACAAAGTTACAAATAAGTTTTACATTCTTCTTAGCGTGCTGATTGCAGTCTAAATTGTGTCTTCCCAGAACTGAGCTAGGTACTAGTTAGCTAATTTTAAAATATTCTTAGATTTGAAAAATAACACAAGTCGATTCATAGATTTTGACCGTACACTTGTGTACGTTTATTTTGCTTAAATCCCTGAATCATGTAAAAGTTTATTAATCTCTGATGAAAATAATAAAAGTATAGCGACGTTTTTATTGAACTCTGGAAAAATAATTTCAAGTATGTATTTCCTCGATTTACCCGGAACGAAATAAACAGACTTACACCTAAATAAGATACTTGATCCTGTATAAAACAGAATAAGATTCAATTTCGCTTTTGTATCCTAGACTCCATTATTTTGTCAAAGACTAAGTACTTTGAATTTATCGTTGTTCAATGTAAGCTCTTAAAAACAGCTTTTGGATTTCACCCAGTTTGTGTGCTTTTACATCCAGCTGATATTTACTAGTTTAAGATCCACGTTTACCAAAAGATGACGGTCTGATTATCTAAAAACAGCTGTTTAAAACACATTTTTGTATGGGAACGTGTCACAGTGACATGTTATTCGTTTTTGAGGAACTCGTGGCTAAATAATATCAGCCGGTCAATCTTCAGGTTAAGCAGTGCTTTCCTAGGTTGGGTCGTGGATAAGTAACTACCCTTTGTAACATGCCAAGTTTCCTCCGTGCTTCGGAAAGCATGATAAGCTGTTGGTCCAGGTTGTCATTTTTACATCTTTGACAGTCGTTACGGGTTGTTAGAAACTCGAAAGTCTGAGCCTTACCAAGGGATATATTTCCCTGGGTTATGGAGGTCAGATAGGCAGTCACTCAATATAAAATACAGATCTATCCGTTATAGGGTTTTGGTTTCCGCACTTAGTCCTTAAAGTGGACCATTGTGCGTGAGCATGGTGGCTGTTACTCCAACCAGTCCACCTCCCTCCAGAAGTAGATCAAGCTTACCGGTCTTCTCAGGGCATCCGCAAGGGATCTTGGTGTTTCCAGAGTCTCCTCGCGAATTTTGGGAACGCCGGTGCACTTAACCTTTTGACTGCCACAGCATAAACGCACACGCGTGCCCTCCACGCCAAGCCACAATTTCATCTACTATTTTGTCATATATTTGTGTCGTTTGGCGTACAGGGCACGCGCTTGCTTGTCACGTATATGTGACAATGGCGTCCAAAAGGTTAATGAGCACTTGCGCTACAGTTTCCTCTGCCTCCATGCATGCTCTGCACATGCAAGTGTTTATTCAGTGAGCAGTGCCCAGTGATGATCCCCGCCACCAGACATAGGCTATCTCTATCTAAGCGCAGAAGGCGATTGGTCAAATTGTATCCAGAGATGGCATAGCTTCCTAGGATTGCCTACACTTTAGTGTAAAAAATACAGATATTCCAGTTGCTTCTGGTTAAACTGGAAGCCGACCCCAACATAGTTGAGAAAATACTAGGCAAATGATGATCATTTTTATTCGATATCAGAAAGTGTAGATTATCACACAATCCTTCGATGGTCGTTACGAAAGAAAAAAACAAGGGAAGTTTGTAATCGTGCCCAGCTGGTAGGGAAACGAGTTGTTATCATGCCTAAAGTCAATAAACAGCAGATGTTGTGTTATGTTTGTTTGTTATGTTGTTGGCAACCCATTTTGGTTTGACATTAACTTGGAGTTTAGACATGTTAAATCATAAACATAATATCACGCCAGTTGTTAGTTTGGTAGAGGTTTACTTAAGAGTATTAACAGTCTACTATGTACCTAATACTTTATAAGTAAGAATAAATAAATCAGTTTTTTTTTTTTAAATCGCGTGAATAATTAAACGTGCAAGTTGGATTTTTGATCTTTACTGTCTCCGTTACTAGTAGGTTCTTATGTATGGCCCAATACAAAATAATGATCGCAACGAGAGAAACATGTGTCTTTCGTTATAGTTTAAGAATACATTTGCATTTTGCTGATAAGTTTAAATTGCCAATACGCGAAATCAAACGTGGTGGATCAATGCTTTCTGTATGAGAAAAGGGTTTTACACTGATTTACTTGTTTTACATGAGCTAGTATTTTTATTTAAATAGTCCAAATTGATTCAATATTGCCCCAAAAAGATTGTAGACAGTGAATTCTCGTCAAAGCATTATGTTACAGTCCTCAGTAAAAATAACTTTCGATTGGTGTCACTCAAAACCCTTACGAAGTTTTTTGCATAAAAACATGTTGTATTAAAACGCCTCAGTTGTAATCACCTAGTCCTTGAATAACATAATGTTTTTCAAAGGGTAACAAAAAGGCCTAATAACCAAACAAGTGTAAAAGTAAATGTTAGTTATTGTTAAAATAGTTTTGACTAGTCAAAAATAGCTTTGACCGATCAAAAGTATAGTTTTGACTGTGACACATACATAATTAATTAATAGGCTAGTTTCCACCATCAATAAATTGCAAAACAAATTAGTCCGTCAGTTAGAGTATTGGAAAATAATGGACACGTATTTTTTGTTTTTGTAAAGCACTGACAAAGATAAAACGCATCAAAACTCGGGAGTGGGGGCTCGTGACGTCACAACGCACTAAAAACTATAGCACGGCGTGACGTATTGCAAATTTTAAAAGCGTCGTATCTTCGTCAATTTTGGTTTATGTAACAAAAGAAAATACGGGTCAAATATTTTTTTATAATCTAACTGACGGACTAATTAGATTTTTTTAGGACACAAGCCTATTATGTTTGAAGAACCTCACTAATAGTGTACTAATATGCTTCAACATATTGAGAAATAAATAAAACCTTATCCATTTAAATCTAAAGATACTCATAGAAAGCACCCACCTTTTTGTAGACCGTACAACCGAATTTAGAATAGGGAAAAAGCGGAGAGCTATTCTTAGCCTTTTGAATGTTCATTGAGATGGTAAAAGAGGTTTTCTTTTCTCCCTTTTAAGTATTGTCCTTTCAAGTCGTTACGTCATAAATGTCACTTAGATATGGAGAGGTTACTGTGATGAAAGGGATGAATTAGACCATTTAAAACGAATTAAAAGCTTCTTTGATCATTTGAATGATAAACTTAAATCATAAAGGTGGATGGTTGTAAAATTGTAATCGGATAGGTAATACAGGTATGGCTTTGCCGAAGGCCCTTCGTCAACTGGGCACTAATCCAGATTCCGAGCAGCTACTGTGAAATTCCAGAAATAATTTAATAATTATTATATATAATGTTATTAATTATTTTTATTATATAATTTTATTTTGATATACAATTTTATATATAGCGTGAGAATCAAACCCACGAACAATACGAGTTCTTGCTCAGATGGGACAGTAGTTAAACGTTGAAATAACTAATAATATACAAACTGTCGCGTTGTATCCTGATCAAATTCAAGGAGGTTTCTATCCTAACAATTTTCATTCCGAATCGATAATAAAATGGGTGGTTTTTTCTTTTTTACGGAAATCGGTAAGTGTAAACCACCCCTATTTAATCGCAGCCCGTCTGTAACTGGCCCTATAACCGCGCCTTCACACACACAAATAAACGCACACAGTGACATGTCGCACGATGCGTGGCTCTTCTATTACTTTCGTGTTATTCTGAAATATTGTCAAATGTAAACAAATTAAAATAGTAGCTTTATAAATTCTTTAGCTCCTGAATTTTGAATAGGATGCAAAATCTTATATCTTATATCTTTTATCTTGTAAAGATAAAATATTCGAAACCAAATTAATGGTTGCAATTTTGACAGAGACTACATAAATTAACCGATTTAGTAACTTTTCTATTTTTTTTATACTAAATAGCCTGATGTGAAGCGATGATGCAGCTTAGGGTGAGCACGCTTACCTAGCACCCGATTTACTCGAACTTTGAGAAGATCCAGAAATTTTAATCATAAAATATATCTTGATTAAAGAAAAGAACGCAAGAAATGGCTCTATTTAAATAATAAAATAAAAGTACACAAGGAAACGCTTGATGAGAACAAAATTATTTCTTATACCAAAAGAAGTAGAAGTATAAAGAGAAAAGCTGCTATAAAAAGATTATTCCTTATAAATTACCAACATCCTGGAAGACTTCAGGAGAAGCAGCCACTAAATAAAGCTTAGTCTCCATTTTATCTACAGAGTGACCTTCGAGAAAAGGGATTTTTGCTTGAAAACCGAAATGAAGAAACATATTAGGGAAGCTATAAGAACTTCAAACGCATAGTTTCTTGAAAAAGCATTTTATACTAGCCCGAAATTAAAATATTACAGGAAGAAACGATAAAGATCGCAAGAAATGTTTATTTAAAAGCATCCTGAACTAAAGATTAGAAGAAGAAAGAATGTTGCAATCATAGTTTAATCGACAGACAAGAAACATGCACAACGAAAAGTTTAAACATTCGAGCATAACTATAATCAGCCCACTTTTAGTATTCCCACTGCTGGGACAAAGGCCTATTCTCAATGGACCCTCTGTGGGTTGGTAGATGTCACATAGTGTTGGTTTTTTGATCTAGAACTGTGGAAGCTTTTAATAAATTGAGGCAATAAATGCGTTCATTACTTTCTGCATTTATATTAGTTTCGGTTGCCATTCCGAATACTTATTACAAAAACACACCCTGTGTCATAGAACTAGGCCAAAAGGCTCGCAAAACAAACAAAACAAAAATCTATTAAAACATTCTTGATCCATTACTGTTCCAACTTAGGTCTGTTAATCTAAAGACACCGAGATTCGCTAGGAAATAAACTTTGGTTAGCTTAGTTTTTCTTTTCAAGTTCTATTTGACCTACATTCTTTTGGTTAAGTTCTTTCGTTTGTTATTACCTCTGACTCATTCATTGCTATCTCTGGTAATAAATAATTTAAATTAAATTAAAATAGATTTCATCAGGATCATCATTTTCCTCTCCTTGTTACTTGGAATCGGCACAACACATTTTATTCATCATTCTCCCCTGGCACTGATACTGTTTGCTTTCGATTTTGCTGGGTAAAGACCTCTCCCCATGACTTGCAGGGGTTTCTATCCAGGTTTAATATGGACCACTGGTCGTTGGTTTTGTCTTACTGGTCTCTCCATAATCTACGAGAGAGTACATTGCCCCTGAAACATAAAATACTGTAATGTTAAATCTAATAAACAGGAGAATACTACGAGTATGTGGCTCTTTTATTAGGGTATCTGTTTCTGTCAAACAAGTAAATGCACAAAACATTTCAAATAAGCATATTATTCTAACCAAATCCCATTGTTTCAGAAAGGAAAACTCTCCTGCATCCGCACCGAATCAGAATCTGGATCAGACAAATTGTCGTTACGGCAGTCAGCATCGAAACAGACTTCAAAAAACTCAACACAGCCAAGCGAATGTTCATCACAAGACCACAAATGCCCCTGCTGCTTCCGACCAGAAAAGAAAAAGAAATACAGATGTAAAGAAAAAGAATCCAGGTTCTACAACAACGATGTCACATTCAAAGCAAACTTTAAATATAAAAATACCACGAGAAGAACACATTCCATGAAAGAACATGTGGAAAATAATCGTGTGTCTTCTTTACGGAGAGAGACAAAAACCGCACAGACTCTAAGTCTGGTGGTCGGCGGTTTTGTTGCATGTTGGCTTCCATTTTTCCTTTACTACCTCCTCACTCCTTTCATACCAAGTAATTACGTGAATCCAGTTCTAATGTACATACTTACGTGGTTGGGCTGGTTCAATTCCGCAATAAATCCCTTTATATATGCTTTTTATTCCCTTGATTTTAGAGTAGCGTTCTGGAGGCTTACGATAAAAAAATGTAAGAGAAATAAACGTTAGGAATGTTAGTTATTCCTCGACTTGTAATAGGTACTTGCGTAGTTTAATATTGCTGTAAATAAATGGGAATCAGCAACTGGTATAAACGATCCGGAATAGACTGATAAGTTTATTTTGCGTCTGTTGTACAGTCGATACTCGATTCTAACGCAACAAGCCAAGCTTTACATTTGTCCGCAGTGAGTTTTTCACTTTATATCTTTGCAATACGGATACGTAAATAATCGCAAACATCTTTCCTTACAGTATTTGCATTATTATTTGATCCTTTCAGGCTTGCTTCGTAAGATCTCGATTTTATGAATCCATTGGAAAGACATTCTTTGCTTGCTCTAGTTTCATTTTCATTGTTGGTGTTTTTACTATTTCCTGGTTCATTTGCTACTTACTCAGCTTGGGTACCGCCATTTTGAATGCGAGTAATAAAATGGTAGTAAGATAGTTCACTGTGATATGAGGTTTTATATTGCCTTCGGTTATTAAGCTCCTACCTTAAGTTGGGAATTTTATTGCCAAAAATGTTTGAGCATCGTAAAAAGTTTTTGTTGCTATTTGTATGATGTTCTGGAAGTTATTTTGATTGTTTGGAGTTTCAACTCACCGTTTAATGTTTCCTTCGTAAACCCTTTTCGGCTATGAATTAAATTTTATTGATGTTTTACCTGATTATAGCAGTAATAATATGTGTTTGTTAATTATAACAGTGTTGTCATGAGAGGTTAAGCTTTATTTTTTTACGTGACAAACGTTTGAGCACTAAATCAGTTCCGACGAAACAGAAATATTTGAACTAGTGTTGCTTGGTGCGAAGTTTCAATAAATTATGAGGCCACTTTACACTGGTTGTTTAGCAATGACAAGCGGCCTATACCTACAACAAATACAATATTTGCAAATGATTATAAATTCGTTTCACTCAACTCGGCTGTATTATAGACCTCAAATCACAGCGAATTTAGTAATAAAGCCAGAAAAAACCTTTTTAGATGTTCACTAAGAAATATTACTGTCTGAAGACCTTATTTATCAACATTATGCTGTGAAAATATGGCAACAATTTTATTTGTAGCCGTTATGGGTAGAACTTCGTATTTAGTATTACAGATATATTTCTTGCAGGCCAATGGATACATAATTTATATTTTGTATGTGTAGTATTGTGAATATATAAAAATGTAAATGATACGTTATAAAATGAATAAACGAAATAATTATTATAACGTTTCACGAATTGCACAAATTGTTTAAAACAAAGCTGAAGAATGTTAGCGTGATTGAATTAATAGATATATTATGACTATTATGTTAGTGTTTGTTATATTTATTTTGCACTGGAATTGGCCGTAACAATCACATTATGAAGTTATGGCTGATTTGTTGAAGTTTTTCGGATGTTCTAAATAACCATTATGATATTGTAAATTAAATTAAATAGAACACATGATGCTATGTAACAAGAAAATGTTTTTACAATAACAATAATGATATCATCTATGTGGACTAAATCATTCATCATTAGCTAACATCGATCTCATCAGTTAAGGCTTAAGGTTTAATATTGCATAACAGAGTTCCATTCCTATATATATTCTGTTTGCGTGTTAAGTATAACATTTATTTTTACAATTTTAGTAATATTTTATATAATAAATGAATCTGATGGAACTCTTCGATTAACTCGAGTCCTAGAACGTCTAAAAAATAAATGGATGTATTTTGGGGCCCATTTTCGTTGTTACTTGAAAACACCTAGAAGATAAATTACATGAATTTGCTTACCAAATATTTTGTTCAGCTCTTTAGGTTTAGACTTTTATTTATTACTAAAAAATACAGAGGAAATCGATTTACGAGACGGTACTTAAATGAGAACGTAAATATGTATTTATTTATTTATTTACTTAAGGTTCACCTACAGCACGTATATGCACATACTTAAACTAACTCCTACGGTAGTGTTCTAATATATATGCCAATTACAGGTAAACACAACATTGACAAAGTACATTGAACATTGGTTTATTAAAGTTTAAACTATAGTATTTCTTAAATGTTATTAGACGTTTTTTTTTCTGAAAATACAGACAGTCTCGCAAGAAATAACTAAGCATTATTAGTTAAAAATTAATATTTTTGTTAAGGATGCTATCCAAAGACATTCCTTATTTAATAACTTGAGACAATCTTCATTAAGATCATTACTGAAATTACATAACTCGACATTTATATCAGAAAGCTGCTTATACTAACGAGGAGTGGCGTAGTCATTAATCATTAATGGGGACGGTTTTTGCACAAAATGAGCACTTTTACGAGTGCTAGAAATAATTCAGCATTTAATAATACTGTCTTGAAATGGTTCCAATTTACAGCACAGGGCTTCTTCTCATACAAAATGACAAGAGCATTAAATTGTTACAGTTAGCCTGCATCATCCAACTGCTGGGCTTAGCCCAACAGTGGATTACTTTCGCTGCGGGATCCAACATAGTTAAATTCATTCTCTGGGACTTTGTCGAGCTTCATGGTCTGGCGCTTTTCTGGTGGTCACTACTATTGATTCTGACTTTCGGAAGTTACAGTGATTTGGGCATAAAGTGGGGGGCATGTCCCAAAAAAAATATCTGAGTCTACGATCTTTTGTCACCGTAAACTATTTAAATTGTTTTCTTTACTTATAACAGTAGTGCTTCGCAATGTGTTAACTACTTGATAAACATCGCTTCGCAGGTTTCTTTGGCTTATTAAATTTTTCAAATCGAAGCTTTAATTCAAGATTGAAAGTAAAGAAAAAACCCAGTATTATCAAGCGGTATTAAATACTACTCTGCAAAAGCTAGGCAAAAAAATTTAAAGCTCGACGGGGCAAGCGAAGCTTCCAACATTTATGAATTCAAGTTAATAATCATGCAAAGTAAATTCATCTTCTTTTTGTCGTCTCATTTAAATCGTTTTTGCGCGAAATGAGGAGCTTTTAATTATTTTATGACAGTACTTTTTCGATGAAAATTGTTTCATCGAAAATGTTTCAAAGTTTTAAATTGTAAGAAGTTTGGCTGGTAACGAAAAAAATACGTGATGAAATTGTTTTTTTTTTATTTTGATCATAATAAATTAGCCCGTAAAAATATAACAAATTGACCGACGCAAAGCTAACGAATACTGGGTCATTCTGAGAAGTTTGAAACAGAAATTAATTAGGTTCAATTTACCCCAGCTAGGTTAAAAGAAACAATAAAATACTAAGAATCAGAATAATATTAATGCCAGGCACTTAATTCAAGTCCCTAAATGACCACCATATAAATTGTGAACAAGCGAATTTTACTAAATAACCCTTGTATTTCCACGAAACTCCCATTAGCGGTGGGAAGCACTTAATTAAATTCTGAAACAATAAACATAGAATGCTTTATAGCAGGAGTGTAATAAAGAATATTGTTGTAAAAGAGGTAGGTATACGCGAAATGTAGATTAATTTTACAGAAATGTTGGTATTTTTTCCTGAAAAGAATAAATTGTAGTTATTCTGGGGATTGGCGACACTTGGGGGAGGCCTATGTCCAGCAGTGTCTTTCGGCTGAGATGATGATGATGATGATGATTCTGGGGATAATAGTTTATTGTAGTTCTGTTTAAAATATTGTGTTTTAGCTTCTGTACATCAAACTAAATAACTTTATGCAAAAAAATATTGCTGAGAAACGACTTTTTTTGGGCTGTAAATCATGTATTGTGGTAAACTCGGTATCTAATGGGTGGTTAGAACACCCATTCACAGACTAACTTAGGCAAGCACGGCTTAACCCAAAGATCGACCCGAGTGGCTGTTATTATTTAGCCACGAGCTTCTTCACTACCACCTTCATAGGGTCCTGGGTTCGAATCCCGGTAGGAGCAAATGTTTGTGTGATGAGACATTTGTTTCCGAGTCATGGATAAATGATAAATGTTTATGGGACCCATATAATAAGTATGTATTTACAAACAAAAAAGTATATTGTATGTAGTATATTTTATCTGGTGTCCACGACACAAGCCTTGCTTAGTGTGGCATTAGATGGCGCTGTGTGTTAATATCCAGCGACATTTATTTATTTACCTTCTAAACTGGCTAGCTAATAAATATAATTGACACACTGTATCGACAATTTTCAATATCTATAGACACCACCATGTAGCAGTCACAGCCTAGTAGTGTGTACGTCGGACTGCGATGTCAAAGGTCTCGAGTTCGAACCCAAGGCACTCACCTCTGATTTTTCGGATTCATGTGCGTATTGTATAATTATCACTTGGTTCAGTGAAGGAAAACTTCGTGAGGAAACCAGCATGCCTAAGAGATATGTCTCGACGGCATGTAAAGCCAAGTCAGAGGGGCCATGGCGGCATAAAACCTCTGACACCAGCCCGCTTAGCATGACCACCGGAGAAACGAGAGAGACTCGACAAATCTTTGGTTCATCTGTCATCGAATCGACAAAATGACAGATGAACAAAAGGTTTGTCAACTCTCTGTCGTGTCTACGGTGGTCATGCTACGCGGGCAGTTTAGGCAACTAACCGCACGATAAAGAAGAAAGATTCGCCAAATAAAGGACATTCATTTCCCCGGCTATTTTATATCGGGAATAAAAAGTAATGTAGGATGGGAATCAGTCTAATTCCAATAAAAATATTTATAGCAAAAATCCATATGAACCTAAATGCCACAGGCATTGGAGGAATATGGGATTTTGTCAAGTCTAGCCGAGTTTGATAGCCACATCGTAAAATTATACGAATTTCACAAAATATTTGTTCGCATCACCACTTATATCCGAGAGAGATTTATTATATTTATTTAGGGGCAGCGCAGACGACAGACTATCCGTGACGCACTTTTTAATCTTTGAAAATATGTAGAACATAATTATTATAAGCAATTAAAATAAGCGATTAAAATTTCCAATACGTCACGCATAGGTATAATCGTCACGAGCCCCCACTCCTGAGTTTTTAAGCGTTTTATTTTGGTCAATATTCATTGATTAACAAAAACAAAAAATACGTGTCCATTATTTTTCAATAATGTAACTGACGGACTAAATAAATAGATTTGTTATTGTTTGACTCTGTCGTCATGCCTGTTTGGTGTGCTATCTACCCTGTTTTGCCGACAGAATGATCGAAGATGTGCGTCGTGCGTTGAGTCCGCGATGGACCTTTTTTTTAAATTAGTTATATAAAATTACAATTACTTAATTAACATTAGTTAGATTACTTTCAAGTCACATCAGTTACATTACATCAATTTTTAAATTATACATTATTTAAATATTACATCCTTTTGTATGCCTTGCAGACATTTTGTACGAGACAAACTTATTCACACAAAAAGTCTGTCGTCTGCGCTGCTCCTTCGGGTTACAAGTAACATAACATAACATCACGCTTGTAATCCCCGAAGGGATAGCCAGAGTTTTACCTACTAGTACCCTGTATAAGAAAATCTTCGGAATCTTCTTCTTCGTGTCAATTATTCAAAATTAAAAAATAAAACAAAATCAAATCATTTATTTCAAGTAGGCCAGTAACAAGCACTTTTGTCGAAACAAAGATGAAAATTAAATGTGTTTAATTAACATAAAAACTGTGAAAGAACTGTAATTGCCCATTCCCTAGCGTAGATCTCTATGGAGAAGAACGGGCAAGAAACTCCATGGACACTCTTTTAAATCAAAATATTGTTACAAAATCTTGGTTACATCATTCATGTTCAGACGGTATATTATGTGAGAACAGTGTAGCAAGACGTGCACGTTTTAAAAGTGTCCTAAGTTAAAACAAAATATATCATGGAAATACGCCATGGCAACTAATTCCTATAGTTATTCAATTTTTGTTTCGACCAGAACTCAACCACATTGACGGTGTAAGTAGTGGCTTCATCTCTTAAAATGCAGGTGGAGTTGCACAAAGATCAGGTCAGGAGGTGGGCCATGCTTTGGCAAGAGACTCCGCAGTCGCACTAAGTTTCATTGGAATAAAATAAATAAAAAAATATCGCTGGTCATTACACATACCAACATCCAGTACCACACTAAGCAACCAGGCTTGTGTCGTGGATACCAGATAGTTGATATACTACATGCATACTTGTTTGTTTGTAAATACATACTTATTACACATATAAACTATGACTCCGAAAGAAATGTCCATGCTTATCACACAAACATTTGCTTCTACCGGGATTCGGAAGAAGCAAATGTTCCGGGATTCCCAAGAACGTAAGGTAGCTTCACTACCGCTGCGCCATTCGGGTCGTCACTATAACAATCTAGAAACTTCTCTATAGAATTTCAAATGGTATGAATATACAAGCCCTTAGTAACTCGTTTTATTTCAACTCAACCAATGAATTTTGAAATCTGGAAATTTCGAATAAATAAAACTAAATCACATTCATTTAGACGAGTAATTTATTACTCAGAAAAATGGTTTTAGGCGATGACCTAAAATTCCTCGAAAATGAAACTTTAGTTTTACGCTCTTATTATATAAATGGCTCAAAAGCATTAATTTCACTTGACAGTTAGATGATTTGCAGAAACAAACGGATTTTTGATTAACGATTCTCTTTTTTTCTTTTTTAAAGAACTGTAGTATAATTGATGGCATATAGGTGGTATTAATTGATATGAATCGAGGTCATATTTGTGTTAGAAATGGCTGAATGTGAAGTCATTTATGAACGGAAGTTATTAGTATGCAATTATTTTTAAACTCCACGTGATGATACTGGTGCAACACATACAAGTTTTGCAAAGTTAATTTCTGGTTAAAGTCATTTATTTCTCATTAAGAAATTTACATTTCACTTACATGAGAACACATTTAACTTAAAGTATAAACATAAACTAATCATTGTCCTTCGACTCTCGGACTTACAAATTAACTTAACGCATTTTATTGCAAATTACATATTTAGGTTCGTGGGTACTCCCAAAAATCTCACAGTGCGCTATTTTGCGTAATTACCCTGCCTTGACTTAAGAATTTGCTTTATTATGGGATTTAAGGCGACTACACGAGCTAAACGCGAGTTTTATAATTACTAAAAGTATATGATTCACTGCTATAAACAAGACCAGAAAAATATATGATATTCTTCAGGATATATGCTAGCATGATACTGTTTTGAAAACATAATACAATTAATTTGGCTCGATAAAAAGAAATCACGAACTTACCTCTAAAAATATCTTTCAAACAATAGAAAACATACTAATATGCATGCGATCATTCTGATTTTTTGGCAAATAATTCTACAAGTAATATATTAGCATGATACTGTTTTAGTTTTTTAATCCAATCAATAGTTTTTTTGTAAATCGATCGAAACCACTCATTTCGCGCTATTTGGCCCGCAGTGGCTGACGTAACAACCACTTTGTAGTGCAAGCTGATTAGAACTTTATTCTAACAGCATTTCAAACGAAGTTTGAACCACCACAAATAGAGTTGCTAATTTAGCTCGTATAGGCGCCTTAAAACAGCTGTGTGATAACTTATAGAAACAGTATTTTTAAAAGGTTGGTGCCAAGCCAACCTTTAAAAAAAATATAAGTAGGTATCAATATTAGATGAGATGTACGCATCACTTTTTTTTGACGTGACAACGTCTAGTAAATCGATGAACGCTGCACGCACGAAAAAGTGTCCCATCACGCTCTGTCCCGTTACGCTCATTGTAACGTTACGATCGGTATATGTAGGCGTACGTATGCAATCATTTCATCAATGTTTTGTTATGAGATTGTCACGTTAAACTATCGTTCGTAAACCGACTTTATAGACAACTTATTTTTTTACCTATGTTTCTGTTTCGTTTCTTTCTTCTTTTCTGTATGTAGTGTGTACTTAAACTGCTATTCTTTTATCTTTTACTGTCTCACTGCTGGACAAGGGCCTACCCCAATTCCTGCCATGTTATTTTCCCGTCCTATTACTGTAAAATAAATAATTCGGAGTCCTACTAACTAAATGACTTTGTATAACGGCAGAAGGATATGAGTTACAAAGTCAATACAATATTAAACAAAATATTCTAAATTTACAATTATATTGTCCAATAGTAACTTCCTGATTGACTGACTCTCTGTTAGTACGTTTTCAAGCCTAAATGAGTTTCAATTTAGCATTCGTATAGGCCATGATCTAGCATGTCAATTAACTCGGGTGAAAGCGAGTTCATGATAATTTAAAATTTGATTTTACTCTCAAATATTGTAATACACCTAATTTCCGTCAATTCAAAATTACTAATACTGTTAATATTGTAATTGTATTAATGCGTAACAAAGTTGATTAAACCAAACGCAAACCTTTGATGTGTGAAACTTAATCAACGTAAAAGCACCATTTTATTCAATTAATAGAAATTCCTGTGGCGTTTTTCGTTCTGTAAAAAAAAGGGTGTGACAGAAATACTGCTATTTTGTGTTTGAAGCAATTTTCATTATTGCCTTTGTTTAATGAAGGGGTAATACTTACCCTAATCCAATGAAATAATTAAAAAATACAACCGTATTTTTAGTTTGTAGTAGATTTTCAGTCCAGATACTTGATACATGGGACGCGCGACGACCAATCAAGCAATACAAAACCAGTTTATGTGGATTTCTCATTGTATAGGAAATCTATACAAAGCGAAGCCATGTTATAGTGGAAATGTGTAGCTTCAAGTGTCGCCGTGTGTACATCAAAATGATAACACAGTTCTTTTACAATATTGCTTTCATTCAATGTGTACACGACAGTAATTTTTTTTTCCTTGTTTTCAAACTATCTGGGGGCACGGCAGTGCCCCCGCCAAGTCGAGCGCGAAGCAAACACTGCCGTACCATCCTTTACTGGAACCATTTCGCTGCATTTTCAGGCCCCTATTTGAGAACCTCTGGATAAGACCAGAACGCAGAAATTTTCGTCATCCAGTAAGCTATAATCACATACTTAAAATCCAAAATTTCAAGTCTGTAGGTCATTTAGTTCCGAAGTTAAGCAAAAGCAAAGTTTCGCATTTATGACACTCACTCACTCACTCACTCATGATCATCAAAATAGAACTAGTACTTCCCATAAACTCAGGGAGCTGAAATTTGGTACAGAGTTAGGGTTTAATGGCCACATAAAGGGAAAACTATAAAAACTAGGATAGTCGAAGATCTGGAGTACCTACCTGGTGACCCTGATTAGAAAACACAAACTATTAGAGAGATCGACATACCGCCTTTACAAAAAATTTTCAACTTGGTTGGCCGCTTCATTTGATGTCAAAAATCGAAGGTCTGAAGTATCTGATGAAGAACCCTCAGCTGGACTCAGTTGTATTAGAGACTAGCTTCTGCCCGCGACTTCGTTCGCGTGAATTTCCCGCCTGCAACATTTCTTATTGCTGCGCTCCTATTGGTCACAGCGTGATGTTATATAACCTATATAGCCTTCCTCGATAAATGGACTATTCAACGCAAAAATAAATTTTCAATTCGAGCTGGTAGTTCCTGAGATTAGCGCGTTCAACCAAACAAACAAACAAACTCTTCTGCTTTATAATATTAAGTACAGATATGGTAATGCCCCCTTCTACTATTGGTACATAAAAAAAATCGACTGTCATTGCAAAAGTCCAGCGTAGTGGGACACATCTTCTAATTTAATCTAGCCTATAGCGTCCCACTGCTGGGCGAATGCCTCCCCTTCTTCTTTTAATACGCATATAAATAAAATTGAAGGAAAACTCTGGATAAGACTAAACTGGCTTTTATACTTATACTTACAAGTTTACAAGAAGAAATAGTCGAACGATTAACTTTATTCTACTCGAACATTACACAAATTAAATAAACAAATTACACTAAAATATTAATTTCGCATAGAGAGGAGGCCTGTGTCCCAGCAGTGGGAATATTAATAGGCTGATGATGATGATGATGATTAAATTCGCTCAAAATTTTAACAAAATATAATGCATTGGACTAAGAGTGGCGGTGATACCCGCAAACGTCGCTAGATGGCGCTGACTGTATTTTAAAACGCGCTTACGGTTTTTTCGATAACCTTATATGGCGAAGTGGCAACCGGCCGCGTTACAGTCGTTTACGACATTCTAAAAAACGTTTACTAGGGATTAAGAGGGATTATTTGCATTTCGTTGATTTCGCTTATTATTTCGTGAGGTTTGCTAAGGTTAGCAGGTTGTTATTATAACAATTCGAAGATTTGAATAGGTTAGGAATTTTATGAAGAAACAGTACTTCGAAAATTCGCTAATAATTTGATTCACGAATTATTGCCTATTAAGTCAAAATTTGAGATACCCCGGGCATACGTGTACAGAGAACAATTCCCAAGCTGTGTGCCGTATGCCCTAACAATTCACAAGAGCCAAGGTCTAAGTCTAAAAAATGCCCTCATGGACATTGGCACCTCCATATTCTCTTGTGGCTAAGCCTACGTTGTGCTTTCACGAGTAACCAATATCTTCATGTGGTGCACCTCATAAATTTTGACTTCAAGAGTATAAAAACTCAAGCTTCAGCGATCACCGAATACAACCGGCTTAGGCGTAAATACCGCGCCGATCTTTCAGAAATTAAACCGTCTAAAAGAATAAATAATGAACGCGAATGGGCCATACGAAAAACTGTTACTACTGTATACAATAATCTGAACCGGAAAAAAAGAAAAGAAAGATTTTTAATAATAAAAAAACTACTCCTAAAAAGAAAAAAAACTGTGTCAAATAAGAAAATCTAATAAAATAAATCAATATGCCCCACGTTTCTACAAAAAGAAGTGAAATCCCACCAAAAACATTCTGTAAAAAACTAGCCAAGTCTCGATCGAGCTGCTTGTTTATCTCTAAAAAGTAATGAAATCTAGACAAAGTCGTGCCAAGGCTAAGGTTCCTTACTGCAATTTCTTTATTATTTATAGTTAATGTTGTGTGACTTGGCCGTTGAACATTCTTTATACGTTAGTGGGTACCTACAAGTCAATTTTGTAGTTACAATAGATATAACATTACGCGAAAACTAAATTAATGTTCAACGGCCAAGTCACACAACATTAACTATAAATAATAAAGAAATTGCAGTAAGGAACCTTAGCCTTGGCACGACTTTGTCTAGATTTCATTACTTTTTAGAGATAAACAAGCAGATCGATCGAGACTTGGCTAGTTTTTTACAGAATGTTTTTGGTGGGATTTATTTTTCTTGCTGTTCTTCGCTTTAATGATGCTCTACTTAACACTTCGTCGACGGGACGTCACTTTGTAAGCCCAACTTCAAAGTCATATAACTTTTTCTTTCTAGAGATATTTAAATATGTTTTTCACAGTTTTGTTTATTTTTATAATTAATTTCAAACAAAATCTGGAATATTTTCCATTATTTATTGTCACTTATTTTAAATAAGCTGTTACCTAACATCAATGAAATTGACTGATAGGAAACTGATTGGAAAGTTAATCAGGACATCAGAAGTCGGCAGTAAATTTAATCAAAATTTATATTTAAGTGAAGATTGTTAAAACAATGCTGATTTAGCTCAACTCGCTTCGTAGAATTTGCTAAATTACTGAAATTCCGTACTTGATTATTTGGCGCGACAAAAGGAGAAATCAGATATTTTGGTATCTTTAAGATTGTGTAAAAGATTATTGTTGTTCTACGGGGTGTTATTATGAGGCAGGGTTTGTAAGACAGCATCAGTGTCACTTGATGCTGCTGGAAAATTTTCGTAGTAAACCATTCACAACTTTGGAAGTAATTGCTTACTGCTTGCAAAAAATGACAATTAAAACAATTTGCTCGAAAAATGGCAATGCTCACATTTTAGTTGCTTTTCATGTATCATCTTAAGTAAGCACACCCTGTATTCATGCTTTCATACTAATATTATAAATTATAAACAACTATATTTGTCTGTTTGTTATCTTTCACGCTGTAACGGCTGTACAGATTTCGATGTTCTGCTAACAGGCTGTCCAGAAATTGGGTTAGGAAATAAGTTATATTTTTATCCCGTTAGTGTGATGATCAGGGATTGAAATAGGTAGAAACACATGTGGATAAAACCTTCGCATGAAATCTTGTGGAATGTGTTTTGAGTTATTGTTCACATGGAACTTACTTCCTTGAAGTTAAGGCAAATAATGGCAAAGGTCTTTAAATAGACTTCGGAGCCAGGTTGGCCACAGCAAGGAAAACCTGCTCAGGTGGAGATTCATCAATGATTCTGCCCTTTTTTTTTAGGATGGGAAATCATCAAATAACTTCTCCCACTCTGGGCGGAGCTCCGGGAGTGTCAGACTTTTACTGACTAAAGCCCATCCATGTTCCTTCCTCGCCCTTTACGTTCCGTGGCCGCGGTATCTCTTTCGAACTGTCCCGCAGCCCCGGCAGGCTTCGGCCCTTGCGGGCCCCTCCCTTTATGCTGACATCTCTTTGAGGCGCGCGTGGAACACGAACGCGCCGTCGACACGGCCTGTCGTCGTTAGACGGACGGACGGCTAGCTATCCCATAGCTAACCGTCCACAGGCCCGCGAATGACTATGCCCTGGAGTGTAAATGTTGTGCTGTTCCAAAAACGATGGGCCAGTTAATATCGTGTCAGTGTCTGTTGTTTGCTCACTACAGGAACTGATGGGTGCAACCGAAAGCGCCAAATTAGTAGTTCAGTTCTGGGTAGACACAATTTAGATTGCCATCAACACGCTAACAAGAATAAGGCAAATACACTCTTTAAGGCGACTACAAGAGCTAAACGCGAGTTTTATAATGACTGAGAGTATATGATTCACTGCAATAAACAAAACCAAAAAAATATATGTCACATTTTTCAGGATATATGCTAGCACGATAGTGTTTTGAAAAAAAAATTATACAATTAATTTTACTCGATAAAAAAAGTCACGAAATTATCTCTCCAAAAATTTCTTTTAACGAGTAAAACCCATACTAAAATACATGCGATCGTTCTGTGTTTTTGGCAAATAATTACAAGCAGCATATTAGCATTATAGTGTTTTATTTTTTAGTCCAATCAATAGTTTTTTTGTAAATCTTTTTTTGTATTTTTTTTTGTAATCTCGCACTATTCGGCCCGCAGTGACTGACGTACCAACCACTTTGTAGTGCAAGCTGATTAGAACTTTATTCTAACAGTATTTCAGACGAAGTTTGAGCCACCACAAATAGAGTTGCTAATTTAGCTCATGTAGTCACCTTAACATGAAGTGGATGGCCGGGTACCCGTCATACCGTATGCACCATTGACCTGCACCATCAATGGTGCAGATGAAACTAATTAGTTTTTAGCTTACTAATTAGTTAGCTAGTAGTCCGCGGTTTCGTTTGCACCATTAATGGTGCAAGCGAAACCGCGGATTGGGTATGGGTCTCATCTGCACCATTTAGATAACACGATATACTATCAATGCGGTTGTATACCAAGTCGCAAATTCCAGAATGGAATCCTTCTAAATTTATATATTCGTTCGTTCACTTCACTCGCTCTTTAGACCCCGCCATCCCCTCCACTGCCAATTCAGATCTCTGGGGAAGATTTTCGAATAAACGAAGGCAAAGCTGCATGCAAAAACTACTTTGTAAAAACAGATCATTCTAGTATTTGTAATTTTAGACTTTAGTTTGTAAGATATTTTGTATTAGGCAATTAATATTAATAAAGTATACGTAAGTAGTCGTTTAGGACTACGAATTTTGTGATAAAACATCTCAAAAATAAAGAGTTTTATTGAAAATGGTCTTTTTTTTTCCAAATTAGTTAGAAATATGCTGAGCACGAAATCCTGGGTTCGATTCCCGGGTCGGAGAAACCGTTATTGGTTTTTCCATCAGAAATTGCTTCGTAGCAGTCACGAAGTCTGGATGTGGGCCCGACTGATAGCAACAGGCACATCTCTGTAAGGCGTAAATTACACAGAAGCGGCGTAAGGCGAAGGCGCGGAGCAGGCATCTTGCCGTTTCAAAACGTTTCAATACAAAATGTTGGGAGACGGCTCGTTTTGAATTACACACAAGCGACGCGGTGCAGGCACGTCGGCGTCTCTAGCAGGCGCGACTGGAGCGGCGCGCAAGCAGTATAACGTTTTGTTATACAGTATGATGAGCATAAAAATGCGTGGCGATATTGAATTTAACGGGAATTGTGAAGACCGTGTTTACTTTCGACAGTAGAATGACGAAACATGCTACGAGTAGTACATTTTATACACTGCAGGAAAACGATCACGATATTCGCATAATTTTTCCATTGTTTTAAAATATCTATGCTCTTGTGACATTTTCCACACAGGGTGCACCCAATATCTTCGGTGACTCTGCACGTTAATGATTTGCAGCAAAGCAAGCGGATCTTCGTCGTCTGAAGAGAAAAACATGCTATCACAATAAAGTCAGTGTAGGATAAAAGAAACGAGGTGATAATAACTTGTAAATATATTCAAGAGATCATTTTATACAAGAAAGCAGACACAACAGGGACAAGAAGTCACAGCTGATGAAAGTACTTCAGAACATACTTTTCTTAATTTCAAACTTACACCATAGACACATCTAATAGTCAGCCTGTATAATGACTAGTTGCGGCGTATCTTCGCCTCTTTGATAAGTTTGAAATCGCGTCCGTGCCTTATCTGTTTCATGCCTGCTCTGCGCCTGCGCCGCGCCTGCACCGTATGCCTTTTCTGTATGCCTTTTCTGTATCAATAAATTGCAAAACTAATTAGTCCGTCAGTTAGAGTATATGAAAATATTGGACACGTATTTTTTGTTTTTGTAAATCACTGAGTACTGACAAAGATAAAACGCATCAAAACTCGGGAATGGGGATCGTGACGTCACAACGCACTAAAAACTATAGCACGGCGTGACGTATTGCGAATTTTAAAAGCGTCGTATCTTCGTCAATTTATGTTTATGTAACAAAAGAAAAAATACGGGTCAAATATTTTTTTATAATCTAACTGACGGACTAATTAGATTTTTTTAGGACACAAGCCTATTCACGCCTTACGTGGGACTTTAAAACATAACTAAAATTCTCACGTAAACGAATAGTGTAATTCTTATGAGAATAAAATGATCTTAAACCTTAAAAGGTTTTTAATCCCTGAGGACGGCGGCCATTGCATCTGTGCAAGCGATACTCATTATATTTGGACAGGTAATAACAGGTCATTGTACGAAATTCTTCCTGCTCCGCGACTGGACTTTAACGAATTGTGTGTCTACTGTTATGAACACCTCTGCTTGATTATGTTATGTTAAAATTGCTAAGACCTGAGGGTCTAATTTCCTTCGTCAAGTAATCAGACATACAAACCTACATTGAAGTACATGGCTACCATTTTGGATCGCGTCTTCCAGTGACTAATAATCATCTGCCTAGCCTTTTCCCAATTATGTTGGGGTCGGCTTCCAGTCTAACCGTATGCCGCTGAAACCAGTATTTTACATGAAGCGACTGCCTACCTGACCTCCACAACCGGTCAGTAACTTGGTAATACGATACCCCTTGGTAAGACTGGACGTCAGACTTTTTGAGCCACTGACTACCTGTTAAGACTGTCAAAGATCTACAAGTGACAGCCGGGACCAACGGCTTAACGTGCTTTCCGAGGCACGAAGAAAATTCGGCTATATGTAAGGGTGGTCACCCATCCACAGACCAACCTAGGCAAGTACGGTTTAAACTAATGATTGGTCAGAGCGGCTGTTAATATTTAGCCACGATCTCCAGTGATGGTATGGTATGAAGTATAGAACCGAATATGGAGTTATGAAAATGACTTAGCTTCGAGTTTCTCCGAGAAATCAAATTCAGAACGAAAAGAAAATAACCAAAGCTGTGGATTACGGTCACTGAATACAAGCTAACCTGATTGAAGTTTTAGTACCACAGCTAAGTTCTAAATTCTATCCTCATTTTATAATTTTGCTTGTCAAAACATTTGCGACCTTTTAAAAGTAGTGGAAGCTTATTCAAATTTTAATGATGTTTGAAGAAAAAAAGCTTTTCTGCAATTTAGATTTTTAATGGAGTGTCTACTATGAAAATTAAATCGTTTTATTTTGGGGTTTAATGCCACCTGCCTTACCTGTTTGTTCCTCACAATCCATTTTTTTAGGGTTCCGTAGCCAAATGGCAAAAAACGGAACCCTTATAGTTTCGCCATGTCTGTCTGTCTGTCTGTCCGCGGATAATCTCAGTGACCGTTAGCACCAGAAAGCTGAAATTTGGTACCAATATGTATATCAATCATGCCGACAAAGTGCAAAAATAAAAATTTAAAAAAACATTTTTATTAGGGTACCTCCCCCAGACGTAAAGTGGGGAGCGATTTTTTTTTTAATTTTGACCCTGACGTGTGATATATTGTTGGATAGGTATTTAAAAATGAATAGGGGTTTTCTAAAATCATTTTTTGATAATATTAATATTTTAGGAAATAATCGCTCCGAAAGTCAAAAACAATGTGTCCCCCCCCCCTCTAACTTTTGAACCATAAGTTTAAAAAATATGAAAAAAATCACAGAAGTAGACCTTTATATGAACTTTCTAGGAAAATTATTTTCAACTTGATGAGTTGAATAGTTTTTGAGTTATATAGCACTTTTTCAAAAAAACGCAAATGATAACTTTGTTTTTCATACAAATACTATGAAAAACAAAGTTATTTTTGCTGACGAAAAATGTTGGTATTTTTAATGGTCTGGGAAGCTACGGAACCCTACAGTGAGCGTGGCCCGACACGCTCTTGGCCGGTTTTTTTTTTTTAATATTTCTCGGATACCACACTACGCTTCAAAACACAAATTAATGACTGATGTTGCTCAAAAAACCGCTAAACTGAAGTGACTGATGGGCTGATCATGTCTGCCGTATACCCGACAGGCTGGTGGGCCAAAGCAAACACGAGGTAGACCTCACAGAAGATGGCCGGACGAGCTAGACAGAACCAACGACCAGTGGCCCACATTGGCCCAGGATCGGAACTTTGGGGAGAAGCTTTGGCCCAGCAGCGGAATGACACAGACTAACAGTTCAACATCTTTCTACACTTAAACTGCCTCGTTGGTCCAGAGATTACAAGCGGAACTTTCGAGTATAGATAGGTTCTTGGTTCCCAGGAAACGGGCAAAGTGGTGTTGTATTTTTAACCCCCGACGCAAAAACGACGGGTTGTAATGTTTGACGTGTCTGTGTGTGTGTTTGTCAGTGGCATAGTAGCTCCCGAACGAATAAACCGATTTTGATTTTGATTATTTTATTTGAAAGGTATATTAGTCGGGAGTGTTCTTAGTTATGATTCATAAAAATCAGTCCAAGATAGCCACCGCCACAAAATGGCGAATTACATACTTATTCAACAATATGGATGAGTATCAAATGAAAAGGCTTGACTAGTAGAATACTATACGCCATAATAAATTTCAAATCCAAGATGGCCGCCACCACAAAATGGTGGTTTACATGTTTTTTCACAACTTCCTCAGTATGGGTATTGAAAGGGCTTGGTTAGTAGACAAGCCCGCCACACACGCCCAAACCACTGTAACTCCTGAAAGCCAGAATCAACAGTGGCGACCACCAGAAAAGCGCCGAGACAATGAAGCTCGACGAAGTCCCAGAGAATGAATTTAACTGTCTTGGATCCCGACCCGTCTTGTCTTGGTTAGTAGAATCATAAACCTGAAATAATGACCCTATGTGTCAGGGGTTTTTTTTTATTTAATGTAACTAGTCACCAGGTATTTTTAGGGGTACGTATCATAATCCCGAATTTTAAAAGACCGAATTTTAAAAAATACCGATGGACGAAATCCCGAAAATTGAAACGCCGAATGGTTGTTTGACCGAAAGTTTAAAATCCCGAAAGTACATTTGCCCGAAAGTTTAAAATCCCGAAGTTTATAAACCCTAAGTTTAAAATCCCGAAGTTTAAAATCCCGTAGTTCAAATACCCGAAAGTTCATTTGCCCGACAGTTTAAAATCCCGAAGTTTAAAATCCCGAAGTTCGAAATCCCGAAAGTTCATTTGCCCGAAATTTAAAATCCCGAAGTTCAAAATCCCGAAATTGTCACCGTTTCCGAGAATAACGATTTTTTGTAAACCTAACGTAAAAACACTTAAAAGTTGCCTAGCAAGCAGCACGCATGCAGCAGGCATGCAGCAAGCATACAGCAAGCATGCAGCAGGCATGGTTTCTGTCACGGCTCCGGCGCTGCGGGGCTCTGGCGGTCACACGCGACCTTATCGTCGCAGAGGATTTTAACACTCACCACCACAGCTTCGGCTTGCTGGCCGGCTGAAGCCGGCCAGCCTCAGCCGCGGCGGCGAGTGTTAAAGCCACCTGCTCCTCAGCTCGCGGCCCGCCTCGCCCCTCCACGCCTACGCGTGCTTAAATTACACTCTAGGGGTAGGGCATTTCTGTCACAAAATTTGTGCTTATATATGTCACCGTAAAATTGTCAAACACGTTATATTACAATATAACGTGTTACTCTCTAGCGATATTGTAAACTCTCGAATTATTGTCAACTAAACATACAGAAGTATCTCTGCCCCCATAATCGGGACTTGGGGCACCCCCCGTTAGGTTAGTTAGGTTCCCTTTAAACCCTGCAGTCGGAAATAGGGGCCCCGCTTTTAGGGTCATATAATACGGCTATTAAATAAAAGTTTTCGTCCATTCGGGATTTCATCCATCGGTATTTCGTTCATTCGGGATTTCGTCGATTCGGG
Organism: Xestia ashworthii; assembly: GCA_950022955.1. Lineage (NCBI taxonomy): Eukaryota > Metazoa > Arthropoda > Insecta > Lepidoptera > Noctuidae > Xestia > Xestia ashworthii. Next base: position 15,994,689 of record OX465570.1, on the reverse strand, counting down.
ATTTCATCCATCGGTATTTCATCCATCGATATTTCGTCCATTCGGGATTTCGTCCATTCGGTATTTCGTCCATTAGGGATTTCGTCCTTTCGGGCATTTGAACATCGGTATTTTTTGTTTCGATATAGCGACTATCGGTATTTAAAACTTTCGGTATTTTGAATTTCGATGTTTTGGACGTCGGTATTTCAATCATAGGTATTATGAACTTTCAGGATTATGATACGTACCCATTTTTAGTGGCAACCCGAAATTTGAATTCAAACATAATAAATGCCAATAGGCTTTCTGCCTAGCAAATTCTAGAACTTGGACCAAAATGTGGATGTTGTCGGCCCAATAATAACAGAGTAATCGGGGACAGAAATGAAAAATAAAAGATGCTGATGGGGACGATACTCTTAATATCCTCTTTTTAAGAAGTCGGTTAAAAAACATCATTAATCTGACTCAAACTTTGAGCAATTGACATAATAATGATATTTATTAAGACCACCCTAATCTGAACAAGCTGTTTAAATTTTTCCAAGAAACATAAATGGTCCCTACTCAATTTACATAATTCGTTTATTCGCTCTTAACGTACCGACGTACTTCGGCCTTTCCATGATTCCACTAACAGATCTTTGTAGAAACCTTATTCATAAAAGGCCTTTATTTATTTATTTTTGTGTTAAATTGTTCTGCTACAATGGAGTATTCCGAAAGCAGTATTATTAAGAAATTGATTATAAAGGGTGTAAAACACCTCTTAACAAAGCCGAAGAGCACTTGTTTTCACCGTCATTGTGATCATTTTTTTGTTCTACACCATACCTGGGAACCTTCTAGTTACGGAGATATTAGGGGTCAAAGTTCCAACTTTTTGACAAGTTGTTTTTGTTACTACAAGTTTTTAGTGTAAGATTTTTACTTAAAATACCTCCAGGAGGTCGTACTGTTCAATACATCCATCAGCACAATGTTTTGAGAGCGTTACATTGAGTTTCACCAAAAAAACGTGATTTTTTTACCCAAAAAGAAAAAGTGATTTCCCAGCAATAGTTTTTGCGTAAGTTACTTAGTTTGATGTACAGAATGCTTGGTGGACGGCTTCGTAATGAGGTGGTTTACACGGTTCCCTATCCATTTGCATAAAATTTTAAGACCTAATATAACTTAGCATAATTTTGTTTGGCATAATTATATTTTCGCATAACATAATTACGCATAACAGCTTACGCATAATTTTTTAAGCATAATTTCTCTAACCATAATAATGATTAAGTATAATATTCTTAAGCATAAATGTATTAAGCATAAAGCTCTAAAGCATAACTTTTTTAAGCATAATATCCTAAAGCATAAATTTATTTACGCATAATGATATTAAAACATATTTTTATAGGTATAACAATGAAATAATTATTAACACCTAGAATATTAGACACTATACACGTTTATACAATACTGCTCTAATGAAATTTGTAGGCATTTGATATTGTAGGTAGAATAGAAATTATTATTTTTTTATTTTTCTAAGTAGACGGTGGTGTCAGGTAATATATAACATGTTAATATAATATAACGTATTGAACAATTTTGTGGGTTTATTTTTCGCTGTAGGAACTTAGTAGGAAGCATGAAACAAGCAAGCATACAGCATGCAAGCAAGCATACAGCATGCAAGCAAGCATGCAGCAAACAAGCAAGCATGCAGCAAACAAGCTAGCATGCAGCAAACAAGCAAGCATGCAGCATGCAAGCAAGCATGCAGCATGCAGCATTCAAGCGAGCATGCAACATGCAGCAGGCAGGGTTTCTGTCACGGCTCCGGCACTGCGGGCCTCCGGCGGCCCCACGCGTCCTAATCGTCGCAGACGGCTTTCGCTCACCACCGCAGCTTCGGCTTGTTGGCCGGCTTCGCCGGCCAGCCTCAGCCACGGCGGCTAGCTCGCAGCCGCCTGCTCCTCAGCCCGCGGCCGCCTCGACCCTACGCGCCTACGCGATTTTAAATTACACTCTAGGGGTAGGACAAACAAGACTACGTGGAGTCGGTTTTGCAGCAATTCGGTTCCGTCACTAACTTTTGTTGCACAGCATATTAAATTTTTACACAGCATCTAAATATATATTCTTCAGATAAAAGTTATCTCGCGATTGAAAAATCGTTTGAGTTACATAATGTTATGTATAATAAATCATTTGCATGAAAATTGTTTTTGTTATTTATATTAATTGTATGCCTAAATATTATTATGCTAATAGTCATTAGGCCTACTAACGTTATGCGAATCAAATTTATGACAAAACAAATTAGTCTTTAAGATGATTATGCCAACACAAAATGTATGCCTAAAAAAATTATGCCGAAGTATTATTATGCCAAAACAAATTGTGCCAAAATCGTTATGCCGAAGTATATTAGGACAAAGAACATTATGCGAAAAGAAGGGATCCCGGTTTACACTCTGTATAAACTGCCTTGTTCGTCGAGGGGCTGCTGAGTATGTGATCCTGAGTTCGATTCCCAGGTCCAGCAAAGTGTTATTGGGTTTTTCCATCAGTAATTTCTCAGTAGCAGCCACGGAGTTTAGATTTGAGCGCGTTTGATGGCATTAGGCTCGCTCCCTATTAAATGGGACTTAAAACATAACTGGCGAAGTGTGGATCCACTGTAAGTTACATCTCTGCCTATCCCTTTGGGGATTATAGGGACACATTTATTGCGTGATTTTATAAATAATTTTATTTTTTAAGTGCTCATGCTTAATTATTATTTTTTCCTAGCCTATCGCGTGTCCCACTGTTGGGTAAAGGGCTTTTTCCTTCCAAACCTCTCTATCTTGTGCGATATCTGGCCATGTTCGCTCCGCAAACAAGATCAGATCATCACACCAACTTCGCCGCGGTCTACCTCGAGCGCGCGCAGCGATTAAAAAAAAAAAAACGTAAAGAATAATTATTGTAGGGTCGGCTTCAAGTCTAACCGGTTGCTGTTAAGTACCGTAATTCTTTTACAGGCAGTGACTGCCATTGTTTGGCTGATCTTCCTTCCAAATACAGCAAAGAGAGCAGAACAGTAAGTCGTGGGTTCGAACCCAAACAGGCGTATTACATTGTGTAATTTATGTCATCACCACTGCTCTCAAAACGGCGGGGAAGGAAAACATCGGGGAACCGGCATGTCCTAGTACCAAAAACCCGAAGACATATGATATCTCATCCGCACTGGGCTCGCGTTTGGATTGGCCCATTCCCTCTCATTGAGAGTAGGCCTTGTCCCACCTGTGGGAACATTACAGGCTGATGATGACTTCCAGAGACCAACTACAGCTTTGACATCCCTGGGCAAGACTGGTTGTAAGACAACGTCGAAGAAATACGTAGGTATGACAGCAGGGAACAACTACTGAACGTGTTATGAAAGGGGCTCGGGGAGAAATGTATGGACATCACCATAATCATGCACATCCCGACTTCAGCTACTGCAGCTGGGTATACGCCTTCCTTTGTTTGTGCCAAGCTCCACGCCCTTGTGCTAATCTTATCTAGGATATTTCAGCAATGGCAACTATATCGTCTACCCGTCTCACCACCGGACGATCAACACTTTTTTTTTCAATTTCAATGTTTGGCCACCTATATACCTATTTATATATATACCTATTTTATATATACCTATTTTAAAAATCTTCTTCTTCGTATCGCTGACACGACATTTTTTTCTATTTTCAACCGACTACCAAAAGAGGAGGTTCTCAATTCATTTTTTTTTTAATTAAGGTAATATTCGGTTTCAGCATCATATATCTTGATTCCGTAGCATTAATGTATATTTCAAATTTATTTATATTTAGTGTGAAATAAATTAATTCGTGGCAAGTACTTGTTTGGGATTAACTAAAAATGGAAAAATACAAAACTTTTTTTGCAAAAAAAAACCGACTTCATAAACACAAAGCATTGAAAAATAACTTTAGCTTCAGAAGTCGGTGACAGTAAAACTAAATCAATCAAACGAAATGTCACCAACTTCTGAAGCTAAAGTTATTTTTCACTTTTTTGTGTTTTTGAAGTCGGTGTTATTTTTTGCTAGCCCAGAACTTCGCCACTTCCGATACGTCATTGGAAGCAGCAGAAAGGTCACTTCACCTATCTGTTTTCTGGCTAAGAGGGCAGGGTAAGAGGTCTTTCACAAAACCCCTAACAGATTTTAAAAGCCAAACCCGGAATTTGAGCTTACCAGCTTCGTTTGTTACATTTCATCAATTTAAATTTTTCAAATTTGAGTTGGGAAATCTTGTGTTATATTATGGGATTGACAGGAATTCAAAATTATATTGTTCAATCATTATTTCTTCGACGTTGATCATTTTTATGGTAAGCTGAAAACCTCTGTAGAAATCTAAAAATAAGTGGGGACTGGGTACTTAAATCAATTCCTTAAAATAAATTAAAGCTCCAATTAAAAAAAAACGGCCTAGATCAAAGGTTAAAAAAGCGGTCCCATGATCAAAGATTAAAAAACCGGCCAAGAGCGTGTCGGGCCACGCTCACTGTAGGGTTCCGTAGCTTCCCAGACCATTAAAAATACCAACATTTTTCGTCAGCAAAAATAACTTTGTTTTTCATAGTATTTGTATGAAAAACAAAGTTATCATTTGCGTTTTTTTGAAAAAGTGCTATATAACTCAAAAACTATTCAACTCATCAAGTTGAAAATAAATTCCTAGAAAGTTCATATAAAGGTCTACTTCTGTGATTTTTTTCATATTTTTTAAACTTATGGTTCAAAAGTTAGAGGGGGGGGGGACACATTGTTTTTGACTTTCGGAGCGATTATTTCCTAAAATATTAATATTATCAAAAAATGATTTTAGAAAACCCCTATTCATTTTTAAATACCTATCCAACAATATATCACACGTCAGGGTCAAAATTAAAAAAAAAATCGCTCCCCACTTTACGTCTGGGGGAGGTACCCTAATAAAAATGTTTTTTTAAATTTTTATTTTTGCACTTTGTCGGCATGATTGATATACATATTGGTACCAAATTTCAGCTTTCTGGTGCTAACGGTCACTGAGATTATCCGCGGACAGACAGACAGACAGACAGACAGACAGACATGGCGAAACTATAAGGGTTCCGTTTTTTGCCATTTGGCTACGGAACCCTAAAAACGGCCCATGCCTATCTGCTGACCAAACCGTGAAAAGCAAAGTCGAATCGGCAATCCTGATATTTTTAAGTAGCTCTTTGATCAGTTCTTTCAGTACTTTTACAGGCCTTTTAGTTTAGGGTTTCGCAATCAAATTAAGCATAATACACAATTATATTATTTTTATTATTATTTATTGAATCACCACTTCTCTCAAAACGGTGAAGGAGAACAACGTGAGGAAACCGGCATGTCTTAGAACCTAAAATTCGACAACATTGTGACATCGACCAATCCGCACTGGGCCCGCGTTTTGGATTATAGCCCATTCCCTCTCATTGAGAGGAGGCCGTGTCACAGCAGTGGAAACATTCTAGACTGATGGTGATGATGAATCAAATTATATAAACCAGACTACACATACGCCGTCAGTCTGTCTTTATTGTCACAAGGTTGTATCTGATTAACTATAGGTTTGACAGTTTACATGTTCTTACTATATGATAAGCCGTAGTATCCCTAGATTGAAAGAACTGAAAGTTAGCGGGATTATGTAGGCTTGACAGTAAAAGACAAGTATCTTTCTACAACTAAACTACCCACAACTGCCTAATTTAACTATCACAGGAGCAGTTGTGAATAGCGAACATTGTTTATTTATGCGTCTTGTGGGAAGGCGGCAGCGAGGGCTTTCAATTAAAACCATTCGTATTCAGATGAGGGACTGGATTCCATACTTTATTAATATACGCAAATTATCACAATCCACGTCTAGACAAAGACAAGAAGAAAAGACGTGTTGCCAACTAAAAACATAGACAAGTTTCACAAGTAACCATAGACTATACAACATGCCCCCCTTTGAGACTTTGACAATAAGGAGAAAAAAGTTGAAGTTACTTTCGACAGTAATGACATTGACATTATGATTTCATACTTCAAACTTGTTTACAATTAAGTTTTTTCAGGCAAACATTAAATATTTATTATTATATAAACTCAAAAGAGGACATTTGTCTAACTATAAACTATGTATAAACAAACTAATTATCGACTAAACTATATTTATATGACACTGTGACACATTGTTATTCTAAAATAAGTACTACCTTTTATATTACATGTTCAACAAAGTTTACATTAAACATTTATACATCAAACGGTTGTTTTTTCTTAATAAGCCTTCCTCGACTGCTATACACTGGCTTTTCAGCTAAAGGTACATTCTGAGCTGGATTATTCTCAGTTAACTCTTGAGAACTGGTCTCGGATTGGACATTTGAATAAGAAGTTGACGGTGATGGACTTTCTGAAGAATGAACTGAGATTACACTGTTTTTTGGAACACTGCTTGAACTAGTTTCTCCTATTAGTGTATCATCATGACTATCAATTTCTTGTCTTGCATCCACGTCTACAAGTATTGGAGACTCTACTTCCACACCATCAGACTGTATAGATTCATAAAATGAGTTCATAGACTGATTAGACAAACTTGAAATTGAAGAATGACTATCTGACCTTGATCTAGGCTGAGGTGGTTTATAAATTAAATATGTAATTATCTCATCATTTTCCTTTTCCTTGGACTGACTTTTTGGCTTTGTTTGTACATTTGAATTTTGACCTGCCTGGGAGTGAGAAGTATTATTTGACTGAAATGAGTTATTTATGTGACTATGACTGTCTGAGTGTGACTGACTTGGAATCGACAGAGAGTTTGATATATTTTCCTTATGTGTCAATTTAATATGCTGAGAACTTCGCCTATAACTATTTCCTACTTCGTCTTTGACTATGTATGAACGAGGAAATTTAGTTTTAGAAATGACGCTACCTTTTGACCATATGATCCCTTTTGGATCTTTTTTGAAATAGATCTTATCATTTATGTTAAGCTCTGGATATGTTTTGGAACTCTTGTCATAATACCTTTTTGTGTTCTGTATGTTTGTTTGTTTCTGTTGATTATGTTCTGAAATTTCAACAACTTTAGGTTTTAGATTAGACAATTGAGTTGGTAATTTAGTTCTTAATTGACGAGACATTAGTAGCTGTGAGGGTGACTTTAAATTACCTCTTGGGGTGGTTCTATACTGTAATAGACCTAGATAGGGATCTGTATTGGAATCATCACATTTTCTAAAAATGTTTTTGACTATTTTCACAGTTGCTTCTGCAAGACCATTTGACCTGGATACGTGTGGACTTGATACAATATGTTCAATATCCCATTCACTTAAAAATTCTTTGAAATTTATTGAATTGAATGGCGGACCTCCATCACTGACTAATTGCAAGGGGATTCCGTGACGAGAAAAAATTGACTTTAATTGTGTTATGACAGTGGAATGAGTGGTGTTTTGATATAAATGTGCTACTTCAAAATAATTTGAGTAAAAGTCTACAACAATTAGATATTTCTTTCCATTGTATTCAAATAAATCTATGGCTAGTTTTAGCCATGGGAGTGTGGGCTGATCATGTGGCAATAAAGGCTCCTTTGTTTTATTTGGACTAAATGCAAGACAAGACTCACATTGTTTTATGAGAACCTCAATTTCATGATTCATATTAGGCCAATAGACTACTCCTCGGGCTAACGTTTTGGTTTTTTCAATACCCATATGACTTGCATGTAGGATTGACAGTATTTCTGGTCTCATTATAGCAGGAATAATAATGGCATTACTTTTGAATATCAAATCGTTAATTACATGTATTTCATGCCTAATATTCCAATATGGTAATGTTTTTGGATCACACTTTTGTTTACAACTTGGCCATCCTGACTTGTAAAATTCTTTTAACTTTTGCAATGTATAATCTGAGTTTGTATTCATCAAAATTTTATTCAACTTTTCTTGTGTGATGGCTAAATTTGATGTTAGTAAATTGACATGACTTTCTATATTATCTTCTATTTCTTCTAGAATTTCATTGACTTCTATGTTATTGACTTTTGATCGTGACAATGTATCTGAAATATACATTTCTGTACCTTTTGTATAAGTTACAATTAAATGGTATGCTTGTAAGGTGATCATCATTCTTTGAAGTCTTGTTGGGACATCAGACAAAGGCTTTTTGAACAAGGTTACTAGTGGTTGATGATCTGTTTCTACATAGACTGGTTTTCCATAAACATATTGATGGAACTTCTTACAACCAAATACAATGGCGTATAATTCTTTCTCAATTTGAGCATAATTTTCTTGACATTGCGTTAATGACTTTGACGCGTAAGCAATTGGATTTTTGTCATGAAAAATTACACCACCTACTGTGTCTTTTGACGCATCTACAGACATTCTAATTTGCTTCTTAACATCATAGTGAACTAGTACTGGTGTATGACAAATTATTGACTTTAATTTTGTGAATTGTTGTTCGTGCATGGGTGACCATTGCCAAGAATTTTGTTTTTTGAGTAGATCCCTAAGCATATTTGTTTCTGTTGACAAATTAGGAATAAAACTACCTAAATAATTGACCATACCTAGAAATCTTTGTAATTCTTTGACATTTTTGGGACTAGACATTTTGGTTATGACTTCTATTTTAGACATGTCAGGTGAAATACCTTTTTCATTGAAAATATGGCCTACATATTTTACTTCCTTTACACCAAATTGACATTTTGACTTGTTAAACTTTAAATTAATTTCTTGTGCTCGTTTAAATACGCTTTCTAGACGTTTGTGTTCTTTTTCATTTGACCCGTATACCAAGATATCATCAATATACACAATTACTCCTGGGAGCCCTTCAAAAAGCTCTGACATTGTTCTATGAAATATTTCTCCACTTGAATTGACTCCATATGGTAACCTTAGAAATTTATACCTACCAAATGGTGTGTTGAATGTACAGAGGTCACTACTCTCTGAATCTAGTGGTATCATCCAATAACCTGAATTGGCATCAAATTTTGAGAAAATTGTGGCACCTGCAATTTTAGAGCGTAGATCATCAAATGTAGGATATGGATAGTGAGGTCTTCTGACTGCTACATTTAGATTTCTTGGATCAAGGCACAAACGTAATTTACCATTGGGTTTTTCAACAAGGACAATTGAATTTACCCATTTGGTTGGCTTTATTACTTTCTCAATGACTCCTAATTTTTCCATGTTAGATAATTCTTCTTTTAGCCTATCATGAAGTGCGAATGGAATTTTTCTGACCGGACATACCTTTGGTGTGACATCGGAATCAATATCTATGTGTGCTTGAGTTGGGAGACATCCTAAACCTTCAAATGTTGATGAATATTTATTTACAATATCGTTTACAGACCTTTGTTCTTCATGGCATGTTTCTTCAGACAGTGCAAATATTCTTTTTACTATACCTAGTTTTTCACATATTTTCCAACCAAGGATTGTTTGACATTGGGCTTTTACAACAACAAAGCATATATTTGCTGTAAGTCCATTTTCAAAGTTACATTTCAGTATACATGAACCTGTATTTGGAATTAATTGTCCTGAAAATGAGAATACTTCATTATTGGTTCTAAAAATGTTGATTTCTTGACCTGTTACATACATTATTTTATCCAATGTATAGTTCGAAATGACATTTGTGTCGGCACCTGTATCAATTCTACATAATAATGCATGATCATGACATTTGACAGTAATGTTCCATTCATTTGACTCTTTATTTACAGCATTTATGACGTAATGACTTGATTGATTTATTTCTTCATTATTTTGTGATTGAAATGACTGACTGATCATACTTACATTTTTAGTGTTGGTATCTTTATTAGAGAAGCAATATTGAGCAAAATGGTTATATTTCTTGCATTTTGAACAAGTTTTTCCTTTAGCAGGGCATTTGACCCTGTGAATTTGACCGCACCTGTTGCACGACTTTTGGTTAGGTGACTGAGACTGTGTTGAGACTTGGAATCTGGAATGGTTATTATTTCTTGTCGGAGACTTGGACTGATTTCTTTGACTTGCGTTGGCTGCTTCTTTTTGATGATATGACTTGACAGCTTGGACAGAACTTTCTTGATCTACTTTTGTATTTGACATTTGAAGTTTTTCAGTTTCTCTCTGCGAAATTTCGATGCTTTTTGCAATTTTTATGGCTTTCTCTATTGTTAGTGCCTCTTGTTGCAGCAATTTTTCCTGGGTTTTCCTGTTAGTTATTCCTATAACGAACATGTCGCAAATGAGTTGTTCCTTCAGGTTTTCGAAATCGCATCTGATTGCCATATTTGTTAGTTTTGTGACATACTCTTCAATTGACTCTTCAATCATTTGTTTCCTCGTGAAGAAATTATATCTTTCAACAGTGATATTTTTGTGTGGAAGGAATTTATTATCAAATTTTTGAATGATTTCCTCGAGTGTTAATGACGCATCTTTTCTATCTAGACCAAATGAGTTGAAAATTTCTAGACAATCATCTCCAATTAGACTTAGAAAAATGGCTATTTGTCGGCTTACCGATTCTTTATCGATTGTATTTGCCTCGAGATAGATGAGGAACTTTTGTTTCCATAATCTCCATGCAGTTGACATTGCTGTGAGATCTGAATCGACGCTCAGCGGTTTGATCGTGGCAGTCATAACTACGCTGAATCTCGGATCTTCCATTTTCATCTTCGTTTCTTCTGACACCATGTTTATTTATGCGTCTTGTGGGAAGGCGGCAGCGAGGGCTTTCAATTAAAACCATTCGTGTTCAGATGAGGGACTGGATTCCATACTTTATTAATATACGCAAATTATCACAATCCACGTCTAGACAAAGACAAGAAGAAAAGACGTGTTGCCAACTAAAAACATAGACAAGTTTCACAAGTAACCATAGACTATACAACAAACATCACGCGGTTTCAACTGCATAGTTCCCGTTCCCGTATAAATACAGGGATAAAAAGTAGCCTAGGTCACCCGAGGATAGTGCAGCTTCCCAACGGTGAAAGAATTTTTCAAATCGGTCCAACAGTTTTTGAGTTTATTCGTTACAGACATCCAAAACATTCCTCTTTTATAATATTACTGGCTGACCCGTGCCACTTCGTCTGCGTGAAGAACCGCTCGACCGATTTTGTGCAAACTTCACATAAACCATCTACTAAATAGTCCGAACAAAGCCTAAATATTTGGTTTGGATAGGTGAGCCCGTTCTTGAGTTATAAAATTACAACGAAAAGTGGCATTGATTTTTATGTATATTGAAGTAAAGTTTTTTTTTTTAATGGAAACTCATCAAATGACTCCTCCCGCTCTGGGCAATAAACCCATTCATGTTCCTTCTTAGCCCTTTGTGTACCAGAGCCGAGGTATCTCTTTCAAACAGTCCCGCAGCTAGTAAAGATTTACTGGTGTTTTGTTTCATCCAGCGATTACACGAGCTAAACGCGAGTTTCATAATTACTAAAAGCATATGATTCACTGCTATAAACAAGACAAGAAAAATATATGATATTTTTCAGGATATATGCTAGCATGATACTGTTTTGAAAACATAATACAATTAATTTGGCTCGATAAAAAGAAATCACGAACTTACCTTTAAAAATATCTTTCAAACAATAAAAACGTACTAATATGCATGCGATCATACTGATTTTTTGACAAATAATACTACAAGCAATATATTAGCATGATACTGTTTTAGTTTTTTAATCCAATCAATAGTTTTTTTGTAAATCGATCGAAACCACTCATTTCGCGCTATTTGGCCCGCAGTGGCTGACGTAACAACCACTTTGTAGTGCAAGCTGATTAGAACTTTATTCTAACAGCATTTCAAACAAAGTTTGAACCACCACAAATAGAGTTGCTAATTTAGCTCGTGTAAGCGCCTGTCGCCAAACTCCACAGGGAAAAAGACCAGACGTAACGTGCTTTTATGTGACATAGATCATGAATTCATGACCTTGAGTATAATAAAAAACATAAATGAATATTTATTTTTATGGTATGTACGAAACCCTTAGTACGCCCGTCAAATTCTCACTTACCTGGGTTTATTCGGTGCTATCATTTCTTCAAAAAGCCGATTTTAGTGCTAAAGTATTTTTCACCCCAGCAGTTTTTAAATCCCTCTTAGCTTGTCGAACATCAAACGATGTTGGAACAAGATCTTGAGTGGCAGCAAGATCTTGTAATTTTAGCTTTAAACACGGTAAGGACTTATTAACGTCTTTCTAACAGGGCTCTTGATAAAGAAAAGATGCCATCGTTAACTTTTAGACGGATTTTGTAGGACTCAAATCGGTATCTAAAAGACTGCTTTGAAAGGGTCGTACTCGCGTATTTGGTTCCGTACGAACAATATTGTTCTACTATTTAGTTTATTCACTTTCTGTTATTATTTGCCACTAGCTGTTACCCGTGACCTTCGTTCCTGTGAAATTATTTTTTAAAAGAAAACTTTCCTTATTGAATCGATCATTTTTATCAATAGGCTTGTTAACTGAAAAAATCTAATTAGTCCGCCTCTTAGATTATCAAAAAATATTTGAACCGTATTTTTTCTTTTCTCACATAAACCAAAATTGACGAAGATACGACGCTTTTAAAATTCCCAATATGTCACTGTTCGGTATCATTCGTAGTAAGTACTGACGTCACGAGCCCCCACTCCTGAGTTTTTATGCGTTTTATCTTTGTCAATATTCGTTGATTTACAAAAACAAAAAATACGTGTCCATTATTTTCCAATACTCTAACTGACGGACTAAATAGATTTGCAATTTATTGATTGTGGAAACAAGCCTATTGCATGAGTTTTAATCTTTTTTTCACAGAACCTGTTTTTTTTTTTCTAAAACAAAATTAGTGTAAGTTCCTACTTTTAACATCATCTATCTGTCAGTAAAAGTTCCGTCGATATCAAATCAGCTGTTTCGGAGATTAGACAAATATCTCGGGATCGGCTTTTAGTCTAATCTTGGGATGCATTAGGCATCACCACTAAAATAATTATACAACTAAAACACAAAAACACCACTAAAATATAAAACTGTACTAGGAACCCACACAGTTAAGGATGACTCACGCCAGACCGTGCCGGATCCGAGCCGAGTGTTAAACTTGCAATTTTGTATAAATTACATATATACTATTGATACTCGTTTAATACATATATACTTTTTTTTTGTTTGTGAATACATACTTATTATACATATAAACATCCATGACTTGGAAACAAATGTCCATGCTCATCACGCAAACATTTGCTCCTACCGGGATTCGAACCCAGAACTTTAAGAACGTAATGCAGCCTCACTACCACTACGCCATTCGGGTCGTCAAGATGTATGGACTCACTCACTCTTTCGAGCAACGTCTATACAAAATTGCACGGTTGACACTCGGCTCTGACCCGGCTCGACTCACGCTAGGCCGGTGAATCATCCTTTAATCGGGTCGGGGGGCTTCTTGGACCAGGACCACGGTCCCGGATTCCCCCTAAATATTGGGACCTCCGCAGACATTTCACAGGATTGTTTTTGAAATAAAAAAAATCCTGTCCAAAATTAACTGTCAATATTATTTTAGAACCAACCAAACTTTATGATATTCTAAAAAGACGTCGCTTTTAACTATGATTACTAAGGTCCCGTTTTCATCCTTTTAGTATAGAACCCTAAAAACATGAGGTGGATTTTACCTTGAATTTTAACGGGTAAGACCTATTGTGTTCTTGGATGAAAGAAAATGGAGAGTTCCTTGGAAAATGTTCTTTTTTGTCGTACAAGTCGCTGGAGCATAGATCCTTGCGTTGCCTTATTTGGCGAACGATTTTTGAGTGAAGTTAAAGAGAACACAGGGTTTGTAACAATCGGAGGTCTATTAGACCTCACCTCCTTTAACATGAAGTCTGGCATGTAAAAGACATAAGGGTAATTCCAACAAACATGAGAATAAAATAAAAACATACTTCATTCAGACCTCGTTTCGAATACGTTAACATAACCTAGCTAGTACTTCGAGGGCGACTTCGACTGCGAAAATTGTGATTAGCTGAACTTATTTCCATGATATAAATATAATTTATAAACTACGTTACTCGGTAAAAATGTCGCTTTCTAATGGTGAAAGAATTTTTTAAATCGGTCGAGTAGTTCTTGAGTTAAATCGTAATAAAAAAAAAACAAACAAAAATCTTTTTTTTTTGTAATAATAGTGTTGTATATAATAATAATTATAAACAGACATTTCAGTTTATTTATATAGATATAGATTAGGTCTTATTATTACAAAGCTTCCTAAACCTTATCGAATTCAACCTATTTTACTAAACAATAGTCCGCTCATAAACGAAATAGCCAAAAGAAATCTATATTTGTTTCCAAATGTGACTAATCCAGGATAAAACCGCCGTTTCGGCTACATTTGACCAGAGCCTGTTAGCTGAGAATAGCTGTGCTTTAGCCTTTTCATTTCGCTATTGTTATGTGGTCAACGAGAACCTATTGTTATAAAAATAAGCGGGATCTTTATAGGGAGGATGCTGACCGACCCTTTGGGGAGTGTTATTACACAATTTTTCGTGTATAGGGGGTGTGAAAAGGTTTTGCTTGAGCTTAGAAGAAAGGTTAGGAGGTAATAGGGATGACAACTGACCAAGGTCTATGTTCACCGAGAAGATAACAGTCTGATTATCTAAGCAGCTGTCAATGTGACATGTTCCCATACAAAAATGTGTTTTAAACAGCGGTTTTTAGATAAACAGACCGTCATCTTTTTGTGATCATGGACCTAAATAAAATTTGATTCTGTTAGTCCGTCAATTATATTATGGGAAAATATATTGGATACGTGTTTTTTGTTTAACAGAATTAATAAAAAAATACGAAGATAAAACCCATCAAAAATCATGTGCTTGTGACGTCACTTTCCGATAAAAATTGTACTAAAATATGACGTCACACGAGTTTTCGACGTATCGTCTACAATTTTTGTTTACGAGAAAAAAGAAAAAGAAAATGTATTCAATATTTTTTTGGAGATTTATCTGACGGACTGATTCGATTTTTTTTTTCGTCTACCCTATTTTAAAATAAAACATATTTCAACATCACGCCCGTAAACCCTGAAGAGGTGAACTCAATAAATAGTTCACTCATATTTCACCAGTTATGTTTTACTTCCCATGTAATAAAGGCGAGTCCTATTTGCCATCAACAGAGCACAAATCCAGACTCCAAGCCTCATACTGAGAAATTCTTGATGGAAAAATCAATTTGCAATTAACCTGGGAATCGGACCCAGGACCTCAAAATCAGTAGTCGCGATTAGACCAACCCGCTTCCCTGATTAATGTTTATGATTTTGTCACTCTCTGGAACAGAACCCACGACTGCAGCTTTCTTACGCACAGTAAGTCGTAGATTTAAACCCAGGCAGACACATTGCTTTGCGTAATTTATTTCAACACCACTGCTCTAAAAACAGTGAAGGAAAACATCGTGAGGAAACTGGCAGAACCGAAAAATCGAAGACACGGGACATCTACCAAAACCGCACTGGATCCGTCTGGTGGAACCATTCCCATTTCCTCTCTAGCGAGGAGGCCACATATCCCAGCAGTGGGAACATTATAGGTTGAAATGCTGGAACAGAAAATTTACTTTGATGACCTAGAAAATAATTCATTACTAGGTGTTTGTACTACATTACTGTCCAATCCTACATACTGTTTCCCCAAAATCCTTTCCAAATTTTCCCTCACAACGTCAAGCCTACACCCCATCATTTTCAACACCCTGTATACCAGGAGTATATTTGATTTTATAGGGACACCAAATGGTGATTTCTGTTTTGCATTCCGCTGCCTTTTGTTTTTTGTCTATATTACATGTTGGCATCGCAGGGTTAATGTTTTCCGCAAACAATAGAAAGGGTTAACTCTGACCCGTCGCGCGCTGATGAAATGTTGTCAATTTCATCATGTAGGTTGGAAAATCTCGTGTCGTTGCGATGGAAGGTTTTTGGGGACCTTTGTCATCGTGTTAGATGGGTTCCTGATGTTCAACGTTTTTCTTTGTGACCGTTGACCCCAAATATAACTTTTACCTATGCTTAATATTATATAGAGAAAAGATTTGATTTTTGTTTGTGTGTTTAACTCAAGAACTACTCAACCAATTTTAAAAATTCTTTCACCATAAGAAAGCTACATCTTTACCGAGTTACAAGTTATTAAATTAGATTGATATCATGCAAATTGGCTGAGTTATCACAATTTTTGCGGACGAAGTCGCGGCGAGTCTTTTATAAGTTTTATAAAATATTGCTTATGTTTGTTTAAAAGAACGTTGTTTAAATTCACGTTTATCAAACTACTTTGAGTGCGGAACTATAAAATAAAAACTCGAGTATAACCTTTAAACTAAGTTTAAATAGAATTAATAATACATTTGTATTCAGGTAACAAAGACTTCGGAAATATATGACATCCCCATGCGATCCTCAAGTGCTTTTCCTGTATGTGTATATTTTTGCTTGTTACGCCCTGCATCCAAAACTGGATCTTTAGGGCTGATCCTCCAGACTAGCCCGCTAAATTCAAATTTTCTTAAGTTTTTTTTCAAGGTCATAGTCACGCCTAGACTTTTGAACTTGGAGGGTTGTATTGATGATTTTGATGATTACAATTCTGTAACTATTATACGTCTTACAGTCGCGAATCATAATTATACAAGGTGTAAACCACCTCATCACAAAGCCGTTAACCAAGCATTCTATACATCAAACTAAGTAACTTTACGCAAAAATATTGCTGGGAAACAACTTTTTTTTTGAGGTTATAAATCATGTTTTGTGGTAGAACTCAATGTAACGCACTTAAAACATTGTGCTGATGGATTGAATAGTACGGGGGTCGTGGAGGTGTTAAAAGTCAAAATCTTACAAAAAAACTTGTAATTTAAAAAAAACTTGTCAAAAAGTTGTAAGTTTGACCCCCCATATCTCCGTAACTAGAAGGTTTCCAGGTATGGTGTAGAACAAAAAAATGATCGCAATGATGGGGAGAATAAGTGCCTTTCGGCTTAGTGAAGTGGTGTTTTACACCCTTTATTTTAATCAACATAGAACCTAGCCTGGCCTGCAAATTGCAAAAAATGTCACGGATTTCCGCAAAGTAATGGCGATTTCCTCAACTTAAATAATAATGAGAGGAACAAATGCCTTTCGGTTTCGTTTCGAGTCTTTTTACACCCTTTATGAAAAGGCTTCTTTAGATGGACATTGTCGCTTGTTCAAATTTTCATAGAACTTTGTGCGCGTAGATGGCCCTCTCCTACAGAGCCACAAATATAACCCTTATCTTAATGCCCTACAGTTATTGCAGTGTTCCAATTCTCTAAGTTGACTTTTATAAGGCATTTGCGGCTCTGAGGCCATTTGCAGACTCTTACACTAAGATTATAGACGTAAAGCCCTGGAGAAATTGCGTGGTTTATTCTAAAACTAGTGACATGCCCCGCCTTTGCCCGGTTTCTACTATTTGACAAAACATTGAGATTTTCAAACTAGGTAACTACGAAAACAGTAATGTGGGAAACTACTTTTATTTTTGGGTGAAAAAATTAAGTTCTATGGTAGGACTCAAAATGCACTTAAAATATTGTGCTGATGAATGCATTGGTCAGATTGGTCAGTACGGGGATAATAGAGGTGTTAAGTTATGGCCTAAACAAAAATACAAATATTGTAAATGTTTTTTCACACCCAAACGATCCAGAATAAGCTCCCTTTTTTATTTTTGGAAGGGGAATCATCAAATAACTTCTCCCACTCTGGACGGAGCGGAAGGGAGTGTCAGACTTTTACTGACTAAAGCCCATCCATCTTCCTTCCTCGCCCTTTATGTGCCGGGCCTCGGTATCGGCCGTCAGGCTTCGGCCCTTGCGGGCCCTTCATTTTGCTGTCATCTCTTTGAGGCGCGCGCGGAACACGAACGCGCCGTCGACACGGCCTGTCGTCATAAGACGAACGGACGGCAAGCTAGCCCATAGCTTACCGGCCAAGGAATAAGCTCCCTGGATTATGGTTTAACTACAACTGACAATCACTGTGTATCATTAGTTAGTACTGGGTAAGACTGGTTGTCAGACTCTCGAGCTACTGACTACCTGTAACAACTGTCAAAGATCTACACAATGTGAGCTGGGACCAACGGCTACACATGTTTTCTGAGGCATGGAGGAAACTAGGTGTAGATGAAATATATAGGAAAAGAAAGCGATTTCTAACAGTCGTAGCAAGTTATGTAATATACGGAGTATGCAACGTTTGTAACAGAAAATGTACTATTAAATCTTCTTCCTTTGTAAGGATATTACTTGCTGGTCTAGATTCGATGTCCTGGTCGGGTTGTGATTGGATTTTTTTCTTGTTTGGGTAGTGGCTATAGATTCACCCTTTTATTGTAACTGTGGGGTGAGAATACAAAATTTCAAAAGAACACCACTGGATCATTACTACGGGTCAGAAATGTTGACGTTATGTAGTATTAACAATCTCAAACAAGTAAAAACTAACACCTTTCCAGCACTCATCGAATGCCGTAATTAGAGACACAATAGAAAGACAATTGCTTATGTCGAACTGTGTAACTTAAGACACGCGAGAGGTTCACTCATATCTTATGTTGACCGGATATTTTTATCGAACGAATCATAAAAAGTTCACTATAAATAAAATGCACTTCTCGAGTTAAATGTACAATTTCGGCTATTTGGGAATATAATATTTAGCGAATTTAATATTTTCAGAATCTGCTATTTTGAGAAACTATAATATTATGCGAATAAATGTTATTAAAGGTATTACAGCCTAATGGTGGGACCATAGGACTGCAAAGTCATAAGTCTCGAGTTCGAGCGTAAACGTACGCACCTCTGATTTTTCAGATTCATGTGCGTATTGTAAAATTTTCATTTGCTTCGGTGAAAGAAAACATCGTGAGCAAAACCAGCGTTCCTGAGAGATATTTCTATCTAGTATAAACATAACATCACACCTCTAATTTTCGAAGGATTAGGCGGATGTCACCAGTATTTTACATAGAGCGACTGCCGATCTGACCTCCACAACCCAGTTAATTCTCGATACCCCTTGGTAAGATGGTTTTCAGACATTTTGGGACACTGACTACCTGTAACGACTGTCAAAGATGGACAAATGACAGCCGGGGACCAACAGCTTAACGTGCTTTCCGAGGCATGGAGGACACTCGGTATATAAGGATGGTCACCCATCCACAGGCCAACCTAGACAAGCACGGCTTAACCTAACGATCGGCCCCGTGCGGCTGCTATTATCTATCAGTTAAACCGACAGAGCAATGTGTCACATTCCAAGAGATCGACGTAATATAAACAATAATGTGAAATCTTGTAGGCACAGGGATGCTGACGTCAGAGGCTGTGGTTGGGCCTTGAAGACAGCGAACGTCAAGAAATCGCCTTTTTGTTTTTAGTGCTAAGAAACCATCTGCCAGAAGAGGTTATGAGGCAGACTAGATTTTTGAGTGAAAAACTTGAGGTCGACTTTCATACATAACCTCACGTGTTATCGCATGGGTGTAGGTAGAAGCCACAGAACGCCACTTGCTAAGATCCATACATACTCCTTTTATAATTGCCTCGACCACGTTATTGCCTCGTATACAGGCACGCTGGTTGCCAGTACAATACACCTGACTTTCCTGAAGAACCTCACCAATAAGGTCGGTGTATGTCCTTCCAGGGCGTCCAATAGCATTTATACTTATGGTCATTAAAACGGTAGTAGACCATAAGTACCTACTCCAGTTAGAGCAAGTAATTAGTCATTATTAACTATCAAAGAATGTCAATAAAATTAGGTAGACGACAAAAAAAAAATAGTCCGTCACTTAGATTATCAACAAAAATAATATATGACCCGTATTTTTCTTTTAGCCTGTACTGTCCCACTGCTGGGCAAAGGCCTCCCCCAATTCCTTCCATGTGCTCTTTTCCTGTGCCGCCTCGGACCAACCCTCGTGATGCGCGTCCAAATCGTCTCGCCACCTTTTTCTGGGTCGGCCTCGGCGGCGCTGTCCAGTACAGTACAGGATAATAAAAAAAAAAAAATCTTTTGTTACATAAACCAAAATCGACAAAGATACGACGCTTTTAAAATTCTGAATACGTCACGCCTTGGTATAGTTTTTAGCAAATTCTGACATCACGATACACCACTCCCGAGTTTTGATGCGTTTTATCTTTGTCTATACCTATTCATTGATTTACAAAAACAAAAATACGTGTCTATAATTTTCCAACACTCGACACATGACGGATTAAATAGATTTGCAATTTTTGATACTGTCGTCATGAATATTGGATTTATACAAACTTTAAGTTGATAGTCAATGTCTTGTAATCTTGTTCAACAAATTGACATTTAAAAAGGTTAGTAAGAATCAAGTATTTCTAAAAAATCTTTAAAAACGTGCACAAAATAACAATGATGGCCGCATTCGCAAAAACAGCTTCTAAATCATAAAATATATTGTTCCCGTTTTTTAAAGCCTTTGCTCTGACAGGCTATAATTTATCGCTTTTGTCGTGGCCTACGTCTAATAGCCCGAATCGATCAACAACGGTACCTGACATTGATAGCCAGCGTTATATTACAACGGGATTTGGCTTGTGGTCCAAAATTTGCGCATCTGATAAAAGATAAAGATATTCATGCCTATAAAAAAACTTTTTGAATGCCTATCGAGCTTGCTGCTTATAAAGTTCAAAAAACTCCTGAAAACTGAGGTTTCAGTACTGAAAAAGTCTTAATCGCAAAATCTTTACCCGTAATAATTTGTAGGAAACAAAACACGAAATAAATCAGTTAAATCTTTAGAAGAAATTGAAACTATCCACTTAAAGTTTCATGAAAACAATTTGTGAGGCAAAAGTAACTGGGTATCTCAAGGAAGATCACAAATGTTTTCATATATTCCAAATATTTGACGTTCATCCGCTCCTTTTAAATCCTTTGCCCACACCCAAAACACGTGTAGAAAGAGATACCGCCCCGCAGTGAGTCAGTGACAGACAGCCGAGTCGAAAAGGGTCCCCCGACTGATGTTCTGCAATGTGCTCGAGAAGAAAACATCTGAGCATCGAAGCTACAAAGGTACTGCTTACGCCAAGGTCGTCTGTTTTGTAAGTTTATTTTTTTTTTACTCTTTTGAAGCTCATTTTGAATAGGTTAAGAAGTACGAACAAACATACAGTCCACGCTATATGCGTTCTATAGAGTAGTGAGTGGCTGTACACCGACCGTATTAAATATGATGTTTTAATGTTTTTAAGTTAGTTGCCTGTAAACCCCATCAAAGACAGACGCTTGTTTCATTGAGCTAACTCCTCGCCAAAGCAAATTGCACCATAACGTACACAACATACTTTGATGAGCTGGTTGCTTATGTGACGCTCGGGTGAATCTTCAGGTTAAACCCCACTTGCCCAGGTTGGTTTTCGTGGATAGGTGAACACCCATTATAAATAGAGTTTCCTGCATGCCTCGAAAAACACGTTAAGCCGTTGGTCCCGGCTGTCATTTGTAGATCTTTGACAGTCGTCACGTTACAGTGACCCGAAAGTCAGACTGCCAGCCTTACCGAGGGTAGCATATACTCGACATCACTAATTAGGTTATAGAGGTCAGATAGGTAGTAGCTCCATGTAAAAAACTGGTATTCAGCTGCATCCGGTTAAACTGCAAGCCGACTCCAACGTACTTGGGAAAAGGTTTGGCAGATGGTGATTGTCTCTGATTTTGTGAAAGTAAAAGGAGTAGGTAAATGTTTGCGTGAGTACTGATAGAGGAGAACGGAAAACAAACGTGTTGCGCTGACCCCAAATAATATGGGACAAGGGCATGAATTTACGTTTGCTCGTATGTAATCAGAAACTCATCAAGGTCAAATACTTTTAAAGTAGGAAGCATGTATGTAGTATGACCTTAAAACAACCGGCACAGAATAACTCCCGACACACACAGAGGCGAGGACGTAGCTAAAAGCTAGTCAGAAAACAAAGCACTGAAAACCATAATAACCGAACTCAATTTCAGAATCCGTAACTTATTTCCACTTAGCAGAAGTCGCCAAATAAATATTTGGATAATCGAATTGAATAATTTACGTTCGAAAATTTCAGTAGACCGCAGAATATCGCTTCATAAACGCATTTGCTAATTGGTTCTGGTGATCGAATGCCACATTTCAATATACTGTAGGTGGACTGATTGACCGTGTTGAATCTATTTGCTTTTTGGAATAGACTACGAATGGAAAGAAAATAAAAGTTTGATGATTTGTTTGAGGAATGATAAAAAGGAAAAAGAAGTAAATGATAGCGTGACAATTGACAAAAGAGAATGGAAGAAAGAGCCGTGTTGCGCCAAAAACAAGTAACATGGGACAAGCGCGGTAGGATCGTGATGATGATGGAATAAGCTACGAAAAAAAGGTTTTTTCCGTCCCGAATTTCTCAGTACCAGCTCCAAAGTCTGGATTTGTTCCTTTACTCCTATAATTTTAACTCTCTGAGTAGAGTATAAGTATAACAGTGAAAAGCCATGTGTTCTTCTATTCAACATCTTTTGTCCTTGAACCATTTTGTTAAGCTGCCATACGTTTTTGTTTTCCATTCTCTCCTGTGAGATGTCTCGGCAACATTTACTGCTTTGATTTTTCATATAATTCCTCATATCTTCAGGTCCATCCATCTTTTCTTTGGTCTCCCTCTCCCTCTCCATCCGTCAATATTCATGTCCACCACTCTTTCAGTCACATGCATTTCAGATTTCCTCATTATATGTCCATACTAAGACAAACGACTTCTTTTCAATACACTTAGACACCGCTGCTTAATCCTTTGGAAATTCCTAGAGTGGTTGTATGCTATGTTACATACGAACTTTTTCACTAAACTAACGTTAAACACAACTTTTATGATCCTATTCTGTCGAGATAAAAACCTTGAAAGAATATTTTTAAAGCTGTTTTTCTCCTAAAATTAGGTAAATATCTTGTTTGTCCCAATTCTTGGTCATTCAATTATCTGAATGGACAGGCCTACGCTTTCAAAAACTTTCGGCATAACTAAACTAAACGTAGAAGCTCTAAAATTAGTATACGAAAGACGACTTAACAGAAGTTGTAATTGGAGATGTAAACATACACCCACGGAGAAAGAAAAGTTAGGTGTAAACATTTTTGTTAGGTCGTACTCCCACTGGCAAAAACGTACTGTCGTAACAGACTGATGTAAATTATTGGGCACGTCAGAGTCTTCACGTAATAGAGGTCAAATAGTTTGAATTTGAGTTAGACAGATCTTCTTCTTTATTGCGTGGTTAGGTCGAACCTGGTGTCGGAGTTTTTATACCGCCCAAGGACCTCTGACTTGGCTTTACATGTTGTCGACAAATATCTCTCAGGCTGACTATGATCTCCTCAAAATGTTTTTCTTCACCGAAGCAAGTGTTAATTATATAAAACGCACATAAATCACATAAGTCTTTGGTTTAAACTCGAGACCTATCACTTGACCGCCACTGCTGCGACCGTACTGCGACATAGGCCTGAGAGATATTTCTCTCCAGCATGTAAAGCCAAGTCGGAAGGCCATGGGTGTGGCATAAAAACTTTGACACTAAGGCACTAACCACGGGATAAATAAGATGTAGAAATGGCCTGTCCATATCACAGAGTATATAATCACTACGTTTAGTCCATTTAATTTTTTTTTTTGACATTTTGATTCTTTTGACATTTTGATTCTTTGACATTTTGATTTTGGTTTTTGACATTGTAATTGTAATAATTATGATATTTGTAATAGTAACGACATGTTAAATAATGTAATGATAATAGTATGATATTTGTAATAGTAATGACATGAGTAATTTAATGATACTAATTAATATTTTCCTTTTAATACTAACATATGTTTTTAATTAAGTTGATGATTTAAAAATATTTTAAAGTAAATTTTAAAATGGATCAAAATAAGTGTAATACTAATAATGATATTAATAATTTCAAATGTTTGCATGCTGATTGGTAAAATGTGGTTGAGCTAAATGTAATCTTAAGAACTATTATGTATTAACCATATTTGCAAAATAAAATTCTATTCTATTCTATTCTATTCTATTCTATTCTATTCTATTCTATTCTATTCTATTCTATTCTATTCTATTCTATTCTATTCTATTCTATTCTATTCTATTCTATTCTATTCTATTCTATTCTATTCTATTCTATTCTATTCTATTCTATTCTATTCTATTCTATTCTATTCTATTCTATTCTATTCTATTCTATTCTATTCTATTCTATTCTATTCTATTCTATTCTATTCTATTCTATTCTATTCTATTCTATTCTATTCTATTCTATTCTATTCTATTCTATTCTATTCTATTCTATTCTATTCTATTCTATTCTATTCTATTCTATTCTATTCTATTCTATTCTATTCTATTCTATTCTATTCTATTCTATTCTATTCTATTCTATTCTATTCTATTCTATTCTATTCTATTCTATTCTATTCTAACACTGACGTACATAGAACTATGTTCGTCAGTGTTGCCAGTAAAAGTCATGGCACAGATTGGCGAACAGTATTCATTACGTAGGGCGTAGGTACTGTGTAATTATTATTTTATTCATACTTATTATACTTCACATTTATGAGTATTGTTTATTCGTCTACATTTTATTTTTATTGTTATCCGTATCTGACCTGACCGTGGCATCACCTTCACTTTGGGCCCTATCGCTGTGACGTTTTTGAATGTTACAGCACCATGCTGAGATAGGAGCCTTTTGGCCTCGTACGGAACGAGTTTCGTTTACTTTTTTTTATTTATGTTTAATTTTTATTTGTTTTAAATACTGTATATTTTGATGTTTTGTCTTAATAGAAAAATAATGCGATGCAGTCTTTCGGGACTACCGACAGAAATGAAAACTCGTAGCACTCGTAGCGATCCGAAAAGCGTACGTGACGGTCACGCGAGTTCCATGATTTTAACTCACACCAAAACTGCTCAAGGCGCCTATAGAAATTTACACTTCAAAAAACATTAAGTAACAGTGTGAACGGTACCTTAGAATGTAATAAAAGAAAATGTTAATAAATTCCGAACAAACAGTGTAGAAGGTGTATTTATCATGATCAACTGTCTAGCTTCGTTTGGACTATGTTGGGGCTCGAATTACTGTCTGGAAATGTGGCTGGATTTTAGTATGAGTTTAGTTGTTTTGACCGGTGAATGGCAATTTTGATCCTCTGGTTTACCTTGGTTGTGAAAGTTGTAGTATACGGTTGCAGCTTTTATATGTTTTTGTTTTAAGTAAGTACTCAAAGTGTCACGTTTCCGAGATATACGCTATCAAACTTGTGCTGAAAATGCCATCAGTGAATGGACTTTAACTTTGATGGTTCTTATTTCGGAAACGTGACACCATAAAACATTTTTAAAATTGGCGGAAGTTAGGCCTGCAATTAAATTCAAACCCTTTTGCATTTTGTTTTGTACCTATTTGTATCAATATTTATCTGTCTGTTAGGTTAGATAGTGAACATAGAATAGAATAGAATACTCATTATTCTATGTCATTATTGTATGTTGTTCTATGTTTCTATTTTTTATGGTGTACATAATAAAGAGTATTCTATTCTATTCTATTCTATTCTATTATATTATTATGTAGGTACACCATAAAAATTATAGATACAATTTTTTTAACATTTTACAAGGGGTGACACAATGGGCGGTCTTATCGCTAAAAGCGATCTTTTAAAGACAACCTTTGGATGGATTTAAAGGGGAAGGAGAGACAATACTGCAGGTAGCCTGTGGTGTACCATTTACATCATCATCATCATCATCATCTCAGCCGAAAGACGCCCACTGCTGGACATAGGCCTCAAATCAAATCAAATCAAATCAAAGCATTTATTTCAAGTAGGCCAATAACAGGCACTTTTGAATTGTCGAAACAAAGATGAAAATTAAATGTAGCTACAGTCCCAGTCACAAGACATAAAAACTGTGAAAGTACTGTAGTTGCCCATTCCCTAGCGTAGATCTCTATGGAGAAGAACGGGCAAGAAACTCCATGGACACTCTTTTAAATCAAAATATTGTTACAAAATCTTGGTTACATCATTCATGTTGAGATGGTATATTATGTGAGAACAATGTAGCAAGATGTGCACGTTAAAAGTGTCCATAGCAAAACAAAAATAAAATACAACTCAAAAACAAAATAATTCAAATAAACCATGGCGACTAAGAGATGACCAGTCACAACTGACAGCGCCCGTTCACGCACATGACGCATGGATCAGCACCATTCAGCTCAACCATTTTGAAGGGAACTAAATGGTCCGACACACGCGCCACCATCAGCGAGACATTTGAGTGAGCATGACATACTCTCAACCGCCAGGGCACATTCAAGTCAAGAACTGCCGTAGGTTTCCAGTGAATGATAGCTTACTAGTACATAGTACTCACACAATATGGGCTATGCGATTATATAATACTAACATTGAATCTATACAATGCAAAGTTAGTTAAGTACAATCTTCAGCAGCTCCAACTATACCATATAATGCTATCAATTTTTGCGCCCCTGTCCATGTGGAGCAGGACCAGCATTAAGCCAAGCATTTTTATCAGCGATATAATCGCTCAACTTGTAATATGCTTTTTTACATAGTGTGCGTTTAATGCATGTTTTAAATTTCGTCTCATTCAGTTCAAGAATACTTTGTGGAATTTTATTATAGCATCTCAAACAGTACCCCATGAAAGATGAGTCTACTTTAGCGAGTCTAAAGCCTGGCTGAACTAATTCGTCCCTATTTCTAGTACTGTAATTATGTCTGTCACCTCTTTTACCAAAAAGATGCAAATTTTTTCTAACGTACATTATGTTTTCGTAAATGTATTGACAATGTACCGTCATAATGCCAATATCCTTAAACAGTTCCCTTAGAGAATCGCGCCTACGAAGATTATATATAGCTCTGATGGCTCTTTTCTGCAGAATAAATATAGACTCAATATCTGCAGCCCGTCCCCATAGCAAAATACCGTAAGACATTATACTATGAAAGTAACTAAAATAGACCAGTCTAGCGGTATCTACATCAGTGAATTGACGGATTTTTCTAATGGCATATGCTGCTGAACTTAAGCGCCCCGCAAGCGATGTTAAATGAGAACCCCATTGTAGCCTTGAATCAAGCGTAAGCCCCAGGAAAACCGTTTTATCTACGAATTCAAGTTTCTCATTATTCAATAATATATCACAATCACTACCCTTAACATTCGGTAAAGCAAATCTTATGCATTTGGTTTTTTTTTCATTTAATACCAAATTGTTTGCTGTGAACCAATTTTGGACCTGAAGTAGGGCATTATTCACGTCATCTAAATTTTGTGCCCGTCTGTTTATCTTAAAAATTAAGGAAGTGTCATCAGCAAACAACACCATATTTTGAGGTTGGTTTTTCAATAAATAGGGTAGATCATTTATATATACTAGAAAGAGGAAAGGTCCCAATATTGAGCCTTGTGGAACCCCCATTTTTATTTTTAAACCCTGTGAATTAACACCATTTATCTGAACATGTTGTTGTCTATCATTCAAATATGATCTTACCAAACTAAGTGCAAGTTTACCCAGTCCGTAATGCTCAAGTTTCAAAAGTAATGTGTCGTGATTTACGCAATCAAACGCTTTGGAGAGATCACAAAAAATTCCTATGGCATCTTGGGACTCTTCCCACGCAGTAAATATGTGCTTTAATAAGGTTACACCGGCGTCAGTTGTACAACGTCCCTTGGTGAAACCATACTGTTGATCATGTAAGATTCTGTTGGTGTTAAAATGATAGAGCATTTGATCAAGCATTACTTTTTCAAAAACCTTGCTAAAAACTGGCAACACGGATACAGGTCTATAATTGTTAGTATCTTTACTGTCCCCGGATTTGAAAAGAGGTATGACTTTACTGTATTTCATTAAATCAGGGAAAACTCCTTGGTCTACACATAGATTAAAAATTAAAGCTAAGTATGGGGCTATTGTCTCAAGTATGGATGTACAAACTTTGATAGACATTCCCCATAGATCTTCGGTCAGTTTGATTTTTATTTGCCGGAAAGCTTTAATAACTACCATAGGGTTAATGTGTTTAAATTTAAATTCAGCCAGGCAGCCAGACACATTCGCCTTTAATAAACCCATTGAGACTTCAGGAGAGGAATTTAGAGCCTCCGTAGTTTTTAATGGTATTTCTGTAAAGAAATTTACAAATTCTTGAGCTACTTCCTGATTAGAGCTTTTAGGACCACTTGCTGTATCTAATGTGTAGCTAGTGTTACGTATTTTCTTCCTGTTAGTCTCGTTATTTATGACTTTCCAAACTGTCTTTATTTTATTTTCTGCTGTTTTGATCTTGTTGCTAATGTGCAGGGCTTTAGCAACCTTGCATGTATTTCTAAAAATTTTTGAATACTTAGCAACATACTTGTTAAAAGTTTCAGTGTTAATAAAAGGCTTAAGGCCATAAAGCTCAAATAGTCTTTCCCTACTTTTTCTGATGCCTCTAGTTGCCCAATCGCTAAATATGAATTTAGGGCAAATACTTTTTGTCTTCTTTTCAAAAGTTTTGTTGAATTCCGTGTGAACTATTGAAAAGAAACGATTATAAAATTGATTTATATTAATATTGTCATGGCTCATAACACTTAACTTGTTCTGTAGGGAAATATTAAACCTATTTAATTTGCTAGAAGTTATAGGTCTAAATTTAATCTGTACTTTTTGCAATGGTGTATTACACCTATAAGTTACAGTTTGTCCGCTATGGTCAGACGGCAAACAATTTACTATGGCTTTATCTAAGTAATCACAATCGCAGAAAACGTTATCTATACAAGTAGCAGAAGATGTTGTGATTCTAGTAGGTTCAACAAAAACGTTAGTCAGGTCAAATGACTTAAAAAGATTTAATAACCGACCACTATTTGAATGTTCTTCTAAAATATTGATATTGAAATCACCACAAATTATTGTAGATTTATTACTGGCTGCAAGTTTTGCCAGGACATCTTCCATTATTGATTCAAATATGGAAAAGTTTTGATAGTTTGGGGGTCTGTACACACACACAATTACATGCTTATCTAGCTCAACACAGGACAGTTCGACGCAATGTTCAACCGAGAGACCTACTATGTCATTACGTTGCTTATATTTAAAACTATTTTTAATTAATATTAGGGAACCTCCACGAAGCATAGTTTTACGATTAAAGCAGCTACCCACCATATAGTTCTCATAATTAATAAGCATTTGGTAATCCTTTAGCCAATGTTCAGTAAAACAAATAATGTCAAACTTACTACTTTCTAAAAACAATTCAATTTCTAATAATTTTGAAGAAATGCCTTGGATATTTTGGTGGAATAATTTTAAGGTGTTCTGCTGAGGCCCTTTTTTACTAACTAATTGAGTGCAAGAAGATACCTTGCTGTTGGTAGGATTAACAAAAATATTGTTAATGGTACCTTCTGTTGTCTCACTTTCTAGTTTAAATTTTTATTTGAAGTGAGGCCGGAGACTCCTGTGCCATCCTCAGACGATATGACCCTATCACTAGTAAACCCTAATTGAGAATTTTCCACGGTGACAGATGGATCCTCCTCAGTACAATGTTTGTAAATATTTATAGCACTAGTGCTATATTCATTTGTGCCTGTCACCTGTACATTAGTAGAATTACTAATCGTCGCAGTGTTAATAATATAACTAAACTTAGACATACTATTTATGTCTGTGTGAATACTATAAGCTAATAGCCGAGCTATTTTGTGTCTACATACAATAGGTAGATACACCTTACCCCGTGTCGACTTAAGATTACCAACTATAGTGTTGATATCCAGATACATAAGCCTGTCACTATAGTGACCTACTAAAAAATGTACATGTTTATTCAACATATGTATATAATCGTTTTTCCTACTACTTAAATTTTCAAAATATGGAAAAGCACACAATATGATTTTATTACATCTTAACTTTAGCAACTCAGAAACACAGTCGGTGATATCTTCCTTTTTTACATTAGAACTATTACCAACACATAGAGTAATGGTAGTGTTAAGATAACAATCATTTTTTATTACTGATGCCATTACTTGTTTGTAGCTTGACCCTGGCATGCAATAATTTTGGGTATAGTAACTCAGGTTATTACTGATCAATTTACCTAGCCCTCTACCCATACTATCAGAAAACATAACTGAATGATGACAATCATTACAATCAGGTGAAACAAAATGACTAATCTCAGGCTGTACTACTTGTGAATCATGGTTTTGATGAATGATGAAGTTCTGAGCACTCACAGCTTGGGACGGGTCCTCCGTTGCCTCAGGCTGGAGGGCATCAAGACTGGGTTCATTCCGACAAGTACAATGAGTGTTGCTGAGAGTCAGCAAGTCCACTTTGTCAACCAACTCATTTGTGACAAGAATATGCTCCTTAATTTGTTTTTTAGAGCTTTCATATTTATTATACAAAGATTTTAGTGACTCATTCAGTGCCTCAATTTCTGATTGTAAGCGCTGAGTGTCTATTTCATAAATACTTGTACTGTCTTCTAACTTAATTTGATAATTATTTAATCTATTAACAAGAGAAACACGTTCTTTCCTTAATTGAATATTTTTGGAATAGTGCTTTTGTTGTTTCTTGTGTTTATGACATTTTTTAATTATTTTATTCAATCTTGCATATTTCTTAATTTTATTTTTACTTACTTTATGGTATGAATTATGTTTCAGTAAGGAGTCCTCTGTAAGGTCTATTGTTATGAGGGAATGAGGGAATGAGGCCTCCCCAAAGTGTCGCCACATTGACCGGTCCCGTGCGACTCGCATCCAACGGATTCCTGCAACCTTCACCAGGTCATCGGTCCACCATTTACATATATACAATAAATAAATACATACATATACATACCAAGTTAGACATATTACACTTATAATAATATTTTTCTTTTCATGAAACAAGTGCGAAAGAACTAAATTAACATACCTAATAAAAAATTGCTTAAGAAGAGAGATACAGTTTTTTTATCATGCTTTTAAAATTGGCAGAGATTGAGCACGCCTTATAGACACTGGCAAGGCATTCCATAACCGTACTGCATAATAAAGAATATTTAATTCTATTCTGTGGCAGAAAAAATAGAATCGTGTAACAGCAGTTGGTGATTTCAGGCTGAAATGATGATGATGATGACGAGCTTTGTTCATAACAAGTCTCTCCCTAAGCTACGGCTCACACCTACTAATAAACTTCGGACAACCGCAAAACACAAACAAAACTGAACCTTACCTTTCCAAGTTAAAGTTTGACATTTCCGTGAAGTTCCCTATTAATAAGGGAAGGTGTTCTTAATCTGTTTACTTATTACTCAAGTTACTGTATACTTTAAAGGTGTTAGGTTTTGTTTGTTATGTAAACAAGGTAATAATTGTACCTCCTGTCGAGTCTTGTCGTTTAAGTTGATTTGGATCTTTATTTTTATAAGGTTACTGCTGAGATGACGAGTAATAGAGAAGTATATATATGTCACCGTAAAATTGTCAAATACGTTATATTACATGTGTATCTTTCTAGCGATATTGTAAAGTCTCGAATTATTGTCAACTGAACATACGGAAGTATCTCTTGCCACCATAAACGGGACTTGGGGCACCCCCCCGTTAGGTTAGTTAGGTTCCTTTAAACCCTGCACTCGGAAATAGGGGCCCCGCGAAGCGGGGCTCCGTCGACTACGCTTTTTAGGGGAATATAAAGTGTGTTAAGGTTAGGTTATATTAATCGGTATTTCTCAGGAATGGTACATCAATTTTTTCATGAGAGTTGTACCACTGGGCAAGAGGGACCCCACGTTCCCTCCACACCGCGTGAATTGACTACCATCGCATGCATTTCACGAAAAATAATGCGTTTTGTTGTAAGCAGTATGTTCGTTTGACAATATTTCGAGATTTTACAATATCGCTAGAGATATTACAATATAACGTATTTGACAATGTTACGGTGACATATATATATATATATCGCTGGACACACAGCGCCATCTACTGTCACACTAAGCAAGGCTTTTGTCGTGGACACCAGATAGTTGATATACTACATATATACTTTTTTTTGTTTGTAAATACATATTATACATATAAACATCCATGACTCGGAAACAATTAATGTCCATGCTCATCACACAAAAATTTTGCTCCTACCGGGATTCGAACCCAAGACCCTAAGAACGTAAGGCAGTCTCACTACCACTAAGCCATTCGGGTCGTCAAAATGTCAAGTATGG
This sequence comes from Xestia ashworthii, assembly GCA_950022955.1. NCBI lineage: Eukaryota > Metazoa > Arthropoda > Insecta > Lepidoptera > Noctuidae > Xestia > Xestia ashworthii. The sequence continues at coordinate 15,962,092 of OX465570.1, read as the reverse complement.
CAGAAGAAGACAAGCTTCATAGACCCCAAAATGAATTCATCATCATCAGTCTATAATGTTCCCACTGCTGGGACACGGCCTCCTAACAACGAGAGAGAATGGGCAATAATCGTCGTAATGTCACAAATGTCTTCGAATTTTTGGTTCTAGGATAAGTATGCTGGTTTCCTCATGATGATTTCCTTCACAGTTTTGGGAGCAGTGGTGATGAAACAAATTACAGTAAGTAATGGGTCTGTCTAGGTTCGAAACATCAAAGAAACAACTAGGGTATGTGATTAAGAGGCCTGCGGAGCATGCGTAGTTCATACAAACGTAATACCAAAATAATTTGTAAATCAAACATATTCTTAAGGTAGTGTGTATTTATTTCGATTGTATTACAGAATATCTAGGTTCCCAAATATACATTTTGAATGGACTCTGATTTAAACAAAAGTTATGAGAAAAATAAGTTTTCTATAGAAATTTTAAATTCCTCATTTCTCGTCTTTATATCATTCTCCTTTCAAAATATATTTTTGGGAACATAGATATTCTGTAATCCAATCGAAATAAATATACACACAATCAAAAACATATGTTTGATTTACAAATTAATTTGGTATTACGTTTGTATGAAAGACGCATGCTCCGCGGGCCCCTTAAGGCCCGGGTAACATAAACTACATTTAAAACCAATTTCAACAATAGGCGTACTCGATTTTACCTTCTAAACTCTGAATTTGATTAGAGCGTAGTCGGCTTATTTAACAGTTTTTGTATACTAATTCTTGTTATCGTCATTAATCTAAAATCAAGTGATCACTATAAAACCTATTTATCTTTATCAAATAAGACTACGGCCTGAATTCAGGACACCCTGACGGTCGGTCGTATACTGTCCATCGTGACGTCAGCAAGAACAAAATACGGCTGTCGGACGCCGCTGACGTCAGCGTCGCTGTATGGTTAGAACACAATGTACTCGTATACTCGTACGCGACCGACCATCAGCGCGACAAGAATTCAGTCTTTATATGGACGAAGTTTTTGGAGGAGCTCGTGGCTAAATAATAACAGCCGCTCGGGTCAATCTTTAAGTTAAGCCGTGCTTGCCTAGGTTGGTCTGTGGATGGGTGACCGCTCTTACATACCAAGTTTCTCCCGTGCCTCGGCAAGCACGTTAAGCTGTTGGTCCCGGCTGTCATTTGTAGATCCTTGACAGTCGTTACAGGTAGTCAGTGGCCCAAAAATTCTGACAACCAGTCTTACCAATCGGTATCATATTACCCAGAATTAACGGGGTTGTGGAGGTCAGATATGCAGTCTCTTCATGTAAAATACTGGTATTCAGCTGCATCCGGTTAGACTGGAAGCCGAACCCAACATAGTTGAGAAAAGGCTAGGCAGGAGTGCGATTCACTAACGCAAAACATCTTTACAACCGAGAAAACATCGTTGAAACATTAGTGTTTCAACGATGTTTTCTCGGTTGTAAAGATGTTTTGCCTTAGTGAATCGCACTCCTGATGATTTATGGACGAAGTTTTGACGCCCACATTGGCCAGGAAAATACGAAATTCATTGCAGGTTTTAAGGCTTTACTCAAATCCATCTTCATTTCAGCCCAGCAATCAACATAAAAATAAATTATTCCTTCGCTTCGTCTTCGTTTCCTGAGTACCTACCCTATTAGCTACCACTTAGGGTTATGACTAGCCCTTTTCCAACAAGTGGGAACGTACTTCGCTTCTAGCTGTACGTTCAACCGTCACGCAAATTGAGTCAGCGTCTACAAAAAAAAATTAAACAAGTGATTTATCCACCCATTACCAGGTCCATGGGTAATTTTAATTACCCGTAGTTCCATAGCATTAGGGATTGTTTCCTGGACTTTCGAATATATCGATAGGAAATACAAATGTGGGATTGAGTTACAGTGTTTCTTGTCGGGATATTTTCTTCCAATACAGTGTAACACAACATGGTGTAACTGAACGGGAACAACCACAAACAAGGATAGTAAAGTCTCACAAACTACCAGGACGCCAGAATCATGAAGAAGTATTTTCTACATTGCATAGGTACTGTATGGTAATCATAATGTACATGGATTGATTATGAGATTTCTATAAAAATTATAAAATACCTTGCACTTACACTTGCTACCCGTGGTCGGTCGGAAATGATATGATGTTATTATGTATTTGTATTTTTTATCGATATATTCAGAAGTCCAGGAAACAATTCCTAATGCTATGGAACCAAGGGTAATTAAAGTTACCCATGGACCCGGTAATGGGTCGAACCACCGGGACCACGGGTAACGAATGGATTCTCCCATAGTGACATTTTAAAGCGAAGCTGTCGCACGTTTCTTAAACGCGCTGGTTACGCCAAAATGGTGTTTGTGTGTTTTTTTTTATGGTGTACATAATAAAGAGTATTCTATTCTATTCTATTATACTTATACATAACTAGCTGTTGCCCGCGACTTCGTTCGCGTGTAAATATTAATGGGTCATGTGTGAGACTGCATCGTTGGTAAAGTTGTCGCAAGCGCTACTGAGCATGAGGTCCTGGGTTCGATTTCCGGGATGAGCAAAGTGTTATTGTATTATTTTTGCCCAGCTGATGGAAATAAGCTAAATGTGCGAAATGTGGGTGTAGAATTAGATACATCTCTACCTAACAGCTGTGGCGAAGGGTGAAAATAGTGTCAGGGGAAGCCGAAGAAAAAAAAAGAGAATATTGTTTTCTTTTTGCTCCACTACTATACTATTTTAGTTCTGAATTCCGACACCCGAGCACCAGCTTATTTGGCGCTATCTGTTGCTTTCTTTGTTGAAATGTTTTTATTTGCATTATTGTAATGTTTTTAACACTAGGGGAGAGTGGGGTGCATTCGTACAACGGGAGCATTCGTACAGTAGTGATATCTAAGCTATACAGCACACTGGCGTGTTCATGTTTGTGTGCGTAACTCCCACTCGGACGCATAGGCTACGCGCGGAGCGGCAGGGCAATGTGGCTCCCGGCTTCGACACAACAGGCCCGTTCATGTTTTCGCTCCACTTAAGTAATTTTTGGATTCACTTTGAAACGTGTTTAAATGTTATTAGTTTTACTGTAGTTATAAAAGTGATTCAATTTAGTTGGTGGAATGGTATTGAGGTCTTAAATGAACGCAGTTGTTTTCTGATAACTATAACGGGTATTTTTATTTTAAATTAAATCGTTGTATTTTTGGTTTGGGGTACCTTCGTGCAGTTAGCAGTGGGGTAGATTCGTACTGTACGAATCCTCCCCACACTAACTTGCATAGCATTAAACATTTTAATATATTATTATTAAAGAATCAAAATGCCGCAAAAGTATGTGAAAAAGGGGACGAGAACGGGACAAGTAGACGAAGATAGCATGAAATCTGCGATAGACGAAGTTTTGAATAAAACCTTATCTATCAGAAAGGCTGCGCAAAAATATGGCGTCCAACCAACTACGCTCGAAAGTCGCTTGACGAAGTTACATAAACAACCTACCTACTTATTATATTAATAAGAGAAAAGTTATGATACGTTTTTGTTACCAAGACTAAGTAGTCATTTTTAGTACTGAGGTACGTTTTTTGTTACTAAGAGTAAGTAGTTATTTGTAGTACCTACTGAGGTACACAAAATAATAATTAATATTTGTCCCTAAAAAAAGGCTGATTCTGTGTTAATTGTGATCTCAATAAATGCTATTATTACATTGAATAGTGGTTATTTCTCTCATTGTACGAAGGTACCCCACTATGTACGATAGCTCCCTACGCTATGTACGAACCTACCCCACGTGTGGGGTAGGTTCGTACGTTTTTCTCATTTTAGTAAAGTTGTCGTAGCATCGCCATGCTTTCTTTTATCGAAACAACACATCATTCATCTTAAAGGCTGATAAGTGCAGTATGTGACAGCATTAAAGTTATTTTTAAATAATGGATAGTTTTTGTTTTATGTGGCTTAAAGTAAAAAGTGTACGAATCCTACCCACTCTCCTACGTGAAAGACCTGGAAGAAGACCGGGAAGACCAGGAAGAACGGGAAGAAGACCGGAAATACGGATACGGGGAGAATGTCCTATACTATGACGTATTAACTTGTGTACGTCCTATACTATTAACTTGCACTGCTGCAAAAGGGCTCTCCTGCTGCTGTTATTGGTGAACGAATGAACAACCACAATGCAAACCTTCATCCCCTTTAGCCCTTTGTGGAAATGATGAAGAAATGATCATCATCAATGAACATAACTTTTTTGTAATGCTTAACACCGCATTTTTTTTAAATTGTCTTCCTCGACTCTGCTCAAGATTTTGAGGGTTTTGTTGGAACTTGAATTTATCAAAACTTTTATGAAGAAAATGAACATTACCATCTATGAATTTTAAGAATAACTAACTACCAACCTCGCCAACATGATCAAATTTAAATTATTAATTTACATATTGTTTTTCCACCAACAAAAAGTCGAGCGGAAATGACTTAGCGAGCAAAAAGAGTAAATAATGAGCTCGCTCATTTCTAATGGTGGAAACACATGTAAGCAATTTTCTCTTGCGTGTTAAAAGAAGTCATTAATGGGTCCGCTCCGCTTGCGGTGGAAACCGGGCTTCTGACTTGGTTTTCCATGCCGTCCAGAAACATCTCTCAGACACCACGGCTTCTTCAAGATGTTTTCAAAATCCAAAACAAGTAATTATGCAACAAACCATCAAGCCACAACATGCTTATATACAGCATACACCCTTAAAAGATGTAAAGGAAGCAAAAAAAATAGCGTAAAACTTCAAATTCTGCTTCATCTTACAGACAAAATAAAACGCTATTCAAGACCTAGCTAAAGCCATTTTACCCGGAAAATCCCTAACGACGTAATAAAAAAATCTCGTAACTATGATAATGTAGATTTGATTAAAGTAATGCGTGATACAGCTACATAGGGTTTCTTATGATTTATGCTTTTATGAAAACCTGAATGTTTTTCTCGGTGAGGTCTTGGTTGCATAAAGAGAGCTCATGAATATTATTTTTGTTTCTTCGTATGTACTTGCTATGTTTTATTTTTATTTTGCTTACTCGTGTCACACTCGTGTGTAATATTTTGTGTTTACGGAGAATACAAGTAATTTACTCGAATACTCAGAATCGAGGTTATTAATTTGAGCATCAGCAAAATAAAATCAAAATATTTTAGTTCACGGCCTAGGTGGGTACTTATAAAACGTAGAAAAAGGTGCACGATTCGGTTTGGTGGATTCCATGGAGAAGAACCGGCAGAAAACTCCATGGTTACTCTTTTCAAATCATTTAGTATTACAATATTATTATGTTGCAGGATTGGGGTGACAGCGTAGGCCCCCCACAAAGGTCGGTGCTTACTACACAAAAAAAACGTAATAGAAGATAAATATTTAACAAAAGTTAACAAGCATCTGGGAATCTTATAGTGGGTGAAGTGTCGTCTTCGTAGTGTAGCTAGTAGTAGCTGGATGGCAATACCTGAGGAGTGACAGTTAACCACCGTGCTAGCAATCGCAAACAACAGCGGCAAAGTGGTCATATTACTATGACCTGACTGAAGATTCCTTACTCAAACAGAATTTTATAGTTAGCAATAGGAAGATTAAAAAATATGCAAAATTAAACAGAATTATTAAAAAATGCAATCAATTTAGGAAACAACATAAACGCTTTTCCAAATATATTCCACTGAGGAAAGAGCGTGTTGATTTAGTTAATAAGTTAAATAATTACCAAATAAAATTAGAGGACAGTATAAAAATTTATGAAATTGATACTCAGCAGTTGCAGTCTGAAATTCAGGTACTTCAGGATTCACTAAGTTCCCTTTCTAGTAGGTATAAGATTTCTCAAAACCAAATTAGGGAACACATTTATGCGGCAAATGAGTTGGTAATGGGTCAATGTAGTTGCCAGACAGTTACCAACCATGATATTATCCAGCCTCAGGTAATGGAGGACCCATACCAGGTTGAGAATTTGCCTCGGGACAGCACTCTAAATCAACAAACAATTAATATAACACAAGATGATTTACACGTGGTACAGCCTGAGTTATATGATAGTTTGCCTGAGTTTGGTAATTTTGTCTCATCAAATAGTAATGTTTGTGATCATTCAGTTATGTTCTCTGACAGTATAGGTAAGGGGCTAGGTAAATTAATTAGTAATAACCTGAGTTATTGTACCCAAAACAATTGTATGCCAGGGTCAACCTACAAACAGGTCATGGCATCTGTAACAAAAAGTGTTTGTGATCCTAGTACCACCATTACTATATGTGTTGGGAATAGTTCAAAGGTTAAAAAGGAAGACATCACTGACTATGTTTCTGAGTTGTTAAAGTTAAATTGTAAAAAAGTCATTTTGTGTGCTTTTCCATATTTTGAAAATGTAAGTAGTAGGAAAAACGATTATATTCACATGTTAAACAAACACATACATTTTTTAGTAGGTCACTATAGTGACAAACTTATATTTCTTGATATTAACACTTTTGTTGATAAACTTAGATCGACGCGGGGTAAAGTGTATCTACCTATTAGTTGTAGACACAAAATAGCTCGGCTATTAGCTTTTAATATTCACACAGACATAAGTAGTATGTCTAAGTTTAGTTCTATTATTGATACTGCGACTTTTAGTACTAATACTAATGAACAGGTGGTGACCTTAAATAAATATAGCATTAGTGCTATTGATGTTTACAAACTTTGTACTGAGGAGGAACCATATGTCACCGTGGAAACTTCTCAATTAGCTCTTAGTAACGATAGGATCATGTTGTCTGGCGATGGATCGGGAGTCTCGGGGCTCTCTCCAGATCTTAATATTAATTTAAACTAGGAAGTGAGACAACAGAAGGTACCATTAACAATATTGTTAATCCTACCAACAGCAAAGTATCTTCTGGCACTTCATTAGTTCGTAAAAAAGGGCCACAGCAGAACTCTTTAAAATTATTCCACCAAAATATCCAAGGCATTTCTTCCAAATTATTAGAAATTGAATTGTATTTAGAGAAAAGTATGTTTGACATTGTTTGCTTTACTGAACATTGGTTAAAAGATTACCAAATGCTTATTAATTATGAGAATTATATGGTGGGTAGCTGCTTTAACCGTAAATCTATGCTGCGTGGAGGTTCCCTAATATTAGTGAAAAATTGTGTTAAATATAAGCAACGTGCTGACATAGTAGGTCTTTCGGTTGAACATTGCGTCGAACTGTCCTGTGTTGAGCTAGATAAGCATATAATTGTGTGTGTGTACAGACCCCCAAACTATCAAAACTTTTCCTTATTTGAATCAATAATGGAAGATGTTCTGGCAAAACTTACAGCCAGTAATAAATCTACGATTATTTGTGGTGACTTCAATATCAATATTTTGGAAGATAATTCAAATAGCAGTCGGTTATTAAATCTTTTTAAGTCATTTGACTTGACTAACGTTTTTATAGAACCCACTCGAGTCACGCCTTCTTCTGCTACTTGTATAGATAATGTTTTCTGCGATTGTGAATACTTAGATAGAGCCGTAGTAAATAGTCTGCCGTCTGACCATAGCGGACAAACTGTAACTTTCAGGTGTAATACACCATTGCAAAAAGTTGATATTAAATTTAGACCTATAACTTCTAGTAAATTAAATAGGTACAATATTTCCCTACAGAACAAGTTAAGTGTTATGAGCCATGACAATATTAATATAAATCAATTCTATGATCATTTCTTTTCAATTGTTCACACTGAATTCAATAAAACTTTTGAAAAGAAGACCAAAAGCATTTGCCCTAAATTTATATTTAGTGATTGGGCAACTAGAGGTATCAGGAAAAGTAGGGAAACACTATTTGAGCTTTATGGCCTTAAGCCTTATGTAAACACTGAAACTTTTAACAACTATGTTGCTAAGTATTCAAAAATTTTTAGAAATTCTTGCAAGATTGCCAAAGCCCTGCACATTAGCAACAAGATTAAAACAGCAGAAAATAAAATTAAGACAGTTTGGAAAGTCATAAATAGCGAGACTAACAGGAAGAAAGTACGTAATACTAGCTATACATTAGATACAGTATGTGGTCCTAAAAGCTCTAATCAGGAAGTAGCTCAGGAATTTGTAAATTTCTTTACCGATATACCGTTAAAAACTACGGAGGCTCTAAATTCCTCTTCTGAAGTCTCAATCGGTTTATTGAAAGCGAATGTATCTGGATGCCAGGCTGAATTTAAATTTAAACACATAAACCCGATGACAGTTATTAAAGCTTTCCGGCAAATAAAAATCAAACTGACCGAAGATCTATGGGGAATGTCTATCAAAGTTTGTACTTCCATACTTGAGACTATAGCTCCATACTTAGCTTTAATTTTTAATTTGTGCGTAGACCAAGGAGTTTTCCCTGATTTAATGAAATACAGTAAAGTCATACCGCTTTTCAAATCCGGGGATAGTAAAGATACTAATAATTATAGACCTGTATCCGTGTTGCCAGTTTTTAGTAAGGTGTTCGAAAAGGTAATGCTTAATCAGATGCTCAATCATTTCAACACCAACGGAATCTTACACGATCAACAGTATGGCTTCACCAAGGGACGTTGTACAACTGACGCCGGTGTAACCTTATTAAAGCACATATTCATGGCATGGGAAGAGTCCCAAGACGCTGTAGGAATATTTTGTGACCTCTCCAAAGCATTTGATTGTGTAAATCACGACACATTGCTTTTGAAACTTGAGCATTACGGACTAGGTAAACTTGCACTTAGTTTGGTAAAATCTTATTTATGTGATAGACTGCAATATGTTCAAATAAATGGTGTTAATTCACAGGGCTTGAAAGTAAAAATGGGGGTTCCGCAAGGCTCAATATTGGGTCCTTTCCTCTTTTTAGTATATATAAATGATCTACCCTATTTACTGAAAAACCAACCTCAAAATATGGTATTATTTGCCGATGACACTTCCTTAATTTTTAAGATAAATAGACGAGCCCAAAATCTAGATGACGTGAATAATGCCTTACTTGAAGTCCATAATTGGTTCACAGCAAACAACTTGGCATTAAATGAAAAAAAAACTAAATGCATAAGATTTGCTTTACCGAATGTTAAAAGTAGTGATTGTGAGATAATATTGAATAAAGAGAAACTCGAATTCGTAGATAAAACTGTTTTCCTGGGGCTTACGCTTGATTCAAGGCTTCAATGGGGTTCTCATTTAACATCTCTTGCGGGGCGCTTAAGTTCAGCAGCATATGCCATTAGGAAAATCCGTCAATTCACTGATGTAGATACCGCTAGACTAGTCTATTTTAGTTACTTCCATAGCATAATGTCTTACGGCATTTTGCTGTGGGGACGGGCTGCTGATATTGAGTCTATATTTATTCTGCAGAAAAGAGCCATCAGAGCCATATACAATCTTCGTAGGCGCGATTCTCTAAGGGAACTGTTTAAGGAAATTAACATCATGACTGTATATTGTCAATACATCTATGAAAACATAATGTATGTCAGGAAAAATCTGCATCTTTTTGGTAAAAGAGGTGACAGACACAATTACAGTACTAGAAATAGAGACCAATTAGTTCAGCCAGGCTTCAGACTCGCTAAAGTAGGCTCGTCTTTCATGGGGTACTGTTTGAAATGCTATAATAAAATTCCACAAAGCATTCTTGAACTAAATGAAACCAAATTTAAAACATGCATTAAACGCACACTGTGTAAGCAAGCATATTACAAATTGGACGATTATATCGCTGATAAAAATGCTTGGGTAAATGCCGGTCCTGCTCCACAAGGACAGGGGCGCATAAAGGGATAGCGCTAATTTGTGTTGTTGGAGCTGCTGAAGATTGTACAACTATCTTTGCATTGTATAAATTCAATATCTTTAGTATTATATAACCTCATATTCCATATTGTGTGAGTGCTATGTACTAGAATGCTATCATTCGCTGGAAACCTACGTTTTTATTTTATTTATTTTTTTGACTTGAATGTGCCCTGGCGGTTATGAGTATGTCATGCTCACTCAAATGTCTCGCTGATGGTGGCGCGTGTGTCGGACCATTTAGTTCCCTTCAAAATGGTTGAGCTGAATGGTGCTGATCCATGCGTCATGTTCGTGAACGGGCGCTGTCAGTTGTGACTGGTCATGTCTTAGTCGCCATGGTTTATTTGAATTAATTATTTTGTTTTTGGGTTGTATTTTGTTTTGCTATGGACACTTTTATCGTGCAAATCTTGCTACATTGTTCTCACATAATGTACCATCTCAACATGATTGATGTAACCAAGATTTTGTAACAATATTTTGATTTAAAAGAGTGTCCATGGAGTTTCTTGCCCGTTCTTCTCCATAGAGATCTACGCTAGGGAATGGGCAACTACAGTACTTTCACAGTTTTTATGTCTTGTGACTGGGACTGTAGCTACATTAAATGTTCATTTTTGTTTCGACAATTCAAAAGTGCCTGTAACTGGCCTACTTGAAATAAATGCTTTGATTTTGATTTTGATTTTGATTTTGAAATACATACATTGGTGGATGCGAGTCGCAAGGGACCGGTCAATGTGGCGACACTTGGGGGAGGCCTATGTCCAGCAGTGGGCGTCTTTCGGCTGAGATGATGATGATGATGATGACATACATAAACGTCATGACTCTGGTTTCTTACATCATTATCTGTCCAGCCTTTTCCCAACTACATTGGGGTCGGCTTCCTGTCGAACCGGGTGCGGTTGAATATCAGTATTTTACATGGAGCGACTGTCTATCTGACCTTCACATCCCAGTTACTAGTGGGTAATACGATACTCTTTAATAAGACTGGTTGTCAGACTTTAGGGCCACTGACTCAACTGTATGGACTGTCAATGATCTTAAAAAAATACGTAACGGTTTGAAGCCAATGCCATTGAGCTCTTTAGTGAAATGGCAAAGACAACTCACACTACCTTAACAAGCATATAAAAAAAAAAAAACAAGACTAAAATGACTTTCACAAGCTTCATCTAACCGCTTATGTCAATTTCCCCGCCAAAAAAACACAAAAAGATCCATTTTCCTAAAACTTCCGTACCAACGTACTGCAATATAAATTAGGCCCTCGGCCGAAGTTGGCTCGGAACCAAACTCAATCCGTCATGAAACTGCACAAACTCAATTCCAAGTTTTGCAACACTATCTATTACGACAACGGCTGGAAATGGCAAATAAAAATGGCGCAAATTCTATGAAGCGTGGGATTTGCATTTTAGATGATTGTACCTCTTGGATATTTATCAAAATAATCCAATCTAACAGTGATTGTCAAATGGTGTGCCAAATCACAGGTCTCGACTTCAAACCTAAGACACATACCTCTAAGTTTTGGATTCTTAAGCGTATTGTATGATTTATCACTTGCTTCGGTGAAGGAAAACGTCGTGAGGAAACCAGCATGCCTGAGAGATATATCTCGACGGCATGTACATCCAAGTCAGAGGCCCACAGGACATCAGGTTAGAGACACTAAACACACGAAAAAGAAGAATGATCCAAAGACTGAAAGACGTAGTCGTATTCAGTAGAATTTGTAAAGAAGGGGTTTACTTTTGCATTGTCCAGAAATAAATAAAGAAAAAAACGAATTGCTTATTAAAGAGTAATTTTTATAGAGATGTACAAGCAAGAAACTTCATGGTCACTCCCTGTAATCAAGATATTTTTACAATATAAAGGGTGTAAAACACCTCTTCACGAAGCCGAAAGGCACTTATTGTTCTCCCCATCACTGCGATCATTTTTTTGTTCTAGATCATATCTGGGAACCTTCTAGTTACGGAGATATGGGCGGTCAAAGTTACAACTTTTTTTTTAAATACAAGTTTTTTTTTTAAATTTTAACTTTTATCACCTCCACGACCCCCGTACTAAACTATCCATCCATCAGCACAATGTTTTAAGTGCGTTACATTGAGTTCTACCACAAAGCATGATTTATAACCTCAAAAAAAAAAGTAGTTTCCCAGCAATGTTTTTTGCGTAAAGTTACTTAGTTTGATGTACAGAATGCTTGGTCGGCTTTGTGATGAGGTGGTTTACACCCTGTATATAAAATTCGTTATTTTTTATTTTGAGAATCTCGTGTCTAAATAGTAACTGTCGCTCGGGTCAATCTTTAGGTTAAGCCGTGCTTGCCTAGATTGGTTTGTGGATGGGTGACCACCCATTACATACCGAGTTTCCTCCGTCACGGTTGTTTACTATTGCTGTCACTACTTACTGGGTTGTGGACTTGTGGAGGTCAGATAGGCAGTCGCTCCATGTAAAGTACTGGTAGTGAGCTGCATTTGGTTAGACTGGAAGCCGACCCCGACATAGTTCGGAAAAGGCTAGGCAGATGATGATTAAAATTTTCATTTTGATGGAGCGGTTTTGGTGTTTTGAGGCACGGTTATCTTTACAGTAATAGGCATACTAGTAATTTAAACTTTATCTCGTAGATACCACTCCTCTTACCTTTAGTATTTAGATGACTTCAGCTCGGTATCGAAACGTCCTATTAGCAAATGGTGCTATTATCAAAACGAAATTTTAACAAAATGTCCTATTATCAAAACGACATTAGCAAAATGTCCTATTATCAAAACGACATTTTAACAAAATTTGTCCTATAAGCAAATGTCCACTAACCATCAGTTGGCCACATGCTTGTTGGCTACCCAAAAACATGAAAAGACATTCTCACCAAGAGCAAGCATGCATAAAAGGGCGAAATTCACAGAGCCTCATGATAATGATATGACCACATTAGCGGAAAAAGAGATCTTTTCTTAACAATAGGCTGAATAATACATTCCAAAACCGAAATGTACTTCCGACGCGTTTTCTCACAGACGGCAGAAGTTCGCAAAACATTTTTTTCGTTAGAACCTTTCTTTTGTTAAAACTAAATGTTTGCGATGATGCGTAGGTCGAGTTTGAGTGACAGCGGTTTTCAATACTGGCATTTTATGATGATGTTTTTCTTTTGTCATGATAAGAATAATGAAAAATAATCATTTTTTGCATGAATTTTGTAAGAAAACTTTACCATAGTACATATTTTTAAAACATGTCACAAGTTAAAAATGGCACTAAAATCACGTGCGCGGGGCACAACGCGTAGCAGATATAGATTACTTAGTTCTCAACTCTATCGGCAGTATGTATGTATTTAGTTATTCCATTTTAAGTAAAGTTATCAACCGTGACAGCCTAAAACAGAGTCTGAACTTTCAGCCCTTCTCGCAATGGTGACCTCATGCAAAAATGATGATATTGGAAGCTGTTACTGTGTCTCTCCTTGCCTCTCTGCCCAACTATTCTTCTTCTTCTTCTTCAAGCTTTGGCCACCAAATACTGAGTGTAGGTTTCTTCCAAATTTCGCCACTTTTGGCGGTTTTGTATCATGGCCATCTAGTATCCTCCAGCCACTTTAATGAGATCATCTGTCCACCTAGTCAGTGATCTTCCTACATTCCTGCGTCCCGTCTGTGGTCTCTACTCCAGGACTTTCTTTCCCCAGCTTCCATCCAGTGATCGGCACCTATGTCCCGCCTACTACCTCTTTCCTTTTGCTAATAGGTATTACTTCCATCTATTATGTCTGCGTAGGTACATCCCAACATTGCACTGCCCTTGACGTCCATCCAATGTCGAAAATATAGCGTGTCGATGGAAATTAAAGCTTACACAACTTTATTTATGGTGTAATTTCCGTGTTCACCGCCACCACTGAAGCCACAGAGTAACTAACATTGAAGAATGAAACTTATTAAAAGTTAGTAAAAACAAAAAGTTTTACGTCGACGGCTGAGCAATGGCCCATAATATGACGCCTGCGGAGGTGTGGCTAGAATCAAATTAGTTAGTCCGCGGATGACAGAAAAAGCATAGATGTGGGTGATGATGAGTGGGTGGTGATGAGTTTTTCTTAAATGATCATCATCATCATCTATCATTTGTGAAAAACTCATGAAATAGTAATCATAGGCCTAGCCTTTTCCCAACTATGTTGGGGTCGACTTCCAGTCTAACCAGATGCAGCTGAATACCAGTAATTTACATGGAGCGACTGCCTATCTGACCTCCACAACCCAGTTAATACTGGGTAATATGATGCGACTTGGTAAGACTAGTTGTCAGACTTTTTGGGCCACTGATTACCTGTAACGACTGCCAAAGATGGACAAAGGACAGTCGGTACCAACAGCTTAACGTACTTTCCGAGGCACGGAAGAAACTCGGTATGTATGGGTGGTCACCCATCCACATATCGGCCCGAGCGGCACTTATTATTTAGCCACGAGCTCCTTAACTCCTTAAAAACTCATGAAATATAATATCACCCCGTAAGGGATAGCCCTGACCAGTTTTGTTTAGATCCCATGTAAAGACGAAGATAAGAATCAACCTTGCAAAAATTTAGACTCAGGACTGCTGTCAAAATATTCTCAAGAAATAACCTACTAACACTTACTTTAACCTACCTGGGCATTAAAGCAAGGCGAAATGTAATAAACTCATACTATAAGCTGTAAGTGATGGAGACTAAATGTAATAAACTCATATTATAAGCTGTAAGTGATGGAGACTAAATGTAATAAACTCATATTATAAGCTGTAAGTGATGGAGACTAAATGTAATAAACTCGTATTATAAGCTGAAAGTGATGAAGACTAAATGTAATAAACTCATATTATAAGCTGTAAGTGATGAAGACTAAATGTAATAAACTCATATTATAAGCTGTAAGTGATGAAGACTAATAGAGAAGTGTGGAAGATGAAGACATGCTTCGCCGATTCCAAATGAATTGGGATAAGGGCGAAAGAATCTTCATTATTCGTGAAGTTTGAGAAATGACACCTACCAGTGCTTGTCTCTGCATCACCTACAGTTTGACTGGTAGAGAATGCCTTTGGCATTAAGTCCGCCTCTGTACTTTGTGCTTGAAGTGTTAAACAAATAAATAAATAATGTTGATGATGGTGAAGTGCTATAATGTGCATAATCATAAGCATAATTAAAAGAACTGAACTTAGAGACATTGATTTTTCACTTTTCATGCCCATAACCAACTAAACCCGATTTGCATTATACGGCTAAAATACAAATGGTGGCAAGTGGCTCATCACTTAAAGTCCTTGACTGTACAATGCACTGGACATTTCTAAAGAACTTTACCACTATGGTTAGTGTATGACCAGGTTATTAAAATTATTTTTTCAAAATCAGCTTCTGTACTCAAGATTGTTTGAAAATTTTTACGTAATTAAGTTTTAATAAAACAACTTTTGAAGGAAAACATTGTTAAGTTTTCCTTGAAAATCATTTCCAAGCAAACGAATATGTTCGGACGGTAAAAGTAAGTAAAGTAAAGTTTTCTGATTTCGTTTCCGAGTTGACGAGCGTAGTTGAACGAGGTTTCTCAGAAACAAAAACCTATGCAAAAACATTTGAACATTGTTGGAAAATGAAATTCTTAGTTGAAAATATGAAGGCATAAAGTTGCTCGTGGCTAAATAATATCAGCCGCTCCAATTGACCTTTAGATTAAAGCGTGCTTGCCTTGGTCTGTGGATGGGTGACCACCTTGATTACATACCGAGCTCCCTCCGTGCCTCGGAAAGCACGTTAAGCAGTTGGTCCCGGCTGTCATTTGTAGATCTTTGACAGTCGTTACAGGTAGTCATTGGCCCAAAAAGTCTGACAACCAATCTTACCAAGAGGTATCGTATTACCCAGTACTAACTGGGTTAGTAGTTAGTCAGATACCCAGTCGCTCCATGTAAAGTACGGGTATTCAGCTGCATCCAGTTAGACTGGAAGCCGACCCCAACCACACCCCAACATAGTTGTGGAAAGGCTGGACAGATGATGCTAAGGGTTTTGCATTGTTGTATTAGTTGCAGCATGTTTTAGTTGTTATTTTTCACATCATCATTATCAACCATAGCCTGAATTCATCCACTGCTGGGTTTTTTCACTTGCAAAAAAACTTGTTATAATTGCAAGCTTTTCCTTTTGGTTTTGCCTGCGTGGAACTCAAAATTATTTCAGAGTTAAGCACAACTGAAAAAAAAGCGGCTAAGTGCGAGTCGGACTCGCCCATGAAGGGTGATATTTTGAGTTCCAAGGAGGCAAAACCAAAAGGAAAAGTTTTTTGCTAAACAGCAAGTGAAAAAAACCCAGCAGTGGGTAGTAATGATGATGTGAAAAATAACAACTAAAACATGCTGCAACTAATACAGCAATGCAAACCCTTATCATCATCTGCTTAGCCTTTTCTTAACTATATTGGGGTTATCGGCTTCCAGTCTTACCGGATGCAGTTGAATACCAGTATTTTACATGGAGCAACTGCCTATCTGACCTCCACAACCCAGTTAGTACTGGGTAATACGATCAAAAAAACCTCTCAAGTGGTCGGTTTAGCAAGTTTTCTTGTTTCATAATTTATATAAATTACTTCCTTATAGTTAGAAACTAACACATTATAATCATGAGTTATTTAAAAAAAAAAAATGATCAGAACATAAAACTTAGTAAGTAATTACAATTACTTTTACAATAGCAAAGGAGATGTTCCAGAAATGTATGGAGCCTGGGCCAGCACTATACACACTATGCGTAAATATCGCTATTTAATACAGTAACCGTTTTTATTGTTAATTTTCTTTAATTTCACTTCATTTTAAAGTATTTTCAAATTAACTTGGTCACGGACAGCAAAACAACATAAAATTAAACATGGTGGATAAGAGCAAATTGTTCTGAGGAGCAGCAGTGTGCGAACAATGTCATTTCGACATGACAGTGACATTTGATTGAACACATTCAATCCAAACTCAAAGCAAAGACAGACTCGAAGACGTCAATTCTTAAAACTATCAAAGTCGTCAAACGTCATGTCACACAACTGTCATGGCTGCCCTAAAAATAGTATTATCTAATAATAGGAAACTTCATTTTGGCACGCCTGTTTAAATTAATTCGTTAGTATTTTTTATGAAATTCCCCTATTTTTTTCCTATTTATCTATGTATAGTGTACATAGTGGTGGCCCAAAATCATCTCCTTTGCAGAAACTTTTTGATTTGTTTGCATTCTAAAATTCAAAACTCTCTAAACTGTCTCGCTTACCAAATATTTACGTAAACACAGTTGTTGACACAACATGTCATTGTATGTCCCTTTTCTCAATATTTGCACAAGAAAATGTCAGGAGTTGTACCAGGAAACCGTTTAACCTTTTCTAAGCTTCGAATCCCAAAGGTTATCGTTGTTTATTTCCTGGAAGAATAGCGCAGTGTTTGCGCATGAATATAAAGGGTGTAACTATCTAACGAAATGAGATGTATAAAGTGAATTGATGATTGGTACTGGACTGGAATTATTTTATATTTAACTCTTAGTACTTTATGTGTCGAGGGCTTTTCAATTTTTTATTTAATTTTACTTGTTTCTTTTACTTTTGCGTGCAACCGCGAAGAGAACAAAATGTTGAGAAGATAAAACTGCGCTGCGGGTGCCAGCGATGAAATACAATTTATGATGCGAAAAAAACATACAATTTAACGTTTACCTTAAAGGAGATCACCCAGCCTTCATATATTTTTGGGCTATTTTCAAAAGTAAATACAAGTAATACAACCAAAGTAAACTTATTACTTGGATAGAGCATAACGTAATCAACATTTTTTATTATGACACCTAGAAGTTATTCAACCACAAAATATCTGAGATCAACCAGATTGGGGTATGGTTTTTTTGCCGGTCAACTAAAATAAACGCAATTGGCCTTACCCAACGTTTCGACCGGATTGCACCAGCCGTGGTCGCGGGGAGGTACCGCGACAGCAAAGCAAAGGCGTTTATTCAACTACCCTCACTTGATCTTCATAATTGTTAATTAGAGCCGGTTCACACTAGGACAGCACACTACACTAACAGTGTCCGTACATTGACACGATTTCACTTCACGAATACACCCCTTCATCGTGATATTTTTTTTTGTTCTAGACCATACCTTGGAAACTTCTAGTTACAGACGTATTGGGGGTCAAAGTTCCAAATTTTGACGAGGTTTTCATTCTATGTATATGTCACCGTAAAATTGTCAAATACGTTATATTGTAATATCTCTAGCGATATTGTAAAATCTCGAAATATTGTCAAATGAACATACTGCTTACAACAAAACGCATTATTTTTCGTGAAATGCATGCGATGGTAGTCAACTCACGCGGTGTGGAGGGAAGGAGGGATCCCCCTTGCCCAGTGGTACAACTCTCATGAAAAGATATTGTACCACTCCTGAGCAATACCGATTATTCTAACCTAACCTTAAAACACTTTATATTCCCCTAAAAAGCGTAGTCGACGACCGAGCCCCGCTTCGCGGGGTTTATTTCCGAGTGCAGGGTTTAAAGGAACCTAACTAACCTAACGGGGGGGTGCCCCAAGTCCCGATTATGGGGGCAGAGATACTTCCGCACGTTCATTTGACAATATTTCGAGATTTTACAATATCGCTAGAGATATTATAATATAACGTATTTGACAATTTTACGGTGACATATACATACAAGTTTTCGATGTAAGATTTTTATACACCTCCACGACCCCCATACTATTCAATCCATCCATCAACACAATGTTTTCAGTGCGTTTACATTGAGTTCTACCACCAAACATGACTTTTCACCCCAAAGAAGAAGTTGTTTCCGAGCAATAATTTTTGCGTAAAGTTAATTACTTAGTTAGATGTACAGAATGCTTGGTTGACGGCTTCCTGATGAGTCTGTTTACATCCTGTTTACAGTTATTGTTATAAATCCGAAGTTTAAAAAGCGCTGATTTACTACTTAATATTTTTACTAGCTTAAGCCCGCGGCTTCACCCGATAGAGTTTAGTAACTGTCTCGCGGGTTCGTACTACCGGGATAACAAGTATTCTATACATACAGGGTGTAAACCACTTCATCACAAAGCCGTTAACCAAGCATTCTGTACATCAAACGAAGTAACTTTACGCAAAAATTATTACTGGGAAACAACTTTTCTTTGGGTTGTAAAATCACGTTTTGGGGTATAACTCAAAGTAACGCACTCAAAACATTGTGCTGATGGATGGATTGAATAGTACGGGATTCGTGGAGGTATTTAAATTCTTACAATAAAAACTAATTTTGTAAAAAAAAACACCTAAAAAAAGTTGGAACTTAGACCCCCAATATCTCCATAACTAGAAGGTTCCCAGGAGGTGTGAAGTAGAACAAAAAAAAATGATTGCAATGACGGGGAGAACAAGTGCTTATCGGCTTCGTTAAGAGGTATTTTACACCCTTTATATTAATCCAGGTATAAAATATCAGTTTGCCAAATTTCATTCATATCCGTTCAGTAGTTTTTGCGTAAAAGAGTAACAACAGTTTATTTATCCATCCTCAGAATTTCACAGTTGATGTAAATGTACTTAAGTAACTATGGTTTGTGGGAACCTTATATGAACATCCCTAATGTATTTCTTAACAGAAAAATACGAAAAATGATGGTACAAACTAGACAAAACCAACGTCCTGCGTTCCACATTAGGATCAGAAGAAATGAAAGTCTTGAGGACAGCCCTTTTCCCAGCAGTGGGAAAATCCAAGCTTACAGTAACCGTAAGTCCTGAATTCTTGTCGCTTATGGTTGGTCGCACATGGTCGGTCGCATACAAGTACCTATACATTGTGTTCTATACTGCGACGCTGACGGCGACCGACTCGGGGGGGTGAAACTTCCACACATTGGCGTCAAACAAAATGTTCATAGATAATGCTGACGGTCAGCGCGACAGGAATTCAGGTCTAAGCCCGACATTATCAAGCAATGTAAGAACGACAAAGGACACTAGCAGACGCGCAACTCAAGTCAACGACACACTTTGCGACGACACTTGTCTGAAGTATTCGACGAGAACAAACTAAACACTGACTCGGGAATGTCGCATGCAGGCGGAATACTTTGTCTTGTGTTACTGCAAACATCAAAAACAGTCTTTCTTGCGCGCTTCGATGTCAGAGAGTAAGCCACGGAAATATACTAATTATCGGGTTAAGAAATAATCTATGTCATAACCATGACCAAAATGACCAAAATCAAAAATCTGAATAAACACAATATTTCACTGACAGTGAGGGATTGGTAGTTTTAGAGTTAATGTCATCTAATCGCCAAAGATATTTGCATCTCTATAGCCTTCCAATACAAACAAAACCTTCTAAACCAACTTAAACGGATACCTTTATTCAAAGTTTCAAACACTTGAACACCAAGCCAAGCGGTCGACAAAATCTTTGTGTTCGAAAACAAAGGGAAATCGCTTACACTCCTCAAATGCTACAAATCGTTGAATACTTATCTTAAAATCTACCATTCCACCTCCATTGAAGACAAGGGTTTACCTAACAAAAGGTCCAGAAGGGTCAGAGATCGAGTCTTGACCCCCTAAATCTGTGATCGAATATTTAAATAGATGTCTTCTGATAGCCGAGGATCTGATGAGGTTGTTCACCTTGGAGGATACCGATGTACTGTTGACAAAAGAGTTTGGCACTTATAAAAATAGAATTGCATTATCAGCATTCATATACCTACCTATCCTATCCAACTATTTTGGGTTCGGCTTCCAGTCTTACCAGATGCAGCTGAATATCAGTTTTTCATATGGCGCGACGGCCTATCTGACCTCCTCTGAACCCAGTTACCACTGGGTAATACAAAACCCCTTGGTGATACGATACCCCTCGGTGATGCGATACCCCTTGGTGATGCGATACCCCTTGATGATGCGATCCCCCTTGGTAATTCCCGCACTCACATAATATGTACTGAAAAGTTATCCAGTACCATTTTGCTTGCATATGCCTCTTTTGTCAACTGTACACTCTTTCTACCTACGATTTAAACATATGTGCTCATATAATGCGCTTTCAGAGTTTACGAAGGGATCAGACCCTAAAATACTGGTAGTAGGGATGCGACATAAAATTGGAAAATGCAAAAGGTGTAAGGATTGTAAAAATCTTTTGTCGGAATTCTTACAGATTTTCTTTTTTCAGGATGAATTGTTTAGTTGGTGATTGTAGCAGAATATTGGATTTTGTGTGTTTACGTACAATTGTTATAGTTTATTACTAAATTGCCCGCACACGGAATCAAAATGTTTAGCCTAAAATCTAAATGTTTTTTTACCGATGGGAAATCATCAAATGACTTCTCCCACTCTGGGCGGGGCGGGAGGTGGTGTCAAACTTTTACTGACTAAACCCATCCATGTTCCTTCCCCCTTTATGTTCCAGGGCCACTGTATCTGTTTCGAATAGTCCCACAGCCCCGCGAACAGTCCCGCAGCCCACCTTAGAAATTTGTTGAGCAGGCTTGCTTAATATCACATGCTTTATTAACGCGTTCATAGTTCCAATTAATTATCATGCATTAACAATGACTACTAATATGTACCTACTGTACACTGTATGTAATATTAACACTAAACACATGTTAGGTTTACGCACGGTCCGTCGCGTACGAGTATATGTATATTTGTCCTCCATATAGCCACCATACTGTGACGCTGACATCAGCGGCGACCGACAGCCGTATATTGTTCTCGCTGACGTCACGACCGACCGTCAGTGCGACAAGAATTCAGGCCTTAGAAGCATTATTACACACTAACGTACTTGTACGCTTTTTTTTTGTGTTCCATATAGCACCATACAGCGACGCTGACGTCAGTGGCAACCGACAGCTGTATATTGTTCTCGCTGACGTCACGACCAACCGTCAGCGCGACAAGAATTCAGGCCTTGGAAGCATTATTACACACTAACGTACTTGTACGCTTTTTTTTGTGTTCCACATAGCACCATACAGCGACCCTGACGTCAGTGGCAACCGACAGCCGTATATTGTTCTCGCTGACATCACGACCGACCGTCAACACGACAGTAATTCAGGCCTTAGTAGTCCAGTCATTATAGTAAGTTCACCTCGGAATTCGAGATACCCAGCTGTGAGTCTGTAAATACTTGTACAATATTGACACCCTAAAAGTTGTCTCAAAACCTACATATGGTAGGGTGTACGCAACTATTAAATTTCAAGGTCAAAGGTCACAAAAATCTATTATAAAATGATAAAATACAAATATTACATTTTATCATTTTTTTTATTAGAAGCATTATTACACACTAACGTACTTGAACGCTTTTTTTTTGTGACCAATGAATCATACTGTCAGAATTACACCATGGGTGTCGTAACATTATTACTGGGAAAATACTTTTTTGGGTGAAAAATCACGTTTTACCGTAAAACTCAATCTAACGCATTTCATAGTAAACGAGTTATGGAGGTATTTGAAGTATTATAGTATTTGAAAACAAAACTTGTGAAAAAGTTGGAAGCTCCAAGTTCCCAGGTATGACCCGGAGCAAAAAAATGATCGCAATGACAGGGAGAACAAGTGCCTTTCGGCATCGTTAAAGGTTCATTTACACCCTTTATTTAGACATCGAGAGGTCTTTGTCCTTATGATGATGCAGGCAAACAACTACAATTATACAGGGTGTAAACAACCTCATCACGAAGCCGTCAACCAAGCATTCTGTACATCAAACTAAGTACCTAACTCTACGCAAAAATTAATGCTGGGAAACGATTTTCTTTTTTGGGGTGAAAGAACATGTCTTGTGGTAGAACTCAATGTTACGCACTCAAAAAATTGTCCTGATGGATGGATTGAATAGAACGGGGGTCCTGAAGGTTCTTAATGAATCTTACATTATAAACTTATATTTAAAAAAAAGTCAAAAAGTTAAAATTTTACCCCCCACCCCCCTTTTTTTAACTGAAGTTTCCCAGGTATAGCGTAGAACAAAAAAATTATCACAATGACGTCCCCGTTTTTTTTTGTTTTTCAAGTTGCTAAATAATCCGACGACCTCAAAATGTCCAGCAGTGAACTGCGTTCTATAGTTCTGAATTTCTGACACGTTATGTAGGATTGAGTGCCGTGTGAGATTGAGTTGTTCTTAATTTTCCACTAAAGTACATAAAAATTGTCTAACTTTTTAGGTTGAGTTTTCAAGTTAAAATCGAGCGTTATCACATTTCTTGCATACTAATATTCTTTGCAAGGTCGCGAGTATATCCGATAGGTATCTTCCTATTGTCGCCTCTTTGTTTTATTGATGTTTTGCTACACTGTAATTATAAATCAAGTTCTATCGATGACAACAGGTATCGTATTACAAAGGACCTCAAATTCAGCAGTCACGCTTACGACCAGTCGAGCAACGAGGCAGTTTAGTCAGCATTTTATTCCTAGTACTTATTCCTAGTGCTTAAACAATGCCCAGCCCTCTAATCTTTTTGTGACCCAACTACTAAGTTTTAGAAGCACATGGCGAATCCCAACACTTTTAGTTTTAAAAACTTACATGTAAGAGTAAGCTGTAAAGAGAGAGAACTTTACTTAAGCTTTAAGTATACGAAAGTCACGTAAGGCCGTCTTATGTAAACTTTTAAAACTCTTTGCCTCAAAGAAAGAAAATTCGTGAGGAAAATGTGGAGTGCAAATTCTCTAAAGAACTTAAAGTCTAGGTTTTTACATGTCGTGGTGGCTACATAATTGAGCCTATCTACTTACAAATGTATTCTTATGACCTTAAGTTTAAATAAGGCATATTTAGGTTAACTGCTTTCATAATTTTTATTTTCTGTGACTTATTCAATCGTAATGCACAGGCGTAAATCACAATTTAATGTCCCACTTAACCAAAAATATCATTTAAAAGTTAGAACTAACTTAGTTCATACTTTAGCTAAAAACGATTACATCTCGACACATCAGATTATTGGATTATTTACGACTAAAACCAAAAGCGATTACATGAAAATAATCTTAATCGAATTTTGATCTGAACAAATTGATTCTAAAACTTATATATTTAAAGTTCAAAACTCCTTAAACACATAAATTCAAAACTTTAAACCATTAGGAATATTGTTTGTGAACTAAAACAATAAAATTTAAAGTTCGCCATATTTATAGTAGGATCTGTACAAATTATTTAACGTCTTCTTGGTAGGCGTGGTTTGTTTTAGATCAAGTTTTGACAACTTCAGTGTTGAGGAAATAAAATTATATGTACACGGTGGCTCACAGCTGTGCATATACACGACTGGTTTTTTTGGAAGTCCGTTTTTTTTGTGGTGTGGTGGTATCTCACACAATTTATTTTCCATTGGTACTATATACATAATAATTATGAGAGTAGCGCACAAGCTTCCTCTACACGTAAATCAGACCAGTAGACCATTATGAGTAAAAAATAGCCAAATTGAGAACCCCTTCCTTTTTGTAGAAGTCGGTGAAAAAAACATCCGAATTGAGTACCTCCTCCTTTTTTAGAAGTCGTTTAAAAAACTAGACAAAAGCCTATTACAACAAAAAATCCCTAGCAGTTTGGGACTCTAACTAACTTGGTATAACATTTTTAATCAAAAGTGATGGGAAAGGAGGTAACCACAAAGTTACAAAAGGAACATTGCAGCCAGTATCTGAATCAGTGAAGAGTGCTCTCCATATCAAACCA
The DNA here is from genome assembly GCA_950022955.1 of Xestia ashworthii. Taxonomy (NCBI): domain Eukaryota; kingdom Metazoa; phylum Arthropoda; class Insecta; order Lepidoptera; family Noctuidae; genus Xestia; species Xestia ashworthii. Next base: position 15,937,362 of record OX465570.1, on the reverse strand, counting down.
CGTTGTAAGCGAGTTTCGTGAAGACGATACTTTCGTCCTATACAAAAACGGTGTTAAAATGTATAGGCGTTTGTGTATCTAGTGTCTTTTTATATTTTTGTAAGGTGGCCAGAAGTAGTCCCGGCGGCAGGAGTCCCGGCTGCCAATTGTAGATCTTTGACAGTTGTTACAGGTAGTCAGTGGTCCGAAAGTTTGACAACCAGTCTTACCAAGGATAATCATATTACCCAGTACTTACTGGGTTGTGGAGGTCAGATAAGCAGTCGCTCCAAAAAATAAAACTGATATCCGGACTGGTAGACTGGAAGCTGACCAGAATTTTCTATTTTAAGGAACTTGCTACAAAAATAGACATACTTGTACTTACTTTTTATACTATAAAATATACAAATACCAGTAGCACAAAATAGACGTACTAGTAATTTGCTTTTACTACATTTAGTGTCTACTTTCAATATGACTTCCTACATTTTGAAAGTTTTCCACACTTGCATTAATAATATTTTTGATTGGCGTAATAGTACCCGTAATGGATTTAGTATCATCAGTAGTGCCTTAGTTTAAAATAATGCCGATGACTTTAATTAAAGCTATCATTCACTGGAAACCTACGGATTTTCTTGACTTGAATGTGCCGTGGCGGTTGAATGGCAAAACAGATTACTCATGCCAAAATAGTTACGCCTAAATAAATTAGAAAAAAGAAAATCATGCAAAATGAAGGGATCCCTACAACATGCCTATGTTTATCAGTTACTAATTCGCTATTGTAATTAAAGTAAAATTTTTAACTATAATTTTAAAATAAACGCGAAAAACAAACTTTTATACCTACCTACCTACTCTACCTTTCCTCATTCCTCCGCATCAGATGTCCATACGACGGTAACTGATTACCGCACCACTTTTCAGTCACCACAAAGTTTTACCTATCTACAAACGATTAAAAATTTAGGTAAACTTACTTTAGATAACCGCCCCAATAACGGATCAAATCACACCCAAATCTATATTCGTCATGGATGGATGACGAATATAGATTTGGATCCTCAATGGTGGGTTTATTTTTAGAGGGCGGTATGTTTAGACAACACTCGGATCGTGCACGTGGAAGACCTGTGTTGGAAACCAATCGTAAAGTTAGGCGATTATAATGAATTCATAAATTTACTTTTGCGTAGGAGTTTTTATTTTTGGAGTGAATGAACGGCTGGGGATTTTGAGCGGAGTTCATTCAGTTGAAGTCCGTCTGTGCCCTGTATTACCTGATCCTTTATACAGGTAATAAAATGTTACGATTGGTTAGGTAATGCTGCCTTAAAAATATTAAGAATTAAAAGAGTGTCCATTCAATTTCTTGTCCGTTCTTCTCCATAGAGATCTACGCTAAGGAATGGACAGTACTTTCACAGTTTTTATATCTTGTGACTGGGACTGTAGCTACATTTAATTGTTCATCTTAGTTTCGATAATTCAAAAATGCCTGTAACTGGCCTTCTTGAAATAAATTCTTTGATTTTGATTTTGAAAAGAGCACTGAATTAACAGACGTTTTCTTAAATATTTTTTTTCATTCGCCCTAGTTGGCAGGAATGGATAAATGATGCTTATTTAGCAAATAGGTTATTTCAAACACTATTACAAGTCTGTGCCACGAAAGAAGAGACCTGTCACACTACTTGTATACGAGTTAATTGTGTAACAAAATACTTATTTTGACATATAGGTGTACACGTCTGTCTACGCCTGACGTTATTCAAAGGCAAATATTGCTAATTGTTTTGATCAGGCGCTTAGAAATGTCGGTAGGTTGCGCACAAAATAAATTGTTAGGAAAAACCTTCTACCTGACTTTTTTGTAAAATCAATTCATCTTGATTCTAAAACGGACGAACATCAGTCCACAATATATTTATTAATATATGAGCTTGGCATTGTTTTAATTTATAATAGAACGCATTAACGTTGTCTCATTGTCATTTAACATTAAAATCATTGTTTACGTGAAGACATCGCCGTTTTATTGAGCACCAAGCTCCAGTGTCTCGAGTAGACACGTCGTAAACCATCTTCCTACTTTGTCTTCCCTCGAGGCATAATCAAGATTTCACAAAGTTTCACTTGTTTCAAGTGGTGTGACAGGTCTCATCTTTCGAGGCACGGGTTGTACAAATATTTTATTTTTAAATAACTGACCTAACCTGAAAAGGATCAGCCGAAACAAACTCAAGGTAATTGTCTCTTTCGGTTCAAGCATAATTATTCTGGTCAACTCGCATGAGGACTATGCAGATTAGTGTATGTCTGAGATGGCCAGAAGAAATGGACAGTAAAATGGACAAGAAAGACAATTTTTTAGAACACGTTGCACAAATAAAATAGAAAATACCGTATAAAATGTTCCCATAAATAAAATATTCTCAATTTCAGACGGCAATTTTCCACCAAAATCGATTACATAGTAAAAAACCAGTGATGTATGTCGATGAACGAAAAACGGAATTGCTCTGCATAAAACCTGAAACTAGATATAAAAAATCAGCCAAGCGCGAGTTGGATTAATAGACGCACGGTTCCGAACAACGAATATTTTTTTGGTCAAGTTAAACTCACGCACTCGACTGCCTCGTTGGTGTAGTGCCTGCAAGCCCAACTGCTGAGGTCTTGGGTTCGATTCCCGGGTAAGGCAAAGAGTGTTTTTGGGTTTTTTCATCAGAATTTTCTAAGTAGCAGCCTCGGACTCTGGACTTGTGCCCTGTTGATGGCAATAGGCTCCTGTCATATACATGGGACTTAAATATAACTGGTAAAATGTGAGTTTAATATTAAGAACACCACTGCCTGAGCCTTCGAGGATTACAAGCTTTGCTATGTTAAACTCACTCTGAAAATTTCAAGTCTCTACCAATAATGGTTCAAAAGGTACGAACCCATTGTTGAGTTGCACAAAACCATCATTAGTTTAACGGAGACTTTAAATTCATACCATCACTTATATTTTGTACCAAAAAGAAAGTGACAGCATCAATTTAAAGTCTCCGTTAGACTAATGGTGGGTCGTGCAACTCACCGTATGACAGACAGATTGACAGACGTAGCCTTAGTACTAAGGTCCCGTTCGCAGTCTTTTCGTACGAAACCCTAAAATTATGTTTCATATAAACACTAGATAATTTACCAGCTTCTCGTATATACCCGTAGGTGTCATTACGTACAAATTACATACATAAACATTAAACTGGGGATGTATATTACAAGTAAATATTATATTCTCAAGGATACGACTGATTGGCGCCAGCTGTTGGACTAAAGGGTGGACCAACGCAATATAGTGTCGGAGTTAGGCAATTCTATGTTACACGTATCCAACATTTCATTTTCCTACTCTTATCCCAATCTATTTCAGGTCTACGCAGCATTTCTTCTCGTTCCATGCTTTTCTATTACTCGTCATTTTATCAAACACGTCCTTTCTAACGATCTGTTCTGGTTTCTTTGATCTTCAAGCCAACCTCATTCATACTCAATACTTTCCTCACGTTGCTTTGCTTTAATGGAAACTGTTGAACTGAGAATAGATTTTTCTCGTGAAGATGAGAATAGACATGAACAGTATGCTATGAACGGTGTGCTGTGTGCGGCGTGCGGCGAGTGGTGTGCCGCTTTGCACATCACCTATCCTCTCCACTTTGCACATCTCCTTTCCTTTCCGCTTTGCACATCTCCACTCCTATCCGCTTTGCACATCTCCTCTCCTCTCCGCTTTGCAAATCTCCACTCCTCTCCGCTTTGCACATCTCCTCTCCTCCGCTTTGCAAATCTCCACTCCTATCCGCTTTGCACATCTCCTCTCCTCTCCGCTTTGCAAATCTCCACTCCTATCCGCTTTGCACATCTCTTCTCCTCTTCGCTTTGCAAATCTCTCTTCTCCGCTTTGCACATCTCCTCTACTCTCCGCTTTGCACATTCCCTCTACTTTCCACTTTGCATATCTCCTTTCCTGTCCGCTTTGTACATTTCCTCTCCTCTCCGCTTGGCACATCTCCCCTGTCCGCTTTATAAATCTTCTCTCCTCTCCGCTTTGACATTTCCTCTCCTCTCCGCTTTGGAAATCTCCGCATGATTACGGTTAATACCCCCTAACTCTTACGCACTTCCTCTCCTCTCCGCTTCGTACATCTCCACTCGCGTGGACTCCGGGCCTTATGCAAGAAGAAAAGTTACACAGTATTTCAAATAAATTACGCCACGGAATCTCTATTTGAAATGGAACAAAACACAATCCATATTCCACATTTAATATTAAATGTATTCCGAAATAAAATACGTATTCTATTCAAAATCCGTATTCAGCACAAATGTGTGCGAAGCTTAAACAAAAAGCAATTCTTCTTTTTAATTTCGCTTGAGCAATTCGTGAGTTGGACGGAATTTATATCCAATTGTAGTGAAATACGATTATTGCTGTTCGCGCCTCTAAACCGTATAAATATGTAGATTGAGTCGAAATTCCTAATGTTTGTTGCTTTTGGTATGATATCTGCTATGTAGAGATGTTTTGGCGTTTTTATTTTTTGGTGAAGTCACGTTTACATGTCTGTCTAGCTGTCTAACTTTTGGGCTTCTGATTACCCCTAATGACTGTCAAAAATCTACAAAACACACCTGGGATCAACGGTTTAATGTTTTCAGAGGCTGTGTTTCCCAACAGTGGGACTATTTTGAGCTATTTGCGATGCTTCAAAATTTCACAAAACAAATAACAAAAATAAAGTTTATCTAACTTTTAATTTTACCATGACAGTCTTCTTCTATTTGTATTCAACATATTAATAATTTATATTTACAGACTATTTTAGTTCTCTAAATGTTGAACATTAAATTTAAAGTATTTCTTGAGAAAATTCTTATTTCTTTAACTCTCCTCGCCACATTTTAAAGTGCTCTTTATTCTAACTAGCCGTACGCTCACTAGGCGCATCATTAGCGTCTTTATTAATTCGGGTTCTACGTGAATGTCTGGTAAGAGATAAAAGAATAAAATCGCACGTCTTAAGATAACTCCTTAGGTATAAAATGATAATAAAAGGGATGAATCCTAAGTATACAAAATATGATTGTATTAAATCCGTCTGTTAGATTATCAAAAAAATTTGGATCCATATTTTTTGTTTTACCAAATCAATAAAAAATGACCAAGATAAAACGCAAATAAAAATATGAATGGTGTGTGACATCACTTTCCAGTGAAAAGTGTACTAAACTGTGACGTAACACAAGTTTTCAAGGCACTTGATAAGTGTCGTTTGAACTATTATTGTGCTTCATCCCGACCTGTTATACGCTGCTAAGGCAGCGTCTGTTGAAACATAGTCGGATCTGGCAAATCACCCCATCACATCATAACACTATTCACGCACACACACAGACAGACAATATCAGAGCCGGCTTGATCAAGGACTGGTCATCCCCTTAAGCCCACCGGCACCAGGTAAGTTCCTTTTAATAAGGGCAATTTAATTTGATTGTCTCCGCGAATCGCGGACGGTTCGGTCACAGCTTGCCCCTGTTTTGGACCGAACAATATTATTTTTTTTTTTAAATATATCTTTAAAAAAATCATATTATTATAATACATTTAAAAAATTTAAAAAAACATAAAAATTGTGGTCCATCGGTATCGAGAGCAGGGTCCTAGCTAGCGGTGGTTAGGGCTGCAAAGACAGGAACCTCCTCAAAATGCGAGCCGTATCGAGGAGTACCTACTGCCTTCTGTATCAGGCTTTTGATCCAGCCGCCTAAAGAGAGCTTCGATAGATGGTCATCGGAGCTCTTGGCAATTAGGCCATTCGCCGTCACGACAATCGCCACAATGATAACCGAGTTCATATTCCACATGTCGCGAACCTCGTGTGCCAAGTCGAGATATTTTATTATTATTAGTGAACAAAAGAAGACAGCATTAATCTATTCTTCTTCAGCACCCAGACACCTAAAACACGGTTCATTTAAAATTAAAATTTCCATCGGAGTTCACAAAAAAATTATAATGAAAAAATGAGGCCAACGTTGAAAAGTGTTTGATTTATGATTTCAGAATATGACAGTTTTCAGTCCTTCGTCTGATTTAGTTCAGAGGGTTGTTTAAAAGCGTTATTAACGGTGTGAGCAGACTTCTAGGGTGCTTTGTCACCTGAAAAATTGCCTGGATTTTGTTGGTCGGAAAAATGGGGCTGGAATCTTTGAATTAAAGCGCGTAGTAAATTCTAATTCGTTAAGCTTGAGTACTTTTTTTAGAACATAAGGAGACGGGTATTTATCGCAAACTTTATCTTTAATTTAAGCCCGACGTTTCTACCGGATTGCAACAGCCGTGGTCGCGGGGAGACTGAAGTATTGGAGGTACCGCGACAGCAAAGCAAAGGCGTTTATTCAACTACCCTCACTTGATCTTCATAAATGTTAATTAGGGCTGGTTCACACTAGGACAGCATACTACACTAACAGTGTCCGTATATTGAGACGATTTCACTTGACGAGTACACTTAGTGATCACTGGATTCAAAGCGGATGACAGTTAGAAGCCGTCTTCGCGATTGAAATTAGGATCGAAACGTCGGGCTTAAATTAAAGGTAAAGTTCGCGATAAATACCTACCCGTTTCCACATGTTTTATAATGTGTTGTGAATTTGCCTAATGAACTATAATGAGAGTTTATTTTAGGTTATAATTCTGTAAATATGTATGAGTTCACATTTCGCGAGACATATTTTGTTAAGTATTTTTGCAATTTGCAAGTCAGTTGTCCAGCAGTAAGACAATTTTAATTTCGCTGGCTATTCCCCTTAAAACTTGAACCTTGCTGACGTAGTAGTTTTAATTGAATTTGAGGCCAGCATAGACACATTTTCTTACCACTGTAACCTACTGTACCTCAAAACATGAAGTAACTCATTACCACCATAACTTTATTTTCACAGAGAAAAACAAGGCTTATAGAACATGATAGACGCTCAAAACAGAGATTTAAACTTTTTCTATCTTTATAAAACTTTTACGCATCATTCTGCATTAGAAAGAGATTAATTTCATACCATCATCTCTTTTTTAAGGATATTTTTATACCAAAATCATAGATTTAAACTTGGTAAATTTTTACAAAGTTTTTCACTGCTTACTGGAAAAAACTCACCGTCATCTTTTTTCTCAGCAAAGTCTTGATGCCAAACAATATGGAAATTTCCTCCATCATCATTAAAAGGAGACAGAGCTATACAATCAGGATATTTCCATCTCATTCTTTGCCGAAAATAATAGGTGTACTAAACGGTATGGCTTATTATGCCATCAATAACAAGTTTTTGCGGTTTCCGGAACGATAAGGAAGACTGCAGACTTCCCATGGGGGTCGTAGTTAGAGATTAATGTAAGGGATGGGTCGGAATCGGGGTGTCGTTATCGAAGGATGGGCATTGACCACCTGTGAGGTAAGTACCTTTATAATGACTCTGTTAGATCATCATCTGCCTAGCATTTCCTCAACTCTAAAGGGTGTAAAAGACCTCTTACCGAAGCCGATAGGTACTTGTTCTCCCCGTCATTGCAATCATTTTTTTGTTCTACACCATACCTTCTAGTTACGGAGATATTGGGGGTCAAAGTACCAACTTTCTGCCAAGTTTTTTTATTTTTTATTATAAGATGTTTACTTTAATCACCTCTACAACCCCCCATACTATTCAATTCATCCATCAGCACCATGTTTTAAATGCGTTACATTGAATTCTACCACAAAATATGATTTTTCACCCCAAAAAAAAGTCGTTTTCCAGTAATAATTTTTGCGTAAAGTTACTTAGTTTGATGTTGTTTGTGTGTTGTTTGCTTGGATGACGGCTTCGTGATAAGGTTGTTTACACCCTGTATTGGTGACGGCTTCCAGTCTACTGGATGCAGTTAAATTCCAGTATTTTACATAGACCGACTGCCTATCAGATGTCCACAACCCAGTTAGTACTGGGTAATATCTTACGGTAAGGCTGGTTGTCAGACTTTCGAGCCATTGACTACTTGTAATGACTGTCAAAGTTTTAAAATGACATTTTGTCCGTCTCTCCGTCAGTCTGTCAGCGGGCTGATCTAATCAACTGTAATAGATAAATAATTGAAATTTTCACAGAATATGTATTTTTGTTGCCGCTATAACAAAAAATTATGAAAAAAAAACCTGTCATGACAGAGTCCGACTCGGTTTTTTCTCGCCTATGCGCTGCGGAATAGGCTAATTTCCACCATCAATAAATTGCAAATATATTTTGTCCGTCAGTTAGAGTATTGGAAAATAATGGACACGTATTTTTTGTTTTTGTAAATCAACGAATACTGACAAAGATAAAACGCATCAAAACTCGGGAGTGGGGGGCTCGTGACGTCAGAACTCACTAAGAATGATACCAAACAGTGACGTATTGGGAATTTTAAAAGCGTTGTATCTTCGTCAATTTTGGTTTATGTGACAAAAGAAAAAATACGGGTCAAATATTTTTTAAGTGACGGACTAATTAGATTTTTTCAGTTAACAAGCCTATTGTAGCTTTAGTTCCGAAACTTTCTGGATTGTGGAGTAAGTAGTTCCTATGACATTTCGTTATGCTACGGCCAGACTTGCAGGCGAAGATTCGTGTTCGCGTTGTCGCGATAAAGTTCGTGTTCGCTCTATGACGAAGTGCTTGGCCACACTTGAAAAAAACCTTGCTACTGTCGCGATAATCTAGAACGTCGCGATAATTCATTTGTGGGAAAAAATGCAAGAGGCGGTTGCACTCGGGTAAAAATTATTTACTGCATCTTTCCTTATCCTCTCATTATTCCAATCCGTGATTAACAAGTTCAATCAAAACGTTTAAACCTCTCGGAGTATCGCAGTCAACTAGAGCGCGCGAAGTGTAGCCAAACGCACGAACTTTGTCGCGACAAAACCCTTTGATGTGCGGCAATTTACCGACAGCGGCGCGAAGGGCTTTCGTATTCGCGAAGTTTATCGCGATAGGACGAATTCTTTGGCCAGACGTGTCGCGACAACGCAAATCTTCGCGTTATCGCGATAGTGTAGCCCCAGCATTAGAAAATTATGACGATAATGTAGTCCATAGATGACCTCGGGATAATACGGAACTAATCCAATCCTACTAATCTCACGAAACAGAAAATCAGATCGCTTTTATTAAGCTCTTTCTTCAAAGGACACATAACCACAATAATTAACTCCATTAACATTTCTGCCCACACCATTACTTAGTACAAAGCAACGCCTCAACAGTGATAAACATAATGACAGAATATTAAATACTCAACACAATGCTCTTACTACTAAGTTGAAGAGTAAAGTCCTGTACACGACCTCATGCGATGTGACTTGCGGCACGACTTACATCAAACGACACACTTCACTTATTTTCTTCCCGTGACTCGTTTCATGCTATAGGCCTGGCTATGCGGAGAGGACAGGAGATGCTTACGAGATAAGGATTATCCATCGAAGCTGTGCGGAGATGCGTACTAGCTAGACCGGAGCAGAGGATTACATGTGAACACGCTACTCACGCTCAGATTAGCGACTGCTGCACGCTGCTCGTCGCATGTCGCACAGTACGGCCGTCGGATCTTGGCGAGCCTGAAGTTAGGCTTTGCGAATTTTAACGCTTGAAAACTCGTACAAAAAAAAAAGTTTAAAAAAAATAAATGCCAATAAGAATAGAATAGAATAGAATAGAATAATCATTTATTCGTTAATGGACAGCACAACACAAAAGAGCAGTACATACATAAATACAAATACAAACAACAAACAGCTTAACAAATAATTAAAACAGCTCAACTGCGCTGAGCATGCCCATAACGAAAGGGTAACCAACTCAGCATAATATGCTGGGTGTAAAACACTCAGCGCTGGTTTTCAGTAGGCCCCCCGCAGTGACACACGGATGAGGGTAGTAGAAAGTAAATAAATAATGTTATTCTATTAAATGGGCATTTATAAGTGTGTAATAAATAAATAATATACAATACATATTTTTGTAAACAGAGGAAAACATAATTATATTAGTAATAATAGAACACGAGGATACCTGCTAAATAAATAAGTACTTATCCGAAAACGAAACACAGTTTGTTGACATTACGCACTTCGAGCCGGCCGAAGCCGCACCGACCTACGCATTTCCAAACTGCAATACCGCAATGACATTTCGCTAAATAAAACAGAACAATTGCTTCCGAGAAAGTGTACAGTGTCCGTGGAGTAATATTGCTGAGCACTGAGTTAAAAAACCAAACTAGTTATTACAATTGGAAATTTGAATTACAATGGAAGTCGGAGCGAAAGGATGACTGTACAAATGCATAACAGTATGTGTGATTGTACACACACATGGATTCTGGCGATCGCAGACAACGGATTTACCATCGCCGCGCATCTGATCTACCCACATTATTTGCCGGTGAGTTTCTATGAAATATATTCGGAATACAAAAAAGAATTCACAAACCTATACTTATTTAATATTTGGTGATTAGTGAAATAGTGATTACTATGGTGATAAATAATTCAAAATAAAAATGTAGAATGTAAAATAGCGTAAAATAGTAAATAATAGCTAGATAATAATTAGATTCTTAAATTAGATAAACGATTTGTCAATATTTATATCATTAAATTCAATTTGTGAACGAGTTATAAATGTCTTAAGCCTTAACTTAAATGTATTTATGTTGTTTAGGTCCCTAATTGGTGGAGGAATATTATTCCAACATTTGGAGGCTGCATACCGGAAGCTTCCTCGAAAGGCTGCGGTTCTGTGATGTGGTGTAGCCAGCTGCTGAGCACAACGCCTGGCCTTGCGCTGCCGATGGTTATTTATCCACGTAAGCTTTGAATACAGGTATGACGGACATTTATATTTGATTACTCCAAAAAGAAGACATGCTAAGTGCAGCTTACGACGGGATTTCATTTTTAAAATGTTGTGCTTGTTTAAAAATGGTGTCAAATGGCTCCTTGGTGGTACGTCAAAGCAATACCGTGCGCAGGCATTTTGAACCCGCTGAATAAGTCTTTCGGTGCGTGCTAGTAGTCGTATAACAGTTTTTTACAGCAATAACAACTGCAATTTGAATTTATTTGTTTAAATCATTAATTTTTTTACGATTTTCAAACAACCCCCTGGCCCGATCGATCGAAATCAGGTCATTTGGCCCGAAACATCAATTAATAATCGTAATTGTAAAATGTTAAGCAATTGTGCAGTTCTAACTTCGAAAAAATAAATAATATTTTATTTCAGCCGTTATATGGCTCCGTTGCTGTATTTTGATGAAGTGTCAAATAATTATGATCTGAATATTGTCTTGGCCCTACAGTAGTTCGTCAGTTAGATTATCAAAAAAAAATCGACTCGTTTTTGAAGATACGACGCTTTTAAAATTCTAAATATGCCACGCCTTGGTATAATTTTTAGTAAGTTCTGACGTCCGAAGCCCCCACTCCCTAGTTTTGATGCGTTTTAACTTTGTCAATATTCATTGATTTACAAAAAACAAAAAATACGTGTCCATTATTTTCCAATACTTTAACTGACGTACTAAATAGATTTGCAGTTTTTTAACACTGTCGCCATATCTATTGTGGTTTGTCGCTTGAGCGTGAAGCTTGTGGCCAAGGGGTAATGAAAGAAGAGAAATGAGATGAACAGAGTAATGTTATAGACAAAAAGTAATGAAAGACGGTTACATCTGGCTAAGTTGCCAAAAGCTTTTTTTTCGCGTGTAATATATCAAATCAGGCGTTTTTGGTGTGCTCCTGTCTCGGGAAAACGTTATTTGGAACCATCGCATGTGCTCCTGTCTCGGGAAAACGTTATTTGGAACCGTCGCATAACATTTTTTGTTCATAGTTTTGAAATTTATTCTGCTGAACATAGTAAAAGGCAGTCTTCTTTCACACAGACAGACGTTTACTAAATAAATAGCTTTGCCCGCGATTTCGTTCGCATGGCAGTTTGAATGTGTAAGTCATCATCATCATTTTCAACCTATTTAGGTAGTCTTTTACGCCGATCGGTTGCCATCTTGTTCAATAGATCTCGATTGACTGATAAGTTAACCCAGCGTCAGCTGATGCACCCGCGGTGGGTTTAGGATTGGGAGGTTAGGTTAGATCAGAAAAATAAAAATTAAGTCATAGTACGCCGGGTGAAAGTTGTTTCATTTAATAGCTTAAATAAAATCGTCAACTGCATGGTGATTATTTTAATTTACAACGGTACCTCCCGGACTATAATCTATAATTTACTTCCCGAATGTCATCATTATCTGTCAGAAACATCAATAAATCACTCGGTATCATGCGATGATGATGATGCTGTTAGCTAGCTAATGATATCGTGTTACCATGTTCATTTAGATAATTAGTATGTTGCATGTTGTGACTGTTATCATTTATCATTACTCATTAGCTTGTATGTATAGTCCCCGCTACGAGAAACTATAAATTTTGTAAACACACATTCGGGCTCACAACCTTAGGATGAAATAAAAAAATGACAGCGTCAGCGTGAACTTACTTCAAAATGGCTGCCCAAATGTTTACGTTCCATGAAGTCAGATACGTTCCAGTACCACAAAACATTAGACGACAGCGGTTTATATTGCAAATCTATTACCCGACCAAGTGAAATTTCTCATTGCCATTGAATTGTTAAGTGCTCTTGCTTAGTTTCGTATTACAATAATTGGAGTTGAATGAATTTGGGAATATTTGTTGTTGATTGAATTGTCGCTACGTATCTTGGTAAAAATGTTTATTTATAAAAATTATAGCTTATCGTGGCGGGGTCTATAGTTATAGTTAAGGGGCATGTTAATGATGTCGTTGTCAATCTGTGTGTTTTGTTTTATTTTTTCATACAAATGAGAAGCATTATTTCAGTTTTTGTAAGTGGAGCACCATGTGTCACCGTAAAATTGTAATCTATCTAACGAGATTGTAAACTCTCGAAAGATTGTCAAACGAACATACTGCTTACAATACAACGCATTAGTTTTCAGTAGATTATAATCTATCGAAGTGAAACCGTAATATTGTGAAATGCATGCGCCGGAAGTATCTCCGCCCCCAAAATCAGGACTTGGGGCACCCCGACGATGGGTTAGTTAGGTTCCTTTAAACTCTGCAGACAGAAAAAGGAGCGCCGCGTAGTCCGTCGACTACGCTTTTTAGGGGATAAAGTGTTTTGAGGTTAGGTTATATTAATCGGTATTTCTCAGGAATGGTGCAATATCTTTTCATGAGAGTGGTACCATGGTCCAAGGGGGACCCTTCCCTCCTCCTCTCCACACCGCGCGAGCCAATTTCCGTCGCATACATTTGACAATATTAGGGTGGTACGTCATATTGTAAGGGGTATGTTTGTTTGACAATCTTAAGAGAGTTTATAATCTCGCTAGTTATATTACAATCTAACGGTTTTTACAATGTGACGCTGACATATAAATATTGTATTGTGGTTAGGCCTCGTCCCCACTACGTCGTGACGATTAATTTATCGTTGGCAAAAGTCGTGGACTATGATAGAGGGCTGAGTAGAGCTTATCCTAATGTTTAAGATTTGTATCGTTTTTTTTCTCGTTCTACATTGTGCTCACATAATAGGCTTGTGTCCTGAAAAAATCTAATTAGTCCGTCAGATTATCAAAAAATATTTGACTCGTATTTTTTCTTGTGTTGCGTAAACCAAAATTGACGAAGATACGAGTACGACGCGACTTTTTTAAAATTCGCAACACGTCACGCCGAGCTATAATTTTTAGTCCGTTGTGACGTCACAAGCCCCCACTCCCGAGTTTTCATGCGTTTTATCTTTGTCAATATTCATTGATTTACATAAAACAAAAAATACGTGTGCATTATTTTCCAATACTCTAACTGACGAACTAATTAGATTTGCAATTCAGGTGGAAACTAGCATAATATAGACGATATTGTACCCAGAACTATGTAATAATGAGTTAACTTGATTTGAAAAGAATTTCCATGGATTTTCTTGTCCATTCTTTTCCATGCGGTCAACGCTTTGGAATGGGCAACTATAGTCCTTTCACAGTTATTTTATGATTGTGACTGGACTGTAGGTAGTTTATTTTTGACTATGCAATATATAATCACTTTATCAACCCGATCGAATCACTATAAACATCATCATCATCATCATCATCATCATCTGTTTAGCTTTTTCTCAACTATGTTGGGGTCGGTTTCCAGTCTTACCAGATACAGCTGAATACCAGTATTTTACATGGACACTGCCTATCAGACTTCCACAAACCAGTTAGTATTTTGGTTAGTAGTTAGCAGTTGGTATTTTTGTCTTCAATTATTGATCATAACAGAGCCTGTCTGTCTGTGTATGTTATTCCGTTTGACATTGTTGAAAATATTTTTTAATTTCTTTGACCATTTTGACATTTTTCATTTTTATTTTATTGTACGAGTATGTAATTCCAATGACATGCCACTTATTCTAACTTTATAAATTTATATTGTAAACTATTTGCATGCCCATGTGACGGCAAAATGTGGAGATCCTTTTTATACTACAACATCTATGTACTTATTACCCATGTTTGCAAAGTAATAAATGATTTGATTTGATTTGATTTGATTTGATTTGATTTGAGTACCGGGTAATACGATACCGCTTGGTAAGACTTCTTGGGCCACTGACTACCTAACGACTGTCAAAGATCACCAAATAACAACAGGGACCAACGGCTTAACGTGCTTTCCGAGGCACGGAGAAAACCCGGTACGTAATGGGTGGTCACCCATCCACAGACCAGCCTAGGCAAGAACGGCTTAACCTATATTTCGACCCAAGTGGCTGTTATTATTTAACCCAATCACTATACCCACGGCAAAACATTCTGAAAACTTTAAAGATGTTACCTCAATTAACCTTGATGAACAAGAACATCGTATCTTCTAACACCGATCAAAGTTATGAAGATTTTTTCAAGAGGGTAATTCGAGAAGAGTCGATTGAAACCCAAGGTTGCTCAGGGGTTGACAGGGTATAACACGCAACTTAAGAATAACCCTCGAAAACTGACCGGAGAATCACCCACTCAAGGGTGAGAACCCCGATTAAAGTTTCGAGTATCATTTTTGGGGTTTCATAGAATGGATAAAAAGGATACTCGTTCTCTTATATTATACAGGTTGTAAACCACCTCATCAGGAAGCCGTCAACCAAGCATTCTGTACATCAAACTAAGTAACTTAACGCTAAAATGTAACGCACTTAAAACATTGTGCTGATGAATGGATTGAATAGTACGGGGGTCTTAGATTGGTATAAAGTAAAAATCTTGCAGTCAAACTTGTATTTAAAAAAGACTTGTCAAGAAGTTGGAACTTTGACCCCCAATATCTCCGTAACTAGAAGGTTCCCAGGTATGGTGTAGAACAAAAAAAATATCGCAATGACAGGGAGACCAAGTGCCTTTCGGCTTCGTTAAGAGATGTTTTACACTCTTCATTAAAAGTATGTTTTGATAAAAATAGTTAATTTGAACCATAGATTTCAAGGGTCTAGACTATGGTTTAGACTGCCTCGATAATCGAGTGACTGCAAGCGCGAGTGCCAAGCATGAGGTCCTGGGTTCGATTACCGGATCCGACAATATGTTATTGGGTTTTTCCATCTAGCCACGCTTGTAATCCCCAAATGGTTAAGCAGAGGTGGACCATATCGTACACCCACATTTGTTAAAGTTGTACGGTTGAACAAGCTAATTGGTATAGAGTTTAACCCACAAATTACATTGTAAAGTGTAAACCAAATAGCTTGTACGATCGTACTAGCCACGTAATAGTGGACAAAGCTATTGCTATCCACCGGTTACAGATCCAAACTCAGTGACTGTTACCGAGATAGCTCATGTGAAACCTGTTGAAAAACAACCTGGCACCTTCCTTTTTTTTTTGTTGGCAACTCGCACGCACGTTATAAAATACAGTCACTTGAAAACAGATTGAAACCAATATAAAAAAAAAGCTTTCCTCGTTTAAAGATATTTTCAGTTTATCTGACGTATTTTACGTCAGATTTACAAGGTCGCGCGAGATGACGTCAACAAATAAAAAATCGGAAGGTGCCAATTCGCGAGCACTCGCGAGTTTCACAGTCGCCAGTTGACGAATAAGCTAGCCTGACAACTAGTCTTACCAAGGGGTTTCGTATTATCCAGTACTAACTTGGTTGTGGAGGTCAGATAGGCAGTCGCTCCATGTAAAATACTGGTACTGAGCTGAATCTGGTTAGACTGGAAGCCGACCCAAACATAGTTGGGAAAAGGCTAGATAATGATGTCAGGCAAAAGTGAAACTAAAATGGAGGTTCAAAATTGTCTCGAGTTAGAACCACGCCGTCCAAAGAAAATACAATAAAATATACGCGAGAAGTCTTAACATTCTTACGCTTAATAAAACTCGGTAGGCCTGCAAAGACGTTATTACTCATATTGCCTCACCCTGTATTAGCATAGGGGTGTTCTCAGAAACAACTGTGACGGTTTGCTTTATTAGTTATTTCTGGGTTTCTTATGACTCCCAGTATAGACGCTACAAACCTTGTATGTGTGTACGTGTGTCGTTGGAATAAAGTTGAAATTGCAATGGTTTAGGTGTGTCAGTGAAATGCAACAGCTACAGATAAATAAGGCTAGTTTTTAACCGACTTCCAAAAAGGAGGAGGTTCTCTATTCGACTGTATGTATTTTTTTTTTTTTTTTTTATGTATGTTACCCGATTACTCGAAGACGCCTAAACCGATTTGAAAAATTCTTTTTTTATTTGAAAGGGTATACTTCCAAGTTGGTCCCATAGTCGCCAAGTCGGGATCTGATGATGGAATCTTGGAAATCGAGGGAACTCTTCAAATTTTATAGGATAACGTACAGCAATTTTTATATTTTCTACAACAAGTGAAGCATTTGCGTTTGATAAGAACCATTCTACCATCAGATCTGATGATGAAGCCAAGAGTCACGGAACTCCATAATGAGACAATGTATCCTAGTCGTGTTTGGGCTTGTTGTAATTGTAACGGTATGCACTTTCCATGTGAACCACTAAAAAGTGAAAAATAAAAACTTTTTTGCAAAAAATAAAACCGACTTCAAAAAGAAAAAGTGAAAAATAACTTTAGCTTCTGAAGTCGGTGACAAAAAAATTAAATCAATCATACAAACGTCACCGACTTCAGAAGCTAAAGTTATTTTTCACTTTTTCTTTTTGAAGTCGGTTTTATTTTTTGCAAAAAAGTTTTTTATTCTAAAGACTCGCTAGCTAACTCTTACCAAAGAAACCATTTTATTTAGTAAAAGTTAGCTAGCGAGTCTTTGGTCTTCAAATGTAAAAAGTGTAGCAAACACTATCAAAACGGAAAAACAGTTTCAAACATAATATATAAATAATGGTAGTACACACCATTATTTATATTTTATGTTTGAAACTGTTTTTCCGTCTCTTACCCTCTCAAGGTTCATTGAAAGACCAGCGCCAGACAGCATGACCTGTCTGACTGCATGAATGCTGCAATGGACCTTTTTAGCGCAGCCGTGAGGCACACAGCGCGTACTATGTTTTCCACATTATTTGTACATTATATTATTGTGTGTGTACTTTAATAACTGACGTCAAATAAATACTTTATTTATTTTTAATTATTTTGCATGATATCAATATAATTTAAAGCTTATGTTACTTGGTAAAGATGTAGATGTCTAATTGTGGAATAATTTTTGAAATGAAAACTTCTTTAGGCACGTTGATCACTTTTTGGGTGAAGAAAAATCATGGAACTCGCGTGACCGTCACCTAACGCTTCGTAGCACTCGTAGCCGATCAGCTACTGCGTAGCACCGGCACAACCCGTAGCAGATATAGTTACTTAGTTTTCACTCCTATCTGTCCCCACAGACTGCCCCGCATGTTTCTTTTAAATCGGTTGAGTAGTTCTTGAGTAAAACCGTAACAAACAAACAAAAAATAAAATGTTCTTTCAGCTTACGTATAAATATAAGCATGCACTGTTTAACTACACCGCAGGACAAATACGAGCCATATTTCCACCCATCACAGACGGTAACTCATAATATAGGAATTCCCAGAAATATAAATTATGAATGTTTACAAAAACACACACACGTTTATTTTAACGTTATATAATAACTGTCAAAAATACGAAACTCATTCGTTGTAACTCGTTCATTTATCAAATTTTCTACCGTCTTCAAATGGGTAATTTTTCATCAGTAAAACTGAAAATATGTAGGGCAGGAGTTTTCTGTCATATTCTAGGTATTTATTTACTTTAGTAAATATGTACATTATTTAGGTATGCGTTCTGTTCGCTCATGTTTGTTTACACAAGCAAGTATGAGATAATTTGGCTAGGAGCATAATGGGTGATTACTTTGTCAGTCCCCGCAATAAAGGGGATAAAGGGGTTTGAACTTTTTGGCCGTCCTTCCCAGTCTTCTTCCCGTACTTCCCGGTCTTCTTCCCGTTCTTTCCGGTCTTCTTCCCGTTCTTCCCGGTCTTCTTCCCGTTCTTTCCGGTCTTCTTCCCGTTCTTCTTCCCGGTCTTCTTCCCGTTCATACTGGGCTTCTTCCCGTCCTTCCCGATCTTCTTTCCGTTCTTCCCGGTCTTCTTCCCGTCCTTCCCGTGTTCTTCCCATCCTTCCCGGTCTCCTTCCCATCCTTCCTGGTCTTCTTCTCGTTCTTCCCGGTCTTCTTTACGTTCTTCCTGACCTTCTTCCCGTTCTTCTAGATGCCAGCAATCTATTGATACATGTACATGCGTGTCTGATTAAATCAAAGTTGTGCTGTAGATTCTATCAGTGAATGGACTTTAATAGTTCTTATCTCGGAAACGTGACACTTCAGAACATTTTGTTTCTTACAAAACTTGTTTGTGTTGATACCAGCTATCGATTTATAAAGGTCTTAGGCGTGGCCGCTACCTTAAACAAAAATCAAAATGGCGGAAAAAAATCCGGCCACGCTTCATACTAAAATGTTCCCAGACCTTTGTAAACACACATTCGGGTTCGCAACCTTTTGATCAATTTAAAATATAACAGCGTCAGCGCTAGCGTGATCTTACTTTAAAATCGGCCCATATGTTTACGTTCCGTGATGTCAAATGCGTTCCAGTACCAAAAAGCAAAAGACGACAGCGCTTTAGCTTTATATCGCCAAAATATAACCCGACCAAGTGAAATTGCTCGTTAGATTCGTTTTACACGTATGAAACTCGGAAGCACACGATAACACTTTCCCCGACCTCTATATTATAGCAAAGAAGGACCTAATGCTATACTACATAGCATGGCGTTCACATTGAGCGATATCATAGCTAGCATTTATAGTATAGCAAGCTCAGAAAGAGTTCAAATAAAAGGGGAAAAAATTCGCTTGCGTTACGGCCGGGGGTGAGGGAGGAGGAAAAGGGCGGCACGTGATATAGCATAACATGAACTCAGCGTATTGCACTATTTTATAGCGTATAGTAAGCCAATCAAATATAATATAAGTAGTACAGTGTGAACGTGTCCATAACAAATGTATGGTGCGCGATATTGTCGTGCTATGAGCTATATACTATTATGCTATTATATAATAGCGTAGTCTGAAAGCGGCTGTATTCAGCAAGTAGGTTTTTAAAAACACTTCTAGACGTCTTTTTTTTTAAACTAGATGGTGCCGGTGTTTCGTATCTGACTACTCTGAGAAGAAACAGCCAAAACAAACTCAGAGGTCATAGTCTCTTTTGAAGTCCAGACAAACTTGCTCTATTCACATGAGGACTATGCAGCTCACAGGGATCTTTGAAAAAAGACCACACACATTTGTTTGGACCTGTCCAGTCAGTGCAAGCATTTGTCTCGCTTGAACCGCGTTCCGATGCAGTTGCGCCGGAAAATTAATATTCTTTAAATTGCTTAGCGGGGCGCAAGCCGTCGCTCGTAATAGAACCGCTATGAGTGAAACACTTGGGGTGAATGAGCTGCTGGCGTTTCTGCAGCAGAAACTGGATGACTGTGATGGACGAGGTGTCCGCAGTTCAGATCTGCGCAATGAACTTCAGCGAGGAAGACATAGCTGCCGCCAAGCTGTTGCTATTCACTGTGCTGAATAAGCGCGAACAGATGGTGTCCCGCCGCCGTGACGGGACCAAGAGAAGCCTGCAGGATATAATCACGCTGCTCAAGGAGACCGATCCCGATGACGTACCGACGTTTGTGGTGAAGGAGCTAAGCAAGCTTCCTCCTGTCACGTTTGACCACGTCGATGTAACGAGCCTACTCAAGGATATTGTCTTTTTGAAGGCCAGTCTTGCGGATGTGCTTGCAAAATTGGATGTATCCCAGAACATCGTCACCGTTTTGCGCAAGGAAGTTAGTGAGTTGCGCAACAGTGTGGCAATATCAGCAGTTTATGCGCCTAACGCTGACACGGGTCGTGGAACCGGCCACGATGTATCGTCGGTGAATTCCGCGTCAGCTGTTTCAACACCGGCGCATACGTCGATTGCTGAGCTTGCAATGTATTCTGCCCGCGCGCCTCGCATCCCCGCGGCGACTCCTACGCGTTGCGCGGCCCGAGCCTTACGGAGGGATTACGCCAGCGTCACCGCAAGCCCCTCTGAGGCTCTTGTTATTAAACCTGTGCCTGTAAAGGCGCCGAATAAGGACGATAACGAGGGTTTCGTGACGGTACGGAGGAGGAAGCGCCGTTCGCGCGCAACCAAGAACCTCTGCGGCAAGGCTCCTGCAGACCCTAAGGTGAGCCTGCGTGCTGCCAAGCCGAACACACCGGTGTACATTTCCCGCTTGCATTACAACACTAAAGCGGAGGACAGGCGCACGTACTCCACGTGCGCCTAAAGACGAGGTACACACCGAGGGTGCAGTTACTGCAGTCGCGCCGCAACGTCAATTTCAAGACGTTCGTGGTGCGAGTACCGAATTGTTACCTGCCCATGGTTATGGAGGAAGACTTTTGGCCACAGGACGTGGTGTTCCGTCGCATCCGTGGGTAAGTACCACTGGACAGCGTTCACAAGTGAAGTGTGACTAAGTGAAGTGTTACTAACATAGTTTTAAGTCTTATTTATTGACACAAGTTTTGTATTTAATTTATATATGTTAGTTTATAAGGTATATATCTATGGGTCATTGTAGCCTGAAATAAATAAATTTAATTGAATTGAATTGAATTTGTCAGTAATCGTCTAGCTCGACTTATAACTCAAGGAGCTCAACTAAACGACGAACAATACCAAAGGACATTTGGGTAGGTCGCTTATGGTACTCAAACTGCCAGACAGTTGTGGGAAAAAAACAAACAAAAAATAAAAATGTGACCCACATGGTCCCCCCACATTCACAATAATCAAATTAAATAATAATTCTTTTCAAAATGAATGTCAATAAACATCACACATAACTTTTTTCCGCGTATAACTAATGGTTAAGGTGCCTTCTTTCGTAGCTGTCGGTGTTTCATTCACAAAGAAAGAAATTCATAAACAAAGAATATCCTAACCATGTCATCTACTTGTCACTTTTTTAATACAAATATCAAAGAAAGCTTTTCTGTGACGTTTTGTTTCTAACCGTCCGGCACAGAGCAGAGTATAAGCTTCATACAATCACACGAATCGGTTGCACCACGTGCGTGACCACTGGCCGCTTGTCGCGTACGCGGCAAAAGTGGAAATAACCGGTTTACGCTGTCACAGCCAGTTGAAAATGTCAGGGTTGTCAGGGCAACACACGTTGTTTGTTTTGTGACAAGTTAGAATATTTTAATGTAAAAGCTTGGTACTTATTAATAAAGGTTGTTTATTGTACTGTGTGTATTAATAATAGGTACTAGAAAAAAATAAAAAGATATCATACTTTAACTATCCCAAGGAGTACAACAGGTAAGTAAATATTTGATTAATTTGTCTTCACCTATTGTGACAACCCTACCAAAATAGGTAAAAATTTTGCACGTTGTTAAGAAGCTTATACTTTGTTTACTTACTCATGTGCGTCCGGTAAGCAAAATGTCAAACAGACAGAGACAGCAACCTACCGAAACCGGCTAGTAAGTTATGGAAATGGCCGTTAGTCGGTGTCCAATCTAACTGGATGCAGCCAAATACCAGCATTTCAAATGATCCCACTTCAGAAATTATGCAATGAAGATTGTCTCAGAGTTGCGGCAGCACAGTGGTGGCGGCCCCGACTTACGAACAGTCTGTAAGTCGTGGGTTCACAGACCTGAGTTTGTGTTATTTATTTCATCACCAATGCTCTTAAAACGGTGAAGGGAAACATCGTGAAGAAACCGGCACATCCTAGAACCAAAATTCGAAGACATGTGACATCTACCAATCCGCACTGGGCCCGCGTGGTGGGTTATAGCCCATATGCAAAATACGCGCTTTGACGTGGAGTTGCGAACACCAGTCCGTTGTACAATACATATATCATCATTATTCTCTTGGCCTTATCACAATTCATTTGGGGCTAGCGAAGCATGTCTTCTTCTTACACACTTCTCTATTTTTAACCGACTTCTAAAAAAGGAGGAGGTTCTCAATTCGGATGTTTCTATTTTTTTTTTTATGTTTGTTCGCGCATAACTCCGTAGCTTGCCAACCGATTTGAAAAATTCTTTTTTTGTTGGAAAGGGTATACTTTCCAAATGGTCCCATAGCCACCAAGTCGGGATCTGATGATGGAATCTTGGCGAAATCGAGGGAACTCTTCAAATTTTATAGGATAACGTACAGCGATTTTGATATTTTCTACAACAAGTGAAGCATTATTTTGCGTTTGATAAGAACCATTCTACCACCAGATCTGATGATGAAGCCAAGAGTCATGGAACTCCATAATGAGACAATGTATCCTAGTCGTGTTTGGGCTTGTTGCAATTGTAACGGTATGCACTTTCCGTGTGTATCAAGCACATGTGAACCACTTAAAAGTGAAAAAAAAAACTTTTTTTGCAAAAAATAAAACCGACTTCATAAAAAAAAACAAAAAAGTGAAAATAACTTTAGCTTCTGAAGTCGGTGACAAAAAAATTAAATCAATCAAACAAAGGTCACCACACTTCAGAAGCTAAAGTTATTTTTCACTTTTTTGAAGTCGGTTTTTTCGTCATCTCATCAGACACTTAAGAATAGAATGGAAAAAAGAATAGAATAATCATTCAACACAATAGAGCAGTACATACATATAACAACAAACAGCTTAACAATTAATTAAAACAACTCAACTGCTGCTGTTTTTTCTTGCTATATCATTCTGAACACAGTACATCCATCGTTTCTTTGGTCTTCGTCTACTAATATACCCAAAACTTGGAAAATCAAATACGTACCCAAATTATTTTCATCTGAAACTACAAAACGAATTAAGTCCAATTTCCCATCTCACAAAGCTGAGCTATTGTCGTTCCAAAACTCAGACAAAATAACTATTTCGGTCTGGATTTTAAATTCAATGAACTATTGATTGTCTGCGGCGTCTCAGTCTTGATCCAGACTGAATTATTCAGTAGCAGTGAAATGGCTGGCTGGTCTGTTAGCATGCTTATTTATTTCTTTGTTTATGCTAAGCTAATTCGTTGATAAAGTTATATACAGGGTAGAATTTTTCAATGCCACCTGGAGGGAAAGTACTGAAAATACTGGAGATAGCAATTTGTACTCAAAGGAAACATTCCTTTATTTAAAAAAAAAACACAAACAACATTCTCAGATTTTCGAAAATTATTTGCCACACTCGGACATCGAACCCGGGATGGATCGACTAAAGTTCGACAAAATAACATTCTGTACCTTTTTGACATCAATCGATAGGGTAAATCAATGGATCAAATCTCTCTAACAAACAGCATAAATTAAATGAAAGGAAAACCATGAATAAAATTGGTTTATTTTGTTGAAGTTATCCCATTGAATTGAAAACTCTTCTTTAAATTTCATGGTTTTCCCTTAATTTATTTGATTATGTTTGTTAGAGAGATTTGATCTATAAGATTGACCCTATCAATTAATGTCAAAAAGTACAGTATGTTATTTTGTCGAACGTTAGTCTTTGATTTCCGAGTCTGGCAAACATTTTCGAAAATCTTTGAACACAGTTTTGTTTGTTTTTAAAAATAAAGGAATGTTTCCTTTGAGTAAAATTTGCTATCTCCATTATTTCGAGTACTTTCCCTCCAGATGGCATTGAAAAATTCCAGCTTGTATAAGCTAATCCTCTATAAAAGGGATCCACTGAATAGACGGGTTTTGTGTCTGGTGGACTATTGATGGGGCTACAAAAACCCGGCAACAACCATCGGGTGGTTGTTGTCGGGATTTTGTATGTAGGGCAACCACGAGGAGAGGAGCTCATGCTGTCGCTTTCCATTAGGCTCGATCTTCAGGTTAAGCCGTGCGTGCTTAGGTTGGTCCGTGGATGGGTACCGCCCATTACATACCGATTTCGCTCCGTGCTTTAAAAAGAACGTTAAGCCGTTGGTCCCGGCTGTCTTTTAATCATCAATCATCTCAGTGTTCTAGCGAAATCCTTCATCTATCTTCATCGTATCCGGCACACATGAAATATGGCAATGTCATTATCAGAAAACAGTAATTTGTCAGAATTTTCTTTCGTCATATTAAACACAGGAAATGATTTGAGGAAAATATCTTCAACAATAGAATTTTCTTGGATACGCGTGAAACACTCATGGAAGGCTTTAAATAAATTACGTAATATGGTAGCTCTAACAAACCTCTAATGTACGTTCAAGTAATTTGTGAAATAAGTTACCTACTACCAAACTTACGAATTTACGAAATTTGCTTCAGGATTGGCTTTACGACGACAGTCATTACGACAATTTTTGATTATTTTAATCATTTCCCGTTGACCCCACCAGTGGGACGACGAGTGGTGGATTCAGCGGGAATACACCATTCATTGTCACCCCGAATTTAAATTAACCACAAATAAACGAACGAACAACAGCCTGACCAAATAGAATTCGTGTTTTTCGGATCCGGTCATTAGTCACTTTAAATGAATCGTCAAGCGCGCCAGTGGTAACATCACGCTACCTACTTAAAAGCTTAAGCACACCTTTAGCACGCTTCAATAGAGCCGTGAAGTTTTGAGCTTGCAGCAAGGATTACGAGCAGTATCTAAAGTTTAGACGTTAGTGCGTTAAATTGTATTTTCAAGTAATTTGTTTCCTCTGTGTTTTCATTTAACATAACCTATCTTCGCCCCAAATAATGTCTGAGTCTAAAGAAATAAATCCAGTCACTACAATAAGTATATAAGATGTACTTAAGGCTGTGGTATCTGCTAAATTAGCAACTCTATTTGTGGTGGTTCAAACTTCGTTTGAAATGCTGTTAGAATAAAGTTCTAATCAGCTTGCACTACAAAGTGGTTGTTACGTCAGTCACAGGCGGGCCGAATAGTGCGAAATGAGAGGTTTTTATTTAATTGTAGCCTAATGAATCATTAGATCAAAATTCCAATTGTACCATTTGTGAAGAAAATAGCGACAAATATTTGTGTGTAAAAAAAAACTAAAACTTAATGCCGTTTAGGAGTAGTTACGAAATTTCAAATTAAAAATGCTTTGCTTTGAACATTTTGTTCGTATAGGAATAATAAAGTTAGAATTATTTCAATTTTATTGTACCAATTATAGTTTAAAGTCTAACAAGCAACATACATATAATTTTTTTGCACATTTATATTCACTCATCAAAGAGGAGTTACATGGAGAAAACTTCTCGTTAGCAGATACCACCCCCTTAACTAATTATCAATACCACGCGTAGCGGCGAACGGCGAGACGTGATACTCCTTTGATTGCTACGAAAGTGTAGCAGCTGTAGCGACTTGCTACGGCGTAGCCACTGCGTAGCCGCGCTTATAACAAATCTACGCTATTTTTGGTTTTTATCCTAAATCCTTTTCTAAAATGTATCTTTGCACAATTACAACACGTGAAAAGCGTATGGATGTATACAGGGTGTAAACCACCTCATCACAAAGCCGTCAACCAAGCATTATGTACATCAAACTAAGTAGGTAACTTTACGCAAAAATATTGCTGGGAATCGACTTTTTTTGGAGTGAAAAATCATGTTTTGTGATAGAAGTCAACGTACTGAAAACATTGTGCTGATGGATGGATTGAATAGTACGAGGGTCGTAGAGATGTTTAAAGTAAAAAACTTACAATTAAAACTTGTATTAAAAAAAAAAACTCGTCAAAAAGTTGGAACTTTGACCCCCAATATCACCGAAACTGCAGGTTCCCAGGTACGGTGTAAAACAAAAAAAAATGCAAATAATGGGGAGAACAAGTGCCTTCCGGTTTCGGTAAGAGGTGTTTTACACCCTTTATAATGTAAAACTGCAACGGTTGTTAAAACTCTCTTAGCGAAGCCGAGAGCCACTTTTTCTTCCAGTCATTGTCATCTTAATTGTATTAAACTATACATGGCAGACCCGAAGGCACCTAAAAAGCCGATTCCTGCCGGTTTTCCTTAGGGAACAAGACACTTTTCGTAGTGTCTACATTACAATGAGACCTTACACCACAAATTTTTAAGTAGTACAAATACTTGAAGGACTTGTTAAAGATTGTCTTGTTGTTATAATGTGAAGTCTCAATAAATAATACAGCAAAGTTATAAGCGTTTGTTTATACCCCAAAATGTCACTCAATTTATGGAAATATAGTACAGGCCAAATGAACACCTTGGTTTTCCCGATCTTCCTCTATGGAGCGGAGACGTGGACATTGCGTATGCAGGACCGACGCAAGATTGACGCCCTTGACATGTGGTGTTGGAGGCGCATGCTAAGGATTTCCTGGACCGCTCATCGGACTAACGTGTCAATACTCAAAGAACTCAATATTAAACAAAGACTGTCGTCGCTTGTGCAACTACGAATCCTCAGATTCTTTGGACACGTTACCCGCAACAATGATTCCATTGAGCGTTTGGTAATCCAGGGTAGAGTCGAGGGCACGAGACCACGTGGTCGATCACCAACCCGTTGGACAGATTCCATTGAAACTGTCACCAAGATCCCTCTTGCAGAATGTACTCGCCATGCGGCCAATAGAGACCGGTGGAAAAGGATCGCGAAGGCAGCGACCGCAGCTGTGAACGACCCCTCATGACCACGACCACTCTGTCAAGAGTGAACGACTGAGAAGAAGAAGTACAGGCCTTTTTTAAATTCTTATTAGTAATCGTTTTTGCAACCATCATCCGTCATTCAGTCATTCATCCGATCATCGTAGCGTCATTCAGTTATGAGTTTACCAGAAATTTTGGGATTTCGTTTTTTTGACTTCTGACTACATAAATATGATCAGTAAAGGGTACGGATACAGCCCCATTTTTTTGTACTATTTAAAAGCTAGTGATGTATATTTACGGAGATATTAAAGGTCAAACTCACACAATATGAACAACGCTAAGCTGCTTTTGTTGAATGTGTTTCTACTCGTACATACATTCGATTTTGTCACACGTCTGTGTCAAGACCAATAAGTATGTAGTACCTCCCTTTCTCCTACGCACGTACACATCGTGGTTCTATAAAGTTCATGAACTTTGATTAAAAAACTTGCCATAATTTGTTTTACTCTCGAGACACATGCACCTAATCAACAAATAAATAATAACATTATGAGCATGAATGTACGTGTACACATCTGTAACACCTGGAGTACAGTCATGAACAACAATATCTATGTATTACTATTCTCAAAGTTGAAATCAGTGGATTTCAACCTTGAGATAATACCAAATTCTTATTACATGACTGTATCAGTTCTAAAATAGGGGCTAATGGCTTAATAATAAAAGACGCATGATGTTAAAGAAAGTTAAGTACAGTCATACCAAGGGGTATCGTATTACCCAGTGCTGATTGAGTTGTAGAGGTCAGATAGGCAGTCGCTCCATGTAAAATACTAGTATTCAGCTGCATCCAGTTAGACTGGAAGCCGACCCCGACATAGTTCGGAAAAGGCTAGGCTATGATGATGATGCCCTTAACTGTACAATCGTCAATAAAACTTAGTTCACGTATTTATGTTAAACATAAGAATCCTACGCGAAGTATTTCATATGTATATTGCGTGGAGCGATTGCTGAGAACAGGGGTGTCAAAAATAAAATATCACTATTTGTATGTAGTGAGAAAGAATATTTCAAGCATATATATCAGAAAACTATGCAAATTGAGGTCGTTCAGAAGTTTTGAAGCGAAAAATTCCTTAGGCGCGTTGAGCACTTTTGGGTGAACAAAAATCATGGAACTCACGTGACCGTCACCTAACGCTTCGTAGCACTCGTAGCCGATCCACTACGGCGTAGCACCACACAGGCGTGCGCGGAGCACTACCCAAAGCAGATTATTTCACTTCTGCGAGAGAAAAAGCTCAAAATAGGAAATATTATCTTCCCCGTTTTTGCAACATTTTTGTTTATGCTCCGCTTCAATTGGTCGTAGCGTGATGTTAAATAGCCTATAACCTTCCTCGATAAATGGACTATCCAACACAAAAATATTTTTTTCAATTCCAACCAGTAATTCCTGAGATTAGCGCGTTCAACCAAACACAGCCCCCAAAGACTGCCCCGCAGTTTTTTTTTATTATTATTTTGGACTAGCGACCCGCCCGGCTTCACACGGGTGCAAGGTAGCATATACATATAAACCTTCCTCTTGCATCATTCTATAGCTGAAAACTGCATTAAATTCCGTTGTGTAGTTTAAAACATATCTACGCGCACAAACAGGGGGAGGGACTTTGTTTTATAATATGAAAACATATTTAAACATGTAAGGAAAGTGTTATTGTTTTAACCTTCTTTTATATTTAATAGTTTTATACTGATACTCAGCTGCATCCGGTTAAACTGGAAACCGTACATTGCTTCTCATCACTTGCCCATACCACGACAATCGATTACCACACAACTTTTCAATCACCGGCGCCACTTTCAGACTCCCTCTTATGTCATCATCATTATCATCATCAGCCTATTAATGTTCCCACTGCTGGGACACAGGCCCCCTCTCTATTAGAAGGAATGGGATATAATCCACCACGCGGGTCCTGTGCGGATTCGTAGAAACCACATGTCTTCGAATTTTTGGTTCTGGACATGCCGGTGGTCCTCTTATGTACTCATTTCTTAATTAAAAACCAAGTAAACAATATCATTCAATATCACAAAACTCAATTCATTTCCAAAGGACTTCGTGGACATTTTCCTACAGAAAACAATAAAGGGTTTTTCGTACTTGGCTTTATCTTCGCTTTCTCATTATTAACAACACTTTGACTCGTTTTGCACAAAGTGTATTATGCTCAAAGGAGCTCGAAGGAAAAGTAGATAAAAACTGTACTAGCTTCACTTAAGAAGAAAAGAAAATTTGTACTAAGTTCTTTCAATTTCCCAGAAATATACGGGGTGTAAACAGAGTCTTCATGACGCCCTCAAATAAGCATTCTGTTCATTAAACTAAGTAGCTCTATGCAAAAACTTTTGCTTGGAAATCAATTTTTTTTTCGTGGTGAAAGCTCAATTTTCAACTGACTTCCAAAAAGAGGAGGTTCTCAATTCGTCTGTATTTTTTTTTGTGTTTGTTACCTCAGAACTTTCGACTGGGTG
The DNA here is from genome assembly GCA_950022955.1 of Xestia ashworthii. Classification (NCBI taxonomy): domain Eukaryota; kingdom Metazoa; phylum Arthropoda; class Insecta; order Lepidoptera; family Noctuidae; genus Xestia; species Xestia ashworthii. The sequence goes on along the minus strand of OX465570.1, from coordinate 15,907,519 downwards.
AACCGATTTTGATGGTTCTTTTTTATTTGAAAGCTGGTGCTTTTCGTGTGGTCCCATTTTAATTTGCTGAAGATCTGATGCTGATCTTCGGAGATATACAATGGAACTCTTCAAAAATAGACAGCAAATCTGCAGTGATTGCTGCAATCACTTGTAGGTTTATTGTTTATACTATATCATGACGTAACATCACGCCTGTATGCTCTGAGGGGGTACGCAGATGTGTACAATACACCCAGATTTCGATAGTGTTTGTTACTCGTACCTCAGAACTTTCGACTGGGTTAACCGATTTTGATGGTTCTTTTTTTATTTTAATGCTGGTGCTTCCCGTGTGGTCCAGTATTAGTATCCAAAGAATGTGGATACTAATAGTATACTTCCCAGGTTGTCCCATAATCATCAAATCAGGATCTGATGATGGAATCCTGGAGAAATAGAGAGATCTCTTCACATTTTATAGGCACACTAGAAGCGATTTGGGTAGTTTTAGGAAGTGTACTTTCTCGAAGTGATCCCATTTAAATTTGATGAAGATCTGATGAAGAACTTCGGAGATAGGCAACGGAACTCCTCAATAAATGATAGAAAATGTACTGGGATTGCTGAAATCTCATATTTGTTTATTGTTCACACCAGTTCATAACCGAAAATCACGCCGATACGCTGTGAAGGGGTAAACACAACATGTAAACCACTAAAAAGTGAAAAATAAAAACTTAAAAAAAAAATAAAACCGACTTCAGAGAAAACAAAAAAGTGAAAAATAACTTTAGCTTTAGAAGTCGGTGACAAAAAAACCAAATCAATGTTTTGGTAAAACTCAATGTAATGCCTCAAAACATTGTGCTAGATTGAATAGTGTGGGGTCGTGGAGATGCTTAAAATAAAGTTCTAACATTAAAAACATAAATTAAAAAAAAAACTATTGAATAAGTTGGAACATTTGACCCCCAATATCTCCGTAACTAGAAGATTCCCAGGTATGGTGTAGAACAAACAAAAATATCGCAATGACAGGGAGAACAAGTGCCTATTGGCTTCGTTAAGCGGTTTTTTTATATCCTTTATAGAATACAAAGTATACTTGTACGCGTGACCGACGTATGCAACCGACGTCTGCGTAGGAGGAATTCTGGCCTCACTACCTGTAACGAGTGATAAAGATCTAAAAATGCGTAGCAGCCCTAAGACAAACGCAAAACTTTTCTTATCCCTGTTTGGTATCTCCTCAATGTTTCTAACTACACCGAATTGTTGTGACACATCAATTTTCTTATAAATAATAATATGTTATATTTTCGTTCGCGTGGGTGTTTATTTTTGAAAGCTCTTGAAGGTCTGACAGCATGTTGATACATCACGTGAATTTCGAGTATTCTCCGAATAGCGAATAGTTGGAGTCAGTCAACCGATTTTATCAAGGTATTCAAGGTCGAAATAATCCTACTAATGTTATATTACATAGCTTTTGATAAGCTAGATAGAATAAGATTTTTTTTTTTTTAACTTGAGTGGCAGCGGCACAATTTCTATTTATGGTAAATTGAATTAGCTATTGATATTCCGTAGACTAGATGACTAAAAGACTCAAGACAAAAAAGTAAAAAAAAAACAAACTGTTTTTATTTACAATTTCAAGATACTCGTACTATAGTAAATTGAAACGAGGAGTTTAAAGAAAGAAGTCGTTTTATCTAATAATACCGTTACTGTACTTGTCTGTTGAGTTTCACTAGCATTTTTTTTTTTTATTCGTGTACCTAAAGAATTTTTACAATAAGGTGTTTAGTGTCAGACGATGTTCCCATTTTAGCAGAAGTTATAAATAATAAAAAATGCTGCCAGTCTCCTGGAACGTCACCGGATGACAGCGATGCGGAGGAGTACTTTGACGTCTAGTGTGCCATCGTAACATTTTAATTATAATTTTAGACCTCTTTGTAGTTTGTTTTTCCATAGTCCATAATAAAGTTAATAACAAATATGAAATATGACATAAGTGGGTATGCTAAAATCTGTCACATAAAAACTACACAAATAAAACAAAAAATAAAATATGTTTTACCTTTGAACAGAGCAAAAATAGATAGCATTGACATAGTATGCGGAAGTATCACCGTAAGACATGATATTAAATGGTGAAGTATCCCTTTTCAATGTCGGAAACAGAGATCCAATATAAAAAAGTCTCATGTTTATTACGTTGCATAGCTTTTTACAAGCAGTCTGATGGATTTTTCCATTGGCTAAATAGAACATTCTGAATTCAATTCAATTCAATTCATTTATTTATTGCATCAAATATGGTAGGTACATGAAGTTCTTACATAAAATATTTAGTAACACACATTTGGCCAATATATAGCATGCAATAGTACAGGTATTTACATTTAACATAATTCATTACTAGATAACTACATTTTTGTTAGTTAAAGACTACTTAACAGTTAAATATGTCTGTGCTTTATGGTATAAAATTTGCAAGGACACTTTTGAAAGAATTCATCCAAAGAATAAAAACACTCTTCCAACAACCACTTCCGCAACGCAACACAAAATTTATTAAAGGGTAGTTGAGTAATTGACCTAGGTAAAGCATTATAAATTAGGGGAGCCATATAAACGCAGCTCCGCCGAAAAAGTTCTAGCTTTGGAACAGGCATTTCAAAATCTAAATGTGTAGGTTTTCTTTTATTTGTGTTATCTTTCCGTTTAAATAGTTCAGGATTGGACCTCACAAACCTGGCAACTTCGTAAATATAAATGCATGGGACCGTCAGTAGATTGTGCGACTTGAATATAGGCCTGCATGAGTCAGACCACTGCATTTTGAATATTGCACGAATACACTTCTTTTGGGCGATGAAGATCTTCGCTATTTCGGAAGAGTTTCCCCACACAACTATACCGTATCGTATTACTGAGCAAACGTATGCGTGATACACCATTATGGCGGTACGCAAAGATGTAATAACTTTAATTCTTTTCAAAGCAAATACGAATTGATTAATTTTTTTTGAAATTATTTCGATGTGATTCTTCCAAGTGAAATGCTCATCAAATGTTACACCAAGGAACTTTGCCTTACGTACCTGCTCTATATTATTATTGTTAAGTGCCACATTAAGGCGTACAGGCTTACTTTTAAATGTTTTGCAATGAAGCAGATTAGTTTTAGAAATATTTATTTTCAATTTATTAACATCCAACCATTGTATAATGTCATTTAATGTTTGCTTAATTTCAATTTCTAAATTTTGTGAATTTTTACATTTAATAATAATTGTGGTGTCATCGGCGAACAATACACACTGATGTTTTATTGACTGCGGCAAATCATTTATGTACAGAAGGAACAATAATGGCCCCAGTATACTACCTTGCGGTACCCCACAGAAATTAGTCCGTGCATCAGAATCAAAGTCTTCTAAAGTGTTACTTAATTTGTTTAATTTTGTTAACCTCGTCACCTGTTTTCTGTCAGATAGATAAGATTGAAACCAGTCTTTTGCTGGACCTCTGATACCGTATCTTTCAAGTTTTTCTAGAAGCCGCGCATGATCAACACGATCGAACGCCTTACTTAAGTCTAAGAGCAATGCACAATTAGATATTTTATCATTAATATTCGTCATCATCGCTTTCACTAGGGTAAATATTGCTAAAGTAGTCGATTTATTTTGTCTAAACCCATATTGCTGATCAACAAGAATGTTGTGTTTAATAAGAAATTTCATCACTCGCCTGTACATAATTTTTTCAAAAATTTTTGATATAATGGGAGTGAGAGCGATAGGTCGGTAATTGTCAACATCTGATTTTGACCCTTTTTTGTATAGCGGCTTTATCAGAGAAAGTTTTAGCCTATTCGGAAAGCGGCCCTGTTCCAAGGATAAATTGACGATGTGAGCTAATGGCGATGCTATATATCGAGCTACTCTTTTAACAAGCTCGGTTGAGATGTTGTCATAACCAGCCGATTTCGTGTTTTTTAAAGACATTATGATACGGAATATTTCAGAGGCATTAGTGGGTTCTATAAATATACTTTTATCATTTGATTCTATTTTATGTATGTCAGTTTTATTATTTTTATATGTAGAGCTATTATCATTATCATTATTATTAGAAATGTCAACAAAGTGATTATTAAATTTATTAGCAATGTCAGATCCAGATGTCAAAGTAATACTACCATCACTAATTTTACTGATATATTCCCTAAACGGTTCGTTACCCATGTTGCGCTTTACAACATCCCACGTGGCCTTAATTTTATTACGACAAAAAGTAATGTGTCTCTCATTACACAAGGACTGTAGAACAAATTTGTTTTTGAACAAATTTTCATCTCAGTTTTAATTAGTATTTTCAATAGACTGGTTTTAAAAAAAATATTTAAGCTTCTAGCTTTCTTGATAAGTTAGAGCAAATGAGATACAAATAATCTGAAGTAAGCTAGCTAAGCTAGTAAACCAAATTGGCAGCACCATGATCATCTGCCTAGCTTTTTTTCAACTCTTCTTTCTTTCTTTACTTGGTAAGACTGGTGGTCAGATTAGGCTGGGCATCTGACTACTTAACGGCTGTCAGATATGTGGATGTTTGACAGGTTAGACCAGGTTTTGGTCCCGGCTGTCAATTGTAGAATTGACAGCCGGGACCAAGATCGACAACAGACAATATCAATTTGTCTGTCTAGAAAATTCTCATTTAAAATTCAATACTATAGATTAGTCTCGGGTTTGTAGATTACAAGAAAACCAATAATTGTTGGCTAAAACTAATCACTTTTGAATAAATTAGAAACACAATTGCATGGGTAAAGCGCAGGCCACACCGCTAGCGAGCTTGCTAATATATATATTTTGATTGGATACTGATTATAACAAGAGTTATAAGAAAAATAAGTTTTCTATGGAAATTTTAAATTCCTCATATCTCGTCTTTGTACCATTATCCTCTCAAAAAATATATTTGGGAACATAGATATTCTGTAATCCAATCAAAATAAATACACACTACCTTAAGAATATGTTTGATTTACAAATGATTTTGGTATTACGTTTGTATGAAATACGCATGCTCCGCCGGCCCCTTAAAGTACGTGGCAAAAAAAAAATTAACCAAACAAATAAAAGTCACCGAATTATGAAGCTAAAGATTTTTTTCACTTTTTTGTGTTTTTGAAGTCGGCTTTTCATTTCATACTTTGGCTCACACCGCGTACTATCGGAAGAGCTGATACGAAGTTGAATAGAGGCTCGCTTGCCTCATTCGCTAGCTCGCTAGCTGTGTAACCTGTGCTTTACTGTCCTGGAGGGATTAATGTGTATTAGAATTTGAATTGTAGTTGAAGATCTGAGGGTAGTTGGATAACACTAAAACATTAGCAATAGATTAGTTGGTAGGTATCTTGATTGATTTTGTTCGAACAATAGTTTTAGTGACATTGGAATATTGCGGAGATTACTAATTGACTTTGTAACTTACAAAGTGGATTACAATTAGTGTCCTTTAGACATGTCTGTAAGTCTTCGTGGTTGTGGTCTTTCAGACATGTCTGTAGTGGAGGAACTCATGGCTAAATAATAATAGCCGCTCGGGTCGATCTTTAGGTTAAGCCGTGCTTGCCTAGGTTGCTCTGTGGATGGGACCCTTACATACCGAGTTTCCTCCGTCGAATTCATGTTTGCTTGACAGTCTTTCGAGAGTTTTTTCTTTCATTTTTCGCCATGAGTGTCGTTTATAGCTTGCATGAACTTGTACAGACCGCTACCCACACAGCTGATTGTTGTTTTCGTACTTTTGATAATTTAAACAATCACTTTGTTAAATTTCGTCCGGCGTACTATAATTTTATTTAACGTATTTATTTAACAAGTTCATGTGAGCGGCAGACACATAATCCCCTTCCACCATGCAGCTGATATTTTTTAGCTCAGTATGATGTAAACTATTTATGAAAAAAGTTTCAGCCGGCGTACTATGACTGTTTTTAGGGTTCCGTACCTCAAAAGGTAAAAACGGAACCCTTATAGGATCACTTTGTTAGGGTTCCGTACCTCAAAAGGTAAAAACGGAACCCTTATAGGATCACTTTGTTGTCCGTCTGTCTGTCTGTCTGTCTGTCTGTCTGTCTGTCAAGACCTTTTTTCTCAGGAACGCGTGGAGGTATCAAGCTGAAATTCATATCAAATACTCAAGTCTATGGTCTCTTGGAGCTGTGAAAAAATCAAACTTCTAAGTCAACGCGATCAAAAGATACTCCCGTTTATGCCGCAAATTTTCGACACTCGCAAGGGAATCAAAACCTACAGGGTACTTCCCGTGAACTCAGAATCTTGAAATTTGGTACGAAGCAACGTCTTATAACACAGATAAAGGAAAAATTGCGAAAAGCATACATTTTTAGTTACATCATATAATAAAAATATTTTTAATAATTTTAAACTTATTACCCCTTTACTCATGAACGCGTAGTGGTATTATATTGAAATTCTTAACAAATACTCAAGTCTATAATATCTTTAAGCTGTAACAAAATCAAACTTCTACGTCAACGCAATCAAAAGATACAGCAATTAAAGCCGCATATTTTGAAACTCGCAACTACTCGCAAGGGAATCAAAACCTAAAGGATACTTCCAGACGACCTGGAATCTTGAAATTTGGCATGAAGCAACGTTATAAAGTACACATATAGGAAAAATTCCGAAAATCTTAAATTACCATAACTTTTACTTATATACCTACAGGTTTGTACGGAACCCTCGGTGCGCGAGTCTGACTCGCACTTGTTTTTCACCATCTCCGTAACTACACCCACCTCGGATGCCTCAGCTGACGCTGGGTTCACTTATCAGTCATTCGAGATCTTTTGAACCAGATGGCAACTGATCGGCGTAAAAACACTCTAAAATGCAACACCATCTCCCGGACTATCACAGCCAGCGCACAGACTGCGAGCTTACAGCTCGCGGTCAGCGCGCGGACCGCGTGCTTAAGCCTCGCCTTTACGACGCGTGGTAAGCGCGCCGTAGCCTAAATTCAAGACAACGCCGGCCAACAGCCGTGCTAGTGCGGTGCTTTTCAAGTGTGCCACGACCTTAAGGGTGGTCACCCATCCACAGACCTAGGCAAACACGGTTTAACCTAAAGGTCGACCCGAGCGGCTGTCATATTTTAGATACAAGCTCCAAGAAACTCTATGGTTACACTTTTAAAAATATTTGGTTGCAACAGCGCGAGAAAGTTATTGCCAAAACTAGACGAGACAAATATTTTCTTAAAGGCTTAAGGCTTAATGCTGGGTACTTAATAACATGTCTTTATATTCTCATCTAATATTTCATCAATCAACTCCATATTACAAAGATTAGAGTAAAAACAAAATAATCCTTTGCGAATCACAATCACGTGGGGGGCCAAAGTTCTACCCTGTAATACCCCAAGATCAATGTACGCCCATGTCAATGAACGTATGTGACATGTGTCTTTGATATTGTACATGCAAAAGCCTTACATAAACAAATGTAAGTCTTTCGCGACGTGATTGTTATTGAAGTTAATAAATGTTGTAGGTGGAAAGGTCAATGTTTCTTTTATTGAATTTATGAATTGTTGGGGAAAATTCTCTTGTTGGGGTCTTAAATGAGCCAGGATGCTGTCACGAAACTGAATATAAGGACTAGCTAAGTGTGCAGAACCAGTATTTACTACTTTAAAATTATTTAGGACGGTCGGTCCTGACGTCAGCGAGAACAAAATACGGCTGTCGATCACCGCTGACGTCAGCGTCGCAGTATGGTGGGTGGTATATAGAAAACAATGTAAATATTTTTTTTTTTCGGATGAGGAATCATCATTGACTCCTCTCGCTGGTTAGAGAGCAGTGGTTGCCCAGTGGTGGCGGCCCCGACTTACGAACAGTAAGTCGTGGGTTCGAACCCAGACAGGCGCATTACTTTGTGTAATTTATTTCATCGCCACTGCTCTCAAAACGGTGAAGGAAAACATCGTGAGGAAACCGGCATCTCCTAGAACCAAAAATTCGAAGACATGTGACATCTACCAAACCACACTGGGCCCGCGTGGTGGATTATAGCCCATACGCAAAATACGCGCTTTAACGTGGAGTTGCGGATACCAGCCCGTTGTACAATACAATACAATACAATACAATGACTCCTCTCGCGCTGGGTGGAGCGGGACTGACTAAAACCCATCTCACCCTTTATGTTCCGGGCCCACGGTATCTCTATCGAATAGTCTCGTAGCCCCGGCAGGCTTCGGCCCTTGCGAAAGCCTTTCTTTCTGCTGACATCTCTTTGAGGCGCGCGAGAAACACGAACGCGTCGTCGACACGGCCTATCGTCATAAGACGGACGGACGGCGAGCTAGCCCATAGTGAGCCGTCCACAGGCCCGCGCCTACGGTGGTCGGGGGCCACGTGACTCCCGACGCCCGGTGCGTCTACCGCGGTGGCTGGGCGAGAGGTCCTCTCCTTCTCGCGTTCCGCCACCTCCTTCGCTAGCATGACTGATTCGCAGAAGGAGAGGACGGCTTTCCATTCCGTCTCACGGCTTTATAATATCTACTTTACGTTACCTTTGAAACACAACAATTTTAATCGAGAGTAGGGTTTCAAATAGTGAAGTAAGTGGAATCTAGTTTCAAACATGCTTAAAAGTAACAGCTGGACGTATAAGGACTCCACAAAATCTAGTGATACAGTTAGTGTGTTTGTCCGTGACTTAGGGTCGAGTTCCACTAGTGGGCGTAGCAAAAGACTAAGAAATAGGGTAGAAAGATTTGTCTGCATCTAACAATTTACCTACTTACCACTAACCGCATTCTACAATCATCCCACTATTATGGTGCTTGCAACAGTCAAAATATAAACTACTATAACAAAGAGGAAATATTTGTTTTTTTTGTTTGTTACGATTTAATTAAAAAACTACTAAACCTATATTAAAAAATCTTTTACCATTAAAAAGCGACACCTTTACTGAGTAACATAAGATAAACATTATATTGATATCATGCAAATTGGCCGAGCTATGACAATTTTTGCGGACGAAGTCGCTGGCGAACTGCTAGTAACTAATAATCACAGAAGATAATGTAAATGACTGTATTCTACATCACTTGATGTTCTAGCCATAAACCACCAACCAATGTACAAAATACATGTACAACTCACGTCCAAAACTTCAAATTCCTGACGAACTTCTAAAAGGAGGGCTCTCACAATAGAGTACAGACGTCAGTGTATCAAGCTGCCCGACACTGTCGAACTTTGCCAATCAAACTAGAACCTAATGCTTTAGAGACAAAGCAGAAAATCTATTAAAATTTGACAGATTGTAGTAGTTTGATATGCTGGCGTCAGTACATTCGTGAAAATTATATATAGGAAGTGAAATTTGAACAATTTAACACTGTACAAAGTTAGTCCTTGCTTTAACTTGGCTAACTTTTGAAATGGTCAGAAGTATTTCGAGGAAGTAAAGTGGAATTTTGATCTGAATGGAAATGACTTAGGTCCATGTTCACCAAAAAGATGACGGTCTGATTAAGGTCTTTTGGTCTAGTGGTCGCAAGCGCAACTGCTTAGCTAGAGGTCCTTTTTGTTTTTTTTTAGGATGGGAAATCATCAAATAACTTCTCCCACTCTGGTCGGAGCGGGAGGGAGTGTCAGACTTTTACTGACTAAAACCCATCCATGTTCCTTCCTCACCCTTTATGTTCCGGGGCCGCGGTATCTCTTTCGAACAGTCCCGCAACCCCGGCATGCTTCGGCCCTTGCGGGCCCCTCTCCTTATGCTGACATCTCTTTGAGGCGCGCGTGGAACACGGACGCGCCGTCGACACGGCCTGTCGTCATTAGACGGACGGACGGCTAGCTAGCCCATAGCTAACCGTCCACAGGCCCGCATCTACGGTGGCCGGTAGCCACCACGTGGCCCCCGACGCCCGGTGCGTCTCCCGCGGCGGCTGGGAAGAGAGGCTCTCTTCCTCTCTCGTTCCGCCACCTCCTTCGCTAGCATGACTGCTTCGCAGAAGGAGGTGACGGCTTCCCATTCCGTCTCGCTCCGGACCATGGATTGAACCAGGGCCGGACGCGAGAGGTCGCCGCCGCCGATCGCCGCTACGAGGACACGGCGGTGCTCCGCCCACGCAGGGCAGACTTCCACCGTGTGCTCCACCGTGTCCTCCGGTCGATCCTCGCAGCGGAGACACCTAGGCGTTTCCTCCCGCCCGATTCGGTGCAGGTACCTCCCGAAACATCCGTGTCCGGTGAGGACCTGCGTCAGGTGGAAGGTGAGGACGCCGTGGCGCCTCTCCAGCCACTCCTCAAAGAGGGGACTTACCGCCACTATTGTGGCGTGCCCTAGCTAGCGGTACTTTTTTTTTTTTTTTTTTTTAGGATGGGAAATCATCAAATGACTTCTCCCACTCTGGGCGGAGCAGGAGGGAGTGTCAGACTCTTACTGACTAAAACCCATCCATGTTCCTTCCTCGCCCTTTACGTTCCGGGGCCGCGGTATCTCTTTCGAACAGTCCCGCAACTAGCTAGCGGTCCTGGGTTAGATTCACAGGTCGGTCATAGTGTTATTAAGTTTTTTCATGAGGTATTTCTCAGTAGCAGCCACGGAGTATGGATTTGTGCTCGGTTGATGGCAATAGGCTCGCGCTTTATTATATGGGACTTTAACATGACTGGCGAAATGGGTCAGTGGACACGACGGCACTTTTTCTTTACTGCGACCAAATTGGTCGCAGTAAGCTTAGCTTAGCCGAGGTAGCTTTCGCCGGCTGCCGCCGCAGCACCGCTTGCTTCGCTCGCTCGGCTCGCGCGTAGTTGGTTGCAGTTCTAACACAACCTAACCTATGTGGTCGAGTGAACTGAATACTTACCTTCGATATTGTTTTTATGACAAACGGTTAGTCGGAGACAAAAAAACACCGACATACTCGTACTTTTACTCTTATAGTTAAGTGTTTTGTATGATAGAATCGAGAAAAAAAAACGATATATTATGTGAAAATAACACCTTTTTTTGGCTAAATTTTTCTCTTTTGTCAGTGCTCCGATACGTACGGTCAAACAAACTATTTGGTCTACATTTTACAATGTTATTTATTTATTTATTTATTTATTTAAACAGTTTCAGTTGTTGTTTAACTATAATAGTGAACAGACGTACGATCGCGCGCGCGTGCTCTAGTTGAGAGTATTGTGCAGACGCATCACAACATCGTCGTCGCAGTGTACCTACGTCGATCTATCGGGGTCATTGCCATGACCTAGTTACAAGTGCGGAAATCATGAAGTGTTTACAATAATTTATTGTTTAGGTGTTAAACTCACCTTACAACAAAATAATGGCTTCACAGTCTATTAAGATAAAAACTGACCTGGAAAAGCGGTTGTATGACTGTTACATCCAGGAGAAAACGGACAGAGAAAACCTGCAACTTATGGTACGTAATTTGAATGATACCATTAATACCTTGCAAGAACAAGTACAAACCCTTCAAGGAGAATTAAATTGCTTGAAGGAAAAAAATGAAAATAAAGAACCCTTAGAAAAACAGGAAAGCGAGAAAAAAATATTTGTCCAGCGTACAAAAAGTGACGTTGAATATTGCACGGACGAGGATGAACTCGCTAAAGAGACTGAGTGGATTAGGGCCAAGAGCAGGAAGAAGAGGAAGCTTAATACCTCTCTCTCTCCAAAACAACAACCCGAAACAAGTGCCCAAGAAAAACAACTGAAAAATGCGAAAGAGACTTCCGTCAAAAAAGTGCCCCCGCCACCGCCAGTCATAGTAGATGGAGTTAAAAACTACCAAACGTTTTATGACTCGCTAACTGAAACAATTACAGCTGAATCATTTACCGCAAAAATGATGAATGGGGATTGTGTCAAAGTTAACGCCAAAACAGAAGACTCCTATAGAGTAATTGCAAGGTTTTTAACTGAAAAAGACTACCATTGGCATTCGTACGAGAATAAGCAAGCTAGACCAATTAGAGTTGTAGTGAAAAAATTACATTCTTCTTGCCAACCTGATCGAATTAAAGACGATCTAACAATGCAAGGACTGAAAATAGAAAAAGTAGACAGCAAATTGAGCTGGAAGAGTAAAGAACCACTCAACATGTTTGTTTTATCATTTAATAATGACGAAGATGTCAACAAAATCTATGGCATAAAGTACATTTTAGGGTGTAAAATTGAAATACACCCACTTAAAAATCCCAAACTTATTCCCCAATGCAAGAGATGCCAGGCATATGGACATACTCATAAATATTGCAGAAAAGAGCCAAGGTGTGTAAAATGCACTGGCAAGCATCTTACAGCCAACTGTACTAAATCTCCCGAGGAGAAGCCAAAATGTGTTCACTGTGGTCTACCTCACCCTGCCAATTATAGAGGGTGTGAAGTAGCTAAACAAATTCAAGCTATGAAAAATAAAACAATTAAAAAGAAACTTGCGGTACCAACTACCCAACAGTCTCTTCCCTTACCAAAACTTGACAAACAGGCACAGAAAGCAAGTGTCCAGTCAACTGCAAAACCCATGCAAGTAACCAACGCTGGTTCCTATGCGGAAGCTGCAAGATCACAGCCTTTGAATCTGGAGGATAAGATTAATCAGATCTTAAAGTGTATAACCTCATTTGACAAGAGATTAGAGAAATTAGAATCCAGCACTAAAACAGCTGTTTTAAATAATCAAAAATGAATAACACCCTTAAAATAATGGCTTGGAACTCTAATGGGCTCCTCAAACATCAAAATGAGTTGCAGGCGGTCCTGGACACAGAAAATATAGACGTGTGTTTGGTCTCCGAAACGCACTTCACAAAGCAATCTTTTGTTAAATTTAGAGGATACATGGTATATAATTCGCTCCACCCTGACAACTGTGCCAGAGGAGGTAGCGCGGTTATAATCAAAGAGAACATTAGTCACTACGTGCAGTGTAAATATGAAGAACAAGACATTCAAGCCGTGGCAGTATCTGTTAAAACCAAATTTTGTCACATATCGATTGCAGCCGTATACTGTCCTCCACGGCACATGATAAGAAAAGAGCGATATTTGCATCTCTTTGAACTATTAGGCCAGAGGTTTATCCTAGGCGGCGATTTTAATGCTAAGCATACGCATTGGGGATCAAGACTTACCACAACTAAGGGAAGGCAGCTCTTAAGCGCAGTCAAAGATACACATTCCGAAGTTATGAGCACAGGTAAGCCAACGTATTGGCCCACTGACCACCAGAAAATACCGGATCTTATAGATTTTTTTATATGTAAAAATATATCCGCCAATTACGTCAGTTTGGAGGAAGGTTTTCATATGAATTCGGACCACTCTTCAATTATACTAATGCTTAGTCAAAAAATCATATTCAAACAAAGCCACTTAACACTGGTTAATAAATTAACAGATTGGCAAAGTTTTGCCCTTGATCTAGATAATATAATTGACCTTAAAACTTCTATAAAAAAGCAAGATCAGCTTGACTCAGAAGTAAACAAATACATCGTTAACATCCAACAATGTGCGTGGAACAACACACCGCAATTAAAACGTAAATATAAGGGATTTATCTATCCTAAGGAAATTGTGGATTTACTATCTGAGAAAAGGAAACAAAGGAAGCAGTGGCAGCAAACAAGGTGCCCGCGAGATAAAACATCATTAAATAACCTAACTAAACGATTAAAGAGGAAAATTCTGCAATTTGAGGATGAATCTCTGAATGCCAACCTTCTGCAGCTAACCAATGACAAATCAACGGATTACTCCCTTTGGAAAGCGACAAGAAATCTAAAAAGGCCGATTACACAAATACCGCCCATCAGAACTAGTGACGGAAAATGGGCCATAAATAATGACCAAAAAGCGTTAAGGTTTGCTCAACACTTAGAAGAAACTTTTCAACCCAATGAAAGCTCGATAGAAATACTTGAGAGTGAAAATGTATCCCAAAACCAAAGAATTAAGCTTGTGACACCAGCAGAAGTAATGAGAGAAATTCAAAATAACATTAGCTCGAAAAAGTCTCCGGGTTACGATCTCATTACAGGTGAAATTTTAAAACACCTCCCGCGCAAAGCCATAGTAAAGCTGACCAAGCTTATCAATGCTGCATTTATATTAAAACATGTACCTGAGTCATGGAAGGTTGCTGAAGTCATTATGATTGCAAAGCCTGGGAAACCACCCCATGAAGCATCATCATATAGACCTATTTCTCTGTTGCCCGTGTTATCAAAACTATTTGAAAAACTGTTATTGAAACGGTTAAAACCAATAATAGAAGACAAAGACCTTATTCCAAATCATCAATTTGGCTTCAGGGAAAAACACTCAACAATAGATCAGGTACATAGAATAACTAACATCATTGAAAAAACGCTTGAAAACAAGGAAGTCTGCGCCACCGTGTTTTTAGATGTCGCGCAAGCATTTGACAAAGTTTGGCATAAAGGTCTAATATTCAAGCTCAGACGCATGCTACCAGAATTCGCAGATATCCTAGAGTCATACATTACTAACAGAATGTTTAGAATACGGCAGGAGGACGCATATTCCGAGCTAAAAGCTATAAAAGCTGGTGTACCTCAAGGAAGTGTGCTAGGCCCAATTTTGTACTTGTTATACACATGTGACATCCCAGAACTGGAAAACAACACCATTGCGACCTTTGCAGATGATACTGCAATTATGGCTACCGGATCAAGCCACAGAGAAGCAGTAGAAAAAGTTCAACTAGCTGTGAACAAAGTTTATGACTGGACACAAAAATGGAAGATCAAACTGAATGAGACAAAATCAATTCACATTGACTTTACAAACAAACACTTGGACTATCACCCAATCTACATAAATGGTTCGCAAGTACCTTATGCTAATACAGCCAAATACCTTGGCATTACTCTCGACGCCAAGTTGCGTTGGAAAGCTCATGTCAAAAAGAAAAGACAGGAACTCGATATACGATATAAAAGTATGTATTGGTTACTCGGAAGGAAATCTTGTCTATCAATACATAATAAAATAACCCTATACAAGCATATTCTTATGCCAATCTGGACGTATGGCATCCAACTTTGGGGCTGTACTAAACAAAGCAACGTCAAAATAATCCAGCAATTCCAAAATAAAGTACTTAGGGATGCTGTCAATGCACCCTGGTACATAAGAAATGACGACCTTCATCGTGACCTTAAAATGGAATTCGTCACCACCATTATCCAAAAATTTGCTGAAGCCCACGAACACAGACTCCATCGACACGTGAATGTTGAGGCAATTCAGCTGCTAGACAACACAAACTTAGTGCGTAGGCTAAAAAGAACTAAACCTTTTGAATTAGTGTAGTGTACAAAGTGAATGAGTAATAGTAACAATGTTGTGCTATACATAATAACACATGAACATAGTGTTTTATAAATTATATTAGACTCTAAGAAAGTGCTACGGACTTGTGTAAAAGTGCAAATGAACACTATTCTTAGTTTTAACATATTCTATCACGTAACATATTAAGTTAGAGTTAAATTACTTATTAGTCTTTTAGGCTAGATCGTAATTAATTATTAAGAATTTTGTTCTTAGTAATAAAGCACAAAAAAAAAAAAAAAAAATTTATTTAAACTTCATGTACAGGAGTGGTACATAGGCGGACTTAATGCCACAAGGCATTCTCTACCAGTCAACCATTGGGTCAAATATGACAGCATTGTGGTAGAGTACAAAAATCAATGAGAACAATGCCATTTTGTTGACAAATCGAATTAAGTACATAAATAGTATACATACTAATACACATATATTACAGATAAGATGAAATAAACTAATACATATTAAAATACATACAAATAGTTCAAAATACGAGAAACCTCATAATAATAACTACGACTATCTTGTGAGTAATTTAGTCTGACTTCAAATAGTACTTCCGAACTGTTCGTTTGAAAGCCATTTTGCTTTCAGTTTTTTTAATGCCAAGGGGTAGCGCGTTCCATAGCTTTATAGTTGAGACAGCAAAAGAAGCGGACATAAAACCAGTGCGATGTGAGGGAATTTCAAGGAGTAGGTTTTTGGAAGCTCTAAGGTTACGACTATGTGAACTGCCCAACACTTTGAAATATTCTTTTAGATAATCAGGAGCACAAGGATCGGTCAAAATAGTGAAGAGCATACAGAGAGATCTGAGGGACCTTCTGAGTCGGATAGGCAGCCACTTAAGCTGAGAACGGTATGAAGATATGTGATCGTACTTACGTAGGCCAAAAATAAAACGAATGCAATTATTGAGAATGCGATCCAATTTGTTTAAAAGTTCTTGGGATAAATCAGAGTAACAAACATCAGCATAGTCGATAATGGGAAGCACAAGAGACTGGACCAAAGTTAATTTGGTGCTAGAAGGCAGAAAATGTTTGAATCTATAGAGAGACCGCAGCGAGTAAGTGACTTTCTGGCTAACCTGAGCAACCTGCTTATTCCAACTAAGTGTCTCGTCGATGTACAGGCCCAAGTCTTTGACGTGTGGAGAGAGAGAGATCACGGAGTTGTTGAACATAAGCGGCATTAGTTGGCTAGTATCCAGATTTCTCAAGTAGTACGAACTACCTATGAGGATGGCCTGGCATTTCCCGACGTTGACGGCAACCCCAAATTTACCAGACCATTCACTGATAGTTTGAAGATCTGCATTAAGTAATGAGATGCAATTATCAAGGGTAGCAATGTCAGATTGAGCGTAAAGTTGTAGGTCATCAGCATACAGATGGTAAGAGCACTTGAGGATTGAAGTAATGGAATTTATAAATAAAGAAAATAATAGAGGAGAGAGTATACCGCCTTGTGGAACACCAGTCACCAGGTCGCACCAGTCGGAGTAATCTTGATCAGCACGCACTGCCTGCTGGCGACCACGAAGATATGATGAAAACCAATCACGTGACAATGAGGAGACCCCAATTTGAGACAGTATGGCCAGGAGAATATCGTGGTCGACGGTGTTAAAAGCGTTGGAAAAATCTATTAAAACCAACACCGTAACCTTCGAATTCTCCAAGCCATCCCTAATGTCTTCAGTAACCTTAAGCAGGGCTGTGGCTGTGCTGTGGCCGGGCCGAAAACCAGATTGGAATTTGGACAACAGGTTATTCTGGAGAACGTAAGAAGATATTTGCCTAAGAGCAGCTGCTTCAAGGATCTTGGAAAGGAAAGGGAGAATGGATATGGGTCTGAAGTGGTTAGGCAAACTGGGATTGGGGATTTTCGGAAGAGGGATAATGTACGCCTTACGCCACATAGCTGGAAACACACCAGTAAATAGGGAAAAATTGATGATGTGAGTTACAATAGGAACAATGCTATCAGTCATAAAGGATAACATTGTTCTGCTGATCCCATCACAGCCCACAGCCCTAGACTTAATCGACGTAAAAAGCTTAAGGACCTCAAGGTTAGTCACGGGTGAAAAAGAGAAAGAGTCAGGAGGTAACATTGGCTTGGAAGTTATGTCATTAATAGTTTTACTCTTAACATCAAGCGAAAGCGTAGGTGACGTTGAGAAATGATTATTTAGATCATTCAAAGACAGACTAGAAGGTAGAATACTGGCAGGGGACTTTGTTATGCCCAATGATTTGAGAAACTTCCAAATATCAGCCGGAGAAGAATTGAGAACATTTTCACAAATGTATCGGCGTTTAGATGCTCTTACCATCTGATTGCAGCGGTTTCTAGCCAACTTGTACAGGTTCCAGTTCTCCTCACTGCGATCCCGTCTATACCTTCTAAAAGCCCTGTCTCGGCGCCTCATAGCCATCCTAACTCCTGGGGTTATCCATGGGGCCGGAGGACGCTTAACACGGACGGCCCTCAGTGGTGCATGCGCGTCAATGAGCCGGAGAACAGACCTGTTAAACATTACAACCTTCTCCTCCACTGTCGATGATTGTACGAGATCGTCAAAATCAAGACCTTGTGCATCATTACTGAGCTTTTCTTTATCTAACCTAGCAAAATTCCGCATAAAAACAATGGCAGGCCGCTGCTTAGGGGGTTTAATTTTGTAAGAGAGATATATTAAATCGTGTCTGGATAGCCCTGGAGCAGCGACCTGTCCATGGTTAGCAACTAGATTTACAGAAGATGTAAGCATGAGATCGAGCCACGAATCGCTTGAGTCAATGTTATGATGCGTCGGACTAAGCGCGAGGAGGGACAGACTCGACGACTCCAGGATCGCTCTCAACCTACGTGACCTAGCGTTGTCCTTCAGAAGGTCCGTGTTGAAGTCACCCATCACTATGTGATGTTTGTACTCTGAGGAAACAGCTTCAAAGAGAGATTCTAGACTGGAGAAGTAATCAATAGCAGGTGGGCAGTACACAACTCCTAGAACGGCCTTGACCCCTTTGACAGCTATTTCCAGAAATAAGTATTCGGGGCTGCCACTATAGATGGGGGGTGAGGAGGATACAATTTTGTAAGGGATGTCACTGCGTAAGTAAATGGCAACACCGCCAGCTCTTTTCCCCGTTCGATCGTTGCGAATTAAGACAAAGCCCGGTAGAGAGTAAAAAGATGACGGAAGTTCGGGTAAGCCAACTTTCGGACACTAATATAGCATGTAATGTAACGCCAGAAAATAAATCCAACAGCTCAGAGTGATGCTGAGGAATACTCTGAGCGTTAACATGACACACGTTGAGGTATTTATTGAATCGTTGGCACTCACTACTTAGAAAACTGTTAACAGTCAGAGAATTGTCAAGAGATGAAAAAGACGTGGTAGAACTATGACAAGAATGAAATGAGTCGTCGTCAGACATAATTATGAAGTTAATTTGATAATTTAAACTTAAAATAAAAAATAATAATAGATAAGATACTAAATTATAAAATGAAATAAAATTGACTTATTAATATAAATTGCATAACCTGCCGGCTGACTGTTCACAAAAATAAAAAAATTAAAAAGTAAGTAAACCTAAATACGCGTTTCCGAACGCAAAAATTACAAAGAATTAACAATACATGACACTGACAAGTGACAGTGACGTGACGACATAACGAATACAAACAAAGTACAATCTGTGATTGTCAAGAACAGAATAAACGTAAAATATAAAAGCGTCGCGTCGGTACACGAACAAAAGTTACTGTGACGTGTCTATCGGCGAGCAGAAAATTGCTACGACTTATCCAAACAAAAGGGAAACACTTACAGAGTAAACAAACACAACGATTTACTTCTTCCTTATGCGCCTTGACCGAGTGTGGGCCTGCGCCGGCGCCGGGCTTGTGTTATTCGAGCCAGGATTGGATTCGGGCGGAACCTCATGATCCAGCGACTTGCCATGCTCCGCTCCCAGCCCGATGACTTCCTCAACACTGAAGACCCGACGACGTTTGCCATTAGGGAGCTTGATGTTAACGTTCCCATCCATCGTCCATACATTCGTCACGCCGAAAAGCTTGCGAGCTGTAGTAAAAGCAGACTGCCGCTGACGAGTGAGGAACTCAGACACCACACAAGAAGAACCCTTCAGTTTGGTCTTGGTTTTCCAGATCTGGCTTCTAATTGTAGGATCCGCGAACCGAAGCAGGATAGGTCTGGAGTGACCTTCCGAAGCCGTGCCCAGCCTGTGGCATACCATTAGTGAAGAGGGTGCCAAATCAGATAACCCAAGCTTACTTTGCAGGATGGATGCCACGCTATCTGGAAGTTTCTCATCTGGCTTCTCAGGCACTCCGCCTAGCAGTAAGAACTTCTTCCTGTGACGCATCTCAATAACGTCGACACTCTTGCTCACCTCAGCAATCTGCAGCTGTAGTGCACTGAGGACACTCCACACATGGTCCTTGAATGCAGAAAAATCCCTATGAAGCCCGCTCAAGTCCGCTCCCGGAGATGATGCCTTCAGGTGCTCCTCAAAATCTGCCATCCGCTGGTTGAGGGATGTTATGGCCAAGCGTTGTGTCTCCGCAATGTCAGCTATAGAGCTCATGATAGTGACTTTGTGTTCCAGTGCAGTGTATGTTGTAGGTTAAAAGTTCAAGTGACAGCTCAAGCCAGCAAGTAAATGCAATAAGCACTGCTTAGGACATATGTATGTTGCTGTCCACACAATATGTGCTTAATGATATGGAATAATATAATTTCCAGTAAGAATTTTAGTTTTAAATAATAAAAATACTATTAAAAACAAAATAAGATTTGGAGAATATGTGTTTACTTTTTTTGCCTCTACCCGCGAAAAAAAAAACTGGGTGGGTTATACTGTAAACCAAATAAGCTTGTTCACTCTAACCACAACCCAAAAATCCTTGCCAATGAGAAGCACTATTATAAGCGAACGGTTCGGGAAACGATTGAGATCAAGAAGTATCCTAATTTCAATCGCGAAAATGGCTTCTGACTCTCTTCCGCTTGGAATCCAGTGATCACTAAGTGTACTCGTCAAGTGAAATCGTCTCAATATACGGACACTGTTAGTGTAGTGTGCTGTCCTAGTGTGAACCGGCCCTAATTAACATTTATGAAGATCAAGTGAGGGTATTTGAATAAACGCCCTCGCTTTGCTGTCGCGGTACCTCCAATACTTCAGTCTACCCGCGACCACGACTGATGGTGCAATCCGGTCGAAACTTCGGGCTTAAATTAAAGGTAATGTTCGCGATAAATACCCGTTTCCATAATTATGTTTTACAATGTAGTGTGTACCACTCGTATTAGGTACACCTCTGCCAGTCTGCCTAAACCTTCGGAGATTGCAAAGCGTGATGTTATGATGTTATGTTTCAGTTAATAAAAGAAAACATGACCGCTTACATTCCACCTGGAACGGGACTTACCAACTTAATAGTTACTTTAAAAGTAAACAAGTTACTTAAGTCTTGCAGCGGAGATTCGCTTAAAAAGTTCATTTTTATTTTTAACTAACTGAAAACTCGACGCTTTTCTCGGCAATTTTACCTATTTGAATATTCAAAGTTGTTAGTTTTGATGCAGAACGAAGAACTTTCCGCACCATTTAATCATTTTGTTGGTCGATTCGGTATGAAAGAAGACTATATCACTGGTTAGTTTTAACATCGAAATCTAAGGTACAGTCGAGGTCTATAAATGATAAGCCACTTTCACTACTTTCCAATTTTGCACTTTTATACATTCACGAGTATGAATATTACCTATGTATAACACGGCTAAGATACGAATAGTGGCAAGTGGCTCATCAACTAAAGTCCTCGACTGTACACGTCGCCAGATTAAAATAATAATAATAATAAAGTCAACAAGTCGTTGTCATATAAGAATATATATATTTTTTTTGCATTTTAACAATTTACAGATATTATTTGAACAAACCAAATACCAGCTCGGTTTTTATAAACACAATAGTTTTAAATTCATATTTAAACAACAAAATGAAGTCCTACATCAAGATCCGTAAAAAAATCTGTGACCGAAATGACATATGTCACTGAATGAAATATTCACGACTGAATAAACGAAATAATAAAATAAAATGAAACAACGACAATGTTGACCAGAGCTGCAGCTCGTCGCGCACGTCTACCGCCTCCGGACCCGTCGCTCAGCTCCGCCTCGCCGCTGCCGGAATCCAGCCCCATCGTGAGTGCTGTGACACCGGCCGTGGCAGTTGCGTCGAGTTCGAGCGACGAGTATTTCTCTCCGCCCACGACGCCACCACCTGCTCGTCGACGGGGAGGACGCCGGCCGCCGGACGGCTTAGGACCTCGAGGCCCACCGGCTTCTGATAGGGTCCCAGCTCCCGGCGGAAGTGTGCAGCGCATGCGATGGACGTCATCGAACAATGAAAACGTCATGCGCGCATACTATGGGGCTACAGAGGGGGGAAACAACCTGACCGCGTACCGTGTTAGGATGCTCTCTCTGTTTCAGGTGCTTGAGCCAGCTGTCAACGTGTCGGCACAACGACTGTCGGATCAGGTGCGAGTAATCCAGCGTAATCGTATGTTGGATGACACCGTACTTGATCGCTTGCGAACTGAAATGCAGAGTAGCCATGTCATTGCCACCCCGCCGTCGCAGGCTGTGGTTTCACCACAGTCTACCACAATACCAAATCGCGATGGCGATGTGAGTAGTGACATGGTTACTAATGTAAGTACCCAGTGCAATGAGGATATGAGGAGTGCTTTGGAGGGTGCGATTGGAGAATATCGGTTCATGACACCCGAACTTAGACCACGCTTACCTCGTTTGCCTATGCATAACAAAAATAAAATGCTGGTGGCTGTTCTGGATTCGCAGTTGTCAAATTATTTTGATAACTGCGAAGACCTCACCGATGTTCACTCGATCCTGTATTGTGCGGCCGTAGCGGCATGTCGTGTAGCTCATGTCAAATTTTCTGATGACAGAGCTACACGACCAAAACCAGCCGTACCGGCATGGCAGTACAGGATTGAAAAACGTATTGGTGGGGCCAGAGCACTCATCGGCAAATTGATCTGCTTCAGGGAGGGCAATACTCGCCCTAGGGTGATGCGTTTTGTGAGGCGAGCGTTCTCGGGGACTGGTATCAGTCCTCGAGACTACATATCCCGTGTCACAGAGCGCATCGACTTCCTGAAGCAGAAAGTGTATGCATGGGCAAGCCGTATTCGTAGGTATAAGCGGCGGGTGGACCGATACACTCAGAATCGCACATTTCAAAGAGATGAAAGGTGGGTTTATAGGGCTTGGGAGCGACCGGACCAAGGTGTGGCTGACACGCGCCTGCCGGATGATGATGCAATGTGTTCGTTCTGGCGCAGCATCTGGTCGGTGCCTGTCAGCCATGCTGAAGGTGAATGGACTCGGGTGGTTGAGCGAGCCTGCGATCCAGTACTAGAAATGGGGGCAATTACTATTAGCCCCCAAGACGTAGCTTGTGCAGTCCGTCCGTTGCCTAATTGGAAATCTCCAGGGCCGGATGGGCTGCACAACTTCTGGATTAAATGGTTTACAAGGTCGCATGCTCGTTTGGCGACCCTATTCCAGTCAGCCTTAGAGTCGGGGTCGCTACCAGAGTTCCTGACAACAGGTATAACCCACCTGCTCCATAAATCGGGTAGTAATACGGAACCCAAAAATTATAGACCGATCACGTGTCTCCCGACAGTCTATAAAGTTCTTACATCCATTTTGAGAACTAAAATTAGCAAACATATAGATGACAATTCTATAATGTCTGCTTCCCAAAATGGATGTAGGAATGGGTCCCGTGGTACTAAGGAGCTACTCCTCATTGATATGGCCATTAGTCAACAGGTTCGTCGTTCCCGAAAGGATTTGTCGACATGTTGGATAGACTATAAGAAGGCCTATGACTCGGTGCCACATACATGGCTCATGAAGGTGCTAGAGTTGTATAAAGTTGATGCAACTCTGCGCACTTTCCTGATGTCGTGTATGGGGCAATGGAGGACAGTCCTTCGCTATCCAGGATGTCGGCAAATTCAGAGGAATAGCGAGCCGATAAGGATAGAGCGAGGTATATTTCAGGGCGATAGTTTGAGTCCACTTTGGTTCTGCTTAGCCTTGAATCCTCTGAGCACGCTGCTAGAGGATTCAGGTCTAGGCTATCGGTTGCGGACAGATGGTCGGGTTATATCTCACCTCCTTTACATGGATGATTTGAAACTCTTTGCCCCCAACGATTTGCAACTAATGGAGCTACTGGAGGTAACTGAAACCTTCAGTAGCGCCATCAGGATGGAATTTGGTGTGGACAAATGTGCGGTCATGCATGTAAAGCGAGGGGAGATTGTGGAATCTGTGGGAACCCAGCTCTCAGATTCCATAAATCTTAGATCCCTCTCAGCAACCGAAACTTATAAGTATTTGGGTATGTCGGAAGCGTTGGGCATCAATGTTGCTGACATGAAGCAATCGTTGAAGGAGCGCTTCTTTGGCCGCCTGAAAAAAGTATTTAATAGTCTTTTATCGGGCGGAAATAAGGTGCGTGCCTTCAATGGTTGGGTCATGCCGGTTTTGATGTACTCTTTCGGCATACTCAAATGGACTCAAACAGAACTAGACGCCCTGGATACGAAGGTCCGTAAATTGTTGACGGCATATCGAATGCATCACCCGCGTTCTTCGGTAATGAGACTGTATATCCCGCGGAAGTGTGGGGGTCGGGGCTTTTTAAACGCTAAGACTCTCCACAATCGTGAGATATGCAGTCTCAGGGAATATTTCCTAGCAGCCGACGTGGGGATGCATCGAGATGTGGTCGCGATGGACAAGGGCCTCACCCCGCTCTCCTTGGCTAAAGAGAACTGGCGCAAACCTGTAGTACTTACTACTGATGACCGCAGGAAAGAATGGCAGAGCAAGGAGCTTCACGGGCGCTTTTACCGGGCTCTTCATGGGCCCGATGTAGATTTTCTAGCGTCCGTGTCCTGGCTACGATCCGGGGACCTCTTCGGAGAAACCGAAGGTTTTGTCTGTGCAATTATGGATGAAGTTATGATGACGAATAACTACCGGAGATTTATTGTGAAGGACGGTACGGTTGACATATGTCGGGCATGCCACCGTCCAGGCGAATCAATCCGTCACATTATCTCCGGGTGTTCTCGTCTAGCTAACGGAGAATACTTGCACAGACACAACCTTGTAGCCAGGATTATCCATCAGCAACTTGCTCTAAAATACAATCTTGTGGAATCGGAAGTGCCCTACTATAGGTATGTGCCCGACCCAGTTCTCGATAATGGCAGTATCACACTGTACTGGGATCAATCCATCATCACTGACAGGACTGTTATAGCCAATAGGCCTGATATAGTGGTGATGGATCGATCAGAGCGGCGTGCAATGATTGTTGACATAACGGTCCCGCATGATGAGAACCTCGTGAAAGCCGAGAAAGATAAACAAATCAAGTATCTTGACTTGGCTCGCGAGGTTGTCGACATGTGGGAAGTGGACTCGGCAATCATTGTACCGATAGTCGTGTCGGCCCATGGCTTAATTGCCAAGAGCCTCGACCAATACCTGAGGAGGCTCTCGTTAGGCAGCTGGATCAAGGGCTTGATTCAGAAAGCGGTACTCCTGGACACGGCTCGTATTGTTAGGAGGTTCCTCTCTCTGGAGCCCTGACCGCCGGTAGCTTGGACCCTGTTCCCGATACCGGTGGGCTACAATTTTTTATATTTTTAAATGTTTTTTATATATTTTTTATATTAATATTTAAAAATGTAAAGAGTTTGTTTAAAATTGAATAAAGGGAATAATAAATACAATCTTAGGAGGCTCTCGCTTGGCAGCCAGATCAACGGCTTGATTCAGAAAGTAGTAGTTTGGAGGTTCCTCTCTTAAGAGCCCTGACCACCGATAGCTCGGAACCATTTCCCAGCAATGGTGGGCTTTATGCATTTTTTTTAATATGTATTTAAATTAAGATAACGAAATGTAATGTAAACTAATATTATAAAGAGGAAAGATTAGATTTTTTGTTTGTTTGTGTGTCACGATTAAACTCTAAAACTCACCATTAGAAAGCCACGTCTTTACTGAGTAACATAGGCTATATTTTTATCCCCGTACACCCACGGGAACGGGAACTGCGCGGGTGAAATCCCGTGACGTCCGCTAGTAATAAATAAATTTATTAAATTACTTATTATAAATTAAATTATTTACCTAACACAACTCTTAACACTCATCATCATCATCACCTGCCTAGCCTTTTCCCAACTATGTTGGGGTCGGCTTCCAGTCTAATCGGATGCAGCTGAATACCAGTATTTTACATGGAGCGACTGCCTATTTGACCTCCACAACCCAGTTAATACAGGGAAATACGGTACCACTTGGTAAGACTGGTTATCACTTTTTGGGCCACTGACTACCTGTGACGACTGCCAAAGATGGACAAATGACAGCCGGGACCAACAGCTTAACGTGCTTTCCAAGGCGCGGAGGAAACTCGGTATGTAAGGTGGTCACCCATCAACAGGCAAGCACGGCTTAACCGTAATCAAAATCTACGTCTAAAAATCGTTTCCCACTGTAATCGGACCATCCTGTATAAACTAAACACGTGGTTTCTAAGAAGTGCAAACGAGCTAGATTTAATTAACATTTATGTTACCCGGGTTGGGATGAAGTGTCACGTGGCAAGGCAATCTTTAGTAACCCACAACATGATGTTTCTTGGTAATAAACATCATAATACTTTATCGATACAACTTCTGTACAAAGAAATATAATTAAAGTAGCTGTTTGGCGGAGCTCGTGACCAAATAATAACAGCCGCTCAGGAAGCCCTGCTTGTACTCACCGAGAGATATTTATGGAATTTCATGTAGGTATAGAGAACGACAAAAAATATTAATTAGTCCTTAAGTTAGATTATAAACAAATAAATGACCCGTGTTTTTTATTTTGTTATACAGGGTGTAAATCACCTCATCACAAAGCCGTTAACCAAGCATTCTGTACATCAAACTAAGTAACTTTACGCAAAAATTATTGCTGGGAAACAACTTTTTTTTGAGGTATAAAAATAAATCATGTTTTGTGGTAGAACTCAATGTTACGCACTTAAAACATTGTGCTGATGGATGGATTGAATAGTACGGGGGTTGTGGAGGTGTTAAAAGTCACAATCTTACAAAAAAATCTTGTATATAAAAAAAAACTTGTCAAAAAGTTGTAACTTTGACCCCCCATATCTCCGTAACTAGATGGTTCCCAGGTATGGTGTAGAACAAAAAAATGATCGCAATGATGGGGAGTACAAGTGCCTTTCGGCTTCGTGAAGAGGTGTTTTACACCCTTTATAAACCAAAGTTGACGAAGATACGACGCTTTTAAAATTCTCAATACATCACGCCTAGGTATAATTTTTAGCGAGTAATGACGACACGAGCCGACTTCCGAGTTTTGATGCATTTTATCTTTGTCAATATTCATTGATTTACAAAAACAAAAAGTGCGTGACCATTATTTTCCAATAATCTAACTGGCGGACTAAATAGATTTGCAATTTTTTGATACAGTCGTCATGCCTCTCGTAGGCATGACGACTGTATCAAAAAATTGCAAATCGAAGCTCTATCAAGCGATATTATTTTTGCATCATCATCGTCATCCACATCCCGACTTCATCCACTGCTGGGTATAGGCCTCTCTATTTGTTTATGCTGAGCTCCACGCAATAACTTTATCATCACCCCATCTCGGAAAGAGTTTTTTTTTTTGCTCTTCGATATCTGAGTGAAAAAGCCGTTTGTATCGTCTAGAGGATAGAGTAAATTTGAATTTAGAACATCGTGTGCACTAAGTATGTGAATTCAAAACATAATCAAACCTATTTACACCTCCATGGTGCCGAAATTATCATACATTTTTTTTTAATTTGTTAATAACTCAGACTCGGAACCTTCTTGGTGTACTTTTTTTAATTTGTTTTGCGCGCACCATTTTCTTTTCACGTCATAATGTTAACACCTTAGGTTAAAAACAAGAAACTTGAAAACAAGACGTGAAAAGCCTAAAATGACCACTCATTATCTAGCGACGAGGAAGTTTATTTGACGCCAAAAGAATTAACTGAATTAATTGTTAATAATGCGCATTTTTTTTTTGCGTTTATTCATTTCCTCGCTGAGGTGGGATGAAAAGTTACGTGTTGCACTCGAATGCAAAGATTTTTCACCTCGTGCTCTTTTGATTCCCTCGCTAACGCTCATGACTCAATTTTAGAATCTTTCGCTTGCTCGGTCATCAAAATTGAGCACGCGGTTAAAAAGCAACTTTGCACTCTTGTATAACAAATAACTATTACATGCTCACAAACAATTAAGTTGGACTGAAATAAGATCTACTTCATGCCTAGACTTAGCGACAGTTCTAGACCACTCGTATCGTCTGACCTTTTGTAGTACTTTGCATTTTGTTTGCTGGGGTGACCATGATTCTTGAATGCTTGGATTTTTTTTTTTGCGTTCTCCTTACGCCCATTTCCAATAACGAACTTGCTGATTTCGGTAGGTTAATTGCTATCTCTTTCTCTGTTTTGACATTTTGCTAACTGGACGGTTGGAAACTAAACGTCACAGAAAAGCTTTCTTTGATTTTTCTATGAATCAAGTGACGGGTAGGTGACACGGATACTCGTAGGATAGTTTGTGTGTATAGAAACACCGATAGTTACGGAAGAAGCCACATTAACCAACAGTAATACATCATCTGCCTAGCCTAGGCTTCCAGTCTAACCGAATGCAGCTGACTACCAGTATTTTACACGGAGCGACTGCTTATCTGAACTACACAACCCGGTTAGTACTGGGTAATACGATACCACTTGGTAAGACTGATTAACAGACTTTTTGGGCCACTGACTACCTGTAACGACTATCAAAGATCTACAAATCTATTTTCGCGGACTTCGCTCACTGATGCAAACAAAAGGTTATTAAGAACGCTGTTTTCAGGGCATGAGGAGCCAGACAGAAAGTGGGCCATTGTCAGTGGAAAGATCCCGCATTTCAAATCTGAATGCCGTCCATGAACCTCAAACTGTGGAGATGGACTGAGACTGATGGAGATGGATGGAGATTTTGATGATTGTACAGGGTGTAAACCACCTCATCACAAAGCCGTTAACCAAGCATTCTGTACATCAAACTAAGTAACTTTACGCAAAAATTATTGCTGGGAAACAACTTTTTTTTTTGAGGTTATAAATCATGTTTTCGGGTAGAATTCAATGTAACGCACTTAAAACATTGTGCTGATGGATGGATTGAATAGTACGGGGATCGTGGAGGTGTTAGAAGTCAAAATCTTACAAAAAAACGTGTATTTAAAAAAAACTTGTCAAAAAGTTGTAACTTTGACCCCCCATATCTCCGTAACTAGAAGGTTCCCAGGTATGGTGTAGAACAAAAGAATGATCGCAGTGATGGGGAGAACAAGTGCCTTTTGGCAAAATTCTCAATACATCACGCCTAGGTATAATTTTTAGCGAGTAATGACGACACGAGCCGACGTCCGAGTTTTGATGCATTTTATCCTTGTCAATATTCATTGATTTACAAAAACAAAAAGTGCGTGACTATTATTTTCCAATAATCTATCTGGCGGACTAAATAGATTTGCAATTCTTTGATACAGTCGTCATGCCTCCGAGTATTATATTATTTTTTGCATCATCGTCGTCATCCACATCCCGACTTCATCCACTGCTGGGTATATGCCTCTCTATTTGTTTATGCTGAGCTCCACGCAATCATTTTTTCATCACCCCATCTCGGAAAGAGTTTTTTTTTTTTGCTCTTCGATATCTGAGTGCAAAAGCCGTTTTTATCGTCTAGAGGATAAAGTAAATTTGAATTTAGAACATCGTGTGCACTAAGTATGTGAATTCAAAACATAATTAAACCTATTTACTTCTACCTCCATGGTGCCGAATTTATCATACAATTTTTTTTTATTTGTTAATAACTCAGACTCGGAACCTTCTTGGTGTACTTTTTTAATTTGTTTTGCGCGCACCATTTTCTTTTCACGTCATAATGTTAACACCTTAGGTTAAAAACAAGAAACTTGAAAACAAGACGTGAAAAGCCTAAAATGACCACTCATTATCTAGCGACGAGGAAGTTTATTTGACGCCAAAAGAATTAACTGAATTAATTGTTAATAATGCGCATTTTTTTTTTTGCGTTTATTCATTTCCTCGCTGAGGTGGGATGAAAAGTTACGTGTTGCACTCGAATGCAAAGATTTTTCACCTCGTGCTCTTTTGATTCCCTCGCTAACGCTCAAGATTCTAAGTTTTGATTCACTCGCTGCGCTCATGACTCAATTTTAGAATCTTTCGCTTGCTCGGTCATCAAAATTGAGCACACGGTTAAAAAGCAACTTTGCACTCTTGTATCATCATCATCATCATCATCGGCCTATTAATGTTCCCACTGCTGGGACAGGCCTCCTCTCTATGAGAGGGAATGGGCTACATAATCCACCACGCGGGCCCAGTGCGGATTGGTAGATGTCACATGTCTTCGAATTTATGGTTCTAGGACATGCCGGTTTCCTCACGATGTTTTCCTTCACCGTTTTGAGAGCAGCTCACAAACAATTAAGTTGGACTGAAATAAGATCTACTTCATGCCTAGACTTAGCGACAGTTCTAGACCACTCGTATCGTCTGACCTTTTGTAGTACTTTGCATTTTGTTTGCTGGGGTGACCATGATTCTTGAATGCTTGGATTTTTTTTTGCGTTCTCCTTACGCTCATTTCCAATAACGAACTAGCCGGTTTCGGTAGGTTAATTGCTATCTCTTTCTCTGTTTTGACATTTTGTTAACTGGACGGTTAGAAATAAAACGTCATAGAAAAGCTTTCTTTGATTTTTCTATGAATCAAGTGACGGGTAGGTGACACGGATACTCGTAGGATAGTTTTTGTGTATAGAAACACCGATAGTTACGGAAGAAGCAACATTAACCAACAGTTATACATCATCTGCCTAGCCTAGGCTTCCAGTCTAACCGAATGCAGCTGACTACCAGTATTTTACACGGAGCGACTGCTTATCTGAACTACACAACCCGGTTAGTACTGGGTAATACGATACCACTTGGTAAGACTGATTAACAGACTTTTTGGGCCACTGACCACCTGTAACGACTATCACAGATCTACAAATCTATTTTCGCGGACTTCGCTCACTGATGCAAACAAAAGATTATAAAGAACGCTGTTTTCAGGGCATGAGGAGCCAGATAGAAAGTGGGCCATTGTCAGTGGAAAGATCCCGCATTTCAAATCTGAATGCCGTCCATGAACCTCAATCTGTGGAGATGGACTGAGACTGATGGAGATGGATGGAGATTTTGATGAGTCTACGGGGTGTAAACCACCTCATCACAAAGCCTTTAACCAAGCATTCTGTACATCAAACTAAGTAACTTTACGCAAAAATTATTGCTGGGAAACAACTTTTTTTTTGAGGTTATAAATCATGTTTTCTGGTAGAATTCAATGTAACATGTTTTCTGGTAGAATTCACTTAAAACATTGTGCTGATGGATGGATTGAATAGTACGGGGATCGTGGAGGTGTTAAAAGTCAAAATCTTACAAAAAAAACGTGTATTTAAAAAAAAACTTGTCAAAAAGTTGTAACTTTGACCCCCCATATCTCCGTAACTAGAAGGTTCCCAGGTATGATGTAAAACAAAAAAAATGATCGCAATGATGGGGAGAACAAGTGCCTTTCGGCTTCGTTAAGAGGTGTTTTACACCCTTTATTTAGAGATTTCTAAGTCGATCATGGTAACGCGTGCCTTGGTGGAAAGTTCTCAAACATTTTGATGAAGTTCCAGCAATGCTTCTTTTTCTTCTTCCTTTATCGTGTAGTTAGTACCTAACCTGGTGTCAGAGTTTTAATGCTGCCCGTGGGCCTCTGACTAATTGCTTTACAGGCCATCGGGAAATATCTCTCAGATATAAGTGATAATTATACAATACGCACACGAATACGAAAAATTAGAGGTGATATTCTTGGGTTCGAACGCGAGGCCTTTAATTTGGGTTTCCAACGGCCACATGACTAAGATATTTCTGCTAGCCCAATTCTGAAAAAAATCCGAATGAATGAAACTTAAAATTAACTTTTGAAGAAAATTATACATGCTTAAAACGGACAAAAGACGCCTTTTATAGAGCTTTTCTTCCCACAATAATATATCTACACTGAAAAAAATGTACGACGTTGTGTATAAAACTGGCTCCCCCTTTAAATGCGCCAATTATTCACGCTTAACTTCCTCATACCTCCTGCCTTATATTGAAGAAACCCCCCCCCTCCCCATTTCTGGCATATCAGAACGTATGGTTACCCCGCTTACCCCCAAATAGGTTGACTATTGGATTCGACCCATTTATGGATTCACGTTCAACGTCACTGCTCTTTGACGTCACCAGTTCTATTTTTAAAAGCTTTCCTGAAACGGTCCTTTCACAGCAACAACTCAATTGCAACCTTATTTTGAAAATAGGAAGGTCATTTTGATTTTACCGGAATGCCTTCTCGTTTTTAGACTTGCACTTGTTGTTTGGAAGTCTTGATAGGGTTTACAAGCAGTATGACATGGTGAGCTGGTAAAATAGAGATAGACATAGTTATTTCACGACAGCTGCAGTTGTGGGGTGTACAGAACACACGTGCTCTGTGACATCCGGACAGATGGATGTGTCGAAACGACGGTCAAAGATATACAATTGTGATCTATAATTTCCGAGGCACGGATGAAACTTGGTATGCTATGGGTGGTCACCCATCCACCCACCAACCTAGGCCAGCACTGCTTATTTATTAACTTATTTAGCCACGAGCTTCGTACTCTTCTCTCTTCTCAATGGAAAAGCCTCATTAGTTCAAAGTTTCGCCATCAAGGAACAGTTAAAAATCTTTTATTTAGAACCTTAATTTCAGAAAATGTGTCTTTTGCTAATGGTTAATGTAAGTTGTTATCTAAATAGTTACCTTGATGACCGTTAGATAAACTGTGCTCCATTTTAAGTCAGAATAATTAGTGGGGTCAGTTTATTTAAATAAACCCCTCAATAATACGGTGCTTTTTTTTCTTATCTGCATTTGAGTCGGGGACCGGTCAATGTGGCGACACTTGGGGGAGGCCTATGTCCAGCAGTGGACGTCTTTCAGCTGAAATGATAATGATGATGATGATTTTATTATATTGACTTGTTTCTATCACTGATTTTTATTACATAGTTTCGTCACAGACCGTCGAAGAGACACGGAGGAAACTCGGTATACATAATTATAAATCGTTTCGAGAGCAGTGATAATGAAGAAAATTACACAAAATGAAGTTCTTTCCTAGATTCAAATCGACTCGTATGTTTTTTTTTATAAGGGGGTGGTACCTGCTAACGAGAGGTTTGCTCCATGTAACTCCTCTTTGATGAGTGAATGTAAATGTGCAAAAAAAAATATGTTGCTTATTAGACTTTAAACTTTAATTTGTACAATTGAAATAATTCTAACTTTAATACTACTGTATGAAAAAAATGTTCAAAGTAAAGCATTTTTTCTTTAAATTAAGTATTAGTTTTCTTTTTACACACAAACATTTGTCGCTATTTTCTTCAAAAAGTGTACAATTGGAATTTTGATCTAATGATTTATTAGGCTACAATTAAATAAAAACCACCCACTTCGCACTATTCGGCCCGCAGTGACCACTTTGTAGTGCAAGCTGATTAGAACTTTAATCTAACAGTGTTTCAAACGAAGTTTGAACCACCACAAATAAAGTTGGCAATTTAGTAGATGGCCTTAAAGTTAATTTTACAGAATGACTGAAATAGTAGGTTTTCTTAAAAGTAGTAGAAGTCTTCTTTCTTTATCGTGTGGTTAGTTGCCTTACCTGGTGTCTGAGTTTTTATGCCGCCGATAAACCTCTGACTTGGCTTTACAGGCCGTCGAGAATGTTCTCAGGCATGCTGGTTTCCTCACGATGTTTTCCTTCACCGAAGCACGTGATAATTATACAATACGCACATAAATCCGAAAAATTTGAGGAACGTGCCTTAGGTTCGAAGCCGAGACCTTTGACTTGGCAGTGTACCACTAGGCTATCTAGACTTTGGGCCCTATCAGAATACCAGCGCTGTGGCGTTTTTTAATGTTACAGCACCATGCTGAGATAGGGGCCTTTTGGCCTTGTTCAGGACCTTTCATTTCTTTTTATTTTTTTTATTTTTTATCTATGTTTAGTTTTCAATATTCGTAAATAATGTTATTTTTTATGTGTTTTGTCCTGTATGGGCCAATAAATGCTTTTTCTTTCTTTTCTTTCTTTCTATCACAGGGCAAGCATTAAGCATTCATCATCTGTCTGGCCTTTTCTTTGTTGGGGTCGGCTTCCAGTCTAACCGGATGCACCTGAATACCAGTATTTTACATGGAGCGACTGCCTATCTAACCTCCACAACCCAGTTAATACTGGGTAATACGATACCACTTGGTAAGACTGGTGTCAGACTTTTTGGGCCACTGATTACCTGTAACGACTGTCAAAGATGAACAAATGACAGCCGGGACCAATAGCTTAACGTGCTTTCCGAGGCACGGAGGAAACTCGATATATAAGGGTGGACACCCATGGCCCGCAAGGGCCGAAGGGCCTGCCGGGATTGCGGGACTGTTCGAAAGAGATAGCGTGGCCCGGGAACATAAAGGGCGAGAAAGGAACAGATGGGTTTTAGTCAGTAAAAGTCTGACACTCCCTCCCCCTCCGCCCAGAGTGGCAGAAGTCATTTTATGATTTCGCATCCGGAAAAATAGTAAAAAAAGGGCGGACACCCATCCACAGACCAACCTAGGCAAGCACGGCTTAACCTAAAGATCGACCCGAGCGGATGTTATTATTTAGCAATGAGCTCCTCAAAGCATTGAGCATTATTGCTTAGTAATAAAGAGCACCACTTTTATTTTACGGGAATAAATGTGCAGCGTCTTTTTCTGAAAGTAATTATTTCCCTTTCTCATACCATACCGCCTTCCCCACACTCTAATTGTAGCCTCGACAAGAAGGATTTATTATCTTATTGCCACAATTTATTTGTTTTATGCGAACGTAGGGAACCTTCCGTGTTAGTGAGCCCTTTCTAGAAGGGACAGGTTTCTTATTTACTGATTTAATTGTAAATTTAAAAAACCTTTTTAAAGACATTGATTCTTTCTTCTTCTTTGTTTTTTCGCGTGACCTTTATTTGATTGATTTAGTTTTTTTGTCACCAACTTTTTCACTTTTTTGAACTCGGTTATATATTGTTTTTCTCTTTTTAGTGGTTCACATGTGCTTACCCCTTTTTTTTTTTTTTTTTTTTTTTTTAGGATGGGAAATCATCAAATGACTTCTCCCACTCTGGGCGGAGCGGGAGGGAGTGTCAGACTCTTACTGACTAAAACCCATCCATGTTCCTTCCTCGCCCTTTACGTTCCGGGGCCGCGGTATCTCTTTCGAACAGTCCCGCAACCCCGGCAGGCTTCGGCCCTTGCGGGCCCCTCTCTTCTGCTGACATCTCTTTGAGGCGCGCGTGGAACACGAACGCGCCGTCGACACGGCCTGTCGTCACTAGACGGACGGACGGCTAGCTAGCCCATAGCTAACCGTCCACAGGCCCGCATCTACGGTGGCCGGTAGCCACCACGTGGCCCCCGACGCCCGGTGCGTCTCCCGCGGCGGCCGGGAAGAGAGGCTCTCTCCCTCTCTCGTTCCGCCACCTCCTTCGCTAGCATGACTGCTTCGCAGAAGGAGGTGACGGCTTCCCATTCCGTCTCGCTCCGGACCATGGATTGAACCAGGGCCGGACGCGAGAGGTCGCCGCCGCCGATCGCCGCTACGAGGACACGGCGGTGCTCCGCCCACGCAGGGCAGACTTCCACCGTGTGCTCCACCGTGTCCTCCGGTCGATCCTCGCAGTGGAGGCACCCGGGCGTTTCCTCCCGCCCGATTCGGTGCAGGTACCTCCCGAAACATCCGTGTCCGGTGAGGACCTGCGTCAGGCGGAAGGTGAGGACGCCGTGGCGCCTCTCCAGCCACTCCTCAAAGAGGGGACTTACCGCCACTATCGTGGCGTGCCCTGCACGGGGTTGCGACAGTCGCTCTCTCCATGTCGCCATGAGATCGCGCCGGAGGTCTGTCCGCTGAGCGGCAATTTGCCTGCTTACCCCTTCACAGCGTACCGGTGTGATGTTATGTTATAAACTGGTGTAAACAATAGATAGAGATTTCAGTAATCCCTGTCCATTTGCTATCGTTTATTGAGGAGTGCCGTTGCCTATTTCCGAAGTTCTTCATTAGATCTTCACCAAATTGAAATGGGATTACACTGTTAAAGCACTCGTCCAAAAACTACCCTAATCGCGTCGAGTGTGCCTATTAAAATTGAAGAGCTCTCTATGTTTCTCCAAAATCCCATCGTCAGATCCTGACTTGATCAATAAAACCACCCACCACCACCACCTGGAAAACCCACCACCACCTGGGAAATATTATACCCTTTCAAACAAAAAAAAAATATAAGCCAAATCAGTTTAGCCCTCTTCGAGCAATCGAGGAACATACATTAAAAAAAATCCGACGAATTTAGAAACTCTTCCTTTTTTAAATCGGTTAAAAAATGAACAAGAAGTCTTAGATTGATTACCGTGTCAAGGCCAGTGATATTAGGGTTTTCCGTCAGGAATTTCTCAGTAGCAGCCACGGAGCCTGGATTTATGCCCGGTTGATGGCAATTAGGCTTGTCCTATCACATGGGCATTTTTTTTTTATTATATTTGAAATCGGTCGTCAGACCATAAGACCAAGCAATAATTTAGGTACATGGGCTGGAACTACTTCAGTAATTGGCACTTGTTCCGCTGTCCCAATTCCAATGTCCTTAAATTCTACAGATTGTTCTCAAGTTTTCCTCTTCTTGGCGACCATATTTTGAGACACGAAAGAAGTCATTATTTCTCGTAAACTGTACCCATTTGTAATTTGTTACGATGTTAATTTGATTTTTAATTTCCATTTCAAATTGATGTAAGTAAAAACTCTAATTGGAATCGATTATTCTAATTTTAGTTTCGTAGGTCAGAGCTTTCAGTTCACCTTTGCTCGCATTTTGTCACAGTTATTGAAAAAAGTTTTATTTTTAGTATTTCAATTTGGAAAAATATTCTCGATATTGCTATATGTTTGACAGTTATAATTGATGGATCTATTTGGGATTGTCTCTAAATTTGAATTTTGTTTATTGGATACTTTGTCATTGATCTGTTTAAATCGAGCTTCAAAATATAACTTACTTAGGTCCATGTTCACCAAAAAGATGACGCTCTGATTATCTAAAACAGCTGTTTAAAACGCATTTTTGTATGGGAACATGTCACAGTGACAGCTGTTTTTAGATAATCAGACGGTTATCTTTTCGGTGAACATGGACCTTACTCGTCGTGCCTTGACCTTGTCTGCGTCTATTATTAAAATTATCTATTATTTAATTAAATCATAACTCTTTCTTTTGCCACTGCCATAGTCGGGTAAAAAAGGTGCACAATGAAAAGTCAAAAGTCCCATATTACTTAATAGCGATTCGTCGGGTTGTTTAGCCGTTAAGACAGACACAAAAACAGACAAATTTGCTTTCGCATTAACAATATTTGCCAAAGTCAAATGGTATCTAAAAGTTTTTGAAGTCAAACTGCTCTATAAATTAAAAAGCAGCCAAGTGCGAGTCGGACTCGCCCATGAAGGGTTCCGTTGCAGCAAGTAACATAATAAAAAAGATGACGTATTAAAAAAAAACTGATTACTAGATCTCGTTCAAACCAACTTTCGGTGGATGTTTATATGGTAATGTACGTACATCATATATTTGTTTTAGTTTTATCATTCTCTTATTTTAGAAGTTACAAGGGGGGGGGGACACATTTTACCACTTTGGAAGTGTCTCTAGCGCAAACTATTCAGTTTAGAAAAAAAATATATTAGAAACCTCAATATCATGTTTGAAGACCTATCCATAAATGTCCCACATGTAAGTATTTGTATGATTAAAAAAAAAAATTGAGTTTCAGTTCCAGTGTGGTTTGTAGTTGTATGGGGAACCCCCAAAATTTATTGTTTTTCTTCTATTTTTGTGTGAAAATCTTAACGCGGTTCACAGAACACATCTACTTATCAAGTTGCAACAGCATAGTTTGCATAGTTTCGGAATAAAGTGACTGTGACATACGGACGGACAGACAGACAGACATGAAGAATCCTTAAGGGTTCCGTTTTTTGCCAGTTGGCTACGGAACCCTAAAAAGCCAAATATAAATATAACATGACAATAATTTTGTTTGAATATACTTCTTAAAATTTGGGTCAAAAGGCCCTAATAAATAAAACCCTGCCCTGCTGGCCCTGATAAAACGCATTTTATCGAGAATAGCTGTCAAATTTATCTAATCGAGTCCTACGTACTTGTACTGCTGGTTCGGCACAAAATATGAAGACTGCCTGTCCTGACTACCAGCGCGAATCGGCGCCGGTAGCCAGCGTTCTACATGAATGAGAATTACTAAAAATGGTCCCTATAGGAGAGTATTAAAAAAGAGTACAGACCTACATTTTTATTTACAGGCAGATAACCCGTTATTAGAACATAAAAAAAAATCCAACTAAACCACTAACTTCTAGTTACATTAATCTCATCTCATCGTAAGGGGCTCAAGAGCTTTCATGAAAGATTACAATTAATTTGATTCGGCTTCTCGATCTTATTTACTTTCGGTAAAGCAACACTGGTTCGCATAATAATTAGATTTAAGCACAGTGAGCATAGGCTTTAACTTGAGTTCTAAATTAGATAGAGTGCAATGTAGTCTTTAGTCAAGGTTCATGGCTCTATTATAATTGATTGATTTTCAAGGTTTATTCAGCTGCACAAAAAATATAAACAGGGTGGAGTTTTTCAATACCACCTGGAGGGAAAGTTCTCTTAATACTGGAGATAGCAAAAAATACTCAAAGGAAACATTCTTTTTTTATTTTAAAAAATAAAACAAATCTGCATTTACATATTTTCGAAAATTCTTTTGCCACACTCGTAAATTGAACCGACTAAAGTTCGAAAAATGACCTTCTGTACTTTTTTTACATCAATCTTTATTCTCAATCATAGTGGAACAAATCTCTCTAACAAAAATGGTAAATTAAATGAAAGGAAAATCATGAAATCTAAAGTTATGAATTCAAGGGGTTCAAGTACGTGTTATTGAGTTTTTTCATAAGGCATTTCTCAATAGAAACTGGGAGTTTAAAAGTTGTCTCGGCAGTCTGTATGATACCCCCGTGCCTCATTCTAAGGGCCTTACCATACTAGCGAGTTGCGAGCGAGTGGAAAGCGCGGCGAGCTCGCTGCGCACTCGCCCCGCTTTTCACTCGTTCGCAACTCGCTAGTGTGATAAGGCTCTAAGCTCTTTTTTTTTATTTCAGCCAAAAATAAGTTAGTATGAAGTCTTGTGCAGGTGACAGGAAAACGTATAAATAAACCATAGCAAAGGCAAACTTTTATTTTTCCTCCTATCACGGCATTTTCGCTACGAAGGTCATTCGTATTTTCAGCAACGTTCCAAAGTCTTATCTATTACCTTGCTGATTCTGTTTTCCTGGTACGTTGAGAGGTGTGATTGGAGGTCATGCTGTCGTATCCCGAAATTAATTTAGTTATATTCCAGAATTCTCGTTGGTCTAGTGGTTGCAAACGCGACTGCTGATCAAGAGGTCCTGGGTTTGATTCGCGGGTCGACCAAAGTAGCATTGGGTGTTTTCATAAGGAATTTGTCAATAGCAACCATAGATTTTGGATTTGTGCCGGTTGACTGCAACAGGCTCCCCCCCCCCCCCCCCCTATTGTATGAGACTTAAACATGGTACACTTCTGCTCAACCACATAACAGGAGCTGATGGGCGTAACTGAAAGTGCCTAACTCGTCGCCAAATGGGGCGAGTTGATCTAGAATGCCATCGTCACTAAACATGTAATCTTTATTTTTTCAATCTTTCCGAATTTTCCCCACGTCAAAATATATGAACAATGATACATAAAAGCTACAATATTGTAAATTGCATCAAATATATTATTATTTTATTCAAGTTTTGGCTCAAAAATCAGACTTATTTACATATTTTCATCCCCATCTAAGTCATTGAAAGCAGCTGTTCCACCACACTAAATCTTTCTGCATTTAATATACTTATAGAGAACGGTTTTCGTGCCTTTATGATAAATATTGTTTTATGTTAATTGAACAGAAACATTTTAGTCTAAAAAATAAAGTAGTGATTGTACTCATGATAACAAACAACTTTTACTATGCGACCAAACCTGAAATCACAAAAAAAAACAGCTGTTCACTCAGGTCATTGTGACCAGTTCCATTGGAGATAACTACTACTACTACTAACTTTGATAAAATTATGTTAATTTTAACAAAGTTCTAAAATCTATTAAACTTACACGAGCTGCCTTAGCTGACCTGGAAGTCCGTAAATATACCCCGGACACAAGGAAGAAATTCATAGATGACTCTGCCTTTTTTTTCATCAAATAACTGCTCCCACTCTGGGCGGAGTTAGGAAGTGTCAGACTTTCACTGACTAAAACCCATCCATGTTCCTTCCTCGCCCTATATGTTCCGGGGCCAAGGTATCTCTTTCGAACAGTCCCGCAGCAGATTACTCTGCCCTGAAGTGTAAATGTGGTGTTATTCTACAAACGGTGGGGCACTTAAAATCGTGTCCTGCCTGCAGACTTGTTGTTTGCACATAATAGAAGCTGATGGATGCTACTAAAATTGCTAACCTTTGGGCTGATTGACATCGACTCTCTTAGCTCACGCCTGTAATCCCGAAAGAATTAAGTAGAGGAGTACTTAATGGTACGCCTTTTATGTCGCCAATTACGTTCAATTACCACGTAATAGGGAGCAAGCCTGTTGCGATCAACTGGGCTCAAAACCAAAATCCGGGGTGTTACATTCCTAGTTAAAATCCCTTTTTTTAGGATGGGAAATCATCAAATAACTTCTCCCACTCTGGGCAGAGCGGGAGGGAGTTTCAGACTTTTACTGACTACAACACATCCATGTTCCTTCCTCGCCCTTTATGTTCCGGGGCCGCGGTATCTCTTTCGAACCGGCCCGCAACCCCGGCAGGTTCGGCCCCTGCGGGCCCCTCCCTTAGTTAAAATCCCTGCTGTAAGGTCCATGTTCACCG
The DNA here is from genome assembly GCA_950022955.1 of Xestia ashworthii. NCBI lineage: Eukaryota > Metazoa > Arthropoda > Insecta > Lepidoptera > Noctuidae > Xestia > Xestia ashworthii. The sequence continues at coordinate 15,866,611 of OX465570.1, read as the reverse complement.
AAAAGATAACAGTCTGATTATCTAAAAACAGCTGTCACTGTGACATCTTCTCATACAAAAATGTGTTTTAAACAGCTGTTTGTAGATAATCAGAGCGTCATCTTTTTGGTGAACATGGACCTAAGATAAACAAAATAAACCAAATATTGTAAAAGCCAAAGTTGAAAAGTAAACGCATACGAAATCATATTATTTTTCAAAAACACGAAGTTATAGTCCTCTCGGGATTCACTCGCTAACTTTATTTACTGATGTTCTTTTTAAAGTTTTCCAATAACATAGAAAATTTCTTGTTAAATTGTTTTGAAAATAAAGGCCAGAGGAATTTAATTTCCGAAAAAGAAATGAATATTCATTACTTAGAAGTCGTTCCATGCTTTAGTTTATTTAAATGATTTTTTAAACTTATGGTAAAGTTATTTTTCGATCATGATCATGCCGTGTAGTATTATTTTTTATTTATATTTTTAAACAAGTTTTTAACTTACTTAATTGGACTTGCGTATGTAAGCCAGTGTAATGAAAAAAATGATCCAATGCTTAATAATACATTGTAAATAATTATTTGAAACTTGCTAGCTCAACATACACCACAAACAATTAGTTTACTGGCCTTAAAACTAAAAATAAAGACTTTAGAAGTCTAGCTTAGTAGTTAGGTAAGTACATATAAAATCATAATCTTATTTTATTAAAATAAGTTTAAAATTACAAACATTTCAGCTGAAATTCTTAAAATGTGTAAAAGACAATTTAATGTGGGTGTATTACGAGTAAAAGCTAAAACAAACCTATTGATCTTTATATTTTTGTACGTATGGGTACTTGCAAAGTGTTTTATTAAATGCTGTATTAAAATAGAATAATCGTTTAATGTGACGCCTACAGTTGATAAGAAAGTCGATAAGGTCATGCGTGGGATGAAGAAACGCCTCCGTGTGGGGTAGGCAGTCTTCTACGTGCGAAGAAGGAAACACGACTTGGTTTTCATCTTATGAAAATCAGTTGTTGTTTAACTATAATAGTGAACAGACGTACGATCGCGCGCGCGTGCTCTAGTTGAGAGTATTCTGCAGACGCATCACAACATCGTCGTCGCAGTGTACCTACGTCGATCTATCGGGGTCATTGCCATGACCTAGTTACAAGTGCGGAAATCATGAAGTGTTTACAATAATTTATTGTTTAGGTGTTAAACTCACCTTACAACAAAAAAATGGCTTCACAGTCTATTAAGATAAAAACTGACCTGGAAAAGCGGTTATATGACTGTTACATCCAGGAGAAAACGGACAAAGAAAACCTGCAACTTATGGTACGTAATTTGAATGATACCATTAATACCTTGCAAGAACAAGTACAAACCCTTCAAGGAGAATTAAATTGCTTGAAGGAAAAAAATGAAAATAAAGAACCCTTAGAAAAACAGGAAAGCGAGAAAAAAATATTTGTCCAGCGTACAAAAAGTGACGTTGAATATTGCACGGACGAGGATGAACTCGCTAAAGAGACTGAGTGGATTAGGGCCAAGAGCAGGAAGAAGAGGAAGCTTAATACCTCCCTCTCTCCAAAACAACAACCCGAAACAAGCGCCCAAGAAAAACAACTGAAAAATGCGAAAGAGACTTCCGTCAAAAAAGTGCCCCCGCCACCGCCACTCATAGTAGATAGAGTTAAAAACTACCAAACGTTTTACGACTCGCTAACTGAAACAATTACAGCTGAATCATTTACCGCAAAAATGATGAATGGGGATTGTGTTAAAGTTAACGCCAAAACAGAAGACTCTATAGAGTAATTGCAAGGTTTTTAACTGAAAAAGACTACCATTGGCATTCGTACGAGAATAAGCAAGCTAGACCAATTAGAGTTGTAGTGAAAAAATTACATTCTTCTTGCCAACCTGATCGAATTAAAGACGATCTAACAACGCAAGGACTGAAAATAGAAAAAGTAGACAACAAATTGAGCTGGAAGAGTAAAGAACCACTCAACATGTTTGTTTTATCATTTAATAATGACGAAGATGTCAACAAAATCTATGGCATAAAGTACATTTTAGGGTGTAAAATTGAAATACACCCACTTAAAAATCCCAAACTTATTCCCCAATGCAAGAGATGCCAGGCATATGGACATACTCATAAATATTGCAGAAAAGAGCCAAGGTGTGTAAAATGCACTGGTAAGCATCTTACAGCCAACTGTACTAAATCTCCCGAGGAGAAGCCAAAATGTGTTCACTGTGGTCTACCTCACCCTGCCAATTATAGAGGGTGTGAAGTAGCTAAACAAATTCAAGTTATGAAAAATAAAACAATTAAAAAGAAACTTGCGGTACCAACTACCCAACAGTCTCTTCCCTTACCAAAACTTGACAAACAGGCACAGAAAGCAAGTGTCCAGTCAACTGCAAAACCCATGCAAGTAACCAACGCTGGTTCCTATGCGGAAGCTGCAAGATCACAGCCTTTGAATCTGGAGGATAAGATTAATCAGATCTTAAAGTGTATAACCTCATTTGACAAGAGATTAGAGAAATTAGAATCCAGCACTAAAACAGCTGTTTTAAATAATCAAAAATGAATAACACCCTTAAAATAATGGCTTGGAACTCTAATGGGCTCCTCAAACATCAAAATGAGTTGCAGGCGGTCCTGGACACAGAAAATATAGACGTGTGTTTGGTCTCCGAAACGCACTTCACTAAGCAATCTTTTGTTAAATTTAGAGGATACATGGTATATAATTCGCTCCACCCTGACAACTGTGCCAGAGGAGGTAGCGCGGTTATAATCAAAGAGAACATTAGTCACTACGTGCAGTGTAAATATGAAGAACAAGACATTCAAGCTGTGGCAGTATCTGTTAAAACCAAATTTTGTCACATATCCATTGCAGCCGTATACTGTCCTCCACGGCACATGATAAGAAAAGAGCGATATTTACATCTCTTTGAACTATTAGGCCAGAGGTTTATCCTAGGCGGCGATTTTAATGCTAAGCATACGCATTGGGGATCAAGACTTACCACAACTAAGGGAAGGCAGCTCTTAAGCGCAGTCAAAGATACACATTCCGAAGTTATGAGCACAGGTAAACCAACGTATTGGCCCACTGACCACCAGAAAATACCGGATCTTATAGATTTTTTTATATGTAAAAATATATCCGCCAATTACGTCAGTTTGGAGGAAGGTTTTCATATGAATTCGGACCACTCTTCAATTATACTAATGCTTAGTCAAAAAATCATATTCAAACAAAGCCACTTAACACTGGTTAATAAATTAACAGATTGGCAAAGTTTTGCCCTTGATCTAGATAATATAATTGACCTTAAAACTTCTATAAAAAAGCAAGATAAGCTTGACTCAGAAGTAAACAAATACATCGTTAACATCCAACAATGTGCGTGGAACAACACACCGCAATTAAAACGTAAATATAAGGGATTTATCTATCCTAAGGAAATTGTGGATTTACTATCTGAGAAAAGGAAACAAAGGAAGCAGTGGCAGCAAACAAGGTGCCCGCGAGATAAAACATCATTAAATAACCTAACTAAACGATTAAAGAGGAAAATTCTACAATTTGAGGATGAATCTCTGAATGCCAACCTTCTGCAGATAACCAATGACAAATCAACGGATTACTTTGGAAAGCGACAAGAAATCTAAAAAGGCCGATTACACAAATACCGCCCATCAGAACTAGTGACGGAAAATGGGCCATAAATAATGACCAAAAAGCGTTAACGTTTGCTCAACACTTAGAAGAAACTTTTCAACCCAATGAAAGCTCGATAGAAATACTTGAGAGTGAAAATGTATCCCAAAACCAAAGAATTAAGCTTGTGACACCAGCAGAAGTAATGAGAGAAATTCAAAATAACATTAGCTCGAAAAAGTCTCCGGGTTACGATCTCATTACAGGTGAAATTTTAAAACACCTCCCGCGCAAAGCCATAGTAAAGCTGACCAAGCTTATCAATGCTGCATTTATATTAAAACATGTACCTGAGTCATGGAAGGTTGCTGAAGTCATTATGATTGCAAAGCCTGGGAAACCACCCCATGAAGCATCATCATATAGACCTATTTCTCTGTTGCCCGTGTTATCAAAACTATTTGAAAAACTGTTATTGAAACGGTTAAAACCAATAATAGAAGATAAAGACCTTATTCCAAATCATCAATTTGGCTTCAGGGAAAAACACTCAACAATAGATCAGGTACATAGAATAACTAACATCATTGAAAAAACGCTTGAAAACAAGGAAGTCTGCGCCACCGTGTTTTTAGATGTCGCGCAAGCATTTGACAAAGTTTGGCATAAGGTTCTAATATTCAAGCTCAGACGCATGCTACCAGAATTCGCAGATATCCTAGAGTCATACATTACTAACAGAATGTTTAGAATACGGCAGGAGGACGCATATTCCGAGCTAAAAGCTATAAAAGCTGGTGTACCTCAAGGAAGTGTGCTAGGCCCAATTTTGTACTTGTTATACACATGTGACATCCCAGAACTGGAAAACAATACCATTGCAACCTTTGCAGATGATACTGCAATTATGGCTACCGGATCAAGCCAAAGAGAAGCAGTAGAAAAAGTTCAACTAGCTGTGAACAAAGTTTATGACTGGACACAAAAATGGAAGATCAAACTGAATGAGTCAAAATCAATTCACATTGACTATACAAACAAACACTTGGACTATCACCCAATCTACATAAATGGTTCGCAAGTACCTTATGCTAATACAGCCAAATACCTTGGCATTACTCTCGACGCCAAGTTGCGTTGGAAAGCTCATGTCAAAAAGAAAAGACAGGAACTCGATATACGATATAAAAGTATGTATTGGTTACTCGGAAGGAAATCTTGTCTATCAATACATAATAAAATAACCCTATACAAGCATATTCTGATGCCAATCTGGACTTATGGCATCCAACTTTGGGGCTGTACTAAACAAAGCAACGTCAAAATAATCCAGCAATTCCAAAATAAAGTACTTAGGGATGCTGTCAATGCACCCTGGTACATAAGAAATGACGACCTTCATCGTGACCTTAAAATGGAATTCGTCACCACCATTATCCAAAAATTTGCTGAAGCCCACGAACACAGACTCCATCGACACGTGAATGTTGAGGCAATCCAGCTGCTAGACAACACAGACTTAGTGCGTAGGCTAAAAAGAACTAAACCTTTTGAATTAGTGTAGTGTACAAAGTGAATGAGTAATAGTAACAATGTTGTGCTATACATAATAACACATGAACATAGTGTTTTATAAATTATATTAGACTCTAAGAAAGTGCTACGGACTTGTGTAAAAGTGCAAATGAACACTATTCTTAGTTTTAACATATTCTATCACGTAACATATTAAGTTAGAGTTAAATTACTTATTAGTCTTTTAGGCTAGATCGTAATTAATTATTAAGAATTTTGTTCTTAGTAATAAAGCACAAAAAAATCTTATGAAAAGATATCCCTAAAAATCACTAATGATTTTTTTGACGTGAATACTTCTTTAGGCGCTTTGAGCACTTTTTGGGTGAACATAAATCATGTAACTCGTGTGACCGTCACCTAACGCTTCGTAGCACTCGTAGCCGATCCGCTACGGCGTAGCACCACGTAGGCGTGCGCGGGGCACAACTCGTAGGATATACAAATTACTTAGTTTTCACTTGTAACGGCAGTCCCCAAAAACTGCTTCGTGTGTTTTTTTGAGTTGGCTACATAGGTAGAAAAGTTATGATGTCTGTGTCTGAAACAGTTTCGTCTTCTCAAATCGATGACTCAGATTTTGTCCGACCAGTACGTAGTGACCTTAGCAGCTCTGTCGTTGGCCTCATTGAATTCCTGGAGCATCCAATTAGTTGTGTACGAAAAAGCAAAAAAAACATTCATGTTTCGATAAAAATCTAATAAATAGTCGTAGACTACTGGATCGCCAATTTTAATATTTTTGGGGCTCCTCAAATAATTAGTAAGAGAAAAATATGAAAGAAGCAGATAAGCTGCGCCGACCCAATAAACATTTTACTTTTTGTTACGTATTCCCCACACACACTAGGAATTTGTCATGTATCGTGGGCGCATTTGTAACACACATTTAGGTCCATGTTCACCGAAAAGATAACCGTCTGATTATCTAAAAACAGCTGTCACTGTGACATGTTCCCATACAAAAATGCGTTTTAAACAGCTGTTTTAGGTAATCAGGCTGTCAACTTTTTGGTGAACATGGACCTTAAACTCTCATACACAAACAGTCAGACGCGGAACAATTACCTTTAGGCCATACAAAAATTTGTTTTATGCGGGAATCGGGAAGAAAACAGGAGAGATGATGATGATAACTTTCTAGGATAAGAAATTTCTCTGAACAAGTAAAAAAAAAAACAAATTATTAAATATTTTTTTTATTATTATTTTTTTTAATAATAAATATTTAGATTTTCTTTAAGTTGGAAGCTCCACGGCAGCCCACGAAATTCCAATTTTCTTACCATTGAATGACTGTTTCATGAAAAAGTCATTCAATCTGATTACATGAACTTGGAAAATTGGCGATTTTAATGATTATAATTAAACTGCATAGTAATACGTGTTGCAGCCGCGAATCATATTTTAATCAATGTACAACGTGACACTGAACTGCTAATTGCAAAAAACGTAAGAACATTTAAAATTCTACCGTGGGGCATCCACCTTAAGCTTCACTTTATTATATTTACAAAAAAACGTCTATTTTCTAATAATAACCAAGCATTTAATAATCCTGTTAGAGGCGTTCAGTTTGAATCCCTGCACATGACTAGTAGAGTCTGTAATTTATTGATATGCCCTTTGTAATAAAAGCAGACATTGGCCTATTTCTAATAATATTACATTGAGATGAACAGAAGGTTAACTTGCTATGCCCACCAAAGGGAATATACGATTTTGTTGTATATACGACTCGCTCTCACCATGTATGAGTTCCGTCTGTACGTTGTGGTCACCACTGGGGTGGATAATAAATGAGATCTACGCAAGAACACAGAAGGCACTCGCAGCCCCATTTTGTGCAGCAGCTTGGTAACACCAGTTGTTCCATTGGCGATCCTACAATGAAACACAAGATCTGATATTTTTCGCCTTTCCAATAGTGGAAGGATATGAAATTGTTTGCATCGGTAGGTATAATTCGTTGAAAATGGTGAACCTTTTGACGTTACTTATTCAATGTCAATTTAATATGTGACACTATTCCAAGGTCACTACGTTCTCAAAGTCGTTTCTCGCATTGTATTAACATTCAATGACTTATAAGATTTCTCGTAAAACATACATGTTTACGTGATTATTTTATTGTGAGAAAAATGGCGTCTGTTTGAGAAACAATTTTCTTAATATAATTATGGCTTCTTCTGAAGTTTTATGTGTTTCTAGACACAGAATTTGTTTGTTATTAATATAATACCTAGATTATATTATGCCTTACTCCCCGAAAAGGTAAGCAGGCTTCCATAAATTACACTCACTTTTTCCAGTTCTCATGAGTCAAGTGCAGTTTTCGGGCTACTGGATTTTTCACATCTATAACAACGCCGGTTTCGAGAATCAAACCAAGCTCAATAGCCTATTACCGAACTCAAGACTGCGAAGGCAGACAGATATGAGTTATTACAACTTTCAGAAGATCAGCTACTTACATATATATGTTGTAAACAACCTCATCACGAAGCCGTCAACCAAGCATTCGGTACATCAAACTGAGTAACTTTATGCATAAATTATTGCTGGGAAACGACTTTATTTTTTGAGGTGAAACATCATGTTTTGTGGTAGAACTCAATGTAAAGCATTTAATAGATTGTGCTGATGGATAGTACCTACTTAGGTCATAGAGGTGTACAAAGTAAAAATCTTACAATGATAACTTGTATTTATTTAAAAAAACTTGTCATGTTCAGGGTGTTCGATAGATAAGGAGGTACGAACTAAAATTATTCTTTTCCATAACACAATTGTCACTGATCTTGACTTGTAGAAAATGCCTTTGCTTGGGTATATCAAGTATAAATAAATAAGACTATGTATCTTCGATTTATTCCAAGGTATCGGAAACTTCAAGACTATAAAGGCTCACCATGAATCCGATTTATAAAATGTAGTTCTCTCAGGTCCCTGAGGACTCCAAGAGTTCTAACCTTCTTTGAAGAGTGAATGTTTTATTCAGGAATATCTTTTGTGTGGGATTTTTCTCAGTTTTATCAGTTTTTTATTATTTATTAATATCTATGCCCCTCGACTTTCATCGGCGTGAAATTATTATAAACTAGCTGACCCACGCAACTTCGTCTGCGTCACATAAAACAGAAAAAGCCAACATAACACAATTTTCAATTTTGCTCCGCTCCTATTGGTTGAAACGTGATTTTATATAGCCTATAACCTTCCTCGATAAATGCACTATCTAACACAAAAAGATTTTTTCAATTTCAATCAGTAGTTCCTGAGATTCGCGTTCAAACAAACAAACAAACTCTTCAGCTTTATAATATTAGTATAGATGATTACTATCGTCGTTATTATTATCGTCTTCTTTAATTGAATTGGATTTTGTAGGTACAAAATTTCTATGATTTTAATTTTTGAGCACGGAATCCAAATCCTTTTTTAACTGACTTGAAAAAGGAGGAGGTTCTCAATTCGTCGGAACCTGTTTTTTTTATGTATGTTCCCCGATTACTCAAAGATGGCTGGAGCAATTTGAATTATTATTTTTTTGTTTGAAAGGGTATAGGTACTTCCCATAATCATCTAATCGGGATCTGATGATGGGATCCTGGAGAAATTGAGAGAAGTCTTCAAATTTTATAGGCACACTTGATGTGAACAGATTTTGATTTTATTTTTTTTTGTTTGTCAGGTGAATTAGTCGAGAGTGTTCTTAGCTATGTTTGATAAAAATCAGTCCAAGATGGCCGCCGCCACAAAATGGTGGATTACATATTTATTCAATAACTCCTTCATTAAGGGTAGGTATCAAATGAAAGTACTTGACTAGTAGAATACTATTCACTATGATAAATAAAAAATCCAAGATGGCCGCCACCACAAAATGGCAAATTAACGATTTTTTTCTAGTTAACTTTTAGTACATTGTGTCGGGGTTTTAATTTTTTAAATTTAATATTGATTTGACTATTTCTTGTCATAGCGGCAATACACATTCTGTGATAAAGAAGAAGAAATTCCAATTGACATTCTATCTACTTACGTACAATACAATACGTATAACCAATACATCACAAAACGTTCGATCGTTGAAACGTGTATTTGACAAACAACGGTTTAGCTTCCGCCTCGGCCGCATTCGTGCACGATCGGGAACTTTCGGGGCAAAGGTTCTTTGATAAACTTCTCTTTGAAAAAGGAAATTACCTTCATTCATCTTAACGAATGTAAGCAGTTATAAGCAATAGATTTTCAACTTTAATCCGAAGGATTAAGGCTGGGCATTTGAATGGGCTCGCATTTATTATTGGGATAATCTGAAGATGGGGGGCACGAAATTTGCGATTGAATGAAAATTATGTTGTTTTTATGAAAATTAATGTGGAGCGATTTAATATGACTTATTTCCTTTTACCTTGAATTTTCTTTGTAATGAGTCTCTTCTGATCTATATTTTTGGGTCGTGCAATTACGGCGTAGTTAATAATTTTAATATTGACTTACTCCTAGGTCCACGAAGGATTGATACGGATTAATCTCTTACGAATAAATAAATAAATATCGCTGGACATTAACACACAGCGCCACCTATTGCCACACTAAGTAAGCAAGGCTTGTGTCGTGGACACCAGATAGTTGATTAACTACATGTATACTTTTTTTTGTTTGTAAATACATACTTAACAATATAAACATCCATGGATCGACATGCTCATCACACAAACATTTGCTCCTACCGGGATTCGAACTAAGGACCCTAAGAACGTAAGGCAGCCTCATTACCACTACGCCATTCGGGTATCATGATTCTAATGACTTTTAGCGTAACTAACGTTTTGTTCATAAACTCATGTGATGCACCTTACGTCAAGCAAAAAGCGTGCGCATCTCTTGTGTTCTTTGCATGATTACAAAAATGAGTTCACAAATCGCGCGATGATGATAAAACATAGGGTCTAACAACACCTAATTGATGTTATTTAAGCAGTTTTTTTAAGAAAAACTATTCGTTCTAGCACAGTCATCAAAAAAAAATGTTAGTATTCATCATATTTCAAACACCGTGGACGGACTCGATATATAATTGGACGAAAACGGCTAGAAAATAATTGCAAGCATCGTTAAACGGTTCTGTCTACTTATAATTTTTTGATCTATGGGTCTACAATTAAAAACATGAAGTCAGCATATTTATATCAAAACCGCTAACGAGTCATATTTCTCAAATAAGTATAAGTAAGTTTTTTTGTTTTTTATTTCTGTATTTACTCTTTTTTGTTTAACCTGACCGCTTAGTAACTTTTCTCGCTGTTGTTTACTCCTATGCAAATAAACAGTGTGCGCGCATTTTAATGTTGACATCAAAAAGGATATTTACCATGTTTACTTAATCATCATAAATCATATTTTTAACCGACTTCCAAAAGGGTTCTCTATTCGACTGTATGTATTTTTTTAATTTTTTTATGTATGTTCACCGATTACTCGAGGACGCCTGAACCGATTTGAAAACTTCTTTTTAGGGTTCCGTAGCCAAATGGCAAAAAACGGAACCCTTATAGTTTCGCCATGTCTGTCTGTCTGTCTGTCTGTCTGTCTGTCCGCGGATAATCTCAGTGACCGTTAGCACCAGAAAGCTGAAATTTGGTACCAATATGTATATCAATCATGCCGACAAAGTGCAAAAATAAAAATTTAAAAAAACATTTTTATTAGGGTACCTCCCCCAGACGTAAAGTGGGGAGCGATTTTTTTTTAATTTTGACCCTGACGTGTGATATATTGTTGGATAGGTATTTAAAAATGAATAGGGGTTTTCTAAAATCATTTTTTGATAATATTAATATTTTAGGAAATAATCGCTCCGAAAGTCAAAAACAATGTGTCCCCCCCCCCTCTAACTTTTGAACCATAAGTTTAAAAAATATGAAAAAAATCACAGAAGTAGACCTTTATATGAACTTTCTAGGAAAATTATTTTCAACTTGATGAGTTGAATAGTTTTTGAGTTATATAGCACTTTTTCAAAAAAACGCAAATGATAACTTTGTTTTTCATACAAATACTATGAAAAACAAAGTTATTTTTGCTGACGAAAAATGTTGGTATTTTTAATGGTCTGGGAAGCTACGGAACCCTACAGTGAGCGTGGCCCGACACGCTCTTGGCCGGTTTTTTTGTTTAAAAGGGTATACTTCCAAGTTGGTCCCATAGAAATATTGTCATGATCTGATGACGAACTTCGGAGATATGGAACGGAACTCCTCAATAAATGATAGCAAATGGACTGGGATTGCTGAAATCTATTGTCTGTCTATTGTTTACACCAGTTCATAACATAACATCACGCCACCGCACCGGTACGCTGTGAAGGGGTAAGCACAAGTGAATCACTAAAAAGTGAAAAATAAAAACTTTTTTGCAAAAAATAGAACCGACTTCAAAAAAGTGAAAAATAACTTTAGCTTCAGAAGTCGGTGACAAAAAAACTTAATAAATCAATCAAACAATGGTCACCGACTTCTGAAGCTAAAGTTATTTTTCACTTTTTTGAAGTCGGTTCTATTTTTTGCAAAAAAGTTTTTTTCTGTAAAATTCCTTTTACAAAACACTTTACTGCTATTCTCTTCCATGATTTGGCGATTACAACAGCGCCGAAATATCGGGAACATTAAGTACAGAAAACTTGATGATAACCTGAGGTTATCTGTAACTCAAAAAAAACATTAAAAAAAAACACAAAATCAAAATCATCTTTGGGGACTGCCGACAGAAGTGAAAATTAAGTAATCTATGTGTGCTACGAGTTGCGTTCCACGCATGCCTACGCTGCTACGCGCCGCAGCGTATCCTCTACGAGTGCTACGAAGCGTTAGGTGACGGTCATGCGAGTTCCATCATTTTGTTTACCCAAAAAGTGCGCCTAAAGAAGTTTTCACTTCAAAAATCGCTGTCACTTGACGTGACCTAGCTTGTAGCCTAGCAGTAACATTTTATTCAACGCTAACTTCGTAGCCCTAAACTGTGGTTAAATCCATTAATCGCTCATACGCCAAGCAACAATAATGATGTTATTTCTGCACGATGTTCTTGCTATTATACCTTTATAGGATTTTGAACCTTACTGCAATTGCCTTTAAAGATGTAAGTCGGCAGGAAGAGCTGTGATAATGTTTTACTACTAGATGTGAATGGAGAATTTATTTCATTTCTTTGTAAGTAAGACTACCACTTCGCCCACGACTTTGTTCGCAAAAAATGTGATAGTTCAGCTAATTTGCATGATATCAATATAATTTATAACTTAGATTATTTGGTAAAGATATATCTTTCTAATGGTAAAAAAAAATATCGGTTGAGAAGTTCTTGAGTTGTTGTGAGTGTATATTCCCAGATGCTGTTGAACTTTTGTTAAATACAGGAAAAGTTTTTAACCACTGCGTAAATTTTTTTTGGTAGCTCAGTGTTAGTAATAGAACACATTCCCATTTTTAGTTTTACGTTTTTTTTTCAAATTTTTCCATCTTGTCCCATTTTAAAATAAGCATAACATGGACATAATTTAATTGTAATACTGTGAATGAAAACGCGCTGGCTGCTGACGTAGGTACGATGTGTCCTAAGCCCATGAAAGTATGAAGGAAAAATTGGAATTACCTTTACAAATAACATATCACAGCCTAAACTTAAAAAAGTAGCGCGAAACGGCGTTCAGTAACCGTCAGCGCGTAGGTAGGTATGTTTACATCGGCGCCGTCGCATCGAGCGAGCGCACCTACAAAACTCAGCTGATCTCAGCTTGCCGGTTGGGCAACCGGTCGACGCGTGAGTCGGTCGACCGGGCGCCCGACTGGCAAGCGACCATAAAATAAGTTTATAGGTAAATAAGTCTCGTAAGCGATAACTTTATTTTTTACTACTAACACATATCAAAATAAAAAATACGTGTCTATTAAAATACATTCAAGTTTATCATGTCAAAATTTGCGCACTGGTTAAAAACTTTTCCTGTATTTATCTTGTTTTACATTTTTTGTATAGACAACGACCTATTGTCGGGCCTACGCTGTCCCCCCATACTAAAGTACTAACGCTGTAATGAAACATAATAATATTGTAATACCAAATGATTTGAAATGAGTAACCATGGAGTTTCTTGCCGGTTCTTCTCCATGGAACCGACCAACGCGAACCGTGCACCTTTTTCGACGTTTTATAAGTGACCATCAAGGCCTATCTGAAATAAAATATATTGATTTTGATTGATTTTTGAGTTAAATCGTAACAAACAAAAAACATAATTTTTTTTTTTCTTTATAATATCGGATGAGTTTTTATGTTAGCTTCTCGTATCAAGTAACAAATTTATTAGCCAATAATAAAAAAAATATTGTACATTAAAATAAAATTGACTACCTCGTTCGTCTAGAGTACCTATGGATGTATGGATGTTTGTTACTCTTTCACGCAAAAACTACTGAACGGTTTTGAATGAAATTTTTCAAACAAATTGTTTACAACCTGGATTAACACATAGGATACTTTTTATCCCGGTAGTAAGATCCCATGGGACAATTTTGAAACTTCACGCGGGCGAAGGCGCTGGCAGAAGCTAGTGTGACATAAACATAACTTCTGGTCAATTGTGGGTTACGAATAGGTAAATCTCTGCACAACCCTTGTGTGTTCACATCTTTTGCGGATGACTGTACAATCAGAGAATCGTTTGTCAAGCAACCCAACACATTTCTCGTAGATAACTAGACCAAGCAAACACTAGGCCCAGAATCGTTTCTCATCGACATTCAGACACGTAACCACCACAGGTATTCATATTTCTTATTCACTTCCTCCATAATAAATCATATTTATCTACTGACGTACACTGTCTAAGCTGACAGACATAGATTTATTAATCTTCGGAACACCTGACTGTTTGTTACTTCAAGGTCAATAGTATGAAGGAATGCTGAAAACATACAAAAGGCTCGTGCCGACTGCCTCGTTAGTATAGTGCTGCTTATACAGGGTATAAACAACCTCATCACGAAGCCGTCAACCATGCATTCTGTACATCAAACTAAGTAACTTTACACATAAACTATAGCTGGGAAACGACTTTTTTTTTGGGTTGAAAAATCACGTTTTGTGGTAGAACTCAATGTAACGGACTCCAAACATTGTGCTGATGGATGAATTGAATAGTGTGGGGGTCGTGGAGATCTTCACCAAAAGTCTTACCATAAAAACTAGTATTAAAAAAAAAACTTGTCAAAAGGTTGAAACTTCGACCCCCATTAACTCCGTTACTAAAATATGGTATGGTGTGGAACAAAACGAGTCGGACTCGCCCATGAAGGGTTCCGTAGCAGCAAGTAACATAATATAAAAGTTAGGCCCGGCGTTGTCTTGAATTTAGGCTACGGGCGCGCTTACCACGCGTCGTCAGCGAGGCGTAAGCACGCGGTCCGCGCGCGGGCAGCGCGGCGTCCGCGCGTCGTCCGCGAGGCGTAAGCTCGCAGTCTGTGCGCTGGCTGTGATAGTCCGGGAGATGGTGTTGCATTTTAGATTGTTTTTACCCCGATCGGTTGCCATCTGAGGAGGCTGTTTTTTTTTCACCACCTCCAGGTGATAAAAAAAACAGTCTTAGTACGCCTGCTGAACTTTTTTCTTAAATAGTTTACTTCATAATGAGCTTAAAAATGTCAGCTGCATGGTGGAGGGGGGGTTATGTAAAAGCATGTAAAAACATGTAAAAGAAATACGTAAAATAAAGTTATAATACGCCGGTAGAAAGTTAACAAAGTGATTGTTTAAATAATCAAAAGCACGAAAACAACAATCAGCTGTGTGGGTAGTGGTCTTTACAAGTTTATGCAAGCTATAAAAGACCCCATGACGGAAAATGAAAGAAAAAACTCTCGAAAGATTGACAACCGAACATACTGCTTAGAATTTAAAGCATAATTATCTTATTTTTCATAATGGGTGTCGTTTTCATGGTTTTCAGGGTGGCAGATAACGAAGATGAGGTTAAAGTTAACTACGTCAAGTATTAAGGTGACCATATAATTATACTCGTATAATCTGGCAGTCTTATCGAACTAGGCTCAGTTTAGTGGGCTCTCTAACTAAATATGTGACTGTACGTTGTTTTGCGGGCAACTCGGAGTCGGCGCGCAGCAAGCGCGCGGACGCCGAGTCACCCGCGAGTCGAGTCTTATGGTAGCGGCAAGCGCGTTGACCGCCCGCCGTAAGCTTTTTCATATGGACATTATAAAATAGGCTATGCGACACATGATTTAATGCTCTAATTTGAATGGCAAGTTAATTGCTGGGTTGGAGCGATTCCGGTGCGGTTCTTGTCAAGTGAGCCACGACCTTAACGCTTCATAGCGCTAGGCGTGCGCGGGGCACAACCCGTAGCAGATAATATAAATTACTTCGTTTTCACTTCTATCTATCGGCCGTCTCCAAACACTGCCCATAGTAGCCATAGTAGCCCATGGGACCATATTAACCCGGAGCTTGGAAGTTGGTGGTATCCCCGTGGCTAGGAAAGCAAGTAAAGCAGTTGGTCTTGCAGCATGGCTCTCCGCCGTGTCGTATTGCCATCTTGTCTGACTGATAACACGATTCGTCTATGCTTTAATTTTATTTATTATTTTAATCTCATCCGTATCTGACCTGACCGTGCTATCACTTTCACTATGGGCCCCATCAGAATACCAGCGCTGTGACGTTTTTTAATGTTACAGCACCATGCTGATATAGGGGCCTTTTGGCCTCTACGACTGTCAAAGATCTACAAATGACAGTTGGGACCAACAGCTTAACGTGCTTTCCGAGGCACGAAAGAAACTCGGTATTTAATGGGCCCACCCATTAAATACCGAGTTTCTTTCGTGCCTCGAATATATTTAAAAAATGCTTACTTACTAACTGATGAATTAAAAGAGCCCCAGGGTTGGTTGTCTGGGGCTGCGGGACTGTTCGAAAGAGATACCCCGAAACATAAAAGGGCGAGGAAGGACATGGATGGGTTTTAGTCAGTTAAAGTCTGACACTCCCTCCCGCTCCGAGAATTTTAATGACATTGAATCCGGAAAAAAATACAAAAAATTGGGTTGCTTGTCTAATTCGACTCGCTTTCACAATCGATATTTATACTGAATCACGTCGGGGTCACCGGAAGAAATCATCCCCCAATAAAAAAGGGAGGATTCTCCGAAAAGATGGGTGTTGAGTCTGGTGGGCTATAATTACCCAACAATTTTCGTTGGGTTTTCTTTTATAGTCTAAAGACACGAATAATTTTTAATATCGTCATTTAGGAATTTGATGTTAGTTTTTCTTTTCTGGCATAGATGATGCTGTAATAATTTAATTTAATATTTAAAAAAATAATTTAATGAATCATAAAAGACATGCTAAAGACATGCTTTAAAAAAAAACATGCAGGACAGTCTTTGGAGACTGCTGATGGAAGTGAAAACTCGTAGCCGATCCTGGCTACGAGTGCTACGAAGCGTTAGGTGGCGGTAATGCGAGTTCCACGATTTTTGCGCACTCAAAAAGATAACGCACCTAAAGAAGTTTTCACTTCAAAAAATTAATAACCAAACTTTAACACCTACTAAAAGTCTAAACCATCTAAAGCAGAGTCTATAAATAGATCATCCTCAGACGTACCCTTAATTCGTAATACAAACCGCATGTGTTCATAAATCTTTACTGTTAAGTTCAGGCGACAAATATATCTCTTCCAATTAGGGTTGTCGGGTTTCAGGTGTCCGTTCAGACGAAATAGGATAATATAAGATTATGTAGGTGAGGTTGTCAAGAGCAGGGATTAAAAACCGGTACCAATGTCGGTTCTGGTTCTTCATTTAGGTTCTTATAAGGGTTCCACTTTTCGGTATCGGTTCCGGTTTGGGTTCAGATGTACCGGTTCTAAATACCGGTTCCTAGGTAATTTCATTGGTATAACTTCCTTTCGGGTCGAACAGAGTTTTTTTAACACAGTGTATGTAGAGTCGAGGACTTTAATTGATAAGTCACATTAACTACTTTCCAATTTTGGACTTTTATACATTCACGAGGACGAATATTACCGACTAAACCCGATTTGTAGTAGACGGCTAAAATACGAATAGCGGCAAGTGTTTCATCAATTATAATCCTTGAGTGTACCTACAGTCTATGGAGACATTAGAAAAAAAAAATGTATTTTGATGGGATCAGAATTCGCTAGCTAGTCAACGTGTACTTATCCAAAAGCTGTTTCAATTTTCCTTCCACAGAAATTGATAGCCCTGGGAACAATACATTTTAAACATGACCCAACGCTTTGTTTACCTGTTCTTGACTTAAATAGGTTGAAGATCCATTAAGGTATGTCTGGGGACCTGGGTATGATATATTGGGTTTTCTTTGATAGTGCAGCCCCAGGCTAGTGGCCTAGATTTATAATAAACGGTATCAACTGCTGGGTTATTTGTTTTGTCTAGTCTGCTTGGTTATATCGAAAGTAAATACGATTTATGTGTTTGCGGCGTCTTTGACATCATATTTTAACAATTATAATTGACTAGCACTTCACTCGCGACTTTGTCCGCGAAAATCAATGTAATTTATAGCCCAAGTTACTCGGCATAGATGTAGCTTTCCAATGATAAAAAAAAAAAAATTGGTTTAGTAGTTCTTGAGTTAAATAGTAACAAACAAACAAAAAATCAAATCTTTCTTCTTTATAATATTAGTTTAGACTAGCTTTTCGCTTCACGGCTTTGCTCTAATCATGTACGGAAATCAACCCAGGGGAATGTTTAAAATCTAGCCTATGACACTTGAGAATAATGTAGCTTCCTGTAAGTGAAAGAATTTTCGAGATCGGATCAGTAGTTTCGAAGATTACCCTCTACAAACAAACATACAAAACTTATTAGTATACAGGATGTCTACAAGCTAATTGGCTTACATTTTAAACCACAAATTACATTTTAAAGTGTAAACCAAATAGCTTGTTCGACCGTACATCAAACTACGCAAAAAATATTGCTGGGAAGTGACTTATTTTATAGGGGTGGAAAACCACGTTTCACGATGAGACTCCAATGTAACGCACTCAAAACATTGTGCCGTCAGCTAGATTATTGGAAAATAATGGACACGTATTTTTTACTTTTGTAAATCACTGAATATTGACAAAGATAAAATGCATCAAAACTCGGGAGTAGGGGCTCGCGACGTCATAACTCGCTAAAAATTATACCTAGGCGTGACGTATTGAGAATTTAAAAGCGTCGTATCTTCGTCAATTTTGGTTTATATAACAAAAGAAAAAATACAGGTCAAATAGACTCTGGCAAATGAAAGTAGACACTCGAATTATTCGCAAACTTTTCATATGGCAATGTTTAATTTATGTCAATAACAATTTATCAAAATAGGATGACGTGTTGTTGTTGATTTATTGAGACCTGTAAAAGAGCATTTTTCCAACTTAAACACGAATAAAACGATTAAAAGTGGAGCGCGGGAGATGTTGATTCGCATGATTTCGAAATATGAAGAAAAACAACAGGACAAAGACGCCCTATTCAATCAGAAACAAGATTAATTGTTTACGTGTGGTGTTTGATTTCATAAGTTAAGTATTACGCTTTGATGTTGATACTTTGTTTGTATTCGTAATTATAAAAAATATTATTGAATATATTGTTATTTTTATTTTATTCAGACAATGGTGTCGATTCTGTTGTGCACAAACTAAACTTAATTTAGACTATTGCTATCTTTTACTAAAAGGCAGGGCGAGAAAAGGACGGCTTTAGCTATGCACTAAGTTAGAAAAGTCAAACTAGTTTATGCCTTGCGCTTCACCGTGTTATTAGTCGACATGTTTTTACGTGCACCCTTCATTTGTATGGAAATATTGGTTCGAATTAAATTTGACAGCTCTAAATTACGTCCGTCTCTTTCTCGTTTTATTGGTGAGAAAAAGATAGTAATAGCCTAAATTAAGTTTAGTTTGTGCACAACAGAATCGGCACCAATATCGCATTACATGATTTTCGAATTGTCACGCACGAAATGCCTCTTTGGTTTGAATCATAATGGGTAGACATGATTTTACATCTCGAAACTTCAGTTTATTTGATTAAAGGTGGACACACTTATCCGAACCGAAAGAATTTTTCTCATCCGTATCGATTCGTCCGATTCGACGCGGATAAGTGTGCGAGTTTTTATAGGATTTCATTCTAAAATTCGATTCTTTCGGCTCTTTCGCTTCTTTCGGCTCTAATAAATGTGCGTTCACCTTAAAAAAAACGACTTTACATACAACAAGTACCATGGGTTCCCATTTTAGGACCAACTATAACTGTAAAGTATCAAGTCAGGTTATTCCGGGTACTAGGTTCAGATTTTTAAATTTGCCGCGCTTTTTCAGTTTCTACTTTCTTTGCCAGACTATATTTGTTGATAATCTAACTGACGGACTAATCATTATTTTTGTGGTCTTCTCTTTGACGGGCGTCATTAAGGTATTTATAGTAAGGTTATAACATTAAAATCTTCTGTCGTCTTGATGTAACGTCCTTCAAGTTTTAGAACTGTACTGTACTGTACTGTTTTGATGCCATTCACCAGAAAATCGGAGGACGTGTTGTTTCAATCAATCACAGAAGCAAGCAACGTCTCTGTCCAAGTCATAAAATGGTGTTGTACCATAACATGGTGTTGTTTCGATCTCCTGTAAAGTAGCAAATTGTTGACTTACGTGGAGTTAGAACTTCAACGACGACAAGTACAATTACTTGTTTTTGTTTCGCCCTGTAGCCTTTCGTCTTCAATTCTGAAGCCCCACCCATCTGTTTAAGTTTTAACTTGCTAGAGGACATTTTAATGGTGATAGATGAAGAAACTTTGTGCCTCAGACTAGATTTTTATTTAAGGATTTGAAACAATTCACGTGACGGTCTAGTAATTTATCAAAAAAGCAAACTTTCAACTGTTTTGTTTTATCGTGAAAGTTTAATGAAGTTTAATTAATTAATCGAGCCTTCTGTCCGCTTTTATTTTTTTGCTAAATAAGTTTTAATGAATGGCACTGGAGCAATGGTAGAGATCTGTAGGGATGACCTTGACTTACGTGTAGGTACAGGTAGGTCAAAACTTTCATTATCATTGTTCAGCCCTCATCCCAATTTATTTGTTGGAGCATGTATTCTTCTTTCAAACTTCTCTATTACCCGTAAAGGTGAACGCAGATCTGGCCGCACCGCACGCACCGCAGTCACCGCAATCATCGCTTTTGTTAATGACCTCGCACACCTGTCCGCGCTGCAGTCCCCGCAATCGTTCCTGTCACCGCACGCCTCGCACCACAGAACATTAATCGAGACATTAATACTCTCTCTCTCTCTATCGCCGGATAGAGAGAGTATTAATGTCTCGATCAATGCCGCCGGGCATTGATGACGTCATCAGCTACGGCTTGGGGAGTTCGGCCCATTCAGGAACTGCGGCGACTGCGGTGCGGGTGGATGTGCGAGATTGCATAGAACTTCATACTATGAATTCGAATGCGAAGACTGCGGCGGGTGCGGTGCGGCCAGGTCTGCAGTTCACCATTAGACGTTCTTGCCCGTTATCATCCTTCACACAGTCCATTCGTGTCTTTGGTATTTACTCTTATACCCATCCATGTTTATACTCAAAACTTTTCTCACGACTTTTTTGTCATTCCTCCGTAGCCCACGCCTCACGCATACCAAACAAACCTATTATCACACAATGGGTTAACACACTTGTGGCGTGTCTATAGCGAAAATTCTAGGATATGTATCTTGGGCTGTTTGTATTTTCGTTCCTCTACAGGACTTCTGGTGCATGAGAGAGACCTACCTACTAGAAATTTACACCCCACTGAATTCAGTCAATAAACTCAGCCTGTCGCGTTCCCACTGTTGGACATAGGTCTTTCCCAAGGAACACCGCAACACCCTATTCTCCCTGTTCCAATCTATCCAAGTCACTTCTTTAAGGTCGTTGGTCTACATTACCGACGAATAAATAATAAATATCACTGAACATTACACACAGCGCCATCTAGTGCCGCACTAAGCAACGAGGCTTGTGTCGTCGACACCAGATAGTTGGTATACTACGTATATACTTTTTGTTTGTAAATACATACTTATTTTACATATAAATATATCCATGGATCGGAAACTCATCACACAAACAGCAGCCTCACTACCGCTCCGCCATTTGGTAACTGTGGTAAATATTTTGACCACAATATTTCTACCACAATAGGCTAGTTTCCGCCATCAATAAATTGCAAATCTATTTAGTCCGTCAGTTAAAGTATTTAAAAATAATGGACACGTATTTTTTGTTTTTGTAAATCAACGAATATTGACAAAGATAAAACGCATCAAAACTCGAGAGTGGGGGCTCGCGACGTCAGTACTCACTAAAAATGATACCAAACAGTGACGTATTGGGAATTTTAAAAGCGTCGTATCTTTGTCAATTTTGGTTTATGTGACAAAAGAAAATATACGGGTCAAATATTTTTTGATAATCTAAGTGACGGACTAATTAGATTTTTTCAGTTAACAAGCCTATTACATTAGCTGAACTTTGCAACAGGAAAAAATTAGAAATAAAACAAACGACTATCTACCTACCTATAAAATTCTACAAACACACAGTCCCAACTGAATTAAAATTTATATATTTAAAATAATAATTCATAGTCTTAATAAAAATGCAGTTCCTCCGGAAGTCCATAATATTATACAGTTCTTTTAAACAAGTGTCGAGTCGTACACCAACTGGCCAGTTTAACGTCACGGCCACAACCTCAAGCGGTGAGACTTGCGTTCAGCGACCCGCGCGTGCGTCTTTTGTTCCTTTCGCCTGAGTATCAGCCGTCGTCGTGAGTTGCGTTGTGGTGTATATTAGTAGCACACTACCTAGCTATTTCTTTCCTAATTTTTTTCAGTAGTCACAGTCGCTTGAGCGTGTAGTTTAGAGTCCTAAAGATATTCTTGACAATTTCATGAACAAAAACGAGACCAAAATAAGAAATAAAACACCTACTTACAATGTTCTAGGAAGCCACAGTCCTAACTGGCGAGAAAACTTAAATAATTCATACTCTTAGTAAAATGCAATTCCTAATCCTGAAAACCTGAATATTTTACAGTTCTTATCTCTTTAAAATAAATGTCGAGTTGTAGCAACACTCCAGCAGGTCACTTTAATGCTACGTTCCTCAAACGATGCGACTTACGTTAAGCGAGACGGGCGAGTCACTTATTTTTTTTTTCGTAACCATCGTCGCGTCGTAAGTCAGGTCTTTGTGACTCTTGCCACGCTTCAGTTTAGCTTCTAGCAAAAGCAGTCAATGTCGTAATGTCGTATCGCTGTATGAGAAGTTAGTAGCCAAAGGTTAAAATTAATGCATTTCCTGACTGAAGCCTATAACATTGTGTCGTTCCTAGTTGTTTTAAATAAGTGTTTAGTCTTAGGCCTGAATTTCTGCTACGCTGACGTCGGTCACGAACGTCGGTCGCCCGTACGAGTACCTATACAATGTGTTCCATAAAGAACTATACAGCGACGTTGACGTTAGCGGCGCGTACGCTAACGCTGAAGTACGCTACCGACCGTACGTGACCGACATTGGCGTAAAAGGAATTCAGGCCTTACTTCGGTTGGCCACTTTAAGAGGTGTCTCTTGTAATACCTTTTCATGAAAATTTACATTTTATCGTCGTCACTTCGAATTAGGTTGCATTCGTTTTGTATGCCACCGGGCCGTACTATATAGGATGAGCCGCTACTGTTTCTTTATTTCTTTGAAAATGACGTCTGTGTTTTTGCGAGAGTAAAAGATATGCTGGCTCTTGTCATGTATAATTTATGGAATCAGGCGTTACCTTGATCCATGAGTTTTGATTCCATGAATCCGAAATCGAGAAAACAGTATGTTGTAAGAAGCCGCTTCCATACTTTTGTACCCTGTGCCGGGAAAAATGTTACTTTAGGTAATTTATAATCCTGCCGGGGCTACGGGACTGTTTGAAAGAGATACCGTGGCCCCAGAACATGGATAGGTTTTAGTCAGTAAAAGTCTGACACTCCCTCCCGCTACGCCCAGAGTGGGAGATGTCATTTGATGATTGCCCATTCGGAAAAAAAGGTAATTTTTAATTAATGCATCCGAATATGCCATCCCTACTAATGACAATCGTGCATGGTTCCTATTCGTATTCTATAATACGAATAGGAACCACAATATAGGAACATAGAACATAGAACAATATAGAGAATAGGAACATAGTGAAGAATCGTCAGTCAAAAAGTACTAAATATTCACAGCTTTCCGTAGTATAAAATTACAATTGCAATTTAAATGTTAGCTTTAACATTAATATCAGAGTATAAAGTGTTGTAGCCAAAGCTTTTGTGTTTACAATCCCCTCGGGTCATCGCGGTCCATTTAATGTAAAGTTAAATAACTCGTTATTGTTTCACCAATAAACTGTATGAATGTTCAAATATGAACGTTTTTAATTAAAAAAAAAACTACTTTCGCTCGCGTTATTTTAGACTTGGTCAATTTAAGTCTTAACACAATAACATTTTTTTTTTTATAATAATATGTACCTATGTCGACGCGTCAAATTAATTTTAGTTTGTAATAACTTACTACTTAGTTAAATAATTCAGGTTAATCAAATCTATTTTAAAATCCTTTAATCGTTTAGTAGCTTTTCTAACCATTATCGTCAATTGATTTTGTAATTTTAATTAGGATTGGTATATTGACCATCTAAAGTCAAATACCAAGTTTAAAAACTAAGTACTAATTAAGATGTGAGTTACATAAAATGATTTATTACCTAAACCATATTGTTAATTCATATTATGATTTGTAAACATTAATCGGTGTGTTTTTATCAAACTTTAGTTACATTAATTTGAATAAAATAACATGAAATCTAAAATGGCGTCCATATTGCTACCTTTGATAAAAACACATCGGATATCAAATCAAACGCTAACATTCATTTTCAGGTTTAAAATTACTTATAAATTGAGTTAGTATTTGTCGATTTATAATAGCAATTACATTCATCTTTGTTTGGATATTGGTGTCGATTCTGTTGTGCACAAACTAAACTTAATTTAGACTATTGCTATCTTTTACTAAAAGGCAGGGCGAGAAAAGGACGGCTATAGCTATGCACTAACTTACAAATGTCAAACTAGTTTATGCCTTGCGCTTCACCGTGTTTTTAGTCGACATGTTTTTACGTGCACCCTTCATTTGTATGGAAATATTAGTTCGAATTAAATTTGACAGCTCTAAATTACGCCCGTCACTTTCTCGTTTTATTAGTGAGAAAAAGATAGTAATAGCCTAAATTAAGTTTACTTTGTGCACAACAGAATCGACACCATTGTTTATTTAAAATGTCAAACATTTATGCAAGTTCCGGTGGCACGATCGGCCATGTTGTTTTCTTTGGTTGAGTTTAGTTGGATCGTCGAAAGGTTTTTGATAGCCCATTTTGCCGCTAAAAAATGAAATGAAGACAATTTTGAAATGAATGACACCGAATTTTGAAATGAAGACATCCGCAAGAGAACCAAGGTCACCGACGTAGCCCGAAGAATTGCTAAACTGAAGTGGCAGTGGGCAGGGCAGTTGCTCGCAGAACGGATGGCCGTTGGGGCCGAAAAGTTCTGGAGTGGCGACCGCGAACCGGAAGACGATGCGTTGGAAGACCTCCCACTAGGTGGACCGATGACCTGGTGAAGGTTGCGGGAATCCGGTGGATGCGAGTCGCACGGGACCGGTCAATGTGGCGACACTTGGGGGAGGCCTATGTCCAGCAGTGGGCGTCTTTCGGCTGAGATGATGATGATGATGATTTTGCCGCTGGAAATTGTAGAGAGTAGAAGACTCAGAAGATCCTGTGAGTAAATAGTTTTATAGTTTTAAATTGCTGTGCTTAGTAATTTTATAAATTTAATTAAGTGCATACGTTAAAGTGTAGCAAATTAGAAAGTGTTGTTCAATTGTTTGGTGTTTTCATTATCCTGTAATGTCTGAGAATAATAAAGAGAGTAGTTTCTAAAAATTTAAACGGGAATACTCCGCCCGCCGTTATGTATAATTCAAATATGATTCGAAATATAGGTGGCGCCATCTATTTATATCATACTAGCGGACGTCATGCGGTTTCACCCGCATAGTTCCCGTTCCCGTGAGAGTACGGGTATAAAATGTAGTCTATGTTACTCAAGATGAAAGTAGCTTTCGAATGGTGAAAGAATTTTTGAAATCGGCCCAGTAGTTTTTGAGTTTATTCATTACAAACAAACACACACAAAAATACAAATTTTTCCTCATAATAATATTATAGTGTAGAAAAACGTTATTGTCATTTTCTTAGAAACAGTACTTTTTTTTGGGATGAAAGGTAGGATCTTCGTTTCTGTACACCTGACAACGTTACATGCAAAATTTCAGGATGATTGGTTTAGTGGTTTAGGTGTAAAAAGGGAACAAACAAACTAACTTTCGCATTAGTGATATTAGTTAGAAAGTTAGGATATAGGATTTTGACATCGCTGAGCTGTTGGTTAACTCTTCACGTGACCAAAAGGCTTAGGAGCTGACCTATTTTATGCTCAGGGAATCAGCATTCCCCGGAACATAAAGGGCGAGGAAGGAACATGGATGGGTTTTAGTCAGTAAAAGTCTGACACTCCTTTCCGCTCCGCCCAGAGCGTGAGGAGTCATTTGTTGATTTCTCATCCAAAAAAAAACGTGAATCAGCATTGCCATAGAACGTAGCAATTACAGACTTCTGGGTACGTATTCCGTTGGCAGCGAAGTGGATTTATTTTTATTGAATCCTACTTAAATACGAAAGTTTGTGCTTATGGATGGATGGATGTATTAGTATCATGTATGCTCTTTCACGCAAAAACTATTGACCGAATTTGGATAAAATTTGGCACACAGATAGTTTGTTCTGAATTAACACATATGAGATTACCAAACTCTGAGCGAGCAAAGCCGCGGAAATAACCTAGTGTCTAACTATTCTTTCCTTTTGATACATATTACCTAATATTACATCAGTCCATTTACCAACTTGTAAACTGTCTAAAAAAAGGCCTATAAATATGAATTGAAAAAACTTCTTGAAACTATGATTATCATGAACATTGTCTTTGACAAAATTATCTCCAAAATTGGAAGTTAATTTTGAACTAGTCGACATTTTTTTTCCATTCATTGTTTCATGATTTAATTTATTAAGCCTAGAAGATAAATCATCCACGGGTTTTTAATCAAGCCACCTCCCATCTCCCCACGCCCATTCTCCTTTTTAATTACTCAAATCAAGGCTCCATATTTGGGCCACAACACCCTTGGGCAATGAAAATAGACGTTACAATGGATATCTTTGGGCAGAATTAAGCAAAGTCGAAGAACCGACGATGAATGTCGGCGTCTATGAAATATTAATCTCTAGGGAAAGAGTTGTACAGTAGCGTGCAGAGAAATCTGTGAACATTTTTTTTTTTAGACCGTTCTTTTTTCAAAACTATGGAAACTCAAAAACCTCCTGTTCACGTTTCAGAATAAAGTTCAAAATTGAAGATACAATCGAGGCTCGATTTTTAGGTAAGTATAACGATTGATAGGAAACTAACATGGAAACCACTTAACGAAAAAATTTGTCTTAAATTAAATAAATCTGAGTTTGCAGATTTATTGGACTACTGGTCGTTGGTTTGGCCCATCTCGTCCCTGCACACGGGCGAATACACGGGCCATAAGCTAGTAAAAAATGAAAATGATAGTTGTTACACAACCTTACTTTACGTAGTACATTATATTTTTTTCTATCATAGCTTTGATAAATATTCGTTTCTCCAAATATTTTATCACTGTTTTTTAGGAACAAACAAACATTTTCATATTTCTAGTGCAAATAATAATCGTAATCTGTTTGCTATTGATAAATCTAAAGTATATAAAGCGCAATTGTATTCTAGAGATATAATTTATTTACTGACGGTTATTTCTTAGAATTGATCATTAGACATTCCTATCAATATTTATTGAGTCAAATTTAATTTGTCTAGAAAAGACTTACTCTGTCTGAAGACATAATTTAATTCCAGTTTATTCAAGATTGTTCTAGACTGTAATATTAAAATACCAAGAACGGATACAACTAGTTTCTGATTGTTGATGAAAACATACTTAAAATTTTCTTAGAAAATAGTTTTAATCTAAGCTTGTGTAAAAAAAACAGGTTAAACAAGAACAAAGGAGATCATTTTTTTTTTGTTCGGAGATTAGGCCACCCACATAAATTGTAGCATTTAATAATGAAACGTACATTTATTTCTTCTTTATAACCTCTAGATTACAGTGGTTAAATTAGCTAACCATGTCTAACCGGAATATATGCGAAAAATCTGCAAAAAACACTTACGCAAAACCAAAATAAACAGAAAAAGTAAATGTCAAAATAATTGGTCAAAGTAAGTTGTCTGTCAACCACACAAAGTGGATTTATAACGTTCCGTGCCAAATCCATGCGATTTCAGTTGAAACCTTTAAAAATAGCATTAAAAATGCTTACAGTTTAATAATATTTTATTTTTATACTCTATTCTGATTCTATTATAATTATAGAAGATATGATTACCAATGGGTAGGTACCGTACCTTATTTTAGTAAACGGAAAAAATGCCCATAATCACGTAAGTATTTCAAGATTCCGGTTTCGTTTTTATGTAATATTTCGTTTAATACTATAGTAAAATGGTTACTTTTTTTTGGTGTAATATCAATAATAAATGCAACGACCAGGTAGGCCCAAAAAAAATTGTCTCTTGTATTATTTACTTATCGTGAAAGCTCCTATATTCAACATTTGCACTTCCTCCACAAAAATTATGATAGCTCGGCTAATATGTATGATATGAATATAATTTAGAACCAGTCAGTGAAAACGTTTTTTTAAGGCGATTAGACGAGCTAAATTAGAAACTCTATTTGTGGTGGTTCAAACTTCGTTTGAAATGCTGTTAGAATAAAGTTCTAATCAGCTTGCACTACAAAGTGGTTGTTACGTCAGTCACTGCGGGCCAAATAGCGCGAAATGAGTGGTTTCGATTTACAAAAAACTATTGATTGGATTAAAAAACTAAAACACTATCATGATAATATATTGCTTGTAGAATTATTTGCCAAAAAATCAGAATGATCGCATGCTTATTAGTATGTTATTTTTTGTCTGAAAGATATTTTTAGAGATAAGTTCGTGATTTTTTTTTATAGAGTCAAATTAATTGTATTATGTTTTCAAAACACTATCATTGTTTCCGAGTCATGGATGTTATATGTATAATAAGTATGTATTTACAAACAAAAATTATATATGTAATATATCAACTGTCTGGTGACCACGACACAAGCCTTGCTTAGTGTGGCACTAGACGGCGCTGTGTGTAATGTCCAGCGAAATTTATTATTATTTATTATTATTATTATTCGTTCTGGAAATTACTCCCTACATACAAACTTACAAACAAATTTTACCTCTTCATAATATTGGTATACGATAGATACATACTCGTTGAGTCACGAGTTTCGATCTTTGCCTACAACATAATATACAAGTCGCATTTTTTAGTTTTCTTTTACGATTTTCTCTCTGTGCTGGTAAATTTTTTCTTCCACCCACTGCACTGCATAGAAATTCCTCATAAATGTTTCATGTGTGGTGCTGAACGAAATTACATTTGAGAAGCTCACTGTTTTGTATACCTGTGCTGCGTTTGTTGTAGTGCCAGCAGAGTTTAAGGTTTTCTTATGGATGGTAGAAAGTATACAATGTTTAAATACGACTTTTCTAGAAATTGGTGTTTTAAGTCACGAGTAGCAACGTTTAAGGGACTGTTTTTAAATGCTGTCAGGGAACGCGGTTTAGTTGTGCTGTTCACGCTTCACTGAAGTTGGTGATATTTGTCTTAAGTAGGTAGGTATGGTGAAAATTGAAATTAATCGTCATTAGTTTAATACTCGTCCTACGCTTTATAAGATTTTTATCTAGAACTATACACAATATACACATGTATAGATGGTATTAATCTATCACATGTAGCTATAGATTAAATCATCTATAGGTACGTGTGTACAGTTTGAGATATAAATCAGACTCAGCTATGCGATTCACTAACAGACTCTTCACAGATGTTAACAACGACGAGTTCACTGATGTGACATCGTAAATATCGCTTTTGAAAACAACGTTGATAAAATCCGTATTCGGTAAGCTACTTAGGCTCGTCGACGATCTACTCCTCATCGATGAAAAGTAAGACGATGACAGTGTTGCTATGTTTAATCTAGAGTATAATCGAGAAAATCTCGACATACCTATTTTGAAGTTATTTCGTCATTATAAATTAATACAACTGCACAATACGTATGTCTATAAGACGTTATATTTATTATGCAACCAATATTTAATTAAATATATCATTTTCAACTTGGAAAATAATTATTTTTGATAATAGCAATAAATTATACTAATCTTTGATTGACATTTGTTGTGTTATATCTTCGATCAATAATAGTGTTATATGTTATTTGTAGGTTATGTATTTCAAAACAATTATAGTTTTTTTAACAAAATACGAAATTCCAAAGTTCCAAGTGGTTATAAGTGCCTAAAGTAGACTGATAATATTGAACTTCTCATAAAATCTAAGTAAAGGATCATCATCATCATCATCATCATTTCAGCCGAAAGACGT
Source organism: Xestia ashworthii (assembly GCA_950022955.1). Classification (NCBI taxonomy): domain Eukaryota; kingdom Metazoa; phylum Arthropoda; class Insecta; order Lepidoptera; family Noctuidae; genus Xestia; species Xestia ashworthii. The sequence continues at coordinate 15,836,482 of OX465570.1, read as the reverse complement.
CTACTGCTGGACATAGGCCTCCCCCAAGTGTCGCCACATTGACGATAAGGATAGACAATTTAAAATATTATCTAAGTATCTAACAAAAATAAATAGCCAGATGGTTTGATTCTTGATAGTAGCTTGGTAAAAAATAAAAAATACCTACTTACTTTTCTTTGAGAATTTGCCTTTTTTTGTATTTTGAGGAAATCTTATGTGTACTTTTTAATTATAACTGGGAGGTTCATGGCATCTTTAATGGTTCTTATAGCCCTCGAGGCAGATGCTTGCAGATATAGGTTCTTGCATTCTCACATATTTTTTGGTAACTCCCGCTAGCTAAAAATGCGAGAGTGCATAAAACCTGGAAAGAGAGTAAGTTTTAGGCATTTTTCCACTGCAGGTATGGTAATTTATATTAAGTATATTAATTTAGTAGTGATACCTTGGTTCGGTTGCTAATTTCTCGACGATTCAACATTGTTATGCCACCAGAAATATCTTTTTCCAATTGTGTAATTAGCTCTACAGTCAACCTAGTTTATATCCGTAGTAAGAAGATCCACATCCACGTCTCACATGTGCCTGACGTCTTTTTTTCTAAATTATATTGACGCTAAGCTTCTTCCAACAAAAAATTCATACAAGCAAGACGAACTGCCATCTAAAACATTAAAAACAGGCATTTATACGTTTCAGGAAATAATACGATATACAAAACAATATTAAGCATTTTAGTTTAAAAGAATAACTTGTTTTACTTACATTTTAATAGTCTACAACCAAGGAATTATCTACAATTTACAAGCTTTACTGTTTGACAGTTAAAATCGAAGTCAAAGATGTGGTGGTGGACGAAGTGTAGGATGTGTTGTGTTTGTGAATACCGTTTTTCATACATTCGGAACCATATTTTAGTTCTATGTCGCGCCGTCGACATCGTTGAGGCGCTACGATCGCGCAGTTTTAACTCAAGAATACCGATAAGTTTGCATCTGATGTTTCAACGATGATTTCTCGGTTGTAAAGATGTTTTGCCTTAGTGAATCGCACTCCTGATACATCCAGTCAAACCCAGCAAGGATACAAAGTAATCAATTGAGCCGAGCAATTTTTGGTCTTACGGACCATTGTATCCAATGAAATCGTATAAACTTATTCTTATTAAAAAAACACCCATCGATATTTCTAAAGCTTGATAATCACCTCCCACACAAAACAGACTTCATGCATATTTTATTGTAAATATCAATTGAAAGTCTGACACCAGTGTTACCAAGTGGTATCGTATTTCCCAGTATTAACTGGGTTGTGGAGGTCAGATAGGCAGTTGCTCCATGTAAAATACTGGTATTCAGCGGCATACGGTTAGACTGGAAGCCGACCCCAACATAGTTCGGAAAAGGCTAGGCAGATGATGATGATGATGATGATGATGATGATGATTATCAATTGAAATTTGAATGGACCGTTCAATCATCATCTGCCTAACCTTTTCCCAACTGACCGTCCAATAATAGCCTTAAATCTTCTCAGTGTTCATGAAATAGCAAACACAACAGTATTCGCGCCAAATAACCTAACCCCTTGGCCACGAACTAGACCGTCTCACGATAGCGCTTGTGGAAAATACACAAAAAAATGCTATATGGGGTGCATGGCATGATTCACGGCGACCAAAGCTGTTGACAAACAAATTACGTAGTTAAAAAAATGGTTAAAATCGGATTTGCTTGATTTAAATTAGATTTTTCAAAATTAGAATCACTTATTAAAATCCATACAGTATTTCAACTAGGAACAAATAGTCGGAATCAGCTAACACGCACAATAAACATACAAACTTTAAAACCAGATTTAGAGGAAGCCATTAAGGCGACTACAGAAGCTAACTGCGAGTTTTATAATGCCTGAAAGTATATGATTCACTGCAATAAACAAAACCAGAAAATATATGATATTTTTCAGGATATACCTATGCTAGTATTATAGTGTTTTGAAAATATATTAAAATTAATTTTACTCGACAAAAAAAGTCACGAACTTATCTCTAAAAAATCTTTTAACGAGTAAAACCCATATTAAAATACATGCGATCATTCTGATTTTTTGGCAAATAATTTTACAAGCAACACATTAGCATCACAGTGTTTTATTTTTTTATTACAATCAATTGATTTTTTGTAAATCGATCAAAACCACTTGGTAGTGGAAGCTGATTAGTACTTTATTTCAACAGTGTTTGAACCACCACAAATAGAGTGGCTAATTTAGCTCATGTGGCGTGGCGGCTACATAATGCGAATAAGCATGCTTCAGATGAGTGAGGAAGTCGAGCTATCAAGCCAGTCAAGCTATCGCAACGAAACAAGTGGTTACGTTTAATGTTGTGTGTAGAACCCGCATTTGATTATAAAAAGGTCTCAGTTGTTACACTGTTTTATCTTTATACTGTTCCGTGGCATGATTTTTACGAGAAGTAAACAATGAAGAAAAAAAAAACCTTCCATGTGCTCTTATCCCGGACCTCCTCGGACCAGATAATAATAAAAAAGACAATTAAATAGAACAAGTGACTCGCGTGCGTGTCATTTGACGCTAGTCTCATCGCCCGATGCCGTGAACAGGGCATCAAATTCTCTCATTGCCCTCAAACAAACAAGAACGACTCTATTCCCGCCAAATTCTCACATTGCGCGCGAAATTAAGCCGCCATTTTGACAACGGTTTAGGCGGCAATCCAAAAGGCTATTTAATGAAACAAAAGCAATGGACTGTGATGGCCGACGATTTAATCAATGATTCGTGATGGCGGACAGTTTGTCATGAGAAAACTGGACTGAATGATGTGTGTTCAAGTTCATTTTGTGGCTGAATATGGAAACAATTTTATAACGAAGATGAGCATACCAAATGAGTAGTCGGACAATCATTCAATTACTATATTTAGTTTTTAAACTCAAATTGAAATTCAAATTAAATTATTTTTACTTGTAGAACATAGGTAACAAAAGTATAGATGTCAATATTTATGAAATGAACGCTACGTCTTGCCGTCAACGGCGTACAAATAGTGTAATTATAATTTCTTATGAATAATTGGTAAAAAATAATAGAAACAGTCAAAATTAATAATGAAACTTAAAACAATCCAAAAAAAATAATAACATTAAATTTTACTAGCCTTCAAGCGGTCGCGCGGCGTCGAATCGACCGCACTCGATACCTTTTCGTTCATGATATTGTTATTTCTTATCGCATGTACTTCCCATTCCTAATTGCCTGTCATTGTTTCACTGTGCACAAAATAAATATTTCACCTCCCTTCCCCATCATTTCTTAGAAGAAATGACGACCTTCATCGTGACCTTAAAATGGAATTCGTCACCACTATTATCCAAAAATTTGCTGAAGCCCACGAACACAGACTTCATCGACACGTGAATGTTGAGGCAATTCAGCTGCTAGACAACACAGACTTAGTGCGTAGGCTAAAAAGAACTAAACCTTTTGAATTAGTGTAGTGTACAAAGTGAATGAGTAATAGTAACAATGTGGTGCTATTCATATAACACACATGAACATAGTGTTTTATAAATTATATTAGACTCTAAGAAAGTGCTACGGACTTGTGTAAAAGTGCAAATGAACACTATTCTTAGTTTTAACAATATTCTATCACTTAACATATTAAGTTAGAGTTAAATTCGGTATGTAAAGTATTTTTCAGGTATTTTTTTTACATTTTTATTTCGTAAAACATTTAATTTTAAGCAACTAATTTAAGGCTTTTTTTTCCAAGTTACAGTTTCTTTTTTATTATTTTTTAAAGTATTATTCGTGATGACGTCATTTCATAGCCTGAATAGCTTTAAGTCTTTGCCACGTTTTCAGTACATACAAAAAACACTAAATAACTTCAAAGTTGACATTGATGACAGTTGACGCTTGACAGATACGTGTTTTTATTTTGTTGTGAAATGTGAATGCTGTGATCGTGACTGTGATGTGAACTTTTTGTTTGAGTTTCTTTTCCTACGATTTTTAGCAAATTTTAATTTCTATCCATTATCCGTGCTGCGAATCCGTGCAATTAATCTGTCATCGACAACTAGTGCTAAATGCTTCGTACCGTCATGTAAAAACACTACAACAAATAGCCGACACAAATTGTTTGTAAATGTGAAAGAAACGCTAAAAAAGAAGTGGTGCAAGGAAGTAAATATGGAATACAAGCCTAGGCGTCGTATTTTTTGTTGCGAAGATCATTTGAACGCGAAATTATCAGCGCGCGATGCATTCAAATAAATAACACAGTAACTAGCATTGACAGTTTTGATTTGACACTGACGGTATGACAAACAAAAGTATTTTTTTTTAATTTATCTTGAAAAGCACGAAGGAAGTAGTCTATTCAGGCTACGTTATGACGTAATTTAGAGGTCAAATGAAAGTCAAATGATTACAAGTATTATTGTGAAAATAAACACAATCTTGTGATATAGAAAGCTAAAAATAGAAAAATAAGGCATCAGACCCTAAAATCTCCAAATGGTTTTGGAATCAGCGTAGGTTAATTTTTACTTTACATACCGAATTGCTTATTAGTCTTTTAGGCTAGATCGTAATTAATTATTAAGACTTTTGTTCTTAATATTATAGTACAAAAACAAAAAAACCTCCCTTCCCCGCGCCCTTTGGAGAACACAGATCGCGGCGAAGGCGTTGAAAGCACGTCACGTGCATGTCGTCGAAAAGGTTACGCGCGACGCTCAACGCGAGATATTAGTTTTTGGAATATCATCGAATTAAGTTTGTAATAGTGTTTTTTTTTTATATGAAAATGGCTCGTAGGCCACTAAATAGTAGTGCAACACTTGCGCAAATACAACGAGAAGATGACGAGAGTGAATCGGAGCTCAGTGACCAAGGTTCAGAAGCTTCCAACCACCTTCTAGCTCCAGAGGAAACTCAATCTGTTGAAGAATCAAGCAGCTCGGATTCAGATGAGAGGATATGCCTCTTTCAGATATAAACACATATTTTACAGGGGGCGTAATAAGGTAACAAAGTGGCAAAAATCTAAATCAAATCAAATCAAATGTATTCGACGTCAAGGAAGAATAATAGATGGCCATTGACATTCCTTTTTCGTCTTCTGGATATTGCTGGAATAAATGCCATGGTAATATTGAGGGCAAATCAAGTGGTTATACAGAGAAGGCGAAAATATTTACGTGAATAAGGCATTCAACTGACAAAAGAGTACATTCAAAGAAGGGCTACGATGGTGAACCTTCCAAGAAAGCTCAAAAGAAACAAAAGAGAGCATTTGAATATGAGTGTTGAAGACGCTGGTTATGAGCCAAGCAGTAGGTACTTCCAGCACATGCAGAGGAAGCTGCAAAATATGCCCAGCTATCAAAAGGAGGCAATCAAAGACACAATGCACATTATGTCTGAGAAATATTTGCAGGACCCACACTACATTCATTTGCAATGAATGCTATCAAGTCAAAGAAACTGATTCTGAAGAAAGCTAAACCCAAGTTCATGATGATTTAGATTTTAATTATTTGATACCAACTTATTTTGTTATTTTGATTGTTTTTATACTATATAAAGCTAGATAAACGCTATCTGAGAAGATTTTGTGTTGCCAAATTGCTTTTTTCGTCCAAATTTTTTTTGTATTTTATTTGATTTTATAAGTTTATTTAAAGAATGAAGTTGTTGATGTTTGTTGAAGGCTAGATAACAGAACAATGAAAAATTAAATAGAACAAAACAATTAAGTAATAAATAAATTTAAATAAATAAAATGTCATTTAATTACAGTTTGTCTTCTAGGTTTGTCGTTTGTCTTCATTGACTGTGTAGTAAGCTTTTTCGAAGAGCCTCTTTGAAATGGTGCATGCTGTCTAGATCTTTTATACTACCTCGGTTTGGTACTTTTCCCACGGCATCGTACTACCGGGATAAAAAGTATCCTATTTGGTAATCCAGGTTATAAAATATCGATGAGCTAAATTTCACCCAAATCCGTTCAACTGTTTTTGCGTGATAGAGAAACAAACATGCATATATCCTCCCAAAATTTTGCATTTATGCCTCGTTGGTTTAGTGGTCTATATGAGTTTTTGGGTTAAATTCCAAGGCAGGACAAAGTGTTGCTCGATTTTACCATCCAACCAATTGTAAGTTACTAGCATTTTTCTCACATGATGTATCATTATCGACTACCTTTCGCAATTCGACGTAATACTATGCCCCATAAAGACTTTGCAATAATTGCCCACTCATGCCAGAGTTCATCCAATCCTTGTACTTGCCCTACACTGGACAGACGCGATAGTGTTAAATATCTAGGCCTGCAAATTGATGAATGCCTTAGATGGGACAAACAGCTCGATATGATAACTTCCAGAATATTGCGGCTCATCTACGTTTTCAGACCGCTGAGAGATCCCGCTGATGTGGGCACACTGAGAATGGTTTATTTTGCACTGTGTCAGTCTATAATTGGATATTGCATAACTGCGTGGGGTGGTGCTTCAAAAACCAGTTTGCTGAGAGCTGAGAGAGCTCAAAGAGCTGTACTAAAAGTTATGTGTAAAAAACCGTACCGGTATCCAACTAAACAACTATACGAGGACTGTAAGGTCTTAACAGTTAGACAACTATTCATTCTGCAGTCAGCTCTCAGGACTCATAGATCCATGCCAAAATCAAACCCTAATAAGCGCACAAATGTCCCGTCAGGTGTTAAACATAAAACTTTTTTTGCCCAACACCAATTTTACGTTTTAAGTAAATATTTATACAAAAATCTGCATAAAAAGATAAACATACTGGATCTAAATAGATATACATTAAAGAAAGAAATAAGCCGATGGCTATTGCAACAGGATTATGTTGAAACTGAAAATCTGCTAACTTACGTTACTTAATTGAATATTGCATACATAGATCTCATTATACCACATTTCACACGTTTTAAACCAATCATTACATATTAAATAATTATTAACTAATCACTTCCCCCTACACACTGTCATACACCCACACACACCCCACACACACACACACACACCCACAAATACCACTTACACCCCGCACACCCACACACCTCTACACATAGATACATACACATGCATGTCCGCTGTCATTCACACTCCTTGTATAACTTAGATTTAGTTTTTGTCATTTATGTTTATTTCTGTTCAGCTGATAATACAAATCATTGACACTGTCTTCACTTGTTCTGGTTGTGAATATTAACAGAATCCATTAGGCTGAACCCTATCTTTTAAGATACAGGCTAGTCCTAGTTTAAAAGATAGAGTCTACCATTGCATCATATTGTAAATATTATTTTCTAACAATGTATACAGTGCAAAGTGCTATGTTTTTGTGAAATAAACACTTTATTATTATTATTATTTTAGCCAAAACTAAGAAGACGTTCTTCAAAAAAGGTAGTTCACTACCGGCACACATGCTAAGTGGCAGCGGGAAGGGAGACCGCGAACCGGAAGACGTTGCGTTGGGAGACCCCCTACTAGGTGGACCGACCTGATCAAGGTTACGGGAATCTGTTGGATACGAGTCGCACGGGACCAGTCAATGTGGCGACACTTGGTACCTCTTTCGGCTGAAATGGTGACGATGATAAAACGTGATAGCAAAGATGGATGAACGTTATATAATAATTGAGCTCCCGATATTTCGACGCTGTTGAAAACGCCATGATCGCGGGTTGACTGGAGAATGCGGGTGTATGGAAAATAAATTGTTAGGAGCATACAAATCTGTCTACCCTCCTGCAAAGATACATAAAGTTAATTGAAACGTCAATGGATTTGTTTCATGGACTTGTTTACAAATTCCAATAATTTTGTCAAAACAACATCGATCAGCTCAATATCTCACTACAATCCGTGTTACTACTTCATTCGCAAATCAATCAGAAATGTTTGTAACCGGTACTCAAATACCTGCCAAGTGTGATTCAACCTTGTATATTATCTGGTCCAGTATACAGAGTGAAAAAAACACCGTCACTTAAATCTGCTGTCCCTAAAATTTTCACTGATTCCTAAAATATTTTACACGTTCAAAACGTATGGAACAACAAAGTTACTTTTTAATTGCCTATGAAAAAATTATTGATCAGAAAGATGTACTGAATACGTGCTAAGCGTAGACAAAACATTGTGAGGAAACCGGCACGTCCTAGACCCAAAAAAATCAAAGACATGTGATGTGACATCTACCAATCCGCACTGGGCTAGCGTAGTGGATTACAGTTCATTCCCTCTCATAGAGTGGAGGCCAGTGTCCCAGCAGTGGAATCATTAATAGGCTGATCATGATGATGATGAAAAGTGTCAATTTTGTGTACTTAGTATGAGTCTTACCATCATCTTATCATCTGCTTAATTTTCCCTGCTAGGGTCGGCTTTCAGTCTAACTGAATAATTTGACATGAAGTGACTGCCCATCTGTCCCCACAATCCAGTTACTGCACTATACGATACCCTTGTTATTTTAAAATTAAAAATAGAAATAAAATCAGTTGTATGTCAGATAGTGAATTTGCTTCCTTCCGAATAATTGTGCAATTGTTGTGTAACTTTAAAAATAGTGACACATTATCACATTCTCTATTCGAAAATTTCGTATGTCGGTTTTAAAAGGTTAACCGATGATGACAAACGGTACCCTGAATTCAGCCAGTAAAGGTCAAAGGAGGATGGGTAAACCACGCGACAGATTTATGATTTTCAGTGAACATTTTCCGTTATACGGTGACAAATGGCGATCGTACGAATCTATGTGAATTTCTAGGCTTTTACCGGAATGATCGGGAAATATATGGGGGATTTTGTATTCTATGGCTTTTAGGTGAATCTCACATCGCTCGTCCGTGCGTTTTGGCGGAGGTGGTAAATGATTTTTCATTACTCATACTCGGAAATCAGGTCTGAAGTTGCTTGAGGAGCGGGTTGAAAGTAATACTTTTCAGCCTAGGGAGAATCGTTTTAAACTGACAGCTGTCAAAATATAAAAATAAAATTAGTTCTTGTCTACCATGTTCCAATTTTCTATACAGCCACTCAATTACAGCGCAATGTTATTTGAAATAACTTAGTTAAAACCTTTTTTTATGATTTAGTTTCAACTATTTCTTTAAAACAACATAGATTTGGGCAAAATATTTACCATTTCTTTAGTAATGAAAATGATAATATTATGGTTGAATAGTTGGCTAGCCACAGAAAAAAAATGGCGGTGCTGAACAATCCGATCTTCAATTTTTGTTTCGAGTTGATTCATGTTTTTATTTTCCTTGTATTCGTAATGAAAATCACAGTGTTTACCTCGGGTTAAAAACTTATTTATACTAAATAAGTTACTTTCACCCCTAGGGTAACAATGTACTTGTGCGTAAGGACTCATTCACAGATAGTTTATTACCTGGATTAACACATAAGGATACTTTTTATCCCGGCAGTACGACTGGGACAGTTACCGAAATACACGCAGGCGAGGCCGCGGCAATAAGCTAGTCAATCATATGGAAAATATTAACTTTATAATTAGGTACTTTATGAAATATATTCTTCCTTGTAATGAAAAATCTTATCCTTTAATATAACTTGTCACGAAACATAAAACCTTACTAAAATGATTTTGTTTATTAATAAAGAAGAAAATGTGTTCTACGAACGCTTTTCATAACTTCAAAAAACTGCCTTTTCCGGCTACCAGCGATATTAATATTCTTTCTCCGTGCCCGGATATTATAATATTTTGCGAGAATATAAATGATGGGTTATCCTGCTTTCTGAGTTTAAAATGTACAAAGTGTTGTGATGTATCCTTTTAATGGCAGCTTATTTATTATTTTTGTATGATCTGTGGTGCTTTGGTTAATTTAAAGGAAAAAAGACGCTTAGGGTCAGTTCACGCCGAGACATGAACACATTTTACTAGACCGACACGAAATACAACTTTATTTACTACAGTAAAACGGGGTTATTTGGGTTTTTGGGGGCTATTTTGTCCCATATAAACCAAAATTTATTGGGAATTCCCATTAAGAATTTTTCAGTAGCAGCAGCCAATCAAAGTGTTTCTAGACATTGTAAAATAACTTCAACCACACACCAACCGACAGTTATCGATATTTTTGTTCGAAATTCTGGGTCTTCCCAAATAACCCTCAAAACGCCCCGTTTTAACACGAAAAGATACACGATTGATTCACTGTGAGAATTCAGAATACGTTGCACCATGCAGCGCTGCGCATGCAGCAAGATGCCGCGCGGCGCAGCGCGAAATCACTGGCTTCTTCCAGTATCGTCGCGCCGCGCCGCGTCGCGTCGCGTCTCTATGTAAACTGACGCTTACGGAGTGTCCTGCATGAACAACGCGACGCTGTGAACGTGACGAACGCGACCAACTCAATATCATACCCTGCTTGCGGCCTATATGGCAGTCTGGGGCATAGATAATAGGTACACTATATAATACAAGATAGATGCGGAACTGTTAGATGGCACAGTTGTAAAACAGTCAAACAGTTGAATAGTTTGTGTCATCAAACACACAGATGGCAGCACTATCTATGAAAATTTTGTTTGACGCCAATGTATGGAAGTTTCACCCCCCTGGTCTGCGGCGAGACGCGAAGTAACGCGTACTTGTTTTGAGGATAACCAGACGCGACACCACGAACTACGAAATGGTTGATGCAGAAGATTTTCTTTTTTTGATTTGATTCATGATCCAGTTTATTCTTTCTGTTTTTACGATCTTTTTAAAAAAAACTGTAGTTAAAATGAACTTTTAAAGGAAAATTGTACTGTATTTCTCCATGATTCGAGAAGTAATGACCCAAAATCACGTAAATAGGACAGTTGTCGCGTGTAGCATGGCGTCGAACCGCGGCAGACCGTGGAGAATGCGGAGGAGGTGGATTCAAATTCAAATTCAAATTCATTTATTGTTTGTCACAGGTAAAGTATCAGTTCTTATGATTATAATAAAGGATCGCTGTAACATACCTGTATGGTGTACAATATTTAGTCTTGATTGAATATTTATTTAACATCATAATTCGTCCTAAGTCAACCTCCATCATTAGTCATGCATCAACAAAGTTGTTCATTAACAAGTCAGTTAATAAGTAAATAGGACCAGGATAGCACAATAATTAGATTATCAATAGATTTCATTAGAATTAAAATTACTCATTGATGTACTGCAAATTAAATTATTCACTGATTCCATTAAAATTAAAAATACTCATTGATTTCATTACAATTAAATTACTCGTTTATGTCAAAGAAATTAAATTATTCGGTAGTTTCATTACATTTAAGTTAGTCATTGATGTCATACAAATTAAAATAAATAAAGTTGTTCATTCACAAGTCAATAAGTAAATAGGACATGGATTTCACAATAATTAGATTATCAATAGATTTCATTAGAATTAAAATTACTCATTGATGTACTGCAAATTAAATTATTCACTGATTCCATTAAAATTAAAAATACTCATTGATTTCATTACAATTAAATTACTCGTTTATGTCAAAGAAATTAAATTATGTGAGGAGGTGGCGGGACGTCCCGGATGGCTTCCTCATAGGCAAGTAGGCGAAAAGAAGCATACGATCGTGAAAAGTCGAAGCAATGCCTGTGCCCAGGAGTGGTACAACACGAAATAACAAAAAAATAGAATTTAAAACGAAATAAGACTCTTCGCTCCATATTATAAAACGAAGTCCTCCGCCACGTCTGTCTGTTTGTTATCTGTCGCGATAAACTCAAATACTACTGCACCGTTTTCATGCTGTTTTTACTAATGGATAGAGGGGTTCTCGAGGACGGTTTTAATATATAATTTGTCAAGCGGGCGGGCTAAGCCACGGGTATCGGCTACTTAATAATAATTCAAGACATTAAAATGGTTTTGTGTTTTTTGTGGAAAACCTACCCTCGTGAGAAAAGGCGTTACTTTATGTACTAGCAAAATGTGGGTTTTGTAGACTGAAGTTAGCGAGCTATTTCTACGTCTAAGTCTCTTGAGAACGAGAAAATCTCAGCTTGTCTCTCTCAATTTGCTATTTGAATCGAAGTATAGACGCTATTTAGATAAAAATAAATACAAAAATACATCCAAAGAAACAAGGAATTTTTATCTCAAGCATTTCAATCTTAGTCTGTATTGTGTACAAAACATTTGAGCACAAATATTTTCCTTTGGGAGATATCGAAGATTTTCATCTTCATTGCTTGATAAGAAAATATTGTCTTATTTTGTTATGAATCCCAAATGATTTCAAAAGCGTTTTGAAAACGTATTAAGAATCTTTGTATTTTTAGGCGTTAATAAATAAATAAATAAATATAAATATTGCTTGCACTGCGCAAGGCTAATACTTATCATGGACAACAGACAGTTGGTAGTACATTTTTTTTTTTTTGTAAATACATACTTACTTTACTTTATTACTATATAAATGTATGCTCTTCTCAAAAATATTTCCTCCTACCGGGATTCCAACCCAAGACCCTAAGAGCGTAAGGCAACCTCACTACTGCTGCGCCATTCCGGTAGTCAAATAAATGAAAGAAATAATTCCATAAGTACTTCTTTTTTACTCTTCATACATTAAGAAGCTCTTCATACATTATACACGGAAGTACGGGAGATAATAATATCCACATAGATAAAAAAAAAAAAAAAAAAATTATAGTTTAAGATAATATTTCCTTATTACTTATCCCGTATCAAACAGATAAACGAATCGTAAGAAAAACTAATAACACTCAGTAAGTTTCAGGAATTGGACATTGATTTCACGTTTTATTCCGACTCACATAAACATGGATTCTTACGATTACAAACAAGTCGCTCCCGTTTTTCCTGAAATCCAAAGTTAGTAAACAAAAGCTTTTTATTGTTGCTACCTTTCATCTCATGGCAAACAGCGACGGATAATTTGACGACCCGAATGGCGTAGTGGTAGTGACGCTGCCTTACGTTCTTAGGGTCCTGGGTTCGAATCCCGGTAGGAGCAAATGTTTGTGTGATGTGATGAGCATGGACATTTGTTTCCGAGTCATGGACCGTAAAATTGTCAAACTCGTTATATTACAATATAACGTGTTTCTCTCTAGCGATATTGTAAACTCTCGAAATATTGTCAACTGAACATACGGAAGTATCTCTGCCCCCATAATCGGGACTTGGGGCAGCCCCTCGTTAGGTTAGTTAGGTTCCTTTGATGCGCAACTCCGGTTTTCGTTTTTAAAACTGTGTACCCAAACTGTTAGATGGCGCTGTTAGTTTTTGTTCAACCAAATAAAGACAAAAAGAAATTTTGAGGATACGAACTTGTGAACTATTAGTCACAAGGGCAACCGCTGTCACCGCTAGGCTATCTACTTCACTAGCAAGTATTCTAAAATTGCTGTTCTCGTTATGACAGTTGAAAAGTTGGTGAACCTAAACACACAGATGGCAGCACTATCTATGAAATTTTTGTTTGAAGCTAATGTATTGAAGGTTCACCCCCCTGCTGGGAAATAGGGCCAACGCGAAGCGGGGCTCCGTCGCCTACGCTTTTTAGGGGAATATAAAGAAGGTTAGGTTATATTAATCGGTATTTCTCAGTAATGGTACATTATCTTTTCATGAGAGTGGTACCACTGGGCAAGGGGGAGCCCTCCTTCCCTCCACACCGCGTGAGTTGACTACCATCGCATGCATTTCACGAAAAATAATGCGTTTTAATGTAAGCAGTATGTTCGTTTGACAATATTTCGAGAGTTTACAATATCGCTAGAGAGATTACAATATAACGTGTTTGACAATTTTACGATAACATAAATAGTCTATGACAGGCGGCGCGCAGTGTTGCCAGATGAGTCGGCGCACAGTGTTGCCAAGTGAGTCGCCCCGCAGATAGAGATGCGCCGCGTCGTTCAATTTTAGTGTTATTTTCGACGGGTGCACACTATGGCATTCAGAAGATCTTGCGTATATCCTGGTCGAGTTCCTTCCAGGGAAGCATGACACAAAAAAAAGACCTACACTCAGCAGTGGGTGGAACAAGTCTGCTTATAAATGATTAATGTTCACACCATCACAAGGGATAAGGAAAAATCAGAGCCGCCATTAATGTGACGTCACAGGTCATTAATCAATACGATTGCTGACTCGACTCGTAATGAGCTTGATTTGTGTGCTACATGCTGATGGCTTTGTATAGCTATGGGGATGGACGAACCTTTAGGGAACTGAGGATTCAAATGGTCATAGTGTTTTTGAAGTAAAAACTTGTATCGGTAGTCCCCAAAAACTCAAGTTTTTTTTTGTTTTTTTTTATGACTAGTTCGCCACCCTGGGGGGTTACCATGACGTCTTAAAGCAAGATTGTTTTAATCTTAATCCAGAGTGGGAAAGAGACGGAGCTATAGAGAACGTCTAGCGCCATCTCTTTCTCACTCTGGAATAAGATTAAAACAATCTTGCTTTAAGACGTCATGGTACGCCACCTGTTCTCAAACCACTGTTGAATGCCAGAATCAACAGTGGCGACCACCAGAAAATCACAAAGACAATGAAGCTCGACAAGTCCCATAAAAAAAAATTACTGTCTCGGATTCCAGGACGAAATTAATCAGAAAAGAATATCAGAGGAGTAGGAAATATTTTCCCTCCATAGTAGCAGGAGATAGAACAAAACAAGGCCGCACATAGGGTAGTTTCATCTTTTACCATCATCTGCCAAGCCTATTCCGAACTATGTTGGGGTCGGCCTCGTGTCTAACCGGATGCAGCTAAATACCAGTATTTTACATGAAGCTACTACCTATCTGACCTCCACACAACCACTGGGTACTAACTGTAGTACTGGGTAAAACGATACCCCTTGGTAAGACTGACTGTCAGCCTTTTTGGGCCACTGACTAACTGTAACGACTGTCAAAGATCTACAAAAGATAGCCGGGAACAACGGCTTAACGTGCTTTCCGAGGCATTGAGGAAACCCGGTATACCAGGGTGGTCACCCATCCTGTATCACATAATGCACAAACAACAATAAAACCTGAAACAATATAACTACTAAAACCTCGTATTCATGGTAAACATTTGTTTAACAACAGTTGATCAACGTTGTTGATGAACCGCGAGAATGCTGCTGGAAACATTGTTTAATTCAATATGGGTTGTCCACACATGCCAGTCTGCGTTAAAATGTTGCCCGAGGAAGTAGTGTTTATTTTATCGTTGCTCCACACTACCGCCATGTTTATAAACAGTTGCAAAGACGTCCACACGCGTCAACATTTGTTGATAAACTGATGTTTTCGCTCGCCGGGCGTCAACTCTTCAACATGTCGTGATCAACTCCGCAACACATGTGTTGCCCGCATTATGTTGACAGCAACTCGGCAACATGTTTATGCAACCATGTTGCTAAACGAATGTTTACCATGAATAAGTGTCCGTACATTAAGACATCTTCACATTATATACCACCGTATAAAGTATGTTATGAATAAGGTTTAAATTACTAAAGCAATAAAGATGGCGACACGCCAGGCTGAATAAACGGAGAAGCTAAAGTGAAAATGAAACAGTGTTGTAAGGGTTGCCACACATATGAAAAGAACACGAAAAAATGTGAATTGATTTATCAACATGAGACCAGCGGTGGTCCAGTGGTGGCAGCCCCGACTTACGAGTACCTAATAAATTGTGGTTTCGAGCCAAGCCAGCAATTTGTGTAATTTATTTTATCACCACTGCTCTCAAAACGGCGAAGTAAAACATCGTGAGAAAACCGGCATGTCCTAGAACCAAAAATTAGACGGCATGTGACATCTACCAATCCGCCCTGCACCGCGTGGTGGATTACATTCCCTCTCATAGAGAGGAGGCCTGAGTCCCAGCAGTGGGAACATTATAGGTTGATTATGCATCAGCATGCAGTCCACTGCTGTACAATCGCATACCATTCAAGTCGATTCTCGGCGACCCTCATCTCGGTGATTTTCGCTCCACCGAACCCGAGAGCGTGTCCCATCTTCCTCTTGCCGGCTATACGTGTACCAGTTACAAAATATACAATAACACAACTCGTTTAGATCTCAAGTGTGTATCCGGCGTGTCCCGACATACAATGGCTCAACTTCAATCTTGCCCTGCCCTGCCCTGTAGCCCCGTACAGGACCAATTTCGTTTCTTTTTTTATTTTGCTCAGTTTGTTTACTTTTTATTAGTTGTAATTACAATTTAACAATTCTATTTTTGTGTGTTTTTGTCCTGGCGCGCTAATAGATGCTTTTTCTTTCTCACACCTGCGCACTTGACGATGTTATGACAGCCAAATAAATATTTAATGAAAATTTTCCATCGGCACGCTAAAAAGTCCTTAAGGCGCCTATACGAGCTAAATTAGCAACTCTATTTGTGGTGGTTCAAACTTCGTTTGAAATGCTGTTAGAATAAAGTTCTAATCAGCTTGCATTACAAAGTGGTTGTTACGTCAGCCACTGCGGGCCAAATAGCGCGAAATGAGTGGTTTCGATCGATTTACAAAAAACTATTGATTGGATTAAAAAACTAAAACAGTATCATGCTAATATATTGCTTGTAGAATTATTTGCCAAAAAATCAGAATGATCGCATGCATATTAGTATGTTTTCTATTGTTTGAAAGATATTTTTAGAGGTAAGTTCGTGATTTCTTTTTATCGAGCCAAATTAATTGTATTATGTTTTCAAAACAGTATCATGCTAGCATATATCCTGAAGAATATCATATATTTTTCTGGTCTGGTTTATAGCAGTGAATCATATACTTTTAGTAATTATAAAACTCGCGTTTAGCTCGTGTAGTCGCCTTAAGGGGCCGGCGGAGCATGCGTTTTTCATACAAACGTAATACCAAAATAATATTATATTACGATTATATTGAGAGGCGGCTGTGTCCCAGCAGTGGGAACATTATAGGCTGATGATGATATTATATTATATTATAGACGGGCAATATGGTAGTGTGTATATATTTCGATTAGATTACAGAATATCTATGTTCCCAAATAAATATTTTGAAAGGACAGTGATATAAAGATGAGATATGAGGAATTTAAAATTTCTATAGAAATTTTTTTTCTCTCATAACTCTTGTTTAACCCCTTTTTTTGTTTTTTGTTTTTTTTTTAGGATGGGAAATCATCAAATGACTTCTCCCACTCTGGGCGGAGCGGGAGGGAGTGTCAGACTTTTACTGACTAAAACCCATCCATGTTCCTTCCTCGCCCTTTATGTTCCGGGGCCGCGGTATCTCTTTCGAACAGGCCCGCAACCCCGGCAGGCTTCGGCCCTTGCGGGCCCCTCCCCTTATGCTGACATCTCTTTGAGGCGCGCGTGGAACACGAACGCGCTGTCGACACGGCCTGTCGTCATTAGACGGATTAGACGGACGGACGGCTAGCTAGCCCATAGCTAACCGTCCACAGGCCCGCATCTGCGGTGGCCGGTAGCCACCACGTGGCCCCCGACGGCGACGCCCGGTGCGTCTCCCGCGGCTTGTTTAAATCAGTGTCCATTCAAAATATGCGTTTGTATGAAAAACGCATGCACCGCAGGCCTCTTAATGTCGTGCCTTTGTTTGTTATTAATAAGTCTAAACAACTTAAGAGAAAATAATGGAACACAAATAAATATTACACAAAGTCTGTGAGGTAGGTAGCCCTACGCCTTAATATTCGTCTGAGCTCACGGCCGTCTTTGCTCCGACAGGTAACGAGCAAAAAAACGCTTTTATTTCAAATATGTTTGCTTCTAAATTCGTAACTATAGAAAAAAAAACATTAACGCCTACATGGACACTTATAAAACGTCGAGAAAAGGTACACGGATCAGGTTGGTCGTTTCCTGTGGCAAAAAACTCTATGGTACTTAATTTAAACTTTATTTGAAATTCAAACCACAAGAAAATCTAATGTATAGGTAACCTGAAATCGTGAAAAAAACATCAGCTGTTCAGTACATTTATGTTCGCCTAATGTACTGAACAGCTGATATTTTTTTCGCGATTTCAGCTTTGGTCCCATAGTAAAAGTTGTTTGTTACGAGTATCATGAGCACAATCGCGTGTTTAAGTTTTGTACACTAATTACCAGTCACCGTTAAATAAATAAATGTACTATATTTATTACCGTTATTTTTTATTAAGTAAGTACTATATTATTATTAATACTACATTGATTAAAATCAATGTAATATGTTGTTTTGATCAAGAACCTCATTTCTAATCAAAATTCTGAATCACAACCAAGATTAATTATTTAATTAGCAAAAGGTCGTAAACTTTAAAATTAACTGTCAATCACAATAATGGCTAATATAATTTCAACACCAACTTTCCTAATAAGCTATAATCTAATTTCAACCCTAACCCTAAAAGTTATAACCACGAAGTTAGTTTGAACCGCTTAAAGTCGGTCTAAACCGGTTTTCGGCGGATAGTAACGCCATAAGCATAGACGCGGAAGCGATACTTTATAAATACCCGAGTATTTTATTTGGTTTTGTTTATTATTTCAGTATGAACATAAGACTGAATCTTCCTCAAGATTGAACGCAGTTTAGATGAATCGACTGCGCTTAGGTTCAGTTGTAGTATTCGCTCTAAATATATGACGTTTCTATTCTTCGAACTACATCTTTTATCAACTAATTAGTTCTTGTCTCGAACATCTGGTTCAATACTACGACTCACCGAATCTCAGCAATTGGAAAGAGTTGCACTGACGTCGGTTGGGTCTGTATTTGATTAATTGTTTAATTACAAGTTTCCTGGAGATAGTTGACTGCTTCGTTGGTTTAGTGGTTGCAATCGTGATTTCTGATCGTGAGGTCCTGGGTTCAATTCCCGGCTCTGGCAACTTCAGTACTTTCGCAGTTTTTTTGTCTTGTGACTGTAGCTACATTTACTGTTCATCTTTGTTTTGACAATTCAAAAGTATCTGTAACTGCTCTACTTGAAATAAATGATAATAAATTATTTTGTTGATGAAAGGAGAATGCTTATGGATATTTGGAATCCCGTACCATGCTGCATCGAAATCAAACTTTGTTTTTAAGGGTCTACACTTATCATATTAAGGATGGATTCGACCAAACTAGAGTAAGTTTTTACTCGAGAGTAAACTACCTCTTACTATGCAATTGTTTATTCGAGAATAAGAATTGTCATACAAAGCAGTAGCTTACTCTCGAGTAAAAACTTACTCTAGTTTGGTCGAATCCATCCTAACTCGGAAATTACTTCGGAGATTCCATACAAGTAGAAAATGAGCCTTCTGATACATTGGTTTTGCCGGGTGACTGACGGCGTTATTCGATTGACCCTATGACTTGACTTATTTGCAGAATAAACAGAAATAAGTTCACAAAATACAAACAAATACTTCACAATACAATTATTAATTGATCTCAACTATATGGACGTAGACGTCACATCAAATATCAATGTCATTTAGGGATGAGATCAGTAAATCAAAATCTATAAGAAAATCGATTTTGTGTTAATTAGTAATGTCAAATCGATTTGGTTTCACTTCATTGTTCAACAAAAAACAAAGCAAATGTAATAAAAGAAATAATTTAAAAAAAAACGGTTGGAATGACAGGTTAGTCGATTGATCAAAATAGTTTTTATAACATTCTACATCTCTATGACCGGTTGTGTAAACGTCATGTAAATGGAGTAAAACAATATTCATACTTCTATACTTTAAATTAAATTCCCTGTTTAAAACTCAATTCCCGGACGCGTAATGTCGTAAAAAATATGGAAATAATTACAATAAAATTTTAATCTTGATGCATGAGACTTTTTGGTACCACTTTTGAGCATCTCCTGTCGGTTGATGGCGATGGATCGCCCTCTATTTCATGAGATTTAAACTTAACTGGCGAATTTGGGTGTATGCAGGTATTAAGTATTAGGTACAATTCCGCTCAACCCTTTGTTTTGTATGTACGAGTATAAATAAATTTTTGTCAATATAGATAGAAACAAAAATCATGGTGGCATTTCTGAAAAAAATAAAGTGTAGAATGGACTATTAGTCTCTGATTTCTCAAATACTCAGCCAGTTTTCTAACTTTGATGTGAAAATAAGCTTTCTTGAAATCAGAAATAGAAATTCTTGGAATTCTGTTTCTTCCAAATTCCGAAAAAGAGAGAAACAATTAACTTCACAAAGACGGCCTCAACGGCCTCTCGAGTCTTTGAACCTGAGACTTACGAATTAATCCCGTATCTTAGCCACTGGACCGAAGTGGCCGACCAACTAATAAGTATGTATTTACAAACAAAAAAGCTTCGACAAAAAAGTACATAATATGTAGTATATCAACTATCTGGTGTCCACGACACAAGCCTTGCTTAGTGTGGCACTAGGTGGCGCTGTGTGTGAATGTCCAGCGATATTTATTTATTTATTATTTAACTATATACAAATCTATGTTTCGAGGAAACTGTGAATGTAATACAGTTAAAAAATGTAATCATCATCTGCTTTTACGTAACTATTCTGGGGTCGATTTTCTGACTAACCGGATACAGCTAAATATATTATAGAGCTGACTTCTACAACTCAGTTAATGGGTAATACGATACCTGGTGGTAAGACTGGTTGTCAGGCTTAAAAAATTAAATAATCGTCATGTTTTTCGTACTGGTTTTCAAAATAACCTAATAAATATAAGGTTACTTTTTTTCTAAATTTCAGCTAGAATCAGACTGAAAACAAAACAGTTGAAAACCTTCTTCATCTGTACTGGGATTACGATCATGAAAAACCTTTGTTATTTTAATAATTTACCCACTAATATGTTTAATTTAATAAGTGGTGACTTTTCAGAGGCTGGGTCACGTATTGTTAGTAAAAAAACAAATAAAAAAATGTACAATGTTTAATGTCAAACAGTCAACTGCATTTCAAATTCAGAACGTGACAACGTTCTTAGTTTAAATGCAGCAGCTCTAAAAGTCACTTCAAAGGTCATGTCCCCACTGATTCATTAAAAGTAATATGGCGGGGAAACGTAAAAAGAAAATAAAAGCCGACTACTCCCTTTATTGCACTTAAAGTAAAACAAATTGACTTTACAAACTTGTGAACGTTTCACTAATGTGACTAGTTTACTACAGATTTGACTCCTGAGGATATTTTGTTTTGGACTGCATGAAAACGACTAATAAAGAACCTTAGGATGAGAACAAAGTCATTCAAAAATGTATCTACTTACGTTATAAACTTCAACGTAATCATCTGCCCAGCCTTACCGGATGCAGCTGAATACGAGTATTATACATGGACCAACTATCTGCCCTCTACAACCCTGTTAGTGCTGGGTAATACGGAACCCCTTGGTTAGACTGGTTGTAAGGACTGTCAAAGATCTACAAATGACAGCTAGGACCGACAGCTTAACGTGCTTCCTGAGGCACGGAGTTTTGGGTCAAAAGAGTTTGAAAAACTCCAGTGGTACAAAGAAAACATGAAGTTATTATTTAACCTTAACTTACATACTGCAGGCAACATATAGTACGGAAGGTACCGTTGCAAATAAAAAAGTCGTAGTAAGTCGGCCGATATTGTCATCGAAAGTTAATCTTATATTATATGTAAGACTAACGCCTTTATTATATTCAAGATATAGGTTATCCAATTGTTATTATTTGTAATAGTGACAAGTATCTGTCAGCTGTCATAGACACTTAAACAGTCTTGTATTTTTCGCCTGGTAACATTGACAGATACCCGTCACTAAAGTAGTAATCGACTAATTTAAAATAATATTATTTAGGCTGTACAGAGTTGAGGCTTTTGCCACCGTTATTTGAAAGCGTGATAGTTTCACTTTTGCACGTTTGGCGCGTCACTTGAAATTGAACCGTTGAACAGAGCGTTGATATTTTGCTGTGAGAATTACATCACAGAATATCCATACAATCGTCGTTTTATTTCTGAATTGAGGTTGAGTTCCTATATATGTTAGTAGTTGGTGTTGGTGTTGGTTCTAAAGTTTGAAAAAAAAAAACAATATTCATAGTAACGGCTAAAACTTGTTTCATAAATAGTTTACATCATACTGAGCTTAAAAAAAGCTCGTCAGCTGCATAGTGGAGGGGGGATTATGCGTCAGCCGCTCGTATGAACTTGTAAACAAGTTTCAGCCGGCGTACTATGTCTTAATTTTATTTTATTTTCTAACCTAACCTAACCTTCCAATCCTACACCCACCGCGGGTACGTCAGCTGACGCTGGGTTTACTTATCAGTCATTCGAGATCTAATGAACAAGATGGCAACCGATCGGAGTAAAAACTCTACCACCTCCCGGACTAAACCTCTTCCTAAATCAATGAAGAACATAATAGCTCATGTCAGCAAAGGATTTGATCTTGTACTAAGTTATTGATTTCAATTAAATCAGACACTACCCTCATTTGTGTAAGCTCTTTGATTGAACACGACAGGGGTGGGTTCTGTTCCTAAATTATTATTACCAAGCTAATTAATGTTAAGAAATGCCAAACTTAAAAGAGGCAGTGGGCAGGGCACATGACGGATGGCTGATGGGGCCGAAAAGTTCTGGAGTGGCGACCGCGAACCGGAAGACGTTGCGTTGGAAGACCTTTTCCCATTCCCACAGGGAATGCTAGTTGCACGGGGCCGGTCAATGTGGCGATACTTGGGGGAGGCCTATGTCCAGCAGTGGACGTCTTTCGGCTGAAATGATGACAAATTAAAGTTTAATTCTCGTTTCCACAAACATTAGGCGATCATGGATTATCATAATCATCATTTTAATTACACATATAATAGCAGTAGTAATAGTTATTATACTATGTATGCAATAAAGACACAATTGCGTTTTATGTAAATACAAAACAATTTATTAATAAAACCAATTGCAAATAGGTACAAGGTTTTTGTTCTATTATCCTAAATCATTTTCATTACTCACCTGTAAAGACAAAAAACAACATTTAAAGCCTTTATTTCAGGCGTAGATATTTTTTTACAGTATTATCGTTCTTAGGTTATATTTTCCTCACCACGTTAGTTTTCATAGATGTCAAAAGTGACCTCTATAAAAGTCTGTGGTTTACGCGGTAAATTTAAATAGTTAAGGAAAACGAAACACTAGTGTAATGGTTTTCTTTACACACATACAAAACTTCACTCCTATAACCCTCGAAGGGTGTACCTAATAGATAGCTCACACACATTTCGCCAGTTGTGTTTAAGTCTCATGTAATATGGAGCGAGCCTATTACCATCAACCGGGCACAGATACAGACTCCGTGGCTGCTACTCATAAATTCCTAATGGTAAAACCCAATGACAATTTGCCCGACCCTCATGCGCAGCTGTCGCGATTGTGATGGGAAGGTTCTTTTTTTCAATGGAAGAGGTTGAGGGACTTTCCACCCTGCTCCATAAACTTGAGATTTTTCCTGGAAAAAGGATGACTCACGCTCGGACCCGGCACGGTCTTGCGTGGGTCATCCTTTAAGGATAACAGCACTGGGTCATCCTAGGATGACGCACGCTAGACCGTGCCGGGTCCGAGTCGAGTGTCGGCCGTAGCACAATCGATTGTCCACTGCTCGGTAGCGGCTCGGAAGCGTGAGTGTGTCCATACAAAATTGCACGGTCGACACTCGCCTCGGTCTAGCACGAGTCAGGCTTTAAACGATGAAAATTCAGCGTACCGACACTTTAAAACCTACATCAAAAAAGATTGCCAACAACAAAAAAACTCTTGTCAACAACTCGAACCTCCATTTAAACGTCCTGCCAGAATTAATTGCATGAAAACTTTTTCGTTGAGAATGCGATGGAAAAAAGAAACTTTTTCGATTCCCAACAGATCTTAACTTTGTCTTGTTCACTTTGTGAGGAAAAAGTCATGTTTTTTTGTTTTAAGTCATACCTTTTTGCGTGGTGATTTAAGATGGGCTAAAATTATGTTATTGGATTTTTAATGACGTTTGTCCAATTTTACACGTGATAAGCCGGTATTGCAATTTTTCAACTTTGAAAATGAAGCATATGCTTTTACGGTTTGCAACTTACTAAACTTACACTGTCATTTACCACTTACTTCTCCAGTCATCCCGCGATCATGGCGCTTACAACCGCGGCCAAATAACCATCGGGAGCTCAGAATAGTTGAAACTCACGGCAGATATCCCGTAAGTGAAGTTTGAAAACCCAACACCCTTTTCCCAACTATGCTACAGTCGTCTTCTAATTCGACTGCACCATAGTTGCAGTCGGCTTCTAATTCGACTGCACCATAGTTGCAGCCAGCTTCTAATTCGACTGCACCATTGTTGCAGTCGGCTTCTAATTCGACTGCACCATAGTTGCAGTCGGCTTCCAATTCGACTGCACCATAGTTGGGAAAAGACTAGGCAGATAGTGATGTATTTTCTTTTCATAAATCTTTCGAAAACGATACGTTTACGTCGCTTGAGGTACTTTCATCAAAGTTGAAACAAAACAAAAGAAGAGAGAAAAAAAGAAATAACTCTGTAAATAGTTTGTTCAAAGTATCAAAGGTATTTGATCCGAAGATATTTGTTATTTTCCTTCCTTTATTTACAGGTAACATTGGGATTGAGGCTGTTATTAGTTTAGAAGATATTTTTAGTGACAAAATGTGTACATAAGGGTAGCAGGAAAACAGAAATATGTGGGCATTTTTCTGGGAACCCGGGACACGAAAAACTTTTGCATGTTTTGAGATTTTGATTTTACTCCTGAACAGGCTTGGTTTCTAATATAACAATATCCTAAAATATTCACACAGGCCTCTCTATGAGAAAAAGAAAGCTGTAATCCACCACGCAGGCCCAATGCGGGTTTGAAAAAAAAAACAAAATATTGCAATAGTGTCAGAATAGTGTATCATTGACTTCATAATTGTTGATTTTGACAAGTTTGGTAATCTACTAACATAATGGCGTCATTATAACACAATTCTATTACGAGACCATTGACCGACTAATGATCGATCAAGTTCTAGTTTCTAATTGCTAGCTAAACTCGCTTTTTGCTAATCTATGGTGAAAGGACAGGCGCAATATATATGACTCGGTTACAAAGTTGCAATACGAGGTTCAGCAATCCACGTGTAACTCGGTCTGCAACAAAATAGTTATAAAACCAAAGTACTAACTAGTTAAAGCACTTAGAATTATCTTGGCAAGGGTTACTTACAATGTAATGAGTCGCGGCTAGTAAAATTCTTGCTAAACTATATCTTGGCTACAAACTCCTAGTGAACTGGGCTGGCAGTCTCGACAGAGATAACGACAAAATCGTTAACTTTTAGTTGCTAATTACTAACGAATAAATTCGGTTGCAATAATGATGCTTGCGAATAATGAAAGTTTCTACATCCTAGACGCGTTTCTCGTATCATAATTATTGCAACCGAATTTATTCTTAGTAATCAACGACCGAAAATTTGCGATTTTGTCGTTATCTCTGTCGAGACTGCCGGGGCCTGGTTAACTTATTTCAACGTTGACGTCGGTTTCAAGTAATATTTTTGCCAGTAATACAGTTTTTAGTTTCAAGGTTTCAGAGTGATCCATAAAAAGTTATGAAACCCCTTAGGAGAAGATCATACCATACCGAGACGCGACGCTGGCCGCACATTTTCATAGAGCGACTCAAAATATAACTTATTTCATTGTGATGCTTCTCGAGGCGTCGCGCCGCGTCGCGTCGCGTCTTGGTTAGGAATAAGTTTACCTGCAGTGCCCACATTTCGCCAGTATTGTTTTAACCTCATATTATAAGGGACGAGCCTATTGATGTCATCATTTTAGCCGAAAGACGTCTACTTGCTGGATATATTGCTGGCCCCCCAAGAGTTGCCACATTGACCGGTCCCATGACTCTTGCATCGGTCGCACCTAGTGAGAGGCTTTCCAACGCAACAATGATGATAAAAATATAGGTTAATGTTATTGGAATAACAAATCTTAAGACTCTACTGATAAAATCTTGGGAAATTGAACCCAGGACCTCATGCTTGCTTGCATGCCAACTAGACCACCCGCAGTCTAACCCTTCTCCTTTATTAATTACTTCCTTAATGAGGCAGGTGAAGGCTGCCATAAGTTTCTTCCATTACAATTCAACACAACCCTGACTCCCTTCCCCAGATCCCCAAATATATTCAACGCAACTACTGTTCATTTCAGCTTCCTTACAATTTACATTGTGGGTCCGAAATAGTCACCCCAACCACAGTAGATTAATTTAAACTCACAGTAGTTCAACTAGCCAACCGCGAATCGGCAAGTGTTAGGTAAGACTAAGAGGAGCGGCGATCTTCGCATGGTAACTGGTAGCAATTGAATGAGCGAGTTCCCGAGAATTGAGCTGAGTGGCACTCAACTTAATTCTGAAAAAATCCTTACTTATTTCAACCAGGAACAAATGGCCGGACTCGGTTTACACATTAGTTTTATAAAGCGTTTACATAAATTCTAAGCACCCTTCTGTTCTGGTTATGGGTTACACGTGTAAGTCAGGGCTGTCACATGGACACAAGTGGTTCCATTTAATGTGTGTATAACATACCAAAAAGTTTAGTTGAGAACGTAAAACAAACGTTTTACAAAGTCATTATCTGCTTAGCCTTTCTCAACCTTGTTGTGGTCGGCTTTCCGTCTAACCAGATGAAGCTGAATACCAGTCTTTTACATAGAGCCACTGCCTATCTATCTGACCTCCACAACCTTGTTAGTATTGGGTTTTTACTATATCCCTCAGTAAAACTGGTTGTCGGATGTTTTGGGCCTCTGACTACCTGTAACAACGTTTTACAAAATGGTAAGTTACATTTAGTATGTTAAAGAAATACATTTATACACGTC
Source organism: Xestia ashworthii (assembly GCA_950022955.1). Lineage (NCBI taxonomy): Eukaryota > Metazoa > Arthropoda > Insecta > Lepidoptera > Noctuidae > Xestia > Xestia ashworthii. Next base: position 15,809,484 of record OX465570.1, on the reverse strand, counting down.
AAAATAAATAACGTTTTGAAACTAGATGAGGACTGTGTTTCGTACCTGACTACTCTGAGAAGAAACCACGAAACAAACTCACAGGTCATAACAGTCCAGACATAATCTGGATCAGATCATGATTTAGTTTGATTTTACAAAAACCAGGCCCTATTTGGTTTACTGGTTTTTCCCCATCTCTATGCTGTGGCCTTATTATTAGGGTGCCCAAAACAGTTTGTCAAGAAAATAAAGCGATCTCACGTAGGTACGACCCCGACGTATTGCTGTACACTGTACACCCATTTTCTGTGATTAATTAATCTGGGCAGACCTACGAACTGTACTGAAGTTCTTTTGATTTGTAGTATCCTGGATACGACACAAAGTTTCTTCAAAAAAGGTTTTATTTGGACGTCCTCGTTTGTACGGTGTTTCACAAGGTATTTAGGGAGAGATGACAGGACTAAGATGTCTTTTGACAGAATTTGGTGCAGTTTCTGGAAATTGGAATCGAGAGAATCAAGCATTTTGAAAGGACCAGACAAGTCAAAAGTTACACGATCTTGTGACAATCAACACGATTAGATGTGGAATCAGGCATTCCTTTTCGGTAATCCATGACGGTAATTAAAATGAAACGCAAAAGTTGTTAATTTTCATTCCGCAAAAAATACGGTTTAAGTATGTTTCATTACAAATACTGCTCAATTCATGTTTTGCCATCAAATCCCTTAACAGAAACATCGATGATAGTCAAAGGGCTTGGAACATTTTTGTATGAACGTTGCCGGGTTTTTTTCCGCCATTTTGTTTTTTTGTCAAAGTAGCGGCCACGCATTAGACCTATATAAATCGTTAGTTGGTATTGGTACAACTTTGATTTGATGATGATGCCAGCTATCGATTGATACACGTTGTATGCGTGTCTGATCAAATCAAAGTTGTGCAGGAGTTGCTATAATCAGTGACTGGATTTTAACTTTGATACCTCATATCTCGGAAACTTGACAATTTAGAACGTTTTGTTTCGTACAAAACTTGTTTGTAGTGATGCAAGCTATCGATTGATATACGTTTTATGCATGTTTGATCAAATCAAAGTTGTGCTGAAGATTCCATCAGTGAATGGACTTTAACTTTGATAGCTCATATCTCAGAAACGTGACACTTTAGAACATTTTGTCTTAAACAAAACTCGTTTCTATTGCTACCAGCTATCGATATATAAAGGTCTTATGCGTGGCCGCTAATTTGAAAAAAAATACCAAAACGTAAAGGTCAAACCCCTTTGATGGAAATTTTTTGGCGTATCCAGCACTTCTACCGTCCGTAATTACAACCTATTTCAAAACTATCCGCAAATGAGTTATAATGGGCATTTACCTTTTGTAACCGGTACCAATAACTGCTAACGACTCATAGTTACCAAGTACAATTCACTTCTTGTTCACATATTATATCTGCCAATTGAACAGATAGAAACAGAAGGTCAAATTTGGTCATAATCTTTCTGCTCTGGTCCCAAATTCTCCTTGTTCATTTTTTATTCTGCTTGCTGTGGTCTCCTATAAGTGAAGGAGTACACCTACTTGACACCTTATGATTATCCATTATCTATAATGTTTTTTATATCTCATTTTCTTGTTTTTGTTCTTGTTCTTTGTTATGTTGTTCCCTGGGACCGGCGCAACACGTTTTCTGATCCATTCTAGCTTCTCAGCCGTTGCTGGGTTATTTACTCCTTTTCATTCGGGTTCTGTTGATAAAGGGTAAAATGGAACCGCGTACAGTGAGTGCAAGCGCACTTGCGACTGCCATTTGTTAAAGAATGTCGCACATGTTTTATGACGCAGATCTTTGACGGTGGTTACGAATCGTTAGAAGCTCGAGATACTGAGAACCATGAACCAGCCGATTACCGAGGGGTTGTAGTGCCTAGCAACTGGATTTTGGAGGTCAGATAGAAGTCGCTTCAAAGTGAAATACTCGTATTCAGCTGCATCCGGTTAGACTGGAAGCCGACCCCCACATTCGTAGCTGGGAAAAGGCTAGGCAGATGTTAATTACTATGAGATGGACCTTCTGTAATATTCTGTATAGCCTTTAATTGTTCAAAAACTTATTTGATTTATCTACAACACTTCGGACAAAGGGTTCAAAATAGATTTGATACTGTAAGTTTGTTAGAAATCTCACAAATTGGATGTGTGAGTAATGGTTTTGATTTTCGTGATAGACGCTTTGGATTAGCTCGCGTGTTTGAGGTTTTAGGAAGTTTGGATGAAGTTTCGTGTATAGGGATGTACGTTTATTAATAATTTGTGTACACACTAAATATAGAAACTCATGGCTAAATAATAACAGCCGCTCGGGTCGATCTTTAGGTCAAGCCGTGCTTGTCTAGGTTTAGCCTCCGTGCCTCGGAAAGCACTTTAAGCCGTTGGCCCACGCTGTCATTTGTAAATCTTTGACAGTCGTTACAACCAGTTTAACCAAGGGGTATCGTATTACCCAGCACTAACAGGGTTGTAGAGGGCAGATAGTTGGTCCATGTATAATACTGGTATTCACCCGTTACAGGTAGTCAGTGACCCAAAACGTCTGACAACCTATCTTACCAAGAGTATTAACTAGGTTGTGGAGGTCAGATAGGCAGTCGCTCCATGTAAAATACTGGTATTCAGCTGCATCCGGTTACAACTCACACAGATTTCCGTAACAGTTCCCTTCTCAATAATGTATTGAAAAGTCTTTTATTATTGATACTAACAACGTATGATATAACCCAGTCAAGTAATTCCCGACAAGATGGCAGGAAAGATCTCTGTTTTATATATCGTAACAAATCCATTTTCGATAGACCTCTTCATCTTCAAAGTCACAAAACAATATACATCGATTCCTTGATGAAAAAGAGTCCAAATTTCACTGGTTTTAGAGGTCCCCCAATAAAAGTTTTGTTGCGGCCGTAAATCTGGCCGGATCTATACACTGTGACATTTTTATTGGCTTCTATGTGGTCCTGTGAAGTATTTCAGGTGTCTGTCCCATAGTCAAAGATGAGCGTGAAGCGATTAGAGCAGTGGCACATCGGTAATTGTTCCTGCAGAGTTGTAGCAGGTTCCCGGGCAGTCTCGTTACTTTGTCAACTTAATTTATTTGCCTCATAGCTGCTGCTCTCAAACGGCATAGGAAAACATAGTGTATGTATGTACTAGAAGGCAAATTTTGAAGACATATGACATCCGACAACTCGCACTGGGCCAGAGTGGTGGATTATGGGCCACTTCCTCACACATAGGGGAGGCTTGGGCCCCAGAAGTGGAAACTACTTAAATGTTGATTATGTGTAACAGTCAGCGATAAACAAGTAATACCTATTTGGTTCCTTTTAACTAACACGGGACTGCTTGAAAAGTAACCTCACATCAAATCGCTTGATAGAAAAATTATGCTGGTTGCTTTGATCACTCAAGTGAATTCAAATACAGATTTTAATGTGCTGAATGAGTCGTGTACAGAGTGGAGGAGACACACTACATATTTCTGAACTACCCTTAGAAAACTTTCTTATCGATAATCTAAAAAAAAAAATTGCAGTATCCTACAAGTGTATTGTTTTATTACCAATGAATAATTTCTAAATAGGAGTGGTTTAGAATGCTTTTCGTGTTGGTGTCCCTTCAACATTTTATAAAGAGATTAAAAAATCATTTTCTGGCTTTTCATTAACCGTTATAAATATTACAAAGTGTATAGAAGCGTCGCGTCGCAAATCACACAGAAAAGGCAAGGCGCGGGCGGGCGCGTAAACGACGTTTGCCCATCCGCGCCTTGTTGTAAAGCACATAGAAAAGACGACTTAAAATGAGGCACGGGTGCCGCCGGGCGCGAGCGGACGAGAACGGGGGAGCGGGCGGGGTGGGACGCGGATGCCGGGAAACGTGCGGCGCGCGCGTCTCTTGTTTTCTCTCGTGGCGCCCGGCGTACATGAAAGTAGGCTTTCAGACATCTATTGTATGGTACTTGAGCAATAAAATAGTCAATTGATAGCTGGTCGCTTCCTCGTTGGCTGTGAGACAAGTCCTTTAGGTAGGTGCGTATAATTAGGGCACGGGGCCAGAATTTATCGGGTCACTTTTTTTTCCTCCATTTTGAATACCGGAAGAAATTCAGGCGAAACAAATTATGAGGAAAATGGTCATGAAGGAATGTGGTCATGTTTGAATGTTTTAGAAATGAGTTGTCCTCATTTCTTGCATTAAGGAATCTTGCTTGTAATCTTCGAAGGATTTATATAGTATAGGTACCAACATTTCGCCAGTTATGTCTAAGTACAATGTAACAGGGTGCCTATTGCCATCAACCGGGCACAAATCCAGACTCCGTGAATTCTACTGAGGAATTCCGGGTGGAAAAAACCAATAAAATTGACCCGTCCCGGTAATTGAACCCTGGATCTCATGCTCAGCAGTCCCGCATGCGACTACTCGACCAACGAGGCAGTCAGACAATTACATAAAAGGCAAAAACAAAAACAAACAATTACACAAAAACAAAAGGAAAACATTTACAGCAGTTTACATAAAATCATTATGGCAATGATTTCATACCCGCATTTCAGAAAACTTTTATGTCATGAAATAATTCATACAAAAGTAAAAAATAAATCTACCAAACTAGCTGCTAAATTATGAAGTTGAAAAGGCCCTGATTACCAATACCATGCTGAGCGAAAATACGAACGATTTCGTTCAAAATTGTACGTTTTAAACATAACTTTGAAGCAGGCCTTCAATTCGATACCTATTGAGAATTATTACTCGGTGCTGGAAACTTTAATTTTCTTTCAGTTCACAATTTGCTACAGATTTTTCATTTCCGTTGGGCACATTATGATCCACAATAATATTTCTTAATTTGAAAATAGGGATTGTTTCAGGGACTCCTGGTATGCTTCAGATAAATTAGTAAAAGAGAAAATATTTATTTTATTAAATAATCCGGATGTCCGCTCTAGATTCCGTAATAAAAAATAAATATTTCGTCTTCATTTATTATCATCCTGCAGATAATTATTATGAAAAGTTATTTTAAATTCGTATTAATTTTTATCACTAACGGGGCGCCTTGGGCGTTTGTTTCGCAATACATATTTTTTTTATTATTATTACTAGTGTGTGATATTGTATTGTTATTATTTTAAATGCTGTTAAAAACTACTATACATTACCAGTCAGTGATAATAGGCTTGTTTCCACCATCAATAAATTGCAAATCTATTTAGTCCGTCAGTTAGAGTATTAGAAAATAATGGACACGTATTTTTTGTTTTTGTAAATCAACGAATATTGACAAAGATAAAACGCATCAAAACTCGGGAGTGGGCGCTCGTGACGTCAGTACTCACTAAGAATGATGCCGAACAGTGACGTATTGGGAATTTTAAAAGCGTTGTATATTCGTCAATTTCGGTTTATGTGACAAAAGAAAAAATACGGGTCAAATATTTTTTGATAATCTAAGTGACGGACTAATTAGATTTTTTAGTTAACAAGCCTATTCTACAAAATACCTCACTTCAACCTACTTATCCCAGGATCTAATCAAAGCTTTATAAGTCCTTCAAATGTTTCTACGTTCTGCTGTGATATGAAAGCACGTTTAGCACATCCGATGTGTACAGTCTCCAGCGATAAAATGTATACCTACGCTTATCAAAATTCACAAGCGATTTTCTCGTGACATAACGGTATCCACTTTGAACAAAGATTTATTTCGTACTAGTACGGCTTCCAAAATACTATGTTCGTGGAAATATAAAAGGTTGATCAATGCAGTAGGAGAAAATTGCTTTAGAATTTTACTAAGTGTTCACATATTTATACAGTGCTCCTGGTTACACCTAATGATAATAGTCGTCCTGACCGTTTTCGATAACGTTATCCAATCTTGGCGAAGATTGCGGAAGATTGGCGAAGAGGCGCAAGCACAGGTGCACTCTCTGTTCCTATTTTCTCTCATAGTCCGATGGGACGGCAATCCGACAAATTCAAATCATCAATACAACCCTATAAAAACAGTTTCTAGACCTTTATGAACTTGCGAGAGTTGACTTGATGATTTTGATGATTATCATTCTGTAACTACATACGTTTTACAGACGCGAACGATATTTTAATCAACATACAACCTAGCACTACGTAACCACATAACGTACGTGGATCAGAAGCTCCGGCACGTCGACTTGGCTACAGTTTGGTGACGCCGCGATTAAGGCTCTCCGACCGCTGGTTGACGGCTAGGTGGCACTATACAGGGTGTAAACCACCTCATCACAAAGCCGTTAACCAAGCATTCTGTACATCAAACTAAGTAACTTTACGCAAAAAATATTGCTGGGAAACAACTTTTTTTTGAGGTTATAAATCATGTTTTGAGGTAGAACTCAATGTAACAAACTTAAAACATTGTGTTGATGGATGGATTGAATAGTACGGGGGTCGTGGGGGTGTTCAAAGCCGAAATCTTACAAAAAAACTGGTATTTAAAAAAAAAACTTGTCAAAAAGTTGTAATTTTGACCCCTCATATCTCCGTTACTAGAAAGTTCCCAGGTATGGTGTGGAACAAAAAAATGATCGCAATGATGGGGAGAACAAGTGCCTTTCGGCTCTTTTATAGTTCAAACATTTTGAATCCGAACGTTAAGTGTAGCGCAAGGTTATATCTCGATTCACAATACGTGAGTTGGCTATCATTGCCATAGTACTTGATGAAGAGGAAAAAGGAAATAGAAAGAAACGAAGACAAAGAATATAGGTACACAATATGAATAAAGCAAGAAGAACTGAAGGAGAATTTCGGACTATTATAAAACATTTGATGGATGATGAAGAGAAATTTTATAGTTATTTCCATTTGCCAAAATATCTGTTTTATAACATGTAACGCAGACCGCGGGTGGAGCGAGGACGAAGAGACGTAAGCTAGGGTACGGAGAACCGTAAGCGCGGGAACTGCAAGTCGACCACGCACCGCACCGCAGTTCGTGAGCTTGTCCCGAGGCGGTGCGATTAGGTTACGATTCCGATTAGTGTGCGTTGCAGTAGGGAGTTTCATACAAATAATACTGAACGGCTCATGTTGATAGGTACGGTGACGATTCCTTTCCGATTTGATACGTGTGCTACGACCCTTAACGTGCTTTCTGAGGCACGGGGGTATCTAACCGCCAACTTCCAAACTCCGGGAACTTTCAAACTACTGACTGCACCTAGGTTGGCATTAAACTCAGTACACGATAGGATCCACATTTCACCACATCGATTACCTGTTTTTCAACGAAAATTTATAGCAGCTCAAATAGAAAACAACCGAAAAATCACCCACACAACCGTTACTAAAAAAAACGAAATGCTTGAACTAACACTAACTTACCGTACCTACTGCAAACGTCACGTCACCAGTCACATATGTATAACGCCTAAAAATGGGAGTGAAAACAAACGTAGCAAAGCAGCTAAATAGTATTTGTTCTTAATAAAGGCGACTACAACAGCTAAACGCGAGTGTTATACGAGTAATACCTGAAAGTATATGATTCACTGCAATACAATAAACAAAACCAGAAAAATATAAGATATTCTTCAGGATATATGCTAGTATGTTAGTGATTTGAAAACATAATACAATTAATTTTCCTCGATAAAAAAAATCACGAAGTTATCTCTAAAAAAAATCTTTTAACGAGTAAAAACCATACAAAAATACATGCGATCATTCTGATTTTTTTTGGCAAATAATTCTATATACAACATATTAACATATAACACACACTTTACTGATACCGATATTTTTGCGTTTTCTCCCGCAAGATTTAAAACATAATTTATAAATGTTACCGTCCGTCCTTTCCTCTTTTAAGTATTTTTTTTTTAATCCGTGGACAATAGTGTGAGTAATACGTTTATTAAATGTACCTAATTTGAGAAATTGTAACGTGTAACTGTTTTTAGGGTTCCGTAGCCAAATGGCAAAAAACGGAACCCTTATAGTTTCGCCATGTCTGTCTGTCTGTCTGTCTGTCTGTCTGTCTGTCTGTCCGCGGATAATCTCAGTGACCGTTAGCACCAGAAAGCTGAAATTTGGTACCAATATGTATATCAATCATGCCGACAAAGTGCAAAAATAAAAATTTAAAAAAACATTTTTATTAGGGTACCTCCCCCAGACGTAAAGTGGGGAGCGATTTTTTTTTTAATTTTGACCCTGACGTGTGATATATTGTTGGATAGGTATTTAAAAATGAATAGGGGTTTTTTAAAATCATTTTTTGATAATATTAATATTTTAGGAAATAATCGCTCCGAAAGTCAAAAACAATGTGTCCCCCCCCCTCTAACTTTTGAACCATAAGTTTAAAAAATATGAAAAAAATCACAGAAGTAGACCATTATATGAACTTTCTAGGAAAATTATTTTCAACTTGATGAGTTGAATAGTTTTTGAGTTATATAGCACTTTTTCAAAAAAACGCAAATGATAACTTTGTTTTTCATACAAATACTATGAAAAACAAAGTTATTTTTGCTGACGAAAAATGTTGGTATTTTTAATGGTCTGGGAAGCTACGGAACCCTACAGTGAGCGTGGCCCGACACGCTCTTGGCCGGTTTTTTTCCCTAAATACATAAAAAAAAAAATGTGTTTTATTTTTTAGTCCAATCCATAGATTTTTTGTAAATCGATTGACACCACTCATTTCGCACTATCGGGCCTTCAGTGACTGACTTAACAACCACTTTTTAGTGCAAGCTGATTAGAACTTTATCCAAACAGTGTTTCAGACGAAGTTTGAATCACCACAAATAGAGTTGCTTATTTAGCTCATGTTATAATCGTCTACTGCCTCGTTGGTCCAGTGATCGCAAGCACTACGGCAATAAAATTCAATCGATTCGTATTCTAAAAAATCTGAATCATTTGTGCAAAGGTGGGTCAATTAACTGGTGTAATGCACTATTGGATTAAGTTGGATTTGCTAGCCATTTGAGAGCACATGAAAGAGCAGCACACCGAAGCTCTCGGCAACCAGCCTGGAAAGCCATCGAATGCAGTCGCTGTGGCCGAAATCTGTTAGATGCCATTCAAATCTAAATAGATTTACAATATTTAGTTGTTTTTTTTTTTCTTAGTGTTGGAAAATACCTAATGGAAACATATTTTTGGTTCTTGTAAATTAATGAATATTGACAAAGATAAAACGCATCAAAACTGTGTGCGTGAGAGGCTCGTGACGTCAGTACTCACAAAAATTATACCGGTTTGACGTATTGAGAATTTTAAAAGCGTCGTATCCATTTCATTTTGGTTTACGTAACAAAAGAAAAATAGGGGTCAAATATTTTTCAACCGACTTTCGCGGTTCTCAATTCGACTGTATTTTTTTTTTATTATCTAAGTGATGAACTAATTTGATTTTTTATCGTCTACACTATTCATAACCATATAAGTACTTACTTTACCTAAAGACGATTTTTCTCACTCCCGCAATCCCGTCGTCCTAATTTTGACATAACCATCAAGTAGAACCTGAAGATAAGTAGCTTAGCGAGACCGCTTTGTTAGTTGCAAACTAACTTAATGAACCTAGTTTTTGCTCTAAAACTTTTTTAATTTACCTACTGTGTTTTTGATAACGGTATTTTTAGGGTACGTATCATAATCCCGAAAGTTCATAATACCTATGATTGAAATACCGACGTCCAAAACATCGAAATTCAAAATACAGAAAGTTTTAAATACCGATAGTCGTTATATCGAAACACAAAATACCGATGTTCAAATGCCCGAAAGGACGAAATCCCTAATGGACGAAATACCGAATGGACGAAATCCCGAATGGACGAAATATCGATGGATGAAATACCGATGGATGAAATCCCGAATCGACGAAATCCCGAATGAACGAAATACCGATGGATGAAATCCCGAATGGATGAAATCCCGAATGGACGAAAACTTTTATTTAATGGCCGTATTATATGCCCCTAAAAAGCGTAGTCGACGGAGCCCCGCTTCGCGGGGCCCCTATTTCCGAGTGCAGGGTTTAAAGGGAACCTAACTAACCTAACGGGGGGGTGCCCCAAGTCCCGATTATGGGGGCAGAGATACTTCCGTATGTTCAGTTGACAATAATTCGTGAGTTTACAATATCGCTAGAGAGTAACAACTTTGACAATTTTACGGTGACATATATAAGCACAAATTTTGTGACAGAAATGAATCGCTGCAGAACCGACTCCACGTAGTCTTTTCTGCCCTACCCCTAGAGTGTAATTTAAGCCCGCGTAGGCGCGGAGGGGCGAGGCGGGCCGAAGCTGCGGTGGTGAGTGTTAAAACCCTCTGCGACGATAAGCTCGCGTGTGACCGCCGGAGCCCCGCAGCGCCGGAACCGTGACAGAAACCATGCCTGCTGCATGCTTGCTGCATGCTTGCTGTATGCTTGCTGCATGCCTGCTGCATGCCTGCTGCGTGCTTGCTGCATGCTTGCTGCATGATTGCTGCATGCTTGCTGCATGCTTGCTGCATGCTTGCTGTATGCTTGCTGCATGCGTGCTGCTTGCTAGGCAACTTTTAAGTGTTTTTACGTTAGGTTTACAAAAAATCGTTCTTCTCGGAAACGGTGACAATTTCGGGATTTTGAACTACACGTTTTTTAAATTCGAGATTTTGAACTTCGGGATTTTAAATTTCGGGCAAATGAACTTTCGGGATTTCGAGCTTCGGGATTTTAAACTGTCGGGCAAATGAACTTTCGGGTATTTGAACTACGGGATTTTAAACTTCGGGATTTTAAACTTAGGGTTTATAAACTTCGGGATTTTAAACTTTCGGGCAAATGTACTTTCGGGATTTTAAACTTTCGGTCAAACAACCATTCGGCGTTTCAATTTTCGGGATTTCGTTTAAAATTCGGTCTTTTAAAATTCGGGATTATGATACGTACCCGCATTTTTAACTCCTAAACCGGTAAAGGAAAACATCGCAAAGAAATCGGCATATCCTAGAACCAAAAAATTCGAAGACATGTATTGTGACATCTACCAATCCGCACTGGGCCCGCGTGGTAGATTTTAGCCGATTCCCTCTCATAGAGAGGAGGCCTGTGACCCAGCAGTAGGAAAATAATAATAGGCTGATGATGATGATGATGATGATTTTTAACAAGCCTAGACTGAGAGATTTTTATGAATGAATATGTGGTATGATATGAATATGAATGTCGATGATTAGAGAGGGAGAGGAAGGCCATGACAGAGGCTATGAAAGAGAAAGGAGTAAATGATGCCTTGAAGTCCGATAGGGGAGAATGGAAGAAGTAAACGTGTTGTGCCGACCCCAAGTAGAATGGTACTAAGGCAGGAAGTTGATGATGAATTTAGTGATTAATAATAAATAAGGGACAAATCTCACTGTTAAATGAGAGATCTGTAGATTAATATTAATGTATGAATCAATTTTAAAAGTTAAGTTACTCTTGCAGAGAACTGTTCGTGGATGTGTGATCAATTTATTTCAAGGAACAATAGAGGGTATTTCAATATGAAAAACATAACTATAACTAAGCCAAATTAGTAATAAATCATAATTAAATCATCTCCCATGCTGCACTGATGACATCAACATAGCTTCGGGTTTTTTTCCCTTTCTTACAAAGATTTTTGTGTCATCTACATTTTGTTCCAAACACATTCCATTCAGTTTTGTACCTAGTGTGCTTGAATAGAAGGTTTTCAATTGCTTGTGCTGATACATACAAACAATTCAATACGTGAAGTCATTTGCGACAAAACAGACACATATTTAGGTCAAATGGTTTGATGTGGTCTAAAGTGTTCCTTGTTGTGTACGTTGCTTTTATTAAGGAGATGTTTCTTAACAAAATCAACAAGATTTTGATTGTAAGCAAATAAAACAAAGGCAGTAGTAGTAGTCTAGTCGACATACCGAAAAAGGGAAGGGTTATTAGAAAGTATTCCTAACTTTATGGAACTTTCACAGGTTATTTGGGGGTGCACCAGGGTCCTAAGTCTTTGACATCAAGGACCCTGAGGTATCTTGAAGCGGGGGTTAAAAACCTCAGAAGTTTCTGACTTCAGTTTTTCTCTTCTCATCACGTTTTTTTGTCATTTAAACACAATCTATTAAAACACAATATAATTATGTATATTTCACGCACAATAGTGCTACATATAGGTGGACTTACTGCCACAAGGCATTCTCTACCAGTAAAGTGGCATTACCACCAATTATGACCTTATCACCTTTCACATTAGATGACAAAGTCGGAGAACGTTAAACTTTCCTGAATGTTCGTTGGCGAACTAGATTTCCAAGCCCAATATTAACGGAGATACAGCCGATCACAGTTTAGTTTCATAGTTTACCCGTAGCTCAGACCCAGTTTTCGATGCTGTTGAAATATTTTATAAAAGATGTGTTATAAGACAGAATAAAGGAAATAAAACAAAGATAATAATTAGTCGAGTTCACCCTTTAAAATAAACAAACAAATAACAATTGCAAGAAATGTATTACTAAAGAAATCTATAATGTTATCATTTAGAAACAATCGATATATTTTAATCGTCCTTATATTCCAAGGCAAGTTTTGGTGAATAATAGTACATTATGGTACAAGTGTGTAATGTTGGTGATTACCGCCGAGGCGCCATTGAGAACCGAGCCGTTAGGCGAGGTTCTTAAGAGAGCCGAGGATTGTAACATCAACACACACGTGTATCATACGACGTTTTTCAACACACTAAAAATAACTATAATTTCAACAGTGAAAACGAGTTGTGAATTTTTTTTCGCAATGGCGGGAATAATTCATCAGTTTTCCTATGCGCGCGCATCTAACAATGGCGATCGCCCATAGACTAAAAGAATGAGGTTTCTTTTTTTTGGCTTTTCGCGGATAGCGTTTTAGCAACGTACGAAATGGGGAATTCAAAGTTTTATTATTTAAAAAAAAAGTAAAAAAAAAAGAAAACAAAAGTTGCATTTGAGTGAAAGTTTTATTTATTAAAAACTTATAAGTTGAAATTATCTATGTAGATACGAAGTTGTATGAAATGAGCAAGCAATAGGTAAATTAATTTATTTGTACTATTGAACACGATCTTTTTTGTATCGAAACTTTTTTAAGAACAAAGCAATTCAACCAATAAAAAAAAACCCCATAACTCACTTGTGAATAATAGCAATGAAAAAGTCACAGTTTGATTACAGGTGTCATTATGTGCCTAATTGCGGTGAAATTAGAGCCACTTTATGAGCAAGTGTGTTGAAAAAATGGTTATGTCTTCTCCTTAAAGATATAAAATTACGCACATGTGGCGAACTCTTTACATACCGCATATCATGACATTGAACTGTTAATTACATGGCATTTATACCAATAAAACGAACAGATTCCACCGTCAGTTGTTTCAAAGAAGTCATTTGAAAGCCATCGATGTGCGTTTTGGTCTAAAAATGTACGATAAATGATATTTTACAGCGGTAATTTAATATTTGAGACCGTGCTAAGATTTTTCTGTGATGTGAAACATTCAAAAACTATCTATCAAAGTAAGGGTATATTTTATGGTTTCCCGAAAGGAAGCATTTTTGTGCCAACGTTATTTAAATAAATTGAAATTGTAACAGTGATTTTGTGACAAATAAGAAAATGGTGCACATAAAATACACGTTGAATTTAGTAGTAGTGATAATCTTATTGATACGGACCGTAAACGTGCTTAGTAAAGACCTCAGTGAGCAAGAAAGAGCATTGAGAGCCGGATTCATACAGAAACTATTGAATAAGAAAAGTAAATTAGAAGGAAAAATCAAGCTGGTGGGAGGTGCAAATAATTATGAAGGTAAGAGAAAGTGAAATAATGTTATAGTCAAATCTTGTAATAGTCTAAAATACACAGTGGAAAAGTAATAAGTTGGTGACTAATGTAGTACTGAGGAGATTGCTAATAGAAATGTACTAAAGCAAAAGAAAAGTCTATCATAACTGCATTTATTGGTATAAGGACAAGACCCCGTTTTTCCATGAGACATAAACACGTCCCAATACCATCAACTGGGCCCTAATCTAGACTCCGCGGCTACTACTAAAAAAATCTTGATAGAAAAACCCAATGATACATTTGCCTGAGAGCAAGCGGAGGTATAAAACTATGAAGACATAAACGTACGAGTAAGTTGTTTTAATTTTTAGGAAACGTTTACATTTATCACGCTGGTCGCTGGGGTGCCGTATGCGATGACTCGTGGGATGATGAAGCAGCTAAAGTGGTCTGCAAATCCTTGAACAGAACTGGAAAAGCAACGGTTGGAGGACAGTATGGGCAGACTGAAGGTCAGTAGTAATTCAATTAGATCTAGACCAGTGACAATTACTTTCGAAGTGTTTTGTATTTCTATAACATACTAATAATAATGGTATAATATTCATTTTTATGGGCAGTTTAAGTCAATTCAAACAATCCGAGGGGTGGCTAAGGTTAAGCCAAAAGAACCAGGGCCGTCCTCCAGCTTGTTGGGTTGGGAAAAAAAATACCCAGTGGGTTAATTCGGGCTGTTATAAATGATGACAAAGTCAATCCAACAGTGTTGGCTTTTCTATCAACGTTCTCGCTGATGAAATATTGGTTTGTCTTAGATTTCATGTGTCTTGGTTTTCAGTTGCTTTAAATTAAGAAATCAGAATAATAATAAAAAAACACAAAAAATCATAAATGAATGTTTGACAGTTATTATTTTGATTGAGTTTAGTGAATGACCGGACTGACAAAACACTTTATTTCACCTACATGTATTTTAAAATTACCCGAGGCTTTAACTGCGCAAAGTATCGGTGTCATGATTATATTACCTTGTTCTCGGGTCCCTGAAATAAAAAGCTCTTTGCATGATAGCGATGATAATGAAATTTTAAATTTATAGCTGTACTTCCTTGACGTATGCTATTTTTTTGCTTTTTTTTCAGAAAAGTACTGGTTGGACGACGTAATATGCCAAGGCGATGAAACGTCTCTTTCTAAATGCGTTTTCAACCGCTGGGGAGCGTCTGATTGTGACAAAGATGAAGCTGCAGGCGTAATATGCAATAACGAGTCTGAAACTTCTAACAATAAAAAAGCAAAAGTCAAGGCATGGCCAAGGAGAAAACTAAGAGAAGCTGTAAATGTGAAGACAGCACAATTGCGGCTCGTTGAAGGAAGAAGTTCCAGTGAAGGAAGAGTTGAGGTAAGATTTATTAATCTAGTGGTAGACATATTACATACAACTTGATTATGTCTTCTGTTACCATTTTAGGGCAATGCATGATGTAATGTTATTTGGAAGTATGGGTCATACTGTTATGTGTGATAACATTTGTGATCTTCAAAGCACAATTATAATAGAAGCAGAAATAAAAAAATATATCTTAGGTTGTATTATTGGAAAAGATTTTTCAGTTTCGTATTAATTCGTATTAATAATTAAAAAGGGTAAATACTGGGTTTAAAAAATGTTCACATCCAAAATACACTCTCGTTTCTTAACCGTGCGAAATTTTCAGATCTTCCACAACAACAGATGGGGAAGCATCTGCCCCGATGGCTGGACAATCTATGAAGCTTCCGTCGTCTGCAAACACTTAGGGCTTGGCTATGCTGAGCAGACTCTCCAAACGAATGCCTTTGGCTTCTCTGACATCGTGCTCAGTGGTATCAATTGCGAGGGTAACGAGACCAGCTTTTTTGACTGCAGACATACGCAGCGTGGGGACAAAGTTAGGTGTCCTGGAGATTTTGGTAAGTACAGTATTCATAATTTCATGTACTAAAAGGTGTATAAAACCTCTTAACGAAGCCGAAAGGCACTTGTTCTCCCCATCATTGCGATAATTTTTTGGTTCTACACCTGGTAACCTTCTAGTTACGGTGATATTGGGGGTTAACATTTTGAGTTCTACCACAAAACATGATTTTTCTCCCCAAAAAAAAGTCATTCCAGAAATAACTTTTGCGTAAAGTTTGATTTACAGAATGCTCGGTTGACAGTTCTGCAATGAGTCTGTTTACACCCGGTATTTTCTTTTTGCTCAAGTCATCATTTTAGAGGTTTGGCAAGTGGTTTGAGAGGTTTCTGATGAGAAGACGAGTGATAGCGATATGGAAGACAAAGACATGTTGCGCTGACTCCGAATAAATTGCGATAAGGGCAGGAATGATGATAATGATGACGTTCAATGTTGGACATAGGCCTCCTTCGAGTGTAACCTCATCGCTTTCAAGGGATGCAAGATCCACAGGACCGGTTTCTTCTGCTTCTCTTTCCAAGAGATACCTATATGCTTTACATCGGTCCATTTTGTGGGAGGCCTACCAACGCTGCTCATTCCAGTACTCGGATGCCACTTAGGGCTGACCCTTGTAAACCATCAGAAAACAAATAAAAATCGGTTAGAAATCACAAGGATGAAATTTTTAATTGTTTTGTTTTTCGCTGCAGCAACGGTGAGACACTTTCTGAGGAGCTCGTGGCTAGATAATAACAGCCGCTTGCCTAGGTTGGTCTGTGGAAGGGTGACCACCCTTACATACCGAGTTTCCTCCGTGCCTCGGAAAGCATGTTAAGCTGTTGCTCCCGGCTGTCATTTGTCCATCTTTGGCAGTCGTTACAGGTAGTCAGTGGCCCAAATAGTCTGACAACCAGTCTTACCAAGCGGTATCGCATTACCCAATATTAACTGGGTTGCGTATTGTGTAAAATACTGGTATTCAGCTGCATCCGGTTAGACTGGAAGCCGACCCCAACATAGTTGGGAAAGGCAAGGCAGATGATGAACGGTGAGACACTTTTTGGACTCAATTTTTTGGTGGTTGTTGAAAATGCTTTCTGGTTCTGGTATACTTTATAATTTAACCCCCCATGTAATTGGATTATGAACGTTGATTAGATAATTGCCAGTTCACCATTTTCATTATATGTATGAGGTATTATAATTTACACCCGTTAAACTACGTGAGCAGCGTAAACTAAAATCATTACGAATTCATTACGGATGCAAATTGAATCACGTTTAATAGTTTACTCAAAGATTAATATTAGTAACTAGAACTGGGGTAATTAAACAGTTAACGCTTGTATATGTCACCATAAAATTGTCAAACACGTTAGATTATAATCTCTCTAGCGAGATTGTAAACTCTCGATATATTGACAACTGAACATACGGAAGTATCTCTGCCCCCATAATCGGGACTTGGGGCACCCCCACGTTAGTTTTGTTAGGTTCCTTTAAACCCTGCACTCAGAAATAGCGTGCCCCGCGTAGCGGGGGTCCGTCGACTACGCTTTTTAGGGGAATATAAAGTGTTTAAGGTTAGGTTATATTAATCGGTATTTCTCAGGAATGGTAAATTATCTTTTCATGAGAGCCGCGTGAGTTGACTACCATCGCACGCATTTCACGAAAAATGATGCGTTTCATTGTAAGCAGTATGTTCGTTTGACAATATTTCGAGAGTTTACAATCTCTCTAATTGTTTTACAATCTAACGTGTTTTACGGTGACTTATACATGATTTAGTTTACCTACATAAACATAACATAACTTCACACCTGTAATCCCAGAAGCGAGCCTATTGCCATACTGTGAAATTACTAATGGAAAAGCCCAATAACACTTTTTCCGACCCGGTGATCGAACCCAGTACCTGATGCTAAGCAGTCGAGCTTGGGACCACAAGACCAAGTTGGCAGTTTACCTACACACATACGAAAAAAAAGGGCGAAGGGAGCGGCGGTAGCCCAGTGGTGGCGGCCCCGACTTACGAACAGTAAGTAGTGGGTTCGAACCCAGACAGGCGCATTACTTTGTGCAATTTATTTCATCACCACTGCTCACAAAACGGTGAAGAAAAACATCGTGAGGAAACCGGCATAAACTAGGACTAAAAAGTTCAAAGGTTAAAGGACAAAGACATGTGACATCTGGCAATCCGCACTGGGCCCGTGTGGTGGATTATAACCTATTCCCTGTCATAGAGAGGAGATCAGCACCAGCAGTGGGAACATTAATAGGATGATGATGATGATACGAATAAATGGACCAGAGCAGGGTGAGTAGCTCAGTGGTAACTAACGACTTTCGTTTCGGTAGCGTGTTTGCCCGCTTGGGTACGCTTGCAAACTACTTTTTATAATTACTTCAAGACCAAGGAAAACATTGTGAAAAAACTGGCATGTCCTAAAACCAAAAATTCTAATGTACGTCTACCTGCCCGCACTGGGCCTTCGTGGTGTATTGTAAACCCACTCCCTCTCATATAGAGAGGCCTGTGTCCCAGCGTGGTAACATTATAGACTCCTGGACATAGGCTTCCCCCACCCAAGTGTCGCCACATTGACCGGTCCCGTGCGATTCGCATCCAGCGGCTTCCCGCAGCCCTCACCTGATCATCTTTCCACCTAGTGGGAGGCCTTCCAACATAACGTCTTCCTGTTCGCGGTGGCCACTCAAGAACTTTTCGGCCCCATCGGCCATCCGTTCTACCCATTGCCACTTAAGTTTTTCAATTCATCGGGCTACGTCGGTAACTTTGGTTCTCTAATATCCGTCTTCATTTCTGATTCGTGACGAAACTCTGGGCATAGCCCTTTCCATTGCCCTTTGTGTGACTTTAAGCCTTCTGATGAGGCCCATTGTGAGCGACCACGTTTCGGTTCCGTATGTAATTACTGGCAATACACACTGGTCACTTGACAGTATTGGTCTTTTTTTAATTATCCAGTACTAACTGCGTTGTGGGGGTCTGATAGGCAGTCGTTCCTTGTAAAAAAATGATATTCAGCTGTATCCAGTAAGACTGAAAGCCGACCTCAACATTGACGGGAAAAAGTTCGGCAGATGATATGCAGTATTCGCAGATAAGGCCCGAAAATAGCTTTTCACGAATAAATTAACAAAATATCCAGTGCCCCAGGAAATAATGAAATCCATTGTATTGGGTGCAAAACGAAACAGAATCCGATTAAGTGGAATTATAATAAATTAATCGGATCAACCTGGACCTCTGCCTTTTAAAAAAGGTACGGCAGAATAAACAGAGCGCAAATTGGAACTGTGTTTTATAATAATTTATTGTTTACATGAAGTTTAATAACTACCTCGTTGGTTAAGTGGTTCAAGCTCTTCTGCTAAGCATGGCAGGACCTCATGCTCAGCTCGGTTCGATTCCCTGGTTAGGATTAGGATAATGCTATTGTATAATGCTATTGTATTGGTAAGGATAATGCTATTGTATTTTTCCATCAAGAATGGAGACAATTTTTTTTTGTTCGGAGATTAGGCCACCCACATAAATTGTACATTGATTTCTTCCATATAACCTCTAGATTACAGTGGTTAAATTAGCTAAGCCATGTCTAACCGGAATAAATGCGAAAAATCTGCAAAAACACTCACGAAAACCAAAATAAACAGAAAAAGTAAATGTCAAAATAATGAAGTTGTCTGTCAACCACTAAAAAAGTGGATTTAAAATGTTCCGTGCCACGTTGATTGCTTAAACTATCAATGCGATTTTTTTAAACCTTTATAAATAGCATTAAAAATGGAAACAGTTTAATAATATTTATTTTAATATTCTGTTCTGATTTTATTATAATTTTAGCAGATATGATTACAATGGGTAGTCACCGTACTTTTTGTAGTAAACGGAAAAAAACGCCCCTATTCACGTAAGTATTTTTTGTCAAATGACATTGACCACAACAGGAATGATTTGACTCGCAAAAAAAATCATAACATAGCTTATGTATTGTGATTTTAAGATTCCGGTTTCATTTTTATGTCATATGTCGTTTAAATAACATTGTAAAATGGATAGTTTTTTTGGTGTAATATGAATAATAAGTGCAACGACAAGGTGGGCCCAAAAAAATTGTCTCCTTTTTTGGGGTCTTGATTCGTGGCTAGTTGATGGCAATAGGCTCGCCCTCTATTACATCGGACTTAATTCGAGTTGAAAATATCGAATATCAATTTGCCCGACCCAAGAATTGAAGCCAGGACCTAATGCTCAACAGTCACGATTGCGACCACTAGACCAAAGGGTATTAATTGTATTTAATCAACTCTGAAATAATATTAACGTTAACAACATCCAAAACTTTGACAATGTGGCAAGTAATACACCCAAAATTAACTTGCAGAACTCGCAGTGCAGGTACCGGCTAGGCTAAAGCTACAAAACTGATAAGCTTAAATGTGGTGGATTACTTAGATACTTAACTAAACTTCAGGTGAACTAACATCTCTCTAAAGCATGACAGAGTAAGGGCCGGACTCCACCGAGGCGGAGACTAGACGTGACGATGTGCTGTAAATCATCAATAGAATTTTGTTATTCACACTTCCTCCCTCCGCTTAGTTTTTGTGGAAATGGTTGAACAGAAAGGAGAGGAGACGCCTCGTAATTGTTTAGGCCAGCCTCCGCGCTTGGCGCCCAAAGCGCACAGCTAAGACGAGTGAAAGACGTGAGTGGGCGGTGCGGTGTGCTGTGTGCGGCGTGTGGTGAGCGGTGTGCTGTGAGCGGAGTGTGGTGAACGGTGTGCTGTGAACGGCATGCGGAGAGCGGTATGCTATGTGCTGTCTGCGGCGTGTGGTGAGCGGTGTGCTGTGAGCGGGGTGTGGTGAACGGTGTGCTGTGAACGGCATGCGGAGAGCGGTATGCTATGTGCTGTCTGCGGCGTGTGGTGAGCGGTGTGCTGTGAGCGGAGTGTGGTGAACGGTGTGCTGTAAACGGCATGCGAAGAGCGGTATGCTATGTACTGTGTGCGGCGTGTGGTGAGCGGTGTGCTGTGAGCGGAGTGTGGTGAACGGTTGCTGTGAACGGCATGCGGAGAGCGGTATGCTATGTGCTGTCTGCGGCGTGTGGTGAGCGGTGTGCTGTGAGCGGAGTGTGGTGAACGGTGTGCTGTAAACGGCATGCGAAGAGCGGTATGCTATGTACTGTGTGCGGCGTGTGGTGAGCGGTGTGCTGTGAGCGGAGTGTGGTGAACGGTGTGCTGTGAACGGCATGCGGAGAGCGGTATGCTATGTGCTGTGTGCGGCGTGTGGTGAGTGGTGTGCTTTGAGCGGAGTGTGGTAAACGTTGTGCTATGAACGGCATGCGGAGAGCGGTATGCTATGTGTGTGTGCGGTTCACTAATGTTTCACCAAAACTCCATTGACAAATTTTCATATAACAACCAACGTTTCGTATAAGTACTATTTATTTCGCAAACAACTTATTCCGCAAATGTTTTATTTTAAAAACATTTGTTTTACAAACATTTAATTGGCAAATACTTCTTTTATCAAATGCACCAGATGATATTTAATCATTTGTACATTTTTTAATTTCTTATTTAGATACATTTGGATAAATCACGTTTCTACAAAATAATTTACAGGCTAGTATTTTTTTTTTAAGTACTCTTTTTTAAGAAAAAGTTTAGGTAATGCATAGTTTTTTCACAACATGCAAACAAGCATATTCCATGCATGCAGCAAGCAAGCAAGCAAGCAATCAGCAAGAAAGCAAGAAGCAAGCCGCATGCAGCAAGCAAGCAGCATGCAGCAAGCAGGCAGCATGCAGCAAGCAAGCAGCATGCAGGAAGCAAGCAGCAAGCATGTAGCAAGGCATACAACAAGCAAGCAGCAAGCATGTAGCAAGGCATGCAACAAGCAAGCAGCAAGCATGCAACATGCAGCAGGCATGGTTTCTGTCACGGTTCCGGCGCTGTGGGGCTCCGGCGGCCACACGCGAGCTTATCGTCGCAGAGGGTTTTAACGCTCACCACCGCAGCTTCGGCTTGCTGGCCACCTGCTCCTCAGCTCGCGGGCCGCCCCGCCCCTCCGCGCCTACGCGGATTTAAATAACACTCAAGGGGTAGGGCAGAAAAGACTACGTGAAGTCGGTTCTGCAGCGATTCATTTCTGTCACAAAATTTGTGCTTATAGAAAACCAAATTCATTTATATTATTTTTTTTTAATGGTACTATCAATATGTGTAATGTCTTTATTCCAAACGTTATTTTATGAGATAAAATGAAAAAATAATGAATTGTTTGTCAAATAATACGTTATTAAATATAAGTTTAACGGATAATTATTTTGCGAATTAAATTATTTGTTAAACTTGTTGTATAGTGATGAAATGACAAATAATATGTTTGCTAATCGTTGGTTGTCAAGTAAAAGTTTTTGAATTAATGTTTGGTGAACCGACTGGTCACCGCTGTGTGCGGTGTGTGGTGACCGGTGTGCTGTGAGCGACGAGTGTTGAGTGGTGTGCTATGTGCGGCGTGCGATAAACAGTTCACATCTCTTTTCTCCACTTTGCATATCACGGCACAGCTTTGGTGGATACACTCTAGCTCTTACCCATCTCCATCTCGTCTTTGCTTTGGTGGAGGCCATTACCGTAACGAGAATATTTAGAAACTTAGTTGTTCCCTCGTTATTTTGTTACCCATTAGGTTAACATGAAACTTTAGTACAACACTATCCTAGATTAGATTACAGAGTGTTAGCAAAGATGGCCGCTACCTGTCTAATGTAGTTGGGTAACGGGTAATCCACGTATTCTGAGCCGCAATATCGAAATTTTTATCGGTCGGACCAGTCTGTTGTTCTATACTTACATTTGACGTGAAGAAATTGCACTTGGCGCAAACAATTTGATGTTTACTGAGCGATCGAATAGGTTTTATTATTATAAACTAAACTCGCACTAGGTGTGCACTAGGCCCATGTCTGTTATATGACTCTTTCAACTAGTATAATTATAGCATTGGTCATACGCTTACCTACAGCCCACACGTCTGCAGTTTGCGGCATTTCGCTCACCAGTTATTACGTTTCGGATCCAATTTCCGTAGAGCGTCTCACATGAAGTTAGTTAGTGGGAAACTGTTATCTAAGTGCGACAGATTAACTAAGACAGATCGACTGTCTCGTTGGTATGGTGGTCGTAATCGCGACTTCTGGGTTCGATTCTAGGGTAGGGCAAATAGGCATGACGAGAGTAGGATCAACAAATTATAAATCTATTTAGTCCGTCAGTTAGATTATCGAAAAATAATGGACACATATTTTTTGTTTTCAACCGACTTCCAAAAAGAGGAGGTTCTCAATTCGTCTGTTTTTTTTTTTTTTTGTAAATCAATGAATATTGACAAAGATAAAACGCATCAAAACCCGGGAGTGGAGGCTCGTGACGTCAGAACTAGCTAAAAATTATACCTAGGCGTGACGTATTGGGAATTTTAAAAGTGACGTATCTTCGTCAATTTTGATTTACGTAACAAATGAAAAAATACGGGTCAAATATTTTTTAATAATCTACCTGATGGACGAATTAGTAATTTTTGTCGTCTACCCTATTGTCTTTCCTTCAGGAATTTCTCATGGCAGCCACGAAGTCTGTTTTTGTGCCCGGTTCATGGCAAGAGGCCACTATAACATGGGACTTAAACATAACTAGCGAAATCTGGGTGTACTTTTAGTAACACCTCTGCCGAACCTGTTGGAGATAACTGACAGGCGTGATGATAAGTTATCAACCCACTGACCTAAGTCCTATTTACCTGTATAAAGCTTGACTTACACTAGCTGAGTGTCGGTATGGACACTCTCACGCTCCCGAGCCGCTACCGAGCAATGGACAATGGATTGTGCTACAGCCGACACTCGGCTCGGTCCCGACACGCGCAGTTGTCACTTGTCAAATTCGCATGAGTAATGTCACTCCACAAATCGCATCGAGTCAACTGTTCTAAGTTCGAAAATACTGCTTTTCTTTTTTTATTTTGTTGCTTAGCAGCAAATTGTCAAGCCACACGTGACTTGCAGCAACTTCTGCTGAGAAAATTAATGAATTACTCACCGCAATTTATGACGAATGCGAAGCGATGGTCTGGGTCGTATTAAGGTCAATTAAAACCTCGACGCGTCCCTTTTTTTCGTATGGGATACCGTGAACGGAAAGAGATACCGTGGCTCCGGAACGTAAAGGGCGAGGAAGGAACATGGAAGGGTTTTAGTCAGTAAAAGTCTGACACTCCCTCCCGCTCCGCCCAGAGTGGGAGAAGTCATTTGATGATTTCCCACCCGAAAAAAATAAAACAGCTTCAAGCCTACTTGATATTCCTTTCCAATGAATAACTTTGTAAGAACATATTATTTTCTATGCCTTCACAAAGTTACGAGTACAGAGCAAATTGCGACAAAAAAAAATGTTCGGAACTCTGCAGATCGATAGTTATTACACACAAAGAGAAAAGTTTTTAGGGTTCTGCACTGAAATACAAAATCGTAACAGTTTTCTTATGGCTCTGCCAGTCTGCTACAAAAATTGGATACATCCTACAAATTAAGGATCTTTGGATTATTTGGTTGTCACTGAAACACTGCTGGAGTATCCCAGGTGTCCGTTTATCCTGCACTCTTGACGAACTGTATAGCGCCTCTACCGCTGCAATAAACGTGACGACCTACTGAGCCCATACCATGTAATTGGATGGAACATCGATATGATAAGAAGACTGAAAAACTAGGGCCAATTTTTTTTTTCTGATAAGTTTTGTACAGAAAAAAAAAACAGTTTGTTAAATAAAACTGACCCAATTTTTTGATGAATTATTACATCAAAAGTAGGCACATACTATGGTTAGGTATAAAGTACTAAAGAACCATGCCAAATGTGTGAAGTTTAAGTATAAGAAACTTAGTATGTGATGCTTTGAATTTGTTCAATTATGGCTGTACTTTAGTTGTAATGTTGATGGATGCGAGTCGCAAGGGACCGGTCAATGTGGCGACACTTGGGGGAGGCCTATGTCCAGCAGTGGACGTCTTTCGGCTGAGATGATGATGATGATGATGATGATGGAGAGGGAGAGGAAGACCAAAGAAAAGATGGATAGATTGTGTGAGGAATGATATGAAAGAGAAAGGAGTAAATGATAGCGTGACAGTTGACAGAGGAGAATGGAAGAAAAAACGTGTTGCACCGACCCCTTGGGAAAAGGACAGGAATATAATGATGGCTGTACTTCAGTCGTTCTGAGGTACGGAACCCACACTTTTCTATGCGTATACGCACTTGGCCGTTTTTCCAGACATTCAAGTCCGCTCACTGACTTTCAATACCTACATTATTTCTTCAGGCCATAAATATTAGGTGTCATAGTTTCTCATCATATCGACATTTCTTGTCAAAGACGAACAAGAGTGTATGTGAGACTAAAATTATTTGAACTTTCTCTGTGAGTGTGGTTTATGTTCAAAGCAGAGGGCTCTTACAAAGTTTGCTTTGAAAAAGTTTCGGTATTTCGTGTGGTCGGGGTTACGGTGTAATTCAGTTATATCTAGTGTGGTATATGCAGTTCGAAAACTGTTGAAACAGAAGGCTTTGATGGAGACAAAATTGATTTATTACAAAAAATAAAACCGACTTCAAAAAAAAAACAAAAAAGTGAAAAATAACTTTAGCTTCTGAAGTCGGTGACCTTTGTTTGATTGATTTATTTTTTTTGTCACCTTACCTTGTTTACCTTTTGGCTTGTGTCGTGAACACCAGATAGTTGATTTACTACATAGACCTTTTTGTTTGTAAATACATACTTATATTATAATTACCTATAAACATCCATGACTCGGAAACAAATGTCCATGCTCATCACACAAACATTTGCTCCTACCGGGATTCCTACCAGGATTAAATAAAAAAACCAAAATTATAAAATGTGATTCAATGTATCAAAACAGTTACGGATTGTAACTTTTGTGAAACTCTTTTGTTTATTTGTCGAAATGGGAAAGTTACGAGATGGAACGGAACCATTTCAACATTCTGAAGATAAATTAAGTCTGCCTTTATTTTGATGATGCAGGACACGCAGCCGCGGTCGTCTGCACCCACACCCTAGCTGACCTGGTGCTCGACATGTCAGTTATTGAACGAACAGCTCACCTTCAAGATGTGCTGATGTTTCAGCTCCGATGCGCTATGGAGGAGAACTGCTTGAGCAAGAGCGCTTATGAGGTCAGTTATAAAAATAATATCGCTGGATAATACACATAGCGCCATCTAGTGCCACACTAAGCAATGAGGCTTGTGTCGTGGACACCAGACAGTTGATGTACTACGTAAATACTTTCCTCATTGCCTCGGAGCTTTTCTAGTGATTACCACCGATTCTTTTTTACCTAAGAATTGAAAAAGTCACATTATTACATATACAACCTCATGCATGAGACGCGAAGCCTTAACCTGTGGGCCGTCATGGCATACATAGCGGGCTTATCCCCACAAAAAAACTGAAGCTCACTTTGAACTGATCAACTTTCCTTTATCTCCAGATTAAGGAGTTGCAACCTGACTGGCAGTACGAGTCTCGTCGCTTGCTCCGATTCACAGCAGCATCGCTGAACTCCGGCAACGCAGAGTTCAGGCCGTACCTGCCGAAGCATTTGTGGCAGTGGCATCTATGTCACATGTGAGTTTAACATAACACATAAACCACGCAGAGGTGGAGGAGGACACCCACATTTCGCCAGTTATGGTTTACAAGTCCTGAGGCGAGTCTGGATTTGTGCCCAGTTCGGTAACTGGGCACAAATCCAGACTTCGTGGCTGTCACTGAGAAATTCCTGATGGAAAAACGCATTAACTCTTTGCACGGCCCGGGAATCGACCTAATCAGGGGGGTGAAACTTCCATGCATTAGCTTCGAGCAAAATTTTCATAGATAGTGCTGCCATCTGTGTGTTTGAGGACACAAACTTTTCAACTGTTTGACAGCTTACAACTGTCATAAGGAGAACAGCTATTTTAGACACCTTGCCAGTGAACTAAATAGCCTAGTGGTGACAGCGGTTGACTTGTGTATATTAGTTACCAAGTTCGAATCCTTGGTAAAGAATAACTTTTTGTATTTATTTGGTTAAACAGAAACAAACAGCGCCATCTAATAGTTTAGGTACACAGTTTTAAAACCGAAAACCAGAGTTACGCATCTATCTTGTATTATTTATAGTGTATCTATGGACCTAGTGAATTTTTGAACTGGTCAACTGATACCGTTGACTAATTTTATGATTTTGTAGTTATGTCATAATTGTTATAATTAACCCTTTTACAACACTGAGTTGTTGACCCGGCCTGAAGGGGTTCTAGTGCTTTCGATTGTCCTTGAAACCTCTTTTTTAACATTTCGCCGATAAAAGAACTATAACAACGCCTGTCGATGATCACGTTTCTTTGGAGCTCTCCTCAAAAATGTTGACAATGGTGTCGATTTTGTTGTGCACAAACCAAACTTAATTTAGGCTATTGCTATCTCTTTCTCTCTAATAAAACGAGAAAGAGACGGACGTAATTTAAAGCTGTCAAATTTAATTGGAACTAATATCACAGATTACCAGATAACTCACTCCATACAAAATGTTCAATACCTACCGCTATAATAGCCTACACTTTCAAGTTAATAGACGCTGCGAACGAAAATGTACCTAACCTTACAAACGTAAAGTGGGTATTGCTTTGTAGATCGCGCAGCCGCGTGGATATTGCGGATTGCTAGCGCTGCCTTTGTCGACGAAGATGTTAGTACGGATTTTTAGTATAGGTACGTTATAAAATAAAACATGTTTTATAATGTATCAGAATATATAATTGTTTTAAAAATAAGTATAATAACGAAATGCTTAAAAAAGAATTGTTAAACATAAATAAAGGTGTTTTATTTTGATGTAATGATTAATATTTTTTCCCTTCTTTAAATTCCCGAGTGTTAACGTAGAGAATAAGTATTCGAAATCGGTCAAATTGTTTTAATAAGTTATCTTTGGGGAATATGCGTAGGTACGTACGCGCCGCGCGGCTTTTGACAACCCACTGCGCTATGGGTTACCGGTTACCCGGCGCTCGGTATGTGATTAGCGCGTGTAAGTACATGGAGTGAAGTATCTGGTAATCTGTGCTAATATTTCACACGGGTGGTTTAAAACACGGTGAAGCGCAAGGCATAAACTAGTTTGACATCTCAAACTTAGTTCATAGGTAAAGCCGTCCTTTTCTTGCACTGCCTTTTAGTAAAAGATAGCATAGCTTTAATTAAGTTAAGTTTGTGCACAACAGAAGCGACACCATTGAGACTTGAAAGCATAATATTATGACTGTAAAAAAACTAGAAGACAGATGTGAAACGATTCTGTTTATGATGTTGTCCCAAAATCTATGAAAGTCAAAAAAGTCATTTTATATTTATTTTCCCAATCGTCCAGGCACTACCACAGCATGGAAGTATTTGCCACATTTGATGTCCTGGATGCAAACGGCCTGAGAGTAGCTGAAGGTCACAAGGCATCGTTCTGTTTAGAAGATAATACTTGCATGGAAGGAGTAGAAAAGAAGTACTCTTGCAAGAATTATGGTGATCAAGGTAAGGACAGGCACCTGCTCCTTCTCTACGCCTAGAGTAGAAAAGAAGTACTCTTGCTAGAATTATGGTGATCAAGGTAAGGACAGGCACCTGCTCGTTCTCTACGCCTAGGAGGGATATTGTTCTCCTCATTACTGTCACTGTGGTGAAAATTTCAAAAGCTTCGGACACCACGGCTTATCATGTAGACCGTTTGGCACTGCACACAAATAAAGAGTGTAAAAAGACTCTTAACGAATCCGGAAGACACTTTGTTTTCCCCGTCATTGCGATATTTTTTTTTGTTGAAAACAAAAAAATTAAGAAATAAGTATGGAAGACCATACTTAAGGCGACTAGATGAGCTAAATTAGCAACTCTACTTGTGGTGGTTAAAACTTCGTTTGAAATGCTGTTAGAATAATGTTCAAATCAGCTTGCACTACAAAGTGGTTGTTAAGTCAGTGTCTGCGGGCCAAATAGTGCGAAATGAGTGGTTTCGATCGATTTACAAAAAATCTATTGATCGGACTAAAACACTATAATGCTAATGTATTGCTTGTAGAATTATTTGCCAAAAAATCAGAATGATCGCATGTATTTTAGTATGTTTTTTGTTGGTTGAAAGATTAGAGAATAAGTTCGTGATTTTTATCGAGTCAAATTATTAATTGTATTATGTTTTTAAAACACTATCATACTAGCATATATCCTGAAGAATGTCTTATATTTTTTCTGGTTATTGCCGTAAATCATATACTCTTTTAGGCAGTATAAAACACGTGTTTAGCTCATGTAGTCGCCATAAGAACCTTCTAGTTACAGAAATGTTAGGGGTCTCAACTTTTTTTTTTTTTGTTAGATACGTATTTTTAATGTAAGCTTTTTTCTTTAAATATTCGACTACGACCCCCGTACTATTCAATCCATCCATCAGCATGATCGAAGATCTGTTTTGAGTGCGTTCCATTGAATTCTACCACAAAACATATTTTTCACCCCAAAAATAAAAGTAATTTCCCATTTTGATGTACAGAATGCTTCTTTGACGGCTTCGTGATGAGTGTGTTTATACCCTGTATAAAGTTGTTTATCATAGCGTAAGTGCTTTGCAACATCCATTATACATGGGTGTAGGCAAAATACAAGTAAAGTGCACATGTAACGCATTTTTAATGTTATATTTAATAACACACATTGTATTTTATCATATTATGCAATGTGTTTATGTTGTTCATATCTCTGTAAGATGTATATCTATTGGCCAAAGTTGCCTGAAAACTTGCGAAATTTCAGCTGCATCATAGAGATTGAAAACTAAATTAATCATATTAAGGGTATACGAGTATTATTGCTCAATGACTTGACCTCTGTACTGGGTTTAGTTTTTTTGGCGCCCCTATACCAGCAAACGACCCATACTACAAGGAAGATAAACAAGAACACAGATGTGTCACAGTTTTGTTTTCGTTTTTGCCTAATTTATTCGCACTCTCAGTAACCTATATTTATTTTCTAATGGCATTCCTTTCTTGTCCTATTTTAATTTATGTATCTTATTGTCTCTGGTCTTCTATCTCCCTTTCGCAAATCAATGAGATTGTTGTTTTGTTTCAGGTATATCCGTGAACTGTTCAGATGTATACCAGTACAATATTGACTGCCAGTGGGTAGATGTTACTGATGTGGAGCCCGGAGACTACACCTTTAAGGTACCTATGTACAAAATATACTCACTTAATCGACTCTCAACTGTTTCCTTGATTTTAGTGGTTGTAGGCGCGACTAGTGTACATCAAGTCTTGGAGTTCAATTCCCTGGTCATGGTAGCAGCCGGGGAGTTTAGATTTGTGCCCGGTGGATGAAGCCCGTGGCTAATTAACAACAACTAGACTAGTCAATCTCTAGGTTACGCCGTGCTTGCCTAGGTTGGTCTGTGAACGGGTTGACCACCCATTACATACCGGGTTTCCGTGCCTCGGAAAGCACGTTGGTCCCAATGTCATTTGCAGATATTTGACAGTCGTTACAGGTAATCAGTGGCCCTCAGTGTCATCCAGTCTTACCAAGGGGTATCGTATTACCCAGTACTAACTGGGTTGTGGAGATTAGATAGGCAGTCGCTCCATGTAAAATACTTGTAATCAGCTGCGTCCGATTAGACTGGAAGCGGACCCCAACATAGTTGGGAAAAGGCAAGGCGGATGATGATGATGATGGCCAATATGGGTGTGTACTTATAGAATAGAATAGAATAGAAACTTTTTATTTCAGACCGGAGTCCATAGGGTTAGTAACAATTTTACTTAAGTTCTAGTGTTAGTAGGTTACACACACAGATAAAAATTTACATACAGTCAATATTCAGCATGGAGTCGTATCCATCTCCGCATCATCGGGGGCTTAACCCTTTGGGGATAACAGACGTGATGTAATAGAGGGAGATTATTGCCATCAACCGGACAGAGATCGAGACTCCCTGGCTGGTACTGAGAAACCTAATATGTACCACTTTGCCCGACTCTCGAATCGCACCCCGAACTTCATACTCAGCAGCAGTAATTACCACTCGACCAACGAGGCTGACTCATTGTCGTCGTTGTTCATTGATGTCATCGTAGAATATGCATGTATTTTTTTCTTCACTGAAATCAATAAAGTACAGCTATCAATCCAAGAAAATAATTAAGTTCAACGACTGCTTGTCGTTGCAAAAAAAATAAACTTCTACAATTTCCTGCGTCATCGTCAGTTCAAACAACGTCCGTGACTGTCGCGGCCATTCCTGTCAATGCGGTTCCTATCTGCCTTGTTTACATCTTATGTTTTACCCTTAATAAAAATAATGTTACTAATGTATATGCTTTATTAAAGCAAACATTGCAATAACAATATTATAATAAAATCTTTGTAAAACTTTAAGTACCTAGTTTTCAAGTAAAAGTGTTTCTTTGACACAAAGCGTTTGACGTCACCAAAAACACGCTACAAAATATAAAATTTAATTGTAAAATAAGTGTTGTATTAGAGAGTTGAACAAGTGTACCACGGTGTTTGTATGGGTCAATAAGAGGATTTTTTAAGGAATAAAAAAGTTTTGAAATTTTTGCATATTCCCTTTTCTTATTTCAGGTCGCAGTAAACCCTCACGCGAGGATAGCTGAACAGAGTTTCCACAACAACGCAGCATCCTGTCGCTTGAGACTGACAACTACTTATGCTATGGTCTACGGTTGCAAACATGAAAGACCTTAGAAGATGCTAACGCTTAAAATGTCTGGTTTTGTGATGAGAGATAATAAATTGAAGTTTTGACTACGATATTGTGGCATTTTCGTTTTAACCGACTTATATAAAAGGAGGTCATGTTTTCCACCAGCATCAGTTTTTTTTCATGTACTTATGTTCACCAATGACTCTGTGATTACTGGGCCTTCTTATAAAATTGACGTAGGACTGGCATCCGTAGGAACTTCGTCCGTAACATAAATATAACTTGTGTTCGAGCGCTGGCCACCTGTATCCATCCGTTACGGTGACTCGTGACATGCGCTAAGGCCTGTATGCTTAGTGCGAGTTTCAAACTAAAATTCGAGTAACGTCTGTATCGTGTAGATCGAGTTAACGTCGTCGATAGTGACAATCCAGTGCCTCTAAGAAAGTAAGGACCGTTTCGAGCACATTGCTAACATTTTCATGTATAACGCGAGTGTAAGTTACAATTTCGACAGTTTTGACAGCTTGAATACGAAACACAGTCACTTGCGAGCGCGAAAGTTGTCACTTAAGATTTTGTGGTGAGAGCATCGTGAGAGTGGTCATAATAACAAAGTAATTTAATTTAATTTCATATTGTGAATAAAACTTTCAATGGAATCTCGTATTATTTCGTTTGGAGAATTTTTGAGACCGCAAAAGCACAAGATAAGCGTAATTTAACGCCACAAAAAAAAAACACGTAAACACGTTCACGTAAACAATGATAGAGTGCTCCACTACAAGCCACTCGGGCATTATTAGATCATTTGCTTAGATCTCCGTGCCTAAAAAGTAACAAACTTAGTTTTACAAACTTCACAGATGGATCAAGGTCACTCACTACACACCAAAAGATATAAATTACACTAACTGCTCCGTTTATGTTACCAACATTTCAAATTGGGACGGGCTAGTCTTTATTTTTAACAATAATATTCAAAACTGTTTGCAAATCACAACACAAACTTTCGTAAACACAAACAAAACTAATGACCATTGACCACACATAAATAATATCGTCTAACTTCGTTGTATAACCACAACTAGTTGAGTAGGCAGTCGCTTCTGTTATGAACACAAAATACGACTGTCAATTTATTTTGGCCGGTTACTAATGTACGCGCCACTTCTTGCAGTGAAATGACGTGAAACGAACGAACGTTTTCTAGAATCTCACACTCGCCAGTTAACAATTGTCGATGCGTTTAGAAATAACAGTCACAATATGTAGTTCTCACGTATTACGCTAGGTGGCGCTTACTCAGCGCCATACATATTTGCGTTAAACGTCGACACGGTCGATACGTACAAAAAACTCGCACTAAGCATACTGAATTCTTGTCGCGCTGACGGTTGGTCGCGTACGATCGGTCGTGACGTCACAGCGAGAACAAAATACGGCCGTCGGTCGCCGCTGACGTCAGCGTCGCAGTATGGTACTATATAGAACACAATGTATATACTCTTACGCGACCGAACGTCAGCGCCACAAGAATTCAGGCTTAAGCAATGTCTTTCATTCACCGCAGTCGGTGTCACAAGACGCGTACCGCTCCGCTCGAGCGCGAGCGCCTAATTTGTGGATATGGGGTTATATTAGATAGAACAGTTTCGATTTGTTACGAAATAAAACACATGGCTATAATGTTCTAATCATTTTATTCATGACTTATAATATACTATCACAATGTCATTGTAATTAAAAAATAACGTTTGAGCCGGTCGTAATTTGTTCAAAGTAATATAATATGTACTTATACCATTATAACTACACACTTTTATATAGCGTTTTGTTAAATGAAATTTTCTGCACAGCTGGTTAGGATATGGCTTAAAAAATGCCTTATGTAGCAAGAAAATGTTACCTATATTCGAGCCAGGTTAATCCACTTTAGACAATAATTACATTGTATTCTGGTTGGTTAAGTAAAATTTTATAAAATAAGTATGGTTTCTGCGTGTAGACGTTCAGCTCTTTGAAAAAAAACATACAAGTGGTCCCTTAAATAAATTAACCTAATTTAGCTACACAATATTTACAGTGAATACTCGCAGACAACAAAATTACCTTTACCTAATACTTATCTAAATAAATAGATAAAGTAAGAATTCCTATTTGTTCATTTGTATAAAGACTTTTACTGACGACAAATTAAACGCAGGTTAGTAGCTGTTCGGGATGCTGTCGGACCCATTCGAGCTGCGACAGCTAAAATCGTGTGAATTAAGATACATGGAAATGCGGGCCCGTAAACAGCGGGCCGGTAAACAGTCAACCTGCTTTGCACCGACCAACGCACAGAGCGCAACGCAGGGCAAACGTAGGACAACAATAGCGCTGATGCGGGTGCTCGCGATTGTGTGTGTATAGCCATAATGGTTTACTTCTCACACCGGGAGCAAGTTGCAAAACAACTGCTATTGACCTGTGTTTGGTTTGCAGAAAGCTTTACTATTGAATGAGGGATTTTCTTTATCAACTCTTCCCTAGTCGCTGGATAGATGGCGCTGATCTCGGTATGTTACTGCAAAGAACAGAACGTCACATAATTTCACTTGGACTTAATGGTTATATTAGAAAGCTAATGCAAATGAAAATGTCAGTCAACGAGCGTATGTGACGCGTATTTTTTCGAGCGTTTTGGCTTCGGCACCTAGTAACGTAGTCAGTTCAACGCCATCTACCGAGTTCTTGGAAACTATTATTTTTTTCATTTTCGAAAAGAAATTCACTCTTTGAGGTGGAGCCCGAGGCAGCTGCGCGAGACGTATGAGTGTGACTAACTGACACTGACCTCTCGTGACTTGTAATAACATCCCTCCTGTACCCCAGATACCTCAAGCACTGCTGTAAAGTGGTAGGCCTGTTAATTAGGTCTGTTGTTTAATAAAAGTTACCTACCTTTTATGGCAAAATTAAAAACAGGTTTATGATGAAAACTGGACAGCCAAGGGTTTTCTCACAGAAAATAATTATGCGGTTGTACGAGTATATGGAAACTTAAACTCGGTTTTGCAATGTGACGCAAGAATTTGACCGCTCCATTTCTTACTACTCTTCGCCATTTTAATTAACAGGCCTACTTTGACCTCTTGTAGCAGTATTGTTTCAATGTTACTTCGGTGTGTGAAAGAGATGGAGGCAGGTGTCCTGTATAGCTCCGTCTCTCTCTTACACTGAAGTAACCTCATGCCCTGATTCTCTTACAAATTAAAAAGTGAAAGGTATTAACTGCTAGTGTAACTAATAGTTCTTATTATAATACCTCGTAATAGAAAAGGAAATTCTCGTCATAAAATATACAAAATGACAAACCCACCCATTTGCAATGAACCTGCACCGAAACCAAAGTAGATTCAGAACATAGTGTTTTACTAAAATCGACTTTTTCAAACAAAATGTTGAAAATTTTGAGCAAAAGTTCAGGTCCATGAAATTAAAATAAGCTAACAAAAACCCCCGACTTATTATTTCTATCATCAAAAATCATTACTAAAACAACTCGAAAGCTACATTAATTTATTTGTTCTCTACTTACTACAATTTGTCACTCTGCAATCTAACCCAAAAAACTACTCTATGGCATTCTAAATACAAACAAATCATTGAGCAATTCCACAAAAAAAACTTATCTACAAAAAAGGTCTAGTACACTTCAGCCCTTCTTGAATTTCAAGAGTAGGATACTTATAGTGAGGTAGGCGAAAATCCAGGTGGTGATCGAGATGAATCCAGCGTAGACTTCAGGTTTGTCGACGTCCCAGCCTCTTTGCAGCATGGATCGAAGACCCTCAGTGGAGAGGGTGAGAGGTAAGAAGTAACTTATCCATTGGAGGATGAAGTGCATGCCTGGGGGATGAAAATAATGTGTTAATATTTGGGGTTATTGAAGATTAAAACTTAAAAATCGCTTCATCATTGGAAGATTAGCAAAACTGCTATTACTTCTCTACACAGAAAAGTATTATACATAACATTACACCTGTAATCCCCGAACTGTAAGACAGAGATGTAGCGAATGGTGCACCATATTTCGCCCGTTATGTTTAAGTCCCATATAATTGGGGAAGTGCCTATTGCCATCAACCGGGCAGATCCAGACTCCGTGGCTGCTACTGATAAATTCCTGATAGAAAAAACCCAATAACAATTTGCAAGAATCGAGAATCGAAGCCAGGACCTCACGTTCAGCTGTCAAGTTTGCTGTTGTCTGTGAGTTAGTAAATATAAGATTTTATGAAGTAGATAATAATATTGTTACCTTGAACAGGCCAGACGATTCCGCAAAGCAGCACCATTGGTAAGAACGAACCCAGTGCCAAATATGTAGCCGTTCTGTCGGTGTCGCAAATAGTGGACACCACGAAACCTATAAAAAAAAAAAACAAAATTAAGACAATATATTACAAAACATCAAAAATGGCAGATGCGTCAAACTCTGGGGGGTTACCAACTTACCATGACGTCTTGAAGTGGTATTGTTTCAATTTTACTTTAGTGTGTGAGAGAGATGGCGCTAGATGTGCCGTATAGCTCGGTCTTTTTCCCACACAGAAGTGACATTACAACAATATTGCTTTAAGACGTCATGGTCATTCCCCAGATGTATGAACGTGGTAGATACAAAAAGGCATGTTAAGATCTTAAGTCTTAAGAAGGCGTACTGTCGTTTCTACTCCATGAGAAAAAAGTATAACTTTATTAATGCCATCATCATATCTGACTGGCTTTTTCCCGACTTTGTTGGGGTTGGCTTCCAGTCTTACCGGATACAGCTTAATACCTGTATTTTACATGAAACGACTGCCTATTTGACCTCCACAACCCAGTTAGCTAGTACTGGGTAATATGATACCCCTGGTAAGACTGGTTGTCAGACTTTCGAGCCGAGAGAGTTATTCAATAAAAACAACAACAATTTTGAAGATTGCCCTTCAACAGTTTTGTTGTTTTTCCTCTTGCTCCATCGTCAGGTGTTCACGTAAACAATAGAAGGAAAATCTGCTATTTATTTTTGTCGCAAACTACGCTTTACGACAAGGTCAAATCGCACGTGTTTTCAAACGTTTCGTACTTGAAAAGGCTTCTCTTTTCTCCGGCCTAGCCTTATTGCTGCTTACACGTGATTTTTCAGAAAGGTCAAAGTTAATTCAATTTCGAAGAACTCATTGATTCGCTTTTGTTTTTCAATTTACAGTGGGGCTAATTTATTAGATCACATTTGACACTTCATCAAAACACAACAACGTAACCTCGTAACGGCTGGCTTAGAGTATTATTTATTTGTTAGCAGTTAGAACTGCACAATTGCTTAACTTTTTTCAATTACAGTTACATGTTTATTGTAATAATGGCAAACATGGAACCATATTGACAATAGGTCACATTTGACATCTGTCAGTTCATAGTAAAGGTTACCTTTACCTTTACTATGAACTGACAGCTATCAAATGTGATCTATTTAGGTCCATGTTCACCGAAAAGATAACGGTCTGATGCTAAGCCACCAAAGATGTACAACATTTACATACTACATCTAAAACTATATATAATTACAAAAATAAAACTTAACGTAAAACTAGTACCAATATATATACAACTAGCGGACGTCCCGCGGTTTCACCCGCATAGTTCCCGTTCCCGTGGGAGTACGGGGATAAAATATATCCTATGTTACTCGTGGATAATGTAGCTTTCGAATGGTGAAAGAATTTTTAAAAACGGTCCAGTAGTTTTTAAGCCTATTCATTACAACCAAACAAACAAACAAACAAAGTTTTCCTCTTTATAATATTATTATTAGTGTAGATAGTGTAGACAATGTCATTAAGACACTTCAGGCGTCAAAGTACGGTGTCACTGTGACATGTTATCATACCAAAATGTTTTTAGATAATCAGACCGCCATCTTCTTGGTGAAAATGAACCTAAATTGACCCTACATTAGTAGACGACTGATTATGACCCAACAATGATATTGTTGTTCCTTGTAAAAAAATAGGAGATTATTATTATATCAACAGCGCTTGTTCCAATTTATTTGGGAATCGGCGCTACATGTCTTCTCCTTTTTTTTATATCTTGAAGATGATCATCATTTTCCTGCATTATCCCAATTCATTTCTTCGCGCAACATTTGTTCTTCTTCCATACTCTATTTTTCTTCATCTCGTTCTTCTTTTCTTGCCATATCATTCTTAGGGCGATTACACGTGCTCAACGCAAGTTTTATAATTACTAAAAGTATATGATTCACTGCTATAAACAAGACCAGAAAAACATATGATATTCTTCAGGATATAATTATGCTAGCATGATACTGTTTTGAAATCATAATACAATTAATTTGGCTCGATAAAAAGAAATCACGAACTTACCTCTAAAAATATCTTTCAAACAATAAAAAACATTACCATATGCATGCGATCATTCTGATTTTTTGGCAAATAATTCTACAAGCAATATATTAGCATGATCATACGGTTTTAGTTTTTTAATCCAATCAATAGTTTTTTGTAAATCGATCGAAACCACTCATTTCGGGCTATTTGGCCCGCAGTGGCTGACGTAACAACCACCTTGTAGTGCAAGCTGATTAGAACTTTATTCTAACAGCATTTCAAACGAAGTTTGAACCACCACAAATAGAGTTGCTAATTTAGCTCGTCTAAGCGCCTTAACACAGTCCATCGTTTCTTTGGTCTTCCTCTACTCATACACCCATCCTCCACATTTATACTCAAAACTTTTCTCACTATATTTTCCTGATTCCTCCGCATCACATGCATCTATGATGATGATCACCAATAAAAAAAATCGTTTCCCAGTTTAAGTAATTCTTTATACCACAAAATACTTACCAAAACACATTCCACAGAGCCCCGTCATCATAGTCAGAAGTATGACCCATCCGACAGGTCCCTTGATAGTCAGACCAAAGACCAGGAAACCAAGGATCAGCACCATCCCCCCCTGAATGATCATGATCAGCATCTGGACTAGCACGTGCGAGAACAGGATCTCGATACCTGGGGAAGAGTAAAGTTGTTTAAATAAAAAATAAAAAAAAGTACTAGATTGACATAAGCTACAAAAAAATTTATGTCGATTTGTCGATTGCCCTTAGTTTTTAGGTGGTTCTGGAACTGAAAGCCATAAGCCCGATTATCAAACTCGGAACGATGGGGAATGTTTTTTTTTTTTAAACTAAAATTTAAAATAAAAAAAAATTCGTGATTTTTTTTTATTATATTATTGTTATTTACGAAAAACACGATTTTTTTTTTAAACAGGTACAATCGTTTCGAGTTCGAAGATCGACTTTATGGCTTTCGGTTCCAGAACGAGCCAAAATTAATTTTGTATACTAAGGGTAATAGGAAGATAAAAAAATTCTTTGTCCTAAAAGAGTTGGAAGAAAGTAGAAAGATAAAAGGTAAAAAACTGTTATTATATCTTAACTTAGTTATTTTTATAAAATAGCTTTCCTTAGGGAACATGGCCAAAACAAAATTTTAGGGTTCCATAAAAATAACTGATTCATAAACTAAAAATACATTTCTGATATTTTTGTTCAGATTGCAAACACGAGGAGAGCAAGAAGTTGTTTTTTTAAATCTTTGTCCACAAACTGTTCATGGGAGCCTATTTTAGAAAACAATGTAAGGAGGTCTGAAGTTTCTTTTAAGAAACGTGTCTAAGGTCCATTCCAGTTCTTATTTCACTGAAACAAACTGTTTTATAAACTGTTTGAAGAGATAACGCAAATTGAATTTTGTGTGTAGTAACGATGTTTTTTTGTTTAAAAAATAAGACTTTTATTTACGTCTTACACGCACGCGTTGGTCTGTACTGTAATTCAGATAAAAATTGTAAAGATAAAATAAAATGGCAATGTTTGCACAAAGATATTTTTAATGCTTTTCACGAAATATAGACTAAATAACATCACCATAGCCGATATAGGCCAAAGTCTTGGAAAATAGAAAGTACTTTTTCTAAACTTTTGTCTGCACTAAAGCCTTCACAAATACAGGGTGTGAACAACCTCATCAAGACGCCGTCAACTAAGCATTTTGGACATCAAAGTAAGTAACTTTATGCAAAAAAATATTGTTGGGAAACGGCTGTTTTAGGGGTAAAAAAAAACATGTTTTGTTGTACATAGTATTAAAACACGTAGTAGCTTCAACAGACTGACAGTTTTATTTTTTAATTTTTACACAGACGGTATAATGCACATAACAAAAATAGATGGCACCACATGTATGTTTTAAATATTTCAATATATAAACCAATATCTCCTCTTATTGAAATAATCTAAACAGAATAAATCCTAATATAATTTTACAACGCCCAATTGTTGCATGAAATTTGTGTGTTTCATTTTACATAAACTTTTCGTCAACAAATCAGCTGGCATTTCTAAAGTATTTAGGTATGCAATCTTAACAAGTTTCTTTTCTACAGCTTCTCTAATATAATGAAATTTAACATCTATGTGTTTGGTTCTTCTATGAAACATGGAGTTTTTTGTCAATTTTTGTGCACTTTGGTTGTCATTATACAATAATACAGGCACATTATCTACATTATCTTCACATTTTAAGTGTTTAGGTAGTTGCATATACACAATTTCCTCAAGATGACCATTTAAAAAAGCGGTTGTGACATCTAAATGGGTGATGTTTAAATCTAAGTTAACACTAATAGCAAATAACAATTTTAAAGTGGAATATTTAAGTACAGGTGAAAAAGTTTCTGTATAGTCAATTCCCTCTTTTTGGGTAAAACCTTTGGCGACCAATCTGGCCCTGTACCTCACTGTGTTATCACTATTTAACTTTTTCTTATACACCCACTTGCACTGAACAACACGAGCATCACTGGGCCTGTCTACTAGTTCCCATGCTTTGTTGTCATGAAACGACTGCAGCTCATCCTCCATTGCCTGGCACCACAGTTCCTGTTCATTGCTTTTCATAACATCTTCATAGGTTAGATTATCTTCACTAATACCATTATCGTTGGTTGTACATACATTACTGTAGCCAAACCGTTCTGGTTGTTTTCTCACACGCTTTCCTGTGCCTAAGTTTTCAACTGGTTCTAAATTGATCTTTTCTGGCACAGCATCACAGAACTCCTCAGAACTTGTTGAACACGAAGAATCCTGGTCACTTGGCATGTATGTTTGATCTGTATAGTCACTCATGGTCTGGTCTTGTTTTTCTTCTCCTCCCCTAGTTGTATTTTCTTTCTTCTCCTCTACCACAGCTTGAACCATGTCTGAGTCTTGACTAGACTCCATGATTACAACATCTCTGCTTGTGATAATGCTCTTTGTTACAGGGTTGTATAATCTATATCCCTTGGTATTCTCTGCATATCCAAGAAGAATATACTTTTCCGCCTTCTTGTCCCACTTTGCTCTCTTTATTTTAGGAATGTGGGCCATTGCAGTGCTTCCAAAAACACGAATGTGGCTTAGATTTGGCTTTTTTCCAGTCCAGAGCTCGTAAGGTGTTTTTTCTAAACCTGATGCCAAAGTTCGATTCCGCAGGTAAACTGTGGTGTTTACCGCCTCAGCCCAAAATTTCTTTTCCATTTTAGCATCGAACAGAAGACATCGAGCTCTTTCAACCACAGTTCTGTTCAATCTTTCACACATGCCATTCTGCTCTGGCGTGTAGGGGTTTGTTTTTTGATGCATTATCCCTGCTTTCTTCAAAAAACTTTCATATTCTGAAGAACAAAATTCTCCACCATTGTCTGTTCTCAGTACCTTAATGAACTTTCCTGTTTGCTTTTCTGCCATAACTTTAAACTCTTTAAAGTTCATCATCACTTCGCTCTTAGACTTCAGAAAATAAACAAATGACATTCTGCTGTAGTCGTCTATAAATAGGAGAAAATACCTTGCCATTCCTATGGATACTGTCTCCATGGGACCACAAACGTCCGCATGTACGACCTCCAATACACTGTCCGACCTGGAACCTCTGTGTGAGAAAGGCAATCTTGCTAACTTCCCTTCACAACATGTGATACACTGGGATTTGCCAATTACAGCTTTATCGGAGTAGGAAATCCCCTCTACAGCGCCATTCTTCATGCTGTTCAGATGTTTACTGTTTATATGGCCCAACCTTCTATGCCATAACATACCGTTTTCTTGCATTGCTGAACCTGCCAATAAACACTCCTTTTTGATGTCCAACTTGTACACTCCATTCACTAGATGTGCTTTTGCAACAAGCTTATTGTTCTTGTTAAATATTTTGCAGATATTTTCTTCAAAAGTCACTCTATTTCCGTTTCGAATCAACTCACTAACTGAGAGAAGATTAGTGGTAAGGTTAGGAATGCACATGACACTTTGCACGCTAATATCGTGCTCTGAACCATCTACTATCGTAGTCAACTTCGTCTTTCCTGAGCATAACACTGGTACTGTTGTTTTATTGGCTACTACAATTTGTTTCACGTACGGGTTATAGGAAATATCTGACAAACGTTCTTTGTCGCAAATCATATGGGTGCTGGCACCTGAATCAACATACCAATCCGTTTTGTTGTATGTTGAGTTTGAGAAAAAACCACTAAACACTGTGCTTTCTTTATCTTTGTTTTTGTTCTTGCACTGGTTTTTATAATGTCCTTCTTGTTTACATTTATAGCATCGAATCGTCTTGTTGACAGGTTTGACAGATGACGTTTTCGACTTTGTCATTTCTGCGTTGTTGCTGCCAACCATAGAGGTAGGAACCTGTTTTTTACGCTGCCAACTTTTCGACAAGAACGCACTTTCGTTTTCAGAGCTGCCAACCTCTGCACTCATATCTAATAATTTAGATTTGATGACGTCTGTACTCACGGTCATTCCTGAATGCTCTATGGCCATTATCATCGGGGAGAATTTTTCCGTTAATCCCGCTAATAACAAGCATCCAATCCATTCATCAGTAATTTGAAAACCTGTTCCTCGTAATTTATGTCCCGTATCCACAATCTGGTTCACATAGGAAGTCATAGAATCGCAATCCTCTAATCTGATAGAAATAAGTTTTCGTAGCAAACTGATCTTCCTTTGAAATCCGGAGTCATCGAAGAGTGATTTTAGACGTGCCCACACATCATAAACAGTTTTCTCGTCCTTGATATGAACGTAAAGCGATGAGTCAATTGTCATAATCAGCTTCGCCTTTGCCTTCTGCACATCAATTTCTGGAGGAACGGCAGCTGGCTTCTTGTTGATGTCCACTCCTTCTAGGATGAGAAAATTCTCAGCGGCAAACGCCCACTCATCGTAGTTTTCTCGACCCTTGAGCTTCGGTACATTTATAATGTAACTGGCGGCCATTGTTCAAGAACGTGATTTTTAAATAACGATTTTCTCACTATACAGTTCTTAATCTGAACAATTTTGGTCACAGAATACAGTTCACAAACGAGTAACTTCAGAGAATACAGTATTTCCTAATTTGCAGATCGAAAAACCAACTTTTTATCGCGAAATATGAGACTGGGCCC
Organism: Xestia ashworthii; assembly: GCA_950022955.1. Lineage (NCBI taxonomy): Eukaryota > Metazoa > Arthropoda > Insecta > Lepidoptera > Noctuidae > Xestia > Xestia ashworthii. Next base: position 15,766,178 of record OX465570.1, on the reverse strand, counting down.
ATAACCTATTAAAACACGTAGTAGCTTCAACAGACTGACAGTTTTATTTTTTAATTTTTACACAGACGGTATAATGCACATAACAAAAATAGATGGCACCACATGTATGTTTTAAATATTTCAATATATAAACCAATAATAGTGCTGTTGTATGGATTGTATAGTACAGGAGTTGTAGAGGTGTTTAAAGTAAAAGTCTTAAATTAAAAACTTGTCTTTAAAAAAACTAGTCAAAAAGTTGGAACTTAATTTAACTAGGAGGTTCTCAGATATAGTTTAGAACAAAAAAAAAAACGCAATGGTGGGCAAAACAAGTCCCATTCAACTTCGTACGTAGTCTTTTTACACCGTTTATAAAGGTTATTTTATAAAATAAACATAATACTGTGTAAAACACCGACAGGCACTGGTTCTCCCCGTCACTGCGATCATTTTGTTGTACACCAGTCATGTCAAAGATACGGCCCGCGATCACAATATTATCACAAATATATAAATGAATCTTGTTTTTTGCGCGCGCTTTCAAGAGTAGCGCCTGACTAGACGAGCTAGACGAGCGAGAGAGTGTTAGTTATGCTTTTCTCTCTCTCGTGCGCGAGCGAAGTCGTCTTCTATTTCGTCCGAGCAGCTAACGCATACTGCGCCCCTCCCCCGCGCACTCAGGTTGAAGTCTTTGTTACGCTTACGAGCAGTCGCGTCAAGTATTTCGTGCGTACCTACCTACAGTTTAGTGTTCATTCGAGTTTCATAATTGTTGCTCAAAATATACCCTCTTTCTTACTTTTGGTATGATTTGTAACAACTATATATGTATACTTAACTATATAAATAAAGGTGTTAAAGTAATTCAGTATGTTTTAGTTTTTTAATTTGAACCTGGCCCGCTTACACATTCTTAATCTAATATGTGGCCCTCTGCAAGATTGAGTTTGACACCCCTGTTGTACACCATACCTAGAAACCTTTTAGTTATGGAGATATTGGGGGTCAAAGTTACAAGTTTTTATTGCAAGATTACGAACCCCGTACTATTCAATCTATCCATCAGCACAATGGTTTGAGTGCGTTACATTGAGTTATACCACAAAACGTGATTTTTGACCCAAAAAAAAAAAGTTGTTTCCCAGCAATTATTTTTGCATTAAGTGAACAAAATGCTTGGTTGACGGCTTCGTGATGTGGTGGTTTACACCCTGTATAAGCTACGCCTAAAACGAAATCACATTAAAGCCAGAAGATAATGAATGAAAATATTCTACCCACGATATTCTATTGGAGAATCCCCGAGGCATTACCAAATTACCATTCAAATGAACACCGCCTACGTATCAAAATCTCTTAATACATACGAATATATTCTAACTGTTTGTTTATAAGGAAAACACGAATTATTACGTCGTAACATAATATTTGTCTTCCCTTTGTCTTAGTTAACGTTATTGCTAGATTTGCTTAATTTCCGAATTAACGTACGAGTGGGAGAAGTTATTTGATGATTTTCCATCCTTAAAAAAAGGCCAGTCATTAATGAATCTTTTACAAGACCTACATCATCACTAATACTTTTGATCCAGGGCCTCAAGTCTGCTATTACAATAATATCAGAATAGTCTATCATTGATTTCATAATTGTTGATTTTGACAAGTTTGGTAATCTACTAAATGGAGACTCTAATATAATGGAGTCATTATGACTTTCCAATGGTCAACCATTGACGCTCTATTGAAAGAAATGGCATCTCATACATAATGACAAATGTGTAAAATTTATATTTAATGAAATCTGCCAGGAATAATTAATCGAAAACCATTTTTATTAACGGGTTTTATAATAATGGCAATTAAATACGGCAATGTCATTATAACACAATCTTATTACGAGACCATTGACCGACCAATGATCGACCATTATGAATTTTTCATAATGTCAATCATTCAAATCAAATCGAAATCAAATCAAAAATGTTTATTTGTTAGAATATGGTAAAAAATAGATGTTACTTTTAGCAAAATGACAACGGGATGGGAATGGGATCGTGTTGGAGTAACGAATTTATAAAAATAGCCGACTTGGGCCCCTTTTTTTCCGGAAGGGAAATCATCATCATCAATCATCGTCCCCTGCAGTTCTTAAAGCCCGTGATAGAAATATTATTCAATTTAGTCGACTCACTATTGATTCCTGAAACCAGTGACCTCTCCAGGATGCCCTCGTTCCTTTCAGCCAACATGGAACCAGAAGTCAGAGCGACAGCCAAGAAGAAGACGATCCTGTTGACGAAAAAATTAAATTATAGAAAATTATGGTGAATGACAAGGTCGTATGGTACGGTGCGCATCTTCACAGCACCATGCTGAGCCTTGGTCTTGGCTTGGCCTCTTGAGGCCTACCTTTTGGCCCCGTACAGGGTCAATTAAGAATCGATACGATCAAAGAGATCGATATACTAACTCTGCCTTCACTTTATATCTTTGAATGTATTTTATAAGTCCGCAAAAATCGAGGGCTTTTCAAAATTAGAGCGACTTCCACAATAAAAATACACGCAGTAAACATGAAATTGTAATACCTAAATTCAGACTAACAAAAACTAGCAAGTCTTTTATTATAAACAGTATACGCTTTTATAACAACTTGCCAAAGTCAGTTATAGAACTGACCGATGGAAAGTTCAAAAACTATATTAAACGTGTCCTTATGAAAAAAGCATATTACAAAATCAAGGACTACGTTGATGACAAAGAAGTTTGGCTATGATTCCTTCTGCGCATGCGGCTTCCCTGGTAGCTCGTAAACGGCACAGATTTGTGGATGTCTCTAACTATTCTCAATCTCATTATTCTTTTTCTTTTGATTCAGATTATTACAGTAGTTTTCATTCATTCTTTTCTCATATTTAGCTCAGAATAGTTACAGCACTGATGACAATGTTTGTGTCACTTGTTTACTTTAGTCCTTTAATTAAATATTCTTTTTTTTTTTTTTTAATTTACTTACATTTGTATAGATGCTTTTTTACCTAATAGTTGTGAATGAGTGAACATTGTAGGCCTTTTAGATTCCCGGATGCTGTTTAACTTTTGTTAAATATTTCCTTTGTTTTACATTTTTTGTATAGCAAGCAACGACCTATTGTCGGGCCTACGCTGTTCCCCCATACTTTAGTACTAATGCTGTAATGAAACATAAAAATATTGTAATACCAAATGATTTGAAAAGAGTAACCATGGAGTTTCTTGCCGGTTCTTCTCCATGGAATCGACCAACGCGAACCGTGTACCTTTTTCGACGTTTTATAAGTGCCCATCTAGGCCTATGTGAAATAAAAAAAAAATAAAAAAAAATATGGTTTAGGCCTAGTAGGTGGCCACGTTTATTGCAGCAGTAAAGGCGCTATGCACGTCGTCAAGAGTGCAGGTGAACGGACACCTGGGACACTCCAGCAGGTGGAGCATAGTTAAGTCTAGAGCGCCGCACTCGCACTCGGTGTTGGAAGAAACAATAATACCCCATTTTGCCAGGTTATGTTTTCAGCGGTCTTCTTGGGTACGCAAACGATTCAGTAGTTTACTGCCGGGAGCCAGTGTTCAGTACCAGGCTTTAAGAAATCTTGTGGTGATTAAAAAAAATATTATTTCTTTCTTTCTTTTTGCACCACACCCTAGGACCTTGTCGTGGGTCTTTGTTTCTCGGATTTGCTAAGTTATTAAAGAAGTAAGTAACTAAACTCACACCTTTTTTCCCGTGGCTACAGGCAGAAACCACAGAATACTTATCACATCTGCTAACGTACTAGCAGTGGACTTTTTAATCATTCATGTTAGTTTTTATAAATTTGAAAAGATATCGAATTCCTGATTATTATTTTGCAAACAGATAAGCATTCATGTACTTTTTTACAAATTACTAAGACTGAATAAAAGATAGCCGAGGTCTGCGATGAAAAAAAAGATTGATACAAATAACATCCCTAACCGCGCATAAAGGATGACCCACGCTAGACCGTGTCGGGTCCGAACCGAATGTCAGCCGTAGCACGGTCAACTAAATCTATGTAAATGTCGGATCCGGTCATTGGTACGGACAGGCGAATGAATCGAAAGCACGCCAGTGGTGACATCAGGCGACCTACTTACCAGTCTACCCCGCCATGGCGTGCTTGTACAGAGTCCTGATGTTAACAGCTCGCAGCGAGGAGGTCAGGCTAGGTCGGATCGCAACGGAGTTGAGACATCTTGAAACTGTACCCGATTCATTGTGCCCAGTGTTATTGTGTGAAAATGTAATGTCAATAATTTGTTAGTTGACTCAGTGACTCAGTGTAGGTATCTGTTTGAAAAGAGTAACCATGGAGTTTCTTGCCGGTTCTTCTCCATGGAAACAACCGACCCGAACCGTGCACCTGACAATAAATAGTGTATCGCATCCAGTGAGTTTTCATAGCACGAAACCCGTCTTCTGCCCACCATAATGCTCGAGCCTAACGAAATAAATCCTGACAAACCCGACATATACATATAATATAATTGTTACGGATCGCTTTCTGTACATGGAAAGATTATGAGAAAAAAAAAATATTGAGACCTAATTACATAATATATTTTTTATGGACACACTCAAGCTATACCGAGCGGCAGCCGAGTGACGGCCGAGCAACGGACAATACAATACAATACGGCCGACACTCGGCTCGGACCCAACCCGGACTAGCGTAAGTCAAGCTGTTTGTCAATACATACGTTAGAATAATACCGGGGCCGGCGAAGTCTGTGAAGTTGGGCACGTCCAAACCGTGGATGGGCTTGTGGAACTGAAAATAAAATAAACTCTATATAGTAGATCATCTATTTAAATATCAATTTGCTCTTTATATAGGGTGACTGGTAATTACTGTACTATACTTAAACACGTGATTGTGCTCATGATAACAAGCGACTTTAACTATGGGACAAAAGCCGAAATCGCGAAAAAAAATCAGCTGTTCAGTACATTAGGCGAACATAAATGTACTGAACAGCTGATTTTTTTTTCGCGATTTCAGATTTGGTCCCATAGTAAAAAAGAAAAGTTGCTTGTTATCATGAGCATAATCACGTGTTTAAGTATCATACAGTAATTACCAGTCACCCTATGTATGGAAAAGCTAGGTAGGGTACAAAATTCAAATATAATTTATTAAAAACCGGCTCCGGAACAGTTTTTTATCCGGTTCATATAGGATTTGTCATCATTATCATCTGCCTAACAGTTTCCCAACTACATGTAAGGGTCGGCTTACAGTCTAACCGGATGTAGCTGAATACCAGTATTTTCCTTGGAGCGACTGCCTATCTGACCTCCACAACTCAGCTTAGTACTGGGTAATACGATAAGTATCCCTTGGTAATACTGGTTGTCAGACTTTTTGCGCCACTAACTAAGACTGTCAAAGATCGACAAATGACAGCCGGGACCAATGCTTGACGTGCTTTCTGAGGCACGGAGGAAGCTCGATATGTAATGGGTGGTCACCCATCCACAGACCAACCTAGACAAGCACGGCTTAGCCACGAGCTCCTCATATAGAATTTGTAATATTGTAAAATAGTATTACAAATTGTAATATTGTAAAATAGTATTACAATTTGTAATATTGTAAAATAGTATTACAATAATTTTTGTGTACCATCAAGTAAGTTCTGTCTACCTATCAAATCGTTACACTAGGGAAATCGTAATTAAAGTGGTTACTCGACTATACACTGTGGTTTTCAAATGGCAAATTAATTACGCCACAGCTTAGATATAGATACGCGTCCTAAGATTCATCGAATTATGCAGCTTTGTGCATGTAATCAGTGCATTTCTCAGAGCTCTCACACTATAGAGGCTAATTACCTTGTCTTTGTTCTAATTATTGGACAACACGCCTGGATTTCTCAATTAGCTAGGTGGAGCGTTAAATTCAATGAGATGAAAGATACAATTATAGCTTTTATATGATTACCTATAATGTCGAGGGACATTATAGGCATGCCTAGCCTAGGCTAGCATTCCTTCCAACGTCACAATTCTGTGCCACCTCTTTCCGATTCTCAAGGAAGACATCCAGTTCACCCCGCCATGTCCTTCGTGGTCTGCCGCGACCTCGTGTCACTGTTTCAGGGCACCAAGCCTGAGTCTTACGGGCCCACAGTTCGTTCGTCACGTGACAGACATGTCTTTCCCAGTTCCATTTAAGTTGTACATAGTGCATCCACATTTCGCCAATTATGTTTAAGTCCCATGTACTAGGACCAAGCCTATTCCCAACAACCAGGCCCTAAACCAGACGCCGTGGCTGTTACTAGAAAAAACCCAATAACACTCTGCCTGACCTGGAAATCGAAAACTGGACCACATGCTCAGTAGTCGTACTTGCGGACACTAGAGCATCGAGGCAGTTCAATAGGCATTCACGTAGCCATCGTATTACCCAGTACCAACTAGTTTCTGGTAAGGTGGAGGTCACATAGGGAGTCGCTCCATGTCAAATACTGATATTCGGCTCTTTAGTAAACTGATCCCACACAGGCGGATCTCGCGGGATCAGTCAACATTTATAAATTTTGAATTGATCAACTGATCCCGTTAACCAATTTTATGATTTGTATAGTCAAGTAGAAAAGTTTCTTGAAATAACCGGGATATCATTTGATACTTACATAGACAGGACTGGCCATGATCCTGGGTGGCAGATCGCAGACGTTGGCCAGCTGTTCCGTGGCTTCCATGAAGGCGAGGGACAGGTCTCTAGCTAACATCCATTCCACTTGCTTGTCTGCAAACAAAAAAAATAAGAAATTAAAAAAAAATAGTGTAAAGCAGTCCCCGCAGCTTCGCTCGCGGGTATTTCGGTAAGTATCCCACGGGATTATACTACCGGGATAAAAAGTATTATTTGTGTTAATCCAGCTTAAACTATCTATGTGCCTTTTATCCAAATCCGTTCCGTAGTTTTCGCGTGAAAGTAACAGACATCTATCCATCCGTCCATCGATCCACGTACCCTCACTAATCCAGGTCCAGTTGAAAACCAGCGTCGGGCACTAGTTGGCCGGCATTTTGCTGATTTGGGCCTATTTAACGCAGCCGTGAGGCACACAGTGTCACATTATACTTACTTTTTGTTTAGATTTAAGTTTTTTACAAGACAAGGTTTTTAAAATATTTAAGTTTTTTTTTCATAATATTTTTATACCGTGTGCACTTGTGGCGTGTGCCAAATAAATGTATTTTCGTTCTTTCTTTCTTTACTCATCCATCCTCACAAATTTTCGCAATAATATTAGTTAGACTAGCTTTCCCCGCTTCGGAGGGCAAAAATTTATCCCGTGGGAATTTAATATCGGGATAAAAAGTTCTAACACCACGAATAGAAGCTAATAGAAGAAAGTAAAGGAAAGCACCATCATCATCATTATCCTGCCTTTAAATTAAAAAACATCGTGATCTATCCTCATTAAAGTAGGTCGTAAGATACCAAACATGCTCATTTAACCCAATTCAAACCTTTGCCTTCAGTAAACAAGGAAGCAAGGGGTATTTGTTACCCCCCAGCAATAAAAGCCACCTCGCCCGGAAACCCGTGTCTAATAATGGGACATTAATTTTAAGAAAACCCGTAACTTTGCGGGTCGAACCGACCTCGTGATTGACTGTTTAATTAAAGGTGAAGCAAGTAAGGGGTTGCAATAAAGATGTTTTAAATGTAAAGGTTTACTAGTAGCTACCATGTGGTTCGAATTTGACCTTTCATCTTCCTTTCATTCTCTTACCAGAATGTTCCTAATAAGGTATGATATAAACAAAAAACAGACTGCCAAGAGAGTGATCTTATAGAGGTCTCCTTTTTTTAACTTTTGAGGTAAGGAAACCTAAAAATCGAAGAAGTAGGTGGCAAAAACGTCAATGAAATAAACAAAAGTCACCGACTTTCAAAAGTAAAGTCATTTTCCACATTTCAGTGTTTATTTTAGAAGTTGCTTATTTTCTTGGCAAATGTTTTACACTTTTTAGTGTTTATTTTAGTAGTTGCTTATTTTCATTGCAAATATTTTACACTTTTTAGTGTTTATTTTAGAAGTTGCTTATTTTCTTTGCAAATATTTTACACTTTTTAGTGTTTATTTTAGAAGTTGCTTATTTTCTTTGCAAATATTTTACGTTTTTTAGTTTTGGTACATATCTCACACTAATTCTTGTCAAGTATTAATTTTACATTGATTTAGAAATAGCATACCATCGGCAACCGACGTCACCCACGTCATACACCAACGCGCAAGATTCCTCTACCAAATAAAAAAATTAAAAAGAAATGCTAGTGGTAATAATCCCTTTGCCAGACTTTTTTATAGGATAGTAATTGAATGGCTTTAAATGAACTTGGAGGGTTGTATTGATGATTTGAATGATCATTAAAAACGTAAATCCGTATTTGTTACGTTCAAATACGGTTTCAATAATGTATAGCCTGACGCTGACCAAAAATTGCAAAAAAACGTGCGAAAATTGGAATTTCACGGTCTACCCTGGCGTTTCCAACTTAAAGAGTGATAATTTCTAAATCTCCTATAAGTCTTCATCTTCAATTCAGAGATATACCTACCTCGGTTTTTGTAAAGATAATACTCTCGCTCCTACACTAAAACCCTTCCCCTCTCATTCTTTGTAAATACCCATCAAAGATTTATCTCCGAACCCACTTAAGCCGGCTAATGAAGATCAAACAATACTTCTTAATCCCACGATTGAGTAAATAAACAAACGTTTAATCTCTTTGCTGAACCCCGGTTTAACCTCAAACTGGGTTTAACCTCAAAACCGGGTAACGAACAAATGTACGTTAAAAATGAAGTGTGTTCTCAGAAATCAAAGAGCTTCGGGTTTTGAGCTCTATGTTTATTTTTGTTTACGTTTTATAATAGGCATGGCGACAGTATCAAAAAGTTGCAAATCTATAGAGTATTGGAAAATTGTGAGAACTGGCCATCCAGTATCAATAGACACTGCATTGTCGTTTTAATTTCGTACCTTAGTTACCATATAACAAGTGTGTCAAGATAAATAAATCTTTTCGGTCATACGTATATTTTAATGAATTAATCCTCACAATTGGTAGCAGAGCGTGGTTTATTCTGCAAATATGAAAAATGGCATCCACGAGTTATCGTAATATAGAACTGTTGACCAAGACAAATTATGACACTTGGTGTTTGCAAGCACAAGCGGTCCTAATAAAAAATGATTATTGGGATATCGTAAGCGGCGAGAAAAAGTTACCACCAGCTTCGGATGGGGCGGCGAGATCGGCGTTCAACAAAGAGGATTTGAAGGCAAGAGCTGAAATCTTACTTTTATTGTCACCGTCTGAATTAAAACAAATTAAACTCTGCGCGACATCTAAAGCTGTGTGGGAAAAATTAAAAGCTACTTATCAAAGCACAGGGCCTGCAAGAAAAGCCACATTATTAAAACAGTTGGTTCTAAAGCGAATGACTACAGGAGAAGATATACATGACCACATAAATAATTTCATGGACATCGTGGACAAACTCGCAGATATGGATATAAAAGTACCTCCAGAACTGCTTAGCATAATGCTTCTCTACAGTTTGCCAACAACATTTGAAAACTTTAGAATAGCTATCGAATCTCGAGACTCCCTGCCTAATCCTGAGAATCTAAAAATAAAGATTCTGGAGGAATACCAAGCAAGGAGTGGAAATGATCAGCCTGAAAGCTCAGAAGCATACCAAATCAAGAAAAACAGGAAAAGATTGTACTGCAAGAGCTGTAAAAAGAAAGGCCATACTATCGAGACATGTTGGGGCAAGAAGAAAAATACAAATGAAAAAGAGGACAGAAGCAAATACAATTTTAACGTTTGTCTGAGCACCGTAAATTCAGACGCTGATAAAACTGTCTGGTGTCTAGATAGCGGATGCTCATCACACATGTGCGGTGACGAATCGATGTTTTCTACCATGATCCCTGAAAATGGCACCCTAAAATTGGCGTCAGAGAAATATACCAGTAGAATTCAAGGCAAAGGAAGAGTTACAATCAGTACCAATAAACATGGCTACAATTTCAATGACACCCTATATGTTCCTGATATATCAGTAAACCTTTTATCCGTCGCCAAGATAACGGACAAAGGTAATACGGTAATTTTTGAAAAAGAGAAAGCCCATATCGTAGAAAAAACCGGAAAAACGATACTGACTGCTCGAAAAAGAGATGGACTCTACTACTTTGAATCTGGATGTAAAGCGACTGCAAAATACACACCGAAAAAGGACAGTAACATTATGGAATGGCATCGCAAACTTGGCCACATAAACGAAATAGATTTAAAGAAAATGGCTAAGGATAATCTTATGTATGGTTTAAATTTAAATAACGAAGACATGGAAACATGTGAGACCTGCATCAAAGGCAAATTGTCCAGGTTACCGTTCGTAAGACATGATGATTTATACACAATCGATAACCTGGAAATAATCCATAGCGACGTTTGTGGACCTTTTGAATGTGACACACTAGCAGGATCAAAGTACTATGTTACTTTCACAGACGACTTTAGTCGCTATTGTCATATCTATTTCATTAAAAGAAAGAGTGATGTATTCAACGTTTTCAAAGAATACAAAAATGAAGTTGAGACGTTCCATAACAAGAAGATAAAGAACCTGCAGACGGACAATGGCACAGAATACCGAAACAAGGAGTTCGATGACTTTCTCAAATCGCATGGCATCAAAAGGAGATTGACCACAGTTTACACCCCTCAACAAAATGGGATTAGCGAGAGGAAGAACAGATCCTTACTAGATAAAGCCAGATGTCTGTTAATCGAGGCCAAGGCACCTAAAAAGCTCTGGGCGGAAGCGGTAGCAACCGCAAACTACCTTATTAACCGTAGCCCTTCTAAAGCACTGAATGGCGAAACTCCGTTCAAGAAATGGCTAGGCCGAACACCATGTGGACATCATCTTTACGTGTATGGCAGGAAGACCTTTGTTTTGAAAAAGAACAAGCTAGGCAAACTGACCCAGAATGCCAAAGAAGGCGTATTTATGGGGTACTCAATGACCTCAAAGGCTTACAGAGTGTACATACCCGAAGACGATGATGTAGTGATAAGCAGGGACATAAAAGTAATAGACAAAATGTATTTCGAAAATGACAGTCAAAACTATGATAAACTTATTAAAGAAAAGGAACACTCTCGATCACCTGAAAACAAAAACAATGATAAAAGGGTACAACAAGTAGAAATTGAAATAACAGATAATAAAAAAGACAATATGTTACAAAATTTCAATGAGCAAGAAGATGAAGTTTCTTCCGTAGAAGAAATAGAATTTTACGATGACGCATCAGAAGTTGTAGAAATACCTGAAAATGGGAGGCCGCAAAGAGAGAGGCGTCCACCCACGTGGACCAGAGATTTTATACTGGACCAGACTGAAGAAAATCACCTACTCTCGGAGATATCCTATATATCCGATGGAAATGAAGATGATGAATACTGGCATGATGCTATAAAAGCCGAGATTAGAGCACATGTTAAGAATGGAACCTGGAAAATAGGAAAGAAGAACAGTGACATGAAAGAAGTGGACTACAAAATGGTTCTAAAAAACAAAATAGGACCTGACAACAGTATCACAAAGAAAGCAAGACTTGTAGCACGGGGCTTCACTCAGCGACCAGGCGTTGACTACAACGAAACATACGCTCCTGTAGCTAAACTGAGTTCGATAAGATCTGTTGTTGGAATAGCCATGGAAGAAGGTTTAAAGTTGAACCAGATGGACGTTACAACGGCGTACCTGAATGGTGAACTAGAAGAAAAGATAGTCATGAAATATCCTGACTATTTAGAAGAATATCTGACTGAAATCATGGTTGATGAAAGCAAACAAGAAAATTTAACTTTGTACAACAAAACAAAGACTATGCTGAATGACATAAAAAACAATCGAAAAGGGAAAGTTTGTCATCTCATAAAAGCCTTATACGGACTCAAACAGGCAGGGAGGCAATGGTACAAGAAACTCGACACAGAGTTAAAGAACATAGGTTTCAAAGCATCAGAAGCTGACCCATGTCTATACTTACTAGAGAAAAGAGGAGTTAAAGTCATAATAGTTATCTATGTCGACGATTTATTAGTTGCCTATTCGTGTCCTAGAAAGCTCCAAGAAATAAAAGACCTGTTAAATACGAAATTTGAGTTAAAAGACTTAGGAACGCCAAAGCGACTTATAGGGATAGACGTTATTTATATGAGAGATGCAATCAAACTAAACCAGGAGAAGTTCATCGAAGACACTCTTAAAAAATTCAAAATGGAAGATTGCAAGTCCACGTCTACACCCATAGAACCAGGTCTCAAACTAGAAAAAGAAGGAAGAGATGAACGGAACGATCTACCCTACAAAAATTTAATTGGCACACTCATGTATCTGGCAGTGGCAACTCGGCCTGATATAATGTTTGCCATTAGCTATCTCTCTCAATTCAATGATTGTTACGGAGAAGAGCATTTCAAATGTGCAAAAAGAGTGCTGCGATACTTAAAGGGTACAAAAAGCGTTGGTCTTATATTCAGAAAAACTGGCGAAGATTTACATGGCATGGCTGACGCAGATTGGGGCGCATGCAAACTAGACCGAAAGTCTTTTTCGGGCTGCTGTTATAAATATGCTGGAACGGCTATAAGCTGGATATCGAAGAAGCAAAAGACTGTGGCGCTATCGACTGCCGAAGCGGAATATATCGCCTTGACTGAAGCTGCAAAAGAGGCCATTCACTTGAAAAAATTATTCAAAGATCTTGGGGTCAACTACGAAAGCATAGTCATATCAAACGACAACCAAGCTGCCCTCAAGTTAAGTCAGAACACAATGGTCACTCCCAAGTCCAAGCACATTGACTTGAAAATGCATTTCATACGAAATTGCATAATGGACGGAGTGATACAGGTCAAGTATCTGCGAACCGAAGATATGGAGGCAGATATCTTAACCAAAGCCTTAGCCGGCCCGCGGCTGTTGAAATTGCGGAGCGGTTTAGGAGTTTCCTGAACTCCTGATTACCACGACGATGCCGTGAAGAGGAGTGTGAGAACTGGCCATCCAGTATCAATAGACACTGCATTGTCGTTTTAATTTCGTACCTTAGTTACCATATAACAAGTGTGTCAAGATAAATAAATCTTTTCGGTCATACGTATATTTTAATGAATTAATCCTCACAAAAATAATAGACACGTATATATTTTGTTTTTGTAAATCAATGAATATTGACAAAGATAAAACGCATCAAAACTCGGGAGTGGCTCGTGACGTCAGAACTCACTAAAAATTAAACCAAGGCGTGACGTACCTATTGAGAATTTTAAGTCGTAAACTCGTCAATTTTAGTTTAGGTAACACAAAGAAAAACTACGGTTCAAATATTTTTTGATAATCTAAGTAACGGGCTAATTAGTTGTTTTTTTTCGTCTACCATAATTAATGTCATCATATTAATGTAATGTTTATCGTCATCTTTCTGCCCTTTTCCCATGATATTCGGGTTCGGCGCAACACGTTTTTTTTCCATTCTACTCTGTTATTCTTCATACAATTTATCCATCGTTTCCTTGTTCTTCCTCTTCTTCTTTGACGGATAGATCCATCAACATTTATATTCATCACTCTTTTAGTCACCTTAAATCCATTCTTGTCACACCACACATCTTTCTCAACAATAACATTCTCTTTTCCGCTAGGTACATGTAATCTTTTTTCATCCAACTTCTTCACAGCCCATTAAACCTTCCCTTCATCTGTGGACCCCGACCGAATCGGCCTGACGCGATTGTTTAACTATTGTGTCTACTTCGCTAACAGTTTATGAAGTTACGTATACCTACTTAATAAAAAATATCTCACGCGTATGTTCTAAACTTTCTTAACAATTTCGTTCCTTGACTTTATAACCCACTTTACTTTGGCAGTCTCATTCCTGACAAAATTGCTGAAGTAAGTTCGGAAAACACACAAACACTGTAACGTAGCCAAAACGCGAGGAAGCATCTAAAAATGTTGTTTCCAAGTTAGACATGAACTTTGTCACGGAATACTTTAAAACAAAGTTAAAATGTTAAGACATTTTTAAGTAATTTTCATGAAAACAGGGACATACATTTACAAGAATAAATTGTTTTAAGTTTTCGTCTTGTCTTTTTATTCACGAACCTTTTCTATAGTCCAAAACTATAAATAAGGTTGATATCTCCACAGAACTCATTGCGTAGATTTGGGCGGCCCGCATAGCAAAAAACTTCTACCTCACTTTAAAATAGTACATTTTGTTTGAAGCAAATCTAAGTGTGATCACATGGGTCTTAGTTCGAACCCAAGCCACCTGGTTTTTTATCGGAATCATGTGCGTATTGTAAAATATGACTTGGTTCAGTGAAGAAAAACATCATGAGGAAACCAGCATGCCTGAGAGATGGTTTGTAAAGCCAAGTCAGAGGGGCCTCTGACTTGGCTGCTTTACCTTGCTTAGTTAGTGCTTTACCTTGTATCGTAGTTTTTATGCTGATGAGCAGCATAAAAACTACGATACAAGGTAAAGCACTAGCCACACGAAAAGACCAAGACGATACCAATTACAGATATTTCCGAATTAGCAAAAAAACTATTTAATCAAGAATGATGAAGCGTGAATCTCCCAGACGAACTGGCCAGTACTTACATGGATATTCTTTTAAATAGAAATATTAAGGCGTTACATCAGACGCGGGACACATTGCCCTTCTTTTGGAAATAAGTTACACTGTGGCTACTCTATGCATTTAGCTTTATTCGAAGGTACTTTTTCCTGAGTTTACATGTGAAAAGGAAGTTACATTTTAGGGGACGAATAATTTTATTACAATATGTGAGGTACTGTGTTCCCTAGGGTGCAGTATAAAGGGACCAGGAAAATTCACTAGAAAGGCCTCTAGAGAAAACAATGGAAACTTTAAGTGTAGACTAGGAGTGCCCCGCAGCTTTCGACGTATGACGTGACGACAAAAAAAAAACTAATTCGACAAATTAGTTTTTTTTTTGTCGTCAGTTAGATTATCAATAGTACATGGTAACACAAGGGGCTAAAATGACCCATTACATTCGAGGTAGTTTTACTGCCGAGCTTTAGCGAGGTAGTAAATAGAAACCGAGTTATAATGGGATTTTAGCGCCGTGTGTTACACCGTACTTTTCACTACGATTGCGAGAAAATAAAACAACCAGATTTTTTATATTAGTTTATTTTATTAACAATTAAATGTACAATTTTTACTGTTGTTCAAATTTAATGAGATGTTTTTTCCCGGCAACATAATTTCAGTCTCTGTGAAGACGAATATAATATTGTGTCGTCTGTGGGGTAAACGTAGGAGATAAAAAGGAATCCTACTTATAATTTAAAATAAATAATACAGAAAAAATCATAAGATTTCGCGCCAATGCCTTTTTCAACCGACTTCTAAAAAGAGGAGGTTCTCAATTCGTCTGTATTTTTTTTTTTTTTTTTTTTTGTGTTTGTTACCTCAGAACTTTCGACTGGGTGAACCGATTTTGATGATTCTTTTTTTTATTTGAAAGCTGGTGCTTCCCGTTGGGTCCCATTTTAATTTGTTGAAGATCTGATGATCTTCGGAGATATACAATGGAACTCTTCAAAAATAGACGGCAAATCTGCAGTGATTGCTGCATCCGCTTGTAGGTTCATTGTTTATACTACATCATGACGTAACATCACGCCTGTATGCTCTGAGGGGGTACGCAGATGTGTACAATATACCCAGATTTCGACAATGTTTGTTACCTCAGAACTTTCGACTGGGTGAACCGATTTTGATGATTCTTCTTTTATTTGAAAGCTGGTGCTTTCCATGTGGTTCCATGTCAATTTGGCTAAGATCTTACGCTGATCTTCGGACATATAAATGGAACTCTTCAAAAATACACGGCAAAGCTGCAGTAATTGCTGCAATCGCTTGGTTGTTTATTGTTTATACAACATCATGACGTAAAATCACACCTGTATGCTCTGAGGGAGTACGCAGAAGTATACAATACACCCAGATTTCGACAGTTAGACGTGTAAAGTTCCATTCAATGGGATCCCGGAGAAATAGAGGTAACTCCTTAACTTTATAGGCACACCAGAAGCGGTTTGGGTAGTTTTAGGCAGAGTACTTTCTCGGAGTGATCCCATTTCGATTTGATAAAGATCTGGTGACTTCGGAAGATAGGCAACTAACTGAACTCCTTAATAAATGATAGCAAATGTACTGGGATCGCTGAAGACTCACGTCGGTCTATTGTTTACACCAGTTCATAACAAAAAATCACACCGATACGCTGTGAAAGGGTAATCACATGAGAACCACTAAAAAGTGAAAAATAAAAACTTTTTTGCAAAAAATATAACCGACTTCACACAAAAAAGTGAAAAATAACTTTAGCTTCAGAAGTCGGTGACAAAAAAACTAAATCAATCAAACAAAGGTCACCGACTTCTGAAGCTAAAGTTATTTTTCACTTTTTTGTGTGAAGTCGGTTATATTTTTTGCAAAAAAGTTTTTTTATTTCTTCTGTAGCTGGAATGCAACACATACATTCTGCGTTCGGCGTTCGGCGCGTTTGGTTCCATTTTTTAAATAAAATGTTTTTTTTTTTTTATGGAACAGTAATAAGTCGATTCTTTATGAATTATGAATAAAGACTTATGGATTATCGAACACCGACGACGAAAAATAATTACTTTTTCCCCTAGGGCAATTTTACGCCCGCTCTGGTACGCTATTATGACGGTCTTTTTGAGCAAGAGGAGTGAAAAAAATAATATTTGACCCGTGTTTTTTCTTTTGTTACGTAAATCAAAATTTATAAAGATACAACGCTTTTAAAATTCTCAATACGTCACGCCTAACTTTAATTTTATATCGGAAGTGGGACTCATAACAGCTGACGTCATGAGCTCTCACTCCCGAGTTTTGATGCGTTTTATCATTGATTTACAAAAACGAAAAATACGTGTCCATTATTCTTTAAAACCCTAACTGACAGACTTAATAAATTTGTATTTTTTTGATACTGTTGTCATGCCTATTATTATTATGAAATATTTGCATCCCCATTTGAATTTAATTTGTTCAATTTCGTGAGTTTTATTTTTTTTTGCCTGGAACCTTAATATGGTTTCTAAAATAAAAGTAGCTTAAATTTCTCCTTATAACATCAGCTATCTGCCAGTAGGTACAAATCCCGTCAAAATAAGGCCAGGCGTTTTGGAGATTAGCCGCGACACACACACACAGACAAACAAAAGTTTAGACCGATAATTATGTACTATGCTGAAGTATGGATCAGTGTCCGATACTAGAGCCTTCCGTAATTTGTCCGCCATGGTTTGACTGAACCCTAATTCAATTAAACATGTAAAAACAAATGAAATCGTATTTAAAAATATCACCGCCGATTATCAACAAAAGAAAATAAATACGAATCTAAATTGATTTCACAGATTTGCATGATTAGCACCTGTGTAACCATTCAAAATTACACTGTAATACTTTCAAATTAAAGTCCATAACATTTTACGGGGTACCTGTTTCAATAAAAAATAACATCAATGGTCCAATCACGGTGATTGGACATGAAAATGTAATTTAAATGCAAATGTTACAAGTGCCTATTTGTACCTTCGGTTTAACTTTGGACCTACAGAACGTTAATTAAAGGACATTACGCAGCCTCCGTTTAAAAAAGGCTGAAAATATCAACTTGACCTTGATTCGATAATCGATTATACAGGGTTACTTGTGTAGGCAAATTAATTGATACTACTCAAGTCCATGTTCACCAAAAAGATGACGGTCTGATGATTATCTATAACAGCTGTTTAAAACACATTTTTGCATGGGAACATGTCACAGTGACAGCTGTTTTTCAACCGACTTCTAAAAAGAGGAGGTTCTCAATTCGTCTGTATTTTTTTTTTTGTGTTTGGTACCTCAGAACTTTCGACTGGGTGAACCGATTTTGATGATTCTTTTTTTATTTGAAAGTTGGTGCTTCCCGTTGGGTCCCATTTTAATTTGTTGAAGATCTGATGCTGATCTTCGGAGATATACAATGGAACTCTTCAAAAATAGACGGCAAATCTGCAGTGATTGCTGCATCCGCTTGTAGGTTCATTGTTTATACTACATCATGACGTAACATCACGCCTGTATGCTCTGAGGGAGTACGCAGAAGTATACAATACACCCAGATTTCGACAGTTAGACGTGTAAAGTTCCATTCAATGGGATCCCGGAGAAATAGAGGTAACTCCTTAACTTTATAGGCACACCAGAAGCGGATTGGGTAGTTTTAGGCAGAGTACTTTCTCGGAGTGGTCCCATTTCGATTTGATAAAGATCTGGTGACTTCGGAAGATAGGCAACTGAACTCCTTAATAAATGATAGCAAATGTACTGGGATCGCTGAAGACTCACGTCTGTCTATTGTTTACACCAGTTCATAACAAAAAATCACACCGATACGCTGTGAAAGGGTAAGCACGTGTGAACCACTAAAAAGTGAAAAATAAAAACTTTTATGCAAAAAATATAACCGACTTCACACAAAAAAGTGAAAAATAACTTTAGCTCCAGAAGTCGGTGACAAAAAACTAAATCAATCAAACAAAGGTCACCGACTTCTGGAGCTAAAGTTATTTTTCACTTTTTTGTGTGAAGTCGGTTATATTTTTTGCATAAAAGTTTTTTTAGTTGGTTACTGGTAACTCGACGTATTCTCGCAAGACGTCAGAGTTAAAATGCAACAAATGAAGCCACCAAATGTGTACCGAAATTCAGCACCTAGTTTTTGAGTTAGTAACATTGTTGAAGTGAAAACTTCTTTAGGCGCGTTAAACAATTTTGAGTGAACAAAAAATCATGGAACTCGCGTGACCGTCACCTAACGCTTCGTAGCACTCATAGCCGATCCGCTACGGCGTAGCACCACTTAGCACCACTCTACGGAAATTAAAATAATTATCATAGTTGATGCCACAGTAGACCTCTGTTAATAATTAAAAATTCTAAAATGCCTAAGACTTTGGTTAAGATTACTAATCAAATATAGCAACTTTTTAACCGACTTCCAAAAAGGAGGAGGTTCTCTATTCGACTGTATGTATTTTTTTTTTTTTTTTTTTTTTTTTATGTTTGTTACCCGATTACTCGAAGACGCCTAAACCGATTTGAAAAATTCTTTTTTTATTTGAAAGGGTATACTTCCAAGTTGGTCCCATAGTCGCCAAGTCGGGATCTGATGATGGAATCTTGGCGAAATCGAGGGAACTCTTCAAATTTTATAGGATAACGTACAGCAATTTTTATATTTTCTACAACAAGTGAAGCATTTGCGTTTGATAAGAACCATTCTACCATCAGATCTGATGATGAAGCCAAGAGTCACGGAACTCCATAATGAGACAATGTATCCTAGTCGTGTTTGGGCTTGTTGTAATTGTAACGGTATGCACTTTCCATGTGAACCACTAAAAAGTGAAAAATAAAAACTTTTTTGCAAAAAATAAAACCGACTTCAAAAAGAAAAAGTGAAAAATAACTTTAGCTTCTGAAGTCGGTGACAAAAAAATTAAATCAATCATACAAACGTCACCGACTTCAGAAGCTAAAGTTATTTTTCACTTTTTCTTTTTGAAGTCGGTTTTATTTTTTGCAAAAAAGTTTTTTTAAATTTATTTTATCTAAAAATGTTTCCAATAGCAGTATTAACGGCACTACTCCGCAAATCGTGAAGTTTATAATTATAAAATATCTAAAGGAAACAGTCTAAAGCCAATCATTCACCGTCATCATCGTAAGACCATATCAGACCGGAATCACCCACTGTTGTGTTGGCTATAGACCTTCCCTGTTTTCGTTTATAATGACATGAGACAAAGTTAAAAGGTATTATTGTCTCCCAAAAATCTTTTCCTATTGCTTTAGCTGGGTAGTAGAAACCACGTGATGGGGGACCAACTTACCCAACAACACAAGAAATTCATTCTTTCTCTCACACGTTGCCCCCCACACTTGTAATTTCTGCTTTATCAGGGGTGCGTTTACAAATATTTAAACTCACATACTCAAACAGCTAGTCTCGGAACCGTACAATGTACCGGCCATGCAAATATTGGTTCCGTGCTATCGCACATCACCCATGCGGTCAAAAATGTGTGATAAATTCCTGACAATTTTAAAAGCTGTCAGCGTGCCAGACACATTTGATCTTACAAATATTATAAATGCCTGGATGTAGACACTCAGCGCTTACAATCTGAAATTGAGGCACTGAATGAGTCACTAAAATCTTTATATAATAAATATGAAAGCTCTAAAAAACAAATTAAGGAGCATATTCTTGTCACAAATGAGTTGGTTGACAAAGTGGACTTGCTGACTCTCAGCAACACTCATTGTACTTGTCGGAGTGAACCCAGTCTTGATGCCCTCCAGCCTGAGGCAACGGAGGACCCGTCTCAAGCTGTGAGTGCTCAGAACTTTATCATCCATCAAAACCATGATTCACAAGTAGTACAGCCTGAGATTAGTCATTTTGTTTCACCTGATTGTAATGATTGTCATCATTCAGTTATGTTTTCTGATAGTATGGGTAGAGGGCTAGGTAAATTGATCAGTAATAACCTGAGTTACTGTACCCAAAATTATTGCATGCCAGGGTCAAGCTACAAACAAGTAATGGCATCAGTAATAAAAAATGATTGTTATCTTAACACTACCATTACTCTATGTGTTGGTAATAGTTCTAATGTAAAAAAGGAAGATATCACCGACTGTGTTTCTGAGTTGCTAAAGTTAAGATGTAATAAAATCATATTGTGTGCTTTTCCATATTTTGAATATTTAAGTAGTAGGAAAAACGATTATATACATATGTTGAATAAACATGTACATTTTTTAGTAGGTCACTATAGTGACAGGCTTATGTATCTGGATATCAACACTATAGTTGGTAATCTTAAGTCGACACGGGGTAAGGTGTATCTACCTATTGTATGTAGACACAAAATAGCTCGGCTATTAGCTTATAGTATTCACACAGACATAAATAGTATGTCTAAGTTTAGTTATATTATTAACACTGCGACGATTAGTAATTCTACTAATGTACAGGTGACTGGCACAAATGAATATAGCACTAGCGCTATAAATATTTACAAACATTGTACTGAGGAGGATCCATCTGTCACCGTGGAAAATTCTCAATTAGGGTTTATTAGTGATAGGGTCTTATCGTCTGAGGATGGCACAGGAGTCTCCGGCCTCACTTCAAATATAAATTTAAACTAGAAAGTGAGACAACAGAAGGTACCATTAACAATATTTTTGTTAATCCTACCAACAGCAAGGTACCTTCTTGCACTCAATTAGTTAGTAAAAAAGGGCCTCAGCAGAACACCTTAAAATTATTCCACCAAAATATCCAAGGCATTTCTTCGAAATTATTAGAAATTGAATTGTTTTTAGAAAGTAGTAAGTTTGACATTATTTGTTTTACTGAACATTGGCTAAAGGATTACCAAATGCTTATTAATTATGAGAACTATATGGTGGGTAGCTGCTTTAATCGTAAAACTATGCTTCGTGGAGGTTCCCTAATATTAATAAAAAATAGTTTTAAATATAAGCAACGTAATGACATAGTAGGTCTCTCGGTTGAACATTGCGTCGAACTGTCCTGTGTTGAGCTAGATAAGCATGTTATTGTGTGTGTGTACAGACCCCCAAACTATCAAAACTTTTCCATATTTGAATCAATAATGGAAGATGTCCTGGCAAAACTTGCAGCCAGTAATAAAGCTACAATAATTTGTGGTGATTTTAATATCAATATTTTAGAAGAAAATTCAAATAGCAGTCGGTTATTAAATCTTTTTAAGTCATTTGACTTGACTAACGTTTTTATTGAACCCACTAGAATCACAACTTCTTCTGCTACTTGTATAGATAATGTTTTCTGCGATTGTGATTACTTAGATAAAGCCATAATAAATTGTTTGCCGTCTGACCATAGCGGACAAACTGTAACTTTTAGTTGTAAAACTCCAATACAAAAAGTTCAGATTAAATTTAGACCTATAACTTCTTGCAAATTAAATAGGTATAATATTTCCCTACAGAACAAGTTAAGTGTAATGAGCCAAGAGGATATTAATATAAATCAATTGTATGATCGTTTCTTTTCATTAGTTCACACGGAATTCAACAAAACTTTTGAAAAGAAGACAAAGAGTATTTGCCCTAAATTTATATTTAGTGATTGGGCAACTAGAGGTATCAGAAAAAGTAGGGAAAGGCTATTTGAGCTTTATAGCCTTAAGCCTTTTATAAACACTGAAACTTTTAGCAAGTATGTTGCTACGTATTCAAAGATTTTTAGAAATACTTGCAAGGTTGCTAAAGCCCTGCACATAAGCAACAAGATCAAAACAGCAGAAAATAAAATAAAGACCGTTTGGAAAGTCATAAATAACGAGACTAACAGAAAGAAAATACGTAATAATAGCTTTACATTAGATACAGCATGTGGTCCTAAAAGCTCTGATCAGGAAGTAGCTCAAGAATTTGTTAATTTTTTTACCGAAATACCAATAAAAACTACGGAGGCTCTTAATTCCTCACCTGAAGCCTCAATTGGCTTATTAAAGGCGAATGTGTCTGGCTGCCTGGCTGAATTTAAATTTAAACACATTAACCCTATGACAGTTATTAAAGCTTTCCGGCAAATTAAAATCAAACTGACCGAAGATTTATGGGGAATGTCTATCAAAGTTTGTACATCTATACTTGAGACCATAGCCCCGTATTTAGCTTTAATTTTTAATTTATGTGTAGACCAAGGAGTTTTCCCGGATTTAATGAAATACAGTAAAGTCATACCTCTTTTCAAATCCGGGGACAGTAAAGATTCCAATAATTATAGACCTGTATCCGTGTTACCAGTTTTTAGCAAGGTTTTTGAAAAAGTAATGCTTAATCAAATGCTTTATCATTTTAACACCAACAGAATCTTACATGATCAACAGTATGGTTTCACCAAGGGACGTTGTACAACTGACGCCGGTGTAACCCTATTAAAGCACATATTTGCTGCGTGGGAAGAGTCCCAAGACGCAATAGGAATTTTCTGTGATCTCTCCAAAGCTTTTGATTGCGTAAATCATGACACATTGCTTTTGAAACTGGAGCATTACGGACTGGGTAAACTTGCACTTAGCCTGCTAAAATCTTATTTGAGCGATAGAAAACAACATGTTCAAATAAATGGTGTTAATTCACAGGGTTTGAATGTAAAAATGGGGGTTCCGCAAGGCTCAATATTGGGTCCTTTCCTTTTTTTAGTATATATAAATGATCTACCCTATTTGTTGAAACACCAACCTCAAATATGGTGTTGTTTGCTGATGACACTTCTCTAATTTTTAAGATAAATAGACGGGCCCAAAATCTAGACGACGTGAATGATGCCCTACTTCAGGTCCAAAATTGGTTCACAGCAAACAATTTGGTATTGAATGAAAAAAAAACTAAATGCATAAGATTTTCATTACCGAATGTTAAAAGTAGTGATTGTGAGATAATATTGAATAAAGAGAAACTCGAATTCGTAGATAAAACGGTTTTCCTGGGGCTTACGCTTGATTCAAGGCTACAATGGGGTTCTCATTTAACATCTCTTGCGGGGCGCTTAAGTTCAGCAGCATATGCCATTAGAAAAATCCGTCAATTCACTGATGTAGATACCGCTAGACTGGTCTATTTTAGTTACTTCCATAGTATAATGTCTTACGGTATTTTGCTATGGGGACGGGCTGCTGATATTGAGTCTATATTTATTCTGCAGAAAAGAGCCATCCGAGCCATATACAATCTTCGTAGGCGCGATTCTCTAAGGGAACTTTTTAAGGATATTGGCATCATGACGGTTCATTGCCAATACATCTACGAAAACATAATGTACGTTAGAAAAAATCTGCATCTTTTCGGTAAAAGAGGCGACAGACACAATTACAGTACTAGAAATAGGGACCAACTAGTTCAGCCAGGCTTTAGACTCGCTAAAGTAGACTCATCTTTCATGGGGTACTGTTTGAGATGCTATAATAAAATTCCACAAAGTATTCTTGAACTGAATGAGACTAAATTTAAAACATGCATTAAACGCACACTATGTAAGCAAGCATATTACAAGTTGAGCGATTATATCGCTGATAAAAATGCTTGGCTCAATGCTGGTCCTGCTCCACAAGGACAGGGGCTCAAAAATTGATAGCATTAAATGGTATTGTTGGAGCTGCTGAAGATTGTACAACTATCTTTGCATTGTATAGATTCAATCTATTTAGTATTATATAAACGCATAGCCCATGTTGTGTGAGTACTATGTACTAGAAAGCTATCATTCACTGGAAACCTACTTTAGTTTTTGACTTGAATGTGCCCTGGCGGTTGAGAGTATGTCATGCTCACTCAAATGTCTCGCTGATCATGGCGCGTGTGTCGGACCATTTAGTTCCCTTCAAAATGGTTGAGCTGAATGGTGCTGATCCATGCGTCATGTGCGTGAACGGGCGCTGTCAGTTGTGACTGGTCATCTCTTAGTCGCCATGGTTTATTTGAATTAATTATTTTGTTTTTGAGTTGTATTTTGTTTTTGTTTGGCTATGGACACTTTTAACGTGCACATCTTGCTACATTGTTCTCACATAATATAACATCTCAACATGAATGATGTAACCAAGATTTTGTAACAATATTTTGATTTAAAAGAGTGTCCATGGAGTTTCTTGCCCGTTCTTCTCCATAGAGATCTACGCTAGGGAATGGGCAACTACAGTACTTTCACAGTTTTTATGTCTTGTGACTGGGACTGTAGCTACATTAAATGTTCATCTTTGTTTCGACAATTCAAAAGTGCCTGTTATTGGCCTACTTGAAATAAATGCTTTGATTTTGATTTTGATTTTGATTTTGTATGGATATTTGTGTTACTCTTTCACGCAAAAACTACTCAACGGATTTGGATGAAATTTTGCACGCACGTAGCTTATAACCTGGATTAACACATATGATACTTTTTATCCCGATAGTAAGATCCCATGGGAGAATTATCAACATCACGCGGGCGAACCCGCTGGCAGAAGCCAGTACGAAATATGTACCTAAAATGTATGTATGTCACCGTAAAATTGTCAAATACGTTATATTGTAATATCTCTAGCGATATTGTAGTCTCGAATTAGTGTCAAATGAACATACTGCTAACAATAAAACGCATTATTTTTCGTGAAATGCTTGCGATGGTAGTCAACTCACGCGGTGTGGAGGGAAGGAGGAGTCCCCCTTGCCCAGTGGTAAAGATATTGTACCATTCCTGAGAAATACCGATTATTATAACCTAACCTTAAAACACCTTATATTCCCCTAAAAAAGCGTAGTCGACGGAGCCCCGCTTTGCGGGGCCCCTATTTCCGGGTGCAGGGTTTAAAGGAACCTAACTAACCTAACGGGGGGGTGCCCCAAGTCCCGATTATGGGGGCAGAGATACTTCCGTATGTTCAGTTGACAATAATTCGAGACTTTACAATATCGCTAGAGAGATACACGTTATATTGTAATATAACGTATTTGACAATTTTACGGTAACATGTAGGTACATAAATTAAATATTATATTTACTTAGGATCCCGGTTCCCGTCGAGTATAGCTTAAGGGATCAAATTGTCAACGTTGAAACAAACACGCTTGTTTACTGTCAAATAACGGATCAGAATCCCTTCATACGGATCAACCAGTATTCGGATCAATCATCCGAAAAAAACTATTATTTATTTATGTTTATTTTGATGTGCTCAATGTCTTTCAAAATAAGATACGGTCTAGTGACCCGGGTTTGGACGGACGCGATCTACCAACATGGCAACATTTGAGTTTGACAAGAATATTATACTTTACAAGAATACATTATTATGGAATCTTTTGCAAAAATAAAAATGCAACGGTCCTCTGAAAATATAGGATGAAAACGGTCCTTTCATAAAGCTTTCAATAGGCATCAAATGGCCTTTTCCCAACTATTTTGGAGTCAGTTGCCAGTCTAACCGGATGCAGCTGAGTACCAGTATTTTACATGGACTGACTACCTGTATCTGATCTCCACAACCCAGTTAGCACTGGGTAAATAAGATACCCCTTGGGAATGGTTGTCAGACTTTTGAGCCAATTCAATTTCGACCTGTAACGACTCGACTGTCAAAGATCTACAAATAACAGACGGGACCGACACTTTAATTTGTTTTTTCACCCATCCTCGGATCGATCTTCACAACCATGGCTTAACCGTGATTTACCCACGAGCCTAAAACCTAATACGCCATAAGAATTACGTACCTCGATGTGGCTTAATTGAAACAAATCTAAAAATTAATAAATCCAAGTTACCTTTGTACCACAAATTGTTATTGTTCATCTGATTCAAAAGCTAATTTCAATTGAACAATGAAAAAAATCTCTTAACAATTTGTGAAAAGGTGCATTTCAATTAAAATTCAAAACAATAGGGTAGAAAACAAAAGAAAATGGAACGATGAAAATATTTCATCTGTAATTCGCGAATTCGACGCGTATTTGGAAGTCGTGTGCTGATTTTTATTACAGTTGCAAATATTCTGACGAGCTCGGGGCTACATAACAGACTCTCGGATCAATCTTTAGGTCAAGCCGCGCTTGCCTGGGTTGGCCTGTGGATTATGGTGACTACCCATTACATACCAAGTTTCCTCCGGGTCTCGGAAAGGACGTTAAGCCGTTGGTCCCGGCTGTCACTTGTAGATCTTTGACACTCGTTACATGTAGTCAGTGGCCCGAAAGTGCCCAACCAGCCTCAAGGGGTATCATATTACCTTTAATAAATAGGCGGAATAGGCAGTCGCTTCATGTAAAATACTGGTATCCAGTTGCACCCGATTATACTGGAAGCCAACCCCAACATAATTGAGAAAAGTCTAGGCAGATGATGATGATTTTGTTTTTTTTATCCATTGGGCACGTTAATCCGCTTAAGTCTTTGCCAACCATAACTGGTTTTCCAAAGCCCGAAATTCTGACCTCACCATCGGTCAAGATTTTATCCAGAAACTGAGTTGGAGAGGTCGTTATTGGTATACAGCAGCCACAACATAACTAGGAAAAGGCTAGGCAGATTCTGATGAATTGCCACAATCACTCACCAGTTTCATCCATATGGGCTTCCATATCAGAACTCTTGACGGTCCAGTAGGTGACTTTCCTTGGGTCAGTGATCCTCTGCATTAGTGCCTCGGAGAAGTTGGCGGCAAACACCAGCACAGCTCGCGCCTTGCCATGTGCTGCCTCGTCCATAGCTGTCGCTTTGTCAGGGTAGAGGACCTGTTGGAAACCGTTAATATTATCGATCTTATGGTCTACAGCAGCCTAAGTAGTGATAGTCTTTTTTGTTTTGTGGGACAAGCCCGCCACACACGTCCAAACCACTGTAACTCCTGAAAGCCAGAATCAACAGTGGCGACCACCAGAAAAGCGCCGAGACAATGAAGCTCGACGAAGTCCCAGAGAATGAATTTAACTGTCTTGGATCCCGCAACGAAATTAATCAGAAAGTATAGCAGAGGAGTAGGAAAAAAAACTGTAATTTCCACTTCCCTCCATATCAGCAGGAGACAGAACGAAACAAGGCCAATAGGCACAAAGGGACGCTTACAACTGGGATAGGCCCAGTTGCTTAGCACCACGGATGTTAATGGGTCCTAAGTTGAGAGCAGTTATATTTGATTCCAATAATAGGTATGGCAAAAACCAATTATAGGTATGCTTGAACGCACGGTAATTTGCTCTAGTTTCTACAAGGTCCGTATAGTAAATAACTCCTGATGATTGTAACCTGTACACTATCCAACATAATATTGCGATCATTTTGCCAGAGACTACACTCCCACAAAATGTAATGTGCAGATTGTTCATATTCGCAGTCAGATGTGGAACATTGACAAAAAGGCGAGTCAACAAGCTTGAAGGAAAATAATTTACTCTTAAAGTTGCCATGATAGTCTTATGGTGCAGCACCTCTGATTTTTCGGATTCAAGGTCGTATTGTAATCACTAGCTTCGTTGAAGGAAAAAATCGTGAGGAAACCAGTATAACTGAGTGATGTTTCACGACGATGTGTAAAGCCAAGTCTGAGGCCTGGACGGCATATAAACTCTGACACCAGGTCGACATCAACTCGGACACCACTAACCACACGATAAAGAAGAACATGGCTTACAAAACCAGGTTTTCTGTTAAAAGTAGTGTCAGCCATCGATCCATTCTGAGTTTCATTTCCTCGAAAGATTGGAGCCGTATAGTGCAGGGTGTACTATATTTATTATGGGTTATTAAAGGACCTATCTCAAAACCATAAGCACATGAAACTAAGTGACACTGCGAAAAAATGATTGCTGGGAAAAAAAACTTTTGAATAACTAACTGTCCTGATATCATAAAGAACTGACTGCCGCATTATTCTGGTGGTCGCAAGCACGACTGTGGAGCATGAGATCCTGGCAATTCCCGGATTGGCCAAAGTGTTATTTGGTTTTGTTCATCAGGAAGTTTTCAGATCAGTCATCATCAGTCACGAAATCTAGATTTCTTCCCGGCTTTTACAAAGGACTTAGGGGACTTACCATAACTGACGAAATGTGGACTTACCATAACTGACGAAATGTGGGTGTAAAGTGTAAAATTAGCCATACCGTTCAGGAAATAAAATATTAAATTAAAAAAAAAAACTAAACTCACCAAATTCGCTTGCCGTTTCGACAAAAAGTCCAAATATTCACAACTGAATCTTGTCAAGTTCCATTCGTAAGTATTAGGGTCCTGCGGGCAGAGGTTCTTGTCGTATTCACAAAGGGGTTCCGTAGAGTTGACTTCGTAGTTCACCACGGCGATCGGTAAGCCGACCGGGTAGTGACCAATGGCGAGGCAGAATATTATCATTTGCGAGACTGGCAGACCGAGAAGGAAGGCCAAGGCACTGGAAAGACATAAAATAAGTGAAATAAGCATGACGACAGTATCAAAAATTTTCAAATATTTTAGTCCGTCAGCTTAGGAAGAAGTTATAACAAAGCGAACAGGGCGCGCACTAGAGTCGCTATAGATAAAAATGTATGGCGGTTAGGAACAAAATATACAAAGCGATGCGGGGGCGCGGCCTTTTCGTTCCAGAGTGCCATGTATTTTTTTACTTCTTTACTTTTCTTCTTTTTTATAACTTCTCCCGAGTAAACTTATATTGTCACTTACGGGATATCTTCCGTAAGTGACAATATAAGTTTAGTTTTAAACCGTGAAAGCCTAAAACAGTGTTCTCCCGAGTATTGGTATTGAATAATGGCCACGTATTTTTTTGCTTTTGTAAAACAAGCAAACAAGGTGACAAAGATAAGACGCACTATAACTCGGGAGTGGATGCTGGTAACGTCAGAACTCACTAAAAAATATATCAAGGCGTGACGTATTGAGAATTTTAAAAGAGTCGTATTGTCGTCAATTTTGGTTTACGTAACAAAAGAAAAAATATGGGTCAAATATTTTTTGATAATTTAACTGACGGACTAATTAATCCGTCAAAGGGTTTTTAGGTAAACTTTTAAAAAATTCATGCAGAAAAGTATGTAATATTCTGTAGCACAAAAATTACTGAACACCCACAACGGTAATCAAAAGTAAGGTTACGTAGATTTTCAACTTTATCGCTAAACCATTGATTTAAGGGTGATTGGGCTTAAGCTTCTCTTAATTAGCTCTAGTAGTCTCGCAAGAAATTAATTGTTTGGATTATCCCTATTTTTTTTTATTTAGGCTGTGTTGTCACTGCAACCCTCAATAATCTCATGTCTCATGTTTCAAACTTTTTTAGCTTTTCGAAATTCATATTTTCAATCCGAAACAACAACTGTCGTTTCATCGTTTCAAACATTTTTAGTACACTTACGCGAAATTCCTGAACAAACTCAGGAAATTCTTCCATATTAAAGCCTTCATGTGGTGCCACTTCATAGGCATATACGACCCGAGCTTTTTGGTGGGCTTCTCTTCTGGGGGCATAGCTTCAATGGGGTTGATGAGCTCTGGGGTCACCACCACGCGACCCCTGCTGCTCATGGAGACATTGTCACCGAATTCTCCGGATATTTCTCCGATTTCTGCTTCTTCGAGGTCTACCGCTGATGGGTTCTGTTAATAAAAAATAAGTTAATTAAAAACATTTAAAGAATATTTAAAAAACATGCGGGGCAGCCTTTGGGTACTGCCGAGAGAAGTGAAAAATAAATAATCTACATGTCAGCGTCACATTGTAAAAATCTTTAGATTGTAATATTACTAGCGAGATTGTAAACTGTCGAAATATTGTCAACTGAACATACTGCTTACAATATGCCGCATTATTTTTCGGTAGATTACAATCTGTCGAACTGAAACGTAATACTGTGAAATGTATGCAACGGAACTCAACTCATGCGGTGTGGAGGGAAGTCCCCCTTGCCGCATGGTAAAAATAATGCTACGTTCCTGAGAAAAACCGATTAATGTAACTTAACCTCAAAATACTTTAGATTTGCCTAAAAAAGCGTAGTCGACGAAGCCCCGCTACGCGGTGTTCCTATTTCTCTCTGCAGGGCTTAAAGGAACCTAACTAACCTAACGTAGGGGTGCCCCAAGTCCCGAATTTGAGGGCAAATATACTTCTTTCGCATGCATGTCACAATATTACGGTTTCACTTCGATAGATTGTAATCTACCGAAAGATAATGCGTTAATTTTTTACCAGTCCTATATTCGTTTGACAAACCACTTGGTGCAATAAAGCTTTTTATTGGTCTAGTAAACAATCATCATAAAAATAATTGACCTAGAAGAGACAAAATAACTATGCTATTTTGATCGTACACTCAAATGATTGCAATGATGAAGAAAAATTGGTACCGATGTCAACGTGCAAACACGTTGCAAGTACGTAAGAAGCTACGTTATACATATAGACGCTGACGAAGTCAAATTGTTATCATAAACGGTAGCAGTAGCATACGATTTAGCAGTGATAGCGCTAAGCCCTGTGACTATCCTACAGACGTATGTCCCCCAGACAGGGTGTAAACAGACTCATCTCGAAGCCGTCAATTCAAAATCACTTTACGCAAAAATTGTTGCTGAGAAACGACTTTTTTTGAGGTGAAAAATCACGTTTTGTGGTAGAACTCAATGTAACGCACTCAAAACATTGTGCTGATGGATGGATTGAATAGTACGGGGGTCGTGGAGGTGTTTAATGTAAAAATCTTACATTAAAATTTGTATAAAAAAAAAAATCTTCCAATATATCCGTGACTAGAAGGTTCAGGTATGGCCATACCTAGAACTACGCCTACGTAGAACGAAAAAAGTGATCGCAATGACGGGAAAAACAAGTGCATGTACACCCTTTAGGTCTCGAGCTCAAACTCAAGATACACACCACTGATTTGGCTAATTCATTTGTGTTTTGTGTAATTATCACTTTCACCGAAGTGGAGTAAAACATCGTGAGGAGAAAGAGATATTTCTTGACGACATGTAAGCCAAGACATAGGCGGCATGAAATAGGTACTTAGCTTGTCTCGTAAAGTGAAATGTCTACTTTTAGTCATTTTCGAACTGGTAATTTGCATTGCACTTAAAAAGAGTATTCATGTCCTTATATCCCCGGACCCATGTCATTCCCAGACTCAAGCCTAGAGCCTGACTTAATATCCTTTGTTAATACTTACTGTTGGGCTTCCCTCTCATTGAGAGGAGGCCGTGTCCCAGCAGTGGGAAAATAATTATAGGCTGATGATGATGACGATGAATATACTTACTGGTATAGCCGGCAGTTCTACTCTCTCCACCACGTCGGCCAGGATGCTGGACCTCCTTCTCTTGCCCAAGTTCTGCATCACCGACAGCTTTAAGAACACGTCCTCTAAGCTTTCGCCTTGGTACCGACGGATCAGCTCCGTTGGTGACTCTTCAGCTAAGAATCTACCACCTCGCATGAGGCCGATCTAGAAGAAAGAAATTAATAAATGAAATACGGTTTAAGGCGATTAGCCGAGCTAAATTACGACGAGCAGCGGTGGCCCAGTGGTGGCGGCCCCGACTTACGTTCAGTAAGTCGTGGGTTCGAACCCAGGCAGGCGCATTACTTTGTGTAATTTATTACATCACCGCTGCTCTCACAACGGTGAAGGAAAACATCGTGAGGAAACCGGCATGTCCTAGAACCATAAATTCGAAGACATGTGACATCTACCAATCCGCACTGGGCCTGCGTGGTGGATTATATAGCCCATTCCCTCTCATAGAGAGGAGGCCTGTCCCAGCAGTGGGAACATTAATAGGCCGATGATGAATTATGGTGGTTCAAACTTCGTTTGAAATGCTGTTAGAATAAAGTTCTAATCAGCTTGCACTACAAAGTGGTTGTTACGTCAGTCACTGCGGGCCAAATAGCGCGATGTGAGTGATGGTTTCGATCGATTTACAAAAAAACTGTTGATTGGATTAAAAAACTAAAACACTATCATGCTAATATGTATATTTGACGACCCGAATGGCGTAGGGGTAGTGACGCTGCCTTACGTTCTTAGGGTCCTGGGTTCGAATCCCGGTAGGAACAAATGTTTGTGTGATGAGCATGGACATTTGTTTCCGAGTCATGGATGTTTATATATTATAATAAGTACCTATATATTTACAAACAAAAAAGTATATATGTAGTATATCAACTATCTAGTGTCCACGACACAAGCTTTGCTTAGTGTGGCACTAGGTGGCGCTGTGTGTTAATGTCCAGCGATATTTATTATTATTATTTATTATAATATTGCTTGTAAAATTATTAGCCAAAAAATCAGAATGATCGCATGCATATTAGTATGTTTTTTGTTGTTTGAAAGATATTTTTAGAGGTAAGTTCGTGATTTTTTTTTATACAGTCACATTAATTGTATTATGTTTTCAAAACACTATCATGCTAGTATATATCCTGAAGATTATCATATATTTTTCTGGTTTTGTTTATAGCAGTGAATCATATACTTTTAGTAATTATAAAACTCGCGGTTAGCTCATGTAATCGCCTTAAGCTTGACTCACGCGAGACCGTGCCGGGTCCGAGCTGAGTGCCGGCCGCAGCACAATCCATTGTCCGTTGCTCGGTAGCGGTTCGGAAACGTAAACGTGTCCATATAAAATTACACGGTTGACATTCGGCTCGGACCCGACATGGACCCGACACAGTCCAGTGTGAGTCAAACTTTATTTTATACTTAAGATTTCTTTAAAAATTATGTTAAATGTTATAATTTCGTGTGTTCAGTTTAAGATCACGCCTTGTGTTTTTCATCAAATGAATAGTGGTCCCGCTATTTTCATATCAAAATATTAACATGATATTCGCAAAACCTGGCGTGGTCCCGTCATTAAGACGTTCAATAAATTGACAAATTTTGTGTAATTCATTTAACAATTAGGCACACATCATGTGGACTTAATGCCAATGGCATACCCTACCAGTCAACCTTTGGGTGATGCAGAGACGAACTGTGGTAGGTGCAAATAAGAAAATTGTAGATTTAATATGCTTAATACAAAATTCAATAAATAATAATAAATAAATATCGTTAGACATCACACACAGCGCCATCTAGTGCCACAATAAGCAACGAGGCTTGTGTAGTGGACACCAGATAGTTGATATAATACATAGATACTAAAACTAACTTAGTCATAAGAATTGTTATTGGCCCCATGACTGAAGATGTTTCTAGCAGAAAGTACACACAAAATTAAATCTAGATAAAGACCCCAAGGGCCAAAGGTAATAAAACCTATCAACTTAATTCAGCCACAACCATTCCAAACTTAATAAAGTAATATAACTTACAATATCAGCCTGCTTAGTCTCATCTATGTAATGGGTCGTGATGATGACAGTAGTGCGTCCTCCTTTGGTGATATCAACCAAGTGGTCCCAAATGCTGAAAACAAACATTTAAGTGATTAGAACTATCATAAAACTGCATTAAACATTTTCGTCCAAACATTTTTCAATCGGCCAGAATAATAAAACTTTGCAAATTAATTTAAACTCTGGTTATCGTTGAAGTTGTACATACAATGTCGATTTAATTAAATATATTTAACTGGCTTCTGCCCGCGACTTCGTTCGCGTGAAGTTTTGATATCGCAACGCATCGCCTGCTCAACGGAAGCTTTTTTCCCGCTTGCAACATTTCTTATTGCTGCTCCGCTCCTATTGGTCATAGCGTGATGTTATATAACCTATAGCCTTCCTCGTTAAATGGACTATGCAACACAAAAAGATTTTTTCAATTCGAGCGTGTAGTTACTGAGATTAGCACGTTCAACCAAACAAACTCTTCTGCTTTATAATATTAAGTATAGATTTAAATACTTGTGAAAATTTCAATGCTTTCGGAGCTTTTTACTTTTGAGGTAAGGGAGAGTGAAATTCTTTCTTTATTGTGTGGTTAGGTGCCGTCGAGAAATATCTCTCAGGGATTCTAGTTTCCACATGGCACTATGTTTGCCTTCACAGAAATGAGGTGCGTGTTTTGGGTTTGAAGTCGAGACTAGACAGTCTGTATGATTTGGCAGTCCAACAATGCTTCTTCCACATTTAAAGTCGCAGTGTGTTTCAATACCACAATTCATGAAATGATAGTCGTTTTTGTCTACTTGCACATAAAATGAACTTACCCCTGTCGCAACACAGGGTCGACTCCGACTGTAGGCTCATCGAGGATCAGCAGCTCAGGGTCGTGGATGAGGGCGGCTGCCAGAGAAGTCCTTCTTGCCTGACCTCCGGATAAATTCTTCACTTGTCTGTAATAGAAAATTGCATGTAAACCTGTTATGTAAAGTCTTGTGGTGAACTTTAGACCAGCAAACGAAAAAAAAAAATACAAAAATGTAAGAGGTAAACCGGAGTATTATAATAACTTTAACGTGATTTATTATTTGTCTACACTGTATAGAATACTGACAGTGCCATTTTTCAATTGGAATTCGGTTGTATGGAACCTTCGCCACTGCTTTAAACATTCCGTCTTTAACTGGAGTAAAACTTTCGCAGTTATATTTCTCTGATATAATTATCTAAGTATTATAAATAAATAAATATCGCTGGACATTAACACACAGCGCCATCTAGTGCCACACTAAGCAAGGCTTGTGTCCTGGACACCAGATAGTTGATATACTACATATATACTTTTTTGTTTGTAAATACATACTTATTATACGTATAAACATCCATGACTCGGAAAAAAATGTCCATGCTCATCACACAAATATTTGCTCCTACCGGGATTCGAACCCAGGACCCTAAGAACGTAAGGCAACCTCACTACCACTACGCCATTCGAGTCGTCGAGTATATCTTATATCTTGAAGAAAGTTTTAAAAACAGTGGGAAGTTTATTCAACCAGCCATGTACTTAAACAGAGCTGAAAGTTCACAACATTCTCTTCCAAAAAACCGATCTGATCTGGCTAAAATTTCAATACATAAAAAAGCCATAGCGCAAAAAAACGATCCCAAAAATCACCCTTTCGTTTTACGGAAACAATTTATTTTTATATTTTTATCCTTTTTGGAGGGCCATTATTTTCTTTACTTACTTATCTTTTGCTGAAAAAAAGGAATGTCAGAGGCGTGTTTAAAAAAAATGCAGCTTATGTCTCCTCCATTTGACCAATTTGAGTTCATTAATAAGTGTGTGTAAAATACTAACTTGGTAGGGTTTGGTAACTGCAGCAGCTGGATCAGGAAGTCTATACGTTGCTCCACGTCTCTTGTTTTCATGTTCGCGATCCATCCGAAGTAGATCAGCGTCTCTCTGATGGAGAACTCGCCGAATAGTGCTAATTCCTGTTACAAATAATCATCTGGTTAAAATTGGTGGGAGTCATCGCTATTTACATTCATTTCCTGTATTGTTTGTGCGTTTACATACATACATACTAACTAGTGCACAAGTGGGTGTGCAGGCATAGGTATACTCTCTGTTCCTTTAATCTCATAGCCTGATGGGACGGCAATCCCACGCGACCGGAGAGAGATCAGAGGCCCTACTCTCTACGCTTCGTCCGTATATTCGGATCCATCCGTCTCTCTCACTCGCACTCATCTGCAGACGTGCGCGATAGAGACGGATAGATCCGAATAAACGGGCGAAGCGTTAGGGAGTAGGGCCTCAGGCGCAAGACTAACGGCTTAAAGTGCTTTCCAAGGCACGGGGGATTTGAATTAAAGAACAGGCAAGCCTGGAAACGCTGAAGGAGTGACATATAGTCATATACAGCCTAGTGACACAAGAATTCGGTCAAGAAACGATGTGCAGAAAAGGCAGTAACGATAGAGATGTGAAACTCTTTGCGGAGACTTGCGTCCAACAAAAGAAGAAACACAAATAATATAATATTGCCACCGCTATAGCCACTCATCTCATTTTACTGGTCAAGGTTTTTAATATTTAATCTCCGGTCACTAATGTATCTTTAGAATATTATACAGTATCTGTTAGTTTAGCAAAGTGTTTAATATTAGCTTGCTAAACGACCAAAAGCTAAGGAAAACATCCGCTGGATTACCTTCGGTTTCGTGTATGTAGTACCTATGGCTTGAGGATTATAGTTTTAGAGGAGCTACCTGCTATATATCTAAGGTCCTGGTGGGTACCTCCCATCTCGTAACTTTCCCATTTCGACAACTAAACAAAATAGCATCACAAAAGTCCCATTTCGTAACTGTTTTGACCTTCACACATTGAGTCTCATTTCGTTAATATTTGAGTATGCGTACATTCAATCCGCTAGCACCTTGAGCTCATATGCCTCACATGGAGGGGTATCAACGTTATGATGAATATTGATAATTTTGTGAATTGGACAAATTATTGCGCCTAAGCCAGACTTATGTGCACTTCATGATTTTGTTCTCCACAGTACTTTTTTTGGGTATTCACTAAAAAGACGATTTCAGCGGCACCAACATCTTCGATTCTGATTTCCTAGTACTTTCTGTTCAAATTCTAAATTGAGTTCTCTCGTTACAAACGTTTGTGTGCCAGCGAGAGACAAAAATAACAAAATTAACTAAAGGTTTCCCCTTCGTAACGGGAACTGACTGTACTTTACAAAAAACAGTTGTTCAGTTGGTTATGGTTGACAAAATGAGATTCAATTTATGAAGATTATAATAGTTACGAATTGAAACGTTTTTTCACTTGTTTTGCAGTTGTCGAAATGGGAAAGTTAAGAGATGGGACGCACCCGTGCTTGGGGTTTACTAAAAGCATAAACAAAAGCTTTGTTTGTGTAGTTTTAGGTTGTCGGGGCTATGCGTATGTTTACAACATTGATTCGGAAAATCGTTGTTGTTGTACACAGGGCGCACATCAAGCTACCTAAAACTGACAAATCTTCCCAATCAACGTTGAACCTAAAGCTTTAGCGATAAAGTTGAACATCTATTGAAGAAATTTAAAGTAAAAGCGTCAGGGTAGCCCGCGAAATTCAATTGCAATTGCTCATTTTGCAATTTGCAGGCCAGTGGTAGGTTGTACGTTGATTACAATATTGTTCGCGACTGTAAGACGTATGTAGTTACAGAATTATAATCATCTAAATAAGTAATACAACCATCCAAGTTCATAAAGGTCTAGGAACGATTTTGACCTTGAAAAAGCAGTTTCTCGACCTTTATGAACTTGGAGCGACGATACGAATGGCGCAGGCAGTAGTGAAGCTGCCTTACGTTCTTTGGGTCCCGGGTTCGAATCTCGGTAGGAGCAAATGTTTGTGTAATGAGCATGGAAAGTTTCTGAGTCATGGATGATATTATTTATAATAAGTATGTATGTATTTACGAACAAAAAAAGTATCTATGTAGTATATAGGGTGACTGGTAATTAGTGTACGATACTTAAACACGTGATTGTGCGCATGATAACAAACAACTTTTAGTATGGGACCAAAGCTGAAATCGCGAAAAAATATCAGCTGTTCAATACATTAGGCGAACATAGATGTACTGAACAGCTGATTTTTTTTTTCGCGATTTCAGGGTAATATAATGGTCTATAGGGTCTTATAATGTTCACTGCTGGACATAGGCCTCACCCAAGTTTCGCCACATTGACCGGTCCCGTGCGACTCACATCTATTGGATTCCCACAACCTTCACCAGGTCATCAGTCCGCGACTTCCGCTTCGCCAGTCTAGAACTTTTCGGCCCCATCGGCCATCTGTTCTGCGAGCAATATATTGCCCACTGCCGCTTAAGTATCTCAATTCTTCTGGCTACGTCGGTAACCTTGGTTCTCTTGCATGTCTTAATTTCTGATTCAATCACGCAAGGAAACTCAGAGCATAGCTCTCTCTATTGCCCGTTGGGTGACTTTAAGGCTTCTGATGAGGCCCATTAAGAGCGACCACGTGTCGGTCCCGTATCCCGTATGAAATCTTTGACATCACACATGGGTCAGAAAAACATACAATACGACACAATAATTGTCTACTAATTATGCAAAACAGTTATATAACTACCCTGAAAAATATCTATCCACATATGAAATTCGCTTCACATTTCACAATACTATAATTTCTGTTCTGACATTGATTACACCATCTACCTCAACCAACCTTAACGTCTAAGAACTAAGATCTAATGTCTTTCAGCAATTGGTTGTGACTTAGCACGTTATGTTATCTGACTTATGTGACATCTATCACCCTTAAGACCTATGAAACAAGGTAGATTATCATTCAGCAATTAGTTGTGAGTTACCACGTTATGTTTTGTTACACGAGTGCCATATTAAACACTTCTGGACACAAATTGCCCAGACATTAGCAGAAACTTTGAAGAATGATGGGAGATTCTAGCTTTATTGAATGGATCAGGAGTTGACTTCGATAGTTAGTTTATCAAGTTGTTAAAGAAGTTTCTAGAAGTTATGTCGACATCAGGGATACCTAAAATTTTAGATCTATGATAACGTCCCACTTAGCCAAAGCGACCGTCGCGTTCTTTTAATTCGGTAATCTCAAACGGCTTGTCGCACTTTCCGGGTTTCCGATCAAATTAATGAGTTACATGAACGCGACCAATCGGTTTGGATAGGATTCGGTGAGCCATTTCTTTTCCGAAAGTAAATTAAAAGTGTAAAGTTAGTAAAATATTACCGTTAGAATCATAATAGGTACTTGTTTTATGTGCGTTCCTTCCTTGTTCTATTAGTTTCCGTACCTACGCATGTTTAATACACTGCCATTGCCCAAACCCAGTATCGCTCTAAAATAAAACATTATAGCAACAAAAATATAGTCATAAATTATGAAATCTTTTTTTAACTTTTCTTACTTATCTTGATCGAAATCGTATGTGGGGTTAATATGTTGTGTCTTAATAGTTACTAATTCGATTTTATTGCATTATTTTCAAAATGGCTTTCTTAAAGTGAAAGCAGTGTTGCCAACTTGAGAAACTTCCCCGTAATCGGTTTTAACTGATATGTAGAGGCAGACGTTGTTTTAAAAATATTTCAAATATCTATTAGATATTCCCGCGTGATTCATATTTTTATTTGTAATTAATATAATCAAAAAAATATTTCTTTCCTAATCAACAATCTTTCATTAGTTTACAAATCTGAAATCAGTAATGGTCAGGGTGATTTAGATTAACTGTTGGTAACACTACCACGGGCAAATAAAAGGTGAACTGTCATCAAAAGTGTCACTGTCAAGTCAAACAGCATTGTGTCGTAGGGATGGGCAAGTGAAAAAAATATATCGATATTTATCGTATCGATATTCTTGATCAGTATCGATAATTATCGAGCGAAAAATATCGAATATCGTCAGGTTTCGTATGATTATTCATACATATTCCCAAAGCATTCAAACTTCTTAGAAAAGAACAAAAGAAAACGGTATTTTTATTGATGCTTGAGCCTAAATAATAAAATACAATTTAATCAAAAAAGTAGTCATCAGATATCGACACGAAACCAAAAATTACGTTATAAAAAAATCGGATTTGATACGAATTCGATACTCTAAAATAAATATCGAATATGGATATATCGCGATTTAAAAATATCGACCATATGTAGTGATAATTGGATGGAAAAACATCGATATTTCGATATTTTTTTGCACATGCCTATTGTGTATAAGTTGTTGACTTTGTTGTGATATCAAATAACTTATTATTACGTCGAGTACGTGTCCAGTAGAGTCTTCGAATTCCAGTACGAACAAGATATCTTTCTGAATACTATTGTACTGTTTCTGTGCTACTGGTGTGGATTGTGTAGAACGTTTTTTTGAGTTTGCTTACGTTGTTGGATTAATGCCTATAGAAGTGTGAGAAGACAGACTCAGCATGATCAAGATAGGCAACCGCAGTTTGTTAGTGAAGAAGCCATTGCAACACAAGTGAACATGGATGTTGCTACATCAAGTCATGGAGTGGAAAGTGCATCAGAAACTTCTGTGCCTTCAAGGGATCATTCCAGAAGGTTTATTTGGAAGCAGTAAAGTGTACTATGCATACATTTTAGTTAATAGGGCTATTAAGTAACTCAGTAGCTGATATTGCTGGTTACTATTGCAATTGTTTGGTGGGTAATCGAACCGTGGGATGCTGCGCACACGTAATTACCATTTTGTGGTATCTTGGTTGGGCTCGATATCGATCATTTGAGCCGACGGCTCCGTTTTTAGACGACATATTTTATGAATATGATGATATAAGAACCAATAAAAATATTTTATTCCTATATTCAAGCATTATTATTTTCTATTCCCTATACTTACTTACTTACTTTGACGTTTTTCTACATCGTTCTCACATAATTACGTATAATCTCAACATGAAAGATGTAACCAAGATTTTGGAACAACATTTTTGATTGAAAAGAGTGTCCATGGAGTTTCTTGCCCGTTCTTCTCCATAGAGATCTACGCTAGGGAATGGGCAACTACAGTACTTTCTCAAGTTATTATGCCTTGTGTCTGTTACTGCAGCTTTGATTTTTCTTTGTATTTTTGACATTCAAAAGTGCCGTAATGGTCTAGTTGAAATAAATGATTTGAGTTTGAGTTTAGCTAATATTATTTACTTAGGATTATTCACTGGTTTGATGGAACTATTTTCTGTTGTCTTATGAGAAATCAAATCATATTGTTGTAAGGACTGTTTCTTTGGTAGAAGGTTAGCTACAAAACTAACCTCAAAACTTGAACAGAAAATCAAAGAACAATAAAAACCCCACAAAATAAATAGTTCATTTTTATTTCCTTAGAAAATATGACCTCTCCCCTCTTTTATGTCCAATTTATACTATCATACAACTTATTTTCATGCGCAACGGCGGTCCATAGAAGGATGGGCAATCTCCTCGACCAATCTGTAAAAAAATACTAGGGCACTCTTTACACCAAATTACTGAGCTTTTTTATAAGAACAATCCACCACTGCAACTCCTGATAGCCAGAATCAACAGTGGCGATCACCAAAAAAGCGCCGAGACCATAAAGCTCAACGAAGTCCCAGAGCAACTATTTAACAGTCTTGGATTCTACAACAAAATTAATCAGAAGAGAAAAGCGGAGGAGTAGGAAATACATAATTTCCACTTCCCTCTAAATCAACAGGAGACACGGCTTATTCATCCTTCTGCCCAGCCTTTTCCCAACATTGTTGGGGTCAGCTTCCAGTCTAATTAGATGCAGCTGTACCAGTATTTTACACGGAGCGATCACTGGCTATCCGACCTCTACATCCCAGATGGTACTGGGTAATATGATACCCCTTGGTAAGACTAATTGTCAGGCTTGAGTGGACACTCATCCACAGACATACCTAGGCAAACGCGGTTAGGAGACACGAATTATTACTAGATAAAATACTCAGAATTACCAACTGACCTGAGGCATATACCCGATCCTAGGTCCAGGCACTCCACTCCCTGGACTGCCTGGCTTTCCACCCAGCACCCAGATCTCTCCAGAGTTCAGTCTTCGTCTGCCCACGATACAGGATAGCAGAGTTGTCTTACCGCACCCTGAAGCTCCTAGGAGACCGTATCTGGAAACAGTAGATTGGGATTAAGAAAATGTCAGAAAATACACATTGGCTTATTCGTCAACTGGCGACTGTGAATCCCGCAAGAGCTCGCAAGTTGGCACCATCCGATTTTTTATTTTGTTGTCGTCAACTCGTGCGACCTTGTAAATCTGACGTAAAATACGTCAGATGTACAGTCAGCTACGTAAACTTCCTTTAAAATGTAAAATCTTATAGTATCTTTAAACGAGCAATGATTGTTTTTTTTTAGATATTGGTTTCAATACGTTTTCATTTGACTGTACTTTATAACGTGCGTGCGAGTTGACGACAAAAAAATAAAATAAAATTGGAAGATGCCAACTCGCAAACACTCGCGAGATTCACAGGGCAGTGAGTTCGCAAAATGTGCGCTGCGAGCACGCCGCAGGTGGGCAGCGACTTCGCGGTATGCGATCCGCGTTTTGTACAATCATTCATTTGGTTTTTCTTCGTGGCGTGTTCGCCGCGCACATGTTGCGAACTCGCGGTGAGCTCGTTGCGCACTCGCCCCGCTTTCCACAATCGCTATAAATGTACTTAATAAGGCTCTAAGACTTTCAACTGCAAAACTTTAACAGGGCTTCCAAATCTAAGTTAGATTCGGAAACCCTGTTAAAGTTCAACGGGTCAACATTAATATAGAAAACAGGGAAAAAGCCACAAACTTCAAGTAACTTCTACACAACAGTGTCAAACAAAAATACTTCAAGTGTACTGGTTTGAGAAATTGCAACAGTTTGGCTGTATAAACTACATTTGACACAAGAGAATAACTTCCTGTTACTACATATTGACTTTGGGGGAACTTTTATATGATATTGTTTTTTTTTAACATTTTTAGGACAATAAACACAGATACATTCAATCACATTCTAACAATAATCAATAGCTTTTTTCAACTAAGTTGGGATCGGCTTCCAGGCTAAACGGATGCACCTGAATATCCCATCCGACCTCCAAAACCCAGTTAGTACTGGGTACTACGATACCCCTTAGTAATTTTTACTTTGTAACGACTGTCATTGATCTACAAATGACCGTGCTTTCCGAGGCACAGAGGAAACTCGGTATGTAATGGGTGGTCACCCATCTAAGAACCAACTTGGGAAGGCGCTGCTTACCCTGAGGATTGACCCGAGTGGTTGGTATTATTTAGCCATTAGCTCCTCATTTATAACAATTATAATTTATGAGTTACGTAATTATTTTCCTACACGCGTCCGGTTTTTACGGATGCCAGTTAATTGAATATGAATGTATCATACAGGTTACACAAAAACTATCGGAAATAGATTAATGATGCAAACTACATCGAAATCGATCAACTGGTTCGAAATTACTATGCGAATTCATTCACAGATAATCAACTTTTTATAGAATAACTCAGTTCAAAAAAATTTTCATCATCATCATCATCTCGGCCGAAAGACGTCCAGAGCTGGACATAGGCCTCTCCCAAGTGTCGCCACATTGACCGGTCCCGTGCGACTCGCATTCAACGGATCCCCGCAACCTTCACCAGGCCACCTAGTGGGAAGCCTTCCAAAGCAACGTCTTCCAGTTCGCAGAAAAAAAATGTAAGAACTGAAAATGATGAACATTTTTAAAACAGACCTCTGATAATTTATTCCACTATTCGACACAGTTGTTTATTCAAAGACTTTTTTTCATCATCTCCATGAATTTCAAATGTATTTTTTCAGGCGTTTTCATCTCGGTCCGCAAATTGAAAACATTATCGTTTAGTCCAAACCATTTGACTCAAATTATTTAAAAATCTTCCTGGACCATTTCCTCAAATGATCTTAGCCGTTTGTCAAATTGAAAAGACTCACTTTTGACGTTAATTTTGGCGTGAAATTATGTGACGTTTCTTATAATAGAAGGGCAGAAAAAAATAAGAATGATTACGGTTGAATTTTTAGGAAAAATGTGGTCAAGTTTTGTAGGAATAAGTCGCAAACTAGGTTTGGGACCAATCATGGACCAATGCTGTCATATCGTATTGTACGTCATAGATTTTTTAGTGCTATAGGTAAAAGTTTTTCAAATTGTCCGTGGAAAACAAAACATCATACCTGTTATCCTAGAAAGGTTTGGCACAGGTGTTAATAGTACGGTCGAACAAGCTATTTGGTTTACATTTTACAAGGTAATTTGTGGGTTAAACTGTTTACCAAATAGTTTGTTCGATCGTACACCCACATTTCGCCAGTTATGTTT
The DNA here is from genome assembly GCA_950022955.1 of Xestia ashworthii. Classification (NCBI taxonomy): domain Eukaryota; kingdom Metazoa; phylum Arthropoda; class Insecta; order Lepidoptera; family Noctuidae; genus Xestia; species Xestia ashworthii. Next base: position 15,721,540 of record OX465570.1, on the reverse strand, counting down.
TAAGTCCCATGGTTTTGGAGGCGAGTCTATTGCCTAAGTCTGGGTATAAATCCAGACTCTATGGCTGCTACTGAGAAACTAGAAAAACTCAATAACACTTTTATCTACCCAGGAATCGAACCCAGGACCTCATGCTCAGCAATTGTGCAACTATTCGACCAACGAGGCAGTCTGTGGAAAATGTATTGAGAAAATAAGATGGCCGCGTTTCTGACTTTGGCGCCAAAATAAACTACAACGCCGCTGACGCACTGCAACTTAATCTATGATCAATAATTATACTAAACTTCTCTGTCAATGTCATTCAATCCTCAAAAGACACTACTATAATTTTGTTTTGTTGTTTCAAAAAAGATGGCGTCCAAAATTCACACGCTGTTGTGCATCGTTGCCAAACATGGAACCGTGCCGTCATGGGAACCGCGTCAATTGTTGCCTAATGAATACGAGGTTTAAGACCGTAAACAATAATTATAAACTTGAATGACTCGCACGATTATACCTTAATTTTATAAACAAGAATTAACAACACTTGTGTCTAAATTATTAGACTCGTTCAAACCTTATCTAATGTCAGTCTAACGTCATATTATATGTCATAGTTCATACACATCAAGTATCGTAACAGAGGTAAACTACAGTTGATAAACCAGATTTTTGGTTGGATCTGACGCAGAATGTCCCATTCACAAAATGTCACTGTGAAAACAAATGTCCTATGCGCGAAACGTCTTATTTGCAAAACGGCTATTATGGTTATTTTGACGCCTGAATGCCGTCAAGGTAGAAGAAGCGCCTGGGTTGACTTTCTTAAGTTTTCTGCATATCAGTGTAGACCGTATATTTTGATCAAAATATGATTTAAGGCCGTAATGCGCATGCGTTTGCAGAATTAGAATCATTAAAATCATCAATACAACCCCTTTAAGTGTGTAGCGACCCTAGCGAAGCAAAACCCTGTGTTTGCACTTTCGATAGCCGGGCCGGGAGCCCGCTCGCCTCGCCGCGCCGGTCGCTCACGTACGGTCGAACAAGCTATTTGGTTTACACTTTACAATGTAATTTGTGGGTTAAACTGTAAACCAATTAGCTTGTTCGACCGTATGTATTTCGGTGTATTACCTAATGTAAACTAGTATTCTGTGAACCTTTTTATTAAATTCTTGTCAAAACCATTCAACCAGTGTGTTAATCAATTAACTGAACCTTTCCCTTAACACGCACAACAAGTGGTGGCCCCAACGTGATATGAACACGCAACCTTCTGATCTCCGATCCCTTAACACGCACAACAAGTGCAATTAATTCCATTGAATAACTATTTCATCCACCCTGGCTTTCCTCTTAACATTACCGAAATTTTCTATGGAAATTGTATTCAAAAGCAAAAATGGTTTCAGCTTTTGATAAACGCCAGCTAAAACATTCATACACACTATACAAAAACAATCTATTATGTCCGTCAGACATATTTCCAAAAAATACTGGACACATATTTTTTCTTTTTTCACGTAAACAAAAAATGACCAATGAATGAACCGGAAAGTTACGTCACAAGCCCCCCCACTTCTGACGCGTTTTATCTTCGTATTTTTTTATTAATTTCATAAAAAAAAACACGAATCCAATATTATTCGATAAACATACTGACGAACTAAACAGAATCATATATTTTTTAGGCAGGAATCATCACTATTATAGCCCATTCATTCCCTCTCATTGAGAAGAGGTCGTGTCCCAGCAATAGGAAAATTATACGCTGATGATGATGATGACAGACACCACTCAGAAGAATAGCAAGAGATTGAGAATAGTAATGTTCGACTTACATGGATCCTTTAGGTACTGTCATGTTCAAACCATCCAATATGATGTTGGGACTCTTCTGTGTGCCGTATCTCTTGTGTGCTCGTCTCACGCAGACGGCCTGTTGTTTCCTATGATAAAAAACGTATATTTAAAATAGGGATGCCTCGACACGCCTTTTTGCCGATACGATACCGATACCGATACTCTTATGAAAATATCGGCGATACTGATACCGATACCGATACGATTATTGAATGCAAAAAGGAAGGTAGAATAAATAAAACACAGTTAATTAATAGTTTTAGCAATCAAAATTAACATTTATAAGATTTTTATTTAAAAAACAAAGTATTCTTAAGTTTTGCGGGCAAAGGCGATTTTGCAAGTCTGATTGAATAAGACCTGCGGTGGAAATGACGGCGACAGAACTCATTTGGAAACTAAAGTACTTCTGCGCCATTTTTTTCAAGTTTGGGTATAAGACGTCATTTTTAAAGTGCAAAATTTGAAAAGTATCGTTGAATCTGCCATAAAAATATCGCCGATACCGATATATCGGCAAACCCGAAGTATCGCCGATATATCGGTATCGGATGCATCCCTAATTTAAAACATCATTGTCTTATGTGGGAAACTATAACAAGCTTTTTAACGGCCGTTTTCAATTACTTACTCGCCTAGCTAACTCCGATAGCTACGGAAGAAGGCACATTAGGTTACAGAAAACGGCCGTAATTGAACCTACTTCTTATAAGAATTGAACTCTTGATTTTATTTAAAAAAAAAAAAACAAGCAAACGCCACACTTATTAAAGGTTGGTTATCTAAAGATATTTAAAAAAAGACAACGCGAAAGCTAATAAGTATCTGATGGGATTGAGATTTCTGCCACCCATGAACACCCTTCAACTAAAAACTGTATCACAGCAAAGCTGCTTTGCATCACAGTATTTTCACGAAGAGCTTTGCATCACAAAGAGCTCCTAAAAATAATAGCTCTTCTTCATAAAGAACTCCTAAAACAAATTGCTTTGCTTCATAAAGAAATCCTTAAACAAATAGCTCTTCTTCATAAAAAACTCCTAAAACAAATAGCTTATAAAGAGCTCCTAAAACAAATAGCTTGTCTTCAGTAAGAGCTCGTAAAACGAATAGGTCTTCTTCATAAAAAGCTCCTTAAACAAAAACTACTAACCTAGAAGCAACAGTAGACTTCTGCGTCTTGAACATCTTGTGTCTCCTGGCTATGAGCTCCTCCTCAATGGTGCTGATGGTGATTGGCGCCTCCGGGGCGCGGACATCCTCCATGGATATCGTCGCCCCCTCATTGTCGTAGGCTGGCATTTTTTACTGGAATAGAGAAAAAGGGCTGTTAGTGATGAAGACGTAAAACATTTGTGCGAGATTTTGAAAAAATATGCGAAAATCAGAAACCTTTATTATCGGTTTCCATGAAGTAAATTATTTTCTTTACAAAAATTCCATGTAGAAAAAAAAATACAACTAAAGTTGCTTAATATTAAGGGGCCGGCGGAGCGCGCGTCGTTCATACAAACGTAATACCAAAATTATTCGTAAACCAAACATTTTCTTAAGGAAGTGTGTATTTATTTCGATTGGATTACATAATATCTAGGTTCCCAAATAAATATTCTGAAAGGACAATGCTATTTAGACGAGATATGAGGAATTTAAAATTTCTATAGAAAACTTATTTCTCTCATAACTCTTGTTTAAATCAATTTCCATTCAAAATGTTTATTTGGGAACCTAGATATTATGTAATCCAATCAAAATAAATACACACTACCTTGAGAATATGTTTGATTTACAAATTATTTTGGTATTACGTTTGTATGAAACTCGCATGTTTCGCAGGCCTCTTAAAAAAAGTTTCTCTGCATTCGGTAATTTCTGCGCATTAGTTTTCCATTGTTTTACACAAGCATAAAAAAGGACTTCATTACGTATGAGTCCGTTGTCACCTAGGTGTCAGTGGCAACGTAAATGACATAGCTAAGCACACAATAAGGTCAATGCAAAACAAATAGGTAGGTATGAGTAAGCAGGTAATTGGAGATCAAATAAAAAACTTCAGGTCGTTACGTCTTAGTAGAGGTAAGTAAAATTGACATTAATTTTGTACGGAAATATTCCCAATGTCCGCTCTATAATTCTTTTAAATCTCTTTGTTAAGGATGAATCAAGAAAAAAAATGGTGAACAAATTTGTAAGAAATGTGACACATAAATAGTTATTAACCTGAATTAACATATGCGAGTCTTTTAATACTGGGTAGTGCGTTACCTTGGTACAATTACAGGACTCCAAGCGGCTAAATCCGGGTTATAAGCTAGTAGTTTAATATGGATAGTATTTAAACGACTGACTGTAATGAGAGGTTTTCATTTTGAGAATTAAAAAAAAAGTTGTTTCCAAGAACTCAGTAGATGGCGTTGACTGACTACGTTACTAGGTAGGTGCCAACAAAGCCAAAACGCTTGAAAAAACACACGTCACATACGGTCGTTGACTGACACTTTCGTTTGCATAAGCTTCTGAATATAACCATTAGGACTAGGTGAAATTATGTGACGTTCTGTTCCTTGCAGTAACATACTGAGGTCAGCGCAATTTATCCAGCGACTAGGGAAGAATTGAAAAAAAAATCCCTCATTTAAAGTTTTAAGTGACAAAAATAATAAGTGAGCGACTGACTGCGAGTGACGAAAAATCAACTTTTACACAAAATATAAAATGTCAAGCTTCATAATATTTCAGCGACCTAATATTTGTTTGAGTGTCAACTTTACATTTTTTTAATATATGTCAAATGATTTCTTTATACTGAGCGTAGTAGACGGTCAACAGATGGTCGAAACGGGTAAAAAAAGAGGTGCCGCCCCATCTCCCGTCAGCCAGGTCGTCGTCGGTCGCTCCGCCGGCCTTCGGCCTAAGCTCCTCATGTCCCAAAGTTTGACTTTTGGGACCAAACTTGCCCTCTCTGTATTTCTAGTCTCTCATTCTTAGTCATTTAGTCGCACGGCTAGAATTTTAATACATAATCTGATATGGATTAAACAAAACCCATTTTTAGTAAGCTCGTTTAGAGTTTTATTTTACTTATTCGTCGTTATTTTATTCAAATTCATACCACTCAAGTTATTAAAACAGTATCTCATCATCAGACGCTAGGTATTTTTTATCGTTCGTTTTATCTACACTAATATTATAAAGAGGAAAACTTTGTTTGTTTGTTTGTTTGGTTGTAATGAATAGGCTTAAAAACTACTGGACCGTTTTTAAAAATTCTTTCACCATTCGAAAGCTACATTATCCACGAGTAACATAGGATATATTTTATCCCCGTACTCCCACGGGAACGGGAACTATGCGGGTGAAACCGCGGGACGTCCGCTAGTAATAAATAAAATTCATTTAAACGTTTCCGAAATGAATGTCCTAAAATCCGAGATGACGTGTAAATCACACAAATATTGTACCGTTTTATAGAATACCACACACTTATTTTAACTTAGAACATTGTGTAGATCATAAAAGCTCTACCAACAATATGAACAGCTAAAGAGCTAAATTAACACTACACTTATAAGTGTTTACTAAAGTCAACGGGTGGTTCAGACTGTACGAATGTCAGCGCACAGGGTTGACAGCCGTTCAAGGTTGTTCTGTTCAAGGTTATGGTTCCAGGGAGCGAGTTGACGAATTAGGTTTATTTCAAACTGTGATCTCATGATGGATATTGGATGACATATCTCCATTGAGATGAGCTGTCTGCAATGTTTTGTGTTGCCACATGCAACTGATACCTTGTGTTGCCACAAACATCATAAAAAGCTTAAGAAATAATAATCATATCAAACATCCCCCGTAAAGCTAAACAGTTTACATAATCAATCAGTTTAAATAATCAGCATTTAACTTAACTCATACTCTCTTAAATACAATGGCATTTTAGTGACCCTACCTGATCTCATTCTCCTCTCAGGAATAGCTTCGGTGTGATCGGTATCTGTTACATTATCATTAGTACTATCCAACTCATTATTTTGCTGTCCTTGCCTGATATCCTCCAATTGACTTTCAAGCAAGTTATCAGGTACACTGTCATGTCTTACAATAAACTTATTTTTACTTGGTCTAATATGTCTTTCATTTCTCCTAACCAAATTACTTTTTTCATTTTTTACAATGAAAGATCTAGGACCATCAGCTTCACCAATAACTTTCCCTGCACACCATTCTTTATTTGGTGCATTTTGTATTATTACATTATCCCCCAAAGTAAAAGATTTCTTATCCTTTGCAGTTTTATTATATATGGCCCTAGATTTTTCTTTGGTTAACATCAATTGCTCTCTAACATTTAGTGGTACTTTAGGTTTTAATAATTCTTGTGTACAGGGTAAACTAGTTCTTAACAACCTACTCATCAACAATTCAGATGGACTATACTCCAACCCTGCTACTGGGGTTGTTCTGTAATGCAACAAGGCTATTTCAAAATCAGAATGATCCTCTAAACATTTTTTTAACATGCCCTTGACTATACCCACTGCTTTTTCTGATAACCCATTTGATTGAGGGTATCGGGGGCTGGACTTTATCAACTCAATATCGAATTTTCGAGAAAACTGTACGAATTCAAAACTACCAAAGGGCATATTGTCACTTACTATATACCTGGGAACACCATGAGTACAAAAAATTGACAGTAATTTTTTAATTATATATCCAGCTGTTTTGTTCCTTAGAGACTTCACTTCTATCCACTTTGAATAATAGTCCACCAGAACTAAAAAGTCTCTTCCAGCAAAATGTGCAACATCCATACCAACTTTATTAAAAGGCAGGTCAGGTATTTCATGAGACAATAAGGGTTGTCTAGGATTTGATGGCCTGTATTTTTCACAAGCTTTACATTTTGACACAAACTCTTCTATGTCTCTTGACATTCCTGGCCAATATAACACCTTTCTGGCACGTTTTTTACATTTTACAATTCCAGCATGCCCTGCATGAACTATTGATATCATCTCTTTTCTTATATGCTTAGGAATAAGTATTTTATTTTCATAAAATATGAGTTGGTCTTTCACTACTAAATAATCTTTTAATTTGTATAACTTTTTCAGCTCAATACCTTGTATATTTTTATCATTTTTAGGCCACTCTGAATTATACCACAATATTATTTGTTGAAGATTGGCATCTTTTGCTGTCTCCTGTTTTAACTCAAGTAACTTATTATTTGAAACTTGCAAATCAATTTCTAAACCATAAACAACTTCTGAATTTATACTATGTACTAACTCTCTTAGCACTGGATCTAACCGAGCATTATTTGTGTCATAATGCCTTGACAAATAATCAGCTATATACATTTTTGAACCAGGTACATACCTTATTTCAAAATCATATTTTAACAATTTGAGAACCATGCGTTGCAATCGAGCAGAAATTTTATTAATGTCCTTACTCATTATTGCTACAAGAGGTTTGTGATCACTTTCTACAATAATACGACGCCCATAAATAAACTGATGATACTTATCCATAGCACAACAGATAGCAAACAACTCTTTCTCTATGGGAGCCCATCTCTGTTGACACTCAGTATAACATCTTGAATAGAAAGACAATGGCTTTCCTTCTTGTAACAAGCATGCTCCCATGCCACTTTTAGAACTGTCAGTTTGTAACACTATATTCCCATTTTTTTTTAAGACTGATAAGGTGGGAGCTGAACTAATTCTCGTTTTTATTTCCTCAAAGGCTTTAACTTGAGCTGTGCCCCAGTCCCATACAACTTCTTTTTTCAATAATTCTCTAAGAGGTTCAGTAGTTTTTGAATATTGTGGTATAAATTTACTTAAATAGTTGCACATGCCTAAAAATTTTTGCAACTCCTTTACACTTCTGGGTTGCTTTAACTCCTCTATAGCTTTCACATGTTCAGGATCTGGTTTTATACCAGATTTTGACAACATTAATCCAACATACTTTACAGTCTCACATCTATATTGTATTTTATTTTCATTAAATTTTACATTGTGTTTTTTTGCTCTGTCTATTACCTGACTCAAAATTTTGTCATGTTCTACCAAACTGTCCCCGGCCACAATTAAATCATCAAAATACACATAGACTCCCTGTATATCACTAAAAATAGCAGTATTTATTTTTTGCATTACCTCAGGTGCTGATGAAATACCAAATGGCATTCTCCTGAAGCAATACCTACCAAAAGGTGTTCCAAACGTGCACAGTTTATCATTATCATCCAACATAACTTGAAAAAAGCCATCTTTCATGTCTAATACTGAGAAGATCTGCTTACCTGCAAGAGAATTATAAATTTCTTCAGGAGATGGTATTTGATAGTTCTCTCTAATGATGCATTTATTTAACTCTTTTGGGTCTAAGCAAAGTCTAAGGGACTTATTTGGCTTCTCGACTATAACAAGATTATTACACCATGCTGTTGGTCCCTCTACCTTTTCTATAATACCTCTACTTTCATAGCTTTCTAAAGTATTTTTTAACCTATCTTTAATTGCCTGTGGAACTCTCCTAATAGGTTTCACAACAGGTAGCACTGATTCCTTTAATTTTATACTGTATGACCCTATATTTCCTAGGCCTGAAAATACCTCCATGTTTGCTTTCACGAAATTTTCTTTATTGCTAGTCACAATAGCATCCAATCTTTTCAACAAATTTAATTCTACACAAGCTGGCAACCCTATCACTGGCTGAATTGGTAAATCAACTATGCAAAATTTTAATTTTGCCTGTTTGCCTTTGACTATACAGTTTAATTTAACAGTACCTACAGTTTTAATTTCTTGATTATTATAAGCTACCAACACAGTTGAATTACTTAACAAACAATTGGTATTATCTTTAACTTTATCATATAGCTTCAATGACAAAGTATTACAGTCAGCCCCTGAGTCTAATTTGAACCTAATGTTAGTTCCATTGATGTTTACAATTTCATTCCATTGATGATTTCCACTAAAGTTACTTACTGAATCCACCACAAAGTCTTCCGAGCAATCACTGTCACTCTCTCCCTTTTGAACAGAGTCTATCTTTTTTCCTTTTTCTTTCTTCTTAGGTGCTTCATTTTTAATTGACCTAGTACGACACACAGCAGCAAAATGGTTGTAATTGTTACAATTTGCACACTTTTTTCCAAATGCTGGACAATTTCTTACTGGGTGCCTTTTGCCACAGTAAGTACAGGCAAGCATCTTGGACCTCACTCCTTGTCCTATATCTACTTTCTTGATTACATCTACTTCCTGCTTTATTTGCATTGACATTTCAAGAGACCTTGATTTTCCTGCCTCCGCTGCACGGCATTGGCTGATAACTTGGTCTAGTTTAATATCGGCCTCCCTTAACAATCTCTCCTGCAGTCCCTTATCTCTAATTCCAATGACGATCATGTCTCTCACAAGCCTGTCCTCTTGATCTTTGAAGTCACATTGTTTAGCTTGAACCTTTAGCTTTGTGATGAATCTGTCTACTTGCTCACCCTCTTCCTGTTTTAAATTGAAGAATTTGAAACTACTTGTGATGATATTTTTCCTCGGCTCCACATAGGCATCAAACTGTTCTATTAGATTGTCCAAGGTTTTATTCCCATTCGGTTTCACGTGTGAATTAAACACATCTACTGCGTCCTCTCCCGCAACATTCAGAAATAAAGCAATTTTTCTTTCTTCCTTGGCGCCTGATAGTCCTACTGCTTCCAGGTACAGCTGGAATTGCTGTTTAAATCTGTGCCAGTTTGCCCCATCGCCCGTTAAAACCAACCCTGTTGGCGGCTTTATTCCCTCCATTTTGTTACAATCCACTTTCACTTCCACTAAGGTTTCTTTGCTCAGTTTAAGTTTTTAACCTGACACCATGTTCTGTTCAAGGTTATGGTTCCAGGGAGCGAGTTGACGAATTAGGTTTATTTCAAACTGTGATCTCATGATGGATATTGGATGACATATCTCCATTGAGATGAGCTGTCTGCAATGTTTTGTGTTGCCACATGCAACTGATACCTTGTGTTGCCACAAACATCATAAAAAGCTTAAGAAATAATAATCATATCAAACAAAGGTAGTACTGGCACGAAAGGAAATATGCGGCACGCAGTTTTATAACTAGAATTTCTGTTGTATACTACAACGAAAGATTCGACTACTATATAAATCACGCTCCAATTAAAACCGTGGTTTGGAAGGTAAAATCAACTACTTCTATTGTCAAAGTCGGTTAAAATGTAGCCTGTTACCTGGGTCATTATAACGAATCGATTGATCGAAATTGGATTAATCGTTTAGGCGCTACGGTGGAACATACGAGTATACTGCTAAAATAATATCCCTTCCTTTCGTTTCGTCGTGGTCGAGTAATAAAAGACCCCGACTCTTACTCGAGCCAGTCCGAGATGCTGAACCAGTAGTTTTAAATGGGATATTTTTAAATGCACATCTGTATATTTTTTCAGCACACTAGGTAACTCCACTAATTAACTGAATGCATACCAGAAAAATGAATGCTGTGCAAAAAAGCCAATTGATTAACTAAACAAGTACTGCAAAAAAAACTAAAAAATAACACAAAACGAGATGACCTTTTTTATCGAATTCACACCAAAAATGTGGTTCGTACATCGGATATATGATATAAAAAACAAAAATACGAATTGCTTATCAAAAATACTAACTTGCACTCTAAATTGTACATGCCGTTTTAAATTAATTAATTTAATTTAAGACTACTTTTTTTTTTCGAATTGTATTAGGCTTGGTTATACATTTTATTATGCATGATGTGGTCTCCTGTAAGTGGAGGAGTACACCTACGTGCTACTTTTGTCGTCGATTCTTTTTTCGTGTTTTGTGTATATTCTTTGTTGGAGATCCTAAATAAATAAATAAATCAGCCCCAGCCAATTTTTTGAGGCACGGAGTAAACTCAGTATGTAATGGGTGGTGACCCATCCACGGACCAATGTAGGCAAGTGCAGCTTAACCTGAAGATCGATCTGGCGGCTGTTATTAGTTAGCTGAGAACTCTTGTACCGACAACTCAGGTCAGGAACATAACTGACACAGGGCCGCGACTGCTCCCGATGCATATTAATTTATTAAAGTATATAACCTGTTTCTTTAAGGTGAAAGCGTCAGGGTGGCCCGCGAAATTCAAATTTTCTTACGTTTTTTGCAATTTCCAGGGCAGTGCTAAGTCGAAGAAGGACTATGACCGTTAAAATTCGTTCACCGACTCTTATGAACTTGGATTGATGATTTTGATGATTATAATTCTGTAACTTAAATACGTCTTACAGTCGCGACTGATACGTTTATCAACATACAACTTAGCACTGCCCTGCAAATTGCAAAAAACGTAAGAAAAATTGAATTTCGCGGGCTACCTTGGAGCATCCCCCTTAATTAAAAATACTAAGATCGCGTCTAGACGACTCGTAAATAAAATAAATAAAATCTTAAAAATAGCTCACTCTTTATATGCAAATATGGTTTCAAACTTTTTGTTTATTTAAATGCTCACATGTTTCATACAATAGAATTATGTTATTTGTGTAAAAACAATGTGTTTATCTACCTAATATAGTTATTCACAAGAAGATTATAATAGTAATTGCTTATTCATGAATATATTTTAATCTGGTAATAAATTTGTTAGTGTAAAAGTGTAATTCTGACATGTGAATAAAAGTGTTTTTTTTAGTTTTAATTATGATTTTCTTAATTTTATTGTAGCGCTATTTTAAATTCCTAAAGCAAACTGTCTAAAGGACATATATACATAGCCTCTTAAATTACAGAACTCTTTTTTGTTTATTGTGGGGTAAAACCGTCAGAATAAAGGTGAACGCACACTTATCAGAGCCGAAAGAAGCAAAAGAGCCGAAAGAGTCGAATTTTAGAATTACTTTTGTGAAATCCTATAAAACCTCGCACACTTATCCGCGTCGAATCGGACAAATAGATGACGTTATACGGATGAGATAAAATTCTTTCGGCGGCTCGGCGCGGTCGATTCTTTTGGCGCGGATAAGTGTGCGTCCACCTTTAGGAACGTTTTTGCATAAAATAAAACCGACTTCAAAATAACACCAAAAAGTGAAAAATAAGTCCAGCTTCAGAAATCAGTGAGTTACTTTTGTTTGTTTGATTCAGTTTCTTTGCAGACTTGACTTGGCTTGACTTCTGAAGCTAGAGTATTTTTATTCTTTGGTGTCTTCTTTTAAGTCAGTATCAGACGAATTGATAACCTCCTCGTTTTAGAAGTCGGTTAAAAATGTGAAATAACTACTCAAAATATAAACAATATTTAAAAAACAGTACAAGTTATACGAAGAGTTTTACACTTGGAATAACACGTTTCAACAAAAACGGGTAAAACACCGTCTGCCTTTAATGTATTTTAAATCCATTTTAAAAGCTTTATTATTCTAAAAAGAACCTTGAATAAACACGGTTTGCGACTAAAATTCTATTAAAACCAGTATGGATCAGGTACAAAGTACTTTAAGGTATATTTTCGTCGAATTTTAATTTTTGTGCCATAAAAGTCTCCTTTTACTGTTTATGTGAAAAAAATAACGTATCTAATCTCAATTAGATTAAAAGGCAAGATATGAGGAATTTAAAAATTCTATAGAAAAAATATTTTTCTCATAACTCTTGTTTAAATCAATGTCCATTCAAAATATGTGTTTGGAAACCTATATATTCTGTAATCCAATCGAAATAAATACACACTACCTTAAGAATATGTTTGATTTACGAATTATTTTGGTATTACGTTTGTATGAAAAACGCATGCTCCGCAGGCATCATAAGACTTTAGACCATCGATACTTTGTAGGCAGTCATCATCAGCATCAGCGTAAAGCAGTCTACTGCTTGACATCCTCAATCACACGGCAACTTTCATCCAGTTGCACCAGCTACCCTGCGAAGACCTTCACTCCTCCGAACCTGAGGGCGTCCACCCTTACTCTTGCCGATTGGCGGTCTCCACTAAAGAACACGTCTACCCGAACGGTCATCGGTTCTGCGGTTAATAGGCAGGACAGGCAGTCGCTCCATGTTGAATATTTTTGGTACAAGTTTACGTTGAATTCGCAACTAAGAATACAGGGCTATTTATAAATCTCTAGGTGTGTAATAATTATTATATAAGAAGCTATGTTCCGACATAGAAAAGGTTAAGGCGCAAGGTCCACAACCTTTCAATGGTACTTCGAGTAAAGTATGCAAATTGATACTTTAGCAGATCATATATCTAGTAAACAAGTTTGAGAAGGCAACTGACAAAATCTAAATGAATCCTAATCGAATTTCATGTTACTTTTTAGTTAACCGTTATGGCAAAAAACAGCTCTAATCCAATGACTAACCTTTGGTTTGATTTGGCAAGCTCAGTTTAACCTCCAAGACCGCTCATACAAACTTGTAGTCTTGTTATTACATACACAGCAGCAATAATGTTGCTTTCTACCAGTAAAAAAATGAAGAATTGGATGAATGAATGAATGAATGAATGAATGAATGAATGAATGAATGAATGAATGAATGAATGAATGAATGAATGAATGAATGAATGAATGAATGAATGAATGAATGAATGATGCATTTATTTGCAAGAATATAGGTAGTTTACATAAGTTCTTAATATCTAAAGGTTTCACTATATTCGGCATTTCGGCCATACAAATATTAAAGTTTCATGTCTTGGTATACTAATAGCATGCAGTACACATTTAGAAATTGGCAGTTACATAAAAATACTCATCATAATTAAAATTATAATTACAACCAATCAATAAAATTAAATATAATTAGATTCATTTCAAATAATAATTTATACATAATACTTAGCTATCAATAATAATTATGTCATGTCAATTATAATAGTATTTGATGATCCAAAAAGAAAAATTAAAAATAAAATTAAAATAGCGAATCATCTGTCATTTTTCGTATATGTACTTATACAGCCAAAATGTATGGAACAACTGTTTTTTTAGATGTTTGGTCCCTTCCACCGTGTTTTAAAGTTTTTTGCCCGGTTGTGCCGATTTTATGGCATACGCAGACCGGGACGGCATGGCAAGGGATTAAATTTTTTGCCAATGGACATTCAATCATATAGATATAGACATAAGACCGTAGCACGTCTTTCAATGCAAATCCCTTTCGATGCCACGGCATCATTTAAAAGCATAGCGATTTATAGTCTGCTCGTAACAATTTTATTTTCCATCCACCCGCAGTCTACAGTCAACCCGCGATCATGGCGCTTGCAACAGCGTCGAAATATCGGGAGCTCAAAACAATAAATAATCACGGAAGATATCCCGTAAGTGACAATATAAGTATAGCGATTTATGTCATATTTCGATTTCGATATCCAGTACGTTTTAATGTCCATTTAAAAAAAAATTAAATCCCTTGCAATGCCGTCCTCTGCATAGGGGGAACATTGTATTGTAGCACCACTCAAACGTAACAAAACAAATGACTGGTCATAATATTAGACAGCGCAACTCATAACGCGCGCACGCACCTTGTCATGTCAGGTTATAAGTCACAATTACTCGGCAGCCATTACAGTAAGTGATGACATTAATGTAGCTACACGGAAAACATTATTGATAATAATAGAAAATATATAGAGATAAGAGTTTATTTGTGGCCATATAGATTCTTGCCATTTCTTCTCTTTAATAATCTGCGTTTTGGAATGGGCAACTACAGTCCTTCCACATATATTTAGCCCCCGATTTATGCAAACGTTTGTTCGACATTTTTTATTCTTTATTACGAGTATTATTATTTACTTTACTCATTTTTACACAAACTTTTAACATTTTTAAATATTAATGTAAAAAAAAAATTATAAAAAACATTTAAAAATATTAAAAAAATTGTAGCCCACCGGTATCTGTTGAAATGAATTAATTGCAACACTGATCTTTCTTATCTGTGAACTTTAAAATAACGAAAAATAACGACTCTCACTTGACACTTGTATTGACGTTGTAAAAATATACCTTTTATTTGCTCAGTTTGCGTATTTTAATTTATAGCTCTGGAATTACTAAATACTATCGTGAAATATCAGGTTATGGGCTATTATACGTCCGAAAGTATTCAGAAAAGTAATTCGATACTAAAGTGCTGTGATACAATCAGATTAAAAAAAATCTCGCAACCGGCCATTGTGGTCGTCTTTTTTTCCAGCATAGTTTTGAAAAAATACATTTAAATGGCATCACAAATAACAATGGGTACGATTGAGAAGCTAATTGGAAGAGAAAATTACCCAAGTTGGAAATTTGCCGTTAAAAACTATCTGGAACATGAAGAATTGTGGCAGGAGATTGAACCTGACTCAGGTTACGTATCTGACAGCAAGAAAAATACGAAAGCAAAATCAAAATTAATACTGTTGCTAGATCCTGTTAATTATGTCCATGTTCAGGAGGCTAGAACAGCGAAACAGGTTTGAACAAAACTTGAAAAGGTATTTGATGACTCAGGGCTCAGTAGAAAAGTAGGTTTATTACGGGATCTGATTAATACCAATTTGGAAAATTGCTCGAGTGTCGAGGAATATGTTAACAAGGTAATGTCAACAGCTCATAAGTTACGGAATATCAATTTTGTGGTAGGAGACGAGTGGCTTGGTACGTTGCTGCTCGCTGGCCTCCCTGATTACTACAAACCGATGATAATGGCTTTAGAGAGCTCAGGTGTGAATATTACTGCTGATTATGTAAAAACTAAGTTGTTACAAGAGGTTCAGGTATCAGATTCGGTTGCTTACCATGCCAAGTCATATAATAAACAAAATAATAAGGGAAAATTAACGCCGCAAAATCCACATAACCAAACTCAAGAAAAAAAGGAACCCAAAGGCCCTCGGTGCTTTGTGTGTAATAAGCACGGGCACATGAGTAGAGATTGCTATTTTAGAGATAAAAAGAAGAGTTTTTCAAACAATAACAATTCAAAAAATAATGGTTATTATGCTGCTTTTCCAGTTGGTGCTGAGTTGGAAAGAAACTGTTGGTATGTTGATTCCGGAGTGTCATTGCATATGTGCAATAATAGGAATTGGATGTATGACGTTTCTCCATCTACTATCAGCAACATCAAGGTTGCAGACAATAAAACAGTAGCAGTAAAAGGCAGTGGTAAGGTGGATTTTCAGATAAGAAATTCTGATGGCATATTAAGAACAATACAGGTCAGAGATGTTTTATTGGTACCCACACTAACAGTAAATTTACTTTCTGTAAGTCAAATGGTAAATAATGGCTGTGAAGTAAAATTTGAAAGAGATGGTTGCCAGATATATCAAAATAATAAATTAATATTGACAGCTTTGCATCGCAATAACATGTATATAGTAAATAATGTTTCCGAAGCACCGGCATTGCTATCAACAGTAGATGAGCGAGACATAAATTTATGGCATCAAAGGATGGGACATCTCAATTTCACAGACTTACAGAAAATAACAGAAAGTGCAGAAGGGGTAAAATTATTAAAAAAAGGTAATCAAGTTTGTACAACTTGTTTAGAAGGAAAAATGAGTAGACAACCATTTAAAAATACTGGTACTAGAGCTTCTGAATTGCTCCAATTAATTCACTCTGATTTATGTGGTCCGATGGAGACAAGTTCTATGGGAGGTGCCAGATATTATGTTACTTTCATAGATGATTACAGTAGGAAGGTATCTGTCTATTTCATGAAGAACAAGTCTGAGACTTTAGAAAAGTTCAAAGAATTCATGAATTTAGTTGAAAATGAAACTAGTAAAAAAATAAAAATATTGCGCTCAGATAATGGAAAAGAGTATATAAATAATGAGTTTAAATTGTTTCTGCGTAAATCTGGTATCCAGCATCAAACCAGTAACCCATATTCGCCTCAACAAAACGGCATGGCCGAACGTATGAATCGCACATTAGTGGAGAGAGCTAAGTGTTTAATTTTGAATTCCAGACTACAAAAAATGTTTTGGGCTGAAGCGGTTTCAACAGCGGCTTATATTACAAATCGTTCGCCAACAAAAGCTTTGGATTACAAGACACCATATGAAATGTAGACAGGTAAAAAACCAAATTTAAATAACATGAAGATTTTTGGTTGTCATGCAATGGTTCATGTGCCAAAGGAAAAGAGACAAAAATGGGATTCAAAACTACTAAAATGATATTTGTGGGTTATTGTGATTACACTAAAGGCTACAGATTATATGATGAGAGTAAAAAACAAATATACAAGAGTAGAGATGTTGTTTTCTTGGAAAACACAGTTAAAGACAATTGTGTTATTATGCCGCTTACTACTTTGCAACAACAGGAAACTACAGCTAAACAAGAATCTGATACCGATACTTTAGTGAATGAAAGTTCAGAAGAGGAATTATTTGATGCTACCAGCAAATCTTCACATTCAGAACTTAATGATCCGAATTACACAACGGAGAGCTCTGAAGAAGAATCTACGCCATCGAGAAATATGACTCTGAGGCCGAGGAATAACAAACCTAATATATATTTTTGTCATGAAGAGGATCCAACTGATTCAGGAGTATTATTAAAGGAACCAGTGACTGTGGATGAAGCTCTTTCAGGCCCAAAAGCAAAAGAGTGGAAAGAGGCCATGGACAGCGAATATGAATCGCTCCTTCAGAATAATACATGGACATTAGTAACTCTACCCGAAGACAAAAGAATAATCCCATGTAAATGGGTTTATAAAATGAAAACCGATGCAAACGGTAAAGTAGTACGGTACAAAGCAAGATTAGTCATAAAAAGTTTCAGACAAAGGAAAGGAACTGAATATAATGAGATTTTTGCTCCGGTAGTACGGCATACCTCAATAAGATATTTATTTGCTATGGCTGTAAAAGAAAACTTATATATAGATCAAATGGACGCAGTTACAGCATTTTTGCAGGGAGATATAGATGCTGAAGTATTTATGAATCAACCGCCTGGCTATGAACACGGAGACCAAGTCTGCAGATTAAATAAGGCCATTTATGGCTTGAAACAGGCAAGTCGTCAATGGAATTTAAAACTTACTTCTGTGTTAAAAAAGTTGGGATTGAAAAGTACGTCTGTGGATCCATGTGTGTACTACAAAAATGATAATGGAATCATTATTTTTATATTAATATATGTTGATGATTTACTAATTATTTACAACAATATAGAGAAAGGTAAAGAAATAAAGCAACAACTTCAAGGTGAATTTGATATGAAGATGCTTGGACCTGTGAATCATTTTATTGGTTGGAGAATAAGTCAAAATGAGGCCAGAGACGAAATTCATATTGATCAGACTGCCTACGTAGAAAAAATTCTACAAAGATTCAATATGACAGATTGCAATCCAGTTACTTCGCCCTGCGACCTTAGCTCCAAATTGATCAGCACAGGAGAGCAAAATAATATTGTTGGAAATGTTCCTTATCAAGAAGCAATTGGAAGTTTACTGTACCTATCACAGGGTACAAGACCAGATATATGTTTCATAGTTAATAAATTGAGTAGTTTCAACAACAAACCAGAAATACAACACTGGCTAGCAGTAAAAAGAGTGTTGCGCTACATAAAGGGAACAAAGGATTATAAATTAACATTTAGTCAGAACAAAGAAGATACAAGAGTGTTTGGCTATTGTGATTCAGATTGGGCTTCAGACATTAACAGCCGGAGATCATGCTCTGGCTACACTTTTATGTTTCAGGGTGCTTCGATTTCCTGGTGTTCTAAACGTCAGAACACAGTTGCACTATCAACCATGGAGGCAGAATATATGGCACTGGCTACTGCCACACAAGAGGCTATGTGGCTAAGGCATTTAGAGTCAGAACTACATTGGAAGGCTACAGTTGCACCTACTATCATTTATTGTGATAATCAAAGTGCAATTAAATTTGCAGGTATTGATTCTTACTGTGCTCGCAGCAAACATATTGATATAAGATATCATTTTCTTCGAGAGAGAGTTGCCGAAAAGGATATTGAACTCAGCTATGTTGGGACCCAAGATATGGTTGCTGACGTACTTACAAAACCAATATCTCAAAAGAAGACGGAAGACTGTTCTGTTGCTATGGGTTTGCAATTAAGAAGAGGATGTTGAAATGAATTAATTGCAACACTGATCTTTCTTATCTGTGAACTTTAAAATAACGAAAAATAACGACTCTCACTTGACACTTGTATTGACGTTGTAAAAATATACCTTTTATTTGCTCAGTTTGCGTATTTTAATTTATAGCTCTGGAATTACTAAATACTATCGTGAAATATCAGTATCGATAACAGGGTCAAAGCTACCGGTCAGGTTATTATTATTATCTCTTTTATTTTAAATAATTTGTTATTACAGTAGCGTCAACAGAAATACACATTCTATGAACATTTCAAATACCTACTACCATCATGAGATACAGCCCGCTGACTGACAGACGGACGGGCGAACAGAGGTCTGAATTCTTGTCGCGCTGACGGTCGGTCGTGACGTCAGCGAGAACAAAATTCAGCTGTAGGTTGCCGCTGACGTCAGCGTCGCAGTTTGGTGCTACATAGAGCTCAATGTATACTCATTCGCGACCGACCGTGCGCGACTGACCCTCAGCACGACAAGAGTCTGGCCTTAGTAAAAAGGTCCTTTTGGTTACCAGTAAAACCCAATAAAAATTCACCTGACCCAGGAGCTCATGCTTCAACGAGGCGGTCATAAAGGGTGTAAAACACCTTTTCACGAAGCCGAAAGGCACTTGTTCTACCCATCATTGCGATCATTTTCTTGTTCTACATCATACCTGGGAACCTTCTAGTTACGGAGATATGGGGGGTCAAAGTTACAACTTTTGACAAGTTTTTTTTTTTTTAATTCAAGTTTTTTCTTGTAAGATTTTTACTTTTAACACCTCCACGACCCCGCACTATTCAATCCATCCATCAGCACAGTGTTTTAAGTTCGTTACATTGAGTTCTACCACAAAACATGATTTATGACCTCAAAAAAAAAAGTTGTTTCCCAGCAATATTTTTTGCGTAAAGTTACTTAGTTTGATGTACGGAATGCTTGGTTAACGGCTTTGTGATGAGGTGGTTTACACCCTGTATAAATAACTAATCTCATTAATTAAAACACAAGATTCAACGAAAAATACGAAAACCCAGGATACGGAAACAAAATATTCTTCAGAAAAACGACTATTAATATTAATTAACAAATAACCTCTACATAATCTAAGCCAACGTTTCCTCAACAATATTGTGTTGAAAAAAAAGTTGTTGTGAACATAACAAAAACAAATTATGTCTAGTTACAATGTACTCGAATGGAAAATTACTACCTTTTGTTACTTGTAAGGAAATAATATAATAGGTAGGTGCCTAATCATCTCGTTAGTCTAGTGGTTGGAGGCATTACTTGTTGAGCAAGATGTTCTTTTTTTTTATGATGGGAAATCATCAAATGACTTCTCCCACTCTGGACAGAGCGGGAGGGAGTGTCAGACTTTTACTGACTAAAACCCATCCATGTTCCTTCCTCGCCCTTTATGTTCCGAGGCCGCGGTATCTCTTTCGAACAGGCCCGCAACCCCGGCAGGCTTCGGCCCTTGCGGGCCCTTCTCTTATGCTGACATCTCTTTGAGGCGCGCGTGGAACACGAACGCGCCGTCGACACGGCCTGTCGTTGCTAGACGGACGGACGGCTAGCTAGCCCATAGCCAACCGTCCACAGGCCCGAGCAAGATGACCTGAGTTCGATTCCCTGGTTGGGCTAAGTTTCTCATTTGGTTTTACTTCAATATTTTTTCAATAACAGTGGCCGAGTGTGGATTAGTTCCGGTTCGGTTGAATGGATGTACAGTCCCGAGGAACAATATTGTAATCAACATACAACGTAGAACTGGCCTGCAAATTGCAAAAAATCGTAAGAAAGTTTGAATTTCGCGGGCTACCGTGACGCTTTCAACTTAACAAGTTTTAAAAGTGTTTTTCTCCTATTGGTCTGATTGAAATTTCATTTTGAAGAAGAATATCATGTTCGTAAGAACATCATATTCTGGAACTCATTTTTATGAAAAAGATCATTTTGTCCGAGTAAGAATCCTTATTTCACGCGAAATATGCTTTTTTACAAAGTGTATGGCTACATATTGGTGAGGAGCTCGTGGCGAAGTAACTAATAACAGTTGGCTCGGGTCAATCTTTAGGTTAAGCCGTGCTTGCCTAGGTTGGTCTGTGGATGGGTGACCACCCATTACATCCCGAGTTTCCACCGTGCCTCGGAAAGCACGTTAAGTGTTGGTGCCGTCTGTCATTTGTAGATCTTAACAGGTCGTCAGTTGCCCAAAAAGTCTGACGATCAGTCTTATCAAAGGGTATCGTATTACCCAGTACTAACTGGGTTATGGATGTCAGATAGGCAGTCGCTCCATGTAAAATACTGGTATTTTTTTCTTTTTTTATTGTTCTTATTTTTTTTTTTCAGCTGCATCCGGTTAGACTGGAAACCGACCCCAACATAATTGGGAAATCGCTAGGCAGATGATGATGTCTGGCTACATATTGGTGCTTCTGACTGTACAATATGTGTATACCTCTGTAGTTATACATCCTTTGCGGATTATAGGCTTTTATTATAATTATGTAATTTTACAAAGTACCTGAATGGAAAATTACAAACCTCAGAATGTCATATTATTGTCATATTAATGTCAGAATGTCATATTATTGTCATATTATAATTCATTACATAAAATAGTATGTAATGAATTAATAGTAAATAATAAAGTATAAACTCTTCTTGGAATGGTAAACGGTAATGGACTTATCAGTAAACTAGAATACCTAGGAATGTAGCTTTTTATAATCATTCCTAGGTATTATAGTTCAAAAATGCTATTATGATTGACTTCTGTGTGTTGTGCTATGTCTTTTGTGTGCACTAAATAATTGATTTATCTATGTATCTACTATGGCTGCGGTACTTATGCCCTTTTTTTATTTAATTATTTAGAATTATCTAAATCACCTTAACAGTTATAACGCCAATGCGATGTCACTATCAAGATACACATACTTCTAACTCACTTACAAAACAAAATAAAAAACAATACAAAATGAAATTATTACTGTTACTTCAAACCATCATCATCATAGCGGCATAATATGATTTTTTCCTCTTTTCTTCACCTGTCAGCCATCACGATATCATTTACTTCTTAGTTTTTTTTTTTTAAAGTACCACACCATTTTTTTTTTTCAAATTGAAGTACCTAATTCAATAAACTGATTATTATTTCAAGCCAGTAAATGTAAGCTTGTAGGTACCAATAATATTTTATGTTTACCTAGTTTCCAGATTTAATTTTTGTAAATCTGAATACGCTACATTGATCGCCATTGTTTTTTTTTTTATTTTTTTGCGAAGTAACTTCAACGACATAGGATTAATATTTCAAACAAAAAGTACAGAGGCGGACTTCATGCCATTAGCTTTTTCTACCTGTCAACCTTTGAGATTTTTCCTACATGTGAACAAACTTTTCCATTTTTAACCTCCGACACAAAAGCGACGGGGTGTTATATGTTTGACGTGTCTGTGTATGTGGGTGGCTCTCTGTGGCATCGTAGCTCCCGAACGGATGACCCGATTTTGATTTTGCTTTTTCTGTTTGAAAGCTGAATTAGTCGGGAGTGTTCTATGTTTGATGAAAATCGGTCCAAGATGTCCGCCGCCACAAAATGGCGGACATTACATATTTATTCATCAACGCCTTAAATGTGGGTATCAAATAAAAGGGCTTGACTAGTAGAATACTATGTGTTATAATAAATGTTAAGTACTTGTACAATCTTACAATGATTAATCAATAAACCGTACCTTACATTCAAAGAATTCATACAATTTACATACCTACACCACATGTTTATAAAACCCAATAAGGGAATTACTTTGTAACTGATCACCAACCTGATTGAAATATTTGTAATTAATAAATAACAACCTCATTTACTCGAGTCCATGACCACAGACCGGTTGCTCTGACGTCAACAGAAATACCCAATAACCTAAGGAATCAAGGTTAGCGTTTCTCCAACAAGAAAAACATAGATTAATTATTGTCTGAATGGTTATCAAGTTTTGGAACTTGAAGTCACACTGACTAAGTTCAAATTCTATTGCAACCCTTTAGGATTTTTTTGTAATAAGTACTCACTATTATACTGGTCTAAAGGCGCTCCCGGGAGCATGCACCTACAATGTACGGTAGACTAAGCTATTTAGTTTGTAGCAGATATATTACATAAGCTGCTACTAGTTTTTCAAACCAAACAAATAACCTTGGTCAACAACATTTTGAGGTTATTTTGCCAATGAAACCATGAACCCGAAACACGTTAGAGAATGGATAACCAGCATCATACATGAGACGGTTAGGTGTTAGATAGCTCAAAACAGTATTTACTTAGAATTGAGAAGTTGTAAATAACTAGTAATCATGTGAACACTAACCAATGTCGGCAATATTGATGTGCAGATTGTTCATTGTCTACGGCACAGATTCGGGTCATAAAACCATCTTTGGAATCCTCATAAAACATACAATCCAAATAAAACAATGGTTATAGGATTTATTAAAACTTTTTATTTGACATCAAAAATAATTTTATTACAGAAGTTGTCGCGTTTCATTCCACGCAACCGTCAAATCATACGGATCGCGCTCAGTCATTGTAAAGATACACTTAAAAATCCATAACTTTATCAAGAGTATATTTACGCAAACAATTCAGTCATGTGTGTGTATGGGATACGGCAACGTATTAATTAAGATGTATCACCTTAAAATTAGAATTAATAAATATAAGCAATTCATTTTCCAAGTTGCCATGTTAAGTGAAACGAATTGTCAATTTTGCATATTTGTGAATTTCCGTTTTTAGACGTCAGTCTGGGTCCAACATCCGCGCACGCTTCACGTGAGAACCCGGACTCCCGGCGTTGTTCGGTTTTTTTTAAATTTAAGATGGCGGAGTAAAAATTTTCCACGCGTCCATGTGCGCAATATTTCTTTTTCGTTGTAATTTTTAACGCAATTCTGCGATGGACTACGGCCTGTAGCCACGAGGATGTCGGTCAAATCGATTTCGTCACCTCCGTAAATGTGGCGCAAGCAAATCAACGCTGCGAGAACTTAGCGCGTGGCTTCATCGATGACCGCGTGTCCACGGTAACCTCACGACCGACCGAAGGAGGTCGAGAAGACGCGGACGTAGCGATATCTTCGCTCAGCTCAGCGTGCCAGCGTCCTTGGGAGGCGTCCCGTCCGTAGGGCTCCGCATTAGCGTGAGTGTCTGCCACCATCCATGTGTGGTAGGCGACCCCAAGGACTATTCGTCGTGCCTGCTTCGCTTCCCGCACCCGCCTTCTACACCAGCCTCCGCGCGCCCAGGCGCGAGGCCACGACGATCGCTATCGAGCACGTGCTCTGGCGATCGCCCGGTCCCCCAGCCCCGCGGAGAACCGCGAGAGCTTCGGCGACGTTCTACGGCGTAGGGAGTGCGATCATGGTACCATGAGTAAGTTCACCTTTTTATATAATCTGGCCAGAGAAAAACTAGAGTCAGTGCGCGTTTAACTTCAGAGGCCCGCTGCCCTATTCCTACTTCAGAATACTTAGTAGTAAGGTGTAAACGACTTTGTACAGCCTTCGATAACTTATGTAAATAACTTGTGTTAATATATTACCATTGTTATTGTTCTGGTTGAACTTCCTAGTTTTATTCTGAACAAACCTCCCATAGTCTTTCCAAAGCAAGAGGTCCTTGAACCAATAGTTTGATGCATACTCCGAGAGCTTGAAGACCTTTTTATTTGTAATCCTAAAATCATCGTGTGTTTACCTTCTACTTACTTACAACCTCAAACCACAACTTTTTTCTTTCGCACCTCAACTACAACTACAACTATAACAAACAATTAATTATTATTTTTTTTTTTTTTTTTTTTTTTCACACACGACAATGGCGCCCGAACGTTTATTATAACATTATACTATGGGATTTGTTTAGAGTATTTCTGGTGATTGTTTTTTTTTATAGTCAAAACTTGTTGCGTTAACATTCTCCAACACAATTTGTATTAGAAACTTTTAGGTGGCATCTGACACATCGACATCGGAACGGTGACTGCTTCGCATTTTTGAGAGTTTATTTGTTTTGGTGAAGCAACATTTTACAGTTGAAAACATGACATTTTGATTTTATTTTGGGGAAATATTTTATATTCATGTACTGACAACAGTAACTTTATTTGGATTGCTCTCACTACTTCCTCAGCAAGCATCCGTTCAGGTACTAACCGTTTAAATTTAATAATAATTTCTGTTGTGTCGTCACAATGGCTGACCCACCAGAAAAATTTGAAGATACAGAGGATGATGCGCACGACAAATCCGATTCAGACGATGTCTCTCGAAATGTAACGCGTAGACAAAAAGATGCATTTCAGCAATCAATGTCAACCGCATCCCATGACACAAAACACACTTACCAACCTTCACATAGTCAAACGGTACCAGCAGTCGACTCGAATGTCATAACTTATGTAGTACGCGATGACAATTTCAGATCATGGAATTTAAAGTTCACCGGCGACTCAAGTATAGTGGATTTTTTCTTGCGAATTGATGACTGCATGCGCACTAGAGACGTACCGGAACATAAAATTGTTAAATGTTTTTCAGACTTATTGGGCGGGAAAGCACTAGATTATTATAGACAGATTAGAGACTCAGTAGTCACTTTGGAGGATTTGCAAAATAAGTTTAGAACATTCTTCTCATCTTTTGACAATGATTTCACCTTGGAGAAACAAATTAGAGATCACAAGCAAAGCGTAGGTCAACCATTGCATATCTACGTGCTAGACATGCAAACCTTAAACTCAAGACTTACTTCACCATTGTCAGAAATTACCCTTATAGAAATTATAAAACATAATTTATTGCCAACCTATGCACAACTCTTAGCTGTCAATGACATACAGACCATTGACAGATTAATTTCACTAGGCAAGCGTTACGAAGCATACGCTGTATCCACACCATGTAACTCTGTCACAAAACCTAATAAGGGTCCGAAACAAGTAACCGTCCTTAACACTCAATATAAGAAAAAGGAAAAAACACCGGTTACATGCCGGAAATGTAAGAAGTCTGGTCATACATATAAACAATGCAGATCAGTACCTGGCATTGTTTGCTTTAAGTGTGGGGCAAAAGGGGTACTAACTACCCGCTGTCCAAAGTGCAACCCACCCACAAACACCCACCCGGATCAAAAATCAAATTCAAAAAACTAGATCACCCAGGAGTACCTAGTGCCTCTCCAAATAAACAACACTTAGGTACGGTGACTCCTGGTATAACATGTGGGAAACTAGACAACAGAATCTTTGTAGAATTCTTAATTAAAGACAGAACTTACAGCGGACTTTTGGATACAGGTGCAAACCTCTCAGTCATAGGTAACGATTACCATAACCCTCTTTCAGATTTAGGATTCAAAATAGAAACAACACACTGGACCGCAAAGTGTGCCAACGGATCTCAAGTGAGAACGATAGGTACTATGTCCATACCAGTCAACTTCAAAGATAAAACTTGGGATATCACATTTATGGTTATACCAGAGATTTCCGACAACTTCATTTTAGGCATGGACTTTGTACATCAATTTGGAATTTTAAATTATTTTTATTTTGATAGCATACAGCTAGTTGACAAAAATAACGACATACACCCACAAGCTTCAAAACAGCTGTGCGGTATAACATCCAAAAATGAACTATCACCATTAGAAACAATAGAACTAGAAAAAGTAATTAATAAATTTAAAACAATAAGTACAGAAGAGAAAGGTTTAGGAAAAACCGACATAATTGAACATAGAATTGTAACAACAGGTTCACCAATTAAACAAAAATACTACCCTTTATCGCCAGTGAAATTGCAAGCACTGAACGATGAAGTGGACAGAATGTTAGAACTAGGCGTAATTGCTCCATCTAAATCACCTTGGTCCAACCCGGTGGTTAGGTATGACTCCAAAAAAAGATGGTTCACTCAGATTTTGTTTGGATGCTAGAAAGCTTAATGATGTCACTCTAAAAGACTCCTACCCATTGCCTTATATATCTTCAATATTAGATAACCTTAAAGGAGCTCGTTATTTAACTTCAGTAGATTTATCAGCTGCTTATTGGCAACTACCACTTTGCGATTCCGATAATTTAGATGGTAATGGCACTTCTTGTCAGAAAACCGCATTCGTAGTACCTAACAGAGGACTATTTGAATTCAAGAGAATGCCTTTTGGATTATGTAACGCTGGTTGCGATTTGCAACGTTTGATTGACTCATTGTTTCACCACAAGTATGGCGAAAAAATTTTTGGATATTGTGATGATCTTTTAATAGCTACTACTTCATTTGAAGAGCATATTGCTATATTGAACGATGTCATAGAAACATTAAGCAAAGCAGGTTTGACAATAAATTTTGAAAAATGCGAATTTTGTAAAGATCAGCTAAATTACTTGGGCTACGTTGTAAGCTCAAAAGGCCTGCAAACAGATCCAAGGAAATTGGACTGTATTAGAAATTTCCCAAGACCAACTACAGCGAAACAGTTGCGAGCGTTCATAGGTTTATGTTCATACTACAGGGGCCTAATTCTGCTATTTTAATAAATTCGTCACTCCAACACGATTCCATTCTCATCCCATTGTCATTTTGCTTAAAGTTCGTAATCTGCTAAATTCACAATGGTCGGTCTATGGTCTCGTAATAAAATTGTGTTTTAAGTGCATTTTCGTATTGTCATTATTATAAAACCCTTAGTACAAATGATTTTCGAAATCTACTACTAAATGCGAACATTTATTCATGCCAGATGTCATGTACGAGATTAATATTCTATGACATTTCTTTCAATGGAGTGTCAGTGGTTGTTCATTGAGAAGTCATAATGGCGCCATTATGATAGTAGAATTAACAAACTTGTCAAAATTTGACAGAACTTGATCATTATGAAATCAATGATCGAATACTCTGACACTATTGTAATAGCAGAATCGAGGCCCAGGAGATTTGTTAATAACTTTTCAACAATAATAGCTCCAATGACGGCGTTAATAGGTAAGAAAAAAGGAAAAGAGGCAATAGCTTGGTGTATTGAAGCGGAAAGGTCTTTCATAGCACTCAAAGAAGCACTTACTCAAGCTCCAGTATTAGCCTGTCCGGATTTTACAATACCGTTTCAGATTCATACCGACGCATCATCAGTCGGAATTGGTAGCGTTCTTGTACAAGAAATAGACGGTGTAGAACATCCCGTAGCATTTCACTCCCGTTTACTGTCAAAAACAGAACGAAATTATAGCACAACGGAGCGAGAGCTGTTGGCTGTAGTTGATTCCGTTATACATTTTAGGCCTTACATTGATTGTGCTCATTTTATTTTGGTTACAGACCACATGTGTCTAAAGTGGTTAAAATCATTAAACAACCCGTCAGGTCGTTTAGCTCGTTGGGCAATGCAACTAGCTTGTTTTGACTTTGAAATCCGTCATCGGAAAGGTGCTTTGCACGTAGTTCCAGATGCGTTATCTAGAGCAGAACTCAACGCAGTATCATTTTCAGGGGGTACGAATTCAAGCGATGAGTGGTACAATAAATTATTTAAAAATGTACAAACTCATCCAACATATCATAAGAACTATCAAATTAAAAATAACATATTGTACAGAATACAGTAAACCCTTGACACAGTTACAAGACGAAAACTCATGGAAAATGGTTATACCACATGACGTAGCACAGGACTGCATAAAGGAAAATCACGAAATAACCGCCGTGCATCCTGGTTCATTTAAAACTTTAGCAAAGATAAAAGAAAATTACTTCTGGAAGGGTATGTATGCAGATGTTAAGAGTTATGTGTCAAACTGTGAAAAGTGTAAGGCTTATAAACACTCAAATGAAACACCACACGGACACATGACAAACCAGAAAAAGGTAGATCGTCCGATGCATACACTCTCCATTGACACAATTGGTCCCTTTGCAAAAGCATACTCAGGTCATGTATATATTCTTTCCATTGTAGATGTATTCACAAAATATTGTTGGCTACACCCCCTTAGAACTGCAACCACAAAGACAGTAACTTCTTTTATCGAATCAGAAATTTTATTAAAAGAGGGCACACCATGCGTTATTATATGTGACAACGCCACGATTTTTCAAAGTAAGGAATTTAAAAACTTTTGTACAAAATATTCAATACCAAAAATATTTAACAACGCATATTATGCACCACAATCAAACACTGTGGAACGCTATAATCAAACCATTCAAACTTGCTTAGCTATGTTAGTAGAGGAAGACCAGAG
Organism: Xestia ashworthii; assembly: GCA_950022955.1. Taxonomy (NCBI): domain Eukaryota; kingdom Metazoa; phylum Arthropoda; class Insecta; order Lepidoptera; family Noctuidae; genus Xestia; species Xestia ashworthii. Next base: position 15,692,153 of record OX465570.1, on the reverse strand, counting down.
AAATTGGTCTAGGTTCCTTCCTCAAATCCAGTTATTTTTAAACACTTCCATAAATCTAGCTACAGGATACACACCATATTTTTTGGCCAGAGGTCGTGAAGTCATCTCTGACGGTGCTTTGCATACCTTGAGGGGCAACGCACCACATTCAATTGATGATATTCAACTCGCCAATAGGAACGAAAAAGCAGATTCCTTAAATGAACTTGCAGATATTTTCCAACGTGTAAGCGGTACATTGACCAAAGCGTACAAACAGAATGCGAACAGATATAACCTACGACGCCGAGAGCTCAGGCTAAAAGTTGGTGATATTGTTTGGAGGCGTAACTTTGTACAGTCAAATGCGGCAAAGTTTTTCTCAGCTAAATTAGCACCAAGGTTTGTCAAATGTAAAATAGTCGACAAACTATCCGATGTTGTTTACCAATTAGAGGAAATAAACACAAAAACTATAGGGAAGTATCACGTCAAGGACATAATAAAAGTGCCATAAAAACGGTGTTGTTATTTATGCTTAGTTTTCTGACCGTTAAAAAAATGATGCATTTGCACATTCTTGGTCGATTTATTTTTAAGTGAACTTATCTAAACTAAACAGAATTGTTCCTGTATCAGTGGCTCCCCATGGCCCTGATAACGTTTGTTTTTTCAAAATCAATTCAGGACTTTTCCCAAAACAATTGGAAATAATTTTTTTTATATGGGGAACTTTGGTCAAAATAAACATTTTTTTTTTTCTAGTGACTATTTTTGTCACTACACTGAATTGCTTCGGTATCAGTGGCTCTCTATGACCCTGATCCCATTTGTTTTTTCAAAACCAGTTCAGTACTTTTTTCAATAGAATAGAAAATAAGTTTTATTTTGGGAATTTTGATCAAAATATATTTTTTTTGAAAGTGACTATTTTTGTCACTACACTGAATTGCTTCGGTATCAGCGGCTCTCTACGACCCTGATCCCATTTGTTTTTCAAAATCGGTTCAGTATTTTTTACAAAACAATTGAAAATGAGTTTAATCTTGGATATTTTGATCAAAATATTTATTATTTTGCAAGTGACTATTTTTGTCACTACTCTGAATTGCTTCGGTATCAGTGGCTCCCTACGACCCTGATCCCATTTGTTTTTTCAAAATCAGTTCAGCACTTTTTTCAAAACAATTGAAAATAAGTTTTTTTTTTATGGGTATTTTGATCAAAATATATTTCTTTACTTTGGAAGGGACAATACTTGTCACCACACTGAATTGCTACGGTATCAGTGGTTCTCAACGACCCAGATTCCTTTTGTTTTTTTCAAAAACAGTTCAGTATTTTTTTTTTCAAAACAAATGACAAAAAACCTTTTTAAACATTGAGTTAGGAAATTTTTCCCACAAACAATTTTACAACTTGTCCGCTTACAAAAGAATAGGGTGACGACTCATATTCATCAAAAGCATTGGCAGTCATTTCAGTGACATGCTAAATTTGTACATTATATTTCGTCGCTTCATTCTTCAGATACAAATAACCATGTAGTGCCTTTATCCTACAAGGCTCTAGTCGCACGTTTAAAGAATCGACTTTTAGTCGATTGTAATTTTTTTTTTTTTTTTTTGTCTGTCACCCTCACTAGCGTGGCGCGATGTTCGTGCTGTGAACTTCATTCCTTTTTTCTTGCGAGGCATCGTTCGCACGTGCCTTAACTAGTGAATATTTCGTGCTCAACAATCGTCATAATGCCGAAAAGAACAAATGAAGATAGAATTGGATATTATCAACGTAAAATACAAAACCTGGAAAATCAAAGGCAAACAAAATATAAAAGAATTATTTATTCATCATCGGAGGACTCCGATGAAAATTCAGGTTAGTAAATCGTTATAAATAATAAGTGATATGTGTGTTGGTGGCAAATTACTTTAGAGAAATATTATCTAGGTATATAATATAATGCCTGGAGGTTGACCGTGTGTCATCACGAAGGTAACTTGCCATACAGCCTAGAGGTTAACCGCGTGTTAACACAAAGGTAATCTGTAATTGTTTAAAGAACAATTACGTTAAAACAAATAAAATGCCTGGAGGTGGATCGTGTATCCTCACGACGGTTATTTATAGTATCGCCTTAGCGTTGTAATATTACCTGAGAGATTAACCGCGTGTTAATACAAGGTAAAAAATAAAAATATACGCCTACCCTCAATTTTTTACTTTTATTACTTTATTGTTTTAGACGACACACGTCGTAATGACGCCGATCCAGACCCCATAGGGTTAATAGATCAGGCTAGCATGAACGTCATATCACCCGATGAGCAGACCAATCCTGATGGCGAACAGGAATTAACCCCGGTACCGGAATTGAATCCTGATATTCTCTCCGCCTTAGGTGAGACCACGGAAGAGACGCCAAAATTTGGCTCTAAAATACATGAAAACCTTTCCCGGCTTTGGCTACCTATTCTCCGCAAAGGGATGAATAAGGAGACAAAAGAGAGGCTTCACAAAGAGTACCTAATTCCGGAGAATTGCCCATTATTACAAGCGCCTAAATTAAACCCAGAAATTTCGGCCGCAGTAAATGAAGGTACCCGTGTTCGTGACAAAAGAGTAGAAGGAGTACAGCAGCAATTAGGTCACGGAATAGCCGCTCTTAATAAAGGTTTAGACTTGCTTCTTGACGATGGAAAAGACAAAGTTCAGGCCATTAAATTTTTAAGCGACAGCTGTCGCTTACTGTGCGACCTGCACTTCGAAGAAACGGAGGCGAGAAAGAAGTTCGTCACTCCGGGCCTGGATAAATCTTTTTTAAATATCATGCAAGATAGTGATCGTGATGAATTGCTTTTCGGAAGCAAACTTTCGGAAAAGATAAAAGCCACGAAGGTGGTTGAAAAACATGGCTTGCAAATCAAGAAGCCCGCACCGATTCCCAAAACACCTACTTCATACCAGCCAACATCGAACCGGCCGCGCTCCCAGGGAAACTGGGGAGGCCCTCCTCGCTTCTCGTCACACAGAGGGGGGAGGGGAGGGCCAAAGAGGACTGCCCCAGCACCTCGCAGGCCCCAGCCAGGTGCAGCTCAACAGAAGTCATCTGCCCACAGCAAACAGCGTGCAGCAGCTCAACAATAGAGGTACATGCTGGGAGAATCCAGCATTTTTATAATTGTTGGCTTAAGATTACTGGTAATCCATTAATTCTTAAGTGGATATCAAAAGGGTATTCCATTCCATTTCTAAAAAAGGTGAAACAAGTATCAGTCATGCCTAACTCTGTATCCCCGAGCGACCAACCGCATATGTTACAGGCTATCAAAAAATTATTAGAGTTAGGAGCTATATCCCCTTGTAATAGATCCAAAAATGATTTCGTTTCCAAAATATTCTTAACTCCTAAACCTAATGGGGGCAAAAGGTTTATTTTAAATTTAAAAGCTTTAAATAAGTTTGTTTCCACTGCTCACTTTAAAATGGAGGACCATAGGACTGCAGCTAGACTTTTACCTAAAAATGGTTTCATGGCAAGTGTTGACCTAAAGGAAGCATACCTTTTAGTCCCTATTTGCAAAGAGCATCGTAAATACTTACGTTTCCAGTTTGATCAAACATACGAGTTCAATGCAATGCCCTATGGTCTATCTGTTGCTCCTAGGGTTTTCACGAAGCTAATGAAGGAGGTCATTAACCATCTAAGACACAGGGGTTATAGGTCAGTAATTTATCTCGATGACATTTTTTGCATCGGTAATACTTACGATGAATGTCGTGACAACGTTAATGAAACAATAACATTGCTCAAATGTTTAGGTTTTGTCATTAATTACGAAAAAAGTTGTCTTATACCTCGACAAATTTGTAAGTTTTTAGGTTTTATATTTAATAGCGTCGATATGTCACTAGGCCTGCCAGATGACAAACGAACAGGGATTATGCAATTGGTCATTAAGTTCTCTTCTCTTCCTAAGTGTTCCATTAGGGAATTATCACAGTTGATCGGAGTACTTACTGCAGCCTGCCCTGCAGTTAGATATGGTTGGTTATACACCAAAACTCTTGAACGTCAGAAATATTTAGCCCTTCAAAAGTACGGTGACTTTGAAGCAAAAATAAGACTATCGGAAGTCATCTTACCTGACCTAGAATGGTGGAGACAGAACATCAACTTAACATACAACACGTTGAGAAGAGATGAACATTTCGATTTAGAAATCTACACTGATGCTTCTAGGACCGGCTGGGGGGCAGTCTGTAATGGTAATCGAGCAAACGGTGGCTGGAAAAACCATGAATTATCTTTCCACATAAATTACCTCGAACTGCTAGCGGTTTTTCTAGGTTTGAAGTGCTTTGCAAGCTTGCATTCTAACTGTTCGGTATTGCTTCGTGTGGATAATACAACTGCTATCAGCTATATTAACCGTATGGGAGGAATTCGGTTCCCACATTTAAGTGAACTGACCAAAACCATTTGGCAATGGTGTGAAAAGCGAAATATATTTCTATTTGCGTCGTATATTAATACACATGACAATACAGAGGCCGATGAAGAATCTCGGAAAATTAATGCAGACATAGAATGGGAACTATCGGATTGGGCCTTCCAAACGATAGTTCAAACTTTAGGTGAACCAAAAATCGATCTATTCGCTTCCCGCACCAATGCGAAATGTAGCCAGTTCATTTCATGGAGACCGGACCCTGATTCTATAACAGTAGACGCTTTTACAGTTAGTTGGCAATCAGCTTTTTTCTACGCTTTTCCACCGTTTGCCTTAATCCTAAAATGTTTGCGAAAAATCATTGATGACTCAGCCACCGGTATCCTAGTCTTCCCTTATTGGCCTGGCCAACCTTGGTTTCCATTGCTGAAAAGAATGCTCATGTCAGATATTGTTTTCTTTGAACCTAATGAGGACCTTTTGCATTCAAATTACAGATCTTGCCACACGCTTTGCAGCAGCCTTACACTGGGGGCCGCGACGCTCTCAGGGCAGCATTTACGAGACTGAATACACCGGACGTAGCGCTAGACTTGATGCTAGGCTCCATCTCGGATAATACTATGAAACAATATTCCGTCACTTACAAATATTGGTGGCAATATTGTCTCGAAAATAACCTTAATACCTTTGAAGCTTCGGTATCATCGGTCATAGCCTTTCTGGTGGATCTCTTTCACAAGGGAGCATCATACGGTGCTATCAATAGCCATCGATCTGCCCTTTCATTACTCCTCGGGAATAACATTGGAGCAGACGAGAGAATAAAACGTCTACTCAAAGGTATATACAGGCAAAAGCCATCTCGTCCCAAATATAACACAACTTGGGACCCAAAAGTAATACTGGATTACGTTACCCAATGGTACCCTAATACCAATCTTGACCGTACTAAACTAACAAAAAAATTGACAATTTTATTAGCGTTATGTACTTCCCACCGAGTACAAACTTTCTCCCTTATAAGAGTTCAAAATATCAATAGATCCCCCACTGGTATAAAGATAAACATAACTGACATGACAAAGACTTCTGCAGCAAATCGAGAACAACCTGTTTTATATTTACCGTATTTCGTAGAAAACCCGAGGATATGCCCTGCAAAGACTCTCGATGATTACCTCGAGGTAACGTCTGCTTCACGACCCGAAGGAACGGATAGTCTTTTGCTCACAGTTAAAAGACCACATAAAAAAGCATCGTCACAAACAATCAGTAGGTGGATCAAGCAGACTCTAGCGGAGAGCGGCGTCGACGTCACAGTGTTCAGTGCTCACAGCACGCGCCACGCCTCCACCTCTGCGGCGGCCTCCGCTGGAGTATGTGTTGACACCATCAGGAAGACGGCTGGCTGGGCTAGCTCGTCTCAGACGTTTGCTCGGTTCTATAACCGACCATTAATTGATGATGGAATATTTGCTCGATCTGTCTGCGCCACAAGTAATTTAAATCTAGAGTAATAAATTACTACATAATTTATGTAAGTTTAAAAATTATTAAATCAAAATATATTTAGGTATTTATGATTTTTTCTGTTATTCTAATAATGATTAGGTACTTAATTCATAATTATTTACAATTTAAGAACAAATTGTTTTTGTTATTCAAATTAAAGTTTTCTACTGATAAGTAAAATTTTATTTACTAATCTTGAAACCTATCTCTAAACATCTACATGGTTATTTGTATCTGAAGAATGAAGCGACGAAATATAATATGAGATCAAACGAACTTCTTGAAGTGAAGTTCGATCATTATTATATGAGTCGCTTCATTCGAAGATACAAAGTCCTCACCCACCCAAACCCATCGTAGAAAACTGATCTCTAAACAAGAATGAAGTTCACAGCACGAACATCGCGCCACGCTAGTGAGGGTGACAGACAAAAAAAAAAAAAAAAAATTACAATCGACTAAAAGTCGATTCTTTAAACGTGCGACTAGAGCCTTGTAGGATAAAGGCACTACATGGTTATTTGTATCTTCGAATGAAGCGACTCATATAATAATGATCGAACTTCACTTCAAGAAGTTCGTTTGATCTCATATTATTATGTACATAATACTTAGTTACTTAGACACATAGATGATAGCATCAACATTTAATTACTTAGTATTATTTTAGCTATAGTTCATTTTAGGAAACCAATTCATTGGTCATTCAAAGTTATTAAGTTTACTTAAGTGTAATTAAGTTATACTTATTTCATAGGTAGTGCACTGATAGTTAGTAGGCCATGGTCAATAGTTCATAAGCTCGTAGTTTATAGTAGGCCAACAACAAATACTTGTTAGGTCAATGACTTTTAAGTCAATAGTTTAGTAAGCATACTTTTAATTAGGTATTAAACTATGGGACCAGCAGACTACGGGCGCAAGCGCCTCATGTGAACAGTCGCCGCCGCCACAGTCAACATACCGGCTCTGAGTGCAAATTCATACTGAAGATCTGCGCCGGCGCCGACCGTTTTTATAGTGTGCGAGCAGACCGCGCTATACGCCGCATACGTGCCAGAGTGAGATGGGTGCTTGTTCTTAAATAATATTATAAATCTGTGTTTAGTAAGTAAGGTAATTGTACTGTCTTCCTATTGGTCGTTTATTAATTTTAACTACATGGCTTGGCAATCACTTGCAACCCCCTATCTGTAGATGTAAGGCATGAATTGTTTTAAATAAAGTAGTATTATTCACTACAATAATCGTCTTTTATTCACCGAACCAACCAAAGCTCTAACAACTGGTGACCCCGACGCTGAATCATGGAGTCGGAACAAAATCTCGGTGAAGGAAGTTTAAAGCCCGAATTCGATTTGGCCGCAGTTTCTATCCAGTCAAGATTACTACCATTCTGGCGGGAGATTCCACGAGCCTGGTTTATACAATTTGAAGCCGTCGTGGATCCGCTGAAGACTTCGGATGATCAAAAGTACCGATACGTGTTGCAGCAGTTACAACCCACCGATCTTCAACAAATTACGGATATCTTATATAATCCTCCAGTCACAGACAAATACACCACTGTGAAGAATCGTCTGTTAACTGTTTATGACAAATCCGACGTGAAGAATTTTCAGAAGCTCATCAGTGGCCTCGAACTGGGTGATCAGAAGCCTACACAGTTACTAAGGAAGATGCGGGAACTGGGAAGTGGCATGATCACGGACGAAGGCTTAAAGATTGAATGGCTCAACCACTTACCTACGCAGGTGCGCGTCGTCCTATCTGTCAACACGGAATCTTCGCTGGACACTCTAGCAGCAATGGCCGATAAGATGGTCGAGTATTCTGAGCCCGCAACAGCAACGATCGCCGCAGTTTCTACAACAACAACCGAGTCCCTGCTGACCAAACAACTGGAAAATCTGTCGAAACAAATGGAAAACATTCGCCTGGAAGTAGCTGAACTACGTGGACGAACAACTCATCGTTACAAACGTCGATTTCGGTCTCGTTCACGTACACAATCACGGTCACGACAGGGGAACAAGGAATCAGTAAAACCCGGAGATCCTACATGGGAATGTAGATTTCATTATCGCTTCGGCGACAAGGCCAAGCGCTGTGAGTCACCCTGTAGCAGGAAACAGAAAAACCAGTCGTCTTTAAACTAGCTCCGACATCGACGGAGGCGGACGTCGGTGTCCCGTGTACTACCAACCGCCTTTGTGTTTTCGACCGGGATACCAGAGAACGATTTCTTGTGGACACAGGCGCCGATATTTCGGTATTAGCCGCCACAAGCAAGAATAAAATGAAGGCACCAAGCACGTATAGGCTGTTTGCAGCGAACAACACGCCTATAAATACCTACGGTGAGAAAACACTCAGACTGAATCTTGGTCTTCGACGTAGTTATCTTTGGAATTTCGTCGTGGCCGACGTCAAAACTTCAATCCTGGGAGCCGACTTTCTGCGTCACTTCAAATTATTGGTTGATCTCCACAAAAAGAAGCTCATCGACAATGTTACAGAATTATCAGTCGATGCATTCGAAATAAGACACGGGGAAGAAACGGTACACATTATAAGCGCCGATCAAGTCTACCACGACATCTTGAAGGCATATCCGGAGGTGCTTCGACCGATGTCTCTGAAGGAACCAGCAAAACACGACGTCGTTCACCATATTGAAACGTCAAGCTCTCCGCTCTTCACTCGCCCACGCCCACTGCCACCTGATAAGTACAAGGCTGCAAAAGAAGAATTCGATCATATGTTAGAGCTGGGAATTTGCAGACCTTCCTTGAGTCCATGGGCGAGCCCACTACATGTCGTCAAAAAAAAGGACGGGGGACTGAGGGTATGCGGTGATTATCGTAGACTAAACGCAGTCACTCAACCTGACCGATACCCGATACCCCGCATTCAAGATTTTACCTACCAGCTACGAGATATGAAGATATTTTCAAAACTTGACCTCAAGATGGCATACTACTGGATTCCAATAAGTGAAGAAGACGCACAGAAAACAGCAATCACCACGCCATTTGGGCTGTTTGAATTCAAATGTATGACGTTTGGATTACGCAACGCTAGCCAAACCTTTCAAAGGTTTATGCATCAAGTCTTGCGGGGCATCGATAATTGCTTTTGTTACATCGATGATATTTTGCTCTACTCAAAGGACGAGGGTAGTCATAAAAGTCTATTACGCCAAGTACTGGAACGTCTCAAGAAATATGGCGTAATGATAAAGGTCGAAAAGTGCGAATTTGGCAAAGAAAAATTAAACTTTCTTGGCTACGAAGTGTCAACAAACGGCATCAAACCCACTGAAGAACGAACAGAAGCAATATCCAAATACCCGCGACCAAAGACAGTCGCGGAGTTACGACGCTTTTTGGGCATGCTCAACTTTTACCGCAGCTGCTTACCCCGTCAAGCTGAGTTACAAACAGAGCTGAACAAGTTTCTACACAATCGGAAGCGTAACGATAAAACACCAATTGATTGGTACCCAGCTGCAGAAACAGCTTTTGAAAAGTGCCGTCAAAGCATTTTAGAAGCAACTGAGCTGACCCACCCATTACCCGGCAACGCCCTTGCCCTAATGACGGACGCCTCAGATCATAGCCTTGGCGCAGTACTGCAACAGAAAATCAATAACGAGTGGAGACCTCTCGCGTATTTTTCAAAGGCGATGAGCATGACGCAGCGCCGCTACAGTGTTTACGATCGCGAGCTATTAGCGATCTATACAGCTGTGAAGCATTTTCGGCGACTTATAGAAGGGAGTGACGTCACGGTTTACACAGACCACAAACCACTCGTCAACGCATTAACACGAACAGCGAGTTGCAGCGATACACCACGTCGTGAGCGGCAGTTGCACTTCATCAGCCAGTTCTGCACAAATATTAAGTACGTGCAAGGTGAAGAAAATACAGTAGCCGACGCTCTGTCCCGGGTGGAAGATATCCAGTGTCCAACAATGATCGACTACGATAAATTAGCGATCGAACAAGCGAGCGATCCTGAATTAAAACAAATGAAGAGCCAATCCAACTTGAAGTTCACTGACGTCACGATGCCAGGGCTACGTCGACCAATCACGTGCGAGATGTCAACGGGGACGCCTCGGCCTTACTTACCGAGTACATATCGTTTTGATGCATACAAAGCACAACATGATTTATGTCATCCCGGGGTTAGAACAACCCGAAAGCAAACGAGTTCAAAGTTCTTCTGGCCTAGCATGAATAAAGATGTCAGCAACTGGACGAGAGCGTGCATCAATTGCCAGCGAGCGAAGGTTCATCGCCACGTAGTAACACCACTGAGCGAGTTCCCACCGTCCGAACGCTTCGAACATATACATGTGGACATAGTCGGCCCACTACAGATATCAAATGATTGTCGTTACTGCGTGACCATCATCGATCGTTGCACGAAGTGGCCGGAAGCCGTACCATTGCTCGAGATAACCGCTGAGAAAGTCGCGAAGGCCCTATATGAGACTTGGATTACAAGGTTTGGCTGCCCACTAAGGATATCAACTGATCAAGGACGTCAATTTGAATCCTTGCTCTTCCGTTCGCTGATGCAGAAATTTGGAATACAACGAATACGCACAACGGCATATCATCCACAGTCCAATGGTCAGATCGAAAGATGGCACCGAACAATGAAGGCAGCATTGATGGCTCGCGGCACTACCAGTCAGTGGACAGAAGAGCTGCCTACTGTGCTATTAGGACTGCGCACAGCATTACGCAGCAACAATCACCTGAGCGCGGCAATGTTGACATACGGAACAACACTTCGCCTTCCATCCGATTTTATCGTGCCATCAAAAACAAATATCAACGATAGCGACTACGTACGCCGCCTGATGGAAACAATGGCATCGATTAGAACTACGCCACGCTCGAACAACAGTCACAGTGAGTCATTTATGCATAAAGACCTCGCAACGTGCACACATGTTTTTGTGCGGAACGACACCGTGCGCTCGCCGCTGACACCGCCGTACGAGGGACCTTATGAAGTCATCAAACGCTACGACAAGTTTTATAAGATCAAGTTACCGCTACGCACATCTGTGATATCACTAGACAGACTCAAACCAGCCTACATCTACGACGAACCGAGTGAAGAAGAAGATCACCATATTCACCGTGCTGCGCCTACAGCCACTCAGCAATACATCACCAAGTCCGGCAGAGTTGTGAAACCTGTCGTACGTTTTACTTAGAGGGGAGTGATATGGGACCAGCAGACTACGGGCGCAAGCGCCTCATGTGAACAGTCGCCGCCGCCACAGTCAACATACCGGCTCTGAGTGCAAATTCATACTGAAGATCTGCGCCGGCGCCGACCGTTTTTATAGTGTGCGAGCAGACCGCGCTATACGCCGCATACGTGCCAGAGTGAGATGGGTGCTTGTTCTTAAATAATATTATAAATCTGTGTTTAGTAAGTAAGGTAATTGTACTGTCTTCCTATTGGTCGTTTATTAATTTTAACTACATGGCTTGGCAATCACTTGCAACCCCCTATCTGTAGATGTAAGGCATGAATTGTTTTAAATAAAGTAGTATTATTCACTACAATAATCGTCTTTTATTCACCGAACCAACCAAAGCTCTAACAAAACCATAAGGTAGCTTTATTTTAATAGAACGAATAGTTCATATATTCATTATTTTACAATACTCACCATAGCTCTATAACTTACATTGTTCAACACAATCCTTACAGATTCCAGTGTTGATCAGTACATTTAAAAAAACTTTTCATATACTATAAAAACTTTTTTAAACTCGGTTAGCCCGGCTGTGTCGGCTAACGGGGTTAGCCTTTTCCCGTGAAGGGGGGTATTGTAGCAGATATATTACATAAGCTGCTACTAGTTTTTCAAACCAAACAAATAACCTTGGTCAACAACATTTTGAGGTTATTTTGCCAATGAAACCATGAACCCGAAACACGTTAGAGAATGGATAACCAGCATCATACATGAGACGGTTAGGTGTTAGATAGCTCAAAACAGTATTTACTTAGAATTGAGAAGTTGTAAATAACTAGTAATCATGTGAACACTAACCAATGTCGGCAATATTGATGTGCAGATTGTTCATTGTCTACGGCACAGATTCGGGTCATAAAACCATCTTTGGAATCCTCATAAAACATACAATCCAAATAAAACAATGGTTATAGGATTTATTAAAACTTTTAATTGACATCAAAAATAATTTTATTACAGAAGTTGTCGCGTTTCATTCCACGCAACCGTCAAATCATACGGATCGCGCTCAGTCATTGTAAAGATACACTTAAAAATCCATAACTTTATCAAGAGTATATTTACGCAAACAATTCAGTCATGTGTGTGTATGGGATACGGCAACGTATTAATTAAGATGTATCACCTTAAAATTAGAATTAATAAATATAAGCAATTCATTTTCCAAGTTGCCATGTTAAGTGAAACGAATTGTCAATTTTGCATATTTGTGAATTTCCGTTTTTAGACGTCAGTCTGGGTCCAACATCCGCGCACGCTTCACGTGAGAACCCGGACTCCCGGCGTTGTTCGGTTTTTTTTAAATTTAAGATGGCGGAGTAAAAATTTTCCACGCGTCCATGTGCGCAATATTTCTTTTTCGTTGTAATTTTTAACGCAATTCTGCGATGGACTACGGCCAGTAGCCACGAGGATGTCGGTCAAATCGATTTCGTCACCTCCGTAAATGTGGCGCAAGCAAATCAACGCTGCGAGAACTTAGCGCGTGGCTTCATCGATGACCGCGTGTCCACGGTAACCTCACGACCGACCGAAGGAGGTCGAGAAGACGCGGACGTAGCGATATCTTCGCTCAGCTCAGCGTGCCAGCGTCCTTGGGAGGCGTCCCGTCCGTAGGGCTCCGCATTAGCGTGAGTGTCTGCCACCATCCATGTGTGGTAGGCGACCCCAAGGACTATTCGTCGTGCCTGCTTCGCTTCCCGCACCCGCCTTCTACACCAGCCTCCGCGCGCCCAGGCGCGAGGCCACGACGATCGCTATCGAGCACGTGCTCTGGCGATCGCCCGGTCCCCCAGCCCCGCGGAGAACCGCGAGAGCTTCGGCGACGTTCTACGGCGTAGGGAGTGCGATCATGGTACCATGAGTAAGTTCACCTTTTTATATAATCTGGCCAGAGAAAAACTAGAGTCAGTGCGCGTTTAACTTCAGAGGCCCGCTGCCCTATTCCTACTTCAGAATACTTAGTAGTAAGGTGTAAACGACTTTGTACAGCCTTCGATAACTTATGTAAATAACTTGTGTTAATATATTACCATTGTTATTGTTCTGGTTGAACTTCCTAGTTTTATTCTGAACAAACCTCCCATAGTCTTTCCAAAGCAAGAGGTCCTTGAACCAATAGTTTGATGCATACTCCGAGAGCTTGAAGACCTTTTTATTTGTAATCCTAAAATCATCGTGTGTTTACCTTCTACTTACTTACAACCTCAAACCACAACTTTTTTCTTTCGCACCTCAACTACAACTACAACTATAACAAACAATTATTATTTTTTTTTTTTTTTATTTTTTTTTTCACACACGACAAGTTTACATAACATGAAAATTACATTGTAAAATGTAAACCAAATAACTTGGTCGACCGTACTAGTTATAGTTCAGAATAACTTGTTTCTATTCAAAATCGAAGCTTGGATTGTGATGAGCAGAGGTCGGAGTAGGTAGATTGAATTGGGGTCATTGATCCGAAACGTCCGATTAATATGGACATTCCTCTGGAATTGGTTGTTCATTTTTTGTTTAAGTGCAACAATTTATAAAAAGTTGTTGCCATAAAAAGGCTAAAAATTAAATAAAAATATTAATTCTTCAATCGGAATTCGATTGTTTTTATTATTCAACAGATAAATAATACATTAAGTAAGTTTTCATACTTTCCTTTAAATTTTGAATTGAGTAGTAATAATATCACTACCAAGTACCAACATCAACAATATTTAATTGAATCCGGAAATACCGGAATTACTTTCCGGAAAAATGGCTTATCCATGTTAATCTTTCTGTGTGCATTTATGATACAAGTACCAAAAATCTACCTACTCCGACCTATGGTGATGAGTAATGGAGCGCCGCGCCGTTTAAGACTCCGTTCAGACGGCAATCAGAACGCTACTTATTTTACGGTAAAAACTTATAATTAAAAATACGACAAGCATTCATCATCATCCATTTCTAGCTCTTGTGTGATGAGCATGGACATTTGTTTAGGAGTCATGGATGTTTAAACTTATATTGTCACTTACGGGATATCTTCCGTGATTATTTACTATTTGTCGTGACTTAGTGTCGAGTTCCAATAGTGCGGGTAGCAAAAGACAAAGAAAGAGGGTAGACAGATTTGTCTGCTCCTAACAAGTTATTCCATCCACCCGCATTCTCCAGTCAACCCGCGATCATGGCGCTTGCAACAGCGTCGAAATATCGGGAGCTCAAAATAGTAAATAATCACGGAAGATATCCCGTAAGTGACAATATAAGTTTAGTTTTAAACCGTGAAAGCTTAAAACAGTGCATGGATGTTTATATGTAAACTAGCTTCTGCCAGCGGCTTCGCCCGCGTGAAGTTTGATAGCTGTCCCATAAGATCTAACTACCGGGATAAAGTATCATGTGTGTTAATCCAGGTTATAAGCTATCTGTGTGCAAAATTTTATCCAAATCCGTTCAGTATTTTTAGCGTGAAAGAGTAACAAACATCCATCCATCCATCCATACTCATAAACTTTTGCATTTATAATATTATAATGCATTATATTATAAGTAAGTATTGATGATTGATAAGCGTAAAAACATTTACAAACAAAAAGTATCTATGTAGTGTGTCACCTATCTAGTGTCCACGACATAAGCTTAGTGTGGCACTAGATGGCGCTGTATGTAATGTCCAGATTTATTTATTATTATTAATTATGGGGCCGGCGGAGCATGTTTATTCTTGCATACTTTCTCTATGACTCGTCATCTATCTCATCAGCACCTAGTTTCTTACCATATCATTCGTAAAACTGTCCATTCAATTAAAAACAAATTAATGCAGTATGGCAAAGCTAACATAGCTTGCAGTCTCAACAATTTGTTAGCTAGTGTCAGTGATCTGGCCATGTTTGTCAAAGGTCCAATGACCGTTGGACTAGCCGAGATAACGAGTTCTAGAGTGCACACCTGCACACCGCGTATGAACGAGTGTAGCGTGGGACATCCCCTCATTAAGTGCATCGACGGTACGTGGTAAGTGCATTCGGTGAATGAAAACATTGTGACGGAACCAGCATGCCTGAGAGATATTTCTCGACAGCATGTAAAGCGAAGTCAGAAGTCCATGGGCGGCATAAAAACTCTGACACCAGGTTAGGCACAACCACACGATAAAGAAGCATATGTGTGGCAAAGAACTGCGCTAGGCTAAGTTAATGACACTACAATGTTATGCCACAATGATATCGAGTTAATACCTTATACGGAGACAAACGAGACTTAAAAAATTGCAAAAGCAAAAGCGATAGCAAAAAGAACATGGTAGTGCTCGGGCCATAATATATGCCGTAGACTGAATTGAAGAATATGGAAGACAACCGACTGGTTGGTCAGACGATCTCATTAAAGTGGTCGGAAGAAAATAGACAGCCATGACACAAAACTGCCAAAAGTGGAGAGATTTGCAAGAGACCTACAATCAGCATTGAGTGTCCAAAGGTTGAGGAACAGGAAGAGTAAGTATCGCTGTATCGCTGGACATTAACACACAGCGCCATCTAGTTCCACACTAAGCAAGGCTTGTGTCGTGGACACCAGATAGTTGATATACTACATATATACTTTTTTGTTTGTAAATACATACTTGTTATACATATAAACATCCATGACTCGGAAACAAATGTCCATGCTCATCACACAAACATTTGCTCTTACCGGGATTCGAACCCAGGACCCTAAGAACGTAAGGCAGCCACACCCACCACTACGCCATTTGGGTCGTCGAGTAATACAATATTAGTATCGTAAAACCACTATTTGAAGATAGCCTCAAACTAAAAATAACGCTTAAGTTCAACTCGAGCACAAATGTTATTCATTTTAGATCCAGCGTTCAAATATAGCAGCATTTAATAATAAAACCGATCTAAGACCGAAATGGTACCAGTCAAACTGGATTGTAAAGAAACCAGCTTGTCCTAGGCCAATGTTTTTAAGGTTTTCGATATAGACAGGTAGCACTGCCAACACCCGAGATTGCACTTTTCAATGTCTGAATCAAAGTTTGATGCAAACGTAAATATAATCACGCCGGGTGAATTGTGATTCCTCAAAGGTTAGCTAGAGATGTAAAAGGTACTGGGTATGCCTTTTAGACCAGGCCAAGTACAACCACATCACGCCTATAATCCCATAGGGGTTAGGCAGTGGTGTACCAGGTACTCTCACATTTCACTAGTTATGTTTATCTCCCGTGCTCTGGGCTAAATAATATCAGCCGCTCGGGTCGATCTTTAGGTTAAGCCATGCTTGCCTAGGTTGATCTGTGGTTGGGTGACCACCCTTACATACCGAGTTTCCTCCGTGCCTCGGAAAGCACGTTAAGCCGTTGGTTTCGGCTATCGTTTGTCCATCTTTGACAGTCGTTACAGGTAGTCAGTGGCCCCAAAAGTCTGACATCAGTCTTACCAAGTGGTATCGTATTTCCCAGTATTAACTGGGTTGTGGAGGTCAGATAGGCAGTCGCTCCATGTAAAATACTGGTATTCAGCTGCATCCTGTTAGACTGGAAGCCGACCCCAACATAGTTGGGAAAAGGCTAGGCAGATGATGTTGTTTAACTCCCGTGTAATGAGAGGCGAGACTTTCGCCATCATGATCATCCACAGCTTGACTTCACCCACTGCTGGGTATAGGTCTCTCTTTGTTTGTGCAAAGCTCCACACTCTTGTGCAAAGCTCCACACTCTTGTGCCAATCTCATCCAGGATATTCCCGCAATGGCAACAATGTTGCGTGCCCTTGCTTATGAGAAAGTCATGGGAGAAGAACACCTTTTTTTTCGTCATTTTCGTCAAATCATCAAATGACTTCTCCCACTCTGGGCGGAGCGGGAGGGAGTGTCAGACTTTTACTGACTAAAACCCATCCATGTTCCTTCCTCGCCCTTTATGTTCCGGGGCCACGGTATCTCTTTCGAATAGGCCCGCAACCCCGATGGGAGAAGAACACCTAATTACGTAATGCCTGACAAGGAAATCAAAGCTACGACCTCTTGCTTAGTAACTGCGCTTATAACCACTAGATGAACGAGGCAGCGAGCTTGATACTAGAGAACGGGCCAAGTTAATAGATCACATTTGACACTTCATCAAAATACAACAACATAACCTTGTAACGGCTGGCATGAAAATAATTATATACCCTAGCTACACATGCATGCATGCATGCATATAGCTTGATTTTGATGCTTTCATAACGAGCGTGTCCTCGGTCAGAAAGTGCCTGAGCCTTAGCTTTTTTAATTAAGATTTCGTTTGTGCTAAAATGTGTATTTAGTTTAAGGTCGAATCACTCCCTATCTTTAAAACCTGTTCTTAGAAGTGAGGACTTTTAATTGGCTGTCAGTCTCACATACTATTTTTAGGTCCATGTTCGCCAAAAAGATGACGGTCCAGTTATCTAAAAACAGCTGTTTAAAACACATTTGTTGTACTTGAACATGTCCCTTAAACAGCTGTTTTAGATAAACAGACCGTTATCTTTTCGGTGACCCTTAATCTGTTCATCTTAGCTGTAAGTCTTCCTTATTTAATATTTTTTGTTTTTGAAGGTAGAACTGCACAATTGCTTTACATTTTTCAATTACGATTACATATTTATTGTAATAATGGCAAAAAGGTAACCTTTAGGTCCATGTTCACCGAAAAGATAACGGTCTGTTTATCTAAAACCAGCTGTCACTGTGATACGTTCCCGTACAAAAATGTGTTTTAAACAGCTGGTTTTTGATAATCAGACCGTCATCTTTTTGTTGAACATGGACCTTAGAACTGACAGCTGTCAAATGTGATCTATTAAATTAGCCCTACTATAAGTTTGAATATTTTACTTTTGAACTATACCTATTGTAAGACAATGTATCAAAAATTCAAAACATCGAAGACTTACAAAGTCTGGGAGTTAAAAAGCGATAAAACTTTTATGTGTAGAACGTGTATTGTTATTTATGTCTTATGGTGCATTATGGTGTTGTAAATCATAGTAATATTTCTGAAAGACTACATAGTTTATCCAAAAAAACCTTGGCTCCTGATTCCTCCATTCAAACCAAGGAAATAATCTAAAACCCATCCTTCAAAAAATCTGATACATGATCACGCCGGTTATCCGAAAGAGTAAGGCAAAGGTGTACGTAATATAGTACAACCCACATTTCGCCAGTAAATGGGGTTGAGCCTATTGCCATCAACTGGGAACTAATCCAGACTCTTTAGCTGCTACTTTCTGAGAAATTCCGGACTGAAAAACCCAATAACACTTTTTTTTTTTTTTTTTTTTTTTATTCTAAAAAAAGGGCTTTGTCGCTCATGCGATTATGCCGCCCTGGTTGGTTTTACAATTTTTAACAAATATCGATTGTACATCCTCTAATTCTAAAATCTTAACATAGCTAGTCTGTATAGTGCTCTGGCTGCGTCCGAAAGTGGTGCAGCCAGAACACTATTGCAGTAACCTATTTCTATATGCCTACAATCTAATTTATATCTAAATTCTTCGTTGCGGACACACTCCATCAATATATGATAAACATCATCTACAGAGTTGTTACAGAAATCACATTTATTTGTTGTTGATTTTGCCATAATGTGTAAGAACTTATTACACGGCAATAACACTTTCACCGACCCTGGAATTGAACCCTGGACCTAATGCTCAACATTCGGCGACCATTCGACCAACGAGGCAGTCGAGAATGATAATATTATCATCATTATTTCAGTCGACTAGTCAATATAGCTTGATTGAACAAACAATCTGATATACAACGTGTAACAGAAAGGGTATAGTCATATGAAAGGGTGTGCTACAGACCATCAAACTGAACAACTTTTTCTTTGGGACCACCATCGAAATCGCGAAAAAAAATCAACGGCCCTATACTAAATTCCAATACCTACTTGGCGAAATGTATGAGACAGCTGATTATTTTTTCGCGATTTCGATGGTGGTCCCAAAGAAAAAGTTGTTCAGTTTGATGGTCTGTAGCACTCCCTTTCATACGACTAGATACCCATTCTGTTACACGTTGTATAAATTAACAGGAATTATAAACTTCAACAGTTTTACAACGTTAAAAAAATTACCAAGGTGTTAGCATTTTTGTAGCGAATAACAAATTAAATAATTAGCATCTTTTAGGGTGTATAAAAGTGAGATAAATAAAATGAAAAATAAAACTTTATAAAGGGCGATTATCAATATTATTCTTCTGAGTACTTATAATAATAAATAATAATGAAATTGCCAAGAGCCTCGACCAACACCTGAGGAGGCTCTCGTTAGGCAGCTGGATCAAGGGTTTGATTCAGAAATCGGTACTGCTGGACACGGCCCGTATGGTTAGGAGGTTCCTCTCTCTGGAGCCCTGACCGCCGGTAGCTTGGACCTTGTTCCCGATACCGGTGGACTACAATTTTTTATATTTTTAAATGTTTTTATATATTTTTTATATTAATATTTAAAAATGTGAAGAGTTTGTTTAAAATTGAATAAAGGATATTTCCTTTATTCAATTTTAATATAATAAAAAGTATTTATTTCACAAAAACATCGTATACAATGTCATCATGTTCCTAACCTTTTCCCAACTATGTTGAGGTCGGCTTCCAACGTTACCCAATACAGCTAAATTCCAGTATTTTATCTAGGTAACCTTTATTTTAGCCTACATTGTGTCCTACTGCTGGGCAAAGACCTCCCCTTTCTCCCTCCAAACCTCTCTGTGCAATTTCTGGCCACGTTTGCCCTATGAACATGATCAGATCCTCACACCACCTTCGCCGTTGTCGACCTCGTCGGCGATGACCACCCTCTGGCGTCCAGTGGGTGACGATCATCCATACAACATGGCCACTTTAGCTTGGCTGTTTTAACTACTACATCATCATCATCATCAACAGCCTATAATGTTCCCACTGCTGGGACACGGCCTCCTCTCAATGAGAGGGAATGGGCTATAATCTACCACGTGGGCCCAGTGCAGGTTGGTAGATGTCACATGTCTGTGAATTTTTGGTTCTTGGACATGCCGGTTTCCTCACGATGTTTTCCTTCACCGTTTTGAGAGCAGCGGTGATGAAATAGCCGCCACCACTGGGCCACCGCTGCTCGCACACTCCTACATCAGCTATTAATAATTAACAAAAGTTGAAAACTTTGTTGTATGTATGACGTCAAGTATAACGTAAATAACGATCTTTGACATCCTGTGACTCCATCGCATTAAGTATAAAAACTTTATGGGGTTTTTCATGATTTTATGAAGGTTTTTTATTTTGTTGTTAACTCAAACGTATTATTCTATTAACTGGTAAAACTCCATTCGTTTAATTGTTGTCACTCATAAAAGCTAAAAACAACATTTTTTTATCAAAGACGGATAAAATAAAATCGGCATAGTTTATAGGTATTTGAAGTGTTCATTTTAATTATATCTATAGATAATAAATTGTCTATGATTAACATTATAATAAATAAACTGTAAACAATTAATGCACTGTTTTAAACTTTCATGGATTTTCCCGCGATCATGATGCTTGCAACGGCGTCGAAATATCGGGTGCTCATAGAACCACAAGAAAATCACGGATATTATCCCTATTTTAAGTGTGTAAACAGTTAATACTTTAAAAGTTTTAAGTGACTAGTGACTTCAGAAACAAAAACATATTTTTGGTGCCAGGTAGGGCCAAGTTATTAGATCACATTTGACACTTCATCAAAATACAACAACGTAACCTTGTAACGGCGGGCATAAAATATTATTGATTTTTTCGAAGTTAGAACTGCACAATTGCTTAACATTTTTCAATTACGATTGCATATTTTTATTGTTGTAAAGCCAAAAAAGGTAAACTTTACTTAAAACGTTTTTCCCACTATGGTTAACTGACAGTTGTCAAATGTGATCTATTAAATTGGCCCTACTGTAATCTCATAGCGTTCTAACGAATGCATTTCTGCGTCATCTATGGAAAATTCTAAATTGAATGTTGGCACCACTGACGCACTTATGACGTCTACAGACAAACATACTGGTTGGAAACCGGTCATTATTGAACATTGATCCTCACGAGAAAAAAACTAATCGCAGGCATTCGCGGGTCACATTAGTTCAGAGCAAAAAGTTCGAATAGTTTTTGTCTTTGGTTGTAAGTCGGAAGGTAATTATTATTGTTGTGGTGTATTACCGATTAGAACAGGATGATGATGTTTTAAATTGCAGTTTAAAATGCAATTAACTTGCGATTAAAATGTTTATGAGACAAGTTTT
This sequence comes from Xestia ashworthii, assembly GCA_950022955.1. Taxonomy (NCBI): domain Eukaryota; kingdom Metazoa; phylum Arthropoda; class Insecta; order Lepidoptera; family Noctuidae; genus Xestia; species Xestia ashworthii. The sequence goes on along the minus strand of OX465570.1, from coordinate 15,670,601 downwards.
TAAAATACAATCTTCAATATACACTTCCTCGAAAACTAGCTCTTATTTCACTACACCATTGGAATAGGCATGACGACAGTGTTAAAAAATTGCAAATCTATTTAGTCCGTCAGTTAGAGTATTGGAAAATAATGGACACGTATTTTTTGTTTTTGTAAATCAATGAATTTTGGCAAAATGTTTAGGACGCATCAAAACTCGGGAGTGGGGGCTCGTGACGTCAGAACCCACTAAAATTATAACTAAGCGTGAGGTGTTGAGAATTTTAAAAGCGTCGTATCTTCTTCAATTTTGGTTTGTAACAAAAGACAAAATACGGGTCAAGTATTTTTTGATAATACATTTAATTAGTAAAAGTCCAAATAGGTTAGGCCGCTCGGCCGGCCAGTGATTGTTTTTTTTAGATCTCAGCAAAACTATGTGACGATTCATAAAATGTACATAGTTTCCTGATTATACTTATCTTATATGCCTAGTGAGTTTTCTCCTAAACAAACGTAGAAGGCTCTTTAATAAATACAATAACTCGTAAAACGTCGTATAATTATTCACGTGAATTAAATAAGTCAAGCTGAACCGGGCTTCCCGACACACTGACCTTTGCATGTGGTAATTTCCATGCACTATAAGATGTAAAAATAACATACAACACTATTCTGAATGTTGGAATACTCGGCATTGTCTTTATGAAATAACATTGTTGTGACGTGTGTCAAGTTTTTTATTGTATTTCCAATTTTTCCCACTATGGTTATTTTGTTGCTTTTTGATGTCTTTTTCAAGGACTGGTCTGCAGTACTTAGAAGATACTATTTAAAAGTAATAATCCACCTAGAACCCTTAGTCGTCCTACTATTTATAGTGACTGCGCCTGCACTCCTGTCTATGCGAGCCAAATAAGAATAGCACTGCCAAGACGCCATTTTGTTCCGCAATACTCGCGAACTTCATTACCAAAACGTCCTAATTTGACAGACAGTGTGTTGCTGGCAGTACTAATTTGACAGCTATCGTGTGAAGTTGGCAGCAAGCGCGATCCTAATATTAATTGACTCGCATGGTACGTAATTTAGTATTTAATTGAATCTATAGTTTGTTACTAGATGTTACTTTAATTATGAAGCTCAAGAGTTTGTTTGTTTGAACGCGCTAATCTCAGGAACTTACGATTGAAATTGAAAAAAAATTGTTTGTGTTGGATAGTCCAGTTATCGAGGAAGGTTATAGGCTATATAACATCACGCTACAGCCAATAGGAGCGGAGCATAAATGAAAATTGTTGCAAAAACGGGGAATATTTTTTTTTGTGGGCTTTTACTCTATTGTGTGACGCAGTCGAAGTTGCGTGGGTCAGTAAGTATAAAATAAAACGATCATTAGCGCGAATCCTCTGCTGGAACTTCCTCTTCTGTACGATAGTAGGGAGTAGGCTCTCACTACGCGAACCCAGTGCGATTTGGTACTTACATACAGGGTGTAAAAAACCTCTTAACGAAACCGAAAGGCACTTGTTCTCCCCATCATCGCGATACCAATATCTGTGGCGATACTTTTTTTGCTTACACCATACCTGGGAACCTTTTTAACCTAGTTTCGGAGATATTGGGGATCAAAGTTCCAACTTTTAACAAGTTTTTTAATCGACTTCCAAAAGGAGGAGGTCTCAATTTGTCGGAACCTTTTTTATGTATGTTGCCCGATTACTCGAAGATGGCTGGACCGATTTGGATTATTTTTATTTTATTTGAGAGGGTATACTTTACAGGTGGTCCCATAATCTTCAATGTCAGGGTCTGATAATGGAATCCTGGAGAAATAGGAAGAACTCTTCAAATTTTATAGGCACACATGAAGCGATTTGGTTATTTTCGATAAAGTACTTTCTCGGAGTGGTTCCACTTCAATTTGGTAAAGATCTGATGAAGAACTTCAGAGATACTTCAGAGATAAATGAACTGGGATTGCTGAAATCTCATTATATATGATCTTTATTTTGTAAGTAGGTTTTCACAAACACTATAACACGTCAATTTTTTAAAAACTAGATGGGGCCGGTGTTTCGTACTCTGAGAAGAAACAGCCGAAACAAACTCAGAGGTCATAGTCTCTTTTGAAGTCCAGACATAATCTTGCTCAATTCACATGAGGATCATGTAGATATTAGTGTCTGAGATGGTCTTTTGAAGAAAGAACCATACAGATTTGAGTGAACCTGTCCAGTCAGTGCAAGCAGTTGTAAGTTATCGTGTAGATCGACTTATAACACAAGGAGCTCAACGAAACGACGAACAATACCAAAGAAAGGACATTTGGGTAGGTCGCTTATAGTACTCAAACTGCCAGACGGTTGAGGGGTAAAAAAAATAACATGTCTGCCTATTGTTTACACCAGTTCACAACATAACATCACGCCACTACGCTGCGAAGGGGTAAACGCATGTGAACCACTAAAAAATGAAAAATAAAAAACGTTTTTGCAAAAAATAAAATCGACTTTTAAAACCACAAAAAAGTGAAAAATAACTTTAGCTTCAGAAGTCGGTGACAAAAAAACTGAACCAATCACAAAGGTCACCGACTTCTAAAGCTAAAGTTATTTTTCACTCTTTTGTGTTTTTAAGTAAATACAAGTTTTTATTGTAAGATTTTTCCTTTAAACACTTCCATGATCCCCGTACTATTTAATCCACCCAAAAGCACAATGTGTTGAGTGCGTCACATTGAGTTCTACCACAAAACATGACTTTTCACCCAAAAAAAATGTCGTTTCCCAGCAATATTTTTTGCATAAAGTTACTAAGTTTGATATACAGAATGCTTGGTTGACGGTTTCGTGATGAGGTTGTTTACACCCTTTATTAAACTTAGTTCAGCCTAGCAACTATTTAACCTACAGACAGATCGGAGCGACTGTTATTATTTAGCCACGGACTCTTGAATTCGTTATTAAATTCACTTAATATTTCATGAACGTTATTTGTCAAAGGAAGACTAAGTTTCTTCAACGAATGTCTCAATTTAACTGTCATTTTCACAGACTCCTTCAGAACTTCATCGTTTCAGTTACAGCTTAGTTAAGCAGCTTACTTCAATGTTTCAGGAACTCACAAAGTTTTGGTGAGTACTCTTTGGAAAGTTGAAACGTTATAAACGTTAATTTTCGTGTAATTGTTCTTCGAATCTTATGTTTTAGCACTTACAAATAATGATTGGTCGGTTAGTCTTGAAACAAATAATTAAGTTCCAGAATCGAGTTCTATTGGGAATTTTCTTCTCTAAATCATGCTAAGACAGATCCGGAGGTCTAATTGTGTGCTTTATGTAAGTGTGTCAAATGTAATTTATAAATGAATAAATAATCCATACTTCTAATGAAGGAATGGGCAACTATAGTACTATCACTGTTTTTATGGCTTGTGACTGGGACTGTAGCTACATTTCATTATTGCCTTTGTTGCGACAGTTCAAAAGTGCCTGTACTTGAAATAAATGCTTCAATTTTGATTATGATTTTTACATGTCTATCTGTTACCTTTCAGGCTTTTCACGCCTCAACCCAAATATCTTGATTCTTAAAAGTAAGTCTCGAGTTCGATTCCCAGGGCGGGTAAAATACCGGGGCTGCGGGACTGTTCGAAAGAGACACCGCGGCCCCGGAACGTAAAGGGCGGGGAAGGAACATAGATGGTTTTTAGTCAGTAAAAGTCTGACACTCCCTCCCGCTCCGCTCAGAGTGGGAGGAGTCATTTGATGATTTCCCATGCGAAAAAAAACAAAAGTGGCTACAAGTAGAGCCTGGATTCGTGCCCTTTTGATGGCAAAAGCTTCTATTACATGGGACTTTAACATATTAGGAGCATTAAAGATGATCGGATCATCGTAAGGTAGTAATTTTATACTCGTTAAAAACTACTTTTTACACGACGGACGTCAAAAGAGATGCTCATAAATATTACATACAGCCTTGTGTAATCGATTACTATATCATTTTATCCGGTAAATGGCAATTGAACTTATAAGGAAGACGATTAACACATGGCACTGAACTTTATGGTCAAACCGACACGCCTTCGCCTTGACATCGATTGGTAACAGTACCCTATGGTATAATAATTATGCAATTGATGGCATCGGGTCTTCTTTGACCATATTCGGTCTGATGTACAGGTATTTAAAGTAGTTGCTACTACTGGTTGTAAAAAAGATATTGTAATTACTTTTCGAAGGTGGTGCCGAATTCGTTTTTTGCTGTGTGGTCTGATAATTTTATGGGCTTCTCGTTGCATCTTGAATGAATTTTCAAGGTAGTCAAGAAGTTATTAAATGAACCTTGGCTACAAGAACCCCTTGATGGATTACTAGTACTCGTGGCTATAATTGTAATCTTGTTAAAGGCCTCAGGGCGAAAATTATGTGATTTATGTACTTACATCTGGTCATAAAGGAGACGGAAACGATTACATACATTTATGGCCTGGATGTAACGAGATGAAAATGGTATGAATTAATGGATATAGACTTATCAGTCCATCACTGAACAAAAATTATAGTGTCAGAATACCTTTTAAAAGAGACAGCGAATGTTTCTGTATAATCCATTCTTATGGCACAATAATCGACTGATTACGAAGGTAACATAATAACTTTACTCAACCTTGACTCAATCCATGCGGAAACAAAATGGAAGTTATTAGCAATGTAATAAGATATTAATATTCATAATTTTATAAGAGCTATGATAATATTGACAATGATCTTCTATTGCAACTGGCTAGAGTGAATACAAAAAACACATTACCCTCGTCAGTCGCGTTAAACTGACGTTTTATAAAAAATCTACAAGAGGTCACTAAGACACACACACTTGTCCAGGCTTTACTTGCGTTAATTTAGAATATGACAATCAATTCGGTTCAATTCTTGTAATAATATAATTAAATCATGATTCGAAACATACGTGGCGCCATCTATTATCATAAGAATAGGGTGGACGACAAAAAGAAAACTAATAAGTCCGTCATTTAGATTATAAAAAAATATTTGACCCGTATTTTTTTTTGTTACGTAAACCAAAATTGACGAAGATACGACGCTTTTAAAATTCTCAATACGTCACGCTTAGGTATAATTTTTAGTTAGTTCTGACGTCACGAGCCCCACTCCCGAGTTTTGATGCGTTTTATCTTTGTCAATATTCATTGATTTACAAAAACAAAAAATACGTGTCCATTATTTTCCTATAATCTAATTGACGGACTAAATAGATTGCATTTTTTTTATATTGTCGTCATGCCGATTATTGCTACGAGTATTTTCCTTGGGAACAGTACATTTTTGTGGAATGAAAAGAATCTTATGTGTGTTTTTGTACACCTGATAATATAAAGGGTGTGAAACACCTCTTCACGAAGCCGAAAGGCTCTTGTTCTCCCCATCATTGCGATCATTTTTTTGTTCCACACCATACCTGGGAACCTTCTAGTTACGGAGATATGGGGGGGTCAAAGTTACAACTTTTTGAAAAGTTTTTTTTTAGATACAAGTTTTTTTTGTAAGATTTTAACTTTTAACACCTCCACGACCCCGTACTATTCAATGTTTTAAGTGTGTTACATTGGGTTCTACCACAAAACATGATTTATAACCTCAAAAAAAAAGTTTTTTCCCAGCAATATTTTTTGCGTAAAGTTACTCGTACTTAGTTTGATGTACAGAATGCTTGGTTAACGGCTTTGTGATGAGGGGGTTTACACCCTGTATGTGTGAAATTTCAGGATGATCGGTTCAGTGGTTTAAATAGGCGTGAAAAGGTAACAAAAAAACTTACTATCTCAAAAACAAATATTTTTTAAATAGAAAATGTTAGTACTTAAAGGATAAGGATTTTCACCTACTTCGTATGTATAAAGAACGACTCAGATATAGAAGAATATTTTGTCGTCGCAGAAATGCATCCTGAGCTGTTTAACTAGAAAAAGAAATCTACCTATCATAACTTCAGGAATAAAGGATTTTTACTGAACTAAGGATATATAGATTTCTCTTTCCAGTTTAATCATTATCTCTCATTATCAATCAATTCGTGAATTATCTTAATAGACCTAGCATTCATGTGAATGACGTCGATATTACAATTAATTTCCATAATGTCAACAAGATACCGGCCTCGGGGTATTAAACTTGTGTGCGGAAATGTTAGCTATTGTGCACAATTTTATCGGAAAACCCCTACTAAGGGGCTTGAATAAAAGTGAATATGGGTTTTAATATGTCGGTGATAAAATTAGATTTCACATAACACAAAAACGCGTCTGTACTCCACGAATGGTTAGGATGCATACCTATCCAATTTTCGCCAGTTTATTTTACGACCTCTGATTTTGTTTCGGCGGTTTCTTCTCAGAGTAGTCAGGTACCAGCCCCATCTAGTTTTTAAAAAGTGACGTGTAAAAGTGTTTGTAAAAACCTAATTGTAAAATAAACATCATTTAATATTCACAGTACAATGTTCGCGGCGTCAAACTTTGATCCAAAAGCATCCAACTATTCCCTAGCACTATAATGGTTTTATTTTCATTTTGACATCATACATTTTCATATTCAACAAGTACAAGTAACTGATTCAAGATTTATGACCCATCAAACTTTCCGCGAACTTCGCAATAATTTTCCAAACTCATTCGTGACAGGCAAATGGTAATCCCTAACAAATAGTATTGCATTAACCACTACAGTTAAGTAATGGGCCTTCTAAATTAACTATTAACTACATCTGCCAACCACATGAGCTGGGTGGCTCTTGTTAAATGAGTTTTAAAGTTTATTTAGTTAATTTTCCGGTACGTTATTAATTATGTAATATGATATGAAATGGGTGATTTTAAAGTAAGTTTCAGCGTTCATAAAAGTGAGCCTGAGTTCTGAGCTGTGAGCCTTGAGACGATAGATAGGGATGCATCGTTCATCATTTCAACCGAAAAACAACTACTGCTGGACATAGGTCTTCCCAAATGTCGCCACATTGGTCCCGTGCGACTTGCATCTAGCGGATTCCTGCAACCTTCACCCAGTCCTCGGTCCACCTAGTGGGAGATCTTCCAACGCAACGTCTTTCGGTTTGCGGTCGCCATTCCAGAACATTTCAGCCCCATCGGCTATCCGTTCTGCGAGCAATGTGCCCTACCCACTGCCATTTAAGTTTGGCAATTCTACGGGCTACGTCGGTAACCTTGGTTGAGGGATGTACACAATACCTTTATTGCGCTAGCTATGTACTATAATATCAAAGATTCTCAACAAAACGGACTAGCCTTGATTTTAACCAAACGCATTTGCATCGCCCCATCGCCCCGAAATTGCGCTTCCATCGGCGAAAATCGAATTTTTCATGATATTGTCATGGCCGTTACTCGCAAGTGCGTCAAGCGGCCATTTTAACTTTTAAGCACTAGTACAAAAAATAATTATAGTAATTTTAAGTTTATTTATAGATCTGTCATTGAGATTCCGCTTTCTAAATACCACGAAGAAAGTTGTCAACCTTCAAACTTACGGAAAAGAAAGATATCGTCAACAATGATTTTCCTTTTTTTACTGGAGGTTATTGTACTTATCTATAATAATACCTACATTATGTTATTATATGCAGTTCCTTCCGCAAAGCTGATGAGTCAGTATATTTACTAGTATCCTTTGCCCCACGGCCTTGCTCGCATTATGGTCGGCAGTTACCACTTGGTTGTTTAAAATATAGCCGTTTTATCTATTCAATATAAAGAGTTTTTGGCTAAATATGAACTAGGATTCAGCTGTATCCGTTACCCTGTATAGTACAGGGTATAAAAAGACTCATCTCGAAGCCGTCAACCAAGCATTCTGTTACATCAAATTATGTAACTTTACGCACAAATTATTTATTAAGCCTTTTTTGGGTGAAAAATCATGTTTAGTGGTATTATCCAATGTAATGCGCTCAAAACAGTGTGCTGATGGATGTATTCAATAATACGTGGGTCGTGGGGGTGTTTAAAATCAAACATTAAAAATTCAAAAGTTTGACCCCCAATATCGCTGTAATTAGAAGGTTTCCAGGATAGTCTAGAACAAAAAAATGATCGCAATGACAAGGAGACGAAGCCGAAAGGTACTTACCTTTCGGCTTCGTCTTTTTACACCCTTTATAGTTTTAGTAAAAAAAAAGTACCTAACGAACTGTTGGTTTTTGAAATAACAAACAGAAGTTTCAATTTTATTTATTTGAATAGATTTATGTAGTTCCTTCCGCACAGCTGATGGATGAGTCAATTGATTTACAGCAATAAAGTTCTTTATTGTACTTAGGTCAGCTTGGTTCAATATTTATCTAGACACGTAAACAATGGAATGATTTGTAGGTACTTACGAAGAATAATAAATCTATTAATTATAAGTTGAACAATGACTTATGTCTTTATTACTTATGAGAAAAATGAAATACAAAGGGAGATGTGCTGGACTATGCGAAATTATCAGTGTGGGAAATTACCTATTTAAAACATACCCCGGGTTGCCCATCCTTGTGTTTAGGAGTTGCGCTCAATATGATTTGACGAGAAAACTTACATACTTAAAACCTCTGAGTGGAAACGAATGTCATGATCAGAGGTCCGAGCAAGACCGTGCGGTGTTAACGTAACGTAAATACATCTCTACTTGGTGGTAGATTGCTTTTAGTTTTTCATCAGACCTGTATCATTTACAAATTCGTGCGAGCAGCTGACGCATAATCCCCCCTCCACTATGCAGCTGATGATATCTTTTAAGCTCATTATGATGTAAACTATTTGTGAAAAGTTTTAGCCGGCGTACTATGACTTACTTTTTTTTTCAACCTAATCTCCCAATCCTACAAACACCGTGAGTGCGTCAGCTGACGCTGGGTTTACTTATCAATCATTCGAGATCTATTGAACAAGATGGCAACCGATGGGCGTAAAAACACTACCTAAAATGCAACGGTGGCTCCCGGACTAGAACAATAGTTTTACTAGTCAGCAAATCGGTAACTTGTCTGAAAAGCCATTCTCTAGATAATCATAAAAGCTAAGTTAAGTAAGTAAGTTATTAGTTTACTTAGCTTAGCTATATTGATTTGCATTTTTATGTTTATTTATTCATTTGCTTACATGTAAAACACTGGTTATTAGGCATGCATTAAAATTTCAAGAAACACACACACACACACAGTATTAAGACATGCACCCTGTAAGGGTACTGCAAAAGTGTTAATATAAGAAATTGTTAAGTTCCATAATATTGAATCTAAATATTAACATTATATTTCATTAAAATTGCTTACATTTCAAAATATTGGATTAATTACACAAAAAAACATTAATCGATAATTTATTACATATTATTTTAAAATTAATCATTATTATCAGTTCATTAAATCATTTTTGTCATAGGTATAGGGTCGCATCTATTATTCATTTACATTTATGTCAAATATTATTACAGGATCGATCGATTCACAACTTATCAGCTTTAAATTCCTCAACGGTATAGTAGCCTTTCCTTATCAACAAAGATTTTAATTGTTTGCAGAAAATTGAGTCATTTGGTAGGGATTTTAATTTTTCAGGTAGCTTGTTAAATATATTAGCTAGTCTTGAGTATGGGCTTTTCCCGATAACTTTTAAGTTTGTGATGGGTAGTATTAATCTATTCTTGTTCCGCCGGTTATAGTTTTCATTTAGCTCGATATTAGATTTGAATAGGTGCCTATTTTTCCTAACGAATATACAACTTTGCAATATGTATATTGCTGGTAGTGTTAAAATTTGTTGCTTAATAAATCAGGGTCATGTCAGGGTTTCGTCATAATGTTGACAAATTATAGCATCTATCAATATTAATGACTTTAACCCTGTATGACCTGGAAACCTACCACAATTTCGTGGTAATTTCATATGAAACCAATTTCTAAATCATAATTTAACCGAATGCTGAATAGAAATGAACTATTTCGCACACCTGCGCCCCAATTCCGCTTTCTACCTATTACTTTGATTATTTCAATTAATATTGATGAATTTCGTACTTAATTTCTACCATAAAATTGTTATTTTCGTGATATATTCAATAAATTGTAATTTCTAGTTTCAGTTGTGTTTAGTTTTAGGAACTGCAATTTAATGCCCGCAGCTCAGTTTTTGCGTGAAAGCTTATTTATCAAATATGCACACGTACAGAATGATAGTATGACTAGATTATGCCCGCAGCTTCTCCCGTACCAAGTTCGGGAATTATCCCACGGGATGGCACATCCATCATCATCAGCCTATAATGTTCCCACTGCTGGGACACGGCCTCCTCTCAATGAGACCAACGAGTCAGTCCAGAAACTTGGAAGATGCAATTTAGATATTTTTTTAGAAGATTCTCCCAGTTATTGCAACAGTGCAGTGTGTCATCACGAAGCCGTCAACCAAGCATTCTGTACATCAAACTAAGTAACTACGCAAATATTATTGCTGCGAAACGACTTTTTTTTGGGGATGAAAAATCATGTTTTGTGGTAGAACTCAATGTAACGCACTCAAAGCATTGTGCTCATGGATGGTTGAATAGTACGGGGGTTGTGTAGGTGTTTACAGTATAATCTTTCATTAAAAACGTGTACCTACTAAAAGAAAAAAGTTGGAACTTTAATCCCCAATATCTGCGTAACTAGAAGGTTCCCAGGTATGGTTAAGAACAAAATAATGATCGCAATGACTGGGAGAACCAGTGCCTTTCCGCTTCGTTAAGAGGTGTTTTACTCCCTTTATGGTAGGTGAGGTATTGCAGGCGTTAGTTTAATTACAAGGACACGAGGCATTTCAGATATTAATTGCAGCATTGTGTCTGGGATAGCCTCGCACCTGCCGGGTGCCTTTGTCGCTGCAGATGTATTTAGAGTTGACCATATTAACATCATAGCCTTTTCCCATCTATGTTGAGGTCAGCCTGCCTCGTTGGTCTAGTGGTCGCAGGCACAACTACCGAGCATGAGGTCCTGGGTTCGATTCAAGGGTAGAGTAAAGTGTTATTGGGTTTTTTCATCAGGAATTTCGCAGTAACAACCACGGAGTTTAGGTTTGCGACCTTTTACGACAAGAATAGCGCAGCGGTAGTGAAGCTGCCTTACGTTTTAGGTTCCCAGGTTCGAATCCCGGTAAGAGCAAATGTTTGTGTGATGTGCATGGCCATTATTTGTTTCTATGGATGTTTATATGTATATTTAGTATGTCTTTACAAACAAAAAGTTTCTAAGTATCAACTATCTGGTGTCCAAGACACAAGCTTAGTTGCTTAGTGTGGCACTACACGGCGCTGTGTGTAACGTCCATAGATATTTATTATTATTTATTTTACATGGGGGTTAAATATAACTGGTGATACGTGGGTGTACTATTAGATACACTTCTACCTAACCCCTTGAGGGTTACAGTCGTGATTTTATATTGTGGTCGGCTCCCAGTCTTAGGGGCCGTAGATTTATTACAATTATTTACCCCCCCCCCCCTCCCATGTTTACTATATGAATATAATCACCACAAACAAAACATATTCCAATATAGTATATGCGTAAAATGCGTTTCGTTTTCAAGCATCTAGACAATGTGTGGATACCATGTGTGTAATAAACAGTACATAAAATTATAATGGCCCGTATTGTATAAAATTATCACTTGCTTCGGTGAAGAAAAACATCGTGTGGAAACCAGCATGCCTTTTTTACGGATGAGAAATCATCAAATAACTTCTCCCACTCTGGACTGAGCTGGGAGTGTCAGACTTTTACTGACTAAAACCCATCCATGTTCCTTCCTCGCCTGAGAGATATTTCTCGACGGCATGTAGAGTTAAGTCAGAGGCCCATGGGTGGAATATAACCCCTGCCACCAAATATTTATGTCATAAAACTAATTATTCTAGCCCAGTCCATCCTTATTTTTATTATTTTTCATTAATTAAAGAACAAAACAAAATATTAAATATAGGAACATCACAAAAACCGCAATAGGTTTGTCTGGATGTTGATCCACTTATAAGCTATCTTAAAACTAGACTATAAAATAATCAATACACAGTTTAAAACAGTTTGTAGGGTAGACAGGTCATAAAAAACAAGCACAGCGCGGGTCGGACTCGGACATCGCGTCGATGATAGTTACTAATGTAATAACATTTAAGTATAGGATGGTGCATTTCAAAGAGAGTTAAAGAATTTTTTGTACTTATACACACACACACTTTGACACATTCTGTTGCAAACTCGTGTCGTGACAAATGTTCTTACTAAATAATGTCATAACTATATGAGTTTTTAGACTGACATGGTCACTAACACAAACATTAGAATTAAGAACGGGATATTTACCATGTTTATTGTTTGTTTTGAGTTTCCGATATTTCGGCACTGTTACAAGCGCCATGGTCACGGATGAACTGAAGTTATTGCGGGTGGATGTTTATGAGCAGACGAAACGGTCTACCCTCTTTCTTATTCGTTTTTCGCGCACGACACCGCTACCATTGTCACATAATTCACTCACAACACGATTCCGTTCCCGACACACAAAACTCACTGTGTCCGTTCGTGAACATCTTCCGGCACTTTTCCGGCTTTTACACAGTTGAACCACTGGGTTCCAAGTCCTCGACAGTTGAAACCCATCCTCCCGGTTGAAATTATCATGTTTAGTAATCTCAATGGCTTCTCTTACCAGTCTAGGTATATAATGGCGTTCTGTCGAGATTACTTGAGGGTTGTGTAACTCAATCCAGTGGTTCGGTCCCGACTCCAACAGATGTTGAGCTATGGCCGACTTCTGGATGTCGTTGTTCTTCACGGCTCTTACGTGTTCTGATATTCTGCAGGCTACAGTGCGTTTTGTCTGCCCGATGTACGACTTTCCACAACTACAGTCTACTTTATAAACACCGGGTTTTTCCAACGGGAAGTTGTCCTTCGGCGAACGCAGCATCTGAGAGATTTTCCTGAACGGAGTGAAGATAGTCTTTACGGCATATTTCCGGAGGATGTTTGCAATTTTGTCTGTCACACCCTTCACATACGGCAAAAATGCCGGTTGCCTCTCGACTTCACACTTCCGGTGTTTATGGGTAGTGTCACGTCTATACTGTGTTGTCTTTAGTGTATATCCATTCTTCTGTAGGACCTTCTCTATATGCGCCAGCTCACCTTGTAAATGTTCCTCGTCGCATAGGTCATGCGCGCGGTTAGTGAGTGAAGTCACCACTGAGTTCAGCTGTCTGGGATGGTGGTGTGAATCAGCGTGCAGATAACGATCCGTGTGAGTCGATTTTCGGTATACTGAGTGGGCTAGAGAACCGTCTGCACGGGCCTGCACTAGCACGTCCAAAAACGGAATTTTCCTCTCATTTTCCATCTCGTAGGTAAAATTGATTTTACTATGTATGCTGTTGAGGTGTGCCAAGCATACTTTTGCCTCTTGCTCATCTCCTTCGATTATCCCAAAAACGTCATCGACATACCTCTTCCACAGTTTTATAGGTGTACATGCAGTGGAGATAGCCAACTCTTCAAAATGCTCCATCCAAATGTTAGCTACTACAGAAGCCACTGGGCTGCCCATGGCTACACCATCTATCTGTAGGTAGTACTGACCTTGGTAAACGAAATAACTGGTAGATAAGCAGTGATGTAGTAACTTCACATATTCTAAGGGGATGTTATTTTCCAGCAATTTAACCTTTATTACTTCCATGCAGTCCGCCACTGGCACATTCGTAAACAAGGACTCAACATCAAAGCTGACCATTACGTCCTTTGTTTGGAGTTTAACGGACTGCAGGATGCCTATGAGATGCCGAGAGTCCTTTACATATGATGTTGTTTTTCCAACCAAAGGTTGAAGCACACCAGCTACATGTTTCGCCAGGTGGTATGTGGGCGAGTCGATCTGACTAACTATGGGCCGTAGTGGAATGTTCTGCTTGTGTACCTTCGGTAAGCCATATAGTTTAGGGGGCTGAACATTTCTAGGACGTAGCAAGTACTTGACCATATCATCAGTAATTACGTTTTGACATTCTTTTATGATTTTTCGTGTACTACGATTCGTTCGTGCCATCGGGTTGAAGTTTACTAGTTTGTAGGTGTTCACATCACTTAGTAGGTTACGAATCTTTTCATCGTATTCAGTGGCGTTCATGACTACAGTAGCATTCCCTTTGTCCGCTTTGAGTATCAATACGTCCTCATCTTTGCGAAGATCACGTATTGCGGCTATTTCATCAACGGTGATATTTGATGTTGGAAGTTTAGCGTGGCGTAATGCTACGGGGGTATCTTGCCTCAGTACATCGGCATCACTCGCACGTATCATGTTCCGTTTTATCACTTCCTCTATACTTCCGATCACCTCTTCATAAGGGATGCGTTTCGGAGTAGGAGCAAAATTCAACCCTTTCTCAAGTACCTTAAGAGCACTTTGTGACAATTCTTTGCTGGATAAATTAATAACCGTTCGAGTTACTTGTGAGTTATGGTCGTAGGGGTTCACCGGTTTTTGTTTACGAAACAGTGACTCGTATTTTTGTTGCTTACCCACTGCACTAATTTCTCGTGAGCGTTCAGCTTGTAAGTAGGTAATGCGATCACAAATATCGAAATCACTGGGTGTCATCAAAGCACTGCATTCCAGATGTAAATTATACGCTTCACGACAGATCTCATCCAATTGGTACCTGGTATTACGGATAACCTTACGCAATAATTTAACACTCGCGTTACGTAGAATACTCGCGGAGCCATGGATGTCCTGACGAGGTTTCAGTCTCACACACACAGGTATAACGTCCGCGTCCCTGCACTTTGTCAGAAACTTCAAAGACTCCTCCAAACAACCACACTTTTTCCGCGCGCGTTCTAGATGTTTCACAAGTTTGACACAATCCGGCCCGTACCGGTTCGCGATATGAGTTTTTAGACTGACATGGTCACTAACACAAACATTAGAATTAAGAACGGGATATTTACCATGTTTATTGTTTGTTTTGAGTTTCCGATATTTCGGAAGATGAGGACGTATTGATACTCAAAGCGGACAAAGGGAATGCTACTGTAGTCATGAACGCCACTGAATACGATGAAAAGATTCGTAACCTACTAAGTGATGTGAACACCTACAAACTAGTAAACTTCAACCCGACGGCACGAACGAATCGTAGTACACGAAAAATCATAAAAGAATGTCAAAACGTAATTACTGATGATATGGTCAAGTACTTGCTACGTCCTAGAAATGTTCAGCCCCCTAAACTATATGGCTTACCGAAGGTACACAAGCAGAACATTCCACTACGGCCCATAGTTAGTCAGATCGACTCGCCCACATACCACCTGGCGAAACATGTAGCTGGTGTGCTTCAACCTTTGGTTGGAAAAACAACATCATATGTAAAGGACTCTCGGCATCTCATAGGCATCCTGCAGTCCGTTAAACTCCAAACAAAGGACGTAATGGTCAGCTTTGATGTTGAGTCCTTGTTTACGAATGTGCCAGTGGCGGACTGCATGGAAGTAATAAAGGTTAAATTGCTGGAAAATAACATCCCCTTAGAATATGTGAAGTTACTACATCACTGCTTATCTACCAGTTATTTCGTTTACCAAGGTCAGTACTACCTACAGATAGATGGTGTAGCCATGGGCAGCCCAGTGGCTTCTGTAGTAGCTAACATTTGGATGGAGCATTTTGAAGAGTTGGCTATCTCCACTGCATGTACACCTATAAAACTGTGGAAGAGGTATGTCGATGACGTTTTTGGGATAATCGAAGGAGATGAGCAAGAGGCAAAAGTATGCTTGGCACACCTCAACAGCATACATAGTAAAATCAATTTTACCTACGAGATGGAAAATGAGAGGAAAATTCCGTTTTTGGACGTGCTAGTGCAGGCCCGTGCAGACGGTTCTCTAGCCCACTCAGTATACCGAAAATCGACTCACACGGATCGTTATCTGCACGCTGATTCACACCACCATCCCAGACAGCTGAACTCAGTGGTGACTTCACTCACTAACCGCGCGCATGACCTATGCGACGAGGAACATTTACAAGGTGAGCTGGCGCATATAGAGAAGGTCCTACAGAAGAATGGATATACACTAAAGACAACACAGTATAGACGTGACACTACCCATAAACACCGGAAGTGTGAAGTCGAGAGGCAACCGGCATTTTTGCCGTATGTGAAGGGTGTGACAGACAAAATTGCAAACATCCTCCGGAAATATGCCGTAAAGACTATCTTCACTCCGTTCAGGAAAATCTCTCAGATGCTGCGTTCGCCGAAGGACAACTTCCCGTTGGAAAAACCCGGTGTTTATAAAGTAGACTGTAGTTGTGGAAAGTCGTACATCGGGCAGACAAAACGCACTGTAGCCTGCAGAATATCAGAACACGTAAGAGCCGTGAAGAACAACGACATCCAGAAGTCGGCCATAGCTCAACATCTGTTGGAGTCGGGACCGAACCACTGGATTGAGTTACACAACCCTCAAGTAATCTCGACAGAACGCCATTATATACCTAGACTGGTAAGAGAAGCCATTGAGATTACTAAACATGATAATTTCAACCGGGAGGATGGGTTTCAACTGTCGAGGACTTGGAACCCAGTGGTTCAACTGTGTAAAAGCCGGAAAAGTGCCGGAAGATGTTCACGAACGGACACAGTGAGTTTTGTGTGTCGGGAACGGAATCGTGTTGTGAGTGAATTATGTGACAATGGTAGCGGTGTCGTGCGCGAAAAACGAATAAGAAAGAGGGTAGACCGTTTCGTCTGCTCATAAACATCCACCCGCAATAACTTCAGTTCATCCGTGACCATGGCGCTTGTAACAGTGCCGAAATATCGGAAACTCAAAACAAACAATAAACATGGTAAATATCCCGTTCTTAATTCTAATGTTAATGTCATAACTAGTCCAGAGACGGCTTCATCGTGTCACATAAGTTTAGATAACGTCCGACTTGAATACTTGAGCTTATGTTACACGACTTTTAGTGTTGGGACTAGTAGTATAGTTGTTTTTATAACGCCCGACGCGTAAACAACGGGGTGTTATAAGTTTGACGTGTCTGTCTGTGGCATCGTAGCTCCCGAACGCATGAACCGATTATGATTTTGTTTTTTTTTTCGTTTGTGGATGTGGGTGAATTATTAATAGGGAGTTTTCTTAGCTATGTTTGATGAAAATCGCCACAAAATGGTGAATTACATTTTTTCCACAGCTCCTTCAGTATCGGTATCAAATGCTAAGGCTTGACTAGTACAATAATGTACACTAATTATATTGAGAGGGATTGAAGCTTTTAAACTTAAATTACATTATTTACAAGACCTTGGTACACAGGCCGATACATGAAGCTATACATATCCGGTATAACCTGACTTCACTTTATATGAGCTTCCCGTACAATGAGAGATCCACATAAACTGGTTTTATATAGCTACGTAAAAGTAAATACTTCACAACATACACATTCGGGGATAGATACGTCATGTAATACCTTTATTCCAATAACTAAACTTTATACGTAAATAAACGATTGTAATTAGTTGCGTCATTGTTATGACCAATCAAATTGCTTGCACAAATATCCGAAAACGGATACACGACTCAACAAATAGAACTATGTTTACAATTTATTACCAATACAAGCCGTGAGCCTGATTAATTTTCCCGTTGGCAGCCAAAATATGAACTTACATACTTTATTTGTTTATTTATTATAAGGAGAACCAAACAGCTAAAATAAGTGAATAACAATTGAATAAGCGACACAGAGCCAATTATAGGTTCTCACGAGTAGACAATGAGATGATAGTAGAAAACTTAAAAGCATAAAATAGCGAGCACGATAATAATACAAATTAAGGGAATTAAAAATAAGCAATAAGCACTAAATACACTCAGACACTAGGTTAGGCATTGTTGACATGGGGAAAAAATAAGATTAATGAATACACTACGCGCACTACGCGCTATTTTTAAAAAGTTTAGTAGTTTTTTAGTAGTTACTTTCATCTCTTATTTAATTCCTCTACTAACCTCTACTACCCTGGGTCTTACGAACTTACAAGTCATGAGTACGAAGTTTAAATGAAAAAAAAACTACAATAAGTTCCCGATACAAAACAGCAGCTATTTTACTCAGATCCTTCCAAAACAGAAAGAAACATTCTTGTCGTCATCATCATTCTCTTGCCCTTATCCCAATTTATTTGTGGTCGGTGCAGCATGTCTTCTTCTTCCATACTCCTCTATTTTTCGTCATCTCATCAGACACTTCTTTTCTTACCATATCCTTCTTAACACAGTCCATCCATCGTTTCTTTGGTCTTCCTCTACTCAAATACCAGTCCAGATTCATACTCAAAACTTTTTTCACGACATTTTCCTCATTCCTCCGCATCACATGCCCATACCACGACAACCGATTACCACACAACTTTTCAGTCACCGGCGCCACTATCAGACTTCCTCTAGTATACTCATTCCTTACTTTATCCATTCGCGTAACACCTCACATCCCCCTTAGCATTCTCATCCCCACGACATGCAGATGCCTTTCATTCATCCTTTTTGTGGCCCAACATTCTGATCCATACAACACAGAGAAAAAAAAAATGAAGAAATCTCAATACATTATCATAACTAGCCTGTATTGTCCAACTGCTGGTCAAAGGCCTCCCTCCATTCCTTCCAACGATCACGATTCTGTGCAACAGAAGGGCCTAATTCTGCTATTTTAATAAATTCGTCACTCCAACACGATTCCATTCTCATCCCAATGTCATTTTGCTTAAAGTTCGTAATCTGCTAAATTCACAATGGTCGGTCAATGGTCTCGTAATAAAATTGTGTTTTAATGGCATTTTCGTATTGTCATTATTATAAAACCCTTAGTACAAATGGTTTTCGAAATCTACTACTAAATGCGAACATTTATTAATGCCAGATTTCATGTACGAGATTAATATTCTATGACATTTCTTTCAATGGAGTGTCAGTGGTTGTTCATTATAATGGCGCCATTATGATAGTAGAATTAACAAACTTGACAAAATTTGACAGAACTTGATCATTATGAAATCAATGATCGAATACTCTGACACTATTGTAATAGCAGAATCGAGGCCCAGGACGTCAAATAGGGTGGTGACGGAAAACGTTAAACTTATTATAATCTGCAGCACCCCTGAACCGAGTTAGCAGGTTTACTGTTCACCCATCAACCCGCATTGGACAAGCGTGATGGGTTATACGTCTAACCCCCTCCATCAACATGATCTCAATACAATTCATCAAAAAAGCACTATTAGGCTACTTCACCTCGTTTGATTCTACTTAAATTATCATCATCTTCCTACCGGATTGCACCAGTCGTCGTCGCGGGGAGATCAGAAGTATTGGAGGTACCGCGACAGCAAAGCGAAAGTACACTTAGTGATCACTAAGTGTACTCGTCAAGTTAAATCGCCTCAATATACGGACACTGTTAGTGTAGTGTGCTGTCCTAGTGTGAACCGGCCCTAATTTACATTTATGAAGATCAAGTGAGGGTAGTTGAATAAACGCCTTCGCTTTGCTGTCGCGGTACCTCCAATACTTCAGTTTCCCTGCGACCACGGCTGGTGCAATCCGATCGAAATGTCGGGTTAAAAGTAAAGGTAAATTCGCGATAAATACTCGTTTTTCATATCATCTTCTTACCCATGTCCCATATGACTTGAGGTCGGCGCAACACGTATTTTTTTCTTCCTCGCTCCTCTGTCAACTGTCACGCTAACATTTACGATTTTTTTGTGTCTCGTAACCAAATGGTAAAACAAGGACCCTATAACTAAGACTCCACTGTCTGTCTGTCTGTCACGAGGCTGTATCTCATGAACCGTGACAGCTTGACAGTTGAAATTTTCACAGATGATTCATATTTCTGTTGCTGCTATAACAACAAATACAACATTTTAGTGGGGCTTCTATATAACAAAAATGTTTTTTTTACAATGCTATACGGAACCCTTCGTACGCGATTCCGAATCGCACTTGGCTGGTTTCTTTCATACCACGCCTCACACAATCCAACCATCATTTCCTTGAAACATTTAGGTATATTCATCACTCTTTTAATCACATGGGACTCTAATCTAAATCTAAAAAAAACACCAATATCATAAACAACAAAAATCACAACCAATTTAGTCGAGTACTCGCCGACTCGCTAGCGTCTAGCCACTACGTCACTAGCTCTGACCGACTTGCTACACCGCTGCTATTCGGGGCATGTCCACATTGGACTATTACACAATTATTACTACGAAGTGTGATGATTATTATTATGATTATTTGCTTTTTGTTTCGAATGAAATGTTACAGATATGTCCGTTAATGGGCAGAATTGGGAAAGAGGAAAATGTTCATGTTGTATGTCTCTACTGGCTACTTTTTCATACAAACTACAACACCTTGTTTGATCTATATTTATAGGTGGACATAAAAAAAAATTACATGTTTATGTTACTATCATCACTAAATATAGGTTCTCTCAATTCTCACAATTAATCTAGACTAATCTATAATCTATACTAATATTATACAGGGTGTAAACCACCTCATCACAAAGCCGTTAAGCAAGCATTCTGCACATCAAACTAAGTAACTTTACGCAAAAATTATTGCTTGGAAATAACTTTTTTTTTGAGGTTATAAATCATGTTTTGTGGTATAACTCAATGTAACGCACTTAAAACATTGTGCTGATGGATGGATTGAATAGTACGGGGGTCGTGGAGGTGTTAAAAGTCAAAATCTTACAAAAAAAACTTGTCAAAAAGTTTTAACTCCCCCCATATCTCCGTAACTAGAAGGTTCCCAGGTGTAGAACAAAAAAATGATCGCAATGATGGGGAGAACAAGTGCCTTTCGGCTTCGTGAAGAGGTGTTTTACACCCTTTAAAGAGGAAAGATTTGATTATTTGTATTTGTTACGATTTAACTCTAAACTACTCGACCGATTTTAAAATATTCTTTCACCATTAGTAAGCCACGTCTTTACTGAGTAACATAGGCTATATTTTATCCCCGACTCTCAGGGGAACAGGAACTACACGCAGTGGCGTAACTATAGGGTGGCAGGACTGGCAAAATGCCACGGGCCCCCGGCCTGACGGGTCCCCGATCCGAGAGACTGTGAGCTCAAAAGTGACCTAACATTTTTAACAAAATTTTGTATAAAATATAAATTTTATATAAGTGCCTACTTAAAATCAATTACCTACTAACCTTTTACCTACTTAAAATCAATTACCTAGACCTACCAATAACCGGGAGGACGTTGTTATAAATATGTATGTCACCGTAAAATTGTCAAACACGTTATATTACAATATAACGTGTTTCTCTCTAGCGATATTGTAAACCCTCGAATAAAATAAAATAAAATAACTGAACATACGGATGTATCTCTGCCCCCATAATCGGGATTTGGGGCATGGGTGGTCACCCATCCACATACCAACCTAGGCAAGCACGGCTTAACCTAAAGATCGGCCCGAGCGGCTGTTATTATTTAGCCACGAGTTCTTCAAACTAAATTATTATGTAAGTAAATCTTTAGATTTATATTATTAGTCAATAATGTCCTTAAATAAACATGTAGTAACGTTTTAAAGTAACGTTGTCTATATTTAGCTCACATGATAAAAAACATTCCGCAATACGCAAAAAACAATTCAAAGTTGATGTCAGCCATTTATTTTTATACAAATTACATTTATCACTAAACAAAATTCAATTGTTTACTTTGAATTTTCGCATAACCAATGACATAACGATGAAAAACAATAATTTAATAATAAATGGCTTGGAAACGAGTTCCGTTGGCCCAAACCTTGGCCCCAATGTTTGCGAACGTTGGTCGGTTACGTTGCACCGAAGTATACAATTATGTTGTAACTTACCTATTACTTCATGACATTAAGTTTTTTGTAAATTCTTGAGATTTGGTTTAAGAGATTTATTTGTGTCCGTTATTGAGTTTATTACCTCTACAGATAACTTAATGCTGATTTTACTGTGAAAGTTCTAGTACTGACAATAATCGAACACGTGTTGCTCGTTAGTTGTACTATTTCTTTCATAGTTATTGACAATATCCGACGATTAGATTCAGTACCATGCTTAAAAATTGCGATGCCCATCATTTCAACAGATCGGCTGAAGAAAGATTGGCTGTTATTATTATTACGAGTATTAAACCACGACCTCCTCAGTAATAATATAATATTATAAGGTAATAATAATAAATAAACAGTGAAAATAAATAAGTTTGGAGTATTTGTGAAATATGACTCTTTAGCAGTTAAGATAGGAATAATTATGTTGACTTCATGTTTTTAATTTCAGACCCACACGTCTAAAAAATAAAGACATAGAACCGTTTAACGATGATTTTAAGACAACTCTTTGTTTCGTACAATTATATATCGAGTCCGTACACGGTCTTTGAAATATGATGAATATTAACATAATTCTATATTGTTTTATGTGCTAGAACAAATAGATTTACGTAAAAAACTGCATACATAAATAACATTAATTAAGTCTTGTCAGACTCTTAAGTTATTTCCAAAAGAACTTGAATACCGAAATGACAACTAAGAACTAGAATAAACCAGGTTCTAGACCTGTTACCTGCTTAAGACGGTCAGAAACCTCACATTTCCAAGCCAGACAGACAAACAAAATCCAATAACGTTTTTTCAAGTTCTTTCAACCGCACGCTACAATTTGTTTGCGAAACAGTACATTTGGGGTTTTTCCATATCAAATTGCTACATTGCTCATGTGGTTCGTAAAGGAAATCATTAATAACGTGTTTAAACATATCTTAGTGTCCATCTTTTGGTAGATTGCTTCAATGTCTTGTATTGTAATAAACAATTAAAGCATAATTGAATTTTACTGTTGGTTTAAAGATGCAGTTGAGGTTTTTAGAGTTGGCAAGTTATTTTTTAAATGAATTGGACCACGGTACTCTCAAAAGGTGCTGTGGTCCAACTATTTTTAAAGTTGGACAACGACCAACTAGTTGTACAGATCAGTAATTAGACCACTGCCTTGGAATGGATGTTGGTCCAGTGGTTGCAAGCCCGACTGTTAAGCATGACGTCCTGGGTTCGATTCCCGGGTAGAGCAAAGTGTTATTGGGTTTTTGCGTCAGAAATATAAAAATAAAAAAATAAAATAAATAAATAAATAATATAAATAAATATCGTTGGACACTAACACACAGCGCCACCTAGTGCCACACTAAGCAAAGCTTGTGTCGTGGACACTAGATAGTTGATATACTACATATATACTTTTTTGTTTGTAAATACATACTTATTATACATATAAACATCCATGACTCGGAAACAAATGTCCGTGCTCAACACACAAACATTTGCTCCTACCGGGATTCGAACCCAGGACCCTAAGAACGTAAGGCAGCGTCACTACCACTACGCCAATCGGGTCGTCAAAATATTAAAAAAATATTCCTGGACATTAACACACAGCGCCACCTAGTGCCACACTAAGCAATGCTTGTGTCGTGGACACCAGATAGTTGATATACTACATATATGCTTTTTTGTTTGTAAATACATACTTAATATATAAACATCCATGACTCGGAAACAAATGACCATGCTCATCACACAAAAATTGCTCCTACCGGGATTCGAACCCAGGACCCTAAGAACGTAAGGCAGCCTCACTACCACTACGCCAATCGGGTCGTCAGAAATTCCTCAGGATCGACGGAATCTGGATTTGTACTCCTGACCTTGACTTCAGTCACAGTCTCTTCTGCTGAGCATCATCACGGCGCAACGTTTTTTTCTTCCATTCACCTCTGTCAACCGACACGCTATCATTGGCTCCTTTATCTTTCATATCATTACTCACACAATTCAGCCATCGTTTTTTTGGTCTTCCTCTCCCCCTCCATCCATCTACATTTATATTAATATCACTCTTTTAGTCACATGCGATTCATCCCTCCTCATCACATGTACATAACACGTCAGTTGATTCCCTTTCAACTTCTCTGTAACTGGTGCAACTTTTAAGCTTCCTCTAATATACTCGTTCCTTACTTTATTCTTGTCACACCACACATCCACCTCAACATTCTCATCTCCGCTGCATGCAATCTTTTTTCATACATCTTCTTTACCGCCCAGCATTCTGATACATACAGTTCATCAGTACAACAAGTCAGTTCTGTTGAGCATAAGGTCCTACATTCGATTCCTACGTAAGATATGACGACAGTATAAAAAAATTACATATCTATTTAGTCTGCCAGTTAGATTATTGAAAAATAATGGACACGTATTTTTTATTTTTGTAAATCAATGAATATTGACAAAGATAAAACGCATCAAAACTCGGGAGTGGGGGCTCGTAACGTCAGAACTAGCTAAAAATTATACCTAGGCGTGACGTATTGGGAGTTTTAAAAGTGTGGTATCTTCGTCAATTTTGATTTACGCAACAAAAGAAAAAATACGGGACAAATATTTTTAAATAATCTAGTTGACGGACTAATTAGATTTTTTATGTCGTCTACCATATTACGCCAGCGTTGGCCAAACTATGGTATGTTTTCCTTAACATTGGCTCTAGTCTTGAATCGATAATACTTAGTAAACAGAATTAAGGCCACAGGCCGTATGTGAACCTGTCAAGGATTGGTCTAAACGAGATATGGTAATAATGTTGCTTAACCTATAATGTTTCTGTGTTTGATTGTTGGTTTATTATTGCTGTGCTTAGCTAACTAACTTTTAACTTTTATCTTTTAACTTTTATTTTATCTTTAGCTGCTGGTACCTAATAGCTGAGGTGTAGGTGCGTATAGTACACCCCCTTAGTGATGTGTATAAAGGGCGACCGTATTGCCATCAACTGGGCACAAATCGGGACTAAAAAAATCCGTTTGAGGACTTGACTTGACCTAGGAAACGAATACGGGTCCTCAAGCTTACCATTAGCATTTGTGGCCATTAGACCAACCAGACAACAAACCAAAATAATATCTGATGAAGTCAGAAATATCGCTTTTGGTCTAAAATCTATAAAACAACCATAGCTGGCTGTAGTCCATAAATAATCAAGTCCATAGCTTATGGCTTATTGGCGTCGATTGTAAAGGCATTTTCTTTGATGGTAGTCAGAGTAACAAGATACTATCAAAATATTCAATCTTAATAAGCTATAGTAGTTACATAATAACATGACATCGTGTGATTTTTAAAAAAAGTTCAGGCGATTTCTTGTTGAAAATTTCCTCAGAATATACTAATATTGTTAATACAAAAGTATTTTTTGTCCGTCTGTTACCTTTATTAAGTGTTATTCAGGTGTTATAGAGCATGGGATATTTTTTTATCCCTTTACTACGTTTTGACTGTATTTGCTGACCTCCACCCTGTTTCAGCAACGGTTAAATTCCAGTTTTTACACAAGACTGTACATAACATAATATCACGGTATACAATTCCTGAAGGCTGACACAGGTGTACCTAACAAGTACCTTTAGTCACATTTCGCCAGTTATATTGGGTGTCTGGTAATTAGTGTACGATACTTTAACACGTGATTCTGCTCATGAAAAAAAAACAACTTTTAATATGGGACCAAACCTTAAATCGCAAAAAAAACCATCTGTTCAGTACATTTATGTTCCCCTACTGAACAGCTGTTTTTTAGAGACTGATAAAACTAAAAAAAATATATTTATTACCATGTAAACTTCCACCGAAAATTGGTTTGAACGAGATCTAGTAAGTAGTTTTTGTTTTAATACGTCATAAATCGAAAACCGCAATTTACACAATTTTGAAACGGAACCCTTCATGGGCGAGTCCGACTCGCACTTGACCGCTTTTTTGTTCTAGACCATACCTGGGAACCTTCTAGTTACGGAGATATTGGGGGTCAAAGTTCAAACTCTTAATGTTTTTTTTTTAAATACAAGTTTTTACTGTAAGTTATTTTGAACACCTACACGACACAATAACATAAATCCACACGAAAAAATAAAGTCGTTTCCCAGCGATAATTTTTGCGTAAAGTTACTAAGTTTGATGTACAGAATGCTTGGTTGACGGCTTCGTGATGAGGTTGTTTACACCCTGTATAATTGTGACTGGATGGTAAACCCAATGAGAAAAATGCCAAGAAATTGCGTAAGTATAATGTACGCAAGGCCATTTTATTTAAATGCTTTCGTAGTATTCGTAACACAAACATTCGTACGTAAAGTGACTCATAGTGTAAATAAATATTATCCTAATACATATACATTACTAAATACTTACCACATGCTTGTTTCTCAGAAACGAATAACTTTGAGAGAGACGAAACCTAATTGAGAACCTCCTCTTTCTAAAAAGTCAGTTATAAATGGTACCTAACAAATAACAATTTATTTAATTAATCCGAACAAACATTGACGTTGATATACAATTAGATAATAGGCTTGTGTCCTAAAAAAATCTAATTAGTCCGTCACTTAGATTATCAAAAAATAATTGACCCGTATTTTTTCTTTAGTCACATAAACCAAAATTGACGAAGATACGACGCTTTTAAAATTCCCAATACGTCACTGTTCGGTATCATTCTTAGTGAGTACTGACGTCACGAGCCCCCACTCCCGAGTTTTGATGCGTTTTATCTTTGTCAGTACTCAGTGATTTACAAAAACAAAAAATACGTGTCCATTATTTTCCAATAATCTAACTGACGGACTCATTAGTATGCAATTTATTGATGGTGGAAACTAGCCTATTATTAAATGACTTTAAAAAGCAGACGCTACAAAAAGACAATTCGTCTTACTTTTAATAATACTAATATAATATATATATCATTTAATTTAATCATTTAATTCAATAATATGTATCCTTTCTACTTTTTAATAACAGCCTTTCAATATAAGTATATGAATTCTACATACTTAAAACCGACAAAATGCAAGGTAAAGCCCGAAGGTTTGAACATCTAAACTTTCATATTTGCACGTTATACATATAGGTGAGGACTGTGAGTCAGCAGAACAGCTGATGAATGACGAAGTATTGCAAGAAAAACGTGATAAACACATTATGAAATTTTAAGGCAACGCTTCAAAGAATGTGTTTGGTAATATATTTCTGCTGGTTTGCCGATTTTATTGTGTTTATAGAATCAGTCGAACTAATAATGCAGCAATAGTTTTTGCGTAAAGTTACTTGGTTTGATGTACAGCATGCCTGGTTGACGGCTTCGTGATGAAGTGGTTTACACCCTGTATAGGGTCACTGGTCGCGAAAAAACAAACAGGTGTTCAGTACAATAAGCGAACATAATTTTGAAACAGAAATTGTTTGTTATCATGAACACAATCACGTGTTTAAGTGTCGTAATAACCAGTCACCCTATATAGTTTAGGTTATTTTTTAAGTGCTTAAACTATCTTTACAGAGTTTCCTAATGCGACAGGCATTAGGAAACTCTGTAAAGATAGTTTAAGCTGTTTTAAACAAAATTTAAAAAATTACGGATGTTTTGAGGACCGGCTGTGGACAACGGACACTGACAATTAATCACATACCTAGCCTTTTCCTAACTATGTTGGGGTCGGCTTCCAGTCCTTGACTTCCACAACCCAGTTAGTATTGGGTAATAGTCCCTTTGGTAAGATTAGTTGTCAGACTGTCGGACTGACAGATACTTAAAGCAATATATATTGTTAGGAAGTAATGAGGTTTCGCGTAGCATTATGAAGAAATGAGGTTGTACGTAGCACAGGTTACTTCTATGGAAAGCAGTGACAGACAACTGGCTTTAGTCTCTGGTCGCGGGAGACTCGTGGGGAATATCGCTCAAAGGGCTGTCAGATTTATATATTCCTATTTTGCGTACTTACTCGCTACTTTTCTAAGCAATTACGTGTTTATTGAATTCCTTATGATTTATTGTGGTTATGGATAGTTTCAGCAATTGATATTTTGTTCCAAGTTAGAATAAACGGTTGTATTCTATACTTTATGTACCTCGTTGTCTTATTTTAAACATCTTCACTTCTGAATGCTAAATATATTATTATATTTGCATGGAGGTATCAGAAAAAGTGTACGCAATTTGTCTGTACTGGTTTTCCCGAATCTTACCTCTTCATAGCATGTATCAGTAGAGATGCGCTGACTATAACTTTGGCCAACTAGCCGACTGACTGGTCGGTTGCAAAAAGGCCGACTAGTCGGCCAAGCCGATCTTTGCTTTTGGGGAAATTCAGGGGGCACTTACCTGTAACAAAAATACATATAAATTAGTCATATTAAATAGTAAACACATACAACCTTTATGCCTTAGTTAGTGTTCAAGTATGGAAATAAGGAGGTTGATTTAAGAGTCTGCAGCGCGCGTTCACTCGCTAGAGTGTGAAAAAATAGCGCTATTACTTCCGCGTGCGAAACGAGAGACAGAAAGAGTGTGTGTTCTCGCTTAGAATAAAATAACGTAAGCGCCAGATCATCTGCCTAGCCTTGATGCTAATAACGAGAAAACGACGTAGAAAAATAAGATTTTTTACGGCAGGATTTGAGATAATAATGTTACCTATCTATTGGGCTAAAAATCACCATTAAATTCCATAAGGTTTCAGAGATCTAACTCAAAATATGTGCAAAACAACATGTTTTAGAATGTTTTTTTTCTATCGAGACTTTTTTATCCAATTGTGTTTTGCTTCAGCAGAACTAAAGATTATTAGTCCAAGTTAATGGTGTCCAAATTGTGAACTCTTAGGTCATTTGGATTTCGAGATAAAGTTCAATCAATATCATCAAAACTACATAGGACGGCCTCTTAAACACGTCCGTTCAATCTGCTGGGACAGGCCTCCTGTCTATGAGAGGGAATGGGCTATATAATCCACCACGCGGGCCCAGTTCGGATTGGGACTCATATCATGCCTTACAATTATTCCGAAACCACTTTAAGAAAACTAGAGATAAAATAAACTACATAAAATAAATTGCCGTGATCCGGGACCACGTCCTAAATCAAAACAGTTCAACAGGATTGTGTTATTTTTTTCAATCTACGTAAACATATCCAGAGATCGGTTCTCTAATAATATAACAGCTGTATTTAGGAAGTTAAATATGTATGCATTTATACATTTGTGTGTTTCAATCATATAGTATAACTAGCTGACCCACGCAACTTCGTCTGCGTCGCATAAGAGAGAAGAAAACTTTTTTGCAAAAAATAAAACCGACTTCAAAAAAAAAAAACGTCGGTTTTATTTTTTGCAAAAAAGTTTTTATTTTTCACTTTTTAGTGGTTCTCATGTGCTTGATATACATGGAAAGTGCATACCGTTACAATTACATCAAGCCCAAACACGACTAGGGTACATAGTCTCATTATGGAGTTCCGTGACTCTTGGCTTCATCATCAGATCTGATGGTAGAATGGTTCTTATCAAACGCAAATGCTTCACTTGTTGTAGAAAATACCAAAATCGCAACACATTTTCATATAAAATTTGAAGAGTTCCCTCGATTTCGCCAAGATTCCATCATCAGATCCCGACTTGGGAAGAATACCCTTTCCAACAAAAAAAGAATTTTCCAAATCGGTTGGCAAACGACGGAGTTATAACAAACATAAAAAAAAAATAGAAACATCCGAATTGAGAACCTCCTCCTTTTTTAGAAGTCGGTTAAAAAGCTCACAAAATGAAAAAATTTTCCCCGTTTTTGCAACAATTTTCACTTATGCTCCGCTCCTATTGGTTGTTGCGTGATGTTATACAGCTTATAACCTTCCTAGATAAATGGACGATTCAACACAAATATGTTTTCCACACAATTCCAACTACAGAGATTAGCACGTTCAACAAACAAACAAACTCTTCAGCTTTTCCAATATGTCGAAGAGGTCGCGCGACTGCTATGCATGAGAACCTGAGTTCGTTCCCGTTCACCAGAATTTCCTCAGTAGGAAACACGGAGTCTGTATTTGTGTCCGGTAATACACGGTATATAGGGTGACTGGTAATTAGTGTACGATAGCTTTGGTCCCATAGTAAAAGTTGTTAGTTATCATGAGCACAATCACGTGTTTGAGTTTCGTACACTAATTACCAGTCACCCTATATATGTACTACCTCTGCCCATCCCTTCAGTTATTACAACTGTGATGATAAGATTAGTTAAACATAACTCTGTCATTGACGCCCCAAATGGCGCAGCGGTAGTGAGGCTGCCTTACGTTCTTAGGGTCTCCCGGGTTCGAATCCCAAATGTTTGTGTGACATTTGTTTCCTAGTCATGGATGTTGACATGTATAATAAGTATAAATTTACAAACAAAAAAGTATACAATGTTGTATATCAGCTATTTGGTGTCCACGACACAAGCCTCGTTGCTTAGTGTGGCACATGGCGCTGTGTGCAATGTCCAGCGATATTTATTTACTTTTTGTTGTCGTTGAATGATTGTCACTCAACTTTTTTCCTCCTGACGACTGTCCGTAATGAACACGTTTAGTTCTATCATAGTACGAGTACTTATACATTTAGAAACAAACAACATTGTTCTATGTTTTACATACATTTTAACACTATTATTTAAGCTTTGTGTCACCTCTAACCTCGAGTACATTGACTTTTAAAATAAAAAAGTATCAATAGAATTCAATGTCTGAGCTTTTTTGTTCGTCTTTAATTTGGATGTCTACGAGTATTATTGGATGATGTATTATTATTAGACAGTACGTAAGTGAACGACGAAGTGCTGGTCTTCTATAACTGCAATCCTAGGTGGATTGCAGTTATAGAAGACCAGCACTTCTCCCCCGACTTCGCCCCCGACTTCGCCCCCGACTTCGTCCGCAAAAATTGTGATAGTTCGGCTAATATGCATGATATAAATATAATTTATTGCCTATACTTAGTACCCACGAATAATGTAGCTTTCTGCAAATGGAAGAATTTTTAGAATTGGATCATGCGTTCCGGAGATTACTCCCTTAAATACAAACTCACAAGCAAACTTTAAATAATTTTATAAAGTTTGCTTTATAAGTTTATATAATTTATAGTAAAGATAGTATAGATGAAAAATATACGAACAGTGATTTTTTTTTATAATTTACGATAAGTTGATTTATTTATTTAAAGTTTTCGAAAAACCGGTTTCACCGCTACGTTAAGTTACCCTTGAAACTTGTACCAAGGATTGTACTCGATTCAACACTCCCTAGAATCGCGTTCTGAATTCTTGACAAGTTTGTGTCGCGATGAGAGCTCATTTCAGGGAAAGTCTGTACTTCCCTATTTTTTAAACACGGTTTTATTAGCTTTAACCTGTAACTATATACTCGTAACTATGTTAACAAAACTTAGAAGTTCTGTTTGACCAGCTTCCTGTTTTCCGATCGAACTGAAATTTTAATAAACATGCTTAGTTTGAATGACAATGCATGATTAAGTAAGTGACGTCATTCTAAATGCAATAAGGCGGACTCCCAAAGATGGCGGACCTGATATTTTTATGCATTCCCATCATATGGGTATCAAATGAAAGGTTTTGCTAAAAATAATAGAAAGCGAAAGCGTATCTTAGGGATCCGCACCGCAAAAAGAAAAAACTGAACCCTTATAGGATCACTTTGTTTAGTTTTATCAAACTAACACATGTTATGGAATTTTACATCATCTTAATCTCTAATACTTACTCCATGATTTTTTATAAACTTTAATAAATAAATAAATCATAAATATTACCACAGTCTAAAAATCGACTATCAATTATTGTGTATTTCGAAGGTGATAAAAATTTCGTTAATTTAATTATGATTTAAATTCAGCTGGTTTTCAGCACATTGTCCAGTATAACGAAGCCAGTTATTTCTCATTAAAAATTATCTGCATAAGACTGAAATTTTCCATAACTATGTTGAACTTGAAAATCAACTTTAGTTTTGAGTAACTAAGTTAAATAATATTAATTGTAGTCCTAGTACAAAACCAGTGAAGAATCTAGATTAAAATAACAAACTTCAGTGTTTATTTTTTAAAAATTGGATCTAAATTCAAGTTGCTTTAACAATAAATTGTGATGAAAATCTCAACAGTCAGTTTCTTGATTAATAGTACCTACACAGTTCTAATCAAATTAAATCAAATAATTGTACGAAGTAGTGAATAAGCACTTAGGAACTATTTGAAGGAAATCATCATTATTAAGGAAACCAGAATGAAAACTTCAAACACCAAACTGCTACGAACCGAAGAGTTTTCTACCGCAGACGTGGTGGTCCGCGCTCTTTTTTAACCGACTTCCAAAAAGAGGAGGTTATCAATTCGTCTGTATGTTTTTTTTTTTTTTTTTTTTTTTTTTTGTTTGTTACCTCATAACTTTCGACTGAGTGGACCGATTTTGATGATTCTTTTTTTATTTGAAAGCTGGTGCTTCTCATGTGGTCCCATTTTAATTTGCTGAAGATCTGATGCTGGTCTTCGGAGATATACAATGGAACTCCTCAAAAATGTACGGCAAATCTGCAGTGATTGCTGTTATCGCTTGTAGGTTTATTGTTTATACAACATCATGACGTAATATCACGCCTGTATGCTCTGAGGGGGTACGCAGATGTGTACAGTACACCCAGATTTCGACAGTGTTTGTTACCTCAGTACTTTCGACTGGGTGAACCGAGTTTGATGATTCTTTTTTAATTTGAAAGCTGGTGCTTCCCGTGTGGTTATATTTTAATTTGCTGAAGATCTGATCCGGATCTTCGGAGATATACAATGGAACTCTTCAAAAATACACGGCAAATCTGCAGTAACTGCTGCAATCGCTTGAATGTTTATTGTTTATACAGCATCATGACGTAACATCACGCCTGTATGCTCTGAGGGGGTACGCAGATGTGTACAATATTCCCAGATTTCGACAGTTAGGTGTATTAAGTTCCATTTATTGGGGATAAGCCTATTACCTTGACATGTATTGTTTTTTTTTATTTTATTGGCAAGGGTACTTCAAGGGTAGTTTGATGAGAATTTGGTTAGGTTCTGATTATGGGATCCATGACAAAGGAACGGAGCTCTTCAATTCTTAGAAGCAAATTAACGATACTCGGCCAAATCTTTTAAAGGCTATCCGGATATTTGGGTCACGTACCATAACGTCGTTATTAACCGACTTCAAAAAGGAGAAGGTTCTCAATTCAATGTTCCCCGATTACTCGAAGATGACTGGACCGAATTTGTTTTTTAATTGTTTGGAAGGGTATACTTCCCAGAAGGTCCCATAATCATCAAGTCAGGATCCTGATAATGGGATTCTGGAGAAATAGAGAGAACTTTTCAAATTTTATAGGCACACCAGAAGCGATTTGGGTAGTTTTAGAAAGACTACTTTCTCGGAGTGATCCCATTTAAATTTGGTAAAGATTAGATGAAAAACTTCGGAGAAAGGCAACGGAACTCCTCATTAAATGTAGCAAATGTGTGTCTCTTACTGGGATTGCTGAAATCTCATGTCTGTCTATTGTTTACACCAGTTAATAACAAAAAATCATGCTGGTACGCTGTGAAAGGGTATGCACATGTGAACCACTAAAAAGTGAAAAATAAAAACTTTTTTGCAAAAAATAAAACCGACTTCACACAAAAAAGTGAAAAATAACTTTAGCTTCAGAAGTCGGTGACAAAAAAACTAAATCAATCAAATAAAGGTCACCGACTTCTGAAGCTAAAGTTATTTTTCACTTTTTTGTGTGAAGTCGGTTTTATTTTTTGCAAAAAAGTTTTTTTGAATGCATGTAATTGTTTGCTGTGTTTGAATTCTTATAAACTAAAATCGTGCTCCAACATTAGACACGTTACATTAACTAAGCTTATTATTAGCACCTAACTTAAAATCTACGTGAGTCCATCATTTTTTATTTCGATCACTATCGCTAAATCTATCTATGTATATGTCACCGTAAAATTGTCAACCACGTTAGATTGTAATGTAACTAGAGAGATTGTAAACTCTCGAAAGATTGTCAAACGAATATACTGCTTACAATATAACGCATTACTTTTCGGTAGATTGTAAACTATCGAAGTGAAACCGTAATATTGTAAAATGTATGCGTTGGAAGTCAATTCGCGTCGTGTGCAGGAGGGGGAGGGAAGGAGGGGTCCCCCTTGCTCCATGGTACAACTCTCATGAAAAGATAATGTGCAATTCCTGAAAAATACCGATTAATATACCCTAACCTCAAAACACTTTATATTCCCCTAAAAAGCGTAGGTAGTCGACGGAGCCCCGCTAAGCGGGGCCCCCATTTTCTGTCAGCAGGGTTTAAAGGAACCTATCTAACCTAACTTGGGGCCCCAAGTCCCGATTATGGCGGCAGAGATACTTCCGTCGTCGCATGCATTTCACAATATTACACGCTGTAACCTGTGTTTACAAATAAAGACTATTGATTGATAGATTAGGGGAGGCCGGGGCTTCAATTAACAGAGGTAAGTATTAACAAGCGAATTTCTAATAAACTATAAACAGCACGTCACTAGTGATTCCTAAAATTCGTCCCTGTGAACTGTCACTTACCTCTGTTAATTGAAGCCCCGGCCTCCCGTACAAGCTACCGAAAAATATGTTACGGTGACATTATATCGCTAAATGGTGAGTATAATAGGTTTTACGTGTTAGTCTCTTATTTTATCTGTCTTTACAGTACCTATTTTACCTTTCATCGCTTCACCAACACATTTTTTATGTTTCGGTATTTTCCAATTCAGTGACTTGCAACTTTGCAAGCTTTGTCGATTGTTTTTTTTTTATTTATACTAACGGTATAAACAAAATCCTTTATTATTTCTGGTCGTTCACCTTCAGGGGTAATAACTTGCTAGTTGCCAGATGGCGATATGTTGAATGGAATATGGCGTAAATTATTTTAGTTCGAAAGTCTGGATCTTTATTGGAAACGAAAGTATGGAAGTTAGTACCTAATCTAACTATTTTCAAGCTTTCGTTTTTATGAAAATGGTTGGTAATAATGTACCCAAAAATAACCCTTTCATTTTGATAGCCATATCATGAGAATGCAAAAAAATACATAGTCCGCCATCTTTGGGAGTCCACCGAATCAGATTTAGAAGCACTGTCATTGTCACTGGACCAGCGAGAAAGACAAAAATACACCAAAATAAAATTAAACACCCTGCTCTCTATTGAATGATTCAATTAAAGTCCTCTTCTTCTAAGGAAAGAAAGAAACTTGTAAAAAGCTCCGAATTAGTCCTTCGAGCCGGATGCAGATAAGACTAACGAGCTCTATTCAATCGCACATCCCCTTCTTATTAGTTTGGCTATATCGTGAATCAATGTAGTGATACATTGATTCACGATATAGCCTGATTATGTAGTCTAATTTGAGGAAATGATAATTGTTTGTGATATTGAATACAGCTAACTAGTGATATGTTATACGAGGTATATAAAAGTATACCTCGGTCTCACCCTTTTATGTTTTTGAATATATTCAATGAATTGATACAGGCACATATCCAGGGGGGGGATAGTTGGGATTTATCCCCCCCCCCCCCCCCCCTTATAATAAACGGGATCATAACCACTGCGAAGTACGTAACTTATAGTACAGTGATTAGAGCGATTTTTACACAGTTCGCATGGTTGTTTCAATGTTCCACCCCCCCCCCCCCGAACCTAAAATTTGGATACGTGCTTGAATTGATAATTGTAACAAAAATTCCATGGCACCAAAATTAGTGTCTATGAACAAAATAACGCATTAATTTGCCTCTTATGTCTTCTTCCTATATTCGCTATATACTTTAGGTAAACCCTACGCACCTCTTTGTTGGGCATACAAATTATTTTTCACAAAATCCCCGCACTTTTTCCTTCAAGTTTATCTCTACCCTTAATGTTACCTATACAACAATGAAAGTTTATTGTAAACACTTGTTGATAAAAGCTGGCTAATAAATTGGCCACTTAATAAACTATTACAGCAAAATAAAGAGCATATTTTTGCCCAAAAGCAAATCTTAACTTTAATTAAAAGGTTAATCTTAAATTGATGTCTACTAATAACAATAAATTGCACAAATTACTAGTTCACTCAACTCGAAAATAAAAAGCTTTACCGAAACAACAAGTACCTCGATATTAGTAATATTAATCTTGCTATAATACACTAACGGCTATTTTCAATAACTTACTGTTCGGTAGGTTGTTATCTCTGTCTGTTTGTCGTTTTGCTTACTGGACGGTTAAAAACAAAACGTCACAGAAAATGTTTGTTTGATTTTTCTTTGAATCAAGTGAAAGGTAGGTGACGCGCTTTCAAGCTAACTTTGTATATAGAAACACCACAAAAAAAACGTGACATATTAACTGACAATAAGTAAGTTTTAGAAAACGGTCCTTAATCGTGGATGATTGCGATGGATTTTGGACATGCCCAAACTCCTAAAAACAGAATCGCATTAGCTACTACCTACTATAAAAGCGCCAAGGCAATGATACTTGACAACCGAATTAATCAGAGAAGAACAACAGAGGAGTTATAATTTCCTCCATAATATGCTGGATACAAAACCTAGCAAGTTGACTCTATGTGAAAAGGCATGGCTCGAAAGGAGGTGACTAGGACTACTGAGATAACCAGGAACATAGAAGTTAAATTTTAAGCCATGCTGGCCTAGGCTGGTCCGTAGAAGTTAGTGCGTGCGTTGTCGGTCCTGTCTGTAATTTGTAAGATCTTAGACAGTCGTTACAGGTATTCAGTGGCCCGAAAGTCTGCCAAACAGTCATACCAAGGGATACCGTATTACCTAATGGGTTACTAACTGGGTTGCGGAGGTCAGATAGACAGTCGATTCTACTGGTTAGTCAGCTGCATCTGGTTGGACTGGAACCCGACGCGAACATAGTTGGGAAAAGGGTAGGCAGTTGAACGGCAAAAGAATGAATGAATAAATGAAATATTTCAACACGCGATGGATTTTGATGAAAATGCTCAACGATCTAGATTTTATCAGCGTTTAGGTACAAAGGGATGGGAAAGCCATATTGCGTAAAAATACCGAATGAAAGCAATGCATGCAGACGATATTGTTAGAAATGGTTTCGTGAATATTTTTAGGCTTTATGTGAGACCATACATTATGAAATAGGGTTGTAACTGAACTCTTCACGTAACCGTCAACAAAGGTTACCACCGTTCCCAATTTTAATTTAATTAAATCCAGTTTCAGCAAAAGGAGTATGTTAGAACCGTGCTACAGAACAAGACCACGGTGGGGAAAAACATCGTGAAAGAAAGAAAGAAAGAAAAAATGTTTATTTGACGTCAGTACATTAAGCACACACACAATAATTTAAAAAAAGTTACAAACAGGACAAAAATACATGGTATGTGCTGTGTGCCCCACGGCTGCGCCAAAAAGGTCCATTTCAGCATTCATGCCAGACAGGTGATGCTGTCTGACGCTGGTCTTCCAATGAACCTTGAGGGGGTTAGTGACAGACAGAAAACAGTTTCAAACATAATAAATATATAAATAATAATAAATAAATGGATATACAATAAATAGTTATCGGGTAAATTAATGAAATGAGTTCGTACTAAAAACGTTCGTTCGAAAAAAAATGTAAGTAATAAGTATTTCATTGTGTGAGAAAGTAATATCCCGGAGAGATATTTCTCGACTGTATGTAAAGACAAGTGGGGGCTCAGGCGGCATAAAAACTTTGACACCATGTTTGCCACTAATCACACGAAAACTATAATTTCTAAAATACATTGGTCATTAGTGTGTTTACTTAATTAATATTCACATTAACCATCATCGAATCATCATCATCTGTCTAGCCTTATTCTATCTATATTGGGGTCGGCTTCCAGTCTAACCGGATGCAAATTCACCCAACACTTAAATATTTTAAAAAAAATCTGATATTAAACTCTCAGAAAGTCAAATCTTCCAAACATTCGAATCTCAAAATCAAACGAATACTGCAAGCCCCGAAAATCCGTATTTTCATCCATAAAATTCCCAAATGTGACACTTATTGTTTTCTTTCCACATTTTTTATCAACCTCCTCTTAGCTGGAGGCTATAATAAACCCATGGGATACTTTACGACACAACTTCAGCAGTTTTTAAAGTAATCATTTGACTTTAACATTTAACTTTAAATTTAAATTTATTTTAAAAGATTTATCGTCTGTTTTCCCTTGATTCTCAGATAAGGACAAAATAAAACGGTTTTTTTACAAGAGATTTCAGAAGTGGCATTTTATGCAAAGCTGCAACAGTTTTGATTGGATAATGTGGTGGAGTTCGTGGCAAAATAATAACAGCCGCAGGGTCAATCTTCAGGTTAAGCCTAGCTGGCCTGGGTTAGCCCGTGGATGGGTGTGACCACCCCTTACAAATCTAGTTTTACCCGTGCCTCCAGAAAGCACACTAAGGGACTACGCACACTTATTCAGCTCTATTCAGCTACGATTTTGTATGAGACGCGTACGCGTCTCATACGTTGAACGTTGTTTTCTATGGGCATAAGCTGAATAGAGCTGAATAAGTGTGCGTAGTCCCTAAGCCGTTGGTCCAGGTTGTCATTTGTAGAACTTTAAAAGTCGTTACAATCAATTAGTGGCCCGATATGCTGACAATCAGTCTTACCAAGGGTATCATAATTATTATCCAACACCAATTTAGTTGTGGAGGTCAGATAGTCAATCAGTCCAAGTAAAACTGGTATCTAATAACATCTGGTTAGACTGAAAGCTGACCCCAACATACAAGGCTTGGAACTTGAAAAGGCAAGCAGATGATTACTGATGATGGTTCTGTTAATCACTCAAAAACTTTTTGCAAGGAGTACACATTACATCACGCCCGAAATCCTTAAAGAGTTAGACTGAGTAAAGTCGGCAAGTCCCATGAGACTTAATACGGCGAGCCTATAGGCTTGTTTCCACCATCAATAAATTGCAAATCTATTTAGTCCGTCAGTTAGAGTATTAGAAAATAATGGACACGTATTTTTTGTTTTTGTAAATCAACGAATATTGACAAAGATAAAACGCATCAAAACTCGGGAGTGGGGGCTCGTGACGTCAGTACTCACTAAGAATGATACCGAACAGTGACGTATTGGCAATTTTAAAAGCGTCGTATCTTCGTCAATTTTGGTGTAAGTGACAAAAGAAAAAATACGGGTCAATTATTTTTTGATAATCTAAGTGACGGACTAATTAGATTTTTTCAGTTAACAAGCCTATTGCCATCAATCGGGCACAAATCCAAACTTTGTGTCGGTTTCTGAGCAATAACTCATAAAACATCCAATAACTCTTTGCCCGATCTGGAAATCCCATCCAAAAAAAGTCAGCAATAGCGCTTGCTACCTTTGCCATGCTTGCCTTGCAAAAGTATTGAAAAACTCTATATTAAGTAACAAAAGTCTTTCCTATTAGCCTAAATAACCTTACATATCTCACAGACACGGTATACACACAATATTATTTCATCTTTTTCTTTTCTCACAAGCAAATGTCAAAAGTTCCGCTCGTTCATTACAACACCGTTTATGCATATCATTTCTATACTTAGAAGATAGATTAGCAACATACTTTTACCCCACTACCTACCAGTTCTGTTACTTGCACATTCCAGGAGCTGATTGACGCTACTGAAAGTGTGAAACTTTCTGCCAAATGGGCTAACTCAACGAAGAAGAAAGCGTAAACTTTTTAAAACAGATATCATTTGTTTCACGAGTAGACGTAAAGAGAATCGACGTAGACGGAAAGATTCATGCAGTAAATAGTCATAAGTATTTTACAGGTAGTCAGTGGCCCAAAAAGTCTGACAACCAGTCTTACCAAGGGGTGTAGTGTTATCCAGTACTAACTGGGTTGTGAAGGACAGATTGGCAGTAGCTCCATGTAAAATACTGGTATTCAGATGTATCCGGTTAGACTGGAAGCCGACCCCCAATACTGTTGTTGTACAGTTGGAAAAAGGCTCAGATGATGATGAAGAGTCATATTTCAAAAATATCACGCGGTCTGAGGTAACGGGGCACAAATACTATTCTATATTACTGTTGGAACTCGCCTTTTAGAATAACCAAACATAATTTAACGATCATTATAATTAACAAATTGGAACAGGTCTGAATTCTCGACCAAAATCCTATTATTTAAACTTGTTTTTCTAGTCTTAGTGTTATGTTTGAGTACTGTTTTGGGTTTATGAATGATAAATACACATAGTGGGATCACCTTGACAGGAAAGGTAAAGAGTAGAAGCCTCAGGGGCACTAACACGTGCGGTATAAATATAACAAAAATAAAACGAGATTAAAATTGAAAATACTCGTTTTACTTAGGACTGAATTCCTGTCGGGCTGACGTCGTGCATCGCGCGTACGAGTGTACATTGTTTTATATAGTCAAACAAGCATTCTGTACATCAAACTAAGTAACTTTACACAAAAAATATTGCTGGGAAACAACTTTTTTTGGGGGTTAAAAATCACGTTTCACAGTAGAACTCAATGTGGCGTACTCAAAACATTGTGCTGATGGATGGATTGAATAGTACGGGGTTACAATAGAAACTTGTATTTAATAAAAAAAAACTTGTCAAAAAGATGTAACTTTGACCTCCAATATCTCCGTAACTAAAAGGTTCCCAGGTATGGTGTAAAACAAAAAAATATCGGAATGACGAAGAGAACAAGTGCCTTTCGGCTTCGTTAAGAGGTGTTTTACACCCTTTATAGCACTATACTGCGACGTTGACGTCATCGGCGCGTATTACCTACTTTTTTTCTCGCGTATGCGACCTTCCGACAGCGTGACAGGAATTCAGACATTACAATTTTAAGCATTTATCCGTGGGTAATAATGGGTTTAGATTAATGCCAGTTTGATTACAATTAACAACAGGCTCACTCAAATTACATGAGACTTAAGGCGACTACATGAGCTAAATTAGCAACTCTATTTGTGGTTGTTCAAACTTCGTTTGAAATGCTTTTAGTATAAAGTTCTAATCAGCTTGCACTACAAAGTGGTTGTTGCGTCAGTCACTGCGGGCCAAATAGCGCGAAATGAGTGGTTTCGATCGATTTACAAAAAAACTATTGATTGGATTAAAAAACTAAAACACTATCATGCTTATTTGTATATTGCTTATAGAATT
The DNA here is from genome assembly GCA_950022955.1 of Xestia ashworthii. Lineage (NCBI taxonomy): Eukaryota > Metazoa > Arthropoda > Insecta > Lepidoptera > Noctuidae > Xestia > Xestia ashworthii. The sequence goes on along the minus strand of OX465570.1, from coordinate 15,629,205 downwards.
ATTTGCCAAAAAATCAGAATGATCGCATGTATATTAGTATGTTTTTTTTTGGTTGAAAGATATTTTAGAGACAAGTTCGTGTTTTTTTTATCGAGTCAAATTAATTGTATTATGCTTAAACATAACTGATGAAAAGGCCCGATCTATAGGTAGACCTGTGCCAAACTCTTCCTGAATATCAAGCGTGATGTTATATTAAATTCCTATAACTACCAATTAAGTATTCATTAGGAATATCACGTTAATAGGCAGTGGGCATTATAAATTCTAATATGAATAGAATAACGGATATATTTGATTGGATCGATTTGAAGAACGTGTATTTTGTTCAAAAATATCCAAAACATACGTCAATAGAAAAACCAAAACTAGTTTGACACACTTTGGTATTTTCCAAACAAACTGATAATTTGGCTACTTCAAGAGATTTTCGCACAGGTGTGATAATTCTTAACAAACAATTTATTTACGTCAGTATATTAGTCATTCGTAGATCAAATTAATATTTTTATAGATGTCCTAAGTCGTATTTCGTAACTCTCTTAAAATCATAATGCAAAGATTTTTCTAGAAAATCTTAATCTTCCACATTATTGAAAAAATCGACTGATCAAAAGCGTAAATAAAACGCCAATGAATGCTACTCCAGTGATTTCTACAACGAAATGCTTATATGTTTCAGCATGTAGGTTGGATCTGACTGCCTTTTCTCAACTATGCTGGGGTCGAATTATAGACTAACCGGATCACCAGTATTTTACAAGGGGCGACTGCCTATCTGACCTCCACAACCCAGTGAGTACGGAGTAATACGATACGCCTTGGTAAGACTGGTTGTCAGACTTTCGGGTCACTAACTGCATGTAACGACTGTCAAAGATCTATATGAGAGCCAGGACTGGGATTGTCAGTTTTTTTTTAATAACCAACCAGTAAAAGTTTCGAATTGAAGTCACCATGTAAAAATAAATACATTCATTTTTATCATTATATTATTTCAATAGGAATTACGCAACGGAAAAGGTTTTTATACAAGTCCGCTAATAAAATGTTTTGTGAGAAAAACTGAGCTTGACCATTGTCTAGCCAAGACAGCATGTTTAATGTGCTTAAAATCTTTAATAGGTAAAATTAATACGTGTGATATGTATAGTCAGCTTTACGATGTGGGTACCCGCTTAAAAGCAGCTACGTTCGAACCTGGGGTTCTAGGGAACCTAACTGGGGAACTCAATTGATCCACCCTACCGGACATTGAGGAATACTTATTAGTGAACAAAGCATTGCAACTACCTGAATATATGAGAGGTAGTGTGTTACCTCCGGCTACGTGGTGGACTAGCTTGACGAGACTCCTGTTGGAGGAAGGACTGCCCGACCGGACCACCCAGGACAGACCTGTCCTAGCGCTGGCAAATTAGGAGAGCCGACCCCACAAGTGGTATGGGGCTATGAAGAAGGAGAAGATTTGTATATTGAAGAAATAATTTTTTTTATACCCATTTATAAAAAAAAAAATTATATACATGGATTTTCAGTGAGAAAAAGAAATGGTCTAAAACACACAGATGTCTTCTGGTACTCAAGAACAAGAAACCACTTTCTTGCTCAGTGAAATCCTAAGTTTTAGGCAATACTACTTCAAACTGAATGTGAGTTTTTTTTGTTTAATATTATCATGTTCTGCACACCAAATTGATAGATTCTACGTACAATGAAGTATTATTTAAATGTGACATTACATTCTCAGTGTAAAAAATAATTATAAATGACTTCACTTTCCTATTATTTTTATAACACCAGTAGACTAAACAGGTTTATAAACATAAAAGAAAAGCGTACCAATTTATTTTTCCAACACAAAGCCTTTACCGAAGACACGGCAAAAAAAAATAGAACCAACCTCTAATTACTCCCCACTCAGTCTTACCCCTTTACCCTTGACTTTGATTACCCCACAAAGGGTCCAATGTCATTCAAATTAGATCGTTCGCGACAAAGGAAAGGAAATTATCGTCAGCAATTATGATTTTAATTTGAAGGCTTGCAAGACATTAGGAATTGGTTGAATTTGCGACTGGACTGGTTTTGGTGTTGCAATTTGTTGTTAAAATGGGGTTTAGAACTGTGTTTATTTTATCATCTGCTTCCAAAATGGTGAAGGAAAACCCAATGAGGAAACCAGCACGTCCTAGAACCCAAAAAATCGAAGATCATAAAAGGTGTAAAACACCTCTTCACGAAGCCGAAAGCACTTGTTCTCCCCATCAATGCGATCATTTTTTTGTTCTACACCATACCTGGGAACCTTCTAGTTACGGAGATATGGGGGGTCAAAGTTACAACTTTTTGACAAGTTTTTTTTAAATACTTACAAGTTTTTTTTGTAAGATTTTGACTTTTAACACCTCCACGACCCCGAGTACTATTCAATACATCCATCAGCACAATGTTTTAAGTGCGTTACATTGAGTTCTACCACAAAACATGATTTATAACCTCAAAAAAAAAAGTTGTTTCCCAGCAATAATTTTTGCGTAAAGTTACTTAGTTTGATGTACAGAATGCTTGGTTAACGGCTTTGTGATGAGGTGGTTTACACTCTGTATTTGAATGTGACACAATTCAAAAATAAACTAAACTTCGATATTATGCGGTAAAAACTGGTTATCAAAGTATCTCCATTACTTGGTTATTGTTTTTTCTTAACAATTTGTAATTCTAATAGGAATTAAAAAAAAAACTTTAATCTTGGATTACTATTTACAACTCTGATTATCCGTTTTATTAACAAAACTCTTGACGCAAGAGGTGACAAAAAATTATCACAAGTTGTTTATTAAAATGGAAATACATACATTCGAACTGACTCAATAGTTTTGTCGGTCCATTTGACGAAACAAAAAACACACAGTACACTTGTATTTTTTGATCAACCTTGATCGTCATTACTGGGTTTTTTTTTTTTTTTTGAAGATCGTTTATTTATGACACTCAAATAAATCACGTTAAGTTATAACTGAATTGGACAAACACATATAAAATGATAAAATCATGAGAATATTGAATATTCAAGAATATTAAATAACTCAATTTGATTTCAGTAAAAATATAAATTTTATTTAGCAGTTACTAAAATAAAATAGAGTCATGAATTTTGAAGAATATGAATAGTGACACATATTCCGATAAACGGCATATTCAAATCAAAATATAAATAAGAAATGTCTAGACATCCAGTGGATATAAATAGCATAATATAATGGAAATGAAAACTTGCAGACATTCTAGACTATTAAAATAAAAAATCTTATAATGCCAATTCGCTTAGTAATTCTCAATCATAGAGAGCGTCCAGTACAAACTGTTGGTTTTCACAATAAGCGTTTGTTTTTTTTTTGTTTTAGGATATGGCATGATCAATGGAACCGAATACCAGTATTTTACATGGAGTGTCTGGCTGTCTGACCTCGACAAACCAGTTACTGGATAATACGACTACCCTTTGGTAAAACATGGTTCCGAGACTTGGACAAAGAAAACAATGACAGGTTTTCTTTTTGAGAATTAAAAAAAGATAGTTTCCAAGAACTCGGTAGATGGCGTTGAACTGACTACTTTACTAGGTGCCAAAGCCAAAACGCTTCACACTTCGTCACATACGCTCGTTGATTGACACTTTCGTTTGCATAAGCTTCCGAATATAACCATTAGGTCCAAGTGGAATTATGAGACGTTCTGTTCCTTGCAGTAACATACCGAGATCAGCGCCATCTATCCAGCGACTAGGGAAGAGTTGAAAAAGAAAATCCCTAATTAGTCGCATGACATTGCGACTGTGTCGTCCTACAGCACACACCCTAACAAAACTGTAACAATGTCGCAACAGTTCTCATTGTACCGACTTTCCTTATTAAAGATTTTTAACTCCCATTAGGCAAGAGTTAAACAATTGACATTGTGTTAATTGGTCAGTACTATTGTTGAAGTATGAATTGTAATGTTGCTTTGAATTGAATTACAAATTATGTTGTTCTTTCCTCTTGTCTATGATGATGAAGGTTGACGGTTTGACATCTATCACAATAATAAGAAAATCTAAGAATATATGAATCAAGACGATATGAGTCATAGCAGCGGTGGTCTAGTGGACAGACGCATTACTTTGTGTAGTTTATTTCATCAATACTGTTCTCGCGATGAAGGAAATCATCGTGATGAACCTGGAATGTCCTAGAATAAAAAAATTCGAAGACATGTGACATCTACCAATCTGCATTGGGCCCGCGTGGTGGATTATAGCCCATCCCACCACAGCACACCCTTCTCATAGAGAGGAGGCCTGCGTCCCAGCAGTGGGAACATTAAAAGGCTGATGATGATGATGAGTCATACACGATATGATAAGATTTAGTCACACATCGATAAACGTTTTAAGAGTCCTTTGTCGGCAATAAAGGGTGTAAAACACCTCTTCACGAAGCCGAAAGGCACTTGTTCTCCCTATCATTGCGATCATTTTTTTGTTCTACACCATACCTGGGAACCTTCTAGTTACGGAGATATGGGGGGTCAAAGTTACAACTTTTTGACAAGTTTTTTTTTTTTAAATACAATTTTTTTTTGTAAGATTTTGACTTTTAACACCTCCACGACCCCCGTACTATTCAATCCATCCATCAGCACAATATTTTAAGTGCGTTACATTGAGTTCTACCACAAAACATGATTTATAACCTCAAAAAAAAAAAGTTGTTTCCCAGCAAGATTTTTTGCGTAAAGTTACCTACTTAGTTTGATGTACAGAATGCTTGGGCTTTATGATGAGGTGGTTTACACCCTGTATAATAAGAGATTCATAAAAAAATCTTTGTGCATTTCATCTAAGCTGATGTCTACGCACTTATTTATTAGATCTAAGAATATAACAGTTACATTTAACATTATTACACGTAAGAAAATTGTAAAAGGTTTCTACATAAATGTGCAATAAAAATCATAACAAAAGAAACAAAGTACAGCAATTGTGTGCAACATTTAGATACTACAGAAGCCGTCAAAAATTGGGCAATGGCTCAAGTACTCGTATATAAAGATACATCGCGAGATACCGGCGCGGGCGCAAGCGTAAGAAGTGGCTATTACAACAGGTTATATTTAAGACATCACGTGTTTGTGAACTCACGTGTTTGTAGCATTGGTTTTACATTAATCTATTTGGGATGGTCTGCAATATGAACATCAACTTAGACCATCATGATGCAACAGCGCAAAAATATAACGTTCTCAGTGTTAATGACAACTGACATGTCAGTTTAAATACTTCAAATCAGCTTAAAGGATTTATAGATTTTTAAATGAGCAGTGTCCAGTGAAGTGGAATCCCGTAAGAAAACAGGTTAGCGATGAGACCCTGCAGTGTCCTACCCAATAGGATATGCTGAATTTATGTCACCAATGCATACAAACGTGCATGGATGCATAGGTGGTAATCGGCTTCGGTACTAGTACACCACTGCACATTTCGCCAGTTACATATGTTTAATTCCCATATTTATATTCCCAATAATCAGGCATAAACCCAGACTCTGTGTGTGCTACTGACAAAACCCTGATGAGAAAACCCACTAACCCTTTGCCTGATCCGGGAATTAAACTCAGGACCTCATGCTCAGCATTCGAGCATGCGACCACTTGACCAACGAGGCACTAATGCAATATCAACAGAATCCCAACCTTTTGTTGATATTGCATTAGTGCAATGCAAGTACCTAATTATCTACTTGTTGCCAGGCCTTCAATTTCCTCTCTTATGTACTTAAGTATAAACACTGTAATTTGACAAAATTGCAGAAGAGATATTTTTTAAAACACTACGATGATAAACCTTGGAATTTCTTGAAGGTTCTTCTCCATACAACTTAATTTACATTCATTCATGGGTATGCCAGATCAAACAAACTCCATTAATTGAATGATATTATCATAATTTCCGGACCTTTATGTATAACATATGTCATACTGAGTTTCCTCCGTGCCTCGGAAAGCAAAATTAAACTGCTGTGGTCCTGTCTGTCATTTGTCCATCTTTGACAGTCGTGACAGTTAGTCAGTGGCTCAAAAAGTCGGACAACCAGTCTTACCAAGGGGTATCGTATTACCCAGTACTCACTGGGTTTTGGAGGTCGATAGGCAGTCGTTACATGTAAAATACTGGTGTTCAGCTGCATCCGGTTAGGTTAGGTTAGGTGGACAGATGTCATAATATACGAAATAGACGGCAGCATATCAAGTTACCCGAAACTTTCAAATTATCCCAATTCATCTTGAACCTAATGCTTCAGTGATTAAGTTGAAAATCTATTAAAGAAATTTGATAGGTTGTAGTAGCTTAATATGATGGCGTCTATACCAAAGTCGGCCCTAAAATTGTTTGTCCGCTAAACCATAGAAAAATGAGTAATTTAAATTCTGGTTCTGATTATGGCACCTAATTAAGCTAGTGGATCGCCTTGAAGTATGCATTGTACGCGTACGTGCGTATGACCGCGTCGGATATTTAATTAAGGACAGGATGCCCCCCCCCCCTCCCCCCCAAACCTCTCTCTTCCTTTTGGGCTCGAGGATATGGTAACCTTGTGATCCCATCATACTCTTGGAGTTTCTCATACCCATAATATTATATTAATACAAGAAATTAAATTACAGATAATTGTTTAATGTACGTACGACCTATTACTATTTACCGAGCGGAAGGAAGAAATATCGTAAAAGACAAGACAGATTGACGTAATGGTTTATACACTAGTTTATACAGTGTTCCGAAAAAGGTCAAATTGATAAGGAAAATCTGCAACGGAAAAGATAGCAAAATCAGTGTAAAATGTCTTCAAAGTTACTTTTTGACTGTCCAAAGAATATTACGCTCAGGACATTCGTTCAAAGCTCTAACGTTAAACAAGAGGTACTCAGTTCGACCATCACGGCTCTCCTGCTCAAAAACTACACACAAACACTCATCACCATCATTTCAGCCGCAAGACTAAGACGTCCACTGCTGGACATAGGCCTCTCCCAAGTGTCGCCACATTGACCGGACCCGTGCGACTCGCATCCAACGGATTCCCGCAACATTCACCAGGTGATCGGTAAACCTAGTGGGAGATCTTCCAACGCAATGTCTTCCGGTTCGCGTTCGCCACTCCAGAACTTTTCGGCCTCATCGGCTATCCGTTCTGCGAGCAATGTGCCCTGCCCACTGTCACTTAAGTTTGACAATTCCTTCGGCTATTTCAGTAGCCTTGGTTCTCTTGCAAAAATTAAGACATCTGTCTTTATATCTGATTCGATAATGCAAGGAAACTCTGAGCATAGCCCTCTCCATTGCCCTTTGAGTGATTTGAGGCCTTCTGATGAGGCCCATTGTGAGCAACCACGTTTCAAACATACATTCACACTATTTTCGTATAGACAGTAATCACGGTAGAATCCCAGCAGACAATCTTTACAAACTCCTTTTGCGAATAATAGTAAAAAAATCTTTCCACGATCAAGAATACACCCAGTGTTCTCAACATTCACCGTGCGTAAATCGAAACCTGTTTAGGTCCAGAACCTCGTAAGGTCTTATGGCAAGTGCGTCATTTATAACCAGTTCTGTAAAACTACTGGAATCCTGTTTAGTTTTAGCTTCTTTTTGTATGAATGAGGTTTTAAAGAGCGATCGTTAAAGTTGACATTTTCATTGAGATAAGGTTTTTTGCGGAAACAGTTTTTTTAATAATTAGTGATCCTTTTTTTTTTGATAGCATTCACACGTCATATCTGAATGCTTAGTCATCTTCATCTACTTAGTCCCAACCCTTTTGGAGTTCAATACCAATATTTTACATGGAGCGACTGCCTATAATTTGACCTCCACAACCCAGTTAGTACTGGGTAATACGAAATCCCTTGGTAAGACTACAAATGATGGCCGGGAACAGTTTACCATGCTTTCTGAGGCACGAAAGGAACACGGTATGAAATGGGTCTCCCATCCACAGACCGACCTAGGCAAGCACCGAAGAACGGCTTAACCTGAAAATCGACCCGAGCGTCTGTAATTATCATACGAGCATACAAAATTGGAACCGGATCTGCATAAATACTCATTGTAATTAAAGAACAAAGGGGCATAATAATTTATCATCATCATCAACATCATCATCATCATCATCATCATCATCATCATCATCATCATTTCGACGAACCGAATGGCGCAGCGATAGTGAGGCTGCCTTACGTTCTTAGGGTCCCGGGTTCGAATCCCGGTAGGAGCAAATGTTTGTGTGATGACCATGTACATTTGTTTCAGAGTCATGGATGTTTATATGATAATAAGTATGTATTTACAAACAAAAAGTATATATTATGTAGTATATCAACTGTCTGGTGACCACGACACAAGCCTTGCTTAGTGTGGCACTAGATGGCGCTGTGTGTAATGTCCAGCGATATTTATTATTATTATTTCAGACGAGTCTTCCCCAAGTGTCGCCACATTGACCGGTCCCGTGCGACTCGCATACAGCGGATTCCCGCAACCTTCACCAGATCATCGGTCCACCTAGTGGGAGGGAGGTCTTCCAACGCAATGTCTTCTGGTTCGCGGTCGCCTTTCCCGAAGTTTTCGGTCCCATCGACGAACCTTTCTGTGAGTAATGCGCTCTGCCTATCATTATTATTATGAGGTAAATAGATTTCGAGGTCAGACTTTAACTAAAGGGAAAGAGAGCATGAACATAGCTTATCTTTCTTAACAGATGACCATGATCAGGCGGACGAATGTGGGGAAATACTGACGTCGCATGTAATAAGCAACTCGTAATGGGCAAGTAAACAGTGATTTACTTTGAAGGTTGGTGAGAATTGTGAGTGCGGTGGTGTATATGGAGGGTTTTTGTCGAGATGTGAGTGAAGAGTTGGGTATTAAAACTGCAGTGGATATCGTTGCAAATAAATCTAATCAAGTGAATTTAATGGTAAACAGTTATATTGGCTGACTGCCTTGTTCTTGAAGGGAAGCCGGCAGGAACCGGCGTGTGAGGTGCAACCCCCAGGAAACGCCAGGGAATTACCAATTTCATGTTACCAAGGTCTACTCTTAAAAAAACGAAGCCCCACACTAGGAATTTCTCCTGTATCGTAGGAGCGTTTACAGACATTTACACTCACACACACAAACAAATAGCCAGCCCCGGAGCAACTATCTGTTGACCATGCAAATATTTGCTCCGTACGGGGATCAAACCCGTGACACGCAACGCAGCAGTAAATCACGCAGCCACTGCGCCAACCGTGCCGTCATTCATCGTCTGCCTAGCCTTTTCCCAACTATGTTGGGGTCCGCTTCCAGTCTTACCGAAAACAGCTGACCAGTATGTTACATGAAGCGACTGTTTATCTCACCTCCACAACCAAGTCAGTACTGGGTAATACTGTACCCCTTGATAAGACTAGTTGTCCGACTTTTTGGGCCACTGACTAAGTACCTGTATCAACTGGGAAAGATCTACAAAATGTGACAAATAGCTTAAGACGCCTGCGGAGCATGCATATTTCATACAAACGTAATACCAAAATAATTTGTAAATTAAACATATTCCTAAGGTAGTGTGTATTTATTTCGATTGAATTACAGAATATCTAGGTTCCCAAATATATATTTTGATTGAACACTGATTTTAACAAGAGTTACAAGAAAAATAAGTTTTCTATGGAAATTTTAAATTCTTCATATCTCGTCTTTGTATCATTGTCCTCTCAAAAAATATATTTGGGAACATAGATATTCTGTAATCCAATCGAAATAAATACACACTACCTTAAGAATATGTTTGATTTACAAATTATTTTGGTATTACGTTTGTATGAAATACGCATGCTCCGCCGGCCCCTTAACGTGCTTTCCGAGGAACGGAGAAAACTCGGTATTTAGTTGGTGGTCACCCATCCACAGACCAAGGAAGCACGTCTTAACTTAAATATCGTCTTTGTTAGTCTAACTACAATTGTCAATATTTAACTTAACAAAGTTACAAAGTTCACGTCCGGTCTGGTCATATGAGTGTATTGGCTTATAAGATTTCTTGATGGTCGATAATGACGCATTAGTTCTAGGAAATAAGAAAAAACCAGAAGGTTGGTAGTTAATGCAACGTCACGATGATCAAGCAAGTTCAGATCTGAGGTATTTATAAACCTGTCATCGTTTTGATGGAGGTTTTGTGATCATGTTCAGACATTTTGACGACCCGAATGGCGTAGCGGTAGTAAAGTACTTACGTTCTTAGGGTCCTGGGTTCGAATCCCGGTAGGAGCAAATGTTTGTGTGATGAGCATGGACATTTGTTTCCGAGTCATGGATGTTTATATGTCTAATAAGTATATATTTACAAACAAAAAAGTAAATATATGTAGTATATCAACTATCTAGTGTCCACGACACAAGCCTTGCTTAGTGTGGCACTAGATTATTATTTCTTCTAAGAGATTTGAATCCAGTTTTATTTTTTTGACTCCTATCTCAGCCTGGTGCTGTAACATTTAAAAACAAAATGTCACAGCGCTGGTATTCTGATAGAAAAAAAAAAGTCTTTGGGAACTGCCGTAGAAGTGAAAACTAGGTAATCTATATTTGCTACCGGTTGTGCCCCGCACACGCCTAGAGCTGCTACGCCGTAGCGGATCGGCTACGAGTGCTCCAAAGAGTTAGGTGACGGTCACGCGAGTTCCATGACTTTTGTTCACACAAAAAGTGCACAACGCGCCTAAAAAAGTTTTCACTTCAATAAGTCGTATCCGCCTGCTAGGATTTTACTCTAACAAGGTACTCGTTAGAGAAATACTTGTACCTCGATATCTGTGGAAGCTATTTATTTATGACTGCTGCGACATAAAAGCTCCCACATAGATCTGCTCAAAGAAATAAGAGGAAACTAAAAAATGGGTTAACACATTCAATACAAAACTCAAAAACAACAGCTTGAAAAAAGCTAAAGCTTTTCAATGAAACTTATCTTCATCCCCTATATTTCCGAACCTTTTCAAAACTGTCAACATTTCACTTTTTCTACCCGTATTCGAAAAATAACTACCGATAAGGTCATGTACGCAGTTTCGTACAAAACATTGACATATGACGGACATCCAGATACCTTTGTGCGAAAAGTTATGAAACTATTTGTTCTGTCGAGCTAATATTAGCAGACTTTGTCGTAGAGTCAAGGTTTCTGACTTATGAATCTTGACCTGAACAGATCCTAGGAAGCTTGGCTACTGGATTTTTTACTGGTTTTAGTTTGATAATAGGCTAGTTTCCACCATCAATAAATTGCAAATCTATTTAATCCGTCAATTAGAGTATTGGAAAATTATTGACCCGTTTTTTTTTCTGTATGAATATTGACAAAGTTAGAACGCATCAAAACTCGAAAGTGGGGGCTAGTGACGCAACGCACTGAAAATTATAGCACGGCTCGCGGCGTGACTTATTGAGAATTTTTAAAAGCGTCGTATCTTTGTCAATTATTTTGGTCTACGTAACAAAAGAACAAATACGTGTCAAATATTTTTTGAACTTGGAACTGACGGCCTAATTCGATTTTTTCAGAACACAAGCCTATTATGTTATAATTTGTAGGGGGGTTTGGGCCCAAATGTTTGAATGTGGACGAGGCAAAATGAGTTGTATGCAAGGATCGTAATAATTGGCGTTCTATGGTTTCTGCCTACCCCATGAGAAAAGGCGTGAGTCTGTTTATTTATATATGTAAATAAACAATAATAAAAAGTATATACATAAAAAAATGTTTATAATTCGTAATAAAATATTAACCTATGTCAATTTTAAATGTAAAATTATGACACACATGGTTAACTTTATTTTGCTTTGAAATCTAGAAATTTTAAAAATCGATCACGGTGTTTTTAGAATATTGGAGTGACAGCTAAAATATAAAATAGTTACTGGTTTCGGGCCTTGGGTCAGTTAAGTTGATTCATGATAAAACCTAAGTTTATTGAAGTGAAAAGATATGACGAACTAAACTGCTTTGATATCAAGCGGGATTATTTAAATATTTGAGTGACAGCAAAGATTTATTGTTAAGTATTTCGTAATATTCGTAGCACGGTACTAATTTTATGACTAAACTTTGTGAGTTGAGTAAACTACCTGATCTGCAAAATATTGTTAAACGAAATTCAAAATTAAATGTATTGTCAAGTAAAATGAAATGTTAAACGAAATTAAATGATGTAAGTTTAATGTATTGTTAAATGAAATACCATCTCATAGAGAAGAGGCCTGTCCCAGCAGTGGGAACATTAAAGGCTGATGATGATGACGATGATGAAATGAAATATTAAAAGAAATGTAACGTTAAGTGAAAAATTGAAAGAAATGTAATGCTAAATGATATTATGTAATGTTGAATGAAATGCTAAATAAAATGTATTGTAAGGAATGTAATATTAGGGCAAATAACGACTGAGTAAATAAACCTTGATATCTAGAGGCTGGTTTAGCGTAGCTACTGAATATTTTAAGGTCTTAAGGTGACAGTGAGGGTTGAAGTTTTGACAAGGTAATACGGTAATTCCTAGATAAAAATATGACAAGCCCAAACTTGATGTGACACTTTGAGTGACTTGATCTTGAACTTAAGTTGTTAAGTCATAAAATGTAGTCACTAAATACGTATTTAGATTTCATAAGCCTTTGCTTAGGTTAGTTGTTTTATTAATTTTGAGCAGTTTGTATAATCTGGTTTCCTGCTTGGCATGTTCTAAGTTAAAAGATGTTACTATATAGGTACTTTACGTAAACTTGTTTTTTATAGTTTTTTTTTTTTATATTTTAATAAATTGGCACACGTATGAGTTTCGCCAAGTGTGATTTAAAAACCTGTTCTACGTTGTTGTACCAAAAACAATTGATATAAATTAAAAAAAACAGTATTTTGTAATAAGTATTTTTTTTCTATTTATCTATTTTCCTTTCGCAGGTATGCTGAAAGAGATTTCTTTAGAAATAAGCATCACCTTTGTATCTATGTTATATTCGTTTCATTTTTTCTGTATGTAGTGTGTACATAAATTGTTAAGTAAATACATAAATAAAAGACAAGGTTTTATTAAAATAAAAAGACAAGTACGAGTACATTTGGTTTATCTAACAACATTGAACGCGTATACAAAGTTGCGTGTCTGTAGTGTTAACCGTTGAGTCATGGCTCACTCTTTCCCAGTTACTGTTAGCAAGCTCGATTCCCAGCATTGAGTACGTCATAGGCTTATTATGTTAACGAGGCCGATTCTTAAAACCTGTGTAATTAGCAATCCATCAATTAATTAATGAAATTGTACATTTTATCACGTACGCATCTAAAATATCTTTATTAATAACATGTCCGCTTACATTTAGGTTGATGAGTTTAGTCGTTAAATGTACTATTGTTATGACAATGGACGACATTGGTAAGCCATTTTCTGACTGCTTTTTTAGCAGTTTTTGATGCAAATAGTATAAATTAGCTCGTGGCTAAATAACAACAGCCTAGCCGCTCGGGTCGATGCTTACCTAGTTTGGTCTGTGGATGGGTGACCACCCATTACATACAGAGTTTCCTCCGTACCTCGGAAAGCACGTTAAGCAGTTGGCCCCGGCTGTCATAAGTAGATCTTTGACACTGATCGTTACAGGTACGGTCGAACAAGCTTTATGTAATTTATGGGATAAACTGTAAACGATATAGCTTGTTCGACCGTATATATACTCAGTGGCCCAAAAATCTGGCAACCAGTCAAACCAAGGGGTATCGTATTATCCAGAACTAACTAGGTTATGGAGGTCAGGTAGGCAGTCGCTCCATGTTAAATACTGGTATTCAGCTGCATCCGGTTAGACTGGAAGCCGACCTCAACATAGTTGGGAAAAGGCTAGGTAGATGATGATGATGCAAGTCAGTAGTATGTTGACTGCCTCCCTGGTCTAGCGGTCGCAAGCGAGACTGGTAAGCATGAGGTCCAAGTGTTTGATTCCCAGGTTGGGTAAAAGGTTTTTTCATCAGGAATGTTTCATTAGAAGTCATAGAGCCTGGATTCGTGCCCAGTTTATAGCAATAGGCCCCCAGTATTTAAAGTTAAGGATTTGAACTTCAAGAAAAATCGAAAACAATCAATAAGGTTAAGAATTTCAATCACAAATCACGTACGAAATCTAGTAAACTTTTACCATAGATTAGCGCTATCTAGGTGTCAAAGCTCTGGTCGAAACTTACTTTATTAAAAAAAGTATCATCCATAAGAGGAATAAGATAAAACCAAACTTTTAATTCCACTTCTATTTCTGTACAATTAAGATTCGAAACCGTATACCGACTGATCTAATATGGATCGCATAACATCACGCTTGTAATCCCAAAAAGGTTAAGCAGAGGTGTACCTAACAGTACACCCAGATTTTGCCAGTGAATCAAAAATCAAAATCAAAATATTTTATTTCACATAGGCCTAGATGGGCCCTTATAAAACGTGGAAAAGGTGCACGGTTCGCGTTGGTCGATTCCATGGAGAAGAACCGGCAAGAAACTCCATGGTTACTCTTTACAAATCATGTGGATGTTTCATCATCATCAGTGGACGTTTAAGTCCCATGATATATAGGAGGCGAGACTATAGCTATCAATGGCTCAAATGTAGACTCCTTGACTGCTACTGAGAAATTCCTGATGGAAAAACCCAATAACACCTTCCCTGACCTGGGAATCAAACCTAGGACCTCAAGCTCAGCAGTCGCTCTTGCGACTTCTCGACCAACGAGGCAGCTAGCATGGATTTTAGATTCAAAATCTAGTATTTTCAGCGTGGAAGTCTTATCTTTACGCTCCGTTTCCCAGACCGAATGAACACAGAAATAATGAGAAAACCAATTATTATTATAATACTACAAAATCAAACTAATTACCTTGTTTTATAACGAACTTGTAGCTACTAAATAACAATGTACTAATTACTTGATGTAAAAGAACTTGTATTTAGTAAGTGTCTGTCTGTCTATTCGTGATAAACTCAAAAACTACTGCACCGATTTTCATGTTGTTTTCACTAACGGATAGAGTGGTTCTCGAGGAAGGTCAAAGCCGCGTACATCAACTAATAAGATATCATCATTGTAATGATTTGTTTATTTAGGATCTCCAACAAAAGATGTGAACTAAACATTGCATAAATAATGGACAACACAACACATACACAATAGATTGTATTGTTGCTATTCAATACTCTTGCCCTTGTTTATATAATAACCATTAGTACCTATACAAACATAATACACTCATAGAGTAACCCATCACCTGAGCCCGATGCGGGTTGATGGATGTCGAATATTTTGGTTCTAGGTCCTAGAACAACGCGAGGAAACTTTTATGTCCTAAAATCGAGCTCTTACCAGTCTCCCCTCAATGTCTTCATTGTTCTTATAGAACCATCATCTGCCTGGGGTTTACCTAACTATGATGGAGTGGGTTTCCAGTCTAACTAGATGCAGCTGAATGTCAGTATTTTGTATGGTGCGACTGCCTATCTGACTTCCATAACCCAGTTGGCACTGAGTAATACGATACACTTTGGTAAGGTTTTAGTTTATCTGTAACGACTGTCAAAGATCTACAAATGACAGCCGGGACCAACGGCTTAAGGTGAACGCACATTTATCCGCGCCGAAAGAAACATTTTCTCATCCGTATATAACGTTATCTATTCGTACGATTCGTGTGCGAGGTTTCATAGGAGTACATACAAGAAATTCTAAAATTCGATTCTTTGGGTTCCTTCGCTTCCTTCGGCTCTGATAACTGTGCGTCCACCTTAAACGTAGTTTCCGAGCCAGGGAGTCAACCCGGAATGGTTCTGATTCGCATTAATTATAAAACAATTCACACCAAGTGTCTGCACTTTACAGTAACAGTCTGAATATGAGTTCATTCTTACTCAATAAGAATGTATATTATCCTACTCATATTAGTTGCAGATACATACAGTTTTACATCATGGTAATCGCAGATAAACTTTACATCATACAAAATAATCTTGATTGCGCGGTCGACACGTCATTAGTAAGAATAATAATTGCGAGATCTTTTTGTGGAATTGATGGAAATATCATGGACACATAAAAAACCTAGTAAATTCATCATTCGTTTATTACGCACAAAAACATTGTTTTTTTACTGAGTATTGCCCACAAACAATAGCTTCGTAGTAAGGTGATCGCAGGCAGTTATTTTAGACTCAAACAAATTACATATTACCTCTTCACACATCCTGGTTGAAATTACTTTTAATCACACACTATAAACAACAAATTGTTAGTTTGTAAAGTTCCGAGCCTCAAAATGCAAAAATCCACTATTTACGATATTCATTCGCTATGAAGTTCGAATGGTTTACTACGACTACTGAAGCAATTCTTTATAATTTAACAGAATTTAACTATAGTAAAATAAAGAAGAATCAGACTGATAATTTGGCTAATACCTAATATGAATTCTGCTGTCATGTTTTATCAGATTACATTCAGAAACGTTCAAATTGGCTAATACCTAATATGAATTCTGCTGTCATGTTTTATCAGATTACATTCAGAAACGTTCAAATTGGTGCTCATTTGTCGTGCGTGAGTAAATAAAATTAAGTATTTTTTCTCGATTTGGCAAATTTACAAAACCGGCTCTCCAAAAAAAAACTCTTATCATAAATAATGAGGAAATATTATAAACAATAAACTAAGAATACGACAGACTAAGTTTTTAATAAAAATGCTAATTAACTTGTTTTTTCTAAAACTAGTAATAGATATCGTGCGATGCCTAGCATAAGGAAGAAAATTAGGGGAACAAAATCACGTGACTCCTTAATGACACACATTTTTATGACTGGGGTAGTCATCATCTTTTTGCCTTTGTCCCTATTATATCATCTGCCTAGCCCTTTCCCAACTATGTTGTGGTCAGCTTCCAGTCTAACCGGATGCAGCTGAATACCAGTATTTTACATGGAGCGACTACCTACCTGACCTCCACAACCCAATTAATACTGGGAAATACGATACCACTCTTGGTAAGACTGGTTGTCAGACTTTTTGGGCCACTGACTACCTGTAACTACTGTCAAAGATAGACAAATGACAGCCGGGACCAACAGCTTAAGGTGCTTTCCAAGGCGCAGGATACCCCATCCTCAGACCAACCTAGGCAAGCACGGCTTAACTTAACTATCAACCCAAGCGGCTGTTATTATTTACCTCTCCCTTTGTCCCTGTTATAAAGGGTGTAAAAGATTCTAAACGAAGCCGCAAGGCACTTATTCTCCCCGTCATGTTTTTTTTTGTTCTACACCATACCTGGGAACCTTCTAGTTACGGAGATATTGTGGGTCAAACTTACAACTTTTTGACAAGTTTTTTTTTTTAAACACAAAGTTTTTTTTGTAAGATTTTTTAAACACCTCAACGACCCCCGTACTATTCAATCCATCCACCAGCATAATGTTTTAAGCGCGTTACATTGAGTTCTACGACTAACCATGATTTTCACCCCAAAAAAAACTCGTTTCCCAGCAATAGTTTTTTACGTAAAGTTACATAGTTTGAGGTTGATGTACAGAATGCTTGGTTGACGGCTTCGTGATGAGGTTGTTTACAGCCTGTATATTACTTGAAGTCGGCGTAACAAGTGTCTTCTCCGTCTTTTTCTGCCATTCTTCCCTGTCAACCATCATGCTATCATTTACTTCTTTTTCTTTCATATTATTCTTCAAACAATCCATCCATCGTTTCTTTACAGATCTTATAGGTACAAGATCTTTCTTATCTGATAGTATTAACGATACTCCTTGCTAAGGCAGGTGCCCAATTCTGTAAAATAACCAACTTGTCAATAGTGTGTCGGTAGATTGTAGTCTTTGGTGTCAGTAGTGTCTCAATAGGCTAATCATTGACATTTGGTATTCAAAATTTTTTTTATGGTCATTGACTTACGACTGTAGTGCCATTGAAACGCCATAGAAAGACTATTGTAATAATTGGTATTACTTTATAACAGTGATAAGATTTAATTTAAAATAACAATTTTGATAAAATGAGATTGAGAAACCATATATTTATTTAATCTACACCAATCTAAGTAAATATAAAAAAATAAAAGAATTAAATCGATCAATGATAGAGACGTATTTTATTCATGGTTACACTATCAACCATCTGTCTCCACTATAATCTCTCAATGTCATCATGATGACCAAAGTTACGGTAGTCTGTAAATATTTTAAGTGTATTTGACAGTTGTGTCTATCGAACTGCCACACTATCGACACACTACTGAGACACCGCTGAAACGCCGTTGAAGATTTTGCAGAATACCAAATTTGCAACAGTGGCAACATAATGTCTGTAGTGTGTCGATAGAGTGTCAATGGCTTAACGTTAAGTTACAGAATTGGCACCCTGGTCATCAAACTTTCGGGTCACCTGTAACGACTGTCAAAGATCTACAAATGACAACAGGGATCAACAGCTAAACCTGCTCTACGAGCCGCGAAGGAAACTCAATATGTTATGGATGGTCACCCATCTATAGACCGACCTTGATAAACGCTGCTTAGCCTTGAAGAACGACCAGTGCGACTGTTTTTATTTAACCACGAGCTAAAATATATGCCCCATTTTGTTTTTAATGACCTCTTGCCAATAAACTTCTCTATAAGGTTACTAGCTGACCCACGCAACTTCGTCAGTGTCACATAAGAGAGAAAAAGCTCACAAAGGGAATTTTTCCCCCGTTTTTGCAACATTTTATCATTTATGCTCCGGTCCTATTGGTCGTAGCGTGATGTTATATAGCATAAAGCCTTCCTCGATAAATGTACTATCCAACAAACAAAAAATTTCAATTCGAACCAGTAGTTCCTGAGATTAGCGCGTTAAACAAACAAACAAACTCTTCAGCTTTATAATATTAGTATAGATACTATACATGACTGCTTAAAATTTCAAATGCATGCCTTTTTTCCGTAGCTCTTAAAACACCACTAAACCGTTAAAATGTTACAGGTGTGGAGTACCTAAACGTTACTATCACTATCACTACATGTCATAAAACAAAGTCCTCCTGGCCGTCTGTCTGCTCGCGATAAACTCAAAAACTACTGCACCGATTTTCATGCTGTTTCCACCAATGGATAGAGTAGTTCTCGAGAAAGGTTTTAGTATACAATTTGTATACGGGCAAAGCCGAGGACATCAGCTAGTTCCAAAATAAACAATTTGCCCTACTCTGAATGCACGTATTCGCGCCGTGTCTTCGTGATAGGTGCCTTCTTCTTGCATTGTATAATGTTTCGACACCACACGGTGAGTCAGAAACAATGGCATCTTATTGAGTACATCTTTGGTTTTATTATTGCTGTTTAAATTGCTTACTGGCGCACTTAGAGATGGTGCTTAGGAATATTCAATTCTCATTCTTATTGTGTGTGCGATAAAGACACAACATACAAATATACAAAGTAATTGCAATAATATAGCTTATGTACAAACGCGAGCTAGACCCACAGTTGGGTATTCTCATTTGAAAGCGAGATATGCAGAAGCGTACGTTGCCGGGGCTCCGGGACTGTTCGAAAGAGATACTGTGGCCCCGGAACATAAAGGGCGAGGAGAACATGGATGGGTTTTAGTCAGTAAAAGTCTGACACTCCCTTCCGCTCCGCCCAAAGTGGGACGAGTCATTTGATGATTTCCAGACCGAATTAAAAAAAAGGATACGTACACTTACGTATGTTCATTAACATTACATGCTGTTACTTAAACAAACAATCGTCTACGCTAATTGGCTGACCGATTGAGGACATTAAATAAATTCAATGTTGTGAAAACAATTCCAGTGTGGAGCCCTGCGGGATAATAAGCTCCACAGCATCCAATCCAACATGCAGTTGGTGGTTGGTGTTTGGTGGGCTTTTTTTCCGGACCAGCACACTATTCCCAAAATACTATAACTCCTGAAAGCCAGAATCAACAGTAGCAACCACCAGAAAAGCGCCGAGACAGTGAAGCTCGATGAAATCCCAGAGAAACAACTTAACTTTAATTTAATTTAACTTTTAACTTGGGGTTCGAATCCCGGTAGGAGCAATTGTTTGTGTGATGGGCATGGACGTTTCATCATCATCATCTCAGCCGAAAGACGCCCACTGCTGGACATAGGCCTCCCCCAAGTGTCGCCACATTGACCGGTCCCTTGCGACTCGCATCCACCGGATTCCCGCAACCTTCACCAGGTCATCGGTCCACCTAGTGCGAGGTCTTCCAACGCATCGTCTTCCGGTTCGCGGTCGCCACTCCAAAACTTTTCGGCCCCAACGGCCATCCGTCCTGCGAGCAATGTGCCCTGCCCACTGCCACTTAAGTTTAGCAATTCATGGACGTTTGTTTCCGAGTAATGGATGTTTATATGTATAATAATAATAAGTATGTATTTACAAACAAAAATTATATACTTATGTAGTATTTCAACTATCTGGTGTCCACAACACAAGCCTTGCTTAGTGTGGCACTAGATGGCGCTGTGTGTATTGTCCAGCGATATTTATTTTATTTATTTAACTGTGTTGGATCCCGGGACGAAATTAATCAGAAAAGTATAGCGAAGGAGTAGGAAAAACCTTAATTTCCGCTTGTCCACCATCGTAGGCCATTGTCTGTTTGATGTAACATAACATAACGTAACGCCTGTAATACCCAGAGGGCTACACACACACACACGCTAGCGTGTGTAGCGTGTGTCTGGTGGACTATTGTACACCTACATTTCGCCAGTCGTGTTTAAGTCCCATGTAACAGGGGGAGAGCCTAATGCCATCATTCGGACACAAATATAGAATCCGTGGCTGCTTCTAAGAAATTCCTGATAGAAAAAGTTTCCTATTTGATATTTTAAAATGACATCTCTGGGTGTGGCAGTAAGGCTTATCATGTGGCTTGGTATAAGTATTAATAGATTACTCCATTGTTTTAACCGGTCAATTGAGCGTTCACCTTTAAGAGCTTGTTGTTTAAAAAGAATCGTAGGTATCTTTTAGGAATAGGCGTTGTCCTTTAAAATAGGGTTACCATACATTTGGGTATTCCCAGATTGGTTCTAAGTTTAAAAATTCGCTTCGGAATCGAACTATTTACTTTCAAAATTTAGTTTACTATCATAAATTAACTATTGTTTTTATTTTCGGGGACAAATCCTTAGAACCTCACAGGATGGAAAAACTAGGAGCTTAAATAAAAAAAAAAAACTAATTTTATACAGCAAAAAGGTAAATAATTAGGTATTTCAGTAAACAATCTGCAGACAATGTAGGTAGTCAGCCTGATTCTCATCTTATTGACCCTACACCTATATTTACCTCATTAATTATGAAGACATCTACTACTTATACATAACTAGACAAATATTAAAGTTTAATTTTCTTTTTTTTTTTCATAGACAACCGGTTAGCTCATAATCAAGTTTGTGAGTTAATTTATTTTTAATTTATGTCGTAATCTTTGACGCTCAATAGCTAAGTTGCTGGTATTGCGTCCTAGAGGTCACACGTTCGAATCTTTTCCTAATATGCAATATGTATTGGCAATTGTCCGTCGAAAAAATCTCATAATGATCTTCTGATGACTTATGACTGGTCGAAAATGATGATGTTCTGTTTTTTCTTAAGGAAGGCATCACTTTGGCAATTATAAAATTACCTGTAGTTTTTGATATTACATCACAATAATTGTGGAAATGACCACAATTATCATTAAGGAATATCGCTGACTTTAATTTCCAGTAATTTGTGTAAATGACGAGATTTTTCGATTAACATAATAACTTTAGACATTAGCTAGTTTATGTTTAAAAAAACCTGATGGTCATGGTCAAAAAAATACCTATTTATGGAAGGTCTTTAGACAACAAAGATGTTAACCTTTAAGCTTTTCTTATTACTGATTAAATGCCCACATTAGTATTGCAAATTAAAAACTCACGTTTAAAATCCAATCTTCAAAAAAAACATTAATTTTTCCAAATAAAAATAACTGCACAGCACAACACAAACACTTCAAAAAATATTAATTCGTAAATTAAATTAATAAAATACGCGTTCTAAATTCAAAGAGCCCACGTCCGAACTCTTCGAACGTTGGTATAACACTGAACTTGAAATAAAAATCGTACAACTCTTGCGCAGGTTGGCGCCTTGATCACCTTCAAGTAGTGCCTTTCAAAAGCCTACTTATAGGTCTAGAACATAGAGTTTATAATCACTTTGTTGCTATGATTGCGTATAATCAGATGCTTGTCTTGTAATTTATATATTTTGCGGATTTTCCACTTAAGCCAGCATACTTGGTCAATAAGCTGGATGCTCTTTGTTAAGACACTGTCGGGTTTTTTTTTTAATCTAGCTGGACTTTGATCCTCTACAACCTACGTTATTCATTTCGCTGAATTGATATAATGTAAGATCTAGATCCAGCTGGAATTATGGAAATTTCATTGAAGGCCTATATTCTCTAGTATAATGCTTCAGAAACATAGCGTCAAAGAAATACAGATCGCCGACAGTTGGACTGTGTGAAAGACGTATGGCTACAATTTCTGAGATAACGACTATTAGAGAAGTTTGGAAGAAGCAGACATGCTGCGCTGACACTAAATAAAATGGCTTTTGTAGATTAATGGATCCTATAACGTTTGACACGGACACAGGCCTCATCTCCATGAGAGGGAATGGGCTATAATCCACCACGCGGTCCCAGTGCGGGTTGGTAGACGTATCAGGAACCAGGGTAGATTATCCAAATAAAAGATTAAATTTCAGCACAACACTTTACTTTTATCCAAGTTTTAACTTATCAATTCGCAGTCGTTGGGGTAGCTGACTATTCATCTCGATGGTCAGACTCAGACCGCCACAATATTCGTCGCTCCCCATTTCATCGAAGCTTCCCCCACTTTATAAGTATCGAAACACTTTATTAAAAATACTTTTATTGTTTTACTGATTTGAATTATGTAATATTTTGTTATTTAGTATTTTACAATACTTATTTGATTGCACACTTTATTAATCATTATAAATAACAAATTAATCAATACTACCATACACAATAGGCTTGTTAACTGAAAAAATCTAATTAGTCCGTCACTTAGATTATCAAAAAATATTTGACCCGTATTTTTCCTTTTGTCACATAAAATAAAATTGACGAAGATACGACGCTTTTAAAATTCCCAATACGTCACTGTTCGGTATGATTCTTAGTGAGTACTGACGTCACGAGCGCCCACTCCAGACTTTTGATGCGTTTTATCTTTGTCAATATTCGTTGATTTACAAAAACAAAAAATACGTGTCCATTATTTTCTAATACTCTAACTGACGGACTAAATAGATTTGCAATTTATTGATGGTGGAAACAAGCCTATTATTAAATTATTAGTAAACACGACTGTTTATAGATTACTTACCTATTAAACTTACAACTTGACACAGTAAAAATTCTAACAGACGTCACATGTCTCCGAATGATTGGTTCTAGAACAGGCTGGTTTCCTGACGATGTTTTCCCTCACCGTTTTTGAGAGCAGTGGTGATGAAATAAATTACACAAAGTAGTACACCTGCCAGGGTTCTAAACCCACGACTCACTGCCCGTAACTCTGGGTTTCCAACACTGGGCCACCGCTGCTCTCACATATGGATAAATGAATGATGAAGATCTTAGCATCATCATCATTTCAGCGCGAAATCACTTACTGGCCATAGGGCCTCCTCTTCCTTCTGTAAATATTCAAAGGAATCCGACTCATGTCTTCGTGTGCCAAATTCATCATCATTTTCCTGTCCGTGTGATATCGGCGGGAAAGGTGGTACCAAGACTTCTTTTTCACTCTCTTAGAACATAACATCGCGCCTGTAACTTCTGATGGGTTAGGAAGAGATGTACCTCTACTACACCATCATTTCATCAGTTAGGTTTTAAGACCCATACGGTAAGGGGCCAACATATTAAAATTCATCGGTCGCAGATCCAGAATCCTTTCTGGCTACTACTGATACTGATTTTTCAATTTACGCTAAATTGCCATCAATTTAAGTTTAATCCCACATGCCTAGTTGCCATTGCGCAATCTAAATGTTGCTTGCCTTGGAATCTCACCTAGTTAAGCCAAATCTGCGAAACTAGACCACCCAATCCTTTTCTAGCTACTTTATATCTCCAACGCCTCGTGCACGACTTCGTATAATGTGACGCAACTTGCGTCAAGCAAGAGACACGGGTGTGAATCACTTGTTTCTTTCTAATGATAAATGGATATGATGTTTGTTCTGTAAATTGTTTTTTGTTAATAAACATTTTACTCGTCAGTTAAAAAAAACTAGCAGAACGAGCTTGAAATACTACCAGGACCAGTTTTATGCGCTAAACAAAACAAATGCAAAACAACAAACAAATGCGTTGTGTTTTAACTGGTAGCCATAGGAAAATGCCTTTGCCCAGTAGTGATATTCCGAGAAGAAACAAACTCAGGATTCACCCCGTCACAGCCTCTTTTATAGTCCCGACATAGTTATATAATCTTGGTCAAGTCTTACAACAGTTAGAGAGCCGATAACACTAAACCTAGTTTGATAAGACTCCCAGATGAAATATATACAATTAGTTTCTGACGTGGTCTTTTGAGGTAAGAACCATACAGATTTGTCTGGAACTCTGGACCTGTCCAGTCAGTACAATCGCATCTGTTTATTCCGCAATAGATAGCAGTCGCAACACGCGCGTCTTTTGAGCGCTTAGCTGGAGGCCAAGGGCGTACATTATAAAAAGCCCTGCCCACCTAACATAACACCGTTACCCATTCTCAGATATCCTTGCAGACTGGTTAGTGGTTAGCCTTTAGTACGTCCTAGTAGAAAACTTTTGGACTTCCCTCGAGGTCTCTCCTGAGTCAGACGTGTCAAGGTATTGTGTGACAAATAAATATGTTGGCAATATCGGTAAATTAGTCTTGAAGTTCAGAAATTGATGTATTTAAGATGATACCGTGCCGTGACATCTCATTAGGCTGAGATGTCGCATTTTGCTGAGTGATGGCCGTTACATCTGTGATGTATTATTTTCCCATTTGTTTGATATTTCCTTCTTTTAGTCTATTTCAATCAAATCATTTTATTTCGGATAAACAAGAGATCCATAAATTGTTAGTAACAGTTTTGCACTTAAACACTATTGTTACTTAGTAACTTAACTAAAGACGAGTTAATGAGAGGACCACCCATAGCCCATAAAACTAGGACAATGAAATACTAGGGTATCAGTCCTCTCACAGATCTCCTTATTATGGTAGAGGAAGTAGCAGCTGCCACAGCCATCAGGATGCTATTGTTACTGCCCCTTATTCTGCTCAGGAAATAAATATCATAATCATTGTTCTTATTCCATTTTATTTGGGGTCGTACTGTCGTAGCATGTCTTCTTCTTTCATTCTTCTCAATTACTCGTCATCTCAGTAGTCACCTCTTCTCTAGTCATATTATCCTTCACACAGTTTCTTTGGTCTCAAAATTTTCTCCTGTTTTTTTTCTTTTTTTTTACTCCAAGAATATGGCTTTAGTAAATTGATTCTAGACTTGACAAGGTGGCAGCACCTTAAGGCGACTACAGGAGATAATGCCTGAAAGTATATGGTTGAGTTCCCTTAAGGAAATTATATAAAATGTATGGCGCTCTGGAGCAAAATTCACTGCTACAATTAAAACTAGCAAAATATACGATATTCTTGAAGATACAACGTTATGATGAATATTGGACATTTTGCGAATTGGACGTTTTTCGGATTGGACATTTTGCGAATTAGACATTTTGCGAATTTCACATTTTTCGAACGCTGGACATTTTGCGAATTGGACATTCTGCGCCTAAACGGAATTCCCAGGCTGTCGAAATCTTTCCTAAAATTCAATGAACAATAATTATATAATAAGAAGACAGTAAGATTCTAATCTTGTAAAGTGAAAAAATCCGGCTAAGCGTGAGTCAGACTCGCAAAGGGTTCCGTAGATTCAAACAATGTAATAAAAATATTTTTATCGCTCATGCCTAAGTCGACTTGAATAAGTCAGAATCAGAATCAGAATTCATTTATTTCCCATGAATGTACCCAACAAAATAAGATGTCAATCAAACATAGTAAAAGCAGATCCAAGACACTCTACCTTACGGCATGCAAAAGTAAAAATAGTGTTTATATCTACTCAATTATATAAACAAATGAAAATAAACAAAAAAACAATAAAAAAAATCGCATGACAGATACACATCATTGGACTGATGCCTGATTCGTGTCAATGACATTCAAGGGGATGTACAGATATAATGAAGGCATTTATAGTAAAGTAACCTTTAAAACTTGTATTTCAAAAAAGTTTTGAAAAAGTTGGTATGTTGCCCTTCAATATCTGCGTACCTAGTAGGTTCCCAGGTAACTATGGTCCAAAACCAAAAAAATGATCACAATGAAAATGAGAACAAGTGCCTCTGGATTTCGTTAAAGTTAAAGATATATATTTACACCGGCCATGTTAATTTTAGCCGATGACACTGTTTTGATCAGTTTACTCTACTTATATTTTAATAAAATACCTGAAACGAAAAATACTTTACTTCGCCACAGCCTAATCCTTCGGGAATACAGGCGCGATATTATGTGTATGTGTGTTATGCGTAATATACTTAACCAGCGTTTGCTCCACTAATATGTACGGAAATTAACTCATGGGAACCTTTAAAATGAAGCCTTAAACACTAAGAGATAGTAGTTTTTCGTTACTGAAAGAATTTTCAGATTCGGTTCAGTAGTTCCGAAGATTACTGCCTACATACAAACTTACCTCTTTATTTATAATGTTAAGTATAGATTTACATAACCTGCACATAATTAGAACACACAACTAATCTAACGTGATGTATCTAAAATTCACATTCATATAAATACGTGCTCGCCACTCGCTGTCGCAAGGTTGCAATATACATCTTATTTCCGCATACATAATCTTGTTTTTATGCTGATTTTCTTATTGAGGTTCGGTTCAAATGCTTTGAACTCTTGCTTGAAGGTGATCAGCTAAGAACATGATCTTTATTAGCCTTTAATTCCTTGTTCTTAGCAGTAGGTAGGTGTCCTAGTAATGAGTGCAGTATGAGAGCAGAGAGGATGACATTCAGATGTGCGAAAATTTGTTCGACAAAACTGTACTGCGACTAGCGATAGTTCGTGGAAGTGCGACAAATTAAGGCTGATGCTCCAGGGTTTGGAATGACTTTTCCAAGGTCATTCCTAGACCTTTATGAACTTGCAGGGTTGTATTAACAGTGGGCAGGGCACATTGCTCGCAACGGATGGCCGATGGGGCCGAAAAGTTCTGGAGTGACGAGTGTGACGACCGCAAACCGGAAGACGTTGCTGTGGAAGACCTCCCACTAGGTGGACCGATGACCTGGTGAAAGTTGCGGGAATCCGTTGCTGGATTCGAGTCGCACGGGACCGGCCAATGTGGCGACACTTGGGGGAGGCCTATGTCCAACAGTGGACGTCTTTCGGTTGAAATGAAACTATGATGATGAAATGCACCCGCGGCCGCGGTACGGGAGTAATTCCTAGTGCAGGGTAACGCGAATTTGAAATAAGCCTTCCTTGGCAGCCGGGTAAAAAGGATACAAGGAGAAGGAAATTAATAAGGATGTTTATCAATATTTAACAAAGAACTTAATCAATTATTAAGTATGAACATGAGAGTAGCGGTGGCCCAGCAGTGGCGGCCCTGACTTACGAACAGTAAGTCGAGGGTTCGAGCCCAGGCAGGCGCATTACTTTGTGTAATTTATTTCATCACCACTGCTCTCAAAAACGGTGAAGGCAAACATCGTGAGGAAACCGGCATGTCCTAGAACCAAAAATTCGAAGACATTTGTGACATCTACCAACCCGCACTGGGCCCGCGTGGTGGATTATAGCCCGCAAAATACGCGCTTTGACGTGGAGTTGCGGACACCAGCCCGTTGTACAATACAATACAAGTATGAACATTCTTGCAAAGATTTTTCTTACGCATCGATCTATTCTTGGAACATATTGACCCCCGACCTCAGATCACGTGTTTTTTTACACACGAAGGTTGACAGCTTATTTAATAGGTATTGATTAGTATGTTAGCTTGGACGAAAATATGTACCTACGTAACCTATAGGTTCTTTTCGTAAATTACTTTTTTTTTAAACTCCTTTGAAAATCTAACCTAAATGCAGTCTAAATAATTTAAAGGTCCCATCTAGTAACCTTCCCATTTCGACAACTAAACAAAAGTCATGGAAAACGAGTGAAAAAATGTCCTAACTAAACTTCGTAATAATCCCATTTCGTCAACCAAATAATTTCAACTGTTTTTTGTTCAGTACAGTCAGCTCCCAAAGTTACAAGGAAACGAAAAGTTGATGTTGCTATTTTTTGTCTCTCTCTGACACACTATGGTTTGTTACGAGAAAACTCATTTAGAATTCGAACAGAAAGTACTAAGAGAACAGAATCAAGAAGGAGATGTTTAAGGTATAACCTTACAGTACACTTCTGCCTTACACTTTGGAAAATATTGGCGTGATGTTATTGCAGTGATTAGTTCGCAATGCGTTGGTATTCGGGGAAGACCCGTGTTCCGGTCAAGTAGGTAAAATGTTGATTTTACGTAAAGATAATGACTCATTTGTGTTGTGTTTGCTGTTCATATTCAAGGATGCAATCTGTAAATAATTTTAAATCCACTAATCACATAAATACCTGTATGTCGGTAAATAAAAAATATATTGTTTCCGTCGATCCACTTGGCGACACCTTTTTTGGGAAAAATCCTTTCCATAGTTGCTGCTATAGTTATTAGGATCGCAATAACGGATATTGCCCTTTCCCTAGTAATTGAACTATCTAATAGATGAAGGTTTAGAGAATCGTACCAGACAGGCAAAAGTTACACCTTACACCTGAAGGGCTAATATCTCTTCGTACGAACCAAAACAAGTGAGGTATGTATGGTTTTTCATTAGAAAATTGTTGAGGATCACAATAGATGACGACATAAGACTTGAAGAAGCTTATTTTTAACCGACTTCCAAAAGGAGGAGGTTCTCAATTCGTCGGAACATTTTTTCTTTTTATGTATGTTTTCCGATTACTCAAAGATGGCTGGACCGATTTGGATTACTTTTATTTTGTTTGAAAGGGTATACTTCACAGGTGGTCCCATAATCATCAAGTCAGGATCTGATGATGTGATCCTGAAGAAATAGAGAGAACTTTTCAAAGCACACATGAAGCGATTTGGATAGTTTTCGGAAGAGTACTTTCTCGGAGTAGTCTCACTTCTATTTAGTGAAGATTTGATGAAGAACGTCGGGGATAGGTAATGGAACTCCTCAATAAACTATAGCAAATGGACTAGGATTGCTGAAATCTCATTTCTGTCAATTGTTTACAAAAGTTCATAACATAACATCACGCCAGTACGCTGTTAAGGGATAAGCGCATGTGAACCACTAAAAAGTGAAAAATAAAAACTTTTTTGCAAAAAAACTAAACCAATCAAACAAAGGTCACCGACTTCTGAAGCTAAAGTTTTTTTCATTTTTTTGTGTTTTTAGAAGTTCGGCTTTATTTTTTTTTTGTATTTCAAAGTTAAGAACTCTAATAAATGTAGGTGGGTGAATGACGCTATTCCAATCTTAAGTTGCCAACTTGTATTTGAAGGTCGGATAATATATTAGTCTATGGTTTAAAAACGTTTCACGAGGACTTTATGAACTACAAAATAAGGTTTAAAGGGGTCCACCCTTTATAGCAGAACTTTGTATGTCATAATATTATTTTGCATACCAGCTGATAGCATAACACAGTGATCCATTGATCGAGGAAGGCTATAGGCTATATAACACCACGCTATGACCAGAAGGAGTCCATTACCATACGGTAGTCCATTGACTATCCAACGCAAAAAGATTTTTTCAAACAAACAAACAAACTCTTCTGCTTTATAATATTAGTATAGATGATTGGACATTGATTTAAACAAGAGTTATGAGAAAAATAAGTTTTCTTTAGAAATTTTAAATTCCTCATATCTCGTCTTTATATCATTGTCCTTTCATTTATATTTAGGAACATACTCGTAGATATTCTGTAATCTAATCGAAATAAATATCAACTACCATAAGAATATGTTTGATTTACAAATTATTTTGGTATTACGTTTGTATGATGCATGCTCCGCAGGCCTCTTAACTGGCATCAACACAATATTATCTGAATAATAATTTTCATAGTACCTAGACTAGGTACTGTTCACGAGCACAACTGATGAGTATTGAGTCCTGGATTCGATTTCCAGGCTAGGAAAATTGTTATTGGGTTTTTCTTCCGTTTCTCAGCAGCTGCTTCGAAATTGGTGTTGTGCTCTGCAGCAACGCCACCATATTTTTTTTTATAATGACAAAACCCATTTTTATGTACGGCTGACGGTCATGATTTGTGCCTGATTGATGTAAATAGGCTCGCCCAGTATTACAGTCATGGAACTTAAGCATAACGGGTAAAATGTCTCAAGCTAGGCTTTCAAATATTAGATACTATCTTCTGGCAGCTGCTTCGCCCGCGTGATGTTTCAAAATTGTCCCATGGGATCTTACTACCGGGATAAAAAGTATCCTCTGTGTTAATCCAAGTTATAAACTATCTGTGTGCAAAATTTCATCCAAATCCGTTCAGCAGTTTTTGCGTGAAAGAGTAACAAACATCCATCCATACATTAATAGGATTCCTGTCATCATCTGCCTAGCCTATCCCCAACTATTTTGAGATCGGCTTATCGGATGTAATGAGTGGTTACCCATCCACAGAGCAACCTAGGCAAAACATTGACCCGAGCGGCTGTTATTATTTAGCCAGTGAAAACTGTTCAGTTATACCTAAGCATTATGAATTTTCGATCTTTATTTATCATAATGTACACACCTTTTTAAAACAAAAACACTGGTATTAAACTGCAATTTCAAATAAGTGTCGGATAAAACAGTTTTGCTAAAGGCTCATCTTGTTATCATTTTTCAAACTGCCTTACCATACCAAAACCATAAATTACATCTTTTTCATTAAAAATCATAGTCAGATCACGTAGGTACTTGTGATTAATAGCATAGATGAGCTCTTTGCCCTTGGATTAGGCCTAAGTACCTAGGCCATCTAAACTAAGAAATAAAACAAAATAAAATCCACCAAGTTTATGTTGTTTCTTAAAACAGCGCCATCTTTTATTAAACGCAAGAATTACTTGCGTAAGTTGACAGCTAGGAGGTTTCATGGCAAAAAGTCGCGCCATCTATGTTTAGCTGGTTAAACTATGTTTGGAGGAGGCTATACACTGTTTGATGAAAGTATGAAACATAGCCTCTTACTACCGTAATTGTTCGTTTAAACGACAGATGGCAGTTTTAAAATTAACATTTGATTTGAAACTAACAACAGTCAAAACGACATTTTGTGAGTGGGAGGAGCACGTACTGTCCACAAACGAACCCTAAACCAAACCAGCTAAACAGGGTTAGGAAGAGAAGAGGTACCCAATGTTTAACTCCCATGATTGCGGAGCGATCCTATTACCATAAACCGGGAACCAATCGAGACTACGTGGCTGTTACTGAGTTACAGTCCTGGGTGAAATATTGTTGCTCACGTTCTGTCACCCACCTCCTTCTGCGAAGCAGTCATGCTAGCTGAGGAGGTGGCGGAACGTTAGAGGGGGCCACGTTTTGGCCCACGGACAACGTAGCGCAGGACGCGGGCCTGTGGACGGTGAACAATGGGCTAGCTCGCCGACCGTCCGTCTTATGACGACAGGCCATGTCGACGGCACGTTCGTGTTCCACGCGCGCCTCAAAGAGATGTCAGCATAACGAAAGGGTCCGCAAGGGCCGATGCCTGCCGGGGCTGCGGAACCGTTCGAAAGAGATACCGCGGCCCTAGATCACAAAGGCTAAGAAGAAACATGGATGAGTTTTAGTCAGTAATAGTCTGACACTCCCTTCCGCTCCGCCCAAAGCGGGAGGGGGTCATTTGGTGAATTTCCATCGGAAAAAAAAATGAAAAGACAATGAAAAAAGAGTTAGAAACTAAAATAGGTATTCGGATAAGCCCTACAAATAAAATTAATGTCTGCATGGTACATTTACCCACATTTACAAAAATAGTAATTCTAATTCATTTAAAAAACATTGTCCAAGTATTAAAAAAAAAGAAATAGAATCGGGGAACATCTTTTCCAAATCCAAACTTTAAAATCTTAGTTCGTTAGCTCAGGTGACTGTGGAGCAACACCAGCTTTGAGCCAGATATTTTTAACAACAACATTATAATCTTCCAAATTATTATATGCTATAAAGCTCACATCGTGTTCGTTCTATGCATGTTTCAATGTCATTCCACGTCCACACACATTTCGTACCAGGTATCCAAATTGTTGTAAGTACCTAAATCCTTCGCAATTTCTTGCCCTTGAAGGAAATTTGAAGACTCGAGTCATCCACGGGTCAACAACTTGAAACAATTTGGCAAAACTGGTTTAATTTCGCTCTGTTTGGAACCTTTAACCAGTTGGTGGAATATTAAACGCTGATTAGAGATAAAGGGTTTTATTTGGCGCTACCTGGGTGTCGTAAAATATTCGAAGATTTGCGCTTTGCAGAATCGGATCTGTAGTTCCAAAGAAAGATAACCCCTTATTTATTTATTCAAACTTTATTTTTTTATTTATTAAACTTACACACACTATCTTTACAGGATGACCCCAATACAATAGTGGTTTGCAGACACACACGCCATAAATAAAAAATCAACAGACTTACGGCTAATATTTAAAAAAGTAAATATAAAAAATTTGTAAAAAGTAATAACAAAAAAAATAAATTATAGAATAAAAATTATATGAACAAGTAATATCAAATATGAAACAAAATTTTTTTTTGCTATTATAAAATCTTTAACTACTTATTTGAAATCAGTAACTAACAAAATTCAACAAAACTCTTGCGAATTCACTCAGATTGTACGAAAATATGTCAATCCTATCATGCACTTCGTTCAGTACACGTATTGTACGGGTGAGGGGTGTTTTTGCCAGCAGATTGGTTCTGGCAGTAGGTACGGCCAGCAGTGGCGGTCGCCGCCGCCTCCACACGTACCGGTCTGGCACGCATTGCTTCAGGTGACGCAGCACACCCGGGTTGTGCGCTACTCCATGCAGGACCTTTAGCGCATACGCCGCGTGTGCAAATTCCCTGCGCACTCTGAGTTCGTTGTACCCTACTTACCCAATACAAACAGCGTAGGATACATCAGCGGGTAAAATGGGTAAACCCCATAAAGTATGAAATACAATTGTCTTGCCATTGCATCACGTCTAAAATCACTGAAGGGTCAGAACAGAGGAGTATCTAATTATAGTAGGTATAAGTACTCACATTTAGCCAGTTAAGTTTAATGTAATAATAGGACAAGCCTATTCCCATAAACCGGGCATACATCCCGACTACGTGGCTGATACTAAGAAATTCCTAACGGATAAACCCAATAACATTTTGCTCGACCTAGAAATCAAACCCAGTGAGTAATTTGGGTTCAAATTCCAAATATCAACAACATGAATGTCAAACGAAACTACTCGTGATTGCGGAAGTTTCAATTTCATCAGAGAATTGCGAAAATATAATTATATAATGCCCACTGAGTGGCGGACATAGGTACTTTATGTCCGAGTTTTACGCGCTTAAGTAGGTAGACGGTGAGTTGACAGATTTTCATTAAACATTGGATATCATTCATTGAGTGACCTGATTTCTGAAGATCCTGTCCAGAGTCTTTTTCTACATGTATGAGCATTTTCATTATTTTGCTTTTATCATGATTTAGTTTCAAAATCAAAATCAAAGCATGTATTTTAGGCCAGTTACAGGCACTTTTGAATTGTCGAATCAAATGTAAACAATAAGTGTATAGCAACAAGACATAAAAACTGTGAAAGTACTGTAGTTGCCCATTCCCTAGCGTAGATCTCTATGGAGAAGAACGGGCAAGAAAATCATGTCGTTTGTCGCTGAATACGCCACTTTCTTTACACGTGTAGTCGATGTAATTTAGGTTAACAGGGAAATCGCTAGGGAAACCTGTGAAGTTAAAATTTTCTTTGGTTTTTTGCAATTAACTGATCAGTATCAGATTTTATGTTCATTAAAATTTGATTCGCGGCCAATAACTTGTCGAAACTTGTTACTTTTGTGAAATCCTCGATGATTTTGACTTAGGTATCGCAGAGGTGTAGGTACGAATAGATAGATATATTCTAAAGTTTACCCTGACACCAAGGTACCGAAGACTACTAATGCTATGTGTATTTATTTATTACACATAAAACTTATATTTTTCACTGTCAAAGCGTAATAACACAAAGTCCTGTACAAGGACAATAGATAAATACGCAAATAAAGTCTCGTTTGTAGAGATGTATGGTATTGCGAAACATTATGAACATTTTTCCACTAAAATCATCTGCCTAGCCTTGCCTAAAGTTGGGGTCGGCTTCCAGTATAATAACCGGATGCAGCTGAATACCAGTATTTTACATGAAGCGACTGCCTTTTTGACCTCCACAACCAAGTTAATACTGGGTGATACAATACCCTTTGGATTCCCCTGGAATACTCCGGATTCCGATTTATCTATCCAAAATTTCATACTGTTCCGATCAACTGTACAGTTATAAAAAATCGGACTAACTGTACTTACAGTTTTTCTCATACACACATGTAGATTTATCGTCGCAGTTTGAACTGTACCTACCGTCCGATCGTAACGATTTTTCGTAAGCCATAAGACTGCCAAACTTTCAGGCCACTGACTACCGATGTAACGACTATCAAAGATCAGCAAATGACAGCAAGGACCAACTGCTTAGAGTGCTTTCCGAGACACAGAGGAAATCTGGTATGTAATGAGTGGTGGTTACCCATCCACAGATCAACCAAGGCAAGCACGGCTTAACCTAAAGTTTGACCCGAGTGACTGTTATTAATAGTATAAATAGCCACGAGCTCCTCCTTTACGGAAATTGAATGATAAAGTAATTCCCTATGCAGTTGTACCTGACTTTAGTTATTAACATCATTATTTTTTTGTGTTTCTGTACCTTCATGAAACAAAAAAAAACAAGTACCAGTGTGTGTACCCAACTTGTTATGTGGATAGGTAGATCAATCAAACCCTTGTTAAAAAAAAAAACAATTGAAGTATTCTTGTAAATCAATTTTATCTTGTAAAATAACACGAAACTGCTAATCAATTCTTTGTTTTTCGGGCGAAACCTTTATATTTTTAACTTTGCTTTGGGTTTTTTCTTGTACGGACAGACAGACTTTATCTTTTTAACATGGGCTTCCCTTCATAAAATGGTTAAAAACAAAAGTTTCTGCAGGTCAAGTAGGTGGTAGGTAATCTTGGCACTTGAAAATAAAAACTTTAACAAAAACACGACAAAAATAAATCGGCCAAGAGCGAATCGGACTCGCGCACGTAGGATTCCGTACCACCGTACGGCGTACCTACGTAATTATTATAAACGTCAAATCATGACGATAAGAATAATTATGTATTACCAATATTAAGATTGAGCAAAGATCGCCAAAAAATACCCAATCTTGTCCGGGGACTTCCTTTTTTGTCTACTATTTCCATTATTTTTCTATGGGCCTTTGTTACCTGAAATAAATGGATTATCTATTCATTCTTGTTACATACAATTTTAAATGATTAAATGAACATTTAAAAATATCCAAACCATTATTATTTATTGTTACGGCGGTCATATCGTAAGTGGTCTCATTCAACATTTCAGGTGTCTAACTTCTGCCGGGGTTGCGGGCCTGTTCGAAAGAGATACCGCGGCCCCGGAACATTAAGGGCGAGGAAGGAACATGGATGGGTTTTAGTCAGTAAAAGTCTGACACTCCCTCCCGCTCCGCCCAGAGTGGGAGAAGTCATTTGATGATTTCCCAATCGAAAAAAAAAAAAAGTTGCCTAACTTACTGTTTAAAAGATTACGTCCTGTGATGGACGGACGAACGTCGAACGGACAGCGAAGCCAGTAATAAGGCCCTGTACGAAACCCTAAAAAGTAAATATTTTTTTTCTCAACAAAAAACGTAAATAAATCACCAGGAACATAAACTTGAGCTTTGTAATATGTAAACTGTTTACAATGAACTTAAAATGAACACTTAATGCAAATGTGTAAGCTAATGTAGTTGTTATCTGGTTATTAAATTATGTGCATGCGTACATAGACTTATTTACCATAAACACAAGTTGTTTTAGATGCTCGCCTACAGCGTAAATAGTCAATGGACCATCCCATTCGATTTCATCATAAATTATGTTTTACACGTAATATTTTTAAAACTAGATGGGGCCGGTGTTTCGTACCTCCTGACTACTCTGAGAAGAAACAGCCGAAACAAACTCAGAGGTCATATTCTCTTTTGAAGTCCAGACAATCTTGCTTAATTCACATGAGGACTATGCAGATTAGTGTCTGAGATGGTCTTTTGAAGAAAGAACCACATAGATTTGAGGGGACCTGTCCAGTGCAGTGTACGCATTTGTCAGTTATCGTGTAGCTCGACTTATAACTCAAGGAGCTCAACGAAACGACGAACAATACAAAAGAAACGACATTTGGGTAGGTCGCTTATAGTACTCAAACTGAAAGGCAGTTGAGGAAAAAAAAAAAAACAAACACAAAAAAATACGCACAATATTTTTTTTTGAAACCGAGTCCGGGCAGAAGAGGACCGCCTATACGCCTCTTACTGAGAGGCGACGACGGCCCTCAAGTCTGCAATGGGCGCTGCACAAGACTCGGCGAGGGCCGAGATGTTGGAGGGTCTCGACAGGGTCCCCTATGGGAGACCATACAAGGCGGCGCGGAACCAGCTACGCCCCTATGGTCCCCACTGTCGGAGACCCTTGAGCCAGCGTTGCTGGATGGGGTGGTCCGGTCCCTGTTTCCGCGCAGGACCGACTTCACCCCACCAACGATGGATCCCCCGCAAAGGGCGGCTTCGCCGAAGGAGGAGGACGTCCCCCCAGTGACGGTGGCGGAGTTATACGCGGGGTTTCTCAGCCCCCGCGCAAAGAAGACGGCCCCCGGACCAGACGGCGTCCCCGCACGGGTGCTGGCGATCGCCGCCTCCGGTATGGAGGACAGGTTTCGGGACCTCTTCAGCGCGTGCTTTACGGCTGGGAGGTTCCCGAAACTGGGACAGTTATGCCTCCTCCGAAAGGAGGGCCGCCCATCGTCCTGGTCGGGGTCGGTAAATTGTTCGAGGGGATTGTCGCCTCCGGGCTTGATAGCCATTTGCGGGGGGTAGGGCCGGATCTGTCGAACGCCCAATTCGGCTTCCGTCGAGGGCGTTCGACGATAGACGCGCTGGCCCTACTCAAGGGCCAGGTGAAGGAGGCGGTGGAGGCAGGGGACGGGGCGCTGGCGGTGTCATTCGACATTGCCAACGCCTTCAACTCCGTTCCCCACTCGACGATATTGGAGGCGCTCCGGTATCACGGAGTGCCCCAATACCTGCCTGACCTCCTGGCCAGCTACCTGGAGGACCGAGAAGTCCTCCTAGTGGACAAGACGGCCACCGTGAGGCGGTACGGCACAGAGTCCGGTGTTTCGCAGGGGTCGGTGCTTGGCCCCCCCTTGTGGAACATCGGGTTCAACTGGCTCCTGCGCGGAGCCCTCCTCCAGGGCCCTCTCCTCACTGCCCGGGGGAGGAACTTTGCGGACGCGGCCTGTCTGGCCTCGGCTGGCGGATCCTTGGTTGCAGAGAGGATCCGCCGCCTGGGATTGAAGGTGGCGCTGCACAAGACCGAGGCCGTGTTCTTTCGCGGGCCTCGGCAGCGCTGCCCTCCCGACGCCCACATAATTGTGGAAGGCGTCAGGATAGGGGTCCAGCCCCAGATGAAGTATCTGGGGCTGGTACTGGACGACAGGTGGCGCTTCGGCCCGCATTTCAGCGGGCTGTCGACGCGCCTGCTGAAGGCCGCGGACTCCCTCTCGTGGCTGCTCCCGAACCTGGGGGGGGGGGGGGCAAGGCGAAATGCCGGCGCCTGTATCATCTTGCGGAGCATGGCCCTATACGTGGCCCCCATCTGGGCGGACTCCCTCCACACGAGGAAAAATGCGACCGCCATCCGCAGGCCCCAAAGGGCCATTGCATAGCGGGTGGCCAGGGCCTACCGCTCGGTGGACTTCTCAGCGGCATGCGCTCTGGCCGGCACCCCTCCTTGGGAGTTGGAGGCTTGGGTGCTCGCCAGAGTGTACGAGTGGACGGCGCGCCGAAAGGCTCTCGGGGAGCGCCCCGTTGCCGAAGAGCGGGACGCCGTGCGGCGGGAGTCGAAGGACGCCATCGTCCTCCACTGGACGGAGGACCTCGCCAACGCCGCCTTTGGCCGCCGAACGTTGGGCGCGCTCGGTCCGGTTTTGCGGAGCTGGCTCGAGCGGTCCCACGGTTTCCTCTCGTTCCGTCTGGTGCAGGTGTTATCCGGCCATGGCTGTTTCGGATCGCACCTGCACCGGATCGGGAGGGAGGAAACCCCGGCGTGCCACGACTGCGGCACGGCGGAGGACACAGCGCAGCACACTCTCGAGGTGTGCCCGGCTTGGTCCGAGCCGCGCCGCAGTCTGACCGCGGTAATTGGACAGGACCTCTCGCTTCCCGGCGTCGTCAACACCATGTTGGGGAGCGAGGAGGCCTGGGCAGCGGTCGCGATTACCTCCTCGCAAAAGGAGGAGGCGGAGCGCGTGCGGGAGGATGACCCTCTCGCTGCGCCGCTCCGCAGACGAAGAAGTGGTCGGAGAAGGCACCGTCTTCTCCCTCCACATGGTGGCGACGGGCGGGCGACAGGCACGGGGGTGCCTTCACCCGCATTGCACCCGTCACCACCCTCGTCAGTCATTCCCGGGCCCCTGTGAGGGGTCCGCCATGAAGGGCAATCGTCGGCGGAGGACTGGCCGTAAAGGCTATGCCGGTTTCCCAGTCCCCCGCCACTCGGATGAAGCGGGAATGTCGCTGGGTCGTTTTAGTGGGTATACTGGGTCAGACCCGGGGAGACCCACATACCCCTCTCATCCCCCGATGGGAGGGTATGCGTAATGCATTTTTTCCCAGCGTCAAAAAAAAAGGTTAGAACAGTGACCATTAGCGCGCAAAGGCGATCGAGAGGAACGAGCGTGCCGCGGCAGCGGCCGCCGGGTGCCATATCCCCTCTATTGTTGGTTAATCATCTGGGTTAGGTTAGGTTAGAGCAGTGACCATTAGCGCGCGAAGGCAAACGAGCGGAGCGAGCGTGCCGCGGCAGCGGCCGCCGAGTGCCATATCCCCTCTATTGTTGGTTAATCATCTGGGTTAGGTTAGGTTAGAACAGTGAACATTAGCGCGCATTAGTTATTCATTACAGAATTTTGGCTGAAAATGAGTAAATATGAAAATTAGATCAAATGAAACTTAGGTCAACTAAACGTTATATTAAAACAGCATTACACAAATTGAAAATTATTTGAAATGAACGTTATACTAAATGATGTTAGAGTAAAAGAAGTTTTTAGTACATGTAACATTAGATCACATGAAATTAGGTTATTTGTTTTTATAGCATATGAAAATTATATGATTTGAACGTTATTTCAAGTGAAAATATACTATACTAGCGGACGTCCCGCGGTTTCACCCGCATAGTTCCCGTTCCCGTGGGAGTACGGGGATAAAATATATCCTATGTTACTCGTGGATAATGTAGCTTTCGAATGGTGAAAGAATTTTTAAAAACGGTCCAGTAGTTTTTAAGCCTATTCATTACAACCAAACAAACAAACAAACAAAGTTTTCCTCTTTATAATATTAGTGTAGATATCTGTTATTATAGCATATATTACACACCCCTTCTTCTTGTACGATTATGCTGCATTTATGATCTTCTCTGGTGTCCGAAACTCCACGTCTAAAGCGCGTATTTTGCGTACATGATCGTATCGAAACTGCCTTTTTCGGGCACCGTTTATTACCTGCCCGGGACAACATTCTGAAGCCAAGACCTTATACCATGATGCCATCATTGAGGTTCAAAATGAATCCTTCTTAGGATATATTTTAAATCTTAGAATGTTGAAAATCAATGATCTTGTCCTGGTTATCAATTATTGATTTATTGTCAGTAGTAAAGACAGTCTCAAAATCAACGAATGGGGATGAATAGGTAGGTACTTCTCCCCAGATAAATCTCTATAGTTGGTGCTAGTTAAAGCGGGCATTGCCCTTTCCCCTAATATCTCTTCGAACGAACCAAAACAAATGAACCATGTATTATTTTTCATTGGAAAAATATTTAAGACCACTATAGATGACGATTCAAGACTTGAACAAGTCTATTTTTGGTTTTCAAAGTTAAGAACTTTAATTATTAATGTAGGTGGGTCAATGACCGCTAGTGTCATCTTAGCCAGCATAAACTTTAGCAACTAGGATAGGCACTGGAAAGGCCTGGATTCCACCAAAGCGGAGATGAGCAGAGCGAAGAGGAAACGTTTGGAAATCGAAGATCACAAACAAAAAAAAATCATCATCGTATTGAAAAACGTCGTTTAATACACGTCGACATTTGTTATTGCAGTTCTCGGCTCAAAAATACCCTCGGCGGTTTGCGTTTTAAATTTGGAAGCATATATTATATTATAGCGCTTTGTTTGGCATCGTGGAACTTCAAACATAATGGAGACGCTTCGCCGTATTTCTGCTCGCCCAGCGATAGAATGGGGACCTAGTTAAACAGGGTGTAAATAAACTCTTCACGAAGCCGTCAACCAAGCATTCTGTGCATCAAACTAAGTCACTCTACGGATATTTTTTTTGCTGGGAAATGTTTTTTTTTTTTGCGTGTAAAATCACGTTTTTTGGTTAGGACTCAATGTAACGCACTTAAAACATTGTGCTGGTGGTTAGATTGAATAGTACCTACGGGGTCGTGAAGGTGTTTAAACTAAAAATCTTGCATAAAACATGTATTTAAAAAAAGACTTGTGAGACAGTTGGAACTTGACCACCAATATCTCCGTAACTAGAAGGTTCCCAGGTATGGTCTAGAACAAAAAAATATCGCAAAGGGGGGAACAAGACACTCTTTATTATAATGGTAAATACTAAATTATGGAATGTTGTGTACTGTGTTAATTACCTGCATCATTAGGTGTTGAAGCAGAAAATATGTGCGGCTCAATGTTGACATATCATGGGTTCGATAAAAAATTATAAGTGCTTATCTGGCACTTTTACTTTGCCTGTTCTGCACCACTCCTGGTCAAAGGCCTTCCAAAATTCCTTCCAGCAGAACCAGCCCTCGTGGATAATCTCGCCACCTCTTTCAGGCCTAGGCGGCGCCGCTTAGGCCCTCAATATGAGATCCTAACCCACCGTGTGAAGACTTTTGACTAGCACATTAAGTACTTTGTGCAAAGTATTTCATCATCCCAGCACTCGAAACGGTGATAGAAAACCTCTTGAGGTAACTGGCATGTCCTCAATATAAATTCGAAGACATGTGACATCCCCTGAGGCGGGTAGGGCCAATCAGACCCCCAATGCTACTGGCACAGATTATACAGGGTGTAAACAACCTCATCACGACGCCATCAACCAAGCATTCTGTACATCGAACCCGAACTAAGTAACTTTACGTAAAAATTATTGCTGGGAAACAACTTTTTTCTTTGGGGTGAAAAATCATGTTTTGTGGTAGAACTCAATGTAACGCATACAAAACAGTGTGCTAATGGATGGATTGAATAGTACGAGGTCGTGGAGGTGTTTAATTCTTACAATAAAACTTGTATTTAAAAAAAAAACTTGTCAAAAAGTTGTAACTTTCATCCCCAATATCTCCGTAACTAGAAGGTTTCGCAGGTATGGTGTAGAACAAAAAATGATCGCAATGACGGGGAGAACAAGTGCCTTTCGGTTTCGTTGAGAGGTTTTTCACACCCTTTAAAATACTCTGGCTAAAAAACAAAAAAAATAGTTATTTGTGCAACAAGAGAGCAAAGTGGGCTTTTGCTGCGAGGCTGCGAGTGTTGATTTTGAATCCCGAGTAAGCGAAGGATTCTATAGTTGAATCACGAGCTTAGCGAGTTATTCTAGGTTAGTCTCCTAAGCGTAGCAAGGGTTTCAAAGAAACGAGATGCAAATAACTTTGGTCACTAAAAGTTGTATGTGATAATATACAACTTTTCACCTTAGCAGCGAGAAAATATAGATACCTAAACAATACGAAACATACATACAAAACAGTACATACGTACATACAACTACAACATACAACTTATTGAGATATAAATAATGTACAGATATTTTTCGCGAGACTTTTCAGGCAGGAAATTTAATTCTGCACTTTTACATTATGCTTCAGTTCTTCGGGTGTTAATTCGTCACTGGACTCACTCATATTTATTTAGTATTACTTTATTATCAATTTTTTATTATACTTTGTAGCTAGCGTACATTGACCTAATCATTGCTAGCGTAACAGAGAATAAAAAAAAATTAAATCACGCTATTTTTTTTTAATGCGTTCTGAAACTACACTCGCGGTATTCTGTCTCAATATTAAAGATTGTTTAAACTATAAATAAATAAGTAGATACATGATAAACTTCTTATTTTTTTTCAACGTTAACAATCTTCATTTATTTAAGTATAAAAAATATAATTCAATTATTCGAAATACAACAATTTTTCACTTAAAACCTAAACACGTAATTTACAATATGACGGTTATCGATATCGGTATTTTTTAGGCCTACTAGATAACGAATTTGTAAATCAAATTTCGAATCGACTTGTTTC
The DNA here is from genome assembly GCA_950022955.1 of Xestia ashworthii. Classification (NCBI taxonomy): domain Eukaryota; kingdom Metazoa; phylum Arthropoda; class Insecta; order Lepidoptera; family Noctuidae; genus Xestia; species Xestia ashworthii. Next base: position 15,586,025 of record OX465570.1, on the reverse strand, counting down.
TATCTCTCGCTTTTTTAGTATTGAAGTGAAAGTGACAGAACAAAGTTAAGTTGAAATCTTTCGAATTTTGTGAGTACGCTTGCACACTTGCACAGTTCAATAAAACAAAGTTACTTACTTACTTTGTCTCACGCTCGCAGCAAAATCGAATTTTGCTCACTGTCTGTAAACAGCAAAACCTGCTTGTTTGAGGTGCTGAGGTGAAAAAGTTTTTTTTTCTTTAAATTAAATCTAAGGGCACGAGGCTTAATAATATCAAGCGCTCGGGTCGACCTTCATGTTAAGCCGTGTTTGCCTAGGTTGGTCCATGGATGGGTGACCACCCATTACATACCAAGCTTCCTCCGTCTCGGCTTTCATTTGTAGATGTTTGAGAGATGTTACAGTTAATAAGTAGTGGCGGTGCTTCCATATAAGCTAAAAAGCTTGGCTTGCCTTTATAACTTACTACTCTTCATAATGTTAGGGTTTCTGAACAGTGTAAATGGGCTTGCCTTATTGTTGACCTCTAGGCACGCCATTGGTAGGTAATTAGTGGCCTGAAAGTCTGACAAGCAGCCTTTGTGGAGGTCAGATAGGCAGTCGCTCCATGTAAAATGGTAGTCGGCTGCATCCGATTAGACTGGAAGCCGACCCTAACATAGTTGGGAAATGCTCGACAGGTAATGATTTAAATGTGGGTCACTCAAGGTAAAAGACCGGAAAGTATGTCATAAGAGTTACAATAATAATAATTGGTTTGTTGCATTCCCTAGTATCGGTTCGTTTGCGTTCCGATACAGAGAAAGGTGTCTTATTTCTTGTGACGTCACTTTCGTTGTCACGGTGCTTATAGAGCTTAGAAGTGTTAGAGGTGCGCATTACGTCTGCCATGTGTTTGGTTTTTTTTTGTAACAATTTCAGAATGGCTTTGGCTTTGAATTGTACGTGTTATATAAATAAGAAAGCTAAATAAGTACATGGTTCAGAAAACTTTAAAAATATTTTACGAAGTGAAACCACCACTTCGGAGGAATTCAAAAAGTCATCACATATAAAAAAATACAGTACGTTTATATTTATAGATTGTTTGAATATTCCAAAAAATATTGTTGTTATTATAGAAAATTAAATAAATTGATTTGATTTATTTAATTTATTACTATTCAATATTTTTTTTTGTTAATAATATAATCAATACCACGGCTAAGGCTGATGCTCCAGGGTAGCCCACGAAATTAAAATTTTCCAACGTTTTTTGAAATTTGCAGGGCAGTGCCAAGTTGTACGCTGATGAAAACATCGTTCGCGGCTGCAAGACATTATGCAGTCCCCTAAATGATAATCTTTAAAGTCATCAAAAAAACCCTCAAAGTTAATAAAAGTCGAGGAACGACTTTGACCGTGAAAAATTCGTTCCTCGACTTTCATGAACTTGGAGGGCTGCGCCGATGATTCTGATGACTACAATTCTGCAACCGCTTACGCCCCACAGCCGCGAACGGTACTTCCACCAACATACAACCCAGCACTGGCCCGCAAATTGCAAAAAACCCAAGAAAAATTCACCTTAGGGTTAATTATTTTATTTCCTCTAAAAGGAGAAAATACTACCTGATGCCCGTGGCTTCGCCCACATCAGGTTCGGTTATTGTCCAGGAATTATAATAAATATTACAGACTATAATAAATGTCTGTGCCAAACATTTATGTGCGTTCATCCGTTCTGGTGTCATTGTCTAACAAAGATACATCCATCCAAACTTTCGCGTTTATAAATGATAAATGAATGTTTTCCTGCGTGTATGATTTCACTAAAAACTGATATCTGTACCTACTCGTACCACCTGACGTTTTCACAAATTAATGTTGCAAATAAGATTCTATTAATAATAAAGAAACAATGGTGCATTAATTTGAAGGCCGCCGAAAATGTTTTCGTTACTAAAAAAAATGTCATTGCAGTAGGTAATCTTCGGGGCAACTGCTCCCATTCTGGAAATTCTTTCACTAATCGGAAGCTACATTATCTCCGAGTGTCATTATCATTGTCATATTTTCCGACCATGACGGGAGGAAACCCGCGGGGTAAAGTTAGTTGCAAATAAACTGCATCTTACAGGCCTATACATTACACGATTTTATGTAAATGTATCAGCTGATTTTACTTGTGATCGCAACATCATTGATCATTATTTCATGCTTTGGTTCCACTTCGCCTAATCGACGCTTTTGTTCCGGACGGGAATTGATGTTGCAGTCACAAACATGAAATCGGACTTTATCTAAAATGTCCAATTTCCCGGAATTTCAGGGTCCCGGTACGAGACCACGCTTGACCCCAAATTATTTATCCTGCATGCGGCCTACGTCCCTGCAGCGAACCCTACCAATTCCACCATTACCGAAGACCGTGACGTCATCCACCCAACGACTACCCCGGACAACCACTGCAACTGCCAGGGAAGTGGTTACCTTTTGAAACGCTCTGAACGAACTCAGTGAGATTTACGTACCCGCGACCCGGTTCTTCTTTTTCTACATAGTTTATTTTTTTTATTAAGCAATATAGCTATTTTTCCTCATTTACTAGTTTCATTTATAAATATATATGTCTATTATTTAATGTTGACGTCCACTAACGTCACAATGGTTTCTCTATCTATCGTGTCCGCGGCAGGAAAGGAGGTCGGAACCACTCGATCACCCTGTTTAGGGACCCTGAGTCCCTGTTTCTTATTACAGTTCCCTGACCCTGAGGCCGACCCTGCGGGCAGGGCCCTAGAAATCGTGTAACGTAACAGGCCTTTTACGGATACTGATTCGTAAATCGTAATCATCGCTCTCTCAAGTTATCAGCCACAAATCATTGTGTTACGAGTGTCCATTCCCAACAATAGGGTGTCATGACACATCATAACAACACTAAATAACTAAACAAAAGAATATCGAGCATCTTATGAAAAAAAACATGAGAAGATGTCCCCTCTCACAGTTTATGATACTACGTCGCCTTCGGAGAGAGCGATCTGCTTACTGGCTGCCACCAGTGCGTTCTGAGACTCGGTAACCGCGCGACGTTTAAAAAAATAAACGTGTTCCTTTTCCGAATCGCTGTCAAATCGCGCGCCGTTTTCGTAAATATTTTTCATATCGCCATCTTTTTATATTTTGAATTAATTAAGTGTTTTGTTTATTATAATTTGATTTGACGTGGTATTTAAATTAAATTTTTGTGTGAGTGTGTTGTACGAAAGTAAAAGGAGGTGAAACGTTTGTTACTTTTTCGGTGAGTTGTGTTTGAACGTTCTCATTTTTTATGTAATATTATTTTATTATATGCATTGGTACTTTAGCATTTAACTATACGATTACACTCTGAAAGTACAATATTATGTTTCGAAATACTTTTTTGACTTTAAAATCTTTAGGTACTCTTTGAGAAAAACCGATAAAGTGAAAATTAAGCAAGTATCTAAAGTTTGTAGTAATTTAAACAATAATCTGCCTGCTTCTTAAACTATGGTTATGAAACCCAATTTTCTAGTAATTTGATTCGTTATCTCAATAAATAACAGATTTAATTAGTTTTGCAAATGCAAATCACTGCAAAATGCAATGTAATTAGAAATCTTTCAGTATGATTAGTTTTCATAATTTCGGGCTGAATGGTTGTTTGTCAATGCCTACTTTTAAGAAAAGTTTCGTAAGATTCAATGTAATGAGTCATTTGAAAATATTATGTAGCTTTCGTTGACATACTTATATTTTAAATATCGAATGCTGTTTTAAAAAAGATAATTTAGTGAGTGACTTTGAATTCTGTAGAAAAAAAACTGGAAGCTTGCGTTTCGATATAATTTAGTACTTCCAACCAACTTTTGAAATACTGTAACGAAAAGTGTAAGTCATAGTTGTTTTCTTTTGACATGGCAATGTCTGTTTTTTGTATTTGTCATACCGAATAGGAAATACACATATTTAATTTTTAGTTGATCATCCGATTGCCTGACCTGATGTGATGTGGTAATATGTGTGTGTGTGTGTGTGATGTATGAACGTGGAAGAGGCAAAAGGAGTATAAGAATCGTAGCAGGTGGCGTACTATGGTTTCTACTTACCCTCTGTGTGCTAGCAGTATAGGAACATGAATGGCTTAATATTGAATGACTGAATAGAATTTTTATACGAGCTAGCATGTTTATGCTAGCTCGTATAAAAAACTGATAATCACATATTTTATTGATTGTAATGTTAAGTTTGTAACGAACATATATTTGGAAAACACACCATTGTGGATCAGGCTAATCTTGAAGTTACAATAGTTTGCACTAGAAAGTCGCTCGGTATTGAATTTTGCTTAGTGTTTACAAAATAATGCTCGTTATTATACACAATGCGACATTTCAAGCTGTACATTTCTAGTACAACATGGCGTCGCCATTTAAACCACCTCATCATGAAGCCGTCAACCGTTTTGTACATCAAACTAGGTAACTTTACGCAAAAAAAAATGCTGTGAAACAACTTTTTCTTTTGGGGTGAAAAAATCACGTATTGTGGTATAACTCAATGTAACTCACTCAAAACATTGTGCTGGTTGATGGATTGAATAGTACGGGGGTCGTGGAGGTATTTAAAATAAAATCCTCACAATAAAAACTTGTCATAAAAAAAAAACTTCTCAAAATGTTTCAATATTGACCCAAAATATCTCAAAAACTAGAAGGTTCTCAGGTAAGGTGTAGAGCATAAAATTGATAGGAATGATGAAAAAACCAAGTGCTTTTCGGCTTCGTTAAGAGGTGTTTTACACCCTTTATAAATTTCCTACACAATGAAAGATCCAACAAGACTTTTTGGCCTTTATTTGTTCATAGGTAATTGGCAAATGTTCTTTGATATTATCAAACAACGAGAAATTGACATAACTGGTCGTAAAAGTAGGTAACACATCCGTGTTAAGTTTGCTGAGACCCGCTTTTATAATAAAGAATTTGTAGTTGAGAACATTTATCAATCTTTACGTTAGCAATTTTCTTGAGGATTCTAAATCAAAAGTCAGTTCAATTTTGGCTGAGAAACAGTAATTTTAAAAACATTCGCCATTTGCCTTGTTTATGATTTTTTCTTCGTTTCGTCCCACATAACCAAATCCTGGGTCGTCCCAAAAAATATGCTTCTTTAGTCTAGTATTTTATATTACTATTTATTTTGCTTTCTTTCTTGATTCATTAATTCTATCAATTTAGGCCGCGACATTGAATTAGTGCATGTTGTTTGAAAAAACTGTCTTACATACCGCTTTAAAGACTTCAGCTAATATTACACTAAGTGGTCAGTAATTGCAATGTTTTTATCATCATCATCAGCATATTAATGATCCCACAGCTGGGGCACAGGCCTCCTCTTTGTGAGGGAATGGGCTATAACCACGCGGGCCCAGTGCAGGGTGATAGATAACACATGTCTCCCCATTTTGTGGTTCTAGGACATGCCGGTTTCTTCACAAGGTTTTCCTACACCGTTTGTGATAATAATGCGCAATGTTTTAATTTACCAACACCATTATAAAATAAGCAGTTAAATATTTTCATTGGGATTGTTCCAAAGTCCAAATGAACTAGGACAAGCTTATAAGCAACACAATTATTATTAAACATGCATTTATAAGACTACATTATTTAAAAAAACAGAAACATTATCTACCAACATTTGCAAGTTACAATAAAGTTCTTATATCTTTTTAGGGTTCCGTAGCCAAATGGCAAAAAACGGAACCCTTATAGTTTCGCCATGTCTGTCTGTCTGTCTGTCCGCGGATAATCTCAGTGACCGTTAGCACCAGAAAGCTGAAATTTGGTACCAATATGTATATCAATCATGCCGACAAAGTGCAAAAATAAAAATTTAAAAAAACATTTTTATTAGGGTACCTCCCCCAGACGTAAAGTGGGGAGCGATTTTTTTTTTAATTTTGACCCTGACGTGTGATATATTGTTGGATAGGTATTTAAAAATGAATAGGGGTTTTCTAAAATCATTTTTTGATAATATTAATATTTTAGGAAATAATCGCTCCGAAAGTCAAAAACAATGTGTCCCCCCCCCCTCTAACTTTTGAACCATAAGTTTAAAAAATATGAAAAAAATCACAGAAGTAGACCTTTATATGAACTTTCTAGGAAAATTATTTTCAACTTGATGAGTTGAATAGTTTTTGAGTTATATAGCACTTTTTCAAAAAAACGCAAATGATAACTTTGTTTTTCATACAAATACTATGAAAAACAAAGTTATTTTTGCTGACGAAAAATGTTGGTATTTTTAATGGTCTGGGAAGCTACGGAACCCTACAGTGAGCGTGGCCCGACACGCTCTTGGCCGGTTTTTTTTATTTTTTTTATTTAATTGTTAAAAATAAAAAGAAACGAGAATGAGTAAGTATGTACAGAGGGGTAGACTGCAGTATAGACCTTGGCTCACTAGCATAAAAGTACCAAAATACTGCATAAAATATAGGTAGATTTTTTAGAAGTAGTAATCTAGCACTTCCCTGAAGACTAAGCTTAGTCATTTGCTTATTAGATTGAACTGTCCCTCTCCTGTGCAAGAGTCTCCCCTAATTTAGCACCTTTTTCGATGTTATTCCTGTTCAAATAAAAACTTGTGAAAATGTTTGATTTTTAATTCCTAGGACAAGCCGATTTCCTCACAATTTTTCCGTCATCTTATCGGATATCCATATCTTACGGAGGTCGCCAACTTAAAGGTTACGGTCAAAAGTATTAAAATCTATATAAAATATATTGGAATCTAATTTTTTTGACGGTCATGCAGTAATTAATTGATCAAGTAAGACTTACCTAAAATATTCAGGGTCTTAATAAATAAAATGCATTGCCAGTTTTCATTGAAAACAAAATATTTTAGAATATTGTGAGAAGCAGCTTGTGTTAAGCATTTTGGTTGTTTTCTCTCCATAGAGATCTACTCTTTGGAATGATCAAATACAGCTCTTTCACCATTATTATGCCTTGTAACTGTGCTTCGTCAAAGAAACTATCGTAACGAAACCAGCATGCCTGAGAGATATTTCTCGACGGCATGTAAAGCTAAATTTGAGGCCCATGGGCAGCATAAAAACTCTGACACCAGACCCCGTATTCACAAACATTCGACTCGTTTCCGATTCGACAACTCGTATATCTGTCTTCTTCTGGCATTACGAAAACGACCGAGATAGACATACGACTTTCCGAATCTGCAGTACAAGTAGGTACGTAGAAATCGATGAGACTCGATAAGATAAATTTGACAAACATTCTTCAGAATAACTGTCTAATTTATCTTATCGAGTCTTATCGATTCCTAAGTACTTGTAGGGCGGAAGCGAATCGAAGCGTTGTGAATACGGGGGCAGGTTAGGCACTAGCCACTCAATAAAAAGATGACTGCAGCTTTATCTTTATGCTATTAACAGTTTTAAAGTACCTGTACTTTTCAACAAACTTATCTGTGCAGGCGGGAAAACACAGACAGAACTAAAATAAATGTACCAACTTTGACATATCGATGCAAATTTTGAAATTCACGCGCCACGTTGAACTGCACACTTAAAGTGGTCGCACTAAAACTGGTCTATTTGACATTAAAGCTTTTTTGTTTTTTTTTTTATCTTTTGCATTGGGTTCACGACACGAATAAAGTCAACACGAAACGGCTAGGTCCTATGAGACTTGTTATTAAAACCAATTACCAATAACCTATTTTTCGTGATGATCTATAAACAGAGTGGAATTTTTCAATGCCACCTGGAGGGAAAGTACTCTAAATACTGGAGATAGCAATTTTTACCCAAAGGAGACATTCCTTTATTTAAAAAAAATAACAAATCTGCATTCACAGTTTTTCGAAAATTATTTTGCCACACTCGGGCATCGAACCGACTAAAGTTCGAAAAATAAAGGACTGTTTCGTTTGAGTAAAATTTGCTATCTCCAGTATTTCGAGTACTTTCCCTCTAGGTGGCATTGGAAAATTCCATATATTATTCCATAATTCCATGCTTTGCTCCATAGCTCGTTGGCAGACCCCAAGTGCGGACTTCTGACGATTTGTAAGTGGCCACGTCTGCGCTCCATAAGTGAGGGTGGGGAGAATGCACATGTGGGTCTCCCTTATTTGACCGAAAGGAATTTGACAAATTTTCACTTCCCAAAAAATTTTTCGCATAATTTCATTTGCCAAATTATTATTTAGCAAAATATCTATTCCCAAAAAATTGTAACGCAAACCTAATGTTTGGGAAATTAACGTTTAAACTATAACTTGTTTACCAACTAGTACTTTTAAAATTTTTTATTTAGTCAAATATTTCAGTTGGAAAAAGAGTTTTTACGCAAAATCAAATAAGCCAAATATTTTGTATCGTCAGTTTTTCATTTTTTTTTTCTAAATAATGTAGTCGTTCCTGGTCACAGGTTTAACCTAACCTAACCATTATTTTAAAATAATGAATTATGCTGATCTAAATAGCTCAGTTCCGGGTAACCTACTAAAAACAATCTCTTTTTTCTATTTATGCAAGTCGTTTCTGGCACTCGCCGGGCGCTACCGCGGCACCGCTCGCTGCGCTCGCTCGGCTCGTGCGTAGGAGGTCACAGTTTTAACCTAACCTAACCATTTTTTTAAATAAGTAATTATCCTAATCTAAATAGTTCAGTTCCGGGTAACCTACTAAAAACAATCTCTTTTTTCTATTAATACAAGTCGTTTCTGGGTTCGTAGGAGGTCACAGTTTTAACCTAACCTAACCTACCCATTTTGTTTCAAGACGAAATTAACCTAATCTAAATAGTTGAGTTCCGGGTAACCTACTAAAAACAATGTCTTTTTTTCTATTAATAAAAGTCGTTTTGCCCAAATATTTTTTGTCTTAACAAATCATTTCACCAAACGTTTATTGTCTGATGATTGTTTGCTGTAATAAATCATTTGATTAAAGACCAAATGCCATAATGACATTATACTTGGTAATATTTTGCAAAGTAAAAATTTGACCAAATAAAAATATGCGTACTAAAATCATTCGAAATATTGCAATGGTATAAAAAAAGGTGTTGGGGTAATGAAATTTTGGCAAAACCTTTTCGGCAAAACGGCAGGATCCCGGGCTGGTCACATCTGCCGCATGTCGGAGGAGCAATGGGCAAAAATTACCACTCAGCGGATACCAAATAGCAGGAAACGACAACGCAGCAGGCCCAGAAGGAGATGGCGGGATGAGCTAGAGTCTTTCGTAAAGGATTGGACTACAATCGCACTGGATCGCGAAATGTGGAAGGAGGGAAGGGAGGCTTTTGCCCTGCAGTGGGACAATATAGGCTTTTAATAATAATAATGATTAAGCCCGCTGTAATAAGGGGTGACCCTATTGCCATCAGCCAGGCACCAATTAAAACTCCTTCCTTCTGACAAAAAATCCTGAAGAGAAATCCAATAGGAATATAATCGAAAAGAGGGCCTAACGTTCAGCAGTCATGCTTGACTATTACACCAACGAGGTTTTTTTTATTAGTGTGTGTAAGCCTTTTCCCAACTATATTGGGGTCGGCTTCCAGTCTAACCAGATCCAGCTGAATAACAGTATTTTACATGGAGCGACTGCCCATCTGACCTCCACAACCCAGTTAATAGGTACTGGGTAATACGATACCACTTAGTAAGACTGGTTGTCAGACTTTATGGGCCACTGACTATCTGTAACGACTGTCAAAGATTGGAAAAATGGCAGCCGGGACCAACCGCTTAACGAGCTTTCCGAGGCACGGAGGAAACTCGGTATGTAAGGGTGGTCACCCATCCACTGACCAACCTAGGCAAGCATGGCTTAACCTAAAGATCGTCATGAGCGGCTGTTATTATTTAGCCACGAGCTCCTAAGGCTCCTCTCCTCATTTTTCATTAGTACATCATTTGTTTCCGAGTTTGCATGGACATATGTTTCCGAGTCATGGATGTTTATAATGTATAATTGTAAGTATGTATTTACAAACAAAAAATATATACATATATGTAGTATATAAACTATCTGGTGTCCACGACACAAGCCTTGCTTAGTGTGGCACTAGATGGCGCTGTGTGTTAATGTCCAGCGATATTATTATTATCATTAATTACAAAATTAAATCTACACTAATATTATAAAGACGAAACATTTGTATTTTTGTGTGTGTGTATGTTTGTAATGAATAAACTCAAAAACTACTGTGCCGATTTCAAAAATTCTGTCACCATTGAAAAGCTACATTCACCCTGAGTAACATAAGCTATATTTTATCTCCGTACTCCCAAGGGAACGGAACTACGCGGGTGAAACCGAGTGATGTCCACTAGTCTCCAATAAAACCAAAGTTATTGTGAACTAGCTGACCCACGCAACTTCGTCTGCGTCACTTACTTAGAGAGAAAAAGCTCACAAAGGGAATAAAGTTTCCCCCATTTTGCAACATTTTTAATTTAGGTATGCTCCGCTCCTATTGGTCGTAGCGTTATGTTATGTAGCCTCGATAAATGGACTATCCAACACAAAAATAATTTTTCAATTCGAACCAGTAGTTCCAGAGATTAGCGCGTTTAAACAAACAAAGAAACTCTTCAGCTTTATGATAGATAACTCCATCCCAAAGTATAATTCACTCAACCTTTTGCATTACATTGCGTGTCAAAACTCAATTATCATGACTGTAATCGTGTCTCACTAGATTATCTATTACGGCTCGGCTTTGATAACTACATTATGCATGGCGAAATATCTGTGCTGATCGAAGATTCTGATGTCGGTTGGTCAATAAAATAATGCAAAACAATCAGTATTTACTACGCAGTTGAAAATCTCAGGAACTCGATGAATCACGGAATGTCTTCAAATATTTACATGTTATTGTTATTCTTCTAAACAATTGTCTGTTACTGTATAATCAACTGACCCACTCCTAGTACATAATTAAATAAATAAATAAATAAACTGACCCAGAACACTTTTCCTCCAGCTTCTGTTCTTCGTCCTGGGTATAAAGAGTGTAAAACACCTCTTCACGAAGCCGAAAGGCACTTGTTCTCCCCATCCTTGCGATCATTTTTTTGTTCTACACCATACCTGGGAACCTTCTAGTTACGGAGATATGGGGGGTTAAAGTTACAACTTTTTGGAAAGTTTTTTTTTAAATACTAGTTTTTATTGTAAGATTTTTACTTCTACCACTTCTACGACCCCTGTATTATTCAATCCATCCATCAGCACTATATTTTAAGTGCGTTACATTCGAGTTCTACTTCAAAATATAATTTTTCCCCCAAAAAAAAAAAGTCGTTTCCCAGCAATAATTTTTGCGTAAAGTTACTTAGTTTGATGTACAGAATGCTTGGTTGACGGCTTCGTGATGAGGTGGTTTACACCCTGTATACTTAATACCCATAATATACTCACTTTTATTCGCGGCTTCACTCGCGCGGCTGTCGGGAGATGCAATCGTGTCCCCTTTATTCAACTGTATAAGCCCGCAAAGTTAACAGACAGGCAGATTCTTCATCATTCTTCTTCCCTTCTTCTCCTTCCATACTTCTCTATTAAGGTGGACGCACAGTTATCGACCGCACCGAAAGAATTTTTTCTCATACGTATGACGTCATCTATTCGTCCGATTCGACGCGGATAAGTGTGCGAGGTTTAGTAGGATTTCATACAAGTAATTCTAAAACGCGATTCTTTCGGCGCGGTCGATTCCTTCGGCGCGGATAGGTGTGCGTCCACCTTTACTCATCATCATCAAACACCTCTTTTCATGTGAGGCTGCATAACGTTCTTAGGGTCCTGGGTTCGAATCCCGGTAGGAGCAACTGTTTGTGTGATGAGCATGGACATTTGTTTCCGAGTCATGAATGTTTATTTATAAGTATGTATTTTCAAACAATAAAATCATGTAATTATGTAGTACCTACATCAACTATCTGGTGTCCACGACACCAGCCTTGCTTAGTGTGGTACTAGATGGCGCTGTGTGTTAATGTCCAGCGATATTATATTTTATTTTTTATACTTATAAAGGGTGTAAAACACCTCTTCACGAAGCCGAAAGGCACTTGTTCTCCCCGTTATTGCGATCATTTTTTTAGTTCTACACCATACCTGGGAACCTTCTAGTTACGGAGATATGGGGGGTCAAAATTACAACTTTTTGACAAGTTTTTTTTTTTAAATACAATTTTTTTTGTAAGATTTTGACTTTTAACACCTCCACGATCCCCGTACTATTCAATCCATCAATCAGCACAATGTTTTAAGTGCGTTACATTGAGTTCTATCATAAAACATGATTTATAACCTCAAAAAAAAAAATTGTTTCCCAGCAATAAAATAAAATTTTTGCGTAAAGTTACTTAGTTTGATGTACAGAATGCTTGGTTAACGGCTTTGTGATGAGGTGGTTTACACCCTGTAGGTATATCTTTGCTTCACATAGACGATCCATTGTTTCTTTGGTCTTCCACTACTCTAATACCCACATCTAGTTTCATTCTCAAAACTTTTCTCACCACATTTTTTGCAATATATGGTTGCAACATATTGACAAAAATAAAAAACACCAACTAAGTAACTACTTAAGGGGTGAAAGTTATAAACAAAACTAAACAGTTATAAATTACCGAAATTGCTATATATTATACCAAAAACGTCGTACAATACTTTCTATGAATTTCACGTGAAAACTTTCTCATACTGATTTAGGCTTCACATAGCATTAGGGTCAAGTTGAAATATCTTCAGTAATGAGCTTGAAATGTGAATCTAATTTCTTGAATCGTATGTTTGCTATTTGCAGAATTAAAAAAAGAAAGAAATTGTTTGTATTTATAAAGTTAAGTGCTACGTTTTTGTGCCTCGTTGTCCTAGTAGTTGCAAGCACGACTGCTGAACAGGAGGTAATGTGTTTTGATTCCCTGGTCGTGCAAAGAGTTATTGAGTTTCTCCATCAGGAATTTCTGAGTAGCTGCCACGATGTCCGAATTTGTGCATGATTGATAGCAATAGGCTCGCTCTTAACATAGGACTTAACATAACTGGTCAAATATGGGTTTTCCTTTGGGGATTATGCTTTGATATTAGAAGCTTTTTGCCCGAGGTTTCAGATATCTCTTTAAAATCTTCACAAGCGAACACAACCGGGATAAAAAATATCCTTGAAACTAGTGTACCTGTGTTCCAAACATTGAAATCCGTTCCGTTCCGTTGCGTAGGCGTGCAAAGGTTACAGATATACCCAGTTTCTTTTGTTTTATTTAAAACATTAGTATGAATCAGTACGTATGGAGAAAAGTATTTTCTTAAACACACTGCAAATTGTCATTATACTCAGTATTACTCACCCACCCTACACCATTGTTTTATCAACCTTTAACGACCTACTTTAGAACAACACCACCAGAAATAAGTATAACGTTATTTGCCTCAGCCTGTTTCAGATACAAAAGTCAGTAATGAACAAAAGCCAGGCCAAGCAGTCAGTTACAAAGCCTTTTTAAAGACAAACGCTGGCGAGAGACAAACTGGGCCCACGTACGCAACGTTTGCAACGCATTATGATATCTGGACTCTTGATTTTATATGAAAAACTATGCAATAGAAACACACTTATCGTATGCAACGCAATCACACGCTTTCCACGCAACGTCAACCTGCGATGTCCAGATCGGCATGGAAAGGTGGAGGGGATATCCGAACGCTATCCCACGCGTGTGACCAGTGTGTTTCTAGAACTTACGCGTAGAACGTCTTCAACAAGTAAACCCTTGGCGTACGGTCGAACAAGCTATTTGGTTTACACTTTACAATGTAATTTGTGGGTTAAACTGTAAACCAATTAGCTTGTTCGACCGTACATGTTTTGTTTTATCAATATAGTCAAACTGGGAGATGAACAGCTGATCGATCTAATAAGGAAATACGATGTAATTTATAACATTACATGCATTGAATATCGTAATGCTACATTACGCAATGCAACATGGGAATAAATAGCAAATAAATCATCCTCAAACTTGCAATACCTAATCTTAGTGTCTCTGCAACCCGTTCGAACCTAACCAGTCCGAGTCACAAGTCCCGAGCTCGCTTCGCTCGCTCTTGCTTCCTATGTGCTGCTTTCCGCTATGACCGGATAAATAGTTTCTTGCTTTGTATAAATAGTCGCCCATTGATATTAATCACCAATTAAATTGATCGATTAATAATTTATATTATTAACAAAGCCACGAGCTTTTTGTCCTGTCATCTTGGAGATTTCTGAATGACTCATCTTTGAAGATTCCACTTCAATTAAAAACGTTACGTGACAACATTCAATAGGATGTCAATCGATGATACGAGTAAATCTAAAACAATGCCTCATTTTTCCTCTATATAAACTACATGTAAACAGTAAATAAACAAAAGACGTTCGCACTTCTTTGCTAATTATTTCTTGTTCCCGTTATTGTTCATTGTTTTTCCATTGCAAATATGGCCGATATTGCCTTGTTTATATTGACTAGACATGCGATATTCAATATTTGAATGGAAACCTTTTTTTCTAAGAACTGTTATGTAATCTGAGATTCACATCGTCAAAACTAAGATCATACGTTTACATAGACAATCAGTTATTCCAAGGAGTATCATAAAATCCTGCTAGTGAGGAGGTCAGATAGGTAACGATCCCATGGCTACATAATAACAGTTGCTCAGAATGACCTTCATGCTTGCAGGTTAGTCCGTGAAAAGTTGACCACCCATTACTTAAGTTATAGAATGTCTTCCGTACCCTGGGTAAGCACGCTAAGCCGTTGGTCCCGGCTGTCATTTGCACATCTTTGACAGTCGTTACAGGTAGTCAGTGTATTACTCCCGCGTTGTGGAGGTCAGATAGGCAGTCGCTCCATGTAAAATATTGGTATTCAGCTGCATTCAGTCAGACTGGCAGCTGACCCCAATTTTCATCATCATGGCTCATCAGATGATTCTGTTGCAGCCGGTTAGACTAGAGACCGATCCTAAAATTGTTGGAACATGTCTAGGCAGATCATGATGACGAATATGGTTTTTTACGACCGCAGGTGATGCCCACAACTTCACCTGCGTACAAATCATATAATAAAACCTACCTCGAGAACCACTCTATCCATTGGTGAAAACAACATGAAAATGGATGCAGTAGTTTTAGAGTTTATCGCGAACAGACGTTCATAAGCGGCGGATTACTTTTTTATAATATGTAGTGATTAAGAGAAGAGGATATGTTACCTTTATTGTTGTCACAATCACTTAGCAGTCGCTTACAACATCAAAAGTCGTAGAGGGAGAATCCGTTATGTAGCCATCGGTTACTTAAAATCAAGGTGAAGTGCCCACAAGTGAGTACCGGAACAGAATCGACCACCCACTCATTGTGTGGGTGTGTTAAGAGGCCTACGGAGCATGCGAATTTCATACAAACGCCGTAATACCAAAATAATTTGTAAATCAAACATATTCTTAAGGTAGTGTGTATTTATTTTGATTGGATTACAGAATACAATAGGTTCCCAAACACATATTTTGAATGTACA
The DNA here is from genome assembly GCA_950022955.1 of Xestia ashworthii. Classification (NCBI taxonomy): domain Eukaryota; kingdom Metazoa; phylum Arthropoda; class Insecta; order Lepidoptera; family Noctuidae; genus Xestia; species Xestia ashworthii. The sequence goes on along the minus strand of OX465570.1, from coordinate 15,570,401 downwards.
CTGATTTAAACAAGAGTTTCTATTGACATTTTAAATTCCTCATATCTCGTTTTTATATAATTGTCCTTTCAAAATATTTATTTGGGAACATAGATATTATATACTTAATACAATCGGAATATATACACACCTTAAGAATATGTTTGATTTTCATGTTATTTTAGTATTACGTTTGTATGAAAAACGCATGCTCCGCCGGCCCCTTAAGGCGACTACTAAACGCGAGTTTTATAATGCCTGAAATCATATGATTCACTGCAATGAACAAAACCAGAAAAATATATGATATTCTTCAGGATACATAAATTACTTATATGCTTTACTCTGATCTTCTTAAATACTTACAAAATTTTTTTTTTTTGTTAGCTTATTTTGTCCCACTGTTGGGCAAAGGCCTCCCCATATATAGTCTTCCACTCGTCTCTACGTGCAGCTCTCTCTCTCAGGCCAATCTCTCGCAAACACTTCTGTCGTCACGCCAGCGTTTTCTAGGCCTCCCTCGGCGACGCTGCCCGTCTTCTGGCACCCACTGAGTGATGACTTTGGCCCATCGGTTCTGAATTCCTGATGCATTCTACTCTAGAACAAAAAAGTTGTACTTGAAGTTTTGAATAAGTAAAGAACATGTTACCAAGTACAACTTCTCGATCCCCATGAATCAGCAGTACGGTATTCATCCATTTATTATTCTCAACAGGTATTATCTCCAAAGAACATCTGTCTGTGTGTTTCGTAAAGGAAGTCGTCTTGTTAGTATGTCTGTCACGGTTACGAACTGAGTTAGCTTAAGTTAGGGTTTTGGTATCAGGTGTAGAGGAAAATCGCAACGGTTTCGCCTTAATTATGGCGGATTCATTAATTCGTATTACTCAGTACTAACTGGGTTGTGAAGGTCCTATATCCAGTCGCTCCATGCATAAGCATGAACAGTCTATAATGTTCCCACTGCTGGTCACTGGCCTCTTCTCTAGGCTCATGTTTTCCTTCACCGAAGTGATAACTTAGATTAATTAGTCTCTGTGTGTGCTATTGTGTTAATTTAGAAGTTTAGCCGAAGTAAAATCTTGTTTATCTATACTATCTATACTTCTATACTAATATTATAAAGCAGAAGAGTTTGTTTGTTTGTTTGTTTGTTTGGTTGAACGCGCTAATCTCCGGAACTACTGGCTCGAATTGAAAAATTCTTTTTGCGTTGGATAGTCCATGTATCGAGGAAGGCTATAGGCTATATAACATCACGCTATGACCAATAGGAGCGGAGCAGCAATAAGAAATGTTGCAAGCGGGAACCAAGCAGTTTAAACTTCCGTTGAGTAGGCGATGCGTTGCGATATCAAAACTTCACGCGAACGAAGTCGCGGGCAGAAGCTATGAGGCTATAATTTATCTTGGAAACTTGAACACCTGATGCAGAACCGCAACAGACCAGCTAAACTATAAGAGATACAAAAATGCCACCATAGCAAAAATTGTTCTACATGATGAGCATTTTCTGCTGAGAGTATAAGTTTGAAGATCTGGAACATCTGATGTGGAACTCCAAGAGCCCAGCTACACCATAACACATATAGGAATGACGTCTTAGCAAAAGTTGTTCAATTTTATGAGCACTCTCTGTTGGTTTATAAAAATCGAAGATCTGGAACACCTGTTGTGGAACTCCAAGAGCCCAGCTACACCATAACACATATAGGAATGACGTCTTAGCAAAAGTTGTTCAATCTGATGAGCACTCTCTGTTGACTTATAAAAATCGAAGATCTCGGACACCTGTTGTAGAATTAATTTCCTTTTCCAGTTATCTTCGTGACTCGGTAGCCTACCCGGTAACGCAGGGGAGCAGTTACTTAGATTTCAATTGATCAGGTATCTTCACAACAAAACTATAACCATGCCTAGAAAGAGGTCAAATCTTTCCCAATGTTCCAAAGGAGCTAAAAGATTGAGGATCATAAGATCCCAAGAATCTATCGAAGAGCGTCAGGAGAGACTTGATGCTGTTCGAGAACATCAGGCTGCAACTTGCTCCGTGGAAACCTCTTCGGATCGCGAAGCACGCCTGCGTTCTCAGCGTATTTCTACATCCAGGTCTCTAGAGACCAGTGAAGAATAGATGCGCGACTGACCGCTAATCGTCAACGTCATGCATTGTCATGCGAGTCGGAGCCGTTCACGGATAGAGAATTGCGCTTGAGTTTCAAGCGTATCTACGCATCGACTACTAGATCTCTAGAGACAAGTAGGGAACGTGATGCGCGACTGACCGCTGATCGTGAACGTCACGCATTGTCTCGCGAGTCGGAGACGTTCACGGATAGAGAATTGCGCTTGAGTTCTCAGCGTATCTACGCATAGCTTCTTCTAGGTCTTTAGAGACAAGTGCGGACCGTGATGCGCGACTGTCCGCTGATCGTGAGCGAATCCGAAATTTTTACCGATACAGAATCAGGCTTGAGTTTTCAGCGTATTCGCACATCTACTAACAGGTCTTTTGAAACGAGTGATGAACGTGATGCGTGATGCGCGATGCACGTTCATTGAACGAACGTTTGAATTCTGATCGACGTCGACATTCTCTGAACAGAATGTCGATATCATCTGAAAAACCGGATGTGTCTCAAGATATAGCCGTAGGGCATGGCGACCTGCCGTGTCGACGGCGCATTCGTGTTCCACGTGCGCCTCAAAGAGATGTCAGCATAAAGGGAGGGGCCCGCAAAGGTCGAAGCCTGCCGGGGCTGCGGGACTGTTCGAAAGAGATACCGTGTCCCTGGAACGTAAAGGGTGAGGAAGGAACATGGATGGGTTTTAGTCAGTAAAAATCTGACACTCCCTCCCGCTCCGCCCAGAGTTGGAGAAGTTATTTGATTATTTCCCAACCGAAAAAAAAGGGCATGGCGACCTTCCTTGGGTTGATAAGGCACGGAGTGCATTTACGTCTCCTATGATTGAATACGCCACATATTCCGCCATCGGAGGTATGGCTAAAAATTGTACTTTTTGTGAAGCTGTTAAATGGCAAAAAGAAACAAATGGTATGTGTTGCTCAGGTGGGAAAGATCCGTTATTTTCCCGTCCCCGGGTTCTTAGAATTCGACATCAGACGTTTCAGATCTTCGACGACCCCGTTGTCGCTGGCATAAGCAACAGGATCCGCGTACGAAGTCGCGGGCAGAAGCTAGTTATTGATAAAGGGTTACTACGCTTCCTTGGTGCGCAGGTTGTGGCAGCACCAACAGTATCTTAAGCATGATTGCCAGTGGCCAAGACTGTGTTTATTTGGGTCACTGCAAATTCTGCCTTATAAACGTAATTTGACCATTTTGTTTTTGTGTGCTTTGTCCTGGGGAGCTAATTAATGCTTTTTCTTTCTTTCTTTTCAATTACTCATGGGTTGTCACAGTGGTGATTCACCGTTATTTGTTGTGTTATTTGTTCTTTCAGTGATTACTAACATAGTCGTAAGTTTTACTAACAGCTTTTGAGTTATGGATACTCGAATAAAGAGAAATTCTATTCTATTTCTCTTCCTTACATTACATTAATGAATAAATAAACAATGTTTTTCTTATAAACAATGACTTGTAAATTTCGAACTACCTTACACAATAATTTCCCAGACTATATTTATCAGTATAAAAATACAGCAAAGTATTTTAATTGGTAACCTGCTTAATTACTCGGACAGATTAATTAACATCTTAACAAAGGCAGGCCCTTTATTGCAAAAGATTGCCCATCTGATCGTTATCATGAGCATTTACTACAACTTGAGTGTTGCAAGATGGAATAATAACCTATCATTAGTGATACCCTCCTAAATGTACGTCAGAAACTTATTGGGCCAAGGACCACTTCTGGGGGTCTAAAATGGCCACTTTAATATGAGTTGCGTTACAATTTTTGAAATGGTCACAGACACAGTTAATATTATGAATATTCTTTTAAGACCATTTTAAAAAATGTAACGCAATTCATATTGTTTTCCATTAAGTATGATTTTGCTAAAGTGGCCATTTTAGAACCCCTGTTATCCGTTAAAAGAGTTTACGATAGAGTTTCTGCGTTGTTTTTTAATTAAACCTTACAAAGTGCGTTTCACTATAAACGGCTCATTACACGAATCAATTAGGTATTTTTCAAACCTACCAATAACGTCTAGATCAGTTTAGTTGACAAACCGGATCTTTCGTCAACTGGCGGCTGTGTAAGTCGCGAGTGTACGCGAGTTGTCACCTTCCAATTTTATTTTATTTTTGTCATCTCGCACTCACGTAATAATAAAGTACCTACAGTCAAATGAAAACGGATTGAAACCTAATAAATAATACACAAGCTTTGCTCGTTTAAAGATATTATTAGAAGTTTACGTAGTTGACTGTACATCTGACGTATTTTACGTCAGATTTACAAGGCCCAGCAAGCAGACGAAAAAAAAAAAATATTGAAAGGTGCCAACTCGCGCGCACTCGCGGATTTCGCAGTCGCCAGTTGACGAATGACCCGACAAACCCTACAGACACAATGATTGCATTTATCCCTTATGAGTGGTCACCCATCCACAGATCAACCTAGGCAAGCACGGCTTAACCTAAAGATCGGCCCGAGCGGCTGTTATTATTTAGCCACGAGCTGAAGTGGATGTCTACAATCTTTAAAAAACTTACTGACCGAACAATACGGCAGGAGTAACTTACACAAAACGACCTGTGGCATCAATAACTCCAAAACCTTATGAATAATCAGAACAGTCGCACTTAACCATGCAAATCACGGCTTTGGAAGTGTCATTAAACCGTTTGGCTACCTCAAAAATGTAGCATACGGTATTCTACGACCACCGCCAGTGAAATTAACCTTGGTTTAACCGATGCAGCTCACGTGCCACGGTGTAACCCGCCCTTGAGCCAACTAAACTGCGGATATGTATGTGTGTGATTTGATTCTTGTGCAAAAGAGTAATTGAAGATGATGTGCCAAGATCGTGTGTAAGATCGTCCATTTTGGACGGGTGAAGCAGTTTAGATTGCTGCTACGAGTCTGGCCTAATACTAGTATCATTGTGACCTACTCTCGGTTACCAATCTCAACGGAAACTTATTATACAGGGTGTAAACCACCTCATCACGAAGCCATCAACCAAGCATTCTGTACATCAAACCAAGTAACTTTACGTAAAAATTATTGCATCGTAACAATTTTGTTTTGGGTGAAAAATCATGTTTTGTGATAGAACTCAATGTAAAACATTGTACTGATGGATGGATTGAATAGTACAGGGGAAGTGGAGGTGTTTAAAATCTTACAATAATAACTTGTATAAAAAAAAAACTTGTCGAAAAGTTGTAACTTTGACCCCCAATATCTCCGTAACTAGAAGGTTCCCAGGTATGGTGTAGAACAAAAAAATGATCGCAATAACGGGGAGAACCATTTCCTTTCGGCTTAATACGCAAAAGATATTGTGCGACTGCCTCGCTGTTGACTGCAAACGCAACTGCGGAGCAAGAATGAGATCCTGGGTCCGATTCCCAGATCGGGGTGTTATTGAATTTTTCATTAGGAATTTCTCAGCTACGGAGTCTGGATTCGTGCTCAGCTGATGGCAATAGGCTTGTACCCTATTACATGAGACTAAAACATAACTGGCGAAATGTGGGTCGTCTATTAGGTACACCTCTGCTTAACCTTTTGGGGGTTACAGGCGTGATGTTATGTTTTATAGTGATCAAAGGTTTGAGCAAACACAGGAGCATTCTCCTTTTCTTTCCTCTCCTAGCCCGAAGGTACGGCAATACGACACAACCAGTGAGAGGTGAGGTGGAGGAGAAACGGTTCTACGTGCTTCCTGTCTCTTGTCTGTGACATCCAAGATCCAACCAGCACTGGGACCGACTGGCGAAAACAGCCCATTGGGCTCAGTCTCCTGTGTATGAGAATAGCCAGGAGACTGAGCTCGTGCACTTCAAAATCAAAATATTTTATTTCACATATGCCTAGATAGGCACTTATAGAACGTCGAAAAAGGTGCATGGTTCGCGTTATTTGTTTCCATGGAGAAGAACCGGCAAGAAACTCCATGGTTATTCTTTCCGAATCATTTGGTAGGTATTACAATATTTTACAGGATAAGTGCTTAAGTATGGGGGACAACGTAGGCACGATAATAGGTCCTTGCTTACTATACAAAAAATGTAAAACAAGAACAAGGTGTAACTTCCAACATTAAGGACATTTTAGCCTAATTTTGGACAACACCCTCCCGTCAAAACACAATTGCTAGTCGGCTATTTTAACTGTTCACTCGTACTGAGAAAAACATGTTAATATTTAATTTATAGTCAATTGAATCGTTGCACTTCGCTTTTATTGCTATATTTACGAGTTTAACAATAATAACAATCTGTGATAACAATACAGGTGGCCCTGGCCCCTTTTGTTTCCGTGATGACGTGGTAGTGACCCTTAGGAATACGAGAAGAATTTTTCGGAGTCAAAATGCTTTGTTCCACATAGAAATAAAGGGTATAAAACACCTCTTAACGAACCCGAAAACCACTTGTTTTCCCCGTCACTGCGATCATTTTTTTGTTCTACACCATACCTGGGAACCTTCTAGTGCTTCTAGTTACTAAGTTTGATGTACAGAATGCTTGGTTGACCGTGTCGTGATGAGGTGGTTTACACCCTGTAGATGGGCACTTATGTCGAGGATAGACTATCGGCAAAACCTCGGTTTATGGAGGTATAGATTCACCGTCATCATTGACAGCCTTATTCCACTCACTGCCGAGTAGATGCCTCTTCTATTGTGCCGTACTTCCTTGTTCTTGAGTCTTCTTCTTTTCTTTATCGTGTGGTGGTGTTTTCATGCCACCCATGGACCGCTCATTGGCTTTACATGTCGTCGAGAAATATCTCTCAGGTATGCGGGTTTCCTCACGATGTTTTCCTTTACCGAAGAGAATGATAATTATACAATACGCACATGAATCCGAAATATCAGAGGTGTGTTTCTTGGGTTCGAAACGATACCTATCACTTGACAATCTGACGGGCACACCAATGCAAGCTATCACTGCTTCTCTGCTTTATTTTTTGTATTTTAAAGTTTCAAAATCCAAAAATATAACATCGTAAAGGACACCTATATTTCCGTATTGGCGCATCTCATGTTCCTTGCATTGAAGACCGCATTAAAAACTTTAATTAAGTCAAACGTCCGGGCTATTAATATTCAAAGCACGGCTGTTGGACGTAAGTTGCATCTATTGTTTGTTTCGCTTTACTAATTGTGATACTGTGACGACATTGACATACAATGATAGCAGCGAATATAAAGAAAAAACTACGTCAAAGTCTCGAATCGTCTTTGAAAGAGTTCAGGTTTTGTCGCTGGGTGTAGTGATTGTAAGCGCGACTGGTGAACTTGAGGTCCTGGGTTCGATTCTCAGGCCGGGAAAAGTGTTTTTGGGTTTTTCAAACAAGAATTACTCAGCACTGAGGATTCATGCGCGATGCAATAGGCTCGTATTTTTGTTATGAGCGACTGGCAAAATGTGACTGTTCTAGATTTTCTTATGTTTTTTCATAAAAGTTAATCAATGGAATTAAATGGGCTTAGAGGGTTGTATTAATGATTTTAATGATTATGTAATTTTCTAAATACGGTCTATACGCTTTACGGTCGCAATAGTACATTGTGATACAAGGGGCTAAAATGACCCATTATAGACGAGGTAGTTTTTACTACCGAGCTTTAGCGAGGTAGTAAATAGGAGCCGAGTTATAATGGGATTTTAGCGCCGTGTGTTACACCGTACTTTTCACTACGATTGCGAGAAAATAAAATAACCATATTTAAGATGATAGTTTATTTTATTAAAAATGAAATGTACAATTTGTACTGTTGTTCTAATGAGATGTTTTTTCCCGGCAACATAATCTCAGTTCAACATATTCATGTGACGCCAAAGTGACAACACTGTTTTAAATTTTGCTCCGTTAAAATAAACATAAAAGTGGTCAATATTTTCCATAATTAAAAGTGTTATATATCCCCGTAAAGCCTTGTTTACGGACTATCCAGTGGTGTTTACATCATATCGTGATTCTTGTGCGTTTGTGAGTAATAAGCAAATTACCTTCAAAATTTTATAACGACTGCGTTGTTGTTACGTTACCTAGGGTAACCCGCGAGTCGCTCGCTTTTACGTACACACACTCGGCGCTTACATGCATGCTTGCTTGCCGTTTAGCTCTCCAACTACTTCAAGCTTTATGCCGCATATTAATAAATGTCTTTAGCTACAAACAGCAAAAGACCGATAAAATTGATACACGTGCGCGCCCGTCCAACAATACTGAGAATCTCCGTCACTCAACGGATCGAAAACAAACTTCAAGCCCCACAACTATTCCTAAAACTTCTGGCTCTCAAAACACTCCAGCCGATACGATGAATGTGACCCTAAGGAAGAAAAGTAATCAGTCCATGTCTACCTCAAATATTCAGGAACAATGTTTTAATAACAATAATCTTAGAGACATAATTAAGGAAGAATTGGCCGCTGCTTTCAAGTCATCTTTTAAAGAATTACTTTTGGAGCAATTAAAAATATTCAAGGAGAAATATCGGAATTCAAAGTTTCGCTTGGGTTTTTCAACGAGCACTTTGAAGAGTTCAAAAAACGCTTTGATGAAAAGGAAACCCTTATAAACCAACTGCGCAACGATAATGCAACCCTCCAGCAGAGTGTTAGTGAACTTACTACACGATTATGTATCGTAGAACAAAACATGCGTGAAAGCAACGTGGAAATTAACGGTATTCCTGAGGATAGGTCTGAAAACCTAGTGCAAACGCTGCAAAAGATCGCAAAAGTGACTTGTTGTGAAATTGGCGACAGTGACGTTATGCAAATCACAAGAGTAGCCAAACTGAATAAGGAGAGCAACCGTCCGCGCACTGTGATCGCTAAGCTCCGCAGCCCTCGCCAGCGTGACAATCTTCTAGCTGCTGTAGGAAACTTTAACAAAAAACACCCCTCGGACAAATTGAGCTCGCATCACCTAGGCCTACATGGTAACAGAGTGCCTATTTTTGTAAGCGAGCATTTATGCCCTACTGGTAAGCAACTTCATGCAGCAGCACGGATATTGGCTAAGGAGATGTCATTTAACTTTGTCTGGATACGTAGGTAATGGGCGAATTTTTGTACGTAAAGATATTTATTCGAAGCCTATCTACATTCGCAATCACGATAGCTTAAATTTAATGAAAACGACAGATATAGCTATTTAGAATTTAGTTTACTTCTGTCTCTATAATAGTGTTCTTCGCGTTATTTGTATTCGCAATGTTTGATATTTATTATCAAAATGTTCGTGGAATTAGAACTAAAACTGAAGATATCTATAAAAACATTCTACTTACTAGCTATGATGTAATTGCATTTACTGAATCTTGGCTAAACTCTAATGTATGTAATGGAGAGTTCATTGACCCGCGGTACACAGTATATCGTAGAGATAGATTAAGTTCTAAAGTATCCAAAAAAGATGGGGGAGGGGTTATGGTTGCTGTTTCTAGTAAAATTAAATCTATACGAATGAAAAGCTGGGAAAGTGATTTGGAAGATTTATGGTTATCTATTGAGGTAACTGTGAACAATCATACTAAAAAAATTGCACTATGTGTTATCTACATGCCCCCGCCTGTCAAACTGGACTCTCTACAGTGTTTCCTAAATAATGCTACTATTGCGCTCAATAATGTTGATGATGTTGTGATTCTTGGGGATTTTAACTTGGGTTTTATCGAGTGGAAAAAGAGAGATGATGACCTACATCTTTCACCATCAAACTATGAAAACGCACTGGGTTACTCATTTGTAGACTTTTTGTCGGTTAATGAACTACACCAATTTAATTCTATTCATAATGCAGATAACAGATTTTTAGATCTAGTCTTAAGTAAAATATCAGATGTAACAGTTACTAAGCCCATTGATCTGCTTAGTAAACTGGACTCCCATCATCCAAACTTGCTTATCTCTATTCCACTGTCAAACTTAGAACAATTAAAACCAAAATATCGCTCCGGTTACAACTTTTTTAAAGCCGACTATGAAAAAATCATAATGTATCTTGAAAATATAAATTGGTTTGATGCCTTCAATAATTGTGTTGATGTGAATAAAATGGTTGACATCTTTTACAGCGTCCTTCAGAGCGCTATTGATAATTTTGTACCCATTTACACTAAGAAAAAATCAAAGTATCCGTCTTGGTATACTGCCTCACTTATTAGGACCCTATCTGAAAAAGAGAAATTTAGACAAAAATACCGCAAATATAATAATCCCCGAGACAGGCTAACCTTTGAATTACTTCGCAGTCGCTGTCATACATTAATAAATAACTGTTATAATTCATATAAAAGTAAAATTGAAAACGATATTCCAAAAAACCCTAAAGCTTTCTGGCGGTTTTGACATTATACCGCTTTTTTTTGACATTAAGTAAATTTGACATTGTACCGCTATTTGTTTATTGTACTTTTTGTTGGAATAATTATGTATTTTTGAAACTGTATGAATATTTAACTTTTATTTTAATAAGCTTTTAATGTATTAGTTACCGCATGTTATAATTTTATTTAATATGTAATGTAATGTTCAACACAAGTAAATTGTTAATGAATAAATAAAATGAAGTGTAAGTGAAGGTTCATAAAGGATAAAGGTCGTGGGGAATCCTGCATTCCTGCTGACATGTTTATGAATGATAGGCTCGCACGTAGTGGTCCTGAAATTGCTAACCTTTTCGCAGATCAATTTGTGTCTGTTTTTAGCCATAACCCTGTTACTAATAATAATAATAATTCAAATAGATTCTTAGGTACTGACTCTGTCCTAAGTACCATCAAGTTCACTGAAATGCAAATTTTTACCAAGCTCAAACACATAGATACCTCTAAAGGGGCTGGACCTGATTCCATACCACCTCTGTTAATAAAACGCTGCTGCCATGAACTTGCTCTACCGTTGCTACTTATTTTTAATTCTTCTCTTGCTGAAGGAATCTTCCCTGATGTATGGAAAAGTGCAAGAATTGTCCCGATTTTCAAGAAAGGAGATCCTGCCAATGTTAAAAATTACCGTCCAATTTCAGTATTATCATGTTTTTCAAAGATCTTCGAATCCCTTATCTGTCCAATCATTACTCACCACATTGACAAAATTATTTCGCCGAATCAGCATGGTTTTAAAGCTGGTCGCAGCGTAGAAACAAACCTTGTCGAGTTTGTTTCCGATATAACGCTGGCTCTTGACAAAAGATTGGAAGTAGATGCTGTGTACACAGACTTTAGCAATGCGTTTGATAAAGTTGACCATTCTCTGCTACTGTCAAAGTTAGAATACAATGGTATACATGGCTCATTTTTAAACTGGTTTTCATCTTATTTATCCCGTAGATCGCAAATTCTTGTTGTTAATGGTTATGAATCTTACCCTTACTATGCTGAATCAGGAGTTCCTCAGGGTTCTCACCTTGCACCAGTTCTATTTTCACTCTTCATTAATGACATAACTGATCATATCCATCACTGTAAATACCTAATGTTTGCCGATGATCTTAAAATTTATAAAATTATCACTTCAGATAAAGATGCTTCCCTAATTCAGGAGGATTTGGTCAGAATTGATCATTGGTGCAACCTGAATCACATGAAACTTAACATCCAAAAATGTAACCACATACGATTTTCTAGGAAAAAACAACCCAATACAGTCTCATTCAAAATAAGGGGAGAATTATTAGAAACCGTTAGTGAGGTCCGCGATCTTGGCATCATTATGGACAGTGAACTTAACTTTAGAAGCCATATCGATAACATCGTCACTAAATCAGCACGGTTGCTAGGATTCCTTAAGAGAAGTACTAAAGGGTTCAAACTTCTAAGAACTAAAACTGTCCTTTATAACGCCTTAGTTCGTAGCCAACTGGAATTTGCCAGTGTGGTATGGAACCCCCACTATGCAGTACACTCACAGAGAGTCGAAAGCATCCAGAGAGCCTTTACAAAACATCTAGCGTATACTTTCAGTGTAATATCTCCCCGGTGTCCATATGAACAACGCCTTCTATCTTATGAAATGTATAGTTTGCGCGACCGTCGAGTAATGCAGGATCTTATGTTTTTGTATAAATTAGTAAATAATAAACTAGACTGCAGTAGACTAGTTGAGCGTATTGGACTAAAAGTACCTCACAATTTGCCAAGGTATCCTATGACCAACCTCTTCAACACTCAAGGGTCTAACACGAATATTGGGGTAAACTCGCCACTCAATAGAATCTGTAGAGTGATGAATTCTTTTATTAAATCTTCCCCTAATGTCGACATTTACCATAACTCCATAAAAATATTTAAAAATCATTTACTGGATTCGCGAAAATCGCAACACAATGTTTGTGGTGTTAGTAATCAATGATCCCTTCGGTTTATTTAACTATATTACTTCTTTCTATATTGTTAACAATGTTTTAACGTTATTATTTTATTCATAGTTCTGATCTAATTTTTATGTTTTAACGATAATTTTTATAATTATCTTGTCTTCTTTTTTTTTTTTTTAAATTTTAATTGTAATTAAGTACCTAGTTAATCACTCACAGCGTATTTTTTTTTTTTTTTTTTTTTTTTTTTCGTTAGTTAAGTAAACTCTTGTAACAGGTTGCGGGAATCCGGTGGATGCAAGTCGCAAGGGACCGGTCAATGTGGCGACACTTGGGGGAGGCCTATGTCCAGCAGTGGACGTCTTTCGCTGAGATGATGATGATGATGATGAAGTAAACTCTTAATAGTAAGGTTTACTATTGTATTTCATGTCTTGAGCCACTCATCTTATTGTTATTTTTTTTTTTTTTGTCTTATGTTATCACTTATTTTTGTGAATGCTGGTTAACCTATAATTGGCGACTGTGTAAGTCCAAGACCTTAAAACATTTTTATATCTAAATGCTGTACACAGAAGCTGTTGGTGAACCTATGTTAATAAATAAATAAATAAATAAGACGAATATAATATTGTGTCGTCTGTGGGGTAGACGTAGGAGATAAAAAGTAATCCTACTTATAATTCAAATAAATAATACAGAAAATGTCTTAAAATTTCGCGCCAATGCCTTTTTTTATTTCTTCTGTAGCTGGAATGTAACGCACACATCCTGCCAAAGAGTTCGGCGTTCGGCGCGTTTGGTTCCATTTTTAAAATAAAATGTATCACGCGCGTTTTTCGGTTGAGAATTTGGCACGATCCTCGGCCGTACCAAAAGGCTAGACGCCAGGCCAGTGTCGCGCATGCGCAGCTACCGACACACCCCGCCACCCGCGCGCCGCCGGCGGCGGCGGCGCGGCGCGGCGTCCCCGGGCTCGGCAGTCGCGCGCCCGCTTAGAACTCCTACGCTTATGTTATAATATTATAACATCGATTCTTTCGCGGCTCCCGCTCGCTCCCGCCATCAGTTGTGAAGATAACCCCGTTATTTAAGTTGTCGTGTGAATAAACTGTTTGTCATAAAACTCGTGTTTCGCTGGGTACTAACCTACATGCCATCATAGTGACGCCCAACTCGCGGCCGTGTTATTTTAACTTTTAACAACGGCAAAACGAACCCAGTGCAGGTTAATACCTACAACAATCATAATCGGTTCATAATCAGTGATCACAGAGACATTATCATGCCACGAAGCCCGCGAATGACGCGGGCAACCCGAGCAAAAACCGACCGCAAGGCGGAGGAGCAGGGAAGCGACGGTTTCTCCGACTCGGACTGCGACTCAGTGTTGGAGCCGCGCGCCCGCGGCGGCGCCGCTACCACCCAACCACGCAACACAACCGACGCGGCCGAGGAGATGCGCGTCCAGGGGGGCGCCGCCCTCAACCACACGCTCGACGGGGCCCAGACCGGCGCACCCGCTGCAGCGATCAACACCGAGGAGATGCGCGCCCAGGGGGGCGCCGCCCTCGACTACACACTTCATGGGGCCCAGACCGGCGCACCCGCCGCAGGGCTCAACACCGAGCGGCTGCTGTCCACTGTGATGGAATCTTTCGCCAGGATGCAGGCGGAGACCAATCGCACGCTAGTGGAAACCCTACGATCCCTACATCATGGCGACCAGTGGAATCCAGTCGCGTCGACACCGGCAGCATCGCCCTCGGCGAACGCACCCGCGGCCTCCGGTAGTAACTTTTCAAAGTGCACCGCCAGGTTCGACGGACAGTCACGTGACCCCGAGACACTGGAGGCGTTCATCGATGCAGTGGAGGTGTACAAGGAGTGCACCGACGTGACCGACGACCACGCGCTACGCGGCCTCTCCATGTTGCTGAGCGGCGACGCGGCGGTATGGTGGCGCGGCGCCCGGGCCTGCGTCGGCTCATGGCCGGACGCGCTCGCGCGCCTGCGCGCTACCTACGGCGCGGCGGCGTGCAAAAGCCCGCGTACAGAATACTGCGCGAAGTATTTACGTGTGAACAAAGTGAGTGTGAACGCGCCGAAGTTTTCATATCAAAGGTACGATCTTTATTAGTTAAAATACCCTACGCTGTGCCAAGCGTGATGATAGTGGATATTGTGTACGGCTTATTACATCGTCGAATACGTAAACGTTTGTCGCGAGACACTATTAGCGATATTGATCAGTTGTTAGAGAGAGCGAGACTCGTGGAAGATTCGATAACGGAATTAAAAAACTCGTCGATCGTTTCCGATTCCGCGAACCCGAAAGTACCTACCGCTCGCGACCGGGGTACTACGAGTCCAAGCGCAACTACAGGTTCCAAACTCACCTCTAACTCGAACGAAACCTCGAAACGTAATCGCAACAGATGTTCTTTTTGCAAAGCGTTCGGTCACGCGGCCAACGAATGTCGTAAGGCCAGTAGGGCCGATAATCACAATCCAACTAATACCGTAGGTACTAGCGATAGTAAAGGAATTAATCCGATACGTTGTTATGGGTGCGGCCAACCAGGGGTAGTCAAGTCAAAGTGTGAAACTTGCTCGATTAAACCCGCGCCTGCTAAACCATCCGATTTTAATATTGTAAAAGGTGACTTCTTCGCGACGTCGACGTCACATCCTTTGGTACCGGTAAGCGTTGTAGGCAAAGAAGGTGTAGCGATTGTCGATACCGGAGCTACGCACAGTGTTGCTAGCCCGTTATTATATTCGTTGTTAGTGAATAACGGTGTTCAATTCCAAGAGACCGAGCGTTATGTCGGGCTCGCCGACGGCTCGTGTCATAAGAAAATGGTGAAGACCGCTACGGTACCTGTCACCTTGAATGGTCGAAGAGTCGACACCGAGTTCATGGTGTTCCCAGGTGACGACACCAGGACACTTTTAGGTCATAATTTTATTGCCAACGCCGCTATTGTTTTAGACATAGCCCAGGAGTCCTGGCATTTTGCAGATAGTCCAGGAGACCGATTCCCGTTTTTGCAATCGTATGTATTGAACAGCGCGGCCGTGATGCAAGCAGATGTCTGCGATGTATCACTGCGCCAAAATGAAGGTACGAGCTTGTCACCGGAGCACAGGGCCGCACTCAACGAGTTTTTAAAAGACAGAGTCGCTCAGTTCGCTTCGGCTGGACCTCCTACTGACTTCGCTGTTCATAAGATTAAGGTAAGTGAGACACAGGAACCTTTGGCTTCTCCCCCCTATAGATTGTCGTCGCCTAAGAGAGAGGCACTCGAGAAAGAGCTGCACAACCTTGTCAGCTCGGACGTCATCGAGGAATGCGAGTCGCCGTGGGCGTCGAATGTCGTACTTGTCAAGAAGAAGGACGGCAGCTTCAGACTGTGTGTTGACTACCGCAAGCTCAATGCTGTCACCGAGCCTGACAGGTATCCTCTCCCAAGGATCGAGGACATTCTTCACGACGCAAAAACTGCAAGGTACATGACCACCCTCGACCTCCGAGCTGGCTACTTTCAAGTGAACGTCGACCCTAGCGATAGGGACAAGACAGCATTCACAACACCGCTCGGCACCTATAGATTTAAACGCATGCCAATGGGTTTGCGCAACTCAGGCGCTACGTTCCAGAGGCTGATCGACAGATTCAAGTCGAACTTACCAGGTACCGCTCTACTAGCGTATTTAGATGACTTGTTGGTGATGTCCGACGGGACTTTCGAGAAGCATCTCGCCGACCTCACATCCGTGTTTGATCGACTCGCCATGTTCAACCTGCGAGTAAACCGCGAGAAGAGTCACTTCGCGAGAGGATCGGTAAAGTTCTTAGGGCACATTATCTTACCAGGTGGAATTCATGTCGACCCAGGGAAGACCGCAGCCATTGCGGACATGCCGACGCCTCGGAATGTAAAACATCTTAAATGTTTCCTGCAGACTTCCAGCTGGTTCAGGCGCTTTATCCCTGACTATGCAGAGGTCGCCAAACCGTTGACAGCGGTGTTGAAAAAGGTAAGTATATGGAAATGGGGCCCGGGGCAGCAGGCGGCTTTCGAGAAGATCAAGCAACTGCTAGTATCGGCGCCAATCCTGCGTCAAGCTGATGCGACGTTACCTTTCGTCCTCAGAACCGATAGCAGCGGGTATGCTCTCGGGGCGGTTCTCCTCCAGGGGGAGGGAACCGACGAGCGCCCGATAGAATACGCCAGTCGCCTCTTGACAGCGGCTGAAAGAAACTACAGCACGACGGAGAGGGAGGCTCTAGCCGTCGTCTGGGCAGCCTCCAAGTTCAGGGGTTACATAGATGGCGCTGAAGTCGTAATCAAGTCAGACCATCAGCCGCTTAGGTGGCTAATGAGCATGAAGTCTCCAAGCGGTCGCCTAGCAAGGTGGGCCCTGAGCCTTCAGGAATTTAACCTGAAGATAGAGTACACACCAGGTAAGGCCAATGTTATAGCCGACACTCTGTCGCGTCCGGCGTGCGCCGAAGATAGCGATTGTGACCTGTGCTGCGTCGCGGTCGACGTGCCCTCCCGCAGTCTGAAGGACCTGCGCGAGAACCAAATAAAGGACCCAGAGGTCAGTAAAATCGTCGAGGCCCTAGAATCCGACGAACCCTCTAGGGGGAGGGTATGGGCGGACAAAGGATACGTGCTCGCTGAAGGCGTATTATATAGATATTGTCCAGAGAACGAGGAGCACGACGATGCCAGTCTGGTGGTCCCAGAACAGGAACGCGCCAAAGTATTGGCCGACTTTCACGATGCGCCCACCGCTGGTCACATGGGCGCGGAACGTACGCTGCAACGCTTAGTCGGTAAGTACTACTGGCCGGGAATGCGTTCCTACGTTACGCAATATGTGAAAAACTGCGTGCCCTGCCAGCGTTATAAGGCGGATAACAGAAAACCGGCTGGCTTATTGCAGTCGCCCGCCTCTACACGCCGGTTTGAGGTGTTAGCCGTGGACTTGTTCGGTCCCCTACCGGAAACAGCGAAAGGACACAAATGGATCCTGATAGTTGAGGACACCTGCACGCGCTGGGTGGAGCTGTTCGCTCTTGCCTCAGCTACCAGTGAGGAATGCGCAAAGGTACTCGTATCAGAGGTCTACTTACGGTTCGGAGTTCCCAGGCGCCTTGTCAGCGACAACGGTGTCCAATTTATAAGTGAGGTGATGCAGCAGACCTGCCACGCGATGGGAATAACGCAATCGCTTACCTCATTGTACCACCCCGAAGCGAACCCGGTGGAACGCAAGAACAGGGACCTCAAGCCACAACTGGCGATCCTGGTAGGTAAGGATCATGACACTTGGGATATCCACTTACCTGCGGTCCGATTTGCCATGAACTCGGCAGTCACGTCGGGAACGGGGTACTCACCCGCTTACTTAAACTTCGCGCGAGATATGCGCGCGCCAGCGGATGTCATATCCGAGATGCGCACCATCATCGAGAATGATAACTATGTAGGTGACATCACTAATTACCTTAAAAGGATTTCGTCGGTACTTTTGGACGCCCGTGACGTTTATGAGAGTGCCCAGGCGGCGCATAAGAAGTACACTGACGAACATCGTCGACCCGCTCCCGATTATAAGGTCGGTGACCTGGTTCTCTTAAAAACCCAAGGGGCAAATGACACCGCCAGGGGGCAGACGTCTAAGTTTATCCCCCGCCGTGACGGACCATATAAGATCCAAGCTGTTGTCAGCCCCACCACGTACATCCTCGAGCGCCTTAGTGACGGTACGGTGCTAGGCAAGTACCACGCTTCTGTGTTGACTCCCTTCGTTGGTCGTGTCCAAGCTCCTGTGCAGGAGAAACGTCGGAGGGGAAGGCCTCGTAGAAGCTAACCCAAACGCGAGGGCGTTCGTTCGGGTTAGAGGGGGAGACTATCACGCGCGTTTTTCGGTTGAGAATTTGGCACGATCCTCGGCCGTACCAAAAGGCTAGACGCCAGGCCAGTGTCGCGCATGCGCAGCTACCGACACACCCCGCCACCCGCGCGCCGCCGGCGGCGGCGGCGCGGCGCGGCGTCCCCGGGCTCGGCAGTCGCGCGCCCGCTTAGAACTCCTACGCATAGGTTATAATATTATAACATCGATTCTTTCGCGGCTCCCGCTCGCTCCCGCCATCAGTTGTGAAGATAACCCCGTTATTTAAGTTGTCGTGTGAATAAACTGTTTGTCATAAAACTCGTGTTTCGCTGGGTACTAACCTACATGCCATCATAAATGTTTTTTTTTTTATGGAACAGTAATAAGTCAATTCTTTATGAATTATGAGTAAAGACTTTGCGTTTTCGAACACCGATGACGAAATTTAAAAAAAAAAGCTTATTTTCCCTAGCGCTATAATGAGCAATTTTACGGCCCCTCTGGTACGCTATTATGACGGTCTTTTCGAGCAAGAGGAGTGAAAATCATATTTTGTTTAATAGGTATACAGAGCGACTGACCTACAATTTCCAAAACGTAAGAAATTTCGAATTTCGTGGGCAATCCTAGCCCTAAATCTATTTTCCCAAGCTACCTTAAATCTATTTTGAGGTTTATAAACAACAACTTATTAATCGCAAACGCGACTTTGCTTTATACTAATTATAAATATCTAAAAAATTAAGTTTATAGGGTGTAAACCAAGCATTCTGTACATCAAACTAAGTAACTTTACGCACAACTTTTTTTTTGGAGTGTAAAATCACATTTTGTGGTAGAACTCGATGTAACGCACCTGATGGGTGGATCAAATAGTGCGGGGGACGAAGAGGTGTTTAAAGTAAAAATCTTACAATAAAAACTTGTATTTAAAAAACAAATTTGTGAAAAAGCTGGAACTTTGACCTACAATATCTCCGTAACCAGAAGGTTCCCAGGTATGGTGTAGAACAAAAAAATGATCGCAATGACCGTGAGAACAAGTGCCTTTCGGCTTCGTTAAGGGGCTACCTCACGCCAACGACCTTGAGCGAGTGGGAGAAGTTTAGCAATAGCGTATACCCGTGCGTGAGAGTGGTCAGCGATACAATGCCGCCCGTCGCCCCGAGGAGCCCCGCTTCAATGCGCACCAAGATTATTCGAAAAAACAACCCACCTTGATTTATCAAACACAATACGGATAAAAGCCGTATACTAATATAAAGGGCATTAAATTGTCTTTGAGATGATCTAAGTTTCATGCAAATACGCCCGATAGATTTTGCGTGATGATCTTTTTTTTTTTTGCCGCGTTAGACATTAAATACTTACATTTTCACTTATCAAATTATGAAAGAAATGGTCTAGTATAACATATATTTTTTTCAAATAAATTCGACTAGAAGTTAAGACGTGATGATCAATTTAAAATCACTAAAAGTCATGTATCTGCGCCTTAAGAGGTGTTTTACACCCTTTATAAACATAGTTTCTTGATAAAAAGTGGGTACCTATAGATTAGTTTGCTCTTACTAGATACAAGAAAATAACATTATGGTAACATTAGTGCAGTTTTCCGTTTCCTGTACGTTTTGCTCAGCAGATGATTTCCGTCATATTGTAGAGAAAGCGCGTTGAATAATTTTAAAGAGGATGCTCTAGATTGTTGGGTTGGCTTTTATTTTGCGTATCTTTTATACTTTTGAGTTTAGTCTACTCGTATCTAACGGTATATTATTTTGGTCTAGAAAGACTTTCTTCTTAAATCAATTTGCTGACAGATAACCGACGGGTTTTCTGCTGGATCTAGAAGCGACAACGAAATTTCACATTATGAGTCCTATTTATATTAACAAGTGGAATCTTGAATGGGTCTTTAAAACGCAGCGAAAGGAAATCCCATCAGCAGATATTTTTCATACTAAAAACGCAATTAGTGAACCGATCGAGGCACTGATGCCTGCCTCGATCGGTTCATTAATTGCGTTTTTCTTACCAAAAGGTATCGTATTACTCGGTACTAACTGGGTTGTGGAGTTCAGAATTTCAGATAGGCAGTTTCACCATACAGCAAAATTATGATACTCAGCTGCATCCGGTTAGACTGGATGATTTACATGAAGCGACTGCCTATCTGACCTCCACAACCCAGTTAATACTAGGAAATACGATACCACGTGGTAAGATTGGTTGTCAGACTTTTTGGGCCACTGACTACCTGTAACAACTGTCAAAGATGGACAAATGACAGCCGGGACCAACAGCTTAACGTGGTTTCCGAGGCACGGAGGAAACTCGGTATGTAAGGGTGGTCACCCATCCACAGACCAACCTAGGCAAGCACGGCTTAATCTAACGATCGACCCGAGCGGCTATTATTGTTTAGCCACGAGCTCTTTCTTCTAAACCAAGTAAAGTGTTAAAATAAATATAGTACCTACTTGTATTTTTAATTGTTTAAACAATTAGCGAGATCTGTCAAGGTTCACAACAGGACTTTTTTCAAGGTTTTACTATTTTTGCATAAAACAAATATTATTTGCAGTCATGTGTTGTTTTTGTTCATTAGTACGATATTATTGAGTTTTAATTTTCGATATTTACCTACTTTTATAACTCGTGTATGTATGTTTATACTTAGTAATGTTTGTAAGATTTTGTATTTTTTTTTTGTTTTTTTTTTTGTGGAAAAGTATTTTATGTGTCACCCTAAAATTGTCAAACACGTAATATTGTAATATCTCTAGCGATATTGTAAACTCTCGAAATATTGTCAAATGAACACACTGCTTACAATAAAACGCATTATTATTCGTGAAATGCATGCGATGGTAGTCAACTCACGCGGTGTGGAGGGAAGGAGGGGTCCCCCTTGCCCAATGGTACCACTCTCATGAAAAGATAATGTACCATTCCTGGGGCCTAATTCTGCTATTTTAATAAATTCGTCACTCCAACACGATTCCATTCTCATCCCATTGTCATTTTGCTTAAAGTTCGTAATCTGCTAAATTCACAATGGTCGGTCAATGGTCTCGTAATAAAATTGTGTTTTAATGGCATTGTCGTATTGTCATTATTATAAAACCCTTAGTACAAATGGTTTTCGAAATCTACTACTAAATGCGAACATTTATTCATGCCAGATTTCATGTACGAGATTAATATTCTATGACATTTCTTTCAATGGAGTGTCAGTGGTTGTTCATTGAGAAGTCATAATGGCGCCATTATGATAGTAGAATTAACAAACTTGTTAAAATTTGACAGAACTTGATCATTATGAAATCAATGATCGAATACTCTGACACTATTGTAATAGCAGAATCGAGGCCCTGAGAAATACCGATTAATATAACCTAACCTTAAAACACTTTATATTCAGGGTTTAAAGGGAACCTAACTAACCTAACGGGGGGTGCCTACTGCACTGCCCCTAGTCCCGATTATGGGGGCAGAGATACTTCCGTATGTTCAGTTGACAATATTTCGAGAGTTTACAATATCGCTAGAGAGTAACACGTTATATTGTAATATAACGTGTTTGACAATTTTACGGTGACATATGTATGTAGTATATCAACTATCTGGTGTCCACGACACAAGCCTTGCTTAGTGTGGCACTAGATGGCGTTGTGTGTTAATGTCCAGCGATATTTATTTATTTATTTTTATAAGTATTTATCGAACCCATGAGGTATTTACCTACTGTTATTTGATTAGAAAACGAGAAAAATCCTCTATGACCGGAGGTAACCGAAAACATAAAAAAATACCTATTCAGGATCTGGAAAATGTTTGTGGCGTTTCTGAACGCTGGCAACACCAGACTTTATAGCCTGTAAACTACTCGGTTTTTACACACACACCCGTTACAACTCTGATTCATGTAACATCTGAATAATTGTCCTGAAACCATTCCTCAAGTTCACAGTGTTATTCGTGTATATCATTAGAAAAGTTTGAACATTACAGTATTCAATATTACTTCTACGCTGGACTTTTATTTTCGTCGAACCTCCTCGTCTTGTGTGCAAAACAAAAGGGAACGAACCGTTACTTCTCGCGTTCCCAAATGTTGATAAACTTATACGTGTTTACTAGCGTTTGTTTAAATTGAATATGGGATTTTCTTTTTCAACCCTTCCCTAGTCGCTGGATAGATGGCGCTGATCTCGGTATGTTACTGCAAGGAACAGAACGTCACATCATTTCATTCGGAAGCTTATGCAAATGAAAGTGTCAGTCAACGAGCGTATGTGACGTGTGTTTTTTAAAGCGTTTTGGCGTTTGGCACCTAGTAACGTAGTCAGTTCAACGCCATCTATCGAGTTCTTGGAAACTATTTTTTTTTATTCTCAAAAAGAAAACCCCTTTTTCTCATGTTATTATGAATTTAAATGTATCTCAATATCTACATTCTTTATTGTCTTTGTTAAGTTCCTAATACATAAGTTATTAGTACAAGACTTGATACTACAGACATAACATTAACAGAGCAAAGTTTTCACAGATAACATCAAGTTACGCAACTCACAGTTATGATGATCGCTGACTATAAAGATAAAGAAACATGGGTAGTATCGTGATGATTAAACATGCACAACATAAGTGTAACAATTAGATGAGTCGACAGCCCACTGCTATGAAGGGTCCACCATAGTTGCGCTATTCATTTGTTTGCCTTTTTTTTTGGATAGGAAATCATCAAATGACTCCTCCCGCTCTGGGCGGAGTGGGATGGAGTGTCAGACTTTTACTGACTAAAACCTATCCATGTTCCTTTCTCGTCCTTTATGTTCCGGGGCCGCGGTATCTCTTTCGAACAATCCCGCAGCCCCGGCCTCATTTGTTTGCCTGCCAAGCATTTCTGTGTAGCTATAGAGGAGCTCAGCACGGGTCAATCTTCAAGGTAAAGCACCACTTGCCAACGTCAATCCATGGATGGGGGACTATTAATTAGATAGTAAATTTTATCCGTGGTTCCGAAAGCACGCGGTCTTGTATTTGTAGATCTTTGACAGTCATTACAGGTAGTGGTCAGTGGCCAGAAAGTCTAACAACCGGTCTTACCAATTAGGATGATCGTATTACCCAGTCATGGGTTTTCGACGGTCAGATAGACAGTCGGATCTTGTAAAATCGTAATATTCAGCTGTATCTGGTAAGACTGACCCGACTTTAACTTGGGAAAAAGGCTAGCAGATGATGATTTGTGCGTAGCAAGGCCGTGGTTCCCAGTTAGATCCTGCTTATTTTTCGATTCGACGAAGCTAACGGAGATTAGCCGTGGTGTGGCGGTTTATGATAATTACCAATTTTTCTAGGTCAAACAATTACTTCTAGGTCGACCAAACATTGTACACACTTATAAATTAATTGTCTTTAATTCAACCACAAATTACTTGCAACAATGTTTCAGAATGTGTAATTGTTTTCAAATGGGCATTTGATTACTATTATACAAGAGTTTATTATGAAAATCTTTCTTATTTTTCAATTAAATAACGTTTCAATCTGAATTATCTTAACAATAGAGCTTTTTATGAGAGATTTCGTGCCGGTATAAAAGTATGAATACTTTTATCACAACATATTATGAAACAAAGTCCTCCGCCGCGTCTTTCATTCTGAGTTCCGAGTTCCAGTAGTGCGCGTAATAAAAGACTAAGGAAGAGGGTAGACAGATTTGTCTGCTCATAATTAATAATTTTCGTCCCACCCGCATACCTCTTCAGTATTCCCGCGATCATGATGCTTGCAACAGCGTCGAAATATCGGGTGCTCGAAAAACCAAAAGAAAATCACGGATATAATCTCGTAAGTACTTTAAGTGTAGTGAAAAACCGTGAAAGTCTAAAACAGTGCATCAACTAGTTTGTAATAAAACATAGTACCTATTCCTAATCATTACCCAACTCTTACTTAAATGTAATTCAGGCTTGGCGCAGTATGTCTTCTTCTTCCATACGACTGGATATACCGGTCATTTCATGAGTATAATAGTGGTATCAAAGATGATTATGATCTCTCTCTGATATGATTATGTACAAGTCTCGCCATGGATCAGCATACAAATATTTGAAGAAGAAAATGTGATTGAATTACTTAGAAACAGTAGATTCATTCAAGAAATAAAATGCTAATAACATTACTACTAAAATTAGGTTTTAGTTAAGATTAAGTACTTTAACTGTTTCGTCTGTAGGTACTAATTAGATTTTTCTGTTTTTACAGGCAAGCATCACCAACAGAACAGCACAGGTTCTATATAAACAGTAGGTAAGTACTTCAATTAAACTTAAACCATGGTTCCTATCGGTTTCCAAAGATCTTAACCGGGCAAGTCCTGTGGATGCCTTGAATTTAAGGCCTCCAGCCAGGGCAAAATTGACTAAAAACTAAGCGACAGCGCTCTAAGGGCACCCCCTGTGGGGTACGGACCTCGGCTTAGGGCGTCGCTGGGGGCAGCAAAGGGACAGGCTGGATCTGATTGTCATTATTTAGGGACTGTTTTATTGCTAAAGGCTCAGCATCGCGGGCTGGCTCGAGCAAGGGTCGGGGAGGGATTGACTTGGGATTTCGCGCCGGACCTCGGCGGCGAGGTCGGAATGTCTTCGGTTTGTATTTGTACAATCTACGAACTGTACTGGTATCTTTCCTACTCTCTTGCAAGATAGTGATCGGATCGTAGTCACCAGACAGTTGATATACTACATATAAATAGGTACGTTTTGTTTGTAAATACATACTTATTATACATATAAATATCCATGACTCGGAAACAAATCTCCATGCTTATCACACAAACATTTGCTCCTACCGGGATTCGAACCCGGGACCCTAAGAACATAAGGCAGCCTCACAACCGCTGCGCCATTCGGGTCGTCAAGTACTATGCCTAGCCTATGGCTTGAAAAGTTGTCGCTGGGATATCCCATCAGACGCACGGCTTGTACATATTTATTAAAATGCTAATAAATGACACATAACAGCATTATACCACCCGAACAAGGCAATGATGGCGTTATGCAGAAAAAAACAATTATTTACACATTGTATAAACATGATCACAGACAATTCAATTGTTCGTTGAGACAATAGTTAGCATAATTATTTAAACTATCGCACGTATTTACGTATTACATGGACAATTAGTTTGTTTATGTATTGCTTTATAATTCGATTTATTGCAGCCGTTAATAAAATGGAGAAACGTGATGAAACAGTGGTGTTTAGATTACCGGTGTGATGTTACCCGCTATTGTCTATGATTCACTCTTTTCTATCTTTTTAGAACTCGTGAATAAGAAAGAAAGAAAAGAAAGAAAAAATGTTTAGTTGACATCAGCACACACACAATCTATAAATATAAAAATGACTCCCTATTTCCCTTGGTCCCCCATCATGCGTGAACGGCTGGACCGATTTCACTTATTCTTTTTTTGTTGTGTTTGTTACTGTCAGGGGAAGGTTCTTAGGTAGGTAGTAGGTAGATAGGTAGTAGTAGCTAGATAGTAGTAGGTAGGTAGTAGGTGACAGGACAACGTCTTTCGGGTCAGCTAGTAATATTAAAAAAGTTACAAAAAAGGAGAAAATACATAGCTATGTGCTGTGTGCCTAACGGCTGCGCCAAAAAGGTCCATTTCAGCATTCATGCCCAACAGGTGATGCGATCTGATGCTGGTCTTCTTGGAATTATGAAGTCTACATCAATTTAATATCATCATCATTCTCTTTTCCTTGTCCCAATTCATTAGTGCTCGGCGCAGTATGTCTTCTTCATCCATATTTTTAATTACTCGTCATCTCATCACACGGTCCATACATTGTTTCTTTGGTCTTCCTCTACTCTTATAAGTACATCCACATTCATCCTCAAAATCATTCTCACATTTTCCTCATTCCTCCATAACACATAGAATTCAAAATCAATTGTCATTATAAGAGAAGGCCCCGATAATATCAGACAAGAAGGAAAGCAAAGAGGCAAGAAAAAATTCAAAAATTTTATGACAGGAGGCCGAAACACTAAATAGTATCATATTATGCTTAGATTTAGTTTAACTGCTGCATGCATCTTTGAATACTTAAATAGCTTATCTGCAAAGTCATTGGACGAATGTAACTTATCACTCAATCACAGAATCAACGGTGCATGTGTTGTATGCCAATTAGTACTTGTCGCGCTGACAGTCGGTCGTGACGTCAGCGAGAACAAAATACGACTGTCGGTCGCCGCTGGCGTCAGCGTCGCAGTATGGTGCCATAAAGAACACAATGTATATACTCGTACGTGACCGACCGTGCGCGACCGACCGGCGAACGTCAGCGCTACAAGAATTCAGGCCTTAAATCAACCCGGATTAGAGATATTCAGGAAGGAATACACATATCCATCATATCATCACATTATATAAATAAATCAGATTAAGTTTAATAGTCACAAGTGCAACTGCTGACCATGAGGTTTCAATTCCCAGGTCAGGCAAAGTGCTTAGCTTATTTTTAAATTTGTTTAATTTATTTATATGCAAATTTATTAAAAATGGTTTTATTACTAAGTTAAATAACTAAGTAACCAAATGTATAAAAAAAGGGGAAAAAAAAGTGAAGGGCCAAGGGCCAAAGCCTGCCGGGGTTGCGGGCCTGTTCGAAAGAGATGCCGCGGCCCCGGAACATAAAGGGCGAGGATTTGATGATTTCCCATCCAAAAAAAAAAAAAGGTCAGTCAAAGTGAAATTGTGTAGTTTTCCCATCTGGTTATCTCAGTGGCAGCTACGGAGTCGGAGTTTTGATTGAATGGCATTAGGTTCGCTCCCTATACAGTTGCATGTGATGTCAGGATAGGTTATTTCCTATTTCAGGAACATGTTCCTCAACATTATTGTACATATTGTTGCTAGTCCACTAAGTACTAACTCAGTTTCAGCTGCATACATATCATATTCATAACAAACATCGAAGTGTTACGTATTGGCCTCAGCACCTGCGCTAGGAAACACCGTCGCGTATCGGATGTGTAATACGACGACACATGTCACATAAGCATTGATGTTGGCACCGCGGATATCTGATCTAAAACATACATGGTATAAGAGGACCCTGTACGAATACGTCGAACAAGCATTCTGTACTTCAAACTAAGTAGCACTGCGTAAAAATTGTTGCTAGATGTTTTTGATAGGCAACGTTGAATGTAACGCGCTCAAAACAGACAAACAAACTACTCTATTACTCTCTATGTGAGTGCAGTGAAGCATTATTTTATCACGACACGGTAACACTCAATCTACAGTCAGTCTCTCTCTACAGCTAACTTATATTGAGTTATGTAATTTCGTGTGATTGAAACATCATCTTATTTCGGAGTAAAAATCTTGTATTCACACAGCATTCTCACAAAATAAACGTAGCAATAGTTCTTGGTAGGTGAGCACTTATGCAGGATTTTTTTAAATTCATTCCTTATTGTTGTTACTGGGACGAAAATTGGTGAATCCAATCTACCACAAGGCTTGTTACCTCTATAAGCCAGTTGCTATTCTTTCGACAGTCCAACAATTTTAATCTTTTGAAAAACGACAACCTTACAAATACTGAATACGCTTCAGTTAAATTGGTTTACGTGTTGGCTATTTGCTTCTTTCAATGATATGAAAACACTATCCAGATATAAATCCATCAACTGCATTATCCAAAAATCTCGATTGACCACAGCCGTTCAAATTTTATTATTCAGAGTACCTACAAGATGAATCCCCGGTTCCATCACTACCTAAATGGATAAACCCGAATACAATAACTTTGGGAGTCCCAGAATGTTAAAGTTTGTTGAGCAGTAAAGAGGTTGTACGTACAAAAAAGTATTACCATACAAATGGGCCTATTCATGATAGCTTCGGCTGTGGTCCTATCTAATATGCGCTTAGTCATAGGACCCGCGATGCCAAATTATTTGCCATTGTAGTATTTCCTACGTGTTCTGATTTGCCAAAGACCGCAGTAGTACAGAAATGTCCACAGACCTCCCAGAAATAGGACGGCCTATCTAGTGGGTGATTGTCTTTGTCATTATTCTTGGCAGACGAAAGTAAGATCCATTTGCACCATTGCACTCACACGTTGGCTTACAGTTCAGAATTCTTTTCTCTGAGCTTTAACATGTCTTTGGGACATAGAATAGATCCTCTTAGTGTCAATAGTCAGCCCTGGTCATAGGGATCTGGTATACCAGAAGAGTATCGGACGAGTTTCCAGTCTAAAAACAAAGCTGACATCCCTCATGCGCTTGAATACACCGCCAGCCGCATGTCCTCCTAGCAAAGCTGCTTGTGGCCAGGGCTATGGTTTCGAAATTTGAAAAGTTCTGTCGATAAGAAAAAACAATAATTCTATTTTTTATTCTATCTTTATTCGACATTCATTTGTTTTTTTTTTTTTCAAAGTCCGAACAACTGCCAAGTCGGCGTAAATTCCAGACATAGTGCTGAAAAGCAGGATTGATGATAATCCTATTTACTGCGCCAGAAACGAATATGATAGCAGTACTACTGTTCGAGATTCACAAAAAAGCAAATGAACTCGTGTCAAAATGATTCTTTAAGTTAAAAAACATTATCTCGCATGTTATGAGTTAGCAAAACGTTAAGATTTCTCGTGAGATGATCAAGTGTTACGAGCGCAACCGGAATTCCTCTCAGTGAAAGTTGATATACTAGTCTTATTCTGAATCAGATGCATGCTCGATTTATCACAACTAGTTTTGTTATTTGGTGGCTTTTGTAATTTATGACAGATGTTTTGAGCGATATTTGTGTCAACAAATACTCATAAATAAGCACTGCACTGAATCAATATTGCCTTAATTCCAGCCATTCGGGATTCTTTGTTTGTTTGAAACTCCATACTGCCACGCAGACTTGTAAGTACGTATCGACTCACCTCTGATTTTTTGGATTCATGTGCGTATTGTATAATAATCACCTGCTTCGATATAGGAACACATCGTGAGGCAGCTTGCCTGAAATATATTTCTCGTCGGCATGTAAACCCAAGTCTGAGACCCATGAGCATTGAGCGGCTTAAAAATGTAACCAGGTCAGGCACTAATTACTCGAAAAAAAGACTGACAACCTCGTTGAACCATTGAAGCTCTTATAAAAGTATTTTAACGTCTCCTAAAGTCCTCAACAACAACCCATTCAAGGACAATACTCCACTATAAAGACCAACCCAGACATTCCACCCATGAGCCACAACCTACACAAACATCAACAGGTCTCAAGACATAATTGATTGCATTCCGTGACGTAACGCGTTACGTCTTACCCGTCTGTAGGTCGCTTTAACCGGTTGGTAGGGAGCAGTGTGTCAGCCAATGAGGTTACCGTAATGTTTGTTGAAAGAGAGTTTTTGTCTTTGGTCTGTTCGATTTTTTTTAAAAGAGAACCGATTGATTGAATTCTCTGATTTTTTGCCTAAGCTTTTGAGGATTTGAGTGGTTGGGCAAACGGTACGCGTAGGCTATTCTTACTTCAATCGATTTATCTTAATCAACACTAAATCTATCACAACAATCAAAATTCAATATAGTGTCAACCAGACGCCATATTGTAAAAAAAATAAAGTATCGTTGGGCCCGGCTGTCATTTGTAGATCCCGGTTGGCCCTAAAGTTTGACACCCATCGGTCTTTTACCCAGTTCTAATTGGATTGTGGCGATAGAAAGTTGTTCCATACAAAATTCTGGTTTTCAGCTTCATCCGGATACACTGGAAGCTGACCCCAACATATTTGGGATTGGCTAGGCAGATGATGATGGGTGGAGACATTTAGCTTAGACTCTATGATGGCCAAGCAGGTACTAGGGGTCCATTCCGAGATACGAAATAATCACTCACAGCGCTCACAGCAATATTTTGAGTTCCGATATAGATTTCACGATTATGACAGCTAAGATCTGTCATTAGGTCATTTGATGGCGCGTGTCATGACGTCATCTATGACGACTCAAGGAACATCGATATCGCGCTTGTGATCGCGCTCACGGTATCTCGGAACGGGTTTATGGACGCTCAAAGCGTTTACAGCCTATCTCGGAACGCGGCCTAGATATACGTATTCATAATGATAATTGCCGGATGCTCATACGCAGCTGGTTCACAATAAAGACGTAAGACATTAACGTGATCTTATTTTTTGTATCCATCTATTCAGTCACTCGTTAGTTAAAATAATAAACAAGTCACTTAAATATCTACTTCTTATAGGTACCCCTTTTTATTGGAATTATTTCACAGTTGGAATGTCAACTTACTGCGCTGAGTGGAGCGTTGCAAATTCAACGGAGCGCTTTTATTTAGGCTTTAATTCACGTGTTGCCTAGTGTTGGTGAAAATGAATATTATTGTGCGTCATATGCCAGGCACTAATAGTTTATTCAACCTAACTGAGATTTGAACAAATAGACATTACAGTAAAAAATGTATTACTTAAGAGTGCTTGCGTGGTCAGGAAAAAATGAATAAATCATTTATTTGCTCTAACAGTTTCATCATCGTCAGAATGAACTCAATACGAAGTTTAAATAATAGAAGAAAAAGTTCCTCAGATACTCAGATAATACATATTCTAAGATCGTTGATATAACTATCCCACATGACGAGAACCTCGTGAAAGCAGAGAAAAATAAGCAATTCAAGTGTCTAGATCTGGCTCGCAAGTTTGTCAACTTGTGGGTCGTAAGTACAGCAGTTATTGTGCCGGTAGTCGTTTTGGCTAATGCCAACATGAGGCTTGGCAGCTGCATCAAGGGCCTGATTCAGAAAGCAGTACCCTCTTCTGGATACCGCGCGTATAGTTAGGAGGTACCTGATCACTGGTAGTTCGGACCCAGTTCTGTGTTAAAACGTGATGTTGACGAGCTGATGATGTCAGAGGGACAGGTTTTTCAGTCTAACAAAAACTTCTCAGTTTTTAGCCGCAACGTTGTGGAGCTATGGAATCAGCAGATCTAACCAGACTCCCCTCTAAACAAAACTGCTCTTTTCACTGGTCAACACCAAAAACTAACATCTAATAATAACTCAAGAACTATTTTTGGATATGTGCATGTCTTGTGTCTTTATAAATATCTGATTTCCTTCGCAAAAAAACTTAAAAAAACGACTAAGATTGCGTGTCAATTAAATATCAGATGTGCCGGTTACGGTGGCATGGCGGCAATGATAGCACGGTTGACTGCGCTTAATCCAGTGGTTCCCAACCTGTAGTAGCCAGACCACCAGTGGAGGTATTGCAAGCAGGTATTTTTAAATTATACAGAAGATCAAACACATTCAAATACATTCAGTCAAAAAAGTATCGGGAATGGATGATTAATTTGTTTATGGTTCCAAATTCAAATTTTTGTTTTTTTTTTCGTTGTTGCTGGATTGGCAAAACTGGTTTGCATTTAGGCGCTGAGTTTGAGTTGCATCTGTTATTTATATTAAATACAGTGCTGTTTTTAGTTATATCATATCCAGTGTGTACCTATGGCTAATTTCGTTATGGACAAAAACATCGAACAAAGAGTTTGTCTTAAATTTTGCACCGCCAGTGGAATTTCATGTTCGGAGTCACTGAAAATGTTACAGAAGGCTTACAGTGAATCGACTCAATCAAAAACACGTGCTTATGAGTGGTACAAAGCGTTCAAAAGCGGTCGAGATGTGATGGAAGATTTGCCTCGCTCTGGTAGGCCATCAACGTCTGCAACTGAAGTAAACATCGTAAAAGTAAAGGAAATAGTGACTGAAAATCCTCATTCAACTTTGAGAGAGATAGCCGCCGAACTTTCTGTATCTCACTAGTCGATCCGTACCATTTTAACTAATCATTTGGGTATGATGTTTGATGATTGGATTATTCGTTGGCGTGAATGTATCGGTTCTGAAGGAGCATACTTTGAAGGTGATAAAATAAATTTGGATGAATAACAAACATTTTGTGTATTATTGATCTTTTCCCGTTAGTTTCTTGACAGAGCAGTAGTTACGAGCGACAGACGGGACTATTGAGATTTGGTTAATAAATAAGACTTCTTGAATTTAAACTGAATAAAGCATATATTTAGTTAAATCACAAGCTGCACAGAAAGTATCACGACATGACACACAGATAAAAAAATGGCGCCGTCAAGTGTTACAATAAAATAACAAGCAAACACAATTTAATTCAATAGGGACATGACGAGGAAACTCATAATCTAATAACTGTCACAAATCATTGTGTCTATTATAAACAATATTGTGTCTAGCTACGCGCCTGCTTGTTAGGTAGCACTTGTGTGACAATATTCAACATTTTATCGATCAAATTTTTTTTCCAAAATATTTTCGGTGTCCGCTTTTTAAGTCTTTTCAATCTCTTTGCAGTCGACATTACTTCAAACATCCAACTCTCAATTAGATTACATTTTCTGTTATAGTTTTTTTTATTATTTATTACAATATTTTAATAAATAGGTAAGTTTAACGGTACCTACTGGTAAGGCATGTCACTTTTGAATCTAAGGGAAAACAAGGTTGGAAGCCACTGTTTTAAACCATAGTCTTGCATACTGACCGTAAAAGCGGCCATTATGGATGGTAAGGCTGGTAATACTTAATCGTCTCGCTTAGGTGGAGATCGGACTTTGTTCTTCTTAAAACCTAACAAAATATGTCAAAAAAGATGCTGGTGTATAACTTCCTCCTTTTTTAGAAGTCGGTTAAAAACACGACTTTCACTTAAACAGAGATGCGCTTTAAGCACAGCCACATGTTAATAACGATGTTTAAATTCCACGTAATAGGGAACTAGCCCATTGGCATCAACTGAGCACAAGTTAAGACTACAGGCTGCTGAGACATTTTTTTTATGAAAATCCTGATACCATTTAGCCTGACCCAGCAATCGAACCCTCTTGATCAGCAAAAACGCCTCTAAAAGTGCCACCACGAAACAAGGGATTTGCTAGATTTACGATGTAAAAGAATGATCTTGGTACCGGATTACTTAAGGAATTCCAACGTACATACATAAAATTCAAATTCGAACAAGAATTCTGCCGAGCAGCAATGCTGAATTTGATAAGATTTTTATACGGCCCGAAGCTCCGACAGCCTGTTTTATCAAGAGGTGTGGCGTTATTCAGGGATGTGGAGATCAGGTCAGTCACTGGTTTTCAGCTGCTGTTAGACTAGAAACCGACCATAAACAATACGGGAAAAGGCTTGTAATATACTATCAGATTGCAATATTTGCGGCGGCGATCTCTCGCGGCGGCGGCGACCTCTCGCGTCCGGCCCTGGTTCAATCCATGGTCCGGAGCGAGACGGAATGGGAAGCCGTCACCTCCTTCTGCGAAGCAGTCATGCTAGCGAAGGAGGTGGCGGAACGAGAGAGGGAGAGAGCCTCTCTTCCCGGCCACCGCGGGAGACGCACCGGGCGTCGGGGGCCACGTGGTGGCTACCGGCCACCGTAGATGCGGGCCTGTGGATGGTTAGGTATGGGCTAGCTAGCCGTCCGTCCGTCTAGTGACGACAGGCCGTGTCGACGGCGCGTTCGTGTTCCACGCGCGCCTCAAAGAGATGTCAGCAGAAGAGAGGGGCCCGCAAGGGCCGAAGCCTGCCGGGGTTGCGGGACTGTTCGAAAGAGATACCGCGGCCCCGGAACATAAAGGGCGAGGAAGGAACATGGATGGGTTTTAGTCAGTAAGAGTCTGACACTCCCTCCCGCTCCGCCCAGAGTGGGAGAAGTCATTTGATGATTTCCCATCCTAAAAAAAAAAAAAAAAGATTGCAATATTTCTAAATCGTTAAGTTACCCTAACCTATAAAACTGGCAAAAGTCGTTTCATTCGTATGAAGAATAGACAAGAAACTGTTTTTAAATATTTTTGATTAGATTTATCGAATTATGATTAATAATAAATTGACCATCGAATGCAAATCATCATTTATAATTAATCATGACTTGCATTCGATGACCATTATAATTACGAACCTTAAGTGCAGGCGATGCACGATGCAATGAATTGAATACAAACTTTAAAAGCTGTCAACAAAAACTAAGTACCTACGATTGGAATTCGCGTGATAAACCGCACTTATCTGACTTCAAATTGCAGTAGTGATAATTATTTTGCTATGTAATAATAAACCTTGACTAGTGCTAGTATTTTAATAAGACACAAATATTTTGCTTAGACGTTTGACGTCAATCATTTAAAGTAGGTTGACGTTCACCTTTGCGTGGTGGTAAGCTTTTCAAACGACTTGGTTTTGTAACGTTGCTAGTTCAAGAAGATGGTAAATTAACGCTCTATTTTCAAGCGATAAGGAGGAGAAACTCGTGGCTAGATATTACGGAACGGAAGTTCGAGTCTATGTTTAGGGTTAAGCCGCGCTTGCCTAGGTTTTTGCGTGGATGGGCAACCACCCATTACATACCGAGTTTCGTACGTGCCTCGAAAAGCACGTTAAGCTGTTGGTACCGGCTGCCATTTAAAGATCTTTTTTACAGTCGCTACAAGTTGTCAGTGGTCTAAAAGTCTGACAACCAGGTACCACGGAGTATCATGATATTACTCAGTACTAACTGGGTTGTGGAGTTCTGCGCTTCCTACCATACCATATAACATAACATATTCGTCGTGCGTGACCTCGTCCGGTAGTAGTTCCATCTTGTATGATAGCCGACACGTGGCCCCCGACACCCGGTGCGTCTCCCACGGCGGCTGGGACGAGACCCGACTTCAATCAATCTTCAAGCATAAAGTTGCTGCAGTGTGGTTGTTTATATAAAATACCCTGCGCCAATAAACTGTATTAATTAAAAACGAAGCTACCAAAAACTACTAAGACATCTCACAAACATCTCGGGGGAGTCTTAGCAACCAAATTCCGAGAGAGTTCGGAATTATTCGGAAGCTACACATTCTATGCCTATCTCACAACACATTACCACTATTTCTAGTTGTAGGCTAACTGTCACCAGTCCAATGACCCCGATCCTCTAACTGTGCATTGAGTATACATTAGAAATTAGGCGTTCGCTCTGTGTTGCCTCTGTAAACATTGGTACCAAGAGTCTTATTAGCGACAGAAAAATGGCCATTATCTGTGACAGATTAATTATATTGTTTTTGTCACACGTAAATATAACTGTCAGATGGAATTTGACTTTCTGGGATGGTAATTTTATTGTGCGCTACGGTTGGTCCTTGTGTTGCGTGTTTCGTTTCTAATTGGCCCTCGCTTCCTCTTTGATGTTTTATAAAAGCGATAGAAAGACCTTTGGACAAGGTGATGTGTCGCAACGTGAATGTTTCTAACCATATTAAACGTATGAAACCGAAATGCACGCGACGCAACCTTTACTCATTTCGGCTGAACCGATTTAGACGTTTGAAGCAAGGATGGACCCAGGATTTGACCACATATAATACATTTTCAACACACTTGCTCAAAAAATGCACTTACGAAGCCTGTTTACGAGTACATTGTTCGAAAGTTAAAAATTACGCACCATACAACGGACCGTGCGGTAAAATAGGTGCTCTCAGCTA
Organism: Xestia ashworthii; assembly: GCA_950022955.1. Lineage (NCBI taxonomy): Eukaryota > Metazoa > Arthropoda > Insecta > Lepidoptera > Noctuidae > Xestia > Xestia ashworthii. Next base: position 15,534,385 of record OX465570.1, on the reverse strand, counting down.
AGTACAATTTTACCGCACTCCCCCTTGTATAGTACCGTGCGTATTTTTTACAGTTTTTTTTAATTTCCAAAAAAAAAAAAGTATTCCACCAAGGAGTTTCACATAACGAGAATAAATAGGCTGTCTGATCGAACCTCCTTGGAAGTGCTTTTGCTCAATACGTTTGTCTCACTTTAATACAAAAGAGTAAAGTGAGACGAAAGATGTAGTTCTAATTTTCACCACGTGCATGTGCATTTGCAAATTCGCACCATTTTCATAGTTCAGAAACGTCAAAGATTGTTGCGACATTCCGACTGATAAATAAAATAATAATATGAGTTCAAGCGAAGAATCAGATGTTAATATGGAATCTACTCCAACTGATATTTTGAATGAGGTGCAAATTGCAGAAAACAGTTTCATCCCACCAAAATTGCGAGAGCGCTTTATAATGATTTACAAAAACCCCATGGCGTGGTTAATATAATTAACAATTTTCTAGCAAATGTGTTGAAAAACGTTGTATGACACACGTGCAGAAATTGGTATTTACAAACTCGTGACTATATATGGTTAGCCCTCGACTTCGTCTCGGGCTTACATTCGTCTACTCGTTTGTAAAAACCAACTTACCGCACTAGTATCATAAATAAAAATTATCCCCGTAGAGGTACGTTCCCGTGAAAATTTACGACCTATACGCATACAAGGCCTTGATCGAAAGCTTATGTGTTGACCAATTTAAATAAAAAAGTATTTTAAAACCGTTATCATCATTATCATCAGCATAAAACAGTCCACTTCCGAAAATAGGCCTCTTCAATCGCTCGCCACTCAACTCGATTTTCAGTAACTCTCAAAACCGTTATCCCGCGTCAATTCGCTCTTGAACTTTCAAAAACTCACGCACTGCCCTTTCAACTTTAAATTTGATTTACCAAGGTGTTATTTTAAACGACGATTCTGAATGAATCTCAACTCAAAACTAGCACATAGTCATACAAACAGCTAAACAAATCAAAATTCAATTTAAGAATTGCTCGCTTTCATTTGAATTTAGACGTTCTAGAATACAGGCCACAGACAAGGAACTAAATCATAACCAGCAAGGAGTTTCACAATCATCCATCGAGAAACCGGCAGAACTTTTTATTCTGTGGCTTGACAATAAACAGACGCGCCATCATGACACATTGCGTCACATTTGCGTGTCGATGCATTGAGTCAGATTGAGTCACTGTGTCGACCTATAAAGATTTGTCGCTGAGCATGGTCAACTTCTGCCCTGGTTGGAGGTCTTAGTAACAATGTCGTGCAGAATTGCCCTGTTAAGGAGCCGATGGCCTATTGGATTGAAGTACCTACAAGATGCCAAAATGGTCAACTTGAGAACCACATAACTGACACAACGAATAGTCAGAAGCATTTCTTCCTTAAATAATAACAGACAACGATGATTCACGGGTGTGATACAAAAAAAATTGTTTTGTTTCGAACAATAGCAATTTTTTAACACTTAAAGTAAGTAAATAATTAAAAAGAAATTAAAAATTAACTGAAAAAATAACGTTACCACCATTATTGACTACTGATTAATTTTACGAATAAAAACAGTGGCTTTTCCAAAATATTCCGTAATGTTATATAAAGAGTAGGCAAAATCCATTAAAACTGCTAACTGCTTCAATAATCTTACCACAAATTAACAGTCAAAGAAATCATTAAATATACTTAGTAGAGCCGCGAACCGGGAGACGAGTTGGAAGGCCTCCCACTAGGTGGACAGATGATCTGGTGAGGACTGCGGGAATCCGCTGTATGCGAATCGCACGGGATCGGTCAATGTGGCGACACTTGGGGGATCCTATGTCCAGCAGTGGACGTCTTTCGGCTGAAATGATGATTCAATGATGATGAGTAGAGCCTTTAAATATTACCTACCTCAAAGTAGGCGAAAAACCGCTAAAAATTACATTATGAATGCGTAAAAACAGTCATTATAGTTCGTTAGCACAAATTGTTTTGTTTTGATCTTGGAGTGTGAAATCGGTTTTCATAAAGTATCTAAACGGTGATTCTGACGTAAACGACTTCACCATCAAGGGTTTTTTATTAGATAATTATGGTTAATATGGTTTTCGTAGTGTGAATTAAGTTATTTTATGTTAATGTCCGGGATAAATAATAACAGCCGCTCGGGCCGAACTTTAGGTTAAGCCGTGCTTGCCTAAGTTGGTAAGTGGATGGGTGTCCACCCTTACATACCGAGTTTCTTCCGTGCCTCGGAAAGCACGTAAAGCTGTTGGTCCCGGCTGTCAATTGTCCATCTTTGACAGTCGTTACAGGTAGTGGCCCAAAAAGTCTGACACCAGTCTTACCAAGAGTGGTATCGTATTTCCCAGTATTAACTGAGTTGTGACGGTCAGGTAGGCAGTCGCTCCATGTAAAATACTGGTATTCAGCTGTATCCGGTTAGACTGGAAGCCGACCCCAACATAGTTGGGAAAAGGCTAGGCAGATGATGTTAATGTCCGGGATAGTTAATAATAATAATAATCATTTATTCGTTGCGTTTTATTCGTTTTTTGCAAAGGGACAGAATATGTAAATGTAAATAACACTTTACTTTCCCATTTCTCCACAAAAATTCGTTTAGCTCTCCTTTACAAAATAACCCGAAGTAGAAACACCTGTTTCTAAATTCAAAATAACAGCTTCATACTGAATGGGTCATCATTTTCTTGTCCTTATCCCAATTTATTTGAGATCGGCGCAGCATGTCTTCTTCTTCCATATTTCTCTATTTTTCGTCATCTCAGCAGACACAAATGCCATATATTTTTTTCTTTTCATGTTCATCTTTTTAGGGTTCCGTAGCCAAATGGCAAAAAACGGAACCCTTATAGTTTCGCCATGTCTGTCTGTCTGTCTGTCTGTCTGTCTGTCCGCGGATAATCTCAGTGACCGTTAGCACCAGAAAGCTGAAATTTGGTACCAATATGTATATCAATCATGCCGACAAAGTGCAAAAATAAAAATTTAAAAAAACATTTTTATTAGGGTACCTCCCCCAGACGTAAAGTGGGGAGCGATTTTTTTTTTAATTTTGACCCTGACGTGTGATATATTGTTGGATAGGTATTTAAAAATGAATAGGGGTTTTCTAAAATCATTTTTTGATAATATTAATATTTTAGGAAATAATCGCTCCGAAAGTCAAAAACAATGTGTCCCCCCCCCCTCTAACTTTTGAACCATAAGTTTAAAAAATATGAAAAAAATCACAGAAGTAGACCTGTATATGAACTTTCTAGGAAAATTATTTTCAACTTGATGAGTTGAATAGTTTTTGAGTTATATAGCACTTTTTCAAAAAAACGCAAATGATAACTTTGTTTTTCATACAAATACTATGAAAAACAAAGTTATTTTTGCTGACGAAAAATGTTGGTATTTTTAATGGTCTGGGAAGCTACGGAACCCTACAGTGAGCGTGGCCCGACACGCTCTTGGCCGGTTTTTTTTTTACTGAATGCGAATGAAAGTATTATATAGGGTGACTAGCAATTACTGTACGATTGCATACTCATGATAACAAACAACTTTTACTATGGGACCAAACCTGAAATCGTGAAAAGACGTAGCCCGAAGAATTGCCAAACTTAAGTGGCAGTGGGCAGGGCACATTGCTCGCAGAACGGATGGCCGATGGGGCAGAAAAGTTCTAGTTCTTAGTACGTAGTTCTAGTACTTCTAGTGGCGACCGCGAACCGGAAGAGGATGCGTTGGAAGACCTCCCACTAGGTGGACCTGGTGAAGGTTTCGGGAATCCGTTGAATGCGAGTCGCATCACGGGACCGGTAACTAAAAAAAAAGTATTTATCACCTTCAATAATTGTACACGAAACACTTATCTAAGCACTATGCGGCGTTACAACTAGGGAAAAGAGTGTTTACGATGAGCTCTGGCACCCAATGTAAGATTTAACTTGTGTTTAGGGTGCCAAAAATGTGGCGACACTTGGGGGGGAGGATATGTCCAGCAGTGGACATCTTTCGGCTGAAAAGATGTTGATGATGATGAATGTACTGCACAGCTGATTTTTTTTCACGTTTGTCGTACACTAATTGCCAGTCACCCCATATACAGGTGGCACTTATAACAACTAAACAATTTGTTTGATTTTTGTCTGTCCGTCTGTTTGTCTGTCTGTTTGTTTCGGCTAATCTCCGAAGCGGCTGGAACGATTTTGACAGTCCTTTAACTGGCAGATGTCATAAGTAGTAACTTAGGCTACTTTATTTTAGAAAAAGGATTAGGGATCCGTGCAAAAAAAAATCCTTGAAATGTTAACAAGATCGGATACAAATAGGGAAGATTTTTTTTTTGATAATTGCTCTTTTTAATAATTTGGACGAAGGTTGCAGGCAACAGTTATTTCTTTTCTTTTTGAAGTGAAAACTTCTTAGGCGCTTTGAACACTTTTTGGGTGAACAAAAATCATGAAACTCGCGTGACCTATAAAATGCTCGCTCATTTATAAAATAAAATAGGTAAAAGAAACGTAAATAAATGAAGAGAAATATAAAAATATTTTAAAATCCGAACAGAAAATACCCTACAAAGAAGGCGCAAAAATGCAGATAACTGAGGTGAATGCCCCCAAAACCGTCTTTTATCAATAATTCAAAATATTTCCTTAAAAACAGTTGCACCATTTGAAAGTTTTACAAACATATTAGAACCAGCACTTTAAGGCCAGTGCATTGCCCAATTTGAGTGGCAATCTAAATTTTTCTCATGAATAATTGATAAATTAATAAACTAGTGATGTGGCCCCGTTTTTATCGTATGTTTTGTGACCTCAAAACCCGTTTATTTTTTTACCGGATGTCCTCCGGGTGGCATTTTGTAAATATTAGAGATTTATTTTTAATCTTATGGTCCTTAACATTCGCAGTTTATTTCATAGATTAGTACGTAATGTTTAGTGTTCACATAAATAACATTGTATGTACTGCACCGTTTTAATTAACTATAAAATATAATATGGTAGATGTTAACACTAACAAGTTTTAATGTAGGTCAATAATTATTTGTACGTGAAATTGGCAATAGTGACTATTCTGCAAAAAAATCTATTTCTTTTTATTTAGTTTTCTATCCCGTCATCATTTGCCAAGCCGCTGCCCAACTATGTTGGAGTCGGCTTCCAGTCAAACTGGATACAGTTGAATACCAGTATTTAACATAGAGCGACTGCCTAGTTGGCTTAAACCAATAACCCTCCTCCAATAGGCTTGTATCCTAAAAAAATCTAATTAGTCCGTCAGTTAAATTAAAAAAAAATATTTGACCCGTATTTTTTCTTTTGTTACATAAACCAAAATTGACGAAGACACGACGCTTTTAAAATTCGCAATACGTCACGCCGTGCTATAGTTTTTAGTGCGTTGTGACGTCACGAGCCCCCACTCCCGAGTTTTGATGCGTTTTATCTTTGTCAGTACTCAGTGATTTACAAAAACAAAAAATACGTGTCCATAATTTTCCAGTACTCTAACTGACGGACTAATTTTTTTTGCAATTTATTGATGGTGGAAACTAGCCTATTCCCTTCCTTGTCATCTTCATGACGTCAGAACATCGGGCCTGTAATCCCCGAAGAGTTAGGCAGTTGTATTAAAGCAGCATGCCAATAGGCAGCGTGAGTTTTGCCCTGAACCGGGCAGAAAACCCTTATCACTGGCCCGCCTGGGAAGCCTTCCCAGAATCTCTTGCTAAGGTCTACCTCTGACGACTCTTAGACAACAAGGCAGTCTTTTACTTTCCTTCTTAATTTTATATTTGTTAGACAATACAATAATCAAACATTCGGATACCAACGCCTCCTTTGTAACAAAACGTGGTCAGAATTTAAACAGGCGCCATTTTGGATATCAGGAAGGAAACAGCGGTGTAACAAATTATTTCAATGCTAAATATAAATTGGTAATCAAATTAAATAGGGTCACGATTGGGTAGTTTGTGAACCTAGAGAATTAGAACTACATAGGCGAATTACTATATTTTCTATGGCACGTATTATACCCATTGCACCCCGTCCACGGCCTCAGGTAATGCCACTTTACGTCAAGCGACACGCGCCAGTGTATGACTTGTTTCCTTCGCGTGAGTACAGTGAGTTGTAATAGCCGTTAACTGATTCTCAATCAATATAGAATAAAAAGATGTCTATCGATTCGTATTCTAAAAAATCTCAACCATTTATACAATGGTCGGTCGGCTAATTTATAGGCTGTAGGAAAAAAAAAAACTAATCAGTCCGTCAGATTGATTTCCAAAAAATATTGTTTTTTTTTTCACGTAAACCAAATTTGAAGACGATACGTCATAACAGTGCGTCGAATACTCGTGAAATGTCTCATGTGGGTACATTTTTTAACAACAAATGACGTCACAAGCCCCCACTCGTAGTCTTTGATGCGTTTTATCTTCGTCATATTTTTTAAATTTGATAAAACAAAAAACATGTATCTAATATTTTTCGATAATCTAACTGACGGACTAAAAAGAAATATATTTTTTAGTCAGGAACATCCGATATTTACTCAGTGTACCCACTGCGCATCGCGTCGCGGTTACTCGTAGCATGCACTACGCTAAGCGATGTTTGAATTGTTTTCGGCTCTTCCTAAGTATTCCTAACGCAACACGCGTCGTTCGTGTAACTCGTGGCCAAACAGTAAGCTTATTAATTTCTTCCTGTCCTATTGATTTATAAGAAACCTTAAATACTATAGTTTTCGTCACTATGGTCCTACAACAAACAGTTTATTTATTTCCTACTATCTTCTGCCAGCGGCTTCGCCCGCGTGAAGTTTGATCATTGTCCCATGGGATCTTACTACCGGGATAAAAAGTATCCTTTGTTTTAATCCAGGTTATAAACTATGTGTGTGCAAAATTTCATCCAATTCCGTTCTGTAGTTTTCGCGTGAAAGCGTAACAAACAAACTTACATTCACATTTATAATATTAGTAGGGATTTTCCTATAGAAGGTGCTAATTTTCTTAACCTTTGCTTCTAAAGAGGAAACTGTATTATTTACTTACTTAGTTATAATATCAGCTGGTATTGTATTGTAGTGCACAGCTAACACAATGCCCTCTATGGAAGGAACGAGCATCGTAAATTCGTACCTACTTGCTCACTGATGAGTTTTCTACACAATTTATTTTGACGGTACTTTTAGCGCCGCCTGGTTCGATTCCTGGTTGTATAACGAACAGATAGCTGTTCGAAGATCAAGGGAACAACACAAGTTTTCGAATTCACGATAGAGGTGGACAGGAACAATTACTAATAATGAGCAATATTTCTTCTCAAAACATATTCAGTATTTTTATAGTTCCTTATGGTTTTTTTCAATGTGATGAATCTCCACTGACGAGGTATTGCACTTAATTTGTTATACCCTATAATAACATTCCGCGAACAGTACTTAATCAAATAATAAATAATAATAAATAAAAATGAAAACGTGAAATTAAACATGTAACTTACCAATACACTTGTGGAGGTTCACCCACAATTTGAAAGTTCTGGGGTGTAAACAGACTCATCACGAAGCCGTCAACCAAGCATTCTGTACATCAAACTAAGTAACTTTATTAAGCACAAACATTGCTCGGAAACGAGTTTTTTTTTTTTTGGGTGAAAAATCATGTTTTCTGGTAGAACTCAATGTAACGCACTCAAAACTTTGCGCTGATGGATGGACTGAATAGTACGGGGGTAGTGAAGGTGTTTAAAGTAAAAATCTTACATTTATGTCACCACACACATTAAATTTACATCACATTAAATTAAATTAAACAAAAAAAACTTGTCAAAAAGTTGGAACTTTGACCCCCAATATCTCCGTAACTAAAAGGTTCCCAGGTATGGTGTAGAACAAAAAAATGATTGCAATGACGGGAAGAACAAGTGCCTTTCTGCTTCGTTTAAGAGTCTTTTTACACCCTTTATAATCGAGGTGAGCCTAGTGCTGGCAACCATTTCCTATATAAGTTTTTTTTCTTAAATCAAACTAATACACGTAAGTTCGCTTGCACCAAAACGACATTGAAAACGTTCAAGCAAGCGTTTGAACTTTCTTGCGTCCCCACACGCACATATATCTACATACATAATACGTCTTAGGTAACAGCCATTGCACATATAACTGGGCATTTTAGAGGCTGACCTTTGAAAGCAGCATTTATCCGGTAGTAGCTGCAGGGTTGGTTGATTTCAATACTGTTATTTTTAATTTTTTTTTTCTTAGCCTATCATGATTGTGTCCCACAGCTGGGCATTTGCCTATCTCCTTCCAAACCTCTCTATTTCGCCCTGCAAACAAGATCAGATTGTCACACCACCTTCGCCGCGCTCGTTTTCCACTCGGATCAACTGGACGAATCAACCAGTTGATCAAAGTGGAAGTCGATTCAGGCATATGTTCCTATCGAATCAACTAGTTGATGCGATACATTCTTTACTAAAGTTTCTTACCTTTTTGTTCCCATCGAATCAATAAAAAGAAAACACTCGGTCTACCTCGACGGTGATTCCCTCCGTCAACCGTCCAGTGAATGGCTGCCAGGGCTGCGGGACTGTTCGAAAGACATACCGTGGCCCCAGAACAAAAAGGGCGAGGAAGGAACATGGATGGGTTTTAGTCAGTAAAAGTCTGACACTCCCGCTCCGCCCAGAGTTCCCTCTGTACTCTGGGCGTACTCTGGGCGGAGCGGAAAAAAAAAGCGTCCGGTGAGTGAAGATCTACGATATTTGTAAATTACAAATTTTTATTTATATGATAATCATAGCAACGTGTCACAATAATCAACATGAGATGTGGTAAATATACAACGTTAATCGAATAATTTCTAAATAAAATATTCATAATTATGAAAAAATTAGCACTTTGCCCTTGACTTCATCCCCGAAAATTGTGATAGCTCGGCTAAGGGTGCGTGCCATTTGATATAATAACAGAAAGTCTAACGTTCACGTGACCTAATTTCATTTAATATACTTTTTGTTTAGTATAACGATGAAATGATGTAATGAATTATTGATATAATTTCAGTTTATCTAATTTTATATGTCTTAATTAACATTTCCTATAATGCACTCTTAAACTAATATTAATTTAGTATAATATTAAGTTAGTATAATATTTAGTTAGTATAATATTCAAAATCTATAATAACGTTAATTATAATTTTGAGCGTGCCGCGGCAGCGGCCGCCGAGCGCCAGATCCTCGCTGTTGCAGGTGAATCATTACCCTGTATTGTGGGTGAATGATGTGGGTTAGGTTAGGTTAGAACTGTGACCTTTAGCGCGCGAAGGCGAGCGAGCGGAGCGAGCGTGCCGTGGCAGTGGCCGCCGATCGACAGATCCTCACTGTTGTAGGTGAATCATTTGGGTTATTTGAGGTTTGACAGGGCATTATGATGTTTCCTGATATTTACTTATTCATTACAGAATTTCGGCTGAAAATTAGAAAATATGAAAATTAGGTCAAATAATAAATAATAATAATAAATAAATAATAAATATCGCTGGACATTAACACACAGCGCCATCTAGTGCCACACTAAGCAAGGCTTGTGTCGTGGACACCAGATAGTTGATATACTACATATATACTTTTTTGTTTGTAAATACATACTTATTATACATATAAACATCCATGACTCGGAAACAAATGTCCATGCTCATCACACCAACATTTGCTCCTACCGGGATTCGAACCCAGGACCCTAAGAACGTAAGGCAGCCTCACCCACCTTTACGCCATTCGGGTCGTCAAATAAAAGTTATGTCAACTAAACGTTATATTAAAACAGCATTATACAAATTGAAAATTATTTTTAATGAACGTTATACTAAATGTTATTAGAGTAAAAGAAGTTTATTTGAAATATAAGATTAGATCACATGAAATTAGGTTATTTGTTTTTATAGCATATGAAAATTATATCATGTGAACGTTATTTCAAGTGTAAATATACTTTCTGTTATTATATCATATATTACACACCCCTCGGCTAATATGCATGATTTGAATAAAATTAGTAGTAAATTATTAGCATTGGTATAAACACACACAAAAAAAAATATGTTTGTAACAGTGAAAAAAAATTAGAATTGGATCATTAGCTCCGGAAATTTCTCCCTACATACAAGCTCACAAACAAATTTTCCCCTTTCAAATATTAGTATAATATGAATGTTAAAATACTCTTCCTGGTGGCCTACCATGACGTTTTAAAGCAGGATTGTTTTAATCTTATTCCGGAGTAAGAAAGAGATGGAGCTAGACGTTCTCTATAGCTCTGTCACTTTCCCACACTGAAATGACATTAAAACAATCCTGCTTTAAGACGTCATGGTAACCCCCCTGATAGTTTTCCTTCGCCCAATCTCAGTGGAGACCATCAATCGCCGCAGGAATCATTATTGTGCTCAAGCGTGTGCGCAAACACAAGTACTGCACTCACTCATAATCTTTTAACAAGAATTCATGTTATATACTACCACTAAAACGCGACTAAAGAAAAAACACGCTCTTATTTAATTCGGGGTTCACAATTAGGTACTTAAAATCGACCACTCCTATTGAAAACAGTTCCAATGTTGCCTATGTTACCTGGGCCATAATAACAAATTCAGCAAAATCGAATGAATAGTTTATAGGCGCTAGGAACTTACGTCAATACAAACATATAATAAAATGGGCTGCTAAAATCATGACCCTTCCTAAGTTCTACATTTACAAAGAAAAGACATATTTTCTTTCAAACACATTTTGCCCATCCCTAAACGTAGTTATAGTATCACTAATCTTAATCAAGTTATTGATTAAAGCCACCATAACCTCAGTCTAAGGTCGACAAGCCTCTCTCTAACCGACTAAAAATATTTACGTTTTAAATGCATGTCATGCAACAGTATGTATATGCAAATATTGCGTCTGTGTTTTGATTTATTTCAAGGTTATTGGAGTAGTTACGATTAATGGTGTTTTTACCCTTCCATTGCCACCTTGGTACGTTTACTGCTTTCGACATCATTATGCTGCGTGTGTTTTTATTTTTTTAATATCTACCGATATACAGTTAGAGATTTTTGATCTGTGTTGTTGGTAGGACGAGATACAGAGTGGTACAGAGTACAGAGTGATCACACCAATAATCACTGCACTAGATCATTATGTGGAATCTAATCACCTCAGTTTTTTAAGCGATGCCGTTTTAATTATGTAACTGCAGTCGTTTCATGGAATGAATGATGATGAATTATTCGGTTTGAGACGATACCCTGATCTTTAATCTAAAAAAATATGTATCCCTCGTCTTAAAGTCTTAACATAGAATTTGATGAAATCCATGAATCCTTAACAGATTCTCTACTGACATGAAGCTCATATGAACAGTTTTGATTGATTTTACAATTAAGATAAAATAGCTGTTTATCGATTATCTTAGACATATTCAAAAAGACATAAAATATTCGCCTTGTAGCTGTTTTTAGTGTTTTCGCTGTAGAACAAACTTGTCTTGGGTTACCACCAAATCCCTTACTAACAGCTGTTTAAAACACATTTTTGTATGGTAACATATCACAGTGACAGCTGTTTTCAGATAATCAGACTGTTATCTTTTCGGTGAACATGGACCCAAGTCATTTCCATACGTCACTTCCTACACAATATAAAACACATAGGAAGAAGGCACTCACACAGTAACAATCAATCGACTAATCACGTATCAACTCGTCCCTGTCCACTGGCTGCCTATCACACCGTAACGAGCCACCATAGCTGTCACTTTCACTCATCACACGGTGTGACGGTGTGACATTTCAATTATTTATGTAAGATATCTTTATTATAATAAACACGTCAATCTATTGTTATATGAGTTGCGCTTGCGACAGATCTTCAGTTGTTTTTTTTTCCGTATTTTGCGACACACACCGACTTCGATTGAGTCTTGATGCCATGAAAGTCAGGGAAATTGATTGGTGGTTTTTACTATCATACATCGCGTCCCACTCGTGTTGCTTCCTCGTGCGTCGGAAATCACGTTAAGCAGATGGCCCCAGCTGTCATTTGTAGATCTTTGACAGCCGTTACAGGTATTCAGCGGCCCAAAAAGTCTGACATCCAGTCTTACCAAGGGGTATCGTATCACCCAGTACTAACTGGGTTGTGGAGGTCAGATAGGCAGTAGCTTCATGTAAAATACTGGTATTCAGCTGCATCCGGTTAGACTGGAAGCCGACTCCAATATAGTTGGGAGAAGGCTAGACGATAATGATGTACATCGTGTCCCACAGCTGGGCAAAACCCTTCCCGTTTTCCTTCCATATCTCTCTATTCTGTGCGATCTGTGGCCCCACAAATTGATGCAATATAATTTCTAATTTAAATTGTCGGACAGATGTATAAAATGTCTATTAAAAGGTAATTAACACCGTGTCTATTTAATCATTAATTGTTGTCCCTAGCTGTATTAAAATAATAACAATAATCAAGCATACGTTATACATTTATAACCGAAGATATAAATAATTACTCTACTTAATATAAAAACCGGAACAAAGTCGTTTAGTAGTTAGGTAAAGTAAAACAAGCCGACAAACATTTGAGACAGACCGAAATTGTGAGCGTTGATTGCGTTGAAGTCTTTGATTAGAGGTTAGTATTAACGTTTTAGTCAATGATATTCTTATAAAATATCATTGGTTTTAGTGTAGAATCCCACGTTCCTTTGAAGTATATAGTTGACATTAATTTGTCACAATAATTGTGCGTCTTTTTACTCTGCACATCATAAGTGAGGTCCTAGTTTTTGACGGATTCAAAAGCAAATATTTATGTTTCTTAGATTATTCATTTTATAGAGGTCTCAATGTGTGCTGTAGAATCGACACTTCCACAGAATAGAGTTATATTTCGTGGGTATTCTCCACTTCATATGCTGAGAGTGGCCGTCCATTATCCCTAAACGATTTTTTTCTCACGAACTTTGTTTAATAAAAACCGACCAAGTGCGAGCCGGACTCGCGCATGAATGGGTTCCGTACCATCGTAGTAGGGGAGCGCCCTTAAGTTTGTATTTATTTTAATTTTTTGCGGGACCAATTTACTAAAGAGCCTATAGCGGCAACAGAAATACACATTATGCGAAAATTTCAATTGTTTACTTATTAAGGATCACGAGATACAACCTGCTGACAGACATACGGACGGACGGGCAGCAGAGGCTTAGTAATAGGGTCCCGTTGGTTACTCTTCGGGTACAGAACCCTAAAAAAACTGAATAAAAAATTCATCCTGGTTTTCTCTTCCCACCCTACCCTAGATTAACCTCGACACTGGGCCACTGATTAACAAAAATGTCGTTATCCACTTGTGTCGACAATTTACTAAGATACGAGGTCGATGACATAACTAAGGTTGGCTCACTGTTCCGGTCATCCGAGATCACACGTAACGCGTTGCATCAAGTATCTACGAGGAGGCGCGTTTCCATTGATGCCGACACGGTTTTGACGACACAGCGTTTTTTAAGCGTAGCTTACGAGATGATTCAACAATTTTGACGGATGTCGATTTATCATCTGCCTAACATAGTTCCTTTTCCCAACTATGTTAGAGCCGGCTTCGCTCATGATTCGGATGTCGATTCTATAAGATTAAGTATCAATGAACGCTACAGTTGTATAAGACTAAATTATTACCACGAGTTCCAATTCCACTTATTGCAAATGATTTATTAAGCACCTTCATGGCCACAAAGCGAGTCGGGCTTGCAAACAAAGGCTTCCGTTGCACCAAACAGTAAAATAACATTTTTAACGTCATTCTAAAGTTAATTTACACTGAACTAATTTACGCAAAATAAAATTTGTTTTTAACCGACTTCTAAAAAGGAGGAGGTTCTCTATTCGACTGTATGTATTATTTTTTTTTTTTTTTTTTTTATGTATGTTCACCGATTACTCGAAGACGCCTAAACCGATTTGAAAAATTCTTTTTTTGTTTGAAAGGGTATACTTCCAAGTTGGTCCCATAGTCGCCAAGTCGGGATCTGATGATGGAATCTTGGCGAAATCGAGGGAACTCTTCAAATTTTATAGCATAACGTACAGCAATTTTGGTATTTTCTACAACAAGTGAAGCATTTGCGTTTGATAACAACCATTCTACCATCAGATCTGATGATGAAGCCAAGAGTCACGGAACTCCATAATGAGACAATGTATCCTAGTCGTGTTTGGGCTTGTTGTAATTGTAACGGTATGCACTTTCCATGTGAACCACTAAAAAGTGAAAAATAAAAACTTTTTTGCAAAAAATAAAACCGACTTCAAAAAGAAAAAGTGAAAAATAACTTTAGCTTCTGAAGTCGGTGACAAAAAAATTAAATCAATCATACAAACGTCACCGACTTCAGAAGCTAAAGTTATTTTTCACTTTTTCTTTTTGAAGTCGGTTTTATTTTTTGCAAAAAAGTTTTTTCTTAGTATGTTAACGAAAAATGAAGTTACTGCTGCAGACTCACGGAAAAGGTCCTTATTCCAAAAACGAAATATCACATCTTATTCAAAATAAATTTTAGTTGAAAGTCCTTTACGATAAACCCACATTTACTCGGACTTAATCTTTCGACAGAAAAATAAAATAAAGATATTTTAAAACTTCAAGCATATGTACGCAATTTTAAGTCAATATACTCGTAAATTATCATTAATAACCAAGATTAAGTATTAGGTATTATGGTGCATCGATGGTCAAGCAATTCATCAATTCATAACACTTTTTGAGATGTCTGTCTAGAAGTAATTAATTAGTTGACATTGAAATGTATATGATAATAAAATGTTATACTTACTTTAAAACCATTATTACATGCGCATATTTTTCTGAGCGTAAGGCTGGTGCTGCATTTTGAATGCAAGCCAATCTAGGTTTTTACGGATTAAAATTAAACATTTTTACAAAACAAAAAAAAAGCCCGAAATACTGCGTCTCTTAATAACAAAGAAACGCAAAATACTTCATCACCAATGGACTTTGAAAATCAACGAGAAAATCTTACAATTCACACGCATAACATTGGACAAGCGCCTCAATCGCACGCACACACGCACGCTCAAGACTATAAAGACTCGTTGTACGTAAACACTATTATATCTGTGTGCGTACGAAAGAGTTCAGTGGGCCAAACCAACAGGTTTGAGCGCCTGACTATGGATACGACCCCGTTAATAACGAACTTGCATAGATAGTAGAAAACGATTGTTTTTTTTTTATTATTAATATTCGTCTGCTATTTTTTTCGTGTTGATAGAGGATTTTGATGTTGGTTCCGCATTGTTTGCTTTCTAGTAGTGACTTTTAATTTGACCTAGTTTATTTTTAGTAAGATTTTGGTGTATAGTAAAAATAAAATTTATTAAAAGGAGACGGACCCGATTTCATATATTTTTGGGCCTGGATGTAACGAGATAAAAATGGTATGAATGAATGGCTACAGACTTATCAGTCCCTCGCTGAAAATTTTGTAAGTTATGACAATCTGAGAGCTGAGTTATTTGAGGTTTAGTAACAGTGAGATTATGTACAGTCTCTATAAAAGAGCTGATTACTTAAGTTCTTTAAGCACTAATGTATATAGTGGAGAATGAGAATGTCAATGACTTGAAGTCATAAATAGAAAACAGAAATAATTTATCGAAAAGGCGTCCAGAATAAAATATAAAACACATTTTAATGTAGTACAATGTTTTATTCATCTTATACTAGTATTGAAATGTCGTCTAGAAATTGTGCAGGTGGAACAATATAATCTTGGTACCTAGACCAGGTAGGTTATATTTACTTCAAGATTTATATACCAGTATACATATACCTAGTGCATTTAATTAAATACTTTGAGTTTAATTACCTAGTCCAAAGCTTTTATTTTTGTAATTCTGCAATCGATTAACTAAATCGATTATGTTTGAGCTGATTTTTCATACTTTGAAATAGAAAAATATGACCATTTTTTAGGCCCTAACTCATTTGGGCCCACCGTTTTTCATCTCCGCGTTTTCTGTTTTCATTCAGAAAATAAAATGTGGCGTTCTTTGTATCCGTGGCTATATGTGCTCTGATATCGGGAATCATCAAATAATAAGGGTCCTGCATATTCCGTGAAAAAAGTGTACACTGAAACGACTTAGGTAGGCACTGCATGAAATTCTGTCAGGACTAGGAGTGGTAATTTTACAAATAACTTCAATTTGCCAGGGCCCCGAAGCGGTAACTAATAATGGCATTATTTCCAATTTCCCTAAACATCGTGGCCCATAAAACTTCTTTTAATAGTATCTCGCTAGCACAATATTTACAATTATTCAACAGTATGGCGAGACGATATTACACGAGCGATACATCATAAAAATGTATAAGTAGTAAACGCATGCGTAACATCGTTACATAATTATAACATTGATATCACCATACCGCGATCTCTCAAGCCTTTTGTCTAGTAGACAGAGTGAATAGAAACGTAGATGTTGTGCTTTATCGAGTGGTTAGTGGCTAACCTGGTGTCTGAGTTTTTCAGCCGCCCATGGGCCTCTTCGAGAAATATCTCCCAAGCATGCTGGTTACCTCACGAAGTTTTCCTTCACCGAAGCAAGTGTTAAATTATACAATACGGACATGAATTCAAAAAATCAGAGATGCGTGCTATGGATTCGAACTCGAGACCTAGGATTTGGCAGTTCGATTGTCACCCCACTGGGCTATCACTGCTGATAAGATTGACAGTGTTTCACAGTAGATGAGAAGGAGCTTGTTCTAGAGGCAATAGCTCTCAAAGTGTTTATAATTTCTGCAATGATATGACTTTCAACAGGATTGACACACGCTTTTACTACCTAGTTGATTATTATTTATCGGAAATTCAACCGGCCATCACAATGGTTGGAAAAGGCCTGAATTCTTGTCGCGCGTAGTCGGTCGCGTACTGTCGGTTGTGAAGTCAGTGAGAACAAAATACGGCTGTGTCGGTCGTCGCTGACATCAGCGTCACAGTATGATGCTATATACCTAGAACACAATGTTTACTCAAACGCGACCGACCATAAGCGCTATAAGAATTCAGGCCTTTTCAAACCATTTTGATGGCCGGTTGAATTTTCTGATAAAGTGTAATCAACTGGCCTTAGTATTTTGCATTTAGTGAACCTATTATATGTAGTTTGTCTAGGAAATAGGATGTATGTGAATTGACTCCCATTCCTGAGGCCCTACTCCTCCCTACCGGTTCGTCCGTATATTCGGATCTATCAGTCTCTCTCGCGCACGTCTGCAGACGAGTGCGAGTGAGAGACGCGGATAGATTCGAATATACGGACGAAACGTTAGGGAGTAGGCCCTCTGACACTATCAAAAAAATAAAATCCTAATGGTCATCGAAATAGTCATCGCTTGACTTCAGGTTAAGTATAGCGGCAAAACGCAAGGCAATTTCGGGTGAAAAAGCCTCTTTTAAAGTCTAAACAATTATAGCCTTGAGTGACCTGGCTATCAATAAGATTGACGTGATTGTGCGTAGACAACAATTACATTGCAATCAATAGTTTCCTTCTAAACATGAACTTAGCAATGTAAATAAGCCCCACTATCTTATAGGGCTCTCACTCACCGACGCGACGTCTTGTCGCCAAATGACTCAACGATACCTGAAATGTCGGAGCGTCATTCTGGATAGTTCGCGACAGACGATTATGGGGAAGTTATGGATAGGTATTCACGCAATCGCATTTGTGATGAGACTGGTGTGATTAGATTGTGTTATGTGTAATTAATATTTTATTAATATCAGCGGGTCAGGAAGATCTTCAGCGTATACCGAACTGGCATAACTTAGTCCATAGGTGAGAGAGCACCCATTGCATACCGAGTTTCTCAAGTTTAACACGTTAAACCGTTGGTCCCGACTTTTTTTTATTGGAACAAACCCGTCACATTGTATATTCCCAAGCCACTAACTCCTGAAAGCCAGAATCAACAGTGGCGACCAACAGAATAGCGCCGAGACAGTGAATCTCGACGAAGTCCCAGAGAATAAATTCAACTGTCTTGGATCCCGCAACGAAATTAATCAGAAAGTAAAGCGGAGGAGTAGGAAAAAACCCGTAACTTCCACTTCCCTCCATATAAGCAGGAGACGACGTGAGTTGGTCCCGACTGTCATTTGTAGATATTTGACAGTCGTTACAGGTAGTCAGTGGCCCGAAAGTCTGAGGAACAGTTGTGGAGGCAGATACCTTAGGCAGTCGCTCCATGTAAAATACTGGCATTCAGCTACATCCAGTTAGGCTGAAAGCCGACCCCAACATGATTGGGAAAAGACTAGGCTGACTGACTGAAAATCGACCCGAGCGGCTGTTATTATTAGCCACGAGCTCTTAATTTTTTACTGACACATGTTTTTTTTATTATGTTGACACTTTCTTTAAGGCGCTTATACGAGCTAAATTAGCAACTCTATTTGTGGTGGTTCAAACTGCGTTTGAAATGCTGTTAGAATAAAGTTCTAATCAGCTTGCACTACAAAGTGGTTGTTACGTCAGCCACTGCGGGCTAAAATAGCGCGAAATGAGTGGTTTCGATCGATTTACAAAAAAACTATTGATTGGATTAAAAAACTAAAACAGTATCATGCTAATATATTGCTTGTAGAATTATTTGCCAAAAACTCAGAATGATCGCATGCATATTAGTATGTTTTTTATTGTTTGAAAGATATTTTTAGAGGTAAGTTCGTGATTTCTTTTAATCGACCCAAATTAATTGTATTATGTTTTCAAAACAGTATCATGCTAGCATATATCCTGAAGAATATCATATATTTTTCTGGTCTTGTTTATAGCAGTGAATCATACAGGTACTTTTAGTAATATTATAAAACTCGCGTTTAGCTCGTGTAATCGCCTTAATATAATAATTGATATTGCCGTTCAACGTGCCAGTCTTTTGACAAGTTTGTTATTGCAAAGGAAATAAAAACGAGCATAAGTGGTTGACCCGAAAAAATCCAAACATTTTTGTATTTTTTTTTTGTATTGATAAACCATCCCGAAACCTAAGTTTTACTAGCTAATTAAATCAATGAAAACATCATTCTATTATAGCGTATTGTTATCTACACCTGTACAAATAAATACATTATTCACTAATTAAACAACAGTGAATGCCTCATACTCAACAGTTTTGAATCTGAATCATACAGCTGAGGTGTCCGAGTGGTTAAGGAGTTGGACTTGAAATCCAATGGGTTATACCCGCGCAGGTTCGAATCCTGTCCTCAGCGATTCTTTTTTTTTAATTATTAATATTTTAACTGATTAAGAAAGTACTGTTGTTAACTTTACACAGAGTACAAAGTTTAAAAACCAAATAGGTATTTCTATTCTGTTTTTTTTTTTGTCTTTCTGTCCCATTTCATATTATACAAAAAGACTCTACCTAAATGGATATTCTTCCAAAAAAACTAATATGCTCGCTGGACACGTCAATCTAGTTATGCGTATATGTTTATAAATAAAATTGCATTGTCTGTAATTTTTGACCAAGTATATTTCTGTTTGTTCCGGAATTTCCGAAACTCCTGGACCGATTTTGATGGAACTCTTACTGGCATGTAGCTGAGGTTATTAAGAGTGTTAAGAAGCTGAGGCGACGTTTATTAAAAAAGAATGAGGGTTTAATGCAAAAAATTAAAACCCTTGAAATTTTAACAATATCCGATTCAAATAGGGAAATATTTTTTTTATTTATATTCATTTCACGTGGACGAAAGTCGCGGGTCACAGCTATAAAATAACATAAAAATACTCTACCTAAATAGAAATTCTTTAAAAAATACTTAACTAATATTTTTGCAATATGTTTGCTCGTCACGTCAGTACAGATTTTGTCATCCATACGAATGATTAAATTATCTACTAACGTATGCTGATGTGACGACACTTGGGGAAGGCCTATGTCCAGCAGTGGACATCTTTCGCCTGAAATGATGATGATGTATGGCCGATGTGCAAATTCCATAGGTACTTTTATTATTAATGTGGAACTAACTGTCTGGCCGTCGTTCTTTCTGTCTGCTACCATTTCACCCCCTTTTTTTTCGGATGGGAAATCATCAAATGACCCCACTCTGGGCGGAGCGGGAGGGAGTGTCAGACTTTTACTGACTAAAAACCATCCATGTCCCTTCCTCGCCCTTTATGTTTCGGGGCCGCGGTATCTCTTTCGAACAGTCCCGCAGCCCATCATTTCACCCCCTAAAAGCTGGACGGATTTGGATGCAATTTAAATTCAGTACACAGCGTTGTCTGCATTAGGCCAAGGGATACATTTCCTCCCGATAATAATTTCGCGTGGAATAATATTCAACCTCGCGAGCAAAGCCGCGGACAAAATCTAGTAACACGTAATTTCTTTATTAGAAAACTAAACACGATGTATCTTCGTCATTCTAATTGAATGTAGTAATCATAGACTCTTGGCGATCGATGTAACATCATTAATTACATTATAATAATTAGTATTCATACCTACATAAATATAAGTACTATCGTTCGTGAGTTGCATGTGTCAGTGCAGTACTTATATTACCATTATTATTAAGGGGGAACCGTCAGGGTAGCCCGCGAAATTCAAATTTTCTTACGTTTTTTGCAATTTGCAGGCCAGTGGTAGGTTATATGAAGTTGAAAATATCGTTCGCGACTGTAAGACGTATGTAGTTTCAGAATTATGATCATCGAAATCGTCAATACAACCCTCCAAGCTCACATAAGTATAGGAACGACTTTGACCTTGCAAAAATCGTCCATCGACTTATATGAACTTAGAGGGTTGTACTGATGATTTTGATGGTTATAATTCTGTAACTACATACATTTTACAGTCGCGAACGATCTTTTCAACTTCTTACAACCTGCTACTGGCCTGCAAATTGCAAAAAACATAAGAAAAATTGAATTTCGCGGGCTAACCTGACGCTTTCACCTTAAATCGATGAATCTGAAAGACTTTTAGGAAGAACTATTAAATCAAACTCCCTCGCTTGTCTAATAGCCGCAAGCATGACCGCTGAGCATGAAGTAATGTTTATTTTGTTCGAATGGGAAATTATCAAATGACTCCTCCTGCTCTTGGCGGAGCGGGACGGAGTGTCAGACTTTTACTGACTAAAACCCATCCATGTTCCTTCCTCGCCCTTTATGTTCCGGGGCCACGGTATCTCTTTCAAACAGTCCCGCAGCCCCGGGAGTATGAGGTCCTGGGTTTGATTTCCGGTTCGGGAAAAGTGCTATTGGGTTTTTCAATCACGAAGTTCTCAGTAGCAACCACGGAGTCTAGGTTCGTACCCAGTCGATGGCAATAACATCGCTCCCTGTGACATGGGACTTAAAAATAACTGGCGAATTCTGGGTGTTTTAAGTACACCTCTGTCTAATACTTCGGAGATTGCAGGTGTGATGTTACGTTTATAAAAATGTCTCTACTTTTCTCACAACCAAAACTTGAGGCGATAAGACTACTGGCCCCAAACCTTCATAACAATACTTAATAACACCGCCCAAGTAACATTAGAAATGTTATAATAATAAATAAATATCGCTGGACATTACACACATCGCCATCTAGTACCACACTAAGCAAGGCTTGTGTCGTGGTCACTAGACAGTTGTTATACTACATACATATATATATACTTATGTTTGTAAATACTTATTATACCTATAAACATCCATGACTCGGAAACAAATGTTCATGCTCATGACACAAACATTTGCTCCTACCGGGATTCGAACCCGGGACCCTAAGAACGTAAGGCAGCCTCACTACCGCTGCGCCATTCGGGTCGTCATAAAAATGTCTCTAAACAGTCGATGGCAATAACATCGCTCCCTGTGACATGGGACTTAAAAATAACTGGCGAATTCTGGGTGTTTTAAGTACACCTCTGTCTAATACTTCGGGGATTGCAGGTGTGATGTTACGTTTATAAAAATGTCTCTACTTTTCTCACAACCAAAACTTGAGGCGATAAGACTACTGGCCCCAAACCTTTCTAACAATACTTAATAACACCGCCCAAGTAACAAAAGTATTATCTCACAACTGACGTCCATTGTCTCACAGCCTCTGCCTGTCTGCCTAGGATTATAGGCGTGATGTTATATAATGTACCACCACAACTGAACCTAACCTAAGATAAAAATCTGGCTCTCATTATAACCTATCTTAAAGACTACTTAAAAGTGCAACTTAAACCGTATAATCAGCGCTTTTAATAGCCCGCTTACCCAGCAAGTTCTAGAATTATACACAATCTCTGTAATTCACGAAATAACGGTTAAATTGTAGGAGAAACCTTGGTATGTTGTGTATAATTGCACGTTTGCTGTGTTCGTATGGTGAACGGAAATGTTCGAAGTGACATGGGTGCTCAAATTGCTAACTTCCTCTAAAAGTGCACACGTTTTTAACTATGTCTTTACTTTTGAGATGTCATACATGTACATGTATGAGTCACAGAAATGTTTAACTTAATCCTCGTCCCTACGACCCTACCGAGCCAATTTGTCGTCTCCGCTCAAGAACAGGCACCTCAAAGGTCATAGAATCTCAAATTCTACTGCTTAAATTATTTTATATTCTGTGAGCTAAGTCAAACTTAAGATCTGTTTCATTTCTATCCATTTGTTTTCTCATAGAGATTTTAAATCATAGCATTACTGAGTACTGATATCCAACCAATACCAGTACTTTTCATGAAATGACTGCCTGATCTCTAAAACCCTTTGAATGAGTAATATGATACCCCCTTGTATTGTACAACGGGCAGGTGTCCGCAAATCCACGTCAAAGCGCGTTTTTTGCGTATGGGCTATAATCCACCACGCGGGCCCAGTGCGGGTTGGTAGATGTCACATGTCTTCGAATTTTTGGTACTAGGACATGCCGGTTTCCTCACGTTGATTTCCTTCACCGTTTTTTAGAGCAGTGGTGATGAAATAAATTACACAAAGTAATGCGCCTGCCTGGGTTCGAACACACGACTTACTGTTCGTAAGTCGGGGCCGCCACCACTGGGCCACCGCTGCTCTTATGATACCCCCTTAGTAAGAACTTGATGACTGAAGACTAAAAACAACTGAAAAATGATGACACCTAAAACAACTATGTATTATCTGACACACTACGCTATAGTTTAATCAACAATTCAGTAAAACCAATTGTGTATGCACGACGCAGCAAGATAACTCAATCGATTAATATTAATTACTGACAAGGTCTGAACGGAATTACCATGTTAGTCACAGAATTCTAGTCATCAATAAATCGCCGAACCGAGGTTAAAAGTCCACAATCTTTGTCTGCGTGTCGTGACTGAATTTCAATGGTTTTTCGCGAATTTGTCAAACAACTTCGCAACATAAGACTGGGAAAGATAATTAGTTAGACTAATACCAACCAACATGATGTGGGAAATAATCACAATGACCCTAGGGTAATTGAGGAACAGTCACATCTTTCTACTGTAATATTTCGGTGTTCTTCACTTCACCGATTAGCATATTTTTCAGGGCTCGAATCACAATTAATCAACAAAAACATAATATTTAGATATAAAACCCCCAGGTACTACCGTATATTTTCATTGTTCAACCAAAGTTCGTGCACTGCTGGACATAAAGTCTCCACTAACGTCGCCACAGCTATCTGAGCTGAGGTTTTTCACATCCAGGGGATCCCCTTATCTCTTTCTCCTGAGGACTTTAATCACTTTCAAAGTGACGCTACTACTTTTACCAGAATGTCTTATTGTTTAAGGCTGTCAGTGTACTGTCCCTAATATTTTACTAATCAGAGCATTTTCTTTGTCAACAGAAAGAAAATGTCATCGTTCTAACCGGGATCAGCGCACCCATAATTTAAAATGGCGGTTTGTTCGGCCGCGGTGATCATCGAGAAGGCCAACAAGTACTATGGCAGGCCTGACAAGGCCGACTTTAAGCCTGTCCTCAAGGATATGGACATGGTCGTCGATAGGGGAATCATGTAAGTATACAACGGCACAATTAATATCCCTTTTTCTCTCTCATGCTGTAATGTCTTGGCGCTTGAACGCTCAAGAGACCCGCGTCTAGCGAATGCGGGAAAAACAAATGACAGTCATGCCATAAGTCACTGTGACGAGACTCACTTGAAAGAAACAATTGAAACACACTCTTAGCCTATAATTGTGCAGTCAAAGTCACCTTTACGCTGCCACCGACGAAGCACTGGTACTGGCGAAGGTATTGGCGAAGTTCTGGGCTAACAAAATATAAAATTGTCGAGACAGCGACAAAAAGAAGAAGAATTCCCGTGGTTGTGGTTCATGGTAGGCTTTTTCTTTTGTTTTCTCTTCGTGAATCCTCACACACACACAGTTGCTGTAAGATTTGTTTTTGATATGAATGAACATAATGGCTTCAAATGTCACAAAATAAGTGTTCAAAACTAAGTTAAGCTTAAAAGTAGTTATTAATAGTAGTACATCTTTTTGACTTGAACATCAAAAGGTACTTGAAGTTTACTAAATTGTCTAGCTAGACAATTCCTTCCTTGTAAAACACTTTTAAAATCTATTTATTGTTTTTATCTTCTTCAGATTTTTTTGTATTTGCTAAATTCATATAATATAGGCAATCTGATGAAAAAATATAATAAAATCAATCGTTTTCCACAGATACGGTCTACTCGGCCCCTCAGGATGTGGGAAGACCACGTTACTGTCCTGCATAGTGGGCAGGAGGAAACTAAACAGTGGAAACGTCTGGGTCCTCGGTGGAAGACCTGGAGAGAAGGGCAGTGGTGTGCCTGGACCCAGGGTTGGGTATATGCCTCAGGTATGCGTCTTACTACGTTATATCTTTCTACTAGCTCATCCCCTGCTAGCTTTTTCCCAACTTCCTATTTTGAGAATCCAGTTTAACAGGATGCAGCTGAATACGCCACGGTGCGACTACCAATCTGGACTTCCCAATCCAGTAACTGGAAATGTAAACAGAATTTTGTGATAGCTCATTTTGAAGAAATGTCCAACGGCCCATAGAGTTACTTGCCCGTTCTTCTCCATAGAGATCTAAGTTTGGGACTCTCTTGGGAAACCATGTGAATGGTTTAATTGAAATCAATACTTAAG
Organism: Xestia ashworthii; assembly: GCA_950022955.1. Classification (NCBI taxonomy): domain Eukaryota; kingdom Metazoa; phylum Arthropoda; class Insecta; order Lepidoptera; family Noctuidae; genus Xestia; species Xestia ashworthii. The sequence continues at coordinate 15,509,074 of OX465570.1, read as the reverse complement.
TTTTTAAATACTGGTATTCAGTTATCACTGGTAAGACTGGAATGGATGGTTTAAGTTTCAAGTTTTAGAATGATTGAATCTTAAACTACAATAGCTTATACGTCGTGAACGTTTCAAATAATGCACATGAAACTCGGAGATAAAGTTGCTTCTGGTAGTGAAAGAATTTTCGGAATCGGATCAGTAGTTCCAAAGATTACTCCCTACAAACAAACTTTCCCTCTTTAAAACATATAAACGTTATTAGTATAGATTTCCATTATAATTCATATTTCTTCTCTTCTCAGGACATAGCCCTAGTTGGAGAATTCACAGTCCGCGACGCCATATACTACTTCGGCAGGATCTACGGCATGCAGATGGAGAAGATGGTGGAAAAGTTCGAGTTCCTCTCGAATCTTCTGGACCTGCCTAGTGGAAGCCGGCTCATCAAGACCCTGTCTGGGGGCCAGCAGAGGAGGGTGTCGTTGGCTGCTGCCCTGGTGCATGAGCCTGAACTTCTTATATTGGATGAGCCGACTGTTGGACTGGATCCTGTGCTGAGAGAAAGGTTAGTCATCATATTAATGGGATACTGCCAGCATCGAAGGAATCATTTTTTTGGTTTTTGTATGGATAGACAAAATAGTTCTTCATACAATTGGGCATCAAAGGAACAAATCCGATAAAATAAATTTCTGTTGGTCAATAAAATAACCCTATATTTTTGTAGATAGATTGTTTTAATGGTAACACCATTCAATTCATAAACCTTCAACATGGTATAGTACTAATATATTACAGAGGTTTAATTACGGATTATTAAGAACAGAAGAGTACAAGGAATTTATTAGTAAAAAAAACACAGATTTGCATTGTGTTGTAATAATTCCTATTCATATTAAAATTACAACTGACAACATATTGACGCTAATTCTCTTTATGACAGCGTCAATTTGACACTATAAGTAATGCTATTATGTCGAGGAAATACAAATTATCACTAAATAATATAATTGATGATCACGTGAAGATTTTTTCTACCGTTTTTTGCTACTGAAGTCAAAACTATTCATTTAGTAAAGCAAGATTAATGACTGTCTAAACGATTGTCGTCGGTAACTATGTAATTGTACAAAAAATCTTTGAGTAGGGACCCAAGAGTCTCTAGTCATGTAAATTTATGACGCATTTAGTTGGAGGATTCGTATCTAGAGAAAATCGGCCTGAAAAACAGATTCCTTAAAAACTTACTGCAGTTCTCTGCTTGTACTTCTTACTCGTTCACTCTATCTATCATGGGGGTTTCGGTTTCCGCACTTAGTCCTTGAAATGGACCATTGTGCGAGAGCCATGGTGGCCGATTACTACAACCAGCCCACCTCCCTCCAGAAGCAGATTATACTTCCCGGTCTCCTCAGGACATCTGCAAGTGATTCTGGCGTTCCCAGGGTCTCCTCGCGAATCTTAGTAACGCCTGTGCACTCCAGGAGCACATGCGCTCCCGTCTCTTCCGCCTCCATGCACGCTCTGCACAGGGGACTGTCAGTGATACCTAGGGTGTGGAAGTGTTTGTTCAGCGAGCAGTGACCAGTGATGGTCCCCGTCACCAGACGCAGGCTATCTCTGACCAGGCGCAGAAGGCGCCTGGTCAGCTTTGGATCCAAGGATGGCATAGCTTCCTTGGATTGCCTACAACCTGGTGTCGAGGCCCACCATTTCTCTGCTTGTAATCGGGTGTGATCCTTTAACCAGTTCCTCAGCTGCTTGAAGGGAATGGGCACAATGGGTTCGGGTCCGTAGGGTTTTGTGCTGGATCCTCTTATGGCAAGTACTCGTTCACTCTTGACAGAGTTGTCGTGGTCATAGAGGAGCGCCCATAAGTACGTTCGCTGCCTTCGCGATCCTTTTCCAGCGGTCTCTATTGGCTGCATGGTGAGCACATTCTGTCACAGTTCGAAATGAACCAACGTTCTCTGCTTAACATTGGTTTTTCCAGAACCAATCCTATTTAGAATAGATCGAATCAATGGTAAAAAGCTTCGTTGCGTTATTAACTTTGTTACCTGAATATTCGATCGAACGGGGCCAAATGCACAGGTCTCATTGAACAAGCTAGTATATGCGGTTCACTTTGTAAAGCTTTCATCCTGTTTAGAAAACTGGCACGGAATTTCCGTTTTGGTTCTTTACTTGATACTGACTAGAAGCCCTACTAATCACTGCATCTTTAAAATCAACGAATCCTTTCAAATGGCTGGAAGAAGGCTTGCCCAAGACCTTGCTGCCATGCTTTAAGTATATAGGCACACATAATATAGACACTCTTCAATAAGTTTACCTAACATACGGAACTTACTAAAGCGGTGCAAACTTTATATTACAATTCAAAACTTACGCAATGCCAACTTTGCCAAGCAAAATGTGATGTCTTATAAAATAATGACGTGTGAATTGTCGCGTAGATTTATCAGACTACAATGTAACGTTTCAAGGTTTTTTGTAAAATAAAATATGTTAATAACTCTTAATTTTTTCAGAGTTAATGACATTGGCAATAAAAAATATAATAGGTACTCGTAGATGAGTGGCGCGGGTATTTAGATTTCTCTTTAGACTTGCATCATTTCAGTTTGTTCAGGAGTTTTTTCACGCTGCGCACTCATGAATTCAAGGAGGTTCAAAATCGCCTTATGATGCTTAGTGTACAGAGGTGAAACTTAATTTTTTATACCTCAGGGCCTCACCAAAATTGAAATCTTATTAATCTTTTGACATACAGAGTTTCCTTGATGTCTCTGATTTTGGATAGGTCATATTATTATAGGCATATAACATAATTTCCCAGTTTGACACATTACACTCAAGTTGATAAAGATCTTGGTTGCTTTGTCCGGCGTAACGCTTCGTTAATCTAGTAGTCACCGGCACAACTTTGGAGCATGAGGTCGGGCAGTGCTTTTTTTTAACTTTTTTTATTCAAAAAAACACTGTTTACATTTATTTTACAACACGTAAACATACCACACAAACCATCGTGGGCTTAACAGTGGTATGCCAGCCAAGCTGCCACAACATGATCAACATGATACCCGCGCGATTCGAGCGCAACCGGCTATACGGTAGGCGCGAGTTTTGGGTTTCAGGATTTTTTCAGTAGCAGCTATCTTTGCGCCCGGTTGATTTCGTTGCGGGATCCAAGACAGTTAAATTGTTTCTCTGGCAGTTCGTCGAGCTTCATTGTCTCGGCGTTTTCTGGTGGTCGCCACTGTTGACTGTAGCTTTCAAGAGTTTAGAGAGAGTAGAGAGTAGAGGGTTTAGGAATAGAGAGACGGCTCGTGTCTGAACGCGTGAAATGTGGATGTACACTTCTACCTAATCCTGCACGATTACAGGTGTGATGTTACGTTTATAAAAATGTCTCTGATTTTCTCACAACTAAATCGTGAGATCATAAGGCTACACTGTCCCCCAAACTTCTTCATAACAGTACTTAATAATACCGCCCAAATAACATAATAAGTATTGTCTCACCACGGATGTCCATTGTTTTATATCACAATGAGTTAAGTTTGATCACTGATAGCTATCTATTGTCCATCAGAAAATGTTTCTTACGTCAGAGACGCCATTGAATTTCTTTTTGGAAAGTTGATTTACATGGTATTGGTTTTCGTGGAATAAGAAAAAACATTGGAGCTTTTTCTGATCATTTTCTTTTTCAGGAGAAAACCAATTTGAGATGTGGGTAATTTTCAAATTTCAAAAATAATAATAATATTCCACAATAATATATAATAATAATATTCCACAACTATCACACAACGCCATCTAGTCCCAAGCTAAGCAGAGCTTGTGTTATGGGTACTAGACAACTGATAAACATACTTATATATTTCTAAATACATACATATTATAGATAAATTACACCCAAGTTAAAAATCTATGCCGCCTAAATAATATTTAGCCATCAGTAAGATTCATCATCATCATCATTAGCTGTTAATGTTCCCACTGCTGGGACACAGGCTTCCTCTCTATGAGAGGGAATGGCCTATAAATCCAAAACGCGGGCCCATTGCGGGTTGGTAGATGTCACATGAGTAAGATGAACCACGTAAAGTTACTTCTAGTTTGATGTACAAAATGCTTGGTTGACGGCTTCGTGATGAGGTTGTTTACACCCTGTGTATTGGCATAAGGATATAACTACTTCTTCTTTATCGTGTGGTATAGTGCCTAACCTGGTGTAAGAGTTTTAATGCCTCTCATGACTTGACTTTTCATGTCGCTTGCCGTCAAGAAATATCTCTCAGGCAGGCTGGTTTCCTCACAATGTTTTCCTTCAACTTCCGATAATTACACAATACTCACATGAATCCGTAAAATAAGAGGTGCGTGTCTCAGGTTACGTAGATCTCGAGACAAGTTCTATTGGGTCAGCCTGTATAACTATATTATTGTGTTTTGTGGGATTTTGAAAATGAATGAATACCCTGTAGTTAAAGACACTAATAAGGAAGAATAATCTTGCATGCAATTAGCATATCCTATTATTTAAAGTTGATACTAATGTATTTTGCAGTCACGTACCACAGTTGTATGCAGTACAATTAGGTACTTATTTTAACACCTATTTGACAATTACTTACTTAATGATCTACCTAGGCAAAGGTAATTCAAATCAACATAAAATTATGAAATTCATACATTTGAGGCACTCTTTCCGATACACGGAGGGGTGATCAATTTATAATAGATGGTCAACACGGTAACAATGTAGATGGTGATCAATTTATAATAGACTAGCTGACCCGCGCAACTTCGTCTGCGTCAAATAAGAGAAAGAGAGGGTTACAGAGATTGGGTCGTAAGCACCTATAATACAATTTTCAAAGAGCACATCATACACGTCCTTCCGCATAATGAAAATGCGCGCCCAGTACATGATCATTATTTTGCTGCGGAGTTATTTAAAACGGTGTATCTCCTAAGGTATGCATTGAAATCAATTTACGTGCAATACGAAACGCGTCCATCAATTCTGTTAATATTGTTGATAGCAAAATTTGAAGTAGATTGGACCAAGGAATCACATTTTCCCATACAAACTTTGCCCCCCACCTTTTCACCCCCTTAGGGGTATAATTTCAGAAAATCCTTTCTTATCGGATCATAGGCATACGATAAGAAATGATTTTCTAAAATTATAATACAAAAAATACACCCTCCAAGCTTCAGGTTTCTACAATCTGCGGTAAAGGCTGTGCGTTGATCCATCACAGTCCTTCAGGACAAAGCATTTTTATTATTTGTTGATAGTAGGATTTGAACTCGTTTGTATTTGTAACTTTTCGGGTTTTATGTCTGATGTACATTCGTATAGTCTACATTTTCTTCGTAGTATTATTTTATTTGTAAATACAGGGTGGAAACGATTAAGCGGGCAGAAAGGGGAGCTTCCTTAACCGTTGTGTATTAGAAACAGGATCGATTGGCATCAAAAAATGTTTTGTGTAAAATAGCAATTTTCTTGCTAACTGTACTTTTTTAATCTGTGAATGGGGATCAAAATTCCACGAAAAATTACGGATGGTTTCTAAGACCATTTTCATGTAGCTGCAACGGTTAAGGTGTATCATTATTGGCATCAAAAAAATTGTTTTATGTAAAATGGCAATTTTCTTGCTAACTGCACTTTATTTTTAATTAAATCTGTGAATGGGCATCAACATTTAGCGAAAAAATTATGGATTGTTTCTAAGACCTTTTTCGTGTGTGGCGAGGAAAGCCGATTTTCTTGAGTTCCGCTATTTTGGGCGTAATTACTTCAACAATCAAATTTCAAGAAAACTGAGAAATTATATTTACCTGTATTAGATTTGAAGTATTTACAGCAACTTTTAAAGGTTTATACTTCATTGGATTTTGTTCCATAGGTGTATGAAGTTTATTAATTTTAAACACAAAACCCTCTTTTTTACGTCTCTGGATGAATTTTTTTAAAAACGCTGAAACAGGTATTTCTTTATTTTCAATAATAAGTATTTACTCTGAGTTTCATGATTCTAGAACAATCTAAAAAAAATTTTTCATACAAACTTTACCCCCCCTTTTCACCCCCTTTTTCCAATATTTTCCATAATTTCTATAGCCTAAATGTTATTCTGAGTTTATTTAAATAGATTAGTGAAGTTTTCATCAAAATCCGTCCAGCAGTTTTTACGTGATGCGCGTTCAAACAAACAAACAAACAAACAAACAAACAAACAAACAAACAGACAAACAAACAAAAATTTAAAAAATGGTTTTAATATGTTCAGTTGCTTATTTTAAGTCACCCTGGGCGATTTTTTTTTTTTAATCTTCAATGTACAGATTTTTTGGTCTTAACGATTTTATTATATGTATAGATGGTGAACACTCATCCAAACAGTGACAGCCTAGTGAACTGTCGCCCTGCCAAGTCCTATTATAAAGGGTGTAAAACACCTCTTCACAAAGCCGAAAGGCACTTGTTCTGCCCGTAATTGCGATATTTTTTTTGTTCTACACCATACCTGGGAACCTTCTAGTTACGGAGATATGGGGGGTCAAAGTTTTGACAACTGTTTTTTTAAATACAAGTTTGTTTTTGTAAGATTTTGACTTTTAACACCTCCACGATCCCCGTACTATTCAATCCATCCATCAGCACAAAGTTTTAAGTGCGTTACATTGAGTTGTACCACAAAACATGATTTATAACCTCAAAAAAGAAGTTGTTTCCCAGCAATATTTTTTGCGTAAAGTTACTTATTTTGATGTACAGAATGCTTGGTTAACGGCTTTGTGATGAGGTGGTATAATTGTCACTTGCTTCGTCGGTCGAGGAAAATATGTTGAGAAACCCAGCATGCCTTTTTTTTTTTTTCCAGCATGCCTGAGACATATTTCTCGACGGCATGAGCACTATGTGAAGTCAAGTCATAGGCTCATGGGTCGGCCGTACCCTGATACCAGGTTAAGCACCAACCACACGATAAAAAAAAAGACTCATCCAATGAATAACTGCGGCAAGCATTGCTTAACCTTACGGATGGTATCATTTAGTCATGCGGACTTCCTATCCTCAAGTCCACCAATGACTGTTAATTTAATAAGTCTCCTTGTTTCCACATCGACCTTGCCTTTCAGACAAGTTATTTCATCACATAATGGATTTATCATAACTTCATAAAGTGTGCAATCATGACGGGGCAGTTTCCTGCTACTTACTATATTGACTTTCGTCAGATATTTTGTAATATTTATAAGTTCCGTTTTGTATGCAATTCTTTGAAAAAAAAAGTCAATTTAAAGGCACTATTGATTGACAAATCAGTTAAAGAAGAAAGGCAGCCTACCATGCGATCTGGAGAACACACTTAATTTGATCAATTATTAAATCTTTAAGGCTGAATCACGATTGATGCTGTTTCTCTATAGCAAAAACAATATCACATCATTCTTAAAAAAAAAATGTGTTTGGAATTGTCATTTATTTTGTTCTCAGCATAATTTCACATCTCTTTTATTTTATTTATTTTACATGCACAATACCTTGAGTCCATAATTTCCCTCGCGAGGCTACCAAAACATTTACTTATAAAACATAAACTTTAACATAACATTTCTCCTTTTTGTCAAGGTTTATTAAGCAGTCAATCAAGTAACAAGACATATCAAATCTCCTTGGATATCTATGGTCAAGCCATTTCTACTTCTGAATTTAAATACTAAAGTTCTAATTAAAAAAAACGCTCATTTAAATAAGAGATGTACGCCCGTGCTCAATAATTTAAACAAACAGCGACTAGTATTAATTTCAACTGTCATGGCTGAGCCGAACATTGATTACCATTTATGTATTCATTAAGGTGCAACCTTTTGTAAAAACAGAAAATATAAAAATAACTCATTTAATATTAAGAAAATACAATATAAAAACTTAAGTTAGTATGCGTTTGGAACTAAAGACCAAAAACTCCACAACTGTATCCGCATACAAAATTTATACCAATTATTTTACTATACCTAAACTATATTTTATAACATTAGGAAGTATACCAATTCTAAGTGATACTTACAGTTCATTAATTACTTAGTAGTTCTAGTGAACGCTTTAAAAATCATTTCCTACCTAGTGGGAGTCCAAATTCTTGGGAACAAAAGCCGCCATCTTATTTTTTCAATAGCTGCTGCCCGCGAACATCTTCGAACCAGAAGAATATGACTTTCCTTTTGAGTCGGATCTTTCACGGAATCCAAATCACAAACATTTTTTAAATAAAACTAGCCAATTTACTCCTTATAACATCAGCTATCTGCCAGTAAAAGTAACGCCAAAATCGGTCCAGCAATTTCGGAGATTACCTAAAATAAGCAGACAGACAAACCAACAAGACAACACAAACAAAAATTTTAAAATATCGTTTTTTATTATAAGTATCGTGACGTAGGTATCTGCTCTCATATGCATTCAGTAAAAAGCTATTATTTTGAAATGTAATTTCAAAAGCCGGCAATTCAATTTTTTTTATTTGTAGGTTGTCAACGGCATTCGAAGGCCTAAATATCCTTATAACACTTAACATACATATTGTTGTCTAACCTCTAAAATACGACCTCTTTATAAAGTAATCAATTTAATACAAAATCACCTCGGAAGTAACCTTCGCGAATACTCAAAAAGTCACCGATTTGAATATTCAGATGACCTATAAACAGCTTGTAAACGTTACAAGATAAATATTTCTCATCCTTCATAATGTTGAATCAATGTCAAGAGAAACCAACATGCCTGACCCTTTGCTACGGCGAAACGATTTCACAATTCAATTCACATGTCATAAAACTCAGATGTAATAAAAAAAGAATTCATTTTTCTTTTGTTTATTTGAAAATGGCCATGACTTACAAACTGGCTAGTAAGAAGGCTACAAAGAGGTTCCTACAGATACATGACGAGCGCATTGCTCGCTACTGTAGTCTTCGAAGGGTTAGGCAGAAGCAGGGTGGCTATTAGCCCCTGATCTGTCTAGCCTGACCGGTCAGACGCCATTGTTTAACTATTGTGTCTACTTCGCTGACAGTTAATGAAGTGTTACACCCACAATTTGCCAGTTGTGTTTTAAGTTCCATGTAAGTCCTATTGCCATCAACCGGGCACAGATCCAGACTTTGTGGCTGTGTATCCAATAACACTTTGCCCGACCCTGGAGACCACTCAACCAATGAGACATTATTAGCTAATTTATTATCATCATCTTCCTGCTCGTGTCCCATTCTATTTGTGTTCGGCGCAACACGTTTTCTTATTCCATTCACCCCTTTCAGTAGTCACGGCATCATTTACTCCTTTCTCTTTCATAGCATTCCTCACGTAATCCATCCATCTTCTCTTTGGCCGTCCTCTCTCTCTCTCTCTCTCTCTCCATCTATCAACACTCACGTCCATCGCTCTTTTAGTAACATGCGTTTCACTCCTCCTCATTACATGTTCATACCAAGATAATTCATGTATTTCCAATTATTGATTACTTTTTATCATTCTGCAATTCTTCTCCAAAAAGCAATTCATCTACTCATTAAACAGCTGTAACTCTTATTGCTTTACAACACTTAGGTGCGGTAAGGTGCTCAGTGATGCACGGCAGCCATTGTTGCCAAATCTGAATCTATCTCGTCATTATGATCGCAATTTGTTAAGAAATGGCGCCGATGTGATACTTATTTTTTTAGGGTGATCTTGTTTGAGAAAAAAAATGTTAGGCTTGATTAAAACTATCACATTGAGTACAAACGTAGCTCGTGGCTCGTTTATAATCGTAGCTTAACAGCCGCATGGGTTAATCTTTAGGTTAAGCGGCGCTTGCCTAGGTTTGTCTTTGGATGGGTGAACTGTATTACATACAGAGTTTGCTCCGGGTCTTAGGAAGCACGTTAATCCGTTTGTCGAGGCTGTCATGGTTAGATCTTCGTTACGGGTAGACTGAAATCCGATGCTGTAAGTCTGACTAGTCTTACCAGTGGTGTCGTATTACGCAGTTGTTGTGGAGGTCAGATAGGCACTCGCTCCATGTAAAAAACAGGTAACACTCAGATGCATCTGGTTAGACTGAAAGCCAACCGCAACATAGTTCGGGAAAAGATTCGATTTGATTAATTCTTAATTTTGATTCTGTTATGACTTACGAGGCATTCCTAATTTCCTATACCAAAAATGCTGTTTAAAAAGTTGTTTTTTTATTGATCTTGAAGCTAGATTCTAAGCAGGTTTCAACTGATGTAGGTCATAAGTATGTAGGGTAATAAAAGTAATAATTATAACGTTGTGGTAGAATTCACATGTTCTCGAGAATAGACAATTAATATTACATCGCCTGCGATAAATAATAATGCATACAAAATACGTTTTATTTTTTACGCACCGGGCGTCGGGGGCCACGTGGTGGCTACCGGGCACCGTAGACGCGGGCCTGTGGACGGTTGGCTATGGGCTAGCTAGCCGTCCGTCCGTCTAACGACGACAGGCCGTGTCGACGGCGCGTTCGTGTTCCACGCGCGCCTCAAAGAGATGTCACCATAAGGGGAGGGGCCCGCAAGGGCCGAAGCCTGCCGGGGTTGCGGGCCTGTTCGAAAGAGATACCGCGGCCCCGGAACATAAAGGGCGAGGAAGGAACATGGATGGGTTTTAGTCAGTAAAAGTCTGACACTCCCTCCCGCTCCGCCCAGAGTGGGAGAAGTCATTTGATGATTTCGCATCCTAAAAAAAAAAAAAAAAAAGAAAAAAAAAAAAAGAGGTCATTTGATGTTTTTCCATCCGAATAAAAAAAAGGTTTCTGCTGAAGAACACAGTTCACGGTTCTGGAGGTCACAGTGTGCAGTGGTCGCAAGCGTAACTGCGCCAGCTGCTAAGGTCCTTAAATCCCCAGGTGATAATCAGTAGTAGCCCGGAGTTACATTTGTCCACGGTTGACCACAAAAGGATTGCGGTCTCAAATGTGAGATAGGATCATTGGAATTAGTCATAACTATTGGAATGAATGATTCAGAATACAGAATTATGTACCAACGGCTTAACGTGCTTGCATGGAAACATGGTTTGTCGGAAACGGATGGTCACCCATCCACGGACCGTCCTTCGCGAATTTCCGTTTAGTCTAGTCTATGTAGTAGAGTCTCGCAAGACTTGCAGACTCTTACTGCAAGACCTAGACCAAGACTGAGAGCGCAATACCAAGACCAGGTGTATTGACGCAAGACCAAGACCAAGACTGGCTAAGGTCTCGTCTTGGTCTTGCATTTGGGCAACGTGTGAGATAGGACTATATCATTACAATTTAGGTCTTACAGTATACAGTGAGTTCATGCTGTGGTCAACCTCAGGGGCACACAAATTTAATAATTATATAAAAAAATTAAACAAAGAACAATTATTAATAGTATTCACAATGCGCTCAAGTCTAAATTTAAGTCTAAAAATTCCTTTACTTGAGTGTTCGTTAAGAAATTTAAATAATTTATTTTTGAATTTAAAGATGTTGCAGTCTCTAATGTCCTTCGGAATTTTATCATATATTGTAGGCGCTATGACAAATGCACTTTTCCTTTAATGATCAGGTTTATATTGCGTACTTAGTTTTGTAAATATTCTTGTTCTGTTGCGTGATCTCGTCACTCTTTCAAGCAAATGTGTGTGTTTTTTTGATAAAAAGGGCCACTTCAAAGATATACAGTGACGGTACTGTGAGTATTTTTAGTTTTGTAAAAGACTGCTTGCAGACCGGATATTGCACGGATGCATCTTTTTTAGGGTTCCGTACCTCAAAAGGTAAAAACGGAACCCTTATAGGATCACTTTGTTGTCCGTCTGTCTGTCTGTCTGTCTGTCTGTCTGTCAAGACCTTTTTTCTCAGGAACGCGTGGAGGTATCAAGCTGAAATTCATATCAAATACTCAAGTCTATGGTCTCTTGGAGCTGTGAAAAAATCAAACTTCTAAGTCAACGCGATCAAAAGATACTCCCGTTTATGCCGCAAATTTTCGACACTCGCAAGGGAATCAAAACCTACAGGGTACTTCCCGTGAACTCAGAATCTTGAAATTTGGTACGAAGCAACGTCTTATAACACAGATAAAGGAAAAATTGCGAAAAGCATAAATTTTTAGTTACATCATATAATAAAAATATTTTTAATAATTTTAAACTTATTACCCCTTTACTCATGAACGCGTAGTGGTATTATATTGAAATTCTTAACAAATACTCAAGTCTATAATATCTTTAAGCTGTAACAAAATCAAACTTCTACGTCAACGCAATCAAAAGATACAGCAATTAAAGCCGCATATTTTGAAACTCGCAACTACTCGCAAGGGAATCAAAACCTAAAGGATACTTCCAGACGACCTGGAATCTTGAAATTTGGCATGAAGCAACGTTATAAAGTACACATATAGGAAAAATTCCGAAAATCTTAAATTACCATAACTTTTACCTACAGGTTTGTACGGAACCCTCGGTGCGCGAGTCTGACTCGCACTTGGCCGGTTTTTATTGATGTGAAATATCACGTTAAACGGACTCAATAAACCAGTAAACCAGCCGGCCGGCCGGTTCAGTAAACCTCCAATATCTCTAAGGTTCCCGGGTCTTTCAGCTCCATTTAAGTTGCCATCCTTTATTAATCAAAATCCTTCATCATCATCATCATCATTTCAGCCGAAAGTCGTCCACTGCTGGACATAAACCTACCCCAAGTGTCGCCCGCGATACTTGGCGACTTTGGGTTGGGTGTGTGTGTCCCGTGCGACTCTCATCCAGCGAATTCCTGCAACCTTCATCAGGTCATCGGTCCACCTAGTGGAAGGTCTTCTAACGCAACGTCTTCCGGTTCGCGGAACCTCTTAATTACTCATAATTCTCCTACTCATATTCTTACCAAAATGTGGCAATACTACCCGTTGCATATAATTCCGTGTCCAGTGTCTGTATCTATCGAAGAACATTCCTCTCTGCGTCACTCGTCTTGGCAATGTCTCGGTCGTCACTCGTCGCCTGTTGCAACTGATCGCAATTACGTGCGTTTGCACAACCGTTGCATGCTGGTTGCTGGTTGTTGATTTTGATGTGATAATGATCTATTGTGCAGTAGTGATTGTTTTTTCTGGGTCTAATCCGTTATCTGTTGATTAATTTGCGAGCAAGTGTAATGGTGAACGAGGGAAATCAATTTATGAATTTGATTGTATCGAATCCCATGTGAGTGTGACTCAAAGAGTGATGAATATAAATGTTCATGGATTGAGAGGAAGACCTAAAACAAAAGATAAATGGATTATGTGGGGAATGATAGAAAGAGAGAATGAGTCATCATCATCATGGGCCTATTAATGTTCCCACTGCTGGGACAGACCTCCTCTCTATGAGAGGGAATGGGCTATATAATCCACCACGCGGGCCCAGTGCGGATTGGTAGATGTCACATGTCTTCGAATTTATGGTTCTAGGACATGCCGGTTTCCTAACGATGTTTTCCTTCACCGTTTTGAGAGCAGCGGTGATGTAATAAATTACACAAAGTAATGCGCCTGCCTGGGTTCGAACCCACGACTTACTGAACGTAAGTCGGGGCCGCCAACACTGGGCCACCGCTGCTCAAAAAAAAAATTAGAAAATGCGTAAATACTGTAAATGATAGCGTTTTCCTAATGGGAAATCATCAAATCCCGCTGAGCGGAGCGGGATCCCAGTGCCAGACTTTTAGTGACTAAAACCCATCCATGTTCCTTCCTCGCCCTGTTCCGGGGCCGCGGTATCTCTTTTAGTGACTAAAACCCATCCATGTTCCTTCCTCGCCCTGTTCCGGGGCCGCGGTATCTCTTTTAGTGACTAAAACCCATCCATGTTCCTTCCTCGCCCTGTTCCGGGGCCACGGTATCTCTTTCAAACAGTCTTTGCGGGCCCCCTTTCTTTTTGCTGACATCTCTTTGAGGCGCGCGTAGAACACTAACGCGCCGTCGACACAGCCTGTCATCTGACTATAACCATACCTGGACCATTAAAGACAAAGAATCAATCAGTCATTAAAGTGTAATTATTAATTCGGTCCCCATTATAATCATCGCACTCATCAACATCTGCCTAGCCTTTTCCCAACTATGTCAAGGTCGGCTTCCAGTCTAACCGGATGCAGTTGAATACCAGTATTTTAGGAGCAACTGCCTATCTGACGTCCACAACCCAGTAACTTTATAATACAATACCTTTTGGTAAGACTAAATGTCAGACGATATATTGTAGTCTTTGGTCAGACGTACTAACTAGCTTGTGGAGGAAAAGCCAGTTAGTACTGGGTAATACGATATTCCTTGATAAGACTGCCTTTCTGTGACGACTGTCAAAGATCCACGGCAAGCACGGCATCATTATTATAGCACTAAAGAACCTAGTTTCTTAACCCTCATTGACTATTCAGTTAGCATCTATTCTATACCTATCATAAAGATTGGTTGCGACAACCACGAGCCACCCAGCTTGTTGCAAGACGGTGGGTACATCGACAACAATTAAATAAACATACATCGCTGGACATTACACAGCGCCATCTAGAGACGAGGCTTGTGTCGTGGACACCAGATAGTTGATATAATACATAAATACTTTTTGTTTGTAAACATCCATAACTCGGTAACAAATGTCCATGCTTATCACACAAACATTGCTTCTACCGGGAAGGGGGTAGGAGCAATGTTTAACGTATAAGGCAGCCTCACTACCGCTGCGCCATTCGGGTCGTCAATAATCAAAGACTGTATGATCTTTCTTTATATTTTTCTTGCCAATATTATCGGTATTTTAGAATTTTAGTTCAATAGACCAAAGAGAGTCAAATAGATTGGACAGATCACGTGAGCCGCATGCATAACGGCCACTGAGCTCGGTGTCAATACGATGGATGCTTGTAGCTATTGGATTTTTCCTGCAGCTCAGTTACAGCGACGGAGTCTGGCCCCGGTTGATGGCAATAGGTTAGCCCCCTATTACATATGAATTAAACATGACTGTCGAAAAGTGAGTGACACCTATGCCTAACCTTATGCTTGCTTTCTTTCACCAAAGAACAACATTTCTTAAAACCATGCGTCATTTTTGCGACCGGTTACTATGAGGACCTACTTTTTTTATACATAATTCATGAACTCATCATAGGTCCAACAATACATTAAAAAATATCTGTTTAATAACCCTAAAATACCAGTTTTCGTCCAATTAAAAGTAAGTAATTTCGAGTCTCGAAAGACTCGAATTCCCTTTGAAGTGATTTTCTCACGTGTTTCTCATATGTAATACATAATAATATACACATGTATTTAAAAGGCTTGCTTATTCAAAAAACATATTATTTTAAGACTATAATCCACTAATTAATATTATAACTTCCTTGAAATAACCTGATATAAAATAAAGAGGTAAAATCGTTTGGTTTTTTAGGGTTCCGTAGCCAAATGGCAAAAAACGGAACCCTTATAGTTTCGCCATGTCTGTCTGTCTGTCTGTCTGTCCGCGGATAATCTCAGTGACCGTTAGCACCAGAAAGCTGAAATTTGGTACCAATATGTATATCAATCATGCCGACAAAGTGCAAAAATAAAAATTTAAAAAAACATTTTTATTAGGGTACCTCCCCCAGACGTAAAGTGGGGAGCGATTTTTTTTTTTAATTTTGACCCTGACGTGTGATATATTGTTGGATAGGTATTTAAAAATGAATAGGGGTTTTCTAAAATCATTTTTTGATAATATTAATATTTTAGGAAATAATCGCTCCGAAAGTCAAAAACAATGTGTCCCCCCCCCCTCTAACTTTTGAACCATAAGTTTAAAAAATATGAAAAAAATCACAGAAGTAGACCTTTATATGAACTTTCTAGGAAAATTATTTTCAACTTGATGAGTTGAATAGTTTTTGAGTTATATAGCACTTTTTCAAAAAAACGCAAATGATAACTTTGTTTTTCATACAAATACTATGAAAAACAAAGTTATTTTTGCTGACGAAAAATGTTGGTATTTTTAATGGTCTGGGAAGCTACGGAACCCTACAGTGAGCGTGGCCCGACACGCTCTTGGCCGGTTTTTTTATTTGTAAAAGCTAGTCCATGGAACAAAGCGCTATGCTTCCACATTTATTGTGCGAACCGTCAGCTGGTTAACTTCACTGCCAGCTTCTCTGTTTCGCGATCATTATAATCTGGATCTCTTCAAACGAGTGAATCGGTTTCTTCTAGGGAAGCGTGCTCTGCCCTAGGCTGCATCATCGCGAAAGTAACTCCACTGATTTCAACGAAACTGAGACACAAGTAGACTGTGACCTAGATTAGGATAACGGATACTTTTAATGTCGGTACTACCTATGTTCTCATGAAATTTTTGACCTTTACGCGAGCGAAGCCGCGGGAAAAAAACTAGTAGGTATTATCATACCTAGTTTTTTTAAACACGCGATTAAAGTCGCAGGCAGTGTAATTTTTATATCTAATTATATTACGTAAAACAATTTTATTGTATGTAATCCTCTTATCTTATCTCATGGTAAAATAACAATAAGGTTTTAATGGAACCGTTAACAGAAAATTAATTTATTTGTCAGGGCCTGACAAGCCGGCCGCCAACTGTAGATATTTGACAGCCTTTACAGGTACGAGTAGGTAATATAGTCAGTAGCCCGAAAGTCTGACAATCGTATCGTATTACCCCGTACTAACTGGGTTGTGGAGTTCAGATAGGCAGTCGCTCCATGTAATACACTGGTATTCAGCTGCATCCGGTTAGACTGGAAGCCGACCTCAACATAGTTGGGAAAAGGCTAGGGTGATGGTTTGAATATCACTTTGTCTCGGCCCTGTGATCAAATAAGCACTCCGCCTCATCTGTGTAGGCGGGAAAACTCAGAACTAAAATAGATGTACTGAGTTCGACATATCGATACATATTTTCTTGTCAAGCAGTGCCTACTTGAACAGCACAATTAAAGTGGTTTTATCTGCACACGGTTTTGCTTACCTATCACAGTAGACTTTGAGCATGAGTCGTAAAGGTAAATAAATAAAATTATCATTGGATATTCATTTGTTCAAGTGCAAATAACTATAAAATATAGTTGTTCAATAAATAAATACATAATATAATATATACTTTATGCTTAACATCAAATAAGGTAAACGTATGTTACATTAAATCCACTAAATAAATACCTTCCTAGGTAGGTATTTTTCAGACCGCTGCTATAGTTACCTAGTAAGTCATGTAACCATCGTCTCACACTGACACTTCTGCCTGTTACCTTTTCAGGCCGAAACAGTTTGAATTCGATGAAATGTTTGGGTCGAGCCGACTCACATCCAATCTCACAAGAGTCAGAGCGATTCGGCAAATATCTTGTTTTTTTGTCCCGCAAGAAACCGTGTTAAATTGCACGAAAACTGGAAATGATTAAGAAAACTTGTTTCTCTACTCTTTGCTTTGATCCTACACACGAATTAACATTCAATGAAAATAATTATTTTTTAAATAAATCCAACGCAATCAAGCACAGATTAACGTTTTTACACTAAAATTAGCATTAAAAAATTCAATTCTCACGACATCTCACCAACGTGGTGGGGGCTCGCAAAATTGACGAATCAACTGACGTTATTAATCGGCAGCCCAAAACAGTCCACCGAAACGCCTGCTTTCCACCATTTCCTATGATTTTACCTAAAGAGCAAAAATGGCGGAACAAACTCCTGATTATAACCGGTACTTCTCTACATCATCTTCTCCCAACTTGGAAAAAGGACAGGAAGAATAATGATGATGATCTCTTCTTCAAACTTGAACTTTTAGACCGGACTTATGTACTCTATTAACATCTGTCGGTTATAAAATATTGCAAGAACATAACACATCTATTATATAATTAGAAAATCAATAGAACTTAACTAATAACGCGTGTTTACGCTGTATTTGTGCATTTGTTCTTCAAACAAGACGTTATTGTCTCAATGTATAAGTGTGTGTATAAGTGTTACTTTACATAAATTATTTAAGTTCTAGGAATATCATAAAGGTCATCATTCTCCTGCCATCTCTGTTTATCTGGGGTCGGGGCAGTATGT
This sequence comes from Xestia ashworthii, assembly GCA_950022955.1. Classification (NCBI taxonomy): domain Eukaryota; kingdom Metazoa; phylum Arthropoda; class Insecta; order Lepidoptera; family Noctuidae; genus Xestia; species Xestia ashworthii. Next base: position 15,490,909 of record OX465570.1, on the reverse strand, counting down.
CTTTTTCTTCCATACTTCTCTTTTTGTCGCCATCCTACGAGTCACTCTCTTTACTTGTCATACATCTCTCACGCATCGTTTCTCACACGCACACACACACTCAAACATACTCATGCGTACACACGCTTATACAATTTACTTTTTTCTCTTTTTGTTAATTGCCAATTTATTTTGTATCTCTAAAATGTAAGGGAAGAGCGGAGCCTTCAACTACAAGCATTTTTATGCCTAAATGGAGACTCCTTGACATGCAATGTAACCCAAATTGATACGTAATAATTAAACTTATTTTATTTCTTATTATTTTTAATTTTTTTTTCTTTGGTTTCCCCTGTTCATATGCTGTGCACATTCATACTAAAAACTTTCCTCATGAAATTTTCCTCATCTTCTGCATCGAAGAGTATCATGCCTGACAGTTATTTCTCGAATTAATAAAAAACCAAGTCAGAAGCCCATGGGTGACATGAAAACCCTGACCGCAGGTCACACGAGAAAGAAAATAAGGCCTAAAATGACCAGCAGTAGATATTTGCCATAATAACCGATCTTGCAAAAAAAAAAAAGAAAACGCACAGCGGAAGCTTGAAATTAGTGAATAATTTGGGAAAATTCTTCCCCAACATGCAATTCGTAATTTTATTGATGGAAAACCCCATCAGACAGACGTCATCATCATTTCTCTTGCCCATATACCAAATCATTTGGGTTCTGCGTAACAAGAAACACGTGCTTGGAACAGTGAATATTTTTATCAAACAACTATTTCCCATAACACCAATAAAAGTTATGTCAACATCTGATTGAGAGCACTGTGTTAAGTTCTTATTCCCACTGCCTTCCTTCATTGTATTCTATACCAGCCTACATTAATTATTTAACCTAAACTTTTTTGTTTAGTAACAGTAATTTCGCAAAATTATGCTAAAGAATTTTTATTAAATGTATGAATACTCCACACTACTTAGGTATTTATATGCTGAAGAATGAGACTTCTATTAAATACTACGAGATTCCCAAGACACAACAGACAAGATAACTATGTAATGTATGGAGTAATTTCCATCAAATAGGAATCCTTGGACCACGAGTCTCACGTATATGGGCCTAAGAGGGTGAGGGGTGAGGGGGCGGAAACCCCGGAGTTAGATGTGAGAGACTAAAGTCATTGTGCTGTTCACTAGAAACACTAGTTAGGGTTTAGAATATTATCAGTAAGTAGATGAACTACTTTATACGTGCACTCGCTGCCCGGGATAAGTAGAGACTAGTCGAACGATGGAACCTTAAAGCTCACACCACGTTTATTGGTATATCAAATCTCTTTTAAGAGGCCGGAAGTGATAAAAAAATGTCATAAACATCTAGTTGAGAGTGAAAGTCCTACGTAATAGGGAGCAATAGTTCCAAGAAATAAAGGGTTAAAAATAATGTACTAATTATACAGCAATACTGTAAACCATACTATTTCAATCGTCGTGCACCGAAAGAAAACATAATAATAGACACTTTTCTTTGCGACATAAAAATCAAAAACATGGCTTAAGCAGTTTTTTAGGAAACTGACGTTTCATAGATACTACTCACCCACATTTAACCATTATGCTGTAATTGCACTTATCCGGTAAATTACTACATAAACTCATAACTATAGGGATAACCAAAAGATGACTCTTCAGACGATCACTTCACGCCAGGACAACCAGCTCAATTTCGATTTGAACGCCAGAAAAGTGTTGATCAATTTTTGACAATGATTTCATCGTGTACAAGCTCAATGTCTGTCGGTCTTACTGTCTATAGCATCATCGTAGCAACGGATCAACCATATTTGATGTCGTTTCCCTTGCTTTATTGATTCTCCGCCGTCTTTTGGATGATTTTTTTTTACCTTTATTTACATTTGCATTGTTCACGAGTTTCTAAACATTATCTTCTGTTGTCCTCAGGATTTGGGACTTCCTCGCCGAGCAAGCTCGACGTGGCACAACGGTGATCATCACCACACATTACATAGACGAGACAAAACAAGCACACAAGGTGAGCTAAACCGCCCAAAAGCCTCTGTCTTGGCTTTACATGCCGTCGGGAAATATCACTCAGGCATGCTGGTATCCTCACGATGTTTTCCTTCACCAAAGCAAGTGATAATTGTACAATACGAACATGAATCCGAAAAATCAAAGGTTGGGTTCGAATTCGAGACCTGACAGTCCCACGGCCAGACCATTAAGCTATCACTGCTTATCTTCTGAATATTATCCACCTATAATCTGGCTGATGGTCTAGCAACACTTTTTCTAGGGTCTCTCGGTAACCATTCAGTGATTGCACCGAATTTATTGATTAAAACTCAACAAAGTCCTCAAATAGGATCTAAGAACGATTTTAAGATCAGTGCACCTGCCCGATTAGCATGACCACCGGAGAAACGAGAGAGACTCGACAAATCTTTTGTTCATCTGTCATTGAATCGACAAAATGACAGATGAACAAAAGGTTTGTCGACTCTCTGTCGTGTCTACGGTGGTCATGCTACGCGGGCTGATGCTTTGTTTATGCGTTGCCTCCGTGCCACGGAAAGCACGTTAAACCGTTGGTCCCGGCTGTCATTTGTAGATCTTTGACAGTCGTTACAGGCAGTATCGGTAAGTATCGAACTACCTAGTACTAACTGGGTTCTATTTATGAAATCAGTGCCATAATTACTAGTCAACGAACGCTATAATGTTGAAACCCTTGCAAATAAAACTACCATGACAGAAAAGTTTTCAAGGTTGTTCAAGCAATTACATTGAATAACAGCCGATTATTAACGCTCTTCTACAATGGCTGGATGGAACGTAATCGTTTAATTGCTTCTTACACATTATGTTTAAGCTTGGTTAATCGTATTCGATTTTATTGAATTACTTCCAATTTAAGTAATTAAGTATAATAATATGTTGTAAGCAAAAACACAAAAATCTGATCTGATGAAATGCCAACAGTCAAATCACTTAATATAAGATTTTTCACGTATTAAACTCAATAAACGTTAAACCATTATTCGATTTCTGAACAACAATCAAGAGCCCTCAAGAATCCCTTTTAAATTCGTATTGTTTTTTGTCTTTCAATAATAAACGTTCTGCAGTAATGAATATTCCACCTTCGTCCACAGATTGGTCTACTCCGTGACGGTCAACTCTTAGCCGAGGATTCACCGGAGGACCTGCTGAGGAAGTTTGACTGTGACACTCTTGAGGAGGCGTTCTTGAAGCTGGCCATGAGGCAACATGAGATGCCGAGGCGGCGGTCTAGTAAGTACACTACCGATCTAGGTATTTATTAAGAGCTTTGACCGTAGGTTCGTCCTCACTGATTTAGATAAAATACTTTAGTTTCGAATCCTTTGTGCCCGGTTGATGGGATTAAGCTCGCCCCTATCACATAAGCATTAAACATAACTGCTGAAATGTTGCTATAGCTATAGGTATTATCAGGTATCTCTGCCTAACCCTTCGGGGCTTGCAGACGTGATGTTATGTAATGTTGTCAACTGACAACCAACGAATTCGACTAAATCCTTTTTACTCTCTTTTTGACTTAATCTGTGTATTGTGTCTAAGTTCAATAATAACTACTTTGCGTAACGTATCTTCTCCACCTTCTGCTTCACCAACGTCAGAACAGACTGCAGAAATCGACATAGAAGTAGTAAGAAGTAGATCCGATAGGGTGCAGATTCTAACCATTGCGCCTTTGGTTCCAAAGTATCTTGCTCTTTCACAGTCTTAAATCGTTATTAGACCTAACTATTTGGTTTTTCATTGCAATTGCAGCCCTCACAGCGTCCCCGGACGTGATCCCGGACAGCAGCATCTGCACCGGCGTGGACAGCCGGTACCACTCGCGAGACGACTTTCCCACCATCACTACTAGCACGGATGTGAGTACCACTACCATCATAACCCTCATATTCGACAGGTTTGTCAGATCTGTGCAAGTCTCCGACGATTTATCACCCCCTTAACTGTAGCTGGCTTATCTATATTTGTACCATTTCCATTCGAATCGTCGTTCAATCTTTCATCGTCATCATATCAGTTGAAAGACATGAACTAGAGCTAGGTCTCCTCAAAGCACTGCCACGTTAACCAGTCCTGCGTCCTTCCTCCATCCATCAATATTCATATCCATCACTTTTTTAGTTACATGTACTAAGACTCCTATAACCCCATGTTTTAGGTGCTGACAAAGAAGGAGAAAAGCCCAAGCGAGAGTAAGAGATTAATGAAGTCAAGGTATAAGGCAGTCTTCATCAAGAGTATACAGCAGTTCTCAAGGCATCCAGGGTGAGTTACAGATCGTCAGATATATTATATTTTTAGGCACGTTTGTTTACCTATCAGTCTTGGAACAAACAGGGAAACATCGTCTTGAGAATAACTTACTGCCAACTTAAACGTAGCCAGCGTTTTTCCACCAAATAGGTAAGTAGGGTACATTTCCGAGTCTAATCGGAAGCAGCTGAATACCTGTTCTTTACATGTAACGATTGCTTATCTGACCTTCATTACCCAGTTATTAAGTTACACGATACCCTTCTGAACTTGGAAGTGCTGAACCAACTACTATTATACCAACTTCTTAACAAGCATTGCTTTGAAACTGTTATGAATAAAACTGCACAGGACATAATACGAGTAGTATCTATTATTCAAGAGAATCGCCTCACCACGCTCCTTGGCGTTGCAGAGTCGTGTATCACTAGCCTGTACCATGTTCATTCTGTTCGTTTTTTTTAAGCCTGCTCTGTCCCACTCCTGGACAAAGGTCTCTCCTCTCTTCTCTCCTCTCCTTCCATTTATCGCGAAGCCGCGCGTCCTCATTCAGACGGAACCTGCCGCGACCCCGCCTTACTGTCCGACTTAGTTCTGTTATTTAATGCGTACGTAGGTAGTTAGGTACACCATACACGCAAATGCTTAATGAGAAAATCTGCTAATCCTTGAAATATTTTCTGTTTCAGTGGTCTTATCTTCTCGATCCTGTTCCCCATCATCCAAGTGGTGGCGTTCTTCACGGCAGTGGGTCACGATCCGCGGGATCTGCACATCGGAGTAGTTAACGAAGAAGCCGCCTTTTCACCATGTAAGTGAACTGAAGTATCTATCTCGAATTATTGAGGCGAAACTGGCATCCACAGATTGTAGCTGAACAAAAATCTTGGAATAGAGTCGTGGCTAGCCCAGGAGTTCCCGAAGTGTGCACCGCGGTGCCCTGGTGCGACGTAGAGAGTAGCTCCTGATTACCATTCTCCAGAAACCTTAGGTTTTCGCGGCAACCAATCTAATGAGCCCATTGTTTCACAACTCTTGATGTCCCTTTTCACAGAACACCTTTTGACCCTCACTGAATGGTTTTCTAGCTAAGGCGCAGAGCCAAAATTCTAAAACTAAGTGCGCCGATAACTAAAAATGTTTGAGAGCCCCTAGTCAATTCAGCTCGAATGAAGCCAATGTGGTCTGAATCAGTTGGAGCCTTTCTTGGTGTTCAGGATAATTTTGTCACGGAAAAAAAGAGGACACAAATAATTACATTTCATCATTGTCAAATATTCCAAAATAATGTTAATCGACATCTTCATTCATTGTTTCTAGTTGGACTAGACATATGCAGTAATTCATCCCTTATAACGACGACCCTGAACGAAGACGAGACTTGCGACTACTACATGCTGAGCTGCTGGTTCTTAGAGGAGATGGAGAAGAAGATGTTGTACCAGGTATGCGTTGTGCTATATTCAACAGTGTGTAGAACTTTAGAGTTAAGGCTTCTTAAATACGAGGAAAAGTATCTAATCTTTACCCTCATTTTGAGGAGACTGATACAGACTTAATCAAATGATGGAAACCACCTATTCAACATCCCCAGCTGTCATCGTTGAAGTTCTAACACCACTTAGTTTTTTCTGGTTTTGTTATTTGGATTTTTAATGCCGTTTGCTAGAGATTTGGAAGACACGTTTCAGCCAATCACAGAAACAAGCAACGTCTCTATCTAATTTAAAGTGAACACATGGTATAATAGGCTTGTCTCCACCATCAATAAATTGCAAATCTATTTAGTCCGTCAGTTAGAGTATTGGAAAATAATGGACACGTATTTTTTGTTTTTTGTAAATCAACGAATATTGACAAAGATAAAACGCATAAGAACTCGGGAGTGGGGGCTGGTGACGTCAGTACTCACTACGAATGATACCAAACAGTGACGTATTGGGAATTTTAAAAGCGTCGTATCTTCGTCAATTTTGGTTTATGTGACAAAAGAAAAAATACGGGTCAAATATTTATTGATAATCACGGACTAATTAGATTTTTTCAGTTAACAAGCCTATTATGCAGTTCTTTCGATCTCCTTTAAATATGCTATTTCTGTTCTGACCTGCTTCTGTTCTGAAGCTGTTGATTCGTCTTGATTAGTAATGAGAGCCACCAATAAGTTTTTTTTTTACAATAATGTCAGACCGGCAAACGATTGTTTTGGAAAATAAGATCCCTTAGAGCGATAGCGTACTAATCTGTAAATGAGAGAATCTGATCTGGATTCGAGAACTTGCATCCAAAATGCGAAGTGGCTTATGATCAAAAATAATTTTCCAATAACAATTTCTTCGTTTTCTCAACATTCCAGACGCCATTCAACACCAGCGAAGAAGCCAAAGAAGCTGTATCGACCGGTAAGCTGTACGGAGCGCTTCACTTCTCGCGCAACTTCAGTTCCGCGCTCAGCAAACGTATCGCGGACGGAGAAGTGGACGACGACATCGTGGACGACAGCAGTGTCAGCGTCTGGCTCGATATGACCAGTAAGATCTTCCCTCCCTATTCAACTATCTGGTGTCCACGACACAAGCCTCGTTGCTTAGTGTGGCACTAGATGGCGCTGTGTGTAAAATGTCCAGCGATATTTATTTATTTATAGGCTGAGGTTACACTAGGCAGCGATTTGCGATGCGACTGGAAGAGGGAAACGAGAAAAACTTGGTATGGCTACATTACAAGCGAGATTCCGGCGTATTTTCTGATAAATTCGCTTCAATTTCGCTTTGTGGATGTAGCCGATGCCGTGATTACAGTAATGTTGTTCCTATCGCATAAAGAAATCAAAGATCGCTAGTAATATTTGATGTACAGTGTAGCGATATACGTGAGCATTCATTCACTTGTTTAAATCGCTCATTTGTCGCAGGTCGCGTCGCGGCCTAATGTAGCCTCAGCCTTAGACCTTAGTACGGTCGAACAAGCTATTTGGTTTACACTTTACAATGTAATTTGTGGGTTAAACTGTAAACTAATTAGCTTGTTCGACCGTACATCATCTGTCTAGCTTGTTCCCAACTACGATGGGGTCATGGCGCCGGCTTCCAGTTTAACCGGATGCAGTATTTTGCATGAAGCGAATGCCTGTCTGACCTCCAGAACATACGAAACCCAACAGTAGTAGTGTTTAGTAAGACACCCCTTGGTAAGACTGGTTGTCAGAGTTTTGGGCTACTGGCTACCTGTAACGACTTTCAAGTCTACAGGAGCAAGCAATCACCTGTAATGTAACATTCTTTACATCATCCTGAGGAGAAACATCGAATTACTAATCGAAAAACAAGTATTTGACTCGTATTTTTTCTTTTGTTACGTAAACCAAAATTTAAGAAGATACGACGCTTTTAAAATTTTCAATACGTCACGCTGTGGTACTATTTTTAGTACTTTCTGACGTCATGAGCGAATCCCGAGTTTTTATACGTTTTATCTTTGTATGTCCATTTTTTTTTTTCGGACTAAGGTCCATGTTCACCGAAAAGATGACACTCTGATCTATCTAAAAACTGCTGTTTAAAACACATTTTTGTATGGGAACATGTCACAGTGACAGTTGTTTTAGATAATCAGACTTTATCTATTCGGTGAACATAGACCTAAATAGGTTTGCAATTTATTGATGGTGGAAACTAGCCTATTTCTGTACCAAATCGAAACAGGATTCATTTTTAACCCCCGGCGCAAAAACGACGGGGTTTTATAATTTTGTGTGTGTGTGTGTGTGTGTGTGTCTGTCTGTCTGTGGCATCGTAGCGCCCGAAGGGATGAACCGATTTTAATTTTTATTTTTTTGTTTGAAATTTGAATTAGTCGGGAGTGTTCTTAGCTATGTTTGATAAAAATCAGTCCAAGATGGTCGCCGCCACAAAATGGCGGATTACATATTTATTCAACGACTCCCTCAATATGAGTATCAAATGAAAGGCTTTGACTAGTAAAATACTATAGGTACACTATGATAAATTAAAAATCCAAGATGGCCGCCACCTCAAAATGACGAATTATTTTCTATTTAACTTTTAGGACATTGTGTCGGGGATTTTTAAATTTTGAATTTAATTTTACTTGTATTTACAGTCGAGCGTAACCTAATAATATTCGTGTTATTATTGTCCTCAGATCATCAGATCTCAAACTTCATGAAGAGTCAGCTCCACAAGGCGTATGAGAGCTTCACGAGACGAGCCATGATCGGATGTGGAAGACCTGAGAACTTAGTACAGGTATAGATAAAACTGTTACTAATATTATTGTATTATTGTGTATTTAGTAGGATCTATTATAACCGGGAATCATCATTTCATCTGATTTTTGAATTTTAAAATCTTTTCATTAAACGACCGCTTTTATATTTTTATCCATTTATCTTACCTAATGCTGACGAAAAAGCTATTAATACATATTTATTATTTCACCGTTACTTTTATTTTATGCACAACTGCTTCAGATATTTTCTTATCGAAACACTCATCATCATCAACATCATATTAAGTTTATGTAAGTACATACCTGTCAGCTACTGTGTATTATCTATACTAATATTATAAAGCAGAAGAGTTTGTTTGTCTATTTGTTTGTTTGGTTGAACGCGCTAATCTCAGGAACTACCGGCTCGAATTGAAAAAATATTTTGCGTTGGATAGTCCATGTATCGAGGAAGGCTATAGGCTATATAACATCACGCTATGACCAATAGGAGCGGAGCAGCAATAAGAAATGTTGCAAGCGGGAAAAAAGCTTCCGTTGAGCAGGCGATGCGTTGCAATATCAAAACTTCACGCGAACGAAGTCGCGGGCAGAAGCTATAGTCCACATAAAACATTTTGCTGATATTTCAAACATTTTATTTTTTTATGCAAGGTGTTGTAGATTTCCATCCTAGTCAAAATTCAGGAGCTTGTCACAAACGACATAAATAATCAATTTAAATTATGATACCTGGTCAATAACTAATAAAGCTGCTATTTTATATTGTTTAAATTTGACAGTATTTCAGAATAACACGAAATAATAGATGAATCACCCAACGCATGACATGTCTCTGTAATTCTTTTAATAATTTGTTTGTGTGTGTGAAGGCGCGGCTATAGGGCCAGTTACAGACGGGCTGTGTTATACGAGTTAGCACAGGTGGTTTATAGAATAGAATAGAATAGAATAGAAACTTTTTATTTCAGACCGGAGTCCATAGGGTTAGTAACAATTTTACTTAAGTTCTAGTGTTAGTAGGTTACAGACAAAGATAAAAATATACAGTTAAATTTCATTTTATACTTATCGATTTCCGTGAATAAGAAAAAAACCTACCCATTTCATTATTGATACGTGTTGAGAATCATTGGCATAGGAGTACCTTCTTGAATTTAACCGATGCAAATCGACACCATTTGTCACACAAGATCCATTTTCGGTGTTATACGAAAAGTTATTCACTAATTAAGTAATATACAACACCCCTACAAATTATTTCCACAAACAAAAAATATGCTATCAGGGAACGTGTTTTCTTTAATCTGATTTTGTATTCAAAAACTAATAAACAAAAAAAAAACGGGGCAGTCTTAGATAGTAATCTACCGATAGAAGTGAAAACTAAATAATCCATATCTGCTACGGGTTGCACACCTAAGTGGTACTACGCCGTAGCTGATCAGCTACGAGTGCTACTAAGTGGAGCTACGCCGTAGTGGATCGCCTACGTGTGTTACGATGCGTTAGGTGACACGAGTTCTATGATTTTTGTTCACCCAAATGTACTCAACGCGCCTAAAAAAGTTTTCACTTCAAAAATAAACTGTATTTATTTATTCAATTTCATACATTCCTGTCTAACTTGCAAAACGCAAAATGATACCTACCTTTGTGTATAAATTCTTATACTTTGTTTTGTGCGTCAGATTCCAGTGCACTTCAAGAAGCCAGTGTTCGGTAAGAGTGAACCGCAAATCGTGAGCTTCATGGCACCGGGGATCCTCATCACGTAAGTTGCACTTAAACTAAAAAAACCAAAAACACACGTCATTACAACACATCTTATTACGAAACATCACATTACAACACATCACATTACAACACATCACATTACAACACCCCACATTACAACATATCACATTACAACAACAACACAACAACAACAACATCCACGCCAAGCAGTGAGCAACACCCAGCAGCGTGTAGATGTGAACTATCGAGCAACTATCAACATACAAAAACTCTCCGACTAATTTTGCGTGATTGATGTGTTTGACAACCCTTTTTGTCCACTTCAAGGATCTACTGATTGAAACGATCCTACTGATGGCCTTATAGTCTATGAGTTTTTGTGTGTCGTAGACTTGTACACATACGCCAGCGAATGGATTTTCACCTCGTATTGCCAAAAACTCCAGGTTAAGTTCGGCCGCTTTTGTCCTATGCCTTGCTATAAGACCCCAAAGCTCCAACTTGTCCGTAACCCATCCTATCCACGTCCACAGCATAATCTTCTTCCTGTCGGCCATCGTGACGTCGACGCTGATGATCTCGGACCGGCTGGAGGGCGTGTGGGAGCGTTCGGCGGTGGCCGGAGTGAAGCCCAAGGAGATGCTCAACGTGCACATCACGCTGCAGTCCACTATCATCATGCTGCAGGTAGGTTTATGTTTAAACGGTTTTCTACAATTTGTAAAATTCTCAATGTCATTGGGGAAAACTGGAAAAGTCATGGGGAAGTGCGAGACCATTTGTTTCATGGGCCTCGGAATGCGCCACCGTCGGGATCCTCACTGACGGTAGGAGGGGTATCCATCGGCGTCGAGTCGACGTTGAAGTACCTAGGACTCGTACTCGACAGCTGATGGAACTTCGTGGAACATTTCCGACGTTTAGCCCCCAGGCTGGAACGGACCGGGGCTGCCTTCAGGCGGCTCCTGCCCAACCTTGGGGGGCCAAACGCCTCCTGCCGCAGGCTCTACGCGGGGGTCGTGCGGTCCATGGCCCTCTACGGGGCCCCAGTGTGGGCGCGTTCTTTGAGGCGGCGAGCGTCCCAGCTTGTGGACGGTTCACTATGTGCTAGCTCGCCGTCCGTCTGTGTTATGACGACAGGCCGTGTCGACCAGACCAGAGTGTTCCACAAGCGACGACCAACAGATGTCAGCATAATGAAAGCGGACCCCTTCCTTTTGCTGACATCTCTTGAAGGCGCGTGTGGAACAACAAAGAGCTAAGAAGGAACATGGATGAGTTTTAGTTAAAAATCTGACACTCCCTTCTGCTCTGCCTAGAGCTCCCGCTCTACATTTGACGATTTCCCAACCGAAAAAAAGGGTTGTTGAAAATTTTATAATGATTATAACTCTGTCGACTGCCCCGTTGGTGTAGTGGTCGCAAACACGACTGCTGAACATGAGGTCTTGGGTTCGACTCCCGGGTCAGGCAAAATTTTATATGGGTTTTTCATCAGGAATTCCGCAGTAGCAGCCACAGAATCTAGATTTGTGCCCAGTTGATGGCTATAAGCTCGTCTTCTATGGCACGGGACTTAAACATAACTGACGAAATGTGGGTGACATCTCTGCCTTTGCGGATTACAGGCGTGATGTTAAGGCTGATGGTTCAAGGTAGCCCGCGAAATTCAAATTTTCTTAAGTTTTTTGCAATTTGCAGGGCAGGGCTAAGTCGTATGAACGATTTTTTCACGGTCATAGTCGTTCCTCGACTTTAATGAACTTTGAGGGTTATATTGATAATTTTGATGATTATAATTCTGTAACTACATATTATGTCTTACAGCCGCGACCGATATTTTCATCAACATACAACGTAGCACTGGTCTGCGAATTGCAAAAAAACCTAAGAAAATTTGGAATTCGCGAGCTACCCTGAGACTTACAAAAATAATGTTTATGTACCTAGTGTGCCCACTACACCGTAACAACCATGACTGTATTATAGAAACGTTTCAGACTCTTTATGTTGTATACTTTGATCAACTTTGATGGGCTTATTTTTGGTCACCTTCCTACAACCAGAGTGGGGGTAGGTAGCCCATTATCAAAATCAAAATATTTTATTTGACATAGGCCTAGATGGGCACTTATAAAACGTCGAAAAAGGTGCACGGTTCGCGTTGGTCGTTTCCATGGACAAGATCCGGCAAGAAACTCCATGGTTACTCATTTCAAATCATTTGGTATTACGATATTATTATGTTACAGCATTAGTACTTTAGTATGGCGGACAGCGTAGGCTGGAGGGACTCAATCGTAGGTGGATTGAATGCCAGCGCACCGAAGACGGTCAAATTCGTATTCTGTCGCGAGTCTAAACCTAAATAGGGAAAAAGCTGAATGTAAATGCGAATTCATCAGAGAAAGTTTCGTTCAGTCATCCCTTACTGAATCTTTAGTCACGAACTGCGCTGAGGATTTGCCTATATACATTTTTTGGCAGAAAATTTTACGTTAATTTCCATCTCTTCTCAATTCCAGACAGTAGAGATGATGGCCCTCGCCTTCATCGGCTACGGGATCCCATCGGTGGGCTCTAAGCTGGTGTGCGGTCTGCTGCTGTTCCTGCAGGGTCTCTGCGGGATGTGCTACGGGTTCCTGCTGTCCGTGTACTGTCCCAGCCACACCATGTCCTTCTTCGTGGCCACGGGGAGCTTCTATCCTATGATCTTGTTGTGTGGTAAGTGGATAAAGCAATTTTTTAGTGTGTCATCATCATTTCAGCCGAAAGACGCAAGCGCGACAGCTAATCGTGCGGTCCTGGGATCGAGCCCCAAGTCGGGCTGTAGTTTTGGGGTATCTATCTAAAAACCCTTAGTAAATAGCCCCGGTTCGCCTACTATTGCTTGGGACTTAGTAACTAGGACAACTTTGGGGTATGTGAACAGGTCTACCCATTAAAAGTTGCAAAAAGTCCATCTCTTGGGTTTCGATATGCGGTATCGTGGTTGGTTGGTTGGTTGGTTTTCGATTACGGGATACGCTGATTACAAAAAACAAACTCCTATTAACACACCTCTTTTCTCTACTTCCAGGTATCCTCTGGCCCCTAGAAGGCATGTCATACACCCTCCGCATCATAGCGTTGACCCTCCCGTTCACGATTCCCTCCAAGTCCCTCCGCGACATCATGGAGAAGGGAGCCACCATCACGGACCCCTCCGTCATCTACGGCTTCCTCACCACCCTCGCGTGGATCGCCATCACCTTAGCTTTAATATATCTCAGGTTAAAGTTAAAGAAGACGTAGGTAGCTAATAGCTCATGAGGCTGTACTGTCCTCAATCTTATGTCAATGTGCGAAAGAGATGGGGATATGCAAGATGTGTATGCTCTGTCTCTTTCTCTCTGACATTGTTTATTCCAGTGTGCGAAAGAGATGGGGATATGCAAGTGGCTCATGGTTATTTTAAAGACTTTTTTTGAAGGAAGTGTGTTGTTTTGATGGCGGCAGTTGGTTGCTTGTGGAAGTGTACGGATTGTATGGGGAGAATTTATTGTGTGTTGTAAATTTTACTTTCTTAACCGGCAGTCACTAATACGTGACAAGCAGGCGCGTGCCCTGTACGTCAAACAAATATGTGACATGACAAAATGGTACGCGAAATTTTGGCTTGGCATGCTCTGGCGGTCAAAAGTTTAAAAATCTTAACTACCTTGATACCTTTTCCTTACCATAAATAAATCCCTAAATATCAGTTGTTCTTGTCTGATTGTAAAAATGAATGAAATACAAAATCAAATGTGCATTTTATTGTAGGGCCTTAACATTAAGGTCGATTCACACATCCGCTGTACATGTTACAGTTATTGTGCTGAAAATTGGGTTCAGTAGGTAGCGAGATGTTACAAATAATTTATTGATCCGAACGACGACGATATTATTTTTGTATGACCTTATTAACATTGAAATAAGATTGCATTTAAGACATTTTTTGGTTTGGGAATAGAGGTTGCTTCTAATTACTATTTTAAAAAAAACCTTATATTCACTGACAGACGGTGCAAAACCTGAAAGGTCTTGAAGTATGTAATTTTGCACAAGAGTTCGTTTTAGTACCAAAAACGATCACTAAGGAAAGATTTTTCTACAATTTCGCCCACTAAACGGGCCCGTTAAAATGGGGATTAAAGTTTTTTTCAATGAAATCTAAAAGAAATTAAAGAATGTGTTAAGTATGTAAATAATTAAAATGCTTATTTCATTGCTATAAGCATCCAAAATATCCAAACTGTATCTGGACTTTATAATTTGTAACTAATAGGTATCTTAATACTATTGCCAATATTAAAACTTTATAATTGTGACATCGACCCTCTAACACCGGTTCAAAACCTGTGAATAATCTATATTTTCGGTTTAGTGGTATACTTAGTTTGATATAATGTAGGATTTTCTCACAAAACAAAAACTTAGGTAAATAAGGTATAGACATTTTTCAAATTGGTTTCTAAAACTTGTGAAAGAAATTCTATCTATCGGGTAGCTTGTACATAGCTAATAATTATATTTTTATGTCTCTCTGGGATTGCAGAATATGTGATAATTATCTTCTTAAATATTCTGTATAATGTACGGGGTCAAAAGAAATTAGCTAGCGAGACTTTTTAGATTTCACAGGTTTCAAAAAACCGACTTCATAAAAAGGAGTATTCGTTTTATCAACAAACGAATACTCCTTTTTTTGAAGTCGGTTGATAAAAATATTTACTAAACTCATAAATTCAAGTTGGTAAATATACTAGGTAGCAGCGACCGTTGCCCACCTAAAAAAGAGTTTGTTTGAAATTATAAGTTTGTCAATCTTTATAACTGTGTATCGGCATCGGCAATTATCGGCGTCAATTGGTTATTTATCGGCATCTAAAATATCTGTTAAGTCTCGCTAGCTATATTATTTCCACCCTGTATAGGTAGGTACTAGCAGTATATTACTGCTAGAAAGTTAGTTGGAGGTAAATCATGACAAATGATTTAAAAAAGCTTGAAATATTATGGATAGTGTTAAGAAAAAGTGCTGAAATATATTGTTCAAAAGTAATTAAGAAAACTTATAATTATGTTTAACATTCCAATGTACAGACGACAGCACATTAAGCTACTTCAATTTGTCAAATTTCTTCTTTAGTTTTTCAACTTCATCGCTGCACTATGTTCATAATTGATTGGGAAAATTTGACAGTTTCGAGTAGTTTTTCTGGTGTCTGTCTGTACATAATCATCTTGGTTATGGAATCTATAAAAGTATCGGACAAAGAGGTGCGAAAAACTTGGGGACGCGGTTTTTAATATGGCTATGAACTGACTAAGTTCAGACGGAAAAAGTCCGTGTCCGCAAAATGTCCATACCGGTTACACCGATCCTTAAAACTGTATTTTCAAACCTTGACAAATAAATGAAATTATTTACTCTTATTATTTGTATAAAATTGTGCCGTAAAAGTAAGCAATCCACTGTTAGTTTGGCACTTAACAAATGATACGAAAATACTGAAAAAGTATTTGTGTAAACGCATTTTTATTGTATAGTTGGTACGTTGTATGTTAGATTATTTTGTTATTTCTTCTCGTCGAGAGAACTTTGCCGAAGTGGTGACGTGATACCATGTGATTTGGGTACCTATTTATGAATAAAGATTTTTTCTAATATGTTGCTTGTTTTATTTCTAAAGTGAAAACTTCTTTAGGCGCTTTGAGCAGGACTGACAGACAGACGGACGAGCAGAGGTTGGTTTTTTAAAATTCCACTAAAATAGCACTAAAAAACTATATTTTCGTCAATAATTCAACAAAACAAGTACAAAATTAAAATTAAATGAATGAAACCAAAACTTGCGACTCAGTTTGGGATCAATCGCTGTCAGACGGCATGGCCTAAAATTTAATCGTCATGGTACGAATTAGAAGAACAGTTCAGTTTAGGGCCTAAATGGATTGCGTTAAGAGCTCGTGGTAGGCCTCAAGTTGTCAACAGCCTCGGACACCACAGCCTGCATTGCAGCTGAAGTGCGGGCCGTTTTGCACGGCACGCGAACTTAAATGACAATCATCCGTCGATCTCTTGTCACCTTTAGCGTTCCAGCTTTAAGGGTTCCCCCTGGCAGGCTTGGCACGCTTCGATGGCAAGAGACTATGACATTGAGTTAGGAGTGGCTTAGTGTTGGTGAAAACGGGTTTTAGGCATTGAGTAAGGAGTGGCTTAGTGTTGGTGAAAACGGGTATGTCTATGATGTTTGTCTCCATGGAAGATGTGTAGGCCTTTATTGTGGGCCGCATGTGTCATTGACTCTTGTGCCTTTCCATCTTCCTAGTTCATCGTGCTGTGCGTGGACTGCCGCTGCGGCTGCGGAGAACGTCAAGTGGCATAAATTATAGTAGCCTAGCTGTAACTATAGCTAATTAATTAATTTTACGCATATTCTTTTTTTTGTTGGCTTGTTGAATAGCACAGAGTACAGTACTTACATACAATCGCGGGAATCGGTTGCACCACGTGCGTGTCCATAGTGATTATATACTCTGTGCTGGCCACTCCCGGTTTACGCTGTCACAGCCAGTTGAAATCTCAGGGTGATTATATACTCTGTGGTTGTCAGGGCAACACACGTTGTATGTTTTGTGACAAGTTAGAATATTTTAATGTAAAAAAAACTTGGTATTTATTAATAATGGATGTTTATTGCACTTTGTGTATGAATAATACTAGAAAAAAATAAAAATAATATGTACATTATATAAGTAAATATTTGATTAAATTGTCTTCACTTATTGTGACAATCCTACCAAAATAGGTAACAATTTAGCACGTTGTTATAGAAGCTTAATTCTGTTCCATTTACTTACTCATGTGTTGAATAGAACGAGGGACGAATCTTACGATTAAAAACTTGCATTTAAAAAAAGTTTGAACTTTGACCCCCACTCTGATGGTTCCCAGCCCGGCTAGCATGGGCAGGGGATAAAATTTTATCCACCGGTTATTTCCACTGACAAGGGACAAAATTCAAACAAAAGTGGAAATAACCGGTGGATAAAATTTTTATCCCCTGCCCATGCTAGCCGGGCAGGTATGGTGTAGAACAAAAAAAAATGATCCCAATGACGGGGAGAACAAGTGCCTTTACGCTTCGTTATGAGGTTTGTTACACCCTTTATACAGGTCACCACTAATAGAAATAATGAATAAGGATGAATAAATAAAAACACAAAAATTCAGATATAAAAATTTTATTATTTATAGGAAATATTTTGATTTAACAACAACTCTTTCCGTATGAAGCGCACGCGTCACCGAGCCGACGAAGATCATGGCACAATGGTATTAACTCTCGCTTCACTTGTATGGGATACCGCTAGTTTATTACTTGATCAATTTTGACACAAGGCATCAGTAACAAGATAGTTCGCGGTACCAAATTTTTCAGACTGTGGATTTTGATTTACGAAGACAAATCAGTGTTCAGTACCAGGATTTAACGTCAACATTCGTCCGGTGGTTGAACTTCGTAAATGTGCGCCAGGTCGCAGACGCGCGCGCTCACACTGACAGCACGAGGTTTCGTTGTCAGCCAACCGTCCGAGGTTCCTCACAGTGCAAAACGGTACCTCAAAAAGAAAAAAAAAGTCTATCCACTTCATCATTTCGTCCGCAGACCACACACCGCTTATTGCGACATTATCACATTTATCAAGCATTTATCTGTTGATCCCTCGATACAGGAAAAAAAAACTGATTTTTTTAATTCTGTGTTTTCACAGTTTTCGCCTAACTATAAACTAGTACTTAAAATATAGCTCACTCATCACCTATTTCGCTCGCATTCGCGCTTCGCAACCACACTCTATACAAGATGTCTTTGCATTTATACTACAGAGCGACATATTTTTACATTGGATCTCACGGGGGACAGTCAATTCCTATACTATTTATTGCTTTTGAAGCAATTATATATTTTAAAAATAACACTCTTCCCCTTACAACCGACTTAGACAACGTTCCTACATTATCTACAAACGTTTATAAGAGAAAACAGTACAAGCTGCATAGGCATATTTTTAAATATCACACATTTTTTTAAATTACATAGCGAAACAGCGTGTTCAGCTATCATCGGAACATCTAGAAGGAATTGACCGGGCCCCTTACAAAATAGACGAGGAAAAAAAACTAAAACTTAACGCAGTTCCTATACAAATCGATGAACATAAAAAATGATGTGGAGATGGTGAAGAGGGCCTGAATACAGCCGAATTTTAAAATAAATGTTAGCCGTTTCACGTGTCTATGTACAGAACCAATTAATTTGGGGTCCGCCTTGCAAAACTATCACATGTTCGGGGAACAAGTTACTTATGTACATAATTGGACAATTTCGGGATCCTAACGATCACAAGAGACGAGTTACACACGATGCACGATTATTGTGGATTACACTAGGCCTTGTAAAGGTTTATTTCAACTCCAAAATCCTATTGATATTTTTTTTGCAGACTTATAAGTTTTGCAGAAACAGACACCATTCAGGCGACGTTTTATCGAGCGACAGACCTTCTACTTAACAATAACTGGCTAGCTTTCATAAACACTACCATTTTAACTATTAACACAGAATTATCATGTATTCCTAGGAAGATTCCGCTCGATGCAACGTTGTTTTAAAGCCTCGTTATTAAAACAATTTTCAGTTACAAAAGTATGCATATATGTAGTTACATTAAACGCTAACTGTTAACGTAGAACTAGACACAAAGTTAAAAACAAATTCATATCATATAGTCGAACATAATTTCCAAGCTTTACACAAGATACATATTATAATATTAACTGTACAATTGTGACGTAGTACATCTGATCAGGCCTCCATCCAACACTACATATTTACATTTACAATAACCATTCTGTTCAAGTTTCGAATCACAATTTTTCAATAAGTAATATTTGCCGAAATTACGAAATAACGGAGTGGTCTTGGTGAGTTAAGCTGGTGTGGCAAGAAGCTAAGAATTTGTGACATTTTTGTCAATTGAATGTGTGGCAATCATAATAAAATATAACCTACATAAAAATGGGAAGACTTTAAAATACGTTATGAAGCGATTCCTTTAACTATTGGAAAAAAATGGAGACGCCTTTTAGAAAACTAGAGAAAAGAATCAACTAAGACATCTATTGCAATATCTCATCGTTCAAATACAAAAATACATGCTAATTTCAGACAAACTACTACACATTGAGAAAATACACCGCCACACCCATCAAGACCAAAAAAAAACAATTTTAAATTAAACCATAATCGTAACAAGAAAACGTTAATCGCCAATAATTGTAAAAACATAATCACAAAGTAACTTAGATGATACATAATAATATATAATATAGTAAATAAATAAAGTATATTATATCAACAACTTCGAGCGTAAGGCACATTGCCTGCAAACTTGAAACGGCGATATTACGCTGAAGTTTTATATTTACGTATGTATTCTGTTAATGTTTGGACTGTAACTGGGTCTTGTGTCTTGAGTTATAAGGGTGAATATTGAGTTAACTGCGATAAGGAATAAGGCTGTGTTTCCACCATAGACGTGCGAGCTTGCGCAGCGAGAGATATGCATAAAATTAACCAATCACACAGCTAGAGCTTAGAACAAAATAAAAAAAATGCGGGGCAATCTTTTTGGGGACTGCCGATAAAAATGAAAACTAAGTAATTTATATCTGCTACGGGTTGTGCCACGCGCACGCCTAAGTGGTGCTACGCCGTAGCGGATCGGCTACGAGTGCTACGTAGCGTTATGTGACAGTCACGCAAGTTCCATGATTTTTGTTCATCTTGAAAAGTGCTCAACGCGCTAATGAAGTTTTTAATTCAAAAAGCTTTACTATTGTTTAGTTCCACATAAATCCCTCGCTACGCTTCCTCGCTCATTTTTAATGGAAACTCAACCTAAGGGTGCTTTTCCAAAGGCAAGTTTTTATGTAACTCGAGGCACTACACATTTCCATAAACGACATGACCGTCAGTCAAAGTTAGTTTAGTGGGAATTTTTGTTGAAAAAAACTGAGAATTAAAGATTGGCAGTGACTATGATATTAAGATATTCTATCTAATGTTTCCCAATTTGAGAAGAAAAGTATCACAATGTTAGTATTGAGCGAATTTGATTTTTTAAATCAGTTTTATGAATGAAAAATGCTATATTTAAAACCCATGAGTAAACCAATTCAATATTATGAAATGGAAATAAGGAAAAAAAATTCAACAAGAGTTCAAATAATACCTGTTTCGTTGTGATGTTTAAAAAGGAGACATATTTAACAAGGCATAAGCTCTAATATCTCGTGAATAAGACGCAGTTACAGTACAAACCGAGCATTTCAATATGGCGGTGGATTCCTTCAAGTAGAACCTTTTCGGTTATCATTACCATGAGTTTGATACCTTTGCGAGCGCAGTACTAAAATGTATGAGATCTAATCAAATGTCCAGAGATCATTCTGCCTACCGACTGAAGATATGTACGTATATTGTAAATGTGCTCTGTATTCGAGATTATCGGAAACCACTGTAACTATTTTGATGAAACTAAGAATGCTGGTGTATTTTCATAAGATTTCAACTACTCGACATTTTTAAATTGGAATAATTTGCAGACCAGCCGAATTTTATCCTTCAAAAACCCTTAACATGATAGAAAACCTAGTACAATACGTCTACACACAAATGATATACTCGTATCGCAGACAATGAAAGAGAAATCCCATACATCTCTCATACAAAATTGAAATGACACGCGAATGAGACCCTAAGTCTTCCGATCCCATACATTCAGTTCTCCACGCCTTTAAGACATTCGTTACACCTAACTAATCTCATACAACGGAAGTGTCCATTCCTTAAAAAAGGATGTTTAATGTTAAAAACAATAAATACTTAATTATCGCTTAGAACCTTAAGTAAGAAAAGCGTATAAATTATTTTTTTCTCAGAAAATTTGAATTAACGGACTTAGTTCCTATCTACCTAGTGTTGTTGTGTCGTATTGTATGGGAACATACAAATGTATGGAGTCACTGGTAACGGGGTTTAATGCTGAGAGCATTGTATGAAGCGGAAAGTTGTTGAAATGCGAAATTTGAACATTGACATGTCAAATGAACGCATTTTTTGAGCATTAGAAATTTTTGTGTTGTGCTGTCATCTAGCATATTTTTATTTTAAGTATCAGTTTTACTAAAAGCTGATTCAATCACTACGCTAAACACAAATGGAAACATACAAAATTGAAATCACTTTGTCCTTTAAACAATACGACACAACTTTTCACAAGAGCGGCTTTCAACGACTCGGTTTTACAAAGCGGTCGTGGCTTGGTATATGGATGCTCTTCAGGTTATTTTCAAAACATTTTAAATTCCTGACCGTCAGCTTTTCTATGACCAAATTACCATACTACGACAACAGTGTTTTTTGCATTGATAATTCTTCAGACCTATATTAAAATCTCGACATTGGCTTACAATGTTGTCATAAACATCGATTTTAAAACTATCAGCCTCAAATCTAGTTTTAAATCTAGATTCACGACTGAACATGACTACAGTACCCAACTGTTGTGAGACCCATTTGCAGTAAAACTCACTGAATGCGATAATCGCTAAAATATGGAAAATATAATTCTATCTCTTCCATCAACAAAATCAGAACAATGTTTCAAATACGTTTAATGTTACTCACTCAGTGATTTGTTGTACAAACGGGCCTAGGCTCAAAACAGACAGTCACACAAGTATGCAGAGGCAATGCTCCATAAACCTGACTTGTATACGATTGGGTACTGCAAAAATCGCATATGATATTCCCCAAAAGCGACTCAAAAAACGCTAAACAAATTGTGATGCAGCGTTAACAAACGATATGCCGTGAAAGCCGCCTTGTATATTGTAACAAGTTTATATTTAGACGCCCAACGCACCGAGGCTACGCCCGTAATGCCTATGTATTACTTCTGTAGTTCAATGAGTTTTTTATTGTAGTGAATTATATTGAGCACTGTGTTAGTAAGAACCTATTTATTGTAAAGGAAACCCACTTTAAACTAAATGAAATTGAGTTATTACTACTTTAGTCCGCATGCGGAATTGTGAGATTTTTAAACTACATATTTGTGAACCGACTTTAACAATTTATAAGCTACATAGTC
Organism: Xestia ashworthii; assembly: GCA_950022955.1. NCBI lineage: Eukaryota > Metazoa > Arthropoda > Insecta > Lepidoptera > Noctuidae > Xestia > Xestia ashworthii. The sequence continues at coordinate 15,468,347 of OX465570.1, read as the reverse complement.
ACGACTTTTCGCATGAAATCTCGATTATGATCGTATCATTGGTCATTGCGATCAAAGATTTATATCATTACCGCGTCAAATGATGGTCGTAAGCGCTTTATGAATGGGTATATAGAAAATATGACAAGTCGTGTGATAAGTCGCATCTATGCGTGCCTTGAATCAAGTCCTCAGTTTACATAACATCGCTTGCAGTACAGATCCACAATAACAACATCCACATAAGGTATATAAAACAAATTATTGCTATGTTTGCATATTCGCTTACTATTTAGTCCACATGGTAAGATAACGGGACGCTCATAAGTTGTCACCGATTGGCTAAGACGTGACAATGCTGCCGACATTACTTTGCTGTGTGTTTTGGTGAAGGTGCAACTCTGCAGTCGATTGAAGACTTCATTTCCATCTCAGCTGTAGTAATTTTCGTTTAGCGGACACGAAAAAGAATGTACTCAATGAAGTTTGTCATTCTTTTTTAACAACGATGCAGTAATAGCTTTAACACTTGAGTAATATAACAATTACAAGATTTTATGCTTTTTAGAATGGACATCAACAAAATGTGACTGTTTTTATGGGCTCCAACTTCTACCTAACCTTTCTGAGAATTACAGACGTAACAAAACAATGGAGCTTTAACATAACCGGTGAAACACAGGTGACATTTTTGCCTTACCTTTCGAGAACTCTCAATCGAAGTTAATCAACGACCAACGGGTATTAAGCCAAGTCTGAGGCCCACAGGCGGCTAAAACTGACACCAGGTTACGTACTAACCACACGATAATGAAAAGAAACATTACGGTATCTTTTCAGTAGCGTTCATGTATAAAATCGACATTACCAGCAGTCCAGTTGCACCTTCACCGCCCAACAACCGTCAGTCCGGGCAGTGCTAGCAGTACTAGCAGTGCTAGCAGTGCTACATAGATGTGGTACGTCCCGGTGCGTGTTAGGCGGGTGGGGGGGGCGGCTGCTAGAACTTGTCTTGGAAGATGAACAGGTTGTTGGTGGCTGCGACGGCGATTATGCTCTCGTGCGGGTGCCATGCTGTATGCAGGATTTTCTTGTTGAAGTCCAGGCAGTCTACGCTTATCTCGTCCTGGGGAGAGAGTACGGTTTTATTTCTACATATATTGTTATCGTGGAACAATCTCAGTCAATGGTTGGTGTTGTATTTTGTAAACGTTAAACCGATTCTGAGGTATCATCATATTGGAAGTAAAGTTGATTGTAATGCTTCATGTACGAAATAATATAGTAGTTAGGTTGAATCAAATTTTCATAAATGTAATGTTTTTTTTTGAAAACGAACTTTCTCAGCCTTATTACAAAAAGCGGTTTAACTAAAAAACCTGGTTTAAACTTCTATAAACTATGGTCTAAACAAAAATGTTATTACAAATCGTGGTTTTGCGATAAACTTTATACTATATCATGGTCTAACGCTAAACCTTGGCGACCCCTAGTTTAAAGAAGGTCTAAACCACAAAATCGGATCTGTCAAAGTTTCCCTTCTAGGTTATATCATCTTTTTCATTATGTTTTCTTCTTTAAACTCGAAAATCGATTTAATTGATATTATGGATATTGAAGACATACACACAGCAGAAATTTAATCGTGTTTTCAGATCGTTTTTTTTTTTGTTAATCCATTTCACATTAAATTATTATTATTAAAATTACCTAAGATGGTAAACAATAAGGCAAAAGTTCTATTATAGACCTAAATTGTAAAGCTAAATGAACTTTGTTCAACCATACCGATTTGTTTAATGTTATGGATTGTTTCATACAAGTGATTATATACTCTGTGGTTTCATATAGCGCGCAAGAATGTTACGTTTCGATCTACGTACATAAAAATTTTAGAAAATAAATATGACATTAAGGAATATTTTTAAACTTAAACAAAACTACAATCGACGAAATAACTGAATAATGTTAAAATAACCAGGTTTCAATATTTTTAACATTCCTAAACATCATCTAATCATTAACGTATTATAAAACGTTTTCTTTTCTGGGAATACGGAACGTTGCAATTGAATGATATCATGGTGAACGAATGATTTTGCTGTTAATCTGTGGTTGATGGTTCAAATGACAGTACTAAGAAGACCGAGGTTTTTTTAAGTTTTGTAATACGAATTTATTTAGACCATCGTTCTGCAGGTAAGCCTGGACTTTATAGTCCAGGTTTAAAACAAGGTTTATTTAGTGTTTTGTAATAAGACTGTCTAAGTTTGCAAAGAATTCAAGTTACTAAGTATAAAAAACTTCGATCAATAATAGTACTAGATTAAGGATCAGGAACAAAAATACGTCGCTCAAGTGGCCACGTTTGCACACACGCAAACATCTACATTTCATAGCAAAAAGTTTTTCTGAACAACCTACAGTTTAATATAAACCTTAATACTTATACGTAAAGTTTAATAACCATTGCAAAATATATTGATTTAAATCCTTTCATCGAAGAAAGGATTAAAAGAACAAATTTGAAATGTTGCTTGAAAATAAAAAGTCATCAGTACAAAAAAAATATTCTAAAATGAATCTTAAGTCTGTGTCCTTAGGTTAAAAACATTTTGTTTACAATTTCGTGCTTATTCTATTGTGGATCTAAACTTAAATTTTGGTATGACATTTCAATATTTAGAACACAGTAAGTATTGAAAGACGTAGAGTTGCAGAATATATTTTTTTAGTTTCGTATGCAAATATTTTTGATGGATTCAAAAAGGTAAAAACATACTGTTTGACATTGCCGCTATTACAACGGTAATAAAAAAAACTTAATAATGTTAAAAAAAATAAAGGGAATCAAGAAACGTGTTTTCGGCGTATTCTTTATACAAAAGTATCTGAAATAGTAATCTAGGTAAGTTAATTAATAACATTATAAGGGTTGCATATCTTTCTTTCGAGACATTAGATATCCATTCTGCACAGCGAAATGGGTCACTAGAAAAACGATAAATAAAAATAACAACACTACTCCATGCGTTCCCTGTTCAAGAACTGTCGATGTTTGATACAATAGTTGGTGCGTTGTAGCAAACATTGGCCAAACAATTATAATATTAGCTGTTTGAATTTATTAACTATTTAATTGTTTTTATTTTATGAAAAACACTTAATGATATAAACTAACAAAAAAAAAATATTTCTTCAAAAACCTAGGTGTTAAGGTGGTATTTTTACACAGTTTTTGAACTCGCACTGCGGCATTTTGACGTCTTAATGTTGGCTATGCTTGGACCATACTAATTTGAAATAAGACCACAAAAGTATTTGTGGTCTTATTTTTCGGGCCGTTTTTGAAGCGCTGATCGGGAATCTAGTACTATTATTGATCGAAGATAAAAAATGAATTAATTTCGTCAGAGACAATAGGCTTGTTAATTGAAAAAATCAAATTAGTCCGTCAGTTAGATTGACTCGTATTTTTTCTTTCGTTACGTAAACTAAAATTGACTAAGATAAGACGTTCTTAAAATTTGCAATACGCTACGCCGATGTATAAATTTTAGTGCGTTCTGACGTCACGAGTTTTGATGCGTTTTTTTTTTCATTGATTTACAAAAACAAAAAATACAATACGTGTCCATTATTTTTCTCTACTCTAACTGACGGACTAAACAGATTTGCAATTTATTGCTGGTGGAAACTAGCCTATTGCTGCCATCGATGGAATACTGTTTGGAAAGTTATTAGTGAAACAATTAAGGCCCCCACATACAGGCGCGTTTTTGCGTCCTGCGATACTGCGATAATGCGTCCCTATTTCTATTGCGTTATTATCGCGGCAGTGTGTAACTTCGTAGTCGTCGCTATTAAAACAGATATCGCAATATCGCTGGATGTAGAGACGCGGAAACGCAAAAACGCGCCTGTGCGTGGCCTTTACTGTGGCAGTTAGTGTCGCGTGTTAGGTACCTTCTTCCTCTTGGCAGTGGTAGCGACCCGACGCGCCCGGAGCGGCTGCCGCGGACGCGCTGCCGCGTCGCGCGCCGCCTCCAGCGTCAGCTCCCCGCGCCGCGCGCCCCCGCACCCGCCGCCCCCGCCGCCCCCGCACCCGCCGCGCTCGAATATCCTACGGAACACAATGTTGCTCATCAATCAATCAACAACTCAACCACTTCAACCGGACGCAGATGAATACCAACATTTATGTTGCCTGACCTAACCGTCACAATCCAAGTAATGGGCGACACGGTTCTCTTTAGCGAGTCTGATGTCAGACTTTCGAGCTTTAGATTTTTTTTTTACCCTGTACTGTCCCACTGCTGGGCAAAGGCCTCCCCCAATTCCTTCCATGTGCCGCCTCGGACCAACCCTCGCGATGCGCGTACAAATCGTCTCGCCACCTTTTTGTGTGTCGGCCTCGGTGGCGCTGTCCGCCTTCCGGCAACCATCGTGTGGAGACCTTTGCGGTCATCGTACATGCGACTGACGTGACCCGCCCAATCCCATTTTAGCCTAGCAGCCTTCATACCAACGTCCACTATGCCCGTTTTGGAACGCAGCGTGGTGTTTCGAACCCTATCTTGTCTTTTGACACCCAAAATGCTGCATTCCATTGCTCTTTGGCAAACTCCAAGAGCTTTAGATTACATAATAAAAATAATACCAGCCTATTACTGTCCCATTGCTGGACAAAAGCCTCTTCTCATACTGAGAAGACACGAGCATTGATCACCACGCTTGCTCAAGACTAGTTGGAGATTACACGAAAAAAAAAGAACAACCTTGACCGACACCTAATATACCTTGCCAATACAAATTGAAATTTTAGAAACCGTTAAACCTAAATCAATCAATCTGCTCGAGTCGCAACAGACAGCCAACATTGTAAAAATCACTGTAACGCCGAGACATTAACCGCTGTCGTTATCCTAAAATACAAGGCCGCAAAGTCTATGATGCCCCCAGGAAACTTTGATACTTCTAGCCTAGCCTACCACCAGGCCAACGGACCAAATGAAGTACGAACCAAAAGAGCTCAAATGTACTAAGGTTGATCAACCCACACTACTACTTACTACATGCACCTAATGCTACGGCCAGACTTGTAGGCGAAGATTCGTGTTCGCGTTGTCGCGATAAAAGTATGTCTTTGGCCAGACGTGTCGCGACAACGCAAATCTTCGCGTTATCGCGATAGTGTAGCCCCAGCATAACCACATACTGCCTAGCCTTTTCCTAACTATGTTGAGGTCGGCTTCCAGTCTAACCTGATGCAGCTGAATACCAGTATTTTACTTGGAGCGACTGCCTATCTGACCACCATAACCTAATTAGCACTAAGTATTACTGTACCCCTTAGTAATACTAGTTGTCAAACGTTTTGGGCCACTGACTACATGTAACAACTGTCAGAAATCTACAAATGACAGCTGGAACCACCTGCTTAATGTACTTTCCGAGGCACAGAGGAAACTCAATTTGTAATGGGTGGTCACCCATCCACAGACCAACGTGAGCTAGCATGGCTTAACCTAAAGATCCTCTCTCCTACATAGTGTACTCACCTAAAGAATCCATTATAAGAGCCAGTCATGAGCCGCTGGTCGTCTCCGCTCCAGCAGCACTCGAACTTGTCGAAGATGCAGTCGTTCTCGTACAGCGAGCACAGCTTGGAGCGCAGGTACTCGTGCACCGGGTACGTCTCCACCGGCTTCGTCTCCATGCGGAGATCCCACACTTTTAAACCTAGGTAGTCGCGTGACATCATGTATCTGGAAGGAACGGAGGAAGGATTTAATTATTTTTCACATATTTGGTAAAATTGTGATTGAAATTGTTGTAGACCTTGTAGCAATGGACTATAGTGCATCGACTCAGAGCGTAGAATGAACTGTCCAGTCTTAGCAAGTTGGTGCCCTAAATACCCTTGATAGGGTAATGAACAAATGGTTCGTCAAAAAAGCCTATCAGTTAGTCTACTATGTTCCCAGTGCTGGAACAAAGGCCTCTTGTTGGCCTTCGAATGTATGTTTCTAGGACATGCCGGTTTCCTCACGATGTTTTCCTTCACCGTTTTGAGAGCTAGAGCAAAGATTACTCTTACGACACCAGGCTGCGCGCACATATTAACAGAGCGACTCAAAATACAACTTTATTTATTACACGAAAAGATATACATTTCCCTCTTCCAGTATCGTCGTCTCGCCTCGGCGTGAACTGACGCAAATGGTGATTTCTGCTTCGTATCATAAATAAATTACACATAGCCTAATACTGACCAAAAACAGGGGAGGGTCTGTATTTATGCTTTCGCGGTTGCACAACGACATGCTTTGCTTATGCTTTGCTTGGTAGTATAGATGCAGGCCTACCCTACTGCCTCCATCAGAGGCAGTAGGGTGGCGGGGTCTTGAGGGGGAGCGCTACGGTCGTGTAGATCCTCAAGGCAGGTCTGGGGGATTCACCTTCACGAGGTTGCCACCCTGTTCTTGGTCTAATTCCATAAGAAATAGACGTAACGAAAACCCCCAGGCGCTTTTTCGCACCTTCCCGAAAGCCACAATCCCAGGCCTAGGGAAATCCCTCACCCCATCTCCATGATCCTACACCCAGACCCTCCCTCCCTTCTCCCTTTTATCCTTTCGGTCCATGAGGACGGGTAACCTCGATTCCAAAAAAGCCCACCAAACCCAACATGTCGCAGAAAAGCAAAAATAATATTCCCCAGGTGGGTCCCGGTAATGCCGGGGAATCCCACACCGACTCGTCGGTCTGCCTCCACCGTAATCTGGGGGGGGGCACTCTTCTGCCTAAGGCGGTTTTACCGCCAGCACCGGCTGCGGCTCACGCGCCAACTAAAACACACACGGACACGACCACGGCTGCGATTTGTGCGCCCACTGACTCGACGACGACTGCGACACCTTCCACGATGGCCTGGCAACAGAGTATCGTTCGGAACAGTGTCACAAACAATCCCGACAATGACGCCGACAACCCGCGAATATCCAGCCTTAGCAGCGAACTCCGCACGCTGGCACTCCAGCGTGAGAAGATCGAGGCAAGGCTGAGGGACATAGACTCTCTCGGGACGGGAAAGGAAGCGGAGCCTGGTGGTTCCGGTTTCATCTCTGTGGACGAGGTCCGCAAGCTGAAGACTCAGCGCGGAAAACTCCGAAACAGAGAAAGAGAGCTCAACAAACGTTTGCGCAAAGCCCGCGAAGGCAATAGTCTACGCGATGCGCAAACGGGAGGTTGTAAAGGAGTACGCGACCGACTACAGGCACGCGAAGGGGAAACCCAGAGCAAGCAGCAGTCGGACGCGGAAACGAGCGGGCAGGGAACAGTACGCGAAGGGGAAACCCTACGCGAGAAGTCACTGCCCGCACCGGGACCATCCGGAGGAAGCAACCAGAACCGCAATGAGACGACTGGCGACCGACACCGGACTAGAAAACGAGGAAAGCGGGCTGGGTTCCTAAACCGGGCATCCCTGGAACAAAGAGCCAAGCCGGGCCCCACAGAACCGCAACCAGGGCCAAGTGGCCAGGGAGCGGCGAAGCGGGAGCGTCCGGACGATACGGCCTCGCCAAGCACGCTCCAGGGGGACGCCAAGCGTTTCAGAACCCAGGCTGCTCAAGGGGAGCAGAGAACCTATGCGCGGGCCACGAAGGATATTCCTGCGCGACTCGCCGTAGCGATCTGCTTCCCGCCTCCATCACGTGACATGACACCTGTCGAGGGCGAGGTCGTAAAGACCAAGCTCGAAGACCTGATAGTGGACACGTGTTGTACGGACCCCACCAAAGTCCCGGCCTTCCGCGGCTACCCAAGGGTAGTGGATGGCACGGTGCACATATGGTGCGAGGACGAAAACGCGCTGACTTGGCTAACTCTGAACGTACCCAAGATACGACTGCCGGACACTGACGTGACACTGACTATAATGAGACAGTCCGACGTACCGACCCCATTACGAGCGGCGCTCTTCGTACCCAGGTATAATGGGGACATAGCGCTGCTCCAGAAGATTTTGACATGCCAGAACCCCTGGTACGCTGTCGGTAGGTGGTCCCTATATAGGGCGACTTCGGTCGGTGGAGATAACCATGGGACTTATTTGACCCTGGGTATCCCACCGGACGAAGCCGAAAAGGTCTTGGGTAGGGAGCGACGAATATCGTACCTTCTTGGGTCGATATACGTTCGCTTCATCCCCAAAACCAACCCCTCCGACACACAGACTGACACTCAGACCGACACCGACACGGAACGGACGAAACCGGCACCGACGGACATTGACCCGACCATGACCGAACTGGAGGAGGAGATGGCCAGAACGGCGATGGCTGATGCCGACGCGGTGAGGACTGCAGCCTCACCATCAGGGTGGACGGAGCGGCTGCTCTCGTCGTCACCGGTACCGAGTGTAGACCAGCACGGGCTGGAAGGGGGGGGTGTATCATCCGATGGATCCCTCTCCTCCTAATTCCACCCCACTACCGCCCACATCCCGTCCTTTAAAAATTATCCAGACCAATCTCCAGCACAGCCAGATGGCTACCGCCTGCCTGCGCAGGGCACTGGAGACGGAACCCTGTACCATTGCACTCATCCAAGAACCGTGGATCCGCAAAAATAGAATATGTGGCCTTGGTAACATTGGAGGTAAGCTAATCCTCGATACACAAGGCACAGAAAAGCCTCGAACCTGCGCCTATATACCCAAAGATGTACCCACCACCACACTCACGCAATTATGTTCCAGAGATCTAACAGCCGTCAGGATAAAAACCGACGGTGATGCACCTGATATCGTCCTAGCCTCGGTATACATGCCTGGCGAGGATGAGGACTGCCCACCAAAGGAGATGGCCGACCTGGTAAGGTATTGTGAAGATGCCAACCTGGACCTGGTCATCTGCACGGACTCAAACGCCCATCACCCACTTTGGGGCTGCAACAAAGCCAACACTAGAGGTGAGGTACTATGCACATACTTGTTCTCCACTAACCTTAACATCGCTAACCACGGCTCGGAACCCACTTGGGTTACATCTCGCGGACAAACAATTATTGATCTCACGCTGGCTTCGGAAAGCGCGTCAAAACTTATATCTGACTGTCTCCAACGAGCCTTCCTGCTCCGACCACAGAAGAATCCGATTCTCACTAGTGGCTAGTATAAAAAAACCCGAACCCAGACGCAACCCACGCCGTACCAACGTACCCGGCTACAAACGACTACTGGCCTCCCTGCTAACGCAGCACCAAGCGCCCCAAACTCTAACAGACCCTAAACAACTTGAAGACACTGTAACAAAACTCTCGGAATTCATAATCGAAGCCTACCACGCCTGCTGCAAACTAAAAGACCAAAACACCAAGACAAAGGGCAACTCCTGGTGGAACTCGGAACTTAGTAAGCTCAGGCAAACCATGCGCAAACAATTTAACAAAGCCAAGAACTCCAGACTACCAGAAGACTGGGATTCATACAAGAAAACACAATACACCTTCAAAAGACAAGTCAGGTACGCCAGCAGGGCGGCCTGGCGAAGGTTCTGCGAAGAGATTGAATCGAACAACGAGGCCGCACGCGTGAGAAAGATCCTATCTACCGATCAGGATCGCGCCCTCGGGTCGCTGAAAACCCCAAACAACACATATACCAAATCGGACCACGAGACAAGTAAGGTTCTCCTGGAAACCCACTTTCCAGACTGCGACCTCTCCGAGGACAGAACCTGGGCAACTGAGCCAACGCACACACCAAACGACCAAGACTGGGCCAGAGCCCGCACTATAGTAACAGCAGAAAGAATAAAATGGGCAATAAAGACTTTCAAACCATATAAATCCGCAGGCTTAGACGGAATCTTCCCCGCCCTCCTACAATGGGGAGTAGACGTCTTAACGCCATGGCTGACCGTCATCTATCAAGCCTGCATAGCACAGAAATATATACCACTTGCATGGCGAGAGGTGAAAGTCATTTTCATCCCTAAACCAGGCAAATCAGATTACACACAACCCAAGGCGTACAGGCCAATAAGCCTAACATCTTTCTTACTGAAAACCCTCGAGAGACTCTGCGATCGACACATTCGGGACGGACCTCTTAGGGAAAGACCACTTCACAAACAACAACACGCTTACTCCACAGGAAAATCAACAGAATCCGCGCTGCATAGTGTGATCTCCAGGATCGAAAGTGCAGTGGAACATAAATGCTCGTCACTGGCCGTCTTCATCGACATAGAAGGCGCCTTTGACAAAACCATCTTCCATAGCATCAACGCAGCCCTCGAGAAACATGGGGTGGACCCAACCCTGCGAGGCTGGATCACAAATATGCTCCGACTGAGAGCCGTTCAAGTTACGGTGAACGACACCACTAGAGCCATAGTGGCGAAGGGCTGCCCCCAAGGTGGAGTCCTCTCGCCACTACTGTGGAACCTCGTAGTAGATAGCCTCATCAACCGCCTCAATAGCAGAGGCTACTACACGGTGGGCTACGCCGACGACCTGACTATAATAATAAACGGCACACATGAAAACACATTATGCAACCTTATGCGCCAGGCCCTAAGGATAGTAGAAGACTGGTGCAAGGAACACAAACTAGCAGTGAACCCCACCAAAACCGAACTCGTCCTCTTCACAAAGAAAAGGAAGCTGGCAACGTTGCAACTACCAAGCTTCTTTGGGACAACTCTAAGCCTATCGACTGAAACCAAATACCTGGGTATCTATTTGGACAAACAGCTCAACTGGGCAAAACACACGGATTACATCGTCACAAAAGCCAGTATATCTCTCTGGCAATGCAAGAGACTCCTCGGGAGAAACTGGGGCCTAAGCCCCAAAATCACCTACTGGCTATACACCACAGTTATCCGACCAATTATCACATACGGGTCTTTAGTATGGTGGCCCAGGACCAACCTAAGTACGACCCAAAAGGACCTTGAGAAACTACAAAGATTTGCCTGCGTGGCAATCACCGGCAGCATGAGAACATCACCAACTGCTGCCCTACAGGTGATGCTGGGGCTACCACCCCTACACCTCGTCGTAAGAGAGGAGGCGGCCGTAGCGATTTTCAGACTCGAGTTAGCCGGCACCCTAAGGAACGACTCAAGAATAAAACATACACGCATCAAAGAAGATGCAATCAAAGAACAACCGATGATGGCATCCCCTATCGACAGAACTCTGAAGACTCACTGCTTCAAAAAACACTACAACATAGAGCTCATAGAGGAGTTGTGCGACTACTCAGGCACAAGAGAGCTAAGAATCTATACTGATGGATCAAAAACCAACGATGGGACAGGCGCCGGGGTGTTCTCCGACGACCTCAACATTAAAATATCAAAATCTCTTGGAAGGTTCAACTCTGTCTACCAAGCGGAGTGTGTGGGCATTATCCAAGCAGCACACGCTATAGAGGCCAGGGAGGTTACGGATACCAACATTCGTATACTCTCCGACAGTGCCTCGGTCCTTCAATCCCTAAAGAGTAACCAGATCACGTCGAGACTAATACTAGAATGCCACAAGGCCCTAGAACAAATCACGGTGTTGAATCACAACACGGTAACGCTGCAATGGATTAGAGGACACAGTGGATCACTCGGCAATGATGCGGCTGACGAACTTGCCAGAAGAGGATCCAGTACAATACCATACGGACCCGAACCCATTGTGCCCATTCCCTTCAAGCAGCTGAGGAACTGGTTAAAGGATCACACCCGATTACAAGCAGGGAAATGGTGGGCCTCGGCACCAGGTTGTAGGCAGTCCAAGGAAGCTATGCCATCCTTGGATCCAAAGCTGACCAGGCGCCTTCTGCGCCTGGACAGAGATAGCCTGCGTCTGGTGGCGGGGACCATCACTGGACACTGCTCGTTGAACAAACACTTCCACACTCTAGGTATCACTGACAGTCCCCTGTGCAGAGCGTGCCTGGAGGCGGAGGAGACGGTAGCGCATGTGCTCCTGGAGTGCACAGGCGTTACCAAGATTCGCGAAGAGACCCTGGGAACACCAGGATCACTTGCAGATGTCCTGAGGAGACCGGGAAGTTTAATCTGCTTCTGGAGGGAGGTGGGCTGGTTGGAGTAATCGGCCACCATGGCTCACGCACAATGGTCCACTTCAAGGACTAAGTGCGGAAACCTAAACCCCCATGATGATGATGATGATACTGACCAAAAACCGACAACCTGGCAGATTTTTTTCCTAGATAAAACAGTAATAGTATAGTTTAGTTACCTTCCAGAATTACTAAGCTTAACATCGCTGATGGAGGAGATGATCTCTGAGAAGAAGGACCTGGCATGCGGGTCCTCGGGCTCCTCGAACAGCTTGGCGTGTCGGTCGCACAGCGCCGCCGCGCGCATGTCGCACAACCTTATCGTACCTACACAGTACACAGTACACATACCAGTTAGTGGAGAGTAGTCAATGTTGGAGTCAGAGGAAGACTACTACTACTATTGCAATAGAAATAGGGACCTATCTACCTAGATAGTTATATGTATATGGATAGTTGTATGTGTAGACGTAGACAAATGTTTCTTCTTCAATTTAGCTGTCGTGAGATTAATGCCTTGCTTACACTGAATATTACTAGATATCTTTATTAGTGCTCATCATCAGCCTAACATTTTCCCACGAATAAATGTCCGATCCGTACGCAAAATAGGCACTTTGACGTGGAGTTGTGGACGCCAGCCCGTTATACAATACAATTGCCTTTTTCCAACTACATTGGGGTCAGCTTCAAGTCAAACCGGATACAGCTGAATACCAGTATTTTACACGGAGCGACTGCTTATCGGACATCAACAAAACCCAGGTAGTTCTGGGTAATACGATACCACATGGAAAGCCAGCAAATGTTTAAAACATTTGTCTCCCATATCTTCAAATAATTGTCAGAAAAGAATGGTGTTTTAAATACATTTAATAGTAAAAATTTGACTGTCCTGATTTACGGTTAAAGCTAGTGAGTTAGTTATTTTATATTTTTAAATAAGGTATCTTGCAATTTGCTGAACTGGGCCTTTTTGGAGCAGCCGTGAGACACACAATATTATCTCTTTTGTTTTCTGTACAGTTATAAGTTTCTTTATTTACTTTTTATTGTTTAGTTTTAAGTTTTTACTTTATTTAATTGCTATTTTTGTAATGTTGTGTTCACTTGCGGCATAAGCCAAATAAATATATTTTCTTTCTTTCTTTCTTTTTAATTCAAAATCTGTTTGTACTCACCCTTACTACTAGAATAGACAAAGAGATTGCATTCAGTCGGATGAAACTCCGCCGCGGTAATAACCTGAAACAACATGAAAAACATTTCATTAACAAAAATCTCATAATTTCATTCATAATTAATAACATAATTTGTTCAAATATTTTGTATGGCTTGGTTACATTGAGTTAATTTTCTGATATGTTATCTTACTTGTGTTTTATCAGTCTGATCGACTTCTGTTTATTTATTTATTGATTTGTTTATAGGAGTTATGATTTATTAGAAGTCATGGTGCAGCTAGACTAATTAAATACGTCTCCCTGTCGTCTTTTGTAACAACTTATCTCGGATAGGTATAGGTTTACAGAAAACCTAAAGATGTAGTTTAAACGTTGCATTTGATTACTTTGGGATGCTAAAATACCGACTAGGATTTCCCAACCTTTTTTGGACGAACCTCCTCATTTTTTTTGAGACTTAAAACCTGTCAAACATAAGTATATCGAGGAAAACGGAACAAGTGTTCGCAAAGCAAGAGCAGGAACAAGGAATCGTTTCATCCAAAACTGCTGGAATGTCAAGAGATGGAAGTCATCTTTCATGGCCGAATCGGCCTTCGACATCATCATCAGTTCAGCCGAAAGACGTCCACTGCTGGACATAGGCCTCCCCCAAGTGTCGCCACATTGACCGGTCCCGTGCGACTCGCATCGGCCTTAATTTTTAGAAATTCTGAACGTTTTCTGGTCTTGTGCCGCGCCCTCTTCCCATCTCTCTACGCACCCCTAGGGAGGCGCACCCTATTGGTTGGGAAATCCTTCCGTAGACCATGGTGTTTGCCAGTCTTCAGGGAATACAAGACATAATTACTTCGGCTATTGTAACACTATAAAAATACACTAAGGGCCTGTTTTCTACAACTTACCTATAACTGACGGTTAATATGCCACGTCTCCCAGCTATCGGTGTTTCTACAAACAAAGAATATCCTATCCGTGTCAACCTGTTACTTGATTCATAGAAAAATCAAAGAAAGCTTTTCTGTGATGTTTAGACATGTGTGTCTGAGACAGAAATAGCAACCTACCGAAACCGAACGGTAAGTTATTGTAAATGGCCGTACATGAACAAAGATACTTACCTCCGTGAGCTCCTCCATATTGGCAGGTTTAATATCCACAATGTTGAAGCTCTGGTCAGTGATCTCCAGGTGCCACAGGTTGATGCGCAGGTCGTCGGCAGACAGGTAGGTCTCCTGGTCCGAGTTCAACGATATGGAGTTTATGTGGTAGGTGTGGGCGTTCGCGAATATCCTCCTGTTGACAATCAAAAGCTTTCTTATTGACTGTTCAAAAAATTAAGGGTGGGTTTTAACGGGAAATCATTAAACGCAGCAAAAATTATCATGGCAAGATTACTATAAAGGACATCATCATCATCTGCATAGCTTTTTCCCAAGTATATTGGGGTCGGCTTCCAGTCTTACGGAAGCTGAATACCAGTACTCTACATGGAGCGACTGCATATCTGACCTCCACAACCCAGTTAGTACTGGGTAGTACGATAACCCTTGGTAAGATTACTATACAGGTATCGATAATTTAAATAAAAATCTGTTGTTTCACACATTTTGTCTTTTTTAAATTGCCGATTTATAATATCTATATTTAGAATGATTAACTAATACGTAGCAACCGTTTGTGCGTCGTTAACGTCTTCAATTCTGCCCTGTTTTTAATAAGAATATCTGGCACAGTAAGAAACAGGCCAATCAACAAAGTAGTAACATCACATTCTATTGTAACTTTTGGTTACCAGTTTGCAACTACAGAGGCGTGTGTCCCAGCAGTGGGAGCATTATACGTTGTTTATGCTTATGATAAACAGGAAACAAACAAGCTGAAGTGACAATGGGCCCTTGACATCAGGTGGAACGTGTTCTTAACGTAAGGTGGGACGTGTTCCTGACGTAAGGTGGGACGTGTTCTTGACGTAAGGTGGGACGTGTTCTTGACGTAGGGTGGGACGTGTTCTTGACGTAAGGTGGGACGTGTTCTTGACGTAAGGTGGGACGTGTTCTTGACGTAGGGTGGGACGTGTTCTTGACGTAAGGTGGGACATGTTCTTGAAGTAAGGTGGGACACTCTCCGACCATAGAGCGACGATATTCGCAGGCTAGCTGGTAGCAACTGGATGAGAGTTACCGAGAATCGAATTACGTGATGTGATGATGAAAACAGGGAAGGATGAAAAATCATATTATGACGGCAATACTATAAACCTCATTTACGGTAAATTCCCTAAGGTGAGAAGGTTATTCCGACCGAGGCATACGTCAGAATGAAATCACGCTCAATAATATCTCGCAATAGGTTTAAAGATCAGAATTCTGCGTAACTAGTTCATAACTACATACTAGTGATTGACTTTTGTGATTAGCACATAGGAATATACTGCCTATAATTGAATGATCACGATTAACACAGTACTTCGTTATCCATTTCAGCTACTTAGCTGGAAAAGATTGTGTTTCCTTGAGAGAGTGCTAATCAGCAAATAATATACCTAACGCCTGTGAGAAATTTCTCGACGGCTTTGTACTGCCAAGACAGAGGCCCGTGGGCGGCATAAAAACTCTTACACCAGGCAGGAACCACTCGATAAAGATAGAAGCAAATAATGTTTGGTTTGTGTATGGAATAAGTAAATACAGTTGGAAAGCTGGGTTTTCTTAATGGGGAAGACCGTAGAAAGCTAATTGTAGATGGCGCCACCATAGCTGGTCTCAATCTGTCCAATGAGGTCAAGGTATTTTAAAATATGAAATGACATTCCTTGATTTTCAACCAATGACGATGCTTGGAACCAGCTATGCTAGCGCCATTAGTTCCACAGTGTGCATCCCCATTGACAAAACTTATATGACTTGGTGACTTGGTGAGTCTTCAATCTGAAGACTTCAATCAATCTTTTCTAACCCAATCGGTGGATAATCATTCGGTTCATCTTCTTTTTTTTTGTTTATCTATTATGCCCAGAAACTTTGAAGGTTGGCAGGCTACAGAGAGCAGAAAACGCATGACATTGTTTTGGGAGTCTTGAACAGTATTTGACATGTGTGCATAATAAAATACGTAAAGGACAAGCGCTAAGCGCGAAATGATACATTTAAATAAGCAGACATCAAGGGTTTTTATAACTACTCGAAAAAGTAATTGCTAAGTCTAAAACTACGATTTTTTTCCACAAAATCCATAATAACAAACCGGCTACCGTTAACCTACTTATCCCCATAGATAACCTTCGCTTTATGAAAATGTCTGTCAGATAAAAGGCATATTAAACGTTTCATAATCCTATGGCTGAACACGTCAAGTGTTGAGGTAAATATCGCCTGAATATTAATTAAATTAGATCCTTGGCGGTTATCGCGGGACAAACACACAGTTTCGATATTTACAGCTCTTGATTTTTGCAATATGTTGATAAGAAACTAGAAAAAGAGATAAGTTGGGATATTTAGACCCAAAAACTAGGTAAATAAGAATACAATTGGAACTAAATGTGTTCCATTACCGCACTATGAAAGCAGGTATTTCAATAGTAAGTGGCCACCATCTATAGATAGTCATCACATGTGATATCCCAAAGAAGATGATGGAATGTCTCATGTATCCCCACTATGTTGACGTCGGCTTGCAGTCTAACCGGAACCTATACCAGTATTTTACATGGAGCGACTGCCTATCTGACCTCCGCAACCCAGTAAGTGTTGGGTAATACGATACGATACCCCTAGGTAAGACTACATAGTTGTCAGTTTTCGGGTCATTGAATACCTCTGTCGTAGATGTACAAATGATAGCCAGGACCAACGGCGTAACGTGATTTCCGAGGCACGGATAAACTCAGTATACAATGGGTGGGCTTGAGCAGGTTAGCCCATGGATGGGTGGTCACACACCCTTTCACGGGCCAACCTAGGCAAGGCTTAACCTGAAAATGAATATGAGTGGCTGTTACTTTAGCCATGAGCCCTTTAAATTGGAACACAGTAATGCTGCTTGGGGATAGAAATAGTATGGAGGTGTTACCTAGGAGACGCCTCCACCATGAGCTCAGCTGGCCGCACAGTGGGCACGCGCAGCTGAGTGATGCGCGCCGGGTCGCGAGGCCGGCCGCCCTCCTCGCGGGTATTGTAGCCCGTCACACGCTTGTCTCGTTCGGATACCTGAAAATGCTGGAGCATTAGTATGTGTCTCTGTCGTAGGTCTCACGTTGTTGTTAGGATGTGCCTATAACAAAAGTGAGGAATTAGTGAAAAAGTATTTCATTTATTATCCTGATATTGACAGGATGCGTCATCCCACAGCTGGGCAAAGGTCTCTTCCCATAACTTCCAGTTGTTTAGGTCCAAGGCTGCTAATGTTGACTACTAGTAGTTTTGATTCGTGATTTTGTCCAGCATGTCCTGCCATCTTCTACATGTACATTGTTATTGTTGTTTATTACCATTTTTGTTACCTAGCACAAATCATTCCACTGCTGATCAAAAGCCTTCTTCAAATCCTTCCATTGGTTATGATTCTACCCAAAATCTTTACTATTCTAGAAATAGTTCCAAGTATATTATAAGTTCTCTGCCTAAAAGGGTTTAGGAAAAGGGGTCATAAATGGCATTTGTTAATTAGCAAGTTGTTTAGTTCCTCAAGGATTTGTATATGGGTGGTTACAACAAATAAACTACAATCAACAATCAAGGAGAAAAGACTGCATTCCTTCACCAAAACCTAAGCAATAGGTTGATATGAGACACTATCGGTTCGATTCCCAGGTCAAACATTGTGTTATTGGATTTTTCCATCAATTTGTAGCAGTCACGGAGTCTGGATTCGTGCCCGGTTGATGGCAATAGGCTCGCCTCCTATTATACATAAACATAACTGGTGAA
The DNA here is from genome assembly GCA_950022955.1 of Xestia ashworthii. Taxonomy (NCBI): domain Eukaryota; kingdom Metazoa; phylum Arthropoda; class Insecta; order Lepidoptera; family Noctuidae; genus Xestia; species Xestia ashworthii. The sequence continues at coordinate 15,450,156 of OX465570.1, read as the reverse complement.
ATATGGGTGTACCATCATTAGGTACACCTCCGCCTAACCTTTTAGGGATTACAGGTGTGATGTATTTTACATAGATGTCCTTTAACCTGTTGATTAAGCTATACATAATCAACAGGTAAACAAAAGCAATTAAAAATATCCCTATAACTGTATCTACATATATTGTGTAGCAGACTGGACACATTAGATTGGTATCGAGTGACGTCATGTGACGCCAGTCAATCACACGATCGATGGCACATGATCACGAACAGGTTGGAAGATCGTAATGCTGCGGAATGTTTGCGTTCAATTACATGGGCATTTTTCAGAGGCGATACATGCCAACATTGCCAACATACATAAGGACATTTATGTCGCGTAAAATTATCGTGTCGTCTAATACCCTTGTATATTGTGAAGATTCAGTTAATCCTTCATCTGAAAAGTTTATATCGGAAGTCGGACTCCCCATTGCCGACAATCCTTGGGTATTTTTGAACCATATTTCTTAGTATGCATAAATGGACATGGGGATCAAACCCAGCATTTAGTCTTTCTAATAACAATCTCTCTTCAGTATGCTCGATGTGATCGAAAATAAGGTTGTTTAGGTTTCTCGTTGACTGGTAGACGGTATGGGGTTTCCATTTTCTGAAGGTCATATTGTCACATTGTGTTGCATGGGCCTCTCCCAATTCCTTCCAAACCTAAAATACTAAGGAAAAAAAGCTTAAAACTAATAAAATAGAAATAATAAAAAAGCTGGAATACATACAAGACTAACCTTCCACAATTTGATGGTCTTGTCATTAGTGGAGAGGAGGAAGTGAGCCTGGTTCTTCCGCTTGAGCCACCGAATCTTGTTGATCTTCTCTTCGATCTCCAACGACTTCAAGTAGTCGAACTCCGGTTCATGTGATTGGAATGTTGAGTACACATTGTACTCGCCCTTCTTCGGGACGCATTGCTTTGAAGCTGGGTCCCTCTGGAATGGAAATGGAGATTTATAAGGCACTGTCTACCCCGTGATGGGGTCCGCTTGGCATAGCAAGCTTCTACCACTCCTGGGCAAATGGTATTAGATGGTATTAGATGATACACTAAGTTCTTAGTCGGTCTAAAGCCCGACATAACCCTTCGATTTCCTCTCCTTAGATGGACGGTATCCATGAGCAAATAAAAGCACCGTCTTTCTTATATCAACTCTTTACAATCGGTATGAGGGAGTTTTCGTGCTTATCCACGGTGAATTTTGAACTAACGTAAAGAACATTGGAAGTCTTGGGAGTATTATGTTGAATTGGAATCGTCGGCTCTGAGTCTAAGGTTGAATATCCAACGGTACACTCAATGTTTCTTGCTTTATTTCCATTTTCCAGTATTTTTTCAAATCTTGCAAAGACCAGACTAAGAATATAATTAAGATACTTATGTCATAATTTTGTTGTCTTATCTAGCCCTATCAAATGTATGAGCGTTGAACTCTCCACAAGTAGTTGAAGTATGTGTTATCTGTGATTTGGGCCGCATCTACAGGTAGGAAATGCAGTGACGTGACCAGTGTGACCAAGAGAGAATCGCATGCAGTGACTCATAGGGTAACTTCGCATTAGGTGTTAGTTGACGTCGTATCAACGTTGATAGCGTCATATGTGACGTGATCTTATGGAAATTAACGTCGCATTGACGCGGCGTCTTGTGAGCGCAGTCTAGACGCTCGAGAATCCACGGATATTTCTTCCACCTTATAAAGTATCGGTTTGGTTACAATCCACGTTACCCTTTTCACGTGGGTGAACTAACAGGCATAGCGCCACCAGAAGTTTGCAGAGCGGTGGCAAACTAGCAAGGATTCAAGTGGTTTCCGACAAGGCGACAACAGTTGTTGGTGAGGGCAAATCTAATGTTTTCAATCATCGAACCTTGGTTCCTTGAAACAGGAAGTATCCTAGGATTTTACATTATTATAATAATATGAAGCATACATGGAAACATAGAGCAGCGGTGCCCTTTCAATGCCATGAAAGATTTTCCGTTTATCTATTCAGGTCACAGTCAAAGCGTAGATAAATTTAATTAAAAAGCAAAACTAACCTGAAATATGACAACCCTGCCTCCCTTGTCCCCCGTAGCGAGCAGTTCCCCGTCATGGTTGAACTCCACGCAGGAGATGAGGTCAGCTTCCGTGACATCGTCTTCCAAGGTGCCCTTCACCTGGCTGAAACACCATGTCGTCTCGCCACCATTGCCTGGAAAGTTTATCATTCAAATGAGGACAAAATTAGCCTGAAAATATTAACTGAATAAGGGCAGTAAGGCCGGGTGCTACCAAAGCGGTGATTTTTGGGGCTAACAGTGGTGTAAAGACGTGCGAAATTCGGCCCATAGAAACAGATTATATAGAAAATACGAGAAATGCGACATAGATTTCAACGATTGTGAATGATCGTTTTCGGCACGTGTCCTTGCTGTGCTCGTTTCCGCTTTGGTAGGGGTTGAGTAAATAGTCTTCGGTTTGGTGTTTTCACTGGTTTTAAAAGACAATGTTATTGGTCCGTAGGCATGGGTAACTCCGAATACATAGGCATGTATCAGAGAACATCACTCAATACTCTGCTTAATTAAAACTAGATTGAAGCCATTAGATTGGTTGAAACTAGTTTTAATTAATGCTTGCTTCTGTAATACTGGCCATTGTGTATATTCGGATACTAAATTCGAAAACAGATATTATTCTAAAAAATCGAGGTAGGTACCAAACCTCGGATAAAATCCAATTATAATTTTTACCGGAGCTAGTTAGCCCATGCCTAGTGGGACGTGTTGAGCGGCGCGAGCGTCGCACGAGCACGATGCGTCGCGAAGACTCGACGAGTTGGCGTGCGTATGCGCCTCTCGAAGGACGACCTATGCCAAAGGATGTTAGTGATGAACTGATCATGTTTTTAAAGGCATATCTCAGCTCTTGTTTGCTTAACCGGATGTTTGAATGAGGCTTCCATTTTTGAAACCCTTTTTACTCACCTGGGGAGTACGGAAGAAAAAAAATGGAGAACAATTGGCAAAATGTATTCAAGAAGATAGTACAAAATAATCTTGTTGCCTGTTTATCTACAAGTATTTATATGATTTTTCTTGGGACTAACAAATTGAACTGGCGAATTTTATTTACGAAATGAAAACAAATTTTAATTTGACCTTGTTTAATGCCTTAAAAAATCCAACGTTGTGTCATAAAAAATGTCAAAACCAGTTTTAGTCTTATAGCAGCTTACTCAAAACATCAGATTACAAAACTATTTGTCTATTACGCAGTTTAGTCCAAATCGAATCGTATGTTACGAATAGGTGACAAAACGATCAATAATGCAAGAGTTGGACTGCGTTTCGACCAGAGATATGTGTGCAACTAACCAATTATAAAGCTTCTTTTACAGTTTGAGGTAAAACTCAAACTGAAAGCATTAATTTCAATTAGATCATAACAGGCACTTTTGAATGTCAGAAAAGAAGACGAAACTACAGTTACAGAGGCCCTACTCCCTAACGCTTCGTCCGTATATTCGGATCTATCCGTCTCTCTCGCGCACGTCTGCAGATGAGTGCGAGTGAGAAGGACGTATGAAATTACTGTAGTTGCCCATTCCAAAGCGTATGGAGAAGAACTTTATTTTATTTTATTTATTTAGGTAACCAACAGCGATACATAAAAATGTTTTACAAAATATGCATATGACAGTGACTATGGCCAATTATAGGTTTCCCTGTTTAACTAGGATATTATAATACAAGCGAACGGACTAACGCTAGATATTTCCAAATGATCAACATAATAAAATTACAATACAAAATTACTTTTAAGTTAGATTTAGATTTTTGTTTCATTTTTACAATTTTGAAAAATTTTAATTAATCTTTTTAATTAAAATTTTTCAAAAATGATCAGGATACTCTTTCAATCAAAATATTGTTACAAAATCTTGAGATTATACATCGGGGCATCGCGACGGCAGGCCTCGACGGCGAGGACGGCATGACGGCTGTTTGCGTCTTTGCTTCTTGAGCGTCCTAGTTTCCTTCCTGATCTCATGGAGGAGGGTAATAGCGTCATCGGGATCGACTAAAGTATGCCTTGGGCGGCGGATCTGACTAATTTGCAAGGGTTCGTAACGGGCGCCCGCTGCGATCAGGGGGTTATGGTGTTTGATGGCGGAGAGGCGCTTCATAAACTGGGCTATTGTGGGGATTTTCATATCTAAAGCTAATCTAAATCTTAGTCTTAAGATAAACCTTCGTCACTACTTTAATCGTAACTTTCCAAAGGCTCCACAGAACATCGTCTACGTAATATTTGGCTCAACCTAATTATTTTTGTAAGGTTTCTCAACAGCTATGCGATACTACGGCGTCGATTAAAATCAATCATTCCAATTTTCACCCAATATTGAATTTCAGTAGCTTCACTTCAATAATAAAGGTGACATTTTTTGGGACGTTTATTCAGACATTTCTCGATAATACGAGTAGTCTAAGGTTCATGGAATTCTACAAATTGTAGTTTTGTGTGCCCCAAAAGTCCTGTATATCCCACCCAGCCGAGGCTAACTTATATTCTGATCATAGTAGTGTTTCGTTATTTAATATACAAGTTAGACTTTTCTAAAACTGCTCTTCACAGAATTATTTTTCGTGGACAAAAATTAGGTAAGTACATAAACAAGGCAGAGAATTAACAATTTTTGAACGTCAAAAATTAGTTTCCAAAACGCCAACATTTCACTCTTCTAGTGGTTTTAGCTAGCTAGAACTCCTCAAGAACAACGTGGTATAAAAAAAATCAAAGAACACAAAATATATTAGTCAACACACATTAATAATAAAGAAAGAAATGTTAGTCAACAACGAGCATATAGTCGTAAATGCAATGTATTATACAATAGAGAAACAAACGTTATGGTCAAGATAGCGAGCGTAAAAAAATATTATCATTCCGTTGTTATCAATAGTTTAGTAAAGTTATAAAAATCTCAAATATCTAGAATAAACTAAACTACGTTATCTTAAAATATTTAAAGTAATTTTATTGTTCTCTCAATGGTCTTTCATCCGATAAAAATTCAAGCACGAGATTGGGCGGTCGTTACATCATTTTAGCTTTTTCTGATAACGTTACTAGGTAGGTATAACGAATTGTTTGCAAATAAATCAGAGTTACGTCAACTTATTTTCAAGTTAATATTTTACGATAGAATGACCTGCCTCCACTCACTGTACGAAAAATATCTGGCGCCATCCAATAACAAGTGTATGGCAAAGGCAATGAAACGATTGAAAATTGACCCATTTAACAAAAGTACGTACAATCACATGTCGTATTCCAGTGCACCCGACACGAGTGATGTCTCCAATTGGCGAAATTGTCCTGAATCCTAATACGATGATTGGAATACCACGGTACTTCCTTCTTTTTCAACATCTCTACACACTAAATTAACTTACAAAACAGTAAATAACCACGCATTTTACTACAAATTAACAAAAAAACGATTAAACAGTACAGTTCTCTGACATGTCCTGACTGTAAATGGTGGAAAACTTTGAATTTGGAACCTGTTTTTTGAACCTAGCACGGTGTTATACTCATGAATGAGGACAGTGGTTTGGTAACATTACACCTTTCCTTTGAGCCTTTGTAGAGTGAGTGTAGACAATGGGACCACAAGGCTTGACGCGTAACAATTAGAGGAAGCACCTTGTACATGTGTAGTACGTAATTGAAAGATATAAATAGCGCTGCCATGATAATTAGTACTGGCAGTTGCGTGTCTGCCGTGAAGATAGTTTTTGTATGGTGATACTGGGAAAAATTGCCGATTATTTTTTACTATGGAGCGTAAATGACGTTCTAGAAGCTGTTTACTTTACATTTTTTTAAACATCATGTCTTGTTGTCATATCCTGTAATATAAGTGCTTCATTTCTGCACAAGTGTTTATTGATGTATTCTTTATTTAGGGATCGAATAGTCTTTGCTCGACCCCTTTAAGCCAGACAGCTAAAAGCCAGCTTTTACCCTAATTTGAATTCATATCTAATACAAAAAGGGTGCCTAAATAAACACTTAACCATTCCCAACGTCACTCGATAAGTGACGAAGTTGGTGACGCAAATGGCTGCCAAAGTTATCGACTGTCTGTCTCGATTTATAGACAACTAATGATATAGGTACCTACCTACAGTCGAAAGTTTCGTCGCCATATTTTAGCGCCGATACGAAAACGAGGGGTAATAGACTTTTTAATACTTCATTAAAACTGAGTTGGCTTAGTATCAAAAATTGACAAAATGACAGAGAATTTTCATAAATTAAAGGGACCTAAAATAAGAATGTTAGCTTGTCTAAAATTAATATTCATTGCTTGAATTGAAACCCTTGTATTTTTTGCTGGATGATTCATTACTGGGAAATAAGGGGTGAAAATGGAAAATGTTGAAATTAAGAAAATAAATCTGAGGGGCGATTCCAGTATTTTGAGTCTAAGTCGAAAATTCCCCATATTTTAGACCAGTTTTCGACATTGATTGTCGCTACGGTGAGACTGTATAGGTATTGAGCTTCTGGTATAGTGTACCAGCAGTATTTAGACAAAAACCAATTATCACATGTGAAGGGAATTTTTGTAAAGGCCCAATAAGCAGCACTATCTACACTAATAATATTATAAAGAGGAAAACTTTGTTTGTTTGTTTGTTTGGTTGTAATGAATAGGCTTAAAAACTACTGGACCGTTTTTAAAAATTCTTTCACCATTCGAAAGCTACATTATCCACGAGTAACATAGGATATATTTTATCCCCGTAATCCCACGGGAACGGGAACTATGCGGGTGAAACCGCGGGACGTCCGCTAGTATTAAATAATTTCATTTGTTTTATGAAACAGAGAAGGGTTGTAAACAAAATCTCTCGAACTCGGAACTTGAAGCCATACAAGAACAGCCTATCAATTTCTTCATTAAAGATTCCTTGAATCCTTACAACATAAATATTCAATTTCTTGATAGAAACTCTTTTAAATCAAGATAAGGTCGGGTCATCAGCAAGTTCAAGGTCATTTGAGTGGCATACAGTTATCAGAGTGTAAACATTGTCAGTTTGTTTACGTATTGATATCTTGATGCGCGTCAGTCTTCCTTGTCACGGCCTTGGATGAGCAGGTGACGAGAATATTGAGGATGATGATAACGGGCTAGGTCGAGTTAAAATTGAAGGTAGTGCCTACCTAGGTAGGATACGCAAAGCTCACGCCTATTTCTCACGAGGGTAGGCAAGGCAGAATCCACAGAACGCCACCTGCTAGTGCTACGATCCATACATACTCCTTTTGCCTCGTCCACCTTCATACATCTGATCATACACACACGCCGGTTGAGAGTACTACGCACCAGTAGCGAAGATTCCATACAACCGGATTCCCACCGGCTTCCCTTTGAAAAATGGCACAGTTAGTAGGTATTCTATTGACAAATAATATTATCACATTAAAGATTTGTACTCCGGCTTACCTCTTATAAAAATCGACCCTTCGCTACTGCTACGCACCTTATTTAAATGAGAATAAAGTCCATTTTAAGAATTTAAATTTTTAACGTGATTCATAATAATATGATGTTCTGCTAAAGCGGCCATTTTTGGCGGTTCTTTCTCAAGAACCTCACCAGTAAGGTCCGTGTATCCTCTCATAACTCTTGCCCTTATCCCAACTAATTTTTGGTCGGCGAAGCACATGTCTTCATGTCATCAGACACTTATCTTCCTCTACTAGAGATGTAATTTTCCCTAAAATTGACGTTTTTTGTGACCAAAACTTTGAAGAGTTTTACTTTTTATTTGGTGAAGAAATAACATTAAATTAGGTTTCTATCGTCAACCTGCACTTGATGTTGTTATCAAGCTATTTTTCTAAGCAGGATCTGAATATCAATTTTGCTAGTTTCACATTACACGTTATCTTGTTGTGAATAGATAAAATTCTGTTTGTTTTAGATTATAGGTAACTTGTTGGTAAAACTATGTTTTATGTGAAGAATTGCTTTCTAGCCTATAAAATCATGTTTTGATTTATTTAATTTCACCCCTGTGTTTCTTTGTTTTACCTCTAATTTATAAAAATCAGGCACTTAGGTATTTAGTGTCGAAAAAAGGTGCAAAGTTCGAGTTGGTTGTTTATGGAGAAGAACCAGCAAGAAACTCCATGGTTATTCTTTTAAAATGATTTGGTTTCATTATATTACTAACAACCGACGACCCGACAGACGTTGTCCTGTCACCTACTACCTACCTACAACTACATTTTTTTTTTATAAGGACTTTCTCCTGACAATAACAAACACAACAAAAAAGAATTAGTGAAATCGGTCCAGGCTTTGTTGAGTTATGTGCTTCATCATCATCATCGGCCTATTAATGTTCCCACTGCTGGGACAGGCCTCCTCTCTATGAGAGGGAATGGGCTATATAATCCACCACGCGGGCCCAGTGCGGATTGGTAGATGTCACATGTCTTCGATTTTATGGTTCTAGGACATGCCGGTTTCCTCACGATGTTTTCCTTCACCGTTTTGAGAGCAACGGTGATGTAATAAATTACACAAAGTAATGCGCCTGCCTGGGTTCGAACCCACGACTTACTGAACGTAAGTCGGGGCCGCCACCACTGGGCCACCGCTGCTCTCAGTTATGTGCTTACCAACACATTTTGCGATTCATTTTTATATTATAGATTATTATTGTTACTGTATAGGATGATGTGGCAAGAAAGGAGGTATCTGATGAGATGATGAGTAACAGAAAAGTATGGCAAAATAAGACATGCTGTGCTGACCCCAAATGAATTTGGATAAGGGCAAGAAAATAATAATGACAGCTTAAGTAGCCTTATTCATACACAAATCTGTCCGATATGTTCCTCATGTCTCAATGATAATCTTTTGTCACTCCACTACTTTACCCACGATATACCTATGATGTCAAACAAGGCCAGGTTTTACTTAACATTCCAGTGCAGTAGTGTTCCTGCCATACTTGGGGTGATGCCAAATTAGCAGAGGTCTTAGAGCATACATCATTTTCCTTGTCATTTTAAGTGGCGTATGGCGTTCTTCATGATGTATTAATTTGTGGGGAAATGCGATTTTCTTTGAGAATATCTATTTGAGAATTTCTTAATTATAACTTGCTTTTTGATCATCATCTATAATGTTGAGTCTACCTAGAGACCAGACCTATTCCAGTCTCTGGAGATAAGCTATTTTGTGTTAGTAACATGTGGAATTGTGGATACTAGGTACCTACCTCTCTCTAAAAATTTGGAGCATTTTTATGTTATGTGATTTTGAGTGGGGTTATCACTTTTATGCAGAAACTTTGTACCTAGTTTGGGCCCCAAACTGTATAAGACCTGAAGATATACCTTTGCTCTGATGTGAGATACTTAGTTGTATTGTATTGTACAACAGACTGGTGTCCGCAACTCGACGTCAAAGCGCGTATTATGCGTATGGGCTATAATCTACCACGCGGGCCCAGTGCGGATTGGTAGTTGTCACATGTCTTCGAATTTTTGGTTCTAAGACATGCCGGTTTCCTCACGATGTTTTCCTTCACCGTTTTTGAGAGCAGCGGTGATGAAATAAATTACACAAAGTAATGTGCCTGCCTGGGTTCGAACCCACGACTTACTGTTCGTAAGTCGGGGCCGCCACCACTGGGCCACCGCTGCTCTCGTCCCGAGATACTTAGTTATAGTAGTAGGTATTCTGTGTAGTGGTGTTCTTAAGTGGGCCAACAATACGGCAAGCAGACTGTCCAGAACCCCTAACATCATAAAGAGTAGTACGTTTTATAGGCAAGGCAAGCTATTATGCTTGTATGAGAGTAGAAATTATAAGTTTAATATAAAATCATCACGTTTTGTGATCAATAATAAACCTCCCACTTTTAGAGGCTTTAGACTACAGTAGAAACTATTTAATCAAAAACTGGTTTACCAAAACAATCCTGACAGACAGACTTAATTCTTGATAGCTAAATTTAAATTCATAGATAAAAATACACATGGTATCAATATCAGTATGAAAATGTAATAATAATGAATGACTCAGTTTTATTGATCACTGTCATTTGTTTTTTTGTCAACCCAAACATTTATTTTTGACAATATTTACAACTCAGAATTATTTTTAACTCTATAAGGTAACAGATAAATTCACTATATTAACCAGACAAATTGTGGGTTGATTCAATTTCAATTGCTATTTACACTCTAAGAAGACCATGTAGGTACATACATTTCTTTTGCCCTTATGATTGACATAGGTATTTTTTACACAATAATCCTGTGCATGAGCTATAAAGTCCCTAAAACTATCTAATGAAGTAAAGATTGCCTCATTGTCGCTTTTCACCATGACACATCATTACAGGTAATCATGATGAATTAGTTCATATTAAAATGATTCACCTATCATCAAGCACTTGACTACCAGAAAAACTAGAATTTATAAATGATAGCACCATACAACCCTCATATAACTTAATTTATATGACAGTAGTTAATTTAGAGCAATTAAGAAACACAATAATATGCTTCCATGCTCGAATGAGCTCCTGTCCCGATCCCAATTTATTTCGGGTTGGCACAGCATAATCCTCTTTCATACAAATCATATATCCCATTCACTCCGTGTTAACATCAAATAAGTACGCTAGTTAAGAAGCAACAACTCAAAACTAGTAGTAGTAGTAGTCAGGTAGGTATTAAGGTACCAACACCAAAATATTGTCTGTAAGCAAAACCAGGTTTTATATCCTTACAATCAGGCCCTATTTAATGACAGTCCATCAATTTAAATTGATTCCAGTCATATAAACACATACATGAATATTAAATACTGCAATTGACTATGGAACCTTCACATAATTCCTTATCTAACTAGACAGTCCTTAATTGAAAGTAATTAAAAACGTAAATCTTTTATTTGTGATGCAAGAAGGTGAGGTGTCTTGTATTCTAGAGATGGGTTTATTTCCAAGCATTTTGGCATATCTAAACTAATTTTAAGGAGATGGTGTGGCAAACTGGTGTCTTATCAAAAGGATTGGGCCCAAATAGAATGAGAAGTCTTTGCCTTGTAGTGATGCACATCAGGCTCATAATAATAACAAATGTCTCATCTGTAAATCCAAAGAGCTTATGTGATACCAACAATATTATAGTTGCAATATTCTTTGCCCTGAAACACTCGAGTCTTAATTTCAATAAAAATATTATTGCATGGAATGATCACATTGTACATACTATGCATCTAATTCCTAAAAGGTACATACATTGCAGAGTATAATTGCATATTCACAACAAATCTTCTTTATGTAAATGAATTGTACCAACAACATTGTGAAGGTACAGTTTTTAGCTTATCTCAACATTTTGTCTATTTTCCCTGTCTGTGTTGACAATGTATGAGGAAACTGATACCACAGAGTATATAGGTGTATTGTTATGTTTATGATACAGTGAACTCTTTAGTTTAGAGTATTGTGTCTTTAGGAATGATGCTATAGGACCTCTTTTGTGTTTCCATTGATTGTTCTTGCAACAAAGATATTCTGCTGCTGAATAAAAGCTGTTTACAAAACTGTATTATTTAATTCATGGAATAGTACAGTATAATGATTACAAAGACATTTTGAAAAGAGTAGGTACCTAGTAGAAATACAGAGAGGCCTTTGTGCTGAGGTGGGACAGTGTGTTATAATAAAATTTTAAAAAAGGTTGCTTACCAAATAATAAATATGGTATTCCAAACATTGCAATACACATGTTTATTGAAACATCATAACCATTTTTTTAAGTTTGGCAGTTTTGGTCCAAATAGCAATAGATGTAACTATTAGCAATTTTATTCTTCCATATTACCTATATACTTTAATCCTAAACACTACTTATTACAGGTAAATCTTAGTTACAAGTGCTTACCTAACAAGGAAAAGAGGTCAAGAACATGTCATTAGGAGGAAAGTTCTGATTTTAATGTTAGAAATGGTTTATCCAGTGATGAAGTTACTGTGTTGTGTAGGCCTTGATATTCATACAGCTTGTGGTCATACTCATATTGTCTCTTAATTAAAGATCATTGAGTGGGTATGAATTCCAGTGAATAGAAACTGTTTTAAAAAATCTAAGACAGTTGCCTCACAAATTTTATAGCTTCATGTAAATTACTGGTAATCAGCTGCAACGGTTAGACTGGAAACATACCCCAACATTGGGAAAAGGCTAGGCAGATGATGAATCTAGGATACTGTTCTGGGGTTATGTCAATCTTCATGAGTTTACATCATTTTCATTTGAAAAAAAAAAATGGCTGGTATAGCTACAAAAATAAACCTGGAACTGAATTGTAATAAATACGGGGTAAATAGTAGCAGTTGGAAGAATGTGGCAGAGAATATACTAAAAAAGGTATATAATTGGGGAAGCCTATGTTCATCAAACACAATAGTAGGCTGACAAAATTATAGCTATTAAGTATTCATTTATTGTGACAGAGATCCAAAGATAAACCAAGTTTACTTATATATTCTATACACATATCTTTCATTACAATTCACCAAGACGACACCATACAAGACAATTTGACATTTTTAATTTGACCTCCTTGTATAGTACAGTACTTCCCATAATTCCGCTGACTTTGCCTTTTCCAATTTTGGATGACAACAACTATTAATAGTCTGTGGTATTTATGACCAATAAAACTAAAGCGAGTATGACCTGAATCTATGTTTGAGAGGAAACTTTAAGATCTTTGTCTATTATTTTCTGCAGAGTAAAAGTTTAGAAAATGATAACTAAGGTACAAACGATGATAATTCTGGCTTTCTTATGCACTTAGGACATTGAGGCTACCATGATTTAGCACAAAGATGCCAATTTGTAGGTTATTTTTTAATTTTGTTGTGAATAAAATTATGTTTGAAACGTAAAAATATAATAATTTTTGTTGCAAATTTATTATGAACTGAGAAATGTGACCTTCTGGATGTTTATTCCAATAAGAAACGATATATTTCTATCTCTTTCTAACACAGCTGTTCAAACGCAAATTAGAGAGGGACGTCTGACTTGACTAATTTAAATTATTGTTCAGATATTTATAGGGTAGAGTTTCCAGAATTAAAATAAAATAACACTATGTTACGACTGTATTGCAACAAATTATTTAACAACAAGCAAATTGTTGATAACATAATTTACGACTGATTAGAGGGGTCTCTGCCAATTTTGTGGCAAAATACGTTATTGTCAAAAAAAAAACGCTTACCTGAATTTAACTTCATTGGAATAACGTGTTTTCTTGATTACGAATGAGCCCCTGCGTGTAATGAAGTCTCTAGATACTGCTCTTACGATAATAAGCTACGTTTTCGCTAAATACACAACCGCAACGAAATACAATCATATGTTCTCGCAAACATTCCTGCTAGGCCCGCTTTTTTATGTAACTATGTCGTTTTTTAATCGAAAACAGACGCCGAAAGACCGTTGCGAGAACTTCCTCACATCTACATCTCTAGCAATAGTGAATTCAGAGAGCAAAAGGTTAAAACTATCGGCGTAAGTAATGATAACCAAACATTAATCCAAACAAGCTATCGTCACAAGATGTAAACACTAAATACTAAAAACCAAACTAATGACAATAACATTGCATTTACCGTCGGAGTTCGAACGATAAAACATCTTCGACTTATTGCGATTCCCGAATCCGATTTCGCCCTTGACTAGCGGGCGCAAAAAGTCACCACTTACCGGCCATGACAAAGCCCAGCACAAAAACTTTAAGAAGTTCAATAGTTTTAGTACACAATCACTTGAGGTTTTTGCTAAAACATCACACAGATTTTCCGATTAAAACGGATTAGAATCATTTCAACATTACATCGGTAAAAAGTAATGGCGCTGAGAAATACATACAAATAATTACTGCAGAATTTAGTGTTGCCATACCGACATTTACTAAATCTACTAACAGCTCGTGCAAATAAAACCTAGCAAACCGTTGCGTCGCGTTCTCGAACGCCCTTGTACATGACTTTTAAGGAAACAAAACCTCTTTGACGTCATTATTTATTATAACTGTTCGTAAATGTAGATGAGTGTCATCTACATTTACGTTATTAAATAAAGTTATGAAATTTAAGTTATTAAATAAAAATAAATGAAAAATACGTAATGAGGAAATAAAAAACGCAGACTACAAAAACAATGGTGGCTGTGCTGTGATTTAAGTTCGAACTCGGATTTGACCTGTCGGAAAAGTTATCTTGTGTTAAACTTTTGAAGTTGGGATTTCTACTACTTTTAATGTAAAAATCTTGGAATGTATTTGACCTACACACGGTTTATAATAGTACTGAAATTTTGAATTACATGTTTAGTTTGGATGACAATGCATAGTTAGCTAAGTGACGTCATTTTAAATCAAAAAGTGGGGACTCCCTAAGATGAGATGCCCTTTCATATAATACCCATATTATATGAAAGGGTTTGCTGTGTTAAATTCCTAATAACACCATTTACTTATGGAAGTCTCCATATTCCTAATTACTATAAGTAAAACCATATATAATAACCGTATACCACACACTTTATTTTTTACATTAAAACCAAACTCACAAGACAAGACAATCAACAATAACGTAACCTTGGTTACAAACCAACGACAATGCTCAGACGTAGAAACCTCATCATCCCCCCTCAATTCTAATTCATCACAGAATAAGAATTGTTATAAAACGAGAACAATAAAATAACAATAAAAATCATTAGGTATTAAAATTATGAATTAAAATTAAAATTTCAAATTAAATTTATTAATAATCCTATCCCCCCTTAATTTCAAGAACTTTATTCAGTTCAATATATAGCACAAATGCAAGTTGTTGAAATTAAAACTGAAACATAAGTAACCTCATCTAAAATATAACCTTATACAAAGAAATTATTTAATTAAAGCCTAGTTTCTGTACAAAATAGTTGTGCTTCAGTTTTCCCAAAGCCTTTGTCAAAATATCTGCTACATTTTCATTCGTGCTTACATATTTCACAATTATAACCCGTTTACTAATTAAATCTTTGATAAAATGGTATTTAATATCAATATGCTTTGACCTCTTACTATTTTCATTTGACTCCATTAACTTAATCGCACTTTGATTATCTACAAGTAATATTGAATTTGAAGGACAGTTAAAATCTTGTACCAAACCCTTTATACAAATTAATTCGGCACACACTAGAGCCGCAGCTACATACTCAGCTTCGGCTGTTGATAAGGCGACCATATTTTGTTTCTTACAGAACCAGGCCAACAAATGATTGCCAAAGAAAACTACAGAACCACTCACGCTTTTTCTGTCTTTTTTGTCGCCAGCCCAGTCAGCATCGGTATAGGCAACTAAGTTACACCTGCTATTCCGTTTATATACGAGAGATTTTGACTTTGTTTCTTTTAAATACCGCAAAACACGCTTAGCTGCTTTCCACAGTGATAAAGTAGGCGCATCTAAAAATCTACTTAAGAAAGATACTGCGAAGCAAATATCTGGTCTAGTCGAAGTGGCTAAATATAGTAGACTACCAATAAGCTCGCGATATGGTAGATCCAAAGTAATAGTTTCATTGTCATCTGTGGTAAAATTTACTTCCATCGGCGTCTCAGCTCCTTTGCAATCTGTCATGTTAAATTTATCAAGCAATCTATTTATTGCTGATTCTTGAGAAATTAAAATTGATTCTTGCGTTCTCACAATATCCAAACCTAAGTAAGTACTCACTTCCCCAAGGTCCTTAACGTTAAATTCAGTTTTTAAAAAAAAATGTGCTTTGTGTAAGTTTATTTCATTTTTTGACATTAGAATGATATCATCAACATACACTAACAAATATACATCGTCCAAAATATAAAGACAAAAATCATGTTTAGATTGTACAAACCCTTTCTGCATTAAAAAAGAATGAAGTCTTTCGTTCCAGCATTTAGGTGCTTGTTTTAACCCATAGAGCGATCGTTTTAGTTTCAGAACAACACCTTTTTCAACTTTCACTCCTAGAGGCGGTTTTATATAGACATCTTCCTTTAAAATACCATTTAAAAACGCCGTTGGAACATCTAATTGTTTCATATACATATCATTTTGTACTGCTTGGCTCAGCATCATACGAATTGTAGGCATACGAGCTACTGGCGAATATACATTAAACAGTGTTTCTTCTTGAAAACCTTTCGCCACCAATCTGGCCTTTTTTGTACCATCTTTTTTAGTAGTGAATACCCATTTGGTATCTATAGCCTTTTTATCTTCAGGTAATTTCGATTCTTCCCAGGTTTCCAAATATTTAAGGGAATTTAATTCTTTGTCAATGGCATCTTGCCAGTCTTGACCCCTTTCAACAGCTTCTTTGTAAGAACCTGGGTCACCTGTACACAAACAGTAGGCCACGTGAGTTTCATAATCTTCTAACTTTTTCGGAGGTCTAACATTTCTGCCACTTCTTGTTTTTATTAAATTTTCATTTGTATCACCGTCTCTTTCATTTAAATTCTCTTCAGTACAATCTTCAAACATTTCTTCTGGTTCGGTAATTTCTTCATCACAATTCGTATTATTAATGATAACCTCTTCTCTATCTTCATTACCTTGTTCAGGTTCTGCAATCCTATTATTATTTTCTGAGATAATTTCTGACATAATTCCTTTTTGCCACTCTTGTTCTATATTAACTTGATTACTTTCGTTGTATAAAATGTCGTTTTCATCAAATCTTACATCTCGTGATATAATTATTTCGTTGGTTTTAGGATCCCATAGATTATACCCTGTCCTGCTGTATCCTACCATTCTGCACTCACGTGCTCTTTCAGAAAGTTTATCCTGTTTAGGTAAAATGTAAGCCCACGCCTTTGCACCAAATGCACGTAATTTATTTAGGTCTCTTGTTCCATATAAAACTTCACAAGGAGTTTCATAATTAATAGCTATAGAGGTACAACGGTTTAACTGGTAAGCTGCACATTTTATAGCTTCACCCCACAAATTTTTCGGTAGCTGAGTTTCAACAAGCATAGTCCTTGCTTTATTGTATAAACTTCGATTCATTCGTTCTGCAACGCCATTACTAGCTGGTGAATATGGTAAACTATATTCTAAAGCGATACCTTTCAGAGCACAAAATTCACGTAATTTATTACAGGTATATTCACCTCCATTGTCACATCTAATCCTTTTAACTGTTTCCTCAAATTCGTTTTCGTATCGGCGAATGTAGTTAAAAATATTATCAGCAGCTTCAGATTTTCTTTTTAACAAAAAAACTACGCAAAAATGGGAAAAATCATCTATAATCGTTTGAAAATAGATTTCACCCTGTATAGTAGGAATGTTAGATGGGCCCGCTATATCACTGTGCAACAGTTCTAAGACCTGACGTGACCTAGGCCGCTCTAACGTTTTGAATGGTAGCCTTGTTGCCTTACCTTTCATGCACGCGTTACATACATTGTTGTTAAGCGGTAGCTGCAGCCTTTGTAATGTTTTAGAACTGGTATGTCCTAATCGTCTATGCCATAACATACCCTCCGCTGAGTATAAAGCCGCGACACCATTCTCTATTACAATTTCACCCTGTAACATATAAAGTTTGCCATTATTGTATGCACATATAGTAGAGCCATTATAAAAAATAATTTTTGCATATTCATTAACAAATATGATCTTGTTTGGTTTTTCCAGTAATTTTCGTACAGATAGAAGATTATAGGCTAAATTTGCCACTATAAGTCCGTCAACAGTGAACTTAACATTGCCACATTTTATTGGTAAACTGCCGCTTTGATATGCAATTAATTTTTCACCATTAGCTGTGCTAATTGGTATGGGCTGTTCTAGGTTTTTTATATTTGTCATACACTGTGTATAACGATCTGATATAAAATTTTGTGATGCACCAGAATCTACTACAAAGTAAATTGATCGATTAAGAAATGCCTTACAAGTTAAATTAAACTCTCCATCAACCATGTAGCCCACTTCCTCGGTACTTTCTTCGTGAACAATTATTGCATTGTCCCTCGAAGTACTCGCTCTATTTGCACCTCGAGTGCGTTCCTGCATTCTGCCACGACCTCGTCTATATAGTTCAGGACCCCGGACAGAAATTCCCCGTTGGGATGTATAATACTGTCTGTTTTGAGTATTTTTATGACAATATCTTGCTGTATGTCCTCTTTCATTACAATTCCAGCATTCTATATTAAATGCACTATCTTGGTTTGGTGCTATCATGTCATTTAGTCTAATTTCTGCATCAAGTAGGGTCCTTTTTGTCTTTTCTAAAGTAAGTTCTTCATTCATTGCTTCTAAGGCTGTCGTAACATTATTATATTTACCGGGTAAAGCGAGTAACAAATGTACTACTTTATCAGACTCGTCCATTTTTGACATTACTTCAATGTCATTTACCAGCTTGTCAAATTTTAAGAAAAAATCTTGTAATTTTTCGTTCATGTCACATTTCAACTCGATTAGCCTCTTTTTCAAATTATATTTATTCATTATACTTTTTCGTGTAAAGATGTTTTCTAAAGAACCCATCATATCTTTTGCACTTTTGCACCCTTTCACAATCTCCAAAAAATTATCTCCTATGCATTGTACTATTAGCGATCTCGCTTCTGCATCCTTCTTTTTATTTGCCTCCTTCACCTCAGCACAGGCCACTATATCACCAAGACCTTTCTCCTCCATTAGCATCTCTAATCTGAATTTCCAATTATGAAAATTGTTTCCATCCTCTAACCGACAAATCACGTTTTGTGGTTTTAATTGAGCCATATTTTACTCTTGAAGGCCGTTGCTCCAGTATCAGATTGTGTATGAATTCCAAAAAAAAATATTTTATCGTAAATTTGGCAAATTTTCACCAATCACTAAAGATCAGGAATATGGGGCGGCCCATAACCTGTTAAATTCCTAATAACACCATTTACTTATGGAAGTCTCCATATTCCTAATTACTATAAGTAAAACCATATATAATAACCGTATACCACACACTTTATTTTTTACATTAAAACCAAACTCACAAGACAAGACAATCAACAATAACGTAACCTTGGTTACAAACCAACGACAATGCTCAGACGTAGAAACCTCATCATGCTGAACCACAATCTTCAATATTTACCTACCCAAACGTATGGGATGGCTGATATTTGTTTTCGAGATTTCAATGGGGTGGGCAACTGTGGAACTAATGGCGCTAGCACCGCTTGAACCAAAACATCGTCATTGGTTGAAAATCTGTCAATGTCATTTTATAATTCAAAATAGTTTGACTTCATTGGTCAGATTGGGTCTTTGCGGTGGACGCGCCATCTACAATCAGCTTTGACTTGCCGACCCCATTGTTAAAATCGGTTTCTTAATTTAACTTTTAGTAGTGGAAATAAATACATTTGTGTGTGTATGGTTGAACAAGCTATTTGTTGGTTAACAGTTTAACCCACAAATTACATTGTAAAATATAAACCAAATAGCTTGTTCGAACGTACATTTATACCTATCTATACAATCTCAAATAATGCGCTTACCTTTCGGGATGATCTGTAATCGGATAATCAAAAGGTAGCCTCCACAACTGTACTATAAAACAATGGGGTGGGCAACTGTGGAACTAATGGCGCTAGCACCGCTTGAACCAAAACATCGTCATTGGTTGTAAATCTGTCAATGTCATTTTATATTTCAAAATAGTTTGACCTCATTGGTCAGATTGGGTCTATACGGTGGACGCGCCATCTACAATCAGCTTTAACTTGCCGACCCATTGATGCAATAAAAAAGAGCCAGGGGCGAAATACAATAACACACAGATTTAAATAAACCCGGATTGGGCAGGTCGCCAACTGCAAAATATTTTAGTTGTAGTTTACTTAAAATCACTATTGTATTTTAAATGTAGACTTTTGTAATACTTTTCAAATAAATTTTTCCTACTTTTAATATTCACTGGGTGATTATAAGAAACTGATGGAGAAAATCTTTCAATAAAACAACCGTTAACACACACACAATAAATAAGATGGTAGAATTATACAAAAGTAGCAACACCGTAGCTCTAAATGTCAAAATGGACGTTGGGAGAAAAAAACAGTCATGGAAAAGCGCGCATTTCATTTGTCCATTGTGCTGCCATCTAGTAGCAATGTAATAAATAAGTCCTGTTTAACCGACACACGATTTCATGATTGTGTGTAAACGTAGTGATATACTCTGTGATTGTGTGATTTGGACAAATAAAACATTGTAATTTTGACGACGGAAGTTGTATGTTTTATTTATTAAAAAATGTATCCATTTATTTGAACAACATAATATTGGGTCTACAGTCATAATGATTGTTTCTTATCAGTAAGAAGATGTAATAGGACGTATGTATGTTATAGTATTTCCGTTTTCCGGCATAGTGCAGCGCATTTTCGAAAACTTGAATTTAACGAACGTCAGTGAGACGTCATTTTATGATGATTTATGTCAAGAACGATCAAGAACTGACGTCGAGCAAATTGAAATTGAAACAGGATTAAAATAGTCGGTAAAGGAAAAAATATCGGAAATACTTCAAAATGTTCAGAAAAAAAGATGAATGTATACCGGATGAACCGAAAATCTGTAAAACTGTAAAAGTTAAGGTTATACAGGAAAGTGAATGCATAGAACCTTTGCCGCCTGATTACAAGGAAAAGGACTATTTTAAACTGGTAAGATATCTTAAATATAATAAAATAGGCCTATGAAAATATGTCTAGAGAACTTTGGAGAAAGAGTTCAAACAGTTGTCTTGGTTATTGTGAATTAGGTACCCCTACTGAGCGTTTAATAAAGGTAGTAGGCAATAGGTACTTATGCTTTAGCCGGTAGGTAGACTGGCCATGACTATTTCGCCCTAGATACCTAATAAGGCAAGTAGAAACGTTATAGATATAGTTTCGGAGACGTGCTGAATTTGACCCCATCGGAAGGATGAATCTCACACGTTTTTTCACGGGTCTTGGAGCGAAATGGAGCTAAGGCTATTCATCGCGGCTATCTTTCTTGGTAGGTACCTATACCTAAAGAATCATAGACAATAGGCACGACTATCGTTTTAATAAAAAAAAGTCCTAGTCTTTTGATTCATTAAAAACAACAAATAATGAACGCCGGCTGCAAAAATGCACACCTTTGTTCGTCGACTTTTCGTCGACCATTTTTTTTTGCAAAATGGAGACCGACAGGTGGCAACGAACCAACGAAGTTACGCCGCGCGGCAGAATTGGGAACTAAATGTAGGGACATTGTCACCGTAAAATTATCAAACACGTTAGATTGTAATCTCTCTAGCGAGATTGTAAACTCTCGAAATAAGTACTTACAACTGAACATACTGCTTACAATATAACGCGTTATTTTTCGGTATAGATTGTTATCTATCGAAGAGAAACCGTAATATTGTGAAATGCATGCGACGGAAGTATCTCTGCCGCCATAATCGGGACTTGGAGCACCCCTACGTTAGGTTAGTTAGGTTCAGACAGAAATAGGGACACCGCATAAAGGGTCTCCGTCGACTACGCTTTTTAGGGGAATATAAAGTGTTTTGAGGTGGTAGGTATATTAATCGGTATTTCTCAGGAATGGTACATTATCTTTTCATGAGAGTGTACCATAAGGCAAGGGGGACCCCTCCTTCCCTCCCCCTCCTGCACACCGTGCGAGTTGACTTCCATCGCATATATTTCGCAATATTACGGTTTCACTTTGATAGATTACAATCGACCGAAAAATAATGCGTTATATTGTAAGCAGCATGTTCGTTTGACAATCTTTCGAGAGTACAAATATCTCTAAGTAGTTATAAATATTACAGTCTAACGTGTTTGTCAATTTTACGGTGACATACACATACAGGGCTACAGACATTTTTGTTCGCCCGTTGACCAAGCACCGCCTCAACAGTTACTTTGGTCATCATCACCTTCCTGCCCATGTCCCATGTTACTTGGGATCGGCTCAACTCGTTTTTTTCTTCCATTCACCACTGTTAACCGTCATACTATCATTTACTCATTTATCTTTGATACACTCCTCACACAATCCACCCATCGTTTCTTTGGTCTTCCTCTCCCCCTCCATCTATCTACATTTATATTTGTCACTCTTTTAGTCACATGCGATTCACCCCTCCTCATCACATGTAAGTACATAACACGGCAGTTGATTCCCTTTCAACTTTTCTGTAACTGGTGCAACTTTTAAGCTTCCTCTAATATACTCGTTCCTTATCATATGCATTCTTGTCACACCACACATCCACCACAACATTCTCATCTCCGCTACATGCAATCTTTTTTCATCTTTCTTTTTTACAGCACAGCATTCCGATCCATACAGTACCTACGACAGGGTCTATTCACGGTCTTGTACCTATATTTTCTTCTTTAACATGAGGGGTATCCGTGGGTCGCTAATTGTTTCAGTGATCTGTCGCCTTTATCCATCCTGAGTTGATGCGGTGCGTTACGTCTCAGTCTACTTCGCCATCCCCTTGAACAAGCGATCCGAGATACCGATAGTTACTTCTGGACCGGATATGTTATGGGTTTCTTTATTGCAGCTATGCAATAAATAACCACAACTTATAATAAATTGGCATTTTTTTATTGACATCCTGATGCTTCTACGGAAAAATGAGAAAAATAATGTTTTTCTTGGAATTAAATCTTAAGTTTCTCGGAATAACATACTAGATGGCGCTCTCTGTCTTACACAACTTCGTTAGTTGTTGTTTTTAATTCCCGCACATTTCCTTTATATTTAGACTAGCTGATGCCCGTGGCTTCGCCCGCGTAAAAATTATATACTGAAACCTTCCTCGAGAACCACTCTAACCATTTGTGAAAACGGTATGAAAATCGGTGCAGTGGTTTTTGAGTTTATCGCGAACAGACAGATAGATGCGGCAGACTTTGTTTTAGAATATGTAGTGATATCAGCCCATGGTTTCCCACTTCCATTCTACCCATTTTTTGCGGCAGTTAGCTTCTGTGTAATTCGTCTCGCCGTCTTCGCTTGGGTCTGCCACGACGTGGAGTTCTCTCCTTTGACACCATTTTTATGTTTATTTTGCCCAGCGATTGTCTGACTCTGACTAACTTGATGAACGTATACTGTCATTTACTGGATACTTAAGACACACACAAGTCTTCCGACCTTCGGGCGGATTTTAAGAGTGACTTATTTTTTACTTACTTACCATTTTTATTTCCGTGGTCGAATATGATGCTGAGCTTCTGTAGGCTGTTCTGCCTAGCTTCAGCGAACAACCGCCTCTTGTTCTTCGGTGATGGCTGCGTGGCTAAGGGTGACACTACCATCGTCGTGGTGGCCATGTTGTCATAGCACCATGACCCGTACAATCTGAGGACAAATTGATTGAGATGTTTAGATATCTTACTTCTTATCTTACTGCTTTTATAAATGAGATAGTTTGTTGTGTTTGCTTTCATGCAAAAAGTATGAAACGGATTTGGATGAATTTTGGCGAACAAAATATATGAAATACTTAGTATTATGGCCTGGATTCCTTAACACAAAGGATACTTTTTATCCCGGTACGGTAGTACTATCCCTTGGGACTGGGAAGTGGGGACAGTACCCAATTACCTGTTGCTTAAACTTATGAGGTCTCTACTCAATAATTTAAGATGATTTTGGAAGTGTGCATACGTACGCGCGTAAGTAGGTACGAGCTCATACACGCGCCAAAAAATACGCTGGTCTGAAACTGATTTTACTTCCCAGAAGACTTAACAATTTGCAGCACTTTATTTGATGCACTAAGGGTGCCCTTATTGAAAATTGAAGCTCTATATAAGTACCAATTGCTATTTCTGGATCTGATGATTTGAGAATTAGATAATTGAGTACAATGTCAATGGTATAATTGATTTGTGCCATTCAACGACCTTCCAAAACTCAACTGTATCATTACAGTACCTAGCAATTGATGGAAGCAAGCTTGAACTGGATAAAATTGCCTACTCCTAACAGTCTGAAACTGGATTACTTTGTACGTTAAGACGGATCTGTAAACGCTGTTTATTAGCACGTTGGCTAAGCGTTATTTCTTTCAATTTACAAATGCAAGACAGAGACGGAAACATGGCTAATCAGCACAAACGCAAGCTGTTGTTCACAAAAAAAAAAATTGTTGTTCCGTCGGTGTGCTTCAATAAAAAAACTAAGATTATCGGTCGTTTTTTCGTAGAGCTCAAATAGCATTATTAACCATCCACAGTGTCGTCATAAGATCTCTATAAAAGACTTCGTAAGGGACGTCATCACTATCATCAGGTCATAGAAGTCTTCTGCAGAACATAAGCTTGCTATTCTTCGAAAACTCCTTCCAGAAATATCATTTTTTTGTGCTCACCAAGATTATTTCTGGAACTAAAAATTTTCCGATACGTTTCTACAAAGTATTTGCGAGAAAAATGTGGTATGCTTCAGAATAGTCGATTTTCTCACCTCGATAATGATTACCTATCGTTAGTATAATAGTGTGTAATTGCTAACTTATTAATGGAAAATTTTCAACAGACTGCAAAGTGCGAAAATGTATTTTATTTTATGCAAACGTTTATCCATACGATAACAAGGAGTTCAAACAGCGGTACACACGGAATGATATTTTGCTACAGTTTAAATAATACTATACAAACATTCGTGATGGTAACATTAAGTGCAGTAATACCTTGTTTATGTGTCCTGTTATGAAAGGGGTGTTACACACAAAATCACATGTTCGCGTCGGCACGCAGCGTGATTCGGCACAGTTTTGTGGCAATCTTTAATATACTCAGGGTGAAACCTTACCCTTTCTGCCACTTTGAATTGCAACTCAACAAACACAAGAGTTTGAGGTCAATATCGCACGTTAAAGTGCTTTCGGTTGTCTCGCTCCACCAAATGACGTCTTAGTTACGTGACAGAATGATATACAGATAATTTCTCAAATTTGCTAATCCGTGCAACATACATGGCATTTCACCCTTAGATAATACCTACAGGGTATAACTAAACTACCCGTCTTAGCTTGAATTATGCCGAGCTGACCCGAAAATGATTCAGCGATGAGAATGCCGAACGGAGTTTGGCGATCCACACGATCGGAATGAAAGCTGAATGTATAGTTCGTGCTGCGGTTCAGTTTCGACCGGATCAAATGTGCCGATCCGAGCAATGTGTACAGTCACGTCTAATAATATGTATACACTTTCCTTAATATTATAGCTATTTTCGCGAGAAAGATCTTTTTCATAAAAATATGAGTTCCAGAATACTATGTACGTAATAACATTAAATTTTAATCAGTACATTAGGAAAAACACAATTTAAAAAATTCTTAAGTGTTTACATATTATTAGACGTGACTCTGTACTTGTGTAGTAGAGACCAAAGAGAACACGTTCTGCGAAATATAGCAGACTAGCTTATGCCCACGGCTTCGCCCACGTGTTTTTCGGTAATTATTTACGGGATCGTACTACAGGTACCGGGATTAAAGTATCTTATGTGTTAATCCAGGTTATAATCTATCTGTGTGCCAGTTTAAATCGGTCAGTAGGTACCTAGTTTTCACGTGAAAAAGTAACAAACATCCAGACATCCTCAGAAACTTTCGCATTTACAATATTAATAGGATCATGCAGATTTTCCCTTTGAAGTTGGTCGAGATTTCGAGAATGATCGATGGATGGAGACATAACAAGTTTTATTTAACATTTAATTCCTGTCTGTGTTTAAGTTTAAAGATATTATAATATTAAAATTATAAAGAAAGAAGCCATTGTTGTGATAAAACAATGACCTCATTCGTCTCAAAATAACACCAGTCAAAGTAAACTGTCTTGAAAAGCGCATATATGTGAGTTAAAATTAAATATTCAAAAAAACATTAAAATTTTTCATCCCATCAGAAATGAGTATAAAGAGGAAATCGACAGATCCAAATAACAAAGAAATAATAGAAAGATTCCTTCCGGATAATCATGATCTCACATACCTCATAGGCATTATAGGCAGCGATGACATGACTGTAAGAAGCACCTTTTCTAAACACCTATTCACTCTAGCAAATGACACAACTACTACGAAATAGTGCGTACTCGAAAAGGCGGCGAAACGCATCCAACCGTTACACGGATGACAGATTTTGGCACTAGAGTAGACTTTAATAGACTTACTACAAGAAAATTGGCGTGCATAGAATATTATTAATAGTCAGCATTGGAATCTTATGCATTTTAAGTGCACCAATACCCTGTGGGCTGTGGCAGATGAGGCATTATAAAGATTTATTTATGGTCTTTCCTTTCAACACACAACCTAAAGGATTTTGATGGAAATTTCAAATCCAATTGCTTCAAACGTTGAACAAATTCGTCTGCTCTAGAACGTAAAGAACTCGAATAACTATTGTTGATGAATCTCATACCTACGCAATGATACTGCAAATGTAAAACACAATTGGGGTATCCTATTGATCACGACTTCCTGGCTGGAGAAGAATTTGATTTGGCTGAATCGCAATTACTATCAAAGACTCGTCTACACCATTCAAATCTACACCGCAATAACACGGTCACTTTCTATGTGTAGATCTAGAACCAAGGTCTCCCGTCTTTGTAGGTATAACGTACGAGTGTGCAAATCTATCTCATCATTATTTTGCCCTCATTCCAATTCATTTAGAGTCGACGCAAACTTCTTCTTTCATACCTCTCTTCTGCTTGTGATTTCATCAGACACTACTTTTCGTGCTATATCATCGATCGATCTTCCTCTACACGTATACCCATCCACATTCATACTCAAAAGTTTCCCTGCGACATAAATGTACGTACAAATCTACGACCTTTATAATCTATCTGTCTTGTCTATTTGACAACTAGGTGTGCCAGACATAGTAGTACTCTGTTATTTACTAATACAAAGTCGTTCTCGTACACGCAACACGGAAATACACGTAACTCAATCAGCTGATATTAATTCATCAGTAAGTTGTTTGTTTACATCTATACTGCTAGTAGCTGGATGATTTCCCGCAGGAATTGTGACCGACGGATTATTATTGGCTTTGCACGCGACTAACGAGCGGTCTGTGGTGTTTATTGCCACTGGATAGATAAAACCGATATTGTTTTACGTGACTAAAAGCTAATCTGATAGGTTGGAAGTTTGGAACTTGGAACTTCCCAATTTGAAATAATGAGGAAAGCACTTTTGAATGTTTTCTGATAAAAACGTGGAGGAGATGAACCAGGAGGACTAAAATATCTGTTTTAGCAGAATCATCGTCTTCCTGCTCTCGTCCCATTATATTGTAGGTCGGCGCGATACGTATTCTCCTTCCATTCTCCCTCTGTCAGACGTCACGTCATTTATTCCTTTCTCTTTCATATCATTCCTTACACAATTTATCCACCTTTTAGAATCTTTGATGGTCAGTCACAACGTGACAATATGATAATATTTACTGCGTCTGTGACCATTTTAAGAATTTGAACGTGATTCATATCATTATTCTAGTATAGGATTCTAGGCCCTCAGGAATCTTGAGATAAAACTGGGGTCCCTTTTGCATCGAAGTTCTTTGCATTCGTAGACTTATAATTGAAACCACCATCAACTAATCCGAAACGATGAGATGGGATCTTCCATTCGACCTGTGTAGTTCGAAATTAGGGCAAGAAGAAATGTGTCAAGCGACTTATGAAATTCAGTGAGAAAATAATCATCAAGATTAAAACGTTGACACTGTAAATATATTAACCAGAACAAGGTTAGCAGACGCGAAGATTATTATCAAGCGAAAGCCCACAACGGATTTTTGGCCCAAATTCAAGGAAATTATGCTTTTGTATTAATAAAATGACTAATTCCCACGTTCGGGTTTCAGAGAAGTGTTGAATTAGAGAACTCCGTACGATTGCATGTATCATCTGGTGCCCTAGTAGTTGATAGGGTCCACTGCATTGATTCTTCGGGCGAAGTAATCGACGATTCTATGAATATATGAAGGCCTGGTACTTCGAGCTAAACTGGGGTGACACACTAGGTTGTTATGCTACTACAAGCATGAATAATAAATAATATAAGCCTACTAAAGTCCCACACTGTCGGTCAAAGGCCTCCATACAGTGAAGGTCACTGATATCAGTGATCTCCAAGATCATCATCATCATCTCAGCCGAAAGATGTCCACTGCTGGACATAGGCCTCCCCCAAGTGTCGCCACATTGACCGGTCCCGTACGACACGCATCCAGCTGATTCTTGCAGCCTTCATCAGGTCATCGGTCCACCTAGTGGCAGGCCTTCCAACGCAACGTCTTCCGGTTCGTGGTCCGGAACTTTACGGCCATCCGTTTCGGGAACAATGTGCCCTGCCCACTGCCACTTAAGTTTGGCAATTATTCGGGCTACGTCCAAGATAAACTTAAAAAACCCCGGATTCCAACCCAAAAAAGACATGAGAGGCGATGCCTTAACCACTGGGCCTTTGTGACATGCAAGCAAGATATCTATAACACTTTGTAGTTGAAGAAAGACGGGCTTTGGCAGTCTCTTGGGATATTGAGACCAATGCCTATAAAGTAGGCATGTGTACTTTGTGACGCCCCGTCGATACGACATCCCGGTTCCATTATTTTTTGTTGTTTTGGTGAAGTACGTTGAACTGAAGAAGGAAATAAATCTTAGTGTTTCGGCCATTAATTGAGCATAGCACTTCGACCGCGACTTCGCTCGCAAAAAATGAAATAGCTCGGCTAATATCCATGACGTTAATATGATTTATATGTTAAATCACCCACGAATAATTTAGCTATATGCCAGTGGGAGAATTTTTAGAATTGGATCAGTAGTTCCGGAGATTAGGTACTGCATACAAAACATACAAAAAACAAAATTTTACCACTTTATGATGTTAGTATAGAAAAGTAAAAAAAGCAAGGAAGCCTGACAAACTTTAAACCACAATACAAGATATATTAAATAGCGATAACAATTTTCCACAGCATTCAAAATTGTCTAAACATAAAAAAAAACTGGAAATTGACGTCAATATAAACCGGACTAAGGTATTTACATGACGTATAGCAAAGCAAAGACGTAGTTTTTTTACCGGCAATGACGTATTTTAAAATTTGTAATGGTTTACTGTTATTCCATCCAAGAAATCTATCTACTTTAGGTCCATGTTCACCAACAAGATGACGGTCTGATTATCTATAACAGCTGTTTAAAACGCATTTTTGTATGGGAACATGTCAGAGTGACTGTTTTTAGATAATCAGTATGCTTAGTGCGAGTTTCATACTAAAATTCGAGTAACGTCTGTATCACGTAGATCGAGTGTACGTCGTCGATAGTGACAATCCAGTGCCTCTAAGAAAGTACGGACCGTTTCGAGCACATTGCTAACATTTTCATTTATAACGCGAGTGCAAGTTACAATTTCGACAGTTTTGACAGCTTGAATACGAAACACAGTCACATGCGAGCGCGACAGTTGTCACTTAAGATTTTGTGGTGAGAGCATCGTGAGAGTGGTCATAATAACAAAGTAATTTAATTTAATTTCATATTGTGAATAAAACTTACAATGGAATCTCGTAGTATTTCGTTTGGAGAATGTTTGAGACCGCAAAAGCACAAGATAAGCGCAATAACCGCCACAAAAAAAAACATTCACGTAAACACGGTCACTTAAACAATGATAGAGTGCTCCACTACAAGCCACTCGGGCATTATTAGATCATTTGCTTAGATCTCCATGCTTAAAAAGTAACAAACTTAGTTTTACAAACTTCACGGATGGATCAAGATCGCTCACTACACACCAAAAGATATAAATTACACTAACTGCTCCGTTTATGTTACCAACATTTCAAATTGGGACGGGCTAGTCTTTATTTTTAACAATAATATTCAAAACTGTATGCAAATCACAACAAAAACTTTCGTAAACACAAACAAAACTAATGACCATTGACCACAGATAAATAATATCGTCTAACTTCATTGTATAACCACAACTAGTTGAATAGGCAGTCGCTTCTGTTATGAACACAAAATACGACTGTCAATTTATTTTGG
The DNA here is from genome assembly GCA_950022955.1 of Xestia ashworthii. Classification (NCBI taxonomy): domain Eukaryota; kingdom Metazoa; phylum Arthropoda; class Insecta; order Lepidoptera; family Noctuidae; genus Xestia; species Xestia ashworthii. Next base: position 15,419,848 of record OX465570.1, on the reverse strand, counting down.
TCGGTTACTAATGTAGGCGCCGCTTCTCGCAGTGAATTAACACGAAACGAACGAACGTATTCTAGACACTCACACTCGCAAGTTAACAATTGTCGATGCGTTTAGAATTAGCACTTACAATATGTAGTTCTCCCGTATTACGCTGGATGGCGCTTACTCAGCCCCATACAAATTTGCGTAAACGCTGACACGTACAAAAAACTCGCACTAAGCATACTGACCGTTATCTTTTCGGTGAACATAAACCTTATTATAAACTAGCGGACATCACGCGGTTTCACCCACGTAGTTCCGGTTCCCGTGGGAGTACGGGGATAAAATGTAGCCTATTTTACTCAGGGTGAATGTAGCGTGAAAATGGCACAGTAGTTTTTGAGTTTATTGATTACAAACATAACACACAAAAATACATTTTGTTTTCTTTACAATATTAGTGTAGATGTGGCGCTATAGAAGTTCTATACTTCATCAAATTCTCTAAATCGTTATTCATTTTCACCATCAAAACCATGATCATTCGGAATCTTTATCTATATTATTCATAATCTTTTCTGGCAAAAAAATTTCACAACAGTTTTTTCCTGGTTTAGAAAATGATGACGTTCCAGAGTTTTCCTGCAACCGATGAGATGTCGTTGACTCGTCTACGCTGGTTATTTTGGTCCCAAATGAAACTCAACTGCTCTGAATTGAGTCTTGAATGAACGTTAATATAAAATTTTACGTATCGTAATTTCCCGAAGGATGAAGCAGCGATGTAGACTCACGACAACTTCTTCTATTTCTTCGTGTCGATAATTTCCCTTTTTAAAGTAAACTAGCAGATGTCATGCGGTTTCACCCGCGTAGTGCGCATGTAATTTCCCGAAGGATGAAGCAGCGATGTAGACTCACGACCACTTCTTCTATTTCGTCGTGTCGATAATGTCCCCTTTTAAAGTAAACTAGCAGACGTCATGCGGTTTCACCCGCGAGTTTCTGTTCCCCGTAGGAATACAGGGATAAAAAGTATAGTCTATGTCACCCTGGGATAGGGTTAGCTTCCTAACGGTGAAAGAATTTTTCAAATCGGTTCAGTAATTTTTGAGTTTATTCGTTACAAACATAAAAAATACAAAGAATTCCTATTTATAATATTAGTCATCATCTGCCTAGCCTTTTCCCAACTATGTTGTGGTCGGCTTCGAGTCTAACCAGATGCAGCTGAATACCAGTATTTTACATGGAGCGACTGCCTACAAATGACAGCCGGGACCAACAGCTTAACGTGTTTTCCGAGGCACTGAGGAAACTTGATATCTAAGGGCGGTCACCTATCCACAGACCAACCTAGATAAGATTGATCCGAGCGGCTATTATAATTAATCCACGAGCTCCCCACCACGCAGACAATCTACCATTATTACATTCTCACATGACCGATAAAACAAAATCCATAATTCATGCAAATGACGCACAGACATGGCCAAGTCAAAATCAAAATCAAAGCATTTATTTCAAGTAGGCCAGTTACAGGCACTTTTGAATTGTCGAAACAAAAATGAACACAACAAGACCGGTTTAAAGCCAAACTGTCCAAGATTAACCCCATTTACCCTTGTCCCCGAATATTCTTTTATGTGGTATCTATAATCGATAGTTTCGTTTACATAATCTTTATATTATATCCGTAATTTAGTTGTATTATTCCAATATGACATTGAGGCTTATCCTTTTGCCAAATTGGACCCATCGTCAATACTCATTTCATAAAAGTGTTTTTAAAAAGGCCTATGTGGTAATTGATGATAGTTTTATTGTAGACTAGCGGACGTCCCGCGGTTTCACCCGCATAGTTCCCGTTCCCGTGGGAGTACGGGGATAAAATATATCCTATGTTACTCGTGGATAATGTAGCTTTCGAATGGTGAAAGAATTTTTAAAAACGGTCCAGTAGTTTTTAAGCCTATTCATTACAACCAAACAAACAAACAAACAAAGTTTTCCTCTTTATAATATTAGTGTAGAAGTGTAGATAGTGTAGAAAAAATGTGTTAACTTGTGATATTGTAATAAATATCATGATTGCGCATACTTGGAAATATTTCTGATCTTGAAAAATCTTTATTGCAAGGCATTTTGATATTTAATCAAATTAAAATCTAGATTATAGCCATCGCATGATATAGTTGAGTCGATATACAAAGACACCTCGTGTATAAAAACCACTCATCCGTTAGGATGCCTGGTTGATATAAAAAAAAAAAAAAACACTACAAAGATCTACGCATAATAAACTTAATCCTAGTGTTTGCCGTCTCGCAGTTGAGTAGGAATAATTAAAACCTCTCAGTGTTGTAAAGAAAACCAAACAAAAAAGTAGTTCATGAACCTGAAATCTAAGAAAAGAAATTACGCTAAAAGCCTGAAACACATTTGAAAAGGGCAAATATACCTTATATAAACATTTTCACAAGATTAATCTGGGCTTAGTTTTTACCACAAGAGGTCGATTGTTACTGTGTTTAGAGGTACGAATAATTCAACAATGTCAAACAACACCCCATAAGGACGCCAACAATTACTACGGTCCATTGATCGCGACTTGGCTAGGGCTGACCAACATCTTCACGAAGACTTCGTGACGAAGTAGACCCACAAGTATCTAATGACTAACTTTAATCGTAGGAAACTACTTCAACTACTTGTAATACGAGGAGTAAGATTAGTGGTCTAAGTATCTTCTTGGTACAGCTATTAGCCACTATTATTCACTCTCTTTTCTTTCATGAAATTCCTTACGTAGCAGTCTCCATCTTTGCTTTCAGATGCAGTTTAGTTTTCTACACTAATATTATAAAGAGGAAAACTTTGTTTGTTTGGTTGTAATGAATAGGCTTAAAAACTACTGGACCGTTTTTAAAAATTCTTTCACCATTCGAAAGCTACATTATCCACGAGTAACATAGGATATATTTTATCCCCGTACTCCCACGGGAACGGGAACTATGCGGGTGAAACCGCGGGACGTCCGCTAGTATAAAATAACTTTGTACTATTCTGCGATTCAAAGGCCCTAACATTTGAATTGCACATTGACCTGAATGCTTCATTTATGGATGTAATGACATACAATGTACTTCTTATATACTGAATATAATAACACATGTCCGCACCATTGTTTTATTACAACAATGAATAAACCCACGCGTTTCGTTTTATGTTTTTCTTTCTTTTTAAACGAAGTTTCTGGAATTTGTAATTGGCATTGAATTTAAATGCTGTGTTTTTAAGTTTTTCTTGCGTTCGGTTATGTTTAATTTTTCTTACATTTGGTTATTTTTCATTTAATGTTGTGAAGACTGAAAATTTATTTGTTCTTCTAGTCTTTAAAATTTGAAATAAGGGATCCACTAGTTTTTAACCGACTTCCAAAAAGGAGGAGGTTCTCTATTCGACTGTATGTATTTTTTTTTTTTTTTTTTTTTTTTTTTTTTATGTATGTTACCCGATTACTCGAAGACGCCTAAACCGATTTGAAAAATTCTTTTTTTGTTTGAAAGGGTATACTTCCAAGTTGGTCCCATAGTCGCCAAGTCGGGATCTGATGATGGAATCTTGGCGAAATCGAGGGAACTCTTCAAATTTTATAGGATAACGTACAGCAATTTTTATATTTTCTACAACAAGTGAAGCATTTGCGTTTGATAAGAACCATTCTACCATCAGATCTGATGATGAAGCCAAGAGTCACGGAACTCCATAATGAGACAATGTATCCTAGTCGTGTTTGGGCTTGTTGTAATTGTAACGGTATGCACTTTCCATGTGAACCACTAAAAAGTGAAAAATAAAAACTTTTTTGCAAAAAATAAAACCGACTTCAAAAAGAAAAAGTGAAAAATAACTTTAGCTTCTGAAGTCGGTGACAAAAAAATTAAATCAATCATACAAACGTCACCGACTTCAGAAGCTAAAGTTATTTTTCACTTTTTCTTTTTGAAGTCGGTTTTATTTTTTAGCATTTACTATACCCGCGGACGGCGCCGCCTACGCCGGCTCAGAAAGAGGTGGCGAGATGATTGGCTAGTTACGATGTAATAGGGGAAAAGCCTATTGCCATCAATCGGGTACAAATTCGAGAACAGCGGTGGCCCAGTGGTGGTGGCCCCGACTAACGAACCATAAGTCGTGGGTTCGAACCTAGGCCTGTTTTACTCTCAAAACGGTAAAGGAAAACATCGTGAGGAAAACGGCATGTCCCAGAATCAAAAATTCGAAGACATGTGACATCTACCAATCCGCACTGGACCGGCGGCGGCGTGGTGGATTTATAGGCCATTCTCTCTCATAGGAGGCCATGTGGAATCCGTGGCTACTAATAAAAAAAATCCTGATGAAAAAACCCAATAACAAATTACAATACTCTTCAATTCTATTTGTTTGTTTAGTTAACATCCTTTTAATTCTCCACATCTGTTCTTCAATGGAAAAATATCTTAATCTCATTGCACCCCACATGGTCAAACCAATGGAACATCTTGTTTAATGCTAATTGTTATTTCTCTTCTCCGCAAAATGAGCACTGGTCAATTGAAACCGATTCTAACTGATTCGATGCAGATACATCGATTAACGAATCGCTTACTTCGTTGAACTTTGGGTTAGGTAGAGGTACAGACGCCGCAGTAAGTTGTGCAATTAGAATTTTAAGTACCTAATACTGAATAGGCTTGTGTCCTAAAAAAATCTAATTAGTCCGTCAGTTAGATTATAAAAAAATATTTGACCCGTATTTTTTCTTTTGTTACATAAACCAAAATTGACGAAGATACGACGCTTTTAAAATTCGCAATACGTTACGCCGTGCTATAGTTTTTAGTGCGTTGTGACGTCACGAGCCCCCACTCCCAAGTTTTGATGCGTTTTATCACACATAAAACAAAAAATATGTGTCCATTACTTTCCAATACTGTAACTGACGGACTAATTAGTTTTATTGATGATTTTATTGATGGTGGAAACTAGCCTATTATCCGTGATGCATAATGATTATGCCAAAGTAAAGGCATGACGACAATATCAGAAAATTGCAAATCTAATTTAGTCCGTCAGTTAGAGTACATAATGGAAAATAATGGACTCGTATTTTTTGTTTCTGTAAATCAATGAATATTGAAACTGTCATTTTTCTGTGAATTTCTGTGATTATGAAATAACGTTTTATTCCACTTAGGTCCATGTTCACCGAAAAGATAAACAGTCTGATTATCTAAAAACAGCTGTCACTGTGACATGTTCCCATACAAAAATGTGTTTTAAACAGCTGTTTTTAGATAATCAGAGCGTCACCTTTTTGGTGAACATGGACCTTATTGTTTGATTTTTCTGCTATCTGTACGGAAATAAACAATATGGCGATTTTTCTTCATGAAATTAGAGTTGTGGCGATTTTACACATAATTTTTTTCGTGGCGAATGTACAATCACACGATAAAATGCATCAAAGTGGGCTCCACGGGGGCTTGTGACGTCAGAACTCACTAAAAACTATACCAAAGCGTGACGTATTGAGAATTTTAAAAGCGTCGTATCTTCGTTTATAATTTTGGTTTACGTAACGAAAGAAAAAATACGGGTCAAATAGTTTTTGATAATCAAAATGACTAATTAGGTTTTTTTTCTCTTCTACCCTATTACTCGTGTATTTCGTAAAAAATATAAAAGAATGGTGAACAATATATTCCTCATAATGTCCATAATTTGATGCATTTAGCTGATGATGTATTAAACTTAGGACCATGCACATCATGCTACTACAATATCAATTTCTTTAATAGACAGACAGAATTTTTTGCTTCTTCATTAACGTACTAATCTACACCTTCCTTATGTTTTGTTTTTGTTTCAGGGGGCAACTGATCCATTAGATAATGAACGAGCAAAATGTTTAATGGGTAGGTTTTTCATCTATGTACTCATAACCCTTAATAGCACCTAGAAATCATCATTGCTTCAACTTTTGTGACCATTTCATATACATTGGTGTAATTTGTATGTTAGTTTTTTGGGCATCATTGTCATTGGAAGCCTGCGCCTAAAGTGGCCGCTTTAGCAGAATCATATTACTTCTTAAAATGGTCACAGACGCAGTTAATTAAATTAATTAGGTAAAGAAGATGATATGATTGTTTTCTAATTGCAACGCAAAAGTGGCTATTTTAACCCCCAAGTGCCTAGACGCGTAGCATTCGATTCGCGAACCATCTTGCATGTATCGCCTGAATCAGGCCATGAAATATTTCAAGATCGTAGCAGGTGACATTCTGTAGTGTCTACTCTCATGAGGAACTCACACCTCTGTGAGTCCGTGTGAGGGAGTTCATCATCTAGCCTGACCTTTTCCCACTTTGAACTATGTCTCCCCTTATAAGAGGAATCCAGAGATCCCTATTTTCTGGGGCACATGGACTAGCATGGTTAGAAGAGTATTGTATACCACAGTATGCAATAAATCTGGTATAGACAATATTTTTAGTTGTTTTCTAAAGACATACATACATTATCTATAAAACAAGACTGGACGCTGAGCCCAACACAATAATTATATTGGTCTCGTCTCGTCCATATTAATATGTAATTGGTTATAGGTGGGGAAAGCCTAGGTAGATGGCGATAAATATGAGCGCTTAACACTACAGGTGATCACCTAGCCGTGCAAAACGGCTGCTTGCTTTTTCGCCACAGTTTCGCTAGCCCAAAAATCAGTGGCGATGGTTCCATGCAACTTGATTCCTATCGGATTCCGTTTGAAAATGGCACAGTCAGATAGACAAATAATACATTAAAGAAATGTAAAATTTACCCTTCGCTACTGCCAAACATCTTACCAGCCATTAATCATCGTCTCACTACTCTTTTCGTTACTTGCAACTGTTAAATATTATATTTTAGTTATAATTTTACTTACTAGCACTAACTATATGATTGTTTAAGAAATAACACTACTGCACCTAAATGTACACTTTTGTAATATCTACTTTTTAAATAAATTATTCTTATTCTTATTGCTCCAAGTTACTTGGGGTAGGCGCATGCATTACGCATTCTTCTCCCGTATCTATTGCCACTCTCCTTTACTCCTTTTCCTTTAAAACCATTCCTCACGCAATCTATCTGTCTTTTCTTTAGTCTTCCATTCCCTCTCCATTCATCAACATTTATATTTACTGTAACGCAGAATTATATTAGAAAATTCCGTTCTTAAACATAAAATATTCAACAATAACCGTCCAGTTCCGACAGTTTCTAAAGAATTTACAATATTTTCTTCAGTAACAATATTCAAAGTTTTCGCAAAGTTTTCTATTGCGGTTGTAAACTTTAAAATTAACGTTTTTAAGGCGACTACACGAGCTAAACGCGAGTTTTATAATTACTAAAAGTATATGATTCACTGCTATAAACAAGACCAGAAAAATATATGATATTCTTCAGGATATATGCTAGCATGATACTGTTTTGAAAACATAATACAATTAATTTGGCTCGATAAAAAGAAATCACGAACTTACCTCTAAAAATATCTTTCAAACAATAGAAAACATACTAATATGCATGCGATCATTCTGATTTTTTGGCAAATAATTCTACAAGCAATATATTAGCATGATACTGTTTTAGTTTTTTATCAATAGTTTTTTTGTAAATCGATCGAAACCACTCATTTTGCGCTATTTGGCCCGCAGTGGCTGACGTAACAACCACTTTGTAGTGCAAGCTGATTAGAACTTTATTCTAACAGCATTTCAAACGAAGTTTGATTATTGTTGCCTTAATAGGAAAATTATAAAGTTTTCCCCGCAAAATGGATTCTTGTAGAGAGTCGAGTCTCGGGTCATGTGTTTCAGATAACGATTTAGGGCGAACGACATCTATTAGCATGGACTCGCACTTTTACATGCTCCTATCCTTTTTGGGACCGTCTGAACCGCCATTTGCTAGTTCGCGCGGAGAACTAAACTATGAAACAATTTTATGAGGACATTATGAACCCGAAGTAAAAGCACCGATGATTTAAACAAGCCACTGATTCTTCGGAGCTGGCACGCGGACTAGAGTAAAATTATGATCCCATTTCATCGCTCATAATAAAAGTATTAGTCTTTTGGCAATGGGGCTAGAGATTTTTTAAATTAATGAACATTAATGTCATCTATAGCAGCCTATTTCCATCCACTGCAGGCCTCCACTCTTTTGTGCTCTGCTTCCCTGGTCTGACTCGCGATCTTCTGAATTTCATCCACCCATTCTGACTGTTGGTCTATCAACACTTCCTCAAACGTCTTTCAGTAACTATTCACTGAGGGCTCTGTTTTCACCTGCCATTTCAATTACCTTCAAATGAATTAAAAGCATTTGCATGTCGCGGAGATGAGAATGCTAAGGAGGATGTGTGGTGTTACGCGAATGGATAAAATAAGAAATAAAGAGGAACTCTGAAAGTGGCGGTGACAGAAAAGTTGTGTGGTAATCGATTGTCGTGGTATGGGCATGTGATGCGGAGGAATGAAGAAAATGTCGTGAGGAAAGTTTTGAGAATAAATGTGGATGGGTATATGAGTAGAGGAAGACCAAAGAAACGATGGATGGATGGCAAGAAATGAAGTGTCATAAGAAGACTGCTGCGCCGACACCAAATGAATAGGGATAAGGGCAAGAAAATGATGATGATGATTTCAATTACCCTCAAAAACTCCATATTGGAAGTTTGTGCGGCAAATATCTCAATATCACCGTGGATTCCGATTTCCGCAGTACCTGATCCTACTTCTTCTTTCACAGATTGTCACGTTAAAAATGTTTTAACAATAGTAAGGGAGTGTGAAAAGAGGGTGAGTAGGAAGCTACTTTACACAGCTGAAACCTGTCATGAGGAGACAATTGACCTGATGGAAGCATTGGACGACTGTGTCAAGGCGAAGGCTTTCAATCTACTTCAATAGACGAACGAAACGAATAGTTGATGCTATATTTTCTTCATCAAGAATTTTACTAGTAGATGTAGTGATTTTCAGTATCACTCAAGATCTAAAGATTCCGTGTAGTTAAAAGACATACAATGGTGTCGATTCTGTTGTGCACAAACTAAACTTAATTTAGGCTATTGCTTTCATTTTCTTTCCGATAAAACGAGAAAGAGACGGACGTAATTTAGAGCTGTCAAATTTAATTGGAACTAATATTTCCATACAAATGAAGGGTGCACGTAAAAACATGTCGACTAAAAACACGGTGAAGCGCAAGGCATGAACTAGTTTGACATCTCTAACTTAGTTCATAGCTATAACCGTCCTTTTCTCGCACTGCCTTTTAGTAAAAGATAGCAATAGCTTAAATTAAGTTAAGTTTGTGCACAACAGAATCGACACCATTATGTAATATTAATAGTTGGTTGGCTGACAGTTCTCCCTTAGGTACTTTTTTTTTGGCAATCTGCAATGATTGCAATTTTGCTGAGTTTTTTGCCTTAAATCGCGGTCCTTGCTTAGGATTTTGATTGTTATTACTGATACTTATTTATTTTATGAACGAATACACATTTTGGAATAGATGTTATGGCTGTTTTTTTGACAGCATCATCATCAGCCTGCAGTAGTCCACTGCTGGACATAGGCCTCTCCGACGACTGACAAAGATCTACAAATGACAGCCGGGACCAACGTGCTTTCCGAGGCACGGAGGAAACCTTGTATGTATCCACGTACCAACCTAAGCAAGCGCGGCTGTTCTTATTTAAAATAGTCTGCATAAATAAATATTCTACTTTTTAAATATTCTACTGAGTGCTAGTCAATTCTATCAAGTCTAGCACAATTTGAGGACCTAGAATCTAACTCTACTGTACCTACGTAACATTAAATAAGCACCTATATCTCATAACAATAAGAACCAAAAGTTAACTTCGGGAAGAAAAGTCGTTTCTTGGGAAAAGTTTATTAAACGCTTCGCTACTCGAAAGTCTTCAACTTTTTTATGTGGTAACTTATTATAATGGCCATGAATAAATAGATTTTGTTTATAGTCCTCATGTTTACAGCCTTATCAAACTAGCGAGTTGCCGAGCGAACACGCCGCAAAGGAAACAAAAATAATGATTGGACAAAATACGAATTCCACACCGCGAACTCGCTGCCCACGAGCCATTTTTCCATATTTTTGCGCATGAGCGATCATCACTCGAACACGTCACTCGTCGGACCAGCAGAGAAAATAGGCATGACGACCGACAGTATCAAAAAAAAAAAAAACTATTGTCCGTCAGTTAGATTACTGAAAAATAATGGACACGTATTTTTTGTTTTTGTAAATCAATGAATGTTGACAAAGATAAAACGCATCAAAACTCGGAAGTGGGGGCTCGTGACGTCTGAACTAGGTAAAAAATATACCTAGGCGTGACGTTTTGAGAATTTTAAAAGCGTCGTATCTTCGTCAATTTTGATTTACGTGACAAAAGAAAAAATACGGGTCAAATATTTTTTTAAGATCTACCTGACGGACATAGTTTTTTGTCGTCTACCCTGTTGGACAAATGGGGGTATTCTCACGACGCGACGAAAAAAAAAAAAAAAATAGAATAAAGAAACTAGGGTTTTTACAAAAAACACAATTATAATTGTGTTTTTTGTAAAAACCCTAGTTGCAATATAAATATGCAAACGACAAGATAATATTAATTTGTGGTCATCATTCTAGTATTTTTGGTAGGTAAATCTTATTTAACCTAGAAATTAATACGCAAGCATCAGTATAATCCTATAAATGCGAAAGTTGATGTATGGATTTTTGTTACTCTTTCACGCAAAAACTACTGATCGGATTTGGCTGAAATTTTGCACACTGGTAGGTAGTTAAAAACCTGGAATACTTTTTATCCCGGTAGTAAAGTCCCATAGGACAATAATCAAACTTCAGGCGGGCGATACCGCTGGCAGAAGCTGGTGATTTAATAAACACAAAGCTCTACTACTACTAAACCTTTTATTGATCGTTAAATCCTTGACCTTCATGCATCGAGAGATATCTATCTATCAGGCTATCTCACATAATCTAACACATAATATGACCGGTAATGAGACATTCTTTATTGACAAGACATTATCCTTGGGTGGCCATCTTTATTAAGTCTACACGTTAGGACATGTAAACGTCAGTTCACGCCGAGACGCGCCGCGCAGTGAAACCTTATTATCCATGGTCACCCAACTCAACTGTTGATCCATCCAAGGCATCCAATCAAAAAAACAAAAAAAATGCATGCGGGGAGTCTGCGGACTGCAGATAGGAGTGAAAACTCGTAGCCGATCCGCTTCGGGTTCGTAGCACACACGGCTACGAGTGCTACGATGCGTTATGTGACGGTCACGCGAGTTCCATGATTTTTATTCACTCAAAAAGTGCCCAACGCGCCTGTAGAAGTTTTCACTTCAATAAGCGGCCATAGGAAATAGTGGAACAAAGCAATATTTACGAGTACCTACCTTATAATTTAGCTGTTAGTTACACGACGTACTATAGTACTACTAAATTGTTTTGTTTTTAGTAGGTAATAACGTGAAAAAATACACACTATTACAGTATACATTTGGTTCGGTTCCCAGGTCGGCCAAAGTACTTTTAGGTACATATTATTGGGTTTTTTCATTTTCTTTTACCAAAGATATTCAGGAATTTGACCCGGCAACTGGATTTGAGCCCGGTTGGTGGCAATAGGGTCACTCCCAAAATGTAGTTCTAATATTATGTTACTAACCAGACTGCTGACTTTTTATGTGTTGCTTAATGTTCATCTGTCACCTCATCTCCCTAAACCCGGTGGTTTGAGCAGAAGGAACTACCCAACCGATTTGGATGATGTCCGTGAGCAAACAGCTTGCCCTTTTTTCCGGGTAAACAACGACGGTAGTTTTGATCCCGAAAAATCTCGAAGGCTCAGGCAGACTCTACATGTCAAACAACTACCCTCTTTTGATCTATAATCCTTTGAAGCTGTCAATCACGCAAAGCTTTTCATATCACTACATATTATAAAACAAAGTAATTCTGCACCGATTTACATACTGTTTTCACAAATGGATAGAGTGGTTCTCGAGGAATGTTTTAGTTGTAAACAAGCGCGGGCATCAGCTAGTAGAAAATAAATAAAGATTTTGTCCGCTGCTTTGCCCTTGTTTTAACTTCAGGAATAAAAAATATCCTATGTTCTAACTTACCTATGCCATCATTGATGTATTAAAAGGCATGTGCCATAGTCTATGTGTACGGTCGAACAAGCTATTTGGTTTACATTTTACAATGTAATTTGTGGGCTAAACTGTAAACCAAATAGCTTGTTCAACCGTACATCCGCATCTTTTCAGCAGTTTATGCGAAAATGGTAACAGACAGAAATACAGAGCTACTTTCGCACTTGTCGTTTAGTATGGATTGTAAAATGGGTCATCAGAGTTATGTTTAAATAATCAAAACATATTCTTTTTTTATTATTGTGTGTGTGCTTTATTAACTGACGTCAAATAAATATTTTTCTTTCTTTCTTTCTTTCTTTCTTTCTTTCTTTTCATATTTTTCTTCTCATGGGGAACTCCATTATTTACTCAACCTAACTGTAAAACGATTATGTCATCGTGTTTCGAAAAACATTGACTTTGAACTTCGTCAATTTTATAAAGGCAATCAAACAGATCACGTTTTAGTAAATGTTTTTAAATGCGTCAACCTTTTTTTTTTGTAATTTAAAGTTTTTGTCTGTCAACCGGATAGATTAATTGACGGAATTAAAGTACAGTTTAGCCAAGTTATCTGTACAGACAGAAAAAACACAAAACTGAAATAAATGTAACAATCAACTTTTAGATTCAGCATCGAGAGTTGAAATTCCAAAGGCATTAATTTGGGTATTGCTTGGTGTTAGTGAAAACTGGGCTGGCAGTCTCGACAGAGATAACGACAAAGTCGTTAACTTTCGGTTGCTAATTATTAACGCATCAATTCGGTTGCAATAATGATGCTTGCGAATAATGAAAGTCTCTACATCCTAGATGAGTTTCTCGTAAACATAATTATTGCAATCGAATTTATTCGGTAGTAATCAGCGATCGAAAGTAAGCGATTTTGTCGTTATCTCAGTCAAGACTGCCGGCCCTGGCATAGGTATGGTAAATATCACAGCAGTGCAAGTACGTAGGACTCGATTGGACTCGATTAGATAAATTGACAGTTATTCTCGATAAAACGAGTTTTTATGGAGTCAACTAATTTTATCGAGAATTTATCTATTCGAATCCTACGTAGCTGCACTGGGACAGATAAAAGAGGTTCGAAGGGCCTTGTGAGCGGGGCAGGCGCGCCGCTCATATAAGTGAACGCTCATATGTCAATCGATTGCTCATTGGTCACCGTTACATGTAACCTTTCTAACCTACTAACTTCCTCCCCTTTCTTCTGCCAATCTTCCCGTTTCTGTGCGTTCCTTATCCAGGTTTTTCCCGTGATGTTGACTATATCGTCATCCCAACCTATCTATGTACAGTCAACAAAACAGTTAGGTATGCAGGCTAACAATCTTCTTAAGACTATTATAATAAATGTAAAAGTCTGTAAGTAAGGTTCGATTTTTGTTATTCTTTCACGCAGAAACTACTGAAAGGATTTGGATGAAATTGCAAACAGATTGATTATAACCCTTTTCTATTTCTAATAGTAGTAAGAAGATTACTAGCCTGTAAACCTAACTGTTTTGCTGACTGTACTTACAACTTATTTAAGGTGACTTCTCGGGTTACAATACCTACTCAAAACACTTTTTAAACTATGTCTTATTGTATTTCTAGTTTCAAGAAATTAATAATTAAAAGATCATCCATATTATAAGTAGGTATTTCTTGTTCGCACAATCGTATCTAATAAACACACTGATATAACCTGTTTAGCTTGCCGGAAGCGTAGTAACTTAGCCGGAACTACAAGTCTAGTCCCGCCTGATCGGCTGCTTACTTCACTAGGAAAAAAAGAAAATTTACGGACATCCATCGTATCAAAAGAGTAGATACTAAAAAATGTTTACATTTTACTTCTTAGGCTGGATGCATCAGCCCGCGAAATTCATTTTTTCTTAAGTTTTTTACAGTTTGCAGGCCAGTGCTAGATTGTATGTTGATGAAAATATGATTCGCGGCTGAAAGACGTATTTAGTTACAGAATTATAATCATCAAAATCATCAATACCAACCCTCCAAGTTCATAAAGGTCTAGAAATGACTTTGCCCTTGAAAAAGTACATTTTGATACAAGTGGAGAAAGTTTGTTAATGTAGTTCAGGGCGGTATTAACACACGAGCCGTAGGCGAGTGTGTTTTTGAGCCGAAAACTGCAATTACAAATGTCCACGTGTATCATAGACTAGACCTTTATTTTAAAATTTGAATTTTGCTAGCTACCTTGGAGCTACGCCTGGCCTAGCCTTAAATAACACAAATCGTACTTTAAAGTGTTTTTTTACCTGTGACCATAAAATTGTAAAACCCATTAGATTGTAATCTATCTAGCGAGATTGTAAACTCTCGAAAGATTGTCAACTGATTTTGACTCGTCCTCGTTCATACAACTGGGGGTCTTAAATGGCCGCTTGAAATTTGAAAATTAATTACTTTGTTTGGATTTCGATTGTCCTTAACAATTGGTAGGATAGGATACTTTTATATCCCGATAGTATTTCTGATACTTTCCGAATTCCACGTAGACGGAGCAGCGGGCTAAAGTCAGTAAATTAATAATAAAGTACTTAACCGAAGTAATTCTACCAAAAAGGTTCGGTGTTTTATCCGGAAAAGCAATCATAATTAAGTTAGCGGGAAAACCTGCTTCGAAAAACCACAACCTTTTAGAACATCTTGCATTTGCACGTTAATTGAATTTATCTAGAAATAGCGTGGCAATTTGGTTATTTACTCTCCGAAGTACCTATTTACCATTACTACTTTGCTAGTCCTATTATGGATAGATATTGTGATGTCTCAGGTTGCTAATGCCATAAAAATCGTTCGTATCGCGATTTCATGATCCTTATTCCATTACAATATGATGTCTGTTACACTAGCATAAGTCCATGGCTTCTCACGCGTGGACTTCGGTAATTGTCCCACGGAATCATACTACCGGGATAAAAAGTGTCCTATGTGTTAATATAGGTTATAAACTATCTATGTGCTAAATTTCATCCAGTACTTTTTGCGTGAGAGAGTAACAAACATTCATCCATCCTCACTAAGATTAGTTAGATTGCTGCCACTGACAATCTCTCAAAATCACGGTAATTTTTATTACGCAAAAAAATATTACCAAGAATATTACAAAAAGGTTTTTCAATGGCCCCAAACCAAAAATCCGTGTCTACTCCTGGATCCTGTTACAAAAAGGTTCTTCTTGAATCCTCTGGATCCTGTTACAAAAATGTTCTTGTTGAATCCTGCCGGAGCTGCGGGACTGTTCGAAAGTCGGTAAAAGTCTGCTTCCCTCCCGCTTCGCCCAGAGTGGGAGAAGGTATTTGATGATTTCCCATCCGAAAAAAAAAGGTTCTTCATGAATTTCCTTGCACCCAATCGCAGAAAAAATTAACTGGCCATCGAAATATCGATCCTCCGTGTCTATATCTGTTCGTAATAAATCCTCCTTCGCGATCTCACCTTGACATTGCACCTGCAGTAATGTATTACAAGTCTGAGGTCAGAGGAAAATGGACGGGATCGTAAATTACGTATTATTAGCTATATTGTCTTTCACGACACGGATATTTATTGTTATTATGACTGTGTGTGTGTAACAGCGCAAACAAGTCGATTCGTAGATAAGTATACGTTTCGGACAAACTGGTTCGGACTAATTGCGGATGCGACTCCGGATTCTGTCGGAAAATGGGTGTTAAAAGACAGGCACTTGTTCTTCCCGTCATTGCGTTTTGTTGTTTCTTCTAGATTATACCGAGAACCTTGATAGTGAAAGTCAAGATCTAACTTTTCGCCAAGTTTTTTTTTCTAATTCATTTTATTTTCAACCGACTTCCAAAAAGGGTTCTCAATTCGTCTGTATTTTTTTTTTTTTTTTTTGTGTTTGTTACCTCAGAACTTTCGACTGGGTGAACCGATTTTGATGGTTCTTTTTTATTTGAAAGCTGGTGCTTCCCATTTGGTCCCATTTTCATTTGCTGAAGATCTGATGCTGATCTTCGGAGATATACAATGGAACTCTTCAAAAATAGATGGCAAATCTGCAGTGATTGCTGCATTCGCTTGCAGGTTCATTGTTTATACTACATTATGACGTAACATCACGCCTGTATGCTCTGAGGGGGTACGCAGATGTGTACGATATACCCAGATTTCGAAAATGTTTGTAACCTCAGAACTTTCAACTGGATGAACCGATTTTGATGATTCTTCTTTTACTTGAAAGCTGGTGCTATCCGTGTGGTTCCGTTTCAATTTGATTAAGATCTGACGCTGACCTTCGGAGATATAAATGGAACTCTTCAAAAATACACGGCAAAGCTGCAGTAATTGCTGCAATCGCTTTGTTGTTTATTGTTTATACAACATCATGACGTAACATCACGCCTGTATGCTCTGAGGGGGTATGCAGAAGTGTACAATACACCCAGATTTCGACAGTTAGACGTGTAAAGTTCCATTTAATGGGATCCCGGAAAAATAGAGGTAACTCTTAAATTTATAGGCACACCAGAAGCGGTTTGGGTAGTTTTAGGAAGAGTACTTTCTCGGAGTGATCCCATTTCAATTTGATAAAGATCTGGTGACTTCGGAAGATAGGCAACGGAACTCCTTAATAAATGATAGCAAATGTACTGGGATCGCTGAAATCTCACGTCTGTCTATTGTTTACAGTTCATAACAAAAAATCACACCGATACGCTGTGAAAGGGTAAGCGCATATGAATCACTAAAAAGTGAAAAATAAAAACTTTTTTGCAAAAAATATAACCGACTTCACACAAAAACGTGAAAAATAACTTTAGCTTCAGAAGTCGGTGACAAAAAAACGAAATCAATCAAACAAAGGTCACCGACTTCAGAAGCTAAAGTTATTTTTCACGTTTTTGTGTGAAGTCGGTTATATTTTTTTATTAAATAAAATTACTTTTAATACCTCTATGACTATGTATTATGTTTAGTCAATTCATCCATCTGCACAATGTTTTGAATGCGTTACATTGAGTCGTATTTTTCGCACAAAAAATATAATCTTTTCCGAGCATTCATTTTTGCACAGTGTAGTATTAGTTTGATGTACATGATGCTTGGTTTATGGCTTCGTGGAGGGTCTGTTTACAATGATTGAGAAGTAGGGTGAAGTATCGATGTCAGTGTCCAATGTCAGCAGTCGGACTGAATCTTACGGGTACCTACTTCGAATCAGCACTGAGCAGTAATTTGCGGTGCTGATTTGGATTATGAGTTGGTAAAGGTGTCAATTTACAGTATTTTCATATTTTCGTACTAATTTAGTGTAGACGGCAGCACATAATATCAAGCTTCCCGAAACTGAAAAAAAATCCCAATCAATCTTGAACCTAATGCTTTAACATTGAAGTATGAAATGAAAATCTATCGAAGGAAGGACTTCCCAATAATTGTATGAGCCTGTACCTACCCCAGAATGAACAGATATAAAATCTATATCAGTCAAAAGTAAAAATCTTCTGTTACAAAAATAAAAAGGTGCGTATTGCTCAGCAGTTTTGGACAAAAGTTAAAAGGGTTTACAGATTGCAATAGCTTTGATGTGCTCGGTCTGTGCTTGCGTCTGCGTTTATCTATACATGAGTATGAAAGTTAGTTAACTTGATAAACTTCCGATCCTCCAAAGGCACTTACATAATACGGTTAATTACAACAAATTGTTGGTGGAACGTGCGAAATTATTCAACCGTGTGGGTAGCAAAGCTACAAACAAAGACTTACCATCAAAGAAAGCTTTTAATTTATTGATTACATAAAAGGCTAACAAAACTCTCAAAGCTACCGAAATAATGTTTAGATAATAATTGAATAAAATGTTACAGACAGTCTGCATTAAAATATTCGTATATTTTACATGAAAGGGGATCAGAATTTCTCAGGGTTGGCAGAATGGCCGCCATTTTTTTAAATTCAATATCACGTTCCTTATTTTATTTTTTTCTCATATTACCGTCTTACTTTTGCTCGTCTATGTACAAGCGATTGAGGAAAATCTTTAGAAACTGGTTGCTACGGTAAAATGAAATTTGATGTAAACAGCCATGCCTTATCCCTGGAAATATAAAGAGCCAGAGGGGCTTATGAAATACTTGTAAAGATGTTGGTAAGTAGAGCTTTCTGAACATTTGTGACCCACGACCGATGCCATAAAATGTGGCAACTCTGGCAACTCTCGGGCATATTACCAGGGGCCTAATTCTGCTATTTTAATAAATTCGTCACTCCAACACGATTCCATTCTTATCCCATTGTCATTTTGCTTAAAGTTCGTAATCTGCTAAATTCACAATGGTCGGTCAATGGTCTCGTGAATAAAATTGTGTTTTAATGGTATTGTCGTATTGTCATTATTATAAAACCCTTAGTACAAATGGTTTTCGAAATCTACTACTAAATGCGAACATTTATTTATGCCAGATTTCATGACATTTCTTTCAATGGAGTGTCAGTGGTTGTTCATTGAGAAGTCATAATGGCGCCATTATGATAGTGGAATTAACAAACTTGTCAAAATTTGACAGAACTTGATCATTATGAAATCAATGATCGAATACTCTGACACTATTGTAATAGCAGAATCGAGGCCCAGGGCCTCGATTCTGCTTTGACAAGTTCTGTTCTGTTTTGACAAGTTTGGGAATCTACTAATATAATGGCGTCATTATGACTTCTCAATGAACAACCACTGACACTCCATTGAAAGCAATGTCATAGAATATTAATCTCGTACATGAAATCTGGCATGAATAAATGTTCGCATTTAGTTGTAGATTTCGAAAACCATTTGTACTAACGGTTTTATAATAATGGCAATACGAAAATGCCATTAAAACACAATTTTACTACGAGACCATCGACCGACCATTGTGAATTTAGCAGATTACGAACTTTAAGCAAAATGACAATGGGATGAGAATGGAATCGTGTTGGAGTGACGAATTTATTAAAATAGCAGAATTAGGCCCCAGTTGACAGTGTTGAGGTGTTTTTTTATACTTACCTACTATTTTTGCTAGGTTAGTTACGTTATTGAGGTGCTCGTAGCTTTATAATAACAGCCTCACGGGTCGATCTTCAAGGTTAAGCCGCGCTGGCCAAGGTTGGTCCTTGGGTGGGTGACCATCTAATATAAACCAAGTTTCCTATTGAATATTTAAATCTCGTACGAAAAATATTCAATAGCTTATGTACCTGATCATTCAGAAGATTGACCAACCCTAAAAAACGAAGGTCATGTTTTATGTTAAGTACTTACATTTTTTTTTTAAAAGCAGGTAAGTAGATATTTTATTTATCAAAGAGTATTTACTCACTCTTTCTCTGCACTCTATAATCTGTGGTAGATATAAAACCTCTGCAAAGCTTTTTCGGTTACTTTGATCAATGTAACAATTTATAATTAAGTTTTAATAATTAACATGGCACAGAAGTTACTTTACAAAATCCTTTGCGTTAGATACCTGCTAATTATGAAAAACGATGTAAATTAGGCAACTAGATAGGCTCATTATTAATGTATGACGGGGTCACGTACTCCAAAACTTCGGGGATAAAATCCTCGGTACTTAATTGTCTTGTTACTAACTAATGAAGCCGTGCTAGGGACAAATATACAACAGCTGAACTCTGTGGGGTTCAAAATCATGGCCTCTTAGTTGCCAGTAATTCAGGTACCAGATAAGTTTTAAGTTGTAATAAGGAGTGAGTCTATTGCCATCAAAGGGGCACAAATCCAGCCTTCATGGCTGCAGCTGAGAAATTCCTGATGGAAAACAAAACCTCTAAGCACGAAAGCCGTAATTTCGCCTGAAGTTACGGGCATTTCCTACTCCGTATCATTTACGGATATCGGTAAGATTCGTTAGGGGCCCGAACTAAAAAAATAATGAATGACAAATCGATCGGTCATCCTTACTCGCAATGTGTTTTTAAAACTATTTTTTTTTTTTTTTTTTTTTTTCCTAGCCTATCGTGTGTCCCACTGCTGGGCAAAGGCCTCCCCTTTTTCCTTCCAAACCTCTCTATCTTGTGCGATATCTGGCCATGTTCGCCCCGCAAACAAGATCAGATCGTCACACCACCTTCGCCGCGGTCTACCTCGACGGCGATTCCCTCCGTCAGGCGTCCAGTGAGTGACGATCTTTGCCCATCTCTCCGGGTGCATTCTTACTACGTGGCCAGCCCACTCCCACTTCAGCTTGGCTGTTTTTTCTCCAACATCTGCAACCTGAGTTATGGAACGCAGGGTCGTGTTTTTTAAAACTATAAATAAATAAATACGAAAATATTAGGGAGTAGATTCATTTCAAAGTACTTTAAAGCTACTTTCGGATGGGCCGCGTATCTTCGTTGACGGACTTAGAGAGTAGTACAATACAATACAATGTCTTTATTTTTTCTCTTCACAAAGGTTCACATAGTTTTTAAACGACTTCCAAAAAGGAGGAGGTTCTCTATTAGACTGGGTATGTATTTTTTTTTTTTTTTTTTAATGTTTGTTCACCGATTACTCGAAGACGCCTGAACCGATTTGAAAAATTCTTTTTTTGTGTGAAAGGGTATACTTCCAAGTTGGTCTCATAGAAATATTGTCATGATCTGATCACGAACTTCGGAGATATGGAACGGAACTCCTCAATAAATGATAGCAAATGGACTGGGATTGCTGAAATCTATTGTCTGTCTATTGTTTACACCAGTTCATAACATAACATCACGCCACCGCACCGGTACGCTGTGAAGGGGTAAGCACAAGTGAACCACTAAAAAGTGAAAAATAAAAACTTTTTTGCAAAAAAATAGAACCGACTTCAAAAAAAAGTGAAAAATAACTTTAGCTTCAGAAGTCGGTGACAAAAAAACTTAATAAATCAATCAAACAATGGTCACCGACTTCTGAAGCTAAAGTTATTTTTCACTTTTTTTTGAAGTCGGTTCTATTTTTTTGCAAAAAAGTTTTTCTTAAATAAGTTGTAACAATGAATATGATATGTTCCTTTGTGAGAGACTGGCGTCCATACTAGGATACCCTGTGTGACGGATCCCCAGGCTCTCACCTCGAATTAAATGTAATTTTTATATAATATAATAGCTAATTTGAATACATAGATAAATGATTTAATGCAGAAGGGAAAAAGGCAGACTTACTTAATTAACGCAAACAAATAAAAATTAGCAGCAGTCTTAAGTTCTGATTTGTCATGTTCCCTTTTTATCTTTTTTAAAAGTTCGTTACAAAAGATTCTATATCTTTTATAGGTTGTCAAAATGATTTGGTCTTTAGGATTTTTTTTGGCTTTTTTGTGCAGTTTGTCACGATTCCTCATACATCGCAACAATCCGGTCGTTATCTCTCTATTACTCGTATCTATCCGCTTGGTTATTTTCTTACAGTTGGGGGTTTTAAATACTAGAGTATTCGAATTTATAATACAATTAATTGTGTTAACAAAGTACTGAACAGCAAGATCAACATCCGTCATTGAATACAATTCATGAAAGTTAGCTTTTGTAATTTCAGAATCAATTTTTTCGTAATTTAGGCGTTTAGTTATTTTGGTCTTGTTTTTGTGTTTACTTAAACATAGTACAAGGAAAACGGTATCATGATCGGTGATGGAAGTTTCAGCCACATAACAAGAAGCAGGGAGTCCAGTTTTTAATATAATGTGATCTAAGCATGTTTTATTATGTGTAGTGAAGGTATAAGCCGACAACATGCCATGGGATGCTAAAAGGTTCAGGTAATGAGCAGAATTTGAGTCTGCGTTGGTCTCTGTTATGTCCACATTAAGGTCACCTATGAGAATAAAGTTTTGTATATTGGAGTTAGAAGTGAGAAAATGGTCAAGAGAGGTTACAAAGTTATTAAGGTTTTTGTAACCAGCAGGTCGGTCAACTGCTAGCATGGCCGTATTTTGATTGATTTTGATCATTAGACAATTACAATCAGAAATGGTAGGTTCTTCAATGCACACGCCAGTGTTATTTTTGCAGTATACAACAACCCCTTCGTTTTGAGTTAGAATATTATTAGTTTTGTAGTAATTATAATCTTCCAGCAGCGGAATGTTGTGCGCACAGGATAACCAGCATTCCGTCAGCACAATGAAGTCCCAACCTATTTGTGATCTCTGTATCTAATAATGTGAGTAAACCGGGTGTGTTACGCGTAATGCTTCTGATATTTTAGTGTATAACTTTCAGGGATAGTTCAGAATCACTTATAATATTTTACCGTAAGAATTCCAGAAGCTGTGATACTTGTTATCGGTTTTGAAATTTTTCACAACGTAGCGAAGTTTTTTGGCTGCAGGTGTCAAAAATTCATCGATATAAATTGGCTGGGACTGAGATGTTGTAGCCAGTTGAATTTGCGAAGTATTTAACTTGTTATTTGGATTGTCCTCGTTGAACTTTCTAATTTTTTTGATCATGTTGTTCTTCGTGAACGTTGTAGTAAATTGAATTATAATAGGGTGCTTATTATCGACTTTGGTTTTGATTCGGAAGGCATCGTAAACATCTGAGTCATTTATTGGCTGATCTATAATTTTTACAATATTTTTTACAATGGTGCATAAAGTTTCCTTGTTTTCGTTGCGGTCTTTAGGAATATTATGAATCTCAACCGAAGTAGCTCGAGAATTTCTTTCTAGTAGCTCAATTTTCGACTCCAAATAAAGCAATTGTTTTTTTTTTATTTTTAGAATTTTCTTGGTCCAGTCTCTCCATACGTTCAGTCCTCCCTACCTGGCCCGGAAATCGAACCCGAGATCTCTGCAGAACTGCTCGGCAGTTCCAACCACAAGACCAACGAGGCAGTCCAGCTAATTCCCCCAAACATTATCAAGAGCCATATCAATTTTTAAAAGGGCAACATGGGCCCTGGTCCACTTTCGAAGTGGACGAGTTGCCCCCGAACCCGTATAATTTTCATCTCATCATCTTACTACCTATAGCGGTTTCTACACGGAACTTCTACAATTCCATATATGTATAACTTAGATATAAACAGTATGTATTAGGTACTTACCATTTGTTTGTCTTGCACAAGGTTGATCGCGGCTTGGCGGCTGGTCAACCTTGCCGTGGGCACAGATATTATAATACTCCGTGGGTAAATAATGACTTGCGAGTGATCAACTTATGTTTACAAGCAAAATTGTGTGCACGAAAATCATTTGTTTTTACATTTTCTTTTATTGGTTATTTTTTTCTTTTATTTTGTCTGTACTCATTCTCGAGGCTAAATAATAACAGCCGCTCGGGCCGATCTTTAGGTTAAGCCGTGCTTGCCTAGGCTGGTCTGTGGATGGGTGACCACCCTTACATACAGAGCGGCGAGCTTCCTCCGTGCCTCGGAAAGCACGTTAAGCTGTTGGTCCCGGCTGTCATATGTTCATATTTGGTAGTCGTTACAGCAGGTAGTCAGTGGCCCAAATTACTGACAAACCAGAGGGTATCGCATTACCCAGTATTTACTGGGTTGTGGAGTCAGAAAAGCAGTCGCTCCATGGAAATATACTGGGTATTCAGCTGCATCCTGTTAGACTCGAAGCCGACCCCAAGATAGTTGAGAAAAGTCTAGGCAGATGATGATGTAATGTTAATTTTAAAACTTTATTAAAATGGTAGGAGCAAAACAAAATGGGCGGTTTTTGGGGACTGCCGATAGAAGCGAACATTCGTAGCAATTCGCTACGGCTGCGCGTAGCGAATTGCTACGAAGCGTTAGGTGACGGCATGCAGTTGAATACCAGTATTTAACATGGAGTGACTGCCTACTGACCTCCACAACCCAGTTAGTACTGGGTAATACGATATCACTTGGTAAGACTGGTTGTCAGACTTTTTGGGACACTGACTACCTGTAACGACTGCCAAAGATGGACAAATGACAGCCGGGACCAACTGCTTAGCGTACTTTCCGAGGCACGGAAGGAAACTCGGTATCTAAGGGTGGCCACTCATCCACAGACCAACCTAGGCAAGCACGGCTTAACCTAAAGATCGGCCCGAGCGGCTGTTATTATTTAGTCACGAGCTCCTCTTAAAACTGCATTCTTCTATTGCGGTTAATTCATGACAGAATTAATTTCTTTACTTTAGTTACCCTTGACAAGTGAATTGGTAATCGCAGCATTCTTACGATTTATTTATTATGATGTCATTCTTCAGTTTGGTGGCCGTCATACAATAGGTCACAAAAAGTATTCATTTGAATACCTTATGATCTCACCATTAATAAGTAAGCGTGTACGAGTTACGACTTTTCCATTGTTTTTGTCGCATTTGAGGTGAATCTAGAATGTTCTCTTTATTCTAGTCTAGACAAGAACTCTCTTTATTCTTAACTAGCTGACCCACGCAAGTTCGTCTGTGTCACTGAGGGCAAAAGCACACGAAAGGAGTAATTTTTTTTGCAAAACATTTATCTTTATGCTCCGCTCCTGTTGGCTGTAGCGTGATCTTATATAGCCTTTAACCTTCCTCGATAAATGGACTATCCAACACAAAACGATTTTTTTCAATTCCAACCAGGAGTTCCTGAGATAAGCGCGTTCAAACAAACAAACAAACTCTTCAGCTTTATAATATTAGTATAGATTTCTCCCGCATTTCATCGCCTTCTGCCCTTGTTCCATTATTACATTGGGTAGATTCTTCTTCCATTCTCCCCTGCCAACCGAGACGCTTTTCTTTCCCTCTTCTTTCAAATACCTCACGCATTCCATCTAACTTTTCTTTGGCCTTCCCTTCCCTCTGCATACATAAATTGTTTTCAATTTTTTATATTTAATTCCTCAATTAATTTAATGCACAACGAAAGTGTGAACAAAGGTTAAGAAATTCTAATAAAACGTCCTTCAATGGTGTCGTCGATTTGAATCCAATAACCTCTCTGATCTCAAATTCTTCGTCACTAGATGAATAAATTCATCAAAGCCATAAGAACCTTGTCAGATTTCACGAGTCAACGGCATCGTGGGGGCTCTTGTTGACGTCACGACCGGTTTTTACCCGGCTCACGGATACCGGCCTGGTTTAGAGTCACTCATGAAGCACTATGAAGGTGTTATAGGAGCGGTGGCCCTATGGTAATGACCCCGACTTGAGCTTGTGAGTTCTGCCAGAGGCCTGTGTATCCCAACAGTGGGAACGTTATCTATAGGCTGATTATGGAGACTCTCATATCGTCGCCGGCGTTAGCCCCGGTTCAACTTTGCACCGTGTTCGGTTTGACCGTGGCTATGCCACAACGCGGACGTACTGTCAGCTATGACAATTTATGAACTTTTTTCACAAGGTGAATGCAAACAAAATCGCATCTTTTACAAGCTGAAACCGGAAACGTGTAAAAGGTTATCCTGCCGCCTAACCTGGGTAAAAACACGGTTCGTGAACAAAGCGCCCTAGGGGTTCTAAGATTTATGATTTTTCCGGATAAAAATCTGGACATTCGAATAAAATTCCGTTTACAGTATGTTTTATTGTGTTTATTAAATTCACTAAAAAGAAAAAGAAAATGCTCTCTCCTGTTACTTTTCTCATTTGTAGAAATTCGAATTGAAATGTTTTAGAATTTCCCCGGTATTCCGAAAATGCACTATAATTCCGGCCTCCTCAAAAATCCGGACAAATGACAACCCTGCCTAAGGGACAGGAGGGGTCAACGTCTTACAGTTACCCCTGAAGGGGCTGAAGGCAAATGATGATCCCTGTCATTCAACGCTGGTATTTTAATAGGGGTAAAATATTCTTGGACAGGTGAAAGTACTGTAAATAGAAGTAGCTATAGTAAAGTGTACAAAGGAATAAATTATCAGCGGTTTTGTTTACCTTCGCAGAGAAGTTAATAACCTGAACGTAAACGGGCCTTTAAGAGGTAGAAAAATATCTTGGTTGGTTGTTGAACCTGTGTAACCTATGTTTAGTTACTTATAGACTGATACTTGTAACGTACTTACAAAGTTTGATGAACTCATCACCATCTCCCTAGTCTTTTTTCCAATTATGTTGTGGTCGGCTTCCAGACTAACTGGTTGCAGCTGAATACCTGTGTTTTACATAGGTTGACTGCCTATCTGACTTCCGCAACCCAGTTAGTACCTACAACACCGCTAGGTAAGACTTTCGGGCCAGTGACTACCTGTACCGACTACCAGTGAACGACTATCAAAATCTACAGTGTCAGTGGCGACCAACGGCTTAACGGGCTTTCTGAGGCACGGAGGAAACTCGGTTTGTAATGGGCGGTCACCCATCCACGTACCAACCTAGGCAAGCACGGTTTAACTTTAAGATCGATCTGAGCGGCTGTTATTATTTAGCAACATGCTCTTCCATGTCTGTGTCTAATCCAATAGGTACCTATACCAATTTAGCAAGTTAAGCCATAATTTATCCTGTGAAATTCAGAAGATAACCTTAACAATCAAAGTCAGACAAAGGTTTCTTCCAAAACTATTTAGTTTATCATGTGGGTCAATTTAAATTAACAAGGAAGTTACTTAGGTCTGATTGTTTAATTTTTTACTAATTGATTTCTGATAGCTTCTCATTAATAAGCGTGTGCCTACGTGACATGGGACCTGTAGGTACGTTTTAATTAATGTTATAGGCCATTTAAGTATTGTATCCAGGTGAAGTGGTGTCACAGCAAGGTTCCAAAGTTCAGGAGGCAGTGGCAAAATTATCAGAAAGTGACAAACTGCGACCATGTTACGAATTGTAAAGGGATTCATATTATTTATTATTATCCTACAGCTTCTGCCAGCGGCTTCGCCCGCGTGAGTAAGTTTGATAATTGTCCCATGGGATCTTACTACCGGAATAAAAAGTATCCTATGTGTAAATTCAGGTTATAAACTACCTATCTGTGTGCAAAACTTCATCCAAATCCGTTAAGTAGATTTTGCGTGGAAGAGTAACAAACATCCATATACATCCATATACTCACAAACTTTAGCAATATATTAATAGGATTATGTATGATCCTGCGACCTTTGAAACTTATTGTATAAAGCCAAATTTCAATAAAAACTCTAAAGTAGTTTAACTCTAACATTACAGTCACTAAAATACTAGTTTTATAGTTTAACAACAATTCTCCTTACAAAAACATCGCATATCGATTATCGCATCATAATTTTCAACTAAACAACAGAAATATTCTATCCAAAACACTCGTTCGCCCACCAATCCAATTACAGGCCTCGCCGCACACCACTTAACCTGACAGCCACGCTGACGAAGACACGCAACGCGACTGCTCACGTGCTCATCCGCGTGCCGAATGACCTTCTCGCTCCAAATTGCACCGTCATAACTATGGCTGAGGGTGACAGGAAACAGTGTTTGAAGATGTACGTACTCGTATTTTAAGAATATTAGAGAATTGAAGTATTCGATCTATCTACGTATTTCACAAAACCGTTAACGGCACATCTTTACAATCACAGGTTCTTCTTACATTACAGACATCAATAGAGGGTTGACGTCAACCCTCAAACGTCCGGCGCACCCCGGACATCGAACACTCGGTAACGCAGAGTCTAGGTGACTAATCCTTTCACCAAGATGCGATGGCACGAAGCAGTCTTTCTCAAGACCCATCCCAACAGACCAACAGATGTGTTGCTGAGGAGTTTGTTCCGCCACAGTTTCTCTCAAACTCAAATATTAGGTAGTGGCGAAGGGCGTGCGTTTTTAGGGACTGGCTCAGTTTTTAGTTTTTACCGTTAACACTTAAAACTGGGATATTTACTATGTTTAATGATAATGTTAGTGATCATGTTAGTTTAAACACTTAGATGTCTTTATCTTTTACGTCCAAAAAGTGATCTTCTCAGCCTCACTTGCAAAAGAAAATTCTCATTTAGAAAAAGATTTTCAATTCTTGGTGCGCGTGTTCCATAATAATTAAGCATCAGGCAGAAATAATTATCTCTAACACTACCACTACACTTAATCAGAAAATCTGGAAATTACGGGATTTGTCTGGCAGCAATAATCTAGCGTTAGTCATCTGCGCGCAATTTTCGCAACGATAGACAGTTCCATCTTAGCGTTTTCTCTTCGGGAAGGATAAACGGATGATTAATATTAAGGAAACATTCTTCTATGTATATGAAAAGTGCTGAAAACACAGCTGGCAAACAGGTTAGAGAATACATCCATAATCAATGCAAGAGCAAACTCCAACCAAAGCGGAATCAATATCAATCAATTCAAGATTACTCCAATCTGCAATCAGAACGCGTCGTTGCATATTGCAGTGCATGGCTTGCTGCCAAACCTGATAGTTCCGCTTTGAGACTTAATTTACTTTATTACAGAAAATAACCGAAGTGCGAGCACGTTTTATTGCACTCATAGGCCTCGAATGCACTTCCTGGGATGTAGATGTAGCTATAAACGATTTGAAATTGCAAACATGAGCAGCAATATTCACTGGACTGGGAAAAATGTTCTATAATTAATTGCAATTTGCACGTATTTATAAATCTCATCGAATGCGTATTATCTCCTCCTTTTTGTGCCGGTTAAAATTGCTACACTTTGACTGCCTGAGGTTCTGAATCAAGAAACAATTAGGTGAAGAGAAGATAATGGAATAGACGTCTCATAGCAAGTTTTTTTGCATTCAGGGAACCGTGAAAAAGACTAGAAGTTTCCCGAAATCTTGGAGCAAAACTCCACTAGCATAATGACGTATTAAAAGACTCCCAAAACATTCTTGATTATTAAATCTTCAACGTTTTCCGCCTAAAGTCGTCTATTAGTGAGTAAATGGCGCCAACACCGTCATACGGCGTCAAGACGTCACGACACGCAAAACCACGATAATTACTTAGACAAAGTACCTATCTAGTTGTCTCAAGATTATGTGCGAAGTGCGAACTGAACGCGGAAACATTAGAAGGACGTCGCGAGGAAAAGTCGGATAAAGTAGGTCTAAGTGACTGGATTTAGATCAAGGTTTTTTAGGAGTCGTAGAAGACGGAGACGGGTGATCATAACTGCGGTTAAATCAAGCTAGATTTTTATAAAATACTAGGTTTTTGCCCACGGCTTTATCCGCGTAGTTGGAAGAAAATATTCCACGAGAACGTAGGTATTATTATCGGGATAAAAAGTATCCTACATCCTAACCCAGGATAGTATACATGAGTGCGATCGATATCTGTTGAGCCGGTAAGTAAGGCGTGAAAAGGTCGCAATCAAACAGATATACAGAGCTTTTATGATATTATATGTATAAAATATAGATAACCCAGACACAGATAAATAAATCAGTCTAGTTATAAACGGTTGACGGAAGTTACATTATTACACTAGTTTTACCTTTGCCTAGAGCTGCAATTCATTGCAGGAATGTCAGGTTGTCAGGTACAATACCTTTTATAGCACGCTTGATTCTATGTATTTGGTAACGTATAGTTTACTTTTATGGCTAGTATAGGATATTAAAATGCCTTTTTTTCTGATGGGAAATCATCAAATGACTGCTCCCACGCTGGGCGGAGCGGGAGGGAGTTTCAGACTTTTACTGTTTTTTTTTTTAGGATGGGAAATCATCAATTGACTTCTCCCACTCTGGGCGGAGCGGGAGGGAGTGTCAGACTTTTACTGACTAAAACCCATCCATGTTCCTTCCTCGCCCTTTATGTTCCGGGGCCGCGGTATCTCTTTCGAACAGGCCCGCAACCCCGGCAGGCTTCGGCCCTTGCGGGCCCCTCCCCTTATGCTGACATCTGTTTGAGGCGCGCGTGGAACACGAACGCGCCGTCGACACGGCCTGTCGTCACTAGACGGACGGACGGCTAGCTAGCCCATAGCTAACCGTCCACAGGCCCGATGCTAAGTGGGCTGGGGTCTTATTGCTCATGACGAGGCTGAAATACTTTTCCCCCTAAATGAATCAGAGACGGTTTGTGGTAAAAAATATTCCATGCTTAGTCTACTCCAAGGTCCTTGGCAAACTGTTGTTGTATTTCTGAAATATATCTGAGTTCTGCCTACTCATCGGGAAATTCAGATTACACATTAATGCTACATGATTATTTTGTAAGGTAAAAACGGTATAAAATTGCACATCAGATTGGAGATAACTTTGGCAGGCTGACGCTGCGATGTCATGATAACAAGAGTGGGTTTATAATGATGATGATTCGCTGAATATGTGCGAGATATGACACCAAGCGCCATGCATGGGGGTCCCGAGATTTATGACTTTGCCGCTGTGACTTTTTTTAATGCATGATACTCGTACTAATATATTTTATCCGTGGCGCTAGGCAACTGGTCCGTGGGCTAACTCCAGTTGTAAACGTCTCTTTGTGCCTTGTTTCGTTCTGTCTCCTGCTGATATGGAGGGAAGTGGAAATTATGTTTTTCTTACTCCCCCGCCCTACTTTCCTGGTGGTCGCCACTGTTGATTTTGGCTTTTAGGAGTTCGGGAGCAGTGGGGCAGCGTCTTATTTAACATTCTAGATACCATACACCGTATAGATTAAAGACGTAAAGGAAAGTAGGTTGAACTGGCGAACGAACCATATACAAACGAGTTGAAGCGAAAAAAAATAGGTTGGTACTTACTTATCCATTTATCAATCAGGCAACCAATTGAATCAATGATAACTATATCAGACAAATTGATAAATAGGTTTATGTTTTCGGAAGCCTTTATTTAATTAACAATTTAGTGGTGGATAAGCTTATCTATAGATACTAATATTATAAAGCGGTAAAATTTATGGGACAATCTTCGGAATTACTGATCCGATTCCGAAAATTCTTTCGCTAACAGGAAGCTATAGGGCTCAGGTATCCCCAACCCAGGTATTACAGTTTATATTAAAAACGTTCCCGTGGGTTAATTTCAAGTCACTCAAATCTGTGTGGTTCTTTCTTTAAAAAACCATCTCAGACATCTGCATAGTCCTCATGTGAGTAGGGCAAGAAAGAGACTATGACGTCTAAGTTTGTTAAGGCTGTTTTTTCTCCGAGTAGTCAGGGTACGAAATACCGACCCCATATAGCTTTAAAAAAATGACTTCAAAAATATTTGCAATATAAATATTATTTTTCAGTACCTGCTATTGTATTGGCCTGATTCCAATAGGCTCTATGGGCAGCATATCAGGTAATGTAGTCGACTAAGAAAGGATTCTCCGTATATATCTATTACTACTCCTACATAACTGATGAAATGGGGGTGCATAGGGTACACTTCTACCTATTAGGGCTACTCCTGACTAGTCTAACTGGAATTGAACTCTAACTTCTTTCGCATACAAAAGAAGTTCCACTGAACAAAAGATACCTAGTAATGTAGGAATCTACCCAATGTGCTTAATTGAAAGAGTCCAATACAGCATGATTCGCAGTACAATTGTTCATTATACTAACAATCGATGAAGATTGCAACAATTAATCAGTTACCGGTCCGAAGCGGTAAATACCGGTTCAATTTAGTTCTTTCCGGTTACAATTAAACAATTGAACGTTACTTTAGTTGAGAAAACGTGTTCTTGTTATGGTAGGACACAACAGGTTTTTCTGCTTTTCGTCAAACTTATTTTTTGAGCCAAATCTCTGAAATGAGTTAGACCATTATATCAGAATGTTGTCTTGTTACTAATAAAACCGGGCGGGGAGTACCTTTCATTACGGATTTTCGGTTAAATTTTGTCAAAAAACTTACTACTGTTTACCAATGCATCACCCAAAGGTTGACGACGGGTAGAAAATGCCTGTTCTGTGCTTTTTGTTTGAAGTCTTCTTTCTTGGTTTCTTGGTGAGCAAGTAACCATCATCGCATATGGATCAATTCAAATGAAAAGTTTTACAGATACAAGAGATACATTTTTGACATGCCATGTACCTTTACTTCTAGGTACCTACTGCAAGAGCAGTGCATCATAGCTTGAGGACCTCTTCTAAGAGTTCTTCTATCAATAAAATATAATTAAGAAAGCATAACTGCAAAACCTCTTAGCAGTTCTAACTAGGGTAGACCGTAGACCTGCCTGGCGCGTAACTGTGGTAGACCCAACCAAATAAACGTACAGTTACTCAACCAAATGGGCTTGTCTAATAACATTAAATCATCAAATAGAATGACAAAATACAATTACGATTAGCCAAGCCGTTTCTACACAACGTCTTTATAATAGATCAATTTGCGACGAACAAACACACCTTACGTTTTGTATCTGCGCAAGAGACCGTGGCGGAACTACGGTCTTTGATGATTTACTACTTATTATGATCTTTTGTTTTGCTTCTGTATGTACTGAGGTACATTGAGATGGGAATAGAACGACATTATAGTTGGTATATATGTCACCGTAAAATTGTCAAACACTTTATATTACTATATAACGTGTTTATCTCTAGCGATATTGTAAACTCTCGAATTATTGTCAACTGAACATGCGGAAGTATCTCTGCCCCCATAATCGGGACTTGGGGAACCCCCCTTAGGTTAGTTAGGTTCCTTTAAATCCTGCACTCGGAAATAGGGGCCCGCGAAGCGGGGCTCCGTCGACTACGCTTTTTAGGGGAATATAAAGTGGTTTATGGTTAGGTTATATTAATCGATATTTCTCAAGAATGGTACAGTATCTTTTCATGAGTGCTACCACTGGGCAAGGGCGACCCCTCCTTCCCTCCACACCGCGTGAGTTGACTACCGTCGCATGCATTTCACGAAAAATAATGCGTTTTATTGTAAGGAGTAGGTATGTTCATTTGACAATAATTCGAGAGTTTACAATATCGCTAGAGAGATTACAATATTACGTGTTTGACAATTTTACGGTGACATAATATATATGTCTAACCTATTTATACCCGTAATGCCTGAAAAGATAGATAAAAGGTCACTTTTGTATAGTTTTTCAGGAAGGTCAACATTGTTTTTTTTATGGTAGTTACCTATGTGGTTTTTAGCTTTTGTCTGCAAAACACAAATGTGTTGTTGTACAAGGATCGTTCGGCGCGTGGTCAAAATCGGAACTAAAGCCGCCATCTTGTTTTTTCAATAAGTACATTTCATCTGTCAAAGTCATTATACACCCATACTATTCTTGTAGCATTGTGATAGCCAGCCCCTTAGGTCACGTAAGCCGTAGGGAAATTCTTGCGTATTGCGCGTAAATCACAGTCACTGAAAAAATCCCGGAATAACCATTTGTTTTGTCATCGTCTACGTTACAACGGAGCTAGAAAAAACATTCTTCTTTCGATGACACATTTAAACCTAAAATTCAAATATTGCCACAGCAGAACTAATCTACTTATAGCTGTAAAAATTACAACAGTGTTTAATTACGAAGTCTCACAAAGGTGTTTAAAAGTATGAATTTTGTTTGTTTCCAAAAAAACCGCCAACTCTAATGTCAATAATGACTAACTGCATTAAAACTTGAACTACTCACTAGCTTTTACCCTCGGTTTTTCCTGCGTGGAATTCAGAATAGAAAAAAAAACAAACAAATAACGAAGAAAATAATCAAAACGAAGAATAGATAAAACGTAGTAAGTAGGTAGACTAGGTAGGTAGGTAACTAACTACTACTAACCTATTCCAAAAGTCATAACCAAGTTCATTTCTAGTCCACGCATCTGTCAAACAAAATATAACAATCGGTTCAGTGTTTTAGGCGCAAAATGGTAACAGACAGCCGGAGTTTATGGCACTATGGAATTATGAATTACTCAAGGATAACTAGAATAAAATAATGATAGTATGTGCCATGGTGACAAGCTAGTAGCTAGAAAACAAGTTTCCTGACCTTATTGAAGGCAATCATCTTTGCTAACATGGGTAGCACACAATTTGCAATTGCAATGCTCAACTATGAAATAGTCGATATTCATTGACTTTTTCAATCGTATATACGGATCTTGTAATACCATCTTACAATCAACCAACCTTTACTTCAAAGAAGGATAAAGTAGAGTTGTAAAGCTGACCGAATACTAGGTCAAACATTCTCATGAGATCAAAATGTAGGAATTCTCAATTCCCTAGGTACACCTCTATGGCTCATTAAGAAAAACTAAGCCAGCCAGTACCCAGTATCTTAAATGTACTAAGTAAAAAAACTATGATGATTACCTACAATATGCATTTTATAAAAACTTTTTTGCAAACAATAAAACCGATTTCAAAAAAAACAGTGAAAAATAACTAGCAAGGTTTTATTTTTTGCAAAAAAGTTTTTATTTATCAATTTTTAGTGGTTCACATGTGCTTGGTGCACATGGAAAGTGCATACCATTACAATTACAACAAGCCCAAACACGACTAGGATACATTGTCTCATTATGGAGTTCCGTGACTCTTGGATTCATCATCAGATCTGATAGTAGAATGGTTCTTATCAAACGCAAATGCTTCACTTGTTGTAGAAAATACCGAAATCGCTGTACGTTATCCTATAAAATTTGAAGAGTTTCCTCGATTTCGCCAATATTCCATCATCAGATCCCGACTTGGAAAGAATACCCTTTCCAACAAAAAAAGAATTTTTCAAATCGGTTGGCAAGCGACGGAGTTATGCGCGAACAAACATAAAAAAAAAAAAAAATAGAAACATCCGAATTGAGAACCTCCTCCTTTTTTAGAAGTCGGTTAAAAATGCAACAACTCGTTTCAAGAAACGCATTCAGCAGTCGAGTTTTCTTCAAGTTTCGGCAATCATCCTTGCAAAATTGCATTGGAAACAAGTTTAAAATTACAGCTATTTCAGGTGCAGCTCTACATGTATAGAGATAGATACATAAAACATTTCGAGAATGTCCAACTCATGAAACCCTGCACAGAGCCAATCACGGGTAGTTTGGTATTCTTGAAAGTTTCACGTGAGTAGGGTTGCCAGGTGTTAGGATAAAGCAGGACATACGTAGGATTTTTGATTGCTTGTCCGGCCAAAATAAGCGGCATCCGGCCTGTTAGGATTTAGGTAGGATTTTTCAATTTCGAAATTCGCGCGTCCACTAAAAGTGCAATCTATTTTGCGTAAATTTAATGACAACGACAAGAATTCTGAAAAAGTTACTGCTTTCAGAGAAAATATTAAAAGCATGTACACAATCGCAGTAGAATATTTACAGTCCTGGACTGAAAACTTATACAAAGAGACAAAACATTTTTCATGGATGTCTTTAAAAGATGTTCCTGAATGGAACCAAGTTTCTAATACTATAAGTATTTTATCGCAAAACAACGTCAAAATCGATGACAGTAAATGTTTTGATCAACTGCAAAACCTGAAAAGCTTTTTAAATAATAATAAAGAGAATGATGAATTCAAGAAAAAGTTAGCCCACAAAAAATGGGTAACATATTTTAAATCAATGAATTCTGAAGAAAGCTTTTCAGAACTTTTGACATAATGTCAATTTTATTTTTCGATTCCTGGCCACAACGCAAATGTTGAGAGAGTGTTCTCTTGGATTGGCCAGCAGTGGACCAAACAAAGAAACAAGCTAAACGTTGACACAATTTCCAAAATTTTAATTGTAGAGTATAATTTAAAACACATGTCATGCAAAGATTTTCATGACAACATATTAAAAGAAAAAGAAGTTTTAAAGCAAATTTCCGCTAACGAAAAATATTAGGTTATTAGTTGTTGTCATACTTGTCATACAAGCTTTTAAAGTTTAAAAGTTTAGTTTTGTTTAAATAAAGGAGAAGTTATGTTTTGTTTTGTTTAAATAAAGGAGAAGATATATGTTTTGTTTCGCTTACGTTACGTTGATTTATTTTTGTTGTTATGTTTAATTTTGAAAATGTTAAGTAAGAAAATAATTTTTGTTTTGTTATAATATAACGACTGACGATTAAGAGAGTTAGAGACTGATTTATAATAAAGAAATATTAGCTTGATTTTGCTTTTGTTTTATTAAAATGCAATCAGAAAATCCCGGATTTCCATTTTTTTTAAGTAACACCAACATTTTTCAAAAATGTGAGGCGTCCGGATTTTTCGACCGAATGTTAGGACAAAAAAAAATTAGTTTTACACTTTTTATAAAAAAATGGACAATAAAACCAGATGTCCGGATTTTTTACCCAAATGTCAGGACAAACTCACAGGTCTGTCCGGCTTTTGCGTCTGAGGACCTGGCAACCCTACACGTGAGGAATTCACACAATAGTTATGAATAGGTACCTACACATTTCAACGAACATTAATGTCAATCAAGAAAGTCATGACGGACTGAACAACGAATATATTTACGGAAAATTTCCTAATTTTGAAAATGTGCTGTTCAGTTTTGAGTTCTAAGAACGTTGGAAACCAGTTGTTGTAGTCGTCGGCGTCGTAGCAGCCTCCGGTTGTTATTTTGGTCACTCAGTCACACCATTATGCGTTCGGCTAACCCAAGTTTTATTTATAAGATTTGATAAGGCTTCTATTCCAATGCAGTAGGTAAGTAGGTATTCGGGGAAATACCTAATCATAGAGTCAAAAATCTTGTTTTTTTATTTCAACGAAAAATGTGCTAATGTTTGTCGCTCTATGTTGCATGCCAGCATGCAGCAAATTGCTTTTCAATGCAAATTCATTCGAAAATGTGCTGTTTTTTTTACCAAAGTGGGTTTTTATGACGTAGATATTATTCTAATGTATTTTACCAATCTATGTACCTGGGTCAACGCAGATGACATGTAATAAACTAGTTGTTTCCCGCGAATTCTAACACCGCCGTTCCTTTTTGCTCGGGTCTAAACGGTCGTAGCGTGATGTTAAACACCCTTCCTGAGGATAGGGCTATCAAATGCATTTAAAAAATCCAATGCAACTGGCAGTTAAAAAAAAGCAAACAAGCATTGTTCAGCTTTAGGTGTTATACCTACTAGCTTCTGGCCGCGACTTCGTTCGCGTGAAGTTTTGATATTGCAACGCATCGCCTGCTCAACGCAAGCTTTTTTCCCGTTTGCAACATTTATTATTGCTGCTCCGCTCCTATTGGTCATAGCGTGATGTTATATAGCCTATAGCCTTCCTCGATAAATGGACTATCCACAGCAAAAAAAAAAACAATTCGAGCCGGCAGACCCTGAGATTAGCGCGTTCAACCAAACAAACAAACAAACGTATACGTTTGTTTGTATATGTCACCGTAAAATTGTCAAACACGCAATATTATAATATCTCTAGCGATATTGTAAACTCTCGAAATATTGTCAAATGAACACACTGCTTACAATAAAACGCATTATTTTTCGCGAAATGCATGCGATGGTAGTCAACTCACGCGGTGTGGAGGGAAGGAGGGGTCCCGCTTGCCCAATGGTACCACTCTCATGAAAAGATAATGTACCATTCCTGAGAAATACCGATTAATATAACCTAACCTTAAAACGCTTTATATTCCCCTAAAAAGCCTAACTAACCTAACGGGGGGGTGGCCCAAGTCCCGATTATGGGGGCAGAGATACTTCCGTATGTTCAGTTGACAATATTTCGAGAGTCTACAATATCGCTAGAGAGTAACATGTTATATTGTAATAAAACGTGTTTGACAATTTTACGGTGACATATACATAGATTATAGCATCTATTATAGACTAGCTGACCCGCGCAACTTCGTCTGCGACACATAAGTGAAAGACAGGGTTACAGAGAGTGGGTCGTAAGCACCTCTAATACAATTGTCAAAGAGCACATCACATCACACACATCATTCCGCATAATAAAAAGCGCGTCCGGTACATGATCATTATTTTGCTGCTGAGTTATTTAAAACGGTGTATCTCTGATATTCATTGAAACCAAATTACGTATCCAAGGGCAATTATGTTTAAAATTAAATACTTGTGATTAACAACGTATTTATTTTGATAAGGATAAATTACCATGTTTATAAAAACAGTTTAAAGGGCTTCTCTCGACGTCCTAACGTCTTCATCCTTAGACACTCGATGACAGTCTCATACTCCAGCTAGGTCTGAAGTTCTCATCAACGTGTATGAAATGAGCCGCGACACGATATAGCTGCTGTAAACTGATGCGGACCTCTTACAACTATAAGCTATTTCAAATTTCGAACTCTACGTGCCTATGAGGCCGTGTCCTAAAGTGCACAACCTTAAACCTTCAAATGCGGTGTTAATATAGTACGGTGACTATAGGGACATTCCAATTTTAAAGAGTATTAGCACCAAGTTTTTATGTGAGTCCAACCTTTTTTGAATAAAATAGGATTGAGTTTTCAAACATTTATCAAAATAACATGTAGTTTAAATCAAAAGCACTAAGGAGTGTTGATATCAAATTCGAAACAAATTACCGCCAAAATATCTTTCTACCCCTTTTTTCATCAATTCAATTTCAATTAAACACGTCTTCCATCAATTCTGTTAAAAATTTGAAATAGATTGGACCAGTAGTTCGTTGTATTATTTTATTTGTAAATGTAATAAACAGGGTGGAAACGGTTAACGGAGCAGTAAAGGGAGCTACCTTAACCGTTGAGTATAAGAAACAGGATCGATTGACATCTAAAAAATGTTGTGTAAAATAGCAATTTTCTTGCTACCCGTACGTTTTTTTTTTAATCTGTGAATGGGGATCAAAATTTCACGAAAAATTTCGGATGGTTTTCTAAGACCATTTTCATGTAGCTGCAGTGACTTTTTGAGTACTCTAACCTGGATTGGTCTGGAAGAACTTTTTGATCAGTATCGGAAAGAAGATCGATTGGCATCAAAAAAATTATTTTATGTAAAATGGCAATTTTCTTGCTAACTGTACTTTACTTTTTTATTAAATCTGTAAACAACATTTCTGGAAAAAAATACGGGTTGCTTTCTAAGACCATTTTCGTGTAGCTGCAGCTCCCCTTACTTCCCCGTTTACCGTTTCCATCCTGTATTACCAACTACTTATGCCGAGGAAAGCCGATTTTCTTGAGTTCCGCTATTTGGGGCGTATTCACTTCAAAAATCAAATTTCAAAAAAAATGAGAAATTATATTTACCTGTATTAGATTTGAAGTATTTACAACAACTTTTAAAGGTTTACAGTTCATTGGATTTTATTCCATAGGTGTATGAAGTTAGTTAATTTTAAACACAAAACCCTCGTTTTTACGTCTCTGGATGAGACTTTTTAAAAATGCTGAAACAGGTATTTCTTTATTTTTAATAATAAGTATTTACTCTGAGTTTTATGATTCTAGAACAATCTATAAATTTTTTTTCATACAAACTTTACCCCCCCTTTTCACCCCCTTTTTCCAAAATTTTCCATAATTTATATAGCCTAAATGTTATTCTGAGTTTATTTAAATAGAATAGTGAAGTTTTCATCAAAATCCGTCAAGCAGTTTTTACGTGATGCGCGTTCAAACAAACAAACAAACAAACAAACAAACAAAAATTTTAAAAATGGTTTTAATATGTTCAGTTACTTATTTTAAGTCACCCTGATCGGTTTTTTTTTTTGAAATCTTCAATGTACAGATTTTTTGGTCTCAACGATTTTATTATATGTATAGATTAGTATAAATTACTATTCTGCATGACACTGAAAGCTCGATTTCTCCTATTTTAGAAACCCAGACACCGTTATATCTTCCCATCTGTAGCTAGCTTTTGACGTGTTTGCAAGGCAAAATACCAAAACATCTTGGCAAATCGCATAACCATTGTGTTTATTCGTGTGAAAACAACCTAGATTGTGTTGCCATTTAGATTATTTTTAGAATGCGTTGTAGAATCTAATCGTAGACTAGGTACCTACCTATAAGGGTATTAAGGGTATCGAGGTTTCATCTCATCACTTGTTCGAAAGGGCATTCAACAAGTGATGAAGGGGCGCTTAGAGGCACAACGATTCGGCAAACCTGTGACCAAGTAATTTTGCCGTTCAGCTGATCATCGATTTTCTGTAATTTTTGGTTTGTTGTTCTTGTACATCTCCAAACTTCAAATGAGATATTTGTCGTACCAAAGGACCAAATAGCAAGGATGTAGGAGGAAGGTCACAAGTTTGCTACGGTAGAACGTAAGTACGAAGTAGGCACCTACTCTACTTACTTGCAGAAACAACGCATTAAAAAAAATTCAATGTTTAAAGTAAAGCTACCTACCTTTGTATTAATACCAACAAACCGTACCTATGTAGGTATTATAATTATGTTTTAGATATAACGAATGAGTCTAATTTAATATTTGGGATTGCGAATGATAAGACTACCTACATAAGTACCTACTTACTCATTTTTATTTACAAACACTTCATCGTGTAAGTAGGTTACTCGATTTTTCGCGTATGTAGTAAATATTACAGTAGGTAGGTATGTCTGTAAACATGTAGATGTAGATAAAAATAAAGAAATCAATCATAACATAAAAAATATAACTTACCTCAGTGGATGCTAACAAAATTCCTGTGCTTCAAAAACAGTATCAACACAAAATAACAGTGCACATTTTCCTCAGAAAAAAAAGGAAAACGGCGGGAAAAATACAAGTTTGTCGCACTTTCAAGTTCAAGCCGACATGATCAACAAAACCACTGTTTTCTTCAAAGTTTCGATAGTTTATACACTCTTTACACAAAACATAACACGCGTGTGATCACAAGGATTGAATAAACGACAGTGCGTAAACAATATCGTGTTATGAATGCGGTTCTGGCGCGAACGTCCGAGGTTATTATCAAAGGCTATTGAACGGAGACAGTAATACCAAACTTTGGTATCAGCGCCATCTATGTGTGTGATGAGTTAGCGAACTTAATATTTCAGACTGTACGTTCTACGAACTTTTCTAATTTACAGGTAAACGTAGTGTATTATCTATGAGGTAAACTAATGCATGACGAAGATGAATGATCGTACAGAAAACTTTGACAATGTTTTTTTGGTGCTAAATGAGCGAACAAACTCGAAGTCACGCACGCCACACGAGGTCTAATTAGAATGAATTAACAGCTAGGATCAAATTGACGCGAAGCTTTGAGCTTAGAATAATCAACGGGCATCACAAAAGTACGAAAAGCTCTTTTCGACGGTCTAATCGCAAAACAATATCACGCCTTTAATCTCCGAAGAGTTATGCAGAGGTGTAGTACACCCGCAATTCATGAGTTAGATGGGTGTACAACACAGCCCAACAATAAGGGGATGAACAAAAACAATGAACTATTTATCCAGACAGAAATCAGAATCCTGCTATTATTTGTTGTAAATTGTCCACATCTGTCTGGTGGAAAAATAGTCCATCATCAGCTAACATTTTACCCTACAAAAGGCTCCCTTATTTTATCACCAAATATTATAAAACAAAGTCCTCCACCGCGTCTGTCGGTCTGTTTGCTATAAAGTCAAAAACTACTGCACCAATATTCCACCAGGTAGGTTGAAGCCGCGGGCATCAACTAGGAAAAAATAAAAATGCAGAAAGAAATCTTAACTTATTTATTTTGATATTATTCAACACACCACCATACAAAAGGGATGCATTGGATCCATACCGCAGCTTAAGACTAAGGTTTTGGAGAACACTTTCAGTTATAATGCAAAGACATACAATACTTGACGGCACATTGAGTTTTAGTTGCGCTCAACATGTGATTGGGTGAGCATGATTTAGCACAGTGGGGCGGCAAAACTGAACATAATTATGTTGACACTCATAATTATGTGTACTAAAGACATGCTGACCTGACCACCAATCCATTACGATAAGGGCAGAAGAATGATGGGGCAAACAAACCAAATCGCCTGAACCAAGCCAATGTGAACATAAATTTGCAGCCAAACCGCTTTTGCCAATAATTAAAAGCTGAACATATGACATAGAAGATGCTTCAGGTCCAATCTGCTGTTTAATAAATACTGCAGAATCAATCCCATGTGTAGCACTTCTTAGAAAAACTGCCACTATTCCGTTTCCTGTGAATGACTAACATGGCAGTCTATTTATAAGGCAATATTTTTTCTAAAACACAATGTGCCTAATTTCAATACTGTACATCCTCTGTAGACTGGATCTTATTTTCCAGCAGCAGTGGCCAGTGGATTTCTTAATACTAGGATCACTGAGTCTCCACGAAGGAACATTTTCGAGATAAACCTATCCTTGTTCACAGCTTTGCCCTGAAATTAAAAA
Organism: Xestia ashworthii; assembly: GCA_950022955.1. Taxonomy (NCBI): domain Eukaryota; kingdom Metazoa; phylum Arthropoda; class Insecta; order Lepidoptera; family Noctuidae; genus Xestia; species Xestia ashworthii. The sequence goes on along the minus strand of OX465570.1, from coordinate 15,377,404 downwards.
GGTTTTGACATAAGTAAGAGGTCGGAATTGGAATTTGATTATATGCAACATTTTTCTTATAATTTTGTGCCCTTGGGTCTGGAATAGCAATATTATTCGAAATTTGAATGGAGTGGAATAGAAAACTGTTTATTGTTTTTAGTAGCCGTGTTGTTTTACTGGCTGAAACTGTTTTGTTTATGCATGCATTAATAAAAATAACTATTGATTTGTAAGGTAACCAAAAACTTAATAGCCTTGGAAGTGAAACTTAATCACTTGTTGATCTCCCACTTTTCTTTTCGATTTTAGCGATAAGACCGCCCATTGTGTCATCCCTTGTAAAATGTTTAAAACTGTTGTATTTTAATTTTTATGGTGTACATAATAGAGCGTATTCTATTCTATTTTATTTCAGTGGAGTAACAGAGCATCTAACATTTTCCTAATAATCAATAGATAACCTCTAAATTCAGTGTCTTTATGAAAAATTTACCCGAATATGACGAGACAAAGTGTAAAATTGAATTTATTTTCAAGGGAAACTTTACCTTCTTGCCTTTGCCTAGCCTTGGCACCTCAGTCCACATTTCTTTGACATTCTCAAGAACCATGTTGCAATGCCGGTCGAATGCCTTGACGCGACCCAACAGTTTTTTGTTATTTCGGCAGTTGATCAGAACTTGTGTATTATTCTTTACTGACTGCGTAAGTACTGAAAGAGGGCCCGTACTGAATTCTTCCTCTTCAATTTTGGCTAATTCCTCCAAAGTCATCTCCGAGCGTGGCTTAGATGTTGATGCCCTGAAAACACATTTTCGGGTCACTAACCAGTTTGGACATTCATATCTCAAGTGTTTAGCATTTTTAGGTGTACTTACATTTTATAATAGTTTTTATACTAGTTTAATACGTAGAAATCAACAAAATTGCAAATCCCGAACAATTCGGAACAATTTTACACAACAACGCCAAGTTTTTTTTTTATTTTTTTCTTTTTCAATCTTTTTTGTTTTGCGCCATTTGGACAGTAGTCTTTTCGGACAGTACCAGTTTCACTTTCATTATTGTATATGGCAACACCCTTGTCTTTTCCGCGTGGAAGTGAACGCGTCGTGTTGGCTGAGCAATAAATAGGGCTGCTCGATCCATCGGCCGCCAGACTACTGTTCTCTATCTCATCCCGCCATCTGTGCTGTTATTATGTAGTAATTGCTGATGGTTTTACGAAACCTAGTGTTTCATGGTTCTTTTTGGCGCTTGAATGCTTGAGTGCTGATGATAATATAATTTATCACCATTAATTTGTGGAAATTCTGTTTAACACCAAAATGGCGGTGATAATTTGGACTATGTGTGAGAACTGGCCATCCAGTATCAATAGACACTGCATTGTCGTTTTAATTTTGTACCTTAGTTACCATATAACAAGTGTGTCAAGATAAATAAATCTTTTCGGTCATACGTATATTTTAATGAATTAATCCTCACAATTGGTAGCAGAGCGTGGTTTATTCTGCAAATATGAAAAATGGCATCCACGAGTTATCGTAATATAGAACTGTTGACCAAGACAAATTATGACACTTGGTGTTTGCAAGCACAAGCGGTCCTAATAAAAAATGATTATTGGGATATCGTAAGCGGCGAGAAAAAGTTACCACCAGCTTCGGATGGGGCGGCGAGATCGGCGTTCAACAAAGAGGATTTGAAGGCAAGAGCTGAAATCTTACTTTTATTGTCACCGTCTGAATTAAAACAAATTAAACTCTGCGCGACATCTAAAGCTGTATGGGAAAAATTAAAAGCTACTTATCAAAGCACAGGGCCTGCAAGAAAAGCCACATTATTGAAACAGTTGGTTCTAAAGCGAATGACTACAGGAGAAGATATACATGACCACATAAATAATTTCATGGACATCGTGGACAAACTCGCAGATATGGATATAAAAGTACCTCCAGAACTGCTTAGCATAATGCTTCTCTACAGTTTGCCAACAACATTTGAAAACTTTAGAATAGCTATCGAATCTCGAGACTCCCTGCCTAATCCTGAGAATCTAAAAATAAAGATTCTGGAGGAATACCAAGCAAGGAGTGGAAATGATCAGCCTGAAAGCTCAGAAGCATACCAAATCAAGAAAAACAGGAAAAGATTGTACTGCAAGAGCTGTAAAAAGAAAGGCCACACTATCGAGACATGTTGGGGCAAGAAGAAAAATACAAATGAAAAAGAGGACAGAAGCAAATACAATTTTAACGTTTGTCTGAGCACCGTAAATTCAGACGCTGATAAAACAGTCTGGTGTCTAGATAGCGGATGCTCATCACACATGTGCGGTGACGAATCGATGTTTTCTACCATGATCCCTGAAAATGGCACCCTAAAATTGGCGTCAGAGAAATATACCAGTAGAATTCAAGGCAAAGGAAGAGCTACAATCAGTACCAATAAACATGGCTACAATTTCAATGACACCCTATATGTTCCTGATATATCAGTAAACCTTTTATCCGTCGCCAAGATAACGGACAAAGGTAATACGGTAATTTTTGAAAAAGAGAAAGCCCATATCGTAGAAAAAACCGGCAAAACGATACTGACTGCTCGAAAAAGAGATGGACTCTACTACTTTGAATCTGGATGTAAAGCGACTGCAAACTACACACCGAAAAAGGACAGTAACATTATGGAATGGCATCGCAAACTTGGCCACATAAACGAAATAGATTTAAAGAAAATGGCTAAGGATAATCTTATGTATGGTTTAAATTTAAATAACGAAGACATGGAAACATGTGAGACCTGCATCAAAGGCAAATTGTCCAGGTTACCGTTCGTAAGACATGATGATTTATACACAATCGATAACCTGGAAATAATCCATAGCGACGTTTGTGAACCTTTTGAATGTGACACACTAGCAGGATCAAAGTACTATGTTACTTTCACAGACGACTTTAGTCGCTATTGTCATATCTATTTCATTAAAAGAAAGAGTGATGTATTCAACGTTTTCAAAGAATACAAAAAAAAACCGGCCAAGAGCGTGTCGGGCCACGCTCACTGTAGGGTTCCGTAGCTTCCCAGACCATTAAAAATACCAACATTTTTCGTCAGCAAAAATAACTTTGTTTTTCATAGTATTTGTATGAAAAACAAAGTTATCATTTGCGTTTTTTTGAAAAAGTGCTATACAGGGTGTAAACCACCTCATCACAAAGCCGTTAACCAAGCATTCTGTACATGAAACTAAGTAACTTTACGCAAAAAATATTGCTGGGAAACAACTTTTTTTTTTGAGGTTATAAATCATGTTTTGTGGTAGAACTCAATGTAACGCACTTAAAACATTGTGCTGATGGATGAATTGAATAATACGGGGGTCGTGGAGGTATTAAAAGTCGAAATCTCACAAAAAAAACTTGCATTTAAAAAAAAACTTGTCAAAAAGTTGTAACTTTGACCCCCCATATCTCCGTAACTAGAAGGTTCCCAGGTATGGTGTAGAACAAAAAAAATATCGCAATGATGGGGAGAACAAGTGCCTTTCGGCTTCGTGAAGAGGTGTTTTACACCCTTTATAACTCAAAAACTATTCAACTCATCAAGTTGAAAATAATTTTCCTAGAAAGTTCATATAAAGGTCTACTTCTGTGATTTTTTTCATATTTTTTAAACTTATGGTTCAAAAGTTAGAGGGGGGGGGGACACATTGTTTTTGACTTTCGGAGCGATTATTTCCTAAAATATTAATATTATCAAAAAATGATTTTAGAAAACCCCTATTCATTTTTAAATACCTATCCAACAATATATCACACGTCAGGGTCAAAATTAAAAAAAAAATCGCTCCCCACTTTACGTCTGGGGGAGGTACCCTAATAAAAATGTTTTTTTAAATTTTTATTTTTGCACTTTGTCGGCATGATTGATATACATATTGGTACCAAATTTCAGCTTTCTGGTGCTAACGGTCACTGAGATTATCCGCGGACAGACAGACAGACAGACATGGCGAAACTATAAGGGTTCCGTTTTTTGCCATTTGGCTACGGAACCCTAAAAATGAAGTTGAGACGTTCCATAACAAGAAGATAAAGAACCTGCAGACGGACAATGGCACAGAATACCGAAACAAGGAGTTCGATGACTTTCTCAAATCGCATGGCATCAAAAGGAGATTGACCACAGTTTACACCCCTCAACAAAATGGGATTAGCGAGAGGAAGAACAGATCCTTACTAGATAAAGCCAGATGTCTGTTAATCGAGGCCAAGGCACCTAAAAAGCTCTGGGCGGAAACGGTAGCAACCGCAAACTACCTTATTAACCGTAGCCCTTCTAAAGCACTGAATGGCGAAACTCCGTTCAAGAAATGGCTAGGCCGAACACCATGTGGACATCACCTTTACGTGTATGGCAGGAAGACCTTTGTTTTGAAAAAGAACAAGCGAGGCAAACTGACCCAGAATGCCAAAGAAGGCGTATTTATGGGGTACTCAATGACCTCAAAGGCTTACAGAGTGTACATACCCGAAGACGATGATGTAGTGATAAGCAGGGACATAAAAGTCATAGACAAAATGTATTTCGAAAATGACAGTCAAAACTATGATAAACTTATTAAAGAAAAGGAACACTCTCGAATACCTGAAAACAAAAACAATGATAAAAGGGTACAACAAGTAGAAATTGAAATAACAGATAATAAAAAAGACAATATGTTACAAGATTTCAATGAGCAAGAAGATGAAGTTTCTTCCGTAGAAGAAATAGAATTTTACGATGACGCATCAGAAGTTGTAGAAATACCTGAAAATGGGAGGCCGCAAAGAGAGAGGCGTCCACCCACGTGGACCAGAGATTTTATACTGGACCAGACTGAAGAAAATCACCTACTCTCGGAGATATCCTATATATCCGATGGAAATGAAGATGATGAATACTGGCATGATGCTATAAAAGCCGAGATTAGAGCACATGTTAAGAATGGAACCTGGAAAATAGGAAAGAAGAACAGTGACATGAAAGAAGTGGACTACAAAATGGTTCTAAAAAACAAAATAGGACCTGACAACAGTATCACAAAGAAAGCAAGACTTGTAGCACGGGGCTTCACTCAGCGACCAGGCGTTGACTACAACGAAACATACGCTCCTGTAGCTAAACTGAGTTCGATAAGATCTGTTGTTGGAATAGCCATGGAAGAAGGTTTAAAGTTGAACCAGATGGACGTTACAACGGCGTACCTGAATGGTGAACTAGAAGAAAAGATAGTCATGAAATATCCTGACTATTTAGAAGAATATCTGACTGAAATCATGGTTGATGAAAGCAAACAAGAAAATTTAACTTTGTACAACAAAACAAAGACTATGCTGAATGACATAAAAAACAATCGAAAAGGGAAAGTTTGTCATCTCATAAAAGCCTTATACGGACTCAAACAGGCAGGGAGGCAATGGTACAAGAAACTCGACACAGAGTTAAAGAACATAGGTTTTAAAGCATCAGAAGCTGACCCATGTCTATACTTACTAGAGAAAAGAGGAGTTAAAGTCATAATAGTTATCTATGTCGACGATTTATTAGTTGCCTATTCGTGTCCTAGAAAGCTCCAAGAAATAAAAGACCTGTTAAATACGAAATTTGAGTTAAAAGACTTAGGAACGCCAAAGCGACTTATAGGGATAGACGTTATTTATATGAGAGATGCAATCAAACTAAACCAGGAGAAGTTCATCGAAGACACTCTTAAAAAATTCAAAATGGAAGATTGCAAGTCCACGTCTACACCCATAGAACCAGGTCTCAAACTAGAAAAAGAAGGACGAGATGAACGGAACGATCTACCCTACAAAAATTTAATTGGCACACTCATACTTAAAGGGTACAAAAAGCGTTGGTCTTATATTCAGAAAAACTGGCGAAGATTTACATGGCATGGCTGACGCAGATTGGGGCGCATGCAAACTAGACCGAAAGTCTTTTTCGGGCTGCTGTTATAAATATGCTGGAACGGCTATAAGCTGGATATCGAAGAAGCAAAAGTCTGTGGCGCTATCGACTGCCGAAGCGGAATATATCGCCTTGACTGAAGCTGCAAAAGAGGCCATTCACTTGAAAAAATTATTCAAAGATCTTGGGGTCAACTACGAAAGCATAGTCATATCAAACGACAACCAAGCTGCCCTCAAGTTAAGTCAGAACACAATGGTCACTCCCAAGTCCAAGCACATTGACTTGAAAATGCATTTCATACGAAATTGCATAATGGACGGAGTGATACAGGTCAAGTATCTGCGAACCGAAGATATGGAGGCAGATATCTTAACCAAAGCCTTAGCCGGCCCGCGGCTGTTGAAATTGCGGAGCGGTTTAGGAGTTTCCTGAACTCCTGATTACCACGACGATGCCGTGAAGAGGAGTGTGAGAACTGGCCATCCAGTATCAATAGACACTGCATTGTCGTTTTAATTTTGTACCTTAGTTACCATATAACAAGTGTGTCAAGATAAATAAATCTTTTCGGTCATACGTATATTTTAATGAATTATTCCTCACACTATGGCCAAAACACCAAAGCGATGCAGTCAAGTTAAAGAGTTCAGCGTCACATCACGTCGAGTCAAGGTTCGGCTACATACGATCCGAAAAAACAAAAAAGCATCAGAGTCGCAATGTGGGTACATTTTGCACCCTTACCGTGACTGTACCTTGATCCTCTCGCACTTACAACACAAATATTTATTCCTACAGAAATAAGATGCGCATTGCTCGCTACAAAACGCTCGCATCGTCCCGCGGTCGCGACTCTGGCGTCCACTAAAACACGTCGGTCGGTGCGGACGCTTGTATAGAGTTTTCTTAAGTATGGACAGCGCGCACTCGTTCTGTGCGGGTGCACGGCATCGGCACGAGTTTTAGCGGACACTCTTAAGCGGCGCGCCGCTTAAGAATGACCGCTAAAACTGCGTCCCCACTGGGGCCGCGCGGCTCGGCCTCCGAGCCTCGTGAGTTTATTATAAGTCCACACTCATGAGGCTCGGTCGCGCGGCTCGGCTTTATGCTTGTATTAAATAGTGTATTATCTATGGCTTCACGGAACCGTTGCATTGAATTTATTTATTTTTATGGAGTTTTCAAAAAAAGGCGCGCAACCGAGTCGCAATTATACGCTATTCGACACTTGATATCCACGTGTACATTCATACAATGAGGAATAATATTCCTCATTGATTAATGAAAACTGCTGGGAATGGGTTTTCCCTAGTCACTGGATAGATGGCGCTGATATCGGTATGTTACTGCAAGTTAAATGGTTATGTTCGGAAGCTTAGGCAAACGAAAGTATCAGTGAATGAGCGTATGTGACATGTGTTTTTTCAAGCGTTTTGGCGGAGAGGTTATTAGGTGTCAAACACCTAAAAAACCTCTCATTTTCTTCTACTACAATTTTTAATGTTGCGGCACCGTGTGGGCTTTTGGCTTTGTACAGAACCAGTAAGTGCCAGTAAGTTGTTTCTAGGCGAGGTCCCACTAAAAAACGATAGATGGCGCTGTACATGACAGTGTAAAAAGAAAATGTTTGGCTGTAAGGAGATGGTGTTCTTTGCCTTTTTAAAATAATTGTTCTTTTCTTTGCTTATGTAGAGGATCGTGGGACTCCAGGATTAGGGAATATTAATTAAAACAACGAGCGTGCGTGTGGTGATGACCGAGATACGAGAGTCAATATTCTTTAATAAAAACCACAGATAATATTACATATTACTATTGATGTCACAGATAACATAATCTGTTACATGCCCTTTCTTAAAGATAAAAAGGCAACACTGAACCTGTTAGTTGACATAAATTTGACATCGACTAATTATGACATGACTTGACATTGACGTTAATGACATTTGACATTTCTATTCAAACGTAAATAAACATTAGGACAAATTAAATAACTTAACCTTAAAAATTGAATTAATTGACTCATTAAATTGACATAATAAATATACATTCATTTTTATAAATCTAGTCTTTTTCTTGACTTTAATAATCTCCCTTTGGATGAGTATCTTAACTCCGGTGTATTTGAACTTATACTTATATCTAACATTTCAGGTAAGTCTTGACTATCATACTGTGACTGACTTAACATTTCATTTTCTGACAAATATTCATTATTTTGTACATCATCATTAACTTCTACAAATATAGGAGACTGTGTCCTACTTTTATTCATTACATTTGACTTGACAGACTTATCCAATTGTGTTGGATTTTCATCATTAGATGACTGACTTGACTCGGCAGATGCATAAGAATCATCTAAATTTACAATTTGTTCTTCATTACTTTTTCTTCTACAATAAAGATACTCAGGAATATAATAATGATGTATCTCTGTATCCTCCTTTTCTATTAGACTTGACTTGTATGATTTTTGATACGATTTATTATAAGACTTGGACGACTTGTGACCAGAATGATTAGCATTATCATTGTTATTTTCCAATATATTTTTGGTATTTTCCTTTGACTGTGACGATTTATAACTATTTTGTGACCTTGACTGTGACAGATTTGATTTAAATAGCTTAATATGATGTGAGTTTCTTCTATAGATTGTTCCATTACTATCTTTGACTAAGTATGATCTTGGAAAGTTAGTTTTTGATAAAATAACACCTTTAGACCATGTTGCATCCTTGGGATTTCTCTTGAAAAATATTTTGTCATTTGACTGAAATTGTTGAGGAGATACAGCATTTCTATCATAATATAATTTTCTATTTTCCAATTTTTGTGACTTATTTTTTAAATGACTTGAAAATTGAACTACTTTTGGCTTTAAATTACTTGTTGTAGTAGGCAATTTTGTTCTCAGTTTTCTTGACATAAGTAATTCTGAAGGTGATTTGAGATTACCTCTTGGGGTATTTCTGTATTGTAACAGACCAATATAAAAGTCTGTACCTGACTGTTCACATTTTCTGAGAATATTTTTGACAATTTTTACAGATACTTCCGCAAGACCGTTTGATCGAGGAAAGTGAGGACTTGACATGATATGTTGAATATCCCAGTCTTTTGTGAAATTTTGAAATTCATGAGAGTTGAATGGAGGGCCACCATCACTTACTAATTGCAATGGAATACCGTGTCGTGAAAAAATTGACTTGATTTGATTAATGACTGTATAACTTCTAGAATCTTGATTTAATTGTGCTATTTCGATGTAATTTGAATAATAATCGACAACTATTAAATATTTTTTGTTTTTGTAATCAAATAAATCTGTAGCTACTTTTTGCCATGGTAAAGAAGGTTGTTCATGAGATAATAAAGTTTCCTTTGTTTTATTTGAACTAAATGTCATGCAAGTTTCACATTGTTTTATTTTGATTTCAATATCATGATAAATATTAGGCCAAAAAACAGTTCCACGGGCATGATTTTTAGTTTTTTCTATGCCCATGTGTCCTTCATGTAAAATTGAGAGAATTTCAGAACGTAGAGATTTAGGTATAATGACAGACTGATTCTTGAAAACTAGATCATTTACAACATGAATCTCATCTCTAATGTTCCAATAGGGTAAAACAATTGAATCACATTTTTGCTTGCAATTAGGCCATCCTGACATAAAGTATTCTTTTAGTTTTTGGAGTGACATATCAGATTTTGTATGAGACATGATTTTTTCTTGTTTTTCTTTAGTAATTGCTAAATTAGAAGTTAGTAAATTTACTTGACAAACTATATTACTATCCAACTCATCAAAATTAAATTTTTCTATATTAGTTTTTGATATGGGTGCACGGGACAAAGTATCAGAGACATACATTTCAGTACCTTTTGTATATGAAACGTTAAGATCATATGACTGTATAGCTATCATCATTCTTTGAAGACGAGGCGGGACATCAGAAAGTGATTTTTTGAACAAAGTTACAAGAGGTTGATGATCAGTTTCAACATAAGTTGTTTTTCCATAAACATATTGATGAAATTTCTTGCAACCAAAAACTATAGCATACAATTCTTTCTCTATTTGGGCATAGTTTTCCTGAGACTTATTTAAAGTTTTAGATGCATATGCAATAGGATTTTGTCCATGAAAAATTACTGCTCCAACTGCATTTTTTGAAGCATCTACTGACAATCGTACAGGTTTGTTTACATCATAATGTACTAGGACAGGTGATTGACAAATAAGAGATTTTAATTTAGTAAATTGTTTTTCGTGATTAGGAGTCCACTGCCACATATTTTGTTTTTTAAGGAGTTCTCTAAGTAAAGTAGTTTCATGAGCTAAGTTAGGTACATATGAACCAAGGTAATTTATCATACCAAGAAATCGTTGAAGATCTTTTATGTTTTCTGGTCTTGGCATTTTCATTATAGCTTCGATTTTTGACGTATCCGGTGAAATACCATTTTTGTTAAAAACATGACCCACATACGAAACTTCAGACTGTCCGAACTGACATTTTGATTTATTAAATTTTAAATTGATTTCTTTAGCTTTTTTTAAAACATTTTCTAATCTTTCATCGTGTTCACTTTGCGTAGAACCATAGACCAATATATCGTCGACAAATATAATAACACCTGGAAGGTCCCCAAGTAACTCGGACATTACTCTATGAAAAATTTCACCACTTGAATTTATTCCGTAAGGAAGTCTTAAAAATTTATATCTACCAAACTGTGTGTTGAAAGTGCAAAGATCACTACTCTCTGGATCTAATTTTAGCATCCAGTAACCTGAATTAGCATCTAACTTTGAGAATACTGACGCATTCACTACCCTTGACCGCAAATCATCAAATGTAGGGTATGGAAAATGAGGTCTTTTTATGGCTTTATTTAAGTTCCTAGGATCTAGACAAATACGTAAGTCACCATTGGGTTTTTCTACAGGTACTATGGAATTTACCCAGTCAGTAGGTTTAGTAACTTTTTCTATGACTTGTAGTCGCACCATTCGTTCTAATTCATTTTTGAGTTTTTGTTGTAAAGCATATGGTATTCTCCTAACTGGACAAATCTTTGGTGTGACGGTTGTATCTACTTGTAAATTAACACTACCTGGTAAGCAACCTAATCCTTCAAAAGTATCTGAATATTTGTTAATAAGCATTTGTACTGACTTTTGTTCTTTGTTAGTGGTTATTTTAGAATTGTTTTGGGATAGTTCGAAAATACGTTTTACAATGCCACATTCTTCACATGTCCTCCAACCCAAAATTGTAGAACAGTCACATTTAACAACTATGAAATTGATTGGCTTAAATAGTTTGTGATCAAAAGAACATTCAAGTCTGACAGAACCCAAGTTTTCAATCAATTGACCTGCAAATGAAAATACTCTTTTGTTTGACTTTTCAATGAAAAAATTTTTCTTACACATGTTTTCTAAACTTTTTAAAGTATTTAGTGAAATTACATTTATATCAGCACCTGTGTCAATTTGACATCTTATAATATTGCCATGAACATTCAATTCTAATTTCCAATTTTGTGAATTTGAATTACAATTAATTGAATTAATAATAAAATCATTTTGAGGGTAATCCAGAATAACATTACTATGAATATCATTTTCATGACTATGCAACTTTTGTATACATTCAGAACTACTAATTGTACTTACATTCTTCTTGCTATTTTGATTTTTGTAGAAACAGTAATTGGCGAAATGGTTCATTTTCTTACATATATTGCAGATTTTGCCTTGTGCTGGACACTTGTACCTATGCAGCTGACCACATCTATTACAGTTAGAATTATTTCTAATATTGTTGTTTGACCTGGAATTGGCTGAAAAAGATTGTGCTGGATTGGACTTATATCGATTTTGACTAGAACTTCTATTTTCCAACGATTTTCTGTATGGAGTTATTGACCTTTTCTTTGAATTTTCTCTTTTTGATGGCTGGTTCTTGAAATATGTACTTCTGCTTTGACGAATTGATTGCACTTGTGAACTAGAATTATTATTAGCTTCATTTCCATTCTGTAATTTTCTAGATCTTTCTTGAGACAATTCCATATTTTTTGCAAATTGAACAGCTTCGTCAACATTCGTTATGTTTTGATTTTGCAATATTTGTTCCTTTATTTGAGTATTCTTTATTCCTATGATAAACATGTCCTTTACCAATGACTCTTTCAAATTTTCAAACTTGCAGCCTGATGCTAAATTGTTCAAAATTGTTACATATTCGTCCAATGATTCGCTATTTTGGTACTTTGTAAAGAAATTGTATCGCTCCACAGTGACATTCTTGCATGGATTGAATTTTCCATCAAATTTTTCAATAATAGTCGTTATCGTTTCGTCCGTTTCATTTTGAATATTGAAAGAATTATAAATATCTAGGCCTTCATCACCGATATAATTTAACAATATGGCAATTTGTTTTGACTTTGAGACCTTCTGTAAATCATTTGCTTCAAAGAAGATTTTGAATTTTTGTTTCCACAGCTTCCATGACTCGGCAGCATTTTTGCCATCTTTGCCGCCATTTACAACTAACGGCTTTAAGTTATTAGCTAGAATGATATTTTGTACCTGTTCCGGCATTTTCTTTGGTTCTTCTGGTTTCCGATTAAACTTCTGACACCATGTAGAGGATCGTGGGACTCCAGGATTAGGGAATATTAATTAAAACAACGAGCGTGCGTGTGGTGATGACCGAGATACGAGAGTCAATATTCTTTAATAAAAACCACAGATAATATTACATATTACTATTGATGTCACAGATAACATAATCTGTTACAGCTTAAACGTAGTGATTCATCATCAGCCTAAATAATGATCCCCCACTGCTGGGACAAGGCCTCCTCTCAATGAGAGGGAATGGGCTATAATCTACCACGCGGGCCCAGTGCGGATTGGTAGGTAGATGTCACACCCAAGCAGCAAAAACTAGTACTCTAAAAGACCATAGAACGTTTTGTAAAAAACTGTCCTTGGTCCTATAAAACCCCAAAGAACGTATCTTTTGTTCGGAAGTGGCGCATTTATATCTCTGTTCAGTGACAAAATAATTATATTGCAGTGTTCCAAATGACGAAACAGTCCAATAAAATCTATGTAACAGTGACGCAGGTTTCAAAATAATGATGTACTGGCTAATGTAGTACCTTTTATAGTACTTTTTCATACTATACAAGAGTTTAGTTTCCTTTACCTCACATTTTTCATTCACCATTCATTATTTTACATTCGTGATAGTGCAGAGTGCAAAAAATAATTAAAATAAGTTTAAAAAAAGACACTAGCAATCTGAGGTGAGTAAGTTTTTATTTTGTTATCATAATATTAGTCTAGTACGGTGGAAATGATGTGCGACTGCAGCTTTACTGATAAACTAGGGATAGGTTTACCATGAATTTAAAGTGCCCCCGCGAAATGTTGAGCTTTTACTAAAATATTTATCATATAAAGTGGTTTCGATATTCTAAGAGCCATTATAGTACTTGCCGTGATAATGTTTTCACTGTCAGTCATCGTGAATTCAACCTAAATACAGTGTTTTTTTACTATTTTTTTGAAGACCATAGGTAATGAAAAAAAAATCTTAATTATGCACTGTTTACTGACGAATAGTGTGAATTAATCATGTAACCAGTTTTTTTTTCTTCGGGAAGAACTTACGTAGTTACTTATATCAAGTTTTACGTATCTAGTGTTTATATTTCTTTTTATGAAGTGCCTACGTATTAGTAGCCTCACTGAACTTTAGAAGCAATACCTTTATAAATATAAACTGCAGTTAACATTGTGGTTTTTCAGGGTACCAATGGACGACGCCAATATGGATATCGAAAAATTTCTTAGTCGAGACGATTTCATGCTGCTTACAGCAGCGGAATGGCCGTGGAAAATCACACATTTTATATTAAGTGCAAACTGTGTTAACTGTGGATTATATACTTGTTAAATGAATTATTTTTCTGATGTTGGGGTTGTGATTTTATGGCTATTTATGACCATTATCCTTCCGATGAATGTCGGCTTTGCAATTAAATAAAATTCATCACGAAATTGTTGTTTTTTTTCGAATGTTGAATCTTTGCTTGAAGATTCAGAAAGATTGCTGGAGTATGGACTCTCTTCAGAAATAAGATCTGTAAAAGACACATTTTGTATACGGAACCGTACACAATGCACGTTCAAAATTAATTCTGTTTCAAAATGTCTGAGTATTGTTGTAAAAGCGACCCAATAATCCTTTTTGGAACTTAACTGTCATTTAATAGAAACATTTATCTACATGTATGTGCCCCTTTTGCGTCATTATAGTGATAGATACCCATTTATAAAACTAACAAGCGCATTGCTAGGCACCAAAAATGTTGTTATACAATCATTCTGCTCTATTAAAGTGTCTGTGTCATATGCTTATCGATAAAATTATAATATGCATCTAAAAACTATTATAGTACACTTACGTTTTATAAGCGTGATCTGAAATTAGAATACATCACAAAAACACTCTATTGTAAAGTCTTTGTGACTCCTAACGCACACGTACTATAGCAGTGATCTGAATGTCCACAATATCACAATATCGCCCTGTAGTTGAGTGTTCATCACTGCTGTAACGAAACTACTATTGCAGTTCGTTTGGAACCCCTAATACGCTAATCAGATAAATAAAGGCACCTGTTAACAATTTTATAGAGCAATATTATTATGTACTAGTTATATTAGAACTTGCTATAGTACTTGACTATAACGGTTGCATAAAATGGCGTAGTAAACGTTTACATCCTTTGTTTATAGGTATTTTTGGCTCAATAAGCATTTAGAGCAATAATGTACTGTTGAACGCCTTTATACAACACTCGGGCACCGCTAAAACCTTAACAACTCGTTTATAGAGCTTTTTAGAGTTATGAGCTGAAATAATAGGACTGAATTGCTGGTTGGGCATGTCTTCAAATTTTTGGTTCTAGGACATGCCGGTTTCCTCACGATGTTTTACTTCACCGTTTTGAGAGCAGCGGTGATGAAATAAATTACACAAAGTGATGCGCCTGTCTGGGTTCGAACCCACGACTTAACGAACGTAGTGATTATAATTATACTCTGTGTTACTTGCTTGTCAGTAAACTGAATATTCAGAGTATTTTAGAGGGCTATCACATTTTTTATTGTATTTGAGTGTTTTTAGCGTCTAACACAAGAAAAAATGTGATATTTATTTTGAGCACTCCACAGAGCACTCCAATATATTATTATTAAACTTTCTCGGGAATATATATTTTTCCATTTTGTGGCCTTAGCTAAACCATAATCACACATCTGAATTCTCAGTTTCGATGAGTGATTAGACTCTTATAACACCCCGAATACATGAAAAATTATGATAGCCCTGTTAATCGAATGTAACAAGAAATATCGTGCCCGTATAAAACCATACAAAACTTAGAAGAGTTTTATATTCTCTTTGTTAAAATGTGGGTATAAAGGTGCGTACAGGCTATGTTACCTAATACATAACTTGTGTTTTATAACACGCCCACATTATGTAACCTTGTTCTTCAACATTGCAAAATAAAACAATATTGTACACATTAGAATAACAATGCAATATAACAATGTTATATAACCATTGTCGTTTGTCGGTGCAAAATAAACACGTCCACACCCATCAAAGTCTACTTAAACACTGACTGCCACCAGTCCACCACCCCGCCACCCGCCGCTGCGTGCGCACGTTTGAGTACACATGACTAAGAACTTTGTTATACATATAACATGTTCTATAACATTCAGTGTCCACATTATCTGAAACATGCTATATAGCAATGTATTGTTATACAGCGTGAAATTTTAATGGTTGTTTTCCCGCTGCAGGACGATTACCCATCAGTAGCACTATCGAAATGTAAAGATAAACTTAAAAAAGTTTTTATTTTTTTCAAATTATTATTATAACTTATTGGGTTTTGTGTTTTATTAAGTCAGGAGTAGTGATCAGCTGATTTATACGCGAAGTGCAACGACCGCGCGGCTGTTCTGGACACCCCCCGCGTCCGGCCCGCGTTCCGCGTAGGTATTACTGTTGGTTCAAGTCGCTTTCGAGTTTTATTTATCACTATGTTAATCAGCCATTTATTGAGTCTAATTTTTTTTTTATATATTAATCGATTGTATTACCTATACAAACTCATTTCGCTTCGGGAAAACAACCACTAAAATTTCAGCGTGTATAGTCTGTACGCACCTTTACTGTTGTCGTTTTACGTCATATACAGCGCCATCTCTCGTTGTTTTACTGGAAGCTGGCCGAGAAAAATCTTAATTGATTTTTTCTTTTATATATTTTTTTAATGTTTTGTCCTGCAGACTTTTAATTACTTTTTTTCTTTCTTCCATACTTTTAATGCAGTCAACTCGCGCCTCACTTTTGAAATTGTGCAGTTATGTCAGAAGTGATTAATACCAATAAAATAAAACAAAAAACCATTCATTCATTCATTTTTATTATTTTTTTCTGTAATAATAAGAAAAAAAATGAAGTATTCAACTAGCTTTTAGTACTAATTTTGATATAATGTTCAATATACTTATAGTTCACAGTCTTGGAATAAAAATAAAGGCTAATTTTAATAATAGACATTGCCATCTTCATTCAACATTAGTTTTTTCCTCTTGCAACACATTACGTAAACTTTTTAATATTCATACAGGAACAAGCTAAGATGCGTACCGGGACCACACTTACATACATTTCTTTGGTTATATTTACAAATATTTATGTAATTTTCATTTTAAAACTTATTTAAATTATCACAACTACATATTACTATAGCGACACATTTGCGAAAGACAAAATAAATATGAAATAAACGCAATCATGAAGGGCCAATCGTTTAAGTTATCATTTTTAACTCCAGTACGCAAATATTAAAATTAAGTAGTTTTATATGAAAAGCGAATTGCCGAAATTAATTAAATAGGTACCAACAAGTTACAAATACAATAATAGCCATGGAAAACGTAAAGAAAGTTGTCAAGGCTCCTGTATAGAATGGCCCATAGTGGACATTCAAGATTGGCCAGCATCCACCATTCTATACAAGGTCCACGATTTAAATAACTTTATGGGTCCTACTCTGATTCGGAAAGTACTAAGTGAACTTTAGAGAAAATATTACAATCACAATACTTATAAAAATATAAATTTCACACCTTAAACCAAAGATAACACTTTTCAATCTATCAATTTCGTTGTGAAGCTATTATTGAAGTTCGACGGATAACAATATTAATCCCGGTCAATTACATGATATGACTAAATCAATATCAATCATATTTCAACTTAACAGATTGGCAACTACAGAGCAGTTTAAAAAGCAAATAAGTTAGTCGACGGCTATTTTATGTCAATTTGGTGACAAGCCAGCTGAGCTGAACCCGTGGTACTGATCACTACCTAGACCTGGGTATTTGCAATACCAGAACCATTGCAGATGCGTTACCTTACTAGACACAAAGCATAACTGGCAGTATCTGCCAGTGGGCCATGTCTGTCACAGCTAATTCGAAATATAAAATGACATTGACAGATGTTCAACCAATGACGATGCTTGAAACTTGCTACACTAGCGCCATTAGTTTGACAGTTAGCTTCGACTGCTCTGTGTACCAATCCAATCATGTACTTATATCTTGTAAAAAATAAAGTCTATTTTCCTGCCAAAACGCCAACAAAACTATTGCTTACTTACATTTATTAACACACTTGGACAATTATAGACCATAATATTGAGGTTATTTGCGACAATCCAGCACCATTATATTTTGTACCAAGCTGTGGCAGTGATTACGACTATGGACGACAATTATTAAGCATATCTATTTATTTATAAATTATTGCATTATTCCGAATAAAGCATATTATTGTAAGGACATGGGCAGAATTTAAAACACATTCATAACTGGGTTTATCTTACGAGTATCAAATACATTTTTATATTTAGGAATGCTACAGGTCGGGTCGGCAAAGCCGAACGGCTAAGTCGAGTATTATTATGCTTGTACGTTCGAGAAAAATCAGCTCGGTTTGTGTCAAGCTGACTAACATGATTCGGCGATGGCTGATCGACAAGAGCCGAATGAAATCCAAATATTTATAGTAATTTCTTCGGATCAGCTTTGTTGATTAACAAATACTGCCAAATCGAAAATGGTGTTAGAGTCGACACAATAGGGATGTTTGAGTCGACACACCAGGGGAGTTCGAGTCGAAACACCAGGGGTGTAGCACTAAACTTTCATTCACATAATATTCGGATAAGCCATTCATTATGTTCTCAACAGTAACATACACACAAACAACACACTACAATAACAACTGCCTTTTTAAATCCTGCCCATGACTGACACAAATACATCAAAATAATCCGATTCTTTTTAAAATTACAAAAATACGTTTATAATTTATACTATTTTCGGTAAGCAAGTTGATTCGCTGTAGCACCATTTATATAGTGGATTAAGAACGGGTTTATATAAATTATTTATATCGTAAAGCATCAACACTCAAAACTTATTATGTGTGCCTTTGCTTGTCGCCATTTAAAAAGGAAATTGGAAGATAGTTTGGAAGAACTCTGTGTACAGAAAGTTTCAAGGGTATAAATGCATCATTAGAAAGGTATGTACAATGTTTTTCTTCACCGAAGCAAGTGATACATATACAATATACGTAGATACGAAACATCACAGGTACGTGTGTTGGGTATGACTTGCCAGAACGACGGCCACTGCTTCAAGATACCATTTCTAAAATTGGATAAGAAATAAGGCAAGGCTTATAACGAGCGCCCTGTTAGACAATGCAATAATATTTTCAAGCATTACCTTTAGGTATCGTCTTGTGATTATGAAAACGAGGATAAGCACTAGTACATTTTTTATTTTCTTGATTATGAAATGTGTAAAGTTTCACTTTTTAAACGGCGTCATAAAAACATAGCAAAGGCACTATTTATCTATAAATCTCAAACAATTATAGTCTTTATAAAAATACGAATTAAGCATTATGTACCATAAGACACTTCTCATTTATCATCACTAACTTTAGGGAATAAAACTAACCTAATCATATTTACAGAGATCTCTTAGTTATATTTTAATCAATTGTTTTAAAGGTGCGTGTACACATTTGAACTTGGCACCGTTTCATCATAACATAACATCATGTCTGTATGTCCCCGAAGGCTTATGCAGAGTATTCATGGCAAACCCATATTTCACCAGTTCCAAATAATAGGGGGCAAGCCTATTGCCATCAACCGGACACAAATCCAGGCAACTGAGAAATTTCCAAAAGAAAACGCTATAATACTTTGCTGTACCTGGGAATTGAATTCAGGGTTTCATGCCAAGCAGACGCGCTTGCGGCCACTAGACCAACGAGACAGCCTCAGTATAGAAGTAGTTGAAATCAAACGATATAACAATACGATGCCAATCTCATATGTGCTACAACCTTAAAGATGACGCACGCTAGACCGTGCCGACCGAGCCGAGTGTTTGCCGTAGTACAATCCGTTGTCCGTCGCTCGGTAGCGGCTCAGAGGCCCTACCCCCTAACGCTTCGTCCGTTTATTCGGATCTATCCGTCTCTCTCGCGCACGTTTGAAGATGAGTGCGAGTGAGAGACGCGGAGTGCCCTCAGAAGCGTGAGTGTGTCCATACAAATTTACACGGTCGACAATCAGCTCGGACCCGACACGGTCTAGCGTGAGTCAAGCTTTAATATGTACGATCTTACCGTTTTAAGTAAAATACATACAAATTTTTAGAAATATACTCTACATATATGTACAGATATTTCTTACCGTCAAAATTGCGTTTCATTACAAAATATGAACACTTTCGTTTTATGCCTATATTCGTATTAAGCTGAATAAGTATTAAAAATAATTTCTTTCGTTCTCGTTCTTTTAATCTTATTTTATATTTTGAACATTCTTTTCACGCGTTGAGTACGGTCTACATAATTACTAACCGATTTCAAGCTGCAGTCGAATATGGCTCAAAAGCCTAGATTCTAAACGCGTTATCTAGTTTTCAGCCATATTTAACATCGATTAGACACTCTTTTGGACAAACAACTTACAATACTAACCAGCAATTGATCAACCAAACCAAATTCAATATATCCATCAGACGACATACGATTACGTCCATCTCAAAAAATACTTCGTAAAAATCAGATCCTAACATACTTTGTTACGACAAGTCTTCTGTGCAAATGGCCATTTTAAATATATTTACAGACTAGATAACTCAATTAAATTACACGACGCCATTTGTGAAAAACTACTTTCATTTTTTTGTTACGGCAACCTCTTTGCCTAACGACTTTCTATTTTCGAATTTCTGCTGTAAACTGGCAACATTCGATGGTTTGGCCGTCAGTTTTGTGTTACTAGGCTTATTATCTGTCTTGTTGACTGCGGTAGGTTTTGGTACTACTTTAGGCTTGTTCTTATTTAAATTGTCCGCTATTGCTTTTACTGAGTCTACTTTGGACATGGCACGGTTCGCGGGCGGATTTTTGTCTGTCACTTTGTTTAAGTTAGAGTTAGAATTGACTGGTTTAATTGGGGGCGTAACTTTGTTCGGTTTCTTCGGTTCTGTGGGCGCTGGCCTTAACGGCGGTCGATTGTCATTCGGCTTCGCAGTCACCGCAGGCTTAGTTGTCACTTTCGTCGTATCATTTGGTAGCTTATTATTGTTAATGACATCGGGTGGTTTCACGTTCTTCGCGTCTGGTACCGTACAGCTAGACACAACATCTGGACTGTTCATTATTTTTGGGGTTAAGTTCACGTTTTTCACTACTTTTGGTGATTGAGGCACATTTCTGAATGTAGAAGTATTTTTTAGATTGGGAGGGGTTACTTGTCTTGCAAACGTTGGGATCTTAGAATTAGGCCCAGGTAAAGGTAGGGCCTTATCTTCTTCCTTTGGTTCATTCTTTTTTAAATATGTGGGCACGTTAACAGCTGAAGGATGTAAGTACCCACTGCTAGTTGTAGAAACATTGGATTTCGCTCCAGAATTGCTATAAACACTTTCAGGCGTTTTATAGTGTTCTGAATTCATGTACGTACTATCTCGATTATTCCCTTTCTTTTCCGCCTCAGCTTTGGCCTTTCTTTCTTTCTCTTTCTTTCTAGAAAGAGTTGAGGCCGAGTATATGGATTCGAAGTTACGATTCTGTATTTCGTCGACGATCTCTCCTAGTAGACCCATACTTTCAGTACTGCCTGAGTTTGAAGGAACGACTTTGGGAGTGTTGTATCCTTCAGGCGGCGGTTGTGGAATCGTTTTGATTGGTGGCGGCACCCCTGGTAGAGGCTTCGAATGCTTTTCGGGGCTCTCTTCAATAACCGCGTAAATATTGTCTGTGCACTCTTCAGCGATGTGAGCTAATGGAGCCTGCTTTTCTTCCATACAGTCCACATAATCTACTGACTTAGTAGTTTCAGGCTGTGGTTTTGGGTTTGGTGGTGGGATTGGGTCCGAATGACTTGGTAAAGGCGGTGGTGGGGCTGTCGGTCTTCCTACCACGGATAAAGGCCTTGGCGCAGCTGGCGCTTGCCTCATAGACGCAAAGCTTTGCAACGCCGGTTTTTGGCTCGCAGGAGCTCTCATACTCTGCGCTCGATTGACAAAGGCTTTAGGGTCATCCCCATCTTCAGAATCAGACACTACTGATACAGATTTGACAGGAAGCTCAATTTCTTTCTGCAGTATAGGATTCGATATCTGCAAGTTTCTTAGAGCAACTTTATCGTTTTTGGCGACTTTGATTTGGTGATTTGGGTTCTTAGGTAAAGAGTGGCTTCTTTCGACTGGATTTCGTTCTTTCTCCTTAGGCTTATCATGTTTTAGGAATGAAGCTATACGGTTTAGTGAGATCCCTTCTTTGACTTTCTTAGGTTCCTCTGGTAAAGGTTTTTGGGGCACCCCAGCGGAATGCATGCTTAACGGTCTTTTGGGGAAATCTGAAGACGTTGGGACGGTCGGGGCTGCTCTTATAGGCCCTAAAGTCTTCGACCCTTGTAAGGGAGATATCAGTTCTTTCGCTGTGCATGTCGAAGCTTCTAGAATAGGACTGGATATCACTGGCCTTGGGGGAGGATTGGCCCCTACTGATGGGGTTACATCATCTGTTTTCTCAGTACTCATTAAAGCTTTTATTTTGTTCTGGACAGTACTATTAGTTCTTTTTACTGAGGGACTCGTTTTTGGGCTAGTCTTCGCCGTAGTTGGGACGACCGGAAGTGGAGGAGCACTTCTTAAAACCGGCTTCAAGGCATTTTGAGGCACAACATTCTGGCTGTTGCTTCCACTTCGATGTACCGGCGTAATTTTCGCGCTTTTATTTAGACTTTCCGCTATACTTTTAACTGGTTTATTTTTTATAGGTACTTCAGTTTCATCTTTTTCGTTTGCGGCTTTTTCTATGGGAGTTAAGGAGAACCCTTTGAAATTGCCAAAGAAGTTAACGGAAGGGTTTATATTACCCGGAGGACTTCTATCCGAGTCGCTTCGAAGTAAACTGGAGCTCATATCATCTGGGTTGGATAATGTATGGACGTTGACGGGTTGAGCATTATTTTGAGTACCATTTTGGAAGTTCGCTGCGAATTTACTAGCGCTGCGCGAGATGCGATGTTGCAAACTGGCTTTCTTTGGTGATGGGGCCCTGTAAACAGATGTATTTCGATTAATACTAGCTGTGGAATTAATGATTAATGTTTTCTTTAGATATAACTTAAATAAATCAAGATTGCAATCATGCAGGTGCATTTGTAAATCAAACAGTTTGAAAAGTACAATGTTAAATTTTGCTTTTTTAGAATTTTGTATTGATATGAACTCAATACCGAAACTAACCAAATTAGCGCTAACTAAAAATGTGTGAATGAAATCTTGTAAAGTTTGTTTTAAAAAAATTTAAGAATTGTTCATCATAAGGAAAACCGCATACATTTAGCTCATTAACTAAATTACCTAAAACTTACAGAAGAGATACTTTCGACACTAAAGCCCGCTAGCACTACAACTCTTTAAACGCGTTTAACGCTAAACCTCTTAAAACATAATTCTGTGTTTGTCATCTTCGAATGATTGACAGAAGTTTAGCGGTAAACGCTATCAGTCATTTGTATCGCAAACGGGCCAAAAGACAAAAAAAAAAGAATTATCATGCTTGCCAAACACATGCAATTAATGCCCAAGACATGCTCTTAATACTAAAACGCCATGCAATGTTAAACAAAAGCAAAACCAGAGCAAATCACTCACCAGAACAATGTAGAGACAACACCTTGTAAAGAGGTTTTATGTGTATATTGCCAGCTTTAAAAATGATGGGATTGTTTTAGTTATAAATTAGATGAATATTCTAAGTAATGTGATGAGTATTTTTTTTTAATTTTGTATGAATCATGCAATACTAACGTAGTTTTAAAGACCTTAGTAACAACCAATTATGGACAATATAACTTGGTCTGAAGTAAATGTTTGTTTTCTTAGTAAGTTATCATAAAGTTAATGATCCATCAACACTAGGCCTGCGTGCGGGATCTCAAGCCACTCCATCGCTAAGAGAGGAGGTCTGTCTACCACCAGTGGCTAAGTTATAGACTTTATCAATCTGAACAGTCGTGAACTATATATTAAACTTTAACTAATTAATAGTGTATTAGTATGAATTAAAAGTTGTTAAAAACGTTATTCATTCTGAAAAAAACATGTCAAATACTGGTATTCAGCTGCAGTCGGTTAAAATGGAAGCCAATTCCGACATACTTGACAGTGATCTCATTCACGATTTTTTATATGATTTTTTTTTAAAGCTGGCAATACTTCGTGCAAAGAAAAAATAATCAAACAAGCAACTAATAGAATTAAAGAAGAGTATTTTATTAAACAATGCGTTAAATCTAACTACAGTTAAACTAAGTACTAGTCAAATTATAATACAAAGTAAAGTATGAGTTTGAGCCTTTAGAGGACATTTTTAGAAAGCTTTATAGTTTTAATAAATTATTTCAGTTAATAGTTAAGTTAAAATGTCTTATAAAGGTAGCCCACGGTTTCATGAAGCTTTAAAAAGAACACGTCAAATACATACTTCTTTTTGAAGTAGGTTACAGATAATGTTTTATCAGGTAATCGATTATCGGCTATTTTCAATAACTTACTAACAGGTAACGGAAGGTTGCTATCTCTAACTGTTTGACCTTTAGCGGACCGTTAGAAACAAAATGCCACAGAAAAGCTTTCTTTGTTTTTTCTATGAATCACAGTCCACCGAGTGACAGGTAGGTGTAAAGTTAGCTTGGAAAAGCTAACTTTGTTTATAGAAATACCGATAGCTACGAGACGTAGATAAATTAACTATGAAGGGGCCGCAATGGCTGACGCCTGCCGGGGCTGCGGAACTGTTCGAAAGAGATACCGCAGCCCCGGAATATAAAGGGCAAGGAAGGAACATGGATGGGTTTTAGTCAGTAAAAGTCTGACACTCCCTCCCGCGCCGCCCAGAGTGGGAGAAGTCATTTGATGATTTCCCATCAGAAAAAAAAATAAGGAATAATAACAATCAGTTAAACATAAGTAAGTTATACATAGAAAAGCGGCGTATGTGAACTATGTGACATTGTGACTGTCTACTCACTTACTTTTCAAGTATAACGTAAAATGGGCTTTTTGAAACCGGGGACCTCCAAAAATAAATGAAATTAATATCTACAAAGTAAAGTGAAACAATTATTACAGAGAATGAAGAAGAAAATCAGACATTACAGGGTGATATGGATGACATTGTGACAATAGGCTGAAAGTTGACTTAAAATGTATAAGTTTGAGCAAAACTTCGAGTATGGTGCTATCATAGACATAGAGAATGGGCGGAGCAATACCCGACTGAACTTGGCCACTCTGTAGTGTAGAAAGAGAGAAAGAGACCGTGCGTCCATTACCAGGCTCTTTTCTACAATACCTGTCTCATTAGATTTAATAATAAATATCGCTGAACATTACACACAGCGCCATCTAGTGCCACACTAAGCAACGAGGCTTGTGTCGTGGACACCGGATAGTTGATATACCACATAGATACTATTTTTTGTTGTTGTAAATACATCCTTATTATCCATATAGACATCCATGACTCGGAAACAAATGTCCATGCTCATCACACAAGCGTTTGCTCCTAACCCAGGAGATTCGAACCCAGGACCCTATAAACGTAAGGCAGCCTCACTACCGCTGCGCCATTAGGGTCGTCGACATTCTACACATTGTACACGTAGTGTCCTGCAAAGTTGTGAGGTGAACCAACCAAAGCTCTAGAAAAAGACAACTACTGACCGCACGATCGTTCTGTCTCTCTCACACATACCTGCCCGTGTTTACCTTACAGCTGGATATGGAACGCTCAGTCTATTCTCTATGTCTATGGTTCTTATAGCGCTTGGAAGGCATTATAGCTCTTGGTAATCATTTGTGAAATTATCAAACGAAAGAACCATGGCACACTTTGAGCAAAAGTTTCAGTAAGTAGATACAAGACCTAAATTAGTATTTTTAGATTCCCAGTTGGTTAATATTCGTAAAATTAAAATACACAGGTCAAAAGTATCACAGTTTAAGAATAAAATTAAATAAATAAATCCCATTCATTACGACTGTTTTATGCAAATTAAAATGAAGACAAGTGTTTTTTTGTATGTACTATGAATAGGATTTCGTAGTTCTAAGCTTTAAACAAATTATACTTAAAATAATTAATCATTTAAATCGAATATTAGATAGATTCTAACCTCAGTCAATTAATGTTTAAACATGAAAATAGTCAAGGTGCATATTTATAATTACCTCTAAGATATGTACAGTCAACAAAAGAGTTAGGTATGCAGGTTAGCAATCTTCTTACTACTAATATAAATTCGATAGTTTGTCAGGATCGATTTTATTATTCTTTCACGCAGAAACTACTGAACGGATTTGGATTTGATTGGACAGATTGATTATAACCCTTTCGAATTTATAATAGTAGTAAGATTGCTAGCATGTTTACCTAACCTTTTTGTTGATTAGGAACATTGTGACACAAAGTTTTACCAAAGGATTCAGACACGAGCACTAATGTGTAAACATGCAGTAACTTTTCAAAGTTCGTTCTCACGGACATAATATTTTGTGAGCGCAATATTATTACGAAATAGGTCTTATCTCATTGTAGAAACCGTTATTTCAAGAGAAAGTTGTTTTTGAATTTTACTAAGTGTATTCATAAAGGGTGTAAAAAAAACCTCATAACGAAACGGAAAGGCACTTGTTCTCCCCGTCATCGCGATATTTTTTTTGTTCTACACCATACCAAGTTACAAGATTTTGATAAGTTATTTTTTTTTATAATACAAGTTTTTATTGTAAGATTTTTACTTTAAATTTCTCCACAACACCCGTACTATTTAATCCATCCATAAGCACAATGTTTTGAGTGCGTCACATTGAGTTCTACCACAAAACATGATTATTCACCCCAAAAAAAAGTTGTTTCCCAGCAATATTTTTTGTGTAAAGTTACATAGTTTGATGTACAGAATGCTTGGTTGACGGCTTCGTGACGAGGTTGTTTACACCCTGTATTGGTCCTCGCGACTGGACTTCATTAGATTGCCCAGCATTTTTTTTTCAATATTCTAGAGCAATATCTGCAAAGCCAATTTTTGGAACTGCACATAATTTTTATGACCGACGCTAAATTATGATACTGAGGGGCCAGAATCTTGAAAGTAATCTTTGGTAAAAGTTTTGCATGGCGATATCCCTTAGATTGTGTATAAATACATAAAAAACATGTACTATGCTTTGCAACCAAATAAACCAACCAAATCGTGCATTATTTTTTCATGCAAATGCACGGTAGTATCAAATACCTCCGTTACTTCTGAAACCTTTGCACCTTAGCATTGACATTACCGCCAAGTTGATCCATATTTACATATAAACTACTTTCATTACCAACATTGTGCATTCTATGTTGATTGTTCGCTACCATTTCATTAGTAGTAGACGCTAAACCCTGCTTTATGATTACGACATTAGGTTTATTACCCTGTGGCAAATTACTCAAATTAGGCTTCGGTTTGACAGCTGGCCTATTGACTTTAATATCAGAAGGATTCGCGATTTGTATGTCATCTTTATTAATTTTTTTCACAGGTTTTTTTAGAGGTACTTTTGCAAGACTTTTTTCTGGCATAGAAATAGGAGCACTAGGCTTTTGAGCAGGTTTAACTTCCTCTACAACAGTTTTTTGTAAAGTCACTTTCGGTAGATTTTTGTTTGGCAAACAAAAAGGTTGACTTGGTTTTTCTATACTTTTTAGTTCTTGTAAGTTAGAGTAAATTGGACCTTCTGTCTGTGGTGGGTCCGTACAGATTTTGGCAATAGAATGTGTACTATCAACTCTTTTAATGCTCAATTTCTTTCTAAGAGAAGAAGTACCATCTTGGAACCTAGCGATCAGTCCCTTAGTGTTAGGT
Source organism: Xestia ashworthii (assembly GCA_950022955.1). Classification (NCBI taxonomy): domain Eukaryota; kingdom Metazoa; phylum Arthropoda; class Insecta; order Lepidoptera; family Noctuidae; genus Xestia; species Xestia ashworthii. The sequence goes on along the minus strand of OX465570.1, from coordinate 15,349,810 downwards.
TTAGTGCATCCGTTACATAGGTTGTTTACGTACGATTTCCTTGGTTTCTTCCACCAGAGCAGCACATTGTGGCGCGAGTAGTAGATGAGGAACAGGACCAGCAGGATCGAGGGTATGATGCCCAGGAAGATCACGTACATCGCCACCATAAAGTTGCGTTGGACTGTAAGAGAGAGTAAAAGTTAGATATCGGAAAATACAACAAGATACATTATATCAATAAAAACATAGACTTGTGGCCAACGACCATACAGCCTGTAGACTCCTAATAACAGGCGACCGATGTCTGTCAACACATAAGGGGTATAAATCTTATAGCCCTCGTCACTCACCGAGTTCGAATTAGTTTCGACCACTCCTGTGAGCCGCAAACACTTCCGCATTACTCCTTTACAAAATCGAGAAAATAGACATAATATGGCCCCGTGTATAATACGTTGGTGTGATAAAGAAAGCCGGACTTCAAGTTTCCTGAAAGACGGTATCACATGTCATCGGTAATTTAAAAGTTCCATAATCTAAATTAGATTAAATGTCTGACAATATTTATCGGAGTTCATCTTATACTGGTCATACTTGATGTCTTTTATGATTGCGTCCCTTTCTTTTGAAAGTGCTTTTTTCTCTATCTCTTTTCCTCGGTGTTACGTTAACATAATTAGTGATGTTCCGAATCGTACGACCGCCTCTGTTGTCGATAAAGCAAAAAATAAAACCTATAACTGTTTATTTATGCAAAAAATATATTTTTAATAATTAAAAATTACAACATTTATTTATTTATTAATATGTTCACGTCATTTTACCGAAGATTGTTTTATCTCTATGAAAAACCGTCGCCGCCTATTAAGTTCAGATATTTTACCTCCATGATTCAATCGTAATTAGAATAAAGAAGGTAATTTAATGCAAGTAAAGTATGTAAAACATATTTTATTATGCCTACAGTTAAAAAATATCGATACTTTCTTGTTTGATTTAAAACTGTCCCATCCCTAGTGAAATACAATGACCTTGAATTGGCCAATCAGAAAGCAGTACCCCGTCCCCCTCGCGTACCTCGTACCTCAGCGAGTTGACAGAATAGTTTTCGTGCGTTAGATCGTGTATTAGGCGTCTATAGGCTGTATGGTCGTTGCTTGTGGCTAAACAGGGGTTTGTGGCTAGATAACAGACGGGTCGATCTTCAAGGTAAAGCAAAGTTTGCCCAGTTCAGTCTGTGAATGGGTGACTCCATTACATAGTGAGTTGCTTCCGTGCCTCGGAAAGTACGTCAAGCCGTCAGAGCTGTCATTTGTAGATATTTTGCAGTCGTTACGGGTAGCCATAAGTTAAAAATCCTGACCAACATCCGAGTAACTGTTGCGAAGGCCAGACAGATTGGAAGCCAATTCTCAGTAGCAGCCAGGGAGTTAATCGCGCCCAATTGAGATCGGGCGCTGTTCTGCCATTCCCGACGGCGTGGCTCATGGGCCATGTAATAGTTGCTAACCTATTGCCTGGCGAAATGTGTACTATTAGGTACACCTCTGCCTAACTCTTCGGGGACTGCAGGCGTGATGTTATGTTGAATGTGATTTGCTGAGCTTAACGGACTTAAGGGAAAAAAGAATATAATTCAAAAATAGACTTTCAAGTATTCCTCTTTTGATATACTTTACATTGGCATGGACGGCGGTAAGCCTGTCTGCTAATTTATGTTGCCGATGTAAAGTATATCTAAAGAGCAATACATAAAGCCCATTTTAGAATTATATTCATTTTGCCTGATGGCAATGGAGTCGTTTGTGGGCTTATACCATTAGATGTACTTTTGGATATGGATACACCATGGCCTGTGTTATCCCGGTAGGATATTCGCATCGGATAAAATTTGACCTCCACGCGAGCTTACCTAAGCCGCACACAAAGGTTAGTATAAATAAAAAAAAGTTTATTACGTATCAATTTAGGAATTTAGTATAACAATTAAAATCACTTACTGTTAGGATCAGTGGCCGGTCCGGAGTCGTCGGAGCCTCCCGGTCCGGGCAGCGCGCACAGCGGCGGCGCGAAGCCTGCCTCGCAGTGACAGTGACCTGAGAGATATATCATCATGTAGCGAGAGGTTGGGGAAGGCATACATTTTTGTTCAGTTTATCGGTTTATCGGGATCTGGGCATTAAAAGTTGAACGAGTCCAAAGTTGTCCCTTTCTTGTTCCAAATCTCTTGTGCGATATCTGTCTTTAAATTGATAAATATCGTTAATTTTTCATTCGTCAATTTCTTCTTTGTTTTCTTCATGAAACCTACTTTGGGCACTAGCTATTTTCAGGTTTGGGCAGAGACAGACATTTACTAAAATTCTCATTTTCATTCAGAACATAATGAGGGATATTCTTTTTAAACTCTTCCCTAGTCACTGGATAGATGGCGCTGAACTTGATTTGTTACTGCAAGAAACGGAGCGTCACAGCATTTCACTTGGATGTAATGGTTATATTCGGAAGCACAAGCAAACGAAAGTGTCAGTCAACGAGCCTGTGTGACGTGACACTATTTTATTTTTTCTCAGCGTTTTGGCTTTGGCACCTAGTAACGTAGTCAGTTCAACGCCATCTACCGAGTTCTTGGAAACTATGTTTTTTTTAATACTCAAAAAGAAAACCTCTCATGGAGTATGGAAGAAGGGTCGCGGGGAACACCTGGATCAGGGAGGCACAGAACCGGGAAGTGTGGCGGAAGAAAGGGGAGGCCTATACCTAGCAGTGGGTGATTCCGGGCTGATATGATGATGATGGAAGAAAAAAATTAGATAAATTGAGATAAGGACAGAAGAGTGAAGATGATGATTTTATTTCCTGATTTCAGGTATATGTGATTTGAGAAAAAACTGCGCTGACTTAAGTAAGAGTATATTAGAAGAATTTCTTACCTGCAGAATTGCAGACGCCATGTCCGGAGCAGTTAGATGGACAGACAGACGTCTCCAATCTAGCTATAGTTTCTCTCACAGCGGACACCGGCACGCATTGTTGTCTCAAACACATCTGTGGAGCAAAAGTTACGTTTACTTGAACAATTTTGCAGTGTTTTATTTAGCATTATTCATGGCAAACTTTCTGTGACGTTATACGAGTATTTAATATTATTAGTGAGAGAAGAGTTTGTTTGTTTGTTTGGTTGAACGCGCTAATCTCAGGAACTACTGGTTCAAATTGAAAAATTCTTTTTGTGTTGGATAGTCTATTTATCGAGGAAGGCTTTAGGCTATATAACATCACGCTACGACCATTAGGAGCGGAGCACGAATCAAAAATGTTGCTAAAACGGGGGTTTTTTTTCCTTTGGTTTTTCTCTCTTATGTGACGCAGACAAAGTTGCGTGGGTCAGCTATAGGCTATAATTTATCTTGGAAACTTGAACACCTGATGCAGAACCGCAACAGACTAGCTAAACTATAACCGTCTTATTATAAAAACTTCCGTAAGTACCAGGTTTAAACCAGAACTAAAAGGTCTTGGTTTAGTACGGTACTAACGTTAGTTCTTACATTCGTATTACAAATCGTAGACCAACAGAGGATTACTTAGTACCAAAGACAGTCCCTAGTTCAAACATTATCCACAGATTATAAGCAAAAAAATATTTAAACCATTCATTCATTCGTTCAGCGTTCTATGTGCCGCTCCTTTTTACACAATGTTGTTACGTAAATTAAAGAAAAACTATTTTATAAATTGTTATTCTAGTGATAAAAATTAAAGATTTGTTATTTAAAGGTATTTAAATATTTCGAGTTGTATTTTTTTTAATGCATGTTCACAATTATTTTACATTGTTCTGGTTTGGAACAACTGTCGAGCTAGCACGTATAACGAAGTGAACTTGGCGGCGCGCGTAATTCGAGTAATGTTATCGAAATGTCTATGTTACAACTTAAAAGTAAACTCAAGACAAGAGAAACATCAAGATTATTAAAACAAGTAAAGGTACAGTTCTTTGTGGTGAGATCGTGTGTGCGTTCAAGTTTTAAGAAAATGCAAAAACCTAAGAAAAAAGGGGTGTTAATTGGAGTCCAGAAGAAAGGTTAGTAATAAAGGACATGGTAGATTACGTACACAACAGTATTTTTCATTTTTGGTTTTTATCACAAAATAATACTTTCCGAAAGATAATTTGCTAACCTCAAAGTTAAGAATTTGCCGTTTGACAATTTAGTACCATAGTTAAACTAGGGGTCGCGATGGTCTAACTTTGGTACCATAGATAGTTCTAGGACTAGCGATAAACTTCGTTTTGTAATAACGTTTTTTCAAGTTCATGGTTTAGACCTAGTACTAAACCCGGTACTATTTTTAAGACCACGTTTTGTAATAAGACGGTAAGAGATACAAATATGACACCATAGCAAAAACTGTTCCACGTGATGAGCATTTTCTGCTGAGAGAATAAATTTGAAGATCTGGAACACCTGATGTGGAACTCCAAGAGCCCAGCTACACCATAACACATATTATTATAGGAATGACGTCTTAGCAAAAGTTGTTCAATCTGATGAGCACTCTCTGTTGACTTAAAAAAATCGAAGATCTGGGACACCTGTTGTGGAACTTCAATAGCCCAGCTACACTATAATACATATAGGAATGACGTCTTAGCAAAATTTGTTCGGTCTGATGGGCATTTCCTGTTGATTTATAAAAAATCGAAGATCAGAAACATCTGATGTGAAAATTATTGCAAAGCTCTCACTAATTTCACTGTATAAAATAACATAAGCTGGGAGTACCTCCACGCGGTGAAGGCGGTAACAGTTTAGGACTGATTTTCGATGACGATGGTATATCATTGAAAACTCAACTGGTCAAAACTCCCATTTATTATTTTATTGAATATATATGCCTTCGGGCTTATGTTATTTGAGTGTTTAATTTCACTTCAGTCTCTTCTCTTCAATCGCTAAGATTTTAATTGATCAGATATTTTCACAACAAAACTATAACCATGTCTAGAAAGAGGTCAAATCTTTTCCAATGTTCCATAGGAGCTAAAATTAATTATTTAGTTACAAAATACATACCATTCCGTCTCCACACTTTGCTCCGTCCGGCACCAAACCGGGGTCCACATCAGTCAGCCCCAAATCTATGATGGCCGTCCGGCACGGTATGATTGTACCTGCACAAAAGACAATTATAAGTTAGATTGTATTTAGAATCATCCGAGGAACGGTCAAGGTCATAATCATCATATCAGGCGAAAGACGTCCACTACTGGACATAGGCCTCTCCCAAGTGTCGCCACATTGACCGGTCCCGTGCGACTCGCATCCAACGGGTCCCCGCAAAGTTCACCAGGTCATCGGTCCACCTAGTGGGAGGTCTTCCAACGTAACACCTTCCGGTTCGCGGTCACCACTACAGAAAGTTTCAGCCCCATCAGTCAAATACTGGTATTCAGCTGCATTCTGTAAGACTGAAAGCCGACCCCAACATAGTTGGGAAAAGGCAAGCGATATGAAGCTCTAATTCTATGGTTAAAAGGCCCGTTTTCGTATGAGGGCTTGGTTTATCATACCGTTGTTGTTGATGAAGACCGCGGAGAGCGTGGCCACAGACTCCATGCCGAACTCGAGGCGCTCGTTGAGATGTCTGCACTGCAGCGTGCCGCACATCGCGTTCCGTGGAGCGCACGGCTTGTAGCGTTGGTTCAGACGATCGTATCCGCAGTTGCCACTCCTACACAATAGTTATTTGTTATACAAGAGTGCAAAGTTGCTTTTTAACCGCGTGCTCCATTTTGATGACCGAGCAAGCGAAAGATTCTGAAATTGAGTGACGAGCGCAGCGAGTGATTCAAAACTTAGAATCTTGAGCGTTAGCGAGGGAATCAAAAGAGCACGAGGTGAAAAATATTTGCACTCGAGTGCAACACGTAACTTTTCATCCCACCTCAGCGAGGAAATGAACAAACGCAGAAAAATGGCGCATTTATAACAAATTCAGTTAATTCTGTTGGTGTCAAATAAACTTCCTCGTCGCTAGATAATCAGTGGTCATTTTAGGTTTTCCACTTGTTTTCAAGTTCCTTGTTTTTAACCTAAGGTGTTTTGACGTGAAAAGAAAATGGCGCGCGCAAAACAAATTTAAAAAAAAGTACACCAAGAAGGTTCCGAGTCTGAGTTATTAGCAAATTAAAACAAAAAGTGTGATAAATTCGGCACCATGGAGGTAGAAGTAAATAGGTTTAATTATGTTTTGAATTCACATACTTAGTGCACACGATGTTCTAAGTTCAAATTAACTTTATCCTCTAGACGATAAAAACGGCTTTTGCACTCAGATATCGAAGAGCAAAAATACTCTTTCCAAGATGGGGGGATGAAAACTATACATTTTTTTGTAAATAGAAGCTTATCGATCTGATCTTGTTTGCGGGGCGAACATAGCCAGATATCGCACAGTATAGAGAGGTTTGGAAAGAGAAAGGGGAGGCATTTGTCCAGCAATGGGGAGGCATTTGTCCAAAATAAGGCAATTTAAGTTTTACGGGCAAGAACTCGTATAAGGTGTCTGTAAGCCGTAACAAGGTGTCTGTAATTTGTCTGTGTTTAACACAAATATTACCGAAGCACATTACTTTCCTGGTTTAACTGTACACACAAAAAAATAAGCCTCGTTGCTTAGTGTGGCCTTTTTTTTTTTTAGGATTGGAAATCATCAAATGATAAAAAACGGGATAAAATTAAAGGTAAATTCGCGATAAATACCCGGATGTCATATGTTTTATAATGTGATCAAATGACCTCTCCCACTCTGGGCGGAGCGGGAAGGAGTGTCAGACTCTTACTGACTAAAACCCATCCATGTTCCTTCCTCGCCCTCTACGTTCCGGGGCCGCGGTATCTCTTTCGAACAGTCCCGCAACCCCGGCAGGCTTCGGCCCTTGCGGGCCCCTCTCTCTATGCTGACATCTCTTTGAAGCGCGCGTGGGACACGAACGCGCCGTCGACACGGCCTGTCGTCACTAGACGGACGGACGGCTAGCTAGCCCATAGCTAACCGTCCACAGGCCCGTATCTACGGTGGCCGGTAGCCACCACGTGGCCCCCGACGCCCGGTGCGTCTCCCGCGGCGGCCGGGAAGAGAGGCTCTCTCCCTCTCTCGTTCCGCCACCTCCTTCGCTAGCATGACTGCTTCGCAGAAGGAGGTGACGGCTTCCCATTCCGTCTCGCTCCGGACCATGGATTGAACCAGGGCCGGACGCGAGAGGTCGCCGCCGCCGATCGCCGCTACGAGGACACGGCGGTGCTCCGCCCACGCAGGGCAGATTTTTTTTTTATTAGTAATTTATGTGAAAAAAAGTTTCATTATTTAAAAGCTATCATAATTATATACTTACTTGTTTCCTTTAACATTGGTGCTGATATAGCACTTGTCGTGCGAGCTCTCGCCCGTGGTACCCCACAGTAGCCGGCACTGATCCGTGTGCGACCTACAGGAGCCTTTCACGCAGTACGCTTTCTGTTGACAAATACAAAGAAATGTCAAGTAACTATGGTTGGTATTTAAGTTCAATATAGAGAGAGAGATAGATAGAGAGCACTCAAATAGTGGAACGAAGTTTATAAACACTGTTTTAAGCTTTCACGGTTTAAAACCAAACTTAAAACGAAAGCAAGGAAGATTTCCGTTACTGACATTTTAAGTGAGATTTATAGTGGTCGGATTATCATGGGTCGTTTTTTTGTTAAGTTTCTAGACGTGTGGGGAAGAAAGATATTTTTCAATACACTTACTCGAAAACTGGTTCTTTTCGCACTACGATTAGGTTCAAAATGCAGTGTATTTCACACACGTGCGTTTTGGCTATTTTTTCTACACGTGTGCAGAAAGCAAAATTGCCACAGATATCTTAGATACAGTCACGACCAATAATATGTAAACACTTAAGATTTTTTAAAAGTGTGTTTCTCTTACTGTACTAATTAAAATTTCATGTTATTACGTACATAGTATTCTGGAACTCATATTTTTATGAAAAAGATCATATCTCCTAGTTACAATCGTTATTTTTCGCAAAAATAGCTACAATATTAAGGAAAGTGTATACATTTTGGTGCTCGTGACTGTACATATACTTAGTCCAAATTGGTTCACTGTATAATTAAAAAAAAAACTTTCATCTCTGACTCTTTAGTCAGAGGTGAATGTTTTCTTTTTTATGTTTTTTTTTTTTTTAATTTCGGAAAAGCGATCTACGTCTTTCATTGTAATCATTTTTTGAATATTCAAATTGTGTTTATAAATTCAATATCATAGATAAACATGATTATCTAAAACTAATATTTACTTTTATAGACAAATTAATATTTATTTGTGTTCTAAATTCAAAAATAAATAAAAAAACGATTTTTTATATTGGACTGTATAACGGCTTCATATCTTTGCTTCTCCTTCAACCTGGCGAAATCAAAGCGCGGAAAAAAATAAAAGTTAAATCATAGTCTCATAATAATGCATAACACAATTACTTTACATTCTTTTATTTCCCATGACGAAAAATCTAAAAAATGTCGTCGGCGCCATTTTGGATTTTCATTTGACTTCATTTGACCCCAAAAACCACGAAAAAGACACCCATGATGAAAAATCTAAGAAATGTCGTCGGCGCCATTTTTGATTTTCATTTTTACCTTATTTTCATTATCAACGACGCGACGCCCAAAAATTAATCAAATGCAGAGAAATTAAAACAACTAAAAAAAGTGACTTCATCATGTCAAAAAAAAAAACTGGTTAGTAACTTCGAAATACGATACACCGACCATTACTCATTCTATCTCGTTCTACCACACATACTTTCTTTTTCTGCCCCTGCCGTAACTCGATAATCTTCGGCTTACCTAGGTCCCTACAAATCGGTACTGCTAGCCGCGAAGTCAGGTGCTCCGGCTTACTTGGCGCTACCTGTTGCTTTCTTTGTAATGATTTTAAAGTTTATTTTCAAGTGCGATAATAAAATAAAATGCCTTCCGCTGCGCTGAGCCTAAGGGCAAGGTAATGATGGCATACCTCTCCATCCTTCCCGCAATCCGTGGTGTCCATCTTGTAGAAGTCGTCGGGACAGTACTCGGAGTGTCCGGGACAGTACTCCGGCAGGTCGCACTCGCGGTCCGCCGATCGACACACGGTACCCGCTGATTTTGGTCGACACGTCTGAAAAAACAAGTTTATTTGAATAAAATCTACATTCGTCATAATTATTCATGGTCACTTTTAGGTCGTTCTGGAAGCAAAAGGCATAAACTCGATCATCGAACTCCAAATAATTGACACTAAGAAAAAAAAAAAAATTGTAAATGTTTCTTCTTTTTAAAAATGTCACGAAAACGAACTTTTTTTATTGATAAATATTAAAAAAAAAAACAAGATTATGGCTTTCGTTCGGTTCCAGAACGACCTAAATTTCATCATCATGATTTTAGCCGAAAGACGTCCACTGCTGGAAACAGGCCTCCCCGCGCGTGTCGCCACATTGACCGGTCCCGTGCGACTCGCATCCAACAGATTCCCGATAAGTTTCGTATGAACATGTTGTATATAGATATATAACCTGTAGATCGCAGCACCCCCCCGCCCCGCAGGTAGCGTTACCGCGCAGCATGCAGGTGTCGGGGTTGCAGCACGCGTGGCAGGGGTTGTATCCCTTCGTATGAACATGTTGTATATAGATATATAACCTGTAGATCGCAGCACCCCCCCGCCCCGCAGGTAGCGTTACCGCGCAGCATGCAGGTGTCGGGGTTGCAGCACGCGTGGCAGGGGTTGTATCCCTTCGTATGAACATGTTGTATATAGATATATAACCTGTAGATCGCAGCACCCCCCCGCCCCGCAGGTAGCGTTACCGCGCAGCATGCAGGTGTCGGGGTTGCAGCACGCGTGGCAGGGGTTGTATCCCTTCCCCGGCGTGCCACGACTGCGGCGCGCCGGAGGACACGGCGCAGCACACCCTCGAGGTGTGCCCGGCTTGGTCCGAGCCGCGCCGCAGCCTGACCGCGGAAATTGGACCAGACCTCTCGCTTCCCGGCGTCGTCAACGCCATGCTGGGGAGCGAGGAGGCCTGGGCAGCGGTCGCCTCCTTTTGCGAGGACGTAATCTCGCAAAAGGAGGAGGCGGAGCGCGAGCGGGAGGACGACCCTCTCGCTGCGCCGCTCCGCAGACGAAGAAGGGGTCGGAGAGGGCGCCGTCCTCTCCCTCCTCCTGGTGGCGACGGGCGGGCGACAGGCACGGGGGTGCCTTCGCCCGCATTGCACCCGTCACCACCTTCGTCGGTCATTCCCGGGCCCCTGTGAGGGGCCCGCCATGAAGGGCAATCGTCGGCGGAGGACTGGACGTAAAGGCTATGCCGGTTTCCCAGTCCCCCGCCACTCGGACGAAGCGGGAATGTCGCTGGGTCGTTTTAGTGGGTATACCGGGTCAGACCGACCCGGGGAGTCCCACATACCCCTCTCATCCCCCGATGGGAGGGTATGCGTAATGCATTTTTTCCCAGCGATAAAAAAAAAAAAAAAAAAAAAAAAAAAGGGGTTGTATCCCTTCGTATGAACATGTTTTATATAGATATATAACCTGTAGATCGCAGCATTACCCCCCGCCCCGCAGGTAGCGTTACCGCGCAGCATGCAGGTGTCGGGGTTGCAGCACGCGTGGCAGGGGTTGTATCCCTTCGTATGAACATGTTGTATATAGATATATAACCTGTAGATCGCAGCACCCCCCCGCCCCGCAGGTAGCGTTACCCCGCAGCATGCAGGTGTCGGGGTTGCAGCACGCGTGGCAGGGGTTGTATCCCTTCGTATGAACATGTTGTATATAGATATATAACCTGTAGATCGCAGCACCCCCCCGCCCCGCAGGTAGCGTTACCGCGCAGCATGCAGGTGTCGGGGTTGCAGCACGCGTGGCAGAGGTTGTATCCCTTCGTATGAACATGTTGTATATAGATATATAACCTGTAGATCGCAGCACCCCCCCGCCCCGCAGGTAGCGTTACCGCGCAGCATGCAGGTGTCGGGGTTGCAGCACGCGTGGCAGGGGTTGTATCCCTGGGGGACCCCACAGTGCTTGCGTCCACGTCGCGTCCCCTGGAAACGACCCAGTTCTGACCACCGTAACGGAGTGGCAGACTGGGTTGGCCAAAGTGCACTGTGATCTCGTTGCGATTTTATCTTGCCTTGTGTAAACGAACTGTCGGAGACTGTGTCTAAACTAACGCGTAGCGCCTCCGGGCGATTTTTAAAGACCAAAGGCCCTTCTCAGGGCCAGCTTAAGGGCCCTTCTCAGGGCCAACCTCAGGGCCCTTCTCAGGGCCAACCAAAAGGCCCTTCTCAGGGCCAACCTAAAGGCCCTTCTCAGGGCCAACCCAAAGGCCCTTCTCAGGGCCAACCCAAAGGCCCTTCTCAGGGCCAACCCAAAGGCCCTTCTCAGGGCCAACCAAACGGCTCTTCTCAGGGCCACCCCGACGCTCCGGCGTCTGAAGCTAGCCGCGCGCCTTCTGCGGCAGGCTTCTTGGCGGACGAGTCGTCCGACAACGACTCACTGTTTAGTGTGTCGGACACAAACGACGCTCGGTCGCGGAAGCGGGTCCACCTGAGCGGTGGGTCCGAGGGTTCCCAGGCCTCGGGGTCCAAGGCAAAAAAGCCGACGACCGTGGCCGCGGATACCCACAATGTTGGGCTCGCGGACGCCCAACGCAAGTTGGACCTGGCCCGGCGAGCGCAGCTCCAGCAAGAGCTAGAGGAGAAGGTCGCCGCCAAAGAGAAGCGGGCGCACGTCACCCGGGCCAAGTCCGGGTACGGTGCGTCCCGCGTTACATACGCGGACCACTCCCTTGAGCTCGAAAAAATGGCGGAGGAGGACGAGGAGGAGATCATGGAGGTCGCCTCTAAGTCCTCCAATCTTAAGGGGACCTTCCAGAAGGCCCTCAAGAGCAGGGCCGCGAGCTTGCGCGGTGTCGTCGCGGAGCTGGTGCGTCGCAAGACCACCGACGAGACGCGGCAACTGCAGGCGAAGGTCAATCGCCTGCAGTCGGAGGTCAGCCAGCTTCATCAGAAGCTGGCCGAAGCCACGGCCCGGCCACAAGAGGCCCGGACAAGCCCTGCGGCAGAAGGCCCATCCTCCAACCTTGAGGATATCATCCGCAAGGTCGTGATGGAGGAGAGGGCCTTCACAAGGGCCTGCTTAGCGGGCATCGAGGACCGGCTCTTGCCGGAGAAGCGCCTCCGACCGCCGCTTGCGGCGGATAAGAGGCAGCCGAGTGAGCCGGGGCCGTCCTCCTCCCAGGCGGAAGACACCCTACTCCCTGCCACCACCCCGTCCAACGAGTGGACGGATGTGGTCCGCAAGGGAAAGGGCAGGGGCAAGAAGTCGGCGAAGGCCGTACCTGCCATCCCCGCCACCAGCGCTCCCAGTCGGTCGCAGATGACCGGCAAGGGAGCAGGGAAGGGGAAGGGAAAAGGAAAGGGGAGGCTAGTCCCCCCAAAAACCGCTGCCGTCGTGGTGACACTCACCGCGGAGGCGGCGGAGCGTGGGGAAACGTACGCGTCCGTCTTGGTGCGGGCGCGTGCCAATGCCGATCCCACCCAACTGGGGATCGGCAGCGTGTCTTGCCGGCGGACACAAGCGGGGGCTCGAATTTTCGAGTTCCCGGGGGCCGAGGGGAGTGCCCATGCGGACCTCTTCGCAGCAAAGCTGCAAGAGGTCATCGCAGACTCGGCCAAGGTGGCCCGACCGGTCAAGACGGCGGCCTTTGAGGTGACGGAGCTCGACGACTCCGTCACCAAGGAGGAGGTGGTGGCTGCGGTCGCAGTGGTAGGGGGCTGTGGCGCCGCGGCGGTGCAAGGCCGGGACATAAGGCCCGGCCGCGGCGGCATGGGCACCATTCGCCTCGAGTGCCCAATCGCCGCTGCCAAAGCCGTCCTTGCCAAGGGACGGCTCACAGTTGGCTTCAGCTCGGGTGCAGTCCGGGCACGTGAGGACCAGCCTCTGCGGTGTTTCCGGTGCTTCGGCATCGGACACACCCGGCCCATGTGTCCGTCCACAGTAGACAGGACGGACACATGCTACCGCTGCGGCAAGAACGGCCACAAAGCCGTGTCTTGCGAGGCCGCCATGCCGCACTGCGCGGTGTGTGCCGCCAGTGGCCGCCTGTCAGGCCACGTAATGAAGGGGAGGAACTGCAATCCTCCCCCTAAGCGTGGCAAAGCGCGGGCGCCGACCAGGCCTGCTGCTGCTGCCGCTAACTCCGTCGTTCCTGCGGCGGCTGCGGAGGGGGGTGCGATGTCCGACTGATGGATAGGGTCGAACATCGCATCCTCCAGGCGAACACCAACCACTGCAGGGCAGCCCAGGATCTGCTGATGCAGACCATGGCTGAGTGGTTGGTGGACTTGGCGGTGGTCGCCGAACCCTACTCGGTCCCTGGCCGTTGGCTGGGCGACCGGGACGGCTTGGTGGCGTTGGTGGCGCGGTCTTCCACAGACTCCCCTCCCCTCCCCTCTCGCTCTTAGAGAGGGGACCGGGATACGTGGCCGCCGCCTGGGGGGACATGGCCCTGGTGGGGGTCTATTTCTCCCCAAACCGCCCTCTCTCGGACTTTGACGATTTCCTCGAGATCCTCACCGCAGTCAAAGGGAGGGCGGCGCCACGCCAAGTTCTGGTGTTGGGCGACCTGAACGCCAAGTCGGCGGCCTGGGGCAACCCGGCCACCGGTTGCAACGTCCGGGGACGCGCCGTCGAGTTTTGGGCGGCCTCAAGCGGTGTGTCCCTCCTCAACAGGGGGGCGGTCCACACGTGTGTGCGGCAACAGGGTGGGTCGGTGGTGGACGTCTCGTTTGCCACCCCCACGCTGGCCGCCCGCGTCGTCAACTGGCGGGTAGAGATGGTGGAGACGTTGTCGGACCACCGATATGTGCGGTTCGACATCTCCACCCAGCAGGGGGGGAGGGGGATGACCCGTGCTGGGCAATCTCCCTTCCCGCGGTGGGCACTCACCCGCCTGGACCGGGAGGCAGCCAAGGAGGCGGCCTTCCTCCAGGACTGGCTGTCGCCCCCTGTCGAGGTCCTGAACGTGGACGCTGCAGCGGTCCAGCTCAGGGGGTCCCTGACCAAGGTGTGCAACTCCAGCATGCCTCGGTCTCGCCGTCCACCTCCCCGTCGTGCCGTCTACTGGTGGACGGAGGAGCTGGAGGGACTCCGGGCCACCTGCGTGGCGGCCAGAAGGGTCTACACGCGGAGCCGACGGCGCAGCGCCCAAAACCGAGACCGGGCAGAAGAGGACCGCCTATACGCCTCTTACCGAGAGGCGACGACGGTCCTCAAGTCTGCAATGGGCGCTGCTCAAGACTCGGCGAGGGCCGAGATGCTGGAGGGTCTCGATAGGGATCCCTATGGGAGACCATATAAGGCGGCGCGGAACCAGTTACGCCCCTATGGTCCCCCACTGTCGGAGACCCTCGAGCCAGCGTTGCTGGATGGGGTGGTCCAGTCCCTGTTTCCGCGCAGGACCGACTTCACCCCACCAACGATGGATCCCCCGCAAGGGGCGGCATTGCCGGAGGAGGAGGTCCCCCCGGTGACGGCGGCGGAGTTCTACGCGGGGGTTCTCAGCCTCCGCGTAAAGAAGACGGCCCCCGGACCAGACGGCGTCCCCGCACGGGTGCTGGCGATCGCCGCCTCCGGCATGGAGGACAGGTTTCGGGACCTCTTCAGCGCGTGCTTTACGGCTGGGAGGTTCCCGAAACTGTGGAAGGAGGGGCAGTTATGCCTCCTCCGAAAGGAGGGCCGCCCGCTGGACTCCCCCTCGGCATACCGGCCCATCGTCCTGCTCGATGAGGTCGGCAAATTGTTCGAGGGGATTGTCGCCTCCCGGCTTGATAGCCATTTGCGGGGGGTAGGGCCGGATCTGTCGGACGCCCAATTTGGCTTCCGTCGGGGGCGTTCGACGATCGACGCACTGGCCCTGCTCAAGCGCCAGGTGAAGGAGGCGGTGGAGGCGGGGGACGGAGTGCTGGCGGTGTCATTCGACATTGCCAACGCCTTCAACTCCGTCCCCCACTCGACGATATTGGAGGCGCTCCGATATCACGGAGTGCCCCAATACCTGCGGGACCTCCTGGCCAGCTACCTGGAGGACCGAGAAGTCCTCCTCGTGGACAAAACGGCCACCGTGAGGCGGTACGGCGCAGAGTCCGGTGTTCCGCAGGGGTCGGTGCTTGGCCCCCCCTTGTGGAACATCGGGTTCAACTGGCTCCTGCGCGGAGCCCTCCTCCCGGGCACGAGTGTCATCTGCTACGCGGATGACACTCTCCTCACTGCCCGGGGGAGAAACTTCGCAGACGCGGCATGTCTGGCCTCGGCTGGCGGATCCTTGGTTGCAGAGAGGATCCGCCGCCTGGGATTGAAGGTGGCGCTGCACAAGACCGAGGCCGTGTTCTTTCGCGGGCCTCGGCAGCGCTGCCCTCCCGACGCCCACATAATTGTGGAGGGCGTCAGGATAGGGGTCCAGCCCCAGATGAAGTATCTGGGGCTGGTGCTGGACGATAGGTGGCGCTTCGGCCCGCACTTCAGCGGGCTGTCGACGCGCCTGCTGAAGTCCGCGGACGCCCTCTCGTGGCTCCTACCGAACCTGGGGGGGCCCAAGGCAAAATGCCGGCGCCTGTATGCCGGCATCTTGCGGAGCATGGCCCTATGCGGGGCCCCCATCTGGGCGGACTCCCTTCAGAGAAGGGAGAATGCGACCGCCATCCGCAGGCCCCAAGGGGCCATTGCACAGCGGGTGGCGAGGGCCTACCGCTCGGTGGGCTTCTCGGCGGCATGCGCTCTGGCCGGCACCCCTCCTTGGGAGTTGGAGGCTTGGGTGCTCGCCAGAGTTTACGAGTGGACGGCGCGCCGAAAGGCTCTCGGGGAGCGCCCCGTCGCCGAAGAGCGGGAGGCCGTGCGGCGGGAGGCGAAGGACGCCATCGTCCTTCACTGGACGGAGGACCTCGCCAACGCCGGTTTTGGCCGCCGAACGTTAGACGCGCTCGGTCCGGTTCTACGGAGCTGGCTCGAGCGGTCCCACGGTTTCCTCTCGTTCCGTCTGGTGCAGGTGTTATCCGGGCATGGCTGTTTCGGATCGCACCTGCACCGGATCGGGAGGGAGGAAACCCCGGCGTGCCACGACTGCGGCGCGCCGGAGGACACGGCGCAGCACACCCTGGAGGTGTGCCCGGCTTGGTCCGAGTTGCGCCGCGGTCTGACCGCGGTAATCGGACCGGACCTCTCGCTTCCCGGCGTCGTCAACGCCATGCTGGGGAGCGAGGAGGCCTGGGCAGCGGTCGCCTCCTTTTGCGAGGACGTAATCTCGCAAAAGGAGGAGGCGGAGCGCGCGCGGGAGGACGACCCTCTCGCTGCGCCGCTCCGCAGACGAAGAAGGGGTCGGAGAGGGCGCCGTCCTCTCCCTCCTCCTGGTGGCGACGGGCGGGCGACAGGCACGGGGGTGCCTTCGCCCGCATTGCACCCGTCACCACCTTCGTCGGTCATTCCCGGGCCCCTGTAAGGGGCCCGCCATGAAGGGCAATCGTCGGCGGAGGACTGGACGTAAAGGCTATGCCGGTTTCCCAGTCCCCCGCCACTCGGACGAAGCGGGAATGTCGCTGGGTCGTTTTAGTGGGTATACCGGGTCAGACCCGGGGAGTCCCACATACCCCTCTCATCCCACGATGGGACATGCGTAATGCATTTTTTCCCAGCGTCAAAAAAAAAAAAAAAAAAAAAAGGGGTTGTATCCCACCGTATGAACATGTTGTATATAGATATATAACCTGTAGATCGCAGCCACCCCCCGCCCCGCAGGTAGCGTTACCGCGCAGCATGCAGGTGTCGGGGTTGCAGCACGCGTGGCAGGGGTTGTATCCCTTCGTATGAACATGTTGTATATAGATATATAACCTGTAGATCGCAGCACCCCCCCGCCCCGCAGGTAGCGTTACCGCGCAGCATGCAGGTGTCGGGGTTGCAGCACGCGTGGCAGGGGTTGTATCCCTTCGTATGAACATGTTGTATATAGATATATAACCTGTAGATCGCAGCACCCCCCCGCCCCGCAGGTAGCGTTACCGCGCAGCATGCAGGTGTCGGGGTTGCAGCACGCGTGGCAGGGGTTGTATCCCTTCGTATGAACATGTTGTATATAGATATATAACCTGTAGATCGCAGCACCCCCCCGCCCCGCAGGTAGCGTTACCGCGCAGCATGCAGGTGTCGGGGTTGCAGCACGCGTGGCAGGGGTTGTATCCCTTCGTATGAACATGTTGTATATAGATATATAACCTGTAGATCGCAGCACCCCCCCGCCCCGCAGGTAGCGTTACCGCGCAGCATGCAGGTGTCGGGGTTGCAGCACGCGTGGCAGGGGTTGTATCCCTTCGTATGAACATGTTGTATATAGATATATAACCTGTAGATCGCAGCACCCCCCCGCCCCGCAGGTAGCGTTACCGCGCAGCATGCAGGTGTCGGGGTTGCAGCACGCGTGGCAGGGGTTGTATCCCTTCGTATGAACATGTTGTATATAGATATATAACCTGTAGATCGCAGCACCCCCCCGCCCCGCAGGTAGCGTTACCGCGCAGCATGCAGGTGTCGGGGTTGCAGCACGCGTGGCAGGGGTTGTATCCCTTCGTATGAACATGTTGTATATAGATATATAACCTGTAGATCGCAGCACCCCCCCGCCCCGCAGGTAGCGTTACCGCGCAGCATGCAGGTGTCGGGGTTGCAGCACACGTGGCAGGGGTTGTATCCCTTCGTATGAACATGTTGTATATAGATATATAACCTGTAGATCGCAGCACCCCCCCGCCCCGCAGGTAGCGTTACCGCGCAGCATGCAGGTGTCGGGGTTGCAGCACGCGTGGCAGGGGTTGTATCCCTTCGTATGAACATGTTGTATATAGATATATAACCTGTAGATCGCAGCACCCCCCCGCCCCGCAGGTAGCGTTACCGCGCAGCATGCAGGTGTCGGGGTTGCAGCACGCGTGGCAGGGGTTGTATCCCTTCGTATGAACATGTTGTATATAGATATATAACCTGTAGATCGCAGCACCCCCCCGCCCCGCAGGTAGCGTTACCGCGCAGCATGCAGGTGTCGGGGTTGCAGCACGCGTGGCAGGGGTTGTATCCCTTCGTATGAACATGTTGTATATAGATATATAACCTGTAGATCGCAGCACCCCCCCGCCCCGCAGGTAGCGTTACCGCGCAGCATGCAGGTGTCGGGGTTGCAGCACGCGTGGCAGGGGTTGTATCCCTTCGTATGAACATGTTGTATATAGATATATAACCTGTAGATCGCAGCACCCCCCGCCCCGCAGGTAGCGTTACCGCGCAGCATGCAGGTGTCGGGGTTGCAGCACGCGTGGCAGGGGTTGTATCCCTTCGTATGAACATGTTGTATATAGATATATAACCTGTAGATCGCAGCACCCCCCCGCCCCGCAGGTAGCGTTACCCCGCAGCATGCAGGTGTCGGGGTTGCAGCACGCGTGGCAGGGGTTGTATCCCTTCGTATGAACATGTTGTATATAGATATATAACCTGTAGATCGCAGCACCCCCCCGCCCCGCAGGTAGCGTTACCGCGCAGCATGCAGGTGTCGGGGTTGCAGCACGCGTGGCAGAGGTTGTATCCCTTCGTATGAACATGTTGTATATAGATATATAACCTGTAGATCGCAGCACCCCCCCGCCCCGCAGGTAGCGTTACCGCGCAGCATGCAGGTGTCGGGGTTGCAGCACACGTGGCAGGGGTTGTATCCCTTCGTATGAACATGTTGTATATAGATATATAACCTGTAGATCGCAGCACCCCCCCGCCCCGCAGGTAGCGTTACCGCGCAGCATGCAGGTGTCGGGGTTGCAGCACGCGTGGCAGGGGTTGTATCCCTTCGTATGAACATGTTGTATATAGATATATAACCTGTAGATCGCAGCACCCCCCCGCCCCGCAGGTAGCGTTACCGCGCAGCATGCAGGTGTCGGGGTTGCAGCACGCGTGGCAGGGGTTGTATCCCTTCGTATGAACATGTTGTATATAGATATATAACCTGTAGATCGCAGCACCCCCCCGCCCCGCAGGTAGCGTTACCGCGCAGCATGCAGGTGTCGGGGTTGCAGCACGCGTGGCAGGGGTTGTATCCCTTCGTATGAACATGTTGTATATAGATATATAACCTGTAGATCGCAGCACCCCCCCGCCCCGCAGGTAGCGTTACCGCGCAGCATGCAGGTGTCGGGGTTGCAGCACGCGTGGCAGGGGTTGTATCCCTTCGGGTCGGCCATCGTGCCGCAGTCGCACTGCTCGCCCGGCTCTGTGAAACCGTTGCCGCACGTCGGCGACTCGAATAGGCGTTTTGGTTTGTTTCTGAAACAAGAATATTCAAGGTTACAAATTGAAATAGGGGATAATCCTAAAAAAAAAATATACCGTCAGATAGATTTCCAAAAAATATTGGACACATGTTATTTCTTTTTAAAAAAGGCCAAGTGCGAGTCGGACTCGCGCATAAAAAGTTCCTTTACCGTACCTTAGTAGAGGGAGCACTCTCTAATTTGTTGTTATGGCGGCAACAGAAATACATCATCTGTGAAAATTTCATTGTCTAGCTATCACGGTTCATGAGCTACAGCTTGGTGACAGACAGACAGACGGATAGTAGAATATTAATAATAGGGTCCCGTTTTTAACCTTTGGATAAAGAACCCTAAAAACTAATATAAAATATCATGCTTTCGTTTGTGAAATAAAGGAGTATTTCACAAACGAAAGCATGATAGTTTTCTCGAAGTAACGTGACCCAAACAAATTTTATTTAGTATAGCGGACGTCACGCGGTTTCACCCGCGTAGTTCCCGTTCCCGTGGGAGAACGGGGATAAAATATAGCCTATGTTAATCAGGGTGAATGTAGCTTTCCAATGGTGAAAGAATTATAGAAATCGGTCCAGTAGTTTTTGAGTTTATTCGTTACAAACGTACAAATCTTTCCTCTCTAAAATATTAGTATAGATTTCATGCATGTTATACTCGCGCGAAGCTGGTACTGAGCAAATATTTTTAAAAGACTAACCATCACAATCACCAAAACCATGCACCCATCTTTTGATATTTTATAAGTGCTACATCAGCACTTTTAAATGGTTTATGAGTAAGAAATTATTTTTATTTTGCCTGAGACTTTCTTAATTTCAACATTTATTCTATATTCTATATTCTATATCACTGGCTGCCCCAGTAACAAACTTAGGAGCAACTATGCGACCAAAACATCAGTTTCATGAGATTTTGCCGCCTAATTCCTTGTTCTCTTAGTTGTTCATAAGGTACTATTTAAATACACAAGTAAGAAAGTATTGTAACTATGTACTTGACATTCAAACTATTAATTGGATGCGACATTTAAGTGCAACGATGCACTTCATTCATAGTGAGTCATAAGTTATTGCGTCGCTGCTACTTGATATTTATTACTCGCCAGACGTAGATTTTAATGATAACTACAAGTACCGATGATGCTGAAGCATTTTAAATTGAATGATTTAAATTTAAGTTGATGTGTAAAACTTAACTCTACAATGTTTCCCTCATAATCACCATTGATGAGTCCATTGACTTCATCATCATCATCTTCACCCGCTGCTTATACCGTTAAGCAGCCGGTGAAGATAATGATGATGAAGTGCAGCGATGATAAGCAGTGGACCTCTTGCTTGTGTCTATCTCCTGGGCTTCTTGCACGAAAATTCTTGTTTGTTTCTCAATAAAATAACTGTAGTGTCATATAGAACTTTTAGTGAATTTGCACATGCAAACAGTTCTACCCGCAGCGAGGTGGTAGGTATGTTCATCCCTTTATTTTTGACACTAAAGCTCATTATCATTATCATCAGCCTATTAATGTTCCCACTGCTGGGACACAGGCCTCCTCTCTTTGAGAGGGAGCCAAGCCCATTATCACTCGACACCTAAATGAAGCCTAAACAAATACGCGCTAAACAAATAGCTCAACTAAGCGCTGAGAACTAAACAGGGTAGATAACAAAAAAAATAGGCCACCAGATAATTTTCCAGGTCCGTAGGCACCTTAGAAGCCCATTCTTACCGGCTTACCTTCGGGATCAAGACACTCTAATACACGTAGTGTCAAAGTAATTACAAAAATGCAAAAAAAAAATTCTTTACAAAGAAAGCAACAGGTAGCGTCAAGTAAGCCGGAGCTCGGGTGTCAGATTTCAGAACTAAAATCGTATGGACGCGCACACGTGACTTCGCGGCTAGCAGTACCGATTTGTAGGGACCTAGGTAAGTCGAAGATTATCGAGTTACGGCAGGGGCAGAAAAAGAAAGTATGTGTAGTAGAACGAGATAGAATGAGTAATGGTCGGTGTATCGTATTTGGAAGTTACCAACCAGTTTTTTTTTTGACATGATAAAATCACTTCTTTTAGTTTTTATAATTCCTCTGCATTTTATTAATTTTTGGGCGTAGCTGATAACGAAAATAACTTAAAAATTAAAATCAAAAATGGCGTCGACGACTTTTCTTAGATTTTTCATCACGGGTGTCGTTTTCGTGGTTTTTGGGGTTGCTGATAGTGAAAATGAGGTCAAAATGAAAATACAACATGGCGCCGACCACATTTTTTGGATTTTTCATCACGGGTGTCGTTTTCGTGGTTTTTGGGGTCGCTGATGATGAACATGACGTCAAAATGAAAACCCAAAATGGCGCCGAAGAAATTTTTTAGATTTTTCGTCATAGGTGTCGTTTTCGTAGTTTTTGGGGTCGCTGATAGTGAAAATGAGGCCAAAATTAACATGAGAAAAAACGTAAATCAATCATTCTATTTTTTTTTTCTTCGGCTTCCCCTCATATTATTTTCACCCTTCGCCACTGTAATTTTCCAAAAAATATTGGACACATGTTTTTTCTTTTTTCACGTAAACAAAAAATGTAGTACATTTGAGTGCATTTTTTTACCGGAAAGAGACGTCACAAGCACTGATGATCTTTGACGCAATTTATCTTCGACACTTAATCGTTACTTTAAACACTCACCTCAAACAATAATCCATTCCTCTTTCAAAAGCCAACGCCAAAGAGTTCAAACTGCAAGACGACCAATGTATAGGCGTCACCGCAGTACTAGACGGACTCATGATACACTTTGCATCAGGACATTCACAAAGGTCATCCGTGTCGTGTTCCATACCAAAGTTATGGCCCATCTCGTGGGCTATAGTGGTCGCCACTAGGCCTATCACTTCGGAATGGTTCGTGGAAACTCCGCCTGAGAATTCGTAGGTGCAAATTGGACCCTTTAAAGCTTTGCCGACGACACCGTCGTTGAATTTTTGGCGGCTGAAAAGAAGAGGTTTTGTTAGTGAACATTTATTTATCGAAATACCCCTTACTGTTAATCATTCTTGGCATGGGTTTTTATACCTAGTGCGACAGTGAGCTCGGAATTAAAAAAAAAAGGAATTTAAAATCCAGTTCACAGTTCTCAATATTATCTCTTATTTATTTCATTATAAAAATCTACCTTTGGATGATCATAGCAATCAAGGATCGGTGGGATTTGAATTGCTGCACCCGTAAGCATTGTTTCCCATTTTCATTTTTAAAATGTATATCTAAAATCTCTTATTCGAAACAATTTATAAGAGAAACAATTATCCCACTAACATTTTTTTTTTAAATTAGAGATCTTTTCTCAGGGCAAGCTTTAAATATTTTCAGTCGCTATAGCTAGCTGGTAGAGAATGCCTAGTGGCATTAAGTACGCCTATGTACCGCTCTTGTACATGAAGTTTAAATAAATAAAATAAATCACAATAAACTCACGTAAGCAACTGCGCGTTATCATTAGGTATATCCTTGACAAGCACAGATTTCCTGTAGCCCAGGAAGTTGTTCAGTGTCCTATCTCCGTTCTCCTCTAGAATGATCTCGTCAGTCTCCGTCCACACCACCACGCCGACCAGGGCTATGAAGATGTTCAGAGGGGAGTATACCTGGAAATATAGAGAGGATTTTGTTGGACTTTTTTCGAAGAAAAAGTTAAATAAGCACTTATTATAACTTTAATGGCTTCCTTGCAATAGGTTGAAAGGCGTAATTTTGTTGCTATTAATAGTATTTTTTTATTAAGGCCTTTTTATTTTTTTTAATAAACTAGATACAAGAATATTAATAAATAATAGGGAAATAAACACACGTAAAACTTACCGAATTAATAATATTAGCGACATCCTTCATCTGGCGGTACACCGTCTGTATCTGTTCGCCGTTCGCCTTGAACTCGCGGTTGTCCGCCACCAAGACCAGCTCTACGTATCGAGACAGCTTGTTCGCGTTGTACGGGCCCCGGACTTCTGTGTCGGACGGGGCGTTTCGCTTGTACTGGAAAAATAGAAAAACAAATGTGTTAAAACGTAAAAAGGAGTAAAAAGTATCATTATTGGGACATTCCTAGTAACCCAATCCAACGGCTGGGTATGAGTTCTTTTCATTTTTTGTTACCTCAGTGGGTTTTAACATTAGCACGGGCAGACTAGAACTAGTTAATAATTACTTGTAGTTGTTATCACTAGAGATCTGATATTCGGATGCATATTTACCTATAGCACGTTTTATTCAGGCCGGAAAGAAGCCGACGCGGCTTCTTTCTTAAAAAGCATTTTTTTTTGTTTGCGGAATTTCATAAATAATATGGTGTGTATAAAATGTAGCACTCATAAACTTAATGAATATTTAAAATGAATTCAAACCAGACAAGAAATTTGTAGAGCATAACAGGTAAAAATACTATCATTCTATAATCAAATGAAAGTAATGAAACTATTTGAAACTATTTGCGGCCACTAGCCTAACGAAGCAGTCAGTTTACAATTTATCATAAGCAAAATCCCTTTAGATATTGTTGCGATTGAAGTAAATACTCGAAATGACCTAAGGGGTCCCCAGCCATGTCATATACAGAATTCTTAGAAGATGCTACTCCTACATCAGTTAATTAAACACAAAGATGACACCTGGCGACATAGTTAATTACCCCTAATTACCATTAAAGACTCCAATTGAACCTTAGCTTAGGACCGAATGATTCAACCGTGAACTATTCCATATCATAATGTTTTGGTCGTTGGTAATCCAAAATAAATAAATAAATATCATATACGAGAATATATGTATAGCTAATTTAATTGTCAATGCCAGCTACATGATTGGTTTGCCCTTTCAATAAATCAAATTGTAATTTAAAGCAAAAGCCGACCAAATACAAATATAACATAAATATATACATAATACATAAATATAACATAAATAAATAACACTAGTACCTACTTAGCCAGCGACTTCGTCCGCAAATAAAGTGACAGCTCGGCTTCTATGCATGATATAATAGTTATTTCATCCCCCCATCTCGGAAAGAGTATTTTGCTCTTCGATATCTGAGTGCAAAAGCCGTTTTTATCGTCTAGAGGATAAAGTAAATTTGAATTTAGAACATCGTATGCACTAAGTATGTGAATTCAAAACATAATTAAACCTATTTTCTTCTACCTCCATGGTGCCGAATTTATCATAGAATTTTTTTAAATTTGTTTATAAGACTCGGAACCTTCTTCTTCTTAATTTGTTTTGCGCGCGCAAAATTTATTTTCTTTTCACGTCATATTGTTAATACCTTGGGTTAAAAACAAGGCACTTGAAAACAAGTGAAAATCCTAAAATTACCACTCATTATCTAGCGACGAGGAAGTTTATTTGACGCCAACAGAATTATCTGAATTTGTTAATAATGCGTAATTTTGTTTTTTGCGTTTCCTCGCTGAGGTGGGATGAAAAGTTACGTGTTGCAGTCGAGTGCAAAGATTTTGTACCTCGTGCTCTTTTGATTCCCTCGCTAACGCTCAAGATTCTGAGTTTTGAATCACTCGCTGCGCTCGTGACTCTATTTTAGAATCTTTCACTTGCTCGGTCATCAAAACTGAGCACGCGGTTAAAAAACAACTTTGCACTCTTGTATAACAAATAGTCCTCAGCCGCGAATAATGTTGCTTTATGCCAGTGAAAGATTTTTTTGAATTAGATAATTAGTTCCGGAGATTGCCCCCTACTTACCAACAAATTTTACATCTTTATATTATTAGTTAAAATCAATATTATCCCTTTATGCTGAATTTACCCAAATGAAGGTTGATATTTCTCTAACCATAATAAAGCAATCATGTGGTTTTACCTATTTTGATTATTATATATTATTATAGTTAGTATATTTTTAATATCAAATAAAAATATAATAACTAAAAATATTTATAATATATACTTTTAATTTATATACACTTTTTATATTTATTTTTATATACATATAATTTAGAAAAGCATTAATGTGCGTGCAAAAAAAAATTCCACACGAATGAAGTCGCGGGCAACAGCTAGTATTTTTGTAATAATTTCCACGCGAACGAAGTCGCGGGCAAGAGCTAGTATTTTTGTAATCATTTCCACGCGAACGCAGTAGCGAGCAACAGCTAGTTTTGTTGTAATAATTTCCACGCGAACGCAATCGCGGGCAACAGCTAGTATTTTTGTAATAATTTCCACGCGAACGCAGTAGCGAGCAACAGCTAGTATTTTTGTAATAATTTCACGCGGACGAAGCTCGCAGGCAACAGCTACTCCCCAAATCATCAAAGATGATTGTAACTCACTCGACTGATCCTGCTCCTCTGTCTATCCTGTTCGCTATGATACTTCTGGAAGAGATGAGGATCATAGCTCGCGTTGTTTGTGACTCCTCCCACGTAGCCGCAGTGATAATTGTTGTTCAAGTCCCCGTGGTCGTATATGTAGTGGTTTGATTGGATGTCTGATCCTGGAGATAGAGAAAAGATAAGTAAGAAGATTGCAGGCGCGAAGGTACCTAACAAGCCGATTCCTGCCGGATTACGTTCGGGAACAAGGCACTACGTATTGTCTACATATTGTTATGTCCTATTTGAGGGTATGGATTTATGTCTGGTAAGTGGAAATCGACTCACTGACTGTGTCTCCGAGAATACAGGGGTGATGTTTAATCTGACTGCTAAGCATGGGCTTCCAATCATCTTATAACAACAAGTCCATGAGGATATCTATCTACACTTAGCAAAGAGATCTTAATCTTTATACGTGTACGGTTTAAAATACAACAACAGTATTTAAAGCCCACCTTTCCACTTGACACAATTTAATCCGAATTTGAGCAAAATAAATCTCATATTCTTCGGCGTATTAGGATAGTCGAGTCGGCTTGATATCCTGCTCATAATGATTCATTTATCATCAAATTCAAATCAAAATCAAAATATTTTATTTCACATAGGCCTAGATGGGCACTTATAAAACGTCGAAAAAGGTGCACGGTTCGCGTTGGTCGATTCCATGGAGAAGAACCGGCGGAAATTGATGACTTACCTAGGCATATCCCTGGCAGTTGGCACCCATGTTTCGTCAGTAATAGTTTAATTACTACGTAAAGCCTATTGATTTAATAGAACAGAAGAAGTTCAAAATAACATGCAATAGTCAGTTTATTGTTACAAGAACAAAATCCAATTACCCAAAAGAAAACCCAGTAACACAAGGAAAGACTGGAGCAAACAAATAAATTTGGGAGCATACCTTCGGCAGGCTCGATGTACTTCATTCTTTCTCCATCGAAGACGATGCCCCGGACGCCATGACAGGTAGACACCGCCACCCATGAACCAGGCTTACCTCTCACCGTCCCTGAGTATTGACATAAGTCTATATCCTGAAAAGAGACATGTTGAATTTAGATGTAGGTAAAGGCGACACTTTATTAGAGAATAGAAAAGTTATGCTTCTAAAAAACACTTTGAACTAGCCTGTTCCTTTGCTGCCCTCCCCAGCGGGACCTCAAACGCTGGGCACACAGAAAAGACGTAAGACGAGCACGGGGCGCGGACAGGGCGCGGACGTGACGCCGCGCCCCGAGAGACGACGAGCGAGGCTCGTGCCTCACACCCTGGTTCCCTTAGCGCGCTATCGCTTGGCTTATAAGTTTTTTTTTGCGCCCTGGCTGTAGGCCTTATACTCAAGGCATCCACAGGATAGTCTAGTTAAGCAGAAGCCAGCCTCATAGGTTGACCTGCGGCATGCCATATGTCGAAAAAAATATGCTTCTAAAATAGCCCAGCCCAGTAAATTATCCCTATGATATCTTTTTCAGGTTTGGTGGTCAGTTTCAGTTTCCTACCACTACCATGAGTTAAGATCGGAGTCACTATACGAAGAACATCTTCACCCAGCTAACTGGCATTCATCACTTACTGATTCGCAGTCTCCATTCAAGAAGACGTCAATCAGTCAATCTCACTCACACGAACTGCAATTTTCAAATTTTCTCATGACCTTAAATTCTGTCTTTAAATAGGAAGTTTAAAAATGAAGGGACACTTTCAAACCCATAATTTATCAGCCTTGACTGACACAAATTGATGTCGCAAGTTCACAGGCGAACGATTCTTACGGCAACCATGGTAAATGATTATCCACGGCGAAATCTTCAAAATGATGACGGTACTAAGCGGTCTTCCGGCAATTCCACGCAGTTAGGCGGGCTATTAACTTTACTCGCTAGTCTTTCACCACACCATGAGCATTGTATTTAAGTAGAGATCATGCCTCGTAGAAGATGGACCAGTGGTCCACATTGGCCCAGTATCGAAACAACTGGAAGCAATGAGGAAAGAAAGGCCTTTGCAGTGGGATGACGCAGATTAACAGTACCAGTCAGTATAGCTCATTCTAACAGAAAAGGAAATTAAAGATCGATAACTACAACCGTATACGTCATTAATTAATAAATAGAGAATGACACGGCTGAATACCATCTGTAAATTGCTGTTTTTTTTTATAGTGTAGCAAATCGCAAGTGACTTGATGTGACCAAAATAATGATGAATATATATGTTGATAGATAGAGAGGGAGAGGAAGACCATGGAAACGATGGATGGATTGTGTGAGAGTGATATAAAAGAAAAAAGCCGCAAATGATGGCTTGAAGTCTGAAGGAGAGAATGGAAGAAAAACACGTGTTGCGTCGACCTCAAATAGAATGGGACAAGGGCAGGAAGATGAAGATGATGATGAAATGGCTGAATACTAAAAAGAAACACAGTAAGTTGCTGTTTTTTGTGTTTTAGCAATAGTGCCTTCAAGTATATTTTGAGTATTCGGTAGTTTAATCAACTCAGCGTCTCGCAGTCCACTGTTACATATGCTTTTACCAAGCCGCGCCACAACTCACGGTCTTCCACCTTCAGCATCCAACCAAACTATCCCAGGTGGCTTTGATCCATTTAGCAATACGGCGTCCTACACTACGATTGACGATATGCGGTCTCTTCTCTAGGACTATAATAAATACCAAAGCTATTATCAGACTCACCTCTTTCGTAGGTTTATATACAACAGTCTTGCCGTTCTTCTGGTACCTAAGTACGTGGTTATCAGTGACTAAGTCGTGGTTCAGTCGGAGGTCTAGCACGTACTCCTGCCCGTCTATAGGAACCGTTACCGTCACCTCTGAATGATGTGCACCGCTCTGGAACAGAATAAAATGTTGGATTCAGATTTACTAGATAATAATGTTTAAAAACACGCTTTAATCATGCATTTTTTGAGTTCTACCATCCTGTCCATCGTAAGACCCTTAACACCAATAATTGCAATCATATGAACCGAAACTCGAGGGGTTTATTAGTAGCCACTGAAGAGTTCCATTATCCACCTCTTAGCGTGCTCCATCATCAGCTCCAAGATGCATTATCGTCTGAACTACACGTACAGTCAACAAACCAAAGAAGTATCCAGGGTCGAAATATATAGAAGTTTTCTTAGAAACCGATCGATGTTTTCGAATGAAACGAGATTGATAAAAATATTCTTAATTTGTTAATGTAAACATCTGAAGACGTGAAATAGTTAAAAAAAACTGCAACTACATATATCTGAAGAGTTGAAGACCATGGTTACGTATTCATTTTTTGATCGTACGTGCAAAGTTTCCTTTAAGCCGTATACAGAAAGAAAGCTGGAAAAAGCTGGAAACTTATAAGCGCTTACCGGCGCTTGATAGCGCTGGTCCGTTCTACACAAAGGAAGCAGGTTGAAGCAGTTGTTTATTAATTTTAAATGGCAGCGCCCAGCGCTGACCAGCTCGTGTTGAAGCTTGTCGGTACTTGTCGGCGCCGGTCAGCGCGTATCGGCGCGCGTTCATATTATTTTCCTGCGCGGGTTACCAGCGCTGTCAAGCGCCGATAAGCGCTTATAAGTTTCCAGCTTTTTCCAGCTTTCTTTCTGTATACGGCCTTAGACACAGAATAGATAACAGTACTAGCTTTAGTAGTTTTTAAATTGACTTCCAAGATTTCATCACTTACATTGTTTGTCACACACGCGTATCAGCATTTTAAATCGGGGTTAAGACTATGCATAGAAGTGGCACTGTTACCCCTGGCATACCTTTAGGGTGGAGAGGACTTCCACAAACAAAAATAAGTCTAAAATATAGTGACCTAAAGATTCTAGTTGCCAAGATATTTGGGATGAAGATCACTAGAATGATAAGACCTTGCTAAACGAACAGTGGTGACGGTCCCAACTTAAGTGCGTCGTGTCGGTAGTCATTGATTCGAGCCCGGAAACTCAACTTTGCTTGTGATTCATTGCCACTGCTTGCCTTGCTTTTTGGAAGCTTAGCTTCTTGAATCACAACCAATATTAAACAACCTGCACCATATTTAAGATGGAGAAATCGTTCTCCTCCCAGATTGAAAGCCATCAAACAGACATAAAATTATATTAGTCACCGCGAAATAATGGCCTACAATCAAGTAATTTCAATGGAACCGTTAGAAAACAGCAATTTTGCCGGACAGTTACCGCCACTGACGGAGGCCGGTAGCATAGCTAACTTCCGTTCTAACTAAATGGTATTCTGAGTTTTATTTTATTGTAATAGTTTTTATACGGTGTTACACGCTATGCATGTGCGAAGGTAATACCAACCTTCCACTTAAGGTAATAAGTTTAGCATTGAGTTTTTTAGCTGACACATATATATCCCTCTCATTGAGAGGAGGCCGTGTCCCAGCAGTGGGAACATTATAGGCTGATGATGATGATGATGATATATATAGGCTTGCTTTCTGTCAGACAGAAAGCAACGAGAGTTGGATTAGCATTTAATAAGAGCAGGATTCTTACTTCGAGACTGACACGATGAAATGAATCAAAGGAAAAACCAAAAAAAGAAAAAGGCCAAAATTGGAGATCCCCAGAAAAGCTCAGAGAGGTGCCTTTTTTTCGGATGGCAAATCATCAAATGACTCCTCCCGCTCTGGACGGAGCGGAAGTGTCAGACTTGTACTGACTAAAACCCATCCATGTTCCTTCTTGACCCTTTGTGTACCAGGGACGCGGTATCTCTTTCGTTCGAATAGTCCCGCAGCCCCGGCAGGCATCGGCCCTTGCCCTTGGATCGCACAGTTTATCACGTGTTGTTTTACAGATCTAACCCCATTCTGTGTTCAGAAGATCTCATACCGAATTATAAGTCATCAAAACACAGTACCTTGACTGTCATTTGAAAATCTGATGAAGATTACAATGGCACGGCTCCAAATCGAATTGATAATAACCGCATCAACCGCTAGCAGTAATTAAAATCAAATCTGCATACATTTTCACAGTCCGAGGCCATGACTCATGCATGATTTACAGCGGTAAGAACAATATTTATGGTTCCAAAACTAGAAATAGTTCGAACTTGAGAAGCTGACATGTTTTCCCAATAATGTACGTTTTCAAATCAACTCCATTAGGAAAGTAGTCCAGGAGTTATGGAGTTAGGGATACGAAAGAAGAAGGAAAGTATTATTCGCTTAGTCTTTTGGAACATGTTACAGACTGAAGCGTCTCCCCTGCAAGGGAACAGAGCTCTGTTCTATGAAAGAATACTCCACCACGCGGGAGCCAGTGCTGGTCGATGCAATACGTTTTCAATGTTTCGGTTCAAGGTCTTGTCGGTTTCGTCGCGATGGTTTCCTTCGCCATTTTTGGAAGCCCGAAGCACAAAGTACGAAACCATAATCAATGAAAGTCACTGCAGTTTACCATTATCAATGAGAGAGTAATCTCAGAGGTCCCTAATGCTGTGTATCATGAACGTGCCTAGAGCCAAACAAATCTCAGCTTCTTAATCTAGCTTACGTAGGAGATAAATGTTTGAATCCCTTACCGTGTCTCTCGTTGTTGAGATCTCTCTTCTCGTTCTTCCATGATGTACAATGGGCTGAACTATTTTGTGCTTATTGAAGTCTAAGGCTGGTGATTCTGAAACAAAAAAAAAACAAGACGTTAGACCTGAGTCATTTGAATTTGAAGTTCTTCTTTAATAATACCAACATCTACGAGTATCCCTAACATAACAAGACCCCTCGGAAAACAAGTCAAGCCGTTGGTCCAGGTAGATATGTGTAGATCATATTTAACAGTCTTTAAGATGGCCAAAAGCCGTAAAGCCTGGTTGTGTTACCATGGGGTATCGTGTTGTCCACTAACTGGGTTGTGGCTGTCAGCTAGGCAGTCTTTAAGTATAAAATACTGGTATGCAGCTGCATCCAGTAAGACTGGAAGACAGCACCAAGTTGAGAAATAGCGAGTATGATTTTCTCATCTATACAATGGGAAGGGTGCTGCTTAATTTGGAGTTGTGATTATGATCACTTATATGCTTACGGAAAAGGAGGAGGTGGCCAATTCTTGACCGGAAAGTATGATTAAATAATTAAGTGAGTTTTTAATTATACACAGGTACTTCCCGTTCCCCATGTCCGAACACGAAGTCAAGATTGGAAGATAGAAGCAAAAGGCACAGGAAACGCATTCACTTTGCCAATGAAATGATTCATTAGAAGAATTTCAATTTGCATACGCCATTGTACAGTTACCGCGAAGTCTTTGTTTTGAAACCGTGAAGGAATGGTGGGTAATGTTGATTATATGCAGTTTTTCTTTCTAATTAATGCAGTAGGTACTGAATTCATATTTTTGTGATAAGCTCTGCATACCGATGTGGAGAGAATTTCACAAAAACATGAAAAATCAATTACTAAAATATGGGTCAGGTACTGGCACCTATTTTGGGCACTACACATATTATAAAAAAAAACGACGAAACGTTTCGAGAAAAGGCAGGTAGTGCCCTTGCGCTTTGCTAGGCTCGTCCTGGCGGGTTGCACGGTAACTCCATGACATTGAGTAAATTCCTGAAACGCTGAAGC
Source organism: Xestia ashworthii (assembly GCA_950022955.1). Classification (NCBI taxonomy): domain Eukaryota; kingdom Metazoa; phylum Arthropoda; class Insecta; order Lepidoptera; family Noctuidae; genus Xestia; species Xestia ashworthii. The sequence continues at coordinate 15,317,359 of OX465570.1, read as the reverse complement.
GTTAATATTATGTTGATTATTAATTTTTATTTCATGTTTAGCCAGCGCGGAGTATGCATAAACCTTTATTAAATCCAATATTTTTATTTGATACATATAAACGTGGAAAGGAAAAGGACACCTAAGAAAACGATATATGGTTTGTGAGGAACGATAAGAAAGAAAACCACATCTTCAGCGAAACACTAGATTTTTTCTTTGATTATTACGAGTAGATTGCGACAGGTGACGATCTGTGCCGGGGCTGCGGGACTGTTCGAAAGAGATACCGTTGTTCCGGAACATAAAGGGCGAGGAAGGAACATGGGTGGGTTTTAGTCTGTAAAAGTCTGACAATCCCTTCCGTCCCGCCCAGAGCGGGAAGAGTCATTTGATAATTTCCCTTCTGAAAAAAAAAAACTAAAAACGTGACGATCTGTGGTTTCTACCTACTCCCGAAGGAAATGGTGTGACTGTTCTATATGTATGTATCGCGACAGGTTTCCTCATCAAGTGTGCGCGTTATAACCAGTCACGTGGCAGTCAAAATTGTAGCTAGCTTAGATCAACGACCGGCTTTTATTACTACAACAGACACGAATGAATGAACATGTGCCCAGAATGTTAATTTGGTGCGAAATAAATTGCAATTAGATAAATTAATTGCAGTGCGGACATGCGTAATGTTGGAGCTGTCATATGCAAAATGGTGGTAGTAATTTGGTGTTAGTTTTTGTCGGTCTGTAGCTGTACATGGAATCGTTTTTTATACACACACTCTCACTTTAGATCTAACTAGTTTTTGCAGTTTGATGGGACTCAAACGTGAAATGCTGGTAGTGTCTGTGGGTATTTTTTGTAAATGCAAGTTTGTCCCACCATCTTCGCCGTTGTCTGCCGCGATGCCGAACCCACTCATCATAGTTCTATATTTGAGGTTGGCGCAGCATGTCTTCTTATTCCATACTTCACAATTACATAGTCACCTCCTCTCTAGCCATATCGTCTTTCACACTGTCAATTCGTCGTGTCTTTATTCATCTATAAGTACTAATATTTAAACAAAAGCCAAAGAGTTTTTTTATATATGTTCGATCGCGCTAATCTCTAAAACTTCCCGCCGGTTTCGAAAAAATATTTTGCTATTTGATAGATCAATAATTATTGAGGAAATATCAAACTGTGTGCTATAAAATAAACTAAAGCCAAGTGGCAACAAAAACGTCGCCAGCGCACGTCGTCGCCTTGCTAGCACAAAGGCACATTGTTGTCAGCTAAAATGGTGTCAGTAACACTGTTTGGGCACTTCTTTGTGAAGTTTATCGTCTTTAAAGAACATTTTGAAGTAAAGAAGGTTGTTATAACAGTAGAAGATAAGGATGTGTTTTTGGCCTTGGTGTGCCTGATGGTGATCGGAGTAGAGGTCCAAGAATAAAGCTATAAAATAAACATACATAACAATTTGTTTATTTCTCTTCCTAAAATAAAGACCAGTACTTATGTTGTAACGTGAACAGGAAAAAGTATTTTCACCACTCCCGCACGAAAGAAGTGTCTTTCCTCTACTAAAACAGTGAGGAAAGTTGGTTTTTCCTCACTGTTTGAACAGTGAAGAAAGTAATGATCCCGTTCAGAAACTAACATTGCCTGAAAATAATTTTATGCTTAGAATAGAAATATTCATAAGTTAAGATTCATGTTTTTTATAAAATTTATCAAATTATTGTAAGTGTATAAGTTCAGAAAGATTAAAAAAGTTTAATAAAATATTGAAAAAATTACATCTTCAAATTTTGATTTGCTTTGTGACTATTTAATTTATTTACCTATGGTGACTGAATACTAGGGTATAGAACCGGGAAATCCCGGTCCCGAAAATCCCGGGATTTCCCGGTTCTTTACGGTTACTGAGAGACCCGGGAAAAATAAAATGAGAACCGGGATTTTCGGGACTCAAAATATATTTTTCATTACTCATACTCTGAAAGTAGGTTTAAAATTAAGTATTACGAATGTATATTTTTTACAAGAGAAGTGACATAGACGATGTAGACCAAATAGAACTTCCTGTGGTGGAATCGATAGACGACGACATGCCCCTGTCCGAATTGAGCCGTCACTTTCATGAAGAGGAAATTGCTTCAGATAATGAGTCTGATGGTGCTGAGTTTTTAACAATTCCAACAACTTCTACTGTTTCTCACAGCTTCCTTGAATACCACGAATTACTTACAAAAGTAAAAAACGTTGTAAAACTATTTCGAAAATCGCCAACCGCATTATATTGCAGAAGTATGTAACTTGAGAGTTGAAAAAAGAATACTCGCTGACTTGTGACTCAAGTACTCGCTGGAGTAGCCTAGCTGATGCATTGCAAAGATTCCTGAAATTGTGAAGTTGCATAGCTAAAGCGCTCATTGATGTGAATTCTCAAATAAGTTTTTCTGAGGAAGAGTGGAAAGAAAATATCTAACATTTGCATGAAGTGCTGGACGTGATCAAAACTGTATTAGAAGCCTTATGCCGACGAGATGCCAAATTAAACACTATTGTGAAATTGGAAATGGCAATTTTCGAGAACGGAGGCAATCGTGGGTGGTATTTGACACAAGTATATGACCATCTTTTATCAATTCCACCTACCAGTGTCGAACCCGAGAGGATTTTTTCTTCAGCTGGACTACTATGTAACAAAATTAGGTCACGGCTGAGTGACTTAAGTTTAGACGCACTCATATTTCTTAGGACTTATTACAAGGAACAAAAGGATCTTCAAAAAGGCAAAGAAATAATTCAGTTGGAGTCTTCCAACTGAATTGGCTGAACTGAATTTGTATTTTAAGGAAAGACTGATTTTAATCTATAAAGGACTGATTATTATGTAACAATTAAGACTGAAGATGAAGAAGTATTTTAACAGGTTGTGTGATTTTTTAAAGTAGTTATGATTAGGATATTACTTATTATATTGTTTTCATATTTTTTTAATGTTTGTAAAAGTTTTGTTGATTTATTAAAAAGTATAATTGTGTTAAAATTGCGAAGTTTTAAGCTGGTTGTGTGATTTTTATTAGAATAAATACTTTAAATTTATCCAACTCTTTTATTTAAATGATCCTTTTAGGCATTTATATAAAACTCATAAAAATATTAAAAAAATCCCGAAAATCACGGGATTTCCCGGTTCCTGAAGGTCGTGTCCCGAAAATCCCGGGTCTTCCAACAAGGACCGGTTCTCGATTCCCTACTGAATACTTTCTTGCTGGGAGTGGTGAAAAGTTTTGTATGCAACATGTGAGCAAGTTCATTAGGAAAAACGAACTTTCCTCACATGTTGGATAAATAACTATTTATTTGTGGGAGACTGGCGCCTAAACTAAGCGGGCAGGCAGTTATTTACGAGACCAGGTCTCCCAAGAATTGAAAATTGAAAAAGAAGGTGCTGTCATCTGAGATGTTGAAGCAATTCAAGTAGAAGAAGAAGACACGTTTTGCTACAGGATGATACGAAACGCCATCTTGCTTATAGACAAATGAATCACGAAGTCCATCAGAATCAAGGTTTGAACACCATTGCGTATAGCGTCTGAAAGTGGCAATCATAAGTCCGTATTCGTATAGATTAAGTACCAAAACACATTCAGAAGCCTTTAATGGCTTATGATTATGCCTTACTTTTATGAAGTTTAATAAGACACTATACTTTAAATTAATCCAGTTCCATTAAGATCAAGAGCGTATTAATTCGACCGGATATGACACCGTCAAAATAAAAGGAAATCGACTTGGACACATTATTTAGGACTGAGTAACGAGACTCGAATAATTATATTAAAATGGAAGCTATGCAGTAGGGTAACCATAAAACAATTTGGCCTTGATATCTCAATTATGATAGCACAACACATATGGAAGCTATAGGATGACCTGCGTTTAGAACAAAGACACTAGTGTATTCGTCGCGGACGAGAGAATTGCGCGTTAGGCTGTAGATATGGGGCTAAACATAGTATATTCTAAGTTTGATAAGGGATAAGGGCAAGAGAATGATGACCTAAGTTTGATGCAAGGTTCCAAATTCAGCGTTAATAGGTGAACAATTCTCGAATTTTAGAAGTACATAGGTTTGGATTACTATGAAGATAATATCCATTATACTATTGAAACAGTGCTTCCTACAACAAATTACCAGAAAATGACAGTTTGAGACCGGTGACTTTGGATATAAACTCCTTCCTCCATCAGAAAGAGGTATTTCCACATTCCAGCAGAAGATGAGAGAACGTCAGTACCGTGAGTATACAAACATGCTGTACTTATGAAGTCGAAGACTTGTCTTGTCTTGTCATTCATACAATTTACAGTTGCTTGGCAAGTGAAACAAAGGGTTCTCGACATTCTAGCACATATACGTACATTTTAGAGGACATATTTGTCCACTTTAATTAAGACTTAGCCGCCTATGTCCTAAATGAGCAAATAGCTGAATACCACACGCATTGCGCTCCCGCCGGTTTTGGGCTGGCCCAGTTAAAGGTTATTTATAGAATTCCACAAAATAGCGTGATGTGTTAACAATATTAATTCCTAGGTTGACATGGCAATGAAATTATTTACTTGAAACAAATTTGTGCGGTCAGAATTATTTGGATAACCAATTCGGTTGGCGCCAGTCAAAACGATCAGGCTATTTTGGCTGTTGTCACCAAAATAGGTCGTTGTCTTGGAAAAACAGAGGTCTTTGACGTATACATATTGCCAAAATAAGGTGCAAATTAATCAATTGTGCCAAAAGTGTATGATTCTTTATTGCATTAGCATCTTTTCAGTTAGTCACACATTTTAGCACTATGTATTTGGCGCTATCAAAGTATTCAAATTATCACCGATCTCTTATTGTTCATGTTTTTGGGGAAGCCCATGGAGCATCGCGATAAATTTAGTGAAGAATAACAAAAGCGAACCCTGACATGGATTGAAACATTAATTTAACAAAGGGGTGACTTTTTGTTTGAGGTACAACACAGGTTTTGAGAAAATATGTCAAACCGCCTTGTTTATTTTCTTCTTCCATTTTTTCGGAGTCTGGGTTCGTGCCCGGTTGATGGCAATAGGCTCGCCCCTATTATATGGGACTAAAACATAGCCGGAGCAATGTCGGTGTACTATTAGGTACACCTCTCCCTCGTGATGTCATGTATGTATGTATGTATGTTTTTTTTTCTTAGCCTGTCATGTGTAGCATTGCTGGAACCCCCTTTGCTCCCCTTGCTCCTTCCAAACCTTAACCCGAATCTGAACATGTTCTCCCCGCAAATAAAATCACATCGTCACACCACCTTTGCCGCATATTTATTTAATACAGACAAGTTGAAAGTTTAGTAAGTACTTGAATGAAGCTATTAATAAAATAGATCAGACAAGTACGACACGGACGTAAACAAACGTTATCTACACTGGGGAGCCAATCAGGAAGCGAATGACAGTAAGTTATTAATGGAACTTTGTTGCAAATATGTCGACGAGCTTTTATAAACTTTTCTTTGGAATATTTATTCAAAGAAGATCACTTTTTTAGAGCAATAGTTATACCTGCTATAAAAATAAATAAAAAAGAGGTTCCGACGAATTGAGAACCACCTCCTTTTTTAAGTTAAAAATTGCTTATATCGCAGATTTCACCCGCGTAGTTCTCGTTCCCTGGGAGTACGGGGATAAAAAATAGCTTATGTTACTCGCTGACTCGCTGATAATGTAGCTATCCATTGCTGAAATATTTTTTAAAATCGGTCCAGGACTATTGAAGTTTATCCGTTATATACAAAAATAAAAACCTTTTCTCCTTATAATATTAGTATAAATTAACTTTTGACCGCGGCTTCAACCTCGTGGAGGACGAAATCTATAACGCAGGAATGTCCTACCGGGATAAAAGGTCAGTCGTTGAAGTATGAAAAGGTCTTGCCTTTTTAGACGGATTTATTTCGCATTTCGTCGTTGAAATTCTAACACCACGTTAGTCAATTTTCGGCGGTTTTGATATTTTGTTGCCGTTTGATAATCTGAAGAAAAGACAGTCGCTCCATGTAGAATACTGGTACCCAGCTGCATCTGGTAAGACTGGAAGCCGGCCCCAACATAGTTGGGAAAAGGCTAGGCAGATGATGATGTTTGTTAGAGAATCGGAAGACGCGTTGTTGCAGCCACTCAGAAACAAACAACGTCGAGATCTCTATCTAATTTAAAGTGACCACAAACTATAAAATAGTATTGTACCATTACCTAGGTATAATTATGCAGTTTTCCACCAATAAAGTTGCTATTTTTGATATACGTCGTGTTAGAACTCCAACGACGATCAGGTATTGGATGCAAGAAAACTTCAAAGAGATTTTTTATACACATTAGTTAGATAATCAGCACATAATATCACAACGCAGATGGCGCTACCTGCCTGTACACTAATCTCTTTGGCTTACAGTACTTTTACTCAAATTCCTCCAATCCCTAATAAAGCCTTCCCCCGTAATTTCGCCACACACCTACAATCTACAAAGCGACGTTTAGAGAGATAAAGGGTGTCCCACATCCTGTTAAGCATTAATCTAATGTTATCGCCCGTTATGACACCTTAACAGATTTAGAGATTAATACTGAGGTAAGCGTGTGAAGATTTCAGCTTAATGTGTTATTTAGTGTCTAGTTATAAATCTTGGCATATCATAAAGGCGGTGCCTGTATCAAATGAAATTAGCTAGTGAAACTTCAGAGCTGGAAAGGTTGATCAATATTTGAACACGAAAAACAAAAATTAGTGGTTTTCTAAACTTAAGTGGGTCGGGGGGCTTTTGGGAAATATTTTTGAGTGGTATTTTGGGATCACAAGGAAAGAAAAACAAGTAATGTGTACTTTCTTGCGAGTTACTGTATACAGCCATAGTATAAACAGGAGTCTTTTTTATACTTTGATACAGCTGATTACATGGTCAACGGCCGCAAGTAGTGTAGTCACTTGAAATTACAAGTTAAGAGCGGGCCTAACGCCAAGTAAAATTCTGATTTCCCCCGCGCGTCTCGCCACACCCGCATTAGTGCGTTTGTCAAACACGGGCGGCAGCGGCGCCACGATGCGCGACGCGCGGGACCGAACTCGCGTACTTGAAATCATTGAGCTGAGTATATGCAACATAGATAGATGAAACCACTTTCTTTTCTTTTTTTTTAGTTAATTTTTTAACACCTTCAATGCATTCCTATGTTGTTTGTATGTAGTGAAATAAAAGTTTTGAGTACTCCATTTCATCTTAGTTTTCTTAATATTAGGTATTTATTTTAGACATCGGATAGTTGGATGCATTTATTTACTATAATTTTTGGGCAAGTAATTATGGAAGCGGCTTTTTTCAACATAAATTCCAGAAATTCCGGGAATGCATAATTAATAGGATACAATGGTTGGAAGTGACTTTTATTTTATTTTATTTATTAGGGACAAAAAAACAGTTAAGTACATGTTCAGGTTTAAAATTATGAGTACTTAAATAAATAGGTAAACATGTAACCCACACCATTGTCCACGGATTAATAGATGAACAAATAAATAACGGAAAGATAAATTTTGCTTTTAGAGTTGATTTAAATAATTAATGTTAGATTAAGATTGTGGTGAAAGTATATTTATAGCCAGTGTTTTAAATTTGTTACTAGAAAGAGAGAATATATCAATGTCCATGAAGTGTGTGTTATAGGTTTCCACTAGTTGACGAAGAGGCACTCGTGCCCCGGCGTTGGTCCTGCATGAATCCACGTGGAACAACCGGGGCACGCGGGCCGCCCGTCTGACTACATTTCTTGGTACCGTATAGCGTAACTTATTTGTAATTTCAATACAGTCAAATCTATTGTTACACAAACCATGCAGCATCATGGCCACCAGAAGTAAACGCCGAGACTCTATGCATTTCTCTATATTACGGTTTCACTTCGATAGATTACAATCCACCGAAAAATAATGCGTTATATTGTAAGCAGTATGTTCAGTTGACAATATATTGAGAGTTTACAACCTCGCAAGAGAGACTACAATTTAACATGTTTGACAATTTTACGGTGACATTATATGTATAATTATGAAATTCAATTTTTAAATTACTTATCTTGACGTTTGTTACGCCATTTTGGTAATCTACTTTTCGACATTAGTTAGCATTTGATTCTGTAGTCAGAAAGTTAAAAAAAATATCAATTCCGGAATACAGAATAAAAAGAAACGTTGCAGGTATCCATACATTCGATTCTATAATCAGAACTCTAAATTGGTTTTTAATTTTTCTACAAATAAGAAACGATCGTTAGAAATATCGTATAATCCATGTATAATCATCATAATAATTTGTTTATTAGTTTTATTCAAAAACACTGATGACTGAAGCTTCATTTACATGAGGCCATTTTCTTGGAAATACAAGTGCAATAATTGAATGTAATAATTTAAGCGCAATAATTGACTTTCAAGAATTGCAAGCAACTGTTTACTCAAAAACTTGAAAGCAAATATTATATAAATTTACAATTTAATAAAAAAGCGACCAAGTGCGAGTCGAACTCGCCCATGAAGGGTTCCGTAGCAGCAACTCAAATATAATGAATTGATTGAATGTAAGGTAAATTGCGGTATACGGTTTATGACGTATTAAAAAAAAATACTTACTAGATCTCGTTCAAACCACTTTTCGGTGGAAGTTTACATGGTAATGTACATCATGTTTTTTTAAAAGTTTTATCATTCTCTTATTTTAAAAGTTACAGGGAGGGGAACACACATTTTACCACTTTGGAAGTGTCTCTCGCGCAAACTATTCAGCTTAGAAAAAAATAATATTAAAAACCTCAATATCATTTTGGAAGACCTATCCAAAGATACCCCACACGTTTGGGTTTGAAGGAAAAAAAAAATGAGTTTCAGTGCTAAGTATGGGGGAACCCCCAAAGTTTATTGATTTTTTTCTATTTTTGTGTTCACAGAATACATCTACTCACCAAGTTTCAACAGCATAGTTCTTATAGTTTCGGAAAAAAATGGCTGTGACATACGGACGGGCAGACAGACAGACAGACATAACAAATCCATAAAGGTTCCGTTTTTTTGCCATTTGGCTACGGAACCCTAAAAATACGTACTGTTTGCGTGCAACACTCTTGGCGTTATGCAACTCAAGCTTCGTAACGTTACTACTCAAGGAACCACCGATTTGGTTTTTGAAATCATTACTGAAAATAATATAATACGAACAAATATAAAAACTTTTTTGAAGGCGGTTTTATTTTTTGCAAAAAAGTTTTTATTTTTCACTTTTTAGTGGTTCACAATATGTGCATACCCTTTCACAGCGTACCAGCGTGATTTTTTGTTATGAACTGGTGTAAACAATAGACAGACATGAGATTTCAGCAATCCCAGTAAGAGACACATTTGCTACAATTAATGAGGAGTTCCGTTGCCTTTCTCCGAAGTTCTTCATCTAATCTTTACCAAATTTAAATGGGATCACTCCGAGAAAGTACTCTTTCAAAAACTACCCAAATCGCTTCTGGTGTGCCTATAAATTTGAAGAGTTCTCTCTATTTCTCCAGGATCCCATTATCAGGATCCTGACTTGATGATTATGGGACCTTCTGGGAAGTATACCCTTTCAAACAATTAAAAAACAAATTCGGTCCAGTCATCTTCGAGTAATCGGGGAACATTGAATTGAGAACCTCCTCCTTTTTGAAGTCGGTTAATAACGACGTTATGGGACGTGACTCAAATATCCGGATAGCCTTTAAAAGATTTGGCCGAGTATCGTTAATTTGCTTCTAATAATTGAAGAGTTCCGTTCCTTTGTCATGGATCCCATAATCAGAACCTAACCAAACTCTCATCAAACTACCCTTGAAGTACCCTTGCCAATAAAATAAAAAAAAAAACAATACATGTCAGTTCCATTTATTGGCTTATCCCCAATAAATGGAACTTAATACACCTAACTGTCGTTATCTGGGAATATTGTACACATCTGTGTACCCCCTCAGAGCATACAGGCGTAATGTTACGTCATGATGTTGTATAAACAATAAACATTCAAGCGATTGCAGCAGTTACTGCAGATTTGCCGTGTATATTTGAAGAGTTCCATTGTATATCTCCGAAGAAAGATCTTCAGCAAATTAAAATATAACCACACGGGAAGCACCAGCTTTCAAATTAAAAAAAGAATCATCAAAATCGGTTCACCCAGTCGAAAGTACTGAGGTAACAAACACTGTCGAAATCTGGGTGTATTGTACCATCTGCGTACCCCCTCAGAGCATACAGGCGTGATATTACGTCATGAAGTTGTATAAACAATAAACCTACAAGCGATAACAGCAATCACTGCAGATTTGCCGTACATTTTTGAAGAGCTCCATTGTATATCTCCGAAGACCAGCATCAGATCTTCAGCAGATTAAAATGGGACCACATGGAAAGCACCAGCTTTCAAATAAAAAAAGAATCATCAAAATCGGTTCACTCAGTCGAAAGTTATGAGGTAACAAACACAAAAAAAAAAAAAAAAAAAAAAAAACACAGACGAATTGATAACCTCCTCTTTTTGGAAGTCGGTTGAAAATTAAATTAAAAATTAAAAAAGTCCTCCGACACAATGTAATAAAAGTTAAATAAATTATGATAACTACAACGTGGGAAGTTGCTTTAACCGAAAATCTAAGATGCGTGGGGGTTCATTAATCTTAGTTAAAAACTGTATTAAATCTAAGTCTCGGAATGATATAGTCGATCTATCGGTCGAACACAGCATTGAATTGTCTTGTGTTGAGCTTGATAAGCATATAATAGTGTGCGTTTACAGACCCCCTAATTACTTGAACTACTCTATCTTTGAGTCAGTAATGGAAGATGCTTTGGCAAAACTTGTAACTGGTAATAAACCAATAATTATCTGTGGTGACTTCAATGTTAATATCTTAGAAAATAATGTAAATAGCAGTAGATTTTTAAGTCTTTTTAACACGTTGAACGCCGCTTTAATTTTTCAGTCTTTCTGTTTGGGCCGTGGGGGACACCGTATGGTCGACATACAATAGTTCCGTTGGGGCCGCGGGGGACAACATATGACCGCGAGTCAGAGGCGATTTTAAGCGTCTCTATTGGGCCGTCGGGCACAGATATGAAGCTAATATGTATTTGACGTGACCCCCACGGCCCTGCAGACAAATAGATTGTATTTGGTTTTTAGTAAAAAATATGACTTAGAAAAATATGATAAATCATTTCGGGACACGTCTTGTTTGAAAGTTCTAAAGGAAAAAGTGTGTATGATAATGTGTTCTTTTCTATTTTTTCCATAAAATTACTATTTAAAATGTGTTGTAAAATTCTGTATACTGTTACTTTTTACTGAAGTAGTTAAAATCTGGTTAAAGTGGTACTACATAGCTATGGTTATGTATGGCTATAGTTAGGGTTTAATTTTTCGGGGATAGTTTGATGAATTAAACTACATGTTTGTAAATCAGAAATATAATAATTATTTATTACAGTTTTTAATTGAAACAAAATTAAATCAGACTTATTGAGATCAATATCAACGTTACTACACCTATTATTTAATGAATTTTATGGAAACAATCAAAACAAAGAATTGGTTTGTTAGGGCAGGTTTCACAAAAAGTTACAACTGTTTTCGTCTTGTTTTTTCATCTTGTTTGTTCGTGCAGGACATGAGCGGGGATGACCGACACCCCGACCCCCGCGGCCCCCGCCAACGAACAACGCGATTTATTTCCGCGTGGGCCATGGGGGGCCACTGTTGAGTGACAGTAGTATTTTGGTAAAATAAAGTCACTAATTACTTTTCTTCGATTTATTTCATGAGATTTGGCACATTTTCTAGCCCCTAAAGCAATAAAAACATAAACGTAAAATTTAACAATCGGGCATTTTTGACCTGGCTCCTTTTACTAAATAATTGAGGCCCATATGTTGTCCCCCACGGCGTTTAACGTGTTAAATCATTTAATTTGTCAAACGTGTTTTCAGAACCAACTAGAATTACTACAAATACTGCTACATGTATTGATAATGTTTTTTGTTGCTGCGACTACATACATAAATCCATCGTAAATTACCTTCCTTCTGATCACAGCGGTCAGACCGTTGCTTTCGCGTCCAATATACAATTGCAAAGAATTCAGATACAAACTAGACAAATGACACCAAGCAATTTAGACAAATTTAATAATAATTTAATTAAGAAGTTAAGTATACCGGGCCCTAATTTAGAGAATGTAAATGAATTTTATGAAGAATTCTTTTCGGTTGTGCACACCGAGTTCAATAATACTTTAAAAAAGAAATCTAAAACCATTGGCCCTAAGTTTATTTTCAGTGACTGGGCAACACAGGGTATTAGGAAAAGTAGGGAACGGTTGTTTGAGCTGTACGGTCTTAAGCCTTATATCAACACAGAATCTTTTAATAAATATGTTGCTACTTACTCGAAAATTTTTAAAACCACTTGCAAGGTAGCCAAATCCTTATACATTAGCAACAAGATTAAATCAGCCGATAATAAAATAAAGACGGTTTGGAAAATAATCAACAGTGAAACAAATAGAAATAAAAAACAAAGTAATGACTTCACACTAGAGACCTCACGTGGCCTCGTCAGCTCCAACAGTGAAGTTGCTCAAGAATTTGTAAATTTCTTTACCAGCATCCCAATTAAAACTACAGAAACCTTAAATTCCTCTCCCTTGCTCTCTATTGATTTATTGAAAGCGAACGTTTCAGCCTGTCCAAATGAATTTAAATTTCAGCATATTAACCCCATAACAGTCGTAAAAGCTTTTAAGCAAATCAAGATCAAATTAACCGAAGATCTATGGGGTTTGTCTATCAAAGCGTGTACCTCAATTATTGAGACTGTAGCACCGTATTTAGCCTTAATATTTAATTTGTGCGTGGATCAAGGGGTCTTTCCGGATCTTATGAAATTCAGTAAGGTAATACCGCTTTTTAAATCCGGGGACAGTAAGGACACTAATAACTATAGGCCCGTATCCGTGTTGCCGGTTTTCAGCAAGGTGTTTGAAAAGATAATGCTCAATCAAATGCTTAACCATTTTAACATCAATAAAATATTGCACGAGCAGCAGTATGGTTTCACCAAAGGACGTTGTACAACTGACGCCGGTGTCACTTTATTAAAACACATATTTACTGCGTGGGAAGAGGCACAAGATGCCATAGGAATCTTCTGTGACCTTTCGAAGGCATTTGATTGCGTGAATCACGAAACCCTGATCTTGAAACTTGAGCATTACGGTTTAGGTAAACTTGCGCTCAGTTTAATAAAATCGTATTTGAGTGATAGACAGCAGCAGGTACAAATAAATGGTGTGAATTCAATGGGTTTAAAAGTAAAAATGGGTGTACCACAAGGTTCCATATTGGGTCCCTTCCTCTTTTTAGTTTATATAAATGACCTACCCCATTTATTTAACAACCACCCGCAAATGGTGTTGTTTGCTGATGATACTTCTTTAATATTTAAGATAAACAGACGTGCCACTAATCTTGACGACGTAAATAACGCCTTACTGCAGGTCCATGATTGGTTTACCGCAAACAATTTAGTTCTAAATGGGAAAAAAACTAAGTGCATTAGATTTGCTCTACCAAATGTCAAAAGTAGTGATTGTGACATAGTATTGAATCAAGAGAAACTAGAATTTGTCGATAAAACGGTTTTCTTGGGAATCGCGCTCGATTCAAGGCTACAATGGGGCCCTCATTTAACATCTCTTGCAGGACGGCTGAGCTCAGCAGCATATGCTGTTAGAAAAATCCGTCAATTTACTGATGTCGATACCGCGAGGCTAGTCTATTATAGTTATTTCCACAGTATTATGTCATACGGTATTTTACTATGGGGACGGGCTGCAGACATCGAGTCTATATTTATTCTGCAAAAAAGAGCCGTCAGAGCCATATATGACTTACGTCGACGTGATTCTCTAAGAGAGCTGTTCAAGAAAATTAATATCATGACAGTACCTTGTCAATATATCTATGAAAACATCATGTACGTTAGGAAAAACCTGCATTTATTCAGTAAAAGAGGTGACAGACATCACTATAGTACTAGAAATAGGGATCAACTAGTTCAGCCAGGTTTCAGGCTTGCTAAAGTAGATTCAACTTTCATGGGGTACTGTTTAAAATGTTACAATAAAATCCCTCCCCACATTCTTCAACTGAATGAGACAAAGTTTAAATCTTGTATAAAACGCACACTATGTAGGCAAGCATATTATAAGTTGGGGGATTACATTGCTGATAAAAATGCTTGGCTCAATGCTGGTCCTGCTCCACAACCATAGGGGCAAACCAATTGATTCCCAGTTTAGTTATTGTGGAAGCTGCAGAAGATTGTAAAAAAGATCCTTGCATTGTATAGATTCCATATATTAGTATTATATAACTTCATAGCGCATGTGTGAGTACTATGCACTGTAAAGCCACCATTTACATCTAGTAATTTTATTTTTTTTGACTTGAATAAGCCTTGGCGGCTGAGAGAATGTCATGCTCACTCAAATGTCTCGGTGATGGTGGCGGGTGTGTCGGGTCATTTAGTTCCCTTCAATATGGTTGAGCTGAATGGTGCTGATACATGCGTCATGTTCGTGAACGGGCGCTGTCAGTTGAGACTGGTCATCTCTTAGCTGCCACGGTTAATTTTAATTACTTTATTTTTATGATGTTGATTTAATCTTTTCTCTGGACGCTCTTAATGTGCACGTCTTTGTACATCGTTCTCACATATATGTTTAATCCAACATGAATGATGTAACCAAGATTTTGTAACAATATTTTGATTTAAAAGAGTGTCCATGGAGTTTCTTGCCCGTTCTTCTCCATAGAGATCTACGCTAGGGAATGGGCAACTACAGTACTTTCTCAAGTTATTATGCCTTGTGACTGTGACTGTAGCTTTGATTTTTCTTTGTATTTTTGACATTCAAAAGTGCCGTAATGGTCTAATTGAAATAAATGCTTTGAGTTTGAGTTTGAGTTTGAGTTTAAATAGAAAACAATTGATTATAGTTAAGTCCTAGAAACCAGTCATCACTCCACTTTCCGTGTCTCATTTCGTTAGTTAGTATTCCATAATCCCTTTGAATAGTATACATTATTGTACTAGTCAAGATCTTTCATTTGATACCCATATTGAAAAAAGGTGATTCTCCATTTTGTGGTGGCGGCCATCTTGGATTTTAAATTTATCATAGGAAGTATTCTACTAGTCACGCCCTTTCATTTGATACCCATATCGAGGGAATTGTGAAAAAATATGTAAGTAATCCGCCATTTTGTGTCGGCGGCCATCTTGGACTAATTTTCATCAAACATAGCTAGGAACACTGCCGACTAATTCACCTTTCTAATAAAAAACAAAATTAAAATCGTTTCATCCGTTCGGATGTTACGATGCCACAGACAGACACACACACACACAGACACGTCAAACTTATAGCACCCCGTCGTCTTTGCGTCGGGGGTTAATAAAGGAACTTTGGTAAGCTAAGCACGACAGGTGGTCAAGCTATACAAAACCAGTTTATGCAGATCTCTCATTGTACCGAAAATATATACATGGTGAGGCCACGTTATACTGGAAGTGTAAAAAAATACTTAGCAAGAGTATTGTAAATAGGTATTCATAATTCTTTATGAAAACCTAGGTGCATACATAAGGTATGTGAGATTTCGGTAGTAGGCAAAAAATAAACGTACTTCTCTAGTGATACATTTTGGTCATTATTCTAATTATTTTCGACCTCGACGGTACTACCGAAGTACCGACAGAACCATCAACAAACTCGATCACTCGATTTACATTATTTTCTGGGAACTGATACCTGACACAAGCGAGTGTTGGGAATCACATTAAAACATTTTTTGTTAAAATGGACTTTACGGTCATAAACATAGAGTCCATTTTAAGAATTTTAAATTTTAACGTGATTCATATTATGATTCTGCTGAAGCGGCCATTTTAGGATACCCGTCTATTTTAAATCTTTACTAGCCGACCCGACCTACCTACTACCTACCCACTACTTTCAAGTAATAACATAAAGTATAAGTAATAAAACAAATCCTTTTAATAGTAACTTCCATAATTTTATTAAATTTATAATAATATACCAACATAATAGTTAATTCGTACGGGTTGTATCAGCCGAAAGACGTCCACTGCTGGATATAGGCCTCCCCCAAGTGTCGCCACATTGACCGATCTACGGCGACTCGCATGCAACGTTGTATGTAATTATAATAATTTCAAACAAAAACAATGCACGATCAAATCAATCATCCGTTTATTTTGAGTTTACTATGCGCTTAGGCACGTAAAAAATACATAAGTACATTCGACCACGGCAATCAGCCATAAATTGAGTGTTCAACTGCTTTACTTCTCGCTTCTTCCGTTTTGCTATTGTATTTTTCTTGTTAGCCATGTTACTCAACAAAAAATTAGTAATATTATGATAATAATAAGGGCGGCTAGGCGCGGAGCAAAGTGACATAGACTGCCCGTCTCAACAGAGCGAGGGCAACTGATCGGTGAAACAAACTGATGTCTCAAGCTCGCGTCCCGCGAGACGGAAGACGGCGCATTTCGCGGATTAAAAATGTAGTAAGCGCCAGATTCTTTCGAGTCTATTATCTCTTAAAATAGCAAATATTTTGAAAAAATTCTCAGAGTCAGCCCTAGGTTATACATGAGTGATAATATTTATGTAGTTTATGGTTCAGTAATATGCACCAAAATAGAATACAAACCAAAATTGTTGAAAATTAGAGGTAACTTTGTGACGATTTTCTATCGAGAAAATTTTATCCCATTATGTTTTTGCTCAGACCCAACCCTCACATTTATAATGAAGTTTCCAGACATATTTTTTTTTTCTAATTTGAACATGATTTACTACTCTAAAAATCTAATCTAAGATTGAAGATTTTGCTTTAGGCCCGCTCTTAAGACATAAACACACTGGGGACTGCCGATAGAAGCTACGAAGGGTTAGGTGACGGTCACGCGAGTTCCATGATTTTTGTTCACTCAAAGAAGTTTTCACTTCAGAAAAAAAAATATGTCTAGGTCTCTAATTACTATTACGTTTGCGTAGTTAGTACAAAGGAGATCCCAGATTGGGCTATTTTTTTTTGCCGGCCAACAAAGAAAACTTATTATTGTAGTTCAGAACTTGAATAAGAATGTAAAAGGTTGATGACCCTATAAAGTTACATAAAGCTTCACCGATGATGCCATTAAGGAAAGCATAAAAATATTTTAAACCTCTAAAATTTGAGCCTTCAAATATGAAATTCTTAAACGAATTGCCAATCCAAAAGTTACGGCCGAAGTCTCTGCAATGTGCAAAAACCTCTTTGTCGTTCCACTGCACTTGCAACTTTAGAATTTGTAACATAAAGTTCAAAATAGAAGAGCTTACGTTCCAGACTATGCAAATCGCAGCCATATTCGATAGTCCTTTGGCTTCCAGGTTTCATAATCTAATTTGCTGACCCTTACACATTTGTATGGTAAAAAGAAAAATTATCATTGGTGTTGGCATCCCAAACATTTTATAAATTATATTTTTGTTGTATTGCAACACTATCTGTCATGTTAAGTGTCAACGTCATTATTTTAAGTTATGTCAACTGTCAGTTCCTAAAATATAGCATCTCGATTGTCTCCAGGAACAAGGCACGTTTTTATTACACAAAACCTCTCTCAATTCTACCAGCCAACCTAGAATTTACAGTCCCCAACAATTGGGTTGAAAACTATAGTAGTTCACATAAGATATCATCACGCCTATGATCTCTGAAGAGTTAGGCAGAGGTGTATCTAATAGTACACCCACATTTCGCCAGTTATGTTTAAGGACCATGTAATAGGGGACGAGCCTATTGCCATCAACCGGTCTCAAATCCAAACTCCCTTTTTTTTCGGATGGGAAATCATCAAATGACTCCTCCCACTCTGGGCGGAGCGAGAAGGAGTGTTAGACTTTTACCGACTAAAAACCATCAATGTTCCTTCCTCGCCCTTTACGTTCCGGGGCGGTATCTCTTTCGAACAGTCCCGCAGCCCTGGCAGGAAATCCAAATTCCCTGGCTGCTACTAATAACACTTTTCTTTACCCGGGAATCGAACCCAGGACCTCATGCTCAGCAGTCGCACTTTCGACCACTCGACCAACGAGGCAGTGTAGCAGTTTATACTATTTCAATGGATTTTCAATGGAATGAAAAATTAAAACGCAGTATTTTCCACCTTGTGATTAAAATCGGCACGAATGTTTTGCTTTTTATTAATGCGGCCAACTTTTATTAATATAAATGAGATTATTATAATATTCATACCTGTGAAGATTTATCGTAGGTTTAATTTATGAATTCTGCATTCCCATTCACAATATTTAATACGTCGTTATAAATTAATATAGTCATTTATGTATTGTTTTCAAATCATTTAATAAGTACGTCATAAAATAATAAATTAATGCAGGCAGGCGTTCATGTATTGTTTTGAACTGACATGAATTATTAAGTACATTGAACATACTTACTCATCATCATCTGCCGAGCCTTTGCCCAACTATGTTAGGGTCGGCTTCCAGTCTAACCGGATGCAGCTGAATACCAGTATTTTACATGGAGCGACTGCCTATCTGACCTCCACAACCCAGTTAGTAACACTGGGTAATACGATACCCTTTGGTAAAACTGGTTGTTAGACTTTTAGGGTCACGACGACTGTCAAAGATCTACAAATGACCGCCGGGATCAACCGTTTAACATGCTTTCCGAGGCACGGAGGAAACTCGGTATATAATGGGTGGTCACACAGACTAGCCTAGGCAAGCAAGGCTCATAATTAGTACATTGTTATGCAAAATTCTGCAAAACATTATAATAAATTACAAAAAGCTTTTCTTCAAATCACGTCTTTTATTCAACCGACACTGTTACGCCCGCAGCACCGTCACCTTTTATCAAACAACCCCCATGCATATGTAAAGTTGAACAATTAACAATTCTTCACACAGCACTATACAAAAAAAAACAAAAAAACATTGACATGGTAGGAACGCCTGTGGTTTCTTGTGAATAATCCAACCCATACAAGTTAGGGGTTCTTATTAAAAAGTTCGCAAACATCTTACTACTATTTTAAATGCGAAAATTTGGATGGATGGATGTTTATAACTCAAACACGCCAGAACGGCTGAGCGGATCTGAATGAAATAAGAAAGAGATAGATTATAGTCTGAATAGCACATACACTAATTTTAAGTTCCGTTCTCCGCGAACGAAGTTATATACCTGATGGAAAAAGCCAAGACCACTTTACCCGAATTTCGGGCGCATGGCCAAACTACTTTTTTACTCGTCCCACTACCTTTTTTTTTTCAATACAATTTCACGAAAAATTATCTCAAATATTTACCAACAACGCTATACTTGCTTGTCACTGCCATTCTAGCACCAAAGAATCCTTACAGCACTGCGGGGTTCATTATTAAAAAGTAATGAAAATCTGGAATCATCATCATTTTCCTGCCCTTGTCCCATTCTACTTGGGAGTCAGCACAACACGTTTTCTTCTCCCATTCTCCCCTATCAGACGTCACGGCATCATTTACTCTTTTCTCTTCCATTTCATTCTTCACTCAACCCATCCATTTTACAATGAAATTACATTGTTTACGGAAAACCGTCTCCAACTTGGTCTTACCATATTTAACAGGGCAAGTATACACAAAGACAGAAATACTTGCAGTCCCCAGTCACCTTCTATGTGCAATCAACATTCTGTGCCGGATTGCCATAACATTACACTGATTTAGCTAACTGGTTGCTGATTATGTACCCTTTAATGTACAGTTTTATAATAAATCTCATGGTGACAGACAGACATGCAATCAGCTGGGATTACGTAGATTGTACTATGTTTGTCTTCCGACAGCTTTAGTTAGCGGTTATATCAGGAAATGTGCAGAAAAAATGCCAGAAACCGTGAGATTCGAGACAAGGAAGTATACTTCAAAAACATGGCGATTTAGGATCAGTGTTCAGACCACAGATTCAGCCCCAAGCAGGTGCTTTACTTTGTGTCAAACATTGCATCATCACTGCTCCCAAAACGGTAAAAGCTCTCATTGAAATGAAGCCTGTGGTCCAGCTACTTTGATTACGCTCCAAAAACTTGGTTCATCAAGGGTCGACGAAGCCAGACAATCTGTTCCAACATCATACGTCTCTTGTTTATAAGATCAGAAAGAAAAACATTGAATTTAAGCAGTTTGTTGCCAATAACTGCAGAGGATAAGAAACAGATGTATGATGAATGAAATGTTGCTCGAAAAGGTTTCAAATATGCCTTTTATTTCTTAACTGGCAATATTTATGTCTCTTTTCTGAATTTTACTGGCCAGACATGGCAGCACAGATCGCATGCGAAGGGCAATAAGATTGCAACAAACATCAATAAAATATATTAATGTCAAAGACAAATCACTTGGTTTTATTACACAAAGTAAAGTGTGTTATGCAAGTTTTCAATGGCTGGTAGACAAGCATAGTCGAAAGATCACTTTGGTTTAAAATATGCCATGTTCATTTTAAGTAAAATTTCCATAATACAACCAAGACTTTCCGAATGTGAGATGGTTATGATTCTGTTTCGGGTTACGAAGACAAAAAAGGTTTTTATCGCTGCAAACACAAGGAAATAGGGCTTCTTAGTTCAAGTTGGCCGCTACTGATCCAATTTGGGTAGATGCGGTATAATTGACCCATCTCGGACACAATGCGAGTGTGGAGCCCCAACACAGGTTATGCTACACCTTTTCTCCTGGCCGTCGTATATAACTAAATGCATCCTCCAGGACTTGAATGAGGCAACGACAGTGCTGTCCAGGTTGCTCGTGCTGGTTGGACAAAATCTGATTCATCGATTCGAGAAAAAGAAGGGCTTTTTACAGTCAGATCTTATTTGCAATAGACATGAATCATTTGAAAAGAACTCATACTATAAGCCAATCAATCTGTGAGGCACAACTTCCTGAATATGCTTGTGTCCTAAAAAAATCTAATTAGTCCGTCAGTTAGATTATAAAAAAATATTTGACCTGTTTTTTTTCTTTTGTTACATAAACCAAAATTGACGAAGATACGACGCTTTTAAAAATCGCAATACGTCACGACGTGCTATAGTTTTTAGTGCGTTGTGACGTCACGAGCCCCCACTCCCGAGTTTTGATGCGTTTTATCTTTGTCAGTACTCAGTGATTTACAAAAACAAAAAATACGTGACCATTATTTTCCAATACTCTAACTGACGGACTAATTAGTTTTGCAATTTATTGGTGGTGGAAACTAGCCTATTGCGCCCGCGTCTGGAAGACGAACATTAGAACGTTTTGGTAAAAATAAGTGCAAAATTACACAGTCTTTTACGACAATATTTGTAAGAACATAACTCCTTCGTTCTCGCTCTTCTATCTCTCTCTGTCTCTCTTAACTCTTCATTTATGCATAAATGTATACTGTTATTGTTATTAAGGTAAACACAGGGTCATATTGTAGCTGTACTGTACTAAATCCTTTTCAATAACATCTTACAACTTACGGGAAGGGATCATCTATTCTTAGTTAAAACTACACGACCCTCCATACTAAATCTATATTTATTCTCGAAATGACAGCCCGTTCCTCGAATACGCAAAATTAATGACAGTTGTTCGGCTACATTTACGGTTTCATGTACTAAATCAAAACAAACATGGAGGATCTTAGTTTCTGTGTTGTATAGGGGTTAAATGGTGTACGGATACTGAGATAACCATCCAACTTGCTAGACTGAATAAGCAAAGGAGTGCATCAAAATATTCTTTACAAACGGTGACATGTTAATGGTAAGAAGTTTGAGGTTCCTTAAAAATTAGAGGTCCGACTCACAAGTCATAGGTCTGATGTTCAAACCTAAGACTCGCACCTCTAATTTTTTGGATTAAGGGTGTTCTAGGTCATGCAAATTT
Organism: Xestia ashworthii; assembly: GCA_950022955.1. NCBI lineage: Eukaryota > Metazoa > Arthropoda > Insecta > Lepidoptera > Noctuidae > Xestia > Xestia ashworthii. The sequence goes on along the minus strand of OX465570.1, from coordinate 15,295,207 downwards.
TCGATGTAAGTAATCATCCTTCCCCATGCAAATTCTTGAGTATATCCAATTCAGGAAAAAAACTGCAGCAGTCATTATAACACCTAATGTGACATTTCTGCTTCTACGGGATACTGGCGCGAATTCACAAATGCGTGTAGTAATAATTAACATGTTTCGAATTGGCTATCGTAACAAAGATTAACATCAACGCACTTCCGTTGGATGAGTCATTGTGACCGGAAACCACGGAAGACTAAATGTTTGGAGTAGCTATTATGAATACTAAGCTAATATTTAAACCTTGCTTATCCTGACACCTATGTCACTCTTGACTCTGAGTAGACACGGTGTCACGGAGTTGTTTGTATGAAGAGATTGAAAAAAGCTTTAGAGCGATAGTGTCTTCGCGGTTTCCGAACATTCTGTGTTTAAAAACGGCAACTGAGATATGAACTATCTCACCAGTAATTGCTAAAGAGTAAGGCAAAAGTGTACCCGTGTACCTAATAACACCCATTTCGCCCAGTTATGTTCAAATCCCGTGTAATAGGGGGTATTAAACTTGCACAAATCTAGACTAAGGTGCTACTGAAAAATTCCACAAGAGAAAATCAAATTACCCTTTGCCTGACTTCGGGAATATCGAACTCAAGAACCCATTCGTGCTTGCGACCACTAGACCAAAGAGACACTCGGTGTTTGAGAATCGTTTCGACAAAAAATGTGTATATTGTGACTTCCCGCTTTGGTCTTTTCCGCATTATCCAACTAAAATTTGTGTCTGAAAACGTCAACTAGGAGTATATCAAGATAATATCATATGGGTGGTGTTCTTCTGTATACTAATTAATACTAATTACGGGACCAGTCAATGTGGGGACACTTGGGGAGGCCTATGTCCAGCAGTGAATGTCTTTGGGCTGAAATAATGTCGCTAAGCATAGTTAGTGTAGTTTAAAACGGTGCGTTTTAGCTGTAAACTGCAGTATTACCAATTCCAAGAAATGTAGTATTACATAAGAGTAATACAAAATCTGCATGAGCGGATGTTTTGCATTATGCAAGTATGACTGTTACTTCATTTTTGTTAAACGGTTACTAATAAATTCAGTATTCTTATGGCGAAAACATCAGGAGAAGTCTGCTTAGGACCCGCTTTCCTTACTGTCAACACTCAACAGCTTTCTCCAAACCACCACTGCAATGCAAATTACGCGGGAAAAGACAGCCATGACAGTTTCACAGATAACATAATCCCGCCCGATAAGACCATAGATATCTAGATCCCCTATCTCTGGGAGGAATAAACGATCAGTTCTGTACTATGGGCATTTAATATGAAACACGGTTTATAAAATTTGTACGATCCATTAGTTCCAAGATAATTAAAGCTTCAAACTTCCTTTGCAGTTTGCATATCTTCAAATTCTATTGCCTTAGCTTATTTTATGCGAGAACTTTACTTGAAGAGACGGAAAATGGCGGCACGTAAACGCCCACTTCTGGACTTTTCAGCAGAATGTTGGAAAATGTCAAAAGTTCGGTAAATGTATTGGTGATCCTAAATCCCACTACGTTTCTGACACAGAATAAATATTTATCATTATACGGATTGACTTTTGAGCATTTATTCAGCGACTTTAGACACTAGTTAAAAAGCGGCAAAGGCTGTATTGTGTGCATTTTTTTTTTCGATATTATTTCAAGATTGGTCCTTACAAAAAAAAAAAGGCTCAAAATTATAAAATTGTTCATACACGACTACCTACACCCTCTGAAAAAAATCTAATAATATGACCAAGTTTCCCGAAAAAGCACCGTAAATTTAAATCGGATTTTAACAGTTCACAGTAAAATTCCGGGTCTCCCAAACGCATTCAAGGGTTATTTTACATTATAATGACATGCACCGATCCGGAACCCTCCAATGCATTTGTGTGACGCGAAACGCCATTGTCCGGGACTTTTGACAGCCAGCCAACCTTAACAGCCTTCAACTAACACACCTGGTTCAAACGATTCTAGACTTTGCACGTTTGTGTTAAAGATTAAGGTGTGTGAAGATGTAACGTTGTTAGGGTGTCGTCCGATAGGTCAGTGACATGCGACTTTTAGAACTCTATTCATATACGATGCTCTGTAAACAAACTGACATAGAAACTGTGATATAGACATATACAATAGTAAACTGGAGTAAAGACTGATGCTAATGAAAACTCGTATCAAACAAGATTTTAAGTGTCTAAAAGAGTTTTTAATTTTGATCTTATTCGGCTGAGTCGAGCTTTATAGACATAGAAACAACGTAATTTGCTTTTCACACTACACAATGCTAATTTATTCAAAGACAATTATTTATAATTGCAGAAGCATAACATTATTCATCGAGCAACGCCCATAACCAAAATATAACGACCATAAAGCTATTCAAACGCAAATAAAGCACATCTTTAAAAACAAACAATTTCTATGTTTGGACCATTCGAATTTCAAATGCAACACGTGATGCTTTTTTGAATAAACCGCCCGGCCAGTCTCTTTAAAAAAATTAAATATCAAATGCGTTCGCGCCTTTTTACCCTTTTACCACAGAGGATAATAATCAAAACGTTCTTTTTTTACGCGCGATGACGCACGGTCTGTGAACTTCCTTCCATTGTGAGAATATCTCTGAAGCCAGTTCGAGCTTGGCCTAATACGGTAGTCAAAAAAATAAGTGACAACCTATTTATGTCCTGTGAAGCTTTACGATGCATCTAAACTCGAATCCTTGAGGAAAATGCAAGTTAAAATACGAAGACGAACTTAGGAAAAAAATCGACACGCGTCATAAAATTAAAATTCACAAAGCGTAAAACGTTAGAATTTATTATGAACAGCGATAAATTCATATTGATATTCTAGAAAACAAACGTTTATCAAATGTTTTTAAATATTGTGAGACGTTATAACGTTAGTTTAGTAATCAATTTGCAGTCATACCTACCCATGATTACAGTTTCCTATACTCGTGTTCAAGATAATACCACTTACCTACTTCATTCTGTCACCATTCTCATGGTAGGTATTGCCATGATCACAGTTTTTGTTTTATAATGTATTGAAAAAGTTACCTCGCATTTTCCTGTCCTATTGTCCTCAAAATAATAGTTATGATATAATTTAAATGGGGGTAATTATAAGTCTTTACACAATAGGCACTGGGTACCAACCATAGTCAGCGGATGTTTAATTATTTTTAGGGGAAATAACTATTTCAAACTGCTATTGCGGACAAAATTATATTTTCGGATATCCTCCCCAGTCCCTGCCTATAAAAGTAGAGGAACATCAATGGAACTGATCAGAAAGGAGGTGAAATGCTAAGATGAGGACCAATTTAGGTGCAAGGAAGAAGAAATGTTGCCATAAATAAATTGGGATAAGGAGAGAAAGAAAAACTGGAAGGAGGACGCGCGTGGTCGCGTAATGGAGGGAGTGAAGGGCTGCCTTTGCCCAAGAGAAGGAAGAAGTTGCCCGTCTATGACTTTGGCATAGACAGGCAATGCAAGAAAGGTTAGGAATATCATGATGAACCTTAAAATATGGGACTGTCACCGACAAATCAACTATTTTTATTATATTCATTGGTACTTTAACCACCTAACAGGCCTCAATATTTTCAATCATTTACCTTGCAAACACAGTAATACAATCCTGTTATTACCGCGGTACAGGTCCAGTGCTATAGGTCGTAATTTACGTAATACGAGAGAAAGTAAACTGACCAACTGGCCGACCTTGCCTCAATTAACGAGTAGCGAAAAAAATAATAAATGTGGTAATAATGTTCTACAGTCGAGTTCAATTGTAAATAAAGTTATTAATTAAGCTAGAATATTATTTATTTGACTGTTCTAAAAATTTACGGTGCGGAATTAAGACCAATTATAAAACTTGACTTTATTTGAATGCGTTTTTTTATTTTATTAATTAAGTACACAAGTGGTTTAGTAAGTTTTACTAATTTTTTATTTACAAAATGGCCCCAAATAACCTCGGTTAAATATTTGATTTATGTTAACAAGGACCAACAATTGCCCCAACAACCCTTGGAAAAAAGCTATAATTCGTTGCAGATGAAGAATAGGTAATAAGTAGCTGAACAACGCAAAATAATCTATTGAAAATATCTTCGGCCCATTTACTTTGGTTTTTGTTATAAGTTCAGAAAACAAGTACGAGGTCAACTATAGGTAAAAGAGACCATAGACGAAATCCGTTTCTGAACGCACATAGCACCTGTCAAACGAACAAATGCAATTTGCGTTCGGATATCACGAGGCGTGTGTGACAACTGGGCGTATTTAATCGATTCACAATACTAATTCGATGCGTACGGTTCACGATTTCGCCGGATCGTGCCTTTGCCAGTATTGTTTTAAAAACGAGGCTGTTTCTTCCAATGTCTTGGTCACGTTTCATTCATACTCGATGAAGATACTTTTATTGCTAATTATGGATTTAATATTTCATTTCTACGTTGCAGCGATTAACAATTTAATTTTAATATTAATTGCGGGTTTAAGTTAGGAAATGCTTGAATGAATTTTAAGCATAGTTGCATTTTAAACTATTTTTTATACTGTCTCGGTTGCATAACACAACTCAGTACAAAATTAAACGTCGTTCTATTTCTGTCAATCATTTGGATATGACACGTGTAGCTTTAAATGCATATTTTGTAGTGCAAGTCGGCCTATGAGGTAGGTATTCTGATTAAAATGGAAAATTGTCGTGAATAGAAATTACATTAGTAAAACACTTTCTACATTTCTCTTATCGCGAACGAATCTGGAGCAGTTGCCAGTGCTGCCACCTGCTGGGATTTATTAGTGTTTTTACTTTTAATTCATTATGACACGAACCTTAGGAGTGTCATGGCCACTTTTCATGCTTATCAAACCAATAATGTATTACTACGGGACCGCAAAAGGTACATTCGTTCTAGTTAGAATCAACAAGGGTAATGTTTTGTTTGTTTTTGCCTCCAGTCATATTTATTTCCATCGAAGGTTTGTCCTCTGTTACAAGCTTTACCAATGAAACTGAACGCGATCAGCACATCTAAACTGCCTTCAATAACTGTTAGATAAATGACATAACCACGATGTTCACTACAAGCATCAACTGCATTCGGTTAGATTGAAAGCCGCAACATAGATAGAAAAACGCTAGGCAGATGATGACGATGAACGATGTTCTCTGACAACTCTCCAAAAAGGTTAAGAAGCGCTGATGAAGTTACGGTTTATTGTTGAAATTCGCCCTTAATGTCTATTCTCATTTTCCTGACCGGTTAGAAGACGCATTGTTCGTTTTTGCCAAACATTTGTCTAGTAATCAAACCCTTTCGTAATTTCATGGCCCTAATGACAGACCTACTCTTCAAGTCTTACTAAGACATTACATTCGTCATGCCTGGATGAAAAATTAATGTGATATATTGGTCATCGGATCCATTAGTTCCGCTTCTCAATGTCTACAACACAACATGAAGCATCTGATAGTACGCAACCCTCTTACTTTAATTCAAGATACTGATTAAGTACCGTATTTCCAAGAATATAGCATGTTTCGGACATCTTCCTCTACCAAAGGTCGATAAATGAAGGTAGAAAGTCTGCCTTCCAAAATTTAAATAGGTCCGACTTTCTAGTCATCCCGGCTATTAACCCAATTCCTGACCTCCTTGCTCGACCAGAGACAACAAATTACGCATTTGGCGCCAAATTCAACGTCTATGTCAACAATACTGTGTAATCTTCTTAGTAAATGAATAGTAAAGCTATTATAAGATGACTATCAGCAAACAAATTAACACCTGTTGTGATAAACACGTTGAGCAATATTTTATGAATGAAATATGAATGAGTCACAGATTTTTCCCGCCATTAGCGACGGTCGGTTTTTTTAAACGTACTTATATCTACTGAGATGTGACAAAGGCGTCAGTTTGTAGTCGTTATATATGATATAAGGTTTTGTTATTGTAGATGACCTTCTTTTGTTATGTATTTAGTTAAACGAGGTGTATTTTAGCATGAGAAGCTGCAAATTATGCAGTTATTGTTAGTTTGTTTATCTTATGACTAACTCATCAATGTGATTAAAACTACCTTGATGCGTTCTTTTTTTGCGTCTCTCATAAATTGATCTTTCTTTATTTACTTTAGTTTGGACAAATAAAATGATATCATGGGTTCTAAATACTTACATGTAATGTCCATTGTCCGTGGAACATTTAACCAAACATGGCGGAAAATTGTCTTTTACAATCCGTAAATACTGGTGAAGTCATGAGAATTTAATTATTTGGTCATTAATTTATTAGTTACGTAAGTCAAGTTTTCTTGCAACAGGTAAACTACTACCTACCAGGCTACCAGGAAGGCATGATTCATTGTCCGTGGAACAATTAACCAAACATGGCGGAAAATTGTCTTTTACGATCCGTAAATACGGGTGAAGTCATGAGAATTTAATTATTTGGTCATTAATTTATTAGTTACGTAAGTCAAGTTTTCCCTACAGCAATTTAGTTATGTGGTTGTCCAGATTTATTGCAACAGGTAAACTACTACCTACCAGGTTACCAGGAAAGCATGATTCAACACTAATTGAGTACCTACCCAGTCCTACACAATTACACACACAAATGTTCTGAACACCTGCTGGTTTATGAGAGCCTAGTACGCAGGAAATACATAACTAATCAATTCCCTAGTTAAATTAATGCTTGATTGATGACTACTTCCATTTTAGGTAGACAGGAGGAACAAGATGGTAATGACTGTAATGAGTAGGGTTCTAATCAAGTACAATGTACGTTTTAAAAAGCTGAAGGAATCAAACAAGGAAAAGGCTGAAGCACATAAATTACTAGTAGAACTGAAAGAGGAAGATTTGCTAGAAAATCTGTCAAAACCAATTCAATTTGCTACATGGACGACGATTTGGTACTGGACCGATTTGAAAATTATTTTATCAGAAAGCTACATAATCACTTACGTATCAGCGAGTAATATAGGCTATTTTTCAATTATTCTCGTTTATCGCATTTTCAGTCGAAGATGCAGAGTAATATTTTTTGTCTTCTTCTAAATATACTTCTTGTTCGCATCGACAAAATGACAAATTTCTTTTGACATTATGTTATGTCATTCCTTCAAAACGTTTCTACGGTGCTCATGCTACACGCGCGCAGTTGGCGTTAAACTCGGCATTTTTTTTCTGTAGTAGCTCTGACTCATTCATATCAGACATATTTTATTATAAGTAAATAAGAACAACAATGTTTTCCGATTTATCACCAAACGATACAGTAGCATTGTTCGCGTGTTATCACGGGTTATCAAGCACAGTGTTATAAATGTATAATTGTATAAATTTAATTAACATAAAAGAGTTAGGTACTTATTTTTTTATAAACTTACTACTAATTTCCTTGTAATTAGTTTTATCTCAATTGTTTTAGATATTTTTAATGATAAAAAGTTTGTCATTTAAAAACAACCTAAATTAATTGACATAAAACTAGCTACAGCTTATCAACTTTTTGTTCTAAAACTTTATCACTTTTGACTGTACCTAAATTTTATAACTTCAAAATCAAATATGTACATATATTGCCGTAACATATTGCAATTTTGTACACAGTTAACTTATTTATGCATATTTAATTTTCTTGAAATTGCAATTCTCTACAACAACACTGAACTGAATAGACTGATTGGGTCTGGTTACTATTTATAACTAGCTTATGCCCGCGGTATTCCCTCGGGTAGAGTTCGGTAATTGTCCCGCGGTATCATACTAAACATATTCCCGCGGCTTCGCCCGGGTAGAGTTCGATAATTGTCCCGCGGGATTATACTAAACTTATTCCCGCGGCTTCGCCCGGGTGGAGTTCGATAATTGTCCTGCGGGGTCATACTAAACTTATTCCCGCGGCTTTGCCCGGGTGGAGTTCGATGATAGTCCCGCGGGATCAGACTAAACTTATGCCCGCGGCTTCGCCCAAGTAGAGTTCGATAATAGTCCCGCGGGATCATACTGCCATACCGAGATAAAAAAGTACCCTAAATGTTAATCCAGGTTACAAGCTATCTGTATAAATTCATCCAAATCCGTTCAGTACTTTCTGCGTGAAAGAGTAGGATAACTATAGTTAGGCAACAAGTATTGGGTCTAGCTGCCCTTGGATTGTTGGTTCCGAATCCTATTTGATTTGACTATCTTACACAGATCTTATTTCATTCACAGTTTAATCTCGGCAATCGAGACTAGGCCAACATAACTGATAGATAACCTAGTTAAACAAATGAATTTCCTCGGCCCCGTTAGACAAAGCCACCTGTCAACAGTCGGTGCACGTCTTTAAAACAAACGCAGGATGAATCAACCAGTTTATGCAGCGGTACTCAACGTTTTTCTGGCCTATATGTAAACTAGACAGACACAGGACTAAAAGATACTTGGGCAAAAGATGTATTTGAAAGGTCCCATATCTGATTGTCTGCTTTTTTATCGTGCCATGCTACAACTGCTACAAGCTAAGCTAAGCTATTAATTCAAATAAGTTTTGAAGACGAAACTTCGATTCTCCTTGACGACCTATGTAATCGTTTTAAACTACAGATCGCTAAACCAAATACGGTATTTTTTTGGAGCACATTTTCAAAAAGTCGAAGTCTAACCATTTATGTTTATAATTAGGCCATTAAAATGCGTATTTGAATGTCAGTCTTTAAAAGGATATAGAATTCATTCTTGTTGCCCATTTTTCACACAAAACTACATTTTAGCTTCATATGGAGTAGTATGGGCCATTTCCGGAAGAGTTTATATGGACATAATCATCATTATCTTCATATCTTTTTCCCAACGTTTCGAATCAGCTTCCAGTATAACCGGATGCAGCACAATACCAATATTTTGGCAGCTACTGTATCGGCAATAATGTTCCGTCAGCTTCACGATATGGTACCCCCCTTGAAAGCCCCGTTCGAACCCCGAGTACTGGGGTACCCATGGCAACGAAAGTCATGCATCAGTTTGAGTATCACTGAGCTAATGAATCAATGGAGATCGCAGGATGTGCGTAGGCGGCGCTTACAATCAACGCGCTGGCGTTTCGAAAGACACGTTTCATTGAGGACTAGCTTTTGCGAAATTACCAAGTATCGCGATATTTATCTTCACGCTCTGGTTCTTACCGCAACTAGTGCGTTTTAGATCAATGCTAGGTTGTTTCTGGGCTGCTGTTGAATTTTCACTGTACTTTTTACCAATCATCATCATCAATTAAGCCAAAAGACGTCCACAGCTGGACATAGACCTCCCAAGTGTCGCCACATTGACCGGTCCCGTGCGACTCGCATCCAGCGGATCCCCGCAACCTTCACCAGGTCATCGGTCCACCTAGTGGGAAGCATTTTGTTTATCAATGGTAAAAGATAAATAACAGGTACCTGTTTATTCCTAAAAACTTCGTTGCTTTTTCCAGACACCTAAATCTAATATTAACTGTCACTCCTGTACTTTACAAAGCAGTAGGCAGAAGATATCTGTAACGCGCCCACATGTCGCCAATGACATCACTTCTACATCATCAACTGCTATATTAATCTCTATTGAATCTTCTTTTAATCCTTCGTCTCCAAAGACGAACCTACTTGTTTTGTTTGAGCAAGAATTTACCATTGTTTATTCATTAATTGACGGTCACAGAGCAATTAATCGCGCAGTTTCAACATCATCATCAGTCTCTTGCCCTTATTCCAAATTATTTGAGGCAGCTTCCTCTTCCATACCTCTCTATTACTCGTCACCTCATCAGACACCTCCTTACCATCGTTTCTTTCGCGCAGTGTTAACATTCTACATCAATAGTGACATTGACAGCTCTTGAACGAGGTTAAGATGAGCTGATCGCATTCAAATTCGCCCTTAAGCTACATATTTTGGTTTGGATTTGACGTAGGCTTGCGAAATTCGCATTATCAACCCACTAAAGGGAAAGCCGGTCGCAAAAACAGTTACCTTCGAAACTGAAACGTAGAATGAATGAGTACAAGCCTTTGTATTGGGTCAAATCGATTCAGTAGTATGCTATCGCAGACAAAAAATCTAGGTAATGGAAGTAGGTGGCTGATAGTAAATTAAATGTTTTCGGTGACCGGGCGTTTATTTTCTTGACCGATTTTGGGATAAAACCTGATCTCTTCTTTGCAGTAAAAGCAGCGAATATTGGATGGTTGGAGGTTTGCCTTATAGAAATTGCAAATAGACAGAAGACGTCTTTGAAAACAGCAAAAATAGGAAACATGAAATGCCTTAGCCAGATAAATAAACGTTCATACAAAACCAGCCCACAATACAGGCTATCATAAACCCAGAAGAAAGGAAGAACCTTATAAATATGTTACAACAAAACGGAACTAGTAAAAGAAGTCTTTGTCTCTCACAAAACATTGAACATACTCAAATCTAATGACAGTAACAAACCACTTCTCTTGCAAAGCCGGTCTACACACTTGTTTCCCAAGGAATCGTGACAAGTGTGTGTAATCAGCCTTATCGAGAAAACAAGCCCATCCAACGATACCCGAGAACTCAAGACTGTTTGATTCAACGCCACTTTTAACTGTAACTACATCGCAAATGCAACTAATTGTGGACAGGCATTAAGCTCTGTATGACTATACACGCCATGACTTATCCAAACCAATTCTTCGGCAAGGACAATAAGGTTGATATTGTACTGGGTCGGAAAGCAGATACGACGTATTGTGAATTGCAAGTCAGCCGTGAGTCAGCGTTCAATATGACTAGACGTATCTTGACCTCCCGTTATTATCCGTGGTTTCGCTTACGAACAGCTGTTAGAGACAAATTCACTTTAATTATTTAAGGCTGGTGTTGATAATGATCGTGTTGCAAAATCGAGCATCCTGGCAAGCTGTAGTAGACGGTAAAGTGCTTAAGATTGTCGCAGGATAAAGACAGTTCGCATTACAGACGTAAAGGACACTCGTTGGCTATACCGTTTTATGTCCTACGAAATGTAAAGGCTGGTTGGACCGGTCAACACTACTCGTATATGGTTTTTCAATATTTCAAAGGTATCTTGTGGAGATTGAAGAAGGACAGACAGTAAAGACATCGAAGATCCGCATCGCGGTGATACTTAAAATGATGTGCCCATGTTTACGATGAAACAGTTTTGTGAGATAAAATGACATAGGTATTTCTTTACATCTTTGGAAACTACAAGGTTTTTAAATATCAAGATTTTTCAAGCTATAATTTTTAAGTTAATCTTGTTATAAAAGTCGCCTAAGTGAGCAGTCCATAGGAATGTAGGGCTATAAATGTATTTAACTGCACAGCCATAATCTTCTGGATCAATCTTTTTCTGTTACTGACGTAGCATTCGTTATGATTTGGAGTTTGGAGCTCAGAAAGCACCGGCGACACTGACCATATAATAGCCTAAATTAATCTACTACGCTATGCAACTACTACAGACATTTTAAAATCTAGGCCAGTTGACCTAAAACCTACTTAGGCGCATGTTTGATAACAGCTACTCCTATTATACCTACACACAAATGCTTCTATAAGATCGTCGTCTACATTTGGAATATCATTAACAATAACGGTACCTACTCATAATTTTTGCATCGAAAAACCTAGGAGCATCAAGTACGTTACGTACTAAGTTACTTGAACAGTTCTGAGTACGGAACCCTCATAAAATTAAGTCCATCTTCAAGTAGATTTCTGAAATAATATTTTTCGCACACTAACGCTTTAATGTATTTGGTTAAGTGACTACATAAATGCCAGTCTACATTTCTGCACACAGAAATTAGTATTCTAAGTGCATTCAACTAAAACTAGATCTCCGGACTTGAGTGAAACGTAAGTGTAAAACTATGTCCTTGTCTGACTAACATAACATTTGCTTTTTAGTGCGCCTAGAAAAAATAAGTGGACAGTAAGCTTTGGTAGTTAGTTAGCCTAGTTCAGGCTTTCACTAACAAATGACTTTCTACGCAGACGCTGTAGGATTTGATAAAGGAGTTTTATCAGGTGTAGGTCCGTAGTATCCGCCAACCATAAATACCGACTAAAACAATACTAATAAAGCCACAAACCCGGATCAGAAAATATTTGAACTTAACTTTACGAGTTTTCCTACCGCAAGAGAAGAAGTATCTCAGACTTAGGTAAAATAAGGGAAAACCGGTTTAACTATGGAACATAGAGCCGGTTCCACATGCAAGACATTCCCTACAGTAAATTGAAATCTTTATATTTCTCATTCAGTTCTTTAGCCCTCATTGTAAGATATAAGCAGACAGATACAAAGTAATGCGGTTTTATTTTTTGATTAACCCGTTCAGAAATTCACAAAATTAAAGCAGCCATGACTAGTAGGCCAGGGAAACTAACATAACAATTATGTCTAATTTAAATGGCCACGGCCCGCTGCTTCAGGCTAGTCAACTCGGCTTTCGCTCATAATTAGATAAGTACAATATCGTACACACTTTCCTACAATTTTCTATAATGTCCGGCGCACACAATGCTTGCAAAATTGTCGAAATTGCATGAATGGCGGCTTTGCTAGATAAAGCATTCATGATGATAGTTCATGTCCGCGCGGCAAAATTTGGAATAATTTGCATCCTGCTTTCCGAAAGCCACAACAGAAATCATAAGGCCCATACAAACGATCTTAAACACAATGAGTAATCGCCTGAAAGCCAGTGTTTGCTTAGTGTTACTGGATTTTGTTATTATGTATATCAAAGAGCAGGTTCAGAGACAAATGCCAGATTAGATTCTTCCATCACCGCATAGGCACTTTGAGGCGCGTTTGACCACCTTAAAGATCATTTCTTATAGAAAAATCTGGACGAAGACCCCAAATAAATTGGAAACGGTTCTCAATTTTGTTGCTTACTTGTCTCTATTGCTGCCGCTTGATCGTGCGTGTGCGCCAAGCTTCATTATACACTTTCGCAGTTAAGATTACTCATGCTTGAATCTAAATGACCGGATAACGTGTCGGAAACGTCTATAATTAGCAGTCTATATCTAAGTATTGTTCCGGGGAATGATATGGCTGAACCACCATTGATTGGCAATTGAACACGTTCCTTGAAAACGGCTCCGAGAAACTTGTTACTTCGACCAGTGTATATTTTGGTCGGTGACTCGATATACAGGGTGGAAGGGACGACGCATGTATTCAGTAAGTACATCATTCTGACCTGAACCCCCACATATTTTTTTTCTTCGGTTATTGAAAAAAAAAAGAGCTGTTTCCTACAAAACCGCAATACCTACGGTGAAAATGTATGAAACAGCTTTTGTTTTTTTCTTTTTGTGCTGACTCGTTCTTTATTAGTGATCGATGGCTGACTCGTTATAGAATGGTCACAATGTTTTTACCTGTAAACTATAATCACACAATGACTGTGTTTTAGACCCGTATTTTCCACAATGTTTTTTGTTTTGCATAAATTTTCCTCAACAAACTAATAATAAATGTGAATGGCATGTGGTTTTGTTTGAATGCGCATTAAATGACGTCACTTGAGAAATTTCCTCCTCTCAAAACTTTTCTACGTTTATCTAACTAGTCATCCGCAAGAAAATGTATTATGAAGATGAATCATAATACATATTGACTAGGTATCTTTTTCAACCTTGACACTGGGCGTAAAATTCACTAAGCTAAAACATTTTAATAAGAATTGTGCAAATGATCGAGACATTGATATAAATCTCCTTGGCCTTATATTCTTTTTTTTATGTTAAGTAACGAAAATGACGTGAGAAAAGTTTTGAGTAAGTATGAATGTGGTAAGTATGGATGGGTATAAGAGTAGACGAAGACCAGAGAAACGATGGATGGACTGTATAAAGAATGATACGGCAGGAAAGGAGGTGTCTGATGAGATGACGAGTAGTAGAGTAGTATGGAAGAAGAAGACATGCTGCGCCGACCTCCAAATGAATTGGGATAAGGACAAGAGAATCAGGGTTCGAGGATATACTCGTACATATATAAATGGATATAATATATATCATGATATATATCCGATATACACCGTGTTCCTGAGGATTTACATTAATTTTGAATAATACTTCTATAGCTCTTGTTAAACATATCGTACAAAGGAAGTAGTAGTTTTTAAGTTATTGGTAATTTAAGTTTAACCAATTTAATTTATGTTGTGCTGTGAGAAAGAGTCTTTATTTGTGAGATGTTGCGATGTTGTCATTATGTCATAGTTTCAAAAGTCAACATTTTAAAAAGCATTGTTAACGTCAAGAAGTTTCGAAAAGTTTATGTGGACATGTGAACCAAAGTTTCAAATGCGACGTTGCCAGCTCGGGTAAAGAGTAATTCATATTAGATAAATTTAGTATGATAAGCATTTAGTTTGTATAAAAACATTTTTTTTTAAAGAAATTGGAATTCATAAAAGTGTCCATAGTAAAAAATGGTCAATTTAATGGTCTGAATAACATGCCGAAGTTAATGTATAACCTCAGGAACACGGTGTGTATATCAAACGATTTTTGTGATATATATCAAACAATACAAAGTGGTCTAACAATGTTATTTTGTTAACGACCCGAATGGCGTAGTGGTAGTGACGCTGCCTTACGTTCTTAGGGTCCTGGGTTCGAATCCTGGTAGGAGCAAAATGTTTGTGTGATGAGCATTGACATTTATTTTGTTTCCGAGTCATGGATGTTTATATGTATAATAAGTATGTATTTACAAACAAAAAAAAGTATACATGTAGTATATCAACTATCTAGTGTCCACGACACAAGCTTTGCTTAGTGTGGCACTAGGTGGCGCTGTGTGTTAATGTCCAGCGATATATTTTATTAAGTAATTTTTGGCATTTGTTACTGTATTTCTAGTTCCCAAATGTAGATAGCGTTGGAGTAGACTTAAAACATACACTAATCCATAAATGGCAACACTTCTGCCGGCATTAATGGCGTCAGTCGTGATTCTAAGTACGTAGCCTGATTTTAAATAAATCTAACATTTCAGTTTTTTTATATGTTTATGTAGCACTTATGTATGCAAATAGTTTACATAAATAATAAAATAAAATAAAAATATGGCTTTCATACAAAATGGATATACTTATATCAAACTTGACATATATCGGATATTTTCGAACCCTGAAGAGAATGAAGATGTTGAATGAAGCGTATTCTATCTATTCATCTTGTTTGTTCTTCATTTAACATCGCATTTTCATTTAGAAGTCGCAAAAGAAGCAAATAAATTCACCTACTTTACGTTTATCTGACATCAGCCACTTCAATCATTATTACTGTTAACAAGAGACGCATGCGCCGCCAATCATCTGCTTCGAACGGTGCGGCGCCTAAACTTCGGTGCCCCAACAATCAAAGCCCATCAGCCCATTCAATAAAATCTAATCACGCGACCGAATGATCAGCAATACATACAAATAGTATGACATACGTATTTGGGAACTTGTTATTGAATATTACGTCAGAATTCATCATACATCGAAGTGTCAGAATAACTTTGATAGATAATAGAGTGAACTAACCAAGCAATGGAAGACGGTCTTTTGTTTGAACCTCACCGTACCGAATGTCAATATAATACATCGAAAGTTTTGACCTAATTCGATGATGTTTTTGTGTTTAAAAGAAGCAATGGATAGAGAAGTATCGTTAGCATGAACCATTGAGTCTGAAAAAGGTACAGTCGTGAGGCCTGACATTATTGTAGTTGTGCCTACAATAGATATTAAACACCTGTCAATGATTTGACAATGAACCGGCTGGTAACTGGCGACATTGTGTGACGAGAAGATACGTGAGAGAAGTTTTGAAAAAAATATGCTTCATTGTTTGATTATGTAACTAATTGCTGAGGTGAGCCTATGAGGTTTTGGTAATCAACCTAGTAAAATTCAGGCTGTGGCGAAAACGCTCCTAAGACTTCGGCTGCAAATTCGGGACGAGCGTTTCTTACAGCGTTACATGGAATTGCTCATGTAATGCCCCGCTGTACGTAACATTCAGAAGAGATCTCACGAAAGGAATAATTTGATGTGACTTGTTTCTTATCTAAACTGACAAGCATAAATTAATCAACAGTGATTTTTCCAAAATCTGGAGCTCCCTCATTCGCCCTACTGACTCATTAGTCAGCTAATCAATTTGTTTTGTTTAAACATTCCCGTTCGTTACAGTAATTTGTGACGGTAATAAAACCCTGGATTGACTTCAAACATAAAGTAAGATTCCTGTGGTGACTGTTATTTTAATTTTTTGTGAGGTAGATCGAGAAGATATTTTTGTGTGTTCTCGTTTTTTTCCTTCGTAGGTTAATATTGGGTCCACAACCATTCCTGAACTTACCTATATTGGATCTCTAAATTACATTAGTTTGATCTCTAAAGTATTCGGCAGCCGACAAGCCAGCAATCAAACATAGGGCTGGAGTAGTTGGGACTCAAGACATTACGGATGATAATGATTACGATAGGTTTTATTAACCCCGAACGAGGAAAACTTTCAGCAGTCGCAAAAGGTCGTAAAATGTTATTCGAGACTACTCAACGCACGATCTTTAACTAAAAAGGTGGCGATGATTAATATGAAACCATTTCATTTGCAAAATAATGCGAACAACATAATCCTATATAATAATTTGATGATGAAGATGATATCTTGAAACATGGCAGAACAAGATTGACTTTCTCCACAATTTGCAGCATTACCATCTAGAGTGCAGTCCGTTGCATCACCCAGACGACCTTTAAGTGCTGTTTAAGCAACGATATATGACTTGGTCCAAAAAGTCAAAGTAATTACGCGATTGGCATCTTGAAGTTATTTTACAGTCCGTCTGAATGCCTAAAGAAGACCCACAAGTTGTTTCGTGACTAAGATTTCTTGAGGGACTTATTTCATCAATAAAAAATTGAACGCGATCAGCACATCTAAACCGCGTTCAAGGATGTTAGTAGGGTGTCCAATTTGTATCGAAAACTGAAGACCGAGTTTCTTTATCATCTGACTTTCAATAGGGTCAAAGAACTGAACAAGAAATACAAAAGTATACCAAAACCGTTTTCAAAGGCAATATCTCACCGTCTCCTTCCAAAAGTTTTACCACATTTTGACGAAGAGTTGGCTGGAAAGAGTTTTATCCTCGTATATTTATCGTCTGTACAATTAAAGCGAATGACTTGACGAGTCGCTTGGTCAGAATCAAAAAGAGGTAAATGACGTCTTTTTTTCTGACCGGTTCAAGTCGATTCCACGTCGTTCGTCATGTGGTCCCTTCCTAAGACTGCAAGTGAACAGTTAACTTGATTCCACGTTACTTAACAGTTACATGCGCGTTGCATTCTTACCTAACATCCATTGAGGCCGCGAGAATCAATTCACATTGTGTGAAGACTGTGAAGTGATATATTATACTTCAAGATGTTCGCTTTTTCACGGCAATTTATATGCGAAAGAAAGTTTGTAGACCTGATTGATGGAAAGCGGTGTAGCGGATTTAATGGCTTTGATCTGCGGTTTGGGTTAACTGTGGCCTCGTTTTTCTGGAAATTAGATGATTTCCCATTTGGTTAAAGATGTACTCTTTATCGCTGCCGTCTTCAAGGAAACGATTGTGTGTACAACGTCTTGGTGTTCATGCTTACCAATATAAAAACCATTTTTGGTGCGTTCAACGAGAATATTTTTAAGTGATCGTAGACGTAGATCGTAGTGTTTCTTAAATAAATAAAGACACACACGACAAAAACAATGAAATATGCTTTATTCAACCCCATTCTAAAAAATAAAGTACAAGGTTGATTAATCTGATATTCAGATATCCATCAAAAGAAACTGGGGCAACATTCCAGATTCTCAAATGATGCTCGCTATGAATTCAGTCTGAATAAGAAATTTTGTTCAGTTCATCTCGATTGGAATACTCTTTTACGGATTTTCTGGAGCGTTTTCCTTTCTCCCGAAATTTCATTTCAGAATGCCTTGACTTTAGGCAGCATAACATGGCAATAATAACCTTGGGCGTTACGGTAAAGAATTTTCTACTTTCAGACGGAATGTAAGCAATCAGCATAACTAAGAATTGAAACCAAACAACTAAAATTACAGTGAGCCATGAGGCGTGGAGCGTAAACTGGGTTAACTGAAAACAACAGGCAGACAAAAATCTAAGCCACTGAATAAAGAAGGCTGATCAAAGCTGATAGTAGATGGCGTGTCCAGAGCTTAGTCCCAATTTGTCCAATGAGATCAAGCTATTCGAAATATAAAATGACATTGACAGATTATCTACCAATGACAATGCTTGGTTCAAGCTATGCTAGCGCCATTAGATTTACAGTTGCCTTCGCCATTGTCTGCTCAAGAATACGGGCCCATAACGCGCTGGTTTGCGTTTAATTGAGACTTCCTTTTGTCCTAGTCTCGGTAAAACAAGAGACTATTAAGGGCCGAAGTCTACCGCAAAAGGGAAGTGCTCAATTTAAAATTAAACAACGGTTTTACCTTTGTCCTTAGGGTACTTCTACCAATTAGGATGAAGTCTTTGTGGAATAATTGGACCAGAATGATTACAAGGAATTAGACGAAGATGAAGGCCTACTTGTGTCTTATTCATTAAATGCGTTTAATGCTTAATAATGAAAACGTCGTTCTGAATCCGTGATCTGCAAACGATTGACAGAGAACTATGTGTCAAATAGGTTTAAAGCTAAACGCATTAAGTGACTTGTGGTGCAAATGCTTTTGAAGTTCTAAGGATTCTTGCCAAAGGGCAAAAGTATCTTTAAGTAGAATATGTTACAATCGGGGCTATATATCGCGAAATTATGCCGTGCCGCAATGGCAGGTTGCCTGAAGCTCTATTTTTAGTTGCCGATATCACAATTAACAATTTAAAGTTCACGGTCGGTCGTAAGCCTCATGAAATAAGAAAATTGCTGGTCACTTCTGGGCAGATAATTATAGGTGATTAACAGTAGAGAATGTTACTTTTGTAGAATTTGTAATTACTATATGCCTTCTCGAGATCCCAAGACAGGAATTTCAAAATTTCAACCTAGCTAACATGACAAACGTTTAGGCCCTGACACAGTTGGTACCGATTATCCAATTTCAATCCGAAACCGAATCAAATGCGGGTAGTAACATCAATCAAGAGCCTGTGCAAACGAGGGACTTTTGCCTGTAGATCGCGCCAACCATTTTCATATACTCGTTGGCAATGAGATTTACGGACAAAAGTCCAAATACTCTCCTGTTCTAAAGCACAGGGAACACGGACTAGTAAAGCTTCCTTTAAAAACGCTAAAGCTTTTGCAGCAACTCCCGCAGCAAGCAAAAAAGGAAGGGCGTACTACTAAAAACCGGCGTATTCGTTAATTAACATACCCGGATGAAAGTACGGGTTCGCTAATAAAATGATCGTAAAGGAAAATGAACATTTCCAAGACATTCTAAGGTATTCCAAGTGAATCATGAAGCTGTCAAAATTGTTTACGCAATTATAGGCCGTATAAACAATGAATTAGAGTTTATAATTCTGCTTGTTTATTGTGAAGGAGTCACTGACCTGGTCGGTTAGGGTTTTCAAGAAGTCTGTGTCATGTCAGGATTGTTATTGCGCTGCGAGCTGTGAAATTAAGTTTTTGCCTATACGTGTTGAAGCTCAAAGTATTCGATTTGTAAAGAAACTGTGTTTTTGTTCTGATTTTTCTTTATCGTGTCGTTAGAATAGAATAGAAAAGTTAGAAAATGTTAGTTATTGCGTTAGTGGTGTTGGGTTAGTGCCTAACCTGGTGTCAGAGTTTTTATGCACTGACTTCGCTTTACATGCCCTCAAAAAATGTCTCTCAGGCATGCTGGTCTGACACTCCCTCCCGCTCCGCCCAGAGTGGGAGAAGTCATTTGATGATTTCCCATCATGATCGTGAAGATCATCACCATTATCATCATTCTTTCAATCAAACACCAACCAAACAACTCAGTCTATATTCAAACCGCTGTCGTCATGTATTGATAGAATGATAGATAAATAGAACTTGTCAACTTAAAATCAATCAAAGGTAGATCCTGCCAGTAACCGGTCAAGCGCGAATCAACTTGCGAGACCAGTGCCTTTAACAATTTTCAAACAGTTTCTACTTGACAACTGTCCCGAGAAAATTGTTAACGAACCGTGTAAACATTTGAAAATAATGCTAGTTGTAAAATGACGTGAAAAATTATATGTTAACTAGTTTATGCCCACGGCTTCACCCGCGCCAAGATAGTAATTATCCCACGGGATCGCACAGTGCACATTAGCATAGCGCATAATTTTGCTTTCTTTTGGTAAAAAAATGTAAAATAGGAGCTTATTCGGTACAAACAAACAAGAAAATCTTTCCTCTTTATAATATTGGTATAATTATGTAGATGGATTGAAACTTATCGACTAGTGACACCAGCACTCAATACATGAGCATTACAAATATCTTCAGAGAATTGTAACTGCTCTTCAACTTATTTTCAGCATCCTAATAAATTCATCCACGAATCGAATTCGGCTAAATTTTGATACAAATGCACCTCCTTCCTTGCCTAACTTTTTCCCAACTATGATGGAGTCCGCTTCTAGTCTAACCGGATGACATTTATAAGAAGCAATTGCCTATCTCCTATCCTATCTATCCAGATATAGAAACTGGTACACGACGAGACAGACAGTTAAAACGTTTTAATTACAAATATAACGAAGTTGTAACAGCCCAAGTCTTACTGCCAGACATTAGCCTCCTCAATGTGCGTACGAAGATATTACATATTCAGAAGGATTAAGTTGGCAATGGTAATTCAGTAAGTATACCAAACTGTCTTCAGACTTGGATAGTACAGGATAGTAGTCAAACTAAACTTGACATCCTGGATTAAGCTAATAATTGCCGTTTCTATCAAACCTTTAGGTACATCCCAAAGATATAAATAACAGGAACGGTAATGACATGAAATGAGTTCCATAAACACATTGTTGATTGCAATCAATTTATGACAAATTGACCTATCCCTGCCACGACTTCCACATAAAATGATGAACAATGACTGTTTGTAGGTTTAGATAAGGTCCATGAAACTGCATGCAACCTTCATGACTGGTAAACAAAGTCAGCGGCTAACACTGAATAAACACGGGAAATGCTGATACTTACAGATTGCAGTCTAACCTACGCGGAAATTCCGAAATACCATTGCCTGCAAGATAATCATACAGGATAAGGTTTATCAAAGGATGCACACCAGGAAAATATGAAATAGTTGATTATTGTGATGATAGAACTCGTGTATCTTATAATAGCTACATGAGTGGATGGTAGGTTAAGCTACGCTTATTGAGATCGGTCTGCGGATGGGTGACTATCGATCGCATATCGAGCTCTTCTGTGTCTCGGAAAGCTTAAGCCGCTCGTCCCGGCTGGAATTTGTAGATGTTTGACAATCGTTGTACGAGTAGATGGAAACCCGAACCTCTGACAACCAGCATTAATGGAATCGTTTTCCCTAGTAAAGGGTAAGAGGTCCGATAGGCAATCGCTCCATGTAAAATACTGGTAGTATTCAGCTGTTAGACTGGAGGCTGAACCCAACATAGTTGGGAAAAGGCCAGGAAGGTGATGATGATTGTGGAATTATGGGATTTGCGGCATCAATTCTCTTGCACGTTCTCTTAGTCTTTCTTCAATCGTTTGCTCACAACTGAGCCTCGCAGTTCTTTGAGAATCTCCTTCTATTCGCGACAATCTTTGGCTAGCGGTTCGTCGAAAATCTTTGTGTAGCTAAGTGTTGCTTTACTCGGTTTGACCATCACTTAGGGCTACGTATCCTGGATCACTTTCCTTCCATCATTCAGTTTTTCCAGGATGGCTGCTTTCTTCCTGTGCAGGCTCTACTCTACGCTCATTTTATTCTCAATAAAGGATCCCGGGAGGGAGGGAGTGACTCGGCTATTCCCGCCAAACGCCAAAGATGGCGTCACCAGTCACTTCCAAGTTCAAATAAACCGTTAATTCTGTCATGGCCAGTTTTTGTCGCCACAGAAATTCCGCGAAAAACTCGCGCCTAACCGGTTTTTGTTTATCTGTTGTGTTATTAAAATAAAATAAGTACGTATAATTTTGGTGAGAACAGAGAACTGCCACTATGACGTAATTGGGTCATTACCCATGTTTCTTTTAAAGACAAATCGATGCAGTATAAAAAAGTGGAGCAAATATTTTCAAGACCATTTTGAGGATTGAAATTACAAGAAAAACAGCAATTAATATTATTGTAATAGATTTGTTCCGGTTTTAATTTATCTTAGCAAAAAATGCTCTACTTACTAAACAAAAAATAAGAGAATGAAAGGACATTGTCAAAAATAGCCTATGAATCAACACACATGAAACATTTACTATAATTCATAATTCTTTTATTAACATACATTACAAATATTTCAATAGAACGGACACTTTTTAATTTCGAAAACATTTTAAAAAGTATTACAACTTCCGTCATAATCCTCGAACATAAGATGTTATTATTTTTTGGTTCAATTTGGGGTTTTTAATAGGCAAAGGTATTATAGCTCATACAGCCTAGGCTTTGTACAGCACTCTTAATAAGAGTTTGACACAGACAAGCGTCAGTATTCTCAACACTTGATATACGATAATGGTTTTTAGTTACAAACAGTCCGCTATGATTTCGCGGAATAATACGGCTTATCAAAAAACTTGGTTGAAAGCGCTGTTTCAAACGAGCAATAAGAAAGAAAAAGCATTTATTAGCCCGTGCAGGACAAAACACATAAAAAGTAACATTATTTCAACTATTGTAAACAAAACAGATAATAAATTAAAAATAAAAAAAAACGAAAGGTCCTGACCGAGGCCAAAAGACCCCTATACCAGTTGTAAATTGACAGATGGCAACAGTTGACATTTGGTAGCAATGTAATGTCACTTAGCGCGCGCATTCTATTTCTGTGCTCGATCTGCGTTTGCGTTGGTTGTGTACTGAATTCGTTTGCATTTTCTTACTTTTCCGATTTTATCTAACAACTTGGCGTGAACAAAGGACTGTGATTTTCTCTTGAATATCGACCTCTGGCTGAGTTTTACTGATACGGACCTACTTAGAACAACGACCTGGCTTATAATAAACGGACTTTGCGTAGTAAACATGGAAATAGAAGGCGTTTCTGTATTTTGTGTTAACTGCGGATCAGCTTCTGGTTCCATGGTATTAGAAGATGAGCAAGTTCTTCATTGTATACAGCAATGGACTGCTCCACGTTTGGTAAGTAAAACCTCTCTTTTTCTCGGCTGATTCCTTATTTGAAACAAACGTGCTGACTGCATTAAAATATTAAATCAATGACACTCAGAGAGTAAGCTGCCCTGTGTGAACATCATCCACCAGAGATGTGCTATGCTACGTTGCTGCGGATGCATTTGATATCCACCAATCAAATTCATTGGTTTACCTAGCACGGAACTGTTCCACCAGTGCTGTGCTATGTAAACCGGACATAGCACAGCACTGGTGGAAAGGCACCCTTGTGTATTATGTTGATGATTATGATGACCGGTGATTGGTTGTTGGTGACTCTTAAGTAATTTCAAACTTTTTTCAGGTTGAAGCTCACGATCTTATTTGTACAACATGTTGGGCGGAAGCCAGGGCTACAGCAAGCATTCTCAATGTAAGTCACATTGGTAGAGAATGTGCTCTGTGTCATGTAATATTGCCACATCGTGCACGTTCTCATCAAGTAATTGCATTGAGGACAGACACTGTTCAACATGTGAATATTAGAAACATCATCTTGGAAAGACTTCTGCCAGTACAGGTAACTAATATTCTTTTCATAACAGATTGATGCTATGGTTGATAGTTGCAGTTTCATACAGATAAAATCATACTTTCATAAACACCAAGTCCGAAACAAATATTCTTCAGTACCTATACATATAAGAATACTATAAGAATACTAGCTGTTCTCTGTGGTTTCATACCGGCTTCTGGGCTCCTATTCTGTGTAGCGTTATGTTTTATAGCCTATATATTATGTTATACAGCCTTCGGTGATAACTGGACTATCCAACAAATATTTTTTCAATTTAAACCAGTACTTTCTGGGATTAGCGTGTTCAACCAAACATAAAAGCTTTATTTTTATAATATTATAAAACAATATACCATGTAAGAACAAAACCTGCAACTAGTAAAGTAGTGGCCAATCACTCAACTACTGTAGCAATTGTATTTAGTTAATATTTGTGTTAAATGGATTATTAATTTCAGGTTCGTGCATCACATTACATATGTCATCCATGCTGGCAAAGGGCTGATCGTGCTGCTAAACATTATTCAACACCATCAACTTCATCATCGGCTTCTACAACCACCAGTAACGCATTAAGATGTGCAAATTGCCGCATTGATTTAACAAGACTGAGGCGACACATTTTAAACAATGAAACTTTTCTATCTCAAATACAACAACGTGTTGCACCACAAGTGGTGAATGTTTCTTAATACATTTTATAAAATAAAGCAATGCTT
Source organism: Xestia ashworthii (assembly GCA_950022955.1). Classification (NCBI taxonomy): domain Eukaryota; kingdom Metazoa; phylum Arthropoda; class Insecta; order Lepidoptera; family Noctuidae; genus Xestia; species Xestia ashworthii. The sequence continues at coordinate 15,270,502 of OX465570.1, read as the reverse complement.
TCTCTCACCCAAGTAAGACTAAATAATGGATTATATTCCAGGTGAGTGCCAGTGACTACATATGTGATGCATGCCACACAATATTCAACAATGATACACCGACTATCTTAGCCGATCCTGCAGTATTGGTTGGTCATCAGAATGTATGCATAAAATGTGGTCACTCTGTAGCACAATTGCGGCACACCATTGTACTAAGTGAGCAGAACCAGCATATCTTAACTGTTGTGCAAAACTGGATTCATCCACGAGAGGTAAAATACTTTTATTAGTATGTTACTATAAATGTCATTAGTATGCCATCTGATTGAAGTTCTGTGTAATATCAGTGTGTAACGGTAACGTTTTTTTTTCAGATTCAACAATCAGATGTGATATGTCACAGATGCTTCCAAAGAGCTGAAGCAGCTGTTCATGCTGATGCAGTTACTGCAAGTAACCAAGCTCCAGAAGGATCTGACAGAATTAGTTTACTGAACTATTCAAGGGCACCTGATACTCATGCTCGGTGCTTATTCCCAGCTTGCCACAGTACCTCACAGCAAGTGGTACCATTTACAGTCAGAGTGAGACTCTTCAGTGACCACAAATATTATATTCCACCAAACTGTAGAATATGTAGTTTTCACCTGCAAAGCCAATTGTGGTCACTTTTATATGAGGCAGAAAATACTCTGCACAGTTTTACAGCTGCCCATGTAGAAGATTTTTGTGAGCTACTCAGAAATGATAGAAACAGTCTAGACTTTGAAAAAATTGATCAAATGGAAGACAACATGGTGTGGTATTGGCTGGGACGCACAAAACAACAGTTTAGAGAATTGGAAGCTGCATTGCCTGATTTTCATAAGCGTACCATTGCACTTGGAGCTTATTTATTGAAACTTCGTACCGGAGACTCTGATGAAAGAATTTCGACATTGTTAAATATGAGCAGAAGCACACTCAGCAAATATATAAAAAAAGCAAGAGATGTAATGTTGACACACTTTGTGCCACAACATCTGGGCTTGGAGCACATTTCAAGGGAAGGAGTTGCAGAAAGGAACTTATACATACCAAATTCATTGTTCGGAAACCCTGAAAGTAATATCGAGGAAAGAAAAGCCATTGTAATAATGGATGGGACATACATTTATGTGCAAAAAAGCAGTAACTACTCATATCAAAAAAAGACTTACTCACTTCATAAATACAGAAATCTAGTCAAACCATTCCTCATAGTATGTTGCGATGGCCACATAATCGACGTACTGGGCCCGTATCCTGCCACAAAATCAGATGCCGATATTTTAAGAGACCAATTCAGCGATGCATCTTATCCTTTAAGAGAATATTTTAGAGATGGTGATGTATTTATTTTGGATAGAGGCTTTCGGGACAGTATTTCCCTATTGGAAAGTCTAAATTACTCTGTGCATTACCCTCTGTCAGTTCAGCAAGGTGAACATCAATTAACAACAGAAAATGCAAATGAATCTCGCAAAGTGACATTATGCCGTTGGGTCGTGGAGGTAGTGAATGGGCGCTTCAAGCGGGATTTTAAGTTGCTGCGACAGGAATATTTTAATAGGGCCTCAAAACATTTAATGATTGATTTCAAAGTCGCAGCAGCCTTAATAAATAGATTTCACCCTGTTTTGGTTGACAGAGATGATGCAAGAGAAATAATATCGGTAATCCAAGAAAAAATGTTCACTAATAACTCTTTGGCAGATTTTGTAGATGCTAATAATTTAAACAGGAGACGGGCACAGTTCCAAAGTATAACTGTAGAAAGAGATAATGTTGAAGGCTTTCCACAAATGGAATATAATGACTTAGTTTTGATTCCACTAGGAGTGTATCAAATAAAACAGGCTCGCTCATATTATGGTGAACATGTGAGACAAGATGGTTCATATATTATTGAAGTATGCAGGGAGGTCGACATGGAGTTACTACACGAATTGCAAGTAACAGATGCAGAAAATATATGGCTTCTTCGAGGCAAAATACGTAGCCGCCATATAAGCCAAAAAATATATTTTGTATATATTTTAGTAGACACTACCCAAATTGGCAGAGTCGCCATTAAACAGTACTGTTGCAACTGTATTGTAGGGCGCAGAACTATTGGTTGTTGCGCCCATGTAATGACAATAATATGGTACTTGAGCTGGGCAAGATATCAAAACCCTATCGTCGACCCCCCTGCACAGTTTTTGGACGATATATTAATGGACAATATAGACGATGCTTTTGATGAGATCAGATGATGTAACCTGTATTAATAAACATTTTCTAAAGCCAAACATTATTGTTTTATTGTATGTTAAACCTATCTTAATAGATGTCTATTATTTATTTCTGAATCCTAGCAAAGGCTGTTTACTTTTTCTTAGTTGCTGGTACTAATGACTAATAGCCGTAAGCGCAGCTGCTTATCGTCCTAGGTTCGATCCTTGGGTCGAATAATGTTATCGAGATTTTCGTAATTCTCAGTTACAGTCTGGATGTACGTCCGGATTATGGAGGAGTTAACAAGCGAGATTTTATTATGTAATAATAATAATGCTATACCTACTTTATAATCACACGAAAATGAAAAAGTAAATCCTTAATAAAAACCCTTGCATGTCCATCAGACTCCCGACTCTAAGACTCCTAGAGTTCAATGTCAAGAAGCGCGCATCTGTCAAGCCGACTCCTGGAGTATGGTCACAGAACATATATACCCTAAAGGGAGTATGGTCCGCTTCAACGACAGATTTTTTGAAGTACCCTATATTGCTCTCACTTGGATAACGAGTAGGGTGGAAAACAAGGATGCAAGCCTTTAAAACTTAGCATCAGCGGGATAAGACGAGAATTATAGCAGCAGAGCTGTTTTCGAAACCGAAGTTCAGAGTATTATGACTGACCTAGCAGTGTCGCAATAAAACGTTACCTACAATTTATAATCCAATATAAGTACGTACTTACATTCAGTAATAAATGCTAAGTTATTGCTACATATCGAATGTTTTTATTGACGTAAATATAACCTCAAAATCCGAAAGTGTTTTGATTTTTTCCGAATTCTCAAAAGTGTCCGTTGTTTTAATTTAGGTTCATTCGAATATATACATTATCTAAAACCCAAAAAGTGAATACACCTCCCTGTTGGATCTTAGGCGAGCCATGTATGGACGACGAGCAATGTCCTTTAAGAAAGAGCATCTCAAGTGGCGTATCTAGTTGCAAATACTACTCAACCGTGTAAACACTTCATAAGTTCTAAGTTGACATACGATATCTGTCACATATGCGCATCAAAATGACGCAAAACATAACATAACATCACTCCTGTAATCCAGAAGACATAGGCAGAGGGGCTTTTATAAGTACACCCACATTATTGCCACTAACCGGGCACTAAACAAGACTTCGGAAACCAGGAAATTCTGGATGGTTAACCCAAATTACGTTCCTATTCTATTTCAATACGCTCAGGTATTTCCATTTTCTGGCCAAAATCGTCGTTTAGCAGAACTGAACCCAAGAAGCTGTCATGTCTTATTCAAGACGGTTGGCCCTTGCACAATCAAAAGGACGGAACACTTCGATCAGACTGAGGCCTTCGTAAGGCAGCTGCTTCAAAATCTTGCACTGATTTCATCAGTCCATTTAGAAAGATAACGGCTCGGCAGTATTGCAACACTCGCATCTGCACATCTTCCGTCCCTTTCACATCCACGAGCTGCGCCGAATGCCCCGAATGCCATATTTTGCCCGCAAGTTTGTTTGCTTATTTTTTTAGGATACCCATGTCATTTGAGAACCTTCGCACCTCTCAATATTTAGTTTGTGGAGCATATGCGGGTTTCTTTTTTGTACGATAAAAGCTTTTTATATGCGCCGTATTTTTAGAACTGCTGATATAAAAAGGATAGAAGCTACAGATCCTGGTTCCTTCAGTACATAAAAATATTTATGACGGATAAAACCATCTAACGGGAAGGAAAACAAACAAGGGCCTTACAAAAACAAATTGATAAAAATATTAATAAACACATTACCGCTTACCGGGGTACACGGAAGTTCGAAGTTAATAATTATAAACAAACAATATATTTCCATCATTCAGCAGAATTAGTCTTATAATAACCGTAACAAAGTTGAACGCATTATAAGTGGGCCTTATTTAATTTCAATACACACCTGCGCTAACACAATTAACAAAGGCAGGTGTGTCTAAATGCAGAAATTCAAGGCAGTAATTAATTTATATTTTATGGTATAACTAGCTTCGCAAATTCTAAAGTGAATGCACTTCTTGAACATGGTAACACAGCATGCTCAGACGCACTACACGGTTTTAAATTTAGAAATGCTTTCCATCTGACATCTTGGTGTTTCAAAATTAGAATAGTGTTTGACGGTCCCTTTTCTTGACTGCCAATACGAAAGCTGGGCACTAATTTTGAAATTTGAATGTTACAACCGGAATTAATGTAAAATTTTAACCAGAGCATCGTTAATGGTTTGAGGAGCTATTTATCTGGTTTCAATAAACTTTAATGGCCCTTCCATATATAGGTACATATCAACCACTTAAAACATTTCATGCCGACTACATTTTTATTGGTAGTTACTGAGCATATAGAACATTTTTAAACTGAACTAAATCACACTAGTTTTAAATTGCTTCTATTTGCTATACACTGAGACAAGGCCAGTTGATAGATTATGATCTAAAACATTGCTAAAACCATTACCATTCACTTAAGCAGAAAGCTGTAGTAATTAAAATACGGAGATTAGATTTTTTGTTAACTTATCGTTAATCTAAAGCTTGACTAAAGACTGTGTCTTTAGTAGTTCAACCAGTCGGAGTGAAGAGTAGATAAGTGTTTGTCTAGCAATCCTTCAAATAAATCTATACTAATATTATAAAGCAGAAGAGTTTGTTTGTTTGGTTGAACGCGCTAATCTCAGGAACTACCGGTTCGAATTGATTTTTTTTTCGTGTTGGATAGTCCATTTATCGAGAAAGGCTTTAGGCTATATAACATCACGCTACGATTATTAGGAGCGGAGCAGGAAAGAAAAATGTTGCAAAAACGGGGATTTTATTTCCTTTCGTTTTTCTCTCTTATGTGACGCAGACGAAGTTGCGTGGGTCAGCTAGTATAACATAACATGGCATCACGACTGTAATACCCCAAGGGTTAGGCAGAGGTGTACCTAATAGTACAACCACATTTCGCCAGTTAAATAGGGGGCGAGCCTATTGCCATCAACCGGGGACCGGCTGCTACTGAGAAATTCCTAATAGAAAAATCCAATACGAATTTACTTGACCCGAGAATCGAACTCAGAACCTCACCATCAGCCTATAATGCCCACGAAAGAAGTGGGCCATACACAATCCACGCGGGTTGTTGTAGGTCACGTAATTTTTTAGGATTATGTTGTTTATTTTTTGCAATGTCCTAGTAGGACATTCTGGTTTCGTCACTATGTTTTCCTTCAGAATATTAATGAGGAAATAAATTGCACAAAGCCAGTGTTTGTCTGTGTTGGAACGCCGACCTACAATACGTAAGTCTTGCACAGTATAATCACTGTTTCTACTAATAGAATAATCAAAAACTAGGTCTATATCCTTAATGTTCGAGTGACAAAAACTGCGCATCAAGATCAACACACCATCAGAGTAAGTTTGGCGTAGTATAGTCTACCTATCTATCCATATAAATGTAGCCATGTGAGCAAGCCAGCCAGACCGCATTATAGCCTTATCGCGGAAGAGTACTGCTGTACCAGTTTATCTCAGACTAGCGGACGTCCCGCGGTTTCACCCGCATAGTTCCCGTTCCCGTGGGAGTACGGGGATAAAATATATCCTATGTTACTCGTGGATAATGTAGCTTTCGAATGGTGAAAGAATTTTTAAAAACGGTCCAGTAGTTTTTAAGCCTATTCATTACAACCAAACAAACAAACAAACAAAGTTTTCCTCTTTATAATATTAGTGTAGATTACTCGTGGATAATGTAGCTTTCGAATGGTGAAAGAATTTTTAAAAACGGTCCAGTAGTTTTTAAGCCTATTCATTACAACCAAACAAACAAACAAACAAAGTTTTCCTCTTTATAATATTAGTGTAGATTACTAGTACAACATGCGTAGGATCAGTCTTAGTTAGTACTCGTCTTGAAGCGGTATCAACATGATTACATCTGTAAAAGTATAACATCGTGTCATGTGTAACTGCAGACATAATACATATAAGGTTTATTAGCGTCTATTCTATAACTTCAAGCCTTTTACACCCAAATGCGTGGTCGAACTCAAATATGGGAATTTATGCACTATGAGTATAGATAACAACGTTGTCCATTATTTAAGACATGAAAGATGATTAGATCCACTCGAACTGGAAGGAAGCCTGATGATCTTTCTAAATGATAGATAAGGTATATGCTCTTAAAAGGCCTAGAATTGGACCTAAGATGTAGTAGTAAGGTATTGTAAGGCAGATCAACCAATAATATCAATTGAATGCCCGACAAGCAAGGTTTGACCTAAAAAGAACAAAAAGAAGATGAACCGTGGAGTCGAAATTAATATCAAAGGCGGCGGCTTCTCCAAGTTAAAGCTAGAATAAAATGCATTCAATCAGTCGCACAAGTCGGAAACCCATACAACAAAGTCACTATGTCTTTACTGAAAACTATACTGAGAACCACTTCCATGGCGGTCCGACCTCCTTCCGTACAAGTTCTAATAGCTAATAACGCTAATTGTTGCAAGCACAGACGCGCCATTTTGCTAAAATCCACGTAACTTCGCATACGCGTAATTACTAGTACTAATTCGTTTCACCTCTAATGTTTTTGAAGTGTACACAAACGTTTGCATTAAAGCCAGAGTAATGGCCTAATATCAGGTTTATAATACAAAACATTCACCAATATATCAAAGGAGTCCTGGGATTGGGGACCGCGTATCGGCAAGCCTTTGCTAGATGGACCGACGATCTTCGAAGACTGGCAAGGTGTTGTGACGCAGTTTAGGAGGGGTCCAGCAGTGGACGGTAGTGGGAAAATTTGATTGAACCAATGGAGGTATTCGATATCCAGGTGGGCTTTAGGTATAAGCCCAATAGGCTTGTGTTCTGAAAAAATCGAATAAGTCCGTCGGTTAGATTATCAAAAAATATTTGAACCGTATTTTTTCTTTTGTTACGTAAACCAAAATTGACGAAGCTACGACGCATTTAAAATTCGCAATACGTCACGACGTGCTATAATTTTTAGTGCGTTGTGACGTCACGAGCCCCCACTCCCGAGTTTTAATGCGTTTTATCTTTGTCAATATTCATTGATTTACAAAAACAAAAAATACGTGTGCATTATTTTCCATTAGTCTAACTGACGGACTAATTAGATTTGCAATTTATTGATGGTGGAAACTAGCCTATTAGATTAGCTCAAATTGGTTACTCTTTTTAGCGTGTCGATCTTGTAGATGGAAAACTAAATTGAGGCGGTAAAAAATTTGAGTTTTAATTACCGAAGCCCCGAAGGTTCCAAAAGAAACGATTCTTTTCCGACGCACAGAAATTAAAAAAGTCTGATGACTCACGAAGTCACGACGCTTTTCATGTCGTTCACGCTGTAATCGTAATATTCGTTAAATATTTCTTTTCTGGCTTTTGAACTTATGATATAGATTGACCTTTTGTGGACTGCTTTTAAAGCGGACTTACAAAGCGAAATAATTAAAAGTAAATCGTGCTAATTGCAATCAATAATTTGCAACTCATTTCAGTGCGAGGATCTTGGACGATACTTACAAGTCATACCTAGATTAATTACGTAATTCGAGTTTTTAAGTCAGTCGTTACTTGTGAAATCAATTTTGTAACATCAAATAGCATGAGATTTACATAATTGTTACCATTAAAAATCAGACATCATCTATGATATTTAGGGCGAATTTCAACACTGAAACTGAACACGATCAGCACATTTAAACTGCGTTCAAAACCGGAATTCTTACCGCCAATTTTACACCTCTCGGTGCATTTCACAAGTTCAGTAAAATGAAAAGTTTTTGACTTTGTACTCTTCACTCGGACTCCCAGCCTTGTAATGGTGCCCAGTCATACGTAAACACAGCTCTATGGAGAATGGTACCACCGTTTATCAGCAGTACCTACATCTCATAGCAGACCAAACCCTTTGGGAACTTCAGACGTGGCGGATGTGCCCTAATTTCCCGTTACCTGTAATTTGCATGTCAAAACGCATGATTAATAAGAAGGGTCAGCTCAATAACGTATTTCAGCAAGGTTAATAGATTCAAATTAGACACGCTACAACTTTTTCATACATGAAACGGTTGGGAACTGTGAAATAGTTGTTTATTTTAAAAGTTGTATGATTCATAAGTCTCGGGTTTCAAAGCATATTGACTGGTCCACATAATTATGAATATTAAGCAAATAAAAGAATGAAAATAATTACTACATTGTACAAAAAAATTGTCTGAAGTGTCAACAATGAAACTGAACTTTTGCGTCCATCCATCAAAGAAGGTCAATTTTATCACAATAAACAGCTTGCAGAAAACAAATCCAGGTTTTTCAAACTATTATTTTAAAAGGAACTTCATCATTCACTTAACTTATTTAGGTCATTTAATGAACAAACTACGTCTTCAAATGACTAATTTAGATGCAGTTGAAATACCCATTGATAGCTAAAGCGCATTGAACTTAAGCATATGACAAACAGGAAAACAACTCAACTCTTAGTACATATGCTAAAACGTTTCCAGCAGGAAAAAAAACGTTGACTAATTAATCAATTTGCAGTTCGAACCTCTACGCCGGGCGCCTAGACCAAGTATCCATAATTCATTACAGGTAAGTATAAAAATAATTGCATTATACTCTGTGGTTACAAAAACCAAACATTCCGGTTGCCCAGATTCTGTCCGACGAGAAAAATAGTATAAGTCAGCGGCAAAAAAGAAACCGTTAAAAGAGCACGGTTTACAACGCGGACGAAATTTAAAATGGCTGACCTTTAAAAGTTCTTTTGCGATGCTGAGATACTAAACCACACAGTTTATTTGTGTTTTCAGTATATTGCTTTACGCATTTGCCTTTTAGAAAGTGTAAAAAGATTATATACATTTTTAGTCTTTGGAGCTATCCTGGGAAAATACGAAGATCCGGCTCGAAGGACCAGCAAAGTAACGTACAACCTGACTCTTGCAAGTTTATGTTTTCGTGATAAGAATGTTCACTTCTAAGTCTAACACTTACGGAAACCATTTTGATACGATATTATTATTAAATTATTATTATTAAACGTTTATTTCAGACTTAAAAATTGTCCATAGCCAATAACATACAAAGTAAAATTAAAATAAATATAAAAATCACAATACAGTGCTTATTGCAAGCAGGTTCATATTATTCTCTTAGACCACTTAGTCACCTCCTATGACACCCACGGAATTATTCTCAGCTACTTAAATAAAAGTAGCACTAATAATATTCATCTAGTTCACCAAACCCCGGGACTCCGCAACTCCGCATTATAAGCCAAGACATACAGTAAATCATGCTAAATAATAGTGCAGCCTAGGAGATCAATGAACGCTGTTTATTTCAGTAACTATGTAATGGATCTTTGTTTACCCATTAAACATGGGTTGCCTAAGTTTGGCGGGAAGCCAAGGAGTACCGCTGTTTTGCAAGTCTTACGAACTTCCGGATTTTTTTCTTGTTTTACTATCAATATTCTAGTTACTACTCTGAAGTACTGAAAAGCTATTAATTTGATTAAAAGATAGTTTTTATTGAATACAATTTGTAGGAACACGGCTATTTATCAGCACAATTGTGAGTCATTGAGTGCTTTGTTATCGATGAATGCCAGGCTTGGTCAAAGTTTTAAGTATTTATTTCGAAATAAATCAAGTATGTTTGCAATTTCGAGATAAATGTTTACTGGTAAACTGTACACAGATAATATAGGTAAGCAAAGAACATTGGGCATAAATACAGCAGAGAATTGCAACAGACATGAATGTCCAGCTTAAACGTAGTATTTAGAACATAATAACCAGAACATACTCGTACATCATCGTCATTGGCAGAAACTTTCACTACACTTTCGATCCCTCAAAACTACCCCATAGTCCATCCATACTACGAATTGATGATCAGGGGGGTAACCATGACGTCTTAAAGCAAGATTGTTTTAATCTTATTCCAGAGTGGGAAAGAGACGGAGCTATAGAGAACGTCTAGCGCCATCTCTTTCTCACTCTGGAATAAGATTAAAATAATCTTGCTTTAAGACGTCATGGTACGCCACCAGGAGTATTAGGACCTACTACACCAGTGGGAATCGGGAATGCGCGGGATACGAGTCTAACTGGAGCGGTCAATGTGGCGACATTTAGGGGAGACCTATGTCCAGCAGTGGACGTCTTTTGGCTGAAATGATGGAGATGATGACAACATTATGCGAATTACGGATTAAAACTAAATCTCCGACTTTAAATCAATTCGAAGTGCGAGCTAACACCTAAAGCAGACCAATCTACTGAAAACAACGCAAACCATAAATTATGGTGAACCATCGCGTGCAAATCCTCTTCGATCTAAAAGCATGCTTCAAGTCCTCAATTTCCAGGTGTAATTTACAGCCCGAAGCAAAAACATTTTTACTTAGCCCCATTAGCTATCAATTTGGCTAATTGGCCATCGTATACATCCATAATTTTCACCTAAATTATTAACTAAGTAATGGAATCTGTCTGTTAGGGCTTGGTCTTTTGTTTTGCAGTAGAAATGCTAATTATGGCAACACTGTCCTATTTTGTTCTAGAACGATTTGAGTCATAGAACCGTAAATTGGTTCCTACCAAGGTTGATATGGATTGAATAAATAAAAATGTTAGAGTAAGCGGAGAATGGAAGGAACCAAAAAACTTGAGGTATAATTATTTTTTGCAAACCCCCTATTTAGGAGTTTCTAAAGCTGCTTCGTTTTTAATTCAACGCGCATGAGGCAGTGATTATTTAGCCATTAGACGAAGAATAAAGAAGCCTAGAGCATGTGTGTAATATTAATCAAACGACAGTACAAAACAAATCGCCATGATATGACTTACAATCTCTTGATCCAATATTACTGTTGTTTCATTTACTCATTGTTGTATGTTCTTGAGTAATGGCAGCATTTGCACGTGCGCTCGAGTTGAAGTTTCGCATACATATTTAAACAAAGGAGAATTTGTTTTGTATGCCACCTCCGTAGATAAACTTAGACTAGTTTTGCAATTAGTTATTTTTGGATGTTTACAAAAATATTCGAATTTGATGGACATGTGATGAGGGGAATGGGAAAAATGTTCAGTATGAATGTAGATAGCTATAAGAGTAGAGGAAGAACTAAAGAAGGTGACTACTGAGATAACGAGTAATTGAGAAGTATAGAAGAAGGAGACGTGATGCGCCGACCCAAAATAAATTGGGATTAGCGTAGGAGAACCCAGGAGACCCCGGAATCCGTTAAGTATCATCTACGGACAGGAAACTTAGCAAATAACGTGATTTTGCATAAGGAAACCATAAAACAATAGGTAGCAATATGGGAATAATTGTATAAAACCAATGACTAATTGAAGTAACTGTGATTTCCAAGTAGAAATAATTACCGTGTTTCCACGCTCTACTTAAAGAAATTATTTCGTTACAACGGCCTATTGGCTGTATAATTCGAGTCAACCTGAAATATTGTGGTTATTGAACTTATATGTATAATTTCTAGGCTACTGTTACTATTTCTACATAACATGACGCCTGCTATCCCCGAAGAGCTAAGCAGAGGTGTATGTACCTGCAATGCAATAGGGTACATGCTGCCAGTTATGTTTAATTAGTGTCTTTTGGCATGAAGCTGGCCCAAATCTAAATGCCATGGTACTTTAGCTATTGCAAAAGTCCTAATGGAAATCCTCCTGATGTTCAGCAGTCGCGCATGAGAACAATAGACCAATTGCCTAAAATATGTTCTGGTTTATTAATTGTTTTGAATTTTTTCTTCGCTTGAAATAAGTTTCTACTGGTATCATTGAATGAACATAATAAATATTGAGAAAAATTGCATTGATATGCCATATTTCAATATTCCATGGATTTAGACTGGTATTTCCTTATATCAAAAAACGCAAGAAAATTTGAATTTCGCGGGTTACCCTGACGCCTTCAAAATATAACTGGCGAACTACTGGTTACCCTTCGGAGGTTACAGGCATTTCGAACTGCACGATAAAAAGCAGAAGGACCAAAAACCAATAAAGGTACATTTCCAATGATATCACTCAGTAGCTAACTGAAAGCGGCTTGGCGCCAGTTTTCTGACTGAATTCGTTTGCCGTCCTTTGGTGTTATATTATTAATTAAATTCATCTCAATTGTTTCCAAGTTCATACCGTTTTCCAGGAAACATCGGACAAGTTATTTATACTTTAACCTTAGTTTTATGAAGTAAAACACACATACATATAATATATCTAACAATTCCCGCGAATATGCAAGTTGTAACTCTAGGTATTTAAATGACTTCCAAGATTCAAGTTATCGTCAAAAGTTGAAATCCAGCCGAGCAATAACAATTAGCCATTAATTTAGGTGTGTGTTACTGAAAACGGACATTTGTAATCAATTTCACAGACAGAGTTGGCAAACTTAACACCGATTAGTTCTAACCTCAGATGCGGCAGACATTGACATAATTAGGACTTCAATAACTTACGAAGTGCACTAGTACGCATGTGTCTGTTATTTGCAGCCTCTCTCCTAATCTAGGTGTCCTCCATAGTACACTAAATTATAAACCGGATTGCGAGCCGCTGGAACCGAATCAAGCCGCATTTCTACGACGTGCTACGACTTTGGCGATTCTGGATAGGTTTTTTCTTCAAAGTATCCGGCTCAAAGGACCGGTTTTAAGGTCATGAAAGTTTTTTTTTTTTTTTGCCTCAGAATAATTTCGATACCGAGGACTCTTTTAGTCAACAATCCAAAGCTTTTCTACCGTTATCTAGATTTTTATTCATTTTCAGTGGGTTATGAAGAGATTTCACTGTTCATTAAGTGCCCTTCATGATCCGATGCATTTTACAAAACAGACATGATAACGATTAGAAAATGTTGGGTCAAGTAATGCAGAGCACAGACTGCAAATTTTTTTAACCGACTACTAAAAAAAAAAAAAGAGAAAAATAACTTTAGCTTCTGAAACTTGGTGACAAAAAAATTAAATCAATCAAACAAAGGTCACCTACTTCAGAAGCTAAAGTTATTTTTCTCTTTTTTGTTTTTTTTTTAAGTCGGTTTTTAAATTATAAAAAAGGAATTGTTTCAATCTTCTTAATCAGGTACGTATACCACACTCGTTGCATTACCATTAGCTGCCAAGACCGTTCAGACCCGACTATTTTCACGTACATAAATTCTTAAGTGCATTCTTGGTCCTTTCCCGGCGAGGTCACGCAAAATGCATGTGTATGCAAAATGTCAAGCCATATGTTTTCGCGAGCATTTGTGACGTATGTCGTTTGTAGGGCAATGTCAGCAGTACGTGTGAATGGGGAACTTTTATTGTCAGGCATTGTTTGTCTCGTGAGTTTCTCTCTTGATATAATCGTAAGTAATTTTAGTTTTGTATAAATACAGACTTAAAAGGGTCATCATCATCATTTGCCTAGTCTTTTCCCAGCTATGTTGAGGTCAGCTCCCAGCTCAATCGGCTGCAGCTGAATACCAGTATTTTATTGCCTATCTGGCCACCACAACCCACTCAGTACTGGGTGATACGATACCCCTTGGTGAGACTGCTAGTCAGACTTTCGGACAAACGTAAAAGGATATGAGATCTAAATAGTAAGACGTGTAAACCGTTCCAATTTTGGTTTTTATATGACTCAAAAACTTCACTTCTGAATATAATAACGCAACATTACCTCGGTAACAACAAAAATGCCATTTCATTGTCACGACGCAAATAAAAATGGCTTCCCCAAACAATATTCCACCGTTTTCCCTCATACACTGCATAACATAGTATACTTACTTATTTCACGACAACCGACACTGATTTTAAGGCAACACCAACCAGATTCCCTCCCCTTCTATTACAAGTGAAGTACCTTGCTAAATATGGATGTACCCATTGATACGTCTCTGAAAAGCCCTTCAGGGATTCCAAGTGTGCGGTTACTGACTAAATAAACCAACACAAGGCAACCAAATATGACGTCACATGATAAGAACGAATTATGAAAACTGCTAGCTTATTGACACAGCTGATAGATTGTCTACTTGTAACTGAAATTACACATTTGTTCTTTAATTAATATCAACGAAGCGTAGTATCGATTACTACTACAGTCAGAAAACATTAATAGAACTAGTGTGCATCATTCTGTACGACTACCTCAATGGTCTAGTGTCCGCAAACGCCACTGCTGACCATGAGGTCGTCTTCGGTTCGAATTCCTGGTCGGGCAAAGTGGTATTTAGATTTTGCTTCCGGTATGGCTGAGTTGCAGCCATGAAGGTGCTGGTGGCAATAGGCTCGCCCCGTATATCCCATGATACGAGTTGAAAAACACTGACAAAATGTGGGTGTTCCCTAGCAGTAGGAAAATTACAGGCTGATTCTATACTCATTTACAGGAAAAAAAACTTCTCGTCATACTACTTGCGTCAGCTGGTACGATATTTTGTATGGGAAATTCAAATATTTTTTTCGGCTATTGCTCCTTAGGGAAAGTTGTTCAATTTGATGGTCAGTCGGAATCGCGCCTTTTCCGTTACATCCTGTATAGGTATTCATATACGTATATTTGGAATTAAGTGAAGTTACAGTTAAAACCAGCATAAGATTAATTCATCTCATTAGGAAGTCCGTCAGATTAACCCTAGTAATTACTGTTATCAAGACATGTGTAGTGAGTGAGCAAACATTATCGCGTATTTAACTAATAAATGGCACTTTGACGCCCACGTAAATTCAACTAGATGTGTGTAATTACTATTTTACTAGTATTCAGTCTGCGAGACGGTGTCTACGAAATGCAGAGTTTGCCAAAGATCATCGTAAATGAGTCATACATAATATGTAATACGTGTAAACTGGTTTTTTTGTGAGTCATTTTATTTTATTGTGTATAGGAAAAGGTTCACTTGTCTTGAATAAACCAGCGTATCTCTTCGGATTGGCTAAGAGTAAAGACTTCTTATTCATGTCTATGATTTCCATATTTTTTCATCAGTGGACTATAACGAGACAATACAGAGGAAGGAACGTCTATGGACACAGTACGCCCATGCGTACTCCTCTTTAACAGGTTTTATAGCGATTTTGAATGCACTCAATTGGCTTTTCGGTATTATCGAAGTCTAAGCAGATTCCTAGCTTTAAGCTCCGAAGAGTTCTCATAGAATGACGACCGCGGCCCGGACGTAAAACCTTTTTTCGCTTTTATTAAATGGACATAAAGTTATGTCTGATTGGCTCAAGCACACGGAAATAAAAAACTTTCTGGTCGGCTCGAGCAGATTGCTCATCGGTAAAAGTGGTCAATGCCTGATGAGGTGTAGCCGTCTAGAAAGACCAAATTGCAAAAATCGTCAAACTAATGATTATTTAAAAAATTCTCAAGTAGGCTCACAGTCAGCATAAAATTTTTCCATGTACCAATATAAAGATGAATGGAAGTCAAATTAGGTTATACATTACCCATTGTTTATTCATACTTGCCGGTTTTGTCGGTTATTAAAAGGCTGAGTGGGTCATGCGCAATGCGAACGACCGGCGGAATTTATTATGATTGTTTTCGCCCAAGCTCGTTTATTGCCACTATCCTAGTTCGTGTTATTCGGGTCGCGCTAGAGAGTTCATCTTGTATCGTAGCCTGTATTGTTTAGAATATTTTACTCTATGGGACGCAGGCATGCGAGATTGGGAATTTATTTATTATGAGTGGGTGGGAGCAATGACTTCTGCGGAAAGTTTTGGCAAAAACGTATGACGAGATATTATACTCCCTTTTGTCCAATCCCTTCCGGATTGGACAAAAGGGAGTATAATATCTCCCTAATGAACCCATGCAAGTATATGTATCTAATAATCTCCTTTAAATAATTGACCTTATTTGAGCGACTTCATGAATTCAATATGCCTGTACCTTTCTGCGTTCCGAGTTATAAAAAAAAGAATAATTCTACAAACTCTATCCATATAGAATTTTTTTACGAACCCACATCCACAAACATTTGGTAGCCGCATTACGAAACCAATGTTGACAATAAAGACAGTAATTTCATAAAACTCATGTTCTATCGGACGTGACGTCACTGAGAGGAAACGCACCGTGTCCTGGCGTGGAAGTCATCATTCCCATATCGTCTCTAACACAGTTACATCCAGAAATACACACCACCAAATCAACCTGGTCCTTCGAAACTTACGAGAAGAATCGAGCCGAGGGATCAACGAAAATGGGTTGGTTCTAAAAACAGCTGTTGACGAAGAGCGTCTCCTTTTAAGTATTTTTATTTGTCAGAGCTCTTCGTTGGATTTTAATTAAATGAGTTTTGGGACAGATAAATGTCGGGAATAATTAAATAATGTGTGTGGGGAAGAAACAATGAGGTTGTGGGTGGGGTGGGGTGGCTTCGTTAGATAAACAGAGATTGTAACCTTCTTTGCTGTTTGATAATATTTTTTTTATTCAACTATAACTGAAAATACCTACTTCAATAAATAAATTATAATGATTTTACCTAGATCTGCCAAGAAAGTAGTTACATTTCCGTATCGATAATTATCTCGTAGGACCAACCAAACTGGTCCTTCGAGCCGGATTCTAATTTTCGGGGAAACTCAAGAAATTGCGTGTCGAAGCTATCGAGTAAACTGTGATTAACTAAATAAAAGTCAAGTATTTACATTAACGACTAGGAAGACCTTCTAAAACTGTGATATTGAAAATCAAAGCTTATATTTTATGAATTATGTATTTTTGCCATGAATTCATGAACAGATGATTACATTACAATTTTATTGTTTCCACGCGTCCCTCCATTTTACTAGACAAAACGACATAAGTGCATCAGTCACCGGCCCATGCCCATAAAAGTCTACGACGAGCAATAACTATAAAAAGTTAGTTAAAAAAACAAACAGGGGATCGCATCAATGTGTACACGACTCACGCGCATATGTTCTGATGTAAATGTAAACTAACGCATGATTGGTGCATGGCGTTCCAAATTCAATTTTCGTTTTTGGTAATTTCTTTTTTTTTTCACGTTTAGATGCGTCGGAGTATTGAACAGTATGAGATACTTAAGTCATATTTAATTTGAAATTAAGGTGTGCGTAGTAGCCGCGTGAGTCGGTGCGTGTATGACCAGATGTAAACGTGGACGCCAAAAGCAGCATAATATGGATGTTCTATAGTTGCAGTTGGTGTTCTATAGTTCCTGACATGTGAAAAAGACGTGAGTTTTGTCCTAAAACAAACTGAAGTCCTCAAAATAATGAGTTACAAGAAAAAATGGTGGTTAGTATTGAATAATAACTACCATCATACAACAGTAGACAAATTAGCATATGTATTGCCAATGAATCAGTCGGAAACCGTCCATGATTCACCATGATGAGCAGTGCTTGTGCAGAATGAAAAATAAAATGTCTATTAAACATCCGCAGAACTCACAAGGAGGGGTACTTATTTATGCTAAGCATAGACTGGGCTTTCGACCCTTGATTTCATTGGCTTTCTTGGACGCATTTTTAAATGCTAGTTTTTTCGTGGAAGAAACGATGGATAGACTGTGTGAAAGATGATAGAGTTGGAAAGGAAGTGACACGTGAGATGACTAGTAATAGAGAAGGAAGAAGAAGATATGGTGCGCGGACCCCAAATCAATTGCGCTGCATTTTTCATTGCGCAAAAAAATATAGGTATGCACTTCCGATTCCGACAAAGCTGCCCATACCTTAATAGGCTCACGTTCGGAACCCTTATGGCGAATGTCAGATGTCAGATATGAGCTTCCCCTTGTAATAGGCAGTATGCAAACGATTGCCATGGCGCGAACGAATAATTTATGAGTTTAGCAAGCAGACTTTTAAGGGTTCGGGTTAATAAACTTCGTTGAGGAATAAAATGTGCCTTCCGGTTTGTGTCGTGAGCAGTAGTGCTGGTGAACCGGTAAAAACGACCCCAACTTATTATGTATCCTGCGTTCAAACCCGGGTGTCCATCACCTCTGCTCTCAAAACGGTAAGAAGGAGGCGGCGAAGACAACCAACCCAAATTGGGCCCATATTGTGGATTATGTAGGGCCCACTCTCTCTCATGAAACGAGGAGTTAGTCCACTGCTTCAACTAGTGTTGACCAATGACTGATCATTGTGTATCAGACGTTTACGCCCATTTACATCAACACGACACAAACAAAATCGGGCTGTTCGAATTTCAATGCTCCGTTCAGTGTTGAATTGTTGACAGTGAACATGATTAAAACGCTTATTACACAGATTACACTACGCGATTTATCGGGCCCTGCCTGCAAGGAAAGGGAAGTGTAATGAGAAATCGGGTGGTCGAGTGGTCCCGACCGCCCGACTTCCCTGCCGCACTGCCGATCGTGCCCTGCAAATCGTGTACCTAATGTAATAAGCCCTTTAGGTATCACAGTGTTGACGAAAACGGTAGTTATTGTCGCGTATTTTTATCGTACCCTAATTATGTTCAGCAGAACTTCGCAACAACGGAACCGGACGCCGGAAGTCCGATGATACTGCTTTTACCCAATATCTCACTTTATTTTAGTGCATTTCATTCAACTTTTAACCTAATCATTCTATGTGATATTCACTTTGATTTGACCCACAACAAAATCTATACTAATATTATAATGAGCTATTTGTTTGTAAGTTTGTATGTATGGGGTAATCTTCAGCACTACTGATCCGTCTGATTACGAAAAAAATTTCACTAACAGGACATTGCATTATCCTCACATGTCATAGGCAAAATTTAAAACTTTTTCGTAGGTTAATTTCCGTACATAACGGTAGCTGAGCCGCAAGCAAAAGCTAATTATGTATAAAACATGACAGATTGTATTTCATTCATGATATAGATTTCAATAAACACATATGGCCAGGTACCTAGACTATGTAAGTGCAATAATTTAATTTGCACATTAAAAATATTCAAGGGAAAAAAAACACACTTTTAATGAAATATAGGACCTCTAATAATGATTTAACCTCTAATAATGACATAATGATTTAACACGTTCAGCGCCAAGGCACCTCTGAAGCAAATATTGTGGAAATGACTTTTTTTTTTGTTGCATATATGCCTTCTCCTGGTCCTAAAATACTAAAGAAAATTTTCAGTGCGGTGTATATTCACCTGTACACTGGCCTCTGAAGTTGAGTACTCGAGGTGTAATAACTAGATATACACCGGCCTGTGAGAATTGCACTAGGGTGTATATTGACTTATACACGCGGCGCTTAACGTGTTAAGTCTGGAAAGGAAATATCTATGTGTGTTATCATCATCACATGCCTAGCCTATTTCCAACTATGCTAAAGTAAGCTTCTGGTTTAACCAGATGAAGCTGAATACAGATATTTTGCCAAGCAACGGGCTATCCATCCTCAGCTGCCAAGTTACTGAATAAAAATCATAATAACCCAACGGTAAAATTATAATATCACAAAGTAAGTTTATCAGACGTCTGGCCTCAAGCAACCAACTGTGAGACTCAAGATTAGGGTAACCAGATGTACAGGAAGTCTCATGAGTGTCAGTGAGTTGTGTTAAGTGTCAGGGTACATTTTAATTGAATGTCAGGCACTTGTAATTTTATCCATAAGTGTGTAAACTTTTGTGCATCCCGATAAAATTATACAAAACTTATTTATGTTGGTGGATTGGACAGTATTTTTATGTTAAAAATATTAATCAAATCAATTAATTTTAAGCAGAATTTTAAACAAAATTATACAAGATACCCCCCCAAATGCTTCTCCCTATTTCGCAGTGTTTTAGGTAGGAAGAAGTGGATCAAAAACCTCCCCAGCCATATGATACTGTTAATACAATGTTTTGTAAGGGTAAATCTTGTTACTTAAATAAAACTTTTATTTAAAAAAAAAAGACAGAGACAAGTGCAGAAGACTTGGAATGCTTGAACACATAATTGAGAATTTTGGTAGATTTAATACCTAAGGCTACTTTTTAAATTGTGCTGTTTTTAGAACCATCTAAGATTTGTAACACAACGATTGTGAACATACCATAAACTATGACAATAAATTTTAAGACAACATCACATTAACAAATGTATTTATAGCCACCACTTAATGGTATTATTATGTACAATTGAATAATACACTGCAAAGAGGTGAATACATAACTTGATCAAGGACTTTTTGCTACATTTAAGACAAATAAAATTGTTGTTTAGAATTATCAAAGATTTCAGATAAGATACCAAACTTTATTATAACATACATTCTATTGAGGCAAATGAAGATATTGAGTTTGTTTATAAAGAACTCATTCGATCTTTGAAGCAATGAAGCCCCACCTCGAAGCAGAAGCTTCGAATAATAAAGCACAACAAACGCGCAAGGTGTTGATCAATATTATGATCTAAAATATACATACACCTACAACTTTATCAAGACGTTTTGCTCCACGCCTCAGAAAATAATAAAGAAAACTTAAGACTTACTTAGCTCCTGAGCTTCCGCAGTGCCCTTTGTCAGCGCTAATAATATTAATAAATGCACCAAGCACATAACACAAACATTATCACTGAACATTTTCACACTAAAAGTTTTTTGTGACATAGTTGAAACAAAACTAGCAAGGAACTAGAAAATAAACATGTTATTTAGAAATAAGTTGCATTATGTCCAAGCAACAAGGCACTGCACATCATTCAGTAAACACTTGACTGGACCACATCGAGCACAAGCACGGCTTGCTTTGCGTTTGCGTTTGAGAAACAAAAAATACAAATTAACATGACAGACAGCCGACAGACGTCAACGCACAACACAGACTAAAAAATCTCTGCACAGTGCACAGGTTAAACTATAGCTATACTTTTTTATTCTGTTACCATAGTTGGCGTGGGCAGAGACAGCTGCAAACTAAAGAAGCCTATTCATTCACGGTTCAGAAAGGTAATCGTTTCCGTGTCGGTAAGGAATCGAATTCGACTATCTCATTTCCGAACCGAAGAACTGTGTCAAAACGTTCTATTCACAGATCCAAACGGATGCGCTTTTTTCTATCCGATTGACCTTAATTGTAGCTAGCTACTAATATCTAATCTGTGATAAATTGTGTTTATGGGGGGAATGCTACAAAATGGTTGGTAGTAAATAGATGATCGTGGTAGAAAATTAAAAGGAAAATTACATACTCTTTGATTAAAAGTAGGTAGTAAACATGGTCAAATAAAACAAGGTCCACAAGGTCTGGCATTCCGGGAGCGACACGTGCTTACGTCACTATTCAGTTGCCACTTTATTGCAACAAAACACATAATTATGGAAACATTTTCAGTCACTATTCTGTTAAAAAAATAAAAGTTGCATTTATATTGTTGTTTTTGTTTGCTTGACCATACAAAATAATCTTAAACCAATGTAATTTTTAATTAAAAGTTCAATTTTTGATCGGATTCGCACAGGGATTATAGGTAGTTAGGGAGTTATTCTTTCACACTACTGGTAACACTGAAACGAGCTGTCCCATTGACATTCCGCCAATACGTCGTGTATCGCTATTCTTTTCTAACACATGTGCCGGTCTCGCTCAGTGCCAGTAAAACAGTGATTCCCAATATTGTTTTGTGAACATCTACCAGTTTGTTTTTAACCGACTTCAAAAAGGAGAAGGATTTTTTTTGTCTTAAGAGTGTTCGCGGATAACTTCGTCGTTTATGAACCGATTTTGATGATTCTTTTTTCGATAGGAGATATCCCAAGGGTGGTACCATGATAAGGAAATCAGGATCTGATGATGGCATCTCAGAGAAATCGAGCGAAACCTTTGAAAATTGTAGTGGCGACTAGTGCGTTCGTTAATATTTCCATTAAGTAGTTTAAAGCACTACTAATAATGTAATGAATGTCTGGAGTGGATCTAATGATGGAGCCGAAAGACACTCGAGGTAATTCCTCGACGATTTACAGCAATTACCTGGTGTTTGAGCTTGATTAATTTATATTTATATTGATTTGTCTCTAATGTCTCTATCTATGGTACCTTTGTTCACATAAATAGACTAGGTACCGAACCTTGGCTTGTAATTTGAATCTTATAACCCTAGGATGGATACAGGATTCTTTTAGTCACCGAAAACCTGCAATGCGGGTAGAGCTAAAGGCAAAATTTAGTAGGAATTTAATAATTAGATCAATGTTTTACTAGATTGAATTTCCCCAGATTATAAAGTTTGAGAACCATTGATAGCGGTTATGACGTAGATGCGTGTCACCCACGTGACTTCTGTCTCTCGGAATGCTATAACTGGCGAAGTATATTATTGTACCATGCATGGTAGTAAATAAAATTTTAAATTGGTTTATTAATTTATTTGAATATTTCGTTCCGTTTAATAAGGAGTATGCAGCTAGACGCTAGTAACTTAATTGACAACAAGCGATACAAAATGATTTTAATTAACCAAAGTACACTTGGATTTGAATTTAAAAAATTGTTTTGAATTTATGTGAAAATTTATGCGGGAAAACTGCGTCGTTACGTTCCTGTCTATTAGATATATTTGTATTAAGTAAAAAGGAAAAATGACTAAGTGTTTGATATCAGTGAAAATGCATAATTTTTCGGAAAAGTCTCTCGAGCAGCGGCAGAAGATGTTTGCCTTCATGCAATGCCATGAAGACTTTGCCCGGGGCCTTATCTCTGGCCCTGACGCAGCCCGCACGAAGCGTCTTCTGCTAGTTCAACTAAACTCGTTGGGGACTGGGGCTAATAAGACTCCTGAAAACTGGTTTAAAGTAGGTATCTTATTGTAAATCGGTAATTTGTTTTGGAAGTGAAAATTGTTTACCATCATGTTACATCTACACCTCTTGAAGCTTGGGTAATCTTGCCTACTTGTATTTCAGAGTTGGCAGGACTGGAAATCAGATGTGAAGGCGAAGGCACTCCGCATTAAACAATATAGGGCTGGGACTGGTGGGGGTCCTAGCCCTTGTCCATTGTCACCTTTAGAAGAAAATCTCACCAATTTTATAGAGTGGAGATGGTAGAGGGGCTGCCAGGAGTGGCAGATCCTCTGGAGGTGAGCACACACTTTGGTATTCAAAGCACTGCTTTTATGATAATATTATTTAAAAACAAACAATAATGTTCATGTTTATTAAATTTATTAGGTGACTGAAGATGTCCTGACAGTGCTAGAGGTGGTAGTGGAGAGATGGAGTATGGTGAAGAGCCCACTGTTCCTTCACCCCAGCCAACATGGCGCAGGCGCAGTAGTAGTGCTAGTGGCCCATTGCATGCCATACTTGAGCGGCAGGCAGCAGCCATCGAACACATGGCAGATGGGATGCACAACATCGTGGCTGCCCTGCTACAAATTGCTGCTGCTTTGCAGCCTGAGGTGCTTCTGCCTCTTGATATAAAAAAAGTAAACTTGGCTGTGCTTAATATTAAAAGTTATGTGGAATGAAATACTACATTTTTAAAATAATCTATTTATTAAATTAGCCCTAATTTGTAGCCCTCTGTTGTAGAAGGCATCTTCTGCTCCTGGGCTTGTGAATATCTCAGTTGGGTCCAAGTCCATGTCCTCCGGTTCTGCAATGCCGGCCCTGTATGCACATGTTGTGCAGAACTGCACCTGCATTCGTAATACACCCTACTTATGTTGGGGTGCATTCCAGGACACGATGTTTGTGCACGCACCTGAAGCGCCCCTTTAACACCCCAAAATCGGTCCTAAAAGATCGGTTTTTGAATCAGTTAACTGACAAAAGTTGACTGGAAAACAAAAACTAAAAAGAAAGCCTCAATAATAAACCAAGATAAACGAGGCACTGGTGGTGGGCCAAGTAGGGGAAAACCGATAAGCCGACTTGAGGAAAGAATATTGCGCTTAGTAGGCATTACAGCAGTTACTGGAAATGAAGACATTCAAGAAGCAGGCTTTCCAGTAAGTGTTATAAACTGTTACAATTATACACTTAAAAAAATATGCATATTATGTTTTGTCCATAACAGAATATTATTTTTTTGCATAGGAACTAGAGCAACCTCAAGTAGCGATACCAGAAAGGGTACCATCACCAGTGGATCATATTGAATTGTTGGTAATACTACCAACTCCAGAAGACACGCCCATGTCAGTGCCAGATATCAGAACCACTACTCCACCAGCTGGTCCTGTTACTTCTATGCCAGGCCCTTCAAATATTAATAGGACTACACAAGAAGGTAACAATTACAAAATTAAATTAATATTGAGAGGGTAATTAGCACACAAAGTTATTAAATAATTACAAAAATTACAGCAGACTTTAAGCTTATTTCCATTAATCACTTCACACTCACCATTTTTTATTTCATGTTTTTTTTAATTATTTGTCTAATAGATCACAAAATGCATAGTAGTGCCTACAGGTTTTATCGGTGTTTACAGAAAGGTCGCCAGTATCCGGCCTTTCAACGCCTCGCCGCTGCACGCTGCGGTCGCTGTATCAGACAACGAAGACTCCGCCAAAAGCCATTCGACCGAGCTACCAGTGATTTTGTGGCGGTAGAAGAAAATCGGTTGCGTTTGGAACGGGAGAGGGATATGCGTCTATTTCAAATAGAAAGCGAACGTCTCAAACTAGAGGCAGACCGCATTTGGATTGAAGAAAGTCGCATCCGCTTAGAGGCAGATTTCCGTGAGTCTAACCAACAGCTGCACTTAAAAATAACAGCTTTAATTGATCTTGTATCCCAATTCACTAAGAGTAACACTTGGGAATCAGGATACAAGGCCAAATTAGCATTTAAATATATACTTACTACTGTTTTATTTGTGTTCATTTAGTATTGTTACGAGCTGGGTATGAGATAAATTAATTACTACCGATTAAACAACACAATCACTTTATTAATCACAAAACAATTTAAACTTAATCACAAGAACACTACAGTACACTACTATTCACTATTCACTTAGATATCGCACTTCAAGTTCACTTCGATTCGCTTCGATGGTAGCCAAAACAAGACTGACTGTCGCGGCCCTGAGCGGTCTATTTATACTCGCCCACAGACACACCAGAATAACCTCGAATATTCTAGAGGGTCATAGAAAACACTAACAAAAGAGTAGGTAGGTAGGTAGGTAATTATTATTACTAGCTACTTGTACAACACAAACAAATATGAACCGTATGTCTTGGGCGTACGGTTGAAATTCTAATGTCTTTTTATAAAGAGGTCGCGAGTTTGTAGGTACCTACCCAACTTTGAAAGTAATAATAATAGAAATCTCTCGAAATTCCAACGTACACATACTGTAATCACGTGCTTTCTCGAATGTTCTAGTAGGTCCGATGTAACAGTATTAATAATAATAAAATTTATTTCAGACCATCGAGTCCATATTTGAAACATTAATTTTTTTATCGTTCATACATAAAACACATACACGAAAGAACACAAAACATACATAAAATGAAAAGATACACACATACATTATATAAAGAGAATTTCATTTTAAATATCTAAATGACGCACGATGAGAGTATTAAAATGTTAGATTAAATTATTAAATGTTAGATTGTTAGTGTTATAATATAAATTATTTTCATCCATGTTTTGGCAGCCAAAATAACTTGTTCGCTCAACCAACCTACCAACTAACATATTATGTTAGTTTAGTTTTATTTTTTTAAATAAAGGTATGTTTTATAATAAATAAAATATCTCTTAATTTATAAGTACACAATACACAACTTAGAAAATAGTTTGAGCTCAAAGCTCATAACATCATCATAATCAAAAGTCATTTATTCAAACTAGGTTGAAAGTCAGCACTTTTTAACATCAAAATTATGTAACACAGTGCTCCAAAACGCCCATCCTTCACCACATCAGTGCTTTAGCTGGGAAGAAGTGGCAAACAAACTGCCCAGCAGCACAACAGTCTGTTAGTTAGAAGAACTTGATTCTGTACAGTACATAACATGAAAAGTAATTAACATTCCGAAACACAACAGAAAATTATTTGCCATTTGCACACTTATGATTTATAATTGTATCAACATTTCATTTACATTTAATTACATTGGGCAACAAACTATTCTTAAGCATAAATAAAAATAAAACAGAACTAATAATAGCCTCCAGGCATAAAGGGCATGTCTGCTTAAACTTCGAGGTACATCTAAATGTACTTATTCTAATAAGTACATTTAGATGTACCTCGAAGTAACAAATTAAAAACTAGGACAAGCAAAGTAAAATCAATAAACAGATAATTATGTTAATTTCTAATAACTACTAACAATAACAAAATCATGGTCATCAAGACAACCAGTCACCACAAGCAGCACTCATTCAGGAGCATAACGCAAAGATCACCCAATGCCTCCCTCGCTATACAAATGTAATATTACATTGCTGTCTTAATAACTACATTAAAGTCTAGACAATAGATTATTCAAAGCCGCCCTACCTTGGAGTAGCTCACTTTGACTACCTACAACACTAACACTACCATATGCATTATCATCTTGAGTGTCTTCTTCTACCTCCATAATAGATGGAGGAGGTAAATTTGCCTCTAAAGCCATATTGTGTAATACACAACATGCAAGTACAATTTTCCCAGCAACGACAGGATGGTAGTGCAAGGTTCTTTGTCTTAATAGACATCTCCAACGTGACTTCAGAAGCCCAAAACAGCGCTCTATACAGTTCCTTGCTTGTACATGTCGTTGAGTATATGAGTGGCGCGGCCATGGCGTATTAGTCTTATAGCTCCTGAAATGTAAACTGAGGATTTTTTGTTTATTTTTTACTAGTTTGACAAATTCAAATCTGGGTTTTACAAAAAACTTCAGGTGTCTGCGTTGCTTTTTCAGCGAGATATCGGCGAAAATGTGTTTTCACCGTTTCGATGGCGCGGCCATGGCGTATTAGTCTTACAGTTCCTAAAATATAAGCCCAGGATTTTTTTCTATATTTTTACAAATTTTTTACAAATTAAATTTGTTACTTAGCAAAATTTCAGGCAACGACCATACAGCCTATAGACGCCTAATACACGATCTAACGCACGAAAACTATTCTGTCAACTCGCTGAGGTACGAGGTACGCGAGGGGGACGGGGTACTGCTTTCTGATTGGCCAATTCAAGGTCATTGCATTTCACTAGGGATGGGACAGTTTTAAATCAAACAAGAAAGTATCGATATTTTTGAACTGTAGGCATAATAAAATATGTTTTAGATACTTTACTTGCATTAAATTACCTCCTTTATTCTAATATTACGATTGAATCATGTAGGTAAAATATCTGAACTTATATGAACTTAGTAGGCGGCGACGGTTTTTCATAGGGATAAAACAATCTTCGGTAAAATGACGTGAACATATTATTAAATAAATAAATGTTGTAATTTTCAATTATTAAAAATATATTTTTTGCATAAATAAATAGTTATAGGTTTTATTTTTTGCTTTATCGACAACAGAGGTGGTCGTACGATTTGGAACATCACTAATTATGTTAACGTAACATCGAGGAAAAGAGATAGAGAAAAAAGTACTTTCAAAAGAAAGGGACGCAATCATAAAAGACATCAAGTATGACCACTATAAGATGAACTCCGATAAATATTGTCAGAAATTTAATCTAATTTAGATACGGAACTTTTAAATTACCGATGAAATGTGATACCGTCTTTTAGGAAACTTGAAGTCCGGCTTTCTTTATCACACCAAACCAACGTATTATACAGGGGGCCATATTATGTCTATTTTCTCGATTTTTTAAAGGAGTAATGCGGAAGTGTTTGCGGCTCACAGGAGTGGTCAAAACTAATTCGAACTCGGTGAGTGACGACGGCTATAAGGCTGAGATTCACAGACCGCACTTTGACTTTACTTTGATGGAAAAGTCTACTTTCACCCAAAAAAATATTTCTAAGTCCTGTCAAGCTCTACTTTACTTTCCAAAAATTATACTTTGCTTAGTAAAGGCTAAGTAGTCGATAATCATGACTTTGGCCTCAAAGTAAACTTTGCATTACTATGCGTTTAAATAATGTAGTCCTTCATGTCAAACTAGTTTCCTAGAAAAGAAACACATTTAATTTTGGTTGGGTTATAATTCGAAAAATCATGTCGAAGTGATTTTTTATTGTTTGCGAACGACGCGACGCAACCACCAACACAATTGTTGGTGGTTGCGTCGCGTCGTTCGTTTTCTTTCAATTTTGCTGTTTCTGATATTTTCAATTTAATTTAAAAGTTGGTAAATTTTACCGACGTTATCCATATCGAGCAGCAGGTCAAAAACTACAAGTTAACTGGTGAGGCAGTATCGGGAGTCCAAAAGTAATCAATCAATCAATAATTTTATTATCAGGCATTTTTAGGCCCATAGATAAAATACACAAAATAACAACATAAAAATATACTAACGCATAAAAAATCTAACTTATAAGCTATGAACTATCATCACACACGAAGTGGCGGCGTCGTGATACGCTGTGCGGTGTCACGTAGCCTGCCGCGAAAACGACGGTAGATTACACCCTTCGGCCAAAAACTTCCTTGAGAAACATGTCGAGATATTGTGTCGGAACTCGCACCACAAACGATTTGAAGTTGGTGTTGTGACGCGGCTCCAACCTCTCGACCCTCAAGGTCCAGCTGGTCTTGACCTTCATGTACTCAACGATCTCCTCAACCTTCGTGGAGTGATGCAGTCGAGACACATACAGCAACGTCGTTGGTGTCGCTGCACGCAGCAGCATATTTGGTCCTGACAGTCCAGTACCGCATTGATTGCGACAAGTAGGCTTCTTCTTCTTCTTCTGAAGTAAGGTGAAGCCGTCCTCATCACACTCCTGCTTTGCTGGACAGCACTGTACCGGATTCCTCGGAAGGGTTTCACAACGACGACGGTTCTGCTTTCCCCCTTTCAGCTGCTTATGTAGCTCCTTCGCCACGAAAGTTGGCACGTCAACGTGTAATGCATAGATAGAATCAAGTTAATAAATAATATAGATGAAAAACATTTTTTACGTACAAGTAGCAAACAGAACGTCAACCACACGTCAACGATGTTTCGTTTCGTTCCACGTACTTAGTACATATTTTTTTTCCAAAAATCTTTACTTTTCATGTAAAATGATAACATTAATATTATAAATCTAAGTAAGAGCACGATATAAACACTCGTCTTGAATAATATGTTAATAACTATTTTTTTAAGGAAATAAAACTTGATTTAAAAATATGTTCTCCAAAACATTTGTATGTGAAACGTAACAGCCACACGTCTTTCCCTATACTTTACTTTGGAGCCGTACTTTTCTAAGGAAAGTCAAGCAACTGTCTCTGAAATTGAATAAATAGAAAGTATACTTCGGTAATACAAAGCTTACTTTGTGAAGACTCCTTTGCTGTAAAGTAAAGTCAGGACTGTGAATCTGGGCCTAAGATTTATACCCCATATGTGTTGACAGACATCGGTCGCCTGTTATTGGGAGTCTAGAGGCTGTATGGTCGTTGATTTCAGGTCTCTGCAATGCTTAGTTTTAAAGATCTCCGTGGCCGCACGGTTCGGAGCGTTTCAATGGCGCGGCCACGTTCAAACCCTCATAACTTTTTAACCATAGCTTTGACAAATTTATGGTTTTGGGAGTCTACTTTTACAAATTTTTACAAAATCATAGCAAAATTTTTTTCAAAAAAAAAAACGTCATGGCCGCGCCATCGAAACGGACACAATAACCATACTTGTTCACCATTCAAGTGCAATTCTCGAATAAATGTTTCCATTCTGCTGGATGCCCATATAATGAATGAGTCATGGGTGGCTCCTCCAAACTTACCATTAACATTCATAATTTTTAAATTATTGTCGCATACCTGTAAAAAGGGAAAAATAATAATTATGCAACATAAAATAATGCTATAAGTTTTTGTAATTATTTACTGTTTCAAGCATTAATGATATAATATCATAATTTAGCCATGAAAAAACCTTTTAAACTTACCATTTGCACATTCAACGAATGATATCCTTTCCTATTGAAGTATAAATGTTCATCTTCGGATGGCTTGACATTCTGCCACATGGGAACAGTCTATGCATCCAACTACACCCGGGAGCCTAAACCTCCTCTGAAACCTGTAATTTAGGAAAATTTACACACACTAAGTTAAGTATTGCGTTATTATATCAATGAGGCATTTCAAAGAACCTATTGGCCACAAATTATGATCTTTAGTGTAATGTACATCAGGAACATGCTACTATTCAAAAGCATAGAGGTACCTATAGTTTTATATAAGTCATAACTTACTCAAGTTTTATTTGGGCTCGTTGTCGTTGCGATCTTGGAAACACAATCCATTTATTTATAATAGCATATGTGTTAATCGCCGACGATCCTTATATCTCTTGAATTAGAAGATTTTGTTTTCGCTAATTGCACATTATGGACTATAACTTTTTTCTCCTGGCGCCGATTCGCTTGTGACCTTAACAAAGAAATACCCTCTTCTTATAAGCTTTTAAATGATATATGTGTTTATCACCGACGCTCCTTATATCTCTTGAATTAGAAGTTCTGTTTTCACTAATTGTACTTTATGGTTTATAACTTGTTTCTCCCGGCGCTGATTTGCTTGTGACCTTAACAAAGAAAAACCCTCTTCTTATAAGCTTTAAAGTGACATATGTGTTAATCGCCGACGATCCTAATATCTCTTGAATAAGGTCCATGTTCACCAAAAATACGATGGTCGATTATCTAAAAACAGCTGTTTAAAACACATTTTTGTATGGGAACATGTCACATTGACAGCTGTTTTTAGATAATCAGACTGTTATCTTTTCGGTGAACATGGACCTTAGAAGATTTTGTTTTCGCTAATTGTACATTATGGACTATAACTTTTTTCTACTGGCGCCGATTTGCTTGTGACCTTAACAATGAAATACCCTCTTCTTATAAGCTTTTAAATGATATATGTGTTTATCACCGAAGATCCTTATATCTCTTGAATTAGAAGATTTTGTTTTCGCTAATTGCACATTATGGATTATAACTTTTTTCTCCTGGCGCCGATTCGCTTGTGACCTTAACAAAGAAATACCCTCTTCTTATAAGTTTTTAAATGATATATGTGTTTATCACCGACGATCCTTATATCTCTTGAATTAGAAGATTTTGTTTTCGCTAATTGCACATTATGGATTATAACTTTTTTCTCCTGGCGCCGATTCGCTTGTGACCTTAACAAAGAAAACCCTGTTCTTATAAGCTTTAAAATGATATGGGTGTTAATCGCCGACGATCCTTCTATCTCTTGAATTAGAAGATTTTGTTTTCACTAATTGTACATTATGGTCTATAACTTTTTTCTCCTGGCGCCGATATGCTTGTGGCCTTAACAAAGAAAAAGCCTCTCCTTACAAGCTTTTAAATGATGTCTGTTTGAATCACCGAAGCCGTTTGTAATTAATGCAATCATTAATTACATAGTTAATTTTAAATGGTCAATAACTTTATTTTCCATGGAGGATTTTTTTTGACGCCATAACAAATAGTGATGCTCTTTACATCAGCTTTAAGAAAATATAGGTCTCGTTCACCGACGCTACTTGGACCGCTTTGGCCCGATCTCCTTTGTATCCAATTCATCTGGTTTTCCATAAAACATAACAAATTAAATTACTGGGATAATTAAAAAATAAGTTTGGATGAATTATTTGCCTCATGATTACGTGGCCGCTTTGACTGCGGTAGGTTTTGGTACTACTTTAGTCTTGTACTTATTTAACTTGTCCGCTATTGCTTTTACTGAGTCTACTTTGGACATGGCACGGTTCGCGGGCGGATTTTTGTCTGTCACTTTGTTTAAGTTAGAGTTAGAATTGACTGGTTTAATTGGGGGCGTAACTTTGTTCGGTTTCTTCGGTTCTCTGGGCGCTGGTCTCAACGGCGCCGGCGGTCGATTGTCATTCGGCTTCGCGGTCACCGCAGGCTTAGTCGTCACTTTCGTCGTATCATTTGGTAGCTTATTATTGTTAATGACATCGGGTGGTTTCACGTTCTTCGCGTCTGGTACCGTACAGCTAGACACAACGTCTGGATTGTTCATTATTTTTGGGGTTAAGTTCACGTTTTTCACTACTTTTGGTGATTGAGGCACATTTCTGAATGTAGAAGTGTTTTTGAGATTGGGAGGGGTTACTTGTCTTGCAAACGATGGGATCTTAGAATTAGGCCCAGGTAAAGATGGGGCCTTATCTTCTTCCTTTGGTTCATTTTTTTTTAAATATGTGGGTACGTTAACAGCTGAAGGATGTAAGTACCCACTGCTAGTTGTAGAAACGTTGGATTTCGCTCCAGAATTGCTATAAACACTTTCAGGTGTTTTATAGTGTTCCGAATTCATGTACGTACTATCTCGATTATTCCCTTTCTTTTCCGCCGCAGCTTTGGCCTTTCTTTCTTTCTCTTTCTTTCTAGAAAGAGTTGAGGCCGAGTATATGGATTCGAAGTTACGATTCTGTATTTCGTCGACGATCTCTCCTAGTAGACCCATACTTTCAGTACTGCATGAGTTTGAAGGAACGACTTTGGGAGTGTTGTATCCTTCAGGCGGCGGTTGTGGAATCGTTTTGATTGGTGGCGGCACCCCTGGTAGAGTTTTCGGGGCTCTCTTCAATAACCGCGTAAATATTGTCTGTGGACTCTTCAGCGATGTGAGCTAATGAGCCTGCTTTTCTTCCATACAGTCCACATAATCTACTGACTTAGTAGTTTCAGGCTGTGGTTTTGGCGGGATTGGGTCGGAATGACTTGGTAAAGGCGGTCAACAGCCCCACCGGCTGTCGGTCTTCCTACCACGGATAAAGGCCTTGGCGCAGCTGGCCTCATAGACCCAAAGCTTTGCAACGCCGGTTTTTGGCTCGCAGGAGCTCTCATACTCTGCGCTCGATTGACAAAGGCTTTAGGGTCATCCCCATCTTCAGAATCAGTACTACTGATACAGATTTGACAGGAAGCTCCATTTCTTTCTGCAGTATAGGATTGGATATCTGTAAGCTTCTTAGAGCAACTTTATCGTTTTTGGCGACTATGATTTGGTGATTTGGGTTTTTAGGTAAAGAGTGATTTCTTTCAACTGAATTTCGTTCCTTCTCCTTGGGTTTATCATGTTTCAAGAATGAAGCTATACGATTTAAAGAAATCCCTTCTTTGACTTTCCCAAAAGAAAAGAAGAAGAAGATTAGGTTCTTCTGGTAAAGGTTTTTGGGGTACCCCAGCGGAATGCATGCTTAACGGTCTTTTGGGGAAGTCTGAGGACGTTGGGTCAGTTAGGGCTGCCTTTATAGGCCCTAAAGTCTTCGACCCTTGTAAGGGAGATATCAGTTCTTTCGTTGATCAAAATCAAAGCATTTATTTCAAGTAGGCCAATTACAGGCACTTTTGAATTGTCGAAACAAAGATGCAAATTAAATGTAGCTACAGTCCCAGTCACAAGACATAAAAACTGTGAAAGTACTGTAGTTGCCCATTCCCTAGCGAAGATCTCTATGGAGAAGAACGGGCAAGAAACTCCATGGACACTCTTTTAAATCAAATTATTGTTACAAAATCTTGGTAACCTCATTCATGTTGAGATGGTAAATTATGTGAGAACAATGTAGCAAGATGTGCACGTTAAAAGTGTCCATAGTAATCGAAGCTTCTAGAATAGGACTGGATATCACTGGCCTTGGGGGAGGATTGGCCCCTACTGATGGGGTTACATCCTCTGTTTTCTCAGTACTCATTAAAGCTTTTATTTTGTTCTGGTCAGTACTGTTAGTTCTTTTTACTGAGGGACTCGTTTTTGGGCTAGTCTTCGCCGTAGTTGGGAGGACCGGAAGTGGAGGAGCACTTCTTAAAACCGGCTTCAAGGCATTTTGAGGAACAACATTCTGGCTGTTGCTTCCACTTCGATGTACCGGCGTAATTTTCGCGCTTTTATTTAGACTTTCCGCTTTACTTTTTACTGGTTTATTTTTTATAGGTACTTCAGTTTCCTTTTTCGTTGGCGGCTTTTTCTATGGGAGTTAGGGAGAACCCTTTGAAATTGCCAAAGAAGTTGACGGAAGGGTTTATATTGCCCGGAGGACTTCTATCCGAGTCGCTTCGAAGTAAACTGGAGCTCATATCATCTGGGTTGGATAATGTATGGACGTTGACGGGTTGAACATTATTTTGAGTACCATTTTGAAAGGTCGCTGCGAATTTACTAGCGCTGCGCGAGATGCGATGTTGCAAACTGGCTCTCTTTGGTGATGGGGCCCTGTAAACAGATGTTTTTCGATTAATACAAGCTGTGGAATTAACGATTAATGTTTTATTTAGATATAACTTAAATAAATCAAGATTGCAATCATGCAGGTGCATTTGTAAATTAAACAGTTTGAAAAGTACTGATATGATAAGTTTTGTACTGATATTGAACTCAATAACTAAATTAGCGCTAACTAAAAATGTGTAGTTGTAAATGAAATCCTGTAAAGTTTGTTTTAACAAAATGTAAGAAGTGTTCATCATAACAAAATACATACATTTAGCTCCTTTAATAAATTACCGAAAACTTTCAGAAAAGATTTCGACACTAAAGCCCGCTAGCACTACAACTCCTTAAACGCGTTTAACGCTAAACCTCTTATAACATAATTCTGTGTTTGTCATCTTCGAATGATTGACAGAAGTTTAGCGGTAAACGCAATCAGTCATTTGTATCGCAAACGGGCCCAAAGACAAAAAAATTAAGAATGATCATGCTTGCCAAACACATGCAATTAATGCCCAAGACATGCTCTTAATACTAAAACGCCATGCAATGTTAAACAAAAGCAAAACCAGAGCAAAACACTCACCAGAACAATGCAGAGACATCACCTTGTAAAGAGGTTTTATGTGCGTATTGCCAGCTTTAAAAATGATAGGATTGTTTTAGATATAAATTAGATGAATATTCTTAGTAATAAGATGAGTATTTTTAAATTTTATTGTTTTGTGCAATACTAACGTAGTTTTATGCCCGGTTCCTATAAACAAGAAACGAGTCGTTTTGCTTACGGACAGTTATATTTTTTACGAGACGTATGTCAAAACCGTTCCTATATAAAACGTTTCGTTAATAAGTTACCGATACATCAGTACCTACGGATGGGAGGGTTACGAATAACGATCCGTAAGCCAAATGTATGCAGATGCCGGGCGATGGTGTTCCTATAATAAAAACGAAACGTCAACGAGCTGTCAAAGTTACGAGTCGTTTACAATTTGTTTACCGGCCGATTTCGGTCGGTTGACAAAAGTTTTAATTATTCTGCTTTATTTTCTTGAAATAATTGTAAAATGTCTCGTTCAGATAGTGAGTTAGGTGATTTAGAAAGGTTATCGGACTGGAGCAACTCCGAATCAGATGAAGAAAGTGGTTTTAATCAACGGAATTACAAAACGAGGGTCGATCATTTTAGTATCTTGGATAATATTAGTGAATTCCAAGTTACAGTTTATTTACATAAATTGTTTTTTTTTTTAATATTCTTTAATTATTATGGCACTGAACTGCATAATAATAACGTTTATTTCGGGCTGCGCCCATAGTAGTTTTAATAACAGTTTTAGTAACAATGGTCTTAAGTACTAGTGTTAGTAGACATACATACACACACAATACGGTTTAATTATATGTGGAGTTTCATCCAATGTCTCAGCATTGGAGACTCCATCTATCTGCGAATAAACTCAAAATACATAAACAAACTCAAGACTTAAAAGTAAAGTAAACTATGTGTCTATAGAAATTCCGAAATTCCGCCGTATGGCGAGGTTTGAAATGAAAACCCTAACCTAACTAAAAACCTAAGTATTACTGATTTATAATTGTATTACCTAACTGAGATAAAACATCTGTATAATAATAACGAATATAGTATTTATTTTAGAGCCGGGTGTCAAGTTATTGCGCCCGGGTTGTATTTAGATGATCCTCTGTGCCCTATTACAATTTAATTTACAGTTCCGTTAAAAGTCAAACCAGTCGCTTTCAATCACAGATTACTATATGTAGCTCTCGATCGCGTTTTGTTCACTCCAGTGTCAGAATAACACAAAATATTTTTTAAAATTAAGTATTGCTGTTTCTTTAGCACCAAAATTATAAAATAAACATAAAAGCTAAGTTTTCTGTATATAGGCAGGAATATGTTATATCATTTGCAATAGGCACATGGATTTACTCTGATTCTAAACATTCTTAATTGTACTAACGAAACGCAAGGAGTGTCGAACACGTCGTGTTGATGGAGGGCTCTGGTAAGTGGGTAACGACCATCCGTTCGTCGCAGGTAGCTGACGCAAAAAAATATAGGAACGCCAAAAACCGTCCGTTACTCGTAACTCAAAAACGAATGGTACCTTTTGACCAATAACGAACCGTTATTTATAGGAACCGGGCATTAAAGAACTTAGTAACAAACAATTATGGACAATATGACTTGATCTGAAGTAAATGTTTGTCTGAAGTAAATGTTTGTTTTTTAGTAAGTTATCATTAAGCTAATGATCAATCAACACTAGGCCTGCGTGGTGGATCTCAAGCCACTCCATCGCGAAGAGAGGAGGTCTGTCTACCTGCAGTGGCTAAGTTATAGACTTTACCAGTCTGAACAGTCGTGAACTATATGTTAAACTTTAACTAATTAATAGTGGTAGTGGACTAAGTAAAAGCTATTATTTACGTTATTCATTTTGAAATAACCTTGTCAAATACTGTTATTCAGCTGCATCCGGTTATACTGGAAGCCAATCCCAACATGGTTGACAGTGATCTCAATCACAATGTTTTTTTATATGAAAATTTTGTTTTAAAGCTGGCAATACTTCGTGCAAAGAAAAAAAATCAAACAAGCAACTAATAGAATGAAAAAAGAGTATTTTATTAAACAATGCGTTAAATATAACTACAGTTATACTAGTAAAATAAGTAAAGGTTAAATTATAATACAAAGTAAAGTATGAGTTTGAGCCTTTAGAGGACATTTTTAGAGAGCTTAAGGCTAAGTTCATATGACTGCGCGATACAAGATCAAAGTAAACAGTGATTATCGTCTACATGACCGCGCGGCGCACCTCGCCCCGCGCGCGCGTACATATCCGACATGTGAACGCTCCAACCGCGCGGTCATGTGAACTTAGCCTTATAGTTTTAACAAATTGTTTCAGTTAATAGTAAAGTTAAAATGTCTTATAAAGGTAGTTCACGGTTTCATGAAGCTTTAAAAAGAACACGTCAAACACATACTCCCTTTTTTACGTCGCCGTCGGTTAAAGATAATATAAGTAATGTTTTATCAAATAATCGACTATCGGCCATTTTCACTAACTTACTAACAGGTCACGGAAAGTTGCTATCTCTAACTGTCTGACATTTAGCTTATGGACCGTTAGAAACAAAACGCCACAGAAATGCTTTCTTTGTTTTTTCACAGTCCACCGAGTGACAGGTAGGTGAACGCGGATAGGATATTCCAAGCTTGCTTTATTTATAGAAACACCGATAGCTACGAGACGTAGGCATATTAACTAACAGTTATACGTGAGTAAGTTATAGAAAACGGCCGTATGTGAACTATGTGACATTGTGACCGTCTGTCACTTCACTATGTGACATTAACTTTTCAAAGTATAATGTTAAATGGGCTTTTTGAAACCGGGGACCTCCAAAAATAAATTAAATTAATATCTACAAAGTAAAGTGAAACAATTATTACAGAGAATGAAGAAGAAAATCAGACATTACAGGGTGATATGGATGACATTGTGACATTAGGCTGACAGTTGACATTTATGAGTTTGAGCAAAACTTCGAGTATGGTGCTATCTTAGACATAGAGAATGGGCGGAGCAATACCAGACTGAACTTGGCCACTCTGTAGTGTAGAAAGAGAGAAAGAGATCGTGCGTCCATTACCCGTCTCTTTTCTACAATACCTGTCTCATTAAATAATAATAAATATCGCTGGACATTACACACAGCGCCATCTAGTGCCACACTAAGCAACGAGGCTTGTGTCTTGGACACCAGATAGTTGATATGCTACATATATATATATTTTTTGTTGTAAATACATAATATCTATATAAACATCCATGACTCGGAAACA
Source organism: Xestia ashworthii (assembly GCA_950022955.1). Lineage (NCBI taxonomy): Eukaryota > Metazoa > Arthropoda > Insecta > Lepidoptera > Noctuidae > Xestia > Xestia ashworthii. Next base: position 15,231,939 of record OX465570.1, on the reverse strand, counting down.
AATGTCCATGCTCATCACACAAACATTTGCTCCTACCGGGATTCGAACCCAGGTCCCTATAAACGTAAAGCAGCCTCACTACCGCTACGCCATTCGGGTCGTCGACATTGTGCACGTAGTGTCCTGCAAAGTTGTGAGGTGAACCAACCAAAGTTCTAGAAAAAGACAACTACTGACCGTACGATCGCACTGTCTCTCTCACACATTTCTGCCCGTGTTTACTTTACAGCTGGATATGGAACGCTCAGTCTATTCTTTATGTCTATGGTTCTTATAGCGCTTGGAAGGCATTACGCTCTTGGTAATCATTTGTGCAATTATCAAACGAAAGAACCATGGCACACTTTGAGAAAAAGTTTCAGTAAGTAGAAATAACTGACATCTAACAGTATTTTTCAATTCCCATTTTGTTATTATTCGTAAAATTAAAATACACAGGCCAAAAGTTTCACAGTTTAAGAATACAATTAAGTAAATAAATCCCATTCCTTACGACTGTTTTATGCAAATTAAAATTAACATGAAGAAAAGTTATATTGTCACTTAGTTTTAAACCGTGAAAACTTAAAACAGTGTTGAAGAAAAGTTTTTTTTGTGTGTATGAATAGGATTTCGTAGTTCTAAGGTCTTAGCCCAGTTACACGACTCCGCTCCCACGCAGCAAAAATAATAAAATTCAAGAATGGACTTTAAGGCGACTAGATGAGCTAAATTAGCAACTCTATTTGTGGTGGTTCAAACTTCGTTTGAAATGCTGTTAGAATAAAGTTCAAATCAGCTTGCACTACAAAGTGTTTGTTACGTCAGTCTGCGGGCCAAATAGCGCGAAATGAGTGGTTTCGATCGATTTACAAAAATTCTATTGATTGGACTAAAAACTAAAACACTATCATGCTAATATATTGCTTGTAGAATTATTTGACAAAAAAAACAGAATGATCGCATGCATTTAAGTATGTTTTTTTTGGTTGAAAGAAATTTTTAGAGATAAGTTCGTGGTTTTTTTTTATCATCATCATCGGCCTATTAATGTTCCCACTGCTGGGACAGGCCTCCTCTCTATGAGAGGAAATGGGCTATATAATCCACCACGCGGGCCCGCGACTTTTATCGAGTCAAATTAATTGTATTATGTTTTCAAAACACTATCATACTAGCATAAATCATATCATAATATATCATATATTTTTCTGGTTTTGTTTATTGCCGTGAATCATATACTTTTAGGCATTACAAAACACGTGTTTAGCTCATGTAGTCGCCTTAAGTATTTCGTTTTAGATATACTTTACATTGGCATTGACGGCGGTAAGCCCGCTGACAGCAAGCTGTCTGCTAATTTTTGTTGTTAATGTAAAGTATATCTAAAGAGCAATACATAAAGCCCACATTTGAATTATATTCTTTTTGCAGAGTAGGAGCGGAGTCGTTTATGTGGGCTTTGATCTCTGTGCTTTAAACAAATTATACTTAAATTAGTAAATCATTTAAATCGAATTTTAGATAGATTCTAGGATTTATAGGATATATTATAGGATATACGCATCGGATAACATTTGACCTCCACGCGAGCTAACCTAAGTCGCACACAAAGCCTAGAAACCAATCCAAACGACACTTACTGTTAGGCTCAGTGGCCGGTCCGGAGTCGTCGGAACCTTCCGGTCCGGAGTCGTTGGGAGCTCCCGGTCCGGAGTCGTCGGAACCTCCCGATCCGGAGTCGTCGGAACCTCCCGGTCCGGAGTCGTCGGAACCTCCCGGTCCGGAGTCGTCGGAACCTCCCGGTCCGGAGTCGTCGGAGCCTCCCGGTCCGGGCAGCGCGCACAGCGGCGGCGCGAAGCCTGCCTCGCAGTGACAGTGACCTGAGAGATATATCATCATGTAGCGAGAGTTTCGGGAAGGCATACATTTTTGTTCAGTTTATCGGGCTCTGGGCATTAAAGGTTGAATGAGTCCAAAGTTGTCCCTTTCTTGTTCCAAATCTCTTGTGCGATATCTGTCTTTAAATTGATAAATATCGTTAATTTTTCATTCGTCAATTTCTTCTTTGTTTTCTTCATGAAACCTACTTTGAGCACTAGCTGTTTTCAGGTTTGGACAGAAACAGACATTTACTAAAATTCTCATTTTCATTCAGAAAATAATGAGGGATTTTCTTTTTAATCTCGTCCCTAGTCGCTGGATAGATGGCGCTGAACTTGATATGTTACTGCAAGGAACAGAAACGGACATTTACTAAAATTCTCATTTTCATTCAGAAAATAATGAGGGATTTTCTTTTTAATCTCTTCCCTAGTCGCTGGATAGATGGCGCTGAACTTGATATGTTACTGCAAGGAACAGAACGTCACATCATTTCACTTGGATGTAATGGTAATATTAGGAAGCTTAAGCAAACGAAAGTGTCAATCAACGAGAGTACGTGACGAAGTGTGAAGCGTTTTGGCTTTGGCACCTAGTGAAGTAGTCAGATCAACGCCATCTACCGAGTTCTTGGAAACTATGTTTTTTTTAATACTAAAAAGAAAACCTCTCGCTATGTTTATAGCGAATACTTTTTCTGATGAAATATGGAAGAAGAAGACATGCTGCGTCGACACCAAAATTGTAAATTGAGATAAGGACAGAAGAGTGAAGATGATGATTTTATTTCCTGATTTCAGGTATATGTGATTTGAGCAAAAACTGCGTTATCTTAAGTAAGAGTATATTAGAAGAATTTCTTACCTGCAGAATTACAGACGCCATGTCCGGAGCAGTTAGATGGACAGACAGACGTCTCCAATCTAGCTATAGTTTCTCTCACAGCGGACACCGGCACGCATTGTTGTCTCAAACACATCTGTGGAGCAAAAGAAACGTTTACTTGAACCATTTTGCAGTGGTGTTTACTTAAATTAATTATGTGGTGATAATTTTAAATACGTACCATCCCGTCGCCACATTTTGCTCCGTCCGGCACCAAACCGGGGTCCACATCAGTCAGCCCCAAATCTATGATGGCCGCCCGACACACTATAATTGTACCTGCACAAAAGATCAATTTAAGGTGGATGCTCCAGGGTAGCGCGCGAAATTCAAAGGTCGAGGAATATCTTTGACCTTGAAAAAGTCGTTCACCTTTATGAACTTGGAGGGTTGTATTGATCATTTTGATGATAATAATTCTGTAACTACATACGTCTTTCAGTCGCGAACACTATTTTAATAAACATCCAACCTAACACAGACCTGCAAATTGCAAAAAAACGTTTGCAGTATTTAGAAAACTAATCATCCGTGGTTTGATGCGTTTTAGTAATTTTCAAAGTCAAGCATGTATGCCAAGGTCGGTTCGTGGATAGGTGAAAATCTATTACTTTCCGAGAGCGAGACCCAGAGAAGCCGTGCCTCGAACGCAAAGCCTGGCGGCCATTGTCAAAGGTGTACTTGTTGTATTAGTTGCTCCATGTAAAATACTGGTATTCAGCTGCATTCGGTTAGATTGGAAGCCCCCCAATATAGTTGAGAAAACGCTAAGCCGATGCCCAATCTGTACCTGTAACCGGCCCACTGCTGGGAAAAGGTCTCTTTTTGTATGAGGACTCAGTTTATCATACCGTTGTTGTCGATGAAGACCGCGGAGAGCGTGGCCACAGACTCCATGCCGAACTCGAGGCGCTCGTTGAGATGTCTGCACTGCAGCGTGCCGCACATCGCGTTCCGTGGAGCGCACGGCTTGTAGCGTTGGTTCAGACGATCGTATCCGCAGTTGCCGCTCCTAAACAAATTATATTTTTTTAATAGAAGCTTATCGATCTGATCTTGTTTGCGGGGCGAACATGGCCAGATATCGCACAATATGTAATATGTATATAATGTCCAGCAGTGGCACACATAACAGGCTAAGAAAAAAAATAAAATAAAAATAAGGCAATTTAAGTTTTACGGGCAATAACTCGTACAATACTAGCCGTAACAAGGTCTCTGTAATTTTTCTGTGTTTAACACAAATATTACCGAAGCACATTACTTTCCTGGTTTAACTGTACACACAAAAAATAAGCCTCGTTGCTTAGTGTGGCCTTAGATGACGGTGTGTGTAATGTCCAGCATATATGTCACCGTCAAATTGTCAAATACGTTATATTGTAATATCTCTAGCGATATTGTAAAATCTCGAAATATTGTCGAACAACGAACATACTGCTTACAACAAAACGCAATATTTTTCGTGAAATGCATGCGATGGTAGTCAACTCACGCGGTGTGGAAGGAAGGAGGGGTCCCCCTTGCCCAATGGTACCACTCTCATGAAAAGATAATGTACCATTCCTGAGAAATACCGATTAATATAACCTAACCTTAAAACACTTTATATGCCCCTAAAAAGCGTAGTCGACGAAGTCCCGCTTCGCGGGGCCCCTATTTTCGAGTACAGGGTTTAAAGGAACCTAACTAACCTAACGGGGGCGTGCCCCAAGTCCCGATTATGGGGGCAGAGATACTTCCGTATGTTCAGTTGACAATAATTCGAGAGTTTACAATATCGCTAGAGAGTAACACGTTATATTGTAATATAACGCGTTTGACAATTTTACGGTGACATAATTATACAGGGTGAAATTGAATAGATGCGACAAATTGAAATATACAATAATACGTGTTGTCAAGAAAATGTATAAAATATCAAATGTAAAATTGTAATGAACGAAGGAAGGGTAGTGGGCGGCGCGCGGTCGCCGGGAAGGGATGTCAGCGCTGGCGCACATGCGAGGTTTGGCAACGTCGCGCGATACTTACATTAGAAACTAGGCTAAATTAGGTAAATGACCGCTATGAACGGGAATACCGATAATTCGTACTTAAATAAAGATAATAACATCAATGGACCTTTTGAAAACGATAATCGCGTAATTTTTTTTAACGATTTAGATAGTAGAAAAAACAGTTTATAATTACTATGTTACTGTAACTGAAGCTCCCATTTCATTTTGTCGCATTTATTCAAATTCACCCTGTATAACAATAAAAAAAATGTATGTGAAAAAAGTTTTAATATTTAAAAGCTATCATAATTATATACTAACTTGTTTCCTATAACATTGGTGCTGTTATAGCACTTGTCGTGCGAGCTCTCGCCCGTGGTACCCCACAGTAGCCGGCACTGATCCGTGTGCGACCTACAGGAGCCTTTCACGCAGTACGCTTTCTGTTGACAAATACAAAGTGAGTATGGTTGGTATTTACGTTCAAGATAGAGAGAGAGATAGATAGAGCACTCAAATAGTGAAACGAAGTTTATTCGCCGGGTGCGCGATGACAGCGCCAACTAGCGTTCACAATTATGGCGGACATTGAAATGTCAAATGGGCGGCTGTCATTAAGTAAACAAACAAATAATTTCAAGAAAGTATCGTAATTTATATATATTCTATTCGATCATGTAAATCTATAGTGTCGATAATAACGTTGATGTTTTGTATTACCCGTCTAGAGTAACAATAAATAAATTACAGATAGTATACACGGACTTTCTCATCGCTGACTTCACGAGAAGTAAGTACAGAAATAAACAAATGTAATCGAATAATGCATTTTATAAACATTGCAGATGATTATTTATGACTGTATTGTTGTAAGTAATGAACTCTTTTTATGTATTTTCAGTTAAACATGGCCAAATTAATTATAAAAACTGGATTCCGAGCAATAACACACGACATCACTTTCCAACCGTAAAGGACAATAAAAGGAAGAAAATTAGTTTTAGCTCAACATTTGCAAGCTGTGAAAGAAATTAAATCTGAAAACCATACGATTGAAGCTCATGTAATTCGTCAAACTTCAGTGACATCAACATAATAAATCTATGAAAAATTATAAAGTTAGGTGAATACTGTTGTTAATTATACATAATTTCTGTCTAATAAGAGTAAGAGTCTGTTAAAGTATATTGTTCTGTTCTATTATTGTGTTCTTAAATAAAAGTAAATTGTGTTATATATTTTGTTTTTTTTTTTTTTTAAATCATAGGTAAGTACATTTATTTATTAGAAAATATTGAGTTCTGCAAATTTACTAATACACAACAAATATGCAAAATATCAATATGCAATATATTCTTGGGATGTAACTAGGACTGTCCTGTTCATCAGCTTTCTTGCCTCCAATAAGAGACACCCCACACTAGCGTCTTTCGAGCGTCGTCGTCGTGCCAGCGTCCGCGCAACGTCCACCCGACGTAAACTCAAACGTTTGACGTCGACGTCGGGTGGACGTTGCGCGGACGCTGGCACGACGACGACGCTCGAAAGACGCTTAGTGTGGGGGGTCCCTAAAGTGTGCACTGCAAATCCTGTCATGTAGCTTTGGCGACCATGGAGATCCATCGGCACTGAAATAATACAATAAATGAATTATAGTAATTTGACCATTGTAACGTGCTACTTCCTACAACATACAAAATCATAGGTTATCTTACTTACTTTTTCCTTTTTATTGGAGGTTGCATATTTATGTATGCACTGGCATGTGAGAATAATCATATTTAACACATGTCTGTCACTGATTTGAACTTAGTATAGTTACGGTTTGTTGTTTATGTTCCTATACATAGTAACCTGCTCTTGTAACTTGCGTGCGAAAATATTGACCACGAATGAATATACTCTACCAGCCTACTACTGCTCTGTTCATTATTCCAATAGGTTATGGGCCCAGGTCCCGGAAGCACAAATGCTAGAGCATAATTTATAAGTTTAGTGGTTTAAATATTAATCGTGTGCTTGTGAAACTTACGAAATCTCAATTATGTCAGCTGAAGTTGGCATAAGTGAAGAAGCTAAAAAGTTCGTCCGACTACCCAAACTGGAAATTCCTGGTCCGAAATTACTTGGAGAATAAAAACTGGTGGGGAGTAATTTCTACAGATGTAGTAAATGCTGACGTAGACCGGCAGGCACGAACGACAATATGCTTGTTGTTAGAACCAGAGTGCTTTACCCACGTTTACAATGCGAAGACTGCGAAAGAAGCCTGGAATAGCTTACGGAAAGCGTATGAAGACAAAGGTTGGGGAAGACGTATACATATTCAGCGAGAACTTTTTAACTGTAAGTTAGAGAATTTCGATTCTATGGAAAGCTACATATCCAAAATTACGTTCCTGACACAACAATTGTCCGATATTGATGCTCAAATCCCTGATGATTGGATCATATCGATTTTGCTGGGTGGATTGACCGCTGAGTACAGCCCTCTCATTATGGCTGTAGATAATAGTGGACAAGAAATCACGTTAGAGCAAATTAAAATGAAATTGTTACAAGAAGGAAGTAGACAGAGTAAGTTGAACACAGAGTACGATAAAGTTCTAGTTACACGTAAAGTACAGAACGATGCCAGATCTAACACTAAAACTTATGATCGTAAGCAGAAGTTCGTCTACAAGTGTTTTAAGTGCCACAAGCAAGGACACAAGGCGTCTGAATGCAAGGAGCGGATCAAAACCGCGAATATCTGCCTGAATACGAAGGGGGCGATAGACAAAGATAAGTGGTATTTAGACAGTGGGTGCTCAAATCATATGACCCATGATAAAAACAAATTGTTGTCTTACACACATGTAAAGGGCAACATGAAGATCGCAGTAGCAAACGGAGAGAAGTTATTGGTGAAAGGACGAGGAAATGCTGAGCCACGAGTCAGCGAAAACGAAAAATTAATTTTAGAAAACGTTTTATTTGTTCCTGATTTATCCATGAACCTAATTTCGGTGAGCGATTTGACCAAGAAGAATTATTGCATGAATTTTGACAATGAAGGTTGCATGATTAAAAATAAAAATCGAACTATAGCGAGATGTCAAGAGGTCGGCGGAATTTATGAGTTGACAGAAAATCAAAATAACGTTGTGAATGTGACACTGTCAAAACAAAATGAAACTATTTCGAACATTTGGCATAAAAGATTAGCTCATTTATCGCGTAATTATATGAATAAAATGAAAGTTTTAGTAAGCGGTATGGAATTTAAGAGTACCGATTTATGCGAGCCGTGTATTTCATGTATCGAAGGAAAGACATGCAAAAGTCCCTTTAAAAAACAAGGTACGAGAGCGAACGAGGTCTTACAGTTGGTTTTTAGCGACGTTTGTGGACCAATCGAGGAGCCGTCGTTCGGTGGTTCGAGGTATGTTCTTCTGTTTATCGACGATTATACTCGAAAGACTCATGTTTATTTTTTGAAGAACAAAAGTGAAACTTTCGATAAGTTCCGTGAATATAAGGCGGAAGTTGAGAATGAGACAAGTAAATCTATTAAATGTCTAAGATCTGACAATGGTGCAGAGTACTGTAACGGTAAATTTAAATCTATTTGAAGTCTGCAGGCATAAAACACCAGACGACTGTACCGTACACGCCGGAACAAAATTCTGTCGCAGAAAGAGCGAATCGTACTATAATAGAAAAGGCAAGAACATTACTGTCAGAATCGAATCTAAGCAAGAAGTATTGGGCCGAAGCTGTAAATACTGTTGTTTACTTAAAGAACAGAAGTCCCACGAAAGCATTGAATAATGCGGTACCAGAGAAGCTTTGGACTGGAAAAGATGTGGATGTCAGTCATCTGAAAATCTTTGGCTGCTTGGCATATAGATTGTTACCAAAACAAAAGAGACGCAAACTGGACATGAAGACGGAACCAATGATTTTTATTGGATATCCAGATAATCAGAAGGGTTATCGTCTAATGAATCCCAAGACAGGTGAAGTGACGACTGCGAGAGATGTCAAATTTCTAGAAAACGTCTTTCTACAAAAGGAAAACGTAAAAGAAACGGAAGTAATTATTAACCTGAATACAGATTCTGTTCCTTCCAGTTTACCCAACGAATCTACGAGCAGGTCTGAACACTTGGAGGCTCACGATGATATGTATCGTGATACTGTAGACGAGAATGTAGAAGTATCAGAGGAGTTAAGACCAGTCCCTGTAGAACCAGAGCGAGTACTTGATGACGTATTGACTGAAGAAGAAGTCAGAATACCTGAATCAGTAAGAAGGTATCCTGTAAGAGAACGCAGACAAGTCGATCGGTACGGATGCAATGTTATGTATGCCAAGGAGAGCAATCTTGATGGTGATCCATTGACTATTAATGAAGCGTTGGCGAGACCAGATGGTGATTTATGGCAAAAAGCGATAGATAATGAACTTATGTCACTAAAGGAGAACCAGACTTGGACGTTGGTGGATCTTCCAGCTGATAAGAAGCCTATCCAATGCAAATGGGTGTTCAAAATCAAGAAAGATAGCGATGGCAAGGTAACGAAGTACAAGGCTAGACTTGTAGCAAAAGGTTTCACACAGGTATGTGGTGTAGATTATACAGAGACTTATTCTCCTGTAGTTAGAAGCTCTACTCTAAGATTATTGTTCTCGCTAGCTGTTGAATACGGTTGGTTTATTGATCAGTGGGATATTACTACTGCCTTTTTGTACGGGAAAATTAAAGAGGACATTTTCATGCTCCAACCAAAAGGAGCAGTAGTCAAAGGTCAAGAAACCAAGGTATGTAAACTGCAGCGTTCTTTGTATGGATTGAAACAAGCTTCGAATGCTTGGTTCAAGGAATTGGATAAAGAAATGTTGAATTTAGGCTTTGTACAATCAAAAATAGAACCGTGTTTGTATCAAAAACAGCTTAAAAACAATAAGAAGTTGATCGTCGTTATTTACGTAGATGACCTTTTTATTTTTGGAAATTGTGCACAAGAAAAGCAAAAGATAAAAAACAATTTGCTTGACAAGTTTAAAGTGAAGGATTTAGGGCCAGCTAGGCATGTTTTAGGCATGAGGCTGAGAAGAGACAAAGATGTTATTTTTCTAGATCAGCAACAGTTCATTTCAGACATTTTGAATGACTTTAACATGACAGACGCTAAGCCACTTTTGACCCCAATGGAAGTCGGTATGAAATTAGAAAGATCGACAAATTCACATAGCGATCTGCCATATCAAAGCTTGATAGGGTGTCTAAATTACTTGGCCTGTAATACACGACCAGACATAGCACATGCGGTAAGTGTACTTTCACAATTCAATTCGTGCTATGATGAAATACACTTTAAATGTGCGAAACGGGTCTTAAGGTATTTAAAAAGTACGTCTAACCTTTGTCTCACTTTTAGGAAGTCCGGGGATTTAGACTTACGAGGCTACGTTGATGCAGATTGGGGAGGGGCACTTGATAGAAAGTCTTTCACGTCTTTAATTTTCAAGATAGGTAAAAATATAGTGTCATGGGAGAGTAGGAAGCAAGCGACAGTATCCTTGTCCACCACAGAGGCAGAGTACGTAGGACTGAGTCAAGCTTCGAAAGAAGCTCTTTATTTACGTAGTTTACTGAACAGTTTGACAGCTGTGGATAGTAAAGCGGTAGTAATTTACAATGACAATCAGTCGGCGCATAAAATTGCAGCTAACAAAATGATGCATAATAGGACAAAGCATATAGATATCAAGTATCATTTTATTCGTGAATGTGTACTGACAAACAAAGTTGAAATAAGGTACTTGTCAACTGATAAGATGATAGCGGACATCTTAACCAAAAGTGTTCACAGCCCGAAGCTGAGAGAATTTTTAAAGGATTTATCCCTGTCAAATTATTCTATTAAGGGGGCGATGAATAGTTAAATGTTTTGATGTTTGAGGTTTTCTAGAAGTGCTTTGTGTAATAGATAATTTGTAGTTTTGTTATGCATATTTTATTTTGTTAGATTTCTTCTGTTTTGTACTATACTTTTGAACATAGAAGTGTTAGTGATTTATGTTGTTTTATGTACCGAGTACTGACAAGTACAGAAGTAATCATACGCATGTGTAATAGATTAAGGGGGCGTATTGGAGGTTGCATATTTATGTATGCACTGGCATGTGAGAATAATCATATTTAACACATGTCTGTCACTGATTTGAATTTAGTATAGTTACGGTTTGTTGTTTATGTTCCTATACATAGTAACCTGCTCTTGTAACTTGCGTGTGAAAATATTGACCACGAATGAATATACTCTACCATCCTACTACTGCTCTGTTCATTATTCCAATACTTTTGACGGCGATTATCCATTTAATACGTTGTTCGCGTTTCCAACTTGCTTGTGGAAATTTATAAAATTTGTGATCACTGTTTCTTCCATTTTTTTTGCAATTAACTACACAGCAGGTATCATGACGCATGTTTGTTTATTTATTTTTTAAATGATACGTAAAGTATGACCAGTGGCCAACATTAGCCCTGGATCGAACCAACTGGAAGTCATGGGGAGAGGCCTTTGCCCAGCAGTGGGATGATGCAGGCTAGCAGTAACAGTAACAGTAACGTAAAGTAAATTTTGCTACTCAAACAAAAGTGACAATTTGTCTGCCGCCGAATGTTCCTTTTTTTGCCACAGTGCGCGCTGTGATCGATTCGAGTTCCCCCACCCCCTACTTTGCACCCAGCGATTAAGCTTTCACGGTTTAAAACCGAACTGAAAACAAAGCACGGAATCCGGAAGATATCCCGTAAGTGACATTTTAAATGAGATTTATAGTAGTCGGATTTTCAAGGGTCGTTCTTTTGTTGAGTTTCTACAGGTGTGGGGAGGAAAGATATTTTTTTCTAACTTTGATTGATTTTCTTCCACTTTTTTGTCTAATTACCATAATAAATAATGATTGCGGGTCATGTGATTTAAATTACAACAATAAACGCGCAGTATGTAATAAGTAAACAAAGATCTCTGACAGAACTAATAACGCCTGGGTAAAGGACTATAAGTATACAGGGTGTAAATCACCTCATCACAAAGCCGTTAACCAAGCATTCTGTACATCAAACTAAGTAACTTTACGCAAAAATTATTGCTGGGAAACAACTTTTTTTTGTGAGGTTATAAATCATGTTTTGTGGTAGAACTCAATGTAACGCACTTAAAACATTATGCTGATGGATGGATTGAATAGTTCGTGGAGGTGTTAAAAGCGAAAATCTTACAAAAATACTTGTATTTAAAAAAAAAACTATTCAAAAAGTTGTAACTTTGACCCCCCATATCTCCGTAACTAGAAGGTTCCCAGGTATGGTGTAGAACAAAAAACAAAAAAATGATCGCAATGACGGGGAGAACAAGTGCCTTTCGGCTTCGTGAAGAGGTGTTTTACACCCTTTATTATTAATTTCATACCTCTCCATCTTGTATAAAGGCATATGGCAAGAAAGGAGTTGTCTGATGAGATGACGAGTTATAGAGTATGGAAGAAGAAGACATGCTGCGACGACCTCAAATGAATTGAGATAAGGGTCAGCGCAGACAGAGAGGAATAATACGAGTACCCGCGCGGTCGCGGGCATTTTCTTTACGGATCGCGTATGCTCGAGCGTATCTTCGACCACGCGCTAGCATTTTTTGTCAGGTTCAAGCATTTATGCACTTTATTGTAATAATTTTAAAGTTTATTTTCAAGTGCGTTAATAAAATCCGTTCCGCTGCGCTCCGTTCTGTCTGCGCTGAGCCTAACGGCAAGGTAATGATGACATACCTCTCCATCCTTCCCGCAATCCGTGGTGTCCATCTTGTAGAAGTCGTCGGGACAGTACTCGGAGTGTCCGGTACAGTACTCCGGCAGGTCGCACTCGCGGTCCGCCGACCGACACACGGTACCCGCTGATTTTGGTCGACACGTCTGGCAAAACAAGTTCATTTGAATAAAATCTACATCCGTCATAATTATTCACGGTCACTTTTAGATCGTTCTGGAACCAAAAGCCATAAACTCGATCATTGAACTCCAAACAATTGACACTATTTAACCTTTTGACCGCCACAGCATAAACGCACGCGCGTGCCCTCCACGCCAAGCCACAATTTCATCTACTATTTTGTCACATATTTGTGTCGTTAGGCGTACAGGGCACGCGCTTGCTTGTCACGTATATGTGACAGTGGCGTCCAAAAGGTTAAGAAAAAAAAATAACAATAAAAAAATATACTATTAATTTAATGTTTCGTGTTTTTTTTTATTTTTTCTTTTTTAAAAAGTCACGAAAAACCCTTTTTTTTATTAATAAATATTACAAAAAAAACAAGTTTATGGCTTTCGGTTCCAGAACGACCTAAATATCATCATCATGATTTTAAAGAAAGACGTCCACTGCTGGAAGTAGGCCTCCCCGCGCGTGTCGCCACATTGACCGGTCCCGTGCGACTCGCATCCAACAGATTCCCGATAAGTTTCGTATGAACATGTTGTATATAGATATATAACCTGTAGATCGCAGCACCCCCCCGCCCCGCAGGTAGCGTTACCGCGCAGCATGCAGGTGTCGGGGTTGCAGCACGCGTGGCAGGGGTTGTATCCCTTCGTATGAACATGTTGTATATAGATATATAACCTGTAGATCGCAGCACCCCCCCGCCCCGCAGGTAGCGTTACCGCGCAGCATGCAGGTGTCGGGGTTGCAGCACGCGTGGCAGGGGTTGTATCCCTTCGTATGAACATGTTGTATATAGATATATAACCTGTAGATCGCAGCACCCCCCCGCCCCGCAGGTAGCGTTACCGCGCAGCATGCAGGTGTCGGGGTTGCAGCACGCGTGGCAGGGGTTGTATCCCTTCGTATGAACATGTTGTATATAGATATATAACCTGTAGATCGCAGCACCCCCCCGCCCCGCAGGTAGCGTTACCGCGCAGCATGCAGGTGTCGGGGTTGCAGCACGCGTGGCAGGGGTTGTATCCCTTCGTATGAACATGTTGTATATAGATATATAACCTGTAGATCGCAGCACCCCCCCGCCCCGCAGGTAGCGTTACCGCGCAGCATGCAGGTGTCGGGGTTGCAGCACGCGTGGCAGGGGTTGTATCCCTTCGTATGAACATGTTGTATATAGATATATAACCTGTAGATCGCAGCACCCCCCCGCCCCGCAGGTAGCGTTACCGCGCAGCATGCAGGTGTCGGGGTTGCAGCACGCGTGGCAGGGGTTGTATCCCTTCGTATGAACATGTTGTATATAGATATATAAACTGTAGATCGCAGCACCCCCCCGCCCCGCAGGTAGCGTTACCGCGCAGCATGCAGGTGTCGGGGTTGCAGCACGCGTGGCAGGGGTTGTATCCCTTCGTATGAACATGTTGTATATAGATATATAACCTGTAGATCGCAGCACCCCCCCGCCCCGCAGGTAGCGTTACCGCGCAGCATGCAGGTGTCGGGGTTGCAGCACGCGTGGCAGGGGTTGTATCCCTTCGTATGAACATGTTGTATATAGATATATAACCTGTAGATCGCAGCACCCCCCCGCCCCGCAGGTAGCGTTACCACCGCAGCATGCAGGTGTCGGGGTTGCAGCACGCGTGGCAGGGGTTGTATCCCTTTCGGCGGCATGCGCTCTGGCTGGCACCCCTCCTTGGGAGTTGGAGGCTTGGGTGCTCGCCAGAGTTTACGAGTGGACGGCGCGCCGAAAGGCTCTCGGGGAGCGCCCCGTCGCCGAAGAGCGGGAGGCCGTGCGGCGGGAGGCGAGGGACGCTATCGTCCTCCATTGGACGGAGGACCTCGCCGCCGCCACCTTTGGCCGCCGGACGTTGGACGCGCTCGGTCCGGTTCTACGGAGCTGGCTCGAGCGGTCCCACGGCTTTCTCTCGTTCCGTCTGGTGCAGGTGTTATCCGGGCATGGCTGTTTCGGATCGCACCTGCACCGGATCGGGAGGGAGGAAACCCCGGCGTGCCACGACTGCGGCGCGCCGGAGGACACGGCGCAACACACCCTGGAGGTGTGCCCAGCTTGGTCCGAGTTGCGCCGCGGTCTGACCGCGGTAATCGGACCGGACCTCTCGCTTCCCGGCGTCGTCAACGCCATGCTGGGGAGCGAGGAGGCCTTGGCAGCGGTCGCCTCCTTTTGCGAGGACGTAATCTCGCAAAAGGAGGAGGCGGAGCGCGAGCGGGAGGACGATCCTCTCGCTGCGCCGCTCCGCAGACGAAGAAGGGGTCGGAGAGGGCGCCGTCCTCTCCCTCCTCCTGGTGGCGACGGGCGGGCGACAGGCACGGGGGTGCCTTCGCCCGCATTGCACCCGTCACCACCTTCGTCGGTCATTCCCGGGCCCCTGTGAGGGGCCCGCCATGAAGGGCAATCGTCGGCGGAGGACTGGACGTAAAGGCTACGCCGGTTTCCCAGTCCCCCGCCACTCGGACGAAGCGGGAATGTCGCTGGGTCGTTTTAGTGGGTATACCGGGTCAGACCCGGGGAGTCCCACATACCCCTCTCATCCCCCGATGGGAGGGTATGCGTAATGCATTTTTTCCCAGCGATAAAAAAAAAAAGGGGTTGTATCCCTTCGTATGAACATGTTGTATATAGATATATAACCTGTAGATCGCAGCACCCCCCCGCCCCGCAGGTAGCGTTACCGCGCAGCATGCAGGTGTCGGGGTTGCAGCACGCGTGGCAGGGGTTGTATCCCTTCGTATGAACATGTTGTATATAGATATATAACCTGTAGATCGCAGCACCCCCCCGCCCCGCAGGTAGCGTTACCGCGCAGCATGCAGGTGTCGGGGTTGCAGCACGCGTGGCAGGGGTTGTATCCCTTCGTATGAACATGTTGTATATAGATATATAACCTGTAGATCGCAGCACCCCCCCGCCCCGCAGGTAGCGTTACCGCGCAGCATGCAGGTGTCGGGGTTGCAGCACGCGTGGCAGGGGTTGTATCCCTTCGTATGAACATGTTGTATATAGATATATAACCTGTAGATCGCAGCACCCCCCCGCCCCGCAGGTAGCGTTACCGCGCAGCATGCAGGTGTCGGGGTTGCAGCACGCGTGGCAGGGGTTGTATCCCTTCGTATGAACATGTTGTATATAGATATATAACCTGTAGATCGCAGCACCCCCCCGCCCCGCAGGTAGCGTTACCGCGCAGCATGCAGGTGTCGGGGTTGCAGCACGCGTGGCAGGGGTTGTATCCCTTCGTATGAACATGTTGTATATAGATATATAACCTGTAGATCGCAGCACCCCCCCGCCCCGCAGGTAGCGTTACCGCGCAGCATGCAGGTGTCGGGGTTGCAGCACGCGTGGCAGGGGTTGTATCCCTTCGTATGAACATGTTGTATATAGATATATAACCTGTAGATCGCAGCACCCCCCCGCCCCGCAGGTAGCGTTACCGCGCAGCATGCAGGTGTCGGGGTTGCAGCACGCGTGGCAGGGGTTGTATCCCTTCGTATGAACATGTTGTATATAGATATATAACCTGTAGATCGCAGCACCCCCCCGCCCCGCAGGTAGCGTTACCGCGCAGCATGCAGGTGTCGGGGTTGCAGCACGCGTGGCAGGGGTTGTATCCCTTCGTATGAACATGTTGTATATAGATATATAACCTGTAGATCGCAGCACCCCCCCGCCCCGCAGGTAGCGTTACCGCGCAGCATGCAGGTGTCGGGGTTGCAGCACGCGTGGCAGGGGTTGTATCCCTTCGTATGAACATGTTGTATATAGATATATAACCTGTAGATCGCAGCACCCCCCCGCCCCGCAGGTAGCGTTACCGCGCAGCATGCAGGTGTCGGGGTTGCAGCACGCGTGGCAGGGGTTGTATCCCTTCGTATGAACATGTTGTATATAGATATATAACCTGTAGATCGCAGCACCCCCCCGCCCCGCAGGTAGCGTTACCGCGCAGCATGCAGGTGTCGGGGTTGCAGCACGCGTGGCAGGGGTTGTATCCCTTCGGGTCGGCCATCGTGCCGCAGTCGCACTGCTCGCCCGGCTCTGTGAAACCGTTGCCGCACGTCGGCGACTCGAATAGGCGTTTTGGTTTGTTTCTGAAAAAGAATACTTAAAGTACTTTACGAAGCCGAAAGGCACTTGTTCTCCCCGTCATTGTCAATGTGATATTTTTTTTCTCTAGACCAATTTTCCGCAAAGTGTAGGCCGCGGCACACTGGTGTATCATGGTCATTAGTTGGTGTGCCTCGGAAAAATAAGTTATCTATTAGAGTTAAATAGTCAAACTGAAGAAAAATAAATAATGCCGCAAAACTCGAATTACAAATGTTGATTAAAATGATGTATAAATTGATATCTCAATTATGGTGTAGCTCCAAAATTTCCGATTTCCTAGATGTACCTTGAAAACAAACAGTTTGCGGAACACTGCTCTAGACCATACCTGGGAACCTTTTAGTTACGGAGATATTGGGGGTCAAAAAATTCCTTTTTTTATAAATATTTTTTTTAGGTAATTTTCCTTTTTTTGTAAAAAAAGTCTCTCACCTACGGGGATATATATTAGAGATGAAACGGATATCCGGTAACTATCCGGTATCCGGCCTTGTTTTCACTATCCGGCCGGATACCGGATAGTAATACAGTATCCGGCCGGATACCGGATAGTAAAATTTTGACACAATAAACATACCGTGTACTTGTTATCGTCACTATTTAAATCAAAATATTGCCATATTGGCGATCGTGTTTTTGATGATGACATTTCTTGTTAATCTATCAGAATTCAAACATAAAATCACGAAGACAAGTGATAAAAAATGAAATAAACAACAAACGAACTGAGAAACAAACACAAACTGACACGCGCGATAACACTCGAACGCCCCCGAGTCGACCCGATCTCCGCTTACGTGCGACCCGAATGCGCCTGAATATTTCCGATCTCGTTCACCGCGCCAATATTCAAATCAAACTGATCGCGTCAACGCAATAAAGGGCCGAATATCAGGCAGCCGGATATCCGGCACTCCGTCCTAGTAGCTTGCCGAATATCCGGTATCCGGCCAAACTACTATCCGTTTCATCTTTAATATATATGTATACGTATGTATATGGGTGACAAGAAAAATTTAGCCACACTTTACAGGTCGCAATTATGAACCGATCGATTGCTTTCAAACTTGGCCAAAAAATCGAAAACGTCAAAACTTAGGCTAAGTTCGTGAATGGGCGGAATTCGTCCATAGGGGGCGGCGGGGGGGCGGTTTTTCTAAAATAACTTTTTTGGCCATAACTGTTTTCCTATGGAAAATTTTTGAGCCGTTTTTCATTTTTATCCAGGTTTTCCACTCGGATCAACTGAACGAATCAACCAGTTGATCAAAGTGGAAGTCGATTCAGGCATATTATGTTCCTATCGAATCAACTAGTTGATACATTTTTATTAAAGTTTCTTTCCTTTTTGTTCCCATCGAATCAATTATAAAAAAAGAAAAAAAAAACCATTTCTTCTTCTTTTCATTTATTAACAATTACATTTTTAAACGTTAATTTCAAGAGTAAGAATACGGACAACTTTAAATTAAAACTTTTTTGATGCAACCCCTAAATTGGGGAGGGGGTTGAAATTTCCAAAATTTATGCGAAAAAAAAAATCATATAAAGGGTGTAAAAAACCTCTTCACGAAGCCGAAAGGCACTTGTTCTCCCCATCATTGCTATCATTTTTTTGTTCTACACCATACCTGGGAACCTTCTAGTTACGGAGATATGGGGGGTCAAAGTTACAACTTTTTGACAAGTTTTTTTTAAAATACAGGTTTTTTTTTGCAAGATTTTAACTTTTAACACATTTACGACCCCCGTACTATTCAATCAATCCATCAGCACAATGTTTTAAATGCTTCACATTGAGTTCTACCACAAAACATGATTTATAACCTCAAAAAAAAAATTTTTTTCCCAGCAATATTTTTTGCGTAAAGTTACTTAGTTTGATGTACAGAATGCTTGGTTAACGGCTTTGTGATGAGGTGGTTTACACCCTGTAGATTCCGAAACAGTAAACATTTTGAGCATCGCAAATACATTTTTTTTGAAAGCAAATTGTTTACTCTACAAATTGTTACCTTTGAAGCTTAGCGATAAAACTTATAGTTTTCGAAATAAAAAAAATTAACTAAAACATTGAGGGCGTTTCCATGCTAAACTCTTATGAGAGGATTTAAAAAGGGTACTTAAACTTTCCATTACAGGACAACGATTTTGAAATCATATTGAGTGAGACAACTCTTTGTACTAAATATTGTCCTTAAGAAGCACTCTTCAATAATTTTTAATCCCCTTTCCATGCTAGGTAAACGTAGGAAACATGCCGTTTGCATTACAGCTAAGGGTTTAAGGACGAGCTTCTCTCAAAGATTTTACACATTCCTAGGTTCCCATCTGTATAACAAGATCAATGAGCGCACCACGATCTATCACATGCCTAAAAAAGCTTGTAAGAGTGCTCTAGTAGAATGGCTCCTTAAACTAGATTACGCATCAACTGAGGAATTGCTTTCCCATCCTAAATAATTCGGACCTGCTTCCTTCCCCACGCATATCGCGCATTTTTATTTTTATTTTTTTTTAATTATTTCAAGTAGTGTTTTATTTTTGGTTTTTTAATTTTATATTATTGTAATTTGGCGTCTTTGATTTATTTCATAAATTATAAATTAATTTAAAATATGAATCTAAAATCTAATTTTTAATTAATGATTGTTATTACTTATATTATTATTTTCTTGTTTAAGCATTTTCCCTTCACATATTAATTGAATTACTTATTAATGTATAATATTTATGATATAATCGAATTACCGTGTGGTGGGACCCTGGTGATCTGCTATACAGGTTTTCCTAGTGCAGACACCAGTCTCTCACAAACTTATCTAATAACCGAAACTTTAAGCTCTATACATAATATTCGTCATGTTTGTGAAGAGATAATAAATTATTTTGAATTTTGAATTTTGAATTTGAATTGAATATTTTTTTTTTGTAGATTGTACACATAAGTTAGAACTCTTTAAACAAATTTTCAATAGTCGGACGGCCCACAGTTTACGAGATTAATTATTTAAAATTTCTATACTAATTGGAAAAAAGGACGCCATTCGTCATGGTAGACGTCAAAGTTGACATTTCACGTGCCGTTGACAGTAGAAGTGTATTTTGTACATGTTTTTACATAAATATAATTTTATTTTTGCATATTCACATACTTTTGGTGTGTAATAAGTGTGCACAATAATTGATTGCTGATTAATACGCAAATGAATACATTGACATTTTTACAAAAACATAACGATTTTTTTTTTGTGGAACCGAACGTGAAGCGACACTGCGACACCAAAAATCGCGCCAAGCCAACTTTCATGCGTCATGAAGTCATTGCTGGTTCTTATTCTTAATTTGCTTATATCTCGAAAACGGTCCCTTCTATCGCAAAAATAATGAAAATATGGCCCCCTTAATAAAATAATATAAATTTACAAATGTAAATATGGGTGAATCCTTCTCAGAAATCTACCTCCTCCTGCGGCTTGCCGGAGGGATTTTTTAATTTTATAACTTTACTTTAAAAACCTCATCGACCTCCGTACTATTCAATACATCCACCTGCACATTGTTTTGAGTACACCACATTGAGTTCTACCGTGAAACGTGATATTACACCACAAAAAAACGAAATAATTTACAAATGTACTTGCCAACAATCTACTACCAAAACTTCAGATTTATGGGATATTGACTTAATTCATTGTTATCTACATTGATCATGGAATCGTTGAACCATATTGGTATGAGTCTCATTTGTAGATCTTTGACAGTCGTTACACAGAGGATGTGGTCCGAACGTCTGTCAATCAGTCTAACTAAGTTGTATTACTCAGTACTAGCTCGGTTATCCAAGTCAAATAGGCAGTCGCTCCATGTAAAATACTGATATTCAGCTGCATCCGGTTAGACTGGAAGCCGACCACAACATAGTTGGGAAAAGGCTAGGCAGATGACGAAAGGACTATTTAAACATCCACCATCGTTCGTTCCTTCACAATAGAAGTACTTGACATTCTACTTTTAATTGGATGCGACATTTTAAGTGCCACGATGTACTGCATTCATTGTGAGTCATTAATTATTGCGTCGCTGCAACTCGATATTTATAATTCGTCAGACGAATCGTTGTAATGCGACTTCTTGGTTTCCCCTTCACCCAAGTATCGATGACGCACATTATGCTCAAGCATGCATTTTCTCTATGATATTGATAATTTAATTCTAATTTTCATTCAAATGTTTCTGATTCCTAGGTTTTTTTTTTAAATTTCTTTCTATTCTTTGTTTTTGACTTGCTTTTAGTAAGTCGAGAGTTGACATTCCAAACATATTGCAATAATCATCATCATCATCAGCCTATTAATGTTCCCATTGCTGGGACACAGGCCTCCTCTCTAGGAGAGGGAATGGGCTATAATCCACCACACAGGCCCACTACGGCTTGGTAAAATATCACATGTCTTCGAGTTTTTGATTCTAGGACATGCGTTTCCTGACGATGTTTTCCTTCACCGTTTTGAGAGCAGTGGTGATTCATCACCACTGCGCTCACCACAAATATATAAATGACATAAAGTAATGCGCCTGGGTTCGTACCCCCCGACTTACTGTTCGTAAGTCGGGGCCGTTACCACTGAGCCACCGCTGCTCTCCCAATTATACTCGACTTAAAAGGAAATACAATCCTGATGAAAAGATTTTGAAGCTAATATTTTAATTAAACAACTCACCTCAAACAATAATCCATCCCTTTTTTAAAAGCCAACGCCAAAGAGTACAAACTGCAAGACGACCAATGTATAGCAGTCCCCGCAGTATAAGACGGACTCATGATACACTTTGCATCAGGACATTCACAAAGTTCATCCGTGTCGTGTTCCATACCAAAGTTATGGCCCATCTCGTGGGCTATAGTGGTCGCCACTAGGCCTATCACTTCGGAATGGTTCGTGGAAACTCCGCCTGAGAATTCGTAGGTGCAAATTGGACCTGTTAAAGATTTGCCGACGACACCGTCGAGGAATTTTTGGCGACTGAAAAGAAGAGGTTTTGTTAGTGAATATTTATTAATCTTTAATACATATTTATTTATCGAAATATCCCTTACAGTAAACCATTCTTTGCATTGGTTTTTATACCTAGACCTAGTGCAACAGTGAACTCTATTAATTAAAAGAAAGGAATTTAAAATCCAGTTCACAGTTATCAATATTATCTGTTATTTATTTATTTTACTTTTTTCTGCAAAGAAATTCATTAAGTATAAAATCTACCTTTGGCTGATCATGGCAATCAAGGGTCGGTCAAATCAGCATCGGTCAGATTTGAAATGCTGCACCCGTAAAGCATTCAACTTGCATTGCATTTTCAAAATATGTTTCTAAAATCTCTTATTCGAACAATTTATAAGAGAAACACGTATCCCATGACCAGTATTTTTTTAAATAAGACATCTTTCTCAGGGCATGCTTTAAAATATTTCCAGTTCACTACAGCTAACATAAAATAAATCACAATAAACTCACGTAAGCAACTGCGCGTTATCATTAGGTATATCCTTGACAAGCACAGATTTCCTGTAGCCCAGGAAGTTGTTCAGTGTCCTATCTCCGTTCTCCTCTAGAACGATCTCGTCAGTCTCCGTCCACACCACCACGCCGACCAGGGCTATGAAGATGTTCAAAGGGGAGTATAGCTGGAAATGTGGAGAAGATTTTAGTGGTTATTTTAAGTAATTGAAAAGTGCATGTGCTGTCGAAGTGAGAAGGATGTTTTGCAAAAGGGAATTTGATTTGATTCATCATCATCATCATCATCATCAGCCTATTAATGTTGACACAGGCCTCCTCTCTATGACAGGGAATGGGCTATAATCTACCACGCTGGCCCAGTGCGGATTGGTAGATGTCACATGTCTTCGAATTTTTTGGTTCTAGGACATGCCGATTTCCTAACGATGTTTTCCTTCGCTGTTTTGAGAGCAGCTGTGATGAAATAAATTACACAAAGTATTGCGCCTACCTGGGTTCGAACCCACGACTTACTGTTCGTAAGTCGGGGCCGCCACCACTGGGCCACCGCTGCTCTTGATTTGAATACCACTGATTAACTGTTATTTATTACATAAAACACATAAGGTTATCATAGAACTGATACGAGTACTACAGAGTAGTGCAGTGAAATTAAATGTTAATAGCAAAGAAAAAATTCGTTCATAATGATGAGTACAATGACCACCTGAGAGAATTTTTGTTATTCCGCTGTTTTTGAGATTACTATGGTCCCATGGATGTAAAAACGTATGATGTATCATAATATTCGACAGATTTGCCAACCCGAATGGCGCAGGGGTAGCAGGCTGCCTTACGTTCTTAGGGTCCCGGGTTCGAATCCTGGAACAAATACCCCTAACGAGATACAAAAAAAAAAAGAAGTATCAACTATCTGGTGTCTACGACACAAGCCTCGCTGCTTAGTGGCACTCGATGGCGGTGTGTGTATTGGTCCAGCAATATTTATTCATTTATTCATCCGAAGTCATTTGTGGTCGGCGCTGTATTTCTTCTTCTTCCACCACATTTCTATCACAACTCCTTCCTAGCCATATAATTCTTCACACAGGCCATCCATCGTTTCTGTGTTTCTGATACACACTGTATATGTGGTCATATACAGTGTTAGAACTTACCGAATTAATAATATTAGCGACATCCTTCATCTGGCGGTACACCGTCTGTATCTGTTCGCCGTTCGCCTTGAACTCGCGGTTGTCCGCCACCAACACGAGCTCTACGTATCGAGACAGCTTGTTCGCGTTGTACGGGCCCCGGACTTCTGTGTCGGACGGGGCGTTTCGCTTGTACTGGAAAAATAGAAAAATAAATGTGTGAAAACGTAAAAAGGAGTAAAAAGTATCATTATTGGGACATTCCTAGTAATCCAATCCAATCCAACGGCTGGGTATGACTTCTTTTGAATTTTCGTTACCTCAGTGGGTTTTAACATAAGCATAGACAGACTAGAACTAGGAAATAATTACTTGTACATAGTTGTTATCACTAGGGATCTGATATTCGGATCCATATTTACCTATACTTAGTACGTTTTATTCAGGCCGGAAAGAAGCCGCCTCCATACTTTTTTACATGAATAAGCATTTTTTTTTTGTTTGCGGAATTTCATAAATAATATGGTGTGTATAAAATGAATAAACTCATAAACATAATGAATATTTTAAATGTATTTAAATATGCTGTTTGCATTACAGCTAAGGGTTTAAGGGGCCGGCGGAGCATGCGTCTTTCATACAAACGTAATACCAAAATAATTTGTAAATCAAACATATTCATAAGGTAGTGTGTATTTATTTCGTTTGAGTTACAGAATATCTATGTTCCCAAATACATATTTTAAAAGGATAATAATATAAAGACGAGATATGAGGAATTTAAAATTTCTATAGAAAATTGATTTTTCCAATAACTCTTGTTTAAATCAGTGTCCATTCAAAATATATATTTGGGAACCTAGATATTGTGTTATTCAATCGAAATAAACACACAATACCTTAAGAATATGTTTGATTTACAAATTATTTTGGTATTACGTTTGTATGAACGACGCATGCTCCGCCGGCCCCTTAAGAACGAGCTTCTCTCAAAGATTTTACACATTGCTAGGTTCTCATCTGTATAACAAGATCAATGAGCGCACCACGATCTATCACCTGCCAAAACAAGCTTGTAAGAGTGCTCTAGAGTCTAGTAGAATGGCTCCTTAAATTAGATTATGCATCAAATAAGGAATTACTTTCCCATCCTAAATAATTCCGCTCTGCTTCCTAACCTAACCGTGTACCTACACGTATTGTTGTTGTTTTTTTTTCTTCTTCTGTCTTTAATTTATTTTAGTAAATTCATTTATACATAATGCAAATTTAAAGTCTAATTTTTAATTAAAAATTGTTTTTAATTATATTATGTTGTTCAAGCATTTTCCCTTCACATTTTAAATGAATTAATTAATAATATTTAAATGTAAGATATCATCGAAATACCGTGTTATGGGACCCTGGTGATCTGCTATATGTATAGGTTTTCCTAGTGCAGACACCAGTCTCTCACAAACTTATCTATCTACCGTAATTTTAAGCTCTATACAATATTCATAATAAGCCATGTTTGTGAAGAGATAATTTATTATTTTGAATTTGAAAATTTAAACCATATAAGAAATTTGTAGAATACACGTAAAAATACTATCATATTATAATCAAATGAAACTATTTGAAACTATTTGCGGCCACTAGCCTAACGAAGCAGTCAGTTTACAATTTATCATAAGAAAAATCCCTTTAGAAATTGTTGCGATTGAAGTAAATACTCGAAATGACCTAAGGGGTCCCAGCCATATCATATACAGAATTCTTAGAAGATGCAACTCCTACATCAGTTAATTAAACACAAAGATGACACCTTGCGACATAGTTAATTACCCCTAATTACCATTAAAGAGTCCAATTGAACCTTAGCTTTAGAATCCAATGATTCAACCGTGAACTATTCCTTATCATATGCAAAATATGTATAGCTAATTTAATTCCAATTCCAGTTACATAATTCATGGATTGTAACTCACTCGACTGATCCTGCTCTTCTGTCTATCCTGTTCGCTATGATACTTCTGGAACAGATGAGGATCATAGCTCGCGTTGTTTGTGACTCCTCCCACGTAGCCGCAGTGGTAATTGTTTTTCAAGTCCCCGTGGTCGTATATGTAGTGGTTTGATTGAATGTCTGATCCTGGAGATAGAGATAAGATAAGTCAGAAGATTGCAGGCGTGAAGGTACCTAACAAGCCGATTCCTGCCGGCTTACGTTCGGGAACAAGGCACTACGTATTGTCTACATATTGGTATGTCCTATTTGAGGGTATGGATTTATGTCTGGTAAGTGGAAATCGACTCACTGACTGCTACAAAGAAATTGAACAAAAGTTGCGATATGTGAGTATTTTAAACACCATTGTCTCCGAGAATACAGAGGTGATGTTTAATGTGACTACTAACCATGGGCTTCTCAAAGGCTATCTTATAACAACAACTCAATGAGGATATCTATCTACACTTAGCAAAGAGATCTTAATCTTTATGCGTGTACTGTTTTAAATACTGTTGTTACCTTTCCACTTGACACAATTTAATCCGAATTTAAGCAAAATAAATCTCATATTCTTCGGCGTATTAGGATCTAGCGAGGAGGAATGATTCATTTATCATCAAATTGATAACTTACCTAGGCATATCCCTGGCAATTGGCACCCATGTTTCGTCAGTAATAGTTTAAGTACTACGTAAAGCCTATTGATTTAATAGAACAGAAGAAGTTCAAAATACCATGCAATAGTCACGAGTTTATCGTTACAAGAACAAAATCCAGTTACCCAAAAGAAAAACCCAGCAACACAAGGAAAGACTCGAGCAAACAAATAAATTTGGGAGCATACCTTCGGCAGGCTCGATGTACTTCATTTTTTCTCCATCGAAGACGATGCCCCGGACGCCATGACAGGTAGACACCGCCACCCATGAACCAGGCTTACCTCTCACCGTCCCTGAGTATTGACATAAGTCTATATCCTGAAAAGAGACATGTTGAATTTAGACGTAGGTAAAGGCGACACTTTATTAGAGATTAGAAAAGTTATACTTTGAAAAACTGCTGCTGCACTCCCCAGCGGGACCTCAAACGCAGGGCACACTGAAAAGACGTAAGTCGAGGACGGGGCGCGGACAGGGCACAGACGGAGTGCCGTTGCGACTTTTTCAAGCACATAGAAGAGACGAAGCACGGGCGGAGTATTCGGTAGTTTAATCAACTCAGCGTCTCGCAGTCCACTGTTACATATGCTTTAACCAAGCCGCGCCACAACTTACGGTCTTCCACCTTCAGCATCCAAACTATCCCAGGTGGCTTTGATCCATTTATCAATACGGCGTCCTACACTACGATTGACGATATGCGGTCTCTTCTCTAGGACTATAATAAATACCAAAGCTATTGTCAGACTCACCTCTTTCGTAGGTTTATATACAACAGTCTTGCCGTTCTTCTGGTACCTAAGTACGTGGTTGTCAGTGACTAGGTCGTGGTTCAGTCGGAGGTCCAGCACGTACTCCTGCCCGTCTATAGGAACCGTTACCGTCACCTCTGAATGATGTGCACCGCTCTGGAACAGAATAAAATGTTGGATTCAGATTTACTAAGAGTAGATAATGATGTTTAAAAACTCGCTTTAATCATGCATTTTTTGAGTTCTACCATCCTGTCCATCATAAGACCCTTAACACCAATAATTGCAATCATATGAACCGAAACTCGAGGGGTTTATTAGTAGCCACTGAAGAGTTCCATTATCCACCTCTTAGCGTGCTCCATCATCAGCTCCAAGATGCATTGTCGTCTGAACTACATGTACAGTCAACAAACCAAAGAAGTATCCAAATGAGATTGATAAAAATATTAATATATTACTTATTTGTTAATGTAAACATCTGAAGACGTGAAATAGTTAAAAAAAAACTGCAACTACAATATATATGACGACCTTGGTTACTTTCATTTTTTTATTGTAAATGCTAAAAAAAAAGTTTTTTAGTGTAAATTTAGATACGTTAGAAACAGGTTAAAATCGACTTCCAAGATTTCATTACTTATATTGTTTGTTACAATCGAAGTTAATAAGAGCATGTTAAAACGGGGTTAGAACTATCCATAGAACTGGCACTGTTTGTTACCCCTTTTTTTTCGGATTGGAAATCATTAAATGGCTTCTCCCACTCTGGGCGGAGCGGGAGGGTCAGTGTCAGACTTTTACCGACTAAAACCCATACATGTTCCTTCCTCGCCCTTTATGTTCCGGGGCCACGGAATCTCTTTCGAACAGTCCCGCAGCCCCGGCAGGAAGCACACCTACCATACCATACCTTTCGGGTGGAGAGGACTTCCACAAACAAAAATAAGTCTAAAATATAATGATCTAAAGATTCTAGTTGCCAATATATTTGGAGATGAAAATCACTAGATAAGACCTTGCTAAATGCAAGCGTTATGCATGCGTTACAACAGTAACGGCATCAACTTATGTGCGTCGTGTCGTTGGTCATTGATGCGAACCGCAGAAACTTTGTTGGTCATTCATTGCCACTGTTTTCCTTGCTTTAGGGGAGTCCCTTCTTGAGTAGCATCCTGTCTGAGATAGTAAAATCATTCTCCCCCTAGATTGGAAGCCCATAGCCATCAAACAGACATAAAATTATATTAGTCACCACAAAATAATGGCCTACAATCAAGTAATTTCAAAGGAACCGTTAGAAAACAGCAATTTTGCCGGACAGTTACCGCCACTGACGGAGGCCGGTAGCAGAGCTAACTTCCGTTCTAAATGGTATTCCGTGGTTTTATTTTTTAATAATAGTTTTTATGCGCAACGTTGAAAAAGTCGCAACGGCACTCCGTCTGTGCGTTGTTACACGCAATGCATGTGCGAAGGTAATATCAACCTTCCACTTATGGTAATAAATTTAGCATTGAGTTTTTAGCTGACACATATAGGCTTACTTTCTGTGCCATATGCAGAAAGCAACGAGAGTTGGATTGGGATTTAATAAGAGTAGTATTCTTCTTTCGGGACTGGCACAATGAAATGATCCAAAGGATCCAAGAATGATCCAAGGAGATCCCCAGAAAAGCTCAGAGAT
Organism: Xestia ashworthii; assembly: GCA_950022955.1. Taxonomy (NCBI): domain Eukaryota; kingdom Metazoa; phylum Arthropoda; class Insecta; order Lepidoptera; family Noctuidae; genus Xestia; species Xestia ashworthii. Next base: position 15,203,307 of record OX465570.1, on the reverse strand, counting down.
ACAGCATATTCAAATATGATCCAGTGTTGAAGAAGGTCCTTAATGTGCACATTTGGATCGCACAGTTTATCACGTGTTGTTTGACGGATCTAGTCGAATTCTGTGTTTAAAAGCTCTCATCCCAAATTATAGGTCATCAAAAGCAAAACACCTTGACTGACATGAAAATCTGATGAAGATTACAATGGCACGGCTCCAAATCGATTTGATAATATCCGCATCAATCTAGCTAATTAAATCAAATCTGCACACAGTCCGAGACCATGAGTCATCCATGATTTACAGCGGTAAGAACAATATTTTTATGGTTCCAAAACTAGAAATAGTTCGAACTTGAGAAGCTGACATGTTTTCCAATAATGTACGTTTTCAAATCAACTCCATTAGGAAAGTATTCCTGGAGTTAAAACGCTACTGACTGACGCCACGATTAACGTAGCATTTGATACGAAAGAAGAAGGAAAGTATTACTTGCTTAGTCCTTTGGAACATGTTACAGAGGCTGAAGCGACTCCCCTGCAAGGGAACAGAGCTCTGTTCTATGAGAGAATACTCCACTACACGGGACCCAGTGTAGGTCGTTGGATGCAACACGTTTTCAATGTTTCGGTTCAAGGTCTTGTCGGTTTCGTCGCGATGGTTTCCTTCACCATTTTTGGAAGCCCAAAGCGCCAAATTCGAAACCATTAGGTATATCAATGACAGACCCTGCAGTCTACCATTGCAATGAGAGAGTAATCTCAGAGGTCCCTAATGCTGTGTATCATGAACGTGCCTAGAGCCAAACAAATCTCAGCTTCTTAATCTAGCTTACGTAGGAGATAAATGTTTGAATCCCTTACCGTGTCTCTCGTTGTTGAGATCTCTCTTCTCGTTCTTCCATGATGTACAATAGGCTGAACTATTCTGTGCTTATTGAAGTCTAAAGCTGGTGATCCTGAAACAATCAAAACAAGACGTTAGACCTGAGTTATTTGAATTTGAAGTTCTTCTTGTATAATACCAACATCTATCCCTGACATAACACGCAAGACCCCTCTGAAAGTAAGTTAAGCTGTTGGTCCCGGCAGATAACAACTGATAAACAGTCGTTAAGATGGCCAGAAGCCGGAAAGTTTGAAAAGACTGGGTGTCTTACCAAGGGGTATCGTGCCCACTAACTGAGTTGTGGGTGTCAGGCAGTCGTTACATATAAAGTACTGGTATGCAGCTGCATCCAGTTATGACTGGAAGACAACACCAGCAGATTTTCTGTTTCGCTACTATACTCGTACAATGGGAAGTGTTCTGCTTAATTTAGAGTCATGATTATGATCACTTAAGTATATGCCTACGAAAGACGAGGAGGTGGCCAATTCTTGACCGGAAAGTATGATTAAATAATTAAGTAAGTTATTAATGAATTATTCCAGAAATCCCCACCGACAAATCCCTACCAGAGGGGATCGTTACTTTTTTTCCAGAAATCCCCACTAGTTAAATAATCTCAGCCTAGTGGGGATTTTTGGAAAAATAAACAAGAATCCCCACTAGCTGTTGTTGTTTCTAAATTGTTGAACTAAAAATGAGTTAGTCAAACCGTTTAATTATCAGAAAAAAGAATATAATAATATCTACAAGTGCACACAACATAATAAAATAAGAATGAAATAAAATACCTAAAAGTACACATTAAAACTACAAAATAAAAAAGTAAAAAAACTTGAACCTAAAAAAAAAAATAATAAGGGCGAACACTGAATTTGACGAAATCCAACATTTTGAAGAGGTAAATTGAACTTGCTGTAGTACTACCACTTTTACCGGCAAACTTAATTATGGAAGGCTTGTTCTATGTTTTCAGTCAAAGCCCAGACAGTGAAAAAAAAATACACGATTGTGAATTTATCTCTTTCCAAAAAAAAATCTTTTTAATTATTTCTTGTATTTGAGTGTAGTTTTTCCTAAACCATAATCAGATCAAAACTGAGAATTTACATGTGTGATTATGGTTTAGATATGGCCACAAAATTAGAAAATTTTGAGGAGACAGTTTGATTACTTCTCTCGGGACTGCTCAAAATAAATATCACAATTTTTCTTGGATTACTGAGTTAGACTCATAAAACACTCAAATACAAGAAAAATTGTGATAGCCCTCTTAATGCATGGCAGCATTACAGTGCCATTTTTTTTGGAAAGACAGACAAATTCACAATCGTGTATTTCTTTTCTTTTTCACTGTCTGGTCTTTGACGGAAAACATAGAACAAGCCTTCCATAATTAAGTTTGCCGGTAAAAGTGTAGTACTGCAGCAAGTTCTGACTGTTGTATGATCAACAGTAGACAAATTAGCATATGTATTGCCAATGAATTAGTCGGAAACCGTCCATGATTCACCATGATGAGCAGTGCTTGTGCAGAATGAAAAATAAAATGTCTATTAAACATCCGCAGAACCCACAAGGAGGGGTACTTATTTATGCAGCATAGACTGGGCTTTCGACCCTTGATTTCATTGGCTTTCTTGGACGCATTTTTAAATGCTAGTTTTTTCGTGGAAGAAACGATGGATAGACTGTGTGAAATATGATAGAGTTGGAAAGGAAGTGACACGTGAGATGACTAGTAATAAAGAAGGAAGAAGAAGATATGGTGCGCGGACCCCAAATCAATTGCGCTGCATTTTTCACTGCGCAAAAAAAATATATGCACTTCCGATTCCGACAGAGCTGCCCATACTTTAATAGGATCACGTTCGGGACCCTTATGGCAAATGTCAGATGGTCAGATATGAGCTTCCCCTTGTAATAGGCAGTATGCAAACGATTGCCATGGCGCGAACGAATAATTTATGAGTTTAGCAAGCGGACTCTTAAGGGTTTGGGTTAATAAACTTCGTCGCGGAATAAAATGTGCCTTCCGGTTTGTGTCGTGAGCATTAGTGCGGGTGGACCGGTAAAAACGACCCCGACTTATTATGTGTCGTGCGTTCGAACCCAGGTAAGTGTTTTTCTTTATGTATTCCATCACCTTTCTCTCTAAACGGTGAGAAGGAAGCCGACGTCCTAGAACTAAAAAAATCGAAGACAACCAAATCAAACTGGGCTCAAGTTGTGGATTATGTAGAGCCGAATGTCTCTCATGCAAGGAGGAGTTGGTCCACTGCTTCAACTAATGTTGACCAATGATTGATCATTGTGTATCAGACGTATACGCCCATTTACATCAACACGACACAAACAAAATCGGGCTGTTCGAATTTCAATGCTCTGTTCAGTGTCGAATTGTTGACACTGAACATAATTTTGGTATCAGTGTTGGCGGAAACGGTAGTTATTGTTGCGAATTTTTTATCGTATCCTAATCATTTTCAGCAGAATTTCGCAACAACGGAACCGGACGCCCCGCCGGAAGTCCGACATAGATTGTATTTTATTCATGATATAGATTTCAATAAACACAATGGCCAGGTACCAGGCCCGAAAGCACCTTAGAAGCCCATTCCTACCGGCTTATCTTCGGGAACAAGGCACTCATCACGTAGTGTCAAAGCAGCAGGTAGCGCCAAGTAAGCCGGAGCTCGGGTGTCAGAATTCAGAACTAAAATCGTATGGACGCGCACACGTGACTTCGCGGCTGGCAGTACCGTTTTGTAGGGATCTAGGTAAGCCGACGATTATCGAGTTACGGCAGGGGCGGAAAAAGAAAGTATGTGTTAATGTGTGGTAGAACGAGATGGAAGGGTAACCAGATGTGTGAAAGTTAAGACTTCGTTGAAAGTCAGGGCCATACCCGCGGCTTTCGCCTCCATCATGGCGGCAGTGGAGGCCAATTTTGAGGGGCCTCCACCTCCCTCGCCAGAGGGAGACGAGGTGGCCAAGCTGCGGGCGGACGCCTGACGGCCACCATGGAGCTTCTCCAAAAGGAGAACGCAAAGCTCCAGGCGGACCTGGCCAGCCTGCGGGAGCCTGGCGCCCGCGTGGCACCTCAAAGTGGGGGAGCTCAGGCGCAGAGCATAAGCCAGCCTGTGCCGGTGGAGAACCAGGTCCTGGACCTGGTTCGAAAGGAGCTGGCTTCCTTCCAGGCGCGGTTCTCCGTCCTGGAGGGAATTGTTCTGCGTCCTCCCCTGGGCGCGAACGAGGCGGTCGCGGGCACGAGCAGCGCCTCGTATGCGGCAGCTGCATCCGCTCCGGGGCCGTCCAGTCGGCCCCCCGGCAGGGCTGCGTTGCCTCCCCCGCCCCCTGTAAAGCCAACTCCGGCTAAACAGGCGGCGGCGCAGGCTGGGAAGAAGAAGGCAGCCCAGAAGAAAAAGGGCCAGGCAGCGGCACAGGTGGCGCCAGCGGAGAGTGGGCCAGCATCTGCGACACGTCGGCCGCCGCCGCCGACGCCGCCGACGCCGACGCCGCCGACGCCGCCGCCGCCGACGCCGCCGACGCCGCCGCCACCGCCCCCCCAGCCCCCTACACCTCCCACGGCTGAAGCCGGGTGGTCGGGGAGAAGCAGAGGGGGCGAAAGGCGGCCAAAAAGGCAAGAAAGCAGGCAGCGTCAGAATAGAGCCCGAAAGGTCGCGGCTAGGCTTCGCGCCCCGAAGATCGCAGCTGTAGTGATCGCACTACAGCCGGAGGCGGAAAAGAAGGGCGTGACCTACCGCGACCTGCTGGCGAAGGCAAAGGCGACGGTAAATCTCGGTGAGCTCGGGATCGCCGGGGGCCTCCGGCTTAAAGTCACCGCGACGGGGGCTCGTATGCTGGAGATCCCCGGTGAAACCAGCGGCTCGTCCACTGACGCTCCGGCTGAAAAGCTAAGAGCGTCCCTAAACGCGGACGAGGCCCGAGTGTCCTGGCCCGTCAGATGCGCAGACCTGCGCATCACGGGTCTGGACGACTCGGTCACCGAGGAGGAGGTGGTGGCCGCCGTTGCTAGGTCCGGGGAGTGCTCTGCCGAGCAGATCAAGGCAGGCACCCTACGTCCGGACCCCACGGGCATGAGAACCGTTATGGTGAGCTGCCCCGTGACGGCGGCGAGCGCCATAGTAGAGGGCCGAAGGCTTCTGGTGGCCTGGGTATCAGCGCAGGTGAAACTGCTCGAGCCCAGACCTCTGAGGTGCTACCGCTGCCACGTGGGACACCACGTGTCAGTGCAGTGCGCTTCGGAGGTTGACCGCAGCGGCCTCTGCTTCCGCTGCGGTCAGCCCGGCCACGTGTCGGCGACTTGCAGTGCTGCGCCGCACTGTCCTGCATGTGCGGCGGCTCGCAAGCCGGCCGATCACCGGGCTGGGAGTAAGGCCTGCGTTGTTCCCGCCAAGCCCAGAGTCAGAGGCAAGGGAAGGCCCTCCGCCGCCTCCGCCAACGCAACGTCGCCACTGCCGCTGCCGCGACCGCCACAACAGCTGCCGCTGTTGACGCCACCGCCGCCCTGAGCACCCCAAGTTCAATGCCAAGAACTTGGCTTGGGGTTCTCGTGGCACAGACGTGCGGGGAAGGATGGTGGAGGACTGGGCCCTGGAGAAGGGCCTGGTCGTCCTTAATCGGGGTTCTGTTCCCACGTGTGTGCGGATGCGGGGCGAGTCGGTGGTGGAAATTTCGTTCGCTAGCCCCGCTCTGTCGCCGCGTGTCGTTGACTGGCGTGTCATGGAGGGGGTGGAGACCTATTCCGACCACCGGTACATCCGGTTTGACGTCTCCACCCAGTCCTCAAGCGCGCCGGTCCAACAGGCCCCGAGTGGTCCGCGTTGGGCACTGAAGCAGCTGGACCGGGAGCTCCTCCTGGAAGCCTCGATCGTGCAGGCCTGGGTGACATCACCGGAAAGGCCTGCCGACGTTAACAGTGAGGCAGAGTGGTTCCAGGAGGCCATGTCCGACGTTTGTGCTTCCAGGGCGCTAATTCTCATTTTATGCGATATTTGAGTGATATGATAAATATCTAGTCACGTAAATATCGCATGTGATAAGTGTCATGTCTATTAAAAATATCGATCCCGTGCTAAAATCCGTATTCCCGTGGGCAATAGATATATTGGCAATCGAGATGGTAATAGATAATATTATCTTTACGTTCATTCAAATCTTTTGCACAGATTATATCGTTTTTGTCGCTGCCAAGGATCGTTCAACACGTTCCGTTTTTCATCGACTATTTTGTCTTCAAATTAACAAATTTGCTGATAATTTGGATTGATAGAATGTTTTTAGTGTTCGTTTTACATTAAGTGGTTAATGTAAAATGAATTTGACTAGTTTAAAATAATTTTCATGTAAAAAGTTAATCTTAACATTACATGTGCATACTTTTTGTGGAACGGAGTGTCAATAACAGCCGTCAACTCCGTCAAGAGCTGCCAAAAGTTTTAAGGTGGACGCACACCTATCCGCTCCGAAGGAATCGACCGCGCCGAAAGAATCGAATTTTAGAATGACTTGTATGTAATCCTACTAAACCTCGCACACTTATCCGCGTCGAATCGGACGAATAGATGACGTCATACGTATGAGAAAAAATTCTTTCGGCGCGGTCGATTCCTTCGGCGCGGATAAGTGTGCGTCCACCTTGAAAGTTAAGTTTTAGTTTGAATTAATTTATTGCTTGGATGGCAAAAGTGAAGAATCGAACAAAAGTAAATATTGAAAAAATGAGCTCTTCCCCAAAAAAAAAGAAAAGCTTACCCGAGCGCAGCTCAAAAAGCTCGCTTGGTGAGCATTTTGGAGGCAGACCCAGAACTTCGTGGGGCGAAGTTCTCTGCCTCCTTCACAATGAAAGAGTCCACAGCCCGATGGACCAAGATTGGTGACGAGCTTAATTCTATTCCCGGCGGAAAAAAAAACTGGCAAGAATGGCGTAGTTTTTTTTTAACAAAGCATCACTTAGGTCCCATGGATCCATTCTCCATTGGGCTCGTCGTCGTGGCGGTGCTGCCTCTGCTATTTCAGCCTCCTCGATTAGATCTACTACAAAAGCCGCAACAAATTCGTCCACAGACATTTTCATCGTTTTAAGTTTTAACAAAAGCAACCTCAATACTCAACTCAATAATTTATTTCAGTTCGTATTTTGTTCTAAAATGTCAATCGATATGTCACTATCGAGTGCTCCTGATCACTCGATGCATGTCTAACGCTTTGCCATCGATATTTATCTATAGTGACTTCTCGAGAATAGGGAAATTTGCATTCAATCGATATTTTGACAGTTTTTGCGATATTTATCGAATGTGATATTATATCTACTGCTCGAGAATCGCCCCCCTGGCCGGACTCGGGGTGCGGCCAGGAAGCGCCCGACGTCAGGTGTATTGGTGGTCGCGGGAACTAGCGGCTCTGCGCGAGGCGTGTGTTACTGCGCGGCGCCCGTACGCCAGGCATCGCAGGCTCCGCATCCACCCGCCGGATGCGGCAGCCATTGCCTGCCTGACAGACAGGGAGGAGCTGTATGAGGTATACACAGCGGCGAAGACCGCACTCCGGGAGGCTGTCCTGCGGGCCAACTGGCCCGCTTGGAGATGCTGGAGACTCTCGACAGAGATCCGTGGGGGCGCCCTTACAAGATGGTGCGGGATAAACTCCGCACCTGGGCCCCCCCGCTGACAGAGTCTCCGGCCAGAGCTCGTGGAGGACGTGGTGAGCGCTCTGTTCCCTTCGCGGGGGGAACACGCGCCCCCGCCTATGGCTCCGCCACCTGCGGTGCCGGAAGAGGACCCGAATGACGACGTCGACACTCCGGAAGTGACTGGGGTAGACCTGAGAGTGACGGTAGGTAGGCTCAAGGCCAAAAATACCGCCCCGGGACCTGATGGCTTGCCTGGCAGCCTGGGTCCTGGCCTCGGAGGCAGAGGCTCTCGGGCCCCGACTGGAAGGGCTGCTAAGCGCATGCTTGGAGAGAGGCCAGTTCCCGCTTCTTTGGAAGATGGAGAAACTGGTCCTCATCCAGAAGCCGGGGCGCCCTGCGGACGTTCCGTCCGCATTTCGGCCCATCGTGCTGCTCGACGAGGTGGGCAAGCTCTTTGAGAGAGTGATTGCAAACCGCTTCGCCGAGCACCTTGAGGGGATGGGGCCGAATCTTGCGGAGAACCAGTTCGGTTTCCGTAAGGGGCCCTCTACGGTGGACACTATCATGCGCGTGAAAGCCCTCACGACGGGGCATGCGATATCCCGGGGCGGAGTCGTCTTGGCGGTGTCCCTCGACATCGCCAACGCCTTCAACTCCATGCCCTGGAGCTGCATCAGGGAGGCACTCCGGTATCACCGGGTGCCGACCTACCTCCGTCGTATGGTCGGGGACTACCTGACAGACAGGGCTGAGAATGGAACCGGCGAGAGATGTCGTGTGGTGTCCCACAGGGATCGGTTCTGGGACCGCCCCTATGGAACATCGGTTACGACTGGGTGCTGCGCGCCGACCTCCCTATAGGCGTCAGCGTAGTCTGCTAGGCAGACGACACCCTGGTGCTGGCGCAAGGGAGGTCGCACGAGGCGGCGGCCGAAAATATGAGACGCAGGGTTGCGATAGTCGTTGAGCGGATCCGGCAACTGGGTCTCGAGGTGGCATTGCACAAGTCCGAGACCATGTGCTTTCATGGGCCTCGGAATGCGCCACCGTCGGGATCCACACTAACGGTAGGAGGGGTATCCATCGGCGTCGAGTCGACGTTGAAGTACCTAGGACTCGTACTCGACAGCCGATGGAACTTCGTGGAGCATTTCCGACGTTTGGCCCCCAGGCTGGAACGGACCGGGGCTGCCTTCAGGCGGCTCCTGCCCAACCTGGGGGGGCCAAACGCCTCCTGCCGCAGGCTCTACGCGGGGATCGTGCGGTCCATGGCCCTTTACGGGGCCCCAGTGTGGGCGCGTTCCTTGAGGCGGCGTGCCGCCCATTACCTGAACGCGCCCCAAAAAGTGGTGGCTGTAAAAATGGTCCGCGGGTACCACACGATCTCTCGCGAGGCGGCGGGCCTGCTTGCCGGATTGCCGCCATGGGATCTGGAGGCGATAGTCTTCGCGCGCCTGCACGAATGGCGCGCGGAGGCACTACACCGGGGGGAATCTCCGCTGCTGCGGCAAATCGCCGCTCAGCGGACAGGCCTCCGGCGCGATCTTATGGCGACATGGAGAGAGCGACTGTCGCAACCCCGTGCAGGGCACGCCACGATAGTGGCGGTAAGTCCCCTCTTTGAGGAGTGGCTGGAGAGGCGCCACGGCGTCCTCACCTTCCGCCTGACGCAAGTCCTCACCGGACACGGATGTTTCGGGAGGTTCTTGCATCGAATCGGGCGGGAGGAAACGCCCGGGTGTTTCCACTGCGAGGATCGACCGGAGGACACAGTGGAGCACACGGTGGAGGTCTGCCCTGCGTGGGCGGAGCACCGCCGTGTCCTCGTAGCGGCGATCGGCGACGGCGACCTCTTGCGTCCGGCCCTGGTTCAATCCATGGTCCAGAGCGAGACGGAATGGAAAGCCGTCACCTCCTGCGAAGCAGTTATGCTAGCGAAGGAGGTGGCGGAACGCGAGAGGGAGAGAACCTCTCGCCCCAGCCGCCGCGGGAGACGTACCGGGCGTCGGGGGCCACGTGGTGGCTACCAACCACCGTAGATGCGGGCCTGTGGACGATTAGCTATGGGCTAGCTAGCCCTCCGTCCGTCTAATGACGACAGACCGTGTCGACGGCGCGTTCGTGTTCCACGCGCGCCTCAAACAGATGTCAGCAAAGGGAAGGGGCAAGGGCTGAATTCTGCCGGGGCTGCGGTACTGGTCGAAGGAGATACCGTGGCCCCGGAACGTAAAGGGTAAGGAAGGAACATGGATGGGTTTTAGTTAGTAAAAGTCTGACACTCCCTCCCGCTCTGCCCAGAGTGGGAGAAGTTATTTGATGATTTCCCATCCTAAAAAAAAAAAAAAATGGGTAACCACATGTCCAGAAAGTCTCATGAGTGTCAGTGAGTTATGTTAATTGTCAGGGGACATTTTAATTGAATGTCAGGCACTTGTAATTATATCCATAAGTGTGTGAACTTTTGTGCATCCCAATAAAATTATACAAAACTTATTTATTTTGGTGGATTGGACAATTTTTTATGTTGAAAATATTTATCAAATCTATTAATTTTAAGCAGAATTCGAAACAAAATTATACAAGATAACCCCCCCAAATGCTTCTCCCTATTTCGCAGTGTTTTAGGTAGGAAGAAGTGGATCACAAAACCTCCCCAGCCATATGATACTTAATACAATGTTTTGTAACGTCTGGTTACTTAAATAAAACTTTTATTTAAAAAAATATAAAAAAGCCAGAGAGAAGTGCAGAAGACTTGGAATGCTTGAACACATAATTGAGAATTTTGGTAGATCTATTACCTAAGTCTACTTGTGCTGTTTTTAGAACAATCTAAGATTTGTAACACAACAATTGTGAACATACCATAAACTATGACAATAAATTTTAAGACAACATCACATTAACAAACGTATTTATAGCCACAAGATAATGGTATTACTAAGTACGGCCCGCCCGAATTGAATGCAAACACACTGCAAAGAGGTGAATACATAACTTGTTCAAGGACTTTTTGCTACATTTAAGACAAATAAAATTGTTGTTTAGAATTATCAAAGATTTCAGATATGATCCCAAACCTAACATAAGTACTTTCTATTGAGGCAAATGAAGATATTGAGTTTGTTTATAAAGAACTCTTTCAATCTTTGAAGCAATGCTTCATTGTGCTGCATTGCATTTCTGCATTTCTGCTTCGAGGTGGGGCTTCACCTCGAAGCAGAAGCTTCGAATAATAAAGCACAACCAACGCGCAAGGTGGTGATCAATATTATGATCTAAAATATACACCTACAACTTTATCAAGACGTTTTGCTCCACGCCTCAGAAAATAATAAAGAAAACTTAAGACTTACTTAGCTCCTGAGCTTCCGCAGTGCCCTTTGTCAGCGCTAATAATATTAATAAATGCACCAAGCACATAACACAAACACTGACACTGAACATTTTCAAACTTAAAGTTTTTTGTGACATAGTTGAAACTAAACTAGCAAGGAGCTAGAAATTAAACATGTTATTTAGAAATAAGTTGCATTAGGTCCAAGCAACAAGGCACTGCACATCATTCAATAAACACTTGACTGGACCACATCGAGCACAACGGCCGGCCTGCTTTGAGCAAAGAGTATATAAAACACAGACAGATTACTATTAGCTTATTACTTACTGTGGTGATATGGAAACTCATTGGAGTTTCTATGGTTTAAAAATAAAACTGTTAATTTGTTAGTGTCATTCTGTCAATACGACTGTAATCTTTTTCTTCGTATTTTGCTGATTAAAACCATTTATTCTAAAGGTTTTATCTTATTTATCAATTTAATCAGCAAAATGTTCTAAATAAAATGGAGAGATTCTTACGTCCTGAAAAACTAGACATTGATCCGTCTGACAGCTCCGCCTCAAAGGATTGGGAACACTGGAAGAGGACATTTGAAAGTTTTTTGTCACATTGCGAAAAAGATACGAAAGATAGTAAAATTATCCTAGATTTACTCATAAATCATGTATCCGCTCGAATTTACTCGTATATCAGTGAGTGCACCACTTATGAAATAGCTATTAACACACTCAATAAAATTTTTATCAAACAAAAAAATATAATTTACGCTAGACATATGCTGGCAACGAGAAAGCAACAGAGTGAAGAAAATATCGATGCATATATTCAGGTACTAAAATTAATGGCAAAAGACTGCAAATTTGAAAAAGTGGATGCCGAAACGAATAAACATGATTATATAAGAGATGCATTTATTTCTGGCATCAAGTCACACAAAATAAGACAACGATTACTTGAAAATCTGTCATTAACACTCGACCAAGCCTACAATCAGGCCTTGTCGTTGGAAATGGCCGAATCAAGCTCACAGAACTACAATACTTCAAATTTAAGTGCTGTTCAAAGTTTAAAAGAAGACAAAGAACCTGCAGCAGCGTTTACTAAGCGAAAGTGTTTCTTCTGTGGAGGGCGTGTGCATCCTAGAAAGGATTGTCCAGCTGTCGATGCCAACTGCCAGATTTGTGATAGGAAAGGACACTATGCTAATGTATGTCGAAGCAAGAAACTTAATACTGCTGCGGTTCTAGGTAAGCAAGATACAAATAATAACAGTTCTGCATGTATTGTAGCAGCATCACCGGATTCTCTTAAGAAAGCAACTGTAACAGCTTACATCCAAGGAATTCGTGCCCAAGCATTAATTGATACGGGCAGTTCTATCAGCTTTATGAATGAAGCCTTCTTTAAATTGTGTCGATTAAAGAAGAGACCTTGTAACCAAACGATTTCAATGGCTTCAACTACACTGACATCTCAAGTAGAGGGACAAACCTGCGTCTCAGCTAAAATTGGAGATCATAATTATGAAGGTCTGAATTTACTTATTGTAAAAAACCTGTGCGCTGATCTTATTATTGGTCATGACATACTAGAGGAGCATTCTTCACTTGAGTTCTCTTTTGGAGGATCAAAAGATCCAATTAAGGTATGCAGTGTTGCGGCGGCATTTGTACCTGCTGTGCCTTTGTTTTCGAATGTGTCCCCCGAATGCAAGCCTATCGCCATAAAATCTCGAAGATACAGTGAGGATGATAAAAAGTTTATTGAAGATGAAATAAGAAAACTTTTAGCTGAAGGAATTATTGAAGAAAGTATGTCACCCTGGAGAGCTCAAGTCCTCATTTCACAGAATACTAATCATAAGAAACGTCTCGTTATCGATTATTCTCGAACAATAAATAGATACACACATTTAGATGCATACCCACTTCCAAACATAGAAGAAATGGTGTCACAGATTTCAAAATATCGTGTGTTTAGCGCCATAGACTTACAAAGCGCATATCATCAAGTCCCGATTCTGCCAAAGGAGCGTCACTTTACTGCTTTTGAAGCACTTGGAAATCTTTACCAATTTCGGCGTATTCCATTTGGTGTTACTAACGGAGTGTCAAGTTTCCAAAGAACCATAGACTGGGTTATTCGCAAAGAAGAACTTAAAGGAACGTATGCGTATTTAGATGATATCACGGTATGTGGAATAAATCAGGAGGAACATGACGAAAACCTTAAGCGATTTTTAGCAGCAGCTCAAAAATATGGCTTAACTCTCAATAAAGAAAAGAGTAAGTTTTCCCAAAATTCTATTAAAATTTTGGGATACAATGTAGAGAACCACGTTATTAAGCCAGATGAGGAACGCTTAAGGCCACTATTGAGTTTGCCACCACCATGCGATGTGCCATCACTGAGAAGATTAATAGGAATGTTTGCACATTACAGCAAATGGATCCCAAATTTCTCAGAAAGAATTCATGCTCTCGCTCATACACAAATATTTCCATTGAAAAGTGAATTAGTTCAAAGTTTCGAAAGACTAAAATCTGATATTGCAAAATCAGCTGTTCACGCTATCGATCACAATTCACCATTCACTGTGGAAACAGATGCATCCAATCATTCTATCGGAGCAACTCTGTCACAATGCAATCGACCGGTTGCATTTTTTTCCAGAATGCTAAATAATAGCGAACTTAACCACTCAGCTATAGAAAAAGAAGCTTACGCTATAGTGGAATCGCTAAGAAAATGGCGTCATTTTCTCATTGGCAAATCATTTCGTCTCATTACTGACCAACGATCTGTATCATTCATGTTTGATAATAAACTGACAAGCAAAATAAAGAATGAGAAAATACAGCGATGGCGCTTGGACTTAGCACCTTTCAAGTACGACATAGTGTACCGTCCCGGAAAGCAGAATCATGTGGCTGACGCACTTTCGCGAGTTTGTGCTTCGGTACCGGTACGAACTGAGAAGCTAATTTCATTGCATGAAGCTTTGTGTCACCCAGGAATAATGCGCATGAATCACTGGGTAAAGTCTAAAAATTTGCCTTATTCTACTGAAGAAATTAGGAATATGACTAATTCCTGTCGGATATGTTCCGAAATAAAACCGAGATTCTATAGATCTGACTTACCAGATCCAATCTTAATAAAAGCAACTTCACCCATGGAAAGATTAAGCATTGACTTTAAAGGTCCTGTACCATCTAATACAAGAAATAAATATATATTGACTGTTATCGATGAATATTCACGTTTCCCGTTTGCGTTCCCGTGCGCTGATATGAGTTCTACGACGGTTATAAAACATTTGAATGAGATATTTATGTTGTTCGGCATGCCATCTTACCTTCATTCGGATCGAGGAACTTCATTCGTATCGGCAGAAGTAAAGAATTTCTTGAATTCACGAGGCATTGCTTCTAGTAGAACCACTCCGTACAATCCAAGAGGAAATGGCCAAGTAGAACGTTTTAATGGAACTCTATGGAAATCAATACAATTGGCTCTACGTTCACGCAATCTAGCAATAGAAAATTGGGAACAAGTTCTTCTTCAAGCTTTACATTCGATACGGTCTTTGCTGTGTACAGCTACTCATTGTACGCCACATGAACGTATGTTTACGCATACTAGACGATCATCGAACGGAGTCTCTATACCTACTTGGTTGACAGAATCAGAACGTGTGCTAATGCGAAAATTTAACCGTAATAATAAATATCAACCAGTCGTTGAGGAAGTGACGTTACTTCATGTAAATCCGGATTATTCCTATGTGCGTCTTGCAGATGGTCGAGAATCAACTATCTCTAATCGACACTTAGCTCCATTAGGACAAGATAGTGAGATAATCCAGGAAACACCTGAAATACTAAATGAGACCCGAGATTCTGTCGAGACCGAGACTAATGAAGACGACTTCTACGATTCTCGAAGTATGATCGAAGAAGAGGAACAGCAGCAGTTGACAGATCACCTAACAGTAGAAACCGAAAATCCAGCTACTGTTCTACGAAGGTCCACTAGAAATCGAAGGCTTCCAGACCGCTACGGGGACTACGTTCTAAACTGAATCGTTCTCTTTAAGCCTGGAAGAATGTGGTGATATGGAAACTCATTGGAGTTTCTATGGTTTAAAAATAAAACTGTTAATTTGTTAGTGTCATTCTGTCAATACGACTGTAATCTTTTTCTTCGTATTTTGCTGATTAAAACCATTTATTCTAAAGGTTTTATCTTATTTATCACTTACTATTAGATTATTAGTAGCTAGCTAATATAAAATACAAACAAGTCAACAAATACAAATTACAAATTCAAATGACAGGCAGCCGACAGACGTCAATGCACAACACAGACAAAAAAATCTCTTGCTTATATTATATTATATGTATATGTCACTGTAAAATTGTCAAACACGTTATATTACAATATAACGTGTTCCTCTCTAGCGATATTGTAATATCTCGAATTATTGTCAACTGAACATTACGGAAGTATCTCTGCCGCCATAATCGGCACTTGGGGCACCCCCCGTTAGGTTAGTTAGGTTCCTTTAAACCCTGCACCCGGAAATAGGGGCCCCGCGAAGCGGGGCTCCGTCGACTACGCTTTTTAGGGGAATATGAAGTGTTTTAAGGTTAGGTTATTTAATCGATATTTCTCAGGAATGGTACAGTGTCTTTTCATGAGAGTTGTACCACTGGGCAAGGGGGACCCCTCCTTCTCTCCACACCGCGTGAGTTGACTACCATCGCATGCATTTCACGAAAAATAATGAGTTTCATTGAAAGCAGTATGTTCATTTGACAATAATTCGAGACTTTACAATATCGCTAGAGATATTACAATATAACGTATTTGACAATTTTACCGTGACATATATATTTTCTATCTCAATGATATGATGTTACCAAAAACTACTCTACTATCTAGCAACCGGTTTTAGCAAGGGGTATCGTATTACCCAGTACTAACTGGATTGTGGAGGTCAAATTGACAGTCGCTCCATGTAAAATACTGGGATTCAGCTGCATCCGGTCAAACTGGAAGCCGACCCAAACATAGTTGGTAAAAGCACAGTATAAAAATTAGACTGTGGTAAAAGGCTGGGACACTGGGAAGATGACGCTCTACGGCACGGCTGGGCATTGGAAGTGAAGGTTTCCAAACAGTTGAAGTCTTGTAACCAGGCTTAGTTTCTATGGTAAACATGGATAGGACGTGACATTTGTGATGAAAGTAAATAGCGAGAGAAAACGTGGCATACATACTTAAGGTGAAAGCGTCAGGATAGCCCGCGAAATTCAAATTTTCTTAGTTTTTTTGCAATTTCCAGGCCAATAGCAGGTTGTATGAAGTTGAAAAGATCGTTCGCGACTGTAAACTGTATGTAGTTACAGAATTATAACCATCAAAATCATCAGTACAACCCTCTGAGTTCATATAAGTCGTTGTGTGTATTTTGCCTATGGCTAGTCTATGTCTACGAATCTATGGAATATGACTGATTGTCAAGTGTGAAGTGAATCTGGTGCAGGATGACCGTAATAAAATAAATATGTGATCCTAGAAATATAATCTTTCCCTAATAGTAATACCCTCAATATTATCATAAAAGGTTATGGGCCCAGTCAAAGTCGTTCCTATACATATGTGAGCTTGGGGGGTTGTATTGATGATTTCGATGATGACAATGATGATGATAATTCTGTAACTACATACGTCTAACACACAGATCAGATATTAGTAGCTAGGTCTAACAGTCGCGAACGATATTTTCAACTTCATACAACCTGCCACTGGCCTGCAAATTGCAAAAAAACTAAGAAAATTTGAATTTCGCGGGCTACCCTGACGCTTCCCCCGTAACAGACATTCTGAAAGCGATATTGAAAATCAAATAAAGCCATATTATAGCCTATGAATAAAGCAGATAAAGCAGAGCAATAATTGGGCTGTTTAGTCAGTTAAAAACTTTTTTTTTACTGGCAAAATCGCACACTCACAGAGCTTTATTGGGACTTTTTGGCGGGAAGTCAAACGAGGCGGTAATTTTGATTTGCACAAATTTTCAAATATTAAAATTTTGCTTTCAAAAGTGCGGAATTCCTGAATTTTTTTACTGAGCGAACCCAGTTTAAACGATGAGTCCTCATAATCAGGGTGAGGACCCGGGGGGAACGAAAAAAAGAAGATACCAAGATGCCAATATAGACGAGGTTGCAGATCCAGATAAGTACAAAATATTCACAAAAACCAATTACAAGAGACTATTTTTTGAAAACGGGAATTCAGAATTTACTGTCTATGTAGAATCTACAGAACAGGAGAAGCTAGGGAATAAGAACCCTGTAACCCTTACAAACTTGATAGCAGATAATGTAAGGGGAGTTTTAGGTGTGCACAGAATAAATGCATACAAAATGGGCGTTACATTTAGAAAAGCAGCCGATGCCAACAATTTTATTAAAATGGAAGATTTTCTATGGAAAAATAAGATGAAAGCTTTTATCCCAGCATACTTAACTGAAAAAATCGGAGTCCTGAGATTTGTACCGAAAGACCTATCGAATGAAGAGATATATAAAAATATAGTTTGCGATGCCGAAGTAATATCAATTAAAAGATTCATGAGAAAAGTTGAAGGAAAATTAGTTCCTCTCAACACTGTTGCTGTAACATTTGCATCTACATCTCTCCCACAATATGCCTACATCAGACTATTCCGATATGAAGTCAAACCTTATATACCTCCACTATTGCAATGTTATAAATGCCTGAAATTTAATCATTCTGCCAAGGTTTGTAGAGGGGAACAAAACTGCTCTTCTTGTGCTGGACGACACTCGTATAAGGAATGTGATGTTGAAGAGATTGTGTGCATCAACTGCTCAGGTAACCACCTTGCCATTTCAAGAGATTGTCCTATCAAAAAACAAAAACTGGAAGAAAAGAAGGCCAAATTTCGTCAACTATCTTATGCCACTGCTGTGAGTTTACCCCCTTCCTTTACACATAAATCTTTTCCTTCTCTACCTGTACCTAAACATTCAGAAAAAGTCAAAAGCAATGATACTTTTGACATTAAACAGATAGCTAATAATGACATAATCATTAATGCAATTGTAAAGTCTCTTATCTCATTAGGCAATAAGACTGATGATGATGGTCCAATAACAAATAAGAAAATAAAAGAAATATTTTTATCAAATTTAATTTAATGGATAATTACTTAAATATTTTACAGTTTAACATACAAAGTTTACTGAGTAAAAAGAGCCTTTTACAGAATTTGTTAATTGCAAAAAATATTGATATTTGTTTACTCAATGAAACATGGTTAAAAGCTAGTTCCACTATTCCACACTTTCCTTCATACAATTTCATTTACAAAAATTCCTGCAATACTCATAATGGAGTTGCTATTTTGGTGAACCAGCATTTAAAATACAAATTAATTAATACAAATTTCTCTGATTCAATACAAAACATATGTATCAGTATAGAAACACAATTTGGTAGAATAGCTATACTTTGTGTATACAGTCCACCCAGTACTAGATTTGACTCAACCATGTTGAAAGCTTTAATCAATAGCATACCCAAACCATGTATAATCATGGGCGATTTTAATGCTCATAACATAGCCTTTGGCTGCCATAGTGACAACACTAGAGGGAGATGTTTGTATAATATAATTGATGAATTTGATTTGTGCATTTTGAATGATGGATCACCAACAACGGTTCCTTATCCTAATAGACAAGCTTCAGCTATAGATCTAGCCCTTGTTAGCCCTTCAATTGCTCATTTGTGTAACTGGTATGTTCATGATGATCCCATGGGTAGCTATCATCTTCCAACTTTACTTGAAATAAATATTCAACCATCTATTTATGACACATCACCTCCTGTGGATCAAAATAAATATATTTATAGAAAAGCAGATTGGCAAAAGTATTACAACCTATCAGAAACTAGCTTTTCCTACATAGATTTAATTAATGATACTCCTATCAATTCATATAATAATTTTGTTGACACATTAAACGATTTAAGGAATAAAACAATTCCAAAGCGTAAATTAATTTCAAATACAGTTATAAGAAAGCCAGTACCATGGTGGAACCAAAAATGTAGTGAAGCTGTTATAAAATCGAAAGATTCACTAAAACATTATTTTTCTGAACCCACAATAGAAAATTGGATTAAGTACAAAAAGTTAGATGCAAAAAAGAAAATAATCTTAAAAGAAGAAAGCACTACTTCTTGGCAAAACTTATGTAGTAGTTTTAATCGGTTAACACCTGTTTCACGGATATGGGGATATATCAAAAAATTTAAAAAAATTGGCACAAATCGAAATAAAAATTTTAATGATGAATGGGTTCCCAGTTTTTTACAAAAATTAGCAGATTCTACCCAGATAGATGAGACTAAATTAAATTATTTATTCGAAAATGCTACAGAAAACAGAATGAATATATTTCTCAAGAACAATTTCACTTTAGAAGAGTTGAATACCTCTTTAATGAGTAGGAAAGATACTACACCGGGATTGGATGACATACCTTACATGTTAATCAAAAAGTTACATTTAAATGCCAAAATCATTTTACTTAATATTTATAATAAACTATGGGATGAATTGTTGAGGCTGGATCAGACACCGCTGCAGTGGATTGGATAGCACGACGATGAAGAAAGAAATGCACTTGTTATACTTTCACCAATGGTTTTAATTAAGCGATAACAATATTCTAGCAGGATTTACAGAGTCGATTATGATGATATAAAAAGATTGTATGGATGCGAACAAAAGTGCAAGGACAAGTATATGAGCATGATACCAGAGTAAAATCAGTGATAGCTGTCACTGTCAGTTGAAGGTAACGGAACACAGATAATGCTAAACATACATTACTAAGAATGTTGTCAACATATTCATAAATTCCAACACTTCCCCTCATGCGTAACATAAATTATAATGTAGACAATACAATAAATTAACACTTCAAGTTAATTCCACTCTACTTATTTTAGACTTTATGTCTAGCATGACAACATAACTAGGTACACACAACGGAATGCTTACACCTGCCTCATAAACTAACTTACAGACCTACGATACATCTCTTAAACCTAAGTCATTAACAAAACCTAAGTGTTTAGAACCTGATAAAGGTTTTGTAAATAGGTCAGCCACCATTTTATCAGTAGGTAAATAGCTTATGACAATATTCTTCTCCTTTACCATGTCCTTTACATAGTGGTAGCGCAAATCAATATGTTTGGTCTTCCTGTGGCAATATTCTTTTGTTTCAAGCAATGTAAGTGCACTTTGATTGTCACTAAAGATTCTACAATTATAGTGTTTATCAAAAATTTCATTTAATAAATTTCTAACAAAGCATACTTCCTTGCATGAATCACTTAAGGCCAAATATTTTTTTTTTTTTTTTTTTTTTTCCTATCGTGGCATTCACATCTCTTGTGTGTGAGATGTATTTGGCCAATTACGACGTTGTGTGAGAGTAACACGCAGGGAAAATGTTCGGTGTTTTTAGATTTTGAGAGATGACAGGAATTTGGTCCAGGGCACCTAAAACCAATAACATTAAATGAAGACACAAACATCACAAGACAATAACATATTACACCAAAAGGAATATTAGTAGGAAATAGAAAATATTAGTAGGAAAAGAGAAAATAATCTAGCTATATGTCTATAAAAAAATAAATAATAGTAATAATAATAATAAAAAATCCTTCAGACTTTAAAATTTTAAATTATGAAAAGATATATATTTCATTAAATAAACTATAAAGGAAGAATGTGAATAAGTGAGAAGAGACTGAAAGTTGATAGGTCGGGGTATATCTGGAGGGAGAGCGTCGTATAAAGAAAATGACAATTTAGGACAATTGAAAAAAATATGATCTACCGTCCCATCGTCCAAACCACATTCACAAAGAGAGCTATCGCGTACTCTGATTTTGGCAAGGAAGACCGGCGTGCATGCATGACCCAAACGAAGGCGACATATGGTAGATGTGGTTTGTTTGCCACCTTTTCGAAATCGGAAGAACCAGGGTTTCTGTGGTATAAGAGGTTGTATATCCCCATAGTAACGTCCTTTAATAAGTCTTGAGGAATCCCATAAATCTTGCCAATCATTTCTTAGATGCGAGTTCGCTAGAGGTAACAAATCGGTATGGTATATTTCAGTGTGATTTTCAGATCCACTTATTGTAGAATCTTTAGCCCAAGAATCCACCATCTCATTACCTGCAATACCAGAGTGCCCAGGAATCCAAGCAAGGACTATATCTAGACCTTTTTGTCTACAATTAAAAAGTAACTCTTTAATCTTGAAGATAAGAGGGAGCTTGATTTTCATTTTGAACTGATTACTACAAATTTTTTGCAAACAACTTCTGCAGTCTGTAAAAATAATTGTTTTCGAGAAGTTATGAGAATCAGCAAATAGAAGCGCTTCATATAAGGCAATAGCTTCACCTGTGAACACAGATGTCTGAGAAGGACATTTAAAGGATAAAGTCACGTTGAATTTTGGAATCCAAACCGCAGCACCAACTTTACCGTCGGGGGATAATTTGGAGGCATCAGTGAACACTGTTATCCAGTCTTGCCAATCAGACAGAAGTCTGATAAAATTTTGGTTAGCTGCAGGATCATCTTTTTCAACTCCAAAATTCAAAATGATTCTAGGAGTAAACATTAGTGAAGAATAATCAGTTTTGTATAAAGGGTTGATATTACTACTATAAACAGGCGCAGAAAGATTTTTAATCTTTAAATAGCTCTTTATGATTTTGGGGGTTTCCTTACGATTCCAATATCGATTTTTTGATATCTCTTCAGAAAGACTCTCCAGACGAGGGATAAGTGGATGAGATGAACATGACATAACCCTAAAGATGAATCTATCAGACAAATATTGTCTGCGAAGGAATAGAGGGGGGTCTAGGCATTCCACTTGAAGAGCATTTTTTGGTGAAGATTTCATTGCTCCAAGAATAATACGTAAGCATTTAGTCTGTACGTTGTCTAATTTCTTTAGGGCTGTTTTATTACAGGGTTCCAAAATGAACGATCCATAATCAATACGACTGCGAATAAGAGCATTATAAATAAGTTTTTGGTTATATGGATGGGAACCCCACCAAACTCCTGAAAGAGCACGAAGGACGTTAATGCCTTTTTCACATTTATCAGCTACATAATTTAGGTGAGGGACACCAGTCATTTTGGAGTCCAGCAAAACTCCAAGAAACTTTGTAAAGGGTTCGTTAGAGATGGCGTGTCCTTCATATGTGACGTTTGCAAATGGAGTGAATCTTGAACGGGAGAAAACAACAACTGTACTTTTAGATGGGGATAGTGAAAGGCCATGCTCATCTAACCAAACATTTAGGTAACTTAAAGCTTCATTTATACGAGATGTTGCTGTATCGATACAATCAGAAGATGAATATAAGGCGATATCATCTGCATATTGGAGAATATTACAAAAAGGAAGTACCGATTGCTCAAGATCATAAGTATAAATGCTGTACAGTAAGGGGCTCAATACTGACCCTTGCGGAATGCCTTGCCATAGAGTTCTAGGCGGAAGGAGGAAGCCACCGTTTCGTATTTTAATAGTTCTGCCCATAAAAAGTTTACAAATATAGTGTACGATTCTCACTGGAACACTCAGCTCTAGCATTTTTGCTCTGAGCACCGGAATATTGACACTGTCATACGCAGCCGAAACATCTAAAAAGCATCCCACAAGGTGTTCTTTTTTAGAAAAGGAAAGACGGATATCAGTTGTTAGTATATTCAAACTATCCATAGTGCTTTTGCCTTTACGAAAACCAAATTGACTCTTTGCTAGAGACTCATTATTTTCCAAATACCAATCTAGGCGATTTTTAATTAGATGTTCAAGGATTTTACCTAAGGTTGATGAAAGAGCAATTGGTCTATATGAGCTAGCCTTCTCTGGATCTTTATTTGGCTTTAAAATAGGGATAATGATTTGGCATTTCCAGTCATCAGGTATTTCTCCCTTAATAAAAATGTCGTTCAGGATGTCCAAAAGATATTGATGACTAGAAGTGCTTAATTTGGTAATAAAACTGTATGGGATACCATCTTCACCTGGAGAGGTATCTCTCAACCCTGAAAGTGCTGTATTTAATTCGTCTAAAGTAAACTTTTCATCAGAGGAAGTTAAATTAGAAGAGGGTACAGAAAAAGGGAAATCACAAGGAGCAGAAGGAGGGGCTAGGCTATCCGCGAAGTCCTCCAGCCAAACCGAAGAATCATAAGAGTGAAGAGAGTCAGGCTTCAATGAACCTCTAAACCGTTTCAAATTTCTCCATACAAGTGATGGGGGAGTTCTGGGGGATAAATTCTCACAAAACCCCCTCCATCCTCTCTTCTTCTTTTTGGAAAGTAGCCTTTTGGTACGAGCAGTGACTCTTTGTAAGATTTGAAAATCATCAAGGCTTAAAGATTCATTAAATTTGTCCTCAGCGCTATCTCTTTCCTTTACAGAAGAAGTACATTCAGAATCCCACCAAGGAGGTGAGGAAATTTTAGAAGAATAAGGCTTTTTCCTGGGGATGAATAAGTTGGCAGCTTCAATTAATGTATTACGAAAATGTAAGTAGTTTTGAGAAGAAGGATTTTGGTTAGAATGGTTTAAATTACATTCAAAATGTGAAGAAAATTTTTTCCAATCAGCCTCTTGTAATTTATGTTTCAGAAGAGGTTCAGGGGCAGGGATTGGGACTACTGAAGAAGGTTTTGATATTATAATAGGGAAATGATCGCTGCCAAAAGAATGGGGTAACGTGTTCCAATTTAGTAAACATGAAAGTTCCGGTGAGCAAGCAGAAATATCAACTGCAGATTTAGGATTTTGACCCGGATATACACGACGAGTAGGAGAGCCATCATTTATGACACAAACATTAATATCATTAAAGAGGTCCACCAACCAAGGGGAAAAAGAATCTGTATAATATGAACCCCAGGAACTATGGTGCGAATTGAAGTCTCCTAAAATAATAAGTGGGGGAGGGACTGAAAACAAAATTGTAGAAAGGTCAGGGATCAGAGAGAGTTTAGGATCAGGAATATAAATTGAGATGAAATTAATATTGGCTATGCAAGCCGCAACAGCGTTGATTTCTTGGGAATGAGGAGGGAGAGGGATGACAGAAAACGGAAAAGATCTTTTAATTAACAATGCACACCCTGCCCTGCCATCATCACGATCATCCCGTAGACAGGCAAACCCCGGGACTCTAAAGTGAGACCCAGGCCTCAACCATGTCTCAGAGATGGCCGCAACAGATACAGAATGAGCATTAATCAAATTAAATAAATCAGGTTTTTTAGGGACAATACTTCTACTGTTCCACTGAAGAATTCGGGTTAGACCTGAAGGGGCCATTAGCTACAATTTCAGCGAGTCTGACAAGTAAAGGGGCAACGTCGTACGGTAACACATCGCTAAATTTAGCGAAGATATTTGTGATCAGCATAACCAGCAGTTCTGGCAAATTTTCATTGGGTAAAATATGAGGTCTATTCAATCCACATCCATTGGGGAGAGATGATGATGGTTCTCTAACTATTTCATCATGAGCATAACGATCATAACCCTCCGGAAGGGGAGTCCTCGCACGGGTAGGAGTTTGAACCGTTTTGCGATAAGATGTCCTTTGAGGAGTAGATCCAGAAATTGAATAAACAGAAGATGGTGAGTTCTGTACTGGTTGAGGCGGAGTTTGCGCAAACATGGTTTTTGCGATGTCAGAGTAAGCCCGTCTTACTGAAGGTTCCTGCGCAGAAGCCTCCATGTACGAAATACTGTGCTCAGACATGATTTTTTTAATCCGTTTTTGTCTGTCAAATTCGGGGCATGTCGGGTCAGTAGCAAAGTGTCTCCCTGTACACAAAAGACACCTGACACGGTCAGAGGGAATGTTACAGCTATCTCCCGGGTGTGGCTGTCCACATTTGTAACAGCGAACGTTTGATCGACAAGCATTTTGTACATGGCCAAATCTAAGGCACTTCCTACACTGAATGGTAGGAAGCTGGTAAACCTCAACTACCAAAGAAGTGTAAAAAGCGAAAATCTTTTTTGGGAGGGATTGACCCTCAAATGTCAGCACGACGGACTGTGTAGGTAACCAAGCGGGGGAACCATCCTCTTTTTTGATCTTACGATTTAGTCGGCGAGCTTTCACGATCTTCCCATACCCTTCTTTGTATTCAGTGGCATTTACAAGGTTCTCCATCGTCCAGTCTGTTGGGACACCACGAATTAAACCTAAACGGGAAACATTGTAAGATGGAATTTCAGCCTTTAGTTTATGTTTGTTCAGAAGTCCGTGGTCCAGAAACTCGTTAGCTGCCTTAGCAGAGTCAAACTCTACCGACAATCTATTACGACCAATTTGTTTGATGCCATCTTTTTTGACATGTTGGACACCGCCTTCAAACAGGAACGACCCCAATCTTATAGGTTTTAGGCTCACACCGGAATTCGGGGAGTCAATATTGCGGGACACATGCACGATAAATGGACCAAAGTCTTCGACGCCATATTTACGACTACTGATCCCGAGAGATGGGTGTTTATAAATATGCGATTCTGATCCAAGACCACTATCTGGATCAGTAATGGTACGTTTGGACAATGGTTCAGTGTTCAAATTGTCAGCCGTCCTTTTGCGGGAAGATGGTTGTGTAACTGCAGAAGCCTGACAACCTTCAGTCTCCATCACACATTCGTACAAACCACCCCCCTTATCAGGGGGCTTCAAGCGCTCATCTCCATCCATGGCCGCACCGACCAACAATAAACCAAGGTTCACTCACCTGTTCAAAGTTAAAAATAACCACCACCACACAGAAATATAAGGGAATAACTGGATTCAAAGGAAAATAACCTAAAAACGAACAAACCCACACGGCACCTCAAACGTCAATCCCAGGCCAAATATTCAGCTTCAGTAGTC
Organism: Xestia ashworthii; assembly: GCA_950022955.1. Lineage (NCBI taxonomy): Eukaryota > Metazoa > Arthropoda > Insecta > Lepidoptera > Noctuidae > Xestia > Xestia ashworthii. The sequence continues at coordinate 15,177,376 of OX465570.1, read as the reverse complement.
GAAAGTGCAACACATCGTTGCTTACGTGACTCCCAACATATGGTTGAGGCACCAATCTTAACAACAAAGCCACTATAAGACCGCCTGTCCACAACATCATTGGCCCAATCTGCATCTGCAAACACTGATACATTGAAGCTACCAGACTTAACAAATACCAGTTTTCGATTTATTGTACCACTCAAATATCTCAAAATTCTTTTTGCAGCCAACCAATGACGTCCGGTGAAGGCTGTATTAAATTGACTCAGACTATTTAAAGCATATGTGATGTCTGGTCTTGAACATACAGACAAATACATCAAGCATCCAATCAGCTCTCTATAAGGATAGGTACTATCTGTCAGAATGTCACAATTTTCAGATTTCTGAAGTTTTTCTACAGTCATAGGCGTTGATACACTTTTACAATTCGGCTGCCCAAATTCAAAACCTAGTAACAGGTAATTTGGAAAAAAAAACGTTTTTGCCATTTTTCGACTTACTAGACAGTATCGAAATGATGTGAACCTTAAAACACCCAGTTTCGTACGTAATTTCAAAAAACTCTTTCAGCAAGTCGACGCAATTTGCCATAATTACGAAAATTTCCTTGAACTACAAATTCTAAACCTAGTAAGTCAGAATACAAATTGAAAACCCTAGCAGTTCAAGCGACTTACTAAGTTATGAATTTGAAATACCCACTTGCTATGTTTTGAATTTGGCGCAGATTGTAAAGTCAACGAAATTTCGTTTAGTAAGTCCAGTGTTACCGGTGCTTCATGCCACACAAAACACTTGCAGTTTATCTTTGCGTTTTTACATAATGGTGCAAATGTTAAATTGAAAGCTAATAGACAACTCAAAAAAAAGAATTTTTAATTTTCGGCATATCTGGCAATAATGTCACTTTCTGAAGATTCATAGGAAAATAGTGTTCCATAGTATCGTTCGTTCGTAGTATCGTTGGCTTTATTCGCATCTTCTTTGTAATTTTTTGTAGCTTTTTCAGCTATAACCTTGTGTTTAGCTCCATGATTGTGGAGTATTCCAGGAAAAGATTAAAAATGAAAGTGAGGCATCAGCTGTCGAAAGTTTACAGAATGATTTCGCTCAACAGGAGGAAACACAAGAAGATGCGAATAAAGCCAACGATACTATGGAACACTATTTTTAGCATCTCTTTTTCTATGTTTGCGTACACGGAAACATAGAAAAAGAGATGAGGCGTTGAGATGGAGTTTATGATTACGAGGACTACAAGTCTATTTTAGTGAACTGTAGAAAGAACATTATCGAAGTGCAAAAATCATACCAATGGGTAAAAAAGAAACGAGTTCCCCGGCGTAACACAAATGACTATCCTCTCAGCACATTTTTGCTAAACCCAGTGGTTGAGGCTAAGTTCCTCAAAGGATCACGAAATCTGTTCTACTCGTATAAAACCGATTTTGATGAGTCTTACAAAGAACTGAACTTCTTGATGCAGAAATTTAATGTCAACACTATTCCCCCACTTTCAAATACTATCCCCCGGGGGTGAAATCATCGAAGAAAGATGGTATTGTTTCAAAATTGGTCCCCCTAATGCCATTGAGCAGAAGGGAGTTTTGGCTGAATCTACCTACGAGTGAAAACTCCACTGATTTGCAAACCGATGGTCAAATTGTTACCAATGGGAACGAGTAGTTGATTTTCAATATGAATGATTTTATTTTAGCTCAAGTTTTTTATTTTAGTTTTTGCTGATTATTGAGAGTCTGAGTTATGTTTTGATTTAAGAACCCTTTGAGGTTCGTTACTAAATATGTTTTTATAAGTCACATAATTTTTAATCAAAATTTGCATTCATTATGTATTTTGGGATTGTTTTTATTTCACTCAGTTATTAACACTATGCCTAATGAATTTGTTTAGTCTTTACTATTACCATAGAAAATCAAATTGTTAACCTAGTAAGCAGACTTACTAAGTTTTGATATTGTTTTTACAGTATTTAATTGAGTAAATTCACAAAAAAAAATAAAGTGTGAGTGATTCAAGTGTAACCTTAAACTCCATAACGATAACGAGTATTACAAACTAATGTCAACAATATAGCAAAACTTTTCGCCAAACATCCAAATCGCTATCTTTTCTAGTTTCTTCAGGCGAACGAATCAAAGTAGCCGACCTGTTTTTTTGCTCTCCTGAACATTTTTGTTGGAACGAGTTACTATGTTTTGATTTTAAGCAGCCGAATTAGCCATTCCAAAACGATCTAATATCTTTCTAATATATTCAGATTGATCAAACATTAAAATGCCATTATTTCTATCTCTATGAACTTTAATACCCAAACAATTCTTTAGAGTACCTAGACTTTTACAACTAAATTCAGTTTTTAACAGCTTAAATAATATTTCCTTTTCCTTAGTACTATTGGTGAAAACATAAAAATCGTCAACATAAAGAGCTATCAAAGTTAAATGTTTAAAATCTTTCTTGATATAGACACATGGTTCACATTTGCTTTGTATATAACCGTTATTAGTCAGTAAAGTGTAAACACAGTTATTCCACAATCTACTTGCCTGTTTAAGGCCGTACAAACTTTTATTTAATAGACAGACTTTTGTCTTTTCACATGAAAATCCTACTGGTTGTTCCATATAAATATTTTCATCAAGGTTACTATGTAAAAATGCTGTATTTATATCTATGTGTTCCATGTCCATATTTAATTCATTAGCAATGCAAAATAAAATTCTTAAAGTAGTGTGTCTTACAACTGGTGAGAAGGTATCTGTATAATCAATGTTAGGCTTTTGGCTAAAACCCCTTGCAACTAGACGAGCCTTATATTTTGTATAGTTGCCTGAATCATCAGATTTTATCTTATATACCCATTTACAGCCAACTACGTTACAATCACTTGGTCTTTCAACTATTTGCCATACATTGTTTTTCATAAGAGAATTATATTCTTCTTGCATAGCAGCTAGCCACTGATCTTTCTTAGGGCTTAACAATGCTTCGTCATAGGATTGAGGCACATCATAAACGCAAGTATTTACAAAAAAAGATACATCCGATAAGTCAGACAGATCATAGTCAGCATACCTTATAGGCTTCTTATTACGTGTGGAACGAACAGGTCGCTCGCATACGTCACCAAAAACCTGTTGGGGTAAATCTTCCCCTCGAACGACTGTTTCGTTCATCACAGTGGTATCTTGTTCCTCACTATCTCCCTCAGCAGTCTCCTCAGCACTCTGGAAGGAAGGCTCACTTAATATTGGAGATACTAAATTGTCTTCAATTAAATTCTCATTACAATTTATATTATTATTATCAATGTCATTATTATTTTGATTATCAATTAAATTGTCATTACTTATTATATTCACAGACTTGCTTTGCATGTCTATATTGCAATTATTCTGGTTACATAACTTGCTTTGCATGTTAATGTTATTATAGATAAAATCAGAATTGCAAACATTTTGTGACTCATTAATAATACTGTGGTTTATAAACTGGTTCTCAAAGAATATTACATTTCTAGACACAATAAGCTGCTTTGGTTTAGAAGGATAAATTAACCTATAACCCTTGGTATTCTCGCAATACCCAACAAAAATACAATGTTTTGACTTTGAATCAAGTTTATGTCTTTTAATCTCAGGAATTAGTGTCAAAGCACAGCAACCAAACACACGCAGATGGCTCAGGTTCACTTTGTGACCTGTCCATACTTCTTCAGGAGTTTTATTAGGAACTGCCGCTGTAGGACTTCTGTTCTTTAAATAGATTGCAGTAGCAATGGCTTCTCCCCAGTACTCTTTAGGAAGATTTGCTTCAAGAAGCATACAGCGGGTCCTCTCAAGGAGTGTGCGGTTTAGCCTCTCGGAGACACCATTTTGTGAAGGGCTATAGGGAGCTGTAGTTTGATGAATAATACCTTCAGATTGTAAATATCTGGAGAAGTCAGCACTGCAATACTCTCCACCTCTATCAGTACGCAGACTTTTAATAGAATAACCAGTTTGTTTCTCAACTGTTGCTTTAAAAATCTTAAACTTGGACAAAACCTCTGACTTACGCGTGATTAAGTAGCCGTGTGTTTTTCTAGAGAAATCATCTGTAAAAGTTAACAGATATCTCGAACCACCTAAACTGTTAACAGGCATAGGACCACAAACATCCGAATGGATGAGCTCCAATAATTGCTTGGCACGTTTAGCTTTACCCCTAGGAAAACTTTGCACTGCTTGCTTCCCCTCAACACATGACACACACTTGTTAGTGACCGCATCATGATGAGATGGCTGAAGATTAACACCAATAGCAATGTCACAGAGAATACTCACCCCACGATGACTTAAATGTCCAAGTCGCCTGTGCCATAACTCAGTTGAAACTGTGGCAACCTCAGTGTCTAGCAAACTTTGTGGCTTTGACACATTCTCCACACCATTCAAAGCTACATCTGACTGCACCTGTAAATCAGACTTAAAACAACCACGCACATTGTCCAATAAATAAATTCCCCTATGACTGGTGGCAGTTACTATTAAAGATTCCCCTTTGAAAACATAACATTTACTTTTATTAAAACTAACAGATAAAGCCTTCTCAGTCAATTTACTAACACTTATTAAATTACTTGAGAGGTCAGGTACAAATACGGCCGATGTATCTTGGCGAGTCTGAACATAGGCTCTGCGAACTTTAGCGCATGTACACTCGTGAAGAAAATTGTTATTGCCAATATATTTTTTTTAAACTAACGTACGAATAAAATTTCTTTTATTTACAAGTAAACATAAAATAAATATCAAAACACTGAAAAAGAAAGCTAAAAAAGTACCTTCTTAAAAAAAAACAGTTTCGATCCTTTCGATAGTGGCTGATTTTCATTAAGTTTAAACACACAATATTATTGACACTTTATACTTACACTTATTATTACTACATATGCATGCAGTGATTAATCACTGTCGCTGAGGGCGGAAATCCCTACCATAAACTCGTCGGCCTCTTGCGTACCATGTGAGGTACTTGGCATAGGTTCGTCCTCGAAATTGTCGCTCTCACTTTCACACTCACTTTCCGAATCTGAAGCAGTATTAATGATGAATTGTTCCGTCATTTCATCAATAATATGGTCGCTCTTCCTGTATTCATCTTCGACCTCTTGAACTTTTCTGCATAGAGCACTCCATTCTTCCTGACCCATTAAATTTACTTTTTCTTCAATTAGCTCCATTGTCCGGGTTACGTTCCAGTCGACGTTTTTAGCGGCTACGTGCCCTTTAATGGCAGCCCACGCCATCTCGATGGGGTTTAAATCGGGATGGTATGGGGGTAAACGAAGGACATCGTGGTTGTTTCTCTTAAATATTTCGTCCATTACATATGTTTTGTGCACGTCTTTGTTTTTTTTTATGAGGTCGTAAAGTTGTGGTTTACGCATGTCATTTTCATATGGTATACCCTTTTCAACTAACCACGATTCCATTTTTGCCTTCCTATCATTAGAGGTAGGAGCAGGATTCAATAATTTGTTGTGGTACGGAGCATTATCAATAACCACCACCGAGTTAGGGCTCAAATTTGGTATAAGTTGGGTCCGTATCCATTTCTCATAGTTTGTGAAATTCATGTCGTCATGGTAGTCTCCGGTTTTGCTTCCAGATTTAAACATCAATAAGGCGTTTGGAACAAATCCTGCTTCTGACCCAGCGTGCACCATAACTATTCGCTGACCTTTTGATATAGGGCGCTTTAGTCCTTGAGCGGAACCATCAGACCACGCCTTGCCTTTTGTATGTGACGAGTGGGCATACGACTCGTCAGTAAACACAATTGGTCGCCCTTCATCCCTGTACTTTTTTATTGCTTTTAAGTATAGGATCCTTTTTAGACGAATGTCAGTCTTCTCAATAAGTACCATTCTATTGGTTTCGGTCTTTCGCCATTTGAAACCCAATTTATTTACAATTGTTTTTAAGCTCGTTTTAGCCCCTTGAAAATTTATGTCCCGCTTCAGTTTCGCCAGTAATTTATTTATGGTCGGCATTTCTTTCTCGGTTTTGTGAAAGTTATGTATGCATCTTTTTATGACACCTTGGTCAAAATTATCAATGTCCGTAATAGGTTTTGATCTAGACCTTTTTTTACCAGGCGTGCGGAATACCGAAAGTAAACCCGAAACATTGCCTTCAGTTGCGATCCGCTGTATTGTGCGTTGGGACACACCCGTTGCGTTAGCAACTCTTAAAAAAACTTTGTCCACATCTTTTACGCCATCTTCTTTTTCTTTTTTCATATATTGCGTTATGTCATAAATAATTTTTCTCGCCTGGCGATTTAAAACACTATTATGCTTTGGTGGCATATTTGGAGAATTATGTAAGTGCTAACTGACACTTAAATAACACTAACAAAAAAAACTTATTCACAAAACAAAAAACTTAACACGAAACAAAACACAACACGAAACAAAAAAAACTTAAGAATTATAATAACAAATCAACAACAATAACAACGAAAACTTTTGTAACCGACTGTGCTCAAGACAGAGATAGCGACACGAAAACGACACCAATGCTTACGTGTGACTGAGACATATTACCGTGTACCGAGCAATCCCGAATAAGCACGAAGCTTGACGAAGGAACCAAAAAGGGATGTCCAATACGCATGCCTGAGGGTGTTATTTAATCGATTTTTATTCAAATCGATTGAAATTAAGTCATAAAATATATTTAATTTAACTTTTTTTAAGGTGTTAAATTTTCTCAAATAGTCGTTACTCAAGTAGTCGTTAAAAGATAACTGTCAATATTAAAGTAAATTAGGTCTTTCAAACGAGAATATTATATTTTTGGTAGTTTACTTTTTATTTAATTCGAAATCTCGTTTATTAACGACAAAATTCACTACATTTATAAATCTATTTAGTTTAATATCTATTTAAACAAAAAACATTAAATTCGAAAATGAAAATAATCGATTGTGATATTTGATCGAATAAAGGGTCGATTGTGTTTACGTAGGGTCAATCTCTAGCCTAGACCACCGCCCCCGCACGTCGCCTCATGCCACCATTTAGTTCCTAAAAACAATTATTGCGCAACCATCTGCGCGAAGTTCGGACTCGCCAAGATACATCGGCCGTATTTGTATATATAAAACATCTGTTACAATTTGTGTCTTGTTATTTTTCATAGGAATACAAACGTCACCATAACCTAAACATGACAGGGAATTACCATCAGCAACTTGTACCTTTTTGTTACATTTTTCTAACTTATTAAACCACTTCAGGTCCTTACACATATGGGTACTCGCCCCAGAATCCACAATCCAGTCTGAGCTGTAAAAAACACCAAAACATCCAGCAACTAACACTGTTTCATTTTCACTTGTTTTCTTCGCCTTTTTAAGTTTGAAACATTTCGCCTTTATATGCCCTGGACGATGACAGTAGTGACATATAATTTGCTTCTTATGTTGTTGCTTAGATAAGAGGGCTAGGTCTTCAGGTTTATCAGTACGCTTCCTCCGGTGTTCTTCTTGTAGCAGCCTAGTCCTGACTAGTTCACTTGATATAGTGCCAGTAACTGCTACAGCCTCAAGGCTCGAGACTATTATATCAAATTCCTGTGGAAGTCCACTCAACATCAACTCTGCAACTTCAGCATCCTCTATAGTGCGACCTATGTCTGATAGTTGCTGCACGAGGGTCATGATATGTTCAATGTAGGTGTCCATATTATTAAAATCTTCATAATTAGCACGGTGTAGTTTTCTCAAAAGTGTGACACGTCTACAAAAACCTTTGTCTTCAAAAACTGTACTCAAGTTGTCCCAGGCCTGCTTAGCTGTTTTTGCATTTCTAACATATTGTATGCAAGTTGGTTTCAGGGCCAAGCTAATGCGGGCAAGTGCACGCAAGTCTTTGCCGGCATTCACAGGCTCTGCATGTTCAATGCATGACCATAGGTCCTCCATGATGAGACACATTTTCATATTAAATTTCCAGATGTTAAAGTTGCTTACTCCATCTAACTTTTCGAAAGGTATGTAAACATTATAACCTCGTGAACTCTCTGTAGTCACAGCAGCAGATGAATTAACGTTTGCGGGACTCGTGCCACGCGGTCCCGACTCCATGTCGGCGTCGCACGCATCAGACGTACCAGGCATTGCAAGCACGCTGTCAACAGTATCAACCAAACGCTTCAATTCACACCTGTAGTCGCATTCAGCCAAAAAAGCACAATGGCAGCTTTTTCTTCCTCAAGCACGTTTTATCTCTGTACTGCGGGCTCCTGGGCCCATAACCTGTTGAGGCTGGATCAGACACCGCTGCAGTGGATTGGATAGCACGACGATGAAGAAAGAAATGCACTTGTTATACTTTCACCAATGGTTTTAATTAAGCGATAACAATATTCTAGCAGGATTTACAGAGTCGATTATGATGATATAAAAAGATTGTATGGATGCGAACAAAAGTGCAAGGACAAGTATATGAGCACGATACCAGAGTAAAATCAGTGATAGCTGTCACTGTCAGTTGAAGGTAACGGAACACAGATAATGCTAAACATACATTACTAAGAATGTTGTCAACATATTCATAAATTCCAACATGAATTACTTATACCTGAATCTTGGAAAACCCAATGTGTGATTCCAATATTAAAACCAAATAAACCTGTCAATAATGCATCTTCATATAGACCTGTCTCTTTATCATCTTGTTTGGGTAAACTTTTTGAAAATATGTTAAAGTTAAGATTAGATCATTTTGTTGAATCACATAGTTTAATTCCTTCTATACAGTTTGGCTTCAGAAAAGGCACAAGTTGTTCTGAAAGCTTTGTATCTCTATTGTCAGATTTAAAACAGGTTAAATTAAGTCACTCTAATGCAGTATGTGTCTTTTTAGATGTAAAAGGTGCTTTTGACAATGTAAATATAGAGGAACTTATTCAAGTGTCCCATGACATTGGTATACCTAGTCACATTTTAAAATGGCTTTATCACTTTTTGAGCAATAGAACGGTTTTTGTTAAATATAATAATAAGCTACATGGACCTAAGTCTGTCAACAAAGGCACAATGCAAGGGGCAACTTCATCTCCTTTACTTTATAACATTTATACTTCTGAAATTTTAAAATATGTAGACACATCAGATGTAAATATCTTGCAATTTGCAGATGACTTGCTTTTGTATAGCATAAATCAGAATATAGAGATAGCTATGGCTAATATCAATAAGGCTTTAAATCAATTGTACATTTATTATCACAATAAACTCAAATTAGAAATTAATCCAGACAAGAGTTCAGTTTTAATTGTGACTAAAAATTGGAATGCTCTTCAAAATGTTAAAATTTTATATAACAATGTTGAAATTCCAATAGTCAAACAACATAAATTCCTAGGAGTTATTATTGATGACAAGTTGAAATTTGATGAACATATCAAGCACATAGCAAAGAAAGCATTAAATGGCATCAATATATTAAGACATTTAGCTGGAACCTTTTGGGGATCTGACCCCAAAATTATGAGTATGCTATACAAAAGTATAGTGAGAAGTCATTTTGATTATAGCAGTTTAGCTTATATGAATGCCAGTGACACCTTACTTAGGAAATTAGATGTCATCCAAAATATGGGAATGAGACTTATTTGTGGGGCTATGCGCTCTACACCTATTAATTCATTAGAAATTGAGACATGCATACCTCCCTTGATGTTACGCAGGTTGATGTTGGCTGAGAGATTTTTCTTAAAAGTCCTATCATTGAATAATAATCCTTTAGTTGAGAAAATTATAATACATCCTGAAATCTTCCAGTCATTATCATCCAATACTATCTCTGCTTCTTCTTTGGTTGGTAGAACTTTGCCTGAAATTCCAACAATATTTAAATATGTACAAAATAATTCAAAAGGAGTTATTAAATATGATATTTGGCCTGTATATAAAAATACCTATATTGGTCTTGTTAATAGTACTTCAATCATACATTTAGACATTGTGCATAATAAATTTGAATATCTACAATTTAAAGAAGTTGGAATATCTATGGTTCTGAACGTCAACGTCACGTCAAAAAATATTATTTCAATTATTTTTATTTTTCAATTTTTATTCGGTTTTATTTTATATTTCATCACAAAATTAAAAGTAAATTTATACACCAAGTTACATACGAAAAATACAATAATGAATAATGATGACGCCAATGGAGAAGATGACGCTGATATATCATCATCGCAGCCACAAATTCCATCTATGCGACAAACATTTTTAGCAGCAAAGGAATCATGCCCGGTATGTTCACAGGAATATAAAAAACGAGGGCTAAAGAGACATATTCTCGCGTCACACCCAGACTATTACCACCCACCCAATAATCCTGCTCAAAATATCAACCAAACCACTGAAACAACCATCGAACTCCCCAACCAAGCGCAAATACAAAACGAAACAATCCTTGAACCCGTGAACCCATCACAAATTCCGGAAACCATTCAAAACTTGTTCCTAAAAGGATTCAATGCAAAATTACTTAATTGCGAAGGTGGCCCAGACTCTATCTGGAGAGAACGTTGGAAAAAACTTTTAAATTTTCACAGTAAGCAATATAGTATCCCACAAGGAAATGTGGGCAGACAACTAACCACACTCCTAGCCACGGAAATAAAAGATCTCACAAACAACCTTCCAGGAGAAGGAAACTCTGAAAGAATTTTCATCTTATGTAGTACAATACTACAGAGAGACAATTTAGTTAAATCAGGCCAGGATATCAGGCGAACACTTCAAAGAAGAATGGAGATGTGGAACTCAGGTCATTATGATGAATTAATTGAAGAAACTCTAATATGCAACTCGAAAATAGCATCAAAAAACAAACAGAAACAAGACATTGATCATACTGTCCGAATATTTGGCCGCCTCATGTTACAAGGAAAAATTAGACAAGCAAATAGATGGATTACGGAAAGATCTGGGGGTGGAATCTTGGACCCAAATGGAAAACTAGGAAATAAAACAGTACATCAAATTTTTAAAGACAAACATCCTTGCCAAGTAACCCCACAACTATCAGATTTTATAGATCAACCTGACCTCCCAATTATGACAAAAGTCGATATCACCTCGAACCATATAGAAAAAGTTGCCAGACAACTCTCTGGCGGAGCTGGACCAAGCGGCACTGACTCAGAACAATGGAAATCACTCTTACTTCGCTATGGAAACCACAGCAAAGAACTGAGAGAATCAATCGCAGCACTAACAAGAAAACTAAGCAGTGAAATTGTCGATTGGGATAGCATAAGAGCTCTATTAGCAAGAAGAGGTATAGCATTGGATAAATGTCCAGGCGTCCGACCTATTGGCATAGGTGAAATACTTCAACGCATCATTGCAAAAGCCATGGCGACCGCAACAAGCCTAGATGTTCAACTAGCATGCGGCTCTGATCAGCTATGCGCAAGTATGAAATCGGGTATTGAAGGTGGAATTCATGCCATGACCAAATGTTTTAATGAAGGTGAAGATGATGAAGGACTCCTCCTAATAGATGCCGCGAACGCCTTCAACGCGCTGAGTCGCCCAATCGCTCTTTGGAATGCTAGAATCTACTGGCCGCGCTGTGCAATATTTCTTTTTAACACATATAGAGGCTTCGCAGTCATTTGCCTATCAGGCTCAAAAGAATTCATCCTAAGCAAGGAAGGAACAACACAGGGTGATCCTTTAGCAATGCTAATGTATGCAGTCGGAATTCTACCTTTAATCCAAAGCTGCAAAGACCCTGGAAAATATATACAAAACTGGTATGCTGATGATTCTGCTTGTTTTGGTAAATTTAAACACTTAAAAGAATGGCTAAAAAAACTGATGAAACAAGGCCCGAAATACGGTTATTTCCCAGAACCTTCTAAAAGTTATATCATAGTCAAAAATAAATCAATTGAAGAAGCCAACAGAATATTTGGAAACTTTGGGGTGAAGATTGTACTTTCACATCGGTTTCTAGGCGGTGTCATCGGAAACGAGAATGGACGAAAAGAATACATTAAAGACAAAGTTAACGAATGGATAGAATGTATAAGACTACTATCAAAAGCAAGTAAAAAACATCCACAACTGGTACATACAGCTTTTACAAAATCACTCCAATGCGAATGGAGATACCTACAAACAGTCATGGATAACACCTGTGAGGAATTTCATACATTAAAACAAACCATCATGACAACGCTGATACCATCAATCCTAGACAGAGAAATAATGTCATTTGAATATGAACTATTCAGTCTACCGGTGAAACTTGGCGGATTAGGTATCACCGACCCCATGAATAACAACGACTGTTATAAAACATCGGTAGAATCAAATAGAATACTAATGCATGCCATCAAATCCGACGAAAAACTAGACTTATTATCCCATATAACTCATGCTACAAAGACTGTCAAAGAAGAAAAATTATCGCGGGAAAAGAGAGACGCTGAAAAAAGTAATTTCATAATATCTAAACTACCAAATAAAATGAAAAGATGTGTCCAAAGAGTCGTTGAAACGAACTCTTCACAATGGCTAACTATCATCCCGACCACGGCTAACAATACCGATCTCACAGCTACCCAGTTTAGAGATGCTTTAGCTATTAGATATGCTCACGAACCTGCAAACCTCCCTGAGACTTGCGACGGTTGCGGAGAGAGTAATTTCAACTTAAATCACGCACTAAACTGCAAGAAAGGAGGATTAATAAAAAAAGGTCATGATCAACACAGAGATGACTGTAAAAATTGGGCTGAGCTAGCATGGGGAACTGGCACAATAGAACCCATAATGCAAGACGCAAGTATCAATCAACCAGCACTTATAGGTGATATGTTACTAAACAGTGTGTGGGAACCTGCAAGGAAAGCGTTCTTCGACGTTCGCATTGTAAATGCTGACGCTTCCTCTTACAGCAACCTCACATGGCAAAAAACAGCACAGAGACATAGCCGAGAGAAACACTCAAAATACGACCGAGCAGCTGAAGACCTAAGAGCCTCATTCACCCCGTTAATCATTTCATGCGATGGAGCCATAGGAACGGAATATAACAGTTTTTTAAAAAAAACCGCATCAAAGCTTAATGAGAAATGGGGAAACGCTTATTCTCAAATAGTGTACTGGTTGAAAGTGAAAATACAAATCTCAGTTATAAGAGCAGTTTCAATGAGAGTAAGAGGCACGCGAAAACATGTCAGGGCCTTTCAATGTGAAGATGGAGCAGGAATACTTTAGTGACAGCTTGATCTCGTAAAACAAAATTACCTACATGTGTTTTTATATATGTGTGTGCAATGTATTTTTATATATATTATGTGTGTGCAATGTATGTAACTCTGAGTTGTTTCTATAATAAACATTATCTACAAAAAAAAAAAAAACAATTTAAAGATAATAAACCAGATCATTACATCATATACACAGATGGGTCTAAAACAAATCATTGTGTCAAAGCGGCTTTTTATGATCCACAATTAGATTTGACTAAATGCATTATGTTAAATGTAGCATGTAGCATTTTTACTGCAGAAAGCTATGCAATTTATTGTGCACTTCAGCATGTAAATAGTTTTGTAAATAATGTAAATAACATACTGATAGTGACTGATTCCAAGAGTGTTTTATCTGCATTAAAAAATGTAAATTTATCTTATAAGTTAAATTATATTGTTTATAATATTAGAAATAAGATTAGAGAATTAAATGATAAGTTTATTAATGTAGAATTTGTATGGGTACCTTCACACAGTGGCATTTCTGGAAATGAAGTAGCTGACATTGCAACTCGTTTAGACTATGATGAAGACCATTCGGAGTTCCTAAAGGTTCCATTTACTGATTACTACAGCCTTTTTAACGAGTCGAACAGACAGTTGTGGAAGGATTACTGGAATATAACCCTGGAAACGAAAGGCAAGTGGTATGCTGATATACAGAAAGAATTACCAATAAAACCTTGGCACCATAACCTCAAAAACATCACTAGAAGATTTATCACTACCATAACACGTATGCGACTGGGCCATTGTTTGACACCAGCCCACCTGAACAGAATCCATATATATGACAATAGCCGATGCCATCATTGCGGATTTGAAGATGCTGACCTGAACCATATTATTTTACAATGCACAAGTTTTAATATTCAACGGTTGATTTTAGTGAGTGAAATTTTTGACAGTAACAGTCGATGCAGTGAATTGCAGTGACAGTGAACGTCAACAAAGTCCTCCCCGCCACGTTCAGGACCTATTAGTAAATAGGAGTTATTATAATACTTTGTATAAATATATTTGTAACACTGTAGAAAAAATTTAAAATATGTTAAACATAATAGTTTTATAGTTTTAGATTTTATGTTGTGTCTAGTTATTTATTTATGTATACGACTGAAAGACTTGTATCTATGGTCATGAATAAAGATTAATAAAAAAAAAAAAACAGAGCTTTATTCTTTTTCTTTTGGTAACATGACTCATGAGTTGACAGCTAGCTATAGAGTGGAGCGCCAATCAGAGTGCAGCAGCTAGAACATGATTAGTAATAATGCACGTGGCACGTGGTGAAAGCGTCAGGGTGACCCGCGAAATTCAAATTTTCTTACGTTTTTTGAAATTTTCAGGGCATTATCATACATCATTGCATATCGGTCGCATCAGAATCACCAATACAAGCCTCCTAGTTCATAAGAATCGAGGAATGAATTTTTCACGTTCAAAGCACTGTCCTGCAAATTGAAAAAAAGTAAGAAAATTTGAATTTCGCGCGCTTCCTTGAAGCAATCATTGTTCCACCTTTTAAGTTCAGTAAAAAACTTTTTGCTACCATCGAATGGGATTCAACTAACTATTCGCACTACACTACACTGCTAGATCTCGCGGACTATCCTGTTCCTGTCGCTTCCACCATAAGCACTATGAATTGAAACGAAATAATCACTTTGTAATTTTGTGAACGCATCCATAACTAATTATCGATTATATCGATAAACCAAAATTTTTCGTGCTCTATTGTTTATGGTCGGGGCTTTCCAGAACCTTCTATAATAACACTTGCGTTATGTATAATATGTAGGCGGCTGCAAGGATATTCATTCATTCATTATCAGTCCAACGACCAACATTAAACGAGCAGTTGAACAGTGCTGAGCAGACTTTCACTACAAGAACAATTTCCAACGGCAAATTAATAGTGTGAGTAAACAAATTTTTTTCACTGTTAATATTTTGTTCTTAGATTTTCTTACTGACTGGCCCTAGGTTTATTGATATTTTATTATTAGATTTTGATTTGTCGTAGATACCATTTCGTATCATTTTGATACCTATTTTTTTAATTCTTTGTAAACAAAAAGGGGATACATAAAGTTACGAGTACCTCTTTGAATTCTCATTTTATTTTTTCTGGAATAGGTAGTTAAGTACTTATATTTGTTTCCATAATTTTGATATCTTATACCTATCTACCAAAACAGGATACAGTACCTACCTAAATAATATGAATCGTAGTAGATTTTACGTGGTTTGGAATCCGTAGGAGTGTGTAGTTATTTAAAGCAAATCTGATAACAATATGGTTTAAAGTGAAAACGAATTCATCCGGACCACGTCGATAACATAGCTACCTACCTACACAGATATACACAGAGTGCTCATAATAATATAGGTACTTAAGCTATGAGTCACAGATTATTTCAGAATACACAATATATATGCAGTTTATGTGTTTAAATTGATTAGGTACGACATAAAATAGCAAGTACCTTTACTACTTAATAAATAAGATCTCTAGACCTAAGATGTTTAAATATCTAAGTTTAACAAAAAAATAACTGAACCTGATCCTGATCACAATATCTACCTAACTTATTGATTTTTTCTTCTCATCGTTGGCACGACATTGCATTATTTATTTATTAGCTCTAAAAATTTCGCCAAAATTCCACGGTTTTGCAGCCTCCGGTGGCAGCACTGAGGGAGTTCTTTGGATGCATGCTCATTTATTGAAAGAAGAATTTGTTATTGTTTTGCTATGGCTACTTTGCTAATGTCATTGTATGGCTGTCGAGCAAGTAATTCTGTGTTCGATTTTCATGTCAGGACGTATTTTTAGGGTTCCGTAACCAAAGAGTATAGGGTCCCAATCACTAAAGACTCCACTGTTCGTCTGTCTGTCTGTCACCAGGCTGTATCTCATGCATGAACTGTGATAGCAAGACAGTTGAAAATGACAAACACAGGTGATGTATTTCTGTAAGTATATTTCTGTACTTTTTTAATTAAACTACATAATACGGTTTTTATATTTTTCCCTTTTGTGTTGTAAGACATTGCTTCTCAGCTAGTGATTCTAGGTCAACGGGAACTACCATCCTATAGGGGCTATAGGATGCTTCCGTTTGACCTAGAATAATCAATTTTGGTTAAAAGCAAGGTCTTACAGCACAAGTAAAGAAAAAAATCCGAAAAATAGAAAAAGTTGAAAATTAAGGTACATTTTGGTACGGACAAGTTTTTGTGAAAATCTAAATTTTCCCAATCTTTTTATCGTGGTAGCTCAGGACCTTGATTTATTCACCTATATAGGGTGACTGGTAATTAGTGTACGATACTTAAACACGTGATTGTGCTCATTGTAACGAACAACTTTTACTATGGGACCAAACCTGAAATCGCGAAAAAAAAATCAGCTGTTCAGTACATTGAACTGGTCAAAATGTTCTGAACAGCTGATTTTTTTTTCGCGATTTGGTATAAATTACAACTTGCTAGGTCCACCCGTTCTTGAGAAAATCGGTGGTGACAGACGGACAGACAGACTGACGAACACGTGATCTTATAATCCTTCTTTTTTTACCTTTTGAGGTACGGAACCCTAAAAAAAAAAAAAATGAATATTTAAGTGGGGCTCCCATATAACAAACGTGATTTTTTCTACAATGGTACGGTACGGATCCCTTCATGCGCGAATCCGACTCATACTTGGCCGTTATTTTTCTGAGTTTGTGTTAAACGAATATTTACTTTTCCGCCCTTTCGTAAGTTCAGCCAAAAACACCGTAAAGTCGTAGTCCATCCTTGCGATTTTATATTTACTTGTGTTAACCACGTAATGATGCCAGCATATCAAGCCCAAGTACCTACTAGGTACAATCAAATTTCTTTAATAGACTTTCAACTTTATCGCCTTTGTACTACTAGTACATAGGTGGTTGTATTGTTTAACGTCTTTTAGTTAGTAAGTGCCAAGTTTATTTTATTTTTTGTTTTTGTGTGTTTTGTTTTGGTTGTTGTTTTGTTATGGATCTCTGGTCTGAAAATAAAGATATTATTTCCTTTATTCATTACTAAACATATTAATTACATTTTTAAATATTTGTTTATAAAACTAAATTTTAAAAAAAATAATATAAATATATATATGTCACCGTAAAATTGTCAAATACGTTATATTGTAATATGTCTAGCGATAGGTATTGTAAAGTCTCGAATTATTGTCAAATGAGCATACGGCTTACAATAAAACGCATTATTTTTCGTGAAATGCATGCGATGGTAGTCAACTCACGCGGTGTGGAGAGAAGGAGGGGTCCCCCTTGCCCAGTGGTACCACTCTCATGAAAAGATACTGTACCATTCCTGAGAAATATCGATTAATATAACCTAACCTTAAAACACTTCATATTCCCCTAAAAAGCGTAGTCGACGGAGCCCCGCTTCGCGGGGCCCCTATTTCCGAGTGCAGGGTTTAAAGGAACCTAACTAACCTAACGGGGGGGTGCCCCAAGTCCCGTTTATGGGGGCAAGAGATACTTCCGTATGTTCAGTTGACAATAATTCGAGACTTTACAATATCGCTAGAGAGATACACGTTATATTGTAATATAACGTATTTGACAATTTTACGGTGACATATATAAAACAACAGTAGCCCACCAGCGCTGGGGACAGGGTCCGAGCTGCCGGTCGTCAGGGCTCTCTTGAGAGAGGAACCTCCTAACAATATGTGCCGTGTCGAGAAGTCTGCTTTCTGAATCAAGCCCATGATCCAGCTGCCAAGCGAGAGCCTCCTAAGATGTTGGTCGAGGCTCTTGGCTATTAAGCCATTGGCCGACACGACTATCGGCACAATGACTGCTGTACTCACATCCCACATGTCGACAACCTCACGAGCCAGATCTAGATATTTGTTTTTTTTATCTTGCTCTGCTTTCACGAGGTTCTCGTCATGCGGGACCGATATATCAACAATCATTGTGCGACGCTCCAATCGATCTATCACCACAATGTCAGGCCTATTGGCAACAGCAGTCCTTTCGGTGGTGATAGGTCGATCCCAATGCAACGTGATATTACCACTAACGAGAACTGGGTCGGGCGCATACTAATAGTATGGCACTTCTGATTCCACAAGGTACTTCAAAGCAAGTTGCTGGTGGATAATCCTGGCAACAAGGTTGTGTCTATGCAAGTACTCTCCGTTAGCCAGACTAGAACACCCAGAAATAAGGTGTCGGATCGACTCTCCCGGACGGTGGCATGCCCGACATAATTATGTCAACCGTGCCGTCCTTCACAATGTATTTGCGGTAGTTATTCGTCATCATAACTTCGTCCATTATTGCACAAACAAAACCTTCGGTTTCCCCGAAGAGGTCACCAAAGCGTAGCCAGGACACGGACGCTAAGAAGTCCACATCAGGGCCATGTAGGGCCCGATAAAAGCGTCCGTGAACCTCCTTGCCTTGCCAGTCTTCCCTGCGGTCATTAGTGTCTAATACTTTAGGCTTGCGCCAGTTCTCGTTAGCCAGGGAGAGCGGGGTGAGGCCCTTGTCCACTGAGACCACATCTCGGTGCATCCCCACGTCGGCTTCCAGAAAATATTCCCTGAGACTGCATACCTCACGGTTGTGCAGGTTCTTAGCATTTAAAAAGCCTCGACCCCCGCACTTCCGAGGGATATACAGTCTCATCATCGACGACCGTGGGTGATGCATTCGATTTGCAGTCAGCAGTGCTCGTACCCTCTTATCCAGGGCATCAAGTTCCGTCTGAGTCCATTTGAGTATGCCGAAAGAGTACATTAAAACCGGCATGACCCAGGCGCGCACCTTGTTTCCACCTGAAAGAAGGCTATTTAATACCTTCTTCAGGCGACTGAAGAAGTGCTCCCTCAACGTTTCATGTCAGTTAAGTTAATGCCTAACGCTTCCGACATACCCAAATACTTATAGCTTTCGGATGAGGAAAGAGATCTTAGGTATATGGAATCTGAGAGCTGAAGTCCCTCGGATTCCATAATCTCCCCTCGCTTTACATACATGACTGCACATTTGTACACACCAAATTCCATCCTGATGGCGTTACTAAAAGTTTCAGTTACTTTTAGTAGCTCCATCAGTTGCAATTTTTTGGGGGCAAAGAGTTTCAGATCATCCATGTAAAGCAGGTGAGATATAACCTGACCATCTTTCCTTAACCGGTAGCCTAGTCCTGAATTCTCCAGCAATGTGCTTAGAGGATTCAGGGCTAAACAGAACCAAAGTGGACTCAGACTGTCGCCCTGGAATATTCCCCGTTTAATCCATACAGATTCATCGTTCCCCTGGATCTGTCGACATCCGGGATACCGAAGGACCGTCCTCCATTGCCCCATACACGACTCAAGGAAGGTACGTAGAGTTGCATCTATTTTGTACAACTCCAGCACCCTCATGAGCCATGTATGAGGCACAGAATCATAGGCCTTCTTATAATCTATCCAACATGTAGACAGATTCTTTCGGGAGCGGCGAACCTGTTGGCTAATGGCCATATCAATGAGGAGCAGCTCCTTAGTACCACGGGACCCATTCCTACATTCATTCTGAGAAGCAGACATGATAGAATTACTCTCAATATGTTCGTTGATTTTTGCTCTCAAAATGGATGTACTCGTAAGAACTTTATAGACCGTTGGTAAACAAGTGATTGGTCTATAATTTTTGGGCGCCGCAGTACTACCTGATTTATGGAGCCGGTGGGTAATTCCTGTCGTCATGAACTGGGGCAGCGATCCTGACTCTAAGGCCGATTGAAACTGGGACGCCAAGCAAGCGTGTGATCTTTGGACCCACTTGAACCAGAAGTTGTGCAGTCCGTCTGGCCCTGGGGATTTCCAGTTAGGCAGCGGACGGACCGCACGAGCTACGTCTTGGGGGCTGATGATGATTGTCCCCATTTCTGGTATTTGATCACACTTGTTCAACCTTCCGGATCCAATCACCCTCAGTGTGACTGACAGGCACCGACCAGATGCTGCGCCAGAATGAACACATGGCATCATCATCCGGTATACGCGTGTCAGTCACACCTTGGTCCGGTCGCTCCCAAGCCCTATATACCCACCTTTCATCACTTTGGAATGCATTCCAAAGTGCATGTGCGATTCTGAGTGTATCGCTCCACTAGCCGCTTATACCGACGAATACGGCTTGCACAGATCTTCTGCTTCAGGAAGTCGATACGCTCTGAGACGCGGACCAAGTAATCTCGAAAACTAATATCAGTTCCCGAGAACGCCCGCCTCACAAAGCGCATCACTCTAGGGCGAGTATTGCCCTCCCTGAAGCAGATTAACTTGCCGATGAGTGCCCTAGCCTCACCGATACGTCGCTCAATTCTGCACTGCCAAACTGGAACAGCTAATTTCAATCGTGTAGCTCTGTCGTTGTTGGGGAACTTGACACAGTACAATATTGACGAGGTCTTTACTGCTGTCAAAGCAATTTGACAGCTGCGAATCTAGAAAAAACCACACACCAGCGCCTTGCTTTTCTTGTGCATAGGCAAACGAGGCAAACGTGGTCTAAGTCCAGGCGGTGTGGAACGATAGTCCCGGAACGCGGCCTCCAAAGCGCTCCTCAATTGTGCGTTGCATTGGGTACTCACGGATATAACATCGTCCCCATCCTCTTCACCATCGTTGTCAGATCGCAGTGGCGTACTAGGGATAGTTTGTAGCTGCACTGCGATCATTGGCGAAGCAGGCGTAAATAGGTTACTCCGTGATTCGGAGCGTAGTCGATCAAGTACGGTGTCATCCAACATATGGTTACGCTGGATCACCCGCACCTGATCCGACAGTCGTTGTGCCTCTACGTTGACAGCCGGCTCAAGTACCTGAAACAGAGAGAGCATTCGACCACGGTACGTAGTCAAGTTGCTTTCCCCCTCAGTAGCCCCATAATATGCACGCATGACGTTTTCATTCATGGACTGAGTCCATCGCATGCGCGACACATTTCCACCGGCAGCGGGGACCCTGCTCGGGGCCTGTTGGCCTCGAGGTCCCAAGCCCGCTGGTGGCCGTCCGTATATTATTATTATTAAGTTCAAAGTTGATTGGGATTTGACAGTCTGGGGTAGCTTGTGCTTGCGTCTGTTCAAACAGTTGTCAGTTGTTTTACAAATTATCCGTTTTTTTGTGTAAGTATCCATGCAGACTAATAAATGCTTTTTCTTTCTTTCTTTACCTAATCAGAACCTATGCATTATCTAAATGACAATGTTATATACTCGATTAATTGCTTAAGTGATTAACAACATTGTTTTTTATTTAAATACAATATAAATGAACTAGGTAGTTATTGATGAAGGTACTAATTACTTCAAGGTCCTGTTATTTATGATACTCGTAGCTTAACTTAAATATATCCAATGTTTTATTTTTCAAACTAGGGCTGCTTTTATCAAACATAGCATAGGATACTTTTAGAGCCTTTATCACACTAGCGGATTGCCAGCGGATTCAAAGCGGAGCGGTGCTGGCGCAACGAATTCGTCACGAATAGTAGCGTGGACTTCATTTGTACTATCTCGTACAAACGCCACTCGCCAGTCAAAAGTTCGAAGAACATTAATTTTTTTTAATTCAAATTTAAACAAATTTTCAAATTGTGCTTATAAATTCAATATCATAAGTAAACACGATTAAATGTAGGGCTTGACATTCGTAGGTAAGATCGAAATTGTTGTGGATTAATTCTTTATTCGTTTGCAAAACAACACAATGTAAGTAGTCGCTCTCTTCCATTCGATTGATTGATAATGGATCTTCCCAAATTCTTCGATGCTTTCTTTTTCGTCTCCGGCTTCTTCGAAGTAACAAAGCCAACAGCAGTGTTTCCTCTTCGGAATCCATTTTGTTACCGAGTGTATTGTACGTTGTCAATTCACGACGAAATCGTTGCGCCACCGCTCCGCTTTGAATCCGCTCGCAATCCGCTAGTGTGATAAGGCTCTTAATCCCAGTAGCACGATCTCGTGGGACATTTCCGAACTCCACGCGGGCGAGGCCGCGGGCATAATAGTGAAGTTATAAAGTTACGGGTTCCTTTTCTTATTTCGACTAAGGATCTCTATAAAACTACGAACTACAAAATAAGTTACATAATTATTATATACTAGCTGACCCGCGCAACTTCGTCTGCGTCACATAAGAGAGGGTTACAGAGATTGGGTCGTAAGCACCTATAATACAATTTTCCAAGAGCACATCATACACATCCTTCCGCATAATGAAAATGCGCGCCCGGTACATGATCATTATTTTGCTGCGGATTTAAAACGGTGTATCTCCTAAGATATGCATTGAAATCAATTTACGTGCAATACGAAACGCGTCCATCAATTCTGTAAATTTTGTTGATAGCAAAATTTGAAGTAGATTGGACCAAGGAATCACATTTTCCCATACAAACTTTGCCCCCCACCTTTTCACCCCCTTAGGGGTATAATTTCAGAAAATCCTTTCTTATCGTATTATAAGCATACGATAAGAAATGATTTTCTGAAATTATTATACAAAAAATACACCCTCCAAGCTTCAGGTTTCTACAATCTGCGGTAAAGGCTGTGCGTTGATCCATCACAGTCCTTCAGGACAAAGCATTTTATTATTTGTAGATAGTAGGATTTGAACTCGTTTGTATTTGTAACTTTTCGGTCTATAAGGCTGATGTACATTCGTATAGTCTACATTTTCTTCGTAGTATTATTTTATTTGTAAATACAGGGTGGAAACGATTAACCGGGCAGAAAGGGGAGCTTCCTTAACCGTTGAGTATTAGAAACAGGATCGATTGGCATCAAAAATGTTTTGTGTAAAATAGCAATTTTTTTTGCTTACTGTACTTTTTTTAATCTGTGAATGGGGATCAAAATTTCACGAAAAATTACGGATAGTTTCCTAAGACCATTTTCATGTAGCTGCAACGGTTAAGGTTTATCATTATTGGCATCAAAAAAATTGTTTTATGTAAAATGGCAATTTTCTTGCTAACTGCATTTTATTTTTTAATTAAATTTGTGAATGGGGATCAACATTTAGCGAAAAAATTATGGATTGTTTCTAAGACCTTTTTCGTGTAGCTGCAGTTCCCCTTACTGCCCCGTTTACCGTTTCCACCCTGTATTACCAACTACTTATACCTACCGAGGAAAGCCGATTTTCTTGAGTTCCGCTATTTTGGGCGTATTCACTTCAAAAATCAAATTTCAAGAAAATTGAGAAATTATATTTACCTGTATTAGATTTGAAGTATTTACAGCAACTTTTAAAGGCTTATACTTCATTGGATGTTGTTCTATAGGTGTATGAAGTTTATTAATTTTAAACACAAAACCCTCTTTTTTACGTCTTTGGATGATTTTTTTTAAAAATGCTGAAACAGGTATTTCTTTATTTTTAATAATAAGTATTTACTCTGAGTTTCATGATTCTAGAACAATCAAAATTTTTTTTTCCAAATTTTACCCCCCCTTTTCACCCCCTTTTTCCAAAATTTTCCATAATTTCTATAGCCTAAATGTTATTCTGAGTTTATTTAAATAGATTAGTGAAGTTTTCATCAAAATCCGTCCAGCAGTTTTTACGTGATGCGCGTTCAAACAAACAAACAAACAAAAAATTTAAAAATGGTTTTAATATGTTCAGTTACCACCCTGTCAAGTCACCCTGGGCGATTTTTTTTTTAATCTTCAATGTAGGTACAGATTTTTTGGTCTCAACGATTTTATATGTATAGATGTAGTAAAACAAAGTCCTCCGCCGCTCCTGACTATCTGTCTGTTCGTGATAAACTCAAAACTACTACACCGATTTTCATGAGGTTTTCACCAATGGATAGAGTGGCTCTCAAAGTCTCAAGGAAGGTTGCATAATTTGGCCGCGGGCTTCAACTAGTTATGTATATTATTACAGTTATTACTTTGTCTACGAAACCCTAATAGTCGACGACACGTCATAATCGCGTTTCGCTGAACACGTTATACTATGGCCGCATTAATAAGAGAAAAGGATGTTTGTGATTAAATAGCTGTACCTACATAAAACTTATCATATAAAATGAGAATGAGTTCAGTTCATAGGTACCAACATGTTCAAATTCAAAAATAAATAACGGAGTGCTTTGTTCCTTTCTATGAAGTAGGCGATGCTAGGTAGCGTCGGCGTCGAAACGAGTGTACAAAGAACTAAGTCTCTGTTTATGCTTAAACAAAGAGTAAACAACATAATAATCGTTACAATTTATTTCGTCTACTAGTTAAATATCCGTTTTTTGATGATTATAATTCTGTAACTACGGACGTTTTACAGTCGCGAACGATATTTTTAACGTAATACAACTTACCACTGGCCTGCAAATTGCAAAAAACGTAAGAAATTTTTTATTTCGCGGCTGTCATTTGTCCATCTTTGACAGTCGTTACTAGCCAGTGTGCAGTGGCCCAAGAAGTTGAAAAACCAGTCTTACCAAGTGGTATCTTATTACCCAGTATTAACTGGGTTGTGGAGGTCAGATATAGGCAGTCGCTCCATATAAAATACTGGTATTCAGCTGCATCCGGTTAGATTAGAAGCCGACCCCAATGTAGTTAGGAAAAGGCTAGGCAGGTAGGTATTACCGGGAGTAAACGTCACTGTATTTGGGGACTCTTCTACCAGCAGCTTCGCCCGCGTGAAGTTTTATAATTGTCCCATGTGATCTTATTACCGGGATAAAAAGTATCATATGTGTTATTCCAGGTTATTAACTATCTGTGTGCAAAATTTCATCCAAATCTGTTCAGTAGTTTTTGCGTGAAAAAGTAACAAACACCATATATTTTCTTTTTTTTAGTTTTTAGTTTTACAGTATAAATTTAAGTTTTTTTTTATGTTGTTTTCACTTACTTTATTTTTTTTATTTGTTGTGTGCACTTATGGCATGTGCCGAATAAATATGTTTTCTTTCTTTCTTTCTATATTCAACACCGTATTCCATAATTTCCATATACTCACAAACTTTCGCATTTATAAATTTAGTAGGATAATAATTTAGTGTTTTTTATTTTTATTTCAGGTCACAATGACGTACAAGTTGCATAGCAACGGGGTCATCACCGGCTCCTTGAATTCCTTCTGTCTGGCGTGCGAACTCTTCCTGGACGCCCAGGGGGCAGCTGCTGACCATGTCGGAACATCGGAGCACAAGAAGAGGTTACATGCAGTGCAGTACTCCGACAAGTTTCAACATGAACATATTAGAAAGGTGGGTTTGTTGATTTTAAAGACTTGATATAGCAGGATAGCCTAGTGCGAACCCAAGGCACGCACCTCGGATTTTTAGGACAGGGAAAGTTTGTGAAGGAAAACATCGTGAGGGAACCAGCATGCCGGAGAGATATATTTCTCGACGGCATGTAAAGCCAATTCAGTACGTTACGTAAATACGGCAATTACAAATTTAAAAAAAGTTTTTCGTGCACAGTTTTTGAGGCACGGGATACTTATATCAAAACGCCAGCCTATACTGCTGAGAAATTTCCAATAACGCCTTTTGCCCTACCCGGGAATTTACCCCAAGACCTCAGTATATTACCAACGCAACGGAGCAATTACGGTTAAAACAACTTACAGAAATTACCCAGAATTATGCAACTGCAAGTGGCACTCATGGATGCCGCGCCGCGAGAATATTTATACCCGGGGATTACCCCATTTGTTTAACAATCACTGCACTGCACAATGTTCGAAGACTTTATCAATTTTGATTATAGCTGAATTCGTTCCTCCAATACGTGCATTAAACGAAAGTACTCTGCAAAACTCTATTAATTTTCATTCATAGCCTGAGTTTCGAATTTTCAGGTAGACATAGGAATTTAGCTTGCGGAACCTGGTTTCCGGGTATTATTACACTCATTAAGTGCGAAATGATAATGACTCTTTATTTTCGACTTCCACCCTGGTAAAGCTGCGAGCGGGAAAAAAATATAGGAAATTCGAAACACTTATTGTTTCAGTTCAAAGGAGGCTACTTCTGCGAATTCTGCAATGTTCTGATGCCAATCGCTTCTAAAGTCAATATACACATCACTGAAGATGAACACAAACATAACAAGGGAATTCTACTCCTAAAACCAATTGGAGGTGATGTTATTGCTTTCAATAATATTGTTATTGATGCAAAAGCTTGGCACGGCCTGATTGAAGGAGTCTGTTCGCTCTGCAATGCGGAGTTTGACAATGAGAAGGAGCATAAAGCTGATGCGAAGCACTCCTTGAATTTAGTTCTGAAACCTATTCAGTTTGGAACGGATAATGCCATCTTTCGACATGTAAGTGTATACTACTTTTATGGTTTTTCAACTAGTTTTTAATGGTTCTCTATCCATTTGCATACAATTTTAAGACCTAATATAACTTAGCATAATTTTGTTTGGCATAATTATATTTTCGCATAATATAATTAAGTACTTATAACAGCTTACGCATAATTTTTTAAGCATAATTTCTCTAACCATAATAATGATTAAGCATAATATTCTAAAGCATAAAGTTCTAAAGCATAACTTTTTTAAGCATAATATCCTAAAGCATAAATTTATTTACGCATAATGATATCAAAACATATTTTTATAGGTATAACAATGAAATAATTATTAACACCTAGAATATTAGACACTATACACGTTTATACAATACTAGCGGACGTCACGCGTAGTTCCCGTTCCCGTGGGACTACGGGGATAAAATATAGCCTATGTTACTCAGGGTGAATGTAGCTTTCCAATGGTGAAAGAATTTTTGAAATCGGCACAGTAGTTTTCTCTTTATAATATTAGTGTAGGTTGCTCTAATGAAATTTGTAGGCACTTGATATTGTAGGTAGAATAGATTTTTTTTTTTTTTTTCTAAGTAGACGGTGGTGTCGTAAAACTATTGTGTCACTAAGCAAGCAAGCATACAGCATGCAAGCAAGCATACAGCATGCAAGCAAGCATACAGCATGCAAGCATGCAGCAAACAAGCAAGCATGCAGCATGCAAGCAAGCATGCAGCATGCAGCATTCAAGCGAGCATGCAGCATGCAGCATTTAAGCGAGCATGCAACATGCAGCAGGCAGGGTTTCTGTCACGGCTCCGGCGCTGCGGGCCTCCGGCGGCCCCACGCGTCCTAATCGTCGCAGACGGCTTTCGCTCACCACCGCAGCATCGGCTTGTTGGCCGGCCGGCCAGCCTCAGCCGCGGCGGCTCGCTCGCAGCCGCCTGCTCCTCAGCCCGCGGGCCGCCTCGCCCCTACGCGCCTACGCGATTTTAAATTACACTCTAGGGGTAGGACAAACAAGACTACGTGGAGTCGGCTTTGCAGCAATTCGGTTCTGTCACTAACTTTTGTAGCACAGCATATTACATTTTTAACCAACAATTTTATTTAATTTAACTATTTTTTATTTATTTATATTAATTGTATGCCTAAATATTATTATGCTAATAGTCATTAGGCCTACTAACGTTATGCGAATCAAATTTATGCCAAAACAAATTAGTCTTTAAGATGATGATGCCAACATAAAATGTATGCCTAAAAAAATTATGCCGAAGTATTATTATGCCAAAACAAATTGTGCCAAAATCGTTATGCCAAAGTATATTAGGACAAAGAACATTATGCGAAAAGAAGGGATCCCGTTTTTAATACACAAGGTGGAGACGACAATAAATCAAAACACTGTTTTTTTACAATTAAACATTTTTTTTAAGCATACGGAAAATTTCGAAAGGTAGGTATACCTACCGTACGCTAATTACCATAGTACAGTTTAATTTATTGTCGTATCCACCCTAAGTATAAATAGAATATACCTACTTAAAAATAAGGTAGGTATCAAAATATTACCACTGACCAAATATCCAGAAAAACTTAAGAAAATTTGAATGTTGTAGTTTTCCGTCTACCCTACCCCTGGGCTTTCACCTTATATAGATGGTTAAGGCAGACTGGATGCGGAAAGCAAATGACGGTGTTCTGACGCAGATTTAGGGGACTTTTAGCCAACTTGGGACTGATACCTATCTGTGCAAACAGTAAAATACTATTAAAATTAAAACACTGGGATTCAATATTTCAATTAAAGTGACTATTTCTGTGATTGCAGTTAGACGACACAGCTGTCCAATGCCTGACATGCAACAAGCTACTAGCACCCGGAAGAATGACCAAACATTTTGACGAAACAGAGCATCACAAACTTTACGAGAAACGTCGCATCGAAACTAATGGAGTTCATCAAGGAAACGAAATTGAAGAAAATTGTCAACAAATCAAAGCTAAAGGGGACTGTCAAGGAATTGAAGCTAAAAGAACCTCTCAAGGAAGTGAAGTTAACGAAAATAATAAAGAAAAACCAATCAACATGCCTTCTGCCACAGAACATGATGGCGGACCAAAGAAATCAAAGATAAATGACGACATTAACAATAACAAAAACGTAAAATCACCGACAAAAGACAAATCTAAAATCCTTGAATTCATTGCCAAGTACCAAAGTAAAGGAATCAACATCAATTTGGAAACAGAAACTGCTTTCTGTAAAAAATGTTCCAAAGTTGTGACATTTGATCATATCGAGATAGAAAACCACATAAAAAATCATTCATCAACTGAAACTGTTGATTCTGATTTACTGTATCCATCAGCACTGGATCAGAACTTGAATAGAGTTGATATAAATGACAAAACCACAACATCGTCTGGTGAGATTGAAAATGACACAGTTAAAGCTTTACGAGATAAAGCCGAAAATCTTGACTCACATGAAGAAAATAATGCCTCAAAAGAAGAAAACGAAGACACTGATACAGATTCGACATGCTCTCTATCTGACTTAATTCCCCCGCTAAATACCTCTGAAAAATGTGTCCAAGAAGAAGACGCAATGTCCTTTGCAAAAGCAAATAAAATAACTTTTAACGAAGGTAATAACCAATCATATTGCCGCGTTTGTGAAGTACAAGTGCCAGCTTCTTTTAAGTCATTGAAAGAGCACGTAGAAGGAGCAAATCACAAAAGACAGGCTCCTAGAATTCTGGCCAAGGAAACTCCGAAAACTCCTAGAAATCTGGTCAAGGAGTCAACAAGACAATTTGTTGATTCGGCCTACAATGTAGAAGGAATACTTTACACCGCCAGTATTGTTAATGAAGAGTTCTGTCTTCCTAAGAAAAGCTTACATTTAATTTCGGAAGTTGGTCTGAGAAGGAGGTGCATTGTGTGCGAGGTAAACTTGTCGCCACTTGTGGATATTGACGAACATTGTAAGATAAGACAGCACATCACGAAGTGGTTGGAAGTGCCTGTCATTACATCGGAGAAAAACGAAATTATCAGAGAGGTACGTAGTTTTTATTTTGAAATAAAAAAAAAAGAAACGGTAACCTCTACTTTATCTTAGCGTTCGAGTTTTGTTTTTTTTTTTCATTTACTTCTGCTATATTATGTCCGTAATGTTACAGGTTCGCCCTGGGTTGTTCCACTGCGGATATTGTAACCTCGTTGTCTCAGGATGGTCCGACATGAAACAGCACCTCGAGTGTTCCGACCACAGGGAAAACAGATCCGCTTGGGAAAGTCGACTGAGATTCCACATGCCTAGCTTGCGCCGTTACATGTTAGAAAGAGAAATGGAACAGTTTACTATGATGCGTTTGTTTGCTATGTTCAATCATTGACGATTCTATGTGACTTCGAACTTGATTGAGATATGAAGATCAGGGGTTTGAGTATTTTTGTATAAAAGTTTGTACTATGTAGTCGCCCCATCTCTATTTTTTTTTTGAAGTTTTTGTGCACGATGATAATGGCATGGGTGTAACGTAGCGGGCATTTGAACAAAAAATATAAGATTTTTTTTTGTTGACAAAGGGAAGTGACACTTTGCAAATCTATTTCGATGCCAAGATTTTATTCATCCAAAAAACTCGCAATTTCGCAAAGCGTTACATTCAATTTTGGTTTTCGTGTGTCACTACTTTCATATTATTACTTTCATAATGGCGATGGGTTGTCTATGCCATTTTAGTTCTATGTCCTTTGCATAAAAGTACATCTTGAATTATTGTATTGATTACTGAATAGTTGAAGTTGATTGTTGAAACGCTTTAATTCTTCATTATTAGTGCTCTTTTTCACGACTGGCTTATAGACGGGAAGAAATGCAGTTTTATTTGCATGCGCCTCACAGATTTTCATACTTCTTCACACGGTCAAACCGGGTTCTGTGTGAAGTCGAGTAGCGGTCGTGAACAAGCTTCCACAGGGCTTTACATGACTCGATCGGGCGCCGGCTCCGGTAAAACTGGTCGTGAACAGGAGCTCTTAGGGACTACGCACACTTATGCAGCAGCAACGATTTTGTATGAGACGCGTGCGCGCGCGTTCAGCTGCGCGTTCTCATACAAAATCGTTGTTTTCTATGGGCATAAGCTGAATAGAGCTGAATAAGTGTGCGTAGTCCCTTATATTCTCTACTATAAGCATGCCATTTCACTGAAATGATGCCTGAGGGATACAGGCCTGTCATGTGTTACCGAAGGCACCATCTCAGTATGCTAGCTGTAAGCCTATTCTATTTTGTAGCCTAGAACCTATCTTCTATAAAATTATTGTATTTACCTACTAGTACTACTCGTATTAAGTATGTTTTACATTAATTATTTTATAATCTTTTTTTCTTTGACATTAATTTTATTTCAAAATATTTTTCTGCTTTCTTTATTTTATTAAGTTTCAATCATTTTAATTTCTTTATTAATTAATAAATAGTATTTTACGTAAAGTTTCTGTTTTATTTTGCTGCCTATTTAGTACAAATGAACAGATGTAGGGCAGAAGCACCAAGGCTGACGTTACCTTCATACAAGACCAAGCAGGCTGTGTTTGCGATGTTTCAAAAGCAGGCAGCAGGTAATCATCATTATCATTTCTGCTGAAACACGTTCACTGCTGGACATACCTCCCTCAAGTGTCGATTGACCGGTCCCGTGCGACTCGCATCCAGCGGGTTCCCGTAGCCTTCACCAGGTCATCGGTCCACCCAGTGGAGGGCCTTCCAACACAACGTCTTCTGGTTCGCGGTCATCACTCCAGAACTTTTCGACCCCATCGGCCATCCACTCTGCGAGCAATGTGTGTCCTGCCCACTGCCACCTAATTGGTTCTCTTGCGGATAAGCCTTCTGATGAGGCCCATTGTGAACGACCACGATTCGGTCCCGTATGTAACCAATCAGTAATCACTGGTCAAGAAACACTGCGGTAAGTTGGACGAGAGTATACCGCGCAACTTCTCGAACGCTGCCCAGCCGAGTCGGATTCGACGATTGACCTTACCCAAGTAGGGGTATGAAGGCTCAAAACCCTCGGGCTAAGTGGAGCGACGATCTCCGCAGAGTGGTTGGTAGCAGCTGGATTAGAGTTGCCGAGGGTTGCGCATTTGGAGACTCCTGTCTAGCAGTGGACTGCTGTAGGCTGATGGTGATAGTATATAGGCAGATGAGAGTATCCGGGTCCTGATCGTCCTATGGTTCCGCCAGTGGCGTTACTTTCATAAAAGCCTAAAAGCTTGGCTTGCCCTTATAATCTACTACTATTCATGACATTAGGGTTTCTGAACAGTCAGCTTGCCTTATGGGCTTGCCGTATGGTTGAGCCCTAGGCACGCTACTGGGTTCCGCCTCATCTAGCGAAAAACAGTGCAGCGTGTGATAGCACTCCCGCTCTGTTTCGGTCGCTCTACCAAATGACGGTTCTGAGCGGCAGAAATTAATAAGAGTATGGAAATAGTTCATTTTGATACAAGGGAGAAAGTTTGTAATTGCATTCGAGGCGGAATTAACACACGAGCCTTAGGCGAGGGTGTTATTGAGCCGAGAACATACGTGCGAACGTACGTGTATCAAATGACGTCTTTCAAGTAAAGAAATTAACTAAAAGAATGAAAAAAAATGTTTGACATGAATTGTTATTTGACTGATTTTAATTTTCTTTTTTCCGCGCTTTGCTTTACAAGCAAAGGTGTATGAAGCCGTTAAACAGCCTAATATAAAAATAGTTTTTTTTTTTAATTTTGAACAAATAAATGTCCACGACACAAGCGATATTTAGTTATATGTGGCAATTTTTATTCTGCACACGTGTTGGAAAATGAAAAAAAAACGCACACTTGTGAAATGCATTGCATGTTGAACCTAATCGTAATGCGATAAGAACCAGTTTTCGAGGAAACGTATTGAAAAATGATATTCCGTGCTGCTAGATGAGGCGCAACGCTCAAACTTCTGAGCGCCAGAGCATAAACGCACGCGCGTTACCTCCAAGCCAAGCCACAATTTCACCTACCATTTTGTCACATATTTATGTCGTTTGGCGTTCAGGGCACGCGTTTGTTTGTCACGTATATGTGACAATGTCGTTCAAAAACGTTATGTGATATGTATGTAAGAAAGAAGTGTCCTTCACTGTCTTCACACAGACAGTGTTAAATTTAGACCATTATTTAAAAAAAAACCACAAAATATTTCAAGATTGTTTTAATCAATCTTAGCTTTGCCCCCTTTTATCATTATATGGGTAACAAAACAAAGTAAATAAAGACTACATACTATTTGTCAACTTAAGCTTAACGCAGTACAAAAAGGAATAAGTTTTAGGCCGAGATAGATAACACTACTTGGCACGTGTTTGTCTTATCCCCGTCACTGTCAAACTACAAGTGCACTGTGAATGCTAGAGTCCATGTTCACCAAAAAGATAATGGTCTGATTATCTAAAAACAGCTGTCACTGTGACATGTTCCCATACAAAAATGTGTATTAAACAGCTGTTTGTGGAACATGGGCCTAAGGTCCATGTTCACCGAAAAGATAACAGTCTGATTATCTAAAAACAGCTGTCACTGTGACATTTTCCCATACACAAATGTGTTTTAAACAGCTGTTTTTAGATAATCCGAGCGTCATCTTTTTGGTGAACATGAACCTTAGTCAAAGAACGTGCTAAGTAACGTTTATAAATCTCGGCTTAAGACTCCGTGGAGTCAGGTGATGGCCAGCCACACTTTTACACGTCAGATACAAACAAATGCTAAGAAGGGAAACACTTGTGTTCGCACTTTTAACGCGTTACATGGCGTCAAAGTCAAAATAGAAGCAACTTTCATGTTTAAACTAGAAAATATCGTTTTCATTGTAAGAAAATGTTCTTTGTATATTTACATTTCTAGAAATATCACGCATTTTACCCACGGTGGTAAGCAAAACCTACAGTGAGCCACTAAACTACTCTACATTTTTTGCTTCGTCGACATTTATCAATCAAACTCTCAATTCCTAAAATGCCAAATACTAAACATTAAAAGTGCGCACACAAGCATTCGTATTGCGACCATAAGATCACAACGCACAAACATTCATGACAACCTCGTATTTATATGATAATTTAAAAGTCACAATATATACAAAAACACTCGTTTTTAATCGCTGTCGCATCACAGATCAATTTGCATGGTAATAGCATATTATTTATAGATGGCACACAAAAGCAGGGACTCTACTAACTAGCCACCTGTCCCGGCTTCTTAATTTACTAATCATCATTTATTATTTAAGTTTTGCGGCTGTTTAAGTAGGTATTTTTCTCTAGTTTGTCTATCGTTATTTTTCTGAGGCACACCAGCTAATCATATCCTCTTGTTTTACATTAAATTTCAGTATCTTTAAGATGGGTGCTCCAGGCTAGCCCGCGAAATTCTATTTGATTGAATGACTATTTCATGAAAAAGTTATTCAATCGACCTTTATGATCTTGAATGGTTGTATTGATGATTTTGATGATTATAATTCTATAACTACATACGTCATATAGTCGCGAACAATATTTTAATCAACACACAAACTAGCACTGGCGTTCAAATTGCAAAAACACGTAAGAAAAATTTAAATTAGCGGGCTACCTTGGAACATCTACCTTAACCGTCAAGCCTGATAAATTGACCAGGGCCTTAATGTACCATCCTTAAATAATACACCTTAATTAAACCATTAATACAAATTATTTGGGCCTAATCTTTGAGCAGCCTTCATTACCATACAAAACGAATACAATACTAAATCACAATGTGTTGAAAACTCGTGAAGATGTAACCAAACAGTATAAATAACAATATTACGTTAAAATAACGTACGTCGTTGTTACCCTGACAACAGTAAACCATGAACTTTATGTAACATTCGCTTATCCCTATCATGTTGTATAACATGTTTTTGTGTTGCTGGAAACATGTACCAAACACATTCTGTACAAAATATTGCAAAATGTTTTACAACTTATTTTCCCTACTGCTGGGAATCCTTGATAGGAACTAGCGACGTCATTATGGAACAGTCACTTATCCCTATTAAATGTTATGTAACATGTTTTTGTGTTGCTGAAACATGAGTCAAACACATTCAGTACAAAATGTTGCAAACAACTTGTTTAAAGAAACATAAAACATGTTGTACAACTTGTTTTCCCTATTAATGGGAATTCTTGATAGGAACAAGGGATGTCACCAACTATACCCGAGCTAACACCCAGGGTGTCATAACTACAACATTTTATTACAATGAAATCATACTCCAATAATTATTGTACTCCCTTCAAACTGAAACTTTTGCTGAAATGTTTGTTTCAAACCAAACCACGGGGTTAACACTACACGGTATATCTTTGGTCAGGAATAAAAGTTTTTATGAAAAGTGATGTTTGTGTTTCATTCACAAAATGGAGCTTTGTTTACATACGACTCTCATTGTGTATCGCGCCTTGTCTTCATTTTGAAAAACCAACAATCCATTAATCAAGTATGATCAACAATGGATGTTTCTTGGATGTTTCTTTGTGTTGTTGGTTAAAATACACCACATTTTTCTTTTGTATCAAGAGAAATCAAGTCACTGTACAAATATTTTCAGTTACTTTTTTGAGTAAATAACTTTTTTTGACAAGTATTCTTAGCAACCAAATTGTTAATAACTGAAAACTTTAAATAAACTAAATTTTGTCAGACAAAAATGCGATCATAGACACACCTGGCAGCCTAAAACCTTTTTTACACAAACTTTGCAAGTTGCTTGTCAGAAACCGCTGCCTTCACGCCAATTTCACCAACATTCACTATATAAGCACTTGATTCACTGGCCTATTAGTTCACAGTTCACTTTATCACTTGGTGTTCAGTAAAGGTGTGTCCATGTTGAATTTGTAGACGTTTTGGCACACCGTGTGCAACGCTTCCGGCGAGTCGTAGGGCGCGGCCAGGCGTACTGTGCGCGTACGCTTCTCTGTGAACATATCCACCACGCCCCACTGTCGCAGCAGTCGCAAACAGTTGTTGATCGCGTCTGTTGATACAGCTTCGCCTGGAAATAGAAATAATATTGTCAATATTAAACTTCAAAACTTCATGATGCATTTATAAAAACGTATAATGTAGTAGTGTGCTGGTAATTTTTAGGAAATGTTCGGTTTTGTAAAGACTCAAGAACAGCAGTGTGCGATTTCACAGTGGGGGTTACGTTTCACCAAACATATTGTTCGTAAAGTTCACCATAATTGTGGTTGGTTGGATTGGAATTTTTATATTACGTTTAATGTAGCATAACCAGCCTCTAATGTTCCCACTGAATTTCAATGTAAATGGGTAGACAACCAAAAAAAAAATCGAATTAGTCAGTCAGATGGATTTCCAAAAAATGTTTTACACATATTTTTTCTTTTTTCAGGTAAACAAAAATTGAAGACGATTCAGTTCATACAGTGCGTCGAAAACTCGTGTGACGTCACGCGCAAGGGGCGCACTTGCGTTTTATCTTCGTAATTTTTCATTAATTTGATATAACAAAAAACATGTTTCCAATATTTTAGTCAGTCGTCATATTATTATTTGATAGTTAACCAAGACTTCATATAAATCTAGTCTGTTGGCACTATAATTAAAAATGATGAATGAAATTCATTGTTGCATGTTCATCTGAGTTGGTTTACCCGCTTATGTTGATTTATGGCAAATCTTTGACGACTGGTATCTTTCCTTCAAAGTGGAAAATCGCAAAGGTGGTTCCGGTTCACAAATCGGATGACAAAGGCGTTGTAACCAATTACAGGCCTATCTCTGTATTATCTTCATTTGCCAATAATTGCATTGAGAAAGGCGTATTCCCAGAAAGGCTGAAAATTTCGGTAATAAAACCCATGTTTAAAAAGGGTGACAGGCAAGATCCAAGCAACTACAGACCTATTGCACTTATTCCAATCTTCTCCAAAATATTCGAAAAAATAATGCATAAAAGTATATATTCCTTTCTAGAAACCAACAAAATTCTAATCAGTGAACAATACGGCTTCCGGAAAAATAAAAGTATTAACTCCGCAATATATGCGCTTGTAGAACACGTTCTGACTAATATGGACAAAAGAACTCCTGTAGTCGCATTGTTCATGGATATGTCAAAGGCCTTTGACCACGTTAGTCATAAAATACTCATAAACAAATTGGAAAAATGTGGCATCAGAGGCAATATCCTTGAATTAATTAAATCGTACCTTACGAATCGGCAACAATTTACATGCATCCATAAAATCAACCCTTCTACAAAAACAGAAGTTCTATATACTTCCGAACGCCGCGAATGTTTATTCGGGGTACCGCAGGGTGGTGTCCTTGCACCATTATTTTTTATCGTATACATTAATGACATGCCTAAAATTA
This sequence comes from Xestia ashworthii, assembly GCA_950022955.1. Taxonomy (NCBI): domain Eukaryota; kingdom Metazoa; phylum Arthropoda; class Insecta; order Lepidoptera; family Noctuidae; genus Xestia; species Xestia ashworthii. Next base: position 15,140,187 of record OX465570.1, on the reverse strand, counting down.
TTAATAATCCTATGATTTTATTCGCGGACGATAGTACAATATTATTCAAAAGTCAAAATGGTGAGACATTTGAAAAAGAGATAAACGACAATGTTAATGACATAATAACCTGGCTAATCGAAAATAACCTAAAAATAAACCTAGAAAAAACAAACTACATCTCATTTGAACAAAGAACAAACCATAAAAAACTAGACATTCGATATGGTGACAAAAGTATACGCGAGACGGATCATACTAAATTCTTAGGCATCTGGATCGATAAAAACATGAATTGGAAAATACATATTGAAAACGTATGCAAAAAACTTAGCCAATGTTCCTATGCCCTCTATAACCTAAAAAAAGTCTCAAACCAGGCAACGCTATTGATGGCGTACCACGGATATGTTTCATCAACATTACGCTATGGACTTATTTTTTGGGGGAATTCACCAGACAGAGAAATGGCGTTTAAAGCACAAAAGAAATGCATAAGGGCAATATGTGGCATACAAAGCACGGACAGTTGTAAGCCACATTTCCAAAAACTCAAATTACTTACACTTCCATGTCTTTATATATATGAAGTAGCCAACTTTGTCAAAGCAAACCTACATCTATATAACCACCCAAAGAGCATACGCTACAAAAATACAATATGCACAACACAGCACAAAAAAGCCGTTTTCGGTAAAAATCTTTTAGGTATGGCACCCAAAATCTATAGTAAATTACCCAAGCAAATCATGGACATTACCAACACAGATCTGTTCAAAAAATGTTTACAGGAATTCCTAGTTGCAAAATGTTACTATACAATTAACGATTATCTAAATGAAAGATACTAGACCTGCTAAATCCGATTTATTATATTACTAGCAACAAATTGACTTTGAATTAAATTATATTATTAAAATTATATTGTAATACCCGCATATTATATGACATGTAATCATTTTATCATTTTACTTTTTTATCAATTTTATATCAAATTATATTATTAAAATTAAATTGTAATACCCGCATATTATATGACATGTAATCATTTTATCATTATACTTTTTTATCAAATTATATTATTAAAGTTAAATTGTAATACCCGCATCTTATAAGACATGTAATCATTTTATAATTTTTCTTTTTTATCAATTTTATATGTAAGTACATGGATTATTCCGACATTGACATCTCTTCGCTAGTAAATTTAATTTGCCTATAAACTGATAATTGATTAGTATGTATGGATTTATATTTGTACGCCTCAACGCAAGACGTAGATGGACTCGTAATATTATTATATTTATTTGTAACACCTTGTACAACCTATGTCTACAAATAAAGATTTCATTTTCATTTTCATTTTTTCAAAGTTTTCGAGTCACTGATATGCCCCTATCTACAGGATCATTTAAAAGTGTTTTTAAGCGACCATCAGCACGGATTTGTTAGGACCCGTTCTACTAGTACGAACCTAGTCCCTTTTACAGAACATCTTATAAAGGCTATTGATGCCGGCTATCAAGCTGACGTTATTTATACGGATTTCAGCAAGGAGTTCGACAAAGTTTCCCACAAAATCTTAATGGCTAAACTGCGCGCCTACGGTATCTCTGGATCCTTTTTGGATTGGCTGGGCTCGTATTTAACTGATAGATGTTTCTTTGTTGTCGTTAACGGTTATCAGTCGACTCTGCAATGCGTGTCTTCCGGTGTTCCTCAGGGCTCACACTTGGGGCCAATTTTATTTATTTTCTTTATAAACGACATCCCACGGTGTTTTCTGCTCTCGGATTTTTTTATGTACGCTGACGATTTAAAATTTTTGAGAATTATAAAGTCTGAAGATGATCCATTAAAACTTCAAAGTGACCTCAATCGTCTCGTTGAATGGTGCAACAGCAACAAAATGGAACTGAATCCCAAAAAATGTTGCCATGTTAAATTCACAAGAAGGAACATCCCAACGCGCAGTAGTTACCACATATCCGGAGTTGAAATTAAGGAAGTTGAAACAATAAAGGACCTCGGTGTACTGTTTGACAAGAAGTTAACTTTCATACCACACCTCGATAGTATTACAAAAAGAGCTTCGAAAATGTTAGGGTTCGTCTTAAGAAATTGTAAAACCTTTCGTCTCAACAGAACCAAAATACTGCTGTATAACAGTCTCATTCGTAGCATCCTAGAATATAATAGTGTGGTGTGGCGCCCTCACTACGCAACACATTCATTGCGACTTGAACGTGTCCAGAAACGCTTCGCTTGGCACCTCGCATTTTCCAATGGAATCGCCAAAAAAGTACGTTCTTACAAAGATTAAAGCATTTTAACATGACCTCGCTAGACAGACGTAGACACTTTATAGACGCAATGTTTGCTTTCAAAATTTTTAAGCATAAAATAGACAGTCCTAGTTTACTTTCCCTTTTCAGTCTTCGTGCACCATCTAGAATCCCGCGTAGTGCCATCACACCTCTTTGTACGCCATTTAGAAGGACAGTTTTGGGATCCAATTCGCCTATCGCAAGAATGTGCAAGGCGGTAAATAGCTACAGTGATGTTATTGATCTCCACTTTGACACTCTTGCTAAACAAAAAGCCATCCTTATTCGATTACCAAGCAACCCCTAATCACAGTCAGTTATTAGTTCATCGTGTCAAACTTATCATAACCTATTAATACCATTATTTCATTGGGTCCTTTTTACCATTGTTCTTAATTTAATATTTAATGATTGTTTTCTCTTTTTCATGTTAAAAATTTATACTTAATAACAATTTATAAGTTTTATTTAATTTTATCAATTTTTAGTCAATTAATTATTATTTTATGTCGATCTTTATTTATAATTTATCAATTCCAACTCACCAATGTAATTTAATTTTTTATTTTAGCCATTTAATAATGTTGTCATTTTCATAAATAATTCAATTTCATTTATTTTTAAAAACGATTTTGTCAAATTCTGGTTTTCACATCTCAAGTTTAATTTAATTGAATATTGGCGCTTAGTACTTACTAAGTTAGCTTATCTCCCGAATTTATTGTATTGTACATGTGGTGTTTACCTATAAGTAATTGTTGCGCTGTTATTTAATTTTATGAATGAATTGTGTCCCTGTATCCAGTGTAAACAATTGTTGGTAGACCTATAATAAATAAATAAATAAAAAAAATATCGTACCGTAAACCATCTTGTTGTGTGTGAAGTCTTCGGTGAGTGAGTCGAGGGTGTGCTTGACGAGGTCCTTCATGGAGCCGGGCGCCACGTGTCGGCACGTCGCCGCGTACGCCTCCAGGACCGGCCGCAGGGTCAGCAGGAGTCTCCGTCTGGGATACATTACGATCATAATAAGTACTGGTATTCAGTGGCTTCCGTTTAGACTGGAAGTTCAAGACAGGGCTCCTCTGAGGAGAGGGAGAAAACGTCTCGTCCCAGCCGCCGCGGGAGACGCACCGGGCGTGCACCGTAGGCGCGGCGTGTGGACGGTTCACTATGTGCTAGCTCGCCGTCCGTCTGTGTTATGACGACAGGCCGTGTCGACCAGACCACAGTGTTCCACAAGCGACGACCAACAGATGTCAGCATAATGAAAGGAGCCGAAGCCTGCCGGGGCTGCGGGCCTGTTCGAAAGAGATACCGCGGCCCCGGAACATACAGGGCGAGGAAGGAACATGGATTGGTTTTAGTTAGTAAAAGTCTGACCCACCCTCAGAGTCATTTGATGATTTCTCATCCGAAAACAAAAAGGTCTCCTTTGAGAGGGAGTTACATATCAACTCGTTCCGGTACAAAGGGCGTAAAGGCTATTTTAGAAAAAAACACCGTTTTTGTACACCGTTTTGAAAGCAGTGAAAATGAGACACATATACAAGTCAAGTTTTTACCAGGTTTTAAATCCAAGAGCTATAGGGAAATACTGCTCTTCACAAAATAGGCGCCACCGGCGAAAGTTTGTATGTGTGTATGTTTGTTACTCTTACAAGCAAAAACTACTGAACGCATTTGGATGAAATTTCGCATACAGATAGTTTATAACTTGGATTGAAAGGGAGGGAGGGATTTGTCCGTGGGACAATTATCGGGCGAAGTCGCGGGCATAAGCTAGTTGTTAATAAATACATAGTATGTTACCTCTCAGCGATGGCTTCAGGCTTGTCGGAGACGATATAAGTGATGCGCGATGCGGGATCGGGCCGGTCGTACTCATCTGCTTCTTCTTCTTCGAGACGACGCGCCATGCGACGGGACCATTGTTGTTCTTCTAACTCTACCCCTGATGACTGTAAATAAAGAAAACAGCAATTAATTATCTTACTAATATTATAAATGCGAAAGTTGGTGAGTGAGGATGTTTGTTACTCTTTCATGCGAAAACTACTAAACGGATTTGGATGAAATTTGGCGCATAGATAGTTTATAACCTGGATAAAATATCCTATTTATTAATATAGGTTATCTTTTATCTCTTTTATTTTAGTACAATCCTGAGGGACAGTTACCGACCTTAGGATAAAAATATGAATCACGTTACAATTTGTAAAATGGACACAAAGTGACAATTCATAATATTAACTGCGTCTGCGAGTGGTTGGCGGATGTTCAGGACTTCTGACTACCTGTAACCGCCGCGACCGAAGGCTTGAAGTAAGAACTGCTTAGCCTTGAAAATCGACCCAAGCGGCTATTATTATTTAGCTACTAGCACAGTAAAATAATAAGCAGTAGGTTGGCTTCAAAGTAACGACCTAAACGCTGACGTTATTAACCGAGCGCCCCTTCTCCCGCCCGTAAGGATACTTCAAGGTGCGAACAGACTGCAGTGTACTCGATAGTAGAAACCCTAGCCCAGATTGACAGTACACTACTGATTATCTTTTTACTGTGCTATAGTTGCTGCCACTTAAGATCGCAATAACGGTCATTGAACCACCTCCATTTTATTAAAGTTCTTATCTTTGAAATTCAAAGATAAAGCCTGTTCAAGTCTTGAATCGTCATCTATCGTGATCTTCAACATTTTTCTAATGAAAAACGATACATGGTTCATTTGTTTTGGTTCGTACGAGGAAATATTAGGGAAAGGGCAATGCCCGCTATTGCGATTTTAGCTGGCAGCAAGTTTACTAGCTTGTTTTAAGTGTAGGTAGTCTTCTTCTTCTTAGCGTGCCGATTGGCGAATTTCATTAAATATGTTTGGCCCAAAATTCAGCTATGCGAACTCCATAGATGCAGTTATAAGATCGTCAAATGTTCAGGTGTCATGGCATGCGGCGCAAGATGGGAGATGGGAAGAGAGAGACACGCCGCATATATAAGATCTGAGCCGTCCATTAACCACCATCTGAGGAGATTGTCTTTGCTACGGCCGACCTGGGTTCGGAGTCTATTCAGAGATTTCCAAGTCGGCCACGGCAAAGCATTCCCAGGTGGAAGGGTATTGTATTGTACAACGGGCTGGTGTCCGCAACTCCACGTCAAAGCGCGTATTTTGCGTATGGGCTATAATCTTCCACGCGGGCCCAGTGCGGGTTGGTAGATGTCACATGTCTTCGTATTTTTGGGCCGTGGAAGGGTATCAGACGGTTTGATGAAGCCGTATAGGTAGTATAGTACTTACATTTTCCTTGTATATGAGCTGGTGCGCCTCGAGAGAGTCGATAGCATCCAGCATCCGGTCCTGTATGCGCTGACAGGGAGCGCACACGATGAACTCGTGCGACAGAACCTCGCACAACTGTAGCGACGTCGACAGCAGCTCGGACGCTCGGACCGACGTACACGATGACGAACATACCAGGCTTTCTAGGGCGGTTGCTGGAAATTGGGAAAACAATGTTTTAGAACATGGTATAAAAACATATTTAACGAAGCTGAGGGGCACCTGTATTCTTCGTCATTGCGTTTAGGGATACCTGGGAACCTATGTACCTCTCCATTTCCTAGTGTTTAGCTGAGAAGAAATGGCTGAACAAACTCACCAGTCAACATCTGTTTACTAGGTTAAAAGAACTTGATTAAGGGTATAAAACACCTCTTTACGAAGCCGAAAGGCGATTGTTCTCCCCGTCATTGCGATATTTTTTTTTGTTCTACACCATACCTGAGAACTTTCTAGTTACAGAGATATTGGGGGTCAAACTTACAACTTTTTGACATTTTCTTTTTTTTTTAATACAAGATTTATTGTAATATTTTTACTTCAAACACCACCATAAACCCCGTACTATCAATCCATCCATCAGTACATTGATTTGAGTGCGTTACATTGAGTTATTCCAGAAAACGTGATTTTTTACCCCAAAAAAAAGTAGTTTCACAGCAATAATTTCTGCGTAAAGTTACTTAGTATGATCAAGTATGATGTACAGAATGCTTGGTTGACGGCTTCGTGATGAGGTAGTTAACATCCTGTATACAGTATGTAAAGTAAAGTAAATAATCAAAAGATCCCTCGTACTCACCGACGATAGCGGGCGCGGCGTAGTGCGCTACGACGGCGTTGGCGTAGTACGCGAGCTCCAGCGAGGCGGCGATGGACGTGTGTGGCCGGACCACCAGCCGCTCTCCGCTACCCTCGCGCCGGACCAGGCCGCGACCCAACATGTCCAGCTAGGGAGCGGGGACATTTATTAAACATTGTTGTAAATTATACAGGGTTATTATTTAAATGAGGGCATTACTTTCAAGGAGTGAAGTACTCATAAAACAAGCTTTTAATATGGAAATATCTCTAAAATATGATGTATGGAGCAGCTGATATTGTTTTTGTAATTTCATGTCGGTCCCAGAAACAGAAAACTTCATCTAGATTACGCATAAAAAGCAATTTATGCCTGCCACACAACATCATTATCATCATCATTTCAGCCGAAAGACGTCCACTGCTGTTCATAGGCTTCCCCCAAGTGTCGCCACATTGACCGGTCCCGTGCGACTCGCATCTAGCGGATTCCTGCAACCGTCACCAGGTCATCGGTTCACCCACCAATAAATACCCACATCCATGTATGTTGTTACATAAAAGGCTAGGCACATAATACTCACAGCATGTTTGACCGCCTGCCTGGCCTCTCCGGTGTAGCCCAGGTCCCTGCCCTCAGTAGTGAGCGCGGTCTGCCTGGCGGCCACGCTGGCGGTGAGCTGGGCCAGGCTGGCCCCGCGCCGCGCCTCAGTCAGCAGTACGTACGAGATCACGTTGGTGCACATCAGGGCAGTGGCCTGCGCTGCGTCTGTTGGGAGAAGAGGGTTTGTTAAAGTAACTGTGATGTACAATCAATCTCCAGCAGATCAAGCTAAGTACTACAATTTGTCAAAATACTTTAATACATAGATTTTCAACTTTTTCGCTAAAGCTTGAGGTTCAAAGTTGATTGGGAAAATTTGTCAGTTTCGGGTGCAGTTTAAAAATTAAAACATTATTATTATAACATATCTGAGTTTAGTAAAAAACTTAATAGTTTAATGACATGACAGTTTTGTAAGTCTTGTTAATCTATTGAGGATAAGCAGGAAAGTTTTGGACCTACGTGATATTTCGATTTTTTTTTTGGACGGATAAACAAGTTACTAAATATTTTAGTGCAACATGGAACAATAAAAAAGTTACAAAAACACATGAACGCACACATTAATAAATAATTAAGTTGTGCAAAAGATTCTTGTAGAACCGATTATCATTAGGATAGACGTGTTCTAGAGCGGAGACCGCGAATCGGCAAGCGTAACGTGGGGACTGGGGGCGCCCTCAGGCGTGGAGCTACGATACGAGCAGGGTGCCTGGTAGATACTGGATGACACTTGCTGAGAATCGGCAAGCGTAACGTGGGGACTGGGGGCGCCCTCAGGCGTGGAGCTACGATACGAGCAGGGTGCCTGGTAGATACTGGATGACACTTGCTGAGAATCGGCAAGCGTAACGTGGGGACTGGGGGCGCCCTCAGGCGTGGAGCTACGATACGAGCAGGGTGCCTGGTAGATACTGGATGACACTTGCTGAGAATCGGCAAGCGTAACGTGGGGACTGGGGGCGCCCTCAGGCGTGGAGCTCCGATACGAGCAGGGTGCCTGGTAGATACTGGATGACACTTGCTGAGAATCGGCAAGCGTAACGTGGGGACTGGGGGCGCCCTCAGGCGTGGAGCTCCGATACGAGCAGGGTGCCTGGTAGATACTGGATGACACTTGCTGAGAATCGGCAAGCGTAACGTGGGGACTGGGGGCGCCCTCAGGCGTGGAGCTACGATACGAGCAGGGTGCCTGGTAGATACTGGATGACACTTGCTGAGAATCGGCAAGCGTAACGTGGGGACTGGGGGCGCCCTCAGGCGTGGAGCTACGATACGAGCAGGGTGCCTGGTAGATACTGGATGACACTTGCTGAGAATCGGCAAGCGTAACGTGGGGACTGGGGGCGCCCTCAGGCGTGGAGCTCCGATACGAGCAGGGTGCCTGGTAGATACTGGATGACACTTGCTGAGAATCGGCAAGCGTAACGTGGGGACTGGGGGCGCCCTCAGGCGTGGGGCTCCGATACGAGCAGGGTGCCTGGTAGATACTGGATGACACTTGCTGAGAATCGGCAAGCGTAACGTGGGGACTGGGGGCGCCCTCAGGCGTGGAGCTACGATACGAGCAGGGTGCCTGGTAGATACTGGATGACACTTGCTGAGAATCGGCAAGCGTAACGTGGGGACTGGGGGCGCCCTCAGGCGTGGAGCTCCGATACGAGCAGGGTGCCTGGTAGATACTGGATGACACTTGCTGAGAATCGGCAAGCGTAACGTGGGGACTGGGGGCGCCCTCAGGCGTGGAGCTACGATACGAGCAGGGTGCCTGGTAGATACTGGATGACACTTGCTGAGAATCGGCAAGCGTAACGTGGGGACTGGGGGCGCCCTCAGGCGTGGAGCTCCGATACGAGCAGGGTGCCTGGTAGATACTGGATGACACTTGCTGAGAATCGGCAAGCGTAACGTGGGGACTGGGGGCGCCCTCAGGCGTGGAGCTACGATACGAGCAGGGTGCCTGGTAGATACTGGATGACACTTGCTGAGAATCGGCAAGCGTAACGTGGGGACTGGGGGCGCCCTCAGGCGTGGAGCTCCGATACGAGCAGGGTGCCTGGTAGATACTGGATGACACTTGCTGAGAATCGGCAAGCGTAACGTGGGGACTGGGGGCGCCCTCAGGCGTGGAGCTACGATACGAGCAGGGTGCCTGGTAGATACTGGATGACACTTGCTGAGAATCGGCAAGCGTAACGTGGGGACTGGGGGCGCCCTCAGGCGTGGAGCTACGATACGAGCAGGGTGCCTGGTAGATACTGGATGACACTTGCTGAGAATCGGCAAGCGTAACGTGGGGACTGGGGGCGCCCTCAGGCGTGGAGCTACGATACGAGCAGGGTGCCTGGTAGATACTGGATGACACTTGCTGAGAATCGGCAAGCGTAACGTGGGGACTGGGGGCGCCCTCAGGCGTGGAGCTACGATACGAGCAGGGTGCCTGGTAGATACTGGATGACACTTGCTGAGAATCGGCAAGCGTAACGTGGGGACTGGGGGCGCCCTCAGGCGTGGAGCTACGATACGAGCAGGGTGCCTGGTAGATACTGGATGACACTTGCTGAGAATCAAATTGAGTGGCGTGCGATAGAGGAGCGATGAGGCGAGGAGGCGTATGTCCAGCAGTGGACTGCTGCTGCTGCAGGCTGATGATGATGCAGTCTTTCCCCTAAAAGAAGTTCCGCTAGCTAATTTACTTTGAGCCCATAGTACTCACCATACACTAGATGTCTGCCGATAGCCTCGACCATCATCTTGTGGTCAGTGCTGACGTCAGCGCCGTACAGACTGGAGTGGCTGTGGTTGTACAGGATCTGTCGGTCCAGGTTCACTGCGAGGTTGTTGTTCGGCGGGCTCAGCGGCAGCGGGGGACTCTCTATGGGCGACTTGTAGTGTTGGTACTTCTGGAACGATGTTACTAGTTCCTGGGGAAGAGATTAACTAACTTAAAATCGGTTAAATGAAATATTGGATATCTTACAGCAAAGTGAGAATGTTAGTTTGATAGTAAACGGGAACCTTGAGTGTTGTCAATTTGTAACTAAACCTAGAACCTATATTATAGCATTTAGTATTCACACTTGCATTAACTTGAGTTAAAAATCAGAACATGGCATTATGCTGAGCTGAGGCCCTTTTGGCATTAAATGTTTGGTTTATTTATTTTGTTTAGCAAAAAATAAATATCGCTGGACATTACACACAGCGCCATCTAGAGCCGCACTAAGCAACGAGGCTTATGTCGTGGACACCAGATAGTTAAAAATTATACTACATAGATACTCTTTATTTGTAAATACATACATATAAACATCCTTATCTCATTTGACGACTCGATTGGCGTTACGATTACGTTCTTAGGGTCCTGGGTTCGAATCTCGGTAGTAGCAAATGTTTGTGTGATGAGCATGGACATTTGTTTCCAAGTCATGGATGTTAATATGTATAAGAAGTAAATATTTACAAACAAAAAAGTATATATGTCAGTGGCGAAGGTTCCATACAACCGGATTCCCACCGGCTTTCCTTTGAAAAATGGCACAGTTAGTATTCTATTGACAATTAATAATATTATCACATTAAAGATTTGTACTCCGGCTTACCTCTTATAAAAATCGACCCTTCGCTACTGATATATGTAGTATATCTGGTTACGCCAACATGGTTTTGGCGTGTAATACTGTACTTATATACATAATTGTAATGCTTGACGTTGGACATTTGAACTGACTAGGTACGCAAAAGGGATGGCGCGCCTGGTTGAAAGTGTCCGGCAATCGCTCCTATGGGCTTTGCTCATGCCGCGGCAAAAGGAACTCGAATCAGTGTGAAGTTCCAATGGCCGCCTCGCATCTTGTGACTATGTTCATGTGTGTAAAAAAAAAGTCTCTTCATCACCTCGCGTGCGGTCGTTGACTATCCTGAAGAAAAGATCTATCTCTGATCTTCGGAGTGCCGCGTCATCGCATCTCCAGCTAAATTATTGCTGAGAGTGTTCACATCTTCGCTATAAAATAAACCCGCGGGTCAATTGCCCATAATCGTTGGATAACATTTTTAAACTAAGAACTTCAGTGTGTGAGGTGGACTTTGAGTGCAGTGGGAAGGCAGTCCCTCTGGAGCTGATCGCAGACGTGGCCAGCAAGGTAAGCCTCCTTAGTAACGTACCTAAAGGTTTCCAACTGTCCACCGTCAGGCTGTTGCAATTTCTAGAATATTCGAATCAGCGCATCTTCATTTTAAGATTACCGCAGCGTATCGTTTTTATTATTATAGGTCAATTCATATTCTTAGGATCGACCGTTGACGAATACGCACCATTTGGTCCTTCGAGCCGGATATAATTGTTTTTAGATACCCTACAAAAATCGAGAAATTATTTGCGTGAAATTGCATATCGTTGTAGGAAACTCGTCCTTATTTCGTTAACCGTAAGGTCGATTATCATCTGCATTCTTTATCGAAGTCCCGTTACATTTCATATTTTTAGTTGTGTAATTTCAGATTAATATTACTAAATCATATCAAAAATCATATACTTATATAATTTTACCGTGATTTGTGTCGTGAAATAAGGTATTTTCCAAGAACTGCGCGTTATAGGTCATTATTAGGATTAGCAGGTAGATTCGTGGGTTATATACCGCGTGCACGACAAACAGCGTTTTTGGGGTTCTTACAACGGTTGTCTTGAGTGACCTACTTTCGTACCAACATTGACCTTGAAATCAGGGAACCACAATCATTGTAAAACAGTCATTGTACTTTTGTTATAGATTGATTTAGTTTTATTTAATTGAAGTTTTTATGTAAATGTTATCCTATTAAATCGCCTCGTATTGTACGAGTATTCAATCGCAATACAGTCCACTCCGCATTTGATTAAATTATTGCAATTTAGTTAAATTATTCGCATTAAATTATTTTTAATTTATTTTTATATGACAACAATTTTATTGTTTATCTTTCGTTTTCGCATGGTTGGATATTATTTCCATACCTAATAAAACTAAAGTTGTTTTTTGAACTTTGGTTTTTAATTTCCATCGCACCTATAGTTATTTAGGTTCAGCCGGTTTCGGTACATACTCTTGTGTTCATTCCGAGTTCAGTTACTTACATCTAAGTAGGTACATTAGAATTTTATCGAGATACCTACCTAGGTATATTCCTTCATCGCATTTTTTCTACTTATGAACTACACATGTTCCTTCGTTTTAAGTAGTGCCTATCGAAAGTTGTTTTCTGTGTTTGTACAGTCACAATATTATTTGTTTGAGCATCTTTATAACTGTGATTTATTGTTATAAATTCAGTTTGTTTACCGCACCTTGTTACCATTTTTGGTAGACTAGGGTTCCGCAGGATAGGAAAAGTGGTTCCTACCTATTTTATTGTTTTTACCTGAGCAAGCTTTTGTTTTGATTCACAGTTTTCGTACTAGCTTGTTAGGGTTCCGTGTTCTGGGATATAAGTGGGTTCTGAATTGATATTTTTGTGTAAATTTATTATCTATTGTAATTTAAAATGGAAGATTTACAAGATAAACTAAAAATGTATGAGGGCAAACGCGCCGCATACTATGCTCGCTTACAAAGGTTATTTGATTCTATAATTTGCCTTAAAACCGAAAAATCTCGGGACACTTTTATTGCTCAAGCTAAATCAATCGATCAAATTCGATCTGAATTTATAACTGCTATTGATAATATAAACATTATTTCAATGAAACTTAATCCATCTTATGAGGTTAATTATAGCTCATTGTCTTCATTTGACGATCTGGCGTGCGAAATCAAAAATGTTTTGAGTTCCCTAACCTCAATAAAGGAGGCTCCTAGCTCGACTAAGGCAGGATCTTCGCATATCAAAATACCTCGAATCGAATTACCTACCTTTGATGGTGACATTCAGAACTTTCCGTTCTTTTATGAGACGTTTAAACGGGTGATTCATACAAACCCCGATCTCTCGGATTCTGATCGTATTCATTATTTGTTGGGTCATCTCAAAGGCAAAGCCAAAGGCGTGGCAGCCGGTATTGTTCCTGCTGCAGAAAATTATCGTGTTATCTGGGACGCGCTTATCGCTAAATATCAGGACACGCGTGCTTTAGCCGTTAATTATTTAAATCAGTTGTTTTCCTTAAAGGCTGCTGGTATTTCGCCCGCTAATGTAGAAAAGGTTTTTGATAGATACACCGCTATTGTGGCTGGACTCAAACAATTAAAAATCGACAACATGTCTGATTTTATCTTTATGTACGTGGGTCTTAAGTTAGTAGACTCCGACATTGCAAAACATTACGAAATGTCACTTCGCACGTTAAAGGATCCTCAAAGCGTCGACTATGATTATTTCGTTAAATTCGTACGAGAACAGGTAAAAATTCTTTATCGCACCGCGCCACAGAAGCCTGAGCGCTCAACTGCTGGCGCCGGCGCTGGTGCCCCCCCCGCACCCTCTAGTAGGGTATCGCAGGTGTATGTAGCTACGTCACCTAAATGTTCGCTTTGTCAGTTGGTGCACACAAACTTATATAAGTGTAGTGCCTTTTTAAAATTAAATACGAATGACAAATTTAAATATGTAAAAGATAATCGCTTCTGTGGTAATTGCCTTAGTAGTCAACACACAGTATCTAAATGTCAATCAACATTCTCGTGCAAGAAATGCAACGGTAAACATCATTCCCTGTTACATTTTGATCAACCGCCGCCTCCACAGAAGTTACCCGCGCCGGCCGTCGGCGCCGCTCCCTCGTCTGCCAGTGCCATAGACCAGTCCCCGGATCAGGAACGCGTTTCTTTGTGTACTCATTCGGCCTCGGCTCATAATAGTACTCGCACTACGGAGGTTTTAGCTACTGCAAAAGTGTTAGTGGTAGGTAGAAAGGGGAAGGATTTTGTTGTTCGCTGTCTATTGGACCCGGGTTCTCAGAAGAATTATATTACCACCCGATGTTGTCGTATGCTTGGACTACCAATACGTGACGATTCTATAATCACGGTTAAAGGTATCGGTGGTACGTCTCAGTCGGTTCGCGGTTCAGTCGACTTCACATTTAGCTCGCGCCTTCGTTCTCAACCCAAGTACACGATTGAGGCACTGGTTCTCGACGAGATTACAGGACAGCTTCCATTGTGCCCGATAGATGTTGCTGATCTCAATCATATCGATTCGCATCTATTCGCGGATGATACTTGGGGAATGCCGGGGAATATTGACATCCTGCTTGGAGTAAAGTTGTTTGCTAAGTTATTGCAACCAAGCAAGGTTACTTCGGCCGCTGGATATCCAGATGCATTAGAGACTGTGTTAGGATATATCTTTATGGGAGACGCACCTATTTTAAGCCCTCCTACCGCTACGATGTCGTTTTGCGCAACGACTTCTTTGGAAAGCTGCGACTTGCGTAGATTCTGGGAGATCGAGGAAGTTCAGGCTTCTTCAATCACAAGTGTAGACGATAAACACTGCGAGCAGTTTTATTGTTCTACCACTACTCGCACCCCATCTGGCAAGTATGTCGCTGCTTTGCCACTGAGGACGGACGCTTCGGTGCTGGGAAATTCTTTCGAAATCGCTCGTCGTAGGTTTCTTAGCCTCGAACGTAAATTTAAATCGCATCCTAACGTCAAACTTCTCTATGATGACGTCATTAAAGATTATCTCAAAAATAACTATATTTCCTTGGTGGAAGGAGTTTTGCCAGGTGAAGTCTCGTTCTATATCCCACACCATGCTGTCATTCGCGAAGACAAGACAACTACTAAGTTACGCGTGGTTCTTGACGCAAGCGCGAAGTCAGACAATGGTACTTCGTTGAATGATATCCTTTACGCTGGTCCCGTTCTTCAAACGGACCTGCTAAATATCTTACTGAACCTGAGACTCTTCGCTGTAGCCATAACTTCGGACGTTAAAGCTATGTATCTAAAAATAGGGATCCGTCCCGAAGATCGTCCGCTTCAGCGAATACTCTATCGTTTTCACGAAGATGAAAATTTAAAAATCTTCCAGTTTTCAGTTCTTCCTTTCGGTCTGAAGTGCTCTCCTTTTATCGCGATTCGTACCATTCAACAATTGTGTAAGGACGATGGGCACCAATTTCCTCTGGCCAGTGAGATACTGAGCCGAGATATTTATATGGATGATATAGCAAGCTCTACCTTTAATGTAGAGCAAGCAATAGAGTCATCTCACCAACTGATTAAGTTATTTTCACTTGGTGATTTTGAGTTGACCAAATGGTCAAGTAATAGCTCTGAAGTCCTTCAGGCTATTCCCGAGTCATTGCGACTCTCGCATAGTGTCGATCTAAGTAAGGATCCGACCCTGAAAATTCTTGGGCTACGCTGGTTTCCCGACCATGACTATTTCGCATTCCAGGTCAACCCTGATGTGCGCCCTTGCACAAAAAGGACCATCTTGTCGTCTATCGCTCGTCTTTTTGATGTATTGGGATTAGTCGCGCCCATGATTTTATACGCTAAGTTACTGATCAAGGATTTGTGGCTTGTCAAAATAGGATGGGATGAGGTCCCACCGAATCGCATTGTCCGCCTTTGGGAACAATTTCAAGCTGAGTTACCTGAAGTTTCTCAGCTTAAATTCGCACGTCATATTGGCGTTATTGAAAATTGTAAGGTTTCTATAGTTGGCTTTGCGGATGCCAGTGAGAGGGCCTACGGTGGTGCTGTCTATGCCCACGTAGTCAAGCCAGACGGTGACATCGTCGTCTCACTGGTATGTGCAAAGTCCAAAGTCGCACCTCTTAAGGTTATTTCGCTAGCTCGCTTGGAGCTATGCGCCGCACTCCTTTTGTCAATTCTTATCAAACGAGTTTTCGTTCTCTACTCCGCCCGATACGCCATTGAAGCTGTCGTAGCGTTCTCAGATTCAACTGTAACTTTGAGTTGGATTCATTCTTCTCCGCATCGCTGGCACACTTATGTAGCCAATCGCATCGCTAAAATCCACGAAAACTTATCATCGGAGCACTTCTTCCATGTCAAGGGATCTGAGAATCCAAGTGACTGTCTTTCTCGTGGCTTAACACCTGCCCAGTTAGTTGATCATCCACTGTGGATGAGTGGACCGCCATGGCTTAAAACACCCAGACACGATTGGCCCGTAAAGCCATTTGTATCCGGTGAGGTGCAAGAGCTGCCAGAGATGAAGCCTGTGGCTCTACCCTCAGTTGGGAAGGCAGACTTGGATACCAGTTTTCTTGACATGGAAGAAGTGCTCCGATGATAAGTTTTCGTGGATTTTAGCGATGCGATTGGCTACATAAGTGTGCCAGCGATGCGGAGAAGAATGAATCCAACTCAAAGTTACAGTTGAATCTGAGAACGCTACGACAGCTTCAATGGCGTATCGGGCGGAGTAGAGAACGAAAACTCGTTTGATAAGAATTGACAAAAGGAGTGCGGCGCATAGCTCCAAGCGAGCTAGCGAAATAACCTTAAGAGGTGCGACTTTGGACTTTGCACATACCAGTGAGACGACGATGTCACCGTCTGGCTTGACTACGTGGGCATAGACAGCACCACCGTAGGCCCTCTCACTGGCATCCGCAAAGCCAACTATAGAAACCTTACAATTTTCAATAACGCCAATATGACGTGCGAATTTAAGCTGAGAAACAGCAACTATCTGGTGTCCACGACACAAGCCTTGCTTAGTGTGGCACTAGGTGGCGCTGTGTGTTAATGTCCAGCGATATTTATTTATAATATATTTTATCCATGACTCGGAAACAAATGTCCATTCTTATCACAAAAACATTTGTTCCTACTGAGATTCGAACCCGGGACACTAAGAACGTAAGGCAGCCTCACTGCCGCTGCGTTAATTGGGTCGTCAACCACACTTTCCAACTAAACTGGCTGAAAACTTCAAGCTACTACAAAATTCTTACTAGCTTTGGTCCAACCAATAGGCAGTAAACAGTCAAAAGCCTTGTGTCAAAAACTCACCTTAAGCGAGATGGGCTGATTGAAGTCGACTCTGATGCTGCCATGGTTGGTGTTGAGGGTCCTCCAGATGCCTCTGAGCGCCGACCAGAACGTCTCCATCTGCTTGGGCATGCCGAGCTGTTCGCGCACGAAGTTGCCATCCACCAGCTTGTCGTAGTTCAGGGTCGCGGGTACCAGGAGGGCATCGTCGATGGTACCGTCTAGGTACGCGTCCATTATGACGGAGAGAATGCCCGCTGGAGGAAAATAATAATTATTAGTGTTATAGAAGAAACAGTCATTAAGTTAAAACGCGTTTTCTATACTAACAGTGGAAGGGGGGCATCGACGCACAAATGGGTTGTGTTCAGTACATCATTTCGAACCCCTGAATGTCAAGTATGTAAAGTAAGAAACTGACTGGCTGCCTGACTGATCGATCAAAGCATAGCTAAAATCGCTGGGTCTAGAAGCATGCTTGGCACATACTTTCCTTGAATGACGTAAGTTGCACTAAGATTTTTCGAAATTCATCCTTTACGGGGTAAAACGAGGGTTGAAAGTTAGTATCAAACTTGGTCAATTTTGCAGTTAGAAATGTAAAATAAATATATGAGTTCATGGTTTCAAACAATATTTATCTGTATTTAAAATCTAGATTTGAGGAATAAATTATCTAGAAACACTACAAAAAGGAAACTAAAACCCTGTCAAGTTTCAAAATAAGTTTTAAAATTGCGACACTGATCAATGTTTTTTTTTAAAAGTGTACAGAACTAGTTTGGAAAGATACTGTCAAACAAGTAATAAGAGGAACAAAGAAAAAACTACAAAGCCAAACTTTTTTATTTAAAACTTTTTATGACATGTGTGTCCAACATTTGAAGATGACACAGATATGTTTTTATTTATTTAACAAAGGATGCTCAACAGACGAAATAAATAGTCAATGACAAAACTATCACGTAGGTGTACTTCTTCACTTACAGGAGACAACAGCATGCATAGCATAATAAAATGAAGTTTAAATATGCATTTAGTGTCATAAAACGCATTCCGTGATTTCTGTTGCAAGTGGGTCTAAATTTAAAATTAGAAGATAGCATTTGTGACAAAACCAGACAAAAGCCTGCATTTTGGGTACCGTTAGAAAATTAAGCTGAAAAAACTTCCTGAAAAAAAAAAAACTAAAACTAGCATGAGAAATAGATCACATGACATCACACTAATGTTTGTGTTGAAACATACCCATTACATCTGCATCTAATTGATCCAAGTACGCATGAACAAATATATTTGTTAGAAAGTTTACATGTAAAATCGCATTGTGTTACACTAAAATCTTTATACAAATCAACATTCAGTGTTAGCAAGCGCATCCATTACTTGAGAATGGCTTGACCAATATGTTTTTTTTTTAAGGTTTTGGGGAAAGGAACCCCAGAAAAGTTACGCGAAAATTAAGAATTCCTTGTTTTTTATGGGATTTTGAAAAAAAAAATGCTTTTTGTTTGTGGTATTAAAATAATATTGGTTACCTTTAGGTGTCTGTGGTTTCCCTGTCCTCGTGCGTCCTCCTTCGATGAAGAACTCCAAATTGTTACCGGCTGCTAAACTGTTCAGGATGTATGCCCTGAAAAGAAGAAATATACTTTAAGATACTACACATGGAAAGAAACATGTTGTGAGGAAATGTTTGGGTATATGATGGTTATACAATTAAAAGAGTAGGGTAAGACTAAAGGAACGAAACATTTGTCAAAGATTATAACATTTTTTGCAGAATCTGTCTATAGTTTCTAGCCATTTGGATAGAAAGAGAGCGACCACTGAGATGACGGCTTATTGAGAAGAATGGAAGAAAAAGACAGGCTGCATCTACCACAATTCATCATCATCATCATCATCATATCAACCCGGAATCACCCACTGCTGGGTATAGGCCTCCCCGTTTTGCTGCCACAGTATCCGGTTTTGTACGTCCCTTACCCAGGTGATTTTTTACTATGACGAAGTCGTCAAAATTAATTGGGATAAAAGCAGCAGAACACAAAATTTCAGCTTACGGCAAAAAAAGTTTAAATCATTGGGATAAGGTATAATTTGGAATGAAGGACATTGATAAAATCTAGCAAACTCTGCTTACCTAAGAGCTGACTTGTAGGTAGGGTCTCCATGATACTCTGAGCCCTCCACTCTTCGCCTGATGTAGAACGCACCGCAGCCTCGCAAGAACCAACTGCAACAACATAAGCATACTGTTAAAATATCATTATGAGGCTGAGGATCCCGTGGCTAAATAAGGGTAAGCAGCTTTTCCCGAGGTCGGTTCTTGATGGGTGACCAACCTCTCCGTGCCTCGAAAAGCATGTTAAGCAGTTGGTCCCAGCCGTCATTTGTAGATCTTTGACAGTCGTAATGGGCAGTGAGAAACTCGAAATTTTTGACAACCAGTCTTAAGTAAGGAAAGTCAAAATTTTGTTGTGGAGGTTAGATAGGCAGTCGCTCTATGTAAATAAGTACTATTCTGTCCGATTAAACTAGAAGCCACCCCAGCATAGGGAAGGGCAGATGAAAACGACATAAATAATTAAAATAAATATGGACATTACACACACCACCATATAGTGCCACACTAAGCAACGGCTTGTGTTTTGGACACCAGATAAAGTAGGGCCAATTTAATAGATCACATTTGACATCTGTCAGTTCAAAATAAAGGTTACCTTGAACCGACAGACTATTCAAAATCAAAATCAAAATCAAAGCATTTATTTCAAGTAGGCCAGTTACAGGCACTTTTGAATTGTCGAAACAAAAATGAACATTTAATGTAGCTACAGTCCCAGTCACAAGACATAAAAACTGTGAAAGTACTGTAGTTGCCCATTCCCTAGCGTAGATCTCTATGGAGAAGAACGGGCAAGAAACTCCATGGACACTCTTTTAAATCAAAATATTGTTACAAAATCTTGGTTACATCATTCATGTTGAGATGGTATATTATGTGAGAACAATGTAGCAAGATGTGCACGTTAAAAGTGTCCATAGCAAAACCAAAACAAAATACAACTCAAAAACAAAATAATTAATTCAAATAAACCATGGCGACTAAGAGATGACCAGTCACAACTGACAGCGCCCGTTCACGCACATGACGCATGGATCAGCACCATTCAGCTCAACCATTTTGAAGGGAACTAAATGGTCCGACACACGCACCACCATCAGCGAGACATTTGAGTGAGCATGACATACTCTCAACCGCCAGGGCACATTCAAGTCAAGAACTGCCGTAGGTTTCCAGTGAATGATAGCTTACTAGTACATAGTACTCACACAATATGGGCTATGCGATTATATAATACTAACATTGAATCTATACAATGCAAAGATAGTTAAGTACAATCTTCAGCAGCTCCAACTATATCATTTAATGCTATCAATTTTTGCGCCCCTGTCCATGTGGAGCAGGACCAGCATTAAGCCAAGCATTTTTATCAGCGATATAATCGCTCAACTTGTAATATGCTTTTTTACATAGTGTGCGTTTAATGCATGTTTTAAATTTCGTCTCATTCAGTTCAAGAATACTTTGTGGAATTTTACTATAGCATCTCAAACAGTACCCCATGAAAGATGAGTCTACTTTAGCGAGTCTAAAGCCTGGCTGAACTAATTGGTCCCTATTTCTAGTACTGTAATTATGTCTGTCACCTCTTTTACCAAAAAGATGCAAATTTTTTCTAACGTACATTATGTTTTCGTAAATGTATTGACAATGTACCGTCATAATGCCAATATCCTTATACAGTTCCCTTAGAGAATCGCGCCTACGAAGATTATATATAGCTCTGATGGCTCTTTTCTGCAGAATAAATATAGACTCAATATCTGCAGCCCGTCCCCATAGCAAAATACCGTAAGACATTATACTATGGAAGTAACTAAAATAGACCAGTCTAGCGGTATCTACATCAGTAAATTGACGGATTTTTCTAATGGCATATGCTGCTGAACTTAGCCGCCCCGCAAGAGATGTTAAATGAGAACCCCATTGTAGCCTTGAATCAAGCGTAAGCCCCAGGAAAACCGTTTTGTCTACGAATTCAAGTTTCTCATTATTCAATAATATATCACAATCACTACCCTTAACATTCGGTAAAGCAAATCTTATGCATTTGGTTTTTTTTTTCATTTAATACCAAATTGTTTGCTGTGAACCAATTTTGGACCTGAAGTAGGGCATTATTCACGTCATCTAAATTTTGTGCCCGTCTGTTTATCTTAAAAATTAAGGAAGTGTCATCAGCAAACAACACCATATTTTGAGGTTGGTTTTTCAATAAATAGGGTAGATCATTTATATATACTAGAAAGAGGAAAGGACCCAATATTGAGCCTTGTGGAACCCCCATTTTTATTTTTAAACCCTGTGAATTAAGGGGCCGGCGGAGCGTGCGTCGTGCATACAAACGTAATACCAAAATAATTCGTAAACCAAACATATTCTTAAGGAAGTGTGTATTTATTTCGATTGGGTTACATAATATCTAGGTTCCCAAATATATATTATGAATGGACATTGATTTAAACAATAGTTATGAGAAAAATAAGTTTTCTATAGAAATTTTAAATTCCTCATATCTCGTCTAAATAAATAAATAAATAAATAAATAATAATAATAAATGCTTTATTTCCAAATTTACAATTTTCAGAATAGCACTATGTAGATAAAACTATATAAACCAAAAAATTGTAAAAATACCACTGAATTTAAAACCGCTGGCACCCAAGCTAAGATTAAACTTGTGTTATGGGTGTCAGGGCTCTCTCTATATACATTGCCAAGATAATTTATACAAGTTCGGAGTTACATAGTGTAAATATCATTGTCCTTTCAAAATATTTATTTGGGAACCTAGATATTATGTAATCCAATCGAAATAAATACACACTTTCTTAAGAATATGTTTGGTTTACGAATTATTTTGGTATTACGTTTGTATGAACGACGCATGCTCCGCCGGCCCCTTAACACCATTTATCTGAACATGTTGTTGTCTATCATTCAAATATGATCTTACCAAACTAAGTGCAAGTTTACCCAGTCCGTAATGCTCAAGTTTCAAAAGTAATGTGTCGTGATTTACGCAATCAAACGCTTTGGAGAGGTCACAAAAAATTCCTATGGCATCTTGGGACTCTTCCCACGCAGTAAATATGTGCTTTAATAAGGTTACACCGGCGTCAGTTGTACAACGTCCCTTGGTGAAACCATACTGTTGATCATGTAAGATTCTGTTGGTGTTAAAATGATAGATTTTCGAAAACCTTGCTAAAAACTGGCAACACGGATACAGGTCTATAATTGTTAGTATCTTTACTGTCCCCGGATTTGAAAAGAGGTATGACTTTACTGTATTTCATTAAATCAGGGAAAACTCCTTGGTCTACACATAGATTAAAAATTAAAGCTAAGTATGGGGCTATTGTCTCAAGTATGGATGTACAAACTTTGATAGACATTCCCCATTATTATTATTACGATTTCAATCGTATTAAAAAAAATAAGCAATTGTGCAGTTCTAACTTCGCAAAAATAAATAATATTGTATGCCAGCCGTTACACGGTCACGTTTTTGACGAAGTGTCAAACGTCATCTATTAAATTGGCCCTACTGTAGTTGATATACTACATTATACACTAACACTCACCCAAAGAAAGGTATCCTCATATTATCTCCAGCAGCCACTAGCGGCGGTCTTAGACCGGTCAGATACAAGGTAAACGTCATGAGGATGTAGTCGAAGTGAGATCTGTGCAGTGGCACGAACACCAGCGGGAGGCCGGCCGCGTTAGCCTTGCGCAGTCGCTCCACGCCGGCCACCCGGGTACCGCACCCGCCTCCGGCTATTCGCCGGACGGCTTTGTGACATACCCAGGCGACGAATCTGGAATTAAGATAAAATCATGGTTTTAGAATTTTTTGGTTCATTTTTATAACAGCACAGGTTTTTTGGTACACTTATGGAAGCAGGCGGTACGTAGTTCGATGTGGAAGTTCGAATTGGTCAGAATTTGTGGTGAGACTCTTTTAACAAATAAGTTTTTAATTATGAACCATCCATGTATTAAGTATCGATGCTGGATGTCTTATCTTTGCCCTCATCTGATCTCAACTCATGTAAGCATGTAAGTGTTTTTTTTCGGACGGAAAATCATCATCCCGTTCTGGGCGGAGCGCAAGGGAGTGTCAGACTTTTACTGACTAAAACCCATCTATGTTCCCTATTAGCCTTCTATTTGTGTTTCCGGGCCGCGGTATCTCTTTCGAACAGTCCCGCAGCCCCGGAACTCACGTGAGCCTCAGTTTTTAATCATGGATATTATTGAATATTAGGTGTTAATTTCGGCCAAAAAACCATAATGCTAGTAACAATACAAATTAACAATTACGTTTGTAGATTGGCCATATTCCGCTGTTTTAGGTACCGGGTCGACATGTGTAAATCTAGCCAGTGCCTAACAACACAACACAATGTGGAACAGGACCTGTCCCATAATGGAACTAGACAATAAGACAATGGAACTACTGGGATACGGCGGAAGATTTTATGATTTATTTCTTTTTAAAACTCTTTTATGATGAAGCTCTCTGCGTTTTCAATGTTACACAAAAACAAACGTGTAATTAACTCACTTGAGCACATTATTAGACATAGCGGAGCTGACATCCTGGACGACCTTCAAGGCGCGTGCCTCCACCCTCTGCCTGATACTGTTATACTCGGCTCCAGTTTGACCGTTCTCTTTGGCTTTCCTCAGCTCTTCCTGCGTGGCTTCCTCTATGGCGTGTTGGACGCTCTCGTCTTTTACCACCTGGAAATTATTTGAGATAAATTTATTTACTTACACCTGGATAAGGGAGGCACAGAACCGGGAAGTGTTGCAGACAAAAGGGGAGGCTTATACCCAGCAGTGTATGATTCCGGCCTGGTATGATGATGATGAAAAATTTATCATCAGTATTTATGATGGTATGAGCTATCCGTTAGCTTCGTTATAGTTGATTATAGGGACTCATTTCTTCTCCTTTCTTTATCTATAAGAGAAGAGAAAAATAGACTGATCAACTGCAGTTATTGTCTGGCAGAGTGATCCAACACAGAGGAGTGAGATAAAAGAGAACTTAAAAGTTGAATTGCAAAACATAATGAGTTCGGGAGCTCAAAACAATGAACAATCATGGAAGATATCCCGTAAGCGACAATATAAGTTTAATTTTAAACCGTAAAAGCTTAAACTAGTGTTTGAGTAGAAGTGCAGTTGAGCTCCTTTGGAGAAGCAGCCAGCAGGTTCAAATAAACAAAAAAAAAACAAAGCTAAGGTATCTAATAGCACGTAAATAAAATATTTAGGACCAAAACTCATCCCGGAAGATTTAGATTTATTTTGGAACTTATTTCAAAAGGCACATTCCTAATACATTGGCGAGAAAATAATCTAGGTTCATCATTTATTACTCGCATGTGTATAAAGAAACTTACATTAGGAACAACATCTTTGTAGTCATAATTGAACAGGTTACAGCATTGTGCCAGGTCGCAGAGGTAACGGGAGACCACGCCGCCATTGGCGAAGTTCTGACGACCGATATCTAGGATGTTGATCACTGCACCCGTGTCTTTGGCTTTTGGTTCCTGCCATGACTCCTGGAAACAAAGGAGAAAGTTCTTTAGTTTATAAAACTAAGAAAATCTGTGATTGAGTAAGAAACTATTTTTTTTTACTTCTGCTCCGTCTTTACACTGGCAACACAGAAATGGGTATGGCAACACTCAGATGTCGTTTTAATTTTGTAAAGTTGGCACAATTCTAATGCGATTGCGCGCCAAAATAACTCTTTATAAATGAGTTGTAATAATCGTATCGAATATCTGGGTGAATCATTTAGGATGCATGGCATGCACTACACAACGATTGGAGTTTTTGATCAGATTAATTTATGAATGTTATGTTTATGTTGAAATTACACACAATTCCAGATCGTTTAAAGCACTGGGGTAAAACTTTCAATTCTGCTCATTTCTTCGTTTTGTTTATTTACTCTTGACATTTCAAGAAACAAAAAAACAAATCCAAACGAAAGTTTTTTTTTAATAGCTTACTACATGATCATTTTCCTGCCCTTGTCCCATGTCATTTGAGACAACACGTGTGTTACACAACACGTTTATTTCTTCCATTCTCTCTTTATTCGTAAAGTAAGATCCCACCTGATACCAAATAAATATACCTGGTAATGTCTGATTCATGAAAATCAGCTGTACAATCGAGTTCTTCCACACGACTAAGCACTGACCTAACATTACCTAATTTGACAGTTGGCGTTACACAAACGCAGCATTGCCAATATGATTGCAGCTTAGATGCCAAATGTGCCTATAAAATTTCTGATTTATGAGAAAAGAGGTTTGTAGCGTTAGGAATTCTCTACTAGTACAATGGGTAGTTATTTACCGTAATCAGATATGGCTAGAAAGGAGGTAAGTGATGATTTGACGAATAAAAGAAAAGTATGGAAAAGACATGCTGCGGCTCGCTTGAGACTCGCGCAGACGTTGTTACAATTTAAAGACATCTATCAGGATTTTTAAGTAATTTATTCGTAAAGTTACGTTTGTTTATGTTGTAAGAAAACCAGTTACATTTCGAATCGACTGATATAAAAAAAATGGCAATTAGAAAGTCATTTACGATTCTTATAAGCCTAATAATTTTTAGTGGTTTTGGTTTTATGAAAATATACCTGATACAATGTTTAAAAAAACATATTAAATTCAACCGTTTTAGAGTATTAATTAATTAGCCATTTCTATAATAAAAACTAATTTCATTCAAAAACAGCCGGGTCCAGCTGAAACTAGAATAAGAACTTATATGTAAATCAGTCTCTATTAACATTGTAATTATCTAGTGTGTGTGTGTGTTGTTTGTTGTAGTGTTGTGTCTGTTATTCGATCATTTAAATATTTTAAATTATAATACACAACACAACTCAAATATCGTAATAATACAGTAGACGTACCCATTTAGTGTGCCAGTACGTAAATGAGTTCGTATATGCTAAGCAGTTGAACAAACAGTGTGCATACCTACATATTGTAGCGAACCACATTGAAAGGTCGCCACTTCAGACGTTACCCTAATATTCGCAAGCCACGTTTTGATAATAAATTAAAATATTCAGCAGTGACATTGATAATCTTGTAAATTACAATACAAGATTTAGTCAAAATCACACCATAATATCTTAAGTGTAAAAGTGTGATAACAAGAGATAAGATTTTCAGTATTGCTGTGAATATTAATAGTATATTGGTTAAGTTTGATTTTAGCATTTGTCTACCTGGTTGGTGTAGTGGTCGCAAGCACGACAGCTGAGCATGAGGTCCTGGGTTCGACTCCCGGGTCCATCAAATTATTTTTGGGTTTTATCATAGGGTATTTCTCAGTAGCAGCCACGGAATCAGGATTTGTGCGCGGTTGATGGCAATAGGCTTGTTAACTTAAAAAATCTAATTAGTCCGTCACTTAGATTATCAAAAAATATTTGACCCGTATTTTTTTCTTTTGTCACATAAACCAAAATTGACGAAGATACGACGCTTTTAAAATTCCCAATACGTCACTGTTCGGTATCATTCTTAGTGAGTTGATACCGAACAGTGACGTCACGAGCCCCCACTCCCGAGTTTTGATGCACTTATCTTTGTCAATATTCGTTGGTTTACAAAAACAAAAAATACGTGTCCATTATTTTCCAATACTCTAATTGACGGACTAAATAGATTTGCTATTTATTGATGGTGGAAACAAGCCTATAGGCGTAGCTGGCGAAATGTGGGTGTACTATTAGGTACACTTCTGCCTAACCCTATGCATGTAATGTTTGGTGCAGTGTGGCCTCAATCGAAACTATGACGCCATATTGGGATTTTAATATAATTTCACAAAAAAAAAATCACCAACGCAGATTGTCATTCCGAGACATGCTGCACTAATAAGTAAGTTATTAAGCCATGCGAGGACTAAAAATAACGAGGAGAAACGTGTCACTATAGCCGTACGCTGGCTATGGGTTATCGACCTGTCCTTGACTGTATATGTAGGCGCTGAGTAATAATTGCAAATTGTCGAATCAACACATTGCTGCGGCTTTGAAAACAATCAGACATATGCAAAGTTATAACTTCATAAGAGATACAATCAATAATGTTTACATGTTATTTTATTAATAAACAAATAAATGTGATGAAAAAATTTAGACAAAACACGTATTGATTACATCACGCAGTTTTCAATGTCACGAAAAAAAGCATTGAAAAAAGTTAAACAGACGAAGTGTCGTAACAAGCAAGCCTACCTACATTGGTTTAGCAAAAACATCAGTATGACGCTTGAGAAGATACGAAAACGACACAAGAAATGGGGGAAAATGTATATTTATAAATTAATCAGCTGGTGTTCGGGCAACGAAATTGTTTATCGCGTTTAGATAAACGTAGTAGACGAGTTAAATGTACACGTGTGAGCTAGATAAGGACGCATGTGCATACAGGGTGGTTTAAGAATAATAAATAGGTTTTTAAAAAGACTTTATTTAACAACAGGTTGTGGCTATGACGAAATGGCTTTAGTTTTAAAAGGGTAATATTGTTACGGATTAAATAATGTCAAACATCAGACGGCTTTGATAATTTCTAATTACTTGAAAGGAATTTTGTAGGGACGTGGCTGGTGCCCTTGTTTGTCCAAGGGAGTAGAGACCCAATTACCAACAAGTTTAAACGATAGTAATTGCAGGTTGAACTGTACTTAATTAAATTCTCAAAGCAGCTGTATTCATCAAGTGTATGGATACACTTGATGCACTTAGCGGAAAGATATTCCATTGTCAACATCAAGAGGCAAATATGTCATTTATACGTTATCGGATAAACGGATAAGCTGTTCAAAGGCTCGAATAATCGAATACAAAGCGTCTTCATAGAGTATCGATAATGATTCGATTGTTTAATCGTATCGCAGGGGAGAGGTCGACGCACTAGCCGCGCGGGCGCCGCGCGCCGGTTGGCCGGCGAGAGTCACGCCACCGCGCCCGCCTCCTTTGTGTTTAAATTTGGAATATAAAGCGGCCATTTTAAAGAGGCACTCGATCGAATGAATGAATGAACATTGACAACATTGAAGCTACTCGTTGTTGTTATCTACTTCTTTTTTTAGGTATTAAGTAGGTATTCGGTCATCTGTAGTGGCAGAATATAAAAGGTTATCAGGTATCTCGCGCAGTTATGAGCCAGCTGTCTTTTAATAAGAATATTGATGAGGAAGCCATTGGCTGTAGGTACTAGATATGCTCTGTGGAATTCAATTTCAAATGTAAATTGTAGGCTCTTGTATTCCTAGGTTTATTAACTCCACGTTTGAAAACACGTGTTTCTCAGACTGTTTGATTTTAACTCGTGACAAAAATGATGTCACCTCGTAGAAATATTGCTAAAATTCTGCTAAAGTCTGACACACGTGAGGGCCGTACCTACCTACACAAGAGAAATATATTTTACTCTTACTTAGCCGCCTTTTGGTTTACAGAAGACGTCCCTTGAAATGTTTTTAGGAAAACGCCAAAAATCGTATAAACCCACTTTTATTAAATTATGGCGTTTGCTTAAAATAAGTGAGTACCTAAACAAAA
The DNA here is from genome assembly GCA_950022955.1 of Xestia ashworthii. Taxonomy (NCBI): domain Eukaryota; kingdom Metazoa; phylum Arthropoda; class Insecta; order Lepidoptera; family Noctuidae; genus Xestia; species Xestia ashworthii. The sequence goes on along the minus strand of OX465570.1, from coordinate 15,111,411 downwards.
GGGACAAGAAGCTCTTTTTAGCACTCTTACGGATGTAATATAGCTTTGTAGCTTTTATTCAGCTTGCCTTGTTTTCGTGTAAATTTAGCAAGGTGTAAATAAAAGTATACAAGCGAGATATTGCTCAAGACCAAGCATAGATAAATAGGCTTGAATCTGGCATTTATGTGATATTAATACAATCTTCATGACACTATTGGATCGACTGGCTCGGCTTCCGTTTATCTGGATTCAGCTGAATGCCAGTATTTTACATGAAGCTACTACCTATCTGACCTCCACCAACTCTTACTGGGTAACACGATACTTCGACTGTGGATTACATCAACATTTGTATGCGAACTAAATATCCTAGATCTAATTCAATTGTCAACAGCATTGGTAATAGTAATCATTTCCGTGTGTAAATTTACTAAGAACTATTATTTCCTCATTTTATTTCCGATCCATGCAAACCTCAAAACATTATCCTTCTCCAATAAGAAACATACTCATTATCTGCTAACCTCGAAGTAATTGATGATAGACAGAGGAAACGCAAGGAGGAAAAATTAAGAACAATAGTTACCCGTTTTCAAGCCTTGACGACAGTTTTGTGAAGCATACTGAATAGTTGCGACCTTATAGGACAAACATAGAAAAGACTGAGTAATGAAAAGATACATACTTAATATCGTACGGTTTGGAAATCCACTTGTTTGTCAATTGTCAATAGAATTGTGGTTAACGTTCTTAGGTATCCGGCTCGAAGGACCAAAAAAACATCGAACACGTGTGACATCCACTATCTTCATTGGATCTGTGTGGGGTAATTAAAACACACTCCCTCTCAAAGAGAAGGTTTCGGATGTCCCCAGCAGTGGTAACAGTGTAGGCTGATCATGCTTTTTAGTTAACATAAGCACAAATCTCGCCCTTATCCCGATAATTTATAGTCCGTATAATGCGTACGTCTTTTCATTTCATACTTCTCCTTTTACCCATCATAATGTTCAATTACTTCCCAGCCACTATGACCTTTGCCTAATACTTAATCTACAACACCAATTGTCATAACTATAGCCGGTTTCAGTACAGTGAGTCAGTAAACACAACATCTACATTGACATAAGCTCGCCTCAGCCGGTCTCTATGTAAGTTCTCTAACTAAGGTTACGTTACGACCGCGACCCGACCTTGTTCGTTAGTTACGCGACTTGCCGTTGATAACTTTTGAACTTACACCTGCTTATTAACTTTATTGAGATATGTGTTTATTTCCACATTGAACTGGATAAGAAACGCGTGATTTGACAAAACGTGATTGTTGATTTTATTGCATGTTATAAAAATAAATGTTGGTGACTTAAATCTGCCTGAAAGATAAGGCATTTTTAAACTGCTGAATTTTGATATGATTTCATATTAACTTACGGTAGATTATTGTATGATGTCTTAGTGCGGGATGCACCTGGCGTATTGACAGATGCTCCGTGCACCGAATTTATTTATAGAATATCCAGCATTGGATGGATAAGATCAATAAGGAAAAACCGTGCTAAAATGGTTCAACATTGTTTTGTGTATATTTTACTAGTTTACATTGGTTTACCTCACATGTGATAAGGACGGATAATTATATGAGGCTATTATTTAAATTCTGATGAATATAAATATTAAAGGTTAGACAGAGAGAGAGAGGGGGAAAAGAAGATAAAAAAAAGACAGATGGATTCTGTAAGGAATGATATGAAAGAAAAAGTAGTAAATGATAACGTGCCGGCTGACAAATGGAAGAACAACCGTGGTGCGCCAACCTCTTATAGAATGGGAAAAGGGCAGGCAGATGATGATGTTCTGATTCTGTCTAAAGGCTTCTGGCACTGTGGTACACGGCGGCGGTACACGGTTACTTTGTAGTAACACGACACGCATTCAAGAAGACGATGATGACTACTACCTACTCCTACATTATTTGGCTTTACAATGATACACATTTGCGTCAATAAGCAACCCGAATAGCTAACCGAATCCTTTAATCCACGGTTTTAATAATCGTAATCAAAATAATCCGCTGCTCAATGCGATGGCTACTGATATTCTGATATTGTAGCATGTGTATCTTATCTTAACGACGTCATTTAGAAACGTGAGTTAGGTTTAATGGAGGCGGGAAAATAACTTGATAGGTCATCGCTGTGATATCTTAGGCTTAATTAATAATATTATTATGATTATCATAATTATTTTCTAGTCATAAATAAACAAGTATAGTTACGCCTTCGGATTCTTATTAAACGTCACGTTTCCAAGAATTTTATCAACATCAATGGTATCCTTCAACCTTTCTCCTACCCTTTGTGTCACGTTTCCATAAACTGTGGGAGTCTACCAGTGCATTTAAACACACGACATTCAATAGGATTAACGCTTGATAGCTTTTTAAAATCTAAAAGACTTTAGTTTTCCATCATAGAAAAATAAATCAACATTATCTTGCTCTTATTCCAATTTATTTGGGGGTCGGCGCAGCATGTCTCCTTCCATACTTCTATTACTCGTCATCTCATTATACGCCGCCTTTCTTTCTATATCATCCTTCACACATCTCATCATCATTGGAATCTCGTTTTTAACCGACTTCTAAAAAAGGAGGAGGTTCTCAATTCGGATGTTTCTATATTTTTTATATTTGTTCGCGCATAACTCCGTCGTTTGCCATCCGATTTGAAAAATTCTTTTTTTGTTGGAAAGGGTATACTTTCCAAATGGTCCCACAGCCACCAAATCGGGATCTGATGATGGAATCTTGGCGAAATCGAGGGAACTCTTCAAATTTTATAGGATAACGTACAGCGATTTTGGTATTTTCTACAACAAGTGAAGCATTTGCGTTTGATAAGAACCATTCTACATTGGCTTCATTCTGATGATGAAGCCAAGAGTCACGGAACTCCATAATGAGACAATGCATCTTAGTCGTGTTTGGGGTTGTTGTAATTGTAACGATTTGCACTTTCCACCTACCAAGCACATGTGAACCACTAAAAAGTGAAAAATAAAAACTTTTTTACAAAAAATAAATCCGACTTCAAAAAAATTTAATCAATCAAACAAAGGTCACCGACTTCAGAAGCTAAAGTTATTTTTCACTTTTTTGTTTTTTTTTTTAAGTCGGTTTTATTTTAAACAAATAAGCCGGTTTTAGGAAACTACACCATTCACCCTCATTCATTTCGTTTTTTCGTAGATACTCGTTCATACACCCGACTATCAAACTATCAACGAATGTTGACTTTTATCTGACGCACCACAAATGCAAGGCAGAACCATTTGATCAGTGGTGAGGGATCACCGTAAGGGGAAATATTTACATGATTTATATTTTATCAGCCTAGGGTAATTTAACAACATTAGCCCTGGATCGAATCAACTGGAAGTCATGGGGAGAGGCCTTTGTCCAGCAGTGGGATGATGCAGGTTAACAGCAACAGTAACAGGGTCATTTAGGAATAGTCACATGTTGGTTGTGTCGTGACCTGTGGAATTTCTCTATGCCAAACTTTTAACCCTAGGGTCTTACCCGCAATCTTCTGAATCTGACCTGATCTGATCACATTCATTCGTGTTTCTACATTTAAGGACCATTTTCACATTGAAAATAATAATAAATCAATAATGCGTATTACTGCATTTGCTACTGTACACTAAACAACTGGTGCATTATGTAATCGTTACACTTATGTATTGTTTTTTGCAACTTTTACATAACGTACGCTGCGTTTCATGAGCAATCAGTCTTTGTTTATGATCTTTGAATGGTTTAATAAAATTATAACCTAATTTTAAATAAAATAACAGCACGCCTACGTTAATGGTTAGGCAGAGGTGTGCCGAATAAGACGCATAAACTTCGCCATGTTTTAAGTCCCATGTAATAGGATTGAGCCTATTGGCATCAACCGGATACAAATCCAGACTCCGTGGCTGCTACTCAGAAATTCGTCATGGAAAACCCAATGATACTGCCCTACCCGGGCATCGAACTCAGGACCTAATGCTCAGCAGTCGCACAGGATTGGTCAGTTAACAGAGTGCTAATAGCTGACCAGGAAGCGCCCGGCAATATTAATCGCAGAACGAATTGTCTTCCTTTGGGAGGATCATTACATGCCTCTTGGTAACACTGATTGTCCCGTAAGTACTGTCAAAGATCTACGAAAAATACTGCAGCTTTACATGGGTTAAATTATTAAATATATTTCCTACATTATCACCGGACTTTGGTCAATTAATTAATATCATTTGCAGTTAATAAGACTGTCATTTACATAATTCCTTATCGTCAGCTTGATAACAATGTATCGGTCTTTGGACCCGACAGTTTGCGTACCCTTGACTATATCCTCCACGATTAGTTAAATAATTCCTAATTTCAGGTGTTACCTAGGTGACAACAGAGATTTAAGTATGTTTAAAATATTTTACTTAGCTTATGGTCCCGTAGAATATGATTTCTCTTTCTCTAGTGTCTCTAAGTTATTTAATTCGTAAGATGCTTCTAAAGGCATCATACAAAACAAAGACAAATAAACAATCCAAAGAATATTTTATTGTTACGATGTCATCTTTAGCAGCAGTGTTTGCCTAGTGGTGTAACAGTCGGACTTTCATAGCTCTCAAGTTCGAACCCAAGACATGCACCTCTGATTTTTTGGATTCATGTGTGTATTGATCACTTGCTTCGGTGAAGAAAAATATCGTGAGCCAACTAGCATACCTGAGAGATATTTCTCGACAGCATGTAAAGCTAAGTTAGAGGTCCATCCATGGGCGGCATAAAAACTCTGACACCAAGTTATTCACTAGAACAAGAAGACCAACCCAGTTTTTTCAGAGGTACTAGGAACCAGAGATCAATTGAGATGAAGAACAATAAAAAAAGAAACAAAAGAAAAAAAATGTTTTTAAAACATAACCTTTTTTGACGCAATCATTTATTTATCGTACAAACCTACGTGCCAAGGACTAAAAGAACAACGTAAAGAAATATAAGGTAACAAAACAGTTTGTAAAGGAAACATATTGTTTAATTTATATCTTTGTTTTTCACGGAAACACATCCTTTGTGAGTTTTGTGTTTCACACGTGTCGTCCTTTTTGATGATAGGACAAGAAAGGAGGTGTCTGAACTGTCTGATGAGATAATGAGTAATATAGAAGTATGGAAAAAAAAGACAAGCTGCGCCGACCCTAGATAGGGGCAAGAGAATGATCAGGATGCCAGGTCGTTCTTTTTTTTTCGACAAATAATATATCAATATCATATTGCAGAATATGGTAGAAAAAAAAAAAAACTAATTAGTCCGTCAGATAAATTATGAAAAATATTTGACCCGTTTTTTTCTTTTGTTACGTAAATCAAAACTGACGAAGATACGATACGACGCGACGCGACGCTTTTAAAATTCCCAATACGTCACGTAATCACGCCTAGGTATAACTTTTAGCTAGTTCCGACGTCACGAGCCGTGGGGGCTCAGAAGTTTTGATGCGTTTTATCTTTGTCAATATTCATTGATTTACAATAAAAACTTTTTTGCAAAAAAATATAACCGACTTCACACAAAAAAGTGAAAAATAACTTTAGCTTCAGAAGTCGGTGACCTTTGTTTGATTGATTTCGTTTTTTTGTCACCGACTTCTGAAGCTAAAGTTATTTTTCACTTTTTTGTGTGAAGTCGGTTATATTTTTGTGCAAAAAAGTTTTTATTTTTCACTTTTTAGTGGTTCACATGTGCTTACTGCTTACCCTTTCACAGCGTATCGGTGTGATTTTTTGTTATGAACTGTAAACAATAGACAGACGTGAGATTTCAGCGATCCCAGTACATTTGCTATCATTTATTAAGGAGTTCCGTTGCCTATCTTCCGAAGTCACCAGATCTTTATCAATGATCTTTATCAGATCACTCCGAGAAAGTACTCTTCCTAAAACTACCCAAACCGCTTCTGGTGTGCCTATAAATTTAAGGAGTTACCTCTATTTCTCCGGGATCCCATTAAATGGAACTTTACACGTCTAACTGTCGAAATCTGGGTGTATTGTACACTTCTGCATACTCCCTCAGAGCATACAGGCGTGATGTTACGTCATGATGTTGTATAAACAATAAACAACCAAGCGATTGCAGCAATTACTGCAACTTTGCCGTGTATTTTTGAAGAGTTCCGTTTATATCTTCAAAGATCAGAGTCAGATCTTAACCAAATTGAAATGGAACCACACGGAAAGCACCAGCTTTCAAATAAAAGAAGAATCATCAAAATCAGTTCACCCAGTCGAAAGTTCTGAGGTAACAAACATTGTCGAAATCTGGGTATATTGTACACATCTGCGTACCCCCTCAGAGCATACAGGCGTGATGTTACGGCATAATGTAGTATAAACAATGAACCTGCAAGCGAATGCAGCAATCACTGCAGATTTGCCATCTATTTTTGAAGAGTTCCATTGTATATCTCCGAAGATCAGCATCAGATCTTCAGCAAATTAAAATGGGACCAAACGGGAAGCACCAGCTTTCAAATAAAAAAAGAACCATCAAAATCGGTTCACCCAGTCGAAAGTTCTGAGGTAACAAACACAAAAAAAAAAAAAAAAAAAACAAAAAAAAAAAAAAAACAGACGAATTGAGAACCTCCTCTTTTTGGAAGTCGGTTGAAAAACAAAAAATACGTGTCCATTATTTTTCAATAATCTAACTGACGGGCTAAATAGATTTGTAATTTTTTGATACTGTCGTCATGCCTATTATTTGTGTAAGGAAATTAATAGTCATGTAAAGTAAATTTATACGCGCCTCGAGCGTGAAGTGACTCAAACGAGGCATTTAACTGATTGTCAGAAGTTTCGCATGGATTCTCGACGACAATCATAATTTAACAACCTTGTCAATACATATAGGTTACCTAATTGTGTACCTGTTCGCGTTCACATATATTTTTTCCTTTATTTATTTCTAAACAAAGGGCATCCAAGGTATTTAAAACAATATATTTAAAAAAATATTACTGATTTTTTTATTATTATTGTTTTCTTTGACAAAGCATCTGCCATCTTATCTCTTCACCACCACAGGGTGCCAATGCTATAACTTAACGTTAAGCAACACGCCATTGACACTCTATCGACACACTACAGACATTATGTTGCCACTGTTGCAAATTTGGTATTCTACAAAAACTTCAATGGCGTTTCAGCGGTGTCTCACTAGTGTGTCGATAGTGTGGCAGTTCGATAGACTACACTGTCAAATACACTTATAATATTTACAGACTACCGTAACTTTGGCCATCATGATGACATTGACAGATTATAGTGGAGCAGAATACCAATTATTACAGTAGTCTTTCTATGGGGTTTTAATGGCACTACAGTCGTAAGTCAATGAGACACTACTGACACACTACCGACACACTATTGACAAGTTGCTTATTTTACAGAATTGTACCCCTGGTTAACTGGTAAAGAAAGTTAAAGACATAGTCCTTCTTTGTGGTGGGTGGCATTATTACAAAATCACATCTTCTTGTCTCATTACTAATTAAATCGACAAATGACGTATGTATTCAGAACCGGCGAAAAATAATCTCGAAACGACTATGTATAATCGAGCTTACGTGAAGATGGCGGATTGCAGACGATCGCTTGACGGGTTAAGGACGGCAAGAAGCTCCCAAAATATCCTCATTAGGGTATAAGAACAAACAGGTGTTATAAAATACTGCGCAAGTTAAATGTCAAGTAAGTTTTGTGCGTATAATAACATTTTTTGTGCGTAGTCGAGTAATTGTCTTGAGAACAGATCATAATTACAGACACGATGAGTGCAAAGTACACGTTTGTCAGTTTCATATAATTTCGGTGGTTAACTCGAACGTTCGAAGGTCGTAAAATAGGAATTATTTTCTACATGTGTGTATCTGTGTGCTTCCGGACGTCCCCTCATAGCTCATAAACTACTTGACTGATTTTGACACATATGTTGTCATTTGATCCGTTCAATCATTCTGATATCCCGAGTGTCAAGGGCGTAGTTTTCCGTATCATTTTATTGGGTAATGTAATGATGAATTATGTATTTATGTGGAAATGTCCTCGATAAATTGTAGAAATGAAGTCTAATTTCTAGAAACTGAATTGTAGAACTACATCATCATGATCTGCCTTTTCCCAGCTATGTTGGGCTGGGCTTCCACTGTAACTGGATGCAGCTGAATACCAGTATTTTACAAGGGAGCGACTGCCTATCTGACTTCCACAACCAAGTCAGTACTGGGTAATACTGGTTGTCAGACTTTCGGGCCACTGACTACTTGTAACGACTGTCCAAGATCTACAATTGACAGTCGGGACCAACAGCTTAACGTGCTTTCCAAGACACGGAGGAAACTCGGTATGTAATGGGTGGTCACCCAGCCACAGACCAACCGCGGCAATCGCGGCTTAACCTGAAGATCGACCCGAGCGGCTGTTATTATTTAGCCACGAGCTCCTTTGTAGAACTAAAAACAAAGAAGTTTATTGCGCTTTAAAGCATTCTTAAGGCGTAAATACTAAAGCCACAAAGTCTTTGTACTCATAAACAAATAAAATGTGCAAATATCCCTTCGTTTTTCATAGCATGTGCGCGTCTGAGGTCAATGAACGAAATCGCCAGCAAAGTAGGCGTGTCTGTTTATAACGGAAGTCGAATTATTCATAGATGCTCCATAGATCTTGCTAAAATACATAAATAAGCATCTTTTTGTCCGTTTGTGGAAACCTGTTGAGTCGGAGAGAAGTTTTTGTGAGAGTTTACTGGTAAATCCATACTAATTTTATAGAACTGAAGAGTTGGTTTGGTTGAATGCGAATTTCTAGTTCGGATTAAAAAAATATTTTATTGTTGGATAGCTACTCGTATTTATCGACGAAGGCTATAAATTCACGCTAGGACTAAAGAAGCGGAACATCAATGAAAAATGTTGCAAAAACGGGGAAAATAGTATTTTTTATAATAATCGTATCATAAATAATGATTTTTACTCAAGTAATCACTTTGACTTGTGTATAGATATGGGTGTACGTGTAGGCCGGGACCAACAAGAGAAGAATCAACGAAGAACTAGCTCTCATAAGAGAGAAGAACAAGCATTGCACCTATCAAGCCTACAACACCGAAGGTTACCAAAGCAAGAAGTGGCTATATTGTCACTGTATATGGAAATGTTTTTATAATATAGGTCCATCGAAGCCAAGGTTTCAACTAATCAAGAATCTGAATAAATCTTTTCCTTCACCTGACGTATTGCTTATCTTTCTCAACATTGCATGGTTCGTAATAACGCTTAAGTTTTGAAACAAAAGCCAGGTATTAAGTCCAACGTTCTAATAATAAATGACATAACATTGTGTTAAGTGTACTTGATCTGGATATTATAATAATATTGTATGCGGTTGCGAGATCTAAAATCAAGAAGAAGTTTCTAGAAGTGGATCATTGTAAATTTGTAACCCCGCGCGTTTCCACACCAAGGTATTAAACATGTATTGTAGAAGTTGTTTCTACTGGTTTCGTTTATCGATCACCCATAAAACAAGTTATACTGAAAGACTGGCCTTCCAGTCTATATTTTTTTCCAAAAGCCTTGTATGTCTCACTGCTGGGCAAAGGCCTCCCCCATTTCCTTCCATGTACCTACTCTTCTCCAAATTATCAAAATAGTTGACAATAAAATGTCACTACAATTTCAATACGTGTATGATTCATGTTTTATTTATTGCAAGAATAGATGTTCGGAAACAAGAATCTTCAAAACTTGTATTTAGGCGTAAAAAGTAGGATGTGGTATGGCCTAGCATCAAAAGTTACATAATAACGATTTAATTACAAATGATAAACGAAAACGAGGTCAAGAGATAATCAAATTAGACTGTCAGTTAGCTGCAATTAAAACACCATTTTTAAATATTAGGTATGTTAAATACCTTTTGACGATACCAATCACCTAAGAACTGCGCTTTAAATTGATAATCACATGTCTGTTAATACCAACTTGGGTCACAAACAAACAGATAGAATGGGGTGTTGAAGATTCTTGTGACATTGAACTGAATCCCACTGGAATGCGGTGCTCCCGAACAGACCAAGGAATACTTGCTGGCTAAAGAAAAGATAGATGGATTGTGTGAGCAATGGTTTATGATATGAAAGAGAAGGGAGTAAATGATGTGATGCCGACATGGGAGAATAGAAGAATAAAATTTGTGGCGCCGACCCCAAGTAGAATGAGACAAGAGCAAGAAGATGATGACTGGTTCTGCAATTAACATGGTCACCATCTGGGCTCAAGTAATTTGACAAGACGACATAATACGACGACACAGATAATACGACATGATAAAAGGACCAGTTAATTTCGTTAATGGGACGGAATCCGTCAGGGTTGACTGAATTTTCTTTACATCATAGATCTTTAATAAATAAATAAATTGCTGTTTAACAATAATTAAATTAAGATTTGTTACGATCGTTTATCAAACTACAGCTTGTCTTTCGACAAAGGCCTCCTCCAAAGACTTCCATCTTTCTCTGTCTCTTGCAATTTTGGTCCATTCTGGACTCTTTTGAGATCATCTTCCCAGCGTTTCATTTGTCTAGCTATACTTCTTTACTTCATAGATCTTTATGTGCCAACAAATTAACTAGAAATTTATCAACCAATAGTAGAGGTGTACCGTGTACCTTGACGCCTTGTCTTTGGTGCGAAAACGAAGCGGGTCGTCTCTCTAGCATTCACGACACGCACGGCCGCAGGGAGTACCGTAAGGTCGGTATTACATTTGTAAATTACGAAGAGTAATACAAAGATAATAGTATGGATGGAGGGGTCACTTTGTACAATAATGTGAAAGCATGAGATGATGTGACTAAAAGAGTGATGGACATGAATGTTGATGGATGGAAAGGGAGAGGAAGGCCAAAAAAAGACGGATAGATTGTGTGAAGAATGATATGAAAGAAAAAGGAATCTAACAGGGGTGAATGGAAGAACACGTGTTGCGCCGACCCCAAATAGAATGGGACATGGGCAGGAAGATGATATGAGGTACGTAGAGATTGACACAAGCAGACAGAAAGGCTCTTGCTGACAGTGGGTGAATTCGGCCTGTGGATGACGATGAAGTTTTGCAGAGATGGAAGCCGCAAAAATGAAGTATGAAAAGATTCGCTGTATTTTGGTTCTCGGTTGAAGTGTCTTGACTTCATTTTTGTATCATTCCATATTCATACGATACCGATCAAATGACACAGGAAAGAACGTTCTGCTTCTTTTAATTCATTTTTCGATCACTCGAGCAAATGAACGATGCCAGAACCCAAGGTTGCTGGATCAGATTTTTCACTTCGACTGAAAGATGAAGAGGAAGAACACTCATAATTTTGGCGTCTATTGTAATCTTTAGTCTTCTGGGCCTTTTCATTATCTGCGTTTACATTGTGAAGTTATGCGAATAAGGATAAGGACCTCGGAATCCGAGACCTAGAAACTAAGTAATAGATTCTGCACGCATCGACAATATAATATCAGGTAGTAAATCAGTTTTTAAATGAATAGCAGAAAATATCAATGAGAAAGTAGGCGGAGATCATTGCCAAGGAATGTGAAGGTTACATAATCAGCCTATAACGTTCCCACTACTGGGATACAGGCCTCCAATCTGTGGGAAGCATAAGAAAGAAGGATTGGGACGTGATCCACTACGTGGCTCTCGTGCAGATTGGTGATGTTCTGAATTGTTAATTCTAGAATTTGCCATGGAAGTGTAGGTTCTTCTTATTTAACCTCAATTTATATGCGCCTTTTTATCTTTCGTTTTAATCTTGTGAAACGTAAGATTAGACGCTTATTTTCATTCTGTACTAGCAGACCCGACAGACGTTGTCCTGTCGGGTAATACTTACTAACTACTTACTACTACTACTTACTTACGAACCTTCTCCTGATAGTAACAAACACAACAAAAAAAGAATCAGTGAAATCGGTCCAGCCGTTCACGCGTGATCTGTGAACGGCTGGACCGATTTCATGATGAATCCCTATTTTATATATTTTTTCATTTTTATATATTCTATTTATGATATCTCATTTACAATTTTTAGTAATAAAAGGCTACGTATAGCTAATTACTTTTTATTATCATATTATAATATGCTTTACTAATAGCGTTTTTTATAATGTCGTGGTTATTGTTAAAGGCCTATGAAACGGCTTTAATAGAATGAAATAATGGAAGTGATTTATAGAATTTATCATTAAAAGTAATTTCTGGAATAAGTGTTACAGATCTCTGAAGTAACAGTGAGGTTTTTAGGGTTCCGTAGCCAAATGGCAAAAAACGGAACCCTTATAGTTTCGCCATGTCTGTCTGTCTGTCTGTCTGTCTGTCTGTCCGCGGATAATCTCAGTGACCGTTAGCACCAGAAAGCTGAAATTTGGTACCAATATGTATATCAAAGTGCAAAAATAAAAATTTAAAAAAAACATTTTTATTAGGGTACCTCCCCCAGACGTAAAGTGGGGAGCGATTTTTTTTTTAATTTTGACCCTGACGTGTGATATATTGTTGGATAGGTATTTAAAAATGAATAGGGGTTTTCTAAAATCATTTTTTGATAATATTAATATTTTAGGAAATAATCGCTCCGAAAGTCAAAAACAATGTGTCCCCCCCCCCTCTAACTTTTGAACCATAAGTTTAAAAAATATGAAAAAAATCACAGAAGTAGACCTTTATATGAACTTTCTAGGAAAATTATTTTCAACTTGATGAGTTGAATAGTTTTTGAGTTATATAGCACTTTTTCAAAAAAACGCAAATGATAACTTTGTTTTTCATACAAATACTATGAAAAACAAAGTTATTTTTGCTGACGAAAAATGTTGGTATTTTTAATGGTCTGGGAAGCTACGGAACCCTACAGTGAGCGTGGCCCGACACGCTCTTGGCCGGTTTTTTTAGTTTGTAAATATTTTCGTTATCTCTCTCTGGCGAAGACTGAATGCACAGCTAAGCCCCCAAGTTAGTCTGTTATTTTTTATAAATATCTCTAAGAAATCGTCGATCATTTCTTGTTTCTGCTTTGTGTATGAAAGAAGATATGCTGCGCTGACACCAAATATAATAGGATAAGGACTATGCTTTATTTTTTTGTTTTTGAAAATAATACGCCATTTAATTGTTTGGAAATGTGCAAAAAAATGAGGACGCGAGACAAAGTTGAACACTTTGAAAGCAAAGGACGTTTTCACGATGTCAATGACCGTTTACAATAACAAAATGTACGATAAGATAAATATTATGCCTGTTGTTACAATGGATGGCGTTTCAACAAAGAAATAGGCGAAGTTACTACATGGTATGCATAACGTTAGAAGACAAATTTCTCAAACATGAGCCTCGTCGAACGATCCGCTGAATGAATGACAAGGTGGTAGGCAGGGACTCAAACTGTAACCGTAATAATGTGTTTTAAATTTTTAACCCAGATATTACTGAAACTATTTTTGAGCTTCGATAACCGTGATTTTTGAATATGTTTCTGTATATGACTCAATATAACTAGGAAAAATGATGAAAAAAATTTGACTTTTCAGGAAAAGCCAGAAAAAGGTGGCCTTTTAAAAGGCCCGTCGTAATATGGGGGTCGTATACATGTATGGTCGATCTAGTAATGAAACAAAGTTTTATAGAATCAGTATTTAATCAACTCATGTATTAAAAACACAAAGTTATTAGAAATACACACACACACCTGCAAATACGTTTGTTACTGAGTTTGATTGTGATATCCCATAAAACAGTTCTAGGGCTGTAAATGAATTTTACACTTTTGGCAAAAAAGCTCTTTACTTGGCAAACTTTGCATCTTAGTTGAGGCGCACTATATTGAAACAAGTGACCAATCGAAAACCCCATCATCCCAAGATGATTCTCGATGAGACCTAGGCGTAGGACAGGGTCCTCTCATATCGCTCTTTTTTTGTAGGTTTCGAGCAAACGCTTTGCCAATGATCTGAGAAAATAACCACTTGTCTAACTGTCACGCATTATGTACAGCCATATTATCTAGGCTATGACGGAAAAGAGAAAAGTTCCGTTATTGCTACGAATAGAAGTTCGACATAAACCTATGTTCTGGTCCGACCGATCTACCCCTCCCATATTTTTTTATAACAAAGGGTTGGTAAATATGCATATATTTCTTATGTTCTTGTGAAATCTCTTGACTTCATACAAGGGCTCTACAGTCTCAGCATTTGATCCAACAGTAACGACACTGTTGTCATTCCATTTGTAAACTAGTATGTGCTCAGGTAAACTAGATTTGTACTCAAATGAACCTCTATCAGTCTTTTTGAAGTCTTTGTTGGTGGTAAGAGGACACTTAGACGTTCTATTTTCCCGAATCGTGCCAGTCGCTCTCAGGCCCCCCTGTTATCGGTACGGTTGGCTGAACCAACCCAGAAATAGCTGACGTGCCTGAAGGCACAGAAACTTCGCTATCTTCACCGATCGTGTCAATCCTGCGTCTTCTCTTACGCAAGCTCGACAAAGGCACGTCATCTTCCTCGTCAGAACTCTGTGACAACGTTACCTCAGCAGGAGCTTTTAGCTGAGAGCCTACAAGAAAAAAACATAGGTACATATTGTTATAACATAAATAGGAAACATACCTACTCGTGGGTTCATTGATTTGTAAATGAAATAAATTCATAATCACTTTACCTGGAAGATTTTGTAATGTTACGAACTCTTCATCTCCAGAGTCTTCATCAGTAACATCCGCATTGGCATTCTCAGGTGGGAAAATAGTTATTTGGTTCGGCACCAAAGTGACTTCATCAACTGGCTCTTTTCAACGAGATTGAGCGCTTTTGCAAATCGCGCGCTAAAAATATAAATAATCATCGATAAACCCCTATATTACGACGGGACTTTTAAAAGGCCATCGATTTCAAACGTAAAAAAAACACATTTGTTTTGCGTTTTGAACCAAACAAATGAGGTTATATATTGATGAAATAACCAACATATCAATATCTAAGCGAACTTCTATCAGATTTCGCATGTTAATAACATAAAAACTTACCTTTGTGCAGCCATTGTAAAAAAATAATCCAAGATCTTCAAAAACACTAAATATACTTAAAACTGTGTGTCAAATTGTAAACGTAACTGCATCGAATAAAATTTTGATAGCTACTAAGTAAGTTGTCAATATGAATATGCGTGTCAATTGATTGAAAAATTATGAAAAATTAAGGTAGTTTTAGTTCTTTATTTGGGCCTTTTAAAAGTCCCGTCGCAGTATCTGGGTTAAACACTGTTTTTAAAACAGTTTCAAAAGAAAAACACTTTTAGATGTAACAGATACAATAATGTTACCGAATCAAACTGTAACCTTTTATATGTGTTAATAAGTGTTAATATGTGATGTGTAACTAAAATAATCAGTTTTACAACAGACTGCGACTAGATTTCGGCTATCCAATGGCAACGCCGAGTTAACCTGTTAAACACTTATCAACACTGTTAACCTTTTATATCTGTTACCCGCAGATATGTTACGGTTACACGTTTGTAAGTGTTTTGGGTTAACACATTGAAAACACATTTAATTTTGATTCTGTTACCAATTCAACATGTAACACTTATAATTATGTGACCTTTATGAAGGTGTTCTTAAGTCCCTGGTGGTAGGAGTATACAAGTTGTAACGGAATAAGTATCTCGGACCATGAAATCGAACACCTTTTGTTCTACGTGTTCTTAAGATTGGCATTCAAAAGACATTGGAAGTATTAAAGGATTTGACGCGATCAGCTGATCAACATGTGTCATCATCACTTTGCTGCCCCAGTACCATGTCACTTGGGGTCAGCACAATAAGTACTTTCCTTTTTGTTATTCCATTCTATTCTGTCAACCGTGAGGCTATCACTACATATAATTCTTTTTCTTCCTTATCATACAATTCAACCCTCGTTTTCTTGGTCTTCTACTTCCTCTACATCCGTCACACGAGAGGTCATTCGTTTATAATGTTACACCTTGGAAAAGTCGTGAATTTATCTAATAATACATATACATATACATATAATAAAATCGTAGGAAAGTCAAAACTGTACATTGAATATTTTTTAAAAAGAATACTTGGGGCGTGATCTACAATCGATATCGAAGCCAAAAATATAGTTTATAGAATTTTTGTCTGTTTGTCTGGTATGTCCGGGCTAAACTCAAAAAGTACTGCATGGATTTACTTCAAATTTTGCATGAATATTACTAAGAGGTCGGGTTAACATTATATAGGCTACATATTATCACGCTATCACCTACGGGGGAGGAGCACTGGCATCTTAGGTATTTTTGGTGCTGTAGAGCCTTCACGCAGACGACGTCGCGGGCAACAGCTAGTGTACCTATTAATGTAAGTAGTCTCATCGTACAGTCTAGTACCAAACCGCACGTTCTGGTGAAAGACCATTATCAGATATTATAATAAATATTATGCAATACCTATTCATGAATTAGGTACACTTGCTGTCTTGAAGATTGATCACCTTCAAGAAATTCTAAAGATAAAAGAATAGACTTCTGTACCAAAACTCGTGTTCCAAAGTACTCACAATCTAATCATTTCACTTCTTTCGATGAGCGATCTATTTTACTAATACCGCCACCTAGGCTAATTATCTAGATTAAAAAACATTTATCCTTTAGATAACATAATTATTACATCCTATTGAGTTACTAACTCGATATTCAGTAGAAGGTACCTAGATACAGTCACAATCAATCTGTATAAATCATCACCTGCCTGCCTAGCCTTTTCCGAACCATGTTGGGGACGGCTAAATAACGCGATACTCCGTGGTAAGACTGGTTGTCAAGACTTTCGGGGCACTGACTGCCAAAGATCTACAAATGACATCTGGGAGCACCGGCTTAACGCGCTTTCCAAATGGTTAGCCATCTACGGACCGAAGTAGGCAAGCGTGCTTAACACTTAGCGAAATTCTACAGCAATTTTGTAGTGGAATTACGACATGACCGAAGATGACTCTGAAACAAATGTCCATGCTCATCACACAAACATTTGCTCCTACCGGGATTCGAACCTGGGACCCTAAGAGCATAAGGCAGCCTAACTACCGCTGCGCCACTTTAATGAAACCTTACGTTTTTTTTTACTTTAGATACCTAAACATCGATTTTATAAAGTGTTGATCAAGTGAACCATTTACGTTGTAAATCAATGCTTTTCATATTCGTTGCTCATCTGAAGTGTTGGAATTTTGAACCGTTTATGTTATAAGCTAATGTTATTCTGATTAATTGAAAAATTAAACCGTTGATTTTATGGTGTTGACATTTTGATTGTTGATGTTTTGGTTTTTGAAGTTGAGTACCCCACCCCTTTGAGATAACTCCTGTCATTATAGTATGGGTTCTGTGTATTTATTATTTATACAATCAGTATAGTAGGAAGACGCGTTGGAAGACCTCCCACTAGGTGGACCGATGACCTGGTGAAGGTTGCGGGAATCCGGTGGATGCGAGTCGCAAGGGACCGGTCAATGTGGCGACACTTGGGGGAGGCCTATGTCCAGCAGTGGGCGTCTTTCGGCTGAGATGATGATGATGATGATGATAGTAGGAGAAAATCATTTCCAAAAGTTGTTAAATGTATACTTAGTGGTCGGACTGTCCACGATATTTCCATACTTAATGAGTACCTTTGTATCGAAAGTCGTTTGTTATCTTAAGGTTATCACTCGGAGAAATGTAGGTAGGAAGGTATTAATTTTAATATAATAACTGATATCAGCAGGAATTAAGATTAGGACTGGCATTTCAGAACAAAGCTCAAGTCATCGAATGATTTTTCAATTTAATTCTTATAAAAATCGATTAACGATTGAGCATCTTTCTAGAATACGGACCTCCCACTTTCCTATTAATTACCTTGAAGCTAATTATCTTGTTTTGAAAAAAAGTTGCACTATAGGTAATTTATATCTTCGGGACCATTCCAAAGGCACTTGAACTCATGCATTCTTTACGTATTTATTTGAGATTCTTATTTATATTGCCTTGACAAATGATATGAAAGAGAAAGTATTAAATGCCGTAAAGTCTGACAGAGGGAAATAGAAGAAGAAAACATGTTGCGCCAACCCTAAGGTCCATGTTCACCGAAAAGATAACTACTTTAACTACAGCCGTTTAAAACACATTTTTGTATGGGAACATGGTCACAGTGACAGCTGTTTTAAGATAATCAGACCGTCATTTTTTTGGTGAATATGGACCTTAATAGAATGGAACAAGGGCAGGAAAATGATGAAGATTCTTAAAACCTTACACGATCCTATAAAGTGAAATAGTAAATCAATTTATTTTTCAGTACAAAAGATAACAAGAATAGTCCTGTTATTTTTTCATAAGGCTCTGTCTATAATGGTCTAGTCTTAAATTTCACAATCACATTTAATAAGTTTTTTTTTTAAAGTTCATAATGGCCAAAAGTAATTTGATCAAACAGCCATTCGTATATAATTATGTCACGTATGTATAGAAAAACTAGGCGACAGTATATGGACATAAAGTCGAGTCACTGACCTCAGCTGCGAACTAGTCATTTGGCGAATCGAAGACGGGCGCCCGCCATACATAGGAAGAATGCGGCAAACTGGTAGTAATAGAATAGTTTTTTGGGATTTTGGATTTCTATTTCTTGATGATATTTAACTTGAGCTTATAATAATACAGCCAGAACAAACAAGGCATTCTGCAAACATTGGTGATAGAACCTGCATTAGGTAGTTTGTGGATTTTTGTATGGTAAAAAAAAAAAGCAAAAAGCAGGCAATTTGGGAGAATGTCTCTATTAATTTTTGACGTTTAAACATTTCTAATTGTCAATCAGCAATTTCGTTATTTGAATATATGACTTTTGATTTGTCTTATTTGAATTAATGTGTTTTGATTTTGAATCACACATACTCCTGATACCCCTATTCCTCATACTTCTGATCTAAGATCAATAAACACAGTCAGAACCAACCGAAGATTAAATAACCACAACGCACTGTAAAGTTGAAATCTGTCAATTCAAGAAAAAGAAAAGCAATCACCACAAAAACTAAAATTATGGATCACTGGAATTTACTATAACGTCATTCTTCTTTATAGAAATACGGTTAACAGAAGAAATGGTAAACAATATGCAAAATCTAAAATAACTTTTTATCAGACAGACATTTTAAAATCTCCCAATCAAAAACTAATCTCGAAGAACCGAATACAATATCAAAACATGTGCCAATATTGGGAACAAACCTTTGCTATCGGTTGTACAAAGTTCGATAGATAAATCTGATACATCCGTTTTCAATACAGGCCAGAGATACTTCACAAAGCGGTCATGAAACAATAGCCTCAGATATGTAAACATTGATACAATAACCCTCCATATAGACTCTCTTAGGATATCTGCGATGTGAACAAACGGAACGAGACTTGACGATACCGGCCAAATCGAGACAATATTGATAGGAAGGGCTGACCAAAAAGTGTTAAGAAAGTAGGTAAGTCTAAAATCAAGAAGGTAATCCTTCTTGATTTTAGAAGATTGGATTGACACTGTCACTTACGGAATATCTTTCGTGGCTCTCGATATTTCGACGCTGTTGCAAGCGCCATGATCGAGGGATGACTCAATAATAATGTCATCCCGATATTGCATCGAAATATCGGGAGCTCACAATAATTGAAAAGTAACTCCTGAGATTGGGTGGAATTTTCCTAGCACCAATCATCTCCAGCAGTGGGTATCACTTCACAGATTAAAGAAGTGACCAGTCCATAAAACGATTCATATAAAGCTGGAAAGATCCGGAAAATAATACCATTGACGTCACTGGTTTTTAAAATCTTTTAAAGTAGCAGTATGTATGGCCACAAAACTTTTCAGCAAGACACCTAGTAATTATAAAGTTTATATTATTACACGGCGACCAAACAGGCTATACTATAAATTAAAAAACAAAGCAAAATATAAGCAAAGAAACATCACAGTTTATGCGGATCTCCCGTTGTATTAGAAATATGTACATAGCGAGACTTTGTCATAGTGGAAATGTTTAGCTTGATGACGCCGCCGCGCCGTGTGTACGAACACTTGAAAAGTTATAAATAAGACAGAAATTATTTTATTGTAAACTTGAGAAGTTTTAAGACAGAATATATTTTTTTGTGAACTTGAAACATATTTTTTATCAACACGTTGACGTGGATAATTGCAAGTGTGTTTTGTTCCTATTGTTTCTTTAATTATAGCCTAAAGCTATTTACTCGTAATTTAACTTGAATCCTTAATTAGCATACAGTCACACAGTCATACGATGTCGTTAATTTAGTACCAGACATGACAGGAGGTACAAAATTTGTTTTTTTTTACAAAAAGATACCACAGTAACTGTGGGAAATAATTATATTAAAGTAAATGTATCATTAACATAAATTCATTGGTCCTATCCTACGGTAAGAATAAAATGTAAATGAAAGATCTAAAACTGTTGAACAAACGGTTGCATACAACTGTTTCATAAACGCACTCATCATCATCTGCGTAGCCTTTTCCCAACTATGTTAGGGTCGGCTTCCAATCTAACCGGATGCAGCTGAATACCAGTATTTTACATGGAGCGACTGCCTATCTGACCTCCATAACCCAGTTAATACTGGGTAATACGATACCCCTTGGTAACACCGCACCGGTTGTAAGACTTTCGAGACACTGACTGCTTGAAATGACTGCAAAAGATCTACAAATGACAGCCGGGACCAACAGCTTAACGTGCTTTCTGAGGCACGGAGGAAACTCGGTATGTAAGGGTGGTCACCCATCCACAGACCAACCCAGGCAAGCACGGCTTAACCTAAAGATCGGCCCGAGCGGCTGTTATTACTTAGCCACGAGCTCTTCATAGACGCACTGATTGTATGAAATTATTCTCGGATTATGCGATTATTTTCAATCTCACACCCTTAGCGGCGTAGCACGCTTCTTCTTCTATAGTTCTACTCTTCATCTCAGCAGTCACCTTTTCTTGCCATATCATCATTTACACAGTCCATCCATCGTTTCTTTGGTCTGCCTCTACTCTTATAGCCATTATAGTATTTTCATGTTTCAGACACTCTATACTTATGAGGAAATATAGTATTTACACACTATAGGTACTTACACTTTTTACTATCATTCATATTCATTTTCCTTGTATATTCTTTTACATCTAAGTCGCGCTTTGGCAGTAACTATTTTAGCTCACGTTAGTTTCAATCTAGAACGATGTTTTAACATCGATTTTAGCTGAAATAAAAAATAATTTTTCAATGTTTACTTTTTTGACATTACGTCAATTGTCAAGCTGTCAGTTACTTTTCCTCTACTTTTAATTTTCTTACTGGCCTAGGCCTATGAAGGTTTCTTTTGATTTATATAATTTTATTTTATTTTGTCAATATATTAGCTCAAATAATGTATTTTAGAGTTAATTACGATTGTTTACTAAATAACAGTATCTCATCTTACTTTTATAAAATTAATTAGCACGCTCACAGAATTCTTCGAGGAAGTTTTTTACTGTATAATACTGGTCGTTTTAAATACAGGCAACTCACATTTTGATTTTAAAATCAAAATAATCTAGAGAGAATGAAAGAACTAAAATAAAACAATTGATGTGGAAAAACTGAACAAAAAAAGAATTTTTGGGTATAAAAGGGCATTCCTGACACATTTCAAGTCAGTCTACTACGGGATCTCAAGCAAGTTACTTTATAATATATCAAGTCACCGAATTCCCGGTGAAGTTCGCCCTCTGGAGCTGTACCTTGGTGGCGCTGACGCTCTGACGCGCCCCAAGCCCTGAAGCTGACCAGGAAGCAGTACTCCACGATCTCTACTGAGCTGGACCAGGAGGTTGGAGCAGTAGCTTGGTGGCGCTGACGCTCTGACGCGCCCCAAGCCCTGAAGCTGAATAGGTAGCTGTTCGCCTTCACAAACAAGCCCTGAAGCTGACCAAGAAGCTGTTCGCTTTCACAGAGTTGGACCAGGAGGTTGCTCAAGCCAACAAGTATTGTGACCTTCCTCTAACTTTTGTGTTTTTCTGTGAAGCGTGATAGGACTGAATTTTATTTAATTAAATTAATTGTTTGTATTACTTTTTTTTTTTGGATAAGTAATACGACACCATCTACCCTTCATACTCAACATTATATTATAATATTATATAATAATATAATAATAATGTTTATTTTTCTTCCACAAATAATACTTATAAACTAACACATGCAGATTGATTGAAAATGATCACTATGTTTATTTGTGGGAGACTGGTGCCTAAACTAAGCCTAAACTTGTATTTCAGGACACCAGGGACTCCCCCCTACAGGCAAAATTACATTCTTCATTGGTTATTAAAATAACTAGGTATACTGGTGTCTAGTTGTTGTAATTAAAGGTATACAGATATGGATATTTGATGGAAAGAACAAAACATTATAATTTAATAGCAAAATAATAATAGAACCTTAAATTTATGTGAAGTGTAGTGAATTCTCCAAATTATTAGAAGGCGAAATGAGGGTGTACTGTGACTTAGTGTCGAGTTCCAGTAGTGCGCGTACCAAAAGTCAAAGGAAGAGGGTAGACAGACTTGTCTGCTCCTAACAAGTTTTTCCATCCACCCGCATTCTCCAGTCAACCCGCGATCATGGCGCTTGCAACAGCGTCGACATATCGGGACCTCAATACAATTAAAAATCACGGAAGATATCCCGTAAGTGACATTTTAAGTTTAGTGTACTATAAAGACTGTCTGACCCTTCGTGGAATACAGACGTCTCGTTCTGATGTTATTAGGCGGCCCATAAGGACACTCGTGATATCATCAGGGAATCCGTATAAGGGCAATGAGCAGTAATCGAAATACAAAGCAGTTAGCTCGTCATCAATATTGGTGGGTCATTTTGAATGATGACGTAACCTTGCAGTATTTTTTTGCCTGTAATTCCAAAAGGGGTAGGTAGTGGCACATATGGAAAAAAAAAATCGCTAGTTATAGGTCCGTGTTATAGGAGGTGCGTCTATTGGCATCAAACAGGCACAAGTTGCAACTCCAGGCCGTTACTGAGCCTGCCTAAGTTGCGGGCCTGTTCGAAAGAGATACCGCGGCCCGGAATATAAAGGGCGAGGAGGGAACATGGATGGGTTTTAAGTCAGTAAAAGTCTGACACTCCCTCCCGCTCCGCCCAAAGTGGGAGAAGTTATATGATGATTTCCCATCCTAAAAAAAAAGGCCGTTACTGAGAAATTCCTGATGGAAAAACCTACTTGCACTTTCTTCAGTCGGGAAATCGAATTCAGGACCTCATGATGAGCAGATAAAGCTTGAGATCGCTAAACCTCAAAATAAAACAAACATCTATTTCACACTTATAAAGCTCTGGTGTAACGATAAATTTCACCAAGTAATTGGGTACTTGATGAATCGCAAGTGTCATTTAAATTCAGCTTCAAACGTCACACATAAAACAAATTCTAGGTCACAAGTCTGATAACCTTTAACTAAAATAGATTCACAGCTAGTATCTGTTCCGGCCAGCACAGGGACGATGTTCCCTTTATTACCCTCGGAGTAATTACAAGACCATTGGCATCTTGATGATCATCAATACAGGGTGAATTTTTTAAGCGGGTGTGGATGGCCAAATCCGAAACTATGAGTAAAAGCAAAAAATACTCAAAGGAGAGAGTCCGATTTTGATGAAAACTAAAACAGCGACATTAGATTTTTGAAAAATCAGTATTCTTAGCCAAGAATTCAAATTCAAATTGTGTATAAGTTAGACCATTTTATTTTACATCTGACATAAGCCTAACGGTAACGAGAATAAAGGTCACTTGTAGTTCAGAGAATATCAAGCAAAGGATTCTACACAAGTCAGAGTACTGAGACAAGAAATATGTCGCGCAATTTGTATGAGAGATTCGTCAAATTCTGTGACATGTGTCACTAGAGGACGTGCTAGGAATTCTTATGGATCGACAGTGGATTAATTTGAATATAGGTACATCATCACGCGCCTAGTCTTTTTCCAACTATGTTGGGGTCGGCTTCCAGTCTAACCAGATGCAGCTGAATACCGATATTTTAAATGGAGCGACTAAATATCTGACCCTCACAACATAGTTAGTACTGGGTAATACGATACCCTTTCACAGACTTTTAGGCCACTGACTAGTTGTAACGACTGTCAAAGATCTAGTCCGGGATCAGCGGAGGCACGGAAGAAACTCGACTAATTTATGTAAGCGTTGTTTAACTTGAAGCCGCTGTCATTATCTAGCCACGAGCTCCTCATATTCATTAGAGTATACGTCATCACGAAAGCATTAAACAAGTGATGTGCCTCAGTTAAGAAATTACTAAGAAATTCTAATGATTATCAGATGCAAATAAATAACAGACGAAGTAGTCCTTCGTAAAGCATCAGGTGAGCTTATGGTAAATCTTCTTCAAATTGAAAGCCTTTAGCAAACTACCAGGCATATGCTAACCATTAGGCATATACGCATAAGAAGATCATCAATTATTTATTATCTTGTTTTGTCATAATGGAATGTATATTGTGTATTGTCCTAACCTGCATGTTATTTATGTGTATACAAACAAGGCCGATTCGAGTGCAATTGCCCTTAAAGGGCATACATTGGTGAAGTTCAGTAGAAACAAATGCGGACGAAGCCGTCTGTGGTTTCTGCCTTTATACATCGCGTGGCTTTCCGTATTTATGTATCACCATCGATGTGGCCATCAATAATGATAGATACTGACCTGGACTAAGGTCTTAAAATTACTCGTCAAAGGAAAAGTCCTTCGGAATGCATGATATGTGTCGATGTGGCCTTACTCGGACATCTGCATATGATTACATTGTACTGTTTTCATTGACATTTCATTCATTCAGTTTCATTTGCATTTTTCAGATCAGACGACAGTCTATGATGATCAACTGCTGGGACTCAGGCTTAGGTGAGAGGGGGCGGGCGGAAATTCGCTCATTGCATATAATGTGTCAATCCCGAACTGCAAATATTAGGATATAGTGGCTTTTATGATTCAACGGTGTATGTTTTCATAAAGCGTATTTATGGCGTTAAAATTATAAATGCTACCTTGAAGAGGCCAGATGCTTCCATGCTTAACGAGACCCACGGTTTTGTTATTTATTTTCACAAGTATTCCGGAGTCTATAGTCAACCAAGTTTATTTTAGGTTCTTGTCTTATTTACCCCCAAATCTGGTTCTTTCATATAAATAAATGAGTAAGTAGCACAAAAGATACCAGTATCAACTCAACCTACTAATATTGCGCAGTTCACATGGACGATTGAAAAAAAACACGAAGTGCGGAAGACATTGCTCTTTGCGCCTTGATATCGAACCTTCGTACTGCGTATTTTATTAATCGGCCCACATGGAAGTCTTTGTTTAATTTATATTGCATTGTTGACTATTTTCTTTTATTTTCAAAATGTAAAGCCATTATGACTCAGGGCTTTTTAAATAAAGACTAAAAATAATAACGATGATTTGCGAAACAAGGTATGACAGTCTGATAGTGAAGCCCTATACTTGCCTACAGAATCAACTATCCGTGCCCTATCAGAAAAACAAAAGGTCATCAATCCCTAGAAACTATCCGGCTCGAAGGACAATTCGACGTTGTATTATAATTTAATTCGACCCGAGGGACCACGTTCAGTTTTTAACTTTTTAAAATTATTCTTGTTTCAAATAGTTACTACCAGGACATTTTTTATAGTAATGATGTAATAATGCTCAAATAACCTTCATTAAATTGTTGTGTGATAGATAATGTGATAATAATATGCGTGCTTTTGTGATAATGTTAACATAATAAAAATGCACTACTTCAGTCACATTTCAGTACGCAGTTTGTGTGTAATTTTATCAAGGGGAAAAAGTAACATTATTTTAATTTAAACTTGAAATGCGCCAACGGTTTATAACAACTAAACACACGACCAACTAAGTAATTAATAAACGTTTACATAATACCTCTAAATTAACTGAAGAATTCATTAAAACTGTGGATAATTTCTAGATTTTTCAGTATTACAAACTAAATAGTTGCGACTCGAAACATTCAGGTCAAGGCTTGCGATAAAAGGTAAATAGATGGGCAAAAATGTAGATACATAAGTATTCTACTAATATTTAGAGAACGGTACGTAAGTAGGTACTACATAAATAAATATTACTGCAGTATTACGCACAGCATCCGAACGTTATTAACAAGAAGGGATTACATAGAATTGGGATGTCATATCTCTTAATGGTCATGGAAAGGGTACTATCCGAAGAAAATATTTCTTTTTCTCGGTGTCTCATTCAGCGTTGCTTTGAAGCAAAATTTCATAATTGCCGAGGTTGCCTGATGTGTCAAACGTTACTAGTTACTTAGTAACGTTTTAATATTATTTTTTTTTATAGATTATGATTTTGTCTTTGCTCAGTATAATTTTATACATCTTTGTTTCCTGTCGTGACACAGCTAAGTGATTAATGAAACTTACCCTGGAAACAGGTGCACATCTTCCACATGCCAGTCCCGCTGGCGGTCTTGTGTGTGGTTCAGGAGTTGGCACTATGGGACCTTCCTTTATTCTGAACAGCGAAGATCTGCGGCACTGTTGAAATAATTGTTTTATGAGTTATTGTTCTCGTTCTGTCCAAGTAAGGAACTATGGATGTAGAGGAAGAGGAAGGCCAAAGAAAATAATTATGGATGGGTTGTGTGAGGAATGATATGAAAGAGAAAGGAGTAAATGATGCCGTGACGTCTGACAGGGGAGAATTGAAGAAAAAACCGTGTTGCGCCAACCCCTTACAGAATGCGAAAAGGACAGGCAGATGATGATGCTCTGATTCTGTCTAAACTGGATGAAGTGTGTGATAGCTATACATAGAAACAGTGAAGGGAGGCATTATAAGGAAATTACCGATGGGAATTGTGCACCAAGCTTTTGTCGTTTTTTAATTCTCATGACCGTTTTTGTGAATTTAAATATTTTGAATTTAAATATGACAATACAAGCGCTAACGTGGAAATATTATTGTTTACTGTATCATTAAAATCGGTATAATAAATCCATCAGAAGTTATTTACCAAGGTAGCTCCAATGAAGCGAAATAATTAAGAGGATGAAAATATTCCATTGACCATACAGAGTACCGGACAGAGTAAATTTAAATTATATCACAATTTCAATTTACTCGGTATCTACTATAACAATTAATTCAAAAGAAGTAAATCAGTCAGTAATTGCCCTTTAATAGGGACGTTCATTTCGTCACAGTAATGGAACGTATCGATTAACATATTTTCTCAACTTAAATCCCATCACGGAATGTGACTCATTTCTGTTTATATTTTTACCAATATGAAACGTACTAATGAAAATTTTCGAAGAACTATTGGGAAAACGTGACTAGTGAATATCTTATAAACAGTATGACTAACTAAGAAGCAAATTAACGTACTATGATTCTGTTTGAAGAAATCACTTCTATTTCTAAAGAAACTGAACACGAGAACGTCGCAAATGAAATGTTTTCAGACTCAGATTATGATGCCAAAAATAAAAAACGCTAACGTGCACGCGTCGGAATGTAGGTTGAAAATATAAGTATGAATTAGAATATGATTTCAGAATCCCAAATTCTTAGTGGTAAAACGTTTCGTAAAGCTAGGTGTCGGATTAACAATAGTGATGAAAACAACGATGTTATTTTATGGGTAGAGCTAGCTAGTGGTTAACGTAACAGATATGAACACTCAATGACAACGTCGTTTGAGTCTACTGATGACCATATTGCCACACTAGTGGCAGAAAACGGGACTGAAGATGCAAAACGACATTGCAAGATTTTTGTTGATCGAGATATAAGCTGTGAAAAGATTTAGATATTGCATGACATAGAAACTGCAAGTGTTGAAACTGAAGTCGTTGAAGGGAATTGCCAAATAGTTGATGCAAGTCATGAGAAAAATAAGCTGAGTAGGTATTGCACCGGCATTTGGTGTAAATGACGGTGATCATATAGTCTGTGCTGTGGCCGAGCGATTAGCTGCTGCGCTACGTGTCATGTGTCCGATCCCCGCACGGAACAAATATTTGTATGGCCTACAGGTAGTTGTTCCGGGTATGGCTGTTTGTGCATGTGAGTGAGTTAAATGTTTGTAAACGCACCCACCATATAGGAAAAGTACATAGTTACCCCACGGTAACGTTTTAAAAAAAATAAGAATGGTGGAAAGAAACCAAAGCTAGAAGAAACTAAGAAAATACCAAATAAATATTGAATATAATATTTAGACACGTGTCCTAAGTAGTATGACTGACACATGAACATGATACAAGTTACAACTAATACCTTCGAGAAAGAATACAATTTTATTTCCGATATTTTTTACTTAGTTTATGTTAGAAACCAGTTTTGATAAACAACGTGTTTTTAGCATATCATTAAAACAAATGAAAGCGGAAATTATGGAATGAATACTAATACCCTAACGGCGTGTACAGACTACAGTAGTTGCTTTAACGGAAGCAGTCGGTCAAATATCTTTAATCTTTTTACGATATATTTTGATAAGTACGAGTATTTCAGAACCTCAATCAGGTGCAGACTTTTGATTGACGATATCTGGTGTGTCGCAGGAACCACTTAGGGTTCACCAATTATTAACATGAGATCTTAACATAGATAGATCCTTCATTGCCTATGGACTTACATCCTGCAACAATAAGGCCAAAGCCGCTAAAGATTCGCTGATACTTTAAGCATTCTCTTGATAGACCATACGACCTTCTTAGAATAGTTCATTTACAGTGATAAATATTTTGACTTTGCATGATGATCAAAATCTCAGTAATATTTATTTTCGCAGCAATAAGGTTGATTTTATGTTGTCGGATTTCTGCTATCAAGAGGTAATATAACCGTCAAAGGACTGTGTAAGTAAGTAACATTCGGCAAAAACGCCACAGATTGTTATGATGATGATGATATTATAAAGGTAAAGCTAAGGAAGGAGGTGATAAGATAAGGTAAGAAAGCAACTCACAATGATTTCACTTTCAAACTTGGCATAAGGTTCGGAAGTTCGTTTGCGCGCGTACACAGCTTGTCTGAGCGAACTGCTTGTATCTCGGCCACACCATCCTCCGACGCGTTCGCCAACCACCTCCAGCATGTCGGCTACGCGGCTGTGGACAAAATAAGAAGAAACATTAAAACAATGAAATCTCATCGTTAAAAACCTCTGTGCTGCCACCGACGACGCCGTGGATTTAGCGAAGTTTTGGACGTGCTATAGAATACTGTCGAAAAAGGAGAAGATGATGTGAAAAATGGTTCTTTAGGACAACGGCAACGTTATCAAGGATTTGTTTTTTTTTTCGGCTTCTAAGTTGAATCATTTGACTCCACAACTTATGTAACGCTAACAGCATTACGGCCCACAGTTTTGTTTTAAATTTTATACACGATTCCTGGATGACATGACCGGCAATGAAAGCCGCGAACCTTTAAGCACTATTTCATTTTCACTCTTTCGGTTTCTTTGGTTTTTGTATTAAAAAAAATCCCTGCGGTAAGCCGCAGGAGGAGGTAGATTTCGAAGAAGGTGCTGGAGCGTCCGACTATTGAAAATTTGTATAAAGAGTTGTACTTATGTGTACAATCTACAAAAAAAAATATGATTTCAAAATCGTTGTCCTGTAATGGAAAGTTTACCCTTTTTAAATTCTCTCATAAGAGTTTATCATGGAAACGCCCTCAAA
This sequence comes from Xestia ashworthii, assembly GCA_950022955.1. Classification (NCBI taxonomy): domain Eukaryota; kingdom Metazoa; phylum Arthropoda; class Insecta; order Lepidoptera; family Noctuidae; genus Xestia; species Xestia ashworthii. The sequence continues at coordinate 15,081,373 of OX465570.1, read as the reverse complement.
TGTTTAGTTATAATTTTTTATTTCGAAAACTATAAGTTTTATCGCTAAACTTTGAAGGTAACAATTGTAAAGTAAACAATTTGCTTTAAAAAAAAAATATTTGCGACGCTCAAAATGTTTACTGTTTCGGAGATATGATTTTTTTTTGCAAAAAATTTGGAATTTTCAACCCCCTCCCCAATTTAGGGGTTGCATCAAAAAAGTTTTAATTTAAAGATGTCCGTATTCGCACTCAGAATGATAAAAATGAGAAACGGTTCAAAAATTTTCCATAGGAAAAAAGTTATGGCCAAAAAACTGATTTTAGAAAAACCGCCCCCCCCCCCCCCCCCCGCCGCCCCACATGGACGAATTCCGCCCATTCACGAACTTAGCCTAAGTTTTGACCGTTTCGATTTTTTGGGCAAGTTTGAAAGCAATCGGTTCATAATTGCGACCTGTAGAGTGTGGCTAAATTTTGCTTGTCACCCATATACATACGTATTCATATATATCCCCGTAGGTGAGAGACCAATAGGTAGATTTTTTTTCTTTCAAAAAAAGGAAATCTACCTAAAAGTCATTTATTAAAATAGCCAGAATGTGCAAGTTTTGAAGGCAGTCCCCCAACACCTGCCTTTCGTCACTTCCTAGTGTTAAAGCTAGGGGAAGAAGGTTGGAACCAAATACCCAGCAACACATCTGTCTGTTTGGTTAGAAAGGAAAATAGTCCTTCAAGGCAACGGTATCTAATATTATATTTATGGCTTCTAAGTTGAGTCATTTGATTTCACACGTTATGCAACGCCCACATTACGGTAAAGCACTATTTAATTTGAATATTTAATATAAAGTGATAATTTGGTCCTTTTAACCTTTGTAGTCGAATTAAGTCAGTCAAGTCATTTATTGAAATTAGGGTGAAAATCAGCACATTTGAATGTTAAAATTACACAAGACATTCTCCCAAAATACCCGACTTTCGTCACTTCAGTTGTGTTTTAGGTGAGGAGGACAGAAAGGGTGGCGGTACAAGCTCAACAGCTCAGCATAACGAATCTGTCGCATAGGTTGGATGATTGAAAACTTTATAAATATGGTCCTTTGAGGCAACAACGGTAAAACCGTAATATTTTATTTTTGTCTTTAATGTTGAGTCATTTGACTATACAAGATACCTCACGCCTACAGCATAACGATCGAGCCTTATTACGGTACTTAAAATTAACGGATTTGATACCATTATCTTTTGCGGACTTTTTTTGGTAGGTAGTTTGCTTAATTTTTAGCTCGTGGCTAATTAATATAGGCAACATTTCCAGAGTTTGACAGTACCAAAAACCGTGTAATTTTCTTGATTTCTAGCGCCAGAAAGATGCGTTTCGTTTACAAGTTTGCCTAGGTCAACCGGACCGTTTTTATAAACTTGAAAAGTCAATAACCCTTATCTCTAATGACGTAGCCGCAAGTTCACTTATCATTCTGCAAATATAAGAAATGATTTCAATATTTCACTGACTCGTGTTTATTTGATAATCGCTTCCGAATATTTATCAGTTAAGGTTTCAAATCAGTAATGGGAATGCAACACGTGATTTTAGGTGATAACATTTTTTTTCCTGGTAATATTTATGCTGAAAAAAACATCTTAAATATATGAAAAACCATGTTTAAATAATTGTACAGTGATTCATGATGTTTCTGTTGTGAGTTCAAAGGTATGTGACGAACTGACGACGCATCTTCGTATTTAACATATCAGATCGATTGTTACAAAACATCGAGTTATTTGAACGTGTGTTGACACAAGGCTATTGTCGAAACTAAACCAATGTGTTAATGAGACATCTATATAAAACAATATCAAAACAGAGTACGTTATTATAGAAGTTCATAATGTTAACAAGACAGACTGAACATCCTTGGACAAATGAAAGTTTTAAAACATGCTCCGTTTTCCTTTAAAACCACAGGAATACATTAGGAAAATAACCAGACACACATTTACGTTTTCACATTTTCAGATCGTAAAAATATAAATGGCGTACAACATAAAAAGAACTATAAATGCTAAGGAAATACAAAGCGCTATTTAAAAAAAAGCGGCCAAGTGCGAGTTGGACTCGCCCATGAAGGGTTCCGTAGCAGCAAGTAACATAATACTGAAAGTTCTTGTAGTTCGTAGTAAATGAAAGGTAAATTGCGGTTTATGATTTATGACGTATTAATAAAAAACTACTAACTAGATCTCGTTCAAACCAATTTTCGGTGGAAGTTTACACGGTGTTGTACATCAAATATTTTTTTTAGTTTTGTCATTCTCATATTTTATAAGTTACAGGGGGGGGAGACACATTTTACCACTTTGGAAGTGTCTCTTGCGCAAACTATTCACTTTAGAATAAAATGGTATTAGAAACCTCAATATCATTTTTGAAGACCTCTCCGTATATACTCGCCACACGTATGGGTTTGATAAAAAAAATTATTTTCAGTTCTAAGTATGGGGAACCCCCAAAATTTATTGTTTTTTTTCTATTTTTGTGTTAAAATCTTAATGCGGTTCACAGAATACATCTATTTACAAAGTTTCAACAGCATAGTTCTTATAGTTTCGGAAAAAGTGGCTGTGACATACGGATGGACAGACAGACATGACGAAGGGTTCCGTTTTTTGCCATTTGGCTACGGAACCCTAATAATGGAACATCCTGGTAACAGTAACACAAACTGGATTGCGAATCGCGTTTCGAAGAACGTAAATGAAAGAAAAATGTGAAAATGGTATCGAAGTTTCCAAAGTCAATTTCAACTCTCACATAATCCATATTATACACGAAGATTTGGTTGGGATTGTTGGCATCTTGCATGGTGGGCTAGTGAATAGTGACCTCTGCCCGGCGAACGATGATGTCGTGGAAATGACGAAGTTTTGGGCCAACGTGAACCAAGAAGAAGGGAAACTAAATCTCAAAAATCATAAGTTAGGTGTACGGTTCGAATTTATCGTTTCATATATCTATATCAAGAAGACCCGGCAACGAACTACATGATCAGTTGATCGCTCTTGTTAAGTAAGAAGTTGTTAAAAGTTTTGGCCTAGTTCCATTGTAACAGTTTGGCAGGCAATTCTTGTCAAACCATTAATTGAATTGATGATGATATAGGCAAAAAATTGTTGGTACTGACTGGTACAATAATCTCAATACATTTAATGTTGTTGGAGTAAAACTAATTAATAAACTATCAAAAGGAGTAGTTTCATTCCAACCCACTGCCGAGACACTACACAACCAAGAAGTTTTATCGTAAGAACTCCATACGCACTGCAAATAATGCATGACTCCACCATATTTACATTACAAGAACCTTTGTTATTTCTTTCAGTGAATAAATTATAGTTAATGAACCATAACCTCCCTCAATTAGTAATAATAACTTCATACACAATCATACTACACGTTCACAAGTCGATATAGTCGTAAACGTTATATACGACACGATCAATATACGGAACATTCCAACGACTCTTGAACTGCAATAGATTATGATAGTAGTACATTATTTTATTGCCGTTAACGAATACATTAGTGTTCGCACATTATCTGTCTATGCCTCGGAATGGAGTGAAGGCAGACTAGGAATTTATTCAGGTTCAGGCTTATTGCCTGAACCAGGGAACAGAAACAGGGGACAGAGAAGATTTTTGGATTTCTGAAATGCATTACTTATTTGTTGTTCTATGAACTTATTGTATTAGTAAAATATGTCGAAAATTTCATAATCCAGTCTCCGAATCGTAAAATCCGCAACATTATCATAAACACTTAAATTTATTTAGACAATCGTCAATACTACGAATATTTTTATAAGCATGATAATCGTTTCCCTAATCAGTGCCTAATATGCATTTTTATCAATATACTGATTACTGTTTTTTTGTTTTTCAATTTTATTTACACAATGAAAAGTAATAAGATATCGACTTTGCAAATTATCTTGTGAACTACGCATGTTTCCTACGTCACCCATTTTTTTTTCTTCATTCAGTGTTTTGCCAAACATGCGTGTCTTTGTTTGTAAATCACACAGCAGACTATGTTTATGATTATTTGAGGCAAAACTGGGGTCATTAACATCAAAGAAATCTTTTAATATTATGCTTGTTTTCTGATTTTTATCATTTATTTAGATGCGTAGTTTACATATTGTTTTCATTATCTACATTGCTTTTCTAATGTCAAGTGGGAATTCATAAATATTATTCAATATAACTATGTCAACAAAAAAGTGGGATTGGTGAATGTACATGGAGTCGACATCCAAAAGATTAAATCTCAAGACAAAGATGGTCCAAGACAATGCCATCGAGAAGAACTAAAAAGGAAGAAAGACAGCCATAGTTAGGTTGTCCAACGAAACAGTATCGCAGTATTCGCAGTAAAACAATAAGCCTTTAAATTCTTTAACCTTTAGGTTATTCAAAGAAATACCTCAATGGTAGAATTTACAGAGGAATTACAAATATGTACTTTAGAACCAGGAAAAGCAAGAACTCTCACGCGAACACTATCAACAACGTCATGAATTTGCGCGGAATAACTGTTTGACACCACGATTGACCTTTTGATAAACCAATTGGTGTACCCACTGCAAGACTGTATCAGTTTATACAGCCAATTATCTAGTTTTTAATTAAATAAATTGTGTAGCAATAAAGACGCCAATCGCTTTCAACGATCGTGGGTAGGCTTCAAGAGAGAGTAGACCAGCTTTCGATTAAATCACAATTATTAGAAGTCTGGATCCAAGTATATAGAAAGACATGTATTACATTGTCTTTGTAGTGGTTTAACTAGTTACTGTACAAAGTCTACAATTAAACGGAGAAGTAGGATGAAAAGATTACATAGTTGCAAAATTGAATTTCAGTGTAATTAAATACGGTTTTCGTTGGTTCTTTACTGTACAATTGTAATTTACTTTAATTTAACAGATGTAAAGACCAACTGACCAAATTCCATTGTTACTAAGAACACCGGTGGAGTAATATTTTTTTGTACTTTTTTTAAAGGACCTCCATGTCTTCTTTTTCATTCCATTCACAACAACATCCTTGGTTTCTGAAAGCCTTATCACGTTCTTATCCATAAAGTTTCTTTATTATTTAGGAAACGACATTTTTTTATTTATTTATGCTTCTGCATCAATTAGTGTGAGCTCGATTCCGATGTATTATTTCAAAAGGATTTATTTTATAATTAAGGACGTAAGTCGTCACTGTGCCCAAAAAAAAGGTTCCGCTTACGTGCAATTGTCACTTTTATTTTAATTTACTTTAATTACCTACGTTTATCCTTTTGACTATTGTTTCACATTCACACAACTAAGCTAAAAGTCTTTACAGCTGAAATCCGAGACACCTTTTGACGCAAATTAAGGCTCTACTGAAACACTATTAATATTCAGCTTTTAAAATGAGAGACAATGACGGATTTGAAAAAAAAATATGTTACTTACAGAAAATGTACAATACTTCTTATTCAAAATTCACTTGTTAGGGTACAAAATGTCCAAATGGTAATTATAAAATTAACAATACTGAATTTTCAGGCTAAACAATTTATTATATTTAATTAATTATTAATATTTAACAATATATTATAATTTGTTATTCCAGGATATGAGAAGCTATTGATGAAGAGTACACACCTGGACGTGAAGAACCAGTAGAGGATGGCCGTGAAGATGGCGAGCTCGGCGGCCCCACTGGCCACCCGAACATGCTCCACCATCGTCCACACGCTTATCATCGTATCCATCTCGCTGCTGTTGTGCACCGACACTACATCACCAGCCGTCCAGTTCCACAACGCACTTACTTCCACAATCTTGGACGAAATCTTCACTAATTATATTTCTCAATTTATAGATTTCACTAAAAACCTCGGAGATTTACGCAACTAATTTTCTTATCGAGTTCTAAAAAGGTATCAAATTATCGATTTCAATTTCTTTGCGGACGGAGGTAATGCGTGTTACCTCCTCGAAAGTCGGAATTGTATTGACAGTGTCGCTGTGGAAATGTCACAATGTGCACTCGGCTGACCTATGTCCGTTGATTCGCCCGGAGCGTTTGCACTAACGTGATAGATATCATCGGCAATAGCTTACCAAGCGATATCGATATGAAAACAGTAATTAATAACGACCTAATTGCTAGGTGATAAACTCATGAACTGTGAACGGGCAAAGTAAGCGCGTGAAGGAGATCACGATTGATATGGATGGCAAATTTCGCGCTGGCAACCGGTAGGGAGCGAGTACTTAAAGGACAATGAAGGGGGACAAATGGTGTGGCTGTGGGGATCGAACTGTAATACAGCTTTAGTGCTACATAAACATACGTAATATTTATCTAGCACGTAGTAATGATAGATTGGATGTTATCATAAAGATGATTCCAGAAGAACATGCTAATACTAATGACAAAATCGATTAAGAAAATATAAAAGTAATCATGAGCCGAGCACTTTTACCAAGGAACGATTACTTTCTTGCGCATCAATTCACCGGCGCGAGGAGGTGTGTCCTGAACCTGACATAACAAAACCGGTCGGAGAGATGGAAGGTCGAGCCGCGAGTAAAAAGTTCAGGTGTCACAAATATTTCTTCTTATGAAAACAAATGGATTCAAGCGTGGAAGATAACGTCCATCGAATGGCCATCGTGTGATGCGTGATAATGTTTAATCAAGAGTCAAATAGTCAATAATTATACAAATAACTTTTATGATGAGCAACAATCAAGAATCTGGCGTCTTTACTGAGCTCCTTCAGTTTGAAAGATACATACTAATTGCGAATGATTTTACATACTTGATGTTTTTTTGTGGACTTGTGTTTTTTGTGTCTGCACAATTTAGATTGAAATAGTTTTCTAGCTAAATTTACAAGTACACAATACATTAAACTACGTCCATAAACAGCATTGTCCATAATTAATAGAATTCTAGAAGATACTGGAAGAGAAATTACAATTTGAATGTCGTTACGAATTTCCTTGTCATGTGTTTGTCATCGTAACAATAGCCATGCTGGATGCAAACTGGCGCGGTAATTGGGGTATTATCTACCAATTTGATTCGTTAAATTGGTCTACAATAGTCGTCACAAAAATATAATGGAAGAGTCAAAATTAAGAATATTTAATTTCACATAATTCTTCATAGGCACATAAGAAACGCACTGCGCATAAGCTGGATGCACGGTTCGATTTGGTCGTATCGTATAAAGAAGAACCGGCAAGAAACTCTGCAAGACTCTTTTATGATTACAATGATTCATTAGAATCAACACTTAACTATTTTTCGCACGTCGCTAGAGTCATCTATGAACTCTATAGCGATAAACTTCTTCACTGTATTCAACTATTTATCTAACCTAACACACACGCTATTGTTGCATGTAACTTGGCGTCTTTCTATACCGAAGTCCCTTGCCCTTTTAACATCTACTGGCTTTTGCACTCTTCGTGGTTATCAGCTTTGACTTACCTATGTTAATTCTCTATTAAGTCACTAAGTTTAATAATAACTATCAAAAATGATGATCAGTGAAAGAATTTAGAGAAATATGGATAATTAATAAGTATTTTTGACAGCTTCATACTTAACTTCGTAAAAGACGTGTTTGTTACACACTGAAACAGGAGTGTTTACCAACTATCGTAGGTGTAAATTGAAATAGTAAACGAGAGCATTACATTAGCTGCTCACTTACTGCTACCGCAATAGAATGAATCAGTCATTGTACGCAAATTAACATTTGTACAGATCGTCCGATTTGATGCAATCATGTTTTATGGGTCAAATTGGATTTATTCTAGAGATATCCGAATAAATCCAATTTGACCCATAAAACAAATCAACAAATCATTTAGTAACTGAGAAATAAAAACTCTTTTGCAATGTATGAGGAAAATCACTGAGAATTTGAGAATGTTAATTCGCATTTTGCGAAACACTTCAATTGCCAAAAAGAATCAGCGAGCCGCAACGGCATCGTTACTATGAGTTATGACAACCTAAAATACTTGACTGTATCTAACAAGGTCGAGACAAGTTTATATTTGTTATCAACCATGGTATCAACATTAATATAATGAATAAAAAATGTTCTGAAGAAGATAAAGTTATCTGACAATCCGAAGAATGAAGCACATGGCGAGTGATTTGTTATTCCAAGTTTCAATGTTTAATGCAAATCAACAAACGCAAAGGATTCTTGCTTAAAAATGCATGACTTGAATGAGGATGATGACCGCAAGGGCAAATTAGGTATAATCTTGGAAACAGATAAATATGCTCTGTGTTTGTAAAGTATCTTTTCTTTTAAGTTCAGTAGGACCCAAAATTGCACATGCACGAAGAATGGCAGTGTAACCTTTTACAGACATCGCATCTGTTTTGTTGCCTGTCTTTTAAGTTGACTCAAGAATCCGGTTTTCATTCTTCTGTCTGCTCGTATATTAACAAGCTATTTATCCTTCGAAGACACAACCCGTTCAGAATTATAAACAGTTGACACACTAGCATCACTTAATAATGTTACAATACAATTTCTTTAATAGTACCCTCATGTTCACCAATCAATCTTTCTTTCTTCATCATCATTCCGCATTAGAAGTTTGATGAAATGTTTTATCAAGCCGCAATGTATCAGTATGTAGTATCGTTAAAATTTCACACAGCGCTCCAACGCTGCGGTCATGTAATGAATGCATAAAAAATTGTTGATCAAGAAAGCGAAAATTCTACGGAAGCGGTCACAATAATTGGAATGAAGAGAATACATAGAGTGCCATGAGGTTTTCACGGAAATGGAACAGTTTTCTTTAACCTACTGATGTTGGTACCGGCATTTGGTGAACTAAGGATCGGATTACTGAGGTGTTTTCAGATGACAGATAACGTGACAGTTCGTTTCTAGTCCTACCAATCTCTTTCTTTAAATAAAATAAATTAAATTAGCCGTTATCATTACACACTTCTTATTAACACCATGGGCTCAGCTCCCCATAAACAGAAAAGAGCGCAACTACATTGATAATAATAGAAGAAATTGTAACCATTTCACACTTCAGTAAACAGCGTATGGACGATATAACCGCTTGAATTCTATGCATCTTTATGACTGAGGTAAAACGAAGCAATCAGGTCGAAACTAATGTATGAGTATCATGCGGTCTGGTTACTATTATCATTCAGTTCTCAAATAACCATTTCCAGCAAGCATTGGACAGGTAATCTGGTAACAATATCGTTTACAAAACCAACTAGCTGACTGAAGGGGTGTCATTTAACAATTCCAAATAACAGCTCCAACGTTGGCACAGAAAGTGAAATCGACATGCAAGCATGAATGCTCGCGAATACAAGTGTTGTGAAAAACTGCATAGATTGTTTTCTATGCAAAAAATACTTTTGGATACTTTACCGAATATTTTTCCTCAAAAAATATAACGTTACGCTTTGGAATGTAAGAGTATTTTGGTCAGAATTTTTATAATTTCGGAGCACTGATGCGACTTGTAACAAGAGGCGAAAGAATGCGAATTTTTATGTAACACAATAGTGATCGAACATAAAAGGGTTCGCGAACGCGATACGTGTGGTCACGCGCACGGACGACGCAGTACTGAGGCCGACACCTAGCAAGACGCCGCGTGCGCACGTCACGGACGCGCAACCGTTCTATTACAGTAGTAACAGTGATTGAGTTAGCGCGTAAAAGAAATGGGAGCCAAACTGTTGACTTGGCTTGACCCCTCGCGTTTGTTGATGGTGGACGACATGGTGTGTCATTAAAACTAAATCATGCCATCATCCTCTTGAACCAACCCTAATTTATTTAGGGCTAGCTCACTATTTCTACAATTTATATCAGCCATCATTTCAGTGTTCCCTTCCTCATGGACCATTATAATCTCATCTATCATAAAGTCGATCCCATTATATGCATTTGATCTTATTCTTCTAGCAAACTTCTTAAACCTGCGAGACCCGAGTATTCTATACAGACACCTCAAGCTCATGCCTAAATCAATCAATGATCAATTTAAAAGTGAGAGTTGTTGTGTCCCAAGTCGAACACTACTAAAATAGATTCGAAAAAAAAAACATTTTATGGCAGCCTAGCCTGTCATGGCAGACTGTGACGTTAAATAAAACAGTAACCGTTGTATACACGCCAAGATGTTCAAACATAAGCAGACACACCAGACAGCGAACCAGTCATTAATTAAAAATGAGTCGAGACAAAAAAAAATGGTACAAAATGAACTTTGACACTCAAGTATTTATCTCTTGACATAGTCAAAATAAAACATCGTATGATTCGCGAATAGTTACCGATATAACTTGTGATTGATGATAAGTAATCGTTGGATGATGTTAACAGTATCACCGTAACACTAATGGAGGTGTTCAAGGATTTTTATCACGTGCATGTGTCATAGTAGGAAATGAGTTAATAATTTTAGAAATTAATTTAATAGATACAGTTCTGTCTAATGCTTGTAACATTGTCAAAATGCATTTCAATGGACAAGACAATTTTAAGATACTGTTGCGGCAAAAATCGATTATCAGTTGGCCCTAGATTCTAGGGTTTAGAAGGAGTATCTGGATTGAATCGGCCTTATGTGTCATAGACATGTCATTTGACAAGGTGAATCATTGCTAACCTTTAACCAGATTTGATTGTAGACTCAAGCACAGAATTAAGATATGCAACCTCATCCTGTGCAATGTGGGTATTTAGATTCACCCTACATCCACCCTCCGTGTTGACAAATATTTTTACCACAGCATGACCTATTCTAGTTCGTACCTTGACGAGAGAGACACGTAGAAGCAACGAATATTCAAATAAATTCAGTATATTATTGTTGATCTACACTAAACACACTCTCATTCGTTTAGTTTCAAATATAGGGTACAGACGAAGTACGCACTGCTGCATGAAGGCGAAGCAAATATCTGAAGAAGAGTTAAATGTTTAAACTGTGTTTAGAAAACATTGCTTGTATAATAATGAGAACACTAACACTGGCCTAGTTGTTCAAACAGAAACATTATAGGCTGAATTGCTTTACCCAGTTTTTCCAACTAGCAATCAGATGACATACAGATTCCTTAGCTAATAATGCTAATTCTACAGTTTCAAAACGGGCAAAATCCTCTTTTGAGGCAATTTAAATCGAGTAGAACATGGCAAAATGTTTTGCGTTTTTAGTAGCGTCCATCACTTCCTGTAGTGATCAAACAACAGGACACGCAGGACAAGGTAATAAGTGCCGCACAATTTATGGTATGAGAAGAAAGGAGGTGTCTGATGAGGTGACGAGTTATAGAGAAGTAAGGAAGAAGAAGACATGCTGCGCTGACCGCAAATAAATTGGGATAAGGACAGGAAAATGATGACCGTTTTAGAACAATCACATTTAAATTCTATGGCGGATTCATCTTTGGGTCTCCAGGTTTCCTTGCTTCGGTCAAGCTGAGTGTGGAATCTGTTTGGTAAAATGCAAATTACCAAATGCAACACGTTGGTCTCACTCTCAATATTCATACAATGCCCCAAGATGCCTGATTGAAGACATTTAGAGGGGTATTGAGTTAAGAGTATTCATTGTTATCGATCGTTTACTACTTATTATGTTTAACGCAATAAAAATAGAAAACCAATTTATTTTTAAAGCCCATTTATTTTTACCATAAACTTGCAGTCATTGTGAAATTGTTCTCAAATAGGATATTTGTTATTAAAGAAACTATGAATGGACTGGTTGTAAAATTATATGACTGGACACGTAGTAACTTATGTGTTGTGTTGAGGACTAATAGAGAAGAAGTACGGAAGAAGAAAACATGCTGCACCGGCTTCAAATAAAATGGGGCAAGGGCAGAAAAATAATGATAAGTTAGACTAACAGATCAAAGTGTATTAACTCCACCCACCGTAATAAAAATAGTAAAAACGGATTTTTTATCTATTTCAAACCTTGCAACTAATGTCAAATTATGACGCATCATACTGTATTACTTTTTATTATAAAAAAGAACCAAAAGTGCACATCGTTTCAAACAATATTAAATCCAGGTTTGTGTACGTGTGCTCTCTTTAAAGTACTATGGATTATTGCGTTTATCTCAAAAGTTACATTGACGGAGTTAATACACTTTGATCTGTTACTCCTCTGTTATTCAATTCACATTTGACATTGCGGTCACTAAAAGTTTTCTGTCTTAGAAGCATTTTATCCATCGGATTTGCTGCTAAATAAATTGATCCATCTATAAAGTTTGGTATGATTATAAAATGATTTATAACTGATTAGCATGTAAAAGTAAACAATATCGACAATGATATTTCTTATCGTCAATTGACATAAATGGAATTTGTAAGGACAATAACGATACCTACGCAAATAACAAAATAAACAACTTTTTGTATGCTGTTTATGGTACAAAAAATGTCGAGGTCATCTGGAATTGCATTAGGTTTACAGAACCAATGTGTCTTTGCATGACTTCAGAAATTGTTTGACATGAAAATCATACCGATAGTGGGGAATGAAAAGGTCGAATTGAAAGAAAAAATGGGATATTGGGGGCGTTTATCCGATCCGAATGTGATGCTATCATTAAGTTCCAATTTTTACGGAACGTATCTCATGGACTGTCCAAAAAAGACTGAACTGGTCGAAAACCTGATGTTTGTGACGCTATACACACACACACACACACACACATGACACACACACACACACACACACATGATATGTTATTAATTTTCACTAATGCAACCATTATGACACATCTGGGCCTCGATTCTGCTATTACAATAGTGTCAGAGTATTCGATCACTGATTTCATAATGATCAAGTTCTGTCAAATTTTGACAAGTTTGTTAATTCTACTATCATAATGGCGCCATTATGACTTCTCAATGAACAACCACTGACACTCCATTGAAAGAAATGTCATAGAATATTAATCTCGTACATGAAATCTGGCATGAATAAATGTTCGCATTTAGTAGTAGATTTCGAAAACCATTTGTACTAAGGGTTTTATAATAATGACAATACGAAAATGCCATTAAAACACAATTTTATTACGAGACCATTGACCGACCATTGTGAATTTAGCAGATTACGAACTTTAAGCAAAATGATAATGGGATGAGAATGGAATCGTGTTGGAGTGACGAATTTATTAAAATAGCAGAATCAGGCCCCTGACCTTTCGTTTTTGTCGCCAGCGCCACTACAAAAGAATTGATGGCATCCTTGCTGTTGGTATAAGTTAGAGAGAGATCAGGTGTTAATGAAGACTACTCTGGCTTCTCTACTCTTCTAAAACTATAAACTATCTCCTGAATTTGTAGAAGTTTTGCGCTTTTGGGTGCTTCAGAACAGATTTATACCAATCGGTGCGGGTAAAATACTATACTTTCTATCTTTGCAATCATTCTTTAAAACAAGGTTCGACTTTAAAAAATTAGAAATAGAATTGACAAGTACTGATCTTAAGACTTCATTAGAGCGTAGTACTTCAAATTAATAACATATGATGTGAGAAAAGATAACCAAGGCCGATGATAACACCAAAGTTTCGGGAAACGCCCAACGGAGGCACAGAACCAGAATTCCGGAAAGTATGGAATAAAATAAGAAATGACAAGAGAAATATGACTATGAATATGACGAACCATCTAGTAGAAAATCAATTTAAAGACATCTGAAGTTCAGCTAACATACTTTACAATGAGGAAGGCCTTGACATTGCCGATGACCGAGAAAGCCTTTACAATGACGAAGTCCGTACCATGAATTATCAGACCGTGTACTTTTATGGTAATAAAGTTTATGAAATAAGTAAGTATGTTAGTACAATAAAATGAGAGCAATTGTAAAAAGTGAAGGATTAAACATATAAAACAGTTAATTTGAACTAAACTAATTCATGTACCGGTAACGGTGGAGGATAGTTATATATCTGTCACCGTAAAGTTGTCAAACACGTTATATTACAATATAACGTGTGTCTCTAGCGATATTGTAAACTCTCGAAAAATTGTCAACTGAACATACGAAAGTATCTCTGCCCCCATAATCGGGACTTGGGGCACCCTCCCATTAGGTTAGTTAGGTTCCTTTAAACCCTGCACTCGGAAATAGGGGCCCCGCGTAGGGGGGGTCCGTCGTCTACGCTTTTTAGGGGAATGTAAAGTGTTTTAAGGTTAGGTTATATTAATCGGTATTTCTCAGGAATGGTACATTATCTTTTCATGAGAGTTGTACCACTAGGCAAGGGGGACCCCTCCTTTCCTCCACACCGCGTGAGTTGACTACCATCGCATGCATTTCACGAAAAATAATGCGTTTTGTTGTAAGCAGTATGTTCGTTTGACAATATTTCGAGATTTTACAATATCGCTAGAGATATTACAATATAACGTATTTGACAATTTTACGGTGACATATCTACAAATTAATACAACATTTCTGAAAGCCGATGAAGGCTTATGGAAAACTACTAGCAAAAATCAACTGTTTACATTGTTAGATGAAAAAGATCAGGGGGTCTAAAATAGCCGCTTTAGCAGAACATAATTGAATGACGTTAAAAATTTTCCATTTTTAGAATTTAAATTTTTTAATGTGAGTCATATTATGTTCTGCTAAAGTGGCCATTTTAGGCCCTCAGAAAACGGAAGTATTTTCTATTCGATTGCACAATTTCTTATAGTATATTTTGTTAATGTATTTTATGGACCATTTCTAGCAACATTACCCTGACTGTCGGATGCTACACAGTAAACTGAAACAATTTTGTGTAGTTTGGCTGAAACAGGAACACCACATGCTCCGATCCCTTTGCTTCGTCCACGTACAAACATCTTGTCACTGCGTTGATTGACAGACAAAAACCCAACGTTGCACACTATTGCTCAAATAAACGAAATAATAATGCTGTCCTAGCCACGGGACAGCCACAATAGGTCAACGAGATAGAATTACGAACTACAACTGCCGTTCGTCTCTTCCGGTTGATCTAGGTCGGTATTGTCCATTATAAATTATGATGATCTATTTTTGGGACCAGGTGACAGAGTGCGAATTTTCATTGAGTTGTTTATTTCCTATGTTCTGGTTTGAACGCGATTTTTTGCAGTTATATTTTTGCATGCGGTGGCGCTTGCCTGTCTATCTGCCCACCATTTTCTCAACTATGTTGGGGTCGGTTTCTAGGCTAACCGGATACAGCTGAAAACCTACATTTAACATGGAGAGACTGTCTATCTGACCTACACAGTCCAGTAACAGGATAATACAATTCCACTTCTGAAGTTTGGTTGTCAGACTTTCGAGTCTCTGACTGTTACGACTGCAAAAGATCTACGAACGACAGTCGGAATAGCTAACCGTGCTTTCCATGGCACGGATAGGGATAGTCACCTATTAAAGGGCCGGAAAGCGTTGCTTAAATTTGAAAATCAACCCGTGCAGCTGTTGTAATTTTGCCACGAGTCCAGAGAATAGCAGTTCATCCATACAAAACCCCTTCATATAAGGCGAATGCGTCTTGCTTGAACTTTAACCATAATATGCCGCCTCGGATCCTGTGTCATTAAGTTTAAAATGCGACTTTATCAAAATCATTGGCACCTCTACGCGCCGCTCAACAACATACACTTAGTACGATAGTTGTTTGTACATCGTAATTCGAGTTATTTGAACTTGTACTTATGTAAGCCGGTATTTACTTACGATATTAAACTCTTGTGGCATCGTACCATACACTTCGTATTCTCATGGTTGAGTACAAGGTTATCATCATGTTAAACGCGCACGCCACTTGTGCGCTTTATTGTTATTTGGATTTTAACAATCAGTTATGGAAACTTCATCCTCAGTTTGTCTCGAAGGGCTTTAATAATTATCTTTAGAACGGCATATTTCCACCTTCTCTGGCTGCGGGTGGTCGGTCAATCAATCAGTTAGCCACGTAACTGTTTTTTATTTAAAAATCCTTTCTAATATTATAAATGTGAAATTAACTACATCTGTCTGTTACCTTTTCACGTTGGCGTTGGACAAATGTGTGCCCATCTTATAATCCTACTTAGGATTCTTTTACACCAGTAATTCGTTTTCGTGGGATTATTTCCGACCTTCTTACAGATTTTCGACAAAACTTAGTAAACAAAATTTTTTGAAGTGATCAACAGAAGCACTATCTCCTAGATCTTATTCAGGGCGCTCAGAACCTAATCACCAAAACTTCAATATTGACATTAATTAATCAGTAAGTGTCCATGTGCTATAAAGATACAAAACTAAACACAAATGAACTCAACCGTGCACCTTAATCTGTGGACTTTGTGTTCGGCTGAGAGTCCACCTGACGAACAAGTGGTGGAATATTTCGGATTCATTTATTTAGCACAATAGTCTTTAATTAACCAATGTTTACTTTTTGGGCATTTCCATTCGAAAGGATGAAAAATGGGACCTGGAAAGTCAAGATAAATTTGAAAACGCTTCAACGCAAATGGAGCTCAGTGCGATTTTTTTTATTTTTTCGAAACACACACTAATTTAAAATAAAAATCGTTAAATCTTGTTAGAGCGCCAAAGTTCAAATAAACTGGTGAACATAAAGAGATTTCCAAAAACAACTAGCTTGACAATAGATAGAGCATCTACTAGAGATAAGGCCATCTAGTTTACCGACCTATACAAATTCAACTATGCCTACTATAGGGTATATTAGGAACATCATTAAGCATAATCCTTTCGTTTCCAGAGATGTCTTTTCGAAACATCTGACTGAAAATTGAGCACCTAGTAGAAATACAGCATCTTGGGTATCAATCAACAAGCTCAATACGGCCAATTTCTACAGGCACAATATTAGCAACATCATAATCCTTTCAATTTCCAGGGATGCCGTGCAAGTGGCCATAAATGGGTGTACAATTGTCATGTCGGCTTCCAATGGACAGGCAATTGCCTCACACTGGTGTAATTGGTGGTCTCGACCGTTCCTGTCATGCAACATCGAGGGCTGACCGATATTAAGCACATTATACATTGTGGGATAATGTTGGATGATTGGTATGGATTATAGGAGCGGAAGATAGTTGGATTCACAAGAATCTAGAAGCTATAAAGTCTCTTTAACAATTATGAACGACAAAATGTGAGTTGAGATGATCCAAGGACGCATTATGCAAGAAATAAGCTGGTACATATCTGTGTCAGACAATCAGAATTTTTGAGACTATTTTTCGATAAAAATGGAATGAGAAAAGTCATGATCTCAGATAGCAACACAAGAATACTCTCGAATCTATACAGATATCAACGGGCAACAGCTTAGCAATAAAGTAATTACTAATTAATCAAATGATTATCATATTATTATCTTACGATAAGGTCAAGGAATGCAGCGGATGCGGGACGTAAAAGCGCATATTAAGTATTTTGCACTATCACTATGATAGTTATTTTAAACGAATTTCATTAAGCTTTGCCATTTATCGGATGACTGCATGCCACTGAAACTGAGCGCAAAAAGGTCAAAAATAATGATGATATAGTAAAAATTATTTAGGAAGTAGGGTACATAATAAATAAAACCTGTAAAGAAATCTTAAAATCTCATATTCCACGAATTTGCCTAGCCTGTCGACATATCCATGGGGTCTCATATACCATCAATCCTCTATTTGCGTTGCACCTTGTCCATTTTCCCACGTATTACTAAAAGAAAATAAACGGTTAATGAGACTAATTTCTTCACCACCGGAGTCACGGTACTTTCACGGCGTCATCGTCTTTAAAGGCTGAGGTTTAAGGACCAGAATGGTGTGTGCGGTTTTGCGAAACTGAATAATTGCTAGCATGTGGTGTAACAGAGCCACTGTGTCTAATGATGTTAAATTGGCACCTCTAGGCTTTTTAGAGTTACTTGGTAAAGGAGTAAAACTTGTCTATTCGTTTTGATTGTTAGTTCCAGAGATAAGATTCCTTACATTGTAGGTTCCTAGAATCAAGTTATGGATGTTCTTGACCGACAGATTCATATTGTTACATCGGACCTACTAGAACATTCGAGAAAGCACGTGATTACAGTATGTGTACGTTGGAATTTCGAGTGCTTTCCATTATTATTAGTTTTAAATTAGGTAGGTACAAATTCGCGAGTTCGCGACCTATTTATAAAATGACTACTATTGCAATTGTTTTGGTCGAGCCAATTGGAATAAAGCTAAGGAATTCGGATATTACCAGTTGCAAGTCTACACACGCCACCAATCAAAACATAAATAATTGTCACGCTACCAGTTTGCTTGTTCAATGCAAGTAAAAGATGAGAGGAAAAAACAGCTCGAGAAATTGTAGTAGCACGAAAATTAAATTCCTATAACAACAACAAACAATGATAGGGATAGATCACAATATTGATGGATGACATGCCATTTGTTAACAAGAAGGACTAGACGATACGAATAAAAGAAGGACCAACATAAAATAACCTCCAGAACCAATTTAAAGTCCGTACAAACCTATCTTTGTTAAAATTAACATGCGAATATAAACCACAGGTGGATGTTAAATAAAACCTGTAAATCTAAAGACGACGGGTTTATACGGTAAGCTATTATTGAGGCCATTCCTCCTGGGAGGCCGGTGGATGGCGGATAATTATGGCCTTGGAAACTGAAGATATGAACCCCTCTCTCATAATAGTCTTGGTGGACTATTTGGTTGTAGTAAAAAAATCGAGTTTGTTTATTTCTATAATTGGGGTGGTTTCGAAATAATTTGGTTAGATTTTGGGGAACTTTAATAAAGCGCTTGCGTGGCATTATGTCCTACCAGCTCATTTGAATTTTAACCACGTATTAGTTAGTTGTAGTTTGGTTTCTGGATGGGTGATCACCCTTACATACCGAGTTTCCTCCGTGCCTCGGAAAGCACATTAAGCTGTTGGTCTCGGCTGTCATTTGCCTATCTTTGACAGTCGTTACAGGTGGCCCAAAAAGTCTAACAACCAGTCTTTCCAAGTGGTATCGTATTTCCCAGTATTAACTGAGTTGTGGAGGTTAGATAGGCAGTCGCTCCATGTAAAATATTCAGCTGCATCCGGTTACACTGGAAGCCGACCCTAACGTAGTTAGGAAAAGGCTAGGCAGATCATGATTAGTTAGTTGTACAAAAGTTGCACTCAAGATGCTAAGTGAGTTATTATTGTAACCATCAGTAATATTTATTACAACTTCTACATTATGGCAGTAGCAAAAAAAGTGTAACTTTTGCATATCATAGCGCGTTAACCAGATTAGCACCTTAGAGCTCTTTAATTAGTATGCAAGTGCGAACTCATTAGATACCTAGCGTAAACACCGTAAATAATCTAACTAGCAATACTCAGTAATGATATAGCATTAGACTGGTATATTATCTATCTCCCTCAGCGAAAAAAGAGCGACAAGTCTTTTATGTTTTATCGAACACCAGCTTTTGCCCGCGGCTTCGCTCGCATTATGGGCAGAAATAATCCAACATGAACGTCCTGCTTATAATCTAAGACACTTCAAGATAATGTAGCTTCCTATTAGTGAAGGAATTTTCGGAATAAGATCAGTAGATCCGAAGATTGCCACCAATATCCAATCTTACAAACATATTAATTTACATGACCTCTTTATAATATTAGTATAGATCTATCCGGCTAGAACCGATCTCCAGATATTGAAGGCAGGTGGTAAACAAACTAGTCTAGTCCATCGAGATAGTATCTTGAAAAAAATATCACAGGATGTCGATGCTATGCTAATTAACGTCACTTTAAACTTGGACGAAACGCCGCCAAGGTAACCGGTGTTAAGGTACAATTTCGAAGGGCAAAGACAATGAAAACGCTTCCTTCGATGCCGACATTTTGGTCTGTTGCCGTTTTCATAGATACACAGACACCAGTTGTATCGCTGCGGTCTGATGCAGCGCCGCCATTTGCAGTTGCAGTCATTTTCGGCACTGTACTTTTAGACAGTCAAGTCAGCCTGCTAGAACTCAATACTAAGGATCTATAGATATCAAGAGAGGATCTGACCGAGGACTAGTTGCAGTGATAGTCCCCCTAAAATTAGCATTACAAAAAGAGCTTTCAGTTGCTATATCTAAAATATCAGGCAATATGAGGAACCAACGTCATATAAGGCAGCACCAGGTTAAATAGGTATTACTTACATACTTAAATCTCTTCGATCATAATATAAATAATTTATGAGTGAATGGACTTTGAAATGTCCAGTTTGATAACTGCTCCAACGCCCAACTCAAAATATAGGTAGCAATGATTAACTTCTTTCTATCTTGCTTGATCCCGCTAGGCTATTATCCTGTCTCTAGGAGATCAAGTACGACCCGACCCGAATGGCGTAGTGGTAGTGACGCTGCCTTACGTTCTTAGGGTCCCGGGTTCGAATCCTGGTAGGAGCAAATGTTTGTGTGATGAGCATGGACATTTGTTTCCGAGTCATGGATGTTTATATGTATAATAAGTATGTATTTACAAACAAAAAAGTATATATGTAGTATATCAACTATCTAGTGTCCACAACACAAGCTTTGCTTAGTGTGGCACTAGGTGGCGCTGTGTGTTAATGTCCAGCGATATTTATTTATTTATTAACGGAATTATCAGAGACTGACATGTGATAAATATAAATAATTTTATTAATAACATACACAATTACTAGATAAACATAAGATTAGTTGACGTCAATCGCGGTTGTTTGGAAACAACGGTCAACGTGCGCATTTGCACGAGACTGCTTTCTTAATACCTATCCTGGACATAAAAGGGTAAAAGTTTTGATAAGATAAAGTGATAATAGATACCGGTCATTGCACGTTATCTTGCTTATTCCCGGCTGCTCCAAAGGTTAATTAAAGTGAAGCAAGCGTGCTCCACCCTAGGCCGCATCAACTCACTTTACATCAGGAGAAAAGTGGACAAACGCAAGGCTATTTAGTTTTTGTTTTCGAGTCGTCGACTTATCATCAATTCATCAAAAACAACTTCTTGGACAAAACACAATTTTTTCCAATGCTTAGATATTGCGGTTTAGAGCATCTGAGAATAACCCTGATTATTTTTATTGCAATAACAATTAATACAAATGATTTCCACTTGATAATTGAACGGACTTTGGACCCGATTGGAACGACATTGAGTCGACCGAAGTACCGCACAACTCCGAACGAACATTCCTAACTTCCGAAATAGTATGAGTGTTCGCACTCAGCGTACTAATTAACTGTAGGTACTTACACCTTGTATTAAGCGTCTGAGTAGGAAGATATCTTGAGTTAAATGTACGTCCAGATAACATTAGAATATAGGCTAATCTCTGCCATTTTCTTGGGTACAGTAACGATGACAGACAGGAAAGTTTTGAGTATGAATGAGAGGAGAGTATAACAAAAAAGGGAGATTAAAATGACTATGGATGAATTTGTAAAAGATGAAGATTAAAACCGAACTCATTGTGACTTAAAAAATAACAGTCTGAAAGGTAGCAGTAAGATAGCAAGTCCAAAGGCCACTATCATATTTTTAAGACGTTATTTTTTGCGCATAATCTAACATAATTTTAATATACTTTCGAAAAACTAGGCAAAAGTATAAGCTATAATAGTATCGGACAACAGAGAAATCCTCCACCTTTACATGGGGCCATAAATATTATGTGCAATATTAGTTCTAATCTAAAGTGGCATGAGATTAAACACATTACTTTTTGGTAATATCGCTAGGATTTGGGTACGCAGGTGTTAGAGAACTACGTCGTATACTTGTATTTTTGTGTAACATTTGTCTACATTTATTGCTTATTTTTTCTGTATCATGAAGCTTGCTGTCCTTATTACCTTTTGCCGTTGCCACAGCTTCGCTTTTCCTTCTGTACTTTAATACATCTTTATCATCTTCATTCATCATTTCTTTTTCATTTTATCACATTTTTCTTTATTCATCATTTTCTTCATTTTTTCCACCTTCTTTATCATCATCATCACCTTCCATAAAATCTACTTTCTAATAGGGTTCCAGTTCATAGCCAATATCAAAATTAAGTCCAGTTTGGCGCATTAGAAAGAACCCTCATAATAACAAACAGTCAAAATGAATATTCATGCTGAAAGATAATTCAACATCTAATCGTGTCTGTTTAGATGTTGTGAGATAAATTGCTTTATTTATCTACTTAACACATTGGCAGTAATATTTCATCATTCCCATCGAGTCAATGTTTACAGGGTACTCGGCTTATCTTGGCAGTTTATGGCTGCAAATGCACTGTTTGCAAAAGCAAGTTTTGATATCAACTATGTTTCAAATTCAATAAATATCGTAAGATACTTATTGAATGTCATGCTAAGTGTATTGATATAGCCTATTAGCTTCGAAGAATGTAATAAATTAATGTAAATTATTAACAGCCAAATGGGCATAACATTAGTATGGTTGTTGCTAAAAACAATTAATGTAAATAATGATGGATGTTTAAACAATGTAAGGAATCAATAAAGCTATTTTTATTTTATTTTATTAGCTTCGAAGAGTCGAATCAAGTACATAAATGAACGTCCGGCGGAGTCTGGGCAGTCCTTGCTAGAATGCTAGCATCCAACTGACCAATATTTTTACTACAGCATCCAACTGACCAATATTTTTACTACAAACTAAAATTGAAGAAGAGTGGTGCGAAAAAAAGATGGTTATGAAAGGATTATGTGAAGGAAATGAGGGTCAATGATAGCGTGTCAATTGACAGGAGAGAATAGAATGAGTGTTGCGCTGCGCTGAATTCAAATAACATGGGGGAAGTACAGGAAGGTCATGATGACGACGAGCTATTCTTTAAAGCTTCTGCCAACGTTAGAGTAGAGAAAAGTGAGGTATGAACTGCCTGGAAAGATACCTATAGTTTACACTTGCAGATGAATCCGATACCGGTATATGCACTGGAGTATAATACGGCTGTTCTACTAAGCAAGAAAACGTTTAATAATAAATCATCAGGTGTATTCCAAACATTCTAGAACCGAGTCACGATAAACCTGACAAAGATCGAGTTTCTTTTTCGCTTACAATGCATGCAATGCACCTTAATAATCATTTTAATCAACAACACATGTTTTTACATTTTCCTTTATAAAAAGGTTGGGTTCAAAAGAATTTACATTAATTTGACATTGTATTATATTTACGTTCATAATAATATAGAATAACAACGTTATTGTGAATAGCAATAAGAAAAGGGGACTAAAGCGCAAACAGATGTATTAGATACGATGAAACGGATGAGAAAGGCAACTCTAGAGATGATGGAAACTATTTCATCCATGCCTACATTACGCGTGGAAGAAAAACACGTGGAGGGTCAGATAAGGAGGATGAACATTCAAACGAAGGTATAAACAGAAAAGTCTCAGCAGTTAATAGCTAGACTGAGACAATTTTAAAAATAAACTGTCTACAAAAGACATTTCGTAATGTCTAAGCGCAATGACGTCAGAGCGACAATTTTAACTTTTTCCGCGGAATTTTGTCAAAACATAATATTTTTAGTGTAGACTGCGTAGATTATTGTTTATAGTAACTCGCAGATCAGGTGAATCACCATCAAGCCTTTGTCAGAATCAGCTGGATCCGATTAGGCTAGAAACTGCGTTTTAGGCTGTGCGAGATTAGCTGGGTGGTGGGAGGAGGCGTAGGGAACTTGGGACGCTGTGAAACGGTGCACAGATGAGCTGAGCGAATTTGTTCAGCGGGTTCGTTTCAAACTGACTGCATTTTTTTCGCTCGCGGTCGTCCCTGGCACACATGTTCCCTTGTTTTGTTTTGTATGTATAAAAAGATCGTTTCGACTAGAGCTGCGCTGAGCGATGCTAGATAAATGAAGTGATCCTATTGGTTCTTAACAGACATATCCCTCGCTATGCACCCACGCACATCTCTGGAGGAAACGCAGCCAAGTATTTTGTTGTTTAGCAGTCAATGTGTCAACGATGGCTAGTTCTGTTACCTTCTTTTGTTTCAATGGCTCTACTAAAGAGTCTGAGCTCTAATTGTGATTGCAGTTTCCAGCAGCCAGTACAGCGGACATTGTGGACAAGTCAAAATCTTTCCCCAGTCATCTAGTCACATAGTCCAGTACTTATTCCATGTTTTCCCAAAACACTTCTAATTTATTTCGTATTTTGTACATTGTTACACCAATGAGCTAAACTGGACACCAAAAAGAAGCGCACGACAAAAGGAATCGGTAAACAAACTAAAATTCTAAGCATCAACGTAAAATCACCTGATACTGCACCCACACATACGCCAGTCGCACATAACAACAACATTGTATTTAGATGTGTGTGTACGTAACAATTTATCAAAGTAAACAGCTGCTGCTGTATATATGTTTACATCCAGTGCGCGTGCACTAAATGCACACATAAATTTTCGTGTTCTTTTGAAGTCGTCCAAAAGAAACTTGGGTGAGAAAAGACCTGCTTGCCATTAAACTTATAAAGGGTAAGTTAAAAGTATACGCAAAAAGAAAGCGACCAAGCATTTCGCTTTCGTTGTCGCGTATGCTATTTTAAGAAACAATGCAGACGGTAGCAGTCGCATATCACGAGCATTAAAAATGTATGAAAATGCAATCATCATCCCGGTTTTAGAACGAATGCAGTAAAACACAAAAATGTAACGTTTGGCAAAATTTCAATTGTTTTTTCCATCTATTCCACATCATTAGCTTCCCCAGTTACTCATATAAAGGTATCTACATCAGGATTTCTCGTGTCAATGGTATTTCTGGCACTTGGTGTGTTAGACTAGTTTAATTAGTGATTCAAATACGGTATTACATCAGTAATTAAGACTTAACTTAAGTAGTCAATAGACCATTGTTTTGAAATTGAGCAAGACGAATGAACTACAAGGCATTAACTAAGTATTTAGGTGACACATATAGCAATACTGCGTCTTTGGTTTGTGTAGGTACTATTGTTTTTGGAATACCAATAAAGAGGAAAAGTAAACAACTAAACATTTTTAAGTCGAATAATTCGAAGGTTGAAGGAAAATGAAGAGGATGTGCTCAACGACGGTCAGTTGTCCGAAAAGCAAGTATAACCAACCACCTTCACCTTGTCTTGTCAATTGAAGACTGTGCCATGGTTGCTGATTCACATTCAGTTCGATCAACTGGTAAACAACATTTTAGTTCTCAGAACTAATCCTAAATCCCGGGCTGCCCGATTTTGCCCAGCTTTTGATCGAAGCATGCTTGGGGGTCCTGTAATAAAATTTTATGTTAATTCGTCGTGCTTGCGACCAACGGGGCAGTCAATTGCTAAAATGATAACGGAAGATCGCTGAAGTAATTCTCTGATGACTGATTAATTAGATAATTACATTACTGTATGAACGAAAACGAAAAAAAAGTAAGCAAGGATCATAGCACGTGTCCTTGCGTTGTTTCAACCATGGGACAAAACATACTAGCTGGCTTCGAAGCTGTCGAAAGTCCCGAAACTGTAGTTCACTGATTACAAGTTCACCCTTCACAAAAAAAACTAAGGAAGATCCATGACTCACGACAATGGTGTCATGCAAGACACATAACGGTGCAACATTAGCAAGTGTTTCGCAAACGATCGCGGTGCGCGTACGCCGCAATCTTCCGCTTTGCGCCGTCGTATTGTGAAACGTACTGCTGCTCACATGTCGCGCTATTTGTTTGGCGTAGTGCTTTAGGGGTGCCTGATGACTGACCAGAAAAAGAATAGTCTTCCTTAAGGTTGTCGGTCATGATGGCCAATCTCAGCGGAGACTACTCATCGACGCGGTAGACATAATAGGAAATGAAAGACAAAGGTCAAAGACGTAGCAAGCACATCACCAGTATTGTTTTTGAATAATCAACCCACCGTGCCTAATATTACCCACCGCTGGGACGCCATATTGCCTTATTGGCCAAAATGTTCTTGGTAAAACTAACTAAAGCGAACTTTGAACTACACTACTGAACTCTGTATTGAGACCACAAGTCATTCCAAACAAGATAAAAAGATACAAGAAAAAGGCTAGTTTTCTGTATCAAAGTAACTGGTTCTACAAAAGGTAATGTTTCAATAATAAAACTGTTAATGAGCAACAAAGATCAGCTGATGCAAAACATTGTCGCAATTGCATCATATGATTACTGTTACTCACCAAGTTTTGTTAACTTGGCTCAGGTAATTCAAATATCACCAACGACCACATCATTATCTTCCTGCCCTGCTTTTCGTAGTCAGCACAACATGTACTCTTCTGCAATTCTCGTCTGACAGCCGTCACGCATTTACTCCTTTTCTTTCATACTTCATCCACCTAGTCTTCGATCTCTTCCTCTGCCTCTCTATCCCTCAACTTTTAACATTTTTGTTAATTACTGTTATATCATGCTATTCAACCTTCCTCATCATCATCAGCCTATTAATGTTCCCACTGCTGAGACCTCTATGAGAAGGAATGGGCTATAATTCACCACGCGGGCCCACAGTGCGGATTGGTAGATGTCACACGACATGTCTTCGAATTTTTGGTTCTAAGACATGCCGGTTTCCTCACGATGTTTTCCTATACCTTTTTGAGACCAATGGTAATGAAAGATATAACACAAAGTAATGCACCTGCCTGGGTTCGAACCCACGACTTATTGTTCGTAAGTCAGGGCCGTCACCATTGGGCCACCTCTGCTTACCAACCCTCCTCATCACAAGTCAATACCAAGACAGACGACTCCCTATCGACTTTTCTGTACCTGGCGCCACTTTTAAACAACGACTTGGGACGTAAACTCCGTCCAATTTCAGCATAACCCTACATCCATTGTCATGCAGATTGTGTAAGTTCATAAGCAATCGGTATGAATAATGCTAGTTGACAAAACAAAAGGAAACGGACCTTACACTTATCGATAAGTTCTATGTAGATGTTGACCGTAGCTTTACTACCTCTCTAGGGAAAATACTTGGATTCAAGGTACGAGTATTATAAACAGGGTGACGGTAACTTAGCTAGCAAAACATGGCAGACATGATGGGTATCGAATTATCAATGTCTAAACGTGGTATACAAATCTTAAAAGTAGTCAAACTTGATTTGTTTTTCATTGTTTAAGATAAATATCGCCTGCAGAGTTTCGCTAAGGTTATATTTATTTATTTGATATGATTTGACTTTGTACAATCCAGGTTATAGTCTACCTGTGTGCCAAAAGTCATACAAATCTGTTAAGCCATCAAAGTTTGCTTTAAAACAGCAATAGCTTCTTGAACTTGGTCAATCTGCAATAGGCCTTTTGTTATTATGTGTTTTACATCATTGCAATGTAAAGTATGTTACAACAAACTTTGATTAGACATTGCTGTTGCTTCAGCTGTGCTTAAATTCCGATACATATTAATCATGTAACTAAAATTGGGTTTTGGGTTTTCCCATAAGGAATTTCTCAGTATCCGTAGGATTTCCACGGATTCAGGATTTGTGTCCGGTTGATAGTTATATCCATATGGAACTTGAAACACAACGGGCGAAATGTGGATGTCATATTACGAGTTGGTACAGATCTGCCTAAGCCTTAGGAAATTACAGGCGATGTTATGTAAGTTTGTGCCCAATTCGTTCTGCCTAACATAGAGATACAGGTTAGATGGTCATCGTGCAAATCCCTATAACTAGTGTGCTTTGGCTTAAACCTGGTTTAGCCTAGATGCATTATAAACGTTTTGGCAGATAGTTCCCAGATTTCATCGGAGACGTTCAGAGTTATTTGCTCTGGAAATCCCTGTCTAGACGTAAATCCAGACGTTATTACATTCAACCTTAAAGTTTCAGTCATTGTCCGAGCAGAATGTGCTAAATATCGGAAGGTTATAAGTCCGTTACCCAATTAATCAACCTGCTAATAAGGTGGAATTAAAATGTAAGTATTAATGCATTTCTTTTTCCACGTATGATAACAAAGATATCAGTATAATTTGATCGAATTCCAATTAGCTCACTGGTAAGTTTGTCAAGTTATAATAGCATATCATTATCATGAAGACGACGCTATTTCTGTATATCAAACGGCTTAGACTTTGGCTTTGCTTATAACACGGAGAAGTTACGTACCTATAAACCAGCAGGTTGATTCGAGGTTCTTCGAGAAAGTGATAGTCGCAAAGGAGGCGGCAGAAAAGGAGCAGGACTCCAGCACCTCTGCCAAAGGTAGTAGAAGAATCCCGGGTGGTTTTAATCAGTAAGTCTCGTTGATTCCTGCGTCCACCTCAGCGCGGAAGACATCCACGAGGATTTCACACGCAAAAATGCCTTTTTACTTGTGAAATCCTTTGGAACGGTAAAAAAAAGTTGTTTCTGATGATGATGGTTCATAACAGGTGTTTACACCAAAACATTATGCAGGTCGAATGAGGTAACTGTACTTTTTGTAATGCACCTCTCCTATAAGTTATACTTTAATAGTTTGCATTTACATAACTTCAACCACAGTTAAGTATGATTAATGGCACTCACTTTAACCCATCAGAATATAAATTCATGATTCATTTTTCGAAGTGGTGTGGGCCGTGTGGGGACAGCTGCTATTTCTTTCTTATGCAGGGGGTAGGAGAGCCATTTTATCCTTTATCCGCCATTTTTAGACAAAATGGATTGATACTAAAATAGAAGACAATGGACCGCAGGCAAGTCCTGGACCAGAGAAAGACGATATAAGTGAAAGATGGCGTTATACTTTGCAGTGGATCGAAAAAGGCTGGCAACGATCTTGATAATGAGGGCAAAGGCTCTATAATTTATTAAGATTCAGAGTCCAACCATACTACCATTACAGAATGTAGGTATTTTGTTCCAAAGAGTGACGAACTGCTTACCAGTTTACTACCCACTCTTCGATCTAAAAACAACAAAAGAAGAAGTCACCAGCTTACAAAATAATCTTAACATTGTTATAACATCCCGCACAAAAAACAAACAAATAGGTCAAATATACAGTGCCATAATTAGAATAGAAATAATGTAGGGCTGTACAGTACTGTGCAGATCTCTAGTTAGATAATATTTGCGTCATATTCTGACACAGCGGAGGAATACTGACACGAGGGGTAGGCATGCTTGACCCAAGATAAAGGACCTACATACGCAGAGGCAAAGAGCATGTTGAACAATAAATAAGCACATAAGGGTTCAACGATCAGTCAATATTGTAACAATTTATGATTATATTGTTTTGATTGAGTTACGAACTTACTACAATATTTGCTTGTACTTATTATTAGTTGATAATCGTGGTATACTCGTAATACGAGGGCGGCACTGAAAATTTCAGGAATCAAGGAAGTGACACAACATTACTATTTAAAAATGTATTTGTTGCTTTTCGAAGTATTCTCCGTGAAATTTGACACATTTTTCCATACGATGGAACCAATCATTGAAGCAACCATTCCATTTGGAAGTTGGGGGTCTCCAAAGTGGCCGTTTTGTAGGCGTCCACAGCTTTTTCAGGTGATGAAAATCTCTGTCCACGCAATTTATTCTATATTTTAGGGAAAGTATAGAAATCATTAGGGCTTAGGTCGGGGCTGTACGGCGGATGGTCTAATAATTCTATGTTTTCTTGCTCTAGAAACTCTTTTGTTCTGTGCGCGGTGTGAGAACTCGCATTGTCGTGATGGAGGATGATGCGGCCGTTGCAGTTCTTTTTACGGACTTACAGAAACGACCTGTGGCAAACAAATGCTAGCATACCATTCTGCATTAACCGTTCTATGTCCCTCAAGAGGAATAGTCGTAACATGGCCGGTTTTGGAGACAAACGTGGCCACCATTTTTTTTGCAACACTCCGTGAACGAACAATTTTTGTTGGCTTTAACTCATTTTCGAACACCCAAACTCGTGAGTCGTGACTGGTTTTTTGTTTCAGGATCGGACGCGTATATCCAGGATTCATCACCTGATACGATGTTGTATACAGCATTTGAGGATCCTGCGTGGAATCTTTCGAGAGTTCTGACGCACCAAGTAACGCGAGCCGCTTTTTGCTCTTCACAGAGCGAATGTGGTATCCATCGGGAAAACAACTTTTTTACACCTAATTGTTCATCCAAGATTTGTATTTGACTCATGCCAATGTCTAAAGTTGCCTGAATTTCGCGGTATGTCACATGCCGATCTTCCTCAATCAGCTTACGCACAGCATCAACGTTTTCTTGGGTGACTGCAGTTTTTAGACGACCTTGACGGGGATCATCACCGAGCTTGACTGACACGTCCACGTTGAAATTCAGCAAACCAACGATAAATTGTGGTTTTGGATGGGGCTTCATCACCAAATGCAGAAATCATCCGGTCAACACAACACAGTTTTTGTGTTAAACCACTTCGAAAGTCATAATAAATCCTTTGATTATATACATGTCTAGATAGAGAGTTCGAGCGTCTAAACGTCAACAAAAATATCAGCCAACTGTTGGCTCATAAGCTAGTCCCGCCCACTCAGTGGCGACACTGTCATTGTACGGTAAACACGCTTTCAGTTGCTATATAAAATGACGATTTGCGCTATAAAAGTGTGCAGGAACTACAAAGGACGATTGAAAACAACTAAAAATGTTACCTATCATCGGTAGGTAAAGTTTAATAACCATAATATAGAGAAACAATTAAATTAACAAAATAAAATTTTATCATAAGATAGACCGTCATTTTGACGGCATGTTTACAGGGTTGCCTGTTTATTGAAAGTAAATTTCCCATTTGATCATTAGCTCTAATTTAAAAATTGTTTAATCATGATTCAAAAAGTATATTTCCAGATTTCAAATCACCATTTTTCTGTGGTGCTGTAAAATCACCACATAATAATGTATCTATTTACTTATATATATTTCTTTAAATCTAAGGTTGTGGAACTTGTGGACATTGTTTATTTTAGTTAATAATGTGTAGTTAAGTTAAATTTTAATTTCGGGGGTCCTTGGGTGCTGTGTTCAATAATTCCGAACTAGGATATTAAAAATAAATAATTTGAATAGCAATATCTTTTTCATTAAAATATATTTTACCTAGTAATTCAGATGCGCATACTCCTAATATGTAAAAAACACAATTGAAAGAATATATATTAAAAAAAAAATACCCAAAGATAATAATCTCAAAATCAAAACAATATTTTATTACCTTCTTTTATGGGAAATTTTCAAGGGCTGGTAATACTCAGTAGGCTTGTTACACAGTAAAAGACGCTTACTTGTGTGCGTGACACGCACACAACCGCTTCAAATCTGGCCTGTTATTTTTGCTGCGATTGCAGCGCAACACTCTATCTAGACATGTATATAATCAAAGAATAAATCATCGCTCTTGAATTTTCTCGAGTCAATTCCATTTTCTCAACGACTAAACAAGTTTGACAAAACCTTGTGACAAGACCGAGAATCTTTTTTTAAATAAATACCTAAATGGTATTCGATTTTTAAAATCAAGGAGTTTTCAATTAAAAAGATTTTAATATGACAGGAACAGTGGAAATATTCCATTCCCGATACTTTTAGTGCAGCCCTCGTAGTACGCGAGATCTACTGTCATTGTCGTCGATGTATTTGGATCAGCGTAGCATGCCTCCGTCTTTTATACTTTTTACTAGTAGTCAGTCCCTCCTTTTAGCTGTAACAGTCCATCCACCATTTTTTCGGTCTTTCCCTATGTTTAGTACAATCGAATGGGGGAACTGGTTTGAAATTCAGTTGCATGATTTCACCAATACATACTATTTAGGAAAGTTAAATAAAAGTTTATTGTAAAAAGGTTCGCAAAATACACACCATACTAACTCTCTAGGACACATCTCATCAAAATTACCGACAACTCGACAAGTCGACGACTCGACGAGATGACTGATGACTTGATGAATGACAATCGTAATCGCGTGATCGTCAATTACCGTTGGCATTGCCACTTACACCAAATACTTCCTGCGCTTATCTTTATGTAATTAAAGTTGTTTCTCAGAATTCGCAAAGGGATAGACTGTTTTGGAGGGAGTTTTTTGTTCCACATATTCTCAGCTTCACTAGCCCCTAAATAAATATCTCGCATGAGTGGCATGGGACTGGGCAGAACATGCCTGCCGCATGCCGGACAAACTGTAGGCTAAAATAACGCACAAGGGCCACGTATTAGGTAGCTTTGTGTGAACTACTTTTGACGACCCGAATGGCGTAGTGGTAGTGACGCTGCCTTACGTTCTTAGGGTCCTGGGTTCGAATCCCGGTAGGAGCAAATGTTTGTGTGATGAGCATGGACATTTGTTTCCGAGTCATGGATGTTGATATGTATAATAAGTATGTATTTACAAACAAAAAAGTATATATTATGTAGTATATCAACTATCTAGTGTCACCGACACAACCTTTGCTTAGTGTGGCACTAGGTGGCGCTGTGTGTTAATGTCCAGCGATATTTATTTATTTATTTTAGCTTGTAAGGTATAATTTAGCAAAATATTTTTAAACATATATTTAAGTTACTTTGTCGCATTATGGCGCATCCACACATGCCCGGCGGCACGGCCGGCGGCATGGCCGGCGGCCGTGCCGCCGGCATTTGCCGCATCACGCGCGGCATCAGCCGCGGGCCGCGGCACGCGCGGCTTTTGGTTGCCGGCGGCAGTTTGCTTGCGGCTTCGATACGGAGTGGTAGTGTTGTCGTATAATTTCATAGAAGTAAATTGTTAAAACCTTTTTTAGTCTAATAAGCACACCCTGGCCATTACTCTTTTGACAAACTATATGTCTATCACTTCACTTCTCTTGTTATACGTAATTTTAAATACACGTTTTTTATTTCCTGATAAAAATAGCTTTTTCCTTTACCTACTAGCCTACTGTATTGGCTTTGTATGAACTAGTGGTTATGGTCCCTCCAACGTCCACCACGACGCAGCAGTCAGCAGCGGATACCAGTACAGCGGTAACAAATTCTTCAAATATGACAAATGCAATAAGCATTAGTAAGCTAAATGGTCATAACTTCAACACATGGGCATTTAGTTTGGAGTGCTATCTGACGGACGTCGACTTATGGGACGTTGTAATACAAGCGGTGGATCCCACCGATCCCATCGCCACGCGCAGAGACGCGAAGGCACGAGCTAAACTAGAGACTAACTAGAGTAGACTTGGTCTGACCCAATATCTTCGTTTGATTTTGCGGTTCTTTTTACGAATAATAACATACAACACTACACTTGCGATACACGCAACTATATCATAGTCCAACATCTTTCAAACCCGGCGGCATAAGCCGGCGGCATGTGTGGATGCGCCATTAGATTTATCATCTGTAATGGCAAAGGAAACATGTGACAATAATAAATAAATATTGTACATTTGGAAAAAGTAACCATGGAGATTCATTCCGGTTCTTCTCTATAGGAAACCGAGGTCCTTACCGGACACGGATATTTCGGGAGGTTCCTGCACCGAATCGGGCGGGAGTTTCCATTGCGAGGATTGACCGGACGACACGGTGGAGCACGCCGTGTTCTCGTAGCAGCGATCGGTGGCGGCGACCTCTAGCTTTCGGCCCTGGTTCAATCCATGGTCCGCAGCGAGACGGAATGGGAAGCCGTCACCTCCTTCTGCGAAGCAGTCATGCTAGCGAAGGAGGTAGCGGAACGCGAGAGGGAGAGAACCTCTTGGGAGACGCACCGGCCGTAGGCGCGTGTTTGTGGACGGTGAGCTATGGGCTAGTTCGCCGTCCGTTCGTCTTATGACGACAGGCCGTGTCGATGGCGCGTTTGTGTTCCACGCGCGCCTCAAAGAGATGTCAGTAGGTACTCGTACATTGAAGGGGCCCAAGGGCTGAAGCCTGTCGGGGCTGCGGCACTGTTCGAAAGAGATACCGTGACCCCGGAACATAAAGGGCGAGGAAGGAACATGGATGGGTTTTAGTCAGTAAAAGTCTGATACTCCCTCCCGCTCCGCCCAGAGTGGGAGAAGTTATTTGATGATTTCGCATTCGAAAAAAAAAAGGAAACCACAACCTGAACTGTGCACTTATTTTCGACGTTTTGTATGTAGGTCTTGAAAAAAAAATAGATTAATTTCAGACGATTTTACACTTGACTTAAGTGTAGGAATAAAAGGGTGTGTAATTTAAGGCATAATAATAATAATAGATATTATATTAGCACTTGAAATATCGTTCACATCACATGATATAATTTTCATATAAGTAGGTACCTAAATAACCAAATAACCTATTTTTATGTGATTTAGTGATGATGTCTTAAAAACATCTTTTACTCTAATAACATTTAGTATAATGTACATTTCATAAGTTTTTTTAATTTGTTTATTGCTCTTTTTAAATAACATTCAGTTGACCTAAGCAAAAGGGTATCCTTAAATAAAAGGGTATCCTTAAATAAAATGGATAAAGTTTGTATGGAATTTCTTCTTTATTGCCAATGGGCTCAAGCAGTAATAAAACTAGTAGTAGTAGTTATGGCATGGTAAAGGCACAATGGTGCCTCAACCATGTTCATTTAACTTAAGTGGACAAATTACTACTATTTTAGTGGTCATGGATAGCTATTTATTCATTGCATCAACTTGGGATTATAATACTGCAGATTTGATTATAATGGACTTAAATTCTGGCATCATCATCAGCATTGCATCAGGCAAACATCGGGGTCAAGAGCGGCAACATTAATTTTATAAGAAAAGTTTAGAATTTTTTATACTGGCAGTCTACTGTACTGTACTGTGTACTGGCACACTGTGTACTCAGCTTCTTATCTAGCAGGACGCAGCATAATACGAGGACATGGACCAACTACCTACATGGCCTCCACAACCTTGTAACAGGGTAAAGCCTCAAGTTCATGGTAAACATTTGTTTAGCAACATGGTTGCATAAACATGTTGCCAAGTTGCTGTCAACAAATTGCGGGCAACACTTGTGGTGAGCAGTTAATCACACCATGTTACAGAGTTGACACTTGGCGAGCGAAAACATCAGTTTATCAAAAAATGTTGATGCATGTGGACGTCTTTGCAACTGTTTATAAACATGGTGGTAGTGTGGAGCAACGATAAAATTATGAAACTAATAGAATTATTTCAATCAAAAGCGTTACTATGGGATTCTTTTATCAAAGAATACAAGGATAGAAACAATAAGAATGATGCATCTCAAGAAATTTCTCAAGCCCTAAATATACCCAAAAATGAGGTCAATCATCAAATTTTCTCTTTGCAGGAGATAGTTACATAACCACCAGATGGTGGGTGTGAAACTATTGATACAATATTTATGTAAGTAGGTTTATAATTTTACCTATAGTACCTACACAATAAAGACTACGAAATTTCATTAGATAAATTACAGGCAGTTCCACATTTGAAAATGTTGAGAGATGTAAAATGTACAATAGCATTTCTCACTTTTGGGAATACAAAGTGTGAAATCACCACCACCTTCATTCTTCTGACTTATCCCTATTTTTTAAGTACTAGCGGACGTCACACGGTTTCACCCGCATAGTTCCCGTTCCCATGGGAGTACGGAGATAAAATATAGCCAATGTTACTCAGGGTGAATGTAGCTTTCCAACGGTGAAAGAATTTTTGAAATCGGCACAGTAGTTTCTGAATTTATTCATTACAAACATACACACACACAAAAATACAAACTTTTCCTCTTTATAATACTAGTGTAGAAAAGTAGACTATCATGCAGAGTGTGATGTTTCTTTTACCCAATAATTATGTCGCATTTAAACTGGCCTGATAATCTCAACTTTCTTTTGTGAGAAAGAGAAACCTTTGTTTTACCAGTAAGTTTATGAAGGGTAAATTTTAGAATGGTTTTTGTTTATCTCTCACTATGAAATCAATTCCAGTATCACTACAAAAACATTTTCTGTCCTATCTTTGGCCAAGCTACAACAGGATAATATTTGTTGATATTTTAATAAGCGAAGGTAACTCAACAATGGTCAAGCAAGACCAGGGCTTCAAAATAGCCAGTTTAGATAGCAGAATCCTAATAGGATATTAACATGAATTACGTTTAAATTCTTAAAATGATCGCAGACGCAGTTAATATTATAAATTGTAACTTTATGACCATTTTATGAATTTATCATATTTAATATTATTGCGAATGACGCTGTTTTTCGCTTACAACAATTTTTTTCATATCAAAAAAATCGTAAGACAAAAAAAACATGACCGGCACTTTAAGAGTCGTATGGAAATTTATTAGCTGTTAAAACAATGCCGCGAAGTCAAGGGTAACTCTCCCACCATGCTTCGATTGTGACGGCTGCGAAAAGCGATTAGCGAATCCATTAGGTTTTCGAGTAACCTCAAAATTAACAATAACGTTATTTACTACCGATACCTAACGCAACAATATATTAGAAACTGAAATACTGGTTAAGGTCAGCATTCATTGCATTCGAAAGATTTTCCCAAATATAGTAGGTACGTCTAAAAAAAGACGCAAACTGCCGGGTTGTTTGGGAAAGAAAATTAACTTACCTTGTTTTTTAACACGCCGAAAAATACACTCCACCTCTTGCTTTATTTGGAAATAACTAACATGGAGTCACATAAAGTGTATTGTGTGTGGAAAAAACAAAATTGTTTCAAATTTCGCACCGACAACAAAATATTTGTGAAACTGAAAATATTCAGTATTGCAAGTTTTTTTCAAAATTCCATTGACTTGAAGAAATTATTTTTTATGGAGAACACATTAACTTTAAAATGAAATATTTAAAAGTAGCTAAAGTCTTCTCCTTGTGGAAAGTTGCTAAAGTTTTCATAAAAAGGTGAAATACTGGTAAATGTCGTCCGTGAAACTGAGAAGTGTGAAAGCGTAATTTCCACTAAACTTAAAACTATTTTTATGTTTTGGCAACGTTTCTTTAGTGTCACAAAAAAATCAACCAAGCCAGTCCATTTCACGAATTTTTATGTCGATTTTTCTGACTGACTTTAGTGAATCTGATTAAAATGAACGATACCAAAAAAATGCGTTACTGAAATCTAATTAAAACTAAAATAATAACCAATTTAACGTGGAGCATTTCATAACCACCTCAATTACGACTTTTCGTTTCCAGGTCTGGTTGATTGTCTGCGTAAATATGAAAAATTGAAAATGGTCTCTTTACGTTCCACTTCACTTAGGCTAGTGTGAAAAGAATTGTTGATTTCATTTTAAGGGTTATCAAATTAACCATTTATGTCCTAATAAAACGTTTTAAAGACTAATAACAACCATAACTGCACATTATTTATTATAAAGTAACTATTTTCAGATAAACATGCGCGAAATATTTTTGAAATGCTGTTTTGCAATTTAAACGGAACGTTTTAGTGATGAAGTCATCGCTTGTCAGAACTTGTCATATTTATGTCAAAACAAATTCATTTCGTTTCCAAAATATAAAATAGAATCTGTTTTAATTATTCAAAATGGGTCTTTTTGGGAAATCTACAGAGAGAAATCCAAAGGAAATGGTACGTGAAATATAGAAACTGCGTTACTTAAGATGAACTATATTATCATTCGAACTACATAAACTTCTAGGCCCTGTACCCTAAGTGATTTGATTTTCTTAAAATATCGTTGTTTTTAGGTAAACGAGTGGTGTCATAAAATACGAAAAGAAGGATACAACCTAGATCGACAAATAAGAGGTATATTATAGATCTGTATTTACTAGAAGCAACAATTTCGTCAAAAAATCGTAACAACAGATGATAACCTACATTCACACATTGATAGTATTGCCAAAAACTTGGGAGTCAGTCGAACCAAGGTCAAGTGTCTTTGTCATGATCTTCATATTTATGAGGACATCGATAGAATTTCTGAATACATACTTGATTTTTCTACAATGTTAATGTAATTTTTAATGAACCTTGCTGTTTTCTTTCAACTATAATGCCCTTCAAATTAATCAAGGAAACTAGTAGACCCGTTTGATAAGCAAAGCTTAATCAAATCTTTGTCTGCAAAAGAATGAATGACTAAAAATGGACAGGACACAATATAATAAAATATTGCTTTATTCTTGATTGACTAGACCTCGTTCTGGTGATGTCTAACTTACCAAAAAACTTAAGAGATAGTATAAAAGCTGTAAGGGACACCAACGCACAAATGGTAACCGCATATTATTCGGTACCTCATTTTGAACCCCTCCACATCATACACACATTTTTCATAAACATTTAAAAAAAAAAATCTACAGATTATGTGGTAACTGTTTGTGTGTTGTTGTCTCTTACTCCCTATAGATAAGTGTCAATGCTCCTCCAATGCAAAGTTAACTTTATAAAAGTCAGTCAAAACCCTTTAGTTTTTCCACATTACCATTATTCCATAATAAACTTCCTCAGCCATACAAAGAGAAGAGGACAAAATAAAGCGGTCCCTAAAAGAAGCTGCGTCGAAGAGCGACAAACAAGTGTGCACAATTCTGGCTAAGGAGATAATCCGGTCGCGAAAAGCTATCAGTAAAATATACACAAGCAAAGCACACCTCAACTCGGTACAGATGCAGATGAAGAATCAACTAGGTAACAACCATTTATTGATAGGAAAGAGATTTAAAAGGCATTGTTTCTTTAAAACTAAAGTACCAGAAAAATAAACACTGTTTCATAAAGGAAATAATATTCAGGATATTTTTAGGGTCTCTATTACTAAGCCTCTGCTGTCTGTCTGTCCATACATATGTCAGCAGGTTATATCTCAAGATCCGTAATGTGTATTTCTGTTACCGCCATAACAACAAAAAATAAATTAAACTTAAAGGGGGCTCTCCCAGCAGTGGGACAATATAGGCTAAGTAAAAAAAAAAGGGGGCTCTCCTAAAATTATGGTACGGAACTCTTAATGCGCAAATTCGATTCGCACTTGGCCGATTTTTTTTTAATGCATACTGCTATGATTGTACTTTCTCAGCTTAAGGGGCCGGCGGAGCATGCGTATTTCATACAAACGTAATACCAAAATAATTTGTAAATCAAACATAGTCTTAAGGTAGTGTGTATTAATTTCGATTGGATTATTGAATATATAGGTTCCCAAACACGTATTTGAAAGGACAATGATTTAAACAAGAGTTATGAGAAAAATAATTTTTCTATGGAAATTTTAAATTCCTTATAACTCGTCTTTATATCATTGTCCTTTCAAAATATTTATTTGGGAACATAGATATTCTATAATACAATCGAAATATATACACACTATCTAAAGAATATGTTTGATTTTCATATTATTTTGGTATTACGTTTGTATGAAAAACGCATGCTCCGCCGGCCCCTTAAGAGTGAACACCAAAGGTGTGCAGTAAATAAAATATTCTATGATCTAAAATATTTGCAATATTGTTAATTCAATAATCTAAAATATTTGCAATAATTTTTGTATATTTTATATAAGTGATGTCCTTTCTTATTGTATTTGTGTGTTTACAGCTACTTTAAGAGTGGCAGGTTCATTGCAAAAG
The DNA here is from genome assembly GCA_950022955.1 of Xestia ashworthii. Classification (NCBI taxonomy): domain Eukaryota; kingdom Metazoa; phylum Arthropoda; class Insecta; order Lepidoptera; family Noctuidae; genus Xestia; species Xestia ashworthii. The sequence continues at coordinate 15,041,647 of OX465570.1, read as the reverse complement.
TCAACTGAGGTATGTTTTTTATTGATTTTGATAGACATCTATTTACAAAAATCCTGTTATTTCAACCTTTCTATATTTACATTGTCAAAACTAGTAATTAGCCTATGCATCACCATAACCTATCCATTAGGATCTCGCCAAGAAAGCTTAGTCTGCATTGTCCCTCTGCTGAATAAGTGTTCTTACAGACGAGCAGCACGTTTCCAACGGCAGATAATCTACAGCCGTCGCCACCTGTCGATGGTGCGTCGGGTGGCGAACGGTTGCAGTTGTGACATGTCGCGTAAATGTGTCTGTCGTTGGCAACGTGCCGCTCGTCTCTAAGAACCCTAAAGGCCTCTCTTTTTTCCATACAATCCTGTCTTTTGTTAGTACCAGCCAAGTTTTTATTAGGAATCAATCGCGTCCCCCCATCTTCGCCTTAGTCTGCTGCAGTGCCATTTAGCATTTAATGGGGCTCGCTTGGTGATTCTTTGTGCCCATTTCTCATCTGGCAGACATGTCCAGTCCAACCCCATTTATGCTTAGCTTATGATTTCTTAATTTGCCAGGTTATGCAAGCAATGCAGGCACTGGTTCGTCTACCAGAAGTGGCAGCCACAATGCAGGAGCTGAGCAAGGAGATGATGCGAGCAGGCATTATTGAGGAGATGCTCGATGAGACCATGTCTGGTATGGAGGATGAGGAGGAAATGGAGGAGGCGGCGCAAAGTGAGGTCGATAAGGTAAGCAAATTTTTTCTGTAATTTTTTAGGGTTCCGTAGCCAAATGGCAAAAAACGGAACCCTTATAGTTTCGCCATGTCTGTCTGTCTGTCTGTCTGTCTGTCTGTCTGTCTGTCCGCGGATAATCTCAGTGACCGTTAGCACCAGAAAGCTGAAATTTGGTACCAATATGTATATCAATCATGCCGACAAAGTGCAAAAATAAAAATTTAAAAAAACATTTTTACTAGGGTACCTCCCCCAGACGTAAAGTGGGGAGCGATTTTTTTTTTAATTTTGACCCTGACGTGTGATATATTGTTGGATAGGTATTTAAAAATGAATAGGGGTTTTCTAAAATCATTTTTTGATAATATTAATATTTTAGGAAATAATCGCTCCGAAAGTCAAAAACAATGTGTCCCCCCCCCCTCTAACTTTTGAACCATAAGTTTAAAAAATATGAAAAAAATCACAGAAGTAGACCTTTATATGAACTTTCTAGGAAAATTATTTTCAACTTGATGAGTTGAATAGTTTTTGAGTTATATAGCACTTTTTCAAAAAAACGCAAATGATAACTTTGTTTTTCATACAAATACTATGAAAAACAAAGTTATTTTTGCTGACGAAAAATGTTGGTATTTTTAATGGTCTGGGAAGCTACGGAACCCTACAGTGAGCGTGGCCCGACACGCTCTTGGCCGGTTTTTTTCTGGACTCTTCTGGTACTGTGTTGTGGTGGTCAGTTATGCAGTTAGTCCATGTAAAATACTGGTATTCTGCTGCATCTGGTTAGACTGGAAGCCGACCCCAAAATAGTTGGGAAAGCGCAGGCAGATGATGATCACTCTTCTGGTCCAAGCAATATAATCAGATTAACATTTACCTATTTTACAGCTTCTTTCCATGAACGCGGTTCGTCCGCTAGAAGTTCGATAATTATTGTCCCATGATATAATTCCATCCAAATCTGTTCAGTAGTTTTTACAACAAACTTCCATACTCAGAAATTTTCGCATTTATAATATTAGTAGGATACAAGTTTTGTATTACCATGTTTGACACCTTTTTTCATAAGTTTTGTATGCAACTAGTCTATACAGCTTTGAGACTAAACCTTCTTGTCCCCCTACCCAGGTGCTATGGGAGCTAACGCAAGGCAAGCTGGGCGAAGCGCCGGCGCCTCCAACAGCCGTGGCCGCCGCTCCCTCTACAAGTAAGGAAGAAGAAGAAAATGTCCCGGAACCCACAGAGAGTGAACTAGATGAGATGGCATCTAGGCTAGAGGCACTCCGGTCTTAGTGTAGTGGAGATTTTACTCACAGGTATGTTTTATTTTCTTTTGGAAACAGTATAATATTATCTCTGTCTTCAGGACTAGAGGTCAAGAGTAGGCCCATTTAAGAAAGGTAAAACTATAAACCCTTAACGATGCTAAAAGGCACTTGTTCTCCCCTTCATTGCGATAATTTTCTTGTTCTAGTTACGGAGATATTGGGGGTCAAGGTACCAACGTTTTGATAAGGTTTTTTTTTTTAAATACAAGTTCTTATGCACCCACCAGCCCAATGTTTTGAGTGCGTTACATTGGGTCTTACCGTAAAACGTGATTTTTTACCCTAAAAATAAGTGATTTCCCTGCAATAACTGTTGCGTATAGTTACTTAGTTTGATGTACAGAATGCTTGGTTGATGGCTTCGTGTCTGTTTACACCGTATGTAAACAAATTACTTACATTAAAAAAAAAAAAAAACCCCGACACATAGGGTCATCATTTCAAGGTATTCCCGGTTTTTGGTGTTGGCCCTTTCATTTGATACCCATATTGAGGGAGTTGTAAAAAAATATGTAATTATTCACCATTTTTTGGTGGCGGCCATCTTGGATTTGAAATTTATTATATCGTACAGTATTCTACTAGTCAAGCCCTTTTATTAGATACCCTAAATGAGGGAGTTGTTGAATAAATTTGTAATCCGTCAATTTGTGGCGGCGGCCATCTTGGATTGATTTTTATCAAACATAGGTAAGAACACTCCCGACTATTTCACCTTTCAAACAAAAAAAAAACAAAATCAAAATCGGTTCATCCGTTTGGGAGCTACGAAGACACACACACAGACACGTCAAATTTGTAACACCCCGTCGTTTTTGCGTCGGGGGTTAAAAATAGAAAAATGTTTTCATCACAACACAATGGAGGTTTTAGTTAGTTATCCTGCCCAGCATTGCTGCCCCTCTTACAAAGAAGAATGTTGATGCTGGACACGTACTTCGACAATACAATAATCGAATTCTCATAAGTTCTTAGATTTTACTAACTAACCTTACGAAGCAAAGACTTTGATATCTGCGTAGCCTTTTCCAACTATGTTGGGACCAGTATTTATCATGGAGCGACTGCCTATCTGACCTCCACAACCCAGTTAATTCTGGGTAATACGATACCACTTGGTAAGACTGGTTATCAGACTTTTCTGACAGCCACAGCACAGAGGAAACTCGGCATGTAAGGGTGGTCACCCATCCACAGACCAACTTAGGCAAGCACGGCTTAACCTAACGATCGACCAGAGCGTGTAAAAACTTTGATACCTTAACAAAGAATAAGAATGAATAATTGGCAATTTATTATTATCTCCAAAGATGTATAGTGTAACATTATGTACATTTTACATAAGCAGTGCTTCGAGATAACTTACCTAATTACATGAATCATTATCAAACTGCGCTATTTCTGAACAAGGCACTAATTAAATAGAAGGTCGTAAGGTTAATGAGTTCATTATGTCTTATGAGTCATGCGTAGGTAGGATGCAAGCATTTTAATAATAAACAGAGCAGACTAAGCATTGTATAGTTAATCTACGTTATTCGCACGTAGCTTGGGAACATGCACTATAGCTCATTATAAAACTTATGCGACGGGTATTTAATTAAAGGTAAAGTTCGCGATAAATACCCGTTTGCATAAGTTTTATAATATTTTCTGAACGTGAAAGTTAAAAAAAGACAAATGCACTATAGCTGTTGCGTTTTTAGCATGGCCCTAACGGTATTTGAACTATCAAGTAGTATATCAACTGTCTGGTGTCCACGACACATCTCTACCGTCATCGACACAGCAACCTCGTTGCTTAGTGTAACACTAGATTGCGCTGTGTGTAATGTCCAGAGATATTTATTTACATAACTTAATTTATTGATCTACACTAATATTATAAAGAGGAAAACTTTGTTTGTTTGTTTGTTTGTTTGGTTGTAATGAATAGGCTTAAAAACTACTGGACCGTTTTTAAAAATTCTTTCACCATTCGAAAGCTACATTATCCACGAGTAACATAGGATATATTTTATCCCCGTACTCCCACGGGAACGGGAACTATGCGGGTGAAACCGCGGGACGTCTGCTAGTGTTATATAAAGCCGTTTATCGACATGTGTGTCGAATCTTTCGATATCCTCAACATTTTTAGCTAATGATAAGCGATGTTTAACATTTTCCGCTGTTGTTATGTTAATTGCTCCTGCTTCTTTGTCTGGGGTCAAAACGACTAATCGACGACGAGATAGTACACTTCAATCAACAATTCAACACGCCTCTGATTTTTGTTGTATACATATGCGTATCGTATAATTATCACTTGCTTCTGTGAAGGAAAACATTGTGAAGAAACTAGCATGCCTGAGATATATTTCTCGACGCCATATAAAATCAAGCCAACGGCTTGGGTGGCATAAAAACTCTGATACCAGGTTAGGCACTGACCACGCCATAAAGAAAGATGATCTAGTTTAAAACAAAAGACGTGTAACCGTGGACCTATTTACGAAATAAACATTATTTATCAATACTTAATTCTTTTCTTTTCCAGATACGCACCTATGTGTCGGAGACAAGAATCGAGAAGGCTATTTTCAAGCCATCAATGGATCGACAAATGCCTTAAGAACAATGTAAATAATTGTTGTATGTATGTAATTAAGTTTGTACGGCTGTACGAGAGATTTACAACGGATAATAATTTTATTAAAAATGTTTTATTACTATACTAGCAAATATTCGTAGATGTTTTGGTCACAAAACGTGCGAGCGGCCGGCATGCGGAATGGAGAATATTTATTAACAGAATTTCTTAAAACTATAATATGCGTAGTGATCTATGGGTGCATTCCGTTTTATGAAATTATCACTCACAGCGCTCACATCCATATTTTGCTTTCCGATTTAGATATCACGATTTTGACAGCTAAAAGCTGTCATCAGGTCATTTGACAGCGCTCACGGTGATATTTGGGGCATGGTCGGTGTAATCGCAAGATGGCGCATGTCATGACGTCATCTATGACGATTCAAGGGACATCGATATCGCGCTCACAGTAATTCGGAACGGGGTTTATGTTGACTGCCTCGTTGGAGAGGACGCAGGCGTTAGCGCTGTGTTTGATTCCCGGGTCGGACAAAGTGCTTTCGGGTTTTTCCATTAGAAATTATAGTAGCATCACTGAGTCTGCATTCTCGATGCCCGGTTTGTTTCAATAGGTTCTCCCCATTACAAGGGACTTCCCTGAAGAAATATGGGAATATTGAGGTACAACCCTGCCAAACCTTTCTGTAATAACAGACGTGATGATTTCTATATATATGCTGAGTCTCGTGCCATCTCGCTCCCATTTTTTATGACTGCGCCAGGCACGATGCTAACGTTGTATACATTTGATGTGTAAAGCTGAGATTTTTTAACTTTTGTTTTAAAGAATTTTGGAGCTTATTGTAACGTAGTTTGAACGCAATAGAGGGCTTCCTAATCTCAATAAAAAACTATTGCCCCACACACAATTTTCAAGGAATTTATCTAAACATGCGTGTTGACGCATTGTTTTTTTAAAACATCGGCAATTGACGTGGTTTTCATTACAATTCAGAGCATTTACTTGACACAGTTCATGTGTATGAACCATTAACATTAAAGTTACATTTATACAAATAAAATCATTAGGTTTTGTTGAGGTGTAAAAATCATACGAAGCTAGGGCTAATTTCGCTCGAATTAACCGCGTTCATGACTTGTGTCATCTTTGCTACGGAATCAACATTCCGTAGCAAATATGACACAGTGACACGCGGTTCAGATAACCTGATCACGTTCAGTTTGATCAGTGAATTGAGCGCTTAAAGGTATTTGAGATTTTTTGAAAGATTATTTGGTTTTTATCATTAAGACATTTTTTCTTCCCTGCCACCATTTTCATAAAGACGCATGGAAAAGGCATTTAGCTATCCATACTAATATAATAATTGCGAAAATAAGTCCGTTACCTTTACACGCCTCAACCATTGAACCGGTCGTTCGGAAATTAACCTAATTCGAAGGACCCCGCCACCCTCTTCGAACCTAACCTGTTTAGTCGGGGTGCCACAAATCCCAAGCTCGCGATACGCTATGCATATAGTATAACCACTTTAAGTTTGAAGTTCAAGGTGGCGCTGCTTGTCTAGAAAAAATGCATAGACATGTCAAACCTTGGTACATTTATTTTAGTTCTGTGATTTCCCGCCTGTACAGATAAGTTGGTTGAAGTATACACAGATATCGCTACCGGTACTCATCGTAGATTGTAGATGAAGTTGCGGGTAACAGTTTGTTTTCTTATATTCTGCGGTGTTAATGCGCATTGCTTGCGTTGTTGTATCAATGTTGCTAACTAGCTGTATTTTTAACAACTTCAAAAAGGATACCCTCCTGTTTTCAGTTTAGCCGGTTTTGGCTAGGTCAATTTAAAAAGGAACAGAAATTAATTTGTATAAAATATCCTCAAGTGCAACTATGTATGTAATCGTTTATTTGAATTCATCATGTATATTGTATACAACTTACAAGTAGGTAGATGTAAAATAAACACACAGGGCGTCAAAAAATCGTCCACATCGTTGTCAATAGGAAAAGTGCCCAGAAGGCTGGCAGAACTGCCAACCGAATTAAAACCTTATTCTAACTAGCTTAAAGATCATTTGAATCGTAATTAATGGATGATAGACCCATCCGTAGCATCAAGAATGTGTGCATTATTAACGTTCTAAGTTCATTTGTGATAATTATAATAATATTATTTTATAGCTTTTCTATTCGCTAGTGTTGTTCAATGAGCGTTGAGCTTCGATCGAGTTGTTTATGTCTACTTCAGTTATTAGTATTAAAACGCACTAACTATTATTAAATGCATGAGTTTTATTATCCTTTTGAACGCCATTGTCACATATACGTAACAAGCAATCACGTGCCTTCTTGTACGCCAACGACACAAATATGTGACAAAAAAAATCAATGTCACGAGTAGTATTACAGAATACAAGTTACATTAAATTAAAAAATTAAAAAAAAAACCCCTTAAATAGGGTCATAATTTCAAGGTTTTTTTTGGAACGAAGTTCCTTAGCTCGGCACAGTCGGCACCACGTAACGAAATGCCATAAGCTGTGTGTGAAGTATAATAATATAATATTCCTCATTCCCTTTCAATATAGTGTACATTATTCTACTAGTCAAGCCCTTTCATTTAATACCCATATTAAGGGACTTGTGAAAAATTAAATGTAATTCACCATTTTGTGGTGGCGGCCATCTTGGACTGATTTTTATCAAACATAACTAAGAACACTCCGGACTAATTACAAACAACCTACACCTTTCAAACAAAAAAAAACAAAATCAAATCGGTTCACCCGTTCGTGAGCTGCGATGCCACACACACAGACACGTCAAACGTATAACACCCCGTCGTTTTTGCGTCGGGGGTTAAAAATATGTACATATAATAAAACAATATTGTTTATCGGTAAAGTTTTGGAATCTCTGTTCTTTTTGTAGAATACGGAGTTGGAGGGGAGTGCCTCAAAAATATAGTGTCGGATAGACAGGTCTTTGGGACCCGGGACCGTAGTCCCGAATTGGACCTAATTATTTTTAAGTACTACTCAAAAATAATTTTGGGACCACATAAAATGTGTCTTCTTTTTTTTGTGGTGCCAAAATACTACTAAAAAATAATTATTGTATTTAAAAGTGGAATCTGGGACCACTGTCCCGGTCCCAAAAGCCCCACGACCCGGATAGCCGTGTAGGTAGTGGATCCTTGATTGTGCACTAATATGTCTTCTGCACTTCGCTTCCCTTGAGATTGACTACCTTGACCGAAATTTGGTCGGAAGGGCATTTTTATTGATTTTAGATAATGATTACTGATCTTCAAAGTCAAGTACTGATAACGTCATGAAATCGTGACGAGTCAATAGCACGGTCAATGATAATGAACGTATTTTTATCTCTGTGAAGTCTTTTCAATGATTTCTTATCGACGAAAACATTGATTTTGCTATCTTACAACTGCCCTGATCCCACTCTCAGTGTTTGTCAATACGAAAATTTTCAAGTTCAATGGGGATGGCAACTATGACACTTTATGCTGCTTGCACAGTTGGTTCCATGTAGCGTCATTGGTTGAAAGTCTGTTTAGGTAATTTTATATTTTCAAATAGCTTCACATCATTGGTCAGATTAGAACTTAACTATGGTGGCGCCATCTATAATGAGCTTTTAATGGTCTGCCTCATTGATGCACGTTGAAAACAGCGTGCATCATCGACAGTCGTCTGTTAAAATAATACCAAATTTTGTCTGTAGTTATTACCAAAATCTATTCTGCCACACACAGTACCTCAGTGTTGCCATATATTATAACCAATCTGCATTGGTTACTATAAAAGTTTCCTGCAACTGTCTTTTTTAAACTTTCACGATCAGAACATTATAAAGCATATATGGTGATGTAAATTCGCGATAAATACCCGTATGTCATAATTATGTTCCTGCAACTGATTTAGAATATTATATCTGAAATCCTGAAGGCCCAATTCATTACCTCAGTGTTGCCCTACACTAATCGGGGTTACTTACAAGTAAAAAAAAACCAGATTTCTTTATAAGAATTGGCTATAAATATATTTCATAATATAATACTATAACAATAATATCTAAAGTATAAGTACGGGTATCACAGTTAAGTTACAGCATCTTCGAGGACAGGTCTAGTTCCAGTTGCATGTCTTGTATCGATTCCTTCTTCAACAAAGGTTTGCGATCACTCTCTTTTATCTTTTTTGCGTTTTTCTTGTTTTTCATTGATCTGGAACAAGAAATAAAACAATGAATGTAGAAAGTAATTAAGAGGGTGGTGATTATTAGCCACCTGTATATTTGAACCTTTTTTATGCCCGAACATAAACGCACGCTAAGCCACAATATTACGTACCATTTTGTCACATATTTGTGTCGTTTGGCGTATAGGGTATGCGTTTGCTTGTCACAATGCTGTGACAATGGCGCTAAAGGCCTCCCGTGAAATTAATCACCTTTGCCAAGAAACTCATATGAATGTACATGTATTGTAGTGGTAGCGGCGTTACGTTCTTAGAGTCCTGGTTGTGATGAGCATGGACATTTGTTTCCGAGTCATGGATGTTTATATGTGTAATAAGTATGTATTTACAAACAAAATATATGTAGTAAGTATATCAACTATCTGGTGTCCACGACACAAGCCTTGCTTAGTGTGGACTAGATGGCGCTGTGTGTTAATGTCCAGCGATATTTATTTAATTTATTTATTGTATTGTACAACGGGCTGGTGTCCGCAACTTCACGTCAAAGCGCGTATTTTGCGTATGGGCTATAATCCACCACGCGGGCCCAGTGCGGGTTGGTAGATGTCACATGTCTTCGAATTTTTGGTTCTATGACATGCCGGTTTCCTCACGATGTTTTCCTTCACCGTTTTTGAGAGCAGTGGTGATGAAATAAATTACAGAAAGTAATGCGGCTGCCTGGGTTCGAACCCACGACTTACTTGTATCAAATTAGTCCTTTTACTGTTGTATGGTTTTCTTTTAACAAATCGGGTGCGAGTTTTCTTTAAAACAGTTGTTTAATATGACGGGTAGGGTCACCTCCTTGATACAGATGACCAAATCGCCACCCCATATCATTTACTACAAATCCGTCTATTAGATTCACCCAACAACTGGATTATAATAAGACGCTAGGCAGATGATGACTGACCTATTGATGACTCCATCAGGATGGTCCATCATGCGTATGATGTCTGCCTGGTCGGAGGAGTCTAGCGGCGCTACGGATATATCTCGCACCGCTCTGAATTTTCCGCAGTTGTTCAGATGTTCGTTCTCCAGGCGGAAGAAGTTCCAGATGAATCGTCTGGAATAGGAAAAATAACAATTTTATTGTAGTAAAAAAAAATACTTCATTTTATAGAAAATTTGTTTTGGCGTGTTGACAGCGGGCGCTGTTGGTAAATAATTACGATTTTTTTAAATGAAAAAACAAAAGCCGTGTGCGAGTCGGAGTCACGCATGAAGACTTCCGTACCATTGTAGTAGGTAGCCTCTTTATTAATCTATTTTATTATTTGGTGATAATTCAACTGTCTACGCTGACAGACAGACACACGGACGGACAGCAGAGGCTTAGTAGTAGGGTTCCGTTGGTAAGTCTTCGGGTACGGAACCCTAAAAGCGGTTACACAGTTCTAGTTGTCGATCAATGAGTTAATACAGACTAGAGAAATAGTCATGGTTAAATTCCCAATATAGAAGTGGTACGTTGGTTACCGTTCAGGTACGGAACTCTAAAAACAAGATGGCAGCTCTAGTTCCCGATGACCACGCTCAAAAGAGCCATGTTGCCATGCACTTTGACATAAAGTCGGTCTCAATGTCAAATTGTTTCCACTGATGTGCGGTTGACTGTCGTCTAGACTCCGGAACGATTAAGGTACATCCGATAAAACTTAGTTTTCGTTGTAACATGTAAAATGTATTTACCTGAACACTTCCAGAGGCGCTAGTAAGGAGGTCATAGTCTCGGCGCTGACGTAGTTGTTCTCCGTGACTACGAATGAGATCGTCCAGACGAACCGCAGCACGAAGTCTTCCACTATCGCGAAGTAGTAGAACTGGATACAATTTTTTTTTGTTATTAAACAAAGACCTCATCCATCGCTTTCCATCAGGCGTCATTGAGGTCAATAGCAGGCCAATTTTGTAATAAAAAAAAAACATTCATTATTTTCAGGAAATTTTGACCCATAGATATATGTAATCTGTATACTACCATACAGACTAACCTGCATCATCATTCTCCCGCCCTTATAATATATGTCACCGTAAAATTGTCAAACACGTTAGATTGTAATTTCTCTAGCGATATTGTAAACTCTCGAAATATTTTCAAACGAACATACTGCTTACAATAAAACGCATTATTTTTCGTGAAATGCATGCGATGGAAGTCAACTCACGCTGTGTGGAGGGAAGGAGGAGCCCCCCTTGCCCAATGGTACCACTCTCATGAAAAGATAATGTACCATTCCTGAGAAATACCAATTAATATAACATAACCTTAAAACACTTTATATTCCCCTAAAAAGCGTAGTCGACGGAGTCCCGCTTCGCGGGGCCCCTATTTCCGAGTGCAGGGTTTAAAGGAACCTAACTAACCTAACGAGGGGGTGCCCCAAGTCCCGATTATGGGGGCAGAGATACTTCCGTATGTTCAGTTGACAATATTTCGAGAGTTTACAATATCGCTAGAGAGAAACACGTTATATTGTAATTATAACGTGTTTGACAATTTTACGGTGACATATACATTTATTTGAGGTCAGCGCTGTATGTCTTCTTTTTCCATACTTCTCTATTACTCGTCACCTCATCAGATACCTCCTTTTTTTGCCATATTGTTATGCACACCATCGTCATTCGTCCATGTATCGCTTCTTTGGTTTTCCTCTACTCTTATAGCCAACTATTATAAGATTATAACACACATAATGATAAAATTCAAATTGTGTACCGCGCTCACTGACAGTCGACCACTTTTGACCCTTATGCTCTGAGCAATTAGGTTGAAAACTGAGTGGACGACCAGAAAAAAAAAAATGGCAGAGCAGAAAGATGTACGATGTTAGTACTTCCACAGACGAGTTCTATTCGCACATTGTAGATTAATATGATGGCCGTCTACTGCCACTTCAGCTTAATCTACTCACCCCAGGACTATAAACGATCTCTTCCCTAAGGAACTTGTTCTCCGCATTAGGGCCGCAGCTGAAGAGCCCCCAATCCATCTTGACGTCCCAGGTGTACGTGTAGAGCGAGGAGACCAGCTGGCACGCAAACCAGGCGTACAGGAACGGGTTGTCGTACGAGTCTGGATAGCTTCCTGGAAGATGGAAATGGAGATTTTGATCGCGCCTGGCTTTGAGTAAGTCTAACTTATAGGTGCCTGGATGACAGCCGATCAAGGTGTGCATGACGATCGCGATGGCCTCTGAATATGTCATGATTCTATACATAGACTGCAGTATCGTTGCTTACTGTGGTTTTTTGAAATAAATATCATTGGACATATTAGCAGTTTACACTTACAGGATGTTTGGCGCATCGTTTGCCAAATTGAACGGACCGAAAAGAGGGATCATTTGCTATTCCTTCAGCCTTTTAACTCATCTTTGACCCCAAGTTTTTTTCATTTATTTTGAAAAATCGCAAAATATGAAGAAGTGTTCTTTTGAACAAAATGGGAGCTAGATGTGGTTTGGGTAGCCTTAAGATACGAGCTCGCACTTTTTGTTTTGCTGCTCAAATCTATTCATAAGCCCATAACTATAATTATTCTGCACTACTACTACTGAATTTGGGGTCTAGTAGCAGTTGGTGGCTAAAAGCCATATTACTTCGTATTATTTTATACAAAAATGTACCTACCTTACCACGCCTTTTTTTCAGCTCATAAAGAAACATACATACACATAAAGATACTGACCACTATAAAGCGTCCGCAGCGTCGCGAACAGCACCACGAAGAAGGTGGTGGAGTACTTCCCCGCGTTCACGAGATGAGGGAAGGCCTCGCGACTGTCCCGGTACCGCCGAAGACATTGGAAGAAACGCGTCCAGGCCGGGACTACGTTCACCAGCGCGCGGGTTATGATGAACCATTGTGTTGTTTCGAATGTTACTGGAAAGAGAAATGCGATCATTAAAGCGTCAAATTATCTGTACTCAAAAACTCAAATAAGGAGGTTAAAATGTCAATGTGTGTGTTTGTGTTTAAGATCAAGTAACGAGGTACCTGTTTTCTCAAGGAAAAGTCGAAATTTATTTTATATCGTAAAGTAAAACGCCTCTAAACGAGCGCAAGTTTTTCAGACACTTTATTGCACACTGTCCGCCCCTTGACATAACGTATAAGCGAGTTGCGTATTCTTGCTCAATAAGAATATGTACGGTCGAACAAGCTATTTGGTTTACATTTTACAAAATAATGTGTGGGTTAAACTGTAAACCAAATAGCTTGTTCGACTGTACGTTATGGCACCAGACCACCACACCAATTAACCATTGCTACAAGCTTCCAAAAAGGATAAGGCATAGCTCAATAAAGTATATTTCAAAGACAATGGGCAACTTACCATTAACATTAAACCAGTCGCTACCGGTTGTATAGAAGGCAATTAAATAGTGGAAGTCTAAGAAGGCAGCTACGAAGGAGTTCCACTGGTCAGCCAGCCAGAAGTCAGCGAACAGTACCGGCATGAATGGAGCCGCTAGGATACGGCCCTGCAACAAAAATGACGTAAAGTTTTTGGGGTGCATTTTAAAAATATAGGGTCCCATGTGACCGGTCATGTTTCTCATAGTGACCGCGTATCGGTAAGCGTAGTTTGGTACTAGATTACCCGACAACCTTTAGGATGGTTCAGATCGGATGCGGAAGTTTCTTGCCCGTTCTTCTTCATTGAGAACTACGCTTTGTAATGGGCAACTACTTTCACAAGTTATTATTATGCATTGTGACTGTAACTTCATTTTATTGTTGTCTTTGTTTCGACAATTAGAGGTTTTTTTTTTGAGAATTAAAAAAAAATAGTTACCATGAACTCGATAGATGGCGTTGATCCGACTACGTTACTAGGTGCCAATGCTAAAACGCTTGAAAAACCACACGTCACATACGTTATCGTTGACTGACACTCGTTTGCATAAGCTTCCGAATATAATCATTAGGTCCAAGTGAAATTATGTGACGTTCTGTTCCTTGCAGTAACGCAGTCAGACCAACGCCATCTATCCAGCGATTAGGGAAGAGTTGAAAAAGAAAATCCCTCATTCAAAAGTGCCTGTAACTGGCCTACTTGAAATGAATGCTTTGATTTTTGAAGGCGGAGGAGAGAGTGTGTTTGGGAGAGGCCTATGTCCAGCAGTGGACTCTGTTAGGCTGAGTTGATTGATTGATTGGCATCAAAACTTCTAACATCCAACCGACTACAACCGCGTGGTAGTTTTGGCAACCCACTCACTCTCACAGCTAGCAAAAGCCAACACTCGTGGCACTTATTACCGTAAAATATGCGTGTAGGGCGTTATATGACTGTCTCGTATCATCTTGCTCCCGCATTTTTTAATCCGCGACTTCAAAGGTCACACGCCACCTGTGACTCACAGGGTGTGCGTTTCGATGGCGCGGCCATGACGTTTTTTTTTAAAAAAAATTATGCCATGATTTTGTAAAATTTTGTAAAAGTTGACTCCCAAAACCATAAATTTGTCAAAGCTATGGTTAAAAAGTTATAAGGGTTTGAACGTGGCCGCGCCATTGAAACGCTCCGAACCGCGCGGCCACGGAGATCTTTAAAACTAAGCATTGCAGAGACCTGAAATTTTGCTAAGTAACAGATTGAATTTGTAAAAAATTTGTAAAAATATAGAAAAAAATCCTGGGCTTATATTTTAGGAGCTGTAAGACTAATACGCCATGGCCGCGCCATCGAAACGGTGAAAACACATTTTCGCCGATATCTCGCTGAAAAAGCAACGCAGACATCTGAAGTTTTTTGTAAAACCCAGATTTGAATTTGTCAAAACTAGTAAAAAATAAACAAAAAATCCTCAAGTTTACATTTCAGGAGCTATAAGACTAATACGCCATGGCCGCGCCATTGAAACGGTGAAAAAATACGTAATCACCGATATCTCGCTGAAAAAGCAACGCAGACGTCTGAAGTTTTTTGTAAAACCTGGATTTGAATTTGTCAAAACTAGTAAAAATTAAATAAAAAATCCTAGGTTCATATTTCAGGAGCTGTAAGACGAAAACGTCATGGCCGCGCCATTGAAACGGTGAAAAAATACGTAATCGCCGATATCTCGCTGAAAAAGCAACGCAGACGTCTGAAGTTTTTTGTAAAACCTGGATTTGAATTTGTCAAAACTAATAAAAATGAAATAAAAAATCCTAGGTACATATTTCAGGAGCTGTAAGACTAAAACGTCATTGAAACGGTGAAAAAATTTTAGGGACTTAGAAAATTTTTCGTTCTTTGTTTTTTTTTTCGAAATTTTAACAATTTTATTGCAGTATCATATTGATCTTGACCATAGAAACCATTTAGCTTCTGAAAAGCATGGTCCTATAACGCACCGTCTCCGAGTTAGGAGCTGTTTATTTTTATTTAAGTTTTTTGAAAAACCCTGTATATTTCCAAAATGGTAGCTCGGATGAAAAACTTTTCGGGAAATAATTTGTTGCTCTAGTCGTAAACCATGAGAAGATGTAAAAAAACTCGCGAAAATCGTATTTTTTTTTTATATTCGTTTTTTTTCTAAGTCCCTGCCCCTAAGTAACGAGAGAACGATTAGTCTTACAGCTCCTGAAATATGAACCTAGGATTTTTTATTTCATTTTTACTAGTTTTGACAAATTCAAATCCAGTTTTTACAAAATACTTCAGACGTCTGCGTTGCTTTTTCAGCGAGATATCGGCGAAAATGTGTTTTCACCGTTTCAATGGCGCGGCCATGGCGTATTAGTCTTATAGCTCCTGAAATGTAAACTGAGGATTTTTTGTTTATTTTTTACTAGTTTTGACAAATTCAAATCTGGGTTTTACAAAAAACTTCAGATGTCTGCGTTGCTTTTCAGCAAGATATCGGCGAAAATGTGTTTTCACCGTTTCGATGGCGCGGCCATGGCGTATTAGTCTTACAGCTCCTAAAATATAAGCCCAGGATTTTTTTCTATATTTTTACAAATTTTTTACAAATTCAATCTGTTACTTAGCAAAATTTCAGGTCTCTGCAATGCTTAGTTTTAAAGATCTCCGTGGCCGCGCGGTTCGGAGCGTTTCAATGGCGCGGCCACGTTCAAACCCTTATAACTTTTTAACCATAGCTTTGACAAATGTATGGTTTTGGGAGTCTACTTTTACAAATTTTTACAAAATCATGGCATAATTTTTTTTTAAAAAAAACGTCATGGCCGCGCCATCGAAACGCACACACTCACAGGTGGTTTTGGGGCATCAAAACCAAAATCACCAGTTACAGTCACCAGTATCTGGCTTATGGAGGTCAGTTGAGCAGTGACTCCATGTGAAATGCGGTGCGGGAAAGCCGACCCAAGTATAAGTTAGGCAGATGAAGCAATATCGCAACATCGCTATCAAAATTAAGTAGCTCGTCAACATCATCATAGAACATTCAAAATTAAACCTTAAATCTAAAGAATATCTCATTATCATAAAATCTATACACATTGAGTAGTAAAGACAAATGCCTGACGTTAACTGTCATAGCGCATCAGTTACGGGCTACGGCAGAGCGAGACTAATGAGTAATTAGGAACTATTAAGAAGTCAATCGTGTTGGTCTGACGTCAGTACTGAACGATTAGTGCAACGAGACTGGAACGAGTTTAGTGGATTACGGTTTTATTTGTTACCAGCTGTTGCCCGCAACCTTCAACAGCGTGAGATTATTTTAAAATATTTCTTCAATTTTTGAATAGGATTTTGTTATCAATTTTATTGGTTTTGTTTTTTTACTCCATATCGGCCAAAGAAGCTCCGTCAGAATCAGATCAAAACAGCCCTCAAATAAAAATAAAAAATTGCATTATATAATCGCAAGTACAAATCGCATCATTTGCGTTAAATTTTAACGAATCGATGATTTTCGGCCCAGAAACCGGATGCAAGATTTAATTTGTTATGCAACATTTTATTGTTTTATTATTAAGTTTTGGACTTCGGAGAGCAAATCTTTCATGATTGGATTTTTATATAACTCTCGATCATGTCACGATTGGCTGTCTAGCTTGCCAAAACCTGTTGTTGTAAATTCGAGTCAAGGGTCAGAACAGATCTATTGTAACCCAATCATCACTATCGTCATAATTCAGGAGAAATACCACAGGAGATCAATTTCCGCATCCATTTATAACAACTTTGATGTTTTTATTAAACACATTTTTTGGCAATACAGTTTAATACTCGTAGGTACAAGTTTTACAGAATCTCATCATCTGTCAAGCTTTTCCAACCTATGTTGGGGTCGGCTTCCCTTCTAACGGATTTAGCTTAAAAACAGTATTATACATGGCCTGACTGCCTATGCCTACGGATAGCCGATGGGGCCGAAAGTTCTGGAGCGGCGAACGCGAACCGGAAGACCTTGAGTTGAGGCCTCTTACTAGGTGTACCGATGACCTGGTGAAGGTTGCAGGAATCCGCTGGATGCGAGTCGCACGAGACCGGTCAATTTGGCGACACTTGGGGGAGGCTTATGTCCAGCAGTGGACATCTTTCGGCTGACTCATGACGATGATGTCTGCCTATCTGATTTCCACAACCCAATTTGTTCCGGGTAATACGACACCCCTTGGTAAGACCGAGACCTCTTGGTAAAACAGTTTTAGAGAATAATATGACCGAGAAATCAAGTTTGGCAAGCATACAGATGACCACTGCGGCATTATTCCATGAATAATGATTTAGACCAGTTTATTTTAACACGATTTACTAGTGTAACCTTTAACTACGTGTGTAAGCAATTTCAACTGCATTTTCATTTACTTCCAGATGTCACATAAATATTGTTTACGCTGTAATAACTGGCGACAATATGATTTGTACACGTTATAGATGCCAATTGCCAGGGACACTGTATTTAAGTCAGCTATTCTAACCAGGGGCGGATTTCTCTATAGGCCTAGGGCGGCAAAATTTAGTCCTTTTTTTGGTAGTTGTCCACGCGCCTACATGTAAATACTCAAAAATGTGTCCATATAGCATCCCGCAAAAAATACATGTATGGCGCTTGCGATTATTAGAAGTGTTGCTCATCCAACTGAATCTTTGCTTACTAGCTTATGCCAAGGTCATTTTCGTATGCTTTACAGCAGATAAGGGGGCGGCAATCTTTCGTTGGCCTGGTGCAGTCAACGTATTAAATCCGCCCCTGATTCTAACTTCTGTAGTGGTCTGTGTCTATCATCACCATCTACAGATGGTGGTGCCTGGATAGCTACATACTAAAAGATAAGCTATAAACCTAAGGTACTTTTCTGAGTGCGACCGGAACCGCAAACTACCTTGGCAGTCGTTCAAACGCTACGACAGTCCGCAGCGACACAACTGGTCTGTATGTAACTCTATGAAAAAAACACTATAGATGACGGAAGACATTGCAATCAGTCACCATTGCCGCTACGGTTTGCAGTTGCGGCCGCCCGCAAAAGAGCTATTTTAGAATACTCACACATATCCTCAGGAACCAAAACCGCGCTTCATGTCGAAAAACTTTCAGCGGATTCATAAGAAAGGCCACCATTATAATCACAAGCGCTAACGGGTTCACAAACGGCGGTATACTCAAACTGGCACTGTATATAAAACTTAATATGCTTAGAGCCCAAATAACACCAAAAATGGCTGCCAGTTCCATCAAATGTTGTTCAGAAAGATGATTCCGGGGATCCAACTCGAAAATCAGTACATGGTTGACCCCAGAAGATCGCCACCCGTAGACGTTGATGCCGATTAGGAATATGAACTCGACTAATAGGAATGGGCCACGATACAGTCTGAAGGCAGTCTTGAAGTTTTCTGTGCCACCCTCATGGAATAGTGCTGGAACAAATTTTTAAGAAAGTAAGTTTAATGATTGGACATAGCAGCGTTTTCTACTGTTCGGTTATGGGCAGTTTTTCCTAAATAATAGTTTCTATGAAGTAATAGCGAAAAAAAGACTTTTCCCATTCAGAAACGGAAATACCATTAAACACTATTTTGGACGGCTGAGTAAATATTTATGTCCAAGTTTTCTCAGACAATATTAGTTTTCTCAAAATAGGCACTAGGTACGTTAAAAAATTAAATCAGTTAGTCATAAAATCATCAGTTAGTACTTAAATCTTCAATACTACTAACATTATACAACAAGCAATTTGTTACATTGGTCATTTAGATAGAAACTTCGAACATAACTCATATGGAAGTGCCCATTGTCCTTTCAAGATTTCATCCTCAGTATGATCAGACACTTCCAAAGTGGTAAAATGTGTTTGTACTTACGAATATTTTTTCGGGTGGTCAAAATCAAAACTATCGCCGCCATTTTTTTAAATATTTATATTTCATTAAATATATGTGCAATTAATTATTACCAGCAGCAACTCCTATCGACACCATTTGAACGGGAAAAAACTTATGAGAGAATCGACAGTATAATCGAAAGCCTATTGTAGCTGGCAGCTTTTTTGGCGGTATAGTCAATGACCGGTTTGCCTACAAATTAATCCATATTTGAAATACGGTCTTCCCATGACTTAAAATACTTAATTGGAAATTTTCGATTACTGATTTGTGTTTTAGTGAATTGACCATATTTAGCATACCTTGCTGGCCGCTTATTCCTTTTTAGAATAAAAATGTACAACCGTTTGAAATTAGAAAACGAAAATACTTAGAAAATCCATTCCTGATTAAATTACCTAAGAAAACGACTCCGCTATTTTATTTAGGTACGACGTAAACAGCAGCATGTGTAATAAATTACGGTTCATTATTATTGTTATTAAAAGGCCCATCTTGAGCATTTTGGTCGCCTACAATCTGTCACGATGACGAATCTCGCGGAATTCCGTGCTTTGAAGTTTTTTAAGCCAGTCTACTCTAAATTGGGTTTACACATTAATTATGGAACGAAATCAAACCGAAAATTCGGAAAAACTACTTTGTTCTACTTACGACCTATTAAGGGGCCGGCGGAGCATGCGTCGTTCATACAAACGTAATACCAAAATAATTTGTAAATTATACGTGTTCTTAAGGTAGTGTGTATTTATTTCGATTGGTTTACAGAATATCTATGTTCCCAAATATATATATTGAAAGGACAATGATATAAAGACGAGATATGAGGAATTTAAAATTTCTATAGAAATCTTATTTTTCTCATAACTCTTGTTTAAATCAGTGTCCATTCAAAATGTATATTTGGGAACCTAGATATTCAGTGATTCAATCGAAATAAATAGACACTACCTTAAGAATATGTTTTATTTACAAATTATTTTGGTATTACGTTTGTATGAACGACGCATGCTCCACAGGCGTCTTAAGAAACCTCTAGCTGCGGAAAAAAATTATGAAATAAGCAGTATCTTTATGCTCTTCTATCTGAATGTAATGTCGAGTTAACTATTGTGTGTAGGTACATAAATAAATGACAAATTATGAGATGACGAACTATGGAAGAAGAAGACACGCTGCGCCGACCCCAAACGAATAAGGATAGATAAGAGCAAGAGAATGATGATGTTGAAATAAATTAGAAACGACACGATATGCCACGGCTAACCAGCCCGCGTAGCATGACCACCGTAGACACGACAGAGAGTCGACAAATATTTTGTTCATCTGTCATTTTGTCGATACAATGACAAATGAACAAAAGATTTGTCGAGTCTTTCTCGTTTCTCCGGTGGTCATGCTAAGCGGGCTGGAAGTCTTTGAATAGACTCCGGACTCAGCTTGGTCGAAGCAAGGAAACCTGTTCAGGCGGAGTCTGGCGGAGATTAATAAATGAGTGCCCTGAATGTGGTGTTGCCCCACAAACGATGGGGCACTTGACTGCCTGTCATGTTGTTTGCACATCACAGGTGCTGATGGACGCTACTGACAGTGCCGAATTCGTCGCCAAATTGTAGGACTCAATTTAAACTGTTATCGACATGCTAAGAAGAATAAATAAGAAACATTCTCACGTAAATGTTTACATGCAGTTGGATAAGAGTCTTTGTAAAGGAATGAACATCCATTCCAACTAAACTTATGTGCACACAATTCAATTGCCTTTGCCTGTAGCAGTAAAGATCTTTTATGGCCTGATAACAGAACTCATTTGCAGAGTGTACACATGGCGACATATCAAGCTATACATTTCCAGTATAATATGGCCTCGTTTTACTTACATTTCCCGTACAATAGGGAAGATGACAAAAATAATCTAATTAGTTCGTCAGATAAATTTCCAAAAAAAATTTGGTCACATTTTTAGGGTTCCGTACCCAAATGGCAAAAAACGGAACCCTTATGTCTGTCTGTCCGTCCGTATGTCACACCCATTTTTTCCGAAACTATAAGAACTATGCTGTTGAAACTTGGTAAGTAGATGTATTTTGTTTTTCTGTCTTGGTAAGTAGATGTTTTCACACAAAAATAGAAAAAAAAAAAACAATAAATTTTGGGGGTTCCCCATACTTAGAACTGAAACCTATACGTGTGGGGTACCTATGGCTAGGTCTTCAAAAATGATATTGAGGTTTCTATTTTTTTTTTTTTTTCTAAACTGAATAGTTTGCGCGAGAGACACTTCCAAAGTGGTAAAATGTGTCTCCCCCCCTGTAACTTCTAAAATAAGAGAATGATAAAACTAAAAAAAATAAAATGATGTAGGTACATTACCATGTTAACTTCCACCGAAATTGGTTTGAACGAGATCTAGTAAGTAGTTTTCTTTTATCTATACTAATATACATAACAGCAGAAGAGTTTGTTTGTTTGTTTGGTTGGTTGAACGCGCTAATCTCAGGAACTACCGGCTCGAATTGAAAAAATCTTTTTGCGTTGGATAGTCCATTTATCGAGGAAGACTATAGGCTATATAACATCATGCTATGGCCAATAGGAGCGGAGCAGCAATAAGAAATGTTGCAAGCGGGAAATTCACGCGAACGAAGTCGCGGGCAGAAGATAGTACGTCATAAATCGTAAACCGAAATTTACCTTTCATTCAATCAACTCAAATATTTTTACATTATATTACTTGCTGCTACGGAACCCTTCATGGGCGAGTCCGACTCGCACTTTGCCGCTTTTTATTCTTTTTTCACGTAAACAATATAATTATGAAGACAGTACGTCGACAACTCGTGTGACGTCACATTTGAGTACATTTTTACCGAAAAGTGACGTCACACTCAAGCCCCCGTTTCGCATCTCGGTCAATTTTTATTTATTAGGTGAAACAAAAACCACCTATCCAATATTTTTCGATAATCCACATAAACTGGTATTGTATAGCAGCTTGAAAAAATAGTTTATTGCCTTAATTAGAATGATTACTTAACTCTATTGTCCCCCATAAAAAGAGCTTCCTAAAAGTCGTTGTCATTTTAGAATTTAATCCCCAATGACATCATTTCATTAATCCTTATATAGACAATCACTAAACATTGATTACTTACGGTTGTTGTCACACGATAAGTACCCAAGAATAATCTTTTATCTTTGCATTTGCATAAGATGCTGTGGTCAGTGAAAGATAAAGTTTATTTTACACAATGTTTAGGTAAGGATTTCTGCAATCTGTTGGGAAAATATTACAGAATCTTGTGATAACAAAGATATTGTGTAATATATTGTATGTGTGGTTGAGATTTTATAGATTTATTGCTGATATGATAAGAACTAACAATAGGGGGATTTACTTGCCTTTGTTTGAATGTAACAACAGTTGTCATTGACGGACAAACATGTCAAATCGGTTTAAAAGAGATTAATTGATTGAAAATCAACATTGACGACCGCTAAAACTAAAAACTGCAATTAAATCGGGTTAAAGAGATCAATTGATTGGATTAATCGGTGCTCCCAAACAGTCTACACGAGCGGCAACACTTGAAAGTACATTCGGCTTCACAATGTGGGTACCCCCTTGAAAACACTATTAAAAAAAAGCCTTGTCTGGAAGAAACCGACTCACTCGAACTTTGAAGAAATCCACATTACAATTATGTATTGGAAAAAGAGAAGCCGGCAGTGAAGTCCACAGACTTCACAATAAATGTGTTACCATAGCACTTTGTTCGGGTCCGCAGAACTTCAACCATACAACGGTGACGCTTTGCCGTATCTCTGCTTGTCCGATGACTTTTACCACAGCATTGGCTATTCCCAAAAAATAGTTCTTTTAGGTCCATGTTCACCGAAAAGATAACGGTCTGATTATCTAAAAACAGCTGTCACTGTGACATGTTCCCATACAAAAATGTGTTTTAAACAGCTGTTTTTAGATAATCAGACCGTCATCTTTTTGGTGAACATGGACCGTATTCTGTCCACTCCTAGCAATATGGTTTAGATTACTAAAGACTAACTACTAAGAGAACTGAAGATTTTGAAACATCCACCAATTCCCAGTCCTCACATAAAGGAGGCTTCTGTCCCAGCAGTGGGAACGTTACGGGGTGATTCTGTTTTTTATTTCTTCTTTTTCGTGTGGTTAGTGCCTTATTTGGTGTCAGAGTTTTGGTGGCCTCTGACTTGGATTTTCATGCCGTCGAGAATATCTCTCGGGCACGCTAGTTTCCTTCACCAAAGCAAGAGATAATTATGCAATACGCACATGAATCCGAAAAATCAGAGGTGCGTGCCTTGGGTTCGAGCTTGAGACCTTTGGACACTTGGCAGTATGAATGTCACACCACCAGGCTATAAATGCTTATTATTGACTCATATTGTTTTTATCTTTACTAGAGAAGAACTTGAAATTGCAATTACTACAATAGGTTTCTGACCTCATCTTTAAATCAATCAATTATGCGGTCAATCAATCAGCATTAATTAATTGCAATTAATTGTTTGTCTTGTTTATAAGCATTATATTATTTTTATCAAGGTATTATAACTTATAAGCAATCAAAACAGTGATTAATTTAATTTCGTTTTATTAGCTTGCGCCTAAACCATTACTGTAACAACTCATAACTATAACCATTACTGTAACAACTCATGTATGTACCTACATTCAAATAAATTATTTCTATTCTATTCTATTCTAAAATATGGAAAACATTTTATGAAACTTTGGAGTTAGTTTTGACGTGAATTGTGAGTCATCGTCTTTATCCAACTAATCCAACTAATATTATAAATGCGAAAGTTTGTGAGTATGTATGGATGTTTGTTACTCTTTCATGCTAAAACTACTGAACGAATTCGAATGAAACCTGGATTAACAAATAGGATACTTTTTATCCCGGTTATAAGATCCCATGGGATAATTTTGAAACTTCACGCGGGCGAAGCCGCTGGCAGATGTTAGTAATATCTATTAGAGTCTCTTGCACCAGAGTTACTCGTATTTGATACGCATTAGATTTTCTTGATTAGTTTAGAAATACATAACATCGCGCCTATAGTCCCCTAAGGATTAGGCACAGGTGTACCGAATAGTACACCCTCATCGCCGGTTATGTTTCAAGTCCCATGTCAAAGAGGACGAGCCTCAACTACTATGAACCGAACTATATAGAGTGACTCTGACTGGTAATTAGTGTACGAAACTTTAACACGTAATTGTGCTAATAATAACAATCAACTTTTACTATGGGACCAGACCTGAAATCGCGAAAAAAATATCAGCTGTTCAGTACATTAGGCGAACATAAATGTACTGAACAGCTGATATGCTTGTTATCATGAGCACAATTACGTGTTAAAGTTTCGTACACTAATTACCAGTCACCCTATAACCCCTAGCTTCTGCCCGCGACTTCGTTCGCGTGAATTTCCCGCTTGCAACATTTCTTATTGCTGTTCCGCTCCTATTGGTCATAGCGTGATGTTATATAGCCTATAGCCTTCCTCGATAAATGGACTATCCAACGCAAAAATAATTTATCAATTCGAGCCGGTAGTTCCTGAGATTAGCGCGTTCAACCAAACAAACAAACAAACTTTTTTGCTTTATAATATTATATTAGTACAGATGAACCGAGCACAAATCCAGATTCTGTGGGCTACTAACGAGAAATTCCTGATAGAAAAACCCAATAACACTTTGCCTGACCCGGGAATCGAAACCAGGACCTCATGCTCCAGTCGGGCTTGCGACCACTCGACCAATGAGGCAGTGATATGAATCACTGTCTAACTATACTAATGCAACAGAGCTATTTGATACGCATTAGATTTTCCTGATAAGATTAGAAATTCTTAGGAAAATCTACAATTTAAAGATACGATGCAAAGTAATTGCGAAGGTACTTGTATACTTATCAAAGAAAACGGTTAGTTATCTTCAAGATAGATAATTTTATTTCATGTTAACTGTACACGGACCTGGATAAAAAAACATGCGGGGAAGCCGCCGATAGAAGTGAAATTTCGTAGTGAATCGGCTACGAGTGCTACGAAGCGTTAGGTGACGGTCACGCGAGTTTCATGATTTTTGTTCACTCAAAATGTGCTCAACGCGCCTAAAAAAGTTTTCAATTCCCCAGTTTCTGGCTTTCCCAGTTTCTGGGAAGCAGAATCGGCATCAGATCTTTCTTTGCTTTGAATGTAGGTACATAATTAATGAGATCGGCTACAGTCTACCTTACGGCGTGAAAATGATTATATAAATCAATTAATTAATAAAATCAAAACAATATCAACATAAACAAAATATAAATTTAAATGAAGTCAATTAACAATAAGATAAACAAAACAGAAATTAAAGCGAAGTCAATTAACAATTAGTCAAGTACTTATGTAAGTCTTACATGGTCAAATTTGCAATAATAAACAATCATTACCTGGATAAACTGAAATCATTTAAAAAGCCTTATCAATATTATCAAAACCGATGAACAAACTGTTGACAATGACGATATTTTAATTAGAATTCCTTGCCTCAGTCGGCAAAAATGGACCTTATAGGATAACTATGTTATCCGTCTGTCAAGACCTTTTTTCTCAGGAACGCGTGGAGGTATCTAGCTGAAATTACTATCTAATTCTCAGGTCTGCTACCCCTTGGAGCAGTGAGAAAATTAAACTTGTAAGTTGCGATCAAAAGAAATGACCGTTTCAAATCATCTACAACTTGCTAGGTCCACCTAGTAAGTTGAAGTCTATAGTCCCTATTGATGCCAGCTATCGATTGATACACGTTTTATGCGTGTCCGATCAAATCCAAGTTGTGCTGAAGATGCCATCAGTGAATGGACTTAAACATTGATAGCTCATATCTCGGAAGAGTGACACTTTATAACATTTTGCCTCATACAAAACTTGTTTTTTATTGATACCAGCTATCGATTAATGTTAGGCATATGCGTGGCCGCTACTTAAAAAAAAAAAAAAATGGCGGAGAAAAATACGACCACGCTTCATACAAAAATGTTGCAAGTCCTTTATAATAATAATAATAATAATATTTATTTATTTATGGCAACTAGGCCCAATTGTTAGTAACATTATTCCTACAAACTATTGTTAGTAAACAAAAACAGAAACAAATACAAAATTGAGAGGTTAGGTGTAGGGTCTTCTGACCAGCACCTCCACAGCGTACGACAACCAAGGTGCGTCGAACTTATCAATCAACATACTTAGGATGCCGTTAGAGCTAGACCGCGCTCTCGACAAGATGGAGTTTGTCTTTTTGCGCATTATGGCATAAAAATCATCAGTATGCGCAAAAGCAAACATACCGGACGCACTACAATAGCGCGGCAACCCCAACAGCATCCTGAAGCAGTTATTGTACTGAATACGCAGGGCATCTAGCGACCTCTTAGTATGCCTCACCCACAGGCCGCTCGTGTAGAAAGATTGGCAGTACGCTTTAAACAGCGCAATCTTTACCCCAAAGTCACAACGAGCGAACCTGTGAATCAGCATGTTGGCCCTGACGGCTAGCGCCCTGCGCTCGCGATCTATGTCAACATCGTCTTTGAGGTCTCCAATTAAAAAGTGTCCCAGGTATTTAAATTGGTCAACTCTTTTGAGTGGCATCCCGTTCAGCATTATAACTGGGTCGCCATTTACACGTCCACCGGAGGCCTCATTAAAAACCATGTATACACTTTTGTTGACATTGTATACAAGCCCATGACTAGCGACAAATCGCTCACACACGCGTAGCAGCTCCCTGATCGAGCCAGCCGTCGGGCCCAGCAGCACCATGTCGTCTGCATAACTTAAGTTATTTACACAAGCGTTGTCTATCCAGCATCCGACACGCATGCTGCTGAGCTCGGCGATTAGCCCGTTTACGTTTATGTTTTCGCGAAAACTTGTAAGCACAAAAATTTACCTTAGTTTTCAACTTTTTTTTCGTTATTTTTCCTTTACTTGTGCTGTAAGTCCTTGCTTTTAACCAATTGTTAATTCTAGGTCAACTGGAAGTACCCTATAGGTTTTAGGTCGAAAACCTATATGGTAGTTAATCACTCTTGGCCGGCTTTTTTATATTTTCAAAAGCTCTTACTTTGGTCTAAGTATACCAATTTACATAAATCGACGACTAAAGCAATTTCTGAGTATTATGGGTTAGTTTGTGGATGCGGTCGAAGATGTTCCACGAACCCATTACTAAGTAAAATATACGGTAAATCCCATAAATTGCTGGACAATAGGCGACCACGACTATAACTTGGCGACAATACCTAACACTAGCGAAATTTCATTGACTTGGCCAGTAGATCACAACGATGTATTTTTACCCGACTACGGAAAACCAAAAGGCAGGGTTATGATTTTAGCAGTCTATGTATGTAGGTATGTGTGTATGTTTGTTTTTACTTAATTACGTACTATGTTCATCCGTAGCACCTAAACTGTTCATCCGATTTAGATGAATAAGGTGTCAATCGATTCGTTATTATGGCCGGGTAAGTTATGCAACATTTTATTTAGTAGTTAGGTTTTAAGTGGTAGAAACCACACAAATTCTTGTTTAAAGTTATTACATTGGTGTTAAAAGTAAAGACAACGTTTTTTAAATCTATTTGTACGCCCTCTGGGCAAAACATGGAGGATCTACATATCTGTAATATCGCTATTGTAATTTGAAGTATGTTTACAAATAAAGCATTCTGATTCTGATTCTGAAGCTTCTAAAATGTTGAACATGGCTCGAAGTCGCGCAAAAAAAGTGATCTCCGTGTAAGAAGTGTCCTACACTAGTGGGGCATTTATTGGCTATCATAATATTTTTATAAGCCTGTCACAATGCTCTACACTCCACAGTCTTTCGCCCTTTGCGCCTTTGCTCTTGTGCTAAAGACCAATTGGACCTGTTTAAAAGAAGTAATACTTAAAATAAAACTCACCAGACAAAACAACAGTGATAAACAACACAATAAAAGACCCAGAGAACAGTCCCACTTTAAAAGTAGTCCACGGACTCTGTTGCTCTCCCAGCGGTGGGACTCTGAGCTTCTTCATGGCCTTCTGTCTATCGCCTCCCTCCAGGTCGTTGGTGACCGTAGCCTCTGTATCGCTGATTAGTCTGTCTATGTCCTTGTTGGTGTAGAAGTGTGATGTTTCCACGTGCTCTGCCCGCCATTGTGCACCGTTGCTTACGTTTAGTAACTGCGGAAGACTGATTGTTAGTTTGGTATTTGTTTTTTGGTACAGTTTTAAAGGAAGTAACTATGCCTCTTTGGGCGACTGCTGACTGAGCAAGAGGTCCTGGTTTCAATAACTTTGGGAATTTTATTGGGTTTTTCCATTAGAGATTTCTCAATAGCAGCCATGGATGATGGCAATAGACTCGCACCCTATTACACGGGAGTTGGGACTTAAATATACTTAACTGACGAAATATGGGTCTACTATTAGTTAGGTACACCGCTCCCTAACCTTTCTTTGTTCTGTTTTAGATGGATCGGATTGTAGTTAGGCCGAATAAATTTATGTCATGGTGGTCCCTATCACCTATAGACTCGTATTCATAATTCGAACTCAGCATATCAGCAATGCTGCTGGCGGCACAATAATCTGAGCTGAATGCGTAGTTCCCGTTCCCGTGGGAGTACGGTGATAAAATATAGCCTATGTTACTCGCTGATAATGTAGCTATCCATTGTTGAAAGAATTTTTAAAATCAGTCCAGTAATCAAACACTGTTTTAGGCTTTCACGGTTTAAAACTAAACTTATATTGTGTCTTGTTGTTGTGTGTTATGTTGTCCCGTAAGTGACAATATAAGTTCGGTCCAGTAATTTTTAAGTTTATTCGCTACATACAAACATACAAATCTTTTCTCTTTATTATATTAGTATAGATATAGATAAGTATAGAATGCTTCTGGCCTATAAGGTTTTCTTAATTATGATACATCATTATGTTTTATGTAGGAACGTATGTTCGTCCCTATAAATAATCATAATAATGGCCGCTGTAATTGCTGTAAAATTGGACGTTGTTAATCGAAAACATAAAAAACAAACCGAATCTTCTGACTTTCCATAAAAACGTGGTCAAGGTCTACATTATGGCGTGTACCTAATCTCATTTTACAATAATTATATGAGTAGGTATAGCACGCATATATAATGTTAATCAAGTAATTTTATTGGCTAAAAGTTCGCACGCATTACATGTAAAGGCGGGCGCATTACATGATAAGAGTGCGCTTCAGAGACTGAATACACTTATTTAGCTTTGTTCAGCTTTTGTCCACAGAAAACAACGATTTTGTATGTGGATGGGTAAGTATCAAAGAAACAATGGATGCATGGATGGACTGTGTAAAGAATGGTATGGCAAGAAAGGAGGTGTCTGAAGAGATGACTACGAATAGAGACGTATGGAAGAAGAAGACATGCTGCGCCAATCCCAAATGATTTGGGATAAGGGCAAGAAAATGATGATGTATCCCTATAAACGCGGAAAGCTGACTTAGTACTTGTTTACGTAGGAAAGCGCAGGCGCGGCAGCGGGTGCGGGCGCGGAGACGTGCCGAGTTCGTGTTCACATTGGCCACCAGGCGTTTGCGCGAGTCCGTTTCTAGCGACAAGTTCATACTGGTTGAACTTACCTGACGTCGCGAGTGAATCGCGCGCTCCGCCGCTAGTTCGACGTGAACACACACAAACATCTCACGCGTTTGATATTGCCGCGAGCCCGCCGCGCGCGCCAGTCGCTAGCTTGCTCGCTACTTAGACCGCACGTGCGTTGTGTACGTGAACACTTGGATATTACGCCATATGTTTGATATTTCGTGACCGCGCCCGCCACCGCGCCCGCTAGTCAACGTGAGTGAGTACTAAGTGTAAAAAGGAACTGAATAAGTTTGTTTAATTGGTTACAGTCCTTTTATACACCTCTACATATTTGGAGTGTACAGGTATGATGATAATAGGCTTGTTAACTGAAAAAATCTAATTAGTCCGTCACTTAGATTATCAAAAAATATTTGACCCGTATTTTTTCTTTTGTCACATAAACCAAAATTGACGAAGATACGACGCTTTTAAAATTCCCAATACGTCACTGTTCGGTATCATTCTTAGTGAGTTGATACCGAACAGTGACGTCACGAGCCCCCACTCCCGAGTTTTGATGCGTTTTATCTTTGTCAATATTCGTTGATTTACAAAAACAAAAAATACGTGTCCATTATTTTCCAATACTCTAATTGACGGACTAAATAGATTTGCAATTTATTGATGGTGGAAACAAGCTTAATAGGCTTGTTTGGGTTCAAATTTCAAAGTTGCACAGAGAGCCATGGTGCGTTCCATAAAGCTGATAGATCCTAACGTCGAAATCCGAAGACGTATAAAGGTTTTCGATACTGGAAATCGCGTTACGGAACTCAAATGGAGTTGGGTAGGACGCCTAGCAAGGCGCAGTGATGACTTGTAGACTAAGGCTGTCGCCAAATGGCGTTCAAGAACTGGGAAAAGAAATGTGGGTCGTCCGGCGGTGATATGGGCAGACCCCATAGTTGGCATCGGGGGAAAACGTGGATAAAGCTGGCTCAGAACCGTGGAGAGAGGCCTATACCCAGCAGTGGGTGAATTCAGGCTGTGGATACTGATGATGATGATTTAAAAAAATCCGTTATGGACAGCACAATGAAATCGGCTTTTAGCAAAACGTCATCATTGTACTTTACTCATGTTCATCAAAAACCTAATGGTACTTGAGTTGTTGACGGAAACGCCATCACATAAATGTCTAATACGTGTAGGTACTATAGCCAATATAGCTTATCAGGACCACTGACATTTATAGTTCATAATAAAAATAAAACTTTCATATTATTTTGTTTTTTTTTTTAATTTATGCCCCTGTTAGCCCCGAAAGGTTACACCACTTTTTGATAAACTAACTAATATTATCTACCACAGATATTATAATACTTCGTATTATCTACCAATCCGCACTGGGCCCGTAATTATAGCCCATTCCCTCTAATAGACAGGAGGTCTGTGTCAAAGCAGTGGGAACATTAATAGGATAATGATGATGACTAATATTATAAAGAGGCAAAAATTTGTTTGTAACTCTGTATGTAGAGTAATCTCCGAAACTTCTGATACGATTTCGAATATTCATTCACTAATGGAAAATACTATATGAATGGAAAGCTACCTATAATATCCCCGAGTATCATAGACTGAGAGACTGCTAAACTTCGGCTTTGAGTTCGATTCTCACGTCGGGCAAGTTGTTATTGAGATTTACCATCAAGAATTTCTCAATAACAGCCACGGAGTCTGGATATGTGCCCGGTTGATGGCAATAGGCTCGCTCCCTATTACATATGACTTGAAAATAACTGGCGAAATGCGGGTGTAGGTACTATTAAGTATACCTCTGCCTAACTATACGGGGATGACAGGCGTATTAGTCCTACAAATATCTTTGCGCTAGCGACTTAATGAGGAAGATCATTTTATTATACAACTTTTTAAGTAATTATGACGTTTTTGTACTATTAAAATGAATATGGCAGTTTATTTTATAATGATATAAGAAAAGATTACCTATATCAAATTATGAAGGAAACGTGCTCTTACATTTTATGCCTTAATTTACTCAAATTAAGGAAAATTATGGGGAAACCCATGTGGTAAATGAATTACGCATATTCGAACGATGTCGGGTTTCTATCCGTCGTACAGATTATACCACTAAAACGTAAAATAACTAACTAAGCGATTGAACATTGAATATAAATTGGTTTGTTAGTTTAGTTAGTAGTGAGGAGCTCGTGGCAAAATAATAAAAGCCGCTCTGGTCGGTCTTTAGGTTAAGCCATACTTGCCTAGGTTAGTCTGTGGATGCGTGACCACCCTCACATACCGACCTTCCTCCGTGCCTCGAAAAGCACGTTAAGCTGTTGGTCCCGGCTGTCATTTGTCCATCTTTGACAATCGACAGTCAGTGGCCCAAAAAGTCTGACAACGAGTCTTACGAAGTGGTATCTTATTTCCCAGTATTAACTGGGTTGTGGAGGTCAGATAGGCAGTCGCTCCATGTAAAATACTGGTATTCAGCTGCATCCGGTTAGACTGGAAGCAGACCCCAACATAGTTGGAAAAAGGCTAGGCAGATGAGTAGTGGTGGTAGTGGTGTAGAGGTACTGTATTCGATTCCCAGGGGGGGGCGTTTTTAGTTTTTTTCAATCTTCCTTAGCAGATGCGAGTCTGGATAGGTATGTGTTCGGATGGTGCCAGTAGGCTTGCCTCGGATGGTGTTATTATGTGGACTTACATTACTGGTACAAGTGGGCATAAAACCTTCGGGCAAAACTGGCGCGACATTTTATTTTTAAACGTATTTAAAAAGTCATCAATGTTCATTCTGGTAGCTTGGTAACTTGGTAAGATATTCGAAAGAAACCTACACCACACTTATCATAAAAAATGTAAACATTAGGAACTAACTGATAATTATGATGGTATCATCTAACCGCTGTATATTCAGGATTATCCACTATTTAAAATAAATAGATAAGAGAACCTTATCAAACCTTACCTTATCGTGTTTCTTCAATATTTTTCTGAAGCCAGTGTAATTTAGATTCTGATAGTTTTGTAGGAGAATGAGACTTAAGTAGAATTCACTAAAGGCCAGTTTTAATTCTTGCACTTTTCTCCGTGGCATCGCCTTTTTGCCATCACCGCTTCCTTTAGGCTTGATTGTTTCGAAATGTGATTTTAATTCGCTTTGTAACGTGGCGAATTTACGGGTCGCTTCGGCGAGCTTTTCTGAAAATTTGGAATGAGATGTACCTGATTGCTTAGGGTCTACCTCAAGCCAACGACCTTGAGCGAGTGGGAGGAGCTTAGCAATAGCGTCTACCCGTGCGTGAGCGTGGTCAGCTATACAATGCCGCGCCGTCGCGCGTCGCCCGTTAGAGTCCCCGAAAAACAACCCAACTTGATACATTTTTCACATTATTGTGGCCGTTGCTTGCCACATTTTCTACGGCCTTTATTATGGTATCAAGCCACAATTTTACCTACCAGTGTGTCACATACTTATTTGTGTCGTTATTTTTGACACAGCAACGCGGAATATGGCCCGTTTTTTTTTGAATATTGCTCTGTAGACGGGTTATGTAGGTATGGGGTACGGTAAAAACGGATAAGCAACAGCTGTTCCATATGTATTGTGTTTTTTTTAGATGTTCCAGTTAGGCCGAATAAGTTTATCTCATGGTGGTCACTGACACCTATAGACAGCTGTAATATCGTGAAGAAAAAAGATGAATAAGGTACTAATAAATACATGGTAACCATTTTAACGTCGGTGTCATCGACCTTGTAGTATGTACAATTCTGATAATCCATGTTCTTACCTGAATAAAAAGTGTTAATTTTCTTAAGTTCCTGATCACAATAATTGAAGAATGCTTCATCGAAGTTTGCAAAATGGCGGGAAAGAACCTCTGGCTCTACGTTTTCAGCTGATGGTGCCTCCTCCACCGTTGTGTATAACATAGCCTTCATTTCCTGTTGGAAAAATAGATAATTACAATATAATATAGCATTTCTTATTATTATAATTTATTATTATTTCTAAAACCAGACTTTTCTATAGGTAATTAGAAAAGCTTAGTTTTCACCACCAGGAGACCACTAGGAGGGCGAGGAAGTAGCGCCACTTCGTCGCCCTCCGCGCACCCGCAGCCGCGCCGTGCCGCTGCCATACGCCATACGTCACTTGTATTTGACCCGCGCCTTAGATTCCCGGGTTGGCAAAGGAATTTCTCAGTAGCAGCCACAGTCTGATCTTGTGCCCATTGATGGCAATAGGCTCGCCCCTATTACAAGGGACTGAAAACATAACTTCCGAATTGCAGGTGTACAAGTCAAATATTGATTAAAACGGTAACTTACAAAACTAGCTATCTCATACTATGTCAGCACAATTTTGTCACAATGATGAGCATGCTACAGATGCATGATCTATGTTTAAACATTATGATTAGCATGTGATTGACATAGGCAAATCAAGTTACTATAAAAATGACCTTCCCAAAATATTAGTGACTAGCTGACCCGCGCAACTTCGTCTGCGTAAGACGAACCAACAGTTCCTAAAATTAGCGCATTCAACCAACCAAACAAACATACCCTGCAGCTTTATAATATTAGTACAGATTCAAGTAAGTAACAGATTCGGAGTGTAGCAGGGAAACATAAAGAACGACTAGCCATCCACCCAAATGAGCTAGCCCGTCAGTTGACACAACGAGACTACGTGCTCCGCTTGAAGCGCCACAATATCATGGCACTAGAAGACCCGGCAGTAAAGCCATAACACCTGCGAATAGATGGCATCACTGGAAGCCACACTCTACACTACAAGCAACACGGAACTCATCCGCTCATAGTCTGAGGACTGATTGCAGATAACAATTAGAAGAAAAAAAAAAAAAAAAAACTAAAATCTGAACAATGACTTCAAAAATAGTAACACTAAGGCTGGAAACAGTGCTCGACCGACGGTCAGCACAGACCGTCGGTCGACGTAGCTTATATACGGTACACGCGTGTTTTTGTTTGTGTACCATCAGCGTAGCTGTGTGCGCATTCATAGACTTGCATAGATATCGCTACGCCGACCGACGGTCAGCGCTGACAGTCGGTTGGCAGTCGGTCGAGCACTGTTTCCAGCCTTAGTCTGTCTAAGTTATACTTAATGGGGCTATAGAAAAATAATGTTTGTCTTGTTCAGTTTGAATTGTAATCATTACAATAATGCAGATAGAAAACTATAATGTTAAGCACTTTCTATTAACAACAATGTACCTATACTGAAAACATTGGATAAATACACAAACCAGAAAGAAAGCCCTATAAAAGAAAAAAAACAATACTAGAACTTGAAATTGTCTATTATTTAGTCTGGTGCTATTATTCGTTTTTCCATTGTTTATGATTGAAACAAAAAAAAAACAGTTGTAAATAGTTTTAAGATTAGTCAAGGACAACATGGTATTTATTTTTATGTCTCTCCTTGTCCCTATTTTAAGTGACTGGCAACGAATCTAATTTTTATTCAGCCACAACATTATTAACCATACTACTCTGGACTTACGAAGGACATTATTTTTTTTTTATCCCAGTACTTGTTTTATTTAAATGTTAGAATTAGATGACACATAGAAACTTGTTAGAAACTTGAATTGGAGTGCAATTTTCCGGGACCGCAATTAGAAATCATATCATATATATAAATAAAAGTGGGTAGACTGAACACAAGCAACGCGTATATTATTATTACTAAGCCCTTATCTACAAATTCATAGAGAATAATACTTGCCTCATAGTTTATGTATTGTTTACGCCACTCAGGCGTAATATGCGCACTCAAGTGCTCCGCAAACTTCATCTTAGGACCTTACTACACGACTTTGTCGTTACAACAACTATTAAACACTAACTCTAATTCACAGTATTCAACATAAATTGTTTTTCACGGACAAACTAGGTTTACTTTTTGATAACTGGTAATGGTGACCTCATTGCACTGAGTATATATATTTGAGTAAACACTGGAATGATACGGTATTAGTTATGAGCAAATTTTTATCTTTTTGTGTTTTAATTTTTCCATAAAAAAAACGATAGTCTGTCTGTTTCTTGGGATCACTTGAATGAATGACATGACATGCATTTGACACAAGGAGTTCAATAATGATGTACCAACATATACTAAGCCAACGTAGACGATTTATATAGTAAACATTAGTCGATTTAGAAAAAATCTTTTTATAAAATATCATGTCAAGAAACAATAATTACTTCTTACAAATGTTTAATGGATTCTGTTAGGTAAAATTTAATGATACTCATACCTTTACATTAAAATGATCCATCGACGCGACGCGCGACGTTTTGATTGTCTGTAGTCGATTAGTAACTACCTAGAATAGATGAACTAATATTCCATCTCACCACACTATTGACATCTGTTATCTATTAAAATGGTGTCAATGTCAATCGACGTAATACTGTTCGTTCAGAAACTGTATATTTCTTTAGTTGCAACTTTTGGATTGCTTGAACCTAGAATTTCAAAACTTTTCCTGATAATAAAAATAAATTAAAACAACAACACAGTGTTGACGATTTATTTATCTGTATTAACTTCTAATTCGGTTGTCGAGTTATCTCTGACTGGGAACAGGGCATGGTTGATGTTCTCTGGAATGACTCTGGCTACTTTCCTCGGTTCCTTTACTAGTGTTTTGGGGCACTGCATTTCTGACCAGCTTATAGGCACCATACTGATGCCTTGAGGGGAGCCTTCTGCGGAAGCTATTACAACCCCTAGCTCATTTTCAGCAGTTGAAATGTGGTACCAGTGGATTTCTGTCATTGGGAGCTGAATATAGTGTTAAGGAGAATAATGCTTACAAAGTGAAATTTTAATTTTACTTACTAAGCCATATAGCCTTTTTCCTCCAGATCATAGCTACAATTTCACCTGTTCAAAACAGTAAGTACAATTCCATAGCTTACTTGAGTTAATGGACACAAATATCCATACAAAGTAGTTAAAATAACATTTCTTTGAATTATTTTATTAAAAAAGGATACAACTCTTGCCAATATCACATCTCCAGGCCTGTAACACTTGTAAGGGTCAACTCTATCTTTCTCTGTAGCTTTTATGTCTTCTTTCTTCAAGATTCCTCTATAAGGTCTCACAAGGACGGAAGAACCTACACACAGTATAACACATTGGACCATTCTCGGGTTGACCACTGTCACCTTAGCTGTCACTATGTCACCAGTCTTAGGCAGAATACTAGGTGTCCTTGGGCTTTCTACTGTTACTATCGTCACCTGAAAAAATAAAATTTGTTGGTTACTTTAAATAATTATGGTGATTTTTACAGGTCAAATTCAAATAATGCTGAGTTTTATATTGTTATGTCATGCCTCATACTGACAGCATGTAGAAGTGTTGAATAAATTACACAAGTTTGTTGAAATAATAAAGAGTTAAAATTAAGGCCTTTTTACCTCATTTTCATCTTGTTCCATTTTCAGGGTGCCACACAAAGTGGCATAAATGTACCCTCTGAGCTCATAGGTTCCGGGTCCGGCAACAAATTCTTTATTAGATAAACTCAGTCGCATCCCCGGAATACATAATTTTCCCATTTCTTTTAACTTTTCTTTATCCACTAGAGCCATGATGGGTTTTGGAGGTTATGTCGAAATATAATACTTCGTAATGTCTTCGGTATTGGTGTGAATCTCTATTTATTTACTTTAATAATTAATAAGAACTTCAGTTACACTTAGGAAACTGATTAATTACGACTATTAAGAAGTAAAACTTTGTTGATAAACAAGTTTTGACATTTTCATTTTCGCGTAAAAAACTACGACCACACTCACAGAACATTATATCACAGAGTATATAATCACTTGCATTATATACCCTGACGGGACTACGACATAGACAAGATTTTTTTATAAACTTAGAAAATGAGCTTTCAAACGAATCGGAATCTTGCTTAGTTGGAATAGAGGTGGGATAAAAAAACCACAAAAATGCTGGGGATACATTAGTGCAACGTAACGTGAAATGTAACATGAACAAGCTGTCCAAACTTACGAAATGCAACCAAGGCTTAGCGTTGCCATACAGCATGGTAACGCCTTCAGTCTCCTGGGGATATTATCAGTTGACAGCGTTAAGTAGGAGTTTTTCGACGTAATTTTTTGGGTTCCGTACCTCAAAAGGGCAAAAAGGAACCCTTAAAGATAATTTTCTTGTCATGTCCGTTTGTCCGTCTGTCACCACCTATTTTCTTAGGAAAGGGTAGACTTAGCAAATTGAAATTTATAGTTCGGTTCAAGCTTTATGGCGGCTCGGAAGTTAGCTGCGAGTGACGGTCTGCGCATTATACAGTCAAGACGATGCGTCCCCTGTGTCCCGCTGATACGTAACATTGTGTTTTGAGCACTTTTACGTTAGATGTTCCTAGGCGCCGTAAAGTTTGAACCGTTATACCTGCGCAGACCGTAACTCGCAGCTAACTTCCGAGCCGCCATTAGGTTGAATCGAACTATACCTCCTTGAATAAGCGAATTTGCTATGGTCTAGCCACAAATATCACTTTATACATAACAATCTGCAGGTGTCGTCATCGATTAATCGAAGCGGGTCACGGTGTTTCTGGACTTTGTGGTCGCACTCCTCCGAAATGGCTCGATCGATTGTTATGTTTTTTTAAAATGTTTTTTATTAAGTATGAGAATAGGTCGTAAAGTAAGTTTCACACCTGAGGGATTTTTTGTTTCAACTCTTTCCTAGTCGCTGGATAGATGGCGCTGATCTCGGTATGTTACTGCAAAGAACAGAACGTCACATAATTTCACTTGGACCTAATGGTTATATTCGGAATCTTATGCAATCGAAAGTGTTAGTCAACGAGCGTATGTGGCGTGTGTTTTTTCAAGCGTTTTGGCTTTGGCACCTAGTAACTTAGTCAGTTCAACGCCATCTACCGAGTTTTTGGGAACTATTTGTTGTTATATGTGTGCCAAAATTGCAAGCATTACTAGATTAGCTCATCGTAAGTTTTAGTAAGTTTACAATCGAATCGACACACCTCTAGTTTTGTTGGACGTGTCACGTCAGCCGGTCGAGTGACATTTGATTGTGATTCTCGCCACAGAGTGTATTTGGTTAGCACGTGTGTCGTGAATTTTAATTTGTTTCTAGTGAATCAGTGACTTGTTGTGACTTGTTTTTATTCTATTGTGTTGTCCTTGTGTTGTTATTCGGGTTTGTATTGTTTGTTTCCTGATTAAGTAGTTTTTGCCGTAATAATGGAGCGAAATAAACCTCCCGACCCTGATCCCCCTCCTGACTTTCCTTCTCCCTCAACTTCCGCTTACGTTCCCTTATCACCGAACTCACCGCTATCCCAACTCGCCAATGTTGCCTGCAGCTTATCAGACGTACAAATGTCATCCAATCCGTCACGCAAACGTCCAGTTGACGATGTCAATACCACAAGCCCTCCTACGAAGCAACAAAGAGCCCAAGTTGGTCGTACTAAGTACTCAGCGACAGATAAAGCGCCTTTCCTTGTTCACGTATCCCGCACGGAATCCCATCCTAGTGCTAATACAACTCTCCATCCAGTTACATTTGGCATGTTTCTATACAATAATAATATTGGTAATGTAGTTCGTGACGGCGTTAAACGTGTTGGTCGTAACCGAGTCTCTGTGGAATTTACTTCCCCTCAGGATGCAAATGCCTTTATTATTAACAGTATTTTGTCAAAAAATGGTTATATTGCCAGTATCCCCACATTTAATATTACTCGTATGGGTGTTGTTAAAGGAGTTCCCCACGACTTGTCGGAAGAGGATTCTAAAACATATTTATCTGTTCCATCTGGCTGTGGACAAATTCTTAAGGTCAGACGCATTAATAAAAAGATTTTCCACGACGGGGCTATTGAATGGAAACCCACAGAGACTTGCGTGATCACGTTTGACGGGCAGGTTTTACCAAGCAGAGTTTACTGTTGTTATACATCTCTCACAGTACAGCAATATGTTTTCCCTACAATTCAGTGCCGTAAATGCTGCAGATTTGGACATGTTGAATCGCTATGTAGGTCGAAACCACGCTGCAGTAAATGTGGCAATGATCACCCTGGTGATGGTTGCAGCATTCCTGAGGCTGAAGCTTGCTGTGTACTATGCTCGGGGAATCACTTTGCTAATAGCAAGTCATGCCCGGAGTTTGGTAGACAGAAGGCTATAAAGACTATCATGGCTGAGAAATCCCTGTCCTATGCTGAAGTTAGTAAAACTATCCCGGCTACTTCCCGTAACTATGCCAATGTAACAAAATCCCAACCTCAATCATATCGTAAAACAGTATTTCTAAAGCCTAAGACCCATGCCCCCCTTTCCCCATCATACGATAGAGTTGCTCATGAGCAAATAACCAGTTCTCCCCAATCTTCACAGTCTAATGGCTGCGCTCTTAATAACCCCTATGTAGACCGTAATAATATCTCCTCCATCATTGAAATTCTCGTAAAACTTCTAACCACTGTTATGTCCTCTTCTAGCTCACAAA
Organism: Xestia ashworthii; assembly: GCA_950022955.1. Taxonomy (NCBI): domain Eukaryota; kingdom Metazoa; phylum Arthropoda; class Insecta; order Lepidoptera; family Noctuidae; genus Xestia; species Xestia ashworthii. The sequence goes on along the minus strand of OX465570.1, from coordinate 15,001,153 downwards.
TACCGTCCAACGTTGCCCACCAACTTGTTACTCTTCTTCTAGAAATTAAAAATGGCGGCTCGCCAAGTATTCCTCCAGTGGAATGTGAGGAGCGTGTGGCATAAAAAGCACGACCTCATATCCCTCCTTAATAAGTACAAGCCCCTGGCTTGCTCCATTGCTGAGACTTGGCTTACCCCGAGTCTTAGCTTCCGTGTACCACAATTTAATGTTCTTAGATGTGATAGATCAGATGGCTATGGAGGGTCGGCTCTCCTTTTCAATAACCGTGTCCCACTTTTGTCCTTATCCTTACCTGCGCTTGGTGGTAATGTGAATGTAGTTGGAGGGACTGTTGAGGGGATCACGGTCCTCTCTGTATACATTTCGCATCCTCATCACAATTTTTTAACCCTATTAAGAAACATTTTTAGTAGTATCCATGGCCCACTTTTGGTCATGGGTGACTTCAATTGCCATCACTTTAGGTGGGGTTCCAATAGATGTGATTCCTTCGGAGAAGGTTTGGTAGAAATCCTAGATGACCTTAACCTCTGCGTCCTAAATGACGGTTGCCCAACCCGTAGATCTCTTCCTGGGCAGCAAAAGAGTTGTGTAGATCTCACATTCTGTTCTGTTGAGTTGGCGGCATCGATTCATTGGCAATGCACTACTCTGACGCATGGTAGCGACCATTACCCTATAGTAATATCTTTAATTAATAAGACCTTTCTAGAAAAAACTTCCCCTCCACTTCTGAAGTACAACTTGTCCAAACCCGATTGGACAAAGTTTTCATCATTACTGGAGGAGAAAATTAGTGAACTTCCAAATTTAAACTCAGCATTTTCAGGCCTTCTCAGTCACTGCCATGTTAAGAATTGTTATGAAGGTTTTGTTGCGTCCATAATTTCAAGTGCAGATTCGTCTTTTAAGTTGCGAAACTGTGCTCGAAACAAGATTCCATCACCCCCATGGTGGGACCATGAATGCACAGCAGCAATACAGTCGAGGAATGACGCCGAAATGCAGTACAATGAATCGATGAACAACGACAATTTACTACAGTATAGACGAGTGTTTGCTCAATCTAAACGACTTCTTCGAAAGAAGAAGCGTTCAGGTTGGGTTAAGTTTTGCACTTCTCTATCCCCCTCCACTCCCGTTTCAGTAGTCTGGAAGAGTATAAACCGCTTTAAGCGTGGTTGCTCCCCGTCAATCTCTTCACCCATCACCAGACAGACTGCTGAATCCTTTTTCGATAAAATTGCTCCAGCCTATGTTCCCTTATCTTCTGAATTATTACCCACGCCTGTAAATATTACGGATGATCCACTGGATCACCCCTTCTCAATGGAGGAATTGAATTCTGTACTTCAAAATGTACGGGATACCGCCCCTGGCAAGGATGGCATCCCATACTCTTTTATAGTTAACTCTGGTGCTAATGCTAAGAACTACTTCCTCGAAATCGTAAACTACTGTTATCGTTTTGGTTGGGTTCCGGACCAGTGGAAACAACAAATAATCATTCCTCTTTTGAAACCCGGCAAGAATGCCGATGACCCGAATGGACTTAGACCAATTGCTTTGTCGTCCGTCTTGGCCAAGTTACTGGAACATTTAATTAAAAATAGACTTGAGTGGTTTGTTGAGTCTCGGAACCTACTGCCCAGCCACCAATTTGGCTTTAGGAAGGGACTCAGTACAATGGATAGTGTGGCAACGTTAGTAACGGATATACGTACAGCCTTTTCCAAAAATGAATCTGCTGTAGCCGCCTTCCTAGACATATCTTCCGCATATGACAATGTCCTTCTTCCCATTCTCAGGCAAAAATTGCAACAGCTGAGTATCCCGGCGAGGATGGTACAGTGTATATGCGGGCTTCTTATGTCCCGCTCATTGGTGTTGAGAGTCCAGGGTGAGATATTTGAGGAAAGACAGACGTGGAAGGGCCTTCCCCAAGGCTCTGTCCTCAGCCCATTACTGTATAATTTATACACATTTGACATTGGTTCTTGCCTTAATACTGACTGTCATCTTTTACAGTACGCCGATGATCTTGTCCTGTATGTAACCAATACATCAGTTGTTGATGCGGCTTCATCTCTCTGTCTCTCTCTGGACTCTTTGAATCAATGGCTCTCAGACCATGGTCTCTCCCTATCTGCTCCCAAAAGCTCGGTTGTCATTTTCTCCCGGAAACAACGGATTCCTCAAGTCTCAGTTAGCATCGAAGATCAAGGTATTCCATTAGTTAATCAAGTGAAATTTTTAGGCGTGTATCTTGATTCCAAATTATCTGGTTTACCCCACATTAGTTATTTAATTAAAAAATGCGAAAGGGTTATCCCTATTTTAAAAGTTCTCGCTGGAGTATGGTGGGGTGCCCATCCTTACACCATGAAATTAATATATAACGCTTTAGTTCGTAGTGTTATTGATTATGGCTCATTTTTGTTGATTCCATGTAACAAAGGCGGTTTAGCTGGATTAGATAGGGTTCAGTCTCAATGCCTTCGGATCATCTCAGGTTGCATGAAGTCCTCTCCCATTAACGCCTTACAGGTCGAATGCGCCGAACCTCCCTTAGCCCTGAGGAGGCAGTATCTGGCGTCCCGGTTCCTATCTAGGGTTATCCCTAAAACTCTACATCCTCTTATACCAAAACTGCATGAATTAGATACCTTGTGCAGGCATTCAAAATATTGGAAATGCAAGGAAATTCCTCTTATATTAAAAGCATTTTGCCAGCTCCAAAATTTAGATAGCCCTATTGTCCAATATCCCAGATTACCACTGTTTAACTTCCCATATGAGGTACTTTGCTTCAAACCTCAAATATTTTACAACATTGGTATTTCTAAAAAATCCCCTTCGGCAAACTCGATCTTTAATGCGGTGGTGTGTGAGCGATGGAATGGGTTTCAAATGTTTTTTACTGATGCCTCTAAGTTAGCAAGTGACAGTTATACCGGTGCTGCTGTGTATTACCAAAATTCAAAAATTATCTTGCAATTTAAATGCCCAAAGGAATCTTCTGTGTTTACAGGCGAGAGTGTGGCCCTATTGGAAGCATGCCTTTTCATAGAATCCCATGACATTAACTCTGGTGTCATTTTTACAGATTCCCTCAGTTGCCTTCAATCCCTATCCCAGAATCCCTTCAAAAGCAAATTACATAGCCCACTAATTTTAAATATTAAAAAGTCACTTCTATCCTGTGCTAATCAGCAAAAAAACATTCAACTAGTTTGGATACCCAGCCACTGTGGCATTAAAGGCAATGAATGTGCTGACATATTGGCTAAGGACGCATGCACCTCCCCAACTGCTGACCTTAAACACCTTAATCACCAGGGCTATGATCTACTAAACCTTCCCAAATCGAATCTGGTAAGCTCGTGGCAGGAACTGTGGAACAGCTCAAGCAAAAAGAAAGGTAGTTTTTACTTCGCGGTCCAACCGCTGATAAAACCGAAACCATGGTTCTACCATTATAAGAAGGTACCTAAAATTGTCATCTCGGTACTATGTAGAATTCGCCTTGGCTTTTGCTGTTCTCCAGTTTTCCTTCGTAAAATTCGCGTGCAGGACTCGTCCCTCTGCGAATGCGGATTGGATGAGGGTAGCTTGGATCACATTTTTTTCGACTGTATCAACAACGATCCATCCTACGACTTATATAGTCGCCTCCCCAAATTAAAGATTCCTGTGCCAATTAATTTCCCTTCCCTTTTAACTTACTCCTCCCCGGAACTGCTCCAGATGCTGATGATTTTTATCCGTCTTAATAATATTAAATTATAAAATGATATTTAATGTGGTATATGTTTTAATGTTATTAACAATTATAATTTATGTACATATGTATATTTTTGTTTGTTTCAGTGCTGTCCTACTAACCCAACAACAAGTTTCACAACGAGTTTAGTTATTTAATTGATCTAATATCTTTTTTTTTTTAATTTTTTTTTTCTCTCTTTCTTTCCTATTCTTTAAACATTTCTTGCTTTCTCATCTCACTTCTGACATTGGCAGAATTGTCGACATTGGCATCGACAGCACTTGCCATAACTAAAAATAGAATAGAATAGAATAGACATTTGATTGTGTGGAAGCGATTCTGTTTTATGGGATTTTGCGTGAATATCTGTAAATTATACTAGAGATATGCTTACAAAGTTTGAAACTAAGTCGGCGCGGGTGAAAGGTATATCCTTTCATGCGAAGCGGCCATGGGTTTTGGCAAGTTTGCACAATGGCGTGATCCAGCTATGGGACTATCGTATGTGTACATTGCTGGAGAAATTCGATGAACATGACGGTCCCGTGCGTGGCATTTGCTTCCACATTCAACAGCCGCTCTTTGTATCCGGTGGGGACGATTATAAGATCAAGGTTTGTGCTCAGCAAGTTCGTTTTAAATATCACTGAACATGTACATTTCGTCATGTTTATGACACGTATATCGTAGCTGGCGTATCAATTATTGTTTCCACCGATAATTACCTCTTGTTAAAGTGTTAGTACGCCTATACATTTATGTATGAACATTATAAGTGGTAAGATCTAAGTTTTGTGCAACATAAACTCTATTTCCAGCATTCTGTAATAAGTAAAAACATAAAGCTTTCTATACTCATCACTTCATAGTTATAAAGCTACACAGACAAAATATATTCGTATCTTAATTGGTAATTTCAATAGCTGCCAAATGTAGACTACACAAAGTACACATTAACCCTAAAAGAAACTATTTTATAAATTTGGTTACTATACTTCAGAAAAAAACAAAACCAAATTGTGGGTAATGTTTTGTTATCAAAAACGCATGCATCCTTACTGCCTATTCACTCCGAAAAGTCTCAATACTGGTTGATTATTGCAGGTATGGAACTACAAGCAGAGACGGTGTCTGTTCACACTGCTGGGCCATTTGGACTACATCCGCACCACATTCTTCCATCATGAGTACCCATGGATATTGAGTGCTTCTGATGACCAGGTATGTCTTTGTTAACGCTTTTGAGCCCCAGTTTTATCAAAATTGTGTTTTGAGTGGGTTTTATTCACTTGGGTTATTAGGGTAATTAACATTTATTTTTTTCCTGCTAATGTTTTCTCTCATTAACTTATGCAGTCATTACGAGTATAATAAATTTGATAGTATAATATTGTTGTTTTTTCTTCTTTGGTGAATGCCATGTGTCTGTAATAGTCATTACATAGCAGCATGTGTATACAATAAATGAATATGATTTTTTAGACTGACATGGTCACTAACACAAACATTAGAATTAAAAACGGGATATTTACCATGTTTATTGTTTGTTTTGAGTTTCCGATATTTCGGCACTGTTACAAGCGCCATGGTCACGGATAAACTGGCAAACAAACAATAAACATGGTAAATATCCCGTTTTTAATTCTAATAAATGAATAACTTATTTACGAGTATAATAATTCAGAAAGTACACATTGCAGTGTTAGTGTAATTATTTGCAGTAAAACCACTCATAAAATTAAATTAATACATATTTGTAAGCATATTATTAATACATTAATTTTTTTCTATCCCTCTATTGTGATATTGTGCCTGTCCAAAAACTTTTCTCTATGTCCCGAAGACTCGAAATTGCATCCTATGATATGTGCATTTTGATATTTCGGGTGCGAGGGATGGCAAAGGTTAACAAAACTGTTATGCTATCAAAAAAAGATTAATAGCTTTTTAAAATCAATAAATTACACTATTTTCTTTTCAGACCATAAGAATATGGAACTGGCAGTCCAGACAGTGCATCAGTGTGCTAACAGGTCACAACCACTATGTAATGTGCGCACAATTCCATCCCACCGAGGACCTCCTAGTATCTGCCTCCTTGGACCAGTCCGTACGAGTGTGGGACTTCTCCGGACTGAGAAAGAAGAGTGTGGCTCCTGGACCTACAGGCCTGGCTGAGCATTTGAGGAACCCGCAGGCTACAGACCTTTTTGGACAGGTATAATAAACATTTTTTAGGTGTTGTGTGTGTGTTTTATGTTTTAAATGCTATGCGGCTATTGTTAATTTGACATTGATTATGAAATAGTTAACAATTTTCAAATAGGAACAACTTTTTGGTGTTATCTTGGCATTGGCTTCACACTCTTAAATTTAAGATTGAGAATTCTGTAAACCTTATCAGAATGCATGATTAATGGTTGCTTTCAGCAAAACAGTTCAAAAATAAAACTTGACAAATACTTTGCTATAAGTATTTGTACAAACACTATTGTTTGTGGCTTAGACCAAATGCAATGTCTAGGATAATATGCCATAAAAATATAACAGATAAAAAAATTGCAGCTAGTTTGCATGGTTTGAATGCACCAGTAGGTACTTATAGGTTCTATTCATTGCAATTATATTTTAAATAATTATCATCATAATAATCTATTTTATTTTTTTAAGTCAAATGTGATAATTAAAAAAGGATATTCTATTCTTAATCAGATTTTAAAAGTAGTTTGGTTGCTGTTTCTTACCAAAATAACATCAACATAGGACTCGAAGAAAATTTTACTGTCACTTAATTTTGGAACTGACACTTTGTGTGTTACGTTTTAAAAATCACATTTCCTTGCTTCACTTTTTTTGTTTTTCGTTGAGTTTAGTATGCAATATACATTTTGTAGCTGTAGAATTAGCTTTATTAGTTAGTTACTCATTGCTTCTTTTATTTAAATGATATGAATGAGTAAATAAAATATAATATACATGTCACCGTAAAATTGTCAAACACGTTATATTACAATATAACGTGTTTCTCTCTAGCGAAATTGTAAACTCTCGAAATATTGTTAACTGAACATACGGAAGTATCTCTGCCCCCATAATCGGGACTTGGGGCACCCCCTGTTAGGTTAGTTAGGTTCCTTTAAACCCTGCACTCGGAAATAGCCCCGCGAAGCGGGGCTCCGTCGACTACGCTTTTTAGGGGAATAAAAAGTGTTTTAAGGTTAGGTTATATTAATCGGTATTTCTCAGGAATGGTACATTATCTTTTCATGAGAGTGGTACCATTTTGGGCAAGGGGGACCCCTCCTTCCCCCCACACCGCGTGAGTTGACTACCATCGCATGCATTTCACGAAAAATGATGCGTTTTATTGTAAGCAATATTTCGAGAGTTTACAACATCGCTAGAGAGATTACAATATAACGTGTTTGACAATTTTACGGTGACATACACACACACACACACTTAAGAAAAATATAAAAACCTTATTTTTTGTTAAGCTTGATCCTCTTACGGGTTCATTGTATTAATCGAAAGAATTTTAGGGACAAAACCTGAAACCGTGAAATAAAAATCACCTGTTTCCGACATTTTGACGACAGTTGGAAATACCCTATTTTTTTTTTGGTTTCTAGATGGGTCCCACATTAAAAGTTGTTTAAGTGGTACAACCAGTTGTGTTTTAACCCAACAAAAAAAAAAAAAAAACTTGTCAGAATAACTCAGGGTCAAAAAATAACATTGGCTGGCACAATTGGGCCTAAGAGGCTTAAAGTAAACTAGAACTAAGCTTATCACTTAAAAAGAAAAACAAGTTATAAATATGTATGTATAATATATTGATGTTATAACACATCACCAATGTTGCTGAAAGCAACTGATCTTACAGGCGGATGCTGTCGTGAAGCATGTGTTGGAGGGCCACGACCGAGGAGTGAACTGGGCAGCCTTCCACCCCACCCTCCCCCTCATTGTGTCTGCAGCCGATGACAGGCAGGTCAAGTTGTGGAGGATGAACGATGCAAAGGTACCTGGAGGATGCAAGGATAGTGGTGTTTTGTCACAGCTGGTTCTATTTTCTACTCATTTCAGATTGAGTTTTCTGGTCTATGCTTTGTTTCTTTGTCAGACTGGTTTGTGGAGAATTTTCTGTTTATATACCAAGATATTGTTCCCTATCCTTGGACAGTTAAACCTGAAAAAGGATGCGCTTCGTTAATATTCGATTGTTTTTCTCTGCCGCCATTTGTAGTAGCAATTTGCTGTTAGTTTACCTACTCCAGCCACATTTTGTCATCTATCACTAAAAAGCTTTTTTTGAAATTGCTTCGAGTTGTGGATGTCCTGCTATAGTAATGAAATTCTCTACAGGGTGTAAACAACCTCATCACAAAGCCGTCAACCAAGCATTCTGTACATCAAACTAAGTAACTTTATGCAAAAATTATTGCTGGGAAACGACTTTTTTTTGGGTGAAAAATCATGCTTTGTGGAAGAACTCAATTTAACGCACTCAAAACATTGTGCAGCTTACAGGTGGTTAAAGTATAAAATCTTACAATAAAAACTTGTATTAAAAAAACCTGTAAAAAAGTTGGAACTTTGGAACCAATATCCCGTAACTAGAAGGTTCCCAGGTAAGTTGTAGAACAAAAATATGATCGCAATGACGGGGAGAAAAAGTGTCTTCCGGCTTCGTTAAGAGGTTTTTTACACCCTTTATACATATTATTAGATCTCATCATCGCGCGTTTGTATTTCCGAAGATAGGCGATAATTGCCGAAGCGCATACTTTTTGTGGGTCATCAGGAGCTGGGTTTTAAGGAACACACAAGTATGAGTTGACGCTATCCAAGACCAGACTTTTTATTTTAATTCGATACGCCATATTTAATTACATGTGCAGTTTTGTCCTGCTAACTCGATGGTTTTCAATTTCATAACTGATTATGATTTCTTCTTATCAAATCGTTACTACCATTTCATTCTCGCCTTCAATTTTGAAAGGCCACTACACTTTCATTGACTTTCTCTCTCTTCAATGGTTTGGGTAATTTTTTTTTTTCGAAAATTAAAATGTTTAATTTTATTAATTAGGAGGAAAATTGTGAGGTAAGCATTGCACTTCATTAAAAAAAATATATATGTTAAATAACTCTTGACTTCAATCTACTCCTGTGTACAAAGATAGTGTGCAGACAAAAAACAAATTGACTATAAACAATAGTGGTGCAACATTGTTACAGCACCAGGTTTCGTGTTGCATAAAAAAAAGTATTGCAACACATCGTTTTTGCCTTGCTAGAAGAAAATGTTGGCAGTAGGGTTGTTGATGTTGACAATAAATAAAAAATAAAAAAATATCGCTGGACTAACACAGCGCCATCTAGTGCCACACTAAGCAACAAGGCTTGTATCGTGGACATTGTTTCCAAAACAATCTTTAGCAACAGATTGTAGGTAATTTAATTTCTTTGTTTCTTCAATTTTTTAAAAGTATCATTTGACTTTAGAGTTTCTTTCAATCATAATCAACCACTCTATCGCTTTAATATACCAAGCAAGTAAACTCCCCAGGCTTGGGAAGTGGACACATGCCGGGGCCACTACAACAACGTATCCTGCGTTCTGTTCCACGCGAGACACGAACTGATCCTCTCCAACAGTGAGGACAAGTTCATCCGCGTCTGGGACATGACCAAGAGGACTTGTCTGCACTCCTTCCGGAGGGAACATGAGAGGTAATGAAAAGAAAGAGACGGGAGAATAGAAAATTCTTTAAAATACATAAAAATAAGCTAAAATGTATACAAAAGAAAGTTATCAAAATGTATTTTACGCTGATTCAGGATTTTTTCTTCCTGAAACGAAAAAAAAATTTGAATAAGCACACCAACGGCACAATCACTTACAATTCAACAACGAAAATTCACATTTCAGTAACCATGATATTATATATTGATACATGAACATTAGAGACAAAGGAAAACAACAAAAAGTGTGCCTAGTAGGCCTTAATCTAGATCACTACAAAACAAACCAAATAATATAAATACTTATACCGTAGGGGCCTCAGTTCAGCGTACTGTTAGGTGGCAAACTGGCAACTCTCATCCTGAATGTACCAACACCTTCCCTTTTTTTATTGAGGCTTCCAGACTCAAGTAATGTAGTAGGAAGTTAGTAAAAGTTAAGCATTACAGCAAATGTGCTCACAGACGTAACAATGTTGTTTTTATTCACAGATACTGGGTGTTAGCTTCCCATCCAACTCTGAACCTGTTTGCCGCGGGTCACGACGCTGGTATGATTCTATTCAAGTTGCAGCGAGAGAGACCTGCCTACGCCGTGCACAATAACATGCTCTTCTATATTAAGGATAGGTAAGTTTTTGAAAAATATGAAGTTTGTCAAACAGTGGGGGGGCACAATTTTAGTGGTTCAAAACGATATTTTTATGCCCCATCAAGGGTTTTTCCGATACATCCCCATGACATGACTTTAGGTATTTTATAAGCCTGCCGGGGTTGCGGGCCTGTTCGAAAGAGATACCGCGGCCCCGGAACATAAAGGGCGAGGAAGGAACATGGGTGGGTTTTAGTTAGTAAAAGTCTGACACTCCCTTCCGCTCCGCCCAGAGTTGGAGAAGTTATTTGATGATTTCCCATCCTAAAAAAAAAGGGGGGCCACAATTTTAGTGGTCCAAAACGATATTTTTTATGCCCCATCAAGGGTGTTTCCAATACATCCCCATGACGAGTATATCAGTTATCAATAAAATATAATTTATTCGAATTGGGTTGACAGTGAGAACTTTTTAAATTTTAAAATACTTAATATAAAATAACATCACGCCTGTAATTCTAGAAGACTTGGGCAGAGGTGTAGCTACGTACACCCACATTCCGCAAGTTATGTTTAAGTCTCATGTAATAGGGGGCGTGCCTATTACCATCAACCGAGCACAAACCGAGACTCCGTGGCTGCTACTGAGAAATTCCTGATGGAAAAACCCAATAACACTTTGCCCGACCCGGAAATCGTAACCAGAACTTCGTGCTTTTTGAAATAATTTCTCGTTAATTTTTCGTGGGCTGATCTTAAATAATTATGCTACTTTTTCCTTTATAGACAACTGCGCAAGCTGGACATGGCGACAAATCGCGATGCGCCTGTCATGCAGATTAAAGGAGGTGGCAGGAACCAACCTTACAGGTGAATACATCATCATCATTTCAGCCAAAAGCCGTCCACTGCTGGACTTAAGTCTCCTCCAAGTGTCGCCACATTGACCGGTCCCGTGCGACTCGCATTCAGCGGATTCCCGCAATATTCACCAGGTCATCTGTCCACCTAGTGGGAGGCCCTACAACATAACGTCTTCCGGTTCGCGGTTGCCACTCCAGAACTTTTCGTCCCCATCGGCCATCCGCCCTGCTCAGTGCCACTTAAGTTGGCTATTAAAAAAAAATTGTAATTTTATTCCATGTTTGCGATGTTTTTCTTCACCGTTTAAAAAGTTGTGGATGGTCCTAACCTACTATTTTGTTCCAGCATGTCCCTAAACCACGCAGAATGGTGTGTGCTCGTGAACTGGCGCGTCGGCGACAACAGTTCGTACGAGCTGTACGCGGCGCCGCGCGACGGGGCCGAGGGCGCGGGGAGCGGGGACCCCGCCCGCGGTCAGGCCACCAGCGCCGTGTGGGTCGCACGGAACAGGTTCGCGGCGCTCGAGAAGAACAACCAGGTTAGTAACAGGACACGAAGAATGGTACAATCATCATCTTCTTGCCCGATCTAGTTTACTCGGGTCGGCGCAACACACTTTCCTACAAGTTTTCGTTTTTTGAATTTTCTTAATTAAACTGAATGGGGTGTCAATATTCCATATTTTATCGGTGTATGCTTCAGACTAGCAAATTATATGTGAGGCCGTAAGAGCGCGTATCCAGAAAGTTGGCAACCTCGCAATTAGCTGTGAAATATTTACTTGTTTTAATTATTTTCGAAATATTACTGTAAGGAAATTAGAAATGTGGATACATAGCGAACTAGTTCAAAAAAAAATAGTCTGTCAGTTAGATTATCAACAAATATTTGACGTATATTTTTTCTTTCGTTACATAAACCAAAATTTACGAAGATACGACGCTTTTAAAATTCTCAATACGTCACGCCTTGGTATTTTAACGAGTTCTGACGTCCTGAGCCCCAGCTCCCGAATTTTGATGCGTTTTATCTTTGTCAATATTCATTGATTCACAAAAACAAAAATTACGTGTCTATTATTTTACAACTTGGGGGACTAAATAGATATGCAATGTTTTGATACTGTCTGCGCCATATCTACGCCTGATGCTTTTCCAATAGCATCAAGTTGCACAAGCGAGTTGTGCCATAGTTTTTTTATCAGTTGTTTGTGATTTTACACACACCCGCAAATTTTGATTTTATTTTCTCTTTTATGTTGGGTACTCGTCTACGTCGATATCTAATTGTGTGTTGAAGCAATTCTTTGTACTTATTCTCAAAATTCAATATAAAGGCTATTTAAGAAGAAACTGAGGTTTTAATTATAAAACTTCCAAATGTCCCACTACTGGACAGATACTGTTGTCATGCCTATTACAATTAAAACACTGAACATAGATGTTGTAACCGTTTTAGGTATAGAAAAGACATTTGGAAAGTTTCCAAATAGTTTTTTACATCTTACACTGATTATTCGTTGCTACGATACTAACGATGACATTTCATAATCAATATTCTAGTTCGCTGGTTAGCCACATTTCTTATTTCCATACGGTAATATTTTGGAATTAATTAAAACAAGTAAATATTTGACAGGTATTTGCGAGGTTGCCAACTTTCTGAATGCGCCCTCCATTATTTAGAAAAAAAAAAACAAAAGAAGTTTACGCAGTTTTGTTTTTTAAGAAAAGAAAGAAGTTTACGTAGTTTTTTTTGTTGTTTTTTGTAAAGAAGTTTACGCATTCCTAAGCACCAATAAATCTATTCTTCCGTAAATGTATCCAAACCATAAATACTCATACTTTTTGTTCTTTACAGCTGGTCATCAAAAACTTGAAGAACGAAGTATCGAAAAAGATCTGCACCCCGACTTGTGAAGAGATAATGTACGCGGGCACCGGCATGCTACTGCTGAGGGAGGCAGACGCCGTACAGTTGCTGGACGTGCAGCAGAAGAGGACCGTTGCTTCTGTGAGTATATTTATCTTTTCTATGTCTTCAATAGATATGTGTATGAGGAGATACACGTCGTTTGGGTGGTCGAGGGTGTAACGTATGATCTCAAAAAGGCCACAAACAAATCAAAATCAAAGTATTTTATTTCACTTAGGCCTAGATGGGCACATATAAAACGACGAAAAAAGGTGCACGACTCGGGTTGGTCGTTTCCATCGATAAGATCCGGCAAGAAACTTCATGGTTACTCTTTTCAAATGTTATATTGACTGTGGTTATGATAACATTTATAACGATACACAGCAGACACCTAGACACGACGTAGAGTGCCTTGTTCCCGAAGGGAAGCCGGTAGGAATCGGCTTCTAAGGTGTCTTCGGGCCTGCGATATATATCGTTATAATTGTAATGTCCAGTCCAATATCAGTATTTCTAAGCTACTGATTGACACTGATTCAAACAATCGAATTTTTGTGTTGTAACATTTCAAGACTACCCCAAAGTTGATGTCATTTGTAAAATGTGGTAGAAGGTAGGGTAGAAGACAAAAAAATCTAAATAGTCCGTCAGACAGATTTCCAAAAAATATTGGACACATGTTTTATTTTTCTTTTTTCACGTAAACAAATATTGCAGTCGAAACAGTGCGTCGAAAACTCGTGTGACGTCTTATTTCGATACATGTTTTACCGGAAAGTGACGTCACAAGCCCCAACTCATGATCTTTGATGCGTTTTATCTTCGTCATTTTTTATTAATTTGATAAAACAAAAAAAACACATACAATATTTTTCGATAATCTAACTGACTAAACAGAATCATTAGTTTTTTTGTCAGTCGTCATCCCTATTATTTGCACATAATAAACTAAATACGTATGCCATCGTGGCTTTGAAGATTTTTAGAGCTATTAACCCAACTATTCCATTAACCCAAATATCTTTCAGGTTAAAATCGCAAAATGCCGCTACGCAATCTGGAACGCCGACATGTCCCTGGTCGCCCTGCTAGGCAAGCACAGCGTCACGCTCTGCACCAAGAAGTTGGAACAGCTGTGTACGGTGACTGAAGGCGCCAGGGTCAAGTCTGGTGCCTTCGACGACTCCACGCCACAGCCTGTCTTCATCTACACCACGGCTAACCATATCAAGTACTGCTGTAAGGATGGGTAAGTCGACTGCAGTGAAGCTAGAAAAGGGATGCGCTTCGGTTGTCTTCGTGTGTCCGAATTAGAACGAAGTTTGTTTGTTTGGATTTTTAGTTGCTTTGAAATGAATAAATAGTTAAGTCATTGAGGTGACTAAACAGTGACGTCACAGCGTGCTTTTGCCGTACAAAATCTATGAGAGAACCGCGTTTTGACAGCTCTTATCTCAATTGATTAGTGTGTCATCTACCTTATTAACTTTGGTCGAGGCATGCTTTGTAGTAGTGCACTATCTTTGCGCGTTTTGTTTATAGTATTAACTGTCATGTGACAGTTTTTAAATTTTTGTAATTGCTAAGACTTGTTATATTTCTCCTTATGTTGTAAATGTGTGTGGATGGATGGATGGATGTTTGTTACTCTTTCACGCAAAAACTATTAAGTGTAAGTAATTGCATGAAATTTAGCACACTGATAGCTTAACCTGGATTAAAGTAATATAGGATTATTTTTATCCCGGTACTACGATCGTACCGAAAACCATGCGGGCAAAAAACTAGTTTTATTATAATCATGAAAATTCAAATAGGTAAGTACTTCCATGGTTGCGGCGCGTCATCGCATTAGAAGACGTCATCATCAAGCGTTTTTATTACCGAAGAAAGGCGATGATTCCCGAAGCTGCAAGGAAGTGGAAGTGCTTCATTTGAGTGTGTGAAATGCTAATCACTACATATTATAAAACAAAGTCTCCCGCCGCGTTTGTCTATCCCTATGTATGCTTATATCTTTAAAACTACGCAACGAATTTTGATGCGGGTTTTTTTAATAGATAGACTGATTCAAGAGGAAGGTTTTTGTATATAATTATACGCGGGCGAAGCCGCGGGCATCGGCTAGTTATAAATAAAGAAAATAATACTTTTCCTAAGAGATCAGCAGCCTTATTCACAACCATTCGACTCGCTTCCGAACCGAATCGAACGTCTTAGATGTCGAAAATGTCCTCCAAACGCTATTCACAAATCCGCAACCGAATAATTTTGACAGTTCAATTCGTTATGAAGACTCGAATCTTTCCGACAGCTGTTTGCTATCGGGAGTCATATCGAACAAAATTTAAACGAAGAAATAAACCATATTTCCAGATTATTTCAGTAAAATAAAAATACCAAACTTTTTAAACACAGCCTGAAGTAAGTAAATGAAGTTTTATTATTGTCCGGTGTTGTTTGTGTTTTATTAGTTGTTTTATTGACCGTATTTCATTGATGTATCCGTATTTACATAAATTCAATGTGTTTACAAAAATATGTTATTCGTTGTAGATTTTAGTTATCAAGAAAGAATTGTATAACACTGATATCAAATACTTTTTCAGTCATTAAAGAAAAAAGAAAACTTTACTTAAAATAAAAACACCATTTCCGCTTTGCCAGTTTGACAGACGGCTGTTTACAAAGCTGGTTTATTCGAAATAAAGTTTATTTTAAAATTAATGTTATTTTATTTCAATAAAATAATTTTGTTTCGTTTGCTGTCTATTAAGGTACTAGCTGTATATTTCCTTATGTAAATAGAACGAAATATTCAAATAAACCAATTTTATTTACTACTTTTCATTTTCTACCACGATCATCTATTTACTACCATTTTGTAGCGTTCCCCAAAAACACAATCTCAATCGGATAGAAAAAAGCTCATCCGTTCGGATCTGTGAATAGCGATTTGACAGTTCTTCGGTTCGGAAATGAGATAGTCGAATTCGGTTCCTTACCGACACGGAAACGTATCGAATGGTTGTGAATAAGGGGCCTGTAAACGTTAGTTTGAATAAGATTGATGATTAATTCATGAATTATCAAGAAATTGAAGTCATCATCATTCTCTTGCCCTTATCTTCTTCCAAACTTCTCTATTTTTCGTGATCTCATCAGACACTTCTTTTCTTGCCATAATATAATTCTTAACACAGTCCATCCATCGTTTCTTTGGTTCCAAACATTCCTTACGACATTGGCCTCATTCTTTTTTGTCCTCTTTTTACAATACATTCAGGTATTGCAGGTATTCTTTAAACTACTCCCCCCTTATCCCCCCTATTCCCTTAACTTATTCTCTCTCTCTTTCTCCCACAGTGACTACGGCATAATCCGCACACTAGACGTCCCCGTGTACGCAGTGAAGGTGCTAGCGAGTGAGAACGGCGCCCGCGTCGTGTGTCTCGACCGCGAGTGTCGACCCAAGGTGCTTAACATCGACCCTACGGAGTACAGGTGAGTTTATCATCAACCTTATCAGTTTACTGAGTTGAGTTGAAAATGTTTTTAGTTCATTCGCGAAGGCAGATTTTTCTCATTGATGTGTCTATTTGCATTGTATTGTATGAAATTAAAATTTAATGGCCGGCAAAGCAAAAAAAAAAAATCACATGGATGTACAAGGATGTTTTGGCGCGTGGCCTAAATCGAAATTAATACCGCTATCTGGGTTCGTTCCCCGAGTCGAACAAACCGTTATTGGGTTTTTTCATCAGGAATTTCTCAGTAACAGCCACGGAGTCTAGATTTGTGCCCGGTTGATGGTAATAGGGTCGCCCCCTATAACATGGGACTTAAACATAACTGGCGAAATGTGTGTGTAAAACGAGATATACCTCTGCCTTCGGTGATTGGAGGCGTGATGTTCTAATTTTATGTATAAAGAGTTAAAAATGATATACGTTAATTATTTACTTCATGACGAAAATAAGGTTATAGTTGTAACAGTAAGTCGTGGGTTCAAACCCAGACAGGCATTACTTTCTGTAATTTATTTCATCACCACTGCTCTCAAAACGGTGAAGGAAACCATCGTGAGTTAACCGGCATGTCCTAGAACCAAAAATTCGAAGACATGTGACATCTACCAACCCGCACTGGGCCCGCGTGGTGGATTATAGCCCATACGCAAAATACGCGCTTTGACGTGGAGTTGCGGACACCAGGCCGTTGTACATACAATACAATACAAATACAATAAGGTAATATCTAGTAAAGAGCAACTTAACAAAATCTAATAAAAATTACGGTCGACAGGTTCAAGTTGGCGCTGGTGACTCGTCAGTACGACCAAGTGTTGCACATGGTTCGCACCGCCAAACTGGTGGGACAAAGTATCATCGCTTACTTGCAGGAGAAAGGTAACATTACGATTTTATAATATTATGGGGCGTCTAATAATTACGTCAGTCAATTTTGTCAGAATCCCCTGTTCAGATGTCGTGATATTTGACTTAACCACTTAATTCTCACGTGAGATTTTCAAAATGCATAGGTTTATTGTATAAACACGTTAATATGTGCTTGATTGCGTTGTATTTATTAAAATAAAACCTAATTTGCTTAAGTATTTATACTTAATTAAACCAACATTTTTCTCGCAATTTTACTCTGTTTCCTGCGGGAAAAAAAATCGTGATATTGGCTGAGATCCTCCTCTCCCGGGTGCGATTCCCCCTCTCCCGGGTGAGATTCCCCTTTCCCGGGTGAGATCCCCCCTCTCCCGGGTGAGATTCCCCCTGCAACGCTCAATATTCACAACATTTATCATTGAAATCTATTTGATATTGACACGTGATTTTCTTTGCTATTTTACTTTTTCAATACCTTTACTATAGATCCCATTTCCGTATAACAGGTTACCCAGAAGTAGCTCTACACTTCGTTAAAGACGCCCGCACTCGTCTGTCCCTGGCGCTACAGTGCGGTAACATCGACGTGGCGCTGGAAGCCGCCAAGAGTCTGGACGAGCCCGCCGCCTGGGACAAGCTGGCCAACGCGGCGCTGGCTACTGGCAACCATCAGGTATATCTTTTTATCAATACACAACCTGAAAGAACATAAACCGTTTGCGAAGTCAAGTGAGTTTCCGATCCCATAAGAGGATGGGGATAAAATATAGCCTATGTTACTCGCTGATAGTGTAGTTATCAATTGCTGAAAGAATTTTTCAAATCGGTCTAGTGGTTTTTAAGTTTATTTTTTACAAAAAAAATAAACTTGAAAACTACTGGACCGATTCGAGAAAAGGGAAAAATATTTGAAGGTTTTTTTTGATGTTTTTTTTTCCCTTTATAATATTGGTATAGACTACGTTATTTAAAACGGATTTTTTTTCAGATCGTAGAGATGTGCTACCAGCGCACGAAGAACTTCGACAAGCTCTCGTTCCTGTACCTCATCACCGGCAACCTGGACAAGCTGCGCAAGATGATGAAGATCGCCGAGATACGCAAGGACGTCTCTGCGCAGTTCCAGGGTGCCTTGCTGTTGGGAGACACTCGGGAGACTATCAGGCTGCTGAAGAATGCTGGCCAGGTAAGATTCTAGACTGGGTTCAACTTGTAAAAATTGCACAGGTTGATTTGAATGTCAGATCTGCAGTATTTTTTGACATTTACCAAGATCGCTGGTGAATGACCGTAATAGGGTAGACGACGAAAAAATTCTCACTAGTCTGTCAGATAGATATCCAAAAAATACTGGACACATATATTTTTATTTTTTTCACGTTTCATAAATTGAAGACGATACAGTGCGTCGAAAACTCGTATGACGTGCCTTTTCGGTAAACTTTTTACCGAAAAGTGACGTCATAAGCGCCCACTCATAATCATTGATGCGTCATTTTTATTAATTTGATAAAACACGTAACCCATATTTTCCGATAATCTAACTGACAGACTAAACATAAGCATAGTTTTTTTAGTCAGTCATCCCTAATTTATTCTCTTCATTATGATTTTATTCATTGACCAGTGAATGTTATCATAGCTAAGGTGAAAGCGCCACGATAGCCCGAAAACAAATTTTCGTACGTTTTTTGTAATTTTCAGGATAGTGTCAGTTCATTAATAACATTGAATGACTTTTTCATTAATGAAACGATTTTTGAGTAACACCATTGAAATTTGTGATTGTCGATATTCGAATACAGAGCCACACCCTTGGCTATTAGCTGTGACTAAATCGCCACTCGTTTTATATTCTAAGTTTCTAACCTCTAAATCGTTTCCTACTAGATATCCCTAGCCTACTTGACAGCTATAAACCACAAGCAAATCGAAGAGGCTGAACAGCTGAAGGCTATGCTCGAAGCCGCCAACCTGCCCATCCCGGAACCGAACCCTGACGCACAGTTGCTGAGACCACCACTACCCGTACACAATATGCAACCCAACTGGCCTTTGTTGGCGGTTTCAAAGTAAGTAACAATAAATTAGTCTATCTACGCTAATATTATAAAGAGGAAAGATTTGATTATTGTTTGTTACGATTTAACTTGAGAACTACTCAACCGATTTTAATTATTTCACCATTAGAAAACTACATCTTTACCGAGTAACATAGGCTATATTGATATCATGAAAGTTAGCCGACCTATCACAGTTTTTGCGGACGAAGTCGTGGCCGAAGTGTTAGTGGTCAATAAGTCTGACATTGTGGTGATAGATCCATTGGGGCGTCGCGCAATGATTGTTGATATAGCGGTCCCGCGTGACGAGAACTTCGTGAAAGCAGAGAAAGATAAGCAAGCTCAAGTTTCGAAAATTGGCTTGCGAGGTTGTCGATATGTGGGACGTGAGTACAGTGGGCAGTGTGGTGGCACGTACTCACCTCACATTACATGTTGGCACACTTATACACACAAACCTGATCACACATTCACAAACATACACTATTACACCCGCACATATACTCACACACTCATACAAATATTGTAAGTATGTTTATCTAATAATATTTGATATGGAAGAGCGGAGTCTCCCAATACAAGCTTAAAGGAGGCTCCAATCACTAATTTTGTTCTTGTAAAATACTTATGCTAAAGAAAATAAATGATTTTGATTGTGCCGATGGTTGTTGGCCAATGGCTTAATAGCCAAGAGCCTCTTCTTCTCTCAAGAGCCCTGACAACCGGCAGCTCGGACCCTGTTACCGATACGTCCTGCGGGGAAATCATGGACTGATTATTACAAATTTGGTCTTGTTTGCCAGGAGTTTCTTCGAGGTAGCGGGCGGCGGTGGTGCGGGCGGCGCTAGTACCGGGGTGCCTGATGATGTGGAGCCGCTGGAGGCCGGCGGCGCCTGGGGAGACGACGACGACCTGCTGGAAGAGAATAATGTTAGTACACGACACCTGGGGCCCAACTCTGCTATTTTTATAAATTCATCACTCCACCACGATTCCATTCCCATCCCATTGTCATTTTGCTTAAAGTTCGTAATCTGCTAAATTCACAGTGGTCGATCATTGGTCTCGTAATGAAATTGTGTTTTAATGACATTGTCGTATTGCCATTATTATAAAACCCTTAGTACAAATGGTTTTCGAAATCTGCTACTAAATGCGAACATTTATTCATGCCAGATTTCATATACACCGTGACTTTTTAGTCGTCTTACAAAGGCAGTCCAGTTCATGTATCCAATGACTAGTAAACGTTCATAATAAAAAAATAAGTATTTATGAGATTTGAATAATTTAAAAATATTTTTTTTATTAATTACTATGACGCAAGGCGTAGTTATGTCTCGTTGAAAATGACGATGGAATGATCTGCTCGACTCGTGCGCTAGGTAGGTATACTCTACAGTTTGATACGTAAACATTTTTAACAGGGTGTTTCATATTTCTAATGTATTATTTATTTTTCTTCGTACCTTTTATCTTAATTACTTGGTGATAAAAAATTATAATCGCGCCTTGAGGTATTTTATGTCGGGTACATTGAGTGGACCGCTTTTGTAAGACGACTAAAAAGTCACGGTGTATAATATATTTTTACACATTTTTCAATGTACAAGATTACCATTCTATGACATTTCTTTCAATGGAGTGTCAGTGGTTGACCATTGGAAAGTCATAATGACGCCATTATATTAGTAGATTACCAAATTTGTCAAAACTTGACCATTATGAAATCAATGATCGACTATTCCGACACTATTGTAATAGCAGAATTGAGGCCCTGAAGGGGTTCACAATGTCAACGGCTACGTTTCTCTATAGTCTCTGCCACGACAAGCTATAATTTTTAACACACATTCGCAACCTTTAGTCCTCGTTCTCACTATGTCGTGACGATTCATTTTTCGTTGGATTTTTGTTGGCAAAAGTCATAGACGACAGTTTATTATTTTATTTTTTTGGTTTACCAACAATTGTTTACATCGGATAAGGGCATAAAAAAGAAGCAGTGTGTGAGTCGTTTGTGGAACGGAATTATCAATATCAGCTCCCGAACATACACGAATATGAATTCGTTTATGAAATAAAATTCTTGTGATTCGAAAGTAGTGCAATTTTAAATCCGTCCGTTGAGAGTCATAAATAGCATCCGTCACCTGGCCCTAGGGATATGTCCTCTCCGTAGTGATGTTACACATTGAAATGACTACTAAAGAGGGTGATGTGATAGTCGCCACAATTTGTTGCTTGATACCTTCCTACTTCTCCCGACGACCAACTTCTCACAAAAGTCAATCATTCTTACCTGTAGTTAGGTACTTCCACAGAAAAAGTTAGTTTTTATGTGCTTGACGACTCGAATGTCGCAGCGGTAGTGAGGCTGCTTTATGTTCTTAGGGCCCCGGGTTCGAAACATTTGTTTCCGAAATATAATTTACAAACAAAAAGTATCTATGTAGTTTGCTTAGTGTGACACTAGATGGTGCTGTGTTATGTCCTGCGATATTTATTTGTATTTATAATTACGTCAGGTTTAACGGTCTCAGGATATCCCTTTAAAACTTGTCACAATAAAAACGTTTGTGTTCAGGCAACTGGTGATGAAGGTGAAGAACCGATGGAAGACGCCTGTGATGACGGCGGATGGGACGTCGGTGATGAAGACTTGGAACTGCCGGAGGAACTCGCGCCGGTCTCTGGTATGTACTTGTTTATTTTTCTATTGTAAACATCTGCCGAAACACCACGCTGCGTTCAAAAACAGGTATAATGGACGTTGGCAATAAAGGTGAACGCACACTTATCAGAGCCGAAAGAAGCGAAAGAGCCGAAAAAATCGAATTTTAGAATTACTTGTATGAACTTCTATAAAACCTCGCACACCTATCCGCGTCGAATCGGACGAATCGATAACGTTATACGGATGAGAAGAAAATCTTTCGGCGCGGATAAGTGTGCGTTTACCTTAAGGCGCCTATACGAGCTAAATTAGCAACTCTATTTGTGGTGGTTCAAACTTCGTTTGAAATGCTGTTAGAATAAAGTTCTAATCAGCTTGCACTACAAAGTGGTTGTTACGTCAGCCACTGCGGGCCAAATAGCGCGAAATGAGTGGTTTCGATCGATTTACAAAAAAACTATTGATTGGATTAAAAAACTAAAACAGTATCATGCTAATATATTGCTTGTAGAATTATTTGCCAAAAAATCAGAATGATCGCATGCATATTACGTAGTATGTTTTTTATTGTTTGAAAGATATTTTTAGAGGTAAAATCGTGATTTATTTTTATCGAGCCAAATTAATTGTATTTTGTTTTCAAAACAGTATTATGCTAGCATATATCCTGAAGAATATCATATATTTTTCTGGTCTTGTTTATAGCAGTGAATCATATACTTTTAGTAATTATAAAACTCGCGTTTAACTCGTGTAGTCGCCTTAAGGCGATTACACGAGCTAAACGCGAGTTTTATATTAGCAATATATTGCTTGTAAAACGCGAGTTTTACAAGCAATATATTATCATGATATTGTTTTTGTTTTTTAATCCAATCAATAGTTTTTTTGTAAATCGATCGAAACCACTCATTTCGCGCTATTTGGCCCGCAGTGGCTGACGTAACAACCACTTTGTAGTGCAAGCTGATTAGAACTTTATTCTAACAGCATTTCAAACGAAGTTTGAACCACCACAAATAGAGTTGCTAATTTAGCTCGTCTAAGCGCCTTAAGGCTGCTAGGGTAAAATGGGATTAGGCTACACACGTCAGTCGCATGTAGGATGACCGCTAGGCAAGTCCCCACACAATGGTTACCGGAACACGGACGGCGCTGCCGAGGCCGGCCCAGAAAGATGTGGCGAGACGATCTGGTCCGAGGAGGCCAGCGATAAGACCTTAATAGGCTAGTTTCACTTTCCACCATCAATAACTTGCAAATCTATTTAGTCCACTAGTTAGAGTATTGGAAAATAATGGACACGTATTTTTTGTTTTTGTTAATCAACGAATATTGACAAAGATAAAACGCATCAAAACTCGGGAGTGGGGGCTGGTGACGTCAGAACTCACTAAGAATGATTTCAAACAGTGACGTATTGGGAATTTTAAAAGCGTCGTATCTTCGTCAATTTTGGTTTATGTGATAAAAGAAAAAATACGGGTCAAATATTTTTTGATAATATAAGTGACGGACTAATTAAATTATTTCAGATAACAAGTCTATTATGGAAGGAATTAGGGGCGGCCTTTACCCAGCAGTGTGATAGTACAGGCACAGAAAAATCTGCCTTGTCTTTTTTGTAAAGACATGAATAATTCGAAGATATACAAGGTGTTAAGTGTACTTAACCACACAATCCTCACCTTTGGAAACTTCATGAAAATCTATTTTGAGTACGCAAAAACATAGTCAAGGAATAGTCATAAATATTCACTAAGGTTAAAAAAAATCCTGTCGGGGCTGCGGGACTGAACATGAATGGGTTTTAGTCAGTAAAAGTCTGACATCCCCTTCCCCTTCCGCTCCGCCCAGAGCGGGATTTGATATTCCCATTCGAAAAAAAGGTTAAAGAAATTGGGTGTTATGGTATTGAACAACAAATGTTTGTCTCCCAGCGGACATCGACGGCGGCGACGACAACACTACGTACTTCGTGGCGCCGACGCGCGGAGCTCCCGTCGCGCTCTCCGGCAAACTGAAGACTGCACACGACCATGTCGCTACCGGACAGTTTGAGGTAGCACTCAGGTTAGTACTCTTCATTTTTATCACGTTCTGGCTAATAATGGTGTTCACTTGATGCCTATTTACTCATATTATAATAGGATATATGTATAGCTGGACTTTAGTCACCAGATAGTTGATATACTACAAAGATACTTTTTGTTCGTAAATACATACCTACTATAAACACATAGCTCAGAATCAAATGTCCATGCTCATCACACAAACATTTGCTCCTGCCTGGATTCGAACCCGGGACCCTAAGTACTCAAGGCAGACTCACTACCGCGCCATTCGGGTCATCAAGGTGAAGAAGAAATGTTCTTATGATTAGTGAACCTCTTAGATGGCTAATCAAGTTTCTTTACACATCTATCTTTATCATCGATCACACCATGGCTTACCATCAGGTGATAACCATACTAATATTATAAAAGCGTAAATTACTCAGTCGTTCATAACCTTTGAAGGTTTAATTCCGTCCGGTCCGGGAACCTCGGGAACTCGGGAACCTCGGGAAGTCCGGGACCCTGGAGAAAGCCGAAGCCAGTTTTCATACTGGCTATTTGAAGTATGAAATACACACAGATCCAAACGCGGGAACAAGTTAGTCACTACTGTTTGATTGTACCATCCCGTTGCTGGACAAAGGCCTCGATGACTTCCAAATTCTTCGATCCAGAGGCCCTACTCCCTAACGTTTCGTCCATACGGACGGATCAATCCGCGTCTCTCACACGCACTCGTCTGCAGACGTGCGCGAGAGAGACGGATAGATCCGTCCGTATGGACGAAACGTTAGGGAGTAGGGCCAATGTAGACGACTGTTCGTTGGTTCTGTCCAGCTTGTCCCGCCATCTCCTGCTAGATCTACCGCGTCGCCTTCTGGCAGTGTCAGGGCTCCACATCGTGGTTATTTTGGCCCGCAGCCCGCTCGCTTAGTCAATAATTTAAAAAAATAACTGATGAAATGTGGGTTTCTCTATAAAGCTGGGTCATAGTATAAACAGGAGCAGTAGTGCAACTACAGCTCAATCCGCGTTATAATTACCTACCGTACTTGCCTGTCTCAGGGTTGTCACTTTTAGCTAAATTTAAATTCAGTGCCTAGAAATGTGTTGTCTGGTTTTCATTGAGATCTACAGCATATTTTTTTTACCTCTCTTATTTTAAAATTTAGAGGGGGGGGGGGGTGGGGGACATTTTGGATGGGTCTATCTTTCAATCGATTGTAACGCAATGTAACGCATTCAAAACATTGTTCTGATGAATGGATTGAATAGTACGGGTCGTGAAGGTGTATAAAGTTAAAATCTTACAATAAAAACTTGTTGGTCAACTGAAGGCGTCTGAAATGGAAAGCACATTTAATATACTTACTATCATAAAAAGTGGAGTAAAGTTACTAAAATATTATATAAAAAAACATCGTAAAACCACCAAAAAACTATGACTCTTAGACTATTATCAAAAAAATATTCTACCTACAACAAAGAGTGTGAATTTTACGATGAACACAATGTTTACTATTTGTTTTACCTTATATTTCCTAAACTACTGGACCGATTTACATGATTTTTGCATGGATATCGGTTTTAAGCCAAGTCCAACGTTTTTACACTAAATATAACGTCATATCTTAATTAACAAAAAATCACTTTTTCAAGTTACGTAAATATGTGACACAAAACTTTAAATTACATTTTTCTTGGTCTTAATGGACTTTAAAATTGTGATGATGCTAATTCATCATAATACCATGAAGATTCCAATAAGATACCATCAAAAAATACTTATTTACGACATAAAATTATTATCACAAGTTTTCATAACACAAAATTTTGATTCAAAACTAAAACGACTCACGATGCCTTTTACGTATGGCCATTACTTGCGATAATCATCCATTTTTTATTTATTTACGTATGCACGTATGCCTTTAAGCCGTGACACGCGAACTTTGTGCGGTATGCAAGCCTCGACTACCGGCAGTAAGACACGGGTCGAGATTTCGTTAGAGTGTGCGTGCGGCGACGTAAAGATAGTATGACGCACACATACAAGCCGCGCGCGGTGCGTTTATATGAAGATATCCTACTTGTCTTTTTTTATACTATGGCTGGGTTCAGACGTGTGTAACGCGTAATGTAATGTATCGTGTAATGTAACGCGAATTCTGTGTGTGGACGGCGACGTATTAGAAAATAATCGCTCACAGCGCTCACATCAATATTTTGCGTTCTGATTAAAGCTCTTAGCCCACATAAACGACTCCGCTCCCACCCAACAAAAAGAATACAATTCAATTTTTAATGTTTTTCGTTTTAGATATACTTCACATTGGCATTGACGTTGGTAAGCCCGCTTACAGCGAGCAGTCTGCTAATTTATGTTGCCAATGTAAATTATAGGTTTAAGATGAATACTTAAAGCCCATTTTTGAATTATATTCTTTTTGCCGGGTGGGAGCGGCATCGTGTAACTGGGCTAAGACCTTGAGATTTCCCGATTATGACAGCTAAGAGCTGTCATCAGGTCATTTGACAGCGCTCACGGTGATATTTATTTGGGGCATGGTTGGTGTAATCGCAAGATGGCGCATGTCATGACGTCATCTATGACGATTCAAGGAACATCGATATCGCGTTCACAATAATTCGGAACGGATTTATGGGCGCTCAAATCGTTTACAGCCTAATTCGGAACGCGGCCTGTAATGATTTAACGAAAAATTTGCGTTACATTACACGTAATCTTATTATTTATTATTATTACATATTACGCTTGGACCCGGCTTAAGCTGCTTAACCTTACCTGGAGGGCACGCGCGTGCGTTTATGCTGTGGCGGTCAAAGCCACAGCATAAACGCACGCGCGTGCCCTCCACGCCAAGCCACAATTTCATCTACTATTTTGTCACATATTTGTGTCGTTTGGCGTACAGGGCACGCGCTTGCTTGTCACGTATATGTCACAATGGCGTTCAAAAGGTTAATGTTTCTGGGATTACAATCGTGATTTAACTGTATTTTTCATCTTTGCAGACTACTAAACGAACAAGTAGGCATCGTGAACTTCGAGCCGTACCTGGACACGTTCGTGAGCATGTTCGGGCGCGCTCGGCTCACGTTCGGCGCGCTGACGTCACTGCCGCCGCTCAACGCGCATCTGCACCGGAACTGGAAGGAGGCTAGTGGGAAGGATCTACTGCCTGTTATTAGTGAGTATAGAACACTGAACTATTGAAATGCTCTTACATTTTGGTTTCAATTAAATTTGATTATTGTTGTGTAAGGCATTGAGTTTATTGTTCCATAATTGTAAATGTCACAGATTTTGAATTCTTCATGAGGATATTTAATCAACGTTTACAAATCAGCTTTTCGATCATTCTTTTTAAAACGGTTTTATTAGATTCACCTGTAACTATGTAAAAAAAATAATTAAAAGTCAAATTTGACCCACTTCCCGGTTTTCTTCCCGAATAAGCTGAAATTTTACATACATGTTTAGTTTGGTGAACAATGAAAGCGTCATTTTAGATCAAATAATGGAGGACTCTCAAAGTTGGGGGTCTGGTTATTTATTATGCATTCCGATGATATCGGTATCAAATGAAAGGGTTTGCTGAGAAGAATGCGAGAAATAAAATAACGTCACTATTTAGCGTTGTTTTTTCAAACATCACAAACGACTCAACATCTAGCCAGAAACATCTGCATTTTTTGTTTCAAACAGATAGGTATTTTTAATCAAATCTAATCTTTCCAGCCACAAAATTAAACGACCTAGTAACCCAGCTACAACAGTGCTACCAGCTAACAACTGCCGGCAAGTTCACGGAAGCGGTGGAACGTCTACAGCGCATCACACAGTCTGTCCCGCTGTTACACGTGGACACGAAGCCGGAGCTCACCGAGGCGCAGCAGTTGCTCAATATAGCGCGAGAGTACCTGCTGGGGCTGCAGATGGAGACCGCTAGAAAAGGTGAGGGAATTAAGGGAATATGGGCTAAGAAAATTCTGTTTTTCGTACTCAAACTGACAGGATTCATTTAGCTCCTTATTATTTTGTATCATATTCCACTCTCAGGATTTTTTTTCTTTTTTAATCGTTTTTTTTTTCATCAGTCACTATTATTTTATTTCGATGTAAAATTACACGAACGACGTGTGAAATCATCTATCTGTTCACTACCTGCCTAGAACTCAGTAGTTCATCGAACTCGTCGTCGCGCTTGCCGTTGACGATGTGCGTTCTGCGGAGAGCTGTATATTTTTTGCAAATCCCAGCGCTAGTGATTTAAGTGTTTAGCTAGTGATCCACTTCTTGATTGGTACCTAGGGCGGACAAAGTGGTATCAATTGGGTGTTCCCATAAGGAATTTCTGGCCGGTTCAGATGGCTATCCCTTTGGGTAAAAGACGATTATGTTGATAACAGTATCGTATTAGGTACATCTTCCCTCTAACAATATTAATTCTATTTCATTACCCCCACAGCTATGCCGAAAAATACCTTAGAAGAGCAAAAACGTACATGCGAGATGGCAGCATACTTCACGCACTGCAAGCTGCAACCCGTCCACCAGATCCTGACTCTCAGAACAGCCCTCAACATGTTCTTCAAGCTGAAGAACTACAGAACTGCAGCTTCCTTCGCCCGGAGACTCCTAGAACTGGGACCTAGACCCGAGGTCGCACAGCAAGCGAGAAAGATCTTACAGGCGTGTGAGAAATCGCTCACAGACGAACATCAGCTACTCTACGATGAACACAATCCTTTCAACATCTGCGGTATTAGTTACAAGCCTATCTACAGAGGAAAGCCTGAAGAAAAATGCTCCCTCTGTGGAGCTAGCTTCTTGCCTGAACACAAAGGCAAACTCTGTCCAGTTTGTGGAGTTGCTGAAATAGGCAAAGATGTCATCGGACTAAGAATCTGCCCCCTACAGTTCCAGAGATAAATAAATTACAACTTTACCTTATATAATTAATAATAATGAAATTATTGTGTAAGATTATAGAATAAAGTAATGTATCACGTTTTTTTTTTGTAATAATTTATTTCGAATAACAGCTCAGTATACTTAAAACTATTTACAAATTTTTCTTTCTAAATTTTCTAGTTTTTTCTAAACGTCCACTGGCTTATCTTCCTTAGTTCTGAAAAGAAGACAGCTTATCATTATGTATAATCAATAATTAAACGTAAACATGTACATAATTATAATTAATGATATATTCTGTCACACAAATGAACGAAACAATAATAAATTCTTATAAAGCTTTAATTTTTCTTCGCATTTCCCACATACCACTTAATATGATAGCATTTTTCAAGTTATTAAAGGTTTTTTATAGATTTAATGCGGGAGCCGAGGGATTTTATAAAGCGGAGGTTAATATTTCTCTATTTTTGGCCTGGGGCGTTTTGTTTAGGGAGGTGATGAAAGTTTTACTATTCTTGATCTATGGCGCCTAATTCTTGAGATATTTGCGGAAAACTCAAACGAGGCTTTTCCATATATCCGTACTTTTAGACATGTACATCCGGTGGGTGTCTTATAGGACTGATGAGTATTTCACTGAATCTGATCTAGGACGATTCTGAAATATTTGCGAAAAACCGGTTTTTGAACTTTTAAGCTCAAAAATCTGTTCATAAAAGACATCTTGCATTCGGGGCCAATAGCAATACCATGCTTTTACCCAAAGAGGGTTCCGTGTGGTAAATTCCTACGAGAGGCAGCAATGGTCCCTGTGTAGCAGTCCAGGACCATGACAGATGGCGTCTCTCCTGCTTCGTTGGTTCTCTGGCCCTCAATACCTTAATCTTTAAAGATACCCACCTATTATTAAGCATATCCTGTATCTCATCAAAGGTCTTCCCTTTCGTCTCTGGTAGCAGCGTGGCAGAGAATATGAACCCTATGCCGCAGCATATGGCTAGGATCCAGAACGCTGTGTAGATGCCGTAGGACGCTGCCACGTCGCGGAAGAATCTGGATTTAATGAAATATTAGTAATAAGATCTTTTAAATGAATAATTATTGTAACTTCACAGGGAGAGCCGGGATCAACGTCTGCTTTCCGAGGAAGCACGTTAAGCCGTTGGTCCCGGCCAGTGGCGTAACTATAGGGTGGCAGGACTGGCAAAATGCCACGGGCCCCCGACCTGAGAGACTGCGAGCTCGAAAGTGACCATTTTTACAAAATTTTGTAAAAAGTATAAAATTTACTTAAAATCAATTAAAGTTAGACCAAATTTAAAATGGATTAAAGTTAAAACCAAAGACCATGTACAAATTCAAATAAATAATTACGATTTCAACGCATTCTTATGAAAAGGACAGATTTTAGGACGAATTTAAGAAACTCTATGGGACATAAAATAAAGTAAAAAAAAAACTATAACCTGACTACAGAAATAATAAAGGGGTCTTAAAAGGATGAAACAAGAAAATAATTCAAATAGAAATCCATGCATAGGTACGGAAATAGTCAAGTAGATACTAGATAGAGTACTATCTCAATGATTTCTTAAAAAATGTGACAAGTTTTCTTGGGGCCCCATGCAATGGATTTGCCAAGGGCCTCAGACGGTATAATAGTTACGCCACTGGTCCCGGCTGTTAATGTAGATCTTTGACCGTCGTTAAGCAGTCAGTGACCTGAATCTCTGACAACCAGGGCTTACCAAGGGTATCGTCTTAGTGCCCGCCCAGTACTAACTGGGTTGTGAAGGTCAGATAGGCAGTCGCTCCATGTAAAATACTGGTATTCAGCTGCATCTGGTTAGACTGAAAGCCGATCCCAACATAGTTGGGAAATATGATGCTTGGCCTTTTAGGCAGATGATGTTTTGTTTTAGCTTAAAATAAATAATATATTTTCAGCTTATATAAATTTGAAGTTATAGGGGTTTATTCATAAACGCTATTTAAAGGTAGACGGGTAATGATTAGCGACTGTTCCACCATGCATTTTTTTACTTTAACACGTCCCTTTGCTGTTAACAGCGTTTTTTTTAATAATAAAAGCCCTACTCTACAACTAAGCATCAGCTATTCTAAGATCTAATCTACTTTCGACCATGACCACCAGTTTCTAAAAAAAACAACAATTCAATAAGCATACAAAGTCCACACGAATCCAGCTAGCCAGCACATGAAGGAACAGATCCCGCCGGCGAGGCACTTGGTCTTCACCGGGAACATCTCCGCCACCAGGATCCATGGAACTGGACCCACGCCTGAAATAAACAAAGTAATTATAATCAGCCCATAACATTCCCACTGCTGGGACACAGGCCTCAGGTTCTCTCTGTGAGAGGCCACTCCCTCTCTAGTTCATTACAAGTTGTAGAACGCCCTAAGTAAATGTTAAGTAGGAATTGTCAATCGTCTGGCCGTGAGAATGGCTTTGAAGGGCGGAGGGTGAGAGTAATTAAAGTAGGACGAAGGGGAGGGCACGCAGGCTCTACGCGGGGGTCGTGCGGTCCATGGCCCTTTACGGGGCCCCAGTGTGGGCGCGTTCTTTGAGGCGGCGAGCCGCACACTATCTGAACGCGCCCCAGAAAGTGGTGGCCGTGAGAATGGTCCGTGGATACCGCACGATCGCCCGCGAGGCGGCGGGCCTGCTTGCCGGATTGCCGCCATGGGATCTGGAGGCGATAGTCCTCGCGCGCCTACATGAATGGCGCGCGGAGGCACTACGCCGGGGGGAAACTCCGCTGCCGCGGCAAATTGCCGTTCAGCGGACAGACCTCCGGCGCGATCTCATGGCGACATGGAGAGAGCGACTGTCGCAACCCCGTGCAGGGCACGCCACGATAGTGGCGGTAAGTCCCCTCTTTGAGGAGTGGCTGGAGAGGCGCCACGGCGTCCTCACCTTCCGCCTGAAGCAGGTCCTCACCGGACACGGATGTTTCGGGAGGTACCCGCACCGAATCGGGCGGGAGGAAACGCCCGGGTGTTTCCACTGCGAGGATCGACCGGAGGACACGGTGGAGAACACGGTGGAGGTCTGCCCTGCGTGGGCGGAGCACCGCCGAGTCCTCGTAGCGGCGATCGGCGGCGGCGACCTCTCGCGTCCGGCCCTGGTTCAATCCATGGGGGCGGAGCGAGACGGAATGGGAAGCCGTCACCTCCTTCTGCGAAGCAGTCATGCTAGCGAAGGAGGTGGCGGAACGAGAGAGGGAGAGAGCCTCTCTTCCCGGCCGCCGCGGGAGACGCACCGGGCGTCGGGGGCCACGTGGTGGCTACCGGCCACCGTAGATGCGGGCCTGTGGACGGTTGGCTATGGGCTAGCTAGCCGTCCGTCCGTCTAGTGACGACAGGCCGTGTCGACGAAAAAAAAAAAAAAAGGGGAGGGCAATTAGAGATTTTTTTCATCAATATTTGTGTTATTAATTTCGGTAGGTTATGGTATTCTAATTCTGCTCAATGATCGATTCTAAATGTTGGTCCTTCGAGCCGGATACACTACTTGTAAGTTGTGTTATACCAGGTAGGTACATAATTCTGAGAATACAGGCACGATGTTCATAAATAGTAAATAGAATGTACTTACCCAAAGTAAAGAGTATCATGTAGACGATGAGACAGAGCAGCGGCACGAACGCGATCGATGTGACGTCATACTTGTAGTAGGAGTCCATCAGGGCGTATATGCCGATCAAAGTCTGGCAACAAACAATCAATGAGAATCGGTGCATCGGACCAATCGGACACGAGGTAACGGGGTGTATACCTTACACGATACACCCCGTATACTACCTTGCGATGCAGTTTTTGTGTAAGTACTTACGTAAGTAAATTGCGACGCGCTAACACATACCATGCACTTTTTCAAGTACCTGATTGCTAATAGTAATTGCGCTACACGCATGTCACTTCACAGTGCAGTTCGTGGGTCGTGGCAGAGCTGTTATAGTGGCACTCACCAAGAATATAGTAAGTCCTAGCGATGTGGTCCACATAAGCAGCTTCCTACCAAGTCGGTCCACCACCAACGGTGTGATGCAGCTGGTCACCACCTGAACATAATTAGATAGATATTATGTTCTTCAATTCATCTCGAATCCAGTAACATAGAAGATTATTAAGTTTTGGAAAAATGATGACCACAATCATGTTATTTTGGACTAGTCCTCATTGTAAACTTTTTTTTTACTCGGACTTCGTCGAGCTTCATTGTCTCGGCGCTTTTCTGGTGGTCGCCACTGATGATTCTGGCGCACAGGAGTTACAGTGGGCAGGGAATAGTGTAGCGGTCTTGTCATTGTAAACTTGTATATTTCTTACGCATTACTCAATTTATTTACGGTATTTTCCGATCCTGAACAAAACACCTTAAGCAAGTTTACCTGCACGACTCCCATGATGATGGTGCCGTCGGACGGGGACAGGTTGGTGCCCACTTTGGCCAAGAGCTCCTCCATATAGAATAGCAGCACGTCGATACCCGACAACTGCAGTAACATCGCCAGGAACACGCAGATACCTGCCGTTTGCAACCAGATTTCAGATTTACCTAATGTCTTTCTCATAGATCATTTACGATTTTCAGGATAAACTTGAAGTTTCTTCGATGTTATGGTAAGCAATCAGCGTTTTCCAGAAATGCTGATTGATTAGCAAATATCTTGA
Organism: Xestia ashworthii; assembly: GCA_950022955.1. Taxonomy (NCBI): domain Eukaryota; kingdom Metazoa; phylum Arthropoda; class Insecta; order Lepidoptera; family Noctuidae; genus Xestia; species Xestia ashworthii. The sequence goes on along the minus strand of OX465570.1, from coordinate 14,967,420 downwards.
AATCTAGGACGTTCTAATGTTTGAAGTTAACGTTCTACGCAAAATAAGAAATCAGTTGCCAACAGACTATATTATTAATAATAGGTATAGGTACATACCATAAAACAATAATTCCAAGCCACCTGCAATCTCTAAAAAAAAACTTTACTTTGGGCCTGAAAATACGATTTATTTTCAAATAATTGCCAAATTCGATTTTTTTGCTTTGACATCAATAAATAGTTGAGTCATTGAGTTGATCAAACAGTGACGTCACAGCGTGCTATAGCCGTAAAAAATCTCTGAGAGAACCGCGTTTTGGCAGCTCTTAGATGGTGACGGGACGGCTACGAAGTTTCACACTGCTGCGATTATCGCCGCAATAGAAGTAGGTCACATTATTGTAGAACGCAGGTACATGGAAACGCAGAAACGCAAAATCTCGCCTGTGTATGGGAGCCCTAATATTTAAACACTCACGTCAGCTGTCACTTAAGTGAAACCGGCATAAGTGCAGTTCCTTACCCAAAGCCTTGACGTTTCCTCTAGTAGCCCAGAGGTCCTGTATCTTGGGCGGTTCCTTGTACTCCCTCGCTACGAGCGCTTGCAAGCCCTCCAGTTCAGTTTGAACACCCTCCTTGGTTGTGCCACGAAGGTATTGGAGGATCTTTGATGCTTCCTCCATTTTCCCTGGGTAAATGCGAAAATTGTAAGAGTTTGCAATTGAGGAAGCTTTTGTTCACCCTGCCATTAATCCAGGCTACGGGCTACTACTGAGAAATTGTTATAGCAAAACCCAATAACACATGCTTGGGAATCGGACCCAAGACCAGAAACCCAGCGGTGTATTGTGGTCATTGGATCAACTAACGTTTCAAAACTCAATATAGCCCAATATCGTAACATTTGACGAGAAAGAGACAGCTGTCGACTGTTTTCTGGCTCAAGAAACGTACAAAAGATCGTAGGTTCCAAGTCAATAAAAGACTGTTCACTCCACCGCCGCGCCGCCGCAATGCGAGAACTTAAGGAGCAAAATTAAAAAAAAACACGGTCGATCAATACAACTCGTTTTTATTTGCTAGGTCTATTTTCATGTTAATCAGCGGCGGTTGCACACCCTGGTGCCTAAAATGGTCTTCTTACCTTTATAAACCAAGTAGAAAGGCGTCTCAGGAATGAACCAGGTACAAGGCAGGTACAGCAGTGACAGGATCCCGCCTGTGGCAGTCAGACCCCAGTACGAGGTGAAGGGACCGATAGCGTACGCCAGCAAAAAGCCCACATTGATGAATAGCAGGAAAAACGCGCTCAGAGCGCCGCGGATTTTGTCCTGGGGGAGATGGATTAATCTATTTTTGTGGAGGAACGTACATGTGGATGTGTCTAGGAAACATGTGCGTAGTTCAAAATAATATCTTCCGACGAAGGTTGAGCTAAGTTCTCTGGATTGCATTCTGTTAAACGATCGATTTCATTGGCTGAAGGGACTGATGAAATGATTATTTTCTTTCACTTGTGTTCCCTATGTTTGGTTTTTAAATACACCGAAACTGAACTACTAGACGGTTAGAAAGCATATTGTGTTGTGGAGATTTACTGATTGTATTATCTCTATTTGATATAATCTGTCCCAAAAACTATTTCTCTCGTCTAATCGTCCGGCCACAATGCATTCCGCGCACATGTCCGTAGTTGTGCGAACCGTCCGTCTGTGGCATTCCCTGCTTCTTCTATGTTTCCGATCCAGATGTTTTCAAAGTTCGAGTGAATCGGTTTCTTCTAGGCAAGCGTGTTTCACCCTAGGTCGCATCGTCGCCTTCACATCAGGCGAAATGAGGTTACTTAGTAAGCAACCACATCTAACTAGTGTCGTTAAGATGTTCAAGTAGAATATTAGGAAAAGAGCTCGAGATATCGACTTAAATCCTCAGCGATAACTACTAAGCTTTTTTTTATTTTTTTCGTTTTAATTGTGACTGTTTGATGCAGTCACGCATTGAAATTGAGCTCCAGCACCAGCTCAATTTCAGTGTGTGAATGCATAAGCAAAGTACATGTTCGTCTATAATGCTATACAAACTAAATAGCCCTCCTTCGTGACATTTTAAAACATCTCAGATACAAAGTATCTTACCTCAGCAATCTCCCCAATATAAATAGGCACGGTAGCAAACATCATGCCCGTAGCGCATCCCCACATGACCCTGGCGACGTACAAGGTGGGCAGGTTAGTGGCGACGCCGGCCAGGAGCCACCCCAGCAGCAGCGGGATGTTGGCGCCCATGATTATCCACCGCCGCCCCACGTGACGGGACAGCGGGACGGTTATTAGAGGACCTGTGGGTTGATGAAAGGGTTTATCGTGGTGTCTAGAGGCTTTGATGAAGAAGGGAGGGTTTTGATGATAATAATGATGTTTGGTTAAACCCTAATATGCTTCAAGTCGTGGTGTTCTTTCAGCAAGATTCCTTAGAAGCAGATCATCATTTTCCCGCAGTAGGGGGCTACTCTCTAAGTCCGTCGACGAAGATACGGGGCCCGTCCGTAAGTATATTTTCGAATTCATGAGTTTTGAAAACACATCGGGAGTAAGAACAGATGACAATCGAGTTGTAATTCATTTTTAGTTCGGGCCCCTAACGAATCTTATCTCCCGTAAATGATACGGACTAGGAAACTGACTGTAACTTCGGCCGAAACTGCAGGTTTCGTGCTTAGAAAGTAGACCCTTCGTCCACTGCTGGACATAGGCCTACCAAATCACAAGTGTTTTCTTTTGTAAGTAAATGAGATCATGAGATTATCCTTAATAGTATTCGCCCAGCCCCTTGAAGAAGAAGGATACTAGTGTTCCTTACCCAAGAGTCCTCCGAGCACTAGCAGCGAGGCTACCCAGGACTCCTGCTGCAGTGTTGGCACTTGGGGCAGAGGCGAACTGTCGAGCTGCTGCAGCTGTGGAAGCACGGGGGACGTCCAGCCCATTGACATTCCCGTACACAGACTCCCGTAGCTTGCTGGTGGGGGGAAGCCAAACAGGGTTAAATTGTGTATGATCACAGTTCACACAAAACACTTTATAAAGAAAAAAACAAGAAAAGTAAAAGAACAGCGAGAAAAATGTCGGGAGGTATGGTTTTCTACGTATAACTGTTAGTTAATATGCCTACGTCTCGTAACTATCGGTGTTTCTATGAACATAATTAGCTTGAAATATCCTATCCGCGTCACCTACCCGTCACTTGATTCATAGAAAAGATAGCTTTTCTGTCACGTTTTTAACGGTCCGTACCTAAGCTAAATGTCAAACAGACAGCGATAGCAACCTTCCGTTATTTGTTAGTAAGTTATTGAAAATGGCCGTAAGTCAAAGATCAAATATTAAGAGGAACGAGGATAGGATCCGTGTGGCTGAGAGTGGATTGTTATATGACTAAAAGAAGACCAAAGAAATTACAGATGGACTATTGTACTCTGTGAAAGATACTCGTAATATGGCTAGAATGAAAGTGACTGATGAGACAAATATCAGAGAAGTATGGCAGAGGAAGTTATGCTGCGGTGACTTCTAAATGATGATGTTCACACGAAAAACCATGACATGATAAAGGTTTCACGGTTTTGCTGGGGAGTGTGTTACACCACTCCTTCTGTTCACCTAAAATACTAGGAGAAGACGAGATAGTGATTTCGGAGCTCTAAAATAATTTTCAATCACTATAGATTCTCACCCTAAATTGAATAAACCTCTTAATATCTATGAGTTATTTAATTTACATCCACAGACTGTCAGTTAGCTACTTACATTAGATATTTCTGTTTAATGTTAGATACTTCTAGTTTCCCTAATCTAATGCTAAGATCGCAGTGCAGTTAACAACTAACGTTTTATTCCTACTTCCTATGTTGTATAGTCACGACTGCAGAGATTGTCAACGGTTTGGCGATCTTCATATTATATTTGATTGTGATTGTGACGGATGCAATACAAAACCAGTGTGAAAAGTTGACTAACAATAGTAAGAATTATTGTACGTGAAAATGATTGTATTGTGCTTTGGAAGAAACCGCATAGGACACACATGGAGCGCAAACTTTACCTTTTTCAGCAAATGATTCCAGAATCATTGCACTTTTGTTTGAAACAACGAATTTCATGGTAATAGATTGCTTGACGATGTTTGTAACACCTTTTGGACCTGCAGACCCTGGAGTAGGTTATTTTTATCATTTTTATCCCGCATACTTTTCATGGCTGATCATTCAAACTTTCAAAGTTTTGAGCCGCAACTCTAAGTTTGAGAACCACTGATTAATTCTAATATATGTAGCTATTAACTTTATAATAATTATTTACAAGGTCACGAGTGTATTTCTACTTATATTATATTGTATAACAAGTATTTTATGTTGTATATACTTGCTATGTATTGTCAACCGTATTGTGAACATTATTAACTACATAATAAGTTTTTGACCCTGCTACGACACCGTAGCGTATAATTTTAATTAAATATTAAGCTAACATGCATTCACACAGAAGTTGTGTGCTTTTAGAGCAACATTTACAAGAGTTTGTGGGCAATAATGGATAGCAAAAAGTCGTTGCAAAAGGGTAAAAGTTATAGAAAGTTTACTTAATGTAATCATGTTGCAAACTTGCACATTGTTATAATCTACAAAAAGTAAAAACGGCATGGATGAACCTTTATATACTTCTGAAATGGGTGTAAACTCTTTTTCTTCCTTTTCACTTCTGGAACATACCTGGAAACCCTCTAGATACGGAGAATTGCAGGTTAAAGTTCCAATATAAGTTTTTAAACTTCTTTAAGCGCGTTGAGCACTTTCTGAGTGAACAAGGAACTCGCGTGACGTACGCTTTTCGAAGCACTCGTAGCCGGTTTCGAGTTTACACTTCTATCGGCAGTCCCTCAAACACTGTCCCGAATGTCATTTTGTTATAATGTGTAACTATCAATCCATAATCCTCTGCAACTTTACTTCAAATACCTTCATGACCCCTTTTAATGCGTAAAACATGATTTTGTAACCCGAGGAAAAGTCGTTTCCCAGCACTATTTTTTGCGTGGAGTTACTTACATGGTCTGATATGTACAGCTTAGCTACAGAATGCTTGGTTGATGGCCCTTCGTGAATGGTCTGTTTACATCTTGAAAGTAGATCTTGGAAGTATTTTTTTATTCGAATTCGTAATACTAGATATTTAAGTTTGTTGTTGTTGGATTAATGAAGAATGGCAGGGCTCCATGCAATCTGGGGACCACACTTAGAGTTCGTGTGCATTCATAAAATACACTCAAAAGATAGATCTCGAAATTAAGATACAAGTTAATCACAGCATGTTTTTAAAACATCGGGTTTCGCTAGGAAACGATGTTGTAAGAGTAGTGGTAGCTCGTTTAAAAGCACCACATGACAGGAGACCAAAAAGTATATTATGAAGTAAACAGTGGAACACAGTACAATATGATTGAAAATAATTGAAATTGGTCAATATACATAAATAGATAATACTGGAATCTTATGTCGGCGCATTCCTCAGCTGGTTTTGTAATAAATTATTTGAAATAGAATATGTTAACATAAGTATTAATTTATTTATTGAATTATTTATTTTATATCTGTTTGTGATTTGTAAGAGACCGGGTTCGATTCTCAGGTTGGGCAATTATGGTAATTGTATTGTTGAATTTCTATCAAAAAATAAATCTCAATAACAGCGACAAAGTCTCAATTCGAGCACAGACTGTTATTCGAGCCCGGTTCATGGCTACACAGCACACTCGCCCCCTAGTTACCTACATGGGTCATGATCGCGTTGATCACAACTATGGAGAAATTTCTAATCCTTCTGGCGTTATTTCATTGTTTTATTATTTTTGTTAAAAATATTTAATATAATTAATGCTGATGATATATTTCGAGTAAGTAAATGGTTTTTCAAAATTCTCTCTTATTAAGTTACTCTCTCTTCACATGTTAAGAATATTTAAAGAGTGTAGGTTCCTAAATATGCGTATTTAATTAAATTGCTATTGTAGATATTGCAGGTTACTTATTTAATTAAAAACTTACCTAACGATGCTGCTAAGTATTGGCGCCATTTTATTTTTAAATGCTCTTTCAAATTATCGAACATACTACACCAAAATTTTCAAACAAAGAACTACTTCCACTCTATCCCTTATCGGGATAGCAAAGATAATAATCACTTTTTAAATCACAACCAGAGACAATTGTTTACTTATAAAATTTAATAGGCAAAGACGTCTTAACAGTCAGCCATTTCGATTTAATGTGATATACTACCGATTACTCAACGTGCAAATTCCCTTCACTTTTTTTCTCTATTTTAGAAAAAAAAGGAGTATCCGCGAAGTTAATTGACTTTTAATTTAGTGATAGTGATAGATTGTGATTGTTTTCGTAAGGTCAAGATGAAGGTCGATCTTCTTAAAAGGTTTGACATTGTTTTATAAAGCGTTTCAACTTTTAGGCTTTGTCTTTCATTTCATTTATGTAATTGTCTGCATGGTTTGGGTACGTCTGTTACATATGACTACAATTTTTGTTTCCAGGGTATGTATCTACGTATTCATAAATATCTTCAAAAATCGTGCCTTGTACCTACAAATTGTCAAAAAAAATATTTTGTTTATTTCAATTTATTTTTTAACAAAATCTGTAATCTTATAGTTCACCCACATTTTGCCAGCTATGTTTAGATCCTATGGAATCGGTCGCCTCTATTCCATAGGATCTAAACCTATTGCCATCAACTGCGTGCAAATACAGACTCCGAGTTGCTACTGAGGAATTTGGAAAACCCAAAACAATTGAATCGATCCGAGAGTCGTACTCAGGATCTCAAGCGCGGCCAGTCCACTAGAGTCCAGACCAATGAGTCCATCGTTTTAAACGGTAGGAGGATATCTTTTATAATATTCTGTAACTACAACATTTACCCAAACAAGTAAACCGTGACAAGGCATACCCACTGAATTAGCAGTAAATGGTTTTTACTAAAATAGACCATAGGTACTAATCTCAAAATTGCCTATTAACAGTTAATCGTCTCAATTCCCTAACAAGTATAACAATAGGAAACTTAATCAACGTTAACAAAAAACAAACGAAAACAATTATAGAAATCAGTAGACCTTATCTATTGGCCATTACCCATTAGTATCAAAAGATCAATTCATGGTGAACTCAACTTTAAAGCTGTACGTATAGAGTTTAATTTCGATAGAGGCAATTATTAAAGGATGTATGTAAGTATGTACTGTAGGTATATCAAGGATAATTTGATGTAAATAGTAGGAAAAGTAATTGAACAATTAGAATCTACTTTTAGAATGGAAAGGATTGTTTTTAATGGTCAGCATTGTTGACAAACACTAATAAGGGCGTATACACGTCGAACGCTGGCTACCGGCGCCGATCTGCCCGGCGCCGATCTGCCCAGCACCGATAAGCGCCGAACGTCGCCGACAAATCCGACCTGTTTATCGGCGCGGTTCGGCACAAAGTATAGAGACTGCCTGCGCCGACTACCTGAGTGAACCGGTTCCAATAAGCGCTGGCAGATCGGCGCGGCGCCGGTAGCCAGCATTCTACGTGTATTGTATACGCCCTTAGGCTGGAATTCCTCCTAGCGTAGCAGGAATTGAGGCCTAAATAAGACCACAAGACTAAAGCACGAGAAACAATATTGATTATTTCTATAAAAAAAGCTTATTGTCTGTCGGGGCAGAAAAGTCCTTGTGTCAACAACGTTATACAGTAGGTATGTAGCTTAACCTTCCTAGATAATAATCAAACTAGCTATTACAAATATCTCTATGTCTATTTGGCAAAATAACTTCTACAGGTTCAACATACAATGTATTTCACATTCGTGAATTTCTTAAAATTTATTTCTACTAGTAGTGGTGGTACTAAGTAGTGGTTTCAATTCCTATAGCAGACGATGATTGTTTTTAGGGTTCCGTAGTCTTGACAAGGAACCCTATAGTTTCGTCATGTCCGTCTGCCCGTCCGTCCGTCCAAGACTGTTAGACTCCGAGACTGTTAGTACTAAGGTCCATGTTCACCAAAAAGATGACGGTCTGATTATCTAAAAACAGCTGTTTCAAACACAGTTTTGTATGGTAAAATGACACAGCTATTTTTAGATAATCAGACTGTTATCTTTTCGGTGAATATGGACCTAAAAAGCTGTAATTTTGTAGAGCTATGTACGACTATGTATATAAATTACGCTAACAAAATGGTAAAATAAAATTTTGGAAAATATTATCTTTTAGGGTAGCTCCCCTACATGTGAAGTGGGGATGAATTTCTTTTTCGTCTTCCATAATTATCATTTTAAGAGGTATCGTTGATTAGGTCTTTTAAAATGAATTATGAGTTGCCACCACTACTTTCCGGTTGAATGCTCCATTTTCAAAATATTAAGCTACAAAGTGCAAAATTAAGTAAATATTTGTTCCAGTGGGTTGTTCCTCCCTCTCTAAAAGCTAAACTGCAGCAGTAATAACCGTTGAACTTGGGTGTTGGATAATTTTGTACCAAATATAAAATCTATATTGTGATAACGGGCTACTACGGAACCGTGTGCGTGGCCCGACACGCACTTGGCCGGTTTTTTTTATTAATATCAGCATACAGGTTTTTAAAGCATATTTAATGGTTATTTAAATTGTGTTTACAAACATAGTATCACAAATAAATTAATTACAAAATATTCAACAAATTAACATCTTTATTGCTTTTATCAACAAATTAACATTTATTTGTGTCCTCATCCGTCCTCAATCTTAGTTTCATAATGATTATTGACAAAAATACTATTCGTTCTGTTATTTTATTTCTTCGTGTGTTGAAAACAAATTATAATTTTGAGTTATAATCGTTTGAGTGCTTTGCTCTCCTCCGGATTCGCTGATAAGTTTAGTAGCATCGAAACATGAGACTAATGGAAATAACAGAGGTCTCTTGATAAACTATAACATTGTGATCTAATAACTGACTTTACCTAATACAGTAAACGCAATTAATGCAAAAAACTAGTTTACTGAATTATGTTTATTAAATCTGAATAATTAAGTCACGATAGTGGTTATCTTAGCTGTGGGTATTCTAGTGATGGTGATTCTAGTGCTTAGCTAGTTTCATCTAGGCTAGACCGTCCTGTTTTTCGCCAAAAAGCCATTGGGCCAAATTCGCCAAATGTGGGACATCAAACATTATTGCATTGCGGATAATCCCTTACAGCTGATGTGAAGGCTTATTGATACTTAGACCAAGACAATGCCAAGTAATTGAATTAAAGGTATCAACTTTAGGTTGTGGGACATTCAGTGCCATCACTGGAAAGAGGTTCTAAGCCATTGTACCTTTCGAGACGTGATTCATAAATTTTCCAAAAAAATTATGAACATGACCTCAGAAAAAAGCTTGAGGCAGCGGTTGGTAGTCCCTATATTATATACTAATCAATTATGAGAGAAATGTGTGACTAGGACTGCCAATAGAAAAACTAAAGGGAATATTAAACATCGATAAAATAATAACTCAAGTTACTGTGTCGCATCACTAAACAGAATTTATAACCGAGCTCAACTACAATTTGCACCTGGACATGATTTATGCAAATTAAACAGCATTGTTACCGTCATTTAAATACAGTCTCTAAGGGCAGCGTTCATAGTCTATACATATAATAAAATCGTTGAGACCAAAAAATCTGTACATTGAAGATTTCTAAAAAAAAATCGAACAGGGTGACTTAAAATAAGTAACTGAACAAATTAAAACTATTTTTAAAATTTTTGTTTGTTTGTTTGTTTGTTTGTTTGTTTGAACGCGCATCACGTAAAAACTGCTGGACGGATTTTGATGAAAACTTCACTAATCTATTTAAATAAACTCAGAATAACATTTAGGCTATGGAAATTATGGAAAATTTTGGATAAAGGGGGTGAAAAGGGGGGGTAAAGTTTGTATGAAAAAAAAATTTTTGATTGTTCTAGAATCATGAAACTAAGAGTAAATACTAATTATTAAAAATAAATAAATACCTGTTTCAGCATTTTAAAAAAAATTCACCCAGAGACGTAAAAAAGAGGGTTTTGTGTTTAAAATTAATTAACTTCATACACCCCTATAGAATAAAATCCAATGAAGTGTAAACCTTTAAAAGTTGCTACATATACTTCAAATCTAATACAAGTAAATATAATTTCTCAGTTTCCTTGAAATTTGATTTTTGAGGTGAACATTGAATACGAACAAAATAGCGATTTAATGACTGACGATTTAGCTTTAGTGACTGATGAATCAACGCACAGCTTATACCGCTGATCGCAGAGACCTGAAACTAGCAAGGTGTGTTCTTTATATGATGTAGGCATCCGGTATAGATGAATTTTCCAAGATTGAACCCATAAGGGGGTAAAAAAGGGGGGCAAAGTTTTTAAGAGACAACGTGATTCCTTGGTCCAATCTACTTGAAATTTTGCATAAACCTTTTAACAGAATTGATGGAAGACGTGTTTCGTATTTTATTGAAATGAACCCCTAACGGGGTTAAAAAAGGGTAAACAATTATTTTGGCCATGGCGCTGATTTGCTTCGAAGTTGATAGCAATACTCAAAGCTTTTGATTTAAACTAGATTTTATTTTGACACATGTTTGAAAACTCAATTCGATTTTATTCAAAAAGGTTGAACTCACATAAAACCTTGGTGCTAATACTCTAAAATTGGAATGTCTCGAAAGTCACCGTATTATATTTGAAGGTTTCAAAGCTTTAGAGGTTATGCACTATTAGGACACGGCCTCATGCGACGTACTAGAGTAAAAAAATTGAAAAATTTTACACCTATGTGTGCAGCCGCCTGCAGTGAGCCAGCATGGGCCAGCTTTCGAGGGAGGCCCTTATTTGGAAAACCATAAGTATGAGCGATTAATGCAAAGATTTCCGAGAAATTAAATTGTTACCTACTTGAATCTACACAAATAATATAAAGTTGAAGAGTTTGTTTGTTTGGTTGAACGCGCTAATTTCAGGTAATGGTGGTTCGAGTTAAAAACATATTTTAGTGTTGGACAGCCCGTTCATCAAGGAAGGCTAACATCACCAATAGGAGCGGAGCATCAATGAAAAAATTCCCAAAAACAAAGATTTATTCCTTTTTCTTGGCTTCCGTTGCACGTACGAAGGAATTGTTCCTCTTAAGCATTAAAAAAAAAGTCCGCGATAGCATATGTCCATTTTTGAAGGTTGACTTGTTGAGTATTTTTCATTATCGTGGAATAATAAAATCGTTGTTATAATCACTTGTTTTATTTCAGTTTAATTTTCATCATGTACCTTTTACATTTTACCATCAACTACCTAATAAATTTTTTATACCATAGACTTACAACAAAAAGAAACTTCTAAGTAGTTTGGATTTGGAACATTGTCCTTTTAACAACACTCTCCCTCAATGTTACAATCTTCCAAACCCAACAAAGTAACAAACTTTCTAAATAGATGAGTAGATAGAGGCTTAGTCATTAAATCTGCTAACTGATTATTTGTGGAAATATAAATCACCTTTATGAGTCCCTGTTCTACTTTACCTTTAATAAAATTATATTTTATATCAATATGTTTGAGACGTTTCTGATCAGGATTATTAACAGTCCTTAAAGTACTCTGATTATTTTCAAAAATAGTTACATGTTCCACGTTTACATCTACATCTTTAAGTAATTTAATTAACCAGCAAGCCTCTACAGAACTTTCACACAAAGCTACTAACTCAGCCTCAGTAGTACTTAATGTTACAGTATTTTGTTTTTTTGATTTCCATGAAATTGTATTACCAAATAGCTTAAAAACATAACCGCTAGTGGACTTCCTGTCCATGCTTCTAGCAAAATCAGAATCAGCATATCCTACTAGAGTATTATTAATATTACAATTAGTATAAATTAACTGATAATTAAGTGTTTGTTTTATATATCTAAGAACTCTCTTTAAAGCTTTTACAAGTTTTACACTAGGTTTTCCTTGAAATCTGCTCAAGTATGAAACAGCTGTAGCTAAATCTGGTCTAGTGCTAACCATACAATACATTAAAGATCCTATGAGTGATCTACAATAGTTTTCTAATTTCATATCTATATCAGCATCTATGTCTAGTTGTAAATTAGGATCCATAGGTGTGTCCATGCCCTTACAATCTTGCATACCATATTTCTTTAAAACATTTTGTAAATATTTAGTTTGATTAACATAAATCTGTCCATTTTGTTTCAATATAGAAATTCCCAAATAAGTTAAATTATCACTTCCCATATCTTTCATTTTAAATATTTCTGACAAATAGGTTTTTACTTTTTCTATTTCTTTGATGTTAGGCCCAAAAATTAACAGATCATCAACATAAATTAATAAGTATAATATCCTTCATAAAGTACAAACAATAATCATTTTTAGATCTCTCAAAACCATAAGTAGTTATAACTTCGTTAAATTTTTCGTACCAATATTTGGGAGATTTCTTTAATCCATACAATGACCTTTTTAGTTTTAGTACATGTCCATCTGGTATAGATAATCCCTGCGGGGGCTTTAAGTATACATCTTCATCTATCCTACCATAAAGAAAAGCTCCTTTAACATCCATTTGATGAATATAATAGTCTCTGTGTGCTGCTACTGACAACAACACTCTTAATGTTTGCAGTTTCAAAACCGGTGAGTAAATGTCTTCTAAATTTTCTTTTTGCTGAAAACCTCTTACTACCAACCTTGCTTTACATATTTTCTTGTCTCCAATTTCTTTGCTAGTAAATATCCACTTGGTATCTATTAACTTCTTATTCTCTGGTTTAGGTACTATCTTCCATGTTTCATTCTCATGTAAGACTTTCATTTCTTCTGATATGGCATTTTCCCATTGCTGTTTATCTTCTCTGTTCTGTATCTCTTCAAAACTTTGTGGTGAGTCAGAATGAATTGTAAGTAAAGCATATAATATATCTCCTGTATCTTCATTATCACCTAACTGGTAATCTGCCTGCCATTTAGGTTTTCTTATATTTCTTCTAGGTCTCTCCCTGTTTGCCAGCTCATTTTCAATCTGACTTTCTTCGATTTCTTGCTCTGCATCTTCATAAACTTCTGTGTTTTCTTCTCTGCATAACCCTGTATTCTGTCTCTCTTGTGTTATCTTTTGTCTTCTTCTCTGTTATTCTCTTACCGTCCTCCTTTTTATTTTCTGGTAATTTCTTTCTTTCTTGGGATGCTTCATCTTTTTCTTCTAAATCTTGGTAAGGTAAGTAAATTCTTGGCACATATTTTTCTTTAGGTTTTTCATCAAATATTACATTTCTTGCATGTACTGTCTTTTGTGTTTCAGGATCGAAGAGTATGTAACCTGCTGGGGCATATCCAATCATAATCATCTTACGTCCAGTGTTATCAAGCTTCTGTCTGCACTCTTTTGGTACATAATTATATGCTAAGCTTCCAAATACTCTCATGTTTGACACATTTGGTTTTCTTCCTTCCCAGAGTTCACTTGCAGTATGGTGCCTGCCTGCTAATGGACTTCGGTTACTAACATATGCAGAGTACAATACAGCATCTCCCCAAAACTCTTTTCCTAATGTTGAATCTAATAAAATTGTTCTGGTCTTTTCCATCAACGTTCTATTCATTCTCTCAGCTACCCCGTTCATTTCTGGATTATATGGGACAGTGTACTCCAATTTAATTCCTTTGTAATAACAAAAATCTTGAAATTCTTTGTTCACATATTCCTTACCATTATCTGATCTAAGTTTTAAGATATTTCTATTAAATTGGTTTGTAACATAATAATAATATTGTTTGAATTTACTAAAAACTTCACTTTTATTATTTAAGAGGTATATCATTACAAAATGAGTGTAATCATCAATAAAGGTTATAAAATAACGATATCCATCTCTTGTTGGTGGGTTAATTGGCCCACACACATCTGTATGCACTAATTGTAAAGGTTTGGACGCCCTATGACCCTCTCTATTAAATGGTTGTCTTGTCATTTTACCTGTCATACATTGTTCACACAGTGTATCATAATTATTTATTTTTATGTCTCCTAACCCATTTACTAAGTTACTTTGTTTCAATAAATTTAAATTTTTAATCCCTAGATGTCCAAAACGCCTATGCCACAAGTTAACATCATCAATATTAGTGTAGTCACATTCCAGTTTATCTATTAACAATTTTACTGTGTAAAGTGAACCTTCTTGATTTCCTATCATGGAAAGATCATCATAGTTGTATACTCTAACCTTACCTTTGTAAAATTCTACTCTAAAGCCATGGTTTTCCATTTTAGATACTGACAACAAGTTCTTTCTTAAATCAGGGACATAATAAACATTTTTAATGGTAAAATATGACTCTTTTCTACCAACAAAACATTTTACATTAATATTACCTATGCCTTCTGCTTGTAACATGATACCATTTTTAGCTGCCGCAATTATCTTAGGTTTATTTAATTGTATGTAATCTATAAAGAAACTTTTATCATTAGTTAAGTGATCAGAGCAACCTGAGTCAACACACCATGTAGTGTAGTTACTTTCGTTTATATTCACCTCACTAATACACAGCGGTGACTGCTGTTCTTCAAATGTTGACAGGAATGTGTGATGGTTCTTTTCATAGTGTTTTCCTCTGTATTGTCCTCGTCCTCTGCCATATCCTCGTCCTCTAACATATCCATGTCCTCTGAAATATCCACGTCCTTGTCCTACATTCGAGACTTGTCCTTCTTGTCCTGTATTACCTCCTCGGGCTGATCCATAACTTCCTCTCCCTCTATTACGGCATTGAAACTTCTTATGGCCCGGCAAACCACAGTTGTAGAACAAGAAAGCATTGTTGACAGCTGTTGTCTCCTCTGATCTTGTTTTCTTTCTTTTCTCTTCTTCTCCCAGCAATCTCTCTTTGACAAAGTTGACACTTAGATCACTCATAGTTTCCAACGTTGTTATTACCACTTCATATGATTTGGGCATACTAAGTAAAATGTAATTCACCTTTTCTTCCTCAGACAGGGTGGATCCTCCGTTTTTGAGTTGTGTAAACAATTCCTCCATTTGTGTGAAATGTGACTGCAGTTTTTCATTTTCATTAAACTTAATTTCCATCAATTGTCTTCTGATGAAAATTTTACTTCTGGTATTTTTCTTCATGAAGTTTTCTTCCAATTTCTTAAGCATGCCATATGCCGTTTTCTCATCTTTTATATATTCGATATGACTGTCTGCGATGGAGCTTACTATAATGCTTACTGCTCTTGTTTCCTTTTTAAGGTTCTCCGTTTTGCTTGCAAACTACTCACTTTCTATAGCCTCTAAGCATTCCTGTTCCTTTAATATCGTTTTTAATCTGTATTTCCACGTATCGAAATTTTCTCCTTCAAACTGTTTAATTTTACCAAACTCGTAATGTGCCGACGCCATTTTTGTACTCACACGTTGCGTTCGACAATAATGGATTTTTGTCTCATTGACTTTCGTGTGCAGGTAACCACGCAGGTAACCACGCTCTGCTACCACTGTTGAGTATTTTTCATTATCGTGGAATAATAAAATCGTTGTTATAATCACTTGTTTTATTTCAGTTTAATTTTCATCATGTACCTTTTACATTTTACCATCAACTACCTAATAAATTTTTTATACCATAGACTTACAACAAAAAGAAACTTCTAAGTAGTTTGGATTTGGAACATTGTCCTTTTAACAACATGACTCACACTTTCTCTAACCCTCGCTCGCAGACGAAGTTGCGCGGGTCAGCTAGTTACAAATAAAATAATACAACGAACTACTGGTCCAATCTATTTCAAATTTTTAACAGAATTGATGGAAGACGTGTTTAATTGAAATTTAATTGATGAAAAAAGGGGTAGAAAGTTATTTTGGCGGTGATTTGTTTCGAATTTGATATCAACACGCCTTAGGTCCATGTTCACCGAAGAGATAACGGTCCGATTTTCTAAAAACCGCTGTCCCTGTGACAAGCTCCCATACAAAAATGTGTTTTAAACAGCTGTTTTTAGATAATCAGACCGTCATGTTTTTGGTGAACATGGACCTTAGTGCTTTTGATTTAAACTACATGTTATTTTGATAAATGTTTGAAAACTCAATCCTATTTTATTCAAAAAAGGTTGCACTCACATAAAAACTTGGTGCTAATACTCTATAAAATTGGAATGTCCCGATAGTCACCGTACTATATTAACACCGCATTTGAAGGTTTCTAAGCTTTAAAGAGGTTGTGCACTTTAGGACACGGCCTCATAAGCACGTAGAGTTCGAAATTTGAAATGGTTTATAGTTGTAAGAGGTCCGCAACAGTTTACAGCAGCTATATCGTGTCGCGGCTCATTTCATACACGTTGATGAGAACTTCAGACCTAGCTGGAGTATGAGACTGTCATCGAGTGTCTAAGGATGAAGACGTTAGGACGTCGAGAGAAGCCCTTTAAATTGTTTTTATAAACATGGTAATTTATCCTTATCAAAATAAATACGTTGTTAATCACAAGTATTTAATTTTAAACATAATTGCCCTTGGATACGTAATTTGATTTCAATGAATATCAGAGATACACCGTTTTAAATAACTCAGCAGCAAAATAATGATCATGTACCGGACGCGCTTTTCATTATGCGGAATGATGTGTGTGATGTGATGTGCTCTTTGACAATTGTATTAGAGGTGCTTACGACCCACTCTCTGTAACCCTGTCTTTCTCTTATGTGTCGCAGACGAAGTTGCGCGGGTCAGCTAGTTCCTAATAAATCAATAGCATTTAACAATTAAATCTTACTTCAACGTCAACCCCCTTGAGAGTTTAAGGAAGATTATTTTTTATGATTAGTAAGTAAGTTGAGTTGAGAGCAGCGGTGGCCCAGTGGTGGCGGCCCCGACTTACGAACAGTAAGTCGTGGGTTCGAACCCAGACAGGCGCATTACTTTATGTAAATTATTTCATCACCGCTGCTCTCAAAACGGTTAAGGAAAACATCGTGAGGAAACCGGCATGTCCTAGAACCAAAAATTCGAAGACATGTGACATCTACCAATTCGCACTGGGCCCGCGTGGTGGATTATAGCCCATTCCCTCTCTATGAGAGGAGGCCGTGTCCCAACAGTGGGAACATTATAGGCTGATGATGATGATGATGATGAGTTAGTAAGTAATACATCTTTAAATTGTCCTACATTACCAGCTGTAAGTCAAAAATTGCAATTTTCAATACTTAAATAGAAAAATCTTTTATTTGCATCCGACCTTATGAGCCATTTGGTGTCAGATTGGGATAGCTAATAAAGATACGGTTATTTGGTTTATCCAGTAAACATTAAAAAACAAACAAATAAAAATATGCATCTGTTATTAATTTGTCATAAGTATGTATTTCCTGTTTTTCTCAAATACAAAAAAATTGAGTAACTGCTTTTTTACTTACGAGGCAGTATAAAGAGCTTGGTAGATTTTTGTGTGTTTTATGCTAGGACTTTGAAAAGAAATCTTAATGGCGTTAGTTTGGGCGGGCATTAAATTAAAACCCCCTTTTGAAATTTTTTGAAGTGAAAACTTCTTAAGGTGCGTTGAGCACTTTTTGGGTAAATAAAACTCATGAAACTCACGTGACTGCCACGTACGTTTTTCGTAGCTCTTGTAGCCGATCCGCTACGGCGTAGCAGCACTAAGGCGTGCGCGGGGCACAACCCGTAGCAGTGCTACGACTGGGCCGGGGCTTGTGTACTTTTGTTTTCACTCCTATAGGCAGTCTCCAAAGAGGAGCTCGTGGCTAAATAATATCAGCCGCTCGGGTCGATCTTTAGGTTAAGCCATGCTTGCCTAGGTTGGTCTGTGGATGGGTGACCACCCTTACATACCGTTGTCATTTGTCTATCTTTGACAGTCGTTACAGGTAGTCAGTGGCCCCAAAAGTCTGACACCAATCTTACCAAGTGGTATCGTATTTCCCAGTATTAACTGGGTTGTGGAGGTTAGATAGGCAGTCGCTCCATGTAAAACACTGGTATTCAGCTGCATTCGGTTAGACTGGAAGCCGACCCCAACGTAGTCGGGAAAAGGCTCGGCAGATGTTGATGAGGCAGTCTCCCAAGACAGCCCCGATTATTTTTCTATTCACAGTAATATTAATCCTTGTTCCCACTACCAACCAGTCCATACTTATTAATCATTGACCGAATTAATGTTTGATAATTCATGCTCTACACTCCTAGATGAAAAAATCCAAGTTCCAATTTTTTTCAGCTGAAGGACGACAAAGCCGGTTGACGATGTAAACTGAGTCCAATTAGTCGTAGTGGTCTGTTAAGCCTGCTGCGCGCGAAATTCTGGGGAAGTGGCCGCCATTTTAGACGCTTGCGTCATTCTTTTTTGAGATTTTTTTTTTGTATGACGTTCGTAAGTGTTTTTGGTTTAATTATCTAGATTTATTTCTTTAGAAATAACGTTCAGAATTCTCATCATCTGCATTTGATAAACCCATCGTGATAATCACCACATCATCACTACATATTATAAAACAAAGCCTCCCGCCGCGTCTCTCTGTCCCTATGGGTATGCTTAGATCTTGAAAACTACGCAACGGATTTTGATGCGGGTATTTCTAATAGATAGAGTGATTCAAGAGGAAGGTTTTAGTACATAATTATACGCGGGCGAAGCCGCGGGCATCGGTTAGTAACTGAATAATTAATAAATATCGCTGGACATTACACACAGCGCCATCTAGTGCCACACTAAGCAACGCGGCTTGTGTCACCAGATAGTTGATATACTACATAGATACTTTTTGTTTGTAAATACATACTTATTATACGAATATAAACCTCCATGACTCGGAAACAAATGTCCTTGCTCATCACACAAACATTTGCCCCTACCGGGATTCGAACCCAGGACTCTAACAACTTAAGGCAGTCTCACTACCGAATAATAAGATAAAACTTTTGATAATATAGGTACATAATGGCTGGAAAACTAAGGTAAAGTAAATAAAAACAGTGCCATCTATACAGATATAGTTGAATTAATACGTTCGCAATTATAGGAAGGCTGCCGTATCTCGAAGTCGCCAGTCTCCGTTTCATTGATTGCTTGTTATGTCATGTTTGCTCTCGTTTGCAACTACTTAATCGTTTACAGATGTCGCTAAGAACGCTTAACTTCATGTGGTTTTCAGAGATTATGATGATTATACCTTGACAAGAATAATTTTAAAGAAGAAAATGCATTTCTATCCCTCTTTAGTGATGGTTCAACGGTAGATTTTCTAAATTGAGTGGCAATTAACATACATAATGATAATACTACCGTAATCGGTAGCTGTGTGAACCAGGGTGTAGGTAGGATACACTATGATACATCGCTACCGATTCACTCATAACATCACGACTGTAATCCCCAAAAGGGTTAGGCAGAAGTGTACCTAATAGTACACACACATTTTGTCAGTTATGTTTAAGTCCCGTGTAACAAGGGATGAGCTTATATTGCCATCAACCGGGCGTGAATCCAGACTCCGTGGCTGCTACTGAAAATTCCTGATGGCGAAACCCAATAACACTTTGCCCGACCCAGAAATCGAACCCTGGACCTCATGCTCAGCAGTCGCACTTGCGACCACTAGACCAACGAATACAATTCACTCAGGTAATCAATAAGTAGGAACTATAAAGGGACAATAACCCTCCATTTCTTGTAATTAGTGTCGAATATCCCGCGTTCTAAATGATTGCAACAAAGCTCTCGGAAGTACCTCAAAATTAAATCATAACCAAAACAGATTAATCAACACTAGCATAGACAAAACTTCAATCTTTTCAATCAAACCGAACGGATCACAAACGTTCGCAATCAAAACGATGTAACGATTTTCGGAGTGTCTATAGCTATTTCTTTTTTTGGCACCTCCAGCAAACGATCTCTTCTTCCTAGTTTTGTTTTGTATCGGTAAAGCCGTATGTTTTTGAAAAAACTGAACGCGGTGTTGTGAGAGCACTCACTAATTGATGGCCCGGAGTTCGGATTCGATGCGGTGTGCTCGTGTAAAGGCATCGGACTAGGGGTGCACCAAACGCAATTTGTACGATGGTAAAATAGTTGTGGTTGTTTTATGGGGTTCTATGGCTGTTGTGATTTGCAAGAAGTTGTTGGGAGATTCTTCGGAGTTTTAAATAAATAATGCCTAAAACAACCGACCGCCTAATATTTTTGTTTTTCAAAAGGCCGTTCGTTCGATATGACGACTCTTGGGCTTCTTCCTGTCGTACAGCAGTAGACGTCTTCCGGCTGACACTTATGATGCATAACCTACCTACATTCTCGACTCGAAGGCACACATTTTTCGTTAAGTGGAAAGAATTATAATAAAATATAATTATTATAGGTATCAAAGAATTTTAATATTCAAGTTGGTATCGTGTTATAAACGCACGTTCGGCACTGCTTCTTCTTCTTCGTGTCGGTTCGGCACTGCTAAGCCCGGCTGTCAAATAATCAAATTATAAATTAAAATCGATTATCATTAAATTACAGGTTCTAGATTATTAGGGAAGCTATTGAAACCTACCTATTTATAACTTGCAATAAGTGGCTGGTTCGAATCTGGAAAAGTAAACTAAGTACCTACAACACATTTTTTTTAATTAACCTCAACGGTTTAAACTCAGTTTAAGTAATTTAATCCAAATACACAGGCATCTACAGAATTAAAAAAAAGTTCGAATGAAAAATCGGATACTTCGTTCCATCCTGCACACAAATCGATTCGTTTTCACAACAATCGCGCATCTCTAGAAAAAGTCGATGTATCGAATCGATTTTTACGGTTGTCACCCGTCGATCTCTCGGCTGTTCACAGATGGCACTGCTTGGGAAAGAATCGAGTTGAATCGATCAATGACGCTCCCTGATTAGCTGGGTGATAATTTAAACATGTGGCAAGATTGAGTCAATTTAAATCTATTATTGTGTTTTAATTAGATTTCGATGGCTGTAACTTGTGTAAATATGGAGTTATTTGGGGAACATGATGTAGATGTTTTCCTAAAATGGTTTATTGAGCTACATGGGCTCAGTCATTTTATGAAAGCAACCAGCGTCGAATTAAGGGTTAACTAACCTATCGCCATTTCAAGATGGAGGAAAAAGTTTGACACTACGTGTCTTCGGTGTCTTTAATAGGCGCTACTAATTTAGTAGGTACTTTTAACCAACATTTCAGGTAGCTCGCTAGGTGTAGGTAGTACCTACGAGTACACCTGTAAGTTTGAGCTGCCTCTTGATAAAACCTGCACAGTTTTGCAACTTACTGACTTGGCTTGGCTAATTCACTTACCTTACCTTCATAAGTCTAATACTCTAACTGACATGTAACAGCTTAGCTACCGTTTACAAACATCAAAGTGAACATACCTATTATTTCTTGAAAGACCGGATTATCTATTTCAAAACCCAACAATCAATTTTATAATCCCAATCCCTTTTAAAAGATAGCTTTTTGATGTCCGGAAAACGAGACTGTCGACGTGTCGACACAGAAATTTTTCAATGTCCCGATGAAATACGAAAACAAATCGTAGGTTAGTAATCAGTTAGCCATGACACCTAATTTGTGTTCAATTTGAAATCTTAATAAGCCGTCAAAGCGTTCCAGAAATAGTTGACTAACTAATTATGTTCCGTTATAAGGGAGGCGGGCGACAATTGACAAATGTGTTTTGTGCGGTGCGATACATACAATTAGTCGAGGAATGCATCTGAACGCATCCGTACCCGTTGACAGTTGGCTTACGTCAAACTCTTTGGCGGGAAAATAAACTTTTTGCATGTACAGTTTAGAGGTTATTTTCCTTTAGTAATTACCTTTAAATTGAGTGTTTGCTTTCCGAGGGGGGCCTATTTGAAGAAGTCTTTGTCTGTTCGGGTGACGATAAATCATTTGGGCCCGTGACGCGTCTGGTTCGGTGTATGTGACAAATTACCTTTGCGATCTAGTGGGGTGCTTATGATAACTATTTCGGAATAACAGAATAGAATTATAAATGTACAAGCTTTTTAAAGCGATCAGAATGCTTGTGGGTCAGTTATTCATTCATAAAGACTGATTAAGATCGAGGAAAACCCTGGAAAGAATCCAGAACCGTATTGGCGATCGATGCAAAGATTATGCGCGCGCCTCTAGCGGCGAAACTTAGAACTTGTGTAAGAACAACACTTTGCGTTGAAAGATTTGAAAGTTGAGATAAGTTTAAACTTATTATGATGGATCACGATTATTTAAAGAAATCGGTTGCTAATAAAAGCAGAAACACAAATTATTGTTGTGTTCCTCAATGTTGCACTTACGGGGAATCGGGAATAAGTTTCCATTTGTTCCCGAAAGAAAAAAATATGAGGAAAAAATGGGAGACTGCTCTAAGAATCGGCAAGCCGATTTCTTCAGCAATGAGAGTTTGTTCACATCATTTTGAACCTTCAAACTTTTTTCCAAACAGTAAGTGTAATTATGTTTTATTTATTTTCTTCAACTTATATCATATTCACATGTACATAATATTTTAAGTCATTTATTTAAGTTAGGCTAAGACAAACTTTTCGTCAGATAACGAGATTATGTTTAATGTTCCAGATTCTAAAAGACAGAAGCTGTTTCCGAATGTGGTACCGTCTCTCAATATTCCGAAAAGAAGCTCTGATATAGAAATACCAGTAGCCAAAAAAATTAAATCACTTGCTAGAGACAAAAGGGCTGATAACAGACATAGGAAAACACATGTATCAAAGAAAGATCTTGAACTGGCTATTAAGAATCAAAAAATTGAAGTTGAGGATAGATTTGAGGACAATAATATAACTGATAACAACAGCTATCACCATGTCATGACTTCATGGACACAAGTCAATTTAGTGGATTACAGAAATTATCGTCCTCGAGAAGATTGGAGTATAGCTGACATTCTTTGTGACATAGAACCTTTGGAAAAGTGCACTCAAGTAAATTTTCTGTCAAAGTGTCGTTCTTAGACAGGTTCACAATTTTGCCACCAGAGGTGCTAGTTAGAATCTTTGCATCGCCAATCAGCACCAGCTAAACGTTTAACGGCTTTTGTTGGGTTGGGGAATACTTTGAGTTTTATAACCCATATGTTGTTTGTAACTATTCTGTTAATAATATTATTTTTTCAGCTTTAAGTGGGTAAAACGTCCCACTTACGTTATTCAGTCATGAAAAATGTTTGCTGGTAAAAATCCATAGACAAGGAAGCTGCAATGATCGTCTCCCTCGGTTTTCCCTAACTGTTATGGTCGGCTTTCAGTCTAACTGGATGCAGATGAATACCAGTATGACATGAAGCGACTGCCTGTCTGACCTCCACAACCCAGTTACATCAGGTCATACGATACCCAAAACGAAGCTGTCAGTTTCCATGAACAAAAAAAAAGTTGAGTGTATTCAACAATCAATGAATTATTCTGTAAAATACCAACGATGGGCGGCGGCACGTAGTTATAGTTTGATTTGTATTACAGCATAAATAAACATAATACTATAAACCCAAAGCAAACCTATTAATTTAGCAAACAATACAAAAAAAAACAAACCACCTGGTATTTTTATCCGTGCACTAAAAAAAGAAGAAAGAAAAGCGCGGCAATCACTATGGTCGCGACATACGAGCGCGCGTGCGTTCCATTACTCAAACGCATCAAAGACAAGCTAACAGAGCAATAACAATCCAATCCGGTTTCGGAACGCGCATATTAATTCTGATTTATCCAAGGAACATTCAATTAGCTGAGGAAGACGCCGTTTGTAATTTAGGCCCGGCTCTTGAGTAAAACTGGGATGGTGAGATCCTTATGTTCATGTGGGGTTCCGCACTGTATACGAAACCTTTTTTTACGAAACACAAAGGAGCTAGCAAGAACTGAAGGTTTCTCACGTTTCGGTACCTATACATAAAAACATTTTCATACTTAGTCACATCTAAGAAATAAAATTCCACACAGATAATCATGCATGCTTCAGACTTTCAGAGGAGATCTCGTGATTTGTTTTGTAATAATTATTATCTTCTCTTTCATCTTGTAATTTTCGCTTCGGCCGTCTACGAAACCGTAGTTTCGTAACTAGTTTCGATGAAGGAATTATTTTTCTTAAAAATAAAATTCCATAAACTTACCTAACCGTGGTTTCGTACAAGGAATTTTTGCAAATACTATGAAATTTTAGTTACGTACAAGATATAATACGTAGCTAATGGTATTCGTGGTCCGCTAACGCAATTTTCAATTTCCAGTGGGACATCGGGAAATTCTCAAAGCATTGACTTCACAGCTTCATGCCATAGGAACCAGCTTCTAACTTTACCTTGTTATCACACTGATCGCTTTCTTAACAATATAGAAAAGTGCCTAAATCCTTTGAGTTTGCTGATAAACTGGAGCTTACTTTTTTTTGACTAAGTATCCGTCCGGAAAATTCAAGAACAATTTCCTAACGAAACTACGGAACCCCAAACCGACTCGTTGTCTCGAAACAGATTTGTTAAATACAAATTGGTTATTAAAATTCTTGGCGTGCGTTACGCATGACATGGCGATCGGCGGCATCGCTACTGCACCTCATTTACTTATATTTATTGCTTTTTATTTCGCTACATTTATATTGTCATATTCCACGGCTGTTATTGCAGCTATTAGGTACGCGTATTATTTTTTGATGATGGCGTTATTAACTTAAGAGGTATTTTTATCTTTTGTTGTGTTTGCGAGATTTGGATGTTGGTGATGACGCAAGGGAAGGTATTTTATTGTAATGTTGTATGCAACAGTAACTCCAAAGGGCCTAGATATAGGGCCATTCTATGACGGAAGACATAAATGCCAAAAATGTATGGAACTATCTATATCTCTTTCATTGTCCATCACCGCGAGGGTCCACCAACTGAAAATCTGCAGCGGAATCAACTTTAATGAAAAACAGGGCAAATAGTGTTCAGTATGTAACCTAAAATCTATAATTCTACCGCTAATGTAAAATCGCAATTCAAAGTAAAAATAGAAAATAAGTAGTTCAATCTTATAAAATATTTGTAAAAGTTCGTTAAAATAGCATTTACACGTTTCCCTCTCCTCTAATATCAAAGCCGATCATGTTGATTCACATAATTTACATCAAAACATGCTGTCTTCACGTATATTCTCTCAGATCATTCAGTTGAATCAAGTAGGATTGATATATCGGTCTAAAGCTTTGAACACGAAAACAAGGATCAAAGCGTCAAAATAAAATGTTATTTATCCGCGAGGAAATTATTGAGTTTTAAAAGATCTGCTCAACATCCCACACTGTGAAAGTCACATTTTTCTATTTCTATTATTACTGAAGACAATCTTAATATTAATCTACAATTCTTTGTTTTCAATAAAATTATTTATGAACGCGTAGGTACTTTACACAAACTGGAAAATTTTAAATTAATAAAGAGAACTTTGTGATGTCAGATGTGGTTACGAAAACATTAAAACAAATCATTGTATCGCTCTAATGATAATAATGTTGAACTATTTAATTACTATTTAACTCTATTAATTTGCAATTTTATAGTCTACTTAAGTCTTGTAGTTTTGGCAAGATAAAAGCGACTCATTTTCTTTTTTTTTGCGAAAGTCACGATTATCGCATTGCGATGTCATTATAATGCCACAGACAATAAAACTAGCAGATAATACTTTTGCTTTCCACATTCTTTTCTAAAATACTTGACGGCAGCTAACATCAAAGATATTCCTGATAAAATATTCAAATTAATTTACGTTTGTTTTGACAGCTTTCGTTAACGAACACTTAAAAAATAAAGTATCGTAATGAATCCGGCTAGAATTTTAATTGGAGCAGAGGCGTGGCTCCGTCGTCCATTTTTTTCGCGTAAAAAACTTTTTAATTAATATCTCCAGTGGAACGGACAGCTGTTTTACGGCGTCACTTGTTTATGGTACTAATGATGAACATTTTTAAATTCAGAATTCGCCTTGTCTGAAAGTTGAAGATGGTACTGATTGATGATTATCGTTTATTTTTTTTGGTTCAGTAAAGACAGTGGTGAATTAATTTGGCAATATTCATCCGTTGTCGTTATATTTGATTCGTTGTATTTGATGATGCTTAATTGGCAGATAAGAATATCCTTACAATCTCATACGATCACTCTACTACATACCTATGTGTCACGTTTTATGTGGCAGTTATTTATCATCACCAGAGAAGATCTTGTGGAATACTTACCTGACACTGGATGGTACTCGCTTCCTAATCATGTGCCCACCAGAAAAACTTAGTTTTATCTTTAGAAAATCTCGGAAGTTCCTGTACTGATAAAACTGGGTGCCTTTTGAAGATTTCCATCGTTAAAATGTCTGTTTCCTTGCTTAAGCTTCGAAAATACTTTATTCATTTGTATAGCCTGAATTATGTGTCATAATAGCCCTTTTCTAACAATGTTAGGTACTTAGGTCGGCTTCCTGTCTAATCAGTATTTTACATGGAACGACTGCTGAATATCAGTATTTTACATGGAGCATCTGCCTATCTGACCGCCACCACCCAGTTAGTACTAGGAAATACGATTCTTCTTGGTAAGACTGATTGACATACTTTCGGGCCACTGCCTACCTGTTACGACTGTTAAAGATCTACTCAAATGACAACCATGAGCAACGGCATTATAGTACATTTTGAAAGCGGTATTAACACACGAGCCGTAGGCGAGGGTGTTTTTGAGCAGAGAACTGCAATAACAAATAAGTCCACGTGATCAAACGACGTTTTTCAATACACTTTTGAAGAAATAAAATAAAATAATGTAAAATATTTGTGTAATGAATTATTACGAGACTATGATTTAAATTTTATTTTATTTTCGCGTTTCGCCAGGTTGAAGGAGAAGCAAAGGTATGAAGTCGTTATACAGCCTAATACCTATAAGAATCATTTTTTATATATTTTTGAATTTAGAATATGTACAAATAAATGTTTATTTGTTTATAAAAGTAAATATTAGTTTTTAAATAATCATGTGTATCCATAATATTCAATTTATGAATACAATTTGAATATACAATTTTTTTTTTAAATTATGCATTTACCAGTTTGGACTAAGTACAGGTATAAGTTATCTGTGGCAATTTTGCTTTCTGCACATATGTGGAAAAAACATGAAAAACGCACGTGTGTGAAATACACTGCATTTTGAATCTAATCGTAGTGCAAAAAGAACCAGTTTTCGAGGAAGTGTATTGAAAAGTGCTTTCCGAGGTACGGAGAAAACTCGGTTTGTGTGGTCACCTATCCACGGACTAACCAAGGCAAGTATTATGTGATAAGATATATTAGTAGGCATATGAATTATGTGTGTATCATGTTCATTAATACCTAACAAAGTTATGCTATCTTGCAGATCACTAATTATCCCCATAATTCACAAAACAATAATCAAGACGAAAACTGCTTCGTGTATTCCTTGTTGTGTGTCCACCAACCAGAAGACCAATCCATTTTTTCGTCAAGATCATTCCCAAGATCCCTACATAATATAACCGGACTTCATTTCGATTGTATCCATTCGATACAATCGATAATAATACGATTACAATCACACAAAACACCATTTTCGTCAACAATAAATACAATTAATGATTTTAACCAGCCATTAGTAGGACAGATAGCTCCCGTGGAGTTGTAAACTGTTCGCAGCATGATCTGACACAGTGTCGAGACACAATGCTCTCCAGCTGCGCGCAAATCAAATAGTTTAGAGTGTTGTTTGTTGGTGCAGTCGAGTGTTTGAACGTTTTCCAACTGGTGACACGGTGTTTTATTAGTTTGGTGACTGGAAATATGTGGTAGTGTGAAGTGGGATGTTGGATGGCGGTACTCATATTTTGTGCGGTTATTATTGAGTGAAGTTTTTAAGGCCTATGATTCCAACCAGAATTGGTTATTCGTAGTATGGACGTGTGATGGAGGAATGAGGAAAATGTTGCTTATGAATGTAAGTACGAGTAGAGGAAGACCAAAGAAACGATGCATGGACTGTGTGGAAGAATGGCTCGAAAGGAGGTGCTTGCTGAGATGACGAGTAATATTATGGAAGATGAAGACATGCTGCGCTGACCACAAATAAATTGGGATAAGGGCGGGAAAATTATGATAACGATACACCATCGGGAGTCGGGAGCACAGGTGTAATTGTTATATAATCTCATAAAATAGTAGAGACTGTTTCTAATAGACTTCTCTCTCAAAACAAAATCAAGTAGATAATAAGAATCTATCAACGAAAATAGCTGTCAATCTAAACAAGCTTCGAGTTACACTAAACGTGTGCTAAGCAGTGTTAAGTATCCGAGCAGAAAATATTCAAAAAAATGCTTTTTAAAAGGTAGTAATAGTGGGGGGCCAGCGTGGGTCAATTGTGTCCACAATGGCCCCGTCGCGCCTCCAATCATTCACAGATAAAATGCTACGAGATGGAATTTGACACTTTTTTACGTTGAGATTTCGACATTTGTAGAGGGTGTTGTTTGTAGGGAGTTGAAATACGGTAGCTGTGGTTTTTTGTGAGGGTTGAAAAATGCTCAGACTGCTTAGTGCCTAAATTGTTGTTTGTAGATCAAAATGTGTAGGTACCTTAAACCGTATTCTTATTCTTATTCTTTATTGCACACAAAAATAACAACAAATATACGAGTACATATTACTTGCAATAATATACTCGTAGCTTATGTACAAAGGCGAGCTTAACCCAGAGTTGGGTTTGTATTGTATAAAAATGATCCTACTCGTAAATATTATGAAAAAAATCTTTTCGCCTTCTACACAGTGGGCGCCTGACGACGGCTGTAGTAACCGAAGCAGGCCCAAGAAACGCTGTCATGTCGATATGGACCCTCACTCTAAGCGGATTTGTCGGAGAAGGCAAATGATTTAAAAACCGCCTATAGTAGATAATGCCCTGTTGCACTAAGGCCGCCCATGTACTACTACACACCATCTGCCTACCTAGTTTTTTCTGAACTATGCAGGGGTCGACTACCAGTCTTACCGGGTGCAGCTGACCAGTACCAGTGTACCAGTTTAACTTGGAGCAAGTCTACACCCGTTACTACGGGATAAAACGATACCCCTTGATAAGACTGGTAGTCAGAATTTCGGGTCACTTTTTCCGAGGCACGGAGGAAATTCATGGTGGTCTCCATCCATGGAACAAAATATTTATAACTGACTTCTAAAAAGGAGGATGTGACTTTAAATTTTCTTAAGAATCTTCATCTTAAAGTACACACCCTGTATCCTCATCTCGTTTGATTGGAGTAGCGTGTCGAAAGGCAGAGATCGTGCATGTCATTGGTGGCTCTAAATGTTAGATCTTTTACTACGATTAGCCGTGTAAATACAAAATGGAGCAAAACTCTGACTTGAGGCTCGGGGGCTAAGTTGTGATGGACTGCGGTCGACACGCTGGGGTTAATAGATGATGATAGTTAGGTTTTATGCAGCAACAGTATATTGCACTCACTAGTGAATACTACACTCGCACACACTCACACACACACTTTGTGTTGTATTGTGTGTCGTTTGTTGTATTGTATTGTATTGTGTGGTGTTTGTTGTGTTGTGTTTGTTGTTTTGGTATATTGTTTACTAATATTATGAAGAGGTCTTTGTAAGTTTGTATGCAGGGGGTAATCTTCGAAACAACTGGTCAGATTCCGAAAAACATTATCCAAGTGTGCCATAAGCTACATCTAAAACATTGCCGTGGGTTTGTAACCGTGCATAACGAAAGCGAAGCCGCGAGAAAAAGCTAGTTATTCCAATTAATTTGCTAACTGTATCATTATTACTATAGGGTAGGGAGAAATTAGTAATATTATAAAAAAAACTACCTATTTTAAAGTCAATATTTAAAAATATTACAATTTGTTAAAAAAAAATAACGGGAAAAAAAAAACACAGTATGTCCTCATTTCTCATTGGGTGAAAGTAGTGGCAGGGAATATCTCAAGACGAAAATAGGTTTAAGTATTTGGAACGTGCCACAAATGCAAACATCATTCAACAAGAAAACTAAATTTAGTCTAGTTATCTTGTCTTAATGCTACTTAAAAAGTGAATAAGGAATAATGAATAGCAAAATGTCAAGGAGTGCGATCAGCTTATCATTGCGGACAACCCATCGAGTGAGTACATCCATCAACTGAGCAGGAAATGGGGAGAGGGTTGTGTTAGGGCTGACACTCGCTGAAAAATTATTCATTTATTACAAAGTACGTACGTACTCGTACGTATGTAGAAAGTTAGTCTGGGTAGTAGAAGTTAACAGCTAGATACTTAGGCTTATTTCAGAACTCGTTTTATTGTACTTTGTTAATTAGATCAAAACTTGTAACAATATTCAGCTCGCAGGACCAATGACAAATTATCATTAAACTTAAACATTAAACTTAACTAGGGTTATAAATACAGTTCATCCGTGATCATGGGTGATGGTTGCAACAGCGCCGTTATCACGGGAACTTAAAACAAATAAGTAATAAACGTTGTAAATTATCCTGTTTCCGTGTTAGTGGCCATGTCAGTTTAAAAACTTAGCCAACGACAAGTGTTTAATAGAGAGCACAGAACTTACCTACATATGTTTCAAGTTTTAATACATTTAAGGAGGCTGCATTAGAATATTAATTTCTTTAAATACACAAATAAATAAAATTGAAGTGTGTTTTGTAATAATGTAATTTCAAAATAAAGGGTGTAAAACTACTAGCGAAGCCGAAAGGCAATTGTTCTCCTCGTCATTGCGATCATTTTTTTTATTCTACACCATACCTTCTAGTTACTGAGATATTGGGATTCAAAGTTTTTGACAATTTTTTTTTAAATACATTTTAATTGTAATAATTTTATTTTAATTAAATACCTCACCGACCCCCGTACTATTCAATCCATTAATATCTCCGAAGATCAGCATCAGATCTTAACCAAATTGAAATGAGACCCCGTGGGAAGCACCAGCTTTCAAATAAAAAAAAGAATCATCAAAATCGGTTCACGCAGTCGAAAGTTCTGAGGTAACAAACACAAAAGGAATAAATATTCCCTGTTTTTGCAAGAATTTTCATTTATGCTCCGCTCCTATTGGTTGTAGCGTGATGTTATATAGCTTTTAACCTTCCTCGATAAATGGACTATCCAACACAAAAATATTTGTTCAATTTCAATCTGTAGTTCCCGAGATTAGCGCGTTCAAACAAACAAGCAAACAAAGTCTTCGGCTCTATAATATTAGTTTAGATAATACGAGTATCACGTGGATCTAATTCGCGGGGCACAGCTACTTAATTAAAAAGAATTTTATATCCGTAAACGTACCCTATGATTTTGATGGAGTTCATGTTAGGAAGATCTGTTTGCATGCTACGCAGACCATAGTGCTACGTGAGGCGCTACGCCAGTTATGCTACGCAGCACTACGTGAAGCTACACGGGACATGCTACGCCACTTTTTGCAGTCTACGCTACGCAAACTAAATCTACAAGACGTAACTATAATTACTAGAATGAACCCAGTTAGGCCTTGTTGTGATATTCGGTTAGACTAGAAATCGACCTCAACATAGTTGGGAAAAGGGCTTAGCCTATTCCCAACTAGATGGACTTCTAAAGTAGTTAAAATTGACTTGGTACAAGTACGAGTACTGGTACGACATGAGGTACTACTTTGTACTACTTATAACATTGAGAATCTAAACATTAATTTGATACTTACTTAGTTTACATAGAAATAAAATGTCAGTAATGAATAAAACAACAAAGGTAGGAAAATCCCAGTAGTTCGCATTGTCTAGTTCCATTTTGGAACTACTGGACTGGACCATGGAACTAGAATACTTTTTCACCCAATCCCATTAGTCCCAACAAATATATAACCTCCTAATTGCAACATTAATTACATATTTATTTAAGGAGGTTAATAGGGCGAAGTCTAAGCCTAATTCATTTTATTTTAATGTATGTGAGAAATAATAACTGAGTTAGTGAGATGCTACTAATAAATATTTACTAAGATAAATATAACAAGATGAATAAGAAGGTTGGTACCAAAATGTTATCGAAGATTACAGTCATCAGCTGATTGCTGATCCGAGCTTATTTACTTAGGCCCCAGATTATTTACAATTATATTTTCAATCAAAACAAATGCTGAAACTGAAACGTAATACGTTTGAAACGGTTTCCACGAAAAGTCGTTACGTTGTCGACTAAACAAACCGAGCTAATGGCGCAAATGGCCCGCGGCTCGCGCCCAAACCCATTAAGTTCAAAACTCAATAAACATCATTGTTTCAGCGCTTAACTAGGAAAATAACCGCGCGCGGCCGCCCGGGGCCGCTTTAGCCCGATCTTCAACTCGCCGCGACCTCTAATATTCATAAGTCAATTTCCTGCCCCATTAATACGTAACGAAGTAGCGCAAATGGCCTTATCGCTTGTGCGCGATTACTTGCCCGCCGCTCTCTTACATAATTCAACGTATTAAACGAAATTGTTTAAACCTTATTGCTCGATTACGTTTCCCCACCCCGGGCACGCCTCGTTTCCCACCGCCAATCGGGTGACGAGATTCCACTTGGGCCCCCACTTTGGGCCCGTCCCCTCCTTTCGTGAGCCCGCCCGTTTCTGTCCTCCCGGTTTCAGTTGATACCGAGTTGTGATTATCGAATGTTGGGCTGGGACGAACGTGTCCACTGGCTCGCACGGACGCGCTCATCCGTGCGAACTGAACTGTCAGTTAGTGCTAATTGACCCATTAGGACTTTTCATTACCTACCATAAGGACATTTTTGAACACTCGTGTGCAGTGAAAGTGTTGACAAACTGAGATGTTTCGTTGAACATTCAAATGTTTCGAGTACAAATCTTAATAAAATAGGCCTTGCTATGACGATGCTTGCGATGGCGCGAGGATCGGAGGATCGCCGGGACAAGGCCGAGGACGAGGCTGAAGGGGAGACAGAGGCCAACGGGGAGGTTGATGTCGTTGGGGTAGAGGAAGCGGCGCCGGTGGACCTTACAAGAAGACTAGGGTTAACAAGACCCCCCGACAGGCCAGCAATCGCCTTCTCCGTGGAGAACATCCTGGACCCCACCAAGTTCACCGGCCGGTCTGAGGTGCCTCTGCGATATGATGAGCAGTACTGGAGGCCTCATTATGACAGGGATGACAGTGATTCCGGTGAGTAGGTGGTTCATTGTTCTTTGTTATTTATGTAAACTTTTCGCGCATAAAAATGGAAAGTCTCTGCTAGTTAGTAAAGGGTGGTGGAGAAATAACATTTTAGGTAGCAGGTTCTTTGTTTGCGGGGGGTAAATAACTAAAAATTTATCACAATTAAGCACAAAATAAAGTAGTTACACATGTAAATGAATAGGTCCATTCACATATTTTTCTGCATTCTTCAATTTGACCCTGTAAGAGTATATAAAGCCGTGATGTTTTTCCGATGTATTACAGTGCAGTTCTAAGTAACTGGTTCTAATTTTGTTCAAATGCATTTAATGGGATTCTAATTGGAATGATTGTGAGTCTAACAAATTAACAGCTGTAGTTGACTTATGGATCATTGTTATCATGGTTTGAAGCTGAACTGATACCGGATATATTTTTGGTGCGACACTTATCTAGGTACCACCGAAACTTAGAAAGCAACAAATTGAAGAAGTTTTCCAAGCAAGCGTTTTGGATGTTACTTCTGTTTGTTGGAACTCTTTTAATTTTTTCTTAATTCGCGACGCAAACGTGTGGTTTTTAGTGTGAAATAATTAGAGGTTTTCCAGTAGCAAGTTTCTAATTAAGTAGGTAATTAGTTTTTAGTCACACTTACGTTACTTACTTAGATTATCAAAACCATTTATCATTAGAATTTAAAATATAACATTTCCAATTGAATTAAAAAAAAAATAAAGTAGATTTTTATTCTAAAGCATATCCACTCTTTTTCCAATTTTTAAATCTTCACTAGCCTATAATATTACCCGAGACCGAGATAACGCAACAATTCTTACGATACGAACTCGGTTTGGGCGTTTAGAAGATATGGTGGAATAAAGAAACACACAAACATACACACACATGTCTCCTTAAAACAAAACACTCTTTTTGGGCAGTTCCGAAAAACAAAGCGATTTTCAGTTACCAACCAACTTAACCTGTAAAGACTTCGAACGGCCTAACCCCGTAGCAGTAACTATAAGGGTATAAATAGATGTCAAGGGGTTGGTCTACATAGCCCAGTTAAGCCTCGATAGGCCGACGGCTTAGGGTTGGCTGCAGTCCTGCTGAGCTGTAGGTACCTGATTATTGAATGTTTATTGGTGCTTGTAAGTGGGTGAGGAAGATTTTTGTACCTATTTGAGTGTTTGGGCTTAGGAAGTTAGAAGGAAATCTATGGAAGGTATGGAAATGGGAATGGGATGGCTGGCGTAGTGTTGTTTCTGTTGACAGTTTGATATGATTTCCGGTAGATTTTATGCCATATTTTTTTTCCTATAGAAAAATTTTGAACCGTTTCTCATTTTTATCATTCTGAGTACGAATACAGACATCTTTAAATTAAAACTTTTTTGATGCCACCCATAAATTGCGGAGGGGGTTGAAAATTCCAAATTTTTTGCGAAAAAAAATCATATCTCCGAAACAGTAAACATTTTGAGCGTCGCAAATATTTTTTTTTGTAAGCAAATTGTTTACTTTACAATTGTTACCTTCAAAGTTTAGCGATAAAACTTATACTTTTCGAAATAAAAAATTATAACTAAACATTTGAGGGCGTTTCCATGCTAAACTCTTATGAGAGAATTTATAAAGGGTAAACTTTCCATTACAGGACAACGATTTTGAAATCATATTTTTTTTGTAGATTGTACACATAAGTACAACTCTTTATACAAATTTTCAATAGTCGGACGCTCCAGCACCTTCTTCGAAATCTACCTCCTCCTGCGGCTTGCCGGAGGGATTTTTTTTATACACATTTTGGAAAAGTTATTATAACTCATTTGTTCTAAAACAGATTTTTATTGTAACATAACATGTACCTAATTATAGTACACCCACGTTTGGCAGTCCAATGCAATAGGGAGCGAGCCTATACCCACCTGCCTATTTTTTTAAATTCTGATTTTTAGGGTTCACCTTCAAAACGGAACCCTTATAGATTCGTCATGTCTGTCTGTCTGTCTGTCTGTCTGTTCGTCCGTGTTTCACAGCCACTTTTTTCCGAAACTATAAGAACTATGCTGTTGAAACTTGGTAAGTAGATGTATTCTGTGAACCGAATTAAGACGCCTGCGGAGCATGCGTATTTCATACAAACGTAATACCAAAATAATTTGTAAATTAAACATATTCCTAAGGTAGTGTGTATTTATTTCGATTGAATTACAGAATATCTAGGTTCCCAAATATATATTTTGATTAGACACTGATTTGAACAAGAGTTATAAGAAAAACAGGTTTTCTATATAAATTTTAAATTCCCCATATCTCGTCTTTGTATCATTGTCCTCTCAAAAAATACATTTGGGAACATAGATATTCTGTAATTTAATCGAAATAAATACACACTACCTTAAGAATATGTTTGATTTTCATATTATTTTGGTATTACGTTTGTATGAAAAACGCATGCTCCGCCGGCCCCTTAAGATTTTCACACAAAAATAGAAAGAAAACAATAAATTTTGGAGCTCGTGCCTAAATAATAATATCCACTCGGGTCGATCTACAGGTTAAGCCGTGCTTGGCTTAGGTTAGTCCGTGGGTGGGATCCACTCATTACATACCGAGTGTCCTCCGTGGCTCGGAAAGCCGTTGGTCCCGGCTACCATTTGAAGATTTTTTACAGTCGTTACAAGAAGTCAGTTGTCCGAAAGTCTGACAACCAATTTTGTCAAAAGGTATCGTATTACCCAGTACTAACTGGGTTGTGCAGGTCAGATAGGTAGTCGCGAATACCAGTATTAGCTGACCCCAACACTGTTGGGAAAAGGCTAGGCAAAAAAAAAGTAAAGTAAAGTGAACTGAGTGTGAACTGTCTGGTGACCACGACACAAGCCTTGCTTAGTGTGGCACTAGACGGCGCTGTGTGTAATGTCCAGCAATATTTATTTATTTATTTATTTATTAAGGAATTAACGAAACATTTTCAATTAGACATATTTGTCTTTAATGGCATAATCGTCTGGTTAGTAGTGTTTGGTTTGACCTACCTAGGTAATTGTGTTTATTTTCTCGTTCAATCAGACTATATATTATATTCACTCACAATAAATTGATAATCACTTTGCTTACTACGTGAGGAATAAAGAATAACGTAAGAAAGTGAAGAATTGTTAATAGACGATAAAACACAATACATCAAAAGTATAGAATTTAAAGGCCAAACGAATGCGTTCCGTTGCTTATCTTTATATTCATTTTACACATGATTTTATCAGGATTTTTTTTTTCATTAACTAAACATCTTTGTAATAAAAACATACTCTCCTTTAAATCATTAATTTTAAGATAAATTCATATTGTGTAATAATTGTAGAGAAAAATAAAAAACGACCACAAAGTTTTTATTCAAATAGATTTAAAAGCAAAATAGATGACACAATGGCAAAATAAAACAAAAAATGGTCATTTTGATCACGGTTTCACGGGATTGAAATAATCAGCGAATAATTGACAGTACACTAGTGCAAAATAAGATGTTTTTGTTGCCACCTAATGTAAAACGTCCACAATTATTTTAAAAACACCAGGTGCGTGT
Organism: Xestia ashworthii; assembly: GCA_950022955.1. Classification (NCBI taxonomy): domain Eukaryota; kingdom Metazoa; phylum Arthropoda; class Insecta; order Lepidoptera; family Noctuidae; genus Xestia; species Xestia ashworthii. The sequence goes on along the minus strand of OX465570.1, from coordinate 14,930,412 downwards.
AAAAAGTGTCTTCTTATTGATAGTTTTTGTCGTAAACTGTTTTATTTTTCCAGAACTTATAGCGTCCATTTTTAGGGTTCCGTCAAAAGGCGCCTGTGGGAAGTTGGGAACCTAGCTACTTATATATTATTATATTACATTATATTAGAGATAATTCATATAATACTACGTATATTATTAAGCTCTGCTGTCTGTCCGATAGTCACATGGATGTATCTTTTGAATCGATTAAGACACTGAAAATTGTAAGTTTTTGCTTTACCTTTTATTGTAAGTTTTTCCTTTATTTTTTATTTGAAATGTTTTTGTTTTTGTTTTTATGACAATTATTGCATACGAGTACTCTAAGTCCGATCTGTTTTGTTTTAGTTACATACTCATTTAATCGCTGTATTGGCTTCCGTACGTTTTTCACAGGTGACCACTGAAAACCAGCGCTGTTCTGTGGGTTCCCCATAGCACAGCATCATGCTGAGTGGTAAACCTATTTGTCGCACTCACGGCGTGCAACTTTTTATTTTTTGTCCGTTTAGTCTTAAGTACTTATGTTAATGTTTGTGTTTGTATTAATGCGTTCTATGTTTAAGTACCTTATTAATATTGTATGCACGTCATGGATTTGCGACGAATAAACATTTTTTCTTTCTTTCTTTCTTTCTAAGTACTTACCCCCCTGTACTTTCAATTTTCGGTGTTTTTGGTATTACTACCGCCGCCGCTATAAAGTTTGGCGAGTTTAGAATTAAGCAACACCTCTAATTCCTTTAAATAAATATAATAAACAAATGGCTAGTAACGAAGAAAAAAGTAAAAATTGAAATGGTGTCCCCAGACCAGACACGTATTTTTCCCGACGTTTTCGTTTTCGGGTTCTACTGAACCCGTCGCGCGTGAGTCCGCCTCGCAATTGGCTAGTTTTTTAACTAGGATTACGTAGTCCGCTCATTGGCAGGCGGTGTGACAAATTGACGCGAATTAAATCCGTAAAATAATTGTACGCAGTACCAAATTGGAGTAACTGAAATTGTAATTGCTTGCTAGTTTAATGTTGAGCTCATGAGCTGATGTATAGGTGTACGGTTCTTTTAGTAAAGTAGGTTTTCCTGAAGAAGTAGATGCCTACAAACAATAGGTAGGTTCTAGTTTAAGATTTGTGAGTTTTAAGAGATTAGTCCAAATAATGATTTATTCACCGTTCGTCCCGTGTCCCACATTCCAAAAAAATCTTAGTACATCCCACATCACTTTAAAAATCCTGCTTCGTCCCAAATTGTAAATGATTTAAAAGCACAGTCTACAAAAAAAAAAAAACTGGCAAAGAATTAATGAAAGCTTTGATCTCAATAGCTGGGCACAAACCCAGATTCCCTGGGTGCTACTGAGGAATTCCTGATGGAAAAACTCAATAACACTTTGGCTATCCGGGAATCAAACCCAGGACCTCATACTCATCAGTATAATGTGTGTTTGGACCTTACGACCAAATTACGGAATACTTAATTAATAACATCTGTCTTGCCGACATCCGTTTACATTGGAAACATGGCGACTGTTAATAGTAGCAGTTTTTTAAATTCCTTGTTATAAACTATGTAGAGGTTTAATTTCCGGTCCAAATTTTTCGTGACCTAATTAATTCGTACACAAAGTGACAATAGTAACTGCGGCTTTGTGATCACCTGAAATACTTTATTATTACCGACTTCAAAAAAGTAAAAATAACTTTAGCTTCAGAAGTCGGTGAAAAAAAAGCTAAGTAAATCAATCAAACAAAGTTCACCGACTGTTTTTTGAAGTCGGTTTTATTTTTTGTAAAAAAGTTTTTAAGAATACGAACAACATCTGTGCTTATTTCAGTTTTCATTATACTTACTCGTAATATTGTGTGTCTATGCGACAATAGGATTCGGTGCTTATATGCGACGTGCTTTCAAATCGCCGTGTTATTCATTCTCGGTTTTTCTAATTAGGTAGATGGGTAAATATTTGACTCTATCAAAAGATAGTAGAGCACAAATAGTATATTTTATAACGAGGGACTAAACGAAGCCATTATATACCCGAGGTGATTTGACTCCCGAGCTTGCGAGGGAGTCATTAAAAAGCGAGGGTATATTATGTTGGCGTTTAGTCTCGAGGTGCAAACTGTACTTTTCACTTCGAGTGCGAGAAAAATAGTCATTTAAAACCGAACAAATTTACACTCGACAAAAATTCTGAACTGAGCGGTCAGTTTTTTCTTCTATCAGGTCAGTCACAGATTAACAATTTAAAACACAACACAAACTCTCGACATTGTCGCAATGAAGATGATCCACACTCCACAGATAATTAGTACCTACATTACTGCAGCGGCTAGCAACAGAGGCATTGCACATACTTTTCATTATTTTCTTCTTTACTTTTACAACGATGCACACAAACAACAACTCGCGTTGAAGAGTTCATTTGTTTTTTTTTTTCAATAAACCGCTTTCTATCTGCAAGCCAATTCGAAATTTAAATAATACCTTTGATCCATTAAAAAAAAAAAGTTACTGTTTTGTGACCATGTTTCAGAGTAAAAGATCGTTCCATTTTTAAATTACCTTTTACTCCCTAGGGAATAAACGGTCACTTTAATCCCGCTTCGTAGGGCTATAATGGCGCTCTTTTAGAGCATGAGAAGTGAAAAATATAATTATTCTGTTAGTTTTTTTCACTGGACTATTTATTCATGTATTAAGTACCTATGTTTTACTTTATGACTTCTCCTTTTTTGTTTTCTTTTTAAGTAAGTACTTCTCTGTTACACAGTCTTAATCTACTTTAAATATTTTTAATTAGTTTTGGTCTCACCTATTACTATGTAGTTTCAAAATAAAATTAGTGCCTCTGTTAAATTGACGTTTGACGTTGTATTTCAGCAGTTTTATGTTTGTGACTCAATCTCTGTAAAAGAAAAAAAACAAAAGTGCTGTGCGTAAAACGGAACTCCGTCTATATTAATTAAGACATTATGACGACAATATTGACCTCAAAGCTAACACGAATCAATTACAAACAAAATAGGTACCTATTTAAAAAACTATTCGTATTGTAATCATTAAAATGTCTAATATTATAACTTTATTAGTTCGCACCTAATTATCTTTCATGTCACGAATGCCTATAAACTAATAACAGACAACAATACACCGGATTTAACATATCAATTTAAATATACAATCAGAACAAGCGGACCTTTAAAATGATAAAACATGACTTACACCACGTGACTCAATTTAGACATCAAACGTCAAAAAATCAAATATAAAATTGCACTTCACACACCAAAAAACATGCTATTATAAGTTTTATTGTAACGGTATAGGACACATAATGAGGTTTATGACGGCAAAAATTGTTTGTCAACTTAGGAGTCACGTACTCAATCAAAAACATATTAAGTGAGAAAATGGATAAAAATGGTTGTTAAGGTGAATGTGTCCGTTCCTGGATGTTTCTCTATTATTCTATGCAGAAAAACAGTTTTACTGCTAGGTCTCAGGTCACGACGCTTTGTATTTGTTGTTTAAATGGTTATTTACGATACAATGACAGCTTTTTTCCGTTCGAAGCTTACTTAGTAGGTATTTGATATTTTGCATGTGAGCCAAATTATTATTTGTAGGTAGAGTCAAGGACTTTAATTGATAAGCCTCTTTCGCTACTTTTCAATTTAGCACTTTTATACATTCGCGACTACGAATATTACCGACTAAGCCCGATTTGCATTACACGGCTAAAATAGAAATAGTGGCAAGTGGCTCATCAATTAAAGTCCTCGAGTGTACCTAAATCAAAGACAAAACATTCCGTTCCCACAGACAAACCGTGAAAACGGTTTTGTGTTCTTAAGTTAGTAGTAGGTATAGTTACTTTTATAAACTTTCCATAAATGAATAAATATTAATAATTGTAGTTTTGCTACGATCGGCCAGCAGATTATAATCAATCCTAGGTAGTAAAAGTGTAGTGTACTAGTCAAGAAAAATAAAAAGAGTTTTAACTGATTCTTCATGTCATGTTATCCAATAATTATATCAATTTATTATCAACATTAAAAGTTGCAACCTTCCTGTTCCTACATATTTCGGATTGCAATGTTTTTCCTCGTTCAAGACCATTATGCAAATTCAGTATCAATGTCTCATTAAAACGGCTACATTGAACGTGTAGACCAATCAATGAGACATCGAAATCGATTACATTTCATCGATTGAGGAATGAAAAGTGGAATCGATTCCAAGAAAGTTACGTGTTACGAATGTAAGTCATTTGAATAACAAAAGCTTTTGGTCCGTCAATGAAATAGCTATTTTTGGAGCCACAGTCCGTAGGTCCGTCTATCTTAGACGGTGCTTACATTTGCTTTTCTGATGGAGTTGCCACATAAAAAGAACTATGGAAGTTGTGTGCGCATGCGGCATGCCGCATGTCCCGAATAAATATGTTTTCTTTCTTTCTTAAGCTTGCGACTTCGTCCGTGTGCAGTTCGGTATTTGTCCCACGAGATCGTACTATCGAAAAAAAAGTATCCTATGTGTTAATCCAGGCTATATAAACTATCTGCATACAAAAATTTGTTTAAATCCGGTCAGTAGTTTTGGCGTAAAAAAGTGACAAACATCCAGCCATCTATACTCGTAAACTTTAGCATTTATAATATTAGTAGTAGTATCTTGTATCTTGGGAATCCGCTGGATGCGAGTCGCACGGGACCGGTCAATGTGGCGACACTTGGGGGAAACAGAAAGACGTCCACTGCCAGCAGAAATGATGATGATGATAATGAGTATTTTGTAAACGTCAGTCAGCCAGTCAGTCAGTTGTAGACGTCCCTTTGTGTCTATTGGGCTATTGTTTTGTTTTATCTCCTGCTGATAATGAGGGATGTGGAAATTATGTTTTCCTACTCCTCTGCTATTATCTTTTCTGATTAATATCGTTGCAGGATCCACAAGACAGTTAAAATTGTTTCTCTGGGACTTTGTCGAGCTTCATTGTCTCGGTGCTTTTCTAGTGGTCACCACTGTTGATTCAGGCGTTAACTACTCATTTACTTTTAAGAAATAATAATATGAGACATTCACAACATAAAACACATAAAAAGTGTCTCTTAACAGCTAAAACATTGAACTAATAATACGACAAAGTATGTAATTCATGTAATATAAACATATCTATTAATTTTACAAAGCAAAGGAAGCTATATTTTTCTGCCAGACAGACTGGAGAGGGATTTGGTTCGATTTGAAGCGGGTAGGGCGTATGTCCCACTGCAAGCGATCAGCGGAAGCGAGTAGACCTAGGTAGAACTAATCGTTTTAATGACAGAATACTCACTCACCGGTGGCGAGAACAGTCAGCGATACCTGTCTTACTAGGCAGTCTTTACCAGTAGTTAAAATATTGGTTTTCAGCTGCATCCGGTTAGACTGATAGCTGACCCCAATATAGTGGGTATAAGGTACAGATGATGACGTTCACGTCAGTGGCGGTGTAAACTGTGAGCAAATAAGTCATATACAGGGTGTAGCAGACTCATCACGAAGCCACGAAGCCATCACCAAGCATTCTTTACATCAAACTAAGTAACTTTACGCAAAAATTATTGCTGGGAAACTACTTTTTTGTGGTAGAACACAATGTAACGCAATCAAATCATTGTGCTGATGGATGGATTGAATAGTACGGGGGTTGTGGAGGAACTTGTCAAAAAGTTGAAACTTTTACCCCCAATATCATAAACTAGAAGGTTCCCAGGTATAGTGTAGAACAAAAAAAATATCGCAATGACGACGGGGAGAACAAGTGCATTTTGCCTTTCGGGAGGTTTTTTTACACCCTATAAGTGTACTTATATCTATTTTCTATGGACTAATTAAGCTAATATATTATGACCTGCAATCTTTACGGACGATAAAATAACGAATAGTTCGTCGCTTCTACCCGGTGAGACAGATCTGGCGCTGTGTATTACAGTGCAAATAAATCAGTTTGTCCGCTGTAGAGGTCGCCACAGCTGCGGTGTGATGACAGTTTGATGGCTTCCTGACTGACCGGGGTTAACAGGCGATTTCATTTCGTTTTAGTCATTAAACAATATTCGGGATTGTATAAAAACAGTGTGACGCTATGCTCGCACTTTCATTTTAGAGATGAATGACTATCTCTTTTAAATATCAAACTTAAATGCAGTGATAACCTAAATCGCTTGGTCTAGAAGCTTGATATTTTGCTAAGAGTTCCTTTTACAACGAATAAGAACACTTAACTACGAGTATAAGGAAGCATTTTCTATATCAATAACTATAGGTAGAGTGAAGAAACTTCCATCGGACACACGGCTTGTCTGTAGCTCAATAATTTAGTTCCAAATGTTTATTTGGTTGAGTAATGGATTTCAGATTTCACAGAGATCAGAGAAGAATGTCCCGAAGAAGTACCTACTTATGTCAGTTTGTATTAATACTAGCCTAATACGCGACATCTAACTGATTGGCAAAATAAAAGCACGATTTTCAACTCTCACTGTTGGGCAGAGGGTTTTAAATAAAAACTTTATAGGAAACTAGTTTAGGTGCTCGTGGCTAAATAATAACAGCCGCTCGGACCAGTCTTTAGGTTAAGCCATGCTTGTCTAGGTTGGTCTGTGGATGGGTGACCACCCTTTCATTCCAGGTTTCCTCCGTGCCTCGGAAAGCACGTTAAGCTGTTGGTCCCGGCTGTCATTTGTCCATCTTTGACAGTCGTTACAGGTAGTCAGTGGCCCAAAAAGTCTGACAACCAGTCTTAGCAAGTGGTATCGTATTACCCAGTATTAACTGGGTTGTGGAGGTCGGATAGGCAGTCGCTCCATGTAAAATACTGGTATTCAGCTGTATCCGGTTAGATTGGAAGCCGACCCCAACATAGTTGGGAAAAGGCTAGACAGGCAGGAAACTAGTTTAGGCCCGCCGCGGCTTTGTGGTGGTTATCTATGTGTACGTACGTCACATCAGTCACGTCTAATAATGTGTAAACACTTAAGAATTTTTAAATTGTTTTTCTCCTAATGTACTGATTAAAATTTAATGTTATTACATACATAGTATTCTGGAACTCATATTTTTATGAAAAGGATCCAATTTCCTAGTTACAATCGTTATTTCTCGCGAAAATAGCTATACTATTAAGGAAAGTGTATATATATTATTAGACGTGACTGTACTAATGTATAAAAAGTATCATAGGTGTTAATTCAGATTATAAACTATCTGTGTGACAAAGTTCATCCAAATCCGTTCCGTAAAAGTGGTAAAGTACAGTAATAGCACAGATAATATAATACTAGCGTGTAATAGTAAATAGTTATAGTAAAAAGTAAGAATACTTAGTAGATACCTATAGCTACTAAATAGAATGTATGTTCTCATACAAGTATTAGTCTGTATAAACTCCATAATATGATTCCTCGTCAACCCCTTCTTACATCAAGCGTAAAATTCGCGCGCGTGGATTTTAGGGCCGATTTGATAGCCGTTCTATTTAGATGAGATACCCGATAGCCATTGATGTATTGCGTACTTTGACCAGCTCTTACGCGATTTGCGCCGGCGCTGGATAACGGGAAGTAGCCGATTTGTGCAGTCGGATGGACTATCGGTTGAGCATCGAGAGGGTTTTGATACGTCATGTACTTTTAAGGTTTGAAAGATGATTTTTATGACGAGTTTTTGTTTTGAAATATATTGTACATTGAGTACTTACATTGGGACCATGCGTAAATTGAAAGCTTTCATTTGTATTCATCATTATTTTGAAGACTTACCCGTTTCTACATTTAAGCAAGTAAAATGTGAGGAAAAAAAATCCTAGAAGTTAGAACTATCAAAAGTTAGAATTCTTTAACTTTGTTATCATTGGCGGTTCTTATTTCGTTAAATTCTTGTCTATTGCTTATTTTTTGTTTCTTTGACTTGATTACATGTAGATACGGCTGTAATTCTTCGATTTGGTTTACTTAAGAAAAGCGCAGGTTTTCTTTATAATAAATCAAAGAAGTAGCCTTTCAGTCAAAAATTGTACTACCAATATTCAGAAGACGCAAATAACTCTTAAAAACTCCAAAAAATAAAATATTCGACATCGAACGAACTTGTTAAAATAAACTCCGATATCCACGAAAACATTTCCACCGCGGAAAAAAAACTTCCTATACAAACCCGCAAACAAGGAAAAATAAGAGAGGCAAGTCTGCAAGTTGTGCAACTCACTCCCGGCGATTGGATGGGGAGAGAACGAGACAGAAACACACACCCCCAAAGAGAAAGAGCGAGACAGACTCAACCCTACAATGCGAACGTCCCTTTGCGCAGCAATCCGTGAAATTAGAGTCGTCTAAACGAATCTAACGATTATTTTATTATCCCTTTTGCGCTAAGATTTGTTCCTTGCTCACTCAAATAAAAATAAAAGGTGAATAAGGCGTTGTGAGGGTCAAGAGGCGGACATAAATTTTGAAAGCGTTTAGGGTTAGGATTGGCTTATTTTTCGGGCCTTTAAGTCCGGGTGGACGCTTTGGTAGTCCGGTGCAGATGAACGCGCCCATGTCATATTATACCGGTGTCATTTATTTTGGAGATTTACTTGGTTATAAATATGCGAACGGAGGACAGGAGTATTTGAGGTGGTTATTATCGGTGGTAGTCAAGCGGTTAATAGGAAGATGTCAAGAATTTAAAAGGAGTGGTTCAGTTTCCATTCTGTCAAAGGATCACTTAGGTAGGTAAGTTGAACGTTTGCTCTTTGGAGCAAACTTTTGTTCAATGGACTACTTTTGACTTCAAATTCGTCTAAGTATGACAATGTATCGGGAAGTTTTTGATATATCAGTTTAAAGTGTCTTTAGAAGTCTTTGGCGCTGCATTTTCTGACAACTAAATCCAAGGAGAACTGGGGGTCTAAAATGGCCGATTTTTTAAATTTAATTAAATAGAATCACATTAAAATTCTTAAAATGGTCATAGTAATAGATGCAGTTCACATTATGAATTGTCACATTGTGGTCATTTTACGAATTCAAACGATATTCAATGGTGTTGATTCTGTTGTGCACAAACTAAAGTTAATTTAGACTATTGCTATCTTTTACTAAAAGACAGGGCGAGAAAAGGACGGCTATAGCTATGCACTAAGTTAGAAATGTCAAACTAGTTTATGCCTTGCGCTTCACCGTGTTTTTAGTCGACATGTTTTTACGTGCACCCTTTATTTGTATGGAAATATTAGTTCGAATTAAATTTGACAGCTCTAAATTACGTCCGTCTCTTTCTCGTTTTATTGGTGAGAAAAAGCAACAGAATCGACACCAATATCTAATTATGCTTCTGCTAAAGTGGCAATTTTAGGGACCCTGCTGAGCGCTGAGGAAAGCGTCGTCTATTTTATATGATCAATATTAGGATTCCGATAGATCAGATTTGGTTTGGGATCCTCTTACTAGATACATTTGCCTATAGAAGTGCATGGTATGAAACCAGTCCCTGAGAATGGAATGAAAAGGGCAGAATAACACAGTGAGTGTTTCGTTGATTTCAAAGAGTTGCAAGCAGTGAAAGCAAAACAAAACAAAGCCTGTAGGTACTGATATGAGGGGCAGCGGAAATTATGGTTTTCCTAGTCCTCCAACAGTTTAATTGTCTCTGGGACTTCACACCGAGTCCACTCTTGTTTCTGGCGTTCAGGAAAAACGGGTTTAAATGTAGTGTCGCGGGCTATAGTCCTAAAAAAAAAATGAAAACAATAATTAACAGCCACTTCTAAGAAATTCTTAGTTCTTTAATCTACTCTGGATGTTAGAAATGAGTCTTATTTAATTTTTTGCCTGTTTCATCGTCAGCTATAAAAACGCTTCTGTCAAGTTTTTGCACAGCATTAAACAATAATAAAACGAGCATTACTGTCTTTAAACGTGATTTGGCATTTTATAACGCTACGTGCAATTTGCACGAAAGTTAATTGGCCAGCGAAATTATTTTTGCAACTTATTTTAAATTCTTTGTAATTTATAATTACGGTTGGGTGCTGGAAGTACAGACGCCTTGACAAGTTGATTTGTTCTAGATAGGGGATTAACTTTTACAACGAATAACGGCTTTCACTAGTATCTTCATATGTCATAGGACTAACATACGGTATTAAAATCAATATTAAAATAGGTATTTTATTTCACATAGGCCTAAATGGGCACCTAAAAAACGTCGAAAAAGGTGCACGGTTCGCGTTGGTCGTTTCCACGGAGAAGAACCGGCAAAAAACTCCATGGTTACTTTTTTCAAATCATTTGATATTACAATATGATTATGGTTATCGAAACGTTGTTGTCAGTCCCAAACACAGTTTTGGACTTTGTCATCATGGTTACGGTCAGTAGATTATTCAGTTTGTCTAGCCTTGGAGTTGGGACGCTTAGACCGGAGTAAAAGTAATGGCTGATATTTTTTTTCAGAAATTATGAGAATGTAGGCTTTTGCCTCAAGTACTGAAATATGTTTAGAATAGGTAGGATTTTATACAACTTTTTGACTTTAAACTATGCTTAGACGATAGTCAACTGCATCCTCTTCATGTTTACTTAATCTCCAACGAAAGATTTACACAGAGCATTATTAGTTAATGGAAAACACAAAGTATTAGGTAAGTGTGTAGTACACTTACCTTATACATTGTGTATAATTTGTGTTTTTAATAAAGTTAACAAATTATTGTTAACAAATTTTGCTGTCATTAGTTTCTTTTTTATTTAATAGGTTGGGTTAAGAATCACATTGGGACAAGAACTTTATTCTTATTGGAGCATGTTCCGTTACTTTCACAGATAGTTTCATACAAAATCTGTTCCATTTCTGAATTTATTCGGTAAGTACGCCACTACTAAACGAAAAAAAAAAACATAGGGCATCGTGAAATAGGCCCTTAGTACTTACGTACCTAACCGACCTACGTATAGCCTATCTCCAATCAGTCTGATAGCTCTTGAGATACTAGGAATTTCTCATTAGTCAGTTCCCTGTAGCGATAAGGTACTCGGCTGACTGACACGGCACGGCGTAGACTGGCGCCGTAGTACCTATCTATCATAGAAATCTCCTTAAGTTTGTCTCCCTTTGTTTCTCCTTATATTTGCCTCCTTACTTATTCTTATACTGTTACTGAAACTCATAGATGATTCACGGATCATAATCTGTTTAGCCATTTCCTTCCCAGCTAAGCTGGGTTCAGCTTCTAGTCTAACCGGATTCAGATGAATACCAGTATATTGAACGGAGCTACAGCATATCAGAGTTTCATAACCTAGTAGGAAAGTCCTGGGTAAATACGGCACACATTTTTAGAACACAATAAATTCATGAAGAAAAGCATTAAGAATTAAGTATCCGTAATGCCAAAAAAAAAATCAAAAAATAATCAGCGTAACGTGAATCTTTCAAAAACACAAAATTATAGAAAAATCAAGTAAAAGTAAATGACAAAAAATCCTTCAAAATCCACAAAATCAATTACTTTTCCGTGGAGAAACATTGAAAATTATTACAGCAGCCATGTTGCCGGTGTAACCGGAAGTGTCGCGAGTGTTAACGAGGGGCTTAATGTTGGCAACACTGTTCGTTGACTTTTTAATTGCGGCACTGGAATTACGTGCGAATGCCTGAAGCTTGTTGTGAATATAAAGTAAAGGGGTGCTTTTATTATTTAAGTAAATGCGGATGATAATGGACTTAATGTTAAATACTGGTATTCAGTTGTATTCAGTTAGACATGAAGCCGACCCTAACATAGTTGGGAAAAACCTAGGCAGATGATGATGTTGATTATAAACTGATCTATATAATGTCTAAAGTTAACTTAAACGGGACCTACCTATTACAAAGAGGTATTTTTTGTAGGGGGTAATCTCCGGAACTAATGATCCAATTCATTCTTTCACTCGCAGCCAACATTATTCGTATAACTTATATTTATATCATGGATATTTGCCGAGCTATACCGAGAAGTTTTAGGATCTGATAAATCGATTTGATTGTAAAATGTGAGTAAATATTTGGTGTTGTTATTTTGTGTTTTGTTTTTAACCAAAGTTATAAAGCATTATCTATACATATAATAAAATCGTTGAGACCAAAAAATCTGTACATTGAAGATTAAAAAAAAAAAATCACCCAGGGTGACTTAAAATAAGTAACTGAACATATTAAAACCATTTTTAAAATTTTTGTTTGTTTGTTTGTTTGTTTGAACGCGCATCACGTAAAAACTGCTGAACGGATTTTGATGAAAACTTCACTAATCTATTTAAATAAACTCAGAATAACATTTAGGCTATAGAAATTATGGAAAATTTTGGAGAAAGGGGGTGAAAAGGGGGGGTAAAGTTTGTATGAAAATTTTTTTTTAGATTGTTCTAGATTCATGAAACTCAGAGTAAATACTTATTATTAAAAATAAAGAAATACCTGTTTCAGCATTTTTAAAAAATTTCATCCAGAGACGTAAAAAAGAGGGTTTTGTGTTTAAAATTAATAAACTTCATACACCTATAGAACAAAATCCAATGAAGTATAAACCTTTAAAAGTTGCTGTAAATACTTCAAATCTAATACAGGTAAACATGATTTCTAAATTTTCTTGAAATTTGATTTTTGAAGTGAATACGCCCAAAATAGCGGAACTCAAGAAAATCGGCTTTCCTCGGTATAAGTAGTTGGTAATACAGGGTGGAAACGGTAAACGGGGCAGTAGGGGAACTGCAGCTACACGAAAAAGGTTTTAGAAACAATCCATAATTTTTTCGCTAAATGTTGATCCCCATTCACAGATTTAATTACAAAATAAAGTGCAGTTAGCAAGAAAATTGCCATTTTACATAAAACAATTTTTTTGATGCCAATAATGATAAACCTTAACCGTTGCAGCTACATGAAAATGGTCTTAGGAAACCATCCGTAATTTTTCGTGAAATTTTGATCCCCATTCACAGATTTAAAAAAAAGTACAGTTAGCAAAAAAATTGCTATTTTACACAAAACATTTTTTGATGCCAATCGATCCTGTTTCTAATACTCAACGGTTAAGGAAGCTCCCCTTTCTGCCCGGTTAATCGTTTCCACCCTGTATTTACAAATAAAATAATACTATGAAGAAAATGTAGACTATACGAATGTACATGCTTTATGTCTGATGTACATCAGACATAAAGCCCGAAAAGTTACAAATACAAACGAGTTCAAATCCTACTATCTACAAATAATAAAAATGCTTTGTCCTGAAGGACTGTGATGGATCAACGCACAGCCTTTACCGCAGATTGTAGAAACCTGAAGCTTGGAGGGTATATTTTTTGTATAATAATTGTCGTGAAGCGACAGATATGAAGAAAAAATAGAATAAATAAAAAAAATGAGGATAAACGTAATACAATTTATTTTAGTAATAAAATCTGAAAGTAACAAAATGAAGATGATAGTGAAGATGAGGATGGAGTGAAGGGATGATCACGGGATGAAGACGAGCAGGAGAGGGTCGCAGGAGAGGGTCGACGGCAGTCCGGGGCGAGTCAGCCAAAAACGGTCCAACCACAGGACTCCAGCCCCGGATGAAGGTTGACAGCAGTAGACAGGCTTCGCAGCACAGGACTCCAGCCCCGGATGAAGGTTGACAGCAGTAGGCAGGCTTCGCAGCACAGGACTCCAGCCCCGGATGAAGGTTGACAGCAGTAGGCAGGCTTCGCAGCACAGGACTCCAGCCCCGGATGAAGGTTGACAGCAGTAGGCAGGCTTCGCAGCACAGGACTCCAGCCCCGGATGAAGGTTGACAGCAGATGCAGCAGTCCTCCTCTGAAGCCCAGTGCAGAGGCAGGTTTTAGTTGAGGTGACTGGCGGAGAAGTCAAGAGGTTTGAGGTCTTTTCTTGAGTCCCGGAGCAGTCGGCCCCGGGACAAGGCCTATATAATTTTCTTCGCTCGAAAGCTAGCGATGAAATGAATGAATGTCTAGAGCGGCCCTGTCTTATATAGCCGATTTCGAAATCAAAAGTGGAATTTGCAAAATGTTTGAAAATTAGACGAAAAGAGTGTGTAAAGTAGAAGGCCAGAACGATTATCTGGCTTTTAAGACAAAAACGGTGGACAAAGAAAACCACGAACGATTAAAAGGTAACTATGACGACCAGATTATTGACAATAAAATGTCAAAGAATTAATAAACACAAAGTTAGCAAAAACATGAAGAAATACGATGGAATTAAAGGTTCTGGTGCGTGGATAGTGTAGTAAATAATGTTGCGCATCATCTGTGAGCAATTTGTGAGTATAGTGTAGTATGAAAATGAAAATGATAAACTCGTAATTGTTACAGTAAAACGATATCTACAATGAAACTAAATGAAAGGATGGCAATAAAAGAGCAACGTGAAACAATAAAGCTTAAACTAATAATGGATGTGATGAAGATTTGACCTAAAATTGATGTACAGACAAAATGTCAACCATTGAGGACGTTCAGTCGGTTAGTACGTAATAATATTACTACATTTCCCCGACAACCCCAGAAAATTTTCGACTCAGAGAAAATTTTATGTTTAAAGTTCGAGAGAAATCCTTGAAACATTACTTCGTCCAAACAGAAATCATCTAACAGACATTCATTCTTCCTCAGGTATACTATCATCTACATAATGGTAAGGGTGGAGTTCACAGTCAATGACTACCACTCTAGAAGTATGTTCCTAAATATGACCTAAGGCTTATTTAGGGAGTAATCAACCGCTCCATGGGTGGAAAATATATTGACCTAAGGCTTATTTAGGGAGTAATCAACCGCTCCCTGGGTGAAAAATATATTGACCTAAGGCTTATTTTACGAGTAGTCAGCCGCTCGAAGAAAACCCTATAAAGGAATAATTATATAATTATTAAGATGACTATTTAGTTTAGTCTAAGATAGATTCGAGCGGTAGGGCTCTAAAGTAAAGGTATCTGAACTAGTGATCTTCTGACCTCATTTGTAGAAGTGAAGAATAAGAGCAGTAAGCTCTAAATCACAAAATAAAGACAAGTTAAAAGTAACGCCGCATAGGACGTTGAATAGTGAGTTTAAAAACTCGTATTCAAAACAAAAATAAAGATTAATTTTAAGCGATTGATAAATGAGCTAATGAGAGATTAACTATCTAAATAAGATGATTCGATGAAGACGAGGTTTAGATTTTAATGTCTTTGATGTGCCATTTATTTTTCGTTCCATTAGTATCTTCTAATATGTATACTAAGGGCGAGAGTTTCTTAAAGACTTTGCATCTTAGAAATTTAGGGGCCAGTTTTGCGCTGAAGTACGAACCCGCGTTGCTTTGTACGTAATTCTTACGCCAAACTGTATCACCGACATTAAATTCTTTAAATGACCGACGTAGGTCATAGCGAGCGCTATTCTTAGCGTGTGCTATGTATAAATTAGTTTGAACCTTATCAAAAATTGACGAGAGGAAACCAATATTTGTAGCGTAGACATCGCGAGGTAGAAAAACAACTTCCTCAAGATTTTGAGTTGGAGTGTAGAATGAACCACAAGGAACTGTTTCCCGACCAAATACTAAAAAGTTTGGAGAAAAACCAGTTATAGCATTAACACAACTGTTTATCGCGTGTTGAATTTTTGGGAGATAAATATCCCAGGTTCGATGATCATCACCTACCAAAGTAGCTAGAGCCGTGATGATGGTCCTATTATACCTTTCTGTAGGATTGACTTGGGGACAGTAAAATGGAGAGTAGAATATAAAAGGGACTTTATATTTATTAAGAAATGTAGTAAATTCACGGGATTGAAATTGGGGACCGTTATCCATGATAATGGTTTGTGGAACACCATGGATGAGAAATACGGAATTCTCTAAAATATTAATTATGTTAGACGCAGTAGCACGTTTTAAGGGAAAGATAAAAGTATATTTAGTAAAGGTACAATTAATAACTAAAATATGTTGATTACGTCTTCTGGTCATGGGAAAAGGACCCATAAGATCAAGCGATATAGATTGAAAAGGTCTCGAGCAAATTTTTGGCTTACCCATAGGGCCATAAGGAGAATGATTTGGATGTTTATAAGCAAGACAAATGTCGCAAGTAGAGATAAATTTAACGATATCTTTAAACATGCCAGACCAGTAATATCGTAACGAAAGCTTCTTGTAGGTTTTGAAAATTCCGAGATGAGGTTCTTGAGAAGGACTGTGATTCCTTTCGATAATAGCCTGTCTTTCATGTGGAAGTGGAACTTCTTTCCAAGTGAAGTCATCGTTCAGAGCATGAGGAGAGTGAATGCAACGATAGAGCTTGTTTTCTTTAACCGTATAGTTTGGATAAGAATCAGGATTGTTCTGACAGCCAAGTAAAATCTTGTTGTAGTGTTCCAAGTCACGATTAGGAACTGATTCGTCCGTTAAAATAGGATTTACACCTTGACGTTGAGAATCTTCAGAGTCATGAGTTTTTGATCTGGATAGTAGGTCAGGGACAACATTATCTTTACCCTTTTTATGTTTTAGAATGAAGTTGAAGCAAGATAGGCGTAGCGTCCAACGAGCCAGTCTTCCTGAAGGATTGGATAAGTTCTGGAACCATTTAAGAGCAGCGTGATCTGTGTAAATTGTAAATTGTTTACCATTATCTAGGTAACAACGCCAGTGTTCTAGAGCAGTTATTACGGCTAGAGTTTCTCTTTCTGTTGTAGAATAGTTCTGCTGGTTTTTATTAAGAGCTTTACTCATGTAAGCAATAACAACTTCCTTGTCGTTTTGATGTTGTGTAAGCATTGCTCCTATGCCAAAATTTGATGCATCGCAATGTACAAAGAATGGGAGGTTGAAGTCTGGGCAAGCGAGAACAGGAGTAGTAACCAAAGCTTCTTTAAGTTTCACGAATGCCGATTCTGCTTCGGGGTTCCAAACGAATTTAGGGGCAATCTTCCCAGAGCAAGTTAGCCTGTTAAGTGGAGAAGCAATTGTGCTGAAGTTTGCAATGAATCTTCGGAACCAGCTGCAAGTACCGATGAATCTACGTACTTCTTTTCTAGAGGATGGTGTAGGATATTCCAAAATGGCTCGAATTTTGTCAGGATCAGCTCTCAGGCCATATTCACCTACAACAAAACCGAGGTACTTGAGTTCTTTCCTGAAGAATTGACTTTTTTCAAAATTTATAGTTAAATTGGCAAAAGAGAGTTTTTCATGAACTTTTAAGAGAAGAGAAATATGTTCTTCGAAGGTATCGCTTATAATTACGATATCGTCGAGATAACAGAATACTTTGTTGTCAAAATCTGGAGTAAACAGCATATCCATTAGTCTCTGTTGAGTAGCAGGAGAGTTAGTTAAGCCGAAGGGCATTACTTTAAATCTGTACATGCCTCTTCCGGGTACATAAAAGGCAGTCTTGTCTTTGTCCGCAGGGTTGAGAGAAATTTCCCAGAAGGCCTTCGCAATGTCGATACTTGAGAGATATTTGGCGTTTTTAAGATTGTCAAGAATCTCACTTATAAGTGGGAGGCTGTAGGCATCACGACGAGTGATTGAGTTAAGTTTCCTGCTGTCGACGCAGAAACGCCATTCTCCATTCTTCTTCGGAGTTATAAGCACCGGAGATAGCCATGGACTTTCGCATTGTTCAATGACATTCCATTTCAACATTTTATCCACTTCGTTGATTAAAGCTTTTTGTTTTTCAGGGGACAATCGATAACATCTTTGCTTGATGGGGAGAGAATCACCTGTGTCGATCTTGTGTGTAATTAAATGAGTACGTCCCAAAATGCCTTTTTCTTCAAATGAGATACTCTTGAAGCGTTGGATAATGTTATCTGCAATATCCTTTTGATTTGTACTAAGATGTTCATAAGGTAGTATCTTTTTCTCCGCATCTTGAATAGATGAACATTTAAGGTTCGACTGACAAACAGAAGATAAAATAGTAGGAAGAAGATTAAATTTTTTCCAGAAATCAATACCAAGAATAAGAGAGGGGAATAATTCTGGAAAAACATAAGCTTTAATTAAATGAGTCTGGTCATTAAAGAAAATAGGTAATTCAAAATATCCTAAAGATTTAATTTTTTGGTTACTAGCAGTTGAGACAGTAATTAAGTCTGACTTGAAAAGCTTGAAACCTAATTTAAGAATTTCCAGGTGAGAATTGTTGTCAAGTATGGTAACAGAACTACCTGAATCAAGTAAGGCAGAAATGTTTAAGTTAATAATTCGCACGTTAATGAAAGGGCGTTTGGAATCATTGTCATTAGAGTAAAGGGTTGAAGAAATTTTGTAGTAAGAAAAGAAATTTTTAAGAGTTTTGATCCAATTATTCCAATCATTAACGTCGAAATTTTCACTTTTCAAGTCAGTTGTTAGTTTTTTGAGCTAGTACCAGGCTTAGGATTGCATTTAGGGCAATCAGCAGTTTTAAAGTCCTTCAAACCACATTTGAAGCAAATAATGAAGTGAGGTTTCTTACAAGTGTTTAAGGTGTGTCCATGCACACGACAACGAACGCAAAAGCTACTCTGTTGAGGAGGATCAGATCGAGTCAGAGTGTTAATTTGTTTTGGTTTTTGGAGGTACTGAGGAGGAGGTTTCTGAAAATTTACAGAGGAAGAATTAGTAACTGGTATACGAGGTTTGTAGCTAAATTCAGCTGTTAAAGTATTTTGTTGCAAAGATGGTTCTTTAAAGTTTTTATCTTTGTCCAAGAATTTTTCGTAAATCTGGCAAACAGCTAAGAGAGAGTCAATAGTAGTACAATCTCTTAATGCCACAAAAATTGAATAGCACGGTCTGATATTCCTCAGTAAAATCTCTAATTGTTCTGACTCAGACAATTTTTTAGTCAAGCGTGAAAACATTCCGGACATAATTGAAATGTAGACCGATATAGTTTCGTCCAGACCTTGAGTTCGCTTTCTGATGTCTTCTAGTAATTTGTAATCGTAATCGAAAACACCAAAATCTTTTATAAGAAGCTCAGAAGTTTCATGCCAGGTCAGATTTGGATTACAATTAATCTGAAATCTAAACCAGTGTAAAGCATTGTCTGTAAAAATTTCGTACGCTTGATTAATCAAAAGTTTTTTGTCAAAGCTACGTGAAATGCAATATTCTTCTAGTTTTTGAAGGAACGACCTAGGACATGACTTTCCATTATAAGTGTATCTTTTTAAATCTTTAAAAATATGAGGCTTCACTTGTTGAGGAGGAACTGTAGAGTTAATTAATAATAATAATAATAATAATAATAATATCCATGCATAAGAAAAATAGGGCGTTGGTGTGTGCCCTGGACTCGCAACTCAAGAATGTATTCGAGAGTAGCGAGGACCTCGTTGATACACACTCGATCCTGTTCTGCGGGGCTGTTGCGGCATGTCGTTTAGCTAATGTCAAGTTCCCGAATTGTGACTTAGCTACTCGACCAAAACCAGCCGTACCAGCCTGGCAACGCAGGATTGAGCGCCGTATCGACGGGGCCAGGGTACTCATCGGCAAACTACACTGCTTCAGGGAGGGCAATACACGACCACGTGTGATGCGTTTTGTGAGGCGGGCATTCTCGGGGACTGAAATCTGTCCTCAAGAATATATGTCCCGTGTCACAGAGCGCATCGACTTCCTGAAGCAGAAAGTTTATGCATGGGCTAGCCGTATTCGGCGGTATAAGCGGCGGGTTGATCGGTATTCGCAGAATCGCATGTTCCAGAGCGATGAAAGGTGGGTATACAGAGCTTGGGAACGACCTGAGCAAAATATGACAGACGTGTGCCGCCCGGGTGATGCCGTCACGAGTTCCTTCTGGCGCAGTATCTGGTCAGTGCCCGTCTGTCATACTGAGGCTGATTGGATGCGCGATGTCGAGCGAGTGTGTGAACCTATTTCAGAAATGGCACCAATTCTAATAACACCCTTAGATATAGCCAGAGCAGTTCGTCCGTTACCGAACTGGAAGTCACCAGGACCGGACGGACTGCACAACTTCTGGCTCAAGTGGCTTAGTAGTTCACACACTTGCCTGGCATCCCAATTCCAGTCATCCTTAGAGTCTGGGTCCCTACCACAGTTTCTAACAACAGGCGTTACCCACCTGCTCCATAAGTCAGGTAGTCCCGCGGAACCCAAGAACTATAGACCGATCACGTGTTTGTCGACGGTCTATAAACTTCTTACATCCATTTTGAGAACGAAAATTAATACACACATTGACAATAACTCTATTATGTCTGCCTCTCAAAATGGATGTAGGAATGGGTCCCGCGGTACTAAGGAGCTACTCCTCATCGACATGGCCATTAGCCAACAGGTCCGTCGATCCCGCAAGGATCTGTCAACATGCTGGATAGATTACAAGAAGGCCTACGACTCGGTGCCACATTCATGGCTCATGAGGGTGCTGGAGTTGTACAAGATCGATGCAACTCTACGCGCCTTCCTTGAGTCATGTATGGGGCAATGGAGGACGGTCCTTCGATATCCAGGATGTCGACAGATCCAGGGGAACGATGAACCTGTATGGATTAAACGGGGAATATTCCAGGGCGACAGCCTGAGTCCACTTTGGTTCTGTTTAGCCCTGAATCCTCTAAGCACATTGCTGGAGAATTCAGGGTTAGGCTACCGGTTGAGGAAAGATGGTCAGGTCATATCTCACCTGCTTTACATGGATGATCTGAAACTCTTTGCCCCCAACAAATTGCAACTGATGGAGCTACTAAAAGTAACTGAAACATTTAGTAACGCCATCAGGATGGAATTCGGTGTGGACAAATGTGCAGTCATGTATGTAAAGCGAGGGGAGATTATGGAATCCGAGGGACTTCAGCTCTCGGATTCCATACACCTAAGATCCCTTTCCTCATCCGAGAGCTATAAGTATTTGGGTATGTCGGAAGCGTTAGGCATTAACGTAACTGACATGAAGCAATCGTTGAGGGAGCGCTTCTTCGGTCGCCTAAAGAAGGTATTAAATAGCCTTCTTTCAGGTGGGAACAAGGTGCGCGCCTTCAACGGTTGGGTCATGCCGGTTTTAATGTACTCTTTCGGCATACTCAAATGGACTCAGACTGAACTTGACGCCCTGGATAGAAGAGTTCGTACACTGCTGACCGAAAACCGGATGCATCACCCACGGTCATCGATGATGAGACTGTACATCCCGCGGAAATGCGGGGGTCGAGGCTTTTTAAATGCGAAGACCCTCCACAACCGCGAGGTGTGCAGCCTCAGAGAATATTTTTTAAAAGTCGAGGTGGGTATGCATCAGGATGTGGTCACAGTGGACATGGGACTCACCCCGTTGTCCATGGCTAAAGAGAACTGGCGCAAACCTGTGGTACTTACTACTGATGACCGCAAGAAAGAATGGCAGGGCAAGGAGCTTCACGGGCGCTTCTACCGGGCTCTTCATGGGCCCGATGTAGATTTTCTAGCGTCCGTGTCCTGGCTACGTTTTGGCGACCTCTTTGGGGAAACTGAAGGTTTTGTCTGTGCGATTATGGACGAAGTTATGTTAACGAACAACTACCGGAAATATATTATGAGGGACGGGACGGTTGACGTGTGTCGGGCATGCCACCTTCCGGGTGAGTCCATCAGACATATTATTTCTGGTTGTTCTCGTCTGGCTAACGGCGAGTATTTGCACAGGCACAATCAAGTAGCCAGGATTATTCACCAGCAACTTGCCTTGAAATTTAATCTTGTGGAATCAGAGGTACCGTACTACAAGTATGTGCCCGACCCAGTTCTCGTGAAAGACCATGTTACGTTGTACTGGGATCAGTCTATCATTACTGACAGGACTATTGTCGCCAATAAGCCTGACATAGTGGTGATAGACCGATCAGCGCGCCGCGTAATGATAATCGATGTTACCATTCCGCATGACGAGAACCTCGTGAAAGCTGAGAAAGAGAAACAAATAAAATATCTCGACTTGGCACACGAGGTTCGCGACATGTGGAATATGAACTCGGTTATCATTGTGCCGATTGTCGTGACGGCCAATGGCTTGATAGCCAAGAGCCTCGATGAACATCTGTCGAAGCTTTCTTTAGGCGGTTGGATCAAGGGCCTGATTCAGAAGGCAGTACTCCTCGATACGGCTCGCATTGTGAGGAGGTTCCTGTCTCTGCAACCCTAACCACCGGTGACTTGGACCCTGCTCCCGACACCGGTGGATCCCTATTTTTTATATTTTTAAATGTTTTTATATGTTTTTTAAGAAATATTTAAAAATGTATGAAGTAAGATGCTAAGTAAATAAAGGAGATAATAATATTCCACAACTATCACACAACGCCATCTAGTCCCAAGCTAAGCAGTGCTTGTGTTATGGGTACTAGACAACTGATAAACATACTTATATATTTCTAAATACATACATATTATAGATAAATTACACCCAGACACAGAACAAATGATCGTGCTCATCACACAAACATTTGTCCTGGGTGGGAATCGAACCCACGACCTCCGGCATAGCAGTCAGGGTCACTAACCACTAGACCAACAGGCCTGTCAAATTTGTTGAAGGAGGGCCTCAAGAATGGTCTGTGACGGAGGGATATTTGAAGGAGGAGTTTCCGAGTTGTCATGAGAGGTAGGTAAATCGTAGAGAGGAGGGGAAGTATTTTCCGCTGGAAGAAAAGTGAATGGTTCAAATTTGTTGTTGAGGCTATCAAATTTGGACCGTAAAGCGTCAAACTCAATTTTCTGTTCAGAGTTCAGTACGTCAACGTCTATACGCTCGAGTCTAAAAAATAAATGATTAAGATAAGTTTCTATAAGACGAGTGTATTTGGAATCACCGTGTAGAAGTTTATCTACTTTTAAGTCTAAGTAATTAATAGTGGTATTAATTTGAGGGAGCTCTTCCTCAATTGGAATTGGTGAGATTAAAATTTCCTCCGAGGAGGTAATAGAAGAAAGTCGAAGAATTTGCTTTCTTAACCGTACGACAGTGTCTACTGGTTCCTCAAGTCTGATCTTAATTTCGTATTCGAGTTCAGGTTTATTAAGAAATTCAAACTTAATTGTTCTATACATATTGGTAAAATACAGATAAGTTTCAAAGAAAATACCTTGTTTCCTTCTAGAAGAAAAAAAATTAGAAGTATTAAGTTAGTAAAAGATTAAAGAAAAATTATTTTCCTTCCAAAAGAAAAATTAGTTACAATGATAGCTATATGAAAATGTTTAATGATGTCTGTAGTATGACAATGAACTAATGATCTAAAGTGAAGTTGCCAAGAAAGACTGCCAAAAAGGTTTATATTAAATCAGAGGAAAATTGTAGTTAAGGTGAAACAGAAACAATTTTTATAAACCAAGTCTGTATAAAGGTTTTAAGGTTTAGTGAAGAGTAATGACCTCTTTAGTTTATATAATGAGTCACACTATGTAAAGGTAAGATACCACAATCTTAAAAGTATTACGTGTATGACCACCAGAAATAATGTTTTTAAAATGGGTACTTATTTTCCCTCTGATTTATGGACACTAGACAAAGTGTTTTCTTTAGAATTTTGTGATGATGGAAATGTGTAGTGTTATGTAGAAGTGTAGAACCTGAAGACAATTGGGCGCCAAACTGTCGTGAAGCGACAGATATGAAGAAAAAATAGAATAAATAAAAAAAATGAGGATAAACGTAATACAATTTATTTTAGTAATAAAATCTGAAAGTAACAAAATGAAGATGATAGTGAAGATGAGGATGGAGTGAAGGGATGATCACGGGATGAAGACGAGCAGGAGAGGGTCGCAGGAGAGGGTCGACGGCAGTCCGGGGCGAGTCAGCCAAAAACGGTCCAACCACAGGACTCCAGCCCCGGATGAAGGTTGACAGCAGTAGACAGGCTTCGCAGCACAGGACTCCAGCCCCGGATGAAGGTTGACAGCAGTAGGCAGGCTTCGCAGCACAGGACTCCAGCCCCGGATGAAGGTTGACAGCAGTAGGCAGGCTTCGCAGCACAGGACTCCAGCCCCGGATGAAGGTTGACAGCAGTAGGCAGGCTTCGCAGCACAGGACTCCAGCCCCGGATGAAGGTTGACAGCAGATGCAGCAGTCCTCCTCTGAAGCCCAGTGCAGAGGCAGGTTTTAGTTGAGGTGACTGGCGGAGAAGTCAAGAGGTTTGAGGTCTTTTCTTGAGTCCCGGAGCAGTCGGCCCCGGGACAAGGCCTATATAATTTTCTTCGCTCGAAAGCTAGCGATGAAATGAATGAATGTCTAGAGCGGCCCTGTCTTATATAGCCGATTTCGAAATCAAAAGTGGAATTTGCAAAATGTTTGAAAATTAGACGAAAAGAGTGTGTAAAGTAGAAGGCCAGAACGATTATCTGGCTTTTAAGACAAAAACGGTGGATGGCCACAAAGAAAACCACGAACGATTAAAAGGTAACTATGACGACCAGATTATTGACAATAAAATGTCAAAGAATTAATAAACACAAAGTTAGCAAAAACATGAAGAAATACGATGGAATTAAAGGTTCTGGTGCGTGGATAGTGTAGTAAATAATGTTGCGCATCATCTGTGAGCAATTTGTGAGTATAGTGTAGTATGAAAATGAAAATGATAAACTCGTAATTGTTACAGTAAAACGATATCTACAATGAAACTAAATGAAAGGATGGCAATAAAAGAGCAACGTGAAACAATAAAGCTTAAACTAATAATGGATGTGATGAAGATTTGACCTAAAATTGATGTACAGACAAAATGTCAACCATTGAGGACGTTCAGTCGGTTAGTACGTAATAATATTACTACATAATTTCAGAAAATCATTTCGTAACGTATGCCTATAATAGAAAGGATTTTCTGAAATTATACCCCTAAGGGGTTGAAAAGGTGGGGGACAAAGTGTGTATGGGAAAATGTGATTCCTTGGTCCAATCTACTTCAAATTTTTCTATCAACAGTATTAACAGAATTGATGGACGCGTTTCGCATTGCACGTAAATTGATTTCAATCCATATCTTAGGACTTAGGAGATACACCGTTTTAAATAACTCGAGCCGCAGCAAAATAATGATCACGTACCGGGCGCGCATTTTCATTATGCGGAAGGATGTGTGTGATGTGCTCTTTGAAAATTGTATTATAGGTGCTTACGACCCAAACTCTGTAACCCTCTCTTTCTCTTATGTGACGCAGACGAAGTTGCGCGGGTCAGCTAGTAGCATTATAAAAGTCCAATATGACAGACTGATAGATTGATTCAGCCTCAATGAAGTTAAGAATTGTTTTCAAAATGGTACTGCAAAGTCGATTATCATTATGTATTTGTGATGGAGAGGACTGAATTATTCATTGGAAAAAAACCACAAAAATCACATAGTTCTAATAGAGTAGCTTCTCGGTATTCAAGTCGTATACCTAGGTACCCTAAGTATCTATTTTCAATCGAATGTGTTATTTCAGGACTGTTTTGCCACATTAGTTACACTTAAATTCACCGTGTCTTATAGCTTTTAAATGGCTTCTTCGTCAACGTTAAATTGTAACTTTTGATAAAAACGTCTCACATTCTTTTCGTGCTAATAGTTAACTGATTTCACGCCATACTGTGATTTGTAAAGTTAAAAAAAACCTTGATGCCGGTGGTGGAGATCCGCAGCATAATCAGGACTTGTTAAATTGTCCCAATATCCTGTCTATTTAATTGTTCAAGTGGGCGTGGATGACGAGGTAAATCCGAAACAATAAGGAGTAGTAAAAAAATATGTCTCGGGTCCCATTTCAAAATCAACTGGATTGATTCTTGCTTTGGAATATTGGTTTTACAAAAATCCAATGATACAGTTTTTTTTTTTCATCAAATACGCAAGATGCCGAATCTGAGCCCCGGATAGCCATCCATGCCCACTTCACCCACGCAGGTGAACCGAAGCATAATATACAGGAAAAGTTTTTAACCACTGCGTAAATTTTTTTTGGTAGCTCAGTGTTAGTAATAGAACACATTCCCATTTTTAGTTTTAATTTTTTTTTTTCAAATTTTTCCATCTTGTCCCATTTTAAAATAAGCATAACATGGACATAATTTAATTGTAATACTGTGAATGAAAACGCGCTGGCTGCTGACGTACGATGTGGCCTAAGCCCATGAAAGTATGAAGGAAAAATTGGAATTACGTTTACAAATAACATATCACAGCCTAAACTTAAAAAAGTAGCGCGAAACGGCGGTCAGTAACCGTCAGCGCGTAGGTAGGTAAGTTTACGTCGGCGCCGTCGCATCGAGCGAGCGCACCTACAAAACTCAGCTGATCTCAGCTTGCCGGTTGGGCGACCGGTCGACGCGTGAGTCGGTCGACCGGGCGCCCGACTGGCAAGCGACCATAAAATAAGTTTATAGGTAAATAAGTCTCGTAAGCGATAACTTTATTTTTTACTACTAACACATATAAAAATAAAAAATACGTGTCTATTAAAATACATTCAAGTTTATCATGTCAAAATTTGCGCACTGGTTAAAAACTTTTCCTGTATGTTGCAAAACTGTGCAGGTTTTGTCCTCTACGCAGCTCAAGCTTACCTGATGGGTGTCGGACCGTGTACCAAGGGCCCTAACAGTATACTATTTTTAAAAATTCGTTTTTCCAACACGATTCCATTGTCATCCATTGTCTTTGTCATTTTGCTAAATAGGCACCTGTCAGGTATGCCTTGGACCTCTAACCCTCAAGTTATCCAGAGAAATTCATTATGTTATATCATTATGATTGCATATGCACTATCATTATATTATAGGTAAGTACTCAAAATCTGTTAAAACCCCCTCACAAGACATTCTAAGTAGAAGCTAGTTATGTACAAATATTTCGACATAACTGAGAACAACTGAACACGGCACACATTGTAGAGGCAACCGACCAAGATCCTTCCTAAATTACACATCTCCATTTTCTTCATTTAACAAATTGATGAGCTTTGTTTGATAACCCACACCGAGCGAAAAACGATCCTGTATCTCACTGTTTTAAGTTCAAAATCCTCCGAATTAAATCCACCTCACTGTTGACGCTTACGCCCAAGAGATAAGACTGGGTTGGGTTAATGGGGATCCGTTATGGGATTTTTAACCTTAGTAAACAGGTATTAGGGATGGTAATGCGTTGGTTTTGTGGGTGGTAGGGGTGTGTGAGTAGAGTAGGGAGGTTGCGGTCCAAGTTTGTAATTAATAAAGCCCTCTCGATTACAAGTGCCTTTCCTCGGCGGGATTTGGGGAGGTTGGGGGAATATGGCACCCTTGTTCGTACCCACGTTAGAGTGGGTAACGATTGATATTGTTACATCCAGAATAATGATTATTTAATTAGGGGTTTTTCTGATTTTCCTTATTCTCCGTGATTATGGGAAATAGTATCTTTTCCCGCTGTAACTATAATAGCTAGTAACACTGAGATTCTAATTTTGGAAAATACTTTTAGTGCGTAGTGTAGGTACCTACAGGGATTTTGGTAAAGCGGTCATTTTAGACCCCCAGGACTTAATAATTTTATTTTAACATTGATTTGTTGATTGTGTTAGTAATCTTCGTCTTCATAAACTTAGATGATATTTTCTATTCTATGTATGATACTAGTCATAGCATAGAATATATTGATTGAACAAAGCTCAAAGGCCCAAGCGGTCATTGACCGGATATTATATTCCTTTTCTTTGACTAGACGTAACTTGTGTTCGCGGATATCTTAACACGGAGTTGTACAATTTCCTTTGTCTTTATTTTACTACTAAAATAAAGACAAAGGAAATTGTACAACTCCGTGTAAAAAAATAGAAGCGTGTGTGAAAGATATTTCTAGTTTTTAGTTGACGTGGGTCAACTAAAAACTAGAAATTACTTTTCTGGACAAGGTCTTTACCACTTCGTTAAATTATTATGTAGGAGATGTGATATTATATTCCAGCGTGATATAAAGTGTCTCGTGATTTGTTATTTTTCTATAAAAACAATTTTCCCTTTAAAAGTAACTATCCTATCTACCAATCACGATCTTGAAAATGGCTCTAACGATTTCGATGAAAGTTGCAAAACCTCCATGTTTACGGGGGCGAAATCTCGTTCTAGCTAGGTCTCATAATATGGGAAAATTCACCCATATGTCGTACAGGTACTAATATACGAGTAAATAAAACGTAACTATAGTTACTGCCAGTTATGATCGCAATACCGGTCAATGCCCTTTCTCTAATATCTCTTCGTACGAACCAAAATGTTATTCATTAGAAAAAATGTTGACGATCACGATAGATGACGATTCAAGACTTGAACAGGCTCTATTTTTGGATTTCAAAGTTAAGAACTATAATAAATGTAGATGGGTCAATGATTGCTATTACGACCTTATAGCTGGCACCAACTGTAGAGGTAGAACTGATTATGTATTTTTCATTATATTTTAGAAGAGCTGCAAATAGGGCAAAGTGTGAATGAATATTATTATTAAGTACTGTCCCACTGCTGGGAAAATGCCTCCCTCCCCTTCTTTAGTTCGTCACGCAATCGCCATCATCGTGGTCTGAAAAAAAAATTTTAATATTATGGCATGATACTCCGTATTAAATATTTATAGTAGGTACAATAAATAACTTATCATCATAAGTAGACAGGTAAATAAACTATTCTGTTTCGCTTTGTATTTCAATTCGCATCATATAACTTTATCTTTGGCTTTAACAGATGCGTGTCTCACTCATGCTTCTAATCTTCAAAGGGGATATGCAGTTAAGTGTTCTCGTATATTATTAGGGATACATAAAACGATGGCCTCAATGTCAGGGGTGGAAACTTAACGTCGAACTTAACGTATAAAGCACAATAACAATCTTGGGAGAGAGAATCCCTCTCTTTGATAGTGTCGGAGGAGCGATTAAGACTATGGGAGTAATGAAAAACAGAGTGTAAAGTTCGTCTATAATCAAAAAGAAAAGAAAATAAAACTGGTAAAGAGTGTCCAAGTGAGCTACTGCCCGACAGGTTGTTGTCGCGTTTTTCTAAAGTATGTAAAAAACTTCTTAACGAAGCCTAAAGGCACTTGTTCTCCCCGTCTCATCGATCATTTTTTTGTTCTACATCATACCTAACTTTAATCCCCAATATCTCCTTATCTTCTAGTTTAAAGGTCCAACTTATTGAAAAGTTTTTTTTTTAAATACATGTGTTTTTTACTCTAAGATTACTCTAGATTCAATCCATCTATATGCACAATGTATTGAGTGTGTCACATTGAGTTCTACCACAAAACATGATTTCGTCGAGGATCTAAACCGCTAATCTACCATAGGTTATGGCCGAGTATCTGAATTTGATCTTATTTTACAGGGGCAGGTTAAAACTGTTTAATATCGTTATTTTAAGGGCAAATGGCCTCATTCGCAGAATTGTTTTTGGGCGAATTTTTGCTTTCTTTTGGTCGAACGAAAGTCACGTCAGCGAGAAGGCAGCCAATCGGGATCTTACGTGGAATGCGCGCGAAATTGAAAATTGGCTACAATTGTCAGATACGCGGAATTATCCAACGCGGATTTTCACTATCCCCGACGATTTTTCACCCCAAAATAAAAGTTTATCAGCAAAAATTTTTGCGTAAAGTTTAGTTTGATGTACAAAATGCTTGGTTGACGGCTTCGTGATTATTCTCAAGCCGCGGATAACTTTCATGACGCGGATTCGATTCCCAGGTTGACCAAAGTGTCATTCGGTTTTTTCCACGGAGTCTGGATTTGTAACCGGCTGATGGCAATAGGCGTACATGGGACTTACACATAAGTAGGTGTTCTATTAGATACACATTTGCCTAACCCTTCGAGGATTACAGTTGTAATGTTATGTTATATAATATATTTACGGCAGTTTCGCCCCATACTTATATTATTTTATTTCTACAACAAAAATCACACGTTACCCCAACACGCAACACGTAAACACGTCATGTTACAGCGCGTGGATTTACACGCGTGTTCGGAGCACGGCGTAAAGCCTGGCTTTGTGTTGCGTCCCGCGGTCCCGCCACCACTGGGGTGCGCGCGACACGTCGTGACGTCATGTTGTAGCTAAACACGCTGTTTGTATGTAATGACGTGTTGGATTGTTGGTGCAAGGTCTAGGGCAGCGTGGTTGCTTTTTCGTTCATTGTGATGTAACTGTTAATGTCAAATGGGACTAGGGCATGACAAGCATGAAGGATTAGGCATTGAAAGCTAAATAATAGTGAGAGTACCTAAATACCTATCACTATTTTTAGATATAGAATAGAGACGGAATTGGTCATGGTACTCGGGACGGTCGAAATTTTATTATTTCACGAGAACGATTTAAAAATACCCTTTGATATTCGTGGATTGCTTCCTGTTGATTTTCGATATCGGATCAGAAATTCTGAAGATATCCAAACCTTACGTCTTAATTTTTAGTATAGAAGTACTTATAACACATTTGCTGTTTGTTTTTGCCATTTCTACACATTTGTTGTACAATTAAAAAAATGTGGTTTCACCGCGCCTGAGTCGGGAGCAGGGTCCAAGTTACGGGTGGTTAGGGCTCCATAGACAGGAACTTCTTCACAATGCGGGCTGTATCGAGAATTACTGCGGCCCTTGATCCTACCGAGTGTAAAAGTACCCTTAACTTGTCATACTCGTCATTGCGATATTTTTTTGTACTAGACCATACATGGGAACCTTCTATTTACGTAGATATTAGGGGTCAAAGTTCTGACTTTTTCTTCAATTCAGTTCTACAGTAAATAGTTATTTGTTATACAAGAGTGCAAAGTTGTTTTTTAACCGCGTGCTCAATTTTGATGACCGAGCAAGCGAAAGATTCTAAAATTGAGTCACGAGCGAAGCGAGTGATTCAAAACTTAGAATCTTGAGCGTTAGCGAGGGAATCAAAAGAGCTCGAGGTGAAAAATCTTTGCACTCGAGTGCAACACGTAACTTTTCATCCCACCTCAGCGAGGAAATGAATAAACTCAAAAAAAAAAAATGCGCATCGTTAACAAATTCAGTTAATTCTGTTAGCGTCAAATAAACTCTAACTCGTCGCTAGATAATAAGTGGTCATTTTGGGTTTTTCACTTGTTTTCAAGTTGGATTCCTTGTTTTTAACCTATAGGTAACAATATGACGTGAAAAGAAAATGGCGCGCGCAAAACATATTAAAAAAAGTACACCAAGAAGGTTCCGAGTCTTGAGTTCTTAACAAATTAAAAAATAATATATGATTAATTCGGCACCATAGAGGTAGAAGTAAATAGGTTTAATGATGTTTTGAATTCCCATGCTTAGTGCACACGATGTTCTAAATTCAAATTTACTTTACCCTCAAGACGATAAAAACGGCTTTTGCACTCAGATATCGAAGAGCAAAAATACTCTTTCCGAGATGGGGGGATGAAAACGTCCTTTTTCACCCGAAAAAAGAAGTCGTTTCCCAGCAATAATTTTTCGTAGAGTTACTTATTCTGATGTACAGAATGCTTGGTTGACGGTTTCGTGTAGGATTGTTTTACACACTATATTATTTCGAAACAACAATGTCTCATGATTAGAACACCCACTACCCACACCTCGTAAATCAGCATCCCATTTTAAAAACAGCCATAGAATTAATTAAGCCATAGCTGTCTATTAGTGCGTCAGTACTTTTTGTACGGGCAGTCAATTAACAAGGCATGCGACGCCGGCGCAGACAAATAGTCAACTAGTCATGGACAGACAAATGAGCTCTTTAAACTATGCGCTTTATTTGTTTAGGAATTGGTAGGGCGGTGGTGTAAAGGGAGTTGGGGAGCTATGGAAGCGATGCTTAGCGATTCATTCACGATTTTTCAACAGTATAATTACAAATATTACTTACCTGATGTATATTTAAAACTCTAAGACAACTCTCACGCCTAGGTTTTCACAATAGAAAAGAAAATGTGCATGCATTTGGTATAAGTTTCATGCAAGGAACACATTCTTCTTTCGTGTCGAGGGGTAGGTAAGACTTCCTTAAACTTCTTGGGTCCAGTATATTGCCATGTTAATCGCGGCGTCTGTGCCATATTTTAGGTAAACAAAAGTGCAGATTGGGACACGTCGGACAATCCAGCAAGTTGGACATCGTCTAGTAGGGAACATCGCATTCACACTGTGTGTCGGGAAGATCTTTAATTTCCCATTTTGCCAAATTGTGTTTACAGCGGCTTTCTCGGATGAATTGGGTCAACAGTCGGTAAGTTGGGTCTTCAGGCTTGACTTAAAAAATTTAGTAGAACTAGCTCAAGTCCTACGTTACCAACTTTTGAGATTGTTAATCTGTTGATTAGTCCTGCAAGTACCTGCACATAATTAAAATATCAAACTCCTTATTAAAACCAGCACCCATGGCCTTATCATGCACTACTATCCACCCTATAACAATACGTATTTAATCCGAACATCGACCGTCGCACGCGCACTATAATATATCCGTCGTCACGACATCTGCTTCTTATTTTATCACTACGTGTCGTGGAACATCGGCTTTATCAAAAACATCGTTGACGAACACTCCAATACATTGTATTTTAAACTTTATCTGAATCAAATTATTGATCATTATCGTTTGATACAGTGTGGTGATTAAGATCTTGCGACTTATTAGTATTTTCTAATAGGCTGTTTTAACAACTCCCAAACATTGTAATCTAAACTTTATTCCTATCGTTTTATTGATGATTATGGTTTGATGTATTCAGGTGGTTAAGTCTTGTCTGATCAGCTGTTTTTTTCGAATAATTAGTATGTTTTCCAATAGGGTGTTTTATTTGCTTGTGATGTGAGAAGTATTCTCAGTCGATAATAGAGGATGAACTGAAATAACAGTGACGGGAAATTATGAGGTTTTTTCTTCATACTGAAGATTTTTTGACCTTACATCAACTCAAAGACATTGAAATATATATATCGTTTCAATTTCTTTGTCTTATATATGTCACCGTAAAATTGTCAAACACGTTATATTACAATATAACGTGTTTCTCTCTAGCGATATTGTAAACTCTCGAAATATTGTCAATTGAACATACGGAAGTATCTCTGCCCCCATAATCGGGACTTGGGGCACTCCCCCGTTAGGTTAGTTAGGTTCCTTTAAACCCTGCACTCGGAAATGGGGGCCCAGCGAAGCGGGGCTCCGTCGACTACGCTTTTTAGGGGAACATAAAGTGTTTTAAGGTTAGGTTATATTAATCGGTATTTCTCAGGAATGGTACATTATCTTTTCATGAGAGTGGTACCACTGGGCAAGGGGGACCCCTCCTTCCCTCCACACCGCGTGAGTTGACTACCATCGCATACATTTCACGAAAAATAATGCGTTTTATTGTAAGCAGTATGTTCGTTTGACAATATTTCGAGAGTTTACAATATCGCTAGAGAGATTACAACATAACGTATTTGACAATTTTACGGTGACATAATATATATATTTGGGTATAATTAGGTTTCTAAAGATTATACCGCAGTACTACCTTTTTTTCAAATTATTTGAGAAGAATAGGAAAGAAGGTGATAGATAGGGTACTCGGTAGTGCCGGTAGATAGACAGTCGGTCAGATAGGCAGTCGATGCATGTAAAAATCTGGCATTCATCTGCATCCGGTTAGATTGGTAGCCGACCCTCACATAGTTGGAAAAAGGTAGGCAGGCAGAAAATTGGGATATGATTACATTTAAATGCATCTTTATACTGAAAAAAGTTCGTTTTTTTTGTAGAAAAACAGTATTTATTATGCGTGATATCTTATATTATAGCCATCATAGAAAATAAACAGGGGGGGTGCCCCAAGTCCCGTTTATGAGGGCAAGAGATACTTCCGTATGTTCAGTTGACAATAATTCGAGGCTTTACAATATCGCTAGAGAGATACACGTTATATTGTAATATAACGTATTTGGCAATTTTACGGTGACATATTCAACAAATTACCCCTCGGTTTTATTCATATCCTGTTGTAGACCGTCAATTATACTTTCTGCAGCAGTAGTAATGTCGTCAGCAGAACAGTCTAAAAATATTAACAGATTGTTAACGATTTTACGCATATTTACTGAATATCTTTCTGCTTGTAAATCGGCCGTATCACCGCTGTTTAGCACCAATCACGACGCCATTTTTACTTCCGAAACTCGAATCTAAACGATATAAAACACACAGTCCAATTTCGCTAATATTTATACATCCTGTCCACCATTAAATTTCGCATTTTAGTCATTTTACTAAACACAAAACTGTCCCACCATAAATTATAATTTAATGTTTCCGGACTTCGAATTTCTTACCAATGTTACCACATTAAAAATTAATAGCCGTTTTAAAACTATTTCGCATTGGCAACACTAGCCACACGCGCCGACGGAGAAGGAAACGGAAATGTCCATTATATCATCTGAAAAACATGAATATTTTTATGAAAATGGCGTTATGAGGAAGCGATAAAAGTGTTTTATTTATAACATCTGTTAAGAGTTCAGAATACATAAATGAGTTTTTAAAAGAGGATAATTAAGTATGAGGAGTGATGCATTTTCTTTAATGAAGAATTTCCTTTTCGATCGTTCTGTCAGACCAGTAAGACGAGCCCTTCCCTCTTTTTGAAAGAGGCCTTATCATTTTTCCAGCATGGAACGTCAATCGTCATTCCCCTAGCCTAGCGTATTCTGATAACTGGGTGGAACAGTACTCCTTCCCAACTGCTGGGTAGGTCTTCCCCTTTTGTCCCACTCTTACAGCAACCAACCACTATCCCCATCTGACATCACCGTTCTCCTTGTTACAGTAAAAGACCACCTCCAACACTCGGACATCGAAGCAGATGAGCTAGAAACGGATGACCAGACCTCCAACCTCGATGATGACATACTCACGCAATCAGATCTGGACGAAAACGGTGACCCCAAAAGCCCAACCAGCTCAAGTTCCAAGAAAGGAAAGGGGTCTTCCTCCAGGGATTCCAAAGGAGGCACGAAGCCTAGAAGAGCGAGAACTGCGTTCACGTATGAGCAGCTGGTGTCTTTGGAGAATAAGTTTAAGACTACGAGGTATCTGTCAGTGTGTGAGAGGCTCAATCTGGCGTTGAGTTTGAGTTTGACGGAGACGCAGGTGTGTGTACTATTTACTATAATTTTATATTCATATCATACATCATTTTCTTGCCCTTATCCCAATTTATTTGGGGTCGCGGCTGCATGTCTTCTATTTTCATACTTCTCTATTACTCGTTGTCTTACCAGACGCCTTCTTCCTTGCCATATCATCCTTTACACAGTCTATCCATCGTTTTATTTATTATTCACCAAGATTTCTGTTGTTCCATTTTCTCATGTCATTTTTCATCTCAGTTATTAAAGACAGGGAAAAATTAAGAACGGAAGGAAAACCGTTGCCCAGAGCGACACAATGAGTTTATAATAAAAGCATTATTTTTTTCAAAATTGGAACGAAAGAAACTAACATAGTAGAAGTGGAGATTATACTGCTCTGGTCAATATTTAGGTACTATGTTGTAGTTACCAAACACAAAATATGTATTAAAATTTATCCGATACAAGGCAAGAACGTCTCAAAGTATAGTCTATAGCGCATCAATACAAGCTACTACAAGCTGCCAATTTTTTTAATACATTTAAAACTTTATCGCAAAAGGATAAGGTTCAAGGTTGATTCGGAAAATTTGTCAGTTTCGGGTAGCTTGATGTGCCGGCTTGTCTGTACCTTACCTTTGTCTGTTTGTTCCCTTGAAAACGTAGAGCTTAATTATATTAGCTTAAAACATATTCTAACATAACTATTTTCCACAGGTAAAAATCTGGTTCCAAAATCGTCGCACGAAATGGAAAAAGCAGAATCCTGGGATGGACGTTAACAGCCCAACGGTTCCACCACCTTCTGCAGGGGGCTTTCCATCAGGGCCTTACCCGGGGGGTCTGTTGTACTCTCACGGGGTCCCCTACCCATTCACAGGCCCTGGTCCTTACGCCCCCTACTTCCATCACCTGGCAGCTAATCATCATCACTCGCATGGCAGCCTTGGACACTCTCACACGTGATTGTGGCAACGCCCAGGGTCTCAAGACCCTCGGGTCGAGAAAGAGAATGAAAACAGTTGTGGACTTCCAAATTAGTGGTCCTTTCGGACAAAATAGTGTTGTGTACGGACATTTTGAACCCTAAAGTCTGTTCACGATTGTGTTGAACAGTTGACAATTTGAAATAAACGAGCTTTTGTACGTTCATAAAGAAAATGAGTTAGTGGTGTGCTGTTTTTTTTATTTGACAGACAAAAATGAGGAACACAATTAGGCTTTCAGAATCTAATTTCGTTTTTTCAGCTTTTTTTTTAAACGACATGTGTCCCAACAATAATGGATGTTAAATAACATGCATAAACAGCCTCACCGCAATTTAAATTTCGTCTTTCAAAAAAACTTAATTTAAATGTCACAATGAGCACTATTCGTGAACAGAATTTAGTTTGTAAGTGACGAAACTGTATTATAATAGTGCAATTTATTTAAGGTAACATTATGAATCGATTGTGATACGTATTTAATAAGGTAAATAAGAATATTATACATAGTATGTTTAACTTTAACAAAATCACTTTTTTTATTAACTGCCAATTGTGTATAATTTTAACGAAATTATTTAAAATTGCGTCTCCTCGCCTCAATTTATTTTAAATGTTAGGTTAAGATTGCTTATTATATTTATTAAAATTACTCAATCAATCAAATAAATAGTTAAATTTATTCAGTGCAGCATTTCGATTTTTAAATATTTATGTGTATTAAAATTTATTTGCATTTTAGCTAAAATGATCTCAAATTATTTCACTACATAAAACTTATTTGCTAACAGAGTTACAATAGCCAAACAATAATTGAACGAGTGACCGATTTGCCAAAAAAAAATACCTAAAACATTTTTCCATTTAATAAATACTGTAAAGTTGGTCCTTTTGTAATTATAACCTAAAGCCAGACGTACAGTCGGCAGCATATTTAATTATTACGAACTGTCCATTTCTCCAATTGACATTAAATCATAAATTGTTGATGGATAAGTTCATAATCGAATGAAAAGATTGAAGACAGTTTGTAGTAACTTGGTGCGCTAATGACTGACTTAGACTATAACTGCTAACAGCGTTTTTCACTAAGCATATTCTATGCATTTTTAACTAATTTTTCAATTGAACACCAAACGATATTCATAAGAAACGTAAATAAATAACATTAAGCCATGTTTATACCTTGTAAATATATCACTACATATTTACTTAAGAATGCTCATTTATAAGTACTGCTTTTATGCTAAGCAGTTGTAATTAATTTATCATTATGTATTTTGCTTAATTTTATAATCTTTTCAAACATAAATTGGTCTGGATTTTTGTAATATGCCATAACATCTCTAATGGCTTCTGAGATTAATAAAATACATTAAATACAATCCTATTGGTCATTATAAGTTCCTATAAAACGTCCATTGAACTGATCAAAGTTTAATTTACCCAATTGATCCAATGGCCACCAGAGCATAACCGCACGCGCGCGCCCTCTACGCTAAGCCACAATTTCAGGCGACTACAGGAGCTAAACGCGAGTTTTACAATGCCTGAAAGTATATGATTCACTGCAATAAACAAAACCAGAAAAATATTTGATATACTTCAGGATTTATGCTAGTATGATAGTGTTTTGAAAACATAATACAATTAA
Organism: Xestia ashworthii; assembly: GCA_950022955.1. Taxonomy (NCBI): domain Eukaryota; kingdom Metazoa; phylum Arthropoda; class Insecta; order Lepidoptera; family Noctuidae; genus Xestia; species Xestia ashworthii. Next base: position 14,892,547 of record OX465570.1, on the reverse strand, counting down.
TTTTACTTGACAAAAAAAAATCACGAACTTATCTCTTAAAAAATACTTTAATGAGTAAAAGCCACACTAAAATACATGCGATCATTCTGATTTTTAGGCAAATAATTCTACAAGCAACATATTAGCATCGTAGTGTTTTATTTTTTCAGTCCAATCAATAGATTTTTTGTAAATCGATCGAATCCACTCATTACGCACTACTCGGCCAGCAGCGAAAGACGTAACAACCACTTTGTCGAGCAAGCTGATTAAAACTTTATTGTAATAGTATTTCGAACAAAGTTTGAACCACCACAAACAGAGTTGCTAATTTAGCTCATGTAGTCCCCTTCACCTACCAATTTGTCACATATTTATGTCGTGTACAGGGTACGCGCTTGATTTTCGTATCGTGGCGATGGCGTTCAAAAGATTGAAATAGAAACTACAATAGAGGGTATGGACAAGTGGCGATCAATTACTCCTGTAGTATCAGTTTTGATGAGTTTCAATATCATATACTTTAAAATATCATATCTATAATCGGTAAGCATGTTCAGACAATATCCACCTAAATTAATTATAGATAGGATTCAAGTCAACGTATTTTACTCTTTTCACTGACTCCAATTTTTCACATGATCAAAGCCTCAAATAAAAGCATTACCTTTCGAATGGCACATACTTACAACAACTAGATACAGCTCTTGGGTTGGGATCCATTTAAAGGGGTCCATAATTCTAAGCCATTACAACCGTACCTATTACGTAATAAGGCTGCTGAAATCAATCTATCCTAATTAGACCAAAAACTTAGGAACGTGATCCATTGATTTCTGTTTCATAATCATGAATTATAGTTGCTGCCATTTAAGATGACAATATCGGTCATTCACCCACCTACATTTATCAAAGTTCTTTGAAAAAAATAAGCCTGTTCAAGTCTTGAATCGTCATCTATTTTGGTTCGTACGAAGAGACATTAGGGAAAGGGCAATGAACGCTATTGTCATTTTAACTGGCAGCAAGTCATACAGTGTTAAGACGCACCGAGGCACAAATATTGATTGTGTGAGCAATCGAGTGATCTATGTGTGAGTGTGCTATGTACTAATGGAATAATATAATTAATAGATTAACATCACTAAGACACCAGTCACAACATTCTTAAAATAGTCACAGACGGTATTATGAAATGATCACTTCGTGACCATTGGAATGGGAATGTAACGTTATTCATATCATAATCTTAATATGATTCTGCCAAAGCGAATATTTGAGGCTTCTCTTTTTTTGTATGGGAAATCATCAAATGACCCTTCCCCTTTCCCGCTCTGGGCGGAGTGTCAGACTTTTACTGACTAAAACCCATCCATGTTTCTTCTTCGCTCTTTGAATTTCCCCCCTAATTCTGTAAAATTTTCGTGTGATGTAATTTTTACTATTACCTGCAAAGTTCTTTAAATATGATACAGATTCAATAAACTAATGTGTCCATATGTTTATTTAACTGTTGAATTTCTTACTTTCTTGTCTGAACATGCTTCCCTATAAATATTTAAGTATTTGCTAAATACGATGCTCAACGCTGTAAATATTTGTAATTAACTAGTTCGGCCATTAAATTAACTCGATGTTGATATAAAATAGTTTCAAGTTATAACAAACTGGTTTTATTTACGCTATAGTTTTCCCTATTTGCCAGCAAAGAAATATTGCTATCACAAGCTTTCCCTTGAGGGTGGTGATGACAAAAAGGAAGAAATATCATAATTGGTCCACAATTTAAGAGGCCTGTTTTGCTTTAAGTGTACTTGGCTAACTATACGGTCAATCGTACACTTTTTAAAACAGATGTAATTTGTTTATCGAATCGGCAAAACAAATTACATCTGTCGAGTGAGAGTTGGAAATGGATTACTCGAAATAGCTGGAATCGACATAGAGAGAATGATTCCTAAAATCCAGCAGTTAGAAGTGGACATTAGGTACTTCCACAGTTGGGATGGACACCACCTATCTGTGAGGCGAAGTGGACCGTAGATATTCCACTACATGGGCCTAGTTTTTAAGTGGAGTCACATATTTGCTTCAGGCTAGTGGTGATCAGAAATCGGTGAAGCGTCAGGCCCAGAAGGAGATGGCGTGAGCTGGACTACTAATAAGCTGGTAAAGTCTGGGTGGCCAAAGTAGGTACAAAAATTGAAGTTCGCGAGATAGGTACCCTGCCGCATCCACCGTGTGGGTTTGGCTGAAAAAGGGAAGAATGTCCTTTGTTCTATTTAGTGGAACACAACAGGCTAATAGTAAATACTTGTGAACTGGTGATAAAATATTTTGCCCAAAGAAAAATGGATCCGCCTGTGTACACACGACAGCTAATCATGCTATACAAAACCAGTTTATGCGAATCTCTCATTGTGCGGGTAATCTACACAAATCCAGGCCATGTTATACTGGAAATGTAAAGCTTGATGTACATGCAGCTTGTGCAGCTTGCCGTGTGTACGATTTAGTGAATGATAGCTAGTAGGCCGTTAAACTACTCTAAAAACTACTCTGATAATTATCGAAACCCAGTTTCGCATGCCGTAACCATTACCTCTCGGAAAATACTGCCCTCACTCGTATTAAGAATGCTCCATAAGATATTGATTACTCCATGTTCATTGTTCAGTAAGTCAGTGGATGCTTACGACGACGTGCCAAGTGCCAATAATTCATTATTCACATTTTATAACTTGATCATCAGCCGAAACCAAACCATTTCTAAATAAAGGTTTTTCTATATTTATGATACTTTTCTTGGTCCTTATTTTTACACGATATCATCCATCTATTATTTATTAAATTCATGGGCGGGGGAAATAGGGGAACTCCTATCGCCTCGAGGCATCTTTAAGGGGTGAAACTACCCTTGTACCTTCTTAAATATTTAAGATGAAAAATAGCGTAATATGAAAATAAAATTACTTATTGCATATACATTCAGATTTGAAGTTTGTCGTCGGAAGGACCAAATTTTTCGTAAGCCTATGACCGACTAGAAACTGACTGTGGGCCTCATCAGCCCACTAGATGTTAACCAGTTTCGTGTTTTTAGCTATTAAGTAAGTATATCCGGCTATAAACTGTGTTTGTTGCATATCTAAAGTTTTTTCAATATTCTTGGACATGAAATTAAGCAACTGACACATGTAACAAACAATCATATTAATATCATGCTTGTTACTAGTACCTACTTGTAGCAAGAGTTAAAAAGGATAATGTGAAAAACGAGGACTAAACTCGAATAATCAACATGAAATGTAAAAACTTGGCCTCGTAAGAGTCGTAAGTATTGACACAAGCTCTATGTTAATCCAGCAATATCGAAAACAGTCCTTGACAAAATTGGCAAATACATCAAAGAATAAATAATTGACACATACGACGACGACTAGAAACTTTCACGCGCTCTCAAAACCCCATGATTGACAACTTTACATCCATCCTTCGAGATTAACTAGCTAAAAATGTGTTGAACGGCTTTTTTTTCAGTGCGGCCTTCTTTGAGCGGTTTCAAAATGGCGGCTAGTCATCTGTCATTTTTAATTGTATGTCAAACGGCGCGTACAGGACGGCTTGCCGACGAGGAGGCATTATGTATATTTAGTTTATTGCGTTATAAACGAAACTATTATTGGCAACCCTAATTTGAATTTGGCTACTGTTTTGTTGAGAGAATGTGGAGGTTAATTTATTATAATTTACTCATTTTCTGTTACTTACACCTCTAGGAATTTTGTGAAAAAGGTGGAGTAAAACAGAAAATAGATGACTCAATACTTGAGACATTTAGAACTTAATTTAGGAAGCCAAATTCAGCGACATCGCAGCAGGCCCAAATGGAGGTACGATACTCTTCGAATAGTACCTAGTCCTAGATATTGAAGTTATAGAATTGGAAGGCTCGTATGAGGCCTTTGCTCGACAGTAGGACATTAAAGGTTAGTTTAAAAAATGAGTACATTGATATACAATCGAATGTTTTAAGTTGTACCTTCAAAGATAGGAAACCTTTTATTCAGTCTACAAAAGATCTAATTTTAAACTAAACTTTCCCAGACACAACCAATAACCGCCATACTGCATCCATATTCCGTTAGATTCAAAACTAAAACCGTTTAAAATCAATAATAATCGTCCTAACTGACCGGAATAGGATGTCGTTTAGGTGTTTACAGTCCAATGCCGGCTGTTAACGACGTGATCGTCGGACATCAAAGTAAAACCAGCCATCGACGTACTAATGGGCGCTTTGAACGCCATAACTGTTTCAGGATTTTAATGTCTTAATTTCACTAAGGACTGTAGGCACCACAAAGGTGCTGTTGAAAATGGCTGGGAGTGAGAGAGATAGAGATGTAGATGTCCTTTAGAAAGGAAAAGGGATAGATGATCTGTTTGTCATGCAATTAGTAGTTCTTGGTGTTTACGAATCATTTGTTTATTTTTTCATCTACCTGAAGTAAAAGATTTTGCTTAATCTGAGACTAGAATGCGCCTTTTTCAGTGGAACAATAATTTACCCACTCTGAAAATTTCTTATAGTGACAAGCAGACCCGTAACAAATAACTGCAGCTACTTTTTAAATAAATATTTGTGATATGCAACCTATGGAGAAACCAGCTTGCTGTTGCTTGCTTGTTCGGTTAGTTGTTTGATTGACCAGTACGCCAACCATCCTTTGATTCCATAAGTTTGAATACCAGACTATTATAACCAATATTTTCAAATTCTCAAAAGAAAAAAAAAACATTTAACCCTTTTGGACCACTCGTAAGCGCCACAGAGTCCATCTCCGACTCACAGCTACTGCACACATTTATTTCACAATAAACTATTTATATAACGTTTCTTCAGACATTCGACAAGAACAAGTGGCAATTAAAAGTGACAAATGGTATGAGTTATAAGTCCTCCCGTGTCATGTTGTAACGGTGTCTTCAGACGTTCAGACGCTTCAAAGATGTTACGCCGCTCTCAGATCTTTTCACTGGCCACTTCACACTTGATGACAGCGCAGCGGTGTGATAGTTAAAAAAAAATGTTGAAGAAAAAAAGTTTTTTTGGTCTTTGTCTCTTTGGTACAGCTATGAAACTCTGGGTGTTATGATTGTGTGTATGGTTAAGATTGGTTGTTTTAATTAGTTAATTGTCTATACTATAATGACTTCTTACTGTGAACTGCACATGCATAAATTCAAAGATTCTTTTGGCGTTTTGCAGGTTTAGCAATTTTTTTATATTTCAACGTAAAAACACTGAAACTGTAGAATTTTGGAAGTATCAGGACATGTGTCGAATTAAGTAGGTAAATAAATACCTTAGGACCAAACTCAAATTCTATATCTGGTCCTCTGCATTAATCACAGTTAGCTGGTTTTTCACTTTCCTTTGTGCAAGATGGAGACTACTTACCTACGAACTCCATTTAAAAAGCCATTTAATATTATGAGGAAAACTACACAAGAACACCACCACAGTTTTTCCTAATAGATTTAAAAGAAACATTAAAAGATTAAACCAAATTAACGCGACACTAATTGCATTTAGATATAAAATGTGACGATTAATATTGGACCATAGAAACCTTTAGCCATAAACAAGGCGGTATCTAGGCTGTTGGCGCTTGCCACTCTAGCCAGTCGTTAGCATTTGACAGATGACAGATAAAAAAAAAGATAAAAGCAAATGTTATGACGTGTGACCGTTGGCTGTATAGCCATGTCGTCTAGTACATTAAAAAGCAATAAATGTTCCAAAGAAAAGTGTACGAAGACAATTTTGTAAATTATTATAGGTCGTTTGTGGGACAAAAATACGCAAAGTTCCTCTTTCGACATGCATAAAATTATATATTTTTTAATATCTTATCGTTGGTTCCGATGTTGGTTCGTCTGTAACTCATTTGTGAAATATGGTTTAAAGGTTTTTAACTCGTAGTTAAAAAGCGCTAAAATAAATTTTACACAGTTCCGCGTTTTCCAAACCAGCTTAATTTATGATGACAAGCTTTTATTCAGACCGAGTTAAAATCTAGGTCATTCTTTACCTATATGTTTGTCAAATTATTTCAGGGTATGTACCAAAAAGTATACCTCATCATCATCGTTACAATACCTTTACCTACTGACTGCTGGGTAACTAGGCCTCTGTTTTCTAGTGTCAGCTCCTCGTTCCTGTGCCAGCCTCATCAGGTTTTACCTGCGATGATAACAAAAGCACACCCAAGAATAATTTAATCTTTTGACCGCCACAGCATAAACGCTCGCGCGTGCCCTCCACGCCAAGCCACAATTTCATCTACTATTTGTCACATATTTGTGTCGTTTGGCGTACAGGGCACGCGCTTGCTTGTCACGTATAAGTGACAATGGCGTCCAAAAGGTTAAGTATTCTTGGGTGTGCTTTTGTTGTCATCGCAGGTAAAATTGCTTTATTTCAAAGATCGAACAAGAAAATTCACTGTCTATCAACTAGTCGCAAAAAAAACAATTACGAAAAAATTTTCGTGTCCACAAAACCACTTAAACGTTCTTCATATAATAATATTTAAATAAAATTTTATTTTTAACATTAATTACGACCCTTTTAACAAACGATAGTGGTTGTCAGAACGTGCCAAACGTCTCTTGTTTTTACTTTAATGTGTTTTTTTTCTAAATTATTGTCTTTTTGTCGCGTAAAACGTAGTCGCTGAGTATTTTTGTGTGTGATATGGACTTATGAATTATATTTCTGCGTTCCAAAGAGTTTGTCATATAGATATGAGACATAGAATGTAACATTTGATTTTGCGAAATATTTCTTATTGAATGCTGTTTGATAGTGTCAGACTATTTTTTTTAAATTTCATGAGTCTTTCTCTATGTTGATTTTTCAAGGTTTCTCTAAAGGCATAGGAAAACCGCTATACCTATCATGTAAAATCTAGAAATCAACAGATCACGGATTTTTTATAGACTCGTTTAAATAATTTGCAAAAGTACTTTCATAAAAGAGTTTTTTCTCGTCTAGAAATGGTAGGTACACACTTTAAGGGCTGTTGTATTTAAAATATTTAACTACAAATTCCTAGATTTGTTCTACAATTGTTTTAAGACTTCTACTAAATCCTACTATTTTTATTTGCGAAATACCAGTATGGTCCCTCAGTTCACACGCACATATGTATAGCTGGTAGGGCTAAAAGAAAAACAACTCACTTAAATCTAAATACTCCAAAAAACATACCTACTGCCTCCCAATGCTGGCGAAAACCTAATTTTAGACTCAACAGCATAATGAGCCATCTTAATATTAAACGTATGTAAAATTGACGCGCAGCATTCACGTTATGTTTAATTAAATGTGTATTTGCAGCCATTACGATCGTCATGGCCTGGTCTTTTGATCCGGACACACCTAGTCAAGTCGGGCGGTGTGGTAGTATGACAAGTGCTGTCATGCTCAATATTTCGAGTTAGTGGATATAAAATTAGATGGGTTTAAGATTAGGTCGCGATTTGGGTTGGTAATAATTGTTCAGAGAAAATATTACAGCAAGGATGCATTAAATACTACAGGCGTCGGCGTCGTGAAGGTTTTTAATGTAAAATTAACATTAAAAGCTAATATTTTAAGATTTAAATGAAAATGAAAAATTTGAATTTTGACTCCTATATCTCCGTAACTAAAAGAGTTGTATGGTCTAGAACAGTGATTCCCAACCTTTCTTGGACCAGGGACCACTTTGATGTCTTTATTGTTAGCAGGGGTCATAAGGTCCTAGGATACCGACAAGATTATATCAAGGGTGTGACGTGATGGGTGCAGATGATGAAATAATACCTAAACGTTTCTTATGTGACTTGGTGGTTTATTATTGTAGAAATCGTATGATTAAAAATAAAAACTGAAACAATAAATAAAAAATACATGGTTAAAAAAAAACAGTCCTAGTATGACGAAATTTTTAATAGGCGGCGAGGAGCCGCAGTTACAAGATAGTATTTTATTATCAAAAACTTACCCCGTGCGTCGGGTTTTTTTTTAGAACTTCATTAAATAGAAACCAGCTGTGCTAGTTAGAGCAAACACTCAATACTCTGGTAGTAGGAAGAAACTTAGGAAGATGTATATCGTTACATAATTTTGGTAGGACTGATGATAAAAATGGCTGTGCAGTCAATGCGTCAAGCCAATTTTAAATTCGAATTTTGAAAGGACTGTTACCCCGCCTGTCACGCGGGAGACGGTTCGATTCCCCGCCGGAGAGCCAGTGTGACGTGATGGGTGCAGATGATGAAATAATAAACGTTTCTTATGTGACTTGGTGGTTTATTATTGTAGAAATCGTATGATTAAAAATAAAAACTGAAACAATAAATAAAAAATACATGGTTAAAAAAAAACAGTCCTAGTATGACGAAATTTTTAATAGGCGGCGAGGAGCCGCAGTTACAAGATAGTATTTTATTATCAAAAACTTACCCCGTGCGTCGGGTTTTTTTTTAGAACTTCATTAAATAGAAACCAGCTGTGCTAGTTAGAGCAAACACTCAATACTCTGGTAGTAGGAAGAAACTTAGGAAGATGTATATCGTTACATAATTTTGGTAGGACTGATGATAAAAATGGCTGTGCAGTCAATGCGACAAGCCAATTTTAAATTCGAATTTTGAAAGGACTGTTACATTTCTTTCTTTGAGTAAGTAAGCACTATGGAGGTTTTTTAGTCGTCGTGGAGGTTTTACGTCCACGAGACTGTAAATGAAACGACATCGTTACAAGGGGAATGCAAAATTTGAAAAATGTGATGAGAACCTTTAGAAAGTGAAAAATACAAATGCGATCGAAGTGAGCTCAAAAAATTTAGCAATCATTCATGATACAAAAACAGGGATTATCAAGTAGATTTTTGTAGAAATGCTTATGAAAATTTAGCACCACGCCTGTAATAGGTTTTCAATTAGGTTGGGTTGAGCATTCTAACCTTTCGCGGAACATATTCGAAGCTCTTGTGGACCACCGGTGGTCCGCGGACCGTAGATTTTGAACCATAGGTCTAGAACGAAAAAATACCGTAATGGCGCGGCGGGGATAAAAAGTGCCTTTCGGCTTCGTTAAGGGTGGTTTTTCACCCATTACACTTAATATTGTAATAGGCATGACGACAGTATCAAAAAATTACAAATCTATTTAGTCCGTCAGTTAGATTACTTATTGAAAAACTAGCGGACCCACGCAACTTCGTCTGCGTCACTTAAGAGAAAATCGAAAGGAAAAAAAATCCCCGTTTTTGCAACATTCTTCATTCCTGCTCCGCTCCTAATAATCGTAGCGTGATGTTATATAGCCTTAAGCATTCCTCGATAAAAGGAGACAAATTTTTTTTTCAATTCGAGCCGGTAGTTCCTGAGATTAGCGCGTTCAACCAAACAAACAAACTCTTCTGCTTTATAATATTAGTATAGATAATGGTCAACTCACGTACTTTTTGTACATCAATGAATATTGACAAAGATAAAAACTCGGGAGTCAGGGGGGTCGTGACGGCAGAACTAGCTAAAAATTATACCTAGGCGTGACGTATTGGGAATTTTAAAAGCGTCGTATCTTCGTCAATTTTGATTTACGTAACAAATGAAAAAATACGGATCAAATATTTTTAATAATCTACCTGATGGACTAATTAGTTTTTTTTTTGTCGTCTACCTTATGCTAAAGTAACTCCTGACTGTGACACCATTCGGCTGACGGATGATGACGGATTTGGATGAAATTTGGCATACAAATAGACCATAAGCATAGCATAATCAGGATATAGGATACTTTTAAACCTGGCTTCGCCCGCGTAGTGCCAGCGGGCGGGCGAAGTCACGGACAAGAGCAAATCCAATTATTAATTAGCATGATTATAGCCCAGGGCAATTAGTGTTAGAGTCAGTGGCTTGTGGCTAAGCGATTATCATTGCTCTAATTGCGCCCTAATGACCGAACAGGTGGCATTGAGTGTCATGTAGTGGTGTAACACATAGTTAGTATATATATAGTTCAGTTCAAACTTTATGGCGGCTCGGAAGTTAGCTGCGAGTGACAGTCTTATTCAACACACATACATACATGATTAATTAAAACTATTATGGCGGCTCGGAAGTTAGCTGCGAGTGACAGTCTTATTCAACACACATACATACATGATTAATTAAAACTAATATTTCCTTTTATAAACAAATTAACAATTATTTGTCTTCTAAGTTCAAACATAAATAAATAAACATTTTTTTTTGTATTAGGCTGTATAACGGCTTCTTACCTTTGCTTCTCCTTCAACCTGGCGAAAGCAAAGCGCGGAAAAAAAAATTAAAATCATAGTCTCGTAATAATTCATGACACAAATATTTTAAATTCTTTTATTTTATTTCTTCAAAAGAGTATTGAAAAACGTCGTTTGATACACGTGGACATTTGTTATTGCAGTTCTCGGCTCAAAAACACCCTCGCCTGCGGCTCGTGTGTTAATACCGCGTCAAACTACAATAACAAACTTTCTCCACTTGTATCAAAATGTAGTGGAGTTGCGAAATCTATTTTACTTGTACTTTGTTTCAGTCGTTTTCACGTTATTTGAAAGAACAACGCGGTCACCCATGAGCGCAACGTACACTGGTCCCCATCAAAGTAAGGTTATCGAGGCATAACAAAGTGACTGTCAATAAAGACCAAAAAATTTGGTCCTTCGGTACGAATCTAAATACTTATAGAAGTAATTGGAGACCATACGTAAGTGTTATTTAAAGTAACTTCATTTTTATCTTTATAACTAGTAGTTTTTACTTAGTAGAAACTATACCTAACTCATGCCTCTGAAACATAAGCCAGTTAGTGCGCCAAGTACATCTCTAGCTGTAATAGTTATCACTATTTCACTAGACTAATTATTTTTTTTTTAAGAAAGAAAGAAAAAGCATTTATTAGCCAGCACAGGACAAAACAAATAAAAATGAATAGTATTTACAACTAATAAAAATTAAAAATAGATTAAAAAATAAAAATAAAAAAACGAAACTGATCTTGTACGAGGTCAAAAGATGGAGATGAAGACGTAGATGGTCCGATTCTCAGGTCGGGCAAAGCGTTATTGAGTTTGTCCATCAGAAAGGATATATCACCCAGCCCTCATACGTTTTTGGGCTATTTTCAAAAGTAACCGTGGCCAACCAAAATAAGCTTGCAAATAGTTGAGTGACTAGGTCTGAGCACCGTACGTTAGCACGGGCAGGATAAACACATCGATGAGTTTGGGCTTCAAGCAGATCGGCAGCTCTCCCTTGACCAAAAGTATTTATATTTTAGTAATCATTTTTATTTATTTAAAACTTGGGTATAGATCTTGCGTGCCATAATAAAAAATGTTGATATCCATAGCTTTATTTAAATATTGCGTTTATTGTAGTTGGTCGGCCAAAAAAAAAACACCCCAATCTGGGTGATCTCGGATATTTTGTGGTTGAATAACTTCTCGGTGAATTGACTTACACCGTAGGTGTAATAATAAAAAATGTTTATTATGTTATGCTCTATCCAAATAACAGTTTATTTTGGAAATACTTACTTACTTTTGAAAATAGCCCAATATGGGTGATCTCCTTTACCTACTTACATACCAGCTCGGAGTCTGGATTGCTAACAGTAGACTTGACTTGAGAACCTTTTGAAGATCACATGCAGACGTGATATTACGTTATATGGTGAACACAAATTCTCTTTTTAACACTTCTTATTCCCATCTTACCGTAAACCCGTACAACTTTTCCTAGATTCTTTGCAATTTTTGATTCCGCATCAAATATTATAACGTAAGTACTTACTTACCTGCTGTAACTACAAATCAAGTTTTAATGAAAGTTTTTCACACGAATTTTGGCCCACAAAGACCACCAATTTTGAGACACAGTTTTAGTTTCAGATGCGACTTAAATGACATTAGGAAGAGTCCGTTACTTACGTAGTAGGTATTGCCAGAGCAATCAATATTCGTCCTAAGATTAAATAATAAGCGCAACAAAAAATGTTGCCGGCTTTTTAATGTGTGAACGTGGAAATCTTGTAAGGTTTTACGTTATTCCAAATGGTTATCGTTTCATCCAAGATCACTTTAAACTTATCTTCCAAATAACAACATCTTTGAAATGCAAACTGCAATGTTTTGCTCAATGTTACGAACAGCTACATAAAACGTCTCTTATTTACAACTCTGTTTCAGCAACAAATTACTTTCAGCACCACCCTAGCGAGTATAAACTTTAATTTGTGTGAGTTAAGGTTGGTTTTTGGGTACTATTCCGACAAGTTTCAGGGTTGTAAAATATTTTGTTGATTCCGCTTTATTGGGTAGTTACATTATTGAAGTGGGAATGATTCCGTTTCGATATTTTTAATACAAAATGCGTTAATATCAACACTATGTATAGCGTTTTTATACACGTGTGCTTTAAACGATAGATACAGGTTATTAAAGATGGCGTTAATGATTACCGAATTAAAAGTCAACCATTTAAACATTAAGAGTTCTTTTGGTAGAGAGAAGTAGTTTTTTATGTATATTTCATTGCGCCGCGTCTATAAGCTCTGAAATATTTGGCAGAAGTCCGCCAATCGAATAGTACACCCGTAGTTTGCCCGTTAGGTTTCATTTCATGCAAAGAAATGTGTCTTGAAAATCTTACTTGCCACGCATTTTACAAAGCAAGTCTGGGTACCTGCAATCCAATCGATTTTAGAAGAATAACAGACACAGCTTCAATCCTATGTAAACCCATTCACTTCTGAAAAATACGCCAGTTTAAGGCAATCTTGTTTGAATCCATTGTAGTCTAACTTATAAGAAGCTCGGCTTCGAGTCAATTTATCGTCTCGCAATCGGCACTTAAACGTCACAAATCGTCAGTAATTGAGTATTCAATTCTTTTATAAATTGCCTCCGTATCCGCCTTCGACTTACACAAGGGTGTGTGTTTCCATGGCACGAGTGCGAAGAGTCTCTTTGGCTGTTGAATAACGTATCGTGGTTATAATAGTTATGTCGCTTTTAAAGATGAATCAAAATTATTTTTAAAGTGTATTGTTTTAATTAAGCTGAGGATCACCACTCTTTTTAGCCATCAAAATTACACGCACTTCATACCTAGTGCTTAGCTGGAACTACTCGTACTAGGACTACTTACTTGAACAATAAAATTATAAAAAGATTTAGATCTTTACAAGATTAGGTAGTTGTGACAAAACGCGTTTACATAATCTACATACATTATAATTATGTAAGTACTATCACTACATTTGTTATAAAACAAAGTCCTCCATCGTGTCTGTCTGCCTGTACGCGATAAACTCAAAAATTACTGCACCGATTTTACTGCTGTTTTCACCAATGCATAGAGTGGTGGATAGATTCTCGAGGAAGGTTTTAGTATATAATTTGTACGCGGGCAAAGCCGGCCATCGGCCAGTTAATTTGTATATTGTTACATCCTTTTTTTCTAATGAATGAAAAAGAAAGCTGTGGTTTACCAAGCAGTGACGTACAATACAACCTTTAAGATGAAATCAATGGAAACGTACCCTCTCTAAGACTTCATTTAAAAGCTGCATATTTAGGCGAATCCTGAATGAGCTTTAAGCTTTTAAAAAGAATCATAGCGACGTCGGAGTACACCCGATGGCAGAAGTGTCTCTTGATTTAATTGTTATTAAACCTGATGTTAAAATAATGTCAAAGATTGTGAAGATTGAGCTTCGTAAGACTGGTTTTGTGATTTCATACCCAAATAGGTTTCTGTAAGTATGTATATGTATACTATTTCGTCAGTACTATTTATCTATTAAATTTAAGTTCAGAACTAGAGAATACTTGCGTTAGCGTAAGTACTGTTTTACCAATAAAATTCATTTTCCAAATGGTGTGTTTCTATGAATGATATTATGTATATGTGTTTTTGTTGGAAGACTGACATCCGGTCTTACCGCGGGGTATCGTTTACCCAGTTACTGGCTTTTTTTAGGTCAGATGGGTAGTGGCTCTATGTTAAGTACAACTATTTCAGCTACATTCGAGTAGACTGGTAGACGACCCTAACATAGTTTGGGAAAAGGCTAGAGTTATTTTGATTCGCTGCACTGAGTACCTATGGTGAGGACATTTTGTGAGTGTTGTAACACTCAAAAAAAATCCTTATGATAGTTGCAACTCTCATCATTTGTTAACCTAAAAAAAAAAACAAACCAAGTGACACAAAGACTTGGAGTAAGTTTTGCCTGTGGCTGTACACCGCTCCAGCACAGTAAGATACCGCGTTAGATCCTTACGAGAAAATTGCTTCCAACGATTTGTTCAGAGAAAACTTCCCATTTCTGTATGCCTAATATACATTTACATAATTCACTAATGTATTTTTTAAATGTTCGTTACGCTGTATTTATATTAAGAGTCGTAGTAGCTTCTGCTATGTACTTATAGTTCTTTGAACATTATTGTGAAAATGCATATTTACAACAGCAAAATCCAATCGTTCATTATTTTACATCACCGTGTTAGAAATTGGCCCTTTGGTACTAAACAACGTAGTTTTGAAATGGATGCTTTATATTCCGTTCCCTTGGGAGTACGGGTATTAAATATAGCCTATGTTACTCAGTAAAGACGTGGATTTCTAATGGTGAAAGAATTTTTAAAATCGGTCGTGTAGTTTTACAGTTAATATCGTAACAAAGAAATCAAATCTTTCCTCTCAATAATAGAAGTATTTATAGATTATGCCAGCCATCTTTGTAGAATAGTTGGCATCATTTTCATAGTTGTACTTTTCGATCGGTATCATGGTTTTTTGAGGGGCTTTGGCTTTCTTTATTGTAGAGACAGCATTCTTTTTAAAATTTTTGTGAAACATCACGTGTATTGTCCCCTCAAGATTAGAGAACAGGTGTACTGAGCGAAGCTATAGCCATCGACCGGGACCAAACTTTTCATTTTTCACAATTTTTTGAATAAAATGAATCAAACACCGTTAATATAGGGTGGCTGGCAATAAGTGTACGATACTTTAAACACGTGATTGTGTTCATGATAACAAACAACTTTTACTATGGGACTAAAACTAAAATCGCGAAAAAAATCTGCTGTTCAGTACATTAGGCGATCATAAATGTACTGAACAGCTATTTAATAGTTTTATAAATACGGTTAAAACGAACAGTCTTGGTCTTTCGTTCCTTCGGCCCCTGTACGTTGTCGTCCCTAACACAATTTTCGCCCTTATTAGCCGTTCATCGAGGCGTGTTATTAAAATATAGATCACAGGCTGCTTACCATGACAATGGCGGATTAATGGATGGGTCGGCACTGTTCGCTGTTGCTATAGTTTAAAGTGACACTTTAATTTAGTCGAGTGTGAAGGTAAATGGGGTATATGTTTGGTACACATGTTGTTGGTTTTCTTGACATAAACAATAACAATTAAGTTAGTAAATACCTCGTTGGTCTAGTGGCGCAAGCATGACAGTTAAAAGGTCCTAGGTTCGATTCCCGGGTCGGGCAAATGTTATGGCCGCTCGGGCAGATCTTTAGGTTAAGCCGTGCTTGCCTAGGTTGGTCTGTGGATGGGTGACCACCCTTACATACCGAGTTTCCTCTGTGCCTCGGAAAGCACGTTAAGCTGTTGGTCCCGGCTGTCATTTGTTCATCTTTGACAGTCTTTACAGGTAGTCAGTGGCCCAAATAGTCTGACAACCGGGATATCGTATTAGGTACCCAGTATTAACTGGGTTGTGTAGGTCAGATAGGCAGTCGCCCCATGTAAAATACTGGTATTCAGCTGCATCCGGTCAGACTGGAAGCCGACCCCAACATAGTCGGGAAAAGGCTAGGCAGATGATGAATTTCTCAGTAGCAGCCACAGAGTCTGGATTTGCGCCCGGTTGATGGCAATAGGCTCGCCCCCAAATACACGGGACTCAAACATAACTGGCAAAATGTGGGTGTACTAAAACACCTCTGCCTAACCCCTCAGGGATTACAGGCGTGATGTTAAGTATATGTTTGAGTTTTTTTGCTCTCCGTGTTGAAAGAAAATTCCAGCTTTGTCTTGTTTATAGTCGTTTCATATTTTATATACTGGTATTCAGCTGCATCTGGTTAGACTGGAAGCCGACCCCAACATAGTTGGGAAACAGTTAGGTAGATGATGATGATGTTGCTTTTATTTGCCTAATATTTGATTATCACACAAGCCGTAGTATAGTCAACTTATTAGCTAATAATAAATAAACAGTGAAGCTTTTCGTTCCTAAGAAATAACGTATCCATGCATTATAAAAAAAAAAACAATTTAAATAACCGCGACTACCAAGCTTTCAGAAAATAAAGAAGATCCGTTCCGCTCGCGATGACAAAAGCCAATTCCGCTTTGCCGCCAGTTAGCTATAACTACCCTCGATATCTCGTTCTACCGTATTAGCTGCTTACTCGGTCGCGTGATTAAAAATTATGCAATCGCGTGCGGGCCGCCGCGGTGGACGGACGTCGCGTGCTCCCATTGTTGCTTTTAAAAGCTATTTAAAACGATAATAATGGGTCAAGAGCTGAGGTTTTTAAAATGTGAGAGAGAGGAATTTAGTTGGATTAAAAGATTTGATTTGACTTTTTGAAATCCTGTTGTAGGTTTACTTACTTAAATTAAATGAAGACAAGTTCTCTTCTTAGTTGTTCCTAAAATTACGACCTCATTTCGCCACTTATGTTTAAGTCCCATGTAATAAGGGCGAGCCCATTTCCATCGACCGGTCGAAAAACCAGACTCTGTGGCTGCTACTGGGAAATTTCTTATGGAAAAACCCAATAACACTTTGCACGACCCGGGAATCGAACCCAGGACCAGGACCCCATCTCAACAGTCGTGCTTGCGACCAGTTGATATATAAATAGTAATAAATATGGCCACACATGTGATATTAACCCTTAAAGCTAACTTCAAAACGACAAGACACTTATTATAATTTTATATCCAAAAACCCCACCAAACTCCACAGTGGTCACATTTAAACATTTTAAAGGAGCGTAGAATTGAACGTACTTTCCATATCACGTGGAGTTCCATCCAAGTTGGTCGTGCGGGTGTTCAGCCGTGAAATGGGTCCCTCTTAGCGTATATCGATTTAGGGGTTTGTACCCTCTCCTCAATGGAATTAATAGACTTGCCGCAGCGTCGGATGACAACGCATTCAGATTGCGTGTTCTGAAAGCGGTTGATACTTTGTGAAGCAGCGGTTGATACTATGTCTGTATTGATTTGGGTGTTTGGTTCGTAATGGTGTTGCAGTTCCACAAAACGACATTTCCCTCACGTGTTTTGGGAATGAATAAATTGGAGAGAATTACTACATAAATCTCATAAAGCTTGAAATCTGCATCAGTTTATGATCCGCCGGTACCGGTTTATGATCTTTAGAATTATCACGTAATTAGCTGAAAATAGGAGTAGGTGCTACTCGTACTTTCATGAAAACCATCCGACTAAATGATTTTTTTAAATTGTTTTCGTTTTTACACATTGTTATGCTTATTATGAAAAAAAAACATTACAAGTTAGAATTGCTAGAATAGAATTGAGTTTTTTTTTTGAACCAGTGGGTGCCTGAATTCAAAACATTCTGAAATCTATTACAAAGAACATTTTGAGACTAAATGGCGCCCAGCACGGGGCTAGCTGCCCCAAGCTGGGCGCCAATTACATATGTAACGATAACTAGGCGACTGTTATGTACAACGCGCTATTTTTGAAAGTGCTTCATTTTGTATGTAACAGAGAGAAAAGGGGGGGAGGGGATTTACCTCTCCTCTTCGTACTTCAAATAATAAACCAAGTTTATTTTCTGTAGGATTCCAAGGCGACTCCAACATGGTCTCGAAAAGGCTAGGTAGATGATAATGATCTTCTGTAGGATTGCAATCACAACAATAGGTGTAGGTATAAATTAGGTACCTGTAACTAACCGACGACGCTGACAAAGCTTTATCTCGAGTGCCTTACGAAGTAGAAAGTTGTCTGGCAGAAATCACGTGTTCTCCTGTTCTGATGAAGTGTATCTTAGCTGTTATAGAAACTTCTATCTATAATAGAAAGCTACTCAGACATCCCTTTATAATTTCCGATCGAACTTCGACTGCGTTCTCCACTGATACTACCAGATCAATGCCAAGTATAATGCAACTCCCCAAGTCCTGAACTCTACTGAAACTGAAGAAACAATCCAATTTAGACGAACTTGTTAACAAGCTGCGCTGAACAATATGACTTGCTGTGCTTTGATTTTGGATGCAAACTCACAATTAATGTTGAGGGGTATATGGTTTATTAAAATTATTATTAAGTATACAGCGTTGTTAGACTTAAATGGAAAGTTTGCTGCAAAACCCACTAAAAAGTAGAAACGTAGAAAAAAGCTTGTTTTTAAGTTTGATATCTCAAGCAATTATTAAATCACTAAATTATTAACCATGTCTTTGTAACAACCGCTAGTAGTTCCTTATTTAGAAAAATAATGTACTTAATGCTTTACTTTGAATTTAATCTATATATATAAAATGGTAAACTGACTGACTGACTGACTGACTGACTGACTGACTGACTGGGTGATATATCAACGCACAGCCCAAACCGCTAGGTCTACAGATTCCAAATTTGGCATGAAAGTTCCTTATGTGGTGTAGAGGTGCACTAAGAAAGGATTTTTCAAAATTCACCCTCTAAGGGGGTGAAACGGGCCCCCAAAGTTTGTATGGGGAAACAAGATTAGTTAGACTATTTTATTCGAAACTTCACAAGAGTACTCCTATTGATAAATGAGTAGAAACGGGTTTCAGGTTTTTTCAAAATTCACCCCCTAAGAGGGGTAAATGGGGTGACAAAGTGTAATAATCAACGCACAGCCCAAACCGCTGGGTCTACAGATTTCAAATTCGGCAAGTAGCTTCCTTATGTGGTCTAGGAGTGCACTAAGAAATTTTTTTTCAAAATTCACCCTCTAAGGGGGTGAAACGGGCCCCCAAAGTTTGTATGGGGAAACAAGATTAGTTAGACTATTTCATTCGAAACTTCACAAGAGTACTCCTATTGATAAATGAGTAGAAATGGGTTTCAGGTTTTTTCAAAATTCAACCCCTAAGAGGGGTAAATGAGGTGACAAAGTCTAAAAATCAACGCACAGCCCAAACCGCTGGGTCTACAGATTTTTAATTCGGCAAGTAGGTTCCTTATGTAGTTTAGGAGTGCATTAAGAAATAAATTTTCAAAATTCACCCTCTAAGGGGGTGAAACGGGCGTCCAGTTTGTATGGGAAACAAGATTAGTTAGACTATTCCATTCGAAACTTCACAAGAGTACTCCTATTGATAAATGAGTTGAAATGGGTTTCAGGTTTTTTCAAAATTCAACCCCTAAGAGGGGTAAATGGGGTGAAAAATTCTAAACATCAACGCACAGCCCAAACCGCTGGGTCTACAGATTCCAAATTTGGCAAGTAGGTTCCTTATGTAGTCTAGGGGTGCAATAAGAAATAATTTTTCTAAATTTACCCTCCAAGGGGTGAAACGGGCCTCAAATGTTTGTAAGGGGAAACAAGATTGGTAAGACTATTTCATTCGAAACCTCACAAGAGTACTCCTATTGATAAATACAAGATGGCGCCCAGGAAAAGTATTTGTTTTTCCATCTCGTGTGTCGTTTACATGGTTTTCGAGGTCGCTGATTACAAAAATGAGATCGAAATGAAAATCGAAATGGCGTTGAAGTAAATTTTTCGTCATGTGTGTCATTTTCATGTTTTTTGGGGTCGCTGATATCGAAAATGAGGTCAAAATAAAAATCCAAGGTGCCGTCTAGGGTTTTTTTTTAATATTTCCGTCATGGGTGTCGTTTGCGTGGTTTTCGGAGTCGTTGATAACAAAAATGAGGTCAAAATGAAAATCCAAGAAGGCACCTAGGATTTTTTTCGTTTTTCCTTCGTGGGTGTCGTTTTCATGGTTTTCACTGAACACGAATCTAATTTTTCTTTAACTTTTGTTTGTTTTCGTAGCTACGTATCGTTATGTAATTTACCGGCCATAGTAATTCCATCCTAGACAATAATTTTAAGATTTTACACAATACTTCTGCAAGGTTCCTCTGTTCTGCTTTGAAACCAACTAATTTATGAGAAACCCAGATATGTTTATCTTTAAAAGTCTGCTGGATCTTGAATTTTACTTACTCTTTGTTTTGCGCAATGAAATTCTCTCATTTTTTAATTACAATTACTCCGAATTCAACGCGAGCAAAGCCGCAGACAAAGCTATCTAATACATAAAAATCTCGTGTCACATTGTTTGTTATCGAAGTTCTCCGAAACGACTTCACCGAATTAACATTTTTTTTTGTGTATATTTGGTAGTTAAGAGAACAAGTCGAAGGCTACTTTTATACCCCTATGTGACAAGGGTGGTTTACGCGGACAAAGTCGCGGGCAACAGCTAGTTACTCATAAAATTAACTCTAATTGTGAGAAAAGCACTATGTTAAACAAATAGGTACTTTAGACGGTGCACCTACCGGCTTAGCGAAAATATAAATTAAGTAAATAATTGGACTTTTTAATCACTAAACCTTAAAATCGAACTTCAAATCTTTGCCCAATTTTTTAACAAAACTTTGTCGAAAAATCGTGGAAACTCGAAAAATTGGTGCTATATTGCCGGGCGGGTGGGTTGCCTGGCAATCGACGCCATCCACAGTGCAGGCTTTGTGATGCAGATAACCTTAATCCCTGTCTGTCGGCTGCGTGTCAACACCAACCGCAGACGAGCGGTGGAAACGAGGGGAGGCGACCAGATGATCTATTTCCAAATTGATTGTGAAAACAGTGCTGTACGTTCCTGGTAAATCATTCTTATGCAAACTTATTGTTTTAAGAGATTAAATAGTTAAAATTAAGAGAAGACCTTTGTGTTTTAAATCATGTCATTGTTTTCTTGTTTTATATTGTAAACAATACATACTTTTTAGTTTCAACATGTTTCCACCACTGGGAACCATAGTTGGACATTTATGCACATGTGGTTCGTGGTCACAAGAAATGTCTAAATGATACCGATACCATGTCACTGCCACACCGTTTGAAAACCATAAGAATTCATAACCTGTCAATGAAGCGATTTCCAATACAGTCTAAATTGACAATTGCGAAGTACGAAATGATTCGCAGTACAGACTTGGACCTTTACTTACAAATCATTCTTCCGAGCGCACCTCCATTAACATCAACGTCACGAGCGCCAAGCAACAGTGCGAAAGGATTATGAAGGGCTGAGATAGCAATTTGCGGCGTACTTAATTACAAGATAAATTACTATGTAAATTAATAGCCTGTTCTCCTCTCCTCGG
Source organism: Xestia ashworthii (assembly GCA_950022955.1). Taxonomy (NCBI): domain Eukaryota; kingdom Metazoa; phylum Arthropoda; class Insecta; order Lepidoptera; family Noctuidae; genus Xestia; species Xestia ashworthii. The sequence goes on along the minus strand of OX465570.1, from coordinate 14,871,070 downwards.
CGGGTAAATATCACGCGCCGTTTGGAATATTCCAACTTCCAAGCATCGCGCCGGTTGGAATATTCTAACTGCGGAGCATTTCCTACTGTTCCTGTGACGTATTTTAGCCGTCATTTCTCAGAATTTCATGTTTGTTAGGTGCTGCTAAAGCTAGATAGTCTAGCGTTGAGTGAGTAAAGCTAGTTTATGGTTTGAATGTAGATGTAAAATATTAAATTATCAAAGGTAATTCGCTTGGTACAGTCTGCAATTATGAGTTGGTATGGCTATTAAAGTGGGGGATGATTTAAGAAAATATGTTGTATGGACTTGTGTGTTGGATTGCTGTGTCAGTACGACAAGCATAACTGATATGACGACTAGGTAATAGAGAATCATGGAAGAACACATGTTGTAGGTTATGTGTAGAAGAATGATGATGCGAAATTCAGACATACTTTATTGTGTCTGAATGCTCACCTTTTTAGGGTTCCGTAGCCAAATGGCAAAAAACGGAACCCTTATAGTTTCGCCATGTCTGTCTGTCTGTCTGTCCGCGGATAATCTCAGTGACCGTTAGCACCAGAAAGCTGAAATTTGGTACCAATATGTATATCAATCATGCCGACAAAGTGCAAAAATAAAAATTTAAAAAAACATTTTTATTAGGGTACCTCCCCCAGACGTAAAGTGGGGAGCGATTTTTTTTTTAATTTTGACCCTGACGTGTGATATATTGTTGGATAGGTATTTAAAAATGAATAGGGGTTTTCTAAAATCATTTTTTGATAATATTAATATTTTAGGAAATAATCGCTCCGAAAGTCAAAAACAATGTGTCCCCCCCCCCTCTAACTTTTGAACCATAAGTTTAAAAAATATGAAAAAAATCACAGAAGTAGACCTTTATATGAACTTTCTAGGAAAATTATTTTCAACTTGATGAGTTGAATAGTTTTTGAGTTATATAGCACTTTTTCAAAAAAACGCAAATGATAACTTTGTTTTTCATACAAATACTATGAAAAACAAAGTTATTTTTGCTGACGAAAAATGTTGGTATTTTTAATGGTCTGGGAAGCTACGGAACCCTACAGTGAGCGTGGCCCGACACGCTCTTGGCCGGTTTTTTTAAGATAGCAAAACCAATGCAAAGAGATAGATGATCTAACAGTCGTATAGCCAACCATGATTTGCCTTACCTTATGACAAGCTCTTATTATGAATCTTCTTAATTAGAAATAATGACTTGAAACTACATTCGACGACAACTACACTTCGACGACCCAAATGGCGCAGCGGTCGTGAGGCTGCTTTACGTTCTTAGGGTCTTGGGTTCCAATCCCGGTAAGAGCAAATGTTTGTGTGATGAGCATGGACGTTTGTTTCCTAGTCATGGATGTTTATATGTATAGTAAGTATGTATTTACAAACAAAAAGTATATAACGTAGTATATCAACTGTCTGGTGTCCACGACACAAGCCTTGCTTAGTATGGCACAAGATGGCGCTGTGTGTAATGTCCAGCGATATTTATTTATTTACATTAGTATTCTCTGGAGATCAAGTCCAAACAAAAGTTAACCGAACATTTAATTCACGATCCATCACAAGTACCTATCTAGTAATTAATCAAACCTTTATTTGCAAAAGACATCATTTCCACCCTCACATTAAATAACTACTTAAGGGGGAGAAAACAAGACCAATTACAAAAATTATATTTGCACAATACCCCGCATTCATAAAGAACAGTGTGTTTGTTCATTTATTATTAATAAAGATTTGATTCTGATTCCGCTATCGGCGCCATGTTTGTTTAGCTGTCAAACTTCGTGTGCATGGCGCATGCGTGGCACGTGTCGTTCAAATAGAGTAACGTTTTAATCTAATAGGCCTAAGATTGCATGTTATAATGCTAGGGGGCAAAAAAAACAGAATTCTGTTGATTTTATGCGTATTCATCTTTATTAAAAAATACTTTTCTGTTATGATTTTGATGAGTTCTCACGATTTTGTGGTGACCGCTTCAATGGTCGTGGGAGTTTGTGTCTAAAGCTAGACACACATTATGTTTATGGGCTTATGGGTAACACATCCTGAAAACCTTAGCCAAGTTTCATCCTGAGCTCGTCAGAGTAATAATAACAGTTTGTTCTTCATACATTGAGGCTGTTAAAATTCAATAATGATGTACTTATTAAGCTTTTAACTTAGCTGCATGAAGTAGAAGACAAATGACGATTTTCATACTTTCTTTTGCGAGGTTGAGTAGCCTACTTTGAAAACTTCCTTGCCTGGGACAAAGTAGGTACAAATCTAAACAACTGAAGTGGCGAAGCTTCATCAAAACTACACCTACCATCAAATTCGAAAATAATATGACATCCCATTCATATCTCACAGCCACAATAATAATTTCTACCGCAAACAAACAAAACAGAAATTGTTTAGGGTAGATGCACCGATAAAAAGCATCCTAATCAAATAAACAAGGGACGACGATCTGTCGACGCAAATACGCAATCTCTGGCCAAAATTGTGATTTGATATCTTATATCGACGCATCACCCCACAGTGTTGCCATGATAATAATCTGTTATAACATTTTCATCTGTGGTGTCAGTTTGTGGGTATTATTTTACAACCATTGTTCGTATAATTGGCTTTTATAGATTTATGCCACTTGGTTATTTTTTACAGATCTTCTAATAGTAGAAAATAAACCTAACAAGAATAATACTACATCCATCAATTCTACATGGTTTTTTTTGGATTTCTATGTCATTGCATTTTATGAAACTGTAGTCTCAGGTTTAAATAAAAAATCAAAAAGCCTTATCACCAATCTAAATTCTAGGCACTCTATAGCTGTGCGTAAACATTTACTAACACAAATAAATGCTGGTAAACTGCTTTGTTTGGTGTGAAAAAACAGTGCTAATTACTGTAGTTGTGCACTATAAAACGCACGCAAAACACAAATGGGCTGAAAGTAACAACGTTCACGGGTAGGCAATGGGTGATGTTGTTTTCAACTCAGAGTAGAGAGCAAAAAGAAAAACTAAAGAACATGTCCTGCCCACTTAGCTTTCAATAAAAACTAAACATTGCATTTGCAAAACCAACTATTTGACAAACAAAAAAAACTATCTGTCAACTTGACAGCCAATTTAAAACAAAAACCGGTTGCCTATTAACGCGCAATTAAAGGCTGCGTTCACAATTTAAATCGGGTGCTATTGTTCGCGCCCTCCGTTAATTCGACAGTTTGGGTGCGTTCCGCGCTGCACTTGCCCGATAGCTATGACATTCTCTTTAAAACATAATGGAATAAAGAAACAGTAAACTGGCCTCCCTTGCTGGGGGAACACTTCGTTATCTCACGGATAGTTGGACGGAATGGTGTTGGTACTGGCAGTGAAGTGTTTATTTTTAATTTTATCAAGGTAAAAACAGAATAAGTATACAAATATAAGTTTTATTTTTACGTGAGTCCATTTAACGGTGTAAACTCAGTATTTTCAATAATAAATTAATGTGTTTAAAATTAGATAGGGTACCTCAATGGCTTTTTCATAATCAAGAAAATGGTTGAACGATGGATGAGCTAGCTAATTAATTAAAATGTCTGTGTAGCCTTTAGCAGAATGTGTGGATGGAAGCGATAATAAAATTTGCATAATCTTACTTCGTGCGAGCACTAGCTTGGATAAAATCGTAATATACTTTTGGCATGTCTATCAGAATCTTCATCTTTCTTTAATTAATAAAGAAAGATGAAGATTCTGATAGACATGCCATCTACTCATTTCAATTATCCAAATATACGACAAATAATCAAGACGCTACAATCAAAGTATACGCTAAAACCCATAGGTAGCACCATTCATAACGAATCACCGTACAAAATGATATTATTTGTAACATAATCCGCGAACAACTACGGCACGAGATTGATATTACGCTAGGGTGATATCGACATTAATTTATATGGATACGGTTTAAAAATGTATAATGGGTGGGTCGCCGACACTAATAAAGTCCCTTGGGGCCGCCATGTTGCCAGTGACACTTTTTGGCGCGAAATAAAATACATATTTCACAAGAATATCGTGTAAGCAATTTTATAAGTAAATTCTTTTATTAGCACTGGCTATTGGGTTCAAAATTCTATGGCATATATTTTGACAGCAACGGTCTTTTGGCGCGTATTTGTTTGGATGTGTTCGAATGATTGATCGGCTAATTGCGGAGGCTGACGCTTGCAATAACATTTATTTCTCATTACACACTATTTACTTCATTACACAACGTTTTATTCACACGAGAAATATTTTATCAGTTTATTTCCTATAATAAAGTTTTAAGCAGATTGTTTAAAAATTACTTAATTTAAATGAAATTAAATAAACACAAAATACAGATAAAGTCATAAATTAAACGTCACAAAGCTAATAATCGAACAGCTATGTCAAATCGTAATTGTGACTAATAAAGGGGATTATGCAAATAAGCTGGATTCAAATCACGTGTCCATGTACAAATCAAATATTAAATAATTGTTAAATAGCGTGTAAACATGCGTCTCTTTTGTATTCTAAACTAGACAAACAGGGATAATTTTTATAATTTCATTTCGGACGCCATATTTTGCATTCAGAGTCAACTGCGTGTAAAATCTATATAAACGATTTAGCGCTAATGCACGTTCGAATTTTGAATTTTGGTTTTACTGACGTCGCGGTTTTGACGTCTTTATTCAAATTTCGAACAGCGAGAGATCGGTCACGCGCCGTTGAACGCATTCATATTTAAAGTTTGTTCGCAAACGTTTCTGTATTATTCGAAGTCGTTATATTAATTAATGGATTCTGCAGTCGCTTATGACAAATTATCATTTAATTGGCGAGTTTGACGTGATTTATTGTTGAATTTAACGCAGGTTTGCATGTTAAGTATTATGTTATTAAAGTTCTGTCTTGCAGGCGTAGCTTACAATGACTTACACTGTTTGTCTTCTTAGACAAATTAGAACAGACATTGCACATACCTGCACCTCACCTATAGGTACTAGTGCTAGTTGAATTGATTTATATTATAGAATTTATAGAGCTTGGCCAACGAAAGCAGTCCATAAAAAAGGCGGGAATTTTAAAAAGTGAAGAGCTGTTAACCCTGGCTATTCACTGCTTAAACGGTGTTGATACTGTTTATTATTCAGGAAGTAAACATTTTTTATATGTTTATGAGCTGTAATTTTCGAGTGTATTATTGTCGGGGACGAGACCCTATCTCCACACCAGGGTGCAAGTAGTGGCCGTACTACTGAATTAGTATTAAAAACTTGTGATATTAACTTAGATAATTATGTAATTAAGTGTTTTTTTTTAAATACCTATAATTTCACTAGAATCTTGTTGATTTTATGTTAACTTGGAATCATCATAGTATTAACCTTTTGGACGCCATCGTCACATATACGTGACAAGCAAGCGCGTGCCCTGCACGCCAAACGTCACACATATGTGACAAAACAGTAGATAAAATTGTGGCTTGGCGTGGAGGGCACGCGCGTGCGTTTTTGATGTAGCGGTCAAAAGGTTAAAGTCCAATAAGAAGGAAAAAACGTAGATACTTCATATAATTACGTAACTCGAAATGATGATTTTTTATTTGTTTAGATAAAACGTGTAAATTAGTGTCAAAACGGTGGACTTGGCTAAACCTTTTGACCGCCACAGCATAAACGCACACACGTGCCCTCCACGCCAAGCCACAATTTCATCTACTATTTTGTCACATATTTGTGTCGCTTGCTTGTCACGTATATGTGACAATGGCGTCCAAAAGGTTAAAACCGTTTTCCACGCAAGAATCATGTAAATCCGTCCAGTAGTTTAGGAAATATAATAAATAGCAAACATTGTGTACATCGTAAATTTCACACTCATTCTGATTCAAATCACTTTTTATGTCTTTATTTGTCAATCATAGTCAATAAAAGCTTCCTCGTCGAACTTTTGATTGTTCCGGCATAATTTTAAACAAAACCAATGTAAATATGATACACGTAAACACAAGATCAAGATGACTCAAGTACGAAACGTCAATTTTGACAGTCTTAAATTATTGCCGTATAAAAACTTCTGAAAATAATCCGTGGACTTCTTTCGCTCGCCAAGCTCTAGCAAAACTTACTGTTGGATTTAGGCAGACGCAAAAATGTTGCCATTTAATAAATCTGCTACCTTACACAATACCAGCATCAAATTAACACAAGCCCCGAAATATATCCCAGACAACTATACCGTCTAATTACCCCTCATCGGAGACAAAAACACAACACCTAGCGTCCCAAAATGGCGATAAATCAAGTAAAAGTAAAATATCTATCCTTTGGGAGCGCTCGAAGCTGTCAGATGATATAATAGGGTCTTATAGATCGCGATGTCGCGATAACGACCGCGACTAGTGACGATCAGTGTACACTATTACGTTTTTGAAAAAAGAATTGGTGGTGTCGGTTGATAATTTGTGACGGAAAATATGGACGTTGTTTTTGAAAAATAAAAGGGCTTTGAGTAGACTGTATTACCTAATAAAAGTTTGCTGTTTTAAATTGATTTTACATCAGCATTAAAGAATGAAAATCAAGTTTCTATAATTTCTGGAAATACCTAGTTTGTCTGTTTTCAACCATATGTACGTTTAAAACCCGAAGTTTAAAATAAGACAGTAACTTTGTTGCGCAAAGAAATGAGAAAATAACGCAACTATGGACTGTTCGAAACATCTCTTCTCGTCTCTATTTTGTACACAGATATTAAAGTACGGCTCTATATGTAACCAGGCTTTAACTCCTTAAAAGTAATATTACACACAGTAAATCTTATCTACACAAAACCCACAACACTTTCACCAAGACAACCAAAAAGTTCTAACTATAAAATAAAAGAAAAAAAACTTCAAATTAAAGAGATCTCATTACAAAGCTGAATCGACACGTGTCCATATAATTTGTCCCCACTGCTAGGCAGTCGCCAGTCGGCATTAAGACTCCCTCAGGATTAGCGGAATCAATGAGCTGCTCATGTTCGCCATGCTATATCCCCTAGTGGAGCGGTACTCAAGTGTAGGACGGAGTATTCGAACCTTAATTGCGGGCAATGTTGGCAGAAATATAAAAATGACTAAATGTGAAAAAAATTGGAAATAAAAACATCCTTATTTTGGCATTTTGATTAAGAAATGTTTCCTTCAGTTCAGACTTTGTTAGCAAAATTCCAAAGTTACAAATGTTCAGTCAGCCACAGGTAAGCCACAAGAGTGCCTAATTTTTATAAAAGCAACCTTTTTAAAATATTTCTAAAAACTATTAAGGCAGTGTTTGCAAAACTATTTGATTTTTTAGTTTTGATGTGTTGTTGAAGTTTTGATCAATGAACATACTGAAATAATTATGTCTTGCATATTTTACATTTTTTTTAATAAAAAAAAATAATAAACACTTCCTCGACAACTGGTTCTTGCGGTAATCTGTGGTTCAACGGTTCAACATGCAATGTATTTCACATGCGTGCGTTTTTTGACAGTTTTCCAACACGTGTGCGGGAACGAAAATTGCCACAGATCAGTCAGAGTGAATGTTTTTTTTTTAATTTTGGCAAGTAATACCTATGCGTCTTTACGGCGTAAACATTTTTAGAATATTCAAATTGTGTTTATAAATAGAATATCATACATAAAAATGATTATTTAAAACTAATAGGTATTTACTTTTATAAAAAAAATATAATTTATTTGTGTCCTAAATTCAAAAATATAAAAAAATACTATTTTTTATATTAGGCTAGTATCAGCTTCATACCTTTGCTTCGCCTTCAACCTGGCGAAAGCAAAACGTGGAAAAAAAAACATAGTTTCATATTAGGTATTTCATGATAAAAATATTTTCCATTCTTTTATTTTATTTCTTAAAAAGTGGAAGTGGAAATTTTGTTATTACAATTCTCGGCTCAATAACAAACTCGCCTACGGCTCGTGTGTTATTTCGGCCTCGATTACAATAACAAACTTTCCCCACTTGTATCAAAATGTACTATTTTTGCATTATAAAATTAACTCAAAACACAAATAATTTCTACTAATATTTAATCATAAGATTCTTTAAAACAAGTTACAATTAAAAATTTTTAAAAATTCCCGACAATCGACACATTGGGTCGTAATTTCAAGGTTTTTTTTTTCATTTTCGCTTTTTTCGTCATTTTGTGGTGGCAGCTATCTTGGTTTTGTAATTAACTATCGCATATAGTGTTCTACTATTCAATACCATTAATTCGATACCCATATTGAGGGAGTTGTTGAATAAGTATGTAATCCGCCATTTCGTGGCGGCGGCCATCTTGGACTGATTTTCATCAAACATACCTTATGAACACTCCCGACTAATACACCTTTCAAACAAAAAAAAAACAAAATCAAAATCAGTTCATCCGTTCGGCAGCGGCAGCCACAGACAGACACGCACACACACAGACACATCAAACTTATAACACCCCGTCGTTTTTGCGTCGGTGGTTAATAATGAGCAGTGTTTCCATCCTCACATTCTCTACGTCCAAAGTAAGACAATACCCCACAGCTACACCATCAAATAAGTGTCGAATCACATCACATTAACAATAGTACCAATACGAGGGGTCCGCATGCGAATGCACAATGGTGACAACATTGATTTATAGAGGCCCACCTGTTTGAGCTGATTATTTCAATGTTGCTACTGCAATATCATGTTGCTTCTATAATTGGTTAGTTAGTTACCTGGGTGAAGCTCTGCTCGGATAAATATAAAGAAAACGATTTTCCCAGATATGAGACCTAGTTAGATCTATTTTGCAGTGAGCCGTTTTCAAGCACGTAACATAATTACAGGCAAATATTTCTCACTTAAACAGGATAAAAGACTTTTATTTACTGTAGTTACTACTGAAAAAGCGAAGAATTGCCAAACTTAAGTGGTAATGGGCAGGGCACATCAGCAGAACGGTATGAACGGAACGGATGGCCGTTGGGACCGAAAAGTTCTGGAGTGGCGACCGCGAACCGAAGACGATGCTTTGGAAGACCTCCCCTTAGGTGGACCGATGACCTGGTGTAGGTTGCGGGAATCCGTTTGATGAGAGTCGCACGGGACTGGTCAATGTGGTCAGTGGACGTCTTTCGGCTGAAATGACTACTGAATCCTTCAATATAAGAACATGACTATCTTTAAAGATTTTCTCGTGATGATAACGGTTTAACCGTAATGAAAACTGTAACTAATTATCATTAAAAATATTTTTAAAGTGTTCCTTATCGTAATAGGCTAGTTTCCACCATCAATAAATTGCAAAACTAATTAGTCCGTCAGTTAGAGTATTGGAAAATAATGGACACGTATTTTTTGTTTTTGTAAATCACTGAGTACTGACAAAGATAAAACGCATCAAAACTCGGGAGTGGGGGCTCGTGACGTCACAACGCACTAAAAACTATAGCACGGCGTGACGTATTGCGAATTTTAAAAGCGTCGTATCTTCGTCAGTTTTGGTTTATGTAACAAAAGAAAAAATACGGGTCAAATATTTTTTTATAATCTAATTGACGGACTAATTAGATTTTTTTAGGACACAAGCCTATTATGTCTAGATTCCTACTTTCTTAGAATCCATTCCTTTTAACTGGATCATAGCTTTTTATTTGAATGTAGTTTAATTCCAGGCTTTGGCAAGACCCATTATTATCTTAACTAAAGTACCGCTTTACAAGACCTAGTATTTAAGTAGGTCCTTCTCCTTACCCACTTTACTTTAAGAGAACCTAATTTTAAACTTTAGCATTTGTTCTGGGTTGAAGATCAAGGTCCCCTTGTAAGTAACTACATCATCTTCCTATAGCCTTTTCCCAACTATGTTGGGGTCGTCTAGCCGGATGCAGCTGAGTACCAGTATTTTAAATGGAATGATTGCCTATCTGACCTCAACAACCAGTTAGTACTGGGTGAATTATACGATACCCCTTGGTCAGACTGGTTATCAGACTTTCCTGCCCCTGACTACTTGTAATGACCGTCAAAGATCTACAAATTATAACCAATGGCCTTACATGCTTTCCGAGGCCTGTAGGAAACTAATTGTATAATTGATCGTTACCCATCCGGGGTTGCCGGGCCTGTTCGAAAGAGATACCGCGGCCCCAGAACATAAAGGGCGAGGAAGGAACATGGATGTGTTTTAGTCAGTAAAAGTCTGACACTCCCTCCCGCTCCGCCTAAAGTGGGGGAAAAAAAAAATCGTTACCCATCCACCGACCGACCTAGGCAAGCACCGCTTAACCTGAAGATTGAATGACTGTTATTATTAAGCCACGAGCTCCTATCCCCTCTTAGTTGCTACAAATAGTAATAAAAAAGGAAAAACAAACAAAAATATCCCTTAAACTTCCTCATATTCCCAATTGATGAAAAACCTCATTTGACACTGATATTCGTATAATAGAATCACATTATGCGGCTAGGGTGGGGCCCCCAGAGACGGGACAACATCGATTCCACGAGTCGAATAGTCGAATTATGTACTATTCGATTCTCGCAACGATCCGTATCGAGTGTTTGTTCAGTCCATGGTAAAGGAGTGTAATTGAAGATGTAGGACTTTTATTTGGTTTGTTTGTTAGTTATTTGGACAGGGAAATTGGTTTTTAAAGGCTCGGATGACCGTGTCAATAGTGCGGTTAAAAGTCTTTAAGTTGTGGTAAGTTTTATAATACTAATACCTTCATATAACCTTTAGAATAAACTAGCCAAGCAATATTTATGGTTTAAGACACTGGACTCTAGCAGATTCTTTTCTGCAAAATCAGTCAGTCCGGCTTGTATGATTATCATCTGCTTCAGTGATAGAAAGCATCGTGAGTACAGCATACATGTGGGATCTGGGGCTGAGTCAAACAAATTGCGTAGCTGAATACTTTCGTTTTATTTTTAAACAACTTAATAAATTATTTTTAACACCCTACGTCTTTTACATCTTACATCGTTCTCCCATCTTTTTAGTGTTCCTTCCTTTTCCTCAACATTTACGTCATCTCAAGCATACATCACCTGTCCCACTCACACTCATACCTCTATCTCTTTCACACACCTCATGCATCCGTCGCGTTCCATTCCTACATACATGAGAGATATTTCGGCATAAAGCCATAGTCAGAGGCCCATAGGCGGAATAAAAACTCTGACACCAGGTGAGGCACTAACCACATCATCATCTGCCTAGCCTTTTCCCAACTATGTTGAGGTCGGCTTCCAGTCTGACCGGATGCAGCTGAATACCAGTATTTTACATGGAGCGACTGCCTATCGGACCTCCACAACCCAGTTAATACTGGAAAATACGATACCACTTGGTAAGACTGGTGTCAGACTTTTCGGGCCACTGACTACCTGTAACGACTGTCAAAGATGGACAAATGACAGCCGGGACCAACAGCTTAACGTACTTTCCGAGGCACGGACAAAACTCGGTATGTAAGGGTGGTCACCCATCCACAGACCAACCTAGGCAAGTATGGCTTAACCTAAAGATTGACCCAAACGGCTGATAACCACATAATTGAGAAAAAGTCATTGCGATGTCCGCAGTTATTCGGCATTTTTCTGTTCACGAAACCTTAACACACCTGCAAAATTCAAAACTGGTAGACTGTCAATGATTCTGTAGTTGAATTGTCACATCTTGTATCTTGGTCTTGTTCTGACAATTCCTTACGACAGGTAAACCCATCCTCATCATCATCATAAGTCTGCAAAAGTCCACTGTTGAACATATGCCTCTCTAATCGTACGTAATTCATCACGATCCTCTGCAATTCTGATCCAGCCTCTCTGCGAAAACCGTCGCCTCTGCACATTTAAAATAAGCGTAACCCCACTATACTATACTAGTGGACCGATGACCTGGTGAAGGTTGCGGGAATCCGGTGGATGCGAGTCGCAAGGGACCGGTCAATGTGGCAACACTTGGGGGAGGCCTATGTCCAGCAGTGGGCGTCTTTCGGCTGAGATGTGTGATGTGTGAACCCCACTATACAACCGACCCGAGAATCGAACCCAAAACTTCAAGCTCAGCAGTCGCACTTGCCACCACTCGACCAATGAGGCAGTCCGAATCAATAACTGAAGCATTCAATTCCTACACACCACAACTTCTGAATATTTAAAACTAGCCGATGCCCGCGGCTTCGCCCGCGTAAAATTACTACTAAAACCTTCCTCTTGAATCACTCTATCTATTAAAAAAACCCGCATCAAAATCCGTTTCGTAGTTTTAAAGATCTAAGCATACATAGGGATAGACTGACGCGGCGGGAGACTTTGTTTTATAATATGTAGTGATGATAGTGATAGTGATTCACACCCATTAAAAACATACTAATAAAAACATCCAATAAATCCATAAACTACATGCACTTACCTTTAGTTTCCATACCAACCTACTTACTGTACAGATTTAAGCAAAAGATGCAAGGGGGTCACCGAAGGGGTCCGGCGAAGGGGTCTACCGAAGGGGTCCTCGTAAAACGTTAATCGAATCTGGACGTAATGGGATTTCTTTCTTGAGGGGCACATTGCTAAAGGATTAATTTATATCAATTTAAATGGGAGCTGTGTATACAGGCTGATCGTAATGATGAGAGTTTTTTTATTTGTATTGGTAGAGCTATTTTGGGTTTATTATACAGATTTTGTAATATTTATAATGACCGTCTGGAATTCTGTCTTTTTGTTCAGGTAATAGAACTAGATTTCTGTGCTACCAATTAACTGGCAATTGGCTGAATTATGTTTGCAAAGAAATAATTTATTTCATTCTATTTGGGAGAATATCTAAAATCAATAAAACTGGAATTTGAGAAAGCTCTGAATCTCCAGGTTTGTTTCTAGTAGTATACCTCTTCTTGTGCCATATACAATGACATTAACAAATAACATAAATATTTTGTGACCCGTGGATAATCGAAGATAACCCTATTTGTGATGCAGTTGACCTATCATATTTCAATCTATATCGCACTTAATTGAAAGTTGACTCCACAAGTCACTTAAAGTTATCTGTCAATAAAAAATTGTTTCTATTCCAATTTTTCCACGATTTTTTCCGCTGTACATTTAGCTCGCACCCTGTATACAGCCGCTCCGGGGAAGGTCTAATCCGCAGCGTTTGTTTGTGTCCCGGTAATGTATGTGAGAGCGTGCGCATGCCGACAAATTAAAAACATATCCTGGACTATCGTTAAGAAGATATTGTTAGAGGTACATCGATTGTGATAGAAATAAGAGTAGCTAGAAGCTTTTTGTAGATGTTGAAGAATCATTAACAAATATAGCGGGGAAACCAGCATGCCTGATAGACATACCTCGACGGCATGTAAAGCCAAGTCAGAGGTTCAAGAACGGTATAACAGCTCTGGCACCAGGTCAGCCACTCACCACATGGTAAAGAAAGAACTATCATTTACTATACTTTGTGCCAGTTAAGAAAACAATAGCGATCATTGACCCAAAAACAAAATCAAAGCATTTATTTCAAGTAGGCCACACAGGCACTTTTGAATTGTCGAAACAAAGATGAAAATTAAATATAGCTACAGTCCCAGTGACAAGACATAAAAACTGTGAAAGTACTGTAGTTGCCCATTCCCTAGCGAAGATCTCTATGGAGAAGAACGGGCAAGAAACTCCATGGACACTCTTTTAAATCAAAATTTTGTTACAAAAATCTTGGTTACATCATTCATGTTGAGATGGTATATTATCACATTACCACGCACCTACATTTATCATAGTTCTTAACTTTGAAAACCAAAAATAAGCCTGTTCAAGTCTTGAATCTTCATTTATCGTGATCTTTTACTTTTTTCTAATGAAAAACGATACATAGTTCATTTGTTTTGGTTCGTTCGTATTAGGGAAAGGGCAATGACCGCTATTCTCATATTAACTGGCACTAATAATTAGCTCTCTTTCTATGCTATCTTTAGTTTAGTATAAATTCCTTGAAGATCTTGTCGGAAAATAAATAAAAACAATTGAAGATCGCAAACCGATCGTCGATCAGAATAACACCCTCTGTACAGGCTGTCAGCGTCGTTTTTTGTATCCACTATCCGCTTACAAAGAATCTAATCCATGTCGCCTGCTTACTACCCATGCTATGGACATCGATTAATGCAGACTGGTGGCTTTTATACTCTTTTAAAGACATTTTATGAACGACATTTTTAATTAATGTAGTTTTATTACTTTTTTGTTTTTATTCATATAAGCATCGATACTGAATATGTTACTACAAGGCAAGTATATGCCATCTTTACCTTTAAAATCAACAGTGATAGTGAACTGAGGCGAGAAGTAAACATTAATTTGATGAAAAACAACTGCATTCAGAAGTTACTCAGGCGTAGCGAAGCTGCTACGACGTCGTAGCACTTGCGTAGCCGTAGAGGTCTGCTACGCAACAGTTAATTTTCATCCCATTTTTTTTTCAAATTTATAAAATAATATTATTGTTGTCAACGTAGGTACTGTCCAGTCGCTGAATAACGCCCTTGCCCATTGTAATCAGAAAACACATCACACAGTATAATCAACCAAGGCACCAACTTTACCAATATTTAAAAAACGAATCACGCATAAACGACGGAAAAACATATCGCAACTCGCGGCCCGCAGGCAAAGGCAGTTAACTGAACAGCCTAGTAAAATATTCACATGTAGTTATTCCATGCGGCTGGCCGCGGATCACCGCTGCAGATTAAACTATTAACAAAATGGTAGCTGCACGGTTTTGAACCGGATTCCATTTTCCGAATAACGTTTTGCATAGTTAAACGCCGGTTAGCGCGCCATGATCTGAGTGCGAAAAGGTTTTATGAAACAAAAACTTTTTTGTGCAGTTACAAAGGAATTGGGTGAATGAATGATTGGCGTGTTTTGGATGTTGGTTTCGCTCCTCGATAAAGCCAATCCAGATGCTTTTAGCTGTATTGCAGAAATTATATAGATATTGCTAGAAAAATTGAGAAAATAACGGAAAATTCAGGTAGGTAAAAATAATAAATATTAACAGACCATGTTTTGAAACCTTTTCAAAACAGTACAATTCAATTAACGTATCTGCAATTACAATACTACATACATTATTATGCTCAGCTAACTATTTACACTAGGTAGTGAAACGATTTTATACACAGTTTGTTCTTACAAAAGAAAAACGAAAAACCATTTCGATAGCTCATGATAAAGTTATTTTCTGTTCGAAAAGTGTCGTAACAATAAAACTTATCACTGCATTTTTTATTTCATAAAGCAGACAGTGACGCACGCCAACATTAAAAAAAATAAGCTCCAATTTGTCCGTCGCGTCGCATTTTTCCAGAAACTATGAGCATCCACCATGACAGTTTTGCGCGGTTGCCTAGCAACGCAACTTAATTGGCGGCAAATCGGCGAATGGATTACGCGACACCCGTTTGGCGTGAAATTGTATAATTTGAGGATGTTATGCCGTCGACTACGTTCGGATGTGAACTATTATTATATCTGATGGAAATATTATGCCAATAAGTTATTGAAAGGTAGTAATTCTGTATTGGAGCTAATTTTATACATAACTATGATTATCCAAATTAACAACCAATATGGTCTAGATAGAGATACATTTTCTAAGTTGAATTTTTAACACAAAGTAAGTACATGAGAACTCTTTGTCTGTGCTTTAACTAAAGTTGACACAACACAATGTGATGACACGTGGCTAATCCCTGCACACGTGCCTCAAAACATCCGAACAGGTACAATCGATATACACATGCACAACTAGTAGGGGTGGATCAAGAATTGCACCTAGCATTACACCTGCTTAATATTAGTGAGTCAGTGATTCAGAATATTTAAATTGGTATTAAGCGATGCGCTTTTTGAAAAGATTTGAGAGAAATTAAGTCATGCAATGCTAATTTATGATTGGCCATTTTTTATTGGGGTGAAGTTTTAAACTATTTCAGATTTGTAGGCTACAAAGCGTGATACGTAATAAGTCATAGCCCTTCGCAAAATCAGAAATATTGAATAAATGTACCTATGTTATTAATTTTTTTGGGAGACAATGAGTAGGTACGGTTTCAATAAGTAGTAGAAGTCGTAGACTAGACGTTTAATGACTTTTTATTTCGGCCTAGGTACCTTTTTGTCGTGGTGAATAAGCTTGCTATGTCCTAACCCACGTCTGAATCTACCTATTTGTCAAAATTCATCGAAGTTCGTTCAATCTTGGCGTGAAAAGGTTATATAAACAGATAGTGTTATACTTTCTCATCTCATCTAAGTATACTAATAGGTAAAGGGTGTAAAACACCTCTTCACGAAGCCGAAAGGCACTTGTTCTGCCCATCATTGCGATCATTTTTTTGTTCTACACCATACCTGGGAACCTTCTAGTTACGGAGATATGGGGGGTCAAAGTTACAACTTTTTGACAAGTTTTCTTTTAATACAAGTTTTTTTTGTAAGTTTTTTACTTTTAACACCTCCACGACTCCCGTACTATTCAATCCATCCATCAGCACAATGTTTTAAGTGCGTTGCATTGAGTTCTATCACAAAACATGATTTATAACCTCAAAAAAAAAAAGTTGTTTCCCAGCAATAATTTCTTGCGTAAAGTAACTTAGTTTGATGTACGGAATGCTTGGTTAACGGCTTTGTGATGATGTGGTTTACACCCTGTATAACAAAAGGTGAAAGATTTAATTTTTTGGTTGTGTATTTGTTACGAGAACTTCTCAACCGATTTTAAAAATTGTTACACCATTAGAAAGCTACATCTTTACCGAGTAACATAGGCTATATTAACATCATGCAAATTAGCCGACCTATCACAATTTTCACGGATGAAGTCGCGGTCACAGTGCTATTTATGATAACTACATAGAAAGTAAAGTAGTTAAGAAAAACTTCATATGAACAGACATTGACGATATACCTAATGCAAGTTCTTGTAATAAGCTATTCTTACTTCCCACTGCACTAAAACCCCAATCATAAACACGTCTAGACATAACCGTCGAATATCTACGCCTGGGGGTCGGATCATGCTGAATGTAAGTTATGACAACAGTTTATGCGTAGGTGCTCCATAAATTGTGTTTAAGGTGGATGTTCTATGGTAGCCGGCACTATAATCATCGAAAACAATACAAGTTCATGTAACTCGATTGAATGAGTTTTTATGAAACAGTCATTAAATCGAGTTACATGGACTTGAAGGTTAATATTGACGATTTTAATTCTGTAACAACATACGTCTCACAGCCGCGAATCATATTTTCATCAACATACAACCTAGCATTAGCCTGCAAATTAGGCTAATGCTCTCTGTTTCTGGAACTGTATTTGTGGTGGTTCAAACTTCGTTTGAAATGCTGTTAGAATAAAGTTCTAATCAGCTTGCACTACAAAGTGGTTGTTACGTCAGCCACTGCGGGCCAAATAGCGCGAAATGAGTGGTTTCGATCGATTTACAAAAAAATTATTGATTGGATTAAAAAACTAAAACAGTATCATGCTAATATATTGCTTGTAGAATTATTTGCCAAAAAATCAGAATGATCGCATGCATATTAGTATGTTTTTTTATTGTTTGAAAGATATTTTTAGAGGTAAGTTCGTGATTTCTTTTTATCGAGCCAAATTAATTGTATTGTGTTTTCAAAACAGTACTTAGCATATATCCTGAAGAATATCATATATTTTTCTGGTCTTGTTTATAGCAGTGAATCATATACATTTAGTAATTATAAAACTCGCGTTTAGCTCGTGTAATCGCCTGAAAAAAAATTACTAAAATTATGTCGTCATTGTCTCTGCTTAAATACGAAGTTTCTTTTTATACCATGTGCTGAAAATTACTGCACTAACATAAATATATTTAGCCAAAAAATAATGATAAAGCCATTAATTAAGCCCGCTAATTACGGGCCGGTTATCACGCTCATTGTACCGCTACGATTACCAGCGACATAAATTGAGCTGCGAATATTTAATAATAATTGGCTCGCCTTTGTTTAACGGGGTGAGGGGCGCGGGGTGGCAGCCCGCCCACTTCTACCACCCTGTGTAGCGATAGCAAGTAACACGGATCAAGATTGTAATAATAATTATTTGTTTTCTTGTTTCGACTGGAAATGAGTCAAAGATATCGCGACGTCTAACCTCAAATAAACCCAATGGCACAAGAGCAGGAAGATGATAATGTTTTCTTGTTTCGACAGCAGCAGTTACGAAAATATGATGTTTTGGTAAAGAGCGTTGGCTAAGGAAGCTTAAAGAGCGGCCTAGCTCAAAGCAATGAGGATTTTCATTGTACATCTCTTCAATTTCGATAAGAATAGATCAATACTTGGATGAAAATCATTACTAGTCAGCAAACTTGCAAATAAAGCACGCGTCGCATTGGTTTGTATCCGATCTTCAAGGAGGACCAACGAGTGACGATTTTGTAAAAGCGGCTGACAGACTGGATACAATACAGCAGAACCACGATTTGTGCCACAACATCTAGTAATGCACTGCTGTAACTGAAGACTGAGGGAAATGATTCTTGCAAGCAATAACCCCCTTTTTATGTCCATACAAAAACAAAACACAAAAGTTTACAACTTTTAATTTAAAAAATACTCACCTTATTCTGCCGTCGGTACCCGGGCATCCGGCTACACAGTTAAGCCGGTTATGAACGGCCCGTAATGACGGTGTCATTTGCGTGGTGAATTATAATTGGCCCGATAATGCCAGCCGCCCGACATTAATAGACAACTTAATTTAAACGCCCTGTACATAACGCCCGCTGTATATAAGGGGTATGTAATATACTGACGTACAGTGTGATTGGAGGCTACAATATTTTGCGCAAAAAATGTAGATAGGTAATTATGAAGAGCATATCGATTGGGATTTTTATGCAATGGTGGTCGATATTCTTCTTCACTTTGGGCCCTATCAGATTATCAGCGCTGTGACGTTTTTTTAATGTTACAGCACCATGCTGAGTTATGGGCCTTTTGGCCTCGTTCAGGACCTTTCATTTCTTTTTATTTTTAATTTGTTATCTATGTTTAGTTTTCAATAGTCGTAAATAATGTTAATTTTTATGTGTTTTGTCCTGTACGGGCTAATAAATGCTTTTCCTTTCTTTCTTTCTTTCTTTCTCTTTATATTTGAAGGAAAAAGGTGTAAATTATTGCGTGACGGTTGACATCGGAGAATGGAAGAAGTAAACGTGTTGCGCTGACCCTAAGCAACATGGGACAAAAGAAGGAAGATGGTGATCAATGGTGATGGTGGTCGTTGACATTTGACAGTCGATACGGGAAGTTAGAAGCCCGAAAGTTCGGTAACCAGTCTTACAAGATCAGATAGGTAGTCGTTCCATGTAAAATACTAGTGTTCAGCTGCATTCAGTTAGACTGGAAGAGGATCTCAAAGTAAACGGGAAAAGGCGTATGGGCCCAATGCGGCAGGACAAGTGCTAATTGGTGGATCTTTCACTCAAAATTAAAGTGTCCTTATATTCCATTTTCCGTGTTTTTTTTCTATTTCGGATTCATGTGCGTATTGTATTATTATCACTTGCTTCGGTGAAGGAAAACATCGTGAGGAAACCAGTAGGCCTTAGAGATATTTCTCAAAGGCATGTAAAAGCCAAGGCAGAGGCCCGCGGTCGGCATAAAAACTCTGACACCAGTTTAGACACTAACCACACAATAAAGAAAAATGTAATAAAAAATTAAAATTAAGTAATTAATTTTTTTTTTATTTTTTATTTTTTTTTTTACTAATTTAACGCGCATCACTTTTGAGCCAAGACTAGTATCATTTGTAAATCTTGAACACAAAATTCGTAAGTATCCTCACATGACCGCAACACCACCACCAAACAAAACCATTAAGTATGAAACATCACATATGTACAAAGATTACAATCATCAAAATCACAACTTAGTGTCATTGTTCCGAATTATTTAGTGGCATTAATATAAACGAGTAGCCATAAAAACAACGGGTCCACTGAGACCTGCAGCTCTGAATGCACCCTTATTGTTGTTAATGATGGCGTTTACAAGGTTCGCATATGGCGGGGTTAGGAATTTCAGGGTGTTTGTGATAATATAAGTTATTAAAGATACGTAATGACACTTGAGGAACTCGTGGCTACACAATAACAGCCACTTGGGTCGATGTTTAGGTTAAGCCGCCCTTGTCTAGGTTGTTCCGTCGATGTGACCACCCATCTACATAGCAGCACGTCAAGCCGTTCTCCCGGCTGTCATTTGTAGATCTTTGACAGTCTTTACAGGTAGTCAGTGGCCGCAAAGTCTGACAACCAGTCTAACCAATGGGTGGGTATCGTATTACCCAGTACTAACTGGGTTGTGGAGGTCCGATAGGCAGTCTGTCAAATACTGCAGGTATTCAGCTGCATCCGGTTAGACTGGACGCTGACCCGAACATAGTTGGGAAAACGGAGAAAACTCGTTTAGTATATAGTAATGGTCACGCATCCATAGACTCACCTTGGCAAGTGTGGCTTAACCTGAAGATACATTAGTGTGGGTGTTATTATTTATACTCTCGTGTAGGTACAGTACGTAGGTATTTATGGGCAGTATAATGATGATGATGATGTCAGTTCTAAATATTTATGACTACAATTGCATCATCGCTATAACAATAGCGAACTCTGTCAAAGGGGATCTGGGGACAAAGCAGAGGGCCTACCTCTTTGTACCCTTTTGATCTTGGCTGATATAAAGCAAGGATATTATAGGTACTAGTATTTAATCGTTATTAATGATTGTGGATTCCAAAGTGCACCTAAACTGTTGCAATCTTGATTAATAGTTTAGAACAAATACACGTGCAGATTTCAACGCGAAACTTAATAGTAGAATGTAGATTAGTACTTAGGTACATTTGCTAATGTAGTTTTTTATGTGAATTGAACAACTAAGTACAATTAACAACATTAATCTGATTGCTGATGGTTTCTTTAATTCTTTAGACTTATAATGAAAATCAGTTACTTTAAAACCGAGAACCTTTGATTTTTTAAGAATTAGTGACTGTAAAATTCATCAAAACCTACGGCACACTTTTGTCCCAGATGCGTAAAATACAAACGAATCTCGTATTTAATTCTAAATCTAAATTAACTACATCAATTAAGCGAGTAATATCGAGCAAAAGATTACGTAACAAATCAAAGACCCGAATATTCCCCTACCTGTACAGCGTCGACAATACAAGCTTAGACCTACCCTCGTCAAACCACGCTACTAATACCAACATAAAACTAAAACACAACCCTAATCTTAACGAAGCGAAGGTCTACTTTTCAAAATTTTGAGGTTATGTAACGGTAATTTTAAGTTGGTAAGGTATTCCCGCCACTTCATTTGCGAAAATGTTGGTACGCCTGGCTTAAGTGTTGCACGCTGTTAAATTAATGAGCCAATCTCAGTCGGCCGGGGTTGCCACCTCTATATTTTACAAGGTGGTAATGTGCCGTAGTGTGGTGCTTTAATATTGCCTTGTTTTAACAACAGCGAAGTACATTAACGTAAAATATGTTTGGAACTTTCGCTATTAAGGTGTAAGCATTTTTGTTTTGATTTATTTGGTTTGCATTTGTGGTCTATTTCGGTTCTGATTTCGAGGAAGGTAAATTACCGTTAAAGAAGATTCTTTAATTCTTGTAAGAAGGTTGATATAAATTCGGTGATCAAGAATTTTGGATGAACCAACTTTCAGACGTATTGTGAAGTATCAGGACACAAAAAAATAATCGTCTTGCAATACTTTCAATTGTCAGAAAGCCCAACCAGCTGCCCAAACAGTTGGTTGCATCTTATTGATATCTTACTAATTAACCGACTTCCAAAAGGTCGTGTCTTTTTTTTGGTGTTGTTGTGTTATGTTCCCCGATTACTCGAAGATGGCTGGACCGATTTGGATTATTTTTATTTTGTTTGAAAGGGTATATACTTCACAGGTGGTCTCATAATCATCACACATCAAGCGATTTGGGTAGTTTACCAAAGAGTACTTTCTCGGAGTGGTCCCACTTCAATTTGGTGAAGATCTTATGATGAACTTCGGAGATAGGCAATGGAACTCCTCAATAATTTAAAGATAGCAAATGGACTGGGATTGCTGAAATCTCATGTCTGTCTATTGTTTATACCAGTTCATAACATAACATCACGTCAGTACGCTGTGAAGGGGTAAACGCATGTGAAACACTAGAATGTGAAAAATATTTTTTTTTTTTGGCAAAAAATAAAACCGACTTCTAAAAACACAGTGCCCTTTTGTTTGATTGGTTTAGTTTTTTTGTCACCGACTTCTGAAGCTAAAGTTATTTTTCACCTTTTTATGTTTTTAGAAGTCGGTTTTATTATCAAAGCGAAAGTTTGTGCGAATGGATGTTACTCTTTCACGCAAAAACTACTGAATGGATTTCGATGAAATTATAGCATACTTTTTATCCTGGTAATACTATTCTGTGGGGCAATCACCAAACTACATGCGGGGAAGCAGCGAGCATAACTTTTGTAAGTAAATTCTAAACTAATCCGTTTTGCTTATTTTTTTTTTACAGATGGCTTCTTGGCTGGGTAATTAAAGATAGCACCTAGCACTATCATGGTTGACTGACTTTACTTTCTACTCGCCATTTTGTCTGTCGTGTCTATTGTTGATCAAATTGGGAAAACAACGACTTTTTATGCAATCTATTGTGATCTAAACGATTCACTGTTAAATGATGACTAACTAGATCTTATTCTAGTCTTCTTGACGATACGTGAAAGAATTTCAAGTTTCGATAGCCAATTTTAAAGCTAATTATTTTAGTTTTTGCAAACCTTAACGTTAAAAATCTGAAATTGATTTCACAGTTAGAAAACATTGAAAGTGAATAAATTATAAATTATTCGAGCACATTTGTTATTATTTATTAGTTTAAATAAAAACGTAATATTCTTAAGTATAAATTATATTTAAATATGTCGGAGAAGCAGCATCCTCCTCGAAATCATCAGTGTTCACGAGTCTAGTGGGCGTCATTTGGGTGAAATATATATAAGAATTCATTTATTCTCAGGTAAATAACACCCATTGCGAAATGCGAGCACAAAACAAAGTATTCACTGTTTCACACAATTTAATGGCAATATCTCACAATAACAAGTTTGCTTAGCAATTATATTCGAGCAGCAGGTTCACGACACCAATCTAACTTTATCACTAGCGATCCACCTCGATCTTCGATCCACCACCGTTCTCCAAGCAATCCTTGCTCTGTCACCACATGTGTCAAGACAGTAAAGATGGCGCCTCGACCCTACTCTATAGATATTTTATCCTCTGCTCTGATTACTTAGACATTATACAATGCAATTATATACTTTTAAAGAAATTAGTTAGATTTTACACAATATTAAAATGTAGTAAATCAAATCACATTAAATTAAGATCGCCAAAAATAACTTTAACAAGTTATTTTTTTCACTTCATGTGCTTATAACTTATAACCTTTTTTCACTTCATGTGCTTATAACTTATAACCTTTTTTCACTTCATGTGCTTATAACTTTCCCAGTTTACATCATCATCTACCTAGCTTTTTCCCTACTATGTTGAGGTCGGCTTCCAGTCTAAGCGGATGCAGCTGAATACCAGTATTTTACATGGAGCGACTGCCTATCTGACCTCCACAACCCAGTTAGTACTAGGTAATACCATACCCCCTGGTAAGACTGGTTGTCAGACTTTTCGGGCAACAGACTACCTGTAACGATCTACATCATACCAATATACAACAATATTTCGTCCAAGAAGCATGTCGCCTCACTAGAGGTCCATATTCGCTGGTGTTGTCAATACATAATTTACTAGTAGCTGCGGGCTAACAATGGACCAGGTTTAGAGGAGCTGGGTCTAATGAGACCTCTCGCGCCTGAATTAGGTAGGAGTGCTGGCTTGAGAGGAGCGGGCAGCGGGGAATGAAGAGCACTGCACTGATTATTTGATATACTGGGTGTAAACAACCTCATCACAAAGCTGTCAATCAAGCTTTCTGTACATCAAACTTAGTAGCTTTACTTCAAAATTGCTGGGAAACTCTTTTTTTTTGACGAAAAAACATGTTTTGTGGTTGAACTCAATGTAACGCACTCAAAACATTGCGCTGATGGATGGATTGAATAGTACGGGGTCGTGGAGGTGTTTAAGGTAAAAAATTTTCAATTAAAACTTGTTTTAAAAATAGTTATTTGTTATACAAGAGTGCAAAGTTGTTTTTTAACCGCGTGCTCAATTTTGATGACCGAGCAAGCGAAAGATTCTAAAATTGAGTCACGAGCGAAGCGAGTGATTCAAAACTTAGAATCTTGAGCGTTAGCAAGGGAATCAAAAGAGCTCGAGGTGAAAAATCTTTGCACTCGAGTGCAACACGTAACTTTTCATCCCACCTCAGCGAGGAAATGAATAAACGCAAAAAAAATTGCGCATTTTTAACAAATTCGGTTAATTCTATTGGCGTCAAATAAACTTCCTCGTCGCTAGATAATCAGTGGTCATTTTAGGTTTTTCACTTGTTTTCAAGTTGGATTCCTTGTTTTTAACCTAAGGTGTTAACAATAATTATGACCGATGCACGATGACGTGAAAAGAAAATGGCGCGCGCAAAACATTTAAAAAAAAGTACACCAAGAAGGTTCTGAGTCTGAGTTCTTAACAAATTAAAAAAAAAATATGATAAATTCGGCACCATAGAGGTAGAAGTAAATAGCTTTAATGATGTTTTGAATGCACATGCTTAGTGCACTCGATGTTTGCACTTTTGCACTTTTGCACTCAGATATCGAAGAGCAAAAATACTCTTTCCGAGATGGGGGGATGAAAAAAAACTTGTCAAAAAGCTCATCATGTGCATAAAGATCTTTCTCTTTATGCACATGATGAGGAGCAAGATGTTTCAACATAACATAACATCACGCCTGTAATCCCTGATGGGTTAGGTAGAGGTGTACCGATTTTAGTACACCCACTTATTGCCATTGTTATAGGGGACGAGCATATTGCCATCAGTCGGGCACAAATCCAGGCACCGTGGCTGCTATTAAGAAATGGCAAAAACCCAATAAAAAAGTTTCCGACTTGGGATCCGATTCTAGGCTTTTATGGTCAGCGCTTGCAACCACTAGACCAACTCAAGTCACAATTTTGAACCAAATAAAACTCCTAAAACTTCGCTAACTGAACCACCGTGCCCTCTCCCTCAAACAACAAAGGTATCTATTGTGTGGGTAGCGGGGTAGTTTGAACCTACAAATGTGGCAATTAGCCGGCTCCTGACTGATGGGAGCCCGACCGTGATTAAGACGGACCCGAAGATAACGAATACACTGGGGATTCGGTTACGTGTGGTGAAGGAGATGGGTAGGAGGATAGAAAGTGGTTGGTGGTTGCTATGGACACAAAAGGGCTGAAAAAGAAATGCTTTTACTGAGTGAGTTTTTTACTAACTTTGGTATAGTTGTCAAATCATCATCGACTGCCCTGCCTTTTTTCAACTATGATGTTGGGCTCGCTTCCAGTCTAACTGGATGCAGGTGAATACCAGTATTATACATGGAGCTACGCTGCCTCTGATCTCAACAACCCAGTTAACATCGGGTAATACGATACCACTGGTAAGACTGGTTGTCAGACTTTTTGGGCCACAGAGCACGGAGTAAACCCGGTATGTAAGGGACCAACCTAGGCAAGCACGGTTAACCTAAAGATTAACCTGGCTTTCCTGTGAGTGTTGATGGAGTCAGTGATCACGACGGGATCGCTGATCTGTTTAAAGAACATTTTAAAATGACGCCATATTGTGATTCTGCGGAACAGAGGCGTCCATCAACTCTTGGATGTAGTGGTGCTGATACTGTCACACGGAAGCATGTTGTGAGATTTACGGCAAAACGTGTGCAACGAGTTATTCTCAGCATGCAGCGAGGTAAGTCTCCTGGCTGTGACAGTCTCAGCATTGAGCATCTAAAAAATGCAGGAGTTCACCTGCCGCGCGTACTCTCCATGTTTTACAATCTCTGTTTGTGTCATGGGTATTTGCCAGATGAATTAACCAGAACGATCGTTGTTCCGGTTGTAAAGAACAAGACCGGGGATCTGTCAGATAGGAGCAACTATCGGCCTATATCGCTGGCTACAGTAATAGCCAAGGTATTTGACAGCTTGCTTAATGATACCCTTGAAGCTTACGTCTAACCACACGATGCCCAATTCGGCTTTAGAAGCGGACTTTCTACGGAAAGTGCTATCTTGTGTGTTAAGCAGGCTGTCAAGTATTACACTGACAGGAGTACGCCGGTATACGCGTGCTTTTTGGATTTGTCCAGGGCCTTCGTTGCTGTTTTGTACGATAGACTGTGGATGAAGCTGGAGAGCACTGGTGTACCGGCCGAGGTTGTCTCAGTGTTAAGGCATTGGTATCGGTGCCAGCGAAACCAGGTACGTTGGGCGGGGGCTCTGTCCCAGGAATATGGCATGGAGTGTGGCGTGAGGCAGGGGGGCATTACTTCACCTCTGTTGTTTAACCTATATGTTGATGACCTCATCGGTGAGCTCAGCAGTACTCATGTGGGTTGTTACGTGGATGGAGTTAGCGTCAATAATATCAGCTATGCAGACGACATGGTACTGCTGGGCCCTTCGGTGGGGGCAGTCCGTAAACTTGTAGCGATCTGTGAGGCATATGCGGCGGAACATGGCTTGAAATATAACTGTAAGAAGAGTGAAGTTCTGGTTTTTAAGAGTGGAAAACGTGGTCCACCTCATGTTCCGCCTATTATGCTTAATGGCGCAGCTCTGGCAGTGGTGAGCAGTTTCAAGTATCTGGGGCACATTGTGACAGACGAATTGCAGGATGACGCTGACATTGAGAGGGAGCGCAGAGCATTAGCAGTCAGGGGGAACATGGTTGCGCGTAGGTTTGCTCGCTGCTCGAGGGAAGTTAAGATAACTCTTTTCAAGGCGTATTGTCAGTCTTTTTACTCGAGCAGTTTGTGGGTAAATTACACTCAGCGGGCTGCTGATGCTCTGCGTGTCCAATATAACATCATTTTCAGGATGCTGATGCGACTGCCTCGCTATTGTAGTGCGTCTGGTATGTTTGCGGAGGCGCGTACGGACGGCTTCCATGCGATTGTGCGCAAAAGGGTAGCTTCTTTGTCACAACGTGTGCGTGGCAGTGGCAGCGGCATCCTGCAGATGATTGTGTCTCGCACGGATTGTCCAATCCAGAATAAATGGATGCGCATAGTTTTGGGCGCTCACTGATACAGGTCATTGCTTGTTTATGTTTTTGTCTTATAAGTACTAGGTAACACACTTTTGTTTTTGTTTTAATTTTGATGTTATTTTACTAATTGATATTAATTTAATTTTACGTAATTTATGTTTTTATTTTAATGTAATTTTACTATTTCAATTTTCATTTAATTTTATGTGATTTATGTTTTGAATGTGCTTGTATTTTATGGATTTTAATAATCTGAAATAAATGAATTATTTATTATTTAGCAACGATATCCGGAAAGAAGCATAATCTGTATATTTACGCTACCACTACTGAGAAACAAGCCTTCGAATCCAAAGAATAGTAATAGCCATCAGACTTCATACTAACACGTACCTCAACCCCGAAGATCACACCTTTAGGCTACCCCTCCCACAATTCCAGTTGATAAGTAGTGCCGTGTAGTCTTATTTGTTCACTTTAGACTACACTCTGTCTCCGAACGAACGCTATTAATATTGGCTACCGATAGCTGATAGCGACCCTGCAGGTAATTTGTGGCCAAATTAGGTGATTAAACATTTACTGAGCTGGAATGGTAGTTCTGCGTTTGGGAATTGGTAGTAAAGCTTAGAATTTATTTGTTAAATTATAAGTCTGATCCGAGGACGTAGGTCGTAGACCAAATGATGTTGTATCTGTGATATAATAGGGAATATGCAAGAAATACAAAACTCTTTATATAAATTATTAAAAATGCCTTGTATTGGCGCTTAAAAACATTATGGAACACTTATTAAGTTTCTAAAACATCACTTATTTTACAGTTTATTGTTTTATGTAGCATGTTTTTGGTGAAACGGAACGCACTCTCAAAACACGTCGTCCTCGATAACGGCGGTGGTAGTGACATCAAATTTCATATGTCAAAAAATAACTTTTATTTGAAATGTAGGTAAAGTTTCAGTACGATTTTATTATAATATCGGTATCGCAATTTTTGCTTGAATAAAGCACAATATTCAATATACAGGGTGGAATTTTTCAATGCCACCTGGAGGGAAAGTACTCGAAATACTGGAGATGGCAAATTTTACTCAAAGAAAACTTTCCTTTATTTTTAAAAACAAACAAATCTGCGTTCACAGATATTCGAAAATTCGTTTGCCACAGTCGGGAATCAAACTGACTAAAGTTCGAAAAAATAACATTCTGTAATTTTTTTATATCAATTGATAGGGTCAATCATATGGATCAAATGTCTCTAACAAACATAATCCATTAAATGAACCTTGAAATTTAAAGAACAGTAATAAATTCATTGGGATAAATTCAACAAGATATCTAAAGCAGTTTTATTCATGATTTTCCTTTAAATGTATGCTGTTTGTTTGAGAGATTTGATTCTATCGGTTGATGTCAAAAAGGTACAGAATGTTATTTTGACGAACTTTAATCGATCCATCCCGGGTTTGATGCCCGAGTGTGGCAAAATAATTTTCAATAATCTGTGAATGCAGTTTGGTTTCTTTTTAAAAATAAAGGAATGTTTCATTTGAGTAATATTTGCTATCTCCAGTATTTAGAGTACTTTCCCTCCAGGTGGCATTGGAAAATTCCACCCTGTATACAATTAGTAAAATTACTTTATTAAGGCCAAAAAAATAGATGTAAACAAGGTAGATTTTGATAAATGACGTCAAAGTATGGTCGCGACAGTCACGGACGTTTGAACTGTCATAGAAAATTGCAGGAGTTTAGTAGGTATTATGTATTTTTAAGCGATAAGCTGTAGTTGAAATTAACTTTTAATACTTTTCTTGGGTTGATAATAGTGTAATTAATTGATTTAAGTGAAGAAAAAAATACATGCATATTCTTTAAGTCATAGATCTCGAGTTCGAACTCACAACCTCTAATTTTTCGGATACGATATATGTGCGTATTGTATAGTTATCACTTGCTTCAGAGAAGAAGAACATCTTGTGAGGAAACCAGCATGCCTGAGAGATATTTCTCTACGGCATGTAAAGTCAAGTCAGAGGCCCACATAGGCAGCATCAAAACTCTGACAGCAGGTGAGCAACTAACCACACGTTAAAGAACTTAAGTATAATTTAGGGGTATGAAAAACAGGGAGTAAGATTGTTCACCCCCTAGAAAAAGTAGGATCCTTCAATAGGCTAGTTTCCACCATCAATAAATTGCAAAACTAATTAGTCCGTCAGTTAGAGTATTGGAAAATAATGGACACGTATTTTTTGTTTTGTAAATCACTAAGTACTGACAAAGATAAAACGCATCAAAACTCGGGAGTGGGGGCTCGTGACGTCACAACGCACTAAAAACTATAGCACGGCGTGACGTATTGCGAATTTTAAAAGCCTCGTATCTTCGTCAATTTTGGTTTATGTAACAAAAGAAAAAATACGGGTCTAATATTTTTTTATAATCTAACTGACGGACTAATTAGATTTTTTTAGGACACAAGCCTATTGTATACGATCTGGTGGGCTACTGGCCTAACTGCCCTACAGTTGTTGCCGGGTTGTTATGTTTTTAAGTCGCGGCTGACTATAGCGCGATTCCGAATGCAATTTGTCATCTTAGATGACTTTTTGTTAGCATTGAATTATATCTACTAAACTTTGCTGGCTAGGATGGCACCTTTTCTTTAAGAACTATAAATATTTTTATAGTGATGTTTATACTTTTGCAACAGAAGAAATGTTTTGTTTAGTTAGTTGTCAAGTGTCAGTGATTCCTATTGCCTTGTTACATAAGTAGCTTTGTCCCGTTATTGTGTTCTTAAATAGCAATTACGTACTCATACTTACAGTGTTTCTGTCATCCTCCAATTCATTCAAAAGACCTACAGTCCATTTGCTCACCAACACCCAGAATATTTCAACTCACCGCGATAACAACCTAACTACTTATTAAAATAGAAGAACGCAAACCTTTTCTAAACCGCATACGCTCTCATAAAGCCAAGCAAACATGCTTGTCCAATTTCAATGGCCGCCGATATTAGGGGGTATCACAAATTGGTTCGACAAGACTTTCCAACCACTATCAAATCTAGAATCGTACTACACCCTTATTTGTTAGTGGTTATGGTTTATAATCGTGTAAGAAGATGGTAATTCAGTGGCTGGTAGAAATTGGTGTGTACAGTAGTAGAACTCACTCAATTCCCAAGTCGTGTTTGATCGCCAAAGAACCCTTGGTTCTGAATCGTATCTCGCGTACTTGTTAGTTTACATATCCGTTTTGTGGAGATCAGTTATTAGTTTTTAAATGGAGTTGTGGCTATTATCTTTTTTGTTGCCTTGTATACTTATTGGTTCGATGGCGAACATGGATAACATGAGTACTTCCACATTTCATAGTTATTTAATATTTTTAGTAGGACTTTCGGGCCACTGGCTACCTGTAACGACTGTGAAAGATCTATAAATGGCCGCCGGAGGAACCCACGGCTTAACGTGCTTTCCGAGACACGGAAGAAACTCAATATTTTAAAATGGATAGTCTTAACTTGGGATAGTCCATTTTAAGACTCTTAAGCCAGGCTAAAATCTAAGAAAATTGGCGAAACAATCTATATGATAAGAGACGTGTAGATCGTCTTTAAAACCTGTAGTTAAAGTAATAAACCAAATAAATACTCATACAACATAAACCCACATAACTGTACACATCTCCAGAGTTCAGACAGTACATAAAACATGAAAACGTAACTGCCGAATCTCGCGACGTTATCAAAACGTTGCGCTAAAGGGAGGCGCACGACGAGTGAGCGCGCGAAATAATTGATGAGTGCATTAGAGACATGTGTCCGCCATCTTTTATTCAAGCGCGTGAACTCGGTTCCTGAACGAATGGCGCGAAATGTGGAGCATAATCTGTATGAATTTGGAATATGTTGCCACAGATAAGGAAGGCTTAGTTTAGGGGTGTGTCTAGACGTGTAGTTTTAAGGCATGGAACTAATAACTACTTAGGTGACAATAAGGAATAGCTGGAAAGGGGGTTTGGGGGGGGGGGGGGTTAATAACATAATAGTATGCAATTTAAAAAAGTTTTATATTGCGATGATTTCATGCCTTACTAAAGCTGGGGTGATTTATGTTGTCACTTTTTAAATTAACGAAAATAATAAGTGCCAAAATCTACTGAAAGAAACAAAAACATTTCACAGGAAAGGTCTTCTTCTACACTCACAATAAATACTCCTTCGCCCAATCAATATACAAACACATCCAATAAAGTTGACCGTAAATCCCGACAAGTTGTCGAGCAAAGCTTTTTAATTCGCACATCCACTAGGTGGACTCCTGGGCCCGACGGAGCACCCTCTTATCTGAAGCACTTAGTAATTTTGTCTAATCCGATATACAAGTTTTAATACCCCGTCCCGTTCGCCCGCGGCTACAAAAAAGGGACTGTGTTAAGTCTCGAAAAACTGCACGCTTTCACACGCCCATACTCTTGTATTGGGACCAGATGGTAAAGAATTTTTGGGAATGTCCTGGTACTTATGTCATTCAGGGAAATTGTAAATTGATTGTAGTGTTTAAAAATACTAGGAAATCTGAACTTACAAAGAGACCTTTAGATTTATCAATAAGAGTTTTAGTAACAGTTGGATTCTGAATAACATAGGTGAATATTTTAAGTTTAGAAACTGTCTAACTCGCGGTCTTTAACAGCATTGCTTCGCAGTGAAATTGAAAATATTGTTATGATCAAGTACAGTTTGACAGGTTCTTAAATTCAAATAAACCGACTGTGAATAACAGTTAATATCTAAATCTAAGCCGTCTTAAACCAATTATGTGCTGTTAAAATAACAAGGCTTTCATAGTAATCTTTAAGTAATAATCTACATTGCAAGCATTGACATTCTTTTATTCCACAATGCATCGGAGTTATTGACTTCAGGTCATTTTTCTTTTTCTAAATTTATTTTGAGTTCGAAAATCCCCCTTTTGCAACATGGTGATCCTACTCCTGAATTACGAATGGAGATTCGAAACATTCATTCCGTGTCTCCATCTCTTTCTGTCCCATGCATTATTAAGAGACGACGCATAATATAATTGGAGTTATTTTCAGCCGGACCTTTCATATTAGAGACGCTTATAAACGATTCAGCTGTTTGGAAGCCCTAGTCTGCTCCTTTTTAATTGTCCTTTTTCCATGTTGTCAGTTTATTTTGATGAAAAGCCGTAGAAGTCTATGTCTGTGGTTTGACTACGATATTTTAGGTGATATTTTTTTAAGTAGTCTAAAACCTCTGAAACTGAAAATATTTCATACTTCATAAAAAATCTATCTACCTACAGACTACTCTCGACTCTAAAATCATAAAACGCAAATGCAATTAAAACAGCTCGTAAACTCAGAACGCGACTCAACTCCAGCACCCAAAGTATAACAATGTTGTTTTTCGCATCGCATAAACCACCACGACCGCAATCTACAAAAGAAACAAGTACGAACTTGGAGCAGTCAGACTCGATACAAAAGGGGAACGGGTCCCGAGCTCGTTACCATTCATAATTCACGGGACAAACTCTTCGTACGTTTTCCCATTAGAAATTTTATAAGGTTTTTATTGCGTCGCTCTCCCGCCAAAAGTTCGCGCGCTCCCGTTTGACAGTTGTGAGCGCGCCAACCGTTAGCTGCGTTCACAAATTCATTTCACTTTTTTAAATTTAAAAAAGGTTTAGCAAAGGAATTGTCCTTTGAGACGTGGATCTAGATTATGTTACTATTTCGTCGAATAAATATTTAATTTGTTTTTATCTTTACATACACTAAGCATTACTTGGATAAGAATCGTTTATGCTACCTTAAATTTCGAAATATTGTCTGAAAGCATTGCATACATAGTACTACGTAGGTACCTATTACTATCACTCTCCCGCTGAAAAAAAGTAGTTAATTATGTTGATAAATAAATATCGCTGGACATTAACACACAGCGCCACCTAGTGCCACACTAAGCAGGGCTTGTGTCGTGGACACCAGGTAGTTGATATACTACATTTATACTTTTTTTGTTTGTAAATACATACTTATTATACTATACATATAAACATCCATGACTCGGAAACAAATGTCCATGCTCATCACACAAACATTTGCTCCTACCGGGATTCGAACCCAGGACCCTAAGAACGTAAGGCAGCCTCACCACCACTACGCTATTCGGGTCGTCAGAATGTTGCATACAGACTATTTGCCCTGACGAAATGTGGGTCACCTCTATAAAGGTATACCTCTGAGTCTGTTCCATCTCGGAACATGGACATGTCGTTATGTTATAAAATAATCTAAATAAATAAGAGTACTTCACTTGGGTACAGTTAACGAAACAAACATAGAAAACTTACAGACTAAACTCTATGAAAACGTCTGTCCCCCAACAGTTTCGAGGGTCCTACCTTCTCCTAGTTGATTGCGGTGCCAGCCATTCTCACGGAGCTACCGTCGGCAACAACTTTGATAAGACTTCGCGAACTTTCCGAAGGGTTCTGACATTTTGCTAACTTACATAATGACCGGGGGTAACATGAGTTTAATTTTATGACAGCCAGACGGTGACGGTTTAGGGTCTAACGAAATTAGGAGCTTGTTATATGACACAATTTTAAAACTAATTTGTTCTGTTTTTTTTTTTTCATTTTCATAGCCATCTATTTAAATACCTGTATATGTGATATTGAGCGACCAGCTGTCTAGTTTGACCTTTACAACCAAATACTGGGTAACACGATACCTATTAATTCGCAATTTAAAGTACCTATAAGCAACTATCTCGCGTTTCTTCTACATATAAGACTGTTTCTCGGAAAATCTGTGATTTTCTGTGAAATTCCTACGATTTCAAAGGCTGAGATTGTGGTGTCTTTGTTATAATTTTATTATAAAATACTGTACCTTTAGGGCGTATTCTGCTTGAAAGCAAAACTGCACGCACTAAGCACTCTTCTATTTTTCTGGGTACTAAAGAGATCATCTCATCCCGCCAACATCCAATAGCCAACAAATCCCCCCTCAGCCTCTGATTATATTCATTCTTGCTCCTCAAAACTAGCTCCCAATTTCTATCTCAAATAACTCCAGATGAACTCAGTTTTCATTAATGAAGTGTTAGTAGTTAGTTCACCTACGCTACGTGTATTCAAAGAGCTCTAATCTGTCGCTCGGCCAGATAACTAAATTCTGACCTGATTTATATTTCTGCGCAGATTTAGTTGGGTAACACTTCTCGTGTTTTGGACGTTGGCGACAAAATAGGGGTGAACGGATATTTCGACTTTAGGCTCTGATTTTTCTACATAACGTCACTTATGGAAAGTCGTTCAGTTAGCTGCTACTGAGAAAGTCCTGATAAGATGACCACACTCTCGGAAATCTGTTCCCGCAGGTAAATGTCATTGCATTTCCAAGAAAGTTTTCTGTCCATCTTCATCCTTTATAAGTCAACTTTCTACTATCTACGTCTATCATTCCTTCTCCTATCTGTGGATCACCCACTTATTTAATTATTTTCCTGATCGACAATAAACATAGAACGTTTCAGATGTTTTTTTTTCGGAAACCCTGTCATTTTTAAATTAATTTCCCAACCCCGTGAAAATGTGCCAACCCTACGCTCGCCGGCGACCTCTATTAATTAAAACGCTGTGTAAACCGGGCTTTATCGGCGCACTGGCCACGCCACCCAATTAGGACAGCCGACGAGCCTCGCGCCAAAAATTATGCGGCTTATCAACTGCCGCGTAATTTTGACAAACGACCGCTCGTTCAGAAACACGCTTCGGTGGGCAGTGATCGATTATTTGTTGTATTGTTTAAATGTTGTGGACGATTTTGTCTTGTAAAAGTTATTGTTGTGTGTAAAACTATTGAAAGATAGTCAGTGTGTAATTTTACACTTTAGTGTGTGTTTGAAGATTTTTATAGGAGAATTTTGAAGAGGTCCTTGCTAGGGTGAATAATGCCAATCTTCTTCCAAAAGTAGCCATCATTTAGCAATAGTTTTAATAATCATATCTAGTTATGTTCTGCAAGAAAAAATGAATGCTCAATTTCTCATATCAAAGGAAAATATCTTGTTTCCTTCAAACGTTTTTGTAGTGAGTCCAACAGCGTTACAGTAATAAATCAAGTCGTACTACCATCCCTACCACAATCCCTACTCCTTACAAACTCTCAGATTACGATTTTTATTCAAACTAGTCTCCGCTACAAACCCGTAGCAACGTAGCGGCGGCGTAGACCTCTCGTAGCCGTTTATTTTATTACAGAAAACATACGAAGTATCAGAAAACCAGTTTGCTGATTCAATTAAATATCGAAACTGTGTTAAAAATATTGTAAAATACTGTAACGTGCTTCCTATCAATAATAACACGTAATCATAAATCCTACTTATTAGTATCGATGTCGTATATCTTGAAATTCATCACAAATAAACAAAATCTTACTTAAACCCTACGTTACATCATCAACTTTACCAAAATTAGAAACAACATCCTCCGCTACCCTCACATCACACCCCTTACTAGGTTTGCAGGATTTCGCCGGCGTCTATAACATCATACCAATATGCCATTCATCAG
The DNA here is from genome assembly GCA_950022955.1 of Xestia ashworthii. Taxonomy (NCBI): domain Eukaryota; kingdom Metazoa; phylum Arthropoda; class Insecta; order Lepidoptera; family Noctuidae; genus Xestia; species Xestia ashworthii. Next base: position 14,834,985 of record OX465570.1, on the reverse strand, counting down.
GCGAGGCGTCGCTAAACACCGGCGGCCGCGCGAGATAACCGCGCAGTAAACCGACAACAATGCCCTGACTCGCACTCAATAAAAGATGATAACACATGAAATATGAACTGACGACACCCCTCGGTGAACACACACGAGGAAACCTAAAGTCGACTCTATGCTTACCTGACAAAGTTTGGATTTAGTCAACAGTATCTCCAAGTTATGATATTTCAAAAGCGAAGACAGCGTTAGCATAATAAACGCGCTCCAATGAAAACAAACCGCATCCAGCTCACGAATACAGCCAAATTTCCCAAAGAAAACATACCAACGTTACAACGTTTCGGAACGAAGCGGTGACGGCGCGAAACAAAAGCGCGGGAATCGCTGCCATTGGCGGAGGAGGTGGGCGGACTCCGGATAATATGGCGGAAATATTACGAGCCGAGGAGGTATTCAAGGTGCACCGGGAGGAAGGGAGGCCCGGGGGAGAGGGAGGACACCCCCCCGAGAGGTTAATTACCCGCCGGCCGATAAGGCAGCGGCTCGCTAATTACGTACTTATGGCGGACTGAAATTAAGTTATCGTCGGCGGGAAAACGACGCTCACTTTGTTTGCGTTCCGTTTTACGGATAATATGTATTCTGCGGCGCTCGAGAGTAATGGAACAAAATTGGCGGCTATTCAGTTTTATCTTTTATGTCTGAGTAGAGGAAGCGTAGCGTCGTTCTCAGATAATGGAATCATTGTTCAAACAGTGAGCGCTCCGGGGACTCTTTTTTAATCGTTTAACTTAATTTTTGCTTTGTTTTATATTCAAACAAGCTACGCCGATTTGCGTTTCATTAAAATATTAATGCGCCTTTTGATATAAAAGCAAAAAAGAATAAGAAAGTTGGAATAACGCGTGTATTTATTTGAAAAGAATGTTATTTCGCGGGAGTCGTTCATATTTTAAATAGATATTAGATAGATAGCGAAATATACTCGAGTGCGGCAAACAACACGACTGGCAGCTGAGCTCCCAAATAAAATGCGATAAAATAAAAAGATGCCGGCGACAAAACGTAGATACTTATACATGAGCCAACTTACTTGTGACGTGGGAAAGATATTGTGTGTCTCTTGGTGGTTTAAGAATAAGAACTGAAATGGGTAAGCAAAGAAGTTGATATAGCGCAGATGTAAGTTGGTAAGTTTATACATATTTACCACAAAAGCGGCTCAGCGAGAGATCGCGGGATCTGTTCCCCAGTTTTATTTTTCCAAGCTCTAAATGGAGTCGGTGGAGCATTTAAATAAGCTTCGCCGCCTGAAGTATGGTAATGTTAGTAATACGCGGAAAGAAACCGCGCCGTTGCTTTCAGAGTCGGCCATTTTGAATTTCCTTTTATTTTAGTCCTCTGAGACATGATCCCTTGCTATGTGATTATTTGATAATATTAAGGAAAATTGAGTTTGTCTTGGAAGCAATAATGTTGCTTGAATCGGATCAGGTAGGCTTATTTGGAAATGTCTGTGTGGCAATTATACTGTGCATACCTAGGCAAAATGTGTTAATGATGACGGTGTAGTACAAGAATGCTTCCACACCTAAGATACGACCGAACGACCAAGACCTCAAGGTGATGAAACTTATGTCCAGCGATAAGCTGGTTACACAAGAGTTTCATTCGCATGAGTGCCTTCGCGTTGCAAGTCCCTCAGGCCACGTCATCGCATCATAGGTATCAGTCGAGATGCGGCTAAACACAAGCCTTTATTTAGTACTTATTAAAACAAAAGTCTAGCCGTGGTGAATCGTGGACAAATCTAAGCAATACTTTCATCAGGTTTTTCCGCAGTAGAGTCGACTAAATTTTGGAAGCTCAAAATAATAAATAATCACTTTAGCACTTGTCTAAACTGTAACGAAACCGAAAGTTTACCTCTACGTATATTAAACTTCCATCATTATGAAATAATTAAACCACCTTGTAGATGAGTACCGATTTCCGCCGATCCTTCTTTCTATTATTAACCAAATCGTGTCAAACAAAGCATACACTCTACCCATTAAACAAATACCCAATAAATTAAACCCATAAATGAACATTCCAACAAAGATTCCTCTCCATTCCTAATTATTCTCGAACGATTAATTAATATAACATGTAAACGACATGTTCTAAAAATGGCGGCCATATGTCTCGACTGATCAAAGACGCCGTCTGTTTTTTGGCTCATAATTAGTAACAAATTATGTAAGTAACAAAAACTCCTTGGTATCCTCTCTGCGTACCCTCGGCTGTGTGAATGGCGTGAACTAAGTCATGGATCGTCTCCCGGAACGCGTAGGAGATATTTAAACACAGAGTTCGTAATGGCTATAGTCTAAACTTGCATTCATCACTCATCTTTGCTAGTGCCTGGCAGTTAAGAGCGAGTGGCAAGCGAAGCAGGGCGAACAGGTACTCTTGTATAGTGTTATGACATTTTTAGATTCTTAAAAAAAAAAAACGAATCAAGCAAATAGACCAAATGCAAATCTTAATGTAACGCTTTATATGTTGCGTACAAACAATCTCAAGAATTCTTATAAGAGTCTATCTAATATTCATCTGTTCCAATGATAAACTACAGTTCATCGCATCGCAACCACCACCCTACAATCTTACTCAGTTGCTCGCCTGCACCATCTAATCGTTCCCAGTCCTGAAAGCGTCACGTTCGGATGCACGCGCGGCGCGCAACCAGCCATACGGGCCCTCCTCCCAACTAATTCAAACTAATTAGCTTCCGTAAGCTGTAAATCTCACGAATACTGCGCCGACGTCATCGCGCGCGCTTTGATCACGCGCGAAGTGAAACGGAACGCGACACGTGAATGAATGAACTGAACGATTTTTGAACGGAGCGTTTAATGTCAAATGTGGCGGGAATTCCGCCGGCCCGTAAGTTTTATGACTTCATTCCATCGATGATACATGGTTTACAAGAAATGGGTGTTATATGGTCTGTCGTAAATGCACCTTTGGCTGCTTTGGCTGATTTTTAATCGTCACTGTTAACTTTGTAGCGCAGAATGTATCGGGACTGAATGTTTTGGTACAAATGGAAATGCGAAAACATAAACGATAAACTTATTCTCAAACATGAGCATCATTCTCCCTCCCTCATCCCAACTTATTTGGAGTCAACACAGCATACCTTCTGCCATAATTCTGTCTATCTTAAACCTATAGCACCCATAAATAATGTAATAATGTAGCTTTGTGACAGTGAAAGAAATTTTTGAATTGAATCATTAGTTCCGGAGATTACTCCCTACATATAAACATACGAACAACCTCTTTAGAGTATTAAAAGTAGCAGATATGGCTTACCTACTTCTTATCTATTCCCATTGAATAACCAACTTACACACCACAGACAAATCACACGGTCATGCGGCCGTTAATCGTTCTATCATATCAATCATTCGTCCAGAAACAATCAATTAGAACTCGATCCCCTTTCAATTATACCCTGCATGGGTAGGTAATTGCCTCTGGCTCCACCTAGGGGCGGCGCGGGGAACCGATTTGTGTGACGTGTGAGAGGTGATGGACATTCTATTGCCTTGATCGTGGTTTGATGACGTAGCTTCCGAAGTTGGGTGTTATAAAAATAGGTAGCAGTGCTGTGGTTTGATGGATTGGGATGTTATGGAATAGTGTTGCCCAAAATCAGTCTTGGTCTTGCAGTCTTGGTCTTGTTCTTGCATTTTTGCAAGACCAAGACCAAGACCAAGACCGACGTATTGTAGCAAGACCAATACCAAGACTGAACCCTGCAAGATTTGAGCAAGACAAGACTAAGCCTGCAAGACTCTTGCGTCTCGCAGTTAAGTCAAACTGAGATTTGGGCGTTATAAAGTAGGGTTCCAATCCCGATTGTGATAGACGTTCCCCAGTATCAAAACCGTATCGTCATAACACTAAAAGGCATTGTATTGATTTTTATATTTCGACTATTTTCTATTTTTTAGAGCAGCGGTGGCCCGGTGGTGGCGGCGGCCCCGACTTACGAACAGTAAGTCATGGGTTCGAACCCAGACAGGCGCATTACTTTGTGTAATTTATTTCATCACCGCTGCTCTCAAAACGGTGAAGGAAAACATCGTGAGGAAACCGGCATGTCCTAGAACCAAAAATTCGAAGACATGTGACATCTACCAATCCGCACTGGGCCCGCGTGGTAGATTATAGCCCATTCCCTCTCATTGAGAGGAGGCCTTGTCCCAGCAGTGGGGGATCATTATACAGGGTGAAATTGAATAGATGCGACAAATTTAAATATACAATAATACGTGTTGTCAAGAAAATGTATAAAATATCAAATGTAAAATTGTAATGAACGAAGGAAGGGTAGTGGGCGGCGCGCGGTCGCCGGGAAGGGATGTCAGCGCTGGCGCACATGCGAGGTTTGGCAACGTCGCGCGATACTTACATTAGAAACTAGGCTAAATTAGGTAAATGACCGCTATGAACGGGAATACCGATAATTCGTACTTAAATAAAGATAATAACATCAATGGACCTTTTGAAAACGATAATCGCGTAATTTTTTTTAACGATTTAGATAGTAGAAAAAACAGTTTATAATTACTATGTTACTGTAACTGAAGCTCCCATTTCATTTTGTCGCATTTATTCAAATTCACCCTGTATAGGCTGATGATGATGATGATGATGATTTCGACTATTTATTAAGAAGTTAGCGTCTTACTCACAAATTTATGTTCCCATGTGATAAAAATGTACTTACCTAACATAATTTTCTGGCAAAGTTCATTTCATACCTTTTAGGTATATCTACCTATAGTATTATATTATGCTTGTCTAATGTGCAGATATAACGTTAGTATAGGTTGGTAAACATTATGTAGGTACTTATGTTTCAAAGTTTATGTTATTCTTCTATTCAGCAAAATTTAAAACTAACAGCGAGTCGAGTAGGTCTAGTAACAGGTTTTAGACCAGCCAATGTTATGGAACAGATGCCAGCACATCAAGCTACTACAATCTGCCAAATTTCTATAACAGATTTTCAACTTTATCGCTAAAGCATTAAGGTTCATGATTGATTGGGAAAATTTGACGTTCCGCGAATAAACCGTTGGTCGCTCGGTGTATTATGTACCTACTTATTTGATCATTTACCGACAAAGACGCCGCAGTGTATCAAAGACTGCAACAAGAGCATCACACAGCATTTGACACTGTGTGAGCGCCGCATGCGCCGCCACAGAGTACGGACAGAGACACACAAAATTGTTACCTATTTTGGTAGGGTTGGCACAAGAGGATAAAATTAAATTCTTCAAGGTGAAGATGTATGTAAATAGCAATAGGCTAATAGGTATTTGCAAATAGTCTAGTCTACATTATGAAATATATGTAAACTAGTATCTATCGCGAATTTTACCTTTAATATAAGCCCGACGTTTCGTCCGTTTTCCGTTTAGTCTAGTCTAAGTAGTAGTCTCGCAAGACTTGCGAGACTCTTGCTGCAAGACCAAGACCAAGACCAAGACTGAGAGCGCAATACCAAGACCAAGACCAAGACCAGGTGTATTGACGCAAGACCAAGACCAAGACTGGCTAAGGTCTCGTCTTGGTCTTGCATTTGGGCAACACTATTATGGAATAATTGTAGCGATAATGTCAGCGGGTTTCTTTGGGCAGTGATAGCTAAGGAAATCGTTAAAAGATTGTTATATTGGGGTTCGTTTTTGTTTCCTATCATCAAAGTTATGGAATGTAGACGTCGTTGTTGTTATAAGCCAACTGCGCCAGATCGAAGACTGAAGGTAAGCCGGTAATACCAGCATGCCTTAGAGATATTTCTCGACGGCATGTAAAGCCAATTCAGCGGTTTATCACAGAGTATATAATGGTTTATGCACATGTTTATGGGCGGCATGGAATCTGACAGCGGGTAAGACACTAACCCCACGATAAAATTGAGCAAGTAAACGTGTTTAGTCGAAAAAAAAACGAAATAAGTATTAGATCGTAACATTATTAAGATAAAATGTTACAAATTACAACAAGACTTGATAAAATCAAAACTTCAGTTGATTTTATCAATCCTCACAATTATTCTTTAAACTTCAGCTCATATTTACTTTACGATACCAGGCTAACTCTTACAATGCTATGCATAGATGGCAACTGAAGAATTGTGGGGATTGATAAAATCAAGACTTCACTTGATTTTATCAATCCTCACAATTATTCTTTAAACTTCAGCTCATATTTACTTTACGATACCAGGCTAACTCTTACAATGCTACATACAAACATCAACATTCAATAGCACTAGGCAAAAACTACAGAACGCGGTGGCGCTTACGATACTTACAAATGCCCTTTTAGGTTCAATCCAACTCGTTAGGTACTCCAAAATCCAATCAAAACACATTTTGTTCTTTGTCCAAATCATCCGCTTTCTTTGATCCCCCCATTTATTTAACCTTACCAATTAATTAGCTAATCACGCTTGATTTACACCCTGTTTTAATAGCAGAGTTCCATCGCCATAGCGACACGTTCCGGCTTCGTATCGTGCCCGTCTCGGCACCTGAGTCGCCGACAGCAGTGATGGATGATGCGTGATGGCTGGCCCCAAAACCGAGCCATAGAATAAGTAAATGCAGAAGTTTCTATCTTCTTCGTCCTTTTGGCCCAGAACTGAGCCACTATTGGCGCTTTCGGTAGCGTCTATCAGTTCCTGTAGTGAACAGACAACAGGACGCGCAGGACACGATACTAAGTGCCCCATCGCTTGTGGAACCGCACCATACATTTACACTCCAGGACAGAGTCATTAATAAATCACTTCCATGCTGACTGGTTTCGTGTTAGATTCCCGGGTCGGGCAAAAAGTGCTATTGGGTTTTTCCATTGGAAATTTCGCAGTTGTAGTCCGGAGTTTGGAAGTTGGCGGTATGATACCTCCATACCTCGGAAAGCACGTTAAGCCGTTATGAAGGACATATCCATAATGCGCGCTTCTCGTACAACGAGTACAAGCACGTCATTTGCGGGGTGGTATTCGGCCGAAATTGCCGAACATTACACATTATGCGTGAGTCTTTTTTGAGATATTCCGCCACACTTTTTTTAGCCACTGCTGCCTGAAAGCCAGAATCTACAATAGCAAAACGCCCTGCAGCAAACGGTCCTGAAGAAACGATCACACATCTATAAATTTAAAAAAAAAATGAGTGGGAGAGGAAAGAAGTAAGAAAAACTTAAATGTACACTTCCCTCCATTATTCTATTTCAAGCAAGAGACAGATCAGAGCTAAGCCAAATGAGTAGCAAAGTTTACAACTGAGATAAGCTCGGTTTCCTAGCGTCACAGATTAACATTATACGGTACTGAATTTTAAGCTGTGTGTGGTTGTTTGTTTGGAGCTAACCTTCTGCAGACATTATTCTGAGTCCAAGCCCTGTGCCCAAATCACTGCCCTGCGCTATCCCCGTAATTAAATTCAGATTAGCGTGCCTTGTTGCAATGATATTGTGGATCCCTGATTTGGTGAGGTTTAAGTGGGTTAAAGAATTGAGGTGCTACTTCTCACCTGGATGTTCAGCGAATATTCTGAAGTATTTATAGCATGTGTGTGTGTCAGTCTACAAAGTTTTCCATTAAACTTTTTGCTACCGATCGAATAAGTTGTTATTAATGTTGACCACCGTTAACTGACCCTTAATAGAAAGGACTAAAATAAGAAGCTCCAACTTTTCGCATAATTATTATACCCTCGCCTAAGTAGTATTTTTTCTAAGAACTAAATAAACGACACATGTAACAACTTCTTGCCCATCCACATTAAAGAATTCCTTAAAAACCGTAAAAAAAGAAACATAAAAACCTAATTCCAAATCCAAACATGAAAACTGTCAAGTGACAGTGTCAAAAATCAAAACCAGGCAAACATGGCTGCGCCGTTTTTAATAAAATCTAAAGAAGTGACCTTTGTGGTATAATGATACACGTCCGATATGAATAACGTCTCTCTGACCGTTGCAGGTGTGGGTCTGGCAATTGTCCTGGTCCTACTCGTTCTTAAATGGAGACTTAGCAAAGCTTCGACATCTAAGGTAAGGAGCTTCAGAAGCATCCATAGAAAACACCTTCATGGTTATTTACCTTCCTCTAACAGCTGCAATATCTACACAACAAATAAATACACATATTTAATATTATACAGATATTTTTGGTTTTGAGATAGTTTCAATAATATAATACTACTTATAATACGCTAAGATTTTAACCTGTCCACCTGTTGATCCCAAGTAATTTGATAACTCTTCTACGAGGATCTTTTAACACTAAATTAAAGTACAATATTTATAGTCCGCGCGCGAGCGAGAAATCTGTGGCCACCGATTTCTCAGACCTCGTGCGCGGACAACATCCCCTGTGGTAGATATAAACATTGTGCAAAATAACCACCTATGTAGTTTAGGTTGGTCATCATCATCTGGCCTATCTTTTAGCAAGCCTCAAAATAATTTAGGTCGCCGAAATGTGGGTGTGTTGTAGAAACACCTCAGCCTAAACGTTCGGGGATGATAGGCACAATCGTAATGCTATGTGATGTTCATTGGGAACTGCCTCCAGTCTTACCAGATGCAGCTGACTGCCAGTATTTTACATTAGCTGACTGCCAGTATTTTACTTTCCCTTTTTCTCCATCCGTCAACGTTTACACGCTTTTAGTCACATGCCTATACCAAGACAGACGATTCCCTTTCAACATTTCTGTAGTTGGCACAACTTTCTGACTCCCTCTAATGCACTAATTTCTTACTTCATTCATTATTGTTACTCCTCAGATCCATCTCAATCTCAACATTCTCACCTTAAATGCCGAGTTGTATTTTGTGTACAGGATCTGGTGACGGAAGCAAGTCCCGAAAATACCCCGAGCTCTAATGCCGTGCATGTACTCCACCGCTTGTGTCCTCACCACAACGTGGTGCAGCGGTATGAGCTCGAGGAGAAGGATTCCCTCGATGAACACCTCGATGTCCTGACCAGGAAACTCGCTGACAAGGTAATAGTTCCTTTTCTTATCATCGGTCATGTTTAAGAGCGAGGATGATGTTAAAATACATGGTTTTCATAAAAAAGACGCGGTGTGATGACCAAAAAATTAAATTCTGTATCAATTGTCTTCCTCCTTTTAATCTTATTCCGTGGACGATGGTCGTCCTCTTTTGTATGCACTTGTGGCATGTGCCAAATAAAGATGTTTTCTATCTTATGCTGGGGCCTTATTATACCTTCAAATATACCAACAGGAGGGCCGTCTCCTCTTATCCAAGTGCAAGATTCGGGAGACGCAAAACGAAATCGAGAATCTTCACGCCATCGACCAGGACGTCAGGTCACGCTACCGGGATATCATGGAGTCCCTTCGTTCGGACCTTCAAAATAATGAGAAGGAGTGCAAAAAACTCCAAGAGCAAATTGAGTGGGTCTCACATAGGAGGGCGGAACTGAAAGATGAGGTAACAATACTTTTAGACTGTTCTATGCTTTTGTTTGTTTATTTAGCCTTTTGTCAGTTCAAAACCACCGCTTTTGCCAATGAAAACTATTTTCTCCTGTTTATGGCAGCGGAGCCGACGACATCGTTTGCATCAAAATGGGTTTGACTCATTACTAATATAATTTTTTGGAGCATGATTTTAATCTGATGATTAAGAGGAAACAGCACGGCCTTTCATTAAAAAAACAAAGAACGGGTTTGTTCGTGTTCCTATGTTGTCTTTTTTATATAATCTAGTCAAAATAGATATTTTGAAAAAGAAAATATTGCTTTACTGGCATTATCCAGGGAGGAAACAGGAGAATACGTTTGTATGGAAAAACGGCCGTTCTGTGTCCTCTAAAAAAGTAAGTATACCTTAAGACACGCCTCTTAAATAAAGAAAAAAAAAACGAATGCATATTTATCACATGCATATTCATTACATCTCCAAACCACGGCAACCGATTACCACACAACTTTTCAGCCACTTTCAGACTTCTTATTTACTCATTTCCACAGCACCCACTAAAAACCAATGAATCACACAGTTCACGATTTCGTCGTGGTATGAGCGCTGGAGACGGCAGTACTTATAAAAATTCGTGGAGTCGAAAATGTGTTAAGTGCACATCCTATAATACGGGTCGCCTTCAAAATCGTACGTTTCACTTATATGGGAGGGGGGGGGGGGGGGATTATATAAAATGCCTGTAGGGGCCGTTGTGGCGACTTCGTGCTCTGTCCCTAATCATAGAACAAATTTTCAAATACACCTACCCTACTAATTATAACATTTAATCAAATTCAAGTTCCCCGGTTGCATCAGTACGTTCCTGCAAGCACTCGTCACTATTATCAACGAAGAAGTCGATATAATCATGCAAGATATCCAAAGTAATTGGCTTTCTGTTAATAGTTAGTTTTTCCTGCCTGAACTGACCATTAACCTTCATTAATCAACAGGTTCATCGAGGACAGCTGCTGTACGGGGAAGCAGCGGCGGAATTAGCCAACAACTTGGCGGAATTAAGGGGAATGAAGGCCAGCCAGAGAGAATATTATCACCAAAGTGTGATGGACAAACCCAAATCTCAAATAGTATCCCACGCTACTATGAGAAACCGAAGGGAACCACAATTACCCTCAGCAGCTTGCGCACTCGTTGGTAAACCTTCTTATCAATCCTCTATCGAATCAATGGTGTTAGAATGAACGAATTGCAACTTGTCTTTTAATGGGGAAGTACGTACAAATTGAAAATTTTTCTTGAATTATTAATCTTGTTCAACAACCATCTACCAAACAAAATTAGAAAATGATTGAACGGATGGTGCTCTCAGACACGTAGGAGAAGCCAAAAACATGATAGACAAGTTTTAAAGTACCTAATGCTTGATTAATTTTGATCATCCATTTAGTACCTATTTCCCAAATCATAAACCCAAATCGTGCGGTTCGTAATTTATTATTTACATTTTGATAGTATTTATTACAACCTTTTATTTTTTAATTATTATTCATTTTGGGTTAATTATAAATATCTACAAACAAAATCGCATTTATGAGTTTCATTGTTGCTCTAGGTTCGAACCTTTAATACCTACACATTTCAGTAAATACTTAGCTAGGTCTTCCTCAACCATGTTGATATTTCATGGTTTATGCTTCTACCTAACTAAAGCCGATTACTAACAATAGGCACTTGAGGGATTCTATTGTAAGTAATTTATAGATTATACAGAACCACTCTACACTTGACGAAGACTTTAAGAAGAAAACCGGTGAACGACTGAGAAGATTGGGTGTCTGGGTGGGACCCTGGATAATCTTTAACCTTTTGACCAACCCTATATCTATAATTGTCTATCAATAACTTCAATTAAAAGATCACAAACAACGCAATAAAACCTGACGTTAGCACACGCATCGAAAACAATGACAAACCACCGCAGCGCACTCGGAAACGAGCCCCCTTTTATTTTATATCTCTCGTTAATTCCGAGGGTTAAAATCCCCGAAAAAGTGAGCACTTGCCTTGTTTACAAGGTTTTAGATTTTAATTTAGATTGGGGTTGCTGAAACTTTGCGCGCGAAACGACGTAAACGTCAAACGGTTTGGCGGGGAAATAGGGCTCTTTTTAGTTCCGCGATTAGGTCGCTGGGTTGTTTACGAGGGGAGCTCTCTCCGTATCCATTAAAATCGCATTCGTATGTGATCACCTAATACAATATCATCAAGTCCGTGCCCGGGGTGCTTTGTGAATAATTTCGCGGCAATCTGCTCCCGTTTGTATCGGATTTGTATAATTTCATAATTGGTACGGTTCAAGTAACTTTTTGTTGAGTCAATCTTTGTGAACCTTTGTTGTAGGAATTGGACAAAGTAACTTGGAAGTCAGTTAATTAATTAGAATCATATTGTATTGCCAAGTAACTAGCTTACCGTAAGTTTGTAGCAAAAATTACCGAACACCTAATTTAAAGCCTTATTAATGTCCAAACCTATAATTCATGTCGGCACATCCAAACTTAATTAATAACAAATACGCAGCTTTAAAAAAAACCAGTTTAATTACGAGCCAACACCACATCTGTCGCTTTTTTAAACGCAAGAGCGTCACTTTTGTCCGTCTGTTTGCTTTCCTTTGCCTCACATTTGTTCCGCCGGGGGCGGTCCACAAACAAAACTATACTCGAACTTGTACTAATGTGTCAATCAATACGACATGCTTCTGGTTATTTAATTGGGGTTCATTTTTAGGGGTCCGTATCTCAAAAGGAAACAAGAGCGTGTCGGGCCACGCTCAGTGTAGGGTTCCGTAGTTTCCCATCCGTCACAATAAGTGTTCAATCCAATCCGATTTTAATCATTCTTTTTTTGTTTGAAAAAAGATACGTTCAGGATAATAAAATATGTAAACGAAGTTAAAAAAAATGCTTGCATATACGATTATACTACAAACTTAGTTCAGAAATTATTTTGTACAACTTTTTGTCTTTTTTGTACAAAAACTGTTGTTTCCATCCAAGTTCAAAATGATTTTCCTAGAAAGTCCTTATAAAGTTCTACTTTTCAGATTTTTTTCATATTTTCTAAACTTATGGTTCAAAAGTTAGAGGGGGGGGACACATTGTTTTTTACTTTTGGAGCGATTATTTCCGAAATTATTGACATTATCGATTTTCATTCAAATTTCAGCTTTCTAGTGCTAACGGTCACAGAGATTAAGCGAGGACGGACAGACGGACGGACAGACAGACATGGCGAAACTATAAGGGTTCCTAGTTGACTACGGAACCCTAAAAAAGAACTCCTAAATAACTTTAGCTTCAGAAGTCGGTGACCTTTGTTTGATTGATTTAGTTTTTTTGTCACCGACTTCTGAAGCTAAAGTTATTTTTCACTTTTTTGTGTGAAGTCGGTTATATTTTTTGCAAAAAAGTTTTTATTTTTCACTTTTTAGTGGTTCACATGTGCTTACCCTTTCACAGCGTATCGGTGTGATTTTTTTTTATGAACTGGTGTAAACAATAGACAGACGTGAGTCTTCAGCGATCCCAGTACATTTGCTATTATTTATTAAGGAGTTCAGTTGCCTATCTTCCGAAGTCACCAGATCTTTATCAAATCGAAATGGGATCACTCCGAGAAAGTACTCTGCCTAAAACTACCCAAACCGCTTCTGGTGTGCCAATAAAGTTAAGGAGTTTCCTCTATTTCTCCGGGATCCCATTGAATGGACCTTTACACGTCTAACTGTCGAAATCTGGGTGTATTGTATACTTCTGCGTACTCCCTCAGAGCATACAGGTGTGATGTTACGTCATGATGTTGTATAAACAATAAACAACCAAGCGATTGCAGCAATTACTGCAGCTTTGCCGTGTATTTTTGAAGAGTTCCATTTATATCTCTGAAGATCAGAGTAAGATCTTAAGCAAATTGACATGGGACCACACGGAAAGCACCAGCTTTCAAATAAAAGAAGAATCATCAAAATCGGTTCACCCAGTCGAAAGTTCTGAGGTAACAAACATTGTCGAAATCTGGGTATATTGTACACATCTGCCTACCCCCTCAGAGCATACAGGCGTGATGTTACGTCATGATGTAGTATAAACAATGAACCTACAAGCGGACGCAGCAATCACTGCAGATTTGCCGTCTATTTTTGAAGAGTTCCATTGTATATCTCCGAAGATCAGCATCAGATCTTCAACAAATTAAAATGGGACCCAACAGGAAGCACCAGCTTTCAAATAAAAAAAGAATCATCAAAATCGGTTCACCCAGTCGGAAAGTTCTGAGGTAACAAACACAAAAAAAAAAAAAAAAAAAAAAAATACAGACGAATTGAGAACCTCCTTTCTTCTTAGGTGATTTTTTTCCAATTTTTTGTTTTGTCGTAGGTCTGGGTATTCTGATAACGCATCATCTCTAAACTTTTTTAGAATCCGTGCTGTTAACCGTGGATGACTTTCTAGTGAAGACGTTTCTTAGGGCTTTTTTCATGGGTTCATACCCACCTGCAACCAGAAACGTCTGATATGATAGAAATCATGCCTATCCATCAAATATAGGTAAACGTGTAAGGTCCATGTTCACCGAAAAGTTAAGTCTGATTATCCAAAAACAGCTGTCACTGTGACATGTTCCCATACAAAAATGTGTCTTAAACAGCATTTTTTAGATAATCAGAGCGTCATCTTTTTGGTGAACATGGACCTAAGTATGGAAAGTTTCATGTCCGCGCTAATTGAATAGTTCTGTCGTGAGACGATCCTGATTTCAGGATTAGGTATTGTATATCATAAAAATAAATTATCACCTGAACCAAAGGTGTGTGCAAAATTTCAGCTCAATCGTTTGGGGGAAACTGGTTAGAAATTCAGTTGCACTCGCGCCACGAGCCATGTGGTGTAGAAACACATCCCACCAAAAAACATTCTCTAATCTAGACAAAGTCGTGCCAAGTCTACGGTTCCTTACTGCGATTTCTTTATTATTATAGTTAATGTTGTGTGACTTGGCCGTTGAACATTTTTTATACGTTAGTGGGAACAAGTCAATTTTGTAGTTACAACAGATATAACATTACGTGTAAACAAAATTAATGTTCAACGGCCAAGTCACACAACATTAACTATAATAATAAAGAAATCGCAGTAAGGAACCTTAGACTTGGCACGACTTTGTCTAGATTTCATTACTTTTTAGAGATTAACAAGCAGCTCCATCGAGACTTGGCTAGTTTTTTACACAATGTTTTTTGGTGGGATTTCACTTCTTTTTGTAGAAACGTGGGCATATTGATTTATTTTATAAGATTTCTTATTTGACAGTTTTTTTTCTTTTTAGTAGTATTTTTTTTTCCCTAACTCTGTACCAAATTTCAACTCTCTGAGTTTATGGGAAGTACTAGTTCTATTTTGATGATCATGAGTGAGTGAGTGAGTGTCATAAATGCGAAACTTTGCTTTCGCTTAACTTCGGAACTAAATGACCTACAGACTTGAAATTTTAGATTTTAAGTATGTGATTATGGCTTATTATATGACAAACATTTCTGCGTTCTGGTCTTATCCAGAGGTTCTCAAATAGGGGCCTGAAAATGCGGCGAAATGGTTCCAGTAAAGGATGGTACGGCAGTGTTTGCTTCGCGCTCGACTTGGCGGGGGGCACTGACGTGCCCCCAGATTGCCTGTTGTGGTGTGTCGCGCCACCGCCTGGCGCAATCGGTGGTGAGCAGTCAGCGCCAAGCCAGAACGCGCCACGGCACGACACGACCTACAAATATGTCCGTACCATACTAAATGTATGGAACCGATATGCTTCTGGCACGCCACGCCACGTGTGTTTCCGGCATTACGCCCCTTGAATCATATGTTGTTCAACATAAAACCTGACACTGAACGAGAAATTGCAAAAAACGTAACAAAATTTGAATTTCGCGGACTGACCAGGTGCTTCCATCTTAAAACAACATAGACGAGCTAGGCAGAGTTGTACCAAAAAGTCGGTAATATATAGTTACACCTCCATTTCACCGCTACTACGGAAACAAAATCTGGAGGACACTCTCCAGCTAACCTCGAAGAATCTGAGACATCTAAGACACACTGGCTTGGCCACCGTCAGGGATTGAGTTCAATAAGTATAGTCCAAGAGTTATGCCGAATGAACAACTCTTCGATCTCTTGTCTTGGGCTATACCTTACTTATTGAACTCATTACATCTTCTAAACTAAGACCCGATTAAATCTGTCTTGGCGACGAATTGCGACTAATTGGCGACAAAATATGGGAGTAAACAGATCTTCCCTAGGTGCTCTCATCATCATCATCATCTCAGCCGAAAGACGTCCACTGCTGGACATAGGCCTCCCCCAAGTGTCACCACATTGACCGGTCCCTTGCGACTCGCATCCACCGGATTCCCGCAACCTTCACCAGGTCATCGGTCCACCTAGTGGGAGGTCTTCCTACGCATCGTCTTCCGGTTCGCGGTCGCCACTCCAGAACTTTTCGGCCCGGCCATCCGTTCTGCGAGCAATGTGCCCTGCCCACTGCCACCTAAGTTTAGCAATTCTTCGGGCTACGTCGGTGACCTTGGTTCTCTTGCGGATGTTTTCATTTCTGATTCGATCACGCAAGGAAACTCCGAGCATAGCCCTCTCCATTGCCCTTTGGGTGACTTTAAGCCTTTTGATAAGGCCCATTATGAGCGACCACGTTTCGGTCCCGTATTATCACTGGCAACACATACTGGTCATAGATTTTCGTCTTGAGACACTGCGGTAAGTTGGACGAGAAGATACCGCGCAGCTTCTCGAACGCTGCCCAGCCGAGTCGGATTCGACGATTGACCTCTTTCTCGAAGTTAGACCTACCTAACTGGACCGTTTTGTGTGTATAAGTTCAAACGGTTCTGTTTGACAGCACGTACTCGTAATTGTTGCATTGGCCGCGCTTTGATTTGCGGTCACGATTGGCACGCCCGGCACCTGGCGCCCGCCGTGTGGCGTGTCCGGTACGCTAGGTGCCCTAGTACCTATTTAAGATTTAAATGTGGCAAACTGGGGAGACTCTCTCCAGATCGGCTACGTTAAAACCCTTATATCTTTTGAACCACTGGTTCAAAAGATATAAGGGTTTTAACGTAACCGACAAATTCTGATATTTGATTTGGCGACAAATTTCCACTACTTAATTAGCGATCATTTTTTTGTTAGCAAAATTGAAATTCTGATGGTGGCCAAGCCAGTGTCAATCACACATCTCACTGATCTCACATTGCTATGCTCAGCAACTATTAGACCAACTCGGACGAGCCGTTTAACAGAATTTTTAAGAGAAAACATTTCAATTCAAACATTAAATAGAACTCGAAAATTATGCAAATCAGATTCAAAAGCACACTTAATCCCGGTTAACAAGCAAAGGGTTGATTGTAACAAGCCATAAAAATTCAGCTTGCAATCTTAGAAAATTGAACGATCCCCTAATTGTAAAACGCTTTATAGGCAAAATTATCAATTTGTGTGAAAGCAGCGCCCATTACGAATAATTTAATGGAGATTTAACGAGACTGGCGTCATCTACGTTTTTTGTATGGTCCTGAAATGTTTGTGTCTTTGTGGTTTACCCTCGTAAATTATTTTGTTAGATGTTAGTTACTCGGGAGTCTGCTGTTTCCAACAATGTTCAATACCTACACGTTCAAAATACGATTATATGAAACACAACAGCAGATTTTTTTCGTGTGGAATAAGTATCTATCTCAAATGAACAGACTATCTTACTTTCAGCGAAATTCTATCACACTTAGGTAATCTTATTTTTACTAAAAATCGTTCCTTTACGCTTCATTACTTAGGTAGGTAGGTACTTAAAGGTCATAATCCTCATCCATATTCTTAATTAGTTATCCTGCCCTCTATCTCGCTTTGCCTATTTAAGGTTCTCTATTACTCGTCATCTGAGGAATAACCCCTTTCTAGCCATATCATTACTTTATACATAAGTACCTAGATACAAGTCCATCAAGCTCAAAACACTCCCCCGTGAGTTAGTTCCATCAGTTTTTAAATTCGCTAAGCGCCACACACGAACGCCGTGTTTATATTATAAACAACCCAGCTTCTATTTACTATTCATATAACCGCTTGCTACACGAAAATAAACTTTATGAACTTGGAAATAAGGTAATGGAATGAATTTTATAGTAGCTTAGTTTGTACTCTTATATCTACCAGGATATTAAAAGTTGGGCCACCCTTCAGTAGAAGCTTTTTTTCTTTTTGTCCTTAATGTAAAAAGAAAACGCGAAAAGTTTTGGGACGCGGCGAGTTTAAATTTTTCCACCCCTAATGCGCTTATTACGAGTGGGGGGAAATTTGATGGTTCCCAAACTTTTCAAATAAGTATGGACGAGTTTTTATTATTGTGTCTACTGACTGAAAGTTTTTTTTATGCTCATTGTCAGGCAAATGAAGCGAAGAAAACTTAATCGTGTGTTAAAATTATGTTTCGTAACGAAAGACGTAGCTGTACCTACATAATAAAGAGTATTCTATCTAACGACCTCGAGCTGTTATTAGTACCTACAGATCTTTCCCAGTGAATTTCTCATGGATGAAAATGTCTGGAAACCCAATGTATGAGTCGACATAAAATACCTATAAGTATACGATTTTTGTCTGTGTTTTGTCTCTTTTAGAAGATTTAAGAAAAGCTTTTATTTTTATTCTGTTGTACATAAGTAGGTACTTTTTCGTAAGCTCATTTATAGGTAGGTAGGTATATAGTTTAATATCCTAAATTATCATCATTCATCACCAATAAATAAAGACATAGGTCCATCAAATGCTCTACGATATCACCAAAACAAAACTATCCTCATTTTACTAGCTTATACACATTGAGATCCAACGGCCGCGTAGAAGAATCATCCACACTGCACGCCGCCGCGCCGGCTCTGCTCGTCATTTACATTTTTATTTTATTTACAGCTGGCAATACCGACGCACAGATAATTTCGTCTAACGCGGATAGAATAAATTGGAAAGTTACAATAAGGCTTTGCCTACAACCGGAGTTAAGTAGACAATCAGGAAGGATTTTAAATTCATTATTATGTAGGTATCCTCGCTAAGGAAGCGTCGATTTACGTGAAAGATATATGAAGGGACAGGATAATGCAATGAAGCTTAAGAGTTTTTCTTTTTCTGGCAATTTCGTTAAATTCATGTAGATACTATAATCATTAATATTCTCTGCAAAAAAGCAAGCAACATGTAGGAACTGTTGTCGTAGTAAAAATGTAAGCAATTCAAATACCTACTTACCTACGCATAATGTTAATGGGTTTTTCACTCAGGATTTTCTCAGTAGCAACCAGATTGGTGCCCAGTTAATGACAGCTACATGGGACTTAAACATCATCATCATCATTCTCTTGCGCTTATCCCAATTCATTTGGGGACGGTGCAGTATGTCTTTTTCTTATACTTCTCTATTACCTAAGTACTGGTCAAGACACCTTTCTTGTCATATCATTCTGTACACAGTCCATCCATAGTTTCTTTGGTCTTCCTCTACTCTTATACTCGTACATGGGACTTCAACATAACTGGGTAACTGAGGTACCTACACCTCTGCCTAAAAACTTTTGTTAATCTCGTTCTTCTCTCTAATTGTTCTGTCTGCTATTCCGTCGTTAATGTTGCCATTATGATTGGGTAACAGAGAACTTCCCGAGATCGGAAGGCTGGCTTGGCCAGAGGTAAAGAGTGACACTGTCGCATGTCACCAGTATTTTGGACACATTAGCTACCAGTCAATCTTGTGAAGGATTTTTTTCTATGTTGATTTTAGTTGAGACTAAATAGAAAACGTGGGAGTACTTATAACCTCTAATCTTGTTGGAATCTCCATTATGGTCAAAGGCTATGCAACGCAGTAATACGTACGTTCAGGTGTTCTAACCGAGGTACTCATCTATAAATTTACACTCATAGTAATTAATTATTATCAACTGCATTTTTTACTACAATACTCAATTTAGATTTACTTCTAAATAAGAGCATGTAAAGAGCCCCAAGTTGATGTAACCCACAAACACGAAACAGATAACAACGTCCCCTCTTGAGCTCGCCGTGTCGTTTTCATTAGTATTTTATTTTTCCACATTTCGCGCGCCACCACTCACCGCCATTTTATTTTTATCGGAGAAACTTTTATTCTGAGCTTTTTATCAACAAGGAATGGGTGCAGTTTTCCAAGGCATGACTATTTGAATGCAAGTTGACTCAATTTAAATAAACTAGTAAGTAGGTATTACATAATTGTATATTTAAGAGACCTTTGTAAAGATATATATAATTTTGCACATTATGGTAATTATTTTTAAACGACTTCTAAAAAAGGGCATTATCACATGTATGTATGAGTCAATTAATTTGATTACCTACCTAGACGCAGGGACTTAAAACACCTTCATAAAGGTTACAGAATTATAAGTGTTACATGTTGAATTGGTTACAGAATCGAATATGTAACAGATCTAAAAGGTTTAACAGTGTTAACAAGTGTTTAACAGGTAAACTCAGCGTTGCCATTGGATAGCCGAAATCTAGTCGCAGTCTGTTGTAAAACTGATTATTTCAGTTACACATATTAACACTTATTAACACATCTAAAAGGTTACAGTTTCATTCGGTAACATTATTGTATCTGTTACATCTACGTGTTTTTCTGTTGAAACTGTTTTAAAAACAGTGTTAAAAACAGATTATTACGGTTACAGTTTCGAGTCCCTGCCTACAAGAAAAAGAAGAAAGTTGGATGGGGTCACTGCGATAGGTACCGGTAGTTAGGGAGCTCATAGTAAACTATCAGTAAAATACCACTATTTGTTATTTTACAAGAGTGTAAATTATGGATAGGTACCTATTGAGAAAATAGTGACCATGAATTCCATGACCCCCATCGTCATAACTTTTATTGAGGGTCGTGATTTCGCGTTTGCTTGTCAAATTCGCTGTATTTCCTATATTTGGCATAGTGAAGTAGGCGTCGTGGAGTTTTGTGTTTTTTGAGCGAAATTGGTTCGTCCATCTTAGTGGATTACGAACGCTCGGATGCTTGCCATCGACCTTATCAGTGACCATCAGCTGTTCTATTAAGATGTCTTTGTAATTGTTAGTTACTAAAGTCTTAAACTACGTTCTCTCTTAAAATACTCCATGTTAGTTATAGTTACAATGTTGAATGGTCAAATTTCTGTGCTCTGACTCTGCATGGTGTTTCTTGCTGTCAAATTACGTTTCCATTCTACGTCCGAGCCCAAATGCTGTGAATTATCAAATTGAAGTGTCGTACATCAAAAATTCACAGTATTTGTCAGTAGGTTAATGTGTCGCACTGAACGGAAATATAAGTGAGCAACATAACATAAAATAACATTACGCCTCGAATCCCCGAAGTTTTATGCTGAGGTGTACCTACGTAATACCCACATTTAACAAATCCAGACCGTGGCAGCTATAGAGAAATTCCGAATGGAAATACCTACCTAATACCAAAAATAATTTGTACCCATAAATGTGATTCATTTCGTAAAAAAAAAAAACATAACTGAAACATTTGTATTTACCGAGAAATCAACGATGATAACTTCGTGCGCTCGTTCAGCAGGACCACGAATGTTAATTCCAAGTTTCAGGCACTTGTCGCTTTCCTCACACCTACATAGAAAATGTGTACCCAGGAACATAAAATTAGGCGATCTTCACACTGCCCCGCATGATGCGCGTGTCGACGCACTTACGCGCGTTCCTGCGGGAGTGCAGATCTGCATCATCGTGCGGGTTTTTTGCGCACTCACGCGCGTAGGTGCGTTTTGTAGATTCACGCACGGCGGCTCTCATTTATTCGCCGTTCTCTGTGGTGGTCGTGCAGTACTGAGCATCACGATAGTTTTGATATAAATGGTTAATAGTGTGGAACTCATTCAGGACGCTGCAATTATACTAACTGTTTGGTTTTTGTACGGTCAAATTAAAAGAAAACGTGCCTATAGAAGATACTGGGTACATCCTTATTTACAAACAAGATCTTTAAATGGGTCATTTGTTCAAAATTATTGGGACCTTAGAAAACATGAAGAGAAATTCTTCAACTACACGCGATGTCAACAACATCACGCGCGGCACTGCGGGATTCGGTGTGCCATACCTTGCGTCTCGCCCCGCACCTACGCGCGGGGGTGCATGTTTCTCCGCGTGTATGCGCGTGATCCGCATGAACGCGCGTGGATGCATTTTCTGTGTGGTAGACTGTGCGTGTTTTCCATACAAACGGAGATACTTACAAGCAACGGAAGAACACGCATCCACGCGCTACGCTGCATCATGCGGGGCAGTGTGAAGACCGCCTTAGTGCCCAAAATTCAAAATGCGTTCCTCAGTAGTTTACGAGATATACCATGCCATTGGTGGGGTGGCGGTAGTCACGGTATCAAATTTTCATTTCAAGATTTCCCTATTAAAAACTCTGTGATTTCTTCCCAAATTGATACAAAAATTTGTACCCATAAAGAAGTTATAGTGACCAAAAATTCAGATTCCCAAGTGTTGTATTTTAAGAGAAATTAGCTTTCATTAATTTTCCATACTAAATCTCCGCGTAAAAGCCGACCTAATTAAGTTGTCATTCGAACTTGCGATCACTCGACCAACGATAAGAAGAAATATCTAAATATCTAGTCATTTGTTTGTTTACTGATTGGATTTTTTTACACCAACAAATTAATTTATGGCTTATTTATTGATGTTTGATAATAGCAGTAAGTACCTACCTAAAATAGGACCAATTTAATAGATCTGATCACATTTGGCATCTGTCAGTTTTAGGTTTATAGTGAGGTGACCTGCTTAAAAACTTCGACTAAAATAAATGAATCGATACGGACTTCAATCATTATGTGAGTTACAGTACCCATTAGTACTTTTTTGTAGTAACTGAATAGATACTGTACCTACTTAATTTTTTTTTTTAATAGCAGTCAAATCTCCGTAAAAAGTAACGTAATAAGACAAGTAGGTACATAATTTAACAAAATATATTTATTTTCAATAACGTCTTTAACCTGTCTTGATTTGAGAGGCGGGATGAGTCCACGGAGATAAAACACACTGATTGATTTGACAACTTTATTCTTCACAATAGAGTCGGCAAATACGATTTAGTTTAACATTTAGGTGTACAGAATTAGGAAGGAAATTACGAACGCTTACTCGACAGCCATCATGGAGAGAAGAAGACATAGACAACAGTTTGACAATGACAGCGCACAGTGAGGCATATTCATGGACTAATAAGTCCATGGGCATATTACAACCATAGATAAAATTACTGCAGATAACTTTAACATAACCAAATCTCGTTCAAAATGGTATTCGTATTATTCCCTTTGTTTTTTCCACGACCTTTCTCCAGGCTTCTGTAGTGACTTCTGCACACGCAGTTTGTAGCAAAGTCGACATTTTAGCAGTACTGAAGGATATACATACATAATTACTGCATTCGAATCTACATATCAACTTTCGACTTTTTTGGGTTACGTCCCTAGTATTTAACAAGAAAAAGGGTTCACTGACGCAACATTAATTGTAGCAACGTTCAGTTCTTTTTAGAACAGAAATTGCTTACCATGTTTAAAATGGTTTGTGAACTAAAGGAAATCTTATAATTACCTACTTATGCCATAATTAGAATAAATATGTAATCGGAATTGAAAAAAGTTGTGCTATTGTGCAGTCCTAACCTCGAGAAAATAAATCGATATTTTATTTATTTAAATAAATAATATATTATGCCCGCCGTTACAAGGTTACGTTGTTGAATTTTGATGAAGTTGTCAAATGTGATCTTGGCCCAACAGTAGGTACCTACAGCAAACTGCAATAACATTTCACATGAGAGGAAACAATAGAACTACTGTTTTATTAGTTTTTTTTATTACTGTTTTTGAATGAGTTTTTGGGGCCACTGGCGGTGGAGTCATCGGGAATACACCGATTTGTGTATAAAATTATGTCAGTAAAAGGAGAATTTAAATAAAAAACGTAGGTATTCATGTTCCATGATCTTTATTCGTATTCAAAATAACATTCTCTTCAGACGAATTGGTAAAACATAATATTATGTTTTGAACATATTTCAATTTCATTTGATTACAACGACATGACCATGTCACATTGAATAGCTTCTGGAGCATCCGATATTACTATTGTATCTCAATCCCAACATTGGTTCGATCAAAAACCTAAAAGCGCAAGGTCGCGCGAATACGAGATCGTCGCATTCAGTCATGTGATCGCTCGCTTTGGTTAGGACGTGGCCTCAGATTTTTTTGCAAATGTAGTTTGAGCGGTTAGACAAAGATCTGGATTGAGATACATGATTATTGTTAGGCGTAATACATTAAATAACTAATAATATTTACTTAAATATTACATATCTTCACTAAATGATCGAAGTCAGTTCACATAACTTCATAAAGTGCACACACAATTTTATATGATGTAAGGACTATGATAATGTCGGATGGAGCGGCATCGATTTCGCTTATGTACGACATACAAAGGCCTTAGGGCGCTTTCAATTTAGACGTTTCGTGTCGCGCCGCTGCGGCGCCGAAGCAGTGTGTCGTACTGCGTACAGACGTTCGTTTGTACGTCCGTGCGGCGCCGATATCGCTGCAGTACCGACGCCGCACTGTTGCCGCGCCGCGCGCTTTGAAACAGACGAACGTCTGCTGTACGCAGTACGACACACTGCTTCGGCGCCGCAGCGGCGCGACACGAAACGTCTCAATTGAAAGCGTCCTTAGTGTTTCTAATAAAAATACCCAAAAATAATTATGTCAAAACAAGAATACCGCGTTGATTACTAAAATTAACTATTTACAATTAATTACCGTTTTAATTATACATTACGTGTATTGTAGTTTTTTTTCTCCAATGAGTACATTAAAGTTTGAAAAAGCAAAGCAAAGGATTATTTATTATTTCCCGTGTACAATATCAACCATCTTTTTTACTATTTCAGTAAATATTCTCGTATTATTTATCTCGTTTAGATTGAGTCTATCTATAGTATTACATAGTAATGCTTTATTGGCGGCAACATCAATTTACTTTTAAGCATATGCTAAAATTTGTATTAACTATAATTAATCTAGCCTTATCAGAATTATCTCTTTATTAACATTTCTTTTTATTCTATTATATTATTTTATGGAAGAGGAAAAAGTGTTGCGCCGACCCAAAATAGAATGGGACATGGGAATGTCCAAGAAGATGTTGATATTCTTTTTCTGCTAGTAATCATAGTTGGACTACTTATATTTTTTTGTTTAAAAGAATCTCTAGAAGGAACTCTAGAGATTCTGTGTTTTAGAATATACATAAATATATATCATTGCCAAGGGCTAACCAGAGGTGTATCTAGAGTACACTCACATTTCGCTAATGCATGTGGAAAACGAGTGCTAAATGTAAAATTATAACTACAAACTCATTAACATTTTATTAGAGAATTACTTTATAACCAGTCTATACATTATTATATTCCTAACCTATGCATACTTTGTCTATCAGGTGTTTACATAGTGTATGTATAAAGGGTGTAAATAAACTCTTAACAAAGCCGAAAGGCTCTTACTTACGGAGATATTGGGGGTCAAAGTTCTAACTTTTCCACAAGTTAGTTTTTTTTAATACAAGTTTTTAATGTTTACGTTAAATACCTCCATGACCTGTTTACTACTCATTGTATCTGTCAGCAGAATGTGTTGAAAGCGTTACATTGAGTTATACCGTAAAAATGGGATATTTCACCCCAAAAAAAAACGTTTCTCAGCAAAAAAAATTGCGCAATGATGTACAGAATGCTTGGTTGACGGTTTCATCAAAAGTTTGTTTACACCCTGTATTTTCTTTTATAAAACATTTTCTAACAGTAATTAATGGGACCTTTTAGTGCTTTTAGATAAGTGAGGTTTATATGTTTCCTCTGCTTAAACCTACTCTGTTTTAACGTCTTCGTCCATGCAGAATTCTGCGTCTAGTACGACCTGGAACAAATAATAACTGGTCAGTGATAATGATGATGATTTTCCAAATATGTTTTAATATTTTCTTGTTCAGTATATTATCAAAATCAGGCAAATAAACTCACCTACTCGGATATCTGATTATGACACAAACAAAGTAGAAATTTCGGACAAATATTAATGAAAAACAAAGCAGAACGATTTCATTGGAAAGGCAACATTTTACTACATTACGCCGTCTGAAATGTTACAACAATATGATTTGAATTTGAAACGGGGTTTCGTAGTGGATGTCAGCGTCACATTCCAAAAACCGTTAGATTTTAATATAACTTAGCGAAATTGTAAACTGTCGAAATATTGTCAACTGAACATACTGACTACAATATGACGCATTATTTTTCGGTAGATTATAATTTGTCGAAATGAAAACGTAACATTGTGAAATTTATACGACGAAATTCGACTCGCGCGGTGTGGAGGAGGTGAGGGAAGGGAGAACAGGAGGGTACCACTTCCTTGAAAAGATAATTCACCATTCCTGAGAAAAACCGATTGATGTAACCTAACCTCAAAGCACTTTACATTCGCTTAAAAGCGTAGTCAATGGAGCCCCGCTACGCGCACGATACGCGGTGCTCCTATTTCTATCTACAGAAACCTAACTTACCTAAGGGTGCTTACATAGAGAAACAGGTTTCCGGTACAGACAAATCTGTACGGGTCGGTACCGATCGGTACAGTGTTGACTCGCATAAAGAAACAGGTGAATCTGTCCTTAGTGACAATCATGGCCTCCAGTTCGTCGGACGAAGATTTTTTACTTTTAGAAAGTACTTACGTCAATTATAGAAAGAGAAGAACAGTTAGTGTATCTGATATTAAAAGAAAAAGAACTAAATATGGAACATTTATCATTTATTCTTAAAAGATATAAAGGACGATGAAAAGGAATTTCCAAACTGATCTCTTTCCAACAAAAGTCTGTAACATTTCTGTTGCTGTGGAACTTATGAGTTTTGTCCCGTAAACATTGTTTATCAAACACCAAGGCTATCAAAACTTCGTTATCCAATTTATCCATTTTCAATATTATTGAACACACACCCTACACCAGTAAATGCTTAAACCCGTATGGCTCGGTAAAGGTAGTCGGCACCGACAAGTTACAACCTGTTTCTTTATAAGTGAGTGAATAGAATTATATTGAAATACTATACCTGTACCGATCGGTACCGACCCGTACCGATTTGTCTGTACCGGAAACCTGTTTCTTTATGTAAGCACCCTAAATTCGGGGTGCCCCAAGTCCCGATTATGCGGGTAGAGATACTTCTGTCACATGAATTTCACAATAATACGGTTTCCCTTCGATAGATTATAATCTACAGAAAAATAATGCATTAAATTGTAAGCAGTGTGTTTGACAATCTTTCGAAAGTTTACAATCTCGCTTGATAGATTACAATCTAACGGGTTTTACAAATTTTACAGTGACAGATATTCCCCTACTACCCCTCAAAGGGATGAAGCCTGTGTTCTACCACTGGGAATGCTGTAGACAGCTAATGCTATTCATTTAAACTCGGTACTCACCCCTTGCATGCCAGCGACAGCGCGGTCGGTTTCCTTCTCGGAATCATCGCCGCCATCTTCGTCTTCTCCTTCTTCTTCCACTACTTGCATTTGTGCCTCTTCACCTTCTAATGACAACAACAACAACAACAACAACAACAGTTGAGTTAATCATCATATCACTTGAAATGAAAAAAGATGTACCTAATTATATTTTGTGGGTGTCTTTTTGGGTAGTGTCAAGAACCCCAACAAATACAGAAAATATAACGCCCATCGTCTATCGGGAAGATATAAATGGCGTCATACAGACTCCATAATATATATCTTTCCGATGGGCGATGAACTTTATACTGTCTCTATTTGTGGGGCTTTATACACAAAGCCTGAATCGAGCTCCTATTACGCTTACTACGCTGTCTATCCCACAGATTACCAGTTTTTTAAACCAAAAGTGGTATGTAACACTTAGCACTATGTTTTGGCTTAATTAAACGAATATATGCCTGGTTCAAGGTGACGCCAGAAAAGAGTACTTAACAAGATATAGGGGAGGCGTATGCTCAACAATGGCACAAAAGAAGCTACTAAACAAAAAAAAACGTGTTTTTATTCTTCTTACCGTATACCAAAGCTTCACCTTCAGACGCGGCATGTATCAGCTGCAGTGTCCCGTCTACGATCTGTCCGGAGATGACGCCGGACAGTCCGGACACGTTGATCTGTTGGCGCATCTTCTTAGCTTCGAGCTCCAGCTGTTGTTTGATGTATACTTCTTTGTGGTGAACCTTGTTGTGGTATTTTAGGTGGTGTGCTTTGGTGAATTTCTTGTTGCAGGGGGTGCAACTGGAATGGAAATTAATAAGAACAAATTGTATGATAGTAGTACATACATAGATTTTTTGTTTTAGCCGGTCTACAATGTGTATGATAATGCCAAATGATTATGTTCTGAATGTCGAAATCTAAAAACACGAATTAAAAAAGTCTTGTCTTGTAAATATAAATAATAACGAAACAGGCATAACTCTAAAAGTATAAAAATATCTGTAAAATCTGCAATTTTAGAAGCGAATCCAAAAAAATCGGCGCTTAACCGAACGTAAACATAGAAAGTGCTTATAATTCCCTATTTATTTAAGAGTCGAAAAGTGTTCATGAAAACGGGAACTAATCCTTGGTCAATAAGGCTCATTATTCCACATTTAAGAGCGCGTATTCCAAAAGTTGGCAACGTCGCAAATTGCTGTCAAATATTTACATGTTTTAATGTATTTGGCAATTATACTGTGTGAAAATAAGAAATATGGCTCTTTATTGGAATAAAACATTGATTAGGAAATGCAATAATTAATATCGTAATACCGAATATATAGTTTTAGATGTAAAAAAAGTATTTGGGAACTTGCCAAATGCCTTTTTTACACCTGAAACGATTACAACATCAAATTTAGGGTTTTAATTGCAATTCATGTTTAATTTTTAGTGCACTACAGAGCCATATTTCTTATTTTCATAGAGTAAAATTGCCAAATTAATTAAAACATGAAAATATTTGACAGCTATTTGCGACGTTGCCAACTTTTGGGATACGCGCTCTTAAATATCAAATTCGCTAAATCTTCATCATGCAGAATCCAAGAACTAGCTAATTGCATTAAGAACCATAATTATGTAAGATTTACTTACGAGTACTTCTTCTCCCCAGTATGAGTGAGCATATGGTTGGCCAGCACATAGGAGTACGTGAACGACTTGCCGCACAGCGAGCACTGGTACGGACGGACACCCATGTGTAACCTGTATGAAGCAGAAACGGCGATTAGTATTGAAGGCACCGTTTTATAAGACAAGGGAAGACTTAATAAAAAAGAGTGGTGTTTGAATATGCTTGATTATTTACTCGAATCAATGAAAAGATTAAATACATAGTTGAACTACATGTAAAAAATTCAGCCTCTTTTCGGGCTTTGACATATAATATAATAAAAATATTTACTGTTAAAAGGAGTAAGGGGTTTTTCGTCATCATTACTTAACACATTGCATGGTCAAAAAAGGCAAAATTACTATATTTTTAACTGTCCTGCCATTTCCGAAGACGAAAGATAACTTCTGGCTTTCTTGACTCCCATCTGCTCCGAACATCTTGCGTCATTAAGCTCAAAATCGCATACCTTTTTGCTTCTGCTGGGTTCCGTAATCTCCGATTTGGCACATGTTCGGCCGCTCGCCGTGACGTCGCATGTGATGTTTTAATCATGTAGACTTACCTTTTCCAGAAAAGTATGACCAATACCGTTCGACTAAACACGGCGCTCTACTCATCCCTCTGCTACATTTCGAAGCTGTACCTTATGTCTTAAGAAACAAAGTCCAAAATCAGCTACCTTTCATGCTTCTGCCGAGTCCCGTAATCTCCGAATCGTCGGTCACAGATCCGGCACTTGTACGGCCGCTCTCCGGTGTGACGTTGCATGTGACGTTTCAACGCCTCCCGCATCACGCACGCGAAACCGCAAACGCTATCGTATAATAGGACTTATACCGCTGTTATTAAGGTAGAAAATTGTTTTTCTACCGTGTTGTTCACCTTCGTGTATTTGTCGATCGTCTCGTTCGAAGAACTGCACACGCTGTTTCAATTTTGTGATGTTTTATGTACGATTGATGGGTTGTGTTTAGAACTGTTATTTTGATATTGTAGTGGTCGGAATGCTTTTATATTGTCAGACCTACTATTTATTGGAGAATGTCGAAAGAAAGACTCATCAGTGATGGCTGGTCTAACCCCGAATATCACGATAAGTAAACTCCCGCGCAAGCAGAGTTTACCGGCCCATTGAGGGGCAGCGGAGACGACAGACTTTTTTGTGTGTAAGTCTACGACAGACACATCAATCACGCAAAATGTGTCGCAGAGTTTTTTGTCTGTCGCACACAAAAAGTCTGGCTCTTTTTTTGCCCGTATGGTCCATACCTGCCTTTATAACGAAGAGACCACTGCGTTCGCCTCAAAACAAACAGCACCTAATTTAGTCAATTTTTTGGTCAAAAACCAACATCTATCTATCTCTCTCACTCGCCTCTCATGTTTCTGGCGACTGCCGAAGTCCCCGAAGCGTCGGTCGCACACTCGACACTTGTAGGGTCGCACGCCCGTGTGTCGCATCATGTGCCGACGTAACTCCATGTTCAGAACGCACGCGTACCCGCAAACGCTGCGTACAAAATGCAGCGGGTGAGTTCGATTATATACGGAACAGATTTTGAATTTCTATGCATTACTAATTAAGGTTGCTTGTCTTGTTGTTCTTCTACGAATTTTGAAGCAGTTTAAACTAACATTTCTAGAATTTATTTCGAAAGGGTTACATATAATTAAGAAGTCTCAGAGACGGGAATAACACGTCACATCGTCGAATGTTTGCTAACGAGGCGTGTCTTTTTAAAATATCAATGGTATATTCATGCCATAAAGTTGACATTTTGCTTGTAAACATTTCAAATTACGAATGATCTGTTGTATTTCGTAAACAAAATGCTTGAATACTGGTTTGTAAATTCTAGCATACCACACGATTTTGAAAGAATATCTTGGTATTTTTTTTCATACTTCATTGCATAAAGTGACTAGAAGACTACAACAATATTTACTAATTTTCTACTTTTAATGCTTGATGCTAACCTACAAAGACAATGATAATGCATTGCGTACAAGTGCATAAGTCCAAATAAAGAAATTTAATTTATCTATTATAATCTGTTTGGTATACAATCTACAACACAAAAAAAAGAAAGTACGTGTTTACAAAAATACGTGTATAAATAAACAGAAAATGACGAGAGCGGGTGCGGGTGCGTTCTTTCATGAGTACTTTTGACGTATTTATATTATTTGTGTAGATATTTTATTGTATATTGAAACAGCATGTGCTGAAACGGCCGATAAAACATGGGCGCAGGTGTAATATATAATTTAGATATAAATATTTTTAGTGATACTGTATTAAAACTTGAATCCAATTGTAACAATACCCCACCCGCACCCATATCTCGTGAAATACATAAAAGTGAACATTATAATAAAAATATTTACTGAAATGACAATTATTATGAAAGGACACAATATTCACACAAATATAAATCATGTCACAAATATAATCAATAATATTTATTACACAAGAAAGTGGTTACAAAATTGTGTGAAGTCCCCAACTCCTGTGCTAGGTGATATACCTGTGCTACAAGAGCCAGCCCTCTCCCAGGAGGAGAATAGTAGTTGAAATTTAGTAAAATAACATTATTTTAATTTGCTTTTTATTTATAATTAAGTCTCCCATTCCCCCAATTCTCAATTTAAGTCCAAAGATACAAGAGAATTTTAACTATGGACTACTGAATTAAGTTATTTTACTGCAAGCCTGCATAAGTCCACTTCTATACAAACGCCTCTCCCAAGACTTTCCAGTTATTTCGATGCAGGGGTGATGAAGAATTAATCTTTATGTATAAATGCAGAAATCGTACATACCTGCAGACAAACGGTTTGATTCCTAAATGACGACGAATATGGGCTTGTAACGACGCATTTGATGTAAAGGAAGCGCCGCAAGTCTCGCATGTGTGCCTGTTAAAAATAAAACAATATGGCTAGTAATAAATATTATGTAGAGCATTCTCTATGACTAAGAAACAAAGATAAAAATAGCGAACAAAGTTTCTCAAGGAAGGTTTTAGTACTCGGGTTGCGGGCCTGTTCGAAAGAGATACCGCGGCCCCGGAACATAAAGGGCGAAGAAGGAACATGGGTTTTAGTTAGTAAAAGTCTGACACTCCCTCCCGCTCCGCCCAGAGTGGGAGAAGTTATTTGATGATTTCCCATCCTAAAAAATAAAAAAAAAGGTTTTTGTACTTGCTAAGAACGACACAGTTCTTAGCAAGTACAAAAACCTTTTAACCTTTTAACCTTAAGGGTCAATTCACACATTTTCACACCGAGACGCGTCTTTTAATAGAGTGACTTACTACACGTCACATAATAGCATATTTTATACCGAGAGACTAAACGAAGCCATAATATAGCGAGAGAGTCAATGAAACCGAGGGACATTAAGTTGGCGTTTAGTCTCCAGGCGCACACTACACTTTTCACTTTGAGTGCGAGAAAAATAGTCAATTTAGTACAAAAACATTTGTTTCTTAGTCCTCCAGTCCATAAAACTTTCAAGTTTTTAGGTAAATCTTCCGCGATTTTGGCGGCAAAAGATTATCTATTATGTCTTTTGCTTTGTTCGACGTCAAACTCTTCACTGTCGCTGACAAAACCTTTATTAAAAACCACTCTCAAAAGGTGGGAGGATCGGTCAGTTGTTTTTTTCTAAACCAGTCATAGATTAACAATTTAAAGCATATCGCGCCACCTTCTTTGCGGAAAAACCATGGAACTAAAACTCCCAACATTTTCGCAATGAAGATGTACGGTCCACACTCCACAGATAACAGTATATTCTCTGGCTGTTTGAGTTTGTCTACGTCACATGAAGTAAATTAAAAACTAATTAATTTTACTCCCTAGCGGGTCTAAAGTGACCACTTTAGTCCCGCTTCGTAGGGCTATATTGGCGTACTTTTAGAGCATGAGAAGTGAAAAGTTATATTTTAACGATGAGATGCGTCTCGCAGCGCCGCCGGCAGCACAGTGGCCCGCCCTGGCTTTGCACGATTGGATTATTGGTTATTTTCTTCTAATTCCCCCCTAAATTTTTCTAGTAATTAATATAAATCCTATGACACTCACAAATAATGTCACCCTACAACCTCACAAACTTTACCTCTTTAGAATATTAGTATTAGTATCGATTAAAACGTTTCCTAGACCAACACCATTAATATTGACCACTGTATACGGAGTGGAAGCGACACCAGTGCACAGAGATTACCACATACTCAGTAAATCATTCTAAATAAATATAATTACTTAGTTATGGTAACCATTTTTGAGTCGGTATCCCTTCCAGCCTGTATATTATATTTATAACATACTCACGTCTTTTCATAAGTATACTTCTTCTTGGACGAATACTTCTTCTTAGGCTTGGGGTTCAGGATATGTTCCGGAATGGGCTCCGAGAAGGCCATGATGGTCTCCTTAAGCAGGACATCTTCTCCGTCTTCTTGTTTACGCTTGGATTTTGCCTCTTGTTGTGGAGTCTTGCGTGGCCTGCCGCGCTTGCGGGGTGGTGGGTGCTAAAATGTAATAAGTCAACTAGAATATAGAAAATATGATTTTGTAAAAGTAAATGGCACATGAATGCAGAGCTTGGCACAAGCAGAGGCCTATACCCACCCAGCAGTCGGTGAAGTCGGCCTGATGAAGAGAGTACAAAATAATGGACTAAAAATACATAAACATTTAACATACTCCACTGACGCCAATTAAATCGCATTAAAGACAGAGTGATGAATATATATATGTTTGTGTCGTCATTTAATGTTATTGGTTTTAGGTGCCCTGGACCAAATTCCTGTCATCTCTCAAAATTTAAAAACACCGAACATTTTCCCTGCGTGTTACTCTCATACAACGTCGTAATTGGCCAAATACATCTCACACACAAGAGATGTGAATGCCACTATAGCAAAAAAAAAAAAAAAATTGTGTTTAATCTCCGTATCTCTGCCAAATATTAGTTTGGTTTTGAATTTCATCACAGACCACTGCAGACAGGAAACTGTATGCATCCTAGTGAACATTTGTTTGCTAGGACAAAATTCTGAAGGGCATTTTTATAAGTTCTAAATTATTATGAGTGATTCATCAATTTATGGTAGATATAAAAGTGGTAAATACCATCTCCTTAGTTTCAGGCTCAGATTCAGGTTCCTCTTCAGCTGTAGGCTCAAAGTCAGGATCATCCTCTCCACCAAATTCTGAAAACATAACAAAATCGTTTTTTTATTATTTAATCCTAGGAGTTGACAGTCTTTCAATGGTATAGTATTAACTTGGTAGGGAAGGTCGAAAGGCTGTTGTTTCTTGTAAAATAATGGTATAGTATTCAGATACAGCTGGTTAGACTGGAAGTCAACTCCATACAGATGTTAAAAAGCTAGGCAGGTGATGAAGATGTCATTTAAATAGAATCAAGATAAGTGTCAGGCAGTAAATACTAGGACCAAATTAAAAATATTTTTAAAACAAAGATGAACATAAATTGTTAATGAAACAAAAACCCAGTAAGTTTACTTGTTTGGTTGTGCCTCATACTTAGACCTGGACTCCACCAAAGCGGAGACGGAGGAGCGAAGAGGAGTCTAGATCGCACTCTTGTGATTGGTCTAATGTTGCACATCTCTCTGCTTCGCTCGACTCCGCGTTGGTGGAGATGCTCAAAAAGGTGTTAGAGAAGTGTGTAAAACTCCCTCGTGGGATGTTAGAGAAGTGTGTAAAACTCCCTCGTGGGATGTTAGAGAAGTGTGTAAAACTCCCTCGTGGGATGTTAGAGAAGTGTGTAAAACTCCCTCGTGGGATGTTAGAGAAGTGTGTAAAACTCCCTCGTGGGGTGTTTGAGGAAATGATTTTCAATAACCCCATCATCAAGTCCACCCAAAACCAAAAATGCCAAAAATTAAAAACAGAAAATACATTACCAATGTTATACGGGTGACTCTCACCATCATGCCCAAATGCATCATCTTCCTCGTCTATGGGTTCCTGCTTCAAGTCCAGTGAGCCCGTAGCCAGGAGTGTGGTCAAGGCTTCCGGTTCCTTCTCCATGTTCTTGGGCTTCTTGCGTTGGTATGGTGACAGTTCTGAGATAAATAGCAAAGGTTGATTGTTGATAGTAATAAGGGAAGGAAATGTTCTTGCAGGACCTAGGTACACGTTGATGATCATGAGTATTTTGTGTTTTTTTTTTCAAGGCTGCTCTGATATTTTTTTTTTATCTAGTCTGTAGCAAACTGGATACTCCGGACAAGGAAGAAGATATGGATGCAATCAGAAGATTTTTGAGTACATAATCATAATAACAAAGTTATACACAGATGGATAATGACTTTTTGTCTATTTCTTTCGAGACTGCTAAGGCTTTTTTTTTACTTATCTTAACAAAGCTGTTTTGGTGAAAAATTCACCACGCCAGCCCAGTGTGGGTTCTGTAGATCTATGTCATGTTTTCAAGTTTTTGGTTCAACACTTATAAACACTATGTTTACATACCAATCTGCCCCTGTTCATTAGGATATTTTCGAGGCCGACCTCTCTTTCTTGGGCCCGGAGCTTTTGTAACAACTGCACTGTTCGGAGTCTTGACCAGGGTGCGGGTCCATTGACCTTGAGGGTCATGCTCCACTGGCAACTCATACTGCAGCAGCAGGCCATTCTCTTGTTTGATGGTGATGGTTTCTGTGTCTGCTAGTGAATCAAATTACATTTTTTGGTTAGTGATAGAGAATGCTTGCTGATGATGATAAGACAAATCATCAAAATGTTCTTTGAGTCAAAAAATAGTTCTGACTATGACAAATAATTTGTAACACTTTTAAGCAGTCCGTCAGACACTAATATATTTTGGCGGGAAAATAATGGGGACACCGATTAGGCAAGGTATTAAATGCTAACCTTTGGATGTGCTGCCTCCGCCCGAAACAGCTTCCGTACTCTTCTTGAATTCCTCCAAACATTCTTTCAGTGTATCGTTGGAAGTTAAACATTGCTGCTTGAATTGAAAAGCGTATGTTAGCCGATCTACGCAATTCAGGCATATTAGCGTTGGCAAACTATCACTTTTCGACACCTAAAATGTAAAACATAATTTCAATAGTTTTGTTAATTTCGAGTCAAATAATAACATCATTGAATTTAGCTTCTGGGATGTCAGCAAAAAATCCAAAATCTGCTACAAATAAACCAATATAGCAACATTATTGTAGTAAAAAATCAAATAGGGTGGCCATCGCAACCATTTTGATGTGGTAATTTTTACATACCTCTACGCCGCAGCAGAAGGTGTACTTGTCGCCAAGTTGTTCGTTATTTTCGTCCCAATCAAAGAGGGAAACCATGTCCCCAGTTTCTAAACACACTCGACACGTTAATTGCCAATCCATTTTGTAGCAGAAAGGGCGTAATAGCTTCAAGTAGACGTGAGGCATAAATATTGGAACAGGTATGTGGATTAGGTATTTTTCGATGCGAGTCCGTACCTAATCCAAAGCGTCGAGGATTAGGTATGGCACGAAATATTCGTACACAGTCTACATAGAAGATATTCCGTACCTTAAAATGTGGAGGTTAAGGTTCAAGTTTAATTAGCACTGCCGCCAGCGCCATCTACGTAGAATACCACTGGACTAGATATTGCTCTAGCGATTTAAGTCTTATGGAATGATACTGTCAAAGAAAATAACAAAACTTTCACGTCTTTTTATGAAAATAAATGTGTAAAAATCAGAAACTCATGTGATATTAGGGTGAAATGCATTTGAATATGCATTTAATGGTGTAGTTTCTATACATAGTAGGTACACCAGTTTTAATTTTAAGCTATTTTTCAAAAATGATAAAAATATTTGTTTTTTGAGTTGTTTTATAAAAGTGAACTTTAACCTAACCTAACCTAACTATATTACGTTAAAAACAAAAACAAAAGTTTTACGTTGACTTTTAGTTTAAAGTACCGTTTCCCATAGAAAACGATCAGAAATATCAGAAAATATTCCACACTACATCAGAAACGGAACGTCCATCATATTTCTTACCAAATCCACATACGATACCTAATATCGTAACAGGCCAGTGGCTTTACTGAATAAATATTCGGATTAGGTAAATGGATTAGGTATTTTTAAATACTAGGATTAGGTGGATTAGGTATCGTTTTTACCTAATCCGACCCATGTCTAGCTTCAAGTTTAGCTAAAAACTAGACAAAATGCAGCGTTTTCTCAAACCGGAAGTTTTAATATATGACAGCAATACCAACATGACGCAGTAGTGTTTCTGTCAAAGCGCGGCAAAGATTCTCCTTTTTTCTGCCTCTATGATCAATGTTATTTAATTTTGTTTGCTTTCCCCTTGCATGTTGTTTATTTATAAACATAATAATAATTAACAATAAAACACGACAAAGGAATAAAACTATTTTTGTGACAAAACATTACAATGTTCGATTTACTTGAGTTCCTGTTCGGTCAATGGACCGCACCAAAATGATGCCAACTTTCTAAAACTATGCGAGATTCTGCCCCTTCCCCTTTCAATAAACGTCAAATCAGTGCAAAATACAACAATAATAAACACGATGAAATTATATCGAAACGTATTGAACGTGTAATAAATCTAGCCAAAATGGAATTATTTAGATCAGAGTCGTATTACATATTCGTTAGAAATGAATCAAGTTTATGGTGGAACAGGATAACAGGGGCATTTTCAGTCCGATCAGGTGAATATATTAAATCTTTAAATTTTTGGCAACTGCAGTGATATTTGACCTAGTTTTTCTTAAAAAAAATGATGCAGAGTAATTGTTTCAACGTTATAAAGTTTTAATTCTTACCGAACCAGTGATATTTTCATTAAATTACCGATTTAATATGACTCATAAATTCTGATTGTAATCCTTTGTTTTTAGCATGGGATCTGTCTGATATTGAAGACATAGAATGTCTAGGGATCACTGATGGGATAATAGGCAAGGTGGACCACACCAATATATTCGAACCACGTCTAATGATTATAAAAGAGAGTGCTCCTGTTGGTACAATATATTTCCACCACACAATCTATAAAATCAAATCTATATGCTTTTTGAATATGGGACCTGTGAATCAAGAGGTAGATCTGTGTGCTTGTACAAAACATGGGTCCCTGACTGCTGTAGCAAGTTCAAATAAGTCTTTGAATAAAAAGATGGGGGCAAGACTGTTTGAAAACTCGGCATTCTTGAATAAAACTGTTGGTGCTGTGAAAAACGTCAGTAACACCATCAAGACGACCACACAGCAAGCTGCTACACAGGTATGTTCGAAACGTTATTATTATGTAACTAACATTGGAAATGTTACAAGTATTAAAAGGGATATATCAAATTAACTACAACCTGTTAGTGACTAATTCATTGTGTCCATTCTTATTAGTGATTATAATCATATCATAAACTGCCTAACCTTTTCCAACTATGTTGGGATTGGGGTGAATCTTTCTTCTATACTAATATCATAAAATGATTTAAAAAAATTGTATGGCCTTCCATACAATTTTTTTAAATCATTTAAAAAGGTGGGGTAAAGGTAGGGTTTTTAGGTGGTAGAAAGTTTGAAATGTAGTTTCCCAATTGAGAAAGAATTTTCGGAGATCAGTATTTCTGAAGATTACCAAGGGGTAATCTTCAGAAATACTGATCTGATTCCGAAAATTCTTTCTCAATTGGGAAGCTACATTTCAAACTTTCTAGAGGAAGAGGAGCAAAGCCATCAGCAAACGCTAGTATACATTTAAAATAATAGTTTTAAGCTAACTACATTTTCCTCTCTATTTTCTGATTGATGGGTCTTTTTTGAGTCTACATTTCAGTTACAGTAAATAATAAATGTATCCTCAGTTCTCTGATATTAAAATTATTTCATCATTACATAAAATACATTGAGATAGAAGAGCATAAAGGTACTGCTTGTTTTTTGATAAATCTTTTTGATTTAATTGATTTTTACCTCTCATCATTAGTTGGAAACCAGTACTGAGTCACAATGATAAACTACTGGAAAGGTTCACTAAAATGCACTGCCTACAAAAAAATATAATATTTTTTTTTCAAGTTGGAAATACAAAACCACATAATATGGTAATTAAACCATACCATATTACACCACACTGTTTGTCAATTAGTAGGTAAGGTGAAATGATAGGCAAGAATACTACGAGTACTATTAGGTGCTATAAAAACTTGTACAGTTTGTATTTCAGGAAAATATCCAATAATAAATCAGTGAATAGTTATTATAATTACTCATTTATGTACTTGGTGTTACAAAAAAGAGGAAAACATATTTTTTATGATTATTCTGGACTTTGTTTCTTCGAAAAGACTAAATTAATATAGTAAAAGCATGTTACTTATCAAAACGGCAATTGCATAAACCTACACACATCATAAAGTTACACAATTTTTACAATGGCTTGGGTAATTGCCAATTTAAATTGCCTTGAACTAAAACAATAACTAACTGCATCATAAAATGTCATGCTCTTCTGCATTCTTCTCTTGTGATCATCC
Source organism: Xestia ashworthii (assembly GCA_950022955.1). Taxonomy (NCBI): domain Eukaryota; kingdom Metazoa; phylum Arthropoda; class Insecta; order Lepidoptera; family Noctuidae; genus Xestia; species Xestia ashworthii. The sequence goes on along the minus strand of OX465570.1, from coordinate 14,795,451 downwards.
AATAGTACCAACAACCCATAATTTGGCATTCATCCAGCCTTCAAAACTGAAACATTTTCAGAAAACTTTAATTCAAAATGCTAACTCATCCTAAATGCTCAACTTCCTACTTTAAGGGTTTGTACTCGTAAGTTGATTTTCAAGTGACATTGGAACAGTGACTGTGGAATTTGAACATTGCCTTGCATGATATTGAGTTTGTTGTCTCATAACTTCAAGTTATAGGTCCCCTGACTATAGATAGACCATGGTATGGCCATAGAGTTCTTTTTATACCGATAGCAGTAAGTTCCTGTGAGCATGTGATGCGGAGGAATGAGTAAAATGTTGTGAGGAAAGTTTTGAATATGAATGTGGATGGGAATTTAAGTTGAGGAAAACGAAAGAAACGACGGATGGAGTGTGTTATAAGAATGATATGGCAAGAAAAGAAGTGTGTGATGAGATGACGAAAAATAGAAAAGTATGGAACAAGACATGCTGCGACGACCCCAAATGAATTGGGATAACGGCAAGATAATGATCATGATGATGATGATGATGAGTAGTACCTAGTAAGTTCGTGTGGGATACATTCCGACAACCACACGGACGAAGCCGCGGGTAAAAGGTAGTTTGTCATAAACCAAACCATTAATTCCAACTCAACTATAATCTTCGCTAGATGTTGATGCCGGGAACAAGCTATGGATTTTGTGAAGCAAACAATACTACCTTTCAAGCAGTGAAAATGGTATTATCATTTTGTTTGTAGATAGAGTAGCTACTAACAGAGTAGATACCTACATAATTCATGCTAGACCGACCGGCGCACAGTGGATCGTCCCCATACAAGAGGGCGGACATAGAATTAAAAATTGAAAAAGTATTTAATTGAAGAAAATGAAATATACAGTTGCATTACTCTATTAAGGAACTACAAAAAATGTTACTGCAATTTTTTTATTTGACCAGTACTTTATGAGCAATTCGATGAAAACTGTTATTTTTCTATGGAAATGGTCACAAAAATGTCTGTAGCTCACGATTCCCTCCTTGTTTCGATTTGCGGTTTTCACTACTGTTATTTACCCATTTTATGCCACATTTTCTTCAAGGACACATGGTGCCCCCAGCGACCCCCTTCCGAGATATTTTGCTTTTAATAACTATACTTTTTATTGTATAACTGATGAAATGGAGGTACATTAAGTATATTCATTACTGAGAATAAGTCATCCCTAAGTAGTTCCTTAAATAACAGGTGCATTTGCGATTACTTTAATGACTTAAGAACGCTTCTGTTGCCATACAACAAAAGCGTTAATGAGTCCTTAAGTAAAGATTACCAGTACTTGCTAAATCTAATTAGTTATTGTAATTACTATGTTAACAGCCCTTAATCTCTGCACTGTGATTGTCTAATGTCATCATTAGCTTAGTAATGACTGAGTCGCATTTACAATAACACATCGAAAAGATTAAATGCTATGAAATATATTTAGTTTAAAAGAAATAGAGTTTTATGATCAATAAGAAAATATGTAGTATAAATATATTTTTATTTATATAATATAACACTGTAAATATAATTTAAAAATAAAACAACTATGTACCCTAAAACAAACTAAAAATTTAAACAACTACTAAGAACTAAATTATAATAGGAAATTAATTAATTAACACGACCATGTAGTTACTAACAATAATAGAAAAGAAAGAAAAAAAAAACATTTATTGGCTGATGGGTGGCATAACACAAAACAAAAAAAGAACAGAATAAAAAAAATACACAAAAACAAGAAATTAACAAAGAAACTGCTTGTTAATAATAATACTAGGTACTATAAGACTTAAAACTATATTTTCTTCATCTTCATCAATAACGACATCATGATCATTATTATCGTCATCATCTACTTCAACGTCACTACATGCAGCAAGTGTATCAGTTAAAACGTCAATGAACTCCAATTCACTCTGATCACGTATGAGTAAATCGTCTAGTTCTCCAAATGAAGACTTTTTGGCTTTATTTGTCATCTTCGGTCGTAAGCTGGTGAGAAGAGGATCGGAAGATAATAGCAGATTATGAAGAATGTCTTCATTAGTGGCGATGCTACTATGCTTTCGTGTATGACATTCTCTAAATTTACGAAAATCCTTGTTTCTTGCTTCAGACAAAAAACCTATAGGCACTACTGATAAGTGGTCCACTATCTGTGATAGTGAAACTTGCTGGCATGTTATACCATGGATATAATTCCACGAATAAATTTGCTGTTTTCGCATGACCTTCTTTTAAACTAAAGTCCCGAAGTGTGATGTAACGCCACTTGGATAACTGCAAGTAAACGTAAAGAGCAAGTGCTTTGTGAGTAGGAACTTCACGAAGCGAAGGATTCTGCTTAGTTTCCAGGACATTTAAAACTGTTGAGACGTGTTCAGGATTTTACAGCAAATTTTTCATTATTCTGGCCTTATCGTTTTTTCCGGCAGACTTAAGTATACTTTCAACAGTATGCAAAAGCTCATCCGGACGACTGCAACTAGCAACATTTTCATTAAAACGTCTTCTTTTCTGTCTAGTTGATAAATCTTCAATGCGTTTGCGAGGAGATGTATATGTTGAAGTTGATGCATCTGATTTTGATGGACTGACTACCTCTTCTGCCTCATTTTCATTTGCTTCTTCAGTGTCAACAACGTTTTCTTTAAAGCAATCTGGCCAAACGATATCGTAATTTAACCACTCTTCGTTCTTGTTAATGAACCTGTCGACTGTCCTTCTTGATTGCACCCATTTGGTGTAAACCCTATAGCAAAATCGTCGACACCAGTTCTTGAGATCCGTCACATCACTTTCACTTAACTGGACGTTAGTATTTGACTTCAATGTGTTAAACAAATGGTCATAATCACGAAGATCTTTATGATTACAAAGAGCAACGTAAAGATCTAGATAAGTAGAAAACCCACGGAAAGCCATAATGACAACACTTGGTAGAAGTTATAATTACAACTGAATTACATTTGCTAAACACACTCAAATATATAGGACAGCAAGTAGGCAACTAGCAATGAATTTGATAAGCTAATGATGACATTAGACAATCACAATGCAGAGATTAAGGGCTGTTAACATAGTAATTACAATATCTAATTAGATTTAGCAAGTACTGGTAATCTTTACTTAAGGATTCATTAACGCTTTTGTTGTATGGCAATAGAAGCGTTCATAAGTCATTAAAGTAATCGCAAATGCACCTGTTATTTAAGGAACTACTTAGGGATGACTTATTCTCAGTAATGAATATACTTAATGTACCTCCATTTCATCAGTTATACAATAAAAAGTATAGTTATTAAAAGCAAAATATCTCGGAAGGGGGTCGCTGGGGGCACCATGTGTCCTTGAAGAAAATGTGGCATAAAATGGGTAAATAACAGTAGTGAAAACCGCAAATCGAAACAAGGAGGGAATCGTGAGCTACAGACATTTTTGTGACCATTTCCATAGAAAAATAACAGTTTTCATCGAATTGCTCATAAAGTACTGGTCAAATAAAAAAATTGTAGTAACATTTTTTGTAGTTCCTTAATAGAGTAATGCAACTGTATATTTCATTTTTTTCAATTAAATACTTTTTCAATTTTTAATTCTATGTCCGCCCTCTTGTATGGGGACGATCCACTGTGCGGCGCCTTAATCAAGGACGACCTTATTCGAACTCTACGTCGCGTCGAGTAACGCATCCTTGCTTCCGTATTTTATGATACATGTTAAAGGTCAATTAGTAGTCTATTTGTTAAGATAAAGTATGTTTTAATATTATTTTAATGTAGCTATTCTCTCAGATAAGTGGGTAATAAACATTGAATTTAGTGGTAAAGTTGTGTAAGCAAAGTCAACAGTAATCTGTTCTAAATAAGAAGTACTAGATATAAATCTTAGATAGAAATAACAATGTCATAAATTTTCTCAATCCTCGGATTAGGTACCCCGTTCATTGAACCGGTGCGGTGTCGTGAAACCAGTCTATTTTCAAACATGTTTCTGGAAATATGTCTGAACAAGTCCGCCACACTATTCCCAAACCACTGTTACTCCTGAAAGCCAGAATCAACATCGGCGACCACTGCTCGACGAAGTCTCAGAGAAAGAATTTAACGTCTTGTCTTGGATCCCGCAAAGCAAATAATCAGAAAAGTACCTATAATGGAGGAGTAGGAAAAACCGTAGTTTCTAATTTTCTTATTTAATTCAACGGCAGGTCTTTAACCTGCATGCTACCCTAAACAATACTCCTTATCGATCCATCAAGGATCAAGGTGTTACCTCTTATTCCCAGCCGAAGTTTTGTATTTACATGGGTCGGAACATCGGATGATATAGCAGCTTTGACTGATCAATGGTAGGTCGACCGTTAATCAATGCAGACAGTATCTTTCTTTACATACATCGCGCGCAACCGCATAAAAAATCGCCATTGAAATTCTTGATCGGATAGGCATTTTGGGCAACAATTCCAAATACTTTTATCAAAGATAAATAACACATTATTTTATCCCCACACAGGTAAAACAATCAGTAAAGAAGCAGCGCGATCCGAAACTCGCCGAACGTTTCGAGAAACGTCTGACTGACGAACTCCTCAAGATATTCGATGACTCAGAAAGTTTCTACTACTCCCGTACCCTAGATCTGACGAACACTCTTCAGAGGCAGTATGAGATCGAGAAGATTCTGGAATCTGAAGCTGGGACTGGGAAGCCGGTGGTGGACATCACAAAGTGGTGGAAGCATGTCGATGACAGGTTCTTCTGGAACAAGCATATGCTGAAGGATATTATTGCGCTTGGGGTAAGTTAGCATTGCGATCTTTCTTTTTTTGTCTACCTGTATTGTCCCATTGCTAAGCAAAAGTCACCTCCATAGTTTTCCACTAATCTCTCTCACCACGCCAGCGTTTTCTAGGCCTCCCTCGGCCACAACACTGGTCTGGTACCCTCTGCGTGCATACTCTAGTCCATCTGTCCCTATTTATTCTACAAACATGGCCTAACCTTCAGACTAGCAGTCTCGTATTTACTAGGAAGAAAAAGATTTAGGACTCATATTGTCTAAAAAATCGCACGACGTCGCACCCGATACCGCGCAGGACTCTTTTCAAATTGCCGACTGCCGTAGCAGATATGAGCCAAAACCTGACCTCTAAGTACCATCAAAATCTAGTTCAACAAAGTCAATAAAAATGCAATATTGAGTACTTAGACCATGAATTAATCGCGCACGAAATCGCAACAATCGTAAAGCAAATATTATGCAAGGACGGTAGTTAAGTTAGTAAACTTCAAATTCAAACTGCGTTTTGAGCGAAATTAGACGAACCAACTGTAGATATTATAAGCCTTGTTTCAACATTAACTTGTGCAATAGATACGCATCTAATCTGGGGGTCTACTCTCAAAGTCCTTCAACAAAGATACCGGCCCGTCCGAAAATAGCTTGAAACTTCGAAGTGAACCCTACTCCCTGTTATTTGTGAATCCATGAGTTTTGAAAACACATCGGGAGACAACTGTCCAATCGTGTTGCCATTCATTCTTAGTTCCTGTCCCTAAATAATCTTATTTCCGGAGAAGGAAACATGCGTAACTTCGTTAGGGAATCATATCATGTTGACTGTCTAACTCTCATTGTAGTAATAAGGTGCTCGTCTTTTTCTAAAAACCTATCTGGAAATACTGCTTTGGTCGACATTCAAAACCAAGTGTAAGCCGTACTTATTGTCAAATTCAAACAACTCTTCAGAAATTCTCAAAAGCCCTTCTACCGCCTTCAAGTGGAAACAAACGACGAAAATTCGGCTGCTAGTATATTATGAACGAGACAAATTCGTAATCTGTCTTATTCTTTTTCGTGAGGTTAGCGTCTAGTTGATGTCAGGGTTTTTATGCCGCCCATTGTCTCTGTCTTGGCTTTACATGCCGTCGATAAATATCTTTCAGGCATGTTTGTTTCGTTTCCTTACGAGGTTTTTCAGTGATAATTATGTAATACGCACATCGATCATGGATCCGAAAATTCAGAGGTACGTCTTGAGTTCGAACTCTACCAATGACTTGGCAGTCTGACGAGACGAAAACGGAACGAAAGCCGTAATGTATTTGTTTAGTTAGACCAAATGAAGTGATGAATGACATGCAGAGCTTGAGTCAAACTATATCTTTATTAAAGAGCCATATCAAAGTTCTTTTATGTCTGCTATCACCTAATTTTCACCAAATTCAAAACAGGACGAGGTAGTGTATTCTGCGAGTATATTATTCATGAATGAACACCGATTTCTCGATAACTACTGGGCCGATTACCGTGATTCATTCTCATCAAAAACCTCCTCCTCTTCAACAGAGTCCAGACTGCGATCAATGGGTTCTCCCAATCATCCAAGGTTACGTCCACCTGTCTCAAATAGCGGTGGAACCAGCGGACGGCATCCCGCTGAATACGGAGTCTCTGAGTAACCCGAACTCCTGTGATGAAACTTTCACGTTGGGACTTATATCGAGACGGTCGAGGTACCAGGCTGGAACTAGGTGAGTAAGCTTTTGATGGAGGTTACAAAGTACCTGAAGGACCACGTGACTTAAAAGATACGCAAATATGACGGCACGGTTGGCAGCACAGAATAGATAAAAGAAGTTAGAACGGCCTTGTGGGCGGCGAAGGCGCGCCGCTCATATAAGCGAATGCTCATATGTCAATCGACCAATAGTCGCGCTTTTATTGTGACAACGTACGAAGCGTGTGTAAGCAGTCTGTCGCAACTCGGAACAATTTTTTTATCTATGGACTTTACAAGGCAAATAATGGCGGATTTGCTATCACACTCCCTCAGTGGGGTTTCTCTTTCTTGCAATATCCCGTCAAGTGTCAGCCATGTTGTTTGTTGTCAAAACTTCATTTCGCGCCGTGTGTTTGAATGTAAATGCGTGTTTGATTGTGGATTTTAATCGTTTTAAGTGTAATTTCACATCAAAATTAGTGAAGGGTCATCAGAAGTGAACTTTGAATTAAAATGCCACCAAAAAGACGGTTTATTACTTGTGAAATATGTGAAAATCGAGCAAGTCGTTCGAATAATGTTATAAGGATGTTTATGGCGAGATTTCCTTTAGATGAAGCCCGGTAAGTACTTAAATATGATACTTTGCAGCCTACTTTTAAGCTCTACGTTAAAGCAGGCTAGGAACAAGTAAAATCAATAAAATTATCTTATTTAAAATATGTGCTAGTGTTGTACTGCAACTGGTAAACATATCGATAACAACGATATTGTTTATCATTGAAAAAAAATAAGAAATATAATATTGCGTGAAAGATTAGGGGCACAATGTTTTACATATTTAAATTGCGTGCCTACATAAATGAGCAAGGAATGGTTGTGCAATTTTAAATTTAATTTTATTTAAAATTTCAGATGCAAATAGTGGGTCAAGTTTGTGGGCACAGAAGATTTAATATATCGCACCCCTAATAATGTAGGGGCACAACTATAAAAATCATATTTTTGGGAAAATCCAAAAAACATAACCGCCCCTATGTCGATTTCTACATAATAAGCTCTAAAATCGTAGTTTTGCGAGTTATCGCTTTGCAACTTAGCATAATTATTCTTTGATATTCTTGCTATAGTTACACATGATAAATAGTTAAAAATACAGATTATTAATATAAAAAAAATCAAGAACAAAAATAAAGTTTGAAGTTAGGCCTCTCTTATACAGTGTCTAAAAAATATTTTTGTGATTTATTTGTACTTGAGCCCATTTAATACTTACACTATCTTCTATCTTAAGACATATCTATTAGTATTGCTCTTTTATATTGAAATAAGATACGTTTTATATTTTGATACCGTTTTATGTCTTTATTTTATAATAATGATAATGTAGTTTCAGTTACCTAAACTACATTTAACATTCTTAATTCGGAAATACAAAACAATGAAATTAAAAACCAATTTTCAATCAGCATTATTTATATTTCTACATACGAGAATAACAAAAATCAGTCAAAATGTTCGCAACAGAAATGGTTCTTAAAGTAAAGGTTTATTATTCTAAATAACAAAAAACTCAGATAAAATTCTCCAAACAAAAAAAAATTCAACAATAACCATTCTGGAAGTTAGCATTAACTTTTTAATTAAAGTTGTCGTAACAAATAATCAACAGCAAATCAACATACTTTTATAGAAACACTGTCTTAACATTAACCTTTTTTAGGTTGTTTTTAACTATTATTATATCACATGGCATCAGTAACCAACCAGTGTGGATAACAGAGTGGATAGCCTACATACTTAGTTCAGTCTCACATTTACGTAACCTAAATAAACTTATAATTGTTAAAAACCTTATTCATTAAGTAGTTTTCAATAAAAGTATTTTTTATAAAATCAGTAAAGTAAAAAGCTTCAAAATGAGACCAGAAGGTTAGTTCAACATCTCATTAAAATAAAACGCATGATAAGGATCAATTAACTTCTTGGAAATCAATTCTTTAAGATCTTTCTTTTTGTTTAAGCTTAGTTCAAATGGCTTGTCGTAAGCTTTTTCGATTAATATATTTGTGTGTTCATTCATCCTTTTTCTTTTGTTTCTGACATTGATTTCCTTGAAATCATCTTTGTATGAACATTTATAATAAAAAGAAAAAGGTTTTTCTTTGGTAAACATCATAACTTTTATATCATTCCATGTAACACTTTCTTTCAGTTCATTTGTGCCATAATTGTAGCCCCATTTACTCTGTAACTCCTTCACGTTGTAAAAAAAATCATAAGTCAAAGTATTTACCATAAAAGGCTTTCCTGTTTTCCTGGCTCTTTGGATCGCTGTTATGTATTGAAGAGGGGTATATATTGGGCCCGATTTTAAATCTTTTGTTATTTGTTTCTGAATCAAACTGTGAACGTTATCCGCCTCGTTTTGCGTATGGCCCTTGATGAGATAATTGTGAGTTATACTTTTTAAATTTCTTATATTTGTAACGGCATACATAAATAATGAGACCATGTATTTATTTTTATTTTGCCCGCAACAGTTGTCTGATATAAAAGTTACATTTATCTCTTTATCACCTGCTTTCTCAGCAACCTTTTGTAAATAGTCGAGAACACAACTCCCAATCTCCACAGCACCTCTCTTGCCTTGTGTCTCATCCCAAAAGTAACAATAAACGTTTCCATAACTTTTGTAATCATCACCACATTCATCATCTTTTAATTTATTTAACTCAGTCATTGTGAAATTATAGCTATTTAGCTTTGATTTATAATAAAACGATGAGATATCTCCATTTGGACTCTGCATAATTGCCTGCACATCGAAACAGACGCATAAGTTACACTCATCAACGCCTTCACGAACTTTCTTCTTTTAATCTCGACTTAGGTTTTTTTCTTTAATGTGAGTGTCATACTTTTCTTGAAGGGTTTGTTTTAAGGCATTAGTTGAATTATGATATTGCAAGCAAAGATCGCATTGGTCTTTTTTTGGTTGGAAGAAACCAATATTAAATTTGTTAACAAATATGTTATAAAATGTGTGGAAACGGCCAGAATCTCTATTTTTGCTTTTTTGGATATTTTGAAAGTCTCTGAACAAGTCAGCTATACTTTTTCCGCCATCAATATACTCTCTTGACGTTGATGCTCTCAAATAATGGGACTCAATTCGAGGTATAGAGTTAATAAATTCAATAATATCTGATTTCAATTCTTCGCTTACACTTTTATGGTTAATGTGTTTTCCTCTTTGGTCTTCACCTAAATAGTTTCCGCTTGTACCTTTAGATCTCACAGTGCGTATCATTTTTTGTGTAATCCCTAATGTGTTGATGAAAAAAGTTTTACATACCCTTATTTTCTCATCGTGATTTGATAAATAAAAAGCATTGTTAGGGGCTCTAGGCCTTTCAGCATTCGTGTATTTGTATTTTGGAGTAACAGTTGTCATACTTGATAATATAAACAGTCTTTGCATTTGCAAATCCCCCATAGCCCAAAACGATTTAAAATGTTCCTCTCTAATAGCATCATTAATTTTTTCATTGCACTTTAATTTACATTTTTGAGTACAAGGTGGCTTCATTGCGCGTGCGCTGACCACTTTTTTGGTATTTACAGAAAAGTATTCTTGACCCAAATTACGCTTAACTTTTCGCAAGTTTTGTTTCCATTGAGTAGGATCAGCCTTACGTTTCCGTGTTCTCTTCACTACTGTTTCATCAGCAGCAAGTGATGCTAAGGTTGTATTGGCAGTAGTAACGTCACTATTTTCTGCATTACTCGAAGTTGTACTCACCGACCGATGTCGCCTCCTTTGTTGTTCTACATCATACGTTGGGTCGTGGTCACTTAAATCAGCATCACTTTCGTCTGAATTGATCGGTGACATTTCATAATTTACTATAGAGCCCCGTTTGTTTAAGAAGGCTTCAGCGTTTGGTTGACTTAATAGAGAAGGTGAAGTAGAACATGGTAAAACATTTGGCTCTTCGTAGGATGGTAAAGTAGATTGTAGTAAATCATTTTGCTCTTCATGAGAAGGTGAAGTAGATTGTGGCCGATTATTTAGCTCTTCATGGTGTTGTGAAACATTAGGTTCTACTGGAGAGCACGCACGGGTTGAATTGGAGCTGGTGTTTGTGGAGGAACTACTCGAACTAGAACTGCTGGTATTTGAGGAGGATGAAGATGAACTTGAGCTGCTGGACGACGATCTTGACGAACGCTTCGACGCATTTCCATTGGCACAGTTATTTTCGGCCGAGGATGTCGTTTGCAAAGCTTTGTCAATTCCTTCATTTCTCACCGGAATATTCTCCTTCTCCTCTGTATGTGTAGCACTATCCTAAAAGAAAAATGCTTTATGTAAGATTTATTTCTACGATTATGAATTGAAAATGAATTTATAAAAAAATACTTACTTTATTATTTTCTCTTTCTTCAATTTGAGCAGCATCCTTCTTATCATTACGATTAACCATCATCAATATTTTTCGTGACCGTGATGATGACATTGTCTGTAAATAATTGATAAATAATATATAAAAATATCAAACAACTTTTTAACTTTTTTACTTTATTATTAAATAAAATTGAGTTATGAAATGTTTTGTTTCGTTATCATACTAAAACAGCTGAACCGATTACGACCATAAAGATAAATTTAACTATGGAGACGATATAAGACTTTGTGCAAAATAGCTCTAGGGAACAAAAATCGATAGTTGTATTAAAACAAAACTAAACTTTCATCAAGGAAAGGCCTATCTAATGTTAAGAAAAAAAATTGCAGTCCTTTTCAATGCTATATGGGATTTTATCAACATAATTAAAATGAAGTTAATTATCATTAGAACTATAAGGAACTAATTAGACTTAGACAACATAATTGAACGAAATTTTAGTAGAAGACGGGCACGAACCTTATTAAGCCTTTACAATATTATAGAATAACACAAAACTTACCTTAGAATTTGTAAAATAAAGGCACAACTCCAACTCGGCCCACGGTCGCGCGAACCGGCTTCGTCAATTCGCGGCACGTTACTAGTGAGGCCCGTCTAGCGCTAAGAGGTGGGGGCAAAAGGTGAATGTGTGAAAGGGACACATAATGCAGAACTCCTTTGTTTGACAATTGTTTTCTCTTTCTGCGAGTGCCATCGTGTGGGACTGACAGTAATGAGCCTTTCTTTTACAAAAACTAAAAAACCTAAATTTTTTAATTGTGCCCATACATTATTGAGGGTGCGATATATGTTCCCGTTGAAAAGTTGCATACATCTACGAGATCTACGCTAGGGAAAGAGCAACTACAGTACTTTCACAGTTTTATGTCTTGTGACTGGGAGTGTTGCTAGATTTAATTTTCATCTTTGTTTCGACACTTCAAAAGTGCCTGTAAGTCCTGTAACTCACCTATTTGAAATAAATGCTTTGATTTTGTTTTTATTTGAAAAACATGTCATCACAAAATAATGAAAAAATTTAGAAAGAATCAGTTTTTATTTTCATTTCATTTGATTGTTTGATTTTTTTTTCGCTGATTATGTTATTTCATTTCGGTAATAAAATTTGAATTAAATCAGCAAAAACAGTTTTTTATTTTATTGCGGGTCCGCATTTAAGTCCAATCTTGTATTAGTACCAAATATCCCCCATCAATATTGGACTCATAAATGCGGATTCAATACCTAAACATTAAACATAATTATTTAGTAGTAGCCTCAGTTTTTACGCTGCATATTTTATCGATATCGATAAAAAGCTATTTGGTAAGCACTATTTGGTTCATTAGGTTGGCACTCCTGCTTAAACGTAAGGATTATATAATCTGTGCACCTGTTGTTTGACATCTTTGTGGTATCTGTTGGTGTTGGATGCCATGTAATGCGTTTCCAATGGAATGTATGGAAGTCCCGTCTCTTAAACGTAGTGATTATATACTCTGTGGTGTAAGGTCCATATTTACCGAAGAGATAACGGTCTGATTATCTAAAAACAGCTGTCACTGTGACATGTTCCTATACAAAAATGTGTTTTAAACAGCCGTTTTTAGATAATCAGACCGTCATCTTTTTGGTGATCATGGACCTAAGTGATCTAAGTGTGAGTAGTTTACTTGTGTGCGTAAAGCACTTACGTATGGGTCCCTTGCTTGTAGTGGAGTTAAAGGGTGGGAGACAAGAGGCGACACGCGTTCTAATTATACGTATCAGGAACTATTTCCTTTCTAACCTCTTATATTTGTTCTGTGGTTGGCAGCATTGGCTGCTGCGCGACGAGTTATAGGTCTGATCCCCGCTCGGAACAATTACTTTTATGGCCTACTGGTAGTTTTTCCGGGTTTGGCTGTTTGTGTATGTGAGTTTAAATGTTTGTAAACGCACCTACGATATAATATACCTAGGAGAAATTATTAGTATAGGACAACGATTTTTAAAATCGAAAACACTGATATTCTATAGCAGTTTCATTCTTTTTTTCCCCAAAAAGTACAATTAGTATAATCCATAGATATTTGTTAAGGTTTTAAACAAAATATATGATACAGATATAACAGATACATATTTCTTCGGTTTAAAGATATCTAAATGCTTCAAACTAAACCACCCATAAATATCACTCTAAATGCGTCTTCAATGATCTTCAATGTTTTTCTTTCTTTTCCTTATTCGATTTGAGTTACACTCTCATAACGTTGGCATCCAGTCGAACGATATATCCTATTTATCTTTGTTGTAACAGGATTTTGTTTTCTTTCATCATAGAACGATGATTCAGTGATAAATTCAAAGTATTGTTATCATTTTGTTGTTTATCAGGCTGTTAACATTGTAGTACAAAATAAACAAAGTTTAACGTACTTCAGATAAAAATAAATGGATTCGTTACATTACACCTAATTAGGTTAAGTATTATCGGTTCCATAACCATGTAATTATAATTATGGCCTTGATATATAATAGACTTATTATTTTACTATTTCGTCCTTCAACCAAAGGGCGAGATTCACGGACCGAACTTTGGTGTAGCGTTACATAGAAATTGAACCTAATGTTTTAGAAGGAATGGTCATATTGTGCTGGTAGGAACCTATGACTAAATTGTAACAGCCGCTCGGGTCGACTTACTTACAGCCTTACCACGGGGGCTTGTACTACCCAGTTCTAACTGAGTTGTGCAGGTCAGATAAGCAGTCGCTCCATGTAAAATACTGGTATTTAGCTGCATCCGGTTAGACTGGAAGCTGACCACAACATAGTTGGGAAGAGGTTATGTAGATGATGATGGTCATGTTGGGATGAAAGGCGACGAGATATAACTAATACACGGGTCCAGAGCTGGTTGGAAGATGTTTTCCTTCACCGTTTTGACTTTCAAAATGCAGTCTGTGAATTGTCAAGTGTCCCTAATTAATAATACAGTTTTATTGACTCTATTATAAACGATTAGTGTCACTTTTGCATAGGTATGGTTCCTTTTTCACCTACCGAAACCACGCAATTTCTGGCTCGTTCATCTCCATACATAGGAATCTACGTTTTGGCACGGACAACAGCGTCAAGTTTCTGTGTAACCGACTCCTTTTCAATTCATAAGTTCATGTATTTAAGGTTGCCTCACACTAGAAATTTCTCCTGTAACGTGTAGGTCCCTACAAGCCCATAAAAATTGTTGTATTTTTTCCGTGTGGGAATCGAACCCGTGACACTCAGCTTCTGCGTCAACCGTGCGCTCATGTAAATTGTCAGATTTAATTGAAATTAATGCTTTGAATCAGACATTACAGATTATTTTTTCGCCAAAATGTGTCGTATATAAAATTGTTTTCTCTCAGGTACAATCGTCGAGGCATAGAGCCGGGTGGCAAGGTCGCTAATTACGTGGAAACTGAACAGATCGTCTCCATCATCTGCTCTGACAGCATACACAGAGCTTCCTTTGTTCAGGTAAGTTCCTACTGGCTTTTTTTTTGTCAAACCCGCCACTAAGTGTAAAAGTTTTTGAGAAAACCTACTTGCTGAATAAATATCATTTATCATTTACTATTCCCAAACCACTGCAACTCCTGAAAGTCAGAATCAACAGTGGCGACCACTAGAAACGCTCTGAGACAATAAAACATGACGAATCCCAGATAAACAATTTCACAACTGTCAATTGTCAATTTCAACTGTCAACTGTCAAGTTCAACTGTCTTGGATCCTACAGAACACTATATAAGTACTTTATTAAGTGTCCCATCGTTTGTGGAACAGCACCACAAAGGATTAATAAGTACTAGCCGATGCCAGCGACTTCGCCCGCGTAAAATTATATACTAAAACCTTCCTCTTGAATCACTCTATTTATTAAAAAACCCGCATCAAAATCCGTTGCGTAGTTTTAAAGATCTAAGCATACATAGGGACAGACAGACGCGGCGGGAGACTTTGTTTTATAATATGTAGTGATAGTGATAGTGATAAGTATAGTAAAACGCGAATTATTTTAATATCACAAATGTTATTCTATCAGATTTTTTCCCAGTAGTAGCCACTGAGTATGGTTTGTGCCCGGTTAATGGCTATAGGCTAGTCGCTCCATGTAAAATACTGATATTAGGCTGGATCCGGTTAGACTGGAAGCCGACCCCAACATAGTTGGGAAAAGGCTAGGCAGATGATCATGATGATGATGGCATAGGCTCGTCCGTCGTCCCCTATACATGGGACTTAAACATAACTGGCGAAATATACATAGGTGTAGTATACATAGGTACACCTCAGCCTAACCCTTGGGGATTACAGGCGTGGTGTTATGATGATACGTATTAAAATGTACAATTCATTCATTTATTTATTCATTGACAACAGTATGAACAATAATATAATTGGATACACCTCTGCCTGGGCCTTCAGAGGTTACGGTCGTGATATTATGCTATGTAACAAATGGTTACATTTAACTACTTGTGTAATACCGCTACTTTCGGACGTTCACGTAGTAAATTGTTATGCGCTGGTGGGTTTTAGTGGGCAGATGAGGTTTTTTCCTGTTTTGACTAACTGTATACTTTTATACCTTTTATGATGTTGTTAATTCACTGAGGCTTTGCTTCGTTCATTGGTTTTTGAAAGGTTTTGAGCAGTAAAGAAAGCTCTTTCCATTTTAAACGTGTTTTTCATGTTTTCAAAATGAAAGGTTTTAATCGGTTTAAAAAAAACTTTAGTATTTATCATAACATCTCGCCTGTAATCCCCGAAGGTTTACGGATAGGTGTGCCTTACAGTACACCCACATTTCGCCAGTTATGTTTAAGTCTCATGTAATAGGGAGCGTGCCTATTGCCATCAACCGGGCACAGATCCAGGCTCCGTGGCTGCTACTGAAAAATTCCTGATGGAAAAGCTCAATAACACTTGGCCCGACACGGAAAGCGAACCCAGCACCTCATTGTTAGCAGTCACGCTTGCAAGTAGGTACCTACCAACAAGGCTGTCCATGGCGGAAATACTTTTTACTTGAATTTAATACTCAAATTAATTTCTCATGGTAGTTAACGTAAGTCAAAGTAACAGAACCAATAGCGCCAGATAATTTTAGGGGTTAAACTAACATCAAAATACCTACTTACCTGTGATGTTTTTCTGACGAAATGTTTTCAAATCTCTGGATCTTGTGGTACTACTTTATGGTACTTTAGCACTCTAAAGTACCATAAAGTAGTACCACAAGATCCAAAATCCAAAACCAAAATCGAAAATACTATAAAGTAGCACTCTACTTTATAGTATTTTATTATTGTTGTAAACAAAATTCAGAAATGTTAGGTCTTAGGTACACGACGACCAATCAAGCTAGACGAATCCAGTATAATTATGCTGATCTCTCATTGTGCAGGACATATATACAAAGCGAGGCCATGTAATACTGGAAATGTATAGCTTGATGTGTTGCCCTTGACATGTGTACTACTGGATTACGTGTTTGACAAGATGTGTGAACTTGGACGAAGCAAAAGGAGTAAGTGAGGATCTTAGCAGGTATCGTCCTGTAGGTTCTGCTTACCCCCATGGGAGACAGGCCTGAGTTTATGTATGTTACAAAATTTATAAGTGTGCGTTTCCCAATTTCATAGGTCCGCGGCTCGGTACCCATCTTTTGGAGTCAACCGGAGTACAAGTTCAGACCACCACCGCGCCTCGATCGAAGTAAGTTCCTCTCTCCAAAAATCACTTATCTGAAGTCTTTTACAATACTTGTTTCCTATTAATGCTGTTGCAATCAGTGCCAACTTTATGCTTAGTGTAAATGGGGTTGATTTTAGAACGGCTAAATTGTTTAATTTGTGGCGTAAATCTAGTTATTTTTCCAAATATTTGTTGAAATTTTTTAAACTGAGTTTGAGCATTATTTTACTCCAAACAGCACACTTTTTTCAAATTGACAAAACAATATAACGCTGTGCCATGATTATAGTATGGTCCCAAGATTGTTCTTAGTTTTAATACTTTAAAAAATATCTTCTTTCGACAGCTGAAGAGGAATCCCACGCAGCATTCAAGAAGCACTTTGAAGATGAGCTGAAACTCTACAAGAGTGTGTGTATAGTGAACTTGGTGGACCAGCAAGGTCGGGAGCGGATCATATGGGAGGCCTACGGCGAGCATGTGCTGAAGTATAACAGTCCTGACGTTATTTATGCTACATTTGACTTTCATGAGTACTGGTGAGTAAATATTGTTAAGTATACATAGTTCCTGCCAGTGATGACAGTACTGGTCATTGACACACCTACATTTATTTAAGTTCTTAAGGGGCCGGCGGAGCATGCGTCGTTCATATAAACGTAATACCAAAATAATTTGTAAATCAAACATATTCTTAAGGTAGTGTTTATTTATTTCGATTGGTTTACAGAATTTCTATGTTCCCAAATATATATTTTTAAAGGACAATGATATATGTATAGACGAGATATATTATGAGGAATTTAAAATTTCCATAGAAAAGTTATTTTTCTCATAACTCTTGTTTAAACCAGTGTCCATTCAAAATGTATATTTGGGAACCTAGATATTCTGTGATCCAATCGAAATAAATAGACACTGCCTTAAGAATATGTTTTACTTACAAATTATTTTGGTATTACTTCGTATGAACGACGCATGCTCCGCAGGCGTCCTAACTTTGAAAACCAAATATAAGCCTGTTCAAGTCTTGAATCGTCATCTATCGTGATCTTCTACATTTTTTCTAAAGAAAAACGATACATGTTTCATTTGTTTTCGTTCGTACGAAGAGAATAATGAAAAGGGTAATGACCGCTATTCCTATTCCTATATGCCGCTTAACTGGCAGCCACTATTGATAGATTATTTTTATCTCCTGCCCTTATACCAGTTTATTTGGGGTCTGCACAATATGTCTTCTTCTACAGGGTGTAAACCACCTCATCACGAAGCCGTTAACCTAGCATTCTGTACATCTTACTAAGTAACTTTACGCAAATATTATTGCTGGGAAACAATTTTCTTTTTTTGAGGTTATAAATTATGTTTTGTGGTAGAACTCAATGTAACGCACTTAAAACATTGTGCTGATGAATGGATTGAATAGTACGGGGGTCGCGGAGGTGTTAAAAGTCAAAATCTTACAAAAAAAAACTTGTCAAAAAGTTGTAACTTTGACCCCCCGTATCTCCGTAACTAGAAGGTTCCCAGGTATGGTGTAGAACAAAAAAAAATGATAGGGAGAACAAGTGCCTTTCGGCTTCGTGAAGAGGTATTTTACACCCTTTACGTCTTCTTCTATACTTCTATATTACTCGTCATCTGAGCAGTCACCTGCTTTCTAGCCATATCATCTTTCACACATACCATTTAAGGTTTCTTTGATTTTCTCCTAATCCTTTAGCCATTCAAAAACATAATTTTCAAAACACTTCCTCGAAAACTGGTTCTTTTCGCATTACGATTAGGTTCAAAATGCTGTGTATTTCACACACGTGCGTTTTTCGATAGTTTTTCTTTTAAGCTAGTAAATTAATTAGCAATTTTAAACATAATTATATAAATAAGAAATGATTCGGTAGACTATTATTATTATTAGAGACTATTATGATTATTAGATAAATGAGAAAGAAATATTTAAAAGTATAAGTTATAAAGCGCTTTTCCTCTCTCTATTTATTTTACTTTAAAAATTGCTGTGCCCGACAGGGTCCATAATTGTTACTATAATTTTATTTACCACCAATACTTGTGGTAAAAGCAATAAATGATTTTGATTTGATTTGATTTGATTTCCACACGTGTGCGGAAAGTAAAATTGCCACAGATAACAGTAACTATACCTATACTTAGTCCAAATTGGTTCAATGCATAATTATGATCGCTTTGCCGAAATTAAAAAAAAATCACGATTCAATGTTTTTTTTAATAACGTAATTTTTTTTTGAATATTCAAATTGTGTTTATAAATTCAATATCATAGATAAACATGATTATTTAAAGCTAATATTACTTTTATTAACTAATTAAAATTCATTTGTGTTCTAAATTCAAAATTATATAAAAAACTATTTTTTATATTAGGCTCTATAACGGCTTCTTACCTTTGCTTCTCCTTCAACCTGGCGAAACCAGAGCGCGGAAAAAAAAACTTAAATCATAGTCTCGTAATAATTCATGACACAAATATTTTACATTCTTTTATTTTATGTCTTCAAAAGTGTATTGAAAAACGTTGTTTGATACACGTGGACATTTGTTATTGCAGTCCTCGGCTCAAAAACACCCTCGTCTACGACCCGAACAAAAAAAACAAACAAACTTTCTCCACTTGTATCAAAATGTACTATTTCCTGACAACATTTGCTTGTGGTAACTATTTAGAGAGGTTTTTATAAAATCTCTAAGAATATTTGTTTAGTGAGCTTAGTAGACCAACAAGGCCGGGAGCGGATCATACGAGAGGCGTATGGCGAACATATGCTGAAATACTATATTCTGATGTTATCGATGCTACTTTTGACTTTCATGAGTATTGATGAGTGAAGGATTCGTGATAAATAACTTTTTTTTTTACGTAAACAAAAATGAAGACGACACAGTGCGTCGAAAACTCGTGTGACATCACATTTGACCGAAAAGTGACGTCACAAACCCCCACTCATGATCTTTGAATGCGTTTTATCGTCGTAAATATTCATTAATTTGATAAAACAAAAACCACGTATTCTTTGCGATAATCTAACTGACGGGCTAAGGTCCATGTTCACCGAAAAAATAACGGTCTGATTATCTATAAACGGCTGTTTAAGGGACGCATTCCCCTACAAAAATGTGTTTTAAACAGCTGTTTTTTAGATAATCAGACCGTCATCTTTTTGGTGAACATGGACCTAAACAGAATCATATTTTTTTAGTTTTTTTTTGGTCGGCACAGCATATCTTGTTCCATACTTCTATATTACTCACCATCACCACTTTTTGGGGATCTTATTTACACACAGTCGATCCATCATTTATTTGGCCTTCTTTTAGTGTTATAGCCATCAACACTCATGCTCGAAGTGAGTAAGCATTGATGAAAAACACGAGATAGATGCGTGGGACTATGGGACTTCTGCTCAATTTAGGAAAGAAAACTTGTGTTTTCTTTTGCATGCAATGCTGGGCAAAGGCCTCTCTCCATGATTTCCAGTTGTTTTTTATTAACGGTCATTAAATTATTTTTCCTCTAGCCGCGGTATGCACTACGAAAACGTGAACATCCTGATCAACGCTCTCGCTGACGTCATAGGGGATATGCGGTTCTGTTGGCGAGACGACCGCGGCCTTATCTGTACGCAGAGCGGCGTGTTCCGAGTGAACTGCATCGACTGCCTCGACAGGACCAATGTCGTGCAGGTATGTGACGTCACAGGGGAGATGCATTGGTGCTAACTCCAATCACAATACAACAAAAAAATCCTTTTATTTTCAGGCAACTTTAGCTTATAGACCTTAGACTAACATACGATATAATAAAATAAAAATTATATTAGTAAATAGAACCTTAAAACTTTGTTAGTAATACTTCGCTTGTGCATTATGTCACTTTGCGTTCATGTGGCACTACAATACAATAGGTTCGCTTCTTGGACATAAATGGCGAAATGTGAAGTTCAATTAGGTATCATTCTGCCGAAGGCTTCGGGAATTATAGGTTATAGGCGTTATATAACAACAAATATACAGAGTAAATTCAATAAGAGCTAGCGGATCTTGACAAACGTGATTTAACTATCCAATACTTAGGTATGTGAATTAATTGAAAAGTTAAGAATTATTTGTATCTCATTTCGTTCCATAGACAGCGATAGCAAAATATGTGCTGGAGCTACAACTGTGCCGCCTCGGCCTGGGCACGCCCGGACTCGGGCTGCCTCCCTCGCTGCGACAAGCCTTCCTCACCATGTGGGCGGACAACGGAGACATCGTGTCCCGCCAATATGCGGGCACTAAGGCGCTGAAGGTAACGCATCGTCTACAGTCTTAAAACGGCTCTCATAGTTTTATTATAGCCTGGTTCTTAAGTCATGATTTTCTTTGCAGGGTGACTACACAAGAACAGGCGAAAGGAAGTTCACAGGATTAATGAAAGATGGCGTCGCATCAGCTAACAGGTAACCCCTTACCTCAAAACATACCCACCCATAAATTTTGGGTCAGGGTTCAGGGTACAAATACCACAAACAATTTTTCAGATTCATCATCCGCCATTTTAACGACGAAATCACACAATGCGCCATAGACATTTTGCTCGGACAAGAAGTCAAGATGGCGACCGTTGAGACGTTTGACAGTTTTTGGCGCGATGTTAAAACTGCTTCGTTGATGGTCGTTGAGAATATGGATACTGAGAGGCCTAAGTTAGAAATGATGCCGAGTTACTTCGGGCATGGGTTGACTAGTGAATTCGTGGGTGCGGAAATAGCATACGGAATGGGGAGGTCAGTCCATTGGAATGTTTTTATAACTAATCAAATTTAGTGGCGCTTGTCTTGACCTCCTCTCCGTCAACTGTTAGATAGCACTATTTTTATTTGAATATCGTAGACGACCAAAAAACTAATTGGTCCGTCAGTTAGATTATCAAAAAATATTAGACCCGTATTTTTTCTTTTGTTACGTAAACCGAAATTGACGAAGATACGACACTTTTTAAATTCTCAATACGTCACGCCTAGGTATAATCTTTAGTCAGTTCTGACGTCATGATCCCCCACTCCCGAGTTTTGATGCCTTTTATCTTTTTCAATATTCATTGATTTACATAAAATACGCAATAAATACGTACGTGTCCATTATTTTTCCAATACTCTAACTGAAGGACTAAATAGATTTGCAATTTTTTGATACTGTCGTCATGCCTATTGTTAAAGTCAGATCTGTGTGCATGGATCAGCGCTTTTCTGTTTCTTTGTCTCATTCTTACTACCTCGCTGGTCGATCCTCGTGCGTTCATGAGGTTCTGGGTTTATTTACCAGATCACGCAAAGGGTTATTGATTTTTTTCATTACGGATAATGTCAGCCACGGAGTCTTGAGTCCGGTTGGTTGCCCCCTATTAGACGGTACCTTCTTATTACGCTGGTGAAATGTGGATTACTATTATGTACATCTCTGCTGTACTTTTCGGGGATTACGGGCGTGATGTTGTCTCTTTCTATCACTGAAAGATCCTATTCGCAAGAACGAGTAGAAAGAGATAAGTATACAGAAAAATGCTGCTCCGCGCATGTTGATGTGATTTTACACTAAAACAGGCTCCCTCCTTCCAAAAGGCTGCTAACGCTTTTGTTTTTCTAACTTTCTGTAGTGTTACACGTTTTAAAAAAAAAATACATACCTGTGATGCAATATTTGGCACTTTTAACCGTTGCGTTGCTCTGATGATTAAATTTGCTTCCACAAATTCTGGAGCAGTTTTGAACTATCTTCTGCTAATCTGCTGCTTAATCTTCAACTGTGTTTGCGTGTGTGTGTTGATTGAGGAACCAAAATATCTGGTCTTATTGTTGGCTTAAAACCACACCAAAATGTGTCTGCTTTATAATGATTTCCACTAGTATTTCGTCGACAAAAATTGTGGCAGCCAAGTCACCATTTACAGCCAGCTAAATTCAGATCAGACGTCTTACAGGCACTTAATGTGTCGAGTAATTCAGAAATGCCAATGCCTATTTCTATGTTAACAAATAAATTATGATTTGATTTGATATGTTTCGTCTACACATGCTGAACCCTATTGTAATTGTTCCCTGTATATTGAAAAGGATAAGCTCTTGTGATACAAGAAAAACAAGAGCCAGGGCTACAGCCGCGGGGCCAATTTTCTTTTGTTGAAATTATTCGAAAAATTTAGCCATTTTTGTAATATTTTTAAACCTATGTTTCAAATGTCTGTACCGTGATGTGAAACCCACATAATATTTGTAAATATAATATAGGTACTATAAATTTGACTGCAATAGACACAACGTAGAGTGCCTTGTACCCGAAGGGAAGCCGGCAGGAATGGGCTTCTTAAACATTCAACACTTGTTACAGATACTACCTCTCAACATTCAAAGACGCTCTCCGACAAGTAGCCATAGACGTGATGACAGGCGAGTCGCGCACCATCCCCGACCAGCTGATCGTGCCGGACGGCGGCCGCTGCACCTCCGTTAAGGTTCTTATGTTCAATGTGCGTGCATGTGTAGCTTGACTTAGTTAGATATACTACTTTCGACTTTACCATTTGGTTTGTAGTTCTTGCCAATCCAACATTGGTTGATCTGAGAAAATCGCGTGTCTTTGCGCACGTGTCGAATTCCTACAAGTTCATTTTTAGTTGCATGCTTTTACTCGCTTCTATAATGTATTTTTCGCTGTTATCACTTTTACATCGCTATTTTAGTATACTTCCAATTTGGAGCGTCTGGTTTCTTAGGAACAAACTGGCACGCACGAATTGAATTAATTATTTAATTGTTATTTAATTATATCTTAAGAATACTTAGATGTAGTATTAGTAATCGGTATTTTAAACCCTGTATTTAGTATGTGCTAATAGAAGTATGGAAAAAGTTGACTTGCTGCGCCGACCTTAAGTAAATTGGGATAAGGGCCACCATCCAAATTCCAAAGCCGATTTGTTACAGGTAATATCGGAGCCCGATACAGCGGCAATGGCACAACACGTCAAGTCTTTGATAGATGACTGTAAGAAGCTACTCGTAGATACGGAACCCGTGCTTGGATCCTGGGGGCTGATAGACGCGGATCCCAAGTAAGTTGCTGGGAAAACTGTTATGTGTTGTATTATTCAACTATGCGTGACTTGGGGCACGTCTTTCAAGACGTAAATTCATCTTCCGTAGACTAAGGGGTCGGCGATATTATTGTCGTGCCATAGTACATTCTTTACGTCGCGATTCTGTCACTCGTGGAGACGGCCCCTTAGTGCAAATATTCAATTTATCTTTGTGAAAAGCAGAATTCAATAAATAATATCTTGAAGTAAACGACGAGAGAATCAATTCATATCAAACAATGGTTAACAAAAGAC
This sequence comes from Xestia ashworthii, assembly GCA_950022955.1. Taxonomy (NCBI): domain Eukaryota; kingdom Metazoa; phylum Arthropoda; class Insecta; order Lepidoptera; family Noctuidae; genus Xestia; species Xestia ashworthii. The sequence continues at coordinate 14,771,311 of OX465570.1, read as the reverse complement.
TAATGTATTTATTTATTTATTAACATAGGTTCACCAACAGCTTCTGTGTACAGCATTTAGATATAAAAAAAATTTACGATCTTGGACTTATACAGTCGCCAATTATAGGTTTAACCAGCATACACAAAAATAAGTGATATGATAAGACAAAAAAAAAATGAAAAAATAAAATGAGTGGCACAAGACACGTATAAATGTATAAAGGTTGCGCGCCACATCTTGCAGCACGGAATTGCATTTTTCCATACATTTCTGTGTTGCTAGATGAAGCGCAACGCAAAGTAGATCATGTAGCTGTTGCGCCTGAATGGCGGGTATTTTTAAAAAGCGTATTACCTGCGTCAGAAAAAGGGTTATTATGATATTTTCCATGATCTTCAGTACCGGCGACCCACAAGAGACAGAAATGGACAGCGTCCTAGTGTTGACAAGCGACGCGTACTACGTAGCAGACTACGACGAGACGTCGGACCGACTGCTGAGCGTGCAGCGCGTGCCGCTAGCTAACATCTCGCTCATAGAGCTGGGGCCCTTCGACGCTAACTGTACTACGGTAAGTAACACACACGCGATTGGGTAACATAGAGCGGCATTTTGCCGCCCGGTTGTGTGAGGTCTGGCCAAATTAGCCTGACCTAGTCGGCTTCCAGTCTTACCGGATGCAGCTGAATACCAGTAGTTTACATACAACTTTCTGCCTGACCTGAACATACGAGGTGTGAACAGACCGTTCATGAAGCAGTTCCGTCCCACCAAGCACTCGGTACATCAAGTGGAATTCCCGGCCTGCGTCGTCGGTGTTCCCAAGTTCATATGAACCCTATCTATTTAAGTCGACATTTCTTTTGGGTTAGCTCGTTCTATCGCATCTCTGTCCTCCGAACATGACTAGGACCATTTAACGATGACGATGAATGATGATGAGTGACCACACATACGGACGTTTAATTGTCTTGAACCAATTAGTTCGGTGCGGTATCGAGTCATTCGTCATTCGAACTGAAATGAAGCGAATAATGTTTTTTATTCTCTTTTATGGCGTCGAAATAAAGCTCTTTTTGATTGACTTTGTTTTTTTAATTCGTTGTCGGTGTTCGAAAACGCATAAGTCTTTATTCATAATTCATAAAGATACGACTCATTACTGTTCCATTAAAAAAAAAAAACATTTTATTTTAAAAATGGAACCAAACGCGCCGATAGCCGAACTCTTTGGCAGAATGTGTGCGTTGCATTCCAGCTACAGAAGAAATAAAAAAAGGCATTGGCGCGAAATTTTATGTTTTTTTCTGTATTATTTATTTGAATTATAAGTGGGATTCCTTTTTATCTCCTACGTTTACCCTACAGACGACACAATATTATATTCGTCTTCACAGAGAACTGAAATTATGTTGCCGGGAAAAAACATCTCATTAAAGATTTTAACAACAGTACAAATTCGGTATGTAAAGTAAAAATTAACCTACGCTGATTCCAAAACCATTTGGAGATTTTAGGGTCTTATGCCTTATTTTTCTATTTTTAGCTTTCTATATCACAAGATTGTGTTTATTTTCACAATAATACTTGTAATCATTTGACTTTCATTTGACCTCTAAATTACGTCATAACGTAGCCTGAATAGACTACTTCCTTCGTTCTTTTCTTGATAAATAAAAAAAAACTTTTGTTTGTCATACCGTCAGTGTCAAATCAAAACTGTCAATGCTAGTTACTGTGTTATTTATTTGAATGCATCGCGCGCTGATAATTTCGCGTTCAAATGATCTTCGCAACAAAAAAGACGACGCCCAGGCTTGTATTCCATATTTACTTCCTTGCACCACTTCTTTTTAAGCGTTTCTTTCACATTTACAAACAATTTGTGTCGGCTAGTTGTTGTAGTGTTTTTACATGACGGTACGAAGCATTTAGCACTAGTTGTCGATGACAGATTCATTGCACGAATACGCAGCACGGATAATGGATAGAAATTAAAATTTGCTAAAAATCGTAGGAAAAGAAACTCAAACAAAAAGTTCACATCACAGTCACGATCACAGCATTCACATTTCACAACAAAATAAAAACACGTATCTGTCAAGCGTCAACTGTCATCAATGTCAATTTGAAGTTATCTATTAGTGTTTTTTGTATGTACTGAAAACGTGGCAAAGACTTAAAGCTATTCAGGCTATGAAATGACGTCATCACGAATAATACTTTAAAAAATAATAAAAAAGAAACTGTTACTTGGAAAAAAAAAAGCTTAAAATTAGTTGCTTAAAATTAAATGTTTTACGAAATAAAAATGTAAAAAAAATACCTGAAAAATACTTTACATACCGAATTGTACATTTAATTGTTAATAAAATAACTGAAATTATGTTGCCGGGAAAAAGCATCTCATTAAATTTGATTTGAACAACAGTACAAATTGTACATTTAATTGTTAATAAAATAAACTGTCATATAAAATATGGTTATTTAATTTTCTCGCAATCGCAGTGAAAAGTACGGTGTAACACACCGCGCTAAAATCCCATTATAACTCGGTTTCTATTTACTACCTTGCTAAAGCTCGGTACCTCGTCTACATATAATGGGTCATTTTAGCCCCTTGTATTACACTGTACTATCTAACCTTCTTTTTTCTTCTCAGATATTCAACGTGGGCCGCAAGAGCGGTACGGAACCGATCTACTGCATCCGCATCAACTACAGCCAGGCGGGCGAGGCGGGCTACTTCCACATGTTCCGCTCCACCACGCTGCGCTTCTTCAACAACATGGCCGTCGTCATCAACACGCGCGACGAGATGATAGGTATTTTTTTTTTTTTTTTTTGGGACAAGCCCGCCACACACGCCCAAACCACTGTAACTCCTGAAAGCCAGAATCAACAGTGGCGACCACCAGAAAAGCGCCGAGACAATGAAGCTCGACGAAGTCCCAGAGAATGAATTTAACTGTCTTGGATCCCGCAACGAAATTAATCAGAAAGTATAGCGGAGGAGTAGGAAAAAAACTGTAATTTCCACTTCCCTCCATATCAGCAGGAGACAGAACGAAACAAGGCCAATAGGCACAAAGGGACGTTTACAACTGGGATAGGCCCAGTTGCCTAGCACCACGGATAAATATTAACGTTAATGGGTCCTAAGTTGAGAGCTGTTATATTTGATTCCAATAATAGGTATGGCAAAAACGCTTGAACGCACGGAAATTTGCTCTAGTTTCTACAAGGTCCGTATAGTAAATAACTCCGGATGTAACCTGTACACTATCCAACATAACATTGCGTTCATTTTGCCAAAGACTACACTCCCACAAAATGTGATGTGCAGATTGTTCATATTCGCAGTCAGATGTTGAACATTGACAAAAAGGCGAGTCAACAAGTTTGAAGGAAAATAATTTACTCTTGAAGTTGCCATGACCCGTGAGAAATTGGGCAACACAGTGATCAACCTCCAGCCATGTCCTGTCCAGCCGCTCACGAACGGATGGAAAGAACTGGTGGAGGTGTCTGCCCTTGATGGAATTGTCCCACCTACATTGCCATTCAGATAAAAGTTCCTCCCAGACGTCGGTCTGTGGTTTGAATAATCTAGAAATCTTAGCACGATCACGTATGGTTAAAAAGTCTGCGAGATGATAGGTATTATCATCATTTCAGCCGACATGGGCATAGGCCTCCCCTAAGTGTCGCCACATTGGCCGGTCCCGTGCGACTCGCATCCAACGGATTCCCGCAACCTTCACCAGGTCATCGGTCCACCTAGTGAGAGGTCTTCCAACGCAACGTCTTCCGATTCGCGGTCGCTACTGCAGAACTTTTCGGCTCCTTACGGCTATTTAGGTATTACACATAACACAACATCGAGCCTGTAATCCTCGAAGAGTTTGAGCAGAGGTCTACCTAACAGTACACCCTCATATCCCCAGTTATGTTAAGTTAAAGTCCCATGGACTAGGAGGCGACGCTATTTTCATCACATTCATTATGATAGGTATTATAGTCGGCTGGTGAAAATCTTGACCATATGTAGAACTGTATCATGTGACGGCAACAAAGTGTGGATGTGAACTCTGTCTCTTATCCTACTGTCTTTAAGGAAGTAGCCATCAGCTTTTCCTTTCAGGAGCTACGTATCAGGGATATTTCTGGTTATTCTTGCTGGTTCCCTTTCTTGAGATGAGCTCATTTTAAGGTACACATTAATTGGACACCGGATTTACACAGATAATGTACTGAAATATTTGACAAATTTCGGATTTCCGCAGCCAGTCCGGAGTCCGATCGGGTTGGTTTGACTGCACCTTCACTTACTGCGTCAAGATTTTGGAAAAATCTACCGGATTTTTTTTTAAAAAGGCTTGTATGCAAAGCTGGGGCGGGTCGAGTAAATCATAAAAGGAACGAGTGAGAAATAGGCTTACCTAAAACTTTTTTTCAGAATCGTTACACGCGATCTGCGAGTCGTTGATGGTGGCGCGTGATGTCGCCAAGTTGCCGCCGATACCGTTCCACGATGGAGGCAAATTGGAGAAGAAGAAATCAAAGGTTAACATACTTTTAGTTTTGAAGTTATTATACTTATGGCTGATTTTTCCAATGCCGTAGAAATCGTCAATGGATTGGAATTGGATCAATATAAACACTTATCAATCCAGTCCAGCATGCAATATCCAATTCTGAATCAGGGATTTTCTTTTTCAACTCTTCCTTAGTCGCTGGATAGATGGCGCTAGTCTGACTACGTTACTGCAAGGAACAGAACGCTACATAATATCACTTGGACCTAATGATTATATTCGGAAGCTTATGCAAACGAAAGTGTCACTCAACGAGTGTATGTGACGTGTGTTTTTTCAACAAACATTGGTATGGTATACAGGTTTGGGTGTTTGTCGAGTTTTAATGTTTGTAAACGCACACACGATACAGGAGAAATCCTAGAGTGGGTCACTATTCAATTTAAAAGAAAAAAATTGTTGTCCTTTAGTAAGTAAGCATACAGCCGATAATTTTACGTGATAACGTCATAATAGATGCGTCACAAGCCGAAAGTTTAGTCCGATAGTGCCTCTCTATAACGTGACAATGAGTCATGCGTTTTCGTGCGTGCAGCCGGCGTTCATCTTTTTATACGACTTAACACGTCAAAAAACCACCATTTTGATGCAGTGTTACGGATTTCGAGTGCTGGATTGGAATACTCGCTGGATCAAAAAAAAAAAATAATTTTAAAAACCCGCGGCACGTAATAATGTAGTAAATTATGTACCAAAAGTTAAATGAAAAATAATTCTGTTCTAGGTATCAGTCAACACTCCACTTTCCTCATCTCATTTCGTTTCCTCATTCCTTTTCACTATGCCTACTTAGTGTACATTATTCTACTAGTCAAGCCCTTTCATTAGATACCCATATTGAGGGAGTTGTGAAAAAATATGTAATCCGCTATTTTGTGGCAGCGGCCATCTTGGACTTTCTTCAAGCATAGCTAAGAACAATTCCGACTAACTCACCTTCCAAACAAAAAAACAGCAGCCAAGTGCGAGTCGGACTCGCCCATGAAGGGTTCCGTAGCAGATTGAATTAAAGGTACTCGTAAATTGCTGTTTACGATTTATGACGTATTAAAAAAAAAACTACTAACTAGATCTCGTTCAAACCAATTTTCGGTGGAAGTTTACATGGCAATGTACATCATATATTTTTTTTAGTTTTATCATTCTCTTATCTTAGAAGTTGCAGGGGGGGGCACACATTTTACCATTTGGGAAGTGTCTCTAGCGCAAACTATTCAGTTTAGAAAAAAAATGAAATTAGAAACCTCAATATCATCTAAAGACCTATCGATAGAAACCCCACAAGTACGGGTTTGATGACCAAAATTTTTTGAGTTTCAGTTCTAAGTATGGGGACCCCCAAAATTTATTGCTTTTTTTTCTATTTTTGTGTGAAAATCTTAATTCGGTTCACAGAATACATCTATTTACCAAGTTTCAACAGCATAGTTCTTATAGTTTCGGAAAAAAGTGGCTGTGACATACGGACAGACAGACAGACAGACAGACATGACGAATCTATAAAGGTTCCATTTTTGCCATTTGGCTACGGAACCCTAAAAAATTAGCTACGAAGCCACAGACACACACAGACACGTCAAACTTATAACACTCCGTCGTTTTTGCGTCGGGGGTTAATACGTCTAGTGTTAAGTTAAAAGTCCCAGCAAGTAAATACTGTAAATGTTAATCTGTCCAGGTCCCGGCGGGTCAGTCGGGCAGCGCTCGGTCGTCGCTGTACCTGGACCTGTCGCGCCTGCCCACACTCACGCGCAACGTCAGCGAGACGCAGCTCGTGGCTGACATACGGAGCGTTGGTGAGTTACACCATCTTTAACATCCTCCTATGAACATGAGGTATACACGCGATGGCACATCAACCTATAAATTATATGTAAAGAAATAGTACTTGCTATTTCCATACTATATCATTTTTTAACTTAATTTATCCGCGCTCATTACAGTGACGAATCCGAAGCAGGTGATTATTATGCAATACGCATTAAACGCATAAAATCCAGAGGTTCTGTAATAGGCTAGTTTCCACCATCAATAAATTGCAAAACTAATTAGTCCGACAGTTAGAGTATTGGAAAATAATGGACACGTAGTTTTTGTTTTTGTAAATCACTGAGTACTGACAAAGATAAAACGCATCAAAACTCAGGAGTGGGGGCTCGTGACGTCACAACGCACTAAAAACTATAGCACGGCGTGACGTATTGCGAATTTTAAAAGGGTCGTATCTTCGTCAATTTTGGTTTATGTAACAAAAGAAAAAATACGGGTCTAATATTTTTTATAATCTAACTGACGGACTAATTAGATTTTTTTAGGACACAAGCCTAAAGCCGGGTTCTTGGGTTCGAACTTGAGACCTATGACTTTGACCCTTTGGCTTTGTGATTTTCGGTTTTAGTTTAAATGTTTGTGTTTGTATTAATGCGTTCTATGTTTACCTTATTAATATTGTATGCACGTCATGACTTTGCGACGAATAAATATTTTTTCTTTCTTTCTTTCTTTCTTCTTTCAGTCCGACGGTCACAACACTAGGTAACAGATGCACCTTGTTTATTTTTATTTTTAATTCAAGCCAAGTTCAACTGTGAGTGGTTTAACGATAGAAATACTTTAAAGGTTATTCATTATCATGAGTACTCCCTTACTCATGATAATGAATAACTTTTCCTATTAACCCAGCATATTAATCAGCTGTCTTTGAACTGTTCCTGTATTTAGAGTTGTTCCCTACATTTGGTCGAGCCATGCGAGCACACAGCTGATTTATTCCCCTTATTATGTAATAATAATATCGCTGGACATTAACACACAGCGCCATCTAGTGCCACACTAAGCAAGGCTTGTGTCGTGGACACTAGATAGTTGATATACTACATATATACTTTTTTTTGCTTGTAAATACATACTTATTATACATATAAACATCCATGACTCGGAAACAAATGTCCATGCTCATCACTCAAACATTTGCTCCTACCGGGATTCGAACCCAGGACCCTAAGAACGTAAGGCAGCCTCACTACCACTACGCCATTCGGGTCGTCAATTATATTGTATGTCCCTCGTTTAATCAGTCATAGTATACGTAAGTCTACCGGTTTATGATAAAACTAGAAGAATGTTCCTATTTATGTTCGTCCTCCATTCCTGTCTCTTTCTAACCCATACCCACCACTTCCTTTCTCCCTCTATCCGACCAGAAGTCAGTGCGCCGAAGAGAATTCTAAAGGGCATATTGAAACGAGTGTCCCAGCCGATCATACTGCATCGCAACGTGGTAGCAAGTACGAGTGAACGAATGAACAGTGAATCGCAGACCGTTAGTACATCTCTTTCTAAAAGTTTGAGTAAAATACGGGGTGTAAATAGACTTCACGAAGTCGTCAACCAAGTATTATGTACGGTCGAACAAGCTATTTGGTGTACACTTTACCATGTAATTAGTGGGTTAAACTGTATACCAAATAGCTTGTTCGACCGTACATCAAATTAAGTAAACCTACGCACAAAATTATTGCTGGGAAATGTTTTTTTTGCGGTGACACGTCACGCTTTACAGTAAATGTTATTGAATAGTGTAGGGGTCGTGGAGTTGCGTAAAGAAAAGTTCTAACATTAAAAACACGTATTAAAAAAAAACATGTGGAAAAGTTGGAAATTTAACCCCCAATATCTCCGTAACCAGAAGATATGGTCTAGAACAAAAAAATGTTGCAATAATTAATGAGGAGAACAAGTGCCTCTCGGCTTCGTTAAGAGTCTTTTTACATTCTCTAAACCACGCAGTAGGAGCGAAAAGTAGTTTTTTTTTCTCAGAAATATATTTATCTTCGTCATCTTGGGTGGGCTAGAATACCTCGCCGCAGTTAGAATTTTAGTTCCCTCGATTGGCTCGGTAGTTAATAAAGAAAGTCCTCGGTGCGCTCGGGAGTTAAACCTAAAACCCTTTTTTACGTGAGGTATTCAATATAGCGCCCACAATATAAGTTACTACATGATATTCATCTTTTTGGGCCCTATCAGAATACCAGCGCTGTGACGTTTTTTAATTAATGTTACAGCGCCATGCTGAGATAGGGGCCTTTTGGCCTCGTACAGGACGAGTTTCGTTTCTTTTAATTTTTGTATTTTATTGTTTTAAATACTGTTAATTTTGATGTATTTTGTCTTGTGCGGGCTAATAAATGCTTTTTCTTTCTTTCTTTCTTTTATCCCCGTGGTGTTAAACATAAAAAGCGTACTAGATTCTATTAAATGACTAGCTAATTGTACCTTACTCTTAAAGTCTACTCTTGACAAATGGTATCGTGTTTGTTACCCAGTTGGATGTGGAGATCAAATAAAATACTGATATCCAGCTACATCCGGCTAGTCTGGAAGCAGACCCCGACACATTTGAGAAAGACTAGATATATGATTATGCTGTGTTACATTACAAAAAAGTAACTACGAATTAAAAAAAGTAACACATAAATCAGAGTGGTTTTATTATATGTGTCGTAGGATTATCGGAAAAGACGTATCTTTGCAAAAATCCGGATTTTTGGAATGTAAGAAAAATTTCAGTAACTAACCGAGCTATCTCCAAAATGCGGCTTATTTTAGGTAAGAACAAATAAAGATCCCTTCAACCATCCTAAAGACCCTTATTCCCTGAAGTTTCTGTCTTCGATCAACAATAGATAGTTAATCATTTTTGCCCTTAAAAGTACACCTTAACGTAGCGACACACCTGCCAAAAAAATCGAGATGCAATTTCGGCCTGATGTCTCAACAAACTAATTCAAAAGAACTTTCCCTCGTGTAATTCCGGCAGATTTGTTTGCTACTCTTATTAAGATAAAAAATAATCTCATTCTAGGATCCAAAGCCCTGACAAACATGACGGAACAATTCAGTAAGTTGAACAAACTGAGTCACTCTCTAAACGCGCGCGCTCGACCTAGTCTCCAGCTGAAATTTGACCAGAGCGCTTCACGCACCAAGAAGATCTTCACCCTCGGACAAAATAAGGACAACAAGAAAAAGGGCAGCCTTTCCGACGGCATGAGCTCAGATTACTCCTCAGATGACGAAAATAGAACCAATATCTTCGAACCGACTTTGGACAACTTTGAGAACACCCAACATTACTTAGGCAAGCCCGGACAGAAAAGCGAGGCTGAAAACGACTGCGACCTCATTCAGAATCCTCTGTATTCCTCCAAGATTGAACCACATGATACTCAGGTTTTCATTCCGTCTGAAATTGTGACGAACGTTGACAAGCAAACTTCAAAAACACCGAGTAACGTTAGCAAAATCAACCCGTTCAACATAGATTCGTCGAGGAACCCAGAAATTCAGGTGGACGGTGCATTCGCTAAGCCAGCGCCTCCTAGTTCCTTAGTATTGACTCAGAAGCTTTCACACAGTTCGAACGAGTTGAATTTCGACGATAGCCATTCAGAGGGTGTGAATTTCCACGTGCGATCGAACTCTCAGCATGAAATCACGCTGAATATAGCGCAGTCACACAGTGAGTCGGCTTTAAGGCAGTTCAAGAACATCGCTAGTCCTGTTGGAAGCGCTACTAAGGACATGGTACTCTCACCACTCACCAAGTTGGCTAAGGGAGTCCAGAATCTTGGAGCTAATTTGGATCCGAGGAAAATGAAGGTGAGATAACATTTGGGTAACTATTTTGACTAAAAGATATTATATTATCTCCAGATACAACAATTTAAAACAATAATTATTATTATTGCGAAACAGATTAGAATACCCAAAAATTAAAAAATAGTTCATTGTGTTGTTATGGTTTTGCCATATACGTTGGGAGACATTCAAATCTTCATTTCTGTTCCCAATATTGCTTAACGATTGTAATTAGACTTAAGTTTATTAATATTATGATATGAAATATGACAACATTTGTGTACTTTCCACAGAAACTGAATGTGATTGATTTTCGCTGTCGTAGAATACATATTAAAATTGTAGAATGCATGTGTAGAGACCATATACACACTACTGATACCACTTTTCTTCTTTCCTCCTAGGCCGCCCCCGCCGTAAAGGCAGTAACAGAACAACAATACGAAGATCACAGAAAACTGCAAGAAAAATGGCGCGGCTGCAACACAAGACTCGTCGCGCTCTAATGACAGTGTTGCCAACACCAACCCAGTGTTACCAGGTGAAAAAATATTCCGTTGTTTTGTCCAAGGAAGCCGCATACCCAGTGATATATTTTCCTTAATTTATTTTTTAATTTGTGAGCACAATTTCGTCGCGTAGACTTAGTCTGCATTGTACAGTTGGATTTTTAGTATCGTATTATGTGTTATTGTAACCATACAGTATTTAGTAAACTAATTGAAGGTAGTTTGCGATGTATAATGATATGAATAGTTTGCAGGGTTGAAACGTACGGTCCTTTAGTGTTAGGAAGTTTGTAATACAGTTAATTGTTAATCCATCTTGCAATTTAGAGGGGATAACTTGGAGAAAAGAAAGCTCACAAATTCACGGATCCAGTACTTAGTGTATTTAAATGCGCATTTTGTAATCGGCGCCTGAATTTGTGTATGTGATTATGTACCATGATGAAAGTTGTATTCAAGAACAAATTATCAGCGTATAAAGTTCCCACCGGTGGTTCATGTGAGTACATCGGTATAAGTCCTTTTGGTTAAAGCTCTAATCAATCATCGGTAAACGATCTGTATAATTGTTTGTCCTTTTTATTTGAAAATAGGTCCCCATTTGAAACTTTTCAAATGTAGTTGTTCAAGCCCTACTACTTATCTAGCTTGCGGTCTATCAAGTTTTTGCTGAAAAACCCCTCTGGGATCATCACCACGAGCAAGATATTCTCTCTATTTTGTACCTCTATTCGTCCCTTCACAAAAAAATCTTCCTAAAATTCTTCAAGCTCGTGCAAGTTTGCTTCGATTACCTCAATATTGATATTGTATTTTCTTGTTGTTTTCCATGACTTTTATACATATTAATCTAGGTATTACATGAGCCCTACTATGAGCTCTTAAACCAGTATTGTTTTCATCTTCAGTGTGAGAGAGATGGAGCTAGGCAATGTGTATTGTCATCTCTTTCGCACACGCAGTAATACTGCTATAAAAGTCGTGGTACGGGCCCAGGCTTCGTAAAGACGTTGAAGTTTTTGAGCACCTATTACTATAAACTATCAGCTAAAATGACTATTTACTTATAGATATTTTTTCCCATATATCGCCATTTCCTGAAAAAAACTTTATTACGGTTTCCGGTTAAAATCTTTACAAATTAGAGACACTCTTGCTATTGTATTTAATCAGGGATATGCGTTATATAACGTAAATGCTTTAATGTTAACCATAGAGCATTAGAAAGTTACTCCTAGCTCAAAATATTAAAAAAAAATAGCGCAAATTGTCTATTATAAAAGCTGTACTGATTAGAAATTTTGACAAAATTTATAGCTGATAGTTTTGTAGAAAAACATATAAATAGTTCTAAAAGTTTATAATAAATGCGAATATTGATAACTGCGCTGTTTCTCTACTTTTATAAAATTGTCATTCCTTTATAAATAATATTATAGTACTACTTATCTTAAGGCCTCATTTATGTAAAAACGGTGTCGAGAATAAAAAGTTGACTAAACACTGTAATTAAATATTGATGTAGTAAATATAGTACTCAATTAATGTATTGTTTAATGATTAATAACGTTAACTCGCGTACTTTTCTTTTTTATTTCTCTACATACAAAGTATTTCTTCAATTGCCATTTGTCGCAAGGAGGCTGTCAATAAGCTCTAAAATCACCAGCCAGTGATATTGTTCAATTCAAATAATTACACAGTACAAGAACAAAGAAATTCTTGTTTTTTTATACTTTGACTGGGGCTCAACACTACCTTTTTAACCGACTTCATAAAAGGTAGACATTCTATTGGGAAAAAGTTGCTCTGTTCCAGTACTAATTTGGAAACACATGGAGTATATCGACAATTTGCACCAAATACTTTGAACATGGTTTTATGTAGTTATATTAAATAAATACCCACTCGTACGATTATATTAGTGAGATGCAGTATTATAATTATATTTAAATCGTTTAGTACGTAATGAGAATGACATTGAATAGTTGTAAAAAGTTGTTAAAACCGCCTTGTATACAATGTAAGTCAAATCTAAGCGTGTTTTCGATGGACTATGTCAAAACATAAATATCTTGTTAGTCTTTGTTCTGTGGAAATACTTTTAACCGATTTGAACAGAAAGGAAGTTATGTCCATGTCGAGTCAGCATAATCGACCTCCGATCTGATACAAGAATCCTTGGGCAAGAAATAGAAACCACAATTGGGTAGATGATGGTTCTCGCATAGATTTTGTATGGCAATAGCACGCTGTGACGTTACTGTTTAGTCAACTCAATGACTCAACTTTTTATCGCTTTCAAAGCAATTAAAAATCTAACTTGATAATTAATTGTAAATAGATCGGGTTTTCAGACCCAAAATAACGTTCTTTTTTTTTTTCATTTCATTTATTCAATAACAATAACAATTGTGTCTGAATGCGTTACATAAAAAGTTTAGATTAGTTAAATAAACAGAAAAAAAAAACACTACTCGACTAATAATAAATAGAAAATATACCATCACTTGATCAAATTAAATTAATAAAAATATACAATATCAACATAGTAAAAATAGAAAACATGAAATATTTTAAAATGTCACCCAAAACTTAATCAAATTAATACATAAAATCCAAGAAAACATGTCATATAAAATACTAAATAATCGTTCATTAACAATTAATTTAAAATGGAAAGTCATAACCACAATTATTAAAATTAAAATTCATTCTGCTAGGTACATAAAAAATCATTGAAATAAAGTAAAATTTTCATTTCCATAAAATATATATATCCAACGTGAAAAAAAAAAATCCATTAAAAACCATGTCATTTCAAGTATTTTACAGATTATGACAACAAATTACAACTTACAATTACAACTTAGTAACAAATTGCACTAATATCCGTGAGTCATGAATTCATCCACGGAATAGAAACATTTTTCCAGTAAGAATTTTCTTAATTTATTTTTAAATAAGGTGGTTTTGTATAGCAGTGGTTTTATGTCTTTAGGCAAACAATTAAATAATTTTACCGCTTGATACTGTACACAGTGCATTACAATATTTAATTTGGGGTTCACTTTATGCTTCAAATATTGGTTCCTTGTGCTTTCCCTTTTAAGTCTTTCATCCTGCGTTTCATAATCACTTATGTGTTTCGCTAGGCTGGTCAAGACTGTAAGTATGTAAAGGCTAGGTACTGTAAGTATGGATAGACTTTGGAAATGTTTCTGACAGGACTCGATTTGGGGAATACGAACCATTGTTCTGATTGCCCTTTTTTGTAGAACAAATGCTCTATCAGAATTATACTTGTAGCTATTTCCCCATTGCTGAATACTATATCTCAGTCTTGACTCCACCAGTGCATAGTAAACTGATTTTAAAATATCTATGCTAAGTTCTTCTCGTAGGCTCCTGAGGGCACAGCATGCTGATGATATTGACCCGTCTATGGCTTTTAGTTCATTTTTCCAATTTAATAAAGAATCAATATGAACTCCTAAAAATTTTACTGACTCGACAATATCGATTTTGTCTTCATTTAAATTAATGTCTAGATTATCACTACCACGTGATGTGGACTTAAAAAGTACTATATTTGTTTTTTTAGGATTAATTTTTAACTTATTTGCTGTAAACCATTTTTGAAAAGAGTCAAGAGCCGTGTTTATAGTGTTGCTCAAAGCCTCTGCAGTACTTTCACTAACAACAGCATTGGTGTCATCTGCAAATGCTATTAGTTTTAAATTTGGATTAAGTTTTGCCGCTAAGTTAAGTAAATCATTTGTGAAGATTAAAAATAAGATTGGACCCAGTATAGAACCCTGTGGGACACCTGTCAAAACCCTTCGTAACTTTGAATGGTAGACTTCTCGAAAATGATTCTGATTTATATCTTTCACCTCTACATACATTTTTCTATTTGCTAAATATGACCGAAAAAGCGCTAGAACCTGACCTCTTACCCCGTAGTGTTCCATTTTGGCAAGCAACAATGTATGATTGACAGTGTCGAATGCAGAACTCAAGTCTAAGAAAATTCCAGCTACCTTCAATTTTTTATTTAGTTTATCAACCACGTCGCTAACTAAAGTACTAATAGCTTCTGTAGTTCCAACACCTTTCTGATAACCAAATTGTCTTTTATTTATAACTTTATTAATATTGAGATGAGTTACTAGACGAATTTTAATTAATTTTTCAAAGATTTTTGAGAATGTTGGTAAAACTGAGATAGGCCGATAATTTTTAGTATCCGTCTGTGAACCTTTTTTATGTAAGGGAATAACTTTCGCTATCTTAAGCTGTTCCGGAAAAATACCTTCTTCAAAACACTTATTGAAAAATACTGATAGAGGTAGCGCAAGAACTTTAATATGTTGCTTTAAAACACCTATAGGCAAGTCATCGTATCCACTTGAAGTTTTATTAGGCATTGACCCTACAATTTTTATTATTTCCTCAGGAGTTTTTTTTCAGAGATTGGTGTCTTAAAATGATTGTTTTATGGTGACATCTACCCTGTTATTGAGCCTGGGATATGTTTTGAATAAAACCACCATCGGAAAGCATGCTTAGATATCAAACAATTCAACTTATTTTAAAACTCCATGTACAAACTGCCAGTATAGTTTCCATTAAAAATCCATTAGTTATAAAAGTTTATCTAAATAATTAATGTCACAATACTGTTACAACTTACATAATAGTCATAATTGCACCGGTTTATTAGACAAAATGTTAATAATATATTTCGAATAGTCAATGTAATGTTAAATTAAGAGCTGCATAGATTTAGTAGGTAATTGTTTTTCTCAAGGAATTGTTAATAATTTATCGATGTCCGTATTACAGTATTTATGAAATAATAAAAATATGTTTACATTTGTATTAAATGTCGACGCTTTTTTCCACTTGAACAATATACAATTTGATTTGTCTAATTATTCATAAAAGACATACTTACAGATAGTTTGGCAATGCATGTGAAAATTTCGTCCCCACATCTTCACAAAAAAAAAGTTTACTCAAATTCCTTGTTACTATAAACGGAAAAGTGAGAATTGAATAGTATTTTAGTCATTCCATTTAGTATTAAAGTTTTATTCGATAATAGGATGTAATATAGTTAATTTTAATATGTTTGTCACTATGTTATTTTTAGTTTGTATGTAAAACGTCCGTATTGCATATATCTCAGAAGAAAGCTTAAAATTACAAAATGTATAAGATCGAATTTACTCGCTTAATTATTAACGGATGCTCTTGAGTAAATCTCAAATATATTTCCAAATTAAAGTACTTGGGCTTCCTGTAAAGTACGCATTCTATTACGGCCGGGCCACATGCTCGATCTTGGCCATTTTGGCGGCATAATACAAAGCAAACTTTTTGCTGTCTATCTTTGCGCATGCAAACTGCGCATAGCAAAAGCGCCAAGATAGGTACCCTTTGAATAAAAAAAACGTAATTCATCATCCAATGCCGTAGAAGAACTTATAGTGTGCATTTTCATCAAAGTTTTGAAATGAGTCTGGTCGACACAATTCTTCGAGAGTCGAGTGTAAGATCTAATGCGTAGTTGCGAATTCTAAGGAATCTAAGGTAATGTGTCGAGTGTTAGCGGCGTAGGAGTATAGATTAGCTTTATAATCGACAACGTAGCAAACCTTTGCTCTTGACATGGTTTACTTTTTTTTTAAATAACGCTGGGATCATACTGCTACATCAATGCTGTTTAAACTTAGGGTGTACTAAAGTGTAATCCCAGCCTTACGCGCGAAAACTGAAGAATGGGGCATAATGCAGTGTAAAAGTAATGACTAAGTGCTGGCTTTGTAAAACTTTTTGACTACATTTTTTGTTAAACAATTTATAGTTTCTATCATAATTATAATTATACCGTGAAATAAATCAAAATATATTCTAATAGCACTGTTTACCTACCGCTAGTTCTAAAGTTATTGATAAATCTTTCAAATTATTTTCGCTTCATTTAAACTAATAAATTCTACACAAATATTTTCCGGTTTTTCTCACTTTTGTGACCAAATAAGCTTAATGACTGATAGTGAAAAATGTTTATAAAATAATATAGATGGCTACTAGTCAATGGAAGTATCTAGAATGTTAATGGCTTAGTACAGTGTTTGGGCTTTAGAGAACTTCGATTTCAACGTGTATGGCATATATGGCAATATAAACACTATATCTTCCATAGCAAAAGACAGCTGAGCAAATAGCAAAGAAAAAGCAATATAGTATACCTAGTTACTTAGCGCGCTACACATTAACAATGTTACAATAGCTGATTTAGTACAGTATAGTTTTTTTGGCGCGGGGCAATAGTCAGAACTAACACCGCCATCTTGTTTTCCATAGACAACTCAATTTCAGAAACTATTATCAGTCAATGTCAATCAAACGCCAAAAAAACTATCATGCACTAATCAAATCGATGTTAAAAATGAATATTTAGAGGAGAGCTACTTAGAAAGTATTTCGGTGTGAAGTAATCGTGATAGATTCGTTGAATATATTTATTTAATTTATCCTTAATTTTTTTGTTACAAATAAGTTCATTTAAACATTTTGACCCGAATTGGAAAAGTCTATCTTTTTTAATACGTTTTTATTTATAGTAAGAGACGAAAGATCATAATTATGACGCGAGTATGATTACTGAATGAATCGGATTACCAATGATGGTTATCATAATTTATTATTTAGTAACACTTGGTGAAATGAGAATTTGTCGAAATATTTTACCACTATGCTCAAGATGATTCTTTCTGTATAGCCAGTTAAAAGTCTTCGCACAATAAGAACTCTATTCCGACTCGACTCACAGTAATTTAAATGTGGGCTTCATTCCATACGAGTCGAAAGTTTTCCGTAAGGGTTAAAGTGGAGTTAGCGACCATAAGTAATGCTAATGCTAAAGTAGATTCTCATGATCCCTCAAGTAAAACCGTGTGTAAATGGACAATGATTCCAGTACCATTCCAAGAGTCGCTTTTATAAAATCTAACCAAAACGCGTACAAAATTGTTGTAATAAACTTATAATATTTTAAATATCTAGCTCGTTTTTTGTGTAATACCCAAATCATTGTTATGGTATTAAGTAAGGTCATTTCAGATTTATGTTACTTCTAACAGCAACACTGCTAAAATCACAGTGATCTTTGTTACTATTAGGTTGCTGTTCGGTTACTGCTGTCAGAGGTAAAATAACTGAAAAGACTATACCTTGTATATGTCACCGTAAAATTGACAAATACGTTATATTACAATATAACGTGTATCTCTCTAGCGATATTGTAAAGTCTCGAATTATTGTCAACTGAACATACGGAAGTATCTCTGCCCCCATAATCGGGACTTGGGGCACCCCCCCGATAGGTTAGTTATAGGTTCCTTTAAACCCTGCACCCGGAAATAGGGGGCCCGCGATGCGGGGCTCCGTCGACTACGCTTTTTAGGGGAATATAAAGTGTTTTAAGGTTAGGTTATAATAATCGGTATTTCTCCGGAATGGTACAATATCTTTTCATGAAATTTGTACCACTGGGCAAGGGGGACTCCTCCTTCCCTCCACACCGCGTGAGTTGACTACCATCGCATGCATTTCACGTAAAATAATGCGTTTTGTTGTAAGCAGTATGTTCATTTGACAATATTTCGAGATTTTACAATATCGCTAGAGATATTACAATACTTATAACGTATTTGACAATTTTACGGTGACATATACATATATAGCACCATGATGAAATAAGTACGTAAATAATTTGAAATGAAATCGGTCAAAAGGCGATTATGCATCTACGGCTTTTTGTCAAATCGTAACGACTACCTATCCGTAGTATTCCGTTGGTAAACGAAGATCTGAAAATGTTAGTTTACAATTTTTTTAATTTATTTACTTAATTAAACTTACATAGACGAGCAAAAAAACTAAAACTGTCAACTGAGTTTTGTCTGTGATTTATTTATGTACAGAT
The DNA here is from genome assembly GCA_950022955.1 of Xestia ashworthii. Classification (NCBI taxonomy): domain Eukaryota; kingdom Metazoa; phylum Arthropoda; class Insecta; order Lepidoptera; family Noctuidae; genus Xestia; species Xestia ashworthii. The sequence continues at coordinate 14,752,583 of OX465570.1, read as the reverse complement.
TTTTTGGTTATTATTTATTATTATTTGAACATAAATAAATAATGCTTTTGACGAACGCGTTGTTTCTTTTGTCCGGTTGGGGCTACAGTCTTTGCAGAATGGTATTACCCGTGACGGTAACCTAGCGCACTAGTATATGTAAGTATACCGGATGGAATTTTGTACCTGGAGGGAAAGTAGGTACTCTAAATACCAGAGATAGCAAATTTCACAGGAAAAATTCCTTTATTTTTTTAAGTAAGCTTTAAAGATTTTGGAAAATTTGCTTGTCACACGTGGGAACAGAACCGACTAAAGTTCGAAAAAATAACACCCGCACTTCTAGGACAATAAATTATATGACAGGCCAATCTTTTTTTTTCTCGAAAATCTTTTAATACAGTTTTTTTTTTGATAAATAAAGGAATGTTTCCTTTGAGCAGTGGAGATCACCCAGCCTCCATACATTTTTGGGCTATGTATTTTCAAAATTGCCGGCCAACCAAAATAAACTTATTATTTGGATAGAGCATAACAAAATAAACATTTTTTATAATGACACTTAGGTCGTAAGTCAATTGACCGAGAAGTGATTCAACCACAAAATCTGAGGTCACCCAGATCGGGGTATTTTTTTTTGCCGGCCAACTCAAATAAACGCATCTATTAAATAGAGCTTAGGGATATATAAACATTTTTTATTATGCCACCCAAGTTTAATGCCCGAGTTTTAAATAAATAATAATGATAACTATACTTACTACATTGTTAGAACTTTAGAGGATGTAATGGTGCCAATCAAAGTAAAGAAAACTCCGAAAATTAGCGAAATCAGTTCAGATTTGAGATTGTCCGGCAAGTGAACGATGACATTGAATGTTAATAATACGTGCCGCAACGCCTATGCAAATTTTAATAATTAAGTGTTTTTGCAACTTTTTGCTATTTATTTGGAACAGGCGTTTACGCCTGAACAACATACAGGGTGTAAACCTCATCACAAAACCAAGCATTCTAAGCAACTTTACGCAAAAATTATTGCTGGGAAACAACTTTTTTTTTGAGGTTATAAATCATGTTCTGTGGTAGAACTCCATGTAACGCACTTAAAACATTGTGCTGATGGATGGATTGAATAGTACGGGGGTCGTGGAGGTGTTAAAATCTTACAAAAAATACTTGTCAAAAAGTTGTAACTTTGACCCCCCATCTCCGTAACTAGAAGGTTCCCAGGTAGGTATGGTGTAAAACAAAAAAATGATCGCAATGATGGGGAGAACAAGTGCCTTTCGACTTCGTGAAGAGGTGTTTTACACCCTTTATACTACTGGTCGATGAAGACGGGATCAATTCAATTCAATTCATTTATTCTCTCTTCACAATATTGGTTCTTAAAGATAAACAATGTTTTTTATAAGGTTATATTCCACCATCCACCGGATCAAGGGAGATATGCCAATCTCCTTGAAGCCCAAACTCATCGATGTGTTTTTCCTGCCCGTCCTAAACGACGGTTCTCAGACCTAGTCACTCAACTAATTGCAATGGAGTGCAGCATCCGAGCCGCCTCTTTCTAGGTTGGCCTTGGCGGCGCCTTCTATCCTCAGGCTGATGATCTAGACGCGTTAGACGTTTGCTTTGTATAGATTTTATACTTGTCTTGTATTAGGTAACCTTAAATATCCCACTGCTGCCTTACAGGTGCTCTTCTCCTGCGCCACCTTGAAACATTGCCTTCGTGACTCGCAGATCATCACGCCACCTCTTTCTAGGCCGGCCTCGGCAGCGCCGTCTGCTCAGGCACCCATCGTGTCAAGACCTTTACCCAGCGGTCGTTAAACATGCGGCTCACGTGACCTGCCCGATCCCATTTGAGCCTGGCAGCGTTTTTAATTCCTGTTTCTGAGCGTACCATTGTGTTCTGTATTGTTTCTGTTCTCTTTGCACCTAGAATGCTGCGCTCCATCGCTCTTTGGCAGACCCCAAGGCGGAACTTCATAGACAATTAGCACTTGCGATGAAGCAAATGCCGACAAATCTAAAATCAGTTATGGACTAGTTTTTAAGAAGTTACAGCAATTTCAATTTTAGGGGAGGTTGGCGAAGGGAGGGTAAGGTATACAAATTTCAACGCCCCTCAACAATAAAGTATTGTCAAATCAAAAAGCCTCTACGTAGTCTACGTGTCATAGTTTCCGAGATACGATGGGGGAGGTGTGAAAGGGGGTGAAGAGGGAGTTTTGAAAAATGGTTTTGACTGATTCGGGGCCCCTTATATGAGTCTGAAAACAAATGTTCCAATTCTCTTAACTTCCGAAATCCGTCTAAAGGGGGGGGGGGGGGCAAGGGGGCGACTTTGAAAATGGCTTTTTTCTTTTCCGAGTTACGCTTCACCCACTCAACCTTTGTTGCGCTACGGAGGTCGCCGGCTCGCTCCGCTCGCCACCTCCCCCTTCGCTCCACTCAGGACCTACCAACCACCGGAATCAATCGTGACCTGATCCCTAAGCTACGGGGGTCGCCACCTGGGACCCTTACCACCACCGTTTAAGTTTCGACGCCTACTTTAATATTAGTTCAAACACCTAATGGCTATCCCTAACCGTTAAGAAGTTACAGCCCTTTCAATTTTAGGGAAGGGTAAGGTATACAAACAACACCCCTCAACAATAATGTACTTATAGTCAAATCAAAAAGCCTCTACGTGTCATAGTTTCCGAGATACGATGGGGGGGAGTGAATGGGGGGAGAAGGGGGAGTTATGAAAAATGATTTGGCCAACTGATTGCCCCATAAAACGAATCTGAAAAAATAAATGTTCCAAGTCTCTTAACTTCTGAGATCCTTCTAAAGGGGGGAGAAGGGGGGTGACAACATAAATGGCTTTTTTTTTCAAGTTACGCTTCACCCACTCAACCTTCGTTGCGCTACGGAGGTCGCCGGCTCGCTCCGCTCGCCACCTCCCCCCTTCGTTCCACTCAGGACCTACCTATCACCGGAAAGCTATCTATCTTGACCCTATCCCTACGCTACGGGGTTCGCCGGCTCGCTTCGCTCGCCACCTCCCCCCTTACCACCACCGGACAGATTCCGACGCCTACTATAATATTCGTTCAAACACCCAATGGCTATCCCTAACCGTTATGAAGTTACACCCCTTTCAATTTTAGGGAAGGGGGGGGGGGATGTTCATTTTGTTAAGGATCCCATAAAAGGGTTTGGCATGGTAGCACTCGATCAATATGAGTTCCAGCTCATTCATTTTGACGCAAATACAAAATAATACGTTTTTTCACGCGCGAATGTGGCTGCACTTACTTTCACAGGAGGTTCGCGCTTCGGAAATCCTTTTAAGCGGACTCAAATACCGACACTGAACGGGGAACAAGGCGCAAACAGGCGCGAAGCCCGTGAACGGGCACGAAAGCCATCCACATTCACGGTTCGCGGGTGTTCGCGGCGCGAATGTAGAGCCCGCATAATAGTGGTGGAACTTTATTTGAACCTTATGCCCAGTGGCGTAGCGTGCCTTGGCGGGGCCCCGTATAAAAATTTGTTTGGGGGCCCTTATGGGTAAAAAATTCTGACAACGGAAAAAAATGTTTGCATAAAATTAAAAGAAATATTTATTCATCATAATTCAAATTACATATACACTCTCCTTGCCTATTTTTCGGCAAATGAAACGAAAAAAGAAATACACTCGAGAGCAATGAATCCGGGTCACTTAAAGCATCCTAAAAATCTCGGAAACTAAAAATGCTAGGTTAATGCAATAAATTGTATTTTATAGACAATGTAATACTCCTTAAATGAAGGTATTAAAATTTCTTAGTTATTGTAAAGTTATATCATAAAAAAATCAAATTTGAAAAAGGGCCACTTTCGAAGATGGAACTACGAAATTACAGCATTTTGTTTTGCTTTTGTTTGTAATCTGTCATTTATGTGGGTACATAAACCATGTTGATAGTGCTCTATATTCATTATTCAAGCTGAAATTATGTCGCTTACGCCTGAAGAATGCACCAGAATACTTACAATGCTGGAAACCAGCCGGAGTCAGCGCGATACAGCCAGGACTGTCGGTGTGTCGCTGTCAACAGTACAAAGAGTTCTCCGACGTTACGAAGAAACTGGTTCTAACCTACGCAGACCAGGAACGGGCAGAACCAGGTGTACCACAGCACGAGAAGACCGATACTTGGTGAACACCATGCTTCGAAATCGCTTTCTCACAGGAACTGAACTCACAAATCAGTTTCGACGCCTCGGAGGAAGTAACCCAAGTGCATGGACAGTAAGACGTCGGCTTGCTGAATCTAACTTAAAACCCCTTAGACCTGCAAACGGCCCTAAACTGGAGCGTGGGCATCGTATTTCAAGACTAAGATATGCCCAGAGCCACGTAAATTGGAGTATTGAAGATTGGTCAAAAGTTATGTTCTCCGACGAATCAAAATTTATGCTCTACAAGCACGATGGAAGACGTGTATCGAAGACCAGGGGGCCTACGGTGGTGGGTCTGTACTTGTGTGGGCCGGAATTTCTTCTGAAAGTCGCACAGAGCTGGTGATCATAGAAAACGGCTCTTTAACTAGCGTAAGATATGTGGAAGAAATCCTCAATGATCACGTTGGTCCATTTATGGTCAATTTAGGTGAGGATGCTATATTTATGCATGACAATGCCCGACCTCATACAGGTAGGATTGTGAATGACTACCTTCAAGAGATGAACATTACTCGTATGGAGTGGCCAGCGCGCAGCCCGGATAGGTATCAACCCGATCGAGCATGCTTGGGACGAGCTAGGCAGATGCGTAAAACAACGAAACCCTCCCCCAATCACGCTTCGTGAGCTCAAAATTGCTCTCACAGAGGAATGGGAGAATATTCCCCAAAATCGTATAAGGAACTTGGTGTACAGCATGCCAAACCGCAGTAAAACGCAGTAATGGAAGCACGAGGAAGCAATACGAAGTATTAAAATTCAAGAAAATCGTAATAAAGTTCAAAAATTTCATGTTTCCTATTTTTGTTTTAAGGAGAGATCAGCAGTTTTTTTCTTTATGTAATTTTGTGTTAATAAAATGTATGGTGACTCATATTTTTTTACTTTCATTTAAAGGAGTATTACATTGTCTATTAAATACAATTTATTGGATTAACCTATTGTTACATCGGACCTACTAGAACATTCGAGAAAGCACGTGATTACAGTATGTGTACTTTGGAATTTCGAGAGATTTCTATTATTATTACTTTCAAAGTTAGGTAGGTACCTACAAACTCGCGGCCTCTTTATAAAAAGACATTAGAATTTCGACCGTATGCCTAGGGCATACGGTTCATATTTGTTTGTGTTGTACAAGTGGCTAGTAATAATAATTACCGACCTACCTACTCTTTTGTTAGTGTTTTTTTTATGACTTTCTAGAATATTCGTGGTTATTCTGGTGTGTCTGTCGGCGAGTATAAATAGAGCGCTCAGGGCCGCGACAGTCAGTCTTGTTTTGGCTACCATCGAAGCGAATCGAAGTGAACTTGAAGTGCGATATCTAAGTGAATAGTGATCAGTAGTGTACTGTAGTGTACTTGTGATTAAGTTTAAATTGTTTTGTGATTAATAAAGTTATTGTGTTGTTTAATCGGTAGTAATTAATTTATCTCATACCCAGCTCGTAACAAATTGGTGTCAGAAGTGAGAGATAAATTATGCCAATTCTACCAAAGGACGACACGGAGGGTATCCGTACCAGGAGTCAGCGACAGCAGGACATGGACCAAAGGCGGTTTGGAGATTCTCCGACACAGACACCGGGTGGTGTCCAGCCTACGTCACAGCCAGTCGCCGGCCCATCCGGAGTTTCTCCAGCATCAGTGGCGCCAGACTTGTCAGCTTTAATGGCACTGCTGCAGGATCAAGCTCGCCGCCAAGAGGAGCAGGCTCGCCGTCAAGAGGAGCAGGCTCGCCGGTTGGAAGAGCAATTGCAACGAGATAAAGAGGAGCAAGCCCGCCGCCAGGAGGAGCAGGTCCGCCGCCAAGAGGAGCAGATGATCCTTATAAAGGATCTTCATGCAACTTTCGGCAAGGACCTGAAAGTGATGAAAGATCAGGTCCACCAGCACGAGAATCGCATCTCGGAGGCCGAAGTTCAGATTGCTGGGGTAAAGAAGGCTTTGGGCGAACTGAAGATTGAAGGCGGGACCGTAGCTTCGGTGGTTGCTGCACCATCTTCGCGTGGTTTCAAAGTGCCTCCATTCGACGGAACATCGTCGTGGTCGGCCTATAGAATCCAGTTTGAGGCCGTCATGAAGGCGAATGGATGGACCAAACCACAAGCCATGACCGCGCTCACCTTGGGCCTCCGAGACCAGGCCCTGACTATTCTCGAGGCACTCGGCAAGGACGTTACCTACGAGCAGCTGCTGGAGGCGTTGGAGTCCAGATACGGCGACGCGCACCTGGAGCACGTATTCCGTGCTAAGTTGAAGGACCGTTTTCAACGGAGTGCCGAGAACCTACAGCAGTGGGCTCTGGAAGTTGAAAAACTCGTTCGGAAAGCCTACCAGTCTGCCCCTGCTCTGATTGATGGAAATCTGGTACAGGCCTTCGTTGATGGAATACGTGACTTAGAAGTTAGAGCTGCCGTGAGACTTGGGCATCATGAGACCTTGAAGGACGCCTTGGCCCATGCCCTGGAAGTAGAGGCAGTGAGGCAAGACCACCGAACGCACCGCGTCAGGGAGGTTGTAGCATCACCTGTACGCGACCGCCCACAGGGGTATAGTCCTAGGTGCTTCACTTGTGGAGAAAGAGGTCATCTTCGGTCCAGCTGTCCTAAGCGCAGCACCCCGAGAGAAGATCAGCAGGGAAGAGTGGCTGAAGTGACTACCCAGCCACAGCAGGGAAACGAGTAAATGCCAGGACTGGGGGGCGGGTGCTGGCTGGTATTGAAAGAGCCCCGAGAATCTTGATCTCGCAAGCACATGACGGGAACAGCCTGACCATCAAAGGTGAAGTCAATGGAACGCCATGCAAACTGACGTTGGATACTGGAGCTTCTCACACGGTCGTCAATTCTAAACTAGCAAGTCGGTTTCTTGGGGACTACTTCAATAAGCACGACCGTATACAGTTACTAACAGCTACCGGTCAGCACATAAACGTCCGAGGCAAGAAGGAGGTAGAGTTAAAATTGGGTGACAGATTTTATAAGCAGAATGTCATCGTGGCCGACATAGTGGACGATTGCATCTTGGGCTTGGACTTCATGCGGAAATATCGTTGTGAGATCGACGTTGATCAAGGAGTACTGAAATGTGGTTCAGAGGAAGTCTTCATGGAAGTTGCACCGTCAGGGAAAGTGTACTGCTTGAAGAAGATTGTTCTTCCTCGCAGATCAGAAACGATTGTGCCAATTTGTTTGCCACGGAATTCTGGACAAAAAGATCGAAGTGTTCTGATAGAAAGGTTGAACAATGACTTCCCATGGAAGATGGCACGAACTCTGGTCAAGGCCACCAACGTCTCAGCAGTACGCATACTGAATCCAAGTGACCAGGAGCATGTGATTAAGAAGGGCACCTTGATCGGCACTTGCGAGGAAGTAGCTTGGATGCGTCAATTGCAAGATGTGCCTACCGGAAATAAAATTCGTACTACAAAATTTGACGTGTCAACGCTTTTGGAAAACTGCGATTTAACAAAAGGAGAAATGGAGAAGGCTAAGAAGATGTTACTTGAGTACGCCAACACTTTCTCTTCAGATGATGCTGACATAGGGAGAACTGGACTTGTTCAGCACCAGATTAATACAGGTAACGAGTTACCTATCCGTCAGCGACCAAGAAGACTGCCAGTTGCACGAGAAAAAGAGGTAGAAACCATGATTGAGGGAATGGTGAAGGACGGTGTTATAGAGCCTTCATCGAGTCCATGGTGTTCTCCTGTGGTCTTGGTAAAGAAAAAGGACGGCAGTATGCGCTTCTGTGTGGACTATCGACGTCTGAACGACGTCTCGAAAAAGGACAGCTACCCGCTGCCTAGGATCGATGACACACTGGATACGCTGACTGGTATGAAGTGGTTTACTACACTTGATCTGAAGAGTGGCTACTGGCAAGTAGAAATTGACCCCAAGGACAAAGAGAAAACTGCATTCTCAACAGGAAAAGGCCTATGGCAGTTTAAAGTTATGCCGTTCGGTTTGTGCAACGCTCCTGCGACGTTTGAAAGGCTGATGGAGCAAGTACTTGCCGGATTGATTGGAGACGCATGTCTTGTCTATCTAGATGACATAATCATCGTGGGCCGTACATTTAACGATCACCTTAAAAACCTCAACCGAGTGCTGTCGAAAATCCAAACAGCAAATCTCAAGTTAAGTCCGAAGAAGTGCTCGTTTTTCAGACAGCAAGTGAACTTTTTAGGACACATAGTTTCGGGGGAAGGTGTTCACACGGACCCAGAAAAAGTAGTCGCCGTTAAGGATTGGCCAGTTCCGAAAGACAAGACACAGGTCAGAGCATTTCTGGGTTTGTGCTCCTACTATCGAAGATTTGTCAAGAATTTTGCCGACATTGCAAAACCTCTGCACAAACTCACTGAGGAAAAGCGGCAATTCTGTTGGGACGAAGACTGCAACGTCGCATTTCAGGAATTAAAGAAACGTCTGTGCAATACACCTATTTTGGGATATCCTGACACTGAAAATGACTTCATAGTTGACACAGATGCAAGTAATACTGGAATTGGGGGCGTGCTGTCTCAACGGAAAGGAGACCGGGAGGTTGTAATAGCCTACTTCAGCAAGTCTTTATCGAAACCAGAAAGAAATTATTGCGTTACAAGACGGGAGCTACTCGCTGTAGTAAAGACATTGCAGCACTTCAGTAAATATTTGCTCGGACGTAAATTCCAACTACGAACTGACCATGCTGCACTGAAGTGGCTATTACAGTTCAAGAATCCAGAAGGGCAAGTGGCGAGATGGATTGAACTACTACAAGAGTTTGACTTCGTAACTTAACATCGCAGTGGGAGAACTCACGGTAACGCAGACGCCTTGTCGAGAAGACCTTGTCCTGAAGACTGTAAGCACTGTGCCAGGCAAGAGACTAAGGAAGTAGTGCCCGTGAGGATGCTTAGAACGGATCTTAGCGATGAATGGAAGGAGACCCTACAGCAGGCTCAGCAAAATGACTCGGACATCAAACCGATCTTCGAGTGGATCAAAGCTGGTGCTCCTAAACCCAGGTGGAGTGATGTGGCAGCGATGAGTTCCATCACAAAGAGTTATTGGGCGCAATGGAACAGCTTGGTGATCCAGGATGGAGTCTTGTGCCGTAAATGGGAAAACGCTAGAGGGGACAGCTGTCATCTACAAATGGTTGTCCCTAAAGCCAAGGTACCGGATGTTCTACGGCTCTACCATGATGGATGTTCAGGAGGACATATGGGGGTAAAAAGGACTCTACTAAAAATACGAGAACGCTTCTACTGGATCCACTGTCGAGATGATGTGGAGGACTGGTGCCGTAAATGTACCAGTTGTGCGGCCGTGAAAGGACCCCGTACACGCAGCAGAGGTGCATTAAAAGTATACAACGTTGGAGCCCCTTGGGAACGGATAGCACTTGACGTTGCGGGACCATTTCCAGTAAGTGAGAGCGGGAACAAGTACTTCCTGGTGGTCATGGATTACTTCACAAAGTGGCCAGAAGTCTTCGCCATTCCTAATCAAGAAGCTACAACTGTCGCAGATAAATTGGTTCAGGAAGTCTTCTGTCGTTTTGGGGTACCCTTAGAAATACACAGCGATCAAGGAAGGAATTTTGAATCGCAAGTATTTCAAGAGACTTGTCGATTGATGGGTACCCACAAAACCAGAACCACCTCTTACCACCCACAATCTGACGGAATGGTGGAACGATTCAACCAAACGTTGGAGAGATATCTGGCGAAAGTTGTGGAAAGCCGGCAAAGGGATTGGGACAAGCACATACAGCCGTTTCTTCTGTCTTACCGAAGTGCAGTCCACGAAAGTACGACTGTGACCCCAGCCTTCGCGAACTTTGGAAGGGAATTACGGTTACCTGCTGATTTAATCACTGGAACCCCCCCTGATGCTCCATGTAGTGTAACAGATTACGCGAATGAACTGCGTAATAAGTTGAACGATGTTTATGAGCATATCCGACAGTCCGGCCAACAAATGTCTGAGAAGATGAAGACCCGTTATGATCGGAAGGCAAACGGTAGGGGTTTCGACGAGGGTTCACTGGTGTGGTTGCATAACCCAGGGCGGAGCAAGGGAAAGTCTCCGAAGTTACAAGCAAAATGGGATGGACCATACCGAGTCGTGACTAGGATCAACGATGTCACCTACCGAATACAGAAGGGTCCACGAGGTGCGCCTAAGATTGTGCATGTAGACCGGTTGGCGCGATACTACGGAACTAATGATGCTCGGGACGAGCATGTCTAAGGAGGGGGCAGTGTTACATCGGACCTACTAGAACATTCGAGAAAGCACGTGATTACAGTATGTGTACTTTGGAATTTCGAGAGATTTCTATTATTATTACTTTCAAAGTTAGGTAGGTACCTACAAACTCGCGGCCTCTTTATAAAAAGACATTAGAATTTCGACCGTATGCCTAGGGCATACGGTTCATATTTGTTTGTGTTGTACAAGTGGCTAGTAATAATAATTACCGACCTACCTACTCTTTTGTTAGTGTTTTTTTATGACTTTCTAGAATATTCGTGGTTATTCTGGTGTGTCTGTCGGCGAGTATAAATAGAGCGCTCAGGGCCGCGACAGTCAGTCTTGTTTTGGCTACCATCGAAGCGAATCGAAGTGAACTTGAAGTGCGATATCTAAGTGAATAGTGATCAGTAGTGTACTGTAGTGTACTTGTGATTAAGTTTAAATTGTTTTGTGATTAATAAAGTTATTGTGTTGTTTAATCGGTAGTAATTAATTTATCTCATACCCAGCTCGTAACACTATCATTTTTAGTTTCCGAGATTTTTAACATTCTTTAAGTGACCCGGATTCATTGCTCTCGAGTGTAGCTTTTTTTGACTTTTGTAATTTCTGAAAAAAAAAAAAAATTGGGATGTTTTTATTAATTTTTGCTTACGCACGTCGGGGGCCCCCGTGGCCCGGGGGCCCCGTATAATTGATACGGCAGATACGGCGGTAGCTACGCCCCTGCTTATGCCTCTTACTAAAAGTCTATGATTTTTAGGCTACATCAATACTTGTCTTCGTCAAAGGACTGGCAGTGTTAAAAAAAAACAGTTTCTCATTCCATCATTCAATGTCATGTCTGTGTTGCCACCGTGGTGGTTTTCCCACCAGAACTGGTGCTTTTTCAAGGCCGCTAGCTAGTGGTATTTGATTAGTTTAGCGTTTCGTTTTTTTGCTGTTTTAGCGAGTTTTCAATGTGGAAACTGGCGTCACATTTTTAGAGGGAAATCTACCGTTTCTTTAGTCCAAATATTTGTAACGGGTTCTCTTGATTCTTACTCTATTGATTAGGTACACATGAATAACAAATGAACTATATTCGGTAGTTAGTTTTATTTCACTGCTTAAGCGGGATGTAAACAGATTCTCCACAAAGCATTCTGAATCTGTACTTAAGTATGTAACTTCACGTAAAAAAATATTGCTGAGAAACAACTTTTTTCGACGAGGTTACAAAAGGGCGCGTTTGAAAATTTTTAAATGATGAAAAAATAAGGTATGAAGGAAATAGATGTGACATTTTTTTGCAATGGCGAGCGGTGGCAAAATTAAAATTTGGGAAGAGTGCGTTGAAATCTATAAAATCACCCATTTCAAAACTCCCGGAAAACTTTCCAGGTAAGCCCGGTTTTGAGCTCCAAATGACTGGACTGAATACTTTTAACTCGTCAGATCGCAACTAGAGGGGCGCTGATGAGGTGCTAGCTTAGGGCGCTGTCACGCTGAGGACATTTAATCCGCCTCTATTTCGATAAGTCTTTTTACACCCTTTAGAATACTACTTTTGTCAAGTTTTACCGAATTTAATGTTTAGGTTTGGTAAATTATAAGTTAGACAAAACTTAAGAGTAATAATGTAATATTTATGTCACCGTAAAATTGAGAAACACGTTAGATTGTAATCTCTCTAGCGAGGTTGTACACTCTCGAAATATTGTCAACTGAACATACGGAAGTACCTCTGCCATAATCGGGACTTGGGGCACCCCCACGTTAGGTTAGTTAGGTTCCTTTAAACCCTGCACTCGGAAATAGGGGCCCCGCGTAGTGGGGCTCTGTCAACTACGCTTTTTAGGGGAATATAAAGTGTTTTAAGGTTAGGTTATATTAATCGGTATTTCTCAGGAATGGTACATTATCTTTTCATGAGAGAGGTACCATTGGGCAAAGGGGACCCCTCCTTCCCTCCACACCGCGTGAGTTGACTCTAAGGACAAAACTCGTTATTGCACTCTAATAAAGACCTACATATTTTTTTTGATACCTATACGTGAAATAGTAAAAGTAATTAATGAGAACGACCAACAATTTTTTAACATCTCAATTCGTTCGCATTTAATGTAAATTTCAGCGGAATTTGGTGGTTTATTTTTATTGATCCACATGACATTAAAATTTTACTCTTGACTTAGCGCCTTAAAAAATCAAAGGTGGCAACCCTGCATGTCATGTCATAATATTCATTCATCTTCATCGGTCATTGGGTTATTCAGTCTGTCTGTCATGACTGTCATGTGTCATCAGCGTCACATTCATTCATGGCGAGCAAACAAAGTGGTTGAATTACATTAATTAAACATGATGTGTAATGTAAACTCCGTTTAATGTGTTTACGTATAAAATTCTGTGTTTACGCTCGTTCTGTAATCAATACAAGTGCTACAATCAAATACGCTCTAAAACTACGTTAAACTTCAACAATGCTCACTCGTAACAAATCCCATGTTGGTAGTTCAACTATTGGAAAATATGGGCAGAAATATTCTATTGAAAAGTGTAGAATATGTTTGGACGACGGTGAGATACCAATATTCGGCTCTAACGACATTTCCGAAGATGTGACGGAGTTTGGACAGATTATAATTCGTGAAGATGATAACCTACCGCAGTATTTATGTGATGGTTGCCTTAAGCTGCTTGAAGCTGCAATTTTATTCCGAAAAACGGCCAAACAATCAGATGAAGTACTCATGAGACCGTATATAGATAGTGATACAGAAGAGTCAGATTCTAAACTAGAAGATGAAATTTATATTAAAAAAGAATATCTTGAGTTTAATTTAACTTCTGATTCAGAATCCGAATCATTTAACTTTGACATGGTGAAATATGAAAATGAGACTTCCAGTTATAATCCTGCATTTTCTGAAGCTTATACTGAAGACAGCAATGATATTAAATACTTCCAAACAGAATTACATCATGGTAAACATGAGGAAGATGGGTATACTGAAGACAGCAATGATAGGAAAGACTTCCAAACAGAATTACATCATGGTAAACATGAGGAAGATGGGTATACTGAAGACAGCAATGATAGGAAAGACTTCCAAACAGATTTACTTCATGTTAAACGTGAGGAAGATGGGTTCCTGACTGAAGCAGATAGTGAAACAATAATGATTATTGTTTTTGACAAAGAAAAACAAAAATTAGACCAGAACAGTCACATGAATTTTAACAGTAATGAAGAAACAACAGAGAATCAACAATCTCTTGGAAAAATACAACCACATCAAAAAGAATGTGAAGTTTGCCATACCACAGTTTTAAAAAGTGCATACAGAAAACATCTGAAGGAACACAGAGAAAAATACAAAGCGAAGTATGACAAATTGTACGGTAAAATTGAATGCGAAATTTGTGGTAAGCATATAAGCAAATCATATATTAAAATTCACATGAAAATGCACGGTACTGATGAAGAAAAAGCTGAAAGGCTCATAAAGTGCACAATATGTGACAAAATGTTCAACATTAACTATTACAAAAGTCATGTTATAAAAATGCATCAAACGAAACGAGAAACAATACAAAATGAAAAAAGAACAACATCACCACCACCAACTAAAGCCAAATGTCCCGTATGTGACAGAAAAGTTAAAGAAAGTGAATTTAAATCACACCTTGAGAAGCACAATGGTCCACTGAGACGTTACATTTGTGATAAATGTGGTAAGGTGTTCAAACATCCATCTGCATTCAAAACTCATTACCTAACTCATGGCAGTGAATTAAAATTTAAATGTCAGTTCTGTCCATATAGGGGACTGCATCAAGGACTCCTCAAAATTCATGTGAGAACACACACGGGAGACTATAATTACAAATGTACTGAATGTCCAGCTAGGTTTATAACAAAGAGTAACTTGTCTAAGCACCTCAAGAGGCACAAACGTCTTTATAGCTATAAGTGTGAGTACTGCGGTAAAGGTTTTTATGGAAAACGAGACCTTGAAAAACATGAAAGAAATATTCATAATAAGTCAGTTAAAACACATGTTTGTGAGATCTGTGGAAAAGCATTTGGACACCGCGACAATTTGTTGAGTCATCAGCTAAAGGTGCACAATCGGGATAAGAGCCCTAGGGGTCGAATACCCTCATATCTAAAAACTGAATACATGAACCCCCAATGATTTTAATTTTTAATTGTAATTTTATGTTTTTACTGTCTTTAATTGCCAAACACAAAAAATATATATTTTTGTAATACCTGCGATACAACTGTTTGATTTACCATTTTATTTATACAGGGTGGAATTTAACAGTGCCACCTGGAGGGAAAGTACTCTAAATACTGGAGATAGCAAATTTTACTCAAAGGAGACATTCGTTTATTTTAAAAAGAAACAAGTCTGCGTTCACAGGTCTTCGAAAATTATTTTGCCACACTCGGGCATCAAACCCGGGATGGATCGACTAAAGTTCGACAAAATAACGTTCTGTATCTTTTTGACATCAATCGATAGGGTCAATCAAATGGATACAATCTCTGTAACAATCATCATCATCATCTTCCTGCCCTTGTCCCATTTTATTTGGGGTCGGCGCAACACGTTTTCTTCTTCCATTCTCCCCTGTTATACGTCACGGCCTCATTTACTCCTTTCTCTTTCATATCAGTCTTTACACAATCCATCCATCTTTTCTTTAGCCTTCCTCTCCCTCTCCATCCATCAATACTAATGTCCATCACTCTTTTAGTCACATGCGCTTCATCCCTCCTCATTACATGTCCATACCAAGCCAAACGACTTCCTTTCAATTTTTCAGTAATGGGTGCCACTTTCAAACTTCCTCTAATATATTCATTCCTTACTTTATCCATTCTTGTCACTCCACACATCCATCTCAACATTCTCATCTCCGCTACATGCAATCGTTTTTCATCCATCTTCTTCACAGCCCAGCATTCTGATCCATACAATACGACAGGTCTAATCACGGACTTGTATATTTTCCCCTTTAACTTGAGGGGCATCCGTGGGTCGCAAGTTGTTCCAGTGACCTGTCGCCATTTCATCCATCCTGAGTTGATCCGGTGCGTTACGTCCCGGTCTACTTCGCCATTTCCCTGAATAAGCGACCCGAGGTACCGAAAATCGGAGCAGACCGGTATGGGCGTTCCGGCAAGGGTTATGGGCACAGGACTGGAGAGACCGCCGAAATCACAAAACAAGTATTCCGTTTTGGTCCTACTTAATTTCAGGCCAACATTCTCCAGTCTTTGCCACCACACCTCCAATCTGCTCTGGACCTCTAGGCCACTCTCGGCAACTAGCACAATGTCGTCGGCAAACAGCATACACCAGGGAGCCTCTTCCTGGATGTCGAACGTACGAGTAAGAGCGTCCATTATCACCAGGAAGAGGTAAGGGCTTAGAGCCGACCCTTGGTGCAGGCCGACTGAAACATTGAAGCTGTCGGTAGTGCCTGCTGTACCTGGGTACCGTACTTGGGTTCTACATCGACTATACATAGCACGGATCAACTGCACATACTTACTTCCCAGGCACACTTTTCTCCTTAAGGGCCCACCACAAAACCTCACGGGGTACCCGGTCGTATGCCTTTTCGAGGTCGATAAACACCATGTGCAAGTTTTTATGTGCACCTCTATATTTTTCGCACAGCTGGCGGATAGCGAATATGGCATCCGTCGTTCCCCGACCAGGCATAAAACCGAATTGGTTCTGTGAAATTTCACTCTCTTCTCTCAGTCGCCTTTCAATAACTTTTTCCCAAACTTTCATACTATGTGACATTAGCTTTATTCCTCTGTAATTGTTACACTCCAGCACATCACCTTTGTTTTTAAAAATGGGCACCAGCAAACTGTTACACCATTCGTCAGGTATGGCTTCTTCCAGCAACAATTTATTGAAGAATAAAGCTAACCACGTCCATCCGTCCATCCGCAATAACTTCCATACTTCAACCGGTATTCCGTCCGGTCCTAATGCTTTACCATTCTTCATTCCATTTACTGCAATCCTTACTTCATCCAAGCTAACCTTTCTCACTAGGCCCTCATTCATTAAATGAAACGAAAACCATGAATAAAAGTGCTCTATCTTGTTGAATTTATCCCATTGAATTTATAACTGTTTTTTAGTTTTCATGGTTTTCCTTTCTTTTAATTTATCATATTTGTTGGAGAGATTTAATCCATATGATTGGCCCTATCGATTGACGTCAAAAATTACAGGATGTTATTTTTTCGAACTTTAGTCGGTTCGATTCCCGAGTGTGACAAGCTATTTTTTGAAAATCTGTAAATGCATTCATTTCTTTAATACAGAGAGAGTCAAAAACGTTACCTACTTATAATAAGCAATACATACATACCTACCTACCTACCTCCCACACATAGCACATAGTTCTTCTACACGTGTTACACTACCTATTTGAGGCTCTATTCACAGACATGGTTCTTTCTACTTATTTACCTACAATTAATAGAGTCCGTTTAAAAATAAAGGAATGTTTCCTTTAAGTAAAATTGTGTATATCCAGTATTTCGAGTACTTTCCCGTGGCTTTAAAAAATTCCACCTGTATACTCTGTGCTTTTACCCTTCAGAGAAGGCCAATGTAAACAGATTTTTTTTCACATAAGAATATGCTTAGATACGGGTGATTTCATATAAGTTGGGATTCGAAGACTGACCGTCGTCGAGTAAGGTCGTCTATTCAGTTCCGCTTACCCATCTGGTACAACATAAAAAAAAACGGACGTCGCCGCCGAGTCGCAATCGTAGTTTGCTAGTATTGTACATACTTACCTACTATTAATTTTAGTCGTTTTGAAATTTATAATCGCGAGTGTTTGCAAATAGTGAAATCTCTGAACCAAAAATTGCAGGGACATATCGAGAACTTAAATAAGATTAGCAAGATTATGGTTAAAACATTTATGCATCCAAATACAGTGTCACAGTGCAGTGCTAGGTACCCCGTCCACGACGCCTAAGGCTGCTGTAGCAGTGCAGCGGAAGCTGAAACTCGGTGAACTCGTTTAATTTATTGATCTTAAATGAACACATATTATTTTTCAGCCAACCAGCAGCCACTTGTGTATACAAGTCTGAGTTTTCCCAGTTTATCTAGCTAGGAACACGTTATTGTGCATGATACTTTCCTCTATTTCTAAAACCAGGTCCCCACATAATCAATCCACGTACCTACTATGAAAAGCGCATGATACCTATTTCTATGTTAAGAATCATAATATTAATCCTTGTAGAAAGTAGACCTGACGATTTTAAAATATTATGATAAGTGCCCTGGCTTCAACTTTACTGGAAGAGTAGCCAAAATTGCACACGTCAACACACGACAATTATCATATTGTGTAAATTCACACAAAATCAGGTTACGTATTATATAAAAGCCTCACTGAGAATAGCTTCCATGATACCCATAACTTCAGTCTATGCAATTGCCTGTAACATCTAAACTCTCAAGCAAAAAAAGACGCTAGCCGAACCCTTAAAATCAATAGGACAGAAAAAAATCGTTACGCCATAAAACAAAAGAACAGTCTGCTACATTATTTTACTACATTCTGGGTCCCAACGAACACATCTGGCAAAAAAAAAAAAAAACACAAAAGAGGACCCTGCTTTCTCCTATTACCTACGAAACGAAAACAAATTACAAACCCGGACCATCAACAAAGTAACAAAGCGGCGTCTAAACACACAAAACAACGCGAGATTAATAGAAATCCTTGTAAAGTATCACTAGCTAATAAGCTCTTTTTACAGGTACGATAATAACTTTTTCCGCAGATTAAACCATCAAGGCTACCCACATTATAAAGAACCGCAAAAACCAAAAATAGCAACACATGTCAAATCCTAGTGAAGCCAAAACAATGAAAGCAAGCATGGAGCAGCACAATTATAGCAAACAAGATTCATTATCACCAAATCTAAATATGGAAATAATCCATATGATCGGTGACGGGAACTGCCTTTTTAGAGCCATAGCGCATCAAGTAAACGCCATATTTTTTCTGACGTTCGACCACCACATGATAAGAAGGGACCTGGCTAAATATGTCGAAGAAAATCAACATCAGCCGAACATAGCACTAGCGCTCGCGGGAGACCTGCCTACTAGGTACCGCGAACCAAAGAAGCGCACATGAGCAAAGGAAGAAATATATAGAACAACAATACAAAGATGGCGTCTGGGGTGGTGAAGATATCATCATTGCAGCAGCCGAGTACTACTACATCAATGTAATAGTATATCAAGCCGGGTCCAGTGCTCCCATTACATACCGATGCAGAGATCCACAACACGCCGTAGCCACTATTAACTTATTATATCAGAATAACCACTATGACAGCCTTCTTAGCACACCCATTAACTCTCAAGACTGTGACAGAATGCACACTACGCAATACTATAAGTAGGTATGTACAAACACAACGTTATCGCCTGATGAACAAGTTGTCCCCACCGGATATGCAATACTAGCACCTCCACCCTAAAACTATAACAGATATTAATAGTGTCAAAATAGCAACCTGGAATGTCAGTGGCACCGCCACACATTCAAAGAAAAATAACATTGTCAAAACCTTGAAAGAGAAAGGGATACACATAGCATGCCTACAGGAAATAAACATGAGTACCGGACTATTTAACTCAAAACACTACACCTGGCACCTCAGTGGCTCTACCAAACGCCGTGGCCTCGCGTTACTTGTAAGAAAAGACACGACGATAACAATTCAAATAACAAGAAGAAATACAAATGCCATGGCGGCAGTTATAACAGCTCTCTGCAAAGGACAATCTGTGAATTTGTATATTATAACAACACACATACCAAGCACTAAGTCAACTAAGTAATTTTCCGATTTGATCAACTGCATCAATGCAAAGCCTAAAGGGTCAAACATGATCATCCTAGGAGACTTTAATGCGCACATAGGAAAGCAAGACATGAAAACCAATGGAAATGAAACGACTTATAAAATTGGTGCTAACTTGCTGCACACAATATCGAATAACAATGGTGAAATCTTATTAGATATAATAAAAAGAGAAAACCTTAGAATAGATACATCAAGAGGCAGATCAAGCTTAAAAATAACATGGAAATCTGGAAACAGAAAATCGCAAATTGACCATATACTTACTGCTGCGGACGAGCCTAATATATTTAAATACATAAAAGGCGAGTGGAGAAATAACATATCAGACCATAAAATTATTTTCGCGGATATTACTATTCCGAAACTCAAGAGGGAGAAAAGAAACTCAACACTGCATATGCTGAAACCCAACGAGAAACCAATGCACAAATCTGAGCCTGAATTCAATCACAGAAATTACGACTATAGCCAACTTCAAAGTGCGAAAATAAGGAAAGAACATCAAAAGGAAATTAAAAGCCAACCTCGCGTAATAAATCTACAAAACAAGCAGAATAGCCAACTAGTCCCATGGGATTCCATTATGAATATCATGAAATCAGCAGCTGGTAAAATTCTTATAAGCAGGCCAATCAGATCCAGAGAACATAGAATCGCGCTCGCGAAACTACAAAAAGCCAAGTTCATCAAAAATTGTTACCCTAGAGAAGCATTTGCAATCAAACAACTAAGCGAAGCAAGACACAATTTGCAAAATACAAGAAATAAAGAAGAAGAGGAAAAATGCGAAATATTCTTTAGAAACCTAAGCAGAACACATCCATCACTACGAATGAGAATCACATACGATTTTTACAGGAGACATAAAATGAACACGAAGCGCAACAACAAACAACATTTTATACCCATGTCAAGGTGGGAAGAAGAGATAAAAAAGTCAGCAGGTCCACGCATAGAACTCCTACCCAATGAGAACCCATCAGACGCAAAAGAAAAACCATCAGAAGAAGAAATAAGTGACATCATTAAAAGCATGAGCAACGGTAAAGCACCAGGAGCTGACAAGGTGGTGTCAGAGCTATTCAAAGCCTTGCCAACAGTAATGCTATCGGAAATTATAAAGCACATGCAGGCAGCATGGGTAAGCAATGATATACCAATGTCTTGGAACAAAACGATCCAAATTCCAGTGCCTAAAAAAGCAAAGCCAGACGGAATTAATGACTACAGAAAGCTATCTATGTGTAATGTGGGATATAGGATATATGCGAACTTTCTTCTAAGCAAAACTGGATGCTTCAATAAAAGATCTAGGAAACTACCAAGCAGCTTTCCTTCGCAATAGATCGACCGACGACCATATGTACACACATAGGAGAATTCTCGACGAGGAATGGAGAGCAGGCTCAAAAACCTATGTGCTGGCGTTAGACATTGAAAAAGCTTTCGATACGCTGGATCTAAACTGCCTAAGAGACATTTTAGTTTCCAGAACTAACAAATTTCTAACAAATAGAATCATTAAGGCATGCATGAACGAATTCACCTGCATAAAATGGTTTGGGCAGCAAACTGAATCGATGCACAAAGGCAAAGGAGTCAAACAGGGATGTCCGCTGTCCCCATGGCTATTCACCATAGTAATGGACGATGTTCTCAGAACACTAGAAGAAGAAATAGAATGCCTTCATCTAGACCAAGATCATGAGATTCAACACCCTATTATATTGTCATTTGCAGATGACGTGATAATAGCAACAAATAAACTCAGTGAACTGGACGAAATAGTTACCAAAATCAAACCGTTAATGGAATCAGTCGGACTACACATTAATGAAACAAAAACAAAACTAGTAATCAGAGACCCACACAGTACCGAAACCCGAAGTCTTATTAGAATTGGAGGAACCAGTATTCAACCAGTAGACGGAATCAAGTACCTAGGCACGTATATAACATCGACACTTAACAGAAACAACACAATCAACGCTAGATGCAAACAAGCGATGCGTAACTCCAAGGCATTAACATCCTTCATAAAAAAACACAAAAATGGAGTGGAAAACTGCGCGGCTTATCTATAAAATGGCCATAGAACCTGCAATGACTTACGGTCTTAAGGCAGCGGCACTCACAAAGGCAAACCGATTGAAACTCAGAAGATACGAAAGACTCATTCTTAAAGATATGATAAAGAGTACGCGAAACCCTCCGAATAAAAAAACACGCGAAATTCTCATGGGAAAAACAATAACCAAAAAAGTTAAATGCCTACGGCTATGCTACTACGGGCACATCCTCCGGCGACCAGAGCCACACTTACTACACGCAGCTATCAGATACAAGGCAAAACGGTTAAAAGTTGGAAGACCAATATATACATGGAACGAGTCACTCATACAAGACATGGAATATTTCAATATAAGCAAAGAAGATTGGATTCAGCTAGCAACAGATAGAGAAAAATTCAGATCAGCCACCCAGGAAATATACCAGCTTAGCGAAACTGACAGCGAAACAAATACTACTGATGAAGAAACATATACGCGAACATAATATTTCATCGCAATCACTAAAAACGAGCATGCCTCTCCAATGCTAGAAGAGAACAATCAGACGAAGACCAAAACACCAATGCTCATTCCTTTGGATTGTACCCGTCTTTACCTCTATTCCTATATTGGCTCTAGGCTGCATAGTCGGCTGATTGTGCCCGACTGGCTGCGGTTGGTCGGGCTTCCTCTCCCATCCCAGAGCATGTCTTTCCTTACAAAATCGTGCCCCCTGGTGTATCCGGCTTGTCCGGGTCAGGCTTGCTCCTGGCTGGGTGTGGTACTCAATCATCATCATCATCATACGGGTGATTTCATATAAGTTTATAATCAGCCTTCACTAGTCCACTGTTCAGTTGGACATGGACTTCTCTACCCCAAAGACGAGACCCAGACCACACGTTAATTTGCTCGATCCTAGATCCTCAGTCAGTCCCCTAGAAGATCATCGTTCCACTTGAGAGTCTCCTCTGCTCTAAGTAAAGCCGTTTTCTTCTGGCGTGTGGCCACTATTGGAACTAATCCCCAACTTATGTTTAGAGACATTTAAAACACGTTTCCCAACAACTCCGCCTAGTGAATTTTATTCAAGCGCAATTAGAATACGTAGGGGAGACTGGGTACACTTGATCCCTCTGGGACACATGGTACATTAATTTTATAAACCAACCACGCTTGCTAGATTATTAAAAACTAGCAATCCTGTTTGTCCATGGTACCGTATGACTTTTAGGAAACACCACAAATGTCAAAACTGACAGTTTGGGTCATGGTGACCAGTGAGTGATTTTCGTGTAATGAAACAATATTTTGGTAAGTTTACTTTTGTTTATAAAATAATCGAATAATATGTTTTAGAGTTTGAGTATTAAATTATTAGAACTGCTATTTTATGTGCAATGATTGCGCTAAAAGTTCAAACACATAAGTGAATACTGGTAGGAAAGAGGTTTTTTTTAAAAAAAAACGGTTACTGGGGAGAGATGATACAGAGCGTTGTGGGAGACTTGATCCGGGGGGATCAAGTCTCCCATAGCGGGATCAAGTCTCCCGTAGAGGATTGTGATGATCACTATTAAAATTTGTAAATGATATAGCTCAAGGTTTTCAATTAACGTTATTATTGCAGGTCAAAAAATGCCGCGAATAAGACGAAGCAGGGTGCTAAAAAAAGGGAAAAAATTGACCCCCAAACATTAAAAAACGCAGTCTATGATGTCGTTTTGTTTGCTAGCAAATCAATAAGAAGCTTTAAGAGAAGACTTAAGAGACGTAAAAAGTTAGAAACTTATTAACAATATAATATAATTGATATTTTTTATTATTACAGCTTAAGGCGATTACAGGAGCTATACGCGAGTTTTATAATTACTAAAAGTATATGATTCACTGCTATAAACAAGACCACAAAAATATATGATATTCTTCAGGATAATAATATATGCTAGCATGATACTGTTTTGAAAACATAATACAATTAATTTGGCTCGATAAAAAGAAATCACGAACTTACCTCTAAAAATATCTTTCAAACAATAAAAAACATACTAATATGCATGCGATCATTCTGATTTTTTGGCAAATAATTCTACAAGCAATATATTAGCATGATACTGTTTTAGTTTTTTAATCCAATCAATAGTTTTTTTGTAAATGGATTGAAACCACTCATTTCGCGCTATTTGGCCCGCAGTGGCTGACGTAACAACCACTTTGTAGTGCAAGCTGATTAGAACTTTATTCTAACAGCATTTCAAACGAAGTTTGAACCACCACAAATAGAGTTGCTAATTTAGCTCGTCTAAGCGCCTTAAGAAGTTGTTTTTGTACTTACATTTTGAATCTGATGTTCATGTAATAAATCTAGTTTTGTTAGTAAGTTAAGATATCTGAAGCTATTTGAGACTAATTATTTTGATTACCTAAACGAGACTGAGACTGCCTACCCGAAGGCCTAAACAGTTCAAGACTGATTGTTATGTTCAGTTCATACTGGATTTTTCTATTATAAAGAATTATATTTAAAGAATTGAATTTGCTGTTTCATTTAACTTGATCGCCTAGAAAATATCAAGTATCTCTTAAATATGGGAGACTTCATCACCCCCCCGTATCAAGTCTCCTTTTGGGCGGGATCAAGTGTCCCTTAGATATGGGAGACTTGATCCCCCCCGTATCAAGTCTCCCTTTGTGCGGGATCAAGTCTCCCATACACGGGGACACTTGTTGCAAACCTGTGTTTTTCTTTAAAGTCCATTTTTTTTTACAAATAGTGATCTACCCCGTTTTACTTTTTTCGAAGCGTGGGCTATGAACTTCCCAACATTTTGGCTCAAACACATCCCCAATTTAGGGCTTAAAACTAATTTTATGAACCAAAATAAAAAGGGGGGATCAAGTGTACCCAGTTTCCCCTAAAGAATTTTGTAACTACACAGATTACTACTCTACTCACGACGTCTTCGTGTTGGGTAAAGAGTAGAATCCTTAAACTTAAACCCCAAAAGGGTTGTGGTTGTGGGCAGTGTAGGTAGGAGTAGGTGTTGGAGTGCAGTATGCTTGAATGACATGGACAGAGGGAAAAATGTGCGCTCTTGCCTCTGCCCCGTAGGTACTCACAAACGCTTCGATACGGTAAGATCTCGTTTGTTATATGAGGTACTAGACACCAGCCCTCACCTTCGCGGGGCTCCTTCTTCTGAATGGTTTATTTAAAATATCAACGCAAAATAAAAGTCATTTAAAAACAAACACAAAATAAAATGACTCAATTTGCAAAAAGAAAACTCATAAGCTGGATTCGAACTCGAGTCACGAGTATTGGCGCCTGGCGCGAGTCGTAGATTGCAGTGACACTTCACCATAGATTTAATCCAATGACATTCTTTAGTCATTGATTTTAATCTCGCTAGCTAGATCTCTCTAAACCTCTATATTACCTATTCTGTGCCTCTATGAATGAATGGATTACATATTATGTCAATGTCAACATGTCAAGACTCAAGAGAGAGAGGATTCGTAAAATAAACAGACGAACGAAACGCCGATCATTATTTTACCAAAGGACCAAAGCAAAACTATAGTTATTTTAATTGAAAATAATGGTATCAACATACCACATAGTAAAACTGTTTAAGAAAGCGACGTACGAAAGGTATCACAGAAGTTTAGAAGACATAGAAACTCCAGTTATTACTAGACAAGAAATGACCGAGGAAAAATGCAGAATATGTCTCAAGAAAGGTACTGTGCCCATATTCAATGACCAGGGACCCGATATTTCCGAAGATATTCGCACGTTCGGTGATATACAAATAAGTGAAGACGACGAACATCCTAAGTTCTTATGTGATTCTTGTTTGAAATTACTAGATGCTGCCAAACTATTCAGAAAAACTGCTAAAATATCTGATCAGGTTTTGAGAAATGCTTTAGTGAAAAGCAGAAAACCTTCCAGCAAAGGCCGTGACCTGAACAATGAAGAGACTGTGAAAAATGAAAACACGGTCAATAATTCTTCAACATCATTGTTGCAAAACTACTACTCCTCTGTTGAAATTGAGAGCGACAATGAATTGGGTAGTAATATTTCTAAACCTGTGAGATATAGGAAGAAGATACCTAAAGTACAGTGTAAGATTTGCTTCAAGATTATCACAAAAGCCTACTACAAGGAGCATTACGCACTCCACAATCAAACTGTGGCCAAATTTGTTTGTGATATTTGCGGCAAATCATTTCGCCAAAGAAGTGCCTATAGAAACCACTACTTTACACACAGTTCAGAATTTCCTTATAAATGCACTAAATGTCCATACAGGGGACGAAATTCTGGACTGTTAAAAACTCACATGCGTACCCATACAGGAGATTATAGATATATGTGCACAGAATGTCCTGCTAGATTCTTAACAAAGAGTAATTTGAATAAGCATGCACTAAAGCACAAGGAACCAATATTCAAATGTGATAATTGCCACAGAGGGTTCCATTCTCAACTTCAATTAGTACGACATTTTGAAGCAGATCATTTGGGAATAAAGAATCATATTTGTAATATTTGTGGAAAAGCATTTGGATACAGAAAGGCAATGATGAGGCATCAACTTGATGTTCATAAACGAGAAAAGAAATTGAATGGAAGAACACCAGCCTACATAGAGGCAGAAATAAATAAACTAGAAGATATTTTAAAATCATAAACAAAATTATGCAGTTACAATATTTATTACAAAAGCATGTCTCAAACACTGTTTTAAGCTTTCATCTATACTAATCTATACTATCTATACTAATATTATAAAGCAGAAGAGTTTGTTTGTTTGGTTGAACGCGCTAATCTCCGGAACTACCGGCTCGAATTGAAAAAATATTTTTGCGTTGAATAGTCCATTTATCGAGAAAGGCTAATGAAGTAGCGGGCAGAAGCTAATAATTAATAACTTATACTTAAGTTTAACATGTCTCAAGTTCACTGATAATCTCAAGGCAGATCCAAATTAGTTTCTGCCCCTTCCAGACACTGGGTGGGTTCAGTCCTAAGTCTGAATAATAATGTAAAAAAAAATATGTATCTAATGTTTACAATTTTATTATTTCTTTCTTAAAATATTATTGTAGGCTGATTTTTTTTCTTTTTTCAAGTTAATTTATGTATTCAGGTTGATTTTCCTCTTTATGCAATCAAATATTCCTGTGTAAGTATCAGATGTAATGATTGAGTTCACAGGAAAATGAGGTGTAGAATACCTTCCTAATTTACCAACACACACACACACCTCATTTTTCTCACTAACCCTACCTATCTTCATCATGGCAACACTTCACTTTCAACGTTTTCCCACCGAAAGTTGATCAACATATTGTATGGAACAATTGTTATTATGTATCTGTTAAGGATTAACTTCTTCTTCTACAAGACTAATTATGGGTCATTATGGCTTTTAATCACACTAAGTATTTTATTTATATAAGTACTGACTGACATATATAATTAAGGGCAAGAGCCCTTACCTGCAGTGGTCTGACAAAAAACATCTAAATTGAAAGATCAATTTAGATGTTTTGTGTCAGACCACTGCACACTGCAGTGCCGAAGCAGTGCATTTGTCGTACTGCATGTCCGACACAAACCATCTAAATTGAATGCTTGTTATGAGATAGTTTATTTATGATAAAAATTGTATATTAGAGACATTATAGTAACATCAATATATAATTTTTAAATTGGAGCTTGATAGCTTTGTTAATTTTAAAGTTCTATCTGTTTTATTTTAATGCAATAAAACCCAATGGTCTTGAATGATAAAAATAACATAACTATTACTGTTTTCTTTTAATTCATACTCTAAGTTCGATTCAAGCTGTCCACATCTTGACGATCATTGTGAGCATTACAGTTCAGCTTCCATCCTCATTATTATGTTCAGCTCTTAAATAGGCCGGCATCCGTCCAAACATCATCTTTTCTCTCTTATGAACATGCCTCGAATGCTTCATCATAGCATTTCTGTATCCGAATGCTTTCCCACAAATATTGCAGACATGGTTCTTAATGCCCATGTGATCAGCTTCAAAATGCCTTCGCAACATCAGTTTAGTATGAAAAGCCCTTCTACAAGCATCACACTGGAGCTGCGGCACTTTATGTATTAATGCGTGACTGTTCAAATTGCTCTTAAACAGAAACCTGGCAGGGCATTCAGTACACATGTACTTATAGTCCCCAGTGTGGGTTTTCATATGAGTTTTGAGTAGCTCTGAATATCTCCCTTTGTATGGACAGAATTGGCATTTATAAGTGAATTCATTTCCGTGTCTGCGGCTATGATTGTGGTAAGCACATCTCAGTCTGAATGACTTTCCACAAACATCGCAAACATACCTCTTATGGTCGGGGTCATGCATAGTCATGTGCACCTTGTAGTATGACCGGTTTATGACTTTATTGCAAATGTTACAAGTTACTTTTGCTGTACATCTAATTTTTGGTTTCTTTTCGACTTTCACCTCGCCAAGATCTTTTTCCATTTCCCCTTTTTCTGGCTGTTTTGTATCATACACGCAACTGTCGCTAAAATCCTGATCATATTCCTCATGTTCATCAACTGTTTCTTCTTTGACTGGCTGTTTGAGAATGTCGTCTGATTGTCTCGCTATTTTCCTAAATAATATAGCTCCTTTGATAAAGTCGTGACATATATCGCACAGAAAGTTTGGATACTCGTCGTCTTCCCTCAATTCGATATTCGAGAGAATTGCTAATGTTTCTATAATAAAAACCGTGTCTACAGTCCCGAAAATTGGCATAGAACCTTCTTGTAAACAAACTCGGCATTTAGACAGCGACTCTTTCTTATCCCTTTTCACATGTCTGTCGTTATTTTCATGAATAGTTTTGTAATATTTGGTGGCACATGTTCTAAGTTTTTCTACTTTTGAATTTTTCATTAGATAGTACAATGTCAGCATGGTATTGATGAATTAATTATAGCGTTTAGATGTAGGTATTTCGTTACAATTTCACGTTTTGTTTCAATTTACTCTACTTTTAAAATTAAACAACTCTGTCGACTGGAGAAGAGAGGAGAACGAGAAGTGTCAGTCTCACTCACTATCTGTCTGTCAATGTCGATGTCAGAAGACTACATGACATGAAGACTATCGTCAATAGATGTCAATCAAAGAGTAAAGTAACTATTAAAGAGGGATGTCAATCAGGTTTTCTTGTCAGTGGTCGTTTCATTCACTCTTGCCATAGAAATATTATGTTCGTCCATGGAAATTAGTTTTCTACCCGATAACCCGACCACGGCGAAGCCAAAAGCAGAGTTATTATTTTAGCAGTTAGGTATGTTTGTAATGAGGGATTTTCTTTTTCAAATCTTCCCTAGTCGCCGCATAGATGGCGTTGGTCTGACTACGTTACTGCAAGGAACAGAACGTCACATAATTTCACTTGGACCTAATGATTATATTCGGAAGCTTATGCAAACGAAAGTATCAGTCAACGAGCGTATGTGACGTGTGTTTTCTCAAGCGTTTTGGCTTTGGCACCTAGTAACGCAGTCTGATCAACGCCATCTATCGAGTTCATGGAAACTATTTTTTTTATTCTCAAAAAGAAAACCTAGTACGTATCGTCGGCTTAGAGTGTAAACCTGCTAACTCCACTTGTACGGGTTGTAGTAGTTAACTCCGTACACCGATTTGTCGTGAAGGTTTTGTAAGTTCAGAGAAACGCGTTCCACTTAGATGCACTAAATAGTGTAAGCAATTTTAGGTTTATTGTATTTATTTGTACAAATTCAAGCAATTTATAACATAATTTTATTATTCAAAGTATATTTTTAATAGTTGTTAAAAGGAACTTAAAACGATCATTTGACAACTAACTTCACATCTATCAAAAAGGGGGGTGTGACGTCACGTCCGGAGTAGAGTTAGAATATTCACCGTGGTTGATCGTTAGTTAGTTGTCAAATGGTCGTAGAGCAAGCAAGTCTTGCTGCTCCATCACGAGTGTGATTATTATTGCATATCGCTATTTTGTTGTGAAGTGCTATTAAAGGATTTTGAAATCTGAAATAACCGACTTTATTTTACGAAACGCTTCTGCAAAACGAAGAGGATAACAACTCAGAAGTGGGATATCACACGCTCCAGGTAAAAATATTTATTATGACATTCGATTTAATTGCTGAAAAATGCATGTTTTATAACAAAATATTCTTTGTTCTTTTTTTTGTTGTGTGACAAAGACACAAAGAAAACATTCATTGAACAGATAAATTCTTTTGTTCTTTATGAGTGATAGGAATTAAGAACCAAAAGGAACTTGGGTTCGATTCCCAGATAAGGCTTTTAAAAGAATGTGTACTGTTAGAGTATGATTTAATATCAGTCCAAAATATCTACACAGTGAAAGAAAATTGTTTTTGTTTTTCGTTGTATACCGTTGCTGGCGATAAACCTTTTGTCCTTTAACCGTTTGAGGGCATTAAGTACTAGTAGAACTTGTACTGTATTTTGGTTCATCGACAATCAAACTGCAACACAATAGCAAAATGTATTGTCGTCGCACTCCAGTGTGCGGTTTGATCGTTGAAGAGTTAATATGATAAGATTGAAGACCTGCATGCCTGATTTAATATAATACTTAGCCATATTCAATTATAATTGCCATTGTCTATTAAAATACCTACCTAAGCAGTCTTAGCAACATTTTTGTCCGAAGTTATCATTACCTTCCAGGATAATGGATAAAACAAATAGTGAGGCTCGCTTCAGCCGCAGTCGTAGCCCGCTCCTACCAACTCCAGCGAAAATAAACGAAAATGGCGAAAATCCACCGGCTTCTCGCAGCCATAGCCGCGCTAGTCCACCGGGCTCTCTCAGCCGTAGCCGTGCTGGTCCGCCAGCCTCTCGCAGCTGCGGCCGTGCTAGGCTGCCGGTCTCTCACAGCCACAGCCGTGTGAGACAGCCGGAGTCGCGCAGCCGCAGCCGTGTGAGACTGCCGGAGTCGCGCAGCCGCAGCCGTGTGAGACTGCCGGAGTCGCGCAGCCGCAGCCGTGTGAGACTGCCGGCGTCGCGCAGCCGCAGCCGTGTGAGACTGCCGGAGTCGCGCAGCCGCAGCCGTGTGAGACTGCCGGAGTCGCGCAGCCGCAGCCGTGTGAGACTGCCGGAGTCGCGCAGCCGCAGCCGTGTGAGACTGCCGGAGTCGCGCAGCCGCAGCCGTGTGAGACTGCCGGAGTCGCGCAGCCGCAGCCGTGTGAGACTGCCGGAGTCACGCAGCCGCAGCCGTGTGAGACTGCCGGAGTCGCGCAGCCGCAGCCGCGAGAGACTGCCGGAGTCGCGCAGCCGCAGCCGTGAGAGACTGCCGGAGTCACGCAGCCGCAGCCGTGTGCGACAGTCAGAGTCGCGCAGCCGCGGCCGTGTGAGACAGCCAAAGTCACGCAACCGCAGCCATGTGAGACAGCCGGCGTCTCACCACAGCCGTGACCATTTAAAACGGCTGAATTCTTGCCATCAGAGGCAGCTTCGATCACCAGGTGAGTCCACTGATATGCTTAATACTTTTAAGGAATTAATTCAAGCAGTCAAATCAGATGGTCACGGCAATAATATGGAAAGATACCCAGTTATGAATGTTATCCCTGAGTTTGATCCGTCAAAGCGGAATCAATCTGTAGATATGTGGTTATCTAAAGTAGATGAATGTGCAGCTATCTACGGTTGGTCCGAACGACAAACCATTCACTATGCCTTACCAAAACTAGCGGGGCTAGCCCAAAGGTGGTATCAGGGTTTACCCAGCCTTTTGTTTACGTGGCCAGAGTGGCAAACAAAATTAAAAACCGCCTTTCCAAGTGACGAAAACTACGGCGTATTATTGTCCGATATGCTAGAAAAACGCGTAAAATTCGGGGATCCACTTGAGGAATATTTTTATGATAAAATGATTTTACTGAATCGATGCAAAATAACCGGTAAGAATGCTGTAGACTGTGTTTTATTAGGAATAGAAGATAGGTCTATTAGGACGAGTGCTGAAGCAGCTCAATTTGCTGATCCAGATAAATTACTTGTATTTTTACGCAACGTTAGAGTAACCAAAAGAATAGATAAGCCCAATTCAAAATTGTTCAATGACGTTAGGCGTTCAAATAATACTAAAGACACTAAAACTGAAGTAGCCCAAAAACCACCTTTGAGATTAAAATGCTTTAATTGCGGAGAGGTAGGTCATCCAGTTTATAAGTGTAGTAAACCCTTAAAGAAATGCGAGAACTGTACGAAATTAGGTCATGACACATCCGAATGTAGGCTAAAGAAAGATAATAAAACTGTATTATGACTATCTATTGGTATAAACAACGATTCGAAATATTTTAAAGAAGCTATTGTTAATGGCGTTAAATTACAGTGTTATTTAGATTTTGGTAGCCAATGTACAATGATTACACTATCTAATGCCCGAAATATTACTCCAGAATGGTCTACAGATAATCTGCCAGTTCTAAGAGGCTTTGGTAACTCGGTTGTCAATGCAGTTGGTAAATGTAATTTAAAAATTGAGATTGATGACGTATCGGCTTTTGTATGCGTTTTTGTAGTACCAGATAATTGTTTAAGCATTCCCTTACTAGTTGGACATTCCTTTACGGAGCAAGATCATATAATTATACATAAAACTTCGTCGGAGTTAAAACTTATCTCAAATTACAATCATACCTATCGTAAAACTATATTATTATTTTCTAAGGATATAAATAAAATAGAGAATTTAAGTAAGATTTGCATTTATTCGAAACCTAAATATCATGGGGATGTTTATATAGAACGTAGCCTTAGACAAGAACCAGGGAAGGAATACGAAATTTTGAGTGGAGTTGTAAATCTAGTAGATGGTGTTGGATGCGTAATAGTCAGAAATTTGAGTGCAACGGATTTTCAATTACCGCGTGATATTTTACTGTCCCGAGCTAACCCAGTCTTCGAATCAAAAGAATTTCATGTAAATCGTGTCGAGAATAGTAACTGTTCTAATCTTGATAAAATTACAACGTCTCAGTTGCACATTGACCACGATTTGATTCCCCATGTTAAAGAAAAGTTACTGGAGTTATTAAATAAATACCGTAAATGTTTTGCTTTTGGTGTTTCGGAAATAGGCTGTTATCAAAATTCAGAAATGAAAATTACCTTGAACGATAATACTCCGGTATATTACCGCCCCTATAGATTATCTTATTTGGAAAGGAGTATAGTTCGTAATATGATAGATGAGTTAGAACAATCGGGAATAGTTAGAGAATCTTCATCAGAATACGCATCACCAATCTTGCTAGTGAAGAAAAAGACTGGTGATTATCGCCTGTGCGTAGATTTTAGAGCTTTAAATAAGAAGACTGTTAAGGAACATTATCCCCTGCCCAGAATCGACGACCAATTAGATAGTTTATCAGGATTTACTTATTACACGACCCTTGATCTAGCATCAGGGTATTATCAAATACCTCTTGCGGAACGGTCTAAATATTTAACAGCATTCATAACACCTGATGGACATTATGAGTTTAATAGAATGCCATTTGGTTTGTCGAACGCTCCAGCAAATTTTCAACGAACCATCAATCAAATTTTAGGCAATGCTAGATTTAAACACGCGTTTGCCTATATGGATGACATAATTATACCTTCCAAAAACATAGATGACGGTTTTTCAAAACTAGCTGAAACGTTGGATTTATTACGTAATGCAGGCTTAACACTAAAATTAGATAAATGTAATTTCTTCATGAAATCCATAGATTATCTTGGTTTTGAGGTTGACGCGACTGGCATTAAACCTGGTAAAAAGAAAATTCAAGCTGTCGAACATTTTCCAAAACCGAAAGATCAGCATACCGTTAGACAGTTCATAGGGCTAGCTAGTTTCTTTCGACGTTTCGTTAAAAATTTCTCGATCATAGCTAGACCATTGACACAATTATTAAAGAAAGATTCCAAGTTTTGTTGGGACTCTCCTCAAGAAACGGCTTTTAATACCTTGAAACAGGAACTTGTGAAACGGCCAATATTGATGTTTTATAATCCGTCTAATGAGACACAGTTACATACTGATGCTTCAAAAATTGGTGTAGCAGGCATCTTATTGCAACGTTCAGATTCAAGTTCCCCATTTCATGCCGTCGCATATTTTAGTCGACAAACTTCTCCTGAAGAAGCATACTTCACATCGTATGACTTGGAGACGTTAGCAGTAATAGCTTCTCTTCAGCGATTTAGAGTTTATCTTTTAGGTATACCTTTTACAATAGTAACAGATTGTAATTCGTTGAGAGCTACTTTTGAAAAGCGCGACATACTCCCAAGGGTTGCTAGGTGGTGGAACATTTTCCAAGAGTACGATTTTAATGTTGTATATCGCCCGGGCAAGTCCATGTCACATGTGGACGCTTTAAGTAGGAACCCGATAAGTGAAAATTTGATTGAGGTTAGGCATATTACGTTAGATTGGATTTCAACTGTTCAACAAAATGATTCAGAAATACTGCGTATTATACAAATTCTTCAAGACAAAGATTCTAATAAATTAGTAGACATCTGCAAAAACTTTGCATTAAAAAGAGGCATTCTGTATAAAAATAGCGACGACGGCGGTAAATGGGTGGTACCAAAGGGGGTAAGGTGGCATATTTTAAAATCAAATCATGACGATATTGGTCATTTCAGTTTCGACAAGACTTATGATAAAATTAAACGGTCATACTGGTTCCCTAAAATGAGAAAATTTATAAAAAAATATGTAGAGTCGTGTCTAGAATGCTCAAACACCAAAATTCCATCAGCTAAGCGATCAGGTAAGCTACATCCTATTGAAAAGGTACCACAGCCATTTCATACAATACATATTGACCATTTAGGTCCGTTCGTGCGTAGCAAACATAAAAACACGCATCTCCTTTTGATCATTGATGCTTTTACAAAGTTTATTATTATATCGCCTGTAAAAAATACAAAATCAGCCAATTCGATTAAAACCCTCGAATCATATTTTCACACGTTTGGAGTTCCAAAAAGGTTAATATCTGATAGAGGTACTTCGTTTACTTCCAAGAGTTTTAAAGAGTTTGTCAATGGATTAGGCATAAAACACATTCTCAATGCTGTTGCAACACCTAGAGCCAATGGGCAAATTGAAAGATACAACCGAACAGTATTAGCCGCTCTCTCTGCTAGCAATTTAGGTAAACCTGAAAATGTTTGGGACGAGAATATTTCTAAAATTCAATGGGGACTGAATAATACCATTAACAAGGGTATAGGGAAAACACCAGCCGAAGCACTGTTTGGTATCGGATTGACGGGTACATCAGATTCTTTATTAAATTCCGAAATTCTATCTGATGGAGATGTAGATGTTCAAAACACCGAAATCATAAGAGACCAAATAACTGAACATATTAACAAAAGTCAGCAAAAGCAAAAAGAAAGATATGACAAGAACAAAAGGATTGTACATTATAAAGTAGGAGATTTAGTAAGGATAGAAAGAGAAGTGCCATCTACCGGACAAAGTAAAAAACTAGTCCCTAAGTTAAGAGGTCCATATCGAATAATTAAAGTGCTAGGGAATGATAGGTACGAAGTTCAAGATACACCAATATCACGAAAAAATAATAGACCTTTTAAAAGTGTATTCTCAGTAGATAAAATTCATCCGTGGTTAGTCTATAATAGATCCAACAGCAACGACTCTGATGAGGATAATAGCTCCAACATCAACATTTCTGATGAGGAAACCGTGACCGCCGATTAGACTGTAATACCATATTAATCTTTGTTATTATTTTGGTCCTGGCATATGATAGCGTGAACATTATTTTGGTATATGAGGATATGAATGAGGCCTCAATACTGCATAATATTTATTCAATATTATGAAAATATTAATGAGGTATATCACTTTCGCATATTACGATTATGAGTATATGAGGATATGATGAGGAGGCCTCAATACTATATTTTTGTTTAATAAGTATATGAGGATATGATGAGGAGGCCTCAATACTATAATTTTGTTTAATAAGTATATGAGGATATGATGAGGAGGCCTCAATACTATAATTTTGTTTAGTAGGTATATGAGGATATGATGAGGAGGCCTCAATACCACATTCGTTTAATATATGAGGATGTGAAGGAGACCTAAATCCTATATCGTAATTATTATTAAGTATATGAGGATATGAAGGAGGCCTCAATACCATTATTTTATTGTAAATATGATTGTGAAAAAAAAAAACATGTTAAATTGATACGTGTCAGTTGATTTGAAGTTTTTCTATTTTGTTGAATTAATTATTATTAATAATCCTATGTTTCCCGAGACGTGAAAATATCAGGAAGGCCGATTGTAAGCAATTTTAGGTTTATTGTATTTATTTGTACAAATTCAAGCAATTTATAACATAATTTTATTATTCAAAGTATATTTTTAATAGTTGTTAAAAGGAACTTAAAACGATCATTTGACAACTAACTTCACATCTATCAAAAAGGGGGGTGTGACGTCACGTCCGGAGTAGAGTTAGAATATTCACCGTGGTTGATCGTTAGTTAGTTGTCAAATGGTCGTAGAGCAAGCAAGTCTTGCTGCTCCATCACGAGTGTGATTATTATTGCATATCGCTATTTTGTTGTGAAGTGCTATTAAAGGATTTTGAAATCTGAAATAACCGACTTTATTTTACGAAACGCTTCTGCAAAACGAAGAGGATAACAATAGTTTAGTTTATTTAACGTAAGAGTAAGTTACATTACTAGAGTAGAAGGCGATCATTTCTCTCAGTTGTTGATAGCTACCCAGTTATAAGTTCAGTATTTATTCGTTGGTCATGTAGTTTTATTATGCTAAATTATGACGCGCATCGTTGGCCTAAAGTAGGTTACCGAGTAAGCAGAAAAATGTACGGCGATGAGATACACCACTTTTGGCCAAAATGACATTTTTATACAATCTGTAAGAGAATGTTAGGCCACACGGACTGTAAAACCAGCTAAACTCACTCTCAACGTAAAATCGGCAAAAAGTATGACTGTGTGATGCGTGAAACAGCCAAATCCGTTTTATTCAAATTGCGCGGCCAACTCCATGATTGACGCCATTTTGTATTGAGTCTTTGGCGTTACAACGTTCCGTGCAATAAAAAATAGTTTTCGGTCAATTATCTCAATTGTTTCAAGATTTCGTGGTTGAAATATAGCAGAAGTAAGCCTTTATTATTACTAAGTATTCACTTTTCGTTTTACGTCTAGTCTATACATATAATAAAACTGTAGAAAAGACGTTTTTGTACATAAAAAAAAAAAACAAAAAAATATAGCCAGGGTGTTAAAGGACAACCAATAGAACCCATTTCCAGCATTTTTCGAATTTTTGTCTGTTTGTCTGTTTGTATGTTTATTTGTACCAGCATCACGTAAAATGTATGTATTAAATGTAGATAATTTTTATACACAACGATTTAGCGTAACTTGAAGTAACATTTAGTTTTTGTTTCATCGCAATCGGTTCAGTCTATCAAAAGATATTTGAATTTAAAGTGTTCCAGAAGTAAAATTAGGATTATGTCAATTTGGTCTACCAACTTCACGTCTAGACACAACAATATTTGCGTTAATACTTATTACTTAAAGTAACATAAGTTTTTGGTTTCATCGTAATCAGTTCACACCTCAAAAAAAACCGGCCAAGTGCGAGTCAGACTCGCGCACCGAGGGTTCCGTACAAACCTGTAGGTATATAAGTAAAAGTTATGGTAATTTAAGATTTTCGGAATTTTTCCTATATGTGTACTTTATAACGTTGCTTCATGCCAAATTTCAAGATTCCAGGTCGTCTGGAAGTAACCTTTAGGTTTTGATTCCCTTGCGAGTAGTTGCGAGGTTCAAAATATGCGGCTTTAATTGCTGTATCTTTTGATTGCGTTGACGTAGAAGTTTGATTTTGTTACAGCTTAAAGATATTATAGACTTGAGTATTTGTTAAGAATTTCAATATAATACCACTACGCGTTCATGAGTAAAGGGGTAATAAGTTTAAAATTATTAAAAATATTTTTATTATATGATATAACTAAAAATTTATGCTTTTCGCAATTTTTCCTTTATCTGTGTTATAAGACGTTGCTTCGTACCAAATTTCAAGATTCTGAGTTCACGGGAAGTACCCTGTAGGTTTTGATTCCCTTGCGAGTGTCGAAAATTTGCGGCATAAACGGGAGTATCTTTTGATCGCGTTGACTTAGAAGTTTGATTTTTTCACAGCTCCAAGAGACCATAGACTTGAGTATTTGATATGAATTTCAGCTTGATACCTCCACGCGTTCCTGAGAAAAAAGGTCTTGACAGACAGACAGACAGACAGACGGACAACAAAGTGATCCTATAAGGGTTCCGTTTTTACCTTTTGAGGTACGGAACCCTAAAAAATGTAAATATTAACATGAAAAGTTATATAAATATATTGTACTGAAATGTACTCCATTGTATATATAATTTTAAGCAGTCGTTTACCCGTTTTGAGAGATTTTTTTGTGCAGCTTTAGTACTTAGTATGTTACGCTATTACTATTTAAAGTAGACAAAATTCAATAAAATTATATTTTGCAACACGTAATCGAAAAGCGGCATATAAATTAGATTAAAAATATAAATAAATAAAATAATAATAAATGAACTTATATATTATCCCATGGACATTTAATATTTTTGTTTTAACAACCATATCAAAATTAAGCACCCTTCATGCACCTGGGTGAGCGCGATCGCACTCGCACCATCTCGGGACCGAGCTGAATATTTTTTAAGACCTCACTTAGCTCGATCGGACAAACTGTTCGGGAGTTCCACGACGCCACAGTCTCAAGAAGAAAATGTGCGGACAGACGACACACACAAACAGATATAAAGAAGTTTTAGCATTGGCAGCAATGCAATTAATTAAAGTCAGCGCCATCTGTTATCGACCGGTGGTATTATTCACTTGTGTGTTAAATGGCTAATTATAAGGTCACATTGTATGGATTCGAATGATTTCTATAATTATTTTTTTATTATAATTTTTATTTTAGTTGCTCTTGACTTGTGAAATAACTAGATCCCGGAGCCGTCATATTCACCTAGGTATTTTTGTAAACTACCCACCTTACACTAATAATACTACTTAGAGATTGAAGGAAACCCAGCTATTTGTAAAAATCTCTGTTTATTTTCTGCCCTCTCCTCTTCGCTCTCTGGAAATACCACCATACCATTCAGTAAGACAGTTACAATGGCATCAGTAACTTCTTGTAAGCATTTGCTTACAGATGGCTGACTTAAAACCTAAATACTGCCCCTGCCCAACCGTTGTTTGGTAGCCGCCATGTCCAAAGAAATGGAGTGAAGCCAAAACTTTGATATGGACAGGAATTCCGTGCTGCCTTTGTCTATTTAAATTCTGGTGCAGGCTCTCCACTAAAAAATGCGCAGTTCTTTTGGACAGTCTGTATAATTTTATAAACACCCCTGCAGGTACGTCGAAAGGGTTGGAATGGTCCCGAATATGGCGATGCGCTAACCTTCTCGCAGCCCTAAAACGAAAAAAAGTTAGGTTATGTTATGCTTTGCTTGTGCCGTATAAAAGAAAAGACCAGGAAAGTTTATATTTATATTTACATACCGTTGCCGTTCCTCATTGTATCTTCTTTGAATGATAGCCCAGCCATACGGAAACATTTTTCACTATTTTTTTAAGAAACTTCGCTTACCTACGGACTAAATAAGTGCGAACATAAAGAATATTGTTCTTTAAGTTCATTTATCGCCGACCTATGACGCCGACGAACTGTCAAACTGACAGAAACGGAATAGCAAAAGACATGCGTTAGACATAATTAAGTCCGAATTGGACAGAGTGTCGTGGACATAATTAATCAACAAACGCAATAGCTTTAATATTAGTCCAAATTTTAGACTAATTTAAGTCTAATTATCGGCATTATTTAAGTGCGTCGAAGAAATGCAATCGGACCCATTACTCGTTATGAAGCGGGCTGCCTACTTGAAATAGTAATAGCGTAACATACTTAGTACTTAAGCTGCACCGCAGAAAAAAAATCTCTTTAAAACGGGTAAATGACTGCTTAAAATTATAAATACAATGGAGTACATTTCAGTACAATATATTTATATAACTTTTCATTTTAAAGTTGATAAAAATACCTAAAATCTATAGTGGTCGTGCCAGAAAGGTTCTACCTAGCACGGCCACGGTCGATATGTTATATCAGCGAAAATATGTGAGTACATTTTTTTAAGTCGCTAGTACAATAAAGTACACATTTTTTCATGAATATGTACCGCATTAAAATTAAGGTAATCATCCATGGTCGTGCTAGAGAGGATGACACAAACTTAGTTTTGTACAACTTTTTGTCTTTTTTGTACAAAAACTGTTGTTTCCATCCAAGTTCAAAATGATCAGATTTTTTTCATATTTTCTAAACTTATGGGTCAAAAGCTAGAGGGGGTTTGTTTTTTACTTTTGGAGCGATTATTTCCGAAATTATTGACATACACAAAAATGTGTCTCAGTAAACCCCTACTCATTTTTAAATCCCTTTCCAACAATATATCACACGTTAGGGTTGAAATAAAAAAAAAAACGTTTCCCACTTTACATATAGGGGGGCTACCCTAATAAAACATTTTTTCCAATTTTTATTTTACCACTTTGTCAGCGTGATTGATACACATATTGGTACCAAATTTCAGCTTTCTAGTGCTAACGGTCACAGAGATTAAGCGAGGACGGACAGACAGACATGGCGAAACTATAAGGGTTCCTAGTTGACTACGGAACCCAAAAAACGAAAACCGGAGTTGCGCATTCTTGTTATAGTATCTATGGTCGGTCGCGTGCCACGTTGCAGTGTGAAAAAAAACGAGGGCGCAGGCTGAGTCCCGCACCCCGCAGCCCTGAGAGCAGAGACTTTTTAAATATGTATGTCTGTGAGAATGAGGTGTTTTCAGGGCCAACTTCCAACAAAAGAATACAGATGGCGCTGTATATGCCATGGCATAGACAAAAAGAAAAAAGTCTTTCTGCAATGATGGTTTATGAATGTCGCATCTATAGTCGTCAGAGCTCTATATGGTCTGTGGTCGTCAGTGTCGTGAGGTGTCGTCAGTTATTTATCAACGTAAATGTAACTCAGAACAAAAATGTAGTGATTATATACTCTGTGGTCAGTCCCTGTTACTGAAGGTCCAAAGGAAGTCATTCATTCATTCGCCAATTCATTTGCACCATAGATAGCAAACGTAGTGATTATATACTCTGTGTCAATCGTTATCAGCTGGTTTTGTTTAAATTTTTTGATCAAAATCAAAATAAACTGATGAGAAATGTCAGGTTCGTACTTTATGTTGCAATTTCTAAAAAAACAACAGCCGAAAGAGCAAGGAAAACAGCTAAATCAAAATGCTACTACTAGCCAAGACAGCGATGTAGAAACAAACAGTACAAGTAATAAATGTAGGCTTTGTTTAGAAGAAGGTAACATATCAATTTACAATTCGGATAGCTCTTTCAACATTGCAAAAGCCATACGGACTTTTGCGGACATACAATTGAATGTAAATGATGCATATCCTAAACACTTGTGTACGGATTGCCAGGCTTTTCTTCAGAATGCAGTAGTGTTTCGGAAATCAGCCCAGGACATTGACAAACAACTTCGTCAGACCCCAGCTCGGGATTCTGGAGGAGAATCATTTGCAGAGAATAATCTTTACGATAATAACGGTGACACTGAAAATCAAAATGTAGAAATTGCCTCAAAATCTAAATACAGTTGTAAACTGTGCAAGCTCTATTTCAATTCGTCCAAAGACTTAGTTGCACACAGAAGATCAAAAACCCACAGGAAAGTTCGCATTCAATGTCCTGTGTGTTACAGATTGTTGACAGCTCAGTTATATCAGAAGCATGTCGCCAGACACCAGTCTGCATCTCACCTTGTTTGTGATATATGCGGTAAACTTTACCGCAAAGACAATTTAGTCAGGCACTTACAACTTCACAGCTTCGATCTGCCATTCAAATGCCAGATCTGTCCATACCGAGGACGCTTTATGGAATCACTTAAAATCCACATGAGAACACACACTGGTGACAAACCATTTTCATGTGATAAGTGTGAGTTACGATTTTTAACAAGAAGCAATCTGAACAGGCATCTGTTAACTCATAAAAAGGAAAGACCTTTCAAGTGTCTTGAGTGCGGAAGAGGTTTTTATACTAAGAGGGATATGGACATACATTTTAAAGCTGATCATGCTGGTCTCAGGGAGTTTGGTTGCAAGATGTGTGGCAATAAGTATGGCACTAGAAAGGCGCTGATGAGACATGAACTGAGAGTGCATAAGAGAGATAAGATGGCAAAAGGCCGAATGCCATTATACCTTCAAGCGGGTTATCAGAAACAAGATGAAGTCATGTCTAGCATGTTGGTTGCTGTCAAATTGGTGTCAGATACAGCTACAGTCCACAGTTAATATTGCAATTTGAGAAAAATACTGAGAATTTATTAATAAGCTTTTGCTTATGAAGAGGTATAAAATAATTCCACAAGAACGTAATAACATTTTACCTGTGAAAAAGTTGTCTGACAGACTTGTTTGAATTTGTAGTATAAGTATGGATGAAATAATTAATGCAACTATCAATTGTTATTTTGTTCATTCAAAAAAAGTTACAATCCCTATCCCTACTAATATTATAAATGTGAATGTAAGTTTGTTTGTTACGCTTTGACGCGAAAACTACTGAACGGATTTGGATGAAATTTTACACGAAGATAGTTTATAACCTGGATTAAAACATAGGATACTTTTTATCCCGGTAGTAAGATCCCATGGGACAATAATCCAACTTCACGCGGGCGAAGCCGCTGGCAGAAGCTAGTAACATTATAATGTGAAGTAAGTACGTACCTTTAGGTAGTTTTGGCTTACATATTAGTAAAACAAAATCATGAGTTCATTGCATAAATATTTATTCTCATAACTAGACAACAAGTGTTTATAAAATCATTTTATTAAAATCTGTTATGCTCTGCAATTATTTTAAATGACATTTAAATCATGTAATACAATTTCATTGGACTAGAATTTTGTATAGAAAATTAATACATTTCTAGTGGACTATATTATAATATAAAGTTTACACATAAAGACAACACGAAGTACATTTTTGTAAATAAAATCACACACATTTATATAAATTTTTGGTGTAATAAAACTACTGAACAATGGAAGATTTTTTGATAGTAACTATTCAGTATAAATATCTAAATAAAGGCCACGATATCACTTACGTTACACTTAACGGATGGATACAAACAACAATGAGGAAGGCTTCTGTGGTCTCCTAAAATTGTTTCTTATGTTACAATATTGGGTGCAAACATTTAGGAGGCACACCCCCGACACCCATACTACTTCAGTCCTTTAAAAGTGATTTTAGCTTTGGTTGGTGCACCACTGTCAAAATCACAGTGACCATATGTATACCCAGCAATAACATTGTAATTTGATTGCACCTGTCAAAGGTAAAATATTATTTTTTCTCCTTAAAACGAATAGACATAGAGAATGATTGTCTCTGGGCTGAGCTAAATCAATCACAGCTTTACTACAAGGTCTACTGCAGGGTAACGAGGAATGTTCCACTAAAGAAATGGCTTGATTAGGGGGTGCGGGTTCAGCGTCGCTTCTACACCAGATGGAGAGGTAGAAGGTTAATAGCAACATACCTATTTATAGAAGAACAGCTAAAGTAGGGGAAGACGTACACTTGATGTATTGATAACATTAAATTCTATTCTTTGAGTTATTATTATGTAAAGTGCAAAATTGTAAGAATACAAACAATACTGTAAATTGAACACGTGAACAATAATCATAACAGTACATGATGAAAATATAATGTGATTGTTACTGACTAGAAGTTAAATCTTAAAATAGTTTACAGTTATTGTATTGTGCAACGGGCCGGTGTCCGCAACTCCACGTCAAAGCGCGTATTTTGCGTATGGGCTATAATCTACCACGCGGGCCCAGTGCAGTTTGGTAGATGTCACGTCTTCGAATTTTTGGTTCTAGGACATGCCGGTTTCCTCACGATGTTTTAGTTCACCGTTTTGAGAGCATGGTGATGAAATAAATTACACAATGCGCCTGTCTGGGTTCGAACCCATGACTTACTGTTCGTAATTCGGGGGTGCCACCACTGGGCCACCGCTGCTCTGATTGTATGAAAGTTTACAGTTAAAAATCATGATTTTGGTTTTGTTTTATTTTTATTCTATACTCCTACTACATTAATTTGTTCTCTGAGTGAGAGTTCACAAAAAATGTATTGTTTGTGATTAGTTACAAAATTTAATATTGTTATTGTTTATACTATCGCATGCGATAAAGACCTGTAATGATAGTCGTAAGATGGAGAAATACTTAAATAAATAAGAAAATTATGTTTTTTTTTATACACTTGTGACTCAAATAGTAATATTTTCGCAGTCTTGTAATATAAGTAACAAAATAGTGACTTTATTTATATTTATTAATCAAATTCTAATTTTTTATTTGTCATTATTTTAATTAAAGGAATTGTTAATATTTTGCTATTTATTTAATGTTTGTGCACCACACTGTATTTTTCAAACCTAGTGCCACAAAAAAGTTTTAGATTTTTTTCTCCCTAGCTTATTTCTAGCATGTTGAGGTTGACCGATTTTCATAAATAAATCAATATTATCTAAATAACATGGTAGATTATTATAAAATGTTTCGAGTAAAAATAGTAATTTTTAATTATCTCAATTTCCATGACCTAAATTGTAAATAATATATTATATACTAATATGACTAGTGACATAATAGGATTAAAACAGTACATGGCTAAAGTACAACACAAAAGCATTAATAGATGTAAAGTATTAAAAGATTTTGCCAGTCATTATTCTTTGGCTTATTATATGATATTAAAAACTATAATTATAAATATTGCATGGCATCACTAATATTGCCTTTACATAATGGCTTTGCATTAGCACTTAAAAAAATCAGGATTATTCCACTCTGTCCCATCAGTGGACACCAACATTTTAAACATTCCACATTGTCATACTAGTGGTACAAATTGGTGAGGTAGAGTGGAATACTCTAAAAATCACACCTACCCTCATTTTAGTAACTTTAGTTTCAATCAATACATAAATGAGTAGTTGATTTATATTATGAGATATGGTGGACGACTGTATTTTAATTTGGCATATATGGTTGACAAATGTAAATGAAGGGCAGCATATTGCATTCAGAATGTAAGAATGAAACTATGAATCATAACTTCCTTCATAGATTTCAACTGAACT
This sequence comes from Xestia ashworthii, assembly GCA_950022955.1. Lineage (NCBI taxonomy): Eukaryota > Metazoa > Arthropoda > Insecta > Lepidoptera > Noctuidae > Xestia > Xestia ashworthii. The sequence goes on along the minus strand of OX465570.1, from coordinate 14,707,625 downwards.
GTTGTAATGAAATTCTGATAGAGTGATGTCACAAGACCTTATTCTTATTTTTAATAATGTGTTTGGTCTTTACTTCAAAAGATTTCTATCAAATTTACTTATTTAAGATGAGTTTATGGCAAGATACCTTCTTAATTATTATTTGTCACTGAAAGGCAGTATAGTTAAGATTTATAACAGTAGACAAACAGGGAGATTTCCCATACACATTTCATTTTTAAATTTCTATTAAATACTCATTTCTTATCAAACTCTTTTTGAATAACACTGGCCTAAAAATTAGTGCTAAAGGCACTCGGTTCCAAGTAAAAGGTACTCTTTGGTCTTGTACTTTTTAGTCGTAGGAGGGTCCTCGGCAAAGAGAAACTATGAACATAGACGCAAACACAAACTCGAGCGTCTGTATGCATAGCATGAGGGTACACCAGATGTACTCTATTCTCAATACTACTACCTGGAGGCTGAGGAGGTAAATGACACCCATGATTGATGGCACCGTCAGCAGCACTGAGAATATTACTGGCATATCTGCAAGACATAAATTATTCATTGCTGTACACTGAAAGAATGCATAATTAGGACACAAAAACTATTGAATCGATCCAAAGTATGCATTACCAGTATGCATATGACTTTTAAGTGTTTTACTTCGAAGACAAGTACCTAGGTGTGTTTTTCTAGAAAAAAAAATCATAATGGGTTGGTACAATCTAATAAATTACTTACCTTTTTCACTCAGGCTCCCCTTTCGCCCCAATATAAGGCGGGCCGCTTCAATTATGAACAAGCCAACAAGCACTCCATAATCTCTGCCTATTTTTGTTGGATCCTTGTCTATCTCATACTTTTCAATAATTAAAACTGATTTCAGAATAAGAGTGCCCAGTTCGCATGTCGCGAACAGACCAAAATAAAATGAATTTATATAGAGCAGAATTTCATATGCTAAGCTTGAATTAACCATTTTGACGTCGTTGTTAACTTATTTGTAATTAAACTATCTTAATAATTTAATTTAAACAAAGGAACTTTCGTAGGCACTTGTAAAATACACAAAATAAGAAGTTTTAATTCATTCTAAATCCTGAATTATTTAAAAATAGAACACTCGACACTAGACTTGGGTAGTACCGGAACGAGTCATGAAAATGATATACTTCCAGTCCCGGTACTACTCCATTCACTCGTTCACTACCAATTCAAATGTGTCCTTTAGTTCCTCTAGTACCGAGTAGTCCCGAACTCCCGACTATTTCCGAAGCGCCCTACCTGCTAGCTCTCGCGCCGCGTGCTCTCGCTCGCGCCATCGCACATCGACGCACCGCCATGCCTATGATAGAACGAGATGGGAACACATCGTATGTTCGTACTCGTACCATGCACAATATTGTATTGTTTGTATATCCATTGCTCTTCGCGTCCAAAAGAAATTTTCTACACCGCGTGCATGACGAGTAATGGAGAGAATTAAGTAATATTAAAACGAACCGTATTACCGTTCAACAACCACAGATAAAATAAAAATCATAGTTCCTTTAAAAACTCGTCTAGTTTTTAGTAACGGATTTTTATTATAATAATTTGAGAGACTTCGAGACTTCGAGCGATAATAGGTGTTATCACACGCCGCGTACCTACGTTCTATTAACTCTTCTGTAACTTAACGCGGGCATACTTCTGCGCGGCCTACTCGGCGAACGATTAACATTGGGGGGCTTAAATGGCCGCTTTAGCAGAATCATAATAGGATAATATTAAGAATAACGTTAAAATAAAAAATAAATCATATATAGGTACATATATATATCTCCTATATATATATATATATATAGATATCCTATTATGATTCAGCTAAAACGACCATTTTAGGTCGCCAGTACACACGACCACCACCACCAACCTCTCGTCGGCCGCTGTACTAAAACGTTGACCTAGAGTATAGTTTTGTACTCGTATAGTCCCGAGGTAATAGTATATCAATTTTGCTTTGATAGTTCTGAACCACAATGTGAATGGAGCTTTTCTGAGGTACTAACGAATTGATAGCGTTCCCCGGTACTAAAGGAACTAATGAACTAGGTGAGTGGACTAGTTCCGGAAACAAAAATATACATATCACTCCTTATCTTTTGTTGGACACGTTTTGCGCATGTCTACTCGACACTGAGCGGAAAAAGATAAAATGACGCAGACGGAGAATGAATGACACTTGTTTGTTGACAGTTTACATAATGTTGCTAGGATACTAAAATATTCACAACTCCAATCCTCCATGTTAAAGTAATTGAGTAAGTATCTAGAAATATTATAACAATTACATTTGTTGTAATATTATCTTTATTATAAATGGTTTTTTTAATGCATTAATATAATGAAAGATCACCATTGATTAAAAATATTCAGTCAGTCTGTCAATGATGAGGTTAGCATTTTTATTTTGGCAATACAAAATTAAGTGCAACGAACGACGCCAGCGGGGGTGGTTGTGTTGCACGTGTTTTGGAATTCTACTTTAATGCGGTTATTATGAATAAAAAAGTTTAATTTAGCTTTAAAAAGTGTCGTATTTAGATTGAAAATTTAAAACTATATTGCCCGGAATTTATGTTTTGGTAAGTGTTGAAAATTGAATGTTTTGTTTGACGACCACGCGCTCAGTGGGGCACATTTTAAATTGTCTTTTTGGTGTATAACGGGATAATATCTCTTTTATTTCATTTTGAAGGTTGTTGTCAGTGAAGCAGTGTTGGAACCGCGTCTATTTCGTAATATGTGCGATGATAATATATGTGGAGGTGTGATAGCAATAAAATTGATACAGTTGAATCTTATCTTAGTGAGAATGTCGTCTTATAAAATCAGTATGTTTTTTATTCAGTGAGAAGTGAACGGTTAACTATTTCCTCCGTTACGTCAATGTACATAGACTGATAAAGCTTTGGAAAGTTAGATTTCTTTCTTGGATACTTACATTTGATTCTTGAAGTGTACACTCAGCCTGTTAATGTAACGGTAATTTAAGTTACTTAATAATGTTTTTAAATAATTTTATTATTATTTAATTAACATGGTTGAAGTTTGTATTTCATTAGATAAATACTATGTTCCTCTTATAACAAAAACAATCGTGAATCATATAAAAACAATCAATTGAGACTAATCATAACAAAAGATTTAATTACCCAGAAAACAAAAGAATTAAGAAGAAAGCTCTTCAAGAATTTAAAATTAATTAAACCTTGTACAGATTGTAGAATTGAACCATTTTATTTAAAAAACTAAACCCCTTTTAGGTACTTAATAAAAAAGTTTAATTTAAAATAAAACTTGTAATAACTCAATATTCTAAAAAGATAAACAATAAGTTCTAGATATGCAATAGTAAGTCATCATATTTTTTTATGAAGTTGTTAAATGACCATTTATAAAAAAAACCCTTTGTATTTTTTTAACTATCTAGGAATTTAAAAATAAATTGTCGTATAGCAGGAAATATTTAAATTAAGTACTTTTTTCTAAATGCAGTGGCACAGGCGGGTGCCCATCCTGCCTATTATGTTTTATACAAAGAGTGAAGAGTGAGTCACAAGCATTATTATAATGACTTTCTTTGTAAGTACAACTCTTTATGACTTCTAAAAAGGATATCTTCATTTGTTTTGACAGTGTAGATTGCATGGAACTAATAAGTACAAAAAGATCTTTGGCAGTATGTTATGTACTTTGCTGATAAAAACCAACTAAACATATAAGTAGGTATATTGTATGCATTCAAAAGTTTTCCTCAAAAAAGTAAGTAGGTACTCAAATGTATTCGAAACAAGGATAATATGAAAGAATTAGTAGTAAGGGGCCGTTCAAGTATTACATAAGCAGATTTATTACAATTATTTACTCCCCCTGGTCAGCAAAAGTAAGCAAAGCTCTAACCCCCCCCCCTCTCAAATGCTTACGTAAACATTGTTAGATGCATTTTTCTTTTTTTTTTATTGATTCTTAAGCAGCAGTTATAATTCTAGAAATAAGAAAATAAGCTTAGGATAGAGGACTTCAACAAATCAACTTTGGCGAAAGTCGATCAATAGTCAAGTTAAGTATATTATATTACTAGCCAATGCCCGCGGCTTCGCCAGCGTAAAATTATACACTAAAACCTTCTTCTTGAATCCCTCTATATATTAAAAAAATCTGCATCAAACTCCGTTGCGTAGTTTTAAAGATCTTAGCATACATAGGGACAGACAGACACGGCGGGAGACTTTGTTTTATAATAATGTAGTGATAGACAGTATGTGTAAAAAAGTAAATAATTATTGCTAAAGGCACTGCATGCCCTGCCTGCAGGGACACTGCCAATCGCATTGTGTGTATAGTATGCATGCAGCACTGATAGTTTAATTGTTCACCCTGCCGCAGGGCCTTAAAATATTGGCCCTGCATGCATACACACAATATGATTGGCAGTGTCCCTGCAGGGCCCTGCATGCAGTGCTTTGAGTAGGCCCCTTAACGTAATCATCATCTAGATCTCCCCAAGCCCCATGTCATCAAAAACAAGCAAAGCATAGACCCCCCGCCCCCCTATAGTGCTTACGTAATACTTGAACGTTCCCCAATACACCACAAGTAATATTAGTGGAGCAGAGGAACTGTTTTTATATTTTGGTAAATTGATATAACAAAAATATTATTAAAATGGATAGCAACAAAACTTTTGTTTCAACAAACATGTGACAAAAATTGCACACAATAAAACAATGGCTATCACTATCATCATTTTAATATCATTATTATAGGTAATTAATGCTACAGTATAAAAAATATCAAATCAATATACCTACTTTAGATTAGATATTAATACTCTTTTTATCACCAATGGAATATTATATTCCCCGTTCATCATCATCATCATGGGGGTTTAGGTTTTCGCACTTAGTCCTTGAAATGGACCATTGTGCGTGAGCCATGGTGGCCGATTACTCCAACCAGCCCACCTCCCTCCAGAAGCAGATTAAACTTCCCGGTCTCCTCAGGACATCTGCAAGTGATCCTGGTGTTCCCAGGGTCTCTTCGCGAATCTTGGTGACGCCTGTGCACTCCAGGTTCAAACAAACAAACAGTTCAGCATAGATGTACTTGAATTCATCTATCTATATGTATTATTGCTGTTCGTTAGTCTCGCTAAAACTCGAGAACGGCTGGACCGATTTGGCTCATATTGGTTTTGAATTATTTGTGGAAGTCCAGAGAAGTTTTAAACAATGAGAAGTAGGTAGGTAGGTAGTAGGTAGGTGGACAGTTACTGTCCACTACTGTAGAAGGTAGTTAGGTAGTAGTAGGTAAGTAGTAGTAGGTAGGTGGTAGTAATTAGGTTATAGTAGGTAGGTGGTAGTAGGTAGGTAATAGTTGTTAGGTAGTAGATATGCAGGTTGGAAAAAATGCACTGAAACGCATGCCAGGTACAGCTAGTATAAAATAAAACTTGCATAGTAAAAATTACTCTAAATGGTGGTTCCCTAGGTAAGACAGCATGTCTGTCATCTTCAGATATTTTTATTCAGTTATTAGCTACACTAGTTAGGTGTCGATTTACAACCACATCTCTATTAAGATTGTGAGTAATTTGAGATAGGTAGGCCCGCCACTTGAATCAGTAAGACCAAATACCTACATGAAAAAAATAAAACTTGATATTTATTTGTAAGTAGGTAGGTATAGAACAGTTTTTTGAAGTAAAAAGTTCTCGCGCGTTAAGCACGAGTTTTGACTTCTATCGGCAGTCCCTAACGAAGTTTTTTTGGACCTAGAATTCGAACCCTAGACCTTATGCCTATACCATACCATTGTGCCAAGGAGATAGTCTAGTCTACACCTATCAGTCTGTAGTAGTTAGTAGATACCTACCTAGTCTGATTCTTATCGAACTTCATTAAAATCAATTCATTATGGCTTCGGAATCGTAAGTCAAGGCACAGAATAGATAATAGTACACTGTCAGGGTTAGGACGATGTCCGAAAGCATACAAGCGTAGATATTATTCTAATGTAGGTACCTACCTACTTACCTATATTACACTCCAAATTTTTTTAATAGATTTTCAACTTTATCGCTAAAGCATAAGGTTCAAGGTTGATAGGGAAAATCTGTCAGTTTCCGGTAGCTTGATGTACCTAGGTAATGGCGTGGCGTCTGTAGTTCTGTACCTACTGAGCTTGGATGCTCTGTGGCTTGAACTAAAGCGATCTCAGATAATGCAGACGCACGTTCTTATGTTGGCATCAATTCTCTTTTTGTCTTTGCCTCTTTACGCAAAATGAAGTCTACTTATAAAATAATTATTTATGGTAGGGTGCGACTCATCGCTTGGTCGTCACATGGTCTTCACTATTCGTGGAGGGTAGTTTTTTACGACACCATCTCCTGAAACACTTATTTTTATAGTTGCTCTGTCAGTTGTATTCTCAAACGCATTTTATTGCGTCTCTGTAACTGCTAGTCACTGAAATATATTTACACCCCCGTCCACGGATTCCAGCAAAGCGATTTGCGACACGACTTGTGTCAAGCAACACGCGTGCTTCATTAATTCGTAGAGTCCGTCTGAAGGTCGGTTTCTGGCCGAAGCCGTCCGTAAGTTAATACAAAACTAAAAGTGAATATTTTATCGAGTTTCTAAATTAAAGGGTCAAGTTTTGTGACCCCTGCAGGCCGCGCTTCGCCTTTCCTTCGCGAATTCGTTCAATTTCGGTGCTTGCAGAAACCTTCGGCCTACGACCTACTCATCAATGGAGAATTCGGAGGTTTTGAGTATTTTTTCTGTACTTCTAAAGCCATAAAAAGAATACATGAAATGCGAAAAAAAAAAACAATCCGTAACTTAAGATACTGAATGACTTAACGTGTCCTGTAGGTATTAGCTTAGTTATTGTTTCTGGTTTGAATACAATAGCCGGATGAGAGGTTTCGAAAGTTTGATTTGAATACAACAGACAGTCAGAACTGCCTTAAGGGGCCGGCGGAGCATGCATTTTTCATACAAACGTAATACCAAAATAATATGAAAATCAAACATATTCTTAGGGTAGTGTGTATTTATTTCGATTGGATTACAGAATATCTATGTTCCCAAACAAATATTTTGAAAGGGCAATGATATAAAGGCGAGATATGAGGAATTTAAAATTTCTATAGAAAATGTATTTTTCTCATAACTCTTGTTTAAATCAGTATCCATTCAAAATATGTGTTTGGGAACCTATATATTCTGTAATACAATCGAAATAAATACACACTACCTTAAGAATATGTTTCATTTTCAAATTATTTTGGTATTACGTTTGTATGAAAAACGCATTCTCCGCAGGCCTCTTAACCGAGACTTTTGTTGAGGAGATAGTAACATAATCTAACTTCTTCTTGGTTACTGCCTAACCTGGTGTCGGAATTTTTGTGCCGCCCATTGGCCTCTAACGTATAGGTACATGCCATCGAGAATATATCTTTCAGATACTGGTTTCTTCACGATGTTTTCCTTCACCGATGAAGGTGATAATTATAATACGCACATGAATCCGAAAATATGACTTGTGAAGGTGTAACTTGTAACTTGGCAGTCCGACGCGACGCTCAGACCAGTAAACTATCACTGCAGTCAATTACGTTTTAATAGGTACAGCCTTTTGAAATTGTCACAGTCAGACTCACAAACAGTAGGCTTAGTAATAGGGCCCCATTTGCCTTCAACCACAGAACCCACAAAAATAATAGGTCCTGTGGTAACCGGTAGCCCGACATAAAATGCTCAAGTACATTATATTTTGCCAAGTTTTCCGAACCTAGTCGATAGGTCCCGTAAAATATGGCGCTATTATGCCTAATTAATTACTAAGTATACGAAACTACGATAACTTATTCAGTTTGCTAAGAATACTTACGTACAACTATTTAATGATGTATCGTGGAATAGTGTGGAAGTGTTTTTAAGTTAAGCGTACTTATGTAAGTGATCTAGCTATATTATCCATTAATACTAATTTTTACCCCACTACGGCAAAGCCAAAAGGAAGGGTGGGTTACTATGTAACTGATAGTAAAAGGTCATTTTTTTATTAAAAAGGATTAATATTTTACTAAAATGGAGCGCAGCATTCTAGGCGCCAAACTAACCGACCGCTATTTGGTTTACATTTTACAATGTAATTTGTGGGTTAAACTGTAAACCAAATAGCTTGTTCGACCTTACAAACACCACACTGCGCTCCAAAACAAAAATTACTGACGTTTCTCAAATTGCCGCTAAGCTGAAGTGGGACTGGTCTGGCCACGTCTGCCGCATGCCCAATGCGCTGTGGGCCAAAACAACCACTTTCTGGAGCCCTGATACAACCAGGAGGCGTCGCGGCAGACCTCGCAGAAGATGGCGGGACGAGCTGGACAAAACCAACGACCAGTGGCCAACATTAGCCAGGCTAGATCGTAACAACTGGAAATCATGGGGAGAGGCCTTTGCCTGGCAGTAGAATGATGCAGTTACAGTAAAAAAAAATTATATCATGCATAATAACTGAGCTATCACACTTTTTACGGACGAAGTCGCGGCCCTAGTTTCGAAAAAACTTACAAACTAAACCATCACAAACACAATACAAATCAAATCGTGTCAAACGCCCGGTCAACGACCAACTGTACATTATTCAATCAACAAAATAATGAGCTGTATTCAATTCAATATGCTGATAAATAAATATTGTACAAGGGGGACTGCTGTTCGTGCAATTTTTATACATGTATAATAAAAACGCTTTGTCTGTAAAACCTCTGTGGTGACGACAATATTTGTTTTCATAATACGCAAATGCATGTTTATGTGTCAGGAAAAGTTAACATCGTAAAGAAATGACTGTGCTTTCATTGGTTATTTAGACTGCCTCGTTGGTGTAGTCGCAATCGTGAATGCTGAGCATGAGATCTCGGGTTCTATTCCCGGGTCGGGCAAATTGTTACTGGCTTTTTCAATCAGGAATTTCTCAGTATCAGCCACGGAGTCTGCATTTGTGCCCGGTTAATGGCAATAAGCTAGCCCCGTATTACTTGGGACTTCAACATAACTGATGAAATGTGGATTTACTAATAAGTACAACTCTGTCTAACCCCTGAGAGATTACAGGCGTTGTGTTTATGTTACGTCAGTAAAAAAAAATCTAGTGAGTGTATGGGCGGGCTATCAGAAAATAGACGGACCAATGAGAAATCCTCGTTTTCCACTCCGATCAACTGGACGAATCAACCAGTTGATCAAATCCTTTTTTTTAAATCATCAAATGACTTCTCCCACTCTGGGCGGAGCGGGAGGGAGTGTCAGACTCTTACTGACTAAAACCCATCCATGTTCCTTCCTCGCCCTTTATGTTCCGGGGCAGCGGTATCTCTTTCGAACAGGCCTGCAACCCCGGCAGGCTTCGGCTCTTGCGGGCCCCTTCCCATTATGCTGACATCTCTTTGAGGCGCGCGTGGAACACGAACGCGCCGTCGACACGGCCTGTCGTCATTAGACGGACGGACGCGGGACGGCTAGCTAGCCCATAGCTAACCGTCCACAGGCCCGCGATCTACGGTGGCCGGTGTTGCATAATTAAACGAAGAACCAATATTTGGTTTTAATTAACTTGAATCCGAGATGACAATGAGAAACTATTGTTTACATGTCAAAGGTAACATAAGTTGACAATACACACAGAGTATAGATAATCATACTGCCAGCACTAGTAAGGAGTAAGAAGATTATATGTCATTCTCCCCGTCTATGTTTTCTTCTCCCACTACAAAGTCACGAAGGTGAGTAGGTAGGCGGCGATTCCTTCTGGGTCTTTCGAAGGCTGGTGTTTCTTCTCTTACTTCATGAGAGTTGATCGGAAGGTCTCTGTGCTGAGGGTCTGGATTAGATTCACCCGCTTCAGGATTCTCCATAGAATCTTCATAGGGAGAGTCTTCATCTGCAAATGTAGATCGAGTATCATTTGGTAGTGGAGCCAAATGTCTATTGGACACTGTACTCTCCAAGCCGTTAGATCTACGAATCACCGAATAGTGTGGGTTGTAGTCCAAGAGTTCCGCTTCCTCCACTAACGGATCGTTTTTCGAACGAACGTTATTCCTAACGAGGACTGGTCCTGGCGCTAGCCAAGTAGGTATCGATTCTCCAGTTGGTGACCTGCGCGGGTAGTTAAAAAGTCTCTCGTGCGGAGTTGCATTCACAGACGTGCAGAGAAGCGAACGGATAGAGTGTAAAGCATTCCTCAAGACTCGTTCCCAGTATTTTACTTCCATGTTATTTGAACGAAGACTGAGCTGTACGGCGCGCCACAGTGTTCCGTTTAGACGCTCTACTTGACCATTACCCCGTGGGTTGTACGGGGTAGTTCGGGAAGAAGCAATTCCGTTAGCTCTTAGAAAAGTTTTTAACTCCTCGGACATAAAAGAGCTTCCTCTGTCGCTATGGATGTAAAGTGGTTGTCCAAATGTACTAAATAGTTCTTGTAGGCATTTGATGACCGTAGCAGATGACATATCTTTGCAGGGGTAAGCCCATGGAAATCGGCTATATTCATCAATAATTGTAAGTAAATACTTGTTCTCAGAATTCGAAGGCAAAGGTCCTTTAAAGTCGATATTCAGCCTTTCAAAAGGAGCCAATGCTTTTATTAGCTGTCCCTGTGTCTTCATAAAGCGAGGTTTTAATTCGGAACACACTCGACAAGATGTAGTCATAGTCTTGATGTCATCAATCGAATAAGGCAAGTTCTTTGAGCGTACCCAATGGTACATCCTCGTTATACCAGGGTGACATAGTAGGACGTGTAATTCATGCAGTTTGTCAGTATTCATAAATGCGCAAACTCTTGATAGCGCATCAGCAGCGGTGTTCTGTGAGCCGGGTCGATAAATGATGTCATATTTATAACAGGATAATTCAAGGCGCCAACGTTGTATCTTTTCATTTTTTATTTTGCTGGAGTGGTTTTGGTTGAACATGTAGCAAACGGATTGTTGATCCGTTACTAAAATGAAGTACTTTCCCATCAAGAAATGTCGCCATTTTCTAAGACTTTCAACAATAGCGTAGGCTTCTTTCTCGACTGATGGGTGTTTACGTTCAGCATTTGATAATGTCCTGGAGAAAAACGCCACAGGTCGACCTTTTTGAGAGAGTGTAGCAGCTATCGCATACTCCGACGCGTCGGTTTCCACTGTCAGGATTTCGTCTTCACAAATTGCTATCAGTGAAGCTTTACAAATGTCTGACTTTAATCGCTCAAATTGAGTAACAGCATTTTCAGTTAAAGGAAAACAGCTTACATTCGTTAAAGGTTGGAGTTTACATGAAAAGTCCTTCACCCATTTCGCATAATGGGCAAATAACCCTAGTGCTCGTTTCAGTTCGGCGGCGTTCGTAGGGATCGGTAGCTGTAGCAGTGGTTTGAGCCGTTCTTTGTCCGGTTCAATGGAATTATTCTTAATAGTATAGCCCAGCAAGCTTATGGAATCCTGACAAAATTTACATTTTTGATCGTTTAATGTCAGGTTATACTTTTTCACAGCGGCTTGAAAATTAAGCAAATTCTTGTCATGATCACTTTTATCTTTTCCACATACAGTGACGTCATCAAGGTATGTAAACGTTCCCTTTAATTTTTCTATTATAAATTCAAGGGTACGCTGGAATGCGGCGACTCCGTTAGTGACTCCAAAGGGGATTCTTGTGAATTGGTAGAGTTTTCCCGCAGCTTCAAATGCCGTGTACAGTTTTTCGCTCTCTTTAATTGGCACTTGATGGTACGCACTTTTTAAGTCTATCTGACTGAATGAATACATTGTATTTTGCGACCTTAGACACGATTGTTTCGATATGAGGTAAGGGGTAAGCGTCTAAGTCTGTGAATTTATTTATGGTCAAAGAGTAGTCAATCACGAGCCTTTTTCTATGAGTTCCCCCTCCCGCTACTAAGACCTGCGCACGCCAAGGAGAAACGCTTGGTTCGATCACACCGTCTTCCAACAGTTTTGTGACTTCTTCTGTGATAAACTTTTCGTCTTGCTCGCTATAATGTCTGGACTTCACGGCAATAGGCTTAATGTTCGGAGATAAGTTAGTAAATAAGGAGGCGGGAGGTACTAAGGCTTGCATTACGTTGCAGACTAAAGGTTCTTTCGGTCCACCAAAATTGAATTGGATACTGGAATGTTCTTTGAGTATATCATGGCCGATGATAGCGTCGGCACAAAGGTTACTGACGACAAGGAATGGTCGGTGTTTGTGCGTATATTTGTTAATCGTGACTTTTGCAAAACAAACACTTTTTACGAAGGACACATTATTTGTAGAGGCCAGTGTGATAATCTGCCGGTGTGTCTTCTGTTTCAGCTTCATTAGACGTGCTATTTTCTCATCTATAAAACTCACTGAACTCCCTGTGTCAATCAAAGCATCGGCGTTAAAGTTGTTAAGGGTTACAGGGGTAGTGGCTTTGGAAAGGCTTGATGGAGAAGCAGCTGAGATAGCATTAGCTGCCACTTCAGAATCATCAGAGTCCACGAGAGAATCTTCTGTGGCAACTATGGCGTTATTGGCAGCATTTATAGATCTGCATACATTTGCAAAATGCCCTTTTCTGGAGCAAAGCTGGCACTGCGCGTTGTATGCCGGGCACTTAGGCCTACGGTGTAAGTTATTTCCTCCACAATAGAAACAGCACCATTTAGTTTTCGGTTCTGCTGTAGTTACTCGAGAGTTTTTAGTGTTCGCAGATACGCGACTCGACACTGGTGCCACTGACAAAGCGTTCAAATTTGTTTCATTAGCGCCACTTGACATTGCTTGGGAGTCCTTTTCTGCAGTCTCTAATGAGAGAGCTTTGTCGACAGCTTTATCTAATGTGAGAGAAAGATTTTCAAGCAATCTTTCTCGGATTTTCAGCGACAGTATTCCAGGAATAAAAGCACCTCTTATAGCTTCTTCCTCATGTGTTGTAGCAGTAACAGCTTCAAAATTACAGTCACGGGCCAAGAGTCTGAGCGACCTCACGTAGTCGGATATAGATTCGTTTGACTTTTGCTTTCGCGTAGCTAACAAGTAACGAGCCAGTATTTCATTTTTGGGCTTAAGGTACATTTTATCAAGAACTTTCATGGCATTATCAAAGGTAGTACAATCGCGAACATGAGGAAAAATGAGAGCCGATAAATGGTTCATTAAAAGCTTTAGTTTTAGTGCATTGGTACCGTTAGGAATCTCCTCGAGTAAGAAATTGGTAAAAGTATATTTCCAATGGATCCACTTTAAGTCCGCTTCTGTTGCGGTGGGGTCCTCGTCAAACTTCTCGGGTCTTAGGTACCTAGCCACATTGGGCGTGGGTTTTGCATCTGTGTCGGGCATAATCAAGTTAATTAAATTGTTGCATAATTAAACGAAGAACCAATATTAGATATTTGGTTTTAATTAACTTGAATCCGAGATGACAATGAGAAACTATTGTTTACATGTCAAAGGTAACATAAGTTGACAATACACACAGAGTATAGATAATCATACTGCCAGCACTAGTAAGGAGTAAGAAGATTATATGTCAGCCGGTAGCCACCACGTGGCCCCCGACGCCCGGTGCGTCTCCCGCGGCGGAGTTGATCAAAGCCTTGTGTGTGATTGATGACCAAATGGCTGGAAAGGAAGTGAGCTCTGAGATGACGGTTGAAAGAGACAGGTGGAAAATGAATAGATGATAGAGTGCTCTGACAACATCGCCAAACATTTTGCTAACCTAACCTATCAAAAATCCATTTTATAATAGTGTCCATGTTCTTTCGCTCGCTCTATAGACCCCGCCATCCTCTTCGGAGTATTAGACATTCATTACACCGTAAATTCATCTAGTATAATTTTCCACACAAAATAAAACAAAACACCGCGTACCACTACACTACAAACATACTACAGTTTTACAATATAATCAATAGTAGTTTGACAGAAGTAAGCGCTATTTATAAACAATGGCGATAAAGCGGATAGAATAGATAAGACATTATTACACAACACACTTGAAATTATTGTTAGTGTTGTTTATCTAGTATCCAGCTCCTTGATACACTGATAAAGCTAAGCGGTTGTAGCAGGCAGTAGCACTCTTATGTTTATCTTTTTAATTGTTAAACAGAATTTTTATTTCATTGAAGATAAGAAATAACTGAGGCCTCTATTTAAAGTCAACCTGATGTCGTAAATGTTTTATTCTAATTTAATTACTAGATAGGTATAGTCTTTGTTCATACAAAAATGTATTTTAAGTCATCGTCGAAGAAAACTCGAGTTCTGAACCATTAATTAATTTAACACAATTAATGATATCGTTATCTGCAATTCTGACTCGCACGTTTCACAATTTTCGCACCAAGCTCTTAGCTTATTAGATTACATCTTCGCAGAAAATGTAGACAAAATATACCTGCCTGTTCTTATAGAATGTGCAGGTTCTTGAATAGTCTAAGCTATTTATTCTCATAAACGATGGATGGACTGTGTGAAGGATAATATGGCTAGAAAGGAGGTGACTGGTGAGATGACTAGTAATATAGAAATATGGAAGCAGACATGCTGCGCCGACCCCAAGTAAATTAGAAGTATGAGAAGAAATCTTCCCTTACCCTTATCCCAGATTCCCAGGAGGATTTCTTCTCATAAAAAAAGATTCTGACATTGGTGCTGTGAAGCTTGGATAAGTGTGACATAATCTGCGATAGGCATCAAAAAGATTGATTGCTTCACATTTTTTTTGCCGGGCTATCGAGTGTAAATAGTGCGGTAATAGTGTAACTTTTTTTTTGGCGCGTGGCTTTAATCGGAACTATAGTACCGCCATCTTAGTTTTTCAATACAATTTCATGAATGTTTGCCAACAGCGAACTTTCGGTTCCTGACAATTTCAAAAACGCTAAGAGAACTGTGCAGCACCAAATCCATATTTAAACTCCAATCCATAATATCTGACTATAAAACAAAATGCACATGCATAATTTAAACGCAGAAACACTTGAATATCTTGAGATCCAGACATGTTCTTCAACGATCTAATTTTGTCTGCAGACGCCGTCGTCGATTGCGCCGACCAAGACCACAGATGCCCGTATCAGTTTTATGATATTGGTAGTGCACCTGTGAGCCATGGAGATGTCACACCAAGGAGGGGCGGAGGGCGAGAGCCTACTGCGACAGGAGAGAGGCGCCGTCGTCATGCCGGGACAAAGAGGACGTGAGTACATAGAACTTAAGAATTACAGATCTTTGTTTTCTTCGTCGTCTGATGATTTTCATAATAATTCAAGTTAGTTGTGCTTCGACCAAAACTGCCATTTTAACACTATCCACAAAACCTGTCGTAGGACAGGTCCCTAGAGGTTCCTCATGGTTCCTTCCGGGGTGCCTACTCCAGGTGCCAAACTCTTCGCTCAATATGGGCCGATTCAATATATTATGTAGATTACCTTTGACACACGCCACTAGTAGAAGGCTCTTACTTAAGACATTTGATTAGTCTTATCGTATTGGATAATTATATCAAAGCGGGTGTTAGCTTAACCAGAAAATGCCATTTAAAAGTACAAGAAGTGTTTTATAACACTAATTTGAATTTGACAATACGTAAATTACCTTTAAACCTTAAAACTCCACTCATTTTAGCCTGCCTAATAATTTGAACAAAGCAGAACTAACTGGAAGTGTAAGTGTTAACCACTATCTTTTGTTAACTTTTAATAACGTAAGCGAGAAATATTTAAACAAAATAAAGACAAAGAAGTATAATTTTTTATATTAGAACCGTCAGAGGATAACAACAGTTGTCAAGGTAACGACAGCTACATAGATATGTAGAGAGGACACACTAAAGAGGATGTATGTGTCTTCACACCCTCGGAACTTTTTTAGAATTCTGAAATTCTCTTGAGACCAATCTTTCCGCTCAATTCTTCCAATCTTGGGCCAAAGAGCGGTTTGGTAAACATGTCCGCTAGTTGTCTGACAGATGGTACTTGTTTCACTTCAAGTTCACCATTGTTCACACATTCACGCACAAACAGATGCTTCAGCTTAATGTGCTTGGTCCGCTTATGGTATTCATATTTTGGATTTTGTGAAAGCTTTATAGCTGATTCGTTATCAAGATAAAGCTGTGGTTTTTGTAAGTCACTCAAGTCTTTCAACAGGCTAGTCAGCCACAAAATTTCTTGAGTAGTTTCGCTGGCTGCGATTATCTCCGCTTCAGTCGACGACAGTGAGACTACAGTTTGTCGCTGGCTTCTCCAGCTAATAGCTCCTCCTGAGAGTAGACACAACATCCCAGATGTTGATCTGCCTGATGTTTGATCTCCTGCGAAATCAGAGTCAGAGTAACAAACCAAATTCTTTGGGTTCTCTGTTGCGTGCCTATATATTAGACCTTTGTCAGTAGTTCCCTGCAAGTAGCGCAGGATCCGTTTCACCAACATGACATCTTTTATTGTGGGTGTCTCCAAATGTGTGGATCCTTTGCTAACAGCAAAGGCAATATCTGGCCTTGTTCCTACTGCTAAATAAGTAAGAGCTCCAACGGCCTGTCTGTACGGAAAATCTATCTTATTTTCACCGTTTGGTTCCGTATCATTGATAACTTCTTTAATTATCGGAGTCGGTGTTGACTTGCTGTTCATCATACCGAACTTATTAAGAACCTTCTTTGTATAGGCTTGTTGGCATATGGTTATTCTGCCTTTTTCGGCTTTTATTTCCATACCAAGAAAGTAAGAGGCTGGTTTAGTTGTGATCTTGAAACGAGCTTTTAGTTCGTTAATAAACTCATCTCCAGCAGCATTTGTGTTAGACGCTACCAATCCATCATCAACGTAGAGTCCAATTATGACTTTGGACTGTCCTCTGATTCTGGTGTATAAACAAGGGTCTGCTTCACTTTGTTTAAAACCAGTTTCTGTCAGGAATTCGGAAATGCAAGAATTCCAGCATCGTGGCGCTTGTTTGAGCCCGTATAGACTGCGGATTAGTTTGCATACCCGTTTAGTTCCGTCTTGGAAGCCTTCAGGCTGCTTAATGTAAATTTCTTCCTCAACTGTTCCATTCAGGAAGGCTGTTGTGACGTCGAATTGACGTAGGTTAAGATTTTCTTTAGCACTGATTGCTATAATTGTTCGTATAGTGCTGAGTCGAGCCACAGGACTAAAGGTTTTATCGTAATCGATACCTTCTTGTTGTGAATAGCCTTTAACTACCACTCTGGCTTTAAATTTATCAATGGAGCCATCTGGATTCGTTTTCAGTTTGTAAACCCATTTACAAGATAGTGCTTTTCGTCCTTTAGGCAACTTCACTAAATCCCAGGTTTTATTTTCATTTAGTGAGTTTATCTCGTTCTGCATTGCTTCGAGCCATTTATCTCTGTTAGGTGAATCTAATGCTTGTTTATACGTCACTGGATCTATAGGTAAATTTTCAACTTCAGCGACAGCTGCCAATACATAATCATCATACCTTTTTGGTAGTTGTATTGTTGATCTAGGTCTAAGATCGTGTCGATTTAGTTCAGAATCTTGTTCTATTTCGGCTACATTTTCATCATCAATGTCTTCATGATCAGAGATTTCATGGTACTGTTCACTATCAGTATCAGGTTCTTGATCATTATCATCGTACTGAGTAGTATCTGCATTCACGTCGTTTTCAATAACGTTATTTTGTTGAATTTCATCAACAACATCGATATCTACTACCATTTTCTTGATTTCTGGAGCCGAATCACCATTCTGGTTTTTATTGTATGTAAAGTTGCTAACATTACCTGTAGTGTTTGAGTAGTAATTTGCTTTTACAACTTTTACATCTTTGGAAATAATACTTTTGCGTTTGGATGGAACATAAACTCTGTATGCTTTGCTGGTATCTGAGTATCCAACAAACATTCCTGGTATTGCCTTGGATGCAAACTTATGACCTCTTGGTCCTTTCTTCAGTACGAAGGCTTTGGATCCAAAGGGATGGAGATGATTAACACAGGGCTTTCTTAGTATCCATTTCTCGAATGGTGTTTTATTATCAATAGAACTGTTTATTGATCTATTAGATAAGTAATTTGCTGTATTAATTGCTTCTGCCCATAGGTTTAATGGTGCTTTTGCATCAATAAGCATAGCTCTGGCTTTCTCCACTAGTGTTCGATTTTTTCTTTCAGCTATACCGTTCTGGTGAGGTGTATAGGGTGCTGAAAAACGTCTGGCAATCCCGTGTTCCTTTAGATAGGCTTGAAATTTCCCGTTAACATATTCTGTGCCGTTATCCGTTTGCAAATGTTTAATTTTATTTCCAGTAAAATTTTCCATTTCTTGTTTGTACTCTTTGAATTTGTCTAGTACTTCAGATTTGTTTTTTAAGAAGTATACCCGTCCATACCTACTGTAATCGTCAATGAAGGTGACGAAGTATCGGTTCTTAGCGTCAGAAGGTGTACGGATAGGACCACAGACATCACTGTGAACAATGGCTAGACGTTCATTAGTTCGAGGAGTAATTCGCTTGGGAGGACTTGTCACTCGAGTCATTTTCGATTCTATGCATGTTTCACAATCTGACAAAGTCTCATTTTTATTAAAGTTTAACCCAATCAAAGTATCATTATTCAGAGCTAGGTGGAGGTCTGGGATGTTCATATGACCGAGTTTCCTATGCCAGTCGCGTATGGAACCTTGCTCCGCATTTATTGATCTTTTTTCAGGAATAGCCGCAAAGCTTTGTTCAATGTTTGGCAATTTTACATGATATAGACCCTTTGACTTTGTTGCGGTCATTAACAACTTCCCAGTTTTATTACGTACGACTGCTTTGTCTCTATCAAATTCTACTGATGCACCGTAACTTGTGATACTCGGTACCGATAGTAGATTTGTGTAAAGTGTGGGTACATATAGTGTGTTTTCTAAATGTATTTTCCCGAATTTGTTGTTAAATGAAACTCTGCCTTCACCCATAATTTCCGTAGAGTGAGCTTCAGATGCAAAGTTCAGTTTTCTTGAAACAGTCTTCATATCTTTGAAGAACTCACGATGAGGCGTCATATGAGAAGTGCAGCCACTGTCAAGTACCCATTCGTCCTCGTTGTGACGGTTTGAAGTTAAAAGGCACTCTTCAGCATAGTGAGAGTTATCATTGTTGTTTGGCTTAGACTTCTTTTCTTTATTCTTCTTCCAGCAATTAGAGCATATTTTGTGAGATTTCTTCTGAAAAATTTTGCTACCAGTCTTCTTGCAGATTTTACAAAAAGCATATAGAGCGTTCTCTTCTTCATGGTCATGATGTTGTTCACCAGATTCATAGTCTTTATTATGATGACGAGCGTCACTTTCTTCAATAATTTTAATTTTAAGATCTTCCGGTTTTGGCAAGACGTCACGTGACTCTATAGCAACGCGGAAATTTTCATATTCAGAGGAGAGGCTGTATAGCATCATTATAGTTAATAGATCCTTATGAATATCCACGTCCATATCTGCCAGTTTTTCCACCGTGTCCATGAACTTGTTTAAGTGTGCACGTACATCATTTCCTTCAAGTTTTGAAAGGATTATTTGCTTCAGAAGATATGCCTTACGTGCCGGTCCTTGACTCGCATGAATGTCTTTGAGTTTGTCCCACAAAGCCTTTGCTGAGGTGCATTTTTTAATTTCTCTTAGTTGAGAAGGAGCGATTATTAAAATCAATTCTGATTTTGCTTGTTTGTCCCCTTCGATGTCTTCTGCACTAGCGTTAGTTTTTGGGGTACACTCAACATACTTCCACAATTTGTTTTTTGTTAATACAGCTTCCGCCTGTATCACCCAGGTATCATAGTTGTCCTTGTTTAGTGGATCAATGTGAATCGGCATGTTTGCAGCACAGGCATGAGACCTTAATAACAATCTGCTTACCGACGTTTTTTTTTTTTTTACTTTATTCGCTCTGCTACCATGTTAACTTTTAATAACGTAAGCGAGAAATATTTAAACAAAATAAAGACAAAGAAGTATAATTTTTTATATTAGAACCGTCAGAGGATAACAACAGTTGTCAAGGTAACGACAGCTACATAGATATGTAGAGAGGACACACTAAAGAGGATGTATGTGTCTTCACATCTTTGCGGAAATATCCGATAAGCCACTGAGTCACAGACCATGACCTTATCATGGGAATACAAGAACTCCTTTATGCTAACGAAGTCCAGTCGAAGTCGACCGCACATGGTGATTGGGCTGGCCTAGCGTAGTACCAGGTTTTAACAGGATAAGAGGCCAACTTCTACTGGGTTTGCCACTGATGTGGATGACGGACGCACAGGGAAGTGTGGCTGAAGTAAGGAAAGGCCTATATCTAGCAGTAGGTGATCTGGGCTGAATGGCTGATGATGACGTGAGTCCTACTTTATTCTTCCTTCGTATCAATGGAACAACTAGTCCGATTTCTTAGGCTCAGTAGTTGTTGTACTTCTATAATAAACAAACAAGATTTCAGGAAAAGGTGATTCATACACTCAGGGCATTCATAATACATGAACGGTCGCACATCTCGTGATGTTTGCCAAATATCATGCGTCGGACGTATAGGACAGGAGTGTCCAAAAAATTCTCGCTGAAATGAAATCACGTACGAGTCATCGTTTTATAAAAGGAGTTTAAGGTTATTAAACCACACTACGGTAATTATACCTACTGTGCTAAATGCGTATCGGTCTGACCTTGCCGATGTGATTTGCTTTTCCTAATCTGAATTCAAGAACGTTTTTTAATGATGAGCTACGAGATGTAAAAGACATGAAGAAAAGACTTGATCCCGAAAATTTTCGATTTTGACACACGAATGCTACCTGGCAAGCGGGCGTATAACACGAGGCAGATCTACTTGACACAAAGTAGTAGGTAACAAGTATTGGATTACGATTTGCTTCGTCTTGTCCCGTCCATCGCTCGTAAATATTTGATTGAATGTCTTTGATTTTGAGCTATTGATGACATTTTGAAGAGTAACACATTTGTTACTCTTCTCCATTGGTTATGTATCAAAGATCCACATTTGAACCAAACTATAAAACTTTTCTCATCTTGCAATACTCTTTGGTAAATAAACCACATTGTTCGAGGTCTAAAACTAACATCATTCTTACCACAGCCTTAATTACAACAAGGGGTCATGCTAAACGTTCCCAAGCAATGTAATTACATTAATTGTTTCAAAAGACTACACCAAGAAACACAAAGGCTTTAATACCATTTAGTAGCACGAACTTGGTATTTGCATAACTGCTGCATTGAATTTTTCAACTATCAAAGGCATTAACTTTGATAGTTGAAAGTAGCGAAAGAAAGACCAATATAAAAACGACAAAAATGTCACGATAAAGAAAAGGAATCTATATCCAAATTGGAAAGTTACCAGAAACGAACATGTACGGTCGAACAAAAAATTTGATTATTCTGACAAAAGTTATAAATTGCCTATAACTGTGGCGTACGTTTTTCTAATAGCCCACTGTGCACTGTGTCCATTAAAAATAGACTACAATACTGTCGCTTGTGTATCCAACATGCATGGAATTTGAAAGTTATTACAGTTTTTACTTCGTGAGCTGGGTTCAGTTTTTGATTATCCTATCAAAAATTAAAGAGAAAACCAAGTCGTATTATATTATATGTAAGATTTGTAAAGATTATGCTGTATCATCCAATATAAGCTAGTTTGACCCCGTTACCGGTCAGTAGGTACTATTCTCATTTTGACCCTTTTATTGGACCATTAGTATTATAAATGGTCTTATTCCTGTGATGTTTGCGTTCGAGAATGTTTGCAAACTTAAAATTGCTACAAATAGACTGCAGTAAAATGCAAAATCCAAATAAGTTTTCTCATAAAACTACAATAGAGAAACTTTGTGTTTATTTAATACTATAACATTGCTTTCTTCGCTTGCTGCAAAGTCAGTTTTATGTCTATTCCAATTTTCAAGTATTCCTTTGGATATTGACACAGGGGTTTTCTTCTTCTCGAATGCAGTCTTTAGTCCTACCAGTACGTAGTAGTGGTACTTTCCTACAAGCCCAAAACATGTCTAGCCCTTATAACCTACTACTCTTCATAATGTTAGCATCATCATTTGAACAGTCTGCTTGCTTTATGGGCTTGCCGTATTGTTGGCCTGTAGGGACACCATTGACTGTGACCTGACAGCTTTGTCATTTGCCTTGTTTAAATCCTGGAACTCTCCAGGACTTGAATGGAAAAACCTGCACCCAACGCTAGTGGTACACGATGAGCAGGGGAGAAGATGCGTAGTGTTCTGCCACATAAGTATAAGACAAGTGACAAATGCCTCTTCAAGGAGATTTTTCTCTTAAGTCTATGTAAATTAATAGCATATTACTGACACATACAATACATACATATATCACACGTGTGGTCTGAACAATGGCTCATCATACATTATTTACGAATGTCTCTTATATGACTTCCATATTTTCCTAACATTGCAAAATATCATAATTCTATGCCACTAGCTCTTACGCCTGTAATAATGGCTAATTTGAGCTACGTATGCACTATGCAGAAATTGTTGGTGTACTCGCGTTACTAGCATAGTGTCGTTGTTGGAAATTATGCTTTGTTGCAAAATAATATTGTGTAGCGAGTATCAAGACAAAATTGGCTCGCAATTATATTACGGTGTTATGTTCTCCATTCACTGTTTTAACTCTCTCTATCTTGTTCAACCTATGTGAACTAATTCTCTTCTCTTTTCGCTCCTCGTGGTATTTTCAGAAGTCTTGTACAAGTTTTGAGTACTTATTGCGATGGCATTGCTTCACACTTTGTCATGGCTTTACATTGTATGTTTTCATACCCATACCTTATTTTAAACGCTTCATCTGAAAACTGTCAAACAGTTGGCATTAACTCGAGCATTTTTTGGCTCTAACTGCCATAAGTTCTCTTAATATATTATTCTTAGTGATCTCTGTACAGTATGTTGCCTGTCCTTCATCATCTGCCTAACTTTTGCCCAACTATCGGGGTCTTCTTTCAGTCTTACCTGATTATCTGATACAGATTCAGCTGTATGTAAAATAGTGGTATTCACCAGTATTTTATTTGGAGCCCCTGCCTGTCCGTCAGCCGTCTGCTCTAATATCAAATTATCAACTTTCTACGAATTTTTGTTTCTACTTTCCTCGTCTTTATTAAGAGTATGATATTTTTTTGTTTTTAAAATCGTTCAGTATACAGACTGATAAGAGAAGGTTTCTAATTATACTTTTTTCTTTCATTAGCATAGAGGAAACATGTCATCGTTGTAAATTTTAGATAATGACACTATCAGCTACTAGTTTGCGGCTTATACTTAGTACTTAATTAGCTAAGTGATCTACTTTAAAAGCTTTTATATTATAAGGGGATATTATTTTCCTTTTATAGTAGGTATTTCTCATGTCATAAATAATACTAAACCTATGGTTTTAATAAAATAAAAAATAACTGAATTATCAAAATTCCGATACCGCCAACCCAACTGCCTATTTGTGAATCAGCCTTGTTTACAGAATATTATTTTAATATGAAATTATTCATGTATTTATAGACTATACACTCATTTGCAATCAACATAATAAATGCATGAAAGAAGACTGAGACCTATAAAAGTTACTTTGCTAAAACATACCTTAGTCAAAGCAGGACTAGTCTAAGTAACGTTTATTCAACGTTCCAAACTAACCAAATAAATTCTACTGAAGTAATAAGCAAACAAACAGACAGACATGTTTAATATAAAAGTCTTCTTGGGGTCGGCGCAACGCGATTTCTTCTTCCATTCTCCCTTGTAAGACTTTTTCATAATAACTACTGCATAAAGGGGCTAACAAACTGCTAACACAAATCCCATCGATAAAGCTTATAACGATGACGACAGTTTTGGCGTTATGACTATAATTTTAGGTTCTAAAGTTGGAAGATATATAAGACACCTCGGTTTTAACGACACGACGGAAATATAGCTGAGCGTAAAGCCTAAGCCACACTGGAGCTTCGCTTCGTAAGAGCGTAGCTAAAACAAGTGACAAATTACATGTGGAACACCTGGCCACGAGCTACGTGAACACACGTCTTGTGGCAGCATCATCATAGCCTTTTCCCAACTATTTTGGGGTCGGCTTCCAGTCTAACCGGATGTAGCTGAATACCAGTATTTTTTTACATGGAGCGACTGCTTATCTGACCTCCACAACCCAGTTCATACAGGGTAATACGATACCGCGTGGTAAGACTGGGGTGGTCAAACTTTTTTTGAGCCACTGACTACCTGTAACGACAGCTGTTTGACAGCAACTTTTGATAAAAGATAAGTTATTTACAACATGCCACGAGTCACCGCGACCAATGTCGCTTGCAGCTCAACGATATTCTCGCGAAGAACACAAGCAATTTGCGCATTTTTGCAAGTTGCTTCGCCTGAGAGGAATGGGGCGTTGTACCGAAGCATAAGGGGAATCCACACTACTAGGAGACCCGCTTCTCTTGCAGTGTGACGCTAAGCGTCATTGTGGCCAATCATCCACGGCCCACAACAGTCCCCTGCTGGACATAAGCCGCTCCACTCAGCTTGATTTTCGGCAACTCTCATTCACTGGCAACCAGGCAGCCTGCAGAGAATGTGACCTATGCAATAGTAAAGCCACCTCTTGGTCTCGCTACGAGCATGTAGCTTAGATTACACGCACTAAACCTAGCGCATATATCTGTGGTTAAACCTAAGCCCTCGTTCACAAGGAGTTTTTTTATTGCGCACTGGACTTTCAACTCTTGGCATAGAGCAGAGCATTGAGAATCCAACAAAACACTTTTCTGTGCTTCAAAATAAGCACACGGTTGAAATTTCCGCACTCAGGGCTAAGCAGTGCGTTGAAAAACCAGTGCGAGAGAAAACAGCGCTCTGCGAACGAGGCTTAAGAGTGTTTTCGAGTGCTTGCTGTGGCATTTACTACGCATTTATTCGCACTACGACTCACACCGCTCATTATAATGTTTCCTTATTACTTGGAATACGTCAATTGCACGATTATAAGATACGATACGAGCCAAGAGAATGAATAAGACAAGCCGGATGATTATTGTCAACATATTCAGTTTCATGCATATTAATCAGATGAGGGAATTGGTTGTCGAGTCACAAAAATACTCGTAGGATCATTTTCTTCAAAACATGTTTATGAAATTAAAACGATTCATCTCGCATTTTGTTTTTCGGCTTGTAAGAAAGAAAACGAGCTAGCTTTCTGATTGTCTTATTTAATTCTATTCTAGTCGTTCCATCTCGAATTAGCACCTATTCGCGAACGTCGGTTACGTCTTGAATATTATGTTATCATGTCCACCTTGTTATGTTTAGTCTTACGTCAGATATATTCGTGATTGAATCAGCATTGTTTGTAAGTGAATCTTGACTGTGATTCTCAGTTGCTTACTAGAACATTAATCATCATTCTGTTGCCCTCGTATCAATTTACTTGGTGTCGCCGCAGTATATCTTCTTTTAAACTTTTATTAGTCGTTATCTCATTAGTGACCCTCTGCCTAGCCAAATCATCTTACACAAACTCCAACCATTCTGTCGTATAATCAAACCTTACTAGAACGTTTTCATTCTCCTCAATTATCCTAATTTATTTGTGGTAGGCGCAGCATGTGTTCTATACTTCTCTATTGCTCGTTATCTCAGCAATCACCTCGTTTTTAACCATGTCATCCTTCATAAAGTTCATCCATCGTTTCTTTGGTGTTTCTCTACTGTTATCATCATCATTATCCTAGCCATTTTCAAACTATGTTGGGGTCCGCTTCTAGTCTAACCAGTTGCAGCCGAATCTTTATGTTTCTCCAATCTTATAACCATTGATATTCATACCCAACACCCTGACTACAACAGGCAAAGATGGACAAATGACAGCCGGGACTAACAGCAATCTATGTTCACTTCAAACTTCACTATTTACACAAAACTTTTCCGAGGCACAGAGGTAACTCGGCATGTAGGGGTGGTCACCCATCCACAGACCAACCTAGGTAAGCACGGTTTAAACTAAAGATTGGCCTGAGCGGCCTGTTATTATTTAGGCACACGATTTTTGGATCCATCATCCATGTTAAACCGCTGTCTTGAGTATTTTTTCTACAACCATTAACACGAAGAAAAACGTCTTCCTTAAAATTTTATTTCGAATAGATAAAACCATCCCAAGGAAGCTATAAGCCTGACTGACAGGAATAAAGTTCCAAAACATTTTTATTACCGAGCTCAAAATTCATGATGCGCGTGACACTTAAATGAAGGGAGGAGAGGCTTTCGTATAATTAAATAAATATAAAGGTGTAGATGTTCTATAGGATGACACAATGCAGATCCTGACCTTCGCAGGTCGATGTTCCGCGTGGGTTGGAGCCAAGCTAAGTGGCTTTTGTTCAAGATAGCATATACGTATGAGACGTATGCATACTTTCGTTTAACTCTTGGCCACGACCCACGCGTTCAGGCGACACGCGTCTTGCGACAGTCATCGTCTGCATAGCCTTTTCCCAACTATGTTGGGGTCGGCTTTAAGCCTAACCCAAAGTATGTAAATGAATACCAGCTTTTACATGGAGCGACTGCATATCTGATCTCCAGTTAGTACTGGGTACTGGGCAGACTTACCCGTTGGTAAGACTGTTTGCCGGACTGTCATCGAGCTCCTCCACGCGTCCTGCGATTATGACTGCGGGGAAAACAATGGAAGAAGTTGTTTAGAGCATGTCGCTGAATTCCATACCCGCAGCCAGTTCTGAGTCCGGTCGGTTTGACCGTACAGTCATAGCGACACGACTTGCCGATGTAACTATAAGCACGCGAAGCTCACACACAATTGACACGCGTATTTCCCGGCTATAAGCTACATGTTTACTGACGCATGTCTTATCGCCCGAGACCGTGGCTTAGGCCTAAGGGGCTTTTGTTTGAGCTATCATACACATACCCGAAGTATACATATTTTCCTTTATGAAAGAGGAATGTGAAGAACTTCGAGTGCCTGTGGGTGTAGTTATAATGGGTAGATCAGTTTTGCTCCTATAAGATTGGAGAACTTATTACTTACCAAGTAATTTAAGGTTCATGCGTGTAAAACACGGTTGCTAAAGTATTTTGCGTATATTCCAATTCCTGTGGCTAATTTTTAATACCCTTTTAGATATGCTAACCGCTTCCGGGAAAACTGTTGAATGCTCGTTATTCCAATTGTTAATAATATGAAACAATGAAATGCTTATCATGACTTTTAAATCCACTGGGGCGATAAATAGTAGGTCATTAGATACAAAAAAAAATGTAGGAGATTTCAGACCACGAACCAACTGAAGTATGGACAGATTTCCTTACCTTCACTTACATAAAAAAATAGAGCCTGAACTGTCTCACTCTATGTATATTCCTTTTACTCCTTTCGGCTTAGGGCATCTCCCATCACGCTATCTTCTCGATCCCCTGTCAAGTGGCCTAATACTGGGAGAAAGACTCCCCTTTCTCCTTTGAAATCTCTCTATTCGGGGGCGATAACTTGCCATGTTGGCCCTGGCCCTGGTAATCTTGATTACACACTGTCACACCATCTTCTCCGCGGTCTACCTCGGCGGCGATTTCCTCCGTCAGGCGTCCAGTGATTGACGATCTTTGCCTCCGGGTGTATTCGCGCTACGTGATCTGCCCACCACTCACATTTTAGCTTGGCTGAATTAGCGAATATGTCAAACAATAATAATATGGTAAAAACGATTCCACAGTTGATAAGGTCATAGGTTGATGAAATCAGTGGAACAAAGCAATCAAAGAATGCAAAGAGCAACGAAGAGCCTAGGTAATAAATCAAATGATATGAACGCAGTGACGTTATCAATGAGGCGACCGACGTGAGTTTTGAACTCAACTAGGTATATGTAGCCGCGCTGTTAGATAAACATTTACTTACGCCCGTGTCAGTTGACGGATTTTATGATGCGAACATGTGTGGGTTTGTACGACCTATATTAACAGCCTATAACGGCCATAGTATACTCATTGGTAATGTTGACGGAATCTTTCTCTTAGGTAGAGGAAGCCTGTGCACAGTGCACTAGCTGTGGAAACTAAGCCGATAACTACTGGAATCACGGGATATCTGAAACAGTATGTTCTTCTTCCTTCGTGTCGTCAGAAGCTACAAGATTGTGATTGCGTCTTGACTTGACTGCCCGAAAACTTTTTAAGTATAGTCATTGTTGGGGTTTTTTTTCTCTGTCAGTATGTTGTAAGTATATTATTCTCCCTTTTTTTGTAAAAACCTTTTCTCAAAAATAATTTTGTACTGTTCAACTGTGACAATATAGGCCTCGGGACTACGTGAAGAAAGTGCAAAAACAATTCGTTTTAGTGTAATGTCGTAACATGCCACCGTGTATGAGACATTCGAGGTTATTTGCACTGAGCCTGGGTTGAATACCCAAACAGAAGGGTTAAGGTCGAATGTCATTGTGGACGCACACGTGCTACAGAAATTGTTGAACATTCCCGCTGCCTGTTTGTGTGCCGTCCCATTAGCCTTTGGGTCCAACCTAAGAGGATTACGCAGGGTCCACGATTCTAATTTTAGTTGTACCACTTCACTTTGACCTCAAAATTCATCGGCATGTCATAGAGAGACCTGTCCATATCTTTTTATGATTTCCAGACCTACAATCTATTCACACAATTGATCCACATAATTAATTTCATTTGATATGAATTCCAATCACTCACTTTACAAGTGGTTCTTGGAAAAGATGAGTCCTCTCATAGCCGCTTAGCCTATTCTTTTACTCTCTGATTTCATGATAACATATGAAAATTGATGAGTATCTTTTCTGAGCAAATCGCTTTGATATGCGTGTTAGAGACTATCTGGAGGCAGTTTTTGTTTTTTTTTTTCGTATCACGAGACTCGAAAACTTTGTGTAACGTAACATAGTATAATAAAGATGAAACTCCTGAAGCCGTATCTTATGATGTCTGGAAAATCTTAATTAAAATGTGGGCACTTAAGTTTTTGCTGCTCCTAGAAAATAAGACGGCAACTTAAGATTTCTCCTACAACAAATCTTATAGCAACACTTGTAGCGAGCCGTTATTTCAGGGATGAAAGCCAGCCAAAACCACAGTAGCGAAATAAATCGTTAAAGGTTTTACACAAGTAGGTCAGAGACTCTACAGAAATACTTTTTAATATTTTTCGCGCGTCTCTCCCTATAGTCTCTGGTCTTAATGTCATATTTATTGTGATGTCTGGCGACCAGAGAGTAAAATACTGCTAGCGACAGCCTTTCTCTTATTTATTATTACAATATATCAATATTTGTGGTTGTTTTGTATGTGCTTGGTTAGCTGTTTTGTCCTGTTAGTGGAAGATTTGAAAATTCTGGAAGCTCACTGGCTCTGTGTAAGTTTATAAAAATAGTACACTTTGTCACGCAAGTTTTTTTCCAAGGTAAGTTAAGCCAATTAGATCAAAAGGGCAGAGGATGATGAGCAATAGCGATAGGAGGGATAATATACTGTTGTATTCTATGTGCCGTGTTGGTCTAGCAGTCAGAAGCGCCTCTGATGGCTGAGAATGAGGTCCCGGGTATCGCAAGGCGCTGGACAAAAATAAAAGACATAGAGGTGCGGGCGCGGACATATAACTCTTCCGCGACACTTTCATACAAACTGTATAGTAGCGTTGCGACTTCAAACATAATAGAAATAAAAGAGGGCGTGGACACGACCCTTCTATACATTTTGTATGAAAGAGACATGTCCGCGCCCCGTCCGCGTCTTACGTCTTTTCTGTGTGTCCAACGCCCAAGTAGGACAGAGGTAGTGGTATTGAGTTTTTCCATCCGTATCAGCTCGTATTATCTGGATTGTTCCGGTTCCCGGTTATAGCCTCGCCATCTACCACTTTAGGACTTAAACGCAACTGGGGACCATCGATACACACCTGGTCTGCCCTTCCTGCATAATATACTACCGTGATGTTATGTTTAATTTATACAGTTCTTGTGTATAACGTAGTACTACTGCGATTTGTAAAGAAGCAATTACATTCAATCAATGAAACGAGCAATAGAAGCACATTAAGCTGGTGCCAGGCAGTCTTGCTAATGTAGCATTCACATTTAACTAAACGTGGAACACTGTAAACTGTGTAGTCTATTTTAGTCTCGCGTTTGCGTTTATGTGTGTGACTAATAGGTTATGGCTTGTGGCACAGTACATTGATAGACAACTTTGCAACTGAATGCATTTAAAATTATTTCTTGCTAAAGCTGATCTGAGAGCTTATTTTTTAGGATTTCGTTGCCAAATGGCAAAAACGCAACCCATATAGGTTAATCCTGTCTGTTTGTATGTCTGACTGTCCGTCCGTATGTCACAGCCGACTCGCACTTGTCCGGTTTAAAATATTATTTGAATCATTCTCTTATTCCTCGAAATGAGACGCATTAATTAACGTAATACAAAATTAAAAAAAAAATGCAACGGTCTTGGAATTCGGCATTCAACATCTTGAACTCCCGTGTCGTAATGATCGAGTGGTTTGGATAGACGCAGTAGGATACTGACTATCCACACAACGTTTTGTAAGTATAGAAAATGTCACCTTATGAACATTTAATTTAACGCTCCACCTTTATTTTGGGACCTCTTTCTCCCGAAATTAAGGAAATGTGTGGAGTTGTGACTTCATCTGCTTACGAAGCGTAGTTCCGCTTTTATTAAAGCCATTTTTTTTGGTGACATTTTTCCAATTCAAAGCCAGGACCCAGGTATTTAATATTTGGCCCCCACACCGCCATAAATATGGCAATACATTTTTATTGGTCGTAACTTAGTTTCTAGGATTTACCACGTCCGTACGCTCGCACGCAATATTCTTAATAAATTGTCATCAAAATATTTAAATTTTCGCTGGTAGCATTATTTCGCGGTAGTTTATTATGTATTGTGGTATATTATTTCAGTGAATATTATGTATTCAGGTAATAATACCTGATGCTTGCTTTATACAATTTTGTTCATTGACCCAATTTTCTTTACGCGTATCAGTAACGCAAGTAAATAAATGAGGTTAAGGTTGGTAGACAGTTATCGAATGCCAGATGGTTCAGACTACAATTTATTATAGGATGGTAAAAAAACACTATCACTATCACTACATATTATAAAAACAAAGTCGCCCGCCGCGTCTGTCTGTCCCTATGTATGCTTAGATCTTTAAAACTACGCAACGGATTTTGACGCGGATTTTTTAATAGATAGAGTGATTCAAGAGGAAGGTTTTAGAATATAATTTTACGCGGGCGAAGCCCGGGCATCGGCTAGTATATATAATAAAACAGTCCTCCGCCGCCTTTGTCTGTTCGCGATAAACTCAAAAACTACTGCAGCAATTTTCATGCTGTTTTCACCAATGGATAGAGTGGTTCTCGAGGAAGGTTTTAGTAAATAATTTGTACACGAAGCCGCGGGCATCAGCTGGAAACGTTTAAAGAAACCGCGTGTCACTGACTCAGGTACTTGTGTGGGTGTCAATGACCCTTGCATCTTAAACAGGATAGAAGGAATACCAAAAAAAAAAACTGTTTCCTACAATTGTGAATTGTAGGAAAAACACCACACTTTTAAAATTATTGTTCGGAACCATTATTTTTCATCGCCTTTTTTATTTTATTAATCTTTTTGCACTTTACTTATTTAGCAGTCCACTGTTTACCCCGCGTTCTAGCTTTTCCCTGTCACACTTACATTAACCATTATTTATACGATGCCAAAAAAGGCCATTTCTTTTCTTTAATTCATTGGCTTAACGACCTTCAAAGTATACTTTACGTTTCAATCTGATATAGCTGTTAATCAGATTTCTCTCCATAATCCACTATCTCTTTCCATAATCTGATTACCGACCGACTCGGGCAAGTCTACTTTGATAAGTAATAAAAACTCGCACTGTGTAATTTATTTATACAGCGTGTATGTTATAATTTATTAAGGGGGATGCTCCAAGGTAGCCCGCGAAATTGAAATTTTCTTACGTTTTTTGCAATTTGCAGGGGAGTGCTA
Source organism: Xestia ashworthii (assembly GCA_950022955.1). Classification (NCBI taxonomy): domain Eukaryota; kingdom Metazoa; phylum Arthropoda; class Insecta; order Lepidoptera; family Noctuidae; genus Xestia; species Xestia ashworthii. Next base: position 14,675,372 of record OX465570.1, on the reverse strand, counting down.
AGTTGTATGTTGATAAACATATCAGTCGCGACTGTAAGACGTATTAAGTTACAGAATTATAATCATCAAAATCATCAATACAACCTTCCAAGTTCATAAGAGTCGATGAACGAATTTTTCACGGTCCAAGTCCTTCTTCGACTCATTAAATAAAACATAAAACTTAGCACTGCCCTGAAAATTGCAAAAAGCGTAAGAAAATTTGAGTTTCGCGGGCCACCCTGACGCTTTCACCTTAAGGGTGTTATTGATTAGCACAGGAACAACTTCTTCAGAAATTCAATTTTAAGATTTTCGTACCTTTTGGATAGTAAAAAAAAAAATATGGCCTTCTATTACAGCCTCTGCCGCATTTCTGACTTTTAGTATTTCCATCTGGGCTGGTCCCAAGTTTTTGATCAGTATTAGAAACAGGATCGATTGGCATCAAAGAATGTTTGCGATTAAATGGCCATTTTCACACAGTACACAACACACACACACACACACACACTTTTTAACTGTATTTTTTTTTGAAATCTGAATGGCTACCAAAATTTCACGACAAAATTATGTAGACCATTTTCATGTAGCTGCAACGGTTAAGGTAGTTCCCCTTACTGAAAGTAACCCTCTGAAAGTTTAGACCCTGTATAAATACAATCAATCTCCTTGACACTTTTATCTCTACATGTACAATATCGATGATAAGTGAAAAGTTCAGTGTTGGTAGTTACAGAATGGGTACAAATTGATAAGGAATCTTTGTTATAGTGTATGCTATGCTAATAGCGGGTTTGTTGTCAAAGGGATACGGTATAATTTTAACATGCACGTGTAAAATTATACCCTACGAACAAGTTTGACCCTGGTTTGACCTGATAGAATTTGGAATATAATAAAATCCATATAGTGAGTGATAGTAAGAGATATTTATTTCAATGCGTAGTGAAAAAGGATTGATCCTTGCAAAAAATTAAAACCCTTAAAATTATTACTTAACAAAATTTAATTCATAATTTAATTCATATGACCACCACATTCAGGACAAAACACTGAATCACGAAAAAAAATAGCCGTTTGGTTTGTTCCTTATAAATGTTCGCATTACTTGTCTAAATGTATGAAACACTAAATGTAATGATGAGTACAATGACCCCTTAAGAGATTTCGTGCATGAACAGATAGACCTTATTTAAAGCTCACCTTTGGGGAGTTCCTAATCCTAACCCAATGATTTGGAAAATAAACAGTCTACACCACGTCCTAACTCCCAAAGGCTCAACGGAATATGAAATGTAATCTAATCTAACACACACCCCTTATCACAAAACAACCGCAGAACTTACTTAGACTTTCAAAACAGAACAAGACTCTTCAGATGAGAAAAACAAAGGCAGCATTCCCCTTTCTTAAGTCTGTGAGGATGAATATCTTTCACAAAGTGATGTCTCCCGCAGCTATTCAATCTCGGTAAGCTCATACCAACTCGTTTCCGCTTCCATACTGACCTATAATGTACGATAAGTAGGGTAACCGTGTTTACTAGGCCATTGAGGATAAAAGGGATTGGATATTCATCGTTACTGATAAATAATGTAGAAATAGGAGTTGTAGAGTTGAGTTGTCTCAAAATTTTTTGTTTGATTACCGAAATCATAATTCAATAAAATGAGTTCCACATACGATTCCAGCCAACTTTCTTTGTTTACGCGGTCGCGGTGGCAAAGTGTAACAAAGTTCTTTCTAGGGGGGTCGTCCTTTAATCACGAGGTTCAAAAACAGGGGGTAAACAATGGGATAATGTGACAATCACGTGTTGTTTTTCGTGGTATAAAAACTTGATTGAATGTGTAACGATTTTTTTTTACCTATAATAAAGGGTGTAAAACACCTCTTAACGAAGCTGAAAGGCAATTGTTATCCAGGCATTGCGATCATTTTTTTGTTCTACATCATACCTGGGAACCTTCTAGTTACGGAGATATGGGGGGTCAAAGTTACAACTCTTTGACAAGTTTTTTTTTTAAATACTTACAGGTTTTTGTTGTAAGATTTTTACTTAAAACACCTCCACGACCCCCGTACTATTTAATCCATCCATCCACCAGCACAATATGTTAAGTGCGTTACATTGAGTTCTACCACAAAACATGATTTTTTACCCCAAAAAAGAAAGTTGTTTCCCAGCAATAATTTTTGCGTAAAGTTACTTACTTAGATGTACAGAATGCTTGGTTGACGGCTTTGTGATGAGGTTATTTACACCCTGTATAGGTACTGTTTTTTTTCTTTTTTCAAACAGATTCTAAAAGTATGTGATTATTTTCAATAAAAAATACTGGGACCCCGGAAGGGTAGTCTAAAATGTCACAAACATAATATCACCAGTCACCACGCCGGGGGAAGTTTTCCAAAAAAGTAGCCTAAAAACCTCACGTGGTTAAAAATGCCTCAATTTATGAACCGGTTACCTTGGTGTACTTAAAAATACTCCCGTACAAATATTAATCTTCCCATGTTAGTTTAAACACCAACACCGATTCACATGTTGTCGAAAACGTGAATAAATGAGTCGATAGGTAGCTCAAGCGTGATTATCGTGATATTTCGAACGTGAAATTGTCATGTGGGCATTATCGGGTCGACGTCAATGCACCTATGTAGCGTGTGAACTAAATACATTGCAACTCATTAAAGTAATTATCACACTGCTTTTGTTAGTGTTATTATGTACGGTCGAACAAGCTATTTGGTTTACACTTTAACCCTCAAATTATATTGTAAAATGTAAACCAAATAGCTTGTTCGACCGTACAATGGCGAGTGGACAATACAGGGTGAAATTTTGATTTGGGACTAGGTACTGAAACTATGAAAAATTTGGTTAAGGGGCTACCTCACGCCAACGACCTTGAGCGAGTGGGAGAAGTTTAGCAATAGCGTATACCCGTGCGTGAGAGTGGTCAGCGATACACTGCCGCCCATCGCCCCGAGGTGCCCCGTATTCGAAAAAACAACCCACCTTGATTTATCAAACACAATACGGATAAAAGCCGTATACTAATATAAAGGGCATTAAATTGTCTTTGAGATGATCTAAGTTTCATGCAAATACGCCCCATAGTTTTTGCGTGATGATCGTTTTTTTGCCGCGTTAGACACTTCACAAATTAATTACACTTAGTTATAAAAATATTTCTTCACATTTTCACATATCAAATTATGAAAGAAATGGTCTAGTATAACATATATTTCAAAGAAATTAGACTAGAAGTTAAGACGTGATGATCAATTTAAAATCACTAAAAGTCATGTGTCTGCGCCTTAAGTAGGCAAAAGAACCATGATGAGAATAACTGAACCTAATTTGCATTTTTTTTGAGCCTGTATTAAGGTTATAGCGGTACGCGACGCGGTACCTGTGGCCGCGTTATGGGTTTTTATTTTTTTGCACGGGACCTTAATCCTTTTCGGTCCAGTCGTTTCGGAGATAAGCTGGTACAGACAGACAGACAACAATAAAAAAAATTCAGATACTTCTACTCGTATTTATTTTTAAAGGTTTATTAAACACTTTATTTTACTTTGCATCACATACAAAAATTTCCTATAGAAAACCACCACCTCGCTTCGCCTCTGCCACATACAAAAGTTTTCATGAATTCTTCTTAGAATAACCATCCAAAATACCAAGAGTTGAGGATCTTTTACGACATATTATAGGAAACGCTGTTCCTAAAACTCCGAAGCGGCATAATTCGATGAATTTCTTGCGGCCCCCAAAACTCGGTCAAGCATGGTGCCTCTAGCGATAACTAGGGCTGCATAATTGAAATACTAATACGTAGGTACCAAAATAACAAGAAATTTAAAACTTACTGCCCTTTTAATTAAGTAAGTACTTGTTACTTCCTTTAATTTGTATAAAATATTTTAAAATACTTTATCATCATCATGCCTAGCCTTTTCCCAACCATGTCAGGGTCGGCTTCCAGTCTAACCAGATGCAGCTGAATACCAGTTTACATGGAGCTACTGCCTATCTGACCTTCACAACCCAGTTAGTACTAGGTAATACGATACCCCTTCAAAATACGCCATACGCTGAAAAAAATGTTATTAGTATTCCAAATACTCTTCAAAATACATTTTCCATGGAATAAGTTGTCATTTTAGTAAAATTCCATGTTACAAACTAAAATAGGGTTATTTTCTTGGTACTTGTACCGCATATCGCATTCCAAATTTAGGTACTTATGCTTATTTTATAGTTTCTAGTCTGCAAGTTAGTCATTCTTAGATTAGGTCACATAATAATATGCCAATTTATTGCAATCAAAGAAATACAAATTAGTAATTAAGTAATGCTCATTGTATTTTATCAAACAGTGGTTGAAATGTCGTATTTTATTTCATTTCAAATACACGTCTTGGAAGTATTTTATATTTGAAATACACCCGAAGAAGTATTTTGTGATTTGTATTTTGATTAAATCAAAGCATGTATTTTGCCCAGCCCTGCTACTAACTACTTGTACTCATTACATACGCATTGTTTACTTACTGCATTTACCCAAGATAAAGGCGAGACTAACTTTTGTAATCAGTGCCTAACGATAATAGGGACTGCTTATGTTAATTAACCTTAATGGTAGTTAAGTAAAAATTAACTGACGGTTTAGGAGCTAAACATAATTGTGTAGTAAACTGGTAAGCTTTGTTGAAACTGTTGAAAGTTGGGTTAAGTTAAAAAAAATTAAAAGTTAATAACAAAACGGAATAAGTTAAAAGCAAAAAATGTTATGTAAAATAGACGTGCGTGCGCCTTTTTTTTTCGGATGGGAAATCATCAACTGACTTCTCCCACTCTGGGCGGAGCGGGAGGGAGTGTCAGACTTTTACTGACTAAAACCCATCCATGTTCCTTCCTCGCCCTTTACGTTACGCTATTTTCGAAAAACTCGTAGAATAAAATGTTCTTGTTTATGATGTTAGTAATCTACTCCTGCGAGTAGAGGTTGTTGGTGTTTTACAAATAACCCTGTAAGTATAGAATAGAAATAATTTATTTGCATTGAATGTAGGTAGGTACCTACATGAGTTGTGAGTGTTGTGACAGTAGTAATTATTTGTTCCTGGTTCATTCTACCATTCAAAACACACTACTCTCCCCCGCGCCCCGCTCTCTTCTACTTTAAAAAATGCTCATTATTATAATTTAAGTAATATATCATAATAAATTGCTTCGTTTCATCATATTATAATATAATTGTATTTGTTTGTAGTAAGATAATACGAGAATCTTGTGATATCATAATTATATTGGTATTTACTACTTGATCTGCGCAACCTCTTGACCTCGGAATGCATCCAATAGTAATCATAGGTCTTCAAATGTTTTCGTCTGTCACCTTAACCTATCTATAACATTGATAATTATTAAGTATTATGTGGGAAATGCTTCTGCTTCTCCTACAGCCAAAATATCGAAGACTCACATACACCAACCCTCACTGGGCCGGCGTGGTGTCTTCTTGCTTCCTCTTTCCGTCATATAGAGGAGGCCTGATCCCAGCAGTGTATATGTCACCGTAAAATTGTCAAACACGTTATATTACAATATAACGTGTTCCTCTCTAGCGATATTGTAATATCTCGAATTATTGTCAACTGAACATTACGGAAGTATCTCTGCCCCCATAGTTGGGACTTGGGGCACGTTAGGTTCCTTTAAACCCTGCACCCGGAAATAGGGGCCCAGCGAAGCGGGGCTCCGTCGACTACGCTTTTTAGGGGAATATGAAGTGTTTTAAGATTAGGTTATATTAATCGATATTTCTCAGGAATGGTACAGTATCTTTTCATGAGATTGGTACCACTGGGCAAGGGGGACCCCTCCTTCTCTCCACACCGCGTGAGTTGACTACCATCGCATGCATTTCACGAAAAATAATGCGTTTTATTGTAAGCAGTATGTTCATTTGACAATAATTCGAGACTTTACAATATCGCTAGAGATATTACAATATAACGTATTTGACAATTTTACGGTGACATATACGTTACTGACTGAGTTTACAGCTCGATAAAACCGTCAAAAATATTCCGTTTACAATGGAAAAGCTAGCCGTCACCCCTTAAAAATAACCGAAGTAGAAGTACTTAGAATATTAAAATAGCGGGTTTTTCTTGGTCTTTCACTATTTATTTTAAACGGATTGTCAACAAATTTGATTATCGACACAGGTTTAATGCACATCATGTACCGTCTAAACAGCATAATTATATCTCTGTTTCCTGCATAATACATATGTAAGCACCCTAGTACAGAATACACAATGTTACAATAATACACTTCAACTTTATTTTAATTTATAAAGTAACTTGTGCGTTGGCGCAAGTTACCGTTGATGAATCCCAACCAACAAAAGTTTGTTGTATAGAAGTCCATAGAACGTTTTGTAAAAACTAATCAGTGGTCAAATAAAGGGCCTAAGAAGGTGCACCTACGAAGAAAGTGGCGCAATTATATCTCCATTCAATTGTATAGTACAACTGTAGCGGTGTCAGGTGTGACCATTTTGGCCTATTACAGTTGATGTAACTGTAACGCTAACTCTATTTGTTGACATATAAAGCCACCACAATGCAAGTACAGTACCTTTTAGGACTGTAAAAGAGTTCATGATTCCATTACTTCACTAATATTCATCATTCATTCAATTTTCATTCGTTCACACCGCTGCAGTGTCTTTAGTGTTTTTGAAGAGCAAAAGATATAGAATACGAGGAAATCAGACATTGGAATCGGAGTTAGATAATATTTTATTTTGTAATTAAATTATTCATCTTATAGGGGGAAAATGATGTGCGACTGTTATTTTACTGATAAACTTTGTATGGGTTTACGGCAATATTTTAACGCCCCCCTTGAATTATTGAGGTTTTACTTAAATAAATACGAATTTTAAGTCATAAATATACTTCCAGCTTCCTGAACTCTACTATAGCACTCGTTACGAGAGATATCAACCACCATTACATGAAATTAGGGTTCCTTTTGCTCGTCCGTGTGCCATAAATGTGGTGTTTTTTTTTATGGATCTTAGTCGTTTTTTATTAAACATTTCAGAAAACATGAGTTTCTAAATCTGCACTACTACGAAGTCAGAGTCATACTTATTAGTTATTATTTATTCATACTCTGAATTTTTGTGATAAAGTTGCTGATTTTTCTTAATAGAATAATTGAGCTTCGGGAACTAAACCACTACTGGAATCATTGTTCATATTTAAATAATTCTCAATTTCTTCGGCTACGTACGTTAAATATATTTTGTACGGAACCATTTTCTATAATTAGGTCAATTTTCTATAATGGGAATCAAAATGTCATTTTTGTAGAAGCGCCGTAGAATACCTTTACACACCGTAATTATGTTTTAAAAGCGAAACGATCTCCGTTATTGTGTGAAAGAGGAACTATTACAGCTACAAAAAAATATTCTGATCTAAAAAAGTATCCTTGTGATAAGTTTATCACTACGACTATAATGAGCTTTAAAAAACCTTTTTAAGACAAGTTGGGCAACATAAATGTAATTTGAAACTCAGCTATATCACCAAATCACTCTGTCGTAGATTTTTTGTGCCCACTATATCACAATATCGCCCTATTCTTGAGTTTTCATCTCTACTATAACGAAAGACCCATTATAGTACGTTCAGAACCTTTATTGCGTTAATCAGGCGCATTAAGGCGACAGTAAACACTGTAATAAAGTTCTATCGTTGTATACTAGTCACATTGGTGGTTGCAATAACTCCTGACTATAACAGCTGTACAAAGTCACGAAGTAAACCTTTACATCAATTCCTAATAGGTCGTTTTTGCTATATAAAGTTATAGAGCGAATTTGTATTGGCAAACGCTTTTACTCAACAATCAATCGCCGCCAAAACCTTTATACAACTTTTACCCAGCTTTTTGGAGATAAAAGGTTTTGTTATAGGGCAAAATTGTTGGTTGGGTAACGAATAACAAATCAAAATTCAAAACAAGATTGTGTTACATCTTGAAAGAACAACTTTTTTTACTGGTGCCGAACTGCCTAATATTAGGCAACACTAGAAATGGAATTATATTAGTTTGTGTGCCGACTATCGTATAGTATAGACGTGACCTGACCCCATCCGAAATAAAAGTCTTTTGCCAAATTCTGTAACTTAAGACAATAATTTAGTTTGTAAATAGGGCGTACCTACTGAACTCTAAACCCATTAACTTATTGCCTCAGATTATGGAAATCTGACAGTAAAAATAACATCATAGCGTGCCGGCTAGTACCTATCTTTTTTGCGAAGGCAAAAAACTTTGTGTAGGTTGTAATCAATCACCAAAATCAATAACACTAGAAGGGAAGTACTAATTTACATAAATAGAACGTAACTAATGCTATCAATATCACAGGTAAGTTATTTATGTAGTTCGTCTAGTGGTTCGTGACGAGAACGCGTCCAAATGTGAGACAGCTGTGTGAATTAGTGTGCTCATTAAAAACTAATCTAGTGACAAACAAACATGGTGGAAAACTATGGAACATTTGCTAAGAATAATGAGAAAAGTAAGTGTTTTTTCTTAGCCTTTTCGATGATTTACGTCTACGTGACATGTATTGGAAAAAATGTATCTGAGTGTCTGAGTGTTATAATTTGAATTTATTACAATTTATTACGCAATAACAGTAACCGGCTCGAACGAATTGTGTTCTATAAATTATATTTTCTTATTTGGTAAAATGCTAGGAAAGTTTTTACTATAACGAGGACGAAAGTACATTCGGAAACAAAATGCTTTTACATTCAAAAACATGCTTGTGAGTATGATTTGAATTTTAAATGGCAATTTTCTGTAGGTTCCGTGAACTTCTGTGACCCGTGAATTATGATCGGTGCAGTGGTGGCTATTAAAATATCTAATGGCCCAACGATAGTGCATTTTATAGGCATATTTGCAAGTTAAATTTTCAACAGATTCGATATTATTTCTTCCTCTATCTATCACTTTCCATCCCCTCTCTTTTTGTGTCTTGGACTCCTGTCTGTGGCTAAAAAAGTGACCAAAAGTAACCGTTCTTATGTCCTAATATCGTTCTCTTTATCCTGTTTGACTCAATAATTTATTGAGTAAGTACTGTAATTTGTTAGTGTTTTTTTAAACTATGCTCCATGCCCTTGAAACAGAACAACCTGTTTAACCGGTCAAGTACGCCACTGTAAGAACGCTAACTTGTGCCTCAAAAGTTTTTCGTTAAGATAATTCTGGTAATCAGTATCCAAAAAGCGGAATCCATGAGGTTCAAGACGACACTTGTAACAGTGTTTGGGAACTAACTAATCCCGTGTTCAATATTCCGGCAAATTTGGATTCGAACTTGGTTTGAGAAAGGTCAAACTCAACCTACTGAAATAAAGTCTATAAATAAAAAATTTAGAAGCCATTCTAACCTTTAGAAAGCCATTCGTGATAGATAAGCAATCAAACATGATAATGGGAATCCTCGTTTCGTACGAATCAAAAGTACGAACGTTAAGGTGAAAGCGTCAGGGTGGCCCGCGAAATTCAAATTTTCTTGTTTTTTTTGCAATTTGCGGGCCAGTGCTGGGTTGTATGTTGGTGGAAGTACCGTTCGCGGCTGTGGGGCGTAAGTGGTTGCAGAATTGTAGTCATCAGAATCATCGGCGCAGCCGTCCCAAGTTCATGAAAGTCGAGGAACGAATTTTTCATTTCCTTTACTTTTATGAACTTTGAGGGTTGGGTTGATTATTTTGATGATTATAATTCTGTGTCGGCATATGTCTTGGAGCCGCGAACGCTGTTTTCATCAGCGTACAACTTGGCACTGCCCTGTTAAGTGCAAAAAACGTTGGAAAATATGAATTTCGCGGGCCACTCTGGAGCATCAGCCTTAAAAAGCGTATTTGTATTTGGCTCTACGTCAAAATATTACAAACGATATTGAGGAGTCCGAAAACGCGCTGATGATAACGTCAGTGACAGGAAACACAGACAAGGGTCACTAAGGCCTGGTTTTTTCACAAACAAAACGGAGAGGAACGAAGACTTAGAAGATTTGATCAATCACAGGAGAGGCGACAGACGCGTTGTTGATTTCAATGGTTGACTTGAGTTGTGATTGGTTGACTCCCGCATGTCTTCTCACTGCGCCGTGTCCGCTTTGGTGGTAAGCCGGGTCTGAAGCTAGAAGATTGGAAGGAAGAAAGGAAATCTTAAACTATAAATAACACTATACAGGGTGGCAGGGACACCGACGGGAAACGGTTACCGCATAATCAAAACTTGATCGATGTTTTACCAGTACATCATTTTAAATCTCCCATGTTCAGATTAATGTACTGAGTACGTACCTGGTAACTGTTTTCGCGTCAGTGTCAGTCTGATTGCCTGCTATTTTGATGAACATCAATATAACGATGATATATTATTGTGTCTTTGTATTCAAAGTTATGATATTCTGTTTTCTATTGTGTGTACACATTATAAAATAAATTTTGTGCCGTGCCGCCGAGCCGTGCGGACCTAAGGCAACATTCATTTGTTCCTAGGAGCGAAGCGAATCTAGCACTATCGCGAAAACATATTATTGATTTAATTTATTCACGAAGTCTAGAACCTTGCGTCTTTGTATGTACGTCTTGTTAGACTGCTTCTAGCCTATTTTCCTATACTAATCAAGTTTTTGATCGAGCAACATATACTTAAGTACGGTTTGAGCAAAATGCTTGCCATGTAGGTATGCTTTTTTTGAGGCCTCCTACTAATATTTGTGAGATGGATGCCCGGATGTTTGTTACTACTGACCGGATTTTAATGAAATGTGGCACATACATAGTTTATAACCTAAAATAACAAATAGGATACTTTTGTCCCAGTAGTATGATCACGTGGGTCAATTACCGAACTCCACGCGGGCGGAGTCGCGGCCATAAGCTAATTCTCAATCATCCAATCATCTGTATGACTCATTTCTACGATTTCCAATCATATTGCCTAGTGGCTCATTTGATTATCCACTTGGTAACCATCAGAACATCCTTCCCCTTGGTTAAAGCCGAAGGTTTCTCTCTAGACAAATATTTGTATGGCCTACGAGTGTTTGCTCAGAGTTCGAATATTTGCGCATGTGATTTGTGGCGTAATGCTAACATAACATAACAAAAACATAACACACAGAAAACTGGTGAGATAATGAGAGTAAAACAAGTAAATACGGACGTTCAGTGAGTTTTGGTATTGCAAAAATGCGTCGCATAAGATTTTTACTCATCATCATTTCAGCCAAAAGACGTCTACTGCTGGACATAGGCCTCCCTCCCCCAAATGTCGCCACATTGACCGGTCCCGTGTGTCTCGCATCCAGCAGTTTCCCGCAACCTTCATCAGGTCTTCAGTCCACCTAGTGTGGTCTTCCAACACAACGTCTTTAGTTCGCGGTCGCTAATACAGAACGTTTCAGCCCCATCGGCCATCCATTCTGCGAGCAATGTGTCCTGCCCACTACCACTTAAGTTTGGCAATTCTTCGGGCTACGTCGGTTACCTTGGTTTTCTTCATTTCTGATTCGATCATGCAAGAAAACTCCAAGCATAGCCCTCTCCATTGCCCTTTGGGTAACTCCTCGGTGAGATTTTTCCTAAAACATGAAATTCAGCAAAAACAAACTTCCTGTTTTACTTTTCATTTTTAACCTGGTTTGCGAAAAAAGTAAAGCAGAAACTTAGGTTGGGATGACTTAAAAAAAACACCCGAGACAATTTTGAAGTCGCCTGATAAAATTATTGTTTCGGCTACCCGACCCGGGAGTCAAGGTACCTGGGACAATCTCCCACTAGTAGACGGGCGCTCCTTGCGGAGTAAGCTGGTGACGCTCGCCTCCACGCACCCCTGAATGCGTAAAGGGGGGGGGGTACCGGCGACCTCGTAGACTATCTCGGAGACCTCGGGGGAAGAGGGGGCAGGCAGGATCAATAAATAAAACCCGGAATTTCTTCTAGTCGGCTGGTTCCCTAGGTTTCGGCTTTTCTTGCTTGTCCTTTTCTTGTTTCTTCCTCGATGGCTGGGCTGCGACTGACGATCGTTCGCCGTTGTTCGCGTCTTATATACGGCCCTGTCCGCCCATAACGAGAGCCGCGATTTTTAAGCCCAATTTCGCGTTTGTTTTCGCGAAAGCCGAAACCTTTGGAGCCCTATATTTTATTTATTTATTAAAATAACCCTTATAATATATACATTTTTAAATAGCTTATTATCTATATTACCATATGACATAACAATATTACACCTTACATTAATTACAAAAAATATTCTAGAACAAAAACTATAAAAATTACAATGGACACAATTTTCACTATCTACTTTTCCTTATATTTTCTAAACCACTGGACCGATTTGCGTTATTTTTGCATGGATATCGGTTTTAGACCAAGTCCAACCTTTCTACACTAATTTAAAAGTTCTATCTTAATAAACAAAAAATCACTTTTTCAAATTACGTAATTATGAGACAAAAATCCTAATTTGCAGTTTTCTATGTCTTATTGGAATTTAAAACTGGGATCATGACATTTTCTCATAATTCTATGATGATTCTAATTAGATTCCGTTAAAATATTTACTTATTTTCAACATTAATTTTCATCACAAGTTTTTTCAAAACAAACAATACTAATTCCCTACTAAAACGACTCACGATGCATTATGCGTACGTCCACTACTTGCACCCTGGTGTGGAGATAGGGTCTCGTCGCCGACAGTCTCCCCCTCGTGCGTCGCACCATCCTCCAGGCTCGGCGACACTCCCGGCACCAACAGCACCACTCTCGAACTGGGTCTTCGCAGCACTCCTCCTCGCGTTCCGACGTCGACGATTCTTGTTCGCCCATCTGGCCCAGGATACACCTGCAGGATTCTGCCGCGTGGCCAGGTGTACCTCGGCAGGCTGTGGTCGACGATAAGCACGACGTCTCCCACTTGCAGGTCTGTGGCGCAGGTTCTTCCCTTCGTCTTTCTCGGCAGTAGCGTGGGCAGGTATTCTCGCAGCCAACGTTGCCAGAAGTGATCGGCAAGTCGCTGCGTTGTCTTCCAGGTGTGTTTGCCCACGAGCTCGTCGTCTTGGAAGCTGCCGACTCTTGTTGCGCCGCAGGATCGCCCGATGAGGAAGTGGTTTGGAGTGAGTGCTTCTTCTTCAAGGTCCTCGGAGAGATGAGTGAGAGGCCGAGAATTGACGATGTGCTCGGCCTCCAGCAGGAGGGTATGTAATACTTCCTCTCTCGGATGTTTTTCGTTGAGTGTGGCGTCTAGTGCTGTTTTAATTGATCGCACCAAACGTTCCCATGCACCGCCCATGTTAGGTGCACCAGGAGGGATGAACTTCCACTGCACGCCGATCTTCTCTGCTTCTAAGGTGAGAGTCTCTTGGTTCATGGTGTCTAGTGTCTCTTGCAGCTCTTTGTTGGCACCGACGAAGTTAGTCCCGTTGTCACTGTAGATTGTCTTTGGCATTCCTCTTCTTGCAGCGAATCGTCGTAGCGCCATGATCATGCTGTCGGTGGAGAGGGAGGGAGTGAGCTCGATGTGTACAGCCCGTGTTGTTAGGCATGTGAATAGGGCCCCCCATCTCTTCTCTTGACGCCTTGCTACTGTGATGACCATGGGGCCGAAATAATCGACTCCAGTGCACGTGAAGGGAGGTTTTCCGTGCATCAATCTTTCAACAGGTAAGTTCCCCGTCGGTAGCTCTTGAGGTTTACCTTTCTTCGTCTTGCACCACTGACATTGATGTTGAACAGCCTTGATAGCTGACCTCAGCCCTAGTATCCAGAAGCGCTGTCTTAACTCGTTCATTACTGTCGCGTGATTGCCGTGATTAAAACGGCGGTGAAATTCTTCTATGATGAGTCGCGCAGTTTTATCTTTGCTGTCGAGCACGATGGGTCGCTTGTAGTCTCTGGTCACGCCCTGTATCGCGTCGATTCTTCCTTTCATTCGCAGGAGACCTTCTTCTAATATTATATCGAGTTTCTTTAGCTTGCTGCTGGCTTCTATCTGTTTTCCTTGTTGTATACTTTTGATATCTTCTTTGAAGCTTCTCTCTTGACTTCTTTGTAGCAGAAGAGTTTCAGCTCGTTGAAGCAGGTCTTCGTCTATGGTTATGCATCTTCTTTCTGGTGTTTTTGAAGGTCGGTGTCGCTTCTCCATCACCTTCTTTTTTCCTTTCGTCGGCTTCCAGTCAGGATCTTCTCTGCTGGCGTGGACCTTTTCTCTCGTTCTGCAGCGTTGTATGAACTGCAGTACCCTTGCTGTGGCTCGCCAAAGTCTCTTCCAGGAGGAGAACCGTTCTGGATCTGGTTTTGGATGCGTGATTCGTGCTGTTGTCACGACGTCCACAGCTTTTTCTTCACCGGTGGTTTCTTTCTTGAAAGTTCTTGCCGCGGGCCAGTATTCTTCCGCTTTTCTCAGGAACTCTGGTCCAGCATACCATCGATGATTGCAGCTAAAATGTTCGGGGACGTCGCGTGTCGCGTCGTCGGCAGGGTTCTGCGCCGTGGGCACCCATCTCCATTCCTGTGGTTTGGTGAGATCTTCTATTTCCGCCAAACGATGAGCCACGAACGTTTTGAAAGTTCGGGGGTCAGTCTTAATCCAAGATAGTACGATGCTGGAGTCTGTCCAAAACGTCTTCTTTGCTATCTTCAGGTCTATTTCTTCCGCCACTGAGTGTGCTAATCTGCTTCCTAGGAGGGCTGCTTGCAGTTCAAGTCGCGGGATCGATACTGGCTTCAGTGGAGTGACTCTTACTTTCGCCGCCACCAAGCTGACGTGGTAAGTTCCATCTTGATCTTCTGTCCTCCAATATACAGCCGCTGCATACGCTGCTTCACTCGCATCTGTGAACGTGTGCAGCTCCCCCTCGGTGCGATGTGGCGCCAGACACCTTGGAATCTGAAGGTCCTGGAGCAGCTTCATCTTCTCCAGGTAGGTTTTCCAATCTTCGTACTCTTTATTTTCTATCTCTTCATCCCAGCCGACGCCGCTTCTCCATATGTTCTGCAGCAGCTTCTTGCCCTGGACGAGGACTGGTGACGCTAGACCCAGCGGGTCGAATGTTGACATAACTGCGCTGGTAACTTCCCTTTTTGTAGGTATCTTGAAACCGTTGGCTATTTCTTCAGGCGTATTACGTAAGTTTGCCCTGAAGCCGATGGAATCCCTTTCCGTGAACCAGCGTAATCCCAGTGTCTTTTCTTCCTTTTCACCAAGATTTACTTCTATTTTCTCTGTTGTTTCAGTCTTCACGCCTTGTAGTAACTTAGGTTGATTCGATGCCCAACCCCTGAGTTCGAAGCCTGCCTTCTTGTGTATGAAGTCTACTTGTGCTATTATCTTCTTGAAGTCTTCTTCGGAGTGGAAACTATGTAGATAGTCGTCCATGTAGTGGTTCAGTTCGACAGCCCTTGTAGCCTCTGGATATTGTTCCTTGTAGTCCGCTGCGTTTCGGTTCTTTACGTATATTGCTGTGCTTGGAGATGAGGTTGCGCCGAAGATAACTGATGTCATCCTATACTCTTTCGGCAGCACGTCGCGACGGTCCCCACGCCACAGGAACCTCAGGCTATCTCTATCTTCTGGCCTGATGCGAACTTGCAGGAACATTTCTTTGATGTCGGCTGCCACTGCTAACGGACCTTGTCGAAACCTCAATAGTACGCCGAAGAGTGACTGCAGTAGATCTGGCCCTGGTAGCAGAGCGTCGTTGAGACTTCTTCCTTTTGATTTGGCTGCAGCGTCGAAGACGATTCTTATTTTCTTCTTCAATGGATGTACCACAGAGAAGTGAGGGAGGTACCACTTCTTCTTGGAGTCTTCTTGTCCAATTGGTGCTTCTTCTGCATACTTGCTGTCGATTAGGTGCTGGATCTGTTTGTTGTACTCTGCTTTCAACTGAGGATCTTTGTCGATCTTCTTTTCTATGTTGGTTAGTCGGTTTCTTGCAGACGTGTAGCTCTCTGGCATTTGTTCATCTTCGTTTTTCCACAGAAGTCCAGCTTCAAATCGTCCATCTTCTAATCTTCTGCAGGTTTTCTCCAGGATGGTGAGTGCTCTTCCTTCTGAGTCTGTAGTGGGTCTTCTTGGTTGCACACCGAGTGCCTCGATCGCGAAGTGATCCTTGATAGCTTGATGCATCTCTTCTTCTGGCGTGTTGATGTGTAGACACGTGTTTAGGAAGTGTACTACTTTCACACCTCCGGCGTCTGACCCGTGGAGCACCCATCCCAGCCCCGTTCTTGAAGCTACTGGTTCTCCTGGTTTCCCTCTTCTTACTTCTTGTGTCACAATCAGCTCCCAGTTGTCTTGACCGATGAGTAGCTGAGGTGACTCCCCTTCATAATATAGAGAGTCGGCGATCTTCTTTAAATGTTGACATTCTTCTATTCTTTTCTTCTCTAGGAACTGTGGTGCAAGCTTCAACTCGTCGATTGTGCGAACTCTTCTCAGGATCTTCTTGTCGCTCTGATGAACCCCTTTGACTGTGAGGTCCAGCGTTTGAGAGTTCTTCTTCCTTAGTAGCCTGCCCCCTACTGTTTCGATGACCAGTTCTTCTTTATTTCCTTGAGCGCCGACTTCTTGTGCCACTTTTTCGTCTAGGAGTGACACTGTTGACCCTTCATCCATAAGGGCCAATATCTTCTTTGATCCTTTTGCCCCGAAGACTTCTACAGGAACTATCTTCAGGTATGCCCTTGCGTTGTTGACTGCATTCACTGATGCTGTAACGGTTGCTACTTCTTGTGGTGCTTCCGTCTTTTCCCCCGAGGTCTTGTCTTCTGGTTCCACGTGCAGCAGGTGATGATGCCACCTTTTGCATTCTTTGCACGGCGGCTTCCTGCAGCTCTCCTTCCGATGTTTTCCTTGTAGACATTTGAAGCAGACGTGACTCTTCTTTACTATTGCCCAGCGATCTTGTACCGACGTCTTCTGGAACTTTGGACATTCGACGAGGAAGTGTTCACCCTCACATACAGGGCAAGTCTTCTCTTGTTGTTTTGAATCTCTTCCCCTGGTGTCCTTTTCTTTGGAGTCTTTTTCTTTCGTAGAATGTGTTGCTTGTCGAGTGTTTCTTCGAGGTGCACTCTTCTCTTCTGATGTTGCGAAGGCTCCACACTTGTCCGCTTCTATGTTCAGGAACCTGGACACCAGTGTCAGGTCGGAGAACTCGCCTTCTTCTGATGCAGCAGTGAAGTCGTACCACCGGAACTTGAGGATTGTTGGTATCTTCTCGATAATTTGTTTGACCATTTCAGGTGAATGCAGGTACTGAGGTTTCTTTAACCCCTTGATGGATGCCACGCTGTTGTTGATCTGACTTGCGAAGACACATATGTCCCTTGGATTTTCCGATATCTTCGGTAGTGCCTTGATCTTGTCCAGCTCGGCCAGCACCAGCGCGTCAGGTCTTCCATATCTTCTTCTAAGGGCTTGCATCACTTCCACCGGAGAGGCTTCGGAGTACAGCAGACTCTTGATAGCTTCTCTTGCGTTGCCCTTCAATGCTCTTCTTAGTCGAGCCATATTTTGAACTTCGTTGAACATAGGTGCTGTATCTTCATAGACGACTTTGAAGGCTAACCACTCGCTGCTGTTGCCGTCGAAATAGGGTAATTCGTGGATGTACTTCGGTTGTGCCACTGGCCCTCCTCTTGTGGTGAAGGCCTCTTTCAATGCCGATGCTAGAGCTTGAATTTCAATCGTAGCTCCATTCGTTGAAGAGTTCTCTTCTGGCTTCACTTTCTGGGATTCCGGTGGCTGCTGACCTCGTAGCTCTGGTTGTTCTTTGTTGCCTTCGCCTAATACAGATTTCTCGATCCAGTTCTGCACCTGTGCTGTTCTGTCTTCCTGGTCTCCATCCACGGAGTCCTCTTCTTCACACTGTGCCAGCTCCAATCTGACACGAGCTAGGTTCGCCGCAGCCCGTGCTTGCTTCAGCTCCAGGCGTGCTAATTCTTCTCTGGCTTCCAGCTCCCGTCTTCTGGCCGAGGAACTTGTGGTCTTCGTAGACCTGGCGCGACGACTGACCCCCGTCGGCTTCAGGGTCACGTCTAAATCGCGAACCCCTTGTTCCGGGACATCTTCTGGGATCTTCTCGGTCGTCTTCTTCTGGGCGGTGTCTTCCTTCTTGCTCTTCTCTGACTCCGCTGTGGTCGTGGTCGCAGTCGCAACTGTGTTCTCCGTCGTGGTAGTCTCTGTGGCCGTGGTTCCCGAAGAAGTGTTCGTGTTTGAAGTAGCTGCTGTTCCTGATGATGCGGATGCTGACGTGACCCCTTCTGACCCCGACGTTTCTTCTGTCGTGTCCCTTTCGGAAGGACGTGACTCGGGGCGGGAGGAGGCATCCTTCTGCTTCCTAGTTACTGGCATCTTGAACGAAATCTTCTGTTTCTTCTGAACTCTTCTGTCTTCTTGCAGGGATCCGTCGCTCGAAGGACCAACTGTTTCGGCTACCCGACCCGGGAGTCAAGGTACCTGGGACAATCTCCCACTAGTAGACGGGCGCTCCTTGCGGAGTAAGCTGGTGACGCTCGCCTCCACGCACCCCTGAATGCGTAAAGGGGGGGGGGTACCGGCGACCTCGTAGACTATCTCGGAGACCTCGGGGGAAGAGGGGGCAGGCAGGATCAATAAATAAAACCCGGAATTTCTTCTAGTCGGCTGGTTCCCTAGGTTTCGGCTTTTCTTGCTTGTCCTTTTCTTGTTTCTTCCTCGATGGCTGGGCTGCGACTGACGATCGTTCGCCGTTGTTCGCGTCTTATATACGGCCCTGTCCGCCCATAACGAGAGCCGCGATTTTTAAGCCCAATTTCGCGTTTGTTTTCGCGAAAGCCGAAACCTTTGGAGCCCTATATTTTATTTATTTATTAAAATAACCCTTATAATATATACATTTTTAAATAGCTTATTATCTATATTACCATATGACATAACAATATTACACCTTACATTAATTACAAAAAATATTCTAGAACAAAAACTATAAAAATTACAATGGACACAATTTTCACTATCTACTTTTCCTTATATTTTCTAAACCACTGGACCGATTTGCGTTATTTTTGCATGGATATCGGTTTTAGACCAAGTCCAACCTTTCTACACTAATTTAAAAGTTCTATCTTAATAAACAAAAAATCACTTTTTCAAATTACGTAATTATGAGACAAAAATCCTAATTTGCAGTTTTCTATGTCTTATTGGAATTTAAAACTGGGATCATGACATTTTCTCATAATTCTATGATGATTCTAATTAGATTCCGTTAAAATATTTACTTATTTTCAACATTAATTTTCATCACAAGTTTTTTCAAAACAAACAATACTAATTCCCTACTAAAACGACTCACGATGCATTATGCGTACGTCCACTACTTGCACCCTGGTGTGGAGATAGGGTCTCGTCGCCGACAATTATGTTAATCCGAAAACTTTTCTAACATGGTCTTGTAATTGCTTTTTCATGAGTTCTTTTCTTTCGAGTATTATAACCTACCATTTTCACAAACCTAAATAATGTTTGCTTTCATCATCGTCTTCCTGCCCTCGTCCAACAAGTTTATTTCTTCCATTTTCCTCTGTCAGACGTCACGGCATCATTACTCTTTCTTGTCTCTTTCACAATCCATCTAACTTTTCTTTGGTCTTCCTTTCTCTCTCCATCCATCAACATTCATGTCCATCCCTTTTAGTCACATGCGTTTCATCCCTCCTTATTACATCAAATTAATAAGCTTTGCTTTCTTCTTCCTAAACAATTGAAACCAGTTAAAATTCCAATCAAATCACTGCTGTATGCAACAGTACATATCTGATAAAAAATGAGAAAAGTTTATTACGACTGCATTATCGCTGGCATTGTTTATCGATACCTATAGGAGCGTGGCTTAGGGCACCTCTAGTCGCCTAAGTACTTTAGTTCCGTGTATAAAGTGAGGAAATTAACCTGCCGCAGTGTGTGGAAAATAGTTTTTAGTGTCACGTTCGGTAAATGCTATTAACATAATAACTAATCATAAGTTTTGTGACCTACATGTTGATTGCTGGTGAAAGTTCACGTTTGGCCGGGTTTATAAGCAAAGGGACCAGTGTTTAGTTTGGTTGGTGGAGCCTGGATTTTGTGGTAGAAAGTTCGGCCTTTGAGCTGTGGTTTTCCGTATAAGAAACATAATTAAAATGTAGCTGAATCTTGGAAGTTTTAGAGTATGATTACTGATTAGACACAGATATTCAAACTCATTGATCAATCTGTTAATTTATGAAACGAGACTTCTTACTTTTCAGTAATTTTCACTAACACTTCTTCACAAAACAAATCATTTGAGTAAAATATCCACGTGAGCTGCATAATCCAGTTTTATCCTACTTTGCACTGACAGGTGTGAAATAAGCAAAACGTACAACTTTAGGATAGGTGAGAATATGATGTGAGTAACAATATTTTCATTTTATTCTCATTTTTACTAGGTTTTGCTATTCCAAACTGCCACAATAATGCTCGTTGCAGGCCCGACTCAATTGAGATCAAAGAAAAAGAAGAAAAGTCTTTTGTCACAACGAATATTAGTCTAAAATCTGCCAAAATGTCGTCTCATACAATTTGTATTGACTCAATAACATTTACATCAAATTTGCCTTTCCGTCTCAACATTTTCTTTTTATTAAACCCCCTCATTTTAAATAGGGCGATTTAAAAACGTTGTTTCGCTAAGCGCCCCTCGTGTCGAGAGGGAGGTACAAACGACCACTCCCTCCCTGTTGAGACTCGAGTGTCGTAAATAGCACGCGCTTCTGTAGTTTTTAAATGTTTGTTGTATTAACTACATGCGGTTTACTTTGTTGTAATGGGCGAGTTTTTGAATGACGTGGTTTGTAGAGGATTTGTTTTAAAAAGCTCAAAGCTGAGCCACGATTCCAAAAATATTTCGTGCTAGTATTGACCTAAATCGAATTTTGAATTGAGAGTCAAAGTTCGACTCGGTCAAATGTCAAGTTTGGATCTCCAAACTGCAGTAGGTACGATCAGTATTCAATTTCATATTCTTCATCGTGAACCGTTCCAAGTATAATACCGATTTATCAATAGTATTCAAAGAAAGACTTGATGGGCTCTCAGGAAACAGTAGTTACACTTACGCTTGGGTATAGCTACGTGGTTGTAAGAACGAATTTCTTTGAAGGAACTGAAAATGTTGCTTCAGCTAATGGCAGCGTCGTCATCAGAAGTCTTCCAATAAAAATAATTTAGGTTCCGCCACTTGCGTTCAGTGGCGTGCCTAGGTATGGGTCAAAAAGGCATAAGCCCATGAGGCAAACAGATTGTTGAAAAACCTTAAATTATGAAGAGTAGGTTCTAAGCCAGCCAATCTTTTTAAGCTTATACGAATGTACGGCCTCTGTATGTGCTCTACACCAAATTGTACGGTCGACCAAGCTGTTTGGTTTACATTATATGTAATTTTCATGTTAAATGTAAACTAAATAGCTTGGTTGACCGTACTGTCCAAATGTAATAAGTCCTTGCATCTGTTAATAATTATAAAATCAAACCATTATCAAAGTGTACTGTACAGCGCTATATAGCCCGTGTAAGGCACATGCACAATGTATACTTAACAAGGGCAATCGCCAGAAAGTTATCAATGTTATTGCATATTGATTGACACGGACAGCTTTTCAACGCGGTTCGTAACCAAAACCGTTGAAACTCGAGTAGTCAATAGTTCGTGGTCCATCGATAAACAGATAGAAAGCGCTTGTATCCACTAGAAACTTTAACAGGATTCCCGTAAGCGGCACTATTTATGTTGTGTTGTTTGTCCCCGGGTTTCCATCCGTAACTTTAAGTGCAAACAAGTTTGTCCCAGACATGAAGATGGATTGGATTACAAGGGTCTGAGTTCTAGGTTTTGTCCCTGACCTTCTTAGAAAACGAGTTTTTTTCGATCCGCTTATTGGTCTACGGGAAAGATTTATTTACACACGATTTTGCTTCTGAATTAGTTAATCATTATCATTTCAGACGAAAAATGTCCATTGCTGGACATAAGCCTCGCCCAAATGTCGCCACATTGACCGGTAGGCTTCCTAAGTTCCTACCTATTGTGCCATGCTTCATCTGTAGGTGCGAATATCGCGATCTTTTGTAGGAGACTCTTTTTCTCAACAAAGTACTTTTAGTTTATTTAGGACCTTAAGAATGATTGTTTTATTTGAAGTAAAATAACATCCTTTTCAGCGAAAAGCTGTTTTTTTTATTTATTACAGAGGTTGAGATTATTTCGCAATGCCAGATAATCCGGGCTTTTAGGGCTTCAATCAAAACCGTTTTAACTTTTTGCCTTAAAAGCCGCCCAATTTCTATTATTACAGAAAAACAAGTGCTCTCTCTATCGATTATAAAAATTGTTAGGTTGCTAGGCAGCGAAACATTCTTGTCTGAGCCTCTGAAAACCTCCCCAGAGATTCTTTGAGGTAAAGTTTTCCTTAGCTTTTATTTTTGACGTAAAAGTTACACTTTAAGAACTGAGAAAAGAATTGCTTTGTGAAGTTTTAACACAGTTCGGGTTCTTGGAACTTCTTTATATGTATGCTGGACATTTAAAAATAATATTATAGAACAATTTCAATTGCAAACACTTACATATTGCCGAGGATAGAGGAGTATTTTAGAAAAAACTTCAACATTTACTCACCTGGCCAAGATTATGCCTGGACTTTAAATAAACTATCAATGTGACCTATGTGTTTGTTCCTGTGTTTCTTCTCAATAATAAAAAGTAATCGGATAATTATGACCGATCTCATCTACTTTTCACCAATTACAGAATAAATAATATTTTTGGAAACTTTTTTTTTTGTTTTATGACTCGAAGTTTCAGCAGTCAGCTCCTTTCTAGCCATAGAAAGGTGGTGACTGCAGAGCTGACGAGTATTATAGAAGTATGGAAAATAAAGATATGCTGCGCTGACCCTAAATAAATCGGGAAAAGGGCAGGGGTTTGATGATGATCTTAGTGTTTTGTGGAAATAGGAAGGGTTCTTTTACTAACCTAAGTTTTTTTCATTCATATCAACACGTAACCTATAGCTGGATGCTCTAAATCATATAGCTACTTAGCTAGGTTTCATTTTGTATTGTAGCAACGTAATGCAAGATGGATGTTCGGTGGTACGTGATTCGCTTTGCTAATAATAACAAGCGGTAATGCGCATTCAGTATTTATGTTTAGGGTTTATTTATGGGAATGTAATTGACTTCTGTAGTCAGTTCATGTATGAATGGCGTTATCTTGGCGTCTCACTCAGTTAGTTTATGAATTTGACAAATCTAAATTATAAATGCTGGTCTTTTACAGAAATCCATATTAACATTTTAATTTATGTTTATTTAAATCATTCGCTTTTTAAAATCGAGTGAACTATCGAATTGACTAGAATGGAATGAAATGGTCATCGTCCACAGGCCCGCGCTTACGGTAGCGGAGATTACCCTACATTCAAACAAATTTTACCTCTTTTTTATATTAGTACAGAAGTACAAAAAATACATGCATACAGGGTGTTAACCACCTCATCACAAAGCCGTTAACCAAGCATTCTGTACATCAAACTAAGTAACTTTACGCAAAAATTTTTGCTGGGAAACAATTTTTTTTTTGAGGTTATAAATCATGTTTTGTGGCAGAACTCAATGTAACGCACTTAAAACATTGTGCTGACGGATGGATTGAATAGTACGGGGGTCGTGGAGGTGTTAAAAGTCAAAATCGTACAAAAAAAACTTGTATTAAAAAAAAGCTTGTCAAAAAGTTGTAACTTTGACCCCCCATATCTCCGTAACTAGAAGGTTCCCAGGTATGGTGTAGAACAAAAAAATGATCGCAATGTTGGGGAGAACAAGTGCCTTTCGGCTTCGTGAAGAGGTGTTTTACACCCTTTATAGGATGTTTATAAAAATAATATGACCACCAATACAAGCGATTCTCACTCACTGGTCATACTAGTATGACATGCTAGTATGACAACCAAGAAATGGTGGATTATTCTTTATTATGTAGACAATACAAGTAACATTCATAAAATAAAACATTTCACAGAGGGTGATACAATGGACGACATTATCAATTGATTCTCACCCAACTGATGAACGCTTTCCCCATCACCCGGGCTCCAGAATTTTTTGGACTTATCCCCATTGATTTTAAAAGGTCATCTGTGAACTCATGATCTGTCATGAGGGTTATACCACTTGTAACTTTACGAGTAGACCCATTGATTGCTCTAAGTATAAACAAACGTGATTGAAGCGTCATACGCGGCAAATTGCTCTAGCGTGAATCAGATAGTCAGACACTCCGTTGAACTATTGTACGTTTGTCGTACAGTAGCCCAGGTGTGAATTTACCAGAAAAGTAGAACCATTATTGTACCATTACCCCTGCTTTCCTTAAAGGGTTAGTCAGGCACACATAACAAAGAGAGTTATTCATCGTGAGTGTTCATAGTGGTCATATTTTATACCTAGGTACGTAGGTATGGTTATGCTAGGAGGACAATTGGCTTGTTTTCTTTTTTGTAATAGAGAAACGTTCGACCAATGTTGTTTGACACATATTATGCTTGTGCATGACCATTTTTGTCATCGGACTCAGCAACAGTTGGGTATGACGTACATTCTTCGCAGTGGTACAAATTACAAATCCAATTTAAACCGGACGTCTAAACGGGGTCTGACATCTCCGTCAAAAGAGAGTCATAGAATCATAAACTCCAAGTTATCGTCACATAACTTGGAGTCTATCTGTCTGTATCTGTATCTGTGTCTATCTTGGAGGATATCTGTTAAAGTATGCTTTAACAGATGTCGAGAATGTGAACTACCTAAGTCATAAAGCTCATGTTCAATGCAAGCACCTCATGCGACTGCCCAAAAATACTTGACGTTCTTAAACCTGTACTTCTTCGTATCATGTCGATGCTAATCTAAATTAAGTCGGCCCAGAACTTGAGCTACGAGTTTGGTATCTGTCTTTCCCGCTCTTGAGCGGAAGGAGCGGAGTGTCAGACTTTTACTGACCAAAACCCGTCCATGTTTCTTCTTAGCCCTTAGTGTTCCTGGGCTGCGGTATCTCTTTCAAACAGTGCCGCAGCCCCGGCAGGCATCGGCCCTTGCGGACCCCTTCCTATTTGCTGACATCTCTTACGGGCTTGGCATCTTGAGTAGCGTCTATCAGTTCCTGTTATGAACACACAGCAAGACTGTCCTGAAAATTGGCAACAAACAGTGCGGAAACCAATGACCGGAGTGGTCTTTGCGGGTCTTTACAAATAGTCCATCATCAGCTTGTGCCTCATCGTTTGTGGACCAAAACCTGACTCATCTATGTCATTACTTGTCCTCAGGTTGGGATTCGGGGGAGGAGAAGGCGCCGTTCCTCCGGAACGAGCCGGTGAAGCTCACGCCCGCGTGGGAAGGCAACAACTTGCCAAATGACACTCTCAACTTGAAAGGTAAGATGCTTCATCTTATTCATCGAATCGCGGCGAATCAACGTATTTCTATACGAAAACATCGCCGCGATTCTGGAGACGGCCCAAAAGAGAGTGTATAGAAAAACGTGGCAAAGACGATAATATCGCCGCGATTCTGTCTGTCGACTGAGGGGCCGCCTCCAGTCTTGTATAACAAATATACAAGACTGGAGGCGTCCCCTTAGTCTTGTATATTTGTTAGTTAAGCTTCGACCAAAACACCACTACGACGACGGCGTTATCAGTGGTTCCGATCAAGTGTCTGCGGAGCCACAAACGCTTACCTCGAAACCTCTTGGCTTGTTCTTTGTGCAACTTTGTGTTATCCTAGCATACTTTCCAGCTTCTTAGTGCTTATCTGCCCCAGATAATGGGAGGAACTCTCTCTAGTCATAGCTCCAGGAGCAGTAATAGCTCCTGAACCCCAGGCTATAGGGGTCCGACAAAGCTCTATGTGTCTCGCGGGCGTATTACAGGATATCCGTAAAAAGTCTGTCGCTTTTATTTCCTAAATTGTATAATGATCTAGGTATTTCGGCAACCTGTATCTCTAGTTGGTCTAGTGGTCGCAAGTGCGACTGCTGAGCATGAGATCCTGGGTTCAATTCCCAGGTCGGGCAAAGTATTATTGAATTTTGTCAACAAGGATTTCTCAGTAGCAGTCTCGGAGTTTGGTTTTGTGCCCGATTGATGGCAATGGTCTCACATGGCTCTATAAGAACAAGAGGCATAACCAATAAGATCTAATACGAGTACGTCCTATCTAATTATTTCTAAACTTAGGTTTCCGGGAGCCTCAATAGATATGTTGAGCTATTCATATTCCTCCATGCTTAGTTGAAAGATACTCGTGAGACTAAAATACGTAGATACCTGATATTATGATAAGATCCCATCATGTATGAAGGACTCGGTTGGGATATGATTAAATGTCCAATTTTACGCTCAACTTGAAAGGTAATCTGCTGTTAACGCGGCCAGATTTGTGTCACGCGGAGTTATGGAAAAATGTTCGAGTTATTTACGAGTACCAATAAAGCTATGTGTAGTAGGAGTGTGTAAGAGGTACTACACACGTGATTCGGCACGGCCTGGCTACAAAATCGAGTAAATTTGAACGTTCGAGAAAAAAACCGCCCGGCTTAAAATTGGTTAACGGGATCAGTTGACCAATTAAAAAAATCAATAGTTCGACTGATCCCGCATAGGGTTGCCAGGTCGCCAAACCTAATAGCCGGACAGACCAGCCAGCTTGGCCGGACATTTGGGTGAAAAGGCCGGACACCCTACATTATTGAGGGTTTGTGTCTCTGTATTAATAGGAACGACATTTTTTTTTGGAAAATCAAGCTTTTTTGACATTTGATTCAGATCAGTCAATTAAATTCATCAGTCGACTCACCTGCGCTCGGCCACACTCGGCGCTAGCTCTTTTGGAAAATCTAAAAAGCCAGACACCGTTTATTTTGGCGGGACACGCAATCAAAAAGCCTAACTACTTATGTCCGACAACGCTACGCGTCTGGCAACGCTAATCCCGCAGGATCCACCTGTGTGGGATCAGTTTACTAAAGAGCCTTAGGTAGTTGTGCCGAGCCTACCTGAACATGAGTCAGAGATGGCAGATGCGAAACGGAGTTTTCCGATCGGCATTAGCCTTATTAAAACCGAACATTCGTAGGAATTGGCTCGGGAGGCCTTGTGTTCAACAAAAACTGTCGATGCTAAACAAGCCACCAGAATAAGTGTGTAGCGCCACTAATTGTATAAGGGTGCTGTGATTGGATGCCAAATTGACATGCTCGATCTGAAAGGTTGATAATATGTGGGGAAATAAAGTTTTCACCGCTTGTTAAGAGGAAAAATCTGCTGTCAACACAGCAAATATAATTTTATGAAGGTGTTTGTTTTAATTATTTCAAGTGTGATATTATCTACAAGATTAAGGGGCCGGCGGAGCGTGCGTCGTTCATACAAACGTAATACCAAAATAAATCGTAAAGCAAACATATTCTTAAGGTAGTGTGTATTTATTTCGATTGGGTTACAGATTATCTATGTTCCCAAATATATTTTTTGAGAGGACAATGGTACAAAGACGAGATATGAGGAATTTAAAATTTCCATAGAAAACTTATTTTTCTTATAACTCTTGTTAAAATCAGTGTCCAATCAAAATATATATTTGGGAACCTAGATATTCTGTAATTCAATCGAAATAAATACACACTACCTTAGGAATATGTTTAACTTACATATTATTTTGGTATTACGTTTGTATGAAATACGCATGCTCCGCAGGCGTCTTAATTAACCGGAACTGCAGTGCAATTACGTAGGACTCGATTGGACTCGATTAGATAAATTTGACAGTTATTCTCGATAAAAATGAGTTATATGGAGTCAAAAATTCATTTTATCGAAAATAACTGTCAAATTTATCTAATCGAGTCCAATCGAATCCTACGAACTTGAACTGCTGAACCGAAACTAGACAGCTTTTTACCCGACTGAAGAGGGTATTGTGTTTATCACCCTTTACATAGTATTTTGTGTCTGTTTGTTCGTTTTTATTCTTATCTGCAACAAATGCCAGTTTTGCCCACGCTTTTTGTGCTTTATTTGATCAAGTTGGAGCTTACGCAATTTATTTGATCAAAATCTATTTCAAAGACTGTATCACGAGGAAGAGAAAACGTAAAACAAAATAATATTACTTGATACGATACTAACTTGCTATTTAAAACAGGTTTTGTTATTCGACTAGTAGCGTGCTAATTTATAACTCAGAAAAAGTTTTAATTAACAATTGCAAAAGTTCTAATAACCCAGTAAAAAAATTAAAAACAATGGATTCAAAGCTATGAATCGTTTATTCTCATTTTCCTTCCCAATCATAATAAGAAATCATCGATTTAAACTTGACACCAATCACGTCATCTAGCGGAACATAACGCAAACACTGAGTTCTACATCGCGCAATCAAAGTTTACACGGCGCTTGGCATGGCATAGCTAAATTCGACCACGTGTTTACTTGTCAGGATGGCCCACTTCCCAACGCAGTGGTTTCAGTTTCATATAACTGCTTGTCACAAATATATTTCAGTGGGTAGATTAAAGCTTCACTAAAACACATGCAATTTCCAATGAAATTGTGTGCACCTAAGTATTGCGACATTTCTTTTTCAGCCAAAATGCGGAAAAACTTTCTTTAAAAATATCTTTATTATGATACAGTCATTTTCATGTGAAATTGGACATTAAAAAGCTTATAAGCTGCTTAAACAACATGGTAACAAGAATTTGACAAATCCAAAAACAGCTTGTGGAACTCGGATTCGAACTCGCGACTTCTGCCTGCTATAGGTCAATCAATTTGGTACTGAGTTCGAGCCTCAGGACAGGAAAAACTTTTTGTATGTTTTTATCAAGTTGTTGAATATTTTAAGATAACTGATATTGTGTTGTACCTATTGTAATGTAATGTTTAATGTATTCAGTGTGTTCTGTATTTAATTTGTGCTATATTTATATTTAATGTTTGTGTACTTATTGTGTATTGATGAGTCCTTGTTACTTGATTAATAAATGAATTATTATTATTATTATATCATGATCCGTAATACAGTTGAAATTTTCACAGAATATGTATTTCTGTTGCCGCTGTAACAGCAAATAATAAAAATGAATTAAAAATTAAAGGGGTCTCTAGGGGTATTACGAATGTTACGAAACCGTTTTTTTTTTTCTTGATAAACTAATTTATGCCTTGAATGAATTGCAAGCTCGATAAACTGTTGGTCCTGGCTGTCATTTGTAGATCTTTGACAGTCGTTACAGGTAGTCAGTGACCCAAAAATACTGACAACCAGTCTTAGCAAGGGGTATCGTATTACCCAGTAATAACTTGGTTGCGGAGGTCAGATAGGCAGTCGCTCCATGTAAAATACTGGTGTTCAGCTGCATCCGGTTAGACTGGAAACGGACCCCAACATAGTTGGGAAAAGGCTAGGCAGATGATGATGCCAACTAATTCATGCCTTCTATTTCAGGTGTAACCATGGACTTAGCAGCTCCCAAAGACAAATGGAACATAATATTCCTGACGTTACTGCTGCATGGCCTGGGCACCCTGACTGCTTGGAACATGTTCATCACAGCGAAGGATTACTTCGTGAGCTACAAGCTGGCCACCGCCCCTGTGTACTCAGAGCACTACCACACGTACGTGGGGTGGGCTAGTCAAATACCTAACCTCGCGTTCAGCTGGTGCAATGTTTTTATCAAGACTAAGTATGTAATGGTTTTTTATTTGCTTTTTACCCGACTACGACGAAGGCCGGAGGGTTATGTGTTTGGCCTGTGTGTAGGTCTGCTTATTTGTTCCCTCAGTAAACGGTTGAACCGATTTGGATAAATTCTGCGTCGTCGCGTCGTTAGATTTGTCTTGGTGGATTGTTTGCGATTCCGACTACTAAACCAACGAGGCAGTCTTAATAAAACCAACCTATTAAGGGCTTTCGTACACTATAGACAAGACTGTCTTTAGACAGACAATTACTAAAGGGAATACTAAATAGTCTGTCTCGCTCGCACTAGTAGAAAAATAGTCTGTCTAAGTATGGTCTAAGTAAGACAGTCTTGTCTCTAGTGTGCGAAAGCCCTAAATATTTGCAATAGTCAATTATGGTCCATGTTCACCGAAAAGATAACAGTCTGATTATCTAAAAACAGCTGGCACTGTGACATATTCCCATACAAAAATGTGTTTTAAACAGCTGTTTTTAGATAATCAGAGCGTCATCTTTTTGGTGAACATGGACCTATGTTTACTAAAATGATGGTTTCAACCGATCTAGTTAGTACAGATTAAAAGTTTTTAATTAACCGTTCTCAAGTTGTATGTGTACTTAACCGTGGTCCGTCGAGGGCGAAATTTAAATTGGTTCCGCAAATAGCTTCGTAGGCTGTTCAATCCTGAATCTAGAGGGGTTATACTCAGATAATTATATTTTTTTGTTGGGACCTATACATATTTCTGTAATCCCAATATAACATAAGCTTGTTTTTTCCGAGGGGATAGGCAGATGTGATGACACTACCTACATATGCATAGTACATTGACCACAAGTTTTCACATTGCATTAGAGGTAGCGACAACCTGTTCTTTGATGCTGCTTAGTTTTGCTTGTTTTTACAATGTACGGTTCGGACCATATTTTTACAGATCCAAAATTCTTAGTGAGCTTATCCATGAAATACAATTTTTTCCATCCCAGAGGCCTAGAAGTGATGAAAGTTGAAATTTAACGCGAGCTTAACGTAGTTTTTTAAATGTTTCCCTGCTCGGAACAAGCGAGTAAGAGTAGTATACACATCGATAAATCAAGCTATACATTTCCAGTATAACATGGCCTTGCTTTGGATATATTTCCCGTTCAATGAAAAATCTTCATTAACTGGTTTTGTATATTTTGATACGTCGTCGTGTATACGTAGCGAGTAAGCAGGCTTGCAAGATTATTTCTCAACATATTTGCATAAGTTTCGAGCGCGAACGGGTGGCTGCGGAATTAAAATGATTATAAAGTATGCACGTGAAACATTTTTGCTATAAACGTAGAAAAGTTACGAGAATTAAGTTTTCAACGCAGTGGCGGAATTTCCTCGTAATAAGTGGGAATTTAAAAAAATGTTGGCAGAAACGTTTTTGGCATTTGCTTTGCTTAAAGTATTTAAATGAAAGATTTTATGAAATTACTAGCTTCTGCCCGCGACTTCGTACGCGGATCCTGTTGCTTATGAACGGGGTCGTCAAAATCGAAGATCTGAAACGTCTGATGTCGAATTCTAAGAGCCCGGGGAAGGGAAAAGCGGATCTTTCCCATCTGAGCAACACATACCGTTTGTTTCTTATCGCCATTTAACAGCTTCACAAAAAGTACAATTTTGAACCATAATATGTGGCGTATTCAATCATAGGAGTATAAACGTAAATGCACTCCGTTCCTTATCACCCAAGGAAGGTCGCCATGCCCTACGGTTATATCTTGAGACACATCCGATTCTTCAGATGATATCGACATTCTGTTCAGACAATGTCGAATTCGATCAGAATTCTCTTCTTCTGTCTCTTCATGCCGTACTCCAGCAATTCTTTCTCTCTCACTTTCTAACTGATTACGAATATTTTGTTGTGTGCGTGTTCGGGGCAATGTATGATAATCTCGAGCAGCAGTTAGTCGCGCATCATGTCATGTTCATCACTCGTTTCAAAAGACCTGTTAGTAGATGTGCGAATACACTGAGAACTCAAGCGTGATTCTGTATCGGTAAACGTTTCCGACTCGTGAGACAATGCATGACGTTCACGATCAGCCAGTCGCGCATCTATTCTTCACTGGTCTCTAGAGATCTGGATGTAGATGCGTAAATACGCTAAGAACGCAGGCGTGCTTTGCGATCCGAAGAGGTTTCCACGGAGCAAGTTGTAGCCTGGTGTTCTCGAACAGCATCAAGTCTCTCCTGACGCTCTTCGGTAGATTATTGGGATCTCATGATCCTCAATCTTTGGAGCTCCTTTGGAACATTTGGGAAAGATTTGACCTCTTTCTAAGCATGGTTATAGTTTTGTTGTGAAGATATCTAATCAATTAAAATCTAATTGACTGCTCCCCTGCGTTACCGGGTAGGCTACCGAGTCACGAAGATGAATGGAAAAGGAAATTCAACACTCAAATAACATAAACCCTAAGACATATTTATTCGATAAAATAAAATAATAAATGGGAGTTTTGGCCAGTCGAGTCAAATTTTCATTGATATACAATCGTCATCGAAAATCAGTCCTAAACTGTTACAGCCTTCACCGCGTGGAGGTACTCCCAGTTTATGTTATTTTATACAGTGAAATTAGTGATAGCTTTGCAATAATTTTCACATCAAATGTTTCTGACCTTCGATTTTTTCTAAGTCAACAGGAAATGCCCATCAGACCGAACAACTTTTGCTAAGACGTCATTCCTATATGTGTTATGGTGTAGCTGGGCTATTGGAGTTCCACAACAGGTGTCCCAGATCTTCGATTTTTATAAGTCAACAGAGAGTGCTCATTAGATTGAACAACTTTTGCTAAGACGTCATTCCTATATGTGTTATGGTGTAGCTGGGCTCTTGAGAGTTCCACATCAGGTGTTCCAGATCTTTAAATTTATTCTCTCAGCAGAAAATGCTCATCACGTGGAACAATTTTTGCTATGGTGTCATATTTGTATCTCTTATAGTTTAGCTGGTCTGTTGCGGTTCTGCATCAGGTGTTCAAGTTTCCAAGATAAATTATAGCTTATAGCTGATCAACGCAACTTCGTCTGCGTCACATAAATAAGAGAGAGAAACGAAAGGAAAAAAAACCCCGTTTTTGCAACATTTTTCATTCCTGCTCCGCTCCTTATTGTCGTAGCGTGATGTTGTATAGCCTAAAGCCTTCCTCGATAAATGTGCTATCCAACACAAAAATAATTTTTCAATTTGAACCAGTAGTTCCTGAGATTAGCGCGTTCAACCAAACAAACAAACAAACAAACAAACTCTTCTGTTTTATAATATTAGTATAGAAGTATAGATTCACGAAAATTATGGTTCTGTGCCCGGTTGAGCAATAGGCTAATATGCCAATAGGCAATGGCACTTAAACATTACCCAACTGGCGGAATGTGGTCGTACTATTAGGTTCACCACTGCCTATCCCTTTGTGGATTACAGGGGCTGTGTTGCGTTATGTGCTTTGTAATTATGAGGAGACTAGCAGACATCACGCGGTTTCACGTGCGTATTTCCGTTCCATTGGGGATAACGGGGATAAAATATAACCTATGCTACTCGCTGATAATGTAGCTATACATTGCTGAAACAATTTTTTAAATCGGTCCAGTAGTTTTTAAGTTTATTCGTTATACAAAAATATGAATCTTTTCTCTTTATATTATTAGTATAGACAACATGCCCACTACCCAACGCAGTGATATTCAGCATTCAATCTGATTGATCATATTATACAAGAGCGTGTCGGGCCACGCTCACTGTAGGGTTCCGTAGCTTCCCAGACCATTAAAAATACCAACATTTTTCGTCAGCAAAAATAACTTTGTTTTTCATAGTATTTGTATGAAAAACAAAGTTATCATTTGCGTTTTTTTGAAAAAGTGCTATATAACTCAAAAACTATTCAACTCATCAAGTTGAAAATAATTTTCCTAGAAAGTTCATATAAAGGTCTACTTCTGTGATTTTTTTCATATTTTTTAAACTTATGGTTCAAAAGTTAGAGGGGGGGGGACACATTGTTTTTGACTTTCGGAGCGATTATTTCCTAAAATATTAATATTATCAAAAAATGATTTTAGAAAACCCCTATTCATTTTTAAATACCTATCCAACAATATATCACACGTCAGGGTCAAAATTAAAAAAAAAATCGCTCCCCACTTTACGTCTGGGGGAGGTACCCTAATAAAAATGTTTTTTTAAATTTTTATTTTTGCACTTTGTCGGCATGATTGATATACATATTGGTACCAAATTTCAGCTTTCTGGTGCTAACGGTCACTGAGATTATCCGCGGACAGACAGACAGACAGACAGACATGGCGAAACTATAAGGGTTCCGTTTTTTGCCATTTGGCTACGGAACCCTAATAAAAGTGGGCAAATTAATGCTTTACTAAAACACACGCAAGTTTCTTTCCATAAACTTGTGTGCACCTAAGTCTAGCTACAAACATATTATAAGTGTGACACTTTATTTAGAAGCATTAAGCGCGGGCCCCACACTCCACGCCAAGCCACAACCGAGCATTCTGTACATCAAACTTAAGTAACTCAATACAATTTTTTGCTGACTTTTTCTGGGGGGTGAAAATCACGTTTTTCGGTATGATTCAATAAAACACTCTTAAAACATTGTGCTGATGGATGGAATGAATAGTACGGGGGTCATGAGGTTTTATATAATAAAAAAGTACGGTAAAAAATATTTGTAAAAAAGTTGGTAAGTTAGAAGGTTCCCAGGTATGGTCTAGCTAGAACAAAAACATGATCGCAATGACGGGGAGAACAAGTGTCTTTCGGCTTTCGTTTAGAGTCTTTTTACACCCTTTATACAGTATACATGTCACCGTAAAATTGTCAAATACGTTATATTACAATATAACGTGTATCTCTCTAGCGATATTGTAAAGTCTCGAATTATTGTCAACTGAACATACGGAAGTATCTCTTGCCCCCATAAACGGGACTTGGGGCACCCCCCCGTTAGGTTAGTTAGGTTCCTTTAAACCCTGCACTCGGAAATAGGGGCCCCGCGAAGCGGGGCTCCGTCGACTACGCTTTTAGGGGAATATGAAGTGTTTTAAGGTTAGGTTATATTATTTGATATTTCTCAGGAATGGTACATTATCTTTTCATGAGAGTGGTACCACTGGGCAAGGGGGACCCCTCCTTCTCTCCACACCGCGTGAGTTGACGTTATCATCGCATGCATTTCACGAAAAATAATGCGTTTTATTGTAAGCAGTATGTTCATTTGACAATAATTCGAGACTTTATAATATCGCTAGAGATATTACAATATAACGTATTTGACAATTTTACGGTGACATACACACAATAAAAAGAAATTTATCCCGCCAATAATATTATCTTAACTTTTTGTTAATGTTATCACAATATTGTTCTTGTAAAACGATGTTTCATTCCCAGTCTCGATATACCTTGGGCATTAATAATTTATAAACTAATTGGCTTTTCCGAGAGTGAAACACTTGAAGACCAGAAAGTTATTATGTAGGCGTTTCATAGGAATATTGTCTTGGGAATTATGTTTTACTGATTTGGACCTATTGAATATATGCTTCGTTTATTCAGTAGCATAATGGCGCAATGAGGTTTTCTTTTTGATGATAAAAAAAAATATATAGTACGTTACTAGGTAATAAAGCCAAAACGCTTAAAAAACACGTCACTGTATACGCTCGTTGACTGACACTTTCGTTTGCATAAGCTTCCAAATATATAAATTAGGTCCAAGTGAAATTATGTTACGTTCTGTTCCTTGCAGTAACGTACCGAGATAAGCACCATCTCTCCAGCGACTAGGGAAGAGTTGAAAAAGAAAAAAAAACCCTCATTACACTTGCCCGTAGCCCGTATACGAAGTACGAAGCACAACTGAACAAGATTTACCGAAGACGGCGTGCTCGACCCCCATTTATTTACACTTAATCGTTTTTAAGAATTCCATAGGCAATAGAAATCGGGCTAATGACTAACTGTAATCGCGCTATAATGAGTTAATAAGCTAAATTAGTAAAGATCTGTAAAGTCTAGTAATTGCCAATCTTTATCACTGGTTTCGCCCGCGTTTAGTTCGGTAATTGTCTTTCTTTTTATTTAAAAATCAGGCGTGGTGTTAGTAGAAATACATTATGAAATACCTCACATATTCTTAAAAAAACTATATCCTATAAATGTCTAGTTTACCGCTGAATTTCAAAAGATTTTTATTTACAAAAAAAACATTTGTTTCAGGGGTAACCTAACGGTCCGCATCGTGTGGTCCCTCATCTTCGAAGTGTTAATCTTCGTCTGTACCATCATTCTGGCTATGTTGGACACATCTGAATGGACAAGCGGCTTCTTTTGGCTCACCATGCTATCGGTGTTTTTAATAAACGGTAAGTTATGTCGTGTTTATTTTGTCTATTTGTATATTTGACGCTTCGCCACTGCTATGCGTTTAAAAAAAAAAACATTTTGATAACTGATTGTAAAAGAAAGAAAAGAGAAAATGTTTATTTGACGTCAGTACATAAAGCACACACACAATAATATTAAAAAAGTTACAAGAAAAAAGAGAAAATACATAGTATGTACTGTGTGCCTCACGGCTGCATTGTAAATGTTTGATATTGGTAGTTTGATAATACGAGTAATTTAGGATGGTAACACTTCCCACTACGCAACAGAGGATACATGATAGTTGTGTTTCTTACTTTTTTAAGTGGGTACAGTAATGCACTACAAAGTAACATGCATTTTTTTACTTAAATGTGTGTATTGTGTTATGCTACATTCATAATATTATTTAAAATTATTCCCCTGAACAAGTTTAAAAATAGGCTCACCCCGTATAAAACATAATTGGCGAAATGTCGGTACTTATAGAAATAGGTACACGTCTGCTTAACCCGTTGTGGATTGCAGGTGTGATGTTCTGTACCAAATAGTATTCCAAACTGATTGTAATAAAACTAAAAGTACCATATATAACTTCAGAAATCTCAATAATTCGCAAGCGCTTCCAAGCTATCGTTTAGACTCTAAACGATAGCTTGGAAGCGCTCTAAACTTTAGAGGGTCATCGACCATTGCTACATCAATTATACATTTCATGTTGTCCTCTGATTTCCATGATTGACTCCAACGACTGAATTGAAACGACGCACAAGCATTCCTTCTACGTTTCAATTGTGATTTGTATTAGATGTGATCATTGAACTGTTGAACTCATCGATTTGTGAAAGGTTAAACTAATATGTTTTATTGCTGTGGAAACTTATTTCCAATGTTGTGAGGAAAATTTAGAGTATGAATGTAGATAGCTATAACAGTAGAGGAAGACCAAAGAAACCCGTGTAAAGGATGATGGCTAGAAAGGATTGCTGAGATAACGAGTAATAGAGAAGTATGAAAGAAAGAGAAATGCTGCGCAGACCCCAAGTAAATTAGGATAAGGGCAGGGGGGAATGATGGCCTGCGGGACTGTTCGAAAGAGATACCGCTGCCCCGGAACTTAAAGGGCGAGGAAGGAACATGGATGGGTTTTAGTCAGTAAAAGTCTGACACTCCTTCCCGCTCCGCCCGGAGTGGGAGAAGTTATTTGATGATTTCCCATCATAAAAAAAGGGGGAATGATAAATACAGCCTTCCAGTACTGAGGCATTTAAATAACCCTTAAATATCGCTCTGTATAAAACAGCAGTTTTGTAAGAAACAAAAACTGCAACTCCTACACGGTCAAAATGTATGTAACAGCTGATTTAAAAAAATACCTATGAAAAAATGGTTAAAGGATTATGAACACTTGAGATTTCTATCAAAATTCTTGTTTCAAATTCTGCGTTAATCCATTCAGACATTAGCAAACTCAAATAAGACATAAAAGCCACGTCTAATTTATATTGTTTAAATATTTCAGCTCAACTATTTACAGATCTATTGACATAGTTTCGCCTGACTTCTGTTTAGGTCAAGATAATTTCGTTGGGCTATTTCAGTTTTAGCTGGCTTTTAGTTTTAGTTCAACGCCTTTAATTTATTTCTACAGTTCAACGGAATATTGTGCGGTTATCTCGTAACTGATATAATATAACATCACGCCTTTAATCCCGGAAGGGTTAGGAAGAAGTGTATCTAATAGTACACACACATTTTGTCAGTTATGTTTAAGGTGAAAACGTCAGGGTAGCCCGCGAAATTCAAATTTTCTTAAGTTTTTTGCAATTTCAGGGCAGTGCTAAGTTTTATGTTGATAAACATATCGGTTGCGACAGTAAGACGTATTAAGTTACAGAATTATAATCATCAAAATCATCAATACAACCCTCCAAGTTCGTAAAACTTTGACCGTGAAAAATTCGTTCATCGACTCTTATGAACTTGGAGGGTTGTATTGATGATTTTGATGTTTATAATGCTGTAACTTAATACGTCTTACAGTCGCGACCGATACGTTTATCAACATACAACTTAGCACTGCCCTGCAAATTGCAAAAAACGTAAGAAATTTTGAATTTCGCGGGCTACCTTGGAGCATCCCCCTTAAGTCCAATGTTAGTCTGGATTTGGGCCTTGATTGTCTCGGCCCTTTTACGAGGAACACAGTCGTGATGTTCTGTTCACACTATTAACATTATTTCACAGAAGACCAACACATTAAAGTTAAATTAAGTGAATGCTTCTATCAGTATTAATATATCTAAGGTTAAGGTCACACGTCTTATCAGCAACAATTCACGTTTTGTTTGTGTTTTTGTGTGGTCCGCATCTTCTTTCTTTTAATAATTATAATTGTTATAATAATTTTTTTGTGTGATCATAATAATATTATGTTTTAAAAAGGGCCTACTATTGTAACTAAATACGAAGTCAGGAAAATTATTTTGTCAAAGCAAATCCACTGCTAAAATAAATATAGGCTGGTCAAAGCTGATTGTAGATGGCATCTCCATAGCTTAGTCCCAAACTAACCAATGAGTTTAAGCTATTTTGAAATATAAAATGAATGACATTGATAAAAGTTCAACCAATGACGATGCTTGGTATGTGCTATGCTAGCGCCATTGGATTTACAGTTGCCTTTCCCATTCGCTTATTCCATAACGATATAATTCTATAGAGTCTGACGCAGTTTCTACAAGCTTAAAACCGAATCATTGTTATGGTCATCTAGAATTTTGATCAGAAACAAAAAAACACAGATTCGTCAAATTAACAAACTAATTTATCATTGCAGGTTTCAACGCGATCTTCCAGAACTCAGTGTTCGGCATGGCAGCCTGCCTACCCCCCAGCTACACGGGCGCGGTGATCCTCGGCAGCAACATCTGCGGCCTACTCGTAGTGGGTCTGAGCTGGCTGTCCGAGTTCTTTGACAACCCGCGTACGGCTGCCATCTACTACTTCATAGGCGGCATGTTCGTGCTGCTCATCTGTATTGATACCTATTTCGCGTTGCCACTGAATGTGAGTATCGTCTGACAAAATATCCCGCTTGTCTCCGAAGCCTATAGGGACTACTCACACTTATTCAGCTCTATTCAGCTTATGCTCATAGAAAACAACGATTTAGTTTGAGACCCGTACGCGCACGTCGGCTGAACGGATGCGTACGCGTCTCGCACTCGTTTTGCCAGGTCCTATTCAATAAAATAAATATACTCTGAAGTGGCTCAAAAGGCTGCCTAACTCAAATGGGACTTGGCAGGTCATGTCTGCCGCATGCCGGACAAACTTTGGGCCAAAATAGCGGGAAACTGGTGCCCTGACACAGTGAGGTGGGGTCGCAGCAGGCCACGAAGGAGATGGCGGTTGAACTGCACAAGTTTCATCAACTGGAAGGAGGACGCGCATGTTCGCGAGTAGTGGAGGGAGGCCTTTGTCCAGGAGTGGGACTAGCAGGAGAGGAAAACAAAAAGCAATAGGGTGCTAGCTTAGTGCCATCAAGCGGGTACCAGACTACGGTTGCTACTGAAAAAATCAACTTAAATCAAACCCAAGACTTCATGTTCAAAAGTAGTGGTTGCGACAACCAGAAATACATAATATTAACTAAATAGCAAACAGTTTGTGAGTACCCACTACGCAACAGAGGATACATGATAGTTATGTTTCTTACTTTTTTAAGTGGGTACAGTAACGCACTACAAAGTAACATGCATTTTTACAACTTAAAATGTGTGTATTGTGTCTTGCTACATTCTTAATATTATTTTTGATAACTCCCTTGAGCACTTACAAACGATGTTTGTAGGTGAAAAATAGTGACCTCAAGTTTCAGGAATAGTTTTATGTGCAAGCGAAATAGACGTCACTTCGTCGATTCGGATCAGACGATGTGATTCATTTTCTATGGGCATCATATAATTTCGCTCCAAAATTCAAATAACTGACGTTGCTCAAAAACACGCAAATCTAGATAGGTACTTAGATCTAGCAGGAGATTGTGGGACGAGCTAGACAAAACCATCGAACAGTGGTCCACATTGGCCCTGGATCGAACAATATGGAAATCATGGGGAGAGGCCTTTGCCCAGCAAAGTGGGATGACATAGGCTAACAGTAACAGTATATAATTTCAACATGTCTATATTTGCCTGTCATTTATCTCACCGGCGTTTTACAGAATTATAATAATTAAAATCAAAGTAAGTTAAGTTGAAATATCAAACCAATCTCTTTTGTTTGTACAGAAATTCTACCGCTACCACGAGCAGTTAGAGTCTAACAACGCAGGCCGCGGCCTCGCTAAGCCCGTGAACCAGACATCCCGCGTCACGATCTTCATACAAGCCTTCACACAACTGTACAACGTGTTCATCATCTTCTTTGTCACGCTGTCTGTATACCCGTCCATTTGCTCAGGTGCGTAAATCATCATCATTTTCTGCTGACCCGGATTGCGTTGCGGTAGTGAGGCTGCCTTACGTTCTTAGGGGGATCGAATCCCGGTAGGGGAATCCCGGTAGGGGCAAATTTTTGTGTGATGAGTATGGACATTTGTTTCCGAGTCATGGATGTTTATAGAATTGAATGAACATTATTTCTACTACTCCCACTTCGCAACAGAGGATACATGACAGTTATGTTTCTTACTTTTTTAAGTGGGTACAGTAAGGCACTACAAAGTAACATGCATGTATTAAAATTGAATGTGTGTATTGTGTTTTGCTACATTCTTTATATTACTTTACTCTTTGACTTACAACATTGTTTGTATGCGAATAAGACAGTGACCCCATCTTTCGAGGCAGGATCGGCTGGAAAGGTTCAGAAAAATCCAACTCAAAGCATTCATTGTGGAGATATTGGAAAGACAAAGTTTCAACACTTCCACAACTTTATTAACAAAAAAAAAAACAAGTTTTTAATATTACTGATACAAGTACCATGTGCTGTTGTGTGATGATGTTTGGTACCAGCAACTAACAGAACCGTTATTTGTCTTTTGCTTACAGACATTGGGCCAGTGGCAGCCGGGTTCTTGGGCAGTAACTTTGTGCGTATCACAACCTTCTTGACTTTTAACGTGACCGCGACCCTTGGCAACATCACTGCAAGCACGTGGCAATTCGTAAGTAAATCTTCAGTATGTTTGTGAACATGTCATTATGCCTGTTATCAAAGAAAAGTTTTGCAGAAGGGTACCCACCCTTTAGTACACCCATCCACATTCCTGTTCAGTTATGTTTATAGGGCAAGCCTTTTGCCATCGGCCTAATAGAAAAGCCAAATAATACTTGAGCTGGGAAGCAAATCCAGGTTCTCAAGCTCAGATGTAGCGCTTGCACCACTAGAGCAATGAGGCAGTAGAGAAATGTTTGTTTGTTGTTTTTATATATTAACGGTTTCAACACAACGTTTTCAAAGGGTTAAAATATTATAAACAATATCCATAAAACATTTTTACACCTTTTTGATACCCACTACGCAACAGAGGATACATGACAGTTATGTTTCTTACTTTTTTAAGTGGGTACAGTAACGCACTACAAAGTAACATGCATTTTTTTACAACTTAAAATGTGTGTATTGTGTTTTGCTACATTCATATCAAAAAAAGCGTAATCAACAATGCTTTTAGCGACGTTTCAAAGTTTCAGTCCATGAACTTGCGTATGAGAACTAAAGGAAT
Source organism: Xestia ashworthii (assembly GCA_950022955.1). NCBI lineage: Eukaryota > Metazoa > Arthropoda > Insecta > Lepidoptera > Noctuidae > Xestia > Xestia ashworthii. Next base: position 14,633,261 of record OX465570.1, on the reverse strand, counting down.
AATAAAATGTGGTTTATGAAACGAGATAATATGTATAACCCGTGTTTATTCTTTTTTTTTGCGTGTCGATGATAATAAGTGGACTGTAGATTGTCATCGTGGCGAAAGGTAATTAGCCAGTCAGCGTGGGCGCTCACTGTCTGCCTAGGGTGCGCCGGACGGATTGTGACTCAGTAGATATTAAGTGCTCCATCGTTTGTGAAACAGCACCACATTGAAACTCCAGGGCAGAGTCATCGCCCGAGGCTGCGGGAGTGTTCGAAAGAGATACCGTGGCTCCGGAACATAAAGGGCGAGGAAGGAACATGGATGGGTTTTAGTCAGTAAAAGTCTGACACTCCCTTCCGCTTCGCCCAGAGTGGGAGAAGTTATTTGATGATTTCCCATCCAAAAAAAATAAAAATAAAAGGCAGAGTCATTAATGAATCTCCATCTGAGCAGGTTTTCTTATGTATATGTCTATTAAAATGATAAAAGCATACATAAACAGCTACTCAAAACATCTCTCTTACCTTCCAGCCCGGCCCCCGTTGGCTAGTATTCTTCACGACAGTCCGTCTGCTGTTCATTCCATTCTTCCTGCTCTGCAACTACAAGCCCATGAAACGCACGATCCCGGTGCTGGTCACCAACGACTGGGTGTTCTGGATCGCTGTGGCTCTGCTCGGCTGGAGTTCGGGACACGGGAGCTCGCTCGCTATGATGTATATTGGAGGGTGAGTAGATAAATAGGAGATAGAATTATCTTAATTATGTCATCATCATCAGTACAGAACCGGGAAGTAAGGGAGAAAAAAGGGCGAGGCCTATACCCATCAGTGGGTGATCCCGGGCTGAAATGCCGATGATGTCTTTATTTGCCAAGCCTTTCCCAACTATGTTGGAGTCGACTTCCAGTCTAACCAGATGCAACTGAATATCAGTATTTTACATAGAGCGACAACCTATCTGACCTCAACTCCACTCTGGGTAGTACAATACTCTGTAGAGTAGAGTAGAGAGTCGACAATAGTTGTGCGAGAAATGAAAACTCCAATACGGCTTTATTGAACGATATACTTACGTCAGGCGATTTTTGATATGAAATAAACCAATCAAGTCAAGTTCAGTTTACCCACTACGCAACAGAAGATACATGATAGTTATGTTTCTTACTTTTTTAAGTGGGTACAGTAATGCACTACAAAGTAACATGCATTTTGTAAACTTAAATGTGTGTATTGTGTTTTGCTACATTCTATTAGCAAAACATGATTAAATAAAAAACTCGTCTGGAATAAAACACTAATTTTCGCATTCCCTTTTTCCAGCACCGTAGCCCCTGAAAACGCAAGCACAGCCGGCATGCTGGGCGGCGCCGTGCTAGTGACAGGCATCGTCGTCGGCATCACGTTCGCGCGCCTGTGCCCACTCATCGTGGTGGCAGAGTTCTGGCGGAGCGCCTAGCGATCACTTCACTACGTCTCCACGGCGTGGGACGTGCTTACGCGGCGGTTGGGACAGTGAACTACCGTCGAGTGATGTGTTTGTGACGGAAGATAGTACAGTGACTTTGTGTTGGGGAGTGTTAAGTTGTTAAGTAGTGTTTGGTAAGCGGGCTGGGACTCACAGCATCCTACTATGTTCCCACTGCTGGGACACTGGGACACTGGCTTCCTCGCCGTGATAGAAAATGGGCCTTTATCCACCACGAAGGCCCAGTGCAGTGCAAGAATCCTCCGTACATTCATGTTGATAGCTCATCCCGGCTCGTCTATGAACGCCTTAGAGCTTAAGTTTTAAATAAGTGACAAAATCATAAGAGAAAAGAGATTATTATATATATCAAAAAATGTATGTGACGTTAAAAGTTGGCAGTCCAGTGCGGTTATAAGAAAGGAGCCTGGATCACGGTGATATAAGGATTGTGACATTTAACAAAATGTGTTCTGTAGCTATATATATTATATTATATGCAAGTTATATCATTTTTATGTTGTGTAGTAGGTTGTTGAACAGTAATTAAGAAGATATGAGATACAGTTTGCCAAAAACTAATAATTTTATCGGTTCATCGTTAGTTTGTGTCTTATTTATTTGCCGTAAGGACGATTAAGCCTTGCTATTGTGTGGTTTTGCATTAAAACAAATACATATGCTAGTAACTTGTACAAAAGACTGCAAGTAGCTTGCATGCCATTCAACAACACATCTGATGGGTGAGAGATACAGTGACGTGCAAGTAACTGGCACAATTTGATGCAAGCTACTGGCATGCTTGAGGCTTCATGTTTTTTCTTAAGATTATAATGCATTTACTAGTATTCCAATCTCAGTATAAGTATAGTAAGCAAATTAAGTTGAAGCCAAATATTTAATTTGTCTCGAAGTACCACTGAACTTTAATATTTTATCATGTGAAGTTGTTTTAAAAAATATCAAATATCCATGAACTACAATATAAGTTGTTTCGGTGCTTATTAATAGTAATATTAATTATTTGATCCTAAAATAACAGTTGACTACTTTAACCCACATAGGTAATTGACATTTAGAGGGGTTAATATGGTATTAGAATATTATATTATATGTAGAGTAAGATATTGTTCACTATCTCTTTGCCTTGAGGCTATTTTGTTCAAAATGCAGACATAACTCGACCCAACATAATTGTTGTATTGCAACAATTGAACACATGAGAATATCTAAATATTTCTACTAAAATTGCTAATATATAAAACATATAAATATGCTAAATAAATTTATATATGTAAAGTTAAAGTTTGTAAGTGCATAAAATTTATTAGGTAGTACAATGCAGTTGAGGTGTATGAAGTTATTATAAATATTTGTTGCGTTAAAATTATATTGTATTACTTTAGTTGCTCTGTTAGTAATGTTATATATTTCTTACTAAATATTGTGTCTCAGAAACGGCGATGAACTTGCCCATAAATCATAAGAAAAGAATTAATAGGTGAACTGTGTGTTAAAAATTACCCTTGATTTACCCCTCAGGGGTCAAATGTGTTCTTTTAATTGATGTGACTAAATACTAATCCAAAGTGCTTGTAAAATATTGACTAAAATTAAGTTAAGTAGTTGATTTGAACTGACCTTTTGTCTTAGCACAAAATTTTTGAACAAGACGCCATGATGATTTTTTTTTTGTGTTATATTGAAATAGTAGGTTGTTGATCCTTGTGCCTGTATTATAAACAAAAATGATCAAATGACATTTGTGACTTTTTTGTTAATGTGTGTATAAAGTTAAAGTAGTTTTTCTGCAAAAAGTTCCTCATTTGAGAGAGTAATTGTTGTGGTTTTCGCAAAATGTCATCCACATAAAAGTAATATTTATTATTATAGGTAAATTCTAACAATTATAATTATGTATGTTTTACAGACTGAAACACTAACAATCATTTGATTTTAGATAATTGTAAGACTCCTCGTGTTTTTTCAACAATGCTAGGTTTTAACGAAATTATGTGAGGCATTTGACAAGTTATAAGTTATTTGTACGGCGTAAAATTATAGCAAAGAGTGTTCACTATAACAAATTTGAACATTTAATTACTGGTTGGTTTGTCGTCCCATTTGAAATTGAACCACAAAAAAGATAAAAGCATAAAAAAAAGTAAGTAATGCTCATAGACAAACAAATGGCCAGTAATTTATCTATTCAAATAGGTTGTATTGAACAATGAGTATTATTTTACGCGATGCAATTCGAGTAAATTATAACTAGGAGTTATTTATAGTAGTACTAGACAACTAATTAAGTCTCGACACTGATATTATTTTTAACTTTTTGTGTTCATTATTGCAAGCCAAATAATTCATAGAATAGAACAAAACGCTTCTATCCAAATTTTATGGTCACTCTGAATTTAAGGATTTTCTTAACCAATCAAAAGTCAGTGTAAAGACTACTTGAAGACATTAATCAGAACTAATACGTACGCAAACGCAAAACGATCGCCATTTGTTTTCAAACTAGCTGATGCCGCGGCTTCGCCCGCGTAAAATTATATACTAAAACCTTCCTCTTGAATCACTGTATCTATTAAAAAAAACTCGCATCAAAATCCGTTGCGTAGTTTTAAAGATCTAAGCATACGTAGGAACAGACAGACTCGGCGGGAGACTTTGTTTTATAATAATTATGTAGTGATAGTGAAGAGTGCTTACCTACTTAAGCAATCGTTTTTTAATCTGTAACAGCGCATAACACGGATTTTGATCAACTCAGACTGATCTGAAGGTAGAACTGACCATATAAATTAACCTCGAAAGAGGAAATGATGTTTTTATAACTCCTCCACAGTTATTTCTGACTAATTTCGTGGCGGGATCCAAAACGTTGTCTATCAGGGAATCGCCAAGTTTAATTGCTTCGGCGTTTTTCTGTTGGTCGCCACTGTTTATTCTGATTTTCGAGAGTTGGTTTTTTGCAAAAATATAATTATCTTATTATCACCTTTTCTTCAGACCGGCCATAAATATTGGCAAAAGTTTAACCTGATTTTAAGTTTTCAATCCCTAGCATGACAGTGTTAGTCCTATTTATTTGAAAGTAAAATGTTATTTTTTAAATTTTATGTTTTTTATTTTATTTTTACCCCTCCCTTTTACATAAAAAAGTATAAAATCGATTCATCGTTATGTAGAAGTAGTTCAAATGTGGTTGTATGGAGGATTTATCGAATAATCTTGGTGAACTGTGCATCAAAATGTCGCAATCTTTTATATTCAGATTTATCAATACTTATCAGTTTGTGCGCAAACAAAAATAATATAGATAGGGGAAAATATTAAGTTTACAGTTCCCATTTGAAAATGATAGTGCTCATATTATCGAGTTTCTCATACAGTCTACTTTGATACACAGTTTCCTAAGTTTTCCTAAACTAAGTAAGTACAAAAAAAAAGAAGTATTAATTTAACCAATTATGACGAACATTTTAGTTTCGAAACGGCTCTTCTTACACAAGGCGAAGCAAGTCTCTAATACTCCGTCATTTTAGGGGTCTTGGCGACGACGTCGATACCTACTCATATCAGTAGGGGAGTGGCAATACTTATTGACGCGGAATCTTGAAAGAGTAATTTGTCCATGCTAAAAAAAGCGAATATTTAGACAAGTTTCCGAATTATCTAAAGTTAGGTCCCTCATTTGAGGACGATGACCTTTTAATTTATCACATGGATATATAATTATTTCTACTCATGCGAAGAATTTGCTTCCGCTTGCGATTACGGACCTCGAAAATTCTGATAGAAAATATTGGTTTCTTCAGAGACTAATATACTTAATTAAATCGGCTCTGTTTTCAGTGCGGTGCCCGCATGCGGTCAAGAGACTTAAAAATCGTAATCTATGCGGAACGATTTTGTACTGTTGTTTTACTTTTTTAAGGATCCAAGCCGATATATAGCAAATAATATAAAATAATCCTTAATTACCTGTAGCATAAAGTTTAGAATCCAAAACACATCGCTTGGTTTGCGCTTAGCAACGTCAAGTATTGGAGACTGCGAAGCATTTTATATGAAGAAATAACGCTTAGATTGTCGATGTATACCCTGGTGCCTTATACATCTTCCATTGGTTTCTAACACCGCGTAGAATAAGAGTGTATTATGTTGCCTACAAAAACAGGAATATTTATTTGTGGAACATGGAAGGAGCTAAAGTCCAGTATATCATATCTATGTCATGAAAACATGGTAGTAAAGCAGTCGGTAGCGCGTTGTTAATCCATTTCCCTTGCTTTATGTTTTCTTTTCTTCAAAGGATAGTCAGATAATGTGAATTCAAGCTTTTTCTTAAGGTGAAAGCGTCAGGGTAGCCAGCAAAATTCAAATTTTCTTACGTTTTTGCAATTTGCGGGCCAGTGCTAGGTTGTATGTTGATGAAAATATGATTCACGGCTGTAAGACGTATGTAGTTACAGAATAATAATCATCAAAATTATCAATAGAACCCCCAAGTTCATAAAGGTCTAGAAATGACTTTTTCAATTGTCATTCCTAGACCAAGAGCTACCCTGGAGCATCCACCTTAAACATGACGTATAAAAGTAGAGAATGAATTATTTCATTCCATTGTACATAAACCAGCTGGAAAAGATATACCTATCAGTTTTTTTTTGTGTCGAAACATTCTGTATGAAGAGTAGGTAACATCAATTTTTTTTTGTGCCGACTTTCGTCTATTTTACTACTGTGAGTAACCTTTTGTTACAAAAAAAAAATAATCTGATGACAATAATGTGGATTATTAACAATTGCCATAAATATAGAATTAGGAAAAAGTTACCAGAGAAATTTAAATTAGTAGGTATTACGGAACCTAAAAATATATTATTATTAAATGTTAGAGCTGATTTCATCACTTCTGATTATGTTATAAGCAAAAGATGTTTGTTTTAGTGGATTTAAGAACCATTTAAGACGGAACATAGGCTGCGATTCTCCATACAAGGTACCTACCTACGCTAACGGGCGTTTTCTCTAATCCTAGGCAACACACTAATGAATACTTACCTAAACAAAAGTAGGTACGAGAGATGCAATGCAACGCAGCTTGCCGTCGAAAGTTGAAACTCAAAACAGCGTGCTTGTATTCATAATTTTTTTAGAAAATGGCCAAAATCTTTTGTCTCTGATAAAGATCAGAAGTGGTGAGTTAAACTAAATAAATATAATTATCCTGCACTTGTAATACTTCCACTTGACTTCCTGTGACTTAAACCCATCTTCGACAATTCTATTACTTATCTAAACTTAATCTAGAAACTTGCAAGATGTTCTTTTAAAGGATTAGGTACCATTAATACTGAGAACACTAAGAAATATTTATGACCTACAAATTTTACTTGCTCACTCATTTGTTTTGAAACATGCGCCAGCCATTGTACCATGCGTCAGTCCACCAAAATATAATTTGAGAACTTTACTGCAAAGTAAAATAATAATAATAAACCATTTATTTCAGGTAACAAAGACCCATACCTACATAAATACCTTAACTAAAACTAATCTAATCTAAAACAGAACTACAGCCGAAGCATTGGCCGGGACATGTCAATATGACAGTTAATGTCAAAATTCATTATTTATTTAAATTGTTGAAGTAAATGCAACGCACAATCAAGCGCACAATAGTTTTTTTTTTCACTATTATTTATTTGCTAGTTGTTATGTATGCCGTAACTATGTACAAATAAATTACTCTTACCTATGTGTTTATTAAGGTACAATTCCGAACGCGACCGCAATAGGAAACGGCAGCAACACGAATTGCAATAGGCGCGGACGGCAGTAGCGCTGCTCTTTCACTGAGTTACGTAGAACCAGTCGCACAGAGTACTATGACCAGTCGTGTCGCTGCGGTGTCGGCTGCTTTGCCGTAGTGGTTTGCGGTTGCGGTTTTCGCAAGTGTACCTTCAAGTAGTTTTGCTTGTTATTTTGCAGATGTTAACGCTGTGTGCGACATCAAAATAACGATATCTGCAAAATATAAAATAAAACTACCTTTCTACACTTAACTTTCAATGAATAAACAATACTCGCATAATTATGTCAAATATTTAAATCGTCAGATGTCCGTAACTTTCAAAACCATTTTATAAATGTCAAAATGATCTCACGTAGGTATAGGATATGCAACGTAAGATATGATTTTCAGTAAGAGTGAGCGAGACACTACTTTTCAAGTGTCACTGTCAACGAAACGTCAACATGTATTGACGTATAAGGTTTGCCTTAGGTACGCTCTAACGATTTAAATGTTTGGCAAATACCTATTTATAAAAACTATATAGGGCGACTGGTAATTAGTATACGAAACTTAAACACGTGATTGTGCTCATTATAACAAACAACTTTTACTATGGGACATAACACACTAATTACCCTATAAATCTATTCTAACCTTCTCTTCTGGCTGTTCACCTAATAGAGTACTACCTTACGAAGCACCTCTTAGTCGAAGGCTGTGAAATAATAGCTTTAACCTACCCATTGTAGATAGGTATCACAAGCATTTGAGTTCTGTTCAGATGAAATTATTTAAGTGTGTGCTGTATATTAAATCCTATTGTTCATATTAATTATGTAATGTATTAACGTATCCTTAATTATACAGGATGGATTTTTCAAGTGGGCGTGGATGGCCAAATCCAAAACTATGAGGAATACCGAAAAATACTCAAAAGAGTCTCGAACCCGGTTTTGATGGAAACTAATACTGTATACTGTACATTTTTGAAAAATCGATATTCTTAGCCCGGAAACGAACCTCTTGAATTCTGAAAAAAAAAACCACTAGGTAATATTACACCATTCGACAGTTATCCACGCCCTCTTGAAAAATTCACTCTGCTTATGATATTGTACCGGCAACAAAAGAGATTACACAGCGGTTCGAACCCAGGCACTATGTAATTTATTTTATCAGCGCCCTCCTTTTAATATATCAATGATCAACGCTGCGATAAAACGTTGAAGGAAAATATCGGGAGGACACCAGCATCTCTTCCAATCACAGATTAGAGGATTGTGTGCCAGCGTTGGGTATGCTATGTTAGGCTGATTTTGCTCATTTGTACTTATACCGTTTGTTGCCCGTATAGTATAAGAACTATGTATACTAAACTTATGTGTTGACTGTACACATGACGACTAAACAAGCTATACAAAACCAGTTAATGTGTATCTCTATTTTTTTGGGAAATCTGTACAAAACGAGGCCATGTTAAACTGGAATTGTATATTTTCATGTATCGCCGTGTGTCTACATTTGATTAAACGAAACCAAATTCTAATATGTATGTGTACCTAGGGTAGGAAAATTTGTATAAATGTATTATTAACGCCTTCATATTATTATTATAAATTTCGTTTGATTTTTTCATCTGAACAGATAGGTAATATTCCTATTATCATCTTTCACCTGTTTTATAAGTACAAAAAACATTTTGTTAAGTTTATTCATTAGTAAATACATTTAACCCTTCTAGTAAGGTAAAGTTCTTATGTACCTATTGTAGGTAGCGTCCTTGTATATATATATCTAGTGCATTTGTACCGTATTTATATACCCACTGTAGTATATGCACGACTATTTCTTAAACTTTCGTACTTGTGACCGCCATTGCTAGTGGAAAACTAATTTTTCCAGAAGTTATAAGAGTGTAATAAATATATTTTATAATAGATACATCCAATTTTAGTATAGCCGACCAAAACAGACAATTGAGTGGTGGTAAAATCAGTGCCTGGCAAAAACTTGACCACTCTTGTTTGTAAGGGGGCTAGATTATTTAGGAAACTGAGTTTATCTTCAGTCTATAGGTACTCTAGGTCAGTTTACAGGTACTTGCAATGTACCTACACTTTGATGTTTTGTCATTTGTGTGTTAACAGAATGCGTTTTCACATTAAATTAAATCACGTATCGTACACCGTAGAGTGCCATTTTTCCGAACATAAGCTGGCAAGAACCGGCTTCAGGTGCCTTCGGACCAAGTACCTACAGTATTCGCAGTAGCTTTTTGGTTTACTTAATTTAACAACACATCACCGACGAATCCTAGTAAATAATATTCAAAATAATGTTGTTCAAATGTTACCTACCGCTCCAAATAAATCAAATACTTAACTTTATATTTTATTTGCTTCAGAAAAAATAAAGTATTTATAGGTAAATTACACTCTAACTTATCCATTTTATAATGAAATACCTAAAAGTCCGTTGTAACACAACAAAAAAAAAATACGATTTCAAAACCTTACCTTTTTATATCAATACTTACATATATTTAAATTCTTTAAAGAAAAAAAAACTATGAATTTATCGTAGGTAACTATAGTAACGGAAACCATACATTTGTGACAATAATGATAAACTTAAAACTTTGAAACCCCCTACCTACCTATTTTTCCACTTTTCCACACATTTGTGTACTGAAATTATATGAAACACTCTCACTTCCATTCTTCACCAGATAATGTACTAATGGAGTTAATAAAATTAATATAAAATAAAGAAAAATTATTATTGAAATTGAGCTTTTTATTTTATTGGAATACCCAAGTTTACCTGGGTCTTGGAACTTAATGTATTTAATTGATCAGCAATTAACTCCCAATGGAAGACCTCCCACTAGGTGGACCGATGACCGATGACCTGGTGAAGGTTGCGGGAATCCGTTGGATGCGAGTCGCACGGTACCGGTCAATGTGTTGACACTTGGGGGAGGCTTATGTCCAGCAGTGGATGTCTTTCGGCTGAAATGATGATGATTGAATGCCCTGTTACAAAACCTCTTGATTTTCCCCAAGGATCTGCTTTATTTCCTTTACCTACGAATTACGAAAAACATTAACATTATACTCGTATTTATTGGTTTTCATCCATAGCATTTTTCTTACCCTTTGTAAAGTATGTCAATTAATTTAGGGTCTGTTCAGCTTGTTTTCCTCACCCCCATTTCTAGTTGTATTATTTTTCACACAACCCATCTATCGTTTAGTTGGACTTCCCCTCATTTTTGAACCCTAAATAATTTTATTTAAATGGGGTAAATAGAGACGCAGTACTTTACCATGTTAACTAGCGTTGGTAGTAATTTATTTTTCACTTCTCATGCTCTAAAAGTACGCCAATATAGCCCTAACGAAGCGGGACTAAAGTTACCATAATTAGTTTTTAATTTCCTTAATGTGACATAGACAAACTCAAACAGCCAGTAAATATACTATTATCTGTGGAGTGTGAACCATGCATCTTCCTTGCGAAAATGTTGGTAGTTTTAGTTCCATGGTTTTCCGCAAAGAAGGTGGCGTGTTTTGAATTGTTAATCTGTGACTGGTTTAGAAGAAAAACCTGACCGCGGAATTTCAGAATTTTTGGCGAGTGTATTTGTTTGAAATAAAGAAAGAAAGAAGAAATAAAAAATGTTACGTCAGTACATTAAGCACACACACAATAATATTAAAAATAACTTTTTAATATTATTGTGTGTCATATAATTATATTAAAAATAACTTTTTAATATTATTGTGTGTCAAAAAGGACAAAAATACATAGTATGTACTGTGTGCCTCACGGCTGCGGCAAAAAGGTCCATTTCAGCATTCATGCCAGACAGGTGTTGGTTTTTGGTTGGTTGGTGTTGGTTTTTGATAAAATTTGTTTTGTTTCAGCGACAGTGAAGAGTTTGACGTCGAGCAAAGAGCAAAAGATATCTAGAATACATAATCTTTTGCCGCCAAAATCGCGGAAGATTTACCTAAAAAATTTGAAAGTTTTATTCACTGGAGGAATAACAAACAAATGTGTTTGTACTTAATTGAATATTTTTCTCGCACTCAAAGTGAAAAGTATAGTTTGCACCTCGAGACTACGCCAACTTAATATACCCTCGGTTTCATTGACTCCCTCGCACGCTCGGGAGTGAAACCACTTCTGGTATATTACGGCTTCGTTTAGTCCCTCGATATAAAAAAAACTATATACATTATAAATTAAAAACGATAAAATAAACCAAAAACAACCTGGGGTACATTAACAAAGGCATCAAAAAACTCCTCAATGCTGTTAGCTGGTAATGTGCCCAAGAAACTGGCAGCGCGGCGTTGCTAATGTGTTTTCGCATTACAATAATCACTTGGCTTAGGTGCAACAGTAGGTACCTACAAATCTATCTGAAGTCTCTTTACATAAGCGAAAGTTCTGGCTTCTAAGTAAGGGACAAGGCGTTAACTTACAATCAATCCAATCATCCTGTTGAGGTGTGGTGCACTTACTCGTATTACAATAGTACATTGTGATACAAGGGGCTAAAATGACCCATTATAGACGAGGTAGTTTTACTACCGAGCTTTAGCGAGGTAGTAAATAGGAACCGAGTTATAATGGGATTTTAGCGCCGTGTGTTACACCGTACTTTTCACTACGATTGCGAGAAAATAAAATAACCATATTTAATATGATAGTTTATTTTATTAAAAATGAAATGTACAATTTGTACTGTTGTTCTAATGAGATGTTTTTTCCCGGCAACATAATCTGAGTTCTCTGTGAAGACGAATATAATATTGTGTCGTCTGTGGGGTAAACGTAGGAGATAAAAAGGAATCCTACTTATAATTCAAATAAATAATACAGAAAATATCTTAAAATTTCGCGCCAATGCCTTTTTTAATATCTCCTGTAGCTGGAATGCAACGCATACATCCTGCCAAAAAGTTCGGCGTTCGGCGCGTTTGGTTCCATTTTTAAAATAAAATAGTATATTTTATAACGAGGGACTAAACAAAGCCATTATATACCCGAGGTGGTTTGACTCCCGAGCTTGCGAGGGAGTCATTAAAAAGCGAGGGTATATTATGTTGGCGTTTAGTCTCGAGGTGCAAACTGTACTTTTCACTTCGATTGCGAGAAAAATAGTCATTTAAAACCGAACATACACTCGACAAAAATTCTGAACTGAGCGGTCAGTTTTTTCTTCTATCAGGTCAGTCACAGATTAACAATTTAAAACACAACACAAACTCTCAACATTGTCGCAATGAAGATGATCCACACTCCACAGATAATTAGTACCTACATTAACTGCAGCGGCTAGCAACAGAGGCATTGCACATACTTTACATACTACGCATATTTGTACGCCTCTGGGCAAAACATAGAGGATCTACCTATCTGTAACATCATTATTGTAATTTGACCTATGTTTACAAATAAAGCATTCTGATTCTGATTCTGATACTTTTCAAAATCAACGATGCACACAAACAACAATAATTTTTCTCGCGTTGAAGAGTTCATTTGTTTTTTTTTTTTTCAATAAACCGCTTTCTATTTGCAAGCCAATTCGAAATTTAAATAATACCTTTGTACCATTAAAAAAAAAAAAGTTAGGTACTGTTTTGTGACCATGTTTCAGAGTAAAAGATCGTTCCATTTTTAAATTACTTTTTACTCCCTAGGGAATAAACGGTGACTTTAATCCCGCTTCGTAGGGCTATAATGGCGTACTTTTAGAGCATGAGAAGTGAAAAGTTTTTTTTATGGAACAGTAATAAGTCAATTCTTTATGAATTATGAGTAAAGACTTTGCGTTTTCGAACACCGACGACGAAATTTAAAAAAAAAAGCTTATTTTCCCTAGGGCTATAATGAGCAATTTTACGGCCCCTCTGGTACGCTATTATGACGTTCTTTTCGAGCAAGAGGAGTGAAAAGTATAATAAAGCTAAATTGGAAGGGTTTGGAACCACTAACTAAATACATCTACCCGGATCGCGTCGCGTTTGCTTATTTATTTTACGAGTATGTATGTGATTAAAAGAATGATAACTACAATGGTAATATGCTGATGGTTGAAGAAGATGAAGATTGTTAAAGCATATGATAGAAATGGGAGTGAACAATAACGTGACAGTTGAATGGGGAGAATCGAAAAAGGAAACCTGAAAAACCTGGGACGAAGGCCAGAACGATGATAATAGTTTGTAAAAATGTCGCTGGAAATGTACACGTAGTTGAAAAGTAACCTTTCCACACATCGCACACCTCAATAGGACTGGACTCCCATAAATGTCAATAAGTTGTGATGGATCTAAGAATTACGTATCTACTACTAGCCCGTAGCCAACTGATGGGTAACAATAACAACTAACAAGACATTATTCGCAAATATATATCAGTATTGAAACAGATACTGCATCTAAAGCAGCAGACGGGTAGACCTTCCATCTGTTCAGTTTTTGTCAGCTGTTACTTGCTCACACTTTCCTATTATTACAATTAAAACACATACTTAAGTCCCCATTAAACCAAATGTGTCACCTGTCCCAAATACGACTGACCTGCCCATCATAAGCATGTCAGGAAAAGCAGGACAATATCATTGCATTGTTTAATATAAGTAATGGCTATCAGTGAAAGTTTATAGGAATGCAGTTCACATTCATATGCTTAGATTTATATGGGGTTAGGGCTATTAAAGCCCTAGGGAATTTTTATGGGACAATTGGCCAGATTTCACATGCCTTTTTTGAAGAGATGACCCAGATTTGGAGCCCGCGATTATTTATGTTTTCAGTATAGTTCTTTGATGGTTGTAAGGAGGGATCAAATAATTAACCTTCAGTAAAACGACAGTTTCTTTATTGTTTCTCAATAAATAATAATAAATTAAATCGTCAATAAATAACTCTTCTAGACCCTAGCCGTTTCATTGGTGCGTGCGTCAAAACACTATGTACAATGCGTTTCCCGTGCTTATTTACATGAGGTAGTATTCGTTTAGTTAGCGGAAGATGCTGATGCTGATGGAGATACTGAGGACACGCTCGAGTAGCTCGGAGACTGGTTCGAGGAGGCTGATGAGCTAGAGTCACCAGGGTAGTATGAGTTGTAGGCGAGTTGCGACGGGTCCCAAACTCTGGCGTAAGGACCACCGCTAGCTGGCTCCCAAGCAGGGTTGTAGGAGTCCTGGGGGGCTGAAGGTGCAGAAGTTGAAGGAGGTCCGTACTGATTGGCCGGGGGACCGTATTGGGGTGCGGGCGAGGCGTCGGCAGGTGGCATCATCATCATGGGCATGGCTGGCAATAAAAAGAACATATCATTATTTATCATCGAAATTTAAATATTCAAACTTGACAGATTTGAATGATCGATTGATATCTAACCTCCTTTCTTCATGACTAAGTTGTAGATCAGGAATCCAAGGACGAGAGTGATGGCCAGTTTGCTGAGGATCAGGGCCTTCATGGATTTGATGCCGATGATGGCTACCAGAATGGGCATCAGAGCCTTCATCTTCAGTTTCAGGAGTAACAGGACGGGGAGCAGGAGCTTCTTTTTCAAGATGCCTCGAGCTGGAAGAAAAAAATGTAATAAGTTTGATGTCTAATCATTGTGTTCCGAATTATGGTTTTAATCAACCATTACCTTCACCGTTTTCACTGTCAATCTCGGGGAATTCCACATCCAAACCCCTGTCAGCTCTGTAGGAAACCTCAGCACTGTCGAAAAGGAACTCAGGCAACTGGAACCTGACTTCATGGTTGCTCAAGTACCGGCCGACACGGTCAAAGATCACTTTGTCAATGTTCTTATCGTCGAAAGCCCTTGCAGATTCCGAGCTCACTCCAAGTTTGGTGTCCAGGAACGAGAGAACTTTCACTTTGAGGCATGACATCGGGGCTTCAGCTTCAAAACAATCACTGATCACACTCTGGAGCAACTGATCACTTGTTCCTAACCGCGCCGTTTGAATCTCATTGTCCTTGATGCTGTAACCTCGTACGAGGGCGACGGAAGCCAGGATTAAACACAAACACTTCATTTTGCTTTTTATTCACTTTGTCATTAGACTTGATTAATTAAACGTTCGGCCCGGCCGGTTAATGGAGCAACAATGATTTAATTTTTCAATGGGCTTGGTTTTTATACCGTGATCCTTTGCACGGCAAGGCACGCGGTCTTCGCGCGTGTTGAGAATGCCAATCGCTTTCATACTTGGCAAACTATTTATTTTCATTTAAAGAAAGTCCTGGTGGTGAGAGTGATGTATTTTGGCGATGATAATATTCATATTCAAAATATTAATAAACATATTTTTTGGAATCTAATATTATTCAGTACTTTCAGGAATTTTTCAAATTGTGTGTTTTTACATTACGTAACATGAAAAAAAGTGCCTGTAGGTAACTTTGACAAATTGTATGGTTGGTTGGTATCTATTTTTTTTTTATTTTCGCTCTTAATTTTCATCATCGACTCTTTTTGTTAGAATCTTACGGAGATCTAGAATCTTCTTTACGGTAGGATAACCACGATCTTTTCCGTCACATTTTTCTCGGATTTTAACATTCTAATCAGCAGGCAGCAGACATTTTCATGCCATCATGAAAATGTCTGCTGCCACTTAAATCTTATATAGCTGCTTGGTCTCATATTGCATCACCTGTTTTTGTTTTTTTTTTTGCTTGGAAAATACAAATTTATTATTCCTTTTCGACCGCATCCATTATGTGATCACTCATGTAAAATCCCAGTATCAACTTTTCTGTGGTTTATCTCTATGTTTTACGCTTAAAAAGTAGTAAACAAACACTTACTGGTGTATAATGAGATATAACCTTTCTAGTCACGTTCATTTTACTACAGATTTTTACGTCATGTTAGGGGGAATACTATAGTGGCCTATTGCAGGGTTGTGAGCTTCAGTAAATTGTCATAGTCAAGTGTTTAGGGATACATTCTGCTACATATTTATTTTACACCCTTTGATAAGTCTGGTTAAACGACTTTCAGGTTTCATGACCAAACGTAACGACTGTGAAATGACTCCAAATGACAGCTCGCTTATCATGCTTTCCTAGCAGCAAGCAGTCTTCATTTGCAATGGGTGGTTAAAAATCTACTGATCGCACTCAGAAGTGTAGCATAAGTTCCAATTGAACAGCTGTAGCTGTTATTATTGAGCCACAACTTTAGTCGATTAGCATACCTAGTACATAAAATCCGCAGGGTTGCATTGTATTGATTCGATTGTACATATTACATTTATTATTGTTTCTTGTATGTACATATTATAGGTAATGCATCCATGGTGGAGTTGGAGACTTTTGAGATGAAAGTATAGAAGCTGTCATATACAAACATTGATTTGGATATTAGAGGAGTTCGTGGCCAAATTATAACAGCCGTTCGAATCTGGAATCTTAAGTCTAAGGCTGATGCTCCAAGGTAGCCCGCGAAATTCAAATTTTCTTACATTTTTAGAGTCGAGGAACGATTTTATTCCGGTCAAAGTCGTTCCTCGACTTTTATCAACTTTGAGGGTTGTATTTATGATTTAGAAGATTACAATTCTGTAACTACATACGTCTTACAGCCGCGACCGTTATTTTCATCAATATACAACTCAGCACTGTCCTGGAAATTGTAAAAAACGTAAGAAAATTTGAATTTCGCAGGCCACCAAGCCATGCTTACTAGTGGATGGGAGACCACCCATATCATAATATCGATGATTTCCTCCGTGCCTCGGAAAGCACGTTAAGCAGATGTTTCCGGCTGTCATTTATAGGTATATCTCTGACAGACGTTACAGGTAGTCAGTGGCCCAAAAGGTCCGACAACCAGTCTCATCAAGCGGTAACGTATTACCTAGTACTAATTAGGATCTGGAGGTCAGATAGGCAGCCATCGTCGCTCGGCGGCGTCGTTTCATGTAAAATACAGGGTATTCAGCTGCATCCGGTTAGACTGGAAGCCGACCCCTACGTAGTTTGGAAAAAGTCATTAAATTCGGGGTTCACAAGGTAAAATCGATGGTTAGAATGTACCCTATGTTACCCGGGTCATAATTACGAATCGATTGACATCTTACTTAACCCTTCCTTTTGGCTGTGCCGTAGTCGGTTAAAAATACCTACACTATTAGGAAAGTTAGTTATGCTAGTCAATTTGCTGTTTCATACAAGTGTCTGAGAATGACTGTAGAGATTTGATTAAACGGACGACGTATAGATGACGACTCTAAGTGTGCAGTTCAAGGCGGCCTTGCTGGTCAAGAAAACTTGCATCAATAATAGTATGTCAAACAAACGAACAAAACACAAATAAGTTGGTTGAAGTGTAAGTTATTTATTTATTTTTATTTACTTATTAAAACTTTATGCACAATTAAAACTGTACAAAGGCGGACTTAATGCCTTAGGCATTTTCTACCAGTCTACCTTAGGGCGATGCAGAGATAATACACAGTACCTAACCTAAAAAAAGACTAGAAATTATTTATAACTAAATTACATAAGAATAAAATAAATTCATACATACACACATATAGCAAAATATGTAAAGTTAAGAGAGATAAACAAGAAAAACTATAAAAACTTAGTTTTGAGACAAATCTTTGAAGTCTCGAAGTTATTACCGATAGTCAATTTACATAACTGATAATTAACTTGATTTGTCAGTGTTCTCACTTTTAATTAATTCCACTCATTTCTCCGAACATTTGTTTTACATCTTCAATTATGCGGAAACAGTAGCCAATAATAGGTATCCGAAAACAATCGAATACTTATGTAAAACTCAAATCATTCTTCAACACTTCACGAAGACGTACGTAACATCAAAACATGTTCGATGTCTTTAACCTTCTTGTTGGACATTTGTCGGTCTAGACTTGCAACAACCATGCCACATACAGCGATAAAAAGTTGCTGGGCTGTTGACAGTGTGATTCCAGTGGCGTATTCCGTTGTCAGCCTCATCCTTAGCCCGACTTCACTTACTACTGAACATAGGCCTCTATTTCCTTGTGCCAATCTCGAAGCTAGCGCTCCTGTGAACTATTACAATGTATGCAATGCATCCTGTATGCAATGTTATTTAAAGGGAAACAAGTCCATAGTTTACTTCGTGTGATGTGCTCATCGTCGCCTATATGGATCACAAGCAAAACTGAACTGAGTTTGGAGGAATGAGCCTCCGATCTGGGCTATAGTGAAACTGAGAGCTAAATATCCCGTTTCTAGTATTAATGAGAATGTTAGTACCATGACAGTTTTAAAACTAATTTAGGATAGATGCTTGGCAGTAGAAATAAGTAAGGTACTTCTTTTTTTTAAATTAATTAATTCGATGGACTCTATTACTGCTATTCTTGCTTGTACTGGAACTGGGCACACGTTTACAACTGAGTTGAGCCTAGCCACACTTTTGTCGCTGTAGCATGGCTCGTCTGCTCAGACCGATAGTCAATCAGCTTGTTTATCATGCAGTGTCGGACTATGCTCTCACCAGCGGCGTGTACATACAAATCAACCGACACATCGCTTTTGTAATGTCATTCATTTGCTTTATGCAGCGTACTTCGTTAAAGCTGTCAGACGGCATCAGACTCAGGACACTGAGTCTGTGTAATTTTGATTTGTGTGTACAGCTTAAACGAGCTTTATCATTTGTAACTCCATATACTTATTAGGGCGGACTACACACTTATTAGATAGGTATATTCCATTGGGTATTATTCGTTGAATAACATAGTTGACAGCAGTTGCTACTTATATTTTACTTTCATTCAGCCCGTGCCTATCGGCAATCTACGTTCGTTTCGGTATCTATATAATCGCGTAATCGAGTAATGTTCGGGTTGCTTCGGCACAAATGCACAATTCAAGCTAAGTCTGGTGGCCTATTTTTAACCGACTTCAAAAAAAAAGTAGGTTCTCAGTTCGACCCGTATGTATGTATGTATGTATGTTTGTCCGCGATTATCTCGCGTTTTGCTGAAACGATTTTGATGCGGTATTCAGAAAAGTGTTTGTTACATTCTGGGGAAAGTTTTAGTATATAACACTAGTGGATATCCCGCGAAGTTGCCCGCATGGATCCGTTTTTTTTTACGAAGTCTCATGTCTGTATATTGTTTACACCAGTTCATAACATAACATCACGCCAGTACGCTGTAAAGGGGTAAGCGCATGTGAACCACTAAAAAGTGAAAAATAAAATCATTTTTTGCAAAAAATAAAACCGACTTCAAAAAACAAAAAAGTAAAAAATAACTTTAGCTTCAGAAGTGGGTGACAAAAAAAAAACTAAACCAATCAAACAAAGGTCACCGACTTCTGAAGCTAAAGTTATTTTTTACTTTTTTGTTTTTTGAAGTCGGTTTTATTTTTTGCAAAAAATGTTTTTCGGTTGCAATTTTACCTGTAGATGCTAAAATGCCATGTTATTATAATTTAGGAATAGATGTAACTATTGTGCTTTTCTTTTCCTACCATTGAAATAAGCTCTTCCCATACTAACCTAAAACATGAGTTTTTTGTTTGATTTGGTGACAGCCACCGAAATAAGTTCAGAAGAACCGTAAGCTTCTCTCTCCGTTTCTTCATTGCAGGTATTTGAGTCGATTTAATATTTCACCAATTTTTATCCCCAATCATAAAATCTATTATTTACACAAGGTTCCATTACAACATTACCACAAGTTACGTAAAAAGCTCCTGCACAGTTTTACAACAAAAGTGAAACTGCTCCGCTTTAGCAAAATGTCCGCGCACATCTCCATTATGCAATAAGGGTTGACATTGCGAATGCAACTCGTGCGCACATTACCATAGACCGCCATGTCCGGATTGTGAAATTGCTTTTTCACTTCCGTTCTGATAATAGGCTATAAATCTTTAGATTTGTTCCGTTTTAATGACACTTTAATATAGGTAGCTGTGTGTATAGATGAGCCACTTTTGGGTGAATGCTAATTACATCATCATCCTCCTGATCTATTCGGGATCAACGCAGAACGTCTTTTTATTTCAACCAGCCATTATCATTGTTTAAATACCTTTTTGGCTATACCATGTTTCTAAAGTCCTGGCTCGTTTCATTAGTCATGTCAAAACCACCGAAATTCACACTAAAATCTGCGTAGATTAATGTTTTAAAAGTTTACCAATAGCCCAATAAATTCAACTTCCAAAGTTCACTAAATAGTTACAATGGTGGAAATTAAAAACACGTTTCAACAATATTAAACAAACAGTTATTTTTACACTTACACTTCTTTAATTTGCAATAAGAAAGTAAGTTAACAATCTATGTCGTCCGTATTAGGTAACAGTCATCCACATAACACTATCCACTTACAAACATTGCGCTCGTGACAGACATACAAACAGACCCGAAACCCCATCATCTACTTCTACATACAAATAGACAAATTAACCTTTGCCATCGCAGAAACGATATCCACGCGATTCTGAACCCTATTCCGCTGAAATACTGAAAATATTGAGGTCTCTGGAAGGATTTGGTTTTGTCTTGAGCGTTTGATAAGGTGTGTCATGCTATAAGGACCTAAAAATAGTTGAGTTATGGTTCTGAATCCGTGCTAATGTGTGCCCAGTGGGTCAGCGGGGTACAGCAGGTATGCCGGGCGATGGCCTGGCGCATCCTGCGTTAGGACTGTGCATAATAATGAGGAGTGCCGCAGGGCTCCCGACTGGGGGCCCCCCTAATTATGTCGTTGGATTGGTTCATATTGTTGATATAATTTGGATATTTTGATAGATCGAACTAAGTTTTTGGATGCCCAAGAATTATAATATTAATTACTTATATTAATTATTAATTACTTTTTGAAGCAAAACTCTCCGGATAATAGCGTGCCTTTAAAATATTATTGTACCACATTAGGAAAACTCGTAGAGATTTCGCCTAAAATATTAACTCGATTTATTCGGTTCAGTATGTTATACGTTGTAAATAAATAAACGTGGGGTGCACCACATAGAAATATAAAAAAACAGTTACGAGGTGTATAAAAGTCCTTTATTATATCTATGGGTGCAACACGTGCAGTGTCTTCCGGGTCCCCTATTCATTAGTAAGAACTTTTAGTCGGTAGGATTCTAACATTTTCATGAGGATTAAGGAAGTCAGTAAAAGTAAATTGTTATATACGGTCAGAAGGCAGTCGCTTCACATAAAGTAATGGTATTCAACTAGCCCGACCACAGCACAGGGAAAATGCTAGGCAGATGATGAAAACTAAGTTCTATTTTTAAGTCAGAAGAATTCCAGGTGGCATTGTCGTCATCAGCGTAGGCTGCTGCTTAGAATAGTAACTAATGAGTTCCCTTAATTAGGCATTGTTTTACATGAGCGATAGTAGCCATTTAAATAAGCAACATATCGACCCAGTTTTCTACTATACCCTCTATGAAAGGCAGATAAAAAAGCAAGGAGTGTATGTCGTATTACCATACCATTCTAAGAGTCAAGTTTGACCCAACCCGATTATCGATTATTCGATTCTTTTTCCCGAACATTGTCTACATACAATATTGGATTTTGCCGCCTTTGAATGCGGAAACCTGCCTACCTGAATAACTGTGAAGCACCTCTTTCATGCAAGAGTTACAACTCGTCTGAAGGCTTCTAGACCAAGGATACTATACTGAAAAAGTTAAAAGACATTAAAGTTTGCCTATCAAAATGATCTGGGCTGAAGTGGTTCTTTTGGGTGGGTTTTTTAACTGTGTTTTATTAACCAAAGCATACTTATCCAAGTTTTTTATCTTCCTAGCGGGACGAACTGTGCCCATGCTGCAAGGGCAGAAAACCTCAAACGGCGCAGTTTTGAGCGGTTGAACCAGGGATGTTACGGAGCTCCGATTCCGATTAGTCGGAACTTCCGATTGTTTTTAAACCTCCGATTCCGATACCTGTTCCGAAACTTTTCAGTCGGAGGTAATCGGAGGTCGATGCCTTGCGGCGGGCGGCGGCCATACGGCCGCGGTCAACGCGTCAACCTACCCGAATCTGTCAAATTTTGCCAATCGAACGTGAACTTTCTTACTTTGTGATAAAGTTGAAATCTTTTGCAGAAATTTGACCGATTGTGGTAACTTGATGTGCTGGCGTCTGTACAATGCATAATTATTTTTTTAATAATGATTGATTTTTTTTCAACGCTTCGTCAGACGTTCTATTGTTTGCATTTGAAATTAAAAAGACTGATTAGCAATACAGTACTTATGTATTATTTTATTTCACTAATTAACCCTACTTTCTCACACATTCTCTTCTTCAGCTTCCACCTCCGATTCCGATTCCGATTCCTGTTCCGATTCCGACATATCAAATCCAAAACCTCCGATTCCGATTCCGGTTCCGATATAATCACATCCGTTACATCCCTAGACTTGAAACATTTGGGCAACAAGGTCCATGTACTCAAAGTGCTCATCGAGTCTTTCAGGACATCGGTTAGTGGTTGGTCGATTTTTCACGTGACTATCAATTGGCCAAAGAATGGGTCGAAGAATTAGCAGAGCTTTATAAATAACGTCGCAATGCCGGTAGCCTTTTGGGCAATTTTCCTATTGACAACGATGTTTTCCAATTGATGCCCAGCGAGCTGTACGTACCTTTTGCTGTTTATTGATACTTAAATTAAATACAAAATTTTTCTTTATTCTAAAATTTTAAAACAAACTACTCCAGACTCAATAAATAAATTGATACGAGTTCATCAATCAGTTGGCTTAAATCCTATCGCCGGATCAAAGTAAAACATTGCACGTGACATTGATAGCATCTCCTACGTGATCCTCATTGCAGATGAGCACAAGTGTCGGTAGAAAGCGATTGGCACTTGTACAGAAACTTAATGTGTTGCAAATGCCACCTCGTATCGAAATTTTCTTCCCTTTTAGAGAAAGTATTTTATTACGTCCTGCTTTTATTCACCTACATTTTTCATGAATTTTCTTGGGTTTCATTTTTGTGCGTGTGGTCTAATTTCATTTCAGTGAAGGAGTACTTTTTAATGGTATTTTCGTTATCATTCTTTTGCCCTAATCCCAATTCATTTGGGATCGGCGCAGCATGTCATCTACTTTTTATTGATTTGTTATTGATCTATATTTAACTTGTCATTGTAATACTATAATGGGTTACATATTTTCGAACATGTTCAACCATTTTGTGAAAGATATGCTTCCTATTAGTTCTTATTTATCCGTTGAAATGCATTCTCTGAATAAATTATAAGTTGTTGCATTAAATAGGTACCTACCATATTAAGTGGTGAAATTACTTCCGGGAAAAGCTTAATTGGTTTAATTGTATGGAATATTTATTTATAAAGAATATAGCTCCGCAGAGCTGCTACAGCTTGATTATTGCAATAAAAACCGTCTGAGTCTTGTTTTAACTGTCTACCTACTTAGGTAAATTAGATACTAGTTCTATAAAGACTTTTTAATTAAAACAATTAATCTATTTAATCATATTTTATTGCAAGATGTGGAGAGAACACCAAATAAAAATTATAGGATAATTCTTCAAAGATTTATTATTATAATAAAAATAAATAACATCAGTCATACATCACAATCACACGCTCTCAAGCACAATATTTTAATAAATAAGTTGCATTACATAGTATTTACACGGTCTCGATTTCTCGACGAAATCATTTATTTGGTCTATGTTATCTATGCCCGTCAACCAGCTGTCAAAAAACGGCAGGAAAAACGGTGTTCGGAAACAGGTCGTTGGGGTGGGGTTGCGTTCGGATAGCTTAGTGGTAAGCGTTGTAGGCGAGTTCCTGGGCCAGCTCCTGGGGTTCGGCGTCTCTCCTACGGCGGGTGGCTGCGTACGCGGCGTCCCAGGGACCGTGCGCGGCGATCTGGGGGTGCGAGTTGTCCGCCGCAATCTGGGTAAACTACAATGTTAGGCTTATGGATAGTAGAGTTGTGAAAGAAGGTTAGTACACGATAACACTTTGTTTATTGGGTGATAAACTCAGTGTCGGGTTAAAATATAAAGTTAATTCTGCAAATCAAGTTCAAACAGTGCCAATAGATCGTAAAAGTTGTGCCAAAAGTGCAAATTGTTCTGGGAAAGTGCTGTGCTTTCAGAATAAGTCATCAGTGCCACTTTAAAGATTTTGCATTGCTGCTAATGAGAGGACTACATTGTTATTGCCAAGTTAAAGCTTTAACTCACCTTTTTGCAAAGCTGGAAGATGGCCAAAGCGACGGAAACCACGAAGGAGAAGAAGGACAGCTGCAGCGCGTTCCAGGCCTTCAGACCGAGGACACCGATAGCCAGAGGGATGAGGGTCATAGCCTTGAGGAGCACGAACACCAGGATGGGGACGATGATCTTCTTGAGCTTAGCCTTACGAGCCTCACCGACGGAGCGAGCACCCTCCTTGTTGAACTTGACGTTCACGGACAGCTCATCATTGTCAAGGTTCCTCGGGCTGACAGTGATCTTGGTGTCGGCGATGGGCAGCATGAAGGTCACATCGTGAGACTGGATGAAGCTCTCAATGCTGTCGAAGAAATCGCCAGTAGAGCGGCCAGTGACATCGTTGACAGCACCATTCTTCGTCACTTCAACGGCGTCGGAGATCTGAGGAGAAAGCAATTAATGAAGTTAAACTTTCGATTGATTGGAAAGTGGAAATTAAAACTTTTCGAAAATGGAAAGTCGGATACCTGGAAGGTGTCCTTCTTGAAAATGGAGTCCAATAACGACATGACCTTGTACTTGATGCAGGCAGTGGGGTCTGATCCTTCGGCACAACCTGATCTCATCTCCTCCACCATGCCGTCCATGGGTGTTCCCTTCCAGAAGGCTTCCTTCGCAGGCTGGGCAGCCGCACTCCCGAAAAGGGCCAGAGCCAACAAGCACACTACTTTACTGGACACCATTTTGCTGAGCTCCTCGTGGTGTTCACTGACTGAAGGTTGGATTGTTTGTGATAGTTTCGAGAAGGACCTCGCGGTTTTTATACAGCTATTTCAAATTCAGCACGTAGTGTGCAGTTCCGGTACGCATTGTCTTTCAACGTACGAGTCGACGTGCACATGCGACCTTCTGGCACGGAGGGGACCCAAGTGTAAGGGAAAGCTATCTGATACGAATCCTCGTGGAGATATGGAATACGAAACGTCCTAAGTTCTAACATTGTCAGTCGCTTATCGTACATTTTAGAATAGTTATTCGTTTGTATGAAGCGCCTTTTCTGTTGTTTGTGACACCGTACCCTGAATCGAAGAGCCATGATCCAGTTCATGTGTTTCTTTTTGTCTTATGGCAAGTAGAGTAGGTGTGAGTGAGAGGTGCGACTGGTCAAGTAGTCAGGTGTTTGATATGGAGGAGCAGATGCGTACACACGCGTCTTTGCATACGTAATGGTGTTTAAGTTGATATCATTGAACTTGTGTGTCTAGGAGATAATGACATTGTTGATCGAAGGATCATCATTTTGTTCTTGAACTTCAGAGAGGTTTATGACCTGAAACATGTGCCAGTTATCACGCTATCTAGGAGAAGTTTCAGCAATTTTTTCCTTTAAATCTGAGTCTGCTTTGCATTCAGTTTACAAAGTTGGTAAAAACAGATTGAAAGTGAAAATGAATAAAAAGTGAAAAGCTTTTTTGAAAAGTGGTTCAAGACTTTTACTGTCAAGGATATTTTTGTTAACTATTCTCTTTTCATTTTTGTTAGTGGTTACGGAGTCATCGGCAGCTTCACCCCTTCCAAAAGTAACGACCTAGGCGGTGATTGTAGCCTTTGTAGGTATAATTTATACCTCTTGACCCATCCTAATAGAGGCTCATGTGATGCTCGTGTATGCAGTGGAGCTGTGAATGATGATAAAAAATACTAGGAAAAACTCGTCTAGATTATAGATGATGGATGATTCGTTACATATCATTTTTGAGTTTTTCTCGGCGACCATTGAATATTGTGCAAAGAGACAAACGACAGGAAAAAGCCAAAACTTACTAGCATTTAAATTTGATAGGCTAGCGTTAATATCTGACCTAATATACTCGTAAATGGTCGTCGATTACCAAAGTTTTCCTTATTTCATACTATATGTACTTAAATAGGTCACAAAAATCTGTGCAGTAAACCTTGGCTGGGATTATTTAAGTCTGTCTGATCTAAACAGTGAATCAGGTGGATTAACGGTAGTGTTTGCACTTTATCAAACGACGCGATGGGCAGACATTTTCATGCCATGCAGATATTTCTTATTTAGTTTCTGTTGAAGTTTAGGAACTTTTTTAATTGGTTTATGAACCCCATGAGAGGTATCACCGCTTACTACAGCACTGACTTGAATGGTATTTGACCCCTTCTGACCCCTAAGATGCTTCAATAAAGACAACATTTTGCGAGTTGCAGTTTGGTAGAATAGTTTAGAGATAAACTGACTGCCTCATTGTGGTGGTTACAGTGGTAATGCTGAGCAAATATGAGATCATGGATTCAATTCCCAAGTCGGTTTCTATCAGAAATTTCTCAGTAGCTGACACGGAGTTTGGATTTGTGCCCGGTTGATGGCAATAGGCGTACATGGGACTTAAACATAACTGGCGAAATGTAGGTTTATTATTAAGTACACCTTTGTCTAATCCTTCGCAGATTATAGGCGTGATGTTATGTTATGTTGTACGAATGACTCCACATATTTCAATTACGGCACCAGAACATAATTTTGATAATTGCAAAATAGTCATGGAATTTCTTCTGTAAATCTGTAGGTATGTATTTTTGTTGACGTCTGATAATTCAATTTAGTCTCAGCAAGTAAAGACAGCCGTGCCATGAGTCGATGATGATTGTTGATTGGTTTGCGTTGATCTGACAGTCATACGAAATAAGAGAAAATTTCTCGGAAAACACCGTTTTCCGATTTGTTTTACAACTCGGTTGTTGGGCTATTGATTTGGTACCAGGATTTCTGTTCAATGGATGATTTTCCTTCAGAAGTTTTCTTCTTCAGGTTTACAGTGAAGATATAAACATAACGAAGAACCACAGCCTTGTTATCGCTCACACATAATTAACTCAGTAAACGTAAGCATGGTCTGGAACTCTAGATCATTTGTATAACTATACAGGGTGGAATTTTTCAATGCCAATGGGCAAGTACTCGAAATACTGGAGAAAGCAAATTTTACTCAAAGGAAACATTTCTTTATTTTTAAAAAGAAACTAATCTGCATTCACAGATTTTCGGAAATTCGCTTGCCACACTCGGGCATCGAACCCGGGATGGATCGATTAAAGTTCGAATAAATAACATTCTGTATTTTTTTTACCCATCCATGTTCCTTCCTCGCCCTTTATGTTCTGAGGCCACGGTATCTCTTTCGAACAATCCCGCAGCTCGCGTCTGTCTTGCTGTGGAATTCTAAACAAATTTCAGGCAGAGCCTTTCTATTAAAAGTACTCATTAAACGTACGGTCCTTAGTAACCATTTTTAATATTTCTGTGTTAGTAATCGATCAATATTTTTAAAAAGTAATCCAATAACTGACACAAATACTTCGCCACAAGTTAACGGGTGATATTCAATTATTATTGATCCGGCGTTGTGTGACAACACTGAATACCAATGGGGTTACCATTTGTGTCCCATAGTTCCGCTATGGTGAAAGTGAACGACCAACTATTAATTATATTAATGAGTTACGAATTTTCAAAGTTGCGAATGTGTTTGTGATTCGGGTTTAAAATCGGTGACGTTTAAAAGGAAGTGTTAGTTTAGACGGTAACATGATGAGGGCCACTGGTTTTTTATAAGCAGAAGAACAATTATAAAGTTGATAGATAAAGTGTACCGTGTGTGTTATATTTCATGGAGATTTAACGGGGTTAACTAGTAATCTGAAGCCTAGTAGTAAACTCAATACTTTCTGTTCCCATAGTAAATTTCTTGCTATAAACACAGACTAAATCTCGTAACTCCAATATTCCTCACACGACTGTGATAACATCTAATGTAGACGATGCATTGTGAATGAAGACATAAAGGGTCACACCTGTCCATCATGTGTAAATCGCCTGAAATATGTAGTGTGCGTTTTGATGTTCATTGTTCAAAAAATTTGAACGCTATAGATTGCCCCACTTATTTTCTATTTCCCAGGGCGGACTTCCTTTGTGGTGTAAATTTGGAAAATATTACTAGTACAGCTTCTCCTGAAGGAGAAGGAGCTGTGCCCTGCCTTCTGGACAAGCTCTGTAGGCTTCGTCCCTGACTGATCGGCCTCCCACTGACAAGAGGACTGATTCCCAATTTGGGCCAATTCCCTGCGAATGATGACATGACAATGACGAGTAATAGAGGAGTATGGAAGAAGAAGATATGCTGCACCGACCACAAAGGAAGCGGGACAATGTGCAGGAGAATGATGATGATTCCCTGCGAAACTTAGATGGTCCAATAAACTAATAACATGAAGTACCATAGTATACTTGGTGATACTTTTAAGTGGTACAATATAGGGAAAATTGCAATACCAAGAAACTTAAAACACCATATTATGTACATATTTTTATTTGTAGTGGGTCAGACTCTTCTTACCTTGCCTTTGTGTACCTTGCCTTTAAACTTAAAACATTTAAATATCTAAATTTAACATTAGGCAAGTAAACTTCTGGAGCTAAATTTATTTTTCATTTTTTTGTGTTTTTTGAAGTCGGTTTTATTTTTGCAAAAATGTTTTAATTTTTCGCTTTTTAGTGGTTCACTTGTGCTTACCAAGGGGTAAGCGCAAGTGAACCACTGTGTGTACCTTGCCTTTTAACTTAAAACATTTAAACTAAAAAATATCTAAATTTAATATTAGGCAAGTAAACTTAAAAAACTTTTTTGCAAAAATAACACAGATTTCAAAAAACACAAAAGTGAAAAATAAATTTAGCGTCAGAAGTCGGTCACCTATTCATAATTTACTTAGTTTTTTGTCACCGACTTCTGGAGCTAAATTTATTTTTCACTTTTTTGTGGTTTTTGAAGTCGGTTTTAGTTTTGGAAAAAAGTTTTTATTTTTCACTTTTTAGTGGTTCACTTGTCCTTACCCCCGGTCACAGCGTAGCGGCGTGATGTCATGTTATGAACTGGTATAAACAATAGACAGACATGAGATTTCAGCAATCGCAGTCCATTTGCTATCATTTATTGAGGAGTTCCGTTGCCTATCTCCGAAGTTCTTCATCAGATCTTCACCAAATTGAAATGGGACCACTTTAAGAAAGTACTCTTCCTGAAACTACCCAAATCGCATCAAGTGTGCCTATAAAATTTGAAGAGTTTTCTCTATTTCTCCAGGATCCCATCATCAGAACTTGAATTTATGATTATAATAATTCAAATCGGTCCAGCCATTTTCGAGTAATCGGGGAACATACATAAAAAATAAAAAAAGGGCTCCTCCTTTTTGAAGTCGGTTAAAAAGGAGTTAATAACCTCCGTTATTATTATTATGCTTAGACCGAACTTAATTAATTCAGTTTGCTTGGTTAGATCAGACTATTGACATTGACAAGTACCGCTCATGACATAATTCAAATAAGTATTCCATTATTTGTTCAAGTTCTAATCTAGTGTGGGTTGGAAAGTTTATACCCGTTTTCATCAAAATTATGCATAACACCTAAATTAATGCTTAAAAATACTACTACTACTTTGCTTTACTATTACTTTGTTGAAATCTAACAAGCCCTTTGGAAAATCTAGCAGTGCGCCTTTAAAAGTAAAGGTACTTATATCTATGAGGAGCATTTTCTTTTATTTATGAGAGTTGATTTTTCGTGTTGTTCTTTTTTCTGGGCAGTTACGCTATTTGCCCCAGGGTGACTCGAAGTCTGAATGAAGGGGGCAGAAGCCTCCTCCTTTTTGGCTAGATAGATATCACCTTGATCACCATTCCATGCGGCCTATGATTATTTAATTTTGTGGTCCTATATGGATGCTTACATGTTAAAGTATAGGATGTTACGTCATCGGGAAACTAAGTGCGCACTTCTGTTTTTGACGTCTTTAAAGATTTATATTAGGACAGTTTTCGCGATTAGACTGCTGGTAACAGGTTTATAGAAGGGATTCAATGCCTGTGACCTGCTATAGTACTTGAATTGTATTTGACTATGAAGTTCCTATTTAATAGTCTTTACAACTTTTATTCAAATAAATCGTAAACGAAACATCAAGAAAACTTCTTTGGAATTTTACGTAAAACTCAACACTAAACTACCAATTAAATCATAATTACCGTTAACTTTATCTCAAACGTTTGCTAAAACGTAGTAATGTCAACATTACAATGCAAACTGCATTAAGGCCCACGCCAGCCAATCAATACTGCTTATAATAAATTCATTGCCACGCCTAGGAAGCGCTGACAAACCAAAAGTAAGGAGCGAAACCCACACTTGGCGCGGTGAGGCCACCCGTTCAACATTTCATATGACCGCTCACTTAGTACCATGATCGTCATCACAGTGGACACAAGTGAAAAAATCCAGTGCAGTGATAAGGATTTTCATCGCCATATTTAAACACGCACCTAATATAGACCAAGACATGTCTAAGCTGACAGTAACAAATTTCTCCAAGAGAACTGGAAGCCCCTTCCAAAAAGGCAAAGAAACTCCTGAAGATATTAAAATTGTTCACGAAGAAGTCATCGAGAAGAGCACTTTTGAGAAACAGAAAGAGAAGCAAAGTGAATTGATGCAGAAAGTGAATAAGAAGGCAGCGGAGTACCAGTCTAATAAACCAAGCTCTGGTGTGTTTACTGAGGTGGTGTCACATGGAGCATTTTCTTCAAAAAAAGGGAATACAAGCAATACTAGTATTCCAAAAGTAGAAAGTCCGACTCCCCCAAAGTCTAACGGATCAAATAGCTCTAAATCCTTGCTCGGGTTCCCATCATCAGCCAACGATTTGGCGTTACTCGCAAAAACAGATCTGGAATCAGACGCAAACATACCAAAAGCGGTGAAAGATAAAGTGATAGAGAAACTATTTGCTCTAGTCTCGATGGTACAGCACACGTACGAGTCTAAAGTGAGAATTATGACGGAGTTCGAGAAGTATAAGGAAACACACATGAAGAATGAGATGAGAAGAGAAAAAGAACATTCGGAACAATTGTACAAGCTTAATATGAATTTCCAAAATGAAGTGGTTCAAGCAATCCAGAGGTTGAAAAGTGAATTGGATATATCAAGAAATGTTAGCAAGAATGTGGAAGAGAATAACAAAAGTGCCAGTTTAAAAGATACTTCTGTAGATTTTAATACTTTTGATGAAGTACAAGATACTGATTTGAATGATAAAGGTGATGATACTGTTGATGAATCAGCGATCCCTGCTGAGCGACCTGAAGATGAGAATGTAAATAGTGATGTAACTAAGAATGAGTAATTTCGTTAAGTATGCTTAAGAATTAATTTATATACCATTAGTCATAAATAAAAAAATTTCGCAGATCTTTTTGGTGTTTTATTTTGATGATGACATTAAAAAATGTTGCTACGTAGGTGGTTAAAAATATTACATATACATATTTAATGATTAATAATTTGTTTTCTAAAGGCCTTTTTTGCAGAAAGCCAAACGGCATTATTAGATTCTCATAACTTGAAACTTAATCATTCACATTTAAGATTGAAAGTACCTACAAGATAACAGTATATTATTATAGCCGATACATTTAGGTCCATGTTCACCAAAAAGATGACAGTCTGATTATCTAAAACAGCTGTTTAAAACACATTTTTGTATGGTAATATGTCACAGTGACAGCTGTTTTTAGCTAATCAGGCTGTTATCTTTTCGGTGAACATGGACCTTAATAGGTCAAGGTTGAACGGTACTCATTTGAAACTCATTAGAGTTTCAAATGAGTAGGCGTGAGTGGGAAGCATTCTTAACGCTTAGGAATTTACGCACTAAGATATTATAATCAAACACTGATGAATTAGTCAATCGATTTGTGAATAACGCCATCTAGCGTACGTAGCAAGTATTCAGTTCTAATGTGAATGCAGTTGGACAATGCTGTGGTCAAGTTTAAGGTTTATTTGTGCAAACAAATCCTGTGTCTATTACTTTTCTTAGTTTATTTCGACATTGGAAGAAACGCTAAAAAGTAGTCGTTTCAACGACAAAAATACCTATATTAATAAACTGCAATTTTAACTTATTAACAAATATAGAAATAGTATAATAGTCACTACCATGATTAATGCAAAGAGTTTGTGCTCTTGGTATTTTTTGGGTCAAAATTCAGTTCAACTAGAGAATCTGCCTGATCTTTCCTGTCTGTCCAGGCTTATTTTAAGACGATTCAAGTATCCATCCGCCCCGTCAATAGTTAATGCTTGTGCCATAAATACAATCATTAAGATGTCTTACGTCTGTGTCTGCGCGTTTTGTTGCTCAAAGATTTTACTCAGTCACTTCTCAACTTTGACATTTAGTAGACCCATATTTTATTTTGTTCAACAATTTTTGTAAATTCTTAGAAATAGTGACGCATTAATTTCTGAGGTTACAATGACAATACAAATAACTAGCTGACAAATGAGGAACTACAGTAAGTATAGATACCCGGATACTTTAAATGGGTAATTTTAGGTCATACCTACATTTAGTTTTATTTAAAACATCATGTCAAACTATGAACTGGATTTACCATAGGCATAACCTTTTACCCATTTATGGTATTACTTGAACCTCCTTCTACATTTTCGTTGCTACCTCCTTGTGTATAATTATTTTCATTCTACGGTCGCTAGCGCTTGAAATTATCACAAACTGTCTTTTTCCAAATGATTTGAAGCCAAACAATGTTAATGGTTAAGTTCAAAATCGACTGAGAAAAAATGGACAGTTTGTGTTCTTTATCTGTTCGTGTTAAGTTTATAGTTAGTATATTTTTAAGTAGATAATGCGCTTAATGAAGATAAAAATATAAGAAAATATAATGGGGTCATTTTTCCAAGATCTACAAGAATATCTCGTAATATTCCACAAAGTTTTTATACCATAAAATGCACGAATGCACTCCACAAGCTAATTGAAAATTCCTGCGAAGTGAATGAATGAAACTGGGAAAACCCAAATAACAAGAAATATCAAGAGAGGTAGATGACACTAACTTCATTTAGCTCGCACAGACCGGCTCTACTGCACGCGAATCGTTCCTCAACTTATTATCATCTCATTTGTGGAACATTGTGATAATTTATTTGAAGCGTCTGTTTATTTTTAAGTGTGTATTGTTAACGACGAGTTGATAACCTCAGTGTCAAGTAAATTTGTGATATTGGTGGCAAAACTGAAGATTTAGAGAAATTGAGAAGTAAATACATTTTTTAACCATATGACCATATAACTACTTAGTTATAGTTTGAAGTTGTCAGAAATCCGCAAATAATGTAAATAAGGAAAATACAAAGTGCTCATTGCTTGTGTGAGCAAGTTTTTTTTCCTTAGTACCTGTTTAGTTGAACGCAATCGCCTTCATACAAAAACATCAGAAGAGGTTTAACAAGACATTTATAGTGAAAATCATCATGGAGCAAGTAACAGAACATCTACCTTACTTCGCATGTCATAAGACAAATTAAACTTTGTTGATACGAAAGTACCTACAATAACATGTTATGTAAAAGTGAAATTTTCTGCTATTTCAGATATGGCTGCACTAAGAAATACTCTAGCTGCTCTGCTTACAATACTAGTCATCGCTGAAGCAAAACCTAAATGTACAACTTATAATCAAAAAGATGTCGTCTGCACTGCCGGGAAGTCTGATTATAAACTTGTGAGAGGTTTAGTATCAGACAATAACAAAACTACAGGTATAACACTAAGAGCATGCAGGATATCTGACGTTGACTTTGAAACATTTAATGATCTCAATTCATTAACCTACCTAGACATGTCCCTAAACAAAATACAAAGTTTAAAACTTGGTGTTATAGATGAACCCAAGAAACTGACATATCTAAACCTCTCATACAATCAACTAACAGAGTTTCCCTTGGGATTATTTGATCAGCTTACCAATCTAGATCTTATAGATTTGAGAGGAAATAAGATAAACAAATTAGAACTAGGAATATTTGATCTATTGACAAAGTTAAACTTTGTGGACCTGTCAAGCAATGCCCTTGTTGGAAAAGATTTGAATCCTTACATATTTGATCAGAGCCCGCACATAACATTTATGGATTTCTCTAGAAACAATATGGAAGATGCTCCAGATAATTTACTGAACGCATTTCAGTCTTTAGAAATCTTAAATCTGGATAGATGTTTCTTAACAGAAGTTCCTGCGTTCGCAACCAAACCTAATTTGGGAACTATGAAACATTTGATTTTGTCTACGAATCAAATATCGTCGCTTGATAATCCTGCCACTTTTGTTAATCTGGACAGTTTAGAACAACTAGACTTAACTGCTAATGTTATTGAGACAATTAATGATAACATTCTGTCACCATTAAAGAATCTCCAAAAAGTTGACTTGAAGCATAACAAGATCAAAGTCATACCAGACAGTCTGTTCAGAAATATGCCGAAATTGATAACAATCGATTTGTATGGAAATCAAATTCAAGACGTGCCGGTAAATGCTTTTAGAGGAAGTCCTTTGAAGAATTTGAACCTATCTAGCAATAAAATAACATATTTACCAGATAACTTTTGTCTGGAGCTGAGAAACTCTGGAGGAAAAATAAAGAAATTATTGATGGACCCAAATCCATGGCAATGTGCGTGTCTTAATGACTTGCTTAAGGAATTGAAGAAACTGGGAATTGAATACAACAGTGACAAATACGATGGAAGTCGTCCAGTCTGCGTGACAACGTCTGAATTCAATTGCAAAAGACAGCCAAACTTCAATGAAATATATATTGATATGTTCAATGAAGTGAAGAAAGTTAAGTTTAGGAATGCAAGAGCAGCGTAACGCCATCTATTGGAAACGCTTTGAACTATAATGTAATATGGCTCCCGAGAGGTGCAGTCGCGCCATCTATCGTGATCTATATGAACAATGGGCTACTACTTCTCGTTTTTTCTGTAAGATGTCTCTGATTAAAGACTGAATTTATATGTGAAAATTTTTTTTATCATTACGCCTGTACTCTTTCAAAGGTTAAGGAGAGGTATACCTGGTCTACATACGAAGTACATACGAGTAGTAGGTAAGGGAAGTCAAAAGAAATAGGGGGTGAGATTTTAGTAACTTGTTAATTGTTTTTCTGTTGCTGAAATGTTTCTAGTAGTAAGACTAGCCTATCACATCATGGTGTTGGCTCGTTATGTCTAAGGAAATCCCGTCATCAAACCTTTATATTATTATGTCGGTGGTATCATCTGCAGTAGAATCATAGCGATCACCATTTGGATCTCCCAAATGATGATCGCTATGCTTCTACTGCAGAAAAGGCTCTATATTGTAAAATATCCATTAATGAACCATTCATTTTATCCAATATTTACTGTTTGAAAGTCGAATAAATTTTATTTATTCTACTATTTTTATTTTTCATGCATTATTATTTAATAATAAATCTTCAGGGATAAACTAATGCTGTTCCTTACGTACATCGATTACGAAGAGTTTCTATAATCTCATCGTAGTGGAGACAGCAGCATTTACATTATTTTAGAAACTGTTGACCTGTAGTTTCCTCAAATTCTTGCAAAGGTATCGGGAATAGTTGGTTGTTCTAATAGCAATCTGATCTACTTCTCCATGTCGCTAGCACGACAATTTTTACAGCTTGTCAGCCCAAAACCTCAGCACCTCCACCGCATCATCGGTGCCAGCACAGAGATCACTTCGGTTGCATGATTTTGGGCTAAGAGGAGCAGAGGTGGCAGGATAGGAGGTGGAGCATAGTTTGTGTTGTAAAATGGAACGCAATTTGAAATCGATTGTCTTTGATTTATGCTCTATGTTAATTACTAAATGCGAACCCCTTAAATTATTATGGCGGTGTGCGCTGTGTGCTGTGAACTGCTGTGTTGATTTGAGTAGATTGATGTGATGTGATGTGCAGTTATTGATAAAACTACACTTAAACTCAACTACATTTACTTCCTTCCCTGGCCATACAACATCGTCCGTCAATAGTTTGTGACACAGCTCCACAACTACATCTTGTTGCTGTTTCACACGTTGCTGGCCCACTTAACGAGGTTGGAGTTACATCTTGCCACTTGAGTCAGACGATGACGATGCGTTGGAAGACCTCCCTCTAGGTGGATCGATGATCTTTTGCGGGAATCCGTTGGATGCGAGTCGCACGGGACCGGTCAATGTGGCGACACTTGGGGGAGGCCTATGACACTTTCAGCTGAAATGATGTTGATGACTTGAGTCCGGAGACAAGGACCTCCAAGTGGACAACGGAAGATAAACCCTGCAGGAAGATGCTCACATGGTGGTAAGTTCTGGGGTCGGAGGAGTAGCTTCCTGATGAAACGATATCAAAGATAAGAATTTATTTAGCCGTCATCTTTGTTACATTATTGTCTATTGACATCGTGGGCACACGTAAAAGTTGTAACATCCATAATATAAAAAAACCCAAAAGTAAATTATAACTCCCCCATATTAAGTTTTCACTAATGGTCAAAACTGAAATTAATGCGCACTTCAAAGGTTTATCGACGAGCTTAAAATTACGACATTTTAAAACTCAATTTAGCAAATGAACTAATAATCGTAAACAATGTTTCGCGGCCATCATTATTTTGGATCGTTTTCTATCCATTTGTAATTAAGTAAGCCTATTTTTATATTTTTGGACCATTTCATAGATTTGGGGACCGCACACTTGAGTTTAGAAAAAAGTGCGTGAGGCCGTTTGTGTGTGTTGGGTTCCGTCGACTTACGTTTCGCTGAAGTTGAAAATATTTTGACTGTTGTGTTAGTAGTTGAGTGGATAAAACAAAAACAAAAAGTGTTGGTTTTTAGATTATTTATTACTTACCTATTTTAAAATTGCATCACGAAGGCAGATTCGATGTGGCGCAGGAGAAGAAATCTTGGAATGATATGGACTGATGGGCAAAGGCCAAACAGTGGGACATACAAGGCTATTAACTATTATAATTACATATAATATAAAACATGATTTACTGTGGCAGCTCGGACTCTTTCTCGACGTTCGTTCGGCTTTTCGTCATTTCCCGCTAATATTTATTGCTTCATTCAACTCCTTTAGTATTTTTTTAAAACATGACTTAACTTCACCTGTGTGTAGGTAGAGGAGTACCTAATAGTGTACCCACATTTCGCCAGTTATGTTAATGTAATTGGGGGCTAGCCTATTGCCATCAATCGGGCACAGATCCAGACTCCGTGGCTGCTACTGACAAATTCTTGATCTTCTTCTTCTTGTTTTTCTTTTGGGAAAAACCCAATAACACTTTGCTCGTCCTAGGAATCGAACTCAGGACCTCACGGTCAGCAGTCACGCGCTTGCGACCACTAGACCAACGAGGCAGTATTACAAAAGACACCAATAAATCTACTTTTTAGTCAGCGATAAATTAAACAAACATTGCAAATGTTAAAGTGGAAAGGCCAACTAAATTACCAAAGAACCCTTTTTTTTTTTTTTTTTTTAGGATGGGAAATCATCAAATGACTTCTCCTACTCTGGGCGGAGCGGGAGGGAGTGTCAGACTCTTACTGACTAAAACCCATCCATGTGCCTTCCTCGCCCTTTATGTTCCGGGGCCGCGGTATCTCTTTCGAATAGGCCCGCAACCCCGGCAGACCAAAGAACCCTGAAATATCAAAACACGTGCAAGAAATTTATAAAACCAACATCTGCGAAATCGTATTTTTTTTCAACAATTTCTTTCGAAGTTTTGATAAAAAACGCGGGATCTGCTGTTTTTTAGCGCTTATAACACATATCGGATAGATTCGGTGCACGTATGTGACGGGCCTGTTTATATGGCGTGATGCACTTTTGAAAAAAGAATGTTTCTATTTTTGAAAAAGATAACGAAGTCTTGTTATTGGTAACATGTGTAAGTTAGTCTAATGATAAAGATGTTTTTTACGTTTAGTTTTTTTGATTCTTGAAAATTAATAAATTGTTGAATGAGGTTGTGTTTTGCTTAATGAATAGTTTCTGAAATTAATGAAATTGATCAAATATATATATCTAGCC
The DNA here is from genome assembly GCA_950022955.1 of Xestia ashworthii. Classification (NCBI taxonomy): domain Eukaryota; kingdom Metazoa; phylum Arthropoda; class Insecta; order Lepidoptera; family Noctuidae; genus Xestia; species Xestia ashworthii. The sequence continues at coordinate 14,594,694 of OX465570.1, read as the reverse complement.
TAGAAAAAATGAAAGTCTATTTATCTATAAGATGGAAACTTCACAAATGGGTTAAGTATTACCCTTGTGTTAAGTATAATTTCATTGCTTAATTTTCAAAGTCAATTTATAAAACACATCAAAGAGTCCTTAGGTCTAGGAAGCATATGAGTTTCTGATTTTTAGAATATTAATTAAAAATCTACTTCATAATAATTACAATCAACCACCTTGAATAAAATTGTCAGTATGTTGCTAACTATTCCCGTACCTAGTAAAAAAGTGAACTTTAACACAATCGTAAAACTTTAAAACAGCCACCTGTACACATAGAATTTGGACAACTCAGGTAAAAAAAGGTTTTTTCGTAATAAATACCTCAAAAGCCTTAATTATCTAGCACGAGATCGCACAGTTTTTTTAAAGTTCTTTTTTTAAACTCTTGATGCAACGTTCCGCGCCATTTGGTTGCATTTCACATTATTGCTATCAAACTTAATCTGTTGTTATATGTTTAATCTCTATGAAATTAATGCTGTTTTTGATATTTTTGAACAGTGAAATTATTGTTTTAAAGGAATTTGGTTTACCACACATTGATAAATGGTGAACGTTCCATTCGGGATCTTTCAGTAACAGCTGCGGAGTCTGAATTTCTTGCCTGCCACATGGGACTTAAACTGACGAAATACGGGTGAACTGTATACTCACTTTACTTCTGGCATTACAGGTGTGATGTTATGTATTTGAATCATCAATCGATTTCTGTCATCTTTATCAACTGGAAGAAAGATGTGTTTGTTGTATGTTTTACCTAGTCCTCCGCTATTCTTTTCTGGTTCATTTCGTTGCGGGATCTAAGACAGTTAAATTGTTTCTCTGGGACTTCGACGACCTTCATTGACTCTGTGTTTTTTTGGTGGTCGCCACTGTTGGCTCTGGGTTTTATAACTTGTAGTGGTTACAGTGGTTTGCAGTGTGGCGGGTTTGTCTAAAACAAAACACGAACGATGTTTTAATTAAGTGACGTAATTATTTAAAGATGTGCAGAGCAAGCAGGCCCTAATGTTTCAAAACTTGCTCTGAAATCAGTCTGATAGGAAACACCTCATTCGAACTAAACACTGTTTAGCAAATAAAGCACATTTTTATACAATATAGGTATATCAAGGTTGCCATTATTTACATAAGAAGTGCTTATATAATAATTATACCAAATACACAATTATTTATCTAAAACATGGTGTAGCAAATAGACAATAATTTAAAAAATTTATCATGCAAACATCCCAATGACTCCAAATCCTATTGCTTTTCGCGGAAATCACATTCCTACGTGGTAGCTGTCACGTAGAGCAGCTACGTTGGTATAACGCCAACAGAGACAAACATTTTCACGGTGTAATATTGAAATACAATCGCGTTAATTTTGAAAAAAAAAACGAAATAATAAAATAATAACGTTCCCAGCGCTACGATTTCTATTTTTTTTTTATTGTTTAATATTGAAATATTTAAAAATGTAAATTATAAAGGGTGTAAAAAACATCTTTAAAAAGCAGAAAGGCACTTGTTCTCCCCGTCATTGCGATCATATTTTTTGCTCGACACCATACCTTGGGGTGATATTGGGGGTCAAAGTTCCAACTTTCTCACAAGTGTTTTTAAATACATAGTTACATACATGCGGTTTTATTGTAGGTCTACGACCCCCGTTATATTCAATCCATCCACCAGCACAATGTTTTGAGTGCGGTGCATTGAGTTTTACCGTAAAATGTGATTTTTCACCCCAAAAACAAAGTCGTTTCCCAGCAACAATTTTTGCGTAAAGTTAGTTAGTTTGATGTACAGAATGCTTTGTTGACGACTTCGTGATGTGTCTGTTTACACCCTGTATGTAAGAAAATGAATAAACGAAAATAATTGTGAAAAAGTAAAAAAGAAGTAAAAAAATAAAATAATAATAATACTTAATAAACTTTATGCAAAGTTTAAAGAGGAAGAGGAGAGGATTTTAGGAGGCGACATGACCAGGACGCGCACTGCGATCACTGGTTCGAGGTGGTGTACGAAAAGAGTGCCTGGGAAGGTATGGGGAATTCCTTTGCCCAGGAGGCCCAGGAGTAAGACATTGGCTCTTATAAGAAAGTACTACTTGGGAGGAACTCGTGGCTAAATAATAACAGCCACTCGGGTCGGTCTTTGGGTTAAAGTGGGATTGCCTAAGTTATTCTGTGGATGGGTGACCACCATTACATTCCGAGTTTCCTCCGTGCCTCGGAAAACACGTTAAGCTGTTGGTCCCGGCTGTTGCTTGTCCATCTTTAACAGTAGTTGCAGGTAGTCACTGGCCCAAGAAGTCTGACAACCCGTCTTACCAAGTGGTATCGTATATTACCCAGTATTAACTGGGTTGTAGAGGTCAGATAGGTAGTCGCTCCATGTAAAATACTGGTATTCAGCTGCATCCGGTTAGACTGGCTAGGCAGATGATGATAAACAAGTTCTACTTGTTCATACTGCCATGGCTACTACGCTTGCACGGAGGATGGATATTATGCCACGGGAAGTACTACCAGAGACAAAAGTATCTATGTCCTAACGCAGGTCATGATGGTCTATGATTGTGTGTGCCAAATCTTACGTAAAACCGTTCAACCATTATTTTTGAATGAATGAATGATACATTTATTTGCAAGAGTATAGGTAAGTAATTAACATAAGTTCTTAATGTACTTATATGTTAGCGTCACATTGTAAAAAACGCTAGCTTGTAATATAACTAGCGAGATTGTAAACTCCCGAAATATTGTCAACTGAACATACCTACTGCTTACAATATGACGCTTTATTTTATGGTACATAATAATCCCACCTGAAACAGTAATATTGTGAAATATATGTGACGGAACTCAACTCGCGCAGTGTGGAGGGGGGTGAGGGAAGGGCGGTCCCCTTTGCTCCATAGTACGACTCCCATGAAAAAATAATGTACGGTCGAACAAGCTATTTGGTTTACAGTTTAACACACAAATTACATTGTAAAATGTAAACTTAAGTTTTTATTTTAAACCACAGACTAATTATTTACAATATATACCTACACACTAACTCTATACTAGAAATAAAAATATGTACAAGTTATATCAAAAAGGGTTAGGTATAGGGCATCAAAAAATGTAAACCAAACAGCTTGTTCGACCGTACCATTCCTGAGAAAAACTGATTAATGTAACCTAACTTCAAAACACTTTTTATTCGCATATAAAGCATAGCCGACGGCCTATTTCTGTCTGCAGGGCTTAAATGAAACCTAACTAACCTAACGTCGGGTGCTCCAAGTCCCGATAATTCGGGTTTTACAATTTTACGGTGACATATACATAGATTTACTATATTCAGCATTTCATCTTGGTACACTAATAGCACGCAGTACACATTTAGTAATTAGCAATTAGGTACACAAAAATACTTATCAAAATTAAAACTACAAAGCAATTATAAAATTAATTAAATTAAAATAATTAATATCATTTAATTAAATTAAAATAATTAATTTCATTTAATTAAATTAAAATAATTAATTTCACTTAATTAAATTAAAATAATTAATTTCATTTAATTAAATTAAAATAATTAATTTCATTGAATTAAATTATAATTTATTCATATTAAAATAGCGATCTGTAATAATTTGTAATTAATTGATAGCCTAATTCTTAGGCCACGTTCCTGCTATGCCGTGACAAATAATTTATCGTTGGTATAGTTGCCAAAAGTCGTGGACGACAGTAATCGAGTCGTCCTATATGTGAACACCTCCATTTAAACACACAAGCCATGACACTTAAAACGACACGATTATCTGTAGTCACGTGTCGTGAAACCGCTGAGTACAGCTTATATGAAAAATAACGACGAAAAGAGATTTTAGTTCAGGTTTTTCAATTCTGAAAACATATAAGTAGGTACTATTAGTTTTGGCGTAACCATGTTTTCATACAATACTTACCTATGTACGAGTATCAAGGTTGCCTTTATTTACTTAATATTTTTTGTTTTGTTTATATGGTGATTGGTGGTATGGTATGAAGCAGCAGTGTGTGTAGAAGGAACAGTTGACCAAATAAAAGTTGGCGTAGGTTGGTACTTACCTACTGTAGCACAAATACATGACTGTGCCAAATTACCTAGTTAGTGCGGAACTAAAATATGCTGGATTCTTTATTATACAACTAGCATCCCACCTGTTGTATGAAGGTGCTTACTCACACCAGCCACTGCCTCTAGCCTCTCTTGCCATATCGCCCTATTGTAGGGGACAATTCCTGACTATGGGCTGCTACTAGTGTCTAACCGAAGGTTGATTTCTGGCCAAAGCCGAAGGTTTTTATACATTATAACCTTAAGAAATTCAGATCAAGACTGGTTAAAAATTATGGATGGTCTCTTAAGACCATTTTCATGTTGCTGCAACGGTTAAGGCGCTTAGACGAGCTAAATTAGCAACTCTATTTGTGGTGGTTCAAACTTCGTTTGAAATGCTGTTAGAATAAAGTTCTAATCAGCTTGCACTACAAAGTGGTTGTTACGTCAGCCACTGCGGGCCAAATAGCGCGAAATGAGTGGTTTCGATCGATTTACAAAAAAACTATTGATTAGATTAAAAAACTAAAACAGTATCATGCTAATATATTGCTTGTAGAATTAATTGCCAAAAAATCAGAATGATCGCATACATATTAGTATGTTTTTAATTGTTTGAAAGATGTTTTTAGAGGTAAGTTCATGATTTCTTTTTATCGAGCCAAATTAATTGTATTATGTTTTCAAAACAGAATCATGCTAGCATATATCCTGAAGAATATCATATACTTTTCTGGTCTTGTTTATAGCAGTGAATCATATACTTTTAGTTATAATAAAACTCACGTTTAGCTCATGTAATCGCCTTAAGGTAGTTCCCTTTACTGCATTACCATATAACATGCTGGGGAAAAGGCTCTTACATTTTTTGGGCATCTCTTTTAATTCTGTGTAGGTAAGTAATGAATTGTACAACAGGTAATCGCTTTCAAAGATTGTTTCGATGCATTTCGCATTCCTACAACGAATTTCGACAAGATTGACATTAAGTAAGTTCAGTACCATAATTATGTTTCCTACATTTTACAACATTCCAATTATGTGTAACGCTGATTGAATTTCGCTTTGTTTAGGACGTCCCTTCTCCTAAACTATCCAACAACCATCGTATTTCCTGACAACAGTTGTCATTTAGCACAGCACAGATGTTTACATCCAAATCTATAATGAACACTTTCTATGCGAAAACGCGCCGCGAAATCGTAAAGAAAGCAAAAGTATGTCGAAGCAGCTGACGTGGCACGAGCTTCATCCGACTTAATTGTTAGCAAAATGATAAAAAAATGACAAAAAACTTTGATAAAAAGGTACAATTTGGCAAGGAAGTTAAAAAGACAGGAAGAGGCGGCCATACTGTGGCTACTTCCGCGGTTGTGATGCGGCGATAGATTAGTGTGGATGTTACTATGTTGTGCTTGCAAAAATAAAGATGAAGATTAATGTTTTACTGGTTTTATTGGCCGCTTAGGGGAATTGAAGTATTTAGTCATGCCACGTGTACCAAAGTAGTATTAGGTGTAATAAAAGTATCATTTTTTTGCTATTTAAAACTAATAACAAGACAGGTTCTTAAGTGCTGCGGTGCTAGTCTTTGATCATGGGAAGATTTTTCTTAGGACGAGTCTACTATTCATGCGAAGAGTTTAAATTGTTATTTAATGTGTAACATCGTTCACCTGTCAACTAATGACATCAGACTGTAAACGTATAACGTTCTTCCTTCAGGCCATTCATTTTCCATAAGAAAATAATAACCATCTAACATCAAAACATAACGCCAGTTTTCGCCGAAGGGTTGGACAGAGATCTGCAAGTCACAAGCTTATAGGTGGTGAGCCCATTGCCAAAAAATATGTGTGTAAAATAAAATAACAAAGGTTAATAATGTTAAATGGGCCTACTTTAACAATTGGACGGTTGTATGGTTTTCATGAACGGTATTTACCTATTGGAAACAATACAAATGCTAATGATTAAATTTGCTTCATTTTGCTCATTAAATAATACAATAGGTACAATATTTTCATTTTATATGCAAATGTTATATTAAAGTCCTTCAAAATGATTATATTTTGTTACAGTTATGTTTTTTTAGCTGATTCCATTTTGCTCAATTAACATCATACTTAACGCATTAATATGAAAGAAAGCCTTTGTTGAAAAGACGTCTTTTTAAAAGAACATGTAAAAGAAAGCAAATATACTTAAGTTAATTTGTATAATATTATTGATCGTCTTCTTTCTAATACATCAAACCATTTTTTTCTTTTCATTACTACTTTTTCATTATTATTTATTCAAACAAATAACGACAGGGTCATTTTTTCTTCAAATTAATAACTTAATTTAATATTAATAATACTTCATAGAACTGCATTCGCGTTGCATTTTATGAATACATGGTTGTGGTCTTATCCATGTTGTCTATCGCACAGTAAGGGTCCACAACTTTTTTCTTAATTTGATCAACAATTGTTCAGATCATAATAACACACTCTGCCATGAGAGGAGAAATTAAAAAAAAAAACGTGGCTCGTGCTTATGCAACCTTTTTTTTTTCTTTTTTCGAGCACAGACTAATGCCATTTGGTTTTTTATTTCTTTGTGTTTTCGTGCAATGCAGTGAAATTAATTTTGGGCGCATGTGTTTATTGACAAGATGAATAGTTCGACAGATGCAAAAGTAAAATTTTCGTCTGCCTAGTGCAGATAAAAGTAAAAATTGAGTCTTTTTTTTTCTTAAATGATTAATGTTATAAATTGTTTGATTGAAAATACTTACGAGCGTCATTCGTCGGGTTTTGTTTTAAGTAAAGATACTTATAAAAATTAAATGTTTTTAAAACTACGATAAAGTTCTATTAAATGTTGGTAACATTAAATACACTACAAACAATTAACATTTTATAAAGTTAGAAGACGATAATTAAGAGTTAATTATGCTAAGTCAGGAGGCAAAAGAGCAGTAATTATTAAAATTATAATGGTTATTTAAATTACATAAACTGGTTTTAATAAAGACATAAATTCCTATTTGTAAACTATAATTAAGTAATTAATAATACTTATCGGTGAAGAACTGCCTCATTGGGGACTGCTTCGTTGGTCTCGGGTCTGAAGATCGACTGCTGAGCATGAGGTCCTGGCTTCTATTCCCGGGTTGGCCTTATTGTTGTTGGTCTTTTTCATCAAAGTAGCAGCCACGGAGTCTAGATTCGGGCTCGGTCGATGGCAAAAGGCTTACCCCTTATTACTCGGGGCTTAAACATAACTGGCTATGCCGACTGTCCAAAAGCACTACAGTTTTTTATAAGTTTGCTCTTAAAATATCGACGGTCAAAGAGTGTATGAAACAAACAATGAGGCACAAAAAATATTCACTGAAGTGTGCATTATCGTCCAATATAAACAAATACCATTAAAAAATTAAGCATTACGCCGAACAGCGGAAGTTTGGCACATGCCGCGATCAAAAAACGTCAGCATTGCCAACATAAAAAAACCATAGTCTTATTTAAACTTTTTTTGTAAACCGCGCGCTTTTTAGCAAGTATTTTTTATCCGTGGGCACAAAATGTTTTTATATTGACCAGATGTTGTATGCAGATGACAATTTTTTATTTCTTAGTGCGATTTTTAGTGGTTTGTCGGTAGATCGGACTTTTTTGAGGGCAGATGGTTTGCATATTTATATTTTTTTGTTTAATAGGCTGTGCGGCTGAAAAAAAAACGCGCGTGCTCTATCAGCTGTTAGTTATTGATTTTGCATAGGTAATAATGTTAATGTAAGTAGGTGATGAAAAGCGTGTGTGTAGTCTTTGGACTGAATTTTATATACTTACGTATTGATGAGTTATTTTGATGTTTTGTTTGTTACATTAAAGTAATGTACGCAACGACCACAATGTTGTCCATCGACTCATATTTGATATACATAGTTAACTGTGGTTCCTGTTATTTAATGAATTGTTGTACAATTTGCGGTCTCTCTTATTGCAAAAGAACAGTCTACCAACCACTAGACAACAACTATTAAGACATAATCGATCCTCTAACAAATGTGCAACCAGATTTGACTCGCGATATAAATATTAGAAAAATCATAACAAGATGTAGTCGCGTGCCACGAAGTTGTACAGGCACAAATCGCTTAGTTTATCATAATCACGCAATTATCTTATGAAAACGTTGCACGATGCTTTTTGTTGCTAAGTTGCCAACCGAGACGAAATTCGCGGAAATTAGACATTAAGGGATCATGCGAGATACTTTTATAATAAAATAAAATATAATTGCCATTCAAAAACAAATAAGTCGTGTGCCTGCCTGCGGCTTGGCCGACAATCAAAAGATTCTTGATTTGAATAAATCAATCCCTTATAGAAATGCATCGATATACAGGAGATGTCCGTTTGGTGGTGAATCAAGGGCAAACGGATCTTCAATGTGCTTTTTTAGATTTTAGATTGTTCTCTACTATTTTGCTCTTTAGCGCAAAAGTGTATATAACTACGAATATTATAACATAAAAAAAACAATTAAATATAAAATTAGTTGGTTCCTGTAAACCATACAGAACAATGTCATGATTGATGAATATTGAATATAATTATTATTGCTTTTGTACGAAATGAAATGAACCATTGTTTTGTTTCATTAATTCCTGATTAATAGTACTTTTTTTTTTCTACCCAATTCCACTTTTAAAAATTTTGTGACTTGACAATAAGGCTACGCACATTCCAACCCGATTAGTGCAATTAATTCACATTTTGAAAAATGAATAAAATTAAACGTTGCATAGACAAAATTCTCTCATTTTTTATCTGTAAGGGTACTCGCGCGTCTCGTCGTGTATATAAACCTGAAGTGTCACACCCTGTATCCGAGCACTTTTTCCTAACGTTTAGAGGTCGCTTTTTGAAAGGTTTTTTCTCCATTTCGATGCCAATTATGCACATTTTTGCCGACGCGGTTCGTTTGGCGGACGATCGTTCGCCCTCTTCGCATCTCATACTTGCTCCGACGGAATCCTTCAAATAAAAATCGGGTAGGACCCTTTTTGTGACGGTTTTTGTCCGTATATTGATGAGTCTTCCAGATTTTGAAGGAATTCCTGAGAGGGCGTCGGGGACAGACGCTATTGTGTCGTAGAACCTGATCTCTGTAAGTCCTGCAGTCCTGTAACATACATACCTACGTAGGTATGTACGGTAGTGTCAATTTGGGCTTTGTGTTAGATGCAGAGATTTTGGAAGATAAAGTTTTAAAAGTGATGACTCAGTATCTAGTACATTTTGACACAAGTGGAGAAAGTTTGTTATTGTAGTTCGAGGCAGTATCAACACACGAGCCGTAGGCGAGGGTGCTTTTGAGCCGAGAACTGCAATAACAAATGTCCACGTGTATCAAACGACGTTTTTACGACGGAAGTATCTCTGCCCCCATAATCGGGACTTGGGGCACCCCCACTTTAGATTAATTAGGTTCCTTTAAACCCTGCTGACAGAAATAGCACGTAGCGGGGCTCCGTCCCCTACGCTTTTTAGAGGAATATAAAGTGTTTTGAGATTAGGTTATATTAATCAGTACTTCTCAGGAATGGAATCTTTTCATGAGAGTGGTACCTGTGTAGTGAGTCCTCCACACCGCGCGAGTTGACTTCCATCTCATACATTTCACAATATTACGGTTTCACTTCGTTAGATTATAATCTACCGAAAAATAATACGTCATATTGTAACAATATGTTCGTTTGACAATCATTCGAGAGTTTACAATCTCTCTAGTCATATTCCAATCTAACGGTTTTTACAATGTTACGCTGACATAAACACAATTTGAATATTCAAAAAATGTTTACGCCGCCTGTGAAGACGTAGATCGCTTTGCCGAAATTAAAAAAAAAAACGTTCACCTCTTACTATAGGTATTGAACCAATTTGGGCTAAGTATGGGTATAGTTATCTGTGGCAATTTTACTTTCCGCATGAGTGTGGAAAAAATATCAAAAACGCAAGTGTGTCAAATACTGAATGTCTTGAACCTAATCGTAGTGCGAAAAGAACCAGTTTTCGAGGAAGTGGATTGAAAAACAAGTTTCAACTATCTTCTAAACGGCATCATACGTGGAAGTTTTGGAGTACTCCACGCACAACACCCGATAAATACTTAAAAATTACTTTTAATAATTATAGATTTGTTTTTAAAAAACCACGTTACGACCACTGTTTTTCTGTTGTAGGCGCCCCATAACAAGCTGTCACTTCGACACGCTTGTTCGGGGTCTGTTAATCATATAAATTGAACAGGCGCAATACAGGATTTATTATGCACCTAGTTATGTACATTTTTCATGGAATGAAATAATGACTTCTTCCCTAGTTCGAAAAAACTAGAGCATTTGAAGACACTGACAGCTAGACCAATTTCCAGAAGCGCACACACATTTGAGCTCCAATAAATTCGCTATTACTACCCATTAATTTGCAGTTTTGCATAGAACGTGCCTGGTATTGCCAACGTAAAAAAAAACTACCACTTAAAGGAGTACATAGGCAAAAAACTCCGCAGTTTCGTTGCACAGGTATGCACGCAGTAATCCTATGTGACAATGCCAGTCCACCTGTCAAAACAAGACTAGCCTACAGGTGGACTCACACCTGACAGGGTATGAAGCCAGAGGGGAGGGGGGTGACCAGGTGACCAATACTATATTGAAATAATCCATTAATGGACCGTACACGCGGGATGATCTATCATTTATAAGTCCTTATACATTTGTGCTTATTTCTTTAAATAGAATTTTTCTCGAGTGACCCAGTGGGAAAATGGGATACTTAGTATTAGGTCGAAGTGATGCAACGTAATAAATGAGCTCTTATTTATTCATGTTTTAGTTTTTGCTGCTCGATATCGGTGATAAGGCTATGTATGGCGGAGTTGAATTTAAATTGAGGAGTATATATTTACTCGTGCTAAGTTAAGGACTACTGCTTAACATAGTACAAAAAATCTTATTATTTGACTTTGACTTCGATATGGGCAGTTGTCGTCATTGATATGTGACTAAAGGTTAGTTTTTTCTCATTTTGATACGATAAGCGCCCGCGCCGTGGATTTTGTAGATGCGTATAATAAACAATGCCTATTAAACATCTTTGCTTTTAGAAAGTTGCAGTGGGTTTTTATCTAACCCCGTAGAAAAGCACGAAGTGAAATTCAAGTCATTGTAAAGCTAAAACTCTCAAAAAGTCAATAAAACTAAAACCAATCAGAATTCCTAAAGCCTTTCAAAATGCATTTGATTTTTAACTAGACTTGCTGACTTGCTGACAAATTATGCACAAACTAAAACGGCATACAACAGAAGTTGACGTTTTCAGTGTATATCTAAGTAGTCTTTCAAAAAGCTAGACGTATTATCATTAAAGTATTTCACTTCTACTTTTGGTGATATCATTTAAGAGGCACCTGTTTTGTGTATAAATACTTTGAAGTAAGTACCCTGGAGGGACAGATGCGTGGCTCGAACTAAATGTAAGTATTTAAGATAGTAATTTTAAATACCTACGAATATTTTTAAAATAGAGTTATTTTTGTAAAACTCTTATAAATGGCGTATGCAAAAATGCATCGTTATTTATGGATAATAAGTAGGTGTTGCTCGTCTGTTTTTTTCCGAAACTTGGTAGAGATGCTAGATAGCACTCATATTTCGTAAGTTATGTTTTAATTCCAAAATGAATGGTTTTAACTGAGTACCATAAAGGAGGTGGTAATAGTTATTTGTTATACAAGAGTGAAAAGTTTATTTTAACCGCGTACTCAATTTTGATGACCGAGCAAGCGAAAGATTCTAAAATTGAGTCACGAGCGCAGTGAGTGATTCACAACTTAGAATCTTGAGCGTTAGCGAGGGAACGCCCCATTTGACGACCCAAATGGCGTAGCGGTAGTGAGACTGCCTTACGTTCTTAGGGTCAGGGTTCGAATCCCGGTAGGAGCAAATATTTGTGTGATGAGCATGGACATTTGTTTCCGAGTCATGGATGTTTATATGTATAATAAGTATGTATATACAATCAAAAAGTATCTATGTAGTATATCAACTGTCTGGTGACCACGACACAAGCCTTGCTTAGTGTGGCACTAGATGGCGCTGTGTGTAATGTCAAAAAAAAAACAAAGAGCACGAGGTGAAAAATCTTTGCACTCGAGTGCAACACGTAACTTTTCATTCCACCTCAGCGAGGAAATGACTAAACTCAACCAAAAAAAAAATGCGCATTATTAACAAATTCAGCTAATTCTGTTGGCGTCAAATAAACTTCCTCCTCGCTAGATAATAAATGGTAATTTTAGGGTTGTCACTTATTTTCAAGTTCCTTGTTTTTAACCTAAGGTTTTTAATATGACGTGAAAATAAAATGGCGCGCGCAAAGCAAATTAAAAAAAGTACACCAAGAAGGTTCCGAGTCTGAGTTATTTACAAATTAAAAAAAGTGGAATGATAAATTGGGCACCATGGAGGTAGAAGTAAATAGGTTTAATGATGTTTTGAATTCACAAACTTAGTGCACACGATGTTCTAAATTCAAATTTGCTTTATCCTCTGGAGGATAAAAACGGCTTTTGCACTCAGATATCGAAGAACAAAAATACTCTTTCCGAGATGGGGGGATGAAAAGTGTTTTTTTTCTTTTGTATGTATTACTGATTTTTCCGTGGTCTGCTTTATCGTATGGTTAGTGCAGAGTTTTTATGCTGCCCATGGACCTCTGGCTTGGCTATACATGCCGTAATTACTGGGCTGATTTACATGATATTTTTTGATTTGGTAAAACGAGCTTGCGGGGCCCCAAATATTGTTTTTTCTTCCATTAAATTCACTTTGCCTGAGCAGTGTAAGAGTTAGCTCTTTTACGTATTTTGTCTTCTTTCCCTATGTTGATGAAACGATGTTATTATTAACATTATAGAAAAAGGCAGAAATCGGTGCCAAAGAAGTCAATTTAACAAACAAAGTTACCGAATTTTAACTTATTTCAATACTTTTCACAGTAACCTAGAAGTTTTCCTAAGTTAAAATATGACAGTAAAATGCTCGTGAAAAAACAAAAAGGGACAAGTACTCTTTTAAAAGCAATATTACTGGTGATTGACACGACGATTCCACTAAATGTTTTTTTTTTTAAATTGATTAAGGTATTTCAAATGTAGCAAAACTAAAACCAATAATTCGCGTTTGTTGAAAGGGTTAAAAACAAAGCAAATAGTGTATTGTCAATGTTGCCAGTACTTGTGAGCACATGCCACAATCCTTTTTGCAAACACATTTGGATCGGATTGTTACAACCGTTGCAAAACAAATAGAAAATAACGAAACTAAGCTGATATTATATAAATAGGGATTCTGATTTGACCTTTAACTGTAATAGATAAAAATTAAAAGTCACATTTTACTTTAAAATACTGAAAAAGTTAAAAGAGGTTCTTATTCTTCTTGTTTTATTGCACACAAAACAACAAATAAACATACATACAGAGTTAGGCTTTCTTACAGCAAAGCTAATCGAGATCAGCAATCAAAAAGCGAGATTTGCAAAAGAGGATACACTTACGTATGTGCATTTACATTACATCCTAAATTAATTCAACTTATAAACTAACCTACATACATACAATAAAATATACGTAATACATACAGCTTAGATAAATTTACATACATATGAAATCCTGAAGATGAGTTGAGGATCCAACAGATGATTACGTTAATACATTATTTTTTGGAGACAATAAACAGTAATACTGCCTCGTTGCTCAAATGGTCGTAAGCGCGAATACTGACGGAGGGTTCGATTCCAGGGTCGAAAAAGGTGTTTTTTGGGTTTTTCTATCAGGAATTTCTCAGCAACCATAGAATGTGGATTTGTGCCCGGTTTATGCAATATTATATCCCCAATTACATGAAGCTTAAAGACATAATTGACGAAATGTGTGTGTACTATCAGGAGTATCCGGTACCTCTGCCTTCCCTTCGGGGAATAGTCGTGATGTTATGACATACACAGATATACCTATTACTGAAAAAGGGACAATATTTACCCTAATAATAAGATGAGAAAATGCTCGAACAGCAAAAAAAGATAATGATAAAATAAATTCTTGAAAAATGGTGTAAATCTACTTACCTATAACCTATTCCCGATTGCTGAAGCGAAATACCCCAGAAAATGGAGAATTATCGGGGATATAATACGACAGTGGCGTAACTATAGGGTGGCAGGACTGGCAAAATGCCACGGGCCCCCGGCCTGACGGGGCCCCCGACCCGAGAGGCTGTGAGCTCAAAAGTGACTTAACATTTTTAACAAAATTTTGTAAGAAATATAAATTTTATGTAAGTACCTACACTACAATCCTTTTACCTACTTTAAATCAATTACCTATGAATAACCCTACTAGATGGGAGGACTTCGTTATAAATATATGCCTGCCTATGCTTTTGAAAATTAGATATTTAACTAAAATGGACACAATGTTACTATTGGGTAACTATCTCAGTGATTTATTAAAACTAAATTAAAATGTTAGGTACGAGTTTTCTTGGGGCCCCATACAATGGATTTGCCAAGGGCCTCAGATAGTATAGTTACGCCACTGTAACACGATCAATAAATGCATGGCCATGTTAAGTCCAGTCCAGTCTAGCTACCATTATAGTCTTATATAACCACACAGAACTAGTTAGGAGCCCTGTCTTTAATGGACCAATTGAGCCTAGAGAGCTTTTAGATTAGTCTAATGCGCTACTTCCTCCTTACATGCAGCACTTATAATTTAACCGTTTTAAATTCGATTTAACTTAATCTTTAACAAACTTACTACATACGCTGATCGTTTATTCATTCAATCATCTTCATCATCATAATCATCATCATCATCATCAGCCTATATTGTTCCCACTGCTGGGACACGGCCTCCTCTCAATGAGAGGGAATGGGCTATAATCTACCACGCGGGCCCAGTGCGGATTGGTAGATGTCACATGTCTTCGAATTTTTGGTTCTACTAGGACATGCCGGTTTCCTCACGATGTTTTCCTTCACCGTTTTGAGAGCAGCAGTGATGAAATAAATTACACAAAGTAATGCGCCTTTCTGGGTTCGAACCCACGACTTACTGTTCGTAAGTCGGGGCTGCCACCACTGGGCCACCGCTGCTCTAAATGCCGCTGCTTCAATCATCTTATTTAATAATAAAAAATGTTTCGATAAAATTCCTATTTTTTTTAAATTACAAAATGGGCTCTTTATTTTGATCACATTGAACATTTAAAAAAATGTGGTAGCCGGTGTCGGAACCCGACGGTTAGGGCTCCAGAGACAGGGTACTTCCTCACATTGCCAGACGTATCTGACAAAATGGCGCATCGAGGAGTACTACCTTCTGAATCAGGCCCTTGATCCAACTGCATATGGAGAGCCTTGACAGTTGGCATCGAAGCTCTTGGCTATCAGGCCATTGGCTGTACTTCTACTTAGGCTTATTCTTAGAGCTTCTCGCAATATAATAAAGCTGTATTTGATGTAAAGAATGTCAATGAGATCTCCATCTTCCTCGATTTCGAGTAATCTTCCACCTGGCTGTAAAACTCGCATTTACTACCTATTTTATAAGAATAAAATTATGGAAACTGGCCAGTATATTTTATTTTTATCATCTGATAACTTGTCTACGTTCAATAATATAGTAGATATATCCACGAAAGGTGTTCACTGAAATATTAATTGGATTTTTTTAATGATTCAATTCAAGGATAGGGAATTCATAAAAAAGTTGTAAAACCCTTTTATTACATCACAGCATGGTGTTGTGAACAGCATAGAAACGTAAGTGACGCTTACAATAGACACGTGCGGATTTTTTTTTACGGAAGACGATAGGCGAAAGCAAACATTTGACAGCCACAAAAGACTCTGGCACACTCCACTCAAGATCGAGTTTCTTGAAAAAAAAAAGAGAAAAAAAGATAGCACATGCCGAAATCTGATTACACCACCATATTTGATCAAAGGGTTGCCGTTTTGCCAAACATTGTTGATCACAAAAACTATCGGAACGTAGTATGTACCTTTTTGCACCCGCTTCTTTTTTGTGGAAAAAAATGCAAAATCGATTTCGGCAGATGTCCACAAATAGAAAGGGTTTGATAGGTTTTTTTTAATAAAAAAATGGCGGACGCATCGGCTGTAGACAATGGATGGACCGTTATGGATCGACTGTCAAAATTCGCCATTATTAAAGTTAAAGAGTTATTTTGTTGCATCATTATACTGATGTGTTAAATAGCGGTTTTCTGTTGCGTATTGGGTAATTACTTTTTTATATTAAACGGAAAAGGATGCATGGTTTTCATTTTTTTCTGGGCGTTCCATAATCGTTTAGAGTCTAAACGATTATGGAACGCGATTTTAGACCTATCTGTATCGGTTCAAATTATGTATTGCTACTGTTGAATGAGGATTTACTCCGAAGTCATAAACTCTTTTGATACGCTTATACTTTTATAAAGAAATATGTCATGTCACTTCGATCAACAACTGTGGTAACTAGGGCCGATTATATTTTACGTGTTTTACAAAAAACCCAATCTTTTATTCACATCTCAACAGGTTATGGGCCCAGGTACGTAAAAAAAAACTACCTTTATGTGCTACGGTGATTAAAAGTATGGGTAGGCAGCGATAAATATTTTTTTTCGTAAATCGAAATAAATTATTGTGAAAAAGTTGAAGAAACTTACGTCATGGCTGCAACTATAAAAATTAATCCACTCACTGGAGAAAATTATGATACGTGGAAGATTCAGATGCGTGCGATTCTGAAGAAGAATGATTTGTGGGAATATGTATCCGGGATACTG
Source organism: Xestia ashworthii (assembly GCA_950022955.1). Classification (NCBI taxonomy): domain Eukaryota; kingdom Metazoa; phylum Arthropoda; class Insecta; order Lepidoptera; family Noctuidae; genus Xestia; species Xestia ashworthii. The sequence continues at coordinate 14,577,638 of OX465570.1, read as the reverse complement.
CCACGACCGCCTCGCTCCGATCCAAAATATTCGGAATGGATCAAAATGGATGGAAAAGCTGAATCGGACATTTTATTAGCTATCAGTCCAAGCGAATTAAGTTGTTTGGATGGTTTAGAAAGCTCAAAAGCTATATGGGACAAGTTGTTGTCGATGTATCAGTCGAGTGGACCTGCGAGAAAAGCTTCGTTATTAAAAAAGCTGGTGTTAACACGCATGCAGGAAGAAGATGACCTGAAGAAGCACATCTCAGATTTCTTCGATGCCGTAAAGAAATTGAAGGAAATCGGTTTGGTGGTTATAGACGAACTACTGGCCATTTTACTGCTGTACAGTTTGCCGGACTCCTTTGCCATGTTCCGAACGGCAATGGAATCGCGAGACGATCTACCTACAACGGAAGTGTTAAAGGTGAAGATTCTCGAAGACCACGAAGGTCGCAAATCGAAAGTGGTCGACCAGGGAGCTATGCTTGTCAGACGCGCCAAAACAAATGCCGATCAGACAAAATCAAATGACGATCAAGGCCCTAAAAGGATTAAATGTTATTTTTGTGGTCGTCATGGGCATTTTGCAAGAGATTGCAGAGTCAAGAATATTTATAAAGGAAAACGAAATCCACAAAACCTGGATAGATCAGATCGTAATCGTAATCACGCAGAAACGTCAAAGGTGTTGACGTCGATGACAACCACTGAAGAAGTGATGTTGAGCGCACAAGAGAATAATATATGGTGCATTGATAGTGGTTGCACGGGACATATGTGCAACGAAAAGAATATGATTAAAGAGTTCAAGAAAATTAATTCTGAGCTGAACTTGGCTAATAATGGGAAAACCAGTATTAGTGGAACCGGGAAGGTAAATATTTCAGTAGATACAGGCAGTGAAATTCAAAACATATGCATTGAAAAGGTGTTCTATGTATCAGACCTGCGAACTAACCTCCTTTCAGTGGCGAAACTGACCGATGATGGTTACGATGTTCATTTTAGAAAGAAGGATGCTGTTGTCATGAAAGACAATAAAGTATTTATGCGTGCCGATCGTATAGGAAATCTATACCACGTACGTTTGAATGAAAATGATGTCAATAATGTTGAAGTCAAGAAACCCATAGATATATGGCATGAACGTCTGGGGCACTTGAACGAACGTGACTTAAAGGCCATGGCGAAAAGCGGGCTTGTTCACGGAATGAAGCTGGATGGTGGAAACATGTCGGAGTGCGCGATATGTAGTAGCGAGAAGCAGACCTGCAAACCATTTCCAAAGGGTAATGCAGATCGTACCAGCGAATTATTGGAAATAGTACATACGGATGTATGTGGCCCCATGAGACATGAATCATTTTCAGGTAAGAGATATTTCGTTACGTTCATAGACGATAAATCTCGATGGTGCGAAGTTTATTTTGTACGTAATAAGAATGACGTGCTAAATGTTTTCAAGGATTTCAAAGCTGAGGTGGAAAACTACACAGGGAAGAAGATTAAGTCATTGCAATCAGATAACGGCCGAGAATACATAAACAAAGAGTTTGATATTTTTTTGAAGAAAAATGGTATTTCTCGAAGGTTGTCGGTTACATACACACCGCAACAAAACGGGGTAGCGGAAAGGAAAAATAGAACGCTTACCGAAATGGCGAGGTGTATGATGAGACAAGCCGGAAGCCCTCCTCAATTTTGGGCAGAAGCTGTTAACACAGCGAATTACATTCGGAATAGATGTCCGACTGCGGCTTTGAAGGGTGAGATACCTTTCACTATATGGAAAGGAAAGAAGCCTACTGTTTTATACATGCAAGTTTTTGGATCCAAGGTATATTATAAAAACAAAGGCGTGAATAAAGTCAAAGGGAAGTTTGACTCAGTTTCTGAAGAAGGAATTTTCTTGGGATATGACATGCAATCCAAAGCATATCGGATTCAAAATCCACAGACAAGAAAAGTTGTCGTGACTCGAGATGTAAATTTTATGAATGAGAAGGCATTTGGGCGTGAAGAATATAAAGATATACTTGATGAAGAAGAGAGTATTGATGAAAAGAATGTGACAGTTCAGTTACATACGCCTGAAGTCAATCATAAAAATAGAGTAGAGCACAGAGCTCCTCTGAGTGATTCTAGTAGAACATCACTTGAAAGAGTCGAAAGTGAACAAGAACCTGATGAACATGTAAATATTCAGCGGAATGATTCAGTCCCTTTGGTTAAAAGAGGACGGGGAAGACCAAGATTGGTTAGAACAGGTTTGGTGGGAAGACCACGAAAAGTATACACGTCAGCCAATGATAGGGCTGACAGTGGAACTGACTCAGAGTATGAAGATACTCATGAACAGTTGATAGCGGGAATAGCAACTGCTGACCCAATGACATGGAGTGAAGTTGAAAAAACTAACGATGTTAACGCATGGCGAAGTGCCTTAGAAGATGAGTATTTGGCACAGATTAAAAATGGCACATGGGAGATTGTACCGCGGCCATCTAAACGAAAAGTGATTGGGAGCAGATTTGTTTTTCGTACAAAAACTACGGGGAAGAAAGTACGACTCGTAGCAAAAGGATGTTCTCAACGGCCAGGGGAGGATTTCCACGAAACCTCGTCGCCAGTCGTGAGATCATCATCAGTAAGGATAATAGCTGCAATATCGGCGGAGTTGGGATTAGCGATTCATCAAATGGACGTTGTGACCGCTTATCTAAATGGATCACTAGATGAGGAGGTATTCGTGGGAGTACCAGATCAGCTAAGCGATGTTTTAGAGAAAATACTCGCAAATCAAAAAGTCGGCTCTAAGAAGAGCGTCGTAAGAGACAAGAAAGTACTTCAGACAGCTAAACGCTGGAGCAAAGCATTGCATGATTGTGAGAATAGTGTATGTTTGTTGAAGAAGTCTTTGTATGGTCTACGTCAGTCAGGACTGCAGTGGCATAAGGAATTGGTGAGTAAGTTGACGAATATTGGTTTTACAGCTTTGCCACAAGATCCGTGTATGTTTATTGCACAAAAAGGTGAGCAAATGATGTTGATTGCTATTTATGTTGACGATATTATTCTGGCTACGAATGATATTGCGTGGTTGTGTAATGTAAAAAAACAGTTATCTAGCGCATTTGAGATGAAAGATATGGGAAAAATTAATGTATGTTTGGGCATTGAATTCACTCGTGATGCAGAAGATAGAGTGTACATGAACCAAAGTGTGTATTTAGATAAAGTTTTAGAACGCTTTGGGATGTCCGAGTGTAAGCCTGCAAGGACCCCTATCGATGTAAATGTAAAGTTACAGAAACCTGAGTGCGTTAATGAGGATGTTATGAGTACGCATCCGTACCAAAGCTTGATAGGTGCCTTAATGTATCTGGCTGTATCGACAAGACCAGATATAGCGTATGCTGTAAATTATTTGAGTCAGTTTAATAATAATTACGCAGTTGAACATTGGAAGGCGGCAAAACGCGTATTGAGATATTTAAAAGGCACATCAAATTTTGGCTTAGTATATGAGAGGACAGGCAAACCGTTGTATGGTGTGGTTGATGCTGATTGGGGATCAAACGCAATCGACCGCAAGTCTTATTCTGGTTTTGCATTTATTTTAGCAGGTGCTCCTATAAACTGGGAGGCACGAAAGCAACGGTCTATAGCGTTGTCCAGTACAGAAGCAGAATATATGGCACTTTCGGAAGCTACCAAAGAAGCTATTTATCTGCGTGATATGTTGAATAATGTTGGTGTTATGTGTGAATGTGTGACATTATTCGACGACAGTCAGAGTGCAATTAAGCTTGCTCAAAGCAGGTGCTATCACGCACGGACAAAACATATCGATGTGAGACATCACTTCATTCGAGATATGTTGGAACGAAGCGTGATTGATCTGAAATATATGAGTACAGACAAAATGCCAGCTGATGTTTTGACCAAGGGTTTGAGCGGACCGAAACATCAAGAATGCTTGCATGGCTTAGGCATGACGGCATGCTCGTGAAGATGAGTGAAAGAAGCTTATGACTTCGAGGGGAGGTGTTGAATGAGGATTTACTCCGAAGTCATAAACTCTTTTGATACGCTTATACTTTTATAAAGAAATATGTCATGTCACTTCGATCAACAACTGTGGTAACTAGGGCCGATTATATTTTACGTGTTTTACAAAAAACCCAATCTTTTATTCACATCTCAACAGCTACTTTATGGTTGATAAAGATGATAATTGTAAAAAAACGACAAAGGCAGCTTTTCTGGAAGTTTTTTTACCTACGTCTTTTTTTCTGTAGGTATTTATGCCAATTGGTGAATTCTTATTCGAAAAAAAGTTAAGTATTTGAAGATGGAAAATCAGCCTTTTATATTTTTAGAGATTGAAGCTTATTGTTTTCGAATAATTTTAATGGATTCTATTTTCGATGCGATTTATAAAATAAAAATATGAAGTCATGCAAATTTATGCAGTTGTTGAGTAATTGTTCGTGTTTATGTCACTATATATTTCATTAAAACCTTCATTATTAGTGGAATGTCGTTTTACAATTGTCCAAGGATAACCTATTTTATTTTAAAACGAGCATTTTATATTCGCATTACGTTACTAAGCTGATCTGGTTTTTCATTAAAATAATCTGCTTAATATTGGGTGGTACTTTTTTAAATTAATTACGTTAATATGACAAGTATCTATTTCATGCATTATTGCGATAATTATAGATATTTTTATACCTTTTTTTAACAACACTAATGATCCACCAACTCAATAACATTTTCATAATGATGTTGGGACTTCCTCGTTTCTGCAGTGCCTCCGAGATGTTCGCGCAGGCTCATACTGACGATTTCCATGCCGTCATTCGGAAAAAAGTCGTGTCACTTATGAGGAGGGTGCGGGGGAGTCACAACAGCATCCTGAAAACTGTAGCTGAAGATGTTCGTGCACCTGTGTTGAGGCATTTTGTTCTTCGGCTGCATGGTGATTACTAGGGAGGTATCTCCCTATTGGCTATCTTGACGGGCCGGGGTGTCTCAGCACAGGGGTATTTTATTTTTGTTTGGTTTAATTATTCTTCTCCCTCGCGGTCTATGGCCCCTGGGGAGGATAGTAAAAACCTTTCCAGGCCCTGACGGGCTGGTTCGCGTAGCGGATGTTATTACGAAAGGTGGCACGCTGCGCCGACCGGTCCGTAAGCTGGTTTTGCTGGCACCCGAACCTCAGCCACTCACCACCAGTTCTTAGTGTCCCACTGGGGGTCCGGTATGTTGGCGACTGGCTAGGTTCGGACCTTTTTTATGATTTTTATATTTGAATTATGGTGCGATTGTTTTTCCACCACGTCACCTGTCTGTTGTGTTTGTCAGTTCGAGCTGTGAAAATATTATTATAATTAAATAAACTAAACTCATACGTGCCTCAATCATTAAAATATCAATACAGTCCACCGCTCCATAACACAGACCGTCATCTTTTCGGTGAACATGGACATCTATACATCTATACATCTATCTATTACATATAATAAAAGAGTAAAAAAGCTGTGTCTGTACATTGAATATATTTAAAAAATAATAATTGAAGCGGGTTTAGAAACAGTAATAGAGCACGAATCCAAAAAAAAAAGTCTGTCTCTTTGTCTGTTTGTCTGTTTATCTGTTTGTCTGTTTGTTTGTACACGCTAATCTTCGGAAGTACGGGACGGATTTGAATGATTTTTTTTTTGTTGTATAGGTATTATGTCTGGGCAACATATAGGCTATAATTTATCTTGGAAACCTGAACACCTGATGTAGAACCGCAATAGACCAGCTAAACTATAAGAGATACAAATATGACACCATAGCAAAAATTGTTTCACGTGATGAGCATTTTCTGCTGAGAGAATAAATTTGAAGATCTGGAACACCTGATGTGGAACTCCAAGAGCCCAGCTACACCATAACAAATATAGGAATGACGTCTTAGCAAAAGTTGTTCAATCTGATGAGCACTCTCTGTTGACTTATAAAAATCGAAGATCTGGGACACCTGTCGTGGAACTCCAATAGCCCAGCTACACCATAACGCATATAGGAATGACGTCTTAGCAAAAGTTGTTCGGTCTGATGGGCATTTCCTGTTGACTTATAAAAAACCGAAGATCAGAAACATCTGATGTGAAAATTATCGCAAAGCTATCACTAATTTCACTGTATAATTATAAAATGACAAAAACTGGGAGTACCTCCACGCGGTTAAGGAGGTAACAGTTTAGGACTGATTTTCGATTTTCGATGACGATGGTATATCATTGAAAATTTGACTCTACTGGCCAAAACTCCCATTTATTATTTTATTTTATCGAATAAATATGTCTTCGAGCTTATGTTATTTGAGTGTTTTTGGCATGAAGAGACAAAAGAAGAGCGCCGAACACACGCACAACAAAATATTCATAATCTGTTAGAAAGTGAGAGAGAAAGAATTGCTGGAGTACGGCATGAAGAGACAGAAGAAGAGCGCGAAGACTTCGACATTCTTCATTCTTCGAACAGAATGTCGATAACATCTGAAGAATCGGGTGTCTCAAGATATAGCCGTAGGGCATGATGACCTTCCTTGGGTTTATAAGAAACGGAGTTCATTTACGTATACTCCTATGATTGAATACGCCACATATTCCGCCATCGGAGGTATGGTTCAAAATTTTACTTTTTGTGAAGCTGTTAAATGGCAAAAAGAAACAAACGGTATGTGTTGCTCAGGTGGGAAAGATCCATTATTTTCCCGTCCCCGGGCTCTTAGAATTAGACGTTTCAGATCTTCGATTTTGACGAACCCGGTGTCGCTGGCACAAGCAATAGGATCCGCGTACGAAGTCGCGGGCAGAAGCTAGTATGTAATAAGTCTATCAGCTATTCCTTATTACGTTCTATATTGGTGCAGTGCTTTTTCACGATTTCAGTTAGTCTTATAGTTGTTCATAATGATGAGTAAAAAGTTGCGAGTTACGCTAAATATAAAAATAAAAATAAAATAAGCCTTTTTATCTCAAACTTAATTTACATTTCCTTAACTCTATTATACAATCTACTTCTATATTAAACATTTTATTTTGCGGCAGCTAAACATAGCGTCACCTTTTTCAAATGATATCAGTATTAATATTGTTTACAAACCAATTTTAAATTGCATAAAACACCATCGCATTCAGAATATGGCCGCAGTTTTTCCGAGTCAAGTCTAATGCCTAAAATGGTCTGACGCCACACTTCATTTAGATTCAAGCTAAGTAGCTTAGTCTTAGTGCACACCATGTCGGAGGCTTTCTAACTTAGCGCTTACGATTAATATGTTGTGCGCATATTTTACGTCAGTTTTACTTAATTCGGGAGTTTGGTCATGTGTGTCTATGTCTCGTCTTCTTTCTGCATCGTGTGGTTAGTGGCTAACCTGGTGACAGAGTTTTATGCCACCCATGGGTGCGCCTCTGACTTGGCTTTACGTGTCGTCGAGAAATATCTCTCAGGCATGGTGGTTTCCTCACGATGTGTCTAGTGGTCTACGTTTACAACGTTTTAGTAATCATAAGGAGTCGTTGTTTTCTGCTAACTTAATTGTTCTTATATTTTGGGAAAATCTATGAGAACTAAGGATTTTAGAATAACATCCAGTTAGTCTGAGGTGACTTTAGCAAAGAAATCAGATAGGTACCTACACAAACTTTTCGGATGTAAGCAAGGCAAAAGATAATTGATTGATGTTGTCCAATTCAACGATTTAACACAGATTACCGAGGTTAAAAGCTATATGTAGAGAAGGAAAAAGAAAACAAAGATGCAGATTTTCGGTCGGACACTACAAATCTACATACACATAAGGGAATTCTTAGGCCTACTGGTACGATGTAATATAAGAAGCATAGCACAGTAGTAATTGACTTTGAAACAAACAGTCCTATTATCGAGTTTGAGAAGAAAATATTCATCTCACCACAAAAACTGATCAAAACCTTCGTACGTTTGATCGACGATCTGCACCAGAAATCAACGGCCCATCTGAAAAAAGCACATGCCAATATTATGATCTTTATTTTTAGTCACGTAAGATTCGTAACAGACAAGCAAAGTTCTCAGAGAGGTCAGGACGTCTGGTAATTCTTTACTATGGAACGCGACGTAAATTCTATCTTGAGGGTAACCTTGTATGGAGATGAAAGGGAAAGCCCACGGCTTCGAAATAAACGTATCAGTATTCTTGTCACTGAAAAAAGAAATGTTGCGTCTATGGATTGTTTTAGAATTTGGAATGCCACGATGGAAATTTTAGGAATTTTCCGCTGTGTCGTTTTGACTTTTCTGTGGAATGTAAAACAAAATGTAGGAATGAAAAATGAGAAAAAAGATTTTTGCACAACATTCCGTCAATCTTGGTCATCAATGGTCCCTTCCAAAGTTTCAACCCATCCAGAAAATACCTAATAAATCACAAACTAACCATATAGAAATCCGGAATAAAATCGTCAATATACATTTCAAATCCCTATTGTATTTTAAGCGGTTCGTTTCAAAATAAAGGTATGTATCGTTGAGTCCTGCCGTCGCCATGTCGTGCGTTCAAAAATGCACTGGCAGGATGTGTGGAATCTTTGCCTTAGCCTTATATAGAGGGAGCTTAGACTAACAAGGCCGGGACCGAACGATGTGCAAAATCGATTAAAGCATTCGAATTAATCGGTTAATTCGAATCGTTGCGGTTGCCTGGTTAGAATTATTTGAATTTAGAACATAATCAATTTAATTGTCAATAATAGTGAATTGGTTTCGGTGTTCTTTTTAATATTGGTTATTGGCTTTATCACAGAGTTACATTGTTTTCATTATTGTTTGAAAACTAGCTTATGCTATGGTGCAAAAAAAACAACATTTTCGAAACTACCCAACAGAGTACCCTATTGAGTACCTATAGTTTCGAAACTTACTTTCTACATCCAAACTTAAAAAACTTTACCACTTTTAATATAACTATCTATAAAAAAGTCAGGTGGCTAGACTGCTGCTAGCTGACTAGTTGTTTAGAAATAGAACAGTTATTCAATTCTGAAATTAGAATACCTCACTTACATCGTACTTAATAGTTAAAACTAAAACTTGTGTTAGTATAATCGCTTAATTGTCTTTCAGAAAAATACAAGCTATACAAAGCAAGTACCTTAAACGATTTTTAAAATAAAGTCAACACTTAATTTATATTAGTTGATATTGTTTTAAGGGCGTTACTTTTGGTTTTACGACGTCGATCAGTGATTGCAATATGGCTTCATTGGCTTACAAAGTACCTGTATCGAGTTCAGCATTGACTTGTCTTGATTTAAATTCGCGTTTCCTAGTACATTCGGGGACAGACGGCTTTTTGTATGATTTTATTTTTATAGATTCTATTGGTGTTAGCTGTTATCATGAAATATTTGCAACTACACACGTACCTACATTCATCTCTTTATTTGCATTCCATCATGTTTGCAGATCTTACAATAGGCTTAAAACTACTCGTAAGGTTTAATTACGGACCCTTTACGGCACAGCAAAACGGATAAAAATCATGTTTGAAATAAAATTAACACTTATTTACTGATTTTTAAGTAGAATGGATGACAAAAGAAAGTACTGGTTGAGACTTACGCAGACCAGGCAAGCATGGCACAAAAAGAAGGACGATGTCCAGCGATTTTTTTATTTAATGCAATATCAAGTAATATTTTGACTCGGTAGTCGTGGTCACGTGGAACACGTCACATGGAACACTATGTTGTCTATGCACAATAATGAAGGCTTTGGTAAGTGATGACTAGAAAATTGTGCAAAAACCATGATCATAAATCATATTCATGTCACCGTAAAATTGTCAAATACGTTATATTGTAATATCACTAGCGATATTGTAAAGTCTCGAATTATTGTCAAATGAACATACTGCTTAAAATAAAACGCATTATTTTTCGTGAAATGCATGCGATGGTAGTCAACTCACGCGGTGTGGAGAGAAGGAGGGGTCTTTCTTGCCCAGTGGTACCACTCTCATGAAAAGATACTGTACCATTCCTGAGAAATATCGATTAATATAAACTAACCTTAAAACACTTCATATTCCCCTAAAAAGCGTAATCGACGGAGCCCCTATTTCCGGGTGCAGGGTTTAAAGGAACCTAACTAACCTAACGGGGGGGGTGCCCCAAGTCCCGTTTATGGCGGCAAGAGATAGTTCCGTATGTTCAGTTGACAATAATTCGAGACTTTACAATATCGCTAGAGAGATACACGTTATATTGTAATATAACGTATTTGACAATTTTACGGTGACATTCATAAGGTGATCGCATTCAGGAATGGGTCCAATACTGTCCCTTTGGGAACACCGAGTGGTATTGTCGGGTTTGTACAAGAATTATCGTCGCATATCATTGTTAAAACGTAGTAATGAATATGTTCGACATGTAAGTATTCTAGAAATTCAAAGAAGAACTGTAAAATAATGACATTCTGTAGGCTCACCTCATTTGTTACTTGACAGTAAATGAACATCTAAATCAAATGCTTTCGACTGTTTTCTAAGTACAAATTCGAGAAAAACATTGAAAGTAACTCTATCTTCTGACTTGATCTCGTGTCTTATTGTTGTAAAATGAGTCTTATAACATGAGTATTGTAAATAATTACAAAGTAAAATGAGCACTATGAAAATCAAAAACAGAAATTCAAAGAAAATTGAGTAAAGCGTTAACGACACTTATTAAAAAGAATATTGTAATTCTTATTGATTGACCCAAAACTCCACTTTCAATGTCTGACGTAATATTTGATCTGACATTTAGTTTAATTTTTAATTAGTTAGTAACTTATTTTGAAACGCAATCTTGGCATTTTTGACTGGTTGGTTTTAAATCAAGTTCTTCGAGATCTTTGATATGTGCTAAGTTAAGGCACACTAAAGCCTACTTGGACCACATTTTTAAATCAAACCATCTCAAGCATCTTCAAACAAATCACAACGTTGCTCCAAATTCCGCGTAACATATTCAAATCTAAGTATTAATTTGGATTATTCTTCTTTTTAATTTTAAATTTAGGATTTTGTTAAACTAGTGGGAAATGAAATTTACATTTTATAAATGTAAAGCACTGCTAAGTGGCACGTTGAAGCTGTTATCTCATGTGCTATGTAGTGTAAAGTTGAACAGCCTGTAATCGGTAAGAACCAGCGAATAAATCGAAAAAAAAACCTATTTATAATCGGTTCACTGACTTCTTACAATGTGTTTGTTAGTCTTTGTTACTTTTGTTTTCGGATAATATTTCTAATTAAGTTTATGTAGTACTGCAAAAAACTATAATATCTGTAAGAAAATCTTGACAATGCAGATAACAAAAAAAAATTGCTAAATATTTAAAATGGGAAATATTTGTCCATTAGTACTACGATACTAAAATTCGTTTAATGAAAAATCTAACAGTGGTATACAACGGTAGCATTTCTAAATCTGTACTTATTATAATATGAAGAGTTATGGTTTTTAAGTTTGTTATCTTCGAAAATACTGATACGATTCCGAAAATATCTGTCACTATTGGGAAACTACATTATTCCCAATTACCACAAGCCGATAAAATGCCTTCGCGGGATAATTACTGATCATAGCGCGAGCGAAGCTCCTAGTATGAAAATAAAAAAGGTAACTGCAATCGTTTTAAGAAAATCTTGATTGTGAGATTATGAAGAGTGTTTTCAAGACACAAAAACAATTTGTACAATCTCAAGAATGTTGGTCAATTCCTAACGTTTCATGCTGTAACGAAAACAACTAGTAACCCGACTTATCAACTTGAACTATGTATAAAGTACTTCCGCCAATTGTGTTTCAGATAGCAATGTTGAATTTCCTCTAGACTCTAGATGAAACATCATGATAACTGGTTTTGTAAACATTACTCTAATCCTTTATGACGATTTGGACGGTAAATCCACAGTATATGTGTAGGTAACTTGGCAAAAGCATGCCAGTGGTTTGTATGACATTATGTCATGTCAAGTATAATCAGCACTGACCGAATCACACACTACCGGACTCAGGTCTCCTCCCTGCGGGAGACATCGATCTATGATACACCAAGCGGCCCAAACAAACTTCAGATTGGTGAATATTACAATGGGTTGCACGTTACTTGCATACTTTTGTTCAAGCATGTGACTAAAAGGTGTGCACAACTACTCACCGGCAAGACTTTATCCATCTTTGTTCGTTTTACAACCTCATATCATATCATTAATAGCTTTAATTAATACATCCTCTTTAATATAATAATCGTATTTTTTAATTGTCGAACCGCTGCTGTTTTCGAGATTACTATGAAATAAGGTTATGGATATATTTCGTCGCGAGTAGCTGACGCCTGTGTAAACTGCATCGCAAATGTCACGGCCGACTTTATCACCGTATTATGAATATTACGATTACCTACTGAATGTTAATTCATTATTATGTTCGAGCTATTATGTTAAAGTTTATGATTTTGTGTGTCGAAGGCTTTTGACGGTTCTAAATTTATGAGGAGATTTTTTTCAGTCTTGGATAGTATCTCATGAAAGAAAAATTAGACATTCATAGAAGAATAAAACATGCTGCGCCGACTCCAAATGAATTGGGATAACGATTGGGTCGTCTCTCATTATTTGACAATTTAATTGTTGCTTTTCGTTAATTTTAAAACTATTTCTATGGTCCCTGTTAAAGACATTGAAACCCTTATTTCTTACTGTTCCTCTCACAAGTTAACAAACACTTTATTCAGAGAATCGTTCTCATTACCGCAAACGATTAGATATGCAAATGCAGTACCTGCTCCATTCTTAATAACACTTAGACATCATAAGACACAATATTCGTCCATTAATTTGCACAGGTGATCTAGTATCCGGCTATTTTTAGTGGTAACAACTTTACTATGACAAAAAACAAGCGACAATCAACCTTACAGCAAAGAAAAAAGGATGAAGTCATGTGTATATGTATATGGATGTTTGAATTGCAAGCATATGGCTAGTAGTTCTGCAATTATTGAAGAACATATGCTTGAAGGCACGTGCCAGGCAGAACAGGAATGGACATCAGGGGAGGCATTTTTTTAATCCAAAAAAGTTTGCTTGTTTCATCTTGGGGTTTTTTTAAGTTGACAAAGGAATGATTGGTCTGAGTATTATGTAGGTAGATTTAATAATAAAATTGTTGTTGCTGTAATAGAAAGACGTGGAAACTATTTTCTAAGTGTCGATAAAGTGATTTTTCCCACAGGATTTTTCCTATACACATTCCTACATGGTGTAAGATTTTAGACCCTCTAGCATCGTTCGTGGGTTATTACAAAATAAATCGGCTGTTCCATACATTTAGACTGCATGAGTTGTAGACCAGTATTACAGTTTTGTATGAAACTGCACATTTTATTTTAAATTTGAAAGTTAGTGGTAATAATGTGTTTTCAATTCAGTGCAACAGTTATATTTGTTTCGTCACAGTAAATGGTCTTTACGCAGCGCTTGTAGCGCAAGTTATCTTTAATCTAACAGTAGTTCAACTGCTCATAAAAATAAAATTAAGTTTTACTTCGATAAAAAATAATGAGAAATGTAATGAAAAAAAGTCATTTGAATTAACTTATACGCAGATAAAGAGTAAAACATTTTTAATTGCAATTTATACCTAAAGGCATTAAAATTATAATCGTAAAATCTTAGTTAAGTCGAAAGCAATAGTAGAAAAAAATACTGTGGACCTACTAATTTACAATAGTACATTATGGTACAAGTGTGTAATCATCAACACACACGTGTATCATACGACGTTTTTCAACACACTTGAGAATAAAATAATACTAAAAATAACTACTTGTAATTTCAACAGTGAAAACGAGTTGTGAATTTTTTTTCGCAATGGCGGGAATAATTCATCAGTTTTCCTATGCGCGCGCATCTAACAATGGCGATCGCCCATAGACTAAAAGAATGAGGTTTCTTTTTTATGGCTTTTCGCGGATAGCGTTTTAGCAACGTACGAAATGGGGAATTCAGTTTTATTATTAAAAAAAAAGTAAAAAAAAAGAAAACAAAAGTTGCATTTGAGTGAAAGTTTTATTTACTAAAAACTTATAAGTTGAAATTATCTATGTAGATACGAAGTTGTATGAAATGAGCAAGCAATAGGGTACATTAATTTATTTGTACTATTGAACACGATCTTTTTTGTATCGAAACTTTTTTAAGAACAAATCAATTCAACCAATAAAATAAAAAAAAAACCCTATAACTCACTTGTGAATAATAATAGCAATGAAAAAGTCACAGTTTGATTACAGGTGTCATTATGTGCCTAATTGCGGTGAAATTAGAGCCACTTTATGAGCAAGTGTGTTGAAAAATATATTTTCACTTCTCATGCTCTAAAAGTACGCCATTATAGCCCTACGAAGCGGGATTAAAGTGACCGTGTTGGATTTCTAAACGCAACTCAATATGTTATTCCATCTGTCACAAGTGTCACTGTCTGTAGATTGTCTTTGACATTTTTCTGTGTGGCTAACTATTCTCTGGTATCGTACGTGCTATAAATATAATCCGTGTTTTAATCATCTAATCGTTTGATTTTGCACATAATCCATCAGGTTATGGGCCCAGCACGCTTCCACTGCGCCACTCTGCTTAGTCTACGGGAGTTTATTGAAGTGCCATCAGATTGCAGGTCAAAAGATGAATCTGACCTTGGTGAGGTTAAGTCTACAATGTCTGGATTAGTTTCATTAGAAACTATCTTGCCATTATCACTAGATGAGTTGCCTAGCAAAAGTGTAGTATTTTCACTTTCCTTATCATCATGTGACACTTTTTTATTCACAAATTCATTTTCTAAGAAAGTAACATGGCGTGCTTTGACACACTTCTTAGGAAAATCAGGATCTATTAATCTGAAACCTTTTGAATCC
This sequence comes from Xestia ashworthii, assembly GCA_950022955.1. Lineage (NCBI taxonomy): Eukaryota > Metazoa > Arthropoda > Insecta > Lepidoptera > Noctuidae > Xestia > Xestia ashworthii. Next base: position 14,562,633 of record OX465570.1, on the reverse strand, counting down.
TCGCAATATCCTACAAATATATGTTTCTTACTTCTTGTATCAAGTTTTCGACAATTTTCTATTAATGCATATGCAGTGCAACCAAAAATACGTAAATGGCTTACATCAACTTTCTTTGAAGTCCACAGTTCCTCTGGAGTGGCTCCTCGTACAGCTTTTGTTGGTGACCGGTTTTTCAGGTAAACAGCTGTGTTAGCAGCTTCAGCCCAAAACCGTTTACTAAGAGCAGCATCCTCCAACATGCAGCGAGCTTTCTCCATAATAGTCCGGTGAGCTCGTTCCGCAACACCATTTTGCTGACTACAATGTGGAACTGTTGTTTGTTGTTGAATCCCACAGGTTCTCAAGTATTTCTGAAAAACCAGATTAATGAATTCACCGCCATTGTCACTGCGTAATATTTTTATCTTTTTGTCAGTCTGATTCTCCACCATAGCTTTGAATAATTTAAATTTCTCAAAAACTTCACTTTTGTTTATCATAAAATATATAAAAGTCTTCCGTGAGAAATCATCAACAAAAATAACAAAGTATTTCGCCCCACTATAAGAAGGAGTCTGCATAGGACCACACACGTCTGTGTGTACCAGCCCTAATAATTCATTTGACCTACTTTGACTTTTCTTAGGAAATGGCATCTTAGTCTGTTTTCCCAAAACACATGCAACACAGGAACTGAATGTAGTAGAATCAAAATTCATACCTGTTGTCATTCCATTCTTCATGAGATTCATGCTTCTTGAGTTCAGGTGACCTAGCCGTCTATGCCAGACATCTTGTGAAACCTTCTTGTCTGCTGACATCAATGCACTTCCTTCTTGCATTGATTCACTAGCTATAGAACCTTCACAAACCGATTTCATGGCAATTTCTGACCCTACCCTAAAATTCAAGGCTTGACCCACAGTATCTAACTGATAAATTCCATTAATACAAGTGCCTGTAGCTATGATTACACTACCATCATAAACATTACATCCTTCAGGCTTAAAAACAACATTATAACCTTTCCTATTTAGTTCACTTACTGATAGTAAATTTGCAGAAAGCTTAGGAATAAAATATACATTACTAATTGTCTTTAGACCGTTTTTCAAATTTACATGCACTTTACCGTGTCCACCAGTCATCACTTTGTCCCCATTAGCAATATTCACTTCCAATGGCTTTGAACACTGAAAGTCAAACATCAGTTCTTTACTGTTACACATGTGGTTGGTCGCACCAGAGTCTATGTACCAAACATCATTTTGAAGATTCACTGACAATGCTGTTAACAAAGTCTTGTCCGTGGAAGGTGAGGGTTTCTTCGTTTCACTCTTCTGAATCTTTGGACAATCCTTTTTCATGTGACCCGTCTTCTTGCACCGAAAACATTTGAACACTTTCTTTGCTGCTAAAGCATTGATATCCGAGTGTTCAGTCTTCTCATCACGGCGATGCTGTTCTTGAACTAACTTTGTTTTAACCACCTCGCTGGTCAGCTTCGCGTTCGAGTTCTCTAACGCCATTATTAATGGGTCATAATCGGTTGTCAAACCACTGAGCATGATGACTGCCAGAAATTCATCTTCAAGTTTGGAACCAATGTCATCTAACTGCTGCCCGAGCTCCGTAATGCGTGTCAGGTAGCTCTGCATGTTCTCCGCTTCACTCAACTTCGTGCCGAACAGTGATCTCAGCAACCCAAGTCGCCGACACAGTCCTTTGTCTTCGTAGGCACGCTGTAGGCTGGTCCATGCCTCATACGGTGTTTTCGCGTTCCGAACATGATGCAAGGCGGACGGCCCAACAGACAGACATATCTTTGCCAGAGCCTTACTTTTCTTCTTCGCGTCCTTACAATCATCTTCTGATTCGATGCACTCGTACAAGTCCTCGTGGATCAATATCATTTTTACCATAAATTTCCAATGGTTGTAGTTTTCGATCCCTTGCAATTTTTCCACAGGAATTCCAATATTGCCGATGGAAACGCCGGATGATGCAGCCATGTTGTGAAATTGAGGTTAGCCGGCCGGTATCGTACAGATTTACTTTGGAATTTATTTCAAGTAAATTACTCGTACTTTTGACAAAATTTATACGTTGTTGAAAGTGTCACATGATGATAAGGAAAGTGAAAATACTACACTTTTGCTAGGCAACTCATCTAGTGATAATGGCAAGATAGTTTCTAATGAAACTAATCCAGACATTGTAGACTTAACCTCACCAAGGTCAGATTCATCTTTTGACCTGCAATCTGATGGCACTTCAATAAACTCCCGTAGACTAACAACATTCAGTCTAAATGACACGGAAGGTATTGGAAGCACGGATGATCCCCTCGACCATACATACATTCCAGGGAACTCCAGCATGAACTCTGAAGACTCCAACACAAACTCCTTTGAGGATGCAGACAGCGAAGTCTCGGAGTTTGCTGGGCTGACTGGAATTGTGAATGAAGAGGATATACCGAGCACTGTGCAGGGAGCATTAGGCAGTAATGAGGCTGAACAATGGAGAGAAGCCATAACTGATGAGTATCAATCTTTTATCACTAATAAATGCTGGACTTTAGTCAATTTACCAGAAGGGCATAAGGCAGTAAAATGTAAATGGGTTTTTAGCAAAAAGAGAGGGTTGAATGGTGAATTGCTTAAATATAAAGCGCGCCTTGTTGCAAAGGGTTATACCCAAAAATATGGGATAGATTTTAATGAAACATTTGCACCTGTAGTGAGGTATTCAACCATAAGGATATTATTAGCCCTGGCTGCGCAATACGACATGCAAATTGAGCATATGGATGTAAAAACCGCGTTTCTTAATGGTAATTTAACAGAAACAGTTTTCATGGAACAACCAGAAGGTTTTGTTGTTAAAAATAAGGAAAAGAAAGTTTATAAACTTAACAAAGCAATTTATGGCCTAAAACAAGCGGCAAAAGCTTGGTACGACAAAATTGATGATGTTTTAACCAATAAATTGTTGTTCAAACGGTTATCATCAGAACCATGTGTTTATATTTATAATCATGATGGTGAGATGATGATTATTGCATTATATGTTGATGACATAATGCTATTTTCGTTAAAGTCATCAAATAAGAAAAATATTATAAAGAAGAAACTTATGAGTGAATTCGAAATGAAGGATCTAGGTCCTGCCAGTCACATTCTAGGCATGAAAATTACCAGAAGAGAGAATGGTGACATTACATTGGATCAAGCAAGCTACATCAAACGGATGTTGAAAGTTTTTAAAATGTCCGATTGTAAACCGGCAAGGACTCCTATGGAAGTTGGTTTGAAATTAGAAAGAGAAGAAAACTCTGAGTGTAACCATAACTACAGAAGTCTTGTTGGATATTTGATGTATTTGGCTGTTTGTTCCAGACCTGATATAGCACACAGTATAAGTTATTTAAGTCAGTTTAATACCTGCTATGGCGAAAGTCACTGGAAGGCTGCAAAGAGAGTCCTTCGTTATTTACAGGGCACTCAGAGTTATAGTCTTGTTTTTGTAAAAGGTAATTTAGAAATAACAGGTTACACAGATGCAGATTGGGGCGGAGATCAATTGGATCGGAGATCATATACTGGGTATGTGTTCAGACTTGGTACTTCCACAATCTCTTGGGAAAGTCGTAAGCAACGTACTGTCGCACTCTCGAGTACCGAGGCTGAGTATATGGCAATTTCTGACTCCTGCAAGGAAGCTCTGTTTTTAAAAACTTTTATTCAGGAATGTACGGGTAACAGTTGTAATATTAACTTGTTTAATGACAATCAGTCTGCTCAAAAACTTTGTCGTTCTATATTTCATTCTAGATCTAAGCATATAGACATTAGACACCATTTCGTTAGAGATTTGGTTAGTAGAAAAGTTATTCAGTTAAGTTTTGTTCCCACTGATGTAATGGTAGCAGATGTTTTGACAAAATCATTAACCCACGAAAAACATTATAAGTTTGTATCTCTATTGTTTAATAGTAATTGATTGGTATGTTACTCATAGTTACCATTATGATTGTTAGTACCTATGTTTTGATTCATGAATTGATGTACTTATTGTGTTAGTTTAAGGCCTAGTGATTATTAGTACCTATAATGTTTTGATACATGAGTTTATGTAGTTATTGTGTTGGTTTAAGGCCTAGTGTTGGATTTCTAAACGCAACTCAATATGTTATTCCATCTGTCACAAGTGTCACTGTCTGTAGATTGTCTTTGACATTTTTCTGTGTGGCTAACTATTCTCTGGTATCGTACGTGCTATAAATATAATCCGTGTTTTAATCATCTAATCGTTTGATTTTGCACATAATCCATCAGACCGTTTATTCCCTAGGGAGTAAAAAGTAATTTAAAAATGGAACGATCTTTTACTCTGAAACATGGTCAAAAAACAGTACCTATTTTTTTTTTTTAATGGTACAAAGGTATTATTTAAATTTCGAATTGGCTTGCAAATAGAAAGCGGTTTATTGAAAAAAAAAAAAAACAAATGAACTCTTCAACGCGAGAAAAATTATTGTTGTTTGTGTGCATCGTTGATTTTGAAAAGTATCAGAATCAGAATCAGAATGCTTTATTTGTAAACATAGGTCAAATTACAATAATGATGTTACAGATAGGTAGATCCTCTATGTTTTGCCCAGAGGCGTACAAATATGCGTAGTATGTAAAGTATGTGCAATGCCTCTGTTGCTAGCCGCTGCAGTTAATGTAGCCTGTACTAATTATCTGTGGAGTGTGGATCATCTTCATTGCGACAATGTTGAGAGTTTGTGTTGTGTTTTAAATTGTTAATCTGTGACTGACCTGATAGAAGAAAAAACTGACCGCTCAGTTCAGAATTTTTGTCGAGTGTTTGTTCGGTTTTAAATGACTATTTTTCTCGCACTCGAAGTGAAAAGTACAGTTTGCACCTCGAGACTAAACGCCAACATAATATACCCTCGCTTTTTAATGACTCCCTCGCAAGCTCGGGAGTCAAACCACCTCGGGTATATAATGGCTTTGTTTAGTCCCTCGTTATAAAATATACTATTTCACTTCTCATGCTCTAAAAGTACGCCATTATAGCCCTACGAAGCGGGATTAAAGTGACTGTTTATTCCCTAGGGAGTAAAAAGTAATTTAAAAATGGAACGATCTTTTACTCTGAAACATGGTCACAAAACAGTAACTTTTTTTTTTTAATGGATCAAAGGTATTATTTAAATTTCGAATTGGCTTGCAAATAGAAAGCGGTTTATTGAAAAAAAAAAACAAATGAACTCTTCAACGCGAGAAAAATTATTGTTGTGTGCATCGTTGATTTTGAAAAGTATGTGCAATGCCTCTGTTGCTAGCCGCTGCAGTAATGTAGGTACTAATTATCTATGGAGTGTGGATCATCTTCATTGCGACAATGTTAAGAGTTTGTGTCGTGTTTTAAATTGTTAATCTGTGACTGACCTGATAGAAGAAAAAACTGACCGCTCAGTTCAGAATTTTTGTCGAGTGTAAATTTGTTCGGTTTTATATGAAAATTTTTTCTCGTACTCGAAGTGAAAAGTACAGTTTGCACCTCGAGACTAAACGCCAACTTAATATACCCTCGCTTTTTAATGACTCCCTCGCAAGCTCGGGAGTCAAACCACCTCGGGTATATAATGGCTTCGTTTAGTCCCTCGTTATAAAATATACTATATTATTATTTATATTATATTTATTTATTTATAAAGTAAATACAATCCATACTTGACATTATAATAGATGCGAAAGCTACCTCGGTTTGTTTATCCATTGTCTTCAATCACCTGATCGTTATAAAAGACAAATCAACAAAAGAGTTAGATAAGCATCTTACTGTAAAGTTTATGAAGATCGATTTTTGTTATTCTTTCACGCAGAAATTACTGAACGGATTTGGATGAAATGAGGGATTTTCCTTTTCCCTAGTCGCTGGATAGATAGTGTTGATCTGACTACGTTACTCCAAGGAACATAATAACCAGATGGTATGACCATTATGCCATGGAAGTTGGGTAGGCCTTTGGTGTGGGACGCAACTTGCGTCGACACCCTTGCGCCATCCCATCTTCCTAGCACGGTGTGCTGCGCTGGGGCTGCTGCTGCAGGTGCTGAAAACAACGGCGCAAATACAATAACACTAGGGCCATGGGGTCCGAGTGCCCACTTAGTATTTCGAGAAATCTCCAAACGGTTGGTCGACTCTTCACGTGACCAGAGGGCGGGCCTATTTTTTGGGCAAAGAATCAGCATTGCCATTCAACGTGGCAATGCTGCCTGCCTTCTGGGCACTTTTCCTGTTGGGAGCGATGTGGACGAATTTTTCGATGCCCTGTAACCCTTTTTGATACTTATACATATTTTTATTTCTAGTATAGAGTTAGTGTGTTTATATTGTAAATAATTAGTCTGTGGTTTATAATAAACATCATGTCACATTATTTCACTAGGACCTAATGGTTATATTCGAAAGCTTATTATGCAAACGAAAGTGTCAGTCAACGAGCGTGTGATACGCGACGTGTGTTTTTTCAAGCGTTTTGTCTTTGGCACCTAGAAACGTAGTCAGATCAACGCCATCTACCAAGTTCATGGAAACTATATTTTTATTAATTTTCAAAAATAAAACCACTCATTGCTAACAGATTGATTAAAATCCTTACGCATTTATAATAGAAAGAAAGAAGATTGCTAGCCTGTATACTTAACTCATTTGTTGACTGTATACGGTCGGACTCGGACAAGCTATTTGGTTTCCATTTTAACCCACAAATTACATTGTAAACTATAAACCAAATAGGTGGTTCGACCGTACATAGATACTTTAGGTAAGTACTCTGGAAGCTCGTGACTGACATCAGCTAATTTTCATTATGTGATTACAAATATACAATAACACAATGTTGTATAGTTTTTTTTTGTACTCATTAAATCTTTCTACCTCCGTCATCTTTTTCCATGCATCTCTATTCGTAAATGAAAAGCTCAGCATTCTAGTCAGTGCAGTGGAGTGTCCAGAGGTCAACATTACGGTAAGCTAGGGCCCGTAGACTCACTGATTGACAAGAACCTTTAAGGCTGATGGCCCAAAGGTAACCCGCGAAATTCAAATTTTCTTACGTTTTTTGCAATTTTCAGGCCAATGCTTGGTTGTATGTTGATGAAAATATCGTTCGCGATTGTAAGACGTATGTGGTTACAGAATTAAAATCATTAAAATGATTTATACAACCCTCTAAGTTCATAAAGGTCGAAGAACGACTTTGACTGTGAAAAATTTGTTCCTCGACTCTTATGAACTTGGAAGGTTGTATTGATGATTCTTTAAACAAGCTTTAGCTTTAAGCAAGATTCCACCTTAAACAAGCATATGGGCTTATTCGGAGGGAGTGCCACTGTTTCCCTCTTTCATCTTCCACTCAATACTTCTGTCTTATCTTTGATTTACTTTTTCTAACGCAAAAAGTGTTTAATCAATCTTCTCCATACATTTTTGTCCTCCACACCCCCATTTTTTTTAAATCTGTCAGCGGATAGCGCAATGCTGCCACCTGTGTCCTACACCTGTAATTCTAAGTTTTATTTGAATTTCTAATCACGAGTTCGTAATTAATAGGAGTTAATCGATCGCCATTAGATATCGTAAGACTGTTTGTTGTTAAATTGTTAACGTTTTTCTGTATCCGACACCATGCTCAGTTATGGTGATGTTATAGGTGTTGGTCTCGGTATTCGATGTTGGCCAAGCTTTTGTGTCCATTGTTGTATCAGTATGTATACTTATGGAGGTTCTGCATGTGGATGCAGCAATGTAAGGCGTTGTATAGCCAATATTATTCTTTGGGTGCAAAAGTTAGGTTAGGTTAGGGCTTCCAGTCTAACCGGATGCAGCTGAATACCAGTATTTTACATGGAGCGACTGCCTATCTGACCTCCACGAACCAGTTAATACTGGGTATTACGATACCCCTCGGTAAGACTGGTTGTCAGACTATTTGGGCCACTGACTACCTGTAACGACTGCCAAAGATGGATAAATGACAGCCGGGACCAACAGCTTAACGTGCTTTCCGAGGCACGGAGGAAACTCGGTATGTAAGGGTGGTCACCCATCCACAGACCAACCTAGGCAAGCACGGCTTAACCCTATAGTGAGGTATAGGAATAATAAATGATAATCAAACAGATTAATTTCCATACCAAACTAATCTTCGTTCTTTGGCCCTTATCCTAATTAATTAGGGCTCGGCGCAGCATGTCTTCCTCTTCCGTACTTTTCTATCACTCACCATTTCATCAGACACCTCCTTTCCAGCCAAATCATCCTTCGTACAGTCCATCCATCGTTTTTGGATTCCCATAAAAAAGTATTAAACAGAAAATTGGTAATAGCGAAAATAGATTAAAAACTAGTATATTTAGCAACGTGCACCTATAGCTAGCTCTATTTCACTACTAAACATGACATAACAATTAAAGATAGCCACTAATAGCAAAACTCATTAGGGTGACATAAGAAAACGATATCGTTTTTCTTAATACGCCACGTGGTTGCGTCACGGATACACAGACCTTCTATGTGTTCGTGGGTTCCTGGTACTTCGATCGCTTGTTAAGACGACTTAATCCGGGCTTAGGTTTAGTTAGGGTTTAACCTAACTTCGGTTTGTATAACTTTTTGTTACATTTAAACCTTTACTGAATTTAGGTATTAATATGGTTTTTTGATAAAATGTGGTGTGTGTTGACTACCTCATTGGTCTAGTGACTGCTGGTCGATTCCCAGGTCGGGCAAAGTGTCATATATTGAGGTTTTCCAATTTTCCATCAAAAAAATCTCAGTAGCAGCCGCGGAGTCTGGATTTGGGCCCAGTTGATGGCAAGAGGCATAACTGGTGATATGGAGGTGCCCTAATAGGGTTAAAGTATACATAGTGGAATTTTTAGGGTGGAATAGGGGTAAAGTATACAGGGTGGAAGTACTCTAAATACTGGATATAGCAAATTTTACTCAAATGAAACATTCCTTTATTTTTTAAAAGAAATAAATCTACATTCACAGATTTTCGAAAATTCGCTTGCCACACTCGGGAATCGAACCGACTAAAAAATAGCCTCCTGTACTTTTTTGACCTAAATCGATAGGGTCAATCATATGGATCAATTTCTCTCTAACAAACAAGATAAATTAAATGAAAGGAAAACCATGAAATCTAAACTTTTAAATTCAATGTTTTAAAGTAAACAATAGTTCAGTGGTTTAGCCGTGAAAATGTAAGAGACAGAAAAACCAACAGAATATAGATTTACTTTTGTACTTATTCAAAATATTAGTCTTCTCCTTTCTTGTGTAGATAGTGCCAAACTTGCACCTGAACCTATATTAGTAATGATGCGTCATTGAGAATCTGAGTCCAATATTGAACCGAGATAATAATATGTATATGTTAAGACAATATCAATAAAATCGAGTGTCATTGAGAATCTGAGTCCAATATTGAACCGACATAATAATATGTATATGTTAAGACAATATCAATAAAATCGGGATGTAACAGAACATGTAAAAGTCTGTTTGTGTGTGTTTGTCTCAGCTGTGTTTTGAGAGTTCAAAAATTCTGCACATCATCGGAAAAAAGATTGATTCACACAATAAACATCGTTCCAAATAATGAGCAAGATGGTCCTTATTAGTGAATTAATTAATTAGTCAATGCTCATCAATTTTTCATTAGTAGGTAACAAATTAATGGATTTTCCTTCCTTCCGCCCTCAAAGTCCTCAGACTTTGAACTCTTATCAAAAACTTGCATCACAAGTAATCATGGTCCAAATTACGAAAGCTTAAATTGTGTTTAATATTAGTAATTAATTATCAGTTAGTTAACATTACCTTAAATGTTACTGACTTAATTAGGATACATAATACAGGGTTTTTCCACCAGGAATTTCGCAGTAGCAGCCTGGAGTTTGGATTCGTGGCTGGCTGATGTCATTAGGCTTGCCCCCTTTTAAAGTGCGGTCTAACCGAGTGGATTGTGAACTGGCTGCGGTCGAGACTTTGATAGATATTTAAGCGTTGCCATACAACGCCCCCAGTCTTAGGGCACTTCAACTTTGAGGAGGGGATTGTTGATGCTTTTTCATAGTATGTATATTGTTAGTTTATTTCATCGTTTTATGTATGTAGTCAGGTTTACAAAGAAATAAAATAAGAGGAAGATGATGAAAGAAAAACTAATACACCTATTTACATAATGAACACTTTGTTAAAATACCTCAAAAACATGGGTGTTCCTACTTAGCCATATTTGTACCTACTGCGGTATTACCAACCTAATAAATTATAAAATGATAATTGACATCCTATTAAAACTTAAACTTAATGTAAATACATTACTTAGGTATTCGCAGCTTGTATGTTCCTGTTGATAGTCAGTGCCTAGATCCAGATGCGATCTAGATAGCCTAGGTATTATATTCAGATACACCTTGGCTCGATGAAGGACAGAGGTATTTATTATAAAATGGGTGTACTCGTATTTTGTCTTGCGTTGTGTTTCTGAACGCTTATTTACTTTCATGCGTCAATTAGCCGATTTGGCTATTTTTTTTTTCAGACTTTTCGGGGACAGGAACATGAAACAAAAAAATGTGGATCCAGTACAGGTTAGAACCTACGCCAAAGGTTTTGCTACACCAAAGGACCCGACTTTGTTAATAATAATATTAAATGTTGATGTTGACACCGAATTTGTTGATTTTATTTAATTACTTCTTAAATATTTTTCTGTACACTTTATGACTAAATAAATCGAAATCACAAGCATCCGAGCGTATATCGTATGAGGCAGTGAAAATGTTTTTCGAAACAGCGTCTTTCACTACTTCATTCGAGTCTATGAGCTTTCGAACCTGTGAGGCAGTGGAAAAATAATTCGCAACAGCGTGTGTCGTAACAGCGGCGTTTGAAACAACATAGGGGACCCAAGGTACTTAATGGGTGTAAAGTATCCTTAATAAAGCCGAACGGCACATTTTCTCGCCGTGATTGCGATCATTTTTTTCTAGTTCTCTACGTGTACGGTCGAACAAGCTATTTGGTTTTCATTTTACAATGTAATTTTTGGGTTAAACTGTAAACCAAATAGCTTGTTCGACCGTACCTTCTACTTTGGAGATATTGGTGGTCAAAGCTGGAAGTAAATTTTTCATCGGTTTTAAAAAAAACATACTTTCTCATTTGAACGTGTAGGAAAACCGATGAAAATTTTCAATGTGGCCTTGGGGTCAGAATGATGTATTGAATATATGTGGTGCCTTCCACCCCGTGTCGTATTGTATGTGTTTAGACATAGAGGCTAAGTAAAAAGTGCATCGTTTATTTGCTATATTAGAATGTCAAGAACTGCAATTTTGCTATCATTCTAGTTGGATCAATAATTTTATTGTGGTCTATTGTGATAAGAGACGCGTGAATATCTTTTTTTCCAATTGATGTCATAATACGTAAACTATAAAGAACAATTTTTAGCGCTACTATACAATACGATTATCTTATTCCACCTTTTAGGGTTCCGTAGCCAAATGGTAAAAAAACGGAACCCTTATGGATTCGTCATGTCTGTCTGTCCGTCCGTATGTCACAGCCACTTTTTTCCGAAATTATAAGAACTATGCTGTTGAAAATTGGTAAGTAGATGTATTCTGTGAACCGCATTAAGATTTTCACACAAAAATAGAAAAAAAAACACTTTTGGGGGTTCCCCATAAAAAGAACTGAAACACATTTTTTTTTTTATCAAAGCCATACGTGTGGGGTATCTATGGATAGGTCTTTAAAAATGATATTGAGGTTTGTAAGATCATTTTGTTTTATACTGAATAGTTTTTTTAGAGACACTTTCAAAGTGGTAAAATGTGTCCTTCCCCCTGTAACTTTCAAAATAAAAGAAAAAAAAACTAAAAAAATATATGATGAACTTCATGTAAACTTCCACCAAAAATTGGTTAGAACGAAATCTACTAAGTAGTTTTTTTTAATACCAATTAAATCGTAAACCGCAATTTACCTTTCATTTACAAAGAACTACAAGAACTTTTATATTATGTTACTGGCTGCTACGGAACCCCTCATGGGCTAGTCCGACTCGCACTTGGCCGCTTCTTTTTTGCTATCAAACGCATTCAATAAATCATTTATAACGGATACGCACGATCTTTTTAATTTTTCGCGTGAACCAGAGACAAGATGTTTATCTGCGCGGGATGCGTTTAAAAACTCTATGATAAACGATCCACGCGTAGCAGATGATACTTTTTGGTAAAAAATTGGTTTTGAACGAAACGTGATGTTCTAAAGTTTTGTTTTTTAGTTTCTGTTGTTTTGTTAGTGCTAAATAAAATTGAGATTGATTGAAGGAAAGTCAGCTTTGTGCCCTTTTTTACTGATAGGTATTAAATGTCATGATTGTCTGTAGTATGTATAAATTATATTCAGGTTCAAAATCGCGAAAATTCTTCTCCCGGCTTCCCTGCTAAAAACACGTATAATAGCTTCTGTACTCCAATTTGCGTTGTGGATTTGCGGGTTCACAGGTTCCAGGACTGATCTGCCATCTTTTTATTTATATACAAGTCTGTATTAAATTGACGATAAAATTTTATAACTTCTATCAGGCCAGATAAATTTCATATGAAAACTAGCCATGACAATGTTAAACCTAGACTGAAGCTTCAGCCTAGGGACCTTAGATTTCGGCGAAACTTAGCTCACAGAATAATGCTTTAATCGTGTTACCTTACATATTATGATTTTTTTACCCTTTTTCATATATTAGACTAATTTTAATTCCTTTAATTCAATTATATTATTCTTGTGGTGTTATTGTGCTTTTTTTATTTTAAATAACCCTACAGTAATTCATAAGTTATCCTATTATGATTCTGTTAAAGCGGCCATTCTTGGCACCCTCTCTCTGCTCAGTTTCTTTATCGCAGTTCTTACTCTATTTACTATTTTAAATATTGACTAAATAGTTTCTGTTTATCGATGTAACCTCCGTTACATCTTTTATGTAAATGAAACTTTCTTCATTACAAAATTGCGTTTTGATTCGCTACTCTCTCTTATCAATGTATAAATATTGACAATGTCGTTAAAGTGTTCATAATTTTGTTTGTAAACATTTTCTTTAAAATGGCAACTGTTTTGTAAATGCCTTTTTCTCTTTAGGCTCGCTCTTTCCGGTTGTGGAAACGTAATTTTATGACAGTAAATCTACTGAGCAAAGAATTATTATATTACCTGCAGTGCAAGTTTCGATTTCGATAAAATGAGTTTTTGACTCCATAAAAACTCATTTTATCGAGAATAACTGTTTTATCTAATCACTCGATTAGATAAAACAGTTAGGTCCATGTTCACCGAAAAGATAACAGCCTGATTAGCTTAAAACAGCTGTCACTGTGACATATTACCATACAAAAATGTGTTTTAAACAGCTGTTTTAGATAATCAAACTGTCATCTTGTTGGTGAACATGGACCTTATTCTATCGAATCCTACGTACAGTCGAACAAGCTATTTGGACCGTACATGTACCTACTGCTGATTTGATTGGCTACTGAACTGCTTTGTTACAGTGATCATAAGTGCGACTACGGAGCCTGCGGCCCTGGGTTCAATTCCCGTGTCTGGGAAAGTGTTATTGGGTGTTTCCATTAGGAATTCTTGAAGTCTGAGTTTGTGCCCGGTAGATGGTAATAGGCTCGCCCCTATTACCTGGGACTTAAATGTAACTGGCGAAATATGGGTACACTATTAAGTACACCTCTGCTTAACCGTATTAGAAGGCGTGATGACGGTTTGAATAAATACAGTGGTACAAGGATATTATGACGCTCGAATGACGTCCAAAAAAAGCTGATGGTAAATATTCGTAAAATTGTTTTAATGTTGAAAAAACAAGATGGTGATGTTGTACCTGAAGAGTTCACATCATCATCATCTGCTTAGCCATTTCACTATGTTGGAGTCGGCTTTTTAGCCTAACCCGATGCAGATGAATACCAGTATTTTACATGAAGCGACTGCCTATCTGACCACAACAACCCAGCTAGCACTGGATATGCGATACCCCTTGGCAAGACTTGGTCAGACTATCGAGCCACTGACTACCTGTAACGACTGTCAAAGATCTACAAATAACAGTTGAGACTAACGGCTTAACGTGCTCTCCGAGGCAAGGAGGAAACTCGGTATAAGTATTCTGAGGACTAACTAAGGGTGGCTTAACGTGAAGGATAGTTCCGAGCATCTACTGTTACACAGGGTGTAAACAACCTCGTCACGAATCCGTCAACCAAGCATTCTGTACATCAAACTAAGTAACTTGACGCAAAAAAAGTATATTGCTGGGAAACAACTTTTTTTTGGGGTGAAAAATCATGTTTTGTGGTAGAACTCAATGTAACGCACTCAAAACATTGTGCTGATTGGATGGATTGAATAGTACTGGGGTCGTGGAGGTGTTTTAAGTAAAAATCTTGCAAAAAGTTTGCATTTAAAAAAAAGTTGTAACTTTGACCCCCAATATCTCCTTAACTAGAAGGTTCTCAGGTATGGTGTAGAACAAAAAAAATATTGAAAAGACGGGGAGAACAAGTGTCTTTCAGCTCCGTTAAGAGGTTCATTACACCCTTTATAGCCACGAGTACACCCAATTGCACTAAAAGTAAACTAAAAGTAAAAGTAAAGCCTAAAACATAATCCACCACATAGTATTTCTGTTAAGCACATAAGCAGTTACATAACGTTATATTCTTCAGTGTTAGACGAAGCAACAACCTTATTAGAATACAAGATGCATTTCTCACGCGCCCCCATACATGTGAGAGTGGTCGCAAAAACCGCCGCCATCTTTAACTCGGAAACGTTTATGATTACGAAACTCATTTAGGGTTGCGTATGCGTACGGAAGAATTCTGAGGGTCTATACGGTAACACCTAGAAATGATTAAAGAAAAACTACTTAGAGGAGACACAGACGGATGCAGTTTAAACATTCTAATACTATCCTACTTATACTTATTGTAAATGCAAGTTTGTGAGGATGGTGGTTGGTTACTCTTTCACGCAAAAACTACTGAACGGATTTTCATGAAATTTAGCATACTGATAGCTTATAACCTGGATTAACACATAGGGTACTTTTATCCCACCGGTGTGATACCGGGGCCAGTTGTGAGGTGGAAACTTTCGCATATATAAATTTAGTAGGAAAAGACTTAATTGGTGCAAACCAAAACATGTATTTCACTATTTATGAGCGCCCCTGTATTAGGAAGTGCTTATTTACCAAACACAGGCCTTTGTTTACCGCACCATAGCAACGCGTTGTATAAAGTGAGGTAATGCATTTCGGTGCTAAAGCCCTTCATTGGAGCGAATTCGGTAATGCAAGATGCATTACAATTTTATGTCGACGACTCGACGCGTTTAATCGTAGATTGCTGTACATTAACCGTTTAGAAACCGTTTTCCCTGATTACAAGATAAAAAGAAAGAAAAGTATAGATATCGATTTGGGATCTCTTTATTATGGTTTGTTTAAAAATAATGCCCCGAAAATCGGAGGCTTTCTCTTCTTTTTAAATAATCCAACGATAGATACTATCTTGTGAAATTAATAGATTGAAAAGGCAGAGGCATCTGAAACAAACTTTACTTTAAAGAGGAATTGAGGGCAGAGCAAGCATTTCCGAGGTCTTCTTTTTCAAATCTCGGTTTTGTTTGTTTACTCCTTGCAAATGATTCATAATAGTACGTTTTTAAAGAATACGGAATCCACGATATGACATGTTTCGGACATATCCCGTTTTATTTTTTCCACCGCCAAATGCGTTCAGAAACCAAATGGTCCGACCACATTTCACACCCGGAAACACATCTAAACTTTTTTGCCTCGAACCTTTCTCGAGTTTAATTTAAAAAATCGAATGTCGCCGTAATTTTAAAGATAAGAAGTCGAAATGAACAGGTAGGTATTTTAAATTTAAATTATACATTTTTGCGCTTGCTGATACACTATTCTATTTTTAGGTTACAGGTACTTATTTGTATTACTTGACATAATTTTTTTCATCGAACATTGTTTCATAGTAGCAACGACCATACAGCCTCTAGACTCCTAATAACAGGCGACCGATGTCTGTCAACACATAAGGGGTATAAATCTTATAGCCGTCGTCACTCACCGAGTTCGAATTAGTTTCGACCACTCCTGTGAGCCGCAAACACTTCCGCATTACTCCTTTAAAAAATCGAGAAAATAGACATAATATGGCCCCGTGTATAATACGTTGGTGTGATAAAGAAAGCCGGACTACAAGTTTCCTGAAAGACGGTATCACATTTCATCGGTAATTTAAAAGTTCCATAATCTAAATTAGATTAATTTTCTGACAATATTTATCGGAGTTCATCTTATACTGGTCATACTTGATGTCTTTTATGATTGCGTCCCTTTCTTTTGAAAGAACTTTTTTCTCTATCTCTTTTCCTCGATGTTACGTTAACATAATTAGTGATGTTCCAAATCGTACGACCACCTCTGTTGTCGATAAAGCAAAAAATAAAACCAATAACTATTTATTCATGCAAAAAATATATTTTTAATAATTAAAAATTACAACATTTATTTATTTATTAATATGTTCACGTCATTTTACCGAAGATAGTTTTATCCCTATGAAAAACCGTCGCCGCCTACTAAGTTCATATAAGTTCAGATATTTTACCTACATGATTCAATCGTAATTAGAATAAAGAAGGTAATTTAATGCAAGTAAAGTATGTTAAACATATTTTATTATGCCTACAGTTAAAAAATATCGATACTCACTTGTTTGATTTAAAACTGTCCCTACCCTAGTGAAATGCAATGACCTTGAATTGGCCAATCAGAAAGCAGTACCCCGTCCCCCTCGCGTACCTCGTACCTCAGCGAGTTGACAGAATAGTTTTCGTGCGTTAGATCGTGTATTAGGCGTCTATAGGCTGTGTGGTCGTTGCATAGTAGCCTGATAGATCAAAGACTATTGAATTTAGAATTAATTACATAATTTATTCAAAATACGGCCCGATAACGATAAAGAAAAATGTACAAGTCATAAAATGTGCTTAGAGCATGTTAGACGCAGGACTTATAACGATTAAACACGCAATTAGCATGTAGTAATTAAAAACATAATAATATGGCTTGACAATAGAACATAAACAATTAAAATAGATTATCAATCTGCTTGAAGGTTAGGAGATCCTTATCAACTGTCAACTTTGACGGGTATATGACAGTTCATTTATCAAGATGGTGTCGATAGTTTATGGTCAACGTGTGAGGTGGCGCTACCTGTCATCGTTATGGCTGGATTTCGGACCTTTTGACCAATAGGGTTAATGAATGAAGTGGGGTCTAATTGATTGTTGTTTCGGATCATTTTTATAAAAGGCAAATCCATTGATCCAGCTATTTCAATTGAAGATGTCACATTTAATGACAGAGGATTTCATAAAGTTACTGTTTAACAGAATTTAAATGTGAATTACGAAAGATGGGACAGCGCCAACAAAATGTAATTTACGGTCGACCAAGCTATTTGGTTTACATTTTACAATTCAATTTGCATATTAAAATGTAAACCAAATAGCTTGGTCGACCGTACACTACTACCAACTTATTTGTGCAGCCTGGAAAGACAGAGCCAAAATAAATGTACCAAGTTTGTCTTATCCATGCGCTTGTAATGCAGCACCACATAGAACTACACACTTAAAGCGGCCACACCATATACGTCATAATAATTTTGGCCTATATGAGACTAAACTTGCTGCAAAATTTTCTACGAAATTTCTGTACGCTACGAAGTTTTCATCTATTAAAATATCTAAAATCCCTTTTGATTGTTACTTTAGTGTAGAAATATCTATAGGTTTTCTACGAAACATCCTAAAAATAAAAATATTATTCACATTCACCGTTGTTTTATCGTAATAATATTAAAATTGAAGTCTCTATGCCTTAGTAAACTCCATAAACACGTCTTCAAGCTCATTATAAGGATCGGATTCTGTAAATAATGTGTTTCAATCTATACGAGAATTGAAATAAAAATCTTAGAGAGTGGTTCCTCTATAAATAGTAAACGTCAACGGAGAGTAATTTTATGGTGTTTATTTAATACCATGGCCATAAATCTGTCCTCGGCTGTGTGATCTTACCTTCTGAAGTTTCAACAAATTTAAATGAAGCCGGCCATGTAACTTTAGTCATTCAGCAAAGGAGTAGATAAACAGAGCGTCATCTGGCCTAGAACGTCATCATCAGCCTATCAATGCTCCCACTGCTGGGACAGGCCTCCTCTTATGAGAGGGAATGGGCTATAATCCACCACGCGAGCCCAGTTCGGATTGGTAGATGTCACATGCCGTCAATTTTTTTGGTTCTAGGACATGGCCGGTTTCTCACGATGTTTTCAGGATCACCGTTTTGAGAGCAGCTGTTTTGAGAAAGTAACGCGCCTGTCTGGGTTCGAACCCACGACTAAACTTGTATGTAAATCGGGGCCGCCACCACTGGTAATTTTAAGGCTGAGGCTACACTAGGCAGCGATTTGCTTTTTTTGATTTTTTTTTTACTAGCCTGCTCTGACCCAATCCTAGGCAAAGGCCACTCTTTCCACCTATCGCGAACACGCGCGTCGTCCATCTTGTTTGGAAACCAGTAACAAATATTCGAAAAAATTAAAAAGGTTCATTATTATTGTTCGATATCTGTATCTGTTCTGAGTTTGAATGTGGAAGGGTATAATAATAGAAGAAGATAAACGATGCATGGACTGTGTGAAGATTGATATAGCATGAAAGGAGGAAATTGCTGAGACGATGAGTTATGGAGAATAAGCATCATGGGCAAAAAATATCAATATTTTTCCAAACAATTATCGATATATATATCGTCGATATTTTTAATCGCGATACATCGATATTCGATATTTATTTTAGAGTACTGTATTCGTATCGATTTCGATTTTTTTTTAAACGGAACTTTGGTTTCGTGTCCATATCTGATGTCTACTGGTTTGATCAAATTGTATATTATTGTTTAGGCTCAAGTATCAATAAAACTACTATTTTCTTTTATTCTTTTTTACGAAGTTTGAATGGTTTGGGAATATGTATAAAAATCATACGAAAACTGACGATATATCGATATTTTTCAATCGATAATTACCGATACTCTTTAAAAATATCGATACTTATATTTTTTTCACATGCCCATCCCTAATAGAGAAGTTTTAAAGGAGAAGACGCGCTGCGCTGAACGCAAATAAATTGGCATTAGGACAGGAGAATGACAATGATCATCTGTATCTATCTATCTTCAACCTGATTCAAAAGAATCTACCATATTGTTTCACCGACTTAGTATAGAGTAAGTGACTTTTTCAATATATTTTAACGACTAACGCCAATGATAGTAGTAAGAGTAACTATGCTATTAGCTCTCCCTGCGAATCGTAAAAGTCGATCACATTTGAGTTTTATTTGCGTATCGTGAGAAAGGGAGTCTTATGAGCCTTGAAATACTGCTAATTTATCTAGTGCCGACTCTCTATAGAATTTATGAAGCTCGAAACATCTATTATGTGTTTTATGGAAAAATGGTGTGAGTTTATGATATGACGTTTACCGCTAATAAATAATACGTAACCATACATAACATCACACCTGTATTACCTGAACGGTTAGGCAGAAGTGTACCTATATAGTACAAGAACCTCCTCCTTTTTGGGAAGTCGGTTAAAAATCATTTCGCCAGTTGTTTAAGTTCTATGTAATAGGGGGAAACCCTATTGCCATCAAACGGGCACAAATTCAATACAAACCCCGTGGCTGCTACTAAGAAATTCCTGATTCAAAAACCCAATAACACTTTGCCCAACCTGGGAATCCAACCCAGGACCTCATGTGCTCAGCAGTCGTTTGCGAACACTAGACCAATGAGGAAGCAAAAAAAAGGAAATAATATACGAAGATACAATAATCTTTTGGCCTTCGAATGTGTAAGGTCACATTACGAAGATTAAGCGATGTGTGTTTAACCAAAATTTATGAAATGTTTTTGAAATAAAATGTTTTAATTTTTTTTTTAAATTACGTTCAGTTTAAAAGAACAATGGCAAGGGATTAGATGACAATATTTATTACTTTAGGGAAGCCGAGGTAAGATAGATGGTGATAAAATGAACATTCCGGGTCCAAGGGTTGCAGATTGCTTACAAGCCGCCCGCCGCTGTTAGAGTGTCCGGCTCGCTGTAGACGCCCACCTCGGTTACCCGCCGTCAGTGTCCAGGCTCGCAGTAGCAATAGGTGGTTTTCTGGAACACAATGGCTGCCGGCCTTGAACATCTTGCTTCAGGGCTTCAGACTGACGCACAGGGCTTGACATCGCCGGCTTAGCTACCACATAAGTTGAGAGCACTGCCAAGCTTCTTGTCGGCACGAGCACCAAAAGCAGACTGAATTTTGTCTGGCCCGGCTTCCCGTCATCTAGCGATTATAAATTTTAGATTGTTCTAGAACATAGAAGAATAAAATTGCTTTCGAAGAAGGTCTAACATTAAATCTATACAACCTAGAACTCCTAGCTCCAGCAATAAATTAAAAAGAAAACTAGGCTTGTCATTGTCATTATCTGACATGACAAAAGTAAACAAAGATTGAAAAGACTAAAATCTGTAGAAAAGCTTTAAATATTAGAAATTTCAGGGTACTAGGATTGCGAAACCTCCAAGTAGGTAATGCCTAATGGCCATGCAATTACTAGGAAAGAACGTATGCTAAAATTTTGGATTATAATAGTCAAAAAAGTAAGTATAAAAACACAAACATACACAGTCACAACACAAACACAAACGGACTGTGTGGCGTTTTGTGAAAACTGAAAAAAACAAAATGGCGGCGTTAGTTCTCAGTTCGCCCCCCGTAAAATATATTTGTAGAACTATACAGCCTTTTTGGCCACGCAAAACAACAGTAGCGGTCACGTGGCAAATGCAACGGAAATTCACAAACGGTACTTATGAGAAAAGTCATAATATTGATGTGAAAATTACCGGTGCTGTTTCATAATGTATAACATTATGTGATAACCAATCGATTAGGGGGAAAATGCAGTTAAATCACCGTTACCTAAGATGGAAGTCAATACGAAGGAAAAAACATTTCTCCTTTTGTAGATTATGACATTGTTCTCGTTTGTTAACAATCGTACTCATTGCACAATTGATGCCTTAAAACTGTTGAACTTCTACTACCTAATTAGTACTTATTATTAGTCTAATCCAACCACATATTATACCAATTATACCAAATGGTGTTTCTAACTACATTATATGTTAAAGTCAAGTCTATAGGTCTCATATCCAGACATTCTAGAATCACATAAAACCTGAAGAACTAAATTTTAGTTGCATCACAAACTTTTATCTCCAAAAAACCATAAAAACCGTTGACTTGACAACAAAGTTCGGATACACACAAAAATAAGTCGAGACGCGTGTCCTTTAATTCAAAACCTTATCCTTCTTAGAATTATAGTCCTCATTCCCGAGAGGAATGACTCTAAAACTAGATGTTATCAACACGGAGGCCGGCAGGATGGTCAGTCGTCCGGCGAGTAAGTAATGTCCGAGCCGTCCTGTACAGAGAGTACATACAAGTTGGGCAATTTAAACATGGAAGTACTTATGAACTGCCCTGACTACTCTGCAGGTTTAGGGGAGCAATGACCTATATCCTAGCCGCACTGCGCACACGCTATAACGATTCAACTACACGAACACTCAACAACTATACTAAACTCTATTTTTTGTGTATTAGAATCGAGTTCTAATCATATATTTCAGGATGTGTATCCGAATTTAAAAAGTCATACGTCAAATTTGGCGGCAATTCTAATTTGATTCGTATTGGAAAGTGGATAGTTCGGAATTAGAAAATCGGTGGTATCATTTATAGTCTGTTTGGACGCCATGAAGGACTGTGAAGTTTATGTTTTTTAAGAATTTATACTGAGTCGACCGGTGGTGCTCTGGCTCGGTTATTTTTAACCAATCCAAAAGTTTATTACATGTGCTTACGCAATTAATAGGAGTTTTTATTGGACCGGTAAAGGACTAAAGGCGTTTGATCGAGCTAGAGACGCGTTCAATGGTACTATTTCGGGAACATTCAAACGCAGTGCGCTCGTTAAAGGAATGTTCGTACAAACTTGTATGTGCTTCTCATCAACGTAATTGTTGATTTTGGTCCTAGATGGTATTTTAAAGGCTTTCTGATCGGTTGTCACGTCACGAAAGGACATAGGGCGACTTTTAAAGGATGTTACATTTCTAATGTCCTTTTAAACTTAGGAAGTAGGAACCAAATTCACTTCATACACTCGATGCAATGTTTGTTCCTTGAATTTTTGGGTGAGTAAAACTTAGTTTGATGTACAGATTGCTTGGTTGACACCGTGTATGATATAGGTTTCGACCCTAAATACAAATTTTATCAAACGCACTTTTTATGCAAAACATAAGAAAATAACCTCTCTCGTACAAAATCTAGATAGGTACTTATCTCATAAGGAGTAAAGTAGACTTTATTGTCGGTATAGTTTGGCCAATGCCTGGTTTCCTGTTCTGTTAATCGACGGTTGAGTACGAATCCATTATATTGTTCATGGTTATGAAGCCATATTATGATGTAACATCTCATTATGCAGTGGGATCGCATGGTGATTAACGCCATCAGAGAAGAGGCCTGAGTGAGACTCACTCCATGTGTCCCATTCTAGACGTTCAGAAATTAAACACATAGAGCCAAATTGATTTGTTTGCTTTTCTGTCTGCTAGAATTCTTGTGACAATAAATTAACGCCAATTGCAATGATTACCGACATCTGTCCCTCATTCATTACGGTCTTATTTCACTAATTAAACAGTTGTGTTTTTTTCGTAACTAGATTTTGCACTTAGGTATTATTTTTTTAACTTTGTTTAATTCTAAGATCTTTTATTGCTGATCGTAAAACTTGAGAAGTTACATTAATGCACCTTCTTTTTCGTTTTGATGTCTATAATATTTAACCCAGTAGTTGTGTGTCTCTTGAAACAAAGGCTCTCTTGGTTTAAATTTTATTAAAAGAGATAAGTCAGTCAGTCGGTCAGATTTAATTTAATACAAGTTAATTCAAACATAGGATTTTTTCCTCTCGTAGACATGTAGGCAAAAGGACAATTATACATTATTGGTGTTCTGACGAAAATTTCAGAACGGTCTTTATAATCTGCATCGTTGCTGCACAGTGTGGGGTCAGCTTCCAGTATACATTTTATTTTTCCAGTATTGCCATACCTACCTGGGGGCTTCTGAAGTTCTGTCTACTCGTTATGCCTGTCAAAGATCTTTAGATTACAGGCAATATCAACGACTTAATGTTTAACAGTCTTTATTTAACATTAAGGCACTAAATTTGCACCTGTACCTACTTACATCGACCCATATTCGAAACTTTCGTAGTCATTTGTACTCAAGACTACTTATATCCATTTGCCAAAGTACTAGTCATTTATAACACATTCATTTTGATCAATTAAACCAAAAACGAATAATCATTTACTTTCCCGCGCATTCTCACTTGAAAACGATATGTCACTTTAATAGTAATCTATACTTACTCATGTGTCTATGGTTCACTTCGAACTATATTTGTTTTTGCTAATTGACATTCGCCATCTTTTAATTTCAATCATTTGTTACAGTAGGTACAGAAAGTATTTTACGAGTATTTAAACTGGCGATTATAGCAAGTATTTATAATAGAACTGAACTGCAAGGTGTTGTAAGTTGATACCGAATTGTGAATACGAATATTCTGCTTACAAATCTTCTGTGTGTCCATATTTAAGTGCAACGCAGGGTGATATTTCATAATTTAATTTAGTAATATTGACATACTCGCACATAACAAACACAGTTTTGACAGCTAAATGCGACATTGTCAACTCTCAAAATATAACAATTAACGATGTATCTGGAAATCACATGAGCCAGTTTCTTACAATATTAATTCGACACGCCACACGTGCCGATGTGGAATCATCTGTTTTCCACAAAACCAGACTAGGTGCTTTGGACATATTGTCAAGGGTAGGCTTTTGTCGCTTTGTCTCTGGCTTTAGCCATTAATAAAAACCTCCAGAAATCCGACACATACCTATTTCTAATATATTTTAAGGGTAATATAATTCTAAAATCTGTCAACGCCTTTACTGCCATGATATAGACTGTGCTGTGAGTTAATATAAAGCGTACAAGTGCGAGTCGGACTCGCCCATGAAGGGTTCCGTAGCAGATTGAATGAAAGGTAAATTGCTGTTTTCGATTTATGACGTATTAAAAAAAAACTACTTACTAGATCTCGTTCAAACCAATTTTCGGTGGGAGTTTAGTTTTATTATTCACGTATTTTAGAAGTTACATGGGGGGGGGGGGCACATTTTTCAAATTTGGAAGGGTCTCTTGCTCAAACTATTCAGTTCAGAAAAAAAATATTAGAAACGTCAATATCATTTTTGAAGTCCTATCCATAGATACCCCACACGTATGGGTTAGATGAAAAAAAAAAATTGAGCTTCAGTTTTAAGTATGGGGACCCCCAAAATTTATTGTTTTTTTTTTTATTTTTGTTTGGAAAATATAGCGTTTGATAGCAAAAAAAAGCTGCCAAGTGCG
The DNA here is from genome assembly GCA_950022955.1 of Xestia ashworthii. Taxonomy (NCBI): domain Eukaryota; kingdom Metazoa; phylum Arthropoda; class Insecta; order Lepidoptera; family Noctuidae; genus Xestia; species Xestia ashworthii. The sequence goes on along the minus strand of OX465570.1, from coordinate 14,537,781 downwards.
AGTCGGACTCGCCCATGAGGGGTTCCGTAGCAGCCAGTAACATAATATAAAAGTTCTTGTAGTTCTTTGTAAATGAAAGGTAAATTGCGGTTTACGATTTATGACGTATTAAAAAAAAACTACTTAGTAGATTTCGTTCAAACCAATTTTTGGTGGAAGTTTACATGAAGTTTATCATATTATATTTTTTTAGTTATTCATTCTTTTATTTTAGAAGTTACAGGGGGGCGGGGCACATTTTACCACTTTGAAAGTGTCTCTAAAAACTATTCAGTATAGAACAAAATGATCTCACATGAGGACGACCCGATTGGCGTAGTGGTAGTGACGCTGCCTTACGTTCTTAGGGTCCTGGGTTCGAATCCCGGTAGGAGCAAATGTTTGTGTGATGAGCACGGACATTTGTTTCCGAGTCATGGATGTTTATATGTATAATAAGTATGTATTTACAAACAAAAAAGTATATATGTAGTATATCAACTATCTAGTGTCCACGACACAAGCCTTGCTTAGTGTGGCACTAGGTGGCGCTGTGTGTTAATGTCCAGCGATATTTATTTATTTATTTATTTATCTTACAAACCTCAATATCATTTTTAAAGACCTATCCATAGACACGTATGGATTTGATCGTTTCAGTTCTAACTTTTTATGGGGTGAAAAGTGTTTTTTTTTCAATTTTTGTGTGAAAATCTTAATGCGGTTCACACAATACATCTACTAACCAAGCTTCAACAGCACAGTTCTTATAGTTTCGGAAAAAAGTGGCTGTGACATACGGACGGACAGACAGACAGACAGACATGACGAATCTATAAGGGTTCCGTTTTTGCCATTTGGCTACGGAACCCTAAAAATGGCTGAGTCAAGCACGTATCCAGAGTTTTGGTTCGGGGGGGGACAAACTTTGAAACAACTATGCGAACTCTGTAAAAATCGCTGTAATCACTGTACTATAAGTTACGTACTTCGCAGTGGTTATGATCCCGTTTATTATAAGTCAGATTTCGGGGGGGGGGGGGGGGGGTAAATCCCAACTTACCCCCCCCCCCCCTGGATACGTGCCTGGGCTGAGTCTATCTGAAAAAGGACCAAACGAACCCAAATGCAAACATGACTAGTAAAAAGATAAAAAACACAAAAATATCTTTATCTTTATCTTTATCTTTATCTTTATCTTACATAACTAGACGTCTTTTAAAGGGCAGGTGGAGGCTAATTTTAGTAACTATTGCCTTGTCTTGCACATTGTATGTACCAAGTCTATATGCACCGTGAATAAATAATTGCTATCATCTTTGTTGAATTAATAATTATTTAAATGTTTACATGTGCGGTCGGTTTTGTATGAAAAGTGGTGGTTTGTGTTTGTACCCAACTGTGCGGCATTGCATACGTTTTTGTTTTTGACGGGGAGAATATTTAACTTAGGTTGCTTGCTCCAATTTTTTATTGACGTTTGAGATTGTATACAGAACATTGGGTCACAAACTTAAATCATGGTTTTGGTTTCAGTTCCGAACATGATTCTAGAACCAGTGGCGTAGCGTAGGTTTTTGCTATTCAATTCTGATCGGAAATTCGCTTCCCCCACTTTTTTATCTTGAGTGAGGACAAGTAGTCAAATGTCAAAATAAAAGTATTTTTAAATACGCATGACGACAGTATCAAAAAATTGCAAATCTATTCAGTCCGTCAGTTAGAGTTTTGGAGAATAATGGACACGTATGTTTTGTTTTTGTAAATTAATGAATATTGACAGAGATAAAACGCATCAAAACTCGGGAGACGGGGCTCGTGACGTCAGAACTCGCTAAAAATTATACCAAGGCGTGACGTATTGAGAATTTTATTTGCGTCGTATCTTCGTCAATTTTGGTTTATATAACAAAAGAAAAAATACGGTTCAAATATTTGTTGATGAACTAATAAATAATAAAAGTAATAAGTTTATTTCAGATAACACCTGACGGACTAATTAGATTTTTTTGTCGTGTACCTTTTTATTCAAAAAATGTTTTACATAAGCTGTTTCAATGTTGGTTCTAGTTTATTTTGATTTTTATGAGCCCGATGTGTCCCACTGCAGGAAAAAGGCCTCCGTTTCCTCTTTCCATTTTTTTTTCTGTCTATGACTATTTGGGCCCAATCCAATTTTGGTATGAGTCGAGCTCGTCACGTTCATTTTTTTCTAGTCTTGAGCACTGAAAATTTTCGACGAAAATACACTATTTGATCAACTTAGGACTGAAACCTCTCGGTTATTAATAAATCTTTAGATTTACCAATAATTGATAAGAAAAGATCTATCCATAGACAGACTCCTAAGAGTGACATCTTCACAATCCACGACTTTTTTTAGTTTTTTAGTTGCATTGTCGGACTTTTGACGCAGTCCTTATGTGTGTCCTTGTGTGTTCAAGCCATAATCGTGACTATTATATTACTACTACCTACAATAAATCACCTATGAATTCATTATTTCTACGTTTTACTATATTTTAATAATACTAACATACCAGGAGTTACAACATTAACAACTTTAATCACTTTCAAGAAAAGACATTATAGAAGTATGATTTATAATTATGGAATGCCATTTCTAAGTGTTAATTTTTACGTTTTTCGTCTACTGTGGTTGATTTTTAAATGGCTATGGCAATATTATAAAAAATATAATATTGTATATAATATTGTATATAATATAATAGTATCGTAGGTTAATGCACATAATAATATCCGAGTCAGAAATTTTTCACATATAAACAATGAAGTCGTTATGTTTGCTAATTAACATTGTAAACAAAACTACCAATCTTTCATCAAACATGCCTTACAAGTTTACACTAATCAAATTAATGTTGCCATACAAAAAAAAGTAATCAACATGGACGTCTCAAAAAAGGTTGTGCATCCTATAATGACACTATTCAATCTAAATAGGTCATTCGACCCCAACAGGTCAGTACCCTTGGGTAACAGGACTATAGTTTTTTGGGCGATAGTTTGGACAGGCTCCATTTTTTATCGAGCGCCCTACGAATGATTCTTCCACTATATAGGTACCGTTAAAGACCGGTACACGAGGCATTTTCTGTGCTGAGATTTATTCGAAGATAGATCTTGGGCTATTGTGGGATGGTGTGGCGAATGTTGAACAATATTAATCAGTATTTTGGATTTTATTGGGCTTTTGAATTCTCTTCAAAGAAAATTGTGAATTAATTTATGTTTTTTTTTTGCTACTGACTGGTAATGTACTTAGATGAGTTAGCTCCTAGTTTCCAAAACGTATGATATCTTGCTGTCTATGAACTTATTCTTTTAGTCATTTTTTTTGGAAAATAGCTATTCTACATACTTTAACAAACCTTAAAACAGACAAAAGATCAACAAAACAGCAACATTTTGCATAAAAACAGCTGTCATATGCCTACAAAATTACTACTATCTCGATCAGCTTGTATATTTTATAATGCAGTTTTAATAACTCAATGAAAACTGATGTCCGATGAATATCCAATCGTGTACCCGATATTTACAAGAAAACAATGTCTCGATTAACAATTTTGAACAACAATTAAAGGTCAAGTGACACCTGTCTTTTATTGACAGCGGCATTCAACTGTACTGACATTAAATCACGAATTTACCATATTTGGCATGTCAACGATTTAATGTATGAACTTGCTTCAAAATACTGAGGGTCGAAAGTATCGAACTTCACCTTTTGAACTGTAAAGTCGTTCACTAATTAAAATGTATGATCTGTTAATTTCTTAAGCAGTTCTTGGAGATTTTATTTCACTTGTTGGTCCGAATGCTTCCTTATTCACGTGATTTGTAAATTTGTATTGCTTCCTATTTGGCAAGGAGAAACAGGACAGTATAATTTTCCATATAGTTGATGGTTTTATAAATTAATAGCCCTTTTTTTTACTTGCTATCACAAGGGTTAATTTCCAATGCCTGTTTTTTTATTTGATCGCAATAATATGAAAGCATCAGTCTGCGACTACGTAGTAAAAATGTAAAATAAACTCCTGATACTTTCAACGAAAAGTACAAAAATAATAAATAATTATTGGCAATTGCTACAAAAAAAAAAAATACACGTGCTACGTAATTTCCTGTAGCACTTCAACCACAACCTTTATAAATTTCGCAATCATAGTACTAGGCGGCCATAAGACAGAGGAACTAACGATCACAATCGATAGCACAGTTATCGTGAGTTGGACAAATCCTATGGTCGCGCGTGTATAGCTGAGAAGACGCCCTTCCGCATTCCTGTCGGCCGGCGACCCACTGCGCTAGTGGCCGCGTATCCCTGATCCTGCCGCGGCCTGCGCTTGCGTTCTATCGATTGTCGATGTTTATGGCTTTAGGTAGAAGGCTTTACTTTGCTGTTGCGATATTTTTAAAGGAGAAAAAAGATACGGCTCGAAGGACCAACTGCAAACTGTGAAGGACCGATATAGGTATTATCATGGTTTTTGGTAATTTTTAATTGATTGAATTTATGAACATTTTGATGATTATGTTACGGCTAAATATTAGTGTATTGCGCGTGTAAGATTAAAATGTGTGGTTAATAATTCAATTCACGCATCACGTGTATGAATTAAATTTAATATTGTACACAGTGTTGTGTTAACATATTTTTTACATTGTTCCTTTTGTTTGCAATTTAAATACTTAAACAAGTTAATACCATTAAGGTCACATAAATAACTGTTTTACTATTTCAGCTACTTTAAATGTAAGTAAACAAAATAAGTTTTCACAAAACTAATATTCTTCAAAGCCAGTTGCTAAAACGAATGTTTATTTGGCTTAGATTTTTACAAGCTCCTGTTGTCAAACTGAAATCAATCATCGATAGGTACTGCAACTGTAAGCCCATCACTAGAGCTCAGTTTAACGGGTCCCAACCCTACATAGTCAGCTAGCTTACATGGATACCGCTAAACGATACATCAAAAGGTTAGTACTTCGGTAATAGCTTATTATAGTCGCTCCTATCTTCGTAAGTGGTCGCGATTATACCGTGGCTGGTTCGGAATTTAGGACTAACGGTTGGCCTTTATCTATCTTCTATGATTTATGCGCTCCTGGTAACGTTACTTATTTATATTTGTTTGGTCTTCGTATTGAAGGTATCTGTTGTTTGTCTGTCACTTTTTTTTGGTCCTACGGTACTTATTTTTGTAGTATGTATCTTGGTAATGATTATACAATGAACATTCTCGACAGACGTAAGGATTATTTAATTGAAGGTTATCTGTGTGGGTTCTTTCTTGTTTCTTTGGCGTTCTATGTAATAATTGATTGCTACTCTTGCTAGTAGTACTTATTTATCTAAACTAAATAAACGCAGAGAATATATAAATATTGTTTCTGCCGAATATTACGATAAACTTAGCTGACATTCAATCAATTATAATTACCATAAACTCTTCCAAGTTCAATTCCGTCGGCAATTTTAAATGTAGCAACAATTTGACCTAAAGGTATTTCTGTTAATCAGATCACATTGTTTTAATTAAAGCTGATGTTGTTTTACGACAGTATATCAAGTGCATTGGGTGCAATTACCAGTACATTTGACATTTTGTCGTGTTATTTGTCATCAACAGGGTCACCATGAACTCTCGTTACGTCAGATTGAGCGCTGTTACTTACCTGCTCTGCTACTTCGTAATGTAGCTCGGTTTTTGGTTCTTATCGATTGTCATCGGTTGTTTCTGCGATTGCTTTACTTATGATGAGATTGACATCTTGTTCAAGTCATAGCGTAGGAGTACAGTTTCTTCTTGTAAAATATCAAACAAAATCGATTCCTAAAGGGATTTCTGTAGCAATTGTGATTTCCAATGCAAAATTCCATAGTACAAAAGCGAGAAGTATACTTCAGGCGTAGAAATAGATCATCATTTAAAGATTTCAAAAAGTTACAGATGTAAAGACGCAACTGGAAAAGACTTAAAACAGAAATATTGATGGAAATGTTATAGTAAATTCCTATCGGTGTAATTTTTGAAGGCATTCTCTAAATGTAGATTATCCTTTCAAATAAAACACCGAACATAATCTATGATTTAACTATCGTGAGTCAAACCATACGTCAATTCAACTGACGATGTACCGTTAGTAATTAGTACTACTAGGAGTAAAGCCGGTGGAGACATAACTCATGAACTGTTGTCGTAGGTCATAGCTTTAGTATCATCATCGAGTTTCTTTTGACTAACAGATATGTGCGAGATTCCTTGCTTATTTATTGTTGATGTATAATTTAATATGTAGTATGTTTGTAGATAGTGTGCTGTTGGTACTGTAATGGTATTTTATGTTTGTTACTTATTTGTTGTAGGTAGCTTAAAGCTGATAACTAAGAGTGGTCTCCTTTCGAAATGCTCTCAAGTACGAGTTGATTAGTTTCAATTTCGAAATTTATTCAATTGTGAAATGTTTTCTAGTTTTTGTTCTTGATATAAGTAAAGTTTGTAGTGTCTCTCATTTCAGTCCTGCTTTCAATAAAAGAGATTTTGAGTATTCTTATTAGTTTCCATATTTGGGTAACAAATCGACAGATGTTTGTTTCCAATTTGATCTAAAATCATCTATTATTACTATTCCTTAAGATACTAGTTCAACTATCTAATTTGTGAACCGAAATTGCACATGATGTAAGACCATTTTTTAGTATTTCAGATTCCTTTTGTAGTTCACCTACACTTGTGTCCATCGTTGGGTTTTATGCAATTTCCGAATCTACCTGTGGAGTACCCCAAGTTTTTAACAATAATGGCAATTAAACAATTGACTGTAACAATGTTTTGTGTTTTGCGAATATATGCCGATTGTCTTGTGTTTTTGTACATTCACACTTCTAATGGTATCTAAAGTTATCTATTTTGCGAATTTTTTAGTATTGTTTTTTCCTATGTAGAACTGGCAGGCTGCTTGTGAGGTGTGGTCATTTTTCTCAGGTGCATCTGGTCGATATGTTTATCTTTGCGGCTGTGTTTGAGTATCTCCTAGTTCAAAATATCTTTCATATGTGATTTGGACTTCTTCTAGGATTAATTGATTAAGTTTGGGAACTCTTGAGAATTCACAATTTGTTAATGGGTTCAAGTAAATAAAAACTCAGTTTCAAAATAGTAATTATAAACATCTTTATTATCCCCTATATTATGCCTTTACTTTCGCTTACATTGATATAAGTTTCAAATATTCTAGGGTGGGATCCTTCTGGGCCTTTTTACCGAAAGAAGGACGAAAGAGGTTAAACTCATTAATTTTAATAATTCAGTCTTTATTGGCAACACTGAATTTTTAAAAGTAGCCGCTTAAATTTAACGCAGTCTTATCTACTTTATCTACATAATAATAGAATAATATGCTAATATTTAGACAGAATTATAAGTAAAAATCTAAGGGGCCAACGAGGAGCACTGGAATATTATTGCAAGTTTATTTACAATTTATCAAGCGGAAGTTGTATAATGGTAACTCGAATTATGTAGGAAGTTACGTATTCAAGGAGCCGAAATATTACAAAACTAAGAACTTAGATAATAATAATGTTTTCTACATATAATTTGCGGTAAATTTTTGAAGGTTTCTCTATATAATTTACAGTCGGGGTGAAGAAAACCGTTCAAAATCCCTTGCCTCTGTTTGCTTGTCATTTTTTTAAATTTTCTTAACCTATTTTCTTATTGATGTTACTTTATTGACACAAAAAGAATACAACTAGAAATGGGAAATACATTTATGTGAACAAAATAACATCGTCTTAATGTTTAAAGTTATAATAATTTATATAAAAATAAAAATGCATGAAGGATATGTGCAATTCCTTGAGAAATAATATCAGTCGCTTATCATCTTATTTACTACTGAGTATTTAACGTAATGAAGTTGAAATGATGAACATGGAGTTGGATGATGATGATGAGATTGGTGATGAAGATGATGTGAAGCTGAAGGCCGATGTTCTCGCATCTGGAAAAGGGGAAAGGAAAACATTAATATAATGAACGATATAACAAAATTCTAGATATGGGTACATTGATAACAGTTTCAGTTTTCAGTGGATAGGGTTGATCAAAATCCCGTTATTAAATAACTTGTACTTCACCCGCAACTTAGTCCGCAAAAAATGTCTTAGGTCAGCTATATGCATGATATAAATATGTTATACCCTATAGTTTATGGCCTATACTATATGGTATAAACTATAGGGTACTTATAAAAAAAGAATGGGATCCTTAGTTCCGAAGATTACCCCAAACATACAAACTTACAAACAGTTTTTACCTCTACATAGTATTTATTAGTTTATATGAATTACTAGCTCTACCCGCGGCTTCGCTCACGTCAGCGCGTATTCTTGGAAACGTGAAGTCGTAGTATATTCCTGACATCCTCTACAAAATAAATTCCACATGTTCGCATAACATTCAATGCAATGTATTGTAATTTTTATCGGATTAAAAGCGTAAAAAATCAGTTCCGGGACATGCGCATTCATATTTCAACACGTTACAAAGCTTTTTAGAATTAAATACGGAATTATTAGGTGCTTAGTATCTAATGGCAGTTAGGAAAACACCAAGTTACGAGTATGTACCCTGTCGCTTATAAACTATTCATTTCCTGTGCTGAATTTTGTATAACACCAGCATTAATTGAGCTCTTTTTTTTTCTTTTAATAAGATTACCTTTTTATCTACGTTTCGTACTAGGTAATGGGTATACTAGCAGAGTTAGATGCCTTTCACTTTAAATAAAGCAAGATTTATTTTCGTATAATTCAATGTCTAGCTTACGTGCTTTTGTTTTAAAACCTTTTAATCAAAGTTTATCAATTTTATGGAACTGTGCCATATTATGCTCTTTTGATTTCACGTATTTTTCATTTATGTACGTAAACTAATTACGTTTTTTTTTCTATTCATCTGTGTCTAAAAATCTTCTTCTGCAAGTCTTTGATCCTAATTCATCACTATTTATGCTCTTTAAATTATCGTTTGACACACTGAATGACCACATCCCGTGCATTTTGCCTTAAATAAATACCTGTTGTAAATTAATACAGTCTAAACTGGCCATGTTCCATATTGGCTAATGTGTAAAACGTCAGCTGGTCAAGTGGGCACAACATGCATTTTTATTTCTTTTTTAAATTTTAGTATTAAAACACTAACTGGCAACTAGTGGCCAGTGTTTCAATACTATATTGGTTTTTGAAAAGCATGGAATGTATTCCAAATGTTCGTTGTAGAATTCTAACTGTTTTTTTTGAGTTTTTATTTAATTCATTTTATATTATGTTGTGCGTTACATTTACATAAGTGTTCTTGTGATTACTAGTCAGTGTTCAAGTTTAGCATTTACTTAATACATAAATAAATATTTTAAGACGAATGTAATTTCAACTAGCAAGTTAACTATTCTAGTGGAAGTAATATTCTTAAGTTACATGAGTGTAAAAAACTCAAAGATGCTGTTTGTCACCAATCAGACAAAAACATAAATGACAATGGGCGGTGCATTCTTTGATATTCATAACACAGTTGAACAATAATCATAAAAAGATTTTTTGCAAAACATTTGGACGACCAGCGACCACCTAGATCACCCCGAAACTATTGCGTGTACATTTATTACAAGGTCGTTTTGAACATTTTTAAATTTTTTTTTTCGCAAAGGCAAACACATTTTTTAACAATCCGCATTGCAAAAAGTGCTCAATTGTTTTCTACAGTTTAACATCTATTTGCGCAAGTTAATTGTTGGCCATTGGTTTCTGTTTATTGTTCTTTATAATGTTTTAGTGTTCGGCTATCGTTTGACGAGCCCCGAACTGCTACAAAATTATACACTCTTGCCCAGGTTTTTAATAAAAACCTGGTTGATCAGTCTTTTATGACTTTTAATTTTTCAATTGCACGGTTTACTCACAAGTTTAACGATCAAAATAAACTATGAAATGAAACCACATAAAAATGGAGACAATATTATATCAGGTTCTTTCTTTGAATTATGCACATCCTCTTCATTATTATGTCAAAAGCATTTACATCTATTGAATTCTTTTTTTTAATTTCAAAAATACATAAATAGCGTGTGCTATATTTCATATTTTAATTGAGCAGCAGAACAAGCGGTTCAATGTTTACTTTAATGGCGGCGGCAGTTGGTGGGCGCTACATATTAAACTCACAATTACTACACATTCAGGACACAAAGGATCTAGTTTTTAACGCGACGCATCCAATTACAATCTACTGATAAAGACACTAATTATAATAGAAGACTACGGCGTGTCCCGCTCATGTCCTAGAGCAAAAAACTAGCCAATATTTGCCGCCAGTTGCCCCAGTGTGCACCCGCCGCAGTGGTCATCCTTGGCGGGGCAGGCTCCATGCACCTGTCATTGTTCAATTAAACCTGGCGACACATTGCCTTAAATAATTCCTCAAACTGCATGCTCGCATACAACGCGTATCCAAGTATTTTTTATTTAAAAAATACCGCCTTTCTACTCTGTCGTGTCTGTTCATAAATTTTGTTGTTTGACGCTAGTCGATAACAGATGGCGCTACGCGACTGCTATGGATGCTTTTTTAGTATTCAGTTTACTTATTCTCCTGATGTTTTATTACAATTAAAATATTACTCATCTCATCTCATTAAAACTAAGTATGGAATCGATTAAAGTTCTCGGATTACGATCGTCATCTCGTGACTGGTCGGATCGTCAACTAGAACACTCAGTACCAGGACGGCAGAGAATACGAAGAGCTTGTATTTTATGTCGTCGTGTAGTTACGTACAAGCAACGCCTTCTTAGTAGTTCTGAATACCGAGTGTAAGTGTAAGTCATATGAAAGGACTTGCAGGTTTGCTCGACTTGCCAAGAATGGGACACTGGGATTTTTATTATAACTCAATAAAATTATTAATTAATTCAGAAATGAATTGGATGATGTTCGTTTCTGTTTGCACTCCTGTTTCAATAACCATTTTCACCGCGAAGTTTTCAAAAAAATTTTTAAGGTAAGTATTTATAATTTTCTTAATCCTTATCTAAAAACCGGCCAAGAGCGTGTCGGGCCACGCTCACTGTAGGGTTCCGTAGCTTCCCAGACCATTAAAAATACCAACATTTTTCGTCAGCAAAAATAACTTTGTTTTTCATAGTATTTGTATGAAAAACAAAGTTATCATTTGCGTTTTTTTGAAAAAGTGCTATATAACTCAAAAACTATTCAACTCATCAAGTTGAAAATAATTTTCCTAGAAAGTTCATATAAAGGTCTACTTCTGTGATTTTTTTCATATTTTTTAAACTTATGGTTCAAAAGTTAGAGGGGGGGGGGACACATTGTTTTTGACTTTCGGAGCGATTATTTCCTAAAATATTAATATTATCAAAAAATGATTTTAGAAAACCCCTATTCATTTTTAAATACCTATCCAACAATATATCACACGTCAGGGTCAAAATTAAAAAAAAAATCGCTCCCCACTTTACGTCTGGGGGAGGTACCCTAATAAAAATGTTTTTTTAAATTTTTATTTTTGCACTTTGTCGGCATGATTGATATACATATTGGTACCAAATTTCAGCTTTCTGGTGCTAACGGTCACTGAGATTATCCGCGGACAGACAGACAGACAGACATGGCGAAACTATAAGGGTTCCGTTTTTTGCCATTTGGCTACGGAACCCTAAAAAAGAACACGGAAGCTAAAATGCCTTCCTTTATTGTAAGATCAAGAAAAGCGAGTTATCTTCAGCTTATTACGGGGAGACGAGGTACCAGGCTGGCAGAGATTGCGGGAGGCCAACTTGTGACGTTTGTAGTTTCAATGTTGTAGCTATAAACACAGACGTAAGTACGTGAGCCCGCTTGCAAGTGTGCGTTAGCGCGTGTAGGCGCGTCACAATCACAGCGCCTGACGACATTTTGACGTATTTTTCTGTTTTATTAAAAAAATCGCATATTTTTGCTTTGAATAACATAAAGTATGAAAAAAAAACCTTAAATAAAAAAGTCAGCCATACAAAAAATGTCAATATGAATTGATATTTTAAGACAATTCCTAATCCTAAAAACCATGAATTTAAAAATCCGGGCAATGCGTCAGGGCGAGGCGTAAAGCGACTTTTTTCTAATTCGTAAGGTTGACGCTCTCATGTTCACACGGGGGCAAGCCTTCACACGTTCGTGTTCGTTGCCTCTACGAACTGCCTATGCGGAAACACAACTTTGCTATTAACACGCGTTCCTTTACTATGAGATACTGCCACTTATGCACATACATACATACATACATAGTATACGTACGAGGAAAGCGTTTTCACTACAACACACAGGCATCCGTCCAAATACAAGCAGAATGAGAGCATGCGCTGTGTACGCATGTAGATTTACACTTGTGTACGATTTTCCACATGTGAAAGTTGCGTTCATGTTGTATTTTCAGATTCGTTCGTGAGCAGTTTCTATGTTTCGGGTACTAGGCAAACAGAAGTTCCGAAGAGTCATTCACACACACGTTTTCGCTTATCTGCTGATGTGTGCGTTATCTAGACAGCGCTCTTATCTAATAGACTCGACAAACACATCAATTGGTCTTTTGATTAGAATTTAAATTCAAAAATAGTTAGGAATTTTGTGTGTTGTCATTACGTTATTGTTTCGGAATCGTATGTTGGGCGATGTTGATAAGGTGGATGCACCTCTAGAGTTGATTGAACGCCTGCGATCTCATCATATCCTAGTATATTGGCGTTCAGTGCAGTCGTGTCAATGACTTGATCGATGACGAATCCGTCAGTAGCCACGGCAGAAAAAAGATACGAGGAAAGCTATCTTCACTAAATTAAAATGAGCATCCACAATTATTTTATCTTACAATGGATCTACAATGTAGATACTGGGTGACATTCGGTGAATAATAATGACTGTCTAATCTTGTATTAATTTATTATTTTAGACGGCAAAATTGTTGTAGCTGTCTATTGGTTTTATTAACCGACTTCGGTTCAACTTTTGTATTTTTATATTATGGAAATTATCAAACACGACGCACGTGGTCATTGCGTAGATCGATCGAATAGATTTTATTGTGAAACATACACGAATACCGTGTGGAAAATACAATTAATTATGTCCACGTTTAAAAATAGTTCCTATGTAATTCTAGAGGATAACATAATATCTGCAATGTATTAAATATTTAATATTCATCATTATAAAACAGACTGTATAGTGTACGCAGTAGATTTTTTATGTACAGGTATTTGAAACAACCTTGAAGGAGGAAGCGACAAAATTTACTTCGAATAGACAGGCACATTAAATAAATTGCAACCATACCTTTTTTAGGTATAAAAAGAGTAAAAAACAGACCAACCAATTAAATAAAAGTGCAGTTCAAATCGATCAGAGTAAAAAGGAACGTTCACGCGGATATTACGCCAGGCAATATGTTATGCAAACGCTGATGCAAGCGGCTTGTATTGTAACCAGTAAGGTTGCAGATAAAATATATAATTTTAGGTGTCTGTGGCCAATATTTGACCCACTGACTGCATTTGCTGACCGCTGGTTTGATGTACATTCGGCACGAGTGCGTTAAATGTCAAATTATAAAGTTAAATTCGTAACAAATATTCGTGAATTCATTAATAGTGTAGGCAACGTCACTGCCATTATATTTTAATGGGCTTTACTAAAGTCTTACAATTAATTATAGTCAAAGTAACGCGCGTTGTCCTTTATAAATACGTGGCAAGAAATGCTAAAAATAAAATTTTAAATAAACTACATACGGTTATAGAAAACAACGTCTCAGATTTAAAGATTGCAAAGACAGGTAACAAACAAATCGCGTGCAGCTATGAAAAGAAAAGCTTATGTAAGGAAGATAAGCGAATAAACAATGCAGTTTTTTAATTTCCAGATAAGAACACATTATTAACTGTTGAAATAAATCAGCTTACCATGTATTGCAACACTATAAGTTTCGAATAAACCAGTGGTAAATATTTACAGGTTAAATTAGTGCTTGTAAAGTCGAACAATCAAAATTGCACACGATAGTACAAGTCTTCGAGGTCATTTCATTGTGAAATTATTTCACATTTTATATTTCATACAGTTCCGTTAAACCTTTTGGTATTTAAGATGGTTCCAGTGAAAGGATTTCTGTTTGATTCAAGTCGCTAATAAATGAAGGAAACAGACAAAAATGTGGCACAATTCATGCAAATAGCACTCAAGGCTACATTCTTTTGTATAGTCACACTTGCAAAAAATCTGCGAGTCCTAACAGCATGCCTGCATATTTAACAATAAGTTAAAAGGTTAAAACTTTAATAGATAAATGATTTGAAATTAATTTGCATCCTTTATTTATCCAATAAATAGTTTTTTTCTTGCAAATTAAGGAGCTATTGATTCATTTATTAGTAGACCGTCATTATGTTTTAATAATTAAATAATTAAAAAGCCCAATTAAAGACTAAAACCTCAATAAATTCATTGATAACTAATTAAGCGACGTGGATATCCATCGACAATATAGAATTATATTTTTCTAATGTTTGGTCAAAGATGTGTTCAAACAAATAGGAACTGGTTCCTTACAAGTTTATTGACTCCACAAAACTACCATACATTCCGTGTCTCATATTTTTTGATAGAAAATTAAAAACATTGGGTGATGTACGTGTTTTTTTCCTTTACGTCCTCGTTAGGTTGCGTCATTTTGTGACTTCGTATTCATTGTGATGCTTCTAGATTTTTCTAGTTTTAGGTAATGCTTACTTACTTGGCTTGGTTGGAATTAACTTTGCTGTTTTTCCCAAGACTGACAGTTTTTTCTTCGTGATTGGTTTGAGTAGTGACGCGAAAGCTATGTCGTAGTCAATTGAATACTCATATGTTAAGTGTTTAATCTTTTTCAAACTTATTGAAGCAACGTATTAAAGATCCAGTGGTCTTATCAATTGAAAAATAAACTTTGTTCAGATAAAACCCTAAGTCAGTCCGCCGGGGACGCATCAATTTGAATAAGCAAACATCCAGACTTATTTTCGAGCATATAAAACTATTGTACACATATTCAAATGAGCGTTTCGAGCAATTTATCATACGTGCGCAGGCAATAATAGCATCGAGACCATATTATTAATGCAAGTAATTTGGCATGTCCCTAAATAATGATTTTATACTTGCATAAACAAGGCAACACCTGCTGCTTCGTCCATGCAGCGTAGCAGCACTGCCCACTTAATTATTTTAACATAAAACCTTTAATTAGACCTACCAGCTGCCATTCGACCTTGTATTGCACCTTTGTAATGCGACAAGCAGTATTTTGCATCGCAAAAAGTATACATTTTTAACTTCAATTCAAGTGCTGTTTTTACTTGTTGCAGAAAAAATGGCGATCTCCCAGCGTTCTTTGTTGTTGATATTTTAAGAATCGATAGCATTATTGGTCTAATTTGCATGTTAAACGGAATAATAAGTTGTTGAAGTGAGTCCATTATGCATCTGCTTGTATTAGCTCCCGTGCGTGTTTGTACTCTCTTGTCTATTAGCTTTTAATGGACACCTGTACGTCAAACGGCACGTTTCGTGTGCTTTCTGGACACATGCTGTGCATTTAGACTTGAATTAAGAGCTATTTCTGTCGTCGATAGTTTTACTTCGCAATTTTGTGTTGCATTGTATCTTAGGACAATTACCTATTTTGAGATTGTAACCATATATTGATTCAGAAAGGCATACAATTTTGTTGAAACTGTAGGTTACATGAACGCACCTAATTGTGTTTAAGTAAAACATTATCTCCCTTCGATTAAAAAAGCAGCAAGCAGTGTTTCGAGCAAGTAAGTATCTCAACAAATAACTTACAATCAGTATTTTAAACCACAAATTAACCTCGACGCCCGATTCTTTATTTAAAAGTTCAAAACGTAAACCGGTAATTTTACATTTTAACCCTACAATTTGTGTACTAAAATGTTGTTTGAGAATTTTTCAAATAATGCATTTATTTCGACACAACGTTGCAAATTCTTATGTTGGTGTCGTAACATTGATTGTTAAGTATGTGTGTCGTACTTGATTTCATGTTTTTACATAATGTTGTGAAGTCTGTAGCAAATATCTGAGGCAAGTAGGTACCTACTTAAAACTTAAATTCATTTTTACTCAAGTGTGTAAGGTTTTAAGAATTGATTGGTTCGGGTCGTGCGACTTTGTGAAACTAATTCCCTGTTCAGTGACTGTAATTTATGTACACGTACAATGTACAATGTACAACGTACAATGACTGTAATGTCGGTAAAGGACGCGCAATAAATAGTCTATGGTCAGCAACATATTCAGCCAGCCCGTGCTATTCCTATCGTCCAACAGAATGGTGTAGGCATATTTTTTGTTTATGCCACTGCGATTATCTATTCACAAACGAACTTTTTAGGAAACTTGTATCCGAGTCTTTAACCTGCCCATATAACGTGTTTTATTACTCCTACTTGCCCTAAAAAGAGAAATAAAATATCTTTTTCCTACACAAGTTTTATCATAATCAAATTACGCCACATTAAGTTGCGACGCGACCAGTCTTGACTATATTAAGTTACCAAAATAGATGGCATGAGTTTAAATGGACTAACAAAGGAAGAAACCAACGTGCGGAGAATATTATGAGCAAAAAATATGGCGGACTAGGGTGGTAGTGACCTATGATGACGCAATGCCAAAAACAGGCCACACTGCAGCCGACAGAGGCTCACTGCCGAACAGGGGTCAAGGAGGTTCATCGCGGAATATTGCTCAATCTCGTACAGACATGTGCGAACCTAAATATCACGTACTCGTGAATCACCGTGTCATCGCCAAGACCAATTAAAGAAATAAATCAGTTTCCAAATTCAAAGTTTCGATCGCTCTTACGTAACGACTCTTCCGTGGTGTTGCATTTGTCAAAATCTAGTTCAGTGTTGCAATTCTATAAAATTTGTTATTATACGTAAAATCTTTTTTTTTTGTATGAAATTGGTATGTTTGTGGTAAAGTAACGACATTTTTTGATGTCGTCGAGGAGCGTGGTGGAATCGTGTCCGCGTCTATTTTGAACTCCCGATCGGACGTTCGCCCGGTTGTTGAACTGGAATAATTCGGCAAACACAGGCACATTACGCGCTTGATAATCTCATGATATTATGATACGTGTTGGGCCGTGTGCCGATTATAAAATACCTTTCCGCGTACTCGTCTACACACGCGGTATCTGTATATACTTTATTACACCTAATGTTATTAACGATCTCTTGAAGGAAGTCGATGCTGAAACAATATTAACTACTGATTCCTATCAGATAATTGAATATCGAAGTACCATTCAAGTTTAAATTCTCGTTTAAAAGTAGTTTTTTTAGTTTGTCGAGTAATATGACACAATAATTATAATTAATTAGTCAAAGCAACTATTACATTCGCAATACAAATGAGCGGTGTGTTGTGTTTACGCGAAGTTGACGCAAACATGCAGAGATGGGTCGCGGCTGTGTGGGTGCGCCACTAACGCAGTGTGGGTGTGTAGTCTCTGTGTGTGTACGTGGAAGCGCGCGATGAAATAAAATATGTCCGGTCAATGAACTCGCGGTCGGTGCCATAAAAATCGCGATACTGGCCGAAATTCGTACAGAAAGCCGAATATTCAACCTTATAATTGAATTAAAAATACAAAGTTCATGGTAGCGTGCGGGCATAGCGCGTGTTCTAAATTCAAAATGATCTTGTTTCGATGTCCAAAAAGTCCGAATATGGCGGCCGGGGAATAGGAAGGATTACAGCTGTGCAACGAACTTTAATATGCAGCGTGTGGCTCTCGTGTCCGTCACGGCGACAGCTGTCCGATTTTCTCTTTGTCTCCCAGCACCCATTACTGAATCCTAATTTTGACCAACCCTTAAAAACGGAGTTCCTGTCTGTCAAATACGAAATGGGCATTCCATTTTTGAATTGAAAATTTGACAGGCATCTCCAACAGAAACGAAGAAGATATTAAAAAAAAATATACTCACTTGAATTGAATTTTAGTGTTGTCCGAAATGAAACAGCGTTTTGAAATTTTTTCTCTTCCAAACGTTGATTTTGTTTCTATGGGTGTTCATTTCCGGATTGCACGCGGCGCGCGAGTCAGCTGATTTCCATCCAATGACCTTGCGAACACGTCCTCCCTTCATTTTATTCATAGTATTTACAGGCGATGAGTTGTTTATCGTTCAGAAGACCCGCTCGGAGGTGAACCTTCTCTTTCTACAGGAGGAAGTCTCCCCGGGACTGGTGCCTGTGAATATCCTGCGTCTTCCGCAACACATCTTGTCTCATCGGGGTTGGGGGGGTTTAGTATATTTCCGTGGGGTCTAAACCGATCATTTTCACTTTAGTATTGCCCGGTAGGATCAAGTACTTTGGTGTCCATTTTTTTCATAAAGATTCTTATAGGATTTGGACAAATTGTGGGGTTGTAGAACTTGTAGAAGTTAGTACTGACCGGTGGGGTCCAGGGTGGAGTCCATCTTAGTGGTTGTTTTTTTAATAAAGTCCAGTTGGGTCCAGGGTAAGTATATCCATGTTAGCACAGTCAACACAACAGTTCGTTAGGTGCACAGTCGCGGTTTGGTTCGGGGCACTGTAGTGATCGCGCGTGCGTCGTGCCGTCCAATGAGACGAGCGCTGCGCCCGCGTGCTTATATGATAGAAGCGCGCTCTGCACGCGACATCTGGCGGCGAGTGGACGAAACGTGGAAATATAGTTTTCCAAACGACGTTACATTGCACTTTGTAATGATTCTTCGGCTTGAGAAAATTTATTTTCTGAAAATGATAATTTAGAAAATAAACTGCTTGCTGTACTATATTTTCTGATACACAGAAGGAAGGTCGATGAAATCTAAGCACTAAAAAGGTTATTGAACTTGCCAGACATCGTATTTCTATTACTAAACAGGTGGTCCCCACGAACTAGATCAATGACTGCTCCTACGTATGAAGGGTTAATGATCACGCTCAGATTGGTGCCTATATTCCAAGTGTTGACATTCGCAAAGTAGGAAATTATAAAAAAAAACACAAATCAAATATTGTATTAAAACCGACTACTACATAATAAGAGGCTTAACTTTTTTTTAGTAAGAATATTATGGATGGGAAAATAAAACCACGAATCTTTTTGTTCCCTATGTATCAGGAAGTGCTGAGGAAAAAAAGTTGCAGTTTAAAGTAATCGATATGTCCCAGGGCAAAATCGTAAACTTTTGATTGCTAATTACTAACGAATAAATTCGGTTGCAATAATTATGCTTACGAGACACGCATCTAGGATGTAGAGACTTTCATTACTCGCAAATAACGACCATAGGCTGTATGGTCGTTGCTCGCAAACATCATTATTGCAACCGAATTTATTCGTTAGTAATTAGCAATCAAAAGTTTACGATTTTGTCGTAATCTCTGTCGAGACTGCCGGGCCAGATCTCCCTGTATTGGTTTCCTATCATTCCGGGAAGGTTAAAGTTCGGCAACAGTTAACGGAAATGACTCATTACAGTTAGCTATCTTTCTTATAAAAAAAAAACAATTCGGCTGTTCAAAAAGTGTCTGACGGTTGTCTCGCTAGAGATACAATTTAACATGTTTTATCATCATTATCATCATCAGCCTATAATGTTCCCACAGCTGGGACACGGGGGTATGTCTCCACCGATCACAGTATCAGATCACGTTAGCTACGGATCACAGCGAGTTGTATCCACTGATACCGTTATCCGTTTCCCTCGTTATCGTGTTACCCACTGATCACGATATCCATAGCGACATGAATAAAAAAAAGCAAAATCAAACAGATCACGGTGTACAGAGACAGGGCTCCACCACTGCGCGGTTTTAACTAAGTTTGTTGGTAAAGAAGGCTTTTATTTTAAATGTAATTTCTACATATATATAATATGGCTACAAATAAGGTGGCTACTGGGCAGGTGACAAAAAGGGGGGTGTAATATATGGCATAATAACAAATAATAGTATATTTTCACTTGAGATAACGTTCACATCATTTAATTTTCATATGCTATAAAAACAAATAAACTAATTTCATGTGATCGAATGTTACATGTCATATAAATTTATTTTGCTCTAACAACATTTAGTATAACGTTCATTTAAAATAATTTACAATTGGTATAATGCTCTTTTTACAATATATAAAGAAGAACGTTATATTATAGGGTTCAGTTGACCTAACTTTCATTTGACCTAATTTTTATATTTACTCATTTTCAGCCAAAATTCTGTTATGAATAAGTAAATGTCTGGAAACTTCATACTGTTATAACCTCATCTAACCCAAATGATCGGTGACCACCCTTCTACACGAGGCACGGAGGAAACTCGGTAGAGTTTTGCCTCGTTTTTTTTTGCCTCGGAAAGCACGTTAAGCTGTTGGTCCCGGCTATCATTTGTAGATCTTTGACAATCGCTACAGGTAGTCAGTGGCCTCAAAAGTCTGACAACCGGTCTAAATGATAAATTAATTACTAGATGGGGCCGGTGCTTCGTACGTGACTACTCTGAGAAGAAACAGCCGAAACAAACTTAGAGGTCATATTCTCTTTTGAAGTCCAGACAATCTTGCTTAATTCACATGAGGACTATGCAGATAGTGTCTGAGATAGTCTTTTGAAGAAAGAACCACACAGGTTTGAGTGGACCTGTCCAGTCAGTGCAAACATTTGTCATTTATCGTGTAGCTCGAGTTAGAACTCAAAGAGCTTAACGAAATGACGAACAATACCAAAGAAAGGACATTTGGGTTGGTCACGGGTTGGTCACTTATAGTACTGAAACTGCAAGACAGTTGTGGGAAAAAAAAAACAAAATGTGACCCACATGGTCCTCACATTCACAATTATTTAAAAAAAAATCTCTATAAGTAGTATATAGGTCATAAACATTTCTGAATTCTTTATCAGTTCTGTCACTTCCATGTCTTTCAGAACATTATATGCCATACTTTTTCTTCCCATAAGTGTTCAGCCACTTTATAAAACTCGCGAAAGGCCTCTGTTTTTTTCAAAAATGTTCGAATGTCATCATGTTATATGAGTGTAATTAGATCAAAGAATATGCCTATAAGTTGTTATCCGAGAAACGCTCTTCCAAACTTCCAATGACATAATTAGCGAGCCTAGGTACGGAATAATCAACGATCGTTTGCAAAACCGGGTAGGACTCTCTGCCTTAGGATATTCACGGTGCGTCTGTCTTTTCGCAATGCGAAAATCAGGTTTTATACTATGACGAAAGTATAACCATAATTCATCATACTTTAATGGCTGTCCGACACCGGTCGGACCCGCCTGAAATACCTGAAAATGGTCAGAGGCAGTTTATAATACTGTTACAAACAAAATATATCAAAACTGAGCTTGAAATTATGGCAAAAGTAAGGGCCAATTTTATACACCTTTGCTATCTCA
This sequence comes from Xestia ashworthii, assembly GCA_950022955.1. Classification (NCBI taxonomy): domain Eukaryota; kingdom Metazoa; phylum Arthropoda; class Insecta; order Lepidoptera; family Noctuidae; genus Xestia; species Xestia ashworthii. The sequence continues at coordinate 14,516,192 of OX465570.1, read as the reverse complement.
TCATAAATTTCAAAGGACCCGTGATCCAAACTTCATATACCTAGCTCGGGGAGCGTATGAATACCTGTGTTTGGGGTATTTACTGAGAAATTTTCAAGTTTTATAAAATAACGAAGGCCTGAACGTCGCGGGCTCATTCTCTATCAGTACCTAGATCATTATTTTTTAGGTTTGGTTAGGTACCTTACAGGTCAGAGCCAGGGTGGGGCAAGCGCCCTACCCTGTCCCACCGTGGCTACGCCCACGGCTTAGTGCTTGAATATGGCTCGGGAGTTCATTGTAAAAACGTATACATTGGCATCTAAACGTACCAAGAGATATCGTATTACCCAGTACTAACTGGGTTGTTGAGGTCAGATAGGCAGTCGCCCCATGTCAAATACTGGTATTCGGCTGCATCCGGTTAGACTGGAAGCCGACCCCAACATAGCTGGGGAAAGGCTCGGCAGATACCTAATGATACTACTGCATTATTTTATTGCTACTGCCTATAGCCATAAAATAGTCTGGAACTTTGGAACTGTGTATTCTGAATATCTAGTGCTGAATATCTATAAATATTTTTCTCAAATTATTTAAATTAATAATATTAACGCAATAATTAACTGTGTTTCACATCGAGGTCGCATTTTGATATTTGGAATATTTAATGCGAATTTTGTTAATGCTGTAATAAATTGAATTTTACAGTTCAATCAGATTATTGAATACCGTTTCTAACAATGACCGTTCTTTTGAAAATCCGTTATTGTAAGGAATTCTTTTAATATTCTCTATCAATGAAAAGTCTTTACCAATTTTAATACTAATGATTTTCCGTCTTTTTTTTCTTGAGTGTATTTTGATTACAAAAAAAGTCTTAATAAGCGATGAGAGGGTTAAATATTAGTTTGAAACACTCCCTAACTGTATAACACCGTAACATAAGGTACCTACAGGATATGACTAAAATGCAATACAATGTTCCTTCGGAAGCATTTGATTTAGTTCATCACGTCACAGTACACTTAAACGTCAAAAAATCACTAACAAGATCATTTCTATGGTCTTGACAAATCGAAACCTTTTTAATTTTTGAATGAATGGACTTTGCTTGAAAATCCATTCATTCACTTATCGCTTATTATTCATAAAAGACACAAGACACTAGTAAATTTAGGCATACCGCAGGGCTCTATTCTAGGATTCCTTATAATCCATTCCTCTGCTGCAACGTAGGGTTTCTCTCTCTTAGGGAAGAGAATTTTTGTCTGTCACCTCTAACAGTAGGTGACACTTAAGTGAAAGCCTAAATAATATTATTGCATCGATCGAATTTGAACGCTTGCTGCGTCAAAAACCAACAGTATGCTATTATTTATTAGCATTAGTCAGTAAACCAACATATGGGCCGCAGGTTAATAAAAATTGAATGTGACACAAAATTCTTTTGAAATTGACGAATTTAACATAGTTCTTAGTCAAGACCTACAGTTGGTTAATGATGACGGCAGTTTATAAAAAACCCTGCCTTCCAGTGAACCTTTACAATAATGTCTGGCAATAAAAGTTATAGGTATACCTAATATGTAATAAAAGTAGACACAGTGTAACCGACATAATTTTGCGGTCAAAATAATTGCGTCAATACTCAATTAGTATTTATTTATTGCGCCGTATGTGATCGAGTCACACTCACATTTTTGTTAAATATTAAATACTTTAGCCACAAACAAAGGGTTTTTGTAATGACAGGTCATTTCTATAGCGAGTTTTGTGAATTAGCAGTTTTGTGGTGACGTTATTTGTACTTTAAGATTAAAAATATAACATTCTACTTACTTAAGCTAATTAATTTGAGTACCTTTGAGGCCTAACAGCCATTGCCTTGCAGCTCGCAGAATAATGAAATAAATTGATTGAAGTCGCTGTAAGGCCTAGTAAGTTTAAAAAAAAAAAGAAAAAAAAAAGGCCTGGTAAGTTTTGCCGGGGTTGCGGGCCTATTCGAAAGAGTAGCGCGGCCCCGGAACATAAAGGGCGAGGAAGGAACATGGATGGGTTTTAGTCAGTAAGAGTCTGACACTCCCTCCCGCTCCGCCCAGAGTGGGAGAAGTCATTTGATGATTTCCAAAAAAATAGGCCTAGTAAGTTTTTTGCACTACAGCGACTTGAATTCAAGGGCCAAAGTCTCCAGCCACATAAAAACGAACTTGCTGTGACACTACTGAAGTCCTTAGACTCTACCTACCGACTTAAAAAAGAAGGAATAGCGTCAATCTGATTTTCATCGATTTATAACGAGATAACGCGTCGCATCGCAGGATGCGAAGAATCTCAAACTGCCAAACTAAGCAACAACCAAACTCATGCAATTGGACCCATTAATTATTGTGGTGCTAGGCAACTGGGCGTATCCCAGTTGTAAACGTCCCTTTGTGCCTATTGACCTTGTTTGGTTCTGTCTCCTGCTGATATGGAGGGAAGTGGAAATTACGGTTTTTTCCTACTCCTCCGCTATACTTTCTGATTAATTTCGTTGCGGGATCCAGGACAGATAAATTTATTCACTGGGACTTCGTCGAGCTTCATTGTCTCGATGCTTATCTGGTGGTTGCCAATGTTAATTCTGGCTTTCAGGAGTTACAGTGGTTTGGGAAAAGTCTGGCGGGCATGTCCCATAAAAAAACAATCTGATGAATCAAACCCAAGGGCCTGATTGCAGATAATATCTATGAAAATAAAAAAAAAAAAAACGATGCAGTATACAAACGCCTACTATTCCATTGGTAATATTGGTATGTATTTTTCTTGATTTGGTGCCCCTCAAAAATACTAAACGTTGGCTAACGACTCCGCATATGTTTCCTCGTCTTCTGGAAGGTGGCACAGTTTTTCATAAAATTACATGTGTGTAAAAATATTTTCCAATGATTGTAATTCTTTTGATGCCACTTAAGAAGCATTAATGTCACAAACATTTGGAAAGAAAGGCACTAGAAAAAAGCTCTTTTATAGCCGAGTTTTAACGATACGTAAGTTTACATGAAACCTTACAAATGGTTTTTCTTCACGTACTATCCAATTCCACATTAATTGCTCCTCTTCGCATTCATTTGAATTCGCGAGCATGATAAAATAGGTCCGTGGATTAGGCCCCCCGTGGTCGAGGCACCTGTGGCCGATGCTCCCGATACGATTTATTTAATTTAAAACAATGACAAAATGCTACAAAACGTAACCCTGACATTAATGTGGAACAAATAATTTTAACATTTTTTGCGTATTCCATATTCTAACATACAATATTTTATGACGTTGCTCATAAAGCTGCTAATCAGAAGTGGGACTGGACTGCGACGTGTGTCGCCATGCCTAATGAACTGTGGGCCAAAAAAAAAAACACTTTCTGGAGCTCCTGATACAGCCAGAAGGCGTCGCAGCAGATCTCTTAGAAGATGGCGATGGCGGGACGAGCTGGACAAGATCAGCGACCAGTGCTCCACATTGGCCTTGGATCGAAACTACTGGAAATCATGGGGAGAGGCCTTTGCCCAGCAGTGGGATGATAAAAGCCAACAGTATCAGATAAACAATCGTTTTGAACCATATGTGGTTCATTACAGTAGAAAGGCTAATTGATCATGTCAGGTCAATCTCATGCCTGCCTACTGACCTAAATATTATAAACAATTTAACTAAAAAGGTCACCAAACAAAGAAAAGCACCAAATTAACAACAAATTAATTTGTATAATTTTGTACTCGTGATTCATTTGCATAAGAAAGAGTTCAACGCGCTAGCACTGTACCAATGAACTTTATAACTCAAGAGTTAAAGTTTAATTTTGATTGTGTTTCTTTATGAGCTGAATTCTGTGGTTTTCCAACCAAGAGGGGGTTTTTAAAGTTGTGAACATGTGTTCACACGATGGTTTTATTTGCAAGTTCTTTGAACAATGAATCCTTACAACCGCAATTTTGTAAAATAAAAAGAATTGCCTAAACGGTTTCCGTGTTTCACTTGATGAAGTTTACATATAGCACACACACTTTTGATAGATATTTTTAAGTCCCATTATATATGGGACGAGCTTGTGACCAACCAGAGCTTGTCATCAACTACACACAAATCCTACCACCGACGAGCTGCCAATGAGAAATTCTATATGGAAAAACACATATCTCACTTTTTATGAAAAAACTGTTAATACAACAAACATTAACAATCCACCTATTTTATTTATAACTTTTCTTAGGATCTTCAATAAAGTATTGTAAGTACACAGATCATGAGAAATGTCCAAAACAACTAAGTATGCATATTTCAAATAAAAATGTAGTGAAGGAAATGTTGAGTCTAATGGCTACAAGAGTAGAGGAAGACCAAAGGTGACGAGTAATAAATAGAATAATAATAATAAATTGGGACAAGGGCAAGAGAATGATGAGGTTAATTATTTATTATTGAGGGGAATTATTTCAAAATTAAATTAATCATAACTTTTAACTATTAAAATGTTGTATGGACCTATACTGTAACAGTCCTACACTAATACGCCTCTAAGGCAATATGGAAATTGAACCTTCATTACGCCATTAATTTATAAAAGACAGAATAAATATTTATGAAAAATTTCTGTACTACGAGTATAATTGAAATGTTGAAGAGAGGAAAAAAATATCTGTACAAACTAGTTGGCTGGATCGAGCTGGGAAGGCGCTAATTTCTTACTTTTTGGTTTTTGCAAGTCTCATAAATGATTTTCTACTCACAGAGGGGGCCTAGGATAGAATCTTGTAATTCAGATACACTTGCATCCTGAATATAAAAAGTCATTTTTTATGGTCTGGGACAAACTATCAGTCGACAGAAAAGTTGCGGTAGTAGTGGTGGTTTTTGTATTTTTAGCTAATTTGCAAACGTCCCATAATGTAAGTGAGATATTATTATGGATTTAGTAATGATACTGTTGTAGTAAGTATGTCAGTATAGAGCTAGATATAATTACTGGTCCAGGACCAAATTAAGATACCATTAGCATTTCATCATTAAACGGTGCCACAGATGGAACACAGGATCTCTTCTCTATGATAGGAATTGGCCATCACGCGAGCTCAGGGCCCACTAATTCGAAGACAGAGAAAGAAGAGAGAGAGGTGTATATCGGAAGTCTTCGAATTTGTTCGTTTTAGGATATGACGGTTTTGTCACGATTTTTTCCTTCACCGTTTTGAAACAAGTGTAGATAATAGTACATTTTGATACAAGTGGAGAAAGTTTGTTATTGTAATTCAAGACGGCAATAACACACGAGTCGTAGGCGAGGGTGTTTTTGAGCCGAGAACTGCAATAACAAATGTCCACGTGTATCAAACGACGTTTTTCAATATACTTTTGAAGAATTAAAATAAAAGAATGTAAAAATTTGTGATATGAATTATTACGAGACTATGATTTAATTTTTTTTTCCGCGCTTTGCTTTCGCCAGGTTGAAGGAGAAGCAAAAGTATGAAGCCGTTATACAGCCTAATACAAAAAATAGTTTTTAAAATATGTTTTTGAATTTAGCACACAAACAAATGTTATATGTTTATAAAAGTAAATATTAATAATAAATAATCATGTTTATCTATGATATTGAATTTATAAACTCAATTTGAATATGCAAAAAACATTTACGCCGTAAAGACCTAGATCGCTTATCCAAAATTAAAAAAAAAAAACATTCACCTCCGACTCTATAGTCAGATGTGAATGTTTTTTTTAATTATGCATTGACCAGTTTGGACTAAGTATAGGTATAGTTATCTGTGGCAATTTTGCTTTCCGCACACGTGTGGAAAAAATATCAAAAACGCACGTGTGTGAATACACTGCATTTTGAACCTAATCGTAGTGCGAAAAGAACCAGTTAACGAGGAAGTGTATTGAAAAATAAATTTCACAAAGCATCTGGGTTGGAGCCCATGACGTGTAAGTCAGACAGAGTCCTCTACTGCTGCAGTGTGGTTACTGTGTAATTGTCGGAGGAAGAAGAAGTAAACGAAGAGTTGATTGTTGGTTGCCTACGATCAATTGATTGATAATTTAAAATAACTTGTTAAATCATAATTTTATTCGATTTGATTTATCACATTTTAATATTGTGTAGAATCGAACTAATTTATTTAAAAGTCAATGCATTGTATCATGTCGAATCAGAGCAGAGGATAAAATATCCCGAGTAGGGTCGAGGCGCCATCTTTACTGTCTTGATAGTCTTGACACATGCGGTGACAGAGCAAGGATTGCCTGGAGAACGGTGGTGGATCGGGGATCGAGGTAGATCCCTGGTGATGAAGTTAGATTGGTGTCGCGAACCTGCTGCTCGAATATAATTGCTAAGCAAACTAGTTTTTGTGAAATATTGCCATTAGATTGTGTGAAACAGTGAATACTTTGTTTTGTGCTCGCATTTCACCCAAATGACGCCCACTAGACTCCGTGAACACTGATGATGTCGAGGAGGATGCTGCTTCTCGGACATACATATAAAATGTACGTGCATATATTGTACCTACATGCAGGTGCCTAATCGGAATTTGTAATCCCCCCGTAATTGGGACGTGAAGGTCGAATGGCGTGGCTATGTAGAAATAATTATTTCCAGTAAGTACCTAACATTAAGATAAAAAATAGGGTGTAAAAAAATAACAAACTATGAATAGGTAGTTAGACTTTAGGCGCAAAAGATGTGATTGTTTTGTGTGCCAGATACATTTTTTTATATTCAGAGTTTATTAAAATTGCATTTTGTTGTCAATAGATATGATGACTGACTTAAAAAAATATGATTCTGTTTTGTCCGTTAGTTAATTTATCGAAAAAAATATTGGATTCATGTACTGATAAAACAAAAAAAAATGACGAAAGTAAAACTCGTCAAAGATCAGGAGTGGCTTGTGACGACATTTTCTGGTAAAAAAATGTACTCAAATGTGACGTCACACGAGTTTTCGACGTACTGTATCGTCGTCATATTTTTAACGTGAAAAAAGAAAAAAATATGTGTCCAATATTTTTTCAATACACTTCCTCGAAAACTGGTTCTTTTCGCACTACGATTAGGTTAAAAATCCAGTGTATTCCAAACGCGTGCATTTTTCATGTTTTTTTCTACACATGTGAAGAAAAAACATGAAAAATGCACTATACTTAGTCCAAATTGGTTCATTGCATAATTTAAAAAAAACATTCACCTCTGACTATAGAGTCAGAGGTGAATGTTTTTTTTTTATTTCGTAAAAGTATAACATCTTACTTTATAACATTTTTTGAATATTCAAATAGTGTTTATAAATTCAATATCGTAGATAAACATGATTATTTATAACTAATATTTACTTTTATAAATTTATTTGTGTTCTATTCTCTGTGCAGGACACATTAAGCCGCAATACAATGACGTGCAAATTATTTAGCTTAGTGTAACTATTAGATACATCTTTGCTTATTCCCCCCCCCCACCCCCGGAAAACAGGCGTTGTGTTATGTTACTGCTAATTTTGAAAATATTGTTGCTTCATAGAGTTACTGAAGAATGGTCAAATCATTCTTTTGATGGCAGATCTAAGATTATTTTTCTTATGCTGACACTTTTTACAATTTTGGCCCGGTGCATCCACAATGCAGTTAGTTTTTGTCGAGCAACACTGTGAAAAACGGTAACATTAGGTTACAATTTAAAACTTTTGTGGCTTCTTGTTACTATTTGTTGAACGTTATCATCGCTTCCTTACCGCACGTAAGATAAATTAACAGAATATAACAAAGAGTAACTTTTAGTTAGCATTTGTTCTATGTTATAGTAACATTCACTAACAATTTTATTAATTGTTCCCACATGTTGTCTATTTTCAAAAGCTAGGCAACATTACTTAACATATACTTACACGGCGACATATAACAACAATAATTACTTTTTCAACACACTTGCTCAAATAGTGCATTTACGAAGTCTCTATACATTGTTCGAAAGTTAAAAATTACGCACCACAACGGAACGTGCGGTAAAATAGGTACTCTCACATATGTACCTATTTAACCGCACTCCCCCTTGTATAGCACCGTGCGTATTCTTTACGGTTTTTTTTTTTATTTCCAAAAAAAAAGTCTTCCACCAAGGAGTTTCACATTACGAGAATAAATAGGCTGACTGATCGAACCTCATAGGAAGTGCTTTTCCTCAATACGTTTGTCTCACTTTAATACAATAGAGTAAGCGAGACGAAAGATGTAGTTCTAATTTTCACCACTTGCATGTGGCGCTATTTGCATATTCGCGCCATTTTTATAGAAACGTCAAAGATTGTTGCGACTTTCCGACTGATAAATAAAATAATAATGAGTTCAAGCGAGGAATCAGATATGGAATCAACTTCACCTGAAATTTTGAGTGAGGTGCAACTTGCAGAAAACAGTTTCTTGCCGCCAAAATCGCGAGAGCGCTATTTAATAATGTACAAAAAAATTATAGCGTGGTTTTCAACCGACTTCCAAAAAGAGGAGGTTCTCAATTCGTCTGTTTTTTTTTTGTGTTTGTTACCTCAGAACTTTCGACTGCTTGAACCGATTTTGATGATTCTTTTTTTATTTGAAAGCTGGTGCTTCCCGTGTGGTCCCATTTTAATTTGCTGAAGATCTGATGCTGGTCTTCGGAGATATACGATGGAACCCTTCAAAAATAGACAGCAAATCTGCAGTGATTGCTGCATTTGCTTGTAGGTTCATATTATTCATAAATTCGTTGTAGGGTACGCAGATGTGTACAATACACCCAGATTTCGACAGGTAGTAAAGTTCCATTTAATGGGATCCCGGAGAAATAGAGGCAACTCCTTAAATTTATAGGCACACCAGCTAAGCGGTTTGGGTAGTTTTAGGAAGAGTACTTTCTCGGAGTGATCCCATTTCAATTTGATAAAGATCTGGTGACTTCGAGATAGGCAACGGAACTCCTTAATAAATCATAGCAAATGTACTGGGATCGCTGAAATCTCACGTCTGTCTATTGTTTACACCAGTTCATAACAAAAAATCACGCCGATACGCTATGAAAGGGTAAGCACATGTGAACCACTAAAAAGTGAAAAATATTTTTTTTTTGCATAAGATATAACCGACTTCACACAAAAAAGTGAAAAATAACTTCAGCTTCAGAAGTCGGTGACAAAAAAAACTAAATCAGTCGAACAAAGGTCACCGACTTCTGAAGCTAAAGTTATTTTTCACTTTTTTGTGTGAAGACGGTTACATTTATTGCAAAAAAAAAAATAATATACTTAATGAATAATTTTCTCGCAAATGTGTTGAAAAACGTTGTATGACACACGTGCAGAAATTGGTATAAATTACAAACTCGTGACTATGGTAAGCCTTCGACTTCGTGTCGGGCTTACATTCGTCTACTTGTTTGTAAAAACCAACTTACCGCACTAGTATCATAATTATAACTATTATCTTTTATAAACTAACTTTTATCTTTTAATAATTAACTTTAATTAATGTAATCCATATACCATGACCATGGAGGATTACCTATATGTATACATTGTTTGACGTCAAAAATGCATTCAACTCCGTGAATAGTGAAGTCAAAAAAGAATTACCCGAAATTTATGGTTTTTTGTGGCAATGTTATAGACACCCTTCAAAATTACTCTACAAGGACAACGTTTTGGAATCTGCAGTTGGTTGCCAACAAGGTGACCCTCTCGGGCCTGTCATTTTCAGTTTGGCTATTCATCCCATAATTCAACAACTAAATTCAAAATTTAATGTGTGGTATTTAGATGATGGAACGCTAGGAGGTGATGTTGACACTGTTTTGGCTGACCTACAACTCCTCAAACATCAGTTTAAATCCATTGGCCTGGACCTTAACCCCTCAAAGTGTGAAATTTACCTCTCTGACGTTACCGACAGACAATCGACTATAGATAAATTTAATGCAATCGCTCCTCAAATCAAAATTTTAGAAAAAAGTTCCCTGCACCTCCTAGGTTCCCCTATTTTAGAAGAAAGTTTTTCATCTTTCATCGATGACAAAATTATACATTTCAATGATATTTCGGATAGACTCTCCAAAATAAATTTACATGCGGCATTCACCATTATCAGATATTGCTGTTTTGGTCCAAATTTTATGTATTTTCTCCGTTGTTCTCCTCTTTGGAAGAAACCACAACTTTTGGACAAAATTGATCAAATAATTCGCAACACATTAACATCCATTCTTAATGTGGCCCTGGACGACCGAGCGTGGCTACAAGCCACCCTACCAATTCGTTTTGGTGGCCTCGGCGTCCGCAAAATTTCTAGTATAAGCTTACCGGCGTTCCTGTCTTCTGTCCACATCACTGAAAAGCTAACCAGGAAAATTTTAAGCCTTTCCCTGGTTGACTTGGAAGTGCCGTGCTTGACCGATGCAGAGGACGCCTGGAAATTGACTTGCCCGGACACGGATCGGCCCGAGAACCCGTTTTCCCAGAGACAGTGGGATGAGCCGCTCTGCAGGTTGGTACGGAATGAACTTATTAATACGTCTACCAATACTGCTGAGCGTGCCCGCCTGCTGGCTGTGGGTGAGTGGGAGTCGGGTCTCTGGCTTCAGGCACTACCGTCACCTAATATAGGGACTTTGTTAGGTGACACGACCTTCCGGCTCGCTACATGTTTGCGTTTGGGCGCTCCTTGTGGGGCTCCACATCGCTGTCAATGTGGTGAAGTAGTCGACTGCCTCGGACACCATGGCCTTTCTTGCATTAAGAGTGCAGGTCGGATAGCGCGGCACGCCAGCATTAATGATCTCATCCGTCGTGCTCTTGCCACCGTACCGGGTGCCAGCTGTATTAGAACCTACTGGCTTGGCACGCGTCGATGGCAAGAGACCAGATGGTATGACCATAATGCCATGGAAGTTGGGTAGGCCTTTGGTGTGGGATGCAACTTGCGTCGACACCCTTGCGCCATCCCATCTTCCTAGCACGGTTTGCTGCGCTGGGGCGGCTGCTGCAGGTGCTGAAAACCTCAAACGGCGCAAATACAATAATTTAATTGGTAATTATGTGTTTGAGCCGTTTGGGGTTGAAACACTAGGGCCATGGGGTCCGAGTGCCCACCTGGTATTTCGGGAAATCGCCAAACGGTTGGTCGACTCTTCACGTGACCAGAGGGCGGGCCTATTTTTTGGCCAAAGAATCAGCATTGCCATCCAACGTGGCAATGCTGCCAGCCTTCTGGGCATTTTTTCTGTTGGCAGCGATGTGGACGAATTTTTCGATGCCCTGTAACCCCTTTTTGATACTTGTACATATTTTTATTTCTATTATAGTGTTAGGGTGCAGATAAATTACATGTGTTCAATTAAACAGATAGCAATTAGTTTACTCGCCGCCGTATTCTGAGAATGTACTTGTAGGCTATATTTACATATAGTTTTGGAGATTCCCTGTTGACATTTAATAATTATGTAGAACCCTATTTATGTATTGTTTATTTAGGTATATACTGTACAGATTTACCTACTTTTGAATAAGAGAGGATGTTCAGTGTAATATTATTCATATTACCAAAGTCATTGATACATAATATGAATGAATTGACGTAATGTTGTTTATATAAATTATTTTGATCGCGGAAAACGAATCGTTGGGTTTTGCAATACTTCACTTGTAAACATGTTTTATGACTAATTATTAACTGTTTACAATGTTAAATAATATATGACATAATAATAAACGCGACATCACTAAACAAAACAATTAAGTACCGAAATGTTTAAGTATACCATTTTCTAAACTTTTTCTTTCTTCAATAAATAAATAACTGAATGTAACGAAATATGTCAACATAGTTTAATCATGTGATTCTGAATCGTAAAGAAACTGTTAATTATGTTTAGTAAAAAAAAAATTGAGTTCCCGATATACTGAAAAAACAGAAAACAGCATCGAAAACAGTATTTATATCATCATAATCTTCTTGTTCCTTTTCCCATGTACAGGGTGTAAAGATACTCGTCACGAAGCTGTTAACCAAGCATTCTGTACATCAAACTGAATAACTTTATGTAAAAATTATTGCTGGGATAAGTACGACTTTTTTTGGGGTGAAAAATCACGTTTTACGATAAAACTCTATGTACCGCACTCAAATCATTGTGCTGAAGGGATGGATTGAATAGTACGGGGGTCGTGGAGGTGTTAAATAATAGTTATTTATGATACTAGTGCGGTAAGTTGGTCTTTAATCTTTAAATACTAATTTCTGCACGTGTGTCATACAACGTTTTTCAACATATTTGCGAGAAAATGAATAATTATATTAACCACGCTATAAAACTTTTGTAAATCATTAAATAGCGCTCTCGCGATTTTGGTGGTAAGAAACTGTTTTCTGCAATTTGCACCTCATTCAAAATATCAGTTGGAGTTGGCTAGCTAGCCCATAGCTAACCGTCCACAGGCCCGCGACACAACGAGCTCCCTAGATTTGTAAACAAAAAAGTTTGTTGCCTCATTTACAGGTAGGCACAACGCTGTCCACGTTGTTATGTTTAGTTTCTGCAGAATGGCAATAGGAATTTACAGGAACGCCTCACGGCGCCCCTCTTTACTCTCTACGGCGCACCAGGGCGCCGCTGCGCACATTTTGGGAACCCCCTGGTCTAGAGCAAAACAAATATAGCAAAGACGGGGAGAACAAGTGTCTTTTTCTAGCAATCTTTTTATACCCTATAATGAAGAAAAGAGGTGCCTTACAACGATCATCAGAAGATGATCGCTCGGTAAATAAATGGAACGGTCCACATGGCACCATAAATAGAGCCCGGCCGGGGCCCCCTTGCGCCCGTTGGCAGGATGAGATTTTAGCGAATGTTGGACGAGACTGACTGGCTACCGCTTCTGGCGCTATGGAGAACAGTGCAACTCTTTTGAAAAAGGCTCTAACCCGAAAATTAATTATGGTTATAATATTTTAATTATAATAATATTGAAACACTAATACTTACATATATTTCAATTTACAATTATTTGAAATTCAAGTAGGTTTTAAGATTGGTTTTTAATTTAACGTAATTTATTTGATGATTTCATAAGCAAGGTTACATTTATAATTTTAAATGTTTATTTGACTGGCATGATTAATTCCAGACGAATTAATCATGCTTTATAAATAAATACATAAAAATGGCCTCTAATAATAATAAAAGGACACTGATCCGACACTAAAATTTTCAAGAGCAAGAAAAACAATAAATCTAAAAATAGATTCCATTAGAACACACATAAATGTAAATTAAATAGTAAATACTACACCTATGTCCCACGTGTATGAACGTAGTGATGTCCTTCGATATATTGTAATGTCGATGGATTCGTTTATGTAATGTAGTATCGACAAATGTGCGGAAAATGGAGGGAAACTGCTGAGTAGGGCGACTATGAACACTTTTATGACTATATTTTTATGTAGATGTTCAGTTATTTTTGAGTTATCGTAATTATTGTTATTTTTGAAAATAATAATTTTATTACTAGTCTCGACGAACGTCTGTCGGGGCTCTCTTTAGGATCAACGGCCTGATTCAAGAGGTAGCACTCCTCGATACGGCTGGCATTGTGAGGAGGATCCTGTCTCTGGAGCCCTAACCACCGGTAGCTTGGATCCTGCTCCCGACACCGGTGGACCTCTATTGTTTTATATTTTTATAAGTGTTTTTTTAAACGATACACGTTTTATATTGAAATACTTAAAAAAGTAATAAGCTATGAATATAAATTAAAAAGATTTTATTTAATGAAAAGAGAAAATCCCTGTAAGTTTGATATTCCAGTCCAGTGTGAAAATCTACTAACGAAATTACACTAATTAAGGCGCTACCCCAGGCAAAATTAGCAACTCTATTTGTGGTGATTCAAACTTCGTTTGAAATACTATTACAATAAAGTTCTAATCAGCTTGCACTACAAAGTGGTTTTTACGTCAGTCACTGCGGGTCGAATAGTGCGAAATTAGTGATTTTTATTCTTTATAAAATCAAATTTCCGTCTTTTGAAAAAAAAAATAGCATTATGTTCATTATTAAATTGTCTATCCATTAGTATAAGAAGCAAATCAAAATAATGTTAACTTTACGAGAAGAAGCATGTTATAAATATTTTTTTCTCATTTTTGTGGTTTCATTGTGAGGGGATTTATTACACATTATGAGACTTAAAATAAAAAATAAAACTACCACTTTGCAGTCTAAGAATATGTAGAAATTTAATGTATTTTTATTACTTGGTATTTCTTTTGGATAAAGAGGAGTTGGCTCCAAAAAACTGCACAAAAAACGGCTTTTGCCTGGGGTAGCGCCTTAAATCAATGTTTACAATTATTCTCAAGAATGAGCCTTTTTTGAGCAACCAAGCCAAGTTTATACAAACGTTACAACATTAGAAAAACGAGTTTCTTCCATTTAGTATGTCCAGCCATAAATCGGCCGTGTAGCCACCCTACATGCCAGCAGCGATCAGGCGGGTCGGTCGCGACGTTTCCTTTTCCCTGTGCGAGTGAAAACTGCTTTCTTATCTACGACGATATCCAATCCGCGCGTACAGACGTATACACGTAACCTAAAGATATTTGTACTTAAATAGGTTCTGCATACGATCGCGGACAAAAAATTTGTAGCAAGTTTTGTGCCTTGTGAAGTAGAAATCGTCATGTAAATTATGTAAAAATAAAGAAAATCTAGTAAAACATGCATACTTCTATCAGCAGTCCCCAAAGACTACTCGATAGAAGTGAAACTAAGTAAACCAAAATAAACTCTATCTTTATTGTGTAAGGTGGATTTTGACTACCTACTTAACCGTTCTATGAAAGCGTTCGGTGACTATGACGTGAGTTCCATGATTTTTGTTCACCCAAAAAGTCCTCAACGCGCCTAAAGAAGTTTTCACGTCAAAAACTCCGATCTTAAAGAGCGTTCTCTCCTTCACCTATATTTACGTGCAAATCTTTCAATGTGGCATATGTATATGAACTACCTCAAGTTGAGTTACACGATAACTGACAAATGCTCAAGCACTGACTGGACAGATCCACTCAAATCTCTCTTCTTCGAAGACCTTCTCAGACACTAATCTGCATAGTTCTCATGTGAGTTGACCAAAATTGTGTCAAACCTTAAAAGAAATTATGACTGCTGAGTTTGTTTCGGCTGTTTTTTTTCAGAGTGGCCATACTAAACCGGCCCCCTCTAGTTTAATAAAACATGTCGCGAGTGAATAAAAAGTCTTTGTAAAACCTATTTGGAGAGAAAATAGACATAATGTGTCATTTACCTTTTGAATATTTGTTTCCGGGATACTTGTCGACGAAAAGCCAATCGTTTTTAATATCGAATAAAGTGAAACTTACAGATGCAATTATGGAGCTCCATAATTGCATCTGTAAGTTTAAATAGAAAAAATGTCATTTTGACAGCTGTCAAAATGACATTTTTTCTATTTAAATTTTGTTTTACGTGCCTTAATCTATCCAAATTGGATGTGAACAAAGTCCAAACTAAAATAGCTATTGTTTAAGTATAACCTAATAGGACATGCACTTCACGGATATAATCCCGTAAGTACTTTAAGTCTAATAGGACATCTCTAATTTCCATATATCGAAAGTATTTTATTTCATGAAATACTTAACAAAATCAGTACATACCTATAAAATGTAGGTATCGTTTATATATGTATTAAATGCATGAGGGTGAATAAACAAATGGTCATTTGCTTCTTGTGACGTCAATGTGTCACGAATTCGCGTTTACACGAATAAATCTGAATGTTGCTTTGTTTTGGCATATTTCGCATGACAACATAATATGACATCACGCTTTTAAGGATTAAAATAAAGGTTAGGCAGAGGTGTTAGGGCACGCCACGATAGTGGCGGTAAGTCCCCTCTTTGAGGAGTGGCTGGAGAGGCGCCACGGCGTCCTCCGCCTGTTGCAGGTCCTCACCGGACACGGATGTTTCGGGAGGTACCTGCACCGAATCGGGCGGGAGGAAACGCCCGGATGTTTCCACTGCGAGGATCGACCGGAGGACACGGTGGAGCATACGGTGGAAGCCTGCCCTGCGTGGGCAGAGCACCGCCGTGTCCTCGTAGCGGCGATCGGCGGCGGCGACCTCTCGCATCCGGCCCTGGTTCAATCCATGGTCCGGAGCGAGACGGAATGGGAATCCGTCACCTCCTTCTGCGAAGCAGTCATGCTAGCGAAGGAGGTGGCGGACCGCGAGAGGGAGAGACCCTCTCTTCCCAGCCGCCGCGGGAGACGCACCGGGCGTCGGGGGCCACGTGGTGGCTACCGGCCACGTAGATGCGGGCCTGTGGACGGTTAGCTATGGGCTAGCTAGCCGTCCGTCCGTCTAATGACGACAGGCCGTGTCGACGGCGCGTTCGTGTTCCACGCGCGCCTCAAAGAGATGTCAGCATAAGGGGAGGGGCCCGCAAGGGCCGAAGCCTGCCGGGGTTGCGGGCCTGTTCGAAAGAGATACCGCAGCCCCGGAACATAAAGGGCGAGGAAGGAACATGGATGGGTATTAGTCAGTAAAAGTCTGACACTCCCTCCCGCTCCGCCCAGAGTGGGAGAAGTCATTTGATGATTTCCCATGCGAAAAAAAAAAGGCAGAGGTGTTAAAACATCATTTTTCTTTTAACAATATATTTAACATTTTTCTTTTAACATTACATTTAACATTTTTCTTTTAACATTTTATTTTTTAACGTTTTTCTTTTAACATTAAATTTTGCTTTTAACATTTAATTTAACAATACATTAAATATTTCATTTTATTTATTTATGTTTTTAATATTTCATCAAAAAATATTTCATGTCTATTACAGATATCAGTCTTGAACTATGAGAGTCACAACTGGTCATGATTAAAACCAAAGAGTGTGTCTCATCATCATCATCATTTCAGGCGAAAGAAGTCCACTGCTGGACATATTTCTCTCCCAAGTGTCGCCACATTGACCGGTCCCATGCGACTCTTGAAACTTTCACCAGGTCATCGGCCCATCTAGTGGGAGGTCTTCCAACGCAACGTCTTCCGGCTCGCGGTCGCCACTCCAGAACTTTTCGGCCCCATCGGCCATCCGTTCTGCGAGTAATTTGCCCTGCCCATTGCCACTTAAGTATTGCAATTCTTCGGGATACGTCGGTAACCTTGGTTGTCTTGCCGATGTCATTTCTGATACACATTTCTGATCAGAAATCAGAGGAAGGTTACATTGTATAACAGTTAAATTATTATGCAATTACAATTTTATTCGTCCACGTTAGCCTACCCTGTAAGACCACCTAACAATCGAGGAAACACAGATAGATACCTATAATAATTACAAAAAGCACGTGATACTTCAAGACACGTTGTTTTTGTCGACGTGTGCCATTCCAACGTTGTATATTGTACATTGTTTTATTACGACATCGCAGGGAATACCTCGATGGTGATTAGTCATAATATAGGTACACATCATCTGATTAATTGCAAAGTCTATTGACTTCAAGATGATGATGATTTTACATAACCATTGTCTTTGTTTCATCATTCATCAGTATGTTGATTACCGCTGATAATAAATCAAAGTTATATGTGGCTGTGAATACATTCATATTATTATACAAAATCACGGTTTTTTCAGATGGGGACAGGCAGAAACAATCGAACGCCTCGGATGTAAAAAACCTCTTAACGAAGCCGAAAGGCACTTGTTCTCCCCATCATCGTGATCATTTATTTGTTCTACACCATACCTGGGAACCATCTAGTTACGGAGAAATTGGGGGTCAAAGTTCCAACTTTTTATACAAGGTTTTAATGTAAGATTTTTACTCGAAACACTTCTAGCTAAATTATATTATGAACATAACATCAAGACTTAAATTCCCGGAGGGTGAGGAAAGAGAGAAAAGAAAGAAAGAAAGAAAGAAAGAAAGAAAGAAAGAAAGAATGAAAAAAAATTTTATTTGACGTCAGTTCATTAAGCACACACACACAATAATAAGTATTAAAAAATACAAAAAAGGACAAAAATACATAGTATGTACTGTGTGCCTCACGGCTGCGCCAGTTATGTATAAGTCTTAGGTTATGGGTCATCAACCGGGCACAAATCCAGACTAGGTACGTGGCTGCTACTGAGATATTCCGAGCTGGATATGCTAGCCACTTTAGAGCACATGAAAGAGCAGAACACCAAAGCTGTCTACAATCACACTAGAAAGCCATCGAATGCATTCGCTGTGGCGGAAATCTGCTAGTTGGCATCATCATCATCGTCATTCCGAATGGAAAATCCCAATAAAACTTTGCCTCGTACTCAGGAGTCTCACTTGTGATCACTAGCCCAACTAAGAAGTCACAATTTATTTAATTAGTACACCAACAGCAGTACATGCTAAGAAATGTATGTCTATTACAATACGCTAGTTTCCACCATCAATAAATTGCAAATCTATTTAGTCCGTCAGTTAGAGTAATGGAAAATAATGGGCACGTATTTTGTTTTTGTAAATCAATGAAAATTGACAGATATAAAACGCATCAGAACTCGGGTAGGGGCTTGTGACGTCACAAAGCACTAAAAATTATAGCACGGCGTGACGTATTGAGAATTTTAAAAGCGTCGTATCTTCGTCCATTTTGGTTTTCGTAATAAAATAAAAAATACGTGTCAATTATTTTTTCAGGACACAAGCAAATTACGACTATGATGATGGAATCAACACTGTTGGGTTTAGGCTTATACCTCTATATCAGATTTCTATATTTAGAACTAGATTTTAAATCATCATCAACAATCATCAAATATTTTGATTAACAGGAAAATGAAAACCGTTTATTAGTTCATATGTTACGTGTGTTTTTAGCAGAATATTTTGAGTTCTAAGAAACTAACACCCGCTTCTGCTAACACTGGGTAACCCCTTAAAGTAATTCCTCAAAATTCTTGCATGTTGGAAATTCAAAAAGGCACCAAATATGCGCGCATTTAGGTGGTGTTAGTGAACATTATAATCTGGATCTCTTCAAAGTTCGAGTGAATTGGGTTATTCTAGGCAAGCCTTTTGGCCTCGCACAGAAGTAATTTCGTTTTTTTTTTCAATTTTTATTTTTCTCTCTGTTTACTTTTTATTAGTTACTAGCTTCTGCCCGCGACTTCGTACGCGGATCCTGTTGCTTTTGCCAGCGACACCGGGTTCGTCAAAATCGAAGATCTGAAACGTCGAATTCTAAGAGCCCGGGGACGGGAAAATAACGGATCTTTTCCACCTGAGCAACACATACCGTTTGGTTCTTTTTGCCATTTAACAGCTACACAAAAAGTATAATCTTGAACCATACCTCCGGAATATGTGGCGTATTCAATCATAGGAGTATACGTAAATGAACTCCGTTTCATAACAACCCAAGGAAGGTCGTCATGCCCTACGGCTATATCTTGAGACACAGATGTTATCGACATTCTGTTCAGAGAATGTCGAAATCTTCGCGCTCTTCTTCTGTCTCTTCATGCCGTACTCCAGCAATTATTTCTCTCTCACATTCTAACTGATTATGAATATTTTGTTGTTTGCGCGTTTGGGGCAATGTATGATAATCTCGAGCAGCAGTTATTCGCGCATCATGTTCATCGCTCGTTTTAAAAGATCTGTTATTAGATGTGCGAATACGCTGAGAACTCAAGCGAAATTCTCTATCCGTGACCACAGTCAGGCATCTATTCTTCACTGGTCTCTAGAGACCTGGATGTAGATGCGTAAATACGCTGAGAACGCAGGTGTGCTTCGCGATCGGAAGAGGTTTCCACGGAGAAAGTTGCAGCCTGATGTTCTCGAACAGCATCAAGTCTCTCCTGACGCTCTTCGGTAGATTCTTGGGATCTTATGATCCTCAATCTTTTAGCTCCTTTGGAACATTGGGAAAGGTTTGACCTCTTTCTAGGCATGGTTATAGTTTTGTTGTGAATATACCTGATCAATTAAAATCTAAGTGCCCTGCGTTACCGGGTAGGCTACCGAGTCACGAAGTTAAATGGAAAAGGAAATTAAACACTCAAATAAAATAAGCCCGAAGACATATTTATTCGATAAAATGAGTTTTGGTCAGTAGACTCAAATTTTCAATGATATACCATCGTCATTGAAAATAAGTCCTAAACTGTCACCGCCTTAACCGCGTGGAGGTACTCCCAGTTTTTGTTATTTTATAATTTTATTATAAAGTAAAAAAAAAAGACGAAAAGAAGCAATAATTTTCACATCAGATGTTTCTAATCTTCGATTTTTTATAAGTCAACAGGAAATGCCCATCAGACCGAACAACTTTTGCTAAGACGTCATCATTCCTATATGTGTTATGGTGTAGCTGGGCTCTTGGAGTTCCACAAAAGGTGTTCCAGATCTTCGATTTTTATAAATCAACAGAGAGTGCTCATCAAATTGAAAAACTTTTGCTAATACGTCATTCCTATATGTGTTATGGTGTAGCTGGGCTCTTGGAGTTCCACACCAGGTGTCCCAGATCTTCGATTTTTATAAATCAACAGAGAGTGCTCATCTGATTGAACAACTTTTGCTAAGACGTCATTCCTATATGTGTTATGGTGTAGCTGGGCTATTGGAGTTCCACGACAGGTGTCCCAGATCTTCGATTTTTATAAGTCAACAGAGAGTGCTCATCAGATTGAACAACTTTTGCTAAGACGTCATTCCTATATGTGTTATGGTATAACTGGGCTATTGGAGTTCCACGACAGGTGTCCCAGATCTTCGATTTTTATAAGTCAACAGAGAGTGCTCATCAGATTGAACAACTTTTGCTAAGACGTCATTCCTATATGTGTTATGGTGTAGCTGGGCTATTGGAGTTCCACGACAGGTGTCCCAGATCTTCGATTTTTATAAGTCAACAGAGAGTGCTCATCAGATTGAACAACTTTTGCTAAGACATCATTCCTATATGTGTTATGGTATAACTGGGCTCTTGGAGTTTCACATCAGGTGTTCCAGATCTTCAAATTTATTCTCTCAGCAGAAAATGCTCATCTCGCGGAACAATTTTTGCTATGGTGTCATTTTTGTATCTCTTATAGTTTAGCTGGTCTGTTGCGGTTTTACATAAGGTGTTCAGGTTTCCAAGATGAATTATAGCCTATATGTTGCCCAGACATAATATCTATACAACAAAAAAAAAATCATTCAAATCCGTCCAGTACTTCCGAAGATTAGCGTGTACAAACAAACAGACAAACAGACAAACAGACATACTTTTTTTTTTTGGATTCGCACTCTATTACTGTTTCTAAACCCCCTTCAATTATTATTTTTAAAAATAATCAATGTACAGACACAGCTTTTTTACTCTTTTATTATATGTAATAGATAATAGATAATTATAATTTAGTTTCTAGAATAAGTTAGATTATAAGATACTTTTACTACTGTTACTGTTTATTCTTTTTTTTTTGTTTGGGATTTTTTGTTTTTTATTGACTTATCCCTATAAAATGTCAGCCGTCGCAAATTTATTTTTATCTCACATGATTTATCTTTTTATTTTATACGATTTTTCTTTTAATTATATGATTTATTCTTTAGTTAACTTGATTTATTGTACTGAAATGATTCTTTTCAAATTTTAATTGTATTAAGTATTTTATTTTTAAATTGTAAACGTTATCCAAATTTTGAGTGTATTATTTTATTTTTGAATTGTAAGCGTTAAAATCCGTGTTGTGTTAGTTTTAAATGAGTTTTCGGCATAATGTAAAAAATGAAATGACTTCTAAATGATAAGTCCTCTCCACATATCTTACTTTAGCTGTGCCCGACAGGGTCCACGATTGTCTCTGAATATATATTATGTTTACCACCTAAGCCTACATTGTGGAATGCAATAAAGTATTGAGTATTTTTGTGTATTATGTCCTGGGCGGACTAATAAATGTTTTTTCTTTCTTTCTCCACCCTAGGCCACATCATTGCACATGAGGCAAGTTGCGGCCGAACGGATGCTTATTTTGTGTAAAATAAAACACGGGCATAAGTTTTAATTTCACGGAATTTAACAGTTTTAATATTCTTCCCTCCTTTTCTTCTTTTCTATGCAAGACAAAGATAGCAACATTCTTATTTTAACTTCATCAGAGCCAATCAGATACAAGCTCATTATTCAATGAACTGAACCAACCTGAACACATTTCTACTCGAGCGTACACCAGTTATTAGAAAACTAGTATATACGTACATATATATATTATAACTAGATTTCTTGTTCCTAGTTTTCTCTAATCTATAAAGTGTGCTTTTTATAGTGTCCTCATCTGAACCAGCCCAATAGCCGCCCGGGTCGATCTTTAGGTTAAGCCGCGCCGCGGCACATACCAAGTTTCCTCCGTGGCCCGGAAAGCAGGATCGGCAGTTGTTCCCGGCTGTCATTTGTAGATCTTTGACAGTCGTTACAGGTAGTTGCCCAAAAATTCTGACAACCAGTCTTATCATGTGGTAAGTGGTGTTATATTAGCGAAGGTCCTTCGTTTTCCTAATTACTATAAAACATAACATAACACGATGAAGGAAGACCAACTAGGTGGACCGATGACCTGGTGAAGGTTGCGGGAATCCGTTGGATGCGAGTCGCACGGGACCGGTCAATGTGGGGACACTTGGGGGAGGCCTATGTCCAGCAGTGGACGTCTTTCGGCTGAAATGATGATGATGTTAACATAACATTACGCTTGTAATCCCCAGAAGGTAAGGCAGAGGTGTACCCATTAGTACACGCACATTTCACCAGTTATGTTTAAGTCCCATGTAATAAAGGCGAGCGTTTTGCCATCAGCCGGGCCACATCCAAATTTCATAGCTACTACTGAAAAATTCCTAATGGAAAAACCCAATAGTAACACTCGGTACGACCTGGGGAATCGAACTCATGCTTAGCATTCGCACTTGCGATCACTCCACCAACGAAGCAGTTTTATCGATCTTTTGTGTAATATGTAATTACATAGTCAATTCGTTACTCAGTACGTACATCAAAGTCTTAAAAAATAGGTTAATATCTTAACAAAAACCACAGTAGCCAAGATAAACAGTAAACAAGGTGTCAATACGTTATACATATAGTTCGGTAGCTATTAGCGTGGCGGTCCACAAGCGGCAAGTTTTCACCGCGCTGCGTACGCGCATGTCATAGTAATGCATCCCATTGGCTATGCACTGCGCGTCGACTCTTGCGCAATGCTCTGATATCCTCCATTTTACACTAACCACCGATTGAACCAGGAGTTTTTTTTTTGTATATTTACATATTTTTTATGTGGGAAGTTTGTCACGTGCGGATTTTTTTCGAGTTAAGTAGTTTTGTTCACGTGAGATTTATTTCACGTGGAGCTTTTAGAGGTGTGTGCATTGTATTAGTTACAAAGTTCCAAGAGCGCTCTTTGATAGAACTTTTCACTAAAGCTTGTATGTTAGTTCTTTGGAATGATGTCGATGCAAAAGCTAGAAGCTTTTTGGCGATCAAGTTCAGAGGTTTACCTTTGCCAGACCAGATAATGGGACCTAGCTAGATCGATTTTTCGCTCCCGTAAACCCCCCATATCGTAACTTTCAGCGAAATCGGTTGAGCCGGTTTCGAGAACGTGATTACAAATATTTTTCATTTCATTGTATAGGATATGTGATAGATTCAAACCTTGTTTTATGTCTTCCTTTTGCCGAGATATGATCCTAAACTAGGGAGAATTTCTGAACTATTTGGAGTCACCAGACTTATCCGAATCAGATTGACACGGTGAGAAACAAAATGTTCAATTAATGCTAACAAGAAGGAGATCTAGCCCAGTGGCTAAGTAAATAATATCGTGAAGAAACCGGCATGTCCTAGAACCAAAAATTCGAAGACATGTGACATCTACCAACCCGCACTGGGCCCACGTGGTGGATTCCAGGCCCATTCCTTCTCATAGAAAGGAGGCCGTGTGTCCCAGTAGTGCGAAAATTATAGGCTGATTGTGCACTTTTGCAGTGGCTAAGTCACCTCTAACGGACTATGTAGTATGTTACATCATCATGATAAACCTTTTTATTTAAAATGTCGATAGTTCAGACTACACATGACAGGTGGCTGTAGTTAGGTGAATATATTACATATTAGCATGTACCTCTGTATTTAGCAGTTCATTAAGTAATGCTTGTATAGCCTCAGGCTTGAATAGGTTAGCATTATTAATTTTAAGAATACATCGTATTTTATGTTCCAGAAAGGGTTTTAAGTTTTTTCTGTTACTTTGTTAAATTATCATTACTTTATCTCATCATCTGCCTAACTTTTCCCATCTTTGTTAGGGTCGGTTTTTAGTCTGACCGGAAGCAGCTGAATACCAGTGTTTTGCATAGAGCGACTGCCTGGTTGTCAGACTGTTGGGTCACTGACTACATCATTACTTACCGAGTAAATATCAGTTTTGAAGAAATGGAACTACTTGTTTGTGGTTTTTTGAGCTGTTAAAATTCTATACCAAGGAGAGATCAGTGTTTTCGCCCTGTGCCGTCAGTCTCACTACGACCTCTAATGGCTCGTCTTTTCCAACTGAATTTGATAGCCACTGACTACTTGCAGTATTGTTTCTCCCTCTCCCTCTAGTCCGTCCTTATATGTCTTGAAAAGATTAAATGATGGAAGAAGTATAAAAACTTCGGTCTCTTCAAACCAGACATTACGGTTTTTGACAGATAGATCTTAAATAACACTAGGGATGTGTAGTGAAACCAGCGTGGCTTCCTTACCGTTAAAATTAAAATCTCCCGGGAATACGTCATTCTTGTTATTTATGTATGTCCCTCCTGGCAGCCAACTTGTAGCCTTTGCCAATAGAAAAAAGTCGTGAGCAATGGATACATATTGAACTTTCTGAGAAAGTATTGCGTAGTTACTATTTATTGCAGGCAAATGGTAAAATCAGCTGTTTGGTCATTTACCTAGAGAATAACTAATGTAACGTAGATTTTAAAGCTTTCAAGTTATTATTTTACTCATAACAGCTTATCATAGTCGTGCCAGTTACCCAGGGTAAGAGTAAACGTTGCAGTATCGTAATTTAAGGTTTTAACGTAAGTTCTCATAAAAAAATACTCTATTTAAGTGTGGTCCGATAATAGTTGCCTGTGAAAGTCCCACCTCATTTGGCAAATATAAAAAAAAAATAACAGATAACATTAATCAAGGTAAGCAATGACGAGAACGACATGTTCTTTGTTAATTTGTTGGTCATGGGAGTCAAAGGGCTATCCATGTTCCGCAGTGACTGTTAATACTTATTGTGATTGTTCCTGTAAATTTCAATTTATTGATGAGGTAATTAATCATTTGTACGATATATTTAGTATGTATGACTTGAGTCTACGCAATTGTAACATTGGTTGGGATTACGTGATTTTATGATAAGCATAGTATAACTTATCAATGATGGTAATGAATCGTAAATGAATAAGATGATGATGTCAAAGATCACAGTCGTGAAAATACGTTATATATCATAACAAACAAAAACATGACCTGTTACGAGGATTTCAAGAATTACGTTAGCTATGTTATTGTGTTATTAAATTATGCAATCATCATAATATACAGCGTGTAAACCACCTCATCACAAAGCCGTTAACCAAGCATTCTGTGCATCAAACTAAGTAACTTTACGCAAAAATTATTGCTGGGAAACAAATTTTTTTTTGAGGTTATAAATCATGTTTTGTGGTAGAACTCAATGTTACGCACTTAAAACATTGTGCTGATGGATGGATTGAACAGTACGGGGGTCAAAGTCAAGTCAGTCATGGTTAGTTTTCACTGCCACCTTAGAGTATCATCATCTTTTCAGCCGAAAGACGTCCACTACTGGACATAGGCCTCCCCAAGTGTCACCAAATTGACCGGTCCCGTGTGACTTGCTTCTAGCGGATTTCTGCAACCTTCACCAGGTCATCGTTCCACCTAGTTCGAGGCCTTCCAACGCAACGTCATCCGGTTCGCGGTCGCCACTCAAGAACTTTTTGGCCCCATCAGCCATCCGTTCTGCGAGCAATGTGCCTTGCCCACTACCACTTAAGTTTGGCAGCTCTTCGGGCTACGTCGTTAAGCTTGGTTCTCTTTGCGGATGTCTACGTTCCTTATGGTATGGCCATCTGTAATTTCAGAGATAGCGCAGGCATTTTCCCATTTTTTTTCTTTAGTCTATTCACCCACTGCTGAGTAAAGGCAAAATTGGGTCATGGTGGATTGTCTTCTGATCATCATGCTCC
This sequence comes from Xestia ashworthii, assembly GCA_950022955.1. Taxonomy (NCBI): domain Eukaryota; kingdom Metazoa; phylum Arthropoda; class Insecta; order Lepidoptera; family Noctuidae; genus Xestia; species Xestia ashworthii. The sequence continues at coordinate 14,489,812 of OX465570.1, read as the reverse complement.
TGTCATTACTCCAATTCATTTGGTTTTTTTGGCATTAGAAATAAAAACAGCAATAAAAAAATTGTTCTAGTACGTCAGCTTTCGCTGCGACAAAAAAGTCGTGTTGAATGCAAGTATCATTCGCTTCTAAGAATGTTTACTAATATAGATTTGACGTAAGCGTTCAAGTAATAGCGGCGATGGCGTTGAGGAGAGAGTAGTCACTTAAGATGCGCCACCTAGCTTTGTTTAGATGCATTTTTGGATAGAAGAAACTGTGGAGTCGAAGATTTGTTGATGAAAAAGTTTTTGAAAGCAAGTTTAATGGGAAAGTTTTGTGGAAGCTATTACTTGTTTAGCTGAAGATGGATGAACGACAATGGAAAATATTTAAAGACAAAATTACAATCATAAAAACAATGCTAAACCTTACACACCAAATCACTAAATACATTTACCGATAAACGATTTTAAAACATTTTTTTCTATTTCTGTCAATCGTTCGAAGATGACAAACACAGAATAAAGCTTGAAATATGTTTAGCCATGTGTATACTGATTTTTGGTTCAAGTGGTCCTAGGATTTGATTGCAATATTTATGATTAAACAGTAAAATAATCCTACAACAAAAGTTACAAGTGCTGTCCCTATTGTCGACAGTGGTTAAAAAGCAATTTTCGTTTTGCAAAAGCAAATGATGTTTATTAGTCATCGTGACTATTAATGAAACACTAGGTCAACACGATAATTATTAGGAGAACCCTTTATGATATAATAAGTTGGTAACAATTGTTATTGAGGAAAATCGCAACTAAAAGGACAAAGCAAACTATTCAGGACCGTTACAAATCATTGGGCTTCCCTGCTATGCATTTGACATTAAGTCAATAAATCAAGTCGTTACTTCTAAATGAAAAATTCCCATATAGGAAAATTTGAACAATATTACAATTCTATAGGAATCCCCGAAAAATAAACAAATGCAGATGGTTTTAATCTAAATGCAGACCCAGAGCAACCGGCGTGCGTGTGTCTAGATTGTATGAACGTGGACGAATCAAAAGGAGTTTTGTAAGGATCGTAGCAGGTGGATTTCTATAGTTTCTGCCTTTATCTAAGGAGCCATGTAATCAGGTCTTATTGCAAATAACTTTGCTTTTTCACCAATTTCTAAAAAAAGGGTATAAAGTAACAACTGCTACGAAGCTTACAAGCTAAGCGACTCGGTGTTACCGTGCGCTAAAAGTGGGTTAGAGCAAGAAAGCGTCGCGCCGCACCGCGCATGCGCGAACTGCGCCCCCCTGCGCGCGCGACGCATCGGTCGACACTTTTTACTATTTTTGTTTTGACTTTGTAGGTCTGTTGTACTAGCTAGTTTGAATATAGAATGTTGTTTTATGTGTTCGTTACAGTTCGTTGTTATTGTTTTTAAATGTAGAATAGTGTGGGACGGTTGTAATTCTGTACTTTTTTGTTGTAGTTCCAATCGTTGTACTCGTATTTCGTGATCGTTTTTTTTTGTTATTGTTAAAAGAAAAGATGCACTAAGTTCCTGTTACTGTGATGTTATTACTTTAAAATATTTTTCCAAGCTAACTTATGCAGGATTCTTTTCCATAATAATAGTTCTAAAGAGGAAAATCAATTGAAGAAAATTCCGCTTTATTAAGGCGATTACACGAGCTAAACGCGAGTTTTATAATTACTAAAAGTATATGATTCACTGCTATAAACAAGACCAGAAAAATATATGATATTCTTCAGGATATATGCTAGCATGATACTGTTTTGAAAACATAATACAATTAATTTGGCTCTATAAAAAGAAATCACGAACTTACCTCTAAAAATATCTTTCATACAATAAAAAAACATACTAATATGCATGCGATCATTCTGATTTTTTGGCAAATAATTCTACAAACAATATATTAGCATGATACTGTTTTAGTTTTTTAATCCAATCAATAGTTTTTTTGTAAATAGATCGAAACCACTCATTTCGCGCTATTTGGCCCGCAGTGGCTGCCGTAACAACCACTTTGTAGTGCAAGCTGATTAGAACTTTATTCTAACAGTATTTCAAACGAATTTTGAACCACCACAAATAGAGTTGCTAATCTAGCTCGTCTAAGTGCCTTAAAGTCTTCGCACAAGCTTATCTTCTTCGTGATCACTACTAAACTAAAGACTTTGCAGTCTTTGCACCTGACACTGTATCGCTTTTACTGTAATCCAATTGCAGCATAGAGGTATAATTTTTGGTTGTTCCTAGGTGGTTCCACACCTTGGAAGCTTCTAGTTGTAGAGATATTGAAGGTCAAAGTTCCAACCATTGACGGATGGAGAGAGAGAGGAAGGCCAAAGAAAAGATGGATGGATTGTGTGAAGAATTATATGAAAGAGAAAGGAATAAATGATACCGTGGTGTCTGACAGGGGAGAAAGAAAGAAGAAAACGTGTTGCGCCGACTCCAAATCAGGGATTGAAAACCGATACCAATTTCGGTTCTGGTTCTTCATTTAGGTTCCGGTTTTCGGCACGGTTCCGGTTCCCGTATGGGTTAGTAGTACCGGTTCAAAATGCTGTTTCCTAGAACTTTTAAATCGGATAATATGATACCGGTGCCTTGTCGCCCGATTAAAAAGGCTCCCGGAATAGGGGATGGTCTTCGGAGCGTGCTTAGGATACCATACCTTTTCTTTTAGTTCGCCTTCGTTCAGCACCTCAAAAAACAAGTTTGGACTTGCTTTGCCTAAGAACCGGTAAAATAAATGTTCTAATTTAGATTCTGATTCCTGTTCCGGTATAGGGACCTATTGGTACCGAAACCGCTAATACCGGTATTGTACCGGTATTTTGGAAGAACCGGTAACATAAAGGTTCTTAGAGGTTCCAATTTACGTTCTAGGTCCTGTTCCGGTATAGGTTCAAATAGAATGGGATAAGGGTAGGAAGATGAAGCTTATAGGTAACATACAGAACCTAAGTCACGCCTATATTGCCACCCACTGTGACGCAAATCAATTGTTTATTATAAACTGTGGGTTTTCTACTTGCAGTGGCTTCCTCCGAACTCATGTATTTATTAATTAGTTTAGGTAAAATCGCCTGAAAACCTCGTAACAAAACCGCACTCGTTAAGTCATTAGGCATTAATGATAGAATTTTAGCTGTAAATGTTATTGTTTTGAGTACTTATTTCATTTTTAGTAAATGATGTAAAAGTGCTATTGCGTAATTGGAAAATTATTATTTACAGTTTGTTTAGGTACTATGCTGTTAGTTTGTAGTGAAGTTGGTGCCTACGTAGCGCGTAGTTCAAGTAATAAGATTTTTATGTTTTTCGCCATTGTTGTCAAATTAATATCTCTTCATCTTAGGCTTTAGGCAAAACGATAAAGATGTCGATATAGTAAAAATGCTGCCAAAAAATCTTTTGTCGATCTATATTCTGTTGAAAGTACGATACCTACGCTTTGAAATTTGAAACGGATTGCGACTTGTCTCGGATCTGGTGTTTAGCATACAAAATAATCTGAAATGGGTAAGCATACTTTTTAATAATATAAACATTTTATTGAAGTAAAATTATAATGTACATTATATACATATTACGACTAGAACTATACATAAATACAAAAATAAAAACTAAACGTAAGCACCTACAACGCTGACAATAGGACACTTATGCATCAAAGTACTCCTCCGCATCGCTGTCATCCGGAAACGTGCTCAGAAGACTGGCAGCATTGCCACGTTGAATGGCAATACTAACTCTTAGACCAAAGAAACAGCCAGACCTCTGGTCACGCGATTGGGCTTGTTTCCTGATGATATGGAGGGAAGTGGAAATTAAGGTTTTTTCCTACTCCTCCGCTATACTTTCCGATTTATTAAACGCCACTGTTGATTCTGGCTTTCAGGTGTTACAGTGGTTAGGGAATCGTGTAACGGGTATGCCCCAAAAAAGAAAATGCCATCCGGTTCTAAAACCGCTGGCAAGAGCTCGACGGATAATGTCGTTAATGCTGGCGTGCCATACAATGCGACCTGCGCTCCTGTAGCAGGACAGGCCATAGTGTCCGAGGCTGTCGACAGCTTCACCGCAGTGACAACAGCGAAGCAACACAAGGTGCGCCTAAGCGTAATAATATTATAAATCCAGATAATTGTAACAAGTAACCCCCTACCACAGGGGACTTATACGTAATTGTAACAAGTAACCCCCTACCACAGGGGACTTATACGTAATTGTAACAAGTAACCCCCTACCACAGGGGACTTATACGTAATTGTAACAAGTAACCCCCTACCACAGGGAACTTATATGTAATTGTAACAAGTAACCCCCTACCACAGGTGTTCGGTCCAAAACCAGGGCAAGCTGTGACCGAACCGTCCGCAATTCGCGGAGATAATCAAATTAAATTGCCCTTATGAAAAGGAACTTACCTGGTGCATGCCGGTGGGCTGAAGGGGATGACCAGTCCTTGATCAAGCCGGTTCTGGTATTGTCTGTCTGTGTGTGTGCGTGTATAGTGTTATGATGTGGTGGGTGGATTTGCAGATCCGACTATGTTTCAACAGACGCTAGTCTCAGTAGCGCGTAACAGGTTGGAATGCAGCACTGGTAATAGTTCAAAGGCACCACCGTCAACACTTTTCACAAATATAATGTTCAATTTTCACCTCGTTCAATTCAATGTAATCTCGTAATGAATCAACGACAAGTGACGAAACGTCAAAAAACAAATTGTCAGATGCTCGGGTGACAAGACATGCGTTCGGAAACACGCATGGTACGAAACAACAGGGGACTTATACGTAATTGTAACAAGTAACCCCCTACCACAGGGGACTTATACATAATTGGTGAAATGTAGTTGTACTATTAGGTTACCTCTGAACCTTCATGGATAACCGTTATTAATAATTATGACATAAGGCGTAACGTTATGTCATAATTATTACTGGATTACTTGTAGAGTTTTAAACGAATTATTTTATTTATGCATAAAGTATCCCTCTTAAGTTTCTGTTCCAAGACTTCTATTTCAAATTCCAGGCAATTTTATGTGAACACCTATACCTTTACTCAAGTGCAGGTAAATAGGACATGTTGATATGGGTTTCTGGCACGAAGCCCTGAGGCAGTGGACGTGCCAGCCACACGTAAATACCAACGTATATCATGGTATAATAACATTAATATTAAGATAAAACTTTTATGGGCAATAAATTGTCATACATTTAATATAGTGTGTCAACTCTACAGAAACAGGACTTTTCGAGTACTTTTTTAAATTTATTATTGGTGTTCATTTTTTTAAACCATTGTAGCCTTTTTCTTTCATTGAGGAATTTTGTGAATTCTGTGACTCCAAATTTCTAAAGAATGCTTTAGGAATACGTATAGGACCTTAACGTGGTCCCACACGTTAAGGTCAATATGTCAAACTCGGTACATTTATTTTGGTTTTATGTTGGTTGAAGTGTAATGTGCTTATGTCAAGTAACAACAACACACTACAACAAAATCACAACAAACAATTTTAAACAAAACATCACAACAACAACTTAAATAGAAGAATCAGATATTCTTCCGATACGTCAATGTCAGACAGGACTTTTCGAGTAGGTAACTAAACGTTATTAGTTTCCTAAATCAATGAAAAACCAAAATGTACGCCACAAAAATACTAAAAGAATCCTTACTGTATTTCTTACTTGAATGCAGGTTACAGAGGCGGTCTTAATGCCATAGGCATTTTCTACCAGCCAACCTTTGGGTGATGATGTATTTCATTTCAGTTCATGCCCTTTGTTCACTTATATTGAAAGATGATATGAACAATGCTAGTAGGTATGAACAAACCTAGGAATCAAAGTTCTAGAAATATCTAGAAAGTGTTCAGGAAGATAGTTTTAGAGTAGAGGAAGGCCAAACAACTATGGATGGACTCTGTAAATAATGATATGGCAAGAAAGAGGAGGTATAGAGAAGTATGACAGAAGAACACGTGTTGCACAGACCCCAAATAAATTGGTATAAGGGCAGGAGAATTATGAAATATCTAGAAATTGATCAGGAAAGTTCAGAATTAAAACTAAATTGACTACTGTCCAGCAAGAAAGAAATGATTAATGTCATCCGCACTCATTTAATTACCACTTACATGTCGACTTTCTAATTATAATTGAATCAAACATCATGTACGGCATTACAATAAAACTAAAGAACTGACTGACATCGAGAATAGATGCAATTATCCAGACGAGAAAGTATTTTATATCTTTTAGGTCACAGACGTTTTACAGATACCTACTGATTGAATAGCGAGGCTAAACAATAACAGCGGCTTCATTCAATCTTCAGGTTAAGCCACACTGGCCCAGGTTGGTCCATGAATTGGTGACCATACATCATCACCATCATCATTTTAGCCGGAAGACGTCCACTACTGGACATAGGCCTCCCACAAGTGTCGCCATATTGACCGGTCCCGTGCGACTCGCATCCAACGGATTCCCGCAACCTTCACCAGGTCATCGGTGCACGATATGTAATAGATGGTCTAGCCATCCATTACGTACCAAGTTTCCTTTGCACTTAGGAAAGCATGTTTCGGCTGTTATTTATTTTTGGCAGTCGTTACAGGTAGGCAGTGGCCCGGCAGTCTGGCAACCAGTCTTACCAAGTGGTATCGTATTAACCAGTACTAATAACTGAATTGTGGAGGTGAGATAGGTAGTCGCTCTATGTAAATAATGGTATTCTGCTGCATCTGGCAAGACTGGTAGTCGATCTTAATATAGTTGGGAAAAAGCTAGAGTAGATGATACTGATAAATATGATCAGTCTTAATTATTAAGTAACAATAGATTGCTAATACTTTAATCGAAAATAATGTTAACATAAAATCCTAACCTCCTTTTTTTGCAGTCGGTGAATGAATTTAAATGCACTCTAAGAGACCCACTTTCCTATATACTGAGTTGCCCAATTTACCGTTTTATGTTACACAAAACTACTATAGGTAGGCTTCCAGAAAATATCATCATCATCGGCCTATTAATGTTCCCACTGCTGGGACAGGCCTCCTCTCTATGAGAGGGAATGGGCTATATAATCCACCACGCGGGCCCAGTGCGGATTGGTAGATGTCACATGTCTTCGAACTTATGGTTCTAGGACATGCCGGTTTCCTCACGATGTTTTCCTTCACCAGAAAATATAGAAGTATAATTTTATCAAATAAATTTTTATGCTACATGTTACTGTTATTTTTTTTGTAATACAGACTTATGCAAAGTCGAAAATTTTAAATTTGTTATTTTGTTTTTGTGTTTTCGTTAGGTCTTGATGACGTGTATACGGGCCGGAAGTGAAAAACCTCAAAATATTGTTTTTTTTTTAGCAAAGCATCAGAAATAAACATTATAATGTAACTGTGTTATTTAATTAAACGAAAAACAAGCGTGGTTAGGTACGAAACCTTCATAAGGCTATCGTAATTTGATTCAAGCGTATTTTTTCCTATAACTAACAAATAAATATGATATTGTATTCGATATCAACAAGGAATATTAGTGTATACAAATATTTTTCGGGGATAAACCTACTTTTGTGTTTTGATGGTGTTTACGTCAATATACTTATCATGGATGGATAATTAGGTCACATTTAGGTACTAGCAACTTATTTCCTGAATAACGTTAATTTCGTGTTTTTTTTAACGGCTGCCAGTGTCTAAGAATAGTTAAATTAATAAAAAATAACTTAAAATTCTCTTACTCAACTTTGAATAAAGAAATCCTGAGCGTCTAGTTTAAGGCGCTACCCCAGGCAAAAGCCGTTTTTTGTGCAGTTTTTTGGAGCCAACTCCTCTTTATCCAAAAGAAATACCAAGTAATAAAAATACATTAAATTTCTACATATTCTTAGACTGCAAAGTGGTAGTTTTATTTTTTATTTTAAGTCTCATAATGTGTAATAAATCCCCTCACAATGAAACCACAAAAATGAGAAAAAAATATTTATAACATGCTTCTTCTCGTAAAGTTAACATTATTTTGATTTGTTTCATAAACTAATGGATAGACAATTTAATAATGAACATAATGCTAGTTTTTTTTTTTTCAAAAGACGGAAATTTGATTTTATAAAGAATAAAAATCACTAATTTCGCACTATTCGACCCGCAGTGACTGACGTAAAAACCACTTTGCAGTGCAAGCTGATTAGAACTTTATTCTAATAGTATTTCAAACGAAGTTTGAATCACCACAAATAGAGTTGCTAATTTTGCCTGGGGTAGCGCCTTAAGCGTTACTGCAACGTATACGCTGTTAAGATGCAGCTCGAACGCAGCGTGTACGAACGTACGCAGCGTGACTTTATTCTAGACTAGCGTCCAGGATTCACCCGCGTAGTTCCCGTACCCGTGGGAGTAACGATGAAATGTAGCCTATGTTACTCAGGGTGAATGTAGCTTTCCAATGGTGAAAGAATTTTTGAAATCGGCACACACCAAAACACAAATTTTTCCTCTTTGTAAATATTAGTGTAGAAAAACCTTAAAAATGTTTAAACAAACTGTGCGAACTAAAAATAAAAAAAAAAACAATTTACGAAATTTTTACAAACCTATGGGTACCAAAAAAAAACTGTAATAGTACATTGTTATCCAAGGGGTGAAAGTAACTTATTTAGTCCCGAGACGGGGTTTGGCGCCCAAGCGTAGCGCGGGCGCTAATAGCTCGAGGGACTAAATAAGTCTTTAACCCGAGGTAAACACTGTGCTTTTCATTACGAATACAAGGAAAATAAAAACAAAAACACGAAACCACTCGAAAAAAAAATGAAGATCGGATTGCCGCTGTCCCGCCTATTTTGTTTTTTTTCTGCGGCCGGCTATTCAGCCTTTATTTTCACTATCGTCACTGAAAAAATAGTAAATACTGTGCCCAAATCTTTGTTATTTTAAAGAAATATTTGTAACTAAATTATAACTGAGTTATTTAAAAAAAATATTCTTTAATTAATACTGAATTTTATGTTATTTCAATTTTACATCGCGCTGTAATTTACAGGCTGTATAGAAGTCGGAACATGGTTCAATAGAAATGTGAAAATAGAACTAGATTTTTTTTTAATAATGTGACAGCTGTCAGTTGAAAGCGATTCTCCCTAGGGCTGAAAAGTAGTATTACTTTCAACCCGCTCCTCAGGCAACTTCAGACCTACTTTCCGAGTATGAGTAATGAAAAAAAGTATAAAACACTTAAAAATTAAATCATGAAGAATTTTTTAATTCTACATGATTTTATTGTTTTTTTTTTCAATGTTAAACATTATATTTACTGTTGTTTATGGGTATTTTGCTTCAAATAAAACACATTTTTTTTACATTTAGACATCGCTTATTGTAACTGAAACTGGTCATATAAGTTTGTTGGCTACTGTTAAGTTAGGTGTGTAACGCGTTGATTCACCACCTACAATGTGTTTTACTGACGTCAGTATGATGTGCGTATAGGAAATTTAGATGGGAAACCTTAAAAAACATAGTAATTGCTTCCACTTCATTGTTGCTGTAGAGGTAAAGTTCGACCACAGGTTAACAACCACAGCAAAAGTTGTGGTTTGACGTACGACTGACGTGGAGGAGTTCCAAGGTAAGGAGTTCGGGGAAGTACTATCACCAGGAATCAGGTATATATTTCAGCCACCAGCAGCATTGTTATGTCGGCTAACGGTAAAATGACGGGTATGTAACAAAACTTTCCACACCAACATATCTATAGGACATACCTATGTGACGACTATCACATCGCCCTCTTTAGTATTCAATTTCAATGTGTAACATCACTACGGGAGGACACATCCCTAGGACAGGGTGACAGATCCTATTTTTGACTCTCAACGGACGGATTTTATAATTACGAATCACATGAATTTTATTTCGTATGTTTGGGAACTGATATATTCCCGCATTCGTGACCCCGACGAGAAAGAACAAGAGGTAACAGGGGCAGCGATTCTCCATACAAATGTATTTCCCTTTTTTTCTTCCTGAATAATGCCTCTAGAGCAATCTTTAAAAAAAAACAAGGTCTACTAAACAGAAGAAATAACCCTCCAAAAGTGACAAAAATGCCCCATTGTTACGGCCCCGGTTAGAAGATTACTAGACAAGCTCGAAAAGTTTTTAACATTATAAAATGTGTGGATGGATTGGAACCTAGACATACTCTTTCTTAAAATTTTAATGACATAATCGGCTCAGTTTTCAAGGTAAAAAATGGGGAATACGAAACGCCGATTTCGTCAAAATTTTTGTGATATAATCTGTTGTGCCTATAGCCCTTTACGGGGGCAGGCTTGATGCAGCAGGGTAGCATTAGCTAGGTTCCTAAAAACGGAGACTGTTTCAAGACGTTCATGGAAGCGTTCATGGAATCATCATCTGTCTAGCCTATTGCCAACTATGTTGGAAACTCATTATATAATGGGTGGTCCACGGATCAACCTAGGTGGCAAGCGTGGTTTAACCTTAAGACCCGAGCGGCTGTTATTATTTGGCCACGAGTTCCTCATTCCTTAAGAAAACCTTTTAAGGAGTTATAGTTCTAATACAGTACAAACAGGATATTTCCGGTCTGTTATACCTACAATGTATCCTGAATATGAACAAATCGCTAAGATTGAAGAAGCGAAATTATTCATTAATGAATTCTTCCTTCCTTCCTTAACTGCCTCGTTGGTCTAGTGGTTGCAAGCGTGACTGCCGAGCAAGAGCTCCTGGGTTCGATTCCCAGGTTGGGCAAAGTGATATTGGGTTTTTAAACAACTTCAAAAAAGAGCATAATATTTCATCGCAGCCACCAGGAACGAACATGCCTTTCCAATGATAGAAGAGACCAATCAAACGAAGATCAAAACACCAATGCTCATTCCTATGGATTGTACCTGTCTTTACCACTATTCCTATATTGGCTCTAGGCTGCATAGTCGGCTGATTGTGCCCGACTGGCTGCGGTTGGTCGGGCTTCCTCTCCCATCCCAGAGCATATCTTTCCTTACAAAATCGTGCCCCCTGGTGTATCCGGCTTGTCCGGGTCAGGCTTATGTCCTGGCTGGGTGTGGTGCTCAATCATCATCATCATCATCTTAAAAAAAGAATGAGGTTCTATATTCGACTGTTCACCGATATCTCCCCATTTGTGGACCAATTCTAAAAACACATTTTTTTCTTTTGACAAAAAAAAAACTCAATCAATCAAACAAAGGTCACCGACTTCAGAAGCTAAAGTTATTCTTCACTTTTTTGTTTTTTTGAAATCGGTTTGATTTTTGCATAAATGTTTTTTTTCGTGGAGTTTTTTTCAGTAACAGCCATGAAGTCTGGCTTAGTGCTCGGTTGATGGCAATAGGCTCGCCCCTTTTTAAAGAAAGAAAGAAAGGAAAAGCATTTAAAACTTACTAGTAAAAATTAAACAGATCAAAAAAATAAGAAAATTAAAAGAAACGAAACTCTTCCTGTACGAAGCCAAAAGGCTCCTATCTCAGCATGGTGCTGTAACATTAAAAAAAGTCACAGCGCTGGTATTACATGGGACTTTAAACATAACATGGCGAAATGTGGGATACACCTCTGCCTACCCTTCAGAGTTTAGAGGCTTGATGTTATGTTACTCTTCCTTCCTTCTGAAACTGCATAATGACGCTGCCTTGTATTTCCCTTCCTGACGTATGTTTATATCATACAACAGATGAAACAATGTTTTCCTTGTTGAACTCATCTTCATGACTATAAGTCCTATTTTGATGGTTATTTTATTGATTTTATTATGTTGTTTACTTCCTCTAGGGATTCATTGAGGGTTTTATACTACATTTGTGACGTGGTTACGATACTGACCATTCATGAACAATTATAGTGGTCAAGTTTCACATATTCTTAAAAGTCAATTATTGACAATATAAACACAAATTCACGGTTGTTTTCAGATGTGGCCTGGTTGATGGAAATAGGTTTAGCCTCTATTAGATGGCACTTTAACATTTTCAATTTTCAGTACACGTCAGCTATACACATAATACGAGTATAAGTAAGCCATTCATTGTAATATGCTGTGCACTGCATCAAACTGTGTTGATGATGATGTCCTGATGTCTTAATTTTGAGAAGTGCTCATTTTGAGAAGTGCTATTTTGAGAAGTGCACATTTTGCGCCAAGTGCACATTTTGCGCCAAGTTTTGAGCAGTGATGATATAAATGACACAAAGTAACGTATCTGACTGGGTCAAACATACGATCTAACACGTAAGTTGAGGCTGGTATACAACTAGACTCTTAGCGTCAGTTCATACCGCGACGCGTGACGTTACTGAATGAAATGAAATGTGTATCTTTCCGTGTAGAAAATGAAGTTATATTTTAAATAGCTCTATTAAAATGTGCGCGCAGTCGGTTCGCTCGCGTCTCGGTGTGAATCAACCCTTATTGGTCAGACCAGACTGTATAGCACTTTAAGAACTATGGGTGAACTACACCATAAGGTAAATAAATCCATTAGTAATAATTTTCGTGGGTGTTCTATATTTTACCATTGACGTCCTTTCCTCAGCCATGCTCTTAATTTTATCACATCCTAGTAAAGTATTACGTGCTCTAATTAGAGTGGAAACTAATTAATCGACGTTCGATTATTACTTCCTATCAAATGACGTCAATCAGAGCGAATATTTAGGTTTATCCTGGATATTGAACTTTTAAGCACAATGATAAGGAGGTTGGAATCCACAAAAAAAAATACGGTTTATATGATAACCTCCTGGTTTCCGAGCGCGGTTTTCCTCTAATTCAGCCTAGTTGGGATTTACCTAAAATTAAACTAGGACTTTTAACTACCTACTACTCGTACTTTGATCGAAGAATGGACAGCCGTTCGCAGACTTATGGTATTTACTGCTCGTAAGTCGGGGCAGTCACCAATAGGCCACCGCTGCTCCTTCTGCACATTGCTCACTATGCAAGTTTCATGAAACTTCATCATTTTTCTGAAGCTGATGATGATTGTAGAATTATGTCAGACAAGCCTATTAACACTTTTCACGTATTTAACCTTTTTGGTTGGTGTAACCATTCTGTGTATATCCGTCTTTGTAATAATTGTCAATATTAATTAAATTGGCCTCTGAACTGTTAACTGTGCAGTTAATTGAATTAAGTCTTATTTACACGGAGAGAATTTCTCGCTTCAAAGAGTTGATACTCGTAGTTGAAAAGAGATTATGAACGTTGACTTCTGTAAATCGTACGTTGTTACAGTATATAAAGGGTGTAAAACACCTCTTCACGAAGCCGAAAGGCGCTTGTTCTCCCTATCATTGCGATCATTTTTTTGTGCTACACCATACCTGGGAACCTTCTAGTTACAGAGATATGGGGGGTCAAAGTTACAACTTTTTGACAAGTTTTTTTTTTAAATACAATTTTTTTTTAAGATTTTGACTTCTAATACCTTCACGACCCCCGTATTATTCAATTCATCTATCAGCACAATGTTTTAAGTGCGTTACATTGAGTTCTACCACAAAACATGATTTATAACCTCAAAAAAAAAAGTTGTTTTGCAGCAATCATTTTTGCGTAAAGTTACTTAGTTTGATGTTTACGGCTTTGCGAAGAGGTGGTTTACACCCTGTATTACTTCAGGTAGCAAGTATCATGTAAAAATACTCGCATGACGGAATATGTAACTCGTATTCAAGCAATGACTAAATAATCATGTAGGCTATCTGTAAAATAAACGAGAGCATGAAATGTCAATAAGAATCAAAAACACGGACGTTGTGATGACAGATAAGACTAATTGATGACAGATAATATTCCGGATACAGCGAAAAAATATGTAAAACGCCTTGAAAAGTGCCATTTGGTTCCTGCGGCAGTACTTCAAGTTATCATGACCTTAAAATTCCTTCATAATTTCAGCCGAAAGACGTCCAATGCTGGACATAGGCCTCCCCCAAGTCAAATCAAATCACATTAACCGGTCCCGTTCGACTCGCATCCGACGGATTCCCGCAACCTTCACTTGGTCGTCGGTCCACCTAGAGGGATGTCTTCCAACAGTTCCAACGCATCTTTTTTGGGCCCCATCGGCCATCCGTTCTGCGAGCAATGTGCCCACTGTCACTTAAGTTTGGCAATTTGTAGTAGCCCAATTAAAATTCATGAAAATTGCCAGACTGTCTTGCTAGTTTATCAAAAAACTCGACTCGTGTGAACCAGCCTTTTATTCTCAGAAAACACACCCACCTCTGATAGCCGGCACTGACTCGCGGATACAGGATACATACGATATCTGTTTTCCATCAAGGACTTTAACTTGGGTTCATTATGTAATGGATGCCCACGTGCCTCCGCTTGGCGCCTCGCGGTCTGCTTATAAAAATGGTCACTCGTTTTGAGAAAAAAAAAGAAGTAGTACCTATAGGTAGTATGTAAATGCCAATGATGTGGTGGTCAAGGCTGTTAAAAGACTTACTTTATTGTATTGTATCACTGTATTTGCTCATATTTAGTAACGTAGGAAGCAAAAAAGTCAATGAAACATCCCTGCTTTTATATTTAATTATTTAAAAATAAAAAGATTAAAAAAATTATTAAATATCATTATTTTTACTATTTTTTTTTTCAATAATTTCCTCAGCATGAATAATTCTTAGATTTTTCTTTAATATCATCAAATAAATAATAATAAATAAATAATAAAATAAAAATAAAAAAATCTGTTGAATAGTTCTCGAGTTTAATGGTAACAAACTTATAATAAAATCTTTCCTCTTTAAAATATTACCACAATTTTTTTTTTATCCAATAATTATGTACAATATATACACACTAACACTATAATAGAAATAAAAATATGTACAAGTATCAAAAAGGGGTTACAGGGCATCGAAAAATTAGTCTATTATTGCCAAACTAACAAAATTCGACTTCGAATATTTTACATTCCTATTGAGAATCAATTTCACTACAAAGATAATCAAATAAAAGCTGTGTCATAGCTCCCGTTTCCATAAATATAACTTTTAAATAACAATAAGAATGAGATCAGTGCTCGACTCATTTATTCAATATATTTATGTTGTCAGCATATTTATTGTCAGTTCTAGAAGTTTTATCTTATGTATGGGGAATACTTCTGACGTCATTTCTGCTTTAGGTCATTTTTTCTATATTCAGGGAGAATATTGGTGTGTTCAATTCCTGCTTAAGTCGGGCAAAGTTTTTTTATTTGGAATTCGTCAGTATCAGATTGGTGTCAGATTTTTTTTGGATCCTATTTAAGGGACTTTCCGTATTTGTTTTTTTTTTAATGGGACAAACCCGCCACACTATTCCCAAACCACTGTAACTCCTGAAAGCCATAATCAACAGTGGCGACATCAGAAAAGCGCCGAGACAATAAAGCTCAATGAAGTCCCATAGAATGAATTTAACTGCCATGGATCCCGCAACGAAATAAATCAGAAAGTATAGTGGAGGAGTAGGAAAAAACTATAATTTCCACTTCCCTCCATATCAGCAGGAGACACAACGAAACATGGCCAATAGGCACAAAGGGACGTTTACAACTGGGATACGCCCAGTTGCCTAGCACTACGGATAAATGGTCCTAAGTTGTGAGCTGTTATATTTGATTCCAATAATAGGTATGTCAAAAACGCTTGAACACACGGAAAATTGTTCTAGTTTGTTTTGTTTCAGTCATCAGGTACTCCTGATGTTTCGAATTTAAGGACCGTTCTACTGCTCGTTGGGTTGACGACATTGTCAGGGTAGCGGGGAACACCTGGATCAGGGAGGCACAGAACCAGGAACTGTGGTGGAAGAAAGGGGAGGCCTATACCCAGCAGTGGGTGATTCCGGGCTGATATGATGATGATGATCAGGAGTAGAGAAAGGCGGGCTGAAACCAGTCGAAGGGTCCGCGCGAATGTACTTATATCTCTCAGGCCCCCGGCACATGGTTGTAGTAGGAATAGAGGGTTTTTAGTCGAGTGCGATATAACCCTCCGCTTGCCCCTTTGAGGACATCCTCATGGATACCCTCCAAGGGCAGCGGGGAAGTCAGCAATATGGAAGGGGTTCGCAAGGGCCGAAGCCTGCCAGGACTGCGAGACTGTTCGAAAGAGATCCCGTGACCCCGGAATATAAAGGGCGAGGAAGGAACATGGATGGATTTTAGTCAGTAAAAGTCTGATACTCCCTCCCACTCCGCCCAGAGCGGGAGGAGTAATTTGATGATTTCCCATCCGAAAAAAAAGGGCAGCGGACTCATTAAAATGAAAATAAGGAGTAGAACTTGTAATACTCGAGCAGTTCTAGTTAGACTGCCTCGTTGGTCAAGTGAGCATGAGGTCCTGGGTTTTTGAGAAATCGATCAGGAATTTCCCAATAGCAACCACGGAGTTTGGGTTCGTCCCTGGTTGATGGCTATAGGCTTGCCCCCTACCTATTACATTGGACTTAAACATAACTGGCGAAATGTGGTGTACTATTAGATACACCTCTACCTAACCCATCGAGGATAACAGCCATTATGTCATGTTATGTTCTAGTTCAGTGTTTCCCAACCTGTGGTCCACAAGAGCCTCGAATTTGTACGAAACGTTAAATGTTATTCGTACTTTTTAACTTGCACAGAAGATGTAAGGTCCACCCAACCTTATTGAACTTATTAGAGGTGATATTCTAAAAGGTTTAAAATGTATTAACTTATTCCTACTTCCATATGAATGATTGCTAAATTTGTCGAGCTCACTTTGATCGCTTTTGTATCCATCACTATCTTAATTCTAGATATAATCCTGTCGGTGTCATGTTTATCTTGGACGTTATGGTCCCTGCTAAAAATAAAAACACCAAAGAGGTCCCTGGTCCAAAGAAGGTAGGGAACCACTGTTCTAGTTGGAAAGGTTTGACCAATCCAACTAGAATAGTGGTTCCCCACCTAAATAAACATGAACACCGACAGGATTATATCTAGGGGGGTGAATCTTCACAAAGAAAAAATCAAAAGTCATCGTTAGTGACAGGCACGTGAAATATTTCAGTGTCGTCTTTGCGATGCCAACGCATCTAGAATGTTTCTAGTATGGTTTATAAGGCTATCAGGGCCTCAATTTTCTGCTATCACAATAATGTCAGAATAGTCTGTCATTGACTTCATAATTGTTAATTTTGACAAGTTTGGTAATCAACTAAAGAAGATAATGGCGTCAGTATGACCAACCACTGACACTCCATTGAAAGAAATGGCATCGAATGGTAATCTCGTACATGACATGACAGAGTGACTGGTGCTTTTTACGAACTTCTTACTACTTCAGATTGCTTTAAACACTAATAAATGATTTTAAATATTTATATGTGAAATCTAGCGGGTTTTATAATAATGGCAATACGATAATATTGTCATCTAACACAATTCTATTACGAGACCATTGACCGACCAATGATCGATCATTATGAATTTATTAGCAGATTACGAACTTTAAGCAAAATGACAATGGGATGAGAATGGGATCGTGTTGGAATGACGAATTTATAAAATAACAGACTCATTTATTTTTCCCTCGAAAGAATACGAACTGTAGAGAATAGCACATACCATCTTAACAAGCATCGCTGTCCAGGGTGCATCGGACGGTATATTTGCCATTCTATCGCCATTAGTAGAGGTTATTTGAATGCACAAAAATAACTAAAGAAGTGTGAATAAACTCATCAGCGCGTAAGAAGCTTTATGAAATAATAATTTAAATATTTCCATTTGTATTTTGAATTCAGGAAAACAATTCTATTATTAGTAGTATTTCCTGCAAAGACTTCCGAAAGACCTGATGAAAAGTCAAAGGCATTTTGTGTTTTTCAGCTGTATGCATTGAGGACCTCATGATTTCACAGATTTTAAAGTACCGAAAAAAACCTTTTAGATTAGAGTAGTCTGGTAATTTATGGTAAGTTTTATACTTACCATAAATTACCATTATCAACCATAATGTTTATCATTATGGTTGATAATTACGTTGCCTATGTTTGCCCGTGGATGGGTGAACACCTATTGCATATCGAGTTTCCTCCGTGCGTCGTAAATGCAATGCAATGCAAGGCAATGGTCTCGACTGTCATTTATAAAACAGACGTTAAAGGTACTCGTAAGTCACTGGCTTGAAAGTTTGACAGTCAAACAGTCAGTAAAGTCAAAGGTAGTCCGGGGGACTACCTTTGACTTGACAGATTTGTTATGATTGACAGACTATTGGGAGGTATTGTACTGCCCAGTTAAAACTGAATTGTGGAGGTCAGTGTAAAATACTAATGGTATTCAGCGGAATCCGATAAGACTGGAATTCGACCCCAACACAGTTGGGAAAAGGCTAAGCAAATGCTGATGATCATAAAACACATGATATTCAAGTCCACCTTTATTAAAATTAAATAACAAATTATTATCCGGGTATTAGATATTAGCAATATCCACGTAAAGGCCGCAAAGGGCCGCCATACGTGACCTCGTACAATGTCATCATTTATATTTAATTATCCCAAACTGGTTCTAGTGGCCTTGGCAACGATTTAATTATATCATGTGTAAAAAATCATAGCTATTTCTGATGGGATTATGTTTTGTATCAATGGTGTTTTTGTAGTATCATGCTTGTTATATGTTTGAACGAGCTGTGCCCCTCGGATTTATCCGTCGTTTTAGTCCATAACCATGCTGTTGCAAGTTGGGTTTTCAAATGAAAAAAGTTTTTTTCAAATCCGACTGGCAGTTGCAGAGATTAACGCGTTCAAATAAAAAAACAAACAAACTCTTCAGATTTATTATTTTAAAGATATGTATGGAATATGTGTAGACCTCTCACTAGGTGGACCGATGACCTGGTGAAGGTTGCGGGAATCCGTTGGATGCGAGTCGCACGGGACCGGTCAATGTGGCGACATTTGGGGGAGGCCTATGTCCAGCCGTGGGCGTCTTTCGGCTGAGATGATGATGATGATATGTGTTGGGTCAGTATACTCTTATGCTTGACTCATACCATGAAAAGGGTAAGTGAACGTGAATGATTGTCCTCCTTGTGGACCATGTATTTTTATAAAATACTCGTATGTTGTACAATTTTTACAAATTGTTGTAACCAATAAAATAAACATGACATGAATTTGCTAAAATATGCAGCAAACCTTACACTTTTCCATACCTTGCCGCTCTGTAGTTTCGTAATCAGTCTAAAACATTTCCACTGCTGGGACACACACTTCTATGCGACAGGGAGTGGGCCAAAATCCACCACGAGGGCCCAATTGCGTAGAAGTTGACCTGTCTTTGAAGTTTTATTTCTAAGGCATTTCATTTACTTCACGATGTTTTTTTCTTTCTACACATAGTAAATTGCCTGCGTGGTTTGAACCCAAAGTCGCGCTTAATTATTATTTTTTTAAACCCGACGTAAAAATAGGGGGGTGATAAGGGTTTGACCGCTAAATGTGTGTCTGTCTGTCTGTGCCGTACCGTAGCTCTTATTGAACGTTGTGGTAACTTCCACGATACGCATATCAACATACAGATTATTGGTGTAGTTTTTAGTTTAAATAATATCGCCACGCCTTACTGTTACTCATAATTATCCTTATTTAGTAAACTAGACCCTCCCATAATATACTAAACTAAATTCTATACTTTATGCGCACTGTCCGACTATATAGTTTCAATACAAAATAAAGATAAGCTTCAAGTATATTTACGTTTGTATTTAAGATAAGATGGTATCTCTGAGTTTTAAGTAAGTATTTTAAGTTGCCACCGTAAGTTAGGTTAGGTTAAGGAATTTTAAGAAATTAAATCATTATTTAAATATTTGTGTGTTTTACAATGTTGATCTTGTATTACACATATTTTAAAATAACTACTGGTAGCGATACTAAAACAGCAATAAATGTTCCCAACACAGCACTCCCAATGGGTCGGTTTCTAGTCTATCCGAATGCAAATAAATACCAGTATTGTATATGGACTTTCAGGCCACTGTAACCATTGTAAAAAATCTATCAACGAAACCCGGGACCAACGGTTTAACGTGTTTTCCGAAGCTCGGAGGATACTCGGTATGTAATGGTTGGTCACCAATCCATGGGCCAACCTTGGCAAGCCCGGCGGAAGCACATGATCGACCCGCGCCGCTGTTATTATCTAGCCACAAGCTTCTCAATAATTCAAACCTTATTATCCCTTGTCCATGAGCACCAAATCGCTTCCATTATGTATTAATGTCGGTCCAGTCTTCATGTGTCATAGACAACTCGTTGGTATAGATAGCTTCATGTAAATTTAGGTACTGGATTCAAACTGACCTAGGAATTAAGTGTGACACTATAGGTATATGGTTATTATTTGATGATACATTATTCAAGACACGTTGATTCTAATGCGGGATTCGGAACGTGGGTTTTCATTTGATAGAGGCGGGTCAAATACAGCTACATGGTTTTTTTGGCGTTTGGATGACATTGACATTGACCTTTATGAGTGTTTTATGAAAATGTTGCAACACATTACTCACAAATGCACAGAGCATCTATATATACAAATGTTTACAAACAATCAAAATGGTGGAGCCAGTTCGGTTTTTGTTCGAACGATATTTCTTGACGTTTCTAGATTTTATGACAGCTGTCATTATTCTGCTAATAGCGGTCAAATCAGAATAAGAATCTAGAGCAATCGACTAGCCTAGAGAATGTTATGGAATCCTGGTACTTTTACTTTGAGAACCCAGAATGTTCATTTTGACTCCTGATAAATCTTTGGATTTATCTTTCATGCAAAGATATTGAAATAAGTACACTTATGATAAAAGGACAACGTATTAAGTTGTCGCTGTAAAATGGAAGCATGCTACCATTATAAATGAGAAAGTTTTAGTTTGGATGGATGGATGTTACTCTTCGACGCAAAAATACTGAACGTATTTGCATTTTGGCACACAGATAGTTTATAACCTGGGTCAACAGAGAGACCCGTGAGATAAAGCAGCAGGCATAAACTATAGTATAAATTAAGGGGCTACCTCACGCCAACGACCTTGAGCGAGTGGGAGAAGTTTAGCAATAGCGTATACCCGTGCGTGAGAGTGGTCAGCGATACACTGCCGCCCGTCGCCCCGAGGAGCCCCGCTTCAATGCGCACCAAGATTATTCGAAAAAAACAACCCACCTTGATTTATCAAACACAATACGGATAAAAGCCGTATACTAATATAAAGGGCAATAAATTGTCTTTGAGATGATCTAAGTTTCATGCAAATACGCCCGATAGTTTTTGCGTGATGATCCTTTTTTTTTGCCGCGTTAGACATTACTTTACAAATTAATTACACTAAGTTATAAAAATATTTCTTCACATTTTCACATATCAAATTATGCAAGAAATGGTCTAGTATAAAATATATTTTTTTCAAATAAATTAGACTAGAAGTTAAGACGTGATGATCAATTTAAAATCACTAAAAGTCATGTATCTGCGCCTTAACTGTCAAACTTTAAGGCCTTTGCCTCATACTTTCAGACTTATTGTCAAACTTTGAGAAACTTTTCTCAAGCATTGTTGGCTCTCAAAATGTAAGAAAATAGTCCGTGGATTAAAGTATGTTATTTTATACCTCCGATTAGCAATTGATACCAACATTACATACGAATATTATTCTTGCCATGTGTACAGCACATGTCAGTAAATGCTAGTGCATTCTGAACACCTGTTGGGCCGTTCATTGTATTAATAATTGCTTTATATTGTTTAAACTAATCAGTATTTATGAGCAGTCGGAACTTCGAGGAAGTCTAAAGAGTAGAGGGTGACAACTTAGGACCTAGTTTACAGTGTGTTCTCCAGTTATGGGATTGCTTAGTTCATAACATTATAGCGGGAGCATGCGTCGTTCATACAAACGTAATACCAAATTAATTTGTAAATCAAACATATTCTTAAGATATTGTGTATTTATTTCGATTGGGTTACAGAATATCTATGTACATGTCAGTAAATGCTAGTGCATTCTGAACACCTGTTGGGCCGTTCATTGTATTAATAATTGCTTTATATTGTTTAAACTAATCAGTATTTATGAGCAGTCGGAACTTCGAGGAAGTCTAAAGAGTAGAGGGTGACAACATAGGACCTAGTTTACAGTGTGCTCTCCAGTTATGGGATTGCTTAGTTCATAGCATTATGGCGGCTGTTAATTACAGGAAATTAATAGAAACATCTGGCGTCATGGGGAATACGCTTTATGCGTCTTGTCACGTATTCAATAAATAAATATAAATAAATATCGCCGGACATTACACACAGCGCCATCTAGTGCCACACTAAGCAAGGCTTGTGTCGTGGTCACCAGACAGTTGATATACTACATATATACTTTTTGTTTGTAAATACATACTTATTATACATATAAACATCCATGACTCGGAAACAAATGTCCATGCTCATCACACAAACATTTGCTCTTACCGGGATTCGAACCCGGGACCCTAAGAACGTAAGGCAGCTTCACTACCGCTGCGCTATTCGGGTCGTCAAATAAATCAATCCAAACAAATTTTATCGACTAAAAAATTATGTGTGGCGGTTCGGAATGATGTACTGAATAATCTAGGTAATGTTTAGTGTGTCGATGTCCGTTCCACCTTGTATGTGTATATTGTTTATGTCATATAGACTCGACACAGCCTATGGCAGTCTATTGCTGGAAATAGGCTACGCTACGCTTTCCGCATTGAGTCTGTCCTGACTTTTTTGAGGTCGTCGTTCCAGCAAAAAAAAAGACAATATTATAGACTTCAACCTCCAAATTTTTACGGCGTTTCTTCTGCCTTTGACCGACTTTAGAATCCATCTTTGAAAGGTATTGGTCTCCTATCTGCAAGCGTCGCCCTTCCCGAAGGGCCGTTCCCGACTTACATAATAGATAAGACAAATTTATATGAAAACGGGTATTTATCGCGAATTTACCTTTAATTTAAACCCGACGTTTCGACCGGATTGCACCAGCCGCGACCCGATACCCGTTTTCATATGTTTTATAATGTGTTCTGATCGTGAAAGTTTAAAAAAGACAAGACAAATTTAGTCGTGTTTGAAATAATATTTAATTGTAGACTGATGGAAGCCTTGTTCGCTTTTGCAACGCCCATTGATGTGTCCAATTGTCCATTGCTACTTTCATTTTCAAGGCGTCAAACGAACTGTGTAGTGAGTAGAAATCCATTTCTAATGGTTAACTAACTTATGTTCTTATTTCCTTTTTATTTTTTTCAAATGTTATTTTCTTTTATCGTATTTAAAAAAAAATATATTTTATAAACTTAAAATGTACTTAAAATCAAACTAATCACGGAAGATATCCCGTAAGTGAAATTTTAAGTTTATATCGTGGAAGCATAAAACATTGTTTCATATAATTTTTTTTTTGTATAATTTGTTAATAGGCATAATTTACAAATACCTAATGTACCTATTTCTTTTGTCCATAATTTTTTTTAAATAATTCTTTGTTAATTGAGAGGTCTGGCTCTTGTGATACAGGAACTCCTAGTAGGTACAAGAGTCAGGGCTACACTGATTTTTGAGCAATAATTTGTAAAGATTTATTATTTATTTATTAAATTTTAAGATTGCATGCTGAATGAAGTCAGTGAAATATGTTAAACCTGTGTAAGATACTAATGTACTATATTTCATGCCAATAAAGAAATCTTAGAACTGTGCGTTAAAAACGGCTATGTGCTTGTCGAGACTCAAGCTCAAGTAGTCAAGTTACCTCAAGTCAACTCAAGTTTAAACTCTGAAACGAGAAAGGCTTTACATAAGATTGCCATCAGCATAATGTAGTTTTCGAGTTTCCGATTATCGGTTTCACCCTGTCCATGTCCTCTTTTTCCTCGGTAAGCTAGCATAACGCAGGGCAACATACGAGGCTGGTTTCTGCTTAGCCGGACTATCCTGTGGGCGTCTTGTGTGAAAGGCCTTCAGTCAGGGGTGTCTAAGGTCCATGTTGACCAAAAATATGACGGTCTGATTATCTAAAAACAGCTGTTTAAGACACATTTTTGTATGGGAACATATCACAGTGACAGCTGTTTTTGGATAATCAGACTGTTATCTTTTCGGTGAACATGGACCTAATATGTCTTTCCACACTACATATAGTTGACAGAGTAGTATCAAAGTATTATAAACACGATCAAACCATGAACTTCTTTTACTGATTACCTTTCTTTGGTACCAACTGATGTAATGTTATTATTTTGTTGCACGAGAATGTTTTCTACGGTGTCATTAACAAGGTTGAATTTCGACACTTTCGAAATTCTTGTTTTATTATTTAGGGTGCAGTCAACTGTTGTTAGATCTGAATTGTTTGTTTTGTTTCTCAAAATAATTATTTTAATGAGTTATGTTTGGAGTTCAGTGTCTATGTGTTTAAGTACATCTCATTTTATTTACATTTAGATTTATTTTTTCCTAGATTTTTCTTCATAGAGAAATAATTTTTAACTTAGCTTCGATAATAATTATTAAATGCCATGTATTTTGGCATTTTTAATTATGTGGCAGACTCAATGACGATTATGGAGGACCAACATTCTCTGCCAGTGGTGGCATTGCAATCGCTTGGCTGATGCAACTTGAACCAGAACCTTGTAATATATTACATAATTATCTTTATTTAACCATTATAAAATCATTTTCTAAACTTTTGAACTAACTTTTTATGTTATGTAAAATGTGTAGGTGTGTCTATTGTTAATCATTAAATCATTCAAAAATGCAACTTTGATTTTGTGTTTAAAATCAATCTAAATATTGATAAGTTTTAAAATTCAAAATTATGAATGTAAAAAAAGTTGCATAATTTATTTAAAAATTATGAGTGGTGTTGTAGAAGAAATATTGTGTTCGTGTGTAAGGGTTTCATAAAAATAATATAAAAAACAGTTTTAAAAATTCAAATGTATATTTTCTACATTTTTCAAAATGCTTATTCAGCAACAATTAGCTAGAGTATTCACCTAACAGTCTTATTATTTTACAAGAGTATAAAATCACTGCCATAGTCGAAAAGAAATGCAATGGGTACATAGAAATGCAAGAAATACCATTCAGTTTTGTTGACAACGAAGAACATCAAAAACATAACATTAATGATAACATAGAGCTGTCACACCAACTCGAGATATTTCAACTGAATTATTCTACTTACCTACTGTTAATCAATAAATAATCACTTACGCTAAGGTAACTTCGATAAATTAAAGAACGTACGTTCCTAGTCTTCGACAAGACTTATAAACAATCAAGTTTATCAGCAGATAGGCAGTAACAGTCTTTGGTTCCCTATTTACATAATTACAAAGTTTAATTTACTTTAACATGATACAATTTCCTCTTCTTCCTATTTGATGAAAATGCAGTTCTGCTGGATGATATTAGTTTGTGGCGAATTGATGAACATATTACTGACATTTTATTTCAATGAAAAGTGAATTAAATTATTTGATATGAAATGGGATGCGACATGCTAACTTAATTAATAAACTCCCGTAGGATCTAGACCCAAAGCCATTTTGAAGGAGTAACAATAAGACGAAAATAAAATAAAAAAATTAAACCTAATACACATTAGTGGGGTCAAGTGCGACCATTTTGATTGTTAACTAAATACACTTAACACTAAAACAGTTTTTTTCAGTACACTCCGGTGGGATCAAGGCCCAACATTTTGAAGCACAGATAAAATTCTTCACACGAAACAAAAACTTCTTCAGTACACTCCCGTGGGATCGAGCACGAACATTTTGATGAACAGGATGCAGCAATTCCAAAAAAGTAACTCAGGATATTTGAGATAAATCTCTCAAATCAGTAGACACCGGTGGGATCCAGGATAAACATCTTGATGCCTTGAATAATTTTCTTCACAAAAATTCATAAATCTTCCGAAAATCAATAAACTCCAGTGGGGTCCAACACAAACATTTTCGATGATTTTCTTCAAATTAATATTCTCAACTTGATTGATGATTTTTGGAATCTTCAATAGATGCCAGTAGGATCCAAAACTTTGATATCCATATTTAATTATTGTTGAACTTGAAAATATCGATCTTATTTACGATGTAGGAGCGCGCGGGGAATAGAGTGACGTGCGTTCGCTTCCGTGGATGTCTCACGACTGTGGCAATGCGACCACGTGCCTTCCTTTTATAACGCGCTCTCGTGCGCACTCGCGCATTTTTTTTTGCAATTCGAATTTGGAAGCTTTCAGCCGGGTGGGCGTCGATGCGCCCCCGCCCTTACAATATATTTTTTGCAATATTTTTTAATGCCACGCTGCTAGTTAGCACATGCCGTTACAGATAATATACAATTTAAATATTCATTAATTTCGTTTATAATGAATGTCGAATTTAAAAAACAAATAGTTGATTGATTTTTAAACAATATTTTTAAAAGTATGATAAGTATGTCAGATCAGTTTTATGTAAGTAGTTATTTATAGATTTTAGATTTAAATAATTTACTGAAGCCATTTATCCTGTTGCGGCTTAAAGTTAATACTTATATCCATGGTCGATAACTGGTTAAAACACCCTAATTTAAATTACCTCGTCACAAAATATTATGAAATTGCACTTTTTCAATTTTTAAATAAAAAAAAATATTTCAAGTAAAATAATTATTGTTAAGTACCGTTTGCATTAAAATAACTAAAATCAATTGCAAATAATCTGCTTTGTAAAATGTATAACAATGCTATTATTTCTGTACGTGATGTTTGACATCCATTAAAATGCAAACAGTCTGATTGTTTTCATTAATCAACAATTTGATTAAATTATTTTACCAACTGCAGCACAAATCGCATACCTAAGAAAACTAGTAGAATATGTGTGAAACAAGTTAACGTTCTTATTACAAGCAGGTTATAACTAAGTTCATTTAAATATAGACTTAGGTAAATAATATTAATAGAAAAATTTGAAAATTTAGAAAAAATGTATCGGCGTCGTTACAATTTATTTTTATATGATTAAAAAAGATTAACGCAACTGGGTGTTTTTTTTTAATAAAAATGTCTTGTGTCCTAAAATTACTTTCAGTTATTTTAAAAAAATACAAATTTTATATAAATTATAAATTTATTCGTTGAATTATATATATTTGAAATATGTAGCATTAAAGTCTGGTTTTTCCATACGATACTATATTACGCTATACATACCCGCTATTGTTATTTGTTTTGCATGGACATATTATACCTACTTGGATAATTTGATAGCCTTTAAAACCATGTAGGTATGAGAAATTCATTGAGGAAACTTTATGAATGAAACTTGTTTACTACAACGATTTAATAATCACTACACCATTAATATATACGCAGATGAAATAAGGAATTAATATTATTTAGGTATTGCGAACTTATAAAAGAAAAAAAAGAAAAATGCAAAATTTTAACTGGTCCGAACATTTTTAATTGGCTGGAAAAATGTGATGCGAATTCTTGTTCTAAATTCAAATATCTACAATACTCGGTAGTGACATGGGTTCGATCTTTCACACATGTCTTGTCGCGTCTTCGAGATGTTCGCTCGCTGAGACTTTGAACTTGTGTCGAGAGAAATCGTTACGTGCCATCGTGATATATCAATATTGGATATCGCTGATAATTCACTACTACCTTTCAAGATCGTTTTGACATACTTTTGATGTATGTATTAACAAGTCTGACTCAGGTTCTATCTTATCTTTCTTTCTAGTACGGCACTATAAAGTGCTTAAGAATTATTTATTTTTGTTTCTAGTAACTAGAGGTAAATCTTTTAAATCCGGTTGCCACTGGTTTCGCCCGCAAATCCTGCAACCCTAAAATAAAACCCTTATAATCCTGTAAACGCTACCGCTATTGTTTTTACCATTCCGTAATTTTTCCTACTAAAATTAAGAAAAAGACTATTATCTTAAAGTAAAATATATTCTATATTTACGGGATTAAAATTTAGGATTTTTTTAATCTTGCACCGGATTACGATAATGTTTAGTGGGGTTGAAATTAGTGACGGATTAAAAGATAACATAATAGGTAAGGAGCTTAACAAAAGATTTGATCTTTGACGACAATATTGATGTTCCGACCGACTAATTTAAACCCCTTTGGCGCTTTTTATTAGGGTATGCGGGTGGTTATAAAGTTGTGGAACGAAAAATTAGCATTGCTAAAGACTAAAGAGGATTATGCTGAAGAAACTTTTTGCTGTCTCCCGGTATTCCCATTCTGTGTCCGAGAAACAATTTTGCATTTGTTTAGACTAAAGTTGGTATTTAGTGTAAAGTGACGCAAAAAAATAGTTTGGTAATGGGTAAATACGATTAAATAAGTGTGTTATTTTCCTGTGGTCTTTGGACGTCATAAACCAAAAGATAATTTAACTAGGTAAGTAATTTTGTAGATTCCCGTACCTAATACTGCTGATGCTTCTGTAACATAAAGGATTAGAAATTTTTGCTTTGTTCATAGATTTCATGTTTTTATTTTTAGAAATAAACAGTAAGTATGTAACTATTTCGTGTAACAATTATTATCTCATAGTAAAATTGACCTTTATTAAAATTCATAATGTTGATAATAATACCAATATATTACTGACCTAGTTCCGGTTTTTGACATTTGTGACATCATAATGGCACATTTAAATGGCTCATCAATTTGCGGTTATTACTACACGTTCGTGTTTTAAACAATGCATCGATAAATGTTGTTAAACTATTCTGTTGTTTACTGGATTCTGTTTCTTACGTCTGCCTATTGTAATATAGACACGTTTCTGTAATTTACTGAAGAATTATATTACGGGGATTTTTCAGAATGTAAGAATCGATTTTCGTCATGATTATCTATTATGATTTAGCGGTTTTGGTTTCATGACACAATTAGTTTTGACGCATAATGCTATAAAATGATGTAGTTGCACTCTATTTAGATTAGATTAAATATTAAATGTAGGTACACACATCAAAAGTGTCCAGGGATCAAGCATTTTTATGCGGATTTCTTGAGATTGAGATGTGGTTTTGTGTGTTTTCTGATGAGTCTCGTTTTGGTATGAGACCGGATACAAGACGTATACGACACTGGAGAACCCCTGGACGCCAACAGCGATTAAAATCCTGCCAGGAAGTCCATCCTTATAGTGGTGGAACCATCATGGTATGGGCGGGTATTTGGATCGGCGGAAGAACTTGAGAGTTGATTTGGATCAGAGGCAACCTCAACGCTCAAATTTATGCTGAGACGATTGTATCAGACGTCATCGTTCCTCTACAAGTGCAAATCGGTCCCTTATTTCAGTTAATGCATGATAATGCACGACCGCACACCGCAAGAGTTGTAAGACAGACTCTCGCCGCAGCTAACATCAATGTCCTGCCCTGGCCTGCTCAGTCGCCAGACTTGAACCCGATTGAGCATGCATGGGATATGGTACAGAGAAGAGCTCTGCCGAATATGGAGGGTATCCAGTCGCAAGAAGACCTTTTTTTGTTGTTGCAACGAATATGGGCGGCCATTCCACAGCGTGATTTGGATGAACTCATTTTGAGTATGCCAAACCGATGTTCTTGTGTTGTTAGTGTTCGCGGTAGAAACACGGATTATTAATTGTTTAAGTTACCCAATAAAATTTTAAAGAAAACTGTTATTTCAGTCTTTTTTTCGAACTTTAATGTTAGTGGTTCAAATGTCAAAAATCCCTTTATTAGGAAAATGGCAAATTTCTTTATTAATGCAAAGGTGACTTGGTTTATCGTTACTGTGACAAACGAAAACACTTTATTTGATGAATCCTTAAAGAAAATTTTAATTAATATCAATCAGGAGAAAAGTTATTGCAAAAATATATGTTGATCCCTAGACACTTTTGATGTGTGTATATTGAGAAAAATATAGTTAATAATAGGTTTATTTTAAGGTTGATAGATACGTACAACATAAAGACTCTTTACATAATTTTTTTTCCAGCCCGCATTTTTCCAAAACCACAGACAACTTTTAACCACGTCTTCTAAAAACGATTGAACGATTTAATGGTATTATTAAAATGGCCACAAGCCATTGGCTATCTCGTTTCAATGTTGTTTGAGCACTAAACGAGTATCTTAATGACTTTATTAATTGTTAGGTAAGTATGAAAGTAATTATTATCAACATTTAAATATAGTTGCAAGTTGTTATCAAGACATTCCGATTATATTATTGGTTGTTTGGTTACAACACTATTTTTTTTTCCAAAAAAGACAGCTCGGTGGAAACTGATAAAAAAAGGTTACTTTCTTGAATACTCACTGACGCTTGTTCTAATCTTAGAATTATTATAATTGTTATGTATTGTTGCTATAATTTGCAGTAATCTTTTGTAAACTTTTGCCAACATATTTTACAGTTTATCTTGTTTTTAGTGGACATCATTATTGGGTTGTCCATACGTAAACATGGAGTAAATTAAAAACATTATTATGATAGAATGGTCTAGTCAATGGGTTCGGACAAAAATTTCTTTGATGCCTATGAGATTTATGTTTCATTTTTGACGTAAAATATGGACTTGGCTAAAGTACTTGCTTTGATGCCAAATTACCAAATTACATCGTATCATGTTCACAAAATATTTTTATGTCTAAACTCATGTCTGAGAAATGTCAACCGGCAAAAGTTCTAAGAAAAATATAATAAAAAGTGCCGTGTACCGAATTTTGATGATTTGAGGGTATTTTTCTTGCATTTAAATCAAAAATTCTATAGGACATTAAAAAAATGACGTAAAGCATGATTTTGAATTTTCAAGCACACACAGGTTGGTGTAGATGTACAAAAATAACGTTAAAAATAAATATAAAAGGTTCACATTACCCATTAACGTTTTAATGAGTTACAAACTTGCGCAAATAGTTTGTATACGAAAAACAATGTTTTATTACTTTTTATACCTTCTGATAGTATTGCACTTTTGCGTCATTCTTTGTGCGTTTTTTAATAGTTTTATAACCCTAAAGGTGCATTGTGCAAATGTTTTGAAGGCCGCTATTTTGGATATTTGAATAGTTGGCTACAACGAATTTTAATTGCTATTTTATTGCCAATACAAAAATACAAATATTCTTTGTGTTCGCTATTGTGCAAAAAATTGCACACAACCTTTTTAAGAGTTTTTTGAAATTAGAAAGCGTAAGGGCTGACTTTCTTTGGTTTCTGGGAAAAGAGATATTTGTGTTTTTAGCAAATGGGAAGAATGCGTCAATTGTAGAAATATTTTTAGTTAACGCCATGTGGGTTATCTCCTAGGAAGGACATTACCATCAATTTCTCTGAATCTTTCATGTTTTTTTTCTGTAAAACTAAGATAAATACACACAAACATTTTTTTTAATTTATATATTTTTTCCTTCATACCTTTTTTGAGCAAACCTACCTTTACTAAGTTTTTAAACTCAAACAATGTTTTTATTATTATTTATTGTAACTATCCTGTTGTTATAGTCATGCTGACGTATTAAATACAGCATTAAAAAAACAATACGCACAGACAGACATAGTTCTACACGTCATTGGTAATTGAATAAATACCACGTTGACAGGATCTTCCTTCCTGCAGCATCTTAGTCAGATAATTTAAGATAAATGACACTGTATAACACTGTTAAAAACAAAATAGGTACCTAACTATCATTCTATATTTAGATGTAACCACAGAATATTTAATGGTTATGACGTCATTACTCAACACTCCGTTTCTATTTTTCCTCATACTTATAATGACGTCAAAATGTATCGTGAAGATTTACCATTTTTAACCAACGTTTATTATCAACATAAAAACCTTTAACCAAAAATTTTAAACAGTTAATTAACATTAAACAGTTAACTAGGACGCCATATAAATTAACCACCGTACGTGTTAACCCTCTCTATGCTTCACCCTTTCTTTTACAACCTGTCTTTAGTTCTTCTATTTTCTTTCTGTTACATTTCTATGGCTCAATTTATTTAACAATCTGTCAGTTTGACTACTGGGTGGATTGTTTTAAAATAATAAGCTGCTCTGAATGCTCCAATTGTAAGTCTTTGCCACTGAAATGCGTACAATAACGAGAATTGCTTGTGTTTTTTTGCTCTAAGACTAGACGGCGAAGTATTGTTTTCATAGTAAAAGTGGTGTTTTCGAAATAAAAAAAAAACAATTGGATTTTCATTATTTTGGGTATTTAATTATTTTCGAACATCTGTGTGAATAAATTAGATTTTTCAATTTGAAATATTTTGACAGATTTGATTAAATCGATTAAAAACTGCATTGCATTTTCATAATGCATCAAATTAAATGTTTAAATGCAAAGATCAATACAAAAATCGTATAAAATACTTGTTAATCGATTGTATCCAATTAATCAAAAGTTTTGCTATCTATAGCCATTGAAAATATGTCATAAATCGATAGCGTTATTGATGAAAATTGAAAAAGAACGTCATAATATGAACATAATTTATGTGTCTGCTAACTTAATATACAATTATTGGTTTCACTGCGGACAAATTTGAATAAAAGAAAGCAGACGTGAACTCGGTTGGAGATCGTTTTTCGCGGATAACCCTACCAAGTTTCGTAGTACACAATTTTCGAAGTGAAGTACGAAAATATATGTCTTCATATTTTTGGTGGGTTATGCGAGGCCTAAATTAGAAATGTCAAAGTCAATGAACTGAGACCACCATGTGACTAGGGTCACAGATTAAATAATTGCTATTAGGTTATCTGTGGGAGAAAATGTTTATTTAGAAACTAGCATTTGCTTGAGAATCTGCCAAAGATTTTTATAAAAATTTAAAAGTGTGGGTTTAAGCTGTCTACTAATAATGGCTAAACAAGTCTTAGTCCTGATTTGGGACATGTTAAAATCTTGTTTTTCCTTGGCGAATTTTTGAAAAGAGAAACGGTGGGTTGTCTATGGGCTAGCAACCTGATATTGCACTACTGAGATCGTTAAACCCAACACGTTGCTTGCATGTGGCTTCGAGCGGCCAACGCACCTACTGCTGGTACCTCTTGAAAGCAGGTCACCCCACAACCGATGAAAAGATGAAGATAAATAAAATTAAAAGAATCATATTCTGAATCACATAAGCTGTCAAAGAGGTGGGGGTTTCTGAGAAAAATAATTAGATTTGGTTTCAATATTTTTTTATTAAAATGTTTGTTAGCTAAAAAGGATTTTATATAAACACTGTAAATTAAGCTTGCAAAACTTCAAAACAAGTAATAAAAACATGAAACAAAAAAAAAAACAAAGAATAACAATCTACCAAAGTACTAGGGCAGCAGCAATAATGAAAAGGTTATACGAAGTTTTCCAAACAGCAAGCAAATTCGCTCGTTCGAAAAACTGCCTGTTTTGTCGAGTTCAAAGTACGGGGAAAATTGGAGCGCATCGTTTTCCCGTATCTTGAACTCTTGGGTGGCTGACAAGGAACAATGCCCCGTAAGCCATAGAAAAATGTATCTGCGAATCTGAATAAACCTTATTTTTGGAAAAAAAATTGTTTTATGTCGTAGGTACGAATTTTTGAAGTTCTTACTATTTTTTTTCTTTGAAAATATTTTCTAGGTACATGTTTAACCCAAAGACCGATGATACATTAGAATTACATTAGAAGTAGTGTTGCCCAAAATCAGTCTTGGTCTTGCAGTCTTGGTCTTGTTCTTGCATTTTTGCAAGACCAAGACCAAGACCAAGACCTACGTATTGGAGCAAGACCAAGACCAAGACTGAACCCTGCAAGATTTGAGCAAGACAAGACTAAGCCTGCAAGACTCTTGCGTCTCGCAGTTAAGTCAAACTGAGATGTGGGCGTTGTTAAGTAGGGATTTGGTTTCAATCCCGATTGTGAGAGTCGTTCCCCAGTATCAAAACCGTATCGTCATAACACTAAAAGGTATTGTATTGATTATTATATTTCGACTATTTATTAAGTAGGTAGCGTGTTACTCACAAATGTATGTTCCCATGTGATAAAAATGTACTAACCTAACATAATTTTCTGAAAAAGTTCATTTCATACCTTGTAGGTATATCTACCTATAGTATTATACAGGGTGTAAACCACCTCATCACAAAGCCGTTAACCAAGCATTCTGTACATCAAACTAAGTAACTTCCCGCAAAAATTATTGCTGGGAAACAATTTTTTTTTTTGATGTTATATATCATGTTTTGGGGTAGAACTCAATGTAACGCACTTAAAACATTGTGCTGATGGATGGATTGAATAGTACAGGGGTCGTGGAGGTGTTACAAGTCTAAATCATACAAAAAAAAACTTGTATTTAAAAAAAAACATCAAAAAGTTGTAACTTTGACCCCCCATATCTCCGTAACTAGAAGGTTCCCAGGTATTGTGTAGAACAAAAAAATGATCACAATGATGGGGAGAACAAGTGCGTGAAGAGGTGTTTTACACCCTTTATTATGCTTGTCTAATGTGCAGATCTAACATTAGGAGGTTGGTAAACATTATGTAGGTACTTATGTTTCAAAGTTTATGTTATTCTTCTATTCAGCAAAATTTAAAACTAACAGCGAGTCGAGTAGGTCTAGTAACAGGTCTTAGGCCAGCCAATGTTATGGAATAGATCCCAGCACATCAAACTACTACAATCTGCCAAATTTCTATAACAGATTTTCAACTTTATCGCTAAAGCATTAAGGTTCATGATTGATTGGGAAAATTTGACGTTCCGCGAATAAACCGTTGGTCAGTCGGTGTATTATGTACCTACTTACTTGATCATTTACCGAAAGACGCCGCAGTGTATCAAAGACTGCAACAAGTGTATCACACAGCATTTGACACTGTTTGACCGCCGCATGCGCCGCCACAGAGTACGGACAGAGGCATACAAAATTATTACCTATTTTGGTAGGGACAAGCGGATAAAACTAAATGACCTTGAAGATGTATGTAAATAGCAATAGGCTAATAGGTATTTGCTAGTAGTCTTGTCTACATTATGAAATATATGTAAACGGGTATTTATCGCGAATTTTACCTTTAATATAAGCCCGACGTTTCGTCCGTTTTCCGTTTAGTCTAGTCTAAGTAGTAGAGTCTCGCAAGACTTGCGAGACTCTTGCTGCAAGACCAAGACCAAGACCAAGACTGAGAGCGCAATACCAAGACCAAGACCAAGACCAGGTGTATTGACGCAAGACCAAGACCAAGACTGGCTAAGGTCTCGTCTTGGTCTTGCATTTGGGCAACACTAATTAGAAGTTTGGAACACAAATTATTCATGAATATTTGGAGCTCGTCACGCATTTGGAAACATCCCATCTGCGTCATGATTTCATTGGTCAAATTCATTCATCCGGTGTTCCCAATTAAGGTAAGAAATAATTTGACGTGAACTACGTCTAACATCATTTTATAAAATAATTTAATTTTAATTTACGTCACCCCGTATCCGGCTTAGTAACCAAATCAATCCAGGAAAATTCGGAATATTCAATAATTAATTGCGGGTTGCACAGTTACACATGTCATTAAATGCCTTATCTGTGACAAAATTAATTGTAGACTTTAATTCAAATGATAATAATTACATAGTACAATTATTTTAAGTTTTATTTTGGAGACCAGACCGCAGTCGCCACGGGCATTAAGGGGCCCGCGTTTTTCATACAAACGCAATACCAAAATAATATGAAAATCAAACATATTCCTAAGGTAGTGTGTATATATTTCGATTGGATTACAGAATATTTATGTTCCCAAACAAATATTTCGAAAGGACAATTTAAAATTTCTATACAAAATTTATTTTTCTCATAACTCTTGTTTAAATCAGTGTCCATTCAAAATATGTGTTTGGGAACCTATATATTATTTTGTAATCCAATCGAAATAAAAACACACTACCTTAAAAATATGTTTGATTTACAAATTATTTTGGTATTACGTTTGTATGAAAAACGCGTGCTCCGCAGGCCTCTTAAATAATGATCATTAAATATTTTAGAGGATTAATCATTTAAATAATAATCATTGGAAATTCCGTTGAAACGGCTTAAATATGCCAATACTTTATTTCTACGCTAAAGATCTGAATTGATTTTAGTCACTAGTCTTATCCTAATATATTTGAGGTCAGCGTATTATGTCTTCTTTTTCTATACTCCTCTATTACTCGTCATCTCACCAGACACCTCGTTTCTAGTCATATCACCCTTCAAACAGTCCATCCATCGTTTCTTTGGTCATCCACTATTCTTATAGCCTTCTACTTTTAAACTTAACATTTTTCTATTTTAGTGTATAATTACTTTTGAAAATACCACACATTTCCAACCTCCAAATACTTAATCTGCCGACAGCAATACACTAGTTTGTCAATAAGTCGCCAATAATCCCATAAAAGCAACCGCTGGAAGACCATTTCGGCACACTAATTCTAAGAGTTTTAAAACAATGGTATAACTTTTGGAAATCATCAACAGATGATGGATTAGGATAGTAATAATGTAGCTATTTAAAAAAGGATTATTTTAAGCTCCTTGGTCACGGATTATTAATTGAATAATAGGCTAAGAGACGGATTAACAAATTATCCTTTGATGACAACTGCGACAGACCCGACCATAGCTACCGAGTGAATGACAGTTTTTTTTTTCGTATTTTAAGAAGAGCTTTTCTTTATTTAGGGTTTTCAGTACTGTGCAAAAAAAAAGGTTTTGCTGTGAGAGTTTTTTCGTGTTTCGACTAGTTTAGGCGTTTTTTTTTTAATTTTAGTGGGAGTTTTGACATGTTATTTAAGGGTTTCCAAGTTCAGTCCAAGAAAAGTATGTATTGATTTATATTTACATTTTTAAATGTTGTGCGTTTCGTTGGGTCTACCGGTCGCAATCGTGACTGCTGAGTATGAGGTCCTGAGTTTGATTCCCAGGTCGGAAAAATTGAGCCACGGAGTTTGGATTAGCTAGTGCCCGGTTGATGGCTATGGCTCGTCTCGTCGCTCGTCAAATATCGCTGGACATTACACTATTATATGGGACTTTAACATAACTGGCGATACATGGGTGTGCCTATCCTTCGATTTCAGCATGCATGGTGTAAGGTTATGTTACAAAGTTTTATTTATTTAATCAAAAAAAAAATATATGGAACTGCTCCACAAGCTTTTTCAGGTACGGCTTGAAGCCAGGAAAAAAATCTACCCTTTGCAAATTGTAAGCTAATATTTTTTAATATTTTTATTGCACCTTTAGGTGTGTGCCTAACGGTTATACTGCAAACCATTTTTTAACTACAACAGTTTGAAAGCCACGGTTTTTTTTCTTATTTTTAGTATTTTATGACATGCGCAGTTTCCGTTTTTTATCGCCAGTTACAAAAAGTACGGAGTATCACTAAAATTGCAACCTTTGGGAATGTTTTACGATTAGAAAGTCCGTAAGGGCCTTTCTGGTGTTTTTGAAACCTTTTATTATATTTTTAGCATTTGTTTGCATCTTTGAATATTGCAAGTATCCACAACTTTCAATCGTAAGTTTATATATAACTTTGGGTATTTTTTGAGATCTTTTAAAACCATTTACCACGACACCTCTCTTAATTTTTTGCATTGTATTTCGTCCTTTTTACAACAAAAAATATGTTTATGTGGGTACTAAAATAAAATATATAAAAAACTTTGTCACGTACTAAGGGGAAATAGCCAAATAACCCTTTACTCCAATTCCGTCAATTATGCACGCTACTAAACAAACTAAAAATACAAAAAAAAAACTAAAATAAGATCGCTCCAACTAAAATTAAAGGACAGTAGTTTTAAAAC
Organism: Xestia ashworthii; assembly: GCA_950022955.1. NCBI lineage: Eukaryota > Metazoa > Arthropoda > Insecta > Lepidoptera > Noctuidae > Xestia > Xestia ashworthii. Next base: position 14,451,795 of record OX465570.1, on the reverse strand, counting down.
GATGTAAGTAAATATTTATTGACTTGTTATGCAAACACAATAATTACAATATGAATAAAAATCACCATTTGTACTTCTTTCAGTTACCGGGCGCGTTTTTTATCAATCTTTGGCGGCATTTTACCTATTTTTATTGCGGTCCGGAGGGATGATTTTGGTTTTTTAACTTTTCAATGGCGGGGGTATGTAAACACCACGACATTTTACTTATTTGTAAGAGACTTTTAGAATGGTAATTTGTGAATCGATTAATATTTTAGACTAGCACTTCACACACGACTTCGGCCGCAAAAATTCTGATAGCTCGGTTAATTTGCATGATATCAATGTAATCGAGTCTAGTCTTTGTTTCTTTCTGATAATGTAGCTTTCTATTGGTGAAAACATGGTTAAAATCGGTTCAGTCGTTTCCAAACTTATTCGGTAGTATATTATTAGTTATTATAAATAGTGTTTTTCAGTTTAGATATTTACTACTTTCAGGTGTTGTTATGAATGTCGAACGTTCAGGTCATTCATTTTGGTCATAGAGTGTTATGAAACATAAATTCTAGACTAGGTACAAAATAAGGTCAGGTCTTCGAAAACACTGGGCTAAATATTTTCGACAACACGACCTGTGTTGTTTTCTAAAAAATGGGACAAAACGTAGCCAAATGAAAAGCCATAACTTAGAAAAACTTGGAAATATATAATCTTTTTTTTTACACTAAATAGGTTTGCTTTTTTCCGCAATTCGCCTAATGTGAAGCGATGATGCGACTAGGTTAGTCGTTTTCTAGGAAAGAACTTTGAAGAAAACGACAGGGTAATGTGATGGGTAATGATCGGGAAACAGAGAAGCCGAAAATAAGAACAAAACTCAACAAAACTTTAAATATGTTTTCAAGGTCTCAACCTTTCTAAACATTTTGAACTGACGAAAAACACGGTGATCGTTTTATTGATTTTATTGAATATTTCAAGAAAAAGCGTTCAGGCAATGTACCGTGCTCGGAGGTATCACTATTTTAATTCTTTCTCTAACACAAAAATCAATATTTTATAAAGCCGACGACAACCAATCCGTTATTTTGTTACAATGTATTTTTCTCGCTAAAATAATCAGTTTATTTAAAAATATGTTGTTAATCAAAATGATGTATTTTAATTGCGCATAATTCGACTAAACACTGAATAAACTTATCCTGGTCAATGCCAGGCTCTTATTGGATATTTAGAAATTATAATTAATATATTCTTTCACGAGATTTGCGTCTGTATTCAAAGTCTTTCTCCATTCATGCAGAATTCATGACCTGAGTGAAATTCCGTTTCTTTTCAGACGTAAAGTTCTAACCTTCGACTTAATTTTTAGAGGAAAAAAAATGTAGGTGAGAGATCAATGTTACTGAAAATAGTGTGGGAGAAATGTATTTCTGTTGAAAAAAAAAATAGCTTATGTTACTCGCTGATAATGTAGCTATCAATTGAATTGATGAAAGTTTTTTTTACATCGGTCCGGTAGTTTCTAAGTTTATGCGTTACATTAAAAAAATACAAACTTTGCCACTTTAGAATATTTGTATAGATTTGTCTGTTATTGTACAGATTCGACTGTACAAAACATTTGAAATTAATTTCAAGCCTGGAAGGTTTGGTATCAGCACGTTAAGCTGTAGGTCCCGGCTGCCATTAGTCCATCTTTGACAGTCGTTACAGGTAGTCAGTGGCCCCAAAAGTCTGACACCAGTCTTACCAAGTGGTATCGTATTTCCCAGTATTAACTGGGTTGTGGAGGTCAGATAGGCAGTCGCTCCATGTAAGTAAAATACTGGTGTTCAGCTGCATCCGGTTAGACTGGAAGCCGACCCCAACATAGTTGGGAAAAGGTATTGAATCGAATGATTTAAGTTTGGGAATCTAATATCATTTATTTATTTAAACATCATGTACAATTGATACATAGGCGGCTTTAATGCCACAAGGCTCTTCCAGTCAACCTTTGGGTAAAATAAGACAACATTGTGATTGGTTACAATTTTACAAAGTATAATTTAAATAAATAAGTGCTTGTTTTGTTGTATTATCTACTTGACTTGAATATATATTATATTTTAAATTCCACTGGCAATTTCACAATTATTTGTCAGCATGACAGTAGTTTCCGTGACGAACTTTTACAAAAGTCAAGATCGTAATAAATAATGTACAAGATCACCGAAAAAAAATCTAGTGAAACAAAAAAAAACAATAATCACACTTTTCTTAATCTATAAAAAACATACAGAATAGACCATACGTTAAAATATTATAATAAAAACTTTACAGAAATGAAAAACGTGACAGAAAAACGTGATAATATATTGTTTGCTAGTTTCCGGTCGAGATTCCCAGTGGACAGACTCCAGTCCATTGACGGTCCGTCAACTTGAACTTATTATATTTGCAAAAGAACACTTCTTACAAAAACATATTATTTAACACATTAATTCAGTAAAAAGTCTTATGAAATTTTCATTAGGTCAACTTCGAAATGAACCTAATTTACAAAGTTATTTGCATTCGTAGGTTAGGTCACACTTATATAGTAAAAATTTTTCAGACGATAGCATAATACTTTAGTTTATTCTTATTGTTTCTTTAGTGTATCTATATTTTCATTTCTTGTATTAATATTTAAATTTTATTTAAATATAATGATTAAAATTTTCAGAATACCAATTAACTATGACTACTTTATATCTACACTAGCGGACGTCCCGCGGTTTCACCCGCATAGTTCCCGTTCCCGTGGGAGTACGGGGATGAAATATATCCTATGTTACTCGTGGATAATGTAGCTTTCGAATGGTGAAAGAATTTTTAAAAACGGTCCAGTAGTTTTTAAGCCTATTCATTACAACCAAACAAACAAACAAACAAAGTTTTCCTCTTTATAATATTAGTGTAGATAGTGTAGATGTAGATTTAAAATCACTGAACTCTACATAAATAAGTAATAATGATTCACAAATAAACCAAAAATAAATTCAAGATTACATTTCCGGTTGACGTTTTCACAGAACGCGATTTATATTTCGCGGCTGAAATATTTATAGTAAAAATACGTTAAACATTGCCTTTATCTACGTTTCATAAAGATAAAACATAGACCAAACCGTATTTTAGATTTTCATTTAGTCCCCTAATTGGTGTAGAAACTTTTAAAAAGTAATTGATAGCTCTGTGGTGGAGTACTAAGTGCGTTGTTGTTATTTAGTAAGTTTATTTTATATAAATTAGTCCGTTTTTGTAAATATTTAGTTTTAATAATTCTTTCAGTAACTTTAATTCAGTTATTAACATTAAAAGTAATTTAAACCCACCATACTATTTGTTTTGAGGTCCCGATATTTATCATGTGTAGTTGTGTACTAATTGTTTTGAGGTCCCGATATTTCGGTGATTAAAAACAAAAGACATTAGTCCCACGATCATGTATGAGGAAAAGATGGTACGAATAATGGAAGATTACTCAGCATCCGATGTATGCATGCTCCTTTGATAGAAATGCTAATACCATGGAACTACTTTCTAATTTCTCCGTATTGTTTTGTTGGTGCGTTTGGCCCATGCTGAGATACCCAGAACAGCTTGATAATTGATACAAGTCATCGAATGTACTTGGACATTTTTAGAACTTATTTACCCAAACGAAGTTTATCGGGGTTTGGATTTTGTTTGACAAATTGATACAATTGGTGACGCCCTGTAACCCTTTTGATACTTATTAATATTTATAATAACTGCCATAAACTTGCAGCGTGTAAATAATGTAAATAATATAAACAGAGGGCTTTACGATATCAGTTTTAAATGTTTAGAAAATAGAAATGGTAATGGTAATTAATATGATCGACCGAAAAGACAGAAGAATACGACTAATTTCAGCTTTGTATTTAATTCATCACCTACCAAGCCTTTTCCCAACTATGTTGGGGTCGGCTTCCAAACTTACCGAATACAGCCGTATTTTACATGGCGACTGCCTATCTGAACTTCACAACCCTGTTAGTACTCGGTAATGCGATACCCCTGCCTTGGTAAGACTGTTTATCAGACTGGTTACTTACCTACTTTTTTATCAATAATTGATTTCTCAGTTTCTTCCGGAGTTAATGGTGTCGATTCTGTTATGCACAAACTAAACTTAATTTAAGCTATTGCTATCTTTTACTAAAAGGCAGTGCGAGAAAAGGACGGCTATAGCTATGAACTAAGTTAGAGATGTCAAACTAGTTTATGCCTTGCGCTTTACCGTGTTTTTAGTCGACATGTTTTTACGTGCACCCTTCATATTTTGTATGGAAATATTAATTCCAATTAAATTTGACAGCTCTAAATTACGTCCGTCTCTTTCTCGTTTTATTAGAGAGAAAAAGATAGCAATAGCCTAAATTAAGTTTAGTTTGTGCACAACAGAATCGACACCCTTGGAAGTTGGCTCAATAATTAAACGTACTAACAAAGTTATTAATTTTATTAAGTAACGATACTCGTTTCCATCATTATCCAAGACTTTCCCAAGCTTAATAATAAAGTTTACACTCTTACACAGTTCTAGCAGTTATTCAACCAAAACCCAACACTGTGGCTGACCAATAAAACCCCTTTATCTTCAAAACGATTACCAGAAAATATAACCCTCTAAATGCGATAGGTTTATACTGCACTGTAAAACGTAATTTCACCAAAATACCACTAGTGCAGTATAAAATTTGGCCACGGTACCGGTACACCCTTTCTCTTTGATTTACGGTTTAATTGCCAACCCTGGTTGCTTTTAAAAGGGTGAGCACCGTTAGTTTGTGAAAGGGTTTTTATTATAATATTCATAGACAAGCGACGTTTTGTTTTTCTTTGGTGGTGTGACAATGCTTGGCTTCTGAAGTCTATTGTCAATTGTTTTTGTTAAAACCTGTGACTGGCTGGTGTCATGCTTTGTAATGTTTACAGTTATGAGTGCTACTGTTAAAATAGTTTCATTTACAAGAAGGTTATCGAATATCCGATACCGTTAGACATTTTATGTTATTAATTTTGAGCTGGCAATAGGGTTGCGTAAATTAAATTGTCTAAACTGAGTTAAAGTAAGTTTGTGACAGTAAGTTAACAAGAAAACAAGGCAAAAAAAGGGGTGTAAAAAACCTCCTAACGATGCCGAAAGGCACTTGTCATTGCGATCATACGTTTGTTCTACACCATACCAGGGAACCTTCCAGTTACGGAGATATTGGGGGTCAAACTTACAACTTTTTAACAAGGTCACAAAGGAGATCACCCAGCCTTAAGGCGATTACACGAGCTAAATGCGAGTTTTATAATTACTAAAAGTATATGATTCACTACTTTAAACAAGACCAGAAAAATATTTGATATTCTTCAGGATATATGCTAGCATGATACTGTTTTGAAAACATAATACAATTAATTTGGCTCGATAAAAAGAAATCACGAACTTACCTCTAAAAATATCTTTCAAACAATAAAAAACATACTAATATGCATGCGATCATTCTGATTTTTTGGCAAATAATTCTGCAAGCAATATATTAGCATGATACTGTTTTAGTTTTTTAATCCAATAAATAGTTTTTTTGTAAATCGATCGAAACCACTCATTTCGCGCTATTTGGCCCGCAGTGGCTGACGTAACAACCACTTTGTAGTGCAAGCTGATTAGAACTTTATTCTAACTGCATTTCAAACGAAGTTTGAACCACCACAAATAGAGTTGCTAATTTAGCTCGTATAAGCGCCTTAATACATTTTTGGGCTATTTTCAAAAATACCCCAATCTGTTTGATCTCAGATATTTTGTGGTAGAATAACTTCTCGGTGAAATGACTTACGACTTAGGCGTGATAATAAAAAATGTTTATTACGTTATGCTCTATCCAAATAATAAGTTTATTTTGGTTGGCTACTATACTATACTTTTGAAAATAGCCTAATATCTTAATGATAGATCTTCTTTTTAATGTATGATTTTGTGTGACAAAACATGACATTTCACCCCAAAATCGTTTCCCAGTAATAATTCTTGCGTTACGTTACTAAGGTCCATGTTCACCGAAAAGATAACAGTCTGATTATCTAAAAACAGCTGTCACTGTGACATGTTCCCATACAAAAATGTGTTTTAAACAGCTGTTTTTAGATAATCAGAGCGTCATCTTTTTGGTGACCATGGACCTTAGTTAGATGTACAGAATGCTTGGTTGACGGCTTCGTGATGAGGTTGTTTACACCCTGTATACATTCTATCATAGATAGTTATCATACGCTGGTAAGTAGGGGCCCACGGGCGGCATAAAAACTCTGACACCCAGGCACTAACCTCACGATAAAACTGAAAATAAAGATAAACTACCGCAACGAAAAACTTATGTCAATCCTATTGCAAATCCTTGTAAAATTTAAACACGTTAGTAACTAACTGTTACTTGTTTTACGCCCTCTAGAAATTCTTAAAAATCCACTTGTTTTCAGGAAATGTACCTACATTACCTACAGATAATAAATTAAGGACATTTTATAGATTTATTGTGCCACTACAGACGATAGTAACAAGGTAACTTCTACAATTAAGGTAAAATTAACTTAGCACATATTAAATTATTCTAAATTAGGTAATGTTAACAGGAATAAGGTATACGGTTTACATAAGTATAGGTAAATGGAAACCGCGAATTAATTGCTTAACTTACATAATAATTACTGGTATGGCAACAACATCCAGATTGTATTTTAATTAGTAACAACGCGACTGAGAAAAACCGCAGAAATTTATCGTTATATGACCTTATAATTTATTTGAATACAGAAGAGTAAACCCATATACTTATGTCGAGAACTATTTTTGAATTCCGAGTTTGGTTATTTTCAGATAGGTATGTTCATGTCGTTTACTTGCTTTGTTCGTCTTGTTTCGTTTTCGAATCAATGGGCATATTTTATGGTTGAAGTAGATTGACTTTAATACATTTTTAATATACATATTGTATTAGCTTTACCCGCGGTTTCGCACGTATGGTGGTCGCTAAGGTCGGAAATTATCTCAAATTTCCTACCTTAGCAACCGGTGGGTAAGCCCACCGGACCAAAAATAATGTTCAACTTGCAAATAGGTTTTCACAAACACTTTTAAACGTCATTTTTTTCAGAAACAGTCGTGGAGGTGTTGAAAGTAAAAATCTTACAATAAAAACTTGCATTTAAAAATAAACTTGTCAAAAAGTTGGAACTTTGACCCCCAATATCTCCGTAACCAAAAGGTTCCCAGGTATGGTGTAGAACAAAAAAATTATCGCAATGACGGGGAGAACAAATACCTTTCGGCTTCGTTAAGAGGTGTTTTACACCCTTTATTAAGTACTTATTCTCTTTTAATAATTACGAAATGAACCTGAAAATTTTTGAATGCTGTAAATCGGTTCGAAGTTATATTTTGAAAGAAGGTACAGAAACTCTAATTTCACCAAAACTTCAGTTGCAATATTTCAAATAAGTGTTGTTTTCGATTTTTCCTTGCCTACGGCAAAATTACGTCGATGATACTTTTAACCTACTTACGAATAAACGCTGAAACTGATGTCAGGAATCATTTCTGAGTACTCAATAGTTTTGTCAGAACTTAATCAGCTGCATATTAAGGGAAATAATAATAACAGCTTAATATTTTTTTATCTGTGGTGGAGCTAAATAGTCACCACCTTAGTAAAAAATAAAAATAAATACCTAGTAGCCACCTTTTTTTTATTTTTGTTTTTTTTTCGGATGGGAAATCATCAAATAACTTCTCCCACTCTGGGCGGAGCGGGAGGTAGTTTCAGACTTTTACTGACTAAAACCCATCCATGTTCCTTCCTCGCCCTTTATGTTCCGGGGCCGCGGTATCTCTTTCCAACAGTCCCGCAGCCCCAGCAGGCTTCGGCCCTTGCGGGCAGTAACAGCCACCTGGGTCGGTCTTCAGGTTAAAGCGCACTTGCCTAGGTTGGTCCGTGGATGGGTGACCACCCATTACATACCGAGTTTCCGCCATGCCTCTGAAAGCATGTTAAGTCGTTTTCCCCAGTTGCATGACATCCATAGATCTTTGACAGTCGTTACAGGTAATCAGTGGCTCGAAAATCTGAAAACCAGTCTTACCAAGGGGTATCGCATTACTTACCCAGCATTAACTGGGTTGTGAAGGTCAGATAGGCAGTCGCTCCATGTAAAATACTAGGCTAGCCAGATGATATGTCGACACGCATATTAAAAAGAAATAACATGACTCACCGTTTGGCAGCTTAGTCTTGTTTGTCACGAAAATATTGTCACAATTTGTGACAACAAAGCTTTCCCGACGGAATGGCCTGTTGACTTGACCAAATGACAAATGTACGACCAACACAATTCTCTACATAACACCTATTAAGTAGAAATAGTTTTTATTCCAGTGACGTGTAGTTTAAATTTCTCTGGTATAAGTTTTACAGCCAGCATTTCAAAAACAAATGCAACGTCATCAAACCCAATGGACCTGTCACAAAAAAAAATAACCAAAGTACAGTTTTACAAATGTTCCCGTTCATTATATTTTTGTTTAATTTACGATGCTGCGGGCCCACTGTGCCAACGGGATCTCAAACAAACACCGCTATTGAACAGTGGTCTAAGCGGCGATCGTGGTACAAAAAAAAACTTTTTGACGAATTTTTTCGTAAAACAACGGAGGTCTTTCGAAACTTTTATTGCATGAAATTTTGACGGTGGCCGTTTCTGAAAATTCTATTGAATGTTTTGAATATCATTATCCTTTATTTAAAGTAGCTGGGAGCGTTATATCATAACACGACGAACTGTCACAAAAAATGTCTCTGACAGCCACAATGAATGCAGATAACAAATGAAAAAAAACACATTGTTTTGGACATGTCCGCTTAGGTACTTTTATGTGAAAAACAAGTGATTTAATCTATGCATGATAATATTTGATCCAAGTTTTAATCAGTGGAATCAAGTCTCAAATGTAATGTCTACGAAAAACCGTAGCACGACACAAAATAATCGGTAAGTACCTACTTGTAGTATACTTAAGTCTGTTATAAAGGCCACATACCATACCATATTATCGTCTCATCATTTTGTTATAAATTTCCGAATGTTAAAAAAAATCCTTTACTCACCTTAAAAAATAAAATGTATGGTGTTCAAAAATTAAAAATAATTGTATCTTTTTTAAAGTTTAATTTGCGTGTAACCTGACACTCAATATAGAATCATTTTACTGGAATATCTTAATAACCTCATAATCATAGAGTTGTAGTTGATACTTCAAAAATTCTCTAAAGGAATAAGCTTTGCTCTACATTTTATAGACGAGTTTATGATTCTACTCGCTGACTTACAACATTTTCTTCCGTTGCAATATTCTTATTAGAGTTTCATCAATTCAATTTCTAACCAGACCATATTCTTATGCCAATACAGAAATTTATAAAATACCAATTTTATTTAGTCCACGAATAATAAAATCAAGAGACGCTTTGCGAAAAACTAAAACCATAAACACTTTGACTACATATACTTTCATAGATATAACTCGAAGTCTTTACCAACGATTACCATTGGTAAGTAGCAAACGACTTCTGAATATCAAAAAGGTTCAAGGAACGGTCATTTCGGTTTAATACAAGTAAATTATGACATTATTGACTTCGAAATGATGCGTTACGTAAGCGCGCGGCATTTATTTGAATTTGTCTTTGGAACCTTCGGGTTTAGCGCGTTTTTTGCATAGGCTTAGGTGGTTCAAAGAGTTTTAATATGTTTATTATTCAGAATTCAGGATTTTAGTCTTAAATTGTAGGTTTTTACTAAGAAAAAATGATTAAAATGATTCGGTTCCTGGTGTGAATTTTTTAAACGTTTTTTATTATTATTTTAACTCAGGTTCATTTTGATTGATTGATTTTGCTTCGTAAGTTCGTGCTCATCACATCCAGTTGAGGTAATCCCGCTTCTCAACAACTTTTTCAGTGTAAAAAATATTACTAAATTACACCAGTTTACATCTAGAACAAAGTGAGAACAGAACGGCAATTTAAAAATCAGTCACGTTATGTATGAGAGCTAGCCAAAAGAGTGGATGCGCTCGCGGGTCAATGACCTGCACTGCAAACTTCGATTTTGAAATACATGGAAAGTTGAAACTGATTAAATTGCCTTTGATTTTTGAACTGTCAATGGACACAACAATACAAGTGGAAATAATGAAGGATGGACCCTATTCTCTCCTGATGTTAGAAAAGAGATTAGGTACATAATTGTTTCTTTAAAGTCTAAAAACCAACCTTACCAAGAAGTATCGTACTACCCAGTACTGACTGGGTTGTGAAGGCCGCCTAGGCAGTCGCTCCATGTATAAAATACTGGTATTCAGCTGCTTCAGTTTAGACTGGAAGCCGACCCCAACATAATTGGGACAAGGTTAAGCAGATGAAAATGAAAGACCTGCTAGAATCATTCCCATTAATTCTTAACAGCATAATTAGGTTCTTAATGTCTTAGATGTGTATTAAAATAATTATGTGCTTCTGCGACTAACCTATACAGACTATCATGGAATCCTGAAATCATGGCGCTTTTCTGGTGGTCGCTGCTGTTGATTCTGGCTTTCAGGAGTTACAGTGGGCAGGGAATAGTGTGGCGGGCTTGTTCCCAAAAAAAAAGTAGTGTTTGGTTAGTATTCAATTCAGTAGCAATTTCCTATTCCAATTAAGGTTTCCTGATGTGATCGGTACTCAAAGGGTCAATAAGGGAAGGGCATTTGCGGGACTGTCTTGTGTGATTCACGTTCAAATAGTGCTGATCTTCAGCCTAGTTTGAATAGTACAATTTTCTAGGCAAAAGTGTTCTGGTCCTAATTTTTCAACATAGCTCTCTTCCCATATTTTATTTGGCAAAAAACTTTGGACGGATGCGCAACTTATTACTATGGATACCATGATTGTTAAATCCAGCAGGGTTGAACATTTTCTTGGGTTAGGTACTACAAACAAAAAGAGCTGCGCGTCGATATTCTTTTCTCAGAGTATTTCAACCCGTAATCCTTTGGAAATTTGGCACTTGGCAAGCAACCACGAGGCTTTTCAACCAGAAAAGTGTGATATTTACACTTTTTTCTCAACTCTCATTATACAACGAACTAAATGTCCATAAAACAAATAAATAAGCACATATGCTAAACACGAATCAATATCCGAGACAAATAATTGTGGTTTCTTCAGCTGCGCGTCCGCCGCGCCGGCTACGGCTGCGCGATAATAATAAATAATACATGCTACCCAATATTCATGCGTCAGTTGACAACTTTCAGCCAAATTATCATATACTAGCGGACGTCCCGCGGTTTCACCCGCATAGTTCCCGTTCCCGTGGGAGTACGGGGATAAAATATATCCTATGTTACTCGTGGATAATGTAGCTTTCGAATGGTGAAAGAATTTTTAAAAACGGTCCAGTAGTTTTTAAGCCTATTCATTACAACCAAACAAACAAACAAACAAAGTTTTCCTCTTTATAATATTAGTGTAGACTACCAATGGTTTATCTGCAGGCGTAGCTTGGCTTGGCAAGTAACATTTTTAACCGACTTCTAAAAAGAGGAGGTTATCAATTCGTCTGTATGTTTTTTTTTTTTTTTTTTTTTTTGTGTTTGTTACCTCATAACTTTCGACTGAGTGAACCGATTTTGATGATTCTTTTTTTATTTGAAAGCTGGTGCTTCCCATGTGGTCCCGTTTTATTTTGCTGAAGATCTGATGCTGGTCTTCGGAGATATACAATGGAACTCTTCAAAAATGTACGGCAAATCTGCAGTGCTTGCTGTTAGCGCTTGTAGGTTTATTGTTTATACAACATCATGACGTAATATCACGCCTGTATGCTCTGAGGGGGTACGCAGATGTGTACAATACACCCAGATTTCGACAGTGGTTGTTACCACAGTACTTTCGACTGGGTGAACGGATTTTGATGATTCTTTTTTAATTTGAAAGCTGGTGCTTCCCGTGTGGTTATATTTTAATTTTCTGAAGATCTGATCCGGGTCTTCGGAGATATACAATGGAACTCTTCAAAAATACACGGCAAATCTGCAGTAACTGCTGCAATCGCTTGAATGTTTATTGTTTATACAAAATCATGACGTAACATCACGCCTGTATGCTCTGAGGGGGTACGCAGAAGTGTACAATATTCCCAGATTTCGACAGTTAGGTGTATTAAGTTTCATTTATTGGGGATAAGCCTATTACCTTGACATGTATTGTTATTTTATTGGCAAGGGTACCTACTTCAAGGGTAGTTTGATGAGAATTTGGTTAGGTTCTGGTTATGGGATCCATGACAAAGGAATCTCTAAAGGACTCTTCAATTCTTAGAAGCAAATTAACGATAGTCGGCCAAATCTTTTAAAGGCTATCCGGATATTTGAGTCACGTACCATAACGTCGTTATTAACCGACTTCAAAAAGGAGGAGGTTCTCAATTCAATGTTAACCGATTACTCGAAGATGACTGGACCGAATTTGTTTTTTAATTGTTTGAAAGGGTATACTTCCCAGAAGGTCCCATAATCATCAAGTCAGGATCCTGATAGTGGGATCCTGGAGAAATAGAGGGAACTCTTCAAATTTTATAGGCACACCAGAAGCGATTTGGGTAGTTTTAAAAAGAGTACTTTCTCGGAGTGATCCCATTTAAATTTGGTAAAGATTAGATGAAGAGTTCTTCATCTAATGATGATGGTTTTTTTTTGTTTTTTTTTTATTTTTTATTTTTATGATGAGATTATAGAAACCTAGATGTGGTCAAGCTACGCGTCATTATCATCATACCCCACAGTCTGAATTTACCCACTGCTAGGTATAGGCCTGCACATTTTCTTGTGCGAATCTCCACGTTCCTATTCCAGCCTCATCCATCAAGCTATTCAAGGATCGTGACTTTTTGTGGCGTGAAAAGTATCCTTTAATACTGCGCCTAAGTACCTTTGAAGCCATTTGAAACAGATAAACAATTAAAAAGTACCGATCTCTATCTTTTTTTTTACACACAAACAGGTTTACTAACAACTTGACGTAAATAGAATCTTATAAATAGATCTTAAAGATGTATAAAATAGAGAAAATATAGATGTACCTATAAATAACTTCGTGCGTCAGTGGGTGACTTTCAGACAAATTAAAAATGCACAAATCTGTTTATCTTGTTTTGGATGGGTGAATAAATTATTTATTGTCAAATTGTGAGCTGATACGACCACGATTTCAGGCCACAGAAACGACTTTTGGTAGAAATTAGGAAGAAAGTTAAGTGGCAGTGGCTGAACATTGCTCGCAGAACGGAAAGCCGATGGGGCCGAAAAGTTCTTGAGTGGCGACCGCGAACCGTTAGCCGCGGGACAAACACGAGTGGCGTATGGCGTATGTCGGTGGCGCGGCGCTGGCGAGGTGATGGCGTGGTGCCGCCAGCGCAGAACAGGCGCACTAATGGCGCCGGAATGGCGTGGCGCGGGCGCATTCTAGTCTTTAAAGTCTAAATTGTTACGCATTTTCGTTGTGTTGTTCCCGCCCAGTGCATGCCACTGCCAACGGGAGCGCGGATAGCGAGGAAGTGGCGCCCGCGCCTCGCCAGCGCCACGTCCGCGCCACGCCCGCGCCACGCCATCTCAGTATGTGTCGCGCCACACCTCTTCTATACATTTTGTATGAAATATCAAAGAAGTGGCGCCACGCCAGCGCCGCGCCACCTCCATACGCCACTTCTAAATGACCCGCGCCTTAGACATTGCAATAGAAAACCTCCCACTAGGTGGACCGTTGCCCTGGGGAAGGTGGCGGGGATCCGCTAAATGCGAGTTGCACGTGACCGGACAATGTAGCGATACTTGGGGGAGGCCTTTGTCCAGCAGTGGACGTCTTTCGGCTTAAATGCTGATTAATGATGATGATTAGGAAGATAGTTTGGTCGTACGACCAGGCGTCCAACCAATTTGGTCAAAATTGCGGACAGTCATGCAATAAGTCGTAGTTGATCGTGGCCGCGTAATGCGAGAGGTCTCTTAGACTGTTTGTCATTGGTGTTCGAGCCGATTCGATTCGGCGGTAATTTCTTCAATACTGTCCAATTTTTTTTTTAGAACGATGACATTCTTTCAAAATCAATCTGTCACAAAAATGTTTGAAATTTATTATCTTTGAATTGAGATTGCAAAGAAACGAGATAGATATGGAATGTTTTTAAATACGGAATTAACAATCGAAGAACTTTTCTTAGCATCAAATAAATAACCTTCTGACCTTATGTAATTTAATTACGAGTATCTACGTGGTGGTGAGTAAGAAGTCAACTTCGATGAAGAAAATATGATGAAACAATGTCGATTGGGGTTAAAATAAATAAAATCGTGAATCACGCTACTTCCGATCACATACGGGGGTCATTGACACCTGAAAATCGTTCGTTTGACTAGCTGTCGACTAACAAAAGTAAAATGGTATTTCAGTTTGATGAAAGATGACTTTGCATTTTTTTTGTAAAGGGATTATAGTCAGTCTAGAATGATCCATTTTAACACTTATTTGTTTTAATGGTACTGAAAATTTAGACCATTTTCCAAAGATGAAATAACTGCCACACTAATCATGTTTTTAACTAAAAGGAGGTTTATATAAATCTGAAAATAGGTCATTAAAAAAGGTATTAAATAACTAGCCTGCGCTTGTTGCCCTCAACTTCGTTCTCGTGGAAATTTTGATGAGTGTGAGGAAAAAAAGTAGCCGATCAACTATTCCAGACCGTTCTTCCATCTATATCTGTGCCAAATTTCATCCGGGCCGTTCATCATCAGATCCATCTATCCAAACTTTCGCATTTATAATAATAGTAGTAGGACTTCTGAAGAAGCATGAAAAGCATCGTGAGAACATCGGCATCGATTTTACACTACGTTTTTCCTTCTTCATTTTTAGAGCAGCTATGATGAAATTACACAAACGAATGTGCCTGTCTAAGTTTACGTTACATTAGCTAGCACTAGAACACCTGATTTTTACTTGCCTGTAGTCAATTTTCTTAAAGTAAAAAGACTAAATCATTACTTTTATCATAGTCATTCATTGTGTTTCGGCGCATTGGTGTTTGAAATCGGTCAGCACGGTCGAACAAGCTAATTGGTTTACAGTTTAACACATAAATTACATTGTAAAGTTGTCGTGAAGCGACAGATATGAAGAAAAAAATAGAATAAATAAAAAAAAAAGGATAAACGTAATACAATTTATTTTAGTAATAAAATCTGAAAGTAACAAAATGAAGATGATAGTGAAGATGAGGATGAAGTGAAGGGATGATCACGGGATGAAGACGAGCAGGAGAGGGTCGCAGGAGAGGGTCGACGGCAGTCCGGGGCGAGTCAGCCAAAAACGGTCCAACCGCTGACTCCAGCCCCGGATGAAGGTTGACAGCAGTAGGCTGGCTTCACAGCACAGGACTTCAGCCCCGGATGAAGGTTGACAGCAGTAGGCTGGCTTCGCAGCACAGGACTCCAGCCCCGGATGAAGGTTGACAGCAGTAGGCAGGGTTCGCAGCACAGGACTCCAGCCCCGGATGAAGGTTGACAGCAGTAGGCAGGCTTCGCAGCACAGGACTCCAGCCCCGGATGAAGGTTGACAGCAGTAGGCAGCAGTCCTCCTCTGAAGCCCAGTGCAGAGGCAGGTTTTAGTTGAGATGACTGGTGGAGAAGTCAAGAGGTTTGAGGTCTTTTCTTGAGTCCCGGAGCAGTCGGCCCCGGGACAAGGCCTATATAATTTTCTTCGCTCGAAAGCTAGCGATGAAATGAATGAATGTCTAGAGCGGCCCTGTCTTATATAGCCGATTTCGAAATCAAAAGTGGAATTTGCAAAATGTTTGAAAATTAGACGAAAAGAGTGTGTAAAGAAGAAGGCCAGAACGATTATCTGGCTTTTAAGACAAAAACGGTGGATGGCCACAAAGAAAACCACGAACGATTAAAAGGTAACTATGACGACCAGATTATTGACAATAAAATGTCAAAGAATTAATAAACACAAAGTTAGCAAAAACATGAGGAAATACGATGGAATTAAAGGTTCTGGTGCGTGGATAGTGTAGTAAATAATGTTGCGCATCATCTGTGAGCAATTTGTGAGTATAGTGTAGTATGAAAATGAAAATGATAAACTCGTAATTGTTACAGTAAAACGATATCTACAATGAAACTAAATGAAAGGATGGCAATAAAAGAGCAACGTGAAACAATAAAGCTTAAACTAATAATGGATGTGATGAAGATTTGACCTAAAATTGATGTACAGACAAAATGTCAACCATTGAGGACGTTCAGTCGGTTAGTACGTAATAATATTACTACATTTCCCCGACAACCCCAGAAAATTTTCGACTCAGAGAAAATTTTATGTTTAAAGTTCGAGAGAAATCCTTGAAACATTACTTCGTCCAAACAGAAATCATCTAACAGACATTCATTCTTCCTCAGGTATACTATCATCTACATAATGGTAAGGGTGGAGTTCACAGTCAATGACTACCACTCTAGAAGTATGTTCCTAAATATGACCTAAGGCTTATTTAGGGAGTAATCAACCGCTCCATGGGTGGAAAATATATTGACCTAAGGCTTATTTAGGGAGTAATCAACCGCTCCCTGGGTGAAAAATATATTGACCTAAGGCTTATTTTACGAGTAGTCAGCCGCTCGAAGAAAACCCTATAAAGGAATAATTATATAATTATTAAGATGACTATTTAGTTTAGTCTAAGATAGATTCGAGCGGTAGGGCTCTAAAGTAAAGGTATCTGAACTAGTGATCTTCTGACCTCATTTGTAGAAGTGAAGAATAAGAGCAGTAAGCTCTAAATCACAAAATAAAGACAAGTTAAAAGTAACGCCGCATAGGACGTTGAATAGTGAGTTTAAAAACTCGTATTCAAAACAAAAATAAAGATTAATTTTAAGCGATTGATAAATGAGCTAATGAGAGATTAACTATCTAAATAAGATGATTCGATGAAGACGAGGTTTAGATTTTAATGTCTTTGATGTGCCATTTATTTTTCGTTCCATTAGTATCTTCTAATATGTATACTAAGGGCGAGAGTTTCTTAAAGACTTTGCATCTTAGAAATTTAGGGGCCAGTTTTGCGCTGAAGTACGAACCCGCGTTGCTTTGTACGTAATTCTTACGCCAAACTGTATCACCGACATTAAATTCTTTAAATGACCGACGTAGGTCATAGCGAGCGCTATTCTTAGCGTGTGCTATGTATAAATTAGTTTGAACCTTATCAAAAATTGACGAGAGGAAACCAATATTTGTAGCGTAGACATCGCGAGGTAGAAAAACAACTTCCTCAAGATTTTGAGTTGGAGTGTAGAATGAACCACAAGGAACTGTTTCCCGACCAAATACTAAAAAGTTTGGAGAAAAACCAGTTATAGCATTAACACAACTGTTTATCGCGTGTTGAATTTTTGGGAGATAAATATCCCAGGTTCGATGATCATCACCTACCAAAGTAGCTAGAGCCGTGATGATGGTCCTATTATACCTTTCTGTAGGATTGACTTGGGGACAGTAAAATGGAGAGTAGAATATAAAAGGGACTTTATATTTATTAAGAAATGTAGTAAATTCACGGGATTGAAATTGGGGACCGTTATCCATGATAATGGTTTGTGGAACACCATGGATGAGAAATACGGAATTCTCTAAAATATTAATTATGTTAGACGCAGTAGCACGTTTTAAGGGAAAGATAAAAGTATATTTAGTAAAGGTACAATTAATAACTAAAATATGTTGATTACGTCTTCTGGTCATGGGAAAAGGACCCATAAGATCAAGCGATATAGATTGAAAAGGTCTCGAGCAAATTTTTGGTTTACCCATAGGGCCATAAGGAGAATGATTTGGATGTTTATAAGCAAGACAAATGTCGCAAGTAGAGATAAATTTAGCGATATCTTTAAACATGCCAGACCAGTAATATCGTAACGAAAGCTTCTTGTAGGTTTTGAAAATTCCGAGATGAGGTTCTTGAGAAGGACTGTGATTCCTTTCGATAATAGCCTGTCTTTCATGTGGAAGTGGAACTTCTTTCCAAGTGAAGTCATCGTTCAGAGCATGAGGAGAGTGAATGCAACGATAGAGCTTGTTTTCTTTAACCGTATAGTTTGGATAAGAATCAGGATTGTTCTGACAGCCAAGTAAAATCTTGTTGTAGTGTTCCAAGTCACGATTAGGAACTGATTCGTCCGTTAAAATAGGATTTACACCTTGACGTTGAGAATCTTCAGAGTCATGAGTTTTTGATCTGGATAGTAGGTCAGGGACAACATTATCTTTACCCTTTTTATGTTTTAGAATGAAGTTGAAGCAAGATAGGCGTAGCGTCCAACGAGCCAGTCTTCCTGAAGGATTGGATAAGTTCTGGAACCATTTAAGAGCAGCGTGATCTGTGTAAATTGTAAATTGTTTACCATTATCTAGGTAACAACGCCAGTGTTCTAGAGCAGTTATTACGGCTAGAGTTTCTCTTTCTGTTGTAGAATAGTTCTGCTGGTTTTTATTAAGAGCTTTACTCATGTAAGCAATAACAACTTCCTTGTCGTTTTGATGTTGTGTAAGCATTGCTCCTATGCCAAAATTTGATGCATCGCAATGTACAGAG
This sequence comes from Xestia ashworthii, assembly GCA_950022955.1. Lineage (NCBI taxonomy): Eukaryota > Metazoa > Arthropoda > Insecta > Lepidoptera > Noctuidae > Xestia > Xestia ashworthii. The sequence goes on along the minus strand of OX465570.1, from coordinate 14,433,009 downwards.
AATGGGAGGTTGAAGTCTGGGCAAGCGAGAACAGGAGTAGTAACCAAAGCTTCTTTAAGTTTCACGAATGCCGATTCTGCTTCAGGATTCCAAACGAATTTAGGGGCATTCTTCCCAGAGCAAGTTAGCCTGTTAAGTGGAGAAGCAATTGTGCTGAAGTTTGCAATGAATCTTCGGAACCAGCTGCAAGTACCGATGAATCTACGTACTTCTTTTCTAGAGGATGGTGTAGGATATTCCAAAATGGCTCGAATTTTGTCAGGATCAGCTCTCAGGCCATATTCACCTACAACAAAACCGAGGTACTTGAGTTCTTTCCTGAAGAATTGACTTTTTTCAAAATTTATAGTTAAATTGGCAAAAGAGAGTTTTTCATGAACTTTTAAGAGAAGAGAAATATGTTCTTCGAAGGTATCGCTTATAATTACGATATCGTCGAGATAACAGAATACTTTGTTGTCAAAATCTGGAGTAAACAGCATATCCATTAGTCTCTGTTGAGTAGCAGGAGAGTTAGTTAAGCCGAAGGGCATTACTTTAAATCTGTACATGCCTCTTCCGGGTACATAAAAGGCAGTCTTGTCTTTGTCCGCAGGGTTGAGAGAAATTTCCCAGAAGGCCTTCGCAATGTCGATACTTGAGAGATATTTGGCGTTTTTAAGATTGTCAAGAATCTCACTTATAAGTGGGAGGCTGTAGGCATCACGACGAGTGATTGAGTTAAGTTTCCTGCTGTCGACGCAGAAACGCCATTCTCCATTCTTCTTCGGAGTTATAAGCACCGGAGATAGCCATGGACTTTCGCATTGTTCAATGACATTCCATTTCAACATTTTATCCACTTCGTTGATTAAAGCTTTTTGTTTTTCAGGGGACAATCGATAACATCTTTGCTTGATGGGGAGAGAATCACCTGTGTCGATCTTGTGTGTAATTAAATGAGTACGTCCCAAAATGCCTTTTTCTTCAAATGAGATACTCTTGAAGCGTTGGATAATGTTATCTGCAATATCCTTTTGATTTGTACTAAGATGTTCATAAGGTAGTATCTTTTTCTCCGCATCTTGAATAGATGAACATTTAAGGTTCGACTGACAAACAGAAGATAAAATAGTAGGAAGAAGATTAAATTTTTTCCAGAAATCAATACCAAGAATAAAAGAGGGGAATAATTCTGGAAAAACATAAGCTTTAATTAAATGAGTCTGGTCATTAAAGAAAATAGGTAATTCAAAATATCCTAAAGATTTAATTTTTTGGTTACTAGCAGTTGAGACAGTAATTAAGTCTGACTTGAAAAGCTTGAAACCTAATTTAAGAATTTCCAGGTGAGAATTGTTGCCAAGTATGGTAACAGAACTACCTGAATCAAGTAAGGCAGAAATGTTTAAGTTAATAATTCGCACGTTAATGAAAGGGCGTTTGGAATCATTGTCATTAGAGTAAAGGGTTGAAGAAATTTTGTAGTAAGAAAAGAAATTTTTAAGAGTTTTGATCCAATTATTCCAATCATTAACGTCGAAATTTTCACTTTTCAAGTCAGTTGTTAGTTTTTTTGAGCTAGTACCAGGCTTAGGATTGCATTTAGGGCAATCAGCAGTTTTAAAGTCCTTCAAACCACATTTGAAGCAAATAATGAAGTGAGGTTTCTTACAAGTGTTTAAGGTGTGTCCATGCACACGACAACGAACGCAAAAGCTACTCTGTTGAGGAGGATCAGATCGAGTCAGAGTGTTAATTTGTTTTGGTTTTTGGAGGTACTGAGGAGGAGGTTTCTGAAAATTTACAGAGGGAGAATTAGTAACTGGTATACGAGGTTTGTAGCTAAATTCAGCTGTTAAAGTATTTTGTTGCAAAGATGGTTCTTTAAAGTTTTTATCTTTGTCCAAGAATTTTTCGTAAATCTGGCAAACAGCTAAGAGAGAGTCAATAGTAGTACAATCTCTTAATGCCACAAAAACTGAATAGCACGGTCTGATATTCCTCAGTAAAATCTCTAATTGTTCTGACTCAGACAATTTTTTAGTCAAGCGTGAAAACATTCCGGACATAATTGAAATGTAGACCGATATAGTTTCGTCCAGACCTTGAGTTCGCTTTCTGATGTCTTCTAGTAATTTGTAATCGTAATCGAAAACACCAAAATCTTTTATAAGAAGCTCAGAAGTTTCATGCCAGGTCAGATTTGGATTACAATTAATCTGAAATCTAAACCAGTGTAAAGCATTGTCTGTAAAAATTTCGTACGCTTGATTAATCAAAAGTTTTTTGTCAAAGCTACGTGAAATGCAATATTCTTCTAGTTTTTGAAGGAACGACCTAGGACATGACTTTCCATTATAAGTGTATCTTTTTAAATCTTTAAAAATATGAGGCTTCACTTGTTGAGGAGGAACTGTAGAGTTAATTTGTTGAAGGAGGGCCTCAAGAATGGTCTGTGACGGAGGGATATTTGAAGGAGGAGTTTCCGAGTTGTCATGAGAGGTAGGTAAATCGTAGAGAGGAGGGGAAGTATTTTCCGCTGGAAGAAAAGTGAATGGTTCAAATTTGTTGTTGAGGCTATCAAATTTGGACCGTAAAGCGTCAAACTCAATTTTCTGTTCAGAGTTCAGTACGTCAACGTCTATACGCTCGAGTCTAAAAAATAAATGATTAAGATAAGTTTCTATAAGACGAGTGTATTTGGAATCACCGTGTAGAAGTTTATCTACTTTTAAGTCTAAGTAATTAATAGTGGTATTAATTTGAGGGAGCTCTTCCTCAATTGGAATTGGTGAGATTAAAATTTCCTCCGAGGAGGTAATAGAAGAAAGTCGAAGAATTTGCTTTCTTAACCGTACGACAGTGTCTACTGGTTCCTCAAGTCTGATCTTAATTTCGTATTCGAGTTCAGGTTTATTAAGAAATTCAAACTTAATTGTTCTATACATATTGGTAAAATAAAGATAAGTTTCAAAGAAAATACCTTGTTTCCTTCTAGAAGAAAAAAAAAAAAAATTAGTAGTATTAAGTTAGTAAAAGATTAAAGAAAAATTATTTTCCTTCCAAAAGAAAAAATAGTTACAATGATAGCTATATGAAAATGTTTAATGATGTCTGTAGTATGACAATGAACTAATGATCTAAAGTGAAGTTGCCAAGAGAGACTGCCAAAAGGTTTATATTAAATCAGAGGAAAATTGTAGTTAAGGTGAAACAGAAACAATTTTTATAAACCAAGTCTGTATAAAGGTTTTAAGGTTTAGTGAAGAGTAATGACCTCTTTAGTTTATATAATGAGTCACACTATGTAAAGGTAAGATACCACAATCTTAAAAGTATTACGTGTATGACCACCAGAAATAATGTTTTTAAAATGGGTACTTATTTTCCCTCTGATTTATGGACACTAGACAAAGTGTTTTCTTTAGAATTTTGTGATGATGGAAATGTGTAGTGTTATGTAGAAGTGTAGAACCTGAAGACAATTGGGCGCCAAACTGTCGTGAAGCGACAGATATGAAGAAAAAAATAGAATAAATAAAAAAAAAAGGATAAACGTAATACAATTTATTTTAGTAATAAAATCTGAAAGTAACAAAATGAAGATGATAGTGAAGATGAGGATGAAGTGAAGGGATGATCACGGGATGAAGACGAGCAGGAGAGGGTCGCAGGAGAGGGTCGACGGCAGTCCGGGGCGAGTCAGCCAAAAACGGTCCAACCGCTGACTCCAGCCCCGGATGAAGGTTGACAGCAGTAGGCTGGCTTCACAGCACAGGACTTCAGCCCCGGATGAAGGTTGACAGCAGTAGGCTGGCTTCGCAGCACAGGACTCCAGCCCCGGATGAAGGTTGACAGCAGTAGGCAGGGTTCGCAGCACAGGACTCCAGCCCCGGATGAAGGTTGACAGCAGTAGGCAGGCTTCGCAGCACAGGACTCCAGCCCCGGATGAAGGTTGACAGCAGTAGGCAGCAGTCCTCCTCTGAAGCCCAGTGCAGAGGCAGGTTTTAGTTGAGATGACTGGTGGAGAAGTCAAGAGGTTTGAGGTCTTTTCTTGAGTCCCGGAGCAGTCGGCCCCGGGACAAGGCCTATATAATTTTCTTCGCTCGAAAGCTAGCGATGAAATGAATGAATGTCTAGAGCGGCCCTGTCTTATATAGCCGATTTCGAAATCAAAAGTGGAATTTGCAAAATGTTTGAAAATTAGACGAAAAGAGTGTGTAAAGAAGAAGGCCAGAACGATTATCTGGCTTTTAAGACAAAAACGGTGGATGGCCACAAAGAAAACCACGAACGATTAAAAGGTAACTATGACGACCAGATTATTGACAATAAAATGTCAAAGAATTAATAAACACAAAGTTAGCAAAAACATGAGGAAATACGATGGAATTAAAGGTTCTGGTGCGTGGATAGTGTAGTAAATAATGTTGCGCATCATCTGTGAGCAATTTGTGAGTATAGTGTAGTATGAAAATGAAAATGATAAACTCGTAATTGTTACAGTAAAACGATATCTACAATGAAACTAAATGAAAGGATGGCAATAAAAGAGCAACGTGAAACAATAAAGCTTAAACTAATAATGGATGTGATGAAGATTTGACCTAAAATTGATGTACAGACAAAATGTCAACCATTGAGGACGTTCAGTCGGTTAGTACGTAATAATATTACTACAAAGTGTAAACCAAATAGCTTGTTCGACCGTACATAGGAAGTGATAGGTTGATAACCTACTGTCTGTGACTAAAGAGTCATACACCTCGCTATCCGTCGACAGTCGAAGAGATGGTAGAGAGGATAAAAGTGAATATAAATTGCATAATAAAAAAGTAAGTTTAATGTCAAATTTAACAAATTTTAAGTGCCATTTTCAAATGCTTACCCTATTAAGTTATCCGACTTGATGCCGGGGCTGCGGGCCTGTTTGAAAGAGAAACCGTGGCCCCGGAACACAAAGGGCGAAGAAGGAACATGGATGGGTTTTAGTTGGTAAAAATCTGACACTATTCCTTCCGCTCCCGTCATCTGATGATTTCCCAATCTAAATATAAATGGATGGCCTGTCTGAAGGCTGATATGACTATAAAGATATCTTTTGAGATGACGAGTAATAGATAATTATGGAAGAAAAATATATTTTACCAAGAGGTATCGTATTATCCCAATAGGCTTGTTAACTGAAAAAATCTGATTAGTCCGTCACCTAGATTAACAAAAAATATGTGACCCGTATTTTTTCTTTTGTCACGTAAACCAAAATTGACGAATATACGACGCTTTTAAAAGTCCCAATACGTCACTGTTTGGTATCATCCTTAGTGAGTACTGACGTCACGAGCCCCCACTCCCGAGTTTTGATGCGTTTTATCTTTGCCAATATTCGTTGATTTACAAAAACAAAAATATGTGTCCATTATTTTCCAATACTCTAACTGACGGACTAAATAGATTTGCAATTTATTGGTGGTGGAAACTAGCCTATTACTGGATTATGGAGGTCTGATAGTCAGTCGCTTCATGTAAAATACTGATACTCAACTGCCTCTAAGACTGGAAGCTGAATCCAACAAAGTTTTTGAAAAGGTTAGGCAGATCATGATGGAGATAGAAGATAAGTTGCGCCAACCGTACATCAGTTAAGATAAGGGCAGATCAATGATAATGATAATTAAGTTTGATCACTTTCTGTCAACATGAAAATGTTAAATCAAGTCAAAGAAAGTGACAAAAGTAGAGCTTTCAAGTTGAATAGGGAGGCACTTACAATTTTCAAGGTTGAAATCATAAAAAAAAATACTCACATTAAGAAATTCTCAAAAAAAAATCCTTATAGTCGTCAAATAAATTTTCAATATTCCACGTGCGTATCTTATCAATGCGTGTGATTCCCTATACCATGTGTTACGAAGTCATCGACCGCTGATATTTCGCTGACCACTGCTTGAGCCATAGACAATGCAGAACGCTAACGACTAGTATTGGCAATGTTCGGGGTCAACGGACTGGCGTGGCAACTGCCGAAATGTGCATCTAACGAGATAGCCACTGCATGTACTAGGTATATAGATATAAAGTAAGTAAGTACAGTAAAGTAAAGACGTATTCGGAGAAGTAATATTTTTGAAAAAATTGTAAAATTTTCAATAAATTTAAATTTTCATGGTATAGAAATTCAAGGACGTCTTTTGGCGCTTCCCCTAAGCGCCAAGTCAGTGGCAGGTTGTATGTTGACTAAAATATTATATACCTACTAGTAATTACGACCGTAAAATATAAATATGGCTTTACTAAGTTATAATCATTAAAATCGTCAATACGACCCTCTAAGTTCATTTCACCCTTGGATTAAATTGACTTAGACCGTCTTATTACAAAACGTGGTCTTAAAAATAGTACCGGGTTTAGTACTAGGTCTAAACCATGAACTTGAAAAACGTTATTACAAAACGAAGTTTATCGCTAGTCCTAGAACTATCTATGGTACCAAAGTTAGACCATCGCGACCCCTAGTTTAACTATGGTACTAAAATGTCAAACGTCAAATTCAGTCAAATTCTTAACTTTGAGGTTAGCAAATTATCTTTCGGAAAGTATTATTTTGTGATAAAAACCAAAATATTAATATGGAAGATTTGGATGTGTTGGATATACTTGCTAGTTCCCGGGGACCAAACAGAGTTCGTCAGCGACGAAATCCATTTGAATTGCCTGACGCAGATTTTCGATATAATTAAAGATTTACTAAACGATTTGGCGAAAGGACTGTCGATTTAGTACGTGAAGATTTATTGCACACACGATCTCACCACAAAGAACTGTACCTTTACTTGTTTTAATAATCTTGATGTTTTTCTTGTCTTGAGTTTACTTTTAAGTTGTAACATAGACATTTCGTTAACATTACTCGAATTACGCGCGCCGCCAAGTTCACTTCGTTATACGTGCTAGCTCGATAGTTGTTCCAAACCAGGCCCGGCAGTCTCGACAGAGATAGCGACAAAATCGCTAACTTTCGATCGCTGATTACTAACGAATAAATTCGGTTGCAATAATTATGCTTACGAAAAACGCGTCTAAGATGTAGAGACTTTCATTATTCGCAAGCACTATTATTGCAACCGAATTTATTCGTTAGTAATCAACGATCGAAAGTTAGCGATTTTGTCGCTATCTCCGTCAAGACTGCTGGCCCAGAACAATTTAAAATAATTGTGAACATGCATTAAAAAAACACAAGTCGAAATATTTAAATACCTTTAAATAACAAAGCTTTAATTTTTATCACTACAAATAACAATTTATAAAATAGTTTTTCTTTAATTTACGTAACAACATTGTGTAAAAAGGAGCGGCACATAGAACGCTGAACGAATTAATGAATGGTTTAAATATTTTTTTGCTTATAATCTGTGGATAATGTTTGAACTAGGGACTATCTTTGGTACTAAGTAGTCCTCTGTTGGTCTACGATTTGTAATACGAATGTAAGAACTAACGTTAGTACCGTACTAAACCAAGACCTTTTAGTTCTGGTTTAAACCTGGTACTTACGGAAGTTTTTATAATAAGACGGAATGGGTTCTATAGACAATTTTACAAAAAATCTAAGAAAATTTAAATTTCGGGGACTACCCAGACGCTTCCGCCCAATGTTTCCACGTTCACTAGACAATCTTTTTTGTGAGTATGCGTTTCATTTTAGTTAGTTTAGTTATTTTACTTACCTACTGTTTGAAATCGATTTACCGGACTTCCTGTCTGAAATCAGTATTTGACACACCTGATAGAGTTCTCATATCCGTCAAAGAATTTGAACGTTCACCAGTTGGCTCGATCACGAACGATCTGATCAAAAAATTATAACATTCCTTCTCCTTCTTCGTCGTGTCGATGATTTCCTCTTTTTTTAATTACATTATTTTCCACCAGTACTCTGCTACCTCGACATCGTTGGGGATGACCTCGGACAGGTCCGTCAGAGTGCAGGTGGAACCACACATAGTGCAGGACAGGGGGTGAGCCATAGTTTGCGTTGAGGCACCGCATAATATTCCTGTAAATATATATATATATGTCACCGTAAAATTGTCAAATACGTTATCTCACGTGTATCTCTCTAGCGATATTGTAAAGTCTCGAATTATTGTCAACTGAACATACGGAAGTATCTCTTGCCCCCATAAACGGGACTTGGGGCACCCCCCCGTTAGGTTAGTTAGGTTCCTTTAAACCCTGCACTCGGAAATAGGGGCATAGGGGCATAGGGCATAGTCGACGGAGCCCCGCGAAGCGGGGCTCCGTCGACTATGCTTTTTAGAGAATATGAAGTGTTTTAAGGTTAAGTTATATTAATCGATATTTCTCAGGAATGGTACAGTATCTTTTCATGAGAGTGATACCACTGGGCAAGGGGGACCCCTCCTTCTCTCCACACCGCGTGAGTTGACTACCATCGCATGCATTTCACGAAAAATAATGCGTTTTGTTGTAAGCAGTATGTTCATTTGACAATAATTCGAGACTTTACAATATCGCTAGAGATATTACAATATAACGTATTTGACAATTTTACGGTGACATATACATCGTCAGTGTCTATGTTCGTCCTCTAAGCCTGAAATGTGCAAACCTGCTTTGTGAGGACTTGACTTTTCCGATCGTATTTTTGTTTTTGGCAAATCTCTAAATAATTTCTCCCACTCTGGGTGGAGAGGGAGGGAGTGTCAAACTTTTACTGACTAAAACCCATCCATGTTCCTTCCTCGCCCTTTATGTTCCGGGGCCACGGTATCTCTTTCGAACAGCCCCGCAACCCCGGAAGGCAGTCCCGCGGCCCCCGTAAAAAGTTTAATATATGTGGAACGTACATTAAAAATAATTAAGCAAGAAACTTCAGTTACAGAATGGATTTTTCATTACTCATACTCGGAAAGTAGATCTGAAGTTGCCTGAGGAGCGGGCTGAAAGTAATACTTTTCAGCCCTAGGGAGAATCGCTTTCAACTGACAGCTGTCACAATATTAAAAAAAAATCTAGTTCAATTTTCACATTTCTATTGAACCATGATCCGACTTCTATACAGCCTGTAAATTACAGCGCGATGTAAAATTGAAATAACATAAAATTCTGTATTAATAAAAGAATATAATTTTTTTAAATAACTTAGTTGTAATTTAGTAACAAATATTTCTTTAAAATAACAAAGATTTGGGCAAAATATTTACTATTTTTTCAGTGACGATAGTAAAAATAAAGGCTGCATAGCCGGCCACAGAAAAAAAAAACAAAATAGGCGGGAAAGCGGTAATCCGATCGTCATTTTTTTTTTGAGTGGTTTCGTGTTTTGGTTTTTATTTTCCTTGTATTCGTAATAAAAAGCACAGTGTTTACCTCGGGTTAAAGACTTATTTAGTCCCTCGAGCTATTAGCGCCCGCGCTACTCTTGGGCGCCAAATCCCGTCTCGGGACTAAATAAGTTACTTTCACCCCTAGGATAACAATGTACTATTATTTCAGTGAACGATAATATAACATCACGCCTGGAATTCCAGAAGGTTAAGGCAGAGGTGTACAGTCACGTCTAATAATATGTATAGGTACACTTTCCTTAATTATTATAGCTATTTTCGCGAGAAATAACGATTGTAACTAGGAGATTGGATCTTTTTCATAAAAATATGAGTTCCAGCATAACATTAAATTTTAATCAGTACATTAATAGAAAAACAATTTAAAAAATTCTTAAGTGTTTACATGTTATTAGACGTGACTGTACCTAATAGTACCCTCATTTCGCCAGTTATGTTTAAATCTCATGTAATAGGGACGAACCTATTGTCATCAACGGATCACAAATCCAGACACACAGGAAATGTTAAGTATCTCACAGATACTGAGAAACTTAGAATTTCCTGATGGTAAATCTCAAAATCGACCCAGAAATCGAACACAGGACCTCACGCTCAGCTGTAGCCATTGTCAACCACTGGACCAACGAGGTGGTCTTTCAGTGAACCATCTTCTAGAAGTAGTTCTAGAGTGATGTCGATTTGTCAAAACTATCAATTTTTGGTTCAGAGGAGCAAAATTTCCAAAAAAACTTAAAAGGTTGATCACTCCGAAACCACTCAGATAGGACCCCTAGTTTTCGGGTTAAATTTGTTGCAAATGAGGTCTAGTATCACCTATTTTAAGGCCTGCACCCAATTTCCAATCAGCCTGTATAAGATCACCTGATGGCTCACGCAGAATTTCTGTACGTGCAACAAACGCTAACTAAGCATAAGTACCATACAAATTCGTACGATCAGACCTCTGCGTCAATTGTCAACAATCCCAATATTCAAGGTCCTATTACTGACATACATTACAACAGACATCACTAGATTATTCCGCATCATTGAGATGCAGATTCAAGGAAAGATCTGACTCAGCTGCCGTAGTCTGTAGATTTGTAAGTAGACTGTAACTTTCGCAACACGGTAACGTAAACAGAATCTTACTTTCGTAAGTCTTTGGTAGTTTTCGATGAGTCATTTCTGACGATGATAATGATTTAATCAGAATACACAGATCTTACAACTAAATATATAATTATTATAATAAATGAGGCGTTTGTGAGCATGGATGTATCGATCGATGTTTGATACTCTTTCACGCAAAAACAACAGTTTCTAACCTGGATTACGGGTACCCTTCATAATATCGACAGGAACTACATCGACGGTCGCTGTATCGACAACGTTCCATCGACAGAACATAGCATACTTTTATCACGGTAGAACGATTCGGCGGGCATAAGCTAGCACTTCATTGTATTTTATTTGAGTCCGGTATCCAGAGCTGTGTCGGCCAATTTGTCCGTAGAACAAAGACTATCGATATAGATGTCTATGGAAGGAGACATGTTGTGACTCTCAATAATAAATTGGTAGAACTTACAACAGACATTACACATTACTATAATTCCGTATGAGTCCACGCCATTGAACTACAGCCGGCTCGTAACATAAGTAGTAGTCCCAAACTTTCGCAATACGATAACGTAAACAACTTCTCACTTTCGTAAGACTTTGGTAGTTGTGGATGACTCATTCGTGACGTCGGCAACTGGAGTTGACTGTGACGATATTATAATGCTTGTCCATAATGTAATGGCGGTCGTTGTTTTTTTTTAAATTTTTTTTTAGGTATGACCACTCGCAGTTGCAACTCGCTAAGGTTGCTTGACTGCTTAACCGGACTCGATCGAAATTCGAATAAACGTTTCTTTATATTATAAACTAGCTGATGTCTGCGGCTTCCCCCGCGTACAAATTATATACTAAAACCTTCCTCTTGAATCACTCTATCTATTAAAAATCGCATCGAAATTCGTTGCGTAGTTTTAAAGATCAAAGCATACATAGGACAGACGCGGCGGGGGACTTTGTTTTTGTATGTATGTAGGTAGTGATACTCGTAGTGAAGCGTGGAGCGGCATTTTACAGCACATAGAATAGGAGATAGTTTTGATAGTATTAATATCTGTTAGTTTAATTAATGAACTGATGGACGCTACTGAAGGCGCCATACTAGTGGGTCAGTCATGCTCTGACACAATTTAGATTGCCATCGGCACGCTAGAAAGAAGATCAATGAAAAAAAAGAAATAGCGTAAAACGCATGTCATTTTATCAATAGATAAATAATTAACATTGCATTACATCTAAACGTTAGCAATTTCCACAAAAGTCTGACAACCAGTGATACCAATGGGTAGGTATCGTATTACTCCTTGAACTTCTGCTAGCCTAGTAAAGAAAAATCACGAGTGGACGTTATGGGACTCGACGCAGAGGGAGGTTCTATAAAACTGTCCATCGAAATAATGAATTGTCCCTTCTCTAGTTGTTATCATGGTTGCGCTCTGAGGAATAAACATTTAATATTTTTAATTTCAATTTTGGAGCGCAACTAATTTAGTTGCGCATAGATATAGGTGCGCTCTGAGGAATACCTCATTTCACCCAGTACTAACTGAGTGGCGGAGGTCAGATAGGCAGTCGCTCCATGTAAAATACTGGTAGTCAGCTGCACCCGGTTAGACTGGAAGCTGATCCCAACATAGTTTTGAAAAGGCTAGGCAGCTGATGATGATGATGTTTATATCAAGTACAATTTTTTTGACCCAGTTTGTCATTAATCAAAGTACAAAAGTATAGAGAAAAATATAAACGGTTAACAATTTCATTCAACTCTTCCAGCCCATCAATTTTTTTGACCCAGTTTGTCATTAATCAAGGTAAAAACATAACATATATTTCAAACCCACCATTTAATGTACAAAAGTATAGAGAAAAATATAATCGGTTAACATTTTCATTCAACTCTTCCAGCTCATCATTTTCCCACTTTTCTTTGACACACATCACTTTGATTCAATAGTTATTCTCCCAACTCATAACACATATTCACAACAATAAAAATATCTCCTACGCTCCAGATCCATATGAACTGCCTGCCGGGAAACCCTTAGTCATGACTCATGGTGTATTACGTACCAAGAGCTGTTTCATAACATAACAAGCGCCACATAATAAAAACATCCTCATTATTATCTGTACTTAGTCATGATTTTAGTTTTGAGTGCCCATTGTTAGTAACATTTTAAGAAGGCGCGAAATTCGAATTCGTTACATACAAAAATACAAATCTTTCTTCTTCACAATATTAATATAGACGTATAGATGGTTGGAAATGTGGTTGACTGCCTCGCTGGTCTAGTGGTCACAAGCTTGACTGCTGAGCGTGAGGTCCTGGGTTCGACTACCAGGTCGAGCAAAGTGTTATTGGGTTTTTCTATCAGGAATTTCCCAGTAGAAGTCATGGAGCCTGGATTTGTGCCCGGTAGATTACAATCGGCGACCTCTTTTACATGGAATGTAGGTGTACTATTAATGAAGAAAAAAAGAAAGAAAGAAAGAAAAAATATTACGTACACCTCTGCCTAACCCTGCAGGGATTATAGGCGTGATGGTATGTATGTTAATCTTTTTATATTGAATGAACCGTAGTTTGATTTTGATTCTTTTAGATCAGGTAGTGATGATGTACAAGTTTACTAGGCTTTTATAAAAGACCCCAACCCTCAAAATTATTTTTTTAGGCCAATCGCTTGGCCTAAAAACTACGGTTCATTCTTGGTTTTTATTAACATGTAATGTTACTTTTACGCAAAGACACCTAAAAGCATACTGTTAGAAATAACAAAACATCAAGCCAACCTAAATGTTGGAAAAAGCGAATTCAATTCAGCCAAAATTACATGTTACAAAAAGACCAACCAAAAAAAACAAGAGATTCGAAATCGATCAGCCCACATTTTTATCCTGTGTCCGATTTGGTACGGCCAAAACCATAGCCGGGCTTTCCCGCCAAATATACGATGTCCCACGCCTGTATCGCCAGACAGTGATGCCTTCCGTCCGCTTTAACATGTGAAATCAATAAAGCGTCTCTTTCATCTTGATACGGATTTCCTTTTTCAAATAATATGGTAATCAACCTGCTTTGACAAAAGCCTCCTCTTTGTGAGAGCCATTACCAACCAGTTGGGCCCAGTACGGGTTGTTAATTAAGCTTCATTGGCAAACGTAAAGTAAAACAATTAGGTAGGTAAAAAGTTTCAGCCCAGATATATTACTTAATCAGGAATTTTCATACGATTAACCACAGGGAAAGGAAAAATACTGAAGTACGCTACTATATTCCTTTTTTGAATTTACGGTTTTTCGGAAAGAAGGAAAGGTAAAGAAAATAAACGGCATTATTATAAACAATTATAATGGACATTTCACGTCATTCGTGACGTTTTGGTTTTGCTGCAAAAAGTATTTATTGTTTATGGTTTTGTAACCTCATTGACGTATTTTACCACACTGACCTGTATTCCTTGTAAGTGAAATAATAGCAGGAATAAAACGTAAACGGTAACTTATTTTTCAGTAATAACAAATATATCCTTACCTATATACTTTAATAGGAGCTAAAAAAATGGAAGCTTATTAAGTATGAGTAAAATACCTTAATTACATCCCGAACGTGACCCGAATAAAAATTGGGTCTGAAACCCGTAAACCGGAAATTACAAGATGGCTGAGGAAAAACTATAATTGTTTAATAACCTATAATGCCAATTGACCTAATAAAATCAAAATAAAGATTTCAGAAGACTCGGAAAGAAAATCAGTATTCGGTTCTGTTATCTTTCACAAACCCCTCCCCAGTCCAAAAACTTCCAAAAATCACACCGTGGAAAAAACCAGCTGTCATTATAGAAAACATCAATCATGACAGTATGGCGTGATACCGAACACCACCATCATTTAAAATCCAGGTCACCTCTCAGTCACAAAGAGAGTTCGCCGAAGTTCAAATGGATCTTTCTAGACTTCCCACCAGTGGCTGACGACCACCGCTGGTCGCCAATCTGGTCGTTGACCAGTCTTTCGACCCAGATTTGTGCTTACACACACTTAGGTTTTGACTCACACATTACTTGTAGTGAATATTATGGCGATGTTCGTTTTTGAGTGTCAATGTTGGAGACTGTGTCCAACTAAGGCCACTAATACCTGTATTCTGTAGAAATTACCGTCAAATCTAGATTAGAATCCACCAGATCTGAAACTCGAAACTTGGTTTTGGGCCTTATAATGTAGTGCATAGAACAGGAAAATAAAGTGTTGCGCCGACCCCAAATAACAAGAGCTGGAAGATGATAATGGTAGTGCATGGAACAAATATTATTTACTGTCATGAATACGAAGTTTCCACAACACGATTACAATATCGAATACGTTAATAACGTCACAATTTATAAAGTGTCTCATTACGGACCGACCGAAATCGTTTACATTATAGCATTGAATATTATGGTTGTATTGTTTTACCGTTATCAGGCTGTTAAGTCCCGGATTTTCTCATGAAGTCATACCAAACTTTTCCGTTAATCACCTTAGTATCTGTTCAGCGTTTTCCTTTGCCTGGTTGAATACTTATCATTATTTTTGTCCTGTGTGGCTACCGCCTGTCTATGGTTATATACCTGGGAAGAACCTCTGTGTGTAGACGGTCAGGCACATGAAGTTACGCTGAGTCGGTTTTGTTACAGTATTGCGGATTTTCTGTATGATTGGGGTTTCCTGTTGTGTTTACCTTTAGGGTTGAACAATTTAAAAGAAAAACGTTACTACGAGTGTGCATATTACTGTGCATTCTCGTTCTAGGAACTTGAAAAATCGTATCGTTCTGGAAATGTGGTTTTGATGAAAAATTAATACCCAAATTGGTATCTCTAATTTGATGATTAAGTAGTAAATACATCGACACTTTGCACATAATTTGTACATCGAGACAAAGCCCGAAGCTTTCGCCGCGTCAAATAGTCGATTCCCTAACTTTCTACGAGCGCCGAAGTTTCGATGAAAGTAGTCTCACACTTGTCCAGTCGCGAGCAGAGGTCCGCCATACACTGGCTAATCGGACGGTGAACGAATAGATCGATGCTTCGAAATTTAAAATATTTGTTTTTCTTTTTATTTCTTTTAGCCGAGGTGAATTTGTAGGCCAATTTAAAAAGGTTTATTCTGTTTTGTATTGTTTTGCCTATTGATCTATGACAAGAAAATAATCGTTTGAGTTTTCTTTTGCAATTTGAAGGTAGGAAAGACGGTTGTTGACGGATGTTTTCGTTATAACCATTTTTGTTTTGGAAAGCTGTGATTGTTTTGGAATGAGAACGTTTTCTCCGTTAGTAATAGTTTCGCAATGACATAGTTACTTCTTTCTGAAATCAATTTTGAATGAGCTATTTAAAATTCGAACAAAATGATAAACTAACTCGTAGTAGGTGCTTTATACGAGTAATATAAACAGGTAGGTAATTTCATATTCAGAAGGCTAAGCAGAAAATTTCATGTATTGTTTGAAAAACTTCGGACACACTTAAACCTAACGTCATGGTCATGTCGAGATATCAAAAGTAACTATATGAATCACACATGCCTACAAAAGGCATTATCATACACCAAATACATCATTTCATGACTCAAAATTAATGAATTAAATTATTTTAAAATAATAACTCAAGTTTTTCCTGATTTGTTGATTGCAAAAATTAAAAAATATCCCAAGGGTTAATTTTCACGTTCTTTCGAACACTATAGCCGAATCTTACTGAAATGACTATAAACATAGTTCCTTGAACTTGTACCTTTTTAATTACGTACATAGATTATTCAGACTGGCAACGTTCCTCTAAGAAAATCAAGTATGAAACCTCGTTTCGAACGTATTTTGAATGTCGAGCGCAAATTCGGCCAGTAATGATAGTAGCACTGTAATCGCACGACGATGAGTCAACGGCCGGTGAAATGGCTGCCAGTTCGTTCACCTTTCACCCAATTTGCCTAAATACACACCGACCGAGAATAGTTGGCATTGTGTCGCGACCAATGCCATATAATAAGTGTGTGCACTACAAATTGTCAGCATAATTTCTGTAGTACGTCTGATATTTTGAATAGTACTTCTGTTTTTTTGGCTGAAGTAATTTTCCGCAGTTTTTGTGCGGTATGAGTGTCAGAGAGTGACGTTTAACAAGATGTAGATTGTTGTCTATGGTTTAGAGTTGCGCAAAAACTCTTTTGTGCTTCTATAAGCCGCGATTTATTCTACTAAATGATGCTCATTACAAATCCATACACAAACTCACGTTTGACCCTGGGGGCTAGGCAGAACTACAGATTACCACATCATGCTATGACCCTTACGTACTCCCTTCGTCCACGAGGTATTTTTATTCTATTTTGTTTGGAAACAATTTGAAAAATCGCGGAGAATAAAATGAATCTGAAATGTTGATCGATTGTTTTGACAGTTTGAATTAAGACTGTCGTGACGTAGGTATAGTATGACCACGTTAAGTGTGCACTTCAAGGTGGCGTTGTTTGTCAAGAAAATTGGCATCGATGTGTCAGACTTGGTACATGTATTTTAGTTCTGTGTTTTCCCGCCTGCACAGATAAGTTGGTTGAAGTTGTACGAAAATACGAGCAGTGTTGATTATATTGATTAAATTGTCTATGTTTAGACGACCTGGAAAAATTTGGTATATCAAACAAAATTGACTAGATCGTGTAAGCAAGTGGAAGATTTTTTGAATTCAGTATGTACATTATTTTACAAACTACAAATAGATCTAAAAAAAAATAAAAACGTGTACAGAAAATGGGAAAAGATACAGGGCGTCAATAAATTCGTCCGCATCGGGGTCAATAGTTGTAGTAGTTGGTAACAATGCTGAAGTAGGTAATTTAAACAAAATTGATCGGTTGACTACGATTGTGGAGCAAAACCTATTGCAGTGTTCTTAGTTAAAGCGTCTTAAAGCTTTGCCAATGCTTTCGTCATTACATCTTCCTTTTCCCAAATGTGTTGAGGTCGGCTTCCAGTCTAACCAGATGCAGCTGAATTTATCAATATACTATTTGACCTCCAGAACCCAATAACTGCGTAATACGATAAAGCTGGTTGTCAGACACCGATGACTACCTTGAATGACTGCCAAAGATCCACAAATGACAGCCGGGACCAACCCCTTAACGTATTTTCGTCATATTAGAAAATATTACGTTTATGAATGAGCGTGTACCACGTAACGGCGCGAGCACACGTCACGTTCCCACCGATCAATACCCGCCTTTATCGTAACGGCAATCTCATCTTGCACAGCATTTTAATGCCGCATAAAAGCTAACTGTCTGTCCAAAATAAATACCAGCAAAATGTGAAGGTAGGTCAGCAAACGGTATCCGACAATGAACTCTGAAAGTGGAACAACGACCGCCCAATTTGGCATTTGGTCTCGTGGTGAAAAAAAAAATATCGCCACCGGCGGTACCAGGGTAACATGGACTAGAGAAAGGTTGAATTTCGAGTGTTCGAATGTAGGCGTGTATTCTTACTGGCCAGTAATTCTATCTGTGTGTGTCATTGTAGTCGCAGCGTTGTAGAAAGCTCAGTGAGCGTTTGTTTACATTCGCTATTTAAAAAAAGAGTGAAACGGTGAAACGATAAACTGTCAAATTATTTGTTGGTACTCGTAGAATGTAGGTCGATTAGACTGTTTCGTTCACTAATGCGTAGAGAGCATGCAATGGAATTTTATTTGTGAAAATTGTTTGTGGGAAAAGAAAGAGCGACATAAGAACAAAAAATCGAAGAGGTTTGACAGTCGAAAATAATTGAAGCTCAATATATGAAATTAAGTCCAAGAATTAGATCTGAAGAAAATAAACAAAAATATATACAGAAAACTAAAAACCCTCAATCGAGGAGTAAACATAATTGACAAGAATCATAATCTGCAGTCCATTCTTCAGTAGCGTCTAGCCTAGAAGTAGATACCGAATCGCTTCGTACAATATTAAGCCCTCATCAATGACAATACAGTTTAGAATGTGGACTTAGACCTGGCAACTCAATCGCCTTCTAAATTTAAATCGATCGTTATCACAGACAATCCCATTTATTCGAAGAACACTCAAATAGTTACTCAGAACTACTATCAATTTTCCGACTTCCTTCCTGTTAAATTATCATAACGGTACTTAGGAAATCATCATCATCGAATTAATACATTGCATACATCTTTATCCTTATGTAACGTTACGTTATATTAGTCACTATGTGTGACATTTTAAGTGCGATTTTCCTTCTTCGGTATGACGTAGTTTTATGATAATTTTGCATGGTTATATCAGTTTTTACCTGAATCTTAAAATTAATAAACCATGTATTGTGCATCATATCCGGGCATGTATTTTAACTGATACGGATGCGAACCTTAAAAAAAAACAGTCGAATTGAGGACCTCCTCTTTTTGGAAGTCGGTTGAAAAGTTTTATGATCATCTTCCTGCCATACTGTCCCAATTTACTCGGGGTCGGCGCAACACGCCTTATCTTTTGTTCTCCCTTAATTTTCCTTCTTTTTCTTTCAATTCATGATTACTCACACAATCCATGCATATTTTCTTTGGTCTTCTCCGTCCCAATTCATCAACATTTATATTCATTTGTATTGTAGACATATGCGCTTCATTCCTCCTCATAACATGTCCATCCCAAAACAGACGATTCCCTTCAAAGACTCCCTTAAAAAGAGCTTTAAACCCAACATGCAAAAATCGCATCCGTCGATGGAACACTGGAATAGGAAGAATTTTCCAGGTAAACTCAAAATCATTGACGCATGACTTAAATTCATTAAAATTAAATAAAGCTCTTTTATCTAACAGGATACATTGTATACCGTAGACGGTTATGATTAATTATTTTTAATTAAATTAATCAAGATTCATAAGGAGAACTTTATTAGTCACAGTTTACGTGCGCAGAATCTCAATGGTAGGGAATAATTTAGGGAAATGTTCCCGCTTTAATAAATCACAAACGATTACAGTAACAAATATTGTGTAGCTTCGCCCTATAATGACTCATCCTTAAAGACAATACAAAATATGATACCAACCAATGAAATGGAGAAAAAGTATAACTAATAAAATTGACTAAATTTTAATCTGTATGTGTGAAATACTCGTAATGTACCTAAATGTAACTGAAGTTGATGAAAAGCTAAGTTCTTAGTGTTATTTTGTATGACCTAACATTTGGTCAATATTCATTAAAAACGGAAACACGTCTCATTATATCAACCGATTCCAAAAAAATAAAACGTACAAAAAAACTAACACTCTTCTATCAAAGTACCAGGGACGCATAGTCCGTTAGGAGGTCACCCGAAATATACGCACACAAACACACGCATTATAATGCGCCGCACGTGACGTTCACATGCGTACCAAATAAATTGGTATCGTAGAACGAAAGTCATAGTCGACAGAGAAAATCGTCGGCGCGCGCGGGTCGATAATGTTGGTTCATACTTGCATGGCATTTGGGTTTTTGCAAAAGTACAAATCCGTCGGAATATCAAGGGAATTTCATAAAATATTAGATTTTTGCAGAATAACAGATAGGTACATCCGTTGGAAACTCAAGGGATTTTTGGAAAATATTTAGATTCAGCGGCGTCTACCACTGGCTTTATGTAGCCAAAATTCTCGTTTTCCATGGTGAAATGAAAAGGTTCATTCATAATATTTATGACAATATGAGTACAAATTAATAATTCCTTAGCTCAAAAACATTATCACGTCTTTTTATATATTCTATTTTCTGGTCACAAACAAATATTATCCTCTTGAAATTCGAAACACCTCAAGCAACCGAATCGCCTACGCGGCGGGCCCAAGCGCTACGCCGAGAAAACGAACGAGCGCGCGCGGGAAAAAGCAATATGGCGACCCGATGTTTTTCTGCACGATTCGAGTTCCGCAACGAAGGCATTGGAACTACTTTGAATTACTTGAAAGTTATTTGTTACTAACTTTTGTTCATGTTGTTTGGTAGTTTTCAAAGTTTTAGGTAGATTTCCTTTTTTTTGAAAAAAAAAAATCTACCTATTGGTCTCTCACCTACGGGGATATATATAAATACGTATGTATATGGGTGACAAGCAAAATTTAGCCACACTCTACAGGTCGCTATTATGAACCGATTGCTTTCAAACTTGGCCAAAAAATCGAAACGGTCAAAACTTAGGCTAAGTTCGTGAATGGGCGGAATTCGTCCATGGGGGGCGGCGGGGGGGGCGGTTTTTCTAAAATCAGTTTTTTGGCCATAACTTATTTCCTATGGAAAATTTTTGAACCGTTTCTCATTTTTATCATTTTGAGTACGAATACGGACATCTTTAAATTAAAACTTTTTTGATGCAACCCCTAAATTGGGGAGGGGGTTGAAAATTCCAAATTTTTTGCGAAAAAAAATCATATCTCCGAAACAGTAAACATTTTGAACATCGCAAATATTTTTTTTTGAAGCAAATTGTTTACTTTACAATTGTTACTTTCAAAGTTTAGCGATAAAACTTATAGTTTTCGAAATAAAAAATTATAACTAAACATTTGAGGGCGTTTCCATGCTCTTATGAGAGAATTTAAAAAGGGTAAACTTTCCATTACAGGACAACGATTTTGAAATCATATTTTTTTTTTTTGTAGATTGTACACATAAGTACAACTCTTTATACAAATTTTCAATACACGGACGCTCCAGCACCTTCTTCGAAATCTACCTCCTCCTGCGGCTTGCCGGAGGGATTTTTTTAATTTTTAATTTGTGTTAAAAGGTTTTGTTCTTATTGTAAAGCAAAATAATTTTAAAATAATTCTGCCACATTAATGGTCATTAAACTGCAATAAATTATTAGTACGAATTCATTTATTTCTTGATATTTACCTATTTCCAGACGTAATATAATAAAATACAAATTAAATGGATTTAAATCATTTGATGCCAACTTGCGTTTTAAAGATATTTATGGCAAAACCATAAATTATTTTTGCAGTTCTAAATAAACCTGAACTATGCTGCATAAGCTGCATTACCTGAATTCAGTAATGTTTCGCCCATTCAATAATTAAATTATAATTGGGGAAAGTTAAATTATAAGGAAAACTGAATTAATTAATAATTAACTTGGTTACACTAGCATTGTTTAAAACGGTTAACCCTTTTTTTGTGTTCAAAATATAATTGGGTTTATTCATTAGGAATTAGTCGGAAGCCTGATTTTGTCATGGAACGCGTCTATTAGATGGAACCTAATTATAAGCCTATAATCCCATTGGGAATAAGAAGGATTTATGAAATTACTAGCTTCTGCCCGCGGCTTCGGCCGCGTGAAGTCCGATAATTATTGTCCCATGGGATCTTAAACCTTCCTCGAGGACCGTTCTATCCATTGATGAAACTATCATGAAAATCGGTGTAGCAGTTGTTGAGTTTTTCGCGAACAAACAAACAGACAGACGGATGACTTTGTTTTGTAATACGTAGTGATAGTGTATTTATGTGATCAGCGGGGCAGTTGTGTAACACACAAGATCCCAATATTACCTATTCAATTAGACAATTCGAAATTATTAATTGCTTTATTTACGTTGTAGAGCAGACGAATCTATCAGACAAGTGGGTCAATGGATTACAAATTTGCTCCAAATTCCTTCAGATTGATAGAAAATAAGGTACGCAATTTTGGTGATGCTTTTTCATCAAAAACGACTCCTACCTGGACCTGAGATATCATGGTTGACCTGGAAGTCTTTAAATGAACTCCAGACCCAGGTGGCAAGGAAAACATGCTCAGGTGGAGATTCATTAATGATTCTGTCCTGGAATGTAAATATGGTGCTGTTCCATAAACAATGGGGACTTAATATCGTATCTTGTTGTTTGTTCTCTACAGGAACTGATGGACGCTAGTGCTTTATTTCTGGGCCAACACAAAAGGCATGCCGACAGTATCAAAAATTGCAAATCTATTTAGTCCGTCACTTAGAGTATTGGAGAATAATGGACTCGTATTTTTTGTTTAAGTGAATCAACCGAATTTGCAAAAATAAAACGCATCACAACTCGGGGTTGGGGTCTCGTGACATCAAAACTCACTAAAAATTGTACTAAGGCGTGACGTATTGAGAATTTTAAAAGCGTCGTATCTTCGTCAATTATTGTTTAGTAACAAAAGAAAAAATACGCGTCAAATATTTCTTGATAATCTAACTGACGGACTAATTATATTATTTTTGTTGTCTACCAATTTAGATTGCCTTTTCATCATGAAAATGTGGGAGGATGATCTGCCAAAGGGCTGGCGAAGAACTGCTCTGGACATGAATAATTGGAGGGAAATAGAGGAGGCCTATGTCACAAGACAGCCTGACCTGGTAGCTGATAAGTTTTAAGTTAAAATGAAGTATTACTTGTTTATGTTTAAGGTCAGATTAAAATAAAGGGTATTCTTTTTTTATTTAGATTGCCATCGACACTCTAAGAAGAAAAAGAAGTAGATTCAACATAGCCTACACCCATTTTTTGGGGTCGGTGCAGCACGTCTTCTTCCGTACTTCACTATGACTCGCCAGTCGCCAGTATAACCTACATTTTAGAACATTACCGTGCACACACGGCATATCTTTCTACTTATTCTTGGCAATGTTTTTGCCGTGTTTGCTTTTGTTTTCTATGCAATCCGGATGACGGCGCTCTTGCATAGCTTGGGATAGTGATCGCGATGCATGCATTAGAAGTACGTGCTTGTATTCCAGCTTAAGATATGCTGGGCTATGCTGGTAATATTAATTTGCTTTAGTATATTGGTCAGACAGTTAAAAAACACTTTATATTATGCCTGAATCTTGTACTCTCCACTCAAGAACTCGTCTACCCCATCGGTCATCGGCTCTACGGCTAATATGACCGGCCCAGTGACAGCTTACTTATTCTATGAGCTATGTCGACAACTGTGGTTCTCTATTGGATCACCTCATTCTGGATGCGACCCCTAAGAGAGACTCCAAGCATAGCCTTTTCCATAGTTTTCCGGCCTTGTATTTATGGACCAGCCGGACCGTTAAGTTTCCACGTTTCGGCACCATAAAGTAGGACGCACTGGTTGAAGACCTTAATCTTTAAGCTCTGTACAATTCGCGACGATAGGACCCCACGAAGGTTCCCTAAACTCTCTCTCATTTGGGAATTCATCGGGTATTTTCGTCACCTTGCGGTATTTCAAAAACAACGAATTTTCAATACCTGTAAAAAAAACGTTTTTATAGGGGCGATGGCACCTCAAAGCGAGACAATATTTACACAAGATCTTACTTTACCAGTCCATACACTACGCACTTTATCAATTAGTCACTGATAACGATCAACAAATGAATATGTTAATCAGCAACGATAAAAAGTGCCCCATCTGGTAATAATGCCGGAATGAACGCTGTTAAGCAAATGAGATGCTTTCTCGGCTTGCATAGTCAATCAATTAGTATATCTCACTTGTACTGGGTTTGCTTGTGACTCCGTTCATATTCTTCTATATCGTGTGGCTAGTGCCTAACCTTGTGTCAGAGTTTTAAGCCACCATATTGGCCTTTGCCTTGGCGTTTTATGCCGCTAAGAAATATCTCTCAGTCATGCTGGTTTGGAAGGCCTTCGGACACTAGGTGGACAAATGATCTGGTGAAGGCTGGATTCAATTTCCACGTCGTGTAAAGTGTTACTGAGTTCTTTATTACCAGGAATTTCTCAGTAACCTGACCGGATCTTCAGCCAATTTATGACAACAGGTGGCGATTGTGGGATTTAAATCAAATGAGAGCCCCGAGCAACGGCCTAACGTGCTTTCTGAGACACGAAGGAAACTCGGTATGCCATACATACCGAGTTTCCTCTGTGCCTCGTGGTCATCCATTCACGGACCAACTTAGGCAAGCACGGCTTAACCTAAAGATCAAAGCAAGCAGCTATTATTATTTAATGACTTTATCAAATTTATATCTGTTATGATGCGCCCTTTTTGCTTTAAGTTGGGAAAAAACCAGACAGATGTCAACATTTTCCTCAAATTAAATTGTTTCGTGAAGATTGTGGAAACAATTAATGTTAAATGTAAAAAAACAAATCCAATACAACATATTGACAAAAGTCTCTACAAAGTGGTTGGTAAAATTAATCACCTGATTGAATATCGCTTTTAATTCATGATGCCCTGGTAAAAGTAGTTACTTAATGGCAAAACATAATTAATTCTGTATCTAAACAAACGCACTTCATATAATCTTATCAAATAACGCCTAATCAACTGAAAAAAACAAGAAATGATAACAGCTTATCATTACTCCTAATGATGATTGTTTGAAGGGATCTTTTGTATGTTTATGCGACCCTAGTACATTTAATAAATTATGTCAATGTACTTAATTGTTATTAATTACTTTTTGTAATTTATTTTATCTAATCATTATTTATTTGGATTATAAATATGGTAGAGGGCCTAAAGGATGACCGTTACATTTTTGATATACTTAAACGTTTCAAAAATATGAACTAGAAGATCTCTTGGGATATTGCCTGTACATTTTTGATATGTACTTAAACGTTTCAAAAATATGAACCAGAGGATCTCTTGGGGATATTGCCTGTTGACAGCGTTGACAGCGGTTTTTTGGCGCTTTTTTTAGTTTATTGTTGTGTATTTAATATTGTACAATGTTAATTAGTCATGACGCGTATTTCTTCTTTACCGACTAGTATTATGTCGCTCCTTCGACTGTAATATAATTGAATTTGAAATGCTGTTTTGCAAAAACACATACATACCTATATTTGTATTGTATTGTGTAAACGAATGTAAGCAGAAAGTACAGAAAGCCGCAAAATCCATACAAACTACTTTTGCGTCGTCCTCACTCATACACGCAAAAATACTGTACTGAAGAAATTAAAATATTATCTAAAAACCTGAAAAAATATTATTATATCTGTGTTCAACCAGCAACTGGTACAGTCTTCCCAAATTAACTGCAATAATAACAATTGACCTAAATTGCATTGCTAACAACCTATGATGCCCTAGTACCTTAGTAATTAATATATTTATTACTCAAACCAATTAATTAGTGTGCTAATTACTACCTGTTATCTGTTGTCTTAAGTAGGTACCTAGATACTACTTATCGCGCGATTTCGTGAAACATTTTCTTTGGTTTACTTTGAACGTATAGTTCATGTAATACAAGTTCAGAGCCACACCTCCCAAAGTAACCTCGGCTTCATGTGTTGCAGGAACAAAACATCACTCCTGTAACCCCGGAAGGCTTAGGTAGACGTGTACCAACATTTCACTAGTTACATTGACGTCCCTGTAATAGGGAGCGAGCCTATTGCCGTCAACCGATACCGATACCGATACCGACAAATCCAGATTCCAAAAATTATTGCTGGGAAACGACTTTTTTTTGGGGTGAAAAATCATGTTTTGTGGTAGAACTTAATGTACGCACTTAAAACATTGTGTTGATGGATGGATTGAATAGTTCGGGGGTCGTAAAGGTGTTTAAAGTAAAAAATCTTACAATAAAAACTTGTATTTAAAAAAAAAAACTTGTCAAAAAGTTGTAACTTTGACCCCCAATATCTACATAACTAGAAGGTTCCCAGGTATGGTGTAGAACAAAAAGTTATCGCAATGACGGAAATAACAAGTGCCTTTCGGCTTCGTTAAGAGGTGTTTTACACCCTTTAGGTGTGCATCCTACGTTAGGACGTAGGCGTCATAGGATGCTGAGGTTATTTTAACGTGCGGTCACCGTTATCAATTGTTATCAGTAACATTAGCTAATTGCAGAGTCCTGCCCGGTTTCCCGGTAGGTACACTGAGTACGGACAGTTTAATTGAGTTAATTTGAGTTTGATAACGTTTTCCTTAGTTTCAGTTTCAGTTGTTAGAAACCTTAAAATAGAGTTAATTATGGTTAGTAACTGCATTTTAATGTAATGATAGGGAATTCACGTTCCCGGAATTTGACCGCGAACAGGAAAAAATTGGCCCAACCCATTTTGTAATGAAACAATGAAGAGATTAAAGTGGTATGTCATCCAGAGAGGCGCGTTCGTGTTCCACGCGCGCTCGCCTCAAGGTGAAGTTAGGAAAGGTTAGCAAAGCGTAGGATCGGAGGTCCACAAGGGCCGATGCCTGCCGGGGCTGCGGGACTGTGCGAAAGAGATACCGCGGCTCTGGTACACATAGGGCTAAGAAGGCACATGTATGGGTTTTAATCAGTAAAAGTCTGACACTCCCTTCCGCTCTGGGCGCAGCGGAAGGGAGTCATTTGATGATTCCCCATCCGAAAAAAAAGGTCATCTTGAGGGGGAAACCCCTATAGGTGGACATACAAAGGTTGCGTTAGAAGGCCTTCCACTAGGTGGACCGATGACCTGGTGAGCGTTGCAGGGATCCGCGATAATTCCGATGCGAGTCGCACGGGATCGATCAATGTGGCGACACTTGGAGAAGGCCTATGTCCAGCAGTGGACGTCTTTCGGCTGAAATGATGATGATGATTTTGCATAACATTGAATGTAATGAACTCCGTAATAACGCCTGTAATTTAATAAATTAGTTGCTAACCGAATCGGTAGAGGATTTCCCGAAATCATTCTGTAAGTATGACTCAATAATCCGGCTATAGGGACTAAACCACAAAAAAAAAATTAAATTAATAATATTTTAAACAATGGGTTCTGATAACTATTTCCATGTTTAATACAATAGAGCCGTACATAAACCGAATTGATAAGTAAATTGATAATTGAATTAAACAGAAAATTAACTTTACATAGCTGGTTTTCTAACGATGATTGTGGTTTCCGACAAAAAGGTAAATTCCAATGAAATTCATTATTATCGTAACGTAATTGGGTTTCTGAAATTCTCATTATGTAAATATTGTTTCTGCGTAACCTACCGGGCACTTATCCAATCAGGAACCTGAATTTAAGAAGATTTTAATGAAACCAAATTATCTTAAATTCAGGTTCCCGATTTTTCTTGTAGTACTGTGTGGTTATGGCCTGCCCTGGTTCAGAGTTTTTATGGTGCCCATGGACCTCTGACTTGGCTATAGGAAACAATAAAATCACTCAGGCATACTGGTTTCCACTCTAGGCACCTGATGAGAAAAAATCTTTTCATGTATTACAAAATCGGAAAATTCTCATCGTTAAAAATTTGTACTGGATGTATAAATTTGGGGGGGCCCATGTCACACCCATTCCTATCAAGATCGGAGACTCTACACTCGAAATTGTAGACGATTATGTATACCTAGGACAAACGGTATGTACAGTTAGGTAGGTCTAACTTCGAGAAAGAGGTCAATCGTCGAATCCGACTCGGCTGGGCAGCGTTCGGGAAGCTGCGCGGTATCTTCTCGTCCAACTTACCGCAGTGTCTCAACACGAAAGTCTATGACCAGTGTGTGTTGCCAGTGATTACATACGGGACCAAGACGTGGTCGCTCACAATGGGCCTTATCAAAAGGCTTAAAGTCACCCAAAGGGCAATGCAGAGGGCTATGCTTGGAGTTTCCTTGCGTGATCGAATCAGAAATGAAGACATCCGCAAGAGAACCAAGGTCACCGACGTAGCCCGAAGAATTTCCAAACTTAAGTGTCAGTGGGCAGGGCACATTGCTCGCAGAACGGATGGCCGATGGGGCCGAAAAGTTCTGGAGTGGCGACCGCGAACCGGAAGACGATGCGTTGAAAGACCTCCCACTAGGTGGACCGATGATCTGGTGAAGGTTGCGAGAATCCGTTGGATGCGAGTCGCAAGGGACCGGTCAATGTGGCGACACTTGGGGGAGGGCTATGTCCAGCAGTGGACGTGTCCTCGTAGCGGCGATCGGCGGCGGCGACCTCTGGCGTCCGGCACTGGTTCAATCCATGGTCCAGAGCGAGACGGAATGGGAAGCCGTCACCTCCTTCTGCGAAGCAGTCATGCTAGCGAAGGAGGTGGCGGAACGAGAGAGGGAGAGAGCCTCTCTTCCCGGCCGCCGCGGGAGACGCACCGGGCGTCGGGGGCCACGTGGTGGCTACCGGCCACCGTAGATGCGGGCCTGTGGACGGCTAGCTATGGGCTAGCTGGCCGTCCGTCCGTCTAATGACGACAGGCCGTGTCGACGGCGCGTTCGTGTTCCACGCGCGCCTCAAAGAGATGTCAGCATAAGGGGAGGGGCCCGCAAGGGCCGAAGCCTGCCGGGGTTGCGGGCCTATTCGAAAGAGATACCGTGGCCCCGAAACATAAAGGACGAGGGAGGAACATGGATGGGTTTTAGTCAGTAAGAGTATGACACTCCCTCCCGCTCCGCCCAGAGTGGGAGAAGTCATTTGATGATTTCCCATCCTAAAAAAAAAAAAAAAAAGGGTGACCCTATTGCCATACACCAGGTGCAAATCCAGACTCCACAGCTGGATTAAATGGCATTTATCTTTCATAAACACTGCCATCATTATTACCTCCATACACTTTACTTCCTCAATCGCCTACACTTGCATATAACATAATAAACTCCCACGAACCACAAAACACGTGTCTCGAACAGTTACATAACCCCATTCGGACAACCTTCTCAGGTTACCACCACCTAACTTGAGCTAAGCACAACATACACCACTTTACATTACCCATACCTGCCCAAGGTCATCTTACACTGGCAAAAACACTAATGTAGTATGATCTTGCCAGTAACGGGGTACCGTTGCGTTGCGATGATATTAGCAAAGCCTTGTGACCCAGATAAATGTGTACCGTTACCGGACATCGAACCTGCACCCCAAGTGTGACATTTATGCGGAACTGAATTAAGGCAGGTCGGTTTGGCGCAGTCTATAATTCATAGACAACGTAGATGATGGCTGCAAAAACTGTAGGTATACAGTTATGATTGGTAGTTTATGGTTTGTTTGTTTTCAAAAGCAGTTTGTATCTTTTAGAGATCATTTAGCGAAAATTGGACCAGGTATTCTTGAAAAGAAAACCGGCCAAGAGCGTGTCGGGCCACGCTCACTGTAGGGTTCCGTAGCTTCCCAGACCATTAAAAATACCAACATTTTTCGTCAGCAAAAATAACTTTGTTTTTCATAGTATTTGTATGAAAAACAAAGTTATCATTTGCGTTTTTTTGAAAAAGTGCTATATAACTCAAAAACTATTCAACTCATCAAGTTGAAAATAATTTTCCTAGAAAGTTCATATAAAGGTCTACTTCTGTGATTTTTTTCATATTTTTTAAACTTATGGTTCAAAAGTTAGAGGGGGGGGGGACACATTGTTTTTGACTTTCGGAGCGATTATTTCCTAAAATATTAATATTATCAAAAAATGATTTTTGAAAACCCCTATTCATTTTTAAATACCTATCCAACAATATATCACACGTCAGGGTCAAAATTAAAAAAAAAATCGCTCCCCACTTTACGTCTGGGGGAGGTACCCTAATAAAAATGTTTTTTTAAATTTTTATTTTTGCACTTTGTCGGCATGATTGATATACATATTGGTACCAAATTTCAGCTTTCTGGTGCTAACGGTCACTGAGATTATCCGCGGACAGACAGACAGACAGACATGGCGAAACTATAAGGGTTCCGTTTTTTGCCATTTGGCTACGGAACCCTAAAAATGGAAACAGAAAATTTTCGTATGCAGTCATTCGTGATTTGTGACATGACACGATAGGTCTACAAGCTGCTCAGGAGCGTCCACGTTTGACTGAAACAATATGGGTCATTTGGTCAACAGACATTTCTGAAAGTACTTAAGCGGGTCCAAAAAAAAACTATACAACACATCACTTTTGTATTCACCGAAAGATTTGGCAGGGGTGCAACAATATTTCACCAGCTATGTTGAAGTCTCATGTAATAGGAAAGCTATAAATCGGGCGTAAGTCCTCACTCTCTATTCTGGAATGACGTCTTAGATTATATGAAAAGGGAACCCTCTTAAAAGAAGCAACGTCATTATCATCATCATCATTTCAGCCGAAAGACGTCCACTGGCTGGACATAGGCCTCCCCCAAGTGTCGCCACATTGAGCCAACGGATTCCCGCAACCTTCACCAGGTCATCAGTCCACCTAGTGGCACTAAGTGGCAGTGGGCAGGGCACGTTGCCGGAAAACGATGCGATGGAAGACCTCCCACTTGATGGGAAGCAACGTATCTCCGAAAATTTGGAAAAGTTAAGGGGATTAAAGTGACGTAGATGCGGCATGTTGGACTTCCTATTATGTAACTTTACTTAGTCTTTGATCTTAGTCTTTGAGTCTTTGATCCAGCTTTCTCTGTTGATCTCATTACAGAGGTGTTTATTTTTTAAAAGACTTGTGACCAAAGAAAGAATGAAAGACTTCTTCTTCTTTACGTGTAAATGAACTCAAATTGTGTTAGACCAGTATGTAGCCACCTGCACAGCTCTATCATTTGCTTCGATTAGTTCTTGATAGGTACAAGTAGTTGTGCAGGATGGACTGGACAGGAGGTGGAGCATATCCTGCAGAGGAACTCCACACTGGCATTTTATTTCGGATGAATCGAGGATACCCCATTTTGCCATATTATATCTACAGTGGCCAACCTGGGCTCAGAATCGGTAAAGGGATTTTCATGTTGGCCACTGCAGTTCGTATCCGGGCGGTTGGTGTACTTTCGGGTTGATCTCTCGTCTGACGCAACGAATACTGAGGACGTCATATATCTTGGGTATATGGATCTATCGACGCCTTATGCCTCATGCCTCACCTTCAAATAATGAAAATGCACAATAATCGAGTATCAAAACAAATAAGATACCAAACCTGACTCATAAAGGAAATACTTCACATCCTCCACACCGTTATGCGACCCCAATCAGCATTTTTAACAGCCAAATTCAAAAAAGTCTTTATGTAATTTTAGCTTTATTCAAATTTGGGTCATCCAAACTGGATGCGTCAACGATTTTTGTGCCGTTATGTACAGTTTGACACACTGGGCTTAATGATCTAACTGTAACTGAGCCGTTTATTTCTTTGATAAATTATTATGTTATTTTTTGCACAGTGCGCTCAAAGGCTTAGTTAAGCAGGAAATAATGAGGGTTTCAAATAAATTATCGTGTCAGTACAGACAGTTTTTATTGTTAAGTAATAAATGATTCAAAATTATGTGAGTACTTGTAATCGTTCGATGGTTCCCAGAAATTATTTTTATTTGACGGTTTTCAATTTGTTGTAAAAGATTGTTGAGTTTAATGTCCCCCCACTATAAATTGCTTTTGATTTTATGTGATTGTCACAATAAACTCATAAAATATACTGTTATATCCTACACATTTTAAGACATATCTTTTGGAATCTTCACATCCATAGACATTGTTTTTGCATTGTTCCTTAATTGATTTCCTCGGGAATTTGCGCAAATGCATATATAAAACCTCTTTATAAGCTTTCTATACAACTTTCATGTTGTTTTTACTATAATTATACAGAAATACTTTCTGGGCGTGGTAGCTCTCATTTTAAGAGCCTTTGCGGATCGGAAGCAGGAAATGCTTCAGAAATTGAAATTGTTAGTTGGTTACTCATTCAAAAAACTTGTGGGAGCTTTCGCAGCTTGCGCCCTTTTAACACCAATTATGCATCGTATGACTTTGGCATTGTTTAGCATTGAATAATACCCATAAGGTCTAGTCAGAGCGGGACCAGCGCCGGTTGCGTGCGCCATTCGGGCGTTTCTTTACGTGCGATTTGAACGTACGGCGCACGTTGAACAGTGAACGCTATCATACCAGTCTATGGATATCGCAATGACCAATACGCGACCGGCCCCGGTCTCTCTCTGAAATAGGCCTAACTTTAACGCCAGACAAAATTGTATAGACATAAAGCCATTTAAATACGACGTTATCAAGATTGTAATTTATTTACAAGAGGCCACACAACGATTCACTCCAATAAATTGTATCTGATAATATTAATCCGATAGTATATCTATCATGTCATGACGATAATCATGACAAATGACATCAGTGGTAACAATAATTGAAAACTGAATAATGAAGTGTAGTGACATATGCTATAAAAAAATAGGTCAATCCTCTCTTATAATCTATATAATAAGGAGGTAAGATTTTTGCAAGTTTGTATGTAGTTGTGGAGGTCAATCTCCGGAATTATTGATCCAATTAAAAAAAAGTCGGGTAGAAAGCTACACTATTCGTGGTGTATAAAATTATATTTATATCATGCTTATTAAACCAGCTATAGCAATTTTTGCGTGCGAAGTCGCGGGCGTATGTTAGTTGCATACACACATGCCTGAACCCTCTGTAACTAAACAAGAGTCTTGACAAATCTCTAAAGAGAAACACATTACTAAAAACGTAACGCAAATCCATATATTCATGTCAGCTACTGTTAAAGGCTAAGTTATAATAATAAATATTGATTAACCCCATATCATGTCCCCAAGTACCGTTGGGCACCAGATATAGCTGCTACTTATTAGGTTTCGATCACAATCGTTATGTAATAGGCATCTATATACAGTCCTGAGGTCGCCTCGGCTGTAATTAGCTTACAGCTAAAGAAAATATATCGCCATGTTGGTTTAGATTCGCAAACACTTCCAGTAAACCGATAATACTACGTTTCACTGATATAGAAACTGGCTGGAAAGGATACGAGTTAACTAGATTTTGCTCTCGGCTTCGCTCACATTATGTATGGAAATTAACCCGCCTGAAAGTTTTAAATGTAGCCTATGACATTCGGGGGTAATGAAGCTTCCTGTTAGTCAAAGAATTTTCGTAATCGAATCCGCAGTTCCGGAGATTACCCCTGTAGTATATAATAAGTACAAACAAATTTTACTTGTCTTTTTCTTTTTAGTAAAGGGGACATAACACCACGCCTGAATTTACCGTAGGTTTAGGTAAAAGTATACCTATAGTACAAGTGTTTCGATATGTTGAGCCTAATGCCACACCGGGCACAACTGCAGATTTCGGGCAGTTACTCTACCAGGAATTTCTCTACAGCGACCCGGAATCCAAATGAAACCGCATTTTTCCGAAAAGGCAATGACTCAGTTGTTAAATTTATTCAGGGATGTCCCTTAAATAATTTCATTTTATAAATAAACCTCTTGCTCAACCTTGTGTGGTGTGATTAGCATATCGACGGGATTCGTTAGTGCGAGTATATTTAATTATATATTTCCGAATGTTGTCTGTCACTTTTTGAGACTATTGTACGAGTAACATAACATGGGACATAAGAAATTAATTCCCCCACTTCAAGTCCAAACATTTATGAGAGTTTTCAGATGCCAAGTATGATCCACCGTTCCTTACGAGCCGCATCATCAAATTACTGTAAAACAATGAATAATTACGACACTTACCCCTTACAACCATGCATTGTACAGACGCCATCACATCAAGCGACTCGACTGTAAAATTTTTGTAAACTGTAAAATTTTCCAATCAACCTTGAACCTAAAACAAAATAGATAAAGTTGAAAATCTGTTAAAGAAATATGATGTAGCTATCAAGCTACTAAAATATGTCTGTGCTGGCAAACAAGGAAGCAAACATACAAAGAAGGAACACAACACAGGGCCTTTTAAGCTTCCAATACAAGAACCTCCTTTCAGCCATTACCGCTTCTAGCACAACAGGATCTTCATAATAAGCCTCAATACAGTTATCTCACCATCCCAGTTCTGAGAGCATCCATATCAGGATGTAACTGTGAGCTCTCTCGTTAGGCAACCCGATGTAGGTCATCCGTTACTGATAGCTCCAAGTTATGGTTGACTGTGGTTAGGGCGGGGCTGGTAAACGGACATGTAGGAGGCTGGGTAATTATTGGGTGGGCTTAAGATTGGTTTA
This sequence comes from Xestia ashworthii, assembly GCA_950022955.1. Taxonomy (NCBI): domain Eukaryota; kingdom Metazoa; phylum Arthropoda; class Insecta; order Lepidoptera; family Noctuidae; genus Xestia; species Xestia ashworthii. The sequence continues at coordinate 14,398,568 of OX465570.1, read as the reverse complement.
TGGTATGTTGTGGGTAAGCTGGACATCATCGTTCAGGACGTTTTTCCAGATTAGCTTTTGATCTGGAGATCTGTGTGAGGAAATAAACAAAGACGTTTGTCGAGAGGTTTGGTGATGTTGAACGTGTTGGAGATAAGTGGTTTTCTACAAAGGTTCGTTGACTTTTGCCCGACTAATTGTTTCATTTGTGAGGAGATATAAAACGATTTCCTGTCTTTACGCTTTGACCGTCCACTCGTTCAGTGTATTCACACTGTCACTATTCACTCCCAACACAACGGCAACGGCAGCACCATCGCAATCCTACTACGGAAATCTTTTTTTCCTGATTAGTAAGCTATTTTGTGTAATACCCAAAACCATCCCATGCTTGCCTAGGTTGGTCTGTGAATGGGTGACCACCCATTATATACCAACTTTCCTCCGTCCCTTCCTCGGAAAGCACGTTCGCGTCGTTGGTCCCGGCTAGTCATTACAGGTAGTCAGTGGCAAAAAGTCTGACAACCAGTCTTACCAAGGGGTATCGTATTAACCTGTACTAACTGGGTTGTGAAGGTCAGATAGGCAGTCGCTCCGTGTAAAATACTGGTATTCAGCTGCATCCGGTTAGACTGGAAGCCGAAACCAACTTAGTTGCGAAAAGGCTAGGCTGAGGATGACCAAATAATATAAATAAATAAATAAATAAATATCGCTGGACATTAACACACAGCGCCACCTAGTGCCACACTAAGCAAAGCTTGTGTCGTGGACACCAGATAGTTGATATACTACATATATACTTTTTTTTTGTTTGTAAATACATACTTATCATACATATAAACATCCATGACTCGGAAACAAATGTCAATGCTCATCACACAAACATTTTGCTCCTACCGGGATTCGAACCCAGGACCCTAAGAACGTAAGGCAGCGTCACTACCACTACGCCATTCGGGTCGTCAATATCTTAGGTGAACGCTACCTTATTTTTCTGCAGTGTTCACAAGTAAATGTTACTCGAGCCATCTACCAAATAAAAAACTAAACACATCACAAAGTTTTCAAAGCAAACATCGGTCGTACATAACAAACGACAAATCAACATGGCCTGAATAAGTGATACACGACAGTTAGTGTTCTCTGTGAGGCTCAAAAGCTGTATGTGGGCCGACCGTTACGACTGCAGGTATGTGCGAGGTTGTGTGGTGTTTGTTTTGATTTTGATGGAGTTTTGATGGCTGGAGAAAAGAGAGAGAAGTGGGGAAATAGACAATGACATAACATCACGCCTGTCATCACAGAAGGCCTAGGTCATCACCATCATCAGCCTATTAATGTTCCCACAGCTGGGACACAGGACTCCTCTCTATGAGAGAGAATGGGCATATAATCGACCACGCGGGCCCAGTGCGGATTGGTAGATGTCATAGGTCTTCGATTATTTTGTTTCTAGGACGTGCCGGTTTCCTTCACCGTTTTGAGGGCAGTGGTTATGAAACAAATTACACAAAGAACGAAGGGCTAGGTGTACCCAATTATTGTATATACCCACATTTCGCCATTTATGTTTAAGTCCCATGTAATAGGAAATGCCTATTGCTATTAATTGGTTAAAAATCCAGACTGTGGTTGCTACTTAGAAAATTCGTGTTGGAAAAACCCAATAACACTTTGCCCGACCTGGAAATTAAACCCAAGACTTCACAGGCTCTAATGTGATTGATTTATCTACGTTATGGTAGCACACCTAAAAATAGAAAATGTAAGGATGAGATACCCTATGGAAAACCATTAAAAATAAAAACACGTACAAATCGGCTATAAAGGTACAGGTTCAAACGCTTAAAAATCCTGGCAGGATCATACCCAATTCCGTATATCAGAGTATGTCATCAATTGAATATATCAGACAAACCTTTTTCCTTAACTACACGTTCAGTCTCAGTATTTATCGTGCAGTAGCGTAGTATCGGTGAGGACTTACATCCGTAGGCCGTTGGTTCGGACCCAGGCACTTTTTAGTGTTATTTATTTCATATTATCGTGAGGAAATTAGCTATGCTCATGCTACGAGTATGCTGACTGCCTCGGTCGTCGAGTAGTCGCAAGGGCAACTGCTAGACATGAGTTCCTAGGCTGGGTTCAATTCCCGGTTCAGGCAAAGCGTGATTGGGTTTTGCATCAGGAAATTCTTAGCAGCAACCACGGAGTCTGGATTTATGCCCAGTTTATGAATGGCAATAGGCTCGCTCACTATTGCATGGGACTTAAAATAAACTGGACAAATGTGGGTATACCATTAGGTAGGTCACCTCTATTAATCCTTCGGTTATAGCAAGCGTGATGTTATATCTATATCTATACTATATACTATATACTATTATACTATAATATTATAAAGCAGAAGAGTTTGTTTGTTTGTTTGTTTGGTTGAACGCACTAATCTCAGGAACTACTGGTTCAAATTGAAAAATTCTTTTTGTGTTGGATAGCACATTTATCGAGGAAGGCTTTAGGCTATATAACATTACGCTACGACAATAAGGAGCGGAGCAGGAATGAAAAATGTTGCAAAAACGGTTTTTTTTTTCCTTTCGTTTCTCTCTCTTATTTATGTGACGCAGACGAAGTTGCGTTGGTCAGCTATAAGCTATAATTTATCTTGGAAACTTGAACACCTGATGCAGAACCGCAACAGACCAGCTTAACTATAAGAGATACAAATATGACACCATAGCAAAAATTGTTCCACGTGATGAGCATTTTCTGCTGAGAGAATAAATTTAAAGATCTGGAACACCTCATGTGGAACTCCAAGAGCCCAGCTACATCATAACACATATAGGAATGACGTCTTAGCAAAAGTTGTTCAATCTGATCAGCACTCTCTGTTGACTTATAAAAATCGAAGATCTGGGACACCTGTTGTGGAACTCCAATAGCCCAGCTACACCATAACACATAATATGAATAACGTCTTAGCAAAAGTTGTTCAATCTGATGAGCACTCTCTGTTGACTTATAAAAATCGAAGATCTGGGACACCTGTTGTGGAACTCCAATAGCCCAGCTACACCATAACACATATAGGAATGACGTCTTAGCAAAAGTTGTTCAATCTGATGAGCACTCTCTGTTGACTCATAAAAATCGAAGATCTAGGACACCTGTTGTGGAACTCCAATAGCTCAGCTACACCATAACACATATAGGAATGACGTCTTAGCAAAAGTTGTTCGGTCTGATGGGCATTTCCTGTTGAATTAGAAAAAATCGAAGGTCAGAAACATTTGATCTGAAAATTATTGCAAAGCTATCACTAATTTTACTGTATAAAATAACATAAACTGGGAGTACCTCCACGCGGTGAAGGCTGTAACAGTTTAGGACTGATTTTCGATGACGATTGTATATCAATAAAAATTTGACTCGACTGGCCAAAACTCCCATTTATTATTTAATTTTATCGAAAAAATATGTCTTAGGGTTTATGTTATTTGAGTGTTGAATTTCCTTTTCCATTTATCTTCGTGACTCGGTAGCCTACCCGGTAACGCAGGGGAGCAGTCAATTAGATTTTAATTGATTAGATATCTTCACAACAAAACTATAACCATGCCTAGAAAGAGGTCAAATCTTTTCTAAATGTTCCAAAGGAGCTACAAGATTGAGGATCATAAGATCCCAATAATCTACGGAAGAGCGCCAGGAGAGACTTGATGCTGTTCGAGAACACCAGGCTGCAACTTGCTCCGTGGAAACCTCTTCGGATCGCGAAGCACGCCTGCGTTCTTAGCGTATTTACGCATCTACATCCAGATCTCTAGAGACCAGTGAAGAATAGATGCGCGACTGGCTGATCGTGAACGTCATGCATTGTCTCGCGAGTCGGAAACGTTTACCGATACAGAATCACGCTTGAGTTCTCAGTGTATTCGCACATCTACTAACAGGTCTTTTGAAACGAGTGATGAACGTGATGCGCGACTAACTGCTGCTCGAGATTATCATACATTGCCCCGAATACGCACACAACAAAATATTCGTAATCAGTTAGAAAGTGAGAGAGAAAGAATTGCTGGAGTACGGCATGAAGAGACAGAAGAAGAGCGCAACGAACGTTTGAATTCTGATCGACATTGTCTGAACAGAATGTCGATATCATCTGAAGAATCGGATGTGTCTCCAGATATAGCCGTAGGGCATGGCGACCTTCCTTGGGTTGATAAGGAACGGAGTGCATTTACGTATATACTCCTATGATTGAATACGCCACATATTATGGTTCAAAATTGTACTTTTTGTGAAGCTGTTAAATGGCGAAAAGAAACAAACGGTATGTGTTGCTCAGATGGGAAAGATCCGCTTTTCCCTTCCCCGGGCTTTTAGAATTCGACATCAGACGTTTCAGATCTTCGCTTTTGACGACCCCGTTGTCGCTGGCATAAGCAACAGGATCTGCGTACGAAGTCGCGGGCAGAAGCTAGTGTATTATACAATGCTAAAAACAGTCATCCACACTGGTATTTGACTAAACACTTCAGGGCCATCGCAAGCATATTTTTAGACCGTAACCTATGAATAACTCCAACACTATTTCTGACCTCCCCAAGGCTTTCTATTCACAAGTGCTAAACAAAACAAGTTTGTCTACCGACATAACTAGGATCCGTATTCTGACTCACTGAGTTCCGTGACCAACTGGGTTAAACGGCACGAGTTAGTTGACGTTTTTGACGAAATATGTCAAAAGTCTAACAGATTAAAAAACCTTTAGTAGAAGGATGTTTGAGAAGGAAGTCCTGTCTCTGTGTGACTTGTGACGCAGTTGTATGTGCGTCGGTTGTTGCGTGGTGAATGAATGAAAAAGTTTTATGAATGAATTTGCCTGTTGTGTTACGATGTCATAAGTCTTGTTCAATAGTATAAAATTTGATGTAATCTGTTCATAAGTCGAGAAGAAGAGAGATCAAAAGAGAGTGATTGAACGTAGTGCCCCCACAACGTTCGATCTCTCTCCTTGATTCCTACAGAAGCAAAAAGCAGAATTGTGTGGAATAGAGAGAGGGGGAGAAAGATCTTTGCTCTGCCTGCAGTGAAACTAAACAGGCTAGTTCGTTAGGTAGTCTTTATGCAGAAAGTGTCTGACTGTCAAGTCTTAGGTCTCAAGTTTGAACCCAAGACACGCCACCTCTGAATCCTCTGATTATTCGGATTCATAGGCGTAATGTACAATTATCACTTACTTCGGTGAAGGAAAACATCGTAAGGAAACCAAACCAGCACACCGGAGAGATCAGATATTTCTCGAAAGCCAGGTCAGAGGCCCATGGGTGGCATAAAAATTCTCGACACCAGGTTAAACACAAGAAAAAGAAAGATACAGAAAGTTAGGAAACTGATCTTATACAATGTCCCTCAAAGCAATTACTATTTAAATGCTATGTTGGTATGTTATGTATCGCAAGCTGTAATGTCAAGGTTAGAAGTCTGCAGTTCCTTAGAACGGTTCATTAGCATCTCATTTGAATGAAAGCTCGATTCGAAGCTACTTGAGATATTGCTGGAATAAGAACTGGAGGGATGGACCAACTCTTTGAAGAATAAAGTGGCCAAGATCTGATGAAGACCGAGGGAATACGCTGGGGGCGGAAATCACAGGCCGGTGGTGGATTACGCTAGTCCCACTCCTTCGCTATTCTTTTCTGATTCATTTCTTTATGGGATGTTGATGGATGGAGGGTAGAGGAAGACCAAAGAAACGATCGATGGATTGTGTGAGGAATAATATGAAAGATAAAGGAACAAATGATAGATTTGAAAATGGAAGAAGAAAACGTGTTGCGACAACCCCAAGTAACATGGGACAGGAGCAGGCAGATGATGATTTTGTTGCGGGATCTAGGACAGTTAAATTGTTTCTCTGAGACTTCGTTGAGCTGCATTCGTCTCGGCGATTTTCTTGAGGTCACCAGTGTTGATTTTGCTTTTCTGGAGTTTCGTTTGGGAATAGTGTGGCGAGCTTATCCCAAATAAACACAGTACATGGAGGTGGTGATGCTTATGTTCAAAAGTGGACATAAGACGCTCCAGGTATCTCTTCATTGTTCGGGGAACAGCACCACATTTACACTTCATACTGGTGCAGGTTTTCCATGCTTCGACCAAAGTATAGGTATCTAGGCCCGTTAAATATCTCTTTCGGATGTAATGATGCGCTCAGAACTTGCGTTTTTCATGTTACTTCATGAGTAACATGAAAAACGCAAGTTCTGAGCGCGCGACGTGTAAAAGGTAATCTTAACAAGATTACCAAATGATAAAAAATATACCAAAAGATAAATGATATACCAAAAGTTATCTTCCTTCCTTCCTTCTTCATCCATGTCCATTTCCTCTTTTTCCTCTGACGCAATTCGTTAAAATTTATTTTGTTACTATAAAATCGTACGTCAATTTGTGGTTACGTAGGTTTATTCTTTTTCTTCTTTGATTGATTCAGAAGTGCCAAGTTAATATGAAAATACCTAGCTAAGAGAATGTATTTCGTAGGTAACGTTCAAGCAACTTTCATAAGCACAGTTATGACCTTTGACCTAGAACTTGTTGCTTGAAATAATTTTCTCGCGCTTAAGTACAATGAGTCTTTGAGAGGTTTGTAGATACCACACTCACGCTTTGCACAATAGAGTCAACGTATCTTCAAATTTTGGAGTTTTAATAAAATGATGATGTGGATTTGCACTGGATACACAATGGTGGACTATGGGCCAAGTGGAGACGAGGGATGCGTCAACTGCAGGCAGAATATCATAATTGTCATGGTAGAATGAATTATATTAAGCTTGGCTGGCTCTTATAACTACTATTCTTATGTTAGGGTTTCTGAACAGTCTGTTTGCCCTATTGGCTTGCCGTATTGTTGGCTTTTAGCAACGCCATTGCGATTCACTATTTTAACAACATTTTTTGTGGATTTTTTCAAACTGCCCCTAATTTACACTATTTTTACAAGCGTTTTACATGTTTTGGTAAAATAGGTTTTATTAACCGAGTTCTAAAAAATAAATGTTTTTTTAAGTAAAAATATCAAAGTGGCAACCCTATCGAAACTTCTTATCCTCAATAGTGATAGAAGAAAATGTCTGTTAGAGTTGTATGCCGCTAAGTATATGTTGCAAGATTGGCAATAAACTTGAGGAGGTCGGGCCCCGGTATGTAGGTCGACCGTTCGCTGCGCCGACGCACCGAGCCCAACCATGGGCGTAGCCAGCCTTGGGCTCAGGGTGGGGCAGCAGTCAACCTGTCCCCCCCCCACACCCGGTACATGGCAATCAGTTCGGCAAAGCCTAGAAATTCTTCGCGAATCACCATTCTTTCTTCGTCAAAAAATTTGACGCCGATTGACAGTTGCTCCTTGCCTGCTATGTCACAGCTTTCGTCTGCCAAAATACTATATCCCTGTGCTTTTTTCACACTGTCTATTATATCATCTCTGATAACATCTCCAGAAATATTTATTATTTCATTTTGAATCTGAGGCGACATATATGTTGCATTCTTTGCACATGATTCTGCGTGCTCCATTAATATTTTATCACCAGACTCAATCTTGAGTTTAATTAGATCTTCAAATAGACCTTCATGAAGTTCCTTCCCTCTTAATGGCAGATCGTGCGTACCACAAAAAAAAACTGTATCAATTACAGAGGCTACAATTTTTTTATTTTCGTGTATGAGTTTTGCATGTGCACTGACTAACTGCACATCCACGGGCATATTCTGTACAAAATTTTTAGCGGACGTGATTGAGGTCTTGTGGCATTGAGACGCTGCATTCGCTTTAGCGAACTCATGCATATCTTTGTACCTGACGAATGGTCGCAGTGAGAATGTACCCATTATTTTACTACATGTCGCTGGAGGGAATAAAACACAATGTATGCAGAGAGCGCCTTTCAGTTTGGCTGAATATGCCAGCCACGGAGCATATTCCGCGAGCCAGGAATGCTTAAATTTTCTTTTTCCAAGTACTGCATCCTTTCCGAAGTCGTAACTTGGAGGAGGCATCCAAAAGTTTTTTTAAATTTCTAGTTTTTGTGCTGTACTCATAGAAAATGAGCAACCTAGAAAATGTCCCACGTCATTTTCGGCGTATTGCTCTTGTTGTGCTTGTTGTGTGCTTGACGTTTGCGTAGAAGTTGTAGGTACAGTAGCACTAGTACTGGCTATGGCAGCGTCATCGTTAGCCGCTGCTAAACCCTTATGTTTCTACCCTTCTCCATCGCTATCACTTTCGCCACTGCTTTTTTCGGGTTTCTTTCTTTTCTGGTTCGCTAAAAAAGGAGAAACGAAATCTCAGTAATAAATAGACTCATCCAAGTCAAGATATTTGTTGCGGGCGGGTGCGCTTTGTATTTACAAAAAAGGGGGTCGGAAAATATTTCAAGTATACCATTTAAAACCACAATGACCTTAATGATTAATTTAAAATTATTATAAATTGAAATTCATAATATCACTAACTAAACATTCATACACTTAGTTTTAAGCTACAGTCAAACTGGAGCGAATCCCGCGCGGTACACGGGACGCGACCTCGTGCGATGCGCTCGCTCGCTTACCGTCGCGGGAAGTCGCCTCAAACTGACGCGACTTCCCGCGTGCCATTTTTGTCTGACTCTCATTGAAGAAAGATGTCTTTTAATTTTGAAGAAGAAGTTTTGCTATTGTTGCTCATGACTTAGATCGTAAAGGATCTTATTTTCTTAATTTTTTTGTAAAAACAATTCCATGTTCATGGGCACTGCGAATCCAGGACAAAATATTATATGCGTCCCGCTTCAATTTCGCTGCAACTCGTGCGACTAGTCGCGCCAATTTGAACACGTTCATACAAGTTAGTAGGCGCAATCGACGCGAGCAAATCGCGTCCCGCGTACAGCGCGGGATTCGCTTCAGTTTGAATGAAGCTTTACTAATATTTATTTATACTTATAATATTAAAAACTGTAAACAGGTATCAGCACTGATTGTATTTATGATTTTTGTGATGGTAACCCAACCGGGCGCGAGAAGTCAGGTAATATTATAAGTACATACTTACCTCTACCAGCACTAAAAAAAGATCGAATATCCATTGCAGACATTTGCAGATCTCGTCTCTAATCTAAGACCTGCAGAAAAGTAGTTGGCACTTAGTTCCTGCTATTGAGTAGGTACTATCAGTTCTAGTCCATTAACCAACCTTATTATCAAAATGTTCACTAGATTTATTAAGATTTAGAAAAGTTAAAAGTACATAATATAAATAGCTCGAAACACAACACAGGTACACTAGGTACGCACACACAACAGTCACTGTCTGTAAAATAAAATCTTCTTAAAATAAGTAAAGTAGGTACCTACAAATTTCACATAAAATAACACTTTCGCAATTCACAAGTCTCTTTCTTGTCCTTTTCAATTATTTAAGTAAGTATACAAAAAACACCAACCAGCACTGCTCAAATAAATATTAAGTAAACTAGATTAACTAGAAATTAAAATTAAACAAAACAAGCAAACAATACGAATCGCGCCACGAGCCATAGAAGAGTTCTGTCTGCGCTGCGCGGGACGCGGGCGGGGATGAGTGACCGCGCGGTGACGGACGGCTCGGCTCGCTACGCCACAGAGTACCTTTATCCACGGTAATACGGCTCGCTTTCAAAAGACCGCTGCGATGCGCGCGTTCGTTAAATCGTGCGCGCTTTGTTTTGATCACACTTTTTTTCATGTTGACTAATTATTTTGTGTAACTTTCTTACGGATATTATGATTGTTGTATTTTTTTGTTTAATTAGGCACCTTATAGGTCAGAGCCAGGGTGGGGCAAGCGCCCCAGCTTGCCCCAGTGTGGCTACGCCCATGAGCCCAACGTACTATTCTGATGCGGATATTAACATTTATTTTGTTTGTTTTGTTTATCGAGTAAGCTGTCAAAATATATTATGTGAAGAGTTTAATGGTCGTTGGAAAAAGGGTAGGTACATAAACAAAAACCCGTTGCGGGAAACTTACAATTTTCTTAAACTTTGAGCTATTGGAGCACCTTACCTTTTAATTTATCTGAATAACTCTTGCTTACTGCGTGCTGTTGGGGCGTAAAAAGGGATTATGATCAAGATCAAGGATTCGTATAAATAAACACGGTGCTTCTGATAATATCCGCAAACACATTTATCCTGAAAAGTTTTTGTAAAGCTCATGTGGGTTTACAAAAATGAACATCTAATTGCCCAGCAGCTCCTAATCCATACATTCTTGGATAGCTTCTACGAATTCCGTGAAATAATACTATTAAAGTTTCAATAGAACAATCTGTTATGTATGCTTTCAATTACTTAAATTAATTAAGTATTCATTCAACTTAACTGAGATGATTTAATTACAACACCTGATCAATTGGATTATAAACATGATTTAATCAATAGACATAATTGTAACATTGTACGTCATTACGCCCTTGCCTAACATAAAACAATTTTCCTATAAGAAAAAGAGCTAACCTACGCAAATGCAAATTGACGTTCGATTTTTAAATAAGTAACATTAATTTTACAGAATTGCGTCAGAGGAAAAAGTAGAAACGGACATGGATTACGAAGGAAGGAAGGAATATAACTTTTGGTATATCATTATAAAAAAAGGTAATCTAAACCAACGTCACGCACTTAGAACTTACGTATTTCATGTTACTTACGTCTTAAGATAAAACCACAGGAAGTTAGAACATACGCAACTACAGTGACGAAACACAAAAATGAATTTTAAAAAAATCTGGTGATAAATTGCAGGGATTAATCTTCATTTCATTTTTGAATCAAGGAAAATCAACCGAGATTTTGGGTTCTAAAATCTTGATTCTTATTGCGACCTGCATTAAAAATTTAACTTTTAGATTATATGATAATGCAATAAGAAATATAAAGACTAGTCCCGCGGCGTCACCCGTGTGAACTGTCCCACGGCATCTAACTTCCGGGATAAAAAGTATCCTATGTGTTAATCCAGGCTATAAATTATCTGTGTGCCAAATTCCATCCAAATCCGGCAGTAATTGTTTTGTTTTTTTTCTTCGGGTAGAAATAAGTACTAACACTAGTTTCTATCTAAGTTGTGTGTTGTAGTAACCAACGGACTTTGTCTGATTAAAAAGATTTTTATTACTTAATAGTTGTTGAAAAAAATATTATCTCCAGAATAAGACCGCCGACTAAGTTTTACGCACGAAACGATATTTTGACTATTTGAATACCATTTAGTAGCTTTTCAAAGAATTCGAGTCTAGTGAATACGTATACATTCGTCCTAACTAGGCCAGGTCTTTATTAGTGGTTCCTTGAACTTAGTAATGAAAAGTAGGTTTAAACGTCGTATTGTTCGTCAAATCGTTTTCAGTTTTCTATTGTGCTTTAGTGCCTTTCTTTGGCTTTGTGTATGCTTTTGTTTTTCGATGTGTGTCTGTTTTGACGGTATTTTTCTGGGTTGTTGATGGTGCTCATGAGTTCTAGTCCTAGTGTTTATCAAACTAATTAACTGTTACTAAGGGCCGATTTTTCAATTGCCTATTCCCAAAAAGTTTGTCATTTTGACAATTTGTGTATAGACAATCTGTCAAATCGTCACATTTACTCTTCAGGTAAAAGTCATCTAATGATTGAATAATCGTCCCTTGGTATAAATTGCAAATTAGGCTTTTTGAATCATGGTACTGGAATAAGCAACTTGAAACTTAAGAGAGACCAGGTTTTAAGCATCTCCTTGATCGTTTTATTGAGTGTCAAGTAAAGAGACATTATACGGGTTACGAGATCTACTGCAAAAGATAGACAAAGTATATCATCACGACAATAATTTTAGGGACCGGTCAGTGTGGCGACACTTGGGGGAGGCCTATGTTCAGCAGTGGACGTCTTTCGGCTGAGATAATGATGATGATGGTGAATAAGTTTCGAAAGATGTGAAAGAGGTGGCTCTAATAGTATACCTACATTTCACCAGTTATGTTTAAATCCCATATATTAGGAGCGAGCCTATTGTCATAAAACTGGCAATAATCCAGACTCCATCGCCAATAACAATTTGCTCGACTCGGGAATCGAACTCAGGATCTCATGCTCAGCAATAATCGCGATTGCCTTCAGAAGAACGAGGCAAACGAGACACAAAATTACTTGATGGGGTCAATTTTGTGTCTCGTTTGTTTTCGAAGTGTTTGCCATCCATTGCAAACACTTCGAAAAGAAATTACTACTGCATTATAAATTTGGATATTAATCGATTCTGTGGATAGTTTTATCTCATACCTAACTTCAAAGACATTTTTTTTAAATAATACCTATACCAATGGCGTTCACAAAACAAATGCAAAGTCAAACCATTATTTCAATTAGGCCATTAAAAGATGTCTGATGTAAACATAAAACATTATGTCAAATCTTCAAACGTACTAGTAATTCATATCTCTGACATCAACATACTGAACCATACTAAGAAATAGGACCTTTTCAAAGAGTTTAAGATGTTTTCTATTCCATTACGAAAATTATTTCCATAGGATGTTGTTCGTAAGAGAACCGCAATTAAGATACTAATTTGCTTGATAATTAGGTAGAGAAAATGCTGTATAGTTTATTATTTAAAATGAGATAATACACGGATCGGCAGTACCACGATTTGTTAAAAGAAAAAATATAAAACCATTTTAAAGGCGTAAAAAGCGAATATACCTAATGTTGAAAACTAAAATATAAAATTAATTCAATTTTATCTACATGTCTACATTATTTATAAGTTTTTTACACGATTTGATGTGTATATATATCCTTTAAATACTAAACCAGTACCAAGAATTAAAACAAACAATCTAAACGCACGTTTCTCTGAAGCTATATAGGACAATATCCGTACTATAACAAAAAGGAACCTTGAACGATTGTATTAAATCATCGGCGCAGGCGCAGGCAAACGCGAGGCCGCGCCGTGGGCGTAGCACCGACGTCACAGCTGCCACGTCACACGTGACGTCACGCGCGCCGGGTCAACACGCCGAGGTCAACGAACGACCGCCAGTTTATTTTGGCGCGCATTCTACAAAAAAAGCCGGCGCCATCTTGTATTTCGAATTTTGCAATGTCTTCTTACTCGCTGCCGGCTTTTTAACGATTTGTTTGATTATTGATCGATTAAAGCAATAAATTGCAGTTGTAATTGATTATTCTGGGATTCAAATTGAAAATTAATTTTATATTTTCACTAATTTCGTGAAATGTTCGCTTCAAAAAATAATCTATCAGTTCACAAGCACTTGTTACACCAAAATAGATTCTCATAAACATAATATGGCCCCCAAAATATAGCTATTATTGGATTGTTATGCAAACGAAGTTGATGAACGTATAAAAAAATAATTACAACGCAAAAAAAGTCCTTGCGAAACTTGCCAAACCGGCCCTGACGTCATAATAGGAGTTGCAGATTTTTTATAGTCTCCGAAAATATTTGACCGGGCGACGAACTCTGTTTGCCAGCGACCCTGACCATCGAGCGAGTTGTGACGAAATGTTACTATTTGTGACGTGTCGAGAATGATAATTGTAGAGCTGTGGAGTACGTGATAAGGGAAGAGTAGCCTAATTGACGGCTTTGACGTTTGCTTGTGGAATTATTCCGTGGCGGAGTCCAGTGGAAGCGTTTCAAAGACATGTCTTCTTTTAACAATTTTTGAATTTGTATAACGTGACAAGATTCTACTTCAATATTTTTGCGGTCTTTCCCGCATATTTTACTTATCTGGATTAATTCAAATCCATTGCTTAATTGCTGTTGCCATGCAGAATTTCTAAGCCATATAAATCTTGGATAGACAGAAAAAAATGTTAAGTCATTGGTAGTTTAGGCTGATTAGGCTGTTTAGGTTGATTTACAGCCTAGCTTTACACACTTGGACTGTCACCCACATATTTTATGCCACAATTTGACATTGACAGCATCATTCTCTCATAGACGTAAGGGCGAATTTTGCAGTGCACTTTACCAACGATTTGGGAATCGAGCGTACAAGTAGTCTTGTGCCATATTAATAACCTGTTCCACACAAATTACTCCGGCGTTTTTTGGGGTTTCCTGCGAACTTTACGAGGCCGTCAACCCGTCAATTGGCTTATTTGCCACCTGACTAATCTACAAACGATTTAAAAATCTTTATGACTCTTATTTGTAAAATGATTTTTGATGCTAAATGGAGAACATGCAACCTTAAACTTTTTTAACATTTGTGCACAATTCAGTTATTTTTAACTTATTTTTCATGATTTGCGTAGTTATATGCGTTTAAGAAGATCAGGTCTCTTTTTAACCAAATAAAAAAACGAATTATTTATTTCTTTGCAAGTCTGAGTACTTATAGTCTTCTTTCGTCATAAGGTACTCCATATTTTACCGTCACAACTCACATGGACTCGAAAATAGTTGGTAGTTAACATTGTTTTTATGATCACGATCGTCATTTCAAAATGTTTCAACCAAATAACTTTTACCTGTCTGTAAAAGACAATCCTCTTTAGGGTGTTGCGTTTTCCTCATTAGTTCATATTTTAGTATCTTTCCCGATGTCTGTTAGATATAATCCGATGATTAATTTTAGAAGGTCCGTTTGACTTAGCTCACACATATTGCTCTTTTCAACCTGTCATCACCAACCTCCCTTTTTGTCTCTGTATCCCAAAAGTTCCGTCTATAAGTTACAAAATAATTTCTCTAATAATTGCGTTACTATACACATGTTAATGATCCCTAGCTCATTAATTATAGCCACCGTATCATGCCGTGTGTGCTCATCATTTAGTTCTAGTCCGGAACTCCGCCATTTTATAGTCTATTGCTAGGAGCGTTATTATTGTCTATGGAGAGTGAGAGGGCTGCACATTGCGTTGGTTGGTTCTTGGTTTTTTTATTAAAGGTCAATGAGAATACTTGTAATGATTAAGTAGGTGGGTATACCAATAAAGCAGGATCTAAGCATTCTTCGAAATTCACAAATAAATTGGGAAAATACTTCGTGAGGTGGATTAGTCCAAAGAATATTGAAAAAACCGATACAAAAAGAACAACAAGATTTTTTAGGAAAATCCTCGTTACAAAAATGAAAATGGAACCTTGAGCTAAAAGTGGTCAAATAAGAAATCCAGAAATTTCTCACAGACAACATTTTGTATCAATTTAATTCCACCCAACTCCTAAAATGATTGGAATCGGCAGGCCTTTGAGTTCAACGCCTTTATGGTCTATAGTCCAAAATAATTGCGCATCGTGGTGTAACCTGGACATCAGCCCACCCCACGTGTTACCATGACTCATATTCCTAAAGTACCAAATAAAAACGTAATGAAAAATAAATACTATAATTAAAGGGGCGCCATTCGCTAACAAAACATTACAGGTCATTAAACTTAGGTACCTACTCTGTGTGTACTAGTTGGTAAGTACCTAATCTAACAGGTGGTCTACCTTTAGTCTTAATTAATGCCTAATAATGGGTTCAATACCACCTTAAGTTTAGTGACACATGGAAAATACTGGCAATGTAGGAATGTCGTATTATTTTTAAATGAGTGGCTTGTCTATGGAAACCAATATGGCGCTTGAATGTTTTCCCACGCAAATTCTATTGTAGGGACGTGATTGATATTATGTTTTATTAGAGTGGATATCAAATCATTGAGTTATTTTGGTTTATTCGTTTTCTAAAATAATATTACCAATATTAATTACTCATTAAAAGTAGCAAAATCCTTAAGTAGTCATATACTTATCTACTGTAACATGTACTTAAATGTATAACAACAGTGATTGGTTTGTTCAGCTTGTAGAAAAACAAAAATTTTAACACTGTAAAGACTATAAAATGCTATGGTGTTAATCGTTCATTATCACATTTTACAGCTTGGTAACAGTTTCAAACGTCAATACTTGTCATGCTCCTCGCAAATTCCATAACTGCGTTAATAAAGGAAAAAAAATAGTATTTTTTTTTTCCTTTGCTAAATATCTACAACTTGATTGATAAGTCTGTAATCAGAATACAAAACCACATAAAAATTGATGCAGATTGTTGATAAAAAACCAACAAATCATTGTGAACAAGCAGGAAAGCGTCGGATGGAACATTTCTTCATTTTCTTCCTAGTTTCTTAGTTCCGTGGCCATTTCAATTTAGCGTTCATTCCCCCGAGTCGTGGATACTCGCGATTTCTCCGTCAGTTGTGTGGCAAATGTATTAATTATATTCAACCTTGTCTACTGGTACGACAATTCGGTGTCGCATTATTATTTTTCTTTTAACGATTTGTTCCTTGTTTTTGTTTATGGTGTTATGTAATTTGAACTCTATTTTAAGCTGCGTTGAATGGAAAGTATTTAGTTAAACTTTTTTTAGGTATTATTTATGCAGCCAAAATATGGCAGTGTCCCCTGCGTGTCTTTGACGATACCAAGGTCTTTGGGATCCTTACAGCCCCAATTATGACTAGGACATTGTAATAAGTACCTCCTGACTCACAGTCTAACCTCACCGAGACATGGGCCTCTCCCAACCCAGGAGTTAATGCCCGTATCATGCCAGCAACCAGCAGGTTGGTGACCGGTGTGACCCCTAGACAGCTAGCGTCCCAGTGAGTGGTGACGGCTGCGAACCGTCATCGTTCGCGTATTTTGACAGCCAAGATGGTTGAACCGACTCCTCGTAGCTAATTGGATAGGAAATGTTAACTGGCAAAGCCTGAGTTGAATTTAGGAGTGAGGGTTCCCTAGCTTCATAAAAGTATGAATAAATACACGCAGCATGTTTGTGTGCTGTTTAAAAAAAATAGAATACCTTCATATTCGTTTAAACAACAATTCAGTAAACTTAGTAGATCTTGTGTTGTTTGAAAGAATGAATGAATTTAAGAAGCGAATACTTTTACGAGTTCCTGCACTCTCAAATAGACACAAATGGAAGGAATCCAAATAAAACAAAAAAACAACGTTTTCACCCTTGTACTGTGTGGTCGGTACGGTTGCTACGGACCCCTAAAAACAGTGCGGAAACATTTCTTATAAGTCGTATATCTTCATATCACAAAATAATTATCATCCATAAAACTATAATAGATACATGTTTTGCCGCTTGATGATCAATTAATTTTTTTTTGTAACTCAATCTAGGAGACAATTAATATCTGTCAAATTAATCAGTGTATTTACGACCGTTTTTTTGTTAGTGCATGACCAAAATGTTTTGACATTTCTCAGTGGCACTGCTTATTTAAGGAAAGAGAAATGTCACTGTCAAATTCAATACAATTTCAGTTTAGTTCTTAATTTTGTCACGTGTTTAGTAACACTGGCTTGTCCGCATGATATGTCAGTCAGTTTTTAATGACTTCCCATACTAAACAGGTATTTTTTAGTAATATTTGAAATGAAAACTAATGATTTGATATGATTCGATACTGTCATGTTAGCTAAGAGGAAAGTCTGTTTGGCAAAAAAATATCTTTCATATTATATTCACAATACAATGACATAATTAAAAATGTAGTAGCTTCTGTATATAATTCATCATATTGTGTGTTGTATTTTTTGCGTCTCACGCTTTAAACATGTAGGTACATTACACAGTAAGTACTTTAGGTAATAATAATGATTGATGAGAATATCTTCATTAATACAGACGATTGCACATTAGCAACAAGATCAAAACAGCAGAAAATAAAATAAAGACAGTGTGGAAAGTCATAAATAACGAGACTAACAGGAAGAAAATACGTAACACTAGCTACATATTAGATACAGCAAGTGGTCCTAAAAGCTCTAATCAGGAAGTAGCTCAAGAATTTGTAAATTTCTTTACAGAAATACCATTAAAAACTACGGAGGCTCTAAATTCCTCTCCTGAAGTCTCAATGGGTTTATTAAAGACGAATGTGTCTGGCTGCCTGGCTGAATTTAAATTTAAACACATTAACCCTATGGTAGTTATTAAAGCTTTCCGGCAAATAAAAATTAAACTGACCGAAGATCTATGGGGAATGTCTATCAAAGTTTGCACATCCATACTTGAGACAATAGCCCCATACTTAGCTTTAATTTTTAATCTATGTGTAGACCAAGGAGTTTTCCCTGATTTAATGAAATACAGTAAAGTCATACCTCTTTTCAAATCCGGGGACAGTAAAGATACTAACAATTATAGACCTGTATCCGTGTTGCCAGTTTTTAGCAAGGTTTTTGAAAAAGTAATGCTTGATCAAATGCTCTATCATTTTAACACCAACAGAATCTTACATGATCAACAGTATGGTTTCACCAAGGGACGTTGTACAACTGACGCCGGTGTAACCTTATTAAAGCACATATTTACTGCGTGGGAAGAGTCCCAAGATGCCATAGGAATTTTTTGTGACCTCTCCAAAGCGTTTGATTGCGTAAATCACGACACATTACTTTTGAAACTCGAGCATTACGGACTGGGTAAACTTGCACTTAGTTTGGTAAGATCATATTTGAATGATAGACAACAACATGTTCAGATAAATGGTGTTAATTCACAGGGTTTAAAAATAAAAATGGGGGTTCCACAAGGCTCAATATTGGGTCCTTTCCTCTTTCTAGTATATATAAATGATCTACCCTATTTATTGAAAAACCAACCTCAAAATATGGTGTTATTTGCTGATGACACTTCCTTAATTTTTAAGATAAACAGACGGGCACAAAATTTAGATGACGTGAATAATGCCCTACTTCAGGTCCAAAATTGGTTCACAGCAAACAATTTGGTATTAAATGAAAAAAAAACCAAATGCATAAGATTTTCATTACCGAATGTTAAGGGTAGTGATTGTGATATATTATTGAATAATGAGAAACTTGAATTCGTAGATAAAACGGTTTTCCTAGGGCTTACGCTTGATTAACGGCTACAATGGGGTTCTCATTTAACATCTCTTGCGGGGCGGCTAAGTTCAGCAGCATATGCCATTAGAAAAATCCGTCAATTTACTGATGTAGATACCGCTAGACTGGTATATTTTAGTTACTTCCATAGTATAATGTCTTACGGTATTTTGCTATGGGGACGGGCTGCAGATATTGAGTCTATATTTATTCTGCAGAAAAGAGCCATCAGAGCTATATATAATCTTCGTAGGCGCGATTCTCTAAGGGAACTGTTTAAGGATATTGGCATTATGACGGTACATTGTCAATACATTTACGAAAACATAATGTACGTTAGAAAAAATTTGCATCTTTTTGGTAAAAGAGGTGACAGACATAATTACAGTACTAGAAACAGGGACCAATTAGTTCAGCCAGGCTTTAGACTCGCTAAAGTAGACTCATCTTTCATGGGGTACTGTTTGAGATGCTATAATAAAATTCCACAAAGTATTCTTGAACTGAATGAGACGAAATTTAAAACATGCATTAAACGCACACTATGTAAAAAAGCATATTACAAGTTGAGCGATTATATCGCTGATAAAAATGCTTGGCTAAATGCTGGTCCTGCTCCACATGGACAGGGGCGCAAAAATTGATAGCATTAAATGATATAGTTGGAGCTGCTGAAGATTGTACTTAACTATCTTTGCATTGTATAGATTCAATGTTAGTATTGTATAATCGCATAGCCCATATTGTGTGAGTACTATGTACTAGTAAGCTATCATTCACTGGAAACCTACGGCAGTTCTTGACTTGAATGTGCCCTGGCGGTTGAGAGTATGTCATGCTCACTCAAATGTCTCGCTGATGGTGGCGCGTGTGTCGGACCATTTAGTTCCCTTCAAAATGGTTGAGCTGAATGGTGCTGATCCATGCGTCATGTGCGTGAACGGGCGCTGTCAGTTGTGACTGGTCATCTCTTAGTCGCCATGGTTTATTTGAATTAATTATTTTGTTTTTGAGTTGTATTTTGTTTTGCTATGGACACTTTTAACGTGCACATCTTGCTACATTGTTCTCACATAATATACCATCTCAACATGAATGATGTAACCAAGATTTTGTAACAATTTTTTGATTTAAAAGAGTGTCCATGGAGTTTCTTGCCCGTTCTTCTCCATAGAGATCTACGCTAGGGAATGGGCAACTACAGTACTTTCACAGTTTTTATGTCTTGTGACTGGGACTGTAGCTACATTAAATGTTCATTTTTGTTTCGACAATTCAAAAGTGCCTGTAACTGGCCTACTTGAAATAAATGCTTTGATTTTGCTTTGATTGATCTGAAGAACTGACGAATGAAAACTCTCGGCTAAATACCAAAAATTATATCGTTTTGCTACAATGATTAAATTTTTTAGCAAACTACAATTTTAATAAGGTCTAACTTAGCAGTTAAATAAAAGTAGGTAGTCATTTTCTTATTTTTATTCATTTTTATTAATTAATTTTATCACTTCTAACTCTTGTTACAGATTATACAAGTTTACCAAGAAGTAACTTTTCGCTTGTAACTCAACTGCCTCTTTTGCAAGTACACCTAAATAAATGCTCAAATAAAAGTGCGCTGTTGAATATTCAGCATTCTACTCTGAGCTGAGAGTTGAAATTGCAACAACGAGCTGTTTAAGGTGTCGTCTATCTAGTGTCGGTAGAAACGGACAAAACATTCCCAGGTCATACTCTATATATCAGCCTTTTGCAATCCCATAAAATAGGCCTCTCCGAAATGACGCCACTCCTTCCGCATCCATTCACTCCCTCACTCACATTCATCATTCAAACATTCAGTTCAGTTCACACGTTCACAAACGATTGATATCAGTCCGTGTGATATCGCCTTAATTGCTGGCGGGTGAATGACCGAAACATAAAAAGTTCGCGGCGAGTTTAATGTCTATGGTCCGACCACGTGCGCGTTTGTTTATGTTTGTTTGAGCTCGGGAAAATGTGTGTTTGTGGTTTTGGTTTTTATTTTTGTTGTTTTAGTTAAAAAAGTATTAAGACTTTTGATAGAGATTACGTAACATTTGGCATGATCGCTTATGTATTGACAAGGATATGAAAATATTTGTAGAAACTGATCACTTTCTCTACCTACTTTGTTTCGAGTTGGAATGTGCAGAAAATCGTGTGGAAACTCGATAGGCCTCAAGTCACACAGTTCGCATACCAATTATTAATTATTTTACAATGATTGCAGAAATCTCATTCTCCTGTTCTTACTGGAAAAAATTACGTAGTATGTCAATTTGCTTATCAATTAGTACTCCTGACAGTTAGGTACTGTTACTGTATGCCTATGGCATCCCACTGCTGGGCAATGTGGACCACTGTTCGTTGGTTTTGTCCAGCTCGTCCTGCCATCTCCTGCGAGGTCCACCGCGTCGCCTTCTAGCAGTGTTAGGGCTCCACATCGTGGTTATTTTGGCCCAGTGCTCGTCGGGCATACGCCAGATATGGCCAGACAGTGTATCTCAATATTTTAAACCTTTCACACAGATCAGCTATCATGAGAATTTAAACCGCTTTTACTAATCAGTAACTAAGGTTAGGTAAGTTTTTGAGTGACCGACAGTTCACACCTGCGATACCCCTTGGTAAGACTCGTTGTTAGACTTTCGAGCCACGCACCACCTGTAACAACTGTCAAAGATCCATAATCAGCCAGGACTAACGCGCTTGCCGAGGTATTGAGGAAATTTGGTATGTAATAGATAGTTATATGCTATGTATGTATTAAATGAGAAAGTTTGTGGGAATTAATGTATTTGTGGATATTTGTTACTCTTTAAAGCTAAAACAACTGAACGGATTTAGTACACACATAGTTTGTAACTTGAATTAACACATTGTAACTTTTTGTCCCGGCAGTATGCTCTCGTGAGACGATTACCAAGCACATCAGCTATAGTGTCAAACACTCTTTTTGTCAAACTATTCACGTCGGAAACACCCTCCTCAAAGCAAACCAAGTGCAATTAATCACTAATTTTAATTAACATTAGAGTCGTCAAGACTATTCTAATGTACATAGCTGCAGCACATAGAATGCACGTTAAGTATACAAAAAGGATACTAATGCGGCTCTATGGGTCTGGCTAGTGGCTCTTAATTCGAAGTTGACGGGCACTATGCCTTATTGGAAAGCTTTATTTATAAAAACGGTGGATAGAATGTGCTTCTCCTACTTTTGTGTAGGGTGGAGAGGCTAGTTGATGGCTTAAGAAATTGTTATTAAGTACTTTTAGTTTTTTTGGTATTTTGAAAGTGCAGAAGTAGGAACAAAGTATTTTGACAGGTACCTAGTAATACTTTGTTAAAAACATATATTGTGTTGAGAGATGGTAAAGTAAAGCACACACATGAATCTTCCTCAGGAGGCCTATCAGACTCCATTGCCATACACTCCCTCACTCACAGGCAAATCAGTTCTCATCATCAAGGCGTCGCGGCAGCACTTGTAAAAGATAGCGGGACGAGCCGGACCAAATCAACGAGCAGTCCAATCAACGCAAGGATCAGATAAGCTCTGGATCGAAAAATTTGGAAGTCATGGGGAGATTCCTTTGCCCAAAAGTGGTATAATCAAATCAACCTGGAATCACCCACTGCTGGGTACAATCCTCCCTTTTTTCTGCAACAATTCCCGATTCCGTGCGTCCCTTATAACAGTAAGATAACTGACCAAAACAGACGCACCAACTAAACAAAGTAACCCTCTCCTCACGACATCAACACTGCGTCTACCCGGCAAGCGCTTAGTATTCCTTTAGGAGATGTGTGCCGGGTTCGACGACCGCGAGCACGTGGCGGGCGCAACACCCCAGCCGCTCGCAAAAACACAGGGAACACTACACTGAATCACTGCCATCCGACGGCAGTACTAGGGTTGTCGAGGCTAGAGTAGGGTTTTATTTTGTCTAGTAGAAAAAAATACGTTGATGAACGTAGCTTTAGCTCAGTCTTTTGGGCGTAGAGAAGCGGCATTCACTTCCAAAACATTTCGGATTTCAATAACGACTTTAACTTAGCTTATGTCAGCAATTTTGGCTGCTTTAGTCGACTTTTCCGTCATCATTATCGCTCATACAATGTCACTTTGTCTCGCCTTCTGTTTTATAGTGAACAACTGATCACTTTAATATGAAACTTGTCTTTCAGTTTAACTTGACTGTGTGAAGGATGATTTAAATAGAAAAGAAGTTACGGCTAAGAGAAATATTGAAGAAGAAGATGCTTAGGCTGCACCCACCCACCGACCCCAAATAAGTTGGGATAAAGGCCGAAGCATGACGATCTTTCAGATCAGTTTACGTGGACATTATACATATCTGGAAGCAGAATAAACGGCTGTACCTATATAGATTATTGCTCTGCAATGAGGGTCTGCAAAAAGCCAGACCGATCACAGCACTTAAGCCATGGATTCTATGTCAAATCTCATCGTGGTGTCTTATAGGAGTCGCCTATTACGTATTTCGTCGTTCATATTGCTTCGTCGCAAAATAATCCACCAGCCTCAAGTTCATTGGCCTAGCACGTGGTACCACAACAATCCCGCGTGGAAGCCCTGAGAGGCCACTAAGAGATCACGTCAGCAGCATCCACCTGTTCGCTGATGACATCATCCTGATATCACCAAGTGTCGTGACTTGTCTATATCCCCAACATCTGTAATGTTACAAATAAATCGATGACAGTTTATGCTGTCACTTTTGTATTGGTCAATAATGTGTCTGAATGTTATAATTGTTTTAGTATTGTATGTCTGCGGTGAGGTCATCCTTGTTTCCACTTTCCTCCCTTTAAAACAATTCGTAATTTAATTACGTTAACATTGTTTTTCATAAAGGAGAGAACATAAATGTAATAATCTTTTGACGCGTGGTCAGAATCAGAGTAGACGCTGCCATCTTTTTTTTTAAAGACAATAGCTATAGACAATTTCACAAATGGTCACTTACAGTCCTTAGCGACGTCATTCGAGCGCCAAAAGACCTATGTATCACTGCACAAGTCACAATGTCAGTGAAATCTAATAGAAGACAACAGTTTAGCTCATCATCAACTTCCTGCTCCATTCTGGTCCCATTCGACTTGGGGCTGGCACAACACTTTTTCTTCTTCCAATTGCCCCTGTCAGTAGGCTGACATAATGACGTAATTATTTAGAACTAATACTGCCACATGGTTTATTTGAATCGTGGCCATAGACAAAACGAACGCTGCCATCTTTTTTTTTTCGTTACAATTTCCACAGACAATTTTGCAATGTCAACGGGTCTTCATGTCAATGTCATTCAACCTCCAAAAGAATCATGCAGCACTATAAAAAAAACAACAGAGAACTTTTTCCAATTTATTTATTCCCTTTATCTGCATATTGCTGCGGCAACCCTACCGCTCACAGCTCGTCGGCTAATGAATAGTATTTATGTACCTAATGAGAATAGGAAACACATTGTCCGTCTAACGCAGTTCAATTATAATTATAACCATAATTATTACTAGGATCTTAAAAAAAAATACATTCATAGTTCAAATGTAGGACTATAATAAAATTGGTTGGTCAGCGATTGTTAGTCCAAAGATATTTTGATACCTACTTGTTTTAAAAAAAACCACGCTCGTTTTCTACTTGCTTGGAAAAGGTGTGTCATCCTCTGGGAGTTGTGACAGAATGACATGCAGCAGTAGCTTTAGTATCTTCTGTCGTCTCTACTATACTGCAATAGCCCAATAGCTCATTCAAACTATTCAGTATCCGCGATAACTATAGTGCGTTGTACGTATTTGTTGTCGTCACTAAGAATCAAATTGACCTGGCCCGGCAGTCTCGACAGAGATAACGACAAAATCGCTAACTTTCGATCGCTGATTACTAACGTATAAATTCGGTTGCAATAATGATGCTTGCGAATAATGAAAATCTCTACATACTAGACGCATTTCTCGTGAGCATAATTATTGCAACAAACTTTATTCGTTAGTAATCAGCGATCGAAAGTTAGCGATTTTGTCGTTATCTCTGTCGAGACTGCCGGCCCTGGTGAAGGTTGCGGGAATCCGTTAGATGCGAGTCGCACAGGACCGGTCAATGTGGCGACACAAGGCTCGGCTGAAATGATGATAAAGATGATGACCAATGTGATGGCCCAGGGTGATGTGCTGAATTCACTGAAGTACATGCATTGCACATGCAGTTTTTTGTTTCTCGCAGTTAACCGGAACACCCTGTGGTGACCTCAAATGAATTTAAATGCTCCGAGCAGAGAAATGGTTAGTTGTTGAATTTCTGAAGGGGAACTGACTTCAACGACTATAAACTCCATTGACAATGTGAAATTCTGGAATAGCAGTTAGCTTGATCAATTAAAGACGACTCTCCCGATATGATTAGTACGACAATAAAAAGTGTAAAACACCTCTTAACGAAACCAAAAGGCACTTGTTCTCCCCATCACACCATACCTGGAAACCTTCTAGTTACGGAGATATTGGAGGTCAAACTTCCAACTAATTGTCAGTTTTTTTTAAATGAAAGTTTTAATGTAAGATTTTTTTAATCTTTAAATACCTCCACGACACCCGTGCTATTCAATCCACCCATCAGCAGTGTTTTAAGTGCGATACATTGAGTTCTACCACAAAACATGATTTGTCATCCCATGTAAAAAAATAATTTCCAAGCTATATTTTTTGCATCAAGTTCCTTTTTTTATGTACAGAATGTTAAGTTGGCGGCTTCGTGATGAGTTACTACACCCTGCAGAACGAAACAAACATTGTCGAAGCTACGTACTACATACCTACATGTGTTGGTAGACAAATACACAATGTCCAAGGTGTAGTGGTGCTGACACGGACAAGTAACGCGACTGGACATAGAGTTCCGACACGGACACAATGGACGACTGTCAGCTGCATACATTACAATGGACACCTGTACAACGTTCACTGTACATGAGAAAATGCTGTGGAAAATGTATATTTGTTGAGGAAAATAGTGTGGCTGAAATTAAAGTGATCTTTTGGTGTAAGTGGTGTGTAGTGTGAATAGCTTAAACTAGATGACAGCTAAAATAGACAAAAGTAGAGTAGAACCAAATGGCAGAGCCAAATAGGATCATACAGGCTGATCATTATATAACAATCATGATGATCACAGAGAATCCGCTGGATGCGAGTCACACGGGACCGGTCAATGTGGCGACACTTGGGGAGACCTATGTCCAGGCGAGGAGGCTGCCTTACGTTCTTAGGGTCCTGGGTTCGAATCCCGGTAGGAGCAAATGTTTGTGTGATGAGCATGGACATTTGTTTCCGAGTCATGGATGTTATAAATATATGTATAATAAGTATATGTTTACAAACAAAAAGTATATGTATGTAGTATATCAACTATCTAGTGTCCACGACACAAGCTATGCTTAGTGTGGCACTAGGTGGCGCTGTGTGTTAATGTCCAGCGATATTTATTTATTATTATAGTTGTGGTCGTCTTTTGGCTGAAATGATGATGATGATGATGATCAGCCTGTACAATCTAGCAATATGAAAAACATATTAAGTAAACATTACTTACCAGAAGACAGACATTTTGACAGTGATTCTCATGAAATAGGGAACGAACTTATGTCCATCAACCAGATTACCGGACGTTTTAGACTCCAAAGCAGACGCTGCACGCCGTTGAAAAAATCTTGACAAAAAAACCGAAATACACTGCCCGACCCAAGATTCGAACTTGAGACCTCATGCTGAACCAGCTCAACAGTAACAGCACAGAACTCCCACTGGCTCGCTCTTTACTTTCGACCTCTGGACCAACTAGATAGTTCGTATGATTTAATTAAAAGTGGCAACCCAAACAAAAGTATCAAAATTCATAAATTAATGATAGCATCCAAAATATGACTGGAAAACGTAATAAATTGGTATGTTGACCACTTCATCAACTTATGCTAATTAAATTACCAAAAATGAGAAGCATCTGATTACAACTCATTTGTTTCTGACTGTCCAAACAAATATTTTGGCACCACAAGAAAATATGCGCAATCTAGATTTCTATAAATAACCTACCTATTTAATTCTAACTAATTAATAAGTTTTAACATTTATTTTAGAAAATATTTTTCTCTTACGCTAAGATAGCTATCACTAATTAGTCATTTTAACACAAATCCTTCCATCCTCTGTTTTTTGGATGCATGTGCATTAATGTAATTATCACCTGCTTCGGTGAAGGAAAACATCGTCAGGAAACCAGCATGTTTGAGAGATATTTCTCGACGGCATTATAATATAGACACAAGTCAGACATATTAAGACATTGTTGTTGTAGATAAGTGTCTGATCTACAACAACAATGTCTTAATATGTAGTTAGTTACATAAATAAAGAATAAGATTTTTGCTTTGAACTTGTCTTAGGGATCTTAAGGTCTGCCGCCTGTCCGCATTTCAAAGAGATGTTCTTGAATCAGAAGAAAACACCTACAATAAAGTAAAATCAACTATTATAAACAGCGTCATTGTATCACCCAGCAACAAGCAACCAATCTATTACGGCAGCAGGAAAAGTAAATACATTAACATTTACCATTATAAGATTAGTCAACGAGCTAGGATTGTTAGGAGACCACAATCCTACACCACAAACTGACGCTGGTTACCACCAAATGCTTCGAATTCGCGGGAAATAACTTAGAAATTGATGTTACGTAAGCAGTCGTTGAATTGTACGTTCACTATGTTTTTATAAGTGGTGAATCGTCTAAATATAGCAAAGTTGAAAAGTTTCTTGGAACAATTTTTAACCTCCTGCAATGAACGTTTTGGTTATATTCAAAAGCAGGAAGATCTGCCAAGTTCATTTTGTATGGGTGATTGGACTTTCTTTAAACCTTTGACCATCACCTGATACTTGTAACGTCAATAATTCAATATAATACCCCTCAGACCATCCATCAGCAACCAAACCATGTAATTATGGGCACATAGCACATACATCATGATCGTTTACTAACGGGGCCTCTGATATCATGGTAATTTAATACTTATCTACTGTTTATAATTAAGTTTTTCGAGGTCAAAAGTTCAGTGGTCTATTTGTTCTCCTGTAAGTGTCATGATGAAGTAAAGGATTGACCATCATCATCATAGTTATTTCAGCCTAAAGACGTGCTGGACATAGGCCTCCCCCAAGTGTCGCCATTGCCCGGCTCCGTGCGACTCCAATGGATCGCCGTCACCTTCACCAGCTCAGGTCATCGGTCCACTTTGTGGGATTGATCATAAATCCTTCAAAAACCGTGGTGCCCTGCGTTCTTCTTAAATTCGTTGGTAAAGAAGCCTATATCAGCAGCTATAATGATGTTGAATTATAAAAAAAACTGTTTCTTATATAATTGATGACCCGAATGGCGCAGCGGTAGTGAGGCTGCCTTACGTTCTTAGGGTCCCGGGTTCGAATCCCGGTAGGCGCAAATGTTTGTGTGATGAGCATGGACATTTGTTAATATGTATATTAAGTATATATTTACAAACAAAAAAGTATATATGTAGTATATCAACTATCTGCAATGGTGTCCTCGACACAAGCTTTGCTTAGTGTGGCACTAGATGGCGCTATGTGTAATGTCCAGCGATATTTATTTTATTTAATTTTAATTTAACGCGGGTAGTCAGTGGCCCGAAAGTCTTACCTAGGGGTATCGTATTACCCAGTATAAGCTGGGTTGTGGAGGTCTGTTAGATAGGCAGTCACGCCATGTATACTGGTATTAAACTGCATCTGGTTAGGCTGGAAGCCGACCCCAACTTACTTGGGAAAAGGCTAGGTAGATGATGGTACGCTTCAATACGGCTGAAAATGTAAAAAAAAACAAAACCTTGTTATGAAACTTTTTGCTAAATTGTAAGTTTTCTAACAAGCATACGGCCCGGTTTCCACCAAAGCGGAGACGAGCGGAGCGGTAAAGAGATGTGCAAGATTCGACCAATCATAGGAGAGACGAGAAACGCAATGTAGATTTGAACCAATGTGATTGGTCGGTTTTCGCACTTCTCCTCTCCGCTTTGGTGGAAACTGGGCCTAACACGCCTATACACCGACATCTCGCCAGTTAGTTTTAGGTCCTTTATAAGAACCTAATGTCCTATTTTTGTAACATTTGTAATAATAGTTCTCTATCTCAACATTTTTCTAATCGAGTAATTTTAAACCTTCCAATTACACATTTCTTCTAACCCCATTACGAAGTTATCGTGATGTAACGTATGTAAAGGAAGTATGTATTTATGTGAGTATTGTGACATTCTTCGAGGGCGAGGTGTGGAGAATTCCTAGTATAGCATGCTGCCATTATATAGCATGTGTTCAATTACTTTACCAGTTTGTAAACCCAGATAGTGGGTGAAAAATCTTGATTTTTTTTGTGAAAAATATATTTTGTGTTTTATCAATTTTATGTGTCGGGTCGGGCGAATTGTTATTGGGTTTTTCCATCACGAATTTCTCAGTAAAAGCTACGGAGTCTGTATTTGTGCCCGGTTGATGGCAATAAGCTCGCCCCCAATAACACGGGACTTAAACATCATCATCTGCCTGGCCTTTTCCCAACTATGTTGGGGTCGGCTTCCAGTCTAACCGGATGCAGCTGAATACCAGTATTTTACATGGAGCGACTGCCTATCTGACCGGCGCAACTTAGTTAATTCTGGGAAATGATACCACTTTGTAAGACTGGTGCCAGACTTTTTGGGCCACTGACTACCTGTAACGACTGTCAAAGATGGACAAATGACAGCCGGGACCAACAGCTTAACGTTCTTTCCGAGGCACGGAGGAAACTCGGTATGTAAGGGTGGTCACCCAACCACAGACCAACCTAGGCAAGGGCAGCTTAACTTAAATATCGACCCCGAGCGACTGATATTATTTAGCCACGGGACTTATACATAACTAGCAAAATATGGGGTATTAAGTACACGTGTGTCCTCTGCCTAAACCTTCGGCAATAAGAGGCGTGATGTTATAATATGATACAAATAAAGTAAATATTGATAGTTCGGTTGATGTAGAGTAAATCGTTAGGACAATGAAAAAACTACAAGAAAATTGGTCTAGGTTTTTTCTCATGAGCCAAAAATTCTCTAGGCAAGCCTTGAAAGGGTGGAATTTTTCAATACCACCTGGAGGAAAAGTGCCTACTCTAAATACTGTGTTACAATTTAACTCAAAGGAAACATTCCTTTAATTTACGAAGACACAAATCTGCATTCACAGATTTTCAAAAATTCGCTTGACATTGTCAAAAAAAAGTGATGTGTTGAAAATTTCCACCCTGTATACATCACCAGTAATTTTTAAATCCCACAAAAGTAATAGAGATAAAAACATTGCCATAAATCAGGCACAAATCCAAAATCCATGTCTGAGTAATGAAAACACCAGCGAATCCTCAATGATTCTAAAATCAATGATCCAGAAAACAGTTTATTTCCTATCCTGTTTTATTAAAATAACGCAAAAATTAAAACAAAACCCATTAATAAATTTTTTCGTTGCCAATATTTTTTCTAGTAGTTTCTGTAGGACGCGTATTTCCATTCGAAATTTGTCTCAAAAGAGACACAGTATAGAAACCGTATAGCAATCGTATTCAGAGCCTTGAGACATTGAACTACTCTCATAATGTGGACGAAAACAGCTAGAACAAATCAAAGGTGTAAAGTAATTCAATACAACATCCGGAAAACAATGAAAATTACCGTCTGCTTGAAAATCTGTTAATAGACGTTTAAACATAACTTAAAAGAGCGTTGTCTGTTTGTCTGTTTTAGTAAAAATGTTGAAAATACCTAAAATAACATAACATAACATAACATAACATAACATAACATAACATAACATAACATAACATAACATAACATAACATAACATAACATAACATAACATAACATAGCATAACATAACATAACATAACATAACATAACTCCTATAATCCCTGAAAGTAAGGCAGAAGTTTACCTAATAGTACAGTGTTCCGCCAATTTTTTATGTTCAAGGTACATCTACAAATAAATGAAAAATATTTTTTACATAATATTAATCAAACTTTTTTATTAAAGTTTATTGGCTGATTAAGTAGGTATTTTTAAGAGCCTGAAAAGAAAAAAATCGTCAAATAGAAACAAAACTCAAACAATCTCGAATTTTAAATACAGTAACAACGTCATTTTGTACGATTAAAATTGTAAATAAAGAAACCCCTTCTTTCGTCAAATCAGGATATTGAAATATCTCCCTAAATAACGTACTGTTTTAAACATTTATACGATTGTATTCCAAATCTCAAATTCAAAAGTTAGCTCAGCTCATTATCATTTTTCAAATTCAACTTACGTAATTTCTAAAATGTCAGTTCAAACTAGCTTAACGTATTAAGCAAACATATTAACCGAATGTAAAAGATTTTAAATTCTGAAATATCACGTCGCTTTCTGATCCGGATTGTCATGAATATTTCATCAAGTTATTTGTTCTATTCAGTTCTACCTACAATCAGGTACATATTATCAAAGTTGTGTTGGAAGCCTTTTGCAGTACCTGATAATAAAAACGATATCTGAGAAAATCATTAGGATAACATTATTTTCTCATTGGTCTAATCAAAGGAGATCACCCAGCCTTCATACATTCTTGGGCTATTTTCAAATTCAACCAAAATAAACTTTTTACTTGGATAGAGCATAACATAATAAACCTTTTTTTATTATGACCCTTAAGTCTTAAGTCAATTCACCGAGAAGTTAATCAACGACAAAATATCTGACATCACCCAGATTGGGGTATTTTTTTTGTCAGCCAACTAAAATAAACGCAATAATTAAATAGAGCTTATGGATATAAACGCGCTTTTGAAAATAGCCGAATCTGGGGGATCTCCCTTTGCTATATCATCACATACTTTAATTATGACGACGACCCGAATGGCGTAGTGGTAGTGACGCTGCCTTACGTTCTTAGAGTCCTGGGTTCGAATCCCGGTAGGAGCAAATGTTTGTGTGATGAGCATGGACATTTGTTTCCGAGTCATGGATGTTTATATGTATAATAAGTATGTATTTACAAACAAAAAGTATATATGTAGTATATCAACTATCTAGTGTCCACGACACAAGCTTTGCTTAGTGTGGCACTAGGTGGCGCTGTGTGTTAATGTCCAGCGATATTTATACAGCGATATTTATAATTAATAACATACCTGAACGGATACAGCGTTAGAGTTCTGGAAAATAAGTACGTCTCACATTTTTTACTCTCTCAGCAATGTTCTTTTACTGACACTTTGATTAGTAACAGCCGTCAACTCATTTTACGGTTAGAATTTAGACATTCGTTTGGTAATTTTAACCACTTTAGGTATTTTGAAGGTAACGTATAAATAAAGGGTGTAAAACTCCTCTTAACGAAGCCGAAAGGCACTTGTTGTCCCCGTTATTGCGATATTTTTTTTGTTCTACACCATACCTGGACCTTCTTGTTACGGAGATATTGGGGGTCAAAGTTCTGACTTTTAGACAAGTTTTTTTTTTAATACAAGTTTTTAATGTTTTTTTTTTTACTTTTAACACCTCTACGACCCCCGTACTATGCAACCCATCCATCAGCGAGATGTTGTGAGTGCGCCACATTGAGTTCTACCACAAAACATGATTTTTCACCCCAAAAACAAAGTCGTTTCCCAGCAATAATTTTTGTGTAAAGTTACTTAGTTTGATTTACAGATTTCTTGGTTGACGGCTTCGTGGTAAGTCTGTTCACAGCCTGTGTATCATAACACTGCAATGCCAATGTCATCGAATTAGATGCCTTCAACCTTAATTTTCACATTAAATTCCTACCCCTATAAGATACAAGTACCAGGGCCACATGAAACGAAAGGACAAAACCTTGAAAGCAATCAAGTACATGCATTGACAACATTGTCGATTCTAAACTAGGCGGTGACAGAAGAGAATAGTTCGCCCGTCGCTGCGATAAAACCAGCATGAATGACAATGCGGCCCCGAACGAAAGTACTTTTACTATGCACACGCGTGATCGGGATAACACATACGGTATAGAGTAGTTTGATACAGAGAAATTCGCTAATTTGATAAACAATATTTGTTTGCACAAATGGACAAAGAAAAGCCTAACAAACCTATCCTGGAAACGTTTTTTAAAATTCATCATCATCTGCATTTTCCCAACTATGTTGGGGTCGGCTTCCCGTCTAACCGGATGCAGCTGATTAACAATATTTTACATGGAGTGATTGCCTATCTGACCTCTACAACCCAGTTAGTACTACAATACTCCTTCGTAAGACTGGTTGTCAGACTTCTTGGGCCACTGACTAGTAACGACTGTTAAAGATCTACAAAATATGACAGCCGGGACCAACAGTTTACCGTTTGTCAAAATTATGGTAGTCAAAATGTAGAATTGTAGATTTTGAATACCATAGTTTGTCTATAACTACAAAAAGATTGTCAAATGTCCTTCTAAGGACATTGAGATTACAGGTTAATGTGAAGAAGTTTTTGAATAGATACCTATTCAACAACTTTTCGAAACTACATCATCATCATGATTTAAATGAAATCTTAAATCTCCTCATATTCCTGCCACCTGCGACTAGCTTTCCACACAAACTAGTTTCTCATCAACTTACATGCATAACCCACCATCATGGTTCTTCTGAATCTCCTGTCTTTAACACTATTTATGCACCATGACCTCTTATTTCAAACTTCTACATTAGTCGACATTTTAGTTGTCATCCTTTTTAGCCCTTATATGCTTTGTACACTGTTCTTCCATAGTTTTTTTGGTCATCCCTTAATCCTCAACTAAGTAATTCACTGTATTGTATCGTGTCGGGCGTATGGAATAGCACCATCCCATATCTTCCCGTGGGTGTCGTAAGAGGCGACTAAGGAACTTACCAGAGAATGGGCAGCAGCGTTCTCTGTGCTTTTGTAACAACTGTACAGCGATCGTCAATCCGACCACCAAGCGTGGTGATTATGGACTTATGGATTATGGTAGCAGTGGATGTCTTACGGCTCTAATGATGATGACGATGAAAATACTTCAAGCTTCCACTGACTTATTTATTAAATCTTTTACAATAGGTTATTCTTCTGACCAGCTTCTAGCTCCTCACATGACACCAGCAACTCTTCAAACTCCACCAAGTTCTTCAACACAAATTCTTTAAGCTGCCTCGGACTTTCTCCTTTACTCTGTACCCTATACATTAGCAGTTGGCATGGTGCCGATGGGCGGACGCGACTTAGTCCACTGCACCATTGACCTGCACCGCGTAGGGTAGCTATGAGGCACCCGGAACCGCAACTGGTTGCATATGGCTGAATTAGCCGATATTTTCTAACAAACTTGCCAGCCTGTAAACGTCCTCTGCTTGGTATGGGCCACGGTTGTCAGCAGTAAGCGAAATGTCCTAGATAAATATTGTGTGGTTACTATCAGACTTGGCAATGGCATTGGTGGCTTATGTGTCGTGTTTCGTGGATGCTGTTGCTGATTTCATTTCTCTTTGCGCAGGCATTTGAAATCTGCGCTTAGACCTCCAAAAAACGTACACACATTTTCCATGCAAAAACCTTTAAGTAAACTGCTTTTTGATTTTTCGCAGATCTTTCTCCGTTGCCAATTGGTCCAGTGCTTCTGAAACAGGTGCAATTGTGCCCAGTAAGGCGCACTAGTTGGATTTGTTACAAGCCTTCGTCTTCTTAATACCTTATGCAAGTCGTACACTCAATCTTCAACGGGGACATTTAACTTTATCTGAACTGAATTGACCTTTGATATTAACGGATACATTTCTGCTTTTCCATGTACTACGCAGTTCGTTTTCCAAAGCGCAATTTCAGGATACTGCAGACAAACAAACCGAATATTTGATTTTCAGATTTCACTGATCCTCATTTCACATTGAGACAAACAACATACTAGCTATGCAAATCTAGAGTGAAGAACACCTTTATTGAAATTTCTTTCAAATCCAATTTGAACAAGACCAAGAATGTTTTAATGGACTAAAGTTAATTTGTACTACGAATGCACTAGGACAATCATAGTGCACCTACAAAGTCGGTAGCTATGCGCGGGCGCAGAGGGACCGGGCAGCATAGCCAATGATGGCAGAACGTGCGCCGCTTGCTAAGCGCTGATTGGCCGGTAGCTACACGCATGTGCAATGATGACCTCGAGTGAAATGCGATTATTCAAGTTCTAGTAATCCTATGACATAATCTAGATTACGATAATGGTCTGGGTAAAAATAGGCTGGTTTACTTTCCGTGAGAGTTGGGAATTGTGTTAAGTTGTGACACAGAGTTCAGCCATTTGTGATCTTAGAGACATTAAATTCGGGAACTGAATGAAACTGCATTCACTAAACTGATGAGCGAATTTTTAACGAAATGTACTCGTATATGATAATTATGTGTTGGAAATGGACATGATAGAAGAACTCAATTAAAACCTATATTCTAAACTAGATATACAAATTCATCATGTGTTTTGAGGATCACATTTTTGATTACCATCAGCTGAATGTTTC
Organism: Xestia ashworthii; assembly: GCA_950022955.1. Classification (NCBI taxonomy): domain Eukaryota; kingdom Metazoa; phylum Arthropoda; class Insecta; order Lepidoptera; family Noctuidae; genus Xestia; species Xestia ashworthii. The sequence continues at coordinate 14,362,900 of OX465570.1, read as the reverse complement.
GATCGAAGATAATTGACGGATTATCATCTAACACCTGTTGGATTATTAAACAAGGTCTTGGTCACTCTTTGCTTCATATTATAACATAACACATATAACGCCTGTACCTTGCGATCCACGGATGCCCCTCAAGTTAAAGGGGAAAATTTACAAGTCCGTGATTAGGCCTGTCGTACTGTATGGATCGGAATGCTGGGCTGTGAAGAATATGGATGAAAAAAGATTGCATGTAGCGGAGATGAGAATGTTGAGATGGATGTGTGGTATTACAAGAATGCATAAGTTAGGAACGAGTTAATTAGAGGAAGCTTAAAACTTGCACCAATTAGAGAAAAGTTGAAAGGGAATCGACTATCGTGGTATGGACATGTGATGAGGAGCTATGAATCGCATCTGAATAAAAGAGTGATGAATATAAATGTTGATGGAAAGAGGGGGAGAGGAAGACCAAAGAAACGATAGATGGATTGTGTGAAGAATGTTATGAAAGAAAAAGGAGTAAATGATAGCGTGACAGTTGACAGCGGAGAATGGAACAAGAAAACGTATTGCGTCGACCCCAAGTAACGTAGGACAAATACAGGAAGATGGTGATGTAAGCTTGGATTTGTGCCCGGTTGATGGCAATAGGCTCGCCCCCTTTTACAATGAACTTAAACACAACTGGCGAAATGTGGGTGCACAATTAGTTACACATCTGCCTTTGTTTAGGCAATCACAAAATACTGTGGTCATTATCAATTCCAAAAAGTGCCAATAAGTGTCTACTTCCCGATATTTATGGGGATGCATAAATCAGAATTTCTCTCCATTTTTACTTTAATTTAGTATCATCCACAATACACCTGACCACGTGAGTGGATATTAAAATAAACAATATTTCTGCCATTGGCACTGAGCAAAAAGGTTAGAAAACCTATTAAAGTGTCATGTATACCAAACTATAATAAAATAACATTTGGCATAACGACCGATGCCGTGAAGAGAGAGATTTAGTTTTAAAATATTTAATTCCGATAAAGATTATTCACGATTTTGCATCTTGATCTGCTGTTTCCGTTAGGTATTTGGTTTTTAGGATGTTCATTTTCAATTCAATTTGGCTATTTTCATAATCGTCTTGGAAAAAAAATTAAAATTATATACAGAAATCATCTTCATCGTTTCAGTCGCCTCCCCCAAGTGTCGCCACATATCCCGGTCCCCTGCGATTCGCATTCAGTGGATTCCCGCAACCTTCACCAGGTGATCGGTCCACCTAGTCCTTCCAATAAGCAGAAATGCTCTTCTGTAAAATCTTAAAACATCGGTGATGATGACATTGACGGTTAAAAATAGCGTCAATACAGGACAGGTATACAGTGGGCTTCGCTGGGGCGGCTGCTGCAGGTGCTGAAAATCCCATACAAAGTCATCATCATCATCATCAGCCTATTAATGTTCCCACTGCTGGGACACAGGCCTCCTCTCTATGAGAGGGAATGGGCTATAGTCCACAACGCGGGCCCAATAACTTAATAATTATACAATAAGTGCTTGGGTTTGAAACAAGGGCCATGAGGTCCGAGTGCCTACCTAGTATTTCGGGAAATCGCCAAGTGGTTGGTCGACTTTTCACGTGACCATGGACAGGCCTATTTTTTGGCCAAAAAATCAGCATTGCCATCCAACGTGGCAATGTTGGCATCCTTTTGGGCACAATTCCTTTTGATTTTTATACAATATTAGGTCTGTAATCTATACATTCTAGTTTGTAAATAAGATAAGTGATGAACTTACTAAAAATATTTACATGTTGGATGATTGACGGGGCCCTACCAGCTCATTTAAATCATCAATTCAAAAGATTTACTTTCCGTGAGAGTAGAACTAAATTTCCAAATTGAGTTTAAACTTAATCCGGGTCTTATTCGAAAGAACAAAGCAAAGTAAGCTACTTTAAACTTTAAGCTACTTTACTTTTATTTTATAGTGCCTACTAGCTAATAGGCACTATAAAATAAACCAGAAACGCCATAACAATACCATAACACATTTTCTGGGAAACAAAACCGCAGACAACAAAACCAATTAATGTTATAACAAACAAACCTTGACCTAAATAGTTGAAAATGAAAATTAATTAATAGAATTTAACCAAACATGGCCCTCCTTCAATACTTTCTACCATTTTGATCCGACAGTCATGCACTTGGGTATTTCCCTTCCACACAAACACATGAGACTTGCAAATTGTTTTAAATAGTTACAACATAGCTACGGAAACCATCTATTGAGGAAAGTGGAGACAGTCCTATCACTTACTTTCCCTTAATCCTATTGGATACATAACTTATCTTTATATATTTTGACTCCTAGCTAAACTTATCAAATGTTGTTGTTGTTGTTCTGTCATCTAGCTGGGTTTGCTGAAAACCTGTCTGAGCTCCCAATACTTTATCATCATTCTCTAGCCCTAGTTCCAATTTATTTGAGGTCGCCGCATGTCCGTTTCTTCTATACTTCTCTATAACTCTTCAAACACCACATTTCGTGCCATATCAACCTTCATACAGTCCATCCTTCGTTTCTTTGGGAGTAGAGGAAAAACTCTACTCCCAAATTTTCAAAAAACCTTTCGGTAATATGGATAGAGAATTTACAGCAATAGTTTAGCCTCAGGCTTCAACGTATGATGCTCCAGTCATAGTGATGTCATAGCTTTGAATGAAAAAATATCAAAGTCAAGTGACGTAAATGGAAAGTCACACAAATAAAATGGACTTTCTTTTACTAACAATGACAACATCATCCTGAACAGTAACACTAGGGGAAAAAATCTAAAACGGCATGATCCTTCTATTGTATGACAGCAACATCAGTCATCTTGTTGCTCAATCCACATGACTATACGGCATCGTCATTACCATTATTCCCCTGCCCTTATCGCGATTCATGTATGGTCTTCTTCTTCCATATTTCTGTAAGCTAGAGGAGCTCGTGGCTTAAAAATAACATCTGCTCGATTCGATCGTCAGATTAAGCCGCACTTACCTAGGTTGATCCATGGGTGGCCACCCATTACATACCGAGTTTCCTCCGCGCCTCGGAAAGCACATTAAGCCGTAAGCTGTCTTTTGTAGATATTTGACAGTCGTTACAGCTAGTCAGTGGCCCTAAAGAGAGAATAACACGACTACCCTAAATGCCATTAGTTCTTTAGCTACCACGTGTCCCATTTTCTTGCTTCATTGAGTGTTAACATCGTCTTCATCTTCTCGAATCTCCTACCAGTACGTAGCAACCTAACCAGCTCCATCGTTTGCCTCATTCAAGTCCTGCAGGGTGCTATAAGTTGTGCACGACGGCTAGGAGAGAAGGTATGGCACTGTATATGTGCTTACGTGAAATGGGTACACTTGCACCTAGCCAAAGAATTCAACCTCATTGCACACTCATATGTATTCAGTTGTGTTTTCAGCCATAAGTACATGAGTGACGTCAGCAGTAAGCCGGGTTGCCTAACCTTGGCCTAGAGCCATATCGTCACATGTGATCGTACCACGATTGTCTGTTCATGTTTGTCTGTCAGTGTGTCGATTGTTTAATGTGTATCTGCCTTAATTTATTGTTTAGTGATGTCATTTGATTGTTTTTAAACATGAGTAGAGTTTTCCTTGGTTGTACTAGACTTTACAGTTACCGAATGCAAGCATTTGCTGTGAATTTTTGGAGTGTTGAAACTTTTGAGTGTGTGGTTTCTATACCTTTTGTTTCGTTTTTCTTATATTGTTTTATATAATTGTTTTTCTTTTATTGTTTCGCGTTTTAGTCTTGATTGGTTTTATGTCAAACTTCTGCTCATTTCCTTGGGAACCCTTATTTACTTTATTTCATCTCCTTTCAGCTTTTAGTCTTCCAAAGCGTCACTCATCTACCTTATCATATACTGCCTTCTATTTCGCAATCTCTTTGTACGTTTTCTACTTCTATTACAGATCTAGCTCATTGATACCATGTCCTGTTCAGTCCCGAAGAGTTGGCAGCAGTACATCAAACGGATGTCCCACGTCTACGCGACGTGTGCAGAATTCTCCGTCATTCTATAACTCGTGAGAATGGCTCTCGATACTAATTCACCTATATTTATTAGCAGTTCCAGGAATACCTGGAAGTGGCGTGGCGGTTCTAATTAGCTAGTATTCAAAACTGACGACCTATTGGTCTGATGTTATGTTATAGCTTCCGGAGTTATGCGGTTTTGGTTTTAAAATATGCATAGTTTATATAATATTCTTATTTAAAAGAGTGTCCATGGAGTTTCTTGTCCGTTCTTCTCCATGGAGATCTGCGTTTTGGAATGGGCAACTACAGTACTTTCACAGTTTTTATGTCTTGTTCTGCGATTTTAGCGGTCTCTACAGCTCTGGAGCCATAGCGCTAGAAGGCGCGTCTCTTCCTGTCTGCTCCGAATTTCGGTGTCTCGGTTCACTCATGCAAAGTGATAGCGAAATAGATCGTAGTGTAAAGCATAGAATTAACACGGGATGGATGAAATGGCGGCAGGTCACGGGAACGATCTGCGACTCCCGCATTCCCCTAAAACTTAAGGGGAAGATTTATAAAACAATGGTTAGACCTGCTCATGCTGTGTTGTATGGATCAGAATGTTGGGCCACAAAAGGGATGAATGAAAGGCATCTGCATGTCGCGGAGATGAGAATGCTAAGGGGAATGTGTGGTGTTACGCGAATGGATAAAGTAAGGAATGAGTATATTAGAGGAAGTCTGAAAGTGACTGAAAAGTTGTCTGGTAATCGATTGTCGTGGTATGGGCATGAGATGTGGAGGAATGAGGAAAATGTCGTGAAAAAGGTTTTGAGTATGAATGTGGTGGGTATTTGAGTAGAGGAAGATCAAAGAAACGATGGATTGACTGTGTTAAGAAGGATATGGTAAGAAAAGAAGTTTCTGATGAGATGACGAAAAATAGAGGAGTATGGAAGAAGAAGACATGCTGCACCGACCACAAATAAATTGGGATAAGGGCAAGAGAATGATGATGACTGGGACTGTTGCTACATTTTAATTGTTGGCTTTGTTTTGACTGTTCAAAAGTGCCTGTAACTGGCCTACTTGAAATAAATGCTTTGATTTTGATTTTTGTTTAGGTGCTACTGAATTCTTAGTATCATCATCTACCTAGCCCTTTCCTATTAGTTTGTGGTCGGTTTTAATTTAACTATATACAGCTGTCAGTATTTTAGCGACCTCATCATTATTGGCAATTAGGTTAATTGTCCTTCCATTAACCTGATTGCCAATCTAAAAGAGAATTAAATCATGGAATTAAGAGGACATACAGTGTGATAAATACATTATTAGAATGTTTGTGCCCAGAGTTCCCCTGACATTGACACAAAGTTACAGAAATAAAGCAAATTAACATATTCACACTAAAGTGTTAATTAACACGGCTGTAAACGATGATTCATATTCCACGCATATACCTATTTACATTATAAACAGATAATTATAATGGTTGCTCAAGAAAGGAAGTACTTAAATATGGATTAGGCAACTATTTACATATAGACGAGTGTGAAAATATTTAAATGGTTCAAATCAAATTCTCCTTATTTGATGTTTCTTGCAATGTACATCATTCATCATCTGCATAAGTAGCCTTTTTCCAACTATGTTGGGTCGGCTTCCAGTCTAACCAGATGCAGCTGAATACCAGTATTTTACATGGACCGACTGCCCATCTGACCTCCACAACCCTGTTAGTGCTGTACTGTTAGTTGCAATGTATGTACATAACATGTGGTTTTAATTGTTTTAGAAGAATGAATTAGGAGATGAATGGGTTGTATGAAAGATAATGTGAATTGGAATGAACATAACGTAACATCGAGCTTGTAATGCCCGTAGGGTTAGGCGAGAGAGGGGGGGGGGGGAAATGTGGGTCTACCTAATAGTACACCCATATTTCGCCAGTTATGTTTAAGTCACATGTAATAGGGGCGAGCCTATTGCCATCAACCGGGCGCAAATCCACTCCGTGGCTTGGAAGGAAGTGCTCTCTAAATTACATATACATTATTTGTAAAAGGGGGTTATCCGACCCCAACTCAATTGGGGACATAATAATGATGATGTTAAGTTAAAACTCTTTAATTGAAATATTTTGAGGGTTTCGAACTACCATAAACCACTTTTGGGATCACAATATTGTTCATTTTGTTTGTATTCAAAAAAATATCGAAGCGCCTAAATTTCTAGATTATTAAGTATTTCCTTAAGGTGTGAATATTTGATTGACCAAAAACAAAAGATTAATAAAGATACAATGTAACTTCTATTTATAATTCATCATAAGTAGTTACAGTTCAGTAAGGAAAACAGAGCAACAGTGGTGCAACGTATTATGCATCGCCTGATCTATTGACCTGACACGTTGCTGGGGCGATGCCTGACGTGTAGGAGAACCCAGGAAGAAGTATTAGTATCGCACGTCATGATTGCGTGTTTGGGTAATACCTTTATTATACGTAAGGGTAAAACACAGGGGGCTGCGGGACAGTTCGAAAGAGATACCGCGGCCCTGGAACACAAAGAGCTATGAAGGAACATGGATGAGTTTTAGCCAGTAAAAGTCTGACACTCCCTTCCGCTCCGCTCAGAGCGGGAGGAGTCTTTTGATGATTTCCCATCCGAAAAAGAAAAAAAAATGGTAAAATTACCGGGGAACTTGAATTGGAATTGGCCAATGTTTGTACTGGCTACTAGAAATTTACGATGTGACATTTTGACAAAACTGATCCAAAGTTGTTACAGATAGAATGAAAAAAAGATTAAAAATTAATTTATTGTTTTTGCCAAGTTTTTCTTACAATTTAGTGTTGGGGTTTCCTTTTAGGTGTCTAAAGCCTGTGTTAGGAAACTCCACTAGTCCAAAACATATTAAATTAACATTACTTAACAAACTTGTTTTTTTTTTTAAGTTATGTGATATAATTGGTGACCCTTGACCTGGAGTGGTGACCAAGGCTGGGACGGAGGAATGTGTGAAGACAACAGACTAGGTGGACGACGAAGTGGCTGGAAGAAACTGGATATCCATGACACAAAACTGACAAAAGTGGAGAGATTTGGAAGAAACCTACATCCAGCATTGAAATAAAGACCTAAAGAAATTATCTTTATTTATCGCAAAGGACGTGCATACAAAATTAAAAAAAATATACAATAAACATACAACGCAAAACAAACATTTAGATTGGGTGTCTGGCCAAAGGTTGGAGGGAGAGAGAAAACTTTTAAAACCCACACCTAAGTTCTCGATAAAAAAGCAGTATGAGAATTACATACCATCCAACAGTTTTCCCACAGCTGGGACATAGTCTCCTCTCATAGAGAGAAAGTATGTTTCAGATTTCATGGATATTGCATTTGTGTGTAAAAGAGGACCGGCCAGACCAAAAGGAAATATGACTCTATTTAATACGTCGTATATAATATCGAAAAATATCGGATACGTATTTTTTTGTTTTATCATATCAATAAAATTAACGAAAATAAAACGCATCAAAGATAATGAGTGGAGGCTTGTGACGTCACTTGTGGGTTCAAAATTGTACCTACATGTGACGTCTAGTCTTCATTTTTGGTTTACGAAAAAAAATACGTATCTAACATTTTTTGAAATCTATGTGACGGACTAATTAGTATTTTTTAGGATTGTTCCCTATTTACATGTTATGTCACCATTGACAGGATAGTTGATGATCTAATTATGTATTACCACATCATCACAATATTCCGTAAAACGTGATTGCTCATCCAAAAAAAGCCCTTTCTTGGTTACTTAGTTTTATAATGCACAGAATGCTTGTTTGCTTGTTTGTTCGAGAAAAGTCCGTTTACACTTTGTATAGCAAATTCTTCAGATTAGATCCAGAAATCAGAGTGTGAAGTTCTTACTATGCAAGCAACTAACTGCACCTAACCATGCGTAGTTTTTGACTTCCATAAATGCATGCCAATAAAATAAACACACTAACTTCACACACAAAACAAGTCAAAGAAAGTGCATCAGAAATTGTTTAGCATATTGGTACCATGTCCTTGTAAAATACATTAGAACATTAGTCATCTACGTATGGTTGATGTCTAGAATATGTAATGGCTGACATCGCTATGTGCAAGTCGGTACATCCTGTCCTACTTTCTAACTATAGTCGGGAATGGTTGCTTAGGGGCACTAATACTAGGCTAGGAATAGTTTTAGTTTTATTATCTGTTAGTGTTTTTTTGAAAAATTGTTCTTTTTTTTCTTCTTTTTTCGTATAGATGGCACCGTCTTGTCAAATAACTTGGGGCCAGTTTTGTACTTTTGTTTTTATTGATTTAGGGCTTATTTCACAATACACGTTATCGAAATAACCACTACTTGTCGAATAAATAAAAAAATTGATCAAAATTTGCTTGAAATATCTGGGAACATAATCGTAGTTGGTGAAACTACGACGTATTCATTTTTGAAGTTTGCATTTTAGTATTTGATGATTTCTACTGCAACAGAGAGTATGCAGCATGTACCCATACTATCAAATGCAGCTGGATGCCAAGATCTAAAGGAAAACGATGACTAAAAATATATACTAAACTTTTATTTTTAATATAGCTACAAGTAGTGATTAAAGTTGAACGAATAGTATAGTTAATGCACCTAGGTGAATTAAGTGAACTCCAGGAAAAATTCTGCCTATTTCAATGCTGCTTCAGCCCAGACTGAAGATTGCCCAAAATATAATATCGATTGCAATGCAACCTTTTTCTTTCTCGATAAGTGATTAAAAATACGATGATAGAAAAATGATGAAAACATACCCAACTGGTATTCAAAACACCTTAATTTAGTTCTTTAAATGTTTTTTTAGCAATCCTCACTAACTTCAACGTAAATATCAAAGTGCATACAAGAATAGGTGCACCTAGAAAGTGCATCCTGTCCCACTTAGTAAATTGTGGTACATTTAACGCTATGAGAGCGGCGCCTGCGCTGTGAACGATCGTTAAATGTTTATGACCTGAACTGGACCTACCTAGGTATGCTATGTAACTTGCCTATGGGTAGTGATTAAGTTGTGATGGTCAGTTTCTAATGTCAAGGATGTATTGTGGCGGATGATCGTCGTATGGAAGAAAATAGTATACAGTGTGTCAATGGTTTTGTAGTATTATAATGATTTTTTGAAGCATTATGGATCATTTGGGTGTACCTTCTCTTCTCCTTATTTCACGATGCACTATATCCAAATAACCACTACTTGTCGAATAAATTCTAAAATGGATCAGAATTTGCATGAAATTATCTAAGAATTTTTTCGTAGCGTGAACTGTTTCACGTTACGATTAAATTCCCAGATAATTGCCCTAGGTATTTAATTTTGAAGTTTTTATTTTATTTGATGATCTCTGTTGCAGCAGAGATCCAGCGGATGATCCGATTTATATTTGGCATCAAATAATCGTTGATGGCATGTCGTTATGTCAATCGTGACACGTGTGCTTCTTTTCTTCTAATTCTTCAAGATGTTGATGTCTCTACCAAACTCTCTTCAAGACATAAATGTCTCAGTCCAAGCCCAGACATTTTTGGCAAAACCTAATCTTACGATAGAATAACTATGAACCATAACCAATGAACTGCAAGACATAAACCGCGAAACATTAACTAATCCAGACACGCGAGTCAAATTAACTAGAACCTCGTTACCAACAAAACATTAAACTAACTCCACCCATAATCGAAAGTAATCAATGTAATAGTAACTAGTAATGTTAATAGTAACAAACTGAATACCATTCGCATTCAATATTTGATTAAAACACGTCATTATTCTGGAAAATAGCCGGTATCCGGGAAGTTCGCAGTTTTCTGCTTGCCCGGAAGAGAAAGCCGACAGCCGGCCCGGAAGTGGCCCGGGACGGTAATGGCAGATGCCGGGAATACTTGCAAGATTATAAACCTGTAGTTTATGGCCAATGGCCAATGGTCATCGGCTCAATTTATTAGCTAACATAAATTGTATCATAGCATTCATAACTAGTTTGGAGATGCTGCGAAAAATAAAGTTTTTAAAAAGACATTTTTGTGCAATGACGTGTTTTTTTTTAGTTTTTAGACTAAAATAGCGTTTTTGGTGACTATTTATGGTTTTGTCGATTGTATCAAGGTGATAAGTAGATTATTAATGGGCTTGAGCAGATTATCAGCAAACGGAGAGGCCAAAGACTAAGCGTCTCTTGAGGATATTACCAGTTGACAGCGTTGAGGAGTTTTTAACGCAATTATTTTGGTTTTTATAATTATGTTTGTTTGTCTGCCTGTTTGTTCCGGCTCATATCTGAAAAGACTGAACCGATTTCGACGGAAAAACTGATGTTATAAGAAGTAACTTTGGCTACTTTTATTAAACTAAAAACTTTGCGTCGCGCAGTCGGGTGACTGCGCGACGCAAAGGAGGGTAATGTGTTTATTTTTAGAAAAAGGATAAGGGTTCCGTGCAAAAAAAAAACAATCCCTCTAAACTGCTAACAAAATCGATTCAAACAGGGAAGTGATAATTTTCTAAATATATAACCACAATTCAATGTACTTATGTTAATTTAACATCAGATATTACACGACTAACCAGTCGGAAGTCAGTTAACGTCAATCAGGAAAACAGGCAGTAACTCCCAGCTTGTATCCCCTTTCACCGCGCGGTTACTGCAGTAGTTAGTAGTACGACTAGTTACTGCCCGATCCAATTATAGTTTTGTTGTTTATTAGATGTTATTGGCTAGGTATTAATAGAGTTAACATTACTAATACATTTATCGTCAACTAGCTGTACCCCGCGGCATGCGTTGCAATGCATTTTTTCCTACCTATTACCATATCTATTACTTACCTACCTACTACTACCTCCCTACTACTACTTACCTACTGCTACCTACCTACTACTACCTACCTACTACTACCTACCTACTACTACCTACCTACTACTACCTACCTACTACTACCTACCTACTACTACATACCTACTACTACCTACCTACCTACTACTACCTACTACCTACCTACCTATTTCTCACCTTTTAAACCTTATTCCCTGCACTTCCACAAATAATTCCAAACCAAAATGATCCAAATCGGTCCAGCCGTTCTCGAGTTTTAGCGAGACTAACGAACAGCAATTGATTTACATATATATAGAAATATAGATTAGGTACATTGGGTACCTAGTTGACAGTTGTCCATAACATCACACCTGTAATCCCGGATGGGTTAGGCAGAGGTGTACGTTTAATAGTACACCTGGTATATAGGGCAAGCCTGTTGCCATCAAGATACACATCCAAACACTGAGAAATTCCTGATGGAAAATGGCAATAACCACTTGGCCCGACCCGGGAATTAAACCCAGGACCTCATGCTCAGCAGACGCGCCGTGACAACTATTAGACAGACTATCACTTTATGAAAAAAGAAAAAGATTTCCAACTTGGTTGCAATAAAACAATCTCACTGTCGAATTTGAAGAAGTAAAGACTACCACTAATTAGAACAAGGCAAAATAGTCTGTTGGCAAAAACTGTTTTGTTTTCTGGAGTGCACACTGTGTCATATTTCGACTGGCAGACGTAACTTGACAAGACTGCCATAAAAAGACAAAGACAGAGCCTAAAAGAATCATTATTTTCCAAAAGAGTAGATCGAAATGATACATCTAATACTTACATTATTTTACAGACAAGAAACCTGTCTAAATACTGCAAAGCAATTTTCCTTCAAACCTGTACTTAGTTTTCTAAACAAACAACAACTTTCCAATATTAAATAATATTAGTACAACGACACTAACCATAGGAAATATTTATTACAGAGTCGGAACAAGGAAGCTGTGATCAACCGGGCACCGAACCCAGCGCGGTTCCCCTTTCACTCGCTGAACTGTAGTAGCACTGAGGCGTCTGTCTCACCGCTAACGAGGAAGTGACAAGCTACATACAAAAACATCACGCCTTGTAATCATGGAAGGGTTAGATAGAGGTGTAACTATTAGTACAACCACATTTCGGCAATAGGCTAGTTTCCACCATCAATAAATTGCAAATCTATTTAGTCCGTCAGTTAGAGTATTGGAAAATAATGAAGACGTATTTTTTGTTTTTATAAATCAACGAATATTGACAAAGATAAAACGCATCAAAACTCGGGAGCGGGGGCTCGTGATGTCAGTACTCGCTAAAAATGATACCAAACAGTGACGTATTGAGAATTTTAAAAGCGTCGTATCTTCGTCAATTTTGGTTTATGTAAGAAAATAAAAAATACGGGTGAAATATTTTTTGATAATCTAAGTGACGGACTAGTTAGATTTTTTCAGTTAACAAGCCTATTATGTTAAGCCTATTGCAATGGTGGCGGCCCCTACTTACGAACAGTAAGTTCGAACAGTAGTTCGAACCCAGCCAGTTCCGGTCCAGCCAGCATCATTAGCCTATTAATGTTCCCACTGCTGGTACACAGGCCTCTTCTCTATGCAAGATGCATTACTTTGTATAATTTATTTCACGGTGCTCTCAAAACGGTGAAGGAAAACATCGTGAGGAAACCGGCACGTCCTAGAAATAAAAATTCGAAAACATGTGACATTTGCCAACCCGCACTCAGCCCGCGTGGTGGATTATAGCCATATCCCCTGCCTGTGCCCCAGCAGTGGGAAAAATTATAAGCTGAGTATGCTATGCTTATCCTTTAAGTCACAAATCCAAGTTATCAACTATTTTCTCGCTCAAGAAACGTACACAAGATTTAATTGGTCAAAAACAAAAACTCGCTCAGAAACACTCTTGGTGGGAAGAATACTCGCTCAGATACTCTTAATATTGTCAAACTAGAAGATACTCGTTCTTAGTCGCTAGCTCTACTCGCTAACCGTTAGCAGAGGGACTGGTGCCTAACTAGGTAGCTAGTTAGTTTGAATGTTTGATAGAGTATGCAGAATTTTAGGTTGGGAGTGGTGTGATAATGTTTTGTTTCTTCTTTACTTAGTAATTGAATGAAATGAAGATTGATTGTCATTTGTTTTTAAGTTGAGTTTTTGCATTAGTGAAACTGGGATCGAGTTAATCTACATACAAACTACAATATTAGTTTAGAATTATCAATAAGTAAAGTAGCGAGTGTCAGGATTTCGAATCCCGATTGGTGCTTTAAATCTGTGTAAAGTTAAAATGGTAAAATAAGTATTAAAAAAAAATTTGATGTAGCCCTCTGCGACTTCTGTCACAACGTCTTATCAACGTGTGCATCCACTATTGTATTGGGGTCACCTATAAAGTCATAAAACAATTTTATTTTTTTATGTATGTTCCCCGATTACTCGAAGATGGCTTCGAGTAAAAAAAAAAGGTTCCGACGAATTGACAACCTCCTCCTTTTGGAAGTCGCTTAAAAAGTAAATTTTACTAAAACGTCTGAACTGAGGGCCCAATGTTTTCGGATTTATTGACCAGGCTCAACCTCATAGATTGACGCAAATTAGAACAAGTTATTTTACTATTTTTAACTAAATTATAACACAACGTTCGGAAAAAAATGATTTTATATTTTATGTAGGAAAATTTTTTGTAAATTAATTAATACATTGATAAAACTAAATTAGTTAGTACCTAAATTTAGTTTTATCAATGTAAAAACTTATTTTTGTGGAAGAAAATATCTTCTTCCAGAACCAGTACTTGCGACATCCACCAGTCTGCACTGGGACCTCGTGGCTCAATTATTTTCAAAGAGTGGAGGGCTGCATCCCAGGCGTGGGAATTGACTAGCCTGATTACTGTTAAGAAAGTACAATATGAATTGATAAAAATTCATGAATAATTCTTTCTCTAGGAAGAGGTTCTCGTTCTCTCTCTCTCTGGGTTAAGCTCGCCGTTGTACATAAGCTATATATTTTAATTTTGTGTAAATTTCTGTTTGTTAATTTTTGTGTGTGCAATAAAGAATAAGAATAAGAATAGGTTCTCTTTATCATACAGTAGCACTATTGTAAGCTAGTATTAATGAAAATATCAAACAACTCGAAAACGATTCAAAGAAAAACATCCAAAATTGACACTAGTGAGACAATGACCCACACATCTCTTGACCCCGTTGCTAGACTAACAAACGTCTCTATTCTTTTGTGTGCAAAGCACATATTACAACCACAAAATAGATTCATACAGAAGATTGAGTACGTTTGACACACAATAAATGAAAAGCCCTTGCAATGCACACATACCTAGACACGCTTTACGTTCCGTGAATGCAAGGATACTCGCTTCAGGCACTCTGGTTTGATTTGAGAACTCCATTATAAGGAGGTAGGTAGTACAGACGCTACCGAATCAAAATTTAACAGTTGGATCTGCTGGCATCTGTACAACTAGGGTAAAAGGTTCTATCAATCATCAACTTTTTAACTATGTTGGCTTCGGCTTCCAGTTTAACCAGATGCAGCTAAATACTAATAATAATGTTTTTTTTATCCACATGGAGCGACTGCCTATCTGACCTCTACAACCTAACTAGATTGTATTGGGTAAATACGATACCCCTTGGTAAGACTGGCTGTCAGACTTTCGGGCTACTGAGTACTTGTAACGACTGTCAAAGATCTACAAATGACAGCTGGGACCAACGCGCTTACGTGCTATCCGAGCCACGGAAGATACCCGGTAAGTAATGTGTGGTCACCCACCCAAGGACTTAGACCTAGGCAAGCACAGTTTAACCTGAAGGTCGAGTGGCTGCTATAATTAACCCACGAGCGCCACAATTTTTTTTTTGGATAAGCCTGCCACACACGCCCAAACCACTGTAACTCCCGAAAGCCAGAATCAACAGTGGCGACCACTAGAAAAGCGCCGAGACAATGAAGCTCGACGAAGTCCAAGAGAATGAATTTAACTGTCTTGGATCCCGCAACGAAATTAATCAGAAAGTATAGCGGAGGAGTAGGAAAAAAACCGTAATTTCCACTTCCCTCCATATCAGCAGGAGACAGAACGAAACAAGGCCAATAGGCGACGGGACGTTTACAACTGGGATAGGCCCAGTTGCCTAGCACCGCGGAGCTCCACAATTGCATGAAGTAGTCTCGGCAGACCCATCCACAGACGAGCCTTAACTAACCTTGATAGGACTCATAGGAACTTATTACTATTACTTAACCAACAGCGTGAATGGAGCAGTACTTCTGCTCCAAACTGTTTTGTGTTCCTTTCAGACGAACGCGGAAAATCGCGCATTTGCTAATTTGCATTTAAAAAGATACGACTTAGCGCTTTATGAATCAGTTTGAGAAAAATATCGTAAGTGTGCCGACGACCTGAGGATATCTTTTCAAGGAGTTATTCATACTTTTGTGTTTGTAAACCTTTTTGGTACGTTTGATTTTGTTTTGTTTGCATTACCTCTTGATCATTTCTGGTTTCCTGGTAGGTCAGATGTTTCTTTTTGTTCTTACAGCAGGTTATTTCTTGTTGAGACGAGTTTTTTTATGAATTTAGGTCATGACTTGGCGTTATGTGAAAATGAGCATGCAATGTAATAAATGGTTTGTTTATATTAGGACCCTTTGAAAGATGTACTCGTTATAATTCTGTTTCGTTTTTTTTTTCGATTCATGTGCCTAATGTATAATTATATCGGTAATTAGCATCGGTGTAGGAAAACATCGCCATCGTGAGGAAACTAGTATGCCTGAAAGATACATATTTCTCGACAGCGTGTTAAAGAAAGTCAGAGGCCCATGGGTGACACCATATTTGACACCAGGTTAGGCACTGACCACAGGATAAATAAGAAAAGCCTTATAATCTTAACTGTTAACGTTATGCTGAGGTGAGGCAATTCTGTGAGAAGTGTTTTATTTTATTACTTCTATGGAGTAGTTTGTGTGTGTGTATGCTAGTTACTCTTTCACGCAAAAACTACTGAACGAATATGGATGAAATTTAACACACAGATAGTTTATGACCTGGATTAACACAGGATTCTGTTTATCAGGTATCAGGAGTCTGGTTCTTACCTATTCTAGTAAATGGTTTGCTTTCTTACGTTGGGAGATTGTTGGTTGCGCTGCATGCATGACTAGTATGACTAGCCAACACCCCAGAGTGTATTGACTCATAAAATCAAATCCAAAAATTGACAATTAATGCAGTTTCAGCAACCAAATAAGTGTGAAATAAGTTGTGCATGATTAATTCATCATTCTGAATTGATTTTCTGTTCCAACACAAGAAAATACTTCTGGAATAATGTAACTGGATCCTCCGCAGTTCAGCACGTTGAACGATTAGAATTATTACACATAGAAAAAATATAACAGTGTGCTGACGATGTTATAATATAATATAATGTTTACTTACATAATTGAGAACTCCTGAAAGCTGGAATCGACGGTGGCGACATCAGAAAACCGCCATGACAATGAAGCGCAGAGAAACAATTTAACTGTCTTGGATAAGAAAAATATTTTCAAAATTTAAAATGCTCATAACATCACATCACGCACCCGGTACAAAACATCGTCCCTAAATTCTCACATAAACCAAACAAACCACATAAATTCCCTTCTTAACATAATTCTGCTACTTTCATTTCATATATTAATATGTATACGGATGGTCCATCGAAGTGTGAACAATTGAACAGCATAGCTTCCTGCACATTACGCTCGCACAATGCTCCCATTCAACAACTTATCTGGACAAAGAAAAAAATGTCCAAGATGGTCAAAAAGGCCACAAAAGGGTTGCGATTCCTCAGGGATTATCTTTTCTAGAAGTTAGCGCCGTTTCCTTTAACTCTTTTTGGTCGAATTCTACACAATTGTTGCAATCTCTATCATAAATCATAGTTACTTAAGAAATAAAGGTTGGAGTTCCATTTAACAATATTAGTGGCCATTTTTAAAGGATTAAGGTTCCCTGCGAAGTTTCTGTAAAACATGCCGTTTTATATAGACGTAGAATTTTCACAGACATTTGTACTACATATTGAAATGGATTTGGTTATTTTTAAGGAAGGAAAATACATAAAATATTTTAAATTGAAATGTTGCAAATGTTGTAACATACATATTTTTTACGTGGGTTAATCTCAAATAACCAGGATGAAAATGTCTCATATTTTTTCCTCAAGCATGATAATTGTCATTCAAAATACGGTCCCAAATATTTAAGCGTCCATATCGTAAGTAAATAAAATGTCAAGAGGAAGCTTTCTGGTAACAAAACAAGTTTAACAAAGGCGAGCAAATGTCCTACAGTGGCCGTAATGTGCGTAATCCTTTAAATAAATACTCGAAAGGGCCACTTGAATGCTTATTCCACCTCTTAGCTTGCCACCCAAGGAATAAAAGAAAGCTAATTCGAACATGCTCACCCAATTTTGCACTACTTATTAGCTTTTTATCTAACGAAAGTTCTGAAACGTAATGCGCCGTAAATAATGAATTTTGGGTGGCATTTTATTGTCAATTTTGTCCAGGATCAATATGTTTTTTGCCCAAAGTGCGGCATTCGGAGTGAAGTTGCGAAAACTACTGAATATTTTTCGGGTAATTAACATTATGACGATAACAATACACGCAAATTCGGTTCAATTTTCGGCGAAAACGAAAGGGAGATGTAATCTTAGATGTTTTTGTGAAAGAATGGGTGGCATTGCATGTATAACTGGGACAAAAGTGGTCCCATGTCTTTAGTTTCTAGAAGCCATGCGTTTGTGTCTTGTGCTAGTGATTAGGTACTACATGATTGAAATTGTATAAATACACCTATTTATACAATGACCTAATTTGTAGATTTACCAATCTACAAAGACCTATTGATAGACTATTTTTAATATAATTATTATTACAATAGACTATATACTGTACGTACTAGCAAACTGCTTTCAGTTGAAGGTTTCACATAGGTTTCACACATAGTTTTACTCATAAACGCAAATTATACTTGAGAGACGTTCAAAAACATGAATTAACTTTTCCAACGTTTATGAATGAACCTCCTGATGTCTCAAAATATCACAACTACTCTAAAAATACTCGGTAAACACGTCATTTACATGAGATCTCGCCTCAGGTCGAAAAATGGCGTCGTTTAAATCGAAATCGAATAAAAAAAAATGGAAGGATTCATTCGAATGATAAATAAATGATGTGTTATATCGATTCAGACATCGGTTCGAACATACGATAAACACGCATCGATGGACACGTGCGGAAGACATAACAAATGACAATACAAAGCACTTAGCGAAATATTTCATCAATCAACGGACGAAATTGAACCGTAAGTCACTGAAATATAGTTTAAATAGGTATTCAGGGTGCAAATCGCGGGCGCACGCGCGAAGTCACTTCTGGTCAATCTGAGATTGGGTTAGATTGATATGGAAAGGGCTTTTGCCAAAATGATTCGGTATTCTTCGGTAGTAATCGTAAAACTTCGTAAGAGAAAAAATATAAAACTGTTTTTTTTTCTTCTTCTGTCTGAAGAATTCAGGTACTTACCTACTATATCGATTTACTTACAATTTTTCCTAATTATAATCTGTGGCCAGTGCTCGTTAAGGTAATAGATAAAGCCAGCAAGAGATTTCCCCTGACGGTGGAAATTTCTGTGGTTGTGCGTCAAATTACCTTATATGTAAATATGAGTGAGAATAACATGTAATTTCAATTTAGTCATGTGCTTTCTCCTGTTTCGTTTGTATGTGACTATTTTAATCATCAATGTTTTACAGTACCTACTGTTTATTGTTGTGTTAAATTGTTGTTGTTGCATGAATACCAGAAAGTAAGTAAAGTAATGTCTTCCAAATAAAGTCATGATTACTATTGTACTATGCACTTCGAAACAAATACTGTCAAATACGCTATGCTTACCTACTCTAATTACTAAGATTCAACAAATAGTAAGTAGGTAATCGTAAAATAGTATTAAAAATACAATTTTTATCACAAATTTTAGTCTACTTCATAAATATAATAACCCCTTGATCTAGAAGTACATTATGCACTAGATTTCCTTATACATCAAAGTACCTAAGGATTTTTTTTCGAAGTCTCCTCCTAATGGGATTTAAATAGGATTGGAAGTTTCTTTTTTTCAAAATAACATCACTCCTGTAAGAAAGAGTTAGGCAAAGGCGAACCTAATAAAACCTAATAAATAATAAAAATAGTACACTGACACTTCACCAGTTATCTACTCGTAAGTCCCATGGGGACATCATAATTCACAAATCAGTTTTTGTTTCGTAATGAAAACAAACAAAACCCTTTCCTTACTAACCCACCCGAACCATAGACATTGGTCGAACAACACATGGGTGATCCATCATCGCATGCAATTGTGTTCATTTTTGTCCGCTGCAAGTTTTTTCAGTAATGTACCGGTGGTCAGTAAGCACCTTGCTATCGGATATTTTGCGACATATCCGCAGTTTTTGTACGGTAGGGATGGGATTTATGTGGAAAGAGTTATTTTGTCGATGATTTGTGTGTTGAGTAGCAACAGGGTTAGATTTTATCGAACAGGTAGTGCAAGTACGTAAGATTCGATAGGATTCGATTAGATAAATTTGACAGTTATTCTCGATAAAATGAGTTTTTGACTCCATAAAAACTCATTTTATCGAGAATAACTGCCAAATTTATCTTATCGAGTCCTATCGAATCTTACGTACTTGTACTGAGGTTTAGTTAAAAAGACAATTTTTGTTTTAAAATTAAAATCAATTTGAGAATTTGACACTTTATATTTTTATAAGCTGAGTATTTTCCAGTTTACGTAATTTTGTAACAAAAGAATAATTGGAAATGCCAGCAATAATTCGTAATTGTTACTAACTCTGGGGTTGTCCAACTATTTTAGGTTGAATTCTAGTGTATAAACGGGCAAACCGCAGACATAACATGAATGAGTCTTGAGTATGTCACCAAAATTAAAAGAATCCATATAGGTTGTTAAAACTATAGGTAAAATATCGGTAATTAGTGACCAATACCTAGGTGAGCATGTGATTGTACTCATTATAATGCATGAACAACTGTACTGAGTCTGCATACACACGACACCGCAACAAAAATTTACCATAAATGTACTGAACAGCATTTTTTGCGGTTTCAGCATTGCACCCATTGGAAATGTTTTTCACAATGATGAGTATATAATCACTTGTTTAAGTCATTTTCATCTGTCACTTGCCTTGAGTTTTCCTTACTAAGTTGGGGTCCGGCTCTAGTGTAACTGGATTCAGCTGAATACAGTACTTTACATGGAGCGACTACCTATCTGGCTTCCACATCCCAGTTAGTACTGGGTAAAGCGATATCTCTCGGTAAGACTGGTTGTCAGACTTTCGAGATACTGACTACCTGTAACGACTGTCAAAGATCTGTGAATGACAGCCGGGACCAACGACTTAATGGGCTTTCTAAAATTCTGAGGCACGGAGCCAAACTAGCTCAGCATTTAACTCGGCGTATAATGGACGATCACTAATTTTTTTAGTCGGTTTGGAAATCATCAAATGACTCCTGGTTTGGGCGGAGCGGAAGGGAGTGTCAGACTTTTACTGACTAAAACCCATCCATGTTCCTTCTCTCTTTGCGTTCTAGGGTGCCGCGGTATCGCTTTTGAACAGTCCCGCAGCTCCGGCAGGCTTCGGCCCTTGCTGCTTCGTTGTGCTGACATCTCTTTGAAGCGCGCGTGGAACACGAACGCGCCGTCGACACGGTCGACATAAGACGGACGGAAGGCGAGCTAGCCCATAGCTCACCGTCCACAGGTCCGACGACCACCCATCTACAGATCAATCTAGGCAAGTGCGGAGTAACGACTGTCAAAGATATACAAATGACAGCCGTGACCAACTTGTATCAGTGTCAGTCACCATATAATATATGGACAGATCTGTATCAAAACCTAATAAAAACTATCGATATTTAACCAACATATGTCCTTAACCCTTTACAACCGACTCAAGCCCACTTATTCATAATTTTCACCAAAAAAAACATGTTCACGCGGCGTCCCAATCTATTGTCGAGAATGTATTACAAGATTATAATCCTTATTTTTTTCTGAAGTGGACAATATGGTCGACTTGACCACAATGCAGTGATTGAGGGTTGAAGGATCGATAAGGTAGGTTTCTTGTGTATGGCTGTGAGAAAGTACTGGCTGTGCTTACACTGGTGCCACAAAAAGGAGGCCTGTGTCCATCAGTTTACATCTTGCGGCTGAAATGATGATGATGATTAATTAGTTCATATACAGGTCTCCAGACTTTACAGTCAAAAGTGTATTTGGTATAATCGCTTAGCTTATAAAGCACCTTTTGACATTCTTTATTAGTTGCCTCTAAAATCAACCATTAAAATTGCCAATCTCGAGCAAACAGCGCTTAATTTGCTGAAAAACACGTTAAATCTGCTCAACTTCTTCGCATACCCGTACTTTCGTACTACCATGCATCGTCGCCTCGTGCGGGCCAGTGCAGACGTGCGAATTACGAACTGTCCTTGTATTATGCCGTATTATGTCCGCAGCTTTAGTGACCAGCCTTACACCGCCCGCTGCCGCGACACACACAGCATACAGCGTGATGTTATTAGGAAATTAAAAATACTTTCTTCTTTATACAAGAATGTGAGCCCTTTAGCTCAAAATTTTGGATTATGATAATTATGAAAAACAAATGCACCGCTTTCTTTCATAAAGTTTGAACAAAATAAATCGTATTAATACAAAACAAAAGACTAGCCAAATGGTAGCATAAGTAAGTAAGTACCCAAACATGTGATTTAACTTGTTAAAAAAAAAATAAACTACAAACAACCAAGTCTCTCATTTCTGTCACAATTTGATGAAAATTATATAACTGTCTCTGGCAAACATCACCAAAAATCAGATTAAATAATATTCTTATGTCACCGTAAAATTGTCAAATACGTGATATTACAATATAACGTGTATCTCTCTAGCGATATTGTAAAGTCTCGAATTATTGTCAACTGAACATACGGAAGTATCTCTTGCCCCCATAAACGGGACTTGGGGCACCCCCCCGTTAGGTTAGTTAGGTTCCTTTAAACCCTGCACTCGAAAATAGGGGCCCCGCGAAGCGGGGCTCCGTCGACTACGCTTTTTAGGGGAATATGAAGTGTTTTAAGGTTAGGTTATATTAATCGATATTTCTCAGGAATGGTACAGTATCTTTTCATGAGAGTGGTACCATTGGGCAAGGGGGACCCCTCCTTCTCTCCACACCGCGTGAGTTGACTACCATCGCATGCATTTCACGAAAAATAATGCGTTTTATTGTAAGCAGTATGTTCATTTGACAATAATTCGAGACTTTACAATATCGCTAGTGATATTACAATATAACGTATTTGACAATTTTACGGTGACACTTACATCATTTCAATCTCCCCTGTACACAAATACATCGGTCATTCATGTCCGAACATATTTTTTTGCACCTTGTCTTGCGACAATCGCAAAACGCAGACCGCTTGAAAATCCACACTTTATTAACTAATCACAAAAGGATTACAGTAACAATAGCCCACAATGGTCCACAACAGGCCACAATAGACAAAATGTGCATTACATGGCCTACAAATCGTTATAAATAATATTAATGATACTTCAAAGAGTTTATTTTCGTTGTCAAACTTTGAAGATGTATGAAAAATGATATTTAGTATTATTTTGATTAATGAAACTGAACTGGAAGTATAATTTTAGGGGAATGGAAGGTGTCATTTTTGTTATAATATTTTTCTGCTGGTTTATTTATTACCTTTTATGATAGTTTTCTGGAAAATATGGCTAAATACTTTGTGCAACTACCTCTCAAATCGTGTATAATATTTACTAATTTATGATCTTACTCTGTTATAAAAACAAGACTATTATTGATTACTATTACCAAAAATATGCAAAATAACCAAGAAAGAACTTGTTATAACGTATAAGTAACCAACAAATAAAAGAAAACTATCGCCATATTTCAGTCCCATGTAAACAATGCAACATGCAACTTTCAGCAAACACAACTTTCCTGAAAGAAACAATTATACTTCGGCTTCGTCCGAAGATACATATTAGCAAAAATAAACACTTGTAGTAACACACATAGATCGCCAATTTAACTTTCCAGTGGAATTCCTCTTTTTTTTTTGGCCCCTGGTGGTCTTACACTCAAGGCAGTAACAAGATAGTCTATAGTTAAGCAGACAACAGCCTCATAGGTTGACCTGCGAGATGCCATTATCAAAAAATAAACAGATAATGCAATTCATGGAAGTTCTTGACCGTTTTAAAAATCCTTAGCAATGTACTTTACCAGCAAAATATGCCATATTGTCGCAAAATCATAATTTTTAAAACCACACTACATATTTCCATTTGACTTCCCGTCGTAGCACGCATGCATACACACTTCGATGATTAACATCAGACGTACCCAGCCTTAGTTCAGTTGGCATAGTTAAATTATGTAACCTTTTTCAATACTTTATATTAAAACAAGTTAGCGCGTCTAGTTTTTAAGGAAATCTCCCACCGACTGATCGACACTTCGCGTGACCAGAAGGCTGGCTCTTTCTTTGGCCAAAGAATTAGCATTGCCATTGAACGTGGCAATGCTGCCAGTCTTCCGAGCACGTTTCCCGATGACAGCGATGCGGAGGAGAACTTTGACGCCTAAGTGTCCTACTAACATCGTTGTATATTAAAATATTTAATATAAACTAGTACTTATGTAGGTACTAGTTTATATTAAATATTTTAATATAAACAAAATCTATTCAAAAAAACGGTAATGAAAAAAATTGAGCCATAATTCTAAATTCAACACTCATGTTTGATTGTACTTGTGAAAATAAACATTATTTTGATTCTGTAAAATTAACCATCGCTTAAGTATTTTTTATTATAAGTAACGCCTTTGTAAATTAACTTCGATGATGATTGGTGTTTCTACGGCAATAAAAACATGAACTTGAATTTTGTGTAACTTTACAGAAGTGGTCAACTATTGACGTGGGTTCTACATACAGAAAAAAAAACACGACAGTTAAACTTAGCAAGTATCAAAAAATCTTATAGAAACCAAGGATTAAAAAAAAACTACAGTATCTATGACAAAAAAAAATCAAAAAACGTCATGTTGCATTATTAATTATTGCTAGCACATCCCTTGATGTTTTACAAGTCAATTGGCTCAAACTCAAGCGCAGCTTAATGTTTTATTTTTATTTAAAACTATGAATAACACATGAAAGCATGGTGATGTTGACAACTGATCTGTTATTTTAAATGGTGAACCATTAATTGTTTTGCTTAGAAAACAAAATATTAAAGAAAAAACCTTTTTTTTAATACTAATATGAAAAATTTCGGAAATCGGTGACAAAAAGATTAATTAAACTAGTAAAAGTCACCGAGTGCTAAACATCAAAAAGTTATGACATCATATCATTGTCAAAATAGGCCTAGTACTAAAACTACTCATTAGAACTTAAGCAAATACATATAGGACCAGCCCCGAGATACCCCATTCCAATAAGAATCTTCAAAATTGGCCGAGATTGTTCAGAATTATCACTGAACATCACCAAACTGTTTCATTATCATCTGCCCGGCTAGCATGGGCAGGGGATAAAAATTTTATCCACCGGTTATTTCCACTTTTGTTTGAATTTTGTCCCTTGTCAGTGGAAATAACCGGTGGATAAAATTTTATCCCCTGCCCATGCTAGCCGGGCTGCCTAGCCTTTTCCCAAATATGACGAGGTCGGCTTCCAGTCTAACCGGATGCAGTTGAATACCAGTATTTTACATGGAGCGACTGCCTATCAGACTTCCAAAATCCAGTTAGAAAGTAATACGATACCCCTTGGTGAGACTGGTTGTCAGACTTTCAGACGACTACCTGTAATAATGCCTGTGATATACGTATACCTGTGAGAATGCCTATGGCATTAAGTCCGCCTCTGGACTATGTTCTTGAAGTGTTAAATAAATAGTAAAAGATCTACAAATGGCAGCCGTGACCAACGGTTTAACGTGTTTTCCCAGGCACGGAGAAAACTGGGTATGTATTGGGTGGTCACCCATCCACGGGAAAACTTATGCAAGCGCGAATTAACCTTAAGATTGACTCGAGCGGCTTTTACTTAGTAACTTCGTTTATTAAGTCTCCGTTTCAAGACGTAATTAGGACAAGATTTCGGTCCCTCGATCCCATCTTGATGACTCATACGCATCTACGTGATCGAATTCATGTAGGCATGGTTCACCCAAAGCTCCCTGGCCCCATTATATCCTAGTACATTGACTCCGGCAAGGAACTGAATAAATATGACTCCACGAAGGTTTCTTTCGCAAGAAAATTATCAAATTCAAATGTTTTTGACTTCTTTGGGTATATCAGTGCATGCATGCTTACATAATGCATGCCACCTAGTTTCTGATACAGTTTTTACACGTGACTGTGTTTGGGAAAGTAGGTTTGTTTACATGTTTATCTAAATTTATTATGGTGAAGAAATGCTTCTCAACTTTTTGAATGAAAAGAAAAACAGACGAATTAGTAGCGTTTTTCCTTTTGAAAGTTGGTTTAAAACAATAAGTTTCGCGGAATATCAGCAGCTTTTCTCAAATACAATGCTTATTAGCAAGAAACTCCTGGATTATTCCGCTATTGATCCTAGTGAACAGTCTGTCAGTACATATACAGAATTCAATGAATTAAAACAAAAATTCGAAGGGCCTTTCAACAGAATAATCCAAAGTTTCGCAAGGAACTCTTATTATTCGACCTTCTTACTAACACATGAGAATAATCTGTTCTGCACTGGTCTACAAACTAAAGTGATTTAAGTACATAATGCACATTAATCTGTAAGTTTTGTGAACATTTCAAAGTTAAATTTTAACGTGTTTGTCATAAACACAATGTGATCTAAACATACTTCAGATTGTGTTTATGACATCATCATCATCTACCTAGCCTTTTCTTAAACTTTAGTGGTGTCGGCTTCCAGTCTAACCGGATGCAAAATTTTAGATGAATCGTCTAACTATCTGACCTCCACAAACCAGTTAGTACTGGGTAATACGATACTCCTAGGTAAGACTGGTTTTCAGACTTTTCATTCACATCCATTCATTGTTATTGATTTTTAGTATTATAAACACAGCTCGATCTGAATGTCTACATACAACCTACAATGTCTACAAAACCACCATGTATGTACTCTACCTTTTTTTTTCACGTCCTCTGATAATCAATATTATTCGATGTTTTCTGTATCCATCTTTCTAAAATAACGTTGCACCCTACATTCCTTTGTTGATTCGTCTGTTGTTTTTGGAGGGAGATGAGATTAATTAATAGAACTGATTGAGAAGCCTTTGGCCTTACAAATGTAAAATATTCAGCCAAAAGACGTTTTCGTTCGACGTGGATATAGCCCATTCCCTCTCATAGAGAGGAGGCCGTGTGTCCCGGTAGTGGGAACATTATGCTTATGCTATGTGTTCCCAAATTTTGCCAATATTCAGATCACTCTATACGAGGAAATCACCGAGTATATATTGTAACGTTACGTTTTCCTGGATAGGAAAAAAATGTAAGGTCGCATTGGTTAAGTTTAAAAGAAAAATGGAAGCAGAGGTAACGTGATAAGGGTTCAGGTCCAAAGCTCGCAGCTGGCAGAAGCCGCTCGCCGCAGTGACAGGCTTGCTCGCAGACGCCAATCTTGCGAGGGTTCGAGGGTCGAGGCTCACCCGCTGTCCGTGTCCAGGTTCCCAGTAGTAGAGTAGAGTAGTAGGAGTAGCAGCAGCAGTAGTAGTTGTAGCTTTTCATGACTTCAGGACTTTAAAATCAAATAGTTTAGAGGACCGTCAAGCTTCTTACCAGCTCGAGCACCAAGAGCAGACTGTATATAGATGCTCTGTGGACTGAATTTTCAGGCTCGGTTTCCCGTCATCATGCAATTATGAATTTTTATAGTGTTCTAGAACAAACATGAATAAAATGTTACAAAGAAGGTCTAACATCAAATGTATACAACCTACAACTCCTAGTTACAGAAATAAATTAAAAGAAAACTAGCTTGTCATTGTCATTATCTGACATCACAAAAGTAAACAAAGATTGAAACGACACAGAAAAGCTTTAGATAATACGAATTGATAAAAAGGCGAAAAGGCATGCTAAGCCTCTGCATAAAGGCTATGCAGTTATTCGGAAAAAACTTATGATAAAATTTTGGATTACAGTAGCCAAAAACGTAAGTACAAAAACACAAACACTACAATATATGTACAGAATCATAAATAATTCAAATATTCCAATAAGATCGTTATTCGAACGAGCAGCTGTTGATAAAATGCGTATTTTTTCAGCCGAATCTGTGCTGTCCAGACACACACTTGAAACATTTAAAATAGCAGCATAACCTACGCGTCTCGTCCCCAAATAACTCTTAGGGCTGCGCTCCGCCAGCTGGCATGCATGGCAATTAACCAGAGCATTCATACCAGGGCTAGGCACTAGCTACATTAGAAAGAAGAAGATCCATCTCTATATAAGAAAAATAAGTCTCTGCATCCAAACTGGCCTAGACATGACATGCTGTCAGATTGACCAGAAAAGAAACAAAAGTTACATAGCACTTGTGAGGATATTATGGAAATCCACGGAAAAAATCTTTGCCAAGCTGTGGGTAGTGGGTACCTCTATGGAGTAAAAATATAGACAACGATTGGGTACATTTCCCTACGAGATGTGTTCAAAGCCTGAATAAGATCCTATCAAACAACCCTCAAAGATTCTGTTTAATCTAGCTTAGGCTAGATCTAGTTCATAACAAGGCCATCATTATATGCCTCGTCTTTTCCCAACTATGTCGGGGTCGGATTACAGTCTAACCAGATGCAGCTGAACACCAGTATTTTACATGGAGCGACTGCCTATCTGACCTTCACAACCCAGTAAGTACTGGGTAATACGATACCTCTTGGTGAGGGTATGAGGGTCTTCCACCTTTTTCAAACAAGCACAGTTCAGCTGTAGAAGTTTTCTTACTTAATCAAACATTGAATTTTCAGTAACATCTGCCATCCTTACTACAAAAACAACTGAAAAAACACAAAATAAATGAAACCATTCAGCGCTTACATAAAATATCAACGCTGTCAACAACCTGAAAAATATATTCAGGAGCGTCACTGACTAGGAGATCATGACGCCTAGGTGGTCATGAATTATTCATTATTTTAGTGCGATAACACTGGTTTTATTGGCGTTCTTTTTTTATTTTTGAAGATTTTCGGTTGACCTCGTACCTTAATTGGTTCACTGGGTTAAGCTGTATTCCCTTTTTAAATTATTTTTAACACGTGCAGGCTGAAGCTTCAGATAAATAGCTCAAGTCACAGATTAGCAAGACAGATTGTAAGCAGTATTCGTGCAGCCCATGGTGGTATAATTTCTATTTCTTTTGTTGGTCAGCTGATGAAATTGATTGCAGCAATATTCCAGTATGATCATTGGCCGTTAATGTTGCCTTTTCATGCTAAGCTATCATATAGTAATATATCATCATCTATCTAGCCTTTGTGGTGGGTCCAGTACACCTGGATACAGCTATACCAATATGTACCTGTATTTACATGGAGCGGCTGTCTATCTGAGCTACACAATCAAATAATGTATTACGATACCTTTACAAATTTTTAATTAATCAAGGGAAAACATCATGCCTGAGAGATATTTGTCGACGGCATGTAAAGGCATCTCTCTGACACCAGGCATTAACCACACGATAAAGATAGAAGAATTAATCAAGGTTATAAATTTGTTTATCAAGCTTGGCTATCGACTTGATTTTTCTTTTGATAATCTACTGTGGCAGTCTAACCTATGACAGATCCATATTTTAAAGGCTGATATGCTGAAAATAGTGATTCAAAATTCCAACTTCTCCTGAAAAAGCCAAACAAACTATAATAACGTAAAGTAATTGAGTCAGCTCAGCGCTTTAAACCTGAAAACGTATGTATCTGTACCGGTAACTGTAATTGAACGAGTCGTTGACCAACGGCTGAAGCATATGTGATACTACGAGTAGCTTTAATACTGGCTGGCATAATGCCTCCTGAAATATGGCTGAAATGTTCAGTTATCGGAAAAAAGTAGTAGTCTGGACCGAGCAATGGATTGCTTTGAGCTGATTTCTTGTTAAGTACTGAAAATAAGAGCTTTATTTTTGCAAAATGGATCTGGTTTTTGACCTTGATCAAAAGGTGAGGTCTATGATGGAACGAGTGTGCCCAGAAGATGCCTTTTCACTCCTGCTAGAGTTTAAACCGAAAAGGATCTTGTTATGCTATGTTAATTTGTAGATAACGAGGCAAAACACTGAAACAAAACACACACACACACAAACACACTAAAACAGTGCATTAAAACACTGTGAGTTCAGTTATTATAACAAAACCCTTAGAGTCCATTTATTCAAGTCATTCACGAACCTCGAAATGGAATATGGTACCAAATCTAGTATTGACAAAGAACTCTTCGATCTTTTATTGCGAAAAGGCACTCAAAAGATTTTTAATGAATTAATTGTGATTTTTCATGTCACCGAATTTGGAAGGGTTGATTGGTGATTAGGTATATAATTATAGAAATAGAAGGCTTATATAGCTTTTTATACAACAAAACCTCAAAATTATACCAAGTGCAAAGTAAAACGCACCCTTATTAATAATCTAAGACATAAGCCACTATGGTTTCACAAATATGGAGAGCTTTTTGTACCACATCTGATAATTATGAGTAATTATCGCTAGTCTGTCGTTACCTGTATGAAATATGGTGCCCCCCGCTGGCCCACCGGGAATGGTTCCGGATTGTACAACCAGTTTTTAGTGGGCTATTTTTAGATGTAGGCACAAACTCCTTGATGTTTCTGCAAGCCTGGTACTTGTTCGGGCAAAGCTTGTTTTCGTTTGTTCTTTGTAGTCCTTTGCCCAGCAGTGGGATGATGCAAACTAACATTATTAGTATCTGCATCTTTGTAATTATCCTCTTCCCCCTTTTTCCCAGAATTTCAGACTTCTTTGTAAGCATATTTGGCGAAGTTTTCATGTAAATAATATTGCAATAATTATGTTTAAGGTTTTCTTGCAATCTCTTGAAACTCTCAAAATGACTAAATAAATCCCCTTTATGTTTAACATTGTAAACATTTTAAAAGATGCATCGATTAATTTTAATTATCCATCGCGGAAAATTGAAATGGAAAAACAAAGATTTCAAGCACCGGAAACCAAGCTTAAAAAATCACCTGGAGTCACCCCAGACAGCCATCATCTAAATCCAACCATTCGGCCATATTCAAAATATATACACAAAGCAAAGACCATGTCCAGAGTCAAGATCCTAACTCGGCAATAAAACGACATAAATGTCACCGCAATCGTCAAAATCTATTAAATGTGTATCCCTTTACGTTTTCCTCATGGCGCCATAAAAATTACACCTCCTTGGTTTCCTCCACCATTATTTAGTACCATAAACAAAATGGAAATACCTCCTTTGTTACTTAGTACTTCCGCAAAAGACTGGTTTTGCTGAATTGTGAAAAAAAAATATCGTATCCGCATTGCAGAAAATGCAGATAACGAAAGTAAAAGACTTTTTTAATTGGTTTGCGAGAATAAATTGGGCTTGAATATGGCTTTGTCTACTTGGAGTTCGAGGACATTTAATTTAAAATCTGATATAAATTCAAGCGAATCGACATACTTTGACTTATCTACAAAAAAGAACTCAAGGTGAAGAAATATCTATCAAGAATTCTGATTCTTGGTTATTTATTATGCGGATGTTAAGAATTTTCCGCTAAGAAATTGAAAGGGTTGTGAGACTTAACGAATACTTTGAATAACTGTTGGCGATGAAAAATGATACATTGTTACCCTAGGGGTGAAAGTAACTCATTTAGGCCCGAGACGGGGTTTGGCGCCTGAACTGAGTGCCTGAAATAAGTCTTTAACCCGAGGACACACTGTGCTTTTCATTACGAATACAACAAATAAAAACATGGATTTATCGAAAAAACAAATAAACATCTGATTGCCGCTTTCCCGCCTATTATCATCATTGAAAAAAATGGTAAATATTTTGCCCAAATCTATGTTATTTTAAATAAATAGTTGAAACTTATTTATAATTAATTTAATTTATTTAAAAAAATATGTATTCTTTAGTTAACACTAAACTTTATGTTATTTCAATTTTACATTGCGCTGTAATGGGGTGAAAAACTGCCTTTTTATCCCACCAGATGTCGCATAATCAACTCGGCCTAATTTTGCCCTATCACCTGTCAACATCCATACTAATTTACGAATACTAAATAAACAAATATTGAAAATAATTAAATACTGTACATATGACGCAGTGTTGTGCTCCAGACTCCAAAATCAAGGGAGACATTTATTTCCAAAAGATCCAAAACTCTGAAAAGCCTGGGTAAAAGCGTTGAGAATCAAAAACTTTAAAGCAACTGAGCGCTCTGTATTTGTCTCCGCAGGGACACCACTAAGCACCATATGAGCAGTCATTATACAGCTAATGATTATTTTGGTGAAAGTAAATATTATACCGATAAGTGTGTTTGAATCATAATAACTCGTGGATAATGGATGGTAGCTCATTGTTTTTTAGATATAATGTTACAGCACCATGCTGAGATAGGAGCCTTTTGGCCTCGTAAAGGACGAGTTTCGTTTCTTTTAATTTTTAAATATATATTTGTTTTTTCTGTGTAAGTTTTATTTGTAAGTTTTATACTGATAATTGTGATGTGTCTTGTCCTGTGAGGGCTATATAAATGCTTTTTCTTCTTCTTCTTCTTCTTATTTATTTCAGTATTTATTCTAAATTCTTTAAGAAAACTGCAGTGCCTTCAATCTTTTCTTTTACAAAAAAAAATTAGAATCAAGGTCCGCAAAACAGCGTTAAGAACGTTTAGTAAAAAAAGGTCCCGGAGAAAGTTAATGCTTGTTGTATCTATAAGCCCTCAAGAAAGCAGTGCAACTTATATGGGTACCGATATTGTGGGTCACTGAGAGATGTGCCAGGCTCCGGGTTGACATTAAAATTAAAATTTTGGTCGTATGCTTCTAATCTGAGAGTCAGACATACATCTTAATAGATTTGATGAGAATATCGATTATTTATCAATATAACCTTGTAATTATTTATTGATTAACATTCAATCAAAACTGCTTGTATGTTGTTGATGCATTTATTTTACGTAACGCCACTTTCAGTTGTGAAACTTCCAAGAAGAATGCATTATAAATAAATAAATAAATCGAAACTAGCATTAAAAAATTCAGTATATCGTCAACATTTACCTGGCAAGGCGTTGGCGTAGGCTTAGTCGATGCTAGCGACATCTATCTCGACGTTTGAGTTTTTCTCCCCATTGAGTGGCTGTATAGAAAGTTGGAACATGGTTCAATAGAAATGTGAAAATAAAACTAGTTTTTTTAAATAATTTGACAGCTGTCAGTTGAAAGCGATTCTCTTTACTTTCAACCCGCTCCACTAGCAACTTCAGCCCCTTTCCGAGTATGAGTAGTGAAAATTTGTATTTTTTTATTATCTTCGCACTTGTTGTTTTATCTACAACTACTACTACTGTTACTGCCTGTGTCACTAAGTACAACAGAAGAGAAAAACACCCATATCTTTTTTTTTGCAAAAGCATTTTTTCAGATTTCCCCTATATTTGACTAAGTATAATTGCAACGTGAATTGAAGAATTTCCCCATTCGTGAAATAAGTTAAAAAAGGCAAAATGTCAGGGACGGCGGTAAAACTAAACAATATCAGCTGCTCGGGTCGATCTTTAGCCGTGCTTGCCTAAGTTGGTCTGTGGATTGACCACCCTTACATACCGAGTTTCCTCCGTGCCTCGGAAAGCACGTTAAGCTGTTGGTCCCGGCTGTCATTTGTCCATCTTTGACAGTCGTTACAGGTAGTCAGTGGCCCAAAAATTCTGACACCAGCCTTACCAAGTGGAATCGTATTTCCCTGTATTAACTGGGTTGTGGAGGTCAGATAGGCAGTCGCTCCATGTAAAATACTGGTATTCAGCTGCATGCGGTTAGACTGGAAGCCGACCCCAACATAGTTGGGAAAAGGATAGGTAGATGATGATGATGTTTTAAACACATGTCTTGTAAAACTAAATGATACGAGTAAACCAAAGTAGTCGTTAAAATCTGTAGTAATGAATTTTGATTATAAAATCATAAAAGAACAATTCAATGTAAAGTTTACAGGAAACTACGGGATTTTTGTTGAATAAAAAAGCTATCAAATGCTTGGAGGTATTGAAATCTGAAGAGATTTTCTTTTGCGAAAGAATAATTAGGATGACGCTTTTCCGTCGTTTTCCATTTATAGCTGATTTACCTTTTCATTAGTTATTTAGGGAGTTTAGGAAGAATTTTGTTTTTTTTTTATTTTTGTTTTTAATACTCATTTTTTCGTTTTATTTTGAATTAAACCTATGTTTTGTTTTGTCTAGTGCGAGAGTAATCAATACTTTAGGTCTTTATTTGCTTAGAATGTAGGTACATAAAAATAAGATGTTAAATTATAAATAGGATCCATGTACATTCTGCCATAACATAGCATGCAAATATAATACAAATTAATATAATTATAATTATTGAGATGTCACAAAGAAATGTCATTTAAAAAATCCTGCACTGAATAGTAACATTTGTCTAAAAGTAATTTTGTCAAACATTTTTTGAATTTTTGTAATGGCAAGTTTTTAATTTGGTCAGGTATTTTATTAAAGATTACAGGAGCCATACAAATCACATTTTTCTTCAATAAGCTAGTATTAAAAACTCCAGTGCATAATAGATTCTGGTATTGAGATCTCATAGCTGTATTTCGTTTTCTAGTTTCTGTCAGGGTTGCAAATAGACATCGATTGCTTTTTACAAATATTGCTAATTCGAGGATATAAAGGCACGGGAAAGTAAGTAATTTCTGAGACTTAAATATAGGTACGCAACTGTCTGTTATTTTGAGACCAAACATAGCTCTAATGCAGCGTTTTTGGGCTTTGAAAATGCTTTCCCGTTCACTGCAATGACCCCAAAATATTACACCAAATCTTAATACCGAAACGACTAGACCATGATAGGCCACTAACATTGTAGACAAATTTACTTTTTTGGACAAACTGTGCAACATATACGCGGCTGTGCTTAATCGTTTACATATGTCTTCCGCTTGTGGCTTCCAAGTCAACTGGCTGTCTACTGTGATTCCTAAAAATTTCGTGCTGGTTACATTTTCTATGGGTTGACCATTGTAGTTTATGTCCATATCATTTCCTGAAGATATTCGCTGGTAA
Source organism: Xestia ashworthii (assembly GCA_950022955.1). NCBI lineage: Eukaryota > Metazoa > Arthropoda > Insecta > Lepidoptera > Noctuidae > Xestia > Xestia ashworthii. The sequence continues at coordinate 14,328,317 of OX465570.1, read as the reverse complement.
AAGTGCATAATTTTAGTTTTTTGGAGATTAATAGCTAAATTATTATTGTCAAGCCACTTTACTAAACTACTAATTGTGTTGTTAATGTCATTTTCGTATGATTCTTTATTTGTACATGAAACAATTGATGTGCTGTCGTCTGCGTATAAAATCATAGGATAAGGGATATGCTGTGGCAAGTCATTTATGTCTAATAAAAATAACAAAGATCCGAGGACGCCGCCCTGCGGGACGCCATATTTTACTTCTCTAAAAGACGATCTATATTTTAATTCCCTTCTAGATTCTAAACACAGGCTCGATATCTCCGTACATTGTTTACGCCCTTTTAGATAAGTTTTAATTAAGTTAAGGGCATTGCCACGAATGCCATATGCGTGAAGTTTTGTCAAAAGGGCATCGTGATTCACACAGTCAAAAGCCCTCGACATATCGGCAAATATTGCGCATACAGGGGTTTTTGAATCCACCTTTGGCATTACTCTATTGAGAAAGTCGAAGATAGCCATATTGATGTTTTTATTTTTCCTAAAACCCTTTTGTTCGTCACATAGTATGTGGTGTTTTGTTAAAAAATTGTAAAGTGATTCATAAATAATTTTTTCTATGATCTTTGAGAAGATGGAAATTAGAGAAACTGGTCTATAGTTAGCCATATCGTCCTTGTCATTTTTTTTATGTATTGGCTTAACTATTATAGACGAGGATATATATGTATACGTATGTATGTGGGCGACAAGCAAAATTTAGCCACACTCTACTGGTGGCGATTTCAAACTTGACCAAAAAATCGAAAAGGTCAAAACCTAGGTTAAGTTCGTGAATGGGTGGAATTCGTCCATGGGGGTTGGCGGAGGGGCGGATTTTCTACAGTTTTTTGGGCATAACTTTTTTCCTATGGAAAATTTTTGAACCGTTTTACATTTTTATCATTCCGAGTAAGAATACGGACAACTATTTTATTTTGTATTTAGGTTTCTGTTTTTTTACACCAAACTATCGACTAATGCAGAGGTCAAACACTCCTTGTTTTCATGAAAGCACGTCGCGCATTAAATGGCGACAGTGATTAACATTAAAAGGGTCACAATACAACAATACATTGACTGAGCATTATCAAATCACTTTTAAGGGTGTTCTCATCATTCTAAGAATCTCGTAAATGAATGACAAGTTACAATAATACAAACACATTATAAAAAAAGCATTACTCACCTTCTAGAATTTGCCGCAGTTGGGTATTAATAATATGAAGGTAGCCGTTGGTCCCGGCTGTCATGTGTAGATCTTTGACAGTCGTTACAGGTAGTCAGTGGCCCGAAAATCTGACAACCAGCGTTACCCAGGCGTATCGTATTGCTTAGTACTAACTGAGTTGTGGAAGTCAGATAGGCAGTCGCTCCATGTAAAATACTGATATTCAGCTGCATTCGGTTAGACTGGAAGCCGACCACAACATAGTTGAAAAAAAGGCAAGGCTTATGATGGTCTAAGAATCAAAATTTCAGAAAATTAACAGTATTTTCCTCTGTACATACTTATTAAAACTTATTTAAAGACCTAAATTTAAAAATAACGAATTGAACGACATCTTAGTCACCATTCGAGGAAAAGGTACGTGTTAACGAGACCATTATATTAACTTTTCTGAAGACCTAAGTACAGAAGTTAAGGTAAATCAGATCTATAAATATAATGTCAGGAGTCAAACACGTTTCATAAGCCACGTGACAAGAGAACGAGGTGAACAAGTACAACCTCCCATTTTGAAAGTTAGTGATGATTGCTTCATTTACAACACGTGAATTTCTACGTGTTCAAAATTTTCCTGATCAGAAAAAAATAAATAAAATAAATAAATAAATAAATAAAATAAATAAATATTATTGTGAAGGATTCAGCCAAAGAGGTGAGATTTGGCTCGACCGGGCCCCTTGAACGCCTCACATAAATAGTGGACGCGTCAAAACGCCTTAGAAATGGTTTAGTGAAACAGCAACATAGGTAATGCTGACTGCCCAGACTTACCTAAAGGGCATTTTATCAGTGTTGCTAAGAAATCAAACATTTGATTAAACTCTTGAAGGCAATACCTAAGACTGAGCTGAATTTCAGTGCTCTTTCTTTAACAAAATATTCCAACTTTTCCTTTGCTTTCTAATTCTAAACCCAATCCATAAAGGTCATTTATCCATGAAAATAAAAATGTACTACATACACAAACACAGTTCAGCAAATGCATTTCGTACATTCAAAATTTCAAATACATTCAGATGTATTTGTTTCAAGCATGTCGACTGCAACGTGACAGTTCGGTGAACTCACCAATCAGTTTTGATTACTCGCTTCATTGATGACAGATGAATCAGTATGTTTATTAACTAGTGGCCGGTTCCAATATGAAATCACAGTATTGATGCTTGTACTATCGATCTTTATGTATCGAATAATTTTTAATCTGTTGCCAAGAGTGTGTTAAACTTAAACTCAGCGTATAGTTTCATATTTACTTTTTTCAGGTATTTTGTTGTATCGTGTGGTTAGTGCCGCACCTGGTGAGGCTCCCCCCTCTCACGTTCCGCCACCTCCTTCGCTAGCATGACTGCTTCGCAGAAGGAGGTGACAGCTTCCCATTCCCTCTCGCTCCGGATTATGGATTGTAAGAGGTCGCCGCCGCCAAATGGACGTGCGTGCCGTGGGTTCGAACTTGAGACTATGACTTGGCAGTCCGACGTTTACACCACTAAGCTATCACTGCTATCTTATATCTTACCGGGATTCGAACCCGGGACCCTAAGAACGTAAGGCAGCTTCACTACCGCTGCGCCATTCGGGTCGTCAAATTAGGCGTCCATAGACTCGCTCCTGTTACATCATCTGCCTAGCCTTTTCCCAACTATGTTGGGGTCGGCTTCCAGTCTAACCGCATGCAGCTGAATACCAGTATTTTACATGGAGCGACTGCCTATCTTGCCTCCACAACCCAGTTAAAACTTGGTAATACGATACCCCCTGGAGGACTGGTTGTCACTCTTTGGGCCACTGACTACCTGTAACGACTGTCAAAGATGGTCAAATGACCGCCGGGACGTTGGTCCCGGCGTGCGGCGTGCCTCGGAAAGCACGTTAAGCTGTTGAGCTTAACGTGCTTTCCGAGACACGGAGGAAACTCAGTATGGAAGGGTGATACACAATACACACACATACACATACACACACTCATAAACACGCACGCACGCACACATATTTACACACACTAACAGACTAAATAAATAAAAAATATATAAAAAAAAAACAAACTTTAATTTTTGTTTAATAACATGTTACACTAATAGTAAGATATAAAGGAGCGGCGCCTCCTGGCACAGGCATCTATATGCTTAAAAGGAGACGCCACCAACTGTGTAATGTATAACGTGTAATAATGAAATAAAACATTTTTCATTACTCATACTCAGAAAGTAGGTCTGAAGTTGCCTGAGGAACGGGTTGAAAGTAATACTTTTCAGCCCTAGGGAGAATCGCTTTCAACTGACAGCTGTCACATTATAAAAAAAAAATCTAGTTCTATTTTCACGTTTCTATTGAACCATGTTCCGACTTCCATACAGCCTGTAAATTACAGCGCGATGTAAAATTGAAATAACATAAAATTCAGTATTAAGTAAAGAATATATTTTTTTTTAATAACTTAGTTATAATTTAGTTACAAATATTTCTCTAAAATAACAAAGATTTGGGCAAAATATTTACAATTTTTTCAGTGACGACAGTGAAAATAAAGGCTGAATAGCCGGCCACAGAAAAAAAAACAAAATAGGCGGAAAGCGGCAATCCGATCTTCATTTTTTTTTCGAGTGGTTTCTTGTTTTTGTTTTTATTTTCCTTTTATTCGTAATGAAAAGCACAGTGTTTACCTCGGGTTAAAGACTTATTTAGTCCCTCGAGCTATTAGCGCCCGCGCTACGATTGGGCGCCAAACCCCGTCTCGGGACTAAATAAGTTACTTTCACCCCTAGGATAACAATGTACTATTTGTATTTTGTGTATATCGGCCCGAGCGGCTGTTATTAATAAGCCACGAGCTCCTCAACTCGACTCACCACCACCCCCACATGGGATTTCAAAATAACTAAGTAATAAAATATGAGAGCACAGTCCACTGTAGATACACCTCTGCCTAACCCTCCGTGGATTAAACGCGTGATGTTATGTAAAAGCAAGAAATCGTTGTTTGTTTCCCATTTTGGTCATCGGAATCCGGTAACAGGAAAATCTTGATATAATTTTTTGGGCCCAACCCCATAGCAAAGTGACCATGGATTTTCCTGACTTTGAAAGCTCCACTGCAAATAATACCCAAATACTTATTAACAATATAAAAATCCCCCATTTCTTTTGAATGACAAGAAAAGGTTTTTACAATAATTGCATGCCACCTTGAACTGTAAGTTGGGTTTACCGCCGTCCCTGACATATTGTACTTTTAAACTTATTTCACACATGCACGGGAAATTTCATATTCAGCCTGCATATATAATTTGTTTCAAGCGTTAATGTATGGGTTTATTGATGTATTATAATTGGTTGTTTTCTTGGAAATTAATACGTTTTACAAGACAACTGACAAGTGCTTCCGTTTTCAGTATGTAGCATTTAAATCGATGACGATTTTATTGATTAAAAGAAATCTCTCAACTTTTCGAGAAACAAGTAAGTGTCTTCGTATGTGTTTAACAATATTATTATGCAAAATGTTGACTCATAGTACATCAGCTGAATCGGAGTGATGAGAATAGGCTTGTGTCCTAAAAAAATCTAATAAGTCCGTCAGTTAGATTGTAAAAAAATATTTGACCCGTATTTTTTGTTTTGTTACATAAACCAAAATTGACGAAGATACGACGCTTTTAAAATTCGCAATACGTCACGCCGTGCTATAGTTTTTAGTGCGTTGTGACGTCACGAGCCCCCACTCCCGAGTTTTGATGCGTTTTATATTTGTCAGTACTCAGTGATTTACAAAAACAATAAATACGTGTCCATTATTTTTCAATACTCTAACTGACGGACTAATTAGTTTTGCAATTTATTGATGGTGGAAACTAGCCTATTGTCATGAAATTCAAAATTTTAATGTCGTGGTAGCTGTTTCATACGATAAGTATGTGGTTAAGTGATTAAAAGTCCTGGAATTCATGAGGACAGGCCTTTGCTGCAATGGGATGACGCAGGCATACTTATGACAGTATATTTTTAGCAGAATTTTTTTTTTTTAAATCCTAATTTAATTACATGGCAACAACACTTCACCTGCGTGCTAAATGAAGACGTAATTTCTATAAGTTTCAGACGCAGCATTTCGGAAATCGTTATCGTTTAGCCCTTAGATATTACAAAAAGTGGTATAATAGTGTCTAGTCATATCGACTGATTGAGTAACTGCCTCGTTGGTCTAGTGGATTCGATTCTCAGGTCGGACAAATTATTGGGTCTCTGAAATTTCTCAGTACCAGCTACGGAGTCTAGATTTGTGCCCGGTGGCGGGCAATTTAGACTTGACCCAATTACATGGACTTATAAGGTACACTTCTGCCTAAACCTACGGGTATTAGAGACGTGATGATATGATACGTCATATTAATGAATAAATACTTGCCTGCACTTTTCCACTACAACGACTTAAGAAAAACTACAAAGACAACAATAAATATTAACACCAGGATCATCATGCGTTATTCAGTTGTTATTTGGCAGAGAAATAGTTCGTTGACCCGTCGTGCGTCGCAAGGCAACATGGCGTCCGCAAAACAAATGCACCAGAATACGTCTGCATAATAGGATCTTCTGGAACACAGATCATTAATATTTACTCGACTTTTGCGATTCTGATTGGGTAGACTTGTTATTTTTGATTTTCAAGGGCTTTTGTTCGATTAAATATTGACCTGATCCATTTTGTAGAGTTTTTCCTAACCAAAAGTGATATTCCCAACAATAAGCCACAAGACTACATTTGCTAGGCGCCAGTTCTACGTTGTGAGCTCTTTCATTTACAGAAACATCACAAAAACTACTCAATTTACTGGGTTAAGTCACCATGAAGTCAAGGTTAAAGTACAAAGTGGGCTTCAGGATCAGGACTATGTTCGGACAGAAGAACTACTTCACATCCGGCAGTAGCCGCGCAGTATTTCTACCCATTTTTCTAATTATTTACAATCCCCACCCTTTCAGCAAGATACATAAATACGAGTATACTAACACTACAACACACACATGCTAACATATACAATTACAATCACACACACTAATCCCCCCAAATGCACACGCTCACCCTCGCATACACACCTACACATCTACACACACAATTACCTACACATGCAAACTCATCATCATACAACTCCTTTTAATAAATACTTTAACTCCTAGTTTAATTTAGTTTAATTTTTGTTAAAATAATTTAGTTGTACTCTCAAATCTGTTTTTTCTTTTTGCCAAGATTTTGTTAACACACTTTTTAGTAAAAGGTTTTTGTATCATAGACAGTAGTACACTGACTCCTAAGTCACAGGATCTCCTAGTTTGTATCATAGTGACAGCAGAACACCTAAGTCACAGGATCTCCTAGTTTGTATCATAGTGACAGCAGAACACTGACTCCTAAGTCACCGGATCTCCTAGTTTGTATCATAGTGACAGCAGAACATGGACTCCTAAGTCACAGGATCTCCTAGTGTGTATCATAGAGACAGCAGAACACTGACTCCTAAGTCACAGGATCTCCTAGTTTGTATCATGGTGACAGCAGAACACTGACTCCTAAGTCACAGGATCTCCTAGTTTGTATCATGGTGACAGCAGAACACTAACTCCTAAGTCACAGGATCTCCTAGTTTGTATCATAGTGACAGCAGAACACTGACTCCTAAGTCACAGGATCTTCTAGTTTGGGAGTCAGGGTTACTCTATCTGAATGACCTTTAATTCACTGAAATTCATGTGACCGATTTTGTAAGCAATGTTGAAGGTTTTTGTATAATTAAAGATTTCTATAATTATTATTAATCTGATCAGGACCATATTGAATAACTTCCTTGAAATAAGCCATAAGAATAGTGGAAGCCCAAAGAAATGTTGGAAGGACTGTGTGAATTATGATATAGCAAGAAATGAGGGGTCTGACAACATCATCATTCTCCTGCCCTTATCCCAATCTATTTGGGGTCGGCGCAGCATGTCTTCTTCTTCCATACTGCTCTATTTTTCGTCATCTCATCAGTCACTTCTTTTCTTACCATATCCTTCTTAACACAGTCCATCCATCGTTTCTTTGGTCTTCCTCTACTCAAATACCCATCCACATTCATACTCAAAACTTTTTTCACGACATTTTACTCATTCCTCCGCATCAAATGAGGGGTCTGACAACATGACGAGTAAAACAGAAGTTGAAGAAGAAGACATATTGCGCCGATCTCTCGATAAAAATCCACACATTATATTTTGCTTGATATGATTTGGACGTTACAAATTAAAAATCAATATTCTCTGATCTATGCCAAACGGACAACCTTCATCATCTGCCTAGCCTTTTCTCAGCTATGTTGGGGTCGGCTTCCAGTCTAACTAAATGCAGCTGAATACTAGAACTTTACATGGAGCGACTGCCTATCTGACCTCCACAACCCAGTTAATACTGGGAAATACGATACCACTTTGTAAGACTGATTGTCAGATTTTTTGGGCCACTGACTACCTGTAACGACTGTCAAAGATAGACAAATGACAGCCGGGACCATCAGCTTAACGTGCTTTCCGAGAGGCACGGGGGAAACTCGGTATGTAAGGGTGTTCACCCATCCACAGACCAAACATAGTTGGGAAGCCAACCCCAACATAGTTGGGAAAGGGCTTGGCAGATGATGATGATGATGATGAAGGTATCAGGTGGTCATTTTGGCATAGATCAGAGAATATTATTTTTTAATTTGCAACGTGCAAATCATATCGAGCAAAATATAATGCCTATGAGCCACAAACTTGATATTTCCGTAAAGCGTTCCATTTTAAAAAGCTCTTAAACCTGTTTATTTCTATACTCGCGAAGAGAAAGTATCCTGAAAGCACATGAAAAACCATTAGGAGATTTGAACAAACTTTGTGAAAGCTCTATTAAGATGCTGTGCTTTGTGTAATCTTATCTAGGTTTATTGCTAATTTCTGCCATTTACCGCTCCAGAAATAGTTTGAAACGGAAACCAAACAATGTTAGGAATTTAGTAGTTTGGTATGTCATAAACAGTAAACACTTTAAATAATAACAGCTTCGCGTTTCCATCTTCAGGTTAAGACGTGCTTGCCTAGGTCAGTCCGTGGATGATGGACATCCATTACATACCGAGTTTCCTCCGTGCTTCGGAAAACACGTTAAGCTGTTGGTCCAGGTTACAATTGTAGATCTTTGACTGTAGTTACAGGTAGTCAGTGGCCGTTTAGTCTGACAATCAGTGTTCAGAGGTACCAAGGGGTATTGTATTACCGAGTATAATATGTGCGTTGTAGAGGTACGATAGGCAGTCGCGCCATGTAAAATACTGGTGTTTAACTGCATCCGTTTAGACTGGAAGCCGACCCCAATGTAGTTGGGAATAGGGTAGGCAGATGATGGTAAAAATCATAAAGTTGCCAAACTGCGACGCACAAAAATGAAAAAGTAGGCATCGTACGATCTAATGTATTCAAAATGTTACCGATTACCAAAAAGTAGTCATAGTGCGAAAGTAAGCATCGTGCTACGAAATCAACACTTTGATCAGTAAACACATAAATCTATGCTGCCGGATCCCACTATCATTATCAAATGACCCGTCTATTTCATCACGACTATCCCCTTTTCATTGGACCATTGCCTCATCCGTCTGTGACAACATTGCCCCAAATTTAAAAGAAAACAACAATGAAAAACTGCTCACTAGCACCTTTCCATTATTTAATTCAGTTCATAACCTAACTGTTTATAACATCAAAGCATTACAAATAGTGCTAATAAACAACGATTAAATAAAATAATGTGTTTATAATGTGTTACTTTTGCACTTGTTATTTAGCACATTCTCCAAACTGGCTCGTCTATTATATGGTATAATATCTATCTGACAGCTCCTAGCTCCTGTCATTTCGACAGGTACTAGTGTTGCCCTAGTTTATCTCTTTTACATCTCCCTCTTTTTAAACAAGAGAATTACAGAAAATAAGAATGTTAAGTAAAGTACATCTATCCCTCTTTCTGACTAAAAAAAACTGTTAAACTGTTCCTAGCTCCTGTCATTTTGACGGGAACTAGTGTTGCGCTAGTTTATCACTACGAGTATTACAGTATTATTATTCAAGGTATTGAAAGATAGAACAGCGATTTTCAGTTTCCTGTGTTTATCAGCAATAGTAGCGGTTATTTCATCTTACTTTTTCTTCTTTGTATTATGTTTCGTAAGCTAAGTAAACTCTTAAATGTAAGGTGTACTATTGTACTTCATGTCTAGCGCCACTCATGTTATTTTTTTGGTGAAAGTAATACTTTTCAGCCCTAGGGAGAATCGCTTTCAACTGACATCTGTCAAATTATTTAAAAAAAACTAGTTCTATTTTCACATTTCTATTGAACCATGTTCCAACTTCTATACAGCCTCTCAATTACAGTGCGATGTAAAATTGTTGAAATAACAAAGTTCGCAGTATTTATTAAAGAGTATATTTTTTTTTAAATAACGTTATTATAATTTAGTTTGAAGTATTTCTTTTAAATAACATAGATTCGTGCAAAATATTTACCATTTTTCAATGATGTAAATGAAAAATAATGGCTGAATACTTCGATCAACAATTAGGCTGAATAGCTGGCCGGCCACAGAAAAAAAAAAACAAAATAGGCGGGAAAGTGGCAATCCGATCTTGGTTTGTTTTTCGATTGATCAATGTTTTTATTTTTACTTTCCTTGTATTCTTAATGAAAAGCACAGTGTTTCCCTCTGGTTAAAGACTTAACTAGTCCCTCGAACTATTAGCCAAACCCTGTCTCGGGGCTAAATAAGTTACTTAGACCCCTTTTTTTTAGGATGGGAAATCATCAAATGACTTCTCCTACTCTGGGCGGAGCGAGCGGGGGGGAGTGTCAGACTCTTACTGACTAAAACCCATCCATGTTCCTTTCTCGCCCTTTACGTTCCGGGGCCGCGGTATCTCTTTCGAACAGTCCCGCAACCCCGGCAGGCTTCGGCCCTTGCGGGCCCCTCTCTTCTGCTGACATCTCTTTGAGGCGCGCGTGGAACACGAACGCGCCGTCGACACGGCCTGTCGTCACTAGACGGACGGACGGCTAGCTAGCCCAATAGCTAACCGTCCACAGGCCCGCAGTTACGGTGGCCGGTAGCCACCACGTGGCCCCCGAAGCCCGGTGCGTCTTCCGCGGCGGCCGGGAAGAGAGGCTCTCTCCCTCTCTTGTTCCGCCACCTCCTTCGCTAGCATGACTGATTCGTAGAAGGAGGTGACGACTTCCCATTCCGTCTCGCTCCGGACCATGGATTGAACCAGGGCCGGACGCGAGAGGTCGCCGCCGCCGATCGCCGCTTCGAGGACACGGCGGTGCTCCGCCCACGTAGGGCAGACCTCCACCGTTTGCTCCACCGTGTCCTCCGGTCGATCCTCGCAGTGGAGACACCCGGGCGTTTCCTCCCGCCCGATTCGGTGCAGGTACCTCCCGAAACATCCGTGTCCGGTGAGGACCTGCGTCAGGCGGAAGGTGAGGACGCCGTGGCGCCTCTCCAGCCACTCCTCAAAGAGGGGACTTACCGCCACTATCGTGGCGTGCCCTACCCCTAGGGTAACAATGTACTATTTCACGCAAAAACAACTGAACGGATTTGGATGAAATTTAGCACACAGGTAGACTGTAACCTGGATGAACACGTAGGATATTTCTTTTGCCTTTTTGGTCTAGTGGTCATCAGCACGACTATTGAGGATGAGGTCCTGGGTTCGGTTCCCAAGTCGGGCAAAGTGTTATTGGGTTTTTCCGTCAGAAATTTCTCAGTAGCAGACACGGATTCTGGTTTTGAATCCGGTTATGGCAATAGGCTTAACATATATGAGATTTGATCATATTCAACAAAAAAATTCAGGCGGAAATTCAAGCGGGGTACGCTTGAATTTGACAAACGTGAATAAATTGTTTCCACTTTGTTTTCAGGAACTGAAACGGACTACTAAGTAAAGCAGGATGCAAAAACATGTATTCTATATTTCACAATCTGATACTTCCCATTACAATAGAGGTAGGGCATTCCAGTAGTCATTGAATTTAAAGTAGGTTCAATAATCATCATGAATTTTGCGCTTTTACATAAGTAGGTAAGGTGCACCTGAGATTGACGGATAAGGTCAGTATTTTCTTTAGAATCTAAATTATACTGGCATTGCGTGCACACGTTGGCTTTTCAAAAAACTATTGCCAAAGATGTCAATTTTCTAAGTAAATGCCTACGGATAAAATTATTCCACTTCTTGATGTACAGTGAGTTATAGCTCTAAGTATTAGCTGACCCACCATAATAGAAATGGTTGAAATTTCTTTTATATTTTACTAGCTGATGTCCGCGGCATCGCCCGCCCGCTTGACAAATTATATAACTAAAACCTTCCAGACAATCCTTCGAGACACTCTATCCATTGAATTCCATTGGTGAAAACAGCATGAAAATCCGTGCAGTCGTTTTTGAGTTTATCGCGAACAGACAGACAGACGCGGCGGAGAACTTTGTTGTGATGTAGTGATTTACTTTGCTCAAATAAATTAAATATTAAACAAATACAAAATCCTCTCGATTCATTTTTAAAAATATTCAACCAAATGTATCATGACACACTTTTCGATACGAACCTAAAAGAATGGTGGTTATGTTAATGAAAAGCCTTTAGATATTATGACATAGTTTGCTGCTGGTGAATTTCTCCAAGTTACAGTATAACACAAGATATTACTCCAAAAATTATCGTTCAGGCGAATTGTTCATTCGTGACAATTTTAGGGATATTTTTTTAGCTAATAGTACCTATTTGAGGAAATCGTAGGAGTTTAACCCCATCACGACAAAAGCAGAAGGATATATTTTTCCCGATTAGCAACAATAATTTACCTCTATTTCATCACCGGGACTAATCTCTCACAAAACCACAAATCAATATTAATAGGCTTTAATAATTTATATTACATCCTTCCTGCTAGATGAAAGTGTTAATAATACTAATTAATAAATCAATGCTATTACAGACCCAGTATTATTAGAGGCGTGAGTGAGCTGCCCTGATTACTTAATAAATTAGTAAACCAATTCGCTTAATTGATATGATATGTACCAGGAAGACACCACAATCGACCTTACCACTTTCACTACATAATAAAAATAGATTCTTAGTTCATTGACTTAAAGAAGGAATTCGGATGTCAACGAACGAAGCGCTTCCGACGTTTTGATTTAGAAAAATAAATTGCTACAAAGCTCAATGATCCCGCTTCCGTGTGCATCGAAATATCAGCTCTATAAACAGTTTTTAGAGTTCAAATTTTCTCGCTGCGAAAGTTGCGATTTAAGACTTTCTCTATAGCAGACTTATCTCGCGTTCGCGAAGTTCAACGTCCGTCCTAGCCCCCCCCCCTCTCTCCCCCACCTGAGAGACGACTGCTTTTGGTAATTAACAACAAAAAAAGTCTAATTATCAGGGTGTCCAGTTAGAGGAAATGATGAGTCTCGATTTATGCCAAATTCGTCTCGGCCATGCGGGAAATTTTCTTTATAAGTCTATAGTCTATGTGAGGTCGCTAAGAAGACGGCTTGCTCAGGTGCTGCCTATTTACTGACGAAATACGTCAAACTTCTCCTTGTCCTGAAAAGAAAAAGGTTCATTATAATTAAAAAGAAAGAGTGTCACAGATTAAATGAAAAACAAATAACACTGAAACTGTACCGAAATGCCTTTCAGAATTATTTCAATGACTACTCCGGTCATTTATTTTTTGTGTTTCAGTATTTACTTTAGTTATGCATGTGATATCGTTACATTTTTTGTAACAGGTGGTGCGGTCAATGAGTTTCTCATTCATGTAAGTGAGTGTTTTACGAGAAAATTATACATTTAATACGCGTACAAGTCTGGTCAGACACGTTTTGTAACGTTGCTGTCGAAAAATAAAGCTTTTTTGGGTGGTTTTATCGAATATCTATTATTTACTTCTTCAGATAGAAATGCACTAATCGTCGGAAACAGTTGCAAACTTTTATTTCTGAATTTCATTAAACATAATTAATTTTTGGCTTTTCTGTTTTTTTTTTAATGGTAATTCGGATCAAACAGGATTTTTGAGTTTATCGTGCTTTTTAGATACTAAATGTACCTATTTATTGTTATGTACGCAATAAATGTCGTATTGTATAAGTGTAGGGCTTTATTCATAAACGATCTTTAAAGTTATGAGCCTTTTAAACTTAAAAAATGTATCGTTAAAAAGTCGTTCGTTAAAAAATCATAACTCAACTTACAGCAGCTTTTATGGATAACCCCTGTATGTTTTAACTTGTTTTAAACAATACAAATCATATAATTAAAAATATATAAGTATTCAATGAATTATCAAGCTTATCAGTGGCCGCCTAATAAAATTCTTTCTGCGGATGTAATAATTCAAAGTTTTCCTTAATTAACTTGTAACAAATTAATCTATCTACTTACAAGTTTTAAAAATACAGGTTGTACTTATATTACAGGAAATTGGACCAGTATTTAAAAAAAAAACATTCGTCTGAACTTGGTCTAGAACTCTAGACGTTCGATTTTCGATTCAAGTGTCGTCCGATCGTCCATTGCCAAAAGTTCGGTCGTCGACCCGCGCACCCCTATTCTGGGTTAATTACTATCGAGTATCGATTTTATTCGCGATCGATAATTCGTATTGGAAGTTGATGCTATTTGTTTTTTTTTTGGTATGCAGTGATTTGATAGTCTGTTGTTATGAAGAATAATAAGTACCTACTTCTCTGGTAGTCTTGGGTAGCCAAGAATAAAATTACTTCAAAAGGAAAAATTATATGAAATTAGTCGAACTAAGCATCTTATTAGATTAATTAGTTTTATTTTAATATTAAGAATTACTTATTTTCGTCATGTCATAGGAATTTCGGTAATTTCCATTTTTCACAATACCTAATAATCCAATTCGCACATGCTTTGCATCAAATCAGAATAAAGGTGAACGATTTGTAATGTGAATCAAGACAAACCAATAAACTAAGTAAATTATTGCTTTCCTCTTAACTTTAGCAATTTAATTGCTTTATTACGCGCCCAAGATTCGACGCTGTGGGAATGGCGATTTCTTTTGGTGTTTAGTTCCACTACTCGTCGAGAGATGGCGCTGTTTTACGTAGTGGTAAAACAGTACGAGAAAATGGAAAACACTTGTTTTTTTTAGGAAAAACATTATATCTGAATAAAAATATGTAGGTATCGAATTATATTTTAGTTATAGGTACAACCAGTTACTTTTTTCAAAAGTGGTTTGGAATAACTGCATTCTCACTATTGTTTGTAAAGTTAGGACAATATAAATTGATTTCCAAAATAATTACCTTACAAAAAATACTACTGTTTATATTTCTTTATTGTTTAAAATTACTAGTAAATACACACAGGTAGAAGTTAATACCACAAAACAACACTTACAAATAAATAATCCATTACAATAAGATCATTCAATATTCCTTCCGCAGCTGCGAATAGATTATCCGTTTTTTTTTATTTTATTCGCCACTAATTCCAAGGATTCGAGTAAAGAATACGAATGCGCGCCGTGTCATGCGACAATCGATAAGTTTATTAACTTTTTTATTCGTTTTTGTGCAATCGAGAAGTGGAATAAAATTCCTTTTTAAATTGACAAATGAAAGAATTTTATTTTTCCGTTACGAACCTAAGATATGAAGTTATTCATTTTATAAAATACATAATTAATCATTTTCTTTAGCTTAGGTTCTATATTAAGGACAATATTTTTTGATGTTATTGTTATGTGGTTGATGGCAATAAGCTCGTCCCTATTACCTACATGGGACTTAAACACAACTTGCGAAATTACAGTGTAATATTAGGTAGGTACACTTCTTCCTAACCCCTCAGGAATAACTGGCGTGATGTAATGTTTATTTTTAAATGTTAACATGATGATTATGTAAGGAGTGTTTATAATAACATAACATTACAACATCACGTATTTTCCTAAAGGAATAAACAGAAACTATATTTAGTAACATACTGAGATCATGCCTTAGTAGTTCCCACTTATTTATTACATATACGTTGTAATACCTACCCAAATTCTACACATGAATAGCTAACCAAAGGAGTTCTCCATCATCATCAGCTCAGCCTCATCCCAACTATTTTAGGGTTGCCTTAATTCCAACCGTATACAACTGGACACCATTATTAATTATACATGGAGTAACTGCTTTCCACAAAGTTCCTGGCAAGACTGTGTGTCAGAATTTTGGGCTTCGGACTACCAGTAACGACTGTCAAAGATCTATGAATGACAAGAAGGACCAAATGGTCCTTGTTGTCATTCATTGAATGTCATTGGACCAAATGTCCACTGCCGCAAACAAGGACCAAACGCTATAGTGGTGGTGCATTCATACAAGCCTCAAAGCTTGGCTTGCCCTTATAACCTACTACTCTTCAGGATATTAGGGTTTCTGCACAGTCAGCTTGCCCTAGGGGCTAGGGGCTTGTTAGCCCCTAGGCACGCCACGCGCCACTGTACTCCTATCAAATTAGTTCTGTAATCAATTCAATCTTTTTTATAATTCAGTCTTTAAAATTCTCCTAAACGCAGCCAACAATTTCCATCAATTACGAATTCTAGTTAAAACAAAATCGTCGATCACTTCCATAGTATCGCTTGATTTCCAAAACGTTTGCGCGCGTGATCTGAATCATGCGCAGGAGTCGACCGCTGACTTAATAAAATAAACTCACATTTGCGTTAACAGTGTGTTATCTAAAACGTTATGTATGACTAAACTGAATGTTTCACGCCTTTTTCATCACCTACCTATCTTTAAATAGACTTCGGACTCAGGTTGGTCGCAACAAAGAGAACCTGCTCAGGTGGAGATTTATTAATGACTCTGCCCTTTTTTTTCGGATGGAAAATCATCAAATAACTTCTCCCACTCTGGGCGGAGCGGGGGGAGTGTCAGACTTTTACTGACTAAAACCTATCCATGTTCTTTCCTCGCCCTTTGTGTTTCGGGGCCACGGTATCTCTTTTGGACAGTCCCGCAGCCCCGGGAAATCCCGCAGCCCTGAAATGACTCTGCCCTGGATTGTCAATGTGGTGCTGTTCTACTAACGATGGGGCACTTAATATCGAGTCCTGTTATTTGTTCACTAGAGGAACTGGTGGATGCTTCTGAAAGTGCCAAACTACATAATATTAGCTCATAAATCAAAATTCGGATAGCCATTGACGGCTACGAAGAAGATCACCTACAGGTAAAAGTTTATACGCTAACACTTATATTTCCCTATTTAATAGTAGTTATTGTATTTTCAGCGGGTGCAGCATCAGCGTGCCAACAATAGTAAAACTAATGGCGCTAGCATCGCTGGTCCCAAGTAACTTCATTGGTTGAAAATAAATGTCATTTTATATTTCGAAATATCTTGACCTCATTGGTCAGAATGAGACCTAGCTACGGTCGCGCCATCTACAATAGATTTTTTTACGGTATTCTTCATTTGAAAATAAAGGACATCCACCAATCCACAATGTGTCAGCGTGGTGTATTAGGACCTCCGTCTTCTCACCGACATAGCAGGCCGGTGTCCCAGCAGATTTTACAGATCACAGAAACATTTTCTCTTTAATTCTTAATGCTGAGCCTACCAACCCTGGATTCTGACACCTTTTTACCTCGTAATACTTGTCTGCCTGTCTGCTCCTTTAGGATAAACGGGTGTTATTTTATGTGTGTGCTTACCATGTTTATTAGTAGGTATACTTTCAGCAAAGGATAACAAAAGCTCTCCTTATTTTCCTGCCTTCTTACTATATTCTTACTTACTCTTTTAAATGCGAATGCTATAGGATAGATGGACATAAAAGGGTCCGCATTAGCAAGAGCCACAGCCTGTCGGGGCAGCGGGACTGTGCGAAAGAGATACCGTGGCCCCGGAACATAAAGGGCGAGGAAGGAACATGGATGGGTTTTAGTCAGTAAAAGTCATTTGATGATTTCCCATCCGACAAAAAAAAGGATGGCTGGATATTTGTTAGACAATCACGGCAGAACGGCTAAACGGATCTGGACGAAGTTTGGCTCAGAGATAGATTATAGTCTGGAATATGCACATAGGCTACTTTTTAACCCGGAAGTACAATCCCGTGGACAATTCCTGAACTCCACGCGGGCGAAACCGCGGGCTGAAGCTACTTCCTTTATAAAGTCATAATGTAGCAGCAGTGGTCTGGAGACCTATGCTAATAAGAACGAGAAATATTATGATTAGAGATGTACCTGATAAGTCGGTATAATCAACAATCTGGTTTATCGTCAGTCCAATTAGTCTTAATGTTCTCAAGATCCGATTGATCAGGCAGCCACTCAAGTGCTGAATTCTGCATATTTTATATTTATTAGGTGCGAAATGAAAATAATAATCGATTTATTCCTTTTTACTGTATGATAAGAAAGTTTTAACGCATTTCCGAGAAAAACTTTTATAAACTCAAAGCACAACCTTTACGGAAGCAATTCATTTAAAGTCAATAGCTGATATTTACAAATTACAATGTGTGTCCAATAATAGATACATTTTCTCCTGAGAAATCATTATTATGGTCAAACCAGCGCATGTTTAAACAGCATAGAATTGCAAATGACAGTATAAAGCGTCCAGAACAAAGGGACAGTGTAAACACGGCATTAAATGCGCGCCACTATGCAGCCTACCCCATTGTACACCATAGATACTGGCTACACAAGCACAGCTAAGTATAGTCACTCGCCAGAGTTTACTGGGCTAAAAGTTGAACGAACCTAGGAAGCGCTTGCGTCTCATTGCTCTCAGCTCTCGCACACAGCGCCGCGAGATAACGTACGTACGCGGCTACACCAGCAGAGAAACAAAGATGGACTCGACACACACCGGTGGAAACTAACCGTGAGAAATGTTGATAACTCACTTGCGTTAGTGAGCCCGATCCTCACTTCCGACTTTGAATAGAATCAACACGTTCCAAACCCTTTTCGAAAATCAAATTCTTTGTTTAAATTTTTAACGTGTGAACGAACTTTTTGTTTGTGTGCGTCGGTTTTTGGGACAGACAGAGACGGACATAGCCAATCAGCCGCAATGAATTCATGACACGTTTGCTCGGAATCGAAACGCAGACAAATTGATGATAAAAATTTGTAATTTATCATTTGATCTGAGACACCTGCGCGATCACAATCGCCACACAATTTGACGCTTATTAAATTTAAATGTTAAATTAGAAAGAGACGGGGTTGCAATTAATATTAGACTTGTGGTGTGAGTGAGCGCGTAGGCGATATGTTTAATGAGAATCGGTGTAGTTGGGACTCGTATGACTGGGCGAACTCCGTCAACGTATGTAAGCCTGGTAACTTGGATCTCGTTTGCGCATACATTTTAGTACGAGTTTTTTTTACATGCAGTTTAAAATAACCCAACCGGCTTGACGGGGCCATTTCTTAAAAATGTCTTTGCATTTCCGCGTTGAGAAAAGTAAAAAGGGCATTCGCGCCTAAAATTCATTTCGGCCGAGCAGACACATTCTTTGTGAAATTCCTCATGGATGCATGACATTGTAACAATTAAATTCAAAGTGTGAATGTGGCCTTTATAATGAGTGTTATCTCGGTAATTGAAAATGTTAGAGATGTGAATCTGAAGAATATTTCATATAATTAAGTATCGCATTTTATCATGTCGAGGCGTCATTACTGTGCTCAAACGTAATTATGTTTAGCAGTGAAGTAAAAGTTATAAATTAATATATATTAAGTACTGCTATTATGACTCAGTATAAATTGGTGGGAGATAGCGTTTGCTAACAAAATATTTGCAAGTACTTTAGATATCTTGAACGTAGCATGTCCTCAAGTACTTAATATCAATGAAGTGATCATTACGATCAATTTGAACTCATTGACAACGCCTGACATATAGTACAAAGCCTTTGTGTGTGAGTTTTTTCTTCAATAAAAGCATTACGACTTCTCGCTTCTGTCTGGCAATTGACATTAGTCATTGTGCAGTCGAGTCAACAATCGATTATACTAATTTGTTACTAACGGCTCTCTCGTTTTAATAAATAAAACAAAAGAAAACGTTCATTCGTTGATTGAAATGCATCGTTGAATACAAAAATTTTGACATAATTTTCTTCTTTATTTTAAAGTAAAAGTAGGACATAATCTTTCTTTTACACCCACCACCACTATACCCAAAAGTACCTTAAACGTTCTACGAAAAATTCGTACACCACCAAAGTTAAGGAATTTTGTCACATTATAAAAAAAACAGTACTATTCCTTATTTAAAAACCCAGTAGAACTACAAAAACAACCTATATAAAATAAAATAAACAAACCTAGACAACTTCTATGAACATTTTCACGCGAATTTTCCTCTACCAGGAGCGCAGAACTTCGAAGAACATCGCTATTAGTCTAGTATTAGAACGATCGATAGACTGTTTCGTGATAACACAACTTTATAGGTCGCATACAAAGTTAGCTAAACTATCTATCTTATTGTATGAACCAAATCAGACAAATTTTCATGTGAAGATTTTTTTGTTACGATATAATTAAAGATTTATCATCATAAATTTTTTTTCGTGTTTTTTATGGATTTAATACACTAAGTCAAACATATTCTTTAAATCATATTGAAATCATCAGGCTTAGAATAGGCAAAAATTCTCGGTAGGGTCGTAGGTTAAAACATGATTGGCGCCTTTAAGGAAAAATATACTGAACATATTCTTCCCCATCTATTGGAACGGATTATGTCAAGGTATAAGAGTATTAGAACCAACAAATAATATAATGAAGAAAACTGCATGAAATTATCTCTATTTTCGTAGCCTAAACTTAAAACATTGTTTTCGTAGATCCCACTACGATTCGTAGCGCTCGCTACGCATGTGTTTTTGTAGCGTGTAGTGCGACCTTATGATTTAAGCGCTTTTAATAAATTTTAATTACAAGTCAGTCCTTTAATTTACTTAATTTACTTTAATTATCTTGTAAGAAGGTGCATTATTTTATTTTCAAATTAAAAAAAAAACTTTCAAAAAATCTTAATAAGTACATTTACATTAATTTTCAAATTGAATGTTTTATAACATAAAATGCGGTCTACAAGGACTAGTTGGTCACTAGTAAGTTGCATCGCGATGGCTAATTATGTATGTTTACAATCATTTTCATTGAGTCTCCCTAAAACACGAATATTTGAAAAGAAAAACAAGTTCCTCCAACGGCGCTGTTTTTGGCTTTTTACTCCAAGAAAAATCCGTCATCTTGGTAAGTACCAAGGCACCATAAGTTTCAAAGAACAAAGAAGAGTCCATGAGAAACATTCATGACTCACCCGATCAAAGCGTGTCTTCCATTCATTCATTTCATTCCTTGCTCAATGCTCATGATGCTGGCCACCTTGTGCAGTGTTCCGGGGTGAATGACTACGGATGCAAATGTACGGAACCCGTCCCGCGTCAATTAATGTGAACCCGCCGGGAAAATCGCGAGAAAATCGGAAATTATTACAAGTTTAGGTACATGGTATAGTTTATCGGTGTTTACGTTGTTAGTTGGTGTTTATTTTCAGGTCGGTTATGTTACCTTGGTAGTGTAAAATTGAATGTGTTGAGATCTAATAAAATGCTGTTGAAGTAGATTATAAGTTCTAACTTTTATTTTTAACGTTACCTGAAAAACTTGAAGAAGATATTGTTATCACAATGAAATAGTCATAGTCTAGTTTGAATACATGTACAAATACGTACACATTATTAGAAAAAAACACATCGTTTTATTTCAAGCGAAATCCAAAAACCTATTGAAAAAAATCCGTAGTACCTACTTGTAACGAACAAATCGTTTTTCCATTTCGTTTTAAAAGCTCCATGTGAAGATGAATAAGTACTATCATGTAAATTAGTCGTAATAGATAGGCGAATCCAACACATAAAACAAATTGTCAAGCTAAATTTTCATTCCTAACACTTACGCAGAATAAAGTAGAATTTACCTAAGACGCTATGTATCTCTGTCAATCGCGTTGCCGTCCGGACGTTGTAAATCTCGATATCTTGTAATCCCTTCCATTGAAGAAGTAATTACCTTCCTATGATACAAACAAGCGCTAGTCTGGACCTACCATTAGACTTACTCGTACTACTTAGAGCTGGGTGACACAAACAAGGTTTTAAATGAATATAAAATATTGTTTATGGTCTATGCTTGTCATTGTGCATTTGTCAAATTCAAATGACATTTTTTTGAGACTCACAAACCTTTTTCAAAATTGGAATGCCAACTAGCTATTCCTAAAATGAGTTTAGAAGTAACCCTTTTCCCATTTCGCTGCAAGCTTTTGACCCCACGGCTTGAAAATGTATGTTCTATTTGATCAAGATATTACATATTAATGGTTATTACAATCCTGTAGCCAGTTAAGTTACTTGTCGCTACATAATTCTGCTTCAAGTGAACCATGTTTAGAACCGTTTTACTGCCTCAGGAATGGGGAAGTTGACAATTTATAATATCTTAGATGAGAAGCTAAAACAATGTTGGAAAAATAGTTGTCACGCATTAGTGACACGCTTACTACGATTACAGCACACTATTTGAATACACAATTGAATAAACTATTTGTATAAAATTGGCAACACTTCACAGATAGCCAATATTCATTGACTATTTTGTACTAGGGCAGCATAAAACGTAAAAAGTTATTTTCAACTCCTTGACAAAATCAGTTTTCATTGGAGTCATTTTCATTACGAATCATGAAAGCCTTTTAATTTTAAATCTTAATAATTTACATATTTTCTTTTGTTGTAATTGTTTGACAATTCTCATAGAAAAGAAGATCATCAAAAATAAATGCTAATCGTCAAACATTATGAAACATAGTCTCCGTATTGACTGACATAAGTAATCAGGGGAGCAGGATGTATCAGATGATATCGAGTTGACACAATCGAGTGGCGATCGTTAGACTTTATCATCGGCTATCTGTGTGAGCGTGATGCTGCGTTCGATACTCCCGTCTTCAGGGATGGCGAATGACACAGAAATTAAAAACAAGTTTAAAATACCAACTCACTTAAGCAGGTGTTGTTTATAGATTCGCCCACACATGACATAATTCCTTTTTCTCTCATTACACTCGTAGTTTCCGTTCTCAATGAAGAGATGGGTGACATTTTTCATTGTTATTGTAGTTTCTCAAAGCTAAGATAAAAATCGTCTGGTAAATATAATAAATGTCCCCGTAAAATTGTCAAACACGTTATATTACAATGTAACGTGTTTCTCTCTAGCGATATTGTAAACTCTCGAAATATTGTCAACTGAACATACGGAAGTATCTCTGCCCTCATAATCGGGACTTGGGGCACCCCCCCGTTAGGTTAGTTAGGTTCCTTTAAACCCTGCACTCGGAAATAGCTCCGTCGACTACGCTTTTTAGGGGAATATAAAGTGTTTTAAGGTTAGGTTATATTAATCGGTATTTCTCAGGAATGGTACATTATCTTTTCATGAGAGTGGTACCATTGGGCAAGGGGGACCCCTCCGTCCCTCCACACCGTGTGAGTTGACTACCATCGCATGCATTTCACGAAAAATAATGCGTTTTATTGTAAGCAGTATGTTCGTTTGACAATATTTCGAGAGTTTACAATATCGCTAGAGAGATTACAATATAACGTGTTTGACAATTTTACGGTGACATATATAATATATGTCACCGTAAAATGTGAAATGCATGTGATGGTAGTCAACTCACGCGATGTGGAGGGAAGGAGGGGTCCCCCTTGCCCTGTGGTACCACTCTCATGAAAAGATACTGTACCATTCCTGAGAAATATCGATTAGTATAACTTAACCTTTAAACACTTTACATTCCCATAAAAAGCGTAGTCGACGGAGCTATTTCCGAGTGCAGGGTTTAAAGGAACCTAACTAACCTAACGGGGGGGGGTGCCCCAAGTCCCGATTATGGGGGCCGAGATACTACCGTATGTTTAGTTGACAATAATTCGAGAGTTTACAATATCGCTAGAGAGAAACACGTTATATTGTAATATAACGTGTTTGACAATTTTACGGTGGCATATACACCGAAAGCCTTTCAGCGAAAACTCGCATTTCCACTCATATCCTTCATTTTATGCACTCCACACTAATACTTTGGTCGCAACCCTACCAGGAGCGCATAATTCTAAACAAGTTGTTCCTGCACCCGTCTAACTCGCGCGTCTGCCAGCACTGGGCT
This sequence comes from Xestia ashworthii, assembly GCA_950022955.1. Lineage (NCBI taxonomy): Eukaryota > Metazoa > Arthropoda > Insecta > Lepidoptera > Noctuidae > Xestia > Xestia ashworthii. The sequence continues at coordinate 14,304,662 of OX465570.1, read as the reverse complement.
AAAAGTTCAATGACCGCTCAAGTGGTGACATGACGCTTATCGCATTTCTTATATTATTGTTGCATAAACGAGTTAACGATGGAACTTGGATGGTAATGGTTGTGGTAAGGAACGTTTTCAACATTTTGGCAGGAGTTTGAAATAATGTATTTGTAGTCACAGTTGATTTTGCATGGGCCTACGCTTCGTAGTAATTTCGTAGCAGCTAATGTTACAATGTCACCTACGAGGTTCTACATCGCGTAGCACTCACATAATGATTTATTATTAAGAACGCAGATATAGAAGAACATCAAATCTGCATAAGCCGGACAAAAATAACTTTAAGCCCATGTAATAAAAGCGAATAAAGAAATATTAATTTACTTTAAAGAGAATCAATAATAGTACATGATTTAGCTCATTTGCTTCTTGCCAACGATAACTATAGGATGAATTCAAGAAAGAAGAAAATGTTCAAGCAAGAAGAGTTTTCTCGATTCATTGTCACAAAAAGTCTACACCTTATTGACATGAAGAGAGAATACCAGCATTTATCCTGTACTCATCTTTCTTCCTGATCTCCTGGTCCCTGGTTGAATGAAAAGCCTTTCCATCTCTTTTCTCATTTGCTTCTGACTACCTTGTTAGTCTAGTACTCACATACTGCTTAGTTTGGGTTCAGGTTTGGTCTTCGGCTGAGGCAATTTTGTATTGGGATTTCATAATACAAAATTCTTGGCGACTCGTAACAATAGACTCCGTCTCCTATTTCAAGGCACATCACTGGCGTTAAGTGGGAGTGGCTCAAGAGACAGATGTGTTGCTGGGAGTTTGATCCGTAACTCCTTATCCCACCTAAAAACTAGGAAGTATTAAAGGGTATTGAATTTGATGCGAGTCGGACGAGACCGGTCAATGTGGCGACACTTGGGGGGAGGTCTATGTCCAGCAGTGGACGTCTTTAGGTTGTAATAATGATGATGATTGAAGGGTAGGCGTTTTGGAAACTGCCTTATGTATTTATGACGTTAAAAAATGTTGATACACTTCAACCAACTTATCTGTGCAGCGGGAAAACCCAGAACTAAAATAAATGCGCCAAGTTTGACATATCGATGCAAATTTTCTTGACAACCAATGACATCTCAAACTGCAAAGCGGTCATACTATAATCAGCCTGATTTGAATCAATGACTTTATACCCCTTCTAGGAATAAAAACCTTATTTTACGGGAGCCTCTGTGAACAGTGACTACATTTCCACCATAAACTATGTAAAAGGTTCAACGGCCAGAATCCTAAATGTTGACAAGATGGTTATCACTTCCCAGATATTGTTGCATGTTTGAACGTGCGCATGGGCATAATAAGTCCCCCGACATGTCTTGCTGCCCACTTCTTAGTGCAACAGGTTGTCATAATACGTACCGTGGTGATTGCGTGAGCTTCTCTTAGACATAAATATAACATGACGCCTGTTATCCCTGAAGTGTAAGGCAGAGGAGTAACTTATACATAGCACACCCACATTTCACTAGTTATGTTTTTTAACTCCCATATAATATAGGGTGAGCCTATTGCCATCAACAGGACACATACCTAGACTCCGTGCCTGCTACTGAGGAATTCCTGATGGAAAAATCCAATAACACTTTGCCCGACCCCGCTATCGAACAAATTGCGATCACTAGACCAAGGAGGTAGGGGCAGGAGATCTGGTGTCAGAGATTTTATGCCATCCATGGGCTCTGATTTGGCTTAACATGTCATCGAAAAATGGCATACTGGTTTCCTCACGATGTTTTCCTTCACCGAAGCAACTGATATTATACAATACGCAAATGAAGCTGAAAAATCAGTGCGTGAGTTTGTAGATATCACACGTCTTCAACTCTTCATATTTTTGGTTGTAGACCACAGACACCGGTTTCCTCACGTCCCCCCTCCTTTCATCCTCCTTTTTCTTCACCGTTTTGAGATCCTTGCTTGGTTATCTTTAAAAACTACTCCCTTTTAATTGAATGCTTCATACAAAATTGATACCTGTCTGCCCGTGTATTGCTTCGTCGCTTCTCTTGAGACATTCCGTGTCGCGGAGGCATTTGCTTTATAGGTTCCACTTACGACATTAATGTCAGTGCATTGGTGCCACCTACCGCGTCACTTTGGGATGTGTCGGGATTCTTCGGCTTATCATCGTTTATGATGAGAGAAAGACTCGGAGTTGAAAGTTGGGATTTTTAAGAGGTTTGGGGATGCATCCGATATGTTTGTTTATTACGAAACCAAGAAGCATCGGTTGTTTATCAATTAGCATGATTTGACTGCATGATTACTAGGTTAATCATAGGTAATTTTCGTTGTTTTATTATTGAAAAAAAGTGGCTGATTTGAAAAAATGGAAAATTTGCATTACTTTGCTGTTTTAATACGGGGGGCTATATCGCATACTTACTTACATGAAATGACAAGTGACACTCCTAAATCTTTCTTTCAATACACCTATATTATTTCTAAGACAAATACTGTTTATTTGCGCGAAAGCACTTTAACACTTAATCGCAAAAACCAACAATTACGCGGATGGCCACCGCAGCATCCGCAAACCCATATGGGTAAAGCCGTCATAAGCGTGCTTAGAAAACAAACTTACATTTACCATCAATTCCTCTACACGCATAACAAAATCGTAACAAACTTTAATTACAGACACGCATTTATAACTTTGCACGCCCCTTGCAGCGACAACTATAAATCTCCTTTTACAAATACCAATTTGAATTCTAATCCTACATGATAAAACTTATTTTTAATTGAAAAGGTTGCAGACTCACGCCAATCGCTGTCGATTGTAAAAGAAAGCAGAGACCAACATTAACCAGCAAGGTACTAGGAAAATAGAGAATTGAAGAGGTGTAGAAAAGTTCGTAGCGCGCCAGTATGATCCACGCCTCCGCGGAATTACGTTTAATTAACTGACATTACGAGTTTATGGCGGCATTTTTACGATTCGAACGTCGAATGAATCTATTACGAAGGTTTGACGTTTGTCTATGGTTCAGTAGTGAATTATAAAATAAGATCTTAAATAATTTTGTTGTACATTTACGATGTTTTTATCAGGATTAAAACGTTATCTCATTGTTAGTTGTGATGATTATGTTGGAAATGAATTAGTAATAGACGTGTTATTAAACTTATTTCCTTTGTTGTAAATGCTGATCAGTAATAAACGGATAGGCACACCTTTTGATTTAATACTTAGCTTTTATAAAATAATTCAAATTAATCAGGGTTAATATCAATCAAGTATTGAATAATATAAATCAATAATTCAATAATATTATCAATCTTTTTGGCATAGTATCGATGTAGGTAGTACATACAGTGTTTCGCCAACGTGGTTTCCTTTTTAGTAAGAAGCACACTGCGATTTCCTTTGACTATGATCACTGGTCTCACCTTTTACCAGCTATGCTGGTCAGGTTCCAGTCCAATATTTTACACAAAAACTTAGTCAAATGAGTTGAATTCTACAATATCACATGACATCATGGAATATGTCCAAGCCACAATGCTTGAATGAACCTCACCTCGCATTTACAATAAAAAACCGGTACACCCACCCAGTAAACATAGACAATGAGGTATTTACACAACCAGATTGCTATGAACCCCGGGTTTACACACTTCCGTCCCTAAAACGAGCCATCTTGTGAGGAATGCGGAAAACAGGAGGGGTCAACCCACGATAGTGGTCGAAGACATGATTTCACGTGGGCAACATTTCTCAATTCGGTATTCCTTTGAACGTGTGAACCTCTAGTTGTGATGTACGCAACCTTTTTGGTGTGTTTGTAAATGTCCATAGACAATATAGAGTTACCTAACAAATGCAAGTCTTGTCCCTATCGATTTATTTGAAAATCGAATTTTGAAGTTGGATGTAACTCGTCATTTTGTCACAAGGAAGATCGGTAAGATATAGGAGATGCCTTTGCCCACTGGTGGGACGGAGTGAAGAGGCTACCATGAAAGAAATATTCCTGCGATAAGCTATAATATCAATAGTTCCTCAGAGTAAAAAGAAAAATGATTAATTCCAACAGCGAATCTAAGAAGATTTATAAACGCTGAAAATTCCTTGTTTATCATGGAAAAAAGGAACATAATCAATAAAGTTTTATCATGTTATGATAATTAAATTAATGTATCAAAACATCTAAGACAGCTCATATTTCTTGGCTGGCTGATCATTATCAACGTTTATGAATTTGCATTTTACAAAAAGGTCCTGAGATAACGACAGCTCATTTGTTATCGCTCCTGTAAACGTAGTAGATGGATAACAAGTATTTTGAGTTTTTGACAGGCATTTTGTCAAAAATTAAAGACAACATTAGAATTTTCAACAAAGCTCTTTGAAGTTAACGGAAGTCATTAGAAAATGCTATTCTTTCATTTTTGACAGCTAGTTGACAGCTGTCGTAGAAAAGTTGCGGAAAACGTCCCATTTGTGTTCCATTTTCAAAAATTGCTTAATATGCAGTCCAAAGGTTGAATGCACATGTCCAAAGTCACGTTGATAAAAATGCGTGGATCGTATCAGCATGTGCTGTGGTTTCGTAATGGTGAATTCAGTTATGGCGACGTAGCCTGAATTTCGTCTTTGATAAAAGGGACGTGTCAAATTAAATGAGAAAATAGGAGAAAATGTTTTGGTTTGAAAGAGACAGACATCAGATATTACGTGGTTGGGGTCTTATACAAAACTTGTGTAACATTTCCCTCCTTAGTATTTCGATAAAAAGTGCCTGGGAGAAAACGAATTTTCCCAGATATAATTATAAGAAACCTAGCTAGATCGATTCTGATTGCAAATTTCATCGAAATCGTTAGATCTGTTTTCGAGAACGTGATTACAAAAATACGTACCTATTGAAATATACATAGAGATTAGGACAATCAGAAGACCTATTCCTCCAACCACACAATAACAACTTTAACGCGTCATATTTTCAGTATTATCGATAAACAATGCCTTTTCCCATTGAAACATATTGAAAAACCCTTCTTTGTATGAATTTCCGATCATCGACAAGTGAAACGTGACGCAAACACATCATAGTCACGTTATCTATCGATATAGCCAACGTAAACCGTCAAAAGTACTAGGCAAGCATAACCAAAACAAAAGTAAACTATTTCGACAGCCGTACGCTCAATAAAAACTTCTAAACTTGAACATACCGCGGGACAGAGACACCGCTATCTGTCGATTGTCCCGTCTCACTCTCTTACGTCAGTTGACAAGCAGTGGGTGAACGAACTTCGAGAGTTTACTGGGCTAAAAGTTGAATGTACCTCCGTTCGCGGACATTACGAACAAGATAGCAACTTTACCATACGCATCGTGTCAATGAAATGACACGAACACGTTTTGCTGCGGCGGCGAATTTAATCAGTAAACCGCGTAATTAGAGTCCATTTTCTTTCGCAAATGGCTAGTGTATGTGCTGTTTTGGAATAGAACAGCAAGTTTCTCACGACTACCACTACATTCGCACGTTAGTAGAGAGACGTGTGTGCGGATGGGCGTCGCTGTATGTTTGTGTGCGCTCGAGGTTGGTGTAGTCTTGAAAATAATTTCGCGGTCACACCAAGCCGGCGGGTTCATATAACCTGAACCACCTGTCTGTGTTGTGCGCCTAGTTATTTATATCTATGCGCGAACCTATGTAACATAGCTATATGTATGTATTATCAAAATAAACCAACATAACTAGGCATACGAGGTGGTTTTCAGAGGTGTATGTTGTGCAACATATATACCTTTTCGTTTTTTCTGGCCTTGTGCGATAACTGATATAAATATCGTTTACAATGACTGTTTAATTCATCATCGATGAGCGATTACGTGAAGGAAAAACGCAATGAAATCGAAAGCGTGGTTTGTAGACGCGAAATGAGTGAGGACACCTGCTTCAGACAATGTTACAGCTGCAAGCAACTACTTAGGAACTTAAACACTCTTTAAAGGCGCACCTATCATTATGGCATCTTCACACCATGTCTGAAATAATTGGAACAGTCTTATTTTTAATACAAATACTTACATTAGCTTTGTCTTGTCTATGCGTAGGAAATTACAGCTTTTTTAACAAGCATGAAGCATCGGGTTGTATAAGACATGTGTTACTACAGTGCCGAGTGAAGTACTCGTAGTTACATGTGACAAATAATTAGAATATTGACATATTATTAACAATATGTACGGTGTAGGTAGAAAACTCTATCCAGCAGATGTTTTCAGGCACTTAATATATAACTCCTTAAACAGCGTTATGTCTAGTTAAGCCATTAAAATGAAGACTGTAGAATCCGAAGCTGGCCGAAAACAAATACACTTGACCAGGGTAAGATGAACTCATGGTGGTGGCACTTATGATAAAAAGGCAAAAAGATTGTCCTATGTTCATTTAGCCATTGATATAAATGAGGAAAACGAAACCAAAGCAGCTTCGAAGCTTGCAGGGTCTTATAGAGGTCTAATTCATGTAATCTTCTTTTTCTTCTCAAATCGGTAACTCAGATTTTGTCCGACCAGTATTTAGCGACAAGAACAGCTCCTTCGTTTACATCATTCAAGTCCTAGAGGGAGCAGTTAGTTGTGCACGATGGGTAGGATAGGTGTGGCATTATCCGTCCGTGGTATATGAAGTCCGTTGGGGCTCCCCACCGTGGGGGTCCGTTGGGGTTGATGTAGTGAATGTTACACAAAGAAGATTCCAATGTGCGTGATAACGTAAAATGACATTTATTTCAGGGTGGTGTACAGATAAATGATAGTGCCAGCCACCAAACCAGCATGCCTGATAGATATTTCTGGACGCCTTGTAAAGTCAAGTCGGAACCCCATGGTTGGCAAAAACCAGGAGTTCTCCCAAAAACCTAACTAACTGAAAACCTCTGAAACCAGGAGGTCTACTCTCTAAGCATAAAATCCGCAGTTTTGACGAAAGTTACTGTCGTTTCCTACTCCGTATTATTTACGGGACATAAGATTCGTTATGGGCCCGAACTAAAAATGAATGACAACTCGATTGGTCATCTGTCCTTACTCCCGATGTGTTTTCAAAACTCATGAACCGACCATACCGACGTAGCCCAAAGAATTGCCAAACTTAAGTGGCAATGGGTACATTGCTCGCAGAAAGGATTGCCGATGGGGCCGAAAAGTTATTGAGTGGGGACCGCGAACCGGAAGACGTTGTGTTAGAAGGCCTCCCACTAGGTGGACAGATGATCTGGTGAGGGCTGTGGGAATCCGCTGGATACCAGGACCCGTCAATGTAGCGACACTTGGGGAGGCCTATGTCCAGCAGTAGACGTGTTTCGGCTGAAATGGATGTTGTGGACGGGCCTCGTATCTTCGTTGACGGACTTAGAGAGTAGACCCCCTAAATAGGCACTAAACCACACAATAAAGACAGAGTGTATAGTTTGCTACATGCATGTTTAAAGCTGCCTAATTTATCACACACGTCTTAATGTGCTACCTGAGCCAAGGAATGAATTTCAGGTTGATTCTTGCGAATTTATTAATGAAACTGTGATTAATGATTCCTTTCTCCCTCGATCTTTTGACTACTCATAACAACTGTCAAACATCTACAAATGACAGCCGAGATCAACGTTGTCTGTGACTGTAGTTGGTGCTTCCTACAAAAGTCAATAATTACTTTGTCGGCACAACGCCTACAATATCAAAGTAATCGATTTCCTTCCTACCTTCCACCATACGCGTAGGATGGCGAGTTAATACTAATACACTGATTTATCGATCCCCCTCATCCTGCAGTCAGGATAGGAAACTGGATTGTAATGGAGTTATAAATAAATAATGAGGAATCCTAGAAGTAGCCTACAGGTTACTCTGTGTCATGTAACGAAGATAGCCTTTTGTCTAACAAAATATGCCATTTTAAACCAAGAGAAAGAAGAAATAGAAAATACAGTCATACCCTTGAAAGAATCTGAACGAAAATGATTGATAATATAAAAAAAACGAATGTTTTCCATCAAAAAGCACAAATTGTCATGCCTTATTCCCGAATCTAACATTCAAAAGTCTATTCTTGTTCCAATTTTAAAACATCAAGAATATTGGCGACTTTTTTTTCTTTTCTGCAAAGCAGCGATACTTTTTGGTATAAATCTCCTTTATAAAATCCAAGATTTCAAAAACGTCAGCTATATAAAAGTTCGATTTGACGTTTTGAACTCATCAGCAAGTTCATCGAACCCCACAACGAGGCCCAATATCGGACGTATTAATGGCAACTTCATCATTAAACAATCATCGTAAACGTTAAAAACATTTCCGCAGGCTGTCAGTTAAAAAAATCCTTTTAAAAATCCTCGACACTAATCTTGTAATCGGTTGCAAACTGTAATGTGTTTTCTTTGTTAGATAAGATAAGAGCTGAATGTTTATTAGTCAGCTGATTAATGGCGTCGGAGTTTTGAGTTTTTTACTTTTATTTGAAAGTTTCAGTTACATAACATAACATCACGCCTGTAATACCTGAAGGGTAAGGCAGAGGTGTTTCTAATATATAGTACACCCACATTTCGCCAGTTATGTTTAAGTCACATGTAAAAGGGCCCCCTTTTGCTATCAAACGGGCACAAATCCAGACTCCGTAGCTGATTCTGAGGAATTCCTGATGGAAAAACCCAATAACACTTTGCCCGACCCGGAAATCGAACCCAGGACTTTTTACTCAGCAGTCGTGCTTGCGACCAATAGACCAACGAGGTAGTCCAAGGCAGAAGTTTAAGTTTTATAGTAAATTCAAATTCCGAACTCATCTAATGAAATAAGGCTGGGATTCGCAATTGATCGATAAAAAAAAAGATAGTCTCCAAACTCAGGCCGGGCTTGATTTAATCACTTCTTAGTAGGAAGTAATTAAATCCATGTTTCATTCCTACCCTAGCGTTTGTGCTAGGAAAAGACGAGACACAAGCTAACAAACAGGAATAAGTAGCCATGATGTATAATAAGCACTTTTTTTTTCTTTTTTAGGATGGGAAATCATCAAATGACTTCTCCCACTCTGGGCGGAGCGGGAGGGTGTCAGACTTTTACTGACTAAAACCTATCCATGTTCCTTCCTCGCCCTTTATGTTCCGGGGCCGCGGTATCTCTTCCGAACAGGCCCGCAACCCCGAATAAGCACTTACATGAACAATTAATGAAAGCTTTACTGTGTTTCAGCATCATCACCATCTGCCTTTATCCCAATTTACTTGGGGTCTGCGCAGCATGTCTGCTTCCATACTTATCTATTACTCGTCATCTCATCAGTCACCTCCTTTTTGAAATTTAATAAAATAATAATAATAAAAAAAAAAATTTTAATGGTGAGAATTAAACAATTTTTTTTTATTTTTTTTAACCGTATCATCCTTTTCAGAGTCCATCCATAGTTTGTTTGTTCTTCCTCTACTCTTATACTCATCTACATACAACAACATCTGCTCAACATTTTCCTCAAAGCATTTTCCTCATTCCTCCGCATTACATATCCATGCCACGATAACCGATGACCACAAAAAAAGCTTAACTGTGTATAAGCTTCCTAAACCTATGATAACTGGGTACACAAATATGGAATTGAAAATCACTAAATAGGATCATTCAGGGACTGAGTAGTCAACTTTATAAAATGTTCAACGGCTGGAATGCCCCAGTGTCAAAATGTACATGTAATTGTCACCGTAAAATTGTCAAATACGTTATATTACAATATAACGTGTCTCTCTAGCGATATTGTAAAGTCTCGAATTATTGTCAACTGAACATACGGAAGTATCTCTTGCCCCCATAAACGGGTCTTTGGGCACCCCCCCGTTAGGTTAGTTAGGTTCCTTTAAACCCTGCACTCGGAAATAGAGGCCCCGCGAAGCGGGGCTCCGTCGACTACGCTTTTTAGGGGAATATGAAGTGTTTTAAGGTTAGGTTATATTAATCGATATTTCTCAGGAATGGTACAGTATCTGGGCAAGGGGAACCCCTCCTTCACTCCACACCGCGTGAGTTGACTACCATCGCATGCATTTCACGAAAAATAATGCGTTTTATTGTAAGCAGTATGTTCATTTGACAATAATTCGAGACTTTACAACATCGCTAGAGATATTACAATATAACGTATTTGACAATTTTACGGTGACATAATCATGGTCACAAGGTCATAGTGACAAATGGTACACATCTCAAAATGCAAGTATAACAAAAGGTGTGACAGACAAAATGCTCGATTGATATAATGTAATACCCTGCCCATAAACACAATAAATTAAAATATCTACTTCAGAATTAAAGTACACGATAAAGATTGGAAAAATAAGTAGTCATCATAGCCTTTTCCCAACTACGTTGAGGTCGGCTTCCAGTCAAACTGAATTCAGCTGAATACCTGTATTTTACATGGAGCGACTGCCTATCTGATCTCCACAACCCAGTTGGGTATAATGATACCCTTAGTAAGACCGGTCGACATACGTTCGGGCCACTGTTTACCTGTCACGACTGTCAAAGATCTACAAAAGGCAGCTGGGACCTTCACGTGCTCATCACGGAGGCATGGAAGAAACTAGTTATGTAATGAGTGGTCACCCATCCACGTACCAACCTAGGCAAGCGAGGCTAATCTAAAGATTGACCCGAGCGACTGTTTTCTCTACAAGCTTCTTTGGACCTCCTCCACCTCCTCCCTCCGCCTGGAGATTGTAACTATTGTTTTACAAAAAAAGAAGGGCTTGTAAGAAACGTTCTGTTTACGCCCATAAGAAAAAAAGCGTTAGCGTTATGTTATATGTTGATCTCTATTACGTCACCACAAGTCGAGTTTCCCATTTATGTCGCAAGAAAATCGCCCACTACGATCAAAACAAAACAAACTAAAAATAGCATATTGTGTCATCAATGCATACTATACAGGGTGGAATTTTACAATACCACTTGGAGGGAAAGAACTCTCAATACTGGAGATAGCAAATTTTACTTAAAGGAGACATTCCTTTATTTAAAAAACTATAACCGGGAGTCGGTTTTATTTTTTGCAAAAAAGTTTTTGTTTTTCACTTTTTAGGTTTACTTGTGCTTACCCAGCGTGGCGTGATGTTATGTTATGAACGGGTGTAAACAATAGATAGACATGAGATTTCAGCAATCCCAGTCCATTTGGTATCATTTATGAAGGAGTTCCGTTGCCTATCTCCGAAGTTCTTCATCAGATCTTCACCAAATTGAAATGGGTTCACTTTAAGAAAGTATTCTTCCAAAAACTACCCAAATCACATCTAGTGTGCCTATTATTGGAAGAGTTCTCTCAATTTCTCCAGGATCTCATCATCAGATCCCGATTTGATGATTATGGGACCACCTGGGAAGTACACCCTTTCAAACAAAACAAGAATAATTCAAATCGCTCCAGCCATCTCCGAGTACCTAATCGGAGAACATACATAAAAAAATAAAAAAAGGTTCCGACGAATTGAGAACCTCCTCCTTTTTGAAGTCGGTTAAAAGAAACAAGTCTGCGTTCACAGTTTCTCGAAAATTATTTTGCCACACTCGGGCATCGAACCCGGGATGGATCGACTAAAGTTCGACAAAATTACTTTCTGTACCTTTTTGACATCAATCGATAGGGTCAATCAAATGGATCAAATCTCTCTAACAAACATGATAAATTAAATGAAAGGAAAACCATGAATAAAAGTGCTTTATCTTGTTGAATTTATCCTATTGAATTTTTAACTGTTCTTTGGTTTTCATGGTTTTCCTTTCATTTAATTTATCATGTTTGTTGGAGAGATTTGATCCATATGGCTGCCGATTGATGTATAAAAAGTCCTGTACTTTTTTGACATGACTTATTCTTCGATCGATCGATGTTATTTTTTCGAACTTTAGTCTGTTCGATTCCCGAGTATGGCAAGCGATTTTTTGAAAATATGTGAATGCAGATTTGTTTCTTTTAATAAATAAAGGAATGTTTTCTTTGAATAAAATTGTCTATCTGCAGTATTTCGAGTACTTTCCCTCCAAGTGGCATTGAAAATTTCCACCCTGTATACTTACTGAAGTTTGTATTTCAATTCATAGGAATACACGTGTAAAAGAGCATTTACACAAGGATGCCCTAAAAAATATTGAATAAATAATATTTTTTCAATTTATACTTCCTCTAAAACTGGTTCTTATCGCACTATGATTAGGTTCAATATGCAATGTATTTCACACGCGTGCGTTTTTTTTTCGTATACGAGTATGACCACGTGTATCGGTGTACGGAAATAAAATTTTCCACAGATATAATATTATACTTAGACGAAGTTCAAATCGGTTCAAGCCTGCAGTCGGCGGTCATACGGCGGCGTAAATAGTTTTTGAATTATTATTTAAATTGTGTGTATAAATAGAATATCATAATGTATACAGGATTACAAACAAACAAATTAACATTTATTTGTGTTCTAAATTCAAAAGTATTAAAAAAAAAAACAATTTTTCATAGGTAAATAGGCTGTTTAGCGGTTTCATACCTTTGCTTCTCCTTCAATCTGGCGAAAGCAATTAAAGCGCGGAAAAAACAGAAATACAAATCATTTAATAGCATAGGATAACAGACAGAGGTATCGCTGACTTGGAGGTCGGAAATAATCCCACACAAACAACCGGTATAATATACAATCCTAAGATATCCTAACCCAGATCCGAAGGAACATGGATGGGTTTTAGTCAGGTTCCCATGGTCCATCCGTCCGTGTGACAATTCTCATCCAAATCCTTTCAGACAAAGTTATTTTGAAAGAACGTTAAGCTGTTGGTCCAGGCTGCCATTTGTCCATCTTTGACAGTCGTTACAGGTAGTCAGTGGCCCCAAAAAGTCTGACAACCAGTCTTAGCAAGTGGTATCGTATTATTCAGTATTAACTGGTTTGTGGAGGTCAAATAGGCAATCACTCCATGTAAAATACTGGTATTCAGCTGCATTCGGTTAGACTGGAAGCTCACCCCAACATAGTTGAGAGAAGGCTTTTAAATGATTTTTAATAACTTCACGGCTGTAATTCTCGAAGAGTAAGGCACAGATGTACCTAACAGTAAACCCACATTTCAGCAATTATGTTTAAGTCCCATTTTATAAGGGGCCAGCCTATTGCCATCAACCAGACACGAATCCAGACCCTAAGCTTGCCGTGTCGACGGCGCGTTCGTGTTCCACGCGTGCTTCAAAGAGATGTCAGCATAAGGGGAGGGGCCCGCAAGGGCCGAAGCCTGCCGGGGTTGCGGGCCTGGTCGAAAGAGATACCGCGGCCCCGGAACATAAAGGGCGAGGAAGGAACATGGATGGATTTTAGTCAGTACAAGTCTGACATTCCCTCCCGCTCCGCCCAGAGTGGGAGAAGTCATTTGATGATTTCCCATCCGAAAAAAAAAAAAAAGACCCTAAGCTTGCTACTTAGAAATTCCTGATGAAAAAACCCAATAACACTTTGCTCTGTCTGGGAATCGAACTCAGAACTTCATGCTCAGCAGCAGTTACTACTATTTCTTTAAAATACCTTACATAGATTTAGGCAAAATATTTACCATTTGTTCAACGATGAAAATTAAAAATAATGGCTGAATGGCCGGCCACAGAAAAAAAAAACTAAATAGGCGTTGAAAAAAACTAAATATTTTCCTTGTATTCGTAGTGTTTACCTCGGGTTAAAGACTTGTGGAAGCAACTTATTTAGTCCCTCGAACTATTAACCCCGTCTCGGGACTAAATAAGTTGCTTCCACAGGGTAACAACGTACTATTTCATAATATGGGGGTCATTTATCATGAAAAAGGTAACAAAAAGAAACCATTTATCATGAAAAAGGTAACAAACAACAGAAAAACACAAAGGAAACACTGCAGTAGAGCAACGACGCAGTCTAGTTTTAATAAAAAACACAATATTTTCCTGGCCATAAACACCTCGATCTCTTTTACAACAAATTCTCGGAAAAAAAGAATGTAACAATTAATTCAGATCAAGAGAAAAGTGTCGAATGTAGAACGTGTACGCATACCGTATTAAAGAAACTAAGATTTGCATCTGAAGCGGGGTCATTGTCCGATCTCGCGGACGCTGCCGCTGATTGAATTTCAGACTTCAATAATTGGTAAATAAATTATCAAAAGGTTATTGTGTGCAATCGAAGTTTTTATTGAGTGTTGCTGTTTGGTTTGGCTGAATCAATATGTAAAAATAAAAATTGGTTTGTTCAAACCAATGGTACAATAGGAATTAAGGTCCGTGTTCACCGAAAAGATAACAGTCTGATTATGTAAAACCAGCTGTCACTGTGACATGTTCCCATACAAAAATGTGTTTTAAACAGCTGTTTTAGATAATCAGAGCGTTATCTTTTTGGTGAACATGGACCTAAGTCAAACACTCATCTGTCTAGCCTTTTACCAAACATGTTAGAGTTGGATTCTTGTCTGATCTGTTGCATCTGAATACCAGTATCTAACATGGAACGACAGCAACGACTGCCTATCTGGCCTTCACTATCTAGTTGCTGAGTAATACGATACCCCTTGATAAGACTGGTAGTCAAACTTTCAGGTCACTGAATACACGAAGTTCTATTTTCTAATATCTATTTTCTAAATGTATACAACCTACAACTCGTAGTTACGGCAATATATTAAAAAGAAAACTAGCTTGTCATTGTCATTATCTGACATGGGGTGTTAGGTTATTTTCGTTACGGAATTTCTGGTTTCGGTCTCCACGCTCAAGGCCCGCGATAGAAGCTATGCAATAGCTTAAAAAAAAAACAAAAGAGTTACCTTTATATTATTTCCTTTTCGGGATAATGTACGCGTGATAGGTATAGTAAGGTAAGTATAAATAAACATTTACCTTTTTCACTAGTAAAAACTGCATGTACCCTCTTGTGATACTGTCAAAGATTAATTTATGTAGTACAGACACGACATAGCTTTTAGTAGATAGTGAAAACTACGACACGAAAAAGGTGGGCTTGATAGCAAAATTATTCACGTTCTAACTGGTTATGTTTATAGTTTTAATGACCTTTAATGAAAAGAAAATAATGGTGTGAAGATATTATCATCATTGCGTATAATCATCAGCTTAATGTAGATGTGATGTTTTTGAATGATGGATTTTAAAGTCTTTGGAAGACTTCAGGATACTTCAGGATCACAAGGAGACATTGTATCGACATTCACACAGATTTTCAGATTACAGATTCACGTTAAATGCTTACAGTACATAATCATCTGCCTGACCTTTTCCCAATTATGTTGGAGTCAGCTTCCAATCTAACTAAATGCAGCGGAATACCATTATTTTACACGGAGCGACTGCCTGACTGGCCTCCACAACGCAGTTGAAATATTTTCCAGATGAAAAACTAAACCTACTTTTTTTTCCTACTAAACATAATATAACATAATATCACGTCTATAATAATCGCCAAAAGATAGACAGAGGTGACCCTAATAGTGCAAACACATTTCACCAGTTATATACTTTAAGTCCCTTGTAATAGGGGCAAGACTAATGCCATCAACCAAACCAATTCAAAACTATGAAACCTTATGCAGTAGCTAAACCACAAAAACACAACAAACAATCGGTAAATCAATTCACAATGCTATTCACATGAAAGCTAATGGACACATTGGCGAAAAAGCAACCTACTTAGATAGGACAAATAACAAAGTAAGTAGAACAAAACAAATAAACCTATGATATTGTAGTACTCTCATTCCAACGACAATAGACCTCACACAGCATCAGCTGAA
This sequence comes from Xestia ashworthii, assembly GCA_950022955.1. Lineage (NCBI taxonomy): Eukaryota > Metazoa > Arthropoda > Insecta > Lepidoptera > Noctuidae > Xestia > Xestia ashworthii. The sequence continues at coordinate 14,288,782 of OX465570.1, read as the reverse complement.
CAGCAAGATTAAGCAGATGAAAAACAAATAAACAGACTAAGACGCTGCAACGATTCCTTTCATCGGCCACTTAAGTTAAGCATGCACATTCATCACCGGCTTTTTCCTTCTATACCAGAGTTAGTTTGTAAACACGTACTGAGTCACCGCCACAGTTCCGATCCCGTGTTATAGTCGTTTTGTCTGTCTGCCTGTCTGTATGACTCGGAAGTGAAAGTGTATAGAAAGCGGTGAAAATCTCGGCGAGCGCACGATCTTTCCCCGTTCGAACACTCTAGACAAATGCAACGCCTATGCAGCTCTGTTTCTATGTACCTACGTATTGTCTCAGGTTTACGATCAGTCGGAGACATAGAAATGTGAAATCGAAGACCGCACGAGAATTCTAATCCGTCTTTGTCGGTTAGGCTATTGAAGGTTTCTAGTTCTTCAGTTTAAAGACATCCTTATTATGAACTCTAATCGAGAGTATAACAATCTCGATTGAATGAATTACCTGTTAGCTGTTAGTCTCATTAAAAAAGATCAAAAGAAATCATCATTAAAACACAATCATAAGAACATTGTTGCTTGTGACCTACTTTCAATACACGCGATTCTGACATCAAAATTTGAGTAGATAGAGTTGAAATTGGTGTAGATGAACAGAAAAAAGTGAATGGTTAATGTCAAGAACACGATAAAAATATCTAGGGAGAGTATGAAGAGTAGATCACGGTCAAATATAGACTTTCTCCACTTTCTCTGACCTAAATGTGTGGTATTGTCGTAGGTCGACTGGTTGGCCTTCAGGGTGCCTCCACTTTTGGTTTTATCCGTCACTTTCATTAACCTATGTATGTAGAAAGTTGTGACGTAGCATTTTAGGGCGTCGAAGGTAAAAGTACCCGGAGAGAGTTGGGAATTAGGTCGATAGATGCTTGAGATAAACCACAAGAGGCTCTTGAAGATGAGGGACACGAGTCAGATGACGATTCAAATAAAACCAAAGCTGTTGTGACTGAAAGAAAGTTCAGAGATCTAGATATCAGAATAAATAGATCAATAGCTGAACAAGGAAACAGGCACACGAAGAGGTAGAACACAATACATTGAATACAATGATGACCAGTTATGCTGTTCAGAAAGTGTCATTTGACATCTCTAATGTATTGAGAATACATAAATCAAAGACTATCTCGTCACTCAAATCAATTCACAGTCACCTGCATAAAAAGTTTAGACACAGACAATGTCTAAACTTCTAAATGTAGACCGAAAGCGTGTCACTTATACTATATAGACTATCACTTAAAGATTATGTAACACCCATAAATGTTTTATCAAAGTCCGTTTTGATTTGGAGAGAGGGGTTGAGTTTGATATACATATTTTGATATCAATGCAACACCAGTAGAGCACAGCAATCCCAACATTCAAATGACATGATTCTTCAAAACTTTGGGAAGTTGGAAAACGAAACTGATGAATAATTTTGTGGGCAGCACGGGTGTATTGCTCTATTTGACCTACAATATTTACACTGCCCTTTGATTGCATAAAAACTTTTTGGACAGTTTCAATGATGATGATGATGATGATGATGATGATGATGCCATAGAGCTAGACTTCGGCCACAGTCGCTGCATTCGATGGCATTCTAGGGCGATTGTGTGAGAGCTATGGTGTATCTTTCATGTGCTCTCAAGTGGCTAACGTATCCAACTTTGCCCCAGAAACTCCGAGCACAAAGTGGACACGTCAGAACACCATGGACGACATTGTAGTAGGGTATAGCTGGCTGTAGGTGGTCGACCTTTAAAGTTATCACGTTCTAAATCTAACTGCGAGCTCCTTTTCCCTTCAAAGGCGTTACCAGCTGATGCACAGTTTCAAAATATTACTAACTAATACTTTTAGTTATTATTTAGAAAGATGAAAAAAAAACATGTACCAACTTCAACTGATTTCGTTTGAAACGAAACTACGGAGGATACATACTTATCTTAGTCCATAGAGTAGAATAAGTATATATTCTTAGTCGTTCTATTCTTTACGGAGGAAACATACTTATCTTAGTCGTTCTATTCTTTAAAGCAAAGTGTTTATTACCTACCGCTTTTCTAAAATGTGAAATCTAAGGGCAAGGCCCGACGCGTGGGCTGTCAATTGACACAACATGGGAAATCTTATTGTTTGCAGAATACAACGTTGCCTAGGGAAATGTTACTTTAGTCGTAATTAGTGTCTACTCTTTCGTGACATGAGAGCATGCCAATGGTATCAAATAATAATAATAGACGACAAAAAAATCTAATTAGTCCGTCAGGTAAATCAAAATTGACGAAGATACGACGCTTTTAAAATTCCCAATACGTCGCGCCTAGGTAACATTTTTAGCTAGTTCCCGTCACGAGCTCCCGAGTTTTGATGCGTTTTATCTTTGTCAATATTTATTCATTTACGAAATACAAAAAATGGTGTCCATTATATTTCAATAATCTAACTGATGGACTAAATAGATTTATATTTTTTATGTTTGATACTGTCGTCATGCCTACTGAGGAAATCCGAAAGAAAAATAGCAACGGGAGTTGTAGAGTAGAAATGAAATGAGAAAAATAGCAACGGGAGTTGTAGAGTAGAAATCAAATGAGAAAAATAGCAACGGGAGTTGTAGAGTAGAAATGAAATGAGAAAAATTTAACTACTTACCTACTACTTATTAGTTTAGTTTTTCATACATTTTCACCGATTTCTCCGTGATAACTGGTCTGATTTAAGTGATTCTTTTTTTGATTTGGTAGAAGAAGAGCTCGCACTATGATCCCATATGTTTTATTAATTTGGCAAGTCGGTGCCAAAAAAGTTAATGAAGCCAATAAAAATCACCCACTTCCGAAAGTAAAGCTTTTTCCACTTTTTTGTGTTTTTGAAGTGAAAACTTCTTTAGCGGCGTTGTGCACTTTTTGGGATGGGTAAAAAATGTTAAACTCGCGTCAGGACACGCGCGTCAGGACCTGATCGAAAATTCATAAGACGGAGGGAGAGTAGAGTAGAATAGTAAGGTATCGGTAATGCGAAATTATTCTTCCCTAACCATTCCAAAATATCAAAAATGTACAACGTTAATGTTCAAGTTTTCACTTCTGCCGGCACTCCCGGAGTGCAACCCGTTGTTTTTCTTTTAAAGTCGGTATTTTTTTCAAGAAAGTTTTTAGTAAAACATAAAGGTCTCTTTCCCACCACCTTTTCTACTTCTCATTCTTGCTCTTGTTCAATCCAATATTAGAGTACCTATTTCCTTGTATCATCTTGTTTTACCTACTTATAACAATGCGTAGGCTGTCCTAGTGTAGGTTTTAGAAACCCCTACCTAAATAGAGGTAGGTGTGGATAGAAACTGCATTCTACGCCGAGTTCGATTTAGAAAACTTTTGAGTGAAAGCGAAAAAATATGCCATTTCATATTCATGATAATCTGGGATTAGAAATTATGGGTAGGCAGACAGCTAACTGCACAGTTTTCCCACGCTTGTCAAGAATTAAAATCCCATCATGTTTGCTTGCAGTGTCCCACTTCTGAGTTCTAGTCACTTTCTCTAAGTCTAGTAGATTTTTTTTCAGTTAAAAATTCGCGTTGTAGCCTTCTCTAGAATCCAGTGCCCAAATCCAATTCAGGCCAATAACCGTGAACATTAATTCTTTAGCCATTTACTACCAACTTAAGTACTTCACGTATAGTCAAATCATAATTACTTACTGTATCAGTCTTTCAGTAGTTTTAACACAACGGATTAGCGCCAATGAAATAACTGTGCAGCAGTAGCGAAGGGTAAATTTTTGTAACAGGTAAGCCAGCCCGTTGCATATTTTTAATAATGTTTGAAAAAACCATACATCGAACCATTTGTAGTTTTATCATGTTTGGGCAATCACATGCTAACTCAATTACATACATTGTTTTTCTTTTGGCAATGGTAGACTCCAGTGCAGTGGTTTTTCTGAAGGGAAGCCGGTAGGTTTCGAGTTGTGTGATGCCCTCGCCACTGCTGTGCAGGTGGCTATACATATATATACAGTATATTATACTGGTCCATCGGAGACGTAAAGAAGAAGAAGCGTTGATCTTTATTTACTTATCAAATTTTAATATCCCAGACGGTACCTAAGTATGCTTCGGGACAGTGAGGGCTTGAAGGACTGAAGGCTCGGCTATAACGAGTGAACAACTTTATACCTCATGTAGATGTAGGTAAGCAAGTTTTCCCCTAGACTGTCACCTGAAAAATGGAAATCAACCGAATCCCACTTTTGACAAGTGAAATTTTACGCGGAGTTCCTCCGTTTTATAGTACGAGGACGTTTTTGTCAAATTAAGGGCCTACGCAGACGAGGGACTTGCGTCCGTAGACCACGCCAAAAATGTTCATTAAGTATTTATATTTCTATGGCCATGAGATTTACGGACCCTCGTCTGCGCAGGCCCTAGCTGACTAAAACCACACGGCGACACATTTACAGTCTCCTGAATCCTGGCTCTGTATCCTGGCTGGATGGCTCTTGAAATCTTCTTTGGGAGGACTTAATTATCAGTCTCGTCAGCTACAGTAGAGCCCAATGTACCTATCTACCAATGTGAGCAGACTTTGTTGTCTGTAGCAGGTCATTGAACTCAAGCATTATTTCTTTCTGTCTATAATCCTCGAAAGGGTAAAATATTTTAATAAAAACTAAGCAAATGTCCTTTACTTTGCTCAAAAACTTTTCTTAAAATGTCTGAAAACTATGTAATACGAAGAAATTTGTCTATAGCTATCTCCACGAGCAACACTTTATCGCGTTTGCGTGTAGTTCACCGAAAATCAAGCCAGACCCGCATGGTAAAAGTTGCCAAGCAAATGTCAATGACCCGCGGCTTGTGCGATTTTGACCTTAACAAAGTTTATGTAGCAAAGTCAGTGAAAGTGGGGGCATCAATCAGTTTGCGGGGAAAGTGCGGAACCCTTCGGTTATGACGTTTTAAAAAATGCCAATTTGTTAGGGCAACACCGTAGAAGTACCTCATTGACATTGTTTGATATTTTGTAAGTACTTCGAATTTACGAAATTGGTACTTATGGTGTATTGATGTAGCGCAAGTGTAGCATGGTTCTTTTGGCGCTTTGAATGACATTGTCAAAAAAGCGCCTTTTTAGGGTTCCGTAGCCAAATGGCAAAAAACGGAACCCTTATAGTTTCGCCATGTCTGTCTGTCTGTCTGTCTGTCTGTCTGTCTGTCTGTCCGCGGATAATCTCAGTGACCGTTAGCACCAGAAAGCTGAAATTTGGTACCAATATGTATATCAATCATGCCGACAAAGTGCAAAAATAAAAATTTAAAAAAACATTTTTATTAGGATACCTCCCCCAGACGTAAAGTGGGGAGCGATTTTTTTTTTAATTTTGACCCTGACGTGTGATATATTGTTGGATAGGTATTTAAAAATGAATAGGGGTTTTCTAAAATCATTTTTTGATAATATTAATATTTTAGGAAATAATCGCTCCGAAAGTCAAAAACAATGTGTCCCCCCCCCCTCTAACTTTTGAACCATAAGTTTAAAAAATATGAAAAAAATCACAGAAGTAGACCTTTATATGAACTTTCTAGGAAAATTATTTTCAACTTGATGAGTTGAATAGTTTTTGAGTTATATAGCACTTTTTCAAAAAAACGCAAATGATAACTTTGTTTTTCATACAAATACTATGAAAAACAAAGTTATTTTTGCTGACGAAAAATGTTGGTATTTTTAATGGTCTGGGAAGCTACGGAACCCTACAGTGAGCGTGGCCCGACACGCTCTTGGCCGGTTTTTTTTTAACTTTTTTTTAAATTGTCTATGGAAATTGTATTGAAAATACAAGATGGTGAATAAAAAAACTATACTGCGCCATAGTTGTTTACCTCTGTGCCTGTATCTAATTGCAACCCGATTTATTGAGAATCTATTAATTTAAAGCTGACCTTAAATTTAAGTGTATTGAATTAATTAGCTGATAAATAAACATTAAAAACTCTCTTAAAACATTTAGTACCCATGAAACTTAATTTTTGGGTATTTTGGAATGTAAATATGGCGCCATCTACTTATAGTCGGATTCAAAACTATGCGAAAACTTATAAACGTGTTCAGCATTTTGATTAAAGGTAGGTATTTAACCTTAAGTTTTAATATGTAGTGTCTAAGTTTAGAGTTGACGGCATCAGCACATTGGTACCTACCTATACCTATGTTTGTAGGTAGGTACCTAATATCTACCACAAAACCGAAACTGAAAACTGCAACAGAGGTCACCGACCCGTATGTTCAGAAAAGTCAGTGCTAGTAAAGCGAACGACCGGAATGTTTTATAAGAAATCTTCATCAAGGGATGACATGAAAAAGAACAGGTAGGTAGAAAAGATAAAAGGAGGTAGGTACTTAGGTACTTAACAAGTTTCTACCTCTAAGTGGCGGATGTGTCAGGATAACCAAATTCTGTTGGACACAATACGTAGACCTAGGCCGGTAACCAGTAAAACTTTTGTTCCTCATCCTTATTGAATGAGGCTCAAGAAAGATAGAGTAGGTATTTCTTACATTAACATTTTACAGAAGCCAATAGTTTATTAACTGAACGATAACGGCATTATTTGTCGTGGCTCCTCGTTCATGTTATTCGCTTGATCGCATGCAATATTTCGCCGCAGGTGCAATTTGCCCATGCGATTTGCCTTGCATGTCGATTTACGAGTCGTGTTTTGTTCATCGCATATTACGATCGAACCTTTTCGTGAATTTCACGAATTAATTTTACTAAACTCTTACATCTAATAAAAGCTGGATAACTAATTAAAATTTGTTCTTATCAAATATTTTATTTGGTTATCATGACATCTGTCGTCAACGCGTGGAACAAATTTTAAACCTTGAAATACAGCGCCATCTCTTGACAAGTTCATGAACAACTTCGGATATCGGATTCGCAAATAAAAACTGTTTTATCGACATAAAATCGAGTTTGACATTTGTGTTAATGTTACCAGAAACTGAAATTTGAATCTACCAGAACGTAAAAAGAAATACTCGAAGCATTCAACTTACTTTTCTGTTTAAAAAAATAAGTATTGATGGAAGATGTAAAAGATTGGTTTAGTAAAACTCCAACCCTCCTATACTTCAAAGAGGTCTGTCACAATTTGGCCACAAAATTAATAAAAATATGCTTGAGAAAGCTTAATTTTATTTCTCTGTGGAGTGTTCTAAGTAAATATCACAATTTTTCTTGTATTAGTGTGTTAGACTCTTAAAACACTCAAATGCATGGAAATATGTGATAGTCTTCTTAACGGAACAACATCTTACTACACAAAGTGATTAGAACTCCAATTCGTAATAATAACAGAAACTAATTAGAGATCATTATGTAACATCTTACAACTCGCCAAAAGAATGAAGATAAGACATCGTTTGATGATTTCTATATTTTTTCACGTAAACAGAAACCAAAAATCAAAAGCAGAATAAAGCGGCCAAGTTCGAGTCGGACTTGCCCATGAAGGGTTCCGTAGCAGCAAGTAACATTATATAAAAGTTCTTATAGCTCGTTGTAACTTTGAGTTTATTGAATGAAAGGTAAATTGTGGTTTACGATCTCGTATTACGTGTTAAAAAAAAAGTGGAAGTTTACATGGTAATGTAGATTATATATTTTTTTTAGTTTTATCATTCTCTTATTTTAGAAGTTAAAGGGGAGCGGGGTGCACGTTTTACCACTTTGGAAGTGTCTTTCGCGCAAACTATTCAGTTTAGAAAAAAAACCGGCCAAGAGCGTGTCGGGCCACGCTCACTGTAGGGTTCCGTAGCTTCCCAGACCATTAAAAATACCAACATTTTTCGTCAGCAAAAATAACTTTGTTTTTCATAGTATTTGTATGAAAAACAAAGTTATCATTTGCGTTTTTTTGAAAAAGTGCTATATAACTCAAAAACTATTCAACTCATCAAGTTGAAAATAATTTTCCTAGAAAGTTCATATAAAGGTCTACTTCTGTGATTTTTTTCATATTTTTTAAACTTATGGTTCAAAAGTTAGAGGGGGGGGGGACACATTGTTTTTGACTTTCGGAGCGATTATTTCCTAAAATATTAATATTATCAAAAAATGATTTTAGAAAACCCCTATTCATTTTTAAATACCTATCCAACAATATATCACACGTCAGGGTCAAAATTAAAAAAAAAATCGCTCCCCACTTTACGTCTGGGGGAGGTACCCTAATAAAAATGTTTTTTTAAATTTTTATTTTTGCACTTTGTCGGCATGATTGATATACATATTGGTACCAAATTTCAGCTTTCTGGTGCTAACGGTCACTGAGATTATCCGCGGACAGACAGACAGACAGACATGGCGAAACTATAAGGGTTCCGTTTTTTGCCATTTGGCTACGGAACCCTAAAAATGAGTTTCAGTTCTAAGTCTACGGAAGCCCCAACATTTTTTTTTCTATTTTTGTGTGAAAATCTTAATGCCGTTCACAGAATACATCTACTTACCAAGTTTCAACAGTACAGTAGTTCTTATTGTTTCGGAATAAAGTGACTGTGATATACGGACGGACAGACAGACAGACATGACGAATCCATACGGGTTCCGTTTTTTGCCATTAAGCTACGAAACCCTAAAAAACACTACTACAAAAAGCGCACGTGCGTTGGCAACACTAGGCAGCGGCTGCCATCTGCCATTCTGCCATGATTTGGCGTTTGTCTTGTCATAATTATAATAGTGCATCGTCTTAGAAAACTACAAAAATGCTTTATGAAAAGCTTTATTGGGTACAAGTGTTCTTACTATCTCTACTATTTAGTTCTATTCTAGCAGAATGGAACACAAGGGATTATATAAGACGAGAGCATTCTCTCACAAAACCTTACCAAGGTGAGTGACCCCAGCCCGGTGACTTTGATCCTACCTCGAATTTGCGCCAACAATAAAATTAATCAATTAAATTAACTACAGGAGGTGGATATTCGGTGCCTTACTGGGACTTCTTAGGTAACACTATTGTGACTTCGAACTACGTAAGACTAACGCCTGACTTGCAGTCGAAATCAGGGGCTATTTGGAATACTGTGGTAAGTTCAAACATGACATTTAGTTGGCCCCCCGTACGCCAAAACGCGATAACTCAAGAAGTGTTTTAAAAAACGTGAAAATTTGTCTAACTTTTTCAAAAAATTAATTTATTTTCATGGTTTGCCGGTTTTGGTCAGTGGGTCGTCATAGGGGCGGATTTTTTTTTATTTATGTTCCAGTATAGATACAGATATTTGATTAGTCCATCAGATCTAATCATCAGGTCCATGAGATGACAAGAGCAAAATAAAAACCTGAATTTTTTGAGATATCGCTTATTTTGGTTTATGATAGCAAAACTATCACTTTGTTAGCTATGAATAAATGCATGATAAGGTGTTATTTACGTACTCAAAGAGCCACGAGGCGACTCTGATCTGTGAAATATACAACATGTAAGAAATTTAAATGTAAAACCTGAAATTAGTTTGTTCAGAATCGTTTGCTGAACCGATTTCTATAATTTTTAATATACTTAGGTCATATTTTATCCCAAAAATAAATAAAACTACGTAAATTATAGTCATACTATCCCTGTACAGTCAAAACAAACTTGTATATAGATAAACCAAGATAAATTGGCAGATCTACATGTTCCCTAATGAGTTTTGTTAATCTAGAATGCAGAATACAATGTAACATTTTCACATGCTAATGCAAACTAAGTATGTTTGCTCAGTTGTTTTGTTGAATTACAATATACAAGAGTAATTCATATTTGAATATTGAAACACAAAACAGTAAAAAAAATGGTTGTCTGTAAAGTCGGTTTACGGACGATAGTTTAAAGTGACAACGTCATAACAAAACATTGATGAAATGATTGCATACATACGCTCCAAATCATAACGTTACAATGAGCGTAACGGGATTTTTTTGTGAGTGCAGCCGGCGTTCATCGATTTATTAGACATTGTCATGTCAAAATTTGAAAATTGTCCCGTAGGATATTGCTGGGATAACAATTTATCCTATATCTTAACCACAGTCATGGTTTATCTCTATACCAAATTTCTCTAATCTGTACACTTAGAAAAAGTAAATGGTTATTTTGTTAGTATTTACTTTGAGTTAAAACCTCTTGATATAGAATACCTACCTACTTCATTTATCAGGAATATTCTTTTAAATTGTGTGACTAAGACATTCTTCCAAGGAAGTGATAATAAAGTTGACATAAAACTGAAAAGTTGATTATCTTTATGGTTTTTCCATTTTATGGCCATACATGCTTTGTTTTATAGGAAAATGTATTTTTTGCATTCTCTTGCTTATTTTCGAATTTATATTTGACTCCGAAGCTGAAGTCGACGTCACAATAGTTATCTCCGAAGCTGAAGTCCATGTTACAATAGTTATGAAAAGGCTGTTGTTTCATAAACTTGTCTGCGCTGCAAAATAATAGTTTAAAGAAATTCTCAAAATTCTGCCTAAAAATCCCTTAATTAAATTCACATAATACCATCTCTTGTCATAAGCTGTCATAACATGATTCTATAACAACCATAACAATAGTTCCATGTCATCGGTATCAATTTCAAACCCAATAAAATCATCCTTAGTTACCAGATTATAATGCTTTCCTTGTTATGCTACACCCCTCACATATCTATAATTATGGAATGACCTATGAATAAATCATAAACATTGTTAGGCTTTATGCAACACGGTCTATTGTCTCTGACTAGGACAAAAACCTCTTTTACTTTGTCTATGAATACTCAAGTAAGTCATAGACCTCTTCAAGTACAATACAATGTACCATAGGCTTAAGCCTGTGAGTGTGACTTTGTCTCGATGAATTCTGTATTTCAACGTACACCTACCAGCAGATAGGTAATTTAATAAAAAACCCTATTGGTCGCTCCTATAGGGTTTTGTATTAAAGTAGCTATGACACTGTCTTTTCTAAGATTTCAAGCTATTCCTGTATCAGAATTTGTTCAGTTTCAATTAATCCTATTGCTAAATAGGATTAAGTAGCAATTTATTGTACTTAAGAGACACCTGTAATGAATACCTTCCTAAATAAACCTTAAGCCATACATTTTTATTGTTGAATATTTGATGTATGCACTGTTGGCATACTTCTTTTAAATAATTAACAAGGGCATTAGGAATGCAACAAAATGATAGACAGACTTGCATTTTATAGTTTGGTTATGGAGTTGTTAGCCATCCAAACGCTAATGAGTATTGTTTGTTCATTGATTACAAAGTCATTTGTGTAGCTGGGTTGTTAACCTACTATCACACTTCTTTAATATATCTAACTGGATTCTGAAGTGTACCTATTGATAAGAAAACAAAGGATATGATGTCATAAAATGTGTCATTGATCAAAGTAGGAACTAAAAGCAATTTGTCTGATCGAAGATCTACTTTTGATATCACACGGATCTAATGTTAACAGTTGAATCACTATCATCAATTTCATCACCACATATTACAAAACAAAGTCCTCCGCCGCGTCTGTCTGTTTGTCTAGCTGTCTGTTCGCGATAAACTCAAAAACTACTACACCGATTATCATGCTGTTTCGAATGGATAGAGTGGTTCTTGAGGCAGGTTGAAGTATATAATTTTTACGCGGGCGAAGCCGCGGCGTAGCCGCGGGCATCAGGTAGTCGACACATAAATCTTTTTATGACAACTATGGTTATAAAATCAAGTTGATTCTAACCTAACAGATAGATTTGTTGCTGGAGAATTTGTTTCGCCACTGCTTCCCATCTTAAACGTTAGGAAGTTAGGGATCAACTTATTTAGTTTTTAGATCTAAAAAAAGAAACCGATTCATAAACAAGTAATCTATACTAATATTATAAAGCTGGAGAGTTGGCTCAGGAACGACTGGTTAATAATTCGCTGGACATTAACACACCACCACCATCTAGTGCCACACTAAGCAAGGCTTGTGTCGTGGACACCAGATAGTTGATATACTACATACAACGTGTAACATTAAATGCGCAAAACCTCAGACACCCCAAATGATTTTTAATTCAATTGACCTAATTCTGAGAGAATAAAAAAACATTTAAAAAAATTAAAGGTTTTATGTGCTGTTTTAGTTTACTGGCAATTATATTTACTGGCAAGAACTATTATTATCTCGCGTATGGGAAAATTTAAATTGGACAACAACCATTTGTGTTTGTTTGTTTACCTATTTTGGCGGGTTTGCGCACGTGATGGCTTGACCTAACAATATATAGACATGGCAACATTTTTAATGAAGATTTTTTGAAAAATGTGACCTATATTAAAAAGTGGTTTAATTGATTCTGCTCGTGATTCTGATCAAACTATTTTCAGGTTTTGCGCATTTAACGTTACACGTTGTATATACTTTTTTTGTTTGTTATAAATATAAACATCCATGACTAGGAAACAAATGTCCATGCTTATCACACAAACTCTTGCTCCTACCGGGATTCGAACCCAGTACCCTTTTTTTTTTTTTTTTTTTTTTTAGGATGGGAAATCATCAAATGACTTCTCCCACTCTGGGCGGAGCGGGAGGGAGTGTCAGACTCGTACTGACTAAAACCCATCCATGTTCCTTCCTCGCCCTTTACGTTCCGGGGCCGCGGTATCTCTTTCGAACAGTCCCGCAACCCCGGCAGGCTTCGGCCCTTGCCGGCCCCTCTCTTCTGCTGACATCTCTTTGAGGCGCGCGTGGAACACGAACGCGCCGTCGACACGGCCTGTCGTCACTAGACGGACGGACGGCTAGCTAGCCCATAGCTAACCGTCCACAGGCCCGCATCTACGGTGGCCGGTAGCCACCACGTGGCCCCCGACGCCCGGTGCGTCTCCCGCGGCGGCCGGGAAGAGAGGCTCTCTCCCTCTCTTGTTCCGCCACCTCCTTCGCCAGCATGACTGCTTCGCAGAAGGAGGTGACGGCTTCCCATTCCGTCTCGCTCCGGACCATGGATTGAACCAGGGCCGGACGCGAGAGGTCGCCGCCGCCGATCGCCGCTACGAGGACAGAACCCAGTACCCTAAGAACGTAAGCAGAGATTAGACGTAAGGCTCACTACCGCTACGCCATTCGGGTCGTCAACGGTTCGGTTCGTTCTCATTTTCTCAATTATACAATTCTTTTTGTGGACTGGACCACAAAAGGAATTGGAAATGGACTATCCAATAGTCCATTTATAGAGGAAGGATAGAGGTTTTATAAGATTACTAACCACCAATGTTGCAAAAACGGGAAAATTGAGCTTTTTGAAAAAAACCGAAAACTCAATCGATACAGCCTAGCACTACATGAGGACGCTATGTGGAACATCACTCATTTTTCTCTCTTGACATTTGAACGATTTCGCGGCAGAAGTGTTTCGAGTGTATTTTTATTTTGAAACTGCATCGTAAATGATTAATTTGTTTGTAAACACTCTTTTAATTACTAATAATAGTTATAGGTAAAAAAAGTACTTAATCAATAATTTATTTTTTATAAACTTTTTATTTTTATCATAATTATCTAAAATGCATGGAAGGCTGATTACAGTTCTTATGTAGGGAAAAACTAGCCTTCAGTAAAATTGTTTAACTTTGCAATGAGAGTAACCAACCATAACAAGGTCACAAATACTCCACATAATAATATGCAAAACTGAACCTTATGACAGAGACATAAGAGTGCAAAATTGTGTCTTGTGCGAGCATCATATAGTTGAAATCTCAATAACAGCCGAGTCTAATTTCAATAGCAATGCCAAACATGTTTCATGCTTCATTTGATTTTGTTATGGAATGGTTTAACATGAAATTACCTTTTATTTTTGTAATTAATAGTCCACTGATTAGTGACTCTTGAACTGAGCAATGTTAATTGATTAATAGGCTTGTTAACTGAAAAAAACGAATTAGTCCGTCACGTAGATTATCAAAAAATATTTGACCCGTATTTTTTCTTTTGTCACATAAAACAAAATTGACGAAGATACGACGCTTTTAAAATTCCGAATACGTCACTTTTCGGTATGATTCTTAGTGAGTACTGACGTCACGAGCCCTCACTCCAGAGTTTTGATGCGTTTTATCTTTGTCAATGGTGTCGATTCTGTTGTGCACAAACTAAACTTAATTTAGACTATTGCTATCTTTTACTAAAAGGTAGTGCGAGAAAAGGACGGCTATAGCTATGCACTAAGTTAGAAATGTCAAACTAGTTTATGCCTTTCGCTTCACCGTGTTTTTAGTCGACATGTTTTTACGTGCACCCTTCATTTGTATGGAAATATTAGTTCGAATTAAATTTGACAGCTCTAAATTACGTCAGTCTCTTTCTCGTTTTATTAGTGAAAAAGATAGTAATAGCCTAAATTAAGTTTAGTTTGTGCACAACAGAATCGACACCAATATTCGTTGATTTACAAAAAATACGTGTCCATTATTTTCCAATACTCTAACTGACGGACTAAATAGATTTGCAATTTATTGATGGTGGAAACAAGACTATTGTGTGAAATTTGACTGTGTTGGTATAGGGAACAAGATTCAGACATCGGGAAGGCCTATGTCAAATTTTCTGTCCTTTGTTCACATGTCCAGACGTATTTAGGCTCCCAATAATGTGGATAGTAATAAATTTCCCTCTATGCCTCAGATAGTGTACGGGAGCAACCAGGACTTGGGTAAATAAAATGAGGAGAATTTGGGATTACTTAAAAATGTGTACTAATCAAGTAAAGACACAAGCAGTAATGACTGCGCAATTATAACATAAAAAAACTTAAAACTAAAACAGGACGCATCGTCGCTCGCTGCTAAGACGAATCCATCAGGCGCTCCAACATGCCCCCGGACGTTGAAAGATTCTCTTTCAACAAGCATCAGAAGAGACGGGTAATGGGCAAATTCTGTTGAAGGCTCGTCTTATAACTCCAGCAGTAGTCCGGATGTCAGCCACACGAACGATGCCGTCTGATCCTGGATGGACGGCGACAATTCTACCCAGCTTCCACTTGAGGGGGGGTAGGTTCTCCTCCTTTATCACTACCAAGGAATCCAGCTTCAATGCATCTTTGCAGGAACGCCATTTTGTTCTCTGCTGCAACTCGGAAACAAACTCCTTACTCCACCGAACCCAGAAATGCTGGCGGAGTTGCTCGATCCTTTGAAAACGAGTTAAATGATGAATGGAGTGTTCCTGAATATCTCGCTGTGGCAGTGAAGTAAGCGGTCGACCGACGAGGAAGTGTCCTGGAGTCAGAGGTGTAAGGTCAGCAGGATCAGCGGACAGCGGCGTCAATGGACGAGAGTTCAAAATCGCCTCAATTTGGATCAGCGTGGTGTTAAGTTCTTCGAACGTGAGGTTACAATTTCCCAACACTCGCTTTAAATGGTATTTGGTCGACTTAACACCCGCTTCCCAGAGTCCGCCAAAGTGAGGAGTATAAGCGGGAATAAAGTGCATCTTAACTCCATCATTAGCCAAACTTTCACCTAAGGAATCACAATTTGATTTTAAAAATTTCGATAAATCGTTGTACGCGCCAACGAATGAGGTACCATTGTCGGAATAAATGTTAACGGGCTTTCCCCTTCGCGAAATAAACCTATACAAGGCCAGTAAATATTTGTTACTAGTAAGGTCACCTACTAGCTCCAAGTGAATAGCTTTGGTGGTGAAGCAAATAAATATCGCCACGTACACCTTTACTAGCCTGCAACCACGGCCTTGCCTACTGGCACACATGATAGGGCCGGCATAATCTACACCAACACTTTCGAAGGGGTAACCTCCCAGACGAAGACGCTGCTGCGGCAAATTCCCCATTAAGGGTGTAACTACATTACCCTTCATACGACAACAGCGAACACAGTTATGATAGCACGCCTTAGCTAAATTTCGGCCGCCTATAGGCCAATACGATTCCCTTATCGACGCTAATAATAACTGTGGGCCTGCGTGCATCAATCTCTTGTGCTCGAAATTAAACAATAGCTTTGTAAATACATGTGTGGACTGTAAAATAATAGGGTGTTTTTTATCATATGAGAAGTCAGAATTCTCTAAGCGTCCTCCGACACGCATTATATTGTTACTATCTAAATAAACATTAAATTTAAGAAGGGTGCTTTTCGAAGGTAAGCTTTGTTTGTTTGCAAGTAATTTGTGCTCTGGAAACGAATCGATTTGACAATTTAAAATAATAACATTTAATGCTTCCTGTAGTTCTTCTTCTGATAGAAAGTTACTATTAACAGGAAGTTTTTTACAAATTCTAACAAATCTCAACACATATGCTACTGAACGAACAAGTCTTAAATAATTAGAGAAACGCTTAAAATCTATAAATAAATTGCAAGAACTACTTTCTACAACAGCGCTCAAAGAAACTTGAGGTCGCGTTTCAGGCAATGTCTCGAATTCTAAACATTTAAGGTGAGATGGCCAGTTGGACTGATCTTCTTTCAAAAAGTCGGGACCACACCACCACAGACGTAACCCTTGCAGAGCATCAATATCCACGCCACGAGATATGAGATCTGCGGGGTTCTTGGCAGTTGGAACATGACGCCAAGTACAGTTTCCTGTCTTATCTAAAATTTCAGCAACGCGATTGCGTACGAATGGCTGAAGTTTAGTCGGCAACATTTGTAACCATCCTAACACAATGGTCGAGTCTGTCCAACAGTAAACCCGATCGAACTTTACTCGAAGAGATTTGACCACCTTCTCACACACGCGAGCTCCCACTACAGCACCACACAGTTCCAACCTAGGAATCGTGGTGGGTTTGATCGGCGCCACACGACTTTTGCCTATCAATAAGCGGACCATGCAATCACCATCACCGCGGACACTACGGACATAGGCACACGCACCGTACGCGCGCTCAGATGCATCCGTAAATACATGGAGTTCTAACGTGTGGTACGACTCAGACATAACAAAACGTGGGACACGCAAGTTATTTAGAAGAGGGAGATCTTTAACAATAGCATTAAAAGTAGTGTTGAGTTCCAGAGTCAACGGCTCGTCCCATGAAAGGTTGTCCAACCACATTTTTTGCAACAACATTTTCATGGTCACTACAAACGGAGATAAAAGACCTAATGGGTCAAAAATGCGTGCAATTGCTGAAAGCAAATCACGCTTTGTACTGCCCTTAGAAGGCATCTCTGAACTAATCAAGAAACCTAGTTCGTCAGAGTCAGCAAACCAGTCAAGCCCCAACAGTTTATTGGGCTCACTAGATCCCATTCCTAAATTTAAGGAAGACTGAGAAGTCCCTGAGACTAAAACAGGTTCATTCGACTTCCACTTTCGAAGTGGCATGCAAGCTGATTTGAGTGCATTGGTGACTTCACGGCGAATTTCCATTACTTCACTTAAATCATTGCCACCCGTGAGTAGATCATCTACGTAAAAATCATGCTTGATAATGGTGGCAATCTTATCATCAGTGCACTCAATACCTAATTGCTTAAGGCAGCGTGTCGCGAGAAACGGCGCACTCGCCGTACCGTATGTGACGGTGTTTAGTTTAAATACCTTGACAGGACTACACGTGTCTTCACGCCAAACTACCTGTTGCAAGTGCCTATCAGATGGATGGACTACTATCTGTCTATACATCTTTTCAACGTCGGCTGACAAGACATACCTATACTGTCGAAACCGAAGAAGTATAGACAGGAGGTCGTCCTGAACCGTAGGACCCACCATCTGTAAATCATTCAAGGATACTCCTGATGAAGTAGGGCAACTTGCATTGAACACGACACGTAGTTTGGTAGTGGTACTACATTCGCGTAGTACCCCGTGATGAGGTATGTAATAGGCATTTAAGTCTAGTTCCTTGTTTACGGTCATATGACCTAACGACTCATATTCTGCCATAAACACGTGATACAACTTACCGAAATCAGGTTTAGCCTTAAGTCTGCGTTCCAGAGAATATAAACATTTTGTAGCCCTATGAAATGAGTCACCAAGAACAGAAGGGTTCTGCTTCATTGGTATACGGACACAAAAACGACCGTCCTCTAAACGAGTCGTGGTTTTAACAAAATGCTCCTCACACAATTTTTCCTCTGGCAAATAATTAGACTGCTGCGAGGTAACCTCTTCCAGGTTCCAAAATCGCATCAAATCATCACGAATTGATCTTGAATTATTATCATAACAGGAACTAGTTTGAGTGAAATGACAACTTACACTATTACTTACTTTATTATTATTATTATATACAATGGGACCAGAGACGATCCACCCTAACCTGGTTTCACATAACACTGGCTTCCCAACCCCTAGCTTTACTCTTTGTGAACCTAACAGGTCCCAGAATAGATCAGCACCAATTAAAAGATCTACATCGGAGGGCTTGTAAAAGGTAGGGTCTGCCAGACAAATATCAGTGGGAATATTTAGGTCAGATAAATCTAATTCACGACATGGCATTTCATTTGTTATTAATGGCAAAACAAAACAAAACAACTTAGCAACATAACTGTTATTGAGTGACGTCATTTTTACCTGACAAGTATTGCCTACGCGAGAGGTCGCGTTATTTATGCCATAGATTGAGCCATCTATCGGACGTGTATTCAATTTAAGTCTTTTACATAGTCGCTCCGTCATGAAGCATGATGTACTACCTGAATCAAGTGTCGCTCGCACAATATGCTCACGATCATTATGATCATAAACCTTAATTAAAGCTGTTGACAACAACACGCCGCGCTCCTTCCTACTGTCGCCATAAGAAGGTGAAATGTTCGCAGACAAAGCTACGTTATTAGCGTTGGCGTCAGTGTCAGCAGAGTGCGCGGGCGACGCAGATGTTGACGGAGACGATTTTGTATTATCACTACGAGTTGGGCTAGCGTCCGCAGTATGAAGCAAAATGTTATGCCTGCGATTACATAACTTACAACCCGGTTTTTTACATATTTTGTTGGAGAAATGACCTGACCGAAAACAGTTGTAACACAATTTAAAACTAGGTACTAATTTACGACGAGCTTCGTTACTCAAGGATAGGAACTGTGGGCAATTAGATAGACTATGGTCACCTTTGCAATTGGGACATTGCCTCGTGACAGATTCAGTGCTTACATTATTAGAATGTTGTGTCGACACCATAGATTTAATTTTACTCGTGGAACCTGATTTAGCGACGCCTGACACGTTGTGTCTTGGTAGTTCTAGAGTTTCAACTAAATCAGCGCGTGTGCGAATAAATTTGAGGAATGCATCGAAAGTAATCTTGCTGTCTTTGTCAGTGTGACCTATAAATTCCTCCCATTCGCGATAAGACTTCTGATCCAACTTACGAGTAACTAAATATATCAACCAAGTATCCCAATGCTTGACTGGTTCACCTAACGATTCTAACGCTCGTAAGTTTTTATTTAATACATCTATTAAACCTTTCAAAGCGGCTGAGGATTCCTTTGTGATAATTTCCATATTAAATAATGCTGACAAATGATTCTGCACCAATAACCTTTTATTGTCAAATCGATCGCAAATTAAATTCCAAGCCACATCATAGTTGCTGGCGGAGAACTCAATCGATTGAACAACCACAGCAGCAGATCCCTCCAGAGAAGCACGTAAATAATGAAATTTGTTGATTTCATCAATCTCGTCATTATTATGGATGAGGCTAGTAAAGGTGTCACGAAACTCCAACCAATGAGTATATAATCCATTAAATTTCGGAAGTTGTATGGTAGGCAACTTAATATTATGTTTGTAAACACTACCACGAGTACTTTTATCACATACCGAATTATTTTCTTTATTAAATTTACTCAGTAGCTGTTGAGCCCTCGACAATGCCTTAAAGTACAATGTCTCGAACTCACAACGCTCAGACAACTGGGCCTTCGCATCATCAACCATGCATTCTAACTGCAACTGTACCTCATCGTATTGCTCGTACAACGATTCAAGTTTGCCCATGCGCAGCTGTAATTCCGTGACGTCACAACTACTTAGTTGTTTATCAATAATTGCGTCCAGGTAACTGATGAATATAGTTAAGCGGCCCTTATAACTGCCTCGCTTCTTTACTAATTCCTTTTCCTCGGACATACTGGGACTCGAGTGTTGTCGACCTGAAATGTATACAGTAACAAATACGTTTATATACTTATACAAGAAGTTATGTAGCAACTAAGTTATACGGTTGATTTTAATGTGATGCAACAATGTAATTAGATGATTTTTAAATATCTGTATATAATAATAAATCTGATTACCAATGTGAATGCAAAATTTAATTATATCTTCCTCAATAACTAATCTTTAAGTTATATTAATTAGGATATAAAAGCAACACATCTGAAGTACACTACGGTTTAATAAACTGACACTGTAGTCAATAATTGGAAATAATATTTAACACTAATAAAAATAAACTATGGCTTACGAATACCTACGCATCAACTAACACTTAACTGAATAAGTAGTTATCGCTTTAATGCAACAATACAAATTATATAAATGTAGTTCTAATTCCTACTATACTTTTAAGTATTATATAATAACAATTGTCGCTAATTGCACACGTACCATACAAAAACAACGAAACTATTCAAAATGCAAAAAGGTACCTACTCAATGAACATAATTTATTTTACTTAATACAAGTTAAAATGCACTAACCTTTGATAACTTATAATTAAGTCAAATACAACCTGTACGAGTGTTGGGTGACGTTATATCCAAAATAACACCGTGAAAATAATATGTCCAAATTCCACGCTGGCGGCACCGGCGCATAACCTCTCAAGTCCAGGTTAATTAAATCCGTCGTTAATATCGCTGATTTCCTTAATCTTCGAATTAACTTGGTGAAAATCACAATCCGGCTCGAAAATGGACCATGTACGGGAGCAACCAGGACTTGGGTAAATAAAATGAGGAGAATTTGGGATTACTTAAAAATGTGTACTAATCAAGTAAAGACACAAGCAGTAATGACTGCGCAATTATAACATAAAAAAACTTAAAACTAAAACAGGACGCATCGTCGCTCGCTGCTAAGACGAATCCATCAGGCGCTCCAACAGATAGCAAGTCAAACCAGGTGGTCCCGGCTGTCATTTGTAGATCTTTAGCAGTCCCTAATGGGTGGTCAAAAGCCAGAATAATGTGACAACTAGTCTTACCGAGGGGTTGGGGATGTTACCCAATGACTGGAATGTAGTAGTCTGATAGACAGTCGGTCCCCGCTCTATGTAGAATACTGGTATTCACTTTCAGCGACATTCGGTTAGACTGGAAGCCAACCCCAATATATTTAGGAAGAGGCTAGGGTTGATGAATAAATTCCTAGCTGCAAATTCAACAAATGGAATTAAAAGTAGAATAGTTTAGTCTCACAATAATAAAACAAAACAACTGGCCATAGAATGTGTAACTAGCGTGTAAGTATGTTTACATACATATGAGTTGAACTTTGTCCACGCACAATTAGCATAAAGAATTCTTGTCTTTGATTACTTCACAGTAGTTTATTTGTTTAACTTAAACAAAGACAAAATTTTAGAATTTATTAAGTATTCATCTTGGTTTTTAGTTTGAAAACCCGATGAATGATTAATTCAATGACCTCAGCGTGTTGCAGTCCAATGCTAGACATAGGCTTCTCCTTATTCCGTCACAACATCCTTTATTCCGCATCGAGCTACCCAGTCACGTTCAAGGGCGTCTGTTAATCTTTCTGGTAGGAGTTTGACTTCCAAGCACGCTTGCTGATAGGTACTATCGAGTGCACTGAGGGTCTACCACTTTCTCCCTTATGCCCTAAGTATCATTATCATTTCAACCCAGAATCACCCACTACGGGGTGTAGGCCCCCCTCCCCATTTTAGCAATAGCTGTTAATAAAACTTGCGACCATGTTAGTAAGCACTGTTAAAACAAACAACACAAAAAATCTCTGTTGCGACAACCCATGAGTCAACCCACAGAAGCGGTCAAGCGATCCACATAAACACAGTCCAGGCGACTGGCATTCTTCCCGGTTCTGGGCGTCTCTGATCCAAGTGTTTCCCTAAGTAATAAGATTGATCTCCACTAAAGGATTCTTTTGCTCCATCAGCCTTCAGTCCTTCCACAATGATAAACACATTACCCTCCTTTGCGTCGCGCAGTCGGGTAAAAATAGCCGCTTACAGCCACTTTAACATACTTACTCTGCTAGCTACCTATGTCAGTTAATCCATTCATTTTTAAGGAAATTCTATAAAGAAACTTACTTATATAACTTAGCTAACATAATCAGCTTGTATTTCAATACAGTTCTCTTATCGCATGGTGAATTCGTATTATCTTGAATTGGCGTCAAATTAATATTGTTATTTTGTCCAACAAATAGTATGCGGGTTATTTTTCCCGTAGATATAACGGGTTCGTGTAGAACAAGTATTTTCCAGAATTTCTTATTAAACCCGTGTTCATTATTTCATCTTGATCGAATGCTAATTACCGTAATGGATGTTAAGGTCAATGTTCTTATACCCAGGGCCGAGGCCTTGATCTGATAGCTTGTTAAATGATCTTGAAGGTGGTCTCGTTCAGTTGCCTAGTTGGGTCAAGAGCTTTATGCAGAAAAGTACCCTTAGGCCCGGCCGATATTTTTAAGTAGGAAATAACCTAACAATACCGTGCCCAACAGTATGAACAAATAGAAATCTTTATAGATTCTGTTCGCCTGGTACTTTTAACCCCAATATCGCCAGTGCGCTTGATTTTTATACCGAAAAATATTTATCATTTTTCAAACAGATAAATAGGTAGAAATTATAATTATCTACACACAAAATACATAACAGAACATTACATACACACTCATTCATGACACATTCATGGGCATTCATTATTATATTAGCGGTATTAGGGAGCATTCAAATAGCCTTCAATAGTGCGGAAATACTGGAAATTATGAATTTCCTGCAATTATTGCAGTGATTGAGATAAATAAATCATCATCATCATAATCTACCTGCCCTAAGATAAGATAACGGTCTATTTGGGGTCGTCGCAACACGTTTTCTTCCATTCTTCCATGTCAGACGTCACGACATAATTTACTCCTTTCTCTTTCATATCATTCCTCACACAAACCATCCAACTTTTCTTTGGCCTTCCTCTCCCTCTCGTTTGTGATAAAGAAATAAATAAGTAAGTACTAAAATAGTCAGGCGGACCCAACCATCCTTTCTAACTGCAGTGTTTCTGTCACGGTCATGAACCATTCTCACAATAATAATAGTTTGCGTTGAGCTTGAGACTAGTAGGGAAACCCCAAAAATACAATTTCACACGTGATGTCTTAAATCCAATCGTTGTATAAACTATCTATCCAACTATTCATTTGGCAACAACATACAACACGATCGCCAAAACACTGCTCGTGTTCAAACAATGTTTGTTTATTTACATTCTAGTCTATAACGATTGATCATTCAAATCAGTAGGCAACGGATAACAATAATAGATAAAATAGTTACCATGTTTTCTGATGCGTGTCTGATAGTGATATAATGAGTCATTTGTGTGTTACCTAGCCTTTTTTGAATTATGCTGGGGTCGACTTCTAGTCTAATAACCGGATGCACTGAATGAACACATGAACTGAATACCAGTATTTTACACGGAGTGACTGCCTATCGGACCTCCACAACCCAGTTAGTACTGGGTAATACGATATCCCTTGGTAAGACTGGTTGCCAGACTTTCGGGTCATTGACTAACTGTAACGGCTCAGAGGTCACAAAGGCAGTCGCTCCATGAAATACTGGTATTCAGCTGCATCCGATTAGACCGTAAGCCGACCCCAACATAGTTGGAAAATAGCTACGCACATAATGATTGATTGATTAACTTCCTCAAACAAATCATAATATAAATACGAGTGCAGGTAACATTTTTTCGTTTGTTAACTGTAATACAATTGTGTCTTATTCCTTATTTTCTCCAGCCATGTGTAACCCGCAACTGGGAGCTGCAAGTCCAGTTCAAAGTGCACGGTCGCGGCAAGGACCTGTTCGGCGACGGGTTCGCGATATGGTACGTGCGCGAGCGCATGCACGCAGGGCCCGTCTTCGGTAGCCAGGACTACTTCCATGGCCTCGGCATCATTGTCGACACCTACAGCAACCATAATGGGGCTCATAATGTGAGTATTAGCTACCTCGTTGATTTAGTGCTCACAAGTGAGGTCCTGGGTTCGATTCCCAGGTCGGGAAAAGTGTTACTTATTGGGTTTTTCCATCATTTCTCGGTAGAAGCCATGGAGACTGGATTTGTGCCCGGTTGATGACAACATTGACAACTTGCCTCTTATCATATTATTATGGCACTTAAACGTAACTGGGTGAATCTCTATCCGCTATAGGCTATCCGTTCGGGGATTACACGCGTTATGTTATGCTACAATAAATATAATATCCACACATGGCTACATAGGGCCCTCACTTATATATATTTAGTATATGCCAACTACTTCTAGCTTAGCGTGTCCATTGCCATGGCAATCTAGATCATAGAACAGCTACGAGGTGCACCAACTGTACACCCACATTTAATTGTCTCCTGTGAATCCTCAGCTCCCTGCTGACGACAATTAAAACACCTTAGACCCATTTTTTAAGTACCCATTGAAACTGTCCAACCTTTCGGGGTATAAGCGTGGTGTTATCTTAAATTTATGGTAAAACTTTGGACTGTGTTAGAATTGCGTTAACCTGATCTGGCGCTTTGGGCTGCCACTGAAAAATTGTTAATTAAAAGCTCTGTATTACTCTTGGCCCAACCCATTGATCAGGACAGTTAAACCATTGAAGTAGTATGTCTAATTCATATCTTATTTGATTCTAGCACCAGCACCCGTATATATCAGCGATGATAAACAACGGGTCGCTGCACTACGACCACGATCGCGACGGCACACACACGCAGGTCTCCGGCTGCGAGGCCAAGTTCCGCAACTACAACCACGACACGCACATATCCATCACTTACATGGACGACACGCTCACTGGTAAGCTACCTATGTGGCTCGCAGTACTACGACATACACACACGCAGGTCTCCTACTGCGAGGCCAAGTTCCGCAACTACAACCACGACACGCACATATCCATCACTTATATGGACGACACGCTCACTGGTAAACTATCTATGTGGCTCGCAGTACTACGATATACACACACACGCAGGTCTCCGGCTGCGAGGCCAAGTTCCGCAACTACAACCACGACACGCACATATCCATCACTTATATGGACGACACGCTCACTGGTAAGCTACTCGTATCTATGTGGCTCGCAGTACTACGACATACACACACACGCAGGTCGCTGGTTCCGGGTACCGGGGAAGGGTACCCAATGTACCCTATTCATTAAATATCGAGAGTCCGAGACTCCTACGTCCTTCGAAAGTACGTAAAGTAGTAAGCATTAGATAGTACATACGTAAATGTTTGACAGTCGTTGCCCTGCCAAGGGATGCATGTTACACCATGTTTTTTTACAGTGTCCAACAGCTTCTGTATATAATATTATAATAGTCTTGGGGTTATACAGTGGCCAATTACAAGTTAACCAACATATCTCAAATACAAGTGTTACTCAGTACTGGATTGTGTAGGTCAGATTGGCAGTTGCTCCATGTGAAATTCTGCTATTTGGCTGCATGTTGTCACACTGAAACCTCAAGTTGGGAATGCTACACAGATGATGAAGAATGGTTATCATAATTGACTATACTAAATAATTGACTATACTAAATAAACCTATCTTCCTTCCCCAGTGTCCACAGACCTAGAAGGCAAGAACGCGTGGAAGGAGTGCCTCAAGGTAGAGAATGTGCTGCTGCCGACGGGCTACTATTTCGGTGCGTCGGCCACCACGGGCGACCTTAGCGACAACCACGACATTATCGCTATCAAGATGTTCGAGCTTGATCTGCTGGAAGCTGTGAGTTATTTCCGCCATTTTGTTTTTCTTTTTTTTTTTCAAAGTCACGGCCATGCATAAGACCTATATTAATCGATAGCTTGTATCAATACAAACTAGTTTTGCATGAGGCAAAATATTCTTATGTGTCACTTTTCCGACCCCTTTTCCCAAAGTTTGGCGTGTAAGATACAAAAGATAGTGATCTCAGAGCTTACCTCTTTACATGATACCGCTGTCTGTTCGCTTAGGTCTTTTAATCCGATTTTAATGCAATTTTCTGCAACAAATAGAGTGATTCTTCCTACATTGCACCCGTCGAAGCCGGGATGGGTCGCTACTAGCTAGTAAAAAAAATAAATCATTTGAAAGTTCTTACATAATTATTATCTTTATGAGACAAAAAACATTTTATAATTTCGACTTAATATCTTTTCAGCAAAACAAAGACGAAGACCGTTCCCAAATAATCCCATCAGCTGCCTCCTTTGAGGCTCCTCGTGAGAGGATCGAGGATACGAAGCCCGCCATGTCAGGAGTCAAAACCTTCCTCTACATGATGGGCATTGCCATCGTTATCATAGTCCTAGTGGTCCTAGGAATCATGTACTACCAGAAACGCCAAGAACAATCTAGAAAAAGGCTCTATTGAGAGAACTGAAGAGATTAAGTTTTCAAAATAATACAGTTTGTGGTTCAAAAGACATTCCTTTTTGTAACAGTTCTTTCTTTAAAATTAGTCAGTCAATTGTTTTTTTTTAATCTCTGGTTTTAGGAATGTCTGTGGTTTGTAAACAGGTTGTATGTTTATGCAATGACATTGAAAGAGCGAGACAGTGCTACATGCAGTTGTGCTATAACAACTAGGCGTTGAAAAGAGATGGAACATCCAGTATTTGCTTAGGGATCAACTTGACGTCGAGCTAAGGCAAGCCCATAAAAGGCAAGTAAAATGTACAAAAACCTTTAAATTATGAAGATTTGTAGATTTTAAGCGCAAGCCGAACTTCTAGGCTTGTACGAAACTACCGCCACTAAACATCTGGTTATTAAAAAGTGTCATCTTTAAATAAACTTCCTGAACGGATTTATTTAAAAAAAGCAATATTTTATGATTGTGGTGTAACAATAATTTTGATTTTCAAATAATACAGTATATGCCAAGACTAATATTTATTATATGAGATGTAAAAGACTAATTTTTAAAGATATTCTAACTCCAAATGAAATGTCTTTGAAGTATTTATGTTGTTACCTATATTCTGTGTTAGATTGGTGTATACAAAAAGATAATTTAGAAATTGTATTTAAAAAATAAATTCCTATTTTCACAACAAAAAAATTGAGGCAAATGGTAACTCTAAATTCTTCTTTTGAATTAAGAAAGGCGTATGTGATTTAAAATAATGTTTCCAAATCCTTAAAATTATCGTTTTCTTTATCACGCCAAGGTCAATTAATTATTTATAAATCTTCGTTACGTTAGAAAGAGATGACGCTATACAGTTATTATTTTAAGCGGGACAAGGAGAGGGGAATTTCGAATCCATAAGAGATACTAGGACAACACTTTATAAGTGCTATGTGAAATAAAATCTCGCTCTTTTCAGAGTTCTGTACCCAAACGGGAACTCCACTGTCCATCCGTCTGTTAGCGGTCTGTATCTGAACCA
Organism: Xestia ashworthii; assembly: GCA_950022955.1. Classification (NCBI taxonomy): domain Eukaryota; kingdom Metazoa; phylum Arthropoda; class Insecta; order Lepidoptera; family Noctuidae; genus Xestia; species Xestia ashworthii. The sequence goes on along the minus strand of OX465570.1, from coordinate 14,261,021 downwards.
TGTATGTGATCCTTAACAGGTAGACAGTTGAAATTATCACAGAATGTATATTTCTGTTGCCCCTATATCAATAAATAATAAAATAAAGGAAGCTTCCCGTGAGAGCACCGGTGGCCCAGAGTGGTGCCCCAACTTACGAACAGTCAGCGTGAGCTTGAACCCAGGCAGGCGCATTACTTTGTGTAATTTATTTCATCACCACTGCTCTCAAAACTGTGAAGGAAAACGGCATGTCCAAGATCCAAACAATTCGAAGACACATGTGACATCTACACCAATCCGCACTGAGCCCGCGTAGTGGATTATAATAGCCCATTCCCTCTCATAGGAGGCCTGTGTCCCAGCAGTAGGAACATTAATAGGCTGATGATGTTGAAAGGAGGCTTCCCTACTACGATGGTTCCATACCACCGTACCCTTCATGCGCTAGTACGACTCGCACTTTGCCTTTAATTGACCTAAAGTTTCCCGCTGTCTCTTATGGATTCGGATTTCCCTTATATAGTCCCACTTAAAAAAATATTCGTTTTAACCTTTTCGTGCGAAAGAGAAAAAGGAGTATATTCCTCAATCCCGCCTCCTTACATCACCCAATAAAAGCATTACCAAATGATTTTACAAAGTCTACCTAAAGACGCTATACGGCATTTGCAACTATCAACCTTATGTTTATAAAGGTAAGATTTTTTTTTTCGTTTAATTCATTCGCGTTAATAAAGATGAAATCTCATGACAAATTTCTTTTCTATTTGGTTGTTTGTGGTCATTTGTTTAGGTATAAAGGGTAAATAGTCATTAAACGCCCCGTATATAACCATAATATAATAAAACATGAAGTTTGACTGCATTTTCGTATGTATTTATATTTATTTCAATAAGAAAATTAAACTATAACAAATAATAACAATGAATTCTTACAAACATTGTCTGCAATTCATAAAAAATATTTTTAGCAGCAATGCTATACCTACCTTTTTATATCATGAAAAAATGTAGATATTTTACAATGCAAGCTGGTATAGTTTCTGTGTAATTATATTTTAAATGCAGTCCAACATTTAGATTTAATAGTCGTTACATAAAGTTTAAGTAAGTACATTATACATATGTATATGTAGTCACTATTTTATTATTCATAATGTATATTATACATACTTTATTTTGTGCTCGCTCATTATCACATAAATAAATGGTTATCCAAATTGTATTTTACGTTTTCTATTATTTTATAAGTTAAAGCTATGATTTATATTAATTTTATGTTATAATGTATAAACCATTTTTATGGCAGGAAACTTTCACAGTTATTTTCTAATTGGACAAGATTCTTTAGTTTTCATCCCTATTATTTCATATAAGCTTACTTATTAAATTTTAACATAATTGCTTCCATCACAAATGAGAATGACAGTGTTTTGAATCGGCCGAGGTCCATAATGGTCGATTTTGAGCACAAGAAAATAAATCAATGTCCATTATTTTTCCATATCCGGTACAAAATTGACCATTGATTACTAAATAATTTAAAAAAAATCTAGCTACATCCTTATGAAACAATTTCTCTTATATGATTTGTAAAACTACGCATAATTGAAGTTTGTTATTATTAATTAATTTAATCGTTAAGTCTTACACTTGAACTATTTTACACACAATTTCATAAAATTATGAAATAAAAGTATGTATTTATTTTGTTACAATTTAGGTCCTTCAGCAATATTATGCGATTTTTAAAATGGTTCAAATGTAACGTTATCACTATGTGAACGAGTGGTTTATGTGTGTTTAATAAAAAAAGATTTATAAACTTTTCATCATGTTCTTTGATTTAAACAACGGGTTTTTCTAAAAAAAGAAACCATTTTAACCTTTTTACCGCTAGAGCATGAACGCACTACGCGCGTGCCCTCCACGCCAAGTCACAATAGTAGACGACAGTAAAAAAGAAATATATAAACCAATATTGAACTAGTGACGATGAGTTCTTCTTTTCATCTTGTTTTCAGAATAACTTAACAAAACCAACTAACTAAAATTAAGAAATTTTAGTTGTTTATGAAATAAAAGTATGTATTTATTTTGTTACAATTTCGGTCCTTCAGCAATATTATGCGATTTTTAAAATGGTTCAAATGTAACGTTATCACTATGTGAACGAGTGGTGTATGTGTGTTTAATAAAAAAAGATTTGTAAACTTTTCATCATGTTCTTTGATTTGAACAACGGGTTTTTCTAAAAAAAGCAACCATTTTAACCTTTTTACCGCTAGAGCATGAACGCACTCCGCGCGTGCCCTCCACGCCAAGTCACAATAGTAGACGACAATAAAAAAAAATATGTAAACCAATATTGAACTAGTGACGATGAGTAATTCTTTTCATCTCGTTTTCAGAATAACTTAACAAAACCAACTAACATAAAATAGTTGTTGTTAGTTCGGTGTACAACATAATCGGCACCATTGTCTTTTCTGCCGAGTAGTTCTCTCAAATACTGTTTAATATTGTATATCTAGCTCGAATTGGGTGTTGTTGTTAGCGACAAAAATACGAAACGATACGTATCGCTTTGTATATGGCAGTGTATCGATAGGTACGTTTCACCCATCTTTATTCGTCTTTAAAATGTGCGAATCGAAACGTACCTTTCCGAAGTGAACATCACAGATTACTATATTAGTAGCTAGCTACAGATACGACAGTGACTTTTTGGTAGAGTTTCCAAAGGGTCCGTTTTGGCGCTGTTGTAGCCATCGGGGTTTTGACAGAAGTATATAGATATATATGTGAGTGTAATAGTGATTGCAGGAATCTTGTTATCGATAACTAGTGATGTTCTTTTATATCGACTTTTTCATTGATATCGATACTTTAATGGCGCCTTCATATAGTCGATTTATTTTTGAGGTTCAGGTAATCATAATAAAATAAAAATGATGATTTATAGGTTTATATTTGTACAAACATCATTTTTAAACTAACTAATTTAATTTTTTGATGGCGTCAATCCAAAAAGAATGATGTAGTGAGTCTTCTTTACAGCTCGTCTTAATTTTCTGATTTTTCCACCACGAGGATAGCCATTAACACTGTCAAACAGTTCATCAAAAAATTCAACAACTTCAGCTGTTGTGGCCATTGTAGCTCCAGAATCTAGACCATGTAATTTATCTGAAAATAAGAATAATGAACACATTAGTAAACAAATACCAGTTCTGTAGAAATGGAGACACTTTGTAAATGAGACGTTACGTTGCTGGACTGTTAATTATAGCCCTCGCAGTTGCCACAACAACTAAGAAATGTACGAGTAAAAAAAGGTCCATCAGCATGACGCACAGCAAAAAATTTTAAGTGATGACATGACAAAAGTTATGGGGCACTAAGGAGCCCTCACACTGCTAAGAATATTTTCTGAGGGTGCCACAGTGGAGGGAATTTCTTATTTCCTATATTGGATTAAAATGAAAACATTAGAAGATATTTATGTATGTATATCTATACCTGCCGTTCCAATCAAAACTGATGATGTTATGACACTGTAATCTTGCTCCTCGGAGTAATGATGATCAACTGTACCAACCAACCAACCACCCTGAAAAATTGAGAAATATTGCTGTAATACATATTATTATAAGTTGTACTCATTTTAATAAAACCAGCCTATAACTGACCCACTGCTGGGCAAAGCCCTCTTCTCAACAGAGAAGGCACGAGCATTGATTACCATGCTTGCTCAAGACGGGTTGGCGAGTCGTACTCATACTTATAGTAAAATAATACTGATAAATGGGACTATATTTAGATAACCATACACACCAGTTGTAGTACATGTACATCCTCCTCATCTTGTTCCTTGAAATAATTATGTTCAAGTATTACATCCCACCCTGGAAACATATTTGATACAGTTAATACAGTAATTTTTAGTATTTCGAAGTTGATTTTATGTTTTCCCTATAGGTACATTCTGTACATGTTTTTTGTATATGTCCGCTATATGTTCTTTACGTTCTGTTGGTTTCTAGTCTCGAATTATTGTCAAATGAACATACTGCTTACAATAAAACGCATTATTTTTCGTGAAATGCATGCGATGGTAGTCAATTCACGCGGTGTGGAGGGAAGGAGGGGTCCCCCTTGCCCAGTGGTACAACTCTCATGAAAAGATATTGTACCATTCCTGAGAAATACCGATTATTCTAACCTAACCTTAAAACACTTTATATTCCCATAAAAAGCGTAGTCGACGGCGCCCCGCTTCGCGAGGCCCCTATTTCCGGGTGCAGGGTTTAAAGGACCTTATCTAACCTAACGGGAGGGTGCCCCAAGTCCTGATTATGGGGGCAGAGATACTTCCGCATGTTCATTTGACAATATTTCGAGATTTTACAATATCGCTAGAGATATTATAATAAAACGTATTTGACAATTTTACGGTGACATAATCACTCACAGCGAGCGCTCACAGCAATATTTTGCGTTCCGTTTTAGAATTCACGATTATGACAGCTAAGATCAGGGGGTCTAAAAAGGCCACTTTAGCAGAATCATAATTTGAATCACGTTCAAATTTAAAATTCTTAAAATGGACTTTGAGAATATGAAAATAAGGTCCATTTTACCAATTTTTTTTTTTTAAGATGATTCAAATTATGATTCTTCTAAAGCGGCCATTTTAGGCCCGCTGTCATTAGATCATTTGACAGCGCTCACGGTGATATTTCTTTGGGGCATGGTCGGTGTAATCTTTCAGTATAGTATAATGTACACTGTGGTGTAATCGCAAGATGGCGCGTGTCATGACGTCATCTATGACGACTCAAGGAACATCGATATCGCGCTCACGATATCTCGGAACGGATAAATGGACGCTCATAGCGTTTACAGTCTATCTCGGAACGCACTGCGTATCTCGGAATGCACGGTTAATGACAATCAATTTGACAGTGAGTGATTTGACATTTCAGGAGCGCCGACACAAGCCAACCAAGCGTTCTTCTTGTTTCGCTTCATGTTCGGCTGTGATTATAGAACCAAAGTTGGCGTCTTTTGAGATTTACTATAAGTTATAAATTTCATTTATTAAAGACGTGTATCAGGACTAATCCGGAATGGATGGAAAATCGTTTCTATACTCTTGGTGCGCCAAGAAGGGACTTACGCCGGTGTATGATATTCGGGCGACAGGTATGGAAAATTAGTGGATATTTTACAATAGAAACATGATTATCAATTTCAATTGCATAAGCATACTAAGCATGGCTTGGGTAGTGATGGATTATGACACATACATTGTGATTTTTGAGTGAAATAACCTAACCATAGAACACTTTATATTCCCATACAAAGCCTAGTCGACGGAGCCCCGCTTCACGGGGCCCCTATTTCCGAGTGCATGTTTTAAAGAAACCTAATGGGGGGGAGCCCCAAGTATAATTGGTTCTCAAAATCATAATTTACGCTGCATGGGATCATGAAGCGTAATCAGATCTCAACCGGGCTAATTTAGAATTCAATATTTTCAATTTCCAAATTTTCAAGTTCCAAATTAAACTATAATAATGTCCTACATTTTATCTCCAATAAAATATAACCTAAACTGTTCAGGGCCGCGTCATCGGCAGCGGTTCTTGTGCGAAGTTCGCGTCGATACCATCGCTTATGTCGGTGCTGGAAACTCCACGACCAAGAAAGAGGCCCAGATGAATGCCTCAAAAGACTTTGTCAACTACCTAGTGAGAACTGGGCAGGTTGCCGAGTCTGAGGTCACTTTAGAGACAAGACCCATGAAGGCTGAAGGGGAAGAGATGGGGCAGGGAAATGGAAATGTCGATATGCAGCAGGATCAGGAACCGAGTCAGCAACAACCAAGATCTGTGTTTCAGGTTGGTTGTTGTTGTGTCTAATCAATCTAAATGTTTGTAAATGTACTACATCAAACTTAAGTTATTGTATTGTGCCTAAAACATAGGGTTGTGGATCCAAATGTTTATTGATGAACACTTCACCCTTTGTGAACGGTAAATGAATACCATAGTAATACACCAGCATGTTATAGTGTTTCAAAGGATGCACCCATTTTGAGCACCTGTTTCATGAGTGTCACTGTGTTTAGCCGACTGTGCCATACCTCGACATCTTGCACAAACGAATGATCAATACTAAAACTTCATTCATTCCAATTCTAGGACGGTATGGGACCCCAAATGATGGGTCAAGCATACCAAGCATACGGCGGCCAAGGCCAGGGAGATGACAGGCCGACTTTTACGTACATGGACCGCATGCAACAGCAAAAGAACGTAGAAGAGGCAGAAGACTTGGATATCAACGCCAGTCTCCATGGCAATTGGAATATGGAGAATGCCAAATCAAAGCTTCATCAGTTCTTACAGATTAATAAGATTAGTGGGGAGTATGCTTACAAGGCTGTTGGTCCGGATCATACGCGGTTTGTATTCAACATCTTGTCAGTTTCGTGATAGCATTCTGGAACTTATTTGCACTTTCAAGATCAAGTTTTGCTGGTTACATTTAGGTGCATGAGAGATAGTAACAGATGGTTAATGTCTAAAGAATATGTCATAGATGATCAAATCACATCATTTATTTGCTAATAAAATATAAAAAAATCATTCTTACATCCTAATCTTCCATACAAATAAATGAAATTGAAGTGTCTGTTTGTAATTTATATATAACGGCTTTTTACTGAATGCTCTCTCTCGTTCTTGTCTCTGTGTTTGTTCCGGCTAATCTCCGGATAAACTAATGGTGACAGGACTTTTACTGGCAGATAGCTGATGTTATAAGGAGTAACTAAGGCTACATTTATTTTAGTAAAAGAATTACAGTTCCGTGCAAAAACAACCTTTGAAATTTTTTACAAAATCTGATCAGGGAAGTAATATTATTTATTAATTTCACATGGGCAACAGCTAGTTCAATGATTGTTGTTGATATAATTGTCTGACTTCAAATATAAGTCAACAACTGCTTTTTCTTTAATTTCATGCACTTCTATCTATTAATTAACTCTTACTAATGCATTATAAATATAATTATAATCTATTGGTTAATAAGTTTATAATATGACACATAAAATACATTACATAGACTAACCCAGCACTAATAAACCATTGAAATTAATACTGAAGCTTCTTTGCTCAATTTAAAAAGGTTTGGTAAAAAGAAAACTACATTAATTTTTGCCTCATATTGTTTTATCCTATATTCCTTAATATTGGTCGATAATATGGCACATCCGAGTTAAAGGTACTTTCTATCAGTGTAGACTCTGACCCTACCATCCCCCTCTCTTATTCTCCCCTATCATTTTACTTTAGTGCACAAAAGAGATGGGAGCTTACTAGTAATCTGACTTTTATACAAGCCTAAAAGCTTGGCTTGCCCTTATAACCTACAATTCTCCATGATGTTTGGGTATCTGAACAGTCAGCTTGTCTTATGGGCTTTCCGTATTGTTGCCTAGACACTACACTGGTCAAGCTCATATTATGTGATTTATATCTCCTACTGTATCTTTTAAGTCATAAAAAAGCCACACTTCTTTTCAATGTCTGTGGTATATTATGGTGATTATAACTGTTTTCCACTAATCAAATGGCTTTAAGCGCAGTTCCATTAGAATAGGCAAGTTACTTGAATGCAATTTAAGCTACAAAACTTGTATGACGTGCAAATTGAACACACAAACATTAGTTGCACGTTTCGAATTGCGAACAAGTAACGTGCACGTCTTCCACCCATGATGTCCTACTCAATTATTAAACGACTCCACTTGTATGCAAGTAAAACTTACATGCAATAGGTATGCACTCTCTAAACATGTTTCCAATGCAATCAAATTGTAGGCAAATATGACGCCAGGCTTGCATGCAAGACTTGCCTAATGGAATCGCGCCTATAAACTAGATTTCATTCTTGAGTTACCGCCCTCACACAGAGAGGACAACCTAAGCGTCCTCTGGGTGAGAGGGAGAGTAAAGGTGCACCAGTGTCCTAGCCTAAGTACCATAGATGAGCGAATTGAATATGCTTGTTAAGTTATGTGAAATGTATGTGATGTGCCCTATTTTCGGCCGTATTCTTTACTGTTTTAGACCTATAATAGAATGCGTAGAATGCGTTTACAAGCCACTGATTATTCATATTGTACAAATGAAAAATCATTGGCTACAGATTAAATATAGACAACCTGGAAGTGTTGTCAAGTTTTTTTTTACTGCTGGCCATACTTGTGACCTAGTTTTCGGCCAAGTCGATTATCTGTGTAGAGCCCCTCATGTACTACCGAGTTTACTGACGGTCGACCACTTTTCACCCTTATGCCGTGTAATAAGGCTGAAATTGGTCGGCCGTCCGTGAGCGCGGTAGTACCTGTCTTATTTCAAGAATTTGAATATATTATCATAAGGTAGACGACCAAGAAGTATCAAGCAATATGCTTCTTATAAAACGCTTCACGCTTACTGAACCGTACCTGCATAAGTAAACTAGAAGATGAGTGTTGCCAGCAAAAGATAAATAACTTCACAAAAAAACCGATTGAAGCTACCTTTGCTAGCTGAAAAGCAAAGGTAGCTTCGTAACTGACAGAGTTGGTTTCAAGAGCTAATAAATTTTAACCACCCAGAACGAATCCAAGACGAATGATTACCATGAAAAAATATTATTAACCAATGAGAGAAACAAAAACGATGTATTGTTGTCATTTTTGTTTCTTTAATTGGTTAATAATATTTTAACAAAATATATTAAGAATGATTTTATTAGCTTCGCATTCATGATAAAGAATAACACATAATACGACAAAAAAATCTAATCAGTCCGTCAGAAAGATGAATGAATGGGGATGCACACTATGGAACTAATGGCGCTAGCATAGCTGGTTCCAAGCATCGTCATTGGTTGAAAATAAAGGAATGTCATTTCATATTTTAAAATACCTTGACCTCATTGGTCGGATTTAGACCAGCTATGGTGGCGCCATCTACAATTAGCTTTTAACGGTCTTCCCCGACGTCAAAAACTCGTGTGACGTCACATTTCGGTACATTTTTTACCGGAAAGCGACATCACAAGCCCCCACTCATGATCTTTGATGTCATAATTTATCGTCGTCATTTTAAACACAAAACACAATTTTCTTTATTTATTAATTTGTTAAAACAAAAAACACGTTTCCAATATTTTTCGATAAACTAACTGATGGACAAAACAGAACCATATTTTTTTAGACAGTCGTCATCCTTATTGTTCCAGAAACGTGGTTGTGTGTGTTCCTGCCAAAACTGCATGCGTACACTATGTTTTGTATCAGCAACATATTGTATGTAACACAAAGTTATGTTGCTGCAACAATGTTCCCCATTTTTTTTTTATCACGAATGCGAGGCTAAAAAGTTACAGTTGTAAAAACATTATCAAGTATTCAGTGGTACGTTTACTAACGATGTTAACAGAATGTTGTTTCCATCTGTTAACAACTAATAAATCCTTCAATTTGAATATATTTCGAAGCAAAATGATAGTCTTGGATTTTGTTCCCAATACAGGTTGTGTTTGAGCTCTTTAAACTGACTACTTGGCTACACTTCCAGATTGTAACAATTCCGTGACTTCTAGTCAACAATGTGGTAAGTTCATTATGTTTTTTTGCTAAATTCATTATTATTAACCATCTGTTTTCCACTGCAGGGTAAAGGCTTCCTTTCCCTCTTTCCACTTCCCTGTCCATAGCCTTTTGATCATCTTAACCGGATCTTAACACGTTTATAACATAGCCAAAATGCTGAAGTAGATGGCGAAAAGTGGGCAAAATAAATTCCAGAACACAATACGCTGCGCCCGCTATTTTGTTTAGTCCTTCACATATTATTTCTTTATTCACGTAAACAAAAAATTAAGACGATACAATGCGTCGAAAACTCGTGTCACGTCACATTTGAGTATATTTTTACTGGAAAGTGACGTCACATATTTGACGCAATTTAACTTGGTAATTTATTTATTTATTTGATGAATCAAAAAACACGTATCCAATATTTTTCGATAATCTAAGCTAAGTGATGGACTAAACAGTCATTTTTTTTTTGTCAGGAATCATCCCTGATGTAAGCAAATCACGTGATGTGGTAACGTGATAATAATAGCTATGGATAGCTAATTTCAAAATAGTATTTTTTTATGTAAGTTTGGGACCCGCCACAGACCGTCACCAGTGTGATGGCGTAGCGTGGCCTGCATGTGAACTATGAATAATCAAAATAATTCTATGACTGCCGGTTGGCCATCAAATATAAAATGCTTACCCTTTGGCCACGACCTACACTTGTTCCGATCAAACCTGCTCCCTTCCTGTTCTCCCCGGATGCCTATAGCCGCTATAGTTTTTAAGTTTTATGCCCCTGCATGGCTGGAGGCGCTAGGCGGGCCACAAGATAGCAGACGACAACCTCCTAGGTTGCCTGGTTGGTTCTTTGCGAGTTGCCAACAACACTATAGTTATCGCCGTCGGCTTGCATTGCCCTTCTGTCTCGCCGCGCACATACACACCTAAGTCGCGGTACAGCGGTTTCAAACTTAAGCTAAAGCGTATATATTAATGCGCTATGATTTAATAGTGGGTGCGATCGGCGAGTACGACAAGGAGTCGCTACTGACGTGTCAGGGTTTGGTGTTAAGTTGTCGTTTGACGCAAGTTGCAACGTACGAGGTCGTTATCGGCCTTAAGGCGAAAAGTTCCTCCATATTGTTATGTCCGCTGTTTTACGAGAACATTCTAAACTACGTTCGAGTCTAGAATGTTCCATTATGAAACTTTGTAGGCGATTCGAGAATAGTCTGAGAATGTTCGTCCAATGAGCTGTGAGTAGGACAAACGGAACCAGAATTCGCATGCCCTAGCTGTGAAGGTTTGAGTAAGTTGTGGAACTTTCTCGAAGGATCTGATTGACCTGTAGAGTGTAGAAGTATTTCCTATCATAACATCAATCTCTTTTTTTATACATTATGACATAAAACTAAAATTCCAGGAGTTTCTGCTGTGAGATGTCGATATTCGTTCGCCAATTGGGCCGTAACGTGACCGGCCGTGAGACCGCGTCGAACAAGCAGACCGCGAGCAAATCTTGTGCGCTGTCCATTGTGAGGCAGCTGTACCATCTTGGTGTGATTGAGGCCTTCAGCGGGACTTTGAAGAGGGACAGGTAAAGATATTATTTCTCACTAGCATAAGCCAGCGGCTTTGCCTGGTTAATTGTCTCGGGATCGTACCGAAACAATGGAAAACAAAACGGTAAGTATACTATATTTAAATCTAGGTTATAAAATCGGTTTATTTGCATGAAAGAGTAATCAACGATAGTCCACCATCCTTCCAAACTTTCGCGTCTATTGTATAATATTAGTAAGATAAAGGGCTACTGTTAATATGCAGAGGACTGACACAGCTACGAGGCTTCGTGGCAGACCTCGTAGTAGATATTGGGATGAGCAGAACAAATCCAACGCCTGGTGGTCCATATGTATTAGACCCTGATCAATAGGCAGAAGCGTCCAGGGGGTCTAAAATGGCCGCTTAAGCAGAATCGTATATTAATCACGTTAAAAAAATATAATTCTTAAAATGGTCTTTGTAACCATTACCATAAAGTCCATTTTAAGAATTTTAAATTTTGTTCAATAAAATGAATCACGAAAATTAAAAATTCTTAAAATGGACTTTATGGTATAATGGTTACAAAGACCATTTTAAGAATTTAAATTTTCAACGTGATTCATTTACGATTCTGCTAAAGCGGCCATTTTAGACCCCCAGCTATGGGATGGTGCAGATTAACTTTATATAATAACTTACTTACGTTAGTATGCCTACGCCTCGTAGCAAACGGTGTTTCTATAGACATAGTTAGTTAGTGAAATATCCTATCCGCGTCACTTGATTCATAGAATAATCAAAGATAGCTTTACTGTCACGTTTTGTCTCTAACGGTCCATAAGCTAATGTCAATCAGACAGAGATAGCAACCTTCTGTTACCTGTTAGTAAGTTATTGAAAATTACCGTAAGAATAACGATCTAGTGTAAATTAAAATATTCCTTTTACGATTAGATTTTTTTGATTTTCTTGTTACTCTGAGATGAGGAGTAATTCCCTAGTTGGACAAATTGTTCTTCCATTTTAGAATATTTTCAGAATCATCCTGAAGACTGGAAAATGTTACTTTTGAAATTGGTGAAACTATTTGATAATAGGCTAGTTTCCACCATCAATAAATTGCAAAACTAATTAGTCCGTCAGTTAGAGTATTGGAAAATAATGGACACGTATTTTTTGTTTTTGTAAATCACTGAGTACTGACAAAGATAAAACGCATCAAAACTCGGGAGTGGGGGCTCGTGACGTCACAACGCACTAAAAACTATAGCACGGCGTGATGTATTGCGAATTTTAAAAGCGTCGTATGTTCGTCAATTTTGGTTTATGTAACAAAAGAAAAAATACGGGTCAAATATTTTTTTATAATCTAACTGACGGACTAATTAATTTTTTTTAGGACACAAGCCTATTAGGGCTACACCCAGCAAGCAGTGGGTGGATGCGCATGTCATGCGGAATAATGAGGATAATGTTGAGTATGTACGAGTATGTTAGTGATGTAAGATGGCTGTAAAAGTAGAAAAGAACCTAAAATACGATGGATGGACTGTGTGAAGAATAGGGTATTTTACTCTGTATGAGAAAAAATCTACAAATATATTATTGAGATAGCTTAGGCAAAAAGCAGTCGGAAAACGTTAGTTTTAGTTCATAAAATAGCAAACTAAATTTTAAAATTCAATTCAAAGGTTTCAGCTTTTTTAATCTGTTTCATAACACCAATAAATACTCGTAGTAGTCGCCATGTTACCTATTACGTCATGAGATTAGTAAACATTAAAAGTGTCAACTGTCAACTTTCTTTATTCTGTTATTATTGTCGTAACCAACGTAATTTTAATTGAAATACTACCATGCACTATTTGGCCGTTGTTTTTATACTAGTATTCTTGCATTCACGAACAACATACCAACGATAAAAACTCATTTTTAAAATATAAACAATTATCACACTGTAGTTTGTTTACTAGTCCGCTGACGTCATGACCACAGAGCAATATGGCGTCCACTGCGTCCAGCGTTTTCAACAAATTACGCGCGAAATTTGAAAATGCAAAATTTAAATGCATTTTTATGGCACTTAACGTTTGAAAAAAAATTTTGGGATTTTTTTAGTGGTTCATTAGCACTATAGAATCTAAATGAGACACTTTTCAAAAAAGAGTGTAATACCCTATTATATCATGATATGGCTAGAAAAGAGGCGAGTGCTGAGATGAAGACTAATAGAGAAGACGGAGGAAGAAGAAGACATACTGCGCTGATCCCAAATATACATATTGGGGGATAAGGGCAGGCGAATGATGACGGCCCAGCTGTGGAGAAGTCGGGCTGTTGATGATGATGATTTGTTTGTTGACAGGACTTCGGAAGGCATCATGAAGCCGTACCCTGTAGCTATCAGCCCTGAACTGGAGCAACAAATAGAAACCACGCTGCAAGGTATGTGTATTTTTATTAATCGCTTTACATAAAAAGCGCTTTAGAAAAATCTTCCCAACTACAACACTGGGAAGTGTCGAAGGGCGAGCGTTTTGAGGGACTGTCTCTGTAAACTTTGGTGTTCAAAATGTGCTGATTAGCTTTACGTGGGAGGAGACGCCGATGCTTTCATGCTCTGGCGTTCAAAAGGTTAAATCTATGCTAATAATAGTATCTTGTTGACTGTCCCATGTTTTTACCACAACTTAAACATTATCGATCATTATCTTTGTAATAATTTCCCATCAAATTACTACTTTGAGTAGAAGACCACACCATAAAAATCACTTTTTACAGAGCTAGAAATCCAGCCAGTAGAAATCGATCCGGCTGCGACGTACTCTAGCGACGAAGGCCAATCCGGAGGCCTAACTCTGCTGCAAGTGGACCGGGTGAAGGCGATGCGTGAAGCAAGACCTACTCCTGGGGGTGTGGTCTCCTGGTCGCCCCCTCAAGCTAACTGGAATGCTTGGACTGGCTGTAACATTGGTAAGTTGTAGGTGTAGCTACTGCGCCTTTTACTATTGTCTAGCGCAGTGTTTTTCAACCTTTTTCATGTCACGAAATATTAGTGTAAAAAAAATATTTCTCTACCTCCAACCCTTCGCTTTTATGTAACAAATATTCAATCCATACAACATTTTTATGATAATAGAATTCGGATAAATACATAAAAGGGATCCAGTCGCTCCATGTAAAATACTGGTATTCAGCTGCATCCGGTTAGACTGGAAGCCGACCCCAACATAGTTAGGAAAAGGCTAGACAAATGAAAATGACATAAAAAGGATCCACGATGTTATAAATTAGTTAATAAAAAACATGCACAACCTTCACATTAAGACGCTTAGACGAGCTAAATTAGCAACTCTATTTGTGGTGGTTCAAACTTCGTTTGAAATGCTGTTAGAATAAAGTTCTTATCAGCTTGCACTACAAAGTGGTTGGTACGTCAGCCACTGCGGGCCAAATAGCACGAAATGAGTGGTTTCGATCGATTTACAAAAAAACTATTGATTGGATTAAAAAACTAAAACAGTATCATGCTAATATATTGCTTGTAGAATTATTTGCCAAAAAATCAAAATGATCGCATGCATATTAGTATGTTTTTTATTGTTTGAAGGATATTTTTAGAGGTAAGTTCGTGATTTCTTTTTATCGAGCCAAATTAATTGTATTATGTTTTCAAAACAGTATCATGCTAGCATATATCCTGAAGAATATCATATATTTTTCTGGTCTTGTTTATAGCAGTGAATCATATACTTTTAGTAATTATAAAACTCGCGTTTAGCTCGTGTAATCGCCTTAAGATGGACGAGTACCACCCACCGATTTAACATTTGTAGGATTTTGTTTCACGTAATGTATTGTTTCCTACAGACGAAGGCCCACTAGCCACCACAAGTCTTGAAGACATCAGTTCAGACCTCGAGAAGCATCACAGAGATATGTGCCAAAATAGTACACTATTCCAGGTTTGTTCATCTTTTTATGTGATATGTCATATAACATCATATTACCATGACATTACAAGATTAAAAAATTGTTCCATAATATTGTCGAGATAGAAGTTTTTGTACCAGATACTTGAATCGGAACAACTTTAAGATACACAGCACACGGTTTTTCTTATAAGAGTGCTGCTTTTATAAGATTTGCTGGCCGTGTTATGGGCTGCCAACGCCACGGTTTTACGGAATAAACATAAGAAAATCCGGCCATAGTGGCAACAGAAACACATTCTGGGAAGAAATCAATTGTTTACCAATTACGGATCGTGAGAAACAGTCCACTGACAGATGGGGGGAACAGACAGTGGAGGCATATAATAATAAAACAATACGTGCATAGAACTTCATTAAAAATCCATTTTTTCTCAATATAGGATTTCTAATATTTTATACACATTTTAGGAGAGTCTCCGCGAAAGAGAGCAGTTGCCGGTGTACTCGATGAAGGCGCAAATCATGGACGCCATCAACGAGAACCCTGTTGTTATCATCAGGGGTAATACTGGATGCGGTAAAACTACACAGGTACAGAACTAAGTTCCATTCTACAGATGGCCAGCACATCAAGCAACCCGAAACTGTCAAATCCCAATCAACCTTGAAACTTATGCTTTAGTAATAACTAGCTGATGCCCGCGGCTTCGCCCGCGTACAAATTAAATACTAAAACCTTCCTCGAGAACCACTCTATAATATTTATAATATTTAGAACGCATCTACGATGTCTCATTGTCATTTAAAAATTAAAATCAATATTATCGTGAAGACATCGTTGTATTATTGAGCACGCTTGGTGCTCAATCCAGTGTCTCGAGTAGACATAATTATGTGAATAAAGAAGTTTTTTTTTTAATTATTTATAAATATTAGTTATTTGAGATGTGCAACGATCATCACTGGACCCTTGTCAGACGAAATCGCCATCGAGGTAGACCGCGGCGAAGGTGATGTGACGATCTGATCTTGTTTGCGAGGCGAACTTATATTGCACATGATAGACAGGTTTGGGAGGAGAAAGGGGAGGTCTTTGCCCAACAGTGGGACACTCGATAGAATAACAAAAAGGGTCATTTGTTTGACATACTCGTACTTACATCATTTTTTTTCACTACCACTAAGACACGACGATACTCATTTATTTGGTCCTGTTTCCGAAACATTTCAAATTCTCAGGTTTTGACTTTTATTAAAATGGTAAACATTTCCGTGTAGGTGTGCCAGTTCATCCTAGACGACTATATAGCCAGCGGCCAGGGTGCGTTGGCTAACATCTGTGTAACACAGCCGCGACGTATCTCAGCCGTCAGCGTCGCTGAGCGAGTCGCCAGCGAGCGGTGCGAGGAACTGGCTAATAGCATTGGGTATGTAGATTATTGTTTGGTCAAAATAATCAGCCCTGCAGCCAGCAGGCGACGCGGTAGACCTCACAGGAGATGTTGGGACGAGGTGGATAGAACCAACGACCAGTGGTCCACATTGCCACTGAATTTGGAAGTCCTGGGGAGCGGACTTTGCCCAGCAGTGGGATGACACAGGATAACAGTAAGCGTACTGATAAGGGAACACATGAATCACCTTGGAAAAGTGACGTGGCTACCTACTGGGCCCAAGAAAATTTATTTGTCGCACCAGTCGACAGAAGAAGTACACCGATTGATTTAATACAGACCACTCGGCCAATTAAGTCCCATGAAAGAGAAGAAAACTCAGGAAAGGGACTTACAAATAGATACTTTTTGTAGTACTGTTGTACGAGTATTAGTTAGACCTTAAATATCTGAAAATTGCCAGTTTTGACAAAAAATCTTAGTAAATTGAAACTTCACTTAGGTTGATATGTAACTAACATTGATCTTAACCTTTTGACCGCCAGAGCATAAACGCACTCGCGAGCTCGGCCACAATTACACCTACCATTTTGTCACATATTTGGGTCGTTTCGCACGAGCTTGCTTGACACATAAATGTGACAATAGAGGTCAAACGGTTAAAGTAAAAAGAGACAAATAGTACGGGGGTCGCGAAGGTGTTTAAAGTAAAAATCTTACAATAAAAATTAGTATTACATAAAAACTTGTCAAAAAGTTGGAACTTTGACCCACAATATCTCCGTAACTACTAGCTTCCCAGGTATGGTGTAGAACAAAAACATGATCGCAATGACGGAGAGAACAAGTGCCTTTCGGCTTCGTTAAGAGGTGTTTTACACCCTTTATGAATGTGGCATAGTGTGTAGTCAGTATCAGTGTAACTTGTGACCATTTTTCTCTTGTATTTTTTTGCACAATTATGTTCACATTCCAGGGCCAAAGCTAACATTGCTCTCTTTCATCCACAGTTACTCAGTCCGTTTCGAGTCAATGCTGCCTCGTCCGTACGGCTCTATAATGTTCTGTACAGTGGGTGTGCTGCTAAGGAAACTGGAGGGCGGACTGCGCGGCGTCTCGCACGTGCTCGTAGATGAGGTATGGTGGATGTATACTTGCTGCCAGTTAAGCTGACGTTGGCTGTCATTGCCCTTTTCCTAATATATCTTCGTACGAACCAAAACAAAAGTCACATGTATGGTTTTTCATTAGAAAAAATGTTGTAGGTCCCGATATATGACGATTCAAGACTTGAACAGGTTTAGTTCTTTTTTTCAAAGTGAAGAACTTAAATTTTGGTGTGTCAATGACCGCTTTTGTCATCTTGGCTGGTAGCAATTATAGTGGATGTTGCCTCGGGTGTACAGAGAGTGCCCAAAAATACAAATTCAGACAAATTAATGATATAACATAACCACTGTAATCTCAAAAGGGTTGGGCAGAGGTGTGCCATTAGGTACACCTAACCTAATCCTTAGAAGGCGAGCCTATTGCCATCAACTGGACACAAATCCAGACTTAGTGGCTGCCCTATTACGTGGGACTTAGAGGTACAGCTCTGCCTAACTCTTCGGATATAAGAGGCGTGATGTTATTTTATGTGTTAAATAACATCTCAATCTGCCCACAGGTACACGAACGTGACGCGGACACGGACTTCACTCTGATCTTACTCCGTGACATGGCTCACACATACCCGGATCTGCGCATCATACTTATGTCGGCGACCGTCGATACCACGCTCTTCACGAACTACTTCGGAAACTGTCCTGTTATTGAGGTAAGTGTCAACACTAGTCATACTAATTACTTAGCCTACAGTTTCATCCTTTGAAATGCTAGACGTCTTAAGATAGAATGATCAGGGGTCAACATAGTTGGGTATGTTGGGGTCAACATAGTTGGCTATGTTGGGGTCAACATAGTTGGCTATGTTGGGGTCAACATAGTTGGCTATGTTGGGGTCAACATAGTTGAGCATGTTGGGGTCCGCTTCGAGTCTAACCGGATAACCAAAAGGCTAGGCAGATGATGTTGAAGCTAAATGATAACTATCAAGGCAAGTTAAATAAAAGCAATAATAAAAACACTCCTTCCCCCAGGTCCCAGGTCGCACGTTCCCAGTAACGCAGTACTTCCTGGAGGACTGCGTGGAGCTGACGAAGTTCATGCCGCCGCCCGAGCTGCGCAAGCGCAAGGCGAGCGGGAAGAAGAACAACGCGCGCGGGGAGGAAGACGACGATGAGGATGAAGGTACAACATTTTAAAAGAGATTGTATATGTTCTATCGAGGGATTTGTCGAGGTAGCTCGCAACTCAATATTACATACGTTGATTGTTCATGAAAATCAAATTATCGGTAAGTAATCATGATAAAATTACATTAGTTTTCCTTTATTCATTGTTTCATATTCTTTTTTTTTTAAAGATAAAACAACAAAAAAGTGAAAAATAACTTTAGCTTCTGAAGTCGGTGACGTTTGTATGATTGATTTAATTTTTTTAAAGTTATTTTTCACATTTTTGTTGTTTTTTTTGATGTCGGTTTTATTTTTTGCAAAAAAGTTTTTATTTTTCACATTTTAGTGGTTCACATGTGTTTTGTATACATGGAAAGTGCATACCGTTACAATTACAACAAGCCCAAACACGACTAGGATACATTGTCTCATTATGGAGTTCCGTGACTCTTGGCTTCATCATCAGATCTGATGGTAGAATGGTTCTTATCAAACGCAAATGCTTCACTTGTTGTAGAAAATACCAAAATTGCTGTACGTTATCCTATAAAATTGGAAGAGTTCCCTCGATTTCGCCAAGATTCCATCATCAGATCCCGACTTGGTGACTATGGGACCATTTGGAAAGTATACCGTTTCCAACAAAAAAAGATTTTTTCAAATCGGTTTGCAAGCGACGGAGTTATGCGCGAACAAACATAAAAAAAAAAAATAGAAACATCCGAATTGAGAACCTCCTCCTTTTTTAGAAGTCGGTTAAAAACCTAACTTACACAGTGTTAATGTCACCGTAAATTGTCAAACACGTGAGGTTGTAATCTCTCTAGCGAGATTGTAAACTGTCGAAATATTGTCAACTGAACATACTGCTTACTATATAACGCTTTATATTGTGAAATGCATGCGACGGAAGTATCTCTGCCCCCATAATCGGGACTTGGGGCACCCCCACGTTAGGTTAGTTAGGTTCCTTTAAACTCTAGGTACAGACACAAATAGCGTAGTGTAGCGGTTCTCCGTCGACTACGCTTTTTAGGGGAATATAAAGTGTTTTGAGGTTAGGTTATATTAATCAGTACTTCTCAGGAATGGTACAATATCTTTTCACGAGAGTGGTACCATGGGGCAAGGAGGTCCCCTCCTTCCCTCCCCCTCCTTCACACCGCGCGAGTTGACTTCCATCGCATACATTTCACAATATTACGGTTTCACTTCGATATATTACAATCTACCGAAAAATAATGCGTTATTTGTAAGCAGTACTTATGTTCGTTTGACAATCTTCAAGAGTTTACAATCTAAAGGTTTTACAATGTTACGCTGACACATACACTGTTTTAAGCTTTCACGGTTTATAACTAAACTTTGTTTTCCGTGATTTTAAGTTTATATGTGTAGGTACATACCTGTAAAAATAGTGGCCCGCCCGTATCGGATGCAAGGTTAGGGCTCCAGACTTCCAGAGACATAAACTTCCTCAACGTGCGGGCCGTAAAGAGGAGTACAGCTTTCTGAATCAATTGATCCAACCGCCTAAGGAGAGCCTCAAAAGAATGATGTTCTGTGGTGGTTCGGTCGGTGGCTCTTGGCCATAAGGCGATTGGTCGTTAATACAATCGGCACAATGACAATTCACATTCCACATATCGACAACTTCGTGTGCCAATCGAGTGATTGGCACGATTCAAGATAAATTAGCCTGACCATTTCCAGCTAATTCCATTTGTATAGGATATTTTAAGCGGGTGCGTGCCATTTGATATAATAACAAAGTCTAACGTTCACGTGACCTAATTTCATTTAATATACTTTTTGTTTAGTATAACGATGAAATGATGTAATGAATTATTGATATAATTTCAGTTTATCTAATTTTATATGTCTTAATTAACATTTCCTATAATGCACTCTTAAACTAATATTAATTTAGTATAATATTTAGTTAGTATAATATTCAAAATCTATAATAACGTTAATTATAAATTTGAGCGTGCCGCGGCAGCGGCCGCCGAGCGCCAGATCCTCGCTGTTGCAGGTGAATCATTACCCTGTATTGTGGGTGAATGATGTGGGTTAGGTTAGGTTAGAACTGTGACCTTTTGGCCGGGCGACAGATCCTCACTGTTGTAGGTGAATCATTTGGGTTATTTGAGGTTTGACAGGGCATTATGATGTTTCCTGATATTTACTTATTCATTACAGAATTTCGGCTGAAAATTAGGTCAAATAAAAGTTATGTCAACTAAACGTTATATTAAAACAGCATATACAAATTGAAAATTATTTTTAATGAACGTTATACTAAATGTTATTAGAGTAAAAGAAGTTTATTTGAAATATAAGATTAGATCACATGAAATTAGGTTATTTGTTTTTATAGCTTAAGAAAATTATATCATGTGAACGTTATTTTTCAAGTGTAAATATACTTTCTGTTATTATATCATATATTACACACCCATTTTAAGCAGCGCCACAATTTGCAAAAACTTAAGAAGTTTTGAATTTCTCTGGAACATTAAAGGGGTCTATCTTGAGGATGTTTTAACATTCAAAAGTGGTCTTTCCTTGTTTTCGGACTGCCTTAAGAACCAGCAGCATGTAGGTATGGAAATTAAAAAAAAAGCTTGGATATTTCCGTCAACCGGGTACAGACCCACAGTCACAAGCAAGTGGAAATTACGGGTTTTCCGCCATACTTTTCTGGTTAATTTCGTTGCAGAATCCAAAACAGTTAAATTCATTCTCTGGAACTTCGTCGAACTTCATTGTCTCGGCGCTTTTCTGGTGGTCGCCACTGTTCATTCTGAGGTACAGTAGATGCAGTGGTTTGGGAATAGTGTGGCGGGCTTGTCCCCAAAAAAAACTTTTTTACAAAAAATAAAACCGACTTCAAAAAAAAAACAAAAAAGTGAAAAATAACTTTAGCTTCTGAAGTCGGTGACCGATTTGATCGATTTAATTTTTTTGTCACCGACTTCAGAAGCTAAAGTTATTTTTCACTTTTTTGTTTTTTTTTTGAAGTCGGTTTTATTTTTTGTAAAAAAGTTTTTATTTTACACTTTTTAGTGGTTTACATGTGCTTGGAACATGGACACATGGAAAGTGCATACCGTTACAATTACAACAAGCCCAAACACGACTAGGGTACATTGTCTCATTATGGAGTTCCGTGACTCTTAGCTTCATCATCAGATCTGATGGTAGAATGGTTCTTATCAAACGCAAATGCTTCACTTGTTGTAGAAAATACCAAAATCACAACACGTTTTCATATAAAATTTGAAGAGTTTCCTCGATTTCGCCAAGATTCCATCGTCAGATCCCGACTTGGTGGCTATGGGACCATTTGGAAAGAATACCCTTTCCAACAAAAAAAGAATTTTCCAAATCGGTTGGCAAGCGACGGAGTTATGCCCGAACAAACATAAAAAAAAAAAAAAAAAAAAAAAAAAATAGAAACATCCGAATTGAGAACCTCCTCCTTTTTTAGAAGTCGGTTAAAAAGTGCTAATTATTGGCGTAATTTGTATAAATTAATTTTTGCACCAATATGGCATATCATTCGGGCTGATTTTTTTCATCCTCAGATAACAACCAGTTAGCCTGTATTTGACAGAATTCTCGGTTTTCCCATGGGTTTTCCAATGGTCGGGTAAAGGCCCTTAACGGAGGTATATCTTTACCTGACGTTTTGACAATTTGATAAGTTGGGAAGTGGTGATATGTTCGAGGAAGAACGTGAAATCCTTAATTATTTTAACCTGGTGGGTGGTTAAATAACCCGAATTTTACCAGAGAGGTCTGATAATTTGTAGAAGATTTCGCTTGAAAAAAGATATCATAGCCTACTTTCATTGATTGAGGATAAAACCAAACAAAAAACAGAAAGGTAAGTAAATTACCAATATTTAGATACTCATGTGTGAGTTAGCGTGCCGTTTTTGAAGATCGCATTTTGTGCAGGTAACCTATCTAAGCCTTTTTAACTTATAATATCAAGTCACTGCTCAAGACAGTCTAATATTTTCAAATTCGGCTGCCAAATATCAGTGTGATAGTGGTGCTTTTGGTAATGGCGTCGTACTTGGTGATAGCTGATACTTTTTAAATAACTATTCGATGTTACCACTCAGCAATCCCCCAACACTAGCTGTACATGTCATTGAAAGATGCTTTGGTGCCTGGAAAAGAAGAGATTCCCAGTGCTGAGTATTGGATTGAGGTGTAAGATACCTCTTACGCAAGATATTATTGTGGCCACTGCTGTATTACAGCAGCACGTAGCAGGAAGGAAGGCGAGCCACCCATAGGTCCTGAGGTTCAAACACAATCTCAGCCAGTATTTCCACCTGTCCTTCTAATTACAGTGATGAACAAAGAATCACAACGAGGGATGCTAGAACATTTTGACTCGGTAACAAGTTAATTTTGTAAAATAATAAGAACACTTATTATTAAAAATGTTTTTTTATTCAATCAATAATCAATGTTTTTGCTACATTTTGTTAACCATCAATTGATGTAATTCTTCCTTCCTAACTTCATCACACTGAAGGTATAACATTTTTCTCTTATGTTCCTCCTCGACAAAGGAATGTTCTTTTTTGGAAATTTCTATTTGTAGCTGCACCAGCTCTAACTGTGCTGCTCTTAACTGGTCCAATTTGTCTGTCACACTGACGTTATTAGGTTTTAGCTGTGATACTTTTGACTTTAAAGATTTCGGATTCCATGCACCCCCGTTGAGCAGATCTGCAAAAAATAACTGATTTCAATCACATTTACTAATAAATAAATAAATATCACTGGACATTACACACAGCGACATCTAGAGCCACACTAAGCAAGGCTTGTATTGTGGACACCAAGATGGTTGATATTATTATACTACATAATATACTTTTTGCTTGTAAATACAAACATACTTATTATACATATAAACATCCATGACTCGGAAACTAATAAAAAGGTCCAGTAATTATCTTTTAACACACGTATAATGTGATATATAGTAGCGGTATGTGGCAGAGGGTTGACAATAAACTCTAATATAATTAACACAGGAAACTATACCTTCTATTTCATCTTCATCATTGCCATTATTTAAAAGAAATGATTCATCCGACTGAGAGCCTTGATTCACATTAAAGTCTGAAACAACAAACACAATCTGCTTATACATATTTGAACACTGGCATTGACTACACCTACATACTATACCATTATGTTCGATAGCCAGCTTTCTGCTTAAAATTATTCCTGCTATACATAGAAGCGGTACAGCTTCTATGTCCCATAGCTCAGTATAGATATAATTTAGGTTTACATCCACTCGGAACTCGGTATTAGTACATAACACTTACCCAATACAAACAAGTCAGTCAATGTACCACACTGTGAGCTAGCTTGATAGTCTTACCCAAAACTAGAACTATGGCAAAAAAAATGCTTACTTTTGAAGGAGCACAGATTTTTAATAGAATACCTTTTAGTATAAGATATCTGCACTACTTCAATGCATTCAAAACTCTACTTAGTCGGTATATTATGGTGGACCGAACACGCTAGAAAAATGAAGGCATTGAATGGGTGTAGTCTAGTTTGTAACTGATGACGACAAACTATGTGTAATTTATATATATATTTTGGTACATTTGTCTTTATTGAGAATAAACTTTCTTTAAACCTATTTACTAAATATTACAAATAAATACCAGTGGTTTCTTCCACGATCGCATCTTCAAAATGTATTATGTTGGCTGACAGTACAGGCAATACAACGGGGCACTCTTCTGGTTGAACATCTAGAAACAATGATAGATTGAATTATAGTAAAATTCTAAAAAGGTAAATCATTGAGAAAGAGAGTTGTATTACATTCACAACCTGCATTATTATCACTGTCATTCCTTGCATCTAATCCAGATATATTGGAGCATGTTTCCAGCACTTTCTCGTCCACAGAATTGATATCAGGAGCAGTAGAAGGTCTGCCACCGGTTTTAAACAACTGTCTCTGGAGAGACATGTTTTTCCTTGTACTTTTTTTTAGGCGCTCATACTTTATTTTTAATGTTTTGGCCGTGCGTACTACAGCTTCACTCGATGTGGCATTAAATGCGGAGGCAATTTTGATCCAAGCAGCCTCTTTTTCTTTGTTGGACACAGTGTCAATCTTCTTATTTTCGAGTACTGACCGATATTTGGTCACTAATTCCGTCAATAATCGTACTTCCGAAATATCGAAGTTTGTAGCACGCTCACGTTTCTTACTTCGATCCATTTTTATGCCACAAAAGAATAAATCCAATATTTTTACGAACCTATGAATTGAAAGCAAGCAAGGGACAAGACAATGTATATGTTATGTTTTTGTTTGCTTTGTATAACGTCAAATCAAGTGTCAAATGTGCGTTTTGTTACTGTTCTTGTCTAACACGTTGAATACTGTATGGTTAGACCACAGATAGCTATTCTCTAGATAAATTGAAGATATTTATTCGCTTGATAAACAGACAGATAAATTTTATACGCTAGATTGCTATTAGACGACTTATCTTAGGATGGTTAAATTCGGCCTTAAGTTGGATGCTCCACGATAGCCCGCGAAATTCAATTTTTTTTACGTTTTTAGCAATTTTCAGGCCAGTGCTCGGTTGTATGTATGATACAGAATTATAATACTTAACCAAAATCATCATTACAACCCTCCAGGTTCATAAAGGTCTAGGAATGACTTTGACCTTGACGGCCAAGTGCGAGTTGAACTCGCGTGGAGAGGGTTCCGTACAATGCCAAATTTTCCTTAAGTGAACGTATTATATTGAGTTGACCACTTTTTGTAATCTAGAAGCAAATAACTATATTTTGTTTTTTTTTTTTTTTTTTCAAAATTGTAGGCTCAGTAGTTTCACAGATTAGGGGGGTGGTAACTTTCGTCTTCTTTCATGAATAAACTAAGAACTATACAGGGTGTAAACCACCTCATCACAAAGCTGTTAACCGAGCATTCTGTACATCAAACTAAGTAGGTAACTTTACGCAAAAGATATTGCTGGGAAACAACTTAAATCTCATAAAAAAACATGTATTAAAAAAATGTTGTAACTTTGACCCCCCCATATCTCCGTAACTCGGTATGGTGTAGAACAAAAAAATTATCGCAATGATAGGGAGAACAGGTGCCTTTCGGCTTTGTGAAGAGGTGTTTTACACCCTTTATTATTTGAAACCCTCATAACGTGCCCTTTCATTTGATAAATGACACAGTAAGGTTTGCAAAACTTTAAAAAATACCCTTACTTATTAAAAAAAAAACATTTCCTTTGCACATCTGTGTTTGGGTCATAAGATAACACCATCCTACCAAACACCCGATTTGGTCGAGTACATTCGTAGCAAATTGGCTGTGACAGATGGACGGACAAACAAACAGACATGCACGAGTAATCCTATAAGGGTTCCGTTTTTTTTTTATTATACGGATCCCTAAAAACAAAGTTGCCCCGCTGTTTGTACGCTTAGGTCTTTTAAACTACCCAAAATACTATTAAAATGGCTCCCAAAATACTATTTCAGACTTCAAAATAAAATAACAATCGTCAATCATTAAGAAGAAAAGCCTTTAAAAAAAAATTGCCAACTCCTTGTAAGTTCTCGTGACTGTAAACTCAATTTCTGAATGAAATTCAAACATCATCGTCTTATAAATCCAGGTGCTGTCGACGAACAAGAAGAGGATCTCAACAAGAGCTGCAAACTCGGCAGCAACTACTTACCGACCACCACCGAAGCTATGATGAGGCTCTCGGAGAAAGATGTAAGTTAATACCTTAGGTGGATACTCCGGTAGCACCCGCTGACAGCTGTGAACCGTACTTTAGAAATTACATTATTTGAAGTAGGTGTGTTTTTAAAGACAAATCCGAGTCGATTTAGACGACTTTCAGATGTAGCAACCCGCAGTAGACGCGATAATAGTGTGCTATGTCTGGACTCTGGAGCCAGCCAATACTGCACTCTTGCGCAAAAGTGTCTACTGCATGGTACATCAGTAGTCATTTATAACAAATTGCCAAAGACATGGAAAGAGATTCCGGAGCTTTTTAGTGGCGACAGCATATTATAATATTAAGGAATTCCTAATTGAGAAAAAGTTCTTAAGCTAGTCCATAATTAGGCCTAAAACTGCGTTAAGCGGGCGCCCGCGACGTGCAACCGTTGCGTGTCTACGCGCGTGGATACGCGCGTGGACACGCGCGTGGGTTCTGTGACACGCGACGGGCACCGTCGCGGGTACCTGTCGCGGCGTTTTATTTACGCAGTTTCGCTAGTTCAATTTTAACGGTGTGCATGTAGGTACAGTCGTGTCGATGGAGAGTTTAACATATTATTACGTAGCAAAACGACGACTAGCAAAAAAAAACGACAACCAGTAAGCCCGTATATTGAATCTAGATTGCTATGCGGGGAATTTGTTGTAAAGTTCGGTAAATTCAGAGAAAATGAAAACTCATTCTATAAATATTTTAAAGTTTCGGTACAGGTCTATGACGAATTATTTTCGAAACTGGAACCGTATTGAGGATCAATAATGTTAAAGTAAACAACATACAGCAACAACCGTACCATTGCCCTACGTTGTTGTAGGAGATGAAGCATTTGGGTTGTCTAGTTATGTCATGAGGCCATATGCTCGAGCTCTCAATTTGGACCATAAGAAAAAAATATTTAATTACAGGTTAACAAGAGCGCGACGTTTTATTGAATCAACTTTTGGTATCATCTACACTTCTACACTTCTACACTAATATTATAAAGAGGAAAACTTTGTTTGTTTGTTTGTTTGGTTGTAATGAATAGGCTTAAAAACTACTGGACCGTTTTTAAAAATTCTTTCACCATTCGAAAGCTACATTATCCACGAGTAACATAGGATATATTTTATCCCCGTACTCCCACGGGAACGGGAACTATGCGGGTGAAACCGCGGGACGTCCGCTAGTGGCTAATAAATTTCGAATACTTCATCGTCCTTTGAACGTTTCAAAAGAGAATGCCATGTGTTTTGTTAAAGCGATATGTATTCTGCATAACAAGCTGTCAAAACTGTCGAAATTGTAACCAGCACTCGCGTTATACATGAAAATGTTAGCAATGTGCTCGAAACGGTCCTTACTTTCTTAGAGGCACTGGAACAATCCAGTGCCTCTAAGAAAGTAAGGACCGCACTATCGACGACGTCAACTCGATCTACGCGATACGCGACGTTACTCGAATTTTAGTATGAAACTCGCACTAAGCATACTGAACATGCATGCCGCATGCCGCTAGCGGTCCGGCGCGTGCCCCCGCGCGGGTATCCGTCGCACGGAGGCGGGCACCGTTGCGCTGGTGCGGGGCCCGCCTCCCCGCAACGTACACCCGCGCGGGGCTCCGCGCGGGGCCCCGCGACCGTGCACTTTTGTATGGTACCGCGCGGGCGTCCGCTTAACGCAGTTTTAGGCCTTATGTATAATTAATAAGAATGTTTTGAAATTGTATTTAGTGTGTAATAATTTTAAAATTATATTTAGTTATAAGTTGTTATTTTTTAATCTTTTGCACATTAACATATAAGTACTTACTGAGAAATTAACAAAGGAAAAGCTCAGCAATGAATGGGCCAATGTTTAAAGACTTGTTTTGTAACTACCTGATCTTTGTTACAGCTTAGCTTTGAGCTGATCGAAAGTCTCCTCCAATACATTCGCGACCTCAAGGGCGACGGCGCCGTCCTGGTTTTCCTCCCCGGTTGGAACCTCATCTTCGCTTTAGCCAAGCATTTGTCGCAACACTCTGTGTTTGGCGACACTTCACAATACGTGATACTGCCGCTCCACAGTCAGATACCCAGGGAGGATCAGAGGAAGGTGTTCATAACTCCGGCCCCCGGTATGACTAAGGTAAGTCATCTGTCAAGCCTTTTCTCAAATTAAACACTAGTATTTTTCATGGAGCGACTGCCTATCTGACTTTCACTCCTGTACTGAGTAACACATCACCCCTTGGTAAGGCTGATTGTTAGACTAACGGGCTTCGGACCACCCGAAACGATTGTCAAAAATTTTCGAGTGGCAGCTAGGACCGGAAAAACATGCTTTCCGAGGCATGGACAGGTATAAAATAGATAGCCAGCCATTCCATATGGGTTAAACCAAAGGTCTACTAAGACTGGTTATTAGACTTTCGGGCTACTGACTACCTGTGACTAAGATCTACAAATGACAGCCGGGATCAACTTAACGTGCTTTCCGAGGTACGGGGGAAACTTGGTATGTAATGGGTGGTCTCCCATCCACGGACCAACCTAGCAAAGTGCTTTATCTGAAAATTCACCCGAGCGGCTGTTATTTTTTAGCCAAAAGCTCTTCTATGCCTTTTCTCACTCTGATATACAGTATTCCCAAATTAACCTTTTGACCGCCACAGTATAAACGCACGCGCGTGCCCTCCACGCCAAGCCACAATTTCATCTACTATTTTGTCACATATTTGTGTCGTTTGGTGTACAGGGCACGCGCTTGCTTGTCACGTATATGTGACAATGGCGTCCAAAACGTTAATAATGCGCATGCAGATCTTCGCCAATTGTCGTATTCCCGGATACACCCGAATCATTGAATCGTAAGAGCCTAAATTATGCACGAAGAAAATGCACTTAACTCTATATACATATCGTCTTCCGACGCTCAGGGTATACGACCGTTGCCAAACAGTGACGAAGATTTCTATGCGCATTATCACTTTGGGAGACGTGTACTTATAGGTGTACACCAACCTTAAACCCTGTGTTTTTCATTATCTAATAATGCTATGTGTGTATCTTTTGTGGAGATACATATATAAATAAATATGGTCGTCCTATTTGTCAGGTGATCCTCGCAACTAATATAGCGGAGACATCGATCACGATCAACGACGTAGTGTTCGTGATCGACTCTTGCAAGGCCAAGATGAAGCTGTTCACCTCGCATAATAACATGACGTCGTACGCCACTGTGTGGGCAAGCAGGACTAACTTGGAACAGGTACGATATAAAACTTCATTTTTAAATCACTTCAATCAATTTCTTTCAAAATTATTGAACTTCCAGAAACAATTGAAAAAAAAAAGTTGATGAAATAACCCAGTCAAATGTATCTTGATTCGACGAGTCGATTGATTCAAGAAGGTATTGCTTTCTAGTTCAATGGAAAGATATCTTGACCGAAATATGTTTTATAATTATGTTTTGAGGTAATCATACTGTTAAGATTTTACTGTTAATAACTCACTTGTTGTTAGTTGAAATGTGCGTTTAATTTATTAGTTAGTTAGTTATAATGCGTTTGATTAATTCATATTAAAGCTTTTTAATATGCATAAATGTCGCACTGAGATACTTATTGAAATTTAGGCACATCCGATTTAAATTAGATTTATTAGCAAAGGAGATCACCCACATTGGGCTATTTTCAAAAGTGGCGCCAACCAAAATAAACTTATTATTTGGATAGAGCATAACATAATTAACATTTTTATTACTACACCAAAGTCTTAAGTCAATTCACCGATAAGTTATTCAACCAAAAAATATCTGAGGTCACCCAGATTGGGGTATTTTTTTTTTGCCGGCATTTAATGTAAACGCAATAATTACATAGAGCCTATGGTAATAAACATTTTTTGTTATGCCACCCAAGTTCTATACCCAAGATTTAATAAATGATAATGATTACTATAATATAAGTGCTACAGGTCGATGAAGACGAGCATCAAGGGAGATCTCCATGAAATTCTTCGATGAGTTTTTCCTACCCGTCCTAAACAACGGAGGTCAGACCTACTCACTCAACTTATTGCAAAAGTTCCGCTTTAGGGACTGCCAAAGAGCGACTTTTGAAAATAGCAGCCCAAAAATGTATGGAGGCTGGGTGATCTTCTTTTTTTCCGGAAACAAATTTATCTTTTTTTTTTTAAGATAACTTACTATTGAATTAAGCCAGCGATATATGAAAACTGCGACTTTACTAATCAAGCATGTGTTATAATTTATTTTAAAACTCTTTCGTGTTTATTCGTTTGTAGCGTAAAGGGCGTGCGGGTCGTGTCCGTCCGGGCGTGTGCTTCACGCTGTGCTCTCGCGCACGATACGACCGCCTGGAGGAACATCAGACTGCCGAGATGTTCCGTACACCACTACACGAGCTGGCTCTTAGGTACGCATACTGATTTGACTAGCATCTTCGCCCGCGTGGAGTTTGCTAACTATCAGTTCAGTTTTTGTGAAAGAGTAATAAATATCCATACGAGTACATCCATTCTCACGAACTTTTGCATTTGTATTAGTTAAGTAAGAAATGCTAAAATTAATCTTAGCATTTACACTTCTATGTCAGTTATGCCATTCGGAGATTTTTGACAGTTTTTTAAACTCTCGGTGCGGAATCCGCGGCATACAAATCAAACGCCTGCTTGTTTCCCGGAATATGTGCGTGCCTGCTCGCACTTAGGACAACTTCAATCTTGTTGATTATCTGTTTATTTTATAATTTGTGTACACAGAAGAGAACATAAGGAAACAAAATAATATGCCTCAGAGTTCAAAGGCACTCCTTATTTCAAAAGTATTTTTTACCTAGTCGTGTCTTGTCTTGAAATGTTGTCTTGTTTGTTGTTGTTTTTACGAATATCGGACAATCAGTCTTACCAAAGGGTAGCGCGTACCCATTTTATTTTCTTCATTGTTCGCAGCATCAAGCTCCTCCGCCTGGGCAGTATCGGTCACTTCCTGTCGAAGGCCCCGGAGCCGCCGCCGCTGGACGCCGTCATAGAGGCGGAGGCGCTGCTGCGTGAGCTCGCCTGTCTGGACGCCCGGGACGACCTCACTCCGCTCGGGACTATACTCGCCAAGTTGCCGATAGGTTACTTACTATAACTACTCAGTTCTGCGATATCCTTTAGTGACTCACAAAGCCGTCCACCAAGCATTCGGTACATCAAACTAAGTAACTTTACGCAAAAATCATTTGGAAACGACTTTTTTTTGGGGTGCAAAATCATGTTTTGTTGTAAAACTTAATGTAACGCACTCGAAACATTGTGTTGATGGATGCTTTGAGTATTACAGGGGCCGTTGAGGTATTTAGAGCAAAGTACATATAGTACATAAAAAAAAAC
This sequence comes from Xestia ashworthii, assembly GCA_950022955.1. Classification (NCBI taxonomy): domain Eukaryota; kingdom Metazoa; phylum Arthropoda; class Insecta; order Lepidoptera; family Noctuidae; genus Xestia; species Xestia ashworthii. Next base: position 14,229,024 of record OX465570.1, on the reverse strand, counting down.
TTGTGAGAAAGTATCTGTAACTAGAAGGTTCGCAACTTCCTAGGTATGGTCCAGAGAAGTTGACATTATGCGGATTTGACATTCTAAGAAGTTGACATTGTGAGAAGTGGACATGTCGGCATACGGTATAAACTTGTCGAACAAAGAGTGGTGTGAGATTAATGATATACAACTACATGGTTTTATGGTATTTCCCTATTGCTGGACGAGCTGCATACATATTCGGGTCACCCTGATTCGATAGAGTCTGGCGTTAAAATCGGAAGGTTATTTTGCTGCAAGACTCGCCCGAGCCAGCTCTAACATGTATGCACCGTAACCCTTATAATTATCTTCTTCTCAAACTGCATAATCACACATAACAATGTCATCAAGTTCAACATCTGCTATTTTGGTCCACAGAGCCCCGTTTGGGCAAGATGATGGTCCTAGGCTTCGTGCTGGGTGTAGGCGACGCGCTGACGACGATGGCTGCTAACTCCACGACGTTCCCGGAGATCTTCGTGGTGGAGGGGAGGCGCAGGATCAGCAACCATCAGCGAGCGCTGGCCGGGGATCGCGCCTCCGACCATGTGGCTATGCTTAATGCTTTTCAAGTAAGTCCCACTGAAAATAATCACAAATACGAAATTCACATGAGGCAACGAACGTGCCTGTAAGATATTCCTCGAAAGCATGTTAAGACAAGTCAGAGCCATAGGCGGCTTAAAAACTGACGCCAGGTTAGGCACTAACCAAATGATAAAAAAAAAATCGCTGGACATTACACACACCGCCATCTAGTGCCACACTAAGCAACGAGGCTTGTGTCGTGGAGACCATGTAGTCGATATACTATGTAGATACTGTTTTTTGAATAAACATACTTATTGTAAATAACCGTCCATGACTCGGAAACAAATGTCAATGCTAATCACACAAACATTTGCCCCTACCGGGATTCGAGCGCGGGAGTCCCGAGCTCGAATCCCGGTCCTAGGGTCCCGAGTCGGGACCCTAGGAACGTAAGGCAGCCTTACTACCCCAACGCCATTCGGGTCGTCTAAAAGCTCATGTTTTGACTGTAAAATGGAAATACTAAATCGATAAAGGCTATACTACGAAGTGACAGTTCGATCTCTTATACAGAGTGGAAAGAACCCCCAAATAGAAAATGTTGTCGTTTGTTTCAAAAAAACCAGTTGTGTCCTACAATATTTCTGTGTGAGGAGGGGCGTCCGGAATGAAGTACTGAATGCGTAGTAACCGTTTTAGCGCGGTAAGAAATAGGACTACGCTTTTTAGGCGAATATAAAGTGTTTTGAGGTTAGGTTACATTCATCAGTTTTTCTCAAGAAATGGTGCAACGGGGCAAGAAGGACCCCTCCTTCGGTCTTCCCCCTCAACATCGCGCGAGTTGAGTTCCGTCGCATACATTTCACAATGTTACGGTTTCACTTCGACACATTAAAATTACCGAAAATTAATGCGTCATATTGTAACCAGTATGTTCAGTTGACGATATTTCGACAGTTTACAAACTCGCTAGTTATATTTCAATCTAGTTATGTGATGCTGACATTTATCTACACATTAAATAGATGCAAATCCGTGTATCATTCCTGATTGGCTATAAAAATGTTTTATAGATGTGGGAGAGAGAGCACGCAAAGGGCGAAGACGCAGAGGTTAGATGGTGCGAGTGGAAGGGCATCCAGCAGACTACCATGAGGGTCACCTCCGAGGCCAAATACCAGCTCACCAGTGAGTATAACACCGCTTAGCTCTTGTTTGCAGCGTGATTTTTATCCCGCACTGGATTTTCACTGCTTCTGCGGGTTCCGTACCCGGAGGGTAACTAAAGGGACTCTATTACACCTCCACTGTCCGTCCGTCCTACTGCTTGCTTGCTGCTTGGCTGTATCTCATGCTCCTTAATAGGTAGACAGTTGAACTGAAAATTGACATTTGTTTCACAGAATGTGTACTTCTGTTACCACTACACAAAACAAATAATTAAAAAAAGGGGACCCCTACTTCTATGATACGGAACCCTACATGCGCGATTCCAATCTTGTGAAAATTTGTCAGTTTCCGGTAGCTTGGCGTCTGTAAATTACTCAAACTCTTTATTGCATTCAAGTGTACATTTTCTTGTTACATATACGTAAGTACGTTCCAACATGAAACCCGGCTAGGGCACGCCAACATAATAGATTGGACAAACAAGCATCCAGTGAGTGGTACCTTACCATAGGTTGATCTTACTCAAAAAGGTTTTTTTTTTTCAGATATCCTAACAACATCTATAGGTTTCTCTGAAGAGTGCTGCATCCCTCAACGCTGGCAGCCATCGGGACCCGATCCTCATCTGGATCTCGTCATAGCGCTCATGTGCATGGGGCTGTACCCTAACGTTTGTCTGCATCAGGGGAAGAGGAAGGTAAGCAGTAAACAACATCTGGTACCCTGAAGAGTAGGGCACGCAACCTGTTCTCCGAAACTAGAACATATTTCCGTGCGTTCAAGCGTTTTTGCCATAATAGGTATGGAATCAAATATAACAGCTCACAACTTAGGACCCATTAATGTTTATATTTATCCGTGGTGCTAGGCAACTGGGCCTATCCCAGTGTGCTTATTGGCCTTGATTTGTTCTGTCTCATGCTGATATGGAGGGAAGTGGAAATTACGGTTTTTTCATTCTCTGAGACTACGTCGAGCTTTATTGTTTCGGCGCTTTTCCGGTGGACGGGGGTAAACAATAGTGGTGACTATTGCGGTGCGGTGGTATAGCTAGAACATAAAAAATATCACAAAGACGGAGCGAACAGGTGCCTTTCGACTCCGTTAAGTCTTTTTACAGTATTTGAACTTTTATAATTGTCTACCTTGGACAACTGATTTCGTTCATCAGGCAAATGGAACAGGCAATTAAAAGACGCATTTTTTTTTCTTTTATGTCATCGTCCTCCCCAGGTCCTAACGACGGAAGGAAAACCCGCGCTCATAGCAAAGACCTCAGTGAACTGTAGCAACCAGGAGCAACGCTTCCCTTCGCCTCTGTTCGTGTTCGGTGAGAAGGTACGCACGCGCGCCATCAGCTGCAAGCAGACCACGATGGTAGCGCCGCTGCATGTGCTGCTGTTCGGTAGCAGGAAGGTGGAGTGGGTATGTTGGATTCATTTTACTCGAACACCAAGTAGAGAGTGTGATAGATTGCTTTTAGTTTTTTTATCAGACCTGTATCATTCACGAACAAGTTCATGCGAGCGGCTGACGCATAATCCCCACTCTACCATGCAGCTGACGATTTTTTTTTGTGCTCAGTATGATGTAAACTATTTATGAAAGAAGTTTCAGCCGGCGTACTAAGACTTAATTTTTTCTAACCCGCGGGTGCATCACCTGACGCTGAGTTTACTTATCAGTAATTCGAGATCTATTGAACTAGATCGCAACCGATCGGCGTAAACAATACCTAAAATGCAACGGTAGGTACCGTTGCATTCCGGGGTTGCGGGACTGTTCGAAAGAGATACCGCGGCCCCGGAACGTAAAGGGCGAGGAAGGAACATGGATGGGTTTTAGTCAGTAAGAGTCTGACACTCCCTCCCGCTCCGCCCAGAGTGGGAGAAGTCATTTGATGATTTCCCATCCCAAAAAAAAAAAAAAAAAAGGTACCGTTGCATTTAACGGACTATTCCCAATGGAGGCATGATTTTTTTCAGCATTAAAAAGTTGATTAAAATTAGAAGAAATTGCTGCTTGAAAGGATACTTACTTAAATATTTTATAATATTACTAAAAATAACCATTGATATCTTTCAAATAATAAAATGAAACAATGGTGAACCCTTGAAAGTCATTTTCTAAATGTCAGTCATTTTCTTATTTATGTAAATGTTAGCAAATAGGAGTATTCTTTTCCGCTGTGACTATCTTATTAGCCTTTACCCAAACGTTTATTATTACTAAATTATTGATAATGTGCAGATTGATGGCGTAGTCCGCCTAGACAACTGGCTGAACTTCGAAATGAATCCACGCGCGGCGGCGCTAGTGACTGCTTTACGACCCGCCGTAGAGAAGATTGTGGAGCGAGCCGCGGGCGAACCTGATGCCGCACTGCAGTTCACTCCTGCTGAGCAGAAGGTATCTCTAAACTGTACTTACTGTTGTTGTTGGCCTGATTCATCCCACTGTTGGGCAAGCTATCTCCCCACGACTTCCTACCTGTCCAGAGCTAGTGTGGACCATTGCTCTTTGGTTTTTCCAGCTCTTCCCGCCATCTTCTACGAGGTTTGTCCTGGCGCATTCTGGCTGAGTTGAGCTCCACATTGTGGCTATTTTGACTCACGGCTCATACAGACAGACTGTTTTAGAATTTTCTTGGAAGGGTTTTCATTCTGATAAAATATGGAAGATGAGAGTTTTATTTATCTAATGCATTATGCGCCTACAGTGTGTTGTCTCTGCATTACCCTAAGGTAGACTGGCAGAAAATTCCATTAAGAGGCCTGCGGAGCATGCGAATTTCATACAAATGTAATACCAAAATAATTTGTAAATCAAACATATTCCTAAGGTAGTGTGTATTTATTTTGATTGGATTACAGAATATAAAGGTTCCCAAACAAATATTTTGAATGTACACTGATTTATACAAGAGTAATGAGAAAAATATTTTTTCTATGGAATTTTTAAATTCCTCTTATCTCGTCTTTATATTGTTGTCCTTTCAAAATATTTATTTGGGAACATAGATATTCTATGATACAATCGAAATATATACACACTACCTTATGAATGTGTTTGTTTTTCATATTATTTCGGTATTACGTTTGTATGAAAAACGCATGTTCCGCCGGTCCCTTAAGTCCGCCTTTGTAGTTTTTACTTGTGCATAAAGTTTTAATAAATTATGAAACAAGACCGATAACTATAGCAAAATGTTACTTTCCCACAGGTCATCGACTGCCTAAAGGCGCTATGCGTCATCGACGCTGGCGACTACAACATCGCACGCGAATGTAACGTACCGACCTTCAGACTCGACAGCACAGGAGCCAAGCGAGGGAACAGAGGCTGGGGGACTACCGGACCTCGCGGAGGTGGCGGCATGGGGGGAGGCTTCGGGGGCGTGAGCGGGACCGGGGGAGGGGGGGGCGGCGCCGGCACCTGGGGGGGATTCAGTAACCGCGGCTTCGGCGGTAACAGGGGAGGTTTCGGCGGCAACAGAGGTTACGGTGGAAACAGAGGGTTCGGTGGAGGAAACCCAGGGTTTGGCGGTAACCAAGGTGGCTTCGGCGGTAACCAAGGTGGCTTCGGCGGTAACGGAGGTGGCTTCGGCGGCAACCAAGGCGGTTTCGGCGGTAATCAGGGAGGATTCGGTCGTGGAAATTTCGGCAACCGTGGTGGTTTCAGGGGAGGATTTAGAGGGAGAGGGCGTGGCGGAAACTGGTGATTCACCCGTGATTCAATTCCTAATTAGTGATATGTTGTGATCTTTCTATTGTAAGTAATAAAACTATTGTGTGTACTTTTTGGTTTAATTTATTGATCATAGCGCTAACAAGAAAATGAATGGAAATGATTGATTTTAGTACAATGGTTGATTGATGGAAGTAATAAAACATTACACATTAAAACATAAAATTAGTGTTGACAGCATTTCATAATTAAATTAAAATTCTTGCAACAACTTTAACAACAATCCAGCTCTAATGGACTACCGTATGGAAAGGCCATCAATTTAATAAATAAAATAAGCATGTCTAAAGATGGCAATGTCCATCAAAGAAATTGGCGCAATTTCAAACAAAAACAGCCGTAGTATAAAAAAATTGGCTCACGAGCCAAAGCCTTCGTCATTCGACCGGGTTTTGGACGACAATTAGTATAAATTCTTTATCAGGAGCCACCATCACTTCACTTTTCAAACTACGTATCCTCAGAAACGTCAGATCATTCGTAGGATCTAAATCTCTTACAACGGCCTTCGCTTTGTCGACTAGAGAAGCCATAAGGCCCGCGTATTGCACTGAAATGTGGTTATCCAGGGTAGTCTTGATCGGTATACCTTCTCCGTTTACCACTATGACTCCTGCCACTCCTTTATGCGAGGCTAGCTTGCGAACTGTCTCTTCGGCCTCGTTTGCCATTATTTGGTGTAAAAACTACACATACGACACAAAAAATGCAGAAACTTTCCTTCAGAAGCTTCAAATAGAAAAATCCAAGCTTTTACTTCTATCTCTTTGTTGTCAAAGCACAAATTCGAATTTCAAATCTTTTTCACTCCCAAATCAAACGGCCAGTACTTTTGAAACATCAGCGAAAGAAGGTGCGATGATCGTTTTATTATGAGGAAATGCTCGTTTTATTTGACGGAGCGTGAGTATTATCGCTCAATAAAATATTGAATAAGCCATTACCAGGGTGTCGTAAAATTTTATACGATTTAATTATATTGTTGACATGACACGCTTAGTTGCCGTGCCGACGAGACCTGCTGCGGCTGTTGTCATGATCCCTAACGCCGGCAGCGGGAAACAATTTAAGTCGTTGCCAAGCAATTAAAGGAACATTTAGAATAGGGTAGATGTCTGAAAAAAAAAACGCTCGGAACCCAGCGAAATAACAAACATACCTAAGTACATAAACTCACGCCTTTTTTCTGTATGGAGATAGGCAGATATTACAGAAAGCTGCTACGATCCGAAACATTACAGCAATTGAATTACACCTTGCTTGGTCCTGTGGCATGGTACTCCATTTATCCCTCACATATTGAATAATGAATATGAAATGCCCCGTTCTCATGTCGTGACGATTAATTTGTCGTTGGCTTTTAATGCTACGGCCAGACTTGAAGGCGAAGATTCGTGTTCGCGTTGCCACAATAAAAGTTCGTGTTCGATCCATGACGAAGTGCTTGGACACATCAAAATAAAACTTCTCTACCGTCGCGATAATCTAGAACGTCACGATAGTTCATTTCGCGGAAAACATGGAAGAGGCGGTTGCGCTGTATCGCATGGCGGCTAATAATTATTTACTGCATCTTTCCTTATCCTCTCATTATTCCAATCCATGATTAACATGTTCAATCAAACACGTTCAAACCTCTCGGAGTATCGTAGTCAACTAGAGCGCGCGAAGTGTAGCCAAACGCACGAACTTTGTCGCGATAAAACCCTTTGATGTGCGGCACTTTACCGACAGCGGCGCGAAAGGCTTTCGTATTCGCGATAGGACGAATTATTTGACCAGACGTGTCGCGACAATGCAAATCTTCGCGTTATCGCGATAGTGTGGCCCCAGCATAATTGGCAAAAGTCATGGACGACAGTTATCGAGTCGTGTGTGTGGGTTAGTTTCTTTAAAATAAGACTCAAAAGAAAATAATTCATGGACGGCACGCCGGAGCTGGTCCAGAAAAAGAAGAGGAGACGACCTGGATGTGTACCGCGAGGGCTGGCTCGAGATGGCACGGTAAATGATTTCCTGGAAGGAATTCGGAGGCCTTTGACAAGCTGTGGAATTGTATAAAAAAACTAGAATGAAAGCAGTGGAATTGTTAAAATAAAATAAAACATACTCATATTATGTTTTATAATGTCATATTTCGTTTCAAAATTATTAATAAATAAATTATGAAATCACTAGCTTCTGCCCGCGACTTCGTTCGCGTGATTTTTCCGCTTGCAACTATTGCTGCTCCGCCCCTATTGGTCATAGCGTGATGTTATATAGCCTATAGCCTTAGATTAGCGCGTTCAACCAAGCAAACTCTTCTGCTTCATAATATTAAGTATAGATTTTAGTTCGGCAGTCTAACATAAGATGACAGTACTTAATACAATAATGACTACAACATAACATAATTAATTATCATATTCATTTTTTTCTTCTCAGATATTCAAAAAATGTTGACAGTGATTTCAGTTCTGGTGCTCAGCTGCATCCAAATGCTGTAAGTCGACGTGAACATAATTCGGATAAGGCTAGCAGATGACGAGTGACTTGTTTCAACTCTCAATAGAAATATCTTGGCCCCGTTCCTTCATAGTTTCCACTTGCAAATACAAAGGCATTCTGCCACTCTTGAGTTTTGCCCTCTTATGTACTTTGAGCTGATGTTTCATCATCTGCTTTCTATAACCAAATGCTTTCCCACAAATATTACAAACATGGTCCTTTATCCCAGTATGGTCTACTTTATAGTGTAACTCCAGTTCTCGTTTAGTATAGAAGCCTCGCCCGCAAGTCTCACATTTAAAATCATGTTCTCCCTTATGTCTCAATGAGTGTTTGTTTAAATTACTTTTACTAATAAATCTGGCAGGGCATTGTGCGCATTGGTATGGTTTTTCACCAGTGTGTGTACGCATGTGCATTTTCAGCGACTCACTGAACCTTCCTCTGTATGGACAAAGAGAACATTTGAAGGGTAGTTTGTAAAAGTGTGTTAGACGGTGACGTGTGAAGTGTCCCTGCATTATGAAGTTTTTCCCACAAATATCACACATGTATGAAGCCTTATCTTTGTGTAATGCTAAATGCTTTTTGAAATACAATTCTGAGTATAAGTTGTTGCATATAGGACACACAATTTTCCTATTCTCATGTTCTTCTGTCAATCTGTGATCATGGTAGTCACTGAATGATTCAAATGATATTTCACATTTTTTACAATTATATGACCTCTTTATACTGCTCTTGCATTCTTCATATTCTGAAGAGTTGTCGTCGTCCTCAGGGTAATCGAATGTATCATCATTTTCAGTAGTTTGCAAGTCTTCAGGGGGCTGTTTTAGAATTTCATCCGACTGTCGTGCAGTTTTCCTAAATAGGATTGCTCCTTGGAGAAGAGTGTTGCAAGGCTCACATAAGTACTTAGGATACGAGTCATCTATTCTTACTTCTACGCCGGCAAATGTGTTGACCGATTCGGAAAGGTCTTGTGCTGTGTTGTTCCCATAGATTGGTATGCAACCTTCTTTGAGGCACACCCTGCAAATACTTTCGTCGTTCTGTTCCTTCTTTATGCTCATTTTTCCTCGTGAGTTTTCGTTGAGTGAGATACTGCCGGCTGAGTCCTCCCCTGCGGTGGTACTTCTGCCATTCATCTGTTTGCAATGTAACATTTTTAACAGTAACATAGACAGCGACATATTGATTTTTGTTTTCAGCGACTTACGCTGTTCTTGTAGTTGGGAGAAAAACAGTAAAATGTTATAATATATATTTTTCTAGTTTTCTTTTATAATTTTTGTTTTCCACGTCCGACAAAACACCAATGACACCAAAAATATTGAGTTGACATCATTCATTGGACAATAGACATTCTGTCAGACAGACAGACGTCACTCAGAGTACTGAGTACCTACTGAGTAGTTCAAAGATGCTGTCACTACACAGAGCATCTATACATGTCACTACAATAAAAAAAAGGATTTTCAATTTGTTTTGTTTAAAAACATAAATGAGGGTAATAATTTAAACAAACTACGTATACATAAGTTTTTATACAAAAAAGTATGAAAACTTATGTATACGTAGTTTATAATTTATTCATTAACATATTTTAATATTCATAGTAAACCTGTTTCTCAACGAAATGTTGAGTGTCTGCAGATAATTGACACTTTGACAGATTTCAGTGTCAGACTGTCAGTGTCAACATTTCTAATTCGAGTAAACATGAGGTTATGGTAAAATAAAAATACAGAAATTAACAGCTATTAATAAAAACATCACTTGAAGTAGCTTTTCAAACGGAAGCCTTAGACGTAAAATATGAACACGATCAGGGTAAGGGCCACCACCACTATCAATAAAATGTTGAACCCATTTTCTGCCCAAATTTTACCATTACTGAGTACTTATGCTTAACTTTCAGTGTTTATGGCGTTCAGCGCCCATGGTACGCAGTGCCATAGCATCTAACTATGCTATTCGACCTCTTTCGGCGGCCACAGTGGTTCCTCTACAGAAGCCTATCGAGCCAGTACCATTAACGACGGTGGAACTAGACAAGTTATATAAACGTGTAGAACTTGAGATGAGGGGCATTGACCCCGCGGTACTGCTGAGTTATAGCTGGTTCTGTGTGGCGGCGGCCTCGCATTTGGGTATTGAAGTTACTAAGAGGTATGTTTTGAGGTTATTCTTGTAGTCCTGTAGGATTTGTTTGTTTATTAGAACATTTATATCATTACATTGCTAATACTTGCTTGGAGTATCGTAAAGTCCAGTGCCCTGCATCCCCCTTTTTCTTTAGAAGTGTCAATGATTTATCTACCATGGTTTTCTAGTTGCAAGTATTAATCATTATATTCTATTTTTCAATTACAGTTGGGCACTACGAAAAGCAGAGAAAGAAAGGCACACCCTCCTCCGCTGTGTCCATATTTACAAGAAGCACAGAGTCCAATACGAAATCAGAACGTACTTCCGATTCATACATCTTCAGAGACTTACAGGATCTACTTGTGACACATACTTAGAGTACATAGAGAGGAACCTTCCAGAAGGCTGTGCCTTAAAGGTTACGAAAGTTGAATGCCAGAGACTTCCAGAACACATTACACCTCCTACCAATGAATAAGTTTAAGTTTTTATTGTAGAATTAGAATAAAATACGAAAGAGTCTGCATTTAATTTTATTTCAATAGAACTAGAAAATTGAGCATTTGATTGGATTCTTTATTAACATGGGGTGTCTATACAACATTGCTAATGTTGGTTAACCTTTTGACCGCCACAGCATAAACGCTTGTGCATGCCCTCCACGCCAAGCCACAATTTTATCTACTATTTCGTCACATATTCGTGACGTTTGGCGTACAGGGCACGCGCTTGCTTGTCACGTATATGTGACAATGGTGTCCAAAAGGTTAAGATTGGTAACAGTTATGAAATTAGGGCCATATAATTTAGTCAACATTTTTAATCTACAATTCTACACATAGTCAAAGTAGGCATGGAAGAAGTAGTTAAAGAATATAATTATTATTATTTAAATGCATCTAAAAGTTCATAAGTTCAACACATCCATAGGTATACTTGGTTCACTTTAATAACATTTTAAAATTACTTTTACACAAAAATAGGACTTAATTCAAAGGGGTGTTTTACACATAAAAACTAAGAGCTATATTTTCTAGAATAAAAAGCTTGGATCTTAATTAAATTCAACATTTGAATAAAGATAAAAATTAAATATGGAATCTTCATTGTTATGAGTGTAGAATTATACACATTTAAGCATTTTTTGAGGATAATTATGGGCCATTTAATTATTTTTATCAATGGTGTAGTTTGCACATCTAATAAACACACAATACAAGTTACGATATTGTTTCATGGACATCAATTTTCACCCCTATGCCTGAGTAATTAAGTAATAATAATGAAAAGTGATCAACGGCCTTTGTCTGCTAAGCTACCTATTAGATGTAAATTTTGTATGACATATAAAGCAAGGTTTTACTATATAGTGAGGCACATCCATACAAACAGTAGGTCATAAAATTCCCTAATAATGAGTAACTTCTTGAAAACTACTTTCAAAGCAATTATAGAGTAAATATTATGAGAAGTTACAAAATCAGAAATTAGAATAGGTAGAGTATTTCAGACTAAACCCAAGGAAGTTGCTTACTTCATTCTTTACACATGTGGATAATACCCTCCCTATTTTTATAAGCTTTTATTTAACTTGGCTTGTTAAGTAGTAGCTAGTAACTACATGTTAGAATCTTGCATCTAAATTTCAAACCAGTTCCCCCCAACCAATTGAGCTGAAATTTTGCACACACCTTTGGTTCTCATAACAATGTATGTTTATGAGCAACTTGATCTTGCAGCCAGGATCGTAACTCTTCAATGGTTAATAGCACAGACATAAAACGTTGGATACACATTCAATGTTGATAGATAAACCTAATTTTAATTTTCAATACAATATCTATACTAATAAATTATAAATGGGAAAGATTTGATTTTTTGTTTGTGTGTTTGTTACGATTGAACTAAAAAAAACACCAACCAATTTAAAAAATGCTTTCACCATTAGAAAGCTACCTACATCTTTACTGAGTAACATTGTAATTTATTAAATAACAACTTGTAATCCCCAAAAGGTTCGGCACAGATGACCTAATTACACACCTACATCTTGCAAGTTACACTAAGTTCTCTATTACAACACTGTTAAATTACAGGGGGTATAATCCACATGTTACTTACTTCCTTGAAATTATACTCTTCCAATTTCTATCTTTACTAATACACTTAAATCTCAGTCAAACATTTTGGCATTAATATCTCTTTGGCAAAGATTTCCTTACAATTTATTCATATTGTTGATGTTTACAGACAGTTACAATGAAGAGTATAGCGAATGCTAGCTCTAAAGCTTGGAACATCAACATGACGGCACACCAGATGTACTCCAACCGGAGTATGTACGTCTGGTATATGAGGAAGTAGCATACACCTATTGCTGATGGTATTGTCAGCATTACGGAGAAAAATACTGGCACTTCTGAAAAGAAAAAAAGTAGTTGATAGGTATTTTGTAAAGAACATATTCTAAAAATAAAAACAATTAATATATATATAATGAGGGCTTTAGGAATTTTGTGAGCAATAATTCAAATATTACTAGCTTATTTTCATTCTTTTATTGTATGATTTTTGCGAACCCAGCTGCTAGGGAACCGAAAAACAAGTACCAACCAAATCGCTGGTCAGTGAAAAGTACTTACTCTTACTGGCCAAATTCCCTCTTCTGCCCAAGAATATACGAACAACTTCGACAAGGCACAGCGCACTGAATATCCCGGCTTCGGTCAGCAACGCATTCTCAGGGTAAGAAACATTGATTGCTTTCAAAATGCCCATGGCCACTTCACACACAAAAAACATCCCAAGATAAAAACTGTTCAGGTATAATAGTATCTCATAAGCTAAACTAGAATTCACATTAGTCACTTTAGACATTTTCCTGAAGGAATCAATGATTACGGCTGTTTTGTTTACTTTTGTTGACGATTTTACTTTTTTGTTTATTCGATCGACCGCCTAGACAACAGGGTACCGGATACGCAAGTGACGTACGCCCGGTTAACTGTCAAAATCGAACGTCCAATGAAAAGTTGCGCGCGCATGACAATAAAATTGGATTGATTTCCGCATTCCGAAATATTCGAACATTCCGAACCAAAATCAATCAAGTTTGAATCAATAAATATCTTTTAATACTGATAGAGATCATATAAATTGTTGACGAATTTAAGCGTAATAATGTTAGTTTTAAAAAGCTCTTCACGATTTTCATAAACTCAAATCGAAAATGAAATACAAATAACTTCCTCATTCCATATCCATAGAGACTCCCATTCATTAGCGGAATTCTTTCCCCGCTACGTTTACGCACCTCATTGCGTGCGCGCACGGTCGAGTGCGTTCAGCGTTCATCCGTTGCGCAACAGCGATACAGTAATGCTATCAAATCGTAAAATGCGCTCATACGGAAAGTTACCGTGTAGGAAGAGCTTTGCGGAAGTAGTGCCAGTCCGATTTGCGGTTGAAGGCAATTTCTACTTGCACATTTAGATAAGTAGGTGGGTACTGTGGGTAGGTACTTTGGGATTCTTTTGGGAGTATATTGTGCTGATTGAGATGTTGGTGGTCCAAATTCAAATATTTTTTAGCTTGAGAAATTACAGCCGAAATGTGGATTTATAGCTAGGTATAGCTAGGAGCTCGTGGCTAAATAATAACAGCCGCTCGGGCCGATCTTTTGGTTAAGCCGTGCTTGCATAGGTTGGTCTGTGGATGGGTGACCACCCCTACATACCGAGTTTCCTCCGTGCCTCGGAAAGTACCTACGTTAAGCTGTTGGTCCCGGCTGTCATTTGTCCATCTTTGGCAGTCGTTACAGGTAGTCAGTCGCCTAAAAAGACGGACAACCAGTCTCACAGAACATATATACTCTAAAAGGAGACCAGTCTTACCAAGTGGTATCGTATAACCCAGTATTGACTGGGTTCAGGTTGTGGAGGTCAGATAGGCAGTCGCTCCATGTAAAATACTGGTATGGTGGCTGCATCCGGTTAAAATGGAAGCCGACCCCAACATAGTTGGGAAAAGGCTAGGTAGATGATGATGAGCCCTGATACCTAGTTATACACTTATGTACCTATTTATCAACGTAGTCAACTGCTCCGTTGGTCTCGTGGTCGACGGCTAAGCGCGTGGTCCGGGCTTCGACCCCCGGGGTCGGGGAAAAAATTTAATGGGTTCGTTTAGAAAATTGCCCTACAGAAACGAATAACACTGCCCGACTCAGAAATCATATTATTATCAATCAAGACCAAGGACATACTAAGACCACTCGACCGACGAGGCAGTGGAGTGGAGATAGTAAGTTATAAGCACTACCTTGTACTATCGATATTTGATTTTTATTCTGCGAGTGCAATAAGCTATTACTTACATCATCATTTGCCTAGCCTTTTATCAACTATGTTGTTAAACTATGTTGATAAAAGGCTAGGCAAATAAAGGCTAACCGGATGCAGCTAATTTTACATGGAGCGACTGCCTATATCACCTTCACAAGACAACCCCCAGCTTAGTACTGGGTAATACGATACCCAGTTATTTGTTATACAAGAGTGCAAAGTTGTTTTTTAACCGCGTGCTCAATTTTGATAACCGAGCAAGCGAAAGATTCTAAAATTGAGTCACGAGCGAAGCGAGTTATCCAAAACTTAGAATGTTGAGCGTTAGCGAGGGAACCAAAAGAGCTCGAGGTGAAAAATCTTTGCACTCGAGTGCAACACGTAACTTTTCATCCCACCTTAGCGAGGAAATGGATAAACGCAAAAAAAATTGCGCATTATTAACAAATTCAGTTAATAATTCTGTTGGCGTCAAATAAACTTCCTCGTCGCTAGATAATGAGTGGTCATTTTAGGTTTTTCACTTGTTTTCAAGTTGGATTCCTTGTTTTTAACCTAAGGTGTTAACAGTATGACGTGAAAAGAAAATGGCGCGCGCAAAACATATTAAAAAAAGTACACCAAGAAGGTTCCGAGTTCTTAACAAATTTAAAAAAAAATTATGATAAATTCGGCACCATAGAGGTAGCAGTAAATACATAGGTCTAATGATGTTTTGAATTCACATGTGTAAGCACATGTGAATTCAAGTGCACACGATGTTCTAAATTCAAATTTACTTTACCCTCAAGACGATAAAAACGGCTTTTGCACTCAGATATTGAAGGGCAAAAATACTCTTTCCGAGATGGGGGGATGAAAAGGAAATTTCTAGCTATCCCCTAACAGCGATAAACATCTAGTGGTGTTTTTGTGAACTACGTAATGTAGTTCATATAACACCACTTTTTTATTAGTGTAGTGAGTGACCCCCTCCAAAATTTCAGGCTGCGACCGCGCCTGCACGGTGAACGTAATGCACTAACGTAAATCTTTTTTTATCTGCATCCCACGCCTAGTAATAGCATGAGCAGGTTGGCAGGTGGTAAGTTCAAACGAGCATAAAAGCAAATAAAGCCCCAACCGGCTCGACTAGTTATGCACAGTGCAATTCTAGGGTAACCAATAACGATGGTGCAAAACAAAACACTTGGGAGCAATATAAGGAGAGCTGTAGTTTCTGACATCAGTACTTACTAGTTACTACACTTTAGTTTATTTTTTCTTAGCCATGTCATTTCTTGGCCAGGACAGTAGAAACAGGAAGATAAGAAAATAAACAGCGTCAGTCAAAAAATAAAGTTAAGCCGGATCTGGGACTTTTGCGCGATATACATTTCCGCGCAAGACACTTGTGCAAACGGAAATATTGCGCGCAAAGACACTTGCGCGAGTGGACTTTTGGCACAGTTTGGGCACAAGGACACTTGCGCGAATGGACACTTGAGCGACTGGACTGGACTGGCTATTGAAGTTTACTCTGTAGAGTAATCATTACAACTCGCCTGTTATTACTTCTAGGTGGAATATTTTTGGTTTTAATCCAAGATGGCGCCGCCGAGGAAAACCTTCGGTTTTTCTACTGTGGGGCCATCTTTAATTTTTAACCGACTTCAAAAAGGAGGAGGTTCTCAATTCGTCGGAACTTTTTTTTTTATGTAAGTATGTTCCCCGTTTACTCGAAGATGGCTGGAGCGATTTGAATTATTCTTTTTTTGTTTGAAAGGGTATACTTCCCAGGTGGTCCCATAATCATCAAGTTGGGATCTGATGATGGAATCCTGGAGAAATTGAGAGAACTTTTCAAATTTTATAGGCACACTTGATGTGATTTGGGTAGTTTTTGGAAGACTACTTTCTTAAAGTGGTCTCATTTCAATTTGGTGACGATCTGATGAAGAACTTAGAGGAGATAGGCAATGGAACTCCACAATAAATGATAGCAAATGGACTGGGATTGCTGAAATCTCATGTCTATCTAATGTTTACACCAGTTCATAACATAACATCACGCCGCTACGCTGTGAAGGGGTAAGCACAAGTGAACCACTAAAAAGTGAAAAATAAAAACTTTTTTGCAAAAATAAAACCGACTCCAAAAAACACACAAAAGTGAAAAATAACTTTAGCTTCAGAAGTCTGTGACAAAAGCTAAGTAAATCAATCAAACAAAGGTCACAGACTTCTGAAGCTAAAGTTATTTTTCACTTTTTTGTGTTTTTTGGAGTCGGTTTTATTTTTGCAAAAATGTTTTTTATTTTTTGTGTCCTTGCGCGCAAGAGTCCGTTCGCGCAAAAGTTCATGTTCTGTTCATAATTGTCTTTTCGCGTAAGTGCCCTGATACCACCTAATATTGGTTCTTTCCGTAAATAATTAAGTTCAACCTGTAAGTACCTAAGTAGTTTTGCTCATTTTACAAGTTGATATTCGTTGATTGGTAAACTCTGTGTGAACATATAGCAAATGGTTGATAGTCAATCAATTTTAAAACTCAACCGCGTTTTTAAGTCAAACCAAACCGAGTTGCTAATTCTCAAACATTTACTTATCTTTTTCCTGTCCCCCTTAGCATTAAAGTAGGTACTATTTTCTAACTGTCCTACCATCATTAGACAATACTGGTATTCCTATCGGTAGAAAGTAAACGACTTTCTGCAACAGCAATAAGCGAGGGAAACGCGATGCACCGATGCAACACGCACACACAACACTTCCGTTGAGTGCAGATACTGGACGTCTTACAGACAGCCTGGTACAAAACCTCTTTCCACAAACAAGTTTTTTTTACTATGAAGACGACACCAGTGTTGACGTTTTCAAAATTGGACCCGGAAACAGGTGATCTGTTGGATAGAATGTTCGACAAAAAAGATTGTATGTCGGAAATAAATCCGGGACGGGTGATTCTGCCAGCTGATTATATGACTATTGGGCAGGATATTTTGGATATGGAAGTCAAGGATACTGATGTCTGGATGTGCTCCTATCCTAGGACTGGTGAGTTTAATTTTGATGTTTAGATTGTTTATTTAAAACTGAATTGTGGTTGTACATAATAGGAACACCTGTGCCTAACTCATAGATGATTACAGGGGGTTTTTTAATACTATAAAAAATGAGTTATTCAGTTTACTCAGTGTAGATTTCACAGAGCATTTTAATGAATCAGTGTGTGTTTCATTGCTGTTTTGATTTACCGTAACGAAGTGACTTCCTCGTTGATCTAGTGGTCCCAAGCGCCACTGCTGAGCATAAGGTCCTGAGTACGATTCTCAGGCCGGTCAAAATATAATATTGTTCCATCAGGAATTTCTCAATAGCAGCTACGGAGTTTGGATTCGTACCCGGTTGATGGAAATAGGCTCGCCTTATCTTACATGGGACTTAAACATAACTGGCGAAATGTAGGTGTACTAATGCGTACACCTCTGCCTTACCCTCTGAGGATTACAAGCGTGATGTTATGTTGTGTGACAAAGTTAAGCTTATAATATTCCTCGGGTAGACAGAGTAGTGTTAAACCAACATTTTATATGTAAGTAGTAGGATTCATTGACTTCACCGCTTCGTCCCCGATAGACCAATAGAATTTACATTAGTGCCGAAAAAAAAAATGTATTGTCCCTTGAGGTATTTGAGACACTGCCTATGTTACTCGTTAAAGATGTATCTTTCTAATGGTGAAATTTTTTTTTTAATCGGTTGAGTAGTTCTTGAGTTAAATCGTAACAAACAAACAAAAAATTAAATCTTTCCTCTTTATACCTATTATATTAGTGGAGATGTAAATAAGGCAATTTCGTGACTACTTTATTTTCTTTGTGTAGGTTCTACCTGGGCACAGGAAATGGTGTGGCTCATCGGACACGATCTAGATTATGAGGGCGCTAAATCATTGCAACAGGTAGTTTTAATTGTTTTTCTATTTATTTTAAGTTACTCGTACCTACGCATCCGCATTTTACCTAATCGTCGTTATGTGTGTTTTATATCGTTTTATAATCGTACGACAACTGTTTCTGTCACATTTTATTATGAATATAGGGTAAAAGCTTGGTTATACTTAGTTGCTGTCAGTTAGGATAGCAATAGCGGTCATTGCCCTTTCCAATTAAACCATGTACCGTTTTTCATTAGGAAAAATGTCTTCAGATCACGATAGATGACAATTGAAGACTTAAGGCTATTAAGCCTGTTCAAGTCTACATACATACATTTACTAAAGTTAAGAACTTTAATAAAGTTAAGAACTTTAATAAAGTTAAGAACTTTAATAAAGTTAAGAACTTTAATAAAGTTAAGAACTTTAATAAAGTTAAGAACTTTAATAAATGTAGGCAAGTCAATGACCGCTATTGAGATTTTAACTGGGCAGCCACTATAGTATTTCCTATCCGATCTATATCTTCTAACCAGTGTGGTAAAAGGCAATAATAGACAACCTACTGTGGTATGTACCTGTCTGTGATCAACCATTTCCTTATATAAGTAGCTAACTTCCTGCCAAAAGTTAATAGAAAGAGCATGCAATAGTGGCCCTATGAGCCTGCCGGGGTTGCGGGCCTGTTCAAAAGAGATACCGCGGCCCCGGAACATAAAGGTCGAAGAAGGAACATGGATGGGTTTTAGTCAGTAAAAGTCTGACACTCCCTCCCGCTCCGCCCAGAGTGGGAGAAGTCATTTGATGATTTCCCATCCTAAAAAAAAAAGAGTGGCCCTATGATATTATCTAGTTACTAGATTCTAGTAGACCTGTCTAATTTCTGGTGTTGACTACCGAAGTACACACAATAGGCTAATGTTAACTGAAAAAATCGAATTAGGTAGTCCGTCGCTTAGATTATCAAAAAATATTTGACCCGTATTTTTTCTTTTGTCACATAAACCAAAATTGACGAAGATACGACGCTTTTAAAATTCCCATTACGTCATTTTTTGGTATAATTCATAGTGAGTTCTGATGTCACGAGCCCCCACTCCAGAGTTTTGATGTGTTTTATCTTTGTCAATATTCGTTGATTTACAAAAACAAAAAATACGTGTCCATTATTTTCCAATACTCTAACTGACGGACTAAATAGATTTGCAATTTATTGATGGTGGAAACTAGCCTATTCTTTTTCATCTCCTAGATAAGATGCCCCTTAGTGGAGCTCTCGTGCATCATGGTGGCTGGTCACTCGACCTGGCACAAGGAGTCCGTCCAGGGTACTTCAGTGGACCTGGTGAAGCATCGTCTGCCGTTCCCTCGCTACATCCGCAGCCACCTGCCCTGGGATCTTCTGCCGGTGGATATCGAGAAGGATGATGGTTCTGCTAAGCCTAAGGTAATGTATTGGGTACCTGCCTTTTAAGGTGAAAGCGTCAGAATAGCCCGCGAAATTCAAATTTTCTTACGTTTTTTGCAATTTTCAGGCATGAGGTCATGTTGATTAAAATGTTGTTCGCGACTGTAAGACGTGTGTAGGTACAGAATTATAATCATCAAAATCATCAATACAGCCCTCCAAGTTCATTAAGGTCGAGGAACGACTTTGACCTTGAAAAAATCGTTCCTCGACCTTGGGGCTACCCTGGAGCATTCACCTTAATGTAAAACAGTAACATGACGCTAAAGAGTTTTGCCTCACCAATCAGGTAGGCAGAGCTTCTTTTTTTTTAGTTCTAAATAGTTTTGAGAGGATCAGAAACCCTGCTGTCGCTGATTGGGTAAACATAGCTCATAGGATCTGGTTTTAGTTTCATAGGTTTTAAAATTATGAAATAACTGGAATTTATTATAAAGGCGGGTCTCACCTGCCCACGGTACCGTTCATTCTACGCACCTCAAATGACTAGGTGTAGACGGAGATGCGTCACAGTCAACGCGCGCGCGCAACTGTTTGCGTGCAAGGATCCACACTTGCGCAATTGAAGCGAGAATGAATTATATGTTCCTAAAATGCACGCGAACCGGGCTGTTCTTGCATGTCTCTGCAAGAAGGCATAACTTGCACGACTGCACGAGAACTACTCGCTAACTAAGGTGTCCATAAGTAGGTACTATGTAAGACGTGCGACTTGTCGCATTTGCGAGAAGTGAGTAGATTAACAAATAAAAACGAGTTGTTTGTTTTTAAGAGTTCTCGTCATCTCTATGAAGAGTCAGCTATCAACAAATAATAATGTATCAAAGACAATAATAAAAACATTTATTGTGGGATACCAGGATACGGTAGGAACAAAGTTGTTTTATAAGCATGGTTCATAACATAACCCGATGCTACGAGTATTAGCGGCATACGAATATTAAATTGTAACACTTTAATTTAATATCACTCAAACGAATTTCACATAAATCCTTGCTAAACAAGCTACAATCTTGTATTACGTTCTATGAGCGAGGAAATTGTCAATAACTCGCACCCTCGTCGGCAATGGGAGAGGTGTCTAAGCCTAAAAATTCTGGTCTTTCGGTCTTTCCCAGGTGATCTACACGTCCCGAAACCCAAAGGACATGGTGGTATCGTACTACCACTACTGCACTCTGGTGCACGGGCTCAAGGGAACCTTCGAGGAGTTCTGCGACCTCTTCATGAAGGACCGCGCGCCCTTCGGACCTGTTTGGAACCATATACTTGGTAAGTTCACGGCGCTAATTTACGGTTAAAGTATTTTTTTCGCTTTTATTTCCAACGCGAGAGCCGTAGCGGTAAAGCTGTCTGATTACAATGAAGATAAAACCTGGTGGCCCATGACGTCATAAGATGGAAGCTCCAGCGTTCAACTCGCACTTGCCCGGTTTTTTTTTAAAACCGTTCTGTAACTTTATAATATTGCCTATTGGTTGCACAGTCCATCGTAGAAGTTTACTTAGGCTTCTTACCACTACAATACAAGTAGTAAAATGTTTTAATTAAAGATTTCCTTTTTTATACGTAGGAAATTGATTGAGTCTGTCATAAACACTTAATTAAACCCAAGTTAGCTCCTTTAGCCCAGATCGTAACTTTTTATGGCATCACCTTTCACTTTTACAACAAAACTTTAACTCCAGGTTTCTGGAACCGCCGCCACGACCCGAACGTTCTCTTCATCAAGTTCGAGGAGATGAAGCATGACCTCCCTTCCGTGGTGAGGAGAACTGCTCAATTTCTGAACAAGGAACTCAGTGACACCCAAGTCGACAAACTATGCGACCATCTGTCATTCCAAAATATGAAGACGAATCGTGCTGTCAATTTGGAAGCCATCTTGGAAAAGTCATTCGGAGTGAGCTATTTGGAGAACACAGACTTGAGGTTCATTAGGAAGGGAGAGATTGGAGATTGGAAGAACTACATGTCAGATGATCTGTCGCGAAGATTCGATGAGTGGGCTGAACAGCATTTGAAGGGGACGGAGCTAAGTTTTGAGTAAGCTAAATGGTGCTTCAGGGTAATTTAGTTTGTTTTTGTAGTTTCTAATGTATTTAAAACTAAGATATTATTTTAAAATGGATTTGAAGAACAAAGACTAGCCTATGTACGGACATTTTTAAGAGATTGAAATGAGGTGTGAGTAAGATAGACATATACTTAAGACGCCTGCGGAGCAAGCGATTTTCATACAAACGTAATACCAAAATAATTTGTAAATCAAACATATTTTTAAGAAAGTGTGTATTTATTTTGATTGTATTACATATTATATAGGTTCCCAAACACGTATTTTGAATGTACACCGATTTAAACAAGAGTTATGAGAAAAATAAATTTTCTATAGAAATTTTAAATTCCTCATATCTCGTCTTTATATCATTGTCCTTTCAAAATATTTATTTGGGAACATAGATATTCTATAATACAATCGAAATATATACACACTACCTAAAGAATATGTTTCATTTTCATATCATTTTGGTATTACGTTTGTATGAAAAACGCATGCTCCGCCGGCCCCTTAAAGAAAAATCTTGCCACCAGAATTTATTTAATCCCCTTTCGTATTAATAAGGAAACAGTATTGTCTTTATGTAACGTTTAGATACGTATCAATGCTTCCGTCTACATTTTCCTATTGTTACGTTCGCTCATATTTACTTATAGGTAAGTGATAATTGTTATTTAATTACATGGTATTTTCATATATAATACTGCCTTATCTGAAATAAATAATTAACATTCTTGTTTCTGTTCTTAATTTTACTAAAAATTATGCAACCGCTTAGCTACCTATCTATGATTTCACAATGTGAGAATTTGCGATTTATTCAGAATACAAGGAACTTTTCAATTGGTTGAAGGGTTGAAAAATTTAAAAAAAGAACAAACGCTTTGGATGCATTTTAATAGGTAAGTACCACAAAAGTGAGATTCACAAGGTTGGCAAAACATGGTAACTTTTAAACATTTTTACACAGTGGTAATAGTTATGTAAATAATTGTTGCAGTAATAAAAAGTACAACATTTTAAAAAAGGTATCTTGATAATATTAAATAATTAAAAAATGAAGTCGCTGCCTAAAATTATTGAAAGATGAGAAATGACTAAAGTACTTATTCTTATCTGTCAAAATGAATAATATAGGGTGACTGATGGTAATTAGTGTACGATACTTAAACACGTGATTG
This sequence comes from Xestia ashworthii, assembly GCA_950022955.1. NCBI lineage: Eukaryota > Metazoa > Arthropoda > Insecta > Lepidoptera > Noctuidae > Xestia > Xestia ashworthii. Next base: position 14,205,935 of record OX465570.1, on the reverse strand, counting down.
TGCTCAAGAGAAAATCAGCTTTAGTAGGGTACATTAGGCGAACTTAATTGTACCGAACAGCTGATTTTTTTTTCGCGATTTCAGGTTTGTTCCCATAGTAAAAGTTGTTTGTTATCATGAGCAGAATCACGTGTGCAAGTATCGTACACTAATTGTCAGTCACCCTATATATAAGGTGTTAAAAAATTAACTGCAAGAAACTTGAGGAGTTGTTTGGAATCACAAATAAAAAATAATCACGAAAAAATTTTATAAAAGTGACGATCCGTTTCAAAGATATCCAATATTTTCACTACGCACAAAATTATTGAATATGCGCACTTGACTGTACTGTGACCACCGTGCAGGGCGCCGCGCGCTTGGTCGTTCACCCCTGCGACAGCGCAAACGTAGACAGCTGATTCTAACTTTCCCATCACATTTTGTAGACTTTGGACTGGTAATGTTTTTTCTATGTAAAAACTATTACTGCTTGAAAACAGTTTTTTTTTTTTGGAATATATTTGTTTTTTGATACCGAGTAGGTACGTACACGAAATTCTTGCAGTTAATTTTTTAACACCTTATATATACAATATTGTCGTAGATGTTACAAGACCTTTTAATTGAAAAAAAAAACCTAAATTTACTTCAACTTATCAACTTACACAAAAAAAAAATTGTTTTGCAACAAAACAATAGTGCACTGTATTTATGTTTTGCTAAAAATGTCGCAAGTGACTTTATGATGACGTATGTATTTACACCGTTTTACTTTAATAGGAAATATGCAAGAAATATTTAACTCTTTTATTTATTAAAAATGCCTTGTATTGGCGCTTATAAACATTATGGTACACTTGTTTAAGTTACTAAAACATCACTTATTTTACAATTTATTGTTATATGTAGCATGTTTTTTTGGTGAAACGGATCGCACTCTCAAAACACGCGTCGTCCTCGATAGCGGCGGTAGTGACTAACTTTTATTTGAAAAGTAGGTAAAGTTGCACTACGATTTTATTATAATATCGTTATCGCAATTTTTGCTTGAATAAAGCACATACAATTAGTAAAATTACTTTATTAAGGCCAAAACAATAGATGTAAACAAGGTAGATTTTGATAAATGACGTCAAAGTATGGTCGCGACAATCACGGACGCTTGAACTGTCATAGAAAATTGCAGAAGTTTAGTATTATTTTTAAGCGACAAGCAGTAGTTGAAATTAACTTTTAATACTTTTCTTGGGTTGATAATAGTGTTAATTACACTATTATCAACCCAGGATCTATGTGAAGAAAAATATACATGCATATTCCCTATTGCACTTGTTTCTGTCGGTATGTTCGCAGTTTTTGTTATAAGTTGTTTCGATAATAGGTATTACCTGTAATAAAAGTTCAATACGACAGTTTTGTAAATCATAGTTATTCACAAAAGCTCAATTCGATTTCGATTCGGAAAATCGTAAGTCTATCTCGCTCGCTTTCGTAATGACAAAAAAAAGTCAGACATACGACTTGTCGAATCGGAATCGAATCGAGAGTTTGTGAATAACTATGCAGAACTTGGTTTTTCTCATGAGAATAGTATAAAAGTTTTGCATGTAGAACGCATGGTAGAAAAAAATAGTTTATAATAGCTGTAGGTGTTCAGTAATAAAAGTCACATTGTTAAAGCTTTTATGTAACTTCACTTTTTTTTTTAAATAAGAAACTCAAAAAAAGTAGTAATTAAAAAAAAAACAAATAATAAAAGTAAAATAAAGAACATTTAAAATACAACATGGATAATCTCAAAAGGACTAGATAAGATAAATATTAATTTAATTGACTCACAACACTTAGCTACGCGGTGATTTCAGCTATACAACTATTAATTGTTAAAAATAATCTGTGTGACTACCTACCACATATTATTTAAACGCTATTTTAAGGAAGTGTTACCAACTGTAAAGTTTTACATATGAAAATTAGGAAGGCATCGTAGGGCCATTTTTTAATATCGTTTATTTTTAATTATTTGGGAAAATCCTTTTGATTTAATTAAGTATGTCTAGAACATAGTAGGTAGGCACAAAAGAAGTACAAACTTTTATTTATTTTTTAAAACTTAATACTACTTTGATCGTGGCTCCTGTAAGTTCCTTAAATACAGGATTAAATTACAAATATTAAATAAATTGTGCCTTAGTGAGAGCACAGCAAGGATTATGTACAGAGGTAATATTTACAAAAGTTAGAAAAAAAGTAAAAAAATATCTTGATGAGATTAATAAGAAGATAAAGTAGGTATGTTTAATTTTAGCAAATTATTAACAGCAAGTCGTATACAATTTTTTACAACAACAAAATGTAACAAATATTTTTTTTAAATTATAAAAACAAAAGAAAACATGGTCTTAGACATAAAGAATAATGGTGTTTTGCCTGCTGCGCCCCTTAAATTCTAAAAAGACAATCCGAAAAGACCTTTTGAAGTTACTAAGTAACATAATATCTATCTACAATAAAAAGGTACAATAAAAATATCGTCTTTGCTTCGTGTACAAGAAAATATATTCTATCATTAATACGTTTATGGTAATTTATCTATTTTTCACTTACTTCGAAACCGCCGTCAAACGACGTCAAAATTTTGATATATTTTTTTATTTAAAGTATTTATGTTTAGTTTCTATTGTCATCTTGTAAAGCTCATATCTTGATTTTTTTCTATCGTAACAATAATCTTTGGAATTATTTTTTGGGATGTATTCGTCTGAGATCTATTAAATACTAAAAAAAAATTTAAGGATAAGAATTTTCCACCAATTTTTGGGCTCTTATAATATTTTTTTTCAGATATTTTTGAGCCAAAACATGGTGGAGAAGATAAGATATTAAATTGCACGAATTATTTTTTTTATCTGACACTTAGAAAAATAATTACCTAAGTACTTACAATCATATTAATTAAGTAAGTACATCTTTTACTTAAATCTGTATTATTTCGTAATATAAAATTGTTTATGGACTAGAGTGAATTTGTAAATAGGTTTTCAAAACGATACATTAGGCCGAGATAGGTAATAGATTATTCTGTTAAAAATACTGATATCAACAATTCTTATTTTTGACATTATTTACTAAAAACCCGTTTTACCCTCAATCAAACGACAACATAGGTTGTTATGTATTTGCAGAATTATGTAGATAGAACTATAATAATACAACCTTTAAAGAATTAATGACTTAGGTATAATTATAAACATTCTGAGATTCATAAAAAAATATGTGACAGTCTATGTACCTATACCAACTTAATAAAAATCAAAAATAAATTACAACAAAAACGATTCAGAATTAGCTGCACAAAAATATATCAAGGAAGACGACTTAATATGCCCAAATGTGCATATTTATCAGAGGGTAAAACGGCTGAATTAAAATTCTATTTAAACTTTAAATCAGATGACAACTTGAATTATTTTTATGTCTTACATGTGGGTTTCCGAATGCCCCACAGCACTGGTGATGGTTCACATTCTTCGTGTGATGATGACCGTGAGGGTGAACATTCCCTTGTTGCAACTGATGTTTCTCTTTGTTAGAAAAATCTCGGGGTATTTGTTTGTGTACTGAACAAGTTTTGTTGTGCCCTGGAGCTATTCGCGCCTTGAATCTACCAACTTTACCAGGTTTAGGATGACTTTCAATAGATTCTTGAGTGCATATGTGTGGTAACTGGTTCATGTCGTTGTGGGCGTCTTGGTATTCGGTGTCTGTTTCTGAAAAATGAAAAACAGGATTTTACCACCAATCCCTCTCATAGACAGGAGGCCTGTCCCAGCAGTGGGAACATTAAAGGCTATTGATGATGATGATGACCACCAATCATCAATATATTTTATGCTCATCATCGCTAAAGATTTTTATGAATTTAAATTTTAGATTTAATTAATGGGTACTATCTAGTGTTTTTTTTTAAATGTTGTTAGTATGTGAATATTCACGAAAAATATTGAGTAGAAACCTGAACCTCAATGTTATATGGAGTAAAAACTTAAAAAAACTGGTTGAAAATAGTTTCTATATACACTGACAGATTTTATATACACCGTGTTTCCGGACGATATCCTTATTCTTCGACAGGTCATTGTACTCATTATGAACAACTTTTATTATGGGATCAAACACTGAATCGCTAAAAAAAATAGCTGTTCCCTACAATTATGTTCGCATAACTCGTCAAAATGAATGGAACAGCTGTTTTTTTTTCCAGCGAATGCCCGCGCCTTTGCCCGCTTACAGATTATTTATACTAAAACCTTCCTCGAGAACCACTCTATCCAGTAGTGAAAACAATATGAAAATCGGTGCAGTAGTTTTTAAGTTTATCACGAACAGACAGACAGACAGATAGATGCGGCGGAGGACTTTGTTTTATAATAAAGGGTGTAAAACACCTCTTCACGAAGCCGAAAGGCACTTGTTCTCCCCATCACTGCGATAATTTTTTTTGTTCTACACCATACCTGGGAACCTTCTAGTTACGGAGATATGGGGGGTCAAAGTTACAACTTTTTGACAAGTTTTTTTTTTAAATACAAGTTTTTTTTGTAAGATGTGACTTTTAACACCTCCACGACCCACGTTCTATTCAACCCATCCATCAGCACAATGTTTACATTGAGTTCTACCACAAAAAATGATTTATAACCTCAAAAAAAAAAGTTGTTTCCCAGCAATAATTTTCACGTAAAGTTACTTATTTTGATGTACAGAACGGCTTTGTGATGAGGTGGTTTACACCCTGTATGTAGAGATATTGGTTAGTCAGACAGCACAGGTGTTCATTATCTTCTTTATTTAGCTATAATCACCTTTACTTAGTCTATCATTATTAAATTTATTACCATTCTTACTGAAAATGACCTCCTTACCTATTTCATCCCCACTGTGTTTGGCAGTAATCGAAGAGGCGGTCTCAGGTCTTAGCGTGGAGTAGGAATCTCCGACAGCCGGCGGTGCCGACCGAGTGGGAGAGATTCTCGCGACGCACTGTTGAATTAGCGTGAAGCACCCAAACGTTAGCCGGGGACTAGTTAACGATATCTAGAACATTTCAGCGGTCTGACTAATTGATCTTCAATTCGGCTGGGCGAACATTTTGCGATCTTTTAAACCCACCACCAAATTCTTTGTGATCCACCACCGAAATGTTTTAGCAATTTTAGGTGACAAGCAGTTCAGAGTAGCAAAGTTTCAAAGGAGATTGGCAACTTCGGTCCAAGACTCCAAGTGTGTTGCAGATGTATAATGTACCTGAAATGACAGCTGTTACCGAGTACAACATTTTTTATTATAGGAGCAAAACAAATATCCCAGAGTAATTGAAATTTTTGTTTATTTACATTTTAACCACCCTGTGTAAAACTGACATTCTCCTTTGTAATTAAAGCGAAAAGTGTTGTATTTTCATGCACATGCACAACCCAAAATGTGATTTAGTTAAAATGGTGGTGTCCAAACTTCTTAATCCAATGTCCATATAAAAATTAAGTTTTTTTTTAGTTATCTTTATTAATATGACTCACAGTGTCAATCATATTGTCAGTGTCTCGGTCTTTGGGTTGTGGCGCAGTCCCAACTCTGCAAGGGGACGTTGAACTGTAACTAGAGATTATCTTGATTTTACAAAATGGCTGCCAGGCAATTAAAATAGTCATAGCATTATGAAAACGATCAGTAAAAACAGTGTACACAAAATGATAAGGCCGCCCCCAAATAACATTAAAGGTTCGATTAAAGCGGCACGGACACATTGCGACCGCGGCTCCAACAAGGACACCTCTGTAAAAATACTATACTGAAGTATCTCACAATATCTTAGACCAGTTTAACAGGAGATCATTCATTGTCGGCCCAAAAACCAAAGCATATGTGTGTATGTGGTCTACGGTCCTAAAGTCTTTTTGGAATCCGTCTTGTTCGTAAAGCTGAAAATCGACCAGGTGGGACAAATTCCTGCATTTCATTCCATTCGCGACTTTTTTTCAACGTTCGCGAAATAGTCGCTTCGCTTGTTTAAAAAAAGTCTCAGGTTCTAATTCCTTTCAATCCATGTTCCGGAAAGAGACGAAATGGGAAGCCGTCACCTCCTTCTATGAAGCAGTCATGCTAGCGAAGGAGGTGGCGGAACGAGAGAGGGAGAGAACCTCTCGCTCCAGCCGCGGCGAGAGACGCACCGGGCGACTACCGTAGGCGCGGGCCTGTGTACGGTGAGCTATGGGCTACGCCGCCCGTCCGTCTTATGATGACAGGCCGTGTCCACGGCGCGTTCGTGTTCCACGCGCGCCTCAAAGAGATGTCAGCATATTGAAGGAGCCCGCAAGGGCCGCAGCCTGCCGGGGCTACGGAACTGTTCGAAAGAGATGCCGTGGCCCGGGAACATGGATGGGTTTTAGTCAGTAAAAGTCGGACACTCCCTCCCGCTTCGCCCAGAGTGGGAGAAGTTACTTGATGATTTCCCATCCAAAAAAAAAAGTTTTCCTAGCTTCATCAAAAGAGCAGCTAAAATGGTTTGTAAAATACTTGTTCAAGGTCATCATCCCAATGAGCTCATATCACTTATTATACATACATATTCACATATAAAAGTTTTTGACAAGTACTTAAAACTTATGAAAAAATAGATTTTTCAAGCCAACAAATCAGCTGATGGAATGGTTGTAGAGAGTGTAGAGACTTGGTGCCGTAATAATAAATACTCGGACTGACCTGGCCAACAGTAATGACACGGTTTTTTTCGTTGTCTCTTACTTAGGTTTTGGGGCCGAATTTTGAATGAACCGTGAAGTCTCCTTTGTCCGCACCTGCAGTTTGTCTGATCCTTTAATGATTTCTGGAGAATTAAGAGTGATTGTAATTACCAGATAGACGAGTTTAGGCTGTCTATGGTCGTTGCGGTCGCTGTTCTTTGTGGTTCCACGGATTCAGCGTCAGTCCACATCCCAGCTACACTCGTTGAATTTGATCTTGATTCTATAAAGTTAATGGAAGAAGCATGTTTATCATATTCTTTCACAACATTATACCTGTATTTATGGTTGGGCAGAGGTGTATGGTCGACGACCATTATACCTATATAAAACCAGTTAATGAGGATCTCTCATTGAACGGGAAATCTATACTAAGCGAGGCCATGGAAAAGAATAGCTTTATGTGTCGCCAGTTATGTTTAAGTCGCATGTGATAGGGGGTGAGCCTATTGCCATCAACCAGGCACAGCTCCATGCTCAGGGTTGCTTCTGAGAAATTCCTGATGGCAAGACCAAATAACACTTGGCCCAGGAATGGAACCCAGGACCTCATGCCAACAGTCACGTTTGCAACCACTAGACCAAGGGGCAGTTACTTTATCATTTAACGTATTTTTGTTGAGTATACTGTATATCTCACCTCGCTCCCTCTCAGTCCTATTAGGTGAATTAGCTATACTCCGCCTGGCCACATCTTGGAAAGTGATAGGAGAATACATCCGTCTCTCTTCCCCCGGTGACGTCATCGTCGTCGTCGGCGCATTCGAAATTTGAGAATTCCTCACAGCCACTGTCTGTACCGCCATCAAATTCCCTGAACTATTCACCAAGGAGTTTGGTGCAGAATTTACGGCGTTGGGTAGATGGTTGTCAGCACTCTGGATCCTTCCAGAATTTTGTGCTTCCATAATGTTCATTTGTTGGGCAGAATGTTCTGCAATACTGTCTCTGGCATCAGCAGCTCTTTCCCATTCTAGTTCTGTGCCAGGAGTCAGTTGTGGTGATATGACTTTTGTTAGTGATGGCCTGGATTCGCGACCTTCCAGCCAGTATGTTTTCATTGCACCTGCAACAGTTTGTTCTGACTTATGAGAAACATTGCATTTTTTAATGGATAATTAATTCCATCATCTTTGATTAACAGAACGCATGTTTTGCCAACTATAACAGTAAAACTGTAAGCTGTACTTCTAGATGAAATGCAAAAATTATGCTTATAAAAATTACTCTACACAATTCCAATGGTATCATTCTTAAAAAAAATCTTACACAACTATTGATTCTAGCAATATCTGGTTTAGAGTAACGAACGACTAATCTCCATTTTGTTTCCAAATTCTAATGAAAACTATTTATATCCTTACCTTTTCCTTTAACCTGTATCTCTCCCCTCTCAGTCACCATATAAGACGGCGACAGAAGCTCCTGCGTTGTCTGCGAGATATGTATTCTCATGGCTTCTGAAGTAGACTCCATTCTTGAAGCAGTATTGACCGAATCTCCAAACAGACAGTATCGTGGCATCTTGAGGCCGACGATACCTGCTACCACGGCCCCGGAGTGTACCCCTACTCTGATTGATAGATGGGATCCTGGAATTCGAAATTACATGTTTGTAAATATTATTATTCTAAATTGGCAGGCTAAGTTTCTTATAAAATGTGTGCCTATTAAATGCAGTGCCACTTCTTTATTATTTTGAAGGTTAAGTACCTAAACATCTGTTACAATCTCCGATATCGGTAGACCCTCAAAGGTCTGTAGGATTTAGACGACCATATTATATCTCAAATTTAATAAGAATTTTGGATAGAGCCTTTTATTGCTGATATACCTACTGTAAGTTGTTATATTGCGTCTTTCTTTTTAGTGTCTTTATGCACATTACTTATCAAGTCAATAATGAAGAGTTATTTACCTGTGCTAGGATCTTTCAAGTCAGTAATAGCATCAACCATGTCTAGCGCCATGTCACACACCTTCTCAGCATGGTTGTCTTCCTTCTCAGGGGCTCCCGATACCACCATATAAGCATCACCTATTGTTTCTACCTGGAATTGATCAGACAGATACGTCACAAAACTTTTCACACTAATTGTGGGAGTTTTCATATCGTCAGTCTGTAACGTCCTGCTCTTGAGTGAATTTGTCAACGGTTTCTTCAGCACTTTATTTTACTTTGTTATTATAAGCATAGCATGCTTAGTATTATTATGTGGTATGGCCACTCGAGCATCGCCACGCCAACTGGACCTGTATAATCATCTCGTATCCAGTGGATTCCCGTTATATGAACTTAAGAAGAGTTTATTTAAGGAAAGTCTATATAACACAAAATTAATGCCATCGGAAAAAAAGGTTTGGCCATCCAAACGACCTGCCTTACAATCTGTCATATTGAGAATTTGTTTTAAAGTAAAATTTTCATGTAGTTGTATCTTGACAAAATATTGAACGTACGTAACGTGACAAAAACGATGAAGCATAGTAAAATGTTTATTTCTGTAATATCTATTGATCTCTTCGTACCTTATAAACCCGGTTCCTCTCAGTCAGCGTATCAAAGATGGAGTACATAGCGTTGAGCATGGACACCACCTCCATGGGAGTGATGCGGGAACAGATCTCCGTGAAGGTCACCACGTCGGAAAACAGGATGGAGACGCTGTCGAACATCTGTAGATGTACAAGGAAGATAATGTTAGAGATCAAGCATAAAGCAACGCACATAGAAATGAAAAGCCGTAGAGGATCGTTGTATCAATTAAGAGAACGTTGTATGGACATGACTGTGATGAGGAGTGATGGAGCACACGCGACTAAAAGTGTGATGAATGTAAATGTAGATGGATGTATTATGTGAGGAATCATAATAACGAAAAAGTGTGACGAATGTAAATGTAAAAGTGTGATGAATGTAAATGTAGATGGATGTATTATGTGAGGAATCATATTAACGAAAAAGTGTGAGGAATGTAAATGTAAAAGTGTGATGAATGTAAATGTAGATGGATGTATTATGTGAGGAATCATATGAACGAAAAAGTGTGATGAATGTAAATGTAGATGGATGTATTATGTGAGGAATCACAATAACGAAAAAGTGTGATGAATGTAAATGTAAAAGTGTGATGAATGTAAATGTAGATGGATGTATTATGTGAGGAATCATATTAACGAAAAAGTGTGATGAATGTAAATGTAGATGGATGTATTATTTGAGGAATCATATTAACGAAAAAGGACTAAATGATAGCGTGAGGATTGACAGGGGAGAATGAAACAAATATCGTGTTTCGGCGGCCCTAAGTAATAGTTATGGGACATTTAAAGGGCAGGAAAATGATAATGCCTATTCATAGGTATTCAAAATTAGAATTGAGAACACGACAAGGAGGGTGTTTTTTGTCCAGGCCAAGTGGCTAAGTTCTAGTCGAAACTCATTGAATTTGGAGTCATCGATATGACGGAGAATAACTCAGAGTAGATTTGTGAGATTGTGTTTAAAAAGATGCTCAAGTAAATTTGAGAAAGAAGTAGACACAAGATATCGGTTGTAAGAATGTTTATTTGAAACTTGAGCACAAAATGGACGTTGCATAATTCTGTCTGGTTCAGTATCAAGAAAGAAAATATAAATAATTTGATTGGCGATGTAGTAAACCCTACACTACCCAAATAACTAGGTACTTAGAAAAGTATTATAAGTAGCACTTACTAAAACAACAACAGTTAATACTGAGACCGCAACCGCTGATACGGGGTCTCTTGACTAGTTCATTAAAACTAATATTAGTTAGGTAGAGGAGGTTAAATTGGCTGTATTTTGGTGAGCAAATCAAGGCTAATTTTGTAGCCGTCACCTCAAGCAGTAGTCATGCTAGCGAAGGAGGTGGCGGAACGCGAGAGGGAGAGAGCCTCTCGCCTCAGTCGCCGCGGGAGACTCACCGGGCGTCGGGGGCCACGTGGTGGCTACACCTGCCACCGTAGACCTGCCACCGCGGGCCTGTGGACGGTGAGCTTTGGGATAGCTAGCCGTCCGTCCGTCCGACGGCGCGTTCGTGTTCCACGCGCACCTCAAAGAGATGTCAGCATAAAGGGAGGGGCCCGCAAGGGCCGAAGCCTGCCGGGGCTGCGGGACTGTTCGAAAGAGATACCGCGGCCCCGCAACGTAAAGGGCGAGGAAGGAACATGGATGGGTTTTAGTCAGTAAAAGTCTGACACTCCCTCCCGCTCCGCCCAGAGTGGGAGAAGTCATTTGATGATTTCCCATCCGAAAAAAAAAGAAAAAAAAATGGTACCTATATACCTACCAAATTATTATGTTGAAAGTATGGATGCTATGGCACTTTATTAAGGGTCGGCGCAACATGTTTTCTTTTTCCACGCTTCTCTATTACTCGCAGGGCATGAGAGTGGTACCATGAGACAAGGGGGACCCCTCCCCCTCCTCCACACCGTGCGAGTTGACTTCCATCGCATACATTTCACAATATTACGGTTTCACTTCGATAGATTACAATCTACCGAAAAATAATGCGTTATAATGTAAGCAGTATGTTCGTTTGACAATCTTTCGTGAGTTTACAATCTCGCTAGTTATCTTACAATACCATTTTACGGTGACATACTCATTACCAAGGTTACCCCGTTTGAAATTAATATTGGAAGGAAAACTGGCAAAATAACACATCGCGTGAAAATTTACATGCTGTGACAGTTCAGGCAGTAATAACGTGACAAAAATGTGAAACACGTTGTTGGAAAAGTAACTCTAAAACTAGGTAGGTAGTAGATAAGTATATTTTTCAGGTTCTTTATTAGGTACCTAAGTAGTGTTTTAATCTTTAATAAACGTCATATCATTATCGTCTAAGTAGGTACGTAGGTAGTACCTACGTACTTAGCTTACATAATATCTAGGTATTACAGACGATTTTAATTATGATCATGTTGTTATTTGTATACACGACATTTCCCTGCGACAAATGAATATTTGTTTTTTCTTACGCTAAAAGATTATACATTCTATACATAGAAGACTGATTCTGGCCATGAATGTGGGATCGGTTGTAGAGGACGGTGATGACAAAAACACCAAAACACTAATAAATCAATCAAACAAAGGTGTAGTTCGAAGCTTGACCTTTGTGTTTGATTGATTTGGTGTTTTTGTCACCGGCTTCTGAAGCTGAAGTTATTTTTCACTTTTTTGTGTTTTTCTTTTGTTTGTGTTTTGAGTAAGTAGGTACCTACTTATAATTTTTGCAAAAAAGTTTTTTATTCATTTTATTACGAGTGATATTAGCTGACATTGAATAAAATGAAATACATGAACTAACATGATGCGAATAAATAATCATAACATTTTGTTAGGTAAGTACCTAATAACTACGAATCAAGTCTAAAACACCTAATAACTTAATCTTTAGAACTTTTTTAGATACCTAGGTACTACCCAATATAAATCCAATATTGATAACAGTCTTCTTCTTAGATTTTGTCAGCCCAGAACTGAGCTACTAGTTTGTCACTTTCGGTAGCGTATATCAGTTCCTGTAGTGAGCTAACAACAGAACCCGCAGAACACGATAGTAACAAACGATGGGGTCGTTTGTGGAACAGCACCACATTTACACTCCAGGACAGAGTTTTTAATGAATCTCCACCTGAACAGGTCTTCCTTACTGCGGCCAACTTGGGTCCGGAGTCTATTTAAAGACTTCCAGGTCGACCATGGCAACTCATGTCCAGGGCCTCAAGTCTGCAGGTTTTATTACAAGACCATTGACCGACCAATGATCGACTATATTAGAATTTAGCAGATTAAGTACGAACTTTTAGCAAACTGACAATGGGATGGGAATGGAATTGTGTTAGAATGACGAATTTATAAAAATTGCAGACTTGGGCCCCTAGTGGGAGATTTTTAGCAGGTGCCTTGCCACAGCTTTAGTCTTTCCGTGGAGCGCTCGCCACTGAACAATTGCTCATTTTAGATAAGAAATGTAATCTTTTACAGTAAACAAGTACAAACGCCAGCACACAAAGCTACCCGAAACCATCAAAATTCCCAATCACCATTGAACCTAACACTTTAGCGATAAAGTGACACCATCACCAGAACTTGACAAGAAAGATAAATTCGCAGGACTGCCACAGTCCAATACTTTTCGACTGAACAACGTCTGTCGGGTCATCTATTAAAGAAATTTGACCGATTGTACCTATTAGCTTGACGTGTTGGTGTCTGTATAAAGAATTTGGTATTCCTACAGTGTACAAGGAAAACTCGCGAAGCATGCCTTATCAATATGATAGACAAGCATTGAGTTATAGTAACATGTACCTAACATGTTTGATATTTTATCATACGTGAAGCGACAGAATAACAATGGAGTTTGGGTACAAAAGCCAAAATATTTGGGAAAAATAGTGGAAAATTCCAGGAAAAAACTTTGGTAAGTATGTTGGCACAAATATTTACCAAAGTTTTCTATTTAGTCTGTACTAGCCACCCGCCCGGCTTCGCACGGGTAGTGTAGCATTTATCGCACAAAACCGCGATATGGAATCACTCAGTTTTAGCCTGTCCCTTTGCTGTTTTCTCTCTGCGACGCCCTAAGCCAAGGCCCGTATCCCGCAGGGGGTGCCCTTAGCGTGTAGTCGCTTAGTTTGTAATTTTTTCGCCCTGGCTCGAGGCCTTACACCTAAGGCACCCCACAGGATAGTCCGGGTAAGCAGACGACAACCGGCCTCTAGGGTGAACTGTGACTTGCCGTTTCGAAAAAAAAAACCACGATTTGGATCTTTTTGTTCTTGATCGGTGCGAATTAGCTGTCATGTCTAGATCTTTGACAGTCGTTACAGGTGGGCCGAAAGTCTGACAATCAAACTTACCAAAGGTATCGTATTACCCATAAACGTAGTGATTATATACTCTGTGTTACCCATTACTAACTGGGTTGTGGAGGTCAGAAAGGCGCAAGGCACTGGTACGCAGCAGTATCCAGTTATGATGGAAGTCGACCCCAACATAGTTGGGAAAATGGCGAGGCATATATAATTATAATCGGTGTAAATCCTTAACTGAAAATGATCGCCTCTTGCCTCACAGACTCATAGCCTCAGATCTTTCCTATATTGGTTTTACTGTTTGCTCAAGGAACTGTGAACGTATGTTTGAAGCTTGAAGATGGCCTATTTTGATGAACGGAACTGTTGAAGTTTCAACATGTAGTTGAAGAAATGTCTAATAATGAACATCTGGATATTTGACATGACAGTGTTAGTAAGAATTAAACAGATAATCAGATTTGATTTAGGCATAATGAAGTCTATAAAGTTATTTTCTTCTTTAAACCTGGCACAGAAATATGGACCGAATATGTGTCGTCATATCCATGGAGTGGTGTACAAAGATGGTCTATAGACCTACCAAATCCTTAGTTGTGTTCACAACTTTCTGAAACATGCTGTAGGCCCTACAGCATGTTTCAGAAAGTTGTGAACACTATACTATACTACAACACACACACCTACAGTGTAGGCGATCAGTCAATGTACAGAGAAGTACCCACTAGTTTCCAACTATTTTAAACTGCAGAAAAATGCTAAACTATGTTCTACTCGTTACCTTAATTATTGCCGCCATTGTGTCTGCGTTCACCAGCCTTTCCCATCCGTATGCAAAGGCTGGTTGATTGACAGTTGACATTGACACAACTTCTAAGTTTACATTACCAGAGTTATGTTACTCACCTCGCACGTATCTATAGGGTTCTCTCCATTCCTCAGTCGATCAGCCACTTGCTTCGGTATCATCTGGTACAGTAACTCGTCCGTCCTCTTCATCTCCTCATCCAGTTTCCTCATTGATTCTTCCAGCTTTTTACTCTTCTGTTGTTCCTGGTCTAGTGCTAACTTCAACTCCACTGATTGCTGCGTTCCGGCTAACATTAGGTCTCTAGAATATTTAATGGATATTTTTAGAACTAGTCAAACGAAACAGGTAAATGAAATTCATTTGCATGTGGCAGAGATAAGAATGCTAAGGGGGAAACGTGGTGTTACGCGAATAGATAAAATATAGAACACAAGAGTACATAGTACATAAGAGGAAGTCTGAAAGTGGCGCCGGTGACTGAAAAGTCGTGTGGTAATCGCTTGTCGTGGTATGGGCATGTGATGCGGAGGAATGAAGAAAATGTCGTGAGGAAAGTTTAGAGTACAAATTTGGATGGTTATAAGAGTAGAGGAAGACCAAAGAAACGATGGATGGACTGTGCAAAGGGTGATATCATGGAAAAATGGGAGGAGTCATAAAATGTGTAATTCTAAGAAGTCTGCTACTTCTGAAAATATAGATTTGTTAGAAAATTCTGGATTAAGTACTAAAATTACAAGCCTGTTTCATTCATACAATTTTGAAAACAAATATCTGGAGCCCACTAGAGTAACCCCAAATATAGTAGTCTAGCTATGCCCAACCAACTAGTGCCACTTACCTAGATAATACACAAAGTAATTATTAACTTAATACAATCAGATCATTGTGGGCAGTTGATCACAATTCCAAATGTAAGCAAGAAAGTCACTAAAAAGGATATCATTGCTAATTTAATAACTAAAACTCGCTTGGAAACTTTTAAAACCTAAATTACCACTATTGTCAACTAATGATGATCCCATCAACATTGTAACGATTTTTTTAGTATGCACACAGTTTAGTACCACGTTTATACCTAAGACAATCTCGGATAATAGTAACGCTTCCTTCAGCGACTGGGCCACAATTGGTATTCATAAGAGTCAAAAACGACTTTATGAGCTGTATGCAGAGCGGAAACTATACAGGGTGCAAACGGTAAACGGGGCAGTACGGGGAGCAACCTAAACCGTTGCAGCTACACGAAAATGGTCTTAGGAAACCATCCATCATTTTTCGTGAAATTTTGATCCCCATTCACAGATTTAAAAAAAAATGTAAGAACCTACAGTTAGAGAAAAAATGGTAATTTTACACGATTTTTTTTTTGATGCCAATTGATCCTGCTTCTAAGTAATACTTACTGATCAAAAAGTTCTAGAGGTTCAACCCAGGTTGGAGTACTAAAAAGCGGCCAAGTGCGAGTCGGACTCGCCCATGAAGGGTTCCGTCCGTAGCAGCAAGTTACATAATATACAAGTTGAGTTGATTGAATGAAAGGTAAATTGCGGTTTACGATTTAAGACGTATTAAAAAAAAAACTACATACTAAATCTCGTTGAAAACAATTTTCGGTGAAAGTTTCAATGCTAATGTACAGTTTTATCATTCTCCTATTTTAGAAGTCCCGGGGGGGGGGGGGACACACACACTTTTACTACTTTGGAAGTGTCTCTCACGCAAACTTTAGTTTAGTTAGTTTAGAAAAAAATGACAGTACCGCAATGTCATTTTTGAAAACCTATCCATAAATACCCCACACGTATGGGTTTGATGAATAATAAAAAATGAGTTTCAGTTCAAAGTATGGGGAACCCCAAAATTATAGGGTTTTTTTTTCAATTTTATGTGAAAAACTTAATGCAGTTCACAGAATACTATACTAATAGCTCCCCTTACTGCAGCCACGTTTACCGCTTCCACCATGTATAAACAAACTGTAGTATTTTAGTTGTATGTTCCGAATTTAAAAATATTTATAAAATTTTAAAAAGTTTGTTTTAAACAAATTCACGTTACTTCATTAAAAATTAAAAACTGTGGTAATTTAATTAAAATCATATGAAACATTATTAATAGCGAAACGGGCCTTCCCGTTTCCGTTACTCTTGCAACAATTTTAAATTCAGTCTACTCAAATGTCCTTTCTTTGGTATTGTTCTGTTTTAATATTTCTGTGGTATTGTTCGACGTTTCGTTAAGCTCCTTGAGTTGAGTCGAGGTACACGATAACTGACAAATGCTTGCATCTGTGTGGTTCTTTCTTCAAAAGACCATCTCAGACACTAATCTGCATAGTTCTCATGTGAGTTGAGCAAGATTATTTGTCGGACTTTAAGGTGGACGCACACCTATCCGCGCCGAAGGAATCGACCGCGCCGAAAGAATCGAATTTTAGAATTACTTGTATGAAATCCTACTAAACCTCGCACACTTATCCGCGTCGAATCGGACGAAATGACGACGTCATACGTATGAGAAAAAAATCTTTGACGAGTGATAGAGAAGTATGGTAAAAGAATACATGCCACAAATTAATTATCATTAATTGAGTTAAGGGCAAGAGAATGATGATGATGACTTCAAGTAATTAAGTTACGTCATTAGTGAAAAGGTGATCTTAAATGTGATAAGCTGTATAAACACTTTCATATTGATTGATTTATAATACAAGATTGTTTCTGTATTGCGTCGGCTTTACTTACTGTCAGTGAAAGTGCTAAATATTTGTCTGCACAGTT
Organism: Xestia ashworthii; assembly: GCA_950022955.1. Taxonomy (NCBI): domain Eukaryota; kingdom Metazoa; phylum Arthropoda; class Insecta; order Lepidoptera; family Noctuidae; genus Xestia; species Xestia ashworthii. The sequence continues at coordinate 14,188,701 of OX465570.1, read as the reverse complement.
AAAGTCTACATAACTAATAAAACAGGTGTTATTGTAATTACCGAAGGGTCTGGCAGAGCTGTGGTTACACTTACACTACACATACATTTAATAGCTAATAACTTACCTGCTAAAGTCATGCATCGAGAGATCGTTGATATAAAGCCCAGTAGACACTAGGGCAGCTAAGTCTGGCATCACAGGAGTGCCCAGGTACATCATCATTCGCCAGTTGTCCATGTAGATCATTTGACCTGGATTCAATCAAAAACTTTTGTGGATGACTGGATAGAGAGAGATGTAGTAGTAGTAGAAAGACTTTAAGCTACATAGGATAATAGAACCATTGGAAATAGAATAGTGGTAAAGATAGACAGAAGATATCATTTACAATAAAGAGAAGATGAGACAAACGGAGATGGAAAATACACTGTAGCAAAATAACCTTTCAACACAAATGTTACGAAAGTTTACGGTCCTACAGAAAAAAATGTAACACTTAAGTACTTCAAGAATCAAGATTATAGGTACTCAAATCTTGTAAAAATATCTTAGTTATAATTTATAATTCAGTGCGAAAACTAGTACGATGTGAAATTGCAAAAACCCTTCTCGAGACTTCCAAATATTTGTCGAAAGATGTAAACTACATTACGACGTTTACATAACGAAAGTAACCCAAGTGTTGATAAAATAAACTTATACAGTGATATAGAAGAAGTGCTTTCTAAACATCGAAATAAATCTAGTTATAGAAAGAAGGATAAGTACAGTGAATTTGGTAAAGATTACAAATTATTTGGTGTGCCACTCATCTAGAAAGATAGGTTTTGTATTTACAGTAGTAATTGCCTCGAAAACGAATCGTGCCATATTTAAAATACAGGGTGTGAGGAACATCGCGCAAATTATATAACCGTGAATTCAGCATATGATCCAAAAATCTTCAGAATATAAATTTTTCGTCGGTTTTCCCAACATTTTGACCATGTTGGTATAGTTCTTACTAAAAGAGTGATAGGCATGAATGTTGATGGATAGAGAGGAAGAGTAAGGGTATAGAAAAGATGGATGGTTTGTATGAGGAATGATGTGAAAGAGAACGAAGTAAATGATGCCGTGACGGCGGATAGGGGAAAATGAAAGGAGCATACGTGTTGCACCGACCCTAGATAGAATGGGACAAGGGCAGGCAGATTATGGATGGTATTGCACTTGTGTAGGAAACATATTTTTTTAATAACCGACAAAATAGTATGGAGCTTCCAAAATCATGTGCTGCATCCATGGAAAAAGATTTATAGCGCTCCAATATCCTTTCACAGTGTATTGTCTAGTGCCCAGGCTACGTAGTTTACAGCCAAGTTTTGTGCTTTTCTCGTCTACCTTTCAGATGTAAATTAATAACGTCAGGCAAAGGTCTTCCGTCATACGCAAACCGCTTCTTACGTTGCATGCCTGGAAAATTTCATGTCGCTTAACATCATTGCTTTTTTGGAAACTATTGATTACCTAAGTTCCTTTAGGTCTTGTAAATGTATGTACCTCAGTCTATTCTATTTCTTGTTTCTGAAGATTATTCTGTTTGATTTATTTAATTTCATGCTATTCAGAAAACTTACAGCTAATATAAAAATTGTTCCCAAACAATACGTATTACTATGTTTATTAATTCCCTCTGTTTTAATTTAAAGATAAGGATTTTGGATTTCTGTTCCAGGCTGCTATTAGCATATCAAAATAGCAGTCTGCTATCTTAATATACGTACTTAAGCGTCTATATGTCTAAAACTGTTGAGAGAACAGACGTTGAAGGTCAAATGAAAACGTAGATTATATAATTATCTGCCATCTAGATGGATGACAACAACTAAGGTCACCCACAGGTCACACACTTTAGCATGTTCCAGACGGATCTGGAACATGCTAAAACATGCAACATGCGTGTTTCTTTGGTAGTTCAACGAAAACTAAACCTTAGATTACAGCTTAATAGAATTGTGACAGGAAGACATCAATCCATTCAAAGTAATAGCTTAGACACTGAAATTCTAAATTTAGAACTTCGGCTGTCTTTCCCCAGTCACTATCAACAACAACTCAACAACAACTTGACAACTGCAACTTGTTGAATAAGTTATTTGTTCTTTTCGCATAACTTATTTTCCAATTGCGTTTCTATTTAAGTTATAAGAGTGACGTCCCCACAGTCACACTCCACGTGGAACGAGAAATTGCGGTTTGAATAGAAAGCGCGAGAAAATTCTAACTTTATAATTTCCCATCTGACGAATGAAATTATGGACAATGATTGATCGTATACTATGAATAGATACTACTCTAAAGTTAAATAGGGTAATAGTTAGGTACATTGTATATTATTTATGAGTTATACCTAAATTAAGTTAATAAGTTGTCAAGAAGGAAGCCGAAGAGACAACTCATTAATTTATTTTTGAATCTGAAAGAAAACCCGGCGCTAGATAAAGTGGCATTCTAGTAGCGCTAACGATGGTTGAAGAGTCAGAAATATTATTGTAGAAATAAAAAAAAACAAACACTTCCTTGGCAGTGGTGTAAAAATTCCAATTGAAAGTGATGGCTAGTTGATAGTTCATGGTTCTAGGTACCCTAGAACCATGAACCGAACCGCGAACCTAGTTACATAGCTAGCTAGAGCTGTAGGTACAAATCGTAGGGGTTGGGGCTAGATTACTGCTATACTAAAACTTAGATCCTTGCTGAAGAAATTGAATTTTGGTTCTTATAACCTAAAGTTGAAAGTATCTTTGGCAGAACTTTCACAGTCTGTGAAAATAGTTCAGTTCGGTTGTTATTAAGTTAAGTTGTCACTAGAGATACCAGCGCAGTTCTAGACTAGAACGATTTGAATTTTGACTTGATGTTGATGTACGACATCAATTTTCATTTGTTTTTTAACAAGTTAGTGTTTCTTGTCTTTTCATTTATTACGAAGAAAATAATTTACAATTTTTTATGTTTTGTTACATTTTTGTAGCTCACAGTACCTACATATCGATCGATAGTCGATCTAGTAATTGCTTTATCATTTTATACAATGTTTTGCAGTGATTTCAAACTTTACTGAGGACTTGACTTTTTTTAATTATAAAGGGTGTAAAACACCTCTTAACGAAGCATAAAGGCACTAGTTCTCCTTGTCATTGCGATCATTTTTCTACACCATACCTGGGAACCTTCTATGTAGTTACGGAGATATTGGGGGTCAAAGTTACAACTTTGTTGACAACTTTTTTTAAATACTTACAAGTTATTATTGTAATTTTTTTACTTTAAATACCTCCACGAACCCCGTACAATTCAATAGAAATCCATAAGCACAATGTTTTGAGTGCGTTCCATTGAGTTCTACCACAAAACGTGATTTTTCACCCCAAAAAAAAAGTGGTTTCCCAGCAATAATTTTTACGTAAAGTTACTTACTTATATATGTAGTTTGATGTACAGAATGCTTGGTTAACGGCTTTGTGATGAGGTGGTTTACACTCTGTATAGATTGACTTTCATTACCATTGAGTATTGACATAAGCTTTTCGGTAGCATAAACAAGGTGTACCTAAATAAACCTTTTCAACACACTTGCTCATAAAGTGGCTCTAATTTCACCGCAATTAGGCACATAATGACACCTGTAATCAAACTGTGACTTTTTCATTGCTATTATTCACAAGTGAGTTATAGGGTTTTTTTTTTTTGGTTGAATTGCTTTGTTCTTAAAAAAGTTTCGATACAAAAAAGATCGTGTTCAATAGTACAAATAAATTAATGTACCTATTGCTTGCTCATTTCATACAACTTCGTATCTACATAGATAATTTCAACTTATAAGTTTTTAATAAATAAAACTTTCACTCAAATGCAACTTTTGTTTTCTTTTTTTTTTACTTTTTTTTTAATAATAAAACTTTGAATTCCCCATTTCGTACGTTGCTAAAACGCTATCCGCGAAAAGCCAAAAAAAAGAAACCTCATTCTTTTAGTCTATGGGCGATCGCCATTGTTAGATGCGCGCGCATAGGAAAACTGATGAATTATTCCCGCCATTGCGAAAAAAAATTCACAACTCGTTTTCACTGTTGAAATTGTGAAAACGAGTATTTTTAGTGTTATTTTATTCTCAAGTGTGTTGAAAAACGTCGTATGATACACGTGTGTGTTGATAATTACAATCCTCGGCTCTCTTAAGAACCTCGCCTAACGGCTCTGTTCTCAATGGCGCCTCGGCGGTAATCACCAACATTACACACTTGTACCATAATGTACTATTAACGAAGCATCCTGTACATCAAAGTAAGTAGGTAACTCTCCAGTGGCGAGGGGTTCATACAACTCGAAACCTACCGGCTTCCCTTCAGAACAACCACTGTACTGGCATCTATTGCCAAAAGTATAACAATGCAGGTAATTCAGTTTGGACGTTACTAAAAGTAGAAATGGTTTGATGTATGGTTTTTTCAAACATTATTAACCATATGCACCGGACCGGCTTACTTGTTACAAAATTTTACAAAACCCTTCGCTACTGAACTCTACGCGACAATAGGGTGAAAATTCAAACGGATAATCTTATGTTGTAATTTTACGTGGTTGTCGTTTCCCGTCCGTCACAATAAGTGTTCAATCCAATCCGATTTTAATAATTCTTTTTTTGTTTGAAAAAAGATACGTTCAGGATAATAAAATATGTAAACGAAGTTAAAAAAAGTGCTTGCATATAATATACGATTATACTACAAACTTAGTCCAGAGATTATTTTGTACAACTTTTTGTCTTTTTTGTACAAAAACTTGTTTCCATCCAAGTTCAAAATAATTTTCCAAGAAAGTCCTTATAAAGTTCTACTTTTCATATTTTTTTCATATTTTCTAAACTTATGGTTCAAAAGTTAGAGGGGGGACACATTGTTTTTTACTTTTGGAGCGATTATTTCCGAAATTATTGACATTATCAAAAAATGATTATAGTAAACCCCTATTCATTTTTATTTATTTATTTATTTATTCATGTACACACAAAATACATAAAAGGACAATATATTAACATAGAAGAGCACAAAGGTACTGCTTATTTCAAAAGAAATTTCTTCCAGCAGACCTGCGAGAGGAAAGTCTGATAAGAAATGTAGACACAGTGTGTAGAAAAGTCAAACAAGGAAATTTAAATTAAAACTTAAAACAAAACTATGACTATTTAATATAAACATACATACAAATACATACACATATTATTAAAAAACAAAATAAACTACTATTGTAAATATTTACCTATAACATACATACATATATATGCAGAATATTAAAAAAAAATACCTTTCCAACAATATATCACACGTTAGGGTTGAAATTAAAAAAAAAATCACTTCCCACTTTACATAATTATGGGGGCTACCCTAATAAAACATTTTTTTTCAATTTTCATTTTACCACTTTGTCGGCGTGATTGATACACATATTGGTACCAAATTTCAGCTTTCTAGTGCTAACGGTCTCAGAGATTAAGCGAGGACGGACAGACGGACAGACAGACATGGCGAAACTATAAGGGTTCTTATTTGACTACGGAACCCTAAAAAGAGACTATTTGAAATTGTAACATCTGGGTTACAAAATCTCAGTCTATCGAAGTAAATTCAATTAAGAAACTTTGACAACGATTGACCAGATACAAGTAGGTAGATGACTAATCACGCGAGATGCGTCACGTGATCACGGGGACTCGTGCGGCGCCGGCGCCGCCTCCGTGCCACCGCTCGCTCTGACTATTTGACTGCGTTGTACTTGTACCTACGTCAACACGCTAACAGGTGCACGGGAAAAATGTGGTCGCATGATCGGTGGGTGGCGCGCGCGCAGGCGGCGGCGGGCGCGCGGTGGGAGCGAGACGAAAACACCCCATGTCCTATTTTTATTGTTTGTTGTACATATAGGTTTAGCTGGGTTTATTTTGTTTTATTTTTTGTTTAGCCTACACAAACATTGATTTATACTTTCCAACACAATAAAATACGTACTTATTTCTTCATCCATCCTTCTCTATCCATACTCGTTAATACACATTCAATTAATTTACTCGTTATCTATTTATTCTTATGAACCATTTGTTTATTTGTTTTTAAATTGTTTGAAACCGTTTATTCTGTAACGTACCCTCTCAAGGTTCATTGGAAGACCAGCGTCAGACAGCTTCATCACCTGTCTGGCATGAATGCTGAAATGGACCTTTTTGGCGCAGCCGTGAGGCACACAGCACATTTCAACTATGTCCTACTCATTGTTTTGTACTTATCTTTTTTTATTATTGTGTGTGTGCTTTATTAACTGACGTCAAATAAATATTTATCTTTCTTTCTTTCTATGTGGGTTCGAGTCCGGTTTGTTCAACTGTCAGATCGGAATCTGAGTTGTAATTTGAAGAGTATATGTGGAGAGCAATGGTTTACAGGTCATGGGTCATGGTATGTAGGTCAAGTTTTGAAGGCTCCCGATCCTCTTTAGAGATGGTAACTATTTAAAAATTGACAGAAATAAAGTATTGTTATAATTTGATTTGAATAAGTAATATAATGTTTCAAGTAGGTGTAAAAGTTTTGTCATTTATAAATTGGAAAATAAATTCTTACTTAATTTCTAAATTCCCTGTACCTACCCAACTTTTTAGTTTAGATTAGCTACTACTGACTGGCCGTAATTTTTGCATGCCTACTGGTAAAATATGGCTGAATTATTTATTTGACACAGAGGCAGCAGTTTTACATAGTAGGCATTTTCTACCAGTCAATCTTTGGGTGACAAACGTTTGTCAACATTTCAAAACAAAATATCTTTATCTTTAAAAACCTACCGGTGTTTCTGAGCTCCACTATTGAAATAATAGGGCTTCACGGTACACCTTAGTATTATGTTCAGACATCTGCATAAATTAGGTAGGTACATACCTCTATTTAAATAGACGCCTGAATGAAGGCAAGCCCAGACAAGAATTAGATAAATTCAAACAAGTAATTGGTATTTATAAAAAAGTTGGAACTGCTGACAATACTATTCGCACACCAAAATCAACAAAAAAGAAGTGTTCTTCCAAGTTAGCTAACAGCGAAAAAAGCCCCGGAATGTCACCAAAAAGAAATCAAAGTCAATCCAACGACATTCAGAATAACATAAAACAGCAAGGATCGCAAATAATGAGTAACCTGAGCTCTGAAGGAGGGTGTAGCAGTGATAAACTATTAACACATAGCAATGTCACCAAACATAAAATGTGCATTCTAAGCAGCAATCCAAGGAACAATATACTGGCCATAGCTGAGAAAACCTTCGATAACAGCTTCAACCTGTGCCATTACTTGAAGTCGTACGGATGCACAAAACAGCTGCTTAAGGGTATTGATACAAAACTAAAACAATTCACTTTACATGACTTTTGTATAGTATTCCTTGGCGAAGAAGACTTTAAGTCAACCAACAACTACTACGACATTATTTTCTATATAAGAGACGTATTGCAAGCCATCCAGCATACAAACATAATAATTTGTTTGCCTACATTTAAGTGCCCGTTTGATACAAGTCTTTTTAATTGCCGAGTAGAGACTTTTAATAACTTACTGTATCTAGATATTTTGACGCATGGTCACGCCTTTCTTTTGGACAGCAATCTCAATCTCGAATACGACTATAGCATGTTTAATAAGTACACAGGATCTTTAAATAATCGTGGGCTATCGAGAATTTTCAGGGACTTATTGGATTTAATTACCAGTATTACAGAACAATCTGACATAACACAAATTGATTTATGTGAATCGAAAAATCCTGCCACATCAAATGACAATTTTTTTCGCGACTAAGCATCTTCACATACTGCACCAAAATATTGCTGGTTTATTAGGAAAATCAGACAATCTTGCAATTTGCCTAGATGACCTTCTTGATAAGAACATATGTGTCGATATTTTATGCATTACTGAGCATTTTATGATGGAGGGTTATGAAAAACATCTCAACATTAAGGATTATTGTTTGGCGGCCATTTTCAGTCGTAAGGCAAGCAAACGAGGTGGAACGTGTATACTAGTAAGGAAAGGACATCAATGGAGGGAACTGGGAAAAATAGCAAAATTGTCTACAAATGGTGTTTTCGAATGCTGCGCCATCGAATTAACGACACACAAAACAGTGATTGTTTGCGTATACAGGGTACCTAACGCAAGCAACTTTAATGAGTGTATTGAAAAATTAGATATAATGTTACGTATGCTTGTGAATAAGTCGTATAAACATATTGTTTTAGCAGGTGATTTTAATATAGACGTATTAAAGCGTAATAGGCAATCAATTGAATTTGAGACATTGTTACTTAGTTACAACCTAAAACTTGCTCTATATGAACCAACTCGTCTTGGGAGTCAGTCATGCATTGACAACTTTGCGCATAATTTTAGCAAGTCCTTTAAAGCCTCTGTACTAGAGTTGGCTCTCTCTGATCATACGGCTCAAATCCTCAAATGCCCCATAAAAACTGTTTGTTCTTTAAAGCAATGGCGTATACTTAGACGTGATTACAATACTGAAAATGTCAACAAATTTAAATCATATTTGAGCAGTTTGACATTTTCAGACGTTTACGAATCTAGTGATCCGAATATAGCTTTCAATGCATTCGCAGAAATATTTTTGTTTTTTTATAACCAATGCTTTCCTAAAATACCAATAACTGTGAAAGTATTCATGAAACAGAAGTGGATATCACGCGGTATTAAGAAATGTAGTGCACAGAAACGCCATTTATTATGGCAGTATCGATTGAAGCCCACGCAACGAAACAAAACTACATTTAAGAATTATTGTAATACTTTTAACAAGGTCATTCATTTGACGAAAAAAGCACAGAATTCCTATAAAATACAAACATCTAATAATAAATCTAAAACGACATGGCAAATAATTAATGAAAATAAATTTAATACTCCTAAGAATAACATTAATAAAATTCGTATCAACAATACAATTATCTCAGACCCTAAACAAATTACAAACCTGTTTAATAATTTTTTTATTGACAAAATAAAACCAAATACCACAGCAGGGGCAAATGTCACTAACTATATACAGAGCAAAAAGGATTCAATGTTTATGGCTCCCAGTTTACCTGCAGACATATACAATATCATCTTATCCCTCAAAAAGACGAAGAGTGTAGGATATGATGGTGTTAGTACAAATATTGTTAAAATTGTTGCTGATATTGTATGTGGCCCACTGTGTCATATAATGAACTTGTGTATTAGTGAGGGAAAGTTTCCAAATGCGTTGAAAAAATCTATAGTAAAGCCATTGCATAAGAAGCAAGAAAAAGATCTGATGCAAAATTACAGGCCAGTCTCATTAATTCCCATTTTCTCAAAAATATTTGAAAAATATATTTCTAGAGAACTAAGTACATATATAGATAAAAATGATGTACTTTGTAATGAACAAAAGGGATTTAGAAAAAATAAAACAATCAATATGGCGATTTACGACTTTCTGCACAAAATAATGCTCAATATGGATAAAAATACGCCCGTCTGCGCAATTTATTGTGACATGACGCAGGCATTTGATTATGTTCAGCATAATATTCTATTGCAAAAGCTCGAAGCGTATGGTGTTAGAGGAAACGTCCAAAAACTCTTACAATCTTATTTACTAGAAAGGAAGCAAACAACCGAAATAACGAGGATTAATGCGAGCACTAAACGTGAAGTAATTTTTAAATCTGGGGAGCGTAACGTCGACTATGGCGTACCACAAGGAAGTGTGTTAGGACCTCCGTTATTTACTCTTTACATCAACGATTTTCCCAAATGTATAGAACACAGTATGACGCTTTTTGCAGATGACAGCACGATAACCATTCCTTGTGATAATAAGCATATTTATGAAACTGATATAAATAATACCTTAAACAAAGCCATTCTATGGTTACAAAATAATAACCTCAACATTAACTTAAGCAAAACAGTAATAATGCATTTTAGCCAAAGACAGTTAAAATTTCCAAATTTTAAAGTTAAGTATCAGAACAATGTAATTGACACAGTAATTTCCACTAAGTTTTTAGGATTAACCATTGATCGTAATTTAAATTGGAAGGCTCACATAGAGGTAATTTGCAAAAAATTAAGTAACAGCGCATTTGCATTATATAAATTATCGCGGATCCTAAAGACTGATGCCCTATTAACCGCCTATTATGGCATAGCAGAGTCTATAATCAGATACGGCATAATTTTTTGGGGAAATTCTACGGATAGGGATATCGCGTTTAAAGCACAAAAAAAGTGCCTTAGATCTATTTTTAAATTAAAAACGACTGACAGCTGCAAGCCGTTTTTCATAAGCCACAACATTTTGACTTTACCATCAATTTATATTTTTGAAATTGCGATGTATGTTAAATCAAACCCTAAGCTATTTCCCCGCATGGCCGACCGGTTTCCAAGAAACAGACGTGATAACAGTCAACTTTGTCAACATAGTTCTCGGACTGCACTTATGCGCAAGAGTGTTTTTTGTATGGCTCCCATTATTTTCAATAAGCTCCCCAATGGCTGGAAAGAGCTAAGCGTAGTAGCTTTTAAAAGAAAATTAAAACATTTTTTAGCTAGTAAAGCATATTATGATGTTAATGAATTTTTAAGTGAATTATTTTTTAACTGACATTCTCTCAGATTTAATTTTATGTGAAATGAATTGTAATGTAATAACGATTATGATAGTGATGTATTGAATTTAATTTTCTATGGACCTATGTTGACATTCTTATATTTGTTTTTTCTAATTACTTGATATTTGACAATTGAATCCATTATAATATAATCAATTAATAATGTAATTTTACTTATGTCAGCATTGTCAATGTTAATTTAATGCTATTTTTTAAGTCTAAGTTTGTATTAATATTTGCACACCATGACAATTTGGTAAACATGTTAGCACAACTCTTCTTCTGACACCTTGCATGCATTTGTTTCTTTATAATTGTATGTACACTAATGTTTGCGCAAATAAAGTTATCTGAATCTGAATCTGAATCTGAATCCCAGACCCCAGATAACCTTACCTATCTGTGGCCCAGACGCAATAAAATACCCAAGGAAAAGGGGTTACCAATTAATACAGCCGTTCGAACCCACTTCAGTATTTTCTAAATAATTCTGCTTGGGAGCCTTTAGACTGCCTACATTTTTGGTAAGTACATAAGTACGCGAAGTAATTACTTACAAAAACACACGGAATTAAAGTCTATTGTTGCATAAGGGTATCAACTTTACCTTAGTCTAGATTACAGTATATTTCAGAAAGTCTGTATTGCAAAAGTATTAAACATGTTTAAAGTTTATAGCTATGAGGGAAGCGCCAGGGTAACTCGCGATTCAACTTTTCTTACAATTTCCCGGGCAGCTTGCGGCTCAGGCTGTATGTTGAGCAAAATATGATTTGCTACCGTAACAAATATGGTTTTACTAAGTTGTCATTACCATTATAACCCTAGTATATAAATTTATCCCATTGAATGACTATATTTCACATTGAATGACTATATTTCAAGAAAAAGTCGTAATCGTCGGCGTTGATGGTTGCAAAAACGTAAGAAAAAATATTTTCGCGGGCAACCATGGCGCTTGCCCCTTAATCAAAATTTTATGTGTGGGTATTAAAGTGGTTTTTCCAAAAACACAGAAGTAGATACGATGCAGTAGTACATAATACTCAACCTCAGTGCTGAGGACTTGGATATATTCTGTTTTGTTATAGTGATTAGTTGCGCTTAGATGGTTGCGCTTAAAAATAGGTGCGCTTTGAGGAATAGGTACCTCGAATTTATAAGAACAGCTACCTATAGAACTTGCTATGGTAAAAACAGTTGAACTATTTTAATTTTAACTATGCTACAATATCGCATTGGGTCTAGCCTGTAAGGATACTTTGTATGTTAGAGTAAATAAATAAATAGTATAGGTTTACCTTTAAGCCTAAGGTTCTTGTCAGTGGCTGCCTCCGTCTCATCAGAGAGGCGCACCAGCTCGTTGCGTTTGTCAGGAGCCTTCTCGTGCATCACAGCCTCCACCGTCACCAGCTCGAAGATATTGTTCGTGCGGTTCAAGATCTGTGGGAGGCAAGACATTAGGCAAGAGTACAGGTGATAGAACGAACTTGTAGTGGTCGAATAATAAGATCTTGTATTATCCTCGGCCTTGCGTTAAGAGATCCTTGTACAGTTAGCCTCACAAAACCTCCCCACGGGTTTGGTGAAATGAATTGTTTACTATGTTTTGGAGCATTACATTGTATGCACAATTACCTATGTAATAATGGTTGCAGGCAATGAATTGGTTCCTGCCTTGTCCGTGTTTACATCTTTTTGGGGCTGACTGTACCTACAACTATAGGATAGGAAGTTCGGATTGCGTCACACGTATTTTTCATATGGGTAAAGGCAAGCGCATTAGACATTTTAGTTTTGTCTAGCTTTACCATATATATACCATCGCGCATCGGTCATCGTGGACGACATACATTTTTGTGAGTTACTTACGTGATGTCTATGGTAGGTCTGTATTGCAATGCAGATATCTAGGTACAGGTAACTCTCAGCGGTGGTCTCTTACTTTCGCTTGCTTGTTTACTAGTTTATATCCAAATAATTAATTAAAAAATTAAAATATGTAAAATGCACTTACGGTTTGAAACTTGAAGGCTATGAGTGGTCGCACCAGGTCAAACCAGTTGGTGATTTTCTTTCCTACTAAATCCGGTAATATTACCATCAAAGAATTTCCGATACTTCTAACTACCATGTCCGATCTGAAACAAATCAATACTTATTTGGTAATTATCAGTTAAGTTTTTAACGTAGGTAGGTATTTGACTCGAGTCCATTCTTCTCAATAACTCAACTCCTGTTTTTATTACTTAGGTATCTACATTACAAACTTACAGGAATCAGACCTCAGAAATGGGCGGACCATTGGACTATTTATTTAATAGATAGATCAATACTTACCCAAAAACGATACAAAAGGGGAATATTTCAAATAATACAGAAGCGCTGATAGGCAGATGCTTTTCTTCTCTAGTCATAGCTAAAGATGCTAGCGTGAACGCTCGATTGTCGAAAGTTAGTTGAAACGTTACGTGAACTGTATCGAATAGCAGTTCTTCCCGTAATAACTCTATTCGCATCTCTTTGTGATAAAAATGACGGGCTACCTGTAAATAAACATTGACATTATTGAATTTACTACAAAATATATACTACTGAAAACAAATTGACATTCTTCAGAAAAGCGCCACCTAGTGGCACTATTAAGAAACTAACACGTCGTACAGTTTTTTCCGTCCGTTCAATAGATGGCGTTGTGTGCAACGGAAGAGTGTTGTTAAATTAGTTTCAGAATTTATTGATATTATGTAATGATTATATACGTAACTGTATTGTATATATCTTTCATATGAAAGACTACATAAATATTGCTTTTTCTCATAGTCCTGTTGTTAAGAGAACCTGGTCCATAATTTGAAATGAATTTGCTATAGGGGGCGTAGCTCAGATGGTAGAGCGCTCGCTTAGCATGCGAGAGGTACCGGGATCGATACCCGGCGCCTCCAAGAAAATGTTTTGAAATTTTAACCATCTATTTTTTATACATTATCTTTTATTTGATCAAAATTTTAGGACAATGTCCGAAGTAACTACACTTTTGGATTAATTTGACGTATTAAACTGAAATATCATCGTGGGTTGGCTCATTATGGCAGAAAAAGTCCATTCTTGACTCATTTTAAGATACTCACCTCTCTAATTTGTCCCATAGCGTAATAAACAAATCCTCTTCTTTTAGACCTATAATGTAAGGTCAATCCCTGCCTCGTTTCATTCTCACAGATAAAACTCGGGGCCCTCATTCTTGGGTAACTGAACTTCAAATACTCATGAAGATTATCCAGCCCGTTCAAGAAGTCCCGCATATGCCTGCCAAGGACTGATAAAACCCTGTCATAGCCGTACTGTGACACGAATCCAACGAAGTATACTCCCATTTGGTCCATGAATTCTCGTTCAGTCATTCCTAATACCTGTAAACAAAAAAAAAAAGATTATTGAAAAGTCTCAGAATGTATGAGAATGTTTTAGTGATCCTACGTTACGTTACGTCTCAATGAGGTCATAACATAGCAAAATGAGACTATAAATAGGTTAATAATTGGGTAATAGCAGTTGGTTATTGCGGTAGATGACGATTTTGTAAGTATACCGCCCTACTTAATTGTCTGTAATTCTGTAAACAAATGTTTGGACGCCTGAGAAAAATGGTAAGCGAAACTTTTTATTTATATCTAAGTAAGCATTGCGTTGCTTAGCTTTTCCTACAGGCCCTCTTTGGGTTTTCAACCGACTTTTCGACTGTGTTTTTATTTTTTTAACCACTACACACAATTAAAATTTGTTGTCGTAGTTTGGTTCGTAAGTAGCTACACATTTCGATTTCTAAACATTAAAAAAGTAAAATTAAAAGTAGAAACTTTTAATTTTGCTACTTATTTTATTTAAAACACCTTTTTGTATGGGAAAATGTCACAGTGACAGCTGTGTTTCGATAATCAGACCGTTATCTTTTCGGTGAACAAGGACCTAAATCTATATAGTTACGAACTAATAACTAAATGTGTAGGTATTTAGTTAGTGTTAACTAAACAATAAAACAAAATAACCTAAAATCAGCACAAATTAAAATATAGCGTCAGTAAATCCTGCTTCAACGTTTTCAACCGGTAATGTGCCCAATATTTCCGCGTTTATTTATTTTGTTAGTGTACCATTTTTCTACCCACCTACTTTAAAATAAGCTAATAAGAAGAAGTCCGTGAACGTGATCCATAATTTCAACGTATTAAACACCGGGGATGTAACTCAGTGGTAGAGTGTCTGCTTCGCATGCTGAAAGTCCTGGGTTCAAATCCCAGCATCTCCAAATTCTATTTTTGCTCGGTTTGATGTTTTTCTTATCTTTTTCAACTTTTATTCATTACTGTTTTTAACCGACTTCCAAAAAGGAGGAGGTTCTCTATTCGACTGTATGTATTTTTTTTTTTTTTTTTTTTTTTTTTTATGTATGTTACCCGATTACTCGAAGACGCCTAAACCGATTTGAAAAATTCTTTTTTTGTTTGAAAGGGTATACTTCCAAGTTGGTCCCATAGTCGCCAAGTCGGGATCTGATGATGGAATCTTGGCGAAATCGAGGGAACTCTTCAAATTTTATAGGATAACGTACAGCAATTTTTATATTTTCTACAACAAGTGAAGCATTTGCGTTTGATAAGAACCATTCTACCATCAGATCTGATGATGAAGCCAAGAGTCACGGAACTCCATAATGAGACAATGTATCCTAGTCGTGTTTGGGCTTGTTGTAATTGTAACGGTATGCACTTTCCATGTGAACCACTAAAAAGTGAAAAATAAAAACTTTTTTGCAAAAAATAAAAACGACTTCAAAAAGAAAAAGTGAAAAATAACTTTAGCTTCTGAAGTCGGTGACAAAAAAATTAAATCAATCATACAAACGTCACCGACTTCAGAAGCTAAAGTTATTTTTCACTTTTTCTTTTTGAAGTCGGTTTTATTTTTAAATCATTGAATGTTACTGATTGAGTTGACATTTTATTTTTAACATATTATGTTCACCAAAAAGATGACAGTCTGAATATCTAAAACAGCTGTTTAAAACACATTTTTGTATGGTAATATGTCACAGTGACAGCTGCTTTTAGCTAATCAGACTGTTATCTTTTCGGTGAACATAATAAAAAAAGGTCACTGTTATAACGTGTTACTTAAGACGGAACGAAGAATTTAAAAATTTATAGACCATCTTATTGTACTACTTACTATTATTGATCGAAGGTTGTAGTCGAATAAAAACTTCGTTACTTATCATTATTTTCTTTATTATTATTTTTTTTAACATTTGTTTTCATTTTTAAATATATGTTTGTATTAATTTTAAAAATATTTAAAAATTATCAACCACTCAATGCAGAGCAAACGCCTCCTTTCCCTCCTTCTACTTATCTTTTTATTGTTAAAAACTTAGTAATAAATAAAAATTATTTTGTATGCTTGTACAAAAATGAGTTAAAACATACAAACAAAAAGATATCAATGAGAAAAAAAAATACAAAAAAGAAATGTGGCCCATGAGGGGATCGAACCCGCGACCTTCGCGTTATTAGCACGACGCTCTAACCAACTGAGCTAATGGGCCGTTGCATACAATACCGAAATAGCGGACTGGTATCTGTTGATGACTTCAGAAATCAGCACCCGTATTCACAAACGCTCGTAATGAATTTCGATTCGACAAGTCGTATAGTTGATAAAAAAAAAAAACATTCATCTATCCTTTTTTGGCATAACAAAAACGAGCGAGATAGACAAAATTCCTCCACTCCATTGCGTTATTTTGAAATGTTCAACATAATTATTGGTGTTGATGTTCATGTGAATTAATTTTTGTTATCGGACTATCTAAGTCATAGACTAATATATATATGATCTAAGTATACGTAGTTACGAGTCAAAGATGTTGAATAGGATTGAACAATCCAATTATGTAGAACTAGCTTCCGCCCGCGACTCCGTCCGCGCGGATGTCGGTCTTCGCGTGGATGGTTTATTTCTCCATTTTGAGTAACTCTGACAATGACATTTTTTTTCTACGTATTTTTCCAAGATAAAAAGTATCCCATTTTATGACCAGGATAATAAGGTATAATTATACCAAATTTCATCGAAATCGAACCGTTAGTTTTCACGTGATGCCTGCATATACAGACAGACCGACAGACAGACAGACAGACAAAAATTTTTTTAATCACATATTTGGGTTTTGTATCGATCCAGCAACACCCCCCGCTATTTATTTTTTCAATATTTTCAATGTACAGAATTGACCCTTCTACAGATTTATTATATGTATAGATAGATATGGGTAGAATGGTTTGTGATTTTGACCGTATAGGCACTATTTTAGGAAATATCTGTAATTACTTATTCGTTATTTATACTTACATTGAAAGCAATCTTTCTACTACTTAGCACTTGTGTTTTTTTTGGCACATAATCGCATTTATTTGGTTAGATATTGAAAA
This sequence comes from Xestia ashworthii, assembly GCA_950022955.1. NCBI lineage: Eukaryota > Metazoa > Arthropoda > Insecta > Lepidoptera > Noctuidae > Xestia > Xestia ashworthii. The sequence continues at coordinate 14,171,481 of OX465570.1, read as the reverse complement.
AAAACAGTACTGTAATGCCCAAAAAATGTACGATTAGTAGGTATGCACCATAATATGCAAATGTACATTTGCATTTTTTCAGGTCTCTAATAATTACTAGGTAAATGATAAATGATATTTATTCAGCAAGTAGGTTTTCTCAAACACTTTTACACGTCATTTTTTTTTAAACTAGATGGGGCCGGTGTTTCGTACCTGACTACTCTGAGAAGAAACAGCCGAAACAAACTCAGAGGTCATAGTCTCTTTTGAAGTCCAGACAATCTTGCTTAATTCACATGAGGACTATGCAGATTAGTGTCTGAGATGGTCTTTTGAAGAAAGAACCACACAGATTTGAGTGGACCTGTCCAGTCAGTGCAAGCATTTGTCAGTTATCGTGTAGTTCGACTTATAACTCAAGGAGCTCAACGAAACGACGAACAATACCAAAGAAAGGACATTTGAGTAGGTCGCTTATAGTACTCAAACTGCCAGACAGTCGTGGGAAAAAAAAACAACAAAAAGTGACCCACAAGGTCCTCACATTCACAATAATTAAATAAAATAAATAATAATTTACAATTCAAATTCGAATGTCAATAAAAATACGAAATGTCAAATACACACACATAAAATAAACAAAAATAAAGTAAAAAATAATAAAATACTGAACTAAGTATCATGTCAAATCATTAAATTTTGTACTACTAAGTAATTACTTATAATTACATCGTACAGTCCGCCACACGCACAGGCAGAAGATGACTTTGAGGCCCGTAAACCGATAAAATGGCTTGAATATAGTTATAAGTAATGCTTGTTCTTTGTTTAAGGCTGATGCTCCAAGGTAGTCCGCGAAATTCAATTTTTCTTACGTTTTTGCAATTTGCAGGGCAGTGCTAAGTTGTATGTTGATGAAAATATCGGTCGCGGTTGTAAGACGTATGTATTTAAATACAGAATTAAAATCATCAAAATCATCAGTACAACCCTCAAAGTGCATTAAGGCGATTACACGAGCTAACCGCGAGTTTTATAATTACTAAAAGTATATGATATACTGCTATAAACAAGACCAGAAAAATATATGATATTCTTCAGGATATATGCTAGCACGATATTATACTGTTTTGAAAACATAATACAATTAATTTGGCTCCATAAAAAGAAATCACGAACTTACCTCTAAAAATATCTTTCAAACAATAAAAAACATACTATTATGAATGCAATCATTCTGATTTTTTGGCAAATAGTTCTACAACCAATATATTGGCATAATACTGTTTTAGTTTTTTAATCCAATCAATAGTTTTTTTGTAAACCGATCGAAACCACTCATTTCGTGCTATTTCGGCCGCAGTGGCTGACGTAACAACAACTTTGTAGTGCAAGCTGATTAGAACTTTATTCTAACAGCATTTCAAACGAACCACCACAAATAGAGTTGCTAATTTAGCTCGTCTAAGCGCCTTAAAGTCGAGGAACGACTTTGACCGTGAAAAATTCGTTCTTCGACTCTTATGAACTTGGAGGGTTGTATTGATGATTTTGATGATTATAATTCTGTAACTACATCCGTCTTACAGCCGCGACCGATATTTTCATCAACATACAACCCAACACTGGCCTGCAAATTGCAAAAAACGTAAGAAAATTTGAATTTCGCGGGCCACCCTGACACTTTCACCGAATATAGTGAAACTCATAGACAATTAGAACTTCTATAAACTACCTTTTCAACACACTTGCTCATAAAGTGGCTCTAATTTCACCGCAATTAGGCACATAATGACACCTGTAATCAAACTGTGACTTTTTCATTGCTATTATTCACAAGTGAGTTATAGGGTTTTTTTTTATTTTATTGGTTTAATTGCTTTGTTCTTAAAAAAAGTTTCGATACAAAAAAGATCGTGTTCAATATTACAAATAAATTAATGTACCTATTGCTTGCTCATTTCATACAACTTCGTATCTACATAGATAATTTCAACTAATAAGTTTTTAATAAATAAAACTTTCACTCAAATGCAACTTTTGTTTTCTTTTTTTTTTTACTTTTTTTTTAATCCCCATTTCGTACGTTGCTAAAACGCTATCCGCGAAAAGCCAAAAAAAAAAGGAACCTCATTCTTTTAGTATATGGGCGATCGCCATTGTTAGATGCGCGCGCATAGGAAAACTGATGAATTATTCCCGCCATTGCGAAAAAAAAATCACAACTCGTTTTCACTGTTGAAATTATAGTTATTTTTAGTATTATTTTATTCTCAAGTGTGTTGAAAAACGTCGTATGATACACGTGTGTGTTGATGATTACCGTCTCGGCTCACTTAAGAACCTCGCCTAACGGCTCGGTTCTCAATGGCGCCTCGGCGGTAATCACCAACATTACACACTTGTACCATAATGTACTATTATTCTTCAAACATTAGAATTAAAAACGGGATATTTACCATGTTTATTGTTTGTTTTGAGTGCCGAAATATCGGAAACTCAAAACAAACAATAAACATGGTAAATATCCCGTTTTTAATTCTAATGTTTGTGTTAGTGACCATGTCAGTCTAAAAACTCATACCTTTAATCTTGCAAATTAATAGGCTGAGGTTCTGTAATACAGGGCTGAGTTGAAAACAGGCATTATAATAGGCATTCAGTTAAACGTCACTTAGTGTCGGTAAAACGAGCTGACTTTCCTACAATATTAATCTACCTAAACACCTATTTACTGAGAAATTGGGATGTTCTATGGCAGTTCAAGGTGTAAAATACGTAATTTAAATACTAGAAAGAAATTCTCAGACGAGCTATTAAAATTCTCGGCTGTCACTTTGATCGACTGACGAAATTAATGTCTACGTCTAACTTTAATTTGATTAATGTTCGGAAAGAATTGGAAAGAAGCTAAGCGAGTTTTATTACTTGTGAAAGTTATGAAGTTATCTTTTAATCAGACTAATCTACAATAATATAATAAAGAGGAAAAAATTGTATTTTTGTGTGTGTGTGTATATATGTTTGTAATGAATAAACTCAAAAAATAATGTGCCGATTTCAAAAATTCTTTCACCATTAGAAATCTACATTCACCCTGAGTAACATAGACTATATTTTATCCCCGTACTGCCACGGGAACACAGAAGGCCATCAGGACTTGTGCAAGACCCTATGAAGACTTGTGACGAATTTATACATATTTTTTATGCATGTGGCGAAATTTACTTTCAATGTATGGAGTTTACAAAATGTGACGAATTAATTTTGTGGCGAATGTACAATAACCGTTTTAAGCTGCCACAATTTAAGTTAAACCTATTATCACCTAGGTATGAGAAAAAAATAAAACACGTACGATATCGGAGAATGTTTTTGAAAACTATATTTGTTTATTACTTTTTAATGATAACTTAAATTATAGTACAAAATCATTTAAAAATAATAGAAAAAAAAACATTCTTTAGAGTTAGAGTGACGTCATTTTATTTCTTGTAATCTCAGCAAACAATTTCATTTGATACCTTTATTGTATATCATGGGAATGTATAAAAAACAACTAGTGCACAATCTTTGAGAGTCAGCCGTATTGGATTTGAATGACGTCACTTAGCTAACCATGCGTGGTCCTGGGTTCGATCCCTTGGTCTGTTTAGTGTTATTGGGTTTTTTTTTTCGACGTTTACTAAGTGCCCATCTAGGCCTATGTGAAATAAAATATTTTGATTTTATCAAGGCATTTCTCAGTAGCAGTCTAGATTTGTGAAAGATAGACGGCAATGGGCTCGTCCCTTAATATACGGGAATTCAACATAACTAGCGACATGTGGGTTGCACTATTACGTACACCTCTACCTACCCCTCATAGAATAACAAGCGTGATTTTAAGTCATGATAGTAACAATAAAGTTCGTACCCGAAACGACAGATGAATAAGGACAAAGAACTTACATCATCATTTAATGATATGTAACATTACTTTAAACTTAACTACTTTGACACATTTTCTCGCAATTTAAACGACTACTAACGCTTTGTGGCCATTAAAGCAGTGTGCAACGATTGTGGTCACAAGCGAGTGTCTTGGCAGAAATAAATGGCGCCCAGTGGCCAAGAGCGACATTTAATTGAAAATACATGTTCTACCTCTCCTTGAGGAGTCTGTGGGCGAGAAAGCTGGGAAATAAACCTATATTTCTGGAATTGTAAGGCGGACTTTACTTGTAGGTTTTTGTTGTACTTGGCTTCTTCTCTGAGCTTTTCAGGTACGGAATCTGGTGTTACTTTTGCGGAAATTCATGCAAAAGGTGTGTATTTAGTTTAAATTCGGCATAGAAACGTTTATTATTTCGATAACTTGTGAATTTTGTGTTCTGGAGAAGTTTAAATGGAGCGGCTGCCTATTCGATACGCAGCCGCTCCATTTAAAGTTATGGTATTTAATTATACCTATCTGCAACAACATCATAACTGAAGAAATGCTTACAGATAAATTTCCCGTATATATAGATGCTCTGTGAAATAACTTTTCTTAAAAAACGACTTCTGTATTTTTTTTTCTGTCTGACCAGAACGAACAATGGATTGGAATAAGCAGAACTTAATCTGGAAACCGAGCATTAGCCTGGCGTTGACATTGGACCATAGGTGACGTGCTTCGTATGCAATCAAGAGATCAAATTGCGAACTTAAAAACTTCAGATATTACCCTCTACGACTTTTATTTTATTGAGGCCGTAATAACTACTAATAGCTACAAAATACTGTCACTAACAAGTGACGAAACAGATCAAAGAAGCGAACATTTATAAATAAACTAACAAAATACATAAATATTAATAAATTAGTCAACACCATACGAAATCCTTCATAGAATTATTTTTAGTTTTTCAAATGATTTTAGTGATTCTAGAGATTTTTCGCGATTGATTCAACTTTTAGGGTGGCCATCTTGGAATTTTGGCGTCACAGGAAAATGCGACCAAGGTCGTGGAATCATTGACATTGTAAATGTTTATTTTGGTGTGGTCCGCGTTAAATTATTTATGTGGAAAAAATAGAAATTGGGTAATACCTGCCTGAAAGGTGTCCCTTTCTCGAGCTTGTCTAAATTATTCATAGAGGTATTTCATTTAGCGCTTGTTTTGTCATGATAATTTCTATGTCGAGTTTCATTGTGTCGGCATTTTTAAGTTGTGCCACTTTTGATTATATTGAAATAAAGCGATTTAAGAGAGATTTAGAGAAGGTATCAGAAGAATATCGTAGATTAAATAAGCTCCCATGTTTCAGTAACTGTAAAGCAAAATGGCATAGGTAATAGTAAAGTGCCAATTTGAAACGTTACACTAGTACTGCTGCAGCAGTTGGATTTTGAAAGTAGATTATTGCGGTGTTTACCAATGGCTCAAAACCCAAAATCTTTATATTTGAAATACATTATCGTGTGAAAAAATCGGAAATTGGGCAAGATTAGCCCGTAAAGCTTCGTTTTGTCGATCCTATCTAAGGGCTTCTTCACACGTACCACAACTACACCATTTCGCAACGACAAAATGCTGTCAAGCAGTGGTTACGTGTGAATAGTGTGGCTGTAGCTTTTTGTAGGTGCGTTGTGGTACCGACAAAATTTCGATGTGGTTGCGTTGTCGCCAGTAAGTAGTTGCGATGCGGTTACGTGGTGTGCAGACACACTTCGACTCCGGTTTTCATTGCGGAAACACGTGATGACTGACCAAAATCATGAAATTCGAATAGGAAACATTGTTATTGCTATCCAGTCGAACCACAAGTCGAACGCGGAATTGAATGAACCGGGGAGAGGAAGAGCGCGGGCGGCGTGCGCGCACTGTCGTTGCGCCGACGCAACGTTGTGTTTGCGATGTGGTTGCCGGTTGGCCACTAGTTCGCAGGGTCGCTGGTGGTTGCGTTTTGGTTCTGATATGGTCGGTATCACACACACGGTCGATAACGACTGCAAAATATGGTATACGTGAGAATAATCCTATTCATTGTCAATACGAAATATACGCCCGGCCACGTGGTGTGGTTGTGGTCGGGGTGTGGTTGTGGTACGTGTGAAGAAGCCCTAATGCTTGTTTCGTTATGATTACCTCGGCATCGAGCCTCATTGACTATTGTGCGCCTTTCTGGTGGCCGCCTTTGTAAGTATTTCTAGCAGTGGTTGAGGAAAGGCGGCTTGTCCAACCAAAAAAATATTAAGTACCTCCTGTGCCTTCTTCGCGAGCCGTGTGATGAGGTTCTCCGGGTAGACCTGATGGACTGAGAAGGAGGGTTGCTCGACGCCCGCCTGTCTCCGAATGTCCTCCCATCGCTCCTCGCCGTATGTCTGACGGATGTACTCCGCCATGTTCTCGAGGAGGAGCCCGTACATCCTGGAGCCTAGAAATGAAGGAAAGAATTTGAGTTATAACATGACATCTATCGTCAAGCATGTATTCTTCGTAGGGTAAGACAGAGGTGTGCATTTGGTATACCCAATCACACTTTTCCTAACATGGAAATCGAACCCTGGACTTCAGTCTTTGCAGTTGCGTTAGTGACCACGATATTGGCAATGAAGCAGCCAACAATTTGAGTTGCCTTTTAAGCCAATGGTCATATTATATAGGGGTCGTAGGTAGTAAGAAGCGCGCTGAAAACCAGTAGGAGTTCCGAAGCTTACCCCTTTCATCCAAGCTTACAAACTTTCTCTTTTTAGTAAACAGTATTCGTAATAGATAGGTATAATTTGTGCTAACAAACTGCTTTACAGTTTGGCAGAAGTAATTTTTTTTTGTAATACGAATTCTCAACGAATTAACTCTTTTTCATTTTGATTTCATGGGCTTGTCGGCTTGTTGGCTTAACAAAAAAAAAATATTCGCCCATCAGTTAGATTAAAAAAAAAAATATTAGAACCCGATTTTGTTTGTTGTTGTTACGTAAAACTAAATTGACGAAGATATCGTGTTTTTAAAATTCTCAATACGTCACACCGTGGTATCAGTCCCAAGTTTTGATGCGTTTTTATCTTTGTCAATATTCATCGATTTACAAAAACAAAAAAAAAAGTGTTCATTATTTTCCAATACTCTAACTGACGGACTAAATAGATTTGGAATTTATTGATAGTGGAAACAGTGAGCAGTTGACCGAATTATTATTTATGGCCAATCGGATCATTTGAATTCAAAATTAACTCATCGATTCTATTGATGTCGTATTACATAGAGGGTGTTAAAGGCACAAAAGCATACTATATTATCAGCTAAGCATGGACCGGATTCAACAGGGAGCGCACTTAGGACCTAATTATTTTTAAGAGTCTCAAATTCACAGAAGGAATGTAGAAAATCCCGAGAGAAATTTTAGAGTCCGCAGTTAGCTTTCAAATCAAAGTATAATCAGAAAACTAATTTAACTGTAACCAGGGTTATGTTGATAAAGGACCTACCATTTGCGAACACTATCGCTTGAAATCTTGGCAATTTATGACTCGATGTAACTTCTGCATGAATCACGTTAAAATTGCTTTATTCCCCGTTCTAGTCCAGGATATTAAAAATATCCTTCGGATAAAAAGTCGAGTTCCGTCTAGACGTGATTACTAATACTTAGTTACATATTCTTTACATTTATGGAGGACATTAAGGTTTTATGACCTTTTTGCACATTGTTGGGTGTTGAAATTCTCGCATCGTTATGTTGATGTCATTTGTATCACAAATGTATATTGTGTTACAGGCGCACAGTACTAACTGGGTTGTGGAGGTCAGATAGGCAGTCTCTCCATGTAAAATACTGGTATCCAGCTGCATCCGGAAAAGTCTTTACCTGACGATGATGATGTCATGTTTATGTCAGCTATAGTATATTATCTACTCAAACAACATCGCCCATTGTTCCAGGTTCTCGACGACCGAATGGCCTAGTGGTAGTGACGCTGCCGTACGTTCTTCGGGTCCTGGATTCGAATCCCGGTAGGAGCAAATGTTTGTGTGATGAGCATGTATATTTGTTTCCGAGTCATGGATGTCTAGATGTATAATAAGTATGTATTTACAAACAAAAAAGTATATATGTAGTATATCAACTGTCTAGTGTCCACGACACAAGCTTTGCTTAGTGTGGCACTAGGTGGCGCTGTGTGTTAATGACCAGCAATATTATTATTATAATATTATTATTATAGGTTCAGATTTATAATTGTATTTTAAGTCGTCGAAAACCAAATCCCAAAACAAACCAAACCGAGTACTAGTTAGTCTTGGTAAGTCTTTCCAAGTGGTATCGTATCCTTGGTAAGACTTTTTGGGCCACTGACTACCTGTAACGCCTGTCAAAGATCTTCAAATGACAGCTTAACGTGCTTTCCGAGGCACGGAAGAAACACCATATGTAAGGGTGGTCACCCATCTACAGACCAACCTAGGCAAGCACGGCTTAACCTAAAGATCGATCTGAGTGGCTGTTTTTATTTAGCCACGAGCAATTGACCCATCGCAACTATACCTGGGTGTATTCTTTTCAAACTATTGATCTAAAGTTTTAAACCAACCTCTGTTCAGCATTATGGGTTTATGATAGTACTTAGTAATTAATAATAAAAGTAACTATAAAAATCCCACAGTACCGTTTTTCCAGCATGGCCGGTTGTGTACGGTCGAACAAACTAATTGGTATACAGTTTAACCTACAAATTACATTGTAAAGTGTAAACCACATAGCTTGTTCGACCGTACAATAGCTATCACCAATCCCCATTAGCGTTAGGTATGTGCGCAGTTCCTATTGCAAATGTTTTCCGATTTCCGTAGCGACAGTAGCGGGAGCCATTTTGGAATCGTTGACCTGAATTGATTTTAAAAGGCAGAAACAGCAAGGTTTTTCACTCTCTGTGTAGAGCGACCATTTGGGGGTTAATAAGATGCTCAGGTGCTTTTAAAATGGTAAGAAATTTCGTTGGCGGGTTTAAATATCGTTGGTTGTTTTGAGTCAATTTCTTTTATTTGTTTTCATTGTCTTACGTAATTGGCTTCCACTATTAAAATTTGTCCTAGATTTCTGAAGACTGTTCAGCCTCTAAACTAGCCAGTTAACTTATTGTCAAATCTTTTGTCAACTGTTCCACAAGTTCTCTATTTATCATACTCATACATGCGGCTTGAAGTTTTTGGACCTCAAAATACTCATGAACCTACTATAAGCACACAATAGCGATAGCTGCAAGATTTTTAAATAGAACAACTCATCACCTGCGTACCCTTTTCTCAACCATGTTGGAGTCGGCTCGCAGTCTATTTACATGGAGCGGCTGCCTATCTGACCTCGTTGTCGTTGTCAGACTTTAGAGCTAATGACTACCTGAACGACTATCACAGATCCACAAATGACAGCCATAAAATAAATAAAAGGAACAACTTCTCTTTTCTTTCATTAAAGAGCGTTCACAGCTATAATCTTAGGCTACATTAGGCCGCGACGCGACCTGCTACACATGAGCGATTAAAACAAGTAAATGAGTGCTCACGTATATGGCTTCACTGTACATCAAATATTACTAGCGATATTTGATTTCTTTATGCAATCGGAATAACATTACCTACTTGGCTACACCAACATAGCGAAATTGAAGCGAATTTATTAGAAAATACGCAGGAATCTCGCTTGTAATGTAGCCATACCATGTTTTTCTCGTTTCGCTCTTCCAGTCGCATCGCAAATCGCTGCCTAGTGTAGCCTCAGCCTCATACCTACCTACTGTAATTGTGAGCACTGATACTTTGAGAACATCTGTATGCAACACAAACCCCTACAATACGGCTGGAGCGACAGTAAACTCTTGTATAGGACCCCTAGTCGTTTCTGCGCTAATCCACGTTGTGTAAGTAGTCATGAGCACTATACAACGTATACAACTATACGTATACTGTATACAACGTTATTTTTTGTCGTCTTAATTACTTTATAAATGTATACAATGTGTGTGTACTACGTAAAATATAAGCTGCTGCCTACACTTTTTCGATTTACGCGACCAATAAAAATAATGTAATTTTTTTTTTCGAGATTTTATATTCGCATTGTTTTATCCTGACATGATAAACCACTAAACCGGTTTGGTGGACAAACAGTCTGGCCTGAAATCGTGCTTGCGACCGTACACCATCAAAGTATTGCTTCTCTTGGCAGTAGATTGCGTTTTAGCTTCTATTAGGAAGTAGCTTTAACAAACCCATCTACTTCTTGGTGTGTGATGTTTACGCATGGTTTTGTCTAAGCAAAATTCAATGATGGCGAATAAAGACTTTCCGAATAACATTGATCGACTTCATTTAATATTTTAAATCTATCTAAGTGGAAAATCTGGAAAAGGATGATATTTAGGTTAAGCTTAAGTTATATTTGGTCTTTTAAGGGCACATTGCTCGCAGGACGGATGGCCAATGGGGCCGAAAAGTTCTGGAGTGGCGACCACGAACCCTATGATGTTGCTGGAAGACCTCCCACTAGGTAGACCGATGACCAGGTGAAGGTTGCAGGAATCCGTTGGATGCGAGTCGCACGGGACCGGCCAATGTGGCGACACTTGGGGGAGGCCTATGTACAGCAGTGGACGTCTTTCGGCTGAAATGATGATGATGATGAAAAATTACACAAGTCCACATAGCGGAAACAATGAGGTCAAATACACAATTCTATGGATCCATCTATAGGCACAGTTTTATTTAATACCCACGCAACATGGCGAAAGATAATAAAAAAAGCAACGTGAAGTATTTACTGGTCCTTTATTTAGCTTTTGACCTTTCATAAACTTTCTGGTCTTATGAATAGTTGGACGAAATACGTAGAAAAATGTTTTTCTTTGTACAAATGGTAAGCTCCTTCCTTGTATTTCTCGAAGTTATTGTTTTTTTTTAAATAGATACTGTTTCTTTTAATTTTCTATTCTGTTTATAGATGAATTCGAAATGTATCAAGTTGTTGGCAATTATAGAAAGAAATCGTCTTGCCGTTGCGGCCGCGGAGAACCTCAAGCGGCGTAAATATAGTAACCTTATTGGTAGCTATATTTTCGATCTGTTTAGGGTTAAAACACTAAAACCGTGAGGTCCGAGAGCTCAAAGCCTCAGGAGATTTCAAAACGAGTAGGTAGTTGACACTTTACCTAAAGGCTGGCTTTTTTTACCAGTTGTAAGTCAAAACTAGTTTTGACTGATTAACAGTTTTGACTGTGACATACATATAAATAGCAATAATGATTATAGTTTATGTACACTGGTATCACCCAAAATTGGGTTTTCTTACATCATACTTATTTCGATAGCGAGATGTGAATAGGTGGCAATACTGAAACAAAGTTTCTTTTTCAGAATCTCAGGGATTAGATAATGTGATTCTATCGGCGATAAAAATGATGAAAAGACCCAAAATTTATTGGACTGACGGCTTCGGAAAGATTGTGTCAAAATCCAATTGGAAGTCGATGTAAAAATACGAAATGTTTTAGGTTCATGTTCACCGAAAAGATAACGGTCTGATTATCTAAAAACAGCTGTCACTTTATGACATGTTCCCATACAAAAATGTGTTTTAAATAGCTGTTTTTAGATTATCAGACCGTCATCTTTTTGGTGAACATGACCTTAAAATACCAGCCAAGTGCGATTCGGATTCGCGCATGAATATGGTTCCGTAGCATCGTAGTGAGCCCGCTTAAGGCAACTACAAGAGATAAACGCGAGTTTTATAATGCCTGACAGTACATGACTCACTGCAATACACAAAACCAAAATAATAAAGTATATTCTTCAAGATATAGTGTTTTGAAATAATAATACAAATAATTTTACTCGATAAAAAGAAAAAATTCCGTAACGAATAAAAACCATCCTAAAATACGTAGGTACATGCAATTATTCTGATTTTTTGGCAAATAATTCTAAAAGCAACATATTATTATTAGCATTCATAGTGTTTTATTTTTTTAGTCGAATCAATAGATTTTTTGTAAATCGATCCAAACCACTCATTTCGCACTATTCGCCCGTAGTGACTGACGTCACAAATAACAATCACTTTGTAGTGCAAGCTGCAACTTTATTCTAACAATGTTTCAAGGAAGTTTGAACCACCACAAACAGAGTTACTAATTTAGCTCCAGTAGTAAAAATAAAGTAAATGTTTAATTTATTTTTACTATATTTTTGGTTATAGCGGCAACAGAAACACAAATTCTGTGATTTCAATTGTCTACCTATTTTAAGGATCATGAGATACAGTACACTGACAGACAGACGGACGGACGGACGGCCAGACGGACAGCGGAAGCTTAGTAATAAAAAAATAAAAAAACATCGTTGGACATTACAAACAACGCCATCTAGTGCCACACTAAGCAACTAGGCTTGTGTCGTGGACACCAGATAGTTGATATACTCGTACATATACTACACTAGCGGACGTCACGCTGTTTGACCCGCGTGGTTTCTATTCTCGTGGGAGTACGGAGATTAAATGTAGCCCATGTTACATGTTTTTGAGTTTATTCATTACAAACATACACACAAAAATAAGTACAAATTTTTCCTCTTTATAATATTAGTGTATAAACATCCATGACTCAGAAACAAATGTCCATGCTCATCACACAAACATTTGCTCCTTCCGGGATTCGAACCCGGGACCCTAAGAACGTAAGGCATCCTTACTACCACTACGCCATTCGGGTCGTCAAATAGGGTCCCCGTTGGTTACCCTTCGGGTACTGAATCCTAAAATAATAGGCTTGTTAACTGAAAAAATCTAATTAGTCCGTCACTTAGATTATCAAAAAATATTTCACCCGTATTTTTTCTTTTCTTACATAAACCAAAATTGACGAAGATACGACGCTTTTAAAATTCTCAATACGTCACTGTTTGGTATCATTTTTAGTGAGTACTGACGTCACGAGCCACCACTCCCGAGTTTTGATGCGTTTTATCTTTGTCATTATTCGTTGATTTACAAAAACAAAAAATACGTATCCATTATTTTCCAATACTCTAACTGACGGACTAAATAGATTTGCAATTTATTGATGGTGGAAACTAGCCTATTGCTACTTATCTATATAGACAATATCCATGTCGCCCTGTCGCCCTCTGACCTTTTCAAAGATAATGCGATGTTCATTTATTTATAGCATTCTATTAATATCATTCCCGAAAAGGTAACTTTACCTTGATGTTGATATCGTTTTAATTAACTTCAAGAGCTTTGGTTTTAACTTTAACCATTTAAATTAAACGAGAAACAATCATTTGATGAATAATTATTTTAGCAATGAATGTCACGTGGAGATTAGCACAAGAAAAGAGAGGCTGAAGTGGAAGTGGTTGAATTTAGGCTGTGGATGAAAAAATATGATGATCAAAGAATCCCACTAGTTGCACCATAGAACTGTGTAGTATAGAACTAGTGGGAATGATCCCTGACATGAGCGCGCGGCGCAAAAGTAATCGGAAAATACAAATGATCCTACTTATATCATTTTAGTTAAGATTTTTGCTACAAGCACAATCATTATCGTTTATATATAACGTGTACATAACGTTAAATGCGCAAAACCTCAGATAAATTCTTTTAGATGAAAGTGTCAGAGTAGTCCGCGAAATTTAAATTTTCTTACGTTTTTTTTGGCAATTTGCGGGCCAGTGGTAGGTTGTACGAGTATGAAATTAAAAATATCGTTCGCGACTATAAAAAGTATGTAGTTACTGAATAATAATCATCAAAATCATCAATACAACGCTCTCTAAGTTCATATAAGTCGAGGAACAATTTTTTCAAAGCCAATGTTGTTCCTTGACTTGCGTTTTACAGTCGCGAACGATATTTTTAACTTCATACAACATACCACTGTCCTGCAAATTGCCAAAAACGTAAGAAACTACCCTGGGCTACCCTGACACTTCCCCCATAATGTTAAAAAATATATATCTGTCACCGTAAAATTGTCAAACACGTTAATATTACAATATAACGTGTTTCTCTCTAGCGATATTGTAAACTCTCGAAATATTGTCAACTGAACATACGAAAGTATCTCTACCCCCATAATCGGGACTTGGGGCACCCCCCCGTTAGGTTAGTTAGGTTCCTTTAAACCCTGCACTGGGAAATAGGGGGCCCCGCGAAGCGGGGCTCCGTCGACTACGCTTTTTAGGGGAATATAAAGTGTATTAAGGTTAGGTTATATTAATCGGTATTTCTCAGGAATGTTACATTATCTTTTCCTGAGAGTGGTACCACTGGGCAAGGGGGACCCGTCCTTCCCTCCACACCGCGTGAGTTGACTACCATCGCATGCATTTCACGAAAAATAATGCGTTTTATTGTAAGCAGTATGTTCGTTTGACAATATTTCGAGAGTTTACAATATCGCTAGAGAGATTACAATATAATGAGTTTGACAATTTTACGGTGACATATATATGTGAAACGAGTATTTTTAATTATAAATTCCACGTACCTATTACGTTTACAGAGCGCGTTCATGGTGGGGCCTCTGAACTCATTGCAAAGCCACCTCGTTTATTGAATACACTTTACGACCCCGTCACGTCATAAACCAAGCAACATAAACACCACGCTCAGATAAACCTTCTCATGTAATAACCTAAATGCCAAATGTATTATTTGTATGTATTTTTATGTGTTAACACCTACTTTGTTACTTGCATATGATTCTATTTCCCCGACTAAGGCGGAGAGATATGATTTCGGCTCGTATGCAAGTATATATGTATGTACAGACTCATGTCTGCCTAGCCTTTTCCCAACTATGTTGGGGTCGGCTCCCAGCCTAACCGGATGCAGCTTAATACCAAAATTTTACATGGAGCGACTGCCTATCTGACCTCCACAACCCAGTTAACACTGGGTAATACGATACCCACTTGGTAAGACTGGTGTCAGACTTTTTGGGCCACTGACTACCTGTAACGACTGTCAAAGATGGACAAATGACAGCCGGGACCAACAGCTTAACGTAGGTACTTTCCGAGGCACGGAGGAAACTCGATATGTAATCGTGGTCACCCATTCACAGACCAACCCAGGCAAGCACGGCTTAACCTAAAGATCGACCCGAGTGGCAGTTATTATTTAGACACGTGCTCCTGCTCCTCCTCCTGGTATGCACAGACTATCAACAAGATAACCTCACTTTTACTAAACCTCTAATAACTCAGCTCTAAGATTGACAAAACTTACAGGATTTTCAACGAGGGACTGATAAGTCTGAATGTCTTTTTCATGAAGGCCCAAGATTGAACGTAATCGTTTCCGTCTCCTTTCTTTAATGGATTTTCAACTTTATCGCTCAAACATTAGGTTTATTGGGAAAAGCCAGTTTCGGGTAGCTTGTTGTCTGTTTTCGTATGATTTGTGAATTACTTTATCATTGTTTGGCAAATGAGGAATCGTTAAGCGCTTTGATCGTTCACTGGTTATACAGGGTGTAAGCAACCTCATCAGGAAACCGTTAACCAAGCATTCTGTACATCAAAATAAGACAGTAACTTTATGCAAAAATCATTGCTGACTTGAACTTTTTTTTTGGGGTGAAAAATGATGATTTGTGGTAGAACTCAGTGACGCACTCAAAACATTGTGCTGTGTTCAAGTTTCAAAGATAAATTATAGCCTATATGTTGCCCAAACTTAGTACCTATACAACAAAAAAAAGTCCAGTAGTTCCGAAGATTTGCGTGTACAAACAAACAGACAAACAAAAGATAAAGCCAGCCCAGCAGTAAGGCTTGTGACCACTACACCAACGAGGCAGTATAACTGTCACCAGAAACAAAAGGTTTGTGCAAAATTTCAGCTCGATCGGTTGGCTAGGAGCAACACTTGAAATTCAGTTGCAAGATTTCACCAAAACATAAAATAACTAACAAGGCAAGTCAAAATAAAATCTATAAAAGTAAAAATAGGTCTACCAAAAAAAATGCCATGGAATTGAGGACCTCCTCCTTTTTGAAACGGCAAAAAAAGGGGGGGGGGGTACATACGAGTACATGTAACTATTTTACAAAAGAATCGAGCGAATTTCTGACTGTTGGCTACTACGGTTCACGCTTGACCTACCAAAATTCAAAGCCAAGCCGACCGTGTTAACATGAAAGTGATCAATGATTTTCATTTCAATTAAAATAAATCAATTTGGTTCAAACAAATGTCCGTTAAATGGGGGAAGCGCCAGGGTGGTTCGCGAAATTCATTAATTTTACGTTTTTGCAATTTACAGGCCAGTATCGGGTTGGATGTTGCTAAAAATTACGATTCGTGACTGTAACACGTGGGTGTTTTTTTATATCGCTGTACACATAAAGCACTATCAAGTGCCACACTAAGCCAACCAGGTTTGTGTCGTGGACACCAGATAGTTGATATTCTACATGGATACTTTTGTTTGCAAATACGTAGGTACATATCTATACATATAATAAAATCGTTGAGACCAAAAAATCTGTACATTGAAGATTTCAAAAAAAAACCGATCAGGGTGACTTAAAATAAGTAACTGAACATATTAAAACCATTTTTTAAATTTTTGTTTGTTTGTTTGTTTGTTTGTTTGTTTGTTTGAACGCGCATCACGTAAAAACTGCTGGACGGATTTTGATGAAAACTTCACTATTCTATTTAAATAAACTCAGAATAACATTTAGGCTATAGAAATTATGGAAAATTTTGGAAAAAGGGAGTAAAAAGGGGGGGTAAAGTTTGTATGAAAAAAAAAATTTAGATTGTTCTAGAATCATAAAACTCAGAGTAAATACTTATTATTAAAAATAAAGAAATACCTGTTTTAGCATTTTTTTTAAATCTCATCCAGAGACGTAAAAAAGAGGGTTTTGTGTTTAAAATTAACTAACTTCATACACCTATAGAATAAAATTCAATGAAGTGTAAACCTTTAAAAGTTGTTGTAAATACTTCAAATCTAATACAGGTAAATATAATTTCTCAATTTTTTGAAATTTGATTTTTGAAGTGAATACGCCCAAAATAGCGGAACTCAAGAAAATCGGCTTTCCTCGGTTTAAGTAGTTGGTAATACAGGATGGAAACGGTAAACGGGGAAGTAAGTGGAGCTGCAGCTACACGAAAATGGTCTTAGAAAACAACCCGTATTTTTTTCGAGAAATGTTGTTCACAGATTTAATAAAAAAGTAAAGTACAGTTAGCAAGAAAATTGCCATTTATCATAAAACAATTTTTTTGATGCCAATCGATCTTCTTTCCGACACTGATCAAAAAGTTCTTCCAGACCAACCCAGGTTAGAGTACTCAAAAAGTCACTGCAGCTACATGAAAATGGTCTTAGAAAACCATTCGAAATTTTTCGTGAAATTTTGATCCCTATTCACAGATTAAAAAAAGAAACGTACGGGTAGCAAGAAAATTGCTATTTTACACAAAATTTTTTTGATGCCAATCGATCCCGTTTCTTATACTCAACGGTTAAGGTATCTCCCTTTACTGCCCCGTTAACCGTTTCCACCCTGTTTATTACATATTACAAATAAAATAATACAACGAACTACTGGTCCAATCTATTTCAAATTTTTAACAGAATTGATGGAAGACGTGTTTAATTGAAATTGAATTGATGAAAAAAGGGGTAGAAAGTTATTTTGGCGGTGATTTGTTTTGAAATTGATATCAACACTCCTTAGGTCCATGTTCACCGAAGAGATAACGGTCTGATTTTATAAAAACCGCTGTCCCTGTGACATGCTCCCATACAAAAATGTGTTTTAAACAGCTGTTTTTAGATAATCAGACCGTCATGTTTTTGGTGAACATGGACCTTAGTGCTTTTGATTTAAACTACCTACATGTTATTGTGATAAATGTTTGAAAACTCAATCCTATTTTATTCAAAAAAAGTTGGACTCACATAAAAACTTGGTGCTAATACTCTTTAAAATTGGAATGTCCCGATAGTCACCGTACTATATTAACACCGCATTTGAAGGTTTTTAAGCTTTAAAGAGGTTGTGCACTTTAGGACACGGCCTCATAGGCACGTAGAGTTCGAAATTTGAAATGGCTTATAGTTGTAAGAGGTCCGCAACAGTTTACAGCAGCTATATCGTGTCGCGGCTCATTTCATACTCGTTGATGAGAACTTCAGACCTAGCTGGAGTATGAGACTGTCATCGAGTGTCTAAGGATGAAGACGTTAGGACGTCGAGAGAAGCCCTTTAAACTGTTTTTATAAACATGGTAATTTATCCTTATCAAAATAAATACGTTGTTAATCACAAGTACTTAATTTTAAACATAATTGCCCTTGGATACGTAATTTGATTTCAATGAATATCAGAGATACACCGTTTTAAATAACTCAGCAGCAAAATAATGATCATGTACCGGGCGTGCTTTTCATTATGCGGAATGATGTGTGTGATGTGATGTGCTCTTTGACAATTGTATTAGAGGTGCTTACGACCCACTCTCTGTAACCCTGTCTTTCACTTATGTGTCGCAGACGAAGTTGCGCGGGTCAGCTAGTTACACATATAAACATCCATGACTCGGAAACAAATGTTGCTCATCACATAAACATTTTCTCCTACCGGAATTCGAACCTGAGACCCTAAGAAAGTAACAGCCTCACTACCGCTGCGCTATTCGGTCTTACAGTTTTACTTATAATGATTGAAATCATAAATACATATAAGTAATTCCTTTCAATGACTATTTCATGAAAAAGTAATTCACTCTGTTTGAAGACTTTTATTTCTACTTTTCTCACAATTCTCATCCGAAAATCTCATCCGTGTATACAAATTCTTTGTTCCTACGGACTTCCTTCCTTATATGATAAAATTAATCACCAATATGAATATTAATGCGGAACAGCCGATTATATACGACCATCTTCACAGGGATTTTATAGCTAATTGGGAGCAGCTTCGCAAATAAGACTTTAATGAAATCGCCTTACCGCTGTTCCCGTTAATTATTTTAATTAATGCTGTCTCAGTTAGTCAGTAAAGTGCTATTGAATTTTTTTATTAAAAGAAATTCAGTAGCCACCTCGCAGTCTAGATTCGTGCCCGGTTGATGGCAATAGGCTCACCCTTTACTACATCATCATCTGCCTAGCCTTTTCCCAACTATGTTGGCTGCTGGCTTCCAGTCTAACCGGATGCAGCTGAATACCAGTATTTTACATGGAGCGACTGCCTATCTGACCTCCACGACCCAGCTCCATGATCCAGCTCATTTATCATTGAATCCGAGATGGGGTCGATTATACCCATCAAGTCGAAATGAATGCACTACACTATCCTATCAGAGACTCCTCCACAAAAGATAAGGCCAAGACCACATAAGAATCAAATGAAATGGTTCCACAAAACGAGTTCATCTGTAAACAACACACGTTAGTAACAGCCCTAATTTGGAACCATTGACGTAAACTCGCGTCAGATAAATAGGGTATGAATATCCATTGATTGGCTATCAAAACGATATGGATTTTCCATTAGCCGTCATCAATCAAGTCTGGAAGGTACTCTTGTGTGGTATGGTTGTATATCAGATTAAATAAGGAAATGGAAGAAATATTTAGGTCCCAGATCTAACTATCTGATAGTGATAGACATAACGATCAGTTCAATTATTGAGACATGATAAGTTACACACAGGAAGAGAGCTGAGAGGACATATTTACGTCGATTATCTATAACAAAACTTAAAATAAAAATATGTGCATTTAGAAAAGAAGATAAAAACCATTTTGCAGAAAATAAAATCGACTTCAAAAAACACAAAAAAGTGAAGAAAATACTAAATCAATCAAACAAAGGTTCAAACTTCAGAAGCTAACGTTAGCTTCTGAAGTTTGAACCTTTGTTTGATTGATTTAGTATTTTTTGTCAGCGACTAAAAAGGTTCCGACGAATTGAGAACCTTCTTCGTTTTGAAGTCGGTTAATTCGTCCACAACGCTGTCAACAGGAATACTCGTAGTATCTATTTGTTTGAGCCGTTTGGGGATGAAACGCTTAATGCCAAGGGGTCCGAGTGCCCATCACCTAGTCATTCAGGTCATGCATAGCGTGCTCAGAGGGCTGGCCTAT
The DNA here is from genome assembly GCA_950022955.1 of Xestia ashworthii. NCBI lineage: Eukaryota > Metazoa > Arthropoda > Insecta > Lepidoptera > Noctuidae > Xestia > Xestia ashworthii. The sequence goes on along the minus strand of OX465570.1, from coordinate 14,151,344 downwards.
TTTTTGGTCAAATAATCTTAAAGTCTTTTGCCACCCAACGCTGCCAGTCTTCAGGGCAATATTTCTGTTAACAGCGCTATAAAAGGTCGAAGTACTAAATGCATATCCAAGTACAACACTCCCAAACCATGTAACCCACGGTCAAAGTCACTAAAGCCCGTTTTCAATAACGTACTGACAGGTCTCGGTCGGTTGCTGTCGCAGATAAAGAGCCTACGGAGCGTTACCTGTTACTGCTGTTTCTATAACATTATTTTCAAACGTCAATCAGACATAATTGGAAGATAGTACCTCTAACCGCTGGTAAGCGCATTCCTCCGAAGCGTTTCGTTTTTGCGTTCGGCTGTAATAACTATTATCACGAGTACGATTTAAAATAATATTAAACATCCTTTTTATGTATTTCAGTACTACAATTTACATAGATTCTATACTATTTCGCATAATTGTTACTAAATTTGAATATTAGAGGCATACTGCGGAAATTAATTATAAAAAAAAACAAGTTAATAGATGCAGAATTGAAACGTAATTTTGACAGTTACATGACGGTATTGTAAAATCATTTTATGTTCAAATTATAGATGCTCTGTGGTTCAAATATTAACGGAAAGCATCGCTTGTTCTGAAATTGTAGAATTTCTGTTTTGGTTTTAGGTGTGTGATACATAATGGCTCAAAAAAGCGCAACCGTAAGTCTACTGAAGCGTATTTACTGAATATATAGTCCTTTCCTAGTCGGTCAAAGCGGCTAATCTTGGCAAAGATTAGCCATTGCGCGGAAGATAATATAGTGCACAAGTGCGAGCGCAGGCAAGACAAGGTGTAGGACCAACCGGTTTCCTAGGCACGGGGGTATCCTCCAACTTCCAAACTCCGGGCTACTACTGAGTAATTACTAATGGAAAAACCCAATAGTATTTGGGAATTGAACCCAGGGTCCCACGCTCAGCAGTCGCGCTTGCAAGCGGTCGACTGAATAAAATGTATTCAAAAGTTCTTTAGTTTAGCCAGCCACACATTGACGCCATAATGATTGCATATTTACAAAAAGCACATTTTCAGATTAAAGCAAAACCCATGGACAAAGATGAGGTCATGCTGCTCCTTAGCTTGGTTGTTGACCTAGATCCAGAAGAATGGCCAGAATCGAAAACCCCGGCTTCATGCATTTCGTTATCGCTGTCATCACTGAACAAATCCATGTTTTGATGAGCTCTTGTTGGTTGTCTTCAAAAACACTGCGTGATAGAGTCAGCTAAACCCGAATTATAATGCTGTTTTGTGCGGTTATCTTTGAATAATCTCCCGAAATCGAGAGGTAGGCTCAACTGTGATTGTTTGACATTTAAGCTTGCGGACGATAGATACATGACAGAAATAAAACGTCACTGAAAAGCTTTTTTCCTTTTTTCTATGAATCAACTATCTATGGTAAGCGGTCAGCCCTCCGAGAGACAGACAGGTGACTCGGGTAGGATACGCCAAGATAACTTTGTTTATAGAAACACCGATAGCTACGAGGCGTAGGCAAATTAACTGACGGTTAAACGTCAGTACGTTATTGAAAACGGGCTTTAGTTAAGTAATAACAGCTAGTAATTAAAATAAAATGTTATCTACACACTCGAAACTGACTCTGTTAAAAAATAACTGTCCCTTCTTAAGCCCGTTTTCAATAACGTACTGACAGGTCTCGGTCGGTTGCTGTCGCAGATAAAGAGCCTACGGAGCGTTACCTGTTACTGCTGTTTCTATAACATTATTTTCAAACGTCAATCAGACATAATTGGAAGATAGCACCTCTAACCGCTGGTAAGCGCATTCCTCCGAAGCGTTTTGTTTTTGCGTTCGGCTGTAATAACTTTTATTACTATTATCATTTTAAATATTATTAAAAATGCTTTTATATGTTCCAGTACCACAATTTACGTAGTATCTATATTATTATGCACAATTGTTACTATAATTGAATATTAGAGGCATACCTACTGCGGCAATTTAGTGTAAAAAGAAACATGATAATACATACAGACCTGCTACAGAAATGAAACGTAGTTTTGACAGTAACATGATGGTATTGTAAAATATTTTATTTAAATATTAACGGAAAGCATCGTTTCGTGTGCTCTAAAGTTTTAGAATTTCTGTTTATTTCTATTAGTCGTTTGGTTTTGTGTGTGTGATACATAATAGCTCAAAAAAAGCGCAACCGCAAGTCTTGAATAATTTGACTGAATACCTATATGTATAGTCCTCCTGACCGTTTCGGTCACAGCGGCTAATCTTAGCGGAGACTATAGCCATCGGCGCGGCAGATATTATAGTGCTCAAGTGCGTGCGCAGGCAAGATCAGGTGCAGGACCAACGGCACCGGTTTCCGAGGCACGGGGGTATCATACCTCCAACTTCCAAACTCCGGGCAACTACTGAGGAATTACTAATGGAAAAACCCGATAACATTTTTTACCCGACCCGGGATCCCATGACACACATGAAATATATTCAAAGGTTCTATGGTCAGCCACACATAGGTAGACAACATAATGATTGCATTTTACATTTTTACATGAAAGTAAGACCCATGGATAAAGATGAGGTCACGCTCCTACTTACCTTGGTTGACAATCATTGATATAAACTCGAAAGTAACAAATGCAAGGAACAAAACGTTAAAAGGATGAGGATTGGAAGTCTGTTTGTGTATCTTTTGTGTTAAATTAGCAAAAACAAATTGCTTTTATGTACCTGCCTAGTTTTTTTTCACGTAAAAAACAATTTTTGATGATAATGAAATAGCATTATACTAAAACATGTTTTATTTGGCTTAACATTTTTCATCTAGAAATAAAAAAAATATTTTAAAGTATTCACACAACAATTATAATTAAACATTAAAAGTCCAGTTATTAATAAGATTTTGCCTCTTCGAATGGTTATGCAAACCAACACCCTCAGGGCTATATTGTGGTTCTTCAGTGTGGATTACTGGATTCAGATGGCAGGTCGATTTCTGGATCCACTTCAACAACTTTGTGCAACATGCAGATGTTGTGTGACACGGATGTGGCTATGATGACAGCCTGGGTTGTCTACAGAGCTAGACGATTTTTTAAGGAGAGCACAGGGAATCGTCTTTTCCAAACACCACAACATCTGAAAAAAATTAGAATGGAATATAATTATGCAACCTGCAGTCTATCCACAATATAATAAATGTAAAAGTACTCTAGTTGCCTATTCCAAATCGTATAAGATCTCTGATGCGCGAGCGAGATCTGGCCTGGTTTTCTCTAGCTACGGCAAGTCTTGGTTCGTGATCTCCTCCAGTTTCTGGAGACCTACTGAGCCTGATTCCTTTGGTATTTTTTCTTTAAGTACTGTGATATATTAGATTTTTTCTAGAAGGCATTTTAAATGATTACTTACCAAATAAGTAAGACAAAATTAAATGTTTGCTGTTACGAGATTTTCTAGCACTTGACAACTACAACAAAACTGACAATTATGTAAGTCACAAAAAGTCAAGGACAAATTACCATTGACATTTTTGTTTAATTTTTAGCGATTCCGACTACTCTACGAATAAAACCTATTTACATCAATTTATATTTTTTTTCATAGAAATCGTGTTACTAAATAACTAAATTCAAAAATTTATATCTCTTGCGTCTGTAGATCGATTTTAATTTAATAAACACTAAGCGTCAGTTCACACCGAGACGCGACGCAACGCGACAAAACTGAAAGAGGCCAGTAATTTCGCGTTGAGCCGCGCGGCGCCGCGATATGTATCGCAACGTCGCGAGGCGCATTGTTAAATCGTTGGTAGCACGACGCCTCGCTGCGCCGTGCGGCGTCTCGCTGCGCAGCGAGGCTGTCTACATTCGCCGCGTGCACCAGCCTCACCGCGTCCACCCGCAGTGAACATGAGAACGACGAGACAAGTCACCACAGCGGCCTCAGGCTGCGCCTCGCACTGCTCTTGCACGCCGCGTCACAGATATTATAATACTGCCGCGTGTACCGCCGTACTGCACTGCTGCGTAGACAGCTGCAAGACATCTCGAGGCGCAGCGCTGCATGGTGCAACGTATTCTGAATTCTCTCAATGAAAAGCGTATCTTTTCGTGTAGTAAATAAAATTATATTTTAAGTCGCAAATGTGCGCGCAGCGTCGCGGCGCTTCGCGTCTCGGTGTGAACAATGTTACTCGCAACAAGGTAGCTCATGTTTCAATATTTAGATTTTGAATACGATGAGGGGTTTTTACGTGATGGGCACCCAAACGAACAAACAAACCGACAAACCGGCTAATTTGTCGATTTTCCAGCTCAGATCCAGCAGAATGGCCAGAATCGAATACACCGGCTTCATGCATGTCGTTATCACTGACATCACTGAGCAAATTATTTTTTGTTAGCACTCGTTGTCTTCAATAAATAACACACTGCGTGATAGAGTCAGCTATACCAGAAATAAATATCATCCGCAGTGCGGTTATCTTAGAATAATCTCCCGAAATCGACAGGTAGGACTCAACAGAAACCGTTTGACATTTAAGCTTACGGACGATAGAAATAAAACGTCTCTGAAAAGCTTTTTGTCTTTTTTCTATGAATCAACTTATCTATGGTAAGCGGTCAGCCCTCCGAAAGACAGACAGGTGACGCGGATAGGATATTCCAAGATAACTTTGTTTATAGAAACACCGATAGCTACGAGGCGTAGGCATATTAACTGACAGTTAAACGTCAGTAGGTTATTGAAAACGGGCTTAAGGACACGACCGTTACCAACTGTTCTCCAAAGGCATTATGTCAGTACAATTGCTACTGTATCTAATATTAGCCACACAATACATAATTGCGACAATGCGCACGCGTCGTAAAAGGCACGCCAAAACCGTCGCGTCCCAATATGGCCGCCACAGCTAATTCATTTGGTCCGTTTTCCGTGTGTTAATGAACAGTGGGCTATTATATAACAATTTGTCGGTATTGTGTACGACTTTTGGGTGGTTTTAGTGCTTGTAGGGCTTGGGTATCTGGAATAAGTGCGGTTGGATTTGGTGGACTTGCTTGAGAGCACGTAGACCATCGCTCTTCGTTGTTTTCCGTCGTCTTTCGTATAACTGCCTATATAGTGAATCACCATCTTCCTGTTCTGAGGCCCTACTCCCTAACGTTCCGTCCCTACGGACGGATCTATCCGTCTCTCTCGCGCACGTCTGCAGATGAGTGCGTGTGAGAGATGCGGATAGATCCGTCCGTATGGACGAAACGTTAGGGGTAGGGCCTCTGATTCTGTGTCACTTGGGTATGGCATTACTGCTCTTGTTCTATGTTACTAGGGCTCAGTGTCAAACGTTTGCAAAATAACGGAAGTCATCAGTCTGTCAATTGTCACGCCATCATTCACTCCTTTTTCTTTTACATCATTCCTCATAAAATCTGTCCATTTTTTTCTTGGTCTTTCTCTCCATTCATGCGATTTCTTTTCCCTAAATTGGTTAACTCGGTCAGGCATTTGATAGCTGTTACTATAGTGGATATGCCAGGGGTCAAGTGCTACATAAAAATCAAACAAATTAGTTCTAAACAAGTTCGCTTTTTGTAAACTACTGATATTGAGTTTCAATTGCAGTTCTCCTACGTGGTAAAAGGTCAGAATGATCAGCCGATCAATTTTAATAACATTTTTATAAGGTTTCAGTTCAAAGTATGGGGAACCCCCAAAATTTATTGCTTTTTTTCTATTTTTATGTGAAAATCTTAATGCGGTTCACAGAATACATCTACTTACCAAGTTTCAACAGCATGTTCTTATAGTTTCGGAACAAAGTGGCTGTGACATACGGACGGACAGACAGACAGACAGATATGACGAATCTATAAGGGTTCCGTTTTTGCCATTTGGCTACGGAACCCTAAAAACGCATGCTCCGCCGGCCCCTTTTTTTTTCGGATGGGAAATCATCAAACGACTTCTCCCACTCTGGGCGGAGCGGGAGGTAGTGTCAGACTTTTACTGACTAAAACCCATCCATGAATAAAACCCATCCATGGAACGTGAGGTCCTGAGTTCGATCCCAGGTCGAGAAAAGTGTTATTGGGATTTCCCCATCAAGAATTCTCAAGTAGCAGCTATGGAGGTTGCCATTGTGCCTAGTTGAGGGCAATTGGCACGCCCCAGCTATTATAAAGGACTTTAACATAACTGGCTTAACGTCGGTACTATTAGGGATACCTCTGCCTAACCGTACGCGGATTACAGGTGTGATGTTATGTGATGTTCTATAAGATTGGAGATATTTTTATACCCATCCTCATCCCATAAATAATCTGTTCCCAAACCTATTGATATCAATAAGTAGGTGAATGTTATAAAAACAAATAATGATCAACCTGATGACCCACTTTGGTCGCCTGACCTCTTAATTAGTACGTCCCAGACATTCCAACCTTACCTCTTGACCACGACCATGCGACTAGCGACAGTGACAGTTAAAGTTGTTTAGAGTGTACTACGAGTCGGGTTACCATTTTGAAATTCGAAATGCCCTGAAGAAGCTGAACATTTGCAAAAAATCGAAATACTTTTCAGTATTCACTCCTTTTTAAACGGCTCCCGAATAGAAGAAGGCTGTGGATTCGGCTGTATTTTCTGATTTAAGCAATGTTTTTTCCGGTAGAGGAAGCACTGGGTCCAAACACTACTATTTTAGTAAATTAAAATAAACTACCCAAGCAATGTCAGAAAGTCCGGGCAAAAAACCCTGATAGTTTCGAAAAAGTCCAGACGGATGGTAGCCCACGAGTCACCGTGACTTGCAGAGTCTGAAACGCGTGCGTCTCTTGACGCGTTTCGCGTTTCGCAACTTCCGAGGCCGTGGTCAAGACCTTATGACTTACCAAAAATCGTGGCTAAAATTATCATAGTTATTGCAGTACCTCATTGTCTGGTCTCCATGGAGTATTTTTAGACCCTCGACCTCGCATCACCCTGTTTATTATTCCGTCGCTTTCGCTATTGTCTTAAAAAGGGGCGCGGCGCGTGAGGATTTTGTGAAATAGATTTTTTTGTGGACTCGATTATAGAATGATGATTAGGTGTGATAAGATCATATTGATAAATGGTTTTACTTTCGTTGATGGTTTTATAGGGACGTGCGATCTGGGATGTTTTTTTTTTCAAAAACCTCTTTGATAAGCTTCTTTTAAGGTCTTGCTGCTGATTCCAACCGCATATAAAATAAAAGTAATGGGTATTAAAATAATATAAAATAAAGCTAAAGTACACAGTACAGTATAAATTTAAGTTTTTTATGTTGTTTTCACTTACTTTATTTTTTTATTTGTTGTGTCAGTTGTGTGCACATATGGCATGTGCCGAATAAATATGTTTTCTTTCTTTCTTTCTTTCTAAAGTCGAAGGCACTGGTTTGCCCTGTCAATCCTGTCATTGCAACTATTTTCTATTCTATTTTATGTTCTAGATCTAGAACATAGTACCTGGGAAATCCTGGGAACCTTCTTGTTACGGAGATATTGCAAAAAAACATAAGAATATTGAGCAGCGGTGGCCCAGTGGTGGCGGCCCCGACTTACGTTCAGTAATTCGTGGGTTCTAACCCAGGCAGGCGCATTACTTTGTGTAATTTATTACATCACCGCTGCTCTCAAAACGGTGAAGGAAAACATTGTGAGGAAACCGTCCTAGAACCATAAATTCGAAGACATGTGACATCTACCAATCCGCACTGGGCCCGCGTGGTGGATTATATAGCTCATTCCCTCTCATAGAGAGGAGGCCTGTCCCAGCAGTGGGAACATTAATAGGCCGATGATGATGATGATAAGAAAATTTGACTTTCGTGGGAGCGGCGACGTTTTCACCTTAATAAAAAACATTTCATGGAAGAAAATGTTACGTAGCAATGTTACTATATATCGATGACGAGTAATACCATTTAATATCTCATAAACTCGCTATATATCTAGTAGTAAAGAAAATAGTTTGTTTGTGCAATAAGTAGGGCAATCGGTCTAGTATGGCGTGTCAAGGATTCCACCTTCACGTCAAAACATTTGATGGCTCTCTATATGGGGAGATGGTGACTGTGGTGGGATATTAGTTTTATTCCTTTTATTTGTGTTAGTTTTGTAGTGGTACTACAAAAAAGTACTACAGCGACAATGCGACATAGTACAGAAGTACTATAGCGCAATCTATGACACAAATGTAGACCGATCATCAAAATTCTTTGGCTCGTTTTCTATAACTTACTTACGTACAACTGTCAGTTAATATGCCACGTCTCGCAGCTATCGGTGTTTGTAAACAAAGTGAGCTTAAAATATCCTATTCGAGTCACCTACCTATCACTTGATTCATAGAAAAATCAAAGAATGATTTCCTGTGACGTTTTGTTTCTAACCGTCTGTAAGCAAAATGTCAAACAGACAGAGATAGCAACCTACCGAAACCGAACAGTAACTTATTGAAAGTCGCCGTAAATCGCGTATTTAAAGTTATCGGCGACTTAAGAATATGTACAGAAACCCAACAACAACAACTGTCGCCACTAGACCCAACCCCGGTCGTAGGATCCCTTTTCTATCAGAATATCAGCACTGTGACGTTTTTTTTTAAATGTTACAGCACCATGCTGGGATAAGAGCCTTTTGGTCTCGTACAGGACCAATTTTGTTTGTATTTATGATTTTATTATAATTTTTCCCACTAAGTATGTTAACTTTTTATTAGTTATAATCATGATTCAACCATTTCATTTAGTTTTATTTTTGTGTGTTTTGTCATGTCGCGCTAATAAATGCTTTTTCTTGTCTTTCTTTCTTTCTATGGGGGTTGAAGAACTTTACACCTTGTTCTAAGTAACCCTTGAAGTCATGAAACTTCTCTACCCACCCGCCATACACGTGACGCCAAAACTCTTCAAACCAGTGAGGAAAGTTTCTTCATGAATCATATAATACTTACCTACTTGAGGTAACGTTCGTTACCGTGTCATGCTCAAAAGTTTTGCTTGAGTTTGTTACAGTACCCACAACCTCCGCCTACAGGAAGTGTTGTGGGTACTCGTGGGAATCATAGGCTTTAAGTATTTTCTTACAAATTTAATAACAGGGTTACAATAGGGATATTTTATATTGATTTGCTGAGTGATGTTTCAGAAAAAATGTCCAATACGATGACGATTTGCTCTTGAGTGGGAGCATAGGCTTAAATACGTCTAGTTTTGAATCGAAAATAATAGTTAAACTGTTTGTATAACAAGCACAGTTTTCTTTCTTTCTTTCTTTCTTTATTATAAATACGAAAGTTTTCGAGGATGTATGGGCGTTTGTTACTCTTTCCTTGAACCTTAATAATCCAGGATCTGACGTTAACAAAACACAACAATTCTAAAGGGTGTAAAAAGACTCTTAACGAAGCCGGAAGGCACTTCTTTTCCCCGTTTTTGCGATCATTATTTAGATCATATATCATATATCCATACGGTCTGGGAACCTTCTAGTAACGGAGATATTGGGGGTCAAAGTTCCAAATTTTTGACAAGTATTTTTTTTAAATACACGTTTTTAGGGTTCCGTAGCCAAATGGCAAAAAACGGAACCCTTATAGTTTCGCCATGTCTGTCTGTCTGTCTGTCTGTCTGTCTGTCTGTCTGTCCGCGGATAATCTCAGTGACCGTTAGCACCAGAAAGCTGAAATTTGGTACCAATATGTATATCAATCATGCCGACAAAGTGCAAAAATAAAAATTTAAAAAAACATTTTTATTAGGGTACCTCCCCCAGACGTAAAGTGGGGAGCGATTTTTTTTTTAATTTTGACCCTGACGTGTGATATATTGTTGGATAGGTATTTAAAAATGAATAGGGGTTTTCTAAAATCATTTTTTGATAATATTAATATTTTAGGAAATAATCGCTCCGAAAGTCAAAAACAATGTGTCCCCCCCCCCTCTAACTTTTGAACCATAAGTTTAAAAAATATGAAAAAAATCACAGAAGTAGACCTTTATATGAACTTTCTAGGAAAATTATTTTCAACTTGATGAGTTGAATAGTTTTTGAGTTATATAGCACTTTTTCAAAAAAACGCAAATGATAACTTTGTTTTTCATACAAATACTATGAAAAACAAAGTTATTTTTGCTGACGAAAAATGTTGGTATTTTTAATGGTCTGGGAAGCTACGGAACCCTACAGTGAGCGTGGCCCGACACGCTCTTGGCCGGTTTTTTAATGTAAGATTCTTACTTTAAACACCTTCACGACCCCCGTAGTATTCAATCTATCCACCAGCACATTGTTTTGATTGCGATACATTGAGTTTTACCGTAAAATGTGATTTCGTTGCGTTTTCAGCACTAATTTTTGTGTGATGTAGAGAATGCTTGGTTGACGGCTTCGTGATGAGGTTGTGAACACCCTGTATGTAATTCAATAACTGTGCTAGTTGGTTTTGTATCGAAATAACCGATTCAGTAACCCAAACTTTAATAATATCCTTGATCATTAAAGTTTGTCACATTAACAAAACTTACTTCACAAAACACAACAATTCTATGTTAGAATAATGTGAATATTTTCTCCAACAACAGTAACTCCAGCTAAATATTTGTTAAAGTAAGTCTGAGTAATAAAAGGAACCTAGTATACTCTTGTTTTACCACAAAAACACATAAACACGTTGGTAAACTCTAATAAAAAGTCCCAATAAAAGCATGAGCGGCGAACAATGGCCAGAAATGTGGAGAAAAATAACTTGTACTGCTGAATCAGGATAAATAAAGGCATAGTAAACAACACGGGGTCTAGATTGTGATAAATACTTTCTACAGATACATACGAGAGAGTTGATTGTAGAATGTATGTGTGAATATAATTATCTTATCGATAATATCTATTAACATAAATTATATTATTATGTAATGAGAGCAGTGGTGGCGGCCCCGACTTACAAACAGTAAGTCGTGTGTTCAAACCCAAAACGGGTACTGGCATGTCCTAGAACCAAATATTCGAAGATAAGGTCACGTCTTCAAATTTTTTGCAGTGCGGATTGGTAGATGTCACATGTCACATATGTGATGATGTGATGTGACATCTACCAATCCGCACTGGGCCCGCGTGGTGGATTATAGCCCATTCCCTCTCATAGAGAGGAGTCCTGTGTCCCAGCAGTGGGAACATTAGTAGCTGCGATGATGATGATTTACAAACTTTCATTGATGAATGCTTCTGAAATTAAGAGAGCCTCATTCAGCCAATCTTCTTAAAGTATTTGTTTGTAATTTCAAATAAGTTTTTTACTGAAGGCAATTATGAAAGTAACTGGGGTAAGTAGGTACTTACTTTTAACAAAAAAAAACTATTTTTAGTTTCTTGGTCTGTCTGCTTGTTGCGGCTAATCTCCGAAACGGCTGGACCACTTCTAACGAGACTGGTAGACAGGGACGGGAGGCAGATAGGTGTTATGAGGAGTAACTGTCGCGGGCTAGAGCTAGTTGTACCTATTGTACTGAATCTTCTTGAGGGCAAATAATTACGATATCAAAAACTCAAATAACTATAATTATGTAAAAGTTTTAATGGCGTTGATATATGAGCTTCTTATCCAACTCTCTTAATTAACGCACATATTGGATTTGATAGGCAGCATAATAAGTATTATAAATGTATTATATTTATATGAATGTCTTATACGTATGTCTGCCCTTCAAGGGGTAGAGACCGAGTCAGCAGAGGGACCTTTTGAAGGGGTACGTACCGAACTATGCGGCTAAAAATACTAAATACCTCATAACAAAGGCGCCATCTTGTGACAAACTGACGATAGATAAACCTTACGAGAAAAGATAAACTCATCGTTGATCTCTATTTACACACGTTTTCCAATTAATTCATTAGAGGAGCCTCCTCACGATGTTTTCCTTCTTACGATGTTGTGCTGAAGGTAAAACCAGTAATAAATTTGGTTGGTGATATTAACCTTGAAGTCAACACGTCACAAGTTTGTCCGTCTGACTGTGGTTATTACAACGTGTAAACTAAGTAAGTACCTACTTAATTTGTTTGAGAGATGGTTTGATAGTAATCTGCAAATGTACACATTAAGCAAGTTAAAAATGATTTAATGGTAATTTTGTGGGGTTCAACGATCCTAGTTTCCGAAATATAAATAGCTTAAATATCGGAAACTGTCAAATTAATCAAGACTTTCTAATAAAAGTATCTTTACTAGAACTAACAAAATTTTACGTCCTTCTAGAACGGAATGTTATTTATTAGTAAAGGTTTTGAAGCATAACTTTTTTAATAACTGCCTGCCTATTCAGAAAACACGTAACTTTTTGATACTGGCCACATTCTTGTTCGGACTAAAGCATTCCATATTCAAAATTGCTAGTCTGTGGACATTCAGTGAATGAAACTGGATGAAATAAAGTTTTATGTTAGACATTTTTGCAGTTACTATTTCATTTTATGATATTTGGTTAGGTTCTGGCCGCAAATAAAACACTGCTGAGTACATTTTTACTGCGACCTAATCATATCAAAATAAACGTAAGTTTATTGATTCTGTTTATCCAACATTTCTTATTTACATTTTTCCCGCCAATATATTTTATCCGCTATCTTTTTCGAGATCCGTCAAGCCCTAACAAATTCTATGCCGTGACTTCGCTGACAGGATTTCGCCAGACAACCTATTTGGCAGGTGTAAAAACCTTGATTGATTGCTTAGAAGACGTGGGTTTGCCTGTCTTTGACAAATTCCGGCTATGAAATACAGAAACAGCCTTATTTACTCGACTGTGAATAAGTTACGGATGATTGAAATAAATAATTATTGTTTATGACAACAGAAGGTTCATCTAAAATTTCAAAATGTCATGGACGTTTTCATAAATAATTTAACGAATTCGATAAAGGCATCTTAGATTGGAATTTTAGGACCACTTTTGTTAACTGACGATGTTGTAGATATTATCGGAAAAAAAATGTGTTGTCCAGACTAGTATCTATTCTACAGTGTCAGTTTTGAGGACGAGTGTGGAGCCCCAACACACGATATGTCATGAATTCTCTCCTGCCCGTCGCGCACAATTTCCCGTTGACCCAACCAGTAGGGTCAACGAAACGACTCTTTTGATTTTTCCCTTTGACCCCACCAGTAGGGTCAGCGGGAATACACCAACTTATTGCACTCTCCAAGACCACTGCTGGCTACGTTCTGGTCGTAGAAAATCTAAGTACTTCGAGATGAAGAAGTTGTGACGGCCCATGCTGACCCACAAACTCTGTTTAGAATCTACCGCGGCATCGCTGCATCATGTAAGGGGTAAGCTCGGTGCTATTGGAGCAAAGCTGAACGGCTTTTTCCGAACGTTCAGTTTTGACGCTTATCCATGAGTTCAGTTATGCCGACGCGAAAATCTATGTAGGACTGGTAGGTCCCTTTTAGGGACCACAAATGAAATGGCATCAATTCGGTGTCTATTGATTTGTTTTTCATTGCAGTTCACTTGTCCAGGATCCGTAGATAGGAAAGTCATGAAGATATATCGTCTCCTTGGATGTTTGTTTTTCTTCTCGTGGACGTAACCTTGACCTTACTACGGCGCGATAGAATGTCTATTAATAGTTGTAGCTTATAAGGCAGCATTTTCTTTAGTTATATAACTTACGTTCGAGTAATCGTGGAGTAACTAATTATAGCTCGTTTTTTATTCTACTGAGTCGAGTTAGACAGCAGCCAAACCCATTTTTTTTATGTTGGCGAGAAGATATTATAGATATTGCACGTTTCTAGGAAACAGAAGTCTTTTTTTAAATAGTTCAGAATGATGTACTGAATATCGGTGTATTCCCGCCTTGTGTCAAGACTGACTACGCAAAATACAGATAATGTTCCGTCAAATGAGTTTAAAAGGTAAATAAGTGATTCAAATTGATTGATTAAATCACTTCTCACATGGTTAGACCTGTTTAAATTGGAAACAGTCGATTTCGAAGCAATTGAACCGTCCATTTCGGTCTCAATTGATCGGATAACAGTACTGGCAGATAACTCGACGAATCCAATTTATGTCCGTCTACGGTACCAACACTACCAACTTTGTTATGTATTTTAGGGACAAAGTTTTAAGCTTCATACAGTAGCACTTCGACCGCGACTTCATCTGCGAAAATAGTGATAGCTCGGCGAATTTACTTGATAACAATATAATTTGTAGCCTATGTTACTTGTTAAAGATGTAGCTTTCTAATGGTGAAAGAATTTTAAAATCGGTTTAGAAGTTCTTGAGTTAAATCGTAACAAACAAACACAAACACACATAAAATCAAAACCTTACCTCTTTGCAAGAGATTGTCGTCAAAATTATTCACACATTTCATCATCATTCATCATTTCAGCCGAATGACGTCCACTGCTGGACATAGGCCTCCCCCAATCGCAAGCATCCAACGGATTCCTGCAACCTTCACCAGGTCTTCGCTTTGAATAAATTGAAGTCTGTGCCTCTTATAATCTATGTCACTTACAACTTTTATCGATGAAAAAAGGACTACCTTGTCTGCTGAGTATGAGGTCCTGGGATTGATTCCCGGGCAAAGTGTTATTGGGTTTTTCCATCAAGAATTTCTGAGTAGCAGCCACGGAGTCTGAATATGAGCCCAGTTGATGTCTTTAGGCTCGCACCCCATTAGATGTGACTTAAACATAACTGATGATATGTGAATGGTGGTACTATAAGGTACCTCTGCCTAATCCTTCAGAGACCGGCGTGATGTTTTGTTATGACTTCATAAGTTAGGTAACTAGAAGAATTTTATTTTCCCACTATATTGAGGTCAACGTGTCAACAGAAAAACGATTGCAATAAAAAGGTGATAAACACAGGGAGGCGTGGTTATTAACTGAATCAAGAATCAATATCAATTGGAGGGACTAGCTGAACGGAGCAAATCATATTACTGTTAACTAATATTAATAGAATAATTGCTGTAACGGTTGTATATGGCGATTATTTTAGGCAAGATGCATGTTTTATTGTTGTTTTGGCGATTGATCTGTCTACATATAAAGGGTGTAAAACACCTCTTCACGAAGCCGAAAGGCACTTGTTCTCATTGTGATCATTTTTTTGTTCTACACCATTCCTGGGAACCTTCTAGTTACGGAGATATGGGCGGTCAAAGTTACAACTTTTTGACAAGTTTGTACAAGTGTGTTTTTATACAAGTTTTTTTGTAAGATTTTGTTTTTTAACACCTCCACGACCCCCGTACTATTCAATCTATTCATCAGCACAATGTTTTAACTGCGTTACATTGAGTTCTACCACAAAACGTGATTTATAACCTCAAAAAAAAGTTGTTTCCCAGCATAAATATTTGCGTAAAGTTACTTAGTTTGATGTACAGAATGCTTGGTTAACGGCTTTGTGATGAGGTGGTTTACACCCTGTATAAAGGGTGTAAAAGTCTTTTGACGAAGCCGAAAAGCAAAGTATTCTCCCCGTCATTGAGATGATTTTTTTGTTCTACACCATACCTGGGAACCTTCTAGTAACGGAGATATTGGGGGTCAAAGTTAGACTTTGAGGGTAAACTTTTTTTTAATAGGTAAGTACTATTTTTTAATGTAAGATTTTAACTTTAAACGCGGCCCCAATACTATTCAATCTAAAAAAAAAGTCGTTTCCCAGCAAAATTTCACAATATTTCGGTTTCACTTCGATAGATTACAATCTACCGAAAACTAATGCGTTATATTGTAAGTAGTATGTTCGTTTTACAATCTTTCGAGAGCTTACAATCTCGCCAGATAGATTACAATGTAACGGGTTTTACAACTTTACGGTGACATATATAGATAAATAAAACAAAAACAAATTACTTAGCCAATATCACGAGAGAGTAAAAGTCTCCTATAACTTTTTTACAATTAAAAATAAGGGTTTCATGAGTCTGTTTGACGGCAAAGGATGGACAAAGGCAATTTATTTTCAATTTACATAAATTGGAGTCGGGAAGTGAAAGAACCATACCTTGTAAAAAAGAACAAAATATTTTTAAAATAACAAACAGGACGTAATGAAATAGTGTTACAAGGTGTCCGACTCAGCACGATGCGGTGCTATGGAGCCTTATCGGTTTTCAGTGAATCCGGATAAAAAAGGACTTTATAAACAGTACTTATACATATAAGGTGTCTGGCAATTAGTGTACGATACTTAAACACGTGATTGTACTCATGATAACAAACAACTTTTACTATGGGACCCAACCTGAAATCGCGAAAAAAAGTCAGCTGTTCAGTACATTTTATGTTCGCTTAACGGGTCAAATCGTACTGAACAGCTGTTTTTTTTTTCGCGATTTCTGGTTTCGTGCCATACTATGTTGTTTGTTGATATGATCACAGTCACGTGTTTAAGTATCGTACACTAATTGCCAGTCACCATATTTACAGGATAACTGGATTGTAACGAAGATGGATGTAATGTAGGTAAGTTACAAAAGTGATTGGAAAGGCCGGGACGACGACGACGGGACGATCTAGATTCTAGAAGGACATAAACTGACCTTCAGGTACAAGTTCTTTAGAAAGATCAAATGCGCAGTAGTCGCAACAATCTGCGTGACATTACGACCGTGACAAATCAAATATTTGTGTACTGTAAGGTTTTATAGCTCAACTAGCTGACCATCGCAATTCGGTATGTAAAGTATTTTGCAGGTATTTTTTTTACATTTTTATTTCGTAAAGCATTTAATTTTAAGCAAGTAATTTTAAGCTTTTTTTTTTCCAAGTAACAGTTTCTTTTTTATTATTTTTTAAAGTATTATTCGTGATGACGTCATTTCATAGCCTGAATAGCTTTAAGTCTTTGCCACGTTTTCAGGTCATACAAAAAACACTAATAGATAACTTCAAAGTTGACATTGATGACAGTTGACGCTTGACAGATACGTGTTTTTATTTTGTTGTGAAATGTGAATGCTGTGATCGTGACTGTGAGGTGAACTTTTTGTTTGAGTTTCTTTTCCTACGATTTTTAGCAAATTTTAATTTCTATCCATTATCCGTGCTGGGTATCCGTGCAATGAATCTGTCATCGACAACTAGTGCTAAATGCTTCGTACCGTCATGTAAAAACACTACAACAAATAGCCGACACAAATTGTTTGTAAATGTGAAAGAAACGCTAAAAAAGAAGTGGTGCAAGGAAGTAAATCTGGAATACAAGCCTGGGCGTCGTCTTTTTTGTTGCGAAGATCATTTGAACGCGAAATTATCAGCGCGCGATGCATTCAAATAAATAACACAGTAACTAGCATTGACAGTTTTGATTTGACACTGACGGTATGACAGACAAAAGTTTTTTTTTTTATTTATCTTGAAAAGCACGAAGGCAGTAGTCTATTCAGGCAACGTTATGACATCATTTAGAGGTCAAATGAAAGTCAAATGATTACAAATATTATTGTGAAAATAAACACAATCTTGTGATATAGAAAGCTAAAAATAGAAAAATAAGGCATAAGACCCTAAAATCTCCAAATGGTTTTGGAATCAGCGTAGGTTAATTTTTACTTTACATATCGAATTGCGTTTGCGTCACGTAAGTGAGATTTTTCTCTCTTATGTGACAAAAGGAATCGATCTCCCCATTGTTGCAACATTTTTAATTTGTGCTCCGTTCCTATTGGTCGTAGCGTGATTTTATATAGTATTTTTTTTTTGTTTAAGCTAGAATTATGAGAAAAATATGTTTTCAATAGAAATTTTAAATTCCTCATATCTTGTCTTTATATCATTGTCCTTTCAAAATATATATTTGAGAACATAGATATTCTGTAAACCAATCGAAATAAATACACACTGCCTTAAGAATATGTATGATTTACTAATTATTTTGGTATTACGTTTGTATGAACGACGCATGCTCCGTCGGCCCCTTAAGGCGACTGCAAGAGCTTAACGCGAGTTTTATAATGTCTTAAAGTATATGATTCACTGCAGTAAACATAACCAAAGAAATATCTGATATTCTTCCGGATGTATGCTAGTATGATAGGGTTTTGAAAACATGATACAATTAATTTTCTTCTTTTATTCTTAGTAAAGTTAAAGTCGCTGAAAGCCTTTTATTTGAAATAGCCAGCTCGTAGAATTGTATCTTACAGTACACCTCAAACGGAGTATGTTAGGATCACTACGGCGTTAGTTAATTTCTGCCTGCCCTCAAAGCAAAAAAGGTGAGTTTATTAGTATTATGTATGTATAAAACTGCTGTTACAAAAAGGGCAAAACACTTCATTTAAAAAACAATAAGGTTTTTCTTTTAAATTTTAATGAAATGTCTCCGAGGGTAAACCGTTTGAATAAACTAAACCCCTAGTTTACATTTTAATGGTCTGGTTAATATTAATACGGGCTTGGTAAAGATTTATTTAGCCCGTAACTACTGCGCTTGCTAACTTTATTCAAAGCAAATTGCTTCTGTAATTTGAAGAAAAAGTAAGAATGCAATATTTGTAAATGAAAATGTAAATCAATTCATTGAATTGTTGAAATGTAACACAATGTAACTGACTTGGTACGTAGTATAGCGGTACGCGGTTTCCTATACTTACTAATATTGTACATCAGCTAAACAGTTTGTTTGGTAGAACGCGCAAATTTTAGGAACTACTGGTTCGAATTAAAAATTGTCTTGTGCTGGACAGCTTATTATTGAGGAAAGCTTGAGGCATATATACCATATACAACATCACGCTACGGTCAAAAGGAGCGTAGAGACAATGAATTTTTTTGAAAAATGAGGTAAAATGTTGCAAAAACGGGATTTTATAATAATTTTATGGGCGAAGATAGCGGGCAACATTATGATTATAATGATGAGTCAGGTCATTTCACCCTTTGGCAATTCGATTCTTCTTCGTTAGAAGAAGTATACTAGTAAACTTTAATGAAAACTGGAAAGATGTGATTATAATTGACTTTCACTCATTCAATGCAATATTATCATAACAGTGATATGCTAGTGGTGTGACCGTAGGACTCCCAAGTCATAGATCTCAAGTTCGAACCCAAGGCACGCACCTCTGATTTTTCGAATTCATGTGCGTATTGTATAATTATCACTTGCTTCGATGAAGAAAAACATCGTGAAGAAACCAGCATGCCAGAGAGATATTTCTCGACGAAAGTGAAGCTAAGTCAGAGGCCCGGCAGAGGCAGCATAAAGAAAGATAGTTGACTTTTGAAATTTGATAGTGTAACTTGTAGTTTGTCAGAGAACGCATAAATTACGTTCCGTAGACGTAGGCATTGTAGGCAATAACATCTTACCCCGTCTATCCGAAAAAAGCCATTAGTCTACAACTACACACGCACCGAAAAAGATTCATCGGCGATAGGAGCGAGCTTATCATAATAAAAGACCCAATTTTAGATAGCTGGCTAGGCTGAATGTCTAGAAGTCTGACCTCTACTCTACTTACTAAGATTAAAAAACCAACGGTTTGCAATTATACGCTACTATTGGAAGTCACACTAACTTAAACATCAGTACAATGTATTTATTTTCAACGAACTGTTGCTTTAAAGCCTCGTTCGCCTCAAATTACTATAAAAATGTTACCTACCTCCTTATTAGAATCAGATTTATTCAAGAGTTTTAACTTTTTTGCACGGAGCCATAGCCTAAGTTACTCCTTATATCATCAGCTATCTGCCATTAAAGTCCCGTCAAAATCGGTTCAGCCGTATCTGAGATTAGCCGGAACAAACAGACAAGAAGACAGACAACAATAAAAACTGTTTTATTTACTTTTATAAAAAGCGTTGTTTAGAAATTTAGAATTTTCAAACCACCACTTCAATTTTATTTATTTGTGTACATTTCCATGTAAAAGCGAGTAAGCAAACTTATTTATTTTCATTCTTATTACGATTAATAAAAAAACCTTTTTACAAATTCCAAATATTGGACGAGCAAGCAGATTAATATCAAATTGAAAATTGGAATTTCTGGTTCAATGGCTGTCTCATCATAAAATTCTTTGAAACTTTTTGGCTTTTAATGAAGTACGTAAAAATATTTGATTACAAATTCAGTAAGCATGATAATGTTTATTCAGACAAATCTCACATCAAAACAATATTCAGTAAGTGGAAATTGTGGTACATGGAAATTAAAAGTTTATTGCTTCAACTTAAATAACTTATTCTATTTACAATGGAGAGAATCCTTTTAAGCAAGGAGTATGCTTCTTTTAGGAACAAAAATTTGAGTTGAGTTTGACAGATGCGTAGCGAAACCTGTCAACTTGCTACGACGTCTACGAAGCTCGTGCTACGAGCCTACGAAGTGCTACGAACCATCTGTAAAGGATGCCGCACACACGTCGGGCGTGCACAATCCATTGTCCGTTGCTCGGTAGCGGCTCGGAAACGTGAGTGTGTCCATACAAAATTGCACGGTCGACACTCGACTCGGATCCAACACGGTCTAGCGTGAGTCAAGCTTTAGTATGAGGATTACAAAGTTGTTAAATATTTGTCACCTATATTTTGTTCCAAGTAGACACGGGAAGTATACTCACTATTGGTGCATTGCATACGGACGGAAGCCCGCATCAAATGTCACGTGCAAAACCTCAGACACCCCAAATGATTTTAAATTCAATTGACCTAATTCTGCGAGAAAAGAAAACCATAAAAAAAATTAAAGGTTTTATGTGGTGTTTTCGTTTTACTGGTAAGAACCATTATTATCCCACGTATGAGAAAAATTTAATTGGACAACAACCTTGTGTTTGTTTGTTTACCTATTTTGGCGGGTTTGCGCACGTGATGGCTTGACCTATTAATAAATAGACAGGGCAACATTTTTAATGAAGATTTATTGAGACCTATATTAAAAAGTGGTTCAATTGATTCTGCTCGTGATTCTGATCAAACTATTTGCAGGTTTTGCACATTTACACCCTAGGCACCAGGCTAGGCGCTAACCACACGATAATGAAAAGAGAAAATAAATGATTCTTGATTCCTGAACCCGCAAAAATTTGTACCTAAAATCGTAGACCCTAATTAGGATAATTTAGATTGTGAATATTTTAAAAGAAAGTACCTACTTGACACTTTAGATGAGATAACCTTAATTTTTATGACAATACGATAAGTTTTATAACACTCTGGGTTTATCAGATAATGATTCGGAATTACTTGATTAAAATTAATAGCCTGGGGTTAATCCTGACAGATGTTCATCTAGTTTTTGTCAGTGCAGCCTAGTTTCCCGGAGTAAGATAGTAGTGTAGGTACTCGTAATAAAGGTGTAGTAGGGTAGGCTAAGATAGGGGCCTTTTGGCCTCGTACAGGCCTAATTTATTTTAATAGATCATAGCTTATTTTGTTAGCCTTAACTTCTCGCTCCCAGTCAAAAGCCTCCCCCATTCTTTCCACTTTTCTCGATGCCTCTTCTCTCCAATTAAAGAGAAAGCTATCCACGACATCCCGCCATCTTCTCCTCGGTCTGTTGCGACCCCGCCGTCTAGCTGTCACAGGGCCCCAGCTTAGCAATATGTGGGATTCAGCTTTGCATCCCGCAGAGGCCTGCCCAGTCCCATTTTAGTTTGGCAGCTTTATGAACTAAATTTCTATGATCATGTTGGAATCCTATGTACTCGTAATAAGAAGCTTGTCTATTGCCATGTCTGTTCCAATTTGTTTCATCTCTCAAATAAAATATCAAAGAAATATATAGAGACCTACAACTGTCTAATAATATAGAAACATTATATACTTTCCGAAGTTATATATTAGAGCAGGGACCTCGTTAGTTGCTTGTTAGTGACGATAACTGTGACTGCTCGTTACGACCACCAAGCTTAGTTTGTTGCCAGGACTGCGTGGGTACTACGCTTAAAGTATACGGGCGTAAAAGGACTCCGACGCGAAAATGGTTTCCACGTATTTAGTACTTCATTCTGAGCACAAATCCAGTCTCGCGGCTGCAACTGAGAGAAACTTAAGGGGCCGGCGGAGCATGCATATTTACAAACGTAATACCAAAATAATTTATAAATCAAACATATTCCTTAGGTAGTGTGTATTTATTTCGATTGGTTTACAGAATATCTAGGTTCCCAAATATATATTTACTACGTTACTTAGCCCTTTGTGTACCAGGGCCGCGGAATCTCTTTCGAACAGTCCCGCAGCCCCGGCAGGCATCGACCCCTTCGTTATGCAGACATCTCTTTGAGGCACGCGTGGGACACGAACGCGCCGTCGACTGGCCTATCGTCATAAGACGGACGGATGGAAGGCTAGCCCATAGCTCACCGTCCACAGGCCCGCGCCTACGGTGGTCGGGGGCCGCCACGTGGCTACTGAATAAGTGGTACACGTTTTCGCGTTAGTATCCCTTCCACTCCGTATGTTTTTAATTTTAAGGGACAATGAAGTTCAAGAAAAAATAAAAACTCTAGTCGCCGTAAGAGCGTTTTCTTAGCTTGGGTTTGGGTCCGATTCCCATATCGGGCAGATTGTTATTGGATTTTTCAATCATGAATTTCTAGTCCCGGAGTTTGGATTTGTGCCCGGTTGATGGCTGTAAGTTCGCCCTAAAATAACTGTGGATGTGCTATTGGATACACCTGTGCCTAACACTTCTGGGATTGCAGGCGTGATGTTTAAGCTTAATAATAATAAAGAAACTATACTTTACGTTAAGCTCTTAAAATATTTATTCAATCCTGTGCTGTATACCAGTTGGTCGGACCATCTTATCTCTGAAATTTCATAGAATCTTTGCATAAAAATATCAGTCTTTAATTTCAATTGTAGGCTAAATTAAGGGAAAATCTGAGAAATTAATCCTAGTAATCATTTATCACCGGGATTATCTTTCATCAGGAATGAGAAATACCGTGTGAAAAGTTTATCTAGACGATATTATAAACTAGCCAACCCGAATCAGCACCGCGCAGTGACGGATTTTCATACATGTTTGTATTCAACCCCTATTTTTGGTGATATTGGGGTTATTTGGTAAAACATGTATGAAAAGTCTACCCCTTAGCTGGTGCTTAGGGGTAGAATTTTCTTAAATCCTTTCTTAGCTAAAATCTGGCAAACGATGGCTGTTATCACGTGGGCATACCGAATGATGCAATAAAATGCCAAATTTTCGCCTAGTGGTTTGAGCCGTTAAATTCGTCGGTAGTCATACGAATAAAAGTATTAAAAATAATTAGGTTTTTCCTACAGTTTATGTACAAGTTCTACCAAAGTTCTTCCTTAGTTAAATCTGCAAAGTATTTAGGTGGAAGATTATTTTTTGAGAGACAGTAAGAAATGATCGTATATAATGTACAGATAACCATTTATTTCCTGAAACATTTCCAGTGTGAACCATTCTGACAATGACGAATGGTTTCTTATCATTATTATTGCATTTTTCAAAGAGCAGACATAAATTGTCACAACTGTCTCGCGCAAATTGCAAGCGAATTCTTTGACGTGGAGACATTATTTAGATTTCATTTTATTACCAAATGGAGGCTTGTCGAGTATAATATATGAAGGTTATTCGATGCAAAACAGTAGCCGATTTGGAATTATTAAAAAAAAACTGAGTATTATTTTGGTCGGAAATGTATTGATTTTAAATTCCAAATAAATTTTCTACGAGTATGACATAATATGTGTTGTGAGTGATTATTTATTGATATGTTCACCACATTTTACGAACGAGTTTGTGTGAACAGTTCTTGCTTGGGAAATTATCATAATCTTCTGCCCTTGCTCCATTCTTTTTGGGGTCGGCGCAACACGTTTTCTTCTTCCAGTCTCCTCTGTCAGACGTCACGGCATCATTTACTCCTTTCTCTTTCATATCATTCCTCACACAAACATATTCTTCTTTTCTTTGGCCTTCTTCTCCCTCTCCACCCATCAACATTTATATCCAACAAGACAAGCAGAACAGAGGTTCTGCTTTGAAACCAACTTATTTATGAGCAACGTCTGGATATGTATATTCAGTATAGTATCTTTAAAATTCTGCTGGATCTTGAATTTTACTTACTCTTTGTTTAGCGCAGTGAAATGCCCTCATTTTTGAATTAAAATTACCCCGAATTCAACACGAGCGAAGCCGCGGACAAAACTATCTATTATATAAAAATCTCGTGTCACATTGTTTGTTATCGAAGTCCTCCGACACGGTTTCACCGATTTTAATGAAATTTTTTGTGTATATTCGGTAGGTCAGAGAACAAGTCGTAGGCTACTTTTATACCCCTAGGTGACAAAGGTGGTTCACGCAGACGAAGTTGCGGGCAACAGCTAGTTATTTCATAAAACAAAATGCTGAGTTCTAAAGACAGTAGTAACCGGTGAAGTTATGATCAAATTACTGTTATCAAAGAACCTCTCAGCTATATTTTTCAACAAAAAATGAACAACACAATACCGCCACTACAAAAAATCCAAATCCTATTTCTCCCGACTTCCACACATAATTGAATACTCCAGCAAAAGCGAAAAGCCGCAGGAAAATTCGGCGATCCCATTCATAATGATATTTCTAAATCAAATTATCTTTAAAAAGAACTAAGAGGGACATTCCTTTGTACGCTGAAATATGTGGGAGTGAGCCGATTTTTAGTACTGAAATAGCGACGATATTTTTTTACGTTAAAGCCAATATATCGTGAAGACAAAGAGTACATTTATTTGAGTCTTCATTTGGGGACTGCGAGATATAGACAATAGTTTTTTTGTAAATAATTGGGGTCTAGTGCCATAAGTTTCGAAGTAGGTGGAAATAAGATTACCTACGTCGTTTTTTATGTGAGCCAGCCAACACTAACTGGAACTCCGGCTATCACAAACGTAGACTTAAAATAATATAATAAAATGGCGTACTTCTGAGACGTAATTTAAAAAAGCGAATAAGTGCAAATTATTGAACCAATTATAAATGGTGTTCAATTTCATTAACAGTTTTATGATAAGATATTTTATTTATTGTATGATAGTAAGAATCTCTCTAACAAACATAATTAATACATTAAATGAAGGGAAAACCATGAAATCTAAAGAACAGTTATAATTTCAATGGGATAAATTCAACAAGATAAAGCACTTTATTCATATTTTTTTTTTAATGTTTGAGCCCGTTTTCAATAACGTACTGACGTTTAACCGTCAGTTAATTTGCCTACGCCTCGTAGCTATCGGTGTTTCTATAAACAAAGTTATCTTGGCGTATCCTACCCGCGTCACCTGTCTGTCTCTCGGAGGGCTGACCGCTTACCATAGATAGTTGATTCATAGAAAAAAGGAAAAAAGCTTTTCAGGACGTTTTATTTCTGTCATGTATCTATCGTCCGCAAGCTTAAATGTCAAACAATCACAGTTGAGCCTACCTCTCGATTTCGGGAGATTATTCAAAGATAACCGCACAAAACAGCATTATAATTCGGGTTTAGCTGACTCTATCACGCAGTGTTTTTGAAGACAACTAAAGCTCGTTTTCAATAACGTACTGACAGGTCTCGGTCGGTTGCTGTCGCAGATAAAGAGCCTACGGAGCGTTACCTGTTACTGCTGTTTCTATAACATTATTTTCAAACGTCAATCAGACATAATTGGAAGATAGTACCTCTAACCGCTGGTAAGCGCATTCCTCCGAAGCGTTTCGTTTTTGCGTTCGGCTGTAATAACTATTATCACGAGTACGATTTAAAATAATATTAAACATCCTTTTTATGTATTTCAGTACTACAATTTACATAGATTCTATATTATTTCGCATAATTGTTACTAAATTTGAATATTAGAGGCATACTGCGGAAATTAATTATAAAAAAAAACAAGTTAATAGATGCAGAATTGAAACGTAATTTTGACAGTTACATGACGGTATTGTAAAATCATTTTATGTTCAAAATAGAGATGCTTTGTGGTTCAAATATTAACGGAAAACATCGCTTGTTCTGAAATTGTAGAATTTCTGTGTTGGTTTTAGGTGTGATACATAATGGCTCAAAAAAGCGCAACCGTAAGTCTACTGAAGCATATTTACTCAATATATAGTCCTTTCCTAGTCGGTCAAACCGGCTAATCTTGGCAAAGATTAGCCATCGCGCGGAAGATAATATAGTGCACAAGTGCGAGCGCAGGCAAGACAAGGTGTAGGACCAACCGGTTTCCTAGGCACGGGGGTATCCTCCAACTTCCAAACTCCGGGCTACTACTGAGTAATTACTAATGGAAAAACCCAATAGCATTTGGGAATTGAACCCAGGGTCCCACGCTCAGCAGTCGCGCTTGCAAGCGGTCGACTGAATAAAATGTATTCAAAAGTTCTTTAGTTTAGCCAGCCACACATTGACGCCATAATGATTGCATATTTACAAAAAGCACATTTTCAGATTAAAGCAAAACCCATGGACAAAGATGAGGTCATGCTGCTCCTTAGCTTGGTTGAAAACCATAGTGTCATTAACTCTAAGGCCACGAATGCAACAAACAATAAACTCAAAGAGGAGGCTTGGAAGTCGATAGCCGTTGCATTCAGGGCTCATACTGGAGAACATCGAACCACAGAGCAGCTACGCCTGAAATGGGACAATCTTAAAAAAGCTGCTAGAAAACGCTCTGCGAACATACGACAAAATAATTTAAAGGTGTAAAATAATATAGACGTAACTTGGTAACTATTAATGTGCATCAACAATTCGTAATTTTTATCGATTCCAACGCGCCGATATCGCGCGACGATAAAAATAATATATCGATACACGCGTTGCCGTGGCCGACTTTAAACAGACTTCGAACCCAAGTCGGCCGGACTAAAGACAATCTCTGCCAATGGGAGTTCATGAACGGCTCAGACCTCAAGTGCGCGTGCAGCGTCTCCCCACAGACAATGGCCCACCTTGCACCACACCATTTTACTTAAAGTTCATAATATTCTGCTAAATTCATCATAGTGGTTCGATCAATGGTTAAACATTAATTAATTGTTTTCCATTATTTATTTTTTAATCATTTTGCAGACTGGGGGAGGGAAATCGTTTATTGGACCTGATGAGGTCCTTGATCACGTAACAACCATGCTAGGTGCAACATGCAATGGGTACACTGTTGAGTTTGGTGGAGACAGTGAACACCCCGGGCCTAACTCAATAGATGAGGCCATGGTTGCACTGCCGGATGAGGTACCAGTTTTGATAGTGTCTGATGCTACAGAGTGTGGTGACGTTAATGCTGGTGGATTAGCGATCACCGAGACCTCAACTAAAGAACAGCAACCAAGTTACACTTCTAAAAATTTTTTATTTAATACACCAAAAAACACAAGTAAGTGAAATTTTTACAATAGGTATTCCTATTAAGTTTCAAAGTATGGACCACGCACGAGCTCCGTGGAATCGGTGGCTTACTCATGATTTCTCGGAGCTCGCGCGCGGACTAGAATTTGTCTGGAACTGTATATCTGCTGGGCGCTTTGTTAAAATTAACAAAACGCATACCTATGCAATGGCGTATCATTTTATTTTTAGTTATACAACAAAGATGGTGACGATGGTCTTGTGTTATTGGTGGTAGAGGTGGTGGTGATGGTGGAGGGTAACAATTTTTTTGTTGCAGAAAATAACCGACGAAAGCTCACTGACGAGCTTCTAAAAGCCCAAATAAAGAAGGAGTTGATGATGGCTGCTTATTTTCGAGCGAAAACAGAAAAAATTGAACTTGAAAATATAAAACTGATGAATGAAATTGATAGATCGCAAAACAAACCAGATTGATTTTTTTTTTCTATTTTGCACTTTATTTAATTTTATTTCGTGTGTTAAACCAGCTTTTATGCCTACCTTCTTTTTTGTTAAAGTAAATACATATTTTTGAGTAATAAAATAAGAAATAATTTATTTAAAAGCTTTTATTTATTTAAAAGTATTCACACAACAATATTATACCTACTTAATTAAACATTAAAAGAAAAGTTATTAATGAGATTTTGCCTCTCTGAATGGCTGTGCAACCCAACACCCTCAGGGCTATGTTGTACTTCTTCAGGATTACTGGATTCAGACGGCAGGTCGATTTCTGGATCCACTTCAGTTATTCTGTGCAACATACAGATGTTGTGTAATACCGATGTCGCTATGATGACAGCCTGTGTTGTCTCCAGAGATAAACGAATTTTTAAGGAGAGCACAGGGAATCGCCTTTTCCAAACGCCAAAACATCTGAAAGAATTAGAACGGATTCTTTAACCTTTTGACAAAAACTAGTGTTTGCAACCCACAACTTTCCGCGTTGACTTCAGCATGTTATTATAAAACGCAACATGGTATTGTCTGTTCGTGACTTGCGGAAAAACCTTTGTGTGACTGATCCCTACTAATATTATAAATGTGAATGTAAGTTTGTTACGCTTTCACGCGAAAACTACTGAACGGATTTGGATGAAATTTTGCACACAGAGAGATAGTTTATAACCTGGATTAAAACATAGGATACTTTTTATCCAGGTAGTAAGACCCCATGGGACAATAATCAAACTTCACGCGGGCGAAGCCGCTGGCAGAAGCTAGCATTTTTATAATTATTAATTACCTTTCTATAGGATTTCTAGTTAGTACATGTGCATCATTATATCGATGCTCATTAGATGATGATGGGCTAAGTACTGGTGTCAGACAATATGAATTGCACGGATATGCACTATCACCAATGAGCCACCTGTTGCCAAACACCCCATCTTCACATTGTACTGGAAAAAAATATATTCATTCATTACTTTAAATACTCGTAGTAACACCACACGTTACTGCATGAAACTAAAAAACCTATTATTTAGAACCAAATAGATGAAGACATGAAAATGGAAGTTAACTAAATTTTACATAAAAGCATACCTTTCAGCAATGAGTTGTTGAATATAGTGGCATCATGAGCAGACCCCGGCCAACGAGCTACAACATTCATGAACATCAAATCTGCATTGCACACTCCTTGCACATTGAGAGAAAATATGCCTTTTCTATTTCTGAATTCTTCTCCTATATTGGAATCTGAAAATGATTGTCTACATTATATCACATAAACATACATAAGATAATACATAGGTAAGTACATACAGAACTTTTCGGCCCCATCGGCCATCCATTCTGCGACCAATATGCCCTGCCCATTGCCACTCAAGTTTGGCAATTCTTCGGGGTACGTCGGTAACCTTGGTTCTCTTGCGGATGTCTTCATTACTGATTTGATTACACAAAGAAACTCCGAGCATAGCCCTCTCCATTGCCCTTTGGGTGACTTTAAGCCTTCTGATGAGGCCCATTGTGAGCGACCACGTTTCGGTTCCGTATGTAACTAATCACTGTTAGTACATACACACAATCACAAAACTGACCCGACTATATTTGATAAGATTAGAATATCTTATCAAATAGTAGTCGGGTAGTCGGAAGTAACAGATTAGTATGTAATAAAGTAAGGTAGGTACTGACTTGGTGATTGTATTGAAATATGAGTGCAGTCTATTGCACCTAGCACCCTTGGGAATCCCGCAATTTCATAAAAGCCACTCTGTGTGTTCTCCAGTACTCGCACATACTGCGAATATAATCCAGCTATCGCCCGAGAAATGTCTTTCACAATTCGGCTAGCTGATGATATCGATACTCCGACAAAGTCCGCCACTGACACCAGCATGGTTCCCAGTGCATAAAACCTTAGCGTCAAGAGTAATTGATGTAGTGGAGATATACCAAGATTCCTGAAATAATGTATAACATTAGACTTAAGTGGAAAGATTGTTTTGTTTGTTTGTGGACCGATTTTATCATTTTTATCACGATTAGAAAGCTAAATAATCAGGAAGTAACATTACGCGGGTGATATCGCGAGGCGTAGCGTTTAATCTCGTTAAAACAGCACTGAATTTCATTGTGGAAAATAGCATGCAAGAAACAAACTCACCGGGAGGATTTTACCCTTATAGCTGGAGTTATCTCCAACAATAGAGCATTCACCGTTTCCTTATTTAGTCTAAATCTATATACAAATTCTGATTCAGATAGTAGACTGCAATAATTTATCCTAGGGCTAAAACGTCGATTTTCCAGCCTAGATCCAGAAGAATGGCCAGAATCGAAAACCCCGGCTTCATGCATTTCGTTATCGCTGTCATCACTGAACAAATCCATGTTTTGATGAGCTGTTGTCTTCAAAAACACTGCGTGATAGAGTCAGCTAAACCCGAATTATAATGCTGTTTTGTGCGGTTATCTTTGAATAATCTCCCGAAATCGAGAGGTAGGCTCAACTGTGATTGTTTGACATTTAAGCTTGCGGACGATAGATACATGACAGAAATAAAACGTCCTGAAAAGCTTTTTTCCTTTTTTCTATGAATCAACTATCTATGGTAAGCGGTCAGCCCTCCGAGAGACAGACAGGTGACGCGGGTAGGATACGCCAAGATAACTTTGTTTATAGAAACACCGATAGCTACGAGGCGTAGGCAAATTAACTGACGGTTAAACGTCAGTACGTTATTGAAAACGGGCTTAACAAGAGCTCATCAAAACATGGATTTGTTCAGTGATGACAGCGATAACGAAATGCATGAAGCCGGGGTTTTCGATTCTGGCCATTCTTCTGGATCTAGGCTGGAAAATCGACGTTTTAGCCCTAGGATAAATTATTGCAGTCTACTATCTGAATCAGAATTTGTATATAGATTTAGACTAAATAAGGAAACGGTGAATGCTCTATTAATGGAGATAACTCCAGCTATAAGGGTAAAATCCTCCCGGTGAGTTTGTTTCTTGCATGCTATTTTCCACAATGAAATTCAGTGCTGTTTTAACGAGATTAAACGCTACGCCTCGCGATATCACCCGCGTAATGTTACTTCCTGATTATTTAGCTTTCTAATGGTGATAAAAATGATAAAATCGGTCCACAAACAAACAAAACAATCTTTCCACTTAAGTCTAATGTTATACATTATTTCAGGAATCTTGGTATATCTCCACTACATCAATTACTCTTGACGCTAAGGTTTTATGCACTGGGAACCATGCTGGTGCCAGTGGCGGACGTTGTCGGAGTATCGATATCATCAGCTAGCCGAATTGTGAAAGACATTTCTCGGGCGATAGCTGGATTATATTCGCAGTATGTGCGAGTACTGGAGAACACACAGAGTGGCTTTTATGAAATTGCGGGATTCCCAAGGGTGCTAGGTGCAATAGACTGCACTCATATTTCAATACAATCACCAAGTCAGTACCTACCTTACTTTATTACATACTAATCTGTTACTTCCGACTACCCGACTACTATAGAATATAAATATAGTCGGGTCAGTTTTGTGATTGTGTGTATGTACTAACAGTGATTAGTTACATACGGAACCGAAACGTGGTCGCTCACAATGGGCCTCATCAGAAGGCTTAAAGTCACCCAAAGGGCAATGGAGAGGGCTATGCTCGGAGTTTCTTTGTGTAATCAAATCAGTAATGAAGACATCCGCAAGAGAACCAAGGTTACCGACGTACCCCGAAGAATTGCCAAACTTGAGTGGCAATGGGCAGGGCATATTGGTCGCAGAATGGATGGCCGATGGGGCCGAAAAGTTCTGTATGTACTTATGTATTATCTTATGTATGTTTGTGTGATATAATGTAGACAATCATTTTCAGATTCCAATATAGGAGAAGAATTCAGAAATAGAAAAGGCATATTTTCTCTCAATGTGCAAGGAGTGTGCAATGCAGATTTGATGTTCATGAATGTTGTAGCTCGTTGGCCGGGGTCTGCTCATGATGCCACTATATTCAACAACTCATTGCTGAAAGGTATGCTTTTATGTAAAATTTAGTTAACTTCCATTTGCATGTCTTCATCTATTTGGTTCTAAATAATAGGTTTTTTAGTTTCATGCAGTAACGTGTGGTGTTACTACGAGTATTTAAAGTAATGAATGAATATATTTTTTTCCAGTACAATGTGAAGATGGGGTGTTTGGCAACAGGTGGCTCATTGGTGATAGTGCATATCCGTGCAATTCATATTGTCTGACACCAGTACTTAGCCCATCATCATCTAATGAGCATCGATATAATGATGCACATGTACTAACTAGAAATCCTATAGAAAGGTAATTAATAATTATAAAAATGCTAGCTTCTGCCAGCGGCTTCGCCCGCGTGAAGTTTGATTATTGTCCCATGGGGTCTTACTACCTGGATAAAAAGTATCCTATGTTTTAATCCAGGTTATAAACTATCTCTCTGTGTGCAAAATTTCATCCAAATCCGTTCAGTAGTTTTCGCGTGAAAGCGTAACAAACTTACATTCACATTTATAATATTAGTAGGGATCAGTCACACAAAGGTTTTTCCGCAAGTCACGAACAGACAATACCATGTTGCGTTTTATAATAACATGCTGAAGTCAACGCGGAAAGTTGTGGGTTGCAAAAACTAGTTTTTGTCAAAAGGTTAAAGAATCCGTTCTAATTTTTTCAGATGTTTTGGCGTTTGGAAAAGGCGATTCCCTGTGCTCTCCTTAAAAATTCGTTTATCTCTGGAGACAACACAGGCTGTCATCATAGCGACATCGGTATTACACAACATCTGTATGTTGCACAGAATAACTGAAGTGGATCCAGAAATCGACCTGCCGTCTGAATCCAGTAATCCTGAAGAAGTACAACATAGCCCTGAGGGTGTTGGGTTGCACAGCCATTCAGAGAGGCAAAATCTCAGTAATAACTTTTCTTTTAATGTTTAATTAAGTAGGTATAATATTGTTGTGTGAATACTTGTAAATAAATAAAAGCTTTTAAATAAATTATTTCTTATTTTATTACTCAAAAATATGTATTTACTTTAACAAAAAAGAAGGTAGGCATAAAAGCTGGTTTAACACACGAAATAAAATTAAATAAAGTGCAAAATAGAAAAAAAATCAATCTGGTTTGTTTTGCGATCTATCAATTTCATTCATCAGTTTTATATTTTCAAGTTCAATTTTTTCTGTTTTCGCTCGAAAATAAGCAGCCATCATCAACTCCTTCTCTATTTGGGCTTTTAGAAGCTCGTCAGTGAGCTTTCGTCGGTTATTTACTGCAACAAAAAAATTGTTACCCTCCACCATCACCACCACCTCTACCACCAATAACACAAGACCATCATCACCATTTTTGTTGTATAACTAAAAATAAAATTATACGCCATTGCATAGGTATGCGTTTTGTTAATTTTAACAAAGCGCCCAGCAGATATACAGTTCCAGACAAATTCTAGTCCGCGCGCGAGCTCCGAGAAATCATGAGTAAGCCACCGATTCCACGGAGCTCGTGCGTGGTCCATACTTTGAAACTTAATAGGAATACCTATTGTAAAAATTTCACTTACTTGTGTTTTTTGGTGTATTAAATAAAAAATTTTTAGAAGTGTAACTTGGTTGCTGTTCTTTAGTTGAGGTCTCGGTGATCGCTAATCCACCAGCATTAACGTCACCACACTCTGTAGCATCAGACACTATCAAAACTGGTACCTCATCCGGCAGTGCAACCATGGCCTCATCTATTGAGTTAGGCCCGGGGTGTTCACTGTCTCCACCAAACTCAACAGTGTACCCATTGCATGTTGCACCTAGCATGGTTGTTACGTGATCAAGGACCTCATCAGGTCCAATAAACGATTTCCCTCCCCCAGTCTGCAAAATGATTAAAAAATAAATAATGGAAAACAATTAATTAATGTTTAACCATTGATCGAACC
The DNA here is from genome assembly GCA_950022955.1 of Xestia ashworthii. Classification (NCBI taxonomy): domain Eukaryota; kingdom Metazoa; phylum Arthropoda; class Insecta; order Lepidoptera; family Noctuidae; genus Xestia; species Xestia ashworthii. The sequence goes on along the minus strand of OX465570.1, from coordinate 14,117,457 downwards.
ACTATGATGAATTTAGCAGAATATTATGAACTTTAAGTAAAATGGTGTGGTGCAAGGTGGGCCATTGTCTGTGGGGAGACGCTGCACGCGCACTTGAGGTCTGAGCCGTTCATGAACTCCCATTGGCAGAGATTGTCTTTAGTCCGGCCGACTTGGGTTCGAAGTCTGTTTAAAGTCGGCCACGGCAACGCGTGTATCGATATATTATTTTTATCGTCGCGCGATATCGGCGCGTTGGAATCGATAAAAATTACGAATTGTTGATGCACATTAATAGTTACCAAGTTACGTCTATATTATTTTACACCTTTAAATTATTTTGTCGTATGTTCGCAGAGCGTTTTCTAGCAGCTTTTTTAAGATTGTCCCATTTCAGGCGTAGCTGCTCTGGGGTTCGATGTTCTCCAGTATGAGCCCTGAATGCAACGGCTATCGACTTCCAAGCCTCCTCTTCGAGTTTATTGTTTGTTGCATTCGTGGCCTTAGAGTTAATGACACTATGGTTTTCAACCAAGCTAAGGAGCAGCATGACCTCATCTTTGTCCATGGGTTTTGCTTTAATCTGAAAATGTGCTTTTTGTAAATATGCAATCATTATGGCGTCAATGTGTGGCTGGCTAAACTAAAGAACTTTTGAATACATTTTATTCAGTCGACCGTTTGCAAGCGCGACTGCTGAGCGTGGGACCCTGGGTTCAATTCCCAAATGCTATTGGGTTTTTCCATTAGTAATTCCTCAGTAGTAGCCCGGAGTTTGGAAGTTGGAGGATACCCCCGTGCCTAGGAAACCGGTTGGTCCTACACCTTGTCTTGCCTGCGCTCGCACTTGTGCACTATATTATCTTCCGCGCAATGGCTAATCTTTGCCAAGATTAGCCGGTTTGACCGACTAGGAAAGGACTATATATTCAGTAAATACGCTTCAGTAGACTTACGGTTGCGCTTTTTTGAGCCATTATGTATCACACCTAAAACCAACACAGAAATTCTACAATTTCAGAACAAGCGATGTTTTCCGTTAATATTTGAACCACAGAGCATCTATAATTTGAACATAAAATGATTTTACAATACCGTCATGTAACTGTCAAAATTACGTTTCAATTCTGCATCTATTATCTTGTTTTAGGTAGATTTCCTTTTTTTGAAAAAAAAAAAATCTACCTATTGGTCTCTCACCTACGGGGATATATATGAATACGTATGTATATGGGTGACAAGCAAAATTTAGCCACACTCTACAGGTCGCAATTATGAACCGATTGCTTTCAAACTTGGCCAAAAAATCGAAACGGTCAAAACTTAGGCTAAGTTCGTGAATGGGCGGAATTCGTCCATGGGGGGTGGCGGGGGGGCGGTTTTTCTAAAATCAGTTTTTTGGCCATAACTTTTTTCCTATGGAAAATTTTTGAACCGTTTCTCATTTTTATCATTCTGAGTACGAATACGGACATCTTTAAATTTAAACTTTTTTGATGCAACCCCAAAATTGGGGAGGGGGTTGAAAATTCCAAATTTTTTGCGAAAAAAAATCATATCTCCGAAACAGTAAACATTTTGACCGTCGCAAATATTTTTTGTTGAAAGCAAATTGTTTACTTTACAATTGTTACCTTCAAAGTTTACCGATAAAACTTATAGTTTTCGAAATAAAAAATTATAACTAAACATTTGAGGGCGTTTCCATGCTAAACTCTTATGAGAGAATTTAAAAAGGGTAAACTTTCCATTACAGGACAACGACTTTGAAATCATACTTTTTTTTGTAGATTGTACACATAAGTACAACTCTTTATACAAATTTTCAATAGTCGGACGCTCCAGCACCTTCTACGAAATCTACCTCCTCCTGCGGCTTGCCGGAGGGATTTTTTTATAATTAATTTCCGCAGTATGCCTCTAATATTAAAATTTAGTAACAATTATGCGAAATAATATAGAATCTATGTAAATTGTAGTACTGAAATACATAAAAAGGATGTTTAATATTATTTTAAATCGTACTCGTGATAATAGTTATTACAGCCGAACGCAAAAACGAAACGCTTCGGAGGAAAGCGCTTACCAGCGGTTAGAGGTACTATCTTCCAATTATGTCTGATTGACGTTTGAAAATAATGTTATAGAAACCGCAGTAACAGGTAACGCTCCGTAGGCTCTTTATCTGCGACAGCAACCGACCGAGACCTGTCAGTACGTTATTGAAAACGAGCTGAGAGATTGACTCTATCCATTGATGTCAAAAAGGTACCTACAGAATGTTTTTTTGTCCAACTTTCGTAGATCCATCCCGGGTTCGATGCCAGAGTATGGCAAAATAATTTTCAAAAAACCGGCCAAGAGCGTGTCGGGCCACGCTCACTGTAGGGTTCCGTAGCTTCCCAGACCATTAAAAATACCAACATTTTTCGTCAGCAAAAATAACTTTGTTTTTCATAGTATTTGTATGAAAAACAAAGTTATCATTTGCGTTTTTTTGAAAAAGTGCTATATAACTCAAAAACTATTCAACTCATCAAGTTGAAAATAATTTTCCTAGAAAGTTCATATAAAGGTCTACTTCTGTGATTTTTTTCATATTTTTTAAACTTATGGTTCAAAAGTTAGAGGGGGGGGGACACATTGTTTTTGACTTTCGGAGCGATTATTTCCTAAAATATTAATATTATCAAAAAATGATTTTAGAAAACCCCTATTCATTTTTAAATACCTATCCAACAATATATCACACGTCAGGGTCAAAATTAAAAAAAAAATCGCTCCCCACTTTACGTCTGGGGGAGGTACCCTAATAAAAATGTTTTTTTAAATTTTTATTTTTGCACTTTGTCGGCATGATTGATATACATATTGGTACCAAATTTCAGCTTTCTGGTGCTAACGGTCACTGAGATTATCCGCGGACAGACAGACAGACAGACATGGCGAAACTATAAGGGTTCCGTTTTTTGCCATTTGGCTACGGAACCCTAAAAACTGCATGCAGTTTTGTTTCTTTTTAAAAATAAAGGAATATTTCCTTTGGGTAAAATTTGCTATCTCCAGTATTCAGAGTACTTTCCCCCAGGTGGCAATGAAAAATTCCACTCTGTATAGCGATGATGATAAGTAGATAAATGTAACCTACATCTATTCCTTTCAAAAACTCTGAAAAGACAAATCTCTGGACACAAAATCCACCTTACAAATTTCCAAAATATTCACATATTACCATATCCCACAAAGATTTCAAAACGAATCGTTTCGCCCAACTAATTACGACCGTTTGTCGTCGCATGCGCCGCCGTCAATATTTACCGGCTTTGAAGTATTCCCATGTATTCCCTTGTGTAAATAAACGTAGTCGATTCAACTCTCGATTTAAAATCGAGTGGGCGAATAGGAAGCGAGTATCGATGACTGTGAGTAAGAATGTAGTTTTATTGCATGCGACGAATATTCTGGTATTTGGGTAAGTGTTATTTTTTTTGTAGAAAGGTGTTTGAACTTTGTGGACTTTGGAATTACTGGCTGTTCGATTTTATATACCTGTTTGCTGTTTGAATAGTCTGAAAAATGACATGGCACAGATTTTAAATGTAAATAACATGACATCATGCATGTAATCTCCGAGCGGTTTGGCAGAGGTGTACCTACCATTAGGTAGGTATTACTGTTATTTTTAATCCCATGCAATAGGGACGGACCCTATGTAATCAATGAAATGTAAATACTCGTATTTTGCCAATGAATACATTTAGAACCTGTGTTTAGATGTAAATTGTTCACCTACTCATAAAAATGTTATTTATGTATTATCTTAAGTTTGCAACATAGTAGTTCTTTGTAATCATAAATAGGTACAACTATTTATTTTTTGTGTACGTTGGTAATTGAGGGGTTGTCCCCTCAATTTTTACTTTGTGTTTGTGTGAAAGAAAATGTTTATATTAAAAATGCTAAGTGCACTTTTTCACTAATAATTCGCACCCGTACGACATCGGGGCGGGTTGCTACACAGAAAAAAATGTTCTTTTGAACCAAGAACCAACTATGTTTCACCTAATATTTCTTGATCTCAAATATATATATCTTGTACTAAGATAATCCAACTAACGCTTCAAAAATTAAGAATTCTTCAATTTCAAGATCGAAAATCTTTGTTCAAAAGAAAATAAGTCAAAACTTATATCTAAAATCAAAACCAATTTATTTCTAACATTAAGAATGATTATTTCTCAACTGCGCGGATTTGACTCAAAAATTATTTTTTGTACCAATATAGATTCGACCTTGGCTCAAGAATCAGTTCAGATCTCAAATGAATAATTTAAAAATCTTCAAGCAAGTAATATATTTCTTGGCAGAAGATGTTACTAGTTTCACACAAGAATCACTTTAATTTCACAGTAAAGTATTAAGACATTCTTACAGCAAGTAATACATTTCTCGGTAGAAGATATTATTTATTTTACTCAAGAATTAGTTAAATTTTCAGACAAGTATTATGACATTCTTAAAGCAAGTAACATATTTCTCGGTAGGAGAAATAACTAGTTTCACCCAAGATTTAGTTAAATTCACAGTCAAGTATTAAGACATTCTTAAAGCAAGTAACATATTTCTCGGTAAGAGAAATTATTAGTTTCACCCAAGATTCAGTTAAATTCACAGTCAAGTATTAAGACATTCTTAAAGCAAGTAACATATTTCTCAGTAAGAGAAATTACTAGTTTCACCCAAGATTCAGTTAAATTCACAGTCAAGTATTAAGACATTCTTAAAGCAAGTAACATATTTCTCGGTAAGAGAAATTATTAGTTTCACCCAAGATTCAGTTAAATTCACAGTCGAGTATTAAGACATTCTTAAAGCAAGTAACATATTTCTCGGTAAGAGAAATTACTAGTTTCACCCAAGATTCAGTTAAATTCACAGTCAAGTATTAAGACATTCTTAAAGCAAGTAACATATTTCTTGGTAAGAGAAATTATTAGTTTCACCCAAGATTCAGTTACATTCACAGTCAAGTATTAAGACATTCTTAAAGCAAGTAACATATTTCTCGGTAAGAGAAATTACTAGTTTCACCCAAGATTCAGTTAAATTCACAGTCAAGTATTAAGACATTCTTAAAGCAAGTAACATATTTCTTGGTAAGAGAAATTATTAGTTTCACCCAAGATTCAGTTACATTCACAGTCAAGTATTAAGACATTCTTAAAGCAAGTAACATATTTCTCGGTAAGAGAAATTACTAGTTTCACCCAAGATTCAGTTAAATTCACAGTCAAGTATTAAGACATTCTTAAAGCAAGTAACATATTTCTCGGTAAGAGAAATTATTAGTTTCACCCAAGATTCAGTTAAATTCACAGTCGAGTATTAAGACATTCTTAAAGCAAGTAATATGTTTCTCGGTAGGAGATATTATTTATTTCACCCAAGAATTAGTTAAATTTTCAGACAAGTATTATGACATTCTTAAAGCAAGTAACATATTTCTCGGTAAGAGAAATAACTAGTTTCACTCAAGATTCAGTCAAATTCACAGTCAAGTATTACCGGTCAAATCAGACTAAAAAACCGGCCAAGAGCGTGTCGGGCCACGCTCACTGTAGGGTTCCGTAGCTTCCCAGACCATTAAAAATACCAACATTTTTCGTCAGCAAAAATAACTTTGTTTTTCATAGTATTTGTATGAAAAACAAAGTTATCATTTGCGTTTTTTTGAAAAAGTGCTATATAACTCAAAAACTATTAAACTCATCAAGTTGAAAATAATTTTCCTAGAAAGTTCATATAAAGGTCTACTTCTGTGATTTTTTTCATATTTTTTAAACTTATGGTTCAAAAGTTAGAGGGGGGGGGGACACATTGTTTTTGACTTTCGGAGCGATTATTTCCTAAAATATTAATATTATCAAAAAATTATTTTAGAAAACCCCTATTCATTTTTAAATACCTATCCAACAATATATCACACGTCAGGGTCAAAATTAAAAAAAAAATCGCTCCCCACTTTACGTCTGGGGGAGGTACCCTAATAAAAATGTTTTTTTAAATTTTTATTTTTGCACTTTGTCGGCATGATTGATATACATATTGGTACCAAATTTCAGCTTTCTGGTGCTAACGGTCACTGAGATTATCCGCGGACAGACAGACAGACAGACAGACAGACAGACAGACAGACATGGCGAAACTATAAGGGTTCCGTTTTTTGCCATTTGGCTACGGAACCCTAAAAATAGGGGTGAAGTTACGAAAATTCCGACTTGGCTGAATATTGGTAGGATTGTTAAATACACTATTATAAAGGAAATGTGAAAAGTCCTCATCGATCCGGCTCGTGCAAAAAATTTACTCGGGGTCAAAGGTTACAAAAACGGGTTTTCACGATTTTCAGCAAAACGGTAAGTTTTATCATAAAATTAGCTCAGACAAAAATTGTAAATCAGATAATTATCTATAAAAAATGTCTAAATACTTTTTTCCTAAGAGCCACCGTTTTTGAGATGTAACGATTCAAAAAGTGGTCCCAGAGTTACTGTCGATTTGATGGCTACAATGACTTTACGAGAAATAAACAACGTCGTAGAACTTTAGCAACATCTTCATCTTCTGATATTTTATTTGATCTTTATTGATTAAATATCCTCCATCAATGATGTATGTCGCTGTTAATATCAATATTTACTTTCTGAAAACAATCGTAAATGTATGCTTCAGTGATGTAATTATGCATGTTATGGCGATTTTTTTTTTTTGTGTGGGATCTACCTCCTAGTGGTCTACCCCGGGCAACGGAATCGCTGACTTTTGTTAGTGGTTCGGCTGAATGATCCCAACACTGGTGGAAGGGCCTGCAAAGGTCTGCCTGGCTAGTTACCACCCTCCCGCCGAAGTCCGGCGCCAAACAGTTCGCTGTGTTCCGTTGGTGCGCGGGAGAGCCAGTGCTACTGGGAAGGCTCGCTCCATCGTAGACCTCATCCTTACTCAGGCAAGCCTCGAGGTCAAGAGCTGACCCATCTATACATCTTAAATAATAAAAAAAACATCAGCTTTCGAACAGAAAAAAACTGCAAAACCGGTCCATTCGTTTGGGAGCTCGATGCCACAGACAGACCTACTATAACCTACCTACTGATCACAATACTGATACACAGATTACTACGTACACAGATTATTATTATTATTGACTTTAATCTAGAGTTCTAGACAGTACAGTAAAATTAAATAATGTGGTCTCATCTAATCAAGTATCTACCTACTTACTACCTACATAATAATAAATAATAAAATAATAGTCCTCCTGACCGTTTTCGGTCACGGCGGCCAATCGTAGCAGAGATTAGCCAACTGCGCGGGAGATACCTACCTATTCATTACCTATTTGTTATAGTTCACAAGTGTGTGCGCAGGCACAGGTGCACTCTCTGTTCCTTTCCTCTCATAGTCCGACATGACCGGAGAGAGATCAGGCGCAGGACCAACGGCTTAACGTGCTTTCCGAAGCACGGGGGTATTATACCGCCAACTTCCAAACTCCGGGCTAGGTACTACTGGGAAATTTCTAATGAAAAACCCAATAGCACTTTTTGTCCGACTCGGGAATCGAACCCAGGACCTCATGCACTGCAGTCGCGCTTACGACCACTAGACCAACGAGGCAGTTACTTACATACATAGTATCTATTTAATAACTACTTGGCTTAGCTGGCACCGAGTAGTAGGTAAGTATAGTAATTCCTACTGAAAATTCTGAATTACCTACGTAAACATTTTAAGTAAGTACCTATTATAGCAAGTTCAAAGCGTCGCGTCGGTCCGCTTTCACTCTGTTGCTACGCCATGTGTAACTTTATTTAAGACGATGCACGGATTGTACCTACCTCAACAAAATAACTATGACTATGAATGAAATATTTGGTAAATAAAATAGTAATACCTACCTTACTAGGTAGGTACCTACAAGTATCTACCTATTTACTACATAAATAGTATCTTTTACTACCTCTACCTACTAGACTGAGATTGTTTTTTAGACTTGGCTGGCCTGGCACCGACTTCAATGAGTGGGTAGCGCTTATAGTAATTAGGTATAATATTAATTTATTTTTCGTTTTTGAGTGCAAAACAAGTTTTATGATCTAGTTAAAAGCCACATCATGACGAAGTTTAAAACGGAATATCACAAATTTAAAAAAAATCATGTTTGTCCTATTTACTGTTGAGGAGTTCTCTCGCCGGAAGTCAACCCTGGGTGCATCAGCCACGTCATGATAGAATTTAGAACAGGCTATTATGGTAAAATCCATATAAAAAACTTTATGTCTGTAGTCTGTACCTACTTACTAGGTATTCACTGTTGAGGAGTTCCCTCGCCGGAAGTCAACCCTGGGAGCAGCACCCAAGTCATGATGGAGTTTAGAACAGGCTACCTATAAGTCTCAGCTATAAGTATTATAGTTAAATCCATTTACAAAATTTCGTGTCTTTGCTGTTCGCCGTTGAGTAGTTCCACTATCTACCTCCTGACTCCATCATGAGATCAGCGCAATAGTACCTACCAGATTATTGCATTGTTACTAAACTTACCTGGGTCTACATCTGTATGCAAAATTTCAACGCCATCGGTTTTATGACGTTCCTTCACGTCAAAAAAAATACATGCAAATGAACCTCCTCCTTGTTTGGAAGTCGGTTAAAAATCACTATTAGGTAGGTAGGTATAGGTATTTGTTCAATGTTGTTTATAGGTACCTAGGTACTGATGCAGCTAAGTTCATGAATCTTGATTTAAGACCATCGAAAGTAAAAGCAATATTGTACCAAGACATTATTTCTTGGTTATAAATTCTTGCATGCACATAAATTCATGAATCTTGAGCCAAGATTGTATTCTCTGTGCATTGTTGCACCAAGATAGTAGGTATTTCTTGCAGCAACATTTACCAAATCTTGTTTTGAGATTGTTTTTTTTACTATGAGCAGTGTTGCTGTATTATGTTGTTTACCCGATTATCTGGGACTTGCATCTCATAATCATCATCTGCAATCTCATCTTAACACAATCTACCACGCTTTTGATATGGTTTTTGAAATATAAAAGGCATAAATCATGGGCACCGCGCCGCCAGGATTACTTTCAGGGAGGTGCATCTAAACATTGAGAAAAATTCCGTTCAACTCGGAAGTTTATTATTTGTGAATTATTATTCTACGAATTCTCTGAGGGCCTCGCGCGCGGGAAGACTAAAGACAATTTGCTTCATCTCAACACTATACTATCAACTAATATAAAATATGGATAATATTAGTAATCACTGGCGAATTCACACATTGCCGCCCGTAGGCTATTCAAAATTCGCCGCCCCCGTTATATAGGTACAATTTCGATAATCTAGTTCACAATCATGGCGATTGAACTTTGTGGAAACAAAAAAATTGGTTGTCAGTAAAGTCGGTTTACGGTCGGTAATTTTACGTGATAACGTGATCTGTCATAATAATAATATTATGTCAAAAAATCGTTGTTTTGAAACATTTTGTGGCCAAAGTGATGAAAAATATTACATGTTGAATTATTTGTATGGACATAATAACATCTAAGTACTTAAATATGTATAAATGAATCTTTTAATTTTTATAAGACATAAAAAATGGCCCCAGATTAGACGCCCTAAAATCTGCCGCTCTAGGCTTCCACTCTGCCTATTGGTAAATCCGCCAATTTTATAATTATACATGTATTATACTGAAGGATACTGAACTGATTGGCAAGGTGATTAACAAATTAGGACAGCAATCTAGACGAAATTTAAAAAAAAAATCTATGTATTTTCTTTCCTGACAGGGGGGTGCAAGTGCTGCCGGCGCCCATGGCATTTAATAAAACAAACATTTAAAAAGCATAATTATTATACCGTGAGAAAAAATAAACACATCTACCTACCTACCCTACTCCGAAATTAATTCAATCCAACTTCATGTCCTGCCGTTCTACTTACTCATATGGTGTATAACCCGAGAGGGAATAAGACAGCACGATACGATGTTAGTTTTTCGGATTTCAGAGTAAATGTGCCCAGGCCTCACTATTAACCTAATAGTGAGGTGAGTAGGGGTACCTACCCCTACTGTAGCCCTCTACTTACCTATCTTACATATTTTGCGAAAAAAGAAGTTCCACACAATAAATTAATCTACACCATCCATACAAATTTCTATATTATTATAAGTGATGTATTTATTGGGTAAAATAAAAATCAAGTACTGGCAACATTTTAAAGCTTGCTTGCTGCTTGCTGCCAAAGTGCCAACCGCCACTCAATTCAATTCGTATTCGTTCGTTGCGTCGCGTCGTGTCGGCAAATCATATTTTGTCTGTCCTGAATTGCTTTAGTGAGTGGATATTACCAAAATTAGCTGATTATGATAATGGACGAGGACGGAACTATAGAAAACATCCTGGTATCCTGGGATGTGCCGTCAGAAGTCGTGGAGAACTTCAAAAGTAAGTTGTGCATTTTTATGATGATCTATGGCGGCGGCGGTTCCGTGTGGGTAGTCGGTAGGCGATGTAGGTAAGATAAGATCTTGATCGTGAATTCGTGATATAAAATTTCAATCCGCTCGAAACCGCCGGGCGCCGCCGCGTACCTAACTACCTACCACCGACCGCCGCCCGTGGCGGTCGGTGGTAGGCATGTTTTTCCAGCATGCCGTTTTAAAATAAATGAGAACCAAACTATGTTTGTATGAAGCGTCGACCGTGCTAGCGACTCTTTAGATAGGATAAATTAATACGCTATTAGATCCCGTTTAGATAAAATAATGTGTGTACCTAAGTAAATCGTGAAAGCTTAAATCAATAGGTACCTATACCGAAAGCGTAATGTATTAGCAGTATACTTACCTAATAATTAAGTACTTACATAATTAAATTAGGTATACTGTTCCATTGTCATCTTATTTGACCATGCTACTTAGAATGAAAACAAAACTAATTTCATGGAGTAGTGTTTTGGGTCGCACTTACTGGTACTTAATGCTAAAATAAAAAATACTTTTATGTTTACCTACAGCTCATATTCATCATTTGTACCTAATCAATTAAAAAATAAGTTTTTTTTTTACAGAAAATGATATAGGCAAAGAACAATTCAAATATTTGGTTTCGAATGATATTTATTTGAAAGAACTTTGCCCGCATATTGGGCACCGAATTAAACTTAAAAGTAAACTACAGGATTACTTAGACTCAGTTGCTGATACTGAAACCTCATCTTCTTTAAATGAAGATTTAATGATTATTAATGCTAACTGTCAAGAAGCGATGCAATTTGATCAAGATCAATCAATTGTTCTGACGGATATCACTTTAGACTTGGATTCCTACTTAAATATACCAAGTAGGCTTTCACTGCCAGAATTTGATTTGAAGACTATCCTCCAATCATCTCCACAGGGAAATAGTGTTTTAAATTATTATCAAAAATACAAACAATTGAATTCACAAAAAAGAAACATTGTTGTTGATGTTTTGATGAAACATCACTACACATTCATTGTTAACAAGTAACTATTGAGTCACTTATGTTTTCCCATTGTAGAACTATTGTAGTTTGTTTTTCTACTAAGTATACATATTAGATTAAGTAGTAGTGTATGTAGGTTAAGTAGCTATGGTAGAATAGTTCTAGACACACAGTAATCACCATGCAGTATTTACTTAACAATGTAGAATAATGAAATATAAGCTTATTTAAGGTAAATGTGTGAAGTGCGGTAAATCCTAAGATTTACCAACGCCAGGTGGTAAATGTCCTTTTTGCACATTTACCTTAACATGTATAGGTACTGCCCAAGTACCTAGCTAATAAAATATATTACAAGTAATTATAGGAGTTCAGACAGCATTAGTTTAGACTCGGTACTTGCATGTCAAATCAAGTGGATTGTATACAACCTAGTGCGGTTCCAGTGAGAGATTCTAAATAAATATCCTGATTCTAAATAACTTCATTCTATATTAGGCAATGAACACTGCTGTCTGGTTTACATAATGTCATTTATATTTCAATACGAATGGAAATAATCAGTTTTTTTTTTCTCAGCAACATCAAACCAGAAGAATTCAATTTGCTAGCTGCAAAAATTGTTTCACTTTTCCCTACAGAAAGTATATACACATATTATATGAAAGCTGTGCCAACATCCAAATCTGCCTCAGGAAGATATGTGCCCTCTAAAGGCAAATTAGTGGACAAGGTCCGAAATCTGCTCTACATATCAGGAGCAAAGCGTAGGAGCACTAAATCCACTTACTCTATTAGGGATTCAGATGCAGAATCTGTGAAAAGTAATCAAGGTAAGTACCTAAAATATGTTTATTAAATCATTGAGCTAGTTAAATTGTATTGTTTGGGGCTACTTACACAAAAAATATACTCCGTGTTTAAATGTCAGGTTTATAGGAAACATGAAAAGACAATCCGTCCAGTCTTAAAGATGTAGTGAATAATCATTTGGTATCGTATTTTGTAGGATTAGTCTCGGTATAAATATTCTTCTATTAATTGGTGTTTTCTGCATTTTATGTTCTTTAAGAGATTTTCTTCTTTTTGAGATTGGAAGGTACATACCTACTTCAAAACACTTTCACAAAGTATGGAAAAGTTACAATACATTTTTTCTTGGATTTATTTCAGAGGCGGTCTCAAATGATGACGCTATTTGGCTGAAACATAATAATGAGCCATGGGACCAAGTTTGTGAAAGGTGGAATAACACCTTTGAATTAAGACACAAACAACAATTTCAAACTGTACACGAATTTCTCGAAACATGGCCCATTTTAAAAGACGGCAAAGCAGATACTCTGGTAAAACATTTCTCAAAATAATTTCATTTAAAAAATTGACATAGACGGCCTGAGGCATTCTATTTGAATTACTGAATGAACTCTTTTTCAAATGGTCTTATTTTCAACATTTACCCTACTGTCCCATTTGGAATGCTCACTCTGTATTATGCAACTCTGTTTCATATTTCCTAATTGTTACAGATTCTTTTGGATTTTGAGAAACAATATAAAGAGAAGTCACTTAACTTTTATAAAAACTGGGAACATTTTTTCTCGAAACTTTTGAAGCTTAGAGAAAGTATGGTGACTAATGAAGATGCAAAAGCTATCATTGAAGGTCTAGGAAATATCATTGACGACGGTAAGTACCTACATATTTATCCAGTCTGTGTTGGCCTAGTGGGCCTTCACCAATGCAATTCACCCTGCCTATGAAGCTAGCAATCCCGGGTTCAATCCCCGGTTAAGGCAAATATTTTTGTGATAAACACTAATATTTGTACCAGAAATTTAGATCTTTTCTATCTATTTATAAGTATTTATAGTAGCCATGTTGGTATATCGTCCTAGTACCCATCTGTGCCATGCCATGCGATAATACAAGTCTATCTTGAGTTAAATTTTGGAGTAGGATAAATCGAGTTTAAGAACAAATTACTCACCGATACAGAATATAACATTGGTATCCCACCATAACATACAAATGTAATAATTAGGCCAAATTCTTATATGCCACCAAAAGTACTTAGTGTAAAAAAACTTGGTCTTTTTAATATAATTATGTGTTTTGGTGTGAGATCAATGGTTGAGTAGTCGAGACTAACATACTTATTACACTTCATATGACATGATCAATAACAATGCATTTTAAATTGGTTGTCTTATTAAAATCTGTACCTACTTATTAATTTCTTTTAATGTTTTATTTCAGACAAAAGAATACCTGTCCAGATTTACCTGTTAGGTTTTTTAATACCACCCAAAGGCCGAAAATCAAGAAAAGTCAAGTTCTCAACTTCTGAATCAATCCGGGGCTTATTGGTTCAAATAGATGTAAGTATTGCATGTACCCAATTAAAATTGAATGGATGGATATAGGGTGGTTCAGCCGGTTTTCGTCCACTTAGTGGAGTTGCCATCTTTGTGATGCGAAAATAATATAATTATGTTGAAGTGCCCCAATTAGTTCTAGCTTTTGCGACTTCTTTTTTCGTCGAAGTCGTTTATATCGCACCTCCATTCAAACTTCCACCCCCTATTTGTTTATGATTTCCGGGATAAAAACTATCCTATGTCCTTCCCTGAGATTCAAACTATCTCCATACCAAATTTCATCTAAATCGGTTCAGTGGTTTAAGTGTGAAGAGGTAACAGACAGACAGACAACCGATTTAGATGAAATTTGGTATAGAGATAGTTTGAGTCCCGGGGAATAGCTAGTATCCGATAAATTCAACATATTGCTTAGTGCACAGGTTACGAAATAGTAAATGATATCTGCTTTCTCAAAATTATTAAATTATTTTTGGTTCTTCATACAAATAACTTTGAATGCTCTGTCCCTACATATACACGCTGTGGTTTTGTAAACGTGATAAATTTAACAGACGTGCTGTCATAGCAGTAGATAGTGCGATTCTATGCTCAGTAATAAACACCAATAATTTTTAATTAGGTAAGTACTGATAATATATATTTTTTAATTGTAACTAAAATCATGCACGTATTACTTCTACCATGCATTTTTACCTAATTATAAGCGAACAGCTGAGGCCGGGTCAGTGACCTAGCAGCAGAGGTTTACGAATAAAAAAGCGATCCTAATTCATACCTACCTCACAACCTACTTAATTTGATGCCAGGTCAATGTTCGATTATATTTGAATTAAATCTTAAAAATATGTTGGGGATATTTTTTTACATACTTACCTACCTAAATTTAAAAAAAAATGGTTATTTTTTTTGCTAATTTTTTTTTAGTTTCAATAATCTAGTACGTAACCTCCAAAAATTCACCACGTTTTCAAAACCACAGCGTGTTACCATGAAGAGAAAGGAACAGAGCCATCGCATCTTCGAACTTCGATTTTAATAGTAGAGCCTCTGTTGAGCTGGGGAATATTCCTGGGAATTATGGCATGACTTTAATATTGTGTTTTTAATGCAGGACGCCGGAGATATCGACCACGTAATCCAAACCCAGAAAACTAAGGCGGCAGCGCGGAAAGACACCGTGCAACCATACGTGCTCATACAAGGACCGCTGCAAAACTTCTCCCAGATATACATAGTAATTGATGATGTCAAATACCACATGCAGTCAGCTGCAAAGGCGTTCGACTTATTGTTCAAGATATACCACGTCTTTCACGCTAAGTATCCCCAAGTGGCTGAGCACCTCCACATAATCATTCAAAAAAAAGTGTACCAAGTCCATACAGCGTATGATACAGTACCACCATATATAGTCGATGTTTTAAACTTAGATGTGTAAAATTTGGTTTTAATAGTAAGGTTGAATAAAAATTCGTCAATGTAAAAAGATGTTTACTGAATTTTGAGCTGACATTTGGTCTTATGGACGTGTATAAAGCCCTGCCTAAATGTAATTTCTTGATTGCGTATGCACCGCCTAAAATTTATCTGCTTTGTTCTAAGGTTGACTGTTAGAGAATACCTTGTGGCGTCAATTTTGTACGAAAAAAGTAAAATAAATCCATAAAATGCTGTGTACCGAGTGCAAAGCGGATGTTGGTAATTTTAAAAAATACATTTTCCATTTAGAACTAATTCATAAAATAAAAAATAACTTTCATTGTCCTATTGAAAATTGTCAGAGAATGTATGGTACAAAGTATCCTTTAAAAGATCATTTGACAATTTTTCACAAATTGTTTGATAATCGCCGACTTGACAGTAAGCCCATGGAAAGAACATCGCATCCGGATTCTGCAATATGTAATAATATAACTATAAATGAAACTCAAACACATGATCCTATAAAGTTAAATAGTTCTACCAAACTTAAATCTAACAGTGAGAACTGTACTAAAGACAGTGAGGATGTAACAATGCAATTTCAAAAAGACCTTCACTTATCTGTTACACTTCTTATATCGAAATTGTACAGTAACTTAAACATGCCAAGAAATCAAATACAAAACGTAATCGGTATTTTTAAAAGTTTTCTTGCTGATTCAGTAACTTACATAGAAAACCAAATTCCAGTGCTTGGAAATATTGATAGTAACGACAAATGGCCAATGAAGAATTTAAGTATGTGCTTGGATATTTTGAAGAACTGCTTTAAAGCAATTGAAACCGAACATAGACTCATAAACTTTTTTAATGCGAGTGGTAAGTTCGTTAAACCAATTAAGAAAAAAATCGGTGTCTCTAAGGCACCAAAAAGAGTAGATTCCAAAGTTATTATGTCTTTAAAGGATGAATACGTTCATTTGGTACCTTTGAGAAATAGTTTAAAGTTGTTTTTAGAACTACCACACGTCCTGCAGACCATACTAGATTATCAAAGATATCTTAGTAGCACCGAAAATTTATTGCGAAACGTTGTTAATGGAGTATTATGGAAAGTTAGAGCCGAACATGAACATAGCTCAGATATTTCAATTCCTATATATATTTACTATGACGATTTCGAAAACGGCAATCCATTAGGCAGTCATGCCGGTAAACATAAAGTCGGTGCTGTTTATTGTAGCATTGCAACTATTCCACCGCAGTTTGCCAGTCGTCTGGAAAATATTTTCTTGGCTCTGCTTTTTTATTCAAGCCACAGAGTAAAATTTGGTAATAAAGCTGTTTTTCAACCTTTACTTAGCGAATTGAATTTTTTGGAAAGGTGTGGTATAGACATACATTCTAATAATGAGAAACTAAAAGTAAAATTCTACTTGATTGCTTTATCAGGAGATAATTTAGGACTTAATTCTATTTTGGGTTACATGGAAAGTTTTTCCGCCAATAATTATTGTCGAATTTGTACTATGGATAAACAAGAATGCCAAACTGCCATCTCAGAAAATGAAGAAAAAATACGATCACGAGCTGATTATGATCATTGTCTAGCCAATAATATTGGCGTAAAAGAAGACTGTGTATGGAACAGTCTAGACAGCTTCCATGCTTGTGAAAATACCAGTGTAGATGTCATGCATGATTTATGTGAAGGAGTTCATAGATATAGTATGGCTTCAATAATACAATCATTTATAAACAGAAAGGTGTTTACGTTAGAGCAATTAAATTCCAGAACTAAATACTTCACATATACTAGATCCGAACATAATCACCCCCCACCCATAACTAAGCAACATTTGTGTAATGGAATCATAATATTTTCGGCGTCGGAGATGTTATGCTTTGTGAGAAATTTCCGTTACTTTGTCGGTGACTTGGTTGACGAAACAGACGAAGTGTGGATTTATTATTTGCTTTTATTAGACTTGACAGAAACGTTAACCGAACAAACTATATCCACAGAACATGTAGCCAATTTGAAGCAACTGATAAAAGAACACCATGAAATTTACATAGAGCTATTCAAAACTTCGTTGAAACCAAAATACCATTTTTTGGTACATTACCCGAGTGTGATAAGTAAATTAGGACCGCCTATATTTTACTCAGCTTTCAAATTTGAAGCTAAGCACAAAGAACTAAAAAGAGTATCACGTTCTATAGCGAGTAGGACAGACTTATGTTATTCGATTTCAATACGGTGCCAATTAAAGGACTGTAGCAGGTTTTTAACAAATGGTGGCTTTGAAAATAAAACAAATTGTGGAAAGCTAAAGCAATGCGTAAATATTCCGGATCATTTGAATGGAGATAATTATTATTCGAGTGCTACTTTTGAAAATAATGGATATATTTATGATAACATGTCCGTTGTTTTGTTGGAATGCAAAGATGACAATCCAATATTTCTGTTAATTAATGATATATTAATCAGGGATAAAGATTTTAAATTTGTCATCTTTTCATGTACTGTGTTACAAATAATTAACTACAGTACTCACCTCAAGGCATATCGGGTAAACAAAACGAATGAATACAAATACGCATCTTTGATTGAATGTGTTGATCACATGCCAATGCCTCTTCGCTCAGTAGGTGGTAATTTGTATGTTTCATTTTATAAATAATCATTTACTTATTTGATAAAATAATATGATTTAATTTTACATAAAAAAAAGTATTCTTGTAAAGCTGTTAGGAAGAAGAGTAAAGCAAATAATCCATGACAATCGTTTGTAATTTAGCATATAAGAAAATAATATTAGAATTTAATGACATTATGAAAACCGAAACGTCAGTAACCTCCACACAATTTCCTTGAATTGTAATTTAGGTTGCGATTTCAGGAAAAGTAACGCGGAGCAAACACGTCATGTTTATTAAATATGCCGCTATAACTTATGATTTTGTAGTAAACTATGTATGATAAAATTGTAAACATAATTATATATTATTAGGGTGCATCATATTTTGTCGATTTTTTTGTTTCTTTCGGATCGCCTGTTCGTTTCGTTAATCCACTTGAGAAAACAATACTGTAGGTATTTCAGAATTTTTATTTATATTTTAGGGTACTTACCTGTCTACGCTACCGCCCAAGGAAAATCTTAAAAAGGTCACAAATTTTTTTCTTACTTTGCAATTATAGCTATACATTGTGTAGCTACTTATAAAAAAAATTCAGGATTCTGGTTTTTCTAACATTCAAAATGGGTAGTAAAACAACATCAGTTATTTATTCTAGTTTTCATCTCAGATTTTCTTTGGACGGTAGCGAACCCTAAAACTTAGTAATAATAATACATTGTATTCTTTATTCAAATAGATAATTTTAGAATGTTATATAGGTACCTATATCAATATAAATTACTTTGTTTAAATGTTGGATACTATAATGTAGTATCCTGCAGTATCCTGTAGTATCCTATAGTGTCAAGTACCTAATTTTCAGAATAAATGATAAACTTACATTTCACTTTTATTTCATTATTTAGTACAAACATCTTCCTAATAGGTACCTACAAATGGGGTTCGAAAATGATTTGGCTTGTATAGATTAGGTTTGTTGAGGTTTAGGTTTTTGATGTATATATTCAAGCGTTTTATTCTTGTTGTAAAATGGAACTTAGGTATTCCGTTCAAATCACATGTAATACGTTTTTCTTTTAATGCGTGTTTAATTCTTCTTGTAGAGAGTTACATTCTTGTTGTAAAATGGAACGTATTCCATTCAATTTACCTAAAGCTCTTATCTTGTAGTTAAATATCATAGCTATTAAGAACAAGATATCTTAAATTTGAAGATATCTTGTTCTAAATAGCTATCATATTTAACTCGTATAAGATAAGAGCTTTAGGTAAATTGAATGGAATATGTTCCATTTTACAACAAGAATATAACTTTCTACGAGAAGAATTAAACACGCTTAAAAGAAAAACGTATGTGATTTTAATGGAATACGTTCCATTTTACAACAAGAATAAAACGCTCTTGAGTGAATTATCTCAGCTATTTAGAACAAGATATTTTCGTTCTTGGGCCAAGTCATTTAGCTTTTAAAAAAAGAGTTTTTCTTTTTTGGGGGGAATATGGAACCCTATTACAACAAGAATAAAACGCTCTGGAGTGAATTATCTCAGCTATTTAGAACAAGATATTTTCGTTCTCGGGTCAAGTCATTTAGCTTTTAAAAAAAGAGTTTTACCTTTTTGGGCGGAATATGGGCCCTTTTACAACAAGAATAAAACGCTATTGAGTGAATTATCTCGGCTATTTAGAACAAGATATTTTCGTTCTTGGGTCAAGTCATTTAGCTTTTAGAAAAAGAGCTTTACTTCTTTGAGCGGAATATGGTCCGTTTTACAACAAGAACAAAACGCTCTTGGGTGAATTATCTCAGCTATTTAGAACAAGATATTTCCGTTCTCGGGTCAAGTCATTTAGCTTTTAAAAAAAGAGATTTTCTTTTTTGGGCGGAATATGGGCCCTATTACAACAAGAATAAAACGCTCTTGAGTGAATTATCTCAGCTATTTAGAACAAGATATTTTCGTTCTCGGGTCAAGTCATTTAGCTTTTAAAAAAAGAGTTTTACCGCTTTGGGCGGAATATGGGCCCTTTTACAACAAGAATAAAACGCTCTTGAGTGAATTGTCTCAGCTATTTAGAACAAGATATTTTCGTTCTTGGGTCAAATCATTTAGCTTTTAGAAAAAGAGCTTTACTTCTTTGAGCGGAATATGGTCCCTTTTACAACAAGAACTAAACGCTTTTGGGTGAATTATCTCAGCTATTTAGAACAAGATATTTTCGTTCTTGGGTCAAGTCATTTAGCTTTTAGAAAAAGAGCTTTACTTCTTTGAGTGGAATATGGTCCCTTTTACAACAAGAACAAAACGCTTTTGGGTGAATTATCTCAGCTATTTGGAACAAGACATTTTCGTTCTTGGGTCAAGTCATTTAGCTTTTAAAAAAAGAGCTTTACTTCATTTGAAACGTGTTCACTGAATAAAATATTACTTGAAACAAGTACCCAATATTATTTGAGTCAAGATCTTTTGGGTTTTCGATATAAGGAAAGTCGAAAACGTCTTCGATTGAGATACAATATGTTTCGAAACAACAGTTTTTAGATTTTAAGTCTAGAAACAATTAAGTTTTGATCTAAATAAGTAGTTTTTGGACTAAGAACTATAATATGAAACATAAAATATTTCAATCGAAGACATTTTCGACTTTCCTTATATCGAAAACCCAAAAGATCTTAACTCAAATAATATCACTTGTTTCAAGTAATTTTTTTTTCTGTGTAGTATTGAATAATAAAATGGATTGCCGACGATGTCGAATCAAAGCCACACAAACGAATTGTTACATAGAAAAGTTTTCTACGAATAGAAGCTCTTTAAAAGTTATTTCAGTTATGTGTTTGTTTAACTTATACATTAAGGATAGTTACTATGAAAAAGGTAAGCCTAAGTATTACGAAAAATGTGAATAGAATTTTTATTAATATTAAGTGGCCCGGAAAAGTTTCAAGATCCTCTGTCAGTATTCATAAGAAAAAAATATTCTAGTCATGTCTTGAGACTGTTATTGGCAGATAGCTGATGTCTTAAGGAGTTACTTAAGCTACTTTTATTTTAGAAAAAGTATTCAGGCTGATGATGAATCAGAAATGAAGACATTCTCCAGAGAACTAAGGTTACTGACGTAGCCCGAAGAATTGCCAAACTTAAGTGGCAGTGAGCAGGGCACATTGCTCGCAGAACTGATGGCCGATGGGGTCGAAAAGTACTGAAGTGGCGACCGCGAACCGGAAGACAAGCCTCCCTCCAGCCTATGTCCAGCAGTGGGACGTCTTTCGGTTGAAATGATGATGATGATTCAGGTTCCGCGCATAAATATTTAGCACAGTTTCCACCGCGGAAGAGTAATGAGCCAGAAATGGCTAAGCGAAGCGGAGTTCGTTTTCATGAAATAGATTTGAGTTTCTACCAAGAAAGAATTTAGTCGTCCGATTCCTACCGCAAAAGAGAAATGATACAAGAATAAGTTTGAACAGAGCGAGCTCACTTTTACTCTTTTCGTAAGCTGAATCATCCGCTTGACTCTTTGTCGGTGGAGACATATGTAACCAGTTTTCTGTTGGAAGGTACGAGTACATGAAGTCATTAATGGGTCCGCCCCGCTTGATGTGGAAACTGGGCTTTAAAACCCTCTAAATTGTCGCGGGTAACAGTTAGTTCGATAAATGCTTTGAGTTACTTAAATAAATAAAATGAAGGTCGCTGGACATTAAACACAGCGCCATCTAGTGCCACACTAAACAACGAGGCTTGTGTCGTAGACACCAGATAGTTGATATACTACATAATAGGCTTGTTTCCACCATCAATAAATTGCAAATCTATTTAGTCCGTCAGTTAGAGTATTGGAAAATAATGGACACGTATTTTTTGTTTTTGTAAATCAACGAGTATTGACAAAGATAAAACGCATAAAAACTCGGGAGTGGGGGCTCGTGAAGTCAGTACTCACTACGAATGATACCGAACAGTGACGTATTGGGAATTTTAAAAGCGTCGTATCTTCGTCAATTTTGGTTTATGTGACAAAAGAAAAACTACGGGTCAAATATTTTTTGATAATCTAAGTGACGGACTAATTAGATTTTTTCAGTTAACAAGCCTAAGTTAGATTTCAGTTAACAAGCCTATTATACGTAGTTGTATCCAGCAACCAGTATATTTAATGTAATTGTTACTTGAAATTATACAAAGTTATTATTTCCAATTATGCTTCCTATATTTTAAGAAGAAGAGAAAAGTAAATGTCAATCTGTCAAGTAATGTCACTTGGATGAATAATTCCATTATCCAATTTATAGGATTACTAAGTGATGGATCGAACAAAATTATGAATTTTCTTTTTTACTGTTGCCTCCGTATTATATTGCGTATTCGGTGATCGAGTGTCAAATACTTATTGAAATGAGTTTTTTTTTTGTATGAAGTTAACTGTTTTTAATGGTCTCGTTGTTTTATGCGCTACTGCTAAGTATGAGATTTTTGTTTTAATTTCCAGGTCGAACAAAATGTTATCGGGTTTTTCGGTTAGCACACTGTTTTAAGCTTACACGGTTTAAAACTAAACTATTGGTAATTGGGTGCAAGCCTTGAAATGAGGGATACTAGACCTTATTTGCAACAATTTTAACCCGATAACTTGGGGTCCAAAGTGGGTGGTTTTTGAGAAATTGAACTTTTAAAATTTTCCCTGAAATGTTCCACCTTTACACCATGGAGTGCCTATTGTGAGAAATCTATACCATTCAGAATGTTAGACTGATACTTTTCTGATAGCTCATGAACGGATATATTCTCCGAAAACCAATTAGTCAAAACACTACATCTGCCTTTGGAAAATAGGCGCCATTAAGGTCACCTTCAGCACGAAAGATATTCCGTTAGTGACAATATAAGTTTTTTTCTTCGGTTAGGAATTCTCAATTACACATGGAGTCCGGATTGGTGCCCGGGTGATAGTAATTACTATAATTATGGTATACTTCTTCCAACCAGTTCGGAAAACAGGCACAACATTATATGTATTATTATAAAACATTATGAAAACGGGTATTTATCGCGAATTTACCTTTAATTTAAGCCCGACGTTTCGACCCACTTTTATATGTTTTATAATGTGTTCTGATCGTGAAAGTTTAAAAAGACAACATTATGTTATGATAAGTAAAGCTCATTTTAAATCGATATGAATTCAACATTTATTAATATTCTGATGTTGTTTCCTCTTCAAAAATACAAAATGATGACGGATTCCAACAAACAGACTATGAAGTGAAATGCACTTGTTGATAAATTGATACAAAAATAATCTTTTTTAACTCAACACTAGGAATTAGTCTTTAAAAATAGGTGTATAGTGTTTTTCAGAAAAAAAATTCTTCGTTTTACATACGAGCCAACCATTCGATATAAATTAAAGTTCATAACATCACACCTGTATTTCCCAAAGGGTTTGGCAGTGGTGTTAGAAATAACCAGAAATCCGGGATAAAAAGAAATTACTGAATTACTCTACAATTATAGAAGCCTGGGTTTCTGTGCAGGAAGCAATATGTTTGTGTCCAGTTAATAAAATAAAAAATAATATCGCTGGACATTACACACAGCGCCATATAGTGCCACACTAAGACAATAAAATAGACAATAGACCCGTCCGCAATGGGACATAAACATAACTGGCGAACTGTGGGTGTACTATTAGATAGATAGATAGATAGAATAGTCTTTAGGTATTAAGTACACCATAAAATTACAGATACGATAAAAAACAAAGGGTGACACAATGGGCGGTCTTATCGCTAACAGCGATCTTTTAAAGACAACCTTTGGATGGATTTAGGGGGAAGGAGAGACAATATTAAGTACAACTCTGCATGTCGCTTCTAAAATTACAGTCGTGATGTTATGGTATGTTATTCACCGCTAACAACCCCTTCGGAGGATAAAAGCAATATGTAACTTATTGAAAAAAAAACCTGGCACGTAACGTGAGCTCCTAACAGTATTTGGTCACAAATCGGCTTAACCAGTACCTGAGCAAGTATTACGTGTTTATTTTCGAGGAATCTGCTCAAGCGAGCATTTGGAGACTTTAGCCGCATTGTGAAAACATTTGCCTTTGGTTACGTTTTCAACGTTCTAGGGAAACTGCGGTATTGTAACTGCAAATTGCGACGAGAAAAAAGTGAGTTTGGTGGCTAAGCTGAATTCTATTCTTCGTGAGTGGATACTTCCAACAGTCAATAAGCATCATTTTAAGTCTTGTGGAAGTGTGTACTTGAAAGATATTAAGGCAATTTACTTGGTCTAGTGGTCGCAAGCTTGACGGCTGAGCGAGAGGTTCTGAGTTTAATTCCCAGATCCGTGATCCGTGGTTTGGTTTTCCTATTAGGATTTTCTCAGCACGTAGAGTTTGTGATTGGGTTTTTCCATCGAGGTTTTTTCAGCCACGAGGGATTTGTGCCCGGTACTTGGCAATAGGCTTGTCCCCAATAGGATGTTAAATATAACTGTCTACATGAGAGTGTATTATTAGGTACAATTCTGCCTTACCATTCGGGGATACAGGCGTGATGTGATGTGCGTTTAATTCACTGTATCTAGGGCATGCGGGTTTCGGCCTGAGCTATTGAAAGTGTTTTCCCTGGTTTTACTATAGGACCGAAAACGGACTTCACAAGCCCTAACTGGATCTAGTTGATATTTACAAAAACATTTTCAAACAATTGCTATGCGAGCAACGTTTCATATTGATGCGGAATTTTTAATTTTCAACCTTTTGCCTGCATGGTTGGGTGCAGTTTTGAGTGGGGAAGCTTCACTTTAGGTTGCTCAAAATACCAAGAGCTTCGTGAATTGGTTTCAAACTAATATTTTAACTTGCTGAGCTAAACAAAAATGTTTTACCCGTATTTTTTTCATTTTTGTAATCTTTCCCGAAATCTTTGATTTCGCTAAACCTCGCAATGAAATACTGTTGCTCCAAAATAGCTCTGTGATCGGGACAGTTTATATAAATGGGTCATTAAATTGATTGTTTACCAGTTGTAGTTATAGACTGGGCAGAACAAATATTAATTAGTTCAGTTAAGTATTTAATTAGTAACTGTTGAGAGGTATGAGGAACGGGGTGCAAAGTTGTACCTCTTCTCCTATTGTTAAGGAAGGATCCTACGATCAGAAGAGGAGTTTCACACATTATACACTATCTTACGTCTCGCGTACGGTCGGTCGTGACGTCAGCGAGAACAAAATACGGCTGTCGGTCGCCGCTGACTTCAGCGTCGCAGTATGGTGCTATACAGGGTGTAAACCACCTCATCACAAAGCCGTTAACCAAGCATTCTGTACATCAAAAGTAACTTTAAGCAAAAGATATTGCTGGGACACAACTTTTTTTTTGAGGTTATAAATCATGTTTTGTAGTAGAAATCAATGTAACGCACTTAAAACATTGTGCTGATTGATGGATTGAATAGAACGGGGGGTCATGGAGGTTTTAAAATCTTACAAAAAACACTTGTATTTAAAAACTTGACCCCCCATATCTCCGTAACTAGAAGGTTCCCAGGTATGGTGTAGAACAAAAAAATGATCGCAATGATGGGGAGAACAAGTGCCTTTCGGCTTCGTGAAGAGGTTTTTTACACCGTTTATAGAACAATGTATACTCGCGGGCGACTGACAGCGCGACAAGAATTCAAGCCTTAGGGACCATCATTGTCGACCAGCTGGCGGACACTGGCCAGGTGGTGGCATACCTCGAGGAATTAGGACAGGGGTAGTGTCAAGTGGGCTACTGCCTGAGATTCCTCGGGTTTTTGTTTCTGTGCTTATCTCGCGGATTGATTGCGCGATGCAAGATTTTTACTTCCCAACTTGCGTCGAAGATGTCGCTGCAGATCTTTTTTAAAATTTAGATTCGTCGCTACAACTGGTGATCTTCCTTTAAAATAAAAAATAAAATAAAAAATATATTAAATGAATATAACTACAGTATAATCTCACTAATCCGGCACCCTCCGCCCACGCCTCCCTCGCCCTTCTATACCTGTGCGCTTCGGTCGCTGCGTCGTCGACTAGCAGTCTAACCTCAAAACTTATAACTAATATTGGAGCCACCAACTACTACAACTGCTGTAAGAGTTAAACCAGATGATGCATTGATTTGTATCAATACCTGCTTATCATGGTCAGAAGAAAACAGCATATCTGCCAAAGATATTATAATCCTTCGCAACATGCGAGAAAAGGTTCTAAGCATGACTACAAGTTGCACAAAAGCAGACCTCAATTAAGGATTATTTAAAACTAGTTAATTACATATGTACCTACATGTTAATTTAATACATTACATACATTTATTCCCTCTATGAAATGCTTTAATCCAGTAATCCGAACATTCCAATAATCCGGCACCCTCTGGTTTTTAATAGTGCCGGATTAGTGAGATTACACTGTATATTTAATTTAATTGCATTGTAATTTTATTATTTTTATGTAATTGCTAATTACTGAATATGTACTGCATGCTATTAGTAAATTAAGATGTAAAATCTCGATAGTTCAATGTCTGTGTAATTTGGGAAATAAAGATACTTATTATTATTATTTTCTTGCAAATAAATGTATCACTAATTCATTCAATAAATGAAGGTGCTGTTTAAGGTGTTCTGATGAACAACACTCAGATATAATAATGGCCTCGCATTGTAGAGAGCACTTGACACAAATGATATATATAAGTACTAGTATGTGTCACCTGACACATACATCTACACTTTCAAGTATTTCCCACGCTTATTCATTCACAGCTAGTTGTTACCCGCGGTTTCATTCGCATTTAAAGAATTTGCAGAGAATTGACATAAACCACTCTTCTCTGTAGTAGTATTTATATGTAGTCTTTACTGCACATAGTTTCAGAGCCAGAGGCTCTTGCACGAAATGTAATCTCGTCGATTCAAACGATTTTTAAATTGAAAACACAGCTATCTAGCATTTGGGCTTACATTTTTTGCGACAAGCACAAGGCTTATGGAAACAATTCGAAGTGCAAGTAAAAATAATTATTTGGTTTCTCTTGTATCGAGGCGAAGCATATTTTTAGCATGGTAGAAGCTGATAATTGTTCTTTTATTTTAAGGATATGGTTGCTCGGAAACGACTCCAAAAAACACAAAAAAAAAGACTAGGCCAAATGGTGATGATTCGTGGAAACCTTTACATTTTAATGTTGGCCTTTAAACGCTAAAGTGTTTTTATTATTTATTTATTCAGAAGTAAACTCGTACATTTAAGATGGTGCCAACATAATCTCATTAGAGTTTCACCGTGCACCAAGATCATCGACTACATAATTTAGAATTAGATGATTATTATTGATGATTTATGTGTGTTTTTGTATTTTGCAGGGATCACCAATTGCGCGTTTGATTCTGTCTGAGGTCGGAGATAGTGGCGCGATCTTCGAAAATTCTTGTAGGAATAGGATAATTGAGTGAATACGGCTGCAATAAACTTTTTAACAACATTCTTCGACTCCTAAATGATTCACGATAATAATTGACACTAAAACCTTATCCTATTCCATCTATTTGGACAGTCTCTATTACCACAAATATTCAACGAATATAAACAAGATGGAGACAGACAAATGAACTACGTTTTTTATTATCTCGGTGATCGAAGATATTCTCTTTGCTAATTGAATGGTGAAGGCCACATTGTTCTTAATTAAAAGTTGATAGTATCCTTAATAGAGTAGATAAATGTAGGTTTCGTGTTTCTAAGGGAAAAGTGACTGAGTTAGTAGTGGAATGTCTTTCTTTTTTTATTCTCTTTTATTGAATACCTTTCAACCGTGTCGTTTTAGGTTGTGTACCTAAAGGCCCTGTTTTAAGCTAACACAAGTGGTCTGTCTATCATAGGGCTGTATCTCGGCACCCTTACTGTTACAGCTAGCCTTAGACATCCCACTGCTTGGGCTTAGGTCTTTTCCCATGACTTCCAAATCCTTAGATCCAGGACCAATGTGGACTACTAGTCGTTGGATCTGTCCAGCTCGTCCCGTCATCTCGTGTGAGGTCTATCGCGTCGCCTTCTGGCGGTTTCAGGGCTCCACAACGTGGTTATTTTGCCTCACAGCTCGTTGGGCATACGCCAGACATGGCCAACCTAGTCCCACTTTAGCTTAGCAGCTTTTTGAGTAAAGTCAGTCAGTAATTTGTGTTTAGGATTTCGAAGGCATTTTAAATCGTGGTGCTATATTATGTGTTCCTTAGCCGTAGGTATCCCAGAAATTTGATGTTCATCTTATTAACAGAAGCCAATTTCATGTGAAATTGTACTGCAAACCAATTGGTATGAATATACATATAGATAGCATTTTGAGATAAAATCATACTCGAAAATAAAAAATCATTCTGTACACGTTCGCACGCCTATCGGGGAAAATATTGCCTCTTTGTGCAAAGTTCTTATTTTGAATACGTATAAAACTTTTGGGTAAAACCCTTAGTACTTTTATTCTTTCAGAATTTGTCATATTTTGTATAATGCGAAAGAAACAGTAATATTCAATTTGTCGAGTGTTTTTGTTCCCATAAAAGTTAAAAAACGCGCTTATTTTTCAAGATGTTTTTTACAAAGTGGATACTTAGCAAGGAGGTACTTCGTGCCCTACGTTATTCGTATTTAAGTTTAGTAACAAGTCGTAGAGATAAAGTGGAAAGTTTTGTATTGTGTAGTAATCTGAATTTATGAGTAAAGCTGAGTGTCTTTGTTCATGTAGGCTACCTACCAGTCACATAACATTACACCTTGTTATTCCTAAAGAGTTCAGCAGAGGCGTACCTAATAATACCTGCACCCACATTTCGCCAGTTACGTTTCAGTTGTATGTAATAAAGGGCGAGCCTATTGCCATCAAACAAATTTCACACAAATTCAATTTCAGTGGCACTAAAACTTTGCCCGACTCGGGAATCCAATCCAGGACCCCAAGATCAGCAGTTGCCCTTAAGACCCTTAGACCAACGAGGCAGTCATTACTAGCTATATTATTGCAATATAATTACATGGTTGGAAGTTTCCTCGGACGATGAAGACATAATTAATTGATGTTATTTCCAAAATTGTAGCTTAAAACCGCTCAAAATTTACATTAACAAAGGAACTTTCGTTGGCATAATTACTTTCATATCATTTAAAAATTTCGTGAAAGACAATCTTTAAAATGAAGTTAACTAACAATATTAAGAAGACATTTTAAAGGAACAAAGTTGTTTCTCTTCTTTATAAGACCCTCTTCAATATATCTGAAGAACTCATTAGGCAACCTTTTGACTCCATTGTTACCCATTTCCTAAGTAAGTGGAGTTCATGAAAATGCTTTTAAAATAGTTCTTTTAGAAGGGTTTTATAAGTATATTGTGTTCTTAAGCTGCTTATGTTAAGTATTTTGTTCGAAGTTTAAAGATCATTTGTACAAGTTAAGAAAGTTTTAATAAAAGTGGATTCGTTTGTAAAAAGGGCTGTTTGAAAAGTATTAGTGATTTTTGGAAAGGCATTTCAGTATTTATAAAATATAAGATGTGGACAGACGCAAAAGTAGTCATCAATTGCATATAATAATATAATTTACGTAGAGTTTAGAATACAAACGAATGATCATTATTTATTTTTGTTTTAAAAAATCTATCGATCTAGCGCCACACTAAGCAACGAGGCTTGTGTCGTGGACACCAGATGGTTGATATACTACGTAGATACTTTTTGTTTGTAAATACTTACTTATTATACATATAAACATCCAAACTCGGAAACAAAATGTCCATGCTAACCACACAAACATTTTCTCCTCTCCTCTCTCGGGAGGGTTCGAAACCCGGTGTTTCGAACCCTCCCGGGTTCGAAACCTAAGAACGTAAGGCAGCCTCACTACCGCTGCGCCATTCGGGTCGATCAAAAGCCGGGAGAATTTAACCCATGCCCATTTTCAGAGTCGCGCATAAGAGCACTCGACGAACGAGGCAGTCAAACTGTTACATTAATAATAATAGTAGTAAGTAAGATAATAGAGATGAGGACTGACTAAAAAACTATGATTCTGTTCAGTCCGTCAGTTAGATTATCGAAAAATATTGGATACGTGTTATTGGTTTTATTAAATTAATGTAAAATTACGAAGAAAAAACATCAAAGATCATCCACAAGAGAAAGTGGGGATTTGACGTCACTTTCCGGTAAAAAATGTATTGAAATGTGACGTCATACGACTTATCGACGCACTGTATAGTCTTTAATTTTTGTTTTATGGAATTCATTGTTAATTTTGTCAGCTGCCTTATTGAATCAAGAGATACTTGATTATATCCTCGTTCTGATAACAATGACCGTCCTCTGGGGCCAATAATGATGCATTTAATGGCACCCATATTGTGTGACGAATGGCCCCACTTGACCTCTCAACCCTACCATTTGGATGACCATCGAGAGCACTTCTGGGTCTTCGAGAGGTCCCAATTTTCCACTCGATGCGAAAGGGTTAAGTCATTATTGGTTTGTTACATAATTTATGTGTATCTATAATTCTATATTATGTATCTAATGTATTTATGGTGAACACTGAATACATAGTGATTGGTAATTCTAAGTTCTTTCAAAAAGTACGTCAAAAGACGTTTATTTTGAAAAATCGAACCCTTCAGGAATTTCTCATTTACAGCCTCGGAATTTCGATTTATTATTTTCAGATTCATTTAGAGTGGAGCTATGATGTATCTACTGATGTTTAAATAAAACATCAGTAGTTACATCATAGAACTGTTTATGATACTAGTGGCAATGAACCGGTTGGCCCCTTGTAACACGGTACTTACTGGCGAGTTGTGTGGAACCACTGGGTACATCTCCCTACTCCTTCTGGGATCACAGGTGCGATGTTCCTTCCATTTATTTACATTACATCATACTGCAATAATTTGACCAGTAAACTAAATCCCTTTACCGTAAAATAAATCTCTCGACTAACTGCAACAGCTAGCGCAATCTGAAATTCCTGAAATTGAACTGAAATTGCGGAAATTGCAGACTTCGTCGGCTGCAAGGGGCAACAAAATATTGGAGCAAAGCTTATTTACTAAGACTTCGGAATTGGCCCATAAACGGAACTTTATCTTATTATTGGACGGTTGGGAACAAACACATTTAAGAGTTTTAGAGAGGTTAGGAAATATTGTCGTATAAAAATTAAGATCTCGAAATTTTTTAATTTTGACTCACGAATGGTACTCGAGTCTCATGTACTTTACAGGGCGAGCCTATTGCCAACAATCGGGCACAAATTCCGACTCCTAGCTGAAATTGTAGGTGAAGATGAACCATTTAAATATATGCACAAATTGGTAAAAAACGCAAGAAAATTGTCATAGGTGTTAAAATTGTCAATTTTCTACCTGAAATTATACAGATGGTCAGTCCTCTTCCCTTGGGAACATTTCATGCGAATTTATCTACGATCCACGGCCCGTACCTAACAGCTATTTCTATGTAAACTAGACACAAATAGAAGCCTAACCAGAAGGTTGTGGGTTTATTGTTAGTATCGGCACAAAATAACGAATTTACACTACAAACGCAACACAGTAAACTGTTATTTTTAGTCCGTCAATGTGCCCACGCTTAGGCCATTTTACTAACTATATGACAGTATATTTATTGAATAACAAAGACAATCCGAAGCACTAGGTAACTAAATAAACAATAATATCGGCTTTGGTCCTCCTTGTGCTGATTTGCATCGGCAGTTTCTTCATCGCTTAATCACATTCGGGCAAATAACCCGCCAAATATTTCTTTTCCGCCAAACTATGCCGAAATATCGATGATTCACACACGAGTGACACAATTTGAAAAAAAAAAATCTAGATGGCCACTAGATGGTGGAGACACAACTTTTTAATTTTCGCCTAAGCACCTCCTCCCATAAAGTTATCCCAGTCTATATAATACCCATTTCTCTTCCTCCACGGATTGGGAACGTATTTACCTGAAACAAATAAAACAAAAAATATTAAACTTTATTCTAGTTAAGTCACTTAAGGTAAGCGTTCACCTGTCCGCATCGTACGCATCGTCCGCACCGTACGCATCGGACGCATTGCATCAGAAGGATCGTAGTATTCGATCCGTACGGTTATGTTTATCTACCCATGCTATAAATCCTCCATAAAAGTACCAATCTGAAAGCTAACTGAGCATATTGCCAACATTAAAACAACCAGTGTTTTTGTTGTTTTCTTCTGATCTCAACATCAATGTTGTGTGTTTTATATAGGTTCCTTAGTTCTCTAAAAGCTAATGAATTTATTACTGTAAGGGTATTTTGATTATGTGTCAAATACTGTTGTCAGCTGCGTTCGTTAAGACTAAGTGGTTACTGCAAGATTACATTTGTATTGTGTTGTACAACGATCTGATGCCCGCAACTCCACGTCAAAGCACGTTTTTGCGTATCCACCACGCGGGATGGGTTGGTAGATGTCAAGATTACATTTATATTGATATCAAAATTGGCATGCCATAACATTCGTTTTCCAAAATTCAAGAGAAGAAATGAGGGTGTACCTATAGGGACTCTGCTTGGCCCTTCGGAGATTGCAGGCGTCTATGTATGTGTGTATTTAATTTCTATTTTAATAAATACTTCTATGAAATATGTGTAGATGTAACGTAGTCTCCGCATGTTAGTATTCCATTAACTCTAAGTCTTGGTAAATAACTATTTACTTCTACTGAAGTAAACTTAATTCAAAGCTTACAAATCTTACTTGAATTTACACAGCGATGTTAGGCTAAGGCTCTGCTTGTGACGTGAAAGAGATGACGGTTCAAAACAAAATGTTTTGAGCATTGTTGAACTAACTACTGCTTTTAAGTTTTGTTTGGAATTACTAAGACATGCTGTTATCTATCTTTACAAATAAATAAAATTGAAACAGCTTATGAGTGAATGACGGTACTTATATTTAACATTTATTTTTTCACTTTTGTCTCTCTGTCTGTCTGTTTATTTCTGCTAATTTCCGAAAGGCTGGACTGATTCTATTGAGAGGTAATTTTACTGGAGGATAGCTGATGTTCTAAGGACTACTTTTTATTTCAGTAAAAGGGTTTGTGTCCTATTGCACTCACGCATTATGTTACTTAACTTCAACTCCCATATTATAGTGGGTCAGCCAATTGGCATCATCATCATCATCTGCGTAGCCTTTTCCCAACTATGTTTGGGGTCGGCTTCCAGTATCACCGGATGCAGCTGAATACCAGTATTTTACATGGAGCGACTGCCTATCTGACCTCCACAACCCAGTTAGTACTGGGGAATACGATACTCCTTGGTAAGACTGGTTGTCAGACTACGTGCTTACCAGCAATCGGACACAAATCGTTATTGGAAAAATTCAAATATGTATTCAATACACTTCCTCGAAAACTGGTTCTTTTCGCATTACGATTAGGTTCAAAATGCAGTGTCTTTCACACATGTGCGTTTTTTGACATTTTTGTTTTCCACACGTGTGCGGGAATGAAAACTGCCACAGATAACTATACCTATACTTAGTACAAATTGGTTCAACATTGGTGGACATTTGTTATTGCAGTTCTCGGATCAAAAACATCACCTACGGCTCGTGTGTTAATACCGCCTCGAAAACAATAACGAATTTTCTCCACTGGTATCAAAGTGTACGATACCCACAGCTCTCTAGACGTCTGATCTCATTGACACATAATAACTCTTGCAATGGAAACCCTTGCATATGATACAGATACAGATAAGAGCCCAGTCGTAAGCAAATGGCGCATCCATTTCCAACGGGATTCAATTAAATGTCGCAGACGCCACGCCATTGCTACCCGATCGAAATGCGATTGCGTGGAAATTGCTAACGATATTCTAGAACTATCTACGGAGTTTAAGTAAAGTGTGTATAGATCTGTTGTAAACAGAAAAGTAACATTATTAACAGTACAAAGAAAATTAAAGACTTTATATTAGCGGACCGTGTTTGTTAATTTCTTCGTTTTTTTAAGTTATTGATGAAAATATCCTTTCAATACACTTCCTCGAAAACAGGTTCTTATCGCACTACGATTTGCTTCAACATACAATGTTTTTAACAAGTATGAGTTTTTTTTCATTTTTCATCACGACTGCGGGAAAAAAAAACAATTTTCGGCTGAATAATACCCTCGCCCACTGCTCAAATGTTAATTCCGCCTCGAATGCATTAAGAAGCTTTCTCCACTTATATCAAAATGTAATATCTTTTAGCCATTTAAAGAAAATAACATATTCTATGATGTCAAAATAAGGTAGTCAGAAAAGTGTTGTAACGTGGTCGACTGTGTCATGAACGTAGTGGTAAGTAACTTTTGTGGAAGCTCGAGGAATTCGCAAAAAGAAGAAGAAGAAGAAGAAAATTACACCGATGAGGAGGAAGTGTCAGACTTTTACTGACTCCCAAACCTTAGTGAAACCATCACCCAAACCAATCCATGTTCCTTCCTCGCCCTCTAAGTTCCGGGGCCGCGGTATCTCTTTCGAACAGGCCCGCAACCCGAGAATTCAGGCGTTACAGTGATTTTTATAGACTTGTTTGGAGTGGACCTTTTACATATTCACAGCTTTGTGAAGATTCTACAAGTAGTTAGGTACTGTAAGATTCAGGCTAGTAAAATTTTATACTCATGTTCTTACTATCTACAGGCGAAGTTATAAGACTTAACTATGTTATTAAGAACTGCTTAATAGTTGTTCGGTCATTTCTATTCATTTATTAAGAGACATTTAAAAGTAGTAAAGGCTTTTTAATTTGACTTTTCTATGGGCTGTCTCCGAGGCTGCTTTCGGTAAATCCCAATGAAAAAACCGAATGACACATTCCCCCACCTGGGAATCAAATCCAGGACGTCATGTTCAGCAGTCACTCTTGCGACCACCAGACCAACGCGGCGTAATAGTCATGTTAGGATTTGTTTATAAAATAAAACTGATGTTTCTATCGGTTTGTTGATGACACTAGTAGGCGCTAAGGAATGGGTAACTCAAAGTTGTTATGTCTTGTGACTGGGACTTAGCTATATGTCAGCGTCATATTGTGAAAACCGTTAGATTGTAATATAAAAAGCGAGATTGTAAACTGTCGAAATATTGTCAACAGAACTGCTTACAATATGACGAATTATTTTTCGGTGGATTAAAATCTGTCGAAGTGAAACCGTGTTATTGTGAAATGGATGCGACGGAACTCAACTCGCGCGATGTGGAGGGAGGAGGAAAGGGCGGGTTCGCCCAAGCCCCATGGTACCACTCTCATAAAGAAAATGCACCGATAAACCGTTGAATGTAACCTAACCTCAAAACACTTTTTATTCGCCTAAAAAAACGTAGTCGACGGAGCCCCGCTAAGCGGGGCTCCTATTTCTTTCAGCAGGGTTTAGTCCCGATTATGGGGGCAGATGTACTTCCGTCGCATGCATTTCACAATATTACGGTGTCACTTCGATAGATTATAATCTACCAAAAAATAGTGCGTTAAATCGTAAGCAGTATGTTCGTTTGACAATCTTTCGAGAGCAATCTCGCTAGATAGATTACAATCTAACGGATTTTACAATTTTACGGTGACATACATTTAATGTTCATCTTTGTTTCGACAATTCAAAAGCGCCTGTAACTGGCCTACTTGAAATTAATGCTTGGATATTATTTTTTTGGTTTTGAGTACCCATGGAATAAATGCGTCATCGCAATCAATAGTGCAAACTCAGATAAAGGTTTAGTAAGTTGCGTAGGAAGGGTTTCACCGAATTTACATTGTATTTGACCATCAATTCGAAATAGTCCACAAAAACAGATGTATTTATATCTGCCGGGAGGAGGATTTTATTTTATTTTATTTATTTATTATGGGACAATAAACAGCTACAATACACAACGTCTACAAAAAACAATAATATACATATGAAGTATTAACAATATTGCAGCCCACTACATTATCCGCATGTTAACAAAATTAGGATAAGGTAAAAAGTGCCACTAGATTTAGCATTACACAGATATGTATATAAATTGAAATAAAAAGGAAACTAAAAAAAAAAAGATTATTAAATAAATACAAGAAAAAAATTAAAGGAAAACAAACAAAAAAATCTAATTGAAATTAAAAAATAAATAAATTTGGGATTATTCGTTATTATCACAAATAAGAATTGAAATTATGTAAAATAAGGAAAATTGACATCACATCACAGTACAATTACAAATTCATACAATTCATTAATATAAATAATTAAAACGGTTGACATATATTAAATTAATAATAATAAAGGACTTTCACTATTTCTTATTAGCATTAAATAAGATTTTAAAAACATTAGACTTAAATTTCGATTTGGAACATACAAAAATATCAATATCAATAAAGCTGCTATTATAGGATTCCACCATACGACGAATAGGGCAACGCAATCCTGAATTAGTCCGACAGGTATTTACTGCGAACAATGTACCTGCACGGACACTACGCTTATTCACAGTGCGGGGGACCACATAACACAACTTACTCGTGAGATCAATGGAATCGAAGTAATTATGAACAATACCATGTAGTACGTTGGCTTCTAGAAATTTTCGCCTAGATTCCAATGTTAACATGTTATATTTATTTAGTAATTGTGAGTAAGACAAGCACCTTTTGTAACACCTATAGTACATGGAGCGAAGAAATTTACGCTGGACCTTCTCTATCATATCTATATATTTCTTATAAAACGGGTTCCAAATAGAGACGGCATATTCGAGCTGCGAGCGTACAAGCGTCTTGTATAAGTAAAGATAGGTGGAGGGCCGTTTGAATTCTGAAGATGATCTCAAAATAAAGCCATACATCTTAAACGAATTATTTACAATTCTCTCCACGTGTTGATTAAGTGATAGCTTATTATCAAGTAGAACACCAAGATCTCTTACAATGGAAGTATTACATAGAAAGGTGTTATTAAGCTTATACTTAAAATTTGTGACACGTTTATTTTTTGTGAAGTTAATATAATGACATTTGGAGACGCTCAAGTGTAATTTGTTCTCAAGACAGTATGCTGAGAGTCTGTCTAAGTCTTCTTGGAACATTAGACAGTCTTCTATTGTATTAATAATTTTAAAAGCTTTCATGTCGTCGGCATACATAAGAAATTTTGTACTTAAAAAGCATTTCCAAATGTCATTTATATATATATTAAATAGGAGTGGTCCCAGGATTGAGCCCTGTGGAACACCAGAGGTTATAGATACCGTATCTGACTGATGGCCACTTACAACAACCTTCTGTGTTCTATTTTGAATGTAGGATGAAAACCACCGGAGCAAGTTTCCTCGTATGCCATTAAATGCAATTTTATTAAGTAAAATTTCATGATCGACCTTGTCAAAGGCCTTTTTGAAATCTGTGTAAACAGCGTCCACCTGCAAACGCCTGTCCATGTTTTCATAAAGATAGTTGGTGAATATTAATAAATTGGAAACAGTAGATCGGTGCTTAACAAAACCATGCTGTTCAGGAATTAATACGTTGTGCAGGATTGGATATATTTCGTTATGAACGAGTCTTTCAAACAGCTTTGGCAAGGTCGATAGAATTGAGATGGGTCGATATTGCTCAATATCATGTTTCGAGCCACCCTTGTGTACAGGCGTTATATTGGCCCGTTTCCATATTTCAGGAAACACCCCTTCACTCAGGCATTTATTGTAAATGATGTGAAGAGGTCTGTAGATGCTATTAGCGGTAGCCTTAAAGAATAGAGCTGGGTATCCATCAGGGCCAGCCCCTTTGGACGGGTCGAGGTTTTTTAACTCCTGAAGTAATTTAGATTCCTCGATACATAAGTTATCGATTATGACGTTAGCGTCACAGTGAGTTGGCGGGGTCCATGTCGGTAATGTGGGCGATGCAGGTTCGAACACTGACAGGAAGTAATCGGAGAACATATTGCAAACCTCGTCTGGAGCACTTGACTTAAGGTCTTGGTATTGCATCGTAGATGGGATACCTGATTTATCTTTGCGATTAGCTATATAAGTCCAAAAGCATTTAATATTAGAGGTGAGATTATCCTCAACGGATTTAATGTACGTGGAATAGCAGGAGTTACAAGCTTCTTTAAAGGTCGATCGGTATTCGGCAAACATATTGTAGTCTTTAATGTTTTTAAACTTCTTCCACTTTATCCAGAGGCGCTGTTTCTTTTTGAAAATTTTAATCAAGTGAGGAGAAAACCAAACAGGAAATTCAAGTGCTCGAGACTTTACTAGAGGAACGTTTGCTGAGACGATGTTGCTCAATACATCATAAAATTTTCTCACCGCTTCCTCAGAAGAAAGATGATCCAACAGGACCGACCATTGGACTTCGTCGATTTGTTCATTGATAACATCATAATTGGCCTTACGGAAATCGTATTTTTCCAAGGGTTTTCTTTTTATAGTTGGCATTGATAAACCTATGGGGGCTATCGCAACAAACGGAGGGTGGTGTGGATCTATAGGTAGTAAGGGATCTATTGGAGGGCTCAAAGTGCTAATTATGTTAGAAATGAACAAATCGAGAATTTTACCGTTACCATTAGCTATGCTATTATATTGGTAAGCATCTAAGGTTGACATCAGCTGAAGGAGTTCTGAGCATATAGGGGAAGATCCTGTGCAAGTCATGCCAGTGGTTTGTTGCTGACTACCGGGCAGGGCTAATTGCCACGTAATATCCGGAAGATTATAATCTCCAGCAATGAATACAGTCATCACATCAGGTTCATTCAGTATGTCCTGCAGTGTGTCGAAGTGAGAGCTATAAATATCAGCGGTCACCCAAGGTGGTATGTATACTGCACTAATAACGTGCATTTTGGCACTGTTATTTTTATTTGGAAGTCCGACCATGAGATGCTCAATGCAGGAGGTGGAGTTATTATGCAAACGATTAGAAACGTTAAGCAAACATGAACGAAGTTCCCGCAACACTGCGATGAGGACCCCGCCGCCATCCCGTTTTTTTGTTGTGCTACGATCTCGGTCGCATCTGTAAACAACATATCGAGGATCCACGAGCTCAACGCTAGCAATATCGGGCACAAGCCATGTTTCAGTTAGAATTATAACGTCATATGAAAACGATAAAATGTTTATAAACAAGGTATTCAGTTTGGTACGTACACCTCTACAGTTTTGGTAGTAGATTGATATTTGGTCGCTGTTATCCATAACCACAGTACTTTAG
This sequence comes from Xestia ashworthii, assembly GCA_950022955.1. Classification (NCBI taxonomy): domain Eukaryota; kingdom Metazoa; phylum Arthropoda; class Insecta; order Lepidoptera; family Noctuidae; genus Xestia; species Xestia ashworthii. Next base: position 14,078,136 of record OX465570.1, on the reverse strand, counting down.
TAATTCATATAAAACAAAAAAAAATGTGCACCCAATTAATAGCCCAAGTACAGCAGAAACACCCGGCAACATAAACCCACCTATGATAGGATCGAGAATGGCCAACATCACATTTAGATAAAAATAATAATCGGCTAAGTCATACCCACAGTTACAAAAGACATTCAATGTTTTCGATTCGAACGAGTATAAGTATTGTGTTGAAATAAGAAGCAACATAGTAATAAACATAATATTATAGTCCCAATAATTGCCAGATGCCAAAATTAAGTCCAAATAATAAGAAAATAAAATAGAATAGAATGTTAAAATAATCAAAATTTTTAGAATTACAATAAATGAGATTGGTGATAATAAGATAATTAAAATTAGCAACACATGCAACACAGAAAAAATAATATTACTTAACAAACACAACAAATACACGACAGACGACGGCGACAAATATGAAAAATGAACAGTGGTTGTGCAGTGGATTTGAATATAAATAGGAGCAGGCCTTGTTTGCCATCGTTTTCATGCGGAATTATGTATTGTTTGGGAAACTTGTATATGTGTTATGCGGTTATGCCTACCCACGATATGACTATATGAATAATTGCTACGTGTGTCATCTAGTTAGTATAAAGGGTGTAGAACACCTCTTAACGAAGCCGAAAGGCACTTGTTCTCCTCATCATTGCGATCATTTTCAACCGACTTCTAAAAAGAGGAGGTTCTCAATTCGTCTGTATTTTTTTTTTTTTTTTTTTTTTTGTGTTTGTTACCTCAGAACTTTCGACTGGGTGAACCGATTTTGATGATTCTTTTTTTATTTGAAAGCTGGTGCTTCCCGTTGGGTCCCATTTTAATTTGTTGAAAATCTGATGCTGATCTTCGGAGATATACAATGGAACTCTTCAAAAATAGACGGCAAATCTGCAGTGATTGCTGCATCCGCTTGTAGGTTCATTTTTCAACCGACTTCTAAAAAGAGGAGGTTCTCAATTCGTCTGTATTTTTTTTTTTTTTTTGTGTTTGTTACCTCAGAACTTTCGACTGGGTGAACCGATTTTGATGATTCTTTTTTTATTTGAAAGCTGGTGCTTCCCGTTGGGTCCCATTTTAATTTGTTGAAGATCTGATGCTGATCTTCGGAGATATACAATGGAACTCTTCAAAAATAGACGGCAAATCTGCAGTGATTGCTGCATCCGCTTGTAGGTTCATTGTTTATACTACATCATGACGTAACATCACGCCTGTATGCTCTGAAGGGGTACGCAGATGTGTACAATATACCCAGATTTCGACAATGTTTGTTACGTCAGAACTTTCGACTGGGTGAACCGATTTTGATGATTCTTCTTTTATTTGAAAGCTGGTGCTTTCCGTGTGGTTCCATGTCAATTTGGTTAAGATCATACGCTGATCTTCGGAGATATAAATGGAACTCTTCAAAAATACACGGCAAAGCTGCAGTAATTGCTGCAATCGCTTGGTTGTTTATTGTTTATACAACATCATGACGTAACATCAGTCCTGTATGCTCTGAGGGAGTATGCAGAAGTGTACAATACACCCAGATTTCAACAGTTAGACGTGTAAAGTTCCATTTAATGGGATCCCGGAGAAATAGAGGTAACTCCTTTAATTTATAGGCACACCAGAAGCGGTTTGGGTAGTTTTAGGAAGAGTACTTTCTCGGAGTGATCCCATTTCAATTTGATAAAGATCTGGTGACTTCGGAAGATAGGCAACGGAACTCCTTAATAAATGATAGCAAATGTACTGGGATCGCTGAAATCTCACGTCTGTCTATTGTTTACAGTTCATAACAAAAAATCACACCGATACGCTGTGAAAGGGTAAGCACATGTGAACCACTAAAAAGTGAAAAATAAAAACTTTTTTGCAAAAAATGTAACCGACTTCACACAAAAAAGTGAAAAATAACTTTAGCTTCAGAAGTCGGTGACAAAAAAAAACGAAATGAATCAAACAAAGGTCACCGACTTCAGAAGCTAAAGTTATTTTTCACTTTTTTGTGTGAAGTCGGTTACATTTTTTGCAAAAAAGTTTTTTTTTGTTCTACATCATACCTGGGAACCTTCTAGTTACGGAGATATTGGGGGTCAAAGTTCCAACTATTTGACAGGTTTTTTGTTTAACACAAGTTTTTACTGTAAGATTTTTACTTTGAACACCTCTACGACACCCGTACTAGTCAATCCACCTATTAACACAATGTTTTAAGTGCGTTACATTGAGTTCTACCACAAAACATGATATTTCACCCCAAAGAAAAGTCGTTTCCCAGCAATAATTTTTGCGTAAAGTTACTTAGCTTGATGTACAGAATGCTTGGTTCACGGCTTCGTGATGAGGTGGTTTACACCCTGTATATTAACTTTGCCAACCGACATCCTTGCTTGAATATTTACATAGGTAACCGATAATAACGAGACATAATAAACTACACCGAAAAGCAATTGTTTTCCCCGCCATTGCTATCAGTTTTTTGTTGTAGACCATACCTGGAAACCTTCTACTTACAGAGATATTGGGGGTCAAAGTTCCAACGTTTTTTTCACAAGTTTTCTGTTAAATACAAATGTTTTTAATGTAAAATATTAATATTTTTAGATAAATTGGTTGGGTTTGGTTTATTTAATTTTTTTATTTTTGTTTTTTTTTTTCCTTCACGACCTCCGTACTGATAAATTCATTCATCAGCACAATGTTTTGAGTGCGTTACATTGCATGGGGTTATGTTTCGATGTACTGACAGAATGCTTGGTTGACGGTTTCGTGAAGAGCCTCTTTACACCCTGTATATAATAAGAAAGAATAGAGTTCATAACCAAATAATTCTCTACTTGCAAATTAACTTGCGTTTCCTTTTTAAAAATAGAATCTGGACCTCACAAAACTACATTTTATGCCATACATTATTCCGGAAATCAAACTTACGACTTAGATCACAAAGACAACCGAAGGAAACATCAATTATACGTCCCTGATTGCATCGTTATTTCTTAAGTCCCTGTAAATGCATGTCTTTAATTATCTCAAACTAAAAACACAACACTGTTATACCTCCACTCCAAAAGCTTTTAAATGATTAACATCAGTTTCTGTCAGGCGAGCAACAAACGAAAACGTATTGTTGCAAAAACAGAACGCAACTGTCAGCACCTTTTCCACACACATCGCTCGTGTTGTTTTGACAGGCCAATAACAATTTCAGAGTTTTCTAATACTAGAAACAATATTTTGCCCTTTTTTATTTAATCATACCGTTGTAAAATATGTGAAAAGCAGTTAGTTGAACTTTATTGACACAAAATAAATGAGTTTAGTGTATGCGCGTTCAGTTTTATTCCAATCGCAAATTCAGTTTTTTTATTAGCTTATGCTGACGAACAGGCGGGCAAAGGCCTTCTCCATTCATCCAATTTTCAACTCTCTCGGCCATCTCTGGCCCATCAGTCAGGAACGAGTTAAAATAGAACGTCATTCTCATGCCGCCATCCACGCGATCAATCTAGTGAATCGAAGAATAAAGGATGACGTATGCTAGACCGGACGGATCCGAGCCGAGTGTCGGCCGTAGCACAATCCATTGTCCGTTGCTCAGTAGCGGTTCGGAAGCGTCAGTGTGTCCATTCAAAATTGCACGGTCGACATTCTGCTCGGTCTAGCGTGAGTCAAGCGTAAAGTAACCCACAAGCATTTCATTTGACGCATGTGGTCGCCCGAAGTCACGAGCAACGAAATGTTTACACTTAGCAAAATTCAAAAGCGATGTTCTTGTGAAATCACGGTTTCTACTTTGAGATAAGACAACGTAAACTTTATTTTATTTTAATTGGGCCAGCCCGCCACACTATTCCCAAACCACTGTAACTCCTGAAAGCCAGAATCAACAGTGGCGACCACCTGAAAAGCGCCGAGACAATGAAGCGCGATGAAGTCCCAGAGAATGAATTTAACTGTCCCGTAACGAAATTAATAAGAAAGTATAGGGATAAACCATAAATTCCCTCTTCCCTACATATCAGCAGGAGACAGAACGAAACAAGGCCAATAGGCAAAAAGGGACGTTTACAACTGGGATACACCCAGTTGCCTAGCGCAAAGGATAAATATTAACATTAATGGGTCCGAAGTTGTGAGCTGTTATATTTGATTCCAATAATAGGTATGACAAAATAAACGTTGACGTTTGTGAAAACATTAATCAATACAGAGGAGAACATGGTTTTTGAATTTTGCTATTCATATTTCATAGATCGTAGCTGTCCGGCGCCAAAGTCACGAGAGCCATACTACCTATTTCACTTTTGGCTTTGTTATTGACAGTTATCATTTCAATGAACATAATATTATGATAAGTAGCTCACTCAAATTGTTGATGTAATTTACTTTCTTACTAACATTAGCGAACTAACTTGACTTTATGGCTCATTACGTAAATAGTTTCAATTTCGTGTTATATCCGTAGAATTTCGTGCGACTTCCGACCTTTAGTATAATTTTATTTGATCTTATTTGACGTCTTGTTAAAAAGGAATATAGCTGATGGTTGCAAGACTGTACTTTTTGTTAAGTTGTCGGTTTTCAGTCATTACATGACTGCCCAAAAAAGGAGAGTTATGTTTTCAGGGTTCATGTATAAATGTATGTATGTTTGAAAGAAAGAAAGAAAGAAAAAAGCATTTATTAGCCCGCACAGGACAAAACACATCAAAATTATCAGTATAAAACTTACTACGAGTAATAAAATTTACAAAGAAAAAATAAATATATACTTATATTTAAAAATTAAAAGAAACGAAATTCGTCCTGTACGAAGCCAAAAGGCTCCTATCTCAGCATGGCGCTGTAACATTAAAAAACGTCACAGCGCTGGTATTCTGATAGGGCCCAAAGTGAAGGTGATGCCACGGCCAGGCCAGATACGGATAAAAATAAAAATAAAGTGTAGACGAACAAACAATACAAATAAATTAATGTGTGAAGTATAAATAAATATAAAGAAAATAATAATAACACCTACACCCCACCATAACTTCTTCTTCTTTCTTTATTAAACCATAACTTCTAAACGCCTAAACCGATTTCGATGTACGTGGTATCGTTTGAATCCTTGGGTTACCCCGTGTAACATAAACATTTTTTTGGATACTGCAAAATGGGTATCAAATATAAAAAAGAATTGGTTTTCAAAATGGTGCATTGCCATGAACACATTTTAATTAAAAAAGTGATTTATTTAATTACTTATACATGATACGCTCGGATGACTAGGTAAGTTTGTGAACTTTAAAGTAATAAGTGCACACCAAAATAAAGAAAATGCGAAATTCTCTATCTTATTATAATAGTACCTAAATAAAAGTGTAAAAAAAACCCTACTGCGTAAAAATTAACTAATAACTTATTAGTTATTTTTTACGCAGTCGGTTTTTTTCCTGTTTCAATGTGTTGCTGCATTCCATTTGTATTAAGCAAATCGAAAAAGTCAATCTTGAAGTTGGGCTGCACTTGCCTGGGTTGTTCTGTGGATGGGTGACCACCCATTACATACCGAGTTTTCTTCATGCCTCGGAAAGCACGTCCCCAACTATGTTTAAGTCGGCTTCCAGTCTAACCGGATGCAGCTGAATACCTACCAGTATTTTACATGGAGCGACTTCCTATTTGACCTCCACAGCCCAGTTAGTACTGGGTATTCCAATACCCCTTGGTAAGACTAGTTGCCAGAATGTCGGGGTACTGACTACATGTAACGACTGTCAAGGATCTACAAATGACAGCCAGGACCAACAGCTTAACGTACTTTCCGAGGCACGGAAGAAACTCGGTATGTGGATGGGTGTAGCGCTGCTTACCTTGAAGATTGATCAGAGCCACGAGCTTTTAGATTAGGCCTTAGTAAAACATTCAGAATTTAGTTATTTGTATTAACTTCCTCATCTTCGACAAATCATACGAACAGTTAGTCCACAAAATATCGATCCACCCAAACCCTTGTAACAATTTGCTGACAGTAATATACCAAAAGGTTTACGACTTTTCCGGCTTTGCCAAGACTTCGTAAGTTTATTTTATATCTGTTTCCTTCCTTCTCATTTATACTGCTATCTCACTTTATGGAAGGCTCGTTTCCCTAGCGCCCGTTCACACCTGCGTGTGTAAGTGTATCTTAGGAACATAGTATCTTTGGACATGTTCGCAAGCTGTTGGCGAACAGTTCGCATGCAAGGATAAAATGTGCTCTCGCGGATACGAATAGTCTGTTTAAAAAAAAAACATTTTTTATTTTTTTTATCTGTCTGTCTGCTTGTTCCGGCTTATCTCCGAAACGGCTGTACCGATTTTGACCGGATTTTTACTGGCAGATAGCTGATGCTATAGGGAGTATCTAAAACTATATATGCTGTTTGAAAAAAAAAACAGGACAACGGTTCCGTGCAGAAAACTTACAACCTATGAAATTGTGAAAAAATCCAATTTAAATAGAGAAATAATAATTTCATGGAGACGAATGTTATAGGTAATAGCTAGTTCAGCTAGAATAGATTATATTCGATATTGCTGCCCTGGGGCCTAATTCTGCTATTTTAATAAATTCGTAACTCCAACACGATTCCATTCCCATCCCATTGTCATTTTGCTTAACGTTTGTAATCTGCTAAATACACATTGGTCGGTCAATGGTCTCGTAATAAAATTGGGTTTTAATGACATTGTCGTATTGTCATTATTATAAAACCCTTAGCACAAATGGTTTTCGAAATCTAATACTAAACGCGAACATTTACATGCCAGATTTCATTTATAATATATTTTACACATTTGTCAATATGTACGAGATTACCATTCCATGACATTTCTTTCAATGGAGTGTCAGTGATTGACCATTGGAATGTCATGATGTCGCACATTATGATTACAATCGATCGACTATTCTGACACTATTGTACTAGCAGACTTGAGGCCCAGATGTGTTGTTGAATGCCGACTCGACAGTGTATAACCTCTCCTTAGATCTCAGTTTCTATACATCCATCCAACAAAATCCGCCACCGTCTTTTCATCCGACATTCATCCCCGTTGAATATAGGCATCTCTTATCCTTTTAGGTTTTAAAATTAGAACTCATTACTTTCGCATTTATGTCTATTTTTTTTGTAGAAAAGTATTACAACCTCTTTCGACCTTTTTCCTTTTTTAATGTAGTTTATCTTCGTGTCGACGTAAGAAATTATTTTCTATGAAGGATTTAGGTCAGTTTAACTCATTATTATATTTTAAGGCTTAGGGGGTAATCCTTTTCGAATACCGTGAATTTATTAATTTCTAAGAAGTTTGGGACCGCTGTGGCAATGAACTCAAGGCGTAATGTAATTTATAGGGTACGTATCATAATCCCGAAAGTTCATACTCGTAATACCTATGATTGAAATACCGACGGCCAGAACATCGAAATTCGAAATACCGAAAGTTTTAAATACCGATAGTCGTTATACCGAAACACAAAATACCGATGTTCAAATGCCCGAAAGGACGAAATCGCTAATGGACGAAATACCGAATGGACGAAATCCCGAATGGACGAAATATCGATGGATGAAATACCGATGGATGAAATCCCGAATCAACGAAATCCCGAATGAACGAAATACCGATGGATGAAACCCCGAATGGACGAAATCCCGAATGGACAAAAACTTTTATTTAATAGCCGTATTATATGCCCCTAAAAAGCGGGTTCCATCTATCTGGCAGAATCTTGTTGCTCCGAAATTCATTTAGTATAACACACTTGGCATAATTTTCTTTATACGAATATGCTACAGGCATATTTTTTTTTAAATATACTTATTGTTTGGCTGAATGTTTGTATGTCCGAATTTGGAATGGCATACTTTTAGATGGCAGATTTTTTTTTGACATAATTACCTTTGGCAGTGTTGAAATTTCGCATAATTTCGTTTAGAATAATGTTTATTTAGGACGACGATTATTTGATTTAATTTCACTTGGCATACTATGAAGATTGCAGAATTCCATTTGGAATAATTTTATTTGGCATTAATGCTATTTTTCAATGCCACAAAATAGCATTTTAAACCTTAATTTAAAATTAAAATATTATATTAAAAAGTCAATATTGTGCTAGAAAAGTTAGTGACAGAAACGAATCGCTCCAAAACCGACTCCACGTAGTCTTCTCTGCCCTACCCCTAGAGTGTAATTTAAAATCGCGTAGGCGCGGAGGGGCGAGGCGGGCCGCGAGTTGAGGAGCAGGTGGTTGTAACACTCGCCGCCGCGGCTGAGGCTGGCCGGCTTCAGCCGGCCAGCAAGCCGAAGCTGCGGTGGTGAGCGTTAAACCCATCTGCGACGATAAGCTCGCGTGGGACCGCCGTAGCACCGCAGCGCCGGAGCCGTGACAGAAACCATGCCTGCTGCATGTTGCATACTGCATGCTTGCTTGCATGCTGCATGATTGCCGCATGCTTGTTTGCATGCTTCATGCTTGCTGCATGCTTGTTTGCATGCTGCATGTATTCTGTATGCATGGTATATGCTTGTTCAGATGTTTGCATGCCTGCTGCTGCATGCTTGCTGTATGCATAGTATATGCTTGTTCAGATGTTTGCATGCCTACTGCATGCATGGTGCACGCATGCTTGCATGCTGCGTGCTGCGTGCTTGCTTGCATGCTGCATGCTTGCTTACATGCTTCATCCTTGCTTGCATATTGCATGCTTGCTACATGCACGATATATGCTTGTTTGCATGTTTGCCTGCTTCTTACAGAGAAATAAAAACCAAGTGTTCACAATCAACTGACTTTATGAATTTTCTGTGATTTGATAGATGAATCTTTCCATTATTATGCATATGAAATGTATGCCAAAAGATTATTCTGACTGTAAACTTTCTGAGATATGATAGTTCTGCCTTTAAAAACTATCGATTTTAAAATTATGCCAAAAGATGATTCTGACTGTGAACTTTCTGCGATAAGATGGTTCTACTTTTTAATCTTATGCATATGAAATTTATGCCTAAAGATGATTCTGGCTTACAAAATTATGAGTTTAAACGTATGATAAATGAGTATCTGCCAAACAATTTTCTGCCAAATGCAAAATAATATTATGACATAAAAAGTTCTGCTATAAAGGGTGGACCCCTAAAAAGCGTAGTCGACGGAGCCCCGCTTCGCGGGGCCCCTATTTCCGAGTGCAGGGTTTAAAGGGAACCTAACTAACCTAACGGGGGGGTGCCTCAAGTCCCGATTATGGGGGCAGAGATACTTCTGTATGTTCAGTTGACAATAATTCGAGAGTTTACAATATCGCTAGAGAGTAACACGTTATATTGTAATATAACGTGTTTGACAATTTTACGGTGACATATATAAGCACAAATTTTGTGACAGAAATGAATCGCTGCAGAACCGACTCCACGTAGTCTTTTCTGCCCTACCCCTAGAGTGTAATTTAAGCCCGCGTAGGCGCGGAGTGGCGAGGCGGGCCGCGAGCTGAGGAGCAGGTGGCTTTGAGTGTTAAAACCCTCTGCGACGATAAGCTCGCGTGTGACCGCCGGAGCCCCGCAGCGCCGGAGCCGTGACAGAAACCATGCCTGCTGCATGCTTGCTGCATGCTTGCTGCATGCTTGCTGTATGCTTGCTGCATGCCTGCTGCATGCCTGCTGCGTGCTTGCTGCATGATTGCTGCATGCTTGCTGTATGCTTGCTGCATGCCTGCTGCATGCGTGCTGCTTGCTAGGCAACTTTTAAGTGTTTTTACGTTAGGTTTACAAAAAATCGCTTTTCTCGGAAACGGTGACAATTTTGGGATTTTGAACTTCGGGATTTTAAATTTCGGGCAAATGAACTTTCGGGATTTCGAACTTCGGGATTTTAAACTGTCGGGAAAATGAACTTTCGGGTATTTGAACTACGGGATTTTAAACTTCGGGATTTTAAACTTAGTGTTTATAAACTTCGGGATTTTAAACTTTCGGGCAAATGTACTTTCGGGATTTTAAACTTTCGGTCAAACAACCATTCGGTGTTTCAATTTTCGGGATTTCGTCCATCGGTATTTTAAAATTCGGTCTTTTAAAATTCGGGATTATGATACGTACCCGTACAGAATGCTTGGGTAACGGCTTTGTGATGAGGTGGTTTACACCCTGTATATTATTGTAAGTAAACCACAAACTAAAACCCTTTTAAAATTCATATAGTTAGTATTCATCTCTTAATACAATACAAAAGTTACATAGGGTTTCACAATAAATAAAATGTCTACACACTCTCAATACTTTGGGCGGCATAAAAACTCTAACATCAGGTTAGGTACCAACCACACGATATAGAAGACATAATTACTTTCGCATTTATGAGATGATCCTGGATTATGCCAAAGGTATACCCGAAGCAATGATAGAAGCTGTATTCTGACTTCATCATCTGCCCAGCCTTTTCCCAACTATGTTGAGGTCGGCTTCCAGTCTAACCGGATGCAGCTAAATACCAGTATTTTACATGGAGCGACTGCCTATCTGACCTCCACAACCCAGTTAATACTGGGTAATACGATACCTCTTGGTAAGACTGGTTGTCAGACTTCTTAGGCCGCTGACTGCCTGTAACGACTGTCAAAGATGTGCAAATGACAGCCGGGACCAACAGCTTAACATGCTTTCCGAGGCACGGAGGAAACTCGGTATGTAGGGTTCCACAAACCAACCTAGGTAAGAACGGCTTTACCTAATGATCTACCCGAGCGGCTGTTATTAGTTAGCCACGAACTCTACCGACAAGCTGTATTCCGTCCGTCGTATCATTATGTAATAAAGATGATATCATGTTATCTAAAGCGTGACACATCGTCCTGAAAGTATATATTAGTATATAACGTTATATAAAGGACGAGGCGGTACAAAGCAAAGTGATTAGTGTTTGATGTTCAATAGGAGTTGAATATTGTAATAACAGCCTGTGACTGGGGCAGGGTAATGAACTATTCAATTACCAGATTTAAAATATTAAAAAATAAATATCGCTGGACATTAACAAACAGCGCCATCTAGTGCCACACTAAGCAAGGCTTGTGTCGTGGACACCAGATAGTTGATAAACTACATAATTCCATGACTCGGAAACAAATGTCCATGCTCATCACACAAACATTTGCTCCTACCGGGATTTAAAAAAGACACGTCACATCTGTAATCTTCGAATTTAAGAGTGTACCTCAAACACCCACATTTCGCCAGTTATGTTTTAAGGGCAAGCCTATCTCCATCAAACGAGCCCAATCCAGAATCAGTGACTGCTACTGAGAAATTCTTGATGGAAAAACTTAACAGCACTGTCCGACTCAGGAATCGATTCCAGAACCTCTGCTTTCAGTGGTGCTTCCGACCACTTGAACAGCGAGGCAGTCAAATAAATGTTTAAATAAATTAAAATGAAATACTGTTTGTATAAACATGACATTTGAGAACACCTGAATCAATGTGGTTTATGACGTGATAACGCCTTATAAAAACGACAAATGCTTGCACTGACTGGACAGGTCCACTCAAATCTGTGTTTTGTTATTTCTTAAAAAAACCATCTCAGACACTATCTGCATTAAGCAGGATTGTCTGGACTACAAAAGAGACTATGACCTCTGAGTTTGTTTCGGCTGTTTCTTCTCAGAGTAGTCAGGTACGAAATACCTAGTTTGAAAAAAAGACGTGTTTTTCTCAAAAAAATTTGAGAAAACCTACTTGCTGAATAAATATCATTTATCATTTGAATCGATGAACACCGGCTGCACGCACGAAAAAGTGTCACACCGCGACCGTCCTGATCCCGCGATCAACGTCGAGCCCAAACCCTAGGATTTAGAAAACTAAAATTTTGCACAGAGGTTTCTTTTATAATTTAGACAAGAAATGTGGATGAATTTTTCGAAATTTAAGGGAGTTAAATAGGAGATGAAAATTTGTATGAAAGTCCGTCAGTTTTGAAGTGAGGATATTAAAACTTTGTTTAGGCTGACAATTGAAAATTAATTTATACGTGTCTAAGCGTTTTTGATAATTCTATCCCTAAAGGGTTAGAAAAGTGGATGAAATTGTCATTTTCGAAGTCAAAATCACAAAACTTATATTATCTAAGCGTGTGGTTGGAAGCCAACGCAACCGTGTTATTAGAAATTCAAGGTGGCGAAAAGGGCGGGGCTGCGGGACTGTTGGAAAGAGATATCGTGGTCCCGGAACAGAAAGGGCGAGGAAGGAACATGGATGGGTTTTAGTCAGTAAAAGTCTGACACTCCCTCCCGCTCCGCCTAGAGTGGGAGGAGTTATTTGATGATTTACAATCCGTAAAAAAAAAAAAGTTGATGAAAAGGGGAATGAAATTTGGTTTTCTAAGTTACAAGTGACTAATATCCTGAAAAAAAGATGTTATCACGTAAAATAATCGTCCGTAAGTCGACTTTTCAGACAACCATTTTCTTTGAAGTTAATAACAGTCCGAATATAAAATTGGAAAGAGACAGGGAAAATTCAGAAATACAGGGAAACGGAAAATGGGACAGGACAAAGCTGTCCAAGAATTTAGGTACATTCTATTCAATTTGTAACTTAATTGGCTGGTAGTGAATCGAAAGACTTAATGAATTGAAAACCAGCGAATTAGGTCTTTGTACCTTTTACAATAAATAAAAATACGTGTTTTTATTGGAAAAAAAAATGCCCAATATTTTCGTATACAAATCTTACAAGCCAGCAAGATACGCATTTATACCTAAAAGAATAAGTGTATTTTTTGCAAGAAAACGTCGGGAGGCAACCTGAACGTAATGGTCTGAACGTAGTGACTAATTAGAGGTAATTCAATGCTGATTCTTTTTCTGTTCGAAACAGGTTTATTTATATCTCTAATACTCGTAGTAGAAAACTAAAGTAACTATTTAACGTTGTAAGAATAAGAGTATAGGTATTTATTTATTTATATTTATTAGTTTCAATGAATAACATTTTCTTTTTACCACGTGCTTTTACTTCTTGGGCTATGTTGATGTCAAATGATAACAATTTTTAGTTGCAATGTACAAATTAATTCATGATAAGAATTTGTGTGTACAACTAAAAAGGTTTTACATCAAAAACTTCCAGCATTTAAAAAACACTGACTTTAAAAACACCAAAAATGCCTAGAAACAACTTTAATTTCGAATGTCAGACTACAAAGTCAATGAAACAAACAAATTCACCGACTTCCGAAAGTAAAGTTATTTTGGAATTTTTCATGTTGGCGTTGTCGGCTTCCAGTCTCACCGGATGCAGCTGAATACCAGTATTTTACATGGAGGGACTGCCTATCTGACCTCCACAATTCTGGGTGTTACGATATGTCAAAACATAAATAATTGAATAATGTCTTTAGAACTTATAATAATTTATTCTGCAACTATAAATAGAAAGTTTATTTCTAATATTTAGCGTAGCTGCTATAAATACTGCAAAATGTAAAAAGGGACGCCATTAAAAAGCAAAAAAGGAAACCTTTTCTACGCCTGACAACGTATCAAGCTCCTACCAGCATAAACTGATCTGTAAATGATCGGAAAGCTTATACAACGTTAGGTCAGCTTGCATGGAACGCACAGCTCTAGTCTTATCGTCGTCATGTACGCCGGAGGGCTTTAAGAGGCCCGCGGAGCATACTTCGTTCATACAAACGTATTTGATACCAAAGTAATTTGTAAATCAAACATATTCTTAAATCCAATCGCATAAACACGTATACACATTATATTTATTTCGATTGGATTTCAGAATATCTAGGTTCCCAAATATATATTTTGAATGGACACTGATTTAAACAAGAGTCATGAGAAAAAAAAGTTTTCAATAGAAATTTTAAATTTCTCATATCTCGTTATATAATTGGCCTTTGGTCTTTGGCATTTGTCATTGGCACACACGAAGTAATTTCTCAAATATTTGCCAACAATACGTCTCTGAAGAACTAACTATAAAGCATTATAAAACATATGACATCCGGGTATTTATCGCGAATTTACCTTTAATTCTATCCCGACGTTTCGACCGGATTGCACCAGCCGTGGTCGCGGGGAGACTGAAGTATTGGAGGTACCGCGACAGCAAAGTGAAGGCGTTTTTTCAACTACCCTCACTCATCTTCATAAATGTTAATTAGGGCCGGTTCACACTAGGACAGCACACTACACTAACAGTGTCCGTATATTGAGGCGATTTCACTTGACGAGTACACTTAGTGATCACTGGATTCCACGCTGAAGAGAGTTTGAAGCCGTCTTCGCGATTGAAATTAGGGTACTTCTTGATCTCAATCGCAAGCAAAAAAAAAAATAAAGCATAAAGCATATGGAAACGGGTATTTATCGCGAATAAACGCATTCGCTTTGCTGTGGGTTTCCTCCAATACTTCAGTCTTCCCGCGACCACGGCTGGTGCAATCCGGTCGAAACGTAGAGCTTATAATAAAGGTAAATACCCGTTTCCATGTGTTTTATAATGTGTTCTGAAGAATTCATTCAAGAGGCAATAGCTCCAGAATGTACCCCCAATATGCTACAAAGATCGTTTGTCTCTCTCTCTCTCTCCTGCCTTTACAAAACGTGTTTATGCCACTGGCTGAAACAAAATGGAATCACACGAACAATACAAAATAAAACCACATTCGTATCGATTACGGATCAACCCTTTCGACAAGTGGTTTTATTTTGTGGTATCGAAAAAGGTTTCAATACCAGTCGCAGTCGTGCGAAGCCGGCCGGGTTGCTAGTTAAATATAAAGGGTGTAAAACACCTCTTAACGAAGCCGAAAGGCACTTGTTTTGCATATTTTTTTTTCTGCACCTGGGAACCTTCTAGTTACGGAGATATTGGGAGTCAAAAATCTAGTTCTACCACAAAACGTGATTTTTCACCCCAAAAAAAATCTTTTCTCAGCAATTTATTTATTTTTTTCGTAAAGTTACTTAGTTTGGCATACAGAATGCTTGGTTGACGGCTTCGTGATGAGGTTGCTTACACCCTGTAGATATAGCACTCTTTATGTAAAATTTTGAAAATACAGCTCATTCATGAAACATAAGGTAATTAATATTTATCTGAAGACGCGTGTGCCTCATCTCTGATCAATAACAGGAATTTCTATTTTCATCTCAAGGACATAATTATTATGTACTCCAGAAATCACATATTGACTTCGTTATATTATGCTAAATAGTCGATTTATTTGCTAGCCTTTAATATTATATTGTATAGTAGGAGATTGCGGGCAACATCTAGTAACATATAACTATTAAAGATAAATACTAAAAGTCCGTACATTAAGGTGTCAGCTTATACTGTACGTGTATCATCTTTACCGATGTGACGTAATATGTACGTATAACAAATCCAACTAATATCAGTCTGTAAAGTTTGAAACCACACACCGCGTGAATGGGCTTTAGCAAAATAAACTTTATTGCATTTAATTGTGGTTTCGTTTTCAACAGCTGTCGCCAAACAGTAGCATTAAGCCGAATTAGCCGTATCAGCTTTAATACGACATAAACTTTTGTATAAAGATGAGCTTGTGGCTTAATAATAACAGCTGCTTGGGGTCAATTTTCAGGTTAAGCAGCGCTTGGCTAGGTTGGACCTCCATTTTTTTTATTTTTTTTTTCTTCGGATGGGAAATCGTCAAATGACCCCTCCCACTCTGGGCGAAGCGGGAGGGAGTGTCAGACTTTTCTGACTAAAAACCATCCATGTTCCTTCCTCGCCCTTTACGTTCCGGGGTCGCGGTATCTCTTTCGAACAGTCCCGCAGCCCCGGCAGAAGGGAAAGCCCGGGTTTCCCTGCCTGGGAAACCCCGTCTGGCCGGCTGTCAATTCTGACAAGCAAATCCATACAGCCTTTTTTACGTGATTTAGTAAAAAAACATACAAACTACTCTACTTCTTATTCAGTCTCGACCGTTTCAATCCGAAAAATAGCACCAGGTTTCGTTAGAAATGGATATCGTGAAATGCTTAAATGGCTCGTCCTCTCAAAGCTATGGTTGAAAACCCTCATCATTCCCAATGCTCGAATCGAACCTGGTCGAATCATCTTCTCTTTTACTCATCTCACAAAACACCTCCCAGTCTTCACACATTCTATTTACCGTTTTTCGGTCTCCCTCTTCTTTAATCCCCATTACACATCCACATATATACTCAAAACTTTCCTTACGACCATTTTCCTCATTCCTTTATTCCAAGGTTCAAAAACCTACTCATCATCATTCTCTTGCTCTCATCCCAATTTTTTTGGGGTCGGCGCAGCATGTCTTCTTCTTAAATACTTCTCTAGTTTTCGTCATCTCATCAGACACTTTTCTTACCATATCCTTCTTAACACAGTCAATCCATCGTTTCTTTGGTTTCCTCTACTCAAATACCCATCCACATTCATACTCAAAACTTTTTTCACGACATTTTCCTCATTCCTCCGCATCACATGCCCATACCACGACAACCGATTACCAGACTTTCAGACTGAAAAACCTACCCATCAGAAATAAACTTCTCAAAAGTACTGGCAAAGTTCAAGAACAAAACTCAGACTTCACCCTTTATAATTCACCACTTCTCCAAAATCTTGTTTCAACTTTCAGCTAAAGAGTTCATCAGCTCAACTTTTCACATCAACAGAAACATTCAATTATTTAAAAAACAAAAGAGGTTTTCAACTAAAGTTAAGTGTGTTCTTGAAGAGACATTCCCTGTTTGCATGAAATGATATTAAGACTTATTATAGCTCATTTTTCTGTCCCTACTTTGGGTAGCGTAAGTGCAAAACGCTGTCGACTCAAACGAGGTTTTCGTTCATATTTTGGTATACAATGCAGATTTATTTCAGTACGTGGATTGTGTTTGTAATTAACCGTTGTTTCAAGTTGATAAGGGTGTCGCCGGGCTGTGAACGGACGTGTCAATTCATAATTTATGTGCGTGAGTTTATTTTAAAAAGCTACAGTGAATTGTCGAAAATCTGGGACGTTGTTTTTTTTTGTAAATTGTATACTTTTTCGCTCTGGTTTGGATATTTTTCTCATTTTTTGCACTTCTCTACGAAGACGAAATAAAAGACGGATGTATCTTGTGAGGAATCGAATGATACGAAATAAAGGGAGTGTTTGACAGCATAACGGTTTGCAAAGAGAGCGTTGATGTTTCGCAGGGCGGAAAGATGATCTTTCTTCGTCTTTATCGTATGCCTAACCTGCTGTCAGAGTTTTTGTGCCGCCCATGGGCCTCTGACAGAAATGCACTGTTTTAGACTTTCACGGTTTTTCACTACACTTAAAGTACTTACGGGATTATATCCGTGATTTTGTTTCGGTTTTTCGAGCACCCGATATTTCGACGCTGTTGCAAGCATCATGATCGCGGGAATACTGAAGAGGTATGCGGGTGGGACGAAAATTATTAATTATGAGCAGACAAATCTGTCTACCCTCTTCCTTAGTCTTTTATTACGCGCACTACTGGAACTCGATTGTAACTCACGACAGAACGCACTCACAGTATCACTCGGTTTTTCTTTATAATGGGGACGCATGTTAGTTTTTATTAGATTTATCACTGGATTCCACGTACTCGATAGTTTAAAACCGTCCTCACGATTGAAATTTTTTTAACGGATATCAACAATCATTTAAACATTTTTATTCTAAAGTTGTACTCGTAGGTACAAAAACAACAACATACTCGTATTACCATACAAATTATTTGTTCCTCAGAAAATCAAAACATTATCAAATAGAACCATTTGTGTTTACAATAAAATCTTAATTAAAATAGTCAACACGCTTCAACAATAATTTACTTATTTAAACAAATGATATTATAATAAACTCCCATAGTATCAGTCGGAATCCCGTGGAATATCCATATTAACATCAATGTTTGCGGTCAATGAACCTAAATAGCTCTACCTATTCCGATCTATGGTTATAATTAATTAGTAACTAACTTTTATAGGCTTTTCTCAAACAGATGATAGTCTAGTGGTGTGCTCGTATAGGACTGCCAAGTCACAGGTCTCGAGTTCGTACCCAAGGCACGCATCTCTCATTTTTCGGATTCACGTGTGTATTGCATAATTATCACTTGCTTCGGTGAAGAAAAAATTCGTGAGGAAACTAATAAATGGTGTAAAACACCTCTTCACGAAGCCGAAGGCACTTGTTCTCCCCATCATTGCGATCATTTTTTTGGTTCTACGCCATACCTGGAAACCTTCTTGTTACGGAGATATGGGGGGTCAAAGTTACAACTTTTTGACAATTTTTTCTTTAAATACAAGTTTTTTTTGTATTTTTTTACTTTTAACACCACCTCGACCCCCGTACTATTCAATCCATCCATCAGCACAATGTTTTATGTGCGTTACATTGAGCTCTACCACAAAACATGATTTTTAACCTCAAAAAAAAAGTTGTTTCCCAGCAATAATTTTTGCGAAAAGTTACTTAGTTTGATGTACAGAATGCTTAGTTAACGGCTTTGTGATGAGGTGGTTTACACCCTGTATGTGACGGCATGTAAAGTCAAGTCAGAGGACTACGGCATAAAAAGTCTGACACCAGATTTGGAACTAACCGCACGATAAAGAAAGGGACAGGAATTTCTCAAGGATTCAAGCAGTGTTTGTTAGGTTGATAGAAATATGTTAATCCTATGTTTATACCTTTCTATTGCGTTACGGTATCAGGTTTTCTATGGTACACCACCACTAGCAACCATGAATAAAAGCAAGAAGGAGAAAATTATTATTTGACGTCAGTACATTAAGCACACACACAATAATATTAAAAACGATACATAAAAAGAGAAATCCGTCTGTGTGCCTCACGGCTGCTCCAAAAAGGTCCATTTCAGCATTCATGCCAGTCAGGTGATGCTGTCTGACGCTGGTCTTTCAATGAACCTTGACCCCGTGACAGACAGAAAACAGAAGTATGTTCCTAAAGCAAACCATAATTCTGTCACTTATGGAGAGCCACACTGTTACCGAGTGCTAGGAATATGTTTAATGCTAAAACAAGTTTTAGTAGGTAACGTAGAAGTTTAATGAAGTCGTAAAGCTTTTATCAAGCCACTCTATCTACAAATTAGTTATTTGAAAATTCATGATCCATTATCGGGCATACGTAGTGATCAAATCTCAAGTGAATACGATTCTATCTTTGATTTGTACACTTTAATTACTTTGAGAGCTATCCGAGATTATTTGTGGGGCAATAAATAGCCCAAATAGCGTTAAATCCCAATTAATTGTCTGATTGGCGCTTAATTTGAGTTTAATGTGGTGTTTAATTAGGTTAGTGGCTACCTTCAATATTTTACCCGGTCTAGTGAGTTAGTCAAGAATTATGGATGTCTTTAGGTATTCTCCAAAGGGTAGTTCAGGTTATTACTTATTAAGGGTATCTACTAATTTTAGAACCTAATTACCTACCCTTTTTTTTTCGGATGGGAAATCATCAAATGACCCCTCCCACTCTGGGCGGAGCGGGAGGGAGTGTCAGACTTTTACTGACTAAAAAACATCCATGTTCTTTCCTCGCCCTTTATGTTCCACGACCGCGGTATCTCTTTCGAACTGTCCCGCAGCCCCGGCAGGCTTCGGCCCTTGCAGGTAATTACCCACCCTGAAGTCAAGATCTGTGCCCGGTTGATGGGAAAAAACTCGCTTCTTAGTACATGGGACTTTAACAAAACGTAACGAAATGTGGGTGTAGGTACTATTTTTTTTATTGGGATAAGCCCGCCACACACGGCCAAACCACTGTAACTCCTGAAAGCCAGAATCAACAGTGGCGACCACCAGAAAAGCGCCGAGACAATGAAGCTCGACGAAGTCCCAGAGAATGATTTTCACTGTCTTGGATCCCGCAACGAAATTAAACAGAAAGTATAGCGGAGGAGTAGGAAAAAAAAAGTGGGTGTACGGTCGAACAAGCTATTTGGTTTACATTATACAACGCAATTTGTGGGTTAAACTGTAAACCAAATAGCTTGTTCGACCGTACTATTTGCTACTCCTCTGCCTACAATCGTAATCATCGTCTGCTTAGCCTTTTCACAACTATGTCGGGGTCGGCTTCCAGTCTAACCGGATGCAGCTGAATACCAGTATTTTACATAGAGCAACTGCCTATCTGACCTCCACAACTCAGTTAATAGTGGGTAATACAATACCCCTTGGTAAGACTGGTTGTCAGACTATTTGGGCCACTACCTGTAACGACTGCTAAAGATGAACAAATGACAGCCGGGACCAACAGCTTAACGTGCTTTCCGAGGCACGGAGGAAACTCGGTATGTATGGGTGGTCACCCATCACAGACTAACCTAGGCAAGCACGGCTTAACCTAAAGATCGGCCCGAGCGGCTGTTATTATTTAGCCACGAGCTCCTGAGGACAATCGTAATGTTATGTTATAATATGGATGACGAATCACTAAAAAAAAATGATTCTGTTTAGTCCGTCAGTTAGATTCTCGAAAAATATTGAATACTTAAATTAAGTTTTTTATCAAATTAGTCAAAAATGACAAAGATAAAACGCATCAAAGATCATCAGTGGAGGCTTGTGACGTCACTTTCCGGTAAAAAATGTAGCGAAATGTGACGTCACACGAGTTTTCGACGCACTGTATAGTCTTCAAATTTTGTTTATCTGACAGACTAATCCAATTTTTTTGTTTGTCGTCTTCCCTATAACCTACTAATGAATAGTGTTTGCTTAAACATAACTAGTTAAGTGTGGGTGTACTAAAGACCAGCATAGTTATTCACAAACGCTCGATTCGATTCCGATTCGACCAGTCGTATGTCTGTCTGTTTTTGGCATTACGAAAGCGAGCGAGATAGACATACGACTTTCCGAATCGAAATCGAATCAAGCGTTTGTGAATAACTATTCTGACGGCCTAACCCTTCGGTGATGAGGTGGTGTTGTGTTTTTCTTGGATAAAAACTTTTTTATTTTATTTCATTTTTGTATATTTAACGCTAAAAAATACCCGCCTGATTATGATTTCAAACTCTTAAAAATATAATAAAGTACTTGTACTTATTTTTAGATCTTAATCTAAAAGAACTCTTTGTTCGAATTCAAAGAAATATTCTGAAAAGTTAAAAGTTGACAGAATCAGTATTTTAATAAGATGAAAAGCGTTCACTTTTCGCATTTTACAGCTAAAAGTAGGGTAATGAATGTTGACGAGGCGAAAGAAAAGACTACCCAAAAAAATAAATCCGCTTGAAGCAAAGTACGAGTAATGGAGCCGCTTTTTATAGCCTGATTTGTGTTACTAAAAAGATAAGATAATATACTATTTGTTTTCTTTAGGGTTAAATCAGAAGGTAAAGACCATGGATCAGTTTTAATGTTCTTGTTTTGTTTGAAGCTTAGGCGAATTTCTTGTCACGGTGTTTGTGGTCGCACTCCTCCAACCCGGTTCAACCGATTTTTAAGAATTATTTTGTTAGTATGAGAACAGGTCGTAAAGTATATTTCATACCACAATTGGCAGGACGACGTTTGCGGGGTCAGCTAGTATTTACATAGATTTGTATATACTATCTGCGTGTATATAATATCTAGATATGTAACTAATTATTACTCCATAGTGTAAGTGCAGTATTGTCTCTCCCTCTTCCTGGAATGCATCCCAGTCCAAGTGTCTTTCGAATCATGATCAAATTACAAGCAGAGTCCAACTAGAAATTGTTGTATAATCATAAATTTACGCGAACGAAGCCACGGGCAAAAGCTAATATAGAATAGTCTACTCTATTCTATGCATAAACAGTCTAAATTAAATACAATATCATACGTATATTAAGCAGTAGGTAGGTAGATAATATCTTGAGCTATGATGACAGGCACGCCGACAGAACACTGAGCGAGAACAATAAGCCTTTTGTTCTAGTCATCCATGTACGGAAATATGATAGAGAATAATAAGGGGTGGAATATTCGACCGATTTTTTTTTATTCTGCTACTAGCTGTGCCCGCGCGGTTTTACTCGCATGTTTCATACGTTGGTGTTTATCAAATGAGATTTAGTGTGTTAATGTTTCAAGAAAATGTTCCAAGTTAATATTACAAGAAAACAGCAATAAAAATACCATCCTGAAACACCTCGAACTCAAATGGGAATAGTTTTCCCGCTGCCATGACTTCACAGATGGTTCCGTAGGTGTCATGGCAAGACATTTCAGTAACATATTTACGCATCGAACAATAAACAGCTCCTGACCGCTCCTGGGTGAAAGGTTGAAACCTTTCCCAGTTGTTAGACACGTGGCGCACAATGCTGGCTCGAACACGTGGCCCAGACAGGCGCATTACTTTGTGTAATTTATTTCATCACCACTGCTATCAAAACGGTGAAGGAAAACATCGTGAGGAAACCGGCATGTCCTAGAATCAAAAATTCGAAGACATGTGACATCTGCCAAACCGCACTGGGGTTCGCGTGGTGGATTTGCCCATACGCAAAAAAAGCGCTTTCACATTCAAATTGGCCAACGGAATTAAAACATCAAAATGCGACCTTCATTGAAGTTTCCTGAGAATCGGATTATTTTTACTCCCTGTTTGTCCCTTGAAGGTTTGAAACACCTGGAACTCAAATGGAAATAATTCTCCCGCTGCCATGAGTGATGCATCAAATGGGATAGAGATGAAAATAAGCATGCGCCATCGCCAGTAATATTTACTATTTGGCTAAGAATTTGCACCCCATTAGTAGTGACAATAATTTGATTATCCATTTTATTTCGACGCTGTTGCAAGCGCCATGATCGCGGGTTGAATATCGGGAGCTCAAAATAATACCTAATCACGGAAGATATCCCGTAAGTGACAATATAAGTTTAGCTTTAACACGCTTTTTAGAAACTAGTTTGTCATTAAATTAGATGTTTGATGGTACTGCGTCTTTGGTTCAGTGGTCTCAAGTGTCACCGCAGAGTACGAGTTCTTGGTTTCGATTCCCTGGTCGGGAGAAGTGTTATTGGGTTTTTCTATCAGGGATATCCCTGAGCAGCCACGGAGCCTGGATTTGCGCCTGGCTGATGGCAAAAGGCTCGCCGCTTTACATGGAACTTACCTATACATATGGCAATATGTGTGGCCCTTAAGGTGAAGGAGAGGTTATTCTAAATAAAATATCACCAAACTTTCCAAGGAACATTATTCATGGTGGATTTCATGTCTCCATTTTCCATTTGTTAGCCAGATTGTGTAGATTGTTATAAAAAACTTGTGTATGTACCCAAAGTTGATCTATGCGATATCTACAAGAAGTCAAACTTTCCATGTTTATTCTTAAAACATGCATCTCATTTGAAGTTTGTTTAACACAGTGGAATATTTTGCCGAATTTTGCTGAAGAAACTTATTTGTGGAAGAAAATGGCTGCTTATAGGTTAAGCCTTTGTGAGGTTTTATATATCAGGTTTGTTTGAAAGCTTCAATGCTCAAGTATCGGCACGTGTGATCTTTCGAAGCTGATGGATGTGTATGGGGTCCTTTTCATGGAGTTTCATAAATGAGAGTCGTGTGGCGCATTAAGATAATCCACGCTGACTTTTTGTTTTTAGGAGTGTTCGGGGTGCAAGGTCGTAAGTAGTATTAAAGCACAGTTTGGATTTGATTTTAAAGAGTTCATAAAAGGTTCTTCAGGATTAATGTTAAAATGTCTTAAAGTAAAATGTTATGTTTTAAATGCGCCCGCTCCGTTTGATGTCTCGTAATGCACTGATATTAAAGTATTAATAAAATTGTCACATAGCGACAAGTATAATAATAATTGTAAATTGCTGCGTTAGCAAGTGTTCGGCTGCTTAAACCGAACAAAGGGTTACTAAACCCTGTTCGAAAGAGATACCGCGGCCCCGGAACATAAAGGGCGAGGAAGGAACATGGATGGGTTTTAGTCAGTAAAAGTCTGACACTCCCTCCCGCTCCGCCCAGAGTGGGAGAAGTCATTTGATGATTTCCCATCCTAAAAAAAAAAAGGGTTACTAAACAGAACAGTGGACTAACAGTAGGTATGTTCTTAAAAATGATGGATGAACTGTATGAAGACTCATAGGGCAAAAAAGGAGGTGTCTGGTGACGTGACGAGTTATTGAGAAGTGTAAGGAAAAAGAAGATATGCTGCACCATCATCATCTGCCTAGCCTTTACCCAACTACGTTGGGATCGGCTTCCAGTCTGACCGGGTGCAGCTGTTTAACAGTATTTTACTGCCTATCTGACCTCCACAACCCAGTCAGTAACTGGCTAATACGATACCCCTTAGTAAGACTGGTTGTCAGACTATTTGGGCCACTGACTACTTGTAAAATCTGTCAAAGATCTACAAATGACCGCCGGGACGTGCTTTCCGAGGCACGGAGGAAACTCGATATGTAAGGGTGGTTACCCATCCACAGACCAACCTAGGCAAGCACAGCTTAACCTAAAGATTGGCCCGAGTGGCTGTTATTATTGAGCCACGAGCTCCGACGAAGACATATATGCTGTACCGACCCCAAATAAATTGGTATAATGAAGATAAGTAGGCTATAGTTTCAAACCCTGTTTTTAAGCTTTCTTGATCCAGGCACGATAGCTACCGACTATTTATGTCCTTACTTTTCATTAGTATTTGTTTTGTTATCTCTCTTGGTGATTCCCTTAGTGTTTTTGTCATACTTGTTTCATGTATTTCTATGAAATAATCATTTTTTTCTTTCTTTCTACCTTTTCTTTAAGTTTTTAAGTGGAAAAAACTATTAAGTTCCTGTAGCTTGCTCTTTACCAATGACATCATCATCATCATTTCAGCCAAAAGACGTCCACTGCTGGACATAGGCCTCCCCCAAGTGTCGCCACATTGACCGGTCCCGTGCGACTCGCATCCGACGGATTCCCGCAACTTTCACCGGATCATCGGTCCACCTAGTTCGCGGTCGCCACTCTTTAATAGAACTTTTCGGTCCCATCGGCCACTGACAACTACATTGATATTTCTTTATTTAGGTTATGTAATTGATATATATCTTTCTCACATACTCCGTATTTATCTTCACTCTCAGCGTTACTCATAGTAGATTCATATATTAATTCTGAAATAATATGTAACAAATATCTGCCCACAAATCAGTATTCCGTACCCATTTCAGAGCTAGTGTTAATAGAATGTTTACCAGTAAATATTTGTTCAGTATCCCAGTATCCCTGGAATATTCACAACGTGTACTAATTGAAATACAGTTACTGGGAATCTGAGTGTAGGAACGTGACTAGGATAATATTCTAGTACAGATTCTGTTTAGTGAAGCAATTTAAATGTCGAGCAGGGGTAGACAGATGTTGTGTATTTACATGTCGCCAGTTCAGTTTCAAGTGCAAAAAGGGGACAAGGATTCTTTATGTAATACTAGTTTTTGTCCGTGGTTTTGCTCGCGTTAATTTAGAATTTGACAATTAGTTCGGGTTGTACTCTGCTTTTAATATAATAAAAATTCAATCACGGTTTGAAAGACACGTGACGCCATTTACTCGTATTATCATAAGAACGTTATTGTTGTTTTTTTCGAGAACAGTAATTTCGGAATGAAAGGTACCCAGTATATATGAATTCAGCTGCATCTGGTTAGACTGGTTGTAGATACTGGCTAATGGGGGTGGTAATGGTTAGTTGGGTAGTATTTGCTCGGTTGTTGATGGAAAAAGGGATAAGCCACCAGACATCACTCAAGCACGATTCTAAAGTCCTGGCTGCTGTTAAGATTTTCCTAATAAAATACCCTAATAACACTCTGCTCGAACCGGGAATTGAATTCAGGACTCCACTCTCAGCTCAGCAGTCGTGCTTATAACTACTAGACCAACAAGGCAGTTAAAACCTCTTTGTAAGTTTAATTACATAGCATAACATCACGCCTGTAATACGCGAAGAGTTAGGCAGAAGTGTATCTAATAGTACGCCTACATTTCACCAGTTATGTTTAAGTCTCATGTAATAGAGGCGAGCCTATTGCCATCAACGGGGCGCAAATCCAGACTCCGTGGCTGCTACTGAGAAATTCCTGAAGGAAAAACCCAATACTTAACACTTTGTTCGACTTGGGAATCGAACCCAGGACCGCTTCCGACCACAAGATCAACGAGGCAGTCGACATCAACAACTACAATAACACAACAGTACAACTTCATCATCATCATCATCATCATCAGCCTTTAATGTTCCCACTGCTGGGACAGGCCTCTTCTCTATGAGAGGGAATGGGCTACTATAATCCACCACGCGGGCCCAGTGCGGATTGGTAGATGTCACATGTCTTCGAATTTTTGGTTCTAAGACATGCCGGTTTCCTCACGATGTTTTCCTTCACCGTTTTGAGAGCAGTGGTGATGAAATAAATTACACAAAGTAATGCGCCTGTCTGGGTTCGAACCCACGACTTAGTGTTCGTAAGTCGGGGCCGCCACCACTGGGCCACCGCTGCTCTCAACAGTACAACTACTACAAGATAATCCACTACCACTAGATATTACTAGACTAGCGGCCATCACACTGTTTCACCCACGTAGTTCATGTATCCG
This sequence comes from Xestia ashworthii, assembly GCA_950022955.1. Classification (NCBI taxonomy): domain Eukaryota; kingdom Metazoa; phylum Arthropoda; class Insecta; order Lepidoptera; family Noctuidae; genus Xestia; species Xestia ashworthii. The sequence goes on along the minus strand of OX465570.1, from coordinate 14,051,426 downwards.
TGGGAGTACGAGGGTCAAAATATAGCCTACGTTACTCAATAAAGACGTGGTTTTCAAATGGTGAGAGAATTTTTAAAACCGTTTGCTACTTAACCGATTTTAGAGTTAAATCGTAACTAACACATTATCATCTACCCAGTCTTTTCCCAATTATGTTGGGGTCGGATTCCAGTCCAACCGGATGAATACCAGTCCCTCCCGCTCCGCCCAGAGTGGGAGAAGTCATTTGATGATTTCCCATCATAAAAAAAAAGGGTGGTCATCCATCCACAAGACCAACCTAGGCAAGCACGGCTTATCCTAAAAATCTTCCCGAGCGGCTGTTATTATTTAGCCATGAGCTCCTAACATATCAATCATCAATAGTAAACACGCAAACAAAAAAAAAACTTTCTTCTTCATACTCGTAATATTAGTTAAGATAATCTCAGAAACCAAGTGTAGGTTCCAAAAGTAACATTTAATCCCGTAAGGGTTCCACTTAACTCGTTATGGTTGCTTTCATCCTTGGTCCACAGCTTTGTATTCAAGATAATGGCTAGTATGACTCACATATCGTAAAATTTAACCCTCTTACATACGATTTGATGACTAGAACTACGTATTACGGTCGGGTTAGTCTCCTCTAGGGATTTTTTATTTAATAACATTATTAAACCTTGTTTGACGAATATATTTGTTAAGTTCCCAGCATTTTCATAGGTTAGTTAAAATGCGATCACGTAAACTTAACATCTGGTTGGTGCGTGTATGGGTGACCACCCATTTCGTACCGAATTTCCTCCGCCTCGGATAGCACGTTCAGCCGTTTGTCCTGGCTGCCGTATCTTTGACAGTCGTTACAGGTTGTCAGTAGCCTAAAAGTCTGACAACCAGTTAGTTCTTATCCTTATTCTTTATTTCATTCAAAAATAATAAAGAAAAATATACACATAATTAAAATATATAGCTTATGTACAACGGCGATCAGTCTTAGTAAAGGGTATCGTATACCTAGTACTAACTGGGTTGTGGACGTCAGATAGGCAGTCACTCCGTGTAAAATATTGGTACTCATTTGGTTAGACTGGAAGCCGACCACAAAATATTTCGAAAAAAAGAACAAAACACAAATTATCGGACAAAAGAAAAACGAGGACCTCGGTAATAGGGTAGACGACAAAAGAATAATAATTAGTCCTTTAGTTAGATTATCAACAAATATTTGACAATCCAAATACGACGAAGATACGACGCTTTTAAAATTCTCAATACGTCACGCCTTGGTATAATTTTTAGCGAGTTCTGTCGTCACGAGCTCCGACTCCCGAGTTTTGATGCGTTCTATCTTTGTCAATATTCATTGATTTAGGTACAAAAACAAAAAATACGTGTCCATTATTTTCTAATACTCTAACTGACGGACTAAATAGATTTCCAATTTAGTATTCATGCCTATTACAAGTCTTGTGTTTTTTTTTACTCAAGGGTTTTAACCCTTTAAACTGGTATCAATATTTGATAACTCCAACAGCAAAGGTATCGACACCCAATCTTCCTCATTAATAAAGGTTATACAGTATAAAATATTATCAACAATATATCAAGGTCACGTCAAGGTCGCAGTGATTACCCAATTTACACGAAATCTGGTTTCAATTACACGTATGTTTTGATTTATGGCCATTGCTATGTACGGAACCTTCCCATGTGAGATCGTTAATTTCCGCCCGTATTGGAGCGGGTCCCTAATGTTGTCTATATGATATTATTTATTATAGATATTAGGCTCTGGGGTATTAGCGTTCAATGAACTGAGACTAAATAGATGAGCATATAGAATGTAGCTAAAAATCGTGAAGTTTTGTAAACGGATTGATGAAAATTTAAGAACGTGGTTCCCAAAAATCATTATGCTGAAAATCTTCTTGAAATCTCTATGTGCAAACTTTGTTGAAATAATACAAAAAACTTGTAATATTGTATTTGTGTAATTGATCATCATCATCATTTCAGCCGAAAGACGTCCACTGCTGGTCCACCTAGTGGGAGGTCTTCCAACGCATCGTCTTCCGGTTCGCGGTCGCCACTCCAGAACTTTTCGGCCCCATCTGCCATCCGTTCTGCGAGCAATGTGCCCTGCCATTTAAGTTTGGCAATTCTTCGGGCTACGTCGGTGACCTTGGTTCTCTTGCTAGATCACGCAAAGAAACTCCGAGCATATCCCTCTCCATTGCTCTTTGGGTGACTTTAAGCCAAATTAATTTCATATTTTTTTTAAATTCGTGTAATTTATGTGGACAATAAATAATAACAAGAAAAAGCAATTTTGAGAAAATATCGTGATAAACCCTATCATCATAATAACTACTGCCTTCATTATTCCGCCAATTTATTTCAAATTATGATCTCCAAAAACTTAATTACTATGTTGAACCCTTTATTGGTATAACAAACAATGTACTAACTAACTAAATAAAACAAAGAACACAATAATTTTGTAATTATTCAATTTGTTTGTTTTCAAATTGTTGATCATTCATTCTACTCAAACAAACAATTAATTAACAATAAACAATTAATTAAACAGACAAAGGTTTATTATTTTGTAAACGTAATGTAGGATGGATGCGAGTCGAACCAGTTTTACTAAGTGGTATCGTATTACCCAGTATTAACTGGGTTGTGGAGGTCAGATAGGCAGTCGCTCCATGTAAAATACTGGTATTCAGCTGCATCCGGTTAGACTGGAAGCCGACCCCAACATAGTTGGGAAAAGGCTTGGTAGATGATGATGGGTGACTAAACTTGGCATACATTACATACTAGCTTAAACTTATTAATGGAAATTCGGTAGAAATACAATGGAGATTCATAACATAACATCACGCCTATAAACCCCGGAGAGTTAGGCAGTGGTGTCACTGCCATTTCACAAGCTCTTGACGAATGCGACAGTCAAGGCCAAGCACACAAAACTTTGTACCCTTAAATCATTAATTAGCTTCCAAAAGGCTAAAGTTCATTAATTATCTTTAACGCAAATGATAAATTATTAAGAGGCAACGTACAAATTCTCAGTAATTGCGTATTATGAATGAAAATAGTTGACTTCTCTTGTAGTTTCGCGAAAGTTAATTATAACTAGATAGAGCAGAGTTAGTGATGATATAGTTAATTAAAATTAGTTTGTTTATTGTTGGTTTTGAGATTGTTTAGACTGGTAATTATGTTTTGAACATATTTGCACATCAAATTATACACTGCAGCTGTTCCATACGTTAAGACTATGTAAGTCGACCCTTTTGCTTGAAATTTCAACAGATAGGGTTCATGCTCTCATACTGAATCCTAAGTTCATGTAACGGTGTCTTATACTCCATGATTTCTAACACTATTACTTATAGCGGCCTACAAAAAGTACTACAGCGACATAGTACAAAAATAAATAATAATAAATATAAATATTCACTGGACATTGACACACAGCGCCATCTAGTGCCACACTAAGCAATGCTTGTGTCGTGGACACCATATAGTTGATATACCACATATATACTTTTTTGTTTGTAAATACATACTTATTATACATATAAACATCCATGACTCGGAAACAAATGTCCATGCTCATCACACAAACATTTGCTCCTACCGGTATTCGAACCCAGGACCCTAAGAGCGTAAGGCAAGTATGAAAAAGCTTCACAAGCAACGCAGAGCCATCTATAACACAAATGAAGAACTAACATCAAAATCTTAAACTGCGCTATTAAGGTGAAAGCGTCAGGGTAGCTCAAGAAATTAAAATTTTCTTACGTTTTTTTGCAATTTGCAGGCCGGGTGGTAGGTTGTTTGAAGTTAGAAATACCGTTCGCGACTGTAAAACGTATGTAGTTACAGAATTATAATCATCAACATCGTCAATACAACCCTTTAAGTTCATACAAGTCATGCAAGGAACGACTTCGGCCTTGAAAAAGTCGTTCCTTGACTTGAATGTCGCGGGCTACCCTGACGGTTCCCCCTTAAAATTATCCGCTATATAAAAAAAAAAAAAAAAATTGTAGGGCAGACAACACTGGTCTCGTCGGAGAATCCTCCCTTTTCCATGAGGGAGTCTTAACAGCTGGGATCAGGCATCTGGATTGGTAGACTAAAATTGAGTATTTGTCAACTGATGAAATGATAGCCGATATCTTAACGAAACTCTTAACGAAGGAAAATCACGATAAGTTTCTAAAAGATTTAGGTTTATTCAAATTGTGTCCGTCATCATCATCATCAGCCTTTAATGTTCCCACTGCTGGGACAGGCCTCCTCTCAACGAGAGGGAATGGGCTATAACACACCACGCGGGCCCAATACGGATTGGTAGATGCCGCATGTCTTCGAATTTTAGGTTCTAGGACTTACAGGTTTCCTCACGATGTTTTCCTTCAACGTTTTGAGAGCAGCAAAATTGTGTTAGTTGTATATTTTTAATTAGAAGTATGTTAAGAGTATGTTTGTAATTTCAAAATAACAGCTTTTTACTGAATGCTGATGAAAGTATATTATCCGGTATTTAGAACAAGACAATTTTTTTATTATTAATATCTATCTGTGTGTCTGCCAGCCTGTTTGTTCTGGCTAATCTCTGAAATGGCTGGACCCATTTTTACCGGAGATTCTAATAACTTATGCTCCTTTTATTTTAGAAAAAGGGTTAGGGTTTCATGTATGCATGTTTGTATTTCCAGTATGGATGTATGGATGTTTGTTACTCTTTCACGCAAAAACTACTGAACGGATTTGGATCAAATTTAGCACACAAATAGTTTATAACCTGGATTAATACATAGGATACTTTTTATCCCCGTAATAAGATCCCATGGAACAATTTCAAACTTCACGCGGGCGAAGCCGCTTGCAGAAGCTAGATTTTTATAATTATTTCCCAACGAAGGTCTCAAGCAACAGCTAGGTGTTGTAATAAATCAAAGTAAGATATCATATCACAGTCACAAATCATATTAAAATATAACTTTGACCGAACTGTTTGCAAACGTCAAAACGTCTTGATTGATAGACGCAACTAAAGACAATCTATGTCATCCCAGGACTAGATAAATGACGACGACAAATAGCAATAGTTTGTTCCAGTTGTGGTAATATTTTGACCAGTATGACATTGAGACAGTTCGCGGTTGTCAGGGTGATTTAACATCAAGGACGGGTTCGTGAAACTAAAACTTTGATTTAATTTTGACTTGTTTTATGATTTTAGCGTGGTTCTAAAAGAGACTGTTTCGTTCGACTAAAAAGGTGAAATTAATATTTATTAACCTAACTAACCCAATAAAAACGGAGATGTTCGCCATAATTGCGGACGCAAATAAGGATATTATACCTGTTAGCGAAAACAGTTATGTATTCAAAAATTTTAGTGTTAGGGTGAACAGACGAAGGGCACGTTACCAACAGCAAATAAACTGCAGCCATCGCCGACGCTTGCACTTGTGGCGTCGGTGGAAGCCGTCGACGCGTCGACGCGTGCAGTTATGGCATAAAGCGTCAGTTTATTTAATTTTGCCACAACTGAAGCGTCGCCACTTGTCGGCAGCAGCCGTCGACATTTCAACAGCTGCCGTCGACGCATTGACAAAACGTTGGGAAAAGGCTAGGTAGATGATGATGATATTTTAATGTGTACTTACTGATGTCTGCAAACAAACTTAATCCGAGAAACTAATTCCTTGCTATCCCACTAAAACTAAGAAGAAATTATACACTTTATTAGACAATTTCTCAAAAGCATGTTCATTCTGCTACCACTACTAATTTAAGACTTAGTTCAAAGCTTTACTTCGTTTGATTTACTTAGCCAACACGTTCTTCGTCTCGCCGAGAAATGTTAGAACAAAATATAGGAATATACATACGTGCCTAGACATATAGAGGTCATGACCTTTCCTAGCTGAGATTTAATTCTAAAAGAGTGTGTGCAATATCCGTAGTAATCCTATCGAAAAGCCTTTCTACTAGGTAAATAGTGGCGTAGAGTAAATGAAATTGTATAGAAATTAGACTTTACTGGCTTTCCGGAAATTGAAACGAATTGTATGTAATACTAGCTGATGCCCGCGGCAACGCCTAAGTACAAGTAATATACTAAGACCTTCCTCGAACACCACTCTAACCATTGGTGAAAACAGCATGAAAATCGGTGCAGTAGTTTTTGAGTTTATCGCGAACAGACAGACAGACGCGGCGAAGGACTTTGTTTTACAATAAAGGTTGTAAAACACCTCTTCACGAATCCGAAAGGCACTTGTTTTCCCCATCATTGCAATCATTTTTTTGTTTTACACCATACCTGGGAACTTTCTAGTTACGGAGATATGGGGGGTCAAAGTTGCAACTTTTTGACAAGTTTTTTTTTTTACACAAGTTTTTTTTGTAAGATTTTGACTTTTAACACCTCCACGACCCCCGTACTATTCAATCCATCCATCAGCACAATGTTTTAAGTGCGTTACATTGAGTTCTACAAAACATGATTTATAACCTCAAAAAAAAAATTGTTTCCCAGCAATATTTTTTGCGTAAAGTTACTTTGTTTGATGTACAGAATGCTTGGTTGACGGCTTCGTGATGAGGGGGTTTACACCCTGTATGTAGTGATTATCTCCGTCCTATACTTTATGGTTATGACTGAATTGTTGATCTAGTGTTTGCAAGCGCAACTACTGACCATGAGGTCCAGGGATTGATTCCCGGGTCGGAAAATGTGTTATTGGGTTTTTCCATCAGGAATTTCTCAGTAGCAGCCACGGAGTCTGGATTTGCGCCCCGTTGATGGCAATAGGCTGGTCCCATATTACTTGGGACTTAATCATAACTCGTGAAATGTGGGAGTACTACTAGATGCACCTCTGCCTTACCCTTCAGGGTTTACAAGCGTGATGTTATGTTATGTTATGTAATACTTTTAGTTACTTGTTATAAAATTATTGATAATGAAATATATTTATTGGTAATCTCAGAATATTTCGCTTTAATATTATAAATCGAACTTTCGCATATCCTTATCTTTATAAAATAAAGCTTATGTTACCCTGATATATAAGCTATGTCAACGTAAACTTTAATCAAAATATGTTCAGTAGCTTTTGCGTGGAAGAGTAAAAAACATGCTTCCACACAAACTTTTGCATTTATCACAGTTGTAAAATGAAATAGAGATCAATGATTTTTACCTCAAACAACGTTAAAGAAACTGGAATATAGCTAGTATTGCAAAAGTATTGCTCTGTTGCTACGGCGTAGCACTCGTAGCTTTGCTACGCTGATTCTACGAAACTCTCTTCACTATACTCGTAGAACATTTTTAAGGAATTTGTTGTATTTGTTCAATGACGTCAATTTAGATAATTATAACGCAACTAAAACGTTTAATAAAGAAAGTTGTAATATAACTTTTTAGTAATATTAAAATCTAAACGTGATACTTCTATGAATTTCAATAGAAAAATAGACGTGTTCATTTAATACCCAATAATTTAGTATGGTACAATTATTAATTTACAGTAGATATTCATATTTCTGCACGTTGTTTACATCAAACAGTTGAAAAGCATTTTGTTTCAACTGACAACAGACAGCAAAGTGAGTGAAGTGTAAATATAATTATATTTACACTTCAATAATTTAGATACAACATTAAGTAATATTAGAAATTCTCATAAGCTTTATAAATTGGGTACGTATCATAATCCCGAATTTTAAAAGACTGAATTTTAAAATACCGATGGACGAAATCCCGAAAATTGAAACACCGAATGGTTGTTTGACCGAAAGTTTAAAATCCCGAAAGTACATTTGCCCGAAAGTTTAAAATCCCGAAGTTTATAAACCCTAAGTTTAAAATCCCGAAGTTTAAAATCCCGTAGTTCAAATACCCGAAAGTTCATTTGCCCGACAGTTTAAAATCCCGAAGTTTAAAATCCCGAAGTTCGAAATCCCGAAAGTTCATTTGCCCGAAATTTAAAATCCCGAAGTTCAAAATCCCGAAATTGTCACCGTTTCCGAGAAAAACGATTTTTTGTAAACCTAACGTAAAAACACTTAAAAGTTGCCTAGCAAGCAGCACGCATGCAGCAGGCATGCAGCAAGCATACAGCAAGCATGCAGCAAGCATGCAGCAATCATGCAGCAAGCATGCAGCAAGCACCATGCAGCAGGCATGCAGCAAGCATACAGCAAGCATGCAGCAAGCATGCAGCAGGCATGGTTTCTGTCACGGCTCCGGCGCTGCGGGGCTCCGGCGGTCACACGCGAGCTTATCGTCGCAGAGGGTTTTAACACTCAAAGCCACCTGCTCCTCAGCTCGCGGCCCGCCTCGCCACTCCGCGCCTACGCGGGCTTAAATTACACTCTAGGGGTAGGGCAGAAAAGACTACGTGGAGTCGGTTCTGCAGCGATTCATTTCTGTCACAAAATTTGTGCTTATATATGTCACCGTAAAATTGTCAAACACGTTATATTACAATATAACGTGTTACTCTCTAGCGATATTGTAAACTCTCGAATTATTGTCAACTGAACATACGGAAGTATCTCTGCCCCCATAATCAACCTAAGTAACTTTACGCAAAAAATATTGCTGGGAAACGACTTTTTTTTTGAGGTTATAAATCATGTTTTGTGGTAGAACTCAATGTAACGCACTTTGAACATTGTGCTGATGGATGGATTGAATAGTACGGGGGTCGTGGAGGTGTTAAAAGTCAAAATCTTAAAAAAAAAACTTGTCAATAAGTTGTAGAAGGTTCCCAGGTATGGTGTAGAACAAAAAAATGATCGCAATGATGTGGACCACAAGTGCCTTTCGGCTTCGTGAAGAGGTGTTTTACACCCTTTATGTTCTAAATACTGCTTCCTTACAGTATTTCTTTGCCTATGCCTTTTGCAAATCTTCAAGAAAAGAGTAAAACTCATTCATCCAAAAAATTACAGTTTGGAAAAAGTTTCTCACGAATGCTCCGCAAAATTGCTTACGTTTACTGACTGCAAAGTATTGTTATAGACGGACTGTGGTAATATAAACTCAAGTTTTTTTTCTATGTTTTAGACAGAATTTACAGAAAGCCTGCTACGATCATCATAAGCTTCATTACTTTACTTGTTCACGTCCATAAAACAGTGTGGTTAATGTGTGCTCTAAATATCCTTAACATAAATTATCCAAATCTACAACATTAATCTCAACCTTCATTTTAAATCACATAATCAACCCTCAACATTTAGAACAAAATCCACCCTGTTAAATTATCGGGCGCAAAACCGAGCAGTTATTTCTCGTAGCGTCGTAGCACTTTCCGTAGCCTCGTAGCACTGTGCTACGCGCCCCGCTACGATCACGTAGCGTTACGCGCCGATGCTGCTACGAATCTTGTATGCTACGGACATCCAATCGTAGAATGGAATGTGATTCTATTGTTTGTTTAGATCGGAACGTCGGAGTTAAGTTTGCGTTTATAGTAGCACCGTGTTTATTTGTGTTGTGTAAGGATGGGTAAAATAACCATTCGGGTAAAATATCGGATTTTAAGGGGAAATACCGGAAGTCTTGGTGATTTAGTATTCTTTTTAGTCAGTGATATTTTGGAACTTTTAGTAGTCATTCTGACGGGTTTGAGGTAATTTAATTTTGGCGACTGTTAACTTATCAATAACCAAATCTTAAATCGAATAAAATCCGTTTTAAATTGAATGATTCGTTAGAAAATTTACGGTTACAAATGTTATAAGGCTGCAAATTCCCATTTCTAAACAACTGTAGACATTTTACTTTTTAAAATATATTCGGAACAACTGCAAGTATGAAAACTTTGGATGGGATCCGGACGAGTATTTTTACGGATAGTTACCATTAATTCACTCCAGCAGTTTCCCAACTCGTAGCTCTGTACGTTGCTGAACTTTTAAGAAACTTTAAGTACAGCTAAGACGGTTTAAAAAGAGAGAAAGTTAGTTTAATGAAGCCTAGGTTATTTTCTGAAGCACTAAGCGATAAAAATATATAAAAGTCTTTGGAAACACTTAGCCTACTTTTTAAGTGAATGGACAAAGAAGGTAAAACGGTACTTTACTTTGATGGTTAGTGTAAAAACTATAATGAGTTATAATATTGTCATTTTGACTATGTAAAATGCAGTAATATGCAGTATGAAAGTACTATGTATTGTGCAGTTATATATAATTTAAATTATATATATAATTGAATGTAGTGAAATAAACAGTAATCTTTACTTCTATACTAATATTATAAAGAGGCAAGATTTGATTTTTTGTTTGTTTGTGTTATGATTTAACTCTAAAACTACTTGCCCGATTTTACCAAATTCTTCGCCATTCGAAAGCCACTTCTTTACTGAGTAACATAGGCTATATTATATCCCCGTACTCTCAAGGAAATGGGTACTTCGCGGGTGAAACCGGGTGACTTTCGCTAGTATGTAGTAATCAGTATCATTACCAATTCCATCATCAATTCAAATTATAATTCTTTGCATGAACTGATTGTAATTGTATCCATAATACTATAATCTTTAGCTTTTATGTTACCTACTGTGATAAATAGATGGCTCCATGTGTCTTTCGAATCATGATTGAATTATATTCTTGATAACGACTTACTAAAAATTATATGATTTTGTTTAGTCCGTCAGTTCGATTATCGAAAAATATTGGTTACGTGTCTTTGTTTTATCAAATTGAATAAAATATGACGAAGATAAAAAGCATCAAAGGCTTGTGATGTTACTTTCCGGTAAAAATGTACCGAAATGTGACGTCACACGAGTTCGACGCACTGTATTCATTTTTTTTTACGTGATAAAAGAAAAAAATATTTGTCTAATATTTTTAGAAATCAATCTGAATGACTAATTACATTGTTTTCTGTCGTCTACCCTATTTTCAAATTCTAAATTAACGCGAGCAAAGCGGCGGGCGAAAATTGTATTAGAATGAATATGAATGCAGTGGGCGGAACAATAGTCTGATTTATAGTCTACCAAGTTAGATGGGAGCGAGAAATCTGTATATTAAACAGAATAAACTATTCATGAAGAAGAATACGTAAAAGAGAAAACCAAACAAATAAGAGACCACCAAGGATAGTTACGCCTTTATTTGTTTTTTTTTTGGATGGGAATATCATCAAATGACTTCTCCCACTCTGGGCGGAAAACCCATCCATGTTCCTTCCTCGCCCTTTATGTTCCGGGGCCGCGGTATCTCTTTCGAACAGTCCTGCAGCCCCGGCAGGCTTCAACCCTTGCGGGCTCCTTCACTTTGCTGACATCTGTTTGAGCCGCGCGTGGAACACTCTGGCGCCGTCGACACGGCCTGTCGTCATAAGACGGACGGACGGCGAGCTAGCCCATCGCTCACCATCCACAAGCCCACGAGGATAGTTAGGCCATAAGTTCCATAACATAATCTAGACCACAAATGATTTATACTCACACATTATTATATATCTTTAGGGACATAACGGTTGATATAAAAACTTAATGAGACTGTCATAAATCACAATACTTTTGTTGCCAACATACAAACTCTCATAAAACGTGTATCGTGGTTACGAGGATCCATTTCGTTTGTTAGGTTGGTATTAGGGCTCATTTCTGGAGACGCGGCGCGTCGGGCGGCGCGTTGTGCGGCGCGTCACGCGGCGCGTCGAGCGTTTTTTCCGTTTACGGAGAGGCGGCGCGTGCAGCGGCCTCAGTACAAAATTGTATAGGGAGACGCGGGGCGTGCTGCGACGCGTTGCCCGCGGCGTCGCACGCCGCGTCCGACGCGGCGGTGCACGCGGCGTTGTGTCATCATGTCACGTCACGGATGTCAAACAGACATAAGCTCTTTGTGTTTTTCTTCTCGCGAATAAATAAAAATAACAGTCTAATTCGCCTAAGTTTAGTGAATAAATACTTCTGCCAGTGCAACTTACGAATAATATTGTTATCTAGTGTTCATGTGCTGTGTAAATGTTAAAAAAAAAACAGTAAATAACTATAAGTGAACCCCATCAATACACAAGTACCCGAAACCCACAGTTTATAGAAGATAATTATTCGGGGAACGGAAAACCAACTTGTGGCTTAACGTCGGTATGTGCGGTCCTGTACTCCGTTGCTGTGCTCAACCTATGGTGTTTGTCTGAACTTCTGAAGCTAGAACAATAGAATGAGTAACTTGGAGTTGGATAGTTATTATGGAGACCAAACTGGCTGAACCCGAAGTGTCGCAATCGTCGAATGTGGATCTTACAAATCAGTTGAGCGACATAAACGACCGTGACCAGGACTTGCTCGCAAATGATATCCTTAGATCTAATATTCCAGAGATAAGTGGAGAAAACACCACCTACACTGCCATGTTGGTGGCCGCTAAGATTGGCGTCAAAATTAAAGCGCGCGATTTCGTGAGCCCCAAGCATGGAGCAAGGAGGCTGGCGCTTCAACGCAACGCAGGCGACGCGGACGGCGGGCGTCGGTGGAGACCCGCCCCCGCTTCCTCGTCGTGCGGCTCGCGCGTCGCGACCTACGGGACGAGCTGGCCGGGGGGAGCGCGAGTGCGTCGAGGCATGATAACAGCGGATCTCGCTCGATCTGCCGGGCTCTGCAAATAGAAGCGCGCTACATCTACGAGTGCTTAACTAAACTAGGCCTATGTGGCGCAGCCGCGAGACGCACAATAATTATTTCTTTCCATTTTTTGTCTGTGTAGTTTTAAGTTTTTTAATTGTGTAATTAAGTTTTTATTTTTTTCTGTTCTTGTTGTGTGCACTTATGGCATAATTATGCCAAATAAATATGTTTTCTTTATTTCTACCTTTCATCCTATCTTACTCGGTCATAACAAGCATTAGATTAGAATAGAACGACTATTTTAGACCAATTATCACTGGGGCGAAGTAGCCCAACGGTTTAGTGGCCTCTTTATAAACCTAGGGTCTCAGGTTTGAATTCCAGATAGGGACTCATTTTGTGTCTAAAATAATCACGTTTCGCGAGCAATTTTATACAACTGCTACCTGATAAGTTTCAAAGGAACCGTGATCAAAATTAGGGACATACACAGACAAACTTTTCGGTTTTATAAAATAGCGATGGGCTGATCGTCACGGCTCTTCCTCTATTACGCCGCGCTGTTTACCACGGATCTTGTAGCGTGTGAGTGTTGCCTGCAGTCGACAACGCTGCGGCGCACGCGTCGTTGCATTAGGAGGGAAGGAATACGTGCTGCACATCCACACGAGAAGCATGTCGATTTATTTTAATAATCGATCTCTGATTCGATAAAATCAAGTTGGAATTATCCACATCATCTATGCAAACTCTTTTGATGTTGTGGAAGTCTCAGTATTGTCAATTGTCTGTAAAAAAAAATACAGCACAGAGCATCAAGTAGTCTTTGGTCCCAATGCCAACTCGCGAGCTTTTTAGGGTTCCGTAGCCAAATGGCAAAAAACGGAACCCTTATGGATTAGTCATGTCTGTCTCTGTGTCTGTCCGTCCGTATGTCACAGCCACTATTTTCCAAAACTACAAGAACTATGCTGTTGAAACTTGGTAAGTAGAGGTATTCTGTGAACCGCATTAAGATTTTCACACAAAAACTAGAAAAAAAACAATAAATGATGTGCATTACCATGTAAACTTCCACCGAAAATTGGTTTGAACGAGATCTAGTAAGCAGTTTTTTTTTAATACGTCATAAATCATAAACCGCAATTTACCTTTCATTCAATCAACTCAAATATAAAAATAAAAAAAAGCGTTATGTTACTTGCTGCTACGGAATCCTTCATGGGCGAGTCCGACTCGCACTTGGCCGCTTTTTTTAGTAACTTCAAACAAAATCTTTTTGATAGACGGCCCCACGACGTTTGTTTTCTCTAAACAGCTAGTTTGTTCTCTATTATCATCACGAAGTTATGATTGGGTAGGTTGTGAACGCTCGTCTCTAATTGGCTAAGCAACGCATAGTAACAATGGCATCATTGGCGCTGGCAATGTGACATTTGACGGGCAGCAAGAATTGTCAAAGTAGACGATTTATGTGAAAAAGAGCAATGAAAGATTTGAATATTTTTGATTATCTATATTTATTTCTTTTGCGTGTGATGTAGATGCATAACAACAACAAAAAACAGTTTCAAAAGTGTTGTATTATATTCTTTGCCATTATAGGGACGGACCCTCGTTCAGTGTTTTACGTGGTAGTCTAAAGCAGGCCGCATACAGCATTTCATAACGTGACGATTTCTACTAAATCGCACTATCTGTAAGACGCGTTAAGAAATTTTGTTCCAAAAAGTACACGTTTATAATTACAAAACATGGCTCATACGACTATGTATAAAACAAATCTGCGACTAAATTTTGAAGGAATTACGTTTTTTTCATTTTTTTAATAAATTCGTGATTTATAGCTATGCAATATACAAATAATGCTATATGAACTACGACTGCCTGAAGCAATACGGTTGGATTTATTTTTTCTAGCAGTTCCAAGCGAAAACCATATTATGTTTTGCAGCGTTTCAATAACGCTACATTTTTGAATATCACCTTTTTTGTGGAGTTTGTCATGCAACCTGTTTTTTTTTGGAAGCCTTTAGTCAAAATTTTTTTCTTTAAGTATTGAATCTTTTCGAATTTGGAGCGAGTTTTTGTTCGTGAAAAAAATGAAGATTTTTTTTCTTGAGACAGTTCGATGTCGATTGTTGCCTGATACGGTATTGCTGACGTTTATTTTTTAGTTAAAAGCAGTTATTTTGTTATAAAATGAGTTAAATTTGCTGTATATGCTTTATACTATTCGCCGGAATGGCGTTAGCTGAACTAGTTTTTTTGGTTCGGAGGCGCTGAGTACGGTATCACCATCACCCTCAACTAGCAGTTTTTCAAGCAACGATCCACCTCGCGCCTGGTGTGGTCGCGTGCAACCAGCCCGGTTCCTGAATTTGTCAGGCTCTCAAGCCGGCAAATGTGTCCAAGCGTGCGAGTTGGAGGCCTGGTTCTGTTTTACTAAGGTCACCGTCCTGATGCTCCGTGGCCGACCTGCGGCGTGTCTCTTCGTCTCGTCCTGTTCAAGCTGAGGATTTCCAAAATTTTCTTATTTATTTCTTAATATGTTTCAAATGTTTTTCTTAAATTGAGGCTTAGTAATACAACCCCTACACAGGGTATGTGCGAGGATTTAGGCATTTAGCACTAATATATTTTTTCTTTCTCGTACCGAGGCGAGATAGTTAACATTGGCCAATGATTTGACTACCGCTAGCTTCGCTTAATTTTTTTTCTCTGAATTTCAAGATTTTGGTTTTACCCGTGTAAATTCCATTGATTCGTACATGCTTTGTTTAACCTGACATAATTGAATCTTAATTGAACTTTATATTTTGGATAACTCGGCACAATCGCATTCTGACTTATATTTTGTAATTTTACTTTAATCAAAATTATACGTATTGAATAGCGGAAAAGTGTTTTCTTCAAGAAACCCGCTACAGTTTTTATCTAGTTTAAATCTGTCAAAGTAGAAGAGTATTTTTTTAATGTAGCAAAACGAAACACAAACATATTTTACTTCATACTGTTATCATTCAAAACTAATTTACTTAGTCCATTGGGCATAACATCATCCTCCAAAAACTGGCAGAAGTCTCCATGACATAACGCCGCGTTGCACGCCGCGGGGGACGCCGCGTGCACCGCCGCGTCCTACGCGGCGTCCGACGCTGCATCTCGAGCAAACGCGCGTAAAAACGCTTCTCCGTAAACGCTCTCATACATTGACATATGTTTGAATTTGAAGCTGTCCGCGCCGCCCGACGCGCCGCCCAACGCGCCGCGCCACCAGAAATGAGCCCTTAGTGTTTTGTTCATTCATAAAATGTGTATTTTTGAATATATATTTTTTATGGCCGTGTGTATTTTTTTTTGTGCCTTTATCTTTACGCGTGTAAGCTCGAAAGGGGTAGCAAGAAATATTGTGTTTGTAATTCTTCAGCGTTCCAAGGGAATATTGTTTAAGAGCATAAGAAGTAGTGTAAAGTCAGCCGACGTCTGTGGGTGAAACTTGAAATACATAAATGTCAAATTGACAACCAGTATTGATATGACTTGCAGTTGACTGTGTTTCAAGCGAACAAAGGCACAATGATACTTGTCTGGCTAAAGAAACCAATTAAAGGTTAAAAAGATTGGACAATATATTCATAAATTATATAATAATAATATCGCCGGACATTCCACAGCGCCATCTTGTGCCACAATTAGCAAGGCTTGTGTCGTGGACACCAGATAGTTGATCATCATTCTCCTGCCCTTATCCCAATCTATTTGGGGTCGGCGCAGCATGTCTTCTTCTTCCATACTGCTCTATTTTTCGTCATCTCATCAGTCACTTCTTTTCTTACCATATCCTTCTTAACACAGTCCATCCATCGTTTCTTTGGTCTTCCTCTACTCAAATACCCATCCACATTCATACCCAAAACTTTTTTCACGACATTTTCCTCATTCCTCCGCATCACATGCCCATACCACGACAACCGAGTACCACACAACTTTTCAGTCACCGGCGCCACTTTCAGACTTCCTCTAATATACTCATTCCTTACTTTATCCATTCGCGTAACACCACACATCCCCCTTAGCATTCTCATCTCCGCGACATGCAGATGCCTTTCATTCATCCCTTTTGTGGCCCAACATTCTGATCCATACAACACAGCAGGTCTAATCATTGTTTTATAAATCTTCCCCTTAAGTTTTAGGGGAACGCGGGAGTCGCAGATCGTTCCCGTGACCTGCCGCCATTTCATCCATCCCGTGTTAATTCTGTGCTTTACACTACGATCTATTTCGCCATCGCTTTGCATGAGTGAACCAAGATACCGAAAGTCGGAGCAGACAGGAAGAGACGCGCCATCTAGCGCTATGGCTCCAGAGCTGGAGAGACCGCCAAAATCGCAAAACATGTATTCAGTTTTACTTCTGCTGATTTTCAAGCCAACGTTCTCCAGTTTCTGTTGCCATTTCTCCAGTCTGCTCTGGATCTCAGGTCCATTTTCACCGACAAGAACAATGTCATCGGCAAACAGCATGCACCAGGGTGCCTCTTCTTGGATGTCCGACGTCAAAGCGTCCATGATCAACAAGAAGAGGTAGGGACTTAAAGCCGACCCTTGATGCAAACCTACAGCCACACTGAACTCATCGGTGTTGCCAGCAGCTGAGCGGACGTAGGTACAAGATTGACTGTACATAGCACGAATTAACTCTACATACTTCCCAGGTATACCTTTCTCTTTCAAGGCCCACCACAACACATCCCGAGGTACTCTATCATACGCTTTCTCCAGATCAATGAACACCATGTGCAAGTTTTTGTGTGCACGTCTGTACTTCTCGCACAATTGGCGGAGTGCAAAAGTGGCGTCCATTGTTCCTCGACCTGGCATAAACCCAAACTGATTTTGAGTGATCTTACTCTCCTCTCTTATCCTTTTCTCTATCACCTTCTCCCATACTTTCATACTATGTGACATGAGCTTTATCCCCCGATAGTTGTTACAGTCCTGAACGTCCCCTTTATTTTTGAAGATGGGCACAAGCGAGCTATTGCACCATTCTTGTGGGATCGTTCCTTCATACAACAACTTATTGAAGAATAAAGTCAGCCACATACATCCGTCTTCTTTTAAACACTTCCATACTTCTACTGGTATTTCATCGGGGCCCAAGGCCTTTCCATTTTTCATACTTTGAACTGCCTTCCCCACTTCATCCATGCTGATTTCCCTCACCAAACCCATGTTTACTTGTACCTCTTTAAGCACACCGCTCCATTCATTCTCTTCATTCATTAGCTTTTCAAAATAACCCTTCCATCTCTCTTTTATTTCATCATCTTTAGACAAAACTTTACCAGCGCCGTCTTTCATACACTTGATACGATTTATATCTCTCGTTCTCCTTTCTCTTGCTTTTGTAATTCGGTAGAGCTCCTTTTGGCCTCTAGGACTGTCCAGTGAGTCATATAACTTATCTTGGGCTTTAGCCCTGGAAACTGCTACCGCCTTTTTTGCCTTTCTCTTCCATTCCTTATAAATCTTCTTCTTTTCTTCTTTCAAACTGTCGTTCCCATTTGCTACACCCTGCCATTCTTTAAACGCAACCTTTTTCTCTTTTAGACTCTTTTGCACATCTTCATTCCACCACCATGTATCTTTATCTATCATACCTCTCCCTTTGGATTCTCCAAACACATCTTTTGCCACTCTTCTTATACAATCCGCCATCTCTTTCCAGCATTCATTCACAGATTTTCCTTCCAAATCCAGCATATCCTTCATTTCGATCATCTTATCTACTACTTGACTCTTAAACATACTTGCACATTCTTCTTTTTCTATCATACGCCACCTTGTTTTGGGTGGGAGCCGTTCTTTGTTTCTACTGGCCGAGACACTAACTTTCATCTCCATTATGACCAATCTATGTTGGGAGACTAAATCTTCGCCTGGCAGCACTTTACAGTTTTTGACGTTTTTAATACTGTCCCGTTTTACCAGGAAAAAGTCTATTTGCGTCGCGTGGTGGCCACTTTTATAAGTAATGAGGTGTTCGTCTCTTTTCTTAAACCACGTATTTGTTATTGCCAATTTTTGTTTGTAAATACATACATATTATTATACATATAAACATCCATGACTCGGAAACAAATTGTCCATGCTCATCACACAAACATTTGCTCCTACCGGGATTCGTACCCAGGACTCTAATAACGTAAGGCAGCCTCACTGCCATTCGGGTCGTCTCTCTATATATTCCTTACAAATAAACAAAACACAAAATTAGACCTCTGGGGTCTGTTTAGCACGCGATTGCCTGAGATTCGGACAACGACGTTTAATCTTACTCAAATTCAGAATTTCGATTCTAAAAGGTATGAGAAATACATGTTGTTTTGGCTGAATTTGGAAATCTCAAATCCTTTTCACCCAGCTTAAACGATTAAAGCTATCCATGCACTGCTTGTATATTCTGTCTGCTTGTATATTCTGTTTTTCTATCTTTCTAAAAGCCATATATGCATTAATTCAAACAAAATACAGTAACGGACACCTCTAACAGTAGTTGTTTTACAACGGGTCTCAAATTGTTGGCAACAAAAGACTTTCCGTGCGGGTGCACTCTGAACTTCTAAGAATTTCACACACTTGCGAAGGTAGTTGTGATACTCAGTGGAATAGAAAACAGGCTGTAAAGTAAAACTTTCTACTATTGTAACAGGGATTTACGTCGATTTTATCGAATAGGTTAGGCTCAGGTGTTCGGATATGGGGACATCTTCATGGATACCCTCCGTTTAGGGAAAATGAGAGTTCTGTCTACTTTTGGGATAAGCCCGCCCAAAACCACTGGAACTCCTGAAAGTGAGAATCAAGAGTGGCGATCACCAAAACAGCGCAAGACAATGAAGTTCGACGAAGTTCCAGAGAAACAATGAACTGTCTTGGATTAACTGTCTCCCCGCAAAGAAGTTAATCAGAAAGGAATATTAGATAATTTCAACTTCCCTCCATATCAGCAGGACACAGAAAAAAACAAGGTCAAAAGGCACAAAGGGCAGTTAACAAGGCCACTGGGTTTATCCCAATTATTGGGATAAGCCCAGTGGCCTAGCACCACAAGTATAAATGGGTCCTAAGTAGTGAGCTGTGAGTGTGTAAAAAGTCGAAGCACCATGCTGAGATAAAAGCATTTTGTCCTTACCACCGGACCAAATTGACTGTTTTATATTTTTGTTATGTTTACTTTTTATATCATTTTGTCTTATTGTTTATTCACACATTATTTTTTTTGTCCTGTACGAAACTAATAAATACTTTTTCATTCTTTCTGTGTCGGAATTTTACTAACTTGCTCCAACTATCATAAAGTGGGGTGCACGAGAGATACAAGTACATTTTGTGCTCGCTCCTACTGTCAGGTGTCAATGTCTGCCTGGTGGGCCCAATCATTAAGTGCGGCCGATACCACCACCGCAGGTGTGCTTTAAGTTGAAATACATTCCTCCAGGCCGCGTAGCATGACCACCGTAGACACGACAGAGAGTCGACAAATCTTTTGTTCATCTGTCGTTTTGTCGATTCAATGGCAGATGAACAAAAGATTTGTCCAGTCTCTCTCGTTTCTCCGGCGGTCATGCTAAGCGGGCTGGTCAATTTAATCTCTTAAACAAATGTAATCCATAAACCCTGATGACGAGTAATAGAGGAGTATGGAAGAAGAAGATGTCATGATGTGCCGACCCCAAATGAATAAGGGATAAGAGCAAGAAATGATTGATGATGAACAGTCTCATACCCTATCCAAACTCCAGGCTGTTACTGATTTTCCGACGTAAAAATCAAAAATTTTAATTTTTGTCCCTCAACAGTCACGCTTGTGAACCACAGACCAACGAAGCAGTCTAACTAAAAAAAACTTTCTGTTCCTATCTGTATTATTTCAAGACTAGAGAAAACTGTGAAAAGGCGGCTTTTCACAGTTTTGCGACGGGAAAATATATTACCCGCATTTCCAAAAGTTATTTTAACATATTTGCATAGTTATTTCACGGCACGTTAAAATGTGTTTTTTTTAAAACGATTGAGTTGGTTGTTAAAATTAAGATACATATTTTTCAGTTCTACAAGCTTTTAAAAATACATTTGTTTTAAACTGTTTATTTTGTATGCTAGGTCTTCATTCACATTACAATTTATTTCATACTACCGACCCACCCTGGTTTCATACGTGTAGGAGAAAACCGCATGAAAATCCGTTCAGTAGTGTTTGAGTTTATCGCAAATAAACAGACAAACGCGGCGAAGGGCTTTATTTTGTAAGTGATACATCATACACATGATTTATTCATCAATTAAAAAAAGAACAATTGAAATTAAAAACCAAATGTATTAGATATTTTACTACGTTTCTTGCTTCATTATTTCCTACGAAAATTTAAACCGGTACCTACAAAAATTGACATTCCCCTATCTCTTGCTACAACAAACTTGGTAATACTCCGAATAAAATCTGGACGTATATGTAGTAGACAGATAGATGTAATACATACAATACTAGGCTAAGCTCTTTGAATTCGGAGATTATGACAATGAATTGTATGGTATAGAGCTATATGCCGATCTCTAGTTATGTTCCTATATCTAGGACAAAGGGAATATCGCATATTACTGTATCGGCTGCCAACAATGCAAATCTGATGAATAGGTTCCGTTATGTCTGTTGAGGTATATTTAAGGAGCTAGGAAGGCCAAAGAACCGATCGATGGACTGTGTTAAGTATTATATGACAAGAAAGGAGGCGACTCATGAGATGTCGAGTAGTATAGAAGATTGGAAGAAGAAGACATACTGCGCCCACTTCAAATGAATTGGGGTAAGGGCAAGAGAATGTCGCTGTATGACCAGTTAGTAAGAAATAGAGGTACTTCTGGAAACAAGAACATCTATTATCAATGTAATCATTTGTGTGGTATAAAACTGTATCACGAAGATGTATTTGATAGGGTTGAAAATGTATCGGAAGATCTATTGTCAATTTAACGCTTCGGAACAACAGGAAGGCAGGATTTCTTCGCTATTTTGGTATCAGTGAACAATTGGTAGATTTTACAAAATTATGGATTTTGCTTGATTAAAGTATTCCAGATTGCCTCGCCACCTCTGTCTCAGCGGCGCCGTCCGTCTTCCGGCAACCATCATGTGGAGACTTTTGATGACCTGGACCACGAGGGCTGGTTCAATGAGACACGGGAAAAGAGCACATGGAAAAAAATAGGGGAGGCCTTTGCCCCGCAGTAGGACAGTCCAGGTTGTTTATAGAAAAAAAACCCGCTACCAATTGGAACCCATCATTAGTTTCTCAAAATTCAACAAAAGTTTTATTTTTTAGCAGTCGACATTGAATAAGGCTTTTCTGTATTTTAGTGCGCACGAAAGTCTAAGCGTTCTAGCGTAGTCAATTTTATTGTTCAAAACGTTCAAAAAGATACTCTTTTTCTTTCTCGTATTGCACAACAGATTACACGATAGTCTCGTAATCAACGCATCTGACATCTTGTGCGACGTTTGACACTGTATCGATCGCACTATACCTACGAGTACATACTATACTGCATGTATTCAGTATTGCGGGCCTGTGGACGGTGAGCCATGGGCTAGCTCGCCGTCCGTCCGTCTTATGACGACAGGCCGTGTCGACGGCGCGTTCGCGTTCTACGCGCGCCTCATTGAGATGTCAGCCTAAGGAAGGGGTCCACAAGGGCCGATGCCGGCCGGGGCTGCGGGCCTGTTCGAAAGAGATACCGCGGCCCTGGTACACAAAGGCCTATGAGTTTTAGTCAGTAAAAGTCTGACACTCCCTTCCGCTCCACCCAGAGTGGGAGGAGTCATTTGATGATTTCCCATCCGAATAAAAATAAGAAATAAGGTACTCTGTATTGTACTAAGATTCGAATCGCATTCCGAAGACACAGCTTCGGGGCATGATTAGAGAGTGCTGCAATGGTGTCAAGTAAACAGCAATGAATTTAGAAAATAGGTGTTATAAAGTGTTGCGAAACTTAGGGTTATTTTGTATTCCCGGGGTTGCGGGACTGTTCGAAAGAGATACCGTGGCCATGGAACATAAAGGGCGAGGAAGGAACATGGATGGGTTTTAGTCAGTAAAAGTCTGACACTCCCTCCCGCTCCGCCCAGAGCGGGAGAAGTTATTTGATGATTTCCCATCCGAAAAAAAGGGTTATTTTGTATTTGAATTATTTTGTTTGGAAACTTAAAACATTATTGTTTCCAAAGTTATTTATTAGAGAAAATAATCACACTTTTCAAATAAAGAGCTATAAATTAACTAGTTAGGTAATTTCAAAATATGCCCGTACCAAAACAGTCACTCAATCTGTTATTGAATTGTAGTATTTTGTAGTACTTTATAGTAACCCCTTCTATTGAAATGTGAATAATATGAATTCATGGCTTCTGAAACGATATTATAAAGATTATTTAAAAAGGTTTATTGCAGAAACTTGTAAACTTTTACAGTAAATCTTACTTAGGTCCATATTCCTTTTAAATTAAAGATAGGATATCTTTAACTTAAGGCTTGTGCTACGAGAATATTATTTTAATTTTGTACACTATCCGTAGAAAATATCGAAGTCACATATTTTCAGCTCCACTATCAGATTGGTACTTTTAACATACCGCTTTGCCACGATAGTAGATATCTTTGCCCCGGATTTCGAGGAACAGGATTCTTTCATTTCATCTCCTTTCCTTTGATCCGACATAAAGTGTATGTGCCATGTACTGTACGTATGTACATACATAATATCTTCGAACATATCTATCTGAGATCTGAAATTGGACATCAAGTCAACTAAATGGGTTTCGTTCACGATTGAACCGTTACTAATATCGGGATGAGACGAATGGTAACAATCTCAGATTGGGTCATGAATATATTAACTGACAAAAAATGTAGGTAGTGAGTATTTTTAGTTTCGCAATGGAATTTTGGTCAGAGGCTCTTACTATAAAAAAAAGTCGCGAGCAATTTCGAGGTAAGTTAGTCACAGTTCTAACCTAACCTATGGAGGATCCCCTCGACATCGTTTTTGCGAAAAAAACACCAAGATACTTTTAGCTTTATATTTAGGTGTTTTTTTTAAATTAAACGATTTGCGAAAATAACACTTTTTTTTCCTCGCGCCGTAACGCCTATAAGGGATAAGTTGTACAAAGCAGGCAGGGCGCGCTCCCGGGTCGCTGAAGACAACTTCTCCCAGGCTACACTCAAACCCACAGTTTCACTGGTATCATGAGAAGTCGATGAAATGGAGAAGGTAGTAATTACTAAAACAAATTAAATTTGGGACGCATTAAAGCGAGTAACGAATACTGTTAAACCAAATAATGCATCGACGCAACTATTAACTTGCTCATCCTCTCCCACTGAGTCCTGCAATTACGTAAATTCCTTCTTCGTAAATATAGGCAAAAAACTTGCGGATGATATTATAAAAACGCAAGAGTCACAGTCCCAACAAACTCCATTAAAACACGTAGTACACACATTTTCTTCGAAATCATCATTTGTGCTTGATGACACTGACTCCGATGAAATCATGACTGCGATAATGTCACTACGATCTAATGCCTCAACTGGTTGGGATGGTATCTCAGCTCTATTCTTAAAGAGATATTCTAGTACTCTGTCACCCATTCTATGCCACATATTTAATCTCTGCTTCAAAACGGCAATCTTTCCGACTGCTTTCAAAAAGGCTGTAGTTTATCCGATTTTCAAGGGGGGTGATGGGAATTTACCAAACAACTACCGCCCTATTGCAGTTTTGAGTGCTTTATCCAAAGTCTTAGAACGCTTAATTAATAAAAGGCTTATATATTACCTGGAACATTATAATTTACTCTCAACACAGCAATATGGCTTTCGCAGGAATAAATCAACAAATAACGCTGTCGTTGACTTGTTAAACTTTGTGGTAGAACATCTTAACAAGAAGAATAAAGTACTAACAATCTTCTTAGATCTCGCGAAAGCGTTTGATACCGTCCCGGTTTCCGCACTCTTGTTTAAACTGGAGGGCATGGGGGTTAGGGGTTTACAGCTGGAGCTCTTCAGAAGTTACCTCTCAAATCGTAGGCAGATCGTTAAGATTGAAAATAACAAGAGCGAAGAATTTCCTATCTATTATGGTGTACCACAGGGCAGCATATTAGGTCCAATACTTTTCTTAGTCTTCATCAATGATTTGTGCAACCTTAATATGGGTAATGCCAAAATCATTTCATTTGCGGATGACACCGCTATAACATTTTTTGGCAGTTCATGGTCAGATCTGGAGCATAATGCCCAGCTTGGGCTTAACACAGCATTAGAATGGCTTAACGCCAATACGCTTACTCTAAATGCCTCCAAAACGAACTTCATGACATATTCAATTTCTTCAACCTCTCAGCCAAAAACACCTATATTACTGAAAGCTCATTCATGTCGCCAACCAACACTGGTTTCTTGTCAATGCCCATTATTGAAGTCTACGGAGCAAATTAAATACTTGGGTATAATCCTGGACAAGAACCTGAACTTTAAATCTCACATAAATCTCCTGACTGGCAGAGTGCGCAAGCTTATATACATATTTAAAATTCTTCGAAATATAACAAATCCAACTATTATACGTAATGTTTATTTTGCTTTATGTTTGTCAATTATTACATATTGTATCTCATGTTGGGGTGGTGCTGCTAAAACCACCTTAAAACCATTAGAAATTGCACATAGGGCTGTACTGAAAGTAGCTACATCTCGTCCAATTTTGTTCCCGACCGATCAATTATATAAGGATTGTCAAGTTCTCAGCATTCGACAAAACTTTATTTTAAAAACAGTCGCTCTACAGCACCACAATATCCCATACAGAGAAATCACTAAAAGACGAAAAGATATTGTCTGCATGATGCCGCAAGTGCACTCCTCATTTGCAAAGAGATTCTTTTATTACTTAGGTCCGTATCTTTATAATAAAATAAGCAAGAAGATGCATATTTACGGTTTATCACACCATAATTGTAAAAAAACTGTCCGGCAATACCTTCAAAATCTGTCATACGATGCAACCGAAGAAATACTCACTATTTGATGAGCATTTCTTCGGTTGCATATACACTCACATACACACATACTTACGCCACGCAGTTACACACACATACCACACATTCACTGACACACCACACCCACATTTTATATTACTAAGTAGAATTGTATAGAATATAAAACTAGTATTTACTCATTAATATTAACGCCGCCGTTAAAATTGTAGCATTAGCGCATATACTATGTTATGTAAAATTATCACTGTTCCATTAAACATAGGGGACCGAGACTGTTTCTCCTTAACACAGGTTATTCTGTAACCTAGCTAGGAGAACAGTGCTTCACCCACTCGATTGTAGACTACCTAACATATTCTGTAATAACTATTACCATGTATATATACCTACTACAATCTGTATGTTGAGTAAATAAATTTATTATTATTATTATTATTATTATAAATTTCTCATTTGTTTCAGGCTTGCATATCACATGGGATTTAAACATAACTGGCGGAATGTAGCTGTACTATTAGGTACACTTCTGCCTAACCCCTGGAGGATTACAGCCGTGATGTTTAGGTTATGTTATAAGAATAGAGGTAAGGTATGATAAGGTTCTGCGGGACTGTTCGAAAGAGATACCGTGGCCCCGTAACGTAAAGGGCGAGGAAGGAACGTGGATGGGTTTTAGTCAGTAAAAGTCTGACACTCCCTCCCGCCCGCTCCGCCCAGAGTGGGAGAAGTTATTTGATGATTCCCAACCGCAAAAGAAAAAAAAAAGTTATTATAAGGTTGTTAAAGTTATTATAATGTTATGTGTAAAGAGGCCTGTTACAAAAAAAAATGCGAAATTGCGAGTTTTACTCTTTAAAATGATATGCTTTCCGTTCCTTGTTTGAAAAAACAATAACTTGTTACAAATACTTCATAGAAATATGTTTAGTTCAAATAGTTCGTTCGTAGTTTTAGATAGCTTACTTATTAATTTGGTCATAATCATTCTCCCGAAAATCTGTTTTCAGACAATCTACATTGTTTTTCATCTCATAAATGTCCTATAATTTCAAAGTAATATAATACTTTTTAGTTATATGCCTTTTACGTAAATTTTACATTAACGTAACACCGAAATGTAAAAGGGTTCTTAAGGTTTAAGAAGAAGAAAACCTACAATAATTGGTGAAAATGGTCAAAACCATAATGTCAACTACAGAGGAGCTCGTGACTAAATAATAAGGTGTTTAAATCTGAATGAACAGCTGCTCGGGTCAATCGTTAGGTTAAGCCGTGCTTGCCTAGGTTGGTCTGTGGATGGGTGACCACCTTTACATACCGAGTTTCCCCCGTGCTTTGGAAAGCACGTTAAGCTTTTGATCCCGGCTGTCATTAGTTGGGTAAAGGCCAGGCAGATGATGATGGTCTACACCTCATGTGTCTGCAATGACAGTCGGGCATTTAATATTAATGACACGTAGAACACCCACAAAACTAAAGTTGTGTCCAAAACTTGTCTCCACTACATCCTGTGGCAGTTTATAAGCTGAAGCCTTATTTCCGTGAGTCTGTGTGGCGAAACTAAAACTAAACTATAAAGTTCAAGCGAGTGGAGCTGTGGGCACAAACTATAGTAATTTATCACGCCTGCGCTGATTTACAACGAAGTGTCAACTCTACTGTGTTGAGAGACAGTTGGTTATTGAAGTTTGTTTATGTTAATGTTGTTATAATGGTTGTATAAAGGTATCAAAAACAGGGTGTAAAGGTCTTCATCTCCCATAGAAAAGGGAGAAAACTACAACCAGACGAGTGTTGTATCTGGTGGGCACATAATCCGACTATGGTCGAGTTTTGTTAGGCTTGAATTCCTCCTGCGCTCGGTCGCGACTCGCGTGCGTCGGTCGTGCGTACGAGTATACATTTAATTATGTTCTATATACTGCGACGCTAACGTCAGCGCCGCGTATCTTGCTATGTACTGTTTTTCTCACTGACGTGCGTGACCGACGTGAGCGTGGCGGGGTTTTTTTTTAACCTTTGATAGCGCTGTAAAATCAAATCTGCATTATATGGTTATGGTTTTCTCTCTAAAAAGAAATACATTTACCAAGACAATATATAAACGTAGTGCTGTGAAAAGAACTAAACTAAATTCTAAACTCCGGGTATTCACTAACCATAACTTTACAATATCACGGCAACATTATACGATTTAGGTTAGTGTTCACCGAAAAGATAACGATCTGATTATCTAAACACAGCTGTCACTGTGACATGTTCCCATACAAAAATGTGTTTAAAACAGCTGTTTTAGATAATCAGACCGTCATCTTTTTTGTGAAAATTTATTTATTTATTTATTTAAAATTATGTAAATAACACCTTAACAGCTATAACGCCAATGCGATGTTACTACCAAGATACCTCTGTTGTGAAGAAAGAATAGACAATAAGTAAGTTATTAAAAAAGGGGTTTATTCTCTCTATGGTAGTCTGTGGTCTGTTGAAATGGCTGCTGTGCATCTTTGTTAATTACCTATCTCTCATCGTTATTAAACATTAAAGTTCTTCTATCAAATCAGCGTATTCTTTAAGTCCTAATTACAGGTTATGGGCCCAGCAGTTCCGTAACACTGTATTTTAGGTGAAGAACCAAAGTTGTTTGTGAAACAAACGGCGATCACGTGGAGGCGTGATTGTGCTTCTTTGTTTTTTTCGCAAAAAAGAAAAGTCGAAGGTAAAATTGTGCTGAGGGCAGCGGCGTCTGGTGTTCAGCGGTGCAAGGGAGCACACGCGATAGACGTAAACAGTTCGACGGCGGAGCAGACCGGGGATCAATGGATCAGCTCGCGGCAATGACGATGGGAGGGGGAGTCAAGTTGGAGGGTCCGACAAATTGGAATTTATGGAAATTCCAGATGACAGTGTTACTGAGAGCGCAAGACGTGCTATCGGTGGTGAATAACACTGAGGTGAAATGTGAAGATGCGGCGTGGGTAAAGAAAGATGCGAAGGCTCAGGGGTTAATAGTTTCAAGGTTGACTGAAAGCGCAATGATACATATCATCGCTTGTGAAACTGCTGCGACTATGTGGAACAAGTTGCTCAATATTTATGAGCAGAAATCGAGTACAGCGATTCATATATTGCAACAGAGATTTTTTAACTTCAAGTTCGAGGAGAACATGGAGGTTTCGGTATTTGTATCAAAACTACAAGAGTTACAACTGCAGTTGAAGCAAGCAGGGGAGGAAATATCTGAGAAATTTATTATTACAAAAGTTTTAATGGCACTGCCGGAGAAATACAGTCATTTTGTGTCAGCATGGGAGTCGGTGGACACTTCTAAGCAAACTTTTGATAGTTTAGTTGCTAGACTTCATGTGGAGGAAGACAGACTGAAGGCAAAGTCAACAGATAGTGAAAATGTGGCATTATTTGCAAAAAAATCTGACACTGTGAAAAAATGTTATAAGTGTGGTAGGGTTGGACATTTTATTCAAGATTGCAAGAGTAAAAAGGATGTCAGAAAGTGCTTTAATTGCAACAAAGTTGGACATTTAAAGAAACAGTGCACAAAAGAAACAAAAACTGGAGCACAAAGTAATGCCTTTTCAACAATAATAAAAGACAACAATGGGTTACCATGTCATGCATCTGAAAGCAAGTGGGTTATTGATAGCGGTGCTAGTGAGCACATGACTTCAGAACGAAATTTGTTTATGTCAATGCGTCAAGTGTTAAACCGCTTTGTTGTTGTTGGCGATGGGCGACGTCTACCAGTTTTGGGAATTGGAGAAGTTGAATTTATAAACAATAAACTAAGTGAGGTGTTATTTGTGCCAGAACTAAAACTAAATTTGTTTTCTGTGACAAGGGCTACTAATAAGGGGTATAGTGTGGATTTAACATTGGACAAATGTATAATAAAGAAAAACAATCAGGTGTGTGTGACAGGACTTAAAGAGAACAACGTTTATGTAGTAAAATTTAATAAACATGATGTCCAATGTGCAGTGACCCTCAGTGAGTGGCATGAGAGGTTATGTCATCAGAACATAACCTATGTGAAGTCTGTACTTTCAACAAATAATGTGAAATATACTGAGGACAATAAGAAGTGCATTGATTGTTTAAAGGGAAAGGCACATAAGCTCCCTTTTAAAGACAGTGTATCCAGTACAACACAACCTTTAGAGTTGGTGCATGCTGATGTATGTGGACCATTTGAAGTAACATCACTTGGAGGGGCGAGATACTTTTTACTTATCAAGGATGATTTTACTAAGTTTCGTCATGCCTATTTCATGCAAAATAAGTCCGAGGTTGTGCAGTGTACTAAGCACTATACTCAGTCGGCGGAAAGGAAAACAGGGCATGTTTTAAAGGTTTTTCGATCTGATGGTGGGGGTGAATTTGTGAACAAGAAAATGGAGGAGTATTTCACTAGCAAGGGCATACAGCACCAAACAACAGTGGCTTATACGCCGGAGCAGAATGGCCAGGCTGAAAGAGACATGCGTACCCTGGTGGAGGCGGCACGTACCATGCTGCATGCCAAAAACATGGGTAAAGAGTTGTGGGCTGAGGCCATTAATACAGTTGTCTATGTGCTAAATAGAACCAGTAAGAGCAGAACAGAAGGGAAGACACCATTTCAGATGTGGACTGGGTATGATTTTGATATTACCATATTAAATAAAATATTTGGTTCTAAAGTATGGATACATATACCTAAAGAAAAGAGGCGTAAACTGGATTCAAAGGCTGAAGAAGGAGTGTTTGTTGGCTATGAGAGTTCAAAGGGATATAGAATTTACTTTGAGGAGAAAAAAATTGTGCAGACAAAAAGAGATGTAGTGTTTGTGTCAGAAGGTTTGTCATTACCAGAAGAAAAAGAATATGACAAAGAGAAAGTAGTCTATTTGGACATAGAAAATACAGGATTTGATCAAGAGGAAAGAGGGCAGAAGCCGGTACAGATGGACCAGGAGCTCGTGCAGATCGAGCCACAAGAGGAACAGGCTCCCGTAGAACAGGAACAGGGTCAGACAGAGAGAGAGCCAGAACAGGAAGAGCGCCGTGATAGTGAGGCAAGTAATTCTGAAAGTTCTGATTACTCTGATGCCGATGACACTGAACAGACAGTACGCACACGGAGTGGGAGGCAAGTAAAAAAACCTTCGAGATTCAATGACTACATGGCATTAGTTGTGGCAGAAGAAGAACCTGCTAGCTACAAGGAAGCTATGGAGAGAGAGGATGCTGATAAGTGGAGTAAAGCTATAGAAAAGGAATTGAGTCAGTTACAGGAATATAATACTTGGACACTTATTGAAAAGGTACCAAAGGGAAAAGAAATAATAAGTACTAAATGGGTATTGAAGAGAAAAGAAAGTCAGGATGGAGAATTTATTTATAAGGCAAGGCTGGTAGCCAGAGGCTTTCAACAAAGTTGTGATGATGTTGATTTATATGCTCCTGTAGCTAAACTAAATACCTTTAGAATATTTATTGCTGTTGCTACTAAGTTAAATTGTAAAATAAGACAATTGGATGTATGTAATGCTTTTTTAAATAGTAACATTAGTGAAGATGTGTATTTAAGGTTGCCTGATGGTATAGAGTCTGATTTCAAGTTTTGCAAACTTAACAAATCTATTTATGGGTTAAAAAGGTCTCCGAGGTACTGGAATGAAACTTTTGATAAAGTGATGAGGTCACAGGGTTTTAAACATTCTGATAAAGATTACTGTTTATATTCAAAACATGAGAATGGTAATAAAGTTTTTTTATTGTTGTATGTCGATGACATATTGTATTTCAGTACTTCAGATACAGAATGTAATAAGTTGAGAAATATATTACATGATTCTTTTAAAATGAGGGATGTAGTTGGTAAGTTTTTGGGTATGGAAGTAATTCAGGATTTAGATAAAGGTTGTACAACAATTTGTCAAAAAGATTACTTGAAAAAGATTTTAGAATATTAGGGTATGAAAGATTGTAAACCATTATCTTTGCCTATTGATAAGAATTTTAAATTTATTTTGTTAAAGAGAGACAAGTCAGAGTCAGAAGAAATAGAACATAAATGTAGAATGATAATAGGAAGTCTAATGTATGCTGTAGCTGGATCTAGACCTGACTTGTGTGCTGTTGTCAACATACTAAGTAGATATCAAAGTTGCGCTAGCCAACTGTTGTATAAATTGTTACTAAATGTTCTTAGATATGTAAAGGGAACATTGGATTTGTGTTTAACTTTCCATAGAGATGGTAGAAATGATATTGTTGGTTATGTTGACAGTGATTGGGGAGGCAGTGATGATAAGAGATCAACAACGGGTTTTTGCTTTAAAGTCTTTGGGGGTTCAGTCATTTGGGTGACTAAAAAGCAACAATCTGTGGCATTATCATCCACTGAGGCCGAATATGTAGCTCTCAGTCATGCTACTAGTGAAGCTTGCTGGCTTAGCTCTATATTATGTGATTTTGGTATTAGTGTGGGGCCAATTGTCTTATATGAAGACAATCAGTCAACAATTAAGATTGCTAATATGGCTACAGGCGTTACTAGGGTCAAACACTTAGAAATTAAGTTGAGTTTTGTAAAAGAAAAGATAGATAAGAAAATAATAATAGTTGAGTATGTAAGTTCTGATAAACAAGTGGCAGATATTTTAACTAAAGCTCTAGGTGGGGTTTCATTCAAATGTTTGAGGGGAAAATTGTTTAATTAATCATTGATTGTTTTTAGTAGTGTAATGTTAGAGTAACGTTCAGTTTAAGTATGTGTAACCTTGTGAAAAGGAAGGTGTTAGAGAGTATTGTTTTTGTGTTGTTTTTTAATAATTATTGAGGGGAGGTGTTGTGAAGAAAGAATAGACAATAAGTAAGTTATTAAAAAAGGGGTTTATTCTCTCTATGGTAGTCTGTGGTCTGTTGAAATGGCTGCTGTGCATCTTTGTTAATTACCTATCTCTCATCGTTATTAAACATTAAAGTTCTTCTATCAAATCAGCGTATTCTTTAAGTCCTAATTACAACCTCTAAATCACTTAATACGAATAAACAAAAAAACACAATAAACAGACTTGCATTAAAAAATACCTACAATTAAACAAACATCTTTATACATTCTCGATGCACTTCAGCGCAACTCCTGTGAACTGCATCAGGCTGCAGTGAAATATATCTACCTCAACTGAAATAATATTTAAGAATCTTATGGCGCGTGACAAGGGGGCAAACTTGTTCAGGTTGGTCCTACAGGATGGCTCCAGTAGCGTAGGCGTGGGGCGACGCGCGCCCCCGCAACCGGGTGGCGCGCGCATCCCCAGCTCCGCTAACAGCTCGGGGTGGTGCAGCCAGCCGCGTAACACCCGAAACACGAAGCTACACAGAGCGACGTCTCTCCGCACTGCCAGCCTGCTGTACCCTACCATCCCTATTACAAAGAGACTCGGGTACATGAGCGGGAAGAAAGGACAGACGCCGTACTGTTTCAACTACAAAAACCGAGTGAATTTGTTTTGGACCTTACTGTGCCAAAATGTTGCTCAGTTTGCCATGAAGGTAGTATAAAACAGCCCACCCCATTTCTTCCAATCGGTGTCATAAAAAGCAACTGCTGTATAAACCTGGCTGGATAGTAATAGTCAGTATACGAAGCAGTATGCCGCAACCAGAGATAACCGAGACCAGAAACCTGTGTTACCAAGTAAATGGCGGTTAAAACGTAGTTTTGAAAACGTAGAAGTACTACCCCGCTCACTGGCGGTCGACCACATTTCACCTTTATGCCCTAGGGAATAAAGTTGAAAATTGGAACCAATGGCTGATAGTCCCAGAGTGAAAGCGATCATCATGATGGTTTGAAAACAGACTCATCACGAAGCCGTCAACCAAGCATTCTGTACATCAAACTAAGTAACTTTATGTAAAAAATATTGCTGAGAAACTATATAAGTAAGGGTCATAGAGTTGTTTAAAGTAAAAAATTACATTAAACAACATTATTTAAAAAAAGAAAACTTTGTGAAAATGTTGGAACTTTGACCCCCCGCAGCTAGAAGGTTCCCAGGTATGGTCTAGAACAAAACAAATATCGCAATGACGCAGAGAATAAGTGCTTTTCAGCTTCTTTAAGAGTCTTTTTACACCCTTTATAAAAGGCACCAGAGGCCACAAACGTAGTTATTTATAATCATAATTGTATCATGTACAGAAAAAATTGGACACAACAGAATCACAAATCATTAAATATTCCGCGTTAATAAAGAAATAATTAAAAAGTTCCCGCCAAGCGCCCGCACGTTGATCACTAGTTTTAAACGCGAGCCACGTACCACAACATTGTTTAAAATTAGTTTTTTCTATCACCCCCAACTTGTGCGGGTGCTATATGAAAATACTAAATAAACTACACTGCGGTTTCCAAGCTTAAAATCTGTTCTTGATTTAATTTTGGTGTAATAAATTTCCACTACTAAGAAATTCCTGATGGGAAAACTTAGTAACTCTTTCCCCGTCCCGGGAATCAAACCTAGGACCTAGTGCTCAGCAGATCAGTTGAAAACCAGCGTCGGGCACTAGCTGCTCGGCAGTTTGCTGAACTGGGTCTATTTGGCGCAGCTGTGAGACACACAATATTATCTCTTTTGTTTTCTGTTCAGTTTTAACATTCTTTATTTACTTTTTATTGTTTATTCCTATTTTTGTTCTGTTGTTTCTTTCTTTCTTTTTTTCAGTTTCGTTTGCGACCACTAGACCAATTAGGAATACCAAGAGCCTTCAAAACACATCTATCTACCGTATATCTATTTAAAATTCCGTTGTACATCCTAATTCTAACTCCTTACTAATATTATAAATACGAGAGTACGTTTGTTTGTTACCTTTTCACGCCAAAACCATTGAACCGATCATCCTGTTGCAAATACCTTGTCAAATGTACAGAGTGCCCATGGAGTTTCTTGCCCGTTCTTCTCCATAGAGATCTATGCTTTGGAATGTGCAAATACAGTACTTTCTCAAGTTATTATGCCTTGTGACTGTGACTGTAGCTTTGATTTTTTTTTTGTTTTATTGACATTCAAAAGTGCCGTAATGGTCTAATTTTAGTTGAAATAAATTCTTTGAATTTGAGTTTGAAAAAACAGAGAGTCACCTTTCACTGTGTTTAAAAATTACTGTACCCAAGGAAAACAACAATAACTTTTTTATGATAATAGATTGCACGACTTGTCTTTGGAATTATCATTAAATCATTATTATTATCATCCGAATTGATTGATTTTCAATTCGGGTTGAACTCTGCTTCAATTCTAAATTAACGCGAGCGTGGCCTCCGGCAAAGCTAATCGAATATTAACTTTTTTTCATTCCTCGCCAATTTGAAACTTTCCTCAAATGTGCTAACACGTCTACAAAGAAAAAAATAGCCCTGCCATATACCAAACAAAAAAGGGAGCAATGCCCTTGAAATACTTCCGGACGAACAAGGGTCTAACTGCCGACAATATTGCATTACTTTCCCAAACTTGGCAACGAAGGTCTGACATTGAACCGTTCCACTAAAACTTGACTTACTCGTATCATTGTTCAAGAATCGGCTGGATCTGTCTAATAAACACATGGGCGGTTAGGCTAAGTGAAACTAGGTAAAAACCTGGAAAATAAGAATATTCAGAAAACACTACGGTCTTTAGGATTTCAAGATTAGAAGGAAATATGGAACCCTTGTAATATCACTTTTTTACAAGCCGATTTTAGCTTGTCAGAAATGTTTAAACCAAACGATTTATGAAGTGTCATTTTAGTATTAAATAATTCCGCATAGTTGGCGCCACTGACTATAACTTTTGTTTGTACTGTCTTACCTAAGTCGCTTTATTTACAGCTACTGGCACATCGCCCGCGATTTCATCTGCAAAATTGTGATAGGTCGGCTAATATGCATGTTGATATAATGTAATATAAAGCCTATTGCAACCACGAGTAATGTGGCTTTCTGCCAGTGAACGATTTTTTATAATTTAATTATTATTATGAACCAAATCACTATATTTAAAGAAGCATAACATTTCAAAAAAATCAATTCAATTTATTCTCCAGAATATCTGTAAATCCCATCAATATTGGCTGTTGTAGTATTCTCGTTCCGAGGCAACTGTCACTATAAAATAAATTTATTTACCTTGAGCACCGCCTGTGCACGATGTACGAGTATTACCTAGACGCAAATTGAATGTCTTTATAAATGTAACAAATAATAGTTATTATTGTAATGAATAATGGAGGGAAATAATTCATTTTGAATGATTATTGTGTCTCATTTGTTTGGCGTAGCGCGTAGTTTCGTAGCGCTTAGCTTCGTAGGCCGTAGCACGGTCGTAGCGCGTAGCAATAGAGTAATAGGGAATTAATTATATCAGATAGATTTTCATGATTTTCTTATTCACTGTTTTATATTTTTATTTATGTTGTATATTTGAGAAACATGTCCTTTTCCTTAAACGGGTGACTGTGATGATTAAGAAGCCTGAAATTGGTCTGTCAGATAATGTGTATTTAAATGTACGGTACTTTGTTTCTTGTCTGCACTAAAGAATGCATGGAATATGGGAGGAAATAATCTAAACATTTCGATGATAAGGTAGAAAATGGGTTCATATAATTTACATAAGTACACTACAGTTCTAGAAAGAGTAATTCTCTGGACAATTGTTCTATTTAAACTTATCTAAATGCATTGTCAAGATTTTCATCTTTTGTTTACAGAAAATTTCATATGCGTTACCGCTTTATATCTACATACAGGAACTGTCAAATAGAAGTATGTGCTACATGAAAGTTAATTTCCTGGTGCCAAGAGTGAGAGCAGGAAATTTGGAGTTCTGCATCTGCGAACTATTTCAACTTAACCTACTTTTCTGCACTCTAGAACATACTACCGCGTTCGCAGACGATCGAATAATTGTCAACCTTATAACTCAGAGCATATGGGTGAAAAGTGGTTGACCATCGGTGAGCCCGGCAGTATATTGGAAGGTCTTTGTCGAAATAGCACCATTCTAACAGTAAAGCTAATCCCAATACTTTCAATTACCGTGTTAAGTTTTGGACGACACCACCATTTTTTCCTTAGAACGTTTAGTGGATACTAATTGTCAGCGGCCTGAGGCAACGTGTAGATATCACACTACACGTTGCCTCGGGCCGGGCGTGCACGGTTCGTCATCGCTCGGTTATAAGTACCGGTCCGAGTGGTGCGGCAGTCAGTCGTTGTAAGACTGTTGGCCGGAGTGGTGGCGCGTTAGCGAGTCAACTAGTGTTGTTAAAAGTGCATATTTTACACTAATCAAACACAAAAAATTGTTCAAAACATAACATCACGCCTGTAATCCCTGAAGAGTTAGGCAGAGGTATAACTAATAGAACATCGCGAGCTTCGATCAATATTATTGATCGAAGATCGCGAGAGTACAATGGAATTGGGGACGAACCTATTGAAATCGACCAAGAACAAATCAAGACTCCCTGGTTGCTACTGAGACATTGTTTCATTCCTGATGGAAAAACCCAATAGCACTTTGACCGACCTGGGAATCCAACCCAGGACCCCTTGTTCAGCAATGGCGCCTGTAAATGCAAAGTAAAGAAATATCGTCTCATTTACCGAAATAAAACTAGCCAGATTTACTGCTCATCAAAAACGGACCACGTTAATATCTACTAAAGCCTTTAAGATTACAGAGGCTTTAGCAGTAAATCCTTTATCAGAAACCGTAGTCCGTACCTTTCGCTTCCTAAGTAATACCCTTAATAAGTTATTAGGGCGGGAGGATAGATACCCCGATAGTTTTTTAAATAGAAGGTTTGTTAATGTGAAGAATTAATGAAATGATTAAACAGTTTCTTTTAAAGGTCCATGCTACAGTAGTTACGTTTGTCAAATTAAAACTAAAACATGTAAAAACTTTTAAGAAATTTAGAATTATTTCTACTTTTTAGCGTTTTTTGTTTGACAGTTGTTTATTTTTAAATTTACCATTTTCAGTAGTATTTCAATCAAATTCTTGTCAGTTGTCAATTTTACTTTGTAGGTGGAAGTTATCCACATATATCAAGAAGAAAATAATCATTTGTTTTACAGGGGATAACGCATAAAGTACTGAAGCAAGGTTAATAAAGTATGGGACTACCGCGCGAGCTTCCCCTAGCAAAGAATCACATAAATTTTACTAGTAATCACGGAAAAATCAGGAGAGAAGTCGGTTAAAAACGAATTATTCCAAATTATACTTAGGGTTAGTAAACCAATACATAGTTATAATTAATGGAGTTCGATTATTTTAACAGTTTAATGCTATTTGGTTTGTTTTTTTTTGTTTTTTGATTTATTTTATATTTCCTCAAATAGACACAGAATTGCTTCTAAAATGACTACATTCTGACAAGACTTCGCCCGTGACCTTTACTAACTTAACTGTTCACACCCGTTTAATGTGTACGACTGATGTTCAACTGTTTTTGAAGCGAAGTTTAGTATTGTTGCAGGAAAACATACTTTTATCATTTTGTTTGAGTATTTTTTCGTGTAGGAAAATGTTGTAAAAAATGTAAGTACCTTTTATTCAACCTGAACTTTAAAATACAAGAATAGGAAGAATATATTATATTCTTCCTGTTGTGTGCCGTGTTTGTGTTTCGCGTACTCTCACATCATAATCATCATCATAATATCATGGGTGTAATTCCCCAAGGTTGTACCTAATACTACATCCACATTTCGCGTCGCGCTTTCGACTCTATTTCCAGCAACTGAGCACAAATAAAGATATTTTTACCACATGTTTAATACATATCATAAAGTTACTCTTTATAATTATTTGCAAAAGTCAATAAAGTTATCATATAACGACTAATGCAATATAAACACGGGGAACACTTCGGTAAAAGCGCTGATATTAAGAAAAGCTACTTCCAAGTTGTTCTCCCTTTATGACTTGTTCAAAGATCGTTTTGTTGAGTATCTAAGTACCTACTCGTAAATGTTATTATTGTTTTTGTTGAGAATCTGCGTTGTGTTTTTAAAACCAAAATGTCTTAATGAATCCATTATACTTCTGCAAACATGCCTTACTAGTAGGCATCACAAAGGATAAGATCTTACATTCTATAAGCAGTATCGTCGTACAAAGCTTTCTCATCTGACTTAATTTGTGTCAATTTTTCATACATAAACCTTCGTCTTAAAATCATCTATATACCTACACCAGTATGTAAACACTTAGCAACTTTTAAAAATGTTTTTCTCTACTTTACTGATTAAAATTTCGTGTTGTTACGAACATAGCATAATATTCTGGAACTTATATTATTATGAAAAAGATCCTATCTAAAAGCTACAATCGTTATTTCTCGCGAGAATGGCTTTTTTTAATTTAAGATAGTGTATACATATTGGTGCTCGTGTACACACTGATTATGTAAATTCCAGTACACACTGTGCCTCGAAATATTTGACCTAGAAAGTGAAAACTAAGCTAGATAGAATGCAGCAAAAGCTGCACCTGTGCTTCGTCTACCTTAATAATATAATGTTTGTTTTCTGAGACAAAGACACCTACGTGCTTGCCAAAATTACCTAATTTTGGTTTTGCCTGACACATAACATAACTTCACGCCTGTAATCCTCCAGGGGTTAGGCAGAGGTGTATCAAATAGTACACCTACATTTCGCCAGTTATGTTTAAGTTCCATGTAATGGGGGCCAGCTTATTCCCATCAATGGGAAACGAATGTCAACTACGTGGCTGGTATTGAGAAGTAATGGGTATGCACACTGTGGAACTAATGGCGCTAGCATAGCTGGTTCCAAGCATCGTCATTGGTTGAAAATAAAGGAATGTCATTTCATATTTTAAAATACCTTGACCTCATTGGTCAGATTGAGAACAGCTATGGTGGCGCCATCTACAATAAGCTTTTAACGGTCTTCCCTATTGAAAAAAACAAAAACACTTTGACGTACCATTTGACATTTTTTTTAAATCGACCTTGACATTATGGCATCAAAACTTTTGCAATAACTTTATTTTTGTGAGAAAAATAACGTATCAAACTGAATATTACCAGTTAATATTATAGAAGTTTTAGGCTTTAATATTAGGCAAAGCTTGGTCTAGAAAATTGTGATATATAGGTAGTCTAAACTAACAAGATTAAACAATTTAGCTACCAACTTATCATAATTACGGGCAGATTTCTCTCCATAATACACAGCTGACCAAATTACACGATAAACTCGCTAAGGCATAAAATATTGGCTCTAGAGTATCATATTATGGATCTAAAAATAGTCTACTTTAAGACGACATTGGAAGCTCCCGTCGCGGTTTCTCGACATTGAATAGTACTTACAGAAAGCCTGCTCCACAGAACGAGCGAAAATAGGCGCGCGCCCACATAGACGCATACAGCGTACATCTTATAGATATTGAAGAAACGATTGCCCTCGCGCTACTTCAAGTCTGCCCCCGTAGAGTGTGATAAGGGACTGCTGCATCTCAAACCGATCATATCAAAATTTGACGAGATCTACGTTTCGATTGGTTTTTACTCCTCAAAAAATAAGGACTGCGGGACTATTCAAAAGAGATTCCGTGGCCCCGGAACACAAAGACCTAAGAAGGAACGGATGGGTTTTAGTCAGTAAAAGTCTGGCACTCCCTTGCGCTTCGCCCTGAGTGTGTGGGGGTCATTTGATAAATTCCCACCCGAAAAAAAGCCGTTTCAATATAGACGAGAAAAAAAAATCTAATTAGTCCGGCATTTAGATTATCAAAAAATGTTTGGCCCGTTTTTTTTATTTCGTTACGGAAACCAACATTGGCGAAGATACGACGCTATTAAAATTCTCAATACGTCACGCCTTGGTATATTGTTTTTTGACTTCACGTCACGAGCCCCTACTCCCGGGTTTTGTTGCGTTTTATCTGTTGGTATTTAGTCGATTTTAATAAAGAAAAATTTTATCTTTAATCTTCTTTAAACTGGCAACACTGTCATTCGTTCACTAAACGAATATTATAAAAGCGTTGGTTTTCACTTTAGTCACTTTTCAGTCCTATCCGAGTAACGTATATTTGAATTCGAACCGCTGCAATTTTTCTTAACGCCCCTTTCCTAATAATATTATCTAAGTCACTGATCATTGATTTACAAAAACAAACAATACGGGCTAAATAGAATGACGCACTAAATAGAATTGCATTTTTTTTTATATTTTTTTATGCCTATTATTTTTGACATTAAAACTTTAAGAAAGAGTTTGTCTAGGTTTCTATATTTTTTTAACGGTAGCCTGTTTAGTCACATCTGTAAACTGGGGCACTTGTAATTTTTGCAGGGTCATAATTTTTTTTACTTACTAGTTGCTGAAAGAGGAAATAACAGGAACTTGTGAACTTGAGATTTATGAAAAAAAAATTACTATACTTAGAGGTATATAGAGACAATAGTAGTTCCATTATGGAACTGTTAATCTTATTAATGGAACTAGTGATTATAAAAATCAACCCTAGTTCCATCATGGTACTGTCAAGTCAATGTTACTAGTGGAACTAGTGATAAAAAAATCAACTCTAGTTCCATTATTTTCAGATTCTTTCAAAATGGAACTAGTGATAATAAAAAACAACACTAGTTCCATCATGGAACTGTTAATGGTACTAGTGACAATAAAGCAGAATTGCAGCCTTTGTTCCTTCTGAAACAAATGATACTCCCGAATTCGTTTGCACTCGTTGTACGCGAAAACGCACGCACACATAGACATGCCATCTATGACATGTGTGCGTGCATTTTCGCTCGTTGTTAGCTTAATAATGACAGCCGCATGGGTCGCTCTTACTCAGCACCCGAAAGTCAGACAATTAGTTTCCGTAATAGAGAAAAAGTTAACCTTTTCTGTACCATTCATTAAAGCTAGTTTGCTACGTGTTTC
Source organism: Xestia ashworthii (assembly GCA_950022955.1). Taxonomy (NCBI): domain Eukaryota; kingdom Metazoa; phylum Arthropoda; class Insecta; order Lepidoptera; family Noctuidae; genus Xestia; species Xestia ashworthii. The sequence goes on along the minus strand of OX465570.1, from coordinate 14,009,678 downwards.
TCATTATAAATGCAGTTGGGGTAAATACATAGTTTAGCGCTTGCTTTAAGCTTTCATACGGAACCTTACAGAATTCTGCTCCTAATTCACTTAGCTCGACGGCGACGCTTGTGAAATTCTGTGTAAAGAAATTCAATTTCTTTTTAGCATCCACTATGTAGGATGATGTAAGGAGCTTGGTCTAAAGCTCCTTGAATGGGTTATCTTGTGACTAGGCAAAATTTTATATTATATTATCATGTTTGAAAAAAATTTCGTGAGACTCATGTTTAAAAGTCTCTTAACGAAGACAAGAAACACTTGTCCTCCACGTCATTGCGATCATTTTTTTGTTGTACACCTTACTTGGGAACCTTCTAGTTACGGACATATTGGGGATAAAAGTTCCAACTTTACACATGATTTTTACTTTTAAACACCTCCACGACCCCCGTAGGTACTATTCAATCCATTCATCAGCACAATGTTTTGACTGCGTTGTTGTTCTACCACAAAACGTGGATTTTTCACCTCAAAAATGATCGTTTCACAACAATATTTTTTTCGTAAAGTATGATGTACAGAACGCTTGGTTGACAGCTTCGTGATGATTCTGTTTACTCCATGTATGTGTTACTGGGGAATTTGTTCAGCCACTTTTTCTTCCCGGCAAAAACACTAGGAAGTGTCGAAGGGCCCACATTTTAGGGGGCGAACTTTGACGTTCAAAAAGTGGTGCTTATCAGCCTAATTTGCATTAAAAAAAAGTAAAATTAAAAGGTAAAGTTATAATATTAATAACTTGGATTATTTAAAACTTGTGAAAAAGTTGGAACTTTGACTTCCAATATCTCCGTAACTAGAAGGTTCTTATGTATGGCAAAAATATTCAGGGCAGTTTTTGGGACTGCCCATAGAATGCTACAAAAAGCGTAGGTGACGGTCACACGATTTTCATGATTTTTGATCACTCAAAAAGGGTTCAACGCGCCTAAAGAAGTTTTCACTTCAAAAAACTTGCAAATACTGGGAGAACATGTAAACCTTAACCAAGCCTTTCGGATTCATTAAAGGTCCGTTTACACTTTGTATATTACAAGAAAAAGTCTCTACTTCCACAGATTATCACCAAATCTTGGTAGTTTCGAATCAATAAACGACAGAAAATGGGCACTATAGCGTTCCTTATTAGGTTTTAGAGAGGCCAAATACAACAACAAAACAATTTCACTTCAAAAACAAAATTAATTTCTTCAAAACAAAGCTAAAAGAATTTTTCCTCCTAAATTCCTAATCACATTTTGTTCACGTCCTTCAATCTAAACAAAACAAACCAAGGATGTCATCTCAAAAGTTTTGTCCCATTGTTCACAGACGTGGGGACACCCTAATTAACTTTATATGGTTTGGAAACCGTTCCTAATGAGCGTTTCATGGATAGAAATTACCATTTTTATATCTGCCCTCACTTATACAGGGCTGTACTAGAATAATGTACAGGATCCCATTATTCTTTTGCTTCGAAATCTTTTTACCAGCTGCAAAACATAGTAAAGTTTTGTTGTATAGCAACGTTGATTCTTGTTGATCTGGTCAGTGGTCTCATAATTTCAGGCAAAGTATTATTCCACCAGGAATTTTTGAATTGCAGACCAAAATTCTGGATTTGCGCGAAGCTTGCCTTCTCTTGCATAAATGGAATTAAATCTTACTGGCATAAAGTCATATAGTGACACACGTGTGTTCAAGTCTTCACCACACAGGTCCAAAAATGTTTTCAGTCTAAAACAACTGTTTAAAACTTTATTCAACAGAAAGCAATTTTATTAAATTCTGAACACGAAGTCACCAATATTTTAACACCACTCAATCTATTCACCTTGCAAACGAACACCTCAATTTTATAGCAAAGAAAGTGGAGGCAATAAAAACATATTTTCAATATCCCCAACGGGTACCCGTTTATGACATCCGGTCTTAAGTCCGTCCCTGTTTTAAGTGGAATTTTATTACCGAACCGTCAGATGTCTTGTTAAGCAAAGTATGCCACGAAAATATTTATGATGAAGAGCACCTGAAGTATCCACGCGACTTGGCGTTGAGAAGCTAAGTGTTTTATTTCAAGGACAAAAAAAATGCGAAAGATTTTAGAATGGATGTCGTTGATGTATAATTCGTTTAGGAAACAAGTTATTCAGAAATATGAAAGTTGTTATTTAGTTATTATGCGTCGTAAGCGCAACTGTTGAGCGTGAGGTCCTGAGTAGTCCTGAGTTCGATTCCCGGGTGGGGCTAAGTGTTATTTGGATTTTTATCAGGATTTTTATTCTTTAATTATATTTCTATCAGGAATTTCTCAGTAGCAGCCACGGAGTCTGAATTTGGACCCGGTTGATGGCAATAGGCTCGTCCCATATTTCACCAGTTAAGTTTTTAGTCAACTGGTGAAATATTGATGTACTATTACGAACACCCCCCACCAGTAGCAGACTACTTCAGGGTAATGCTTGCCAAGCAAAACTGCATCGAAATGTCAAACTTGGTATATTTATTTTAGTTCTGTGTTTTTTCGCCTGCACAAATAAGTTGGTTAAAGATAAACTCAATATTAACATGGCTTCAATGTTTTCCAATCCTCTTTGTATTCGTTACATAATCCTCATCCCATTTATCACAGATGACAGTAACAGAAAATCGTTTATGTTGTCAAAACACAAGTATCCGTTTCAGAGTAATTTAATAAAGCAAGATAATTGGTTTCTATCATCGATTCGGTTATCTCCGAGACGATGGGGAATTTCCGTGATATGTTGTGTTATGTATGGGTTCGATTTGGCAACAAAGGGGTGTAATCAAATCCTTTGTATAACCCATACATAACGCAGTGATTAGAAACCGATTTACTATTCATTGAGTGATTAGAAACCGATTTACTATTCATTGAGTGATTAGAAACTGATTTACTATTCATTGAGTGATTAGAAACCGATTTACTATTAATTGCAAGTGGTTTCGATTACCCATGCAGTAACTGGGTTTTGGAGGTCAAAAAGACAGGCATCATCTTCCTAGCCTTTTCCCATCTATGTTGGGGTCGGTTTCCAGTCTAACCGGATGCAGCTGAATACCAGTATTTTACATGGAGCGACTGCCTATCTGACCTCCACAACCCAGCTAGTACTGGAAAATACGGAACCACTTGGTAAGACTGGTTGTCAGACTTTTTGGGCCACTGACCACCTGTAACGGCTGTCAAAGATGGATAAATGACAGCCGGGGGCAACAGCTTAGCGTCCTTTTCGAGGCACGGATTAAACTCGGTATGTAAGGGTGGTCACCTATTCACAGACCAACCTAGGCAAGCACGGCTTAACCTAAAGATCGACCCGAGCGGCTGTTATTATTTTGCCACGACCTCCTCAGGTCAGAAAGACAGTCGTTACATGTAGAATACGTAGAATACTGGTATTCAGCTGCGTTCGGTTAGTTCAGGGAGGAAGACTCCCTCGCTGACGCGATTCGTCGCAGGAGGACAGGGCGGCGGAGAAGGCGCCATGGCGACCTGATACCGCCGTAGGAGGTGCCAGCGGGCGATAGATCGGGGAGTCTATCGTCGTCGCGTTGCACGGCCCTCACGAGTGGAGGCGATGTCTCAGGTGAGCCCGGACATCGCCGAAGGAGTTGGTGCCCGGAGACGGGCTGCGCTGGTTGGGTCGCGAACGTCATGCGTAGCAGTTCTCGCGGCCCATCCGCAAAGGCGACAGTAGGCTCACGGCGGTGTTTTTTAGTGGGTGCAAGTCCCACATAACCAAACCGTCTCCCCGGACGGTGCGGTATGCGTCAGGCATTTTTCACTGCATATAAAAAGTTTATGTTATGATGCCGGGGTAGCGGGATTGTTCGAAAGAGATACTGTAGCCTCGGAACGTAAAGGGCGAGGAAGGAACATGGATGGGTTTTAGACTGAGACACTCCCACCCGCTCCGCCCAGAGTGGTAGAAGTCATTTGATGATTTCAAATCCGAAAAAAAAAAGGTTATGTTATGATCAGCAGTTTCTTTAAATAAATTTATCTGTTAAAATTCCTCAGACTCGTTGGTCTAGTGGTCGCAATCACAACTGCTGAGAATGAGGTCCTGAGTTCGTTTTGCAAGTCGGGGAAAGTGTTATTGGTGTTTGACGCAGAGATTTCTTAGTAGAAGCCGCGAAGTCTATATTTGGACCACGTTGATCGCAAGAAGCTCGCCCCAGGGACATGGGACTCGCCGCGGGAGACGCACCGGGCGTCGGGGGCCACGTGGTGGCTACCGGCCACCGTAGATGCGGGCCTGTGGACGGTTAGCTATGGGCTAGCTAGCCGTCCGTCCGTCTAGTGACGACAGGCCGTGTCGACGGCACGTTCGTGTTCCACGCGCGCCTCAAAGAGATGTCAGCATAAGGGGAGGGGCCCGCAAGGGCCGAAGCCTGCCGGGGTTGCGGGCCTATTCGAAAGAGATACCGCGGCCCCGGAACATAAAGGGCGAGGAAGGAACATGGATGGGTTTTAGTCAGTAAGAGTCTGACACTCCCTCCCGCTCCGCCCAGAGTGGGAGAAGTCATTTGATGATTTCCCATACTAAAATGGGACTTAAAAACATAACTGAACTATAACACCATTGCTTAACTTCGGGGATTACCTGGCGTAACATTATGTTATGCACTTAAAATACTGGTTTAAATCGATTTTTGTTACTCACTTTACGCAGAATAAATCAACTGTTGTCCAAATCTTCTATTCGAAAATAAAAGGGAAGGTTTTATTACGTGCCATAAACAAATGTAGAACCTTTATGTTCAATAGACAATCTCCATATGCAGCAGTTCTCTCTCTATGGAGATCCGATAGGTGTCTATCTACCTCTATAAGTGAAAAGGGTAGATATAAAACTGACGTAAGCCGTCCCTGCTATCTACTGTAATAGTTATATATTTCATTACTTTGCAGTTTTTGCTATTTGTTTTATTATTGCAAGTTTTATTCGTTTTTTACGATGGTACTTTTTGCGATGAGAAATGCATCTTAGGTAGGAGTAATTTGAATGTCCTCATGTTCTATTTATTGTTCTCTCGTGGCTTTATAATAACTGCCGCTCGGGACAATCTTTAAGTTAAACCATGCTTGCCTAGGTTGCTCTGTGGATGGGTGACCACCCATTACATATAGAGTTTCCTCTGTGCCTCGGAAAATACGTTAAGCAGTTGGTCATTTGTAGATCTTTGACAGTCGTTACAGGTAGGCAGTGGCCCAAAAAGTCTGACAACTTTTTTACCAATTTAAGGGGTATCGCGCGTATTACCCAGTACTAACTGGGCTGCGGAGGTCAGATAGGCAGTCGCTCCATGAAAAATACTTGTATTCAGCTGCATCGGGTTAGACTGGAAGCCGACCCCAACATAATTGGGAGGCAGATGATGATGATACATCCAAAAACAATTGATTCCTTTTTTTATTTCATAATAACAGCTTTTTAACTGAATGCATTTGAAAGAATATACGGTTATAATTATCTCTGTCTGACTATTTCAGCCTTACTCAAAGTGTGCTAGGGCTCCGTAGAGCCTCGGTAAAAAGGCCCTACATGAAAATACACATGGTCATAATTAAAAAATACATCAAAGAAAAATAAGGTTACAGAGAAAATCAAGTTACAATACGACATTCACTAAAATTAAAATATTTTTTTAAAAGCAATTAATTAAAGTATTTTAGGGCTTTGTCAAATATTCAGGTTTCCAGAAGGGTACCGTTGTCATATTTGAAAACCGCTAGTCTATTTATTTATTCCGGGTAATGTCCAGAACGGATGGACCTCCTTTGGCGAACTTATGCTAACAGATAACTGATGAAATATGGAGTATCTTAAGCTACTTTCATTTTGGAAAAAACCCGGGTTCCGTGCAAAAAATTAAAACCCTTGAAATTGTTTACAAAATCCGATTCAAATAACATCATCAATTTCCGTCTCAATTTTGTGATCAAAACAAACAACTCCAATTCCGTATAACATAACATTCCAACGACTAAAATATCCAATAGGAATCGAGAGCTTACTTTGAAACTGAAACGAGTAGATTATATGCTTAGCTCTTATCTCCCGTCTTCAACAAAAGGTTAAGAAACTACATACACATAGATACATATATACCAGTACTCTTGCAATAACATTGCAAACGTTTTTACATTTGTGTCGGAATATTTTATACTTACCTACTGTATTCAACTATATTCAACTTTTGTTGGTGAAAAATTAAGTAGGTATTTATTTATTTATTTATTTAACACTTCAAGCACATAGTACAGAGGCGGACTTAATGCCATAGGCATTCTCTACCAGTCAACCTTTGGGTGATGCAGAGACAAGCAGTGGTAGGTGTACATCTGAAAATAATTATATCAATATCAAGGTAAACTACAAGGATATATAAAATACTATAAATATGTATAAATACTATAAATAAATATCAAAATATATATTACTGTAAATAGAAATTAATACGGATATACTAAAATAAAAAGACAAACAATGGAGAAAACATTACTGTTGTGATGAACCTGCCAGTTTCTTGCGAATGTACTCTCGAACTTTAATCAACTTGTATCAATCTTTAGGTATCTACTCGTAAAATATTTATACAAGAGTATGTACATAAAGGGTGTGTACAAAGAATCTTAACAAAGACTCAAGGCACTTGTTCTTCCCTTCATTGCGATAATTTTTTTGTTCTACACCATACCTGGGAACCTTCTAGCTACGGGGTTGTTGGGGGTCAAAATTCCAACTTTTCACAAGTTTTGTTTTTAAGTACATGTTTTAATTTAAGAACTTTACTTCAAATACCTTCACGACCCCGACCAGCACAATGTTTTGAGTGCGTTACATTGAGTTTTACTGTAAAACGTGATTGGTTTAACGGCTTCGCGAAGTCTTTACCCCTTGTATATTATACCTAGACAAAATTGGAATTCTGGATCGTGTGATTCAAATAGCGTCGAAGCAATAACGATGATGATGATTGTGATTTTCTACACACTGTGTCTACGTTTCTAATCCAACTTTCCTCTCGCAGGTCTGCTGGAAGAGATTTCTTATGAAATAAGCAGTACCTTTGTGCTCTTCTATCTTAATGTAATGTCCTATTAAGTATTTTGTTTGTACATAAATAAACAAACAAGAGGAGGAGCTCGTGGCTTAATAATAATAGCCGCTCGGGTCAATCCGTGCTTGCTTAGGTTGGTCTGTGGGCCACCCTAACATACAGGGTTTCCTCCGTGCCTCGGAAAGCACGTTTAGCTGTTGGTCCCGGCTGTCCTTTGTTGATCTTTTACTACTTCGTTACAGGACTACCTGCAACCTGTGTTTGGGGGCATTAACTGTAGTGGCCCAAAAATTCTGACAACCAGGCTTGCCAAGTGGTATCGTATAACCCAGTACTAACTGGGTTGTGTAGGTCAGATAGACAGTCGCTCCAAGTAATTTACTGGTATTCTACTGCATCCGGTGAGACGAAGCAGACCCCAACGTAGTTGGGAAAAGCCTTGGCAGATGATAAATCAATAAACAAATAATCATGTTTTTTTCTTGACAATGTCATTTGGTTAGTCTTGCTGATTCATACTGAAAATTGTTGACGTCATTCTATGCGGTAAACTATGTCAACTCGTACTTCTCACTTTTTCAGCGTGGACACTTTTTCGAACGACCTTAATACTGTGAAGGTCATATGGACTAACGGCAATACTTGTTTAGCATGAAGTTTAATCAATCTATCTACAATTTTTGACAGTGACAATTAAGTACCGTATTTTCAAATCAGACATTATGCATTCATTACACATTGTCTTTAATCGGCTTATTCTTAAAATCCCTAAAAAAGTCCCTAAGGGGGAAAAGTAATCTACTTATATACTAATATTATAGAGAGGTTTTTGTTTGTATGATACGGAGTAACTTCCTGAATGAATGATCTAATTCTAAGAATTCTTTCACTGTCTGAAAGCTACATTTTTCGTAGGTATAATAATGTAGTAGCCGTGCTTTTATAACTTATGTGGTCAAAGTCGCGGACGAAATGCTAGTATTAGGCATTAGCAAGGCCTAGGCAAGTACGGCTTAACCTAAAGATCGACCCGAGCGGCAGTTATTATTTAGTCACGACCTCCTCTCAATATTTAACGCTCATGTCATGAAAAAATATTTCCACTAAACAGACCTTATATACTAAAAAAAAACAAAAGTTTTATTACAACATCCATCATAAAATATCCATTCATTCATTTAGTTTTGCAAATAAAAAAGAAATCTCAGAAGGAACATTGTTAAGAGAAATAAACACGAGTGTAAAAGCAAAGACTCTAATTTTTTTATACAGATATTCTAGGACTTTAAGGTTTTAGCTCTTTTCTTGCTGTCTAAAGAAAATTTTTCACAAGGGAAATTCTTTCGAGAATGGAACTCGACTAACAATGAGTGTCGAAAGCGAGACAGTTTCAGGAACTCTGGCTTTCATGAAAAATAGCTTTCAAGTAACTGGATACTGTTGCTGTAAGGGGCCGGCGGAGCATGCATTTTTCATACAAACGTAATACCAAAATAATATGAAAATCAAACATATTCTTAAGGTAGTGTGTATATTTTTCGATTGTATTTTAAAATATCTATGTTCCCAAATAAATATTTTGAAAGGACAATGATACAAAGACGAGATATGAGGAATTTAAAATTTACTTTTCTCATAACTCTTGTTCAAATCGGTGTACATTCAAAAACGGGTTTGGGAACCTATATATTCTTTAATCCAATCAAAAAAATACACACTACCTTAAGAATATGTTTGATTTACAAATTATTTTGGTATTACGTTTGTATGAAATTCGCATGCTCCGCAGGCCTCTTGATGATATAAGCCTGATACTCGTACTACAGTAAACTATTTCTAGAGAATTCTGATAAAATATTTAATATGGGATAATCCTAGAAAAATAAAATGTAATTAGTCCGTCAACTAAATTTCGAAAAATAGTGGAGAGGAATTTTTCATAGAACCAGAAGAAAATCACGGATATATTCCGTAAGTACGAGTACTTTAAGGCTGAGGCTACACTAGGCAGCGATTTGCGATGCGACTGGAAGAGCGAAACGAGAAAAACTTGGTATGGCTACATTACAAGCGAGATTCCGGCGTATTTTCTAATAAATTCGCTTCAATTTCGCTATGTTGGTGTAGCTGATGCCGTTATTACAGTAATGTTGTTCCGATCGCATAAAGAAATCAAAGATCGCTAGTAATATTTGATGTACAGTGTACGTGAGCATTCATTTACTTGTTTTAATCGCTTATGTGTCGCATGTCGCGTCGCGGCCTAATGTAGCTTCAGCCTTAGTGTAGTGAAAAAGCGTGAAGGTCTAAAACAGTGCAGGTATTTTTTCTTTTTTCTCGTAAACAAAAAAGCGGCCAATTGCGAGTCGGACTCGCCCATGAAGGGTTCCGTAACAGCAAGTAACGTAGTATAAAAGTTCTTGCAGTTCGTTATAAATGAAAGGTAAATTGCGGTTTACGATTTATGACGTATTAAAAAAAAGAGAATTACTAGATCTCGTTCAAACCAATTTTGAGTGGTAGTTTACATAGTAATGTACATCATATATTTTTTTAGATTTTTCATTCTATTATTTTAGAAGTTACAGGTGGGACACATTTTACCACTTTGGAAGTGTCTCTTGTGCAAACTGTTCAGTTTAGAAAAAAATGATATTAGAAACCTCAATATCATTTTTGAAGACCTATCCATAGATACCCCACACGTATAGGTTTGATGAAAAAAAAAAATTTGATTTTCAGTTCTATGTATGGGGAACCCCCTAAATTTATTGTTTTTTTTTTAAAATTTTTGTGTGAAAATCTTAATGCGTTCACAAAATACATCTCCTTACCAAGTTTCAACAGCATAGTTCTTATAGTTTCGGAAAAAAGTGGCTGTGACATAAGGACGGACAGAATCTATAAGGGTTCCGTTTTTTGCCATTTGGCAACGGAACCCTAAAAATGAAGACAATAACAGTGCGTCGAAAACTCGTGTGATGTCACACTTTGAACTAGTTTAAACCCACAAGTGACGTCACAAGGCCCCCGGGGACTCATGATCTTTGATGCGTTTTATCTTCGTCAATTTTAATTGATATGATGAAGCAAAAAATACGTATACAATTTTTTTTCGATAATCTAACTGACGGAGTAAATATAATCGTAGATTTTTAGTCAGGACCATCCCTTAGTGTGTAAAATGTAGATTTATAGTTTAATTATTCATTTAATTCCCTTTATTCATGTTTCATACATATTTATAAATATTTGTTAAAGCATGAAAAAAATCATTTATAAATCCAAAATAGTGGTCCGCTAGTTAAGGCGCAGACACATGACTTTTAGTGATTTTAAATTGATCATGACGTCTTAACTTCTAGTCTAATTTCTTTGAAAAAAATATATGTTATACTAGACCATTTCTTTCATAATTTGATATGAGAAAATGTGAAGAAATATTTTTATAACTTAGTGTAATTAATTTGTGAAGTAATGTCTAACGTGGCAAAAAAACGATCATCACGCAGAAACTATCGGGCGTATTTGCATAAACTTAGATCATCTCAAAGACAATTTAATGCCCTTTATAATATTAGTATACGGCTTTTATCCGTATTGTGTTTGATAAATCAAGGTGGGTTGTTTTTTCGAATAATCTTGGTGCGGGGCTCATCGGGGCGACGGGCGGCAGTGTATCGCTGACCACTCTCACGCACGGGTATACGCTATTGCTAAACTTCTCCCACTCGCTCAAGGTCGTTGGCGTGAGGTAGCCCCTTAAGGCTCCAGAGACAGGAACCCCCTAACAATGAGAACTGTATCGAGGAGTACTGCCTTCAGAATCTGGCCCTTGATCCAAGTGCCTGAGGAGAGCCTCATTATGATTAGCATTGACAGTATTTACTCCTAAGGCATAATTCTTCTTCCTTTCAATTGGGTGGTTCCGAGTGAAATATCAATCAACTGGGTCATCAATTTCCTCTATAATGGTTTATTCCGAACCTGACCCGAAAACATGAAAAACCGCCCTACTGGGACAAGTTCTTTGAAGTTCAATTTTTCGTAAATGGTGCATTAAATGGAAAAATAGTAGTAGCAATCGCTAAGACATGTTAAAAGACCTATTCAACGATATCCCACACGATCGGATAGACGACGAAACAAAATTCATCCCCACTTCACATGTAGGGGAGATAGCATTAAAAAAATATTGTCCATAATATTTTATTTTACCGTTTTATCGGCGTAATTAGTATACACACCTCTACTAAATCACTTTCTAGTACTAACTTTCTAGTCTTTGAGCAAAACCTCGGACGGATAGACGGACATGACGAAACTATAAGGGTTCCTTGTCAGGACTACGGAACCCTAAAAAGTTGTCACTAACGAGGTATCAAACGAAAAAAAAAACCTCACAAATAGCAGTTCTTATTCAAGAACCGTAAAAAATAACGAGATACAACAAAATGTATTCTATTCGTTGTCAAAATAACATGAAAGTCAAATAACACTCAGGTTTCGCTCTATTGGATATACTAAGAAACTTGTATGTTTAGAAAAGTGTTATTCGTAGCACGATCTCGCAACTTAAGGGCAGTGACATTTGAACGCAGAGTAGTGATTTTATGTACTCATGTATTTGCAGTACCTTGCCTTAACTATGGGCAATTGAATGTTAGAAAAAGTTCTGCTTTTTATACCCATAACTACAAATAAGTCGATGTTATACTTGAGTAAAATTAATTACTTAAGATACGTTTATTCCGTAGTTGAGTAATAACCCAACTACGGAATTCCTTTGCTTAAAGTTGGAACTTAGAATTCTTTGCTTCGCTTTATTTGACGGTTCTTACTTCATAGTTTATTGCATAAAAATGGTTACTTAAATAATCACTTAAACTTAAGTATTTACTTTAATTTGACTATAAATACCAATAAGTGTTAGTGCGCCAACTACAAATAGGCTTTTGACAACACTAAAAAAAAAATTAAGTCGTACATTTAAGGCCTCACATAGGTCTTAAACTTTTCTTTTTATTTCTTCTGATATTATCTCAATAGTAGGTATCTAGGTAGGTATATATCTTTGTTTCGATCCTGAGATAGTCGTAAGACCGTATGTGTGCATAACAACTTTGTAATCGCAACATAGTTTCCGACTATACTGATCCAAGAAACGGATTACTGCTGTAAGCATGCAATATCATGTATAATTTGCTATTTTCTTTTTATTTTGTTTGTTTGAACTCTGACGGAATAAGAAAGAGCTTAGATCTAGGGGCAAAAAGCTCGAAATAGTAGGTAAGTAATACGTCAAAGCAGTAACAAAGTAATCTAAGATCATCCGGACTTTGACAGTGGAATCGGCCCATAGCAAAATCAACGCCCTTCGAAGATTTAATCCAAAGTAATCTTGTGACAAAGATTCCCATTACGTGGGTAGATACTAAGCTTTTAAACGATAAATGTCAAAGTGACATATAAATACCATAAATCGCGTAAATCTTTCCAACTTATGCAGGTACTCCAAGAATTTAAGTCCCAGAAAAACTGTAATATAAACTGATTGAATAAGACATTAGATGGATATTCTAAAAATCTGTTTGTTATTGAAGAGACACTTTTTCTTAGTTCAAAGAGATAATAAATGTGAGCCTATTTCAATAAAATTAGATTCACAGCTCTTCTTCATAGACAACTAAAGTCAAAGACAAGTCAAGACCTAAGTTACCGACGTAGCCCGAAGAATTGCCAAACTTAAGTGGCAATGGGCAGGGCACATTGCTCGCAGAACGAATGGCCGATGGGCCCGAAAAGTTCTGGATTGGAGACCACGAACCGGAAGACGTTGTGTTGGAAGGCCTCCCACTAGGTGGACAGATGATCTGGTAAGGCCTGCGGAAATCCGCTGGATGCAAATCGCACGGGACCGGTCAATATGGCGTCACTTGGGGGAGGCCTATGTCTAGCAGCGGACGTCTTTCGGCTGAAATGATGATGATGACGAGACAACTCAAAGAAACACCACCTGCCTCACGCCAGTATTCGCCAAAAGGAGGAACAGAGTGTATTGATTTGTCAAGCCTATTACCATAATCGTAGTAAAAAATCAGTAACACATTAGTTCAACTCAGGAATCAAACCCGAGATGTTCAGCAGTTGCGACAACTAGACATCGTCGTAGTTGTGAAAAAAGTTATCGGCAATACCACAGATTATAAAAGTTTTCTCACAAACACTGTTTAAGGCTTTCACGGGTTATTACTAAACTTAACACACACACACATTTTTCTTTAATTTAACCTAAGGCTTAAAACAAACCTACGAGGAATGAACACATAGAAGTTATGGGGCAGAAGTTTTTCCAATTTCACTATAAGGTACAATTTATGGAAGGAGTAAGAACTTTGTATAACATGGTTCTCTTAAAGCCGGCCAGCCAGCGGTCAGTTACCGTTGTCTAGCGAAGAGATACATGTCTACTTAGTTGAGAGATACAGAGACACCGATGTTACATCGGCGATCTAAAGAGTAAAGTTTCTTTTGTATTTCTCCGGGGTCAAGAAAGGCTGTGTTTTCTGGCTGTATAGACAAAGAGCCATTCTATCAGCCATAGCGCGAAAAAAGCAAAAATGTATGGGAATTCTCCATCTCTGTACTTTATGTTTGAAGTATTATATCAATATCACTACATATTATAAAACAAGGTCTTCCGCCTCGTCTGTCTGTCTGTTCGCGATAAACTCAATAACAACTTAACCGATTTTCATGCTGAGTTCACCAATGGGTAGATTGGTTCTCGAGGAAGGTTTTTATTATATGTATAATTTGTAAGCCGCGGGCATCAGCTAGTAAATAATAAATATAGGAGCTAACATATACAAGCTGCTGACATACACATAACGAAAAGATTATGCAGTGCAGTGACGTTGAAAGACGCTTTGAACGTGACTGATACTTCCTCTGCCTTCTTGAAACAACAGCCTGTGTGATTAAGAAAATTAACAGAATGTTTCATTTGGTAATAAATAATGAGGAGGAAAGTGGAAGCCTCCTTTCTCTGGAAGTGCGTGGGCCATAATCCACCACCAAGGAAAAGATCTGGTTGGTAATAATGAAAGATACAAAAAAAAAAATTAAAAAAAAAAAAAAATATATATATATTCAAATGTTTTATAGAAAGTCATATAAGACACCGATGTTGCATTAATACGTCAAGCAAGCATTCTGTACATCAAACTAAGTAACTCTACGTCAAAATAATAACTGAGAAAGGTTTTCTTTTTTGGGGCATAAAATCACGTTTTACGGGTAGACTCAACGTAACGCACTCGAAACATTGTAAAGGGGTTAAGACCTTAAAAACTTGTACTTATTAAAAAAGAATAACTTGTTCAAAATTTAAAACTTAGACCTCCAATATCTCCGTAACTAGTAGGTACCCCCAGGTATAGTCCAGAACAAAAAAAAAAACCTAATCACGGGGAGATCAAGTGCCTTTCGGTTTCGTTAAGAGGTTGTTTACACCCTTTATTCAAACTTAGTTAAGCTGTATTAGAACCCAATATGGCTTGACACGCGACAATGGTAAAAGACCGGGCCGAAAAGAGAAAGATAAATAAAATCAATATCTCTAGTTTCCGCAGAATAACAGTAAAAATTCGATTAAGTAATAAAAATAAATGAGCCTTAATTCTACAGCCGAGGAAATAAACTTGTTTGTGGGATAAACAACACCATTTAGTTTCTCTATTTTCTGTCTATTACTAAAAGTGCTGTTACGAATAGTTTCCCGTCGTTTTAGCTTTTTAACCGACTGCCAAAGGAGGAGACCTTTTTTTTATGTATGTTCCCCGATTACTCGAAGATAGTAGGACCGAATTGGATTATTTTTATTTTGTTTGAAAGGGTATACTTTACAGGTGGTCCCATTATCATCAAATCAGGATCTGGTGATGGGATTCTGGAGAAATAAATAAATAAATATCGCTGAACATTAACACACAGCGCCACCTGGTGCCACACTAAGCAAGGCTTGTGTCGTGGACACCAGGTAGTTGATATACTACATATATACTTTTTTGTTTGAAATAGAGAGAACTGAAATTATGAAATTTAAAACTGAAATTATTTACAAAATCCGATTGAAATGGAGAGTAATATTATAATTTCTAATTATTATAAATTCGTATAATAGTGACTAAAGATGAAACTTTACATAAGTATCCCAATCACAAATTAAAGCACGTCGACATCTAAACTAAAAAATAAGATACAAATCATCACGTCCTATATAATCTGTGTGTTTTGGAACTTGACCTTGGATCCGCCGGAAGTGACAGACAAGCGGCCATTATCCTTTACGACGTGACGTCATATCATAAGTAGGTACTTGCCGCCTTTTTAATAGCACGATTGATTGCCATTAGATAATTATATTTTTGGATTGAAGGCGTACGTGAAAATTGGTGGACGATTATTTGGTATGTAAGTTGGTACTGTACGTAATAGTTATGGTAGCACCTAATTCGGTGAGCTTATATTTCGACGAATTAAGATCTGATTGTTGATATAAGTAGTTAGATACTGAAAATAATTAATTAAAATAGGTAAACATACTGGTAAACATATTGTATACGTTTTTGTTATTTACCTGAACAGTCTGCTGACTAAATGTCCTCAAGTACTTAAATAATGATTGAAACACGTTCTCAGTTATTCTTACTCATTAAATTACAAAAAAAAAGTACTTAAACTAGAAGAGGTGTAAAATTAACTTACCGTTTGTTTTACTCCTCTCAAATCAAAACAGCAACACTCTTGAAACTTCGTACAGTTTTACAGATGACAAAATAAACTCACATTCACAACACTATCAAAAACAAAAACCAGTACTAAACAAAACTCTTTGCTCTTTAATTTTTTTTAAGAACAAAAAAAACAAGTTATTTTTAAACAAAACACTGGAACCACAACCAACTCATTCTTTATTTGAATTTCCCGCGCGCGCCTTCGAAAATGTGAATCATCAGTTGAGTAGGAAAATAAGGGCGGGAGTAGACTGCCGCGTTTCGCGGCTACCGTTCGACTGGCATCGCGATCCTTGCAAAGTTCGCGCGGTATCTACGTAATACCGCAGGCGCGATGGAAGCGAATGCAGCGGGATAAAATGGCGCGCCAATATAAACGATATGTACTCTTTTAAAGTGACGTCATTGTTTTCGTGATTGCAGATTTTTGGATTGGGTTATTTCATAACGAGTTGTCAAAGACTTTAAGTACTTTCAGTTGAAAAGGTCAAATACAATATTCAGCTTAAAGGTGGATTTAAGTTCACGTTACGAATAAAAAAATCCCAGGTAGTTACATATGTACTTACCTAATAAAATTTTAATGTTAACTGTAAGATTACAACTTTACAACGTGATAATACGGCACATACAGAACAAGCGATACATATTTCAATTTTGAATATCTAATCTAAAAACGACTGAAAAAACATGGAGCTGTTTCCGGAAAATGAAACTCAAACACCATTCAGTCGAAATTAATTTGAAGGTATTAAAAGTAAGCATATTTTTTTTATATTTTTCGGATACATACAAACCAACATACTTAGATAACAACAATGTTCGTGTTGCATGGCCAATCCACAAATACTAAAAAAATAATAATGACTAGTGGTCCTATTGCGCAACATGCTTTCAATAATAACATTTTTTGATTTTTTATTATATTCTGCTAGTTTTTGCCATTCGAATACGCAAAACAAAAACGCATGTGTTTTAAAGAAATAGAAACATCTAATTCTTTAAAATACATGCGTTTTTGTTCAAGACAGAAGAGGCAGAAGCATGGCATCTGCTGCCTTAGACCAATACCTTTGTCAACCAATCTTACTTAAATGAACAGTATATCTAGTGGTTTAGCTTGGTCAAGTTAAGAGCTTAACACAACAACTTTTACTTAAGAGTTCATTCCGAAGACTGTCAGTTTTTTTATTGTTGCCTAACAAAGTTTTTAGGGTTTCGTAACCAAAGGGTAAAAACGAGACCCTATTACTAAGACTCCACTGTCCGTCTGTCTGTCACCAGGCTGTATCTCATGAACCGTGATAGCTAGACAGTTGAAAATTTCACAGATGGAGTATTTCTATTGCCGCTATAACAACAAATAATTTTTAAAATATACGACAGTGCCAAACCCTTCATACGCGAGTTCGACTTGCACTTTGCCGGTTTTTATTTTGTACAGACATGTGTACCATTCCTTATATTGGTTCTAAAAATATTTTATTCTATTAAGGTGTTAATTTTTTTTGAAATTGTTTTTAAATTCAATCAAGATGGCGGAGTTGATTTCGATTTTATTCTGACTGTTTGTGCCTAGGTGAACGCACAAAGCAGAGCCAAAGGAAGCGAATGAGCCGAAAAATCCGAATTTTAGAATTACTTGTATGAAATTCTATGAAACCTCGCACACTTATCCGCGTCTAATCGGACGAATCGATAACGTTATACAGTTGAGAAAAAAATCATTCGGCGCCGATCAGTGTGCGTCCACCTTTATAAGAAGCATGCAGCAGATAGTAGTCAACTTCAGCATTTAAGAATATTAACATGCCATAACAATATCAAAAAAGCAATTTCACAACTATCTACAGCACAACAGGTTGCTACTTATTCAGTGAATTGGTTTTTTCTGTTCCGTGAGTTAGTATAATACATTCGTGGGCGATGACAGCAGGTGGCAATCACGACACATAGCTACACGCTTTATTTAGAAAAGTTTTTTGTTTCTGTTTTTTTTAGCAATCCCAGAATACTTATGCGTCAGGACGATCACTCATGTGGTTCAATTAACATTTCGTAGTTTTTGCATGAAGTACGTATATGTCATTGTCACCGTAAAATTGTCAAGAGATTGTAAACTCTCGAAACATTGTCAAACGAACATACTGCTTACAATACAACTCATTAGTTTTCGGTAGATTGTAATCTATCGAAGTGAAACCGTAATATTGTAAAATGTATGCGATGGAAGTCAACTCGCGCGGTGTGCAGGAGGGGGAGGGAAGGAGGGGTCCCCCTTCCCCCATGGTACCACTCTCATGAAAAGATAATTTACCATTCCTGAAAAATACCGATTAATATTTCCTAACCTCAAAACTAGTCAAAACATTTTATATTCCTCTAAAAAGCGTAGTCGACGGAGCCCCGCTACGCGGGGCCCTTATTTCTGTCTGCAGGGTTTAAAGGAACCTAACTAACCTAACGTGGGGGTGCCCCCCCCCCCCACCCCCACGTTAGGTTAGGTATCTCTGTCTCCATAATCGGGACTTGGGGCACCAAGTCCGGATTATGGCGGCAGAGATACTTTCGTCGCATGCATTTCACAATATTATGGTTTCACTTCGATAGATTACAATCTACCGTAAAAAAAGCGTTATATTGTAAGCAGTAGGTTCAGTTGACAATATTTCGAGAGTTTACAATCTCACTAGATAGATTACAATCTAACGTGTTTGACAATTTTACGGTGACATGTACAAATGACACAGCAAAATGCAAAACAAATAGAAGAACCATATTAAAATTTATTTTTTTACCAGCAATCATCATTCAAACATACAGAATCGTCCAATACGATGTTCTAAGACACAAAATAGAAATACATACAATCCTACTTTCCTACTAATATTATAAATGCGAAAGTTTGCGAGTATGTACTTATGGATGGATGGATGTATGGATGTTTGTTACTCTTTCACGCAAAAACTCCTTAACGGATTTGGATCAAATTTAGCACATAGATAGTTTATAACCTGGATTAACACATAGGATACTTTTTATCCCGGTAATAAGATCCCATGGGTCAATTTCAAACTTCACGCGGGCGAAGCCGCTGGCAGAAGCTAGTATTAATAAGTATAAAATAACAACCTGCGATGGTCAATGTGGTGACACTTGGGGGAGGCCTAAATTATATTTATTCAGCAAGTACGTTTTCTCAAACACTTTTACACGTCATTTTTTTAAAACTAGATGGGGCCGGTGTTTCGTACCTGACTATACTCTGAGAAGAAACAGCCGAAACAAACTCAGAGGTCATAGTCTCTTTTAAACTCCAGACATCTTGTTCAACTCACATGAGAACTATGCAGATTAGTGTCCTATGTCCTGCAGCGGACGTCTTTCAGCTGAAATGATGATGATGATGATGATGAAAATCACACTCAGTAAAAATAAATCATAACAGCCGTTCGGTTCGATCTAGTGAATGCATGGCTTAACCTAAATGTCGACCTGAGCGGCTGTTATTTTTTTGCCACGAGCTCCTCATTACGACTACTGCTATAATTTCTTTATCTGAAACTCGATGTTTCTTTACAGCGCAATTTCCTTACAGACCCATTCCTTCAAATTGCCACAAAATAAACCAAATTCTCATACGTTTTAAGATCGATTGCCAATAATAACAAAGTGACAGAAATAAAGAGGCGTGACGTCTAACCCAGCCGCTCTCGACGGTTATTTACATATGAAATGCGAATTAAGATTTACGAAATACGCATCGATTGTATGAATCAAACGTGCCAAATAGAATCGTAGATTAAAATAGATTGGAAAATATAGGCTTGGGGTATGAATGTCAATGGTCCGTCTACCTGTAAAAGGCATACATAACAGTATTTCAACATTATTTTGATTCATCATCATCATTTCAGCCGAAAGACGTCCACTACTGGACATAGACCTCCCCCAAGTGTCGCCACTTTGACCGGTCCCGTGCGTCTCTCATCCAACGAGTTATTTTTGGTACAACAAATAAATATGATCCCACCAAAAACATTCTGTAAAAAACTAGCCAAGTCTCGATGGAGCTGCTTGTTTATCTCTAAAAAGTAATGAAATCTAGACAAACTCGTGCCAAGGCTAAGGTTCCTTACTGCAATTTCTTTATTATTTATAGTTAATGTTGTGTGACTTGGCCGTTGAACATTAATTTAGTTTTCGCGTAATGTTATATCTATTGTTACTACAAAATTGACTTGTAGGTACCCACTAACGTATAAAGAATGTTCAACGGCCAAGTCACACAACATTAACTATAAATAATAAAGAAATTGCAGTAAGGAACCTTAGCCTTGGCACGAGTTTGTCTAGATTTCATTACTTTTTAGAGATAAACAAGCAGCTCCATCGAGACTTGGCTAGTTTTTTACAGAATGTTTTTGGTGGGATTTCACTTCTTTTTGTAGAAACGTGGGGCATATTGATTTATTTTATTAGATTTTCTTATTTGACACAGTTTTTTTTCTTTTTAGGAGTAGTTTTTTTATTATTACAAATCTTTCTTTTCTTTTTTTCCGGTTCAGATTATTGTATACAGTAGCAACAGTTTTTCGTATGGCCCATTCGCGTTCATTATTTATTCTTTTAGACGGTTTAATTTCTGAAAGATCGGCGCGGTATTTACGCCTAAGCCGGTTGTATTCGGTGATCGCTGAAGCTTGAGCTTTTATACTCTTGAAGTCAACATTTATGAGGTGCACCACATGAAGATATTGGTTACTCGTGAAAGCACCACGTAGGCTTAGCCACAAGAGAATATGGAGGTGCCAATGTCCATGAGGGCATTTTTTAGACTTAGACCTTGGCTCTTGTGAATTGTTAGGGCATACGCCACACAGCTTGGGAATTGTTCTCTGTACACGTATGCCCGGGGTATGATCTCAAATTTTGACTTAATAGGCAATAATTCGTGAATCAAATTATTAGCGAATTTTCGAAGTAAGTACTGTTTCTTCATAAAATTCCTAACCTATTCAAATCTTCGAATTGTTATAATAACAACCTGCTAACCTTAGCAAACCTCACGAAATAATAAGCGAAATCAACGAAATGCAAATAATCCCTCCTAATCCCTAGTAAACGTTTTCAAGCGCAGTAGGAGAATGTCGTAAACGACTGTAACGCGGCCGGTTGCCACTTCGCCATATAAGGTTATCGGAAAAACAAACGTAAGCGCGTTTTAAAATACAGTCAGCGCCATCTAGCGACGTTTGCGGGTATCACCGCCACTCTTAGTCCAATGCATTATATTTTGACAAAATTTTGAGCGAATTTAATCATAATCATCATCATCAGCCTATTAATATTCCCACTGCTGGGACACAGGCCTCCTCTCTAAGCGAAATTAATATTTTAGTGTAATTTGTTTATTTAATTTGTGTAATGTTCGAGTAGAATAAAGTTAATCGTTCGACTATTTCTTCTCGTAAACTTGTAAGTATAAGTATAAAAGCCAGTCTAGTCTTATCCAGAGTTTTCCTTCAATTTTATTTATATGCGTATTAAAAGCAGAAGGGGAGGCATTCGCCCAGCAGTGGGACGCTATAGGCTAGATTAAATTAGAAGATGTGTCCCACTACGCTGGATTTTTGCAATGACAGTCGATTTTTTTTATGTACCAATAGTAGAAGGGGGCATTACCATATCTGTACTTAATATTATAAAGCAGAAGAAGATTTTGTTTGTTTGTTTGGTTGAACGCGCTAATCTCAGGAACTACCACCTCGAATTGAAAAATTATTTTTGCGTTGGATAGTCCATTTATCGAGAAAGGCTATATAGGTTATATAACATCACGCTGTGACCAATAGGAGCGCAGCAATAAGAAATGTTGCAAGCGAGAAATTCACGCGAACGAAGTCGCGGGCAGAAGCTAGTCTCTAATACAGCCGAGACCAGCTGAGGGTTCTTCATCAGATACTTCAGACCTTCGATTTTTGACATCAAATGAAGCGGCCAACCAAGTTGAATATTTTTTGTAAAGGCGGTATGTCGATCTCTCTAATAGTTTGGTTGGCTCTTGTGTTTTCTAATCAGGGTCACCAGGTACTCCAGATCTTCGATTATCCTAGTTTTTATAGTTTTCCCTTTATGTGGCCATTAAACCCTAACACTGTACCGAATTTCAGCTCTCTGAGTTTATGGGAAGTACTAGTTCTATTTTGATGATCATGAGTGAGTGAGTGAGTGAGTGTCATAAATGCGAAACTTTGCTTTCGCTTAACTTCGGAACTAAATGACCTAGAGACTTGAAATTTTGGATTTTAAGTATGTGATTATAGCTTACTGGATGACGAAATTTTCTGCGTTCTGGTCTTATCCAGAGGTTCTCAAATAGGGGCCTGAAAATGCGGCGAAATGGTTCCAGTAAAGGATGGTACGGCAGTGTTTGCTTCGCGCTCGACTTGGCGGGGGCACTGCCGTGCCCCCAGATTAAATATCGTATGACGCTTACAAATAACTAGCTTCTGCTTAATTCTGTTACCAATTCAACATGTAACACTTATAATTCTGTAACCTTTATGAAGACGTTTTTAAGTCCCTGGCTCCGTGTACAATATTGGTACTAAGCGGCATCCGGTTAGACTGGACGGCCGGTCCCAACGTAGTTTGGAAAAAGCTGGTCAGATGATGATGATGATCGTATATGATTTTTGTGTGAAAAATCAAGCAGGCAATGGTAGTAGGTACCAACTCACAAATACAACCGGCACTGGGCTCATGTGGTAAATTATGGCAGAAGGACTTATCTCAAAGAGAGGAAGTCCCAGCTGTGGGACCGTTACAGGCTGATCATACCAAACTTTAGAACTAATCGGCCTTGCTATAGTCTATTGCTCGGAAACGAGTCTGCTGAGTGAGTTTTTCAAGATTGAATCCTAAAACTGTTGATAGATTTTTCCACCAGTAAAAAAATATATTGCATTGATAATGTGTAAATAAGCTCGCTCCCTTGCACTTCCTTGTGACCCCTACCTACCTCTTCAGGGATTACGGGTTGATGTGATGTCGTCAATAAACTTCCGCTGATGAACAAATCCCTTGGGCTATTTATTGTTACACTCATTTACGCTGCGGTAAACAAGGATAATCAAAAAACCATATTTTTTTCTACCAATTAATGTATTTGGGGATGTCCAGCAGTAGCAGTGCTATGTGTCATTAAATTAACGAACCAAACGGACGAATTGCAGGAAAATTGATTACCAATTTTCATTATATCTATAGCCTTCAAAAATTCTGATGGAAAAATTACTATGCCCCGATCAAGGAATCAAATCCGTGACCCCAAACATAGCGGACGAGCTTGCGACCACTAGACTTTATTTATTTTTTTCGTTTGAATCTGGGTCCTATAATTCGGTAAATTGGATATCAAAAGGATCTGAAAGTTATATATGGTCCGTCCTTAGAACCTCCTAGATTTTATCAGATTTCAATTTGGTACTTACCTACTAAGTAAATTCTTCAGAATTTTCCATTCGTTTCCTTTTAGGATATCGAGCTTTTTGGAACCCTTTTAGGTTTAATTTAGATATTTAGTTCAACATAATCTAAATTCCAGTTTTATTTGCGGAATAAAATAACTTTTATAAGAAACTAGCACTTTGCTCGCGACTTCGTCTTCGAAATTTGTGATAACTCGGCTAATTTGCTTGATATCAATATAATTCATAACCTATGTTACTCGGTAAAGATGTAGCTTTCTAACAGTGAAAGAATTTTTAAAATCGGTTGAGTAGTTCTTGAGTTAAATCGTAACAAAGACACAAACAAAAAAATCAAATATTTCCTCTTTAAAATGTTATTGGTAAAGTAAGTATAGACTAGCTGTGCCGCTTGCATTGTAGTGCCACATATATATGTAGACAGATTTTTCGGGCCAGGCACTCTCAAATATGTTTGTTTCTTTCTTCAAAAGACCATTACAGACACTACTCTGCGTACATCATGTGAGTTGGCCAAGATTATTACTGGACCTTAAAAGAGACTATGATCTCTGGGTTTGTTTCCCTTGCTCCCTGGTACCACTCCCATGAAAAGAAAATGAAAACCATTCCTGAGAAAAACCGATTAATGTAACCTAACCTTAAAACACTTTACATTCTCCTTATAAAAGCGTTGTCGACTATTTCTGTCTGCAGGGTTTAAAGGAACCTAACTAACCTAACGTCGGGCCCAAGTCCCGATTATGGGGGCAGTGATAATTTGATCGCATGCATTTCACAATTTCACGGTTTCACTTTGACAGATTAAGTACAATCTACCGAAAAATAATGCGTCATATTGCAAGCAGTACAATATTTCGTCAGTTTACAATCTAACGGTTTTTACAATTTTACGGTGACATAAATATTATATGTAGTTTAGTTTATAAAATGATTGTAATGTAAACGCACATACAGACTCGTAAGTGTATCCTCCACTGCAAATCTCGATACCAAAATTAGGTTTGCTGTAGGAAAACCCAATTCTGGGTTAAGCTCGCCTTTGTACATAAGCTTATACTATTGCAATTTATATGTGTATTTGTTTTTTTTTGTGAGCAATAAAGAATAAGAGTATTTCAAAGAGTAAGTATCAAGAATCCTATTTCAGTTGAAAGCAATAAAGTTACACAGTTCTAAAGGAATCCTGAGTAAAGCAACATCTAAAGGAAAAGCTACGAAGTAAAAATGAAATATAAAATTTCGTTTGGGTAATATACAATGACATCTTCAATATTCATGCTACTGGCATGTTGTGGTAGTGAATAAGTGACTTGTGTCTTGAGGAAAGTTAGATAAGTTGATAGAAAAAAGAGGAGCCATGCCAGGAGATGTTCCTGCCTAGACTGCCAAACTATTTTCAAAACCACAAACCACTGCAACTCCTGAAAGTCAGGATCAATAGTGGCGACAACCAAAAATCGCCGACATAATGAAGCTTGAAGTCCCCAAGAAACAATTTAACTGCCTTGGCCAACGTAAATACTCGCATAAATACTCATAACAAAAACAATTTTTGTGTCTGTCTGTGTGATTCGGCTTATCTACGAAAAGGTTGGACTGATTTTGACGGGACTTTTACTGGCAGTACTATCTGATCTATCGGAATCTCTCAAACAAAGGTCACCGACTTCTGAAGCTAAAGTTATTTTTCACTTTTTAGGGTTCCGTAGCGAAATGGCAAAAAACGGAACCCTTATTGATTCGTCATGTCTGTCTGTCCGTATGTCACAGCCACTTTTTTCCAAAACTATAAGAACTATGCTGTTGAAACTTTGTGAGTACCTAGATGTATTCTGTGAACCGCATTAAGATTTTCACACAAAAATAATAAAAACAATTTTGGGGGATCCCCATACTTAGAACTGAAATTAAAAAAAAGAATGTTACTTCTAAAATAAGAGAACGATAAAACTAAAAAAAATATACTATGTACAAACTCAAACATAAAGCATTTATTTCAATTAGACCATTACGGCACTTTTGAATGTCAAAAATACAAAGAAAAATCAAAGCTAAAGTCACAGAGACAAGGCATAATAACTTGAGAAAGTACTGTAGTTGTCCATTCCCTAGCGTAGTTCTCTATGGAGAAGAACGGGCCAGAAACTCCATGGACAGTGTTATAAATCAAAATATTGTTAAAAAATCTTGGTTACATAGAAAGAAAGAAAGAAAGAAACATATTTATTTGGCTTATGCCGCAAGTGCACACAACAAAAAAAATAGGAATATAATAAAATTAAAATTAAAAATAAGATACAAAATTAAAAACTTAACATTATAAGGTAACTAAAGAAACATAAACTGTACAGAAAACAAAAGAGGTAATATTGTGTGTCTCACGGGTGCGCCAAAAAGGCCCAGTTCAGCAAACTGCCGAGCAGCTAGTGCCCGACGCTGGTTTTCAACTGGACCTGATGTAGGTGATTTCACGGACATAAAACAGTTTTGTGGTGTGAGTGTACAAATTAAATTTGTGTAAGTATGTGTGAAAAGATACTTAAATAAAATAATTGTGTGTAGAATATAAATATACAGGGTGTAAACCACCTCATCACAAAGCCGTTAACCAAGCATTCTGTACATCAAACTAAGTAACTTTACGCAAAAATTATTGCTGGGAAACAACTTTTTTTTTGAGGTTACAAATCATGTTTTGTGGTAGAACTCAATGTAAAACACTTGAAACATTGTGCTGATCGATGGATTGAATAGTACGGGGGTTGTGGAGGTGTTAAAAGTCAAAATCTTGCAAAAAAAACTTGTATATAAAAAAAATCTTGTCAAAAAGTTGTAACTTTAACCCCCCATATCTCCGTAACTAGAAGGTATGGTGTAGAACAAAATTATGATCGCAATGATGGGGAGAACAAGTGCCTTTCGGCTTCGTGAAGAGGTGTTTTACACCCTTTATAACATATAACAGATAAACTACTTAAGAATAAAACGAAAAGCATCAATTACATCATTCATGTTGTGATTATACATATACGTGAGAACGATGTAGAAAGACGTGCACATTAAGAGCGTCCAGAGAAAAGATTAAATCAACAATATAAAATAAAGTAATTAAAATTAACCGTGGCAGCTAAGAGATGACCAGTCTCAACTGACAGCGCCCGTTCACGAACATGACGCATGTATCAGCACCATTCAACTCAACCATAGGGAACTAAATGACACGACACACCCGCCACCATCACCGAGACATTTGAGTGAGCATGACATTCTCTCAGCCGCCAAGGCAAATTCAAGTAAAAAAATGTAAATGGTGGCTTTACAGTAGGTACATAGCACTCACACATGAGCTATGCAATTATATAATACTAAGAGATGGAATCTATACAATGCAAGGATCTTTTTACAATCTTCTGCAGCTTCCCACAATAAATTAACTGAGAATTGTTTAGTAGTTTGCCCGTATGGTTGTGGAGTAGGACCAGCATTGAGCCAAGCATTTTTATCATCAATGTAATCCTCCAACTTATAATATACTTGCCTACATAGTGTGCGTTTTAAACAAGATTTAAATTTCGTCTCATTCAGTTGAAGAATGTGGGGAGGTATTACACTACCATGTATACATTACCATGTAAACTTCCACCGAAAATTGGTTTGAACGAGATCTAGCAAGTAGTTTTTTTTTTTAAATACACTTTTATTAAAACATCGATCAAAGTTACAACGAACTACAAGAAGTTTTATAGTATGTTACTTGCTGCTACGGAACCCTTCAAGGGCGAGTCCGACTCGCACTTGGCCGCTTTTTTGTGTTTTTTGAAGTCTTGCAGATTTTTTGCAAAAAAGTTTTTAATTTTGTTCTAAAATTAAAAGAACCGTCAAAATCAGTCCAACCGTTTCGGAGATTAGCCGGAACAGACAGACAGACACAAAAATTGTTTTTGTCAGTAAAATATACAGTCGAATTGATAACCTCCTCTTTTTGGAAGTCGGTTGAAAATAGGATACCGTGCAAAAAATTAAAACGCACAAACCAAATTCGATTTGAAAAAGTTTTTTGCGAATTGTACTAGTTTCGCTACAGTTCTCCTGAATGAGGGTGATGGGATCATCGGGTTGTAGAAAGGGATACCTAGGTTGGCGATACTTGGAGATTTTGGAATATTGAGTGGCTGAAGAAATCAGGGGGTTGTGGTGTTTCTAGGCCCTATCGAAGAAACTCTTAGTAAAACGTTTCGTGAACTGTTGTATGGTTGAGATTTTTTTTAAGACCTACTATCGCAAATATTTGTTACCAATCTTTGTCCGGCTCTGTTCACATGACTATATTTTCTACTGGCGTTAGTTAATGAGAACATATATATTATTTATATATAATAGATATAATTCAGTCAAAGGAACCTCGCAGACACAAGAAAAAAATTCTCGCGTCTGTACAGGGTGTAAACAGACTCTCTCTAACTTTTACTACGGGACCAAACCTAAAGTCGCGAAAAAAATATCAGCTGTTCAGTACATTTATGTTCGCCTAATGTACTGGGCAGCTGATATTTTTTTCGCGATTTCAGGTTTGGTCCCATAATAAAAGTTGTTTGTTATCATAAGCACAATCACGTGTTAAAGTTTCGTACACTAATTACCAGTCACCCTATATACACATGCACTTTACATATGTACTTGACATAATTATATACTTTCCGAGATCTGGCTGATGGTCTGTGAGAAGTGAGGGACCACACTTTTAGTGCTGTAGTTTTTTTTTTAAATATTTGACTACACATTCCCAGATTTGTTCTACAATTGTTTTAAGACTTCTACTAAATCCTACTCTTTTTATTTGCGAAACATCAGTATGGTCCCTTAGTTCACACGCACATCATCAAACTTAGTAACCCTCCCCATTTTTTTTTGCTGGAAAAAGATTTTTATTTTGAGGTGTAATATCACTTTTTAACCGACTTCCAAAAAGGAGGAGGTTCTCTATTCGACTGTATGTATTTTTTTTTTTTTTTTTTTTTTTTTTTATGTGTGTTACCCGATTACTCGAAGACGCCTAAACCGATTTGAAAAATTATTTTTTTGTTTGAAAGGGTATACTTCCAAGTTGGTCCCATAGTCGCCAAGTCGGGATCTGATGATGGAATCTTGGCGAAATCGAGGGAACTCTTCAAATTTTATAGGATAACGTACAGCAATTTTTATATTTTCTACAACAAGTGAAGCATTTGCGTTTGATAAGAACCATTCTACCATCAGATCTGATGATGAAGCCAAGAGTCACGGAACTCCATAATGAGACAATGTATCCTAGTCGTGTTTGGGCTTGCTGTAATTGTAACGGTATGCACTTTCCATGTGAACCACTAAAAAGTGAAAAATAAAAACTTTTTTGCAAAAAGTAAAACCGACTTCAAAAAGAAAAAGTGAAAAATAACTTTAGCTTCTGAAGTCGGTGACAAAAAAATTAAATCAATCATACAAACGTCACCGACTTCAGAAGCTAAAGTTATTTTTCACTTTTTCTTTTTGAAGTCGGTTTTTTCAGTAGAACTCAATGTAACGCACTTAAAACATTGTGCTGATGGATGGATTGAATTGAAGATTGCAATTTGGTCGTGAAGGTGACAATAAAAAAAAAAAAAAAAAAAATGAAAAAAAAAAAAAAAAAAAGGAAAATTTCACAATAAAAAAATATATTTAAAAAACAACTTTTACCCTCAATATATCCGTAACTAGATGGTTCCCAGCTGTATGTTCTAGAACAAAAAGAAAAATATCTCAATGACGGGGAGAACAAGTGCCTTTCGGGTTCGTTAAGAGTCTTCTAACACCCTATTCGAAGCGAATTACTAACATTCAAAACTCATTATAAAGTTGATAGATATAGCAGTCAGTACAGTGAGTCGTTATCCAGGTGTATATGGCCGCCATGCGATTGTGTCGTTTTTGGCGCCAAATTAATCGACTATGGTTAGCACGCGACTACACACAATACTAAGATGGGGCGCGCAATTGCGTTTGTGACTGGTTATTGTGTATTGGCTACTTATCTACTATTCTATTTTTAATTTTTTTTGTTTGTTTGTGTGTTTGTTACGATTTAACTCTTAAACTACTCGACCGATTTAAAAAAAAATTTCACCATTAGAAAGCCACGTCTTTGCTCAGTAACATAGGCTTATTTTATCCCCGTACTCCAACAGTTACTGGAACTACGCGGGCAAAACCACATGACGTCCGCAGTCGCAGTCCGTAATAATTTTTCATAATGCTACTAGTGTTTGCGAAATTTTAATTTGTGTGAGAAAAAGAAGGTACCTACATGGGTACTTTTCTAGACTACGATCTATCTCTGTGCTTTTAATCTAGATCCGTTCAGCCGTTCCGGCGTGATTGAGTAATAAAGATCCATCCATCCAAACTTTCGCTTTTAAAAAATGTAGTACCTAGTATAGTATAGTATAGTATACGAAGATGTTATAGTAAGATTATATCATTTCAAATAAAAAAAAATGCTTTAATCCGAGTACAAAATCAATATGTAAGACTTCACAAAACACTTTGAACGGAAAATAGCTGACTGAGCTGAAAATGTTCATTTATTTAATGAATGCAACAAAGAAAATGTCGCCTTACTGAAAATGTTCCGGCTTTGCAACATTGAATTATGTCCGAAATTGTAACTGAATGAATCAAGCAATTTAATGTTCATTTTCCGCGCTTTGTTGGTAATAAAATTAATACTGTTCTAAAAGTTAGGCTTACCTTGAGGATTGTCGGGCTTTAAAGGCTTTAAAGATCCCGAGAATTTACATGGCTTTAAAAGCCAGGTAAATTCTCGGGAATTTGGAACTCGCTAAAGTTCTAGAGCGATAAAGCTTAAATTCTTACAGAAAACTACAATGAATGGGTACATGAGAAAGAATATCCCATCCAATAATCTTTATTATTAGACTATAACTATTCATGTAGCTGGTATCTCATCCAGGTTCCATGAGTTTCCTTGGAGCCACGTTCAGCTCCATCGTAACTAGGTGCATACGGTACTACGGGTACAAAATAAATAACTTAAATTCATTCAGTCACATTGCACAACTTAAATCGATGAATCGAAATAAGTATATGCAATTTTTTTTGTAAAACTAGTCCTTGCAATCACGAACCACTAATAATCAAAAAACAATTCCGTAAAGCGATCAAAAAGGGTATGAAAGATGAAGATGAAATCCCGGTTCTTACAACTTTTTGAAATTATAAAGTGTAAACAATCGCAAGTGTGCACCTTATCTTGAACCACGTAGTGGCGTTGATTAAGGAAGTCATTATAGACGAGCACAGACAATACTAACAATGGCTGGTCGCGAATAAATGATGCCAGGCTGATTACTACTCTGATGTTGTTGAATTTAAGTCTGGCTTTGTAGACCACTGGTCGGGGTTCTCAAGTAAAATATTGGGCTCAGGAGGGTAGGTTACCGAGGCTGTAGGACTCCGGGGCTGCGGGACTGTACGAAAGAAATACCGTGGCTTGGAATACAAAGGGCTAAGAATTAACATTGATGTGTTTTAGTCAGTAAAAGTCGTCTCCCTCATTTAATGATTTCTCACCCGAAAACAAAAGAGGGTAGATTATCTCGGAGTTTTAAGGCTCAAAGTCAAAAAGCGTTGATAGTCTAGTGGTCAACTCTGATTTTAGGATTTATGTGCGTATTGTATAATTATCACCTGCTTCGGTGAAGGAAAACATCCTGAGAAAACCTAAATGAAATAATTAAAAATCGGTGGACATTAAACACACCGCCATCTAGTGCCACACTAAGGAACGAGACTTGTGTCGTGGACACATAGATACTTTTTTTTGTCTGCCAGATATATCCTTGCTCAGCAAAGCTCCACTGACGCGCGCCTTGCCCTCACTGAATGACACTCCTGAAAGGATCTATCTATGTATCTGCTCTCTGAATGAATTCACAAAAACAATGTTGTATAATTATGTTATATTATTTAAAATAGTTATTTATAAGATAGTTTAATTAAGGACCACGCTAACGCATTAGGATTGCCCTGGTATGTTTGTAGTGTTTGTAATAAATAATTAAAAAAATATATCTCGACGGCATACATGTAAAGCCAAGGCAGAGGCCCCTAAGCGAAATAAAAACTGATAATGGTCAGGCACTTAACACACGAAAAAGAAGGCTAAATATATTCTACTTCTTTCTAATACAGCTTATGCAATACTCTTACTAACATTGGTGGCCATGACTGAACGATAGCCAGTCTGTGCACTTCTGTTATTGAATGGCACACTGTGAAACTAACGGCGCTAGCATAGCTGGTTCCAAGCATCGTCATTGGTTGAAAATCAAGGAATATCATTTCATATTTTAAAATACCTTGACCTCATTGGTCAGATTGAGACCAGCTATGGTGGCGCAATCTACAATTAGCTTTTAACGGTCTTCCCCATTGAAGTCTGATTTTGCAGAGAAGGAGTTCTCACGTGAAACATTAGCCTCAGGGGGTTAGGTTAACCTGAAAAGTTCGAGGCTCAAAGCTAGTTTAGGCAATACAAGCATTGGTGGTCACGAATAAACGATGGTCAGACTTATTATTCCTATCATGTTGTTGGATTTAAGTATGTTGTTTTGCAGACTTTGTGCTGGGGTTTTCAACTGAAACATTAGGCTGGATGGACTGGATTATCCGCGGCGGGAAAGGTTTTAATAAAACTTCAACATATTGAAATTCTTTCTTATCTAGCTTAGGCAATACTAACCTTATGCTGTTGAATTTAAGTCTGGTTTTGCAGGGAAGTAGTTCTCTAGGTGAAAAATTAGACTTAGGGTCTAAGGTATCCAGGATGGTTTGTTTTTGAAATCCTGATTCAGAAAAGAGGCTTTAATCAGGAAGCTACTATGCCACCCACGGAAGGATTTTAAATGGATGAATTACTCCAATGAAATTGAACGCTTTCAACAGATCTCCATCACGTTTATGAGCTGTGTATAACAACAGTCCACAAAAATTCTGACACTTTCAAGTGCTGTTCGAGTTCAACCTATAACGGTCCCACTGCTGGGACATCGACCTGCTTTCAATGAGAGCTAGTGGGCTGTAGTAGGTAAACCAAGTAGGCCCTGGGGGTTCGTGCGAAGGCGTAGGCAAGATTAATAGAATCTTCAACTTAATTTTTGGTTCCATTTAATTGCTAACTTTGGGATATTTTAGTGCCTAGTTGGTTGTTATTATTAGCCATTCAAACCCACTCAAAAGTAAGTTATTATTTTGCTTGAATACCTACAAAACTGGCCAAGTCCGAGTCGCATTCGCGCATGAAGGGTTCAGTACCATCGAAGTAGGGGAGCCCCCTTTCATGTTTCATTTTTTTTTTATGGTGCTGGGCAAAGGTCTCCACACGATGGTTGCCGGAAGACGGACGGCGCCGCCGAGGCCGCCCGAGAAAAAGGTGGCGAGACGATTCGGACGCGCATCGCGAGGGTTGGTCCGAGGCGGTACAGGAAAAGAGCACATGGAAGGAATTGGGGGAGGCCTTTGCCCAGCAATGGGACAGTACAGGCTAAATAAAAAAAATGTATGGTGTCGCACGTTGGGCCCTATCAGAATACCAGCACTGTGACGTTTTTTTTTAATGTTACAGCACCATGCTGAGATAGGAGCCTTTTGGCCTCGTACAGGACGGGTTTCGTTTCTTTTAATTTTTAAATATATATTAGTTTTTTCTGTGTAAGTTTTATACTGATAATTTTGATGTGTTTTGTCCTGTGCGGGATAATAAATGCTTTTTCTTTCTTTCTTTCTTTCTTCTTTCACGTAAAGAATATCCCAAATCTTCCTCAGAGTGTCGTAAGAGGCAACCAAAGGACTTACCAGAGAATAGGCAGCAGCGTTCTCTGTGCTCTTGTAACAACCGTATTGCGATCGCCACCCGCCTGCCAAGCATGGCGGTTGTGGCAAAACCCTCCTCCGGAAAGGCTTATGCCTGACAGTAGACGTCTTTTGGCTGAAATGATGATGATAATAGCGGCAACAGAAAAACAAATTCTAAGAACATTTCAACTGTCTATCTATTACGGATCATGAGATACAATCCGTAAGTCCGTACTTAGTAACAGTGTCTCGTTGCTTAACCTTCGGGTAGGGAATCTTAAATTTAGTATGTATGTTAGTACGGTCCAAGAGACCTTGAAACAAACTTTGAGTATCTTCGCCTTAGTTTACTCAATAACAATAAAAGTCCCACAATATCTTGGAAAATTATTACTATAGAACATAAAGGGTACAACCAATAACTTGTTTCCTTATTACTATTGTATTTCAAGAATTAGGGCCTGAAATAATATTGGTTTTGGCTGAAAATGTAAAGCCATTAGGGGTAATTGCATAATTTGATACCGTTTGCGTTGGTTTAGTGGTAGAGAGGAATTAGGGCATTCATAATAATTAAGTTTGGCGTTTGACAGCTCATACAAACAGCAGTAATAAAGTGAAACTATGTAGTTGTTTTTCTATAGTTATGTGCCGTGCGCAAAGTTACCACTCAATGGAAACAACAACGCGGTAGAGCCAGAAGGAGAAATTTGGATGAGTTGCACTCTTTCTCAAAGGGCCTACAATCGCACTAGATCGTGAAAAGTGGTTTTAAGGAAGGGAGGCCTTTGCCCTGTAGTGGGACAATTATATAGATGTACAAGGATCTTTTGGCGCGTGGCCGAATTGGAACTTTGGGACTAACGCCGCCATATTGATCTTTCAGTACATCTGTAGTACGTATAACACACATTTTATCGAACTTGATAATTTCGCGCTTACACACGTTAAGTTCAAAAGGATGGCTAAGTATTGAATCCTTAAAGTAGCTATCTGATACCTTTTAACCCTAAATCAAATGAGTATTGACGACCTGAATGGCGTAGTGGTAGTGAGGCTGCCTTCGGCCTTTGTGTCCTGGGTTCGAATCCCGGTAGGAGAAAATGTTTGTGTGATGAGCATGGACATTTGTTTCCGAGTCATGGATGTTTATATGTTTAATAAGTATGTATGTATTCACAAACAAAAAAGTATATTAGTATATCAACTATCTGGCTCCACGACACAAGCCTTGCTTAGTGTGGCACTAGGTGGCGCTCTGTGTTAATGTCCAGTGATATATTTATTCATTTATATTTTAGTTCTTACTTATTGTTCATATCATTAATGCATTCATTTAACTATTTTCTTGTCATTATTTCGCGGATATTGGTGTGGGTTTTACGATTATTTAGTGTTAAACTAATCTGTTATACTATCATTGTAATGTGTAACTGTTAAAATTAATGTCTCAATAAAATAAAATAAAATTTCAGAAACACATATATTAGGAACAGCGCTCCCTTTACAACGGCTTTTGAGTGCTAAGAAATCGTTCTGGCACTATATATTTTTTGAATTCACAAAATACCAATGGACTGGACTGTGAACAATATTTATTTATTAATTGAGACTAATTTCTCTAGAATTTCCAAGACACAGATCAATTTTGTAGAACAAACTCAAGGAGGTCACATAACAGAAATACCTAGAACATAACTGGCTGTAGGAACAATGAAATTCTATCAACAAAAGACCTTCCTTTTGAACGATTTTAATAAAAAGGTCGTAATAAAGCGACTAAGGACCAGAAAGCAATTTCCTTTTTCAACGGTGAAGAAAAGGGATCGCGAAAACAAAATCTTATGAATATATTTAAAAGCTTTAAGGGCCTCTTAAGCAGCTAACACGTTTTTAAGTGAAAATGAGAGAAAAACAGTTTTTAACATAATTTATGCGCCGCCACTTAACAGTGAACTTCTACCACAAAAGTGTGGCTACGTAAACCAAGATGCTATGTTTAATAAGATAACATAATTGTAAGGGCTAAGGAGAAACTCGTGGCTAAATAATATCAGCAGAAAATATAATAGCTTTGAATATGACTAACTGTCATTTGTGCATCATACTATTATCATAATCATCATCATTTCAGCCGAAAGACGTCCACTGCTGGACATAGGTCTCCCCTAAGTGTCGCCACATTGACCGGTCCCTTGCGACTCGCATCCAACGGATATATGTATAATCAAAATATTGTAATTCTTATAAATGTTTGACGACCCGAATGGCACACGCAGTAGTGAAGCTGCCTTACGTTCTTTGGGTCCCGGGTTCGAATCCTGCTAGGAGCAAATGTTTGTGTGATGAGCATGGATAACCGATTCCGAGTCATGGATGTTAATATGTATAAAAAGTATGTATTTACAAACAAAAAAGTATCTATGTAGTATAACAACTATCTGCTGTCCACGACACAAGCCTCGTTGCTTAGTGTGGCACTAGATGGCGCTGTGTGTAATGCTGGATATTACACACAGCGCAGATATTTAGAATTGAATAGAATAGAATACTCTTTATTACTCGCCAGTGGTGGCGGCCCCGACTTACGTTCAGTAAGTCATGGGTTCGAACCCAGGCAGGCGCATTACTTTGTGTAATGAACGCTGAAGGAAAACATCGTGAGGAAACCGGCATGTCCTAGAACCATAAATTCGAAGACATGTGACATCTACCAATCCGCACTGGGCCCGCGTGGTGGATTATATAGCCCATTCCCTCTCATAGAGAGGAGGCCTGTCCCAGCAGTGGGAACATTAATAGGCCGATGATGATGATGATGATGATGATGACTCTTTATTATGTACACCATAAAAATATAAATAGAAACAAATCCATTCAATATCTTTATTTAATAATTATTATTTAAATAAGAACAGCCAAACGGGTCAATATTGTAGGTTGAGCAACGCTTGCTAAGGATGGTCTGTGGATGGGTGGCCATTCATCATACCGAATTCTTCCGTATCTCTAAAATCCGTTGGTTTTGATTAACATTTGTTACAGGTACCTGCTACCAGGTTGCGGTCTTTGACAGTCGTTACAAGTAGCAGCTAAATAATAACAGCCGCTCGGGTCAATCTTCAGGTTAAGCCGAGTTTGCCTTGCTCTTCTCAGGTTCTTAGCAGGTGACTTTCTGTAATTCTGATCATTAGTATGGACATAAAATGAATCGCAAGGCTGCCATAAGTGGTAAGACCCCACTTACTTTCCATTCTACCCACCACACCTATAGCGTCTACAAAGTCGTGATGTTTTGAACTCGTAGCAAAGACGGATGCAGTGACTGATCGCAGCGGAGTTAAAACGTCCTGGAATTGAATAAAAGTTGTGTTCCCAGTATTTTCATGTTGTGTTTTCTCGAAAGCCATCTTTGGCCCCATGATGTACGAGTCTAACGGAATAAATACTGACCTTCCGACATATGCACACTTGGAAAATTCCATGAATGACCCATTGACACAGCTGCAGAATATTTCCGCAGTTTAGACACCCAAACAATCAATTGGATTCTCCTATGGCCTTAGATTACTTAACAGTCAGCACGTGAATAGGCTGTCTGGGTCCAAATATGGGTATCCAGATATGCAATGTCATTGATATTTGTAATAGCACCTACGGCACACGGAATACTAATGTGGGCTATTAATACCAGACTATTACTGTCCCACTGCTGGGCAAAGGCCTCTACAGAGAAGGCACGAGCATTGATCACCACGCTTACTCAGGACGGGTTGGCGATTTCAGACTTATATTCATTACTAGCTTCTGCCCGCGACTTCGTACGCGGATCCTGTTGCTTATGCCAGCGACAACGGGGTCGTCAAAATCGAAGATCTGAAACGTCTGATGTCGAATTCTAAGAGCCCGGGGAAGGGAAAAGCGGATCTTTCCCACCTGAGCAACACATACCGTTTGTTTCTTTTTGCCATTTAACAGCTTCACAAAAAGTACAATTTTGAACCATAAAATGTGGCGTATTCAAACATAGGAGTATACGTAAATGCACTCCGTTCCTTATCAACCCAAGGAAGATCGCCATGCCCTACGGCTATATCTTGAGACACATCCGATTCTTCAGATGATATCGACATTCTGTTCAGACAATGTCGAATTTGATCAGAATTCAAACGTTCGTTGCGCTCTTCTTCTGTCTCTTCATGCCGTACTCCAGCAATTCTTTCTCTCTCACTTTCTAACTGATTATGAATATTTTGTTGTGTGCGTGTTCGGGGCAATGTATGATAATCTCGAGCAGCAGTTAGTCGCGCATCACGTTCATCACTCGTTTCAAAAGACCTGTTAGTAGATGTGCGAATACACTGAGAACTCAAGCGTGATTCTGTATCGGTAAACGTTTCCGATTCGCGAGACAATGCATGTCGCTCACGATCAGCGGATAGTCGCGCATCACGTTCCCCACTTGTCTCTAGAGATCTACAAGTCGATGCGTAGATACGCTTGGTACTCAAGCGCAATTCTCTATCCGTGAACGTCTCCGACTCACGAGACAATGCATGACGTTCACGATCAGCCAGTCGCGCATCTATTCTTCACTGGTCGCTAGAGATTTGGATGTAGATTCGTAAATACGCTAAGCACGCAGGCGTGCTTCGCGATCCGAAGAGGTTTCCACGGAGCAAGTTGCAGCCTGGTGTTCTCGAACAGCATCAAGTCTCTCCTGACGCTCTTCGGTAGATTCTTGGGATCTTATGATCCTCAATCTTCTAGCTCCTTTGGAACCTTGGGAACGATTTGACCTCTTTCTAGGCATGGTTATAGTTTTGTTGTGAAGATATCTAATCAATTAAAATCTAATTGACTGCTCCCCTGCGTTACCGGGTAGGCTACCGAGTCACGAAGATAAATGGAAAAGGAAATTCAACACTCAAATAACATAAACCCGAAGACATATTTATTCAATAAAAAAAAATAATACATGGGAGTTTTGGCCAGTCGAGTCAAATTTTCATTGATATACAATCGTCATCGAAAATCAGTCCTAAAATGTTACCGCCTTCACCGCGTGGAGGTACTCCCAGCTCATGTTATTTTATACAGTGAAATTAGTGATAGCTTTGCAATAATTTTCACATAAGATGTTTCTGACCTTCGATTTTTTCTAAGTCAACAGGAAATGCCTATCAGACCGAACAACTCTTGCTAAGACGTCATTCCTATATGTGTTATGGTGTAGCTGGGCTATTGGAGTTCCACAACAGGTGTCCCAGATCTTCGATTTTTATAAGTCAACAGAGAGTGCTCATCAGGTTGAACAACTTTTGTTAAGACGTCATTCCTATATGTGTCATGGTGTAGCTGGGCTATTGGAGTTCCACATCAGGTGTTCCAGATCTTTAAATTTATTTTCTCAGCAGAAAATGCTCATCACGTGGAACAATTTTTCCTATGGTGTCATATTTGTATCTCTTATAGTTTAGCTGGTCTGTTGCGGTTCTGCATCAGGTGTTCAAGTTTCCAAGATAAATTATAGCCTATAGCTGACCAACGCAACTTTGTCTGCGCCACATAAGAGAGAGAAACGAAAAAACCCCCGTTTTTGCAACATTTTAATTCCTGCTCCGCTCCTAATTGTCGTAGCGTGATGTTATATAGCCTAAAGCCTTCCTCGATAAATGTACTATCCAACACAATAAGAATTTTTCAATTTGAACCAGTAGTTCCTGAGATTGGCGCGTTCAACCAAACAAACAAACAAATAAACAAACAAACTCTTCTGCTTTATAATATTAGTATAGATATTATAAAGTCCAGGTTTCCTCACGATGTTTTCCTTTACCG
Organism: Xestia ashworthii; assembly: GCA_950022955.1. Classification (NCBI taxonomy): domain Eukaryota; kingdom Metazoa; phylum Arthropoda; class Insecta; order Lepidoptera; family Noctuidae; genus Xestia; species Xestia ashworthii. The sequence continues at coordinate 13,970,536 of OX465570.1, read as the reverse complement.
ATGTCTTTGTGTCATGTTCGTGAACGGGCGCTGTCAGTTGTGACTGGACATCTCTTAGTCGCCATGGTTTATTTGAATTAATTATTTTGTTTTTGAGTTGTATTTTATTTTTGTTTTGCTATGGACACTTTTAACGTGCAAATCTTGCTACATTGTTCTCACATAATATACCATCTCAACATGAATGATGTAACCAAGATTTTGGAACAATATTTTGATTTATTTTTCACTTTTTAGTGGTTCACAGGTGCTTACCCTTTCACAGCGTATCGGTGTGATTTTTTGTTATGAACTGGTGTAAACAATAGACAGACGTGAGTCTTCAGCGATCCCAGTACATTTGCTATCATATTTTATTAAGGAGTTCAGTTGCCTATCTACCGAAGTCACCAGATCTTTATCAAATCGAAATGGGATCACTCCGAGATTGTACTCTGCCTAAAACTACCCAAACCGCTTCTGGTGTGCCTATAAAGTTAAGGAATTACCTCTATTTCTCCGGGATCCCATTGAATGGAACTTTACACCTAACTGTCGAAATCTGGGTGTATTGTATACTTCTGCGTACTCCCTCAGAGCATACAGGTGTGATGTTACGTCATGATGTTGCATAAACAATAAACAACCAAGCGATTGCAGCAATTACTGCAGCTTTGCCGTGTATTTTTGAAGAGTTCCATTTATATCTCCGAAGATCAGAGTAAGATCTTAACCAAATTGACATGGAACCACACGGAAAGCACCAGCTTTCAAATAAAAGAAGAATCATCAAAATCGGTTCACCCAGTCGAAAGTTCTGACGTAACAAACATTGTCGAAATCTGGGTATATTGTACACATCTGCGTACCCCCTCAGAGCATACAGGCGTGATGTTACGTCATGATGTAGTATAAACAATGAACCTACAAGCGGATGCAGCAATCACTGCAGATTTGCCGTCTATTTTTGAAGAGTTCCATTGTTTATCTCCGCAGATCAGTATCAGATCTTCAACAAATTAAAATGGGACCCAACGGGAAGCACCAGCTTTCAAATAAAAAAAGAATCATCAAAATCGGTTCACCCAGTCGAAAGTTCTGAGGTAACAAACACAAAAAAAAAAAAAAAAAAAAAAATATACAGACGAATTGAGAACCTCCTCTTTTTAGAAGTCGGTTGAAAAGAGTGTCCATGGAGTTTCTTGCCCGTTCTTCTCCATAGAGATCTACGCTAGGGAATGGGCAACTACAGTACTTTCACAGTTTTTATGTCTTGTGACTGGGATTGTAGCTACTTTAAATGTTCATTTTTGTTTCGACAATTCAAAAGTGCCTGTAACTGGCCTACTTGAAATAAATGCTTTGATTTTGATTTTTGATTTTGATGTCAAAGATAAACTTAGAAAGTACATGCATTGAAAAAGTCACATTGGTACTTATACCCAGATTTGAACCCACAACGGATTTGAACATGCACGAGAGGCGAGGCCTTAACCTCTGGGCCAGCACGACCTATGTGGGCTATTAATCAAAAATATTATTAACGCTACCATTTGCCTCCTGAGTCGTAGTGGGATTCTAAGAAACTCATCATCTTCCTGCTCGTGTCCTATTCTTGGGGTTGACGGAACAGTTTTTCTGCTTCGATGCTCCTCTGTCAGATTAAAAAAAAAATCTATGAGACTCACCATCATCATCTGCCTAGCCTTTTTCCAACTAAGCCGACCCCAAGGTCGGCTTCCAGTCTAACCGGATGCAGCTAAATACCGGTATTTTACATGCAGCGACTGCCTATCTGACCTCCACAACCCAGTTAGTAGTGGGTTTAACGATACCCATAAGTAAGACTGGTTGTCAGACTTTTTGGGGCACTGACTACCTGTAACGACTGTCAAAGATCTTCAAATGACAGCCGGTACCAACGGCTTATCGGGTTTTCCGAGGCACGGAGGAAACTCGGTATGTAATGGGTGTTCACCCCCATCCATAGACAAACCTAGGCAAGCACGGTTCAACCTAAAGATCGAGCCGAGCGGCTTTTATTATTTAGCTCGAGCTCTTAAAAAAATCAAATTCACCTAAAGCAGGCATTTTGGTGAAATTCTAATTTTTTGTGTCTGTATGTGATCCGTAGATTGAACTGTTAAACATCATGAATATTGAACTTGACAAGCATGCAGCAAATGGTAGCGATGTCTTGACAACTCCTTATTTTCGCCGTATCAAAATTGTACCGAGCATCTAATACTCTGTGGTCGTACCAGCGTCTAGGGATGCAAATCTGCCAGCTACAAGAGAAGTCCATCTGCCTAAGAGTGACGGCTCACGTGACCAACGTTCCAATGTCCAGCCTGTTTGTTACCAGGGTCACAGAGGTGAGGATATTCAGGTATCGTATTACCCAGTATTAACTGGGGTTGTGGAGGTTAGATAGGCAGTCGCTCCCTGTACAATACTGGTTTTTTTTTTTTTTTTTATAATTAGTTTTCTACCGCAGACGTGGGGGTCCGCGCTCTTATTTACATTTTATTAATTATTTGATTGATTTAAAAGAAAAAAATTAAAACCACGATCGTGCTCCATCATTGGACACGTTACATTAAACTAAGCTTATTATTAGTAACTTAAGATCTACGTGAGTCCATCCATTTTTTTTTTTTTTTTTATAATCAATACTGGTTTTCAACTGCATCCGGTTAGACTGGAAGCCGACCCCAACATAGTTGGGAAAAGGCTAGGCAGATGATACACACGTTGAAATTGCAATGCAATTTTTATTTAGTATTATGTTTCAGTATTTATTCTAGTTCTGCTGAAATGTGGGTGTACTGTCGGTATAACCTTTTAGAGAATAAAGGCGTTATATTTTGGTATGTTTTATTATGATAATATACTAACTGTTTTTCAGTGGGAGGAATGTTAACGAAAATGGAACAAGTCGTCAAACGCGCGATTTGGTATTTTTATGCCAGTCAAAAACAATCTGCAACCTTCTGTCTAGACATTTTTATCATGGTCCTTTATTTCAGAATATAATTAGATTAATACTTTATACTTGTTTAAAGATCAAAACATTTAAGATTCTTTGTAGGTACTAATACATATACGGTGAGGGGAGGTTAGTCTTAAACCTCACCATGTATCACCAAGGGGAAGGGGGGGGTCCAAAAATGCAAAAAAAAACATCACGTGATTAATGGACGACCCCTAATGTAAGCATACAAGGTGTCGCTTTGCATTCTGCTCAAATTCAAAGGTGTGCTACAGTATGCAAAGCGACACCTTGTATATAATAAAAATAAATAAAATTATTGTCACACGGGATCATGCTACCCGGGATAAAAAGTATCGTATGTATGTGTTAATCCAGGTTATAAACTATCTGTGTGCCTCTCTAATTTCATCTGAATCCGTTCAGTGGTTTTTGCGTGAAAGAGTAACAAACATCCATCCATCCATCCATAATCACAAACTTTCTCATTTATAAATATTAGTAGGATTGGATAACACAACAACAACACATACATACATACAATGATGATATGAACGGTCGAACAAGCTATTTGGTTTACATTATACAATGAAATTTGTGGGTTAAACTGTAAACCAATTAACTTGTTCGACCATACATTCAATTTAGTTGTAGGTGGTCAGACGGTCTAATAAAAGTAGGCGAAAGAAACTGGATAGCCGAGACACAAAACCGCCAAAAGTGGAGAGATTTGGTAGAGACCTACACTCAGCGTTAGGTGGCCAAAGATTGAAGAAGAAAGAGAAGTACAGCGAGAGGTTGGTTCTGCCACCACTACTAACGGTAAGTAGGGATGTGTCCTGCCGGGGTTGCGGGCCTGTTCGAAAGGGATACCGCGGCCCCGGAACATAAAGGGCGAGGAAGGAACATGGATGGGTTTGAGTCAGTAAAAGTCTGACACTCCCTCCCGCTCCGCCCAGAGTGGGAGAAGTCATTTGATGGTTTCCCATCCTAAAAAAAAAAAAGTAGGGATGTGTGCCTCCTCATTGCAGTCATCATCATCATCTCAGCCGAAAGACGTCCACTGCTGGACATAGGCCTCCCCCAAGTGTCGCCACATTGACCGGTCCCGTGCGACTCGCATCCAACGGATTGCCCACTGCCACTTAAGTTTGGTAAATCTTCGGGCTACGTCGGTGACCTTGGTTCTCTTGCGGATGTCTTCATTTCTGATGCTCCCTACCTGCTGCCTACTCAGTAGGCAGCACGAAATTTTTATGTGGCGACACTTGGGGGAGTCCTATGTCCAGTAGCGGACGTCTTTCGGCTGAAATGATGATGATATTTTTATTATTTGTTGTTAATGTTGTTATTGTTGCTGTTGTTAATGTTGTTATCATCATCAGCCTATAATGTTCCCACTGCTGGGACACGGCCTCCTCTCAATGAGAGGGAATGGGCTATAATCTACCACGCGGGCCCAGTGCGGATTGGTAGATGTCATATGTCTTCGAATTTTTGGTTCTAGGACATGCCGGTTTCCTCACGATGTTTTCCTTCACCGTTTTGAGAGCAGTGGTGATGAAATAAATTACACAAAGTAATGCGCCTGTCTGGGTTCGAACCCACGACTTACTGTTCGTAAGTCGGGGCCGCCACCACTGGGCCATCGCTGCTCTCCATGTTGTTATAGCGGCAACAGAATTACACATTCTGGTGAAAATTTCAACTGTCTTCTACGGAATTACGGATCACGAAGACGAAGGACGAACGGACAACGGAGGTTTAGTAATAGGGTCCCACCCTTTCGGGTGCGGAACCCTAAAAACAATGATGTAGAAGGCGTAAACCTTTTCAAAAACAGCAAACAATCCAAAACTTACCTTTTTCACTTACAACACACATTTTGTTTCAAAACTTTTTTATTGTTAGAAAAACTTCTTCGAAAACCTAAATGTTGTCGGAACCTTGAACAAACAATATAAAAATTTTATAACCCCTGTGCTTTATTTCACACGGGCTGTGGATAAAAATGTCTGAAAAGAAATCTAATAAGTTTGTTTCCCAAAAGTCGTGAAACGAGCAAGATGAGTTTTCTGAAGACGTGTTTTTCTAGAAAAAGTAAATCTGATGTAGAACAAGTTTCGTCCAAGGTTAGTTGAATATAACATCCTTTATTTTAGGAGATACTAATATTCGGTTACTTCGTAATGATGGTGAATTTAAAATTATTACAATAGATGTTAAAAATTAAATCGGTAAAATTTCTTAGACTTTGCAAATCTCTCTCTCAATTAATCTTAGAAGCACACAATCTTTCCTTTTCTGAACGTGATGAGGCTTTCATGGACAGCCCAGCGCCTGTTCCTCAGAATTATGTTGTTTACCCTATTATATCTATCCCACTGCTGGGCAAGGGCCTCCATTCCTGTCCAACACTCTCGGTATTTTGAAGGGAGGACCAAGAAATGCTGGCGGAGGCAAAACACCAAGAAAAATCTATATATATTATATCTATACATAATATAATAAAATCGTTGAGACCAAAAAATCTGTACATTGAAGATTTAAAAAAAAAAACCGACCAGGGTGACTTAAAATAAGTAACTGAACATATTAAAACCATTTTAAAAATTTTTGTTTGTTTGTTTGTTTGTTTGTTTGAACGCGCATCACGTAAAAACTGCTGGACGGATTTTGATGAAAACTTCACTTATCTATTTAAATAAAGTCAGAATAACATTTAGGCTATAGAAATTATGGATTTTTTTTAAAAAAAGGGGGTGAAAAGAGGGGGTAAAGTTTGTATGAAAAATTTTTTTTAGATTGTTCTAGATTCATGAAACTCAGAATAAATACTTATTATTAAAAATAAAGAAATACCTGTTTCAGCATTTTTTTTAAATTTTACCAAGAGACGTAAAAAAGAGGGTTTTGTGTTTAAAATTAATTAACTTCATACACCTATAGAATAAAATCGAATGAAGTGGAAACCTTTAAAAGTTACTGTAAATACTTCAAATCTAATACAGGTAAATGTAATTTCTCAATTTTCTTGAAATTTGATTTTTGAAGTGAATACGCCCAAAATAGCGGAACTCAAGAAAATCGGCTTTCCTCGGTATAAGTAGTTGGTAAATACAGGGTGGAAACAGTAAACGGGCAGTAAGGTGAGCTGTAGCTACACAAAAATGGTTTTATGAAACAATCCGTAATTTTTTCACGAAATCTTGCCTTTTTTCATGAAATATCCCCGTTCACAGATTTAATTAAAAAATTAAGTACAGTTAGCAAGAAAATTGCAATTTTTATAAAACAATTTTTTTGATGCCAATCGGTCTTCTTTCCGACACTAATCAAATAGTTCTTCCAGACCAACCCAGGTTAGAGTACTCAAAAAGTCAGAAATTGCAAAAAAAATACTTTCAGCGGGGCAGTATAGGGGAAATAGTTAGCCAGAAAATTGCTATTTTACACAAAACAGTTTTTTGATGCCAATCGGTCCTGTTTCTAATACTCAACGGTTAAGGTAGCTCCCCTTACTGTCCCGTTAATCGTTTCCATCCTGTATAATATATTACAAATAAAATAATATTACGAAGAAAATGTAGACTATAGGAATGTACATAAGACATAAAGCTGGAAAAGTTACAAATACATTACAAACGAGTACAAATCCTACTATCTACAAATAAAAAATGCTTTGTCCTGAAGAACTGTCTGATGGATCAACGCACAGCCTAAACCGCAGATTGTAGAAACCTGAAACTTGAAGGGTGTATTTTTGTATGACGTAGGCATACGATAAGAAAGGATTTTCTTAAATTATACCCCTAAGGGGGTGAAAAGGGGGGGCAAGGTTTGTATGGAAAAATGTGATTCCTTGGTCCACTCTACTTCAAATTTTGCAATCAACAATATTAACAGAATTAATGGACGCGTTTCGTATTGCATTGAAATTCATCCCCTAACGGGGTTAAAAAGGGGTAGAAAGTTATTTTGGCGGTGATTTGTTTCGAATTTGATATAAATACTCCTTAGAGATTCTGATATAACCTACATGTTATTTTGATACATGTTTCAAAACCCAATCCGATTTTATTCCAAAAAGGTTGAACTCACAAAAAAACTTGGAGCAAAATTGCAAATACTCTTTAAAAATTGGAATGTCTCGAAAGTCACCCTAAAATATTAATACCGCATTTGAAGGTTTCTAAGCTTTACAGAGGTTGTGCACTTTAAGACACGGCGTCATAGCGTAGGGACGCAGAGTTCGAAATTTGAAATGGTAAGCAGTTGTAAGAGGTCCGCAACAGTTTACAGCAGCTATATCGTGTTGCGGCTCATTTCGTGCACCTTGATGAGAACTGCAGACCTAGCTGGAGTATGACTGTCATCGAGTGTCTAAGTATGAAGATGTAAAGCTGTCAATAAAAGCCCTTAAAGCTGTTTTCGTAAACATGGTAATCTATTCTTATCCAAATAAATAAGTTGTTAATCACAAGTATTTGATTTTGAACAAAATTGGCCTTGGGTACGTAAATTGATCTCAATGATATACACCGTTTTAAATAAGTCCGCAGCAAAATAATGATCATGTACCGGGCGCGCATTTTCATTATGCGGAAGGATGTGTGTGATGTGCTTTTTCAAAATTGTATTATAGGTGCTTACGACCCACTCTCTGTAACCCTCTCTTTCCCATATGTGACGCAGACGAAGTTGCGCGGGTCAGCTAGTATTATATATTATATTATATATCTATACATATAATAAAAGAGTAGAAAAGCTGTGTCTGTACATTGAATATATTTAAAAAATAATAATTGAAGGGGGTTTAGAAACAGTAATAGAGTACGAATCCAAAAAAAAAAGTATGTCTGTTTGTCTGTTTGTTTGTACACGCTAATCTTCGGAAGTACTGGACGGATTTGAATGATTTTTTTTTTGTTGTATAGATATTATGTCTGGGCAACATATAGGCTATAATTTATCCTGGAAACCTGAACACTTGATGTAGAACCGCAACAGACCAGCAAAACTATAAGAGATACAAAAATGACACCATAGCAAAAATTGTTCCACGTGATGAGCATTTTCTGCTGAGAGAATAAATTTGAAGATCTGGAACACCTGCTGTGGAACTCCAAGAGCCCAGTTATACATATAGGAATGACGTCTTAGCAAAAGTTGTTCAATCTGATGAGCACTCTCTGTTGACTTATAAAAATCGAAGATTTGGGACACCTGTCGTGGAACTCCAATAGCCCAGCTACACCATAACACATATAGGAATGACGTCTTAGCAAAAGTTGTTCAATATGATAAGCACTCTCTGTTGACTTATAAAAATCGAAGATCTGCGACACCTGTTGTGGAACTCCAAGAGCCCAGCTACACCATAACTCATGTAGGAATGACGTCTTGGTAAAAGTTGGTCAATTTGATGAGCACTCTCTGTTGATTTATAAAAATCGAAGATCTGGAACACCTGTTGTGGAACTCCAAGAGCCTGGCTACACCATAACACATATAGGAATGATGACGTCTTAGCAAAAGTTGTTCGGTCTGATGGGCATTTCCTGTTGACTTACAAAAATCGAAGATCAGAAACATCTGATGTGAAAATTATTGCAAAGCATTCACTAATTTCACTGTATAATAAAATTATAAAATAACAAAAACTGGGAGTACCTCCACGCGGTTAAGGCGGTAACAGTTTAGAACTTATTTTCAATGACGATGGTATATCATTGAAAATTTGACTCTACTGACCAAAACTCATTTTATCGAATAAATATGTCTTTGGGCTTATGTTATTTGAGTGTTTAATTTCCTTTTCCATTTATCTTCGTGACTCGGTAGCCTACCCGGTAACGCAGGGCACTTAGATTTTAATTGATCAGGTATCTTCACAAAAAAACTATAACCATGCCTAGAAAGAGGTCAAACCTTTCCCAATGTTCCAAAGGAGCTAAAAGATCCCAATAATCTACCGAAGAGCGTCAGGAGAGACTTGATGCTGTTCGAGAACATCAGGCTGCAACTTGCTCCGTGGAAACCTCTTCCGAAGGCGAAGCACGCCTGCGTTCTCAGCGTATTTACGCATCTACATCCAGGTCTCTAGAGACCAGTGAAGAATAGATGCCTGACTGCGTTCACGTATAGAGAATTGCGCTTGAGTACCAAGCGTATCTTCCAGATCTCCGGGGAACGTGATGCGCGACTGACCGCTGATCGGGAACGTCACGCATTGTCTTGCTTGTCGGAGATGTTCACGGATAGAGAATTACGCTTGAGTTCTCATCGTATCTACGCATCTGCTTCTAGGTCTCTAGGGATAAGTGGGGAACGTGATGCGCGACTGACCGCTGATCGTGAGCGACATGCATTATCTCGCGAATCGGAAACGTTTACCCATACAGAATCACGCTTGAGTTCTCAGCGTATTCGCACATCTACTAACAGGTCTTTTGAAACGAGTGATGAACGTGATGCGCGACTAACTGCTGCTCGACATTATCATACATTGCCCCAAACACGCACACAACAAAATATTCATAATCAGTTAGAATGTGAGAGAGAAAAAATTACTGGAGTACGGCATGAAGAGACAGAAGAAGAGCGTGAAGATTTCGACATTCTCTGTACAGAATGTCGATAACATCTGAAGAATCGGGTGTCTCAAGATATAGCCGTAGGGAATGACGACCTTCCTTGGGTTGATAAGAAACGGAGTTCATTTACGCATACTCCTATGATTGAATACGCCACATATTCCGGAGGTATGGTTCAAGATTATACTTTTGTGAAGCTGTTAAATGGCAAAAAGAACCTAACGGTATGTGTTGCTTAGGTGGGAAAGATCCGTTATTTTCCCGTCCCCGGGCTCTTAGAATTCGACGATTCAGATCTTCGATTTTGACGAACCCGGTGTCGCTGGCAAAAGCAACAGGATCCGCGTACGAAGTCGCGGGCAGAAGCTAGTACAAAATAAAATGACTAAAGTATTAATTTAATTCCAAACATGAGATATGATGATATATTGCATGAGGACGTTGTGTCCCATATTTATAACGCATCGCTATAAACTCCCTAATTAGCCTATTCTGTCCCATGGTGGGCAAAGGTCTCCCCAGTCCATTTCCAACTCTCTAGGTATTTTTGAGAGAAGCCCAAGAAATATGTTATCGTAGGCAAAACACCAAGAGAAATACAAAAGAATATCCCTAAAATATTTATTTCATCTCAAACAGAGGCATGAGGACGCTGTATCCCATCTTTTTGCGTATCCCTATAATGGCTAACTAATCCATCTTCATTTAATTCTTCCAGGTGTACGATGTAGATGCCTACGACGCAACGTTTGCCATACCTCGAGCTATCCTTCGACTGGTTGGTCTTCGCATCACTAGAGATGATCCCAGATTGGTCAGGTAGATAACTAAATGTTTGATGACTAGCGTTTGCCTGCGGCTTCGCCTACGCTACTAAGGTCAGAAATTATCCCACCGCAACGTTAGCTTCCCATTCTCATATCTAAAATAAGTAGTTTCGTGGATAACCCCCTACATCCAAATATACAAACATTACCTCTTTAAATTTTTTACTAAAGATATTTATTTTGTAGATAATTATATTTTAAATCAATCAATCAAATCAAATCATTTATTGAACAGATCATAAAATCCAATTTGTTAGTTGATACATATAGGGTGACTGGTAATTAGTGTACGATACTTAAACACGTGATTATGCTCATGATAACAAACAACTTTTACTATGGAACCAACCCTGAAATCGCGAAAAAAAAATCAGCTGTTCAGTACATTTATGTTCGCCTAATGTACCGAACAGACGATTTTTTTTCGCGATTTCGGCTTTGGTCCCATAGTAAAAGTTGTTTGTTATCATAAGCACAATCACAGGTTAAAGTATCGTACACTAATTACCAGTCACCCTATATACGTTGTTGATATACAGATCTTAAACACTACCCAACTAGCACACAAGCTCTAGAACAAGCCGTACAGCGGCCGGTTAGAGGTTTTTAATAACGGCATAGCCTGTATAGATGAGTTCTACTGTAGTTGTACAAGCGGCTATGGCGCCGCTGTACCCCGAAAGAGGCCCACGCAGTACCGCCTAAGGATCTACAATGTCTCTACAATGGTTGTACAGAGGTGTTATTACGGCGCGCTCTACCGCTCGCACCCTTTGTAGCACCCTTGAATCTACAAAGGTGCTATGCGAGCGGTAGAGTGCGCCTCAGGATCTAAAATAAGTTCTTGTAGCGCGACTGTAGAGCTCGAATCGTATTTAAACGCGACTGTATCTCTGAATTAGAGTTTACGATATTTTGGGGAAATGAACAAAACTAATTGAAATTTTAACTTGTGAGTGATTGATGGATGAATTGGAAAATAAACAACAGTAGTGTTGATTTTTCCTTTTCCAAAATACCAGTGCGAGTGCCACTGTATTGTGAATATATACATATGTTTTAGCTAAAATTTTTACGCGCCTGCTGTTTATGCAGTTCTTTGGATAAAAAGTACATTTGATTTATGATGTAAATAAATTATGACAAATCATGAGAATTGTTTTTAATAAAAACTCTAATGGCGCCTCGGTTACAACAGCCTTCAGAGTGTACTAGAACCATTTTAGGCTACCGGTTTAGCCGCTAGTATCGACCATTGTAGACCTTTCAGTTCTATGATGTTGGTATTGACGCTCTATTGTACTCTTCTAGTTCTATATCGGTAATTAATATATCTTTTTAAGAGTCTAAGGTTGTACAACGGAGAATCAAACTCCGTTGTACAACCTGTTTGTCTGCTGTAGCTTTAAAGGAAGCTTGTAACTCCATTTAAACACTTTTAACTATTATAGCCCTCTGCAAGACCTAGCGGTGTTTTAAAAGGTATTTATAACTCTGCTTTAGATCCATTGGGATTATATTCACTGTTGTACGGCTATTGTACCACAAGCCTGTTAAAGAGCGATTGAATACGCTACTGTACCACTTAAGTATTATAGTAAACCCTTAAACTTAACTTAAGTAGTAAAGTAGAACATTCAGGTTGTAAAGAAGTGATTGAAGCAGCTTGTGTGCTAGTTGGGTAGTGTTAGTATATAATTACAGATGGTAAAAATTGGTAATTACATATAATAAAAAGTGAAAATCATAAAAAATATGTCAATAAATTAAAACTTGATAGGGCCGGCGTTCCCTGACTAATCTAAGAGGAAAAACCGAAACAAACTCAGAGGTCACAGTCTCTTAGTCGAAACATAAATCTTAATCAAGTTATATGAGAAACACACAGAAAACGTCCTTAGTTATGTATGTAGTTTTGCATTTAGATTAACTTTGATGCAAATTTTTCCCAGTTTGATTTTAAATGTTAAGGTACGTAATTAACCTCATTCGTCGAGACTTTTATAAAACTTTCAGTTGAATCCGTTTTAATCAATAGAATTGATTTTAAGCTTGTTGGAAGTCTGCCAATAAGTTTAAAAGCAAAGCTTCAAACTGAAGTCGGTTTGAAGCTTTTTAAAGCATGTATAGCAGGGAACGGCATCTCCATAATCCTCAGGATAATCTTACAGTGGAAGCGCAGGATTGCCATCCATCGTGGCAATGCTGCCTGTTTTTTACTTCTGTACTTTTACTGTTGATAGCGACGCCGATTTAATTTTGATCTTTTCTTTTTGTTACAGGTACACAGGCTTATCATTATTTTAAGTTTGTTTATAAATAATGCAAATATACATTAAAAAAGAAACAATTGAAAGATAACATAAATCTGAAAAAAATTAGCGTTATAAAATCACATATTTTTATGACAATCTATGCCACGTCTGTCACAAATAAATGTTTTCATATCTTTCTATTTTTTACCTATCTCAAACATCCTTACAAAACGCACACAATTACTATAAATAGAACCTTATTCCAGGTTACTATGGAACATATTCTACTGGTTCGAATTCGGCAACCTGTTCGTGGTGACATGGCTGGAGCTGATCAACATGGCGAAGACGGCCAGGGGCGGATCCTTCCAGGATGCCATTGAGATCTTCCGCATGATGCCCTGTGTTGGATATCTGCTACTAGGTTTGTGTAGACTAAACCAAAAAAGCTATAATTCCTACCAGTTAAGATCGCAAAAGCGTTCATTGCCCAACATATCTTCGTACGACCCAAAACAAATGAACCATGTTTCGTTTTTCATTAGAAAAATGTTGAATGAAGATCACGATGACGATTCAAGACTTAAACAGGCTTATATTTGAACTAGCTTCTGCCCGCGACTTCGTACGCGGATCCTATTGCTTTTGCCAGCGACACCGGGTTCGTCAAAATCGAAGATTGAAACATCTAATTCTAAGAGCCCGGGGACGGGAAAATAATGGATCTTTCCCACCTGAGCAACACATACCGTTTGTTTCTTTTTGCCATTTAACAGCTTCACAAAAAGTAAAATTTTGAATCATACCTCCGATGGCGGAATATGTGGCGTATTCAATCATAGGAGTATACGTAAATGAACTCCGTTTCTTATCAACCCAAGGAAGGTCATCATGCTCTACGGCTATATCTTGAGACACCCGATTCTTCAGATGTTATCGACATTCTGTTCAGAGAATGTCGAAGTCTTCGCGCTCTTCTTCTGTCTCTTCATGCCGTACTCCAGCAATTCTTTCTCTCTCACTTTCTAACAGATTATGAATATTTTGTTGTGCGCGTGTTCGGCGCTCTTCTTCTGTCTCTTCATGCCAAAAACACTCAAATAACATAAGCTCAAAGACATATTTATTCGATAAAATAAAATAATAAATGGGAGTTTTGGCCAGTAGAGTCAAATTTTCAATGATATACCATCGTCATCGAAAATCAGTCCTAAACTGTTACCTCCTTAACCACGTGGAGGTACTCCCAGTTTTTGTCATTTTATAATTATACAGTGAAATTAGTGATAGCGTTGCAATAATTTTCACATCAGATGTTTCTGATCTTCGATTTTTTATAAGTCAACAGGAAATGCCCATCAGACCGAACAACTTTTGCTAAGACGTCATCATTCCTATGTGTTATGGTGTAGCTGGGCTCTTGTAGTTCCACAACAGGTGTTCCAGATCTTCGATTTTTATAAATTAACAGAGATTGCTAATCAAATTGAACAACTTTTGCTAAGACGTCATTCCTATATGCGTTATGGTGTAGCTGGGCTATTGGAGTTCCACGACAGGTGTCCCAGATCTTCGATTTTTATAAGTCAACAGAGAGGGCTTATCAGATTGAACAACTTTTGCTAAGACGTCATTCCTATATGTGTTATGGTGTAGCTGGGCTATTGGAGTTCCACGACAGGTGTCCCAGATCTTCGATTTTTATAAGTCAACAGAGAGTGCTCATCAGATTGAACAACTTTTGCTAAGACGTCATTCCTATATGTGTTATGGTGTAGCTGGGCTCTTGGAGTTCCACATCAGGTGTTCCAGATCTTCAAATTTATTCTCTCAGCAGAAAATGCTCATCACGTGAAACAATTTTTGCTATGGTGTCATATTTGTATCTCTTATAGTTTAGCTGGTCTATTGCGGTTCTACATCAGGTGTTCAGGTTTCCAAGATAAATTATAGCCTATATGTTGCCCAGACATAATACCTATACAACAAAAAAAAAATCATTCAAATCCGTCCAGTAATTCCGAAGATTAGCGTGTACAAACAAACAGACAAACAGATAAACAGACAAACAGACAGACTTTTTTTTTTGGATTCGTGCTCTATTACTGTGTCTAAACCCGCTTCAATTATTATTTTTTAAATATATTCAATGTACAGACACAGCTTTTTTACTCTTTTATTATATGTATATATATATTATATATATATATAATATAAATATAAATATAAATATATATAATATATAGATTTCAAAGATAAGAATTTTAATAAATCAGGAGGTCCCTCAGATCTCTCTGCATGCTTTTTTTTATTATGAATGATCCATGTGCTCCCGAGTACCTAAAATCTTATTTCAAGTTGTTGGGCAGTTCTCACAGTCGCAGCCTTCGAGCTTCCAAAAACCTAATACTTCAAATTCCTTCTCACCGTACTGGTTTTATGCCCTCTTCATATGCTGTCTCCACTATAAAGCTCTGGAACACGCTACCCCTTGCCATTAAAAAAGCTGAAAGCAAATTGGCTTTCAAAAGAGCAGTTCGGAAGTTCTATTTAAAGTCGGACTAAATTGTTTTCTTCTCAGTCTTTACTAGAGTCATACTAATTATTATAAGGTTTCTCGTTTTTCGGTCTATTTGTATGTTTTTTTTTAATATATATTAGTTTATTTTATATGCATATATATGTATTAGTATGTATACCCATTTATGTGTTTTAATCTTATGCTTAAAAATGGTATTTTATTTTTTATTGTACTCTATCACACACAATACTGTCATATTTGACCCAAAGTTTGACTGGTAGAGAATGCCTTGTGGCATTAAGTCCGCCTATGTACCACTCTTGTACATGAAGTTTAAATAAATAAATGTAGGTGGGTCAATGGCCGCTCTAGCAGAAACTATATGTAATATGGTCCCACTCCTAGCAAACCCTTTCGTCTCCCTTTCTCACTCAATTTTGTCTTTTGTTCTATTTGTATCACAACAATTACACTACCGGCCATGTTTCTATCAAAAGATATGTCTCAGACATAGTCAAAACCATCCCGCACTGGTCTTGTGTAGTTCATGATGGCCCACTCTCTCACACACAGAAGAGTCCATCATTATGATGATGAAGCCTCTTCGTGTACAAACTTGCCCCTATTTTTATCTGTAGCAATGGCGAAATCCTACAAGATAGTCTACCACCGCTCAGTCTACGAGAACCTGGTAAGTGAACTACGCAGCATGTGGCCGAAGGGAGAGGTGTCTGATGAAGAGCATCTGATCCTGAGCACTGCACTGAAGCACCTCAACTATGTCATACAAGGTATAGTATCATATCCTGCAAGATTTTATAGTTTTTATCATCCCTACAGTTCCTGAACCGTCTCCGGATTCAAGTGGGAAGATGTAACTCCAACACAGAGCGACGGTAACGGAACAGCAGCGGGCTTTGGGTGTGGAATTGTATCGGAAACTCACTCTTACCGAACTCCAGCTCACCTCCAATCCAGCTCTCTTAGCCTGAAGACATGCAGCCACCCGCAGTGACTTCTACGCTGCCACCGAAGACGCCGTTGAAGTAGTGACTTTCCCGGGCTAACAAAATATTAATTCTGTCGTGCCAGCGAACTAAAGGTTTCGGTTTGGTTGTAATATTGAGGTGATAGGTGCTGATAAGGTGCTGGTACGTTAGTGCCGAGGAAGATAAAACGAAAAACGGCGGATATGTTTTCACGTCTGTATTGGACCGTCAGAGATGGAACGGCAGTGTTACCACAGCTTACTTAATTATTTACATTTTAATGGTTAATGATCGTGTTGTATTAATTAAAATCTCCAACACCATGAAATTCATAAAACATATAAAAAAAAACCGGCCAAGAGCGTGTCGGGCCACGCTCACTGTAGGGTTCCGTAGCTTCCCAGACCATTAAAAATACCAACATTTTTCGTCAGCAAAAATAACTTTGTTTTTCATAGTATTTGTATGAAAAACAAAGTTATCATTTGCGTTTTTTTGAAAAAGTGCTATATAACTCAAAAACTATTCAACTCATCAAGTTGAAAATAATTTTCCTAGAAAGTTCATATAAAGGTCTACTTTGTGATTTTTTTCATATTTTTTAAACTTATGGTTCAAAAGTTAGAGGGGGGGGGACACATTGTTTTTGACTTTCGGAGCGATTATTTCCTAAAATATTAATATTATCAAAAAATGATTTTAGAAAACCCCTATTCATTTTTAAATACCTATCCAACAATATATCACACGTCAGGGTCAAAATTAAAAAAAAATCGCTCCCCACTTTACGTCTGGGGGAGGTACCCTAATAAAAATGTTTTTTTAAATTTTTATTTTTGCACTTTGTCGGCATGATTGATATACATATTGGTACCAAATTTCAGCTTTCTGGTGCTAACGGTCACTGAGATTATCCGCGGACAGACAGACAGACAGACATGGCGAAACTATAAGGGTTCCGTTTTTTGCCATTTGGCTACGGAACCCTAAAAACGGGTATTTATCGCGAATTTACCTTTAATTTAAGCCCGACGTTCACCATGAAATTGTTAACAAATTCCGATTCAAATAGGGAAGTAATATTTTATGATAATTTCAGTAGCGGGCCACAGCTTGTTAAATACTAGAGACTGAAACTAAAAACAACCCTACAGAGAGGTCCCTACCTACTGACATTATGTGGTTGTATACAAATTCCAACCTTCCACTCCACCAAGCTATTATCAGGGCAGACAGACATAACATTTGTATTAATTAGTCCTCACCGCAAACTTCAATTAACTCAACACCATCTAGGGAAACAACTATTTAGTACTTGCGTGGATAAACCTAATAATAATAACGTTTTCATCAGAAGTCTTGGGACAGTCACCTGTTAGATAGGTACGAATGTTTGGGTATTCGCTTTAGGTAAATGTTATGTTTTGCTAAATGTTTTGTCAAATGGTTTTCATTTCATTGAGCTGTGTTAAGTCCTTTCTTTAGATAAGGGCTCTGAAATAAGTAGTGTAAAGTGAGATCTTCTTTTCCTACCTACCGTGCGGCCTTTAAGATAGACCACACGTCAATTGTATTGTCATAAGTTGGCCACTTAGGGTTGTAATCTAAGAGACGAGCGGCACGCTGCCAACGGCAGATAAACTGCAGCCATCACCACCTGTCGACGAAGCGTCGGCGGCAGCCGCCGAAAGCAACAACTGCCAGTGTCGACGCGCCAGCGACGCTTAAGTCTACTGAAAGTCCATAGAATGATAGGCAATTCAAGGTCAAAGTGGTACCAGCGACGTGTCGACTGTACTTACATAATAACTAACTTACTCAGTGCCTAGAGGCTAGCGGTTAGCGAAGTGAATCGAATCCACGCTAACCTAAACTACCACCTTGCCGAGTAGCTAATGAAGCTCGTGCCTAAACATACCTTACTATCTACGAAAAAAAGTAATATTTATTGGGTTTAATAACTAGCCAAATGAAAAAATGTTCGGGAGAACTCAAAACAAAATAACTGGGCCAAATGCAAGGATCTCAATATCAAATTCCGCTGGATGGCGCGGAAATATAGGTAGGGGAGGGAGTAACCTGTAAGGTATGCAGAAATAAAAGTTGCGCATATTTGTCATGCCCCAAAATCGTCTTCCGACGCAAAGTATTTTATGGTATTGCCATATTTATCGGTGTTATGGTAATATGGTGGTTCATATTGAACAACATACTAGCGAAAGATAGCTTTGAATAATTTGTCAAACAACTAGGGATGTTTAAACAATAGTAAATTGGTAATTAAGCCATTGGTTTTTGGTTTAAAAAAATCATGTGGGGAATCAAAACATCAGTCTTTGGGGACTGCAGATAGAAGTGAAATAGTAAATTTTGATACAAGTGGAGAAAGTTTGTTATTAATAACAAATGTCCACGTGTATCAAACGACGTTTTCCAATACACTTTTGAAGAAATAAAATGAAAGAATGTAAAATATTTGTGTCATGAATTATTACGAGACTATAATTATTATTTTGTTTTCCGCGCTTTCGAGGCAAAGGTATGAAGCTGTTATACAGCCTAACATAAAAATAGTATTAAATATAAATTAAATGTAAATTAATATCAATATAATATATTTATAAATGTAAATATTAGTTTTAAATAACATGTTTATCTATGATATTGAATTTGTAAACACAATTTGAATATTCAAAAAATGTTAACAAATAAAGACGTAGATATCGCTTTTCCGAATTAAAAAAAAAATATTCACCTCTGACTCTATAATCAGAAGTTAACGATTTTTTTTTCAATAATGCATTGAACCAATTTGGACTAAGTATATGTTTAATTAGGTATCTGTGGCAATTTTGCTTTCCGCACACGTGTGGGAAAATAGCAAAAACGCACGTGTGTATTCACTGCATTTTGAACCTAATCGTAATGCGAAAAGAACCAGTTTTCGAGGAAGTGTATTGAAAACTAAGTACTAACACTCTGCTACGGGTTGTGCCCCGCGCACGCCTAGTGGTGCTATGCCGTAGCGTAATTAAGATAAAGTTTAGTTTGGATTACTTCGTTTTCAATTCTATCGTCAATCCCCAAGAAATCAGGAACTGACTTCAATTGTCATCATCATTCATTATTTCAGCCCAGAATTACCCACTGACCTGTATTTAGGCCTTCTCTTTCTTTTGTCATACTTTCTCCCTCAGCCCTTCAAATCATTCCAATGCAACGCGCTTTTCGACAGCTCATTCGACGACTCCTTCATTTAACATCACTCCCGCTTAAATTCACGTGCCATGCTAGTAGTAAGAATTCCTAAGGGAAAATCCCAATAACATTTTACGCTACCTAGAAGTTGAACGCAGGACATTACGCTGAGCAATAGCGGTTTGCTACTGATTCGATGACTTTAATACTCTTCTTTTTATCGTATCAACGTTTCTTCCAATTACGCGAAACGGACCTAAGAGGTGGTCACGTTTATTGCAGCGGTAGAGGCGTTAAAGGTCGTCCAGAGTGCGGGTAAACGGACACCTGGTTCACTCCAGCAAAACTTCCATAGTAATAAAAAAAACACACACTAAAAACAAGGAAACTCACCACAGGCTAACAACTTTGGTTATTTTTAGGTTACTATTGGTGCAACAACGCTCTTCTGGTGATCTTCCTCTCACCGCCGTTCGTAGAAATCATCAAGATAGCCATGGGACATGAGGTGCCTCTCATCCTGCCGTTCTTCTACTGGTTTCCCTTCGACCCTTTCCAAAGAGGATACTATGAGGTTATTTTGGCGGCACAGACGTGGCATGGTAAGTTTTATTATATCTAACAACTCTCTAATGCTGACGCTATGGGTAGCTTCTAACTAGCTGTGATATTATGCAAACAATTAACATCCAAGCTATTTCAGTAATCACGATAGATTTGCTTATTACTCGTAGCATTGAAGAGTTCCAATATATATATCTCAGAAGACCAGACTCATGTCATCACCAAATATGAACGGGGCCACCGCGGAATAATATTCTTCCAAAAAAAAAACATTGATATCGGTTCACAATTGGCGAAGTTATCGCTGAACATAAACACAAAAAAACTGGCCAATTGATAACTTCCTCCTCGGTTAACAATACTGCTGCTACGTCATAAACATGGCAATTTCTATCGTTTCTTCATACTATCGGTAAGATAAATATGAAGAACGATGCCAGCTTCCAACTTACTTCAGGTTATCTAAGTTTAAACTAAATTAATTAATCACCGCCTTTCAAAACAAAACAAATGTAGAACATGTTTTAAAAGTGGAAAATGGACCATAATTCATACAAGATACCGAGATAAGTTAACGTTTAATGGCAAAACGGAAAACGTTATCACGTTAAGTTTCTAGAAGATGACATCAATTAATTACTTTTGCGATCAGAAACCGAAACCGAGTCCGTTTGTAGTAAACGGACTCAGTTTATCGCACTCTGGTCGTCACACGACTACGTCAGTCACGCCTCTGTGTGAAAATTCTCGGAAAACAATAGCCTCTGCTCTGCCCTTTTTATCGGAAAGTAGGTCAGTTCATCATCCGGTAGTCGTACAATACAATACAATGCCAAATCAATTAATTGGAAGTAGGTAAGTTACCTATTATTATAGGTAGGGTAAGCTACCTATTATTATAGGTAGGGTAAGCTACCTATTATTCAGGGTGAATTTTCAAATGGGTGTGGAAGAGTGGAAGGCCAAATGCAAATCTATGAGGAATATCGAAAAATACTCAAAGGAGACTCGAGTCCGATTTTAACGATACTTAACTAAAACTGCATCATTAGATTTTTTAAATCGATGTTCCCCAGGAGTCGAACCCATTGACTTTGGATAAGATTTGAAAGTTGAGTTATTTTGGACCATCCTAAGTGTTTGCAATTCGTTATTTTTATTAACGTTCACTACACAAGATAGTCTCACAAAAATTTATTTCTCGATGTAAAGCCAAGACAGAGGAACATGGGTGGCATAAAAGCATCAGGTTTAATTAAATTCAAATCAATAATTAATATATTCAATAATTAATTTACACCGTATCTGAATTTCGGTTAGGCACCAACCACACGATAAAGAACCAGAAAAATGTCTGCCAAAGCGCCCGATTTTCTAACGAACTATTTAATTCCAGGTCTAATAACAATATGGTTCATGTTATGTGGTGACCTGCTATTCTGCATATTTCTGAGCCACATCACCACTCAGTTCGACCTGCTGGCTGTCAGGGTACGAAGACTGGTCTACGTGCCAGTGGACAAGCAACTTCTTGAAACTTATCCTCTTGGTAAGTTAAATGTTCGATTTTATTAACATTAGGAGTAGGCGACAACATATTCCTTTATTTAACTTCGCCCTACTTTAGGAATTTCTCCTGCATCGGGGGTGCGTTTACAAACATGTAAACTACAAAAACAAAGAGACCCGACACAACCATCTGTAAAAGCCAGCGAGATGCCAACGAGTGGAAAGTCATCATGGTCGGTGTACAATCATTCATTTTGTTTTTCTCGCCGCGCATACCACATCCGTTTACTTACTAATGTGGCGCACACGTTGCGAACTCGCCGCGAGCTCGCTGCGTATTCGCCCCGCTTTCCATTCGCTAGTGTGATAAGGCTCATCCAAACCTTTGTTCTGTGCGGGGATCGAACTCGCGCTACGCAACGCAGCAGTCAATCGCTCAGCCACTTCACCAACTGCAAGCGCACGTTAAATGTTCAACGCACTACTAGGTTAGAGTTAAGATTTCAACAGTGCAATAATATAATTTTAGGCATTCAGTTTAGTCCGGAAATAAGTTTATTAACGCAAAAACAAAGCTCTTGAAAAGCAAATCTCATTTGCTAACGATACCTACTCAAAAGTTCAACAGTCGACTAAAGAGTAGGAAACACAAAGTCAACGATCAAGGTCTTTCAATTAACAAAAGTTTCTAATTAAAACGGTCTTTATTAGAAATGCCTAAGTAAGGGTTAACGTTTGATGAGAGGCGCCACCCCTTAGCTTGATTAAAAGGGAAGGTAGCTTGACGCCTCCTACTCCTACGACGAATGTGGAAGGCATAGGGCATACAGAGCCCCTAACACAAGCGCGCGGTGTAAACGAAGTCAAAGTCAATGTCAAAATTATTCATTTGTAGTAAATGATAGAAAAACATGTGCGATGACACATTTCGCCATAAAAATAGCATGCAAATATTAATAAACATAAACAAAGGAACTCGTGGCTAAATAAAAACAGTCAGTCGCTCAAAAATTAGTAATCTACCTGACGGACTAATTAGATTATTTTTGTCGTCTACCCTATTGTATTTGCAGTTCAATTATCGCCATGTTTACGTTACACCGCGCGGTATACTATGGCGCGGTCGTGCTAGACCCTCAGAGGCTCAGACATCAAGGCAGGCGGTAGATACTCAAAGGAGACGCTTGATGAACTCGTTTGAAACGGTGTGTGTGTATTTCACACCTTTTCAGTGGATTCAGGCGGATAGAAACATTTTGACAATATAATGACCTTTCGTTCATCAAAGAATAGCTTATAACAGCTGCTACGCTGGTAATATCCCACAGCAACGTTTTATTAAATATTGCCAATTTCAGGAATACGAATATTAATTGTAGCTTCCCATCAGTGAAAGAATTTTTGGTATCAGATCAGTAGTCCAGAAATTTCCTACAAACTTTACCTCCTTATAATTAACCGACTTCCAAAAAGGAGGAGGTTCTCTATTCGACTGTATGTATTTTTTTTTTTTTTTTATGTATGTTCACCGATTACTCGAAGACGCCTGAACCGATTTGAAAAATTCTTTTTTTGTTTGAAAGGGTATACTTCCAAGTTGGTCCCATCGCCACCAAGTCGGGATCTGATGATGGAATCTTGGCGAAATCGAGGGAACTCTTCAAATTTTATAGGATAACGTACAGCGATTTTGGTATTTTCTGCAACAAATGAAGCACTTGCGTTTGATGAGAACCATTCTACCATCAGATCGGATGGTGAAACCAAGAGTCACGGAACTCCATAATGAGACAATGTATCCTAGTCGTGTTTGGGCTTGTTGTAATTGTAACGGTATGCACTTTCCATGTGTAGGTACCAAGCACATGTGAAACACTAAAAAGTGAAAAATAAAAACTTTTTTTGCAAAAAATAAAACCGACTTCAAAAAAAAAAACAAAAAGTTAAAAATAACTTTAGCTTCTGAAGTCGGTGACAAAAAAATTAAATCAATCAAACAAAGGTCACCGACTTCAGAAGCTAAAGTTATTTTTAACTTTTTGTTTTTTTTTTGAAGTCGGTTTTATTTTTTGCAAAAAAAGTTTTTATAATAATGGTTTGATAGTGTTAAGGAATTAATAATAATTGCTTGCTGTGCTTGCCCCGAACTTAAAGAAGTGGATTAATAGAGAACTAGTCAATCAGCTCCTGGTGTTGGTAGACAACACACAAGGTCTGTTTTAAGCTATCACGGATCACAACTAAACTTAAAATATCACTTACGGGATATCTTCCGTAATTATTCACGGAAAATTAAAATAAAAGGTGCTTATTGCCTTTGATGTAGGTACCTTTCTCGTATCCTTTCTCCACTAAGTATACGAGTAGCTGTTGCTACTCCGTTTTCTTTTTCACCAAAACAAAACCCTCGAAATAACTTTGTAACTTTTTATTTCATAGGGTTTACTTACATACGAATTGTTATAAAACCGACATTTCTACGAGAAACCAAAACACAACTGAAATAAAATAAATCAGGTAAAAACAAAAGAATCACACGAGCACAAAAGCGGCTGCTACCAAACTAGCAATCTGATTTACAGCCAGTCTCTTACGGTCAGAATTTCCAATTAATCAAGTGCCCGACAGTTTTTATTACCATTTCAAATAGCTTCTGCCGATAACCGTTTGATAGCTTTTAAGAGATAGACAGTTTCCAACATAAGAGGAAATCTGAAAGTGGACTTCAAAATTGTGTGATAATCGGTTGTCTTGAGCACGTGACGCGGAAAAATGAGGAAAATGTCGTAAGGATAGTTTTGAGCATAAAATTATTGATGGCTATAAGAGTAGAGGAGGATCAAAGAAACAATGGATGGACCATGTGAAGTTTGATATGGCTTTGATATGGCAGATAATCGTGTAGTTTTATGTGTCGTGGCTTATGTATTTAAATGAAGGTGTTCACATATAGGACGACACATTTACTGTCGTCCATGACTTTTGCCAACTAAAACCCAACAATTAATAAATCGTCACGACAAAGTGGGAATGGGGCCTATAGTCCGGTCAATTTAGACATCAAAGGTTACATAAATTCCGACTAGGCTGAAAATGGGTAGGATTATTCAATACACTATTATACGAGTAAAGGAGATGTGAAAAGTACTCATCGAAATTTGTTTGCACGTGCCAGACCTGCATAAAAATGTACTCGGGGTCAAAGGTCACAAAAACGGGTTTTTCGCGATTTTCAGTAAAACGGTAAATTTTATCATAAAATTAGCTAAGACAACATTGTAGATCAGATAATTATCTATAATTGTCAAATAATTTTTTCATAAGAGCCACCGCTTTTGAGATATAACGATTCAAAAAGTTGAAAGAGTTGTAATCGAAATTTTGAAAAACACCACCTTTACACCATAAAGTGTCGATTGTGAGAAATCTACGCCATTCAGGATATTAAACTGATACTTTTCTGATAGCTCATAAATTATTGTATCCTCCGAAAACCAATTTATCAAAACAGTACATCTGCCATGTGGCTCAGGTTGGCTGGACAAATCTTCAAAATAGCTCGCATTTTACTAGGTCAATAGGGCACTTTATGTGACGGCTAAACACCCTTATTTCAGAATTTGTGACGCTACAGAATCTTAGATAATCGATCGAATACGGGTCCAGCCATCTTGAAAAACCAGTTTTCGCTGGTCTCTCAATCTCGGTAACGGAAGTGATTTTGACGACTTTTTGCATATCAACGGGCGTCACATGAGTTTGTGACAGGCATCGAGCTAAAAGTTTTGTGATACGTACAGTGGTTTAGTAGAGAAATGCAAAAAATCTGTGCCAGCCATCTTGAATTTACGTAAAAACTTTTGGCTGGCACTTCCGAATCTCAATAACGGTAGCGTTTTCGAATATGGTTCCTTTACTAAAACTTGGTGACGCAATGTGTGACAGTAATAACGTTTGATTTATGGCGTCACATGCAAGGGTTTACGAGAAATCAATAAAAACCTAATGTCCAGCCAACCTGAGTTCAAGCTGGCTGGACACCTGTATCTCCGCTGCCTGATGATCTACGACCTTCAAAATGTGTAAAAATGTTGTGACGGGGACGATAATGATAACCTGAATTTGTGACGGAGAAACTTTGTGTAGTTTCAAAGATATTGATCATTTAAATTTTCCCATACAAACACTGCAGTAGGGTTACCAATATTGTAGGTTTTATGTAGGACTGAGTATATTTTACGGTGCGGTGGCCCAGTGGTGGCGGCCCCGACTTACGTTCAGTAAGTCGTGGGTTCGAACCCAAGCTGGCGCATTACTTTGTGTAATTTATTACATCACCGCTGCTCTCAAAACGGCGAAGGAAAACATCGTGAGGAAACCGGCATGTCCTAGAACCATAAATTCGAAGACATGTTACATCTACCAATCCGCACTGGGCCCGCGTGGTGGATTATATAGCCCATTCCCTCTCATAGAGAGGAGGCCTGTCCCAGCAGTGGGAACATTAATAGGCCGATAATGATGAATGATGAAGTATATTTTATGGTGTTTTCTTTAATGGACGAAAATCCGTGTACTGGTGATATTAATAAGAACAACTGTAGATGTTTAAATCAATAGAAGACAAAAGTGTAGAAGTGAGGAATGGGGGTAATTTTTTAATGTTATTGATTATTTACGTGCAGATTTCTACTCTTTTTAGTAAGTAGGTATTGGTGTTTTTCATGGTAAGTACATAGGTACAGTCTGTCTATAAAGTCATGAAAATAATGTTAGAGGAACTAACATTATTCAGAAGTAGGGCAACACTAAATCATAGTACATTGAATGTCATCGGCTGTCATCGACTTTGAAATTAGTTATCTATTGCATTTTTTATTGCTTTTCAAATCTACATATATAAAACTTCGAAGAAACGTGATAATTATGAAGAAAACAATTAGGAGTGGAGCTAGGGAAATTATTTTTAGAGTGTATCAGCAATGTTTCTTAGAACACCAAGCTGGACAAATTTTATCAAGTTTGGATGATGTTTATGCTCGCACAGCAGCTATGACCGGTATGTAATCGTGTTACTGTTTGTTTTTTATCTACCAGAAGTTCCAAATTTACTAAACATACAATTGTAAGACCGAAATAAGGATTGTTTACATTGTGCAATAATAGGTTAGATTGCAAATATAAGTAAGCCATATTGTAGTGCGACCAGAACTTTTGATACTTTTGGGTGATGAAATTTACCGCTGATTTTAAATATGAATAAATTACTTATACCATGTTTGAAATTAAAAATAGAGTAATCTATTTTCTGTTAAATTTACATAATTATTATTTTTTAAATCTTTCTTTCAGGAAAATCTGAGAGTACAGTGAGGCGTATTGTAGATGAAGGCTTTAAAAATGATGGCAAATTTGGAACCCCTGGCAAACACAGATCAGGCCGTCCTAAAAAAGAAATGGATGACTTCAACATATGTGCACTTCGACAAAAGATCCAATTTTTTTACTCGGTAAAGAAAGAGGTACCAACCTTAAGGAAACTTCAGGTAGTCGCTAAAACAGATCTGGATTTTAAATGTAGCCTAGAAGTCCTGCGTAAAATTTTGAAATCAATTGGGTTTTCTTACAAGAAGTGTCAAAATAACAGAAAGGCTCTAATTGAACAAGCACATATTGCAGCAAAACGAGAAGAGTACTTGGCAATTATTAAAAAAAATAGAGATTTGCCAGAAGAATTGCAAAAAGATATAATTTATCTTGACGAGACTTACATTCATTCTTCATATAAGGTAAAACTGTTTTTGTGTATTCAATAATATACTTATTGAATATTTTTACTTTATAAATAAGTACCATTTTTTTACCAGGTTCGAAAATGTTGGCAATCTTTAAACGTGGAAGGCGTCACGGAAAATATATCTAAAGGAAAGCGTTTCATAATTCTCCACGCTGGAAGCGAAAAGGGGTTTGTGCCAAACTGCCTACTTATATTTAGTGGACAAAACAAACTCGAAGACTACCATTCGGAGATGAACGCCCACAATTTTACCAAGTGGATCACGGAAAAGCTTATCCCGAACCTGCATGAGCCATCGATCATTGTCATGGACAACGCCCCCTACCACTCCGTCGTGACAAATAAGGCGCCTACCTCAAGATCTCGCGTGGACGAAATAAAACTTTGGCTTTTGGAAAATAATATTGACTTTGACCCTTCACTTAGGAAGCCAAACTTACTCAATTTGGTAAAAAAAAACAAACCCGACCCCATCTATGCTATTGATGAACTTTTGGGAGAAAATGGGCATACAGTGGTACGGCTTCCACCGTATCACTGTGATTTAAATCCAATTGAGCTCATTTGGGCTCAAGTAAAACAGAAAGTGGCAGAACACAATGTTGGGTCACGTGATGTGAAACAACTAGCTGAAGAGGCCTTCAACAGCATTACACCTGAAAAATGGAAAAACTGTTGCCGTCATGTTGCAAACATTGAAAAAGAATATTATGAACGAGGAAGAACCCTATATCAAAATATAGATGAGTTAGTCATTCGCCTAAGCAGAGATAGCAGCAGCAATGACAGCAGTAGCGAAGACGATGTTAGTGATGCAGCTGACAATGAAAGTACTTTTTTTAATGTAGAATATTTGGAATCAGATGATGAAAGTAATTAATTATTGTGTTACGAGATATTTTTCATTAATAAAAAAAAGTTATAACATATGTTTTATGTTCACCGCAAATAAACGTGTTTTCTTTCTTTCTTCTTTCATATAATAAAAAATATATATGAACTTTTTTCGATTTTCCGATCGCCCACACGAGGACACGGTGATGCTCCTCCCAAAGATTACGGATGTTACGACTTTACCTTTTCTATACAGTTTTAAAAAAAAGCGTCTCGTCGTTTTTATTAACACCAGGTTTGGTTCTAGTACAAAATAATGTGCTAGTATCAAAATCAATGAGTCACACTATACAGGGTTGCTACGTGCGTCACCGCAGCGCCCTCATTTTTTTTCATGACTTTATAGACAGACTGTAGTTAATGTGTCAGGATAACTAAATAACTAATGCTCTAAGGTATTAAAATGAAAAAATAATGTTTGCTGTAAATAAAATCACATTTATTTGTACTTATACAGCGTTTCAAATGACGACGATCAACTCCATTTCAGTAACCCTCGCCTTGTACCACAACGTTGTTTTTACCACCGCCCTAAGTGTTTGAAGCGCAAATGAAGTCGGTGGTCGTCATTTGTAATATAGCTGAAAATACTAAAATATTCTTCAATACCTATATAAAAAGACAATTATTACACAAAATCAATCACAGCATCAGTGTTCATTTTTGGTTTTAATAGGTATAGTTAGCTAGGTGATTTTGAATCAATAAGTTGCGTAAAAAATGTACAAAATATCTGTGAACGGAATGTAATACTTCCATGATAGCTGATGTTGGTGTCGCCATCTATTGCTTAAAGTTGGTACTACTAGGACAACTGGTCGAATCTTCTCTTATTATTTTGTTGTCTTACCGCAGACTAATTAAAAGTTGTCTTACTCTGATTAGTGATAACACTTCGAAAAGTACATACACTGCAGACTGTCGAGTTTAGTTCTCATTTTCAGTTATCTAAGATAATGAACTAAACGCGAAATACAAGTGGGCTCTCTTTTGCAGCGCTGGTAGTCAATTATTATTTTGAATTAACACATACTTACGCTTTTTATTGCAGGAAAACCTTTTATTCCCACGGATAAATCAAATACAAAGCAGGCGTGGCTGCTACCGGCTGATTAGTATTTTAAAAAGAAATCCTATAATTATGTAAAAAATATGGTCACCTCACAATATTAATGGATGTTTGTATGGGAAAATTTAAATGATCAATATCTTTCAAACTACGCAAAGTTTCTCCGTCACAAATTCAGGTTATCATTATCGTCCCCGTCACAACATTTTGAACACATTTTGAAGGTCGTAGATCATCAGGCAGCGGAGATACGGGTGTCCAGCCAGCTTGAACTCAGGTTGGCTGGACATTAGGTTTTTATTGATTTCTCGTAAACCCTTGCATGTGACGCCATAAATCAAACGTTATTACTGTCACACATTGCGTCACCAAGTTTTAGTAAAGGAACCATATTCGAAAACGCTACCGTTATTGAGATTCGGAAGTGCCAGCCAAAAGTTTTTACGTAAATTCAAGATGGCTGGCACAGATTTTTTGCATTTCTCTACTAAACCACTGTACGTATCACAAAACTTTTAGCTCGATGCCTGTCACAAACTTATGTGACGCCCGTTGATATGCAAAAAGTCGTCAAAATCACTTCCGTTACCGAGATTGAGAGACCAGCGAAAAGTGGTTTTTCAAGATGGCTGGACCCGTATTCGATCGATTATCTAAGATTCTGTAGCGTCACAAATTCTGAAATAAGGGTGTTTAGCCGTCACATAAAGTGCCCTATTGACCTAGTAAAATGCGAGCTATTTTGAAGATTTGTCCAGCCAACCTGAGCCACATCATCTGCCTTTGGAAAATAGGCGCCATAAAGGTCATCTTCTGAAAATTACTTGAAAGTTTTCTTGTTTTTCGAGGTCGGTTTCTTAAAATAAATGTACTTATCACACTTGTCATGCAAATTGCGTTTTTCTGACCATTAACCCCGCGTAATTTTTTTTCACGTTCCGGATCGATAAGAATTTTTCACATTTCCTTTATAATAGTGTATTGAACAATCCTACCAATTTTCAGCCTAGTCGGAATTTATGAAATCTCACCCCTATTTTTTAGTCTAATTTGACCGGACTACTAATAGATGAGTATGGAAAAAGAAATATGCTGCGCCCGTCCCGAAATTGAGATAAGGAAAGTGATGACCCCAGGTCGATAAAAATCTAGGTCGTAAAAGGGTACTGGTTTCGTTTCCTTTCTAGGCCTATATTTTTTAGGCAACGTAGCTCGATACCTTTTCTAGTACCTGCTAGGGTCATTTGATGAATCTTGATTTATACGTGCGGTTTCTCGTTACACGTAATGAGATGTGGGTGGTATAAGTACAGAACTAGAGTATCTAGGGAGATTTTTAGTCTTGATATAAAAAAACTAGAGAGTCGGTACGAAATTCTGGTTATATGGCTAACACTATTCAGGTCAGGTATTCGCAAAATCTCTGCTCTCAAAACGGTGAAGGAAAACATCGTGAGGAAACCGGCATGTCCTAGAACCATAAATTCGAAGACATGTGACATCTACCAAACCGCACTGGGCCCGCGTGGTGGATTATATAGCCCATTCCCTCTCATAGAGAGGAGGCCTGTCCCAGCAGTGGGAACATTAATAGGCCGATGATGATGATGATGATTCGCAAAATAGGCGTGCGTGTACAGTACAACCCTGTTGTATAAACATGGAAGAAACAAAACAGTGTATGTAAGGATTGTAACAGGTGGCGTTTTGTAAGGACTTAATTCTTGTCGCGCTGATGACGGTCGGTCGCGTACGTGCACATTGTGTTCTATATAGCACCATACTGCGACGCTGACGTCAGCGGCGACCGACTGCCGTATTTTGTTCTCTCTGACGTCACGACCAACCGTAAGCGCCCGACCGTCAGCGCTACAAGAATTCAGGCCTAAGGTCTTCCTACCCCAAGGGTCAAAATACGTGAATTTATGTATGTGTATGAAAGACCATTTTTAGAAAGGGTTGGATTGACTACAAGAAACATCCATCGAATAACTGTTAGCAAGTAACTGACTATTACATTTTAGGGGACTTCTGCAAGGGCTATGCACGGAAGAACAAAGATATAATTGACATATTTGACGACAAAGATTGGGAAGAAAAACATCAAAAAGACCTTTCCGAGATTATTGTGAGACACCGGGCGCTTATCAGGTAACGTTGTCTGTTGCGAAAAATAATAAAATGTTGAGTTAGAAACACCAATAGGACAGCAATCAACATGTTGACACGTTCTCTCGAACATGAAAATATAAGAATTTTTTAATGAACGTCATGAATGAAGAAATTGGAAAAAAAAATAGTTATTTTCTTTTTTCAAAAAACTTCTACTCGACGCTGTCAACTAGTCATGTCCTCAAGAGACTGGCGGAGTTGCCATGTTGAACTTATATGTATGGCAACGCTAAGCCTCTAACTTGTCCACTGACTTGAGCCATATTGCCCTTAAAAATGTCTTAACACCCTTCTACTTACAGATACATTTCTAGTACTACTTACATCATAAACTACATTTTGAAAAACATTTGCAGGCTCTCCGGCGATGTCGAGGACATGTTCAGCTTTGCTTTGCTGGTCAACTTCTTTAACAGTTCCATTATAATCTGCTTCTGCGGTTTTTGTTGTGTCGTAAGTACTTGACCTAGGTTCCTAGACACGAGACACTCCAAGAGTTACTGCTACAATAACTATACCGAATATAAGTGATCACACTAATTCAATCGCTTCCAATTTTACCAAAGGGTGTCAAGCATGATATTATCCTCCAGCATTAACTGTGTTATGGTGATCAGATAGGCAGTCGCTTCATGTAAAATAATGAAATTCAGCTACATCTGGATAGACTGAATGAGACTGGAACATAAATTGGGAAACGGCTAGGTAGATGTTGACGTCCGAGAAAAGGTTTTACACTTGCACTACGAAAACCACCCTTATTGTTATTACAACTAAGGCGTAATCATTGTCATACTGTTCCCACTGCGATTGCCGGTAAGTACCTACGAGTATTATTATTCGCGAATGTGGCCTTCAGTGAATTGCAAAGAAATCCCGGAAATCGTGAAGGTGATAATCTTTTATTTGTTTGTTTGTTTTCTTTACTCATCTTAATTTTGTATGTTGTTACAATCTCATCCAAACGAGAGAAAATGTGAAAATATGTAAGCAACAACACAGGTTTATTCAATATTATCACATATTCATTTCCAAGTAATGTGTTCTTTAGTTAATTTCATAATTTCAGTAAAAATGTTTGATTGCTGTCCAAACTAAATTCTGTGTTTATTAAACAAACAAACATTTGTGTTATTTTTGTTATGTGTTTACAGTTTTGGAAATAAAGTTACAAACACAGATAGATTAGTAGGAAAACTTATTCTACTGTCTTTTGGTGGTTCAAGAACTAATAGTTTTTAAATTAGTTTATTTTTATATGTATAAAATTATATTATAAGGTAAATTTTATTACATTTGATGGTGATGATATTAATTTATATTATAAATATTTCAGATAGTGGAGAAATGGAACGAAATGGTTTACAAGTCTTTCCTGACGACAGCCTTGTCACAAACTTGGTTATTATGCTGGTATGGACAGCGGCTACTGGAATCAGTAAGTACGTTACGAGTACACACATAGGAAATAGTAGGTAGATACTTGTTAAGTTACCGTCTATGGAATTATGGAGCCTACTTAAACACCAAAGCCCACTGACACAGCCGCTCTGCAGGTGCGTAGGTACCTATGTAGACTCCAAAATAGTATCATGTCGGGGACTTGCAAACGCGCCACTTGCCCGGCATAACTATTAAAAGGAAAAGCACATGTCGTGCCGTCGATATGTGGCAGCAAAGTTTTTCGACTTGAATGATTTGACTTGCCGGCCTAGTCCAGCCAACAGAGCGACTTTAGTCTTGGCTCCTTCATTTTACAATGAGGTATGTCTAGGTGGCTTATTGTTCCAGTGTTCAGCCGTGCAAGACTAGGTCTTGGGTTCCGATTCCCGGTTTTTCCATCAGGAATTTATCACAGCCCGGAGCCGGGATTTGTACACAGTTGATGACAATAATGATGATGATGATTGATGATGATGATGACAATAGGTTCGTACCCTATAATTACCTACATGAAACTTGGCAAAATGTTTTGTAAGGGTTATGGCGTAGATTTATTTAACATTCAAAACGAAAATCCACTTTGCATAAACAATATATCTAGATTCAATATACTTAATCTAGGTACCTACTTAGTCTTGTCTGACACCAGTCTTATCAAGTGGTATCGTATTTCCCAGTTGCTGGGTTGTGGAGGTCAGATAAGCAGTCGCTCCATGTAAAATACTGGTATTCAGCTGCATCCGGTTAGACTGGAAGCCGACCCCAACATAGTTGTGAAAAGGCTAAGCAGATGAGGATGATGATACTTAATCTATAAAAAAAATCCGATGGAAAATTTTCAGTTCCACGAACAAACATAGCCTGTACCTAATAAAACACAAATAATAAACAAACATCCATGGATATGGGACACATAATATGAATTATCCAATTATTTTAACTTGTTCCCCTCAATAAGGAATCCCGAGAGAAAATAATATCTTGGCAATCTCATTTTACGAGGACGGACGTCCGATTTTTTGTTACAAACGTGAATTTTAAGGAACGAGGTAATATTTCACCCTTTTTTGGTATTTCCGATGAAATGAGCCTTGAAAAAATTCACACGGTCATCGTGCACAAGATTGTGCAAGTCGTTAGTCCCTGACTTGCAAAGTTATGTCTATTTGAAAAAAAATACAATTTGGCGGGAAAGCGGCCATTGGAAAGTAGTTCATTCTGGGTTGTTTATGGTTGTAGGTGGCCAAAGGAGCTGAGTTATTTTTAGAAAAGCGTTCTGAAAAATTAAAGTCGTTGCATTTTTTAGTAGAAATGTTATATCATTCATTCAATGTTCTAGAGTAGGTTTCTGGAACGAAAATTAAACTCAGTTCAAGATTACTGTAGAAGGTAGTACTTATGACTTATGAATCAATAAGTTCAAGTGGGCATGTGGGTTGGAAAAGTTAAAAATAAAAGAAATTTTGCCGATTTTCGTTAACAAAACCGAGTGATAATATGAATATGTCGTTGTATCCTACGAATAAGGGCGTAACTGCTTAATAGCTACTTTTTAGGGGACACTTTTTGTGTTTATCTTAATTAAATGAGAACAAATATAAACATATTGATGACTAGCTGACCCACGCAACTTCGTCTGCGTCACATATGAGAAAGAGAGGGTTACAGAGAGTGGGTCGTAAGCACCTATAATACAATTTTGAAAAAGCACATCACACACATCCTTCCACATAATGAAAATGCGCGCCCGGTACATGATCATTATTTTGCTGCGGACTTATTTAAAACGGTGTATATAATTGAGATCAATTTACGTACCCAAGGCCAATTTTGTTCAAAATCAAATATTTGTGATTAACAACGTATTTATTTGGATAAGAATAAATTACCACGTTTACGAAAACAGCTTTAAGGGCTTCTATTGACAGCTTTACATCTTCATACTTAGACACTCGATGACAGTCATACTCCAGCTAGGTCTGCAGTTCTCATCAAGGTGCATGAAATGAGCTACAACACGATATAGCTGCTGTAAACTGTTGCGGACCTCTTACAACTGCTTACCATTTCAAATTTCGAACTCTACGTGCCTACGCTATGACGCCGTGTCTTAAAGTGCACAACCACTTTAAAGCTTAGACACCTTCAAATGCGGTATTAACATTTTACGGTGACTTTCGAGACATTCCAATTTTTAAAGAGTATTTGCAATTTTGCTCCGAATTTTTATGTGAGTTCAACCTTTTTGGAATAAAAAACTTTTATGCAAAAAATAAAACCGAGACCGTGACCTTTGTTTGATTGATTTAGTTTTTTTGTCACCGACTTCAGAAGCTAAAGTTATTTTTCACTTTTTTTTTTTGAAGTCGGTTTTATTTTTTGCATAAAAGTTTTTATTTTTCACTTTTTAGTGGTTCTCATGTGCTTGATATACATGGAAAGTGCATACCGTTACAATTACATCAAGCCCAAACACGACTAGGGTACATTGTCTCATTATGGAGTTCCGTGACTCTTGGCTTCATCATCAGATCTGATGGTAGAATGGTTCTTATCAAACGCAAATGCTTCACTTGTAGAAAATACCAAAATCGCAACACGTTTTCATATAAAATTTGAAGAGTTCCCTCGATTTCGCAAAGATTCCATCATCAGATCCCGACTTGGTGGCTATGGGACCATTTGGAAAGAATACCCTTTCCAACATAAAAAGAATTTTCCAAATCGTTTGGCAAGCGACGGAGTTATGCCCGAACAAACATAAAAAAAAAAAAAAAAAAAAATAGAAACACCCGAATTGAGAACCTCCTCCTTTTTTAGAAGTCGGTTAAAAATCGGATTGGGTTTTGAAACATGTATCAAAATAACATGTAGTTTATATCACAATCTCTAAGGCGAGTATTTATATCAAATTCGAAACAAATTACCGCCAAAATAACTTTCTACCCCTTTTTAACCCCGTTAGGGGATGAATTTCAATGCAATACGAAACGCGTTCATCAATTCTGTTAAAATTGTTGATTGCAAAATTTGAAGTAGAATGGACCAAGGAATCACATTTTTCCATACAAACCTTGCCCCCCCCTTTTCACCCCCTTAGGGGTATAATTTAAGAAAATCCTTTCTTATCGTATGCCTACGTCATACAAAAATACACCCTTCAAGTTTCAGGTTTCTACAATCTGCGGTTTAGGCTGTGCGTTGATCCATCAGACAGTCCTTCAGGACAAAGCATTTTTTATTTGTAGATAGTCGGATTTGTACTCGTTTGTAATGTATTTGTAACTTTTACGGCTTTATGTCTTATGTACATTCCTATAGTCTACATTTTCTTCGTAATATTATTTTATTTGTAATACATTATACAGGATGGAAACGATTAACGGGACAGTAAGGGGAGCTACCTTAACCGTTGAGTATTAGAAACAGGACCGATTGGCATCAAAAAAATGTTTTGTGTAAAATAGCAATTTTCTGGCTAACTATTTCTCCTATACTGCCCAGCTGAAAGTATTTTTTTGCAATTTCTAACTTTTTGAGTACTCTAACCTGGGTTGGTCTGGAAGAACTTTTTGATTAGTGTCGGAAAGAAGATCGATTGGCATCAAAAAAATTCTTTTATGAAAATTGCAATTTTCTTGCTAACTGTACCTACTTAATTTTTTAATTAAATCTGTGAACGGGGATCAAGATTTCGTGAAAAAATTACGGATTGTTTCATAAGACCATTTTTGTGTAGCTGCAGCTCACCTTACTGCCCGTTTACTGTTTCCACCCTGTATTACCAACTACTTATACCGAGGAAAGCCGATTTTCTTGAGTTCCGCTATTTTGGGCGCATTCACATCAAAAATCAAATTTCAAGAAAATTGAGAAATTACATTTACCTGTATTAGATTTGAAGTATTTACAGCAACTTTTAAAGGTTTCCACTTCATTGGATTTTATTCTATAGGTGTATGAAGTTAATTAATTTTAAACACAAAACCTTCTTTTTTACGTCTCTGGGTAAAATTTTAAAATAATACTGAAACAGGGTATTTCTTTATTTTTAATAATAAGTATTTACTCTGAGTTTCATGAATCTAGAACAATCTAAAATTTTTTTTTCATACAAACTTTACCCCCCCTTTTCACCCCCTTTTTAAATAAAAAAAATCCATAATTTCTATAGCCTAAATGTTATTCTGAGTTTATTTAAATAGATTAGTGAAGTTTTCATCAAAATCCGTCCGCAGTTTTTACGTGATGCGCGTTCAAACAAACAAACAAAGAAAATTTTAAAAATGGTTTTAATATGTTCAGTTACTTATTTTAAGTCACCCTGGTCGGTTTTTTTTTTTAAATCTTCAATGTACAGATTTTTTGGTCTCAACGATTTTATTATAATTATGTAATAGATTTCGCATAATTATCGGTTCGGCTAGGAAAATTTCAAAATATATTTATTTTATTTTAAGTATATGCATTTTGTCCCTTAATTGTGTTTAATGCGAAGTAGGGCTGGACTTTAGCAATAACTCACATTATACCTTTTATCTGCGAAAAAGAACAAAGACACAAACATTATTAGGGGTTCGTCACTTCTATAAATACTCAATTTAGTCATTCCATAGAACATGGCCACAATCACCATGAGGGTTTTTTTTCTATGTACCTACCTACTGAAAATTTAATAAGTAGGTACTTAGTTAGAAAGACTTAATGAAGTACAAACTCGTTGATATAATTTTATTTGAACTAAATCAATAAAATACAATATACAACATTATTTTTTGTTTACACTAAACCCGAAAAGGGGTCATTGTACTCATCATTTTGAACAACTTTTGCTATGGGACGAACCTTGAAATCGCGAAAAAAAAATCAGCTGTTCCCTACATTTATGTTCGCATAGCTCGTCAAAATGTAGGGAACAGCTGATATTTTTTTCGCGATTTCAAGGTTCGTCCCATAGAAATAGTTGTTCAGAATGATGAGTACAATGACCCCTTTTCGGGTTTAGTGTAAACAAAAATTAATGTTGTACAACAACAAAACAAAACAAATGGCCCGCTCTCCCCGCGCCTTCGCCCCCTCGCGAACAAAGCGGGTGCGACGGCGATTGTGGCTTTTTTCTTCGTTGAAAACGAAATGCTTACAATTTTTTGGTTTTTTATAAACCTAATTATTTGATAACTTGTACCGATTTCAATTGCTTTGTTGGACTGGTTATATGTGGTATGATGAGCAGAATAGAATTATGCAATAAAAAAGAAAGCCCCTATGTTCGTCGGGGCACTATTCGTATAAGGATACGAAGATGTTTCAAAAGTTTCCCAAAAATATGTTTAAGGCTATTAAGACTAGGCTTCTCGGAGTACAGGTACCTAAGTAGGTATATGTATGTAAGTTGGTAGGTAAACTGAATAAGTAATAGATACCTACTATTCATTATTCATCATCATCATCATCAGCCTATTAATGTTCCCACTGCTGGCACCTGGCACACAGGCGTCTAATTCTCTATGAGAGGGAACTATGGGGCTATTCATTAAATTACTGACGCAAAATATTTTCTCCCTGCAGAGTGAGGGACTGTCAGATGCGCTCTACGAAAGCGGTTGGTACGGGGCCTCCAAGAAGATTAGAAGCTCCGTACTCATTATGTTGCACAGGTAAATAAATATGTACCTAACTATACACAGTACCTGTAACCGAATACTTCACGAAGCCGTCAACCAAGCATTCTATAAGTAGGTAATAAAGGAAACAATATTTTTTACGGGAGTAAAAAAACTACGGGTATCGTAGGTGCGTTACCCGTGGTTTTTAAAACATTGTCTTGAATAGTACCTACAGGAGTCATGGAGGTGTTTATAGTAAAGTTATAGCATAAAAAGTGTGAAAAGGGTATGTTCAAGTGCTCACGCCAATGCTGGCAGTGGGTATGTGCTCGTGCCAATGCTGGGGCCCAGTGATACCTACCTACCCTTAAGCCTTTGAAGGGTAGGTAACTTATAGGAAGATTCCTAACAGGATATGGGTATTATACTTAAGTTACTTTTGGTTTATGCTTAGGT
Organism: Xestia ashworthii; assembly: GCA_950022955.1. Lineage (NCBI taxonomy): Eukaryota > Metazoa > Arthropoda > Insecta > Lepidoptera > Noctuidae > Xestia > Xestia ashworthii. The sequence continues at coordinate 13,931,669 of OX465570.1, read as the reverse complement.
ACCAACTTCCATGTAATTAGCACCGGATGCTCACCGTTTAGGTACCTACTTTTCCGTGAATTTTCTCGCCTTATCATCGAGGCTAGGTTGGGCAAGCCGGTAGCTCATTAGTAACCTCAGCTCGATACTAATTGCACCATCCACAGTCATAGTAAACCAACTACTTACTATTACAACTAGGGTTTAATATAACTTCACTGTTTATTATTCAGGAATTATAATTGAATATTAGAGGCCAATTTCGCAATATCCAGATAGGCACGATTGACGATAAATATAGATACAAATTACCAATGGATCTGAATTTGGATTAAAATGATCTATTACAACGCGCAACGGCTACATATTTATATAAAAACAAAAATTGTCATAAATCTCGGCGAGGGGGGCCAGGAGTCCATAGCACAGGGTATCCTAGTTTGAACTCCTGACTCCCACAAATCTTTGTGCCTTCAATATTTGTAACACCTTATATTGTAACTGTACTTTGTGGGAGCAAAATAAATTTTATTATTATTATTATTATTATTTATCCAAAACCCAAAAAGCTTATGTTGACCTTACAGCTACTAGGCTGAAGTGGAACTGGGCTGCTCACATCTGCCGCATGTCGGAGGAGCAATGGGCAAAAATTACCACTCAGTGGATACCAAGTAGCAGGAAACGACAACGCAGCAGGCCCAGAAGGAGATGGCGGGATGAGCTAGACTCTTTCGCAAAGGATTGACAATCGCACTACATCGCGTTGGAAGGGTGGCCTTTGCCCTGCAATTGGACAATAAAGGCTTATAATAATAACTAGCAGATGCCCGCGGCTTCGCCCGCGTCAAATAATATACTAAAACCTTCCTCTTGAATCACTCTATCTATTTTAAAAAACCCGTATCAAAATCAGTTGCGTAGTTTTAAAGATCTAAGCATACATAGGGACAGACAGACGCGGCGGAAGACTTTGTTTTATAATGTGTAGTGATAGTGATAAATACAACGGGTCTAAAGCGAGAAGTGTTATTATTCATGATAGCTTCGTTTTCACGGATAATCAGCGAAAAGATTTTTACGTAGGAACTTACATCACTTACTAATCAGTTTATGACCTTTCAGGGCTCAGAAGGACGTGCATGTGACTACGTATGGATTTTCTATCATTTCCTTGGCGAGTTACACTACGGTAAGTAGGTAACAATTTTCATGAATGTCCACTGTGAAAGGCTAGCTTTCAATATAGGGACAGTAAGGGTTGAACCACATCTAACTGTGACACTATAGTGGCGCTTGCATAACTAGTTCCAACAATCGTCTTGGTTTAAAATATGCCATTTTATATTTCTAAACACTAAACAGCTTGACCCAATGAGAGGTTTTCTTATTGAGAATAAAAAAAATGGTTTCCATGACCTCGATAGATGGCGTTGATCTGACTACGTTACTAGGTGCCAAAGCCAAAACGTTGAAGAAAACACATATCACATACGCTCGTTGACTGACACTTTCGTTTGCATAAGCTTCCGAATAATAACCATTAGGTCCACGTGAAATAATGTGACGTTCTGTTCCTTGCAGTAACGTGGCGAGATTAGCGCCATCTTTCCAGCGACTAGGGAAGAGTTGGAAAAGACAATCCCTCATTGGTCAGTTAGTGAATTTGCTATGACGCTATCTACACTGAGCTTTGACAGACCTTTGTCACTTCTGTTTCAGATAATCAAGACTTCGTGGTCGTACTTTACATTACTTCTCAACATTTATAAAAAGTGAAATGTCTAACCAGTCTTCGTTATAGTCGCTTCGCAGGTATGGTACCACCGATCTTATGCAACAACAGAAATTAAACCACGTAAAATAAAAATAGGTAGTGATGACTAGACTCGATTAGCAAGCAATAGACATTAATTGAATAGCAATTTTATTGTTAATAAATTAGTACAGATTACCAGTGTTTTATTTAAAAAAACGGTGTTTTATTTAAAAAGAACGGTACATATTTATGTACCGGCTTATAACCAATCAGTAATAAGCAGCCTTTAACATCAGTTTACATCAGCTCGTTTGGCGTTAAAAAGATTAAAACGCAAAAATCATAGCTAAATCTCAAAGCCGAGTTTTGAATCTGTGAAAGTGTTAGAGTAGTAATCATCAGAATCATCAATACAACCATCCAAGCTCTTAGAGGTCGAGGAACGAATTTTTCAAGGTCAAAGTTGGTCTTCGACCTTTGTGAACTTGGAGGTTTGTGTTGATGATTTTGATGATTATAATTCTGTAACTACATCCGTCTTACAGTCGCGAACGATATTTTCATCAACATACAACCTATCACTTGCCTGCAAGTGGCAAAAAACTTGAGAAAGTTTGAATTTCGCGGGCCACCTTGGAAGCATCAGCCTTAAGTTTACGAAGAATAAACTTGTCTTTGATTTAAATGTCATTCATTCACTTCACTCACTGACTGATGACTATAATTCGTTCATTGCTTTGCTTGTCTGTGGTTATTGTAAACGTAGTGATTATATACTCTGTGGTTTGTGTTTTACGAATTACGACGTGCGGTTGTGTGTACAAAATGTCGAATAAAAAAAATAAAGAAATTGAAGTTCCCGACAGTGAAAGTGAAGAAGAACAGGATTCTGGGAGCGAAAAAGACTCTGACTTCGATTCGGATGGGAACTTTGTTGGACCCGACAAGGTAAGTGTTATATTATAACCTAAAAATCACATGGCATGCCGCGTTTTATTTTTGTTTATTTTCCACTGCGACATTCTTTACAATTCTCTTTCCTGAAAATTATTTTTGTTTAGAATATTTCTTTCACTACGTTTTGTAAACAACAGTGTTTAATCAATTCTTTGAATTTTGTCATGCACCTGTTGTTTTTTTTTTTTCATAACATTATGAAACGGGTTGACACTGGAAATTTTATTAGTCATACAATCTCCTTTTTTTTACTAAGTTTTTTATTGAAATTTTAGGAGTTACAAGCAGACTTCGAAGGTCGTAACCCTGAGGATTGTGACTTCCACGGCATTAAGCAACTGCTGAGGCAACTGTTCCTCAAGTCCAATGTTGAATTGGGTGGCCTAGCTCAAATCATTATTTGTAAGTAGATTTTAAACTTAGAATATGGTCAGAGTGTCGCCTGTTGCCTTAGACAGGATAAAAACCTGTTTTTATTCAACATCCTACTGTGTTGTTGCTATTTCACAGCGATTTTATAATAGAATAAGCAGATTTTTTTTCCAACACATCACTTAGCAACATCACACCTACAATCCGAAAGGGTTAAGCGAAATTGTACCTAGTACAAGTAGTACATCCACCACCGGTTTGTTGACGTCCTTTAAGGGCACAAATTCGTGACGGAATAAACCCAATGACACTGTCTCATGGTAATTAAAATGTAGACCTGATCAAACTAAGGCTTTGGCTTAATTTAGACCACAAACAAAAAGGTCTTAGTAAGTATAAAGTTTTTATTTCGATGCCTCCTATGCAAAATTAAATTTATTTAGGAGCGTTTAAATGTTACGACCACTATCCATAAAAAAAAACATTATTTATTTTAAAATTTATTTTTTTTGTTTTTGTAATACATAATACTATTTAGAATAAATAAATATCGCTGGACATTAACACACAGCGCCATCTAGTGCCACACTAAGCAAGGTTTGTGTCGTGGACACAAGATAGTTGATATACTACATATATACTTTTTTGTTTGTAATTATATACTTATTATACATATAAACATCCATGACTCGGAAGCAAATGTCCATACTCATCACACAAACATTTGCTCCTACCGGGATTCGAACCCAGGACCCTAAGAACGTAAGGCAGCGTCACTACCACTACCCCATTCTATTCATTCTAGAATGGTTGTAATGGCACAAAAAAACGAATTTAAGTAAAAATTGTGTTCCGACCTTTTGCATGGGAGGCATCGATTTGAGGAAGAGAAAAATACATTTTATTTGATTCCAGCTCAAAACTATGTGGGCAGTGTTGTGAAGCAATGCTTAGATGATGGTGTGGAGGATGAGGATGATGAAGACGATGGCAGCGATGGAGTGTTTGGCATCACCACGGTCGTCAACATCACCAAGAGAAAAGTAAGTGAATATTACGTGAGGAAACCAGCATGCCCTTTTTCGGATGGGCAATCATCAAATGACTCCTCCCACTCTGGGCGGGAGGGAGTGTCAGACTTTTACTGACTAAAACCCTATGTTCCTTCCTCGCCTTTATGTTCCGGGGCCACTGTATCTCTTTCGAACAGAACTGCAGCCCCGGCAGGCTTGCGGGCCCCTTCCTTTTTGCTGTCATCTCTTAGAGGCGCGCGTGGAACACGAACGCGCCGTTGACACGGCCTGTCGTCATAAGACGGATGGACGACGAGCTAGCCCATAGCTCAACACAGCATGTCTGGGATATAATTCTCAACTCCATGTAAGGTCAGAGGCCTATGGGTAGCATAAAAACTTTGACACCAGGTTAGGCACTAACCACACAATAAATTATTATTAACTGATACTGCTAGCCTGTCATCCCACTGCTGGGCAAAGGATTTCTGCTCCTCTGGTCCAGGGCCAATTTGGACCGCTGTTTGTTTGTAATTCCCTTTTACTACAATTTGGTTCAAATTATGGCATAATTCTTAAAAAAGCAAAGTCCTGTCATTCAGATAATAGTGGTGAATATTCTCTTTTTTATGAATTTTATTGCTCAACATTAATCTGCAAGAAGGAAGCCATTTGCCGATAAGCTTTATTTCCTCTGACCCATTTTATCACACAGATAGAGCTTTTAAATGTAGACAAAATGTCGGCAAAATGTTGCATACCTATACCATCCTCATATACAAGGTCCTTATTTGACCAACAAAACTGCTGTGGGTAATGCAAGGCAATATTATTAAGTTATATACAAAACTTTCTAGGAAGAGCAATGCATACAACAGATCCGAACATTACTCACGACGCTAGCTGATGAGAATGCAGATGACAGAACTAAAGCCCTCATTAAGAAGATACTGGCAAACGAGTCGGAACATGTTGGACTAGTCATCAATGAAAGGTAAGAGATGTTTTAAGTTACGTTTATACTTACGTAGTGTGGCGTGTCGCGCAATAACCCCACCACCGCCACCGCCGCACCAATCGGTGGTGAGCAGTCAGCGCCACGCCAGAACGCGCCACACACGACCTTCAAATATGTCTCTAACCATACTAAATCTATGAAACTGATATGCTTCTGGCGCGCCACGCCACGTAAGTGTTTCCGGCATTAAAGTTGCCTTCTCAAGTAGCAAGTCTTAAATCCTTGTCTAGTGCATCCTGGGTAGTAAGTCTAAGTGTCTTATAGTATAATTGCTGTACCACGCGACCTTAGTCCTCGTAAATTGATTATAAAAATACTATTTGAATCAGATTTTGTTAACAATTTCAAGGGTACAGAATCCTGATTACTTTTTTAATGAAAAGTAGTCTTAAATTACTCCTTATAACATCCGGTATATGCAAGTAAAAGTCCCGACAAAGTCGGTCCAACCATTTTGGAGATTAGCTAGAACAAACATACAGACAAAAATAAAGAAGTGCTTATGTTATAAGTATCGTAATTAATACTTTCATGTTATGCATTCAGTCAAAAGCTGTTATTGTGAAATGAGGGGTTTTCTTTTTCAACTCTTCCCTAGTCACTGGATAGATGGCGCTGATCTTGGTACGTTACTGCAAGGAACAGAACGGCACATAATTTCACTTGGACCTAATGGTTATATTCAGAAGCTTATGCAAACGAAAGTGTCAGTCAACGCGTATGTGACGTGTGCTTTTTCAAGTGTTTTGGCTGCCTAGTAACGTGGTCTGTTCAACGCCATCTACCGAGTTCTTGGAAACTACTTTTTTTAATTCTCAAAACAAAACCTCTCATTACAAATAGACACTACAATTTTTACACTAGTATAAAATATAAAACCACTTTAAACCGGAGGTCGACTCACCATCAATAATAATATTCTGTGGTTGCAGGATCCTTAACATTCCCGCAGCCATCAGTGTGCCTCTATTCTCGTCGCTGCAGGGTGAACTGGACAAAGCGATAAAGAAGAACATGCCCTACACATTCCAGTACCTCATATGGATCTGCAAGACTTACAATACTGGAGGTATGTCTATATGTTGACCCTTATTACATGTGTATGTTTAAGGCCCGGCGCCCACTATCGGCATCGGCAGTCGGCACGGCTGAGGATTTTAGGTGATAAAAAGCATTATACATTAACTTCATGGCAATAAATTAGAAATTTCCATGAAATATGATCGTAGTAACAAAAATACCACTTCGGTATGCTTGAGGCTACTGCATCGGCAGCTTTGAGGCTGCTTCGGGATACTTCGGGATCCTAAAATCCACCACGCGGGCCCGGCGCGGGTTGTTAGATGTCACATGTCGTCGAATTTATGGTTTCTATGTTAAAATGTTTTCTTTCACGGTTTTGAGAGCAGTGGTAATTGAATAAATTACATGAAGTAGCGCGCCTGCCTGACGAGTTGTAGGAAACCAGAGGTTGGACCAGCGCGGCGGCCTAAAATGGCCGCTTCAGTAGAACATAATATTAATAACGATAAAAATATTTAAATTCTAAAAATGGACTTTAACGTTATTAACATAAAGTCCATTTTAAGAATTTTAAATTTTTAACGTGATTCATGTTATGTTCGGCTTAAGCGGCCATTTTAGGCCCGCCGCGCTGGTCCAACCTCTGGTTTCCTACAACTCGTCTGAGCCGTTACCACTGAGCCAGCGCCGCTCCGGTTCGCCTCCTATTACAAGGGACTTTGAAAAAATGGCAAAATAGAGTTCTGCATCCCTTTTTGGGGAAGAAAGCCGTGAAGTTATACCATACATCAGTGAATGTCATTGTTTTGTAAACAATTATTGTATGCTGACATTTACAATGATTTTTATTGGATCAACATAACCCATTTTCAATAACTTACTAACAGGTAACGGTAGATTGCCATCTCTGTCTGTTTGACATTTAGTTTGATTTTTCTATGAATCAAGTGACAGATACGTGACGCGGAGAGAATATTTCAAGCTAACTTTGTTTATAGGAATACCGATAGCTTCGAGACGTAGGCATATTAACTAATAGTCATACGTAAGCTATATTATCTGTGACGTAAGTAAGTCATAGAAAAGGGCCGTTATTTTTTTTTAAGCCGTAGATTTTGTATTGCAATAGCACGCTGTGACGTCACTGTTTGGTCAACTAAATGACTCGACTATTTATTGATTTCAAAGCAACTAAAAATTGAATTTAGCATTTAATTGAAAATAAACCGCTTAGTCAGAGCCAAAATAATGTTTTTTTTTAGGTGTCTTGGAATTATTGTTTTATGGTGTCAACTACCCTACAGATTTATTTTCTTTATATTTGATTATATGCTCGATACCATAGTGTTTAAACCTAAAGTAATACTCTCTTCACCATCAATTACAGATGAATCTTCGGAAGTATTGTTCGCGAATCAAGAAGAGAAGCCAATAGCTGACGAGGCTCTGGCGAGCTTCGATGTAGACGTGACGGAACAGGCAGAGCTGTCGCAGTGGGACTACGAGGGAGGGGCACTCACGCCTTGCAGAAAGGTATCACTGATTCTCTTTTTAACCTTAGGATGGTTTTTTTAATGTAATAATATATCTGTCGCAAGCATATCGTAGAACACGCCGTATTACATAAAGGCGCGCCGGATTGCAAAACGTCGCTGTTATGTAATGCGACGTCTTCACGTTCAGCCGGAGACCCAACTGGTGTTGTGCCTAAAATGATAATATCATTTTTGACATCTAAAATTGAAGAGGACCTACTATTTTGTTTTTTTTTTTTACCTTTTTGTTTTATTTTGCACTTATCGCGGTATTATTGAGTAGTTTTCTAGTGATTATTGTTGTAAACAATTTATTTTTTTTACATATTCACATGTACACTACGACACAAAATGTGAATGTCCTGTTCTAGTTGTCCGTCATTTTTGTGTTTATATTTAAGTTGTGGTGTGGTGGTTTATATCCTAAATAAGCCTATCTTCTTTCTTCCGTGACTAGAGGGTGGGTGGGCCTATTTTTGGCCAAAAAACCGGCATTGCCATCCAATGTGGCAATGCTGCCAGCCTTCTGGGTACTTTTTCTGTTGACAGCAATGTGGACAAATTTCTCGACGCCCTGTAACCCTTTTTGATACTTGCACATCCTTATTATTTCTATTAAAGTCTTATTCATAAATATCCCCTAAAATAGGTTTTAAACACTCATTAGTTAAAATGCTCATTAGAGCGAATAAACCTACTATAAAATTCTCTATTCATAATCGTTCTATAAGCATAGCTTCATAGCTATGTTGTCGTTATAAGACGTTTTAACGTTTAAGTTGTCGTTCTGCTCAATCCATCGATAAAATGCCAAAACAACTGGAGTCTACGGCCATTTAACGCATTAAAAAATTGGGAATCAAACGAGCTTACCTGTTAAGCGAAGTCTTGATTCTAATTTTATGAGTGGCAATCTGAAAAATAATTATTTAACATGGTAGTATTCCTTATATCTACATTAACACACCGCGAAATTTAGAGGATCAAAAAAAGAATATTTTTTAATCCTGCAATATTCGTATGTATACTTCCCCGTTTTGACACATGTCGGGCACGTCACTTATTTTAGAGATCACAATATTGGGAACAATCTCTGTGTACAGAGTAGTTCCAAATACCTAGATTCACTATGTTTTCCTGAAAGGTTAAAATTGAATTAGGTAGACTAATTATTGCAGCTTTGGGGCTATTAGCTATATTATAGTGGTGGGTGGGTAATTATTTTTCAGATTGCCACTCATAAAATTAGAATCAAGACTTCGCTTAACAGGTAAGCTCGTTTGATTCCCAATTTTACTTCGTGGCAATCTTTCAAATAATTATTTAACATGGTAGATGTTTAGAGCTGGCTGCAATAATTAATTATTTAACTGATTAAAATGCAAATAATCCTGAGTTGATTTATGAAAATAACTTATGAGCTTCTTCTATCTAAATAGGAGTGTAATAGCTTCAATACTATAATTTTAAGAATATGTAAAAGATTTATTAAGTTTTTATATGGTAACTTTGGCAACTTATTTAATATAATCAACATTATGTCTAGCTTAGTTGATGCCAGCTCTGGTTTGAGCTGTTGTTTGGGTTGTATTGTGAGGGGAACCAATTATGAAGTTTAAGTACCACTTTCACTGAAGTGTGGCAACCTTACAAACATTAGGGCTTGATATATCCTAATAGGTAACTGTTTTATAGTTCCAATAGGTTAAATTTAGAGCTAACAGAACAATTAATGTCTTTGTTTTCAAAATTTTGCTCATACTACCAAGCTATGAGTTTAATGATACTTTCGATGCATTCTATTGAGGCAATGATGGTCTCAGATTTCTTAGTAGTAATTTTCTTATTTGAAATTCAGTTACAGTGTTAGTATTTAATGGGTGTGTTTGCAAAAGGCTCTCAATTAATTAGTGTTGAATTGATAGTATGTGCTTTCAAAGGAAGTCGCTGGCATTATGTTTATTTATTCATATAAGGGCCTTTTGTTAAAACACTTGCACCAGAAAAGTGCTACCAAGGTAAGTATAGAGCTCCATAGATGTACTGTCTCAAATGATAATTGCATAAATTAAAGATATAATGCAGCAATTTGACTTAGATATACAATGTCCAACTATTGTTCAATAGTAGATAAGCTTGTCTATTTAAAACATTGTTTCCAATTAATGTTACCTTCAATTGATCAGAAAACAGTAATCTTTTCACTTCATTACTATAGAATTAAACTGATTTAATTAGTACCTAGTAGCTCTTACTATCAGTAAAGCTTAAAAATTGCTAAGGGTCGAGTCTTATGACTAAATATAATGGATACTAAGGAGTTAGCTCCTTACTGGTCGAACCGAATTCGAGATGTAGTCAATTGACTCGAAGAAGGATGAGTGAGCTATTTTTTCCCAAACTGTTTGTTTATTTAGGTTTTTAGAAACTGATTTCTGGCTAATGTCGTTCATCTGTACATTAACATTATTATGTTTTCCCAAGCACCTTGTAATGGAGCAACAATTTTTTCCGTTTCATATATGTATAAGAAAAAAGGTAATACTCTAATGTTGTTCATCTGTACATTAATGTTATTATGTTTTCCCAAGCACCTTGTAATGGAGCAACAATTTTTACCGTTTCATATTATATGTATAAGAAAAAATGTAATACTTAGAGGTCTTGGCTCAATTGTAAATATTTGCTATGTTGCAGTGGGTTTAGGCAGAGCTGGCTCCACCATCTTGAGTTGTCAGTATAATTTTCCCAAACTATTTCAAATCTTACCTACTTCTGTCAAAACCAGCAGTGATTCCCTGACAATGTCTTTCAAGGGTTTCTGCAGTCAAAAACCAAGTCATTGTTTGACAAGCTAAGAGCAAACTGAATTGAATGCTCCTGGTTTTCTGATCTTTATAAATAATAAAATCTTTGCAATTAGTGGATAGCTATGTATGTTGTCTGTATTCAAGCAGCATTATGGGTTTGGCTAAATTGCTGTAATGTACTGTCAATTGCTATGAATTTTAGTTGGATTTTATGAACTCTGCATGAAATGTATGGCATTTCCGTTTGTCTCAGCACTCCCATGTACCTCCCCCCTTGTTTCAGTTTAGTGGAAAGCTAATAAAGCCAATAGGTACTCTAATTGGCAGTGAAAATGAAAGAAATTTTTAGTTAAAATTCCTCTTTATGACATGATGATATAATGTAAATCTCACGATATGCCTACCCGTCTTTTCGAGTATTTTGGTTGTGAGTTTTTGTTCTGAGTTCTCAACAAGGTTCATTTCAGGTAACTACAGCTGATTATGGGGTCAACGCCCGGAACCAGTGAACAATGAAATTATGTTTTAGTACAGTCTTGATAATAAGCAGTCAAAGTAAAGAGAACATTGTTTCTCTTAAGGTTTAAGTGATTTTCAAATCTAATGCAATGCAGAAAAAAGCTATCTGGTCCTGGAAATCTTTCCAAAAAATACTATTTGACTTAACGGAGTATAAATGAATTACATAATTAGTAGACCCATGATTTATCATTGTACCTACAGATTGCTAGGTAAAGCAATGAGTTACTAACGGATATGTTATTTTAGATTGGATCTATAATCATCTTAAGATCATAAGAATATTTTCTTAGTTCTAAGACGAGGTTGGGGTTTAACAGTGGAAATAAATTTGCAATTTGTTTTGTAGCTAAACCAGGTTTAGTTCTTAATGTCATTTCTTAATGACATTGACAGGTTGTTAGAACTTCAAACTGTGTAAGTCTTTATCCCTTTTTTCTCTCAATACTAATAGTTTTGAGTATTGGGATATTACAGTGCCTAGATTTGATGACAAATGGTTTCTTGAACTATTGTACTTAAACCAAGTTACTCAGATCATTATTATATTATGGTGTATAATTTGGTTTATTCATTACGGTACCCTCCTTGATATGTGCTCTTTTGGAGCTACTGACTTAACACTCCAGTATCTATCTTAAAATGTTAAGTTTGTGGCATGGCCACAGAGTGCTTTGATATAATCATACTTGATGTCGCAGCTTGCACACATAGTGTGAATATAACATGCTGTAAATATCTCGTATTTAGGCATGGAGATATAAATGTCCATGAAGTAGTTGCTGCAAGATTAAAATGGCAAGTCATAACTACATAGTTTACATTAGTTATATAAATAATAAATATATGAATGTGGAACATTAATTTGTAACCAATCTATATTATACTTGATGTAGAAGCTAAAATGCATTGTGGGCTTAACATACTGTAAGTATCTTGTGCTTATTGTGTTCAGTGTTAAAAGATTCTTGTTAATGGGATATTTTTATTGGTGTTTTAATTGTGCTGGACACAAACAGGTTAATTGATCTTCTTCCTATTGTTGTTGGCACAACAATATATTTGACCCAAAACTTAGCTACTTCTTGGTGTTGTTGATGGTATGAATCTCTGACTGTGCATGTATTAGTTATTTCGAAATATATGTAAATAAGCTATGAATACAACTACTGTCTTTAACCAGCTGGTGTATTTCTTGAAAGAAAGTGTTATTTTACTGAAGATCTTGTATAAAATATAATTTAATCAAAAAATTAATAATATTGATTTAATCCCGAGGTCGGCCAATGCAGTGTACTTCAAGCCATTCACCGTTCATAAGTGCCTTCTTTCCTTACATTATGATAGTGGTCAATGTTTTCCTTAAGATAACATTAACATTCTAATTTGTGTTTGAAACATCTCAATACTTTGGTTGAGTAGGTTCCCCGTAAGTTTAGTAGTGGAACAGGAATCTGTCATAGGTGTCTGAAACATTTCCCATCAACTGTTTTCCCATAGAACTCTGTGAACCGAGAGTCTTGCTCTATTATTTGTATGAAAAGTGTTGTGCTTAAATGTTAATATTCCTTCATAGCTGAAAGATTAAAATATTAAGTTTGTGGCATGGCCACAGGATGCTTCAGTAACACCATACTTGATGTCGAAGTTTGCACACACAGTGTGAACATAACATGCTGTAAATATCTTGTATTTAGGCATGAAGATATAAATGCCCATTAAATAGTCGCTGCAAGATTAAAATGGCAAATCTGGCATAACTACCTACGTAGTTTACGTTAGTTATATGTATGTGGAGCATTAATTTATAACTAATTTTAATTATACTTGAGGTAGACTCAAAATCCATTATGTGGGCTTAACATTCTGTAAGTATCTCGTACTTATGGATGGATGTAAGTAGTCCTGACAAATGTATGTCAGCCAGCAACTTTACTCACTGATCCAGGTAGCAAAGAATGATCCCGGATTCACTGCGAGAGGCATGATGCATTTTCAAGGTTATAATGCACACAGGAAAAGCATGGTCGTCTCGCGACCTGCTTGGTTATAGGTAGATGAATAGCATAACTTTGCATGTACTTGACCAATATCATGAAAATGGGACTTACCATTGGCTGTTCGATAACTTTGACCACATGAGATGTTACTGGTCTTGAAAATAGGCCTTACCTGCCTTTGGCTGCCATGCCAATTAGATTTTCAGTGTTAGAATTGTTAAGAAACAAGACTAAGAATATCTCGTATTTCGCACTGATATACCATCCAGTTAGTAACCTCAGATGAGATGTTACTGGAGTGTCGCGCACTCACTGGAGGAAAAAAGCTTTAACAAGCTTACGGCACACATTTTTAGTGTTTATGACCACCGTAGCACTTCGATGAGCGCTGTGGATATCGCGTATCCGGAGGTCAGTTAAAATCGGGTATTCTCACACCTAAAGGTTGTGGGGCCTCAAGGGTTACATGATCCAAATTGTTGTCAGGGGTACACGCTTATTCCAGCTTCGTCTCTGATGTTCTGTTGGTTGTTGTTGATTAATTTTACTCTAATCTCCTTCCAGTTCACTTAATGGTCGGCGATGAGCATAACTTGCTCGTGTTTCTGTGTCTCGGATTTACGATTTTCACTAACGATGCACCTAATACACTTACTGTTACGCGACATTTTGTTATTTTGGTAAAATGTTATGTAAAATTAGTTTTAAATGAGTAATTTGTCGAGGAAGAACTTTTTGCTGCGGTGATGATAACGCGCGAAAAAGAAAAGTGACGTGCCCGACATGTGTCAAAACGGGGAAGTATACATACGAATATTGCAGGATTAAAAAATATTCTTTTTTTGATCCTCTAAATTTCGCGGTGTGTTAATGTAGATATAAGGAATACTACCATGTTAAATAATTATTTGAAAGATTGCCACGAAGTAAAATAGTCTACAACGTCACTTGTGACATTTGGGCAGCATTCCAAATTTATTTGGTGATATATAAATATCAGATGGGTAGGGTTGCCATACGTCCCGTATATACGGGACTGTCACCGTATTTGATCATCCCGTCCCGTATTAATACTTGTCCCGTATTTCGACAAAATACGAAAATAGAGGTGAATGGCGCGGGCGGACTTCAATAATTTTTGTTTAATTTATTTTACACTTTTGATAAGTTTGAGATCAAAGGGAATCTGTTAGAAAATACATTAGTTTTTTTCTTCTCGCTATGTTGGAAGGTACACATGCGTGCTTTGTTATGTAGGTATGGTGTAGTTGAAAAGCCCCGTGTCGGTGTTGAATGTGTTATGTACGATTATGAGTTTTGGGTATCGGAAGAAAAAACGTCCCGTATTGGTTCCCAGAAGTTATGGCAACGCTACAGATGGGGCATGGCGAGATGGTGCATGCCATTACGTCATCTATGACGATTCAAGGGACATCGATATCGCGCTCACGGTAATTCGGAAACGGTATATGGACGCTCATCAATTACAGAAAAATTCGGAATACAGCCTTGGAGCAACCATTTTTGTAACATCAAAATCAGCTGTTGCACATTTGTCGGCCATATTTCTGTTTACTAAAGGTTTATAGTTGGTTTATAGTAGGGTCAACCTCTTTTTAAGTTATGAAGCCGCTATTAAATACTTATAAAGCATTTTAGCGTTATGAAACGTTTATGAATAATACTTTTCGGGATTCCCCTTATAACAAGCTTATAAACCTATTTTAACTTCTTATGAATAAGACCGTACGTAAGTGTGTAAATAATGTAAATAATTAGTCTATGTTTAATAAATAATTATACAAAATTATATTAATCTAAATTACTGTTAATTATATTTGTTTCAGATCCTAATATTCGATGGCAGTAAATTCAACCACCTAGTGAGACTTATCAAAGAGGAAGTGGAGGCCGTCTAACTTGCTTCTATCACATCCGTGACTATTATATTTATGCCATACATTACGCTGTATACATATTATATTTTATTATTACATACATATTAAACGTAAGCTTTACCTATTTTGTTTGCATTTGTTTTTTATTTGTAACTAACTATCTGATGTTAGTGGCTTGCGCCTGTCTGGGTTCGAACCTACGACTTACTGTTCGTAAGTCGACCAGGGCCAACACAAAACCCTACGGACCCGAACCCATTGTGCCCATTCCCTTCAAGCAGCTAAGAAGCTGGTTAGAGGAACACACTCAAATACAAGCGGAGAAATGGTGGACCTCGACACCAGGATGTAGGCAATCCAAGGAAGCTATGCCATCCCTGGATACAAAGGCGCCTTCTGCGCCTGGACAGAGATAGCCTGAGTCTGGTAGCGGGGACCATCACTGGACACTGCTCGCTGAACAAACACTTCCACTCCCTAGGTATCACTGACAGTCCCCTGTGTAGAGAGCGTGCATGGAGGCGGAGGAGACGGTAGCGCATGTGCTGGAGTGCACAGGCGTTACCAAGATTCGCGAGATCTTGGAACGCCAAGATAACTTGCGGATGTCCTGAGGAGACCGGGAAATTTGATCTGCTTCTGGAGGGAGGTGGGCTGGTTGGAGTAATTGGCCACCATGGCTCACGCACAATGGTCCACTTCAAGGACTAAGTGCGGAAACCCAAACCCCATGATAGATAGATAGTCGGGAGTCACCACCATTTCACCACCGGCTCCTAGCTAGATTATATCCAAGCATTTAAAGCAGCTTGGCCTCATTGGTTACATTGGGAATGAGCTATGTCACGCCATCTACAATCAGCTGTGGCAGGCCTGCCCCAAAGAGGAAGAAGGGACACTAAAATAAGAAGACCAAATCGTATTAGGGTAGATGATGACACACCATATTGGTGTGTCACCTACCCACCAAATCTATGAAACAAACGTGTTTTGACAACTCTTAAAAAGTATTTCATTTGATTAAAACTGACATACTTGGTTTTGTCCATATTCATTTTAAGACTCACTCTTCGAAAGCTCAGCTGAGGTCATTGAGCATTGTACTGAGGTCCTCCATAGTCTCAGCCATGACAACCTTATCGTAGTCAAACCGAAGGTGAGTGATGTACTCGCCATAATCGCCATTGGACGTATGTATGTAGTCCACGGAGCTAACAACTTGTAGACATGACTTAGAAGTGTGATCGGCCTATAATTCTTCAGCCGGGCATTGTCACCTTTCTTGAAGAAGAGTACCACTGTACCACCACACCCCTGCACCATATCTGTGGCGTTTTCCCATCGAGTATGGCGGAATTAAACAGCTTCTGAAGGGCCTTAAGTGCAGGTTGTCCACCCACCTTCAGGAGTTCGGCCGTAATTCCGTCATCACCTGGTGCCTTGTTGTTTTTAAGCTGTTTCAGAGCCATCCTAATCTCGTACAGACTGACGTCCGGGATGTCTTCGGTACCGTTATGTTAACTTAATTGGTTTTTTTTTCAAGGATGGCAAACCAATACTCCGTATGCCCAATAACACTGACGATTCCGATTCAAGTACGGTATGTATAAGTTGCATTTTGCATTGTTAATGTCGCCGTATACCGTTAGATTATAATCGATCTCGCAAGATTGTAAACTCTCGAAAGATTGTGAACACGGAACGCACGTCGCGCGCTGATTGGGCGAACGTCATTTACATCCATCCATGAGCTACAGCGTACGACTCGCACACATTGAGTAGCTTCCGGAGAGCTCCGATCGAGGGAGCCAGCAGCACCATATCATCCGCATAGCTCCATCAACGTAGCAACCGTCACGCGTGCCGCTGAGTCGCTCAACCACTACAATTGACAATGACATACTCGTACGTTACGAACCGAAGAACGCATGTATTACCTATAATGGAGCCGAGAACTGCTGTGGCAAATGCCGACGTTTTTCAAACCACTTAGTACGAAGAAATAAAATGACAGAACGAAATTTATTGTTTCGTTAGTCCATTGGAAAACGTCGTCTGAGACACGTGGGCTATTGGGCATTAATTTAGCCACTGAAATAGCCGCTTAGCAGAATTTTCTCAGCTCCAATGACAAAATTTGCCCACTTGTATTAAAATGCACATGCGGGATAAATAAGCAATCTGTGTTGTACCTACTCGTACGATTCATTGCTATTTACGATCTTTGATTGTAATTAACAATGTAACGAATGGTTGGCTTTATAATTTTATTGTGATTGGATTTGCTTTTCAATTTTATTTTCTAAAAATAATGATCGGGAGAGTCGTATGCGAACTTCAATATGGTATCGTTATATTTTTTACTTTTGGTGAGTAGATACCTATTCCTTTTGTCATCAATGCAACCCTCCATGTTTATAAAGGTCGAGGAACTGCTTTTTCAAGGTCAATGTCGTTCCTAGACCTTTATGAACTTGGAGGGTTTAACCCAATAACGACTCATCCGTCATGCACTAATTTGAAGTTTTTATTTTGTATTTTGGTTACGGAATATTTTATTTTCTAGGGTGAAAGCTTGATGATTTTGATGATTATAATTCTTACTTACGTCTTAATGTGGCAAGCAATTTTTTAATCAACGTTCAGCTAGCACTGGCCTGCAAATTGCGAAAAATGTATGAAATTTAGAATTCCGCGGGCTACCCTGACGGTTTCACCTGACTCACTGACATAATGGTTCTCCCAGATGGTGAAGGGGAAGGTGGGTATATTTTGACAGATTCTTTTTATTCTATTTTTTTTTATTCTCACCTAAAACTATTGAGGGGCGTTGAAATTTGTAAGCCCTCCTCCCCAACCTCCCCTAGTGTTGAAAGGGCTGTAACTTCGTAACGGGTAGAGATAGCCATAAGGTGTTTGAACAATTATAGTAGGCGTCGAATCCTGTCCGGTGGTAGTACCGGCAAAGCGTAGCGTAGAGATAAGGTCGCGATAGCTTTCCGGTGGTAGGTTAGGTCCTGAGTGGAGCGTAGGGGGGAGGTGGCGAGCGAAGCGAGCCAGTGAACCCCGTAGCGTAACGAAGGTTGAGTGGGTGAAGCGAAACTCAGGGGCGACGACAAGCAAAATTTATTGTAGGTAAGGTTTTTTTTAATGTGTAAAGGTCTGATTTTTAAATACGGTTTTACATTGTTATAGAGAATCTTTAGGGTTCTAAGACTGCTTAAAGGGCTCTGAAAGTGCTCTCATCATCTAATGGATTTGAAAAAACTTTTAACGATTCTAATTAATTCTCTATTTTTCAAGAGGGTGAATATTATACTTCTCAAAAACACGAAATCTAAAGCGCAAGCTGCGCGCAGCTCGCGTAAAGACTAGTTATAAATAAGTGTAATAATTAAAATCATCAATATAACCCTCTAAGCTCATGTAACTGTCAAGAATGACCTTTCATGAAAAAGTTTAATTGAATTTCGCGGGTTACCGTGGGCCTTCCACCTTAATTGTAACTTGTTTATGTAAGCTTGTTTATGTTAATGGTTTACGCTATACAGCGTGGAATTTTTCAATGCCACTTGGAGGGAAAGTACTCGAAATACTGGAGATAGCAAATTTTACTCAAAGAAACATTCCATTATTTTTAAAAAGAAACAAACCTGCATTCACAGATTTTCGAAAAATCGCTTGCCACACTCAGGAATCGAACCGACCTGTTTCACAAAATAAATGATTGATTGATCGCCTTATACCTACTAGTTTTTTTTAATAGGTAAGTCAATTTAAATTAAATACTACTTAAATATTTTTCAGATACCACTTATATCTGCATTAAGACGGTACGATGAACCTGATCAATATAGTAAGTTCTATAGAATACCGGAGTTATCCAATTATACAATATGTTAGTTTAAACGAGGGACATATTTAAACCCGCAATAGTCCATGCTTACATGATACTAATAAACATATGAATGAAAGAAAACACTTATATATAACGGATAGATCCATACCAAAAACTTCGCTTAAGTCTCGCAACGTGTGTACCTACACCCTTGCGCTTATCGCAGAACATGTGTGCGGTTCAATGACTTTTAGGTATAATCCATTTTTCCTTCATATTTTAAATCTGGCTTTGGACACGCAAATATCTAGGTATTACTACTAGGTGGGTACTACTAGGTACTGACCGAATGTTCGCAGTCGTTGATTGACACATTGCATAATTTATGGCTCCTCGCACACTATCGCTAGATAACACTTAAGCACGAACCATAATCCCAATATTCTTCACCGGAATGATGATCAGACTTAATTTTTGGTTATTCAAGAACACGTTTACAGGAGACTCTTAATATCGCGAAGTAAGCGGGTTTTTTTGTTTATGCGATACGCGGAAACGCAATATTAGACATGCGGAAGTAGCGGCGCTCGCGCATACACTGAGGTCAGCGCGGGGTGCCGCGGGGGTGTGCCCTGTTGATGCATCGGGGACAACACAAAAGAAATGGCGGAGTTTGCGCACGGAGCTCAGGATCAGCACGTGTTTTGCCGCGTGACACCTATAGTTCACTTCTTGCGCGCTCAGTGTCCATGAGTAATGTATTTTATTAGATTTATTAGACAATTATGTCAAAGATTAAGGTTATAGGTTTTATGCATATTTGGGTTGCGAATCGAATACTGAATACCTCCTCTCAATATGTCCCTCGTTTAACTTAATACGCTGTATAACATCCCGCCTGTAATTCCCGATGGGTTTACACATTTACATTATGTTACGTTTAAGTCTCATGTAATAGGAGGGAGCCTATTGCCAGTATCCAGGCTCCGTGACTGCTGGTCAGAAAGTAATGGAAAAACCCAATCAATCGACATGCTATACCTAAGTACACTGCATTCGAGATTGCGCCGTTATAAAACATTCTAAACCAGTATTTATTTTTACGTCTTTATATAGGGTGTAAAACACCTCTTAACGAAGCCGAAAGGCACTTGTTCTCCCCGTCATTGCGATAATTTTTTTGTTCTACGCCATACCTGGGAACCTTCTAGTTGCGGAGATATGGGGGGTCAAAGTTACAACTTTTTGACAAGTTTCTTTTTAAATACAAGTTTTTTTTGTAATATTTTAACTTTTAACACCTCCACGACCCCCGTACTATTCAATCCATCCATCAGCACAATGTTTTAAGTGCGTTACATTGAGTTCTTCCACAAAACATGATTTATAACCAAAGTTACTTAGTTTGATGTACAGAATGCTTGGTTAACGGCTTTGTGATGAGGTGGTTTACACCCTACTCAATGCTTTATACAGATGTATGTATGTACTTATGTATGTTATTTTAGAATAGGTAGCTATATTTTTCTGTGAGGGTTTTAATTAAAATTTCCTGAATTTTCTTTTCTACACACTGTACTGTTCTAATGTAACTTTCCTCTCGCGTGTCTGCTGGAAGAGATTTCTTATGAAATAAGCAGTACCTTTCTGCTCTTCTCATCATCTTAAAATCTTAATGTAGTGTCCTGTTAAGCATTTTGTGTACTATAAATAAATAGGTAATAAATAAATAACTTTAAATGGTTTCCCCCTTAGATATGTTGCGGGGCAACAGGCAAATACTTCGTATGTCCGAAAACGCAGATGACTCCGAATCATTGAGATTGGGTTAGTATGAGATTTGTTTTTACCAACATGCATAAAGAGACTGGCTCAAAGTTTGTTTGCTGCTAACCTTTTCTGTTATTTTAGGGACAGTTTCCAGTGCAGTCGAATGAAAACACTTTTGAATTGGCTATAGGGGCCGTACATCACGTGATTTTTTAGCATTTTAACTCCCCCTCCGCCTTGTTGATACGTGGTGAGGTTTAAGACTAACGCCCCCCTATCAAAATCACGTGTATTTTTAGTACCTACCTACAAACAAACAATTTTTTGGAAACGCGCTCGGGGACTTCGTTCATTGCCTGCCAACGGCGAGTCAAGGTCACACTACACGCCGCAATTCGCTTTAGAAATCGCGCGTTTGACGAAAAATTACTACACATGATTATACACACCAAAAACAAAATAACTGCACCTTGTGATATTTGCCAAACCCCCTCCCCCTTTTTGAGCCTCATGTGATTACCGGACGGCCCGTTGTAGCAGTTTAGATTCTTTGAAGAACTGAATAGCTGCATCCATGCATAGTAAATTAACCCTTAAAAATCGGTTTTGGCTCGCACCCTTCTGCCTTCCCTCCCTGGCCCGAAACTGGCACCGCCCTTATTTCTGCATTGAAAAAAAATGGAAAATAAACTTAGAAGTATTAGAAAATACTTACTATTTTTATTAATTGACCTTCTCAGGATCAATTAAGCTTCACAAGAAACATTATCTAACTAAGAAGCAACAGCAACTGCTTCGGAAAAGGAAGGGAACTAAAGGTCAGTTTACTTTTTTAATAATTTAATTGGCAACAATCGTTCCTAAGAAAGCTTACTTATACGATTGAGTTCAAGTAAAGCCGCTGCGCACGGAGAGACTATGCACGATTTTGCCGTGGTGGTTCCTCGCATTGGTCCCGGCTGTCATTTGTAGATCTTTGACAGTCGTTAGGTAGTCAGTGGCCCAAAAAGTCTGACAACCAGTCTTACCAAGGGGTATCGCATTACCCAGTACTAACTGGGTTGTGGAGGTCTGACAGGCAGCCGCTCCATGTAAAATACTGGTATTCAGCGGCATCCGGTAAGACTGGAAGCCGACCCCTACCCATAGTTGGGAAAAGGCCCGGTAGATGGCGAATTTGGCGCGGTGGGCCACGCACGCCACAGTTGTACATAGTCGTGGGCGTGTAGTATGTAGGTACTGCAGTGGAAACGTAGACCCACGTCGAACAAATGAATCCAGTGAATTCACGCAGTTTGAAATGCGCCGCGTGTTGCAAAGCGTGCACCGCGATGGGTTTTAATGTTCGTTAATGAGTATTTCATAAGCGAACTAGCTAATGCCCGCGACTTCGTGCACTAAAACTATAAAATACCTAGGTAAGACCTACCCCATGGAGCATCAGCATTAATTAAGTATTTTCTAGATGAAAAGAGTTCATACCACACAGTGCAGCCTAGTGATGAAGATAACAGTCGAGACAAGACATCTGATGACTCCAGTAAAGAAACTGAATCTTCCACGCTAAGTAGTATAAGTATGTATTAGTTGCGTTGTTAATAATCTAAAATAATCGCCCACTTACCATTATTTTTATATAAAAATTACTGTTGACCATTCATCAAGGGCGTAGCTAGGATTTTGTAAAGGGGGGGGGGCAGTCTTAGACAAACCAAGAATATTCAAAGTCGATTTTCTCGTAAACTGCTAAGGTAGGAAATTTTGTTGTTCGAGTAATAATTGGAACCAATTGAGTACAAATTATTGACCAAATATGGAAGCGATTGGCGTTAGTGGTCCGGCGGT
Source organism: Xestia ashworthii (assembly GCA_950022955.1). Taxonomy (NCBI): domain Eukaryota; kingdom Metazoa; phylum Arthropoda; class Insecta; order Lepidoptera; family Noctuidae; genus Xestia; species Xestia ashworthii. Next base: position 13,909,333 of record OX465570.1, on the reverse strand, counting down.
AGTCACGGACATAGAAAATTGACAATGGGAACGATGTACTGAATACCTACGTGGTAGGTACTGGTAAGCGTTTTAGCTTCGGTGTCCCTTGCACCCCGTATAAAGGGTGTAAAAAATCTCATAACGAACCCGAAAGACACCTTGTTCCCCCCGTCATTGTGATATTTTTTTGTTTTACACCGTAACTAAAGGTACCTACTTTATATTACGATTGTATACGATATTGGGGGTCAAAGTTCAACTGTTTGGCAAGTTTTTTTTTAATAAGTAGGTACAAGTTTTTATTGTAAGATTTTTACTTTAAACATCTCCACGACCCCCGTACTATTCAATCCATCCATCAGCACAATGTTTTGAGTGAAAAAACATGTTTTTTTTACCCGAGAAAAAAAAGTCGTAACCCAGCAATTTTTTTGCGTAAAGTTACCGTAAACCGGGGCTATTTGGGTTTTGGGGGCTATTTGCGAAGGCCCAGAAATCGAACAAAAATATCGATAATTGTCGGCCGGTGTGTGGTAGAAGTTTTTTACAAACTCTAGCAACACTTTGATTGGCTGCCACTGAGAAATTCCTGATGAAAAAACCAAATAGCCCCCAAAAACTCAAATAGCCCCGTTTTACTATACCTACTTAGTTTGATGGAGGTACAGAATGCTTGGTTGACGGTTTCGTGATGAGGTTTTTTACACTCTGTAATAATATTGCGTACCTACCTCTTATTACTAACCAGCAGGATTGTAAGCCATACAAAAAAGGGAATTAGAAAAACAAATCAATTTATTATTCAATGCTAATGGATGGGGCTTACCTATATCTATTGGATTCCCGGATGCTGTTTAACTTTTGTTAAATATTTTTTAGTTTTACATTTTTTGTATAGTAAGCAACGACTTATTGTCGGGCCTACGCTGTCCCCCCATACTTTAGTACCTACTAATGCAGATAAGTAACATAATAATATTGTAATACCAAATGATTTGAAGAGAGTAACCATGGAGTTTCTTGCCGGTTCTTCTCCATGGAATCTACCAAAACGCGAACCATGCACCTTTTTGACGTTTTTTATGTGCCCATCTAGGCCTATGTGAAAACAAATATTTTGATTTTGATTTTTAAAAGAGAGATGAAACGCTGGACTGCCGCTATCTCTGAATTGACTTCAACATTACGAATTCACGATCATGAACACCAGCAGGATCACTTCCAGGGGGCTTTTCTGTAGCTCCACAAAAAGAGATCGAAAGGAGATCACCCAGCCTCCATACATTTTTGGGCTATTTTCAAAAGTCAACCAAAATAAACTTATTATTTGGATAGAGCATAACAAAATAAACATTTTTTTTACTATAACACCTAAGTCGTAAGTCAATTCACCGAGAAGTTATTCTACCACAAAATATCTGAGGTCACCCAGATTGGGATATTTTTTTTTGTCGGCCAACTTAAATAAACGCAATTATTAAATATAACTTAGGGATATAAACATTTTTAATATGCTACCCAAGTTCTATACCCAAGTTTCAAATAAATAATAATGATAACTATACTACAAATGCTACTGGTCGATGAAGACGCTTATCAAGGGAGATATGCCAATCTCCTTGAAGCCCAAACTCATCGATGTGTTTTTCCTGCCCCTCCTAAACAACGGTTCTCAGACCTAGTCACTAGTGGCGCAGGAGAAGAGCACCTATAAGGCAGCAGTGTGTTATTTAAGGTTACTAAAAGACAAGTATAAAATCAATACAAAACAAATGCCTAACGCGTCCAGATCATCAGCCTGAAGATAGACGGCGCCGCCAAGGCCGGCCTAGAAAGAGGTGGCTCGGTCTGGATGCTGCGCTCCATCGCTCTTTGGCAGACCCCAAGGCGTAACTTATGCAATAAGTTGAGTGAGTAGGTCTGAACTCCGTTGTTTAGGACGGGCAGGAAAAACTTATCGATGAATTTGGGCTTCAAGGAGATCGTGATAATTATATCTCCCTTGATGCTCATCTTCATCGACCAGTAGCCCTTACATTACAGTAATCATTATTATTTGCTTAAATCTTGGGTATAGAACTTGGGTGGTATATTAAAAATGTTAACATCCATAGGCTCTATGTAGTTATTGCGTTTATTTTAGTCACAGTCAACAAAAAATTACCCCAATCTGGGTGACCTCAGATATTTTGTGGTTGAATAACTTCTCGGTGAATTGACTTACGACTTTAGTATAACAATAAAAAATGTTTATTATGTTATGCTCTATCCGAATAATAAGTTTATTTTGGTTTTGGTTTGACTTTTGAAAATAGCCCAATCTGGGTGATGTCCTTTTTCTTTGATTTCAAAAAATGAGCACAGGATAATTCGGTAAATGAATACGGTTGTGGAAACAGGACGTTTGGACGAGTGGAGAAAGTTTGTAATTGTAGTTCAAGGCGGTATTAACACACGAGCCGTGAGGCGAGGGTGTTTTTGAGCTGAGAACTGCAATAACAAATGTCCACGTGTATCAAACGACGTTTTTTAATACATTTTTGAAGAAATAAAATAAAATAAGTAATGTAAAATGTTTGTGTCACGAGACTATGATTTAAATTTTATTTTTTTCCGCGCTTTGCTTTCGCCAGGTTGAAGGAGAGGCAAAGGTATGAAGCCGATATACAATATAAAAAAATATCTTTTTAAAATTTTTGAATTTAGAACATAAATAAATGTTAATTTGTTCATAAAAGTAAACATTAGTAATAAATAATCATGTTTATCTACGATATTGAATTTATAAACACTATTTGAGTATTCAAAAAATGTTATAAAGGAAGACGTAGATCGCTTTTCCGAAATAAAAAAAAAACATTCACCTCTGACTCTATAGTCAGAGGTGATGTTTTTTTTTTAAATTATGCAATGAACCAATTTGGACTAAGTATACCGAGGCACGCGTTTGAAATACACTGGATTTTGAACCTAATCGTAGTGCGAAAAGAACCAGTTTTCGAGGAAGTGTATTGAAAAATCTCATGATGTATATTAAATTCGGAAAGGAGAGACCTATAATACATAATCTTAATGAATGAAGTGTTTTCCAGGTGAAGAAAGCGAAAGTTACGAAACCAGTGAATCTCCCAATCCCCTTTCATATTTGGAGAAATTTTTCGTTCAGTGGTTCGTACGCCTGCACGGTACGTATACAATTTTGACAAAAATCATATCTAAGTTGTCCCTAACTGGTCATAGACCACTGCGACATTCTTTTTAGCACCTGTCACCTGCCGACGGAGGCGTCATCAGCCTGCGATTAACCAAACGTGACTTTCATACGTGATTTATGGTCACCTATCCGTAGATCGACTCGGTAAGCGTAGCTTCACCTTCAATCGATCTGTGTGCTCTTATTATTTAGACTCCTCATTCATCCTTAGCAACGTCTTTCGATGATAATCTATTAACGTCATTTTATATTTTTCACAACAGCTTGACCTCATTGGTTAGATTGGGACTATGCGATGGTCACGCCATCTACAATGAGCTGCGATAGGCCTTCCCCAAGAGAGGGAGGACAGGCACCAAAAGAAGGGAAAAAAGACCTAATCTTAAATCAAGTGTTTTCTAGGTAACCACACTTGGTCCAAGATGGTGCCACAGGACGAAGCACTAAATAACACTAGTCATAAATATAGCCGTCAAAAGCAGTCAGATGTAGAAGTTACCACTCAACCTCCTAGTATGATGGAAAAACTTTGGTTTTTTTTCGTCGGAAATCACAGTTATCCAAAACACATATTTGGGCGTTCAGGGCGTTTTCTTCAGATTTATGAAGGTACGTTTATCCCGTTTACGAGAAGTGGCAAGGGGGCGCGTCAGTGTCCGCGCGACTGGCACAGGAGGGGCCTCTTGTAAAGCCTTGTAAGTTGTCTATAAGCAAATGGCTATACTATTTTGCAATAAATCCATTGCCGCTACCTAAGTTTTTCGCTAAGTGACTGGACATGCAATGTAAAAATCTCCAAACGATAGTTCAATAAGCGCATGCATCGCGTAGTACGGCCGCTGCTTCTTACGACGAGTTAGTGATGTGCTTGTGTACCGATGTTTTTTTGTGGGTAAGTTGTACGGTGCATGGCAAATACACGATGTGTTTGATGACTGGTTTATAATTAATTGTGTACTACGTAGTTATGCTGCCATTAGGCATGGAGGCCATATTTTTAGCTCCTTATAAGCGGTGTAAAATGCCTAACGCTTACTGCACCTGTGGGGTACCAGCCTCGCTTTAGGGCGTCGCTGGGGGGGGGGGAGGGGCAGTAATGGGACATGCTGGATCTGAATGATATAATTATTTAAGAACTAATCTCTTATAATTACTGGGTTGTCGTCCAGCCCCCAGCCAGCACCTTGCGGAAATGGAACCGGATCTTGCGGAACAACAATATGGTTTCCGTAAGGGGCGCTTGGCCCTGTAACACAATGGCCTAAGAAGGAATATGGATGGGTTTTAATTAGTAAAAGTCTGACACTCCCATCTGCTCCGCACAGAAGAGCGGGAGGAGTCAATTTATGATTTCTCTTCCGAAAAAAAGCCTGAAAAAAAAGGGGTACGTATTTGAATATCGAAGTCGATTAAAATACCAATGATCAAAACATCGAAAATTTAAATATCGAATATATCAAAATGTCGAAAATTGTTATACCTACCTACGCTTAAAACGTCGAAGATAGAAATGCCGAGTGATTAAAATTTCGAATGATTCAAAATATCGAATGACATTATGCCTAAGTTCAAAATATCAACATTTAATACATCTAAGTTCATAATATCTACGTTAAAAATACCTACTGGTTAAAATAGGATATTTAATTATTCGATACTATAAACTTTCGTTATTTTAATTTTCGGTTTTATGGTCGTTCGATATTTCCATTTTCGATGTTTTGAACATCGATATTTTAACAGTAGGTATTTTAATCTTCGATATTCAAATACGTAAAAAAGATAATGGGGGGGGAGCCGCACGGGCGTCAAACACTAACCAAGAAAGGCAGTTTGGGATCTAATTTAAAAAGTTATTATTTCGCTAGCGGACGTCACGCGGTTTCACCCGCGTAGTTCCCGTTCCCGTGGGAGTACGGGGATAAAATGTAGCCTATGTTACTCAGGGTGAATGTAGCTTTCCAAAGGTGAAAGAATTTTTGAAATCGGCATAGTAGTTTTTGAATTTATTCATTACAAACATACACACAAAAATAAAAATTTATCCTCTTTATCCTCTCCTCTTTTTTTTTAAACTTTATTCAGAAAACCTTCACAATCAAGAGAATCTCGAAGTAATAGTTGTTTTTTTTTAAGCTTATAAGAAAGCTGGCAAGCTAGTACTTCGTAAAGCCTATAAGGACATTGACCTCTCCGAGTTACAAGATGGTAGAGCCAATAAGGACATTGACTCACCAAGTTAAGTATGTATTGTTTTCATTGTTAATATTGGGACATTTAGATTTTTGTATGATCGATCTCCTGAAAAAACCAACACTCATCTGAAAGATCATCTATTTCTTTGTAAGAACCACTGCTACATCTTCCGAACAATGGAGAAAGTGGTTGCTGCAGCGATTTTGAAAGTCGCCCTCCGCGCAGCTGTATTTGGCGTTTTGTCAGCAATCACGCGGTTCCTTTCGATTTGTACTGATTGAATACACGTGTCACGGTCACGTATGAAATTTTACGAAACTTGGGAGTGATAACATACTAGAAATCCTTTTATATTTTAATAGCGCCCAGGTTTTTTGCATTGCATACATTTTGTGTTCCCCTATTAATAACGTGACTAATTCTGTAGGTGAAAGCTAACGGACCTTAATCTTTTTGACGCCATTGTCACATATACGTGACAAGCAAGCGCGTGCCCTGTACGCCAAACAACAAAAATAGACAAAATAGTAGATGAAATTGTGGCTTGGCGTGGAGGGCACGCGCGTGCGTTTATGCTGTGGCGGTCCCATTTTTTGGATTTTAATTCAAAATACCCGTATTGATCAAATGGTAAGAGGAGGAGGAACATTATGTAAAATTATAAATAACAAGGGACTTAATAACTTTACTTAACTTATTTCGGGTATGGACATCTTTAATGAGCTCTACTGAATGCTTTATAAAATGTGACTTAAGGGGCCGGCGGAGCGTGCGTCGTTCATACAAACGTAATACCAAAATAATTCGTAAACCAAACATATTCTTAAGGAAGTGTGTATTTATTTCGATTGAATTACATAATATCTAGGTTCCCAAATATATATTATCAATGGACATTGATTTAAACAAGAGTTATGAGAAAAATAAGTTTTCTATGGAAATTTTAAATTCCTCATATTTCTTCTAAATATCGTTGTCCTTTCAAAATATGTATTTGAGAACCTAGATATTACGTAATCCAATCGATATAAATACACACTTTCTTAAGAATATGTTTGGTTTACGAATTATTTTGGTACTACGTTTGTATGAACGACGCACACTCCGCCGGCCCCTTAAGGTTCTTCACTTTTCACCTACAGAATTATCTATGTATGATGTATCATCTGGGAGTCTTATCGAAAAGCTCTCTAAACCTGGCGAATGCGCCGTTCGCGAGCCGCATGCTAACAGCGCGCGTGCGTGCATTTCATGTTCGTACCGCCGGCGCCGTCCGCGCGCCCTCACGCTCAAGCTACGCGCCGTACTCGAGCGGCGCAGGTGTGCGCGTGACACCCAAGATGCTCCAGCAAATTCACAACTGAGGCTCATAGTACAGGCGTATGTGCGCACGAGCTGCGCGCGCGCCCCACTCGAGCCTGGCTAGGGTTGCACTAGAGGGCGGCGCACAAATGAAGGCTGTAACCGCACGCGAGCAACACGCGTGCAGTTCGCGAGCGACACATTCGCGGCGCATTCGCCAGCTCTGGACGCAACCTTAACGGCTCTCTAACTAGAAGTCAAAAATAAGCCTGTTTGTCTATCGTGATCCTCAACATTCATTTTTTTCTAATATAAAACCATACATGGTTCACTGTTTTAGTTTGTACGAAGAGATATTACGGAGAGGGTAATGGCCGCTATTGACACCCTATCTCTCAGAAACTACAAGTCTATATCTTTTGTTTCAGATCCTGACATTATTTATTACCAGTAATTACATCACCTAGAGAAACTGTTATTCATAGTGAGATTTTGGAAATAAAACAATTTCATGATTTATTTATACTTTTATTCTGACGAAAGTAGTCACAGATCTCTTAAACTAAAGTTAATAGTTATTTTAGCTCTTGATTTTGAAATAATCGTTCCCTATACAATAGATCTATAAAAGCAAAAAAAACACCTCAAACCTAATTTTAATAGAAAACATTATAAATTATCTTTTCTCATATCGTCGGTTCCCATTTGTAAACTACATATTTCATTACATGACATCGGAATAGAAGCACAGTCAAATGCGCAAATATGCACTAAAATCGGCGAAAAATGCACAAAAAATATCCAGTCAAAAATTTTGAATTCATAGCTTGGCTTTCATTGACGGTTCTTACTTCATTCAAATTATTGTCTATTGCATAAAAATTGTTGCAAAAGTAATTCGTTAAACTCAAATAATAACTTGTAACTTAACCTTAGTCATAAAATCTGTTTAGCCTTAGAAAAGCCTGGTCCTACGACGGACCGTTCTCCCGCAATGCAACAGCACTGTATAGAAAACGTATTAAAATATGCAATGATTACGCTTAAAAAAGCGTATTATGCATTTGAATATTAGGCAAATGCATATTATCCGATATCTACTTATTACATTAACGAGAGAATCGGGACGAGAGAGTATAGAAACACGTGGTACAACAATGTCGATTCTCTCGCTCGTGGAGACGGCTCCTTAAGGTGAACGCACACTTATCAGAGCCAAAGGAAGCGAAAGAGCCGAAAGAATCGAACTTTAGAATAACTATAAAACCTCGCACACTTATCCGCGTCGAATCGGACGAGTGGATTACGTTATACGGATGAGAAACTGTTTCTTTCGGTGCGGATAAGTATGCGTTCACCTTTAGTTATTTACAATCAAGTATTATTACCATAAACGGCTTTAGAGAGGTACAAAGCGTCCTTCATCATAAAATCTCTCAAGGAGCATAGTCCTTTCAGAATCTTGGAGTTCTGGTCCATCTTCTGTACGTCAGTTTCATTGAGGCTTTTGTCCTGTGTTAAGTACCCGTTTATGGCCTCCTCAGTCATCCAATGTGCTGGGATCTTGTGCATGTTGAACTGAGCTGGATCCGGGTTGATCGGCATCGGGGTTAGAGACTTCTCCCACGGCGTTATGTACTTCTGTTCTGAGTGTAGACCTTCTATGTATCTGTGGAAGAAAGTTGAGGCTGTTAATTTTTTTTTTTTTTAATGTATTTTTGACCTTTTGTTAAGTAGGTTTATGTCGTTGGTCTAGTAGTCGCAAGCGCGACTGCAATTGCTGAACATGAGGTCCTAGGTTCGATTCCCAGGTCTGTCAAAATGTTTTTAGATTTTAGCATCAAGATTTTTTTTTCTACTTTTTTTTGAGTACCTACACACTGAGGGGGAGCTATTACCTGATGTAGGCCTCCGAGTGCGTGAGGCGCTGCACGCGCGGCGGCGCCGGCACGAACAGCGGGTCGAGGGGGGGCCGCGCGGGGGGGGCCACACTGAGGGGGAGCTATTACCTGATGTAGGCCTCCGAGTGCGTGAGGCGCTGCACGCGCGGCGGCGCCGGCACGAACAGCGGGTCGAGGGGGGGCCGCGCGGGGGGGGCCACACTGAGGGGGAGCTATTACCTGATGTAGGCCTCCGAGTGCGTGAGGCGCTGCACGCGCGGCGGCGCCGGCACGAACAGCGGGTCGAGGGGGGGCCGCGCGGGGGGGGCCACACTGAGGGGGAGCTCGGCCCCCGGGGACGGCGTGTTGCGCGCCAGCGGGGACATGCCCGACAGCGGGGCTGTAAATACCGGGTAAAACAGGGTGAATTAGAGACGCATGGGGTGAATAGAGACCAAACTAAAAGGGATTTAAACGATTAATTCATCTGATATGTTAACAACAAGTACTTTATTTTATTCACGTAATTTTATTATACTCAAACATTTAGAGACCTTGTTACCATATTCAATCAAATCAAACAAACCACTGTACAAGTGCCCTATGCAAGTGTACCCTGAGTCAATGCCCGGTTGGAAACCAAGGACCCGTATAGAGGATTTAATCAGGTTTTTTCTCTTTCTTTCCGGTCAGAAAACGATATTTTAATGGTTAACCCATATGTTATAAAGGGTTAACCTGTATAATGATTAATCAAATATGGGTCTTATCGGTTAACCTTTTAACCTGATAAATCATTCCGTGATGGAAACTAAACAAAAATTGGGCTTTAATGGGCTGGTTATCTAGAAGTATGGACCCAGCCTAATTACTATTTTATAAATTCACAACATTTTTTAATATTAAGGGGCCGGCGGTGCATGCGTATTTCATACAAACGTAATACCAAAATAATTTGTAAATCAAACATATTCTTAAGGTAGTGTGTATTTATTTCGTTTAGATTACAGAATATCTATGTTCCCAAATATATTTTTTGAGAGGACAATGATACAAAGACGAGATATGAGGAATTTAAAATTTCTATAGAAAACTTATTTTTCTGATAACTCTTGTTATAATCAGTGTTCGCGTCGCTCCCACTGTCTTTGAACACCAACAATACGAGCCGTGTCCAGGACTGCTGACTAACCGCGTTATAATTATTATTAATTATTAATAATAATTATAACGCGGCCGTGTCCCAGCAGTGGGAACATTATAGGCTGGTGATGATGATGATGATTAATAATTACCTCCCGGTGACATGACTCCACTGCGCACATTTGAGCTGACCTGTTTCGGCGGCTTCTTAGAGGACGGCACGAAGTTTCTGCAATTTAAACGGCGTGCATTAGAAACATAGTAAGCTCCATGTTCAAAATTACTGGTATTCATAAAAATGCTAAGGAAATGATTACATTGCGACATAACGTAACGAGGAAAAAATTTAAAAAAAAAAAATTAAAAACGAACTATTTCCACATGCATTTCTTACAAAAAAAAATAACTCTCAATTTTGTTTCGGCAAGACTGTGCGCGCTACCGATTCAGATTTAAGTTACAAGCTTACAGGTCGAGAGCTTCGGTGTGCTTCTTCTAAATTGTGTCAGCCCAGAAGAGAGCCACTAGTTTGGCGCTTTTTGTAGCGTCCATCATTTCCTGATGTTAAGTGATATTAAGTGCCCAATCGTTTGTGGAACACCACCACATTTACACTTCTCTCTTTCATGTGCTCTGAAGTGGCTAGCATAAGTACTATAGTTGCTGTCAGATAAAATCACAATAGCGGTCATTCGCCTGTCACTAATGAAAATAAAACAAAAAAAAAATGAATCATGTATCGTTTTTCATTAGAAAAAAAGTTGAAGATCACGATAGATGAAGATTCAAGACTTGAACCTGCATTTTTTGATTTTCAAAGTTAAGGGGCCGGCGGAGCATGCGTATTTCATACATACGTAATATCAAAATAATATGAAAATCAATCATATTCTTAAGGTAGTGTGTATTTATTTCGATTGGATTACAGAATATCTAGGTTCCCAAATATATATTTAGAGAGGACAGTGTTATAAAGACGAGATACGAGTAATTTAAAATGCCTATAGAAAACTTATTTTTCTCATAACTCTTGTTTAAATCAGTTTAAAATCAAAATATATATTTGGGAACCTAGATATTCGGTAATCCAATCGAAATTAATCCACACTACCTAAGGAATATGTTTAATTTACAAATTATTTTGGTATTACGTTTGTATGAACTACGCATGCTCCGCAGGCCTCTTAAGAACTTCAATAAATGTGTGTGTGTGTGTGGTTTAATGACCGCTATTGCGATTTTAAGGCGCTACCCCGAGCTAAGTGGCGCCCTCATTGAATGAAAAGTACCAAAAGCGGCCGTTTTTGACAGTTTTGCCATCTACTTTGGATACTAAACATTTTGAGTCCTGTTTTAACAACGTAAAAATACTTTATCCTCTTTGTAACAAACTCCACGATTCAATTTTTTTATTTTTGTTTTCTATGCTATGCTACGATTTTTTATTCAATGAGGGCGCCACTTAGCTCGGGGTAGCGCCTTAACAGGCAGCAACAACTATAGAAGTAACATAATTGAGTTAAGTATCAGAAATGATGACATTACCTGGACCTCTCATGCACGGCCATCAATCGTCCGTTGCCCTTATTGACGTGCAGATCTCGTACATGTCTCAACAGTCTCGGCAGGTTAGGGAAGGGCGCCTGTCCCTTACGTACGCGCGCACAGTTCCGCCACACGCACGGGTACTCGTTCAGCGTGCCGCGGTAGTGTTGTTGCACGTGACCCGCTGCCGACACGCATGTAGGGGGAGACGAGTGAAGGTTAGACAGAGTGTAACGTAGCACGTGTAATCATAATACGCGCGATTCGCGAATCCTCGAGTTTGGTCTAGAGTCTAGACTATACCAGGGAACTTTCCACTTATGGAGATATTGGGGGTCAAAGTTCCAACTTTTTCACAAGTTCTTTTTTTAAATGCATGTTTTTAATATAAGAACTTTACTTTAAACACCTCCACGACCTCCACACTTTTCAATACATCAACCAGCACAATGTTTTGAGTGCGTTACAGTGAGTAAAACCCTAAAACGTGATTTTTCACCCCAAAAACAAAAGTAATTACCCAGTTACCATTTTTGCGTAAAGTTACTTAGTCTGATGTACTGAATGCTCGGTTGACGGCTTCGTGAAGAGTCTGTTTACACCCTGTATTTAACGTTCACTTAAGTAACCATATTATTATTTTAAGAAATATTTTGAGCAATAAATGAACGTTAACATTAAGGTTCCCTTACAACTTTATTAATGACTCAAAAATTATCGTGATTGTGTCAAATAAGTTTGCCGCTTTATATAAACTTACCTATAGGCCACGGCCACACGAAATACTTTGCGGGCTTTTTCTCGTGTTGGTCATCAGGCAGTCTTTCTGTGTAATATCAGTTTGTTCAGGCCACCAGTGTATTCAGTAACCAGTACCATCTGGTAGACTTCGAAACCGACCCAACTACACTGATAGACATACATATTTAGAGGAACGTAAAAACAAGGTGAAATAATATTTTATGACCTCATTACGCACTGGCCATCTTTACAACTATAAATTATTTGAAAAAAGAAACATTTTGACCGCCTTTTGTTTCCGTGTTTCAATTTTGTTTCCGTGTTTCAAAGTTGTAAAAAAGTTTGCAAATGTTAGCCGTACTTTACAAATTCAAGATTATTGATTAGTTTTAATTAATTCCTTAAAATTCACAATTAATGATGTTTTTATTTAAATTTATCATTTTTTTGCGTTCCTCTAAATATGAAAGTAGATTGGAGAAAATGTAAGCTGTGACCGTGAATCTGCTATTTTTTATGATACAAAAGACATCTAAATTACTCCCAGCCTGTGTTACTGACAAGATGAAAATCAAGGATTGCCAAGAAATTGAAACAAAAATGAAATACCAATGAACTAGTTTCTGCCCGCAATTTCGTCTACACGGAGTTGTTCACCGGGATAAATAGCAGTATCCTATGTGTACACAGATTATCTATTATATATAATATGAAATTCGGCGAATTTCATTCGAATTTCGCCCAGTTCCATTATTGATTGTCATCTTGTCTATTAAATGACTAGTTTTAGTCTATGCTACGATACTTACGCTCTAGCTTGGGTTTCTTGGTTTCGATATATGTACCGATCACTTGCAGCATTAAAAAATAACAAGACAATTAGGTATGGAAATTAATATGATACAAATTCAAATTGTTACTACAACTATGAATTTGATTTTAATTTAGTTGAGTGTTTTTTCCAAGTTGGTGCATAACTTTTTGCTTCAAAACATTATAAAATATACTTTGTCAGTGAATGATAAAATTTGACGGTTGGCAATGTAAAATCATAATGTCTAGAACGCCAAGTAATATTATGTAGTAGGTACAATGGCATGCAAACATTACAATTTTAACTTTTTATAACCAACTGCAAAGAGCAATAAGTAATGTCTCACTCAACTGAAAATCTCCATTTTACTAATTAGATTTTGTCGATCAGATTGAACTATCCCAGGCGTAGCATGACCACCGTAGAAACGGGTTTTGTCGACAGAAAATCGATAAAATGACAGACCAAGACAAGAAATCTATCATTTTGTCGATTCTTCCGTCGACAAAGCCCGTTTCTACGGTGATCATGGTACACGTGCGAAAGCATCAGTTACACAAAAACCTAGCATAAATATGTAATTGTACTACAATGTCAGCTAGTTACAAAGGTACATATAGCAGAAACACTTACTGTTACCTCCATCCCCGATGCAATGCTCCATGCAGTCTGATAGATCCTCAAATTGAAAGTCGCATGTATCCCACGCGCATTCGTACGTGGTCTCCATAGGGGTCTGTGAAAATATACGCGGTTTGTTCAAATAATGAAAATAAATGCAAAATTATAAATGGTAGCTATATAGTGATTGCTTAGTGGTGTGACCATGTGCCAAGTCATAGGTCTCAAGTTCAAACCCAAGACCTCTGATTTTTCGGATTCATGTGCGTATTGTATAATTATCACTTGCTTCGAAGGAAACAGCGTGCCTGAGAGATATTTCTCGACGGCATATAGAGCTCAAGTCACATGCCGATGGAACCAGGTTAGGCACTAACCACACGATAAGGAAGAAGAATGGTAGGTAAGACTAAAAACATATGGCTGGACCGTCGCATGCCCGAGAGCTCTCCCTATGTTCCTTCCCAAGACATCTCGCGAGAAACCTAAACGTAACAGAGAGCAGGCTAGGAACACAAGGCTCGACGAGCCGCTACTATAATGGCGCATCCACACATGCCGCCGTCTTATGCCGCCGGGTTTCAGACCGCCTTGCCGCTGAATGCAGGCCGCCGGCTTTACCGGCGGTTGCCGGCGGCCTGCAGATGCGGTTGCAATTTTCAGTAGTGTTGTGACTTTCGTCGAAGTTAGTCGTGTACGTAGGATTGAAAGATGTTGGACTATGATATAGTTGCGTGTATCGCAAGTGTAGTGTTGTATGTTATTATTCGTAAAAAGAACCGCAAAATCAAACGAAAGTAACGAAGTAGAAGTAAAGAAACGAAGTAGGCTAGTAAAGGAAAAAACTATTTTTATCAGGAAATAAAAAACGTGTATTTAAAATTACGTATAACAAGAGAAGTGAAGTAATAGACATATAGTTTGTCAAAAGAGTAATGGCCAGGGTGTGCTTATTAGACTAAAAAAGGTTTTAACAATTTACTTCTATGAAATTATACGACAACACTACCACTCCGTATCGAAGCCGCAAGCAAACTGCCGCCGGCAACCAAAAGCCGCGCGTGCCGCGGCTGATGCCGCGCGTGATGCGGCCGTGCCGCCGGGCATGTGTGGATGCGCCATAAAGGGTGTAAAAAGCCTCTTAACAAAGCCGTGTGGCACTGGTTCTCCCCGCCATTGCGCTCATTTTTTGTTTTACACCAAACCTGAGAACCTTCTAGTTACGAAGATATTGGGGGTCAAAGTAACAATTTTTTGAGCTTTTATTTGTTTAATACAAGTTTTTATTATAAGATTTTTACTTTGAACACAGCTACGACCCCCGTACTATTCAATCCATCCATCAGCACAATGTTTTGAGTGCGTTACATTGAGCTCTACCACAAAACATGATATTTCACCCCAAAAAATAAAGACGTTTCCCAGCAATAAATTGTTGCGTAAAGTTACTTAGTTTGATGTACAGAATGCTTGGTTGACGGCTCCGTGATGACGTTGTTTACACCCTGTATACACTCACACCCTCGCTCTGCCTCGAATTGTCTCGGCGAGAGTATGCAGACACAATCACATTTTTAAGGCAAAACCCATCGAGTACTACTAGTAATATTTTAAATGTGCAAAACCGTACTCAACTGTTTTTATTTACACAAAACGATTATACAAGATGCGAAAACATAAATGATTGGTAATGAAAACCAATAAATTACTTCATAACCAATACATCATACATGAGAAACAGATCTCAGTATAACTGCAGTACATCGTAAAGCCATACTCATAGTAAACCAAAGTTGCACAGGATTATTTCAAGAACAAGTTGCGTTTTAAAGGTTGCTGCCAATATTTCATGTACTTTGGAGTGTGGTACACATTTATTGTCTATTGCCAGAATCACAAAAAACTGGGCAACTTTAGTTCACCCCATACAATAACAATAAATCTACAATACTAACATGTTGCGCCATCTCCCGCATCTCCTCGGCGAGCTTGGCGGAGGTCTCCTCGTTGCACCTGGCGGCCCTCTCCTCCCAGCTCTGCTTGGTGGAGGCCGGCAGGGAGCGCCACTCGTTCCCCACGATCCGGGAGATCTCGCCTACACAGATACACTACGCTAGAACGTACCTTGGAGTTACACCCGGATAACTTCCGCGGTGTGTCTCTCTCTGGTCCAATGTGTGCGTGAATTTGAAAGAGGTTAAATTGGTTGTTAGCTGTGTGGCGGTTATGGTTGTGTACGATTTTTTTTATCTATTCAAATACCAATATTTTATGTGCCATTACTTTCTACTTTGCTGTAATATAAATAATACTAATTAATTGGCAACTCAGTGCTTTAAAAAAATCAAAATGGTTTCTTAATTTAAAAAAAAAAATGTTGACATTGCAGGAGTTAAATATACGAGCCTCCCTGCGTATCTCGCATCGGTGCAACGTTGACGCACACGCCTTGACAATGCACCAATTTTTTTATATTTTTTTCTATATTAAAAAAAAAAAAATTTGATGTTATGTACCACATTGTTAGTAAAAACATGTACCATAGTTTAAAAGTCCACCACAGTTTAGTAGCCTTAATATTTTTTTAAATAGTTTCACTACCTAAGTATATTAGCTAAAGTATATCCGCGCAGTTTTGACATGCATAACAAACAGTTGCAAAGCATATTACCGAACTGTGTCAGAAGGAGGGTTCTGATTTTGTTAACGTTCTAAATCACATTTGGATATTCTCAATACAGACTTCAACAAAGTAGAGTGTAATCCAGCAAACAAAATTATCTTTTACTTTTTCTTTTAATTTCAACAAAAATATTCGTACACATAAATAACAGCCATTGAAACAACAGATAATGGGTGTTACCAAACCCTTAACGAAGTCGAAAAGCAATTTTTCTCCCCGTCGTTACGATTTTTTTTTTGTTTTGGGCCATACCTGGGATTTTTTTAGTTACGGAGACATTGGGGGTCAATTTGAATGCTGTAACTTTATTTTGAATACTCCCATGACTACCAAACTTCCAATAAAGAAACCCCTTCAATATGGTTGAGTTGAATGGTGCTGATCCATGCGTCATGTTCGTGAACGAGCGCTGTCAGTTGTGACTGGTCATCTCTTAGTTGCCATGGCTTATTTTAATGAATTATTTTATTTTTGAATTGTATTTGTTTTATGTTTTTACTATGGACACTTTTACATCGCTACATTGTTTTCATATAATACCATCCCAACATGAATGATGTACCCAAGATTTTGTAACAAAATTATGATTTAAAAGAGTGTCCATGGAGTTTTTTTGCCCGTTCTTCTCAATAGAGATCAACGCTAGGGAATGGGCAACTACAGTACTTTCACAGTTTTTATTTCTTGTGACTGGGACTGTATCTACATTTAATGTTCATATGTTTCGACAATTCAAAAGTGCCTGTAACTGGTCTACTTGAAATAAATGCTTTAATTTTGATTTTGACCCAAAGAGAATTTCCCAGCAATAATTTTTGCGTAGTTACTTCGTTTGATGAACAGAAAGCTTGTTTAACGGCTTCTTGAAGAGTCTGTTTACACCCTGTATACACAACATAAATACATACTGCGTGCATTGAATGAGTAAGCGAACTACTTGAGTAGAGGAAACATTACCTACCCGCTTTCAAAGTTTTATCCTTGTTAGCTAGATTTACACATAGGTGGCGTTAGGTTCATTTACATTAGGATGATGTTAAGCTGTGTACACACACGAAATGGAAATACAATAAAACGATTTACCATTGTTCAATTCTTTTGAGATAAAAACACGTTAATGCCTTTTTTTCAGCGAGGTGGAGACAACTAGAGCGGTGCGAAAACATACAAGATTCGACCAATCACAGAAGAGACGAGCACCGCAATGTGTTATTCAATCAATATAATACGCATGACGGCAGTATAAAAAAATCCAAATCTATTTAGTCTGTCAGTTAGATTATTGAAAAATAATGGACACGTATTTTTTGTTTTTGTAAATCAATGAATATTGACAAAGATAATAATAATAATAATATATCATTTAATTCTGGTAACAAAAGACCCATATTACATATACCTTACAGACTAACATACATATTTATAAAAAACCACTAAACATTAAACTATTACACATGAGGAGACGGCGTCATGTTGCGCTGCGTGGTGTCGCGTAGCCTTCCGCGGAATCGCCGATATATGACACCCTTCGGCCAAAACTCTTCCTTGAGGAAGGTCTCAATATGATGAGTCGGAACTCGCACCACGAACGACTTAAAATTTGTGTTGTGGCGCGACTCCAACTTCTCTAAAACGCAACTTGGGAGTGGGAGGAGCTCGTGACGTCAGATCTAGCTAAAAATTGTACCTAGGCGTAACGTATTGGAAATTTTAAAAACGTCGTATCGTCGTCAATTTTAATTTAAGGCGATTACACGAGCTAAACGCGAGTTTTATAATTACTAAAAGTATATGATTCACTGCTATAAAAAAGACCAGTAAAATATATGATATTCTTCAGGATATATGCTAGCAAGATACTGATTTGGAAACATAATACAATTAATTTGGCTCGATAAAAAGAAATCACGAAGTTACCTCTAAAAATATCTTTCAAACAATAAAAAAACATACTAATATGCATGCGATCATTCTGATTTTTTGGCAAATAATTCTACAAGCAATATATTAGCATGATACTGTTTTAGTTTTTTAATCCCATCAATAGTTTTTTTGGAAATCGATCGAAACCACTCATTTCGAACTATTTGGCCCGCAGTGGCTGACGTAACAACCACTTTGTAGTGCAAGCTGATTAGAACTTTATTCTAACAGCATTTCAAACGAAGTTTGAACCACCACAAATAGAGTTGCTAATTTAGCTCGTCTAAGCGCCTTAAGTAACAAAAGAAAAATACGGGTCAAATATTTTTTAATAATGAACCTGACGGACTAATTAGTGTTTTTTTGTCGTCTACCTTATTGGTCGATTTCTTCATATCTCCTTTCCGCTTTTAGCTCGTATCCACGTTTGTGGGAACCAGAGCTAAGCCATGACGGACAGTATTGGTAATGTATTCATTGATTTTAAGGCGATTACATGAGCTAAACGCGAGTTTTATAATTACTAAAAGTATATGATTCACTGCTATAAACAAGACCAGAAAAATATATGATATTCTTCAGGATATATGCTAGCATGATAGTGTTTTGAAAACATAATACAATTAATTTATTATTTTTTTTTTTTTCTTTTTTTTCTTTTTTTTTGTTTTAGCGTGTTGGGCACCTTTGCGCCGGGAGCGATCCGGGGTGGGTTATTTGATATTAATTTGACTTAAAATAATTATATTATTTGCTTTTATAATAGATTTGAATCGATAAAAAAAATCACGAACTTGACTGAAAATATCTTTCATACAAAAAAAAACATACTTTCATTCTGATTTTAATTTAATTTAATTAATTAGATTCATTCATTTTTCATTTAATTTAATTTTTATTTTCTAATTTTAATGATTGGAAGAAGCACATAAGTCGCATTTTGGCTTCTTTCATTTAATTGAAATAATACCGATGGCAAAAAGAATTGAACAATGGCAACTCAGTGCTTTAAAAAAGCAAGATATTTTCTTATACAAACAATGAGAGATCACAGATACAAAATGGGTAGCAGCAAATATGAATAATTTGTAAAAACTTATCGCATATTCATAAAATAACCCTCAATAAAACAAGTAGTTCATTAACATATTTTCAATTATTATACAATATTGGCAATATCTGTTAACCCTTAAATGTCAGTCAGTGTTTTATTAGATTATGGCAACACTTATGTTTTACTTCTCAGTCTTTCTGCTTCCTATAAACCAATTACAGCACTTGACGTGCGTTTATTTAGCATGGGTCGATATTTTTCGTACTTGAAAATATATTTTTCGTTCTAGACTATGAAACTGTGTGGTATCAGATTTCGAACAAGTTTTGTTTTTATATAAAGCATTATTTTTCCTATACTGATTTCGCTTTTCGGAGTAGTAAGTTTTTATTTTAAAGAGGCTCGCGTTTGGCAGAAACTCGGCCTAAAGTGGACCACGCTTGCCTGGAAGAACCCGATCAACTTCCAAAGTCTTAAGATCAGGAACAGAACTCACCAAAGGTGGAGTCAGGGTTGTTGGCGACGATAGCCCTCCTGACCTCGCTGGAGTACAGGATGTAGCCGGTGACGATCTTCTGTTTGTTGTCCTTCTTCTTCTTGCTGCTGGCCGGGGTGGCCGTGCTGGTGCGCTCCTGGGTCGGTGTGGCCGTCAGGGATGGGTTGTACGGATTGCTGTTGCCGCCTGGGGGAGAAGGTTATACTTATTTGTGGCTGTGATGAACACTGAGTGTACATTAAATTAGCATTTTTAGAGTACGTCCGAATGAAAACACGAAACCCTATTAACACTCGTTCGTCTGGCTAGCACCTGTCACGTTGACGCACCAATTAAAATCGAGTTCCAACCCACTATCTACAAACCTGCATGAAGGAGGACTTTTGGCCGAAGGGTGTCGTATATCGACGTTTCCGAAGACGGTTACGCGACACTATGCAGCGAAACACGACGCCGTCAACGTTGCGTGTATAGTTATAGGTTTAAAATATGTATTAGTTTATTATTTATGTTAAATGTAATTTGTGTTTTTTATTTATGGGCCTTAGTTGCCTGATAATAAAACGATTAAATTAATGATTGAATATTGTAAAATGTCACTTTCCATTTCACACTGTCCATTTTACAATCTAACGGATTTTAATAGGTACAAAGAAAGTCAGTCCTTGACCCTTAAAAAGTCTTTACCTAAACAAGTGTAAATACATAACTGGAACTTGTAAAATTTAGACAGATAGTCGCACCATATAAATTGTCGATACCTCCAATAAACAACATAGCGCTATTTTAACAGGTATGTGTCCAAGGAAACCAACAAGTCTGCTAAACTGTCTTACCCAAGGGGTATCGTATTTACTGGGTTGTGAAAGTCAGACAGGCAGTCACTCCATGTAACATACTGCATCCGGTTAGACTGGAAGTCGACCCCAACATAGTTGGAGAAAGGCTAGGCAGATGATCATGGTGATGATGATATGTAGACCTACCTATAGAAAGCGGCGTAGCGGGCGAAGCGAGGGACGAGTCATCAAGCGAGTTCTCCAGTAACATCTCCACGTCTTGACTACCGATAGTCGTGTTGATCAGGTTCGTGAACTGAGGCTTGCTGTCCTGGATCGTGAATCAGAACAATATTAAACTGCTGCCTAGATAATTAAAAAAAAGACATATCTATACATTTTTAAGTTATTCGTTACATACAAAAATACAAATATTTCCTCTTTATAAAATTTGTATAGACAATGTAGAACATACCATAGAGTTACTGTCCATGGAGCTGGTATGAGGGTTGAACTGCTTCTGAGTGAACGCACTGGATGTCGACTGTACTTCCTGAGGCGTCGCCAATGCTGGCGGGCCGAGGGGTTTTGAGAAGAAGTAGATCTGCAAAAAAAACTCACAGTTACAAACAAACAAAAAGTCTCTATGTAGTTATCAGCTAGCTGGTGTCCACGACACAAGCCTCGTTGCTTAGTGTGGCACTAGATGGCGCTTTGTGTAATGTCCCAGCGATATTTATTTATTATTTGTAATCAAGACAGCATAAAACGCTTCCGACACAAACAGGTTTGACGAGAATTTTCAGCTTTAGAAACAAAATCTACTGTGATAGTAAATGAATTATCTTTTTCTTCTGAACCGAAGTCATGGTTTCTCAGACCACGTTGACCTACCTATAGTTTCTCATTAAACCCAATGTATTAAAACACTAAGTTTATTTAAAGACTGACATGATATTAGTTTGGACTCTGCTACTATTGAGGCAGCTGACGCTCAGCCCTCTCATGTGCCGAGGGAAAACTATTATTGGTAATTACGATTTTCAGCCGGTACGAAATAACTTATATAATTGTGTCATGGCCGACTTACAGTCGTTTTCTATAACTAACTTTATTTTTGTATAACTGTTGGTTAATAGTAAGTAGGTATCGGTGTTTATGCATAAACAAAGAATATCCTATCCGCGTTACCTACCTTTCACTTAATATATAGAAAAATCAAAGAAAGCTTTTCTGTGACGTTTTGTTTTTAACCGGTCAGTAATCAAAATGACAAACAGACAGAGATAGCAACCAACCGAAAGGGAGCGTTCAAGTATTACGTACTTAACCCAATTTTTAGGAGATTTTAGCCCTCTCCTCCCCCCATGTAACGCGCTGTAACGTTTTTCTGTACCGCCCCCTCCCTCTCCCCTAGTAAAACGTTACGTAACCACTAAGTGACCATTTTTTTATCTAAAAAGTGGAAAGTCGATAACAAAAACCCAGGGTTAAAAAACCAACGTTACGTAACGCGTAGTTCAAACACCCCCTCCGCCCAATTTCTTTACGTTATACATGAACGCTCCCAAACGGACAAGTAAGTTACTGAAATTGGCTGTCAGTGCCTCAGTGGTGATCAATAGATATCTCATAATGCAAACCTCATCAATAGTGACATCTTTGGTATGTTCAAACTTGCGCAGTCCCGCCTTCAGTTTGCGCGCGACGCGGTTCGACTCGTCGTACACGGACTCGCACACGTAGATATCGTTCTCTGCTATCTCTGTCGGACGACCTGTGGAGAGAAAGAGACAGAACATTGTGTCTATTGAAACAACATCGTTATAGACACACAACAAAAAGAGAAAAAAAAAGAGGTTAGAAGGGCCTTGTTAAAAACAAGTGTGAGTGCATGCCAAGCACAGTTTTAGCGTTAGTGTGACAATCAGTAGCTAGCTCGCGATCTAAGTGTGAATATTTGTGTGCGTAATGCACGTACGTATGGGTCTCTTGCTTGTAGTGGAGTTAAAGAGTGGGAGACAAGCGGCGACACGCGCTAACTATTTCCTTTCTAACCTCTTTTATGTTTTTTTTTTTCTTTTTCTTTTTTTTTACAAATATAACCACAGCGAACAAAAGTAAATTATACGCATATTTTTTATGAACAGTATACGTCAAGACTTAAAAAAAAAATACTTTATTTAATAGCGATCTGGGCGTAACCTACGCCACTTGGATGTTTTATCCAAGTACGATAACGATCACTTTCGAACCGGAAGTTACTATGAATGAATTTGTGGAAAGATAGAAGAAGAGCAACCTAAAGATGGATGTAGGTTGTTTAAACAAAAAATAAGTTAAAAATAGAGTGACTGTCTGAAATTCTTCAAATGATCCCTACATTTTTCCATTTTAGCATGGACATTTGTTTCCGAGTCATGGATGTTTATATGTATAATAAATATGTATGTATTTACAAACAAAAAAGGTATATATGTAGTATATCAACTATCTGGTGTCCACGACACAAGCCTTGCTTAGTGTGGCACTAGATGGCGCTGTGTGTTAATGTCCAGCGATGTTTATTTATTTTATTTAAAGAAAAAACTTGTTATTGCTCTCAAGCAAGATGGGACAAGAGCAAGAAAATTATTTTTAAGCAATCTACAACTTAATATCGAAAACAATACTCACACTTAAGATAATCATCATAATCCAACACGGAACACTTCCCCACGATGCCCACCAGTGGGCTCGTATCGTGCATCGTCGTCAATAATACTTCCTGCTTGTAAAAAGGCTGAAAATCAAACATGCTCTTCAGTTAATGATAAATTAAATGAAACTTTTTTGAAGAACTTTGCGGGTAGGCACACATTTGTTGAATCTAACCTTGTTTATTATGTTGGCGACCTCTGACGGGAAGATTAGGAATGGACCACGGAAGTAGCATTTGTTGCTGTAACAAAGAAAAAATATATTATGAGTATTTAAAGTTTGGTTTGAAAACAAAAGTAATGACACACGTTTTAAGAGCTGTCATAACGCGATTTTCACATAGATTTTGTATGGCAATAGCACGCTATGACATTACTGTTTAGTCAACTCAATGACTAAAATATTTATTGACTTCAAAGGCAACTAAGATCTAATTTGGCAATTAATTGAAAATAAATCGGGTTTTCAGGCCTAGAGATTAGTGTCTTTGAATTATTGTTTTACGGGGTAATTTATCCTATTAACCTTTTGGACGCCATTGTCACATATACGTGACAAGCAAGCGCGTACCCTGTACGCCAAACGATACAAATATGTGACAAATAGTAGATGAAATTGTGGCTTGGCGTGGAGGGCACGCGCGTGCGTTTATGCTGTGGCGGTCAAAAGGTTTAGGGTGTGTATAACAACGAGGAGTTATGGGCCTCCTTGCTAAGTAATACCAGTCACACTGATAAATCTTCGACCATTTATTACATACCGAGATGCCCCTGTGCCTCAGAAAGCACTTTAAGCAGTTGGTTGTTATTTGTAGATCTTTGACAGTCGTTACAGGTTGTCAGTAGTCGGTCAACCAGTGACTTACCAAGGCGTATCGTATTACCTAGATACTGGGTTATGGTCGGATAGACAATCAATAAATATGTGTAAAATACTGGTATTCAACTGCAGATTACATTGGAAGCTGTTGAAATAATAAACATCAAATCTGTATGTAATTCCTAAACGCAATTTTTAGTGTCACTCGCTAACGTGTGGCGCTTGTGTGCTCTCTGTTCTGTCACATACTTTACCGAATAAACCGTTGTTAAACTTTATCTCGCGTTATTTATTTCCAACAGAAGCCTACCTCAACATAGGAAAAGCTTGGTAGATCACGATATTTATACTAACGCTTTCTTTCTAAAAATGTTTGAATACGTACATGAATTTTAAAAAAAAAGTCTGAAATCATCATCTGCCTAGCCTTTTCCTAACTATGTTGGGGTCGGCTACCAGTCTAACCGGATGCAGCTGAATATACATTTTACATGGAGCGACTGCCTATCTGACCTCCACAACCCAGTTAATACTGGGTATCAGACTTTTTGGACCACTGACTACCTGTAACGACTGTCAGAGATGGAGAAATTACAGCCAGAACCAACAAACAGCTTAACGTGCTTTACGAGGCACGGAGGATTGTCGGTATGTAAGGGTGGTCACCCATCCATAGACCAACCCACGCAAGCACGGTTTAACCTCTTGTATGCCGTAATTATAGACACAATTAGAAAGCCATTGTGTCTTGTGTAGATCAACGAAGGGTTAATTACCTAAAGATCAACCCCTAGCGGCTGTTATTATTAAACCACAAGCTCCTAGCTTTACAAAAGTCTGAAATAAAGATAAATTATTATCATTTATAATACTCACTCGCCGGTCTCCCAGATAGTATCGACCTGCGCGATCATCTGCTTGCCGCCGTCAGTGACGACATACACGTAGTCTCCTGTCTTGATAACTCCAGAACATACAGTGTTGTACTGCTCATAGTAAGTATTCTCGTCGTCTGTGCCCAGAGGGTTGTACATTACGACGTCCTGGGAAAATGAGATTTAAACTAAAGGCTTTTAAGTTAAAAAAAAACCGGCAAAGTGTGAGTCGGACTCGCCCCTTTAATTTGATTTTATTATTTGTTATTATAGCAGCAAAAGAAATACATCATTTGTGAATTTCAACTGTCTAGCTATCACCGTTCATGAGATACAGCCTGGTGACAGACAGACGGACGGACAGTGGAGTCTTAGTAATAGGGTACTGTTTTTACCATTTGGGTACGGAGCACTAAAAAAAAGGCCAGCAAAGAAAGTCAAATTGTTGGCAAACATAAAGGAAATCACACACTAAAAAACAAACAACACATTGTCTCTTCAGGTAACCTTTCAAGGTCTTAATTTGAATGATTCATCATTCAAATTAAGTTCACTTTTACAATATTACAGTATTCAATCTGAACTTAACGCTCTTTTTAACCATAAGACACCCCAGTCACTACGTGACAAGCAAGCCCTGTACAGTCACGAGCACCAATATGTAGACACTTAAGAATTTTTAAGTGATTTTCGCGTACAGTTCTCATTAAAATTCCATTTTTTTACGTACATAGTATTCTGGAACTCATATTTTTTATGAAAAAGATTATATCTCCTAGTTACCATCGTTATTTCCAGCAAAAATAGCTTTTATATTAAGGAAAGTGTGTACATATTGGTGCTCGTGACTGTACGCCAAACAACACAAAGGACGAGGTCCTGGGTTCTATTTCCGACCCGGGAATCAAACCCAGGACCTCACGCTCAGCAGTCACGCTTGAGACCACTGGACCAACGACGCAGTCAATTTATTCATTAATCACCAAATATTCGTATCGTAATGGATTTTACACAACAAAGCTTTCGGCAACTTTCGTACGCGTTCAGTTGACATGTCTACTGAACGCGTAAGAAAGTTGCCGAAAGCTTTGCTGTGTAGAGGACACAAGCGTATATACATGCGCAGGCGCAGGCGAACTCTTTATTTGTATTAAACATGCTAGACTGAACACCGACATTATAATGATACTCACTCTAGTATTCTGGTCCAATCCGGGAATGAGAGTCGAAACAAAATGGGACAGGTTAATCACGGGTTAACAGTGTTGACAAAACTGTATACAAGTATAGTCTAATATGATAGGTTAGCTAGCGAAACTTGACAGACTTAATGTGTAGGTACAACTAAACACGCATAAACAAGGAAGGTCGAGACACCGAAGCTAAATGGTTACCGCATATTTAGGTCCATGTTCACCGAAAAGATAACGGTTTGATTATCTAAAAAGAGCTGTCACTGTGACATGTTCCCCTACAAAAATGTGTTTTAAATAGCTGTTTTTAGATAATCAGACCGTCATCTTTTTAGTAAACACGGACCTTAGTACATCATTCTAAACACCGTAGAAATTATTCATCGTTAATTTTAAAGGTGTTCAAGTTCATGATAATTATACTGAATTCCTGGTAACTGTTTTAGCGTCTGTTTAGCTTACACCTTTTTTAATAATATTTTTGAGGTTTCTGTCTACTGGTAGATCAGTTACTAGTTACAAATAGTTTAGTTCTTTTCATAACTATCACATCTGTCAAGTTTCGCTAGCGTATTCAATGAGACTGAATAAACAATATGTTGTAAAAACTTACAGGTCTTTCCTTCTCGTGAACGTTTTCCAACACTTCTAGTTCGGCTAGCTCATCCTTGTGTTTCTCAACGCGTTCGCGGAACACTGAAACGGTTCTGTTGGGCTCCAGAGGTACCTAGTAAAAGAATTGTATACGTATATTATATAATTTTATGATAATACTGGTACAGAGATATCTGTACCTCTAATCTCTTATCTCAGTACAATGCTCGATGACCTCAGTAGAGCTTCCGAAAGAGTGGGTCTAAAAATGAACATGGACAAGACGAAGGTCATGTTGAATGCCTATGTCACACCCATTCCTATCAAGATCGGAGACTCTACACTCGAAATTGTAGACGATTATGTATACCTAGGACAAACGGTCCAGTTAGGTAGGTCTAACTTCGAGAAAGAGGTCAATCGTCGAATCCGACTCGGCTGGGCAGCGTTCGGGAAGCTGCGCGGTATCTTCTCGTCCAACTTACCGCAGTGTCTCAAGACGAAAGTCTATGACCAGTGTGTGTTGCCAGTGATTACATACGGGACCGAAACGTGGTCGCTCACAATGGGCCTTATCAAAAGGCTTAAAGTCACCCAAAGGGCAATGGAGAGGGCTATGCTCGGAGTTTCCTTGCGTGATCGAATCAGAAATGAAGACAACCGCAAGAGAACCAAGGTCTCCAACATAGCCCGAAGAATTGCTAAACTTAAGTGGCAGTGGGCAGGGCACATTGCTCGCAGAACGGATGGCCGTTGGGGCCGAAAAGTTCTGGAGTGGCGACCGCGAACCGGAAGACGATGCGTTGGAAGACCTCCCACTAGGTGGATCGATGACCTGGTGAAGGTTGCGGGAATCCGGTGGATGCGAGTCGCAAGGGACCGGTCAATGTGGCGACACTTGGGGAAGGCCTATGTCCAGCAGTGGACGTCTTTCGGCTGAGATGATGACTCGTTCAGAAAACTTTATGAGTGAGAGTTATATAGTACTAGCGACCCGCCCAGGTTTCGCACGGGTGCAATGTAGCAGAAAGGACGTAAAAAGTCTCTTAACATACCCGAAAGGCAATAAAATTGTTCTCCTGTTCCCCTGTCAAGTTTCCGAAATATAAGGCGTTGTGATCGCTACCGGCACAACTTTGATTACATCTCGGAAACGTGACGCTTTAGAAGATTTAATCTCGGAAAAACCTTATTTGTATTGATCCCAACTATCGACTGATACACTTTTTATGCGTGTCTGATCAAATCAAAGTTGTGCTGGAGATGCCATCAGTGAATGGACTTTAACTCGGATAGCTCATATCTCGGAAACGTGACACTTTAGAATATTTTGACTTGTGCAATACTTGTTTGTATTGATACCAGCTATCGATTAACATAAGTCTTATGCGTGGCCGCTACTTTGAAAAAAATAAAATGGCGGAAGAAAATTCAGCCAAAAAATTCAAACCCTATAGTATGTTCCCGTGGGACAATTTTGGAACTCCTCATGAGCCATAAGCGAGTGTTTTATATTTTACCTCTCTGGGTATGAGCGTGGCTTCCTTCTCAGCTCCTTCCCACACCTTGATCTTCTTGAACCAGCGCTGTTTAGTGTTGTACCGGCTCTCGCACACATACACGTCTTTGTCGGCGAAACCTGAGCAACAATACAAATACTTAATTTTTACAAGTTTAGGACTGATAAAATGGTCTATTATGATCTGTGTATTTTTTATTTCCTAGCCTTCCGCTTTCTACTACTCGCCTACTCCTTCCAGTTCGAACGGAACTTGTGCAGTTCACCCGACATCTCCTTCGTGACCTGCCGCGATCTCACCGCACTGTGCCAAGGCACCAGCTTCCTGCTTTTTGGCCCTCAGTTTGTCTCGGTGTTTCCTATCCGACTACTTCAGAAACGGACACTTGAACACCTGCTGATATAACAATACAACATATTCCCATATGTTAAAGTTACCTTCAGGTCTGAACTTGAAGTACTCCTTGACGTTCATGACGTAGCAGTGTCCCACGACCTGGTCGAGCGGCACGACGCGGTGCGACTCTGTCTTGAACACCTCCTGCTGCAGGAACTTGCGTGTGCGCACGTGGAATGTCTCTTGAGGCCTGTAACACCGTAAAAGATAACTTACTTAGTTAGACATAGGTCACAAAGTTGAATCAGGAGCTCGTGGCTAAATAATAACAGCCACTCAGTTCGATCTTAAGGTTAAGCCGTGCTTGCCTAGGTTGGTATGTGGATGGGTTATTTACCCATTACATTCCGAGTTTCCTCCGTGCCTCGGAAAGCACGTTAAGCCGTTGGTCCCGGCTGTGATTTGTCATCTTTGACAGTCCTTACAGATGGTCAGTGGACCGAAAGTCTGACAACCAGTCTTACCAAGAGGTATCACCCAGTGCTAACTGGGTTGTGGAGGTCAGATAGACAGTCACTCCATGTAAAATACAGGTATTCAGCTGCATCTGGTTAGACTGGACGCCGACCCCAACATAAATGGAAAAAAACCAGGCAGATGATGATGATTCTCAACTTTTTCCCTATAAAATCCTAATCCGATTCATAAAAGCGGAAAACGTAATAAACACAGTTACTTGCCTGTAGTAAGACGTACAATACATGCACGGCACGCCCTCATTGTTGGTCCACACTCGCTCCACCTGCACTATGGCGGGCTCCTTGTTGCCCTTGTCGGGGTGTATGTACACGAAGTCTCCCTTGCTGTACGCCGTCTGCAGGAGTGGGCCTCCGCCTGAGGGCATGGAGTCGTCTGTGCTAGACCTGGGGACAAATGGGGGGTATCTGAGACAAGGATGGAAGGAACGAGGTTCAAATCCCGATAGGGGCAAATGTTTGTGTGATGAGCATGGACATTTGTTACAGCGTCATGGATGTTTATATTTGTAATAAGTAAGTATTAACAAAGTGTCTATGTATACTACATAGATACTTTCTGATCAACATTCTGGTGTCCACGACCACAAGCCCCATTGCTTAGTGTGGCACTAGATGGAGGTCCTGGCGGTAACCTGGTATCATCCTCATCTTCATTCTCCTGCAGCAGCTTGCACTGTTTCACGAGCTCCACAGTGGTTGCCATGGTGTCTCTAGTGAAGGTCAGGGCAGGGGACTGCAGGGTGCCACGGCACAGCTGGTCGTGATTGATGTAGTAGACCTGCAGTTGTAACTAACCTGGTCTCATCCTCATCTTCATTCTCCTGCAGCAGCTTGCACTGCTTCACGAGCTCCACGCTGGTGGCCATGGTGTCCCTTGTAAAGGTCAGAGCAGGGGACTGCAGGGTGCCACGGCACAGCTGGTCGTGATTGATGTAGTAGACCTGCAGTTGTAACTAACCTGGTCTCATCCTCATCTTCATTCTCCTGCAGCAGCTTGCACTGCTTCACGAGCTCCACGCTGGTGGCCATGGTGTCCCTTGTAAAGGTCAGGGCAGGGGACTGCAGGGTTCCTCGGCACAGCTGGTCGCGTTGGTCGATGTAGTACGACTGTAGTTCCACTGAGTCTTCGAAGATCTGGCTGTCGGTACGGGACAGGCGGCGGGCTCTGTTATAAAGGAGTTATTTTTGGTTAGTTGGTATTTTTTGCGACTTACAAGAAAGCTTACAGCCTCGGCCTCCTACACTTATCGACGCGGAATAGGGGATGCTGCTGATTAAAAAAACCATGATTATATTTAGTCCATCAGTTAGATTATCGAAAAAATTGGATACGTATTTTTTGTTTTGTCATATCAATAAAAAATGACGAAGATAAAACGCATAAAAGATCATGAGTGGGGCTTGTGACATCACTTGTGGGTAAAAACTAGTTCAAAGTGTGCCTACATGTGACGTCACTCACGTCACACTCTCACGTCGTCTTCATTTTTTGTTTACGAGAAAAATTACGTGTTCAAATTTTTTTGGAAATCTGTATGACGGACTAGTTAGATTTTTTTAGGATTATCCCCTATTGGGCTAAGTTGTCACGTATTACTAGATCTGTCGCATTTAATGTAATGAGAAAAATATTTAGAATGAATATGGACGGGTATAAGAGTAGAGGAAGACTAAAGTAACGATGGATGGACTGTGTGAAGATATGGCTAGAAAAGAGGTGACTGCTGAGATGAAAAGTAATAGAGAAGTATAGAGGAAGACATGCTACGCCGATCCCAAATGAAAGGGGGTAAGGGACACAGACAGTAGTGATGATCAAATACAATTTTAAAAAAATTAAAAAAAAAACCTGAATGTATAAAAAATAAAAATAAAATAAAATAAATAAATATTCTGGACATTACACACAGCACCGTCTAGTGCCACACTAAGCAAGGCTTGTGTCGTGGTCACCAGACAGTTGATATACCGGTACTACATGTATACTTTTTGTTTGTAACTAAGTAACTTAAATAAAAACAGAAAAGAAAAAAAAACGAGTTCAGGAAACAGGACATATTGACTGCAACAGTCGGGACCCATATTGGATGTAATGATTTTAGTCTAGATTATTTAATGGGTCCCGCCCAAATCCACAATTTTGTTTTTTATTTTTATTTTGATATACCCAATGTCACTCTACCAGTAAATACAAATCTAACGACACCTCTCAAGCTAAAACCATCGAGCCGTTTAGGCTGCAGAGCGTGCAAAACATTTGTATTTATTTGGCGTAAAAAACCCGCCATTTTGTTTTTTATTTTATTTTGATATACCCAGTGTCACTCTACCAGTAAATACAAATCTAACGACACCTCTCAACCTAAAATCCATCGAGCCGATCAGGCCACAGGGCGTGCCAAACAATTATACATACATACTTTTGAAAAACGTAAGCCTACCTTTCAAAAACAGCGAACATATCCTGCTGGAAGTGATCGAGTCTCTTGTACAGGCCTTTGTCCAGCCTCCTCTTGACCAAGTCCAGTGAGATGGCGCGCACTTTCTCCCCGTTGGCCGCCTCGTCGTGCTCGGCTAACTCCGCCATACTGTCGGAGTAGCATCTGGAAATAATACAAGTTTTTAAAAGACGGTATGAGCAATACAATCTAAATTGTGCGCTGAAATAAGAAAAAAGCGAGAGAAAAATTGAAAACCAACGTGTGACTGCGGTTTCTGTCTGCTTGGAAATCAAACAAAAGCATACAGGGTGGAAACAGACTTATCACGAAGCCGTCAACCAAGCATTCTGTACATCAAACTAATAGCGCATAGATACCGTTGCAAATAAAAAGTCATAGTAAGCCGGCTGATATTGTCATCAGCCGGCAGGTTGATCTTATATTCCCAATAAGTGAATCAACCGTCATCTGCTCAAGTAGCGGTGGGTGTAGGTTGGGAGGTTACGAAAGTCGTAATAAAATAATAATTAAGTCATAGTACGCAGGCTGAAACTTTTTTCATAAATAGTTTACATCATAATGAGCTTTAAAAATATCGTCAGCTGCATGTTGGAGGGGGGATTATGCGTCAGCCGCTCGCAAGAACTTGTAAATGATACAGGTCTGATGAAAAACTAGAAGCAATCTACCACCATGTAGAGACTGTGTGATATAATTGTACAATGTTTTCAGCGCGATACATTGAGTTTTACCGTTAAACGGGTGTGCTACAGATCATCAAAATGAACACTTTTCTCTATGGGACCACCATGGTAATCGTAAAAAAATATCCAGCTGTCTCATACATTTGGTCGAGTAGGTATTGGATTTTTGTATGCGGCCGTTGTTTTTTCAAGATTACGATCTCATGGAGAAAGTTGTTCAGTTTGATGGTTTGTAGCACACCCTAGAATTTGACCAGGATGCAAAGCGACACCTTGTGTAGCTGCTTTAGTGCCCGCAAAAATTAAAAACACTAATTTTGTTCATCTTTTTAACAAACAAGTTATGCACACCTCAAAAAAAGAAGACTGTCTGGTTTCAAAACTAGACATCCAAGTAAGTAGAAAATAATAATCCGGTACCATAGCGCTCTGTGGCGTGTAACTTAAGGGGGCGTGTGACTGCTCATCAGCTAAAGCCAACTTAACCACGCGACTTACAGCATGGCCAATAACAACAATAATGATTACTATTACAGTATAATCGTACCAGTGCATACGATAGCGGTGATTACAACAATAGTGATTACGATTACAATGATTACGACTAAGTATAATGATGATCACAACACCAGCTCACAAACCGTTGTAGATCTTGTATAAATCGTACCAGTGAATACGATAGCGGTGATTACAACAATAGTGATTACGATTACAGTGATTACGACTACAATGATTACGACTATAATGATGATAACAACAACAGCTCACAAACCGTTGTAGATCTTATTGGTGTTACCGGATCCGACACTATAATGTGCATTCGGGTTGTACTGGCACTCGCTGCGGCCATATATGGAGTGACATCTTGGTGTCTCATCAAGAAGTTTCGCGGTTTCAGAAACTATGTGGTTCTCAGTACAATTATAGCACAAATGCTGATGTTTTCGTCCTATCTCTTAAAATTTCATATACTTACTGAACTACTGATTAAATATTTATTTCTGCGTGTTTTAATTGCGTCTTTAGAATGCTATAATATACTAGCGTTTCATTATTGGATACTAGTGTTGTGCTACATTTTTTATGTTGATTTTGTAAAAGTTTTTCGCCTTGACATGTATACGAGATACCTTAGTAGTATTTGCTTGGGGTGTACCTTTTATAACAAACATAGTTCTTGTTGTTCCTATGTTGTTTTTTTATGTCTATGACAAGGAACATATTATACCATTTCATATGTTGTTGTTTCTGTTGCCGCTCTAACAGCAAATACTAAAAACAGAATAAAAATAATATACCTGACGGACTAATTGGAGTGTTTTGTCGTCTACCCTATTCTGGGTAGTACTATACCATTTGGTAAGACTGGTTGTCAGACTTTTAGGGCCACTAACTACCTATAACAATTATACATGATGAAATATAAATAATTGTTAAATAAAAAGCTTCTTCATTAATTACATTATTTAATCAAATCAAGTAATAAAAAAGTAGGAGTACAACACAACAGTTAAAGGTGAACGCACATTTATCAGAGCAGAAAGAAGCGAAAGAATCGATTTTAGAATTACTTGTATGAAATCCTATGAAACCTAGCACACTTATAAACCGCGTCGAATCGGACGAATAGATGACGTCATACGGATGAGAAAAAATTCTTTCGGCGCGGATAAGTGTGCATCCACCTTAAATACTAACAGTTTTGTTTTTATTCTTAAACTAAATAATTTAATTAGTAACTATCTGATGCCCCGCACTGGCCAAATATTTAGTTTAATAGGTATTCAATAGAAATTATAAGTAAGTACCTAGGTATTAAGTATCACATTCTAATACAAATTGACAGGTTAACAATCATCTTTGGCTATTAATACTTACTTTGTAATTAAATTCTTATATTAATTATGTATTAACAATAGTAAAACGATAAAGAGTTGCACTTTAATTTATACTAATAAGTAAAAAATATATATTAATAATAACATTGCCGATAGTCGTATCAGCCCATGGCTTAATTGCCAAGAGCCTCGACCAATACCTGAGGAGGCACTCGTTAGGCAGCTGGATCAATGGCTTGATTTAGAGAGCGGTACTCCTGGACACGGTTCGTATTGTCAGGAGGGTGCTCTCTCTGGAGCCCTGACCCTGTAGCTTGGGGCTTGTTTCCGATACCGGTTGGCTACAATTTTTTTTATATTTTAAATGTTTTTTTACAATTAATATTTAAAAATACAATGAATTTGTTTAGAAATGAATTAAGGAATAATAAGTACCTACTGCTGTCAATATTAAGATAGCAGATCGCAATTCATATTTTTTTTCTGTTTATGTTTATCTTCAAAGGACGGTTCCCTTGCAATGCATCTCTTGATTTTACCTCTGGTGTTACTATACATTTTTGGAATGAGTCAACCAAGAATTCTCTAAGTTTTATCAACAATTTAGAATACCAGGAGTTTTGGGTTGCATCGACTGCACGCAAATCGCCATCATAAGACCCAATGAGCATGAAGAAAGATATTTTTGTACAAAACACTATAACTCCTTAAATGTTTAACTGGTAATGAAATTTTAACAGTAATTACATTAAACTTTTATAATAATCTAACATTTTAAATAAAAAACATAACTATGACTGTGCAATTCCAATTCAAAACTTTGGTTCATTCATAAATTTGTATTTGTTAGGCATGCGATGCTTATATGTAAGTACGGTCAGCAAAAGAGTTAGGTACGCAGGCTAGCAATCTTCTTACTACTTTTAAAAATGCGCAAGGGTTTAAATCAATCTGTCTGCAATTTCATCCAAATCCGTTCAGTAGTTTCTGTGTGAAAGAATAACCAAAATCGATCCTCACAAACTTTTGCATTTATAATAGTAGTAAGAAGATTGCTAGCCTGCATACCTAACTCTTTTGCAGACTGTGTACATCACAAGTGTTGATTGTTGATTGCTACGGTGGTGCTACGCATGACTCTTATAACGGGAATCAACATCCATTTAAAGCTTATTTAGAGGTACTTGATTTGCGAACTTGGCTTCTTGGTAAGAAATATTACTTACATCTAAAAGTGTAACAGATCACATTGTACTGTTTTAGACTTTCACGGTTTTTCACTACACATAAAGTACTTACGGGATTATATAAAGGAATAGTACATGTAAAAAATATTTATATTCCAATAATCATATTTGATTTCTTTTTGAAACAGTAATAAGTGAAATATTTCTTTACGGGCGACTCTGGCTATCCACTAAGACCATATATGATGACACCAATATTAGATGCTGCGCCAGATACGCCTGAGAAACATTCAGTTAGATATACATCAGAAACATTGTTCTTCTTCTTTTGGGCTTCTTATACCACGTCTCTGCTGTCTGCCTGTGTCATTTTACACAACATTTGCAATCGGGCTCAACTTCCGGTGCCAGAACTGACAGTTGTAGAGGTTCACCAAAAAGCCCAAATGCAACATAACTATGTTGAGGTTGAGGATAGCCGCCAACATAATCTACAGCAAGGCACATCCACAAGAGCTAGGCTTGTTCATCGGCTGTGGGCATCCCGGGAATCCTGAAAAATAGAATTTTTATAATGTATTTTTTTTTTGTAAGCTGTTGTTTCTTTTTGTATTATATTGTAGAGGGTTGGGTTATTTATTTAAAGATCCATCAAAGTGTTTATACTTGGCACAAATGCATGAGTCAATGTGGCAATGTTGTCATAATTTTTTGGGAATGTCAAACTGGCAGCAGGTTTAGATTTGATATTTCAGGAGTGACGTTTCTTTGTATTTTGAAATAGAAACTTATGTTCTTACCTAGTATTTAATATGCCTTTTATATCTCTGAGTTCAAGAGCTATATTTTCTAAAATTTGGTTTCTCCTTTCTTCAAGTCTAACTCTCTCCTCAGACATTTTGACAAGTGCGTGCCTTGCTGTATCTGAAGACATAGGTTCCACTCGGCGCTGCCGTTGCCTCCGACGCGGGGTTCGGTGCGGAGTAGACGAGGCGCGAGGTGCCACTGCTGGGGCTGATAGAGTGGGCGGGGTGTGGGCTGGCGGAGGGGGCAGGGTGTGGGCTGGCGGAGGGGGCGAGGTGTGGGCTGGCGGAGGGGGCGGGGTGTGGGCTGGCGGAGGGGGCGGGGTGTGGGCTGGCGGAGGGGGCGGGGTGTGGGCTGGCGGAGGGGACGGGGTCATTGCTAGCGCGGGCGCGGATGGTGTAGATGCCACTAGTGTATCTAATACTGACTCCATGTTCAAGTGATGAGCCAGTCTACTTTTGGATTGCTCACTATGAGTAGATATTAGTGGAGCGCTCCCTACCTCAGTACGATCTTCTGTTGACTGTAAATAATTGAAAGATGTTAAGCAATGTCTACCAGATAGGTACTGTATACAACATGTCCCAAAATTCAACGATAAGCCAGCACCGGAGGATAGACCTGCCCATGACTACTCGGGGAAAAAAAGAAAAAAAATATGTATCTCTTTTTTTTTGAAGTTATAAAAAAAAAGAAGAAATTCTTAAAAAAGTGAGACCTTTTATGATATTTTTCACTACCATGACCACACTTTTTTAAATATTTCTGTTATTTTTTTTTATAGGCAACCTGAATAGCACTGCTATCTACCACAATTCTTAAAAAATCCAGAATACCTCTAGTTTTTTCACGTAAATTAATGAAACTTAATTTATTCCCTAAATTTTTTGAAGATTTTTACTTTTAATCAACTTTAACTCATCGTGGTGTAAAAAAAAAGTATGAACACTACTATGGCAAGTTTTTTTATAAATTGACGCAACTAATCAAGATTCCAAAATGGTATAATACTCTAGGCAAACAAGTTTAAAAAAAAAATGTTCCTATTATTTCTAAACAGGGGCCAAATGACGGTCAGGTAATAAAAAGTATTAGTTCTTGGAAAATGTTTAATATTTAAATAAATGGTCAAACAATTTCTCATGTAATTTATTAACATTATAACCAATGTTCAAATTGTTTGCCACCAGCAATAATACATGCACGACATCGCCTTAAAAATGACCGTTTTATTTGTCTTGCATATCTTCTGCGATTAATATGATCCGCAGCCTAACTGATATTTCGACGAAGCTCGTCCAATGACGCAATGGGTTTTGAGTAGACCCTGTCTTTAAGACAACCCCAATAGAAGAAGTCCAGGGGGTTCAAATCGGGTGAACGAGGTGGCCATAAGATAGGACCAAGTCGCCCGATCCAACGCCCTGGATACTCTTGATTTAAATATTCTCGCACAGGGCGGGCATAGTGTGCTGGGCAACCATCATTTTGGAGCCACATGTTTTGGAGATCATTTAAGGGCACGTCGTCTAGCAATTCTTGCAAGTCATTTTGTAAAAAGTTTAAATAACTATTGCCATCTAAGTTTCCTTGTAACTCAAAGGGCCCAATTACTTTTCCATTTAATATGCCGGTCCATAAGTTAACCTTGAATTGATATTGGGATCTGTCTTGTCTCATCAAGTGCGGATTTTCATTGCTCCAACTATGTAGGTTGTGTAGATTTAAATATCCATCTTTCTTGCATGTTGTTTCATCCGACCATAGAATTTTGTCCAGGAATTGGGGATCTTCCCTGTGCCTTTGCAGCATCACACGGCAAAATGTGACTCTTAATGGATAGTCCCGCGGTAACAACGTCTGCACACGCCTGTAATGATATGGGTGAAGCTTGTGACGTTGTAAAATTCGATGTGCAGAACTTTTCGGGATTCCTGTAGCTTCTTCTATGGCGCGTACCGAAGTAGTCGAATCATTTTCTATCTCATTGAGAACTTCTTCATCACGATCCGAACTAGGTCTTCCAGCGTTTCTCCTACTGGATGGCATACGACCCTCCGAAAACGCTTGATGCACATTAATAAACACTCGATAATCAGGATATCTTTGAGCATTTGGGTACCTTTCTCGATACAGTCTGCTAGCAGCGTTAGCATTGCATCGGGTTTCTCCATAGATGAGGTGCATATTTGCGTATTCCTGTGGTGTGTATGGTTGCGGCATGTTGATCGTTAAACAGTCCAAAATGCGCCAGAACTCCAAATCACAAAACTCACAATCGTAGTCACAAAACACACAATCGTAGTCCAAGATAATGCCAGGTCAGTTCAGTTTGCAGATCGATTCCAGTCCAAAAAGCCAAGCCAAAAGTCGTTAGTACGTACGAGAGCCACGTCAGTTGAATACGGAACGGTGCGCAGTAAACAAAGGAGCAGAGCGTACTGAACTGACTTGCTCTGAG
This sequence comes from Xestia ashworthii, assembly GCA_950022955.1. Taxonomy (NCBI): domain Eukaryota; kingdom Metazoa; phylum Arthropoda; class Insecta; order Lepidoptera; family Noctuidae; genus Xestia; species Xestia ashworthii. The sequence continues at coordinate 13,870,949 of OX465570.1, read as the reverse complement.
AATAATAACAGCTTCTCTACCTGCCCTGTTGTTGTCTCTTTTTAACGTAAATATCTCTGTCTATCTATCTCTCTCTAACTTCTAAGGTATGTATGCCCCATTCAAATTCCTAGAAATTGTAACAAGAACCCACTACCTGCCCTGTTGTTGTCTCTTTTTAACGTAAATATCTCTATCTATCTATCTCTCTCTAACTTCTAAGGTATGTATGCCCCACTCAAATTCCTAGAAATTGTAACAAGAACCCATTTTGGGCACGCAGTGAAAGTGATTACTGTCAACTATAATTTAAGGAATTTGGTTCTTGTTTTGAACTAGTATGGATATTATTTTTTTGTGGTTGATTTTCCTAGAGTATTATACCATTTTGGAATCTTGATTAGTTGCGTCAATTTATAAAAAAACTTGCCATAGTAGTGTTCATACTTTTTTTTACACCACGATGAGTTAAAGTTGATTAAAAGTAAAAATCTTCAAAAAATTTAGGGAATAAATTAAGTTTCATTAATTTACGTGAAAAAACTAGAGGTATTCTGGATTTTTTAAGAATTGTGGTAGATAGCAGTGCTATTCAGGTTGCCTATAAAAAAAAAATAACAGAAATATTTAAAAAAGTGTGGTCATGGTAGTGAAAAATATCATAAAATGTCTCACTTTTTTAAGAATTTCTTCTTTTTTTTTATAACTTCAAAAAAAAAGAGATATATATTTTTTTTCTTTTTTTCCCCGAGTAGTCATGGGCAGGTCTATCCTCCGGTGCTGGCTTATCGTTGAATTTTGGGACATGTTGTATAGTGTATATGTCACCGTAAAATTGTAAAACCCGTTTGATTGTAATGTATCTAGCGAGATTGTGATTGTGTGTGATTGTGTATTGTGTCTATGTTGACAAATAAACATTCTAATTCTGAACATACTGCTTACAATATGACGCATTTTAATTCACTGCCCCCATACCTAATCGGGACTTGGTGCCCCAAGTCATGCCCCGTTGAGTTAGTTAGGTTCCTTTAACGTACCGTAGTCGACGGAGCCCCGCGTAGCGGGGCTGCATCGACTATTTCTGTCTGCGGGATTTAAAGCAGCCTTTCCCAAAGTAGGCGATAACGCCCCTTGTGGGTGCTGCAGGCATAAAGGGGGGCAGTAAGAGTCCCGGAAAAAAATGGGGGCGTTGTGTATGACTCTCGACTACAACTTGTGAACATAAACTAATATTAATATTGCTATCATATTATTATATACTTCACTCTGTCTGAATACCATAAAGTTGCGTTTCAATAATCATTCTCATTGGCAGGTGTGTAGCGTTAGAGTTATTCATATTCATTTATTTGCGTTCCACAAAGTAAAACATGGTGTTCACAAAAAAGGCTTAGAACTAAGAGCTGTTGTAGACCCTGTCAGGGCACAGCAAATAGTTAACTTGATACCTGAGCGCCGTTGTGTACTAACTACTGCGCTCAAGTTAACTCTTGCGGGTCATAGTAAAAGTCTCGTTTAGAGTGAATGTTTAATCTTCGCTAATATAGTTAAAAATATAATTAGTTTAATTTGAAGTTACAGTAGTTTTTAAGTAGGTGAAAAAATGGGGGCGCTAAAAAATATTTTTTTCTCAAAATGGGCAGTAGACAAAATAAGTTTGGGTATTTCCTGGTTTAAAGGAGTGATTGCCGATAGTGCCCCAAGTGCCGATTGTGCGGGCAAAGATTCTTCCGTCGAATTCATTTCACAATATTAAGGTTTCACTTCGATAGATTATAATAAAATAAAATAAATACCGAAAAATAATGCGTTAAATTGTAAGCAATATGTTCGTTTGACAATCTTTCGAGAGTTTACAATCTCGCTAGATAGATAACAATCTAACGGGTTTTATAATTTTACAGTGACATATTAATATTGAATATATAAACATCAAAATCAAGTAAATCCCATAAAGTTTAGTACACATACTTACAATATCAAGTGGTTGTTCCACTATTTGTAGGAATTTTAATTCTAAATCGGACAATCTTCTTTCATTAGATGGCCCACCTCCAGTTCTCTGAAGAGAGGCACGTGCACTGGCGACTTTAGATTTAAGCTTAAATTTATAGTCATTCCAGTACTGAAAAGATTGCATAAGTTAGTAAATATATTTAACAATGATGTGAAGCAATTTCAGTTACGTAATCTATACTAATATTATAAAGCAGAAGAGTTTGTTTGTTTGTTTTGGTTGAACGCGCTAATCTCAGGAACTATACCGGCTCGAATTGAAAAATCCTTTTTCGTTGGATAGTCCATTTATCGAGGAAGGCTATAGGCTATTTAACATGCTATGACCAATAGGAGCGGAGTAGCAATAAGAAATGTTGCAAGCGGGAAAAAAGCTTCCGTTGAGCAGGCGATGCGTTGCGATATCAAAACTTTACGCGAACGAAGTCGCGGGCAGAAGCTAGTACATAATAATATGAAATTAAGATACCTTACACCAGCCCTTCCAATCCTTTTCTGCACCATCTCGCTGAGAGTTCAATGTGTCTGCCACGCTTAGCCACATTCTTTTTGAATATTCTCGGGCTTGGGCAGATTTGTTATAGCCAGTTGCAAGAGCCCTGTTTTCATTTAAAATCCCCCACAAGGTCTCGAGCTGGTTATATGATACTCTTCTTTTTCGACTGGAATGCAACAAAAAAAGCACTTGATATTCTTGTCGCAAAGACAAGTGGCTTTTCGAGGCAAGTTGTACATTTATTCAGTTTCATAATTTTATCTTTAAAGGCTGTAAAGAACCTCTAAACGAAGCCGAAAGCAGTGATGGGCGTAACTAGTTACTTTAGCAATCTAATTAATAATTGAATTACATAGTAATTTAATTAAAATGTAATCTAATTACATAATGTTCAATTACATTGTAATTAGATTACTTTGGATGTGCTATGAAATTAATTAAAATATATTTAATTACAACATAATTTGATTACAATGTAACCTAATTACATAGTATTCAATTATATTGTAATTATAATTAAATAGATAAGTAACTTTAAATATGAAATGTCGCATGCTTGCATCGCATGGCTGCGACTGCGATTTATGGTACTGCAAGAGGTATGTGGCGATCTGAGAACGATTTGTCAGGCCCAAAAGATCGATCTTTTAAATAGATATGCAGTACTGAATCGATCCAGTGAATCGTTGTTTCACCCTTGAAAATCCCCATTCGATTTTTGCTTTCGGTAATATCCATAAAATTATTTACAATTACAGTGTAAACTCCATTTAACGTCACTCGATTTAACGACCAACTCCCTAAAGCGTCGAAATCACTGGGCTTTGGTTGGTTTAGCTTCTCTTCCATACAATGATACACTCTATACCTATAGCATTACACCCACTCTCAATAACGACAACAATTAAATAATAAAAAGTACTTTTTTGAAGTTGCCAAAATAAGTAAAGCTGCGCAGGTGTGTACGTTCTTTTGTCGCTTTATTATCCTAGCCCGTAATAAACTCGACTGTCGGCATTATGATCACGTATACCGATCTTTCTTAGATATCCGTAATTCTTTTGTTTACAAATTGGGTTTGCTTGCACACTTTAACTAATAAAATATTAAAATTGTGCAGGACGGCGAATTAATATTAGTAATAGTTAAGGTTCGATTACCTAGTTATGTTTAGAATATTTCGTTGTATTGTTATGTCTCACCATTGTCTTACTAATGTTAGTTTAATGTTCTAAGAAACACAGCTGTGGCAGATATTCACACGAAACAAATGTACAAACAGTTTAACAAATAGTTCTTAAATAATAGTTTGAATAGATTTTGATGTACCGATACACCGACAAAGTAAACAATGCTTAATGTTCGCCGCCTAGTTTAAGGTAATAAACGTTTATGCATTTATTATACTCAGTTGCCGACGGCGAGAAATTCCCACGCCGCACACGTGTACGTAGATCTAAGGTTGTTACAAATAAAGACAAGCGGGGTAAGGCAGGCTCGAGGGGAGGAACGGAGAGTCGCACAATATAAAAGGGCGGCAGCCACGCCGCACGGGTAGTCAAATTACGATTAGCTTGAGACACACCACGTATGCGTAACGTATGTGACCCCGATCCGCGATCCGCGACACCGCCGAACCAAATCCCAGCGACCGTGCTGGCGCGCGCTGTGATTGGCCCTTGCCGAAAAAAAATCACTCCGACCGCGGGTAGGCGAATATCTCGCGTTCGCAACCTACCGCCCGAGCCATTTATTTTCTTGAACAAAGAAAAAACCGTCGCAACGGACACAAAGAACGACGGAATATTCCACCGAGGCCCGATGGCTGCAACATCTCGCCCATCGTGAGGCTGCGGTACGTCTCACCGAGTCTGAAACCCGATCGTCAACCAGCAACTATGGACCACCGGATGGGGGACCGGTCGTCGTCGCTCCCAAATATAGGAAGCTCGCCGCCCGGTGCCCGACCCGCGCACACAGCCGCCACGGGAGTTGCCCAACGCACCCCGTCACCACCCATCTCCACCCCGCTGTCGCAGGCGCCGACAGCGAGCCAGGTACTGCCGACTCCGCGTCAACCCGCCGTACCCGTTAGGCCACCCGCTTTTAGGCCCGTCCCAACACAGGCCCCGGGCCCTGTGGGATCGAACCGCGCCCATCCGCGTACTACTACAGGCACCGCAGCCGTACGAACAAACTCGCAAGGCGCGCGCGCGACGGCCTCGCCCGTCCCACGCTCGGCGCCCGCGCCCCACGCTCGACATGCGACCGCCGCGGTCCGTCCCGCACCACCCGCGCTCACCTCTGCGCGCTCCGACGCGCGCTCAACCGCCGCCACGCGCTCTGCGCCCGCTACGGGCCGTGCCGCGCACAATGCTTCGCCCGTCCCACACCGCTTGCTGGCAGGCCCAGCCGCCGCATCGACGTGTGGACAGGACCTACCAATGTCGCCGCCGCCACCGAGAGCCTCCGCCCGGGACTCACCAGCTGCACTCTCTCCATGCCTGTCGAGAGAGGGGAGTGATCTCTCGACGGCGTCCTACGACCATCCTGCAGAGTTTCCTGAAAATGAGGTCAGTCACATGTACACAGAGTATGATTCAGGTAGCGACATGTGCACCGAGGAGGCACTGGCCCTCGGACAGGACTACCACACGGAAGCTAGGGCCCAGCGTCGGCCTCGTAGCTCCGACGGCGAGGCCGCGGAGGAGGCCAAGCGCCCCTGCCCCGACTCCCCGCTCCCGCAGCGCGACGCGCGCGGTCGAGCGGGAGCCGGCTCGCCGACGTTCGCTGAAGCGGCCCGCCGTCCCACTACTGGACAAGAGGATACCACCGGACTTACGACACCCGCCGCAGCCCTTGCACAAGGCGCTAGCGCTAACACAAACACTGCCGTCAAGAGCGGCAAGGAGAAACGGCCACGCTACCCTCCGCTTATCGTGGAGAAGCTACCCAACTGGGCCGCCCACTTTAGGCAACTAAGTATAAAGCTGGGTCATCCACCCAACGCTCGGCCTTTCCAGGGGGGATTTAGGTTCCTCCCGGAGAGCGAGAACGAGTACAGGATGACTCAGAGTTATCTTACCGAGCTGGAAAAGTCGGACGGCATCAGTTGGTTCGCCTATTCACTAAGAGCGGAGCGCAGCCTAAAGGTGGCCATCAGAGGGCTGCCGGCGGACACAGACCCAACGGAAATCATGGAGGAGCTCAGCCTGCTGGGCTACGAACCGGAGTACGTGCGCAACATCAATGCGCGAGGCGGACGACCCGGTTGCTTATTCCACGCAGTGCTGAGGAGGCAGACCGACATCCGTAGAATCTACGACACCACCACCCTCATGTGTATGCGGGGGGTGCGTGTCGAGGCATGGAGGAGTAAACGTGGGCCTGCGCAGTGCCACCGGTGCCAGAAGTTTCGACACAGCTCGCACCAGTGCCACCGCCCGCTCGCCTGCGTGAAGTGCGGCGAGGAACACGCCGCGCGTGATTGCCCGCGCCCTAGGGAGGAGCCGGCCACCTGCGCTAACTGTGCGGGCGATCACCCGGCCTGCAGCACAAGATGCCCGGTACTGAAGAAGGAGGCGCTGAATAAGAGAGCGGGCACTGTCGCCATCACCTCAAGCCAGCGCCGGCCCCGCACCGACAACAATGTGGACGACCATGAGGCCCCCAGCGCATCGTTGATGGCGGCAGCCAACGGGCCCACAAACAAGGATGTCACTGCCTCGAGGCGGAGGAGAAGGAGACGCGGAGGTAAGAAGAGGGTTAAAGCTCCCCAACAACCCGCGTCATCAACAACAACTTCACAACAACAAAAGGAAACGGGCACTGCCCCTGCCGAAAAACAGGCCGCAAACTCGCACCTAGCCGCCTCAAATACTACGATGGAAAAAAACATTGCCGCCAATATTTTGACAGGCGCCAAAACTGCAGGCGCCTTGAAATTTAAAAAGGGGAAGCGGGTGGACAAGCCTGCCCCATCCTCAGACGTGGCCTCAACACATGTACAACTGGTGAAGACAACAGGACTGCAGCCACAACAACAACAACAACAAAGCCAACCAAAACAAAATACCGCTACCGGCGCCTGCAGGCAACAGTGGCGCCATCTAGTTTCTAGCAACCTACAACCGCAACAACAACAACCTTATAACGGAGGAAATAAAGAGTTTACGGCCTGTGCCATTAAATTGCTGATGGATCTGATCCAAGCTATAAGGCAGGGACAGGACGCGGGCACGGTAATCCTCGACGGGCTGGCCGAGCTACTAAGATTGTACAATGGCTAGCTCGTTGAGAATACTACACTGGAACGCCCGCGGCCTTAGAAACAAGGTCGCCCCCCTCCGCCTCCTCCTAAAGGACCAGAGGATCGACGTGGCGCTCATCTGTGAAACGCTCCTGGGACCTGCGGACCGGACCAGGTTCCCGGGGTACATCACCTACAGGAGGGACGAAAAGTCTCCGCTCGGCAACATCTACCGCGGGCTGGCGGTGCTGGTCAGCCGGAGGATCGTCCATCAGCCGCTCCCAGAGGTCACCCCAACGACCTTCAAGGCGTTGGGAGTTCAACTCCATGTCGCCGGCAAGGACTTGAACATTTACGCAGCCTACAGACCACCGAACACGGACTTCAGCCTGCAAGAGCTAAGAAGCGTCCTACAGTCGCCGAACCCGACACTCCTTGCCGGCGACTTCAACATCAAACATCCGGCTTGGAATAGCCGGACACAGCATACCTGGGGCGGACGACTCCTCACGGACGCAGAGGCCCACGGATACACGGTGTCCGGCCCTGACACACCAACGCACTACCCCGACAACCAGGCGCACTCCCCGGACGTGCTGGACATCGTGATCCACCAGGGCCTCGGTTGCCAGCTCACCCAACAAGTGATCGACGACGAGTTACAATCGGATCATCAGCCTGTACTCGTCGTCCTATCAGAGATGCCGACGAGACTTTCGCCTCCCGCGCCACGTCGAATAACTGACTGGGACGTATACAAGGACAAACTGGAGACCACCACACCCACTTGGCCCGTAGAGATCGCCGCCGACGTTGAGAAACTAGCGGAGGAGCTCACCGCCTGCATCCAGCGCGCCTTAGAAGAGGCGACAACCACAGTGCCGACGCCGCCGGGGGGGATTGTTTACAAGCCCCTCCCCGCCCACATCAAGCAACTCGTCGCCCAAAGAAGGCGCCTACGCAGGCGGTGGCAGGACACAGGATGCCCCACGGTAAAACGTGACCTCAACCGTCTGGCGGAGAAGGTCAGGGTCAAGCTGCAGGAGTTCAACGCCGCGGGCTGGGAGGAACGAATCGACGCGGCCGAGGGTGACTGGCCGTCGATCCACAAGCTGTGCAGGACGCTTACGAACACCCCAGCCCCGGTGCGCCCATTGCGCCACAGCGACGGGACGCTCAGGTACGTTGCAGCAGACCGAGCCGAAATATTCGCGGAGCACCTGGAGCGTCAGTTCCAGCCGAACCCGACTACCAACACAGAGCACGTCGCAGCAGTCGAGAGGCACCTTGGGGAGTACTTTGCCTCGCCGATAGCTCCAGAAGAGGATCCAGTCTTCTTCTCGCCGTGCGCTGTGAGACGCGCCATCCTCCGGACGAAGCCGAGAAAGGCCCCAGGAGCTGACGGGATCACAAACACAGCGCTGCGCCAGTTGCCGTACCGCACCGTCGCGGCACTCGCGCGCCTGTTCACAGGGATCCTGCGCACCGGGGTATTCCCGGCTGCGTGGAAAGAGGGGCGCGTCATTCTACTACCGAAGCCACACAAGGACATCCAGAAGCCTGGAAGCTATCGGCCCATCACACTCCTCTCCTGCATCTCCAAGGTGTTTGAGCAACTCCTGCTGCGACACCTACAGAAACACGTGCAGCCGCGCGAGGAACAGTTCGGGTTCCGATCCGAGCATTCTACGACGCTCCAGCTGTCGAGGGTGCTGCACCTGCTCACGTCGGCTGTGAACAAGAAGGAGCGAGCAGTTGCAGCATTCTTGGATATGGAGAAAGCCTTCGACAAAGTATGGCATGACGGTCTGCTGTACAAGCTGTCTATGACAGAAGCGCCCCGTCGCTTGATACGAGTGGTCTCCTCGTTCCTACAGGACAGGACTTTCAGGGTGGTGGTTGACGGAGCGCTATCGTGCGCCCGCCCCATCGCGGCTGGAGTGCCCCAGGGAAGCTGCGTCTCCCCATGGTGCTACTCCTGCTTCACCGACGACATCCCCACGACTCCGGACACCACGCTCGCGCTGTACGCCGATGATGCCGCGTACATCGCCACCTCACTCAACATGCAACACGCGGCAGTCAAGCTGCAGCGCGTGCTCGAGCTGCTGCCAGAATGGCTTTCCAAATGGAGGTTGTCGGTGAATGTGGGAAAGACGCAGGCACTGACTGTGGGCGGCTACAAACAGCCACCACCCTTGAAACTGCAAGGCGCCGACGTCAAGTGGCTCCACCAGGCCAAATACCTAGGAGTCACCATCGACAGTCGGCTCACCATGGCGCCACACGTCCGCACTGTCGTCGCGAAGAGCAGGAGCGCCCGCTTCCTGCTGCACCCAGTGCTCTCATCCCGCCTCCCGCTGCGTGCCAAGCTGGGCGTGTACAAAGCGTACATTCGTCCACTCCTCACATACGCCGCCCCAGCCTGGCTCGCCCTCACGAGCGAGAAAGCCAGGAAGGACTTGGAAAAACAACAAAACATGACGCTGAGGAAAATCGTTGCAGCTCCACGCTACGTGAGGAACAGCGTCGTCAAGCGGGACCTCAACATCGAGAGCCTGGAGGACTTCTGCGGTCGCCTCGCGTCCAACATGTTTACGCGAGCCGACGCCTCTGCCTGGCCGCATATCAAGGAGATAGCGCCATGGCACACACGGCCGCCCGACGCGGGGCGCCCCCCGCGACGTTTACCGCGGGATTTAGTAGCGGACGTGAAGGACGCCACCCCACCGGATTGACCCCTGAGCTTGTCGCTTTTATTTATGTATTTATTACAAGCGACACACTCACCAAAAAGACTCCACACACACTACACACACTTGGTGAAACGTCGTGTTCTAAGTTAATATAGGCACGACGTCCACCCCCCACCTCATACCCGCACGACTCCACACTCGATTGCACTCACGCGTTACATAGCGGCGCGGGCGCGCTATGTACTCGCAAACATGGACGGTGTTACTATAACACAATACCGTCCACACATACATACATGGCCCCTTAGCCCGGAGCGCATCGGCTAGCTTCGATAACGCTGTGGGCGGGGGCCCCTCTCCTGGTAGGGGGCAGCCCCAGCCGCCTCTGGCTGGTCATCACCCGCTAGGCTTCTCCCGGGGCACCGGGAGTTCCACCTGGCGGTGACAGACCGCCGAGGCGGCGTGAAGATACGGTTAACACCGTGGCGCCCTCTACCCACACTATGCGACACTAACCCACAGGCGAGCGGCGTTAGCGCGCTCGCCACCGGCCGAGGCCTATATCGGCCAACCCAAGGACGGCGCCCGTATGTCTACGGGCGTAATCGATCCCGCGGGACCAAGGGCAATGCCCATAACCCGCCTGCCGCACCCCCCTGCGGGGGTGCAGCGAACTCTCACGAGCACGGGTAGTATTCATTCTTTCCGCATTCTCATCAGTTAGTTGGGTTGTGCTCATTCTCAGTAGTTCATTAGTCGCATTGCATTAGTTAGCGCATACAGTACATCAGAAGACTCCCGATCCCCTCAAGCCAGCCGGACCACGGCAATTGAAATATCAAGACTGAATTTTATTAACGTGTCTCCTGTAATTAACCAGTCATAGGTGCGCCTCAGGCACAAAAATACTACTACCGTACTATTCAATTCACCCAATATCACAATGTATTAAATGCGTTACTTTGAGTTCTACTTAACCACAAAAAAAGTAATTTCCCAGTAATATTTTTTGCGTAAAGTTACTTAGTTTGATGTACAGAATGCTTGGTTGACGGCTTCGTGATGAGGTTGTTTACACCCTGAAGACTTCTCGAAGGAATTATTTAGTTTCTCTACTTGTACAAATTATACAATGTTTTATACTTACGAAATTCTTTGAAATAATGTTTTTTTATCGAATTTAAAACTACACTTCACTTTAATTTTCCCGCCGTAATCACAACTCCATAGACTATCTACGTATTTAGTCAAACTGACACTGACAGTGACATGACAACTCGCACAACTTGTTTCACTCTGGGACGTTCGAAACAGAATCACAATTTATTATATTACGTCGAAATAATAAAAAAAAAGTATAATAAATAGCAAAAGGTAAATAAATATTTACTTTGACTAAGAATTAATTTAACAATAGTTACCGTATTAACATGGAATCTTAAAAAAACTATTGAGTGTCTTTTTTACTTTAAGTGACGTTACTGAATTAAAAACAAATAAGACGTTATTTGCTCCTGAGCGTCTGGCACTAAAATGTTCGCGAAACAAAGTTATTTGATACTAACGTATTCTCTTTTTCACCAAAACCGTTTCAAACGTAGTTCAGCCACAAATTACGATCTTTCATTCACTTTTAACGATCAAAATGCCGCTGAGTGTATTGGACGTAATGGTACGAGTTTGAGCGATGCAGTTTAGGAACCTAAACTGAAATGTTTTGCATTTGAATCGTTTTTAATGGGACCATGGTAGGCTTCCAGAACAATATTTTGAGTGCGTTACCACAAAACATTATTTTCCACCCTAAAAAAGTCGTTTCCCAGCGATAATTTTTGCGTAAAATTATTTAGTTTGATGTACAGAATGCTTGGTTGACGGCTTCGTGCTGAGTCTGTTTACACTCTGTATAATAAATATCCAAGTTATGACACTGACCTGCCCTCCTCGTCCTGGTGATTGTAGACGCTGGTGAAGAGATTGAGCAGCAGCTCTTGAACCGCCGCCGGCACATCTGGTATCGCGTCATCGTCCTCCCTGCATTCATAATAATTGTTAAACATTATTACTTTCAGTAGAAGACACGTCAAACATCATTGATGTACAAAAAGTAGGGAAGTTGTAAGGCTCAAGTACAGACGCTAGAACATCAAGCTGATACAATCCGTCAATAGTACATTTTGATACAAGTGGAGAAAATTTGTTATTGTATTCGAGGCGGAATTAACACACGAGCCGTGGGCGAAGGTGTTTTTGAGCCGAAAACGGCAATAACAAATGTCCACGTATATCAAACGACATTTTTCAATACACTTTTGAAGAAATAAACAACAGAATGAAAACCATTTTTGTCAAGAATTATTTTTAAACTAGATTTTATTTTTCTGTGTATGAAGCCGCTAAACAGCCTAATGTACAAAATCGTTTTCTTTTATATTTTTGAATTTAGAACACAAATAAAATATGTTAATTTGTTTATAAAAGTAAAAAATAGTTTTAAATAATCATCTTTACCTATGAAATTGTATTTATAAATAAAATTTGAATATTCAAAAAACATTTACTCTGTAAAGACGCATATTGCTTTGCGAAAATTAAAAAAAAAACATTCACCTCCGACTACCGATTTGAACTAAGTAAAGGTATAGTTATCTGTGGCAATTTTCATTCCCGCACACGTGTTGGAAAACTGACAAAAAACGCACGCGTGTGAAATACATTGCATGTTGAACCTAATAGTAGTGCGATGAGAACGAGTTTTCGAGGAAGCGTATTGAAAATTATTTCCAATAGATTTTTAACTTTATCGCTAAAGCCTTAGGTTCAAGGAAGATTGGGTAGCAGTTTCGAGTAGCTCGATGTGCTGGCGTCTGTAGAACAGCGTTTTATACGAAAATGAACCTAAAACTAAACAAAGTAATATTTCATGCAGCTTACTGCATGAAATATTTCTTTGTTTAGCTTAATCAAAATTCCGTTTTCCTTTGTCTTTAGATTGATAGTCAACTTACAGCAGAAACCGTAAAAGATTAACACGAGACTTGTAAAAAGTGATTTTGTAGTAATGATCAATTGCAAAAAAGCTCTTGAATTCAAGCATTATATTGGACAATTTTTTTTTTAAGGAGACAATTTTCTACAGATTAAAGGAGAATGGTCATCGCCATAAGTATCCTCCTTTGTTGAATAATGATAACTAGACAATGGAACTACTGGGATACGGCGTTATTAACTGCAGGTAACGTAAGCGACACAATTAGTCCAAACATCAGGATGTATATTTCAACAAAACAGTATGTAACATTATTTGTTATTATTTCGCTCAATATACATCTTTATGAATTTGTATTACAGCAAATGATCTACACCTTCTAATGACCACTATTAATTTAACATCAAATCATTCCTTTGAAAATAAACTTTTCGTTATTGAGCCAATTCAAGTACTCTGCATTTCGCACAAAACCAGAAGAATCGCAACAAAGAATGGTAATTAGCTAAGTAACCAAGGTTTTGACCAAATAGTGGCCAAGGTTGGGTCCACGAAACCCAGCTGTCGAAAGCGTATTCGGTTGACGATATCGTCAAAATCGCGGAAAAAAGGGCGAGGGAAATACAGAAAAAAGAAAATGGCAGAAGAAAGGGGAGGCCTATACCCAACACTAACAGTGTGAGATTTCGAGCTGAAATATTGATGATGAACTAACGATGCAAATTAAATAAAAGCTTATAATAAGTGTAGCAGTAGCAGCAGTGGCCCAGTGGTGGCGGCCCCGACTTACGAACGGTAAGTTGTAGGTTCGAACCCAGACAGGCGCATTACTTTGTATAATTTATTTCATCAAAACGGTGAAGGAAAACATCGTGAGGAAACCGGCATGTCCTAGAACCAAAAATTCGAAGACATGTGACATCCACCAAACCGCACTGGGCCCGCGTGGTGGATTATAGCCCATACGCAAAATACGCGCTTTGACGTGGAGTTGCGGACACCAGCCCGTTGTACAATACAATAAGTGTAGGACTGTAGCATGAATGACAGTGAAAAACACTTCTTATTACACGCGCGCTGTTTTTTCGATAAATTTATGAAATAGAATAGAATAGAATACTCTTTATTATGTACACCATAAAAATTATAAATACAACAATTAAAAAACAATCGTCAAAAAATCGAAATCGACATTTTACTACTCCTGTAAACGCCAATGACTTCTATAACTAAATTTTTCATGCACAGTTGCGTCAATACAGTTTTAAGGTAAGCGTCCCCCCGTCCGCATCGTACGCATCGAACGCATCGCATCAAACGCATCTTAGTATTTTTGAACAGATTCGAGCGATCCGTACGGTGCCGATCAGTGGCTTTCTATTCTATACAAAGAATACTACAATCCGTTTGATGCGATGCGTATGATGCGGACAGGTGGACGCTTACCTTTAACGTGCGATATCATTCCGAATGTGCCAGACGCACCTGTTAGTGACACGGCCTGATCCTCTGCTCACCCCGCTAGTATGTTGCGTGTAAATATACATACATCATATATCATAATATCTAATAAGCAAAACATTATAATATCCCCTAACTTGTCAGATAGAGTATTAAATTTGTCCAATACAAGGGAATTAAAAGTTAATAGCTTCGGAGGAACGAAAGGATTAAGTCTTTAATTGCTATTATTTTACAAGACATTGATTTTATTATTAGAGGACATAAGAAGAACTAAAACTTTCAAGTTTTTTTTTACGGTAATCCTCATTCTTAAAACTCTTACAACGAAACCATTTAACTTTATTGACATGTAAAAAAGGCTGCCAGGTTTAAGGTTTGCTTCGAAAAAAGATTATCTCAAAAATATTTACGAGGATAAACACAAAAGTACAGCTCAACAGTATGCGCTTCGGTAAGTCTCGTCTATTTTATTTGAGTGGCGCTGTTTGTGCTTATTTAGAAACACCGAAGCGCACAATAATTCTGGTTTAGCTATAAAGTATAACCAAGTAGTACAAAGACAGTTATTTTTTTTCGTAAGTACACACATTTTCTCAAAAAAAATAACCCAAAAAATATGACAAAACCTCACCTCAAAAGCTGCTTAGTCTGCAAGCAAACCCGATGCAGAATCAAAGCATCCTTGTAAATCTGTGAATCAGGCTCGTTGTACTTGCAAGCGTTGTCAAACATCAGTATAAAGTCCGAAGCAAGCTCGTTGACAGAACTGTACACGTTGTTCTTCAGTTTGTGGGCGATTTTCTCCATGTCTATGGGGTTTTTGATTAGCTCATAGTAGTCTGGGTACTCGATCTTGTTTGGTAGCTTCATGAATATTAGGGCGAGTTGGCGATTGGCTGTGGAGGGAAAATCATTTATGTTATTTTTTTGTTGTGTTGTGGACGGCGTTTAAGAAATTAGGACACTTAAAAGGAAAAATTCAGTCCCGGTTAGCCTCTTTGTGAGTGTGATGTCTGGTTTTAAGAAGAAAACCGCTCAAAAATCAACACTCTAGACTATAAAAGAATCATTAATAGTTTAACAATAACCACGATTATGAAACACGCATGAGACATAGCATTGTCGGTTAGCAATGTGAATAAAGTAATCATTTTTTTTAGATTTACGTTCATCTCCGGTTATGGTCGAAAAAATGCAAGAAAGGATACAGTACTAATCTTGAATAGCTGTCCAAAATAACCAAAATTTATCGTCATTACCAACCTTTAGGATCCCTATAATCCCTGATAGCATCATACAAAGTCCTCAACTTCTGCTCAAACGGCGACAACTGCCTAGCCTTCGGCGCCGCTTTAAACGTTTTCAAAGGAGTTTTCCTCTCAAAACTACTGCTGTTATTAACCTCTTTGAGTTTCTCATTCATGACTCGTTCTAGAAGATTCGCGTCCTCATATATCATGGAACCTTCTTCGTTGAATTGACGGCAGTTTGAGAACATTAAACGGAAATCGGAGACCATTTCGTCTATTGAGTTGTAGCGGTCGTTCTGGAATAAAAGTTGTAGGTGTGAAAAAGAACACGTGCTTTATTAATGTTTGACCATGTGTTCGTTCTATGTGATATTATAATATTACATATTTGACTATACTAGACTACGTAGAGTTTCTGTTCTCAAAGTGAACTCACTAGGAATCGGGTTCTCAGGTGCCTTCGGAACTGGTTTGTTTACAGATAGTTTGTTAGTATTCTTTTTAAGTTTATTACATAAAGGGGATGAAAGTGAGCTCATGGGAAAACTCATCAGACACGGCTTGTTGTTGTGAAAGCAGCAACATCAACCAATTTCATTTGAAAATATTCTTTCAAATTGCAACAAATTGTTGTTCTCTCTCAACAAAAAGTTTCTAGGAATGGACACATTTTGAGAATTCATAAAAAACAAAGTCCCTTTTGGATTTTTTGTGTTTATAGTTGTTGAATGTTTTTTTTATATTCTTTGTGTAACCATAAAAGGGGCTTGTTTTTTTTATTCAACTGTAGCCGTCCGTGTCGCCCGCATTTACGCTTGTTTTTTTTTTTTATTTCAAGATTTCCTAGCATAAATATTCTTGATGAAAAGTAGCCTGAAGTTGAAAAAAAATGAAAAAGCGTTTATTCGTTGAGAACTCATATTACAAAAAAAATGTTACTTCTGCCAAACTGTAAAGCAGTTTGTTGGCAGATGTAGCTCCCATATAAATTATTCTACTTTTATGTAACAACTCGCAGGTACTTTTTCATTGATAGCAAAGAAACTTAACTAAACATTAACTAAAACTAAACACAAATATCTTACAATAGCACAAAAGGCTGACCAGCCCGGCTAGCATGGGCAGGGGATAAAAATTTTATCCACCGGTTATTTCCACTTTTGTTTGAATTTTGTCCCTTGTCAGTGGAAATAACCGGTGGATAAAATTTTATCCCCTGCCCATGCTAGCCGGGCTGTAGTGAATTGAAACGCCAGTTCGAAATTCATAATGCTTTGGCTATCTATCTATTTTTTTTTTTATAAATGGCTTTCAAATCCGTATCGTTTAGGAACATTGCTTATATTATTAGTTGTAAGTTTCCCGAACAGCATAAAATAAAATAACTATCGGTTCTGCGGTTTAAACATAAAAGCTAATAGACACTCAAACAGAGTTACTTTTGCATTTATAATAATATATCTGGATTGTCGATTTTTTTTTGGTGACGTTTTTTCTTTAATATGAAAAAACCTAGCTAGATCGATTTATCGCCCCTTAAACCCCTGCACACAAAAATGGATGAAAATCGTTGGACCCGTTTTCGAGATTCAGATTACATATACATATGTGCAAGTATTGCTTGTTTTAAAGGACTATAATTAATATTATAAAGCAGAAGAGTTTGTTTGTTTGTTTGGTTGAACGCGCTAATCTCAGGAACTACCGGCTCGAATTGAAAAATTCTTTTTGCGTTGGATAGTCCATTTATCGAGGAAGGCTATAGGCTATATAACATCACGCTATGACCAATAGGAGCAGAGTAGCAATAAGAAATGTTGCAAGCGGGAAAAAAGCTTCCGTTGAGCAGGCGATGCGTTGCAATATCAAAACTTCACGCGAACGAAGTCGCGGGGAGAAGCTAGTAATTAATATAAGACTGGATTAATTTGACAACATACCTTAATATTAGCCTCAATAGTGATCATATCAATAGGCTTATCAATCACATTATAATACTCCGGATAAAGCTTCTTGCTCGGTTTCTCCATGAACAATAACATGGGTTGTCGTCCGTCGGAGCAGGTGAACTCTACCATTTGTTTGGAGATGTAATGCAACTTCTTCTTCAGAGGGAGGTTGGTTTTGTTCGGCGTGACTACGGGAGATGGGGCGATGGCTTGGACAGGGTTGAGTCGGGGACGACCTGTAAAGAAATTGTGTTGAGTTGAGGTGTTCTTTTCTGTTTATTTTGTTATTTATTACACCAACAGCTTCTGTGTACAGCATTTAGGTATACATAGGTTTTACAGTCTTGGACTTACACAGTCGCCAATTACAGGTTAACCAGCATTCACAAAAATAACATAAGAGTGGCTCTAGACATGAAACCTAACATTTAAGAGTTTACTTAGCTTACGAAACATAACACAAAGAAAATAATTACAATTAAAATCAAAAATACAACAAGACACACATAAGAAATAAAATTATTAGTGTTAAAACAGATCTGCTCTGGATAATAATCTGATATTTACATACAATTTTGATGGCTCAGAGATACGGACTTATTTGGCCCGACCTGAATATCGAACCCAGAAACTTACGCCTAACAGTAGCGTTAGTGATTACATACAAGATCAAAAAGGCAGTGAAAGTAGCAGTGCTCACCATTAGAATAAGGTTCATATTCGTATGAACCGCTTACTTAGTAAGTAACTAAAGAACCAGTCTGTTGAATTTTTCCTGACATTACTTCTAGGGACTGCCTCGTTGGTCAAGGGGTTGAAAGAGCGACTGCTGAGCATGAGGTCCTGTGTTTGATTCCCAGATAGGGCTAAGTGTTATTCGGTTTTTTCATCAGGAATTTCTCAGTAGCAGTCGGATAAGTATCCGGCTGATGGCAACAGGCTCGCCCCCTATTATGGAACTTCAAACATAACTGACAAAACGTGGGTGAACTATTAAGTACACCACTGCCTAACCTTACGAAGATAACGGGTGTAATGATGTTCTGTTTTATTACCTCTAGGTCTGGGCGTTTGCACTTGGGCCTGGTTCTTGACGGACGAGAGGCTTTCGTCATCGCTGGACGAGCTCTGAACGATGTCCAGTAACTCTTGCACGCGTTGCTGCATTATTCTGTTAACAAACATACAAATACAAAGAGTAACAGAATAAGTGCAATACTTAGAAACAGTGGTTCAGACTCACTTTCTACAAGGAACATGAGATGAGAAAAGATTGAACCTTCCATATCTTTCTATCTTTCCGCCATCTGGTGACCACGACACAAGCCTTGCTTAGTGTGGCACTAGATGGCGCTGTGTGTAATGTCCAGCGATATTTATTATTATTATTATATAAAATATCGCATCGGTTGACGCAATTACTATGACGAGGCCAATCTTTTTTGTTTTGACTCATGTTCCTTTGGGAAACTTGTCCAGTTTGAGGGGATCTGAATCACCACCTGACCAATATTGCACTTATTCTGTTACAGCCTGGATAATAACTAGGTAATAGTAGCACATGTTCCGTTCTTTAGTGGCCTTTGGCCAGACTTGGCACAGTAAAATAAAAAAAAACCTTTTCTTTTTTAAAGCTTCACCGCATTGCTAATCTATAGAACAATACTCGCGATTTGAAATAAATACCACGATTAAGTTCTAAACATCAGACGTAACATTCCAGAAACAACATTACCAAGATCCTAAAATTTCCAAGGATTTTAAGAACAATAACTTACAACCCTATTGTTATAGAACAATAGGGTTATTAGAGAATTGCCAGGATTACCAACTTCACCGTGTTAAATACCGGGAACTGCCTAATCACTGATAATAAGCTTAATGACCTACCTATTGTTTATTTTGGGTGTTGTAGTTTGAGTACCTAAGGCTAATATTTGTTCTCAGAAATATGTGAACGGAAAGGAATAACAATTAACAATAGACTCCCTACCTCACCCCACCGCGTCGGGTCTAGTAGCAAATAAAAAGGGCAAAATCCCGGTTTCTGAAACCAGTTCGTGACTGTGCGTCAGAGAGAGTACGTGCCTTGTGTATTATTACTGTCGCTGCTCAAATGTGCATAATGTCTGAGCGTGATCAGACGTCAGTTGTACTTGTAAAGCACAAAGTATTGCGCCGCAAAAAATCTAGTTTACAACAGTCTATGTGCGAAGTCATAGAAGTGATAGTGATCTGGATTATTACGACCAAAGGCAATGAAAGTTTCGTTTTTGCGTTGGATAAATTCAACATGCAGTTTAAAAAAATAGTGCTAACAGCTTGAATTTAAACGTATAAGAAAGTCAATACAAGAGTCTATTAATATTGTGTGACGCTACATAAAGCGACCCATGGACAGCAGCTATCTGAGAAAACTAGAAACCGAAGAAAACTGTCTTGAATTTCAACGTATAAGAAAGTCAATACAACAGTCTATTAATATTGTGTGACGCTACATAAAGCGACACATGGACAGCAGCTATCTGAGAAAACTAGAAACCGAAGAAAACTGTCTTGAATTTCAACGTATAAGAAAGTCAATACAACAGTCTATTAATATTGTGTGACGCTACATAAAGCGACACATGGACAGCAGCTATCTGAGAAAACTAGAAACCGAAGAAAACTGTCTTGAATTTCAACGTATAAGAAAGTCAATACAAGAGTCTATTAATATTGTGTGACGCTACATAAAGCGACCCATGGACAGCAGCTATCTGAGAAAACTAGAAACCGAAGAAAACTGTCTTGAATTTCAACGTATAAGAAAGTCAATACAAGAGTCTATTAATATTGTGTGACGCTACATAAAGCGACACATGGACAGCAGCTATCTGAGAAAACTAGAAACCGAAGAAAACTGTCTTGAATTTCAACGTATAAGAAAGTCAATACAAGAGTCTATTAATATTGTGTGACGCTACATAAAGCGACACATGGACAGCAGCTATCTAAGAAAACTAGAAACCGAAGATAACTGTCTTGAATTTCAACGTATAAGAAAGTCAATTATACAACAGTCTAATAACGTTGTGCGAATCATTGTACAAGTCAAGGTGACCTACAACAGTCTAATAACGTTGTGCGAATCATTGTACAAGTCAAGGTGACCTAGATGATTACAAGGAAAAGCGAGTAAAAAAGTAAAAAAAGTCAAGTATACAACACTAATAATATAGTGTGACGCTACATAAAGTGACACATGGACACCAGCTATCAGACAGCTAGAAACCGAAGAAAGCTGTTTTGAATTTCAACATTTAAGAAAGTCAAGTATACAAACACTCTAATAATATTTTGTGATGCTCCATAAAGTTACACATGGACAGCTAGAAACCGAAGAAAACTGTCTTGAATCTCAACATTTAAGAAAGTCAAGTATACAAACACTAATAATATTGTGTGATACTCCATAAAGTTACACATGGACAGCAGCTATCTGAGACAACTAGAAACCGAAGAAAACTGTTTTGAATTGTAACGTATAAGAAAGTCAAGTATACAACAGTTTTATAATAACTACATAAAGTGAAAATAATAATAACAATAACAAAAGCGAGCAAAAATTAAAAAAAACAAGTGTACAACAGTCAAAGAACAATTATCTGATCTTGTCTTTTTTCTATAGAAAAACATTTGTTACTAAAAATTGAGAATTGTCCCGGCTTTTATGATAATGTCTTAACGCACTTTGTAAGAAAGAATAGCCTGATAGTTTTAGTTTGAGTACATTCAGTGATTGCTGATACCTGTTTTTGTTGTATTATTTTGTACTTCTAATAATATATATACTTCTATAATCATGTTTGCCGATGATCTTAAAATTTATAAAATTTATACACATACTTTTAGGAATTACATTAAATAAAGGTTTCGTGTAATAATTTGGTGCATTTTTATTTATCTCCAACCCTAGCATATAAGAAAAAACCGGCAAACCGTTTAAATTTAAAACACATTTGAAGAAAGAAGGAGGTCATCATTAGATATGTGATGACGTTCCTAAGACCTAATTTATCATACACCACTCGGAGTTTGGAGTGTGCTCTCATGTGAGAACATGAGAGCACATGAAAGAGCAGGTCACCTAAGCTTGCAACTGCTACGAAACGCCATTGAATGCAGTCGCTGTCTATAATAAGGATGACGCTGACATAAAAAATACAATTCTGTACTAATTAAAATTGACGAAGATAAAACAGGGTCGACGATCATAAGTGGGGGTTTGCCAGGGGCGGATTTCCCTATAGGCCGAGTAGGCCCGGGCCTAGGGCGACAAAATTTAGGGGGCGGCAAAATTCAGTCGTTTTTTTTTAGTTGTTCCCACGCGCCTACGTGTCACAAATAGAAATGATAAGAATCAGTATCTGCTAAAATACTGATTGAGATAATAAAATCATTTACTGACTATCGTTTTTTTCCTTTTTAATTTAATTTGTATTGTTTATTTAATTTTTCATGCTTTACAGCACATATAGTGGGGCGGCAATCTTTCGTAGGCCTAGGGCAGCCAACGTATCAAATCCGCCCCAGGGGCTTGTGACGTCACTTTCCAGTAAAAATGTACTTAAATGTGACGTCACACATCTTCATTTCTAGTTTATGTGAAAAAAGAAAAAATATGTGTCCAATATTTTTTGGAAATCTATCTGATGGATTAAGTAGTTTTTTTTCGTCTACCCTATTGGTTACATAAAGGAGTAGCAACATCAGAAGAAAGACTAAGGTACAGGACATGACTTTGAAAATAAGGAGACAAAAGTGGAAATGGGCAGGCCACATGATCAGAGGAAAGGATAAATGGAGTAAAATGGTCACACAATGGTACCCAAGAGATGGAAAGATGTAATGTTGGTAAACTCACAATGTTTAGTTCTTGTAAGTTGTCTGTATGTTCTGGTAAGGTTGGCACATGCATAAGTTGTGGTAGTTAAGTTGGTAGATTGTACACTATGGAGGTCAGTCAAAATATGACTCTGTAAACGGAATCCCGGACTTTTACTGAGATAATCCTCGAACATCACAAAAGAGAAAGAGAGGTAGACCACAAAAAAGGTGGGACGACGACATTAGGCAGGTCGCGGGAACAACATGGGGTAGAGTGGCCACAGAATGGAGAAGATTGGAGGAGGCCTTTGCCACCTGGCAAACGGACACGCAAAAGTGGAACAAATGGAAAATCTACGAAAAATAAAGAAATACTGTCTTGTCCGAAAAGAGGCTATAAATATTAGTTACATGGCATTATAATCTTTAAACACTTACCTCTGCAACTTAACAGCGTCCTTATACAACCGAGAAGAAGGTGAATTATACTGTTTCGCGTTCTCAAACACAATGTTCATATCTCCTGCTACTTCAGACAACGTCCCGTAGCTGCCCCGGATGATCTTATTCTTGATCTGAGTCAGGGACACTGGATTCTTTATTTCTTTGTAGTAATCAGGGTATGCCCTGCGAGATGGAAGCTTCCAGAAAGATTCTGCTACACGGCCTGTGAATAAAACGCGATTTTTTAAGTCATTTTTTTTTAAGTTATGGAAATGCCTCTTTGGTTCAGTGGTTGCGAGCATGACTGATGAGCAATGACGTTTCTGTTTTGGCTCAAAGACTTTTGATAATTTCTCAATAGTACAATAATCATAATATTTCGGCCCATGGCTTAATTGCCAAGTACCGACCAGTACCTGAGGAGGCTCTCGTTGGGTTGCGGGCCTGTTCGGGGTTGCGGGCCTGTTCGAAAGAGATACCGCGGCCCCGGAACATAAAGGGCGAGGAAGGAACATGGATGGCTTTTAGTCAGTAAAAGTCTGACACTCCCTCCCGCTTCGCCCAGAGTGAGAAGTCATTTGATGATTATTTTCCCATCCGAAAAAAAAAAAAAAAAAAGGAGGCTCTCGTTAGGCAGCTAGATCAAGGGCTTGATTCAGAAAGAGTACCTCTTTGACACGACTCATCTTGTTATGAGCTTCCTCTCCCTAGAGCCCTGACCACGGGAAGTTGGACCCTGTTCTCGATCAACACTTTTTGCTAAACCCGGGGTCACCCTCGACAGTCGCGCTCGCGACCACGTTTCCAAACGGGGCAGTTTCAGTAATAAATCTGATATAAATAATTATCGCTGGACATTACACACATCGCCATCTAGTGCCACACTAAGCAACGAGGCTTGTGTCGTGGACATCTAAAGATTAACGTGTTACTGAGAAAGCTGCTGAAGTCACAGGCAGTTGCTCTATGCATATACATGCAGCTGCAGCAGACTATTTATTAGTCCATCTAGAGATGCATCTCTAACAACAAGCTTGTATCTAATTAAAGGACTATTGTGACTAAGATGGTTTAGAAGTTTCTTTTTCTTTCACTAACCTTCTATGGATGCTGCTTGTCCGAAATAAAAGTATATTTATTTATTTTATAACTGGCATAAAGTAATGCTTTGGTAAGTGAGTTCTGGATTTATTAATTACCGTTTGGTCCGAAATGGTTCCTGATTGTTTCCAGTAGTTTCCATTGTGGTGAACCTTCGTTTTCATGCTTCTCTTCGTCACTCTCGCCTGCACTGTCTTCTGAATGCTGTTTAATAGAACAATTATTAGCACTAAGGTCTTTTAGTACCTTCATTTTTATTGCCTCGTCAAGTTTTTTCGCAATTTCTTGATCGTTCGCCACTATATATTCTGGCTTGTTTGTAGTTTTTAGGGTATTCCTAAACACCGAAACTCATGTAGCCATAGGAAAGCCCTAGAAATCCAGTCATGGACTGGTTAAAGTTACACAACCCAAAACTAATAAGAGCTTTATGAAAACGCTTCGCCGAAGCCTCCGGAATTATAATTTCCATTATGTAAACATTTGCAAAATAAAGCCGATTGCAACCTAGAGAAGCTAATCGTGACAGGCAAGGTGGATGAGAAAACACCTCATGGACGCAGCCCAATACGATGGTCTGACCAGATCCGGACGACCCTTGACTCCACAGTTCACACAGCCGGGGACAGAAACAGATCGAGAAAGATCATCCGAGAGAAAGTGGTATCGAAGGGAGGTCACGACCTTCAACATTGAGGAATACGACGCAAGGAGGCGTATGTTATTTATATGCATGCCATGTCATTGTATTCACGACTAAAAGCTTCATAAAATAGTATAACTTTATTTACTCAATACCTTAACCTCAGGCTCAGTATCCGATCCAGGCGGTTCCATAATTGCCAAAGCCTTGCTATTAGGCACCGGCCCCACACGGGAAGTCCTCTTACTTCGTATACGTTCGGAAGTCTTCGCGGGCCCGCTTCGGCCGTGCTGTTCGATCTCTAGCTTGCGCACTTGTATGACCTGTTGTATGAACTTTAACATCAATGGTCGTCTACGCCAATCGCTGGTTACGTACAATGCGACAGAAGTGTGTTGTGAGGTGTGTAAATGTGTGTATATATAAGTGTATTTATAGTGCAAACTATAAGGCCATAAAAGGTCTATCCTATTGTGGGGGCCTCAAAAGTCCACTTGAGCAGAATGGGCCTTTTAAGGCCCCAGTCTTTTTACAGTTATTAGGCCTTGTGGCTGGACAATGGCTTCGTCTTTTTGTTTCTAACAGTTTAAAAGCTAAAGTTTAAACTTAAATAATTTGTTTTAAATAAACTAATTACAGGCGTAATTAGTTTATTTAAAACAAATTATTTAAGTTACTGTTTGTAAACTAGTGCATATTAATGACAGCTCTTCGCAGAACTTCGTCCGCGAAAATTGTGATAGTTCGGCTATTTTGCATGATATCAATATAATTTATATATATTTTATAGTATATAGAGATATATAATATATATCAATATAAGATGTAGCTTTCTAATGGTGGAAGAATTTTTAAAATCGGAGGAGTAGTTCACGAGTTAAATCACAAACAAATAAACAAAAAATCAAATCTTTATAATATTAGTTTAGATACGACTTTGATTATTAAGGTGGTGTGTGCAAGAATGTGTTTGTAACCAAAAATTTATAGCACACCAACCTTCTTTAAAGTTTTAGCATCTTTGTAAATCTGGCTCCCAGGCTCATTGAAGTGGCAAGCGTTTCTGACCATCAGCAGCAAATCCTTCTCCAATTCCGACAGGCTGCTGTACTCTTCACCCTGGATTTTCTGGGCTATAGTTTTCAGATCTATGGGGGCGTCGATCACGTTGTAATACTCTGGGTAGCGCCGTTTTGATGGCAGGAATTGGAAGGCCGGGAATAGGGGCCGACCATCACTGTTCGCTGTCATTACCTGAGGAGAGAGAGGCAACATTTTATGTTAGAATCGCTACAAAGTAATATTGATTAAAATTTTCTATTAGGATTGAGTTTTCAATTGCCTGGTGAAGAACTTTATTACTGAAACAATTTTAACCCTGACACAGTTTTTAACCTTTTGACCGCCACAGCATAAACGCACGCGCGTGCCCTCCACGCTAAGCCACAATTTCATCTACTATTTTGTCACATATTTGTGTCGTTTGGCGTACAGGGCCCAAGCGCTGGCTTGTCACGTATATGTGACAATGGCGTCCAAAAGGTTAACATTACATTTTTTGTTAAAAATATCACAAGGGAAAAAATCTAAACGCATGAGCTAATTAAAATAACATTGCATGGTTCGATCGAAGGTTAAGCTTCGCTTGCCGAGATCGGTCCGTTGATGGGTGTCCTTTTATTCAGTAATCAGCAGCTTTTAACTCTGATAACCAGTATTACCAAGGGGTATTGTATAACCCAGACACTGTGTCATGGTCGTATTCAGCATGGGATAAGGATTGGTTATCAAAAGCTGAATTTAATGATGATGATGATGATGACAGATGACTTAAAATGAAACTTACAGCATTAAACAACTCTTCAAAGACATTATCCTCTTCATTGTTGGTGGATGTCTCAGACAGGTCCTCCGCTACATCCGATCTACGGCTAGACGAGCCGGTGCGAGATAGTTTTGGCATCTTGATGTCTTCACCTTACAGAAAAGTGAAGTATTAAAAATAACCTTCCTGACAATTAGTTTTTATTCAAGGCAGCTGCAAAAGCGGCCACGGCTTTTCAGCGGTAATCTCAACTGTACCTTGCTGTTGGCGTGGAAGATATTATAGTTCACTAGTGTTTGCGGTGCAGACACACTAAAGAAAGATTAAAATAACACTACTTTAAGAAACAGTATTAGATCTCCAGGCTGTTCATTGTAATTTGCTCACCATTTTCCAAAGCATTTTTCGTGTGCATATAAAGCTTCCAAAGATCCACGGCATCTCTGTACTCCATTGATTCGGGTTTGTAGAATGCCTTAGCATTATTCACAAGGAGTTCTATGTCTGCAGACAACTCCTCAATGTCCTCATACGTGTCTGTTTTCAGTTTCTGCTGCACCTGTGGAGAATATATGAAAATGATAGATGCAACATGAGGTGTCCGGTTATTGGGTTTTTTCTACTAGGAATTTCTGGAAAAAGCAGCTATTTCCCATAAAACCTTTAAAACCTTTAAAGGTTAAAATCAAAAGTCATTAAACTGCACCAAATTATTGACAGTGTAGAGGTTATGGGGTGCACTACCAACAAACCAACAAGATAAAATAATAGAAGAAAATTGAGAAAGAAAGCTGTTTGAAAAAACAGGAAAATAACAATTCTTAAAATGGACTGCATCTGTGACTATTATTGTCTGAGCCCTTCATCTGTGAAGCCCAACCAAATCAAGCTGTTTAACTATTTTGTCTACTTTGCTAACACATGAAGGTCTAGTATGATTCTGCTAAGGCGGCCATTTTGGGTTTTTGGAAAATTTCCGGAGGTTTTATTATTGCACCTACTGTGTATTGTCTCTGCATCACCCTAAGGTAGACAAAATGCCCAAGGCATTTTCACCATTGTACAATTTTCACTTGTGCATAGAGTTTTAATAATCCTATATAATATTATAAATGTGAATGTAAGTTTGTTTGTTACGCTTTCACGCGAAAACTACACAACCGATCATCATGAAACTTTGTACACATATTCTTGGAGGGATTAGAAGTAACATAGGATACTTTTTATTTAAAAAAAAACTAACCCTCACTCGCAGACGAAGTTGCGCGGGTCAGCTAGTAATAAATAAAAGAATTAGGGACTGCACAGACAACAGACTTTTTATGCATGACGGACAAAAAGTCTGCAACAAACTTTGCATGATTAATGTATTTGACTACATTTTTGGCCACTATAAGGATCTGCTGATGGAAAGGATCCTACTGATCGCCTTATAGTCAACAAAAAAGTAGACAAATACATTCATTTGTTGCAGACTTTTTGTCAGCACAGGCCCTTATACTTACTCTCAGCAAATCAATGGGTTGTGAAACAACTTCATAGTACTGTGGCTCCTGACGTCTTTTTGGAGCCCTAATGAACGAGTCACACAGTAAAGAGCCATCTTCTTTCTTGTATGACCTGATTGTGTCGTAAAGTTGCTGGCAGATTTCACCCTGATAGGAAAAATAGATAGTTTTAATATTTAGTCATTGTTAAATTTTTAAATTAAGTGTTAATATAATTTGAAACAAATTATTTCTAAAATTGTTACTAAAATTATTATTAAAGTACCAAAAAAATAGTCATACAACTAGTCAAATTAAAACTTTAATTAGATTATTTGGAAATCTTCATGTCCTAAAACCAAAACTTCGAAGACATGTGACATCTACCAAACCCGCACTGAACCCAAGTGGTGTATCATTAACCTGCAAATAATAATAATAATAATATTCCACAACTATCACACAACGCCATCTAGTCCCAAGCTAAGCAGAGCTTGTGTTATGGGTACTAGACAACTGATAAACATACTTATATATTTCTAAATACATACAAATTATAGATAATTTACACCCAGACACAGAACAAATGATCGTGCTCATCACACAAACATTTGTCCTGGGTGGGAATCGAACCCACGACCTCCGGCATAGCAGTCAGGGTCACTAACCACTAGACCAACAGGCCTGGCAAAATATGCACTATGATGTGGAGTTATGGACACCAGCCCGTTATACATACTTACAAACTTAGATTATTTGGTCACAGTTCTGCCATGATGATGACACAATCTGTTATTCATTCATATAGATGTGTCCAATTAATCCAACATTCTAAATATTAATATTTAGGAAAATCAGGGCCATTATTTAAATCCAAAATGTAAGCTTAGTAGATAAAAGAAAAGTTATCATTACCCACCATTTACTATCCGAAACATTACAATTCATTCAGAAAACCGGACCGCCCCTATTTATGACGACCCACTGACCGAAAATGTTATGGGTTGTTACATTTTGGCAGAACTATGCTAATTTTATGACTAAGATCTTACTATTACTTACTTACTATCAAAATACTGACCGAACATGTAAATAACGCACTAAATAACGTTCCATGTGTGTTTATGCCGGCGCTGGCATTGCTAAGTCACGACTTTCTGAATGAATAAAATACTTACTGGGTCCAATTTCTTTCTTTTTCGAGTAGATGGCGGAGGTACAGGGTTGCTCAACTCGATGCCATCATCACTGTCATCTAGATCAGCCCCACGCGAAGCGCCGGAAGATGCACGGCGTCGCTTGCTCATCTTCAATAAAATGGCTCGCAGAACGATGTCCAATTTTGATTATATTAGGAATGTCCTGTTACATTCTTCAGAAATAATTGTTGAAGTCTCTATTTCATTCGAGTAAATTATTTAAACTAAGTAAAGGATTCATTAATTATTTTAGATCTGTATCAATACAATACGAACAATAGGAACCGACACAACCCCCTTGACCCTTCCGAAAACAAGCGCAACAAAAGCAAACCGAGTAGTAAGTTAAAGGTTTGACTGTCAAAAATGATGAAAGAAAGAAGTAACAGCATTCAAAATTGAACGAGTGCGAAAGAGCAAGATTTTTTAAGGTATATAATATCGCGTTGTGAACGGTAATCTGGAATGCTTTTTCCAGGGTCATTGACAGCTAAACTGGCACAGAAAATAAATCTTAGCGTTATGCTTTACGCAGAATAATTACCAAAATGTTGTTTTTCCTCAGAACAGTGTGAATGTGGTTTATTTAAAAAAGCAAACATCTATGGAGTGGACTTGATTCTTTTTTTTTCATTTTGGGCAGTAGCCAATAAGCCAAACTGCAAAAAATTTGAACCCATATGAATAGAGTTAGTCTTGTCTGTCCACAGAATATATATACCCTAAAGGTCTGTCCCTCCATACATTCAACATTGAAAAATTTCTACCAACAGCTCTAGCTATTAGAACCATCATCATTATCTTACCCTTATCCCAATATATTTGAGGTCGGTGCAGCATGTCTTGTTCTTCCATACTTCTCTATTTTTCGTCATCTCATCAGACACTTTTCTTACCATAATTTATTATCCTTCTTAACAGTACAGTCCATTCAACATTCTAAATATTAATATTTAGGAAAATCTGGGCCATTATTTAAATCCAAAATGTAAGCTTAGTAGATAAAAGAAAAGTTATCATTACCCACCATTTACTATCCGAAACATTACAATTCATTCGTACTCAGAACTTTTTTCAGGAAATGTTCCTCATTCTTCCGCATCACATGCCCATTCCACGACAACCGATTACCACACAAATTTTCAGTCACCGGCGCCACTTTCAGACTTCCTCTATACTCATTCCTTCCTTTATCCATTCGCGTAACACCACTCATCCCGCTTAGCATGCTCATCTCCGCGACATGCAGATGCCTTTCATTCATCCCTTTTGTGGCCCAACATTCTGATCCATACAACACAGCATGAGCAGGTCTAACCATTGTTTTATAAATCTTCCCCTTAAGTTTTAGGGGAATGCGGGAGTTGCAGATCGTTCCCGTGACCTGCCGCCATTTCATAAACCCCGTTTTAATTCTGTGCTTTACATTACGATCTATTTCGTCATCGCTTTGCATGAGTGAACCGAAATACCGAAAGTCGGAGCAGACAGGAAGAGACGCGCCATCTAGCGCTATGGCTCCAGAGCTGAAGAGACCGCCAAATTCGCAGAACATTATGTATTCAGTTTTACTTCTGCTGATTTTCAAGCCAACATTCTCCAGTTTCTGTTGCCATTTCTCCAGTCTGCTCTGGATCTCAGGTATATTTTCACCGACAAGAACAATGTCGTCGGCAAACAGCATGCACCAGGGTACCTCTTCTTGGATGTCCGACGTCAAAGCGTCCATGATCAACAAGGCGGTCGGCTTTAAGTCCTTACCTCTTGTAAGGACTTAAAGCCGACCCTTGATGCAAACCTACAGTCACACTGAACTCATCGGTGTTACCAGCAGCTGACCGAACGTGTACAAGATTGACTGTACCTACATAGCACGAATTAACTCTACATACGAGTACTTCCCAGGTATACCTTTCTCTCGGGATGTGTTGTGGTGGGTCCCGAGGTACTCTATCATGCGGTTTCTCCAGATCAATGAACACCATGTGCAAGTTTTTGTGTTCACGTCTGTACTTCTCGCACAATTGGCGGAGTGCAAAAGTGACGTCCATTGTTCCTCGACCTGGCATAATAAACCCCAACTGATTTTGGGTGATCTTACTCTCCTCTCTTATCCTTTTCTCTATCACTTTCTCCCATACTTTCATACTATGTGACATGAGCTTTATATCCCCCGATAGTTGTTACAGTCCTGCACGTCACCTTTATTTTTGAAGATGGGCACAAGCGAGCTATTGCACCATTCTTGTGGGATCGTTCCTACATACAACAACTAATTGAAGAATAAAGTCAGCCACATACATCCGTCTTCATTTAAACACTTCCATACTTCTACTGGTATTTCATCAGGGCCCAAGCTGCCTGGGGCTTTGAACTGCCTTCCTCACTTCATCAATGCTAATTTCCCTCACCAAACCCATATTTACTTGAAACTCTTTAAGCACATCGCTTCATTCATTCTCTTCATTCATTAGCTTTTCAAAATAACCCTTCCATCTCTAGTTTATTTCATCATCTTTAGACAAAACTTTACCAGCGCCGTCTTTCATACACTTGATACGTGATTGATACGTGACTTGATACGTCTTTCATATACTTGATACTTTCATACCTTTCTTTTGCTTTTGTAATGGGGTCGGCAAGTTAAAGCTGATTGTAGATGGCGCGTCCAGCGCATAGACCCAATCTGACCAATGAGATCAAACCATTTTGAAATATTAAATGACATTGACAGATTTTCAACAAATGACGATGTTTTGGTTCAAGCGGTGCTAGCGCCATTAGTTCTACAGTTGCCCACCCCGGACTATCCAGTGAGTCATATAACTTCTCAGCTGCGCCTTAGCCCTGGAAACTGCTACCGCCTTTTTTGCCTTTCTCTTCCATTCATCACTTATAAATCTTCTTCTTTCAACCGACTTCCAAAAAGAGGAGGATCTCAATTCGTCTGTAAGTATTTTTTTCATTTTTTTTTGTTTGTTACCTCAGAACTTGCGACTGGGTGAACCGATTTTATTGGTTCTTTTTTTATTTGAAAGCTGGTGCTTCCCGTGTAGTCCCATTTTAATTTTCTGAAGATCTGATGCTGATGCTTCGGAGATATACAATGGAACTCTTCAAAACAAGACAGCAAATCTGCAGTGATTGCTGCAAACGCTTGGTTGTTTATTGTTTATACAATATCATGACGTAACATCAATCCTGTATGCTCTGAGGGGGCACTCAGAAGTGTATAATATAATAAAAATATAAGGAAATAATCCTAAAAAATTACTAAATAAAATAAAAGAAAATATAGAAATAAAAATAAAAGTAGAACCTTGAAAATAATTATTTTTTAATAAAGTTTTAAATTCATTAAATACACCCAGATTTCGACAGTTAGGTGTGTTAAGTTCCATTTATTGGGAATAAGCCCTATTTCCGTGACATGTATTGTTTTTTTTATTTTATTGGAAAGGATGTAAGTAAGTACTTCAAGGGTACATTGATGATAATTTGGTTAGGTTCTGTTACTTACTTCTGATTATGGGATCCATGACAAAGGCAAAGGTATAACGGAACTCTTAAATTCTTAAGAGCAAATTAACGATACTAGGCCGAATCTTATATAGGCTATCCGGTTATTTGAGTCACTTACCATAGCGTCGTTACTAACCGACTTAAAAAATAAGGAGGTTCTCAATTCAATGTTCCCCGATTAGGTACTCGAAGATGGCTGGACGGATTTTGTTTTTTTAAATTGTTTGAAAGGGTATACTTCCCAGGTTGTCCCTCCCATAATCATCAAATCAGGATCTGATGATGGAATCCTGGAGAAATAGAGAGAACTCTTCACATTTTATAGGCACACTAAAAGCGATTTGGGTAGTTTTAGGAAGTGTACTTTCTCGAAGTGATCCTATTTCAATTTGATGAAGATCTGATGAAGAACTTCGGAGATAGGCAACGAAACTCCTCAATAAATGATAGCAAATGTACTGGGATTGCTGAAATCTCATATCTGTCTATTGCTTACACCAGTTCAAAGGTGACAAAAAAACTAAATCAATCCAACAAAGGTCACCGACTTCTGAAGCTAAAGTTATTTTTCACGTTTTTTCTGAAGTCGGCTTATTTTTTGTAAAAAAGTTCTATCTTCTTTCAAACTGTCATTCCCATTTGCTACACCTCTGCCATTCTTTAAACGCAACCTTTTTCTCTGTCAGACTTCTCTTTGCACATTTTCATTCCACCACCATGTATATGTCACCGTAAAATTGTCAAACACGTTATATTACAATATAACGTGTGTCTCTCTAGCGATATTGTAAACTCTCGAAATTATCAACTGAACATACGGAAGTATCTCTGCCCCCATAATCGGGACTTGGGGCACCCCCCCGTTAGGTTTTTTTTTTGTTTGGGCAGGAGGACACCTCGACTATCTCACAAGAATTTCTCTTGTGAGACAGTCGAGGTAGTGCCGGACTCGAACCGGCTAAAAAACCACTCCTGCGTAGCCAGTGTCCCTCTGACATGAGGATCAGAGGCCTTATGTTCTGACTTTTTTTTTTCGTTTGCTTGCCCTGATGGATTGCCGAAGATAGAGGTATTTATGCTTGTGTCAATGTCACTTTTGTATAACACGTTTTCTTTTTAAATCAAACTATAACTACAGTTTCTTTTACTATTGATATATTTAATTATTTTATTACTGTTACATCTTATGTATATTACCTACTATTGTTTCATTATTTGCTTGATTTTATTTTGTTTTCTTATTTCATACCTATTTTGTTTTAATATCTATTTTTATATATCTACAATATTCAAACTATATATTCACTATATATTTAAATATCATACATATATTACTGGTAACTCGCTATTATTATTTCTAATTGTGTTATAAAGTTTCATTTGTATTGCAATATAGCGCTTACAGGTTTTTGGTACCATTCCGACACTTCCCGATGATTCCGCTTCGGCTGAATTGAGTTCCTGGATAACTTGAGCCAGTTTCTCAAGAAAGCGACTCAAGTTACCATTGGTTCTTTTGCGTCTGCTCTCTGGCTGTGTCGAAATGATACTGCTGTCTGCGTACTTTGAAGTGGGCGCACCGGGGACTTTAGCAATAAGCTATTGCTTCTCTCGCGAATGCGTCCCACTTCTTCCGTATCGGACAGTCGCTGCTAAAAGCATTGTGCCGGTGCTCCTCCAATTTGGCCCTGGTGCAGTTCACGCACGCCATTGCCTCGCCGATGTGCTTTTCTGGGCAGTCCACCCTAACGTGTGGGCCGCCGCAGTGGCTGCATAGGTCGGCCGGCTCCGTGCAAAGACGCTTGCCGTGACCATATGCTAGACAGCGCGTGCACTGCACCAGAGGCGTCTGGTCTTCGACGCGCACTCTCTGGAGGTCAATCCGAAGCTTGCCTCCTTCGAGTGCCCGCCTCCAGATCGTGGGGGATACACTCAACACAATGATGTTAGCATGCGGATTTCGTGTCTTTTTGCGGTACCTTATGGACATTCTTTGGTCCTCGTCGCCGAGTTCGTGAAAAATTTCCCGGTTCTGGTTCTTAGGGGCTTTTAACACATCGTCGTCACTGTGTACTGACAAAACGTCCTTAAGGACCAGAAGCGGGTCCCTATTCGCCACTTCCTCAACAACGAGGTTCTCTCCGGCCGTCCTTAGTCGTTTCTTAAGCCTCGACCTCTCCTCCTTTGTCTCGCACCCCATTATTATTTTTTGGTCTTTTGCTTTCCACACCCTTTCCACTCGCACCCAGCCTTCCTTCGCGTCAACCGCCTTCCTGACCCTCTCCAGAATCTCGTCCCCCGTGTCCATCTCCTGTGTTGAGGAGACAACTACGGAGTGCAGCGTGGATCGCTCCAGGGCCTGTGCCCTGGTGTGGCTCGTCGTCACGGCTGCAACATTAGCGTAAGTTGTCTCCCCAACACATTCCCTGCTAGCCAGACTGTCTCGCAGTTTGACCAACTCCTTTATTAAGGTTATATGCTCCGTCATCGTCCTGACGAGCTCAGTCTGGCTAGCAAGAATCTCCGGATTTGACTGGAGATCAGAGTCGGCAGTAGGCGCGGGTTCCGGTATGGCGGCGGGTGCGACAGGGGCCCTATCTCGCTCGGCCTCCTTCACCAGCTCGTAAAGCCTGTTTATGGCTTCGAGCACCGCAGTCTTAATTTCGGCCTTGAGGTTGCGAGAGTTGCCCAAATTGACCTTTGCCTTGCTCAGGCAAGCTCTCGCCTCCTCAGTGCGACTGCGGTACCTCGCCTCAGGCTTCCCGAGCGGTGCCGAAGCGTCTACAGGCGCCCGGTGTCCCCCCGGAGTCGCAGAGATCCCTTGTGAGGCGGGAGGAGAGTTGTTTCCGAAGGAGATTCTCCTCTTCGCGTCAGTAAAAGAGAGTCCCTCCTTCTTAGGCGATCGCGTCGGGCTCCCGGAGCCCAGCGTCGTCAAGGTAGCGGATGGGGTGCGGAACATATTTGTCTCCAGTGGCATGTAGGTAATTAAAAATAAAAATAAAAACGAACCCCTGTAAAGTGGTGCCCCGGTCAACAATACCCGCTCGGGAAGAGAGGTTTGTCAGAAGGCACTGGACTTAACTGTGTCCCTGTAAAAGGGGGTACGCAGGATAATGTAATAAAATAATATAATAAATCAGATAAGTAAATACAGTATTAAATAATTATAAAAATATGTCAACGTATGTGTGAGCCTTTGCAGACTCGGTCAAAAAAGGTTAAAAACAGAAATTTCCCTATTAAAAACACTGACAAAGAAATCCCAGACAAAATGCCAAAAAGAAAAACTTTTGCCAAAATCCCACGTCTGTCTTCCTATAGACCAGAGGGCGGGTGGGTGGGCAAAATTTTTTGGAACTAGGGGCGCGTGCGAGGTGTCCAGAGACGCGTCTCCGCGCGGGCTACCGAACTGTGGAATAAAACTTAGTATGGAACGAACAAAAATTTTGGGTTTTGGTCAAAAAACCAGTTTTCGAAAGAAACAATTTGGAATTTCACCCCACAACCTGGAAACCGGGACACGGAACGTGGACCAGAATTCAGGGAAGAAGGGTGAGGACTATTGCAACTATAATCTAATTTAAAATGTGAAAGAAAATTTGGAAAAACAATTAATTTTGAGGAATATCTCTGGAAATTAGGGATGAAGTCCAGACGCGCGTGTAAAATGCGCGCGTTATGGTCAGTACGTAGTCGGAGGCCTAGTTATGTCTAAAAACACCGAAAACAGATTGAAAATCGCACGTCTGGAACAGAAAATATCGACCCCCCCCCGTTAGGTTAGTTAGGTTCCTTTAAACCCTGCACTCGGAAATAGGGGCCCTGCGAAGTGGGGCTCCGTCGACTACGCTTTTTAGGGGAATATAAAGTGTTTTAAGGTTAGGTTATATTAATCGGTATTTCTCAGGAATGGTACATTATATTTTCATGAGAGTTGTACCTACCACTGGGCAAGGGGGACCCCTCCTTCCCTCCACACCGCGTGAGTTGACTACCATCGCATGCATTTCACGAAAAATAATGCGTTTTGTTGTAAGCAGTATGTTCGTTTGACAATACTTCGAGATTTTACAATATCGCTAGAGATATTACAATATAACGTGTAAGTATCTCTCTAGCGATATTGTAAAGTCTCGAATTATTGTCAACTGAACATACGGAAGTATCTCTGCCCCCATAATCGGGACTTGGGGCACCCCCCCGTTAGGTTAGTTAGGTTCCTTTAAACCCTGCACCCGGAAATAGGGGCCCCGCGAAGCGGGGCTCCGTCGACTACGCTTTTTAGGGGAATATAAAGTGTTTTAAGGTTAGGTTATAATAATCGGTATTTCTCAGGAATGGTACAATATCTTTTCATGAAAGTTGTACCACTGGGCAAGGGGGACTCCTCCTTCCCTCCACACCGCGTGAGTTGACTACCATCGCATGCATTTCACGTAAAATAATGCGTTTTGTTGTAAGCAGTATGTTCATTTGACAATATTTCGAGATTTTACAATATCGCTAGAGATATTACAATATAACGTATTTGACAATTTTACGGTGACATATACATACTTATCTATCATATACCTCTCCCTTTGGTTTCTCCAAACACATCTTTTGCTACTCTTCTTATGCAATCCGCCATCTCTTTCCAACATTCATTCACAGATTTTCCTTCCATGTCCAGCATTACTTGACTCTTAAACATACTTGCACATTCTTCTTTTTCTATCATACGCCACCTTGTTTTGGGTGGGAGCCGTTTTTTGTTTCTACTGGCCGTAAATCTTCGCCTGGCAGCACTTTACGGTTTTTGACGTTTTTAATACTGTCCCGTTTTACCAGGAAAAAGTTTATATGCGTAGCGTGGTGGTCACTTTCATAAGTAAAGAAGTGTTCGTTTCTTTTGTTATTGCCAGGTCAAAGGCAGACGCAGCTTGGAGCAGTACCTCGCCATCATTGTTACGGCCTCCATACCCCCAACCGCCATGCACTCTAATACCCATGCTTCATTCTTCCTACATGCCCGTTAAAATCACCCCCGACACACACTTCTCCATTCTTTTGCACATCACTCGATCAAAGTCTTCCCAAAACTTCTCTTTTACGCTATTCTCACTTCCTGACTGGGGTGCATACTCACTAACTACATTTAACACCAAACTATCCAGAATGACTTTTACAGCTATCACTCTATCGCTCACTCTATTAACATCCACCACACATTCTTTCAATTCACTATCCAAAACTATACCCACACCGCTAGTATTATATTATCTGTGACCCACACCATTTCGCCTACAATCGCTGCCTCAGTAATGGAACTTATATCCTTCTCCTAACTCTCTTGCCTTCCCACCCTTCCATTAGTCTCTTGCAGACACGCTTTTTTTATTCGTCGCCTTTGATGAACATCAGCTAAACTACCAATATAAAATTAACTAAAAATCCAAAAATATTTTTTCACTTCTCATACTCTAAAACTACGCCAAATTATAGCCCTACGAAGCGGGATTAAAGTGACCGTTTATTCCCTAGGGAGTAAAAAGTAATTTAAAAATGGAACGATCTTTTACTCTGAAACATGGTCACAAAAGAGTACCTATTTTTTTTTTTATGGATCAAAGGTATTATTTAAATTTCGAATTGGCTTGCAAATAGAAAGCGAGAAAAATTATTGTTGTTTGTGTGCATCGTTGATTTTAAAAAGTATGTGCCTCAAATGCCTCTGTTGCTAGCCGCTGCTGCCGTAATGTAGGTACTAATTATCTGTGGAGTGTGGATCATCTTCATTGCGACAATGTTGAGAGTTTGTGTGGTGTTTTAAATTGTTAATCTGTGACTGACCTGATAGAAAAAAAAACTGACCGCTCAGTTCAGAATTTGGTAAAAATTTAGTGAAGTGACCGCTTCAGAAGGGGCGGGGAGGGGGTGGGGGAGCTGGGGGAGGGTACCCCTTGCCCCCTGGTCCATGAAAAGAAAATGCACCATTCCCAATGATATTTTAGTAAACAGATATGTTATGAGCGCGCAAAACGTGAAGACTAGAAAACGTCCTAATTGTGACGTATTGCCTTTAGTCGTAATTACGTAATTACGTAATTACCATCCAAAATGCCATCGTATGTATTTAGAAAGTGTACCAATTATGATACCAAAGTTAATAAAACACAAGGGATCTCATATCGCACGATAGTACGCAATATACTTCGAATTATTAATATATTTCAATTATTTTCTTAATATTCTGATATTTGGAGGTTAGGAAAAAGAAAGAGATGGAAAATACATTTTTTGTCGTAAGAACGACAAGGATGCGTGCACTCCGGACATAGAATAAAAATACAGATGCGAATATTAGGCAAAACCATCTTTACTCCAGAGTTTATTAGTTTCCCTAAAAGAAAAGTTATTAAACTTTTCTTCATAATTTTGTTTGATATACTTAATTATAAATTAAACATGTCATAAGGAAAAGAAAATATAAATAGCTTTTCGTTACCATAATGTCACAGATAGTGTTCAAATAAAGCTACCATTGAGATCAGGCTTCAAGAATGGATTGCAATTGTTCGTAAACAAAGAAATGAATCGTGAAACGTGTTTTATTTTTCACCTAACTACCTTTTAATAGTGTTTTTTCGTTGCATAGGCACAAATCCAGGCTACAAATTCTGTACACGCGGTTTGTACCTTCTGCCTAGTCAATTTGTTAGTCTTTGATGCCAACGTGCGGTTATTGGTGGCTCGAATACAACATCTAGCTGTCACTTTTTTTCTTATTGGTTTTATCAAGCTATTCTTTTTCTATCTTTTTTACTTGTAGTGAAATGTAAAATGAATGAAAAGTGTGTGTGTGCTGCCTCTTGGCGCGGAACACTTTTTCTGTTGTTTTGTTAGTGTATAACGAATCTGTTTATTAGAATATCATTGACCATTCCTGAGAAAAATTGATTAATGTAACCTAACCTCAAAACACTTAAAAGTCGCTTAAATGGCGTATTAGGGTTAAAATATATATCCCATACCTACCACTCATTGTGGCACAGTCGAGGGTGGGGCGGTCGACGGAGCCCCGCTACGCGGGGCTCTTACTTCCGAGTGGTTTAAAAAAAATACCTAACCACGAAGGGTATGGCGGGGTCTATTCGCTCGCTTCGCTCGCTCATTCGACCCCGCCATATCCCTTCTAACTTAAATCGGTTAAAATTTCCTTTATGGGCCATCGATTTTTGGGTCGAGGAGGAGGGGGAAGGGAGGGGAGGAGGGGGGCTACCCCTCTGTCCCATTCCCACCCCGCGGAGCCTCATGGTTATGAAGATATCCATGGTTAAAGTTTTGAGGTTAAGTTAGGTTAAAACACAAATTTCCATCAATTTAAACTCAACTTTCCATAGATTTATGGGGCGGGGAGGGCGAGGGTGAGAGGTACCTACCCCCTGTCCCATCCCCACCCCGCAGAGACTCATGGTTATGGAGATATTCGTGGTTTAAATTTTGAGGTTAGGTTAGCGTATTTTTCGACACCTGCCAAGATAGCTGAGCGGGGCTCCTACTGTAGGTTTGTATGGTAGTGTGTATGAGGATGGATGAGTGCAGATAAGGATGAAGAAAAGTCCGAAGTACACAAGAAGACAGACGAAAGTTTATTGCACAGACACAGGTTACAGTTCCACACACACAAGAGTTCCACTAAGAAGAAGGAGTGGCAGAGGAAAAATAGAAAGCACGGAAGTAAGTCACAGAACATTCAATAATATATATTAAGCGCGGCGAAGCTTTGCTTTAAATCGCAACGGTTAGCATACTGTCCATACTGGCGAGGCGGCGGCGGGCGCGAGCGCACACCAGAGCACATCGCAATGATCATCCCGTCCCGCTCACGCAACCGGTTCGGGTGACGTAGCGGGCGCGCTCGCCGCTAGAACAAAGGGCGCGTCATAGCTACGCCGGGCCAGCTGATAAAAGATCATCTAATAGTAAAAATATGTGTTTGTACGTTGAACTTAGTTTTACTAATATTTTATTAAGATTTTTGATTTTATATAATGCTAGTTGATAAGACACTTTGTAAATATGTATATAAAATATTATTGACTTTATTTACTGGTTGGCTATATTCTTAGTTACATAATATATATTATTAGAACGAAAGAAAGAAAACGTATTTATTAGAATGAGTCACTACACTACTTCTGGGTGGTTTAAAAAAAAATAACCTCGAAGGAGGTGGCGGGGTCTGTGTTCGCTCGCTTCGCTCGCTCACTTCGACCCCGCCAACTCCTTCTAACCTAACCTATCCGAGTCGGGGTGCCCTAAAATTCCCTTGAACTGTTATGCTCTTGCATGCGAGTCGAGGGTGAACCGGTCGACGGAGCCCCGCTCCGCGGGGCTCCTACTTCTGAGTGGTTTATAAAAAAATAACAACGAAGGGTATGGCGGGGTCTATTCGCTCGCTTCGCTCGCTCATTTGACCCCGCCATACCCTTCTAACCTAATCTATCCGTGTCGGGGTGCCCCAAGTCGGCTTAGGCAAAACTAGCTTGTCATCAAACACCCCATTATAATTTGGTGCTCAATTTACTGGTCAATACGACAAAATTGAATGAAACACACTTCCTCCGTCAACGGAACGTGAAACGTCAAAAATTGCGTTTTATTTTTCAATTTATATGGAAAATTTAAAAAATTATAAGGTCAGACAGTGAGCACGAATATTTAAGATACCGGGAATATGCAAATAAAAAATGGCTTTGCAGTCCCAGCGACTCCCTCTTAAATTGCATCTCAAATCTGCAGGATATAAATTATATAATATTAAAAGATAATTTAGATAAAAAAAAATTGAGAGAACTAATAAGAACTATGATTTTTATAGCTGTAGATTTTTCATACATAAAGTGCTCAATACACAGTGAAAAGTTAATAGATTTTTTAATAAAAATATCCTGCAGATTTTTTATTTACAACTACTGTAAAGACATTAATAATATATTAATAAATAAGAGGGAGTGTGATGATGACACGGATTCTTTTAAAGTAAAAGCTAAGAAACTTAGCAAGAAGTGTTTTAAAAGAAAGAAATAAAAAATTAAATCGAAGATCATTGTTTTATTGTCTAATAATGTGAATTACTTTTTCGATTTTCTACATAACTGTACGCGAATATGTAATTCATGTACCCAAACCCTTAAAAATATAATTTAAAGCAATCAAGTAGTAGTACTATAGATACATAAGTAGTACGTACGTACTACATATGTATCTATAGCTATACGTATGATTATGTTGACATTAGTTCCAAAACCTGCGTCCAGAGGGCGACATTTGACGTTTCTCACTTTCGTCACTGAGTTGTACCTCTATTCCATATATATAAAAGTACTCTGTGATAGACACACATTTGGAACAGATTTTACGCAGATTTGTCTGTCAGTCGTCTATTTTAACGTTCCGTTTTCGCTATAGAACTGATTTGAGGTTAGAAACATTTTACACTAATTTCACGGAAAATATGCATAATCTTGTATAAGAGTTGTCTACTCATAACAGGGGACCCATTCCCTACCAGCTTTAACCCCTTTTAGCCCTCTCCGCGGCGGCCACGTAACTAAAGCCAACCCGTCAAACCACCTCGGGTATTATAATGGCTTCGTTTAGTCCCTCGTTATAAAATATACTATTTTCTCAAGTCATTGAAAGGGCAATGTCGAGTGGTTGATGAGATATTCGCTTCTAATGTAAAGTTGTAGCAGACTATGAATAAAATTGGGTTAAGTTAGAACCTTAGAGATTTCAACGAAAATTGGTTTAAATCTAATTTGATATTCATTTCGGTTTTTTTCTTGCGTCATTACCTACTCTATGCGTTATAACCTCTCACACGCTCCGACCGCTACACAGAACAAACAATACTGAGTGTGTTACGCGTGACTGCCTCCATGTTGCAACCTCAGACCAAATAAATAAAAAACCGACTCTACCTATACTAACTATAAAAAGTAACTCGCATAAGTATGAACCGCGTCGCGTCGGTTGCCGTTAGACTTGGTCACAGTATAAAGATAACAAGTAGGTCAGCTTTAAAGAAACGCACGAAACGCCTTT
Source organism: Xestia ashworthii (assembly GCA_950022955.1). Lineage (NCBI taxonomy): Eukaryota > Metazoa > Arthropoda > Insecta > Lepidoptera > Noctuidae > Xestia > Xestia ashworthii. The sequence continues at coordinate 13,828,676 of OX465570.1, read as the reverse complement.
TCCTCCCCCCGTAAGGATACTTCAAGATGCGAACAGACTGGTTGCCGCGTGCGCCGCGTCACTGGAATTCGCTGTGTGTGATGTGTCAGTGTTGATTCTATTCGTACCTCGCGAAGTCGCTATGACTTCTACCTATCATCTATCGTGGGGTTTCGGTTTCCGCACTTAGTCCTTAAAGTGGACCATCGTGCGGGAGCCAACCAACCAGCCTGCCTCCCTCCAGAAGCAGATCAAACTTCCTGTCTTCTTAGGGCATCCCCGCAAGAGATCTTAGTGTTCCCGGGGTCTTCTCGCGAATATTGGTAACGCCGCCGGTGCACTCAATGAGCACATGCGTCACCGTTTCCTCCGTCTCCATGCACGCTATGCACAGAGGACTGTCAGTGATTCCTAGGGTGTGGGAGTGTTTATTAAGTGAGCAGTGCCCAGGGCTGGCCCCCGCCACCAGTTGCAGACTATCTCTGTCCAAGCGCAAAAGGCGCCTGGTCAGCTTTGTACCCAGGGATGGGTTAGCTTGTTTGGACTGCATACACCTTGGTGTTGAGGTCCACCATTTTTCCGCTTGTATTCGAGTGTGATCCTTTAACCAGCTTCTTAGCTGCTTGAAAGGAATGGGTACGGTAATGGGCTCGGGTCCGTAGGGTTTTGTGCTGGATCCTCTTCTGGCAAGTTCATCAGCCGCATCATTCCCAAGTGCTCCACTGTGACCTTTGATCCATTGTAGTGGTACCGTATTGTAGTCTAGTTTAGTACCGTGATTCGTTCTAGGGCATTGTGGCATTCTTAACTTCCCTGGCCTCTATAGCGTGTGCCGCTTGGATAATACTTACACACTCTGCTTGGTAAACAGAGTTGAGCATTCCAAGGGGTTTGGATATTTTAAGGTGTAGGTCGTCGGAGAACACCCCGAAACCTGTCCCGTCGTCATTTTTTGATCCATCAGTTTAGATCCATAGCTCTTTTGTCCCTGAGTAGACACACAACTCCGCTGTGAGTTTTATGTTGTAGTGTTTTTGGAAGCCATTGCTTCCATCCACTGCTTCTGTTGTTTGATTGCATCTTCTCTGATGCGTGTGTGTTTTATTCTGAAATCGTTACTTAGGGTGCCGGATACTTCAAGCCTGAAAGTCGCTATAGCTGCCTCCTCTCTTACGATTACGATGTGGTGTAGAGGTGGTAGCCTCACCTGTAGGGCAGCAGTGGGTAAAGTTCTCATGCTGCCGGTGATTGCTACGCAGGACAAATCTTTGTAGTTTCTCGAGATCCTTTTGGGTCGTCCTTAGGTTGTTCTTGGGCCGCCAAACTAAAGAGCCATATGTAATGGTTGGTCGGATAACTGCGGTGTATGTGTGCCAGTAAGTGATTTTGGGGCTTATGCCCCAATTCCTCCCGAGCAGTCTTTTACAGTGACCCCAAACTATCAAAACTTTTCCTTATCTGAATCAATAATGGAAGATGTCCTGGCAAAATTTGCAGACAGTAATAAATCTACAATAATTTGTGGTGATTTCAATATCAATGTTTTAGAAGAAAATTCAAATAGTAGTCGGTTATTACATCTTTTTAAGTCATTTGACTTGACCAACGTTTTATAGAGCCAACTAGAATCACAACATCTTCTGCTAATTGTATAGACAATGTTCAATGTTCTGTGATTGAGATAAAGCCTTAGTAAATTGTCTGCCGTCTGACCATAGCAGACAAACTGTAACTTTTAGGTGCATACACCATTGGAAAAAGTGCAGATTAAATTTAGACCTGCAGTTTGCTAGCGCAAATTAAATAGGTATAATATTTCACTACAGAACAAGTTAAGTGTTGTGTGTTGTTTTTTTTATTTTTCGTTTCGTTTTTTTTTAATTCGAGAGTTTACAATATCGCTAGAGACACGACACGATACGTTATATTGTAATATAACGTGTTTGACAATTTTACGGTGACATATACATTCAATCTCTTTATTATTATTTAATCGCATAGCCCATAATAATTGTGTGAGTAATATGTACTAGAAAGCTATCATCCACTAGAAACCTACGTATTTTCTTCGAATGTGCCCTGGCAGTTGAGATTGTGTCATGCTCATTCAAATGTCTCGCTGATGGTGGCGCGTGTGTCGGATCATTCGGTTCCCTTCAATATGGTTGAGTTCAATGGTGCTGATCCATACGTCATGTTCGTGAACGGGCGCTGTCAGTTGTGACCGGTCACCTTTTACTTTTAATTAATTATTTTATTTTAGAATTGTATACGGTATTTGTGTAAAGTTCTCATATGAATGAGAATATATTTTTATTTTATATTATAAAATTCGACAACCAGGAATTGTCGAAACAGACGGTTTTTTTTCAGTTTCTACTAAATAAATACAATCCTACTTAATTAAGACATTTTTATATAAAAAAAAGAATGTTCGAGAAAGATGTGTTAGAAAAAAGAATGTTCGAGATTCGAATACTACTAACTTTTATTTTCCACACAGTTTCGGGTATCGGGTCCTTTTGATCGACGGTAGGCATTGAATTCAAGGCTACGACTGAGCTGACCTACTGGTTATCTTTATACTGTGACTTGGTCGTCAAGGCAACGACTTTGTTGACATTTGACATGAACCGTAACTCTCTCTCTCTTTCTATCTTCATTATCTATATCTCCCTCTCAACTTCCGTCCCTTCGCCCGATCGTCATTTCCATAAGTCGTAATGTTCTCGTCCCGCATGGCGCATTTACAGCCTACACACATAGCATAAATACCCCATGTCAAGCGTGCGTATAAATAAAAGTTTTACTTCAAAAACAATTTTTCTCCTACCCTCATTAAAGTGCGTAATGTGCGTAATTGCGTATGAAAACGTGCCATGGCTACAGCTAAGACACTAGACAGTGACAAGCGGTACTAACGTACTGTATTCATCGAAAAGTTTGAAAATTACTCTCATTTGCTATCATCTTTTTTTATTTGATCTGAGGCTATCATCAAGAGTTTCATGATGGATAAATATCGTAAAAACTTTATACTAAGTGATAGTGCAATCTACTATTGCTTGTTATGTGACGAACTATTGGGAGGAATTCCAAATGTTGAAAAACATATTCGTTGGGATAACCACAGAAAGAGCTTAAAAAATCAGTCTTATTTCCCAAAATTCAGAAAAGAGTTTATTTACAAGGTAGGTGTATGATCTGTTTGTGTTTTCCAATCTCTTCGCAATTATGGCTTGGCTCTCAAATGAAACTGCCACAAGAAAAGCACTAAGTAACTGTCTGATTACCGCCGCAACTTGTTCATAACGTAAAAATTAATTTAAAAGAACTGAAAGACGCTTTGGCAAACAGTTATATTTAAACTGTAACAATGTACCTACATATATATTTTTAATTTCAGGTCGAGAACTACTTTTATTGCGAATTATGCAACTTTATATTTTCTGATATTGATGCTGTTACCAAACACATTAACTGTGATGGACATAGGGCTATGAAAACCACTCCAAATACTGAAGCGAAGACTATAGGCCAATACGATTCTGGCTATATAGTCATAAATAAAATCAAACTTGAATTGCCGGAATGGAATTCAATTGTAGATAAAAAATGTCTGGTTTGCAATTTGGAAGTGAAAAATAATAATGTACACATGGGATTAAAAGAACATATTCTTAACATGATTACATCTGAAATTAAATGTGAGAATGAGTGTTATTATAGAAAGGTTGGTAATATTTTGGAATAAATTTTGATCCTCCTCAGGAACTTATTGGTCAAGAAGTTTTGCAGTCAAGCTATTGGCTGATATGGATAACAGCAGCACAATGATGGCTATGTTAAGTTTTTAACTCTATTGTTTGTGCACGTAAGTTATCCTCTCCTGCAATTCTCTCAACACAAGTATGGTTTGTTGTAAGAAAACCCAATTCTGAGTTAAGCTCGCCATTGTACATATGCTATATATTCTAATTTTGTGTATATTTTTCTTTATTATTCTTTGTGTGCAATAAAGAATAAGAATGGCTGAGATCCCACACGTCGACAACTCTCAAGCCATTTCAAGATAATTGATTTGCTTATCTTTCTTGGCTTTCACTAGGTTCATCACATTCATTAAAATCCAATGCAATCCGATAGCTACATAGAATCGGATGTTAAATAATGACAGAGTTAGTTTTCTAGCAGTATGACATAAATATAATATTCTGTCTTGTTCCCTAAAATACAAAAAATGTTTTTCAGATTGATGACAACCAGTATCACTGTTTCTCTTGTAAAAAAGTTTTCACCGCTCCGAATTTGGCCAGTCATTGGCCAAGCTGTAATAAGATTGATGAGAGTGAAATAAAGACACAAAAAGAAGTTGAATGCAGCAAGAGTATCAGCAACCCAACAGAAGATAAAGCCAACCCGAAAGCAGTTGATAAATTAATTGGCCCTTTGAAAGATTTTTTTTTGGTAGACCAAACCACAAAATCTGCTACCTGTAAACATTGCAAGAAAGTAGTTGCCATTGATTTTATGACTATGGTATTACATATGAATGTTCATTATAATAATGAAGGGCTAAAGCCAGATTCGAATGAGTCAGAGGATTCCGATTCTGATACTAAATCATCTTTGGAAGAGAAGAAGAAGAGACAAGAAGAAAAAGTAAGAAAGTACTGTGAAAAAAAAGACCATGGCAAACAGAGATCGGAACTGGCAAAATATGGTAAAGAAAATTCAATGAAATTAAACTTTAATGCCAGCAAAGGGTGGTGTTTTGCATGTGACCGTTATGTGGCTGCCCATATAAAGAATTTTAAACAACATGTCAATGGTCTAACTCATCAGGGTAATTTGGAGTTGCAAGGTCTTATATGTCCGAAGAAACGTGACCTAAGTCCTACTAAAACAAAAAGTATTTTGCAATGTCGGGTGGAATATTTACTTGAAGACAAGGCATTTTATGTGTTGGACTACTTGACCATTGATGTATTTAGTTTCTTTCTTATTTGCCGTATTGAGGATCACCATTTTAAGAAAACAAAATGCTATGCTTGCAATGAGTTAATTCCGCAGGGAGAAGAGCGTGAACATTGTAGCAGTCCTAAGCATAAGAATAAGTTCCTGGCTGCTAAATTTGTCATGTCAATTGATGCAGAATTTGAAGGACAGTTTATCAGAGAAGTAAGTTGTGTTTTATCATAGATGTCTCAATATTTTATTTACAGAGGATATAAATTTATGAGGCCTAACTAATTAGCAAATGCCTGCCAGGTTCATCTAAATTAAAGCCATGGTCACTTTGCTGATAAAAAGTCACCCTATAAGGTAGGTAGTGTACCTAGGGTGACTTTTCATAATTTGCATGGAAGATCAATTCTATAATAATTATAACGTTACTTTTATTTGCAGATACGACAAAACTACTTCCATTGTGGCTTTTGTAACAAAACCATGCCATTTTATGGACAATTGGTTAGACACATTGTGTCCATGCAACACCGGATGATGCAGATAAGCAAGACTGGTTTATGTCTTGGATCAGTAAAATTCAATACCAAAAATTTGGATCTGTATTCAAAACTACTGCAATATGGTTTCGGAACATATGTTGTGTAATTTGTTACAAGTACCAACATCTCTTTTACAATTATTTTATCTCAGACAGCCACATCCCAACAGTACACTTCTTGTAAGGGGAAAATAACTGTTTTTGACAGACTTATTGTTAGCAATGCAAAAGCAACCCTACGTTTATCAAAATAAATATCATTATAATTTTGACAGGTATGCAAAATCAGATGTAAAAAAAATATAGGTAGGTAAAGGTTCTATTAGGTGTAAACTTTTTTTTTTTGTTTTTCATCAAGCCTAACTGGCATAATCCAAATGGATGGTTTGTTTATGTGTTAATTTAATTTCAGGTCTGCAATAAACAATATGATTTTGAATGTTAATTGCAGCTTGTTCAGCTCTCATTATTATGTATGTTAGGTTTATTGCTTTTGATTTTTAGAGATTTAAGTTAGGCGGAGATGGCCATTCTGTGGGGTTGCGGTAGGTAGACAAGGTTTGCTATGAAAAAAATGGGTTCGGTTTCTACTTATTTAATTTTTTAAGTTGAAATTGTGTTTCATTCATACTTTCTTTTTGTTGCTTATGGAAAAAGTATGAATGAGCAACATATAACAGCTATTATTAGCAATGTCTTAGTGATACATTTTTGCTACTTTCATAAATAAAAAGTATTAAATAAAATATTATTTTTTTTCTTTTAGCTTAGAACAACACAGTTACATAACATAACATCACACCTGTGATCCCAGATTCCCAGAATGATTAAGCAGGGGTGTATCTATACTATACCCACATTTCAGCAGTTATGCTCATCATCATCTCAGCCGAAAGAGACGTCCACTGCTGGACATAGGCCTCCCCCAAGTGTCGCCACATTGACCGGTCCCTTGCGACTCGCATCCAACGGATTTCCGCAACTTTCACCAGGTCATCGGTCCACCTAGTAGGAGGTCTTCCAATGCATCGTCTTCTGGTTCGCGGTCGCCACTCCAGAAATTTTATTTATTTATTTAGGATCTCCAACAAAGAATACACAAAACACACATTTTCGGCCCCATCGGCCAACTGTTCTGCGAGCAATGTGCCCTGCCCACTGCTAAGCAGTTATGGTCAATGCCATCAACCGGGCATTAATCCTCTGTGGCTACTACTGAGAAATGCTTGATGGAAAATTCCAACATCACTGGTCCACCTGGGAATCAAACCTCATATTCAGCAGTCACACTTGCAACCACTAGACCAACGGGGCAGTCAAACATTACACAAAAAAACAAAAAGTAAATATTTTAGTTATTGAAAATAAATATCAAACCACTGAGGGAAGTGAGACAATAGCATTATAAAATCATTAATTGATTTTGACTTTATCTCGGACAAATATTTAACTGTGGATTCAATATAAACACTATGTAATGATGATGACAGTTCAGTTACATCTATGTCTAATAGAACTATTATGTGGCTAAGATGTCTAGGATACAATACAGTAATTGAATCATAAGAACAGCCCTCCTTAACATGTTGGACAAATGTTTGAGCCAACAATTGTATTCTTTTGTCAAAGTTTGTCATTATAAATAAATGATTGAGTACCCCACAGCATATCTGAAAGCAGTTGGCTGAATTAGAGGCCTTTTTTACTAAATTTTTAAGAGTAGCATGTGAAATAAACATGCATTCTATATTTGGATCTGCTTCATTCAATATACTGTGGCATAGTTCTAAAATACATTTTTCAATTTCTGGTTTTAATTTTATTGAAACATCTTCGGCTGTATTGGACACTGTACTTAGACTATCACATGACCATAAATCATTTAATATCCGAATATTCTTGGTTTCAGTACTATTCCAATGAATAACATCTTTCAATAAGTTTTCAAGGTACACTCCATTTTGATTTAAATTTACTAAAGCTTGTACAACTTCTGGATTCAATGGCGATGTGTGACTGCTACTGAGGTTCATATCCTTTAAATTTCGAATCAAAAATGCATCCAGACTCCTTTCTGTTGATTCATTACATGTAGGTGATGAGTCTCTAATTATTTCTTGATAAAACTCCAATAACAAACTTGTGAAGACTTCATTGACTTTAATGTGGCTTTCTGGTTCAACTTGGCACATTTTTCTTATATTTTCTAATATAGATAGTCGTAGATTGTTGTTAACTTTTGAATTTGTTTGAGACAAGTTGAGGATTTTTACGAAACTTTTTGAAAGTGCTTTGGCCACGTTTCTGTCGAGCACTGGATTTTCATAGGTAAATTGAGGGCAAGGTAGGTTATTTGCTGTGATGATTTTCTCTATTAATTGATTATTCATGATGAATTTCTTATAAAAAAATAACAAAAACAACAAAACAAACTCAACTTCAACTCTTAGTGGCTTTTGTGAAAGAGTTTCCACAATTTTGCCAATATCCCGTACCACTAATGATAGACCATCAAACGAAGGAACAGTGACGAAATTTGGACAGTATTTTACTAAAATCACAAATCTAACTAATTTTCTATTTTACGTTCAAAGTAGTAGCTGCGCTGTCAAAACCAAAAAGTTATGTTGTCATTGTCAATGTCAGTTAGATTTTTTAATTATTGTAGAATGAATCATGGAACAAAACGGATCATGACCGTTTTTATAAGTTAAGTAAATCCTGGTTTTACACTTTTAGTTCCCAATTAATTATTGTTCATTTTATACTTTTAAGTATCAGTTTTTCATATTACCTTTTTTTTTATATAAATACAACACTAATAGAACATGGCACTACCATCTAGTGTGCAATAGACCAACTAGTTGGATTCAGTCACTTTTAATGTTGCTATTCGACGCTAGGTGGCAGTCTTTATAGCAGCTGTATTAAAGTTAGGTGACTTTAGTGCTTTTAGGTACCTATCATTTGTGCGTCTTGTTCAGCGAATAATAATAAATAGTACTTATAGATTTTTGAACCTTTTTAAGCTTCATTCATTAGGTATTCTATCCATCTTTATGCACTCAAAAAATGTATTTTCGACCAGAAACTGGTCAGTAGGTAGGTACCATCCATCTAAAACTTTTTTACTTTTTGGGCTCCATTGTCTTGTCATTGTAAGAATTTTCTATCAACTTAGCACTGATGAGCCTATGTGCTGGTAATTTATCTGGTGAATAGAGTTGTCTGCTTTAGACCTATTACCACGGAGTACTTTTTTTATGTGTTTGAAAACCTGTAGAGAACACGAGCGGATCACACGCTTTTTTTCACATTTTTAACGAAATTTACATAATTATGTCCTATTTTACCTGCATAACTGTTGTTTTTATGTTACCTACTTTAAAATTTTCAATTTAAATAGTTTAATTAACCCTCCTGCCCTTTCCAGACCATCCCAATTTATTTGGTGTCGACGCCATGTCTTCTTCATCTATTACCTACCTACTTAAATTTATTAAAGTAGTAGGTAATCCATTATACATAAGTCTCGTCTGAAAATCATATATATTTCTATGAGCATCATGTTGACTGCCACATTTTTTCAACTGCGACATTACGATACCTATGCTCGAGCTTTTTTCATTTCATTATATTCTCATCACGCTTTTAATCCCCCAAGGGTTAAGCTGAGGTGTAGGATCCCAATGGAATACACGAATACACTTCTTTTCATAATTTGGTACTTAAATAATTAAATACGAGTATCTACCTCCACTGATAGCAATGTGGCTTGACAGTTCTTACAAATAGTTAAAAGCAGTCTGCAAGTCTGACAACTGTCCCAGCCCCACTAAACGGGTTTTTTTCAGTTCGACAAATCAATACAATCAGACTGAAATAAAATAAATAAATAAATTAACGAAGGAAATATTTATTTTTCTATTTTTTTACTTTCAGGTGCTAGTAGGTACCTACTATTATCTATTTTGTGCTTCAGGTAATCTCATCCATCGATTTCCATCAAGCGTGGTCGAGATCATAAGCAGGACCTGAACCTTTTGAAAAAAAAAACTACCCTCCCTACCAGCTTTTCTTACTTAGTTTGTTATCTATAGAAACAAAGTCAATTAGGTACTTAATGTAGGTAAATATCCATTTTAGATGTGAGTTCACGTGGGTCATTCAAAGTTTTATTGGATGTAGGTATTGCCTTCCATTCCCAAACTCACCGTGAACTCTAATCTGCTCGGTGAGTGCACTTTGACACGCCTCATGCACATAAAACGCTTTCACATACAAACAACGTTACGTTACAAACATTAAAATATCACGATAACGCAATAAAATTATTAGACGAAACAAAAACAAATTCTGAAAATGCTCCGTAATAACACACTTAATAGGTGAAAGTCGAATTTAAAACCAGAGTGTAAATTAAAAAAAAAACGAGATCACTCATCATCAACATGAATAATAGAAGATTCGGATATCTTAATTAGCGTGAATTTACACCGTTATAAAGCGTGTAAGATGAAAAAAGGTTAATAATAATTCATATCGCCATTTCTCCGGTATATTTCGAGTTGGTATTTGTGGGGCCCGGTTAATAAATTATGATCGAGACCTCACATAGAGTCGACTAACAACGTGGGCCACACCAACGGCAAGCTCCGCCCGAGAGTGGGACAGTAACATCTCCTTTCTCCCTCTGGCATAAGGCTGTGTGGTAGTCCAACAATCCGTCTTAACGTTGCGATATAAAACCAAGAATGTATGTTTACTTAAAAGTAGTTTTTGGTGCAATTTCATTAAGTTTTCTAATTGGAAGCGCTGTTGAGCACGCCGCGCCGGCGCGGCGGGTACTTCGGTGTGTTATATGGCCTCCAACGTAATTTCATTCTTGTCTAAGTAGCGGAACGTATTCTCGGATTGTTTTCAACGAGAATTTTAGTATTAGCTAAAATTGCTACTGGAAATTAGAGAGTGGTTAAAGATTGGAATATTGTAGCCAGCCACGTAGGTACACTGTTTTTTTATTATGCAAGGTGCATATGATAATCAGTACCTACTTAAACTTAAAGGGTTTCTATAAAATCAATAAGTCGAAACAAAATTGAAGGTAGTTTTTAAAAGTCAGACCTATGTGTGTAATAATAAAACAAATATTGCAGAAAACGGTCTACCTACTTGGATTGGACCACTATTTTATTACCTCTGCCATTTAAATACCAACTTTTACTGGTCACATTGTCAATGTACAAATAAAAAAAAAAACATCATCTTATAAGGTAGGTACGGTACTTTAAAGTACAGCGGTATCTCCCGCTAGATGGCGCTGCGATGGAGTTCAAAAACAAAATTGAAGACGAGATCATTAAGTATTCATACTGGAGATATTAGAACCATGTTTTATAGTAATAACTTATCCGTGGGAACTATCTAGTCAGTTACCTACTAGTTACACTTTAGTAAAAACATTTATTAATAAAGTCATTACCTGATGGAGACTGTGTTACCATCATTGCCTCTTGCGCAGTGTACCTACAGGTTAAAACCTTCAAAATAAATAAAAAAAATCATAACATTATTTTTCTGCTAATTTTCTTGGAAGGAGTGGAGGCCTTTGTCCAGGAGTGGGACCAGAGCAGGATAGAAAAACAAATTGATCCCACTTAGCAAAATGTAATTCCTAGAAACCACAAAGCTTACTTGGAACTTCTGATGAGTCTAGTACCTAACCAATTTTTTAGGCTACAATTAAATTAAGTATAATTCGATCGAGGGCATAATATTTCTCTTATGAGCCTTTCCTTTCTTTATTTATTTATACATCTATACATATAATAAAATCGTTGAGACCAAAAAATCTGTACATTGAAGATTTCAAAAAAAAAACCGATCAGGGTGACTTAAAATAAGTAACTGAACATCATAAAACCATTTTTAAAATTTTTGTTTGTTTGTTTGTTTGTTTGTTTGTTTGTTTGTTTGTTTGTTTGAACGCGCATCACGTAAAAACTGCTGGACGGATTTTGATGAAAACTTCACTATTCTATTTAAATAAACTCAGAATAACATTTAGGCTATAGAAATTATGGAAAATTTTGGAAAAAGGGGGTGAAAAGGGGGGGTAAAGTTTGTATGAAAAAAAAATTTTAGATTGTTCTAGAATCATAAAACTCAGAGTAAATACTTATTATTAAAAATAAAGAAATACCTGTTTCAGCATTTTTTTTAAATCTCATCCAGAGACGTAAAAAAGAGGGTTTTGTGTTTAAAATTAACTAACTTCATACACCTATAGAATAAAATCCAATGAAGTGTAAACCTTTAAAAGTTGTTGTAAATACTTCAAATCTAATACAGGTAAATATAATTTCTCAATTTTTTGAAATTTGATTTTTGAAGTGAATCCGCCCAAAATAGCGGAACTCAAGAAAATCGGCTTTCCTCGGTATAAGTAGTTGGTAATACAGGATGGAAACGGTAAACGGGGAAGTAAGGGGAGCTGCAGCTACCCGAAAATGGTCTTAGAAAACAACCCGTATTTTTTTCGAGAAATGTTGTTCACTGATTTAATAAAAAAGTAAAGTACAGTTAGCAAGAAAATTGCCATTTTTCATAAAACAATTTTTTTGATGCCAATCGATCTTCTTTCAGACACTGATCAAAAAGTTCTTCCAGACCAATCCAGGTTAGAGAACTCAAAAAGTCACTGCAGCTATATGAAAATGGTCTTAGAAAACCATCCGAAATTTTCCGTGAAATTCCCATTCACAGATTAAAAAAAAACGTACGGGTAGCAAGAAAATTGCTATTTACACAACCTTTTTTTGATGCCAATCGATCCTGTTTCATATACTCAACGGTTAAGGTAGCTCCCTTTACTGCCCCGTTAACCGTTTCCACCCTATTTATTACATATTTCAAATAAAATAAGACAACGAACTACTGGTCCAATCTATTTCAAATTTTTAACAGAATTGATGGAAGACGTGTTTAATTGAAATTTAATTGATGAAAAAAGGGGTAGAAAGTTATTTTGGCGGTGATGTGTTTCGAATTTGATATCAACACTCCTTAGGTCCATGTTCACCGAAGAGATAACGGTCTGATTTTCTAAAAAACCACGGTCCCTGTGACATGCTCCCATACAAAAATGTGTTTTAAACAGCTGTTTTTAGATAATCAGACCGTCATGTTTTTGGTGAACATGGACCTTAGTGCTTTTGATTTAAACTACATGTTATTTTGATAAATGTTTGAAAACTCAATCCTATTTTATTCAAAAAAGGTTGGACTCACATAAAAACTTGGTGCTAATACTCTTTAAAATTGGAATGTCCCGATAGTCACCGTACTATATTAACACCGCATTTGAAGGTTTTTAAGCTTTAAAGAGGTTGTGCACTTTAGGACACGGCCTCATAGGCACGTAGAGTTCGAAATTTGAAATGGCTTATAGTTGTAAGAGGTCCGCAACAGTTTACAGCAGCTATATCGTGTCGCGGCTCATTTCATACACGTTGATGAGAACTTCAGACCTATCTGGAGTATGAGACTGTCATCGAGTGTCTAACTAAGGATGAACACGTTAGGACGTCGAGAGAAGCCCTTTAAACTGTTTTTATAAACATGGTAATTTATCCTTATCAAAATAAATACGTTGTTAATCACAAGTATTTAATTTTAAACATATTATAATTGCCCTTGGATACGTAATTTGATTTCAATGAATATCAGAGATACACCGTTTTAAATAACTCAGCAGCAAAATAATGATCATGTACCGGGCGTGCTTTTCATTATGCGGAATGATGTGTGTGATGTGATGTGCTCTTTGACAATTGTATTAGAGGTGCTTACGACCCACTCTCTGTAACCCTGTCTTTCACTTATATGTCGCAGACGAAGTTGCGCGGGTCAGCTAGTATAATATAATTATGTACACACAAAATACTAAGACAGAAGAGCACAAAGGTACTGCTTATTTCTTTTTTGTCTCATGTCGCTCGGTTAGGTGAGTAAAGTGGGATACGATTATTCATCATCATCATGATCATTTCAGCCGAAAGACGTCAACTGCTGGACATTTGGCCTCTCCCAAGTCTCGCCACATTAGCGTCTCGCATCCAGCGGATTCCCGAAACCTTCACCAGGTCATCGGTCCACCTAGTGGGAGGCCTTCCAACGCAACGTCTTCCTGTACAATTATTACGATTTTTTAATAAGAAGAATTTAGATAAAATTGCTGGGCTATAATCAATGTGTGATAAATCTTACCAAGGGGTTTCGTATAACCCAGTACTAACTGGATTTTGGAGGTCAGATAGGCAGTCACTCCATGTAAAATACCAGTATTCAGCTGCATCCGGTTGGCCTGGAAGCCGACCCCAACATAGTTGAGAAAAGGCTAGCCAGATGATGATGAATCATTGTCTGATGAAATAAATTACACAAAGTAAAGCGCAAGCCTGCCTGAATATGAACCCACGACTTACTATTCCAAAGTGGGTACCATGACTACGATACACTGTGTCATTCCGGAAAGAAAAATTACTACAACGTAAAGATTTTCCGAAGAGATTACCCACTTACCAACACCGTTGAGTCTCATTTGGAAAGTTATCTGGCCTAGTAGGTGCCAGCACATTACGTACATGATGAGTCAGGTGGTAAACGCCCATAAAACTAACTTGTGCGACGTCCATCATCTACACGAATACATAATCATTACGGTGACCAACGGTACGGTACGGTGATTTTACACCTTGTTTGGAGATTCCTGCAAATGCTGCAATAGTAAATTGTTACCCTAGGGGTGCCAATAGTTCGAGGGACTAAATAAGTCTTTAACCCGAGGTAAACACTGTGTTTTTCATTAAAAATACAAGGAAAATAAAAACAAAAACACGAAACAACTCGGGAAAAAATGAAGATCGGATTGCCGCCCATTTTGTTTTTTTTTTCTGTGGCCATTCAGCCTTTATTTTTCACTATCGTCCTTCGATCACCACTAAAAAGTGAAAAATAAAAACTTTTTTGCAAAAAATAGAACCGACTTCAAAAAAGTGAAAAATAACTTTAGCTTCAGAAGTCGGTGACAAAAAAACTTAATAAATCAATCAAACAATGGTCACCGACTTCTGAAGCTAAAGTTATTTTTCACTTTTTGGAAGTCGGTTCTATTTTTTTGCAAAAATGTTTTTTTTTATAATATGACAGCTGTCAGTTGAAAGCGATTCTCCCTAGGGCTGAAAAGTATTACTTTCAACCCGCTCCTCAGGCAACTTCAGACCTACTTTCCGAGTATGATTCGAGTAATGAAAAGTAAATTTTACCTCATCTGCTGTGTTGGTCTAGTGGCCGAGAGCGCGATTACTAGCATGAAGTCCTGGGGTTGATTCACTGGTCGGATCTTGTCATTGCGTGTTTGTAACAGGAATCGGACAGGAGCAGCCACAAAGTCTGATTAGCTGGGTACACCTCTGTCCAACCTTTCGGGGATTTCAGGCGAGGTGACACGTATGGAAATCTGGATTACGAACAAAACTGTCAGCTTCACACATCCAGACTTGCCATGACTTCCTTCATCACCGCCATCTTTCTGTCCTTTCCCCATATGACTAGGGGTCGGCGCCACAATATTTATTTTTCCATCCTTCTCTGTCAGCCGTCAACGTATCATTTATTTTTGCTACTGAAAAATTCCTGATGTAAAACTTAATAACATTTTCCCCGATCTGAACGGTTTGCGTCAATTAAACCAAACAGTCTTACAGGAAATATCTCCACAATAACCCAAAGCCTATAGCTCCTCTACGGCCCATTCTTACCCATCGTCAACATGTCCAAATGATTGATAGCATCCAACGTGACCGCGGCCATTATACACACTTATCAAACAAAAGAATTGGCCCCAATGATCGGTCGTGCGAAAGGTGACGTCGTGGCCCGATGATTGCCGATCATTACCGATCGTTACCGAAGTGACGCAATCAACGATACGTGACGATTACATTAGATCGGTTTTCAGCGTAGGTGGGATATGATGGAATTGGGCAGGCTCTTTTTTGTTGCTGAAATGATTAAGAAAAATGAGGGCTGAAATAATACAATTTGTGCATCCACACCGCAGTTACTTTTTGTGTAGCAACACTGTGCAACACGATAACATTTAGTAACAATCTGACTTTTGTAGCTACTTTGTTACTGTTTGTTGAATGTTGTTGACGTCCACACCTCGAGTAACTTAGTGACTTAATATAACAAAGAGTAACTTTCAGCAACAAGCGAGTTGCACAGCATTTGTTCTATGTTATAGTAACATTCTCTAACAATGTTATCAATTGTCACCACATGTTGGTTGGTTTCAAAAGTTAGGCATCATTACTCCACATAATACTAACACTGCAACATATACTAACATTAGATTACTTTTTGTCACCGTAAAATTGTCAAACACGTTATATTGTAATCTCTCTAGCGATATTGTAAACTCTCGAATTATTGTCAAATGAACATACTGCTTACAATAAAACGCATTATTTTTCGTGAAATGCATGCGATGGTAGTCAACTCACGCGGTGTGGAGGGAAGGAGGGGTCCTCCTTGTCCAGTGGTAACACTCTCATGAAAAGATACTGTACCATTCCTGAGAAATATCGATTAATATAACCTAACCTTAAAACACTTCATATTCCCCTAAAAGGCGTAGTCGACGGAGCCCCGCTTCGCAGGGCCCCTATTTCCGAGTGCAGGGTTTAAAGGAACCTAACTAACCTAACGGGGGGGTGCCCCAAGTCCCGATTATGGGGGCAGAGATACTTCCGTATGTTCAGTTGACAGTAATTCGAGAGTTTGCAATGTCGCTATAGATAAACCCGTTATATTGTAATATAACGTGTTTGACAATTTTACGGTGACAGATGCACAAAATAAGCTAGTATAATTTGAACATAGGTAGGTACCTACTAAGTTTAAAGTTCAACTGAAGTACAAACACTTTTGTTCTGTAATATTTTTACACATTTATCTTAGAGCTAGCTACACTTAAAAAGTGCTGTTGGTCGTCTCCTGGGCTGTCACTGCTAACAAACTGGATTGTTAGATCTTCCACCATTTATATCTTTCACCGCATAAGGTAGCAAAATGTGCCTGTTAATACTAAGTTGTTTAATATTTTATTGAAATGAGGTAATAACACAGTTTTATAAGTAAACTAGCTGACCCACGCAACTTCGTCTGCGTCACATAAAAGGAGGAAAAGCCTACAAAAGGAATGAATATTTCCCGTTTTTGCAACAATTTTCATGTATGCTCCGCTCCTATTGGTTGTAGCGTGATGTTATATAGCCTTATAAAGTTATAACCTTCCTCGATAAATGGACTATCCAACACAAACAGATTTTTTTTCGATTTCAATCAGTAGTTCCTGAGGTTAGCGCGTTCAAACAAACAAACAAACTCTTCAGCTTTATATTATTATTAGTATAGATTCTTACTCTAAATTACTATTTACTCGTATTAGACCAAAAGTGAAAACGTTAGACTCCACAATTTATTTTAAACACTGGCAAGTACGTTGATGCCGACTGAGACCTGACTGATGAGTTTTACGAAGAAAAACCACATAAAAGTTTTCAGAGAAACCCATTTTCCGCTATGTACCCTATATCTTTACAAAGGCCTATAGAGTATTCAACAATAGTTCTGCAAGAACTTATTGTCGTATAATTTTTTATGTTCTTCAATAACACCCGAATTGGTAAGTTTCATAGATAGTTGGTCGGTGTCTGTTCATCGATGTCTGCTTTTTATTCTTTTATAGTCATTCAAGTCGTAAGTTTACGTAAAAGGTGATAATAAAATGCTATGTCTAGGCGTTACGAGTTATGAGGTTGTAAGCCGAATTGTTTTGATTCAATGTAATGTATGTATTTATAGATAAGTGCCGATGAAGGAAACCAGCGGACCCCCAGAGACGTTAATGCTGTAAAACAGCATATATAGAGAGACGAAGAGAACAATTAAAATTGAATATTAAATGATTACAATAAGAGGCAACAAAGATAAGTTAGCTGTATGGCTAATTGACGCTTCTCTTCAGGTAACTAACTGAAAAGTTTCCCTTTAAGGTCAAGCTTTAGCCCCGGCTTATCCCAGGGCTGCGGGACCATTCGAAAGAGATACCGCGGCCCCGGAACATAAAGAAGGAAGGAACATGGATGGGATTTAGTCAGGAAAAATCTGATACTCCCTCCCGCTCCGCCCAGAGTGGGAGAAGTTATTCGATGATTTCCCATCCGAAAAAAAAGTATTTATAAGAACCGTTTCTTATTACTTATTTATAGATATCTTACTCGTAGTTGACAATAATTCGAGATTTTACAATATCGCTAGAGATATTACAATATTTGACAATTTTACGGTGACATATAATATACATTCTCAAGCCGTGTGCCAAAGTGATCGGGTTTTCAAACTGCGAAAATTACTAAACCCCAAACAAACTTTCATTCCTTACTACGACACATACAGGAGATGACTGAGTTGGCTGAGTTTCAAAAAAAAATTTGAACAAAAAATATCATTCGAGAATGGTGCAATGAATGAATTTGAGAGTTTTAATAAGTAAATACTTGTTCAGAAATAAGGTAACTAGATAAATAGCAGTTTATTCTAAAATTAAATGAGACTAGAATTTATGACGATGTTGTTTTCAAACACCTTTTGGTCTGGAAACTACGAGATCTGTTTCTGAACCTAGTCTTTATAAAGTGACATCAATTTTTGATTGTTTTAAACCTTTAAAACAGTATTAAAAATGCACACACTTGGAATTGGGATGCACCCTAAAGACAATTTACATAATAACATTGATGCATGTCCCGTGTACACGAGCTCAACATTATCGACTGTGCTGTGTAGTGTTGCCCAAATGCAAGACCAAGACGAGACCTTAGCCAGTCTTGGTCTTGGTCTTGCGTCAATACACCTGGTCTTGGTCTTGGTCTTGGTATTGCGCTCTCAGTCTTGGTCTTGGTCTTGGTCTTGCAGCAAGAGTCTCGCAAGTCTTGCGAGACTCTACTACTTAGACTAGACTAAACGGAAAACGGACGAAACGTCGGGCTTATATTAAAGGTAAGATTCGCGATAAATACCCGTTTACATATATTTCATAATGTAGACTAGACTACTTGCAAAAACCTATTAGCCTATTGCTATTTACATACATCTTCAAGGTCATTTAGTTTTAACCTCTTGTCCCTACCAAATTAGGTAATAATTTTATGTGCCTCTGTCCGTACTCTGTGGCGGCGCATGCGGCGCTCAAACAGTGTCAAATGCTGTGTGATACACTTGTTACAGTCTTTGATACACTGCGGCGTCTTTGTCGGTAAATGATCAAGTAAGTAGGTACATAATACACCGACCGACCAACGGTTTATTCGCGGAACGTCAAATTTTCCCAATCAATCATGAACCTTAATGCTTTAGCGATAAAGTTGAAAATCTGTTATAGAAATTTGGCAGATTGTAGTAGCTTGATGTACTGGCATCTGTTCCATAACATTGGCTGGCCTAAAACCTGTTACTAGACCTACTCGACTCGCTGTTAGTTTTAAATTTTGCTGAATAGAAGAATAACATAAACTTTGAAACATAAGTACCTACATAATGTTTACCAACCTACTAACGTTAAATCTGCACATTAGACAAGCATAATATAATACTATAGGTAGATATACCTACAAGGTATGAAATGAACTTTGCCAGAAAATTATGTTAGGTAAGTACATTTTTATCACATGGGAACATAAATTTGTGAGTAACACGCTACCTACTTAATAAATAATCGACATATAATAATCAATACAATACCTTTCAGTGTTATGACGATACGGTTTTGATACTGGGGAACGACTCTCACAATCGGGATTGAAACCAAATCCCTACTTAAGGCGCTACCCCAGGCAAAATTAGCAACTCTATTTGTGGTGATTCAAACTTCGTTTGAAATACTATTAGAATAAAGTTCTAATCAGCTTGCACTACAAAGTGGTTTTTACGTCAGTCGCTGCGGGTCGAATAGTGCGAAATTAGTGATTTTTATTCTTTATAAAATCAAATTTCCGTCTTTTGAAAAAAAAAAAAACTAGCATTATGTTCATTATTAAATTGTCTATCCATTAGTATAAGAAGCAAATCAAAATAATGTTAACTTTACGAGAAGAAGCATGTTATAAATATTTTTTTCTCATTTTTGTGGTTTCATTGTGAGGGGATTTATTACACATTATGAGACTTAAAATAAAAAATAAAACTACCACTTTGCAGTCTAAGAATATGTAGAAATTTAATGTATTTTTATTACTTGGTATTTCTTTTGGATAAAGAGGAGTTGGCTCCAAAAAACTGCACAAAAAACGGCTTTTGCTTGGGGTAGCGCCTTAATAACGCCCAAATCTCAGTTTGACTTAACTGCGAGACGCAAGAGTCTTGCAGGCTTAGTCTTGTCTTGCTCAAATCTTGCAGGGTTCAGTCTTGGTCTTGGTCTTGCTACAATACGTCGGTCTTGGTCTTGGTCTTGGTCTTGCAAAAGTGCAAGAACAAGACCAAGACTGCAAGACCAAGACTGATTTTGGGCAACACTAGTGCTGTGACATCGTTAATTTTTAAACATAAAATTAATTAAGTATTTCATCAGATAGCTAAGAAGCCGCGAAAATTAATGTCACATAAGTAATCAAAATACACTGTCATTATGTTAATACCTACATACGATGTTCAAATTGCGATAAAGCGATGAATGATGTGTAATTTTTTTTTTTAATAATATTGTGCCTTAATTATTCCCGATCTGCAATTTCAATCAGTTTCAGTTTATAAAAAGACAGTTTTGCACATAAGTACACAAATACGCTGTTATGGATGGTTGTCTTATTGTTGGACGTGACCATCATAAGTCGATGATGTCTATGAAAACTTTTTTGGAAACTTTTGGAAAGAAGTGGATATAATGTGGTCATCGATAAAAGATGGACCCTGTCTGTCTACCAAGTGGTATTTTAAGGCACCATTGTCCATTTGTTCGTGTTTCATTTTTTCCTATTGTAGGTATCAATGGAAGTAGCAAGACTTGCTGCGCCGACCCCAAATTAATTGGGATAAGGGCAAGAGAATGATGTATCAATGGAAAACATCACCTTTTCTTGTACTTAGAATTTTTCGACTGTACAAAGCATCATCCCAGAAGTTTAAAGATACCTAGCCACTCTTGTCCAAATTCCTAAAACCTACCTGACCTTCTCATCTGCCACCACAACCCCATACCACTTACAAGCCATAAAGCGCGCATGCGACTCCCATGCGCGCGCGCTGGGTGGCCACACCCGCGGTAATGACGCCAAACAATGATCTATTGCGCTGCGCATGCGTCGGTGTCGACTGCACCGTGCCCGTGTCTCTATCAAGAAGTTTATGGGGTTTGATTATACCTAGATAACTGTTTAGAAGTATCGGTGGTGAACTGCTGACTGGGAATGGAACTTTTAATCTAAAAAGTTGGTAATCCATAACATCTAAAGGGTGGAAGGGACACTGACGCACAAAAGATTAATAAAAAATCTGCTGTTCCATACGTTTTGAAGTATAGGTAGGTATATTGCTCTTTTTTAGGAAACAGCAGATTTGTTTTTTTTTTTTCAATAATTACCGATGAAAAAAACCACAAAACGATGTTCGTAGCACTCGTAGCAGAAAAGCGTACGTGACGCTCACGCGAGTTAAATGATTTTTGTTCACTCAAAAAGTGCTCAACGTGCCTAAAGAAGTTTTCGAAAATTCCAAGGGAATGGGTTTGGGACGATGTACTAAATACCATGTTCACGATGTCCTTTCCACTCTGTATAGTACAATATTATCAATTTTAGCTACTACGAAGCAGCCAATGCGTAGTGGTCAATGAAGTCAATCAATCTACTAGACATCGACACTAATATTAAATAAATAAATATCGCTGGACATTACACACAGCAGCGCCATCTAGTGCCTCACTAAGCATCGAGGCACGTCATGCAAATTAGCCGAACTATAACAATTTTCGCGGACGAAGTCGTGGGCGAAGCTATCCAATATAAATACTATACGTCCACTGCTGGACATAGCTCTCCCTCTAGCCTCACACCTTTTCACCGCCATGTGCATATTGCATTCATAAAATAACCAAAGTAAGCTAGCTTCCGTTATACATGAAATCAGACGGTGTTTACATAAGTGTGGGGTAATGATTCCAGTATTTACCCTCCAAGGATCATTACCGTGGTTTGATATCTTATCCATAAATGTAAGAAGGGGACCCAAGCGTCCTGAATTACCATGTTTTTTGCATGTGAAATATTGTACGGCGTAGTTCGACAATGACAGCGTCTTTATGTCGGTGAGGTAAAGGTGATTTTCGTAGTGCTATTGTTACTGATGAGACTTTATTGTGCTTTAAGTTGCTTGACGTTTGCTTCACCAGACTCATTAGAGTTTCAATGGAAGTAGTGGAATCTTTAATGAATTTGGAGTTAGTTTTGTATTCATTGCAATTTAAATGACCTTACGTTTACCTAGCTAATTTCCGTTTTTTTCTAGATCGTTGTCGGAGCATTTTGTATTTCTAATAAATACTTGATTGACATTAAACAGTTTACCAATTATGTTCTAAGTCCGATGTAATAAGGAGCGAGCCTATTGCCATAAAATAGACATAAATCCAGCCTCCATGCAAAAACCCAATAACTCACTGCTCAACCCGGCTCAGCAGTCGAACTTGCGACCCACGAGCAACGAGGTAGTGAACCGTCTAATATGTATTTGGTTCACCATCATAATAAGACGACCAAAAATAATAATTAGACTGTCAGTTAGATTATCAACAAATATTTGACCCGTATTTTTTCTTTTGTTACATAAACTAAAATTTACGAAGATAGGACGGTTTTAAAATTCTCAATACGTCACGCCTAGGTATAATTTTTAGCGAGTTCTGACGTCACGAGCTCACGAGCGACTCCCGAGTTTTGATGCGTTTTATCTTTGTCAATATTCATTGATTTACAAAAACAAAAAATACGTGTCCATTATTTTTCAATACTCTAACTGACGGACTTGCATTTGATTTGCATATATTTATATTGTTGTCATGCCTATTAAATAAGCCCTCTAGTTGGAAGCACATAGAACAATCACACAATGTCGTTTATGTATTGAGATTGAGCAATATCTAATAGGTACTTGAACGTGAAATGTCATTGTTTGCAACATCTGTGAATGTTTCCAAGTGCAACTCGTCGTGATCGAAATAATGGCCGCTTGTGCAAATATCGGTAATATCATTGTGGTACGTACTACTGTATATGGTGAGTATTGCCGTAGCCTTGGTTAAATGCACTATCATCTGCCTAGCCTTTATATAACTATATTGGGGTCGGCTTAAAGTCGAACCGGATGTATCTGAATATCAGAATTTACAAGAACGATCGTCTAAATGACCTCCACAACCCAGTTAGTTCAACAAAAGAAGTTCAATCATACACTTCTGACGTCAACAGGCCATCAGCCATTCAATCAATCTTTATAACTTTTGAATGACTCTCAAACAACTACGTAAACTAGTTAGGGAACTCTGATTATTATAATGAAATGGTCAGTCAGACTTATTGTTTAAATAGAGTTTAGAATTTATTTTGAACTTGTTTAAGTAAACCCTCAAGTCAATTGAGTAGATTTATTTCTAGAGAAGAATGAACCTTACGCTTTCTTAAATACGGTTGAAATTCAATCACTTTCTTCAACTCGTTCCGTATGTTTCTGTTGTCTTGAACAAAGCGTCTTCACAGACAGTGAAGAGGTATTTTACGTCCTACTCGAAGCCCTCCTCAATATACCCTAGTACCTAACGAGAGACCTAACTCTAGGTACGCTTAAAGGATAACGTAGGTAGAAAAATAACATCCTGTACTTTTTTGACATCAATCGATAGGGCCTACCATATGGATCAAATCCCTGCAACAAACATGATAAATTTAATGAAAAGAAAATCATGAAATCTAAAGAACCGTTATAAAAATAAAAAAAAACCGACTTCAAAAACACAAAAAAGTGAAAAATAACTTTTTTGTGTTTTTGAAGTCGGTTTTATTTTTTGCAAAAAAGTTTTTATTTTTCACTTTTCACCCACTTTTTAACCACTCACATGTGCTTACCCCATCACAGCGTATCGACGTGATGTTATGTTATGAACTGGTGTAAACAATAGACAGACATAACATTTCAGCAATCCCAGTCCATTTGCTATCATTTATTGAGGAGTTCCGTTGCCTATCTCCAAAGTTCTTCATCAGAACTTCACCAAACTGAAATGCGATCTCTCCGAAAAAGTACTATTTCTAAAACCACACAAATCACTTCGAGTGTGCCCATAAAATTTGAAGAGTTCTCTCTGTTTCTCCAGGATCCCATCATCAGATCCTGACTTGATGACTATGGGACCACCTGGGAAGTATACCCTTTCAAACAAAACACAAAAAAAATACGAATCGGTCCAGCCACCTCTGAGTAATCGTGGAACATACATTAAAAAAAAAAATAAAAAAAAGGTTCCGACGAATTGAGAACCTCCTCCTTTTTGAAGTCGGTTAATTATGGGTTAAATTCAACAAAGTAAAGCTTTTATTCATGGCTTTCCTTTCATTTTATTTATCATGTTTGTTAGAGAGATTTGATCCATATGATTGACCTTATCGATTGATGTCGAAAAGGTGTGTGCGTGGTAGGTGTGTGTTATTTTGTCGCACTTTAGTCGATCCATCCCGGGTTCGATGACAGTGTGGCAAAATAATTTTCGAAAAACTGTGAATGCAGATTTGTTTCTTTTTAAAAATAAAAGAATGTCTTCTTTGAGTAAACTGTTCTATCTCCAGTATTTAGAGTACTTTCCGTCCAGGTGGCATTGTAAAACTCCACCGTGTATATGGGGCTGCCATCTCTAAAATTTACCAACCAGAACAGGACGCGTGAAAACCCCGGATTTTAGAGCTCAGAACCCGGACATTTCAACAGGTTAAACATGTCAGTGTAATAAATACGGACCGCGCTGCAGTCCATTCATTTTGGTCCGTTCAGACTAACTACTCTTGGCTGTAGCACAGATATTATAATGCTGTAGCGATTGTTTACTGAAGTTGCAACTAAGCAACTCAAAAACATGACTGCCCCGCGTTGGTCTAGTTGTGGAGCATGAGTGCATGCATGATATAAGTACACCTGTGGATTGTACCTACTCATGAAAAAATGACCAGTTTTACAATGGGACCATCTATGAAAAATCAGCTACTTCATACATTATTGGTCGTGTTAAAAATGTAGGCAGCAGCTGATTTATAAATTTCGAGATTTCATAGTCGGTTCCATAGTAAAAGTTGTTAATTTTCATGAGTACTATCCGCCCTTAAAGTAATTAAAACGACTAAACAAATAATGTTGTATGACACGTACCTATATGTACATATGTCACCGTAAAATTGTCAAACACGTTGTATTACAATATAGCGTGTGTCTCTCTAGCGATATTGTAAAGTCTCGAATTATTGTGAACTGAGCATACGGAAGTATCTCTACCCCCTTATTTGGGACTTGGGGCACCCCCCCGTTAGGTTAGTTAAGTTCCTTTAAACTCTGCACTCGGAATAGGGGCCCCGCGAAGCGGGGCTCCGTCGACTACGCTTTTTAGGGGAATATAAAGTGTTTTAAGGTTAGGTTATATTAATCGATATTTCTCAGGAATGGTACAGTATCTTTTCACGAGAGTGGTACCACTGGGCAAGGGGGACCCCTCTTTCCCTCCACTCCGCGTGTGTTGAGTACCATCGCATGCATTTCACGAAAAACAATGCGTTTTATTGTAAGCAGTATGTTCGTTTGACAATAATTCGAGAGTTTACAATATCGCTAGAGATATTACAATATAACGTTTTTGACAATTTTACGGTGACATATACATGTGGGTTTGATTCAGGTCCAAGTCGGCCAAAGTGTTAGAGTTTTTGTCCGGCTGGTGGCACTGGCTCGCCCTCTATTACTTAAACATAACTGCCGAAATGTGGATGTACCACCTCTGCCTAAGTCTTTGAGGATTACAGGCGTTATGTACCTCAAAAACTTTTATTAGCTGTCCTAAATACATAGTCCTCATCATTCTATTGCTTCTTTATCATTCTATTGCTTCTCTATCATTCTATTGCTTCTCTATCATTCTATTGCTTCTCTATCATTCTATTGCTTCTCTATCATTCTATTGCTTCTCTATCATTCTATTGCCTCTCTATCATTCTATTGCACTATTGCTTATCACAATTCATTTGGGGTCGTCGCCGCATGTTTTCTTCCATACTTTTCTATTTCTCATCAGACACTTCTTTTGTTGCCACATCATTCCTAACACAGTCCATCCATTGTTTCTTTGGTCTTCCTCTACTCGTATATCCATCCACATTCATAGGACCTACTTAAAATTTTCCTCACGACATTTTCTTCATTCCTCCGCATCATATTATTCCCATACCATAACCGATTACCACACAGCTTTTCAGTCTTAAATACATAGACCTCAACAAAATAAAGACAAATATTTCACTACTAATCAGCTAGTAAACATGGCTCTCTCTCTTTAGCAAAAATACTTTAAAATGACTCCTTTTACATTTTACGTCGCCTGGTGGTCCGGCCGATATTACCAATTTACATTTAAAAACCAATCCTTAGGTTGTAATCCTCGCCTTATTTGCATGAGAAAAGAAAAATGGCGAATGATTGTTACTTCGAAACTACTCGAGATAAAAAGCACGAAGTTGAGCCGTCAAGACGTGTCGTTTCTTTTAAAAAATCCCGTTTAAGTATGTTAATAATTTCATCTTGGTAATTGAGTGGTGCAGGCTTGTCGTAGGGAGGGGAAACGGTCGTTGCGGATATCGATAAATATCCGCAACGCTGACCAATGTCAGCAATCAATGTTGTACCCCTTGTCACTTCATTCAATTAAATGATCATCGGTCACTTGTTGTGATAGCTATCAGATGGTTGTTTTGAAGATTTTTCAAACTTAAGTGGCAGTGGGCAGCAGGGCACATTGCTCGCAGAACTGATGGCCGATGGGGCCGAAAAGTTCTGGAGTGGCGAACGCAAACCGGAAGACGTTGCATTAGAAGTTTGGAAGGCCTCACTAGGTGGAGACCGATGCCCTGATGAAATGATGATGATGAAGTAAGAAACAATCTTAATTGCCATACTTTAGTTAACATGATGAGATCCACTAACGCAAATTTGAAGATCAAATTAATGTGAGGTTACTGAAGCGTGACAAAAGAGACCAGTAAAAAACGAATCGTTTTTCTAATTACTGTTAGATTGGCTTCAGCGACGAATATTAAGTGTCGTCTATAAAAACGGAAAAAGATATTTGATTGAATCGTCTTAACTACTCGGGCTTTTTAAATGTTAGAGATAGATGGAGAGGGAGTAGAAGGCCATAGAAAAGATGGATGGATTCAGAGTGCAAGATCCGAAAGCTCTAAGAGCATTTCTGTAATTATTTCGGTTATAAATAAGACTTGTCTAAAATCACAATAAATAGAAAAAAAAATCATTCACTGCTCTGTTTTACTTTAAAATCTGTAAGATTTATAAACCTCGTCTGAAGTTTCAGGCTAGGGACAAAAACTACCTAAAATTGTGTCTCACAAAGAATAGCTTTTAATTTATTGCTTAACTAGCTGTTGCCCGCGACTTCGTCCGCGTAAACCACCCTTGTCACATAGGGGTATAAAAGAAGCCTTCGACTTGTTGTCTGCCATAGCAAGTATACATAGTATATTAGATAGCTTTGTCTGCGGCTTTGCTCGCGTTGAATTCGGAGTAATTTTAATTAAAAAATGAGAGAATTTCATTGCGCAAAACAAAGAGTAAGTAAAATTCAAGATCCAGCAGACTTTTAAAGATATACATATCTGGGTTGCTCATAAATTAGTTGGTTTCAAAGCAGAACAGAGGAACTTTGCAGAAGTATTGTGTAAAATCTTAAATTATTGTCTAGGATGGAATTACTATGGCCGGTAAATTACAATAACGATACGTAGCTACGAGGACAAACAAAAATTAAAGAAAGAAAACCATGAAAACGACACCCATGAAGGAAAAACGAACAAAAAATCCTAGGTGCCTTCTTGGATTTTCATATTGACCTCATTTTTGTTATTAACGACTCCGAAAACCACACAAACGACACCCATGACGTAAATATTAAAAAAAAACCCTAGACGCCTTCGATATCAGCGACCCCAAAAAACATGAAAATGACACACATTTCGATTTTCATTTCGATCTCATTTTTGTATCAGCGACCTCGAAAACCATGTAAACGACACCCGAGATGGAAATGCAAATACTTTTCCTGGGCGCTATCTTGTATTTATCAATAGGAGTACTCTTGTAAGGTTTCCAATGAAATAGTCTTACCAATCTTGTTTCCCCTTAGAAACATTTGAGGCCCGTTTCACCCCTTGGAGGGTAAATTTTGAAAAATTCTTTCTTAGTGCACTCCTAGACTACATAAGGAACCAACTTGCCAAATTTGGAATCAGTAGACCCAGCAGTTTGGGCTGTGCGTTGATTTTTAGACTTTGTCACCCCATTTACCCCTCTTAGGGGTTGAATTTTGAAAAACCTGAAACCCGTTTCTACTCATTTATCAATAAGAGTACTCTTGTGAAGTTTCGAATGAAATAGTCTAACTTATCTTGTTTCCCCATTCAAACTTTGGAGGCCCGTTTTACCCCTCTTAGGGGTTGAATTTTGAAAAAACCTGAAACCCGTTTCTACTCATTTATCAATAGGAGTACTTTTGTGAAGTTTCGAATGAAATAGTCTAACTTATCTTGTTTCCCCATACAAACTTTGGAGGCCCGTTTCACCCCCTTAGAGGGTGAATTTTGAAAAATGTTTTCTTAGTGCACTTTTAGACCACATAAGGAACCTACTTGCCGAATTTGATATCTGTAGATCCAGCGGTTTGGGCTGTGCGTTGATTTTTACACTTTGTCACCCCATTTACCCCTCTTAGGGGTTGAATTTTGAAAAATCCTGAAACCCGTTTCTACTCATTTATTAATAGGAGTACTTTTGTAAAGTTTCGAATGAAATAGTCTAACTAATCTTGTTTCTCCATACAAACTTTGGGAGCCCGTTTCACCCCCTTAGAGGGTGAATTTTGAAAAATCCTTTCTTAGTGCACCCCTAGACCACATAAGGAACTTTCGTGCCAAATTTGGAATCTGTAGACCCAGCGGTTTGGGCTGTGCGTTGATATATCACCCAGTCAGTCAGTCAGTCAGTCAGTCAGTCAGTCAGTTTACCATTTTATATATATAGATTTATTTTTGTACTTGATGGCCTAGTTTTAATCATATTATTTCATTAAGTATTTAAAATTTTTATCTTTCTTTTTCAAAGTATTTGGATTGGATTAATTATATATTTCGTATAGTGACACGCAATACATATTTATTTTAATAACCCTACAGTTTGGATGAGAAATTATGTGAAAGAGACAGGGGTAAATGATGCCGCGTGATGTCTGAGGGGGAATGGAAGAAGAAAATACGCGACAATTAGAGAAGTATGAAAGAAGAAGTGTTGGGGCGACGCCAAACATATCGATATTGGGATAGGAGAAGAGAATGAAGGTGATGAGCTCGTATGTTGGCATCTTTAGTTATATTGTAAATTGTAAAAAAAAATGTTTTCTTTCTTTATTAAAATCTACAGCGAAATTGTTACCGCTTCAAACGGCTATTTGGGATGACCTATAGAACCTTTCGAACAAAAATGACGATAACTGTCGGCTGGTGTATGGTAGGACGGTAGAAGTTATTTTACTATGTCTAGAAACACTTTGAATAACTGCTACTGAAAAAATCCTGATGGAAATACCCAATAACTTTTTGGTTTATATAGTACTAAGTAGCCCCTGAAAACCCAAATAGCTCCGTTTTACTGTAAATTGTTTTATTTTTCTCAATATGAGACTCACCTATAATTAGACATACAGAAAAACTCCTTACATTAATTATAAAGCGACTAATTTGCCCATTATCCGACGGTATTGTTGTATCGCTGCGCGCGCGCAACTCTATAGGTAATGAGCGTCGTGTGAGGCGCGCTGGCGCAGTGGTGGCGCGATCGATGCTCGAACTTACACACACTGCCGCGTAGCGTGCGATATTATTGTTATGTTGTTATAAAATGAATTTTAATTGGAGTTATGAGAGAGCAACTGGTATGGGCAAAAAACTGACTACCGAATTTAGAAACGGTTACATTAACGTCTTTAAAATGAAAAAAAAATACTAAGAAAAGTGCAAGACTTGTTTAGTTTTACATTTTTAAAAAGATATTTTTCTTCATGCACAAAAGGAATATCAAGAAGAATAATGGTGGCTATTATATGCCACGTTGAGTTAATTGGTGTTAAGTCAACCAAAAAACCTTAAAAATATATCTATCAGTTAGAAAATAAGAATTTTAATTTATTTTTTCTTTCATCTACTCTCAACTCAACTTCGTCTGCCGAGTCTAATATCTGTATCAAAGAAGTAACGGAAACCTGAACTCGCCTTTCCTTAAGCCCTACATCAAAATATTTAACAAGTACACCAAAACTAATTCCCTTTTTATCAAAAGCTAATCGCTCGTTAAGATATCCGACATCAATCAGCCAATCAGAGGAGATTAACAGCGGGCTAACACGAAATATTACGAATGACCTAATTCGGCGCGACCCGTGCGGTCCTCATTTACACTGGCTATAAAACCTCTTTTTGACATATCCGTGGCAAAACCCCTAACTGATATGACCCTTTATTACGTTAAGGTGTTAAGAAAAGTATCCTTCCACATCCTAAAACCGACCTTCGGAACTAAGAACTAAAGACTATTTTTGGTTGGATGATGTATCCCGTTTATTAGACTACAAAGAAGCCGCCCGGCCGGCGGTGCCTTTGATGCGGCGGCGTAATTACGTAAGAGCAGACACGATGAATGCCTCTGTATGAATGCTCTACAGTCAGGACACCTAGGATTTACATCCACAATGGACTGTAATTGAATTTTTTATCGCTTAAAGGATGGATTGTTTTTTATATTTTCATAATACATAATGGTCTGGAATGGCAAGGTGTTTTAAATTTCAGAGCTTGGTGGTACTTTTTTTCGGTTTACCGCTGAAAAATTGCAGGTACTTATGTCAATGCCCAACGCAGTTTCAGTGGTATACCTAAGCTGAATTCGGAAAATAATTAAATAAGAAATGTATAGGTACTGTAAATACAAAATGTCGACTCGATAATTTGGTGAGATTTTAAATAAATTACAAAACATATTGCGTATTGCGTGGTCCCGTACATGAAATAGATCACAAAACGTCCTTAGACAAGTATAAATAAATTATGACAAAATTTTTTTAGCCGCTATCCAACTAGAGTTACCAAATCAACAAGTTGCAAAATAAAAAAAAGAGCAGACCAATATTTCCTTGCAGCCATTTTCATTAAAAAATCCAATCTAACAACAATTTATGAAAAAAAAAAGAAAAACCCAACACATTATTCAAATCACCACTTTAACCGTAATTCCCCACAAAAACAGTGCAAAGTCAACAAACAACGTCGACCCTTAATCCTTTAACAAATTCTAACTAGAAACTGCAACATTTCGCTGTATTTAGTTTCCGCTCGTAATTAAAACCATTGTGATTAAACTGTGACGAATTAACTACAGTCAACCGGCGGGGAGAAGGGGGGCGGGTCAGGAGGGCGTGGCCTCGCAACATCAAAGGAGCCGCCGCTGCGCCGCAAAAGGGAATGCTTATTGATGTGCGAGAGAGAGAGGGCGTGAAGCCCCGTGAGTAAGAGAGAGATGGAGGATGAGTGTGTTTGTAGTAGTAATCCTTATGAACGGGTTGATTCAAGATTGTGAGAATGGCGGATAGTGGTGCGCTGAGATTGGTATCGATAAAGTAGTAAGTATTTTATTTAAAGTTATTGTGTTGTCGTAAGGTTTTTGTGTGGGATAGATTAAGAATGAAACCTGTTAATGTTATTATGATATTAAATTTTATGTATGTATACCTTGCTATAAAAAGAAGGTTACTTATCTACCTAAAAGTACCCCGAGCTTGTTCATAGTGAACGGTTCAGTTTTGGAAAATTAACAGCTTTATGTAAATAAGTGCTAACTTTGTGTTACTACTTGGTGGAAAAGCGGTTGTGCAGTTGGCAAAAGGGTGTAAATTTTTGTATCTAACTAAATCTGAACAAGATAAATTTCTGTGTTTCCTCCTGATATAGTCTATTTACCTTTTAGTTTGAAGATAATTTGCTAACTTGGTTTTTAAGGCACAAATAGTGGTTTATTATGGTTGATGTCAACAAACTTAGCATTGGTATTTAACGTAGGTACCTACATTATTACTAGTTTTGTTTGTTACGCAATCGCATTAGCAACACACACACACGCACACATACACTGCGACATTTGTAAGATAACCGCACTGTACTTGTACATATGTAAGTGTTAAGTGTTAGAAGCTGATTATTTTTTTAAACTAGCATTTAGTAGAGAAAAATAATGTAATTAAAAAAAAAACATTTCCCCAGATTCTTATTTCGTGGCATATTTTTTACGGAAAATAAGATTACGTGTGCAAAATGATCGTTTGATTTGAATACGTCCATCTCATCCAACATCGATATATCGATATCCGCAGCATCTATCCTGTCCCAACCCTATCAATAAATCTGTGCCGCTAAAGAAGCTTACGTCATTGACGTATTGTTTATAAATCAAACGCCGTGGATGAAGTCTCCGACAACATTACCCGACTCAATTATATTGGACAGTATTGTACGACAATTTCTTCAGTAGAGTAGGTACAAGGGCAGATTATTTTATTTGCAAACGCAGGTATCATGAGATGCTGAATCTATCTGTAGGGTGATTGTTGAGTGTTTTACGTGTGAGAGAGATGTTAATGATAGAAAGGGGCGTACTTCTGAGATGACGACTAATAGAAGACGAAGAACGCTGCGACGACCTCATATGAATTGGGAATGAGTCAGAATTTCTTGACTATCGAAGGATATCTGAATAAGCTTGTGCAGATAATTTGCAAACGTTTCGTGAGATG
Organism: Xestia ashworthii; assembly: GCA_950022955.1. NCBI lineage: Eukaryota > Metazoa > Arthropoda > Insecta > Lepidoptera > Noctuidae > Xestia > Xestia ashworthii. The sequence goes on along the minus strand of OX465570.1, from coordinate 13,795,917 downwards.
TTGATAAATGTAAAGAGATGATGATTAAAAAATATAGATTAGATGAAAGAAAACTATTCTCATGTCCTGTGAGATTCTAGTTAAGGTGAAAGCGACAGGGTAGCCCGCGAAATTCAAATTTTCATACGTTTTTTGAATTTGCCGGGTGTCAGGCAAGATGAGCTTTGACGACAAAAAATTAAAAAAAAAAAAAGGCTTGTTAACTGAAAAAATCTAATTAGTCCGTCACTTATCATCATCATCTGCCTAGCCTTTTCCCAACTATGTTGGTGTCGGCTTCCAGTCTTACCGGATGCAGCTGAACACCAGTATTTTACATGGAGCGACTGCCTATCTGACCTCCACAACCCAGTTCATACTGGGAAATACGATACCACTTGGTAAGACTGGTGTCAGACTTTTGGGGCCACTGACTACCTGTAACGACTGTCAAAGATGGACAAATGACAGCCGGGACCAACGGCTTAACGTGCTTTCCGAGGCACGGAGGAAACTCGGTAGGTAGGTACATACCTACCGAGTTTCCTCCGTGCCTCGGGAAACTCGTTAGGTATGTAAGGGTGGTCATCCATCCACCGATCAAATTAGTCCGTCACTCAGTTTATCAAAAAATATTTGACCCGTATTTTTTCTTTTGTTACATAAACCAAAAAATACGTGTCCATTAATTTCCAATACTCTAACTGACGGACTAAATAGTTTTGCAATTTATTGATGGTGGAAACTAGCCTATTATATTAATGTCTATCAGGTGGTTCCACTAGTAGGCTGCATGAAGTCATTCATATCAGTAAATTAAAAATCTACAAGATCACTAGGAACTGGGTACTAGAAAGTGGGGATCATTTGGAAGATTAGAGTACTCTCTTCGATTTGTTAGAATTATCATTACAGAAGAAATTAAGTTGCAAGTAAGTAGTACAACTTACTTCTGACTTACTACCCTTGCTTGCCACTTATAAGACGAATTAATTTAATTAAAAGAAGCTATTAAGTGTTGTTGCTAACTTGTGAGTCTTTTGTGTTGAATGAATTAATGCTTTTAACTGAGTACTGATAAGTTATGAAGAGAAAGACCTAAGGCATGGTGATGATTGATTGGCAGATGAAGATAGTGTTTCATTTAAGAAGTACTCTTTATTTAAAATTAAAATGTCACTTATGTCTTCCGTGATTGTTATTTATATTGAGCTCCCGATATTTCGACGCTGTTGCAAGCGCCATGATCGCGGGACACAAATCGGGGATCGGGATCGCGGAACAGCGTCGAAATATCGGGAGCTCAATATTAATAAAAATTACGGAAGATATCCCGTAAGTGACATTTAAGTTTAGTTGTGAACTGTGATAGCTTAAAACAGGAGGTACTCTTTATTTGGTAAAAGAGACTAAGGATGGTTTTTAATTATACCTACTACTCGTATTATAGATAAATTATTATTATTATTATTGCAGCCACTGTCGTCCTAGCTAGATACAGACTACCCAATAGTTTCTATACTATGTATACTTCTTAAATCTCAATTCTTTAACAATGCATATTCTTATTTTACCATTGTTGATTTTCTATTACCAACTGATAAGAAAAATTAAAGCCCCTTTTCTCTATCCTACTTTGCTGTGCCCTTACAGGGTCCACATTTATGTACCTAGCTTTAAGCTCTCTGTAACATCTTTTATACAATATGGAATGCAAAATAAATGCCCAAACTATCTAATTTTCACTATCAACCTTGAACATAATCTGCCTGCCTTTTCCCAACTATGTTGGGGTCGGCTTCTTGTCTAACCTGATGCACCTAAGTACCAGTAGATATTTTACATGGAGCACTGCTAATCTGACCTCTACTACCCAGTTCATATTGTATAATACGATACCACTGGGTAAGACTGTTTGTCAGACTTTTTGGGCCACTGACTACCGTCAGTACGACGAACGACTCAACGAACGAGTCTGAGTCTGTAACGACTTCCAAAGATGGACAAATGACAGCTGGGACCAACTGCTTAGCATGCTTTCTGAGGCACGGGGGAAACTCGGTATGTAAGGGTGGTCACCCATCCACAGACCAACCTAGGCAAGCACGGCTTAATCTAACGATCGACCCGAGCGGCTGTCATTATTTAGTCACGAGCTCCTCGCCTTGAACTTTATGTCGTACCTAACGATAAAGTTGAAAATCTATTAAAGTGACAGATAGATAGTTACCTGATGTGCAAGTCAAGTCTTGAATCAAAATTCAAGTAGGCCTAGTTTTGACATAAGATACCGAAATGCTTCTGTTTCTGTAGAAATAGGTACTAAACAGCACTAACGCAATAGGCTTGTGTCCAAAAAAAATCTAATTAGTCCGTCAGTTAGATTATAAAAAAATATTTGACCCGTATTTTTTCTTTTGTTACATAAACCAAAATTGACGAAGCTACGACGCTTTTAAAAATCGCTACGTCACGCCGTGCTATAGTTTTTAGTGCGTTGTGACGTCACGAGCCCCCACTCCCGAGTTTTGATGCGTTTTATCTTTGTCAGTACTCAGTGATTTACAAAAACAAAAAATACGTGTCCATTATTTTCCAATACTCTAACTGACGGACTAATTAGTTTTGCAATTTATTGATGGTGGAAACTAGCCTATTGCGCCCTGTCTGGGTCTAAAGGACAAGATAAGTAGAAGTATTGGCAAGTAACTGAATTTTATTACCTGCAAAAGTCAAAATAAAGTCAAGAAACCTAATATGGTGCAGTGGCTGAGAGATCGGCTGCTGCGCTGCGTGTTGCGGGTTCGATCGCCGCACGGAACAGATATTTGTAGGGCCTACAAGTATTGGTTCTGGGGCTTGTGTATTTGTGTTTAAATATTAGTAAACGCATGAACGTATCAGCGTACAGGAGAAAATCCTAGTGTAGGGCGAAGTTTAAAAATAAAAACTGAAAAGAAGACAAACAATTCCCATGCACCTTGCACCATTTCAATCAATATCATAATCAGTAACCAGCAATCACTTACAAAATAAAACAGGAAAAAAAAATGGCTGCCAAATCACAAAGCGGGAGAGTTCCCTAATTCGATAATTACAAGTTCCGAGCTATTAAATCGAATTATCTATGACATGTTCACATCAGAAGAGAAAAGCTAACTACTCATTACATCTAATATGACCAGGGTAGCAAGATCTGTCAAGAAGTACCACATTACCCCTCAGGTGGAAGAAGTTCTTGGGTATAAGAGAGGTGGGACAGGTCATCTTAAATGGTGATGCGTTAATAGAAAGAATGCTGAGTCATGACCAGTCGAGTCGATGGTTTAAAGTGGTGAAGCTCCTAATAGATTCCCACGATCGCGAAATTGATAAAGATGGTATTTTTCGTTTGTAATGTATTGGGAGATGCGCTTTCGGGTTGATGGGTGTGAGTGAGCGGGGTTTTGCAGGCATATTTGTTTTTAAACCTGTCTCATTGGTCTAGTGGACGCAAGCGCGATTGTGGTTGTACTGGGTTCGATTCTCGGGTAGGGCAAATTGTTATCGAGTTTTTTATCAGGAATTTCTAAGTAGCAGCCACTGTTTGTTTATGTCTATGTTTATGCGGGTCATTCGTCGACTGGCGACAGTGAAACTCGCGACTCCTCGCGAGATGGCAACTTAAGGCGATTACACGAGCTAAACGCGAGTTTTATCATTACTAATAGTATATGATTCACTGCTATAAACAAGACCAGAAAAATATATGATATTCTTCAGGATATATGCTAGCATCATACTGTTTTGAAAACATAATACAATTAATTTGGCTCGATAAAAAGAAATCACGAACTTACCTCTAAAAATATCTTTCAAACAATAAAAAACATACTAATATGCATGCGATCATTCTGATTTTTTGGCAAATAATTCTACAAGCAATATATTAGCATGATACTGTTTTAGTTTTTTAATCCAATCAATAGTTTTTTTGTAAATCGATCGAAACCACTCATTTCGCGCTATTTGGCCCGCAGTGGCTGACGTAACAACCACTTTGTAGTGCAAGCTGATTAGAACTTTATTCTAACAGCATTTCAAACGAAGTTTGAACCACCACAAATAGAGTTGCTAATTTAGCTCGTATAGGCGCCTTAAAATTTTTGTATTATTTTTTGTCGTCATCTCGCGCTGTACAGTCAAATGAACAGATTGAACTCAATTTCTATAAATAACTGCCTGCTTGGACTGCTTGCCCGGGTCCGGTTCAGTTATAAGGTTATTTATTCATTTAAAGGATTGGGTTCCACTGTTGTTTAGTCCCATGATCCGACTTACATGTGATCATGGGACTAAACATACCTGGCGAAACGTGCGTGTATGTGCGATACACTTCTGCCTCACCTGTGATAGCCTCAGCGTAATTTTTCCTACTCCTCCGCTATATTCGTTGCGGGATCCAAGACAGTTAAATTCATTCTTTGGGACTTCGTCAAACTTCATTGTCTCGGTGCTTTTCTGGTGGTCGCCACTGTTGATTCTGGCGCACAGGAGTTACAGTGGGCAGGGAATAGTGTGGCGGACTGTAGGCATGACGTTATGTTTAAAAAGCGATTGACATTGTCCTTGGCCCTACTAGACTTTTTACAAAGATTATGCAATTTAATTGTTTAAAACTTAGGCCATCTATTCACACCCAAAATACCAAAATATTTGGGCATATTTTACCTAATAATTATACCAGTCGACTTTGCCAACACGGAACATGGCTAGCACAACCATAAATATTCAAATATTGACACAGCACGGGTGTGGCGAGGACACTCGGCTTCCCGTAGAATGTCACACCTAACAGGCATATTTAATTCCATAATTGCTTTAAATAATTAATCATTGGGTACATTTTAGTTATCTTTATTAAAATTATGTGAGAATTCTTGCATTTTTATTTCAGGGTTGGTTAATGGAGTCTATGGACTTGATAACTCTATTAGGTTTTGGCTGTGGGCCAAGGCTTTTAAGAATATTGGATATTTAGGACAGCATTTTAGCAGAGTCGAAAGCAGTATGTATCAGGGCCGTAGGGGCGGCATGCCTATAAGGGAAGCGCACTGTTCCGAAACCCTAACATTATGCATGGAGAGTATAGTAGGATATAAGTTATGTCGTGATTACATCGGTATCGTAGTCGGTTCAGCCATTCTATCAGTGATAGACGACATAGGATCGACATAAGCTACTGAAAAGTTTATGTCAATTCTGTTAAAAGTTGTTGTAGAAATACGAAACAGTTTTGAGCGATTCGCACTTACTTGTCTCCAAGTCCTCTGGTTAAAATTATAATTTGGAAACGAATATTAAATGTAAACGACCGGAAATACCAGAACAGACATTTCGGACTACTTAGCCTTGATAAATAAGTAAATAGGTTAACAGGATGTTAGGTGCAATGTTTGCCACACTGAACGGGCCGAAGTAAGTGATTATTTGCTGTCTTTTCAGTCCCAACAACTCACAACTCATCCTTCGCCCCACGGACTTACAATTAGGTAACCTACCAACATGGCTCTTGATCTAAGTAATTTTGATTTGCCACCAATGACAGTAAAATTATCTTTGAAGACATAACCAGCTTCGATAAAAAAAGACAAATGGTGATTGCAATTTTCAACAGAAAAGAGAGAAAACAAAACGATTGTTTTTATTAATTTCAGGAAACACTAGTGTTTATCATGAAGGAGATGAAAAAGCTACAACCACACCTAATTAATTAGAATAACACAACAACAAGACAAGAACATGATTATGATAAAATAAAGAATATGATAAAAGGAAGTCTGACGACCAGTCTTACCAGAGGTATCGTATTACCCAGTACTAACTGGGTTGGGGAGGTCAGATAAGCAGTCGCTCCACGTAAAATACTGGTATTCAGCTGTAGCCGTTAGACTGGTAGCCGACCCCAACATAGTTGAGAACAGGCTAGGCAGATGACGATGATGACATAAGTATTATGATGTTATTAGTCTGTAAGCTTTCCTAAAATGTAAAAATAAAAAAATAAGAGGGGTCTGAAAGTGGCCCCGGTGATTGAAAAGCTGTATTGTGATGTGGAGGAATGAGAAAAACGTCGTGAGGAATTTGAGTATGAATGTGGATAGCTATAAGAGTAGGTACTTAGAGGAAAACCTAAGAAACGGTGGATGAAGTTACCATGTGAAGGATGACATGGCTAGAAAGAAGAGAATGATGCTGCATGATAATGATAATTAAACAAGACATAATAAATACACTGATAAAAAGTACCTATTCCATAGCGTTATCTCTGATGAAGTATTTTTTTTAAATGGGACAAGCTCGCCACACTGTTCCCAAACCACTGTAACTCCTGAAAGCCAGAATCAACAGTGACGATGTCCCAAAAATGAATTTAACAGTCTTGGATCCCGCAATGAAATTAGTTAGAAAGTATAGCGGAGGAGTAGGAAAAACCCGTAATTTCCACTTCCTTCCATATCAGCAGGAGACAGAACGAAACAAGGCCAATAGGCACAAAGGGACGTTAACAAGCGGGATAGGCCCAGATGCCTAGCACAACGGCATATATAAATTGTAAGCTGTTATATTTGATTCCAATAATAGGTATGAGAAAAACGCTTGAACGCACGGAAATTTGTTTTAGTTTCTACAACAAGGTCCTTATAGTAAATGATGAAGTATGCCAACAGGCACAATTATACAGAAGCTTTATAATAATCCCCGTTGATTTGAATATTACAAACACATTTTATATCTCTGTAAACTTGTCCAGTTTTTATGATAATTATGAATAAGTTTTTATTAAAGTTCTGTAGGTCATAGTTGTTTCTTAATTTTTATATTCGGACTTTTTGATGTGTTTAACTGTCATAAATTATATCTGTATGTTTGTAGTAATCTGTTCTTCTGTAATTTTGATTTGGGATAGAAGTGTAGATTAATCGTTATGCACTGCCAATTAAGTGCCTTCTTAGTTACCTAGTTGAGGAACATTACTTAAAGAGGCTGACCACTGCTGAAGTTTCAGATTAAAAAAAAAAACAATTTCCTGGGGTTTAGCCATCTAACTCTTAACTGGGAAGGATTATATGGCTAGAAAGGAGGGTAATGGCTTTGAGATGATGAGTTATAGAGAAGTATAGAAGAAGAAGCCATGCTGCGCTGACCCCAAATGAATTAGGATAGGGACAGGGGAATGATGATGGTGGCAAAAGGGGAGTCCCAAATACTCAGAAGTGGGTGATTCTATTTTCAAACGATGGTGATAAATACCCCCTAAAAGTTCGTTAAAAGTCCAGCAAACCCACACGCCAAGCCAATGTCCGTAACAGTTGCGAGGCAAACCATTAGATTCAGTGCGGATTCGAGCCACGCCTCCTAGCGGACCGTTCCGTAATTAGCGATCATTTATCTTTGCACCTCTGTCAAAACTGTGTCGTTCAACGAAAACATTTTAAAATATGCCATAATTAGGGACCCACTTGATTAATTTGACCACAGGATTCGGTGTTGCCAGTGTTGACGTTGATTTAGCTAGATATTTAGTTTAGCAGTTGGGTGAATTAATTTGTGATGACGAAAAGAATGTGAATTTAAGGGGTGTATTACAAAAAACCGTATGTTTAGGCAAAAACTCACGGAGAGTTTTTTTTGGAACCTCTAACTTGTAGATTTTATTGAATATAAACCATCAAAATTTATTTTTATCTCACAAATATCCTATACTTTCATAAAAAATATTGCCTTGTAGGTATGCCTTTTTAAGTAAATTGTACAATTAGCGTAACCGAAATGTAATGAATGAGGGCTCTTAATCATTTTCTAATTATTTGAGCGTTTCGTGTTAAAGTTTGGTAAAGGGACATTGCACAATATGGATAACGATTTCTTTGGAAGTGGTTCTGATTTTGGTCTTGTGCTATGGTCTTGTATATCCAGCAAGCTTCAGAATTTTACTAAAAATGTGACTCTTTGTCGAATTTCTGCCATTCCAAAACTTGGTAACATTCGACGTCAAAACATCCAAACACAATCACCAGAAATCACCCACCTTAAAAGGTAATTAAATCACATGGCAACACTAATAAAAATAAGTTCGTCATACGTCAAAACTCTGACCGTTTGAAGGTGTGAATTAGACGATTTTTCTCCATGATAAAGGTTTGACGGATGGACGGAAAATGTTACATTGTCTAATTATTCACGGTTATCTGTTAAAATGTTATTTAATAATACACCAGATAGTCTGTTCCGGGCATATTTTGTTTATTTGATTGATGAGAATTGTCCGATTCTTTTGTGCAGTCGCCTTTATTAAAAGTTCTTGTTAGCTGAAATATTATGATGTGTGCGGTCAACTAGAGATTTTGGCGGGTTCTTTTTTGTGAAGATGCTAATTGAGTTTTATTTCGGGCTGTTGGTTATGGTCGGCGGGATTTAGTTTGTGGTAATTAGAGTAACGTCAAGATAACGTGCTAAATAATTTGTTTTTGATATTATTAAGGCCCATTTTTCTAAATTTGTTGCTTCGTCTTTACCGTGTGGTTAGTGCCAAACTTGGTGTAAAGTTTTTATGTCGTCCATGGGCCTCTGAATTTGCTTTACATGTCGTCAAGAAATATCTCTCTGGCATGCTGGTTTCCTCACGAAGTTTTTTCCTTCACCGAAGCAAGTGATAATTACACAACATGAATGCCTAAGGCATTAAGTCCGCCTCTGTACTTTTTTGCTTATAGTGTTAAATAAATAAAAAATACAAAAAATCAAAGATGCATGCCTTGGGTTCGAACTCGAACTTCGAACTTTTCTATCTAAAGCTTAAACGAAGAGTAGGTACTTATTAAGTACCTCGTACCTACCGTTGGTTTTTGACATGGCTGGTTGGCTGTCATTTGTAGATCTTTGACACTCGTTATGGGTAGTTAAAACCCAGACAGCCAGTTTGACCAAGAGGTATCGTGGGTTGTGGAGATCAGGCCGGCGCGGCGCACCATATAAGACACTGATATTCAGCTGGCAGCAACCAAATGTGGTTAGATTGGAAGTCGACCTGTTCCATCTCATTTGCCTAGCCTTTTTCAAACTGTGTTAGAGTCGGCTTCCAGTCTAACCGGCTGCAGCTGAATTCCAGTATTTTACATGTAGTGACTACCTATCTGACCTCCACAACCCAGTTAGTACTGGGGAATACGATACTTCTACGTAAGACTGGTTGTCAGACTTTTTGGGTCACTGACTACCGTAACGACTGTCAAAGATCTACAAATCACAGCTGGGACCAACTGCTTTTCGAGGCATGGAGTAAACTCGGTATGTACCTACTGGGTGGTCACCTGGTCACTCATCTGCAGACCAACCTAAGCAAGCACGGCCTAAGAGCGCGTATCCCAAAAGTTGGCAACGTCGCAAATAGCTGTCAAATATTTACATGATTTAATTAATTTGGCAATTTTACTGTATGAAAATAAGAAATATGGCTCTGTAGTGCACTAAAAAATTGATTAGGAAATGCAATAATTAATACCGTAATACCGAATATATAGTTATAGATGTAAAAAAAGTATTTGGGAACTTGCCAAATGCCTTTTTTACACCTGAAACGTTGCAATTCATATTCAATTTTTTAGTGCACTACAGAGCCATATTTCTTATTTTCATTCACAAAAAATTGCCCAACCAATTAAAACATGGAAATATTTGACAGCTATTTGCGACGTTGTCAACTTTTGGGATACGCGCTCTTAACCTAAAGTCGACCTGTTACATTTTAAGGAAACGACTCGCAGATGCACATATCTGCTTCACCTTTTGAATAAGGATCGCTCTTCCATGGAAATAATAAAGGGTCAAATCAATGGACATCTGGTCCGTCATTAATTAAATAAAATATACTCCTGAAAGACCACCATGACTGAAATTAAATATAACCGTCCATTATTACCCTCAGCTCTTATCAATGGGCCGACATCTTTTGTAGACGTGAACTTACAAAAAAATCTAAAAGATCACACCGTGGAACACATGTAAAGGGTTGCCCAAATTATTGTTCACAATGCCTTTGCAAAGTAACGTGTAATTTTCTTTTTGTGCCCTTCCATAACGCGACTATTGTTTCAAGCGTGGTGTGGAAACGTCTTAAGTGTTGCTTTTTGCTTCGCGATATTGAGGATATCTAATCTGAAATTAGGTCTGTTTGATTCTGAGAAGGCTGTAGGGCTTATGTATTGTAGGTTACATAGTCATATAGGTATCCGTATACAACGTAGTAGTAGACAGGATGAATAAAAGTTATTAAAAATATTATAAAATAATAATAATAAAAGAAAAAAAAATAATAAATAAAAGAGGATGAATAAAAGATCAAAAATAATAATAAAAGAGGATGAATAAAAGATCAAAAGCACAAACTAAAAGGCGAAAAATTAAAATCTTTTACTCAAAGTAAGCTCCTAAATTAATGAACAACAATACAACTATACCTACAAGTAAAATCATCATCATTTGCCTAGACTTTTCCTCATGTTGGGGTCGGCTTCCAGTCTAACCGGATGCAGCTAAATACTGTTGTGTGCTGGCCTGATATTTTATTACAAAATTCACCATTTCAATGGCGGATAATTTGGTTATCTATTATCAGAATTGTCGAGGGATCCGCACTAAACTGCATATTTTATACATGAATATATTAGCTAATTGTTACGATATAATTATACTTACAGAAACATGGTTAACACCTGAAATATTTGATAATGAGTTCATTGATTCCCGCTACATAGTACATCGGTGCGACCGAGACCGTACAGCCACCAATAAAAAAGACGGAGGTGGCGTCCTTATAGCGGTGTTGAAGGGGTTACGCTCGGTAAGGATTAGTCCTCGGCCAGCTCTAGAGGCAAGCTTGGAATACGTTCTTCTTAAACTGCCCAGCTCAACTAGGGGAAAGAACCTAATCTTCGGGGCGGCTTACATACCCCCTAGAACGTCTGAATCTGTCTATGTTCAATACTTTGAACTCATGCAATCTTTAATTGGCGACACTAATGTTGAACATTTTTACCTCTTGGGTGATTACAATCTACCAGATGTTGACTGGACTCCTTGTAGAAACAATGTATCATCATCGGGACTAATTTGTAGTGGCAATTCCTCTATTTGTGAACATCTTGGACTATTTATGTCATACCTCAATGCTTATCAGTATAACACTGTCAAGAATCTGAGTGGAAAATTATTAGACCTGGCCATCAGTAACCATGATTGCTCTGTTTTCCCCCCCACTGATTATTTACTGCAACTAGACAATTACCACCCACCTTTTTGTGTATTATTACCATATAAATCTTCCCGAACAACCATGATTCGAAAGTCATTGAAAAGATTTAATTATTTTAAGGGTGATTATGAGAAGATAAATGAGGAATTAGGTAAAATCAACTGGAATGAGCAGATTGGGTCAGAACAATCCGTAGACATAGCATTAAATACATTTTATAATATTATTTTTGGCTTAATTAAATCTTATGTTCCACTAGCTAATTCAAAATCTCCGAAATTCCCGATTTGGTTTTCGCCATCTCTGATACATATTTATAAGAATAAAGCTAAAGCTTGGGTTAGATGGAAAGTTTATCACAATATCTCTGATTATGAACAGTTCTCTCTGTACCGATCCAGATTTCATGACGAATGCACAAACTGCTACAAAAAGTACATGGATTCTGTTGAAGATGGCATACGCGATAACGTAAAACATTTCTGGACGTACATTGCGAACCGGAAGTCTTCTACAGGCATCCCTTCTAACATGACATACAAAAACAAGAGGACCAGTGATCCCGAAGAAATTTGTGACTCTTTTTCTGATTTTTTTAATTCAGTTTATGAACAACCTACTGCAAGAAATGTACCATCGAGTACCAATACTCATGAACACAATTCCCTTATTAACAGGATAGAGTTGAGCAAAGAGGAGATATTAAGTGCACTTAAAACCTTGGACCCAACAAAGGGTCCAGGTCCGGACGGCCTACCAGTTACTTTTCTAAAAGCTACTGCTGAAAATATTTGTACTCCCTTACTGATTATATTTAATAAATCATTGACTCAAGGAATTTTTCCCGAGGTGTGGAAGAGCGCTAATATAACACCAGTTTACAAATCGGGTTCTAAGCAAGATGTTGAGAACTATCGCCCAATATCTATTATGTCAGCACTGCCGAAGCTTTTCGAGAGGTTAGTCCATAATAGAGTATATCCTGTTTTACATCATAGCATTCTCCAACAACAACATGGATTCGTCAAAAAACGATCAACCACAACTAATTTGGTGGCTTTTACGGATTACTTATTCAATAATATGGATTCACGTGTTCAAGTGGACGCCATTTATACGGATTTTCGGAAGGCGTTCGACAAGGTTGATCATGAGTTGCTCCTGAACAAAATTTCATTTAACGGCATACGTGGTGATTTACTTCGAAGGTTCACTTCATACGTCACGAATAGAACTCAAAGAGTAGTAATTAATGGTTTCTGCTCTGCCACTGCTATTGGCGTGACTTCCGGTGTGCCTCAGGGCTCGATTTTGGGACCTCTGCTATTTATACTGTTTATAAACGACATCACGTGTTGCTTTAAAAACTCTAAAGTCTTGCTTTATGCTGACGACCTCAAGATTTACAGGCCCATCAAAACTTTGCAGGACTGCGGATTGCTACAGGAGGATTTGGATCGCTTTAGTGAGTATTGCAAGATTAACAAACTACAGCTGAGTATATCTAAGTGCTGTTGTATCAGCTTCACGAAAAATAAGAATGTTCTCAGATACCCTTATTCTTTAGATGGTACAACATTATCAAGGGTATCACTTGTACGTGATCTCGGGATTCTTCTCGACGATAAACTGCACCTTGATGCCCACATTGATAAAGTAGTCAATAATGCCTATCAAATGTACGGTTTTGTGATGAGGTCCGCAAAGGACTTTAAACGCCTATCTACTTATTTATATCTGTATAAGTCTCTTATTAGATCACAGCTCGAATATGCAGTGCCGGTGTGGAATCCCTTTTACAACAAATACTCAGATCGTATTGAAAAGATCCAAAGAAAATTTCTAAAAGCCATGCATTACCGTTGCTTTTTTACATCTGTGTCCTATAACGATTCACTTAAAAAGTATAAATTACTTGATTTAAAATCTAGACGCACTTTCTTGGAGACGGTATTTTTGTTTGACTTGTGTAGTAATGTGTATGATTGTCTCGATATTCGCAATAAAATAAGTTACTTCGTTCCTAGAACAACAGTATGTCGCGGGGTGCGTGCACGACCACTGTTTGCCGTTAGCTCGTGTAACAACAACGCAGGTCTGCGGGCACCTCTGCGTCGACTTACCAACAACTATAACAAAGTTTTCAATGATGTTGACATGTTTGCTCTCTCTGCTAGAGAATTTAAAAAAAATATTTTGAAAACACTAGGCCTTGATTGGGCATACCCTAAAACCTAAAACTACACTACCTACTAAAACAGCTTTAAATTGTAAATTATTATTATTAATTGTAGATCTAAACTTGCATGCTAGGTTAAGCTTGTATTTTTAAATGTATTCCGTGGAAAATGTTGTTGGTAACACATTTACTCATACTTGTTATTATTGTTTTTTATATTAATGTAATGTGTCACTGTTTGTTTTCCCCAATAAATAAAATAAAATAAAATAAAAATAAAATAAATACAAGTATTTTGCACGAGTAAATTAAAGCGTAACATTATCACAGTTTCATTGATCTTCTATAATTATTGGTTAAAAACATTGAAAGGAAACCTGCATGTTCTAGAATCAAACATTTCGAACATGAGACATCCACCACCAACCTACACTGAGCACTCGTTGTGGATCACGGTTTAGCTTAAAACCATTTTTTGTGTTATGACAGTATTTTAGACGACACATTCTCACCCCTATAACCTGGGACTTAAACATAACTCGCGGAATGTATATACAGTACTGTTAGGTACACCTCTGCCTAACCCCTGGAGGATAACAGGCGTGATGTTATGCGATATTATGCCGTTGAAAGAAAAAGTAATCCCGAAATCTATCTACTACAAAATTTAGCTTAGCCAATTAAAAACCTTCACACGAGGGTTGACAACAGCTGTAGCGAGGCTAGTTTCCACCACCAATAAATCGCAAATCTATTAAGTCCGTCAGTTAGAGTATTGGAAAATAATGGACACGTATTTTTTGTTTTTGTAAATCAACGAATATTGACAAAGATAAAACGCAACAAAACTCGGGAGTGGGGGCTCGTGACGTCAGAACTCACTAAGAATGATACCAAACAGTGACGTATTGAGAATTTTAAAAGTGTCGTATCTTCGTCAATTTTGGTTTATGTGACAAAAGAAAAAATAAGGGTATAATATTTTTTGATAATCTAAGTGACGAACTAATTAGATTTTTTCAGTTAACAAGCCTTGTTTGGGCTTCATTCATCTAAGTGATTAAATACGATTTCGCACCGATTACATCGCGTCATCGCCAGCCAATCAGCGCGCAGTAAAATGACGCGATACTGCGTTCTGATTGGCCACCATTGTTCCCATACCCCTTTCCTCGATCGCTGTACATGTTATTATAATAAACACTTGCTAACGAACACCAGATACGACAACATTGTTTTTTTTCATAAAACTCCCGAATCTATGCTGGGCAAAGTAGCAGCCATACACCTAAAACAGTAGCTGAATCACACCGCTACATATCTGGTCCTTCGAGCCGGATTTCGAGAATTTGGAGCATCAAAAACCAATTCTTCGAGCAGAGCGACCTTTGGACTGCCACGCTGCCACGGCCACGCAACTTCACAAAGACGAGCGAGATTACACTATAAGAAGCGAAGATTCATCGGCATATTCACGCAAGGGCCTTCAATCAATCTGATGAGAAAGGACAATTGAAGATTTGGAAGATCAACGTGGATTCATGGTGCGTTCATCAAGTTCCTTTCTTCAAGACCTGCCGAGTTCATTAGTGTAATACCGTTTTGTGATCTGATTCCAGTGAGGGTGGTGAGGGTTGCCCACTGCGCAGAGCGATACAACGGCTGCTCGTGCTTGCATCAGCCATTTTACACGCAGTCGTTACCTGCACGTGAGTACTCCACTTTTCACAAGCCACCAGAATGTCGTTACAATCTAAAGATGGGGAGGGTTCCATTAGAACACGCGATAGATCTCCTTATAAAGCTATTTATGATGAAAAAACTGAGCTAATCATGCGCGATTTGGTTAGGAAACGCGGTATCGTTAAAGGTAGGTTAACTAAGTTCGCTAATTACTTAAATACTATCAGCGCAACGGCTATCACTGGTGAGTTGAGAATAGATTTAAAATTACGCGTAAAGGGCGCTGATATTTTATTTTCCGAATTTAATGAGATTCAATCTAAAGTTGAGGAAATAGTGCCTGACTGTGATATCGATGAGCAGTTAGATCAGCGCCAACAGTTCGAAGATAGTTACTATGCTACTCTTGCCCGAGCTGAATCTATTCTTAATGTGAGTGAAGAGGTCACTAATTGTTCCAAAACGTGTCATCATTCAAATAAATCAGCGTCAGTTAAGTTACCGACTATTATGTTGCCGACGTTTGACGGCTTGTATGAGCACTGGCTCGAATACAGGGACACGTATATGTCATTGGTGCACAATTCCACTGATATAAGCGACATTCAAAAATTCCACTACCTAAAATCGTCGTTAAAGGGGAGTGCCGAGTCAGTTATAAACGCGCTCGAAATATCATCGATTAACTATTCGGTTG
This sequence comes from Xestia ashworthii, assembly GCA_950022955.1. Classification (NCBI taxonomy): domain Eukaryota; kingdom Metazoa; phylum Arthropoda; class Insecta; order Lepidoptera; family Noctuidae; genus Xestia; species Xestia ashworthii. The sequence continues at coordinate 13,780,086 of OX465570.1, read as the reverse complement.
CGTGGGAATTACTCCTGAACAGGTATGATAATGATAGGTTATTGGTTCATAGTCATGTCAAAGCATTGTTTACAATACCAGCACTGTCAAAAGAGTCACCTTCACTAATTAGGAAACTTATAGATACAATTATAAATAATTTACGCGCTTTGAAAACTCTAGATGAGCCAACCGACACATGGGATACCCTTATAATTTATATTATTACTTCTAAGTTAGATAGAACCACAGAACGAGAGTGGGAACAACATAGAGGTTTATTGTTGTCGAACACTAACTCTAAAACTAAGTTGAAGGTTGACAGTTTGATAAATTTTCTTAAAAATAGGGCCGATTTGTTGGAAACATTAGCATTATCGCACAGTAAAGACACAGAAATAAAAAAGACAAATTCAGTCGTCCGAAGTAACGTGTCGCATAGCAATGTTTCGTCAAATAAGCCACCGTCAACGGTGCCGAGTCGCAAAGCGCGTAGGTTGTGTGTAGTATGTGACGGTAAACACCCAATTTACTCATGTACAAAGTTCATTAATATGGACTTGCAAAACAAATTAAAAATTATAAAAGACAGTAACTTATGTGAGAACTGCTTGCGCTCGGGACACACTGTAGACGGTTGTTTGTGGGGGCCTTGTAAACAATGTAACATGAAACATAATTCATTAATTCATCCTAATGATTCCAATCACACTACTAGCTGTGCTACGACGAGTGCGACGACATCGGCAAGCGCAGTAAGCGCTCCCCCCTCGTGTGTCACTGACGTAGTACGTGATCCCATTAACGAAAAACATTTCATTCAAGTTAGCAATGTTCACACTGATACACACACAAATACACGATACACAGATGTGCAACCGGTTCTGTTATCTACTGCCTTAGTCGAGATTCCTGACCGCCATAATAACTATCATGTCGCTTGCGTATTACTAGACAGTGGTAGTCAGAGCTGTTTTGTTACAAATTCGTTATGCAAATTGTTAGATATTCCACTAATACAGTCCACTCATGAAATACGAGGAGTAGGTAATTTAATATCACATTCCACACAAACGTGCGATATTAAAATAAAATCACGCATTAATTCCTACTCGATGCACATAAAATGTTTTGTTCTATCGGAAATTACGGCCACAATGCCCGCTCTGCAGGCTGAAAGCGCACAGTTCAGGATTCCTGAACACCTGCAGCTGGCAAATACGCAATTTTTGGGGCCACAAAAGATAGATATTTTAATAGGCGCGGATCGGTTTTGGGACTTGCTTATCGATGGCAAGATGCGTTTACCGAACGGTCCGTTCTTACAAAATACGAAGTTGGGTTGGATAATATCGGGTCCTATTAATAATATTACGCATAATAATGGACATGTCCAATGCAACTTCGCACAATCTATAGACAATCAGCTACGTCAGTTCTGGGAGCTGGAAGAGCTACCAAAGTTTCGGGATACGCACACAGACGAAGAGCAGGCCTGTGAACAGTCTTTCATCACAACTACTACGCGCAATAAAGATGGAAGATTCTGTGTTCGCATTCCTCTCAAAGAGTCGCCCGATGCTTTGGGTGAATCATTACCACAGGCAGAGCGTCGTTTCTTGTCTTTAGAAAAAAGGTTATCACACGCACCTATCGGTTATAAGAAATTATACACCGAATTTATACACGAGTATATTAGTCTAGGTCACATGACTAAGGTTAATTCTTATACGAATCCGCACTACTTCATGCCGCATCACGGCGTTTTTCGAGAGCACAGCACGACTACGAAGCTTCGTGTTGTGTTTGACGCCAGTGCTGCGACCAGTAACGGTAAATCTTTCAACGATATCCAGCTTGTAGGACCTCCTATTCAGGGAGACTTATTAGCTATCTTGTTACGCTTTAGACAGTTTAAATACACGGCAATTGCAGATTGTGAGAAGATGTACCGTCAAGTTCTTGTTGATCCTTCTCAACGTGACCTGCAACTCATTATATGGCGTGACGATCCTACACAGCCGCTCGAGTTTTATCGGCTCAACACCGTGACATACGGTACGGCATCAGCGCCGTTTGTTAGTGTTAGATGTCTGAAACAGCTAGCAGCTGAATGTACGGACCCCGAGGTCAAAAGGGTTATAACTGACGATTTCTACGTAGACGACCTCTTGACCTCGTGTGAGGACAAGGTCAAATTAATTGACATCTGTAAAAGCACCGTAGATGTACTAAAATCCGGTTGCTTCCCACTTCGTAAGTGGATTTTTAACTTTGAGCTCGACGGTGCATCTGCTACAATGACGTCACCAAATGAACACAGTACGTTCCGCGATTTAAATCTAAACGATAATAGTCAGTGTAGGACGCTGGGTTTGGGTTGGTGTAACGCCACTGACGAGTTCAATTTTATTACGCAATTACATAATGGCAACAAACCTGTCACTAAACGCATAATTCTGTCAACTGTTTCACAGATATTTGACCCATTAGGATTGTTAAGCCCTTTCATTATTATCGGCAAAGTATTATTGCAGAAACTTTGGTTATTAAAATTAGATTGGGACGATCCGCTTCCCACTGATATCGTACAAACATGGAACCGGTTTGTTGACAGCCTGTCCTATCTTCGCGCAATAAAGGTTCCGCGACACGTTTTCCAATGTGATTCTACTCGGACCGAGTTACACATATTCACAGACGCTTCACAAATTGCATATGGCGCGTGTGCTTATGTACGGACTATAGGTGCCAATCAGCAGGTGGCAGTAAAATTGCTATTTTCCAAAGGCAAAGTAGCTCCATTGAAACCCGTAAGTATACCGCGATTGGAACTATGCGGTGCGTTGTTAGGTGCTAGGCTGTTTGATAAAATTAATAGTTCACTTACTCGTAGGTTTGATGACGTCATATTTTGGACCGACTCAACGATTGTGTTGGGCTGGTTGCGCATTGCTCCTAACATGCTTAAGACTTTTGTGCAAAACCGAGTCGCTGAAATACACGAACTTACGAATAAGTTTACTTGGCGTCATGTAAGTGGCAAGGATAACCCTGCTGACCTGGTTTCGCGTGGTGTCAATCTTGAAGATTTGTCTTCATCGATATTATGGTGGGACGGCCCCAAGTTTCTGTTTAGTTTAAGTTTACACTTAAACTCAAGTATTAATGACATTTCGCCTAAAGAGTTACCTGAACTCAAATCAACTTTTACAAGCTCATTAGTAACAAAGTGTAAAAATACTACACTCGATACATTTTTTCCATTTAATCAGTTTTCGCATTTTGTCCGCATGAGTCATGTCGCTGCATATGTACTTCGCTTCATTCATAATAACTTTGCGCGCAACAAAACAAATCAGCTGACAGGTACGATTACTGTTACTGAATTGAGACATGCCATTAAGATACTTGCTAGGTTATCGCAAATGGAATCATTTCCAGTAGTGTATGATTTGTTAAAAGGTGGAAAAAGTGTCAAGTCGAGCGATAGACTTGCTAGTTTAAATTTATTTCTCGATAATGATAACATAATTAGAGTAGGTGGTAGAATAAAGAATTCGCCTGACTTTGGTTATGACAAAAAACATCCGATTCTTTTATCTTCTGAGCACTATTTTACGCATTTATTATTTAGGCACGAACATAACCAATCTCTGCACTGCGGACCTCAAGCTTTACTGTACCGCTTGCGTGAGGATTGGTGGCCGCTGTCTGGTAAAAATCTAGCTAAGAAGATAACTCAGCAATGTATTGTCTGCAAACGCGTCAAGGGTAAAACATTAACCCCACTTATGGGCAACTTGCCTAAAGAACGGATAACTGCTAGTTTTCCTTTCTTTCATACAGGAGTAGACTACGCAGGGCCAGTGCTCGTTCTAAACCGGAAAGGCAGAGGCGCGAAATTAATAAAATCATACATTTGCTTGTTTATCTGTTTCACTACGCGCGCAATACATTTGGAACTAGTTAGTGACCTTTCTTCCGATGCATACTTACTCGCACTCAAGCGCTTTATTTCACGTCGTGGCAAGCCGTCACAAATATTCTCGGACAATGGACGTAATTTCGTTGGCCTGAATAATGATTTTGCTCAGTTTTTATCAACATGTAGAAAAAATATTGTTGAATATGCAAGAGATCAACAAATTAAATTTTCTTTCATACCTCCATATTCACCGCACTTTGGTGGCTTGTGGGAAGCTGGGGTGAAATCTTGTAAGTACCACCTCCGCCGAGTGGTGGGCAATGCGCACCTAACCTTCGAGGAAATGACTACGGTGTTATCACAAATAGAAGCGATGTTGAACTCTCGACCACTGATACCTTTATCTTCGGATCCTCGAGATTGTCTCCCCCTCAGCCCTGGACATTTCTTGATCGGTCGACCGCTTACCGCGCCGGTCTGTGAAGATGACTTGAAAGACTTACCTGTCCATCGGTTGAGTCGCTACCAGAGATTGGAGCAGCTTCGGCAACAGTTCTGGGCACGCTGGGCCAGGGAATATATCTCGGAGCTACAAACAAGGACTAAGTGGAAGGAAAACACAGCATATCTGAAACCGGACACGCTGGTTGTAATCAAAGACATCAACCTTCCGCCTTTGAAGTGGCAATTAGGACGGATTACAAAGACGATACCTGGCAACGACGGTATTTCAAGGGTAGCCGACATCCAGACATCGTCAGGCATCGTGAGACGGCCATATACGAAGATCTGTCCACTGGTGGAACCTGAATAACACCTTTCCTATTGTAAGCTGGTGCTTTCAAGGCCGCGGGCATGTTTGGGCTTCATTCATCTAAGTGATTAAATACGATTTCGCACCGATTACATCGCGTCATCGCCAGCCAATCAGCGCGCAGTAAAATGACGCGATACTGCGTTCTGATTGGCCACCATTGTTCCCATACCCCTTTCCTCGATCGCTGTACATGTTATTATAATAAACACTTGCTAACGAACACCAGATACGACAACATTGTTTTTTTTCATAAAACTCCCGAATCTATGCTGGGCAAAGTAGCAGCCATACACCTAAAACAGTAGCTGAATCACACCGCTACAAGCCTATTGCGTTACCCACTTACAACAACAAAATTCATTGCGTTATTATTATTATTTTGAGCAGATGAATTTTTCAAACGTATGTACCTAGAACCATGAATTAGGAATTCTTTGCAATATCCTTTGAATTGTAAAGGAAAGAGTTTTACGACGCGTTTTCACAACTCCCAAAATCTGCCTAGCCTTTTCCCAACTACATATGTTAGGGTCGGCTTCAGTTTAAGCGGATGCAGCTGAGTACCAGTATTTTACATGCAGCGAGTGCCTTTCTGACCTCCACAACCCAGTTAGTACTGGGTTATACGATACCCCTTTGTGAGACTAGTTGTAAGACTTTTCAGGCCACAGACAACCTGTGACGACTGTCAAAGATCTACAAATGACAGCCGGGACCAACGGCTTAACGTGATTTCCGAAGCTTGTAGGAAACTCGATATGTAATAGATGCTCATCCATCTACGGACCAACTTAGGCAGGCGAGGATCAACTTGAAGATTAACCTGAGCGGCTGTTTTTATGTAGCCACGAGCTTTTTTCTCATTGCGAGCATTCGCTTTATTGTATAGTTCAGATTCAATTGTTTCTCTACAAAATCAAGTCTTGGAATGTTACATTTGTTAATTTGTTACATCATCATCATCATTACAGCCGAAAGTCGTCCGGAGTGCTGGAAATAGACCCTCCCCGAAGTGTCGCCATATTGACCAGTCCCTTTGGATGTTATTTGACCATTCTTACATGATAACAAGCGAACATTGAGGTGAGGGAGCGCCTTACACAATTGGGGTGCTGACTAGACTGAGAATACTTTCAGAAACCTGAAATTTTAATCTAACTTAATAAACACACGAGAAAGTGTCTTAACTAATTTAAAAAAAGAAACCATAAAACTGACTCTATGACTGAAACTGTCAAGTAATTTTAAAACTTAATAGCTTTTAATAAGTATTTATTGCACACATTAATTGAATGTCCATCAACAACTCATCAATTACTAACAAAAGATTAATCAATTGAGTTTTTAAATTGATACTTCATACGTTGAAGATGACTTTATCTTAAAGTAAATGCAACTGTAAGACAAATGGGTGAAAACGGGGACAGTGAGCATTTGAGCAACTAGATAATGTCAAAAAATATTTTATTAAAAGAAGTTAAGTAAGCTTGATCTCAGTTACTTAGATCAAGAATAAAAAAATCTACTGAGACTCAATAGATTTTTATGAAAGTTAAGTCCAAAAGCAGACAGATTGATTGATACCTAGCCTAGCCTACCTTTTTGGTGATACCTAGGTATCAATCAATCTGTCTGCTTTTGGACTTAACTTTCATAAAAATCTATTGAGTCTCAGTAGATTTTTTTATTCTTGATCTAAGTAACTGAGATCAAGCTTACTTTCATAGAACTAAAGTTTATCATACGTTGCATTCTTGATTTCTTGAATTCAAAAATATTCAAATGAGCACTTTTCATTTGCGTATATTATATTCTTAAACCATTATGTCAGTCATTTTACATACCGAATTTCCTCGGTGACGTGGAAAGCACGTTAAGCTGTTGGCACCGGCTGTTTTTCAAGATCTTGGTACGAAAGTCCGACAAAAGACTTAGCAAAGGGAATCGTATTACCCAGTACTAACAGGGTTGTGGAGGTCAGATAGGCAGTCACTCCATGTAAAATACTGGTATTACCTAACCTAGTTAGAAAGAGTCTAGGCAGATGATAATCATTGTCAGTACCTCTCATTCATTTAGCAAGCTAATATATTGAACAAAGAGCCGATTTTCCAATTGAAAACACCAATAATTCATTCATATAAGGATCTTACTAAAGAACTGTCCACTACTACAACAAAAATGACCAAAGCAAAAAACCTCAATTACCCAAAGACCTGTCAATATCATCAACTCAAAAAATTACCGAAATCGATTCACCTAATTGACGGCATCGGATCACCTCGCCAATCGAAGTTTCGAGCGACAGAGTGACATTACTAAAGCCAAGTAATCGGTATTAACCGAGTTGTCAATTTATATTGTCTCGTAAGTAATTTCACATTCCGTGGCTCGATTGTGAGGCGTTATAATGACAGGAGGATGACGTATGGATTTGGCGCTTACGGCGTTTGGCGGCGCGCGCCATCGGCCACATCAAAGAGGTGGCCTCCTTTGATGTAGCCGCCGCACCGGCTTTAGGGATGTGCGTGTGAGTGAGCGGTTTTGTTGTTGTCGATGTTTTTTGTAAGAGTTTATCGTGATTGAAGTCAGGTGTTTTTTTCGTTGTATGTAGTTGAATGGATGGCAATTTTTTTACAGTTGTTATTCAAGAACTATTTTATTGTTTTTTTAATGTTTTCGCTCTACTGTGACGATGGATTATATTTTTCATATCATCATCTGCCTAGCCTTTTCCAAACTATGTTGTATTATATTTTTCATATCTACGCGAATAATTAATTTATTTCGATTCCCATTTCAATACGTTAGGTTATGCATTTTCTAAGAGGTCCATTTTGTTTTAGTAGAAAATATCGTTTAGTTTTATGGGACGGTATAAGTTTTACAGTACTATATTGTACTATGCAATTAATTACTCGTGACATATATTAGTTGCGGTAACTGGGTAATCGATTTTGGCCAAATAGTGTTCAACTCATCTTAATTTTTTTCTTTATTTCTAAAAAAGGGACAAAAATAAAAAAATCTCTTCTCTTCACTTCTTGTCACCATCTAATCCATTTCACATTTTATCGAATTTCACAAATGAAACAAAAATCTATCGATATCGACGTCCCGCCCTTTAGCCACATCACCGCAAGGTAATAAAACGAACGGAGCACGTATTTTGACGTGGAGCGGCGCTTCTGGTCGTGCATCCCACTCTCACAAATAACCTCGTCCCTCTCTGACACGCGAAGGTGTCTGAGAAGCTATTATAGCGTATAGCTCGTTCGGGCTTCGCTATAAATTATGGTGCAATAGTACCTATTCTTTTGGTCATACCTTCGGTTACAAGCAAAACGATATGACAGAAATATTTAAAGGTTTTCGACTATGGTGTCGAGTTTTCTAGGTTCCTTAAGGCGCTTAGACGAGCTAAATTAGCAACTCTATTTGTGGTGGTTCAAACTTCGTTTGAAATGCTGTTAGAAAAAAGTTCTAATCAGCTTGCACTACAAAGTGGTTGTTACGTCAGCCACTGCGGGCCAAATAGCGCGAAATGAGTGGTTTCGATTGATTTACAAAAAAACTATTGATTGGATTAAAAAACTAAAACAGTATCATGCTAATATATTGCTTGTAGAATTATTTGCCAAAAAATCAGAATGATCGCATGCATATTAGTATGTATTTTTTTTCAAAGATATTTTTGGAGATAAGTTCGTGATTTTTTTTATCGATTCAAATAAATTGTATTATGTTTTCAAACACTATCATGCTAGCATATATCCTGAAGTATATCATATATTTATCTGGTCTTGTTTATAGCAGTGAATCATATACTTTTAGTAATTATAAAACTCGCGTTTAGCTAATGTAATCGCCTTAAGGTTTTCTTTGTTGAAAAGGATATGTGTGTACTTACTTAAATATTTAAATTTAAGAGCGAAGAAACCGCTGAAAAGTTTAACAATTAATAAGTCTACATACTTAATTAGTTTCATTTTTTTTTTAATTGTTAAGTAAGTACCTGTATCGAAGCTGTTGAGGTAAACGTAGATTTGGACGATTTGTGAAGCTTGCATCTGTAAATGCTTCTGAAGAAACCAAAAGTTTCCTTCCTGACGAAATCTGTCCATAAAGCGAGGAAAGTTTTGAGTATTGTGGATGGGTATAAGAGTAAAGAAAGACAAAGGAAACGATGGATGGACGGTGTGAAGACGATGAAATATGGCAAGAAAAGAGATGTCTTATGATATGACGAGTAATAGCTTAATAAAGTTTGGAAGAAGATGCTGCGTCGACTCCAAAGGTATTTTGACAATGGCAATGAGCATGGTGGTGTTCATAAGAAGCTACAGGAATGCCCATATTTAATTGGTTTAGTAAAGTAGGATGTAATTGCTTTCGGCAAAGCGTACTAATCGGGTTCAGCCGGCTCAAGACTACTAATTCAATTTTTCATAATCATAACTAAGAATTTTAAACCCACCAACATATTAGTTTTTATTGCTAACTTTTTCTACTTATAATTTTACGTTCAGGCTTTAATCTTCGTCCATTAAACTAGAAGCTTCTGCAGCTACACATTTAACATAAAAACCTCGGACATGTTTATGATATTGACGAACGAAATTAACTTTAAGTGTCACTCAAAATGTACAAAGATTTTCAATTTTCGAACAAGCAGAGTTGACCGAACCACTTTTTAAAACAGAGACATTCGAAACGTTCAAATTGAACGATTGCATGGAAGTTCTAAGTTCCGAACTGTTTACACAAAAACTTAGATCGGGGCACAAAAAAGAGGCCAATAAATAGTACGGGAGGCTCTTTGAAGGCCCGCTTGGTCATAAAACGGCCCATAAGATGTCCTATTAACGCCTATTTCGACATAATTAGGATCAATTCACTCCTAAAACGGCCTAGAGTTATATAATTGTTTATGTTTTATGTGTGTATTAATATTAATGGAATTTTAGGGTGGCCGGCGTCCTCTATTGAAAGGTATCGATTAGCTTAATTTAATTTAGTTAAAGGCTACGGGCGTTTTTTTTTTGCTAATGTTTAAGTCTTATCTGATAGTTTTTTGATGGATTTATTTTAAAACTGTTTTTTTTTTACGACTGTCAGTTTTAACATCTGTTCTCTCTTTGCTTTTTTGGCAGAAGAAAAAACTGGGAAAAATGAAATGTAGGTATCTTTATTTCATAACGCATGTGCGCATGTGCAATGACAATCACTTTCGTAAGTAGGTAAAAGACAGTTTCTTTCATTTGAAAATGAATTGCCTTCATTTCGCCTGATTGCTTTTATTTTAGTAAATGGCAAATGCTATTTTCTGTGGAATTGAATATTGTATTTTCTTGTCAATCACACCAATTTTAAAACATGAAAACCATAACGATTTTAATGAACACTCTGTTACCTTATACGCAAACGAGGTGTTGTTTTTTACGATTTTATTTTAAACTTTTTCGACATCGTAAGGAAACCAGCATGCCTGAGAGATATTTCTCGACGGCATGTAAAGCCAAGTCAGCCCATGGGCAGCATACTTTTTTTTTTTTTTTTTTTTAATTTTGTTTTATTTTGTAGCATTGACATTTATTGATTTGATCTGACATTTATTTCTGATATTTTAATTATTTTTGTCATTGAATTAACTTTATTTATTAATTAATCAATCAGCTGGCAAACGTTTTGTTTATTATTGTTTTTTTGTATAATATGGGTCAATGACCTGAATTAAATGGTTTTTTTTTTTATAAAAATTCTGACACCAGGTTAGGCAACTAACCACACGATAAAGAAGGAAGAAGATTTCTACTGTTCAGTAAAGGACATTGGTTGGTTACACTTACAGGATGCACCAATTTTTCATTTAATACTTTCTAATACATAGATCATTTTCTACTTTCTTTCTTATTTGCTAAAAGATAGATGAACATGAAGGTTTGGTTAATATGTAGTATAAATAAGACATTAACACACAGGAAGTTATTAACTTTCTATTAAATATTAAGTACTAATTTGATGTGTTTGCTCAACCAGTACCGTAATCAACAGGCCTCAAAGTTGATTTTGCATTTTTAATGTAGGTAATATCAGCAGGGTGTTGTGGGCAAAATTGGGCGAGTCCGTTTTCGAGCAGTGGACTGCAATAGGCTGATACGATTGATTAGAGTTCAGCAAGAGTGATCATTTTCGCACACAATAGAGAATTGGTGTATTAGTGTTGGCTCATTCATTTTGTTAAGATCTACGGCAATCCATCTTTTTTTGGGAAAACCTCGCTGTACCATTCTCAAACTACTGCAACTCCTGAAAGCCAGAACTCGGCAGTGGCAACCACCAGTCAAATAAATGTTAATTTGTTTTTAAAAGTAAATATTAATTTTAAATAATCATGTGTATCTATGATTTTCTATTTATAAACACAATTTGAATATTCGAAAATGTTTACGCCGTAAAAAACGCTTAATACTTTACCGAAATTAAAAAAAAAAAAACATTCACCTCTGACCATAGGCATATTATAGGTATAGTAATCTGTAGCAATTTCCATTCCCGCACACGTGTTGGAAAACTGTCAAAAAACGCAAGCGTATGAAATACATTGCATGTTGAACCTAATCGTAGTGCGATAAGAACCAGTTTTCTAAGAAGTGTATTGAAAAGAGAATTTCCAGTTCTGATGCATTTATCAACTCGCGTTTTGAAATATCTTCAGTCCGTAACATTTATGCAGCGATCACAACCCATTTCGAATTCACAACCGCAGTTAAAACCCAAAAGGATGTTTAAACAACGCTCAAAGCCGACATTACTCATAAAACTATACCTGTGGTATCTCACATCTACCAAAGACACAATAATTCGTTATGTTTATGAAATGATAACAAACAAGTGCTAGCTTCAAACGGGAGATTATGATATTCCTTTGAACGATGCTCCGGCCTTTGATTTGATAAATAAGATATAAATCACACAGTTTTATGTGATCCTGGTACCTCGGTGCTCGTGGTCAGTAATTAATGTACGTTTTCTGGGAAAGATTTTTGTTAAATAGGATTTGACATCTTGTTTTTAAACGCTTTTGTACATCCTGACTTTATTAAAATTGTCTTTGAATTATTTTGAGTCGTAGTTTCTCTTTGGGGTTGTTCTAATATATTGATTCGGTATCTCCAAGTAATTCATGAATAATATGATTTATAGTTTTAATCTCAATGAAATTTACTGACTAGTTCACTCCTACTATCTACGAAGTGTTCTATCTGGTTCAAAATTAAGTTTTATAGATCACTCTTTCGCAGCTTATTATTTAAGTATTTTTCATTACTCATACTCGGAAAGTAGGTCTGAAGTTGCCTGAGGAGCGGGCTGAAAGTAATACTTTTCAGCCCTAGGGAGAATCGCTTTCAACTGACAGCTGTCACATTATAATCTAGTTCTATTTTCACGTTTCTATTGAACCATGTTCCGACTTCTATACAGCCTGTAAATTATAGCGCGATGTAAAATTGAAATAACATAAAATTCAGTATAAATTAAAGAATATAATTTTTTTTAATAACTTAGATATAATTTAGTTACAAATATTTCTTTATAATTACAAAGATTTGGGCAAAATATCTTCAATTTTTTCAGTGATGATAGTGAAAATAAAGGCTGAATAGCCGGCCACAGAAAAATAAAAACCAAAATAGGCGGGAAAGCGGCAATCCGATCTTCATTTTTTTTCGAGTGGTTTCTTGTTTTTGTTTTTATTTTCCTTTTATTCGTAATGAAAAGCACTGTGTTTACCTCGGGTTAAAGACTTATTTAGTCCCTCGAGCTATTAGCGCCCGCGGCTACGCTGGGGCGCCAAACCCCGTCTCGGGACTAAATAAGTTACTTTCACCCCTAGGATAACAAAGTACTATAGCTTACTTGCAACCCCAATTGCTTTCATATGATTTGAGAGGATTGCAGAAAATGCATAACACTTCATGCTTTGATCAGCATCATCATCATCATCATCAGTATCCGACCCTTATCCCAATTTATCCACTCCTTGCTTTGATCCAGAATATTAATGCAATAAACATTATTGAACTGTCGCAATTAAACTTATATTGGCAATGCCTCCGTTATTTATTGCTTAATAACATCGAGATGGAATGGATATTCCATTATGCTTAAACTGTTTTCTCGAGTACAATGAATAGAGCTAATAATGCAATATAGCAATCACATTAATTCAATATGATTTTGAAGGCAATAGAAGGATGAAAGAGAGGCCAAATATAAAGCAAAGTGGCGTGCAATTGAAGAGACTAAGTCTTTTCCTAACAGTGTTCTGAGGTTAAGCCGAGATAATAATGATTAAGATGCTCCTATATTTTTGTAAAACGAAAGATATAGTTAGTTTTGAAGAGATAAAATAACATGCCTAGCAATGGTTTGTAGTATAGTATGAATATGTTGATTTAGATACTCTTAAAGACTCCGTACGATACAAATAAACTATCTCGCATCAGTAATATTAGCCGAACACGGTATAGTGTAGTGTAGTGTATATGTGATAGTCTCCCGACGACCTATCACACTCCTCCAGGAAAGCAGTCGAGAAACAAGTACAAAACCAGTGCCTCTTCACGCGCCCCCGATCCTTTATCGAGCCAGCCCACGATGCTGAGCCAGTAGGTTAAATCAGCCCCTAAATTATGATCTCACATAGATCCATTCTGCCCTTTTACTGCCCTCCCCAGAGACGGCCCACTGTCTCTTAGTTATAAGTTTGTTGCACATACAGGATGGAGTCCAGTCAGCATCATAAGTTGATCTGCAAGATGTCATTAGAAAAAAATAAGCTCTCAAAGTCTAGTATTAGTAGATGGAAAACCCGCTATTATGTTGCGAATAGGAATGGTCTGAAAAATGATTTGCCAGCAAACTCCTGCTAATAAGACGCATGTCAAAAAACCACATCCTTATTTCTCAAGAATATTGATGAGCGACATAAAATTGCCACCCATTACGGTGTCAAACCATCCTACTAACCAATAGCATTTTTTTCGCTAGCAATCTCCATCAGTACTAAAATTACGTCGAAAGTTATCCAGTGATGGCAATAATAAATTGTCCAATAAGCTAACTTAATACAGTTTTTCATTGAGCACTTTCTATGATAGTTTTTGCTGTCGTTGTCATACATAATTGATCATGGCGACTGTCTCTATCGGTGTTATTAGTGGCTTGTTTTGTGGACTAGTTTTAGTTGATGTGATATAGGTGTCGATTCTGTTGTGCACAAACTAAACTTAATTTAGGCTATTACTATCTTTTTCTCACCAATAAAACGAGAAAGAGACGGACGTAATTTAGAGCTGTCAAATTTAATTTGAACTAATATTTCCATACAAATGAAGGGTGCACGTAAAAATATGTCGACTAAAAACACGGTGAAGCGCAAGGCATAAACTAGTTTGACATTTCTAACTTAGTGCATAGCTATAGCCGGCTATAGCTGCCTTTTAGTAAAATATAGCAATAGTCTAAATTAAGTTTAGTTTGTGCACAACAGAATCGACACCATTAGCTTTAACAAGTGCATTAGATGGTGGATTTCATGGATTGAGTTTGAGATATTCTTTTCTTTAGTGTTGTTTATCTGCTCTAGATAAGTAATAAACAAAAGTTGAACGTCACTTACGGGATATCTTCCGTGTTTTTTTCAATTATTGTGAGCTCCTGATTATATCGGTGCTGTTGCAAGCGCCATGATGATCGTGTGATGACTGACACTAATGACTGAAATTAACGAACTTCTGAGAAAGAGATCAGATCAGAGTTATCAAAAGTGTAACATTGTTATTTTCTCTTGTTTTTATAAATCCTTATTTCATTTGTTAGAATATCTAGGAAAAGATTGTGTGACCAAGTGCGAATGAAGAATTTGTAACCTATGTATCAACAGTGTTTAAAACGTGCAAGGTACACCTTATTTTCCAAATAAATGTCTCTAAACAGTCATATGAAAATGTTGACAGAATCGCCAATCAGAATTGGGTGGCAGTTAGACGCAGGAACAGGATACCACCTCTCATGGGTTGATTAATAGTAATAAATCCTAATGTTATAGCTGCTCCAAAGTCTACAACGGATTCGACATTTTGCATACATTCATCAATCTGTCACAATCAAATTCATTTCTATGTCAGTATCGGCTGCTCCATCATACCAAAGACGAGCCGAAACTATTAAATCGTTTCTAATCCTAGTATCAAAGGCGGCATTAACTAGACCCGAATAATGTTATTATCGGCTTACAATATTACCAACTTACTCGTACTTTTGCATTCATTAAACTATACCATGGAGCTAGACACAGAACAAATAAGGTTTAAATTTGAATGGGTGAACGGTATTGTGGCTTAATTCAAATGTGTCGTTCGAGAGACAAGGTCTACCCAAAGGAACCATGCCTCATTAGTACTTATAGCAAATCAATTGATACCGAAAGTATTTATGACATTCTTAAGGCACGGGTGCGATATCTAGCGGGTTGTATAAATAAGATAATCAAAGCAGTCCATTTTACAACCACTTAAAGTGATTTAGATAAGTTTAGAGTTTTTGAATTAGATGTGTCGTTTGTTTTGATTTGGGTAAGGCTTTTGATAAGGTAAAGCATGGCAAAGAAGACTTGTAAATCTGGAACTGAACAGTATGTTATCTGGATGTAGTGTTATAAAAACTAAGTTGAATTAACTGTGGTTAGAGCGAGGAAGTTCAACAAGATTGTGCTTCTACTTTCTTAAATTAATTACATTACATGTGCATCGTTTAAAACCTTGTACTGTTCTTGTTTGTGTGTATGTTTTAAATGTGCCTTCGTATAATTCTATCAATGAGCCATTGCAATCTTGAGGATTATGTCTATGACTAAGGTTCAATAAAATCATCATAAGTTCAAAATGCCAACAGTGAATCTTTTTATTTTAAAGTTTATTTTTGGCACACTCTTTAAATCCTGCTTCTTTCTATCTACAATCTGTGTTAAGTCAGATCTTTTGCTTTCCATCAAATCGCTCTCTGTCTAACCTCTCCTCAGCGTCACAAAGAAGGGATTAACACGCGTCGTATCGGCAACGAGACACGCCAACAATACGCCGGTGTCTTTGATACGACGATACGAACGATACAATTGACGCGATGCTTGTTAGTTTCTACTTGACGGCTGTTGTTCATGTTAAACAGATTAACATTTGGACAGGCGAGGGTTAAATAATCGGAATGATGCGGTTTGACATCTGTGGTATGTTAGTTTTGAGCCTTTGATAGGCTAGTTTACGAATCTACATCATAACATCACGATTGTAATCCTAGAAGCGGTAGTCAGAGGTGTATAGTACACCCATATTTCCATAGTCATGTTTAAGTCTTATGTACTCGTAGTAGGGGATAAGCCTATTGCTATCAACCGGGTATAAATCCTGGCTACTACTGGGGATCTCTCATCATCATCATCATCTCAGCCGAAAGTCGTCCACTGCTGGACATAGGCCTCCCCCAAGTGTCGCCACATTGACCGGTCCCTTGCGACTCGCATCCACCGGATTCCCGCAACCTTCATCAGGTCATCGGTCCACCTAGTAGGAGGTCTTCCAACGCACCGACTTCCGGTTCGCGGTCGACACTCCAGAACTTTTCGGCCCCAACGGCCATCCGTTCTGCGAGCAATGTGCCCTGCCCACTACCACTTAAGTTTAGCAATTCTTCGGGCTACGTCGGTGACCTTGGTTCTCTTGGATCTTCATTTCTGATTCGATCACGCAAGGAAACTCCGAACATAGCCCTCTCCATTGCCCTTTGGGTGACTTTAAGCCTTTTGATAAGGCCCATTGTGAGCGACCTCTGATGGAATAAAATCCATTAACACCTTTACCCGACTAGTGAATCGAACTCCTTATGCTCAGCCAGTCCCTCTTGCGATAGCTGGTCCAGTTATTGCAAGAGGGACTTCTCTTGCGATAACTGCCCGGCTAGCATGGGCAGGGGATAAAATTTTTATCCACCGGTTATTTCCACTTTTGTTTGAATTTTGTCCCTTGTCAGTGGAAATAATCGGTGGATAAAATTTTATCCCCTGCCCATGCTAGCCGGGCTGGACCAATGAGGCTTACGAATCTACTACTAGAAGAAATTTATGTAGCTTAAAAAAGAGCTTCCTTCCACTACCTGGCCAGGGTTTTAATTGAAAGATTTGGAAAATCATTTTTAAATTCTACTTCACGATCGGAGACGTATCGGCAAGTGTAGTGTAGTTCGCTTGAAGGCTAGGAAGAGACGATCTTTAAAAGGTAGCTAGGTTAGATTGCACGCGGTTGGCGCGGAGGCCAGGGAGTTGTGCCGCCTCGGGAAAGTTTTATGTCCAGCAGTAAATGGCATCAAATCGTGTTGATTGATTGATTAAATGATCTAAAAGTACTTGTCTAACCTAATTTTAACCAACGACTACTGAATTTGACTCCTTTTATGTAGAGGATAAATTCTGGAAGACTAGTTTAGTACTACAAATAACAATTAAGTACTAAAAGTTCACAAGTATCATAACATAGTCAAGTAAATCGCAGAATATAACATCATAACTACACTGTCATCAGAGATCATTAACTCCGCACTTTAAGTCAATGATACTCAGAGTACTTGCCAAGTGTTTATTTATAGTAGGTAGTGTAAGTATACGTATCACTTGTCTCAGTTGATGAGTAGACATGCAGTATTTCAACTAGGCACAAATTGGCGGGATCGCACACACGAACATACAAAATGTGCGAATTCTACGAATGCTACAGTGTGCCTGAAAGCGGGCATGAATTACAAAAGGTTAAAATTCTTAAAATGAGTAACGACGCAATTAATATTATGAATTGTCACTTATGAACATTTTACGAATTGTAACGTATGTAAATCATATTAGGTATTATCCTGCTTTAATTTTGCTAAAGCGGCCATTTTAGTTCTCCAAGTAACACATAGTTAAACAAATAGTTAGTATTAGTGTGTAGTGTGACATAGCACTGGCTTGATCGAGTAGTCGCGGCTGAGGTTCTGGGTTAGATTTCCGGGTCAAGCAAAGTGCTATTGGGTTTTCACATCAGGAATTTGTCAGTCGGAGTTTCGATTCGTGCCCGGTTGGTGGTAATATACTCGCCCTTATTATTTGGGAAATAAAATAAGTTATTGGCGAAATATATTATGTGTGTACTATTAGTAACACTTTTGCCTAATGGGTATTATAGGCTGGATTTTATGTATGTAACATAACAAAAAGTTTAGCTAATAAACTGTTACTCGTTTGATTCCCCAAAAAGGGCCTATTTTGTTTACTGGTCGTCTTATACACAGTGCATAAGACTTGTATTGCTGACAATACCGTTAAAATAATGACAACACAAAGAACAATGAAACCAGCAATCGTATCCTATTTAATGATAATAAAAAACATTGTATAAGTACCAAATTAACAGCTCGATGTACAATTAAATACATATGAAAATGTAAACAATAGTGTTCTTAGCCAAAACCGTTTTAGATAATCACACGATTGCCAGGTAATGATATATGGTACATGGCGACATGTAAGCGCACGTAGTGCTAATTACAATACATTGTTTACAATAATAACTTGTCTATGTTTGTCCCAGGGACTAATTACACTACTGACACTTGTCGGTAAAAACATTGCAACTTTGTAGTGCTAATAAAATGTGGTGTGCTGCGGGCGCGTCTACTTGTACTTCCATATAAAGACCTGCTTCATTGCAACACATAAGTTCTTGTTTATTCTGATTGCCTGCTTGTTTTTTGCAAGAGCTGCATACAGGAAGGTTCGTCAAAGTGTTTTCCATCAGAGATGACTAGGTAGCAGGATGCTCTGTTGATGGGAATAGGCTTCTCCCTATTACATGCGACTTAAACGTAACTGGCAAAATGTTGTGAGTTGTTGTTATGTTTCACTCAGTTCATACAACAAAAAATTAAAAATGGTTGCACTCAGTGTTTGAGGAATGAATGTGTTTGATAACTAAAAGAGGTTGTAAAGCAAGCGTACAAAGGCGATTTTATAACCTGTTTGGAAACTGAAACAGGCAGCACTGTAGTCATCTACTACGGTAGCGTTTTCATAGACTTACATACCAACCAGTCGCGTCGCTGTCGACTATCATTGGAGATAGCGTCGCCGCTACGGATTCCTTTGCAAAAGTACATTCATGCAATTAGACTGCAGCAGTTTCACTCAAAATGTCAAGTCATTTCGATGACTTGATCCAATCTTCTTTTCTTATTGATGGTGTTGATCTACCTATTTAAAAAAAAGGGGAAAGTTCTTCATCTTTTTCAAAAAGGGGAGGATACTGCGACAAAACGGTTGTCGTGTCCGGTGGGCTTGTGGTACATCTCTCTCTCTCTCTATCGCTCGGACATTTTTATAATATATGGCACTTCGACCGTGACTTCGTCCCTGAAATTTGTGAAAGGTCGGCTAATTTGCATGATATCAATAGAATTTATAGCCTATGCCTAGATGAAACTTTCTAGTGGTCATAACAAACAAACAAAATATCAAATCTTCTTATTTGGCCGCAATGTCCTGATATGAAGCGAGGACGATGCCTTGGGTAGAGCAAGCTTACCTAGAAAAAACCGATTCACTCGAACTTTAAATAAATCCGGATTATAATGATCAGGGAACAGCCTAGAGAAGCCGGCAGAGACTTCTACAATTGTGTGTCTAACTCTAAGATCGAGATGTAGAATACCTTAGTGTCGTACGAGGTGGAACTCTGAAAAAAGGTCAATTTCACCAAAATTCCAAAGCTTACTTTTACCCAGCAGTGGGACAATATAACTATGTTTAAAAAAAACAAAAATACGACGTAATGTATATAGTACATTGTTATTCAATCGTCAAAGAAAGCCGTTGACAAACAGGTATGTGACGTAAGGCTGTCTGCTACAGATTTTGATACATTTCCTGTTGATGCGGTTAAGAGTCAGCAGTCCCTTATGCGTTAATGACGTTACATAACAATGAAGCACGTACACGTAGTTAATGCGAATGTTTCACAAATCTAATAAGTTAGGATTTAAAATGGGTACCTTCGGTCACACAAGTTAATTCACGTTCTGATTGATACTGATGAACGATGACTGTCTAAATCAGTGATTCCCAAAGTGATCCCGTTGGACCCTCAAGGGAAGTCAAGGGTCCACAGGAGACCTGACATGAGTCTACGTTGATGTCAAAAAATGGGGGTTCACAAGTTGTAAGTAAATTAATCCACGAAAACATTTCTGGTTTAGATACTAAAAAGGAAAAACACACACAACAGGATTGGCTCTAGCAATGTATGGCAGGTAATAAGCTACTCAAAAAGGTAAAAATAAAACTAAATGGCTCGGTGATTAATGACACGTTGTATTTCGATGAAAATGGTACTGAGACTTTAAAAATTATTTCGAAGCTTTAAGATTTTAATTTTTCTGATTGATTGCCAAAAAAATTATAGGAGCTACGGTCCCCATGTAAGCGAGCGCGAACATGCTTATCATTAATGGTCCACGGGCTTGAAAAATGCAGCAGATTGTCCACAGAAACCCAGAAAGTTTAAGTGATGTACCAAAAAAATATGTTTAGGAAGCTCTGACCCAAATAATCCGTAACGGTGGCTCTTGAAACATCACCCTCATTTTGTCGTTTTCCAGATTATATCGAGCTTTCAGAAAAGCTCTCAGCGGGGCACCTGCTGCTATGGCTCTGCTGGAAACGATGGCGAAGCTAGGTGGGCCACTGCAGATACAACTTGGTTCGGTGGGTGTATTGAAGCAGAGTGTGACTGCGCTGCTTCGACACAAGCTATGGCTAACCTCCTGTCCTGTTCTGTGTGTAATTTCACCTGTAATTTGAGGGGAGTTCTGCGGGCCGAGACTGGCCGCTTTAGCAGAATCATAATAGTCATAACCATAAAGTCCAATTTTAAGAATTTTAAATATTTTACGTGATAATTATGATTCTGCTAAAGCGGCCATTTTAGAACCTCTGGTCAAAACTAATTTGATGATCAAAAGGGAATCATCGACACGACAAGGAAGAAATGTGATGAAATCTAGTATCTTTGTAATTCATAGAATCTGAAGTAGGTAGATCATAGCCTTCGCCCACATGTCAATTTCTATATTAAATTATACATAACTATGTGTTATTCTGATGTGTAAGCTATATATTATGCAACATTCACTCAGTAGTTTTTGCGTGAAAGAGTAATAAACGTTTGTTTCTGTCACAAACATGTTTCAAATAAACTTTCAAGTTATTAGTAGTGGTAAAAAGTAAGTTCGATAGGCTCCCGAATATTTTTTTCAACTTCATGGAACCCTTGGACTACCACACGTGCGCTTACGCATCCAGGTGCAACAATGAGAAAAAAACTGCTCCAAAAACACTATTAAAATTAACGCTCTATGACACTTCAGAACGAACCAAACAATTCTGAACGCAACCGTACACGATTTCAAAACGTTTCACAAAAGCGAACGCCTCCTCGATCCGTCGCACTAATCGTCCAATAAACGACCATTTATAACATAATTGTGCTTTAATATACCCACACGCGGCGAAACGCCTAAAAACATGACAAAACCACTTCATTATCTCCCTTTGTCACCATTTCACTCAACTTCCAATATCCATTGTGCATCTCGCACAACTTTTGGCGGGCCTGTTTATTTTTTTTTGTGAACGACAATAAAGTTTCGAATCGCGCGTTCCATTTTCGAACTTACACGTACTGAGAGCAATCGAAAGAAGATTCATGAAATAGCTTGAAACTATTTTAATCTGTATCTAATTGACATAAAGGTTAAAATACTTTGTGTCCATTTTGACAGTTCTTAAAGTCGTGTTGTCGACGTCACTGGCAGTCGGTAGGCAGTTTTGAAAGATAATAGGGAAACGAATGTGCGAAACAATTTATCATTCAAGCGAATTCTCTTGTTAATTCGATACAGTGAAGGCTGGATTTTTGGGTCAATTCTTTTGCCTTGGGGAGTTTAATGTGGAAAGAAAAAACTTTATAATGGTCGTGTGGGGTGATGAATTTGTGAATATTATTTATTAGCGTTGCAATATGGCGTTATAAAATTGTTTATTGCCTTAACAGACGTTTTGACCCGCTTTTGGTGTTAGAACTCTCTCAAGTCTTACTTAATTGATTTCCTGTATTTACTCTTTTTAGCATAAAATGTAAAGAATACCTTTAGAATCTAATAAAAAGTTTTTAAAACTGCGAAAAGTTTTGTAACTGCAGTTTATATTTTTTAGTTACAACCTTGACTCTTCTGCTTATTCCAATAAAAAATCTATGCGGAAGAAACTTATAATAGTACATAATTGTTATAACCTACCGCACAAGCACATACATAGAGTGGGAGCAGTATAATGTGAGTGACATTTCAATAAAAATAAGGATCAGCTCTGATTCAAAACATGTGTGTTGAAGTGAAAAACCACCAACAGCCTGCAGCTAAAAATACATAATACGAGTACTTAGACCTCCTTTTTAAAGTTCTTGCAATTGACATTTGTCATTATGACAAAAACACTGGAAGTGTTCCATAAATGAAAGAACCTTTCACGCTTTATAATATCAGCCAGTATTTTATTAATTTCTATATCAACTCCCAGAATGTCCACCTAGTAGTGGGTGGGGTCTATTAAAAAAACTCACAACTGTCAACGCCTCAGGCGCGCGTGCTGTTCAAATTAATTATAATGACGCTTTAATTATAATTAAAATGACGTTTTCATTATACAAACTATTATTTCTAAATTACGTACTCGTGTAGCAACTATCGAAAACACGGTGTGGCGAAAAGAAAAATTACAGTCGTTTAACGTAATTATAGCACCAATAAAAGAAATAGGGAAACGTTATATCAAGGAATGGAATTTTTACTTGCCACTTAAAATAATAATTAGGCTGGCAACACATAAACCAAACAAAGCTCCCACCTTTCATTACGATTCCAAAAACAAATGCTGCGTAATAACATCCTATGATGTGCGCAATTATTTTGAATTTCGAATTGTTGCATTCGAAATCAACAACTGTTATAAGGTTGCCAGTTTAAGTTGGCCCCTCCCGCCTTTTGCATTTGGACTTTGAAAAGATGAGTCAAGAGGAGCAGCGACGCCCGAGGGTGTATTTAAATTGGTCACATTTTACAAAGCAACATTACACCCCGCCATCACGCACGTTGACCTCAAAAATTATAGTATTAAACATGGAACAAAGAGGCCGAAAGCCGCAGTTTTGACTTTTTGAGTGCAGCCCGCGAAATCAATAAAAGGCGGCCCAGTATTAATTACGAGACAATAGGCAACATAAATTAACAGCTCAAGACTGTGTTATTACTGGATTTCTTTCTGTACAGTGTGTTTTTGACTTAATTACTGTTCATATTTTTATAATTCACAATTTTTGTAATGTTTCCTTTAATTTTGCGTTGATATACCAACCGCAATTCAAAGCCGGTCGAAAAAATACAAGAAAAAAAATGTGTCTTAAGTAAACGGAGCCTTAAAATAGCGAAGGAAATTGACTATAGTTATAAAACGTTTGTTGTGGGTCTTAGACGGTATTTAAGCAATTATTTATTGTTTACGGTTCATCACATCACGCTTGTGCAAGAATAGTGACCATAGTTAACGTATTAACAACCACGAATTAATATTTAAAATGTGACCGAAACAAGCGTGCGTGCTAACATGGGAACCTCTTTGGAAAGGCCTCTAACTTCTAGAAACTGCTTCGTCTTCGCAGGTCAATTTATTCTGGTGATTACGGCTATAGTGGGCGACCAATTAACGTTTAACAAACTTTTGTCCGTAACAAATTCTCGTACAGTTTAAACAATTTGAGTTTGGAACGTTTGGTGTAATTTGACAACGGCTGTTAGGCTTAGTTTACATTTATTAGCTTTGGTTTTTTTTATTTCACTAAAAATTTTTGTGAGCCTGGCGATCTTGACAAGGGACTTTGTGGGGAGGTTCCTAGTTTGTGTTCTGTTATTACAAAAGAGAATATTGACATTAACTAAATGACAAACTGACTTCGCCATTTCATTGTTTTTCCTTTTATTATTTAGGTAGATAAAGGACATGTCCGTCGCATTCCTAACGAGCTGTGACACGGGGTGGCTGAAGACCAGGAAGTAGATAGCAGTACGAACTGGATGTCTTCCTAGAAAATTAGGAATTAGTATTATAGAATCGTGACCGTTGGAAGGAGCCCAGCACTGGGACAATATGGGCTATCTAGCTATAATAAAATACCCAAGACGGTAGACATTACCTTGCACAACTTTCAAGCATATCTAACAGTATTCTTTTCAGTTCTACGTTTATCACAAAGATGGCAGTATCTTCTGCAAATCGTTTTACAATAAAAATCCATTATTTTCCATCGGCTATTGTGTCCCCAGCTGATGTTCATCCGGCACGCGACGCCTACAACCATGCAACAAAGCTCAGTCTTTGACTATCACTGAAACATCGTAGGCACAGCCTCCAGTGAGTGATGGGCGATAGCGATGATATAGAGGAGAGTATGTGCGATACATGACATAACATCACGCCAGTAATCCCTGAAGGCAGAGGTATATCTAATAATACACCGATATTTCGCCAGTTGTGTTTAAGTCACATGTAATAGGGGGCAAGCCTATTGCCATCAACCGGACTCAAATCCAGACTCTATCTTATTGTAATCGAAAAGAAAGTTAAAAGATAATTTATAGCTAGCAGGGCCCTATTTCATAAACGTGACAATGACAGGCGACAGGTGACAGGTGACAATTCGACATTTTGTCAATTTTTCTTTTCATAAACATTACCTATGACAATTAAGTCGTGGTGGAAAAATTACAATTATGTCAAATTGTCGCGACATTTTGACATATTTCGGTTTCATAAAAAATTTCGATTGACAGACGACAGGTGACAATTTGTCGCGAAAAACTCGACACATTTGTTATATGAAACACAAAATTGTAATTACAAGTTGACAAATTTGTAGACTTGTCGAAGATTTCTGACAGGCTACCTTACCCAATGTCAGCAACTACTTCTCACTAACTAATTACTTATTACCAGTGAAGTGAAATGGTGCTAACATCGACTGACAATAGTAGCAACAGCGATGAAGAATATTTGGTTCAACCGTCGTTAATACGTCGCGGCGTCGGCGTGATTGCCAAACAATATTTCTCGGTTGTCGTGTATAAGGCCCAAAATTATTATTTTCGTGTACATTTTACTTGTTACCCTCATACTGCTATATAATTTTAACCAAAATGTACGCTGTGACATATTTGTCGCAATTTACGACAATAATGTCGATAACAATGACAAAAAAGTCTTGACAATTTTCTTAAATGCTGACATTTTAAAACTGACAATAATTGTAGACCTTTATGAAACGCGATTGACCCTGACAATTTCGTCAACTAACCTGTCGCAATCGGACATATTTGTCACGTTTGTGAAACAGAATTTGTAGCTACAATTCGACAATTTTGTCAAAAAACTGACAAATTGTCAACTTGTCACGTTTATGAAATAGGGCCCTGGTTCCCTATCTACCTGAGACAAACTACATATAATTGAAATACATTTAAAAAGGTAACAGCATAGAAAGTAGTGCACCAAATAAGCAGAAAGTTCTTGTTTAAAATAGAAAGAATTTACGGGTTCTGTCAGTCTGAATCTAATATTATAATAAATATTTGATTTTTTGTTTGTTTGTTACCTCGAGAACTACTCAACCGATTTTAAAACATCCTGTACTTGTTTTTACATCAATACATATTGGCAATCATATGGATCAAATCTCTCTAACAAACATGATAAATTAAGTGAAAGGAAAACCATGAATAAAAGTGAATTGAATTTATCCCATTGAATTTATAATTGTTCTTTAGATTTAATAATAATAACTCAATTTATTGACACACACAAGTTACAAATTATACAAGCAAGAAAACAAAAACAATGAAAATACTTAGAGGAGTTCAAAACTAGAAGAAACCGTGGGCCCCAAACTAGGCACAGCCTGTATCATGGTGGCCCAATACCGACAGTAAAGGCAGATTGTATAACTGACTCTTCAGCGTGACGCAGCACAACAGAACACAGGTAACAGTTAATTTGAAAATTATAAATAAATAGAGAAAATATATATTTAAGTACCTAAAAATAACAATCTTATCATTTCAACCAATCTAAATCAATAAATGAATATAAAATAAAATAAAAGCGAAGATAACATACAAAATGATCTAAAGTCATAAATTCAAATCAATCACCATTATTATTAATTCAAATTAAATTTCATTGTTTTCCCTTTATTTAATTTATCATGTTGATTTTATTCTATCGCGGGCTCGATGCCCGAGTGTGGCAAGCGAATCTTTATAATTTCCCCCGCTTTCCATGGACACAGGCTTAAGTAAACTCCTAGTTATCCACAGTCGGCACGCGAAGCTCCTAAAACAAACAATTTATAAAAAACAAAATAATGCTTGCATAGACCAAGAGTTGCAAAACAAATGTCTCGTAGCAAAAACCGTAGCAAAGTGCTACGAGCGCTACGAGTCATTAAATCTTTACTTTTCAATTATGCTAATGAGCATAAATGCGTAGTTTTCATTTAAAGTTATCAGTGTTTGCATTTTGTAATCTTTTAGGTTCCGTGTCATTTCAAATCAACCTAAATTGTTTATTTGGTAGCTTTAATCCACCCTCTTTTTTTTCGCATGGTAAATCTTCAACTGACTTCTCCCACTCTGGGCGGAGCGGGAGGGAGTGTCAGACTTTTACTGACTAAAACCCATCCATGTTCCTCCCTGGCCCTTTACGTTCCGGGGCTGCGGTATCTCTTTCGAACAGTCCCGCAACTCCGGCAGAGCTTTACCAACCCTGCATTGGACTTTTTTGCTGATTAATGTAAGAAGATAATTGTTACGTATTCGGCTCGTAGGGAGGCCAAATACTTTTTGTGGACTGTATTATTATTGTTCTTCGCACCCCGGTTCTCGTAGACCAGTTGCTGGGACTCGGCTGCTGACCCAGCCCATATGATCCCAACGCTGGGACTCAGCTGCTTACCCGGCTTATATGGCCAAACTAGGTGGGGTGGTTCCTCTATACGTCTAATGAATTAAACGCGATTACTTTTAACACTTTTTATTATATAGTTATAGGTTTACATAGCGGGGCACAAGACTTTACATAAGACTGTATATAAGGAATTTAACACTGGGGGCGTGGGACTCACTAGAACTATGATTCTACTTTAACTTCTCATGACAATCTGTCTGATATGGAGCTCTTCCTTGACTTCTTGAAGACTTCTCCCTGATTATCTGATGGAATGACTTAGTTACATGTTTCTATTTACTACTATTTGACTCGATTGTCACCAATTTAATCGGTCCCCCTTACATAAATAATCACGTCATTGCAAGTCGTGGGAGCACCTGAGCGTCCTTGAGGGAACTTTATCCAACCACAGCCCGTAAAAATGGACTTTCCCAATTGCTGATGCAATGATACTCTTGATTATGGAATATTCCACGTCGGACAGGTTCAAACCTGACCGTATCCCCTCTCACGAATGGCTGATGCAACATTTCGAGCCATGGTGCAATGCTTAAGGCTTTTAGTATATAATAGTTTGGGGGTGGACAGACATATAGGTCCCCATTGTTTACACAAAAACTACTTAAACTAAAATTACATTTTTGTGAAGGGCTCGTCGTCCATTACATCTCTCCCCCCGGCGTAGCCTGCGCAGCCTTCTCTTCCTTTTGCAGCACGACGAGCTTGCTAACCGGACGCTTGAAGACGCCGGTCCTCGTTCGCACGTCGACTACTCTGATGCCGCCGTCAGGTCCCGGGTAGACGTTCTCGACGACTCCCATCGGCCACACGTTCCGTGGCAGTGTGCTGTCGGCGATGATGACGACGTCACCGACCTCCGGTGGTTGGCGTTTGCTCTGCGGCTCGCCGCGGGGTACCAGCGTAGGGAGGTACTCCCGCAGCCAGCGTCGCCAAAAGTGATCGGCTAGGGCCTGGCTGGCCCGCCAAGCACGTCGATCGGCCTCGTCACAAGGCCCAGTCGAGGGTAGACCCATAGAGGACCCCAACAGGAAATGGTTGGGGGTGAGGGCCTCCGGATCAGTGGAGCTCACGCTGACATGAGTCAAGGGGCGTGCGTTGATGGCGAATTCCGCTTCTGTAAGTAGAGTTAGTAATACTTCTTCGGCAGGCGCCCTTTCGCGCAGAGTCGCAGCGAGGGCAGTCTTCACGGAGCGCACCAGCCGCTCCCACGCACCTCCCTGATTGGGTGCGCCAGGAGGGATGAACCGCCACTCCATCCTGTGCAGTAGTCCTTCTTCCTGCAGTGCCGGTGCCCACTCTTCATAGGCCGCTCGCAGTTCTTGATCAGCTCCTCTGAAATTAGTTCCGTTATCGGAATACATAAGCCGCGGCCAACCGCGGCGCGCAGCCATCCTTCTCAGCGCCATTATTGCTGAGTCTGTTGACAATGATGCGACGAGCTCGAGATGCACGGCGCGGGAGGTGAGGCACGTAAACAACGCACCCCATCGCTTCTCTCGACGCCGGCCCACCTTCACCATCATAGGCCCGAAATAGTCCACACCACAGTTGGTGAACGGGCGGTGGAAGGGGTCCAGGCGGGCGCGAGGCAGGTCTCCCGTGGCCGGCGGCTGTGGCGTTGCTCGCAGTCTCCGGCAGTACGTGCAGGCCTTTTCAATGGCTCGCACCGTGGGTCGCAAGTGGATGATCCAATAGCGCTGCCGTAGGTCGTTTGTAACTCGTTCCCTGTTGGCATGCCCAGCGGCGCAATGCTCGCGCATCACAATTAACCTACTTATTCGGTGGCGACCATCCAAAATGATGGGTCGCTTGGCCTCCACGGGCACGTTAGAGGCTTCAATTCGTCCTCGCACGCGCAATAGGCCGTCTTCCATCACGGGGTCCAGTCTGTACAGCCGACTCGTCCTGGGGACGGGGCGTGCAGACCGGATTCTCTCGATCTCTTCGGTGAAGCTGTCCTGCTGGGCTTTCAGCAGGAGCTCCTTCTCGGCGCGTTCTATGTGCCGATGCTCCAGTCGAGGCGAGACGCGGCGGCACGCATCAATAAATGCGAGCACGCGCGCGGCAGCGCGCACCAGCGTCTCATACTTTGAGAAGCGGGCGGGATCAGGCAGCCAGCTGTCTCGTTCAGGGCCCGGCACAATGTGCAGGACCTCCTCTTCGGTGTCTTCCGACGCCGGCGTCCCGGGCCGGTCCCCCTCCGGCAGGCGGAGGAAACTCGGCCCGCGGAACCAGCGGTCGGTCACGCGGATCTTGATGCGGTGTTTCCTCTTGACGGTGTCGGCGAGTCGGGCTTCTGTCACCGCTGCCTGCAGCTCCAGACATGGTATCGTCTGGGCTCGCCGCGGTGCCACTTTTGCTTTGGCCGCGACTAGCACGACGTCGATTCTTCCGTCTTCGTACATCGCCCTCCAGTATGCTACAGTCGCGTACGCTTGTTCGCTTGCGTCGCACAGCACATGCAGTTCGATGCGCTGTGTTTTCTTCCTGAGGTAGCATCTGGGTAGCCGTAGTCTTCTCAGCGCTGCTCCGTAGCTGGGTGGCCTGACCATTTTGTCAGTTTGCCACGGCAGCCTTACTTCGTAGCCTTTGTCGATCCTTTTCTTTACGATGGTCGTCGCCTTCTGGTCCGTTTCGTTCACGCGGGATTTCTTGGCGACGTCCAAGGCTTCTTTCTTGCAGTGCGCTTCGACTATACCTGGTTGTTCGTCTCTTCTCCCGGTCTCGATGACGTGCAGCACGTCTTCTTCTTGCGTGATGACGCTTCGTGGTGCTGTTCCGTGCACCACCCATCCCAGCTTCGTTCGTGATGCGGCTGGCTGATCTGAGCCACCGACTCGCAGTTCCCTGGTCACTATGCACTCCCAATGGTCTGTGCCTACCAAGAGTCCTGGACGAGCTTGCTCGTAACATACTTCCTCTCTTGGCAGGTCTCGCAGGTGCTTGTATTCCAGCAGGGTTTCTGGGATGGATTGTTGGTGGAGCCTCAAGTCCTTGATGGTCCTTGCTCGAAGCTCGTGCGACTGACCGTCTTTCCGGATGCTTCTGACCCGCACCCTTACCGCTTTGCTGTCCTGCTCCTTTGAAGACATGTTCACGCCGCATAGACGTAGCGGGCGTGAAGTCCCTTCAGCTCCTACTTTGGTCGCCAGGTCTTCATCAATGAGGGTGACGGTTGCTCCTTCATCGAACAACGCATACGTCATAACCTCCCCCCGTGACCCGGTGACTATGATGGGGCACATCTTCAGCAGTACCTTCTTCTGGTCGGCGGCGAGCTTGGTCGCTACCGACAGCACCGCTTCTTCCTTGCTGGGCTCTGCGGTAGCCTTCGCGGTCGTCGCTTCTTCCTTGGCGCCTTCCTTCTCCTCGTGGAGGGAGGCGTGATGAGGCCGGCGGCATTGGCCTACGCCGCACGGCTTCGCCTTACACCTATATCGCCAGTGTTTCCTCTCGGCACATCTAAAGCATATGCCGTTGGCCTTGATATACTCCCACCGCTTCTTGACACTCATTTCCTTATATTTGGGACACTTTGTTAGCACGTGATCTTGTTTACAGTTAAGACACCGACCTTTTTCCTCCTGGCTGTCGACGGCTGTGTAGACGGGGCTGGCCTTCTTCTTTGCTGTCACCGGTTGTCTGGTTTCCCTTTTCTGGCTGGCGGTTGCGGCGCTGGTGGGAGGGGCGTACGAGTATCGCAACGCCCTATCCGCTTCCCGCATCAGGAAATGGGACAGCATTACTATCTCCGGCTCCGTTGTGTCGTCGTTGTCACAGGCAAAGTCGCACCATCTTGACCTTATATGGGGGCTTAACTTTTCTAGCACTTCACGAGTTAATAACGGGTTATACAAGTATCTCCTTCGGTCGACCGATTTAATTATGTTTACGGTGTTTTGTACTTTGATGGCGAAGTTATTTAAGTCGGCGGCTGATGCCGTGGGCTTCGTCATCTTCTTCAGCTCCTCGATGGCGCGGTCGATGAGTACTTCCGGTCGTCCGAAACATTGTTCGAGTGTCTTCATGATGACTTCTGGATTGGTGGCAGTATGTAGGAGGGCGGACACCGCCTCTCTTGCCTCTCCCTTGAGACAGCTCCTCAATCGCTGTATGTTCTCAGCTGGCGATATGTTGTACATGTTGGTGGTGTCGTTCACGGCCACCTTAAACGGCAACCACTCGTTCACACCACCGGAGAACACCGGTAAATCCGTATGCCGTAATCGGGGCCTTGCCATCCTTTCTAAGGTCGCTGCCAGGTTGTCGATGCTGTTCCCGTGCTTCGTTGGCGTCGGTGACCTCTCCCTTGGCAATTCGAATTTAATATGTCTTGGGTCCTCCCGGGGGGGTCCTTGGTCCCCCTCCCCCCGTGATCTGAGGGGGTTCGTTTGAAGCCATTCGTCCACTCTACTGTGGTGGCCTTCCTCCTGGGTGATGAGGGGCTCATCCCGCAGGCTGTCCTGCTCATCTTGCAGAACAGATACTTCGGCGGCTAATCTTCTCTTGACCAGGTCTGCGTCCAGGTCGAGAGACTTCTTCTGGATGGCTGCCAGCTTTTCTGCAGCCTCCAATTCCGCCAGTCTTAAGCGCGTTGAAATACTGTTGGTTGACCTCTGTGACCTCTGTGACCTATGTGACCTCACCGATCTGGTGGGCGACCTCGTCCTTTGCTCGTGCTCCTCGCTCAGGAGAAGTCCTGACGATGGTCCTGCTAAGGTCGTGTCTGCTGTCGTAAGGGGCGCGGTAATCAGTCGTGCAGCTATAATATTTTGCTCACCTGTTACTGCCGGTGACAAGGGCGGGTCCATTGAAATCCTCCGTAGTCTCTCTCTTCGAATCCGTTCCGCTTCCTGGCGTAGAACTGCCTCTCTATGCTCGTCTGCCCTCTTCTGCAGGGCCCGTCTCTGGTCCTCAGCTTCTGCAGCATCACCCTGGCTTCGGGTGACCACCATCGTTCTTTGGTACGCTGCAGGTTGACTTTAAACGGGGAGCAAGGAGCGCGACAATCCAAAC
The DNA here is from genome assembly GCA_950022955.1 of Xestia ashworthii. Classification (NCBI taxonomy): domain Eukaryota; kingdom Metazoa; phylum Arthropoda; class Insecta; order Lepidoptera; family Noctuidae; genus Xestia; species Xestia ashworthii. The sequence continues at coordinate 13,748,127 of OX465570.1, read as the reverse complement.
TAACCTAACCTGGTTTTGGACTTCTCCAGATTCGTCCACTACGACGTTTCACTTACTCGCACTTCAATACTGTTATTATATCACGACTGGACATTTATTTACCGCGACGGCACTTATGTACTTGTTACGGCACTATGTACTTACGGCACTATGTGCCTTACGGCACTATGTGCCTTACGGCACTATGTGCTTACGACGGCCCTATGTACCTGACGGCACTATATAGTTACGGCGACAATAATGTTCCATGCGGCGCGCACTATGTTCTATAACGCGCGCTTATATATGACGCGTAACTATGTATTCACAACGTGGTCATTTATTACGTTTTATAACGATAATACATCCGTTAGTATTTTATTCACGGCGCGAATAGAGTCAATTTACTTTTTAATTTTCATAAGAGTCCCACTATTCTGCTTACCCCTTTTTTAACGCGCGCTATGATCGCGATTTTTGGTACACAGAATATCACTTTTCCTATCGCGGCACTTTATTCACTCACGACATATATAAAGTTAATTTTGTTCAGTACTTACAGTTTATGTGCCCGCTTATATCACTTATTTACGCGCTATGTATTATACCGGCACTTCTGCTTATCCGGATCGCAAGGACCAAAAATGTTACTTGGTCATCCGGCTCGTAAGGACCAAAAATGTTACGTATTCGGCTCGTAGGGAGGCCAAATACTTTTTGTGGACTGTATTATTATTGTTCTTCGCACCCCGGTTCTCGTAGACCAGTTGCTGGGACTCGGCTGCTGACCCAGCCCATATGATCCCAACGCTGGGACTCAGCTGCTTACCCGGCTTATATGGCCAAACTAGGTGGGGTGGTTCCTCTATACGTCTAATGAATTAAACGCGATTACTTTTAACACTTTTTATTATATAGTTATAGGTTTACATAGCGGGGCACAAGACTTTACATAAGACTGTATATAAGGAATTTAACACTGGGGGCGTGGGACTCACTAGAACTATGATTCTACTTTAACTTCTCATGACAATCTGTCTGATATGGAGCTCTTCCTTGACTTCTTGAAGACTTCTCCCTGATTATCTGATGGAATGACTTAGTTACATGTTTCTATTTACTACTATTTGACTCGATTGTCACCAATTTAATCGGTCCCCCTTACATAAATAATCACGTCATTGCAAGTCGTGGGAGCACCTGAGCGTCCTTGAGGGAACTTTATCCAACCACAGCCCGTAAAAATGGACTTTCCCAATTGCTGATGCAATGATACTCTTGATTATGGAATATTCCACGTCGGACAGGTTCAAACCTGACCGTATCCCCTCTCACGAATGGCTGATGCAACATTTCGAGCCATGGTGCAATGCTTAAGGCTTTTAGTATATAATAGTTTGGGGGTGGACAGACATATAGGTCCCCATTGTTTACACAAAAACTACTTAAACTAAAATTACATTTTTGTGAAGGGCTCGTCGTCCATTACAATAATGTTAGAATGTTTGTGGATCTTTGAGAAGACCGAGTGAAAGGACTAATAAATTTAGTGTTCATAGTTTTTTGTTATACTAAATAAATAATAATAAATGAATTTAGTATTAGTACCTCTGGTGGAATACAATGTGTAAAGCGAAGGCCCGAAGATTGGAATTTTGAGATCTGACACACAGTCTCATGTTAAGCCATTAGTCTTGGGCCAAACCTCTCTTCGGCAGTCTTCGGTCGTATCGACTTGCCGTACCATTGGTCTATGGGAGAAAGGGAAGCGAGACACCACCATCTCCTTCGCCATCATCTTGGGACTGATCGAAAACCGTCAGGAAGATTCCTACCAAAGCACCATTGCTTTGTTTTGGTTCAAAGAGTAGGTACAGACTTCTTTTTTAAGCATAGTAATTAATAGTTTTCGGTAGCTCGTCTCTAGATAATAAAAGCCGCTTGGATCAATATTTAGGTTAAGCCGCGCTTGCCTAGGCTGGTTAGTGGATGGGAGACCACCCTTACATACCGAGTTTCCTCCGTGTCTCGGAAAGCACGTTAAGCAGTTGGTCCCAACTGTCATTTGTAGATCTTTGATGGTCATTACAGGTAGTCAGTGGCAAAAAGTCTGACAACCAGTCGTACCAAAGGGTATCGTATTACACCAGTACTAAGCTGGGTTGTACAGGTCAGATAGGTGGTCGCTCAATATAAAATACTGGTATTCAGCTGCATCCGGTTGGTCTGGAAGCCGATCTCAACATAGTTGGGAAAAGGCTAGACAAATGGTGAATAGTTTTAGTAGCAAGACAGTGTCTCTTTCACTATTTGGCTTTTCTACTAACTTTAATCATTTTTTTATCGGTTGACAGCAGAAAGATGAAACTATCGCTATCCGTCAGTGGACAGCGACCCTCTTGCTCCAAGTCCAACCTGTACCGAATTGATTACATCGACCAGCATGAGAACACATGTTTGTGTTCGAACTAATGTCTGCACGGCATATTTCTGATTAGGTAATAGTTTGATCTATGCTTAGTTCCGGTATTACTTAATAACACTTGGTTTGTTAGAAAAACTAACACTTGTGTACTTTGTACTTATCTCCGGTTTCTGTAAGGCGAAGTCACACAATTTTGTTGAAGCTCTGTCAAAGTTTTTGTAACCAAGTTATATGAGTAGATATGGGCGTTTTTTGTGGAAATTCAAGATATTAAATGTAATGCAAAATAATTAGTTTTAACTTTAAAGTGTGAGTGGGCTGGCCACGTAGTGAGAATGCACCCGGAGAGATGGGCAAAGATCGTCACTCACTGGACGCCAGACGGAGGGAATCGCCGTCGAGGTAGACCGCGGCGAAGGTGGTGTGGCTGATCTTGTTTGCGGGGCGAACATGTCCAGATATCGCACAAGATAGAGAGGTTTGGAAGGAAAAAGGGGAGGCCTTTGCCCAGCAGTAGGACACATCTATCGTGTGTCCCACTGCTGGGCAAAGGCCTCCCCTGGCTAGGAAAAAAAAACTTTAAAGTAATACTTTTAATTGTTATGACTGTTGAGATTTATTGGCAGAAATAAGCAGTACCTTTGTGCTCTTCTATGTTAATATATTATAAGACCTTATAAGTATTTTGTGTGTACATAAATAAATATATAGGTATCATGCTAGGGTCGGAACCGCAGCTGAAAGATATTAATGTAACTGGGTAAGTATGACTGGTTGGCGGAAACAATATGTCAATGTGCTTATAAACTTTTTAGAAAAACATCATATTTTGTCAATCGCATACTGTTTTCTACACCTTTGACTTTCACATCATCTGTGTTTCGAGTATCAAATGTGTAATGTAGATAAATAAGTGCTTTGTGAGTCAAAATATAAGTTTAGTTATCATTCTCTTGCTGCCCTAATCCCAATTGTTAGAGTATTCGCAGTGTTCGGGTCAATCACCGAACAAATGAGCATGTCAGCGTAATCGCGACACCGCGCCATATGCCTTGAATATTTTATGTATTACCTAAGTAAAATAGTCAGTACGCTTTCGGACAGCATATCGGGCGCGACTTAATCTCATCCTATTCACCTCATTAGTTTGATTAGTTAACCTTTATTACTGAAATATATCATCTTTATAATTTGTAATCTTAGTTTATCTCAATCTCACCCCACCCCGAACACGCAGCATGTCTTCTTCTTCCATACTCTTAATCGTCATCTCATCAGACACCTCTTTTCTTGCCATAACATCTTTCACACACAGTCCATCAATCGTTTCTTCGGTCTTTCTCTACTCTACTCCTAAACCCATCCACATTTATAATCAAAATTGTCCTCATGAGATTTTCCCCACTCCTCCGCATCACACATACTACGGTTAGTCTACAACCGATTACAACACAACTTTTCAGTCACCGGCGCCACTTCCAGACATCAAAACTTAGTGTAGTAGGTATATAAACTTAAATTACTTAAGTCTGTTCGTAGCCTAAAGTAGAAGATTACTCGATGACTCTTTGGAATTCCCTGAGTTGCCAATTAGGTGTTAAGAATTTTATGATCGTTAGCGTTACAATGATTTGACGACCTCCATGTTGAAATTCGTCAATTGTTTTGACGCCCACTTTATAATTTAATCTATGTTTCAAATTATTCGATACTAATAATCGATTTCCAAATAGTTTTGGTCCATAATAAGTTGCACAAGGTTCTGGTTTGTGGCACAATGCGTACCCACTATTCTGTGAAGGTCGAAGTTCAAATCATTATCCAAAACAATACCATTTCATCACGTTTGGAATGACATTGATTTGCAACTTGCAGCCTTTTTTAGTAGGTACCTCTTCTCAGCTGTCTTCTTCTCGAACATTTCCTGTTTTTATAAGCTTTTATTCATCTTGCCTTGCCAGTTTTTAGTTTGTTTGTCAGTATCAATTGGTCAAATCTTATTAGTACCTACCTGCTTAATTCGGCTGCCTGCTGTCTTCTTATCTCGATTTTTAATCGCAATTACCTACATCTTACTACACATCTGACTGCCTTTTTCGTCAAGTCAAGCGCGACTGCTCAGTGTGAAGTCCTGGGTACGATTCCCGGGTTTAGTGAAGTGTTATTGGGTTTTCCCATCAGAAAATTCTCAGTAGCAGCCGCGGAATCAAGATTTGTGCCCGGTTGATGGCATTAGGCTCGCTCCCCATCATATAGAACTTAAAACATAACTGGTTAAATGTGGGTGTACTAATAGGTACACCCCTGCTTAACCCTTTGAGGATTATAGGCGTGATGTTGTGTAATGTTATGTTATAATTACGTACATTATTAGCTAGTCCATTTCCGGCTAAAAAGATGAGGTTGAAGTCAGACTGACCGTCTAATATGCGCTGTAAGTAAGTATATGTTACCGTAAAATTGGAAAATCCGTTAGGTTGTAATCTATCTAGCGAGATTGTGAACTCTCGAAGATTGTCAACTGAACATACTGCTTACAATTTAACGCATTATTTTTCAGTAGATTATAATCTATTCTTATTCTTTTATTGCACACAAAATAATAGACATACAAATTAATAGCAATAATATAGCTTATGTACAAAGGAAGAACACAATCGAAGTGAAATCGTAAAATTGTGAAATGTATGCGACGGAACTCACCTCGTGCGCTTAGGAGGGAGGGGGGAGGGAGGGGAGTTCCCTCTTCCCCCTGGTACAAATTCCATGAAAAGATAATGTGCCATTCCTGAGAAAAACTGATTCAAGTAACCTACCTCAAAATACTTTATTTTCGCATGAAAGCGTAGTCGACGGAGCCCCGCAACTACTATTTCTGTCTTCAAGGTTCTAAGCAATCTTACTAACCTAACGTCGGGGTGCTACAAGTCCCGATTATGGGTCAGAGATACTTACTTCCGTCGCATGCATTACACAATATTACGGTTTCACTTCGATAGATTACAATCTACCGAAAAATTACTGTTAAATTGTAAGCAGTATGTTTGTTTGACAATCTATCGAGTGTTTACAATCTCGTTAGATAGATTATAATCTAACGGGTTTACAATTTGACGGTGACATATGCATATAATTAAGATAAGGTGTTCATGGCCGTTTCACACCTACGTCTTACTTATGTTTTGAGGTACGGCCATTTGGGAAAGGGTTGCAATAAACTCAAACAAAGCATCTTAGAACACATAATGTTTATTTACACTAAGTAATATTCACATAGTTGAAGCACTGATTAGTGCCTATTGTAAAATGACATTAAGTAGCTGTAAGTTATCATAGTAGGAACAAGAAGACACTATCAGATCAAAACCATTGCCATGAATTCTCGAAAAAAAATTGTCTATGCAAGCGTGGTGGAAGCCGACAATTTCTGAATTCGAAAATGGATTAAATAGTTAAAAAACGTAAGAAAATAACGATTTTTAGTCGATTATTTATCAAATTAAAATGTGGTATTTAGGAATTGATCTCAATAGGTGTAATTAACAAATATTAGAAAGATAATGTAGTTTAAAGAATATTCCAAAGAGAAAATATGATCTGTTTACTTATTTGTTTTAATATAACATACTCGTACAAGTCATTACACACAATGAAACATCGTCAGATTTTTAATTACAATAAAACTGATAAAATTTAAAATTTTACAATGACGACGTAAATTCATAAAAGGCAAGAATCTTTTATTAATATACTATGCATACAGGCTGATCTCTAGTCCTCTTAAGTAAATAAAATAAAAATGTAACACGACCAGGTCACATTTCCAATAGTTACTTAAAACAAAAGTTTTTATTGCATCGTTAAAAAATGTTGCCAATTCATTCAATTAGTGATGTAACTGACTAATAATGATTTATTTACACAATGCATACAAAATTGTAAAACTGGAAAATAATTATGTTGCTCTTTTAAAAGTTATTGTATTTTTACGACTTTACTTCATTATTTTGCACGTAACGGTGTTAAAATCACATGAAATTACTTAGTCATCACCATTAATATTCGTTCTCTATTGCTGGTAGTTAATTAGTAGAAATCCACAATTTGAACCAATTTAAAATTAGTAATTACACTTACTAATTAAAAATTAGATAAGAAATGTAGGTACTATACACTTCATCGACTCCATATTCTCATTAAGATTATAAAACTACGCTTCAAGTTTTAATTACTAAACAAACTACCTTTACATTAATATGTACAATAAAAACGTAAGCTGGAAATTGTAACTGGCTCACAGATGATGTCATTTTATCATAATTATTGCACATTTATTGAAAAACTCCTATTTCTGTATCTACATGTCCAAAACTATTCACTGTTTCGTTACTTCTATTCAATAAAATCATTGATGCCACAAGCCAGTTAATAATCCAACGAAAATAAATAATTTAGGAATATCTCTATAAAATATTAAGTACTTAAATAATAAAATCAACTATCACATTTATTTCGAACGAAGCTTCATAAGTTTTGTACAACAATACACTACGGTCAACTAATACTATTTACAGACGTATTAAATAGTGATGTACTTTACGAAATACTATTAATAGTGGAGATAAAAACATCTAACGTCACTAGAACGTTCGCTTTGAAATCGTAACACTTTGTCACTTTAGTCGATTCGACTATTGAGTTAATAGTCGAGCACGCGTCGATCGTAGCTGGCTTCGTTGGCGATCGCGCGTGAGGCCTCGTTTCATTTGGACGCGTTCACCACAAGGTTCGTCGCCGCTTCCTCGCTAGCGCCTATGCTCATGGCTTTCTTCTTCAGAATTCCCAAATCAGTCACGTTCTCTAAGAAGCTTTTGTGAGCTGACAACACTTTAGCACTTTCAACATCTTTTTTTAACTCCTCCATATCTCGTTTCAACTTTGCTCGTCTATTTTGGAACCATGTGATGACTTGGGCGTTGGAAAGCCCCAGGGAGCTGGCGATCTCGTCTCTGTCCGCAGGTGAAAGGTACTTCTGATACAGAAACCGTTTCTCCAGCTCAAAGATCTGGTGGTTGGTGAAGGCTGTTCGAGATTTTCGTTTCTTCTTGGGTTGCGGCCTCGAGTTGAAGAGATTCAGGTGATTTGACTGACCATCTGGAACAAAAAATCAAAGAATTAGTTACGGTTATTAAGTTATTAACTATGTGTAAAAAAGAATTTAGTAAGTGGCCAATTGACAAGGTATTAAAAGGAAAAAAGTTGCGTTAAACGATAGAATCAAACGAGTTTGTTGATTAGACGAATTAACATATATTTTTTGTTACTAACGAAGCGCCTTTCTCTAAGGTTAACAACGTTTATGCAAAAACTCGTCTAGGAGTTATGAAAACGCTGGCAAATACTTCAAAGAGTATTACAATCATGCAGATCTGCAATTTAAATTTAATTTAAATTCAGATCCTTGGCATAACTGTTTAATTAAGAAGCAGCAAGATACAACTCCGAGAGCAGCGCTGGATCACTGGTGGCGGTCCCGACTTACGAGCAGGAACTCGTGAGTTCGAACCCAAGCAAGCGCATTACTTTGTGTAATTTATTTCATCACCACTGAAGGAAAACATGGTGAGGAAACCGGCTTGCCCTGGAACCAAAAATTCGAAGACATCACAACTCGCACTGGGCCCGAATGATGAATTATAGCCTATTCCGTCGCATAGAGTCCTCTTTATGAGAGGGAACAGGTTATGATACCCTCTCAAACCTGTGACCCAGCAGTGGGAACATTTATATGATGAATAACACGAAGCTACAACTCCTATTGTGAACGTAACCCATTTAAACCTCTGTCCTAAACCAAATATCCTCCAAAAGGACTTAAAAAGGTGTCACAGAAATCAGGTCCGATATAAAAAGATTAGAAGTAAAAGTAGGGTTATAGCGGCGCAGACGCACATATAACCACTCCACTCGTTATCAGGCACTAAAACACCAGTCTCTATGACAGTGCAATAAAAGGCCCGCAGCGCTAAAATGTTACTGTTCCCTCGTAAAATATACTATAAAACACACCCAGGTATCGTTACAATTTAACGAGCAGAGAAATCATATACGGGCCGTGTCGGTAAAATAGTTTTATAATAATGAACAAAACAATCAAATAGGACAATGTTGGTGATTTTGTTGCGTTTAGTTACTTTTTAGACCTCTGTGTTTATAATTATGCGTATAATAATAATAGGTGTTCGATACATTGATAATTGTCTATTTAGTGGAGTTGCTTGCAGTTGTTTCTTTCGATAACATTTAGCACCATTAATAATAATTCATCACCTATTGCGGAGGTAATTCCGTTATGATTATTATCTGGATCTATTATTAAGCCCTTTTTTGTGTTTTAATATTGAGAAAAATACCTTTGTCTTATAACTAGTTTTGTAGTTTATCTTCAATTTTGAATCTGTTACTATTTTAAGACCTTCAAAAATAATGACTAAATAAATTAATCGACTCATGCACAAAACTTGATGTTTCCAATATTTTAATAAAGCAACAAAATAAGGATATAACACCATCAATAATAATCGTTATCAACAGTTAGAGAAAAAAACAAAAAACGTTTCTTAAGTGCTTAGTTATTTAAGTTTAGTAAACATTTTCTACGCCTGTTAAAATTCAATTTTCTATTTATTGCTCTGGCAATAAACGTAAAGGAAATGAAGACACAACAATGGCGCTATCTTTACATCCGGCACATTTTGTATTATCTGTGTTTCAAATTGCACACTGTGCGTAATTATTTTTTTAAAATTAACTCGTTAGGTAATGTTTTTAGGTTTGCTTTGGTAACGTTTCAGAATTGTTTTAGTTTTTATAATAATACAATAATTTAGATATGTATCAGTTTTGTGTTTTAGTAAAACTAATCTTTTCATAGTTAATTATTATTTTACCTACTATCTGCTATCGATACTACAATGGTAGCAACTCTTGGTCGCTGAAAACAATAAAAGATAGAAGATTGTTTATGATCATTAAAAAAGTATGAATGCAAAACGCGACCTCCTCAGAGATATTTTGTGCGGGAATTTGCGTGGTTGACCACAGATAACATAATAAAAAAGTAACCCTTAAAATAATGGTCGTCGTTAAGTAAAACTGCCTATGCATTGTCGGATTTATTGAAATTCACAACATTGAAGTTAAATAACACAATTACATTGACCACATGCTAAAAGAAAACTTTATGATTTTTTTAACGTTAAGTAAAGTCGGTTTGGTGGTAAAGATTCGTCATGAGAGCATTCGTCATTTTAACACAACTTGATGATTAATCTTTCTTCAGTATGTTGTAGTGAGTCATGTAACGTTGTTAAAATATTTAAATTAACGTCCGTTTTATACAAGTAAATTACAAGTTTTGGTGTAAACTACTTACCTACTTGCTTTTTCCCAGAATCCTAGTTTGAATTTTCCCTTTTTTTAGCGTCAGATATTTGCCATGATTGAAATAAAACCGAATTAAAAAAAACAAATTGAAATAAGTAAGTATTGCTGACTAGTTACCAACACTTCGTTACCTGCTAGGGTAATTTAACAAGTTTTTATCACACGACTAATGAGAATAAGCGCAAAACAAGTAGTCTAATAAATAACAAGGAGATTAATTTGCTTCATAAAACCTTTTTGTACACACTAAAGAACATTGGCAACATTTTTTCTTTTTTTTTCAGACATAAAAGAACGCTAAAGAACTTTTTAAAAATAGAATCCGATACATCAAAAGAATCAATTAGTACAAACAGGACATGAGATGCATGGAGTTATAATTAAATGTAATAAAATGAATCCCATCCCATTTATCAGATGTCAGCCACATTCGGTCACCGTCACGTCTCATTTGCGAAAATTATAAAGGAATGTATTTTTAAGAAGACGTGTCCCTTTTGCGTTTTGAAGAATTGAAGCTGATTCACGTAATCTATGTACTTAAAATTGGTAAATTACTATTTTCTTAGAAAAACATTAAAAGATCTATGCTGGCCTAAAGATCAAAGTTATGAAAATGTGGGCAAGGAACTAGATCTATGCTGTCATGCTGAGTTTCCATGTCTTTGATTCTTCATTAAAAAAAAGTACCTCTGGTGGGTACAAACGGTGACACATCCAACTAGGCATTTCGAGTATATCATCTCTTCGTGTTGTATTGATGTCCATTGTCCATTACAATAAGACATCAGCATAAACTGGTTTTGTATACCTTGATTGGTCGCCGTGCGTACCAAGAATCAGTTTTCGGTGGAACTTGAAACATATACGTTTAGGTACTTAAGTGCCAGTTTATACAAAGTAATCAACTTAGACAGCCCGGTACAGCTGTCTCATATTTCTCATAACCTCCTCCACTGTCTTGTATTACAAGTATTACAACCAAGATTTCTTCCAAAATTCTCTCAAGTGCCATCGTCCTCCAACAGTAAAGGTTACCTCACTAAAGATCGCCGGCTGTATTAATCATCGCCTAATCGTATCCTTAACGAATTCGGACCTCAATTACATGTGAATCAAACGAGCAAAATGCGAAAAAAGAGCCAACCCTAAGACATCGTTAAAGACTTGGCAAAAAACATGGAATCAGTCACGGTGGAAACACCTGACCAGCTGTGTCACATGCTGGGAAGATTTTGGTGGTGTTGGGGTTTCTCCATGGATTAATGGCGAAATAATTGCGCGTTTTTGGGCGTGAATAGATATATTGAGCTTTTAAAAGTCACGTTGGCAAATTACAGTGAAGATACTGTACATTTATGTATTAAGCATTAATCAATTTCTCTCAGAATCGTAAACTACGGAAGCGTTTTAAATGATATTTTGCACAGTTGTCCTTATGTAGAACAATTGCGCTAGGAAAGTTAGGAAACAAAACTGCATAAAAGGCTTATTATTATTACAAAAGTGAATATTTGTAAATCAATTTTTGGATGTTCATTGTCAACATTCAGTTTTTATCCTGGATACGTTTATCCCGTGGCCAACTCAGATGACGTCGCGGGCAGAAAGCAAGAAGTAGGTCATAAATGTCTACGGCCAGGTTGTGTACAGCTTTGTGTGGGGTAAAAGCCGGATAGTTGCCTCAGGGGGATAGATGCCTCAGTTTTAAATACACTATGTTAGGCATGTTGGTGACATTAGCAAGTGATTATGATTGAAAGTGCTCGTCCTGCTGACCTCAGTTCCATCTAAGCCGTTAAAATAGGTGCACTTGTTTTGACCGTGGGAGCAAAAATCTTCCGTGGCGAAACGTTGACAGGCGTCGAAATTATATTAGTAAGTCATTTCTATTAAATATTTTTTTTATTAATTGAAGTTTCAGTCAACTTTTTGTTCCTTTACATGCATTAGAGTTTAAATTAAGTACACTGTTTATTATGTTTTATTGTTGAATACTTTTTATTTATTTCATAAATAGAAAGGGCAAGTATCGGTATCAAAAAGGATAGTCGCCCTTTTTACTTTTGCGTATAGTTTCTTAAGGGCAACTATCCGCAACTATAAATTCTTGAGCGAGCAAAAACACATTTTTATCTTTTGGTGTTCTATCCAACTTATAGTAACTAGAACTTGTTTTAAATAAAATGAATATTCAACTGTTTCATGCGTTTTATTCTAGGCATTTGAACGTTAGGCTACTATCCGCTACAATAGGCAACTATCCCTCTTTTGAGAGGTCAAATCAAACAGGATTTACTCGAAACGAATATTAATTATGTTTACAAAAATGGGCTATATGAAAGATTAACCCTTAATCGGGCCGAACAAAAAAAGCCACTTTTCATGGTTAAAGTGTAAGTTCTTGTATCATGTTAGATAGCAGTGTACATAAAAAACAATATAAATTACTGAAACTGAAATAAAAAGGTTTTTTTCGTGTGGGAAATTATTTCCCTTTGCCCGTTTAAGTATAACCCCAGTGGGAAATTATTTCCCTTTGCCCAATTACGTCTATACATTTTAATAGACTAGTAACTTACCCTGACTTTACTTTTGAAAATATGTTCCTCAATCCTCAAATAAATGTGCACGAGTTGTTTACTTGGAATTGAGGTGGGGGATCAGTGTGTGAACGAGGGATTCAATAAAAAAATAAAAACAATGTGAAAAAAATTTATTCAGCCAAATGAAATTGTTTGAAACAGTCTTGCGGGCATAATGAAACCTTGCATGTGCAGCACAAGATGTTGGTGCGTTTTTCTTTAATTTTTGTGCTGCAATATCGGCACCTTTTGTAGGTAGCCCCTTTTTCGGGGAGATGCACACCGACATTTTGGAGCCGAATTTCATTTGGCACTCCGAAATTCCCCCCTTTCTTATTTTTAAAAATAATTGTATCCCTTTTCGTGTCGTTGTAATTATTAATTAACCCTCGCGCCAGCCGTAGCCTAAAGTCCTTATGTGAATCGCTCGTAATCCTATGGATAGTTGTGTATGTTATATAAGAATTAACTATGGCAGCGTCAAACAAGAAAAAAAATAATCTCATCCAAAATTTTCTACTTTTTCGGTTTATGGGATATGACGATCTAAAATGATCGAAACGATCGACACCTCCCATAGCTTGCGTATAATCAGCTATTGCTTTTGGACACAAGACGTCTGCTTTGGTGCCATCTTTTTGTGTTCTTTTTATAAAAACAACATCCTTCGGATCGTGTGCTGTGGTGAGCACGCATACATCTCGGGTATCCACCCATTTTATTGCTGATACCGGTGATGCAGTTACTGCTGCGAATTCATGTTTCCCTAAGCGCATATTTCTTGGCTGAGTCTTCTTGATTATGTCTGGTAGTCCCTTCCGGTTGCTACGTACTGTTCCCACAGCATACACATGTTTCATGTATAAATCATCCAGTAAGTTTACTCCAGTAAAAAAATTGTCAAACGCCAATAACGTGTTCATTGGCAAGTTTTGGCTAAATTTCCAAACAACATTGTAACCTAAACCTTCATGTTCCATGTTATCTCCCTTTCCAGTATACACCTCAAATTCATAGAGGTACCCAGTTTTGGCGTCGCATCTAGCCCACACCTTGAATCCGCGCTTAATAGGCTTCTTCGGCATATACTGTTTTAAAGTAGATCGCCCCTTAAATTTCACCATACATTCGTCTATGGACTGAACACTGGAGTTAGTTGTTTGTCTCTGAAAAATTTCATTGAGTTCATTTATAAATGGTCGTAGCTTATATAGTTTGTCATAATTAGGAGAGTTTCTGGATGGTTCTAGAGAATTGTCATTTAAATGTAAGTTTTCCGTGATTTTCTTAAATCTTTTTAGCGTAAATACTTTGGATATCTCGGAATTATTATAAAACGGATCAGTGGACCAGTAATATTCCATATTAGGTAATGGGTTAAGTCCCATCATAATTAATATACCTAAATAAGCACTTATATCGGTATCTGTTACGTCAGACCAATTTCTGTTCGATTTTTGGTGTGCATATTTATTCGTCTGTTCTGCAATTTTGGCTATAAGATATCTTGGAAAGAAGTTGTTAAATATTTGGATAGGTTGTGTTTTGTGAGTATAGATTGACTGGGGTATAATTATATTGGTAAAGTTTGGAATGTTATGAATCTGATCTACAATTTTCCATTCACGAGGAATATTATTGAGTCTTTCTATTCTTTCTATTCTTATAGTTGGTCTTGCAGGGGTGGGTTGATCGTTAACCGGTCCCCTTGGTTCGTCCGATTGAATCAAAGGTGGTGTAGTAATAGGCGGCACAAAAACTGAACTTGTTGGCATAGTTGGTGAAAGCGAAGATGGCGTAGTATGTGGTGGTGAAGAAGCAGAAGTATTTTGCCTGAATGTTGGTTCGTTCGATAAAAGCAAAGATGGCGTAGTAAGCGGCGGCACAAAAACTGAACTTGTTGGCATAGTTGGTGAAAGCAAAGATGGCGCAGTATGTGGTGGTGTAGAAGCAGAAGTATTTTGCCTGAATATTGGTTCGTTCGATAAAAGCAAAGGTGGTGTAGTAAGCGGCGGCACAAACGCTGAACTTGTTGGCATAGTTGATGAAATCAGTGATGGCGTAGTACCTGGTGGTGAAGAAACAGAAGCCTGGACCTGACTTTGCCTGGATGTTGAAGGTCCTTGTAAAATTTCTACGAGTGAGGAAGTAGGTAGCTCCTTTTTGTTTGTAGTGTCATTTAGTACGGGGTCTAAAGTTTGTTTACCAAATATTTCCTCTAAGCGTCTCTCGACTAAGTCGTCTGAGTTTGTACGGTAAAATGAATCCGTTGGACTTATCAGGCAACCACCATAAATATCGTCATCATCAGAAGTATCGACGTCTGATAAATCAGAAATATTCTCTAATATATTTTCAAGTGTTTCATCATTAATTCTCCTATTAAAAGACATGATCTAAAACAATTAAAACCAACAATTAAAAACAATAAAACAGGTTAAACACATAACCCTCCTTTTTGGCTTCACCGCAGTCGGGTAATAAACAAAATTACATAAACAAAAATAAAAAAGTTGACAGAAATAAATCCCTACATTTTATATATATTGACGCAATATGGAGTTCAGGAACGGGCAATCGCAACTATTTTCCCACTTGCAAGACAATATTTCAAATGAATAAAATCCACATAAATATAACATTTTTGCATTGAATATCATAACAACGTTACACAGAATATAATATATTAGACAATAACGGATCAAAAATCTACTTACCAGAATCTTTCTTGAAGAAACTTAACAGAATTATGTCTCCACTACATGAAAAACGTGCAGTTTTTTCAAAAGTGACGTTAATCTGATTCTGACGTTGACATTTGACATTTGAAAGAGTGGGGTTGTCAGTAAAATAAATTAGTAACTAATCAAGAATATATTTGGGTAAAAAATAGTCTGGGGAGTTGCCATTTTAAAAATATTCGAGCATTTATGAATCGGCGGTCGGGGTGGGAAAATACTTCCTTGTGCCCGATTTAGGGTTAACCTATATTTTGATATACTCGTCGAATTATTCTTAATAAGTACAAATTTTTCAATTATAGAGCTTTTTTGAAAAGTAGGGCAACTATCCGGCTTTTACCCTAATCAGAATCACTGCTTCTAAATTCGAAAAGTGAATTTGTGATAGATTTGTAACTGGCAGTTAATAAGATTCACCTCTTTTTGAGCTTCAAATAAAAGCGAATTTTGCAGAATAAGACTGTTTTATTTCAAGTTATGATGATATGGCAATGCTACCAATTTTATTATTAAATAAAGGAACTCAATTAAGAAGGTTTTAACATGATGTGTTATGACAAGCTTATCACACGATAAATGAATCATAACAAGAACCAATTAATATTCTTTTTCAATAAAAAACATTGCAGCAAAAACGGCACTGCAATAAACTTAATTAATTGCATTTTTTTAAATCTAAAACGATGTCAATAAAAACATGTAAAGAAATAAAGTTCTTCAGAATCGCAAAGGTCGAAAGACAATCATTCCAACCGCATCATTTTTCAGAATTAAGCTGAATCTTAATTCCATCAAAGATGGAGAGAATCGAGACTTCCTCCATCGTTTTATTTTGTCATGGATGTTAGCTTTACGTAGGTACTTAATTAAATCTTCAATAACATCACGCAGGGGCTTGTATGTGAGGGGCATCGGATTGACCCTTTTCTCCTCTCAAAACACCAAGAAACATGATCCAATCATCTCTACACCATTCATTGCTTCATCGTCACGCACGAGTCAATAAAAACTGTTTGGTTGACGCGCAGTGTATATCGATACATCAATCGTATCGCTATTCAGTGTTGCTATGTAGAATAGACTCGTAATCAATGGAGTTGCCAGTTCTGAACGGATCGATACGCACGTAAATTAAAGGTCGGTTTTGTTTTGCAGCTCACGGTTAAGTGAAGGGTTAAGTGGTAACGGGTTGGGTGCAACTAGCCGACGAAGAGCGGATCGTTACAAAAAATAAGATCAGTGATTTTTATGCCAGTTATTTTGTCTACCGGATAATTGCGGTGAATTTTTCGGCAATGTTCATCATACTTGTTTATTTTGTCGAATATTTCGGCGTTTGCTTGGGTCAATAAGACTTCATAGTGGGCATGACAACAAACCTTCGAGAAAAAGCATTAAAAAATATGCATTCAAAAATGTCATGTTCGTAGCACTAGCTCGCCTTAATAAACCCGCGTCCTTATTCTGTATACCATGATGATATTTGAACAATAGTGTTGGACAGCTCTTTAACGATCACAAATTGAATGTCCTGTCCTATCCGGTTTTTTCCACCGTACACCTTGTTATTTGGACCCCCAGACACAATGGAAAGACTCTTTTTCTTAGATCGCACGCTCATTTGGACTTATACGCAAAAAAAGCGTAGCGAAAAGAGGTTCTATGTGTGGTGCATTGATTTTTTTGAACCTTGATTGATTGGAGAACAGATGGTGTTGTTTATCGATTGAAAACAATTGCCGATTATTCGATCATAAATTTATTCGATCGTATCAATTCGGTAAAATTCGTGATATTTTTAATTTAATTTGCTTATTTTTTGCTAAATAGTAATCCCGTGTAAATATTAAGTTGTCACGTGTTTTACTAATTGAATAGTTCGATAATTTTCGTGTTAAAAGGATTAAAGTTGATTATTGTTTTTATACAGTAGGTAGTCTTTAAATAAAGGTCATAAATTCTTACGGCTAATCAGTTTTTGAACTCTGAGTGCATCTTTAGTTTTTGTGCAAATTACTAATTATTCAGTAATTACTAATTAATATGCTATTAAAGGTAGATCTTTGATAGGTACCGTCGTCGTCGTGGTGTCCAGCTTCATCCAGCTAGACTGAAAGCCGACTTACACAGTTGGAATATGCTTAGACGGGTGTAAAGCATTGAAAATAATATGTCTGGTTTTTTTTAAGACTAATCAAGAATGGTGATTACAGATAATATTAAATTACGGATAATCCAGCATGAAAGTCTGCCATAGTTTACTTTTTATACCTGTGTTGTGTAATGTTGCCAACACGGATATAAAACCAGACATAAGAAAAACAAAAGAAGGCTTACATCCATTTGAAATAAGCAGCCAGGAAAAAGAGAACTTCCTTATTAGAAGAAGCTTCCCGTATGTCTACAATTATTTTGGAACTGAGAACTTTTACTACTAACTGGTTTGAGGTTTCCCATTATTCAAAGGCTTTTTGGCGTGTGTCCCAAAAGGGGGCTATTGCGCATAAATTCGCCGCTAGAGGCGTTCGTGTAGCGTAAGGTCTTCAGAAATGTCAGATATCATAGTGTTTATTTTCTTTTTGTCACGTATTTTTACTTATATTCACAATTGTGGTAGTCTGGTTATTTACGGCTTGAAGATTTTAATTAGCAAGTAAGGATTTAATTTGTTACTTCTTAGAGGACGAATGGTTATTTTTCATTCTTTCTAAATTTAGGGAGAATTTTGAAATATGTACTTATATGTAATTTACATTATGATGTTATGCGCAATAAAATAAACTTTTTAGAAGAAGAAGTGAAAATTTAATTAATGATAGGACGTTACACTTTGACGTTACTTGCCAGTGGCGCTGGTGAGCTTAAAATCTATACCCCTCAAATGTACTAAAAATGCACTCAAATGTACTCTACCGATAAACGAGCAATTCTTGTATAATACTTAATCTGAATCGGGGAAACGGCTCGACCAACGATTTTCATGAAATTTAGTATATCATCGATCTCGATAGGTTTCTTAAAAAAAACCAAGCAAAGCTCGGTCACCAAGATATCTATTGTACATTAATATCTGCACATACTACCACTTGTTATTGAATAATCAATAAAAAAAACTGGCCACTTACTAATTATAAAGTTTTTTTGTTTGTCAGTAGTGTCTGGCTATACTAAGAGGTGTGATTTTGCAATTGAAACCGGTTCAGTGACCACAAGTCATGCCTCATTGTTAGGGTACTGTTGTATCCTTATTGAGGCTAATATGTTAAAGATACTAGTATATTAATATCATTTTAATTGCCAGTATCTTTGGTATAGCGGTCGCAAGCGGTACTGCTAAGTGAGCCCTTTTTTTTTTTTTTAGGACCTAAGTGAGCCCTGGGTTCGCTTCCCAGGTTATGCAAAGTGTTATTGTTTTTTTTCATGAGGAATTTTTCAACAGCAGCCACTGAGGCTTGAATTTGTGTCCGGTTAATGGCAATACCCTCCTCCTTTTACTTGGTACTTAAACATAACTGGCAAAATGTGGGTATACCTCTGCCTAACTCTTGAGGAATTACAGGCGTGATGTTGTCTTATGTTTAACTAGCTTCTGCCAGCGGCTTTGCCCGCATGAAGTTTCAAAATTGTCCCATGAGATCTTACTACCGGGATAAAAAGTATCCTATGTGTTAATCCAGGTTGTAAACCATCTGTGTGCAAAATTTCATCCAAATCCGTTCAGTAGTTTTTGCGTGAAAGAGGAATCCATCAATCCATACATCCATTCTCACAAACTTTTACATTTATAATTTCCGGGTATCATCAGTATTGTATCCAAAGGTGTTCATAAAACAGCAAACCATGAAAAAAAAGTATGACATTGTTTACTACGAGTATAAGCAAACAAAGAGATAGACATAAAAACAAAGACACGGAACCTGACGGAAGGCGTCAATAAATACAGAATAAAAATAATTCACCCATTTGTTCTTTACAAACGGCATGCGGCATAAACTTTTACAAATAAAAGTAATTTCGCTTATAACACACACAGGTTACCGTAAAATAATATAAGAATTGAAGATAGATTACCCGATAATATCCTTTTACCCATTTAACATGCAAAATGCATTTGTGAGTGTAATTACGAGAACTATGCATAATAACAAGGTAGCTACCAAAAAATAGAAATAATATGAAGTTGTTTGATTGTATGAATACGAATGAACGTGCTCGCTTTAATGACTGTTATTTTATATTGTTTTATAAAAAAAAAATGTTCTTGTACCGCGTTTTTGTTTTGAACAATCATGTTAATTCGAAAATGCTGTGACTGGAATGTGATTAGCGTTTGCTAACAAATTGGTATTTGATAATTATGTTATTGTAACTAAAATATATGGATAAAAACTATTGTTTTGAACTTTTGAATATTGCAGCGTGTTTCAGTACATTTAACTAGACTAATACATATGTAATTACAGGTTATACTACTTACTACTGTTACTAGTTTTTACAGGTAGTTATAAAATGAGTAAGTATCAGTAGTAATGTTTTAATCTATGTTTTAATTTTTTACCGTATCTTCAATTATTGTTGCTTTTTTTCTAACACGTCATGTAATGTCTGATCTATCAACCGTATTTTATGTGCTTACAAGTGCAATTCTAGACCAGTAACTTTGTATTTTTTCTTGTTAAGTAATGAATGATACATGTTGAATATGCAATATCAGCTATAAACTGCGATCTACTTATTATCTACATTAGATAAAGTATACCTTAATCTGAAAGAATGCCTTCATGTAGTACTTTTTAAGTACCGATTTTTACGAAAGCCTAAAGATGACTTGGAGAAATACGTAGGATTACTCAAGACTATAGACAAACATCTATGCTCATGAAGTACCTACATAGTTCTTTAGGCTAGGGAGAGAGTGCTGTTGAGCTGTTTCATCTGATCATCTCGCAAAAAACAAGGAAACATTCGAGGTTGGTATCGAAGAAAGTATCAAAGTTAGAAAAAAGTAAACCACCGGTATCGGGAACAGAGTCCAAGCTAACGGCGCTTCAGGGCTCCAGAGAGAGGAACCTCCTAACAATACGAGCAGTGTCAAGGTGTAGGTACCGTTTTCTATATCAAGCCCTTGATCCAGCTGCCTAACGAGAGTCTTCTCAAGTATTGGTCGAAGCTCTTGGCAATAAAAGCCACTGATCGAGTAAAATCGCGTACAGCATCACAAAAATAAGACTGAAGAATATTCACAAATTAATGTCTTAAAGTTCTAAAACTGTCAGCACATCACTAACTGCCATTGACTGTTACAAATCAGTCTCTCAATTCTAATTATATTCCCAGACATGTGTCACTTCTTAGATTCGGTATCAAAAAACGTCACAACACGGCCATTATCAAAACACATCACAAAGCGTTTCCATGGTAACGGGTGAGTTGTTACCACGGCCTATTTGAGACAACTTCGGAGTGTTCCGAGTTAGTCCGTCGTTTGAGACACCGCCGCAAAATCGTCCGTGACATATAACGATGTTTTTAGTTCTTAATTAGGGATAAGTTATCCGGTTAAGACGGATTTTTTTGGGGATAAAATTAGTTGGTTGTTGTTTTAGGGATTAAGAAAATGGTTTGGAGAAAGTTAAAGAGGAAAATTCAGAGTTATAACTCTTTTAAGTTTGGCAATTATTGACAGCATCTGCTTATATCACACGGCCTCCTCTCTATGAGAGGGAATGGGCTATTATATAATCCACCACCCGGGCCCTGTGCGGATTGGTAGATGTCACATGTTTTTGAATTTTGTCCCTAGGACGCGGGACGGTCCGGTTTCGTCACGATGTTTTCCATTATACCGTTTTTGAGAGCAGTGTTCATTAAATAAATTAGATAAAGTGATGCGCCTGCGTAAGTCGGGGTCGCCACCACTGTGCAACCGCTGCTCTGTATGTGACAGCTTTCTCGTTAATTCAAAAAATAATGTTCCCATCTGATAAGCGACGAAAATTGTCCAGTGAAAACAAAAAAAGTTGCAACTGCCAATTTGACAAACGAGTGAGTTGCGGTCGAATCGAATCGAAACGATCACAGACGATTCGGTTTGTTGCGGTTGCTTCTCGGAATCCATGTCAAAAATAATATTCGAATTCTTTCTGAGATTGACTTTTTTTTGCGTACTTGGTGACGAAGATTGAATGTGAAATAAAAAAATATTATTTTTTTGGATGATTTCATTCAATCTTATTGAACAGTTAGGCCGTGGGTTGCTGCGTCTATGTAAATCTGGCAGATTCTGGCACGATTTCAACTTGCATGCATTATGATATCGATACGCGAATTGATATAATAATAAATAGCATCTCTAATGAAAACAGGCTTGCATCATAGTTATCATTTCAATTGGTTTCTGTATAGCCGTTATGAATTTAAACGATTCATTAAATCATGTTTTATGCAATAAATAATGAATATTCAACGCATTAAGACTGTTAATAATTGGTATAGCTTCTATTTTCTTCGATATCGATGAGTTAATCGAAGGAAATGGATGACTATGTACCAGGATCGCAGAAGAAGGAAGGGCGTTAATCTAATAAAACAATCGAAGTTCGACCACATTCTCACGGACGCCAGTTCACACGGACTGAACATTCGGGTGCTTTCTTGACACGTCGGACCTTCTGGTTTCACGGCCCGTTGCCTACCAGATTACGAAGAAAAAAATAAAATCGTTTTTACAAGAAAAATCGTGTTCAAATTACAACTCTGTTTGCAGTTTTAGTTTATTTTGTAAGACATCGGTAAGCGTCGGTAAACCGCTGGGAAATGCTCAATAGAACTCACTCAATTTCGAATAAGTCCGCATGACTTCTTGTCGTAACGGGATTTCTAAAATTTGAAAATGGCTTTGACTATTTTAAATTCTCAAGTACTTCAGTAGTTCCGGAACATTACTTGAATCTAAGCTGAATTAGAAGAAACTTCGAGAAAGCAATTATGCAATAATATGCATTACACAGGAAATGAGGAAAAAGATACCACATTCATTAAAAACTAACAAACAAAACATAGAGAAAGACGGAAGAATCTAGACTCCGAAAAAAAAATACAATTTAATAATTGCCATATACTTCGTTCTGCACTATGTCACACAAAACGACTCTTATAGACATTCACATTTGCATAGACAATAATTGAGCCGATACGTCTACTCGATCATTAACGGCCATTAAATTACTTTAATTAATTAATGGTTAATATCAGTGTGTGTGACAAACGCCACGTATTGCGCATAAAGGTTGTCTAGCCCACGCTACAATGCCACAATGTCTCATTAGTAACAATTAGTATGGCATAAATTACTAGACATTGTCTTTGGCGCGTTGGCGTTTACTGCTATTATATTGTCTATGATATACTAAGGAATTTGTAGAGATTAATCTGTGGATCTTAGGCGGTTTATATCCTCTTTGGCTTTTTCGTTCTAGCACGTGTTTCGCGGTATTTGGAAATATTGAAGGAAAATCCGTTCTTTTTTAAATCGACGAATTAAATAGTCGTAAAATGCGAATTTTTTTGATAAAGTCTAACAAATTAAGACAATTATCAGATTAGTTGCAGAACTTTTTTTGGAAAAGAACCAATACAAACAAAATATACAGAAAACCGTTAGCGGTCTATCAAAGTTGGCGCCAAAATACCAACCATAGACAAAATCAATTTTCAAATTTTTCAGCCACATAAATCATAGGCGCTTACTAATTGTCCGTATTACGCATACCAGCACGCATTCTAATTTAAAATTTGAAAGAAAGCCCAGTGCTACAAAAAGGCGGTGTTGTGGACAAAAACGTTGCACGCGTGGTGTACCCCGGCAGTTAGTGCACCGCCCGTGACTGCGTAACGACCGATGTTTATCGTAAGATTGTCTTTAGTCAAGACGAAGCCGACAGACATTTTGTAAAATGTATCTAGGTACTTTATTTAAATACTCTCTCGTTACTCATACTTCCGTATCCTACCTAGCTGTAATTAACTTGTCAGATTTTTGAACACAGAATTTTACAGCACACAATGTTGGTTCAATTTCTTAACAACTTAATAAACTGACCGCAAAAAATCTAAGTACCTAATCAAATTCATACTTGAAGCGCACTCATGTTCGCCCTTGTCATATTAATTTGTCTGCTACACTGATTGACAGTACCACACAGTCGTTTAACCATTTGACACGAGCGGGGGCCTTACGAGGCCATATTGTGTGCGCACCTCATCAAACATAAATAAATACATGCGTACTTAATAAGTACATTACAGCTTATGTGCCATTAAGATTCCTATCTTCCTTCACGCTGCCGCTGCTGCATTTACCATACTTTGAATCTTTGTACAATAGACGATAATATGTGTACTTAAATGATTATTTAAATTGAAGCTGTTGACTATATTTTGCATGGAAATTACGACAAAACCCTGGGACTTCGAAGAATCGCTTGTAAGGCATAATTTTCTGTGAATCATAAAATCTAATAATATTAATGTACTTTATATTACTCTTGGGGTTAACTACGTATTATGTTATGAGAGGCTAACTTAAATACATTTACATCCCTGGGTGGACAAAGTTGATAGATTTGTAGATGGTAATGATACCCAGCGCCCTCTTAGATATTAAATCACAGCTTTTATGACAAACTGACGTAAATGTAAAACACATTTCACCTGAGGCGATCTTTCTCTGAATCGGACACACAGTTTCGATTTTTATTTGCTTCCCGAGAAAATGATTCGTATAACATTTTAATATGCTTTTGATCTTTACAGAAAATAAATTATATAATAAATGTATACATAAGAACCCATTTAGCTGTTTGAATAATCTCAGATATTTAGTTAAGTGTTTCGGTTGAAAGACGCTTTGAAGTTTCAGTAGGCTGATAACGTTTTTTAATACCTCTTCAGGAGGGTAGTCAAAACAAACCGTTTGAGTCCCATTGAGAAGCCACTTGAGTTTATTGCCTCCTTTTATTGATGTTTTTATATTTACTGTTTTTTTTTGTCCTTGAAGATGTTTGTGTCTAACCACTGTGCGACCGTCAAGTAGTCGATTTGAAGTGTTTTGGTGCACGTGACAGTTAATTATATTTTTTTTTTGTGAAAATTTAAGTTGATTTTAACAATAATAAGTACGATTTTTTACAAGCGGAATAATGTATAGGTAACCACAGGAGGCTTTCATTGCGCGGCTAGGTCAATCGCTTGATTCAGAAAGCAGTACCTACTTCCAGGAGTAAGTAGGTACTGCTTTCTGAATCAAGGACACGGCACGCATAGTCAGGAGGTTCCTATATCTCCGTAGCCCTGAGCACCGGCAGCCAGGACCTTGTGATCCGATGGGCTTCTATTTTTATATATTTTAAAATATTGTACTTAATCAAATGTAAAATAAAATGTAAAAAATATAAATGAATGACAATATAAATAAGTGTATTGCTATGAAAAGTAAAGGAAAGTTTAAAGCACAAATATATTTTTGGTTGCAGTGTTTATCTTTCCGTCCCACCGAAGCATGAAGGTGTTAGTTTAAGACCAAAGTGGTTATTCCTACTTTAGCTTGGCATTATTAATACTTGGCCATTAAAATCTATGACTTCAGTCTAGACATGATTCAGAAAACGTGGTTAACGGATTATAATAAATCTTGTCACTTGTGTTAAGACTGGAATCATCAGCGAATAAACTTAAGTTTATTAAACGTTTATTTCAGTAGCAATAGTTAATTAAAATAATAATCACAATATAATTACATTAAAATCATAACAAATTACATAATAATTCATTAGTAATTTATCTAATTGTAAAATAATGTAAAATAAAAAAAAAACTTAAATACTTAACAAAGTTAATATGACATCAAGTTTATTTTACCAGTATACTTTGGCCGAGATATAATTATGTAAGTAGATATTATAGTACAAAAGAAATAAAATAAGAAACAAAGTTGGCTAATAATGATTTACAAATCATATTTACTCTGTTACTTCATTGTTTCTTGGATTCTGTAATTATTGCTAATTGGTTATTGTCTTTATTTGTTAATCATCATAAATTGAATAATCAAAATCAACATTGTTTGTAGGATTTATTGTGCTTTGTACTTTGTTTAGACGTTTAGATATTGTTGCATTAAATCAAGAAATATTATCTACTTATCATATAGTAGGTGAAGACAGATTTAAGACGAATTTCACCCTAACTAAACGCACTCAGGAAATCTAGGATTATCATTGTAAATATTTCATGACAAACATGAAACTGACAGCTGCAACTCTTGAACGCAGTTCAATGTGTTCAGTTCCATTGATGAAATTGGCCGATAGAAACAGTTACATTTTCTTACATTCAAAACACAGGAGATGCGCTTTCACGACATCAGGGCCTCGATTCTGCTATTACAATAGTGTCAGAGTATTCAATCATTGATTTCATAATGATCAAGTTCTGTCAAATTTTGACAAGTTTGTTAATTCTACTATCATAATGGCGCCATTATGACTTCTCAATGAACAACCACTGACACTCCATTGAAAGAAATGTCATAGAATATTAATCTCGTACATGAAATCTAGCATGAATAAATGTTCGCATTTAGTAGTAGTTTTCGAAAACCATTTGTACTAAGGGTTTTATAATAATGACAATACGACAATGCCATTAAAACACACTTTTATTACGAGACCATTGACCGACCATTGTGAATTTAGCAGATTACGAACTTTAAGCAAAATGACAATGGGATCAGAATGGAATCGTGTTGGAGTGACGAATTTATTAAAATAGCAGAATTAGGCCCCTGAAAACACATTTTTAACGCCATTATAACATTTCAAAGTACCACAATATCGTAACGCCGCAAACGTTCGCATTAGGTTCACTGGATACAATCTGAGGAGACATTTGTCTTTCCCACAGCGCACAGTGGGCGCGACGCGGTCTCAGTCGGACATAAATCGAGTTTAACAACAATTTGTGAGAGTTACGCGACACCGCTTTGTTCCCCGGCTTTCTTGTCGCGGCACACTGTGTCTGTGACTTACGTTCCGGAAAAATGATCGCAATCACCCTAAAGTACCTAATCTGTTTCGTAAGAATTTGTACTATTGGGTTTTCTATTTATTTGTAGCTGCTGTTTATTTATTTCTACCTACCTAATCTGGTTGCGGTAAAATTGATTAGATATTTTTTTGCAGTACGGTCTTGCTTGAACTAAAGAGCCCTACGCAATGGCCTGTTAGCCACAAACTATTTTTTTTGCTCAATTCATTTGCAAGACTTTCATCAACCATCAATACAGTTTTTAATTAAAGTAAAGCCTAAACATTAAAAATCACATTTTAATAACCGAAATTCAATTACGGACCGCACATACGGACACTCAAATGCGTGAATCCGATTTGCACAAAGAATAAAACGAAAGAGGTTACCAAAAACCGGTAGCGTATTGCATATAAATCACAGCGAGGCAATAATGTGGTGCCCCCCGGGAACTTCGCCCTCGGAGAGAAATGCGTTCGACGAAAACACTTCCTTTTGTCACATAATTGCCTAAATTGTTATTAGACGGAATAAAGACATATTGCTGTGGGACTCGGGAGAACACGATATTTATAGACTGTACGAGATGATCTTTTAATAGTGTGATACGGATGAATCGTTGTGTGCTGGTAATAATTTTTGGGGCGTTGCAAGGGAGATCTAGTTTGATAAATGATGTGATTTGGAGCTATTAAGACGGTTATTTGTCAGTTTCTTTTGGTGTTTTTGTAGATCTAGTGTTCTGTGACGATATTGAAGACAATGATGAAGAGGACACTGAAAATGTTGCAATTAACTAGTTTTGAATAGTTTGACTTTATGTTCAGCCTTTGATATTTCAAAGATGATATATTTTCATGTTTGTGGAAGTAATAAAGTCAATGAAACTATCTTAATAACATTATCATTTATCTTCTTGATGAGCCAAAACATCAATCGTTTAAAACAACATTCAGTAAGTTCCCTGCCAAGAGCGCAGCAATCTAATTCATAACGACCCGAAAGTTGACAATGAAATCCCCTCTTAATAGTTTTACGAGTTTCAAATGAAGTGACACTTTAAAAATGTATTACAAACATTTCGGCGGCCAATAACAATAATAAAACAGAGTATTTGTGTGCGGTCCAAACAAATCACTGCCATGTGTTCGACACTAAAACCTATAACAAAACACCCCACTGACAGATATATTAGCGGCATTGCATTCACACAAAAACCACGGAAGAGATACAGTTACAAAACTCTCTGCGACACAACTTTCAACTTTAAGCCCTTAAGATAAAAATACAAGTGATTTTTGACAACCGCAAACCACATACATCTTAATTCACAACTGTAAATTCAACAGAGGGTAGGCAGAATCGGGATGTTTCATCAGTTAAAACTCAAATTCTCCACTTTAATACGACTGTTTGACATATTTATGGAAATTCCATTCCTTTCCGTAAAAATCGGGCCATTTACACAAAAAAAAATTAAAAATAGCAAAAAAAGTACCCACGTTTAGAAATCTTGTGTGGCATCACTTTTATGTGATGAATGAATGGTTTTCAAGTGGTTAGTTTGAGGTCACCATTTCCAATGACAGTTGTTTGACATTTTAGCAAATGTGGTGTCTGATTGCAAAAAGATTTAAGCCAATAAAAACAATGCTTTACACATTTCGCAACCAGGCATAAAAACAACAAAAACCATATTTTCCGGAAGTTCGTCAACCTTTAAAAAAAATATAAATAGAAGATTTTTTGTCTTAACAGTTTTGTCCCTCTGTAATGACATTTGTCGCAGTGTGCGTCTCTAATTGTGACACATTGCGACATGTGTCTCTGTATCGCCACATTAAACATGAAGTCTCTTTTGAGGACGTAATGGGGATTTATGTAGATAGCTTTTACTAATTATTGTTGAGATACGAACTACTAATTGAGAACGTAGTTAGCTATTAATTAGAAGCTTAGATGTGTTTGGTCCTGTCTTGAAATTGAATCAAACTCAGTCTTTTTGCTATAATACCAACTCGCAAGTCAACAATGTCAATGTCTTTTGCAAAATATACTACCAATACCCAGTGTTAACTTGAAAATTTTCATGATTAGGTAAATTATCGGAGACCGTGTAAATGAATAAGAAAATTGATAGTTCCAAACTGTGATCCTATGTAACACAGCGTCGTCTACAAGGCCCACATAAATCGTACCCACCTGATTCCTAAATTTCAATTTACCCAAATTCCGCCACAAATAATCCCGCAAATAACGCCACTGTGGATAAAACAAATGGCGCCTATTCGCCACAACAGTTGTACGGGCAACAGGAACGATTGTAGCCCAACAATTTAAACGTCGACGCCGAATTAGATTTATTTCGTCCCGGGATTTATGGCCAGTCCCGGTGGGATGGCACAACACTATGGATGCGGATATAAGTCAGTTTTCCACAGAATCTGTTAGTTATTGTGACTGGAAGTCGTGTTTGTCAAGTTTATAGTCTATTTTTGGTTTTGTCGTGGTTTATGTTATTTGTCATTTACTATAGAACCCCCGTTAAGATTCTTTATAAATTAACTTGCAGTAAAATATAGTTTCGTTTATTTATTTCCTGTAACAGGGAATTACAACAATCACACTGATCACTGAGTATTTTTTCTAAATATAACAAAAAAAAAATACAGTGTGATTAAAAACTACTTCGCCTGAAACTCATTTGAAACGTCAAAACGTGACCAAACCATCCTTCAACTAACACAGATAGTGTGTGACTGACCATTAAACTCAATAGGTACATTATCCCAGTCAGGACAACTACAAGCAACACACGCAACCCTCGCTAGGAATCATTTGTCAAGCGAGCAATTCCAGTCCAGTAAAAGGGCTGTTCCAATCGGGTTGCAATCGATTTGTCAGCGAGTATTGACAAATTGATAATCGATTGTCTCTTAGCAACAACGTGCTGAGGATCAATGTGGGTGAGTGTGTTTTGTTTCGTAAAGGTAAGCCTTTTGTCTCAGGGCCTATTTCGCGATGTCTGAATGGCCAGTGCTTACCGAATAAATTCAAAAATGGAATAGAATTGGTATGTAATTGTCTGCCAAGTTAGTTAACGGGAACTTGAATTGTAGGTAGTGAATCAGGGCCTACGTTCTTTCTTAAAATTGGTTGATTGGCAGTTGGGTATAGAGATCCTGGACGAAGTGAAATGATGATCAAAAGGGCAACAATAAAATGTATTGACCAAACGAGCTATCGAAAAGTTTGTGTCAATACGAAGTCAACTCAAAAAGCTTTGAAAACGTCACTTGTCTATAAGGCTTGATAAACGCAATGCTTTCTAAGGAGGTTCCTTTCCCCGAAATTAGCTCACATTACGTTACGTTAATACGATATAAAATCCTGTTTGCGACCGAGAAAATGTTAGAGCGATGATTACTTTTAAAAGATAAACATTACATCTACCATAAACTATTTTAAAAGAGAGAAATGCTCTACGTTAAAATATACTTTTAAAAAGATAGCTCCATTTATTTGATCGTCCGCGGCCACATGATTACATGTAAGTCACGTGCCGTCAGCGCCGGGATCCCTTTAGCAAACAAATAGTGTGAATCCCGGGATTATCCCGGGATTGGGGTGACAATTTGAGCGGATAACACGGGATCGACTTGAGAGCCGCGACCCACGTCGGTAATTTGTTACAATTACTGAAGAGAAGAGAATTGTTGTAAATTGCGTTTGTCTTAACGCTGTTTTTTCAAGATTAACCGTCGGTTTCTTTACATTTTATTTGTTGTTATTGACTTGCTATTTTGTATTTGTGAGGAGGGAGATTTATTTTACAATCTCATACATTGTAAAAGTCTGAAAGTAAAAAAGTTCCATAAAAATAAATTGCCAGACCCTTTACTAAACCTAAACAAAATGTAGCTCCCACAATTTTAATTAAATATGAAAATAGCTTTTCCCAGCTTGTCGGGCAAAATTACCTCCCAAGGTAACGATCAAGTCAGCTCTGAGCTCCGACCTTCATTACTCCGGTCTATTTGCTGTAACTAAAACTAAAGCAATCAACAGTAAACTTCGGGCTCGCCTATTTGAACATATCAAGCGCATAGTGGATCGACCGGCGGGTTAAAGCGGACAAAATTCACTCGACAAAGTGAAATTTCGTTAGCGCACGTTAAGGGCAATAGAGGGGGTTGCGAGGGGGTGGGTTGTCACTAGAGGGGCGTTTTCCATTTCACGCTCCGTTCGCCGCTGATGACACCGCATTCCGGTGAGCAAATGGCTCGACAAATGAAGAGAGGGCGCAGTCGCGGACACGCCCTGCCACGTCATAACTGTCACTTGGGCTAAAGGGCGACTTTGCTCCCGTTTCCACTGAAAGCCTTTGTACTGACAAATTGATTCGATTTATACCCGTTGCCCTTGTCTTATAGACGTCGAGCACCCCTTTAATTAACGCCGATACAGTTAAGTGTGTGTGTTGACTTGTAGGGACCGTACAAATTATGGGATGTTTGCCATCGTAACCAAACGTAGTCATGAACAATGGAAAGTCAAGTTAAGAAGCGTTGTCATTGTTGTAAAGCAAAATGACGTAGAATTATTTCTCCAAGCCAATTATTGGTTTCGCTCTTAATTGTTGGCTATAAGCTGTTTTTGTAACGTAAAAAACGGGCTATCTAATCGTGGGTAATTATTTAAAAGAAAGGATATTAATTTTATTTACAAGTCGTGCAGTTAGAGGTATTAATGTGGCCGTTATTTCAGTTTTAAGTGTCGTTTATTATATTAATTTGCTAAACCGACAACCACTAATAGTTACACTCGAAGGAATACAGGTGAAAGAAATGATAAGTTTGTAAGTAATTGATTTTCTATTAATTTTACAAAGATAGTTATAAAAGTTCCATCAAATTGACGTAGGTAGTTGATGCATCGTTATGACAAGAATGTCTAATAAAACATCCATTAGCGATCGGTATTTGTGACAATTATTCCGTAACTGAGTATCGTCGTGTTTTCTTGTGTTCCACGATTGTTAAGCGTCGCTCGTGACAACTGTCGCACCTTGCAACCGGTTGTGATAAAAACTTGACTTTTTGTCCACCTGACTGCGATGTGTAACACTGTGCGCGTGCTTCTGTTTGAGAACACAGAAGTACTAATGTGTGGAGTACGTCCTTGGTTTATTGCGGGAATCCATTAAGAGATCGTTAAGTTCGTCTATGTATTGCTTACCTTACTTAGTTACATTGAAATGGAAACTTTCACGATGGAAGCTTATGGGGTAAAATTACTTCCACTTAAACTTTTAACATAAAAGTTTAACACGCATCTTATTATTTTTAACCTGTTTATTATTTGTAATCCCATCTTTAAGTTACGGGTGTGCTGTAACTTCTATAGCAAAAAAAAACTTTTAATGTGCAAAAAAAATAACATGTTTTTAAACTTGCTCACTATAGGTAGACATAATAAAAAAAGTTAAATACCTATGCTAAATGGATTTATCTTTGACAAAAAATTACAATAGAATGTCAAATGTCAATCAGTTGCTATTTCTGACCAAGTCATGGTCATCATGACCTGTAGAGACACACAGCGACACACCAAACAATACATTTCCAGTATAATATGGCCTCGCCTTGTATAGATTTTCCGTACAATGAAAAGTCCGCATTAACTGGTTTTGTATAGCTTGACGTGGTCGTCGCGCGTACTCATGCAATAATAATTGTATTTTATTCTATAATTTAAACAAACCTTAGCAAATGCTCAATTATTTCTGGAATTGTAATTAAGTATTAAGTAATTTGAAATGTGAAGTTGCAATAGATATTGTTTTATGTTGGTAGCCAATTTTCTTTTAATTTCCATAAGAAAATGAGAGAAACTCGTAAACAGCAAGACTTGTACCTACTGAGTATTTAGTGAGAGGGACGTTAAGTTGGTCGTAAGTTATTTGTGATTGCCTACAAGTATATTTGTATTAACTATGCAAATACCTACATTGTTGCGGGTCATAACCATAAAGAATTATAATTTTGTAGACTGTCTCAAATGAAAACTATATAACAATAGCTACTATACTGACTTAAAAAACATCATGTCATCAATGCCTTGCACGCAAATTATTTAGCATTTCGGCAATTTTTACGTGGATTCTAGACTTACTTTCCATTATAGATCTACAATATTTTCGTTCACGAATCACATGCACTAGAATTTGAATTTTGGAATGTCATTGACAGTTCAGAACACAAAACCTCCTTCATTATCGACTGTATAACCAGCCTGCTACACTGAAGTAAACTTATCAGTACAGGCGGGAAACCACAGAACTAAAATAAATGTACATAATTAAAGTTTGATATAACGTTGCAAATTTTCTTGACCTACACACTTTATGTGGTCTTATTATGGTATATTTTATGGTGTTTTGTACCTTTGATTTTGCAGTGCACTAACTTTAATTCTTATTGGTATAAAGTTCATACTAGAGGAAGTAACAGAGAGAAGGCAGGTATCTAAGGTGTAACTAATACATAAGCTATCGTCAATCAACAAATAAGTTTTTCTGTTCGTGGAACAGGTGGACAATTGCTACCGTTCCGCTTACTTGACGGTGTTATGTAAAACGACATTCCTTTGGTCGTTGTCTTGTATTTTATTATGTGCGTCATTGACAAGAGTGTTCGATCTGGTACTCTGCGGGGAGTACCTGGGCATAGAGTAAGGCTAAGGAGGCTGTTGCTAGAGGAGGCATAGACTAAACTTTCCTGTCGAATCAAGCATGTCTAAATGCGTCTTAGTTTACTCGTACTGTGACACAAATGACGTTCAGAAAATGGCGACCAGTGAGAGAAATAGTAAGTACCCTCAACGCATTTAAGGCATCATGAATTTTGCATGTGCGACTGATGAGCATGTCCTGAAGTATCGACTTATATCGAGTGGCATAAGTCATTAACCATTTTACTGAACTGGGTATCGACCCAGTGCAAGTAAAATGGTTAATAAGTCATTATGCCACCAAGATTTTCTTCAGTGGCAGACTCTGAAGTCTGTCTTTGTGCCCGGCCCGGTTGATGGCAATAGGCCCGCCTCCGTTTACATAGGACTTAAACAACTGACGAAATGTGGATGTCCTGTAAGAATGTGTGGATTACAGGTGTGATATCGCTGAACATTACACAAAGCGCCATCTAGTGCCACACTAAGTAACGAGGCTTGTGTCGTGGACGCCAGATAGTTGATATACTACATAGATAGTTTTTGTTTATAAATACTTATACTTACATCCATGACTCTGAAACAAAAGCCCATGCTCATCACACAAAAATTTGCTCCTACCGAAATTCGAACCCTACGACCGTAAGGCAACCTTTGATGTTGATGCATGATGATATGTTATGCCAGCTCTAAACGTCGACGATTCCGTGCTCTGTATTTCCCTGTGACTGTACTAGGTACAGGTGCAGGCAGCCGTGGAACGCGGCGATATCATCTGTCATTCGATGTGATTAGTGACGCTCGTGTTTTATACCCTGTGCTCCGGATTCCGTAGTTTATTTATGTACTGAGTAGCATATAAATTAGTTCGGGGAACTAGGTTTATACAATGGTCAATACAGTTCTTTTGCTTTTAGTGTGACAAGCGAAATGCATCAGTTATTAGATGACCTTTTCTTCTTTCATTTAGAGTTCTTTTTGCTTTACTTCTTTTCAAAATTGAGTGGATATCAGCTTTCGCGAAGGAAACTGAACATGCATTCAAACCACGTTAGAAAACTGACAGTGTCATAATTGTTAATGAAATATTGATTCTGATGCTCTTGAATGTAACACGACTAGCTTCATACCTACCTACTTCAGACCTCTACCTATGGTGGAACATAACTTTAGTCAAAAACATTGTGAATTTTTATGGAAACCAATAATGTGAAGAAAGAATAAATGAATTGAAATAAATAACAATTAACACGATATGACGACATAACTGTAGTTATTTTTCAGTACTAGGTGTGTGATTTGAGACGAGACCACGGGGCGGGTAAATTTTTATTTGGTTTTTCCTATTTAAGGAATTTCTCAGTTGCAGCTCAGCATTTACCCCCGGATGATGGCTTGCCCCCTGTTACTTATGGGACTTAAACAAAACTGGCTACATGTGGCAGTACCATTAGTTACACTGATCACATAAGCTAATGATGTTTTGTCCAACAAAACTTAAAAGTTCTTTAAACCCTTTAATTTCCACAAACACTCAACAAAACAACGATGAACTCTATTCAGAACAACATAAAACAACGCCTGTAAACTGTTTACAGTAATTACATTTGAGTTTCAGTCGTGAACTGAAAAATGTCCTCGCAGTGACGTTTGTTATTACCGAAGCATAAACGAGTGACGGCGGCGGCGCGCGGCGTCGTAAGTGGCGATAATAACGCTTCGTCTGGTTGATGTATGGAGGTGGAATGGCTGATGGAAAATAAAGTATATAGTAGTCTGCATGTAGGTTGGTGGAAGAAAATGTTTGTTTCATGTAATACTGGCTGGGGAGAGTTGTTTGGTCTATGTTTTTTTTTTCTTTTTTACAAGAACGCTTGGTTCTTTTTTCAATTTTCTGATACATTTTTATTTTATTTCAATTGTATGATGACACACCAATCAGTACCGCATTAAGTATGACAGCTTTTAAAAAGTATGTTGTGTCAACTTTTTAAGAGCTGTCAAAATGCGGTTCTCTCATAGATTTTGTATCATAAGGGCACGCTGTGACGTCACTGTTCAGTCAATTCCATGACTCGACTATTTATTGATTTCAAAGCAACTAAAAATCGTAATAATTGGCAATTAATTGAAAATAAATCGGGTTTTCAGACCCAAAATAAAGTTTTTTTTTAAGAGATTAGTGTCTTGGAATTATTGTTTTATGATGTCGTCTACCCTATATTGTGTGCTTATCTTGTGTCTTTAATTTGGTACATATTAGCATTTAGTGTCTTTGATTGGAGGTGATGAAGAAAAATGTTACGTCTGTGTACTTACGAGTACGTTGGTTAAAGAAAAGTTTCTGTGGCTTTTTACTTAATTATCCTAATGACACTCAGCAAATCGGATGAGTTTTTTCGAAGGTGCCTTCTACTTCCAAACTTAAGAACCTTACCTCTTTAATAAAATACATGTAATACTATAGATTCTCTGGGGATCGTGGTATGTTTTCTTTTAAACTAATCCCGTAACACGGAAATAAGTTCAGATGTTCATTAAAATGGTGACGGTTGTCTTGGTTATTCGTAAAAAATCTTTCACGATGAAAATTGTGCTACCTCAGCCATAAAAGTAGCTTAGAGACCAATTACTCGAAAACTCCTTACACTAAAAAAAATTACTTAAATGGATAGTAGTGTTAGTAATTGACTCTGTAACAATAAACTGCGTAAATGATAAATTATATTTATTCAGCAAGTAGGTTTTCTCAAACACTTTTACACGTCATTTTTTTAAAACTAGATGGGGCCGGTGATGTTTCGTACCTGACTACTCTGAGAAGAAACAGCCGAAACAAACTCAGAGGTCATAGTCTCGTTTGAAATCCAGACAATCTTGCTTAATTCACATGAGGACTATGCAGATTACTGTTTGAGATAGTCTTTTGAAGAAAGAACCACACAGATTTGAGTGGACCTGTCCAGTCAGTGCAAGCATTTGTCAGTTATCGTGTAGCTTGTTTATTGTAAAAACGTATACACTATACATGCCACATCTGAACGTTCTCTCTCGTTTACACGTATTCGGTGCCCACAACAGTTTGACACATGTCACTTAGTACCTCCTAGCCAGAGTCCTACTGTATAATTTTTATATAACTTAATTCATAATTTCACGCTAATGTTTTAAACTTTTACCTAGTAAGCTATCTCAGGAATAACCCCATATTATGTCGGGATTAGTCATCAAAATGTGACGTCACATATCATTTAAATCTCGTCGTTTACAGTTATGTACAGATGTGTATTTAAATACAGATTGACACTAATTAAACGGGTCCGTTTTATGCCCGGCTAGTGTGCCAGAGATCGGAGATTCTTAGGGCTGATAGATTTTGTTTACATGAGTCTTAGTAAGTACATGGTTATCAATAGTAACCAAGAAATCTATGAAACTATAGAATGGGGTTTCATAAAACGGTAGGTTTTGGTATAGACCCCTATAGGAATACCTAATTTCTGGCTACTGGTTTGCTCTTGGAGTTAGAAGTTTCGGAATTGCAGTAATTTCAGACACAGACTTCTAAAACGACTATTAACATAATATAAAAACAAGTGAAGACTGTGTTTTGTATTAATTAGACAATACAAAAAACAAAAGACGTCTACATAATTTCATAAGCTTCAGGAAATGTAAAAGACAATTTGAGTTTTATGATGAGAAATGCCTGTAACGACAAAGATAATGCAAGAAGGAGCCACCCCTAACATCCGCAGACCATTTGCCGCGATCATTTCACTAAGATAGCAAGATTTAGCTCGAAGAT
Source organism: Xestia ashworthii (assembly GCA_950022955.1). NCBI lineage: Eukaryota > Metazoa > Arthropoda > Insecta > Lepidoptera > Noctuidae > Xestia > Xestia ashworthii. The sequence goes on along the minus strand of OX465570.1, from coordinate 13,711,326 downwards.
ACACTTCTGAACAATCTGTTAACGTGGTATATTTTCAGATACACCATTTTGAATACAAGAATAAATTACTTGTTCCAAACGATTAATGGCTGCGTGGGTTGGAAAGTAATTGGACATTGAACTGACAAACTAAATACGACGTTATGATTGTCATCTCTTTAAGTGTACTCATTTCTTTATTGATAGCTTGTCTTGTCACGCGGGTCGATCTACAGGATAAGCTACTATAGCCTAGTTTGGTCCGTGGATGGGTGACATACCATTACATATCGAGTTTCCTCCGTGTCTCGAGAGCACGTTAAGCTGTTGTTGGTCTCGGCTGTAATTTGATCTTTGGCAGTCGTTATAGATAGTCAATGGCAATGGACAAAAGTCTGACAATGAGTCTTATCAAGGGTATCGTAATACCCAGTACTAACTAGGTTGTGGAGGTAAGACTGGAAGCCGACCCCAACATAGCCATAGTAATTTGTATCTGAATTTACACACAGAATTATCTACACAGTTACAGTTGGAAACAGGCTAGGCAGATGGTCAGACCTCAAAGGTAGCTGCGTCAGACTGGATGCGGATGGTGCAGCTTCCTAGAGGCCCATGTTAAGCAGTGGGCTATGGACTGCAATATGATGAGATCTGGGTATTCCCGCGATCATGATGCTTGCAACAGCGTCGAAATATCGGGTGCTCGAAAAACCGAAAGAAAATCACGGATATAATCCCGTAAGTTCTTTAAGTGTATGATGAGATCTTTTTTTTTATAATGGCCAATGGAAAATATAGTTTTCAATACTCTGTCTACAGTGATTGAAAACGTCCTGAGAAAACCGGTGTGTACTTGAGGCAAATAATAATAATAATAATAATAATAATATTCCACAACTATCACACAACGCCATCTAGTCCCAAGCTAAGCAGAGCTTGTGTTATGGGTACTAGACAACTGATAAACATACTTATATATTTCTAAATACATACATATTATAGATAAATTACACCCAGACACAGAACAAATGATCGTGCTCATCACACAAACATTTGTCCTGGGTGGGAATCGAACCCACGACCTCCGGCATAGCAGTCAGGGTCACTAACCACTAGACCAACAGGCCTGTCAAAGAAACCCAAGATCTGTGATATCAACCAACAGCATTGAGTTACAGGCTTACTATATACAGACGCTCCTCTATGGTCGCATATTTTTTTTCCGTGTTTATCTGCAGATGGTCTAAATACTTTAATTATCAAAAAATGACATTAAGATAGTACCGACAGTTGAAAATGCTTCAGGGTGGTCCTTTACAAGTACCAACATAACTCTAACCATAAAATTAATAAAATAACATACAATTACCCTATTTATTTAATAAAAAAAGGATAATCCCTTAATTACACCAAAATGACTCATGATTGCCGTATTAAAAAAAAAAAAACTATTATTTTTATGGCAAGCTCAATAAACTCGGCGAGGATGATTGTTGGCTGTATAAATAGTCCCCTTTGCCATGTGGGTGTGACAAATATTATTTTTTACAGAACATTGAGTTACACAAGTGCGTGTTTATTCACACTTTGAAAGCAAATCTGATGAAAACTGATTTTTATTGCCAGTCATCGACATTTGATGGAGTTTGATGAAAATAAATGAGACACTGTTTGGAGATACTAATTGATTTCGACAAGTCGAGAAGACAACTCAATAACAGCTAAGTAATCAGTAGAAAAATCTTGTTTTACCTACTTTATTTTCTGTAGTTTAAAAACAGCTTCTATTTTCTTGTCATTCAAAACGTTAGATATGGTAAAAATATCTTACTTCCTATTAATATTATACTTAAAACCCTATCCAGTTGAGGTAAAATATGGGACCTAAATATATTTATAACCTAGATAGGATACTCAGGATACTTTTTATCCCGGTTGGGATAATTCTCGAACTTCACGCGGGTGGGCTTAAGCAAGTTCTAAATAAATCTTGCAGTGCCAGAGTGCCTATATCAAAAACCTCCATAGAATTACAAATACATACCAACTTGTAATATTCTATTGTTTAAAAATGTACCTACTTAGATGAATTTCTATTACCTAGGTACCTATTGGTTAAATATCCGATCATATCCTAAAACTATTACCGAGTAGCAAATATTTAATAGGGTCAATAAATTTCCCATTCACGGAGTTTCCGCAATAGATTCCCTGGATCATAAAGCTGTGGACACACCGGCGCGGTCCTGCCGCTCGAACGCGCGGGGACAATCGCGATCGCGGCACACAATACAGGGTTATTTTGTCATTTTCCAAACCACTACTCTACAGGGTTTTATACGCACTTTTGTCCGTAAGACTGGGCTGTGATTGGTCCTTTGTTGGGGGTAATAGTTTTATGTTTGTTTTTATTAGTTTTTTGTGCGGTGTTTTTTTTTTCTTTCGGTTGGTAAAATGAATTAAATGTTTACAGTAGCTGAAAACAATAAATTAAATTGAATTACTGGCACTAATTTTAAAACAGAAACTTTAATTCTGGGGTTGCTTTTTAATACTTACAACTCTTTTTTTTCTGAAGAATTAAGCCTCTTTCACATCCTTCCTGCAATTAACATGTCCATCAAAGTCCCTACCAATCCGTCATTGGACACAAACATTGGCCCAACCTTGGCCATGCGTCCACATGCATGACAGATTAAGATCTGTCAGCATAACATTGTGTTTGTGCCCACACGCAACAGATGTAATAACTGATAACCCAATGCTGAGCATATACCGCTTGATAATTGAATGAGCATGTTTTAGATTCATTTCGTTTTATCTGTTTAGAAATAATTGTAGAAAATATGAAACGATTGAACAATACATAAATGTGGTGCACTTTGAAATGCTATCATGACTTCTGCCATGATAACGCCTACGTATTTGATTGCCTGCAAATGGTACCTATTGTTCAAGTGATGCATGATATTAAATTGTTACCTAGCTTTTGAGTGCAGTCGTAACAATATTTTTTATGCTTGCATTTTGCTGCACGACAATAACATTTATTTTAAACTAGAAAATATTAGTAGTAACAAAAAAGAAAGCCCTTTTTTGATCGTCACTATTAAAGCAGAGTTGATAAACATAAATTACACTAAAAAATATGTCTTTTAAATGAACCAGAAAGCGGCAAAAAATCACATTACAACCGGTCCCCGAAACCAAACTTAACAAAATGCGCAATCGTGTTGAAGCGTACCGAATCACCCTTCCCTTGCGACCCTTGCTATAACATTAGCACAGATTAGGGGCTTCCACCAATGTTGTCTTTAGCTAAATGAGTTCTTGCTTAACACCCTACACATTGCGCAGTACCCACTACATCTTTGCATGTTTGTTGAAGCATTAGCAGCATTGAAAAGCTTCGCAATCGTAAAGTGTGAATGATATTGCGAAATAATTTGGGGCTTTGTTCAGGAGTGCATAAAATTGAATTCTGTTCAATAAAAGTATTGACGCAAGTGTTAAGGTTGCTGTTAATTAAATTCTCACACTGTTTATGTTTCGATTAAGTGTTTTTTCTTGTTATGTATGTTTGAACAATAGAAGCTACGCTGTAAACTTGTTTTAAATATAGCTGTGTACCTATGATTAAAATTCTTTTTAGGGTTCCGTAGCCAAATGGCAAAAAACGGAACCCTTATAGTTTCGCCATGTCTGTCTGTCTGTGTGTCTGTCTGTCTGTCTGTCTGTCCGCGGATAATCTCAGTGACCGTTAGCACCAGAAAGCTGAAATTTGGTACCAATATGTATATCAATCATGCCGACAAAGTGCAAAAATAAAAATTTAAAAAAACATTTTTATTAGGGTACCTCCCCCAGACGTAAAGTGGGGAGCGATTTTTTTTTTAATTTTGACCCTGACGTGTGATATATTGTTGGATAGGTATTTAAAAATGAATAGGGGTTTTCTAAAATCATTTTTTGATAATATTAATATTTTAGGAAATAATCGCTCCGAAAGTCAAAAACAATGTGTCCCCCCCCCCTCTAACTTTTGAACCATAAGTTTAAAAAATATGAAAAAAATCACAGAAGTAGACCTTTATATGAACTTTCTAGGAAAATTATTTTCAACTTGATGAGTTGAATAGTTTTTGAGTTATATAGCACTTTTTCAAAAAAAACGCAAATGATAACTTTGTTTTTCATACAAATACTATGAAAAACAAAGTTATTTTTGCTGACGAAAAATGTTGGTATTTTTAATGGTCTGGGAAGCTACGGAACCCTACAGTGAGCGTGGCCCGACACGCTCTTGGCCGGTTTTTTTATATGATGAGCGTAAAGTGAGAAACTAACCAGGAAAACCACTCCTTATTTAATACTAGATTCTGCGAGCGGCTCGCCTGCGTGAAGTTTGATGATGAATTGGCCAATGGGATATAACTAAACTATCTGTGTGCAAATTGCAAATATCATCCAAATCCGTTGAGTAGTTTTTGCGTATAATAGTAACAAACATTCATGCATCCATTTCACTCACAAATTTTAGCATTTATAATAGGTATTAGTACCAAGTGAAAACCGATGCTATGAATCTTTCATGACGATTTTTTTAGCGCTGGCTTTCTTTTCCCACATCGTAAACTTATTCTCAACGCAAACCAAATAAGAATTAGTTCCGTGCACAAGTCTGGGCTACAATTAGGGTAGTTCCGTGCCGTTTCGCCGTCAAGACGGTAGCGTGCCGAGCTATCGCGCGTCCGATCGCGCGTTAAACCGCGCGGTCGCACGGAATCGCGACAAATCACTGGAATTACGAACTAGCCCTCATTAGCAGCTATATTTTAGAAAGTTTACCGTTAAGTTTAAGTTTAAAGTTTACCGAATGTTAAAAGTAGTGATTGTGAGATAATATTGAATAAAGAGAAACTCGAATTCGTAGATAAAACTGTTTTCCTGGGGCTTACGCTTGATTCAAGGCTTCAATGGGGTTCTCATTTAACATCTCTTGCGGGGCGCTTAAGTTCAGCAGCATATGCCATTAGGAAAATCCGTCAATTCACTGATGTAGATACCGCTAGACTAGTCTATTTTAGTTACTTCCATAGCATAATGTCTTACGGCATTTTGCTGTGGGGACGGGCTGCTGATATTGAGTCTATATTTATTCTGCAGAAAAGAGCCATCAGAGCCATATACAATCTTCGTAGGCGCGATTCTCTAAGGGAACTGTTTAAGGAAATTAACATCATGACTGTATATTGTCAATACATCTATGAAAACATAATGTATGTCAGGAAAAATCTGCATCTTTTTGGTAAAAGAGGTGACAGACACAATTACAGTACTAGAAATAGAGACCAATTAGTTCAGCCAGGCTTCAGACTCGCTAAAGTAGACTCGTCTTTCATGGGGTACTGTTTGAAATGCTATAATAAAATTCCACAAAGCATTCTTAAACTAAATGAAACCAAATTTAAAACATGCATTAAACGCACACTGTGTAAGCAAGCATATTACAAATTGGACGATTATATCGCTGATAAAAATGCTTGGGTCAATGCCGGTCCTGCTCCACAAGGACAGGGGCGCATAAAGGGATAGCGCTAATTTGTGTTGTTGGAGCTGCTGAAGATTGTACAACTATCTTTGCATTGTATAAATTCAATATCTTTAGTATTATATAACCTCATATTCCATATTGTGTGAGTGCTATGTACTAGAATGCTATCATTCGCTGGAAACCTACGTTTTTTATTTTATTTATTTTTTTTGACTTGAATGTGCCCTGGCGGTTATGAGTATGTCATGCTCACTCAAATGTCTCGCTGATGGTGGCGCGTGTGTCGGACCATTTAGTTCCCTTCAAAATGGTTGAGCTGAATGGTGCTGATCCATGCGTCATGTTCGTGAACGGGCGCTGTCAGTTGTGACTGGTCATGTCTTAGTCGCCATGGTTTATTTGAATTAATTATTTTGTTTTTGGGTTGTATTTTGTTTTTGTTTTGCTATGGACACTTTTATCGTGCAAATCTTGCTACATTGTTCTCACATAATATACCATCTCAACATGATTGATGTAACCAAGATTTTGTAACAATATTTTGATTTAAAAGAGTGTCCATGGAGTTTCTTGCCCGTTCTTCTCCATAGAGATCTACGCTAGGGAATGGGCAACTACAGTACTTTCACAGTTTTTATGTCTTGTGACTGGGACTGTAGCTACATTAAATGTTCATTTTTGTTTCGACAATTCAAAAGTGCCTGTAACTGGCCTACTTGAAATAAATGCTTTGATTTTGATTTTGATTTTGAAAGAAACAACGAAACGAGGACATGGCTGGCTGTCGTGTGTTCCTTACATCAGAATATATGTTGGTGGGTGGGTTATAAATAATGTGACTACGCATGAGAAATGGGTTGGCTAATTGAATTTATGAAAAATGTTCGTGTTAGCTTCGGAATTGTGCTTTGAACTTTTATTTGCTGGTTTTCTGGAAACTACTCACCTAATAATGTGTGTGGATACGATTGCTTGGGACTTTTTTAAATGTGGTCATAATGATGTCCATTACTCTTTTATTTGCATGTGTGACCCGTTATTTCATAACCAAAAGAGAGTACCGTTTCAAAAATATCAATTTACATGAAGTATTAAGGTCTTCAGAAGCTGCCGACCAACCGATGCGTACGCGCATTGGCTGATTAACGCGGCAGCGGCATGCGGTATAGCAGCAATAAACGGAACAACAACACATTGTGCACCTCCCACTGTACACAAAACGACTTTTTCAACGTCCTACTCAAATATTAGGCCGGACACACACCGCCCGAAAGAAAAAACAGATAACGAGTTGCACTGCTACCGGTCAAAGCAGCCGCCCGTGCCGCCGACCAAGTAGGGGCGGGGCGCGTCACGCATAAAACAAACTGAGGCGACGCGTGCGACCGAGACAGAGACACACAACCTCCACAGGCGAAACGCGACAGCAACAGCCCGGTGCTACACACACCTAATTTAAAACTCGAAAATAAATTGATGGTGAGTTCAAAACAAACAGATATGGCTGACAAAAAAGGACGGCCGCATACGAAATCTTCATTAGCGAGCGAGCTAGAACAAGGGCGCCGGCGAACGTTCCTAATTTAAAAAGCATCGAAAGCAATCGCGACGGTGATTCGACATTAATACGGGTTTTACAAAATTCTCATTTCTTACTCATTCACCGGTGATGATTTTTCATAAAAGGGAAACAAAACAGTATGACGCTGCTGAATCGTGATTGTAATGAATGAGCTGCGGTTATTAGCAAATTGAGGCCGTTAAAATGAAATTATCTCTCAGTAGCTTCGTTTCTAACGTAATTAATGGCCTAATAAATCTGTGGAAACCTAGTGGAGGAGTAAATGAGTTTGAGTCGTGGAGGTAAATCGATAAACTTTATTTTTATGATTTTACAGCAGGAAAACGAAGCTAGACTAGCTAGACATTTTGTAAAGATCTGTTTCAAGACATTTATTCAGTTGTTATTACGGGATACCTCCTCATACTGGTGTTGAACACAAAAAAAAAAGAAAACACACTCACAAAAAAGCTTGCTTGGTAGAACTTTATAACCTTTTTTGCATTGCACTTGAAACGTCAAAAAAAGTTGCAGATAACTTTTTCCCGCCCTTTTTTGCCCTGGATTGGCGCCAATATTTTGACAGACGCGCAACGAGCCAACACTAAACAGACGCCGATGTTGCCATCATGTTATGAAATATTACTAAGTGGTAGTTCTGATAAGCGGCCTTTTTGCCGGCCCGCATGTGTGTACTCCCTTGATCTTTATGTAATGGCCATTATTTGATTTATTGGGCCATTATTGTGTAACGCAAGTTGATTTATGTGATGTAAGTGAGAAGTCTAACTAAAGGTAGGTACATACAAAATATATGTACATGGATACTTAAAAAGTAATTACCTACGTCTTGGTACAAAGAGATGTAACTCATAGCTGATTTATCTGTAATAAATCTGTAGTAATACATCTATTACACAATATACTTAACGAGTACCTATCAAATAAGAATTAAACATTGTTATAAACAATCATGAATAAGCATAATTTCAAAATGTTTTATTACTAAATAAGAGACGTAATAATACAGGGTAATTAATAAGCCTTCAAGTTAAGTATTATTAAAAGCAAAATTTATCGTTTCAGACACTATAAAAAGTGCTGGCAAATATAACACTAGTTTCCTAAAACAACGCATAAAATTAATGCGACCCGTTTAAATATGGCCACCCACTGCATTTGCACAAAAAGTGCGGAAACAATATGTCAGAATGTCAAGACAATACATTTTATTGCACAAGTGTGTTGACTTTTGTTGAAAAACAAAAACCAAGGGTCAAGACCATGCGACCACACGTACGCGTTAAGCAGACGTTTTGACTTTTGACCAACTAACTATATTTATCAGGTTTTGTTGGTAAACAAAGTTGGGTAAAGTTTTTTATGTAAAACTATTTAGAGATTCATGGTGATCTCGGAGTGAAAGAAATATTCTTTGAACGAAAGCTGCTGTTCAGAGGAAAGCATCATTTTACATATTTTTGTTTTGATTGGGCTAACAGTTTCTTCTTCACAAACAAAACGCTTTACCATAAGATGATAAGACTTCATAATGACACTGCGAGTTCAGTGGTTTCATTGGTTAAGCTCGCACAAAAAAAAAATAGACACAAAACTTCTTTCTTTTCCCTTGAACAATCCGACAAATCAATTCTAAAACACGTATCATACAAGCCCACAAGAGAAACCGCGGCATAAAGCAAAGAGTACATCGATAATAAAGAGCTATTCGCCGCGTTTAATGACGGTACATCTTGTTCTACCGGCAAATTGGTAACCCGACCCCGTGACCCGTGTGTGGGGCCGAGATCTTAATGTGTAGTGTGCACACTGCCTTATAATGCGAGCCCTGAATCGGAAGCTTTAGATTTTTGATTCGAGTATTGTGGATATGAGATAAGTGTTTGATTTTGGAATTTGGCATTTGATTTTTGAGCCGATGCAATTGTTTTTAAATAAAGAATGTATCAATTGGTTGACTTTTTGCATAGTTATTCTTTCTGCGTCGTGTCGATGATTATCTTAAGTAATTATTTGAGTTAAATTAGCTTCTACCAGAACTCAATTCTGCCACATCGACGGCATTGGCAGTGGCTTTGGATAGGTCCTTCAAAATGCAGGTGAAGTTGCACAAAGAGCAGGCCTGCAGAAGTTTGGCCAACGTAACGTTTATTTTGTTTAATATAGTAAGTAATGTAATATTTGTCGAAAGAGAAAGCTCTTCCAACGGTTTAAGAGAAAAGCAAAATTTATAGAAAAAAGAATAAGCGCCAAAAATATCCGTTTCAAATAATTATATCCATTCTATAAAATCAGAAATTAATGACATAGCAACCTCTTATTATTCCTCACATCTTATTAAAACAAAACACGAGCACATATTAGGAGCCGGTGTGTGTTGCTCACATCAGGTACAGGCTGTAAGAAAAGTCGGCATATCAATTAGAGTATATGTAATGAAGGAACAACTTCGAGTAATGAGATATAACTTGATACTCCATACTCCAGGAACACCAACCCTTGTGCTTGGCGCAATTTAAAGAAGTTAGCGGGTACCTTGCGGGGTAAGGAGATTTCTTCTTGAGGATCTAGGTCTTAATTTACTCATATTTATCATTTTTATTCAAATATCATCCTTGCTATTTTGTTTCACAAATGTTGCTAGTTACTTTGTATTAAAATAATTATGTACCTACTTACAATCATTTCTAAAAAAAAAAGTTTATTCCAATTTAGCACGGGCGTTTCTTACAGAAAAGGACAATTGGAATTTTAGTCAATGAACACTTTTGAAAGCTCTATGTGAAATTGTGAACTATCAAGAAAACCGTACCTGGTCTTACATTTTCATTTAAAAGAATACCTCAATTAATTCAACGTCCTTGAATTTAAAAAATCTTACACCAAAAACAGTTCAAATTTAACAACGCCAAACTTAAACCTAATGTAACAGATCCATTAACCGACAAACCCTTATAAACGAAGCATGTTTATTATTTGTATCTCAAGCACATGTAATTTATGCAAAACTAGGTAACCTTTTCAAACGGGTAACATCGTTAACTCGCATCTTTGCTAACGATTATTATACTATTGGCAGTAATTGGGTTTGTTACTGCGTCCATACAACAGGGTTACCAACGTTAAAATTAAAAGTTGGATTATTAAAACCTTTTGTTTGATATATCGTCTAATAAATTGTAGTTGTTAATTTATTTCCTGATTTATAGTACCTTTTCTGCGAAGAAAAAATAAACATGACGGAAAAACACATTGTATTTTTTGTTCAAAACGTGAAACAAAATAATGAGAATTAATTAAAACAAGTAGCTGTCATTACCTTTACCTTTCATACTTAACAAGTTGCAATAAAAACAACAATAATAAACACCGTAAAAAATAAACTTTAAAACGTTGTACATTGTTTTTGTTGAAAAAGGCAAATAAAAAAAAAAGTAGTTCACGACAGCCCTTATTATCAAGCGTGCGTGCCAGAAGTCAGCCATCTTTACGATCAACTTATGTGACGTAAGCACGCGAAGGTAGGGAACTATACTTATTGGTACTGTTGGCTCACGTAATCCATCCATCCATGGATACATTGCTCTTTTAAAATAAAAGACGCTCGGATCTTCAACTGCAACGGTTTTTTAAGGCAACAATGTATTTTGAAGAAGGACCAACATTGGCCATTATTCTTGGGCCATAACTCATAATTTATTGAAATGCATTTAAACTAGCTTGCCACTTACCTAGTAATTAAATTTTATTTTTAATTTTCCATGAAAGGGCTTGTAGAACATCGGTGTACCAATGTAATAACTTAATTATGCAAAGATGCATAACTTTCCATAATCAACGTACTACGCCTATATTATCGCAGTAATTAAATGAATTAATGAAGCAATTATCGATTTAACGTTAATTTTGAATAATGTGAAGTTTACCAGTTATTTAAATGCGTTTGTAGTCTTCCAAGTTAAAGTTGAATAACGTTGGTATCAGGTTGAACGTCTGCCATCAATTATGACAGATTGTAATAACTTGGTAATGTGCTGGCCTCTTTATCTAAGTTAGGGTAGCTTACTTAAGAAGACCAAAGCTAACATAATAATTCACTTCTCATAGAAAAGTGTTATAAAATCACGCCGTCTGGCTCACCCAGAGCCAGACGGCGTGATTTTATAATACAATAATATATTAAGTAAGTCTATGTTTATTGGATGACTCAAACTATTGGTCATAACAGATTCTTGATTCGACAAATTATCGTGACAATATAAATTACATTTATTTGCGATACAAACGCGGATGTGCTTATATTTGATTTTTATTGACATTATAGTTACGTCAAAGCTATATTGCCGTTGACGGCAGTCAAAGATATATTAAATAAAAAAACAATCGAAAGGAAGAACCACAACAGAGAGAAAAATATTTATGAAAGTGTAGAAAGGCTATCACTAGATCTTTGTTTTTCAATGTCATCCTTTGCCTCAGTGACGTCTTGAAAAAAAAAACCATTCCCTAATTGCCAAGTTTAAATTGACACGTTTCTTTTAGACCAACAGCAACCAGTTGGCTTTTGCTATAGTAGATTAAATTATTTTCACGCTGTCCCGTTTGTCATAAGTTTATTTCAATGAATTTAGTAAAAGGCTACATTACAAATTCAATTACCAGACAATAATAAACTCTACTTAGCCAAAGTCTGAGACGCAACTCATAATAAGTAAGTAGCCATTTGTCGTTATCATAAGTACTGTTTAATACATGGTTATGTTGAGCTGAGGCTCATATTCTACACTTAAATGTCGTTACCCACGGCTAAGCGCTTTGAGCACAATGTTATTAGTAGCCAATATATGTAAGTGAAGGGAAAAATGGTTGTTTGGGAATACAAGGACACTATAAATCATTTAAAATGTGTAGGGAATGCACATTACTCTACCATGAAGCCTAGACAAGTAGCTATGTTTTTGAAAAAATGACTCTTTTGCTTTTGTAGTCAGTTGACAGTTAGTTGATAGTTGTCTTGTTTTCTTTGTTGATTGACGGAAAAAATATTATGTAGATTTCCTTTTTTTGAAAAAAAAAATCTACCTATTGGTCTCTCACCTACGGGGATATATGAATACGTACCGATTGCTTTCAAACTTGGCCAAAAAATCGAAACGGTCAAAACTTAGGCTAAGTTCGTGAATGGGCGGAATTCGTCCATGGGGGGCGGTTTTTCTAAAATCAGTTTTTTGGCCATAACTTTTTTCCTATGGAAATTTTTTGAATTGTTTCTCATTTTTATCATTCTGAGTACGAATACGGACATCGTTAAATTAAAACTTTTTTGATGCAACCCCTAAATTGGGGAGGGGGTTGAAAATTCCAAATTTTTTGCGAAAAAAAATCATATCTCCTAAATAGTAAACATTTTGAGCGTCGCAAATATTTTTTTTTGAAAGCAAATTATTTACTTTACAATTGTTACCTTCAAAGTTTAGCGATAAAACTTATAGTTTTCGAAATAAAAAATTATAACTAAACATTTGAGCGCGTTTCCATGCTAAACTCTTATGAGAGAATTTAAAAAGGGTAAACTTTCCATTACAGTACAACGATTTTGAAATCATATTTTTTTTTGTAGATTGTATTAACTCTCTATACAAATTTTCAATAGTCGGACGCTCCAGCACCTTCTTTTTTTCTTGGTGTGGTTCTTAAATTCTTGATATATTATGGTCTTGATAAATATGTATCTACTTACTATACTTAAATGTCAGCCGGTGTCTTTTTGAGCAGCCCACGCACTTTTTTGCCTGATTGTATTTTATTGTCCGTGTAGCGAATTATTGTTCTGTGTGGTCTACCAATAAATTAACTTGAATTCCATAATACTGATGTCAATGTCATAATAAAAAGTTCCATTGAGTTATCGACAATTTAAAAAAAAAGAGTTTTGAATAAATTAATACCTTCAATCAATTATCGAGCTTGCAAATTAAAAATGAAACGTTCCATTTTTAAAACTATTTGCGGTTTTTTATTATCGACCACAACGCGTCGAACCTTTTTCAGCGTTCGAAAGTGTTGCTAGCGGGGTATTTTTGCTGCACCTTTACCTGGCAACACTAGCCAATATGGCGGAGGACTTAAGGCCAAATTACATGCGACAAGTAAATTACGTTCACAATTACACGCTCCGCAACCCATAATTGGATAAAGAGGAGGTTTATTTTTATTGACCACCGGCCTTAAGTAGGTAATTAATATGACTTCCGAGAGAAATAAAATATTTTTGAACTTATTATGTTATTTTTCCGTGTTAATTGATTAACGCTCAAGTTCTTTAAATATTTTTTTGCGGTTTTTTTTACATTCTCATTTGAGTCTGACGTCTGTATCTTTTAGAAAAAAGCTGAAAAGTCTCACAATATGTGCTTTAATAACTAAGGCAGGTGCAATGCAAGGGTACACCATTAACACCATGTCCTTCAAGACGGTACACAGTCAAATTGCTTGCCAGCACAATTTGCCAGAGGCAGAATCATCATCTTCCTAGCCAACTACATATGTTGAGGCCGGCTTCCAGTCTAACCGCACGCAGCTGAAAACCAGTATTCTACATGGAGCAACTTCCTAATCTTAGCTTCCACAACCCAGTTAGTACTTGGTAATATGATATACGCCTTGGATTATAATGATGTTTTAAATTATTTTAGAAATAGAATGTATGAAAAGGTTTGGGATGGGACCTTCATTGTCAATTTTGAACTAAGGATTTTCTATGTAAAAGCTTCGAAACACAAAAACTGACTCGAAAGTTTAAGCATAGACTAAAGTCAGATCTCGTTTTGTAGTGAGGCGACATATCGTCAGTCCATGGTCTACATTTCTGGCCTTTCAACCTCATAAGCGTAAGTTTAAATGAGTATCCACTTAGCAATATTGTATCATGTTAATATATTTGACTTCCTGACACCCATTGGCATCCAACCTAGCCCACAATTGTGCATAAACGGCTGGCATGGCTCATTACTCCTAAGTATACAAAATTACAGCTGAAATTATATGCTGCCAGTTATCTACTAACAAATTAAATTATGTATTTGTATTGGAACGTTTAGGTTAAGTATTGTTTGCGAGGTTAAAGTAAAGGTTAAGTTTGAAAATGTTATAAGTATTGACTACATTATTCTGTACTTTGAACTTATTCTTTATGAAGCTACGTTGTCCCACTGCTGGGCAAATGCCTCCCCATATTACTCTTTCAATCCGATAAAGTTTAATTTTTCGAGGTTGAAAAATTAATTATTATCAAATTCTTATTCTTTACTGAAATGTCGTAGGTCAATAAGAAATCGTCGAGTTAAGGAAAAGTCTGTTGTTTTACGCAAAATAACTCTCATCACCATCATATCAGCACTGAATCACTCACTGCTGCTGCTGGGTATAGGCCTCCCCTTTCTTCTGTGACACTTCCCGCGAGTTTTATTTCATAGACCCATTAACGACCTTTTAGAACGGCCCTAAGTAGTTTATTTTCTAAGTAGAATGCAAATCACGCAACTAAAGGTTTCAACAAACATATAGTACTTAGATTACAAATGAGACAAAGTAGTAGTCACATTAAGAAAACTACATAATCTACAAATAATTGGCACTGACAAAACTCAAGACAATTTTACGTAAAAATATGCTACGAGTACAAATGAACTGAAGAATTTACGCTAATCCGTGAGAGCGGCAACTTTTGAACTTGCATGACCAACTAAAATCCTCTTTAAGCAATTTACAATAAGAACTAGAATTATCTTTAACTGCTAATATTCGCCGTAACAAAGATATCCTCCGAGCCAGCCCAAGCTAATATCGTCTTTGAGTGGTAGTGATAAGGTTGTTGTGGTGTGTATATGTTAAATATGTGAGTTGTTAAGTGATCTAGTACACAGGAGATCATGATCGGGCGCCCGAGGCCGCCTCATTAAAGAGAACTAACGATGTAATTGGCACACAGTCGAAGTAACCGCTAAACTACGGAATTGGATGATTGAGGAACAGTTCAATAGCTCGTGCATGCATGCAGTTCTTGTGCATGCATGCAAGTTTAAGTTTTACATACGTCATTAAAATTTTCTATAAATTAACCACAATTTTATGTCAGTAATTTTTATTTTTAATGACTGTTTATAATTCACTTTCGTACTTCAGAAAGACGTTGACTTTCGTAGTTAATTAATAATGACAAAAGTATAATATTATCGTAGTGAATAAAACTAACTTCCTGAAAAGTAATTGGCTAAACATCTTATATGGAAGTTATTGCTTTTAGCTGATTTAATACTTTCTCAGAAACGCGGCGGCTAGGCAGGCATTGGTCTCTCATGCTACGCCCGTTTAATTGCAATCTTGCTGGATAACTTGCCGATATCAACAGTGCAGTGGCGCAACTGGGTTTCAAAAACTAATTTCCACGTGAATAAAAAATTAATTAAAGCAAAAGTAAGGATCATGGAAAAAAGTATTGAGATTATCTATATAATTTTTTTATTGATAAAATATAGTTTTCATTTGCCAATTTTCCCTTTTCAAATGTGCATTTTAATTATATCCTACAACTTTCTCATATTTGAATCTACTCATACAAGTATTTTGCCTTATATATGTGTTAAAGCTGTTTCGTTTCAAACTAGTAACTTCACCATACATCCAATTTCAAACTTACCCCGCAGCACTAACAACTGGCAGTCACGCTAAACGGCCGCGTTATGTCGCTGAACAATGTCGTGTTGCCGGTGGCGCACCCTGCCGGCCGCGCTGGGAACTTGTCCGTTATACCAAATTACGTATACGTCATGTCACATAGCCAATGAATGACAGATCTGCGAGTGAAGTGAACAAAGTGGGCATTTTGGTGTTGGTGTGATTTTGAGTTTTTGGGGCCAAGATTATGAAAAAACTCGACAATTGGTTAAAAAAATATGGGAATGGCTGGAAAAAAAATCTGAACTTTTGAGTCTTCTATTTGAAGCTCTATTTCCGAAGCAGTACATTTTAATAATTAAGGTAGGTCACTTTTGTTTTTTGACGACCCGAATGGCGTAGTGGTAGTGACCCTGCCTTACGTTCTTAGGGTCCTGGGTTCGAATCCCGGTAGGAGCAAATGTTTGTGTGATGAGCATGGACATTTGTTTCCGAGTCATGGATGTTTATATGTATAATAAGTATGTATTTACAAACAAAAAAGTATATATGTAGTATATCAACTATCTAGTGTCCACGACACAAGCTTTGCTTAGTGTGGCACTAGGTGGTGCTGTGTGCTAATGTCCAGCGATATTTATTTATTTATTTATTTACTTTTTTTTTCAAAATAAACCAAAAATGAAAAATGAAAAACGGAAACGACACAAAATCTTCATCAAAATCATGATAAAATCAGCAACCACACAGTCAACAAAACAGAACACTATCTGCCATAAAATAAAAAATCATTCATTCGAGTTTGACTGAAAACCAAATCATAATTCATGAAAATATCAAAATTACTTTCGACAATCTTCAAAACGCCCTTAACCACTTACATTACGGTACATTTTCTCTGAGGAGAGAACAAACTCTCCAGCAAACACAAAATTACTGATCACACTTGACGCGTCAAAAAAAAAAAAACAACAACATGAAAGCATTGATTACAATATTCTAATAGGTTCGCCAATCACCGACGATTAGTCACCAATTAAGTTAACACCAAACAAGCTATGCTCTATCACCATAATTAAAATATTAGCGTCGCGAGTCAGGTGACCATCCGTCTGGATTTGTCCGGACATGCTTGACTGCTAAGTCCCGCGTCATGCATCAGGGTGTGATGCGATCTTGTCAATCATCTGAGCTTTTCGTCACATAACAATAAACTCACGCCTTTTTCATGGAGTTAAGCAGCAACTACATTACGCCACCAGGTTAAGGATCGTACCTTACATTTATTCTTATTGCATCATCCACGATCATACATCTGGTCATATTCTTTCGCCGATTGCGAACAAAACGGACCTGACTATTCGTTAAGGTCAATGAATACATTTAAAAAAACATTAAACGGTCCATAAAACATCTGGTGTTTTTGGCAAATGTCCGCCTTTTCGTCAGGACTTTCCCAATTTCGAGCCCTAGTATTTGGTAACCCTAGTGGCGAGTGAAACCTAACGCCATGGCATGTCCGCTTTCTAACTATCTGATGGTGTAACTATGCAATTATTTTTGATAAAAACTGTACTAACTAGTTGGGGATTTTATGTGTGGGATGTGTCCTGATAAATGAAGATGTTGTAGTGTTAAAATGTTAAGAGAAAGTGTAGCATTTTTTATGGTGCTTGATTTTTGAAGTGAAAACTTTTTTCATGGACCTTGCGTGACCGTCACGTACGCTTTTCGTAGCACTCGTAGCCGATCTGCTACGGTTACGCCGTTTTTTCACTACCATCGGCAGCCCCCAAAGTTTTTTTATTTAGCCTGTTTTTAGCCTATTTAGCCTGTAATTACAATGACGATAGGAATTATTACCCTGACCCCCTGGGTGGACACCCAGGGGGTCAGGGTAATAATTCCTGCAACGAGATTAACAAAAACAGACAAATTGGAAATTAAAAAGCATGTGTCCATTTTTTAACTTCAGCTGTAAGAAATCCAAAATTCGTAATAATGTGATCGTTTATTTTGCGTGTTTTCTCCAGCCGTGTAGAAGTTACTAAAGAGTTAAGCGCTTAAGCTATTAATAAAACCCTTGCTTATTCTTGTAAAATGTACCTTTATAAACACGGATTTCTTTCTTTCCATTTTCACCCATTTGGGTGTTATTATTGACAAAAAACGACGGTAAAAGACTAGAAAGTGCACTGTCTTATTCCTATTTCTTTTTCAAATTCTTTAAACCACCTATCAAACGATCGTAAAATTAGTAAATCAAATGGTTTTGTGCTTAAATCTTAACTAACCTATTAAAACAAATCAAGACTAACAAGCTAACTAGATTTAGAAATTCCAACTTGAAAGCCTAACTGTTTTTAGTGTCTGGGAAAAATATCTTAACTATAAATGATCCACCACCATTTCTGAGGTATTTTTTTGCAGCTGGTAACAATTTGTCTGGCTTTAGGTAAATTACATCAGAATCATTAAAAACATTAAGTTACTATCAGTTAGACTTTTTTTAAACCGAAATTTAGTTACTTACTAGTTATGTGGTAGTAAATATTTGTAAAAAAACCGGCCAAATGGGAGTTGAACTCTCACTCAAAGAGTTCTGTGGCACCAAACAATATATTAACAATATTTTTAACGCTCAATTTTGGGTCAATTTCAATCAACAGCAAAACTAAATCTGTTTTTGATAGTATGATAACGAAAAACAAAGTCACTGCTGTAGTTTCACGAAGTATAATGGCTGTGACAAACGGATATACCGACAGACGGACATGACGATTCTATGGTTCCAGTTTAGCAACTAAAACCTAAAAAAAAATGTGAGGCAGTCTTTGGGGACTGCCGATAGAATTGAAAACTAAGTAATCTATATCTGCTACGGGTTGTGCTCTGCACACGCCTAAGTGTTGCTACGCCGTAGTGGATCGGCTACGAGTGCTACGAAGCGTTGGGTGACGGTCACGCGAGTTCCATAATTTTTGTTCACCCAAAAAGTGCTCAGCGCGCCTAAAGAAGTTTTCACTTACACTTTTCACAGACACAGACCTCCTACACATTCCCATAGTGTATGCCAAAACCTTATTTTTTCCACACTCGTCTACACTACATAAGTAGACCAGTCCTTTCAGTAAAATCGCAACCAAAATCCAGTAAGTTAGTAACCTTTATGTGAAACTTTCCTCCACATTTACGAGTGACCAACAAAACTTCCTCTGCCCGGGGCTAACAGCCACATTATCGTTTTTAAACTAGCCCCAATCATGAGGTAATGTGTTTTAAATATGACGAGCATAACACTGCGGCCTCTTTGATTTAAAAACGGGACACTCACTTTATTATGTCTTATACGAGTAGAAGCCCGGTTTTCGAACTGAGAATTTTGTTGTTGACAACTTTGTCAACTCTACTATAGCCGCTTGAGCGTTTCTAGAGCCCTTCGAAATTCAAATTTCGAATTCGAGAAGCAAATGAAAAAAAAAACTGTAGGAAACTTTAAAACTTGTTCGGTCTGATTATCTAAAAACAGCTGTCATTGTGACATGTTTCCATACAAAAATGTGTTTTAAACAGCGGTTTTTAGGTAAGCAAACCGTCATCATTTTGGTGAACATGGACCTGTATTGATTGAGATGATTGAGTAGAGTTATTCTCCACTTCAAATTACAAATTCAGTATCAGGCTTTAGGCCTATCATTTCTTTTAAAAGCTACCATGAAAAAAGACCTATCTAAAGAATTTTGCGGAAAATTAAATAAAACAAATAAAAAGAAATGAAATTAAAAAAAAAGTAAAATACTAATTATCGATGTCCTAAACTCAGCTTGCCAAATAATAATTAGATTTTTCATAAAATTAATTATAAAACAACTAATTAATTCAGAGTAAATTCAAATTCTGTTCAACCAAAAATAAGGAAATCAAATTCAAATAATCACCACATTTACATTAAAATCGAACAAATCAGAAATAGAAACAAGACCATCGATCATAGGTGATTAGAGATAATTATAAAAACCAATACTAACGCAGCATAGTTTACGATTTCTACTCCTGCTATTAGATATTTGAATAAATTCCTTATAAATTAACTGGTTCATTACCACATAGCATTTGCAAGTTCAAGAAGTTCTTTTTTAAATTTCTGTGACGAGTTGCAAACATACCTAGATTAAAATTGAATAGGTTAAAAAAATACTATTACTTTCTAAATTATGACCCCCTCTATGGGCTATGATATCATAACCTACAAGCTCAAATTAGTACTTATTAATTCCATGCATGCTCATTATCAAAATCGAATTATTCAAAATACTTTATAGCCAGAAGCACCTATTACTGATGATCTTAAAACTGTTATAAAACAGTAGCAGAACCCAGATCATTTAAAGTAATAACTGTCATGTCTATAATCTCTTTCAAAATACCGCAGAGAGAATCTTGTAATTTTTATCATAATCGTATTTAAAGAGAAAACTGCGAATAATTACACATCAAATCCGACCATAAAACTAAAGGCTGAACTCAAAAATCTTTCCATTCCACTATTTAAAAACGCAAAAGTTCGGATGGATGAATGTTTGTTGCTCAATCACGCCAGAACGACTTGATGGATCTGTATGAAATTTAGCACAAACATAGATTATACTCTGGAATAGTGCATAGGCTTTTTATTCCGGTAGTCGGTACTACGATCCTGTGAGACTATTACTGAAGTTCACGCGAGTGAAGCCGCGAACATAAGCAAGTTAAAAATAAATCTCTCACTTTTTATCATCTTCACGTCACTAAACAGTTTAACAAAAAACCAATTTGGTTGGTTCTAGTTAATATAATTTTAGTAAGTAGCCATGATGTGCCATAAAATGACGAGAAATATGTCGTAAATAGTCGTATTAAGGTTCAAGTTAATGAGGCCGGCGGCACTTTTGAAGTTAAGTTGCAAAAGCGTCGAGATTCTTTTAAGTATGCTAATTTTATTAATTTAATGCGATGAAGATCGGATTTGACGCGCGGGGCTTATTGACAGCCTGTTTTATATCATAATGTATATAGATATAATACCGTATTAATGTGCTTCTCGTAAATATAAAATCGTTTAGTTTGAGAGGTAATGAAGTTCATTGGTTCTCTTGATTGTAATTAGCTAGTTGCTTTTTTCATAAATAATTTCTTAGTTACATGTATTGACAGTTTATTCTGTAAATGTGACCTTTGAGTAAATAAATACACATACCTCTAATCAATAACTTTGGTACTGATAACAAACCATGAGCTTAATTAAGTTAGTTTAGTCAACACAGCGCAGGCTATACTTGTATTCATAGTTCGTGGCATACAAGGATGAAAATAACGTCAACTATATGAACTAAACTAACTAACAAAGCTAAACTAACTTACCTTAGCTCTTGGACTGCAACCGGCTGAACAAAAGAGCATTAAAACAAAGCTCTTATAGTATTTAAAAGCTCGCTAATGTTTTTTAGAGATAGCTTTAGCATCTTCGTCGTTCTAAGATCTAAATATGAATTCCTCATTAGTCTTCATCTCGTTGTTAACAAACATGACATCATCTACATCTGCCAACAGCTTCCGTGTCGCTAATCGTCGTCATTTTATCAAAATCTCTAAGACATTCGTTACACTAACTGCTTACTCGTTACGCGTAGTTATTCGCATACCGTCATTACTACGGTGTATTGTGAAGAGGAGAATTTAGAGACCTTAAAGTATGGTAGATTATGTGTGCCTACACATAATCTACCATAATTTTATAAAGTTGAAAAGATTTTGAATTTGTTTTGACAAGCTGTAGCTGCGGGGGCTAAGGCAGTTTTTAACTTCTGGGGATGAAACGCTCCCTCTATTTATTTATGATTATATTTATTATAAAGTTTTCTGTCTCTCAAAAAGTCATTTAAATCAGTTGGGTAGTTTACAAGACACCAAGAAGAAACAAATAGAATATTATTCCAGACAACTTGGGCATTTATGAAAATTAACATTACTTATTCTGCTGTAAAGGTACAACAGTAATATATTTTGGCAAAAAAATTGCCTCAATTTCGTCCATACTTGATCTTATTAAAACAGCATCAGATGCAGACAAGAATTTTAAATGCCCTCAAAAAATCAGGTCTTTATTATCGAGTTAAGATACTGACACTTTAATGCAAGGCGCATTCATTTCCGTGACACCGTTGATTACGGCACAATCAGATGTCAGGTTCGATTTTAGACAGTTGTAAAATCGAAAGTGGGAGCCACATAGTCTCGGAGTCTTCGGCCCGAGTGCCCGTCGGTCGGGTTAATCGCTGTTTAATAGCAGTCGGCACTTCTCAAAGAACCGGGCGCTTCGCCAGTGGCGTGCGGAAGGACCAGGAATGCGTTTTGAAATATTCTAATTGCTTAATACCGCCCTTGTGTTGCTCCGTGTTTTAGGTGTTAGTCATAATTATTAGTGTGGGTGTTCGGATGAATCTTAATCTTTAATTAATTGAAACTTTTTATCAGTCTTTTTAATCCAAACCTGTCATTTATAAACACTAGATTCGTACTGTTCAATTAGCAACATTTTTGCACTTGTACTTTTCCGTTTTCCATTTCTCCATTGAAGTTTGTGTCGGCATCAATGGGAAGTCCCAGCTTGTGAGTGGGTGTCATGAATGGCTCCACACAATGGTGTTATGGCAGCCGCCGGCTTGAGCAGAGGGCCGCAAAGCGATGTCTCAACTCACGAGATGGTTCTTTAATGGATGGATGCCGACTTTATTGGAATGATAAGGGCGTTATAAACGCGATGAGTTTTGGAGAAAGGACGTTGAAGGACATTTTAATGTTGGTGTATTGGAGATTCATAATGGTCTCTTATGACGAGATGATTTGGATTCCAAAAAGTTTAATATTTAATGAAAGAGCGTACCTACTTTTAAATACTTAATTAATTACGACACAGCAAATTGAACAAGGCTCAGAATTCTTTGGAGAAGTTCAGCTTGCCCATAATCATCTAGCTGTACAAGCAATATTGTGCTTAATGCGTCAATATATACGTCTGTCACATTGGTAGAAGTCTTAATACCGTCACAAAACATTAATTGCGTTATATTGCGTTTAATTTGTGTCGATGACAATGGACAACGGTTATAAATGAATCGATACCGTGAATGGTCCCGCATAAAAGCTTCGTGCCGTCGATGAACCCCAACTATTTCGACCTACGTGTCGGCTAAAATCGAAAGTTAACTTACGTTATTGACTAGTAATAACTATCCTAGCACAAAATAAGGGAACTATGGAAACGTTTCAACCGGTTTTCCAATGCCGTAAATTAGACTTACTTTAATAAAATGGAGACTGCATCTTTATAAGAAAACTTATGTTCAATCTCAACCAGCAAAGTCCAGTAGCTATGAATTGTGAGACATTTATTACGTTGCTTATAATTTTTTATTGTTAATGGGTTAATGGGACACGCAACTAATAAATTACTTAACGCAATAAGGATTAATGTACAGTTCAAAACTGCCGGCATGTAAGTCGGGCCAAGATTAGCGAATTCGTTCTACTTTTTATAGAATTGAAATCTCGTAAATCTATTCGATTTCATTTGGATTTTAATCGAGCATTTTTTTTTAATTTCTCGTCAGGCAGAGGCACTAACACCCGCTGTTCGTCATAACGTTGTACGTGACCGCGGCTCTTCTTTGATATACATCCTTTTTTCTCTTAGCATTTACACGTTTTTTTTACTTTTTAGTTTTGTTATTGGTTACAATATTATCTGGCGGCTACTGGTCGATGCAAAGGGCTGTTATAATTTAGTTTTATTTATGCAAAATAAAAGTGATACTGGCGAGATTTATCGTGGCACGGGTGGCCTTTAGCTGTGAGTTTTAATATTATGTTCGTTTGTCATTTGTTTTTAGTATTTAGCTTTCATTCTTTTGGTATTGCCTACATTGTAAGCCAACAAAGTTGGATGGGTTTAAAACTATTCTTTAACAAAACTTTTGATTTAAACGCACGGTTCTAAATTAAAAAGTTTTGTGTTCAGGTTGATTTTCAAAATTGTGAAAATGGTGAGAAAATATTTGTTCAAAATAATTGAAAATTTTATTTAGAAATAAAGAACTTTATAATTTCGATTTAGCTATAAATGCACGTACAGATCTACTAATTCAGTGACTAAAGTCTGTCTATCTAGAGACATTTCAATTTGCCGACGGCAAATCAAAAACGCGCGAAATTAATTAGCTTGCAGACAAAAGTAAACGTGAACGAAGTTGCTTTAAAAATATAAACCTTAGTTATCTCTTCTGTCGTTTTTGGTTCACGTTAACAATACTTTGGATTCTGGATTTATGCCCATCTAACGGCAGGGTCATGAGACTTAAACAAAACTACATCTTGAATGGCTACATCTTTACCTAACCCTTTTTGGAAGACAAGGCATAATGTGGTGTTGAAGTATCTGCTACTTCTTCGTGTCGTGAGGTTAGTGACCTGGTGTCAGTGTTTTTATGCCGCCCAGACTCAGGCTCAGGCTCTCAGGCATGTTTGGTTTCCTCACGATGTTTTCTTTTACCGAAGCTAGTGTTAAACAATACGAGCTTGAATCCGAAATCTCAGAGGTGTGCGTCTTGGGTTCAAACTCGTGACCTAAGACTTGATCTGCTACTGACCGTCTGCTGTTAGTATGTTGCTAGCCAAAATAAAGCAGGCTAGCTTATTCAATGTTACTTAGCATTTTACCAAGCGCTAAGCCATTTTACGCTAATACCAAGAACTAAGAAAAGCCATGAAAAACAACAGTGCATAATTAGAGCCAAACTGTTAGTCTAGAGCTTTCGAAAATTTACATACTAGTCTGTTTCCCCGACCGGACTGCTGAGGCAATTGCCATAATGCTTTGCAATGCTTTAGCATGGAAACAATTTGAATTTGCTTCTAGAAACCTATGCTTTTCTTGAGAATTCTAATCCAAATTCAATAGTTAGAGTCAACTTGGCAGTTTAGTAGTGCTTATGGTCTTTTTGCCCTTCACCTTTATGGTGCCGACGGGGATTTGAACTTAGAATTATAGATTATTGGAGAACCATTTTAGTCCTTCGAGCCGGATTGCTAGTGTCCTTGCTCTACTAACGTCAAAGTCAGTAGGTAGAAGTCAATCATACACCGTTTTGTATTAGAATGTAATTAAGTTAACATCTACCTATTCAACCAAAGTAAAGTTACGACAAAATTAGACCTAAGAAAATGTCAACTTAAGTGATATACCTAAATAAGTGAGCTAAGAGATCATGCTTCCTATCGCATTGGGTTTAGAACTGTTTTTTTTTATTTTGACACAATTACGTTTGGTACTCAAGTTCCCTTTATGCCAACAACATTAGTCAAAATATACAGGTCATTCTGCTCACCCCGCGGTCCTCAAAGCCCTAGAATTGAATGAGTAGCCGAGTAGATATCAACATCGTAAACTAAACACCAAATGACTTTCAAAATGTTCTCTAAATCTCACAATAACTGTTGTGTTCAGGTATTAGAAGGTCCCGAAGCTAATCGCCACACACGTATAAGATTCGTCTTGGTGGTGTAAAACAAGAAGATTGGATCGCACGGGAATCGAACCTGGGCCTGAGGTCGCGTCGCCCGCCGCCGACGGCCCATTCATAAAATCGGGTATTAGTTACCTGTATAACCTTTTATGTTTTCGTAATTGTAGAAATTGTTCGTTTCCGGGGTTAAGTGATATTTTCTGTAATTTATAAAGGAAATATTAAATTTCATTATTGATCATTTTGTTTATGGATGAGTTAAAATGAGATAAAAGCGGATTTATTTGTCGGAGCCGGTGTCAACTTGGCTATAAAGTAAGCATTAAATAATGATCTACAATTAATGTTGCTAAGAAAACTAAACGAAAGTTCACGATCCGAGAAACAAAATTCCGATCGAGCACAAACAGTAAATTCTCCACGGAACACGTCCTGCTATACGCCGTAATCCCTAGTCACCTCAAAACCTTAAAACCTAACACCTCCAACGAACCAGGCATTTAAACCAAGAAGTATAAAACGAAATGGCACCGGCTGACGGGAGGGGTGTTAGAGCGAGACGGCAAGCGCCGCACGAGCGAGAGCTCCGACAGCGGCCGGCTCAAAGCAGGCGGCGAACGCCAAAGGCGGCGGCGAGCGCTAATTGGAGAGCGCGCGACTTCAAAGTGAGCCGCCCGCGAAGTTTATATTAGGCAGGTACACAGCAAGCTACGATTGATTAATTTCACCGCGAGATGGCGGGGCAATTAGTAAGCCTTTGTTAGGGTCACTTGATACGGTTCGAGATGTGTGTCGGTCGTCGAGTGTCGCTGCAGGAATCTTATTGGTGTGGGCGGTGGATAGGTGCGGAACAAGGTTACAGGGCCGAGGTTGAGAGGATAGGCGAAGGCTGATGTAAGAGAATTAATCGTATGAGATAACAACAGCAAATGTAAGAAAGTGAAGTTTAAAAGAGTTACCTAATTGGTTTGTAGAGGCAAAACAAAGTTATCACTTAGATGAATCCAAGAATGTTCTAATTCCTTGAATCCCTGCTTAAAGTGTGCACGAGGAAATACAAGGAAACCGTGGACAACAAAACCCTTAAACACGATACACTTCTATCAGAAGAAATAATTGAAAAGTAGCCATGTAGACAAGTGACGTTAAAAACGACACTAACGTAAACGCATAACAAGATCCTAATACACAAAGAGCGAAGCGCGACAAAACAACAAACAATTTAACCAAGACACCAACGAAACTATGCAAAGAATTATAAAACGGTTACCGTGAATAGGCGTTCAATTCTTTAGCATTTACTAGAAAACGCGTGTAACTCCGCACTAGAGAACAAAGAGATCGCGTTCATTGTAACACCCTACCGAGTACCATTTACCAGGATCGACGTTTACTGTTGACAGTAAGCCCGATTTCCTACCAATTCGACATAGCTTCTCTCATCTACTCCACCAACTTATCATTACCACCCATCAATACCTTAAACACTACAAGATAAAGTTTCAATTCGTTTGGTTCAACAGCTTTGGATGCTGGTTCGGGTTTCCTTTCGGATCTTTCTGATAAGACTTAAAGAGCTCAGATTGGTAACGGACAGACGATTGAAGGTATAAATCATGATGATAGGTGTATATAGGTTAATCAGATGAATGGGATTGTTCGCGTTAAGTTTTGTTCTGCAAAAATGATGGCTTTAACTTTTTTGTTCGACGCGCGGTCTAAAGAGGCTTTAAGATCGTGAAAGACATGATGTTATGAGGGTTCAAGGTTATCTGACTCGTTAATGGATAATACTTTGGATTGTATCAAAACCGTTTGTCATCAACAGAGCCTACTTTTCGCAATTCACAATTCCGTCTTTCATATCCAGCTAATCCGGCTTACTTTTTTTTCTCTCTCTCTCTCTCTCTCTCTCTACAGTTAATTCAATTGCGCATAAACGCCTGTTTCAAACGTCATTGTGACATAAGTTTCATCTTTCATTAATTTTACACCAAATCTTGGAAATCTCATTCTTTTCTGCAACACGAAAAAGGACACCCAACACATTAAACTCAAGTCTAGACCTATTAAAACCCCATAATGAGCACAAAAATCCCACAATTTCATAGGAATGTGCCCATGCGTCAGTCAGAGCGCTTCCAATCCATAATGAGAGGTTATGGTATCAAAATAAGTGAACATCAGGACGCCTCAGATAAGATCGGACCTCGGGCGGCGATGAAATGGCTCAATCTAACGCGGACTGCGCGTGAGTCCCGCGTCCCGATTGGACGGATTGAGTGTGCCTGTGATTTAGTGACTCAATACTACCGGCAGACACGATTTCTGAAGATGGGAGTCACTTTGGAGGATAGAGTTCCGGTTTTCAGTGTTGATTTTACTGCAATCGACAGGCAAGAAAGAGTTTAATCGTATAGAAGAGTGGCCGTACGTTCTATAGTGTATAGGGATTGAGATAAAGGGATTTTTTTTATTTATTATTCTTAATTTGACATTAGGTCCCTAAGGACCTAATGTCAAATTAAGAAAGCATCCGAAAAGTTCATGGTTGAGCTTGAGCAATACACATTTAAAAGACTCTAGGATGTACCCAACAAAAACGAAACCTTTCTACTTTTTTTGTAATAACTTCCTAGCACTATTTATTAGCAGAAACAAATAAAATCTACCACAATGGCGGCACGCTATATTCAGTGTTACCGAAATATAAAAATGAAGCGACTGCGATCTCATCGAGATATGTCGGGGCTTGGGGATCCACGCCCGTGGCAGAACGGTGATTATAAATTATAATCGATTTGGCTGAAACACGCATTTCTTCTATGATAGTATCTGCTACTGTGGTTATGGAGATTTAAATCCTTTTTTTTGTTTTTTTATTAAGCTTTGATATTTTGTTAAGCTTTGATGACATGAATGGAACACAAAAACGTGCTGCACCAACCCCAAGTAACATGGACAAGATGATGACGATGAAAGTATTTTAGAAGATTTTGGTTTTAGTTGGTGAAGACTCCTAAATATGGGCGAGATTTTAAGATATAACCGCAGCTGCTGCTGTCAACATTAACGGATTTACCAAGAGTAAATCGAATGGTAGTCTTATTGAAACAGGTTGTTCTTTAAACTAAGCAGTTATATACCAATTGCTTTCTGAAGTTATAGTCATAAAACAACAACTAAATGCATATACAGTAGTGGATCAAAACAAGATGTGCAAGATCGATGGCAGAATTGATATGGCCCTTCATAATTTCTTTGTAGAGGAATCTAAACGCGGTTGTACTCGTATATTACTTATTACCAAGCTTTGACATTCGCGGACAAACCAGGTTATGGTATGACGTCAAAAACAAAGTCCCATTTAAAACGTCATTAAGTTAAAGCGAAAACTTTTGAAACAAATATTTATAAACTTAAACTGCAGAGCATTCTTCTTAAGCCGCACGGCCATAAATACTTGGACTTAGAATAACATATAACATTGTGTTAATACTTTAAAACAATGTGTACTGAACACCTCAACAATGCAATGGTCGTACTTAATCAATTATTCATTATGGGACTCTATAACGTCTCTATTTCTGTGTTTAATGGCGTTTCAGTGCACATTTCATAGAGCTCTGGAGTCAATGGTGTTGTACAAATATCGGACTGAATTAAAATTTTGCCTCTTTATTTGTAAGTACGTAAGATTAAGCCTGAGGTTTTGTTTGGGCAAGTAACAAGCGTGCAAAGCGTTTTATATTTCTACTAGCTGTTGCCCGCGACTTCGTCCGCGTAAACCACCTTTGTCACATAGGGGTATAAAAGTAGCCTTTGACTTGTTCTCTGACCTACCAAATAATACACACAAAAAAAATATTAAATCGGTGAAGTCGTTTCGGAGGACTTCGATAACAATCAATGTGACACGAGATTTTTATGTATTAGATAGCTTTGTCTGCGGCTTTGCTCGCGTTGAATACGGGGTAATTTTAATTAAAAATGAGAGAATTTCGTTGCGCAAAACAAAGAGTAGGTAAAATTCAAGATCCAGCAGACTTTTAAATACTGGAGAGATCTGGGTTGCTCATAAATTAGTTGGTTTCAAAGCAGAACAGAGAGGAACTTTGCAGAAGTATTGTGTAAAATCTTAAATTATTGTCTAGGATGGAATTACTATGGCCGGTAAATTACATAACGATACGTAGCTACGAAGACAAACAAAACTTAAAGAAAAATTAGATTTGTGTTCAGTGAAAACCATGAAAACGACACCCAAGAAGCAAAAACGAAAAAAATCCTATGTGCTATTCTTGGATTTTCATTTTGACCTCATTTTTGTTATCAACGACTCCGAAAACCACGCAAACGACACCCATGACGGAAATATTAAAAAAAAACCCAAGACGGCATCTTGGATTTTCATTTTGACCTCATTTTCGATATCAGCGACCCCAAAAAACATGAAAACGACACACATGACGAAAAATTTACTTCAACGCCATTTCGATTTTCATTTCGATCTCATTTTTGTAATTAGTGACCTCGAAAACCATGTAAACGACACCCGAGATGGAAAAACAAATACTTTTCCTCGGCGCTATCTTGTATTTATCAATAGGAGTACTCTTGTGAGGTTTCGAATGAAATAGTCTTACCAATCTTGTTTCCCCTTACAAACTTTTGAGGCCCGTTTCACCCCTTGGAGGGTGAATTTTGAAAAATTATTTCTTAGTGCACCCCTAGACTACATAAGGAACCTACTTGCCAAATTTGGAATCTGTAGACCAAGCGGTTTGGGCCGTGCATTGATTTTTAGACTTTGTCTCCCCATTTACCCCTCTTAGGGGTTGAATTTTGAAAAACCTGAAACCCGTTTCTACTCATTTATCAATAGGAGTACTCTTGTGAAGTTTCGAATGAAATAGTCTAACTAATCTTGTTTCCCCATACAAACTTTGGGGGCCCGTTTTGAAAAATCTTTTCTTAGTGCACCTTTAGACCTCATAAGGAGCCTTCACGCCAAATTTGGAATCTGTAGACCCAGCGGTTTAGGCTGTGCGTTGATATATCACCCAGTCAGTCAGTCAGTCAGTCAGTTTACCATTTTATATACCTATAAAGATTATGACTTTCAACAGGATGATAGGTTGAAGTTTTTCGGTAGCTTATGTTATTCCAAGATGAATATTTGCCTTTTCCATACTTTTCCTCGTCGTTATTACTGAAAGAATGTCGCTTTGTAGCTTTGTTATGTCTTCTAGTTTTCTTTATGACATATCTCTTAAACTTAGCTGTAATATAAGTTATATTTCAGCTAAGTTTACATTTTACTTTATCGCTCTTACATCTGGCTTCTGATCTTTTTTCATTGACCTGCAATCGTGTATACTGTCCGAGACATCATGCTATTTTTGCCGTTTCTTCTTCTATGAAGGCACCGTAGACCTCTTGGATCGGGCAACTAGCTTGAACACTGACTTGACAGGTCAAAAGTTCAAACATGTTTATAAGTTTTACGTATAAACAACCCTATTATACCTCCTAAAGGAAATACCAGTCACCAGCTATTTACTCAGAACCATAATAGCACAAGCCATGTTCTAGATACCCACATAAACCACCATTTAATCCATATGTGAGCGAAATACAAGCATTTCATAAAGCCCTACCCCGTAGAACCGGTCGGAGCGCGCGTGGCGCCGCCGGTGGTCGATAACGTAACTAATCGGCGGCCATTACCGTCATTACATCTGCTGTTCCAAACGATAAGTATTTAAATTGTAACTCTGAACGAACATCAATAAAATTAGCTATCATTACTTGTTTTGCGAACGAATGATGTTTAAATTGAGCTAATATTAGGACGTTAAGAAATGTTCCTGAGGCGGACGCCGAAAGGTGTTTGAGGTGAGCTTCTAATAGGCCACCCTGAAACTTTTCGTAGGTGGTCAAAAAAGTGTACTTACATCTATATTTGTGTGGAAATATACAGGATGATATTGCAATTACCAATCTTTTTACTTAGCTGCTCTATTTAGCGTACCAGTCTATGAAGGACCGGTCCTTCAGAATAAGACTGCTTTTATCAGTAAAACTAGATTTGAACTTTTATGCAAAAAGTGTAGTTCCTGTTCTTATGTCCAACAACGAATTTATAACATTGCATTCTTTCTTCTTGATTTCTGACAGTCTTCTTCAATACCCTAGCTGAGACTGATCTACACACGATTCAGGATTGTTAAAGTAAACACAAACAAGTCTTAACAGGAAAGCACACATACAGTACAGGTCTTAGTACAGAAACAACAGCCATAAGTAAGCCGTCAATAGGCATTCAAATGAAACTAGCAACATTCCCAATGCAATACAAATCCAAGATTAAGTCTAGCACGCAAACTAATTCTGGAAGAACAATACCTTGACTAGTTAGTTACTCAATTCCCGACTATTAATACTCTTCTAAAAGCTAAGACGTACTGAAACAAAACACATATCGAACCAAACGACTACTGCCACCATGTTTAATTAAACCGCTGCTATTATTAACGCTGATTACCCGTAAGCCTGTTTTAAGTGCAGGCATTCGATTAGTCAACGCAGGATTAGAACAACAATAGCTTATTTATAGCCAGTGGTTGTACTGAGCGGTTATTGTATCGAGCAAATCGACTGTTTATTGTGATTTGTGCCACCAGCCTCTATAGTACATACCTACTTACTGTTAATGTGTGCGTGAGAAATTGTACCAGTGTGTGCTGTGCGTAGGGTTGCCAACGGCAACGTTTTTTTTGATAAAATAGAAAACTTGTATTCAGCGAGAGTCAAAAATAGTACATTTTATAACGAGGGACTAAACGAAGCCTTATTACACCAGAGGTGGTTTAACTCCCGAGCGTGGTGCGTGGGAGTCAATTAAACCGAGGGTATAATTATTAAATTGGCGTTTAGTCTCGAGGTGCAAACTGTACTTTTCACTTTGAATGCGAGAAATATGGTCAACTTAGTATGGTAGTTGTAGGCGATTTTGGCGGCAAAAGTTTATCTATTATGTCTTTTGCTCTTTGCTCGACGTCAAACTCTTCACTGTCGCTGAAAAAACCTAATTTTATTAAAAACCAAACAAAGACACGCGACTTAAATCCTGAAATTTCGCGGTCAGTTTTTTCTTCTAAACCAGTCATAGTCATAGATTAACAATTTAAAACACATATATGGCGCCCTTCACCTTCTTTGCGT
Source organism: Xestia ashworthii (assembly GCA_950022955.1). NCBI lineage: Eukaryota > Metazoa > Arthropoda > Insecta > Lepidoptera > Noctuidae > Xestia > Xestia ashworthii. The sequence continues at coordinate 13,678,745 of OX465570.1, read as the reverse complement.
AAAAAAAAATCGAACTAAAACTCTCAACATTTTCGCAATGAAGATATATGATCCACACTCCACAGATAATAGTATATTTACTGGCTGTTTGAGTTTGTCTATGTCACTGCATGAAGGAAATTAAAAAACGAATTACTTTTACTCCCTAAGCCCCCGCTTTGTAGGGCTATATTGGCCTACTTTTAGAGCATGAGAAGTGAAAAAGATATATAAAAAAAGAAAAATTATTAAAAAGGAACCAACATTTCATTAAAGCCCCGTTTATTATTTCCCGACTGTAACCACTGCTCTCAAAAGGGTGAAGGAAAACATTGTGAGGAAACCGGCATGTCCTAGAACCAAAAAATCGAAGACGTGTGAAAATCTACCAACCCGCACTGGGCCCGCGTGGTGGATTATAGCCCATTCCCTCTCATAGAGAGGAGGCCGTGTTCCAGCAGTGGGAACAAGCAGTACTTAAGAGAATGGTTAGCAACCCTAGCTGCGCGGTTCGATTTTCAAATGTTTGTTTTGATTATGATCCGTTTGGAAATATTGAGAACGAACTCTAATGAAGTGATTTTAATATATTTGAACTAAGTGAGGTTTAGTTCTAATTATAGGCAATCAGTGTTTTACATACAGGTTTACCTTCGGCAAAATATACCTAAGCCGTGAAATTAATTTATTCGGTGGAACCTTTATTAATCAAATGCTTTAATGACAGTACAGTTTCCGAGAATTATAAATCAAGCAAAAATCTACATAAATAAAAGACAGTCGACCTAATAAAATGATTAATAGAAAAGCTAAATTAAATTGTACTCTAAGTGAAATTACTAATGAGATCTTAGGCAAGATGTGCAACTAATTCACAAGCTAATAGGCTGTCAAATATTTAAATTGCTCAGTGGCTTCCTCCTCCAAGATTGAATGCGGTTTGTATTACAAAACGCAATGGCCCTACAACACTGTATTCCATCTAACCAACATTACCAACGATTTCTTAACACAGTGTTTGAAATTCTTCGTAGTCTGAACACAAAGCGACACGGTGTGTTAAAGTGTCGGGTTTAAACAGGTTACGGCTGAGCTTTGATTTCGCAAAACATTTTTGTTGTCATTCGAAAGTGGCACATTCTGTTTTTCAAATGGACCATTAAGATAGGAATGATTCGAGCAACATAATGTAGTTTGATAATAACTCGGTGTGATAAAATCTCTGTGATTAGACTGATAGGTGCACATAACTTCATGAATACAATTAAGCGTTAACCAAGTTTGACATTTAAGTTTAAATTGGCACATAATAAAATAAACGCTCAGGGACGAATTTTCAGCGACATTATAAACGCCAAAGTTTGTGAGGATGGATTGTATGTTTGCAACTCTTTTACGAAAAAACCACTGAAAGGATTTGGATAATATTTTGCACACATATAGTTAAAGACCTGGATCAACATATAGGATACTTTTTATCCCGGTGCTACGATCCCGTGGGACAGTACCGAACATCATGCGAGCGAAGCTGCGGGCATAACCTAGTTAAAAATAAAACACTCATTGATACAAAACCCTATTTTAATTACAACACACAAACAAGAAAAGCTTATCAATACTCGTGTTCTCATTAACAACTTTACATTAAAGCGTTACGCTAACAATGTTGCATGTCCGCCATTGTTCTAATTCAAACGGACCAATCAGTGACCGCGGAGCGTCGCCACGTCATGACGTCACATGGAACATGTAAACATAATTCAATTAAGTGGATTGTGAACGCTCGCTTATCGGTGCTATCGTGTGTGAAAAATTGGCGCTAATAGATTGCTTTATCAGTACCGTGACGATGGAAACCGTGTAAACATACGCGGTATTGGACGTAAATTAAATTGTTATGTGCGTAGATTTTCCTTTTGATTTTTCACTGCATGGTAGGGAAATTTATAGGTAGTGTTTAAGTATTTCATTTCTTTTTATGGCTTTAAGTATATAATGTATTGTGTTATGTAAAGGTAAGAACACCGCCATTACAAGTACCTAGTTACCTACAGATTGTGTAGTTTTTTGCTATTTTCAGAAACAATTGCATGTAACACTTTTCTATTCCAAAAAATAATCAAGCGTCTTGAGCCCTGTTATTAGCCAATGATTAAAAAACTAGGTCTACAATCAAACACAATGGGTAACAATAAAATTATTGTGCCTACACAACTTCGCACGCACAGAGTCAAATTATTTTATTGCGTTATGATTGTTTCCTTCACTTTACTTTCACACAAAAAGTTTTCCGCAAAAAATCCCAAAAGCCGCAAACTTCAATAAACTAATTAAATAAATTCGTGACTTCGATATTAAAACATAATTAAAAGAGCACAAATCATGAGAAAGAATCCAAAAAAGAATTAAACGCCGAAATCCACGGAATTGATTCATCTTTTGTTCGATAAAGTCTTTTATAGTTTATAAAAATGCTGTCAATAACATTTGTGATGATAATACCGATCAATGAAGGATTTTTAATTTTTTCTCCGTTTTTGTATAAAAATGGCGTTGCGTGTTATAATAAAAATGATGATGGGAAGTCGTGACGGTGTTGTCCATACAAAACTTTTGGAAAGTGAAGACTTTGAGCTCGATTATAACAGTCTTTTGATCAGACCAGGGTTCCTGTAAGACCTTGCAATGCTAATAACAGGATCACACTTATTCTTGTGGCTCAATTGTGTTACGAAAAGCAATTTTATATCATTTTAAATTAAGAGGCGGAGGCTTTTGTGTGTTGCGTGTTAATTTTAATTGGTATTGTGTTTTCGATGTAATTATATCTGAATTTGGGGGCCATGTTGTGACTGTAATGTTATGCAAAACGTAATGTCGATTTTGTTATAGCATAACGATACTTTTAGATCAAATTAGGGACAATTAATAATCTAAAAAATGTAGACAAGATCAGAGGGGTCTGTTTAATAATGCATTGCACTATGTAATGATAGTCTGGTTTAATTCTAGTTACATAATTAAATATACAAAAACAATAACTTGGCATTTTTGGAAACTTAACTTGAAATAAACAAAACATATTTTATTTCAAAACCTGAACATACCTACTCAGTGACTGTTGAATGTTTTCATCGCAATTTGTCTTGTGTAATCTACTAGTTAGCATATTCTTATAATACTCTCGCTTACTTTTCAAAACAGTTTTTAAAGCATTGTTTAATTCCACAGTCAAAGACCTCTATATTACAATCTTAATTAGCCTGTATACCTAACTACCTGCACGCACCTTTCTGAAATCTTCACAACTTAATTTCTTTTTCTTAGCACCTTAGCGCAATAGTCTAGGCATTAAATCGAGATAAACATAAAGTAGTCATTCATCCTCTTGAACAATAAAAAACGCATGTTCTTCTCATCCAATTAGACGTGCACATTTTCGTGTAAATAGGCAGATAGGCACAATACGTGGCCGTACCCACGTATATTGTACTTATTTACACTTCTATCTCTGCTTGATCTTGGAGTCAACGACTCAAAACGGATGTTCGGGCTATAAATCATGAGAAATGCGTACTTAGGTATAAATTTTATGTATATTAATTATAGTTAAGTATATAAGGTATGGCCCTCGTTTGATGTAAGTAATGCTGCCATTAAATTACCCTTTATATCAGTAAAGTAGATGGTTATGTCTTATGACAAGCGCGTCCATTGTTTCAAGATTTGTTGAGAATCTTGTACATAAACTATGTACCATATTGAGTATCATTTGTAATTATGTATGCAGATTTTATACATAAAATGACTGGTACGGCGTATATGTCACTTTATTGATCATCAAATTAAAATATCATGTAATGAATCGTCTGAAGTAACATATGTTTTGTAAAGTAACTGGATATTCAGTGAGTATTTTTATTTGCAACTTTACTTCTGTGCAACGAACTCGACAATACTGCTTGTTAGGTTAGAAAAATAAGAAACGAGGATAAAATCCTACTGAAGACTTCATACCGGAATTACTTAAATTTTAAACTTAGACTATAATTATAATAGGTACCTACGCCTGAAACTGCCTGATAAATTCATGGTAACATTGTGTGCGCAACGCCCTAACTGCAACTGTGTAAGTACTTGTTAAGTTTTTTAGTACTTAACCGTCAGTTATTTTTTCATTAAAAATCCTAAATCTATGAAAATCCGTCTCTATCCATAATCAAGTCAAAGTGATTACTTCAGTAAAAGTCTTATTAATTGAAATACGATTTTTATTCTGTAGTTTAGTGATAACTTGAAGTTAGAGCTGTCAAAAGTTAAGCTTTGCTTTCTTTGACGATTCTTACTTGGTTCAAATTCTTGTCTATTGCATAAAAATGTTTGCATAAGTAATTACTTAAACTCAAGTAGGTAATTACTTTAAATTGACTATAGTTGAGCCTGTACTAGTAATACCACTTTAAAAACAGTTTTCGTTAGCTTATGTCAAACCGTTTTTTTTTTCTTTTCCTCTATCCCTCGTTACAGCTGATGGAATGTCACTTTTTTTAGGTCCCAGCGCCACTATTAAGTTGTCACGTAGAATTACAAATATAGACGACATTTCTACATTACGTCACACCACGTTGACAACAGAATAAACACAAATATTAACGTTCGACTCATTACTTATATGCGTTTAACTAACTAGTTTTATACGAACGGCTTAGGAACGCAACTGCTTCGGAATTTAACAATGGAAGACTTAATTGCGTACAGCATTGACTTATGGAAGACAATGCCCTGTGCTAGTTGACTTTCTGTCTGAAGCTGAGCATATATCATGGTGGTAATGGGTAGAAAGGCTGAACGGAGGTTAGGCAGGAGAGAAAGGTCAGAAGATCTAGTCGTGTTCAGCAATTTCAGAATGTAGCATTGTAGACAGTTTTCCACACATATCTGTCTAGCACGTAAGTTCACAATCCTACTAATAAGACTTTATATGTACAGACGCAAATCGATCAAATAGATTTTCAATTTTATTGCAAAAGCGTTAGGGCCAAGGTTGATTGGCCAAATTTGACAATTTCGGGTAGCTGGATGTGTTGGCGTCTATCTGTACCATGTTGTTGGACAAATAAAAAACATTATATTATATTCGGGCCTTTTTCAGTCATAGTGGATGCAGCTGAAAATCAGTTTGCATTCACGAAGGGCAGGTCGATAACGGACGCGGGAGTAAAACTCATCACCCACATTTTGGAATCCTGGGAAAAGTCCCAGGATGCCATTGGCATTTTCTGTGATTTCTCTAAAGCGTTCGATTGCGTCGACCACAACACACTGATGTGAAAATTATAAAAATTATAATACCTACGGAATTCGTGGTCAAGCTGCTGATCTGGTTCTTTCCTACTTATCAATCAGGCAGCAAAAAGTAAATGTAAATGGGGCGACGTCCTCCGGGTCTCTAGTCAAGATAAGCGTGCCCCAAGGTTCAATTCTCGGGCCTTTCCTATTTCTTGTTTACATTAATGATCTCCCTTATATGATGGCCAAATTATCAGATATAATTTTATATGCTGATGACACCTCGCTAATTTTTAAAATAAATAAAAAAGATACAAAAGTCCTACATGTCAACGAAAGTCTAACTGTTCTCTCGAAATGGTTCGCAGCTAATATTTTTTTACTGAATGCAAGCAAAACTAAATGTTTAAAGTTGTCCTTACCAAATTTAAATCTTGACGGCAATAAACTTGATGTTATAGCGAAAACTGTGTTTTTAGGGATTACTATAGCGCATTTTAGAACTCTTTCGGGTCAGCTGCATATGCAGTAAGGAAAATAAGGCAGTTAACGGATGTAGGCACAGCTAGGATAGTATACTATGCTTATTTCCACAGTATTATGTTTTACGGCATCCTGCTGTGGGGATCAGCAGCAGGCTTTGACTTAATTTTTAGTCCCTCAGAGAAAAATTCAAAGAGATCGATATACTGACTCTGCCTTCACTTTATATCTTTGAATGTATTTTATATGTCCGCAAAAATCGAGGGCTTTTCAAAATTAGAAGCGACTTCCATGATAAAAATACACGCAGTACACATGAAATTGTAATACCTAAATTCAGATTAACGAAAACTAGCAAGTCTTTTATTATACACAGTATACGCTTTTATAACAAGTTGCCAAAGTTAGTTATAGAACTGACCGATGGAAAGTTCAAAAACTATTACATATATTAAGGGGCCGGCGGAGCGTGCGTCGTTCATACAAACGTAATACCAAAATTATTCGTAAACCAAACATTTTCTTAAGGAAGTGTGTATTTATTTCGATTGGATTACATAATATCTAGGTTCCCAAATAAATATTTTGAAAGGACAATGCTATTTAGACGAGATATGAGGAATTAAAAATTTCTATAGAAAACTTATTTTTCTTATAACTCTTGTTTAAATCAATTTCCATTCAAAATATTTATTTGGGAACCTAGATGTTATGTAATCCAATCAAAATAAATACACACTACCTTGAGAATATGTTTGATTTAAAAATTATTTTGGTATTACGTTTGTATGAAACTCGCATGCTTCGCAGGCCTCTTAAACGTGTCCTTATGAAAAAAGCATATTACAAAATCAAGGACTACGTTGAAGACAAAGAAGTTTGGCTATAGTTCCTTCTGCGCATGCGGTTTCCCTGGTAGCTTATGAACGGCACAGATTTGTGGATGTCTCTAGCTATTCTCAATCTCATTATTCTTTTTCTTTTGATCCAAATTTTTACAATTGTTTTCAAATCATTTTATCTCATCTTTTGTTCAGAATAGTTACAGCACTGATGACAATATTTGTGTCACTTGCTTAATTAAGTTTTTAATCAAATTTACTTACCTTTGTATAGATGCTTTTTTTACCTATTATTTGTGAATGAGTGAACATTGTAGGCTTTGTAGGTTCCCAGATGCTGTTTAACTTTTGTTAAATATTTATCTTGTTTTACATTTTTTGTATAGTAGGCAACGACCTATTGTCGGGCCTACGCTGTCCTCCCATACGTACTAATGCTGTAACATAATTTTATTGTAACACCAAATGATTTGAAAAGAGTAACCATAGAGTTTCTGGCCGGTTCTTCTCCATGGGATCGACCAACGCGAACCGTGCAGTGTGCACCTTTTCGACGTTTTATAAGTGCCCATCTAGGCCTATGTGAAATAAATATTTAGATTTTTTTTTTTTAATCACAAAGAGGACAATGTTGCCAACTCACTTTGAGTCTACTGCCCACCAGGTCCCTACCTGGCCTGGCCTGGCCTAGCCTTTACCCCCCGTAAAGGCTAGGTCAAGTGACCTAGACTGAACTGTAGTTTGGACTATAGAACAGTAGTTAGCAATAGGGTAAATGACACACAAATCAATTTGCCTTATTTTTCCAGAGCTGTCAAAACGCGGTTCTTTATTAGATTCTGTATGGCTAGCTAGCATACTGTGACGTCACTGTTTGGTCAACTCAATGACTCAACTATTTATTGATTTCAAAGCAACTAATAATCTAATTTGGCAATTAATTGAAAATAAGTCGGGTTTTCAGGCCCAAAAAAACGTTTTTTTATAAAGAGATTGGTCTTGAAATTATTGTTTTATGGCGTTATCTACCCTTTATTACTAATAGGTAAGGAATGCCTATTAATGTAATTTGATACAGCATGATTAAGGTCCACGTTCACCAAAAATATGACGGTCTGTATATCTAAAAACAGCTGTTTAAAACACATTTTTGTATGGGAACATGTCACAGTGACAGCTGTTTTTAGAAAATCAGACCGTTATCTTTTCGGTGAAAATGGACCTTAGTGTCTAAGTGGGTACCTATAGGTTTAAATATTTAGTGTCTAAGTGGGTACCTATAGGTTTAAATATTTATAGCATGAGGTCCTGAGTTCGATTCCCGGGTAGAGAAAATTATTATTGAGTTTTCACATCAGGAATTTCTCAGTAGCCACGAAGTTTAGTTTAGTGCCCGGTTGATGGCAATAGGCTCGCCCTCTATTACAATTTACCTGGCGAGATGTGGGTGTACTAATATGGGTATACATCTGCCTAACATTTTGCGGATTACAGGCGTGATGTTACGTTGTAAATCGAAACATGTCTACTGAAAACTATGCTATGCTGGCAGTAAACCGGGTAGTTACCAAAATTCTCCCAAAATTAATTTTCTTTTAGAGTTTCGGATGAAAACCTTTCATAAGTTTCCAATGTTAGGCCACCTTTTAGAATTTAGGTACTAAACAATGTTAACCTTGTATAATTTTGAGCTTTATTAGGTACATAACAGGACCATATAGACACCCATGTACCAGAATTAACACGTACCCATTTAAAATGGGCACCACCCTTCGATAGTCCTACATAATAGCAAAAAAACCAAACACCTTTTATATAAACAGGGGCCAATTAAAAAATGGCCACCTGACCCTATACTCATAGACCCTATTAGAAAACACACATAATATAATTATTTTAGACCGTTAAAAGGTACAAAAAAACTAATTCGATTGATTTTAAAATCGATTATGTTATCTAAATCAATAACTGAGAAAAAAGTTAAGATGCCACCATGACTTGTCTATGGAAAATGATGCGCAATGGCGCGAAACGTTATGCGATGGTTTTGTTTTGTAATGTTGGTCAAAACATGGGTGAAATTAATTCAATTTTAAGAAAGATGTTTTTCCTGGCGATAACTTCGATAAAAAGCTCAGAGCTCCATTCCCGAAAAACACCCATTTTCATAGTTCTTTTTGTTGTTTTCATGGAGTTGGAAAATGGGTCTTGGGTCTTGGGAAACCTGCCAGTCCTCTCTAGGGAGTGCCCCTTAGTTGAAAGAAACCAAAACCAATTATTGTAACATGTGTGTTTTTAATATTAAGTAGTAATGTTTTAGAAATAAAGTACCTAGATGAGATGAGGTAGATGAATAGATAAACCTTGCTGAAAAATGTATCTCAGATGAGAATCAATCGCATAGAAAAGACCATCTGTGACTACCTATTTCCAATTCGAGAACTTGTACTTGAATTTCACCATTCAATTGGTCAATTCGCTTCAAAGTGTCGCCGAAGTTTTTATGGGAACTTAAACCGCCATCACTTCAGAACTTGCAAGGTTGTCTACGTACTCGCGGTTAAAGCTTAGGTGCTAACAGCCCAAAAATAGCCTGTCAGGCCGACAAAGTAAATTGTCTATGACTAACTACTTACTTGGCTTGAAAGAGGTTAGCGTTGGGAGTGCTGGGACACTTAGCTAGAATGTATTTACGAGTAGGTATACCTACATACCTACATTACCTACATAAACTCACGTATTTTTCGTAGGCAGAAACCACCTGTACGATCCTTGCATACTCCTTACATTTAAGTACTGTATGTCATAAAGATAAAGATACTTTATTTGTTAAAAACATGCGTTTACACACAAATCGAGCATGCAAGATCTTAGTAAAGTAGGTTAGGTCCGTACATGTTTTACCTAGTGAGGTGTACAAATTTGTTTTTTTTTTTTACAATTATACGGATTATAAAATTTATATTTTAGCCATTGTTTTCCAGGTACATTCATAATAACATAATAATTAATTATTTTCTTTGAAGCACTTCATACAGATATAAACAAAACAAAAAAAATACACCATGTCCAAGATAGAACTAAAATATATAAAATTATGTCAAAAAGGTACAAAATAATACTATGTCAAACTGTAATATACGTCAAAAAGTAAACATATTGTATAAAAAAGGTAAAATGTGTCAAACTATCCTTTGTCTGTTAATAAATTCCGAATCTTTTTTTTAAAATAAATTTGTAGTCACAGCTTTGTAAGATTGAGGTATCATAAGAGTTCTATCTAAGTATGTGACTTGAATAATACACATTGCTGAAAAAAGTTATTAAGAGTGGTACCTGTACACCTCGACCTACAGCTTCGAGAAAAAGAGGCTTCAAGATATAGTGTTAGAATCAGTAGCATGCCTAGACTAGAGGCCAATAATACGGCAAGCTTTAAGGTGAGCAGGCTGTTCAGAAACTTACACCATGAAGAGTAATGGGTTATAAGAGCAAGCCAAGCTTTTAGGCTTCTATGAAAGTATCGCCACTACTGAAAAAGGTATCTATTGACATACTAAAATTAAAATATGGAGCTATTAATCTAATCCATTAAATTTCCCAGTCATAGAGAGGAGGCCTGTGTCCCAGCAGTGGGAACATTAATTGGATGATGATGATTTAAAGTTACAGTGTGTTATTATACAGTACCTACCTCCAAATTTTGCCGTTATCCTTTTTTGGCTTTTATGATCAGATATGACTGAAAAACCAAGTCATTGCCAATAACTACGTAATAGTACGGAACCACCATATTTTTTTGCCAAAAATTAAGGTTCATCTAACACTAAACTGCGATAGGCCGGCCACTTTAACCAGTTTTTCATCAAAATTAACCCTGCGTTCAGCCGGCGGTTTATTGACAAAAAGAGGCCTATAATTCGACACTTGGGGTGTCGGGGTTCTTTCAAATGAGGTGTTATTAAATAATGACCCGCTGCCGATCACGGGTTCAGCAGAATGTGCTTTTGTAATCATTGGGAATGTTTGTATGATCGAGCTACGGTTTTGTATGACATGAGGGGGAATAAATTGAATTTATTTTCATGAATGGAAGTTTTTATGAACGTGTTTTAATAACTTGTTTGTCATACTCTCGTACATGTATGTACTTGTACTTGGGCATTTTATGATTTTAGGGCTTACTTATAAATTAAAAGAACTTAGGGCCTCGCGGTAACATAAGTATGAAATCCAAGAGGACAAGTAGAGTTCTGTTCTTTCAGCTTTATGAGAAAAAGGCGTAAACATATAAATAAGTAATGTCCAAATAAAATAATTCAAAAAATATATTTCTGTGACACAAATTGAGTTTATAGTTTTGTGATATTCTTTATCTATTATGATGATGGATCTTTATAGCTAAAGAATATCACTGTTTTTCTTGCTTGTTAAGTAAATCTTAATTTAACTTTCTCTTCAATAAAAACTGTAAATAAATTATTCTATTTCCTATCCATGCAGGTACATACCTATGAAAATACTTCTTCTTCTTCTTACTACAATCTTACCCCACTGAAAATCTACTCATAAAAAAATATCACCCTCACAGTCACTTGTGCAAGTTCAACCTGCGTCACCGGTAGAGATGGCGCTCAGATAGCGTAATTAAATTAACTGACAGATCACCTGTCCCCCTCTCTCGCCATACGTGCGACAAGGACAGACATATGCACCTTGCTTCGCTGAGAATTAGAGGGTTAATTTAAAAGATACGATTATGTTCTGAGGTGTCGTTTGAAATTGTTTGTGGAAGTGTGTGGGTTTTCTTTGAAAATTTTTTAGATGTTTGAAAATTGTCAAGATTGCAAGGATTTTTTAATGGAGGATTTGATGATAGAGCATTGATATATACAAAGAGCAATTTTTGTCAATGTCTGCAAAGAAAAATACCTAATAGATCACCCACTTTTCAGCAGTTATATTATATGGGGAAAGCCTTTTGCCATCAACCAGAGACAAATTGTGATTCCTTTTCTTAAGTTTAGCTGCATGGTTGGTTTAGGCTGGATGCGGAATACGGAGGACAGGGTGTGTCGGGGGCTAGCTTAGAAAGGCCTATGGCCAGCAGTGGACTGCAATACGCTGAGTTCACTGAGTCCAGCAAGGAATAGGGTACGTTCGCAAACAGATTTCTTAAATCTCTCACTTCTTCAACCTGGCCAACCAATGCTGAGTGTAGGTCTCGTCCAAATCTCGACACTTTTTTGATTTTGTGTCATGACTATCCCAGTTTCTTCCGGAGAATGGAATGGGCAACTACAGTACTTTCTCAAGTTATTATGCCTTGTGTCTGTGACTGTAGCTTTGATTTTTCTTTGTATTTTTGACATTTAAAAGTGCCGTAATGGTCTAATTGAAATAAATGCTTAGAGTTGAGTTTGAGTTGAGATCATCTGTCCACCCACCACCCAGTCAGTTGTCCTAAATGTCATCATCTGCATTCTCTTTTCTAAAATATGTTGGGGTCGGCTTCCAGTCCAACCCGATGCAGCTGAATACTAGTATTTTACACTAAGCGATTACCGAGTGTAGTGTTGTAGTTAGATCCTGGATAATACGATACCCCTTGGTAACACTGGTAGGTAAGTCGGTTATCCTAAATGTACTTAGGAATAAATAGAACCACTAATCATAATTAAGTGACCATAAAAGCAAGGAATTCAAATTAGAAATTGGAATGTCAAATTAACTACGTGCAGTTAAGCACTGGAAATAGCCCAAATAAACCTTGAGTAATAACTGAGGCAAAGGTGTTAGAACTACAGCCAAGTGCCAAGAATTAACCATGGTAACGAGCACTGACATTCTGTTTAGCACTACTGTTCAGGAGGTTTATTTTTAAGGTAGGAACTACGCTTTACTGAAATTATTGTTGGTGATTTTGGTGTGTGTCTTTTCATTTCTTCATCTCGATACTTAAAACAAAACTAAATAAATGTTTCAGTACATTAGGTACTTTATCAATCGAATATGACATGACTGCAAAGTTTCGAATTTAGAATAGTCTTTATACCTAGCTCAAAATTTAAACTAATGTCAGTTTTAATCGTCAGCGTATTCGATTCAGTGGTCATATCTTCAATACATACTTCTTCAATTGTTTTTATTTTCAACTATCAAGCAGCCCATTTTCCAAAACAGCGAAAATCGAATTATTGACACCCCATCGATTTTCAATTTAGTAAACCCCGCTATTCACAATATTCAATTAGTCAGCGATTTCGTTTAGAAACGTACATTATTCGTGTAAAAGCTTACTGTGCGCGCCCTTCGATGCCGGGTGCCTTTTGAGCTTATTTTTTTCATATTTTTTTCATAATAGGGGTAATATAAACGTGTTGGGACCGACACCTTGGCGGACCCCACAAGCCGCGGCATAATTTGTGGGATAATAAAATATAATAATTCTTTGGACCCGACTGTTAGTGTCGACGGAGTGAGATGATTCGATGACGTTTTTTGTGTTGTCTATGATTGTGGAACGAGTTGTATTTATGTTTTAATTTGAAGTGTGTTGTGACGGAAATGGAACGCGGTGAGATTTGAATTAAGAATCAGAAGGGTTGTAAGATTTTTTTAATTCGACAAAGATGTAATTCTGCTCTACATGATGCTGATTTAAAACAACCTTTTTTTCACATCGTAGTAGATGATAGTAATTTCTTTTAATTTATAGGTTGACGTCAAATCCAACCTGGAAAGTTTTGATCCTTCAAGATTAAATTTTGACAACAATTTTATTGAAGTTACAGGGTGTTCTGTTTTGTTCGGTTATACAGCGTGTCTTGAAGCTCATCACGCTTGAGCCCCAACTCATCACGGTCTAAAAGCCATATCTATTCAGTACGTACAATAATTACAAGTACATACATAACATTAGTAGGTACAATCGTAAATATAGCAATCAGTAGTAGTTTAGATTGCATCTCTGTAATAACTTTAATGTTACATTATATACTAACATTTGTATTATGTACTGTATCTGGCTATTTACCACGGTAAATCTGCACATTATCATTGTTTTGACCTTGTAGGGAGGTAGTTTTGAGCACAATCGCTATGGTTATCTGTACTTAGGCTAGTTAATTACTCATTTGCCGTTTGAGGGTAATTAGAAATAATTTTCGAAAATATAATGGGTACCCACGGAAATATACCGGTTCAGTTGTACCTACTTGGTTGGTTTCAAAACTGACGTACAGTCTGTAATCTATGATATAACTGTCAAATCTGTAACGAGGCACTTTCTGCAGATGACCATCATACAATTTTCTAAGAATAATTTTATTTTGCACGTTATACCGTGCTGCCAGTTACTTTGGCGTCCAGTAATGAAAGCACAGTTTTTATCCTATAATAAATTATGATCCAACGTGATTCTCTTTTAATAAAAACCTTTAATTCCATCCTTAGAAGAGGAGACACTTCCATATCCCCATAATTATAATGTATCTTTATGATACGGATTCACGTAACTCTCTAATAATCACACAGGCATTACCCAAGTCTTCTAATGTCCCGCAGTGAACAGGGGATGTGTAAAAAAAATATGATTTCCGTTCATAGACAAGAAATGACTTCCTCAATCAAGCGCTCAGTGCTGCCAATGACAAATGACCATTTGTTACATGTTAATCTCGTAACATATGGAGTATAGACAATTCCCGCCTTTTCTATTTTGAATTTCGTTTTTTTCTCGCCTGTTAATCGTAGTGATGTCTTCTTTTGTGCCCGCACAATAGATTTTTTGCAAAGTCCGTGTAAATTAGTGTATGGAGTTTTTCAAAAAGGTTCGCTCGCTTGAATGATGTTTGATACTTTGGGGGTCTGTAGGAGCTCATTGATTTGTTCTGTTGCTGCATTAAGTGGTTAATTCTCATAAATAGCGTTCGTTATTAGTGAATGGGCGTTAATTTAAAATGCATTTGGGGTAAATTAGATTATAAGGGGCTGTAAGCGTTGTAAGTGTGAAATTTTCTTGCTTTTTGAAATATTTCTATTGTTGCGCTGAGTTTGCACATTGCGCCTATTATCAAGATCTTTCATGCTTATTGCTTCATCTTGTCAAGATGACTTTCTTGATTCATACATTATTGATGTAGCTTAATTGTCAGCGTGTTTTGGTACATAAAAACAATATCTATTGCTACTACTAACCAACCACATTATTACAAAAACCTAAAAACATTTTAACGTTACACAAACATTTCACAACTAACCTCATCCTTCGCCGATTCATCAATACCAGAGACAAATTAAAAAACAAAAAGCTCACGCACACTAATGACAGACCGCGGGCGCGTTCGGTTCAGGGATCATTCAATTACAAACGCCGCTCTGTAATCATAACACAATCATCTATTTCGGCATAACACTTGGTGTTTGGTATAGCCGACATCTTTATCGATAACGATCGATAAATTGATATTGCTTTGTTGATTTCGTGTGTGAATGCGACACTGGGTTTTGGATTTTGCAATTTTGTTACGTGGTTTGGCAAAAAAATTTGGTTAAGAAATGTTGGCGTTTTTTTTTATATAATTAGGTATATTTGTATTCTAGAATGCAACAATGCGAGATTCGTGGTAAGATATGTAGGTATGGAAAATTAAATTAAAGACATAATTGAGTAAAGTATGAACGCCTTTCTAAGAAAAGGCACATGACTGTATTTTAAAGCGTCATAATTTAAAAAAGTAATATAATTAAGAAATGAAGTCTTGAAGTTATGCTTATGAATTACAATTAAAATATTTCATGTTTTAATGGCATGACTTGTGGTCATAGAATACCCAAAATGGACGGTTTTAAAATAAAATATATAGGCATATTTACCTTGTTAGAAAATTAAAAATATTATAAGTGTGTTACATTTGCATATAAAAGATTAAAATCTTTTAAACAATTATCTTTTATTTTTGAGAGAACAATTAAGTAATTAACTCCAAGGCTAAATTACTCTCAAGGCGTTAAAATAATAGTGTCACAATGTAGTATTTAGGTTGTTTTAAATAATAGTTTTGCCAATCTTGTTATTATTTTAAACTAGAAAGTTTTATTTAGAAGCAAAAACTGTCTAAGAGCCGTTTAAAATTATAGTCGACCAATAAAAAATATGTTACACTTAATTCAGGCAAAATACAACAATAAATTGAATCGAATAAAATAGTATCAACTGTAAAAAACACTACCTATTAAATAAACTGTTTACTTAATTTAACTAGGTCTAATACGATGATGGTAAATTAAAAAATGTTTTACATTGCTAGGAAGTGGTATGTTTTTCTATCGATTTTGGTCACAGCTTACTGATATATCTAGGATAGAGATTATGAAAGAAAAAATCTTCTCAAACTATCATTTAAACAGTTACTTACATCAATTTTTTTTTATTTTTTTTTATCAATTTTACATAAAGAAAACGACACGCGAACGAATTTAAATTAACAAATCAAAACCTTGGTATTATTTGTCACAATAAATCCATTGTACCCCAAAGATAATATAATCTCAAGCATCATGAAATGTCAATAAGCACATACCTATAGTGTTGTCTATGGTAAATGACATGACATTTGACATGTAATAACAGCACAGCTACAGAAATACCTAGATTTCGTTGTTTACCCAGAACGATGGCACACAACTATTTTACAATCATCAAATACGTATTAACTGAAATAGGCTTTACTCATTGCTAATGACATTTCAATCAAAAACGAATAAATAAAACATTATTTAACCAAAGAGGCTTTATTATGTTTGACTTATTTGTATTTGTTTAAAAAAAGAACTAGTGCTCTATGGTTATGGAAAATACAGAGAAAATTTTCAGAATAATTTACGCGCGTTTTCACGCAAGTTACGCGCCTAAATTCGATGATATTTTTTGCTGAATAGTGAAATAGGCTGAATAACCACGAAGGTATTCCTTCCCTATAAATTTACACTGTGTTTTTGTGCCATACTTAGGATAGAATAGAAAAAAATGGACTCTGAAGATCGCCCAGACTCTAGGCGATCTTCAGACTATTTTTTTCAGTTATGATGGGATTCTATTTTGTTTTTACATGGACATAAATATTGAACAGTCCTGATTTCTATTCTTGAATTAAAATGAAAGAGTGTCTAGGCCCTAGACACTCATTTTAACCAACGCATTGCAGGCATTGTAATAAGAAATAAAAAAAAAACTGGGTAGGTACACTACTACGCTGTAGTAGATGATGACGTTTATAAGACTACCTACTTATTTTTAGCTTGCAGTAATACCTATAGCTAAAATGATTAAACGAACATTGTTTCAAACAATTCCATTTAGAAACCTTTTAGAAGCTGCGTATTCTAAGCCAAGTTTGCTTCTATGACAATTACAGGGCTGTACCTAGTTGTCATATAAGCAAGAGATATATTGCATAGAAATAAGCAGCATGACTAGTGGTTGCCGAGTCACGCCCAATAACACCCCAATGGCTCCTAATTAGAGCAATTAATACACATATAAACAATAGATCAGCGTTGCAACAGACCGTCTATTTGAATCCGGGATGTAAAGCTCTTAGCACACTTGTGAGCACTGCATCAGATTGGCATCACCCAAAGACATTCAAATATTTACTAGCGGTAGACGGTACAAGACGAAGAAAATCGTAATCCAATACTTGTTAGTAAAATAGTAACAAATAGTTCTGTCTTATAGTATCCGCTTGTGAATGTTGTGTAACATTCGTGTGTCAAAATTGAAAACGTTCGGGATCAACATTTTTGTTTGGCCTAATTCCATTCTGTAAGTCTTAAATCTCTTGGCATCACCTTCACCTAACGACATATTTTCTAGCTGATCGCGATCCGATGCCAATTGTTTATAATATGAAACAAAAGGGAGAACGCCTATACTCAGCGGTGGAACAAGGCAGTCAATGATGGTTAAGTGTGCGTAGCAATATTGAGATATCATTGGGTTTTTCCATCAGGAGTTTCTCTGTAGCAATCATAGTACGAAGTCTGTATGTGTGCCCGGTTGATGGAGACGGGGCGAGCCTATTGCCATCAACCTGCCTCGCCTTCTATTACAACATGGAACTTAAACATAACTGGTGAAATCCGTGTGTACACTTCTGCCTCACCCTTCGAGGTTTACAGGCGGTTCGAATTGAGGCGATGTTGGATGTTGAATTGAAGCGATGTTGAATGTTGAATTGAGGCGATGTTGAATGTTGAATTGAGGCGATGTTGGATGTTAAATCCGGGCAGTGTAACTGTGCGTTTAACTTTATAGCGCTGCTTGCCAAAATAGACCGAGGAACATCATGTTTATTTGCAGACACGATTTATGTTTTATTTTGTTAAATATAGATGAGTATGTCGTAATTAGCATTTGTTTAATTATCTTTATTATTGAAGGAGAGACATGAATGATATATAAATCTTCAAGTAATGGTCGTTAAGAGGAAAAAGTTTTGAGATCCCATCTTTGTTTAAGTTTTTCTGGCATTCATCATCTGCTTAGCGTATTTCCAATAATGTTTAGGAAAATTGTAGAGTTTCGTCAAAATACCCTACATGAAAGTTCGTTAATTTCTATTTACTTAGTTAAAGAATATGTTTCAGCTAAAGGAATCTTCTCATGCAAAGAAAAGAGACACAGTCGTTTTTTTTATAATTATTCAGGGCGGTTTTGAAATTAAGAATGTTATTCAAGTGGTCAAAGTATCTTATGTAGGAATAAAGATGTTTCATTATTTTTTTTTGGAGTGTTTTCGAATTTATCATGAAACAGGAAACAACAAAAAAAAACAGGCGACAAAATTTTTGTTTTTCACAGTAGGTAAGTCATCATTTCCTGCTCTTACTATTTACTCATTTTATAGTAAGTATCGTATTTACCTATTTTAACAACTTTTCATAGGCACATTTTTTAAAATTCTGCAAGAATGGCATGACCACATTTTTTAAACTTCTGCAAGAATTGTGTAAAAAAAGGACATAAGATAGGTAAGTATCTAACTTTATCAGAACTTTAGTTATAAGCCTCAATGCATGTTTAAAACACAAAATTCGGTCATAATATTATACGCCACCTCATTACATTGATAACCTCGTAAACTTTGACAATTTCAGACTTTCTCACATAAATTATGTTTAAAAAAACTAAGTAGGTACCTACCCCACATTGCCCCACAGCCATCTTAAACTTAAAACTGGTTGTGAAAACAATTTATTTTAAGACGATGTTCGTCTAGAAAAGACAACAAAATACTTAAAACGTAAAAGTTTATTCCGCCAGTTTCCGAGCCAAAGCGAGTATTCTTATTGGATGTCAAAAAACGGTCAAGACTCATCTTTGACTTCGGTTTGTTTAAATTTCCGGTCATCTTTACTGTCACAAGTAA
This sequence comes from Xestia ashworthii, assembly GCA_950022955.1. NCBI lineage: Eukaryota > Metazoa > Arthropoda > Insecta > Lepidoptera > Noctuidae > Xestia > Xestia ashworthii. Next base: position 13,659,718 of record OX465570.1, on the reverse strand, counting down.
AGAGAGCACACATACAAAGTTAAAGAGCTTATTAAGCTCAACTAACTTAACGTCAAAGTTGATCGACGAAGATAAAACGGTAAGACACTTTTTTCCTGTTTAATACAAGTTACTGTCAAAGTTGGCCAGAGAAATTTGAAATGGTAAGAAAAATACTTACCTCCACTGTCTGGATTATTGGCCTCGAATGTCTTGCTGGTCATGTGGAACAGCGCGTCCAGGGGAGTGTGTGGCGCGGCAGAGCCCTGCTGGGGGGCTCGCCGGGGCTCCGAGCAGCAGTCAGATGCTGAGGAGGATCTTTCGGAAGCAGAGTCGCAGCACTCCGCTGGTGCCATGTCCCGTGGCCGGAGCAGCCCCAAAGCCGCCAACCTCCACCTCTCCCCATCCAGCAGCGCCGCTCCCGCCAGCCGCTGCAGCCGCTGCAACCGCTCGAACCCGCTCGCATCCCACGGACGCACTATACGCGGCGGAGTGCGCGGACTGTGCGACAAAATGTCCAAAATCGAGAAACTCTTCACACCATCCCCTCGCCTCTCTTCCGCTGGCTCCGAAGCCATCTTCAAGCGCTTCAGCGGCCTGAAGTAATCGTGGGGTGAAGGAGATCGCGACGGCGCCGGTGACGGCCGACCAACACTGATATCGTCCTCAGAACAGCTGTGTCCCGACATCGACTCCTCCTCCATTTTCAGTTCACAGATCCATCACACAACAGTCACAATATATTTTTCGGAACGTTCAGTTGATTGTGTTTATCTCACAAAACATCAAGCTAACACGAGATACGGCTGACGGCTCGACGCGCCTCGGTCAACTGACGTGGCGGGTGACAGCCCTGGCTCGGGCGGCGGTCAGGGGCGTGGCCCATTAGGCTGCGGCCAATGGAAGCAGGGCATTTTATTGCGGGTGTGCTGCGATTGGTTGGTTCGGGCTGGTGAGGCGCGCCGGAGTGTCACACTTGCCTCTCCAATAAAACTTTTTAATCCGGACCTGGATTGGGGGGCGAGATTCGTGGTGTGATTAATTTAGGTGTGCGCGGGTGGACGAGGCGCCCGGCGGTGAGGCGGGAGAGGGGGGCAGCTTGAGGGAGGGGGGGGAGAACGCCGGTTAATTACCAGGATGAAGACGCGAGTCTAACTACTCGCTCCATTATTTAGCGTCGATAAGGCCGACGTTTGTCACTGGAGAAATTGCCACTTTCCTTCATTTATAGTTCATCGGTTAATTGTCTAAACGCGGTGTCGACCTGAAACCGCTCCTTGGAGGGAATTTTACAGGTGTTCAATTAAATAGCTGTTTGAATTTCCTTGCGATGTTTCTACCGGTGTGGTATTAACTTCTACTTGACACTACTGTAATTAACATGACAATTAAAGCCATCGATGTGTGATTAAGAGATTAGAGCTTTTTTTATTTTCAACTGAAGGCATTCTGCGGCCATACTATTAAATGAAATTACTTACACTCTTTCGAACATTAAAAATTTAACCATTCTGCCTCTACCCGTATAGGGTGCCTCTTTCTTTTATGTATTTCTTCACTTGGTAGTACCTACTCACTCACATTTACTTGTCTTTGATATCTGTACCGTACCGCTGTAGGTAAGTCTTATAAGTAAGTACCTACCTACATCATCTTTTTCCCAACTAAGTATGTTGGGGTCGGCTTCCAGTCTAACCGGATGCAGCATATTTTACTTGGCTATCTGACCTCCACAACCCATGCAGTTAGTACCTACTGGATGATATGATAAGTACGCCTTGGTGAGACTGGTTGAGTTTTGTTAATAAGTCACAAAAGAAGTCGTTTCAGACTGAATGAGTGTACTTAGGTATTTATCAGAAAAACAGCTCGTATAATCCTTTATTGCGCTTATTAATTCCTTACAACAAATTGTCACCTACTTACCAGAAATTGAAAAATACATTTTCAAGAATTTATGCTTAATTTTAAATTACACATTTAGGATTTACTTATATCCTACTTTAAAACTCTGTCCTATTTCATAAACAATATTTACATTACATCAATAAATTCAATCATAATTTGGCTCCTACATCAATACCTAATTACCCGCATTACCTATTCCTTATACTTACCAGCAACAAAAACAATACTTGCACTTAAAATTCAAATTCCCCGTCGCACCGTTATTACGTCCGCCATTTTGTATGTTTACTTTCCTCAACGTCACGCTCTGTGGCTTTCCCGCCTCGGGGTGACTGATGTGGAAAAATTAATCTAATTTGACATTGAGTTTAGTTTTAATGGGGGCACTGACTGGCACCCATGCTGCCTTGTTTTGGGAGGGTGCGGTAAGTGTGATGTTGGCTTTAGAATTTTGAATTAGGAACATGTTTTTTTTTTGTTGGATGTATTCAAAGGTACTCAAACAGTACGGTATTCAAAGGAATTAAAGTAGAAGCGCCAGGGGTTGCCCGAAAAATTCTAATTTTCTTACGTTTTTTTGCAATTTACAGGTCAGTGGTCACACTGTATGTTAAACAAAATATGAGTTCCGACCGTATATTTATGATTTTACAGAGATATAATCATGAAAATCATCAATACAATCTTCTGAGTTAATTTTATCCCATTGAATAACTTTTTCATGAAATACTTACTCATTCAACATACAGCCTGATACTGACCTGAAAATTGCTAAAAACGCTAGAATATTTTATATTATTATTGTAACCCCGTTGCTTCCCCCTTATGGAAAAGATATATTCTTTTAAATCACGTGTAAATTATATGGATCTTTATTCTAATTTAAACAAAGGTTGTCGAAGAGTTGCTGCTGTCAAAGTTAAAATATCTTTAAGGGACTGTTTGCATAATGGATTCCCATAGTCTTAATGAAACCAGCATGCCTGAGAAATATTTCTTGACGTAATGTAAAGCCAAGTCTATGGACGGCATAAAACTCTGATACCAGGTTAGACACTACCTAACCAAAGAATGGAGATAGATTCCCCTTCTTTAACTTAGTTTTAAGTTTATTTACTAAAATTCAACAGAACTTTTGTTTTAAATTGTCTGTGGACGTGGAGCAATAAGTAATTGCACCGTGTCAGTTCGCATAAATCATAAATCTAGGTATTCATTTAAGTATAATATGATTATGGCTTTTTACTTTAAGGTTCTGGACACATATTTTTCAACTGTAGCAATCAGCATTATTTTATTCAATTAAGTTGTGTCACATCAAAAACCTTTTTATCTATTAATTTCACTCCACTATACGAAAAAGGCCATAAAATAAACAATTATTTTAATATCTCAATAAGCATAACAGACGAACAAAAACAATCAATAAAACTAACATTTCAACAGTTTAATCCATGTTATTAGTTCCGATGTTATTTCCCATAAACGCGCGACCGGAACCGACGCCATATTGTGCGCTTTCCCGCGCAGCCATCGACCAATCAGCGTCGATTTCCGCTGCCATAGACAAACGGAGCAATTATTGATAGACATTTTTTCTATTATTCAATTTATGTCATTTCGTGACATTATTATTATGTCCATTATTTATAGTATTAGTTTCGTTTTTAGATTGAATTCGATTTTTGTAATAGATAGGTTGACTATATAGAGTTATTACATGGTAAATGCCCTTTATTTTGTTTGAGTTAATCAAAATAAGTACCTGCCTATGTACTTACAATAATTTCCATTGATATATTCATCGTCAGTACTAATGTATAGGTCCACACCATCAGTACAGGTACCACCATTTGTATTGCGTTATGTAAATGACTACTTTAAACAATAATAAGCAAATAAGTTTCGTAGCAAGTTACGTAGCGTAGTACCACGCTATGCAACTTGCTACGAAGTTAAGAAGTCAAATGACATAGCTGACGCACTGTGTAGCATGTTGCGTAGAACTTTGTGATTGTGCGTAGCGTTCTGCGTAGCAAGTTACGTAGCGTGCTGCGTAGCATCGTAGCATAAATTCCGTAGTACTCCGTAGCCAGCTGCGTAGCGTAGTTGTAGTACACGATCGGAGTGGCAATTTTGCTATTTGGATTTTTGACATTATACATTAGCATGATTAGCGTGTAATGTCTTCCACTGCAGCACTGCTAGGATACAGGCCACATCTTTTTCAGAGAAGAGTAGTAGTCAACCTCGCGGGTTCAGTGTGGTTCGATAGATGTTACATATCTTCGACCATTTGGTTCTAGGACATGCTGATTTCTTCACGATGTGCTCCTTTAGCGTTTTGAGGAACCTACCGCCGTGTCGTTTCCCTGTGTACTTAGACCCATAGAAGATTAAAACCTTACATTAACGAAGCCTCCATGCATCCAAGTACTCAGTATCTAAATAACAGGACGTCCTGCTGTCCCAAGCTTGTCTTACACAAAACAATTTCTCTTAAACCCGCCCACTTCCTCGCCAATGGCGCGGACTACAACTGTTACTCATCGTAATGTCCACAAATTGCGTCCGCCGTGTCTTACTGGCCGGTTTTTACTTCCATATCCTGAATGGTCATCATTAGAAACTCTTTGGTTGTTATTAAATAACGTTTAGTGAATTTTGTGTTGGGTTTGAAGAGGAACTGAGTGAGAACCTTAAAAAAAGGGAAAAAATGTGTTGCACGACTTTACGTGTCAAAAAAACGTTTTTTTGACACTTTTAATACTTCCCTAAATAAAAAGTAATATTGCTTAAAATACTAAGTTATCCTTGTTAGTATTTTAAGCAATATAGGTCAGATAGCCGCAGTCGCTCTATATAAAAACTGGTATTCAGCTGGCGACCCCAACATAGTAATGAAAAAGGCTAAGCAGATGATGATGATGATTGCTTTAAATCCCAAATAAACAAAGGTAGCCCTAAAATCAAAAAACCATTTTAAGATTTTAATACCATTGCGTTTCCTTGTTACAACAAATATCCCAAGCATCTCGGAAACTTAGAAAGCGATAAAAAACCTTAAAATAAATTGAAATACTAAGCTACCACCTAAAAATTTACGGTCACGTGCAAGTGCAATGTATTACCTGACTGAAAAAGAACTGAAGAAAATCATTCAGTATTTAAGAAAAAACGTTTTCATTGATGTTCAGGCAGATTATGTACGATTCGACAACGTTTTCTTTATAGTACAGTCAGCAAAACAGTTAGGTATGCAGGCTAGCAATGTTCTTACTACTATTATAAGTGGAAAAGGGTTATAATCAATCTGTTTGCAATTTCATCCAAATCCTTTCAGTAGTTTCTGCGTGAAAGAATAACAAAAATCGATCTTTACAGGCTTTTACATTTATAATAGTCGTAAGAAGATTACTAGCCTGCATACCTATCTGTTTTGTTGACTGTACCTAAGTATTGGAACTCATGGCTAACTATTAACAGCTAAGTTGATCTTCAGGTTAAGCTGCGTAGGTCTAGGTTAGTCAGTGGAAGGAACCCATTCCATACCGAGTTTCTTTCGTACCTCGAAAAGCACGTTAACGTCTCGGCTGTCATTGTAGATCTTTGACAGTCGATACAGGAAGTCAGTTACCCGTAAGTCTGATAACAAGTCTTACCAAGAGGTATCGTACTACCCAGTTTACTAACTGGGTTGTGGAGGTCAGATAGGCAGTCGCTCCATGTAAAATACTAGTATTCAGCTGCTTCCGGTTAGACAAAAAAACTCCAATCAGTTGGGAAAAGGCTGAGCAAATTATGACCTAACTATCTCAGAAAAAGCGCTGAAATAAAGCTTGCTAGTGTTAATGAAATGCTGGACAATGACAGAGTTAGTTGTAGAGGTGCGTAACCTCAATATCTTTAATGAAGTTACGTATTTTACCAGATAAATGGAACCATATTATTATCGTTATAGAAGTTCCCACGAAAACTCCGTAAAACGGCTTGTCATGCGAAACTTTCCTAAGTTAAATGTGCGGTATTATGTTATAAGAAATATTATTACCTATGTACTTCCTACTCTTTGTATGAATAAATATGTCTGTCAATCAAGATTCTAAGGTATTGAATGTTTTGCAAAGTTTTTTAATGACCATGTTCAGAGAGTTGCCTCTTCTATGAAAGCATTTCAGACTCGCAGTACTTTGGTTGATAATTACCTGAGGTTGAAGATAGAATATGTGCGACAGACTCGATTGAGTACCCTAGGTATGAATCTTTTCTTTGTGGTTATAAAAAAACAAACACGGAAGTCAAAACCTCAAAAAACCTTAATTCGAAAGCGCCAAAATGAGCATCTGCGGTTGCCATTTAAGTTTCAAAATAACACAACCTAACAATTATAAAGAACCCCCAATTTAAATAAACGACATCTCTATCGCTAACCCTACAGTTATAACTTACAAACTTTTTAATTCATATTATGGTGGCGCTGCTTGTCAAAGGAAGTGTCAAAGTCCTGTCAAATGTTGTACATTTCCAGTTAGTTCTCTTTTTCACCACCTGCATCAATTACTTGGTCGGTTTATAATATAGGTGGCGAACTATTTGGTTGGAATTGATAACGGAAGCTAACCCCCGGCCGCATTATGCGTTGTATGTCATTAGGGGTCTATAGCACCCGTAGACACGGCATTTGTACTCGCAGTTATGTAAGTGTGTTCGATCGTTAAAAAAGAACTTTTGGGGAGTTTAGATCTACAAAAACTAAAGAGAACTGCTAAAGTCTCACACTCAACTGCTGTATGCATCCTCCTTAGATTTTGATAACTTCCTGAAATTAGTGTGCCTTTCAGTTGTGTTATCGAATTTTTAAAAGATGTCAGAGCTGTGATCGGCTCTTTTCGGGCCACAAACAATAACCATAGAACGCTCTTGAAAATCATTATACAGTTACAAATTCACACAATAATCGTCTTTTCCGACGGTAGAAGCACTATTATAAAAATCCCTTTAGCATTATGTGGTTGAACTAACTACACGGTCGAAACCAGCCATCCTAAACGGAACACACAAAAATAGTCGGTAATTTCGGGTGCGGTCATTATGACACATCTTAATTTAGTTTCAACACATAAATTGTAATAAGTAGACGCGAGTCCAATGCGGGTGGCCTTAAGACGAACGACCATTACGATACAATAGGAAATGATGATGGACTTGATGGAAAACGAACTAACGATATTGGAATTTGGAAGACTTCGGACTAATTAGAAACTAACATCGATAAATTATCTTCAAAATAAAATTTAAATAAACTTTTGTCGCTGATTTTTTATCTCTATATTAGTCTATGATCTCTGACACTCCCTTATTAATTATAGTTCTGCATTGTTACTTGATATTGCGTTTCGAATCACGATAAAGTGGTTTCGATTAAGACTGATTCGATTTGCAAAGAAAATTATAAATCAACTACGAAACTGTGTAGGTGGGGATTAGAAAATAAGTAGATATTGAGCTCTCTCTTTATAATAAAGATACCTACTTGTATGACGAATGAAAAGCGTTAGAGGTCAATTAATATTTCCATACCTATATTTCACACTGGCCGTCAGATAGAACTCAAGCTTTCAAAAATGGTGTCTACGGAGACACTTTTTTTTCTGTTCTAAATATGAAAGCTACGGAAACAAACAGCCCTAGGGGTGTATTACTATGATCGTCCCTATTTCCAAATTGGTCCAATTTGGTCATTACACGTCTATATTTGTTGGAGTCATAACGCGATGTGTGGCCAGTAATCGATTATCATAAGAGCTGGCTGGTGGAACAGGAAATATATTGTGCTTTTTTGTGTGTTTGAAATTGGAAGGCATTTGTTTTTTTTTTTAATTTTTGGAGGTGTGATGTTTGTCAGCAAGGAGGTTACATAGTGAATTTCAGCGGGTGTTTCGGTCTCTAGATAATATTTAAAACAGTTCAAACGAAAAGTAAAATTATAATAAAAGTAGTAATTTAGTAAGTTTTACATGGGAAGATCAGTCCTAAGTTAAGTAGTTAAGTAAGTTTAATCTACATTTTTCTAATTTAAGTACTTTATTACACAATTCTACTAACAAGATACTTAATTAACCAGTCACAATTACTAATCATAACTTACAAAGATTAATATCTACCTCGCATATTTCATTTTAGTTTCTAAAACGGTACTCAAATCATTCCGTCCATGACGGTGCCTACTAAACCGAAGTAAACACGGCATGAAATACATTGATATTAAAGCAGACGGTAGCGAGCGACTACCTACAGGCGAATTACAGGGAATTGCATTTAATCGAGTGTTTGTACTGAACTGATTGCTTTTACTGTTGCCATTTTAGGTAGTAGGGACTGAAACGATCCTTATTTTGGATTAAAAACTTTTTGTTTTGTCTGGAACAGGCTATCTAGAACATAAATTGGAAAACGGCATGGAAGTATTAGGTACTAAGCTTCGTGGAAAACTGGCGCTAAACAGTTTAGGAAAGGGTTGAATTTGAAAATGGATCTAATGTAAACATCTTACAATTTGAACGTGGCATTCCTATCTACACTACAACTAACCTATCTGTGCAGGGTGTCTCGATATAAATGATGACCAAATCACAAACTTTCGATCGCTACTTACGAAAAAAATCGGTTGCAATAATGATGCTTGCGAGAAACGCAAGTCTAAACGCATCCCAGATGGGATTCTCGCAAGCATCTTTATTGCCGCCCCGCCAGAAAACTAAAGATAGAACTAAAATTAATGTGCAAGTTAGTTTCATCGAGAATCAATCTGATCAGGTTTTCTTGAGAAACCACCTTAAACGGCACACTTAAAGTGGTCATACTATAGAACTCAAAGGACACCAAACTCTATAATTTATAATATGTCAATTTACTGAGCGCGAAAAGTTTGAAATGCTTTAATAAAATGGTACCTAATTGCAATCTTTGCAGATTAGACCTTGATCCTTGATTGTCTTTGATTTCTCCTATCAAACAAGTGTCTTGAAGTGACTTAGCAATTATAATGTTGTCGAACTAGTACCGTGAACTTTCATACTAAATTGAAACCATCTGTATTCAATTTTTAAAGTAATTATTTTGTACAGTGCTCAGCCATCAACTAGTACATTCACCCCACTTCGTTGTTAGGCAAACTCATAAAACCATTTATGTATTGAATTGTGAGCAACATAGATTTAAGTGAGGTTATTTTGCCAATTCATATTTGCTCACAATAATGTTGATGAAGGATTAAGTAAATATTGTAAAAATTGAAGCGAAAGCTTTTTAAATCAGAAATAAATAAGTGATATTCTTTCGGTGGCGAAGGGTAATTTATTAAACTGAGGAAAAATTGTAGTTAAATAAAAAAATGCCAAAGTCCGTCAATTTTAAGGTTAGGATCTTAAAATTTTGTGTATATAGGCTGACGATTGAAAATTAATTCATACATATATCTTAGCGTTTTTGATGATTTCACCCACAAATGGTTTTAAAAGGGGATGAAGTTGTGTATGGAAAGCCCTTTATTTTTGAAGAAAAAAAACAAAATTTGATCTAGGCGTATAGTTGGAAGCTAAGGCAACGGTGTTGTTAAATTTTCTTTAGTAAACAAGTAAGTCATTTTCCTCCATTCCTCCCTCTGAGGCACCCATTTTGACGGTAGTAGGTATAAAGACGATGACTCCCGAAGTCCCCCGAGGTACAAGTAATACTTTCAGGAGAACCTGAAGTTTTTTATCAGAGGAAGAGAACCTAGAACGAGTGCTAACACCTAACCCAACGCAAATCATCATCTGCCCAGCCTTTTCCTAACTATGTTGGGGTCGGCTTCCAGTCTAACCGCATGCAGCTGAATACCTACAAGTATTTTACATGGAGCGACTGACTATCTGACCTCCACAACCCAGTCAGTAACTGGGTAAAACGATACCCCTTGGTAAGACTGGTTATCAGACATTTTAGGCCACTGACTACCTGTAACGACTGTCAAAGATCTATAAATGATAGCCGGGACCAACGGCTTAACGTGCTTTCCGAGGCACGGAAGAAACTCGATATGTAACCCATCCACAGATCAACCTAGGCATGCACGGCTTAATCTAAAGATTGGCCAGAGCGGCTGTTATTATTTAGCCAAGAGCTCCTCCCAGCCAGCCTGTAACGTAAATACGTCGATAAAAAAAATCAGTATTTAAAACTCTTATGATCGTATCACATATATTTTTTTATGTTTTTATTATGAATTTTTAGATTTCATCAATCTATCTAAAATGATAATATAACTTGAGAGGTGTCAAGGGACACCCGGATGGAATGAAGTTCTTTCGATTAACTAGTGAAGGAATTGTAATAATTTTTTTTTTTTTAAGTTATAATATTATTTTTTTTATTATTAACAAATATAATGTTCACTCAACAAAAATAATCGTCGCGACACCACACTGTTCCATGCGAAATAGAAATGAAACAAACGCATTGCAACCTTCATTTATTTTTAAAAAGAAAAAAAGTGTCGTGACAACTTTTTCGTAAGATTTTTTTCCGTCTAGCCCCCTTTCACAACGCGCGAAAAATAAGTATCTATATAAATTCTCGTAAACAAGCAGTTAATTTTTAAGCCATTATTTTGTATTCTGTCTCTAATTTTTCCTATTTGACCCAAAGGTCGCCGCCTATGTACATATTACTATAATTATTGCACATGAAGTTTAAATAAATAAAATGCAATAGGATAGTTGTTTCTTAAAACTTCGTAGAGGGGTATAGTCCTATTTAATTCAATCAATTATCAGTCTAGCCCTGTAGCCCATTAAGTACTTTAAGTTTGCATTTCTGTGAGGATTTCTAGAATTTTCAGTAATTCCAGTGTTATCAACGCTTTTCATGGTTTTTGCAAAACATAGAGTTCAATGACTAATTGAACGATCACTTCAATTAGTCAGTAACTTGTTGGATAAAAAGACGTAGTTCGGATATGTACTACAGATTTTAGTTACGGTAGACAATTTTCAACCTTATTACAAGCTTTAAAACCTAAGGAAAAAGCGTGTAATTTCGAAGCTCTCTTGACCAGTCAATAACCACTTAAAAGTTGACCAGTCAAATCAAGCGGAACAACCACTTTTTGTAGAATATATAGTTTTCAGGGTTTTTTCCTTGTTTATGGACGGAATGAAGTGGCACTCAATTCTTAAACGATTTCTTTTTTCATCTCGCTCAATTGGCGATAAATTTGAATGTTCATGATTCGTCTTGTACAGTCAAGTCGGCTGCTATTGACGTGGCCATCTATTGGTCACAAGTACAACTGATCTGGAGAAGAAAAAAAAGTACCTCATGGTTTGAAGAATCATCTTGCATTTTCACCCGCATTTGTAGGGTAAAAATTAGACTTTGAAATCGCCTTTATTTCGTAGTATTAAGATTGGTTTTAAGGTGATCCACTTACGGCTCTACTTACGCGTAACATGACGTTTTCGTGGGTTCGAACCACCATCAACATCATCTTCATCATCTACAGCCTGAATTCACTCATTGCTGGGTATATGCCATTCTTTTCTTCCACGGTCGTGTGCCAGCCTCATTCAGAATTTTCCCCCAACGGCAACTATGTTGTCGGCCCATCTCGATGCTGGCGGACCCACATTTCTTTTCCCTGATCTTGGACGCCATTCGGTCATAGCCTTGGACCACCTGTCATCACTCCGCCTTGCTAGGTGGCCTAACCAACTCCATTTGAGTTCCGTAGCGTGATTTCCAATATCGAACCATCATGACTTTGTGTAATTGATATCACTTCTGCTCTCAAACCGGTGAAGGGAAATGTACTAGAACCAAAATTTGATGATTTTGTGACGCCAACAAACCCTCCCTGGGCTCATGCGGTGGGTTACAGCTTACAGCTCTTCCCTATCATAGATAAAAGGCCTGTGTCCCAGCAGTGGGAATTTTATAAGCTGGTGGTGGTTTTTGCAGTCTGAGTGTCAATAATGGCGTCCGTTGACAGTACCCTAAAAAAAGGGTGTAAATCAATACGTAACGAAGCCGAAAGGCGCTTGTTCTCCTCGTCTTTGCGATCATATTTTTGTTCTAGACCATACCTGGGAACCTTCTAGTTACGGAGATATTGGGGATTTGTTTTTAACGTAAGATTTTTACTATGAACATCTCCACGACCCCCGTACTATTCAATCCATCCACCAGCACAATGTTTTGAGTGCGGTACATTGAGTTTTATAGTAAAACGTGATTATTCACCTAAAAAAAAAGTTTATAAAAGTTAGCCAATGGAGGAGAGAGATCATCACCTTATGTACCAGTTACCACAATAAACACAGAGCCCAAACATATAAACTTTTTGGTTAAATTGTCATCAATACTCAGTAACACAATAATCAGATCGATCGTCAATACTCGTCAAAGTCCGTGAATGGTCGGGCGCGGTCGTGTGACATCGGGTGACATCGGCGCTGACGCGTCAAACGCGCGACAAAGCCACGATGCCGCGGCGACGTGGCTAATCATTTGTATTGTTGTTCTGCAGATGTTCGGGGCTTGTAGGGTGACACCGTTTTTAGGAGGATAAAGATTTTTTGATCTTATTGGGGTAAAGATATTGGGATTGGCTATAAGAGTAGAGGAAGACCAAAGAAACGATGGATGGACTGTTTTGAGGATGATATGGCTAGAAAGAAACTGACTGCTGAAATAATGAGTAATAGAGAAGCATGGAAAAAGACATGCTGCACCGACCACTAATAAATTGAGATAAGGGCAAGACAATGATGATGATGACGTATTCATTAGTAATTCCTGAAAGAATGTGATTGGAAGTGTACAGGGCTTTTTGTGAGTTGGTCGTAAGCACTGAGGTGTTACAATAGCATTTAACCTATGAACTTATGAATTAGAAAATTCTTCAGGTACCCCAGTATTTCGCAAATGAGGTGCTGCTCAGTTTAACAAGACCCGTCAAACTAAATATCAGGCAGCTAACAGATATCTACTCAAATATTCCTAAACAAACACACTTACCACCCAAAGTCTCTTGATAACTTTTATCAGCGAAGAACAGTGATAATCAATGGTCTAAATTCAGAGTCTATTTAACTCTTAATCTTTTGCCAAATATCACATGCTTTTAGTGGTTGTTCGACCAATATCGGTCAACCAACCATCAGCTCATATTGTAGTTTGGTTAGACATCAGATTTAGGGATCATCCTGATGGGGTCGTTGTATAAAAAAGTTAGTGCGATGCAATAGAGTTGCAATAGTGGAACAAATTGCACCACGGCTGGTGCAATCCGGTCGAAACGTCGGGATAAAATTAAAGGTAAATTCGCGATAAATACCCGGATGTCATATGTTTTAAATATTTACATAACCGGACAGGTAATTGTTCCGGGTCTGGCTGTTTGTGATGTCAATTTAAATATTTATAAATGCACCCACGATACAGGAGAAGTTCTGTGTGTGGGGGTACGTTATATAAAGAGAGAAGAGTATGAGAGTTATTTGCTGGAAGCTTCGCCGAGAGAGAGCTCCGAGTGTTTGTCACTTGTCAAAGTCATCTTTATCAAGAAACTTCATGGCTCCTAAAAATTCTAAGCTGAACTTTGTGAAAGTAGCCTATGAAGAACAAATTCGTCAATTTTCTTCCCCATTAAGCAAGGCAGACAGCTAAATATTTACATAACACAAAACATAACATACATAACATCACCGCTGTAATCTTCGGAGGAATTGGCAGAGTTGTATCTAAGTACACTCACATTTCGCCAGATAAGTTTAAGTCGCATGTAATATGGAGCGAACCCATTGCCATCAAATGGGCGCAATTCCAGACTACGTGGCTGTTACTGAGAAATTCCTAATGAAAAAACCCAATAACACTTTGCCTGACCCGGGAATCCAACCCAGGACCTCATGCTCAGCAGTCGTGCTTTCAACCACTTGCCCAACGAGGCAGTCACTAATGCATTTAAACGAAGTCGGCTGCGGGACTGTTCGAAAGAGACACCGTGGCCCCGGAACATAAAGGGCGAGGAAGGGACATGGATGGGTTTTAGTCAGTAAAAGTCTGACACTCCCTCCGGCTCTGGGTGGAGTGGGAGGGAGGGAGTGTGGAGTGGAGTCATTTGATAATTTCCCATAAGAAAAAAAAATAAACGAAGTCAACAAAATCCCACAAAAGCCACCGATGCGCCTTGCCACCCCACAATAACAATATGTGTCGGTTTAATTACGCGTGACCGATGTACTTCAGTTATTGAGCGTCGCCCATTATCCGTCCGTGATAGATAGACTCGTCTGAGGACACCATGAATGCCTAATTGAGACCCTATTACATATATGATGGGGATATTAATGTGTGATCTGAATTTGAGAACGGTGATGATTGAGTGATGAGGGATCTGTACGGAGGGGTGACTTTTTTAAGTGATATTGTCATCATTATGGAAATAAACATCATTATTGAGGATTCAAAAGAAGTAAGAAATAGGAGCGGGTACAGAAGGTTATAATGATGACTAATAGCAAGATATTATGATGTTAAGAAAATTAATACTTTTGATCACGTTCTACGATGTACTAGAATCATAGACGGCTAAAAAACACCCTCGCCTACGGCTCGTGTGTTAATACCGCCTCGACTACAATAACAAACTTCCTCCACTTGTATCAAAATGTTCTATTATAGCACACCAAAATTGTAACTGCTCAATATTGTTAAATCTATAAATCGCATCTCTGAAAAGTATAGGTGAACTATAAACAAAACATGCGGTGCAGTCTTTGGAAACTGCCGAAAGAAGCTAATACTAAGTAATTTACTGCGATTTGTGCCCCGCGCACGCCTAAGTGGTGCTACGCCGCCGTAGCGGTTACGAATGCTACATTGCGTTAGGTGACCGCCTGACGGTCACGCGAGTGTTATGATTTTTGTTCACCCAAAAAGTGCTCAACGCGCCTAAAGAACTTTTCACTTCTAAAAACACATCCAAGCATCAAGAAATCCAAGTCGTCAGAGACCACCCGTCCTACAGAAACGGTAGTAATGTCCAAATGAAAATGAATCATCAACGTAACGACCACTAAACCCGAGCATAAACCATCACATACAAGATGGCCGACCTCCAACGCAGCTGATTACAAATGCGTAACTGTGACATTATCACTAGCTACAGAACTGCCATTAATAAAGATGATAAAACCAAAAGACAATGGCATTGTAATTAAAATGTTAAACAGCTGTAAACATCTGAAGGCGCGACCTTCAAAGGACTTCGCATTCGTCGTTTTATATGAATTACTAGCTTCTGCCAGCGGCTTCGCCCGCGTGAAGTTTGAAATTGACCTATGGGATCTTATTACCGGGATAAAAAGTATCCTATGTGTTAATCCAGGTTATAAACAATATCTGTGAGCTAAATTTGATCCAAATCCGTTCAGTAGTTTTTGCGTGAAAGAGTAACAAACATCCATACATCCATACATACTCACAAACTTTCGCATTTATAATATTAGTAGGAAGTAGGATGGTGGGCGCCATATTCTGAAGACTTGTCATTATAATTATGCACGTACCTATTTTGTTTGTACCGTTTTCAGTAAGCTTTTTTTAGAGCAACGATAGCCTAGTAGCCTTAAGCCTAGGGGTGTGAGCATCTGATTGCCAAGTCATAGGTCTCAAGTTCGAACCCAACCAAGTCCCGAGTTCGAAAAACCACTCACCTCTGAGTTTTCGGATTCACGTGCGTATTGTATAATTATCACTTGCTTCGGTGAAGAAAAACGTGAGGAAACCAGCATGCTTGAGAAGTATTTCTTGACGGCATGTAAAGTCAAATCAGAAGCCCATGGGCGTCATAAAAACTCTGACACCAGGTTAAGCATTAACCACACGATAAAGAAGTAAGCTTTTCTGTCATGTGGAAATTGATATGTGATGGCTTTGGGTGAATTAATAGTATATTTTATAACGAGGGACTAAACGAAGCCATTATACACCCGAGGTGGTTTGACTCCCGAGCTTGCGAGGGAGTCATTAAAAAGCGAGGGTATATTAAGTTGGCGTTTAGTCTCGAGGTGCAAACTGTACTTTTCACTTCGAGTGCGAAAATAGTCATTTAAAACCGAACAAATTTACACTCGACAAAAATTCTGAACTGAGCGGTCAGTTTTTTCTTCTATCAGGTCAGTCACAGATTAACAATTTAAAACACAACACAAACTCTCAACATTGTCGCAATGAAGATGATCCACACTCCACAGATAATTAGTACCTATATTACTGCAGCGGCTAGCAACAGAGGCATTGCACATACTTTTCAAAATCAACGATGCACACAAACAACAATAATTTTTCTCGAGTTGAAGAGTTCATTTGTTTTTTTTTTTTCAATAAACCGCTTTCTATTTGCAAGCCAATTCGAAATTTAAATAATACCTTTGATCCATAAAAAAAAAATACTCTTTTGTGACCATGTTTCAGAGTAAAAGATAGTTCCATTTTTAAATTACTTTTTACTCCCTAGGGAATAAACGGTCACTTTAATCCCGCTTCGTAGGGCTATAATTGCGTACTTTTAGAGCATGAGAAGTGAAAAATACTTATTTATTTTGTACAATCAGCTCTATTTACTACACTCATATTAGTTTACGCCATGTTCACACCTTCTTAAAACATCAACACATGAACATGAACATCATAATTAACTGCGCCACGAGCGAGACACAAGAAAGTCGATAAGACATCAGGAATTTCTCAGTAGCAACCACGGAATCTGTATCCTTTCAAATGATTTTGGCAGGCCTGTTGGTCTAGTGGTTAGTGACCCTGACTGCTATGCCGGAGGTCGTGGGTTCGATTCCCACCCAGGACAAATGTTTGTGTGATGAGCACGATCATTTGTTCTGTGTCTGGGTGTAATTTATCTATAATATGTATGTATTTAGAAATATTTATGTATGTTTATCAGTTGTCTAGTACCCATAACACAAGCTCTGCTTAGCTTGGGACTAGATGGCGTTGTGTGATAGTTGTGGAATATTATTATTATTATTATTATTCCCTTTATTCATTTTTAAACAAACTCTTTACATTTTTAAATATTAATATAAAACAAATATAAAAAACATTTAAAAATATAAAAAATTGTAGCCCACCGGTATCGGGAACAGGGTCCAAGCTACCGGCGGTCAGGGCTCCAGAGAGAGTACCTCCTAACAATACGAGCCGTGTCAAGGAGTACCGCTTTCTGAATCAAGCCCTTGATCCAGCTGCCTAACGAGAGCCTCCTCAGGTATTGGTCGAGGCTCTTGGCAATTAAGCCATGGGCCGAAACGACTATCGGCACAATGATCGCCGAGTCCACTTCCCACATGTCGACAACCTCGCGAGCCAAGTCAAGATACTTGATTTGTTTATCTTTCTCGGCTTTCACGAGGTTGTCATCATGCGGGACCGTTATGTCAACAATCATTGCGCGCCGCTCTGATCGATCCATCACCACTATATCAGGCCTATTAGCTATAACAGTCCTGTCAGTGATGATGGATTGATCCCAGTACAGTGTGATACTGCCATTAACGAGAACTGGGTCGGGCACATACCTATAGTAGGGCACTTCCGATTCCACAAGATTGTATTTTAGAGCAAGTTGCTGATGGATAATCCTGGCTACAAGGTTGTGTCTATGCAAGTACTCTCCGTTAGCTAGACGAGAACACCCGGAGATAATGTGACGGATTGATTCGCCTGGACGGTGGCATGCCCGACATATGTCAACCGTACCGTCCTTCACAATAAATCTCCGGTAGTTATTCGTCATCATTACTTCATCCATAATTGCACAGACAAAACCTTCGGTTTCTCCGAAGAGGTCCCCGGAACGTAGCCAGGACACGGACGCTAGAAAATCTACATCGGGCCCATGAAGAGCCCGGTAAAAGCGCCCGTGAAGCTCCTTGCCCTGCCATTCTTTCCTGCGATCATCAGTAGTAAGTACTACAGGTTTGCGCCAGTTCTCTTTAGCCAAGGAGAGCGGGGTGAGGCCCTTGTCCATCGCAACCACATCTCGATGCATCTCCACGTCAGCTTCTAGGAAATATTCCCTGAGACTGCATATCTCACGATTGTGGAGGGTCTTAGCGTTTAATAAGCCTCGACCCCCACACTTTCGCGGGAT
Source organism: Xestia ashworthii (assembly GCA_950022955.1). Lineage (NCBI taxonomy): Eukaryota > Metazoa > Arthropoda > Insecta > Lepidoptera > Noctuidae > Xestia > Xestia ashworthii. Next base: position 13,641,615 of record OX465570.1, on the reverse strand, counting down.
ATACAGTCTCATAACTGAAGAACGCGGGTGATGCATTCGAGATGCCGTCAACAATTTACGGACCTTAGTATCCAGGGCGTCTAGTTCGGTTTGAGTCCATTTGAGTATGCCGAAAGAGTACATCAAAACTGGCATGACCCAACCGTTGAAGGCACGCACCTTATTTCCGCCCGATAAAAGACTATTAAATACTTTTTTCAGGCGGCCAAAGAAGCGCTCCTTCAACGATTGCTTCATGTCAGCCACACTGATGCCCAGCGCTTCCGACATACCCAAATACTTATAGGTTTCAGTTGCTGAGAGGGATCTAAGATTTATGGAATCTGAGAGCTGGGTTCCCACAGATTCCACAATCCCCCCTCGCTTTACATGCATGACCGCACATTTGTCCACACCAAATTCCATCCTGATGGCGCTACTGAAGGTTTCAGTTACCTTCAGTAGCTCCATCAGTTGCAAATCGTTGGGGGCAAAGAGTTTCAAGTCATCCATGTAAAGGAGGTGAGATATAACCCGACCATCTTTCCGCAACTGATAGCCTAGACCTGAATCCTCCAGCAGTGTGCTCAGAGGATTCAAGGCTAAGCAGAACCAAAGTGGACTCAAACTATCGCCCTGAAATATACCTCGCTCTATCCTTATCGGCTCGCTATTCCTCTGAATTTGCCGACATCCTGGATAGCGAAGGACTGTCCTCCATTGCCCCATACACGACATTAGGAAAGTGCGCAGAGTTGCATCAACTTTATACAACTCTAGCACCCTCCTAAGCCATGTATGTGGCACCGAATCGTAGGCCTTCTTATAGTCTATCCAGCATGTCGACAGATCCTTTCGGGAACGGCGAACCTGTTGGCTTATGGCCATATCAATGAGGAGTAGCTCCTTAGTACCGCGGGACCCGTTCCTACATCCATTCTGAGAAGCTGACATAACAGAATTTTCGTCAATATGTTTAGTGATTTTAGCTCTCAAAATAGATGTAAGAACTTTATAGACCGTCGGGAGACAGGTAATCGGTCTATAATTTTTGGGTTCCGCAGTACTACCCGATTTATGGAGCAGATGGGTTATACCTGTTGTCAGGAACTCTGGCAGCGACCCCGACTCTAAGGCTGATTGGAACAGGGTCGCCAGGCGAGCATGCGACCTTGTGAACCATTTTATCCAGAAATTGTGCAGCCCATCCGGCCCTGGAGATTTCCAATTAGGCAACGGACGGACTGCACAAGCTACGTCTTGGGGGCTGATAGTGATTGCCCCCATTTCTGGTACTGGATCGCACGCTCGCTCAACCACCCGAGTCCATTCACCCTCAGCATGGCTGACAGGCACCGACCAGATGCTGCGCCAGAATGAACACATTGCATCATCATCTGGCAGGCGCGTGTCAGCCACACCTTGGTCCGGTCGCTCCCAAGCCCTGTAAACCCACATTTCATCTCTTTGGAATGTGCGATTCTGAGTGTATCGGTCCACCCGCCGCTTATACCTACGAATACGGCTTGCCCATGCATACACTTTCTGCTTCAGGAAGTCGATGCGCTCTGTGACACGAGACATATAGTCTCGAGGACTGATATCAGTCCCCGAGAACGCCCGCCTCACAAAACGCATCACCCTAGGGCGAGTATTGCCCTCCCTGAAGCAGATCAATTTGCCGATGAGTGCTCTGGCCCCACCAATACGTTGTTCAATCCTGTACTGCCATGCCGGTACGGCTGGTTTTGGTCGTGTAGCTCTGTCATCAGAAAATTTAACATGAGCTACACGACATGCCGCTACGGCCGCACAATACAGGATCGAGTGAATATCGGTGAGGTCTTCGCAGCTATCAAAATAATTTGACAATTGCGAATCCAGAACAGCCACCAGCATCTTATTTTTGTTGTGCATGGGCAAACGAGGTAAGCGTGGTCTAAGTTCGGGTGTCATGAACCGATATTCCCGAATCGCACCCTCCAAAGCACTCCTCACATCCTCACTGCACTGGGTACTTACATTAGTAACCATGTCACTACTCACGTCACCATCGCAATATGGTGTTGTTACGGTAGACTGTGGTGGAACCACAGCCTGCGACGGCGGCGTGGCCGTGACACGGCTACTCTGCACTTCAGTTCGCAAGCGATCAAGTACGGTGTCATCCAACATACGATTACGCTGGATGACTCGCACCTGATCCGACAGTCGTTGTGCCGACACGTTGACAGCTGGCTCAAGCACCTGAAACAGAGAGAGCATCCTAACACGGTACGCGGTCAGGTTGTTTCCCCCCTCTGTAGCCCCATAGTATGCGCGCATGACGTTTTCGTTATTCGATTGCGTCCATCGCATGCGCTGCACACTTCCGCCGGGAGCTGGGACCCTATCAGAAGCCGGTGGGCCTCGAGGTCCTAAGCCGTCCGGCGGCCGGCGTCCTCCCCGTCGACGAGCAGGTGGTGGCGTCGTGGGCGGAGAGAAATACTCGTCGCTTGAGCTCGACGCAACTGCCACGGCCGGTGTCACAGCACTCACGATGGGGCTGGGTTCCGGCGGCGGCGAGGCGGAGCTGAGCGACGGGTCCGGAGGCGGTAGGCGTGCGCGTCGAGCAGCGGCTCGGGTCAACATAGTCGTAATTTAATTTTACATAATATTTTGATCATTTCGTTTTCACTCACTCGTGACACATGTCATTCCGTGTCACAGTTTTTTTTCGTTTCATGGTGTAAAAATGGATAGTATATTGCTGTTTATATGTTTATTCCGTAACTGTTGTATTTATAAAAAGGGGGCTGGTAGCAGGTTCTTTGAAATTATAATTATATTTAGTAAATTGTTTGAAAAAAATTTAGTGAAATTTTATTGACTTGTTGACTCGTGTGTTGCCAGTTATTATTATTATTATTATTAATCTGGATTTTTGTTCAGTTGATGGCAAAAGGCTCATCTCTTATTCATCATCAGCGTATTAATGTTCCCACTGCTGAGACACAGGCCTCCTCTCTATGAGAGGGAATGGGCTATCCACCACGCGGGCCCAGTGGGGACTGGCAGATGTCACATGTCTTAGAATTTTTGGTTCTAGGACATGCCGGTTTCCTCACGATGTTTTCCTTCACCGTTTTGAGAGCAGCGGTGATGAAATAAATTACACAAAGTAATGCTCCTGTCTGGGTTCGAACCCACGACTTAAACATAACTGGCGAAATCGGTGTGTACTCTTAGGGTACTCTTCTGCCTAACTCCACGGGGATAACATGCTTGCCGTACAATACGTGTTTTCATCGTACAATAGACCCACTAAAATTCCCAGTTATTCCGCCACTGAAGACCACACTGCCTTTCCCAAGGACTATGAATCGCTAATTTTATGGCAGATGTATTACGGATGTTAATGTCTCATTATATTCACAGGCAGCCCTCGGTAGTTATGAGCTGCAGGTGAAATTAATATGGAGGGCATCTACTGGTAATTTAATGGCATTGTTTGGTGAGAAATGCATCCTAGATGATCCGATATGGTTTTACATTTTTGTAATCAAAATTCCAATTTGGTACTCCCCGCACGATGTTACAGGCAAGCCAATCTCTGACGTGCATAAGTCTGGAAACCATAACAGTAAGACAACTTTTAAGTATCAGACGGAAAACTTATACAATGGTTCAAAATCAAATGGAAATCTTATCTCTATTTAGCGATCATCATTGTAAAAACCTTTCCAAGAAGTATGTAAGGTACTCGTAAAGAGGACCGACCGAACCGATTTAAACTGAGATTATAATGCTAACGTTCTTATAAACACGGAAACTAGGTCATTGTAATCTGTCAATAGACCAAAGTATCAAAGTTTCAGTACGCCTTTTTAGAGCGGGAGGGGGGAGTGTCAGACTTTTACTGACTAAAACCCATCCATGTTCCTTCCTCGCCCTTTATGTTCCGGGGCCACGGTATCTCTTTCGAACAGTCCCGCAGCCCCGGCAGGCTTCGGCTCTTGCGGGCCCCTTTCATGTGCTGACATCTCTTTGAGGCGCGCGTGGAACACAAACGCACCTTCGACACGGCTTGTCGTCATAAGACGGACGGACGGCGAGCTAGCCCATAGCTCACAGTCCGCAGGCCCGCGAGTTTCTGTACACATTTTTTTTTTCGGAAGGCAAATCATTAAATGACCCCCCCTCCCACTCTGGGCGGAGCGGGAGAGAGTGTTAGACTTTTCATCTTCATCATCATCATCATTTCAGCTGAAAGACGTCCACTGCTGGACATAGGCCTCCCCCAAGTGTCGCCACATTGACCGGTCCCGTGCGACTCGCATCCAACGGATTCCAGCAACCTTCACAAGGTCAGCGGTCCACCTAATGGGAGGTCTTCCAACGCATCGTCTTCCGGTTCGCGGTCGCCACTCCAGACTTTACTGACTAAAAATCATGACAACGTATTTGCAAAATTTCAGGATTCGATAATCCTGAAATTTCAGTGGCGTGATACGGAAACAAATAAACAGCAAGGATTAGTAAGGACATCCGTCATCAAAAATGATTAAATCTGTGAATATATAATGATTCATGATCTACTTAAAGAGTGAAAAAAGATTCTTAACTAAGCCGAAACGCACGTGTTCTCCTCATCACGCGTAATTGCGTTTTTTTTGTTCTATTACACCATACCTGGGAACTTTCTAGTTACGGAGATATTGGGGGTCAAAGATACAACTTTTTGACAAGTTTTTACTTTAAAAAACTTCACGACCCCCTTACTATTCAATCCATCCATCAGCACAATATTTCAAGTGCGTTACAACAAAAAAAAAAGTAATTTCTCAGCAAAATTGCGTAGAGTTTACATAATTTGATGTAGTACTTACAGAATGTGCTTGTTTGACGGCTTCTTGAAGCGTCTGTTTAAACACTCTGTAGAAAACGACTGCAAATCTATGTAGACTTCAAAAACAACTGCCCTTGACTGCATTATCAAAATATTAATCGCATGACGTGTCCAAGAGCCCACCGCAAAAAAAACAACCTATTTTTACAATCCACCCACTACAGTCCACTTCGCATTTTTCAAAGGCGCACGCTAATTTTCACAAGGGAACATGAAAACGAGGCAAAGAGAAGCAAACATCTTTATCTTAAAGTCAACAACTACATTCTGTAGGTACACCTTTATCAAAATGGACCACCTTTTAGCGCCTCCGTATTTAGTCACAGAATCCTTTTTGCTGAATTACAAACCTTTTTTGGGAGATCCCAGAGTTGATGTCCAAATGCCCAGTCTTGGTGAAGTTTTGACATCCATTGGTGCTTTGTTTACCACTTTAAACACACCTTTGTAAACAACCACAGCAGTGGATATCGAAGTGTGTCTGACTTCAATGTTTCAGAAGGGGCTTTTAGAGTTCAATTTCGCCTAAATTACTGCAAAGTTAAAGTGGTCGGCACGGTCATCTGTCATCAACGGATGTCACATTATGTCTCGTTTTTGGACCACAAAAGATTCGGGCTCCTTTCTAATCAGTTGTATTATATTATACAACTCTTTCTAAAGCTTTTTTTCATGAGTTTACAATCCATTGCTGGGTTTTACTCGAGACTTGTTTGACTTTTATGGGAAAACCAAGCAATGGATGGGTTTTTTGAAAGAGATGTCATATATATTTGTTGGTGCACTTCAAAATAGACGATCAATAACGCTTTATTCCGGTTGAAGGTGTAAATTGACATTAAAATGTAGTTCAATCGATGTTCGGTTTATGAGAAAGAGTTTTTTCTAAGATTTCTGTTCGTTTTGGTGGCACATTGTCAATAGAAACTTTTTGGTGAGTTGAGTATCTGTCATATATTATTTGGTTTTCAACTCCATAATATTGGTATTTGGTTTCTAATAAAAAGTAGATATACATGTTTTGGTAGTTAAATATTGCCTTAACTGCCTCGTTGCTAGCACAGTATTTGCTAGGGCGGTTGCAAACTACTGTTGAGATTAAAGGTCTGGTTTCGATTCCTGTAAACTTTCATCATAATTGTGTCCAGTAGATCCTGTCCGCTCGCCCCTATTATACAGGACTTAAATCATTATACTTATCTGTCGAAATAGGGTAAACATTTTGTCTCACCCTAGGTGAAACACAGGCGTTATGTTGTGTTGTGATTGTGATGTTACGTGGTAGGGCTTTTCCATACTTATACCGAATAGGCATTATTTATTCTGAAGTTCGACCAGATTTCACGACGAGTCTCTTTAACAGAGTCCTCAAGAGGCTCTATAGGTAATAATCAGAACCTTAACAATAGACCATGGCATAAATTAAAGTACAGTCTCTGCCTAAGAGAGTTTCGTTTTTAAAGATCTTAATGCATGAACCAAACATATTCCTAAGAAAGTGTGTATTTATTTTGATTGGATTACATAATATCTAGGTTCCATATTCGGGAACCTAGAAATTATTTAATACAATCGAAATAAATACACTTTTCCATAAGAAAATGTTTGGTTTACGAATTATTTTGGTATTACGTTTGTATGAACGACGCACGCTCCGCCCGGCCCCTTAAAGGATGGTTGACATAAATTGAAATCGATTTCATATTAAGTAACATAACATAACATAATCAACAAATGATTAGGCCGCGTGGACATCCACATTTCATCGGTTACTTTTTAAGTAGGTTAAAGGAGGCGAGATTAAATTACGAGTAATGCCTTTATCCGGGCAAAAATCTAATTAAGTAAATAATTTCTAGATTCCAAAGGGCAAAAATCTAACTAAGTAAATAATTGCTAGAATCCAAAATTCCTGCTTCGAAAAACCCAAAAACATTTTGGCCGAACTGGGAATCGAAATCAATACTTACCTCATAATCCGTAGAAAATAGCGACATTTTATTTCAAAATTATTGTTTAATGACTCATTGTAAATGATCCCTATTAGTAAGGGTTCGCAGATCACACTACTCTTAACGTTTTTGCTTGGCACGGATGAAGGTAGGATGCCGTGGTGGCGGTACTTTTATACAAGCTGACCAGCTTGGCTTGCCCTTATTACCTACTGCTATTCATGATGTTCGGGTTTCGGAACAGCCAGCTAGTCTTGTGAGCAACAGCAATACAGCAATGTATTATTATTGGGCTTTAGGCACGCCACTGAGTTACCACTTGGCTCTTCAGTGGTTCGCTGCCAATATTTAAACTATACTATCTGAAACACAGGGAAAAAAATTCAATCTGCCTGCCCGGTATTACCAGTGCCGTGACCTAGACATATTCATATATTGTAGTCTTTGGACCTAGACAACATATTTTATTGTATCAGCGAATACGACAAAAATCCTATTTCAATCTTGTTGAGAGTCGGTGTAGATCATGTAGATTTATGAAATGCTTTGAAAGCGATGATCACGTGTCAAAGTTAGTAAAACTCATTAATTAACGTTAAAAAAGGGCAACAGGAACAAGATTTGTCGTTTTTAAATTTGATTGCATTCCACTCGCGTAATTAAAAGAAAACAAACAACAACGCTATCTCAAGCTATTGAAAAATGTCACATCTTTCACTGGAACAATATTTAGGACGTCAAAAATTATTTAAAAAAAAAATAGTCGTAAGTAAGTACACCTATGAAGTATTTTTTTTATACTTTTTAAACCGTCATAATCAGACCTTTTATTCATAGAAAAAGAAATACTACATATGTAAATACCTATTACCCACTTTTATTTTTCCCAATTCCAACTCAAGAATCTATAGAAAACTGCCAAATACACCCAGCATCCTAATCAAGAGCAATAAACTGATCCGCTTCTGATTCGAGCGGCCGAAGGTGGTGTCTTAAGGCCGCCGATTAGTGGCCTCTGTCGCTCCTCTCATTACTGAGAGCCCTAATTGCACCGCCGCGGAGCCTCAAACGTGCCGACCGCTTTCATCTCGCCGACGGTGTGTGGCCCAAAGTGTGGGAGTGGGCGGGTGCGCGTGGATAAGCGGCAGCGGGTAGGGTTAGGGCGTTTGACGATGAAAATGAACACGGCCAGGAGTTGTCAGTATCATAATTGCTATGGAGTATTGGATTAACAGCTCTTGAGAATAGAGCTCGTAGAATGAGCTTTCAGTAGTTGTCAGTTTTTAAACGTCGTACGAATGGTTCTTGAGTGATTATTTACTGAGTATAAAAACCAAATTATTTGTTACAACAAAATATGAGAGAAAGAGAGCGAATTGAGTAGCAAAGAATCTAATAACAGCTGTCTTTCACATTTTTAATGTCTTCAACATTTATACTTAGCATTTTACGTACACACTACAGACTACACTACAGACTTAAATACAGAAAAGTAGAAAGTTACAGAGAAATAGAACAAAGGTGATGCTTTAGCAGCACCTAGCCTCATTCTTTGAGAATTTTTTATAGATACGTTCATAATATTAGCCTATTACGTAGAAGCTATAGTGACAGATAATGTTTTATTTCAAAACATAAATCTACTTCAAGTGTCGTAAAAATTCAGTGAGATTCGATTCGATTTTCAACTGTTTTGTAACTTAAAGTGTTAGTTTGTGCAACACTACGTAAAAATTAATCGCTTTCTGTGGTTTTTACTTTTTATAAACAACAAAAACTAAATACTACAGAACAGATTAACCTAAATAAGTAAACATTAGTAAACCCGGAACCTTCTTTCACGAATTGATTAAAATTTGTAATTGGTCAAAATATATCAATAACGAATTACCAATAATATCGATTGCTACCTACTGCTCTGCAAAAACCAGATTTATTATCAACTCTAGGTGTTTTCTAATTATAATAAAAACCCAATAAACATTTTATTATATACCCTAATTGATAATATGGCAATTATGAAAACCATCTGACTGACACTAATGAACATTGCAAAAACTGTAACATCGTTTGAAATTATTAATTTGGTACTTACATCAATATTCATCATGGAAAAAGCGTTGCGTTACGACATAATAATACGCTAACGCTTCCGCTCGTGACGCATTGCCTCTCTTTTCACACAACACTGTCCGCCCAAAATTATTCTGAAGTTGGTAAAAGGATACGCATAATGTAACTTCAGAATTTCGACTTTAACACTGGGTCTTAAGATCTGTGTGAATTGCATTGATGTAAGTGTGAATGTTTTATCAAGTTGGTATTACTGTAATTGTTTTTATTCATTTATTGCCCCATAGACTATCTGTAAGGTGGGCTTTATGGCCTGTCTATTAGCAGCCAAAGAGTTATCATCGCCTTATAGTGGATTTGTACTAATTTTATTATATTCTTAAGTTTATTGTCATGGACAATGTTTTTAATAAAAACGGATGCAACGTTATATTAATTAAATTTTAAAAAGCCCTGTGTTAGCTATAAAATGTCTACTGAGTTAGCAATCAAGATGGCGTCGATAAAAAATGACAGCAAATTGATAGGTTGATTGATTGATTAGCAAGAGACCGTTTTGAATAAAATATTAGCTTGTAAAAGCGGTGGCTACTAGTTTCTGTTTCTAGTATGGAGTATTTACATCGTTTGTTAGGTTTTTATTAATTTTATTAGTAAATAACATCTTAATAGGGAATTATTATTAAGTTTTTAATTGGAATCCAGTTCATCAACGTTTTAGCTTTAGTTCTTAAAATTAGTATGTTGCTACCTTACCTACTACATTATATGGAGTTTGAAGCTGTTTTTGCTTTGTATTTATATTTATAACTTTTTAGTGTTGGCAGCACCAACAGAGTTCTTACATTAAAATATAGAGTTTTTTGACTAGCAACATTGAATTTTGCTCTCAAGATTGTCACACGCGAGTTGTTTGTGTCCATCAATAAATGTTACTTTAGAGGATTCAACAGTTTGCATTGCAGTCGCCAAACCTTACTACGAACGCCAATAACCAGCTCTTACAAAATAATACAGTCCACTCAATAATATCCCAACAAAATGTACTAAACTCCGAATCAAAATCTCCATTCCACATCAAAAACAGAACAACAACAAAAAAGTCAACGAAATTCGCATCGCGTCATATTAAAATAGACTAAAATTAATTGATTTCTAGACTTCTCATCTTTAATAACGATCGCACATAACACATTCAATATTTTTTAAAGCAATCTTCACGGACCACCTCGGTGCTTTTATATTAAGAAATCGTGATATGATACCAACATTACGGCAATAGGTACATGGATTGAGCATTTACCTTCTATAAACGTAGGCGTACTGAGAGAAAGCTGTCTGTCTGTATGTCTGTTTGTTTATTTGCATCAATTTAACGTATTATTGAATGGAAATTCGATGTTTGGGTAAACAATTTTGGAGGACAGGATAATATGTTTGATTTGGACTTGCGTAGTTTGGAATTGTGTGTGAAATGAATATTCGTTATAACATCATGCCTGTTATCAACGAAGGGTAAGGCAGAAGTGTACCTAGTAGTACCTACACCCACATTTTGCCAGTTATGTTTAAGTACCATATATTAGAGTGCGAGCCTATTGCCATCGGGCACGAATCCAGACTCCGTAGCTGCTACCGAGAAATTCTTGATGATGAATCCAAGATGATGATGATGATTGAGCACCACACCCAGCCAGGAGCAAGCTTGACCCGGACAAGCAGGATACACCAAAGGGGGCCTTTGTAGGTGCCGCTGCCTTGACACCGTAAGTCATTGCAGGTTCTATGACCATTTTATAGATAAGCCGCGCGATTTTCCACTCTATTTTCGTGGCCTTGGAGTTATGCATCGCTTCTTTACATCTGGCGTTGACTGTTTCTGTTAAGTGTTGATGTTATATACGTGCCTAGGTACTTAATTTCGTCTACCGGTTGAAAACTGGTTCCTCGTTCTTAAACCAAACAGCACTTTGCTCGACTCGGAGATCAAATTCAGAACCTTATGCTCAGCATTCAAAAGAAAGTTCAGTTGGAAAGTTAGGGAGAAAACTGAAAAAACATGAATGTAACTTGAAAGATAGACATGCATAGCTCCTAGTCACATTTTCCCTTATCGTTGTCAACGTGATTTTGGTGATAAGAATTTTCTCAAAAAGGAAAAATGCAACGGGATAACGTTCACAAATAAGTATTTCAATATACACTTCCTCGAAAACTGGTTCTTTTCGCACTACGATTAGGTTCAAAATGTAGTTATTTCACACACGTGCGTTTTTCATGTTGTGTCCACAATTCCACATATGTGCAGAAAGCAAAATTCCACAGATTAGTCCAAACTGGTCAATGCATAATTTAAAAAAAACATTCACATCTGACTATAGAGTCAGAGGTGAATGTTTTTTTTTTAATGTCGGATAAGCGATCTACGTCTTTACGGCGGCGGCGTAATCATTTTTTGAATATTCAAATTGTGTTTATAAATTCAATATCATAGATAAACATGATTCTTTAAAACTAATATTTTCTTTTATAAACAAATTAACATTTATTTGTGTTCTAAATTCAAAAATATTTTTTTATATTAGGCTGTTTAGCTTCATACCTTTGCTTCTCCTTCAACCTGGCGAAAGCAAAGCGCGGAAAAACAAAATTTAATCATAGTCTCGTAATAATTCATGACACAAATATTTTAGGTAGGTACATTCTTTTATTTTATTTCTTCAAAAGTGTATTGAAAAACGTCGTTTGATACACGTGGACATTTTTTATTGCAGTTCTCGGCTCAAAAACACTCTTGCCTTGGCTCGTGTGTGTGTGTACCGCCTTGAACTGCAATAACAAACTTTCTCCACTTGTATCAAAATGTACTATTCTACAACGTGGAACGTCTAAAAAATCTCAATAAGTGTCAAATTTTCGAACATAGAACAAAAAGAATAGTACATTGAGGCCTTCATTACGCCAGCTATGTTTAAGTCCCATGTGATAGGAAACGACCTTTTTGCCAACAACCGGGCACAAATCCAGACTCCGTGGTTACTAAGATTCCTGACCACGGCTACTTCATGATTTTACTAAAACCCCCTTTATTCATTCTTCTCTGATTACATGCAGCTTGAACACTTGAAGAGCACCGTAGTCAATCTGAAAAGTACATACAATAAATAGGCTTGTTAACTGAAAAAATCTAATTAGTCCGTCACTTAGATTATCAAAAAATATTTGACCCGTATTTTTTCTTTTGTCACATAAACCAAAATTGACGAAGATACGACGCTTTTAAAATTCCCAATACGTCACTGTTCGGTATCATTTTTAGTGAGTTGATACCGAACAGTGACGTCACGAGCCCCCACTCCGAGTTTTGATGCGTTTTATCTTTGTCAATATTCGTTGATTTACAAAAACAAAAAATACGTGTCCATTATTTTCCAATACTCTAATTGACGGACTAAATAGATTTGCAATTTAGTGATGGTGGAAACAAGCCTATTAAGTAAAGGTGTGTAAAAACCTCTTAACGAAGCCGAAAGGCACTTGTTCTCCCCGTCATTGCGATCTTGTTTTTGGTCTTGATTAATTCCTAGGTCCTGTCCTGGGAATTTTTTAGTTACGGAGATATTGGCGGTCAAAGTTCCAACTTTTTTTTTTAATACAAGTTTTATTGTAAGACTTTTACTTTAAACACCTCCACGACCCCCGTACTATTCAATCCATCCATCAGCACAATATTTTGAGTGCGTTACATTGAGTTCTACCACAAAACATGATTTTTCACCCCAAAAAGATTATTTCCCAGCAATATTTTTTGCCTAAAGTTACTTAGTTTGATGTAGAATGCTTGGTTGACGGTTTCGTGATGAGGTTGTTTACACCCTGTAGGTACCTAAACCAGAGCTCTCTCTCAGAGTCTTAACTTAGCTCTAATTAAAACATCTTATCTCGACGCTATAAATAAAAACCAAAACACCATCAACATAACCTTTATCACAATAAATCACAGTGAAAGCCGAGAATTAGAGGTGGCATTACAAACACAGAGGTTTCCCATAGACACTATAGAGTACAGGCACAATAGCGCCCCTCTAATTGTACCATAGAGTAGACCACACACCGTTGGATGATGGATGCAGTATTAACACGTATACCGTCGATGGGATTCTTATTAATAAGTATATTTCATTATTTATTAAGTTTTAGTATCGTTCTGGGATTTATTAAGTGGAAAGAATTTGAGAAACCAGTTCATGGAATGGTTGGTGCGTGCTAGACATAAAGTAATGAAAGATGACAGTTTTAATTTAAATATAACATATTATCGCACCTGTAAACCCCCCCCTACAGGTAAGGCAAAGTTGTACCCTTTAGAAAACCCACATTTTGCCAGTTATATTAAAGTCCTATGTCAAAGGGGGATAAATCCAAATTCCGTCTCTGCTGCTTGCTTAAAACCCTATAACACTTTGCTCGACCTGGGAATCGAACCCAGGACTTCAAGCTCTGCAGTCGCCCCTGCGACTACTAGACCAACGAGGCAGTCAATTTAAATATCCGTCTAAATTTAAAGATTTTTAAAGCCTTTGTTTTCATTGTTTGAGGCATAAAACGGGCCTTTTCTTCACATACTTAATTATTTATGAAGCCGTGATTTTGAAAATACATTTTATTTTATTTACTTATTTTATTTATTTATTAAACTTACACACACTATCTTTACAGGATGACCCCAATACAATGGTGGTTTGCAAACAAACACCAGATAAATAGAAAATCAACAGACTTATGGCTATATACTTAAAAAACCAAACAGATAACACACGCTGGATAGACACATGCGTACCTGAAAAAAAAACGTTTTAGTACAAATTGAGCCACTTTTAGACACTTTAACCATTCAAATCTAAAATGTTTCAGCAGTAGCAAGACTGTTTTTTTAATAAACAGAGCTTAGATTAATACGGAGAAAATTTAACTCAAATTATATGTTGAGTTATATTCATTTAGGTAATAGCTTGTAATTCGGTAGTTAATTACTCCACCGCGAAACCGCAAGATAATCTTTTTTAAATTAAAAAACTCAAATCAATCTCCTGGTGGTCGCTACCGAATCGTACAAAACAGTTTTATATGTGAATAAATAAGTAGTTTCATAGACTTACAAAAGGAAAAATACCACCAATCTAGCTAACGTTACACAAAATTAAATGGCGATGAAAAAAAAAAACAAATACAAGCGTAACATGATACCAAAGAATTGATTTCAAAACGATCTAATAGTTAATAGCGAAATTGCTGGCGTATGGCTAAATAACTTAATGTGCTATGGGACCAGAATATCTACAATCTTGAATGTGTATTAAAACTCCCCCTGTATATTATAAACCAAGTTATTTTTACACTCTATCACGCCAAATTCACTTTTATACCTCCAATGTTAAGGTTGATGTAAACTGTATGTGTTGCAGTTGTAAGAGCTGATATAGAGGGGAATGGCAGACCTTCATAAAATGGTGTGTACTACCAAAGCGTTCCCATTAAGGTTGTCTATTACGGCAATGATATTATCCACAATTTCGAATCATATCAGTAATAATACATTTATGCGTTACTCTGCTATTATATGATGAGCATTTACTGTTTATACATATACGTTACAATGGTGTGCCTATGTTTGTGCAAGTGTGCTTTTTGGTGGATTTCAAGATTCCGTATGTTTCTTTACTTTTTCAGAATTTACGTTTGATAGCTGGCATAATTCTGTGGGGTCATTATACTCAAAAATCATACAGCGCCGTTGGCGTCCAATACATTACGAATTCAGAGTGCTGATGGGGTTGCCCCGATACTGCAGCGCATCAGGGATGTTTGCTGAAGCTCACGCCGACGAAACGGTGCGCATCCGTAGGGTGCTGGGCAGCGACAACAGCATCCTGTCGATGATTGCAAGTGGGCTAGATTGTGCGTTTGAAAACCACTGCTGCAAAGTTTCAGCTGGGTCTGTCACCTAGTAGCAAGTATGTCTCAATCGGTTTCCTGTTTTGTTTTGTTCTTTAGTTTGTAAGTATATTGTTACTATCACTATGAGTCTTGTTGCTCGAAATAAATGATTTAATTTAATTACTCAATTAATAAAGGTATACTCCAAGAAATTCTTCTGTGTTAGTGGTGCTTGCGATAGCCTAGTGGTGTCACCGTAGGTCGAGTTTGAACCCAAGACTCCAAGACCTCTGATATTTCGAATTCATGTGCGTATTGTGAAACTTACTACGGTGAAGGAAAACGTAGTGAGGAAACCAAAGTCAAGTCAAGTCAGAGGCCCCTTAGTGGCATGAAAACTCTGACACCAGGTTAAACACTAACTTCACCGAATAGGAAGAAGAAGCGGTACCGAAAACGCACCGGCTTTTATATAGGGTGACTGGCAATTAGTGCACGACGGACCAAAAATCAGTTGTTCCGTACATTTTCATCAGTTAGTAGGCGAACATAAATGTTTTGAAAAGCTGATTTTTCTTCGCGATTTCATGTTTGGTCCCATAGTAAAGGGCACTAATTGCCAGTTAAAGTCACAGGCTATCAGCATTGAATAAAGGCGTTTCAGCGTTTGATCAAAGTCATTTCAATATTCACACTGTGATGAGAAGGTGATGCCCGAAACAGCTGAAACAAAAAGGATAGGTAGTTGGATCGGATAGATATCTGAGAAGTTAACTTATGAAGGATGCGCTAAAGTAGCCCGCCATTGTTTACGTTTTTTTTTTGCAATTAGCAGATCAGTGTCGAGTTGCTCGCGACCGCAACAAATATGACTTTTCCATGAAATAGTAATTTTATTGTATTGTACAACGGGCTGGTGTCCGCAACTCCACGTCAAAGCGCGTATTTTGCGTATGGGCTATAATCCACCACGCGGGCCCAGTGCGGGTTGGTAGACGTCACATGTCTTTGAATTTTTGGTCCTAGGACATGCCGGTTTCCTCACGATGGTTTCCTTCACCGTTTTTGAGAGCAGTGGTGATGAAATAAATTACACAAAGTAATGCGCCTGCCTGGGTTCGAACCCACGACTTTCTGTTCGTAAGTCGGGGCCGCCACCACTGGGCCACCGCTGCTCTCATGAAATAGTCATTCAATGAGATTAATTGAAGTTAGAGGATTGTTTTGATTATTTTAATACTTATAACTCCGTAAATCCTTTTTTGTTACGGTCGCGCATCATATTTTAATCAACATACAACCTGACACTCAAAATTGCAAAAAAAAAATTACTACCCGCTACCCCGACACTTTCATCATATTCATTTTTTTTTTGTTTACAATATTACTAAATACTAGCGGACGTCACACGGGTTCATCCGCTTAGTTCCAGTTCCCGTGGGAGTACGGGGATAAAATACAGCCTATGTTATTCACCGATAATGTAGCTATCCATTGCTGAAAGAATTTTTCAAATCAATCCAGGTAGTTTTTAAGTTTATTCGTTACATACAAAAATATAAAACTACAAATCTTACTTCTTTATAATATTAAGTATAGATAAGTATAGATACAGATATGGTACTATTACAATATAAGATAAAAAGACCCATTTTCCCGAACGTAAAAAAGAAAGATTTCAAATACCGAGGCCTGTTTTCCCCACACTCCATACAGAACCCTAAACCCGCGAGTTACGAATACCTATAATGTTTTATTGCCTTATGCACTCAAGTGGTCAAAGATGCCTAATTTAATTAGATATGTATTAACGTACCCGTGGGTGGCGACCGCAGTGTACCAGGAAATAAGAAACAGAAAGAGATATCTCATTTATTTTGAGCTTTTGTTTGTTGCTCAATTTTTTGATAGGAAGTTTTTGGACTAACTGCAATCCTGGTAGGTACCTATAGACGATCGGTGTGTTGTGTGTAAGAGTAATAGCGTAGGTTTGGGAACAAGTTTTCTATAGCTTAATTTAGTGGAGTCTTAAACTAAGTTCCTAACGAAGAATCGAACTCGTGATTTTGAAATAAATTCCTCAGTCCTCTCATCATGATCTGCGTAGCCGTTTCTCAACTATGTTCGGTGTCGGCTTCCATTCTAACCAGATTAAGCCAAGTACCAGTATTTTACATGAAAGAGACTGCCAATCTAACCACCACAACCCAGTTAGTACCTACTGGGTAATATGATATCCTCGGTAAGACTGATTATCTGACTTTCGGACCACTGACTACCACTGTTACTAAGTTGTTGCAGGTGATTCTGCGGCTGAGTGCGAATTCTACCAATGAAACTGAACAGGGTTATCACAATTAAATTGAGTTCATCATTGTTACGGAACATTGACACTGATCATCATCATGTGCATCATCGTTCCCTTGCCCTTACCAAAATCAATTTGGAGTCTGCGCAGCATGTCTTTTTCCATACTTCTCTATTTATCGTAGTTAAAACTACAGATGCAGACGAAAAATTTCTGCTGAATTTTGAATGCCCATGTCACACCCATTCCTATCAAGATCGGATACTCTATATACACTCGAAGTTGTAGACGATTATGTGTATCTGGGAAAAACGGTCCAGTTAGGTCGGTCTAACTTCGAGAAAGAGGTCAATCGTCGAATCCGACTCGGCTGGGCAGCGTTCGGGAAGCTGGGTGGTATCTTCTCGTCCAACTTACTGCAGTGTCTCAAGACGAAAGTCTATGACCAGTGTGTGTTGCCGGTGATTACGGGACCGAAACGTGGTCGATCACAATAGGCCTTATCAAAAGGCTTAAAGTCACCCAAAGGGCAATGGAGAGGGCTATGCTCGGAGTTTCCTTGTGTGATCGAATCAGAAATGAAGACATCCGCAAGAGAACCAAGGTCAATGAAGTAGCCAGAAGAATTGCCAAACTTCAGTGGCAGTGGGCAGGGCACATTGCTCGCAGAACGGATGGGGCGATGGGGCCGAAAAGTTCTGTAGTGGCGACCGCGATCCGGAAGACGATGCGTTCGAAGACCTCCCACTAGGTGGACCGATGACCTGGTGAAGGTTGCGGGAATCCGTTGGATGCGAGTCGCACGGGACCTTTCAATGTGGCGACACTTGGGGGAGGCCTATGTCCAGCAGTGGATGTCTTTCGGCTGAAATGATGATGATGATGATGATGAATTTTCAAGCTAACATTCTCCAGTTTCTGTTGCCATTTCTCCAGTCTCCTCTGGATCTCAGGTCTATCTTTACCGACAAGAACAATGTCGTCGGCAAACAGCATGCATCGGGGTACCATTTCCTGAATATCCGACGTCAAAGCGTCCATGGTATAGTATAAGTACTTAAAATAAATTATATTTATTTATTTAAACTTCACGTACAAGAGTGGTACATAGGCGGACTTAATGCCACACGACATTCTACCAGTCAACCTTTGGGGGGTACACTAATACAACCAAACATATTATGCATATAAAATAAACTAATATATATTTTATACTCTGGCGAATATATATTTTTTTTAAAACATACAAATATACCGAAAAACGAGATACCTTATAATAGTTAGTATGACTCTAGTAAGACGAAGAAAACAATTTAGTCCGACTTTAAATAGAACTTTCGAAGTGCTCTTTTGAAAGCCAATTTGCTTTCGGCTTTTTTAAGGATGGTATTTAAAAGTATGTACTTCAATTTATTCCCATTTCATTTACCTAATTTTGCCTGTGTTCCACCAAATATACTGAATGTGCACCAAAATATGTTAATTAAAATATGTCATAACGAGCATCTATTTAACAATTAAACACTGTATATTCTCCTTAAAGCGTAGTCGACGGAGCCCCTATTTCCGAGTGCAGGGTTTAAAGGAACCTAACTAACCTAACGGGGGGGTGCCCTAAGTCCCGATTATGGGGGCAGAGATAGTTTAATATTTGGTGCACGATCAGTATTTTTCGGGGAAGAAAAGATTTTTGGTGAACACAAAAATATTATCCCTTTTTTAATAGCAAGGGGTAGTAGTTACTTTAGGAAAGGACATCTGATAAATTTGTTTCGCTCTTATTCGATAGATGGCGTTGTGCCCCGAGAGACCACCGGCTGAATCGCGCTATGGTTTCGTTACACGCCGCAGTATATAGTTCAAGGAATGTTTATCGGTAAAGTACAAATCCGCAGGTCTTGTGGTAAATGCATAATATTGTTAATGTAGTTATAATTTTTGACAAATCAGTCTTAAAAGAAAATGTAAAAGGCTGATTTTATAATCTCATTCTCAATCTTTATTGTAAAAAAAACATTATAATTGGCATTCACCACCTTAGGAATGACAACAATATCAAAAAATTGCAATCAGAGTACTTATTGAAAAATAATAGACACGTTTTTGTGGATTGAATGACAAAGTAGAACCTCTCCCTTTTTCGAAGTCAAAAACAACGCTAATATAAACATCACCATAAAGAATAAATTATTAAAAACCCACCACACAATAACAACCTCCTTAATCACCATTAATTACAAATAATAACCACTGACGTCACCCACCATAACCCAACCAATTTACATGTTTAACGCGAACCGTGCAATTTTTCACAATGTTTTATGAATTTTATCGGCGACTCGCTCACAATTAATTTCAATAATCAATGATCTTGTTTATACCTACCTATTCATTAGCCGTGTGGGCTAAACGACAAAGGAGTGGAAGGACGGGGGGGGGGGAGTTAATTGCCATTCAGTATTAGCACTAACTGGAAACGATGTAGATAACGTGAAGTATTGCTCGTCTGTCTATCTGTGTGATCCTGTGCCAAAGAATACTGCATGGGGACGGAAAATACTTTAGGTCCATGTTATCTTTAACAAAGCTGTTCCCCTAGAAAAAGGTGTTTTAAATAGCTGTTTTTAGATAACAGACCGTCATCTTTTTGTTGGATCAACATCATCATTCTCCTGCCCTTATCATAATTTATTTGGGATCGGTGCGGTGGGATTGGTCCATACTTCTCTACTACTCTTATAGCCAACAAACATACATTCATACTCAAAACTTTCCTCATGACATTTTTCCCAGTCATTTGTATTATACCTATGCAGAAACAAATTCACAAATGCGTTCCTTAAAGGTTTACCACATATTATTATAGATTTTTATATTTCTATGGGTTTATAGGACAACTTAATGGAACATTGATTCCGCACGTGGTCAGTGGTCAGAGCGATTAATTGAGTGTTTTTAGTCAAAGGATCTGTAATATTAATTGGACGAGAGCGAGGATTGAAATGCTGTATCCTTTGAAACCTCAAGAATTTCCTTGGCAAAACATTCAGGAGCGATAGATTCTTAATCATCTTTTGCATGTCGAGAGATACAGCACCTACATGAAGAAGTTCCGTACATGTTGTCTAAAGTTACAAGACACTGGTGTCGATTCTGTTGTGCACAAACTAAACTTAATTTAGACTATCGCTATCTTTTATTAAAAGGCAGCGCGAGAAAAGGACGGTCATATCTATGAACTAAGTTAGAGATGTCAAACTAGTTTATGCCTTGCGCTTCACCGTGTTATTAGTCGACATGTTTTTACGTGCACCCTTCAATTGTATGGAAATATTAGTTCGAATTAAATTTGACAGCTCTAAATTACGTCCGTCTCTTTCTCGTTTTATTAGTGAGAAAAAGATACTAATAGCCTAAATTAAGTTTAGTTTGTGCACAACAGAATCGACACCAATGTCGTTTCCATTCAGTATTGTTGGATCCTGCATTCATGATAATCCAACAATACCAACGATGATGAATGATTTCCCAAAAAGTGACACCACGTCTAGCTAAAACGTCTAATTTTAATGACTAATTTAAACCAGCTCGTAGAATATCCCTTCAAACCATTCCCAAACACATCACTAACGCTAACCCATGCATATCAACGTCACTCCCCAGTCTGATTTATACCCACAGTCCCGCAAGATTGTCGCCAGCGTACGATTATCCTTATGATAATCATACGTACGACTAATCGCACAGTCGCGTCGCCATAATTGTTTTATACTTGGTTGCCGGACGAGATATCATACAGTTAGCCTCTAGATAGGTACAGATTATGGGGACTGATTAGATAGTCGCTACTGATTTTGCTTTGAGCTCGTTTTAGTAACTTGGTTGGTACTTAATATGGTAATGTGTAGCTGTTTTAAAGTGGAGCCGACAGCTCTTAATTGCGTATTTAAATCGAGTAAAATCAGAGCAAAAGAAATGAAATCGTTGGTTGGAACTTCGAAACCGCCACTTGCGCTTTGTTAATTTGCAGATTCCAACAAACACATACCGATTTATTTAGGAGGAAGAGACAAACCTTACCCTATGATTGACCATCGACTGGTAGAGAACGGCAAAGTTTGTCTTTTAGATTACCTCTACCTACCTACACCTTTTTTTTGAGGGTCAGACTTTTACCGACTAAAAACCATCCATGTTCCTTCCTCGCCGCTTTACGTTTGGGGGCTGCGGTATCTCTTTCGAACAGTCCCGCAGCCCCGGCAGGCTTCGGGACCTACCTACACCTAAGTTTGACTCGACAGTTTGAATAACTGAGCATAATAATCATTTGACCTTACGTGGTGGGTCGCTCATCATTCATCGTCATCATCATTTCAGCCGAAAGACGTCCACTGCTGGACATAGACCACCCCAAGTGTCGCTACAGTCACTGGTGCCGTGCGACTTGCATCCAGCGGAGTCGTCCGTAAGTCACTAGGTCCAGCAGATTCTTCGGATTGTGATAATTCGGGTGTTGGTACAGGCTCCAGCACATCAAACTACAATGTAAATCCGTCAAACTTTAATAGATTTTCAATTTTATCGCCAAACATATATGTTTAAGGTTGATTGGAAGACAGTTTTAGGTAGCTGGATGTGTTGGAGTCTGTACGTAGATCGATCATAGGTTTGCTAGTCAGTGGGAAAGGATGTGCATCCGTTTAATTACATCAGCTACTAGGTTTCCAACTAACTCCATAACAAACTAGATAACTACACTAAACGGTATGAGGAAGCTGTCAGAAGCCATTACTAGCCCACTAACATACCGAGAGCACTTTACATATCAGATGTGTTCAATTGAAACGCGTTCGAGTCCGCTCTAATTAGTCATTAGAGTAATTACTCGCATCGCCTGCGAGCGGTGACGATTGACATAAGTGTAAGTTTAGTTTGAAGTTATTGCAGGAGTTTGGATATATCGGAAACGTTTTGGCTAGCCTTTTCTCAAATAAGTATTTTGGGGTTGGCTTCTAGTCCAATCGGATTTAGCAGAATCATCAACGTCAGCATCTACAGCCCGACTTTGCGCACTGCCGGGTATAGACCTCTCTTTGCTTGTGTCAAGCTCCACGCTGTTGCTTCAGCCTCATCCACAATACTCCCACAATGGCGAAAATATCCTCTGTCCATCTCGCCGCCGTACGACCAACACTTCTCTTTCCAGTCCTTGGACTCCATGTAACCAGTTACTGACATGACGGCCGAATACTGAAACGTCACTCAACATTTAAGTAGCACTTCAATTTAACAGATTTTCAAAAATGACGCTTGGCCATACAAAATTTAAAGTTTAGCAACTGCTGAAATGTTAAGCAGCCCTTAAATTTTGAGTGATGTTTCAGTATTTGGGGGTGAGTAACATGACACCCCTTGGCAATCATGGTTATATAACAGAATTTCAGGCTTTTGACTGCCCGTAACGACAGCCAAAGATCCACAAATGTCAGTGGGTTTAAGTTCATGACCATACACACCCTTACAGGGTCCTGTAATAATGGTGCAGCTAATAATATTCACGCTATATGGAAGGGATGATTTTATAATGTGCTTTGACGCAAAATATACGCGCTTTGACGTGGAGTTGCGGACACCAGCCCGTTGTACAATACAATACAATACAATGTGCTTTGCACGGTTTGGCAAATCATTGAGACTATCTTTATTATATTTACTTCTTTGACCATGATCTTTATTTGTGACTTTATAAACATCGAACTAACTGCAAGTCGAAATCTTCAAAATCCCCGAGTCCTGAAGCTCATCCTACTCCTACATGAAGCTCATTAGCTGAAAATTGCACGATTAATAACAGCGGGTGTAGCGACGAGGCGACCGACGCGGGCGCACCGTGACCGTGCCGTAATTACTGCGGTGGCCAAACTAGAGTGTGTGACGGGACATCACTGGTTACTCTGTGAATGCTTAAATACTTGGTGCGAAGGAATTCAGTAATATGTAGTTAGATGAGATGAAATTATACCTATGCAAAGTGAGATGAAATTATAGAACCCTGCAGCTAACAGCGAATTGAGAGTCTGCTGAGACCTGCCTGAATTAATTCAGTGAAGTTAGATCAAGCACGGCGATCTAAGAAAAGCTTTCGAAATAGATCGCAAACATTACGCGTTTGCTAGTAAAAAATGAACTAGATTAGTTTTATAAGGGGTTATTTATACCAGCAGGAAAGAGTGTAATGAAAGTCTGAGACCTGCCTGAAGTAGTCCTCTGAATTACTTAGGTTCTTTGTCAGTCCCAGAAAACTATCCACTTTCTTCAGGCAGAGGGTTCGAATAAAAAGTGGCCCACAGGTAGAACATAGATCGATTAGGAGACTTTGAATAGCACTGCTGTAGTTACTCACCAGCTCAGGGTTTTGGAGACATATTTTTGATCGAGAATACGAATCTAGTATCAATATTTCCACCTGTAAGTAGTAGGTATGTTTCCCTAGTGACGGTACTTTCATACAATCCTACAAGCTAAGCTTGCCCTTATAACCTACTACTCTTCATGATGTTCCGGTTTCTGAACAGTCTGCTTGCTACCATGCCACACGGTTTCATCACCACCTGCTAGATATAAGCCAACCGATTCCCCAAGCGCCGGCACGTGGCTACATACCTAGACCGATCTTGCGTTTCTCGAATCATGTAGATTCCAGCGACCCTTATCAACCACCATCCGCATGTGTGGAAGTCCGTCTAAAATATTTCCTCTGAAGTACAAGCAAATGGCCTATAATAGCTGCTAGTTAAGATCGCAAAAGCGGTCATTGCCCTTTCCCTAATATATTTTCGTACGAACCAAAACAAATGAACCATGTATCGTTTTTCATTAGAAAAAATGTAAAAAAGTGGAAAATAGATGAAGATTCAAGACTTGAACAGGCTTACCTCGGATTTCAAAGTTAATAACTTTAATATATGTAGGTGGTCAATGACCGCTTTTGCAGTAAATATAGATAATCTCAGCAGCACATTCAACGAAACGAAAAATAAGACGTTATCCCAACTCTGAACCCAATATGGCGTCCCTAGCAATAATGGGCGCTCGTTTGTTGTTTTAATTTAGCTCTAAATACACGCATGTGTTACTGTCATTCATAAATAGATATTAATTAGGTGGGGACCGCTTCTTTTCGTTAGGATTTTGCTTAATTAACTATTAGTGCTGCTTTAGTTTGCAGTTCAACGTTTTATGTTTGGAATTTTGGATGTTAACTTGGAATTCATTTTAGTAATTTTTAATGAAAAACTAAATGCGGCTTTAATAACGTCTAGTAAATAAATATTTGGTTATTGTTCATTGTTGTTGTTGTATGTTGTATGTTGTTATTAAGACAGTAAGTAAGTACCATATTTGAAAATTGTCCAGTGATCAAGTTGGATTATAATCCAACTTGATCACTGGAATAAGTCTTCTTAATATATATCAATAGAATAGGTCTTCTTCAAGAATTTGTGCTTTTAGTGCCCGTTTTCTCGGCATTCATTAATTTCAAGTAGGTACCTATCATCAAAATTGCAAAAAACGTACCTAAGCAGAATTTCGCAGGGGTAGATAGGTACCTACCCTGGCGCTTTCCTTAGGCAGAAGGAGCTTACGCTCACTGATCACAATAGTAGATTGTTACACGAGGGTCGAAAGGAATCAATTCCCAAGGTATGCTCGCCTCATAATAAAGTCATTGTATGTATATTTAAATTTCTGGCAAGAGTTTCGATAACTGATCTGGGGTCAACATTTCAGAATCACTTGAACTCATTTTTAATGAGACCCAGATTTTTTGGTACCTCCACACTTCAGTCTCCCCGCGACCACGGCTGGTGCAATCCGGTCGAAACGTCGGGCTTAAATTAAAGGTAAATTCGCAATAAATACCCGTTTTTATATGTTTTACTATTTTTTACTTTCCATAAATTCGAAATGAAAAGTAGAGTGCTTACCACGAGTGAAAGACATCAATTCCTACTCGGACTAAAGCCGCCCTCGCTGCACTCGGGCGTCTAAATACCTCGTATGGGAATTGATTCCTTTCGACCCTCGTGTAATAATCTACTATTCATCTCAAGGCAGAACCCGCATGATAATTCAACCTAACTAGTTTGAGTGTGTAATCAATACCTAATGACATGACATTTAGGTACGAGCACCACTGGCTGGGTTTAGGTAGTTAGCCGTATGTGGGTAGGCAATCCCTTTTAGCGCCTTCATTCAACACATCAAGCGAAATAACAACCAACGTGCTTCTAGTTTTGGACTACCTACCTTCTTTGTTTTATGTCGTACCTAGCAAATAACACTCGAATCCTCGCTTTGTGGCGTAAGAAATATCTGTCCTATCTACTTACTTCGTTGAATAGAAAAAAACTATGCCAGCCAAATAGACATACTACCTACATACATTTTAAATATCAGGCTGACAAATTAAATTAACAAAAAAAAACATATTTTAGTCTAATAGTTGATAACACGCCATCTCTTACTGAGTAGCCAAACTAATAAGAAAAGCAAAACTCTGCCATCTAGCGTAATATAGCTAAACTTTAAAGTCTGTTCGCTCACTAAATTCGTTAGTTTCGTTTGACAGCAGAACAAAAACACTATTCTCAGAACCATTACGCTACCAAATTTAAAAGTAACAGATGATAAACAGAAACCCAATAAATAATGAAGTTTACTCGCGCATGTAGCGACATTACAGTTAATGTCTGTACTTCTATAAATAGTTGGTTAGCATCTACCCATGATTGTCAAGACTGACGACCTGCCGCGACGTCATCACGTCAAATTCACTGTTGACTGTTGAAACTGGTTTACACAGAGCGGGAATGCGAATGGTATGAAGACATACGTTTGCGAAGTGAAGTGGTCAATCAGGTGATACTAATATATTTACGTGTATCAACACAATGCCGCCAAGTAGCTTACGGGTAGTGTACGCGTTCGCCAGAGAAATGCATCCGAAAACGACAGAAGTTTTCATTGAATACGGCACAGCCGGATTCCGCACAAAGTGAGTAAAAATTAACTAATATTTTTTTAAATTTCCTTTTGTGTATTTACTAAATAAGGTCACAGAATGACAAAATAAACACATTTCGCTGCACCTTTCTCTCATGCTTTTTGAGTTTGTCACGTAAGCATAGTTTCGCGTACTCAGTAGAAGCAATAGTAATATTGTGAGTCATCTGGAATATCGTTTACTAACGAATTCATAACGGGAAGTCGCTGACACGACCGGCTGTGATTATGGTCAATGACTCGTGGTATATAGGCAAAACAATAGGATAGATTGTGATTCATTGTATCTTACATCAATTTTGACTGAGTGCAATAATATTACTGTAATATATGAGGAAAATGGTACATAATGCGGTCAGTGGGTCGTCTTAGGGGCGGATTCATAATGCAGTAAACCCATAGGTAATTATTTAATCTCCATTAACAAACTGAGCGTTGTTTAATTTAAGTCTTCCAATAACTTTACGATGATGACTCTCAGTGGGGGGTCTGAAACATATTGTAGCATAATTCTCCCTCCCTGGTGGCTTTACAGTTTAATTATATCAAGCATACTTATATCTTCTATTATGAGTTCACAGGTCATTTCCACAATCTATATTTTTGTTGTCTGACATAATTGACCCTTTCCGGTATGTAAGTCGAAGAAGTATTTAAATCTTATTCATACAATGAGACTGGTTATTAAAATACAAGAATGATTAAAAATATATCGAAAATAAGTTTTAAATTACGAACCAACTGTTCCTAATAAAATATTAATAGTTATCTATGGCACAGTTTTGTAACTTTTTCAAAGGTATTGCAACTATTTGGAATGTATTATTTGAAAGTTTCAAGGCCAGAGATACATAACTGTAACGGTTGTGTTGGATAACTGCAATTTTTACACATTTCATTACTCTAGTTTCAGTGTTCCCGTTACTTTTCTACATTCTTGAGGAGATTTACTACTAATAGCTACAAAATTAATTGGTAAATAAAATTACCTACTTAGAGTTTCAATTGATTTTAAACAACTTAATTTCATTAAGTAAACAATATAATAGAAGGTTTTTTTTTATTACTAATACTCCTAAACTATGTGGAAGACCTCACCATGGTTACAGCTATGAGTGTCACTATTAATGAAAGAGGTCAGGAGTTCATGCTCTGCATTCCTGCCAGCTAAACTATTTAAGTGAGCTCATTCCCACCATATAAACTGGGGGGACTATTATTGCTTTCATGTCAAGCAAGCATTTCTGAGTTGCAGTTTGAAATCAAGCAGATTCAGACTTTGGGCAACACTTAGCCGGTTATTAATGGCTTCAGTCGTGATTCTAAGTACGTAGTCTGATTTTAAATAAATAAAACATTTCAGTTTATTTTTTATAATGTTTATGCAGCACCTAGGCAAATAGTTTACATAATTAATACAATAAAATATTTATTTGGCTTTCTTATTCATAATAAATATCGGATATTTTCGAACCCTGGAAAATAGCAAATATCCTAGAGCCAAAAATTGGAAGACATGTGACATCCATCAATCTCCAATGGGCCCAGATGGTGGGTTATAACTTACTCATAGATTCCTATATTATTAAATGAGCAGTATTTGTATATTATAATACAGTCAAACCTGTTAATTGGTCAAAAACCACTTTTGAATGATGTCAGTTAATTCTTATGAAGTTAAAATGCATTTTCTGCTTTAACAATTTATGTTGTTTTAGAACAGATCAGTTGTAATTTTGAAAAACACCAACCCTTTTATCTTGAAACCTTACAATCTAATAAGTTTCCACGTAAATGTTAGTAATTGTTAATATAGTTTTCACCGGATAAAAGTAGGTCTGTTAACAGTTTTGACTGTGACATAAAATATGCCTACATGTATTTTATTATATTTATTTGTAAACACATTCCCTTAAACTCTCTCTCGCTCTAACAATTTTGATGAATGTTGCAAATTATATACTATAGTATAAATGGTTTCATTCTGGAAAATTCGTTTTCTCTATTTTCTCTCGAACAGTGTCGCTCAGGTACTATTGGCCAGTGCACCAGTGGCTAGAACATTATAGGCAGATTTATAAAGACTATGAATGTTTTATGGCTATCGGATACAGGAACAGGCAACTAATTTCAACTTTCAGACGGACAGGAGATGCTTTACCAAAGTTCATTGAAATCTATTCTAAAACAATTTTCATACATGTGTGCAAAATAGAAATGTATTTATATCCAGGTTAACATACTCCAGATCGCACAAACAAATTCTGCAATGCAAATGCCTAAAATAATAAAAATCCCACTTTGATCCCGTACCTTTTCCAATATATGAGTTTTGGCAGCTTTCCAACCACTTATAAGATGTATTGACTTTATTATTTGTTATCATAACATTCCCAGTTTATTATAAATGTTATGTTTTGATAGAATAACGTTTTTTTTTATTTTGATAACATTGTCGGAAAGTATTTTTGAGTTTAATGTAGATCTAAATCAAATCAAATCATTTATTCGCATAGAATGTAGGTGTCGTACAATAGTTGTTACTTATAAAATATAGTGAGCCGGGTACATTCTGCCTGAGTTTTGGCATGCCAAATTTAATAAAAATGTCAGAGTCAATAAAAGTCACCAAGCACAAAAATAACATCAAACAATGTCAATAAAATTAAAGAATGACAACACATCAACAACACAGGATCAAAAATTAAACAAATAAGACAAATAAGAACAATAAAACTAAAATTATGAAATAAAAAATGATTACAAGAGGTAGGTATAAATAAATTATTTTAACTAGTTTTAAATTATTTTAACAAGTTTAGAGTGGATTATATACGAGTAATTATGTAATATAAAAACTATAGAACTGTTGAAATCTCAGACATGGGGTCATTCAAAAAATCACTTATTGTGTAGTAACACCTCTGCATCAAAAAGGCCTTGAGTTTATTTTTAAATTGTTGAAGAGTGTAATTTTTTATGCTGTCTGGTAGTTTATTAAATATTATTGGACCCATGCAGAAAACACTCTTCCTCATTAGTGCTGTTTTGTAACCGTGTTGTGTTTTGGGACCTTTCTTGGTATCCGAGAACTTAGTAAATAATGCTTTATTTCTTTTTACAAAAATTGCCATCTCTAAAATATACAACAACGGAAAAGTAAGAATACTTGATGATTAAACGAACTTACCTTTAAGTGAAGTTCTATCATAATTATACGAAACGCCTCGTCCGAAGAGATTAGTAGTTACATGTAGTATCGCATAGAGGTCGCCACTTCAGCACTAGTTGAGAATATTCCTTTGCCTATATTTTTTTTTTTTTTTTTGTGGGTAGGTAGTGTAGGTACTCGTATTACTCGGTGCCCGCTATTACGCTGGTTCCTCATTTAGTTTAGAGTAAGATCCATAAATCATTGATGTATGTATTTCATAATAGATTAGTAACGGGATGGATAGGGCGGGCGGGAAGTTACTAATCTCTTCGGACGAGGCGTTTCGTATAATTATGATAGAACTTCACTTAAAGGTAAGTTCGTTTAATCATCAATTATACTTCACGCCTCGTCCTCAAGATTAGTAGTTACATGTAGAATTTGAGAGTATGTGAGGGAAATATCATCAATGATACACCTTTTAGATGAAAATAAAAACGTATGTTTATTTTCCAACAAATTAAGTAACCTCTTTGTTTTAATTTTAACAATTAAAAATTGTAATAATCACTTGAACATAATAAAAATGAAATAAATTTCTTCCGTCTTACATAACATGAATACAATTATTCTTATAATAATTATAACAGTTACAAAATAGTAAAGTAAACAGTGCATTCTACAAAATAAAGAAATGTCTTTAGCTATTGATAATCGAATGAGCCAAGGATGTACAATCATTGTTCAAAATCGTTCTATTGTAGAACCTCGCAAACACAGTTGAGTTGCCGCTCCAGCCGGCTGTGTTGCGGATAGCATCGACGCTTACACCGAGTGAGTGCGCGCGCGACGTGCTGGCGTGCCTCGTGCTGTGCGCAGAGAACACGGACGTGTCGATCCCGCACTCGCTTAGTGTCGTTTTTACCCAGCGGCTGAGGGTTTGAGTGCCGACTGCTTTGTGGGGCTTTTTTATGCCTACGAACAACAGGTCAGATTTTCTAAAGGGCGTCGACTTATTTGTATAGCAAATCAATGTGGCAGCGGGACAAATTGCAGGTTTTTGATTAAAGAATGGAATGTAAAGCATTGGTTGTTTGGAGCCTGCTTTAGAAGTTTTAATGATATCTGGGATCCTAATACTGATGTGGTTTGATGAAACATTAATGTTCTTGATATTTATTTTGGATAAGGTTTGTAATCTATGGGCGGTTGTAAGTGCTAGTAAAGTGATTGTTTTTCGAGTTAATTTATCAAATGACAGCTCTTCATTTGGATACCATTGACTTAGGTGGTCAAGTACGCAATTCGTGTCCCATGTGTAGCTATGCTTTGGTAAAGATGGTCGGAGACGAAACACACCTTTGAAGAATCTCTGTATTCTGTCATCCTTAGATATGGTAGATCCTAATAATATTGCGAGAGCCGATCTACAAGAATTGAGGGTACCATATTGCGCACCCTGGTGAAATTGTTTAGTCAAAAAATGAATGACAGTAGGAATAGACGCGATAAACACATTGGTGTGAGTATGTTCACAGTAGTTCCACCATTTCCTCAGGCAAGTGTCGTATTGCTTGAGGGAGTTGGCCGATAATGACGCCATCATTATTTCCAGTGAAGATGGTGGTACGCTTCTTCTTGATAGTGCCTCCCGGATAAGACTGCAGCCTCCAGGGTAATCGTCTGGTGTATCCGACTGGAGCTGGAATGCGAGATTAAAGCTCGTTTGTGAGGTGGAAATGATAAAACTTTAGAGACTGTAAGGGCTTGAAAGACTGGATACCATGGCTGGGTGGGCCATGATGGAACAACTACAATACCTTTAGATTTTTCGGCGATTATTTTCCTGAGAACTTTCAAAATTATCGAGAAAGGGGGAAAAGCATAGAAATGCTTGTTTGCCCATGATATTGTGAAGGCGTCGATAGCGATTGCATCAGGATCCCTATGCCATGAGATATAAGCTTCACATTTTTTATTTATGCGGCTTGCGAATAGGTCAATCTCGGGTGAGCCAAAACCACGAGTTATGTGATTGAAGGCCCTATCATCTAGCTCCCACTCAATGTCTGGGTGGTTTCTCCGTGACTCTGCATCTGCTACGATATTATTACTAGACTTTATATAAGATGCATAAATGTACAATCCCCGATCCTCGCACCAATCCCAAATTTCTCTAGTGATTTGTGTAAGGTGTGGGTACTGAACACCACCCATCCGGTTGATATAGGCAACTGCAGTTGAGTTGTCTACGCGCAAAAGAATCTGGCAATCGGACAAGTCTTTTGCAAAGATTTTTAGAGCAATACAAGCAGCCAACAATTCAAGATAGTTGATGTGCTTTTTGCGCTCGGTGTTTGACCAACTACCACTAGCTGTATTGCCCATACAAGCTGCGCCCCACCCCGTCGTTGAGGCGTCAGAGAATATTTCAATGTGATAGTCGTCACATCTTATGTGACGTACTGACTTTAAGATATGATTAAGCCACCATTGAATATCTATGTGCAGTGAGTCGGGGATGTTTATGACTTTTTCATAATCATCATCGTTTTTCAGGTTAAGAAATTTGCAGCGCTCCAGCTCCTTGGTGTGGAGAAGCCCGTATTCTATTCCAGGGCAGGCTGACACAAGTAGACCTGTTAATTGAGCTAATTTCCTAACTGAGCAGCGACGTAACTTCTGAAACGCTTGTAATTCAGAACTGATGCGTGCCCTTTTTTCTTGGGGCAAGCTTAGGGTAAGCTCATGGGAGTTGATGATCATACCTAAATATTTACATTTCATGGAGGGTACGAAAATACTCTTTTCTTCATTGATGATGAAGCCAAGTGAAACTAGTAATTTTTTGGTAATGTCGAGGTTTTGTACACAATCTGAAAAGGTACGTCCCAGAAGGAGCCAATCGTCTAAATAAAGAGTCGAGAGCAAACCAGCGGTTCGAAGTAATTTTACTATTGGTTTGGTTATTTTCGTGAATACGAACGGGGCTGTATTAAGCCCGAATGGTAGGACGTTAAACTGGTACAGTTTTTGACCATATCTAAATCGAAGATATTTTTTGGAGTTCTCATGAATTTTTACTAAGAGGTAAGCGTCCTTTAGGTCGAGGGTAGTCATCCAACAATCTTGTGTAACCAGTTTAATAGCTGTACGGAGGTCCTCCAACTTAAAATGATCAGTCTTTATGAAGCGATTAAGGTTTTTGAGATTTAAAATAAATCTATATTTTCCATTAGGCTTGGGGGTAAGAAAAATGCTTGATATAAACTGGCCCTCGCATGGTTCACATAGGGATACCGCACCGATACGTAATAAATCACCTATTGCCTCATTGAACTGTCTTTTTTCTTCAGTGGACTGTGCTGGGGTAGACGGAATATAGTTTTGAGTTGGTGGACTAGAGAAGGGGATTTTATAACCGTCAATCCAAGAGAGGACTGTGCGGTCCTCAGTTATAAGAGACCATTGAGTTTTAAAAAGATGTAAGCGACCGGCATACTCAACTGTATTTACAGGCGGCGTCGAGTTTGAGCAGGGGGCGGCGGCGGCTGCTGACGCGGCCACGGCCTCGATGAGTGCGCGGGCGGCGGCGGGGCTGCGCGCGCTCTCGCTGCAGGCTCGCGGCTCCTCTGCGGGGGGCCCGACTGCCTGTAAGCCGGACCGGGAGCCTTCCTGTTTAAATTCCTCTGGTTAGGGAATTTTGATCGCTTCGCTGAGTTAGATTGGTCAGCTTTAAGCTCGACCCCTGATTTATTTATTGACTTCGCTGCCTTTAGCGTGTCAGCTAACGTTTCCCCAAACAGAAAAGCGTCAATCTTTGTGCTTGAAAGATGTTCCGACATGTCCTTTTTCAGTGAAAACAATATAAAGTTTCTTCTTGTCACTGAGTCAGCGTGCTGAACGTCGCACATTAACCTGCCAAGATCCATCAATTTTTGAAGTAACTCCTTGTCTTTGTTTTCAGTGTTTAATTGTGTTGTGATTATATCACCCAGGCATGATATTGCACTTGCCACCTGCTTTTGTTTGGCTTCAATTCCTTTATCGCGTTTTATGAAGCTTTCTTGCATAGCGGCTTTGACTTCCGGATTTATTTTAGGGGAGTCAATACGAAGACAATTTCCAGGAAGCGGGTACTTTAACATTAGCTCTTTTCTGGTGTCTTTGTTTAACCCCTCTGAGGCTATATGTCCAAATCGAGATGCTATTTCTTCATGGATATCTTTTCCACGTTTTTCCGCTAGTGAAGGGTCTTCACCGAGGATTTCCAGAACTTCAGTGTCTAAACATGTGTTAGACTGCGCAGTGACTGTGACCTCCTCTTGTACGGGTGGCACGGACGTGCCAGGCTGTTCTTGGGGAGCCAGTATGTCGTTTTGGATATCATTTGTTGGTAATGATTGCTCAATGACATTGGTGTCCATGAATTCGAACGTTTCCGGTTCGTGTTCATCGCTCAGCCAATCAGATGGCTCTAGAGCATCGGGTAAATCTAGAAAAAAACACGAAAATCGGTTATGATAATCGGTTTTATTAAGCGTGCGGTGAAATAGCCCCAATGGCTATTCAGGTTACACACTTATTATCATCGCAACGTAAATACGTCGAGTTTATAAGGGTAGGTAGGTGCTAGTTTTTTTTTTTTTCATTTTTAAAATGGATTAAATAAAACTACAGAATTGCACATAATTGATAACAAACGTTATCTTGTTCAGGTTAGGTAACAATCCCCAATGAATTGAACGCCAACCGTCACATTTAAATTGCAACGAAAAAGCCCCAATGGCTGATTCTGGTTTGCATTACGTACCCATAACAACACGTTAATAAAGTTATCACTTTCACTTTTACAAATAAGTATTAGTAGGTACATACCTGTTTCAACGCCGTAGGCGGTTCCCGGTAATTCCTCGGTTGGTTCCACGGTATTATTGGTTTGAATTTTCTTTTCTAGTTTACGCAATTTTCGCATTAAATGATCAAGCTCTTCTTCACACGTCCTAGATACTTTACGTTTCGGCATAATGCGCACGAAATAAGGGTACTTGAATTATTTAGGACGATAGTGTCTTCAGTGGCCGAGCACTAAACTGCGAATGAGGAACCAGCGTAATAGCGGGCACCGAGTAATACGAGTACCTACACTACCTACCCACAAAAAAAAAAAAAAAAATATAGGCAAAGGAATATTCTCAACTAGTGCTGAAGTGGCGACCTCTATGCGATACTACATGTAACTACTAATCTTGAGGACGAGGCGTGAAGTATAATTAGTAAATAAATGTTGTCAATTCTAACACATTCTTTTATGTGCTCGGTTTATATTTGTTAACTGACATCTATTTATGTTAATTTTTATCAAGAAGTATTCCTTAAGTATTAAGTCCTACATAATAGATTAATAAATTGTCTATCCAAATACAAAAAAATACACGTTTCATTTTGTAGAAAAATAAATAAATAGAATATCCAATATACTCAACTCTACTCCTAACAGGCTTAGCATACCATTACTGCAAGCTAATGAGCAATTACTTAACAAGGGGAACAATACAGAATTCTAATTAATACCTACATTGTTAATTATAGAAAAAAAGTTTATAACCAAATGCCATGCTATGAATGATCGGTGGTCTCGCAACTAATATCATTAACGGCTGGACGGATAACAATGAAATTTAGTACTCTGATAAACCATGATGGAAAAGGCTTTCAATCCCGGTAGAATGTATGTACCCGTGGGAATATTTCTGACATGTAATGAGATTTCCCTTTCATAGGGATGTGGCCTTTGTCCCAGCAGCGGGAACATTGATAGGCTGATGATGATGAATGAGATTTCGGGGTTTTAGTAAGCAGCCGCAGCCGGTCAAAGCAATTTTTTACATAAGTAATCTGTTCAGCCATTAAACGCTTAATGCTTATCGGTAATAAACCTTCTAAACAGTTATATCGCATGGATAACGGTAATGGAGAAACACTAGATACTACTATTAGGTAATAGCATTTGTTAAGCTGATTGATATGCAGATGTTATCTCACTAATTTAAGAGTGTTTACGCACGAGGAGTATGCTTGAATGGGCATACCTACGAGGTTTAGGGTGCGTTTTCACTGAGGCGTGGACGAACGCGAGCGACCGATCGAAACAGGAGATACGACAGACGTGATGTGGATTTCAACCAATGTGATTGCTCAATTCCGGCTGTGGTGGAAACCGGGCCTTAGGCTGTGTATCTACAGACGAGCAGACCGGATAGATGTGCAGGAATCAGCTTCTGATTTTGTATGAAATCCACATCGCGATTTTCGTATAACCGTCTGTGTTTGGTCGATTTTGCAAGTCTCCGCTTCGCTCCTCATGAATGCCTTGCGCGAGTAGATATTTTTAAGGAATAGTAGGTAGCGGAGCAATAAACGTGGGTGTACTGTAGGGTTTGACGCAGAATGTGCACTTCGCAAAATGTGCACTTGACGCAAAATGTGTAGGTACTTCGCATAATGTGCACTTCGCAAAATATGCACTTCGCAATATGTGCACTTCTCAAAATGAGCATGAGCACATCTCAAATGAATATGAATTTTATCACAATGGATGTATGGGTTCAAAATAAAAACCGTTTGCTTGCAATATTTTTTTTTAATTTGCACGATTTTGAGCACGATAACAGTAGTTTCTTTGTAAAAAGTAATCACGTTCAGGAAATGTTTGACTAAGTATTTTCAGTACACGTCAGCTACACACATAAAGTACTCCAGCCATTCCTTGTAACATGCTGTGCACTGCATCAAAATTAAATCATCGGCCGGAAATCATAGAACACTGCCCTTTTTATCGTTATTTGTAATACCCATTTTGTTCTTGTTGACTTTTGATGCCTAGATTGTCTAACGATAGTTTTCCTTGTTTCTTTGTATGTTATAGAAGCACTGCATTTCTTCCTGTTTACACATTGTCACAAAATGGTCCCGTTTATATTTGTCTTCTTTTTGTAATCCTTTGTTTGTCATATAAAAGAGTGACAGTACCTTTGTTATTGGTAGTAATTTGAAAATCTTCTTCATCCATCATTCTCGCTGCTTTACATACGAAGTTATGGTGAGAATACGTTCATGTATTTTATAACTATAAAACACAATCACAGCACACACAACCGAACCAACGCAACACCAGTTTGAAAAAGTTTTAGTTCTACCTTCAGAAAAAAAAAGTTTCTTCGAATTAATTAAGTGTTTCTAATATAAAAATATACAATTAATTGGAACAGTGGTGATCAATACGATTAGTTAAAATAAGGTAAAATTAATGTTTAATAATATTTATGTTTATTAAAAAAATACATATAGATGCAGTGCACAGCATTTTACAATGAATGACTGGAGTATTTATATTATGTGTATAGCTGACGTGTACTGAAAATACTTAAAAAACAAGTCAAACATTTCCTGAACGTGATTGGTTTTTATAAAGAAACTACTGTTATCGAGCTCAAAATCGCGTAAAATAATAAAAAAAAATTAAGCAAACGGTTTTTATTTTGACCCATTGTGATGAAATTCACGTTCTGTTTGAAATGTGCTCATTTTGAGAAGTGCTATTTTAAGAAGTGCACATTTTGCGAAGTGCACATTATGCAAAGTGCACATTTTGCGTCAAGTGCACATTTTGCGAAGTGCACATTCTGCGTCAAACCCGTACTATTATAGCCCCATCTCTGCCTAGCCCTTCGCGGAAATATATTGCGAATTTATGTTATGTTAATCCTGCGAAAGAACACATGGACGACACTCAAAGGAGGTGGCGGGACGAACTGGATAGGTTCCGTCAGTATGCTTAGTGCGAGTTTTTTGTACGTATCGACCGTGTCGACGTTTAACGCAAATATGTATGGCGCTGAGTAAGCGCCACCTAGCGTAATACGTGAGAACTACATATTGTGAATGTTATTTTTAAACGCAGTTAACTTGCGAGTGTGAGATTCTGGAATACGTTCGTTCGTTTCACGTCAATTCACTGCAAGAAGTGGCGCGTACATTAATAACCGGCCAAAATAAATTGACAGTCGTATTTTGTGTTCATAACACAAGCGAGTGGCTATTCAACTAGTTGTGGTTATACAACGAAGTTAGACGATATTATTTATCTGTGGTCAATGGTCATTAGTTTTGTTTGTGTTTACGAAAGTTTGTGTTGTGATTTGCATACAGTTTTGAATATTATTGTTAAAAATAAAGACTAGCCCGTCCCAATTTGAAATGTTGGTAACATAAACGGAGCAGTTAGTGTAATTTATATCTTTTGGTGTGTTGATCCATCTGTGAAGTTTGTAAAACTAAGTTTGTTACTTTTTAGGCACGGAGATCTAAGCAAATGATCTAATAATTTCCGAGTGGCTTGTAGTGGAGCATTCTATCATTGTTTACGTGACCGTGTTTACGTGAACGTGTTTACATGTTTTTTTTTAGTGGCGTTATAGTACGCTTATCTTGTGCTTTTGCGGTCTCAAACATTCTCCAAACGAAATAATACGAGATTCCATTGTAAGTTTTATTCACAATATGAAATTAAATTAAATTACTTTGTTATTATGACCACTCTCACGATGCTCTCACCACAAAATCTTAAGTGACAACTTTCGCGCTCGCAAGTGACTGTGTTTCGTATTCAAGCTGTCAAAACTGTCGAAATTGTAACTTGCACTCGCGTTATACATGAAAACCTACTACCCCCCCTTACTTAGAGGCACTGGATTGTCACTATCGACGACGTTAACTCGATCTACACGATACAGACGTTACTCGAATTTTAGTATGAAACTCGCACTAAGCATACAGAAGTGGACACGAGGGTTCGCGTGAAATGGAAGCAGTGGTGGTAGGCTATGGCCCAGGAGTGAGCTAGAGCAGGCTAGTAAAAAAAAATAATCGTATGCTCCTCTAGGACCTATTTCGGCACAGCTTTCGGTGATGAGTCTGGCGTGAGAACCTCTGGAAGTCGCGTCGCTGTGAATCAGGAATGATCTAAACAAACTGCTGTAGTTGGTTCTGCCGCAGAAACAGAAATTGCAAAGCTCGTGACATTTGGGCGTGTATTTCATGGCCACTAGGCTAAAGAGAACATTCGCCTGTAGTTTTTCGCTCTATACGAGTAAATAGACATGTTGCGGGGTCTGTTACCCTCTCATGCAGTAGGTACTAGATACAAACTACCCACGCAAATGAGGCTAAAGTAGGTATACTAGGTGTAAATGGACCGAAGCCATCAACCAAGCATTTTCTACATAGCTTTACGTAAAAATATTGCCGGAAAACGACTTTTTTTGGTGTGAAAATACTTTTATAACATCAAAACTGGTAAAAGTGGGATTTTGACCCCCAATAACTTCGTAACTAGAAGGGTCCTAAATATGGTCTTGCTATAACAATAAAAATATCGCAATGACGGAGAAAGCAAGTGCCTTCGGCTTCGCTAAGAGTACTTTTACACCCATTCTTGTGAAGTATATTTTCCTGGAATTATTATGAGTGGGTTAATACCATAGCACTTAGCAAATGGTAGGCATCAATTAGCTTGCAGCCAATTTCCACCTTATGCAAACGGAATGCAATTTCAATTACTCGTATTTGAACGACCATAAAACAAACCCTCCAGGTGAGGACACGCGCCCTTCCTATGAGGCCGATAATTGGAAGTATTGATCGCTTCTATATCGGTGCAGGTCGTGCAATGAATAAGCAAATATGCCTATAGGTTCTATGGTATACGTAATGGAGTTATCTCTGTTTTAGAGATTATGATGATAATTATATTATTACGTACCATACAATCACGCCTGTAAGCCTCGTAGGGTTAGACAAAGGTGAAAGTAATAATAAGCTTTCCCATATTTCGGCAAAACTGGCGAAATGTGGGTGTGCTATGAGGTCGTAAATAAACCCTGTTGCCATCGACCGGGCACAAATCCACGACTCCGTGGCTCCTACTGAGAAATTCCTGATGGAAAAACCCAATAACACATTGTCCGACCTGGGAATCGAGCATGGTTCTGTCAGGTCCTGTCTTTTTGCCATGCTCAGCAGTCAGCAGTCATAGGATCATTAAGAAAGGCAATTTTCTTTTTAATGTTACCTCGAAAAACGACCTGTTTGCATTTTCCCCTAAGTCTTCAAGTTCTAAAGCTAGTTGTAGGATGCTGTCCATCTTCACGACATCCCATGTTTTAGCTGCGACTTGCGACATTACGGGAAGCGATGCGCTATTCTTAGCCGCGATCTCACGGCACTGGCGTAATCTACATACCAATGTCTGCTATTTGTTCGTACCTGCTTGTTAGTTATTTATTTATTTGTGATGTTGTGACTAAGATAGTTTCTTACTAACTTGTTATTAGACGAGTACCTGAGTCATATCCACAACGCATTAAGTATCACAAGCTTTGATTGTCTCAGCGATAGTCACTTGTTTACTTCAGTTTTTGTTAATGTGTCACTTAGGCGTAGCCAGGATTTGATTCTGAGTTTTTCAAATACTTACATACAACTGTAAAAATAATTCCAGCTATACAATTATTATCATCTGCCGAGCCTTTTCCCAACTATATTGGGGTGAGCTTCCAGTCTAACCGAATGCAGTTGAATACCAGTATTTTACATGGAGCGACTGCCTATCTGACCTCCACAACCCAGTTATAAAGGGACTATGTACTCGTACCCAGACTGCTGACGATATCCTTAAGTATAAAATTTTAGCTGGTCCAGATTCTTACCGATTTTCTGAACGGATGGTCCTTTTGACCAACGTATTTGGCAAATTCTCCGTCCATAGCTGACAAACAGTAACTGCTCTTTTGGTCTCTTGTGACTTTCGTAACTGAAAGGTAGGTGGCTACAATGGCTTGACTGTAACACTGCTGGGAAAGACCTCCTCTCCCACAAGTCTTTACAGGTTATATCCCGCAACTCCTTTTTTTCTGTTTGGAAATCATCAAATAACTTGTCCACTCTTGGCCAAAACCCATCTATGTTCCTTCCTCGCACTTTATGTTCCGGGGCCACGGTATCTCTTTCGAACAGTTCCGCAGCCCCGGATCCCGCAACTCCTGGAACCAGACCTCGCAGTATGCGTCCAGGTCATCTCCCCACCTCAGGCGTTGTTATGATAAAATAACAGCTTAGATTTTCCGCCACAAAACATTGAAGCGTGAACAATAAAGAGATTACATTAATTGTTATGACTAAGATAACGAGGTGACACAAAAAATCAATACAAACGGAGCGAAACGCAATGTTTTTATCTATACAGTGATAGTCGATAATATAGGCAAGCAGACAAAGACAATGAATTGGTGTCAAACTGTTTATTTAACTCCTTGTAGAAGTATGATTCTTGGCGACAAAGCTTTTCTGGTGACGCCGTTTTGGAAAACAATCAGACCTTTTGTTAAACAATGAATGACACCATAGGATATAGGTACCATTGTGCATACTTCTTGATAAAGTAGGTCAGGTAGTAGGTACACTAGGTGAGGCCAAATGAACGTAATAATGAGTCGCGTAATTTACGCCACATTTTCATACGAAAGTCTGGTTTGTCACGTGACGACGTAACATGAGCCCAACTATGTATGAAACCGAATTTACGTGACTCACATAATTACGCTCGTTTGACCTCACCCTAAGAATTAATGGAACTTTGTGTACTTTACGAAAAAAATCTCTGCTTTCATCGGATGTTGACTAATGACGTAATCCATTACTGAAGCGCCACTGCCAATAAATTCCCAAGTTTCAAGGTAGTTAAGCCGTCTAACCATAGGTTTCTTGAAATTTTGAAAGCTACAGCTTGATTATAACAGCCTGGGCCTTACCCATACCTTGTTGGCCTGTGGCTTACCTACAGGGCCTGCCCTACTTTATAGGGCAAGAGGTATAGGTACTCTAGATTAGGAGTTAATGGTTTTTTTACTATTTGATTCGTTTTACATAAAAAAAGGTTTTTGGAAAAGTTCAGACGTACCTAATCCATTTATGAAGCGCGACGGCTAATATGGTTTCAATGAAGTAGGTATAATCTTCTAATTATTGCTTTCTTGGAAAACTAGAAGCCAAAGTGGACTGGCCTTCGGACATTTATTGGATTGTCTTTTATTTCGAAAAACTTAATTTTAAAACAGTTATTTTGCTTGTTCCAGAGCCAACCTATTGGAACATGTAGTCTACCGCATGGGTCTGCTGGCTGTCATCCGATCGAGGGTCTTGAATGGTAAGTGGAGAAAAAAACATAAAAAAATCGGTTGTAGTAACTTCATGTGATTGTGGTCAGGAAATAGCCAGAGTAATAGCAAAGTATGGTAATAGGCAGCTATTCGCAACCAATTCATTTACTGTTTTCCTTGCGCCGCCGGTGAAATTGCAGCAGAATATTCAACCTTAGATTAGATTAATTAACTCGAATTTTTTGTGATTATAAACGAGCTTCCGGAGATTGCAGAAGTTATATCTTCGTATAAGTACAACACGCAATTTAGGTCCATGTTCACCGAGAACATAACAATCTGATTATCTAAAAACAGCTGTCAATGTGACATGTTCTCATACAAAAAAGTGTTTTAAACAGCTGTTTTTAGATAATCGTCCGTCATCTTTTTGGTGAACATGGGCCTTAGCTGTGTCCCGCTGTGCTAATTAGCCTAAAACCTTCTTCAAAAATAGGGCTATAAAATTCAAATCTGACTGTCAGTTCCAAATATTATTACGATAAAATACTTATTAAAAATCCCCTGGCGTATTGCGGGCTTGAAGTCTCCATAGCAAGTTGCAAAATACGTTCCAATCATAAGAACAGTTCACTGTTATAAACTCAATATAAAACTTAAAAAGGTTCTGCGTAGGTACTCCACCATACTGAATAATGCACCAGTTGACCTTGCTTTATAAACTGTACGAACGCAGTCGTTATAAATATTTAACGTTCAAATACCACTGTTCGCCAACTCGGATCATGTTATGAAGCCTTTACTGAAGGACATAGGCCTCCCTCCATTCCTCCCATTTTCCTGATTTAGAACTCGTTCTATAGAAAGCAATGGGGATGGCAACTGAACTAATGGCGCTAATTCCGGTATTGTCATTTTATATTCCAAAACAGCTTGACCTCCTTGGTCAGATTGAGGCCTAGCTATAGTCGCGCTATCTACAATGAGGTTTAAACGTTCTCGGGATGTGCTGAATGGGGAAGAATATATTGCGATCTATTTCTTTCTAAGCGTACCTCTTTGCCG
This sequence comes from Xestia ashworthii, assembly GCA_950022955.1. Lineage (NCBI taxonomy): Eukaryota > Metazoa > Arthropoda > Insecta > Lepidoptera > Noctuidae > Xestia > Xestia ashworthii. The sequence continues at coordinate 13,598,975 of OX465570.1, read as the reverse complement.
ATTCAGAACGAAGAGTAAAGGACGAAGACGTCCTTTACTCTTCACATTTTATCTGGTGGTCTGCGATTTTGGGCAAATCCTATAAAAAGGTATCCAGCTAAACTCATCATCTCTCCATAAGCCGGCCTCTTTGCCTATATTCTTTTCAAATGTAATCAACATGCGACCGGTGTGATCATTCTATCAGTCCAGGGCTTCCATAATATCAAAGAATCGAGCATTTTTGGACCAAGAGACCACTATAATACGTGTTTCGAAACAAAATAATGAGCTCTTTACACGTTAACTGACTAATCATAGGTTATCAGACCGCGTATCGGTCATTCATTACATCGTAACATATCCGTCGCGATCTTCAAAAGACTCAAACGGCATTTCTGTCGACAAATTAGTGCGTAGAACAATTTGTCTGTCTTTAGTCTCGACGCTAATTAGGAGTCAACAATCGTAGGTATGCATTAGCATTGCAAGCAGTTGCGAATACAGTCAATACTGATCTACATAACACACCTTGAAATGCATTAGTAACTGTCGCACCTCATTGTTATAACTGCATAATGTAGCTTGAATTTCGTACCCCAGATTCTTTGTAAGGTGGATAGAGCTAATTTTGTATCAGGCATTTTCACATTACCATAATTCTGCGTCTCTTATCCCAATTTGGCAGCATGTCTTCTTCCTACTTCTCCATAACTCGTCATTTGATTAGTCACCCCCTTTCTAGCCATAACAGCTTTCATTGTTTCTTTTGTCTTTACCTGACCTTATCTATCTAGTTTTAAAAATAAACCTTTCGAAAGAGCATTATTGAAATCACAATATGAATGCCGTTTGGAACAGGCAGACCTTTGACATTATTTCACAAGGTCGTCACGAGAAACTGGTAATGGTAATATTTTAAGTAGGTATCATTCCAATCAGGCTATAAATAAGTTTTCGAAATCCTCACGAGCCGAATGTCAATCCTGGATATTATGTTGGGTTTGCTTTACTGTAAGGTAGTATAATTATTTCCTAATAGAATCTCCAAAAGCCCACGAGAACCCGGGGCTTGACGTGACGTTTATTGCGCACTGGAATTTCAACACACTGCTTTGCGCCGAGAATCAAAAATCCCAGAGAGCAGTGCGTTTTTTGAGCGCACTGGGATGTGTTTTGTTAGATTCTTAATGCCCTGAACCGATACAGGTATTGATTCATATACACGGGTTGACCAAACGAATTCGGGATCTTCGTCATCTCAGTGGGATAACTCTTGTCATTCTAGACGTAAACAACTAAACACCTCCCAGCTCCGTTTTATTTTGTAAAAAGGTCTCGATAGATTTACATAGCACAGACTGTGGAAAAAATGTCCTCAAATCAAGATATTGACATACCAGAGCAACAACTAAAGAAACTAGAAATTAACGTTCCGATCCAGTGACGCGCAAATCTGCATATCGCCGGCAATCAGTAAACTGGAGCAAATTTTAACATCACAAGAAGTAGGGTAACTGTTGGGAGATACACATAGGATTCCAGAATAGTGACAGCTTCATTTAGTAGACTCGCTTCAGTTATTGACACTTTATTGTCGGTGCCATAAAGTGTAAAATTGTACGCACCACCACACAACACAGTGACATATTTACGACTTGGCTCTTGGGTGGACATCTAGCGATACCTTCGTCACTAATTTCACAGATGTCCATAAAAAAATGAAATAAAATGATTATTATTATTATTATAGGTATCGTTGACTTGCACTTACTAGTAGGCCAACCTGTTTTTAAGCCCTTCAAAACATAGATAATAAAACATCAATACAAACCCGCACCCGAGTTCAATTTACACTTAGATACAATCCAGCACCCGAGTTCAGTGTCACTAATATAGGGTATACTCGCAATGCGTGTAAAAAAACCCTACACTAAGCCGAAAGGCATTTGATTCTCCCAGTCGTTGCGATATCTTTTTTGTTTTGGACCTCACCTGGAAATCGTCTAGTTACAGAGATATTGGAAAACAAAGTTGTTTTTAATGTTTATCTTTCCTCTTCGATCTTCGCTATACCTTTCATGATGCTTTACAGGTCGCACAATCGGCATGATGATAACAGCCTCGCACAACCTGGAGCCAGACAACGGAGTGAAGCTGGTAGACCCCGACGGTGAGATGTTGCAGGAAAACTGGGAAGCCATTGCTACCAAGCTCGCTAATGTCACGTGAGTATTCATAGTCATCAACTCTAGAGAGTTGATGAAGCTATCTGTCTCAACATCTGCCTAGCCTTTTCCCAACTATGTTGGTATCGGTTTCCAGTCTAGTTGGTTGCAGCTGATGAATACCAGTATTTTACACGGAGCGACTTCCTATCTGGCATCTGCAATCCAGTTAGTACTGAGTAGTACTTGGTAAAATTTGATAGTCGGGTGTTAATATGAAAGACGAGCCCTAGAAACAGAGAGACTGTCATAGAGGTATGAGCGATAGCGGCGATGCTTCACAAATAAGTACTTTTTCTAAAATTCGATGTATCATTTAATAGATTGGCTTTTAGCCGCGACTTCGTCCGCGTCAAAGAAACATATAATATCGCACTCGGCAATAATGTGGCTTTACATCGGTGATAAAATTTTTGCAGGTAACCTTCTCCATCCAAACTAGCGCGTATTTTGCGTACGGAAACTTAATGTAAAGAGTTATTGTATCTTTATATGATTAGTGTAGACTGAGCTCTCTTTTTGGGGAACTGTGGCAACGAGCAGGATAAAGTTACCGTACGTGTATTGTGCACCGGCCCAATATAGATCCAAGAAAATTCGGTGATAAATCTAAAATGGTTATAGCTGGAATCCGACGAATTGATCGCGTTACACAACCGTTCACAACAAGTGAAATACAGTCATTCGGATTAGAAATTCCGGTCGTATTAAACACAATAATGGTAGACGACAAAAAAAAAAACTAATTAGTCATCAGATAGATTTTCATAAAATATTGGACCCATATTTTTCTTTTTTCACGTAAACAAAAATTGAAGACAATACAGTGCTTTGAAAACTCGTGTGACGTCACATTTCGCTACATTTACCGGAAAGTGATGTCACAAGGCCCCAATCATGATCTTTTAACTTCGTTATTTTGTATTAATTTGATAAAACAAAAAACACGTGTCCGATATTTTTCGATAATCTAACTGACGGACTAAACAGAGGCCCTACTCTCTAACGCTTCGTCCGTATATTCGGATCTATACGTCCTTCTCATTCGCACTCATCTGCAGACGTGCGCGACAGAGACGGATAGATCCGAATATACGGACGAAGCGTTACGGAGTAGGGCCTCAGAATCGTATGTTTTACCCGACTACGGCAAAGCCAAAAAGAAGGGTCATTTAGTCAGTCGTCATCCCTATTATTTCCGTCCACTCAATTAAACCAGAAATTTCTAAAGTAGGAGACTAGATACCTCAATAGATAATAAATTAAGAATGCATTCTAGCCACAATTGTAGGCAATTCAAGCCCACATTCAACACCCACGATGTCATGTTTCTGTGCGATTCCTTATTTCGAATAAAGTAGTTAATTACCTGTTATATGTTCTTCCTTGTGACCTAATTGGTATAATGTGTTTCTAAATATGACTGGCCGGTGGTCTAACAGTCGCAAACATGACTGCTGATCATGAGGTGAGGTTTCAGAATTAATTCTGGGTAGGAGGAAAGTTTAATTGGGATTTTGAAATGAAAATTTCTTTAGGTGCGTTGAGCACTTTTTGGGTGAACAAACATCATGTAATTCGCGTGACCGTCATCTAACGCTCTGTAGCACTCGTAGCCGATCCGCTACGGCGTAGCAACACTTAGGCGTGCGCGGGGTACAACCTGTAGCAGATATAGATTACTTAGTTTTCACTTGAATCGGGGGTCCCAAAGACTGTCCGCGTGTTTTTTATTAGGACTTCCGCAATAGTAGTGGTTCCATTTCGTTGATTTGGTGATCCAAAGCAGGGCTGCTAAGCGTGGTTCAATCCCCAAGTTGGAAAAAAATAATCGGGTTTTCCATTAAACATTCTCTCGGTTAGTGACTAAAGGTTTGCGTCTTGTTTCATGAGGTTTAAGAATAACGGATGAAATGTACTTTATTCAACTGCTGAGAATGAGGTTCAGGATTCGATTCCCAGCACGGGCAAAGTGTTGTTGGGTTTTTCGAGCTGGAATTTCTTAGTAGCAGTCACGGAGCCTAGATCTGACCACTATTGTTGGCAATAGGCTCGCTCCTTATTAGATGGAACTGAAATATTACTGGCGAAATGTGGGTTTTTTATTAGGTACACTTCTGCTTAACACTTTGGGGATCACATTCGTGATGCTATGTATATAACTGTGTTCCATATACCTCTGTCTACCCTTGCTTAATAATATTTTTCTTGTTAACATTTCAGTGACAATGATTTGGAATCAACCGTCCAAGAAATCATCGCGACAGAGAAGGCTGACATGGCGCTTAAAGCGAGTGTATTCATTGGCATGGACACCAGGTAACTATAGCACTTGTGTATGTTGAAGTTTATAAGAAAAGAGGCACGATACAAGCCACGGACTTTTCATAAATGGGTCAGGTTTCAAGTCAGTTAAATCATTTCCGAACTTTACAGTTTCATTATTACAGCGCTTTTCTGAGTGGTTTCGTGTGGATTCTGGCCAACAGGAGTTGCAATGGTTCCTAATAATAAGGCATATCTCATAAAAATATTCGGATGCAACTCGTATTGTGGCAACCTAAACCAAGCCATTTTACGTGAAGGAACTGCCTATCTAACCGTTTATCGTGTATCGTCGATGTCGTATTGTCAAACTCAAAGCATTTATTTCAATTAGACCATTACGACACAGCAGAATAATAAAAAAAAAGCTAAGCTACAGTCATAGTCACAAGGTATAATAACTTGAAAAAGTGGAAGTAGTAGGGTGTTGGTAGCTGAGTTATTGGGCACATCAACCAATTACAGTGAAACCTGGATAACTAGGACATCCAAGGAACCTGCAAAGTGGTTCCACTTAAAGAGGTATTCTACTTACCCAGTGTCTCAGATACCCTGGCATAAATGTCGGGACCTCAGCATGAGTTCCAGCTATGGAGGTTTATCACTTATCCAGGTCCCACTTAACCAAGTTTCACTGTAGATACCCTTTTATAAGTCTGCTTCATAATAATCTTCCTCATTTTCCAGGTACACAAGTCCCCGCTTAGCAGCGGCCGCAGCCAACGGCGTGATCGCTTTGAAAGGAACACCAAAAGAGTTCGGTATCGTCACCACACCGATGTTGCACTACTTCGTCAAGTGCCGCAACGATAACACGTATGGAACTCCCACTGAAGAGGGTTAGTAGAATTTAACCTCTTCCACAGTGATAAAATCTAAATCAAAGCATTTATTTCAAGTAGGCCAGTTACAGGCGCTTTTGAATTGTCGAAACAAAATGAACATTTAATGTAGCTACAGTCCCAGTCACAAGACATAAAAACTGTGAAAGTACTGTAGTTGCCCATTCCCTAGCGTAGATCTCTTTGGGAAGAATGGGCAAGAAACTCCATGGACATTCTTTTAAATCATAATGTTGTTACAAAATCTTGGTTACATCATTCCTGTTGAGATAATCTACAGTCATTCTTAAACTCAGTTTGCCCTATAAATAAAGTAAACTATATTTGACCTGGTGAAGGTTCCGGGAATCCGCTGGATGCGAATCACACGGGACCGGTCAATGTGGCGACACTTTGGGGAGGCCTATGTCTAGCAGTAGACGCCTTTTGGTTGAAATGATGATGATGATGATATTTGACCCGAAATTTCACTGATGTGGTGTTGAAAACAGTCTCCGACTGAAGGTCGAGTTCTAGTCGAAGCCGAAGCAAAAGGTTTAAAAAACCTTATAAATTCAGTTTCAGATTGAATACCATATTTTTTTCCATTTTTAGTTTGTTCATTCGTTCAATTTCGGTTCTTGGTGCAAAACTTCGGCTTCGGCCAATACTTCGGCCCATTTTGGCTGGCTACGGGCCGGAAAGGGTCCTCTTAAGAAGCACACATGGAATTTCAAACCCGTTAATAGTCAATGAAACGTCACAGCTCCTAAACTTCATATTTTGTTTGGCCAAGCGTCAATTTTGAGTATCTGCTAAAATGCTAAATAAAAGTGCTACTTAAAATTTCAGTGATGTTTTAGTATTCGGCCGATACCTCGCTTGCTTGGAACATTGAACAAAATCGGAAAATGCGGGTGTTTGGACCTCTGTCTACCCACTGAAATATAGGCGATACGCATATATTAATTTCTTTATATCCAACATCAAACCAAAATAATGCATGCAGGTGTTTATTTAGCAACATAGCAATTGAGGTCAGTTGGCACATTGACTGATTGCTTGTATAGATAGCCAGTGATAGTAACAGTATCGTAGTAACATTCTTGTTTCTCAATGAATCGAGTTGATCCCTCGCCAATGTTCACAACGCTGCGGCATTTACTACTGAACTCTGGTCTGTTTAATAGATTTTTGATTAATTACTGTTAATTTGTTACATTCCCATAGTCAAATCATTCTTGCAAATATATTTATTTAGAACAAGCTTCACAGAGCCAAACAACCATTACCTACAAATGTTATTTTAGCTTTAAACATTAATGGCGGTTTCAGATTCGCGTATTTTCAGCGCGTATAAGCTCGTTTCTGGAAGCGCATTTAGGCGCCTATAGGCGCACGTAACTTTAGCGTTTAGCCATACGTGCAACTTGTTCGAGCGTTGACGCGCTTATAAGCGCGAGCCGCGTGAAACTCATTTCCGCGCGCCCACTTTTCGGAATAAGCACGTGTAAGCGTTCTTTTTTGGAGCGCAAATGTGGCGCTCTTGTAAGAGCTTATACGCTCTTAAAAAACGCTAGTCTGAAACCGCTCTAACTACTTGTGTACTAACCGTACCGTATTAGTATGGTTAGTTTAGAAACTGTCGGTCTGTTACCTTTTCAAGCTCACGGTTTAACGAATTTTGTGAGAGTTTTGTAACATGGATTACTTTCCAGCTAATCCATATGGTTTTTTTTATTTATTATAAAATCTTGTAAGCTTTTACGACGATTGGAAAACACATCACTTATTATTATTCAAAAATTCCAGGCTACTACGAAAAAATCGTCGGCGCATTCAAGAACATGCGCAAGCGGCTACCTCTCCGCGGAGACTACAACCCTCGGCTGTACGTGGATGGAGCCAACGGCGTGGGAGGCAAGAAACTGAAAGCTGTGAAGAAGAACCTGGATGAGCTGGAACTGCATCTGTTCAACCTGGGAGGGGTGGGGGAGAAGCTTAACTTGGGGGTAAGTGGCAAAACCAAAGTCCAAGTCGAATCGGCGTACGACGGGTTCCGTACCATTATCTATACAACATTAGACACGATATTTTAACCTTTTTTGAAGTGAAAGCTTCTTTAGGCCAGTTGAGCACTTTTTCGGTTAGTAAAAATCATGGAATTCGCATGACCGTCACGTAACGCTTCGTAGCACTCGGTAGTCGATAGGTACGCTACAGCGTAGCACCACTTAGGCGTGTACGGGGCACAACCCGGAGCAGATATAAATTACTTAGAAATAAAGAATAAAATGATGATGATGATGATGATAATGATTTGATTTGATTCGTTTTCACTCCTATCGACAGTCCCCAAAGACTGCCCAAAAAAACGACAGAAAAATCACGTTTGTTGTATGGGAACACCCCTTAAATACTTATTCTATTCTGTTTTAGAGTATATTTTTTTATAGTGGCAACAGAAATACATCATCTGTGAAAATTTCAACTGACTAGCTATTTATTTATTTATTAGTTCATGAGAATAAAGCCTGGTGACAGACATGATTTACAATCCGAAAAAAAAATGGTACCCATCGTCACTACGATGGGTACCATTTTTTTTTAGATTTTTTATTTAGACCTTTGCCCAGCGGTTATTATGCCTGCAGCTCACGTGACCTGCCCAATTCCATTTGAGCCTGACAGCATTTTTGCCTTTGTTCTTGCATGGAAACATAGTATGCACAACCAGCTCCTCTTAGAAGTCGGTTAAAAACGAAATGTCCTCGCTCTTTGTCCATTGATATGCAATAATAAGAAGATATTGTAGAAAACACAAGCAAATTAACAAACCGTGTGAATGTTTCCAGTGCGGCGCAGACCACGTGAAAGTGACTCAAAGTCCGCCCAAAGGCATCACACACCCGCCGTACCAACGTGTAGCGTCGGTGGACGGTGATGGCGATAGACTTGTGTATTACTACCTTGATGACAAGTAAGTTATGGCTTTTAGACAAATAAGAATAAGACTTATTTTTGTTTATATTGAAACATTCAAATGTTTAAGGCTCCCTAACACAGGCGCGTTTTATATTGTATTGGGACGCAGAAACGCAGAAATGCGCCTGTGTGTGGGAGGCATAGAAATTTAAAAAAAACAGGAGAAGTGGCAAGGGGGCGTGTCGGTGTCCGCGCGTCTGGCACAAGAGGCCCAATCATAAGCAAATGGCTATACTGTTTTTGCAATAAATACATTGCTCTTCAACCACTACCTAAGTTTGTCGCTAAGTGACTGAACAAGCAATGTAAAAATCACCAAGCGATAGTTCAATAAGCACATGCGTCGTGTGGTGCGGCCGCTGCTTCTTGCGACGAGTTAGTGATGTGCTTGTGTGCTTGTGTGGGTAAGTTGTACGGTGTATGGTAAATACACGATGTGTTTGATGGCATTAGGTTTATAATTGATTGTGTACTACGCTCTGTTTTAAGAAATGTGGGTGTGTGCGCGACTGCGTATCTATTGCTTTTACTGAACTGCATGTGTAGTAGTTGATGTGTGGTAGGGATAAAGTGGAGACACAGGGTTCCGATACGTTTTCGTATAACGGGCATATTTCCTTTATCATCCCGGAATTACCCACTGCTGGGTATAGTCCTCCCCTTTTTCTGCCACACTTCCCGGTGCAAAATCCCGTGGTATAATATTAGAACAGGTTAAGGGGCCGCCGGAGCATGCGTAGTTCCTACAAACGTAATATATACCAAAATAATTTGTAAATCAAAAATATTCTTAAGGTAGTGAAAATGAATACACACTACATTAAGAATATGTTTGATTTACGAATTATTTTGTTATTACGTTTGTATGAACTACGCATGCTTCGCGGGCCTCTTAAACGTAAAATTTTAATACGACACATACAACAGCAAACATCATAGATGGATAGTATAGTAATCTAAGTTACAGCTTTGTTGCTGTAAAAACCTAAGCGAAATCTTAACTAATCGTGGCAATTCCATGTCAGTTTATCTTGTTACTACGAGTAAACTTCGGAAAGAACTTTTTGCTAAGCGCTGCCTGACATTAAACTATCAACTTACACATGTTGAAATAAAGCTCAGTGGCCCTTCATGTATCATCTATATTCTGCACCAATCATTCACTGACTAAACTCCTTCGTAGAAATAGATTCATTATTCTTGTAAGCCTGAACTGTCCACAATTAACGAGAAAGCCATCCAAGGGTTCCCGCCATCTTTCTTTCGGTCTGCCGCGACCCCGTCTAGCTGTCTCATTGCTCCAGCTTTATAACATCCTGACCCACAGCTGCAGTGCAAGTACGTAGGAATCGATAGGACTCGATTAGATAAATTTGACAGTTATTCTCGATAAAATGAGTTTTTGACTCCATAAAACCTCATTTTATCGGGAATAACTGTCAAATTTATCTTATCGAGTCCTATCGAATCTTACGTACTTGTACTGCATAAATAAATACATATCTCCATTCTCTTTCTCCTCATACTCACTCTCATTCTTACAAATATTCCGCACATTTCAGACAAAATATGAACCTACTGGACGGTGATCGCATAGCAGTACTCATAGCATCGTACGTACAAGAGTTAGTAGAAGCGTCCAGAGCTGCCGACATCAGTGTGGGCATCGTACAGACAGCGTACGCTAACGGAGCCTCCACTAACTACATCACAGATACCCTGGTTAGTACGTCATTGTATTATTTACTAGCGGACATCACGCGGAAAAAAAGTAGCATAAGTCACCCGGGGATAGCGCAGCTTCCCAACGGTGAAAGATGTTTTCAAATCGGTCTAGTAGTTTTTGAGTTTATTCGTTACAAACATACAAATACACGGTATTGCTCTTTTTATGATATGTGTATAGATATAGATAATTAGAGTTATAGACAGAGAAAAAGACAGTGAAGCCCAAGCACGTATCCAGACTTTTGGTTCGGGGGGGACAAACATTGAAAAAACCATGTGAACTTTGTAAAAATCGCTCTAATCACTGTACTTTAATTTACGTACTTCGCAGTGGTTATGATCCCGATTATTATAAGTCAGATTTCGGGGGGGGGGGGGGGGGGTTAAATACCTCCATAACCTCTGTAGTACAGCGTTTATACATTGATTCCAGGCGTAAACCGCGATATTTGATTCCAAAACAAAAGTGGTTTCCTATAGTAATATGTTTTGCGTACATTTACTTAGGTCCATGTTCACCAAACAGCTGTTTAAAACACATTTTTGTATGGGAACATGTCACAGTGACAGCTGTTTTTAGATAATCAGACTGTTATCTTTTCGGTGTACATGGACCTTATTTTCATGTTCAGATTGCTTGGTTGACGGCTTCGTGATGGGTTCGTTCACGAGTTCGGTTTTTGGAGAAAACGAAAACGGTCTTTTTTTTTTGCACGAGTTCCTAGTGTAGCCAGGTGTAATAACATAATCTTTGATACGTTAATATCATCACAAATAGTAACATTTTTTTGCAGCTAATAAAATAATTTTCTTTCATTATTGTTTGCAGAAAGTACCAATCGAAATAGTTAAAACAGGCGTGAAACACTTACACTCGGCGGCCAAGCAGTACGACGTCGGCGTGTACTTCGAAGCTAACGGACACGGCACCGTACTGTACAGCGCTAAAGCTAAGAACACTATCGCCAGAATCTCGCAGGAAGGGTGAGTCATTCTTATTCTTATTTTTACAAAACGTTAAAATTATCACAATCAATCATCTCAGTTCACTGTGAGACATCCCACTGAATGACTTTTTCATGAAATGCTCATTTAATGAACTTAGAGCCTTAAATCACACGAGCGAGATGTGAGCGAGTCGAAAACGGGGCGAGTGCACGCCGCGGGTGGGCTGCGAGGTCACGGTGTGCGAGCCGTGGTTTGTACTATCATACATTATGTTTTTGTGTTCGCCGAACACACGTAGCGAACTCGCGGCCAGCTCGCTGCGCACTCACCCCGCTTTCCACTCGCTAGTGTGGTAAGGCCCTTAGAGGGTTGTATTGTTGATTTGAATGATTATAATTCTGTAATATTTTGTTCAATATACCTGACCCGTCATCAATCACAAAAAAACGTAAGAAAATTACAATTTCACGTTCTACCTTAGCGCATCCTCCTGATAGTGGACACTCCGCTAGTCGATACACGGTCTTTACTCGAGCACTCGTTGTACCAACGGCCATCAATCCTTTGACGAACGTGACTTCTTTGTAAGTAATGTCAGTAATTCCATTTTTATCAAGTTACTATTTGCGCCCAAGATTTCATTTCCATATAAATTCCTACGTTTTTACGGAATAAAAAGTAGGTAATGCTACATCCCATCAAATAAATTATCTGTGCAACAATCCGAACGCTTTTCATCACGTACAAACGCGAGTAGAAAACGATTTCCGATGTACCGAACAAGTGACGATTGCTTATTCCCGATAATTGCGTGTATCCGCACCATATGCATCGTCACCATCACCATGTGCATTACGTAGCGTTCTGAGATTTCTTTGTACCCCAATGCAAAAACGAGTCGGTTTATGTCAATATTTACATTATTTATTTCCTGGTACTACTGGAAATACCGGTATTCAGCTGCATCCGGTTAGATCAAATCATATCAAATCATTTATTCTTTGCAAACATGGGTAATACGTACATAGGTGTTCTTTTATAATAGAGTTCTCCACATTTTGCCGTCACATGGGCATGCAAATAATTGGTTTACAATTTAAAATAAGTGGCATGTCATACAATAAAACAATTTAAAAAACGTCAGCATGGTCAAAAAATTTAAAAAAAAAATGTCAACATGGTCAAAAAATTTAAAAAAAATTGTCAAAATGGTCAAAGCAATAAAAAGGGAAAAAAAATTGTTATCAATAATGTCAAACAGAAAATTTACATCAGCATGCCAATTAGAACAACAGTAATATGTCAATAGAATAACAAAAGGTAGGTATTTATAAAAAAAACAGTCAATAACAGTAAGTGTGTATCGTAAGGGTAAGTACATAATTATATCAATTAGTCCGTGAATCATCATTTAGAATGTCGTCAATTGAATAATAAGTTTCATAATTAGTAATTCGATTAGGGACCTCTTGAACTTTAAGACAGTCAAGTTTTTTAAAACATTAGGTACTTTGTTATATATGCGTGGGGCAACACCAAAAAAACTTTTTTGCATTAATGCAGTTTTACACTTCACTTACCATAATTTATTGACGTATTGTGTCCGATTTGGATTTTTTCTGACGTCTGATAATTTTTGGAATAGATGTGGATTACATTTCACAAACAATGCCGTCTCTAATATATACAAACAAGGGAAAGTTAGAGTGGAAGCCGACCCCAACATAGTTGGGAAAAGGCTAGGCAGATGACGACTCATTTCTTTCCTCATTCCAGGGAGCCCAGCCAACGTAAAGCAGCCCAAATCTTCCTAGACTTCATAGAGATGACAAACGAGACAGTCGGCGACGCGATCTCCGACCTGTTCCTGGTGGAGTCCATCTTGTGTGCGCGCGGCTGGAGTGCCGTGCAGTGGCAGGATATGTACCGCGACCTGCCCTGTCGGCTGCACAAGGTTACTGTACAGGTGAGGATATACGTCCGTAGAAGAAAGAAAACAAAGCATTTATAAGTATGACGACAGTATCAAAAAATTACTAATCTATTTAGTCCATCAGTTAGTCTTGGAAAATAATGTACACGTATTTTTTGTTATTGTAAATTAATGAATATTGACAAAGATAAAACGCATCAAAACTCTGGAATGGGGGCTCATGAGTCATGACGTGACGATTATACCTAGGCGTAACGTATTGAGGATTTTAAAACGTATTATCTTCGTCAATTTTTATTTACGTAACAAAAGAAAAAATACGGGTCAAATACTTTTTCATAATCTACCTGACGGACTAATTAGATTATCTGTTTATTTTTGTCATGTGTGGGATTTTTATCCCACACATGACAAAAACATGCGAAAAACGGAATCCCACACATGAGAAAAACGGAATTGGTCCTGTACTAGGCCAAAAGGCCCCTATCTGAGCACGGTGCTGTAACATTTAAAAAAAAGTCACAGTACTGGTATTCTGATAGGGCCGAAACCTACCGGGGCTGCGGGTCTGTTAGAAAGAGATACCGTGGCCCCGGAACATAAAAGGCGAGGAAGGAATATGGATGGGGTTTAGTCATTAAAAGTTTGATACTCCCTCCCGCACCACCCAGAGTGGGAGGGGTCATTTGATGATTCTATCCGAACAAAAAAGGATAAATGTCGTCTAGATTGGTAAGAGTAATCGTGTCAAAAACGTTGCGAGTTAGTAATTTTGACACTAAAAGTCCGACAGCTTGACAGTTTTTTCGAGATACCAAAGTGTGTTACGTAGTGCTACGTAGATCGTAACTGCTAGCTGGACATGTTCACAAAACACACATGATAAACCTAATACCATGTAACCTAAAAACCAGTTGAGAGCGCGGTGGTGTGGGAGGATTCCTTAACCTTTTGACCGCCACAGCATAAAAGCACGCGCGTGGCCTCCACGCCAAGCCACAATTTCATCTACTATTTTGTCACATATTTGTGTCGTTTGGCGTACAGGTCACGCGCTTGCTTGTCACGTATATGTGACAATGGCGTCCAAAAGGTTAATTACGTTACGTCACATTTCAAAATCTAATATATCTAAGTAATAAAACACGTGAACTATTAACGAAAAGCTTAAAAATATTACCATCATCAGCTATAAGAACATGTAAAATTGTAAAATATTTTCTTCACTTGATTCAATTAAAAACACTATTTTATTGATTAAAGTGATGAAAAAATTAGATACATATTTCCCTATTGTATGTGGTTTTTTCAAGTAAAAATTGCGATAACGATATTATAATAAAATCGTAGTGAAACTTTATCTACATTTCAATTAACAGTTTTTTGACATATAGATTTTGACGTCACTACCGCCGAGGACGACGGTTTTGAGAGTGCGTTCCGTTTCACCAAAAATATGCTACATAAAACAATAAATTGTAAAATAAGTGATGTTTTAGAAACTTAAACAAGTCTACCATAATGTTTTTAAGCGCTAATACACGGCATTTTTAATAAATAAACGAGTTTTGTATTTCTTGCATATTCCCTATTGTGTCCAGGATAGGAGGGAGGTAAAAAAAAAACTTGAAATTCGTGTGACATGATAAACATTTATGGATGGCCTCTTAAACACGAGCTCATCCAAATTCCCACAAAAGAAATGTGAATTACGGTACTAACCAAACTTCTTTCTCCCACAGAACCGAGGCGTAGTAAAAACGACAGACGCTGAACGGATATGCTCCGAGCCGGAAGGTCTACAGACTCGGATTAACGAGCTGGTGGCCAAGTACCCCAGTGGAAGGTCCTTCGTAAGACCCTCCGGCACTGAAGACATTGTGAGGGTGTATGCTGAGGCTGAGACACGGGAGGTCAGTTATAATCTTACTACATACTAAATTATATGCGAAATTTGATGGATGTATGGACCAGGGGGAAGGGACACCGAAGCTTAAACAGTTACCACCACGTATTCAGTATATCATTTTCAAATAAAACCTTAAAAAACTCTTAAATATATACCATGTTGAACAAGTATTTAAATGCAGCTATAATTAAGCCCGAATCTTAAAATATGAGCAACTGGGCCTGAGCTAGGCTGAGTCTGTATCTGGATGGGTCGCGGATGTCATGAGTAGCAGTTCTCACGGCGTCCATCCCATCCACAAAGGCGATAGTAAGCTCAAGGCGGTGTTATTAGTGGTCAAAAAAAAATTAAAAAAATGGTTCCGACGAATTGACAACCTCTTCCTATTTGAAGTCGGTTAAAAATCAATTTTTTTCCACAGCAAGCGGACCTGTTAGCAGCGGAAGTTACACAAGCGGTGTACGACCTCGCAGGCGGTGTGGGGCCGCGACCGGAGCTCCCGGAGACTGCGCTCACCGAGTCTTAACTGTTCGACATATTCATATCAACACATGAGAACTAAATCTTACGACAACTGCTAATGATGAGCGCAAATCACATTTTTATTTTTAAATGTTTGTGTTTTTGTCTAAAGATCTAGGCGTAATTAAGTGAATGATGCACCTCTTCCTAATGCTTTGGGGAAAAACAAGCTGACAAGTGCTAAGCTTCACAAATGTGATGGCTTTGAAAAAAAAATATGCGGGACAGTCTGGGGACTACCGTTAGAAGTGAAAACTCGTAGCCAATCCGCTAAGAGTGCTACGAAAAGCGTACGTGATGGTCACGCCAGTTCCATGGTTTTGATTCACTCAAAAAGTACTCACTTGAAAAATTCTGAATTCAATTTTTTTGTACACATTATTATACGATTTGAAAGTAATTTGGTGCATTGAGTTTTTTAGGACTATAAAATAGATCTTTAGACAAAAAACATAAACAAAACGGAATCATAAATTAATCAAAAACTTATCGTTAAAAAGTCGCTGTGCGATGTTTTAATAATATTCTCTTTAAACAATTAATCGACAAATATATAAATTTTACAATTAATTTTATTAATTTAGCTGATAGTTTTAATTCTCAGTCATTTCGGTACAACGCACTACTAGTCCCTATTGGTTTATTTAGGTGCGTATTATTTTGGACCAATTTTTTATACTTATTTTTTGTTTTTACTTGCATGAATCTTTTTCTTTATATAGTCGTATTTACTAGGCGACAAATGTTGTCCTCGTTTTGGAAATTAAAATGTCATCGTAAAAAGTATAAAGTAAGTATGCTTTATCTAAAAAAAAAACTTAAGACTGTCTTCAACAAATGCTACTTAGCACACTCTTGGGCTGAACATTATTTCTGGCATTTTCGCGCAACTGTTAATTTACAACTGGTAGAAAAAAAACAAGTCAAAGAATAATCTAAGCCCAAGTACTAAGTAACTCTTGTTAATCTCGCCCTTAGATAATTTTGGATCTAAATATACAGGCTGTAACAGAATTAGTGCTGTTATTCAGTTGAGACCATCTAATTGGACAACTTTCCCATTTTCATCTCATGGCTCATAGGGACTGGTGTCCAGTTTCATGGTCTGAATATCTCTCAGATGGTGAACCTAGAAGATATTTCGCTTATTCTGTAACTCCCCGAAAAAACAAAGATTAAAAAAGAAAAGCATTCTAACGTGAATGGTATTATTGAATGCCATTTTTGTTGTTTAGTAAATACGAGGCTATTAAGACTAATATTTTTAGGCTCTCTTGCTCATAACAGAGTACCTAGGTGCTACTGACAAATGTTGAGAAAAATATATATTTAAAAACAAATATTCTGCTCATATTAATATACTTACACTAATTTTTGTACTGACTAACACATTAAAAGGAACTTTATTTTACAAAGCAAAGCTTATATTAAAATTATTTTCACAATTTAGAATCACGCAAAGATCTCCTTTTAATGTGTTTCTAAGTAGATTTAGTTATTAAAAATTCTACAAATTGGCGTTGACAAATAACAAACAGCTCACAAGAAACCTTATTGAATAAGAAACTGTCCAATATTAAATGTAGTAGAACAATGTCCACGCATGCATTTTCATTGTACCCTTACCACTGCCCTGAAACTGTCGATTACTCAAACTAAACGCAGGTTTCAGAAGCTCTATTGAGGCCCCGCTTGATAACTAAACGTAACGGGGGCTATCGTGCATGAATTCGCCGCTAGAAGCGCTCGTGTAGCATAAGGTCTTCAGAAATGTCAGATGCGTTTCTTTTTTTTTAAGTATTTTTACTAACATTCACAATTTTAGCAAAATCGACCCATTACTGATTAATTACGACTTGAAGATTTTAAGTAGCAAGTTAGAACTATTTTGAGTACTTTAAAGAAAAATGATTTAAAATTTTGCATGCTTGCTAATCTTAGGGACATTGTAAATATGTATCTGAAGTTTACACTATGTTGGTATTAAAATAAACGTTCTTAAAAAATTATTGGTACTTTTAGTATAAAATAGAATTAATGACAGGACCTTACTTGCCAGTGGCGCCATCAGGTGAGCTCAAAAACGATAGCCTCATTATTTAAAACAACGTTCTGTCTCTATCATATTCACATAACTGGCTGAAATAGAACGATGTTTTAAATATGGAATGTGTCTAACGGTTAACGCCTTTCAGTGTGTGGTGCAATCGGGCTGAAATCGTTCTGTCTCTACAATTCACCTTGAAGTGAAAGAGACAACATGAACTTCGATGGAGGTGGGTTTGAGTTTTCGGCCGTTTGCATAGATTTAAGAGCTTCTACGCATAAATGACTGTTTTGATGCCGTTGTGCATATTGAGTGACTTCAGAACTATATTAGTAGGTAGAAGGGTAGTTGATGTTTTATAATTAGCTCAAAATAAAATGTCTATCGTAATTTTGTAATTTTTCACACGAATAAAACTGAACTTTTAAACTAATTCAAGAAAAAATACCTTATAGAATCAACTACCCGCAATATTTCGCCGCAAAAGATGCAGCAAGTATGACGCCTGTGCAACCAAAAAACATAGAATTTAAGTACACTTTTATAATAAAAGTGGTATTATCATTAACACTGAAAACGGGATGTTTATCATGTCCAGTGCTTTTCAGTTTAGGGGGTCATCCATAAATTATGTCACACGTTATGGGGGAGGGAGGGAGTCGACGATGTGCGAAAATCTTAATTTCGGAACTGGTTTTTAATTCAATAATTCGTAGATGTCAAATTACAAAATATGTGACGTCACACTAGGGCGGGGGTATCGCAAATGAGACCGCAAGGACGGGGGGGGGGGGGTAAAAATCATGAAATTCATGTGACGTAATTTATGGATGGCCCCTAATATCCGTGATCATGGTACTGGCAACAGCGCCGATATATCGGGAACTCGAAATAAATGGTTAACATGGTAAAAATCCAGTTTTCATTGTAAATGGTCATCTTAGTGACCATGTCAGTTTAAAAAGTTATAAAAAGTAGTATGTTCAAAATTGTATATCTATTTTGCAAAGTTTATTGACTATCTTAATTATTTAGACCGGATTTGTAATACCGACGGTTGAAATATGAAATTGTCGTACCGATTGAACTCGCTGTTGGATATGCAATGTTCAGCTAATCGAATTTCTACCGTCGAATATTGGATACCTATTTATACAAATATCTAATCGAAAAGGATTTACATTTACTAATTCTATACTTACAAATGATTTAAAAAAGTAATAGAACATATTTAAAATAAAATGCAATCTTATAATAGCTATTTTGCTGTTAAAAATTATTTAGTTTGAAAATTATGGGTGATGAGAGTTGTGAATAAAAGCTACCGTTCGGAATTGTGATTGGGAGGACTGATTGAGAAAAGATAAAATGTACCTATCTATCAATATTTTTGTGAGAATGTATCATAATAAAACTATGTATTTTCTTTATATGATTCATTGTAAAATATATTTTATCACAATAATTATTCTGTTAATACTTCTGATTAGATTTAATTTAAAGTTTGCAACCACAAAAATGTGTGCAGAAGGACAATTCCGACAGGTCCATAATTCCTGTCTTTTGTTGTATGCCTTTTATTACGGATGGGAAATCATCAAATAACAACTTCTCCCACTCTGGGCGGAGCGGGAGGGAGTGTCAGCCTTTTACTGACTAAAACCCATTCATGTTTCTTCTGTTCCGGGGCCGCGGTATCTCTTTCGAACAGTCCCGCAGCCCCGGCAGGCTTCGGCCCTTGCGGGCCCCTCCATTATGCTGACATCTCTTAGAGGCGCGCGTGGAACACAAACGTCGGCACGGCCTGTCGTCATAAGACTGAAACGCCTACGGTGCACGCCCGGTGCGTCTCCTGCGGCGGCTGGGGCGAGAGGTTCTGTCCCTCTCGCGTTCCGCCACCCCCTTCGCTAGCATGAGTGCTTCGACGGCTTCCCATTCCGTCTCGCTCCGGACCATGGATTGAAACAGGGCCGGACGCGAGAGGTCGCCGCCGCCGATCGCCGCTACGAGGACACGGCGTTGCTCCGCACATACGGGGCAAACCTCCACCGTGTGTGAGACCGTGTCCTTCACCGTGTGCTCCGGCCGGCGTAGTGCCTCCGCGCGCCATTCGTGCAGGCGCGCGAGGACAATCGCCTCCAGATCCCATGGCGGCTTTGTTGTATGCCTGCAGTAAGTATCAAAGGTTGAAATCGCTAGATCACCGGAGTCACCGTATTCGCTCATTCGTTGCAAAACTCTAAGTTACTATTAGCCTGTGTTATCCCACTGCTGGGCAAAGGCCTCTCCCTGTGACTTCCAAAGCCTTAGATCCAGGGCCAATGTGGACCACTGGTAGTTGGTTGTAAGTAACTTCAGTAAAATCAATTGACTCCTTTTCTCAATTTCCCTTTAGCACTGCCATTTCATATACAACTGTCAAAGAATGACGGTTGTGATGAATATATACGGACGATTTAGAGTAATTGTCAATTTGCTTAAAAGTTATTAAAACTAACTGAAACTTAAACGTACCAGACTTTATATTCGTATAAATACCAATATTGTAAGGATTTGTCCTTCTGCACTTAATCTACCAAATGACACAAATTACCGGAATTGAAACTGCTCAATACTGTCTCGATAGCGTTATCTCGATTCTTGAAAGTTTATATATTTTGCACTAAACATTTTATCGTATTTCTAGTAATTGTAGGTATTTTGCAATCAAACAGCATATTTTTGTACTGTAGGAAACTAGGAATATTTCATTCTGATTTTGCGTTGTGATAGATATGAAATAGTCTCGATAAACTATGTATTATTGGACGTATCGCAAATCCAGAATTATTTCTGCAATCTTTCATTGATACCAACTACTTAATTACCTTAATTCTTGTTAACGCACGGATGGCCTCGCCAAAGTGACGTATTTATCAGTAGTGATGAAAAACTTATTTCAAATCTGTTGAAAGTCGTTGGGTCAGTGGGTCGTCCTAGGGGTGGATTTCCGGCGTAGAAAACTTGGATCATTCCCACTAATTCTACTACACAGTCCTACGGTAGAACTAGTGTTGCCTCACATTTTTAATTTTTTTCCTGGGTATATTTAAACTCACATACACAAGCAGCCAGAGTGACCCGGAACAACTACATGTAGGCCTTATTTACAAATATTTGTTCCGTGCGGGAATCGAACCCGCGACATGCAGCGCAGCCAATCGCTCAGCCAGCGCCAATCTGTTTAGGTCTTCAGCCCGCGTAGCATGACCACCGTAGAAACGGGTTTCTTCGAAGAAAGAATCGGCATTTCTGTTGTTTATCTGTCATTGAATCGACGAAATGACATGAACAAAAGGAATCTGTCATTTTGTCGATTCTTTCTCGTTTCTACGGTAGTTATGCAACGCGCGCGGGCAGGTTAAGGGGGTGGTATCTGCTAACGAGAGGTTTTCTCCATGTAACTCCTCTTTGATGAGTGAATATATAATGTGCAAAACAATTATATATTGCTTATTAGACTTTAAACTTTAATTGGTACAATTGAAATAATTCTAACTTTATTATTACTAAGTATACGAAAAAAGTGTTCAAAGCAAAGCATTTTTTCTTTGAAATTTCGTAACTACTTTTATTTTTTTTTTACACACAAATATTTGTCGCTATTTGCTTCACAAATGGTACAATTGGAATTTTGATCTAATCATTGATTAGGCTACAATTAAATAAAAACCACTCATTTCGCACTATTCGGCCCGCTGTGGCTGACGTAACAACCACTTTGTAGTGCAAGCTGATTAGAACTTTATTCTAACAGCATTTCAAACGAAGTTTGAACCAGCACAAATAGAGTTGCTAATTTAGCAGATACCACCTAGATATAAGCTCAGCACAAGAAGTCGTTTCACCTAATAGTAACATCGATAGCTTCTTGGTCATGAACTACTTTTGAGTTCACGTTCGTTTTTAAACTCCACGGTTGAAGTTCAATTTAAAATTAACCGAGCGACCGTGCCAAGCGGTCTACAATAGATATTAATAGGTACCTGAAGGTAGGTAGTTACTGTTTATTAACGGTACATTTCTGTGAACACTAATGCCCGTTCTACATATGTGGGTACACTGAACGATACTTAGAAGAGGTTTTTTTAGGGTAGATGACAAATAGTAAAGACATTTGCGATACGTCCAATATTCAGTAAAATCTACAAAAAAAAAGATCTTGAAGGTCACAGAATTGTTAATGTCCAAAATAATATTTGTACGATAAAAAAATTAGAGCCATTCAAGGGAAAAATGTGTACATGGTCTGATAAACGTAGAGATAAGAGAATGTATCGTAAGATTGACAGTTAGATTGTAGAGAATGTACTGATATCGGTATTTATGGCAGAACGTCAGGATTGATAACACAGGTCCTGTATCCATTCTAGAATACCTACTTAACAAAAAAAAAATACATGTTTAGAGGGCCATCCACGTGCAACATCATTTTATGTATAACCATATTCGAACTATGTTGGGGTTGACTTCTAGTGTAACCAGATTATTTTTTACGATTTCGATGGTGGTCCGATGGAGAAAGTTTTTCTTTTTTTAGTTTAATGGTCTGTAGCACAACCTTTCATATGACGATACCCTTTTTGTTACACGTTGTATATAGTGGTGGTGGTACAGACTTACTGGTGTACCCACGATATTTTTCGCGATTTCAGGTTTGGTCCCATCTTAAAAGTTGTTTGTTATCATGAGCACAATCATGTTTAAGTATCGCAAGTAGTACACTAATTGCCAGTCATCCTATATACTTGACAAACAAATATTAAGTTATTTTAATTATTAAAAGATTGATGCCATCCTAATAATATAGTTGCATTTATGTAGAAGCTTGTATTTCAAAGTACTTAGATATAATTTAGCCGTGCATTCCTTGTTTCATATTAACTAAAATGTCCAATGATTGCAAATAAAATGATCACTAATTTGGAATGTTTCGAGAACGAAAACAGTTGGTATGTAAGATTTGAATTCAAGTGTAGGTTATAATATGCCAACGAAACTATACCACACACCCACACACAGTATGATAGCAGCTCGTGCATGGCCAACTTGTGCTGAAATAATGGTGTCCTACGATGACATACAGCGTCTATCAGAAAAGTGTGGTCATAGCTTTAAAGAGTGGGGAACGTAGGTATACCGTTATTTAGAAGTAGGGAAATCAGCTATCAGGGATAGCTTATTATAACAGCCAAATGCAGCAACACCCAAATGTATGGAATGGGATAGCTTATCCCATACATTTGGGTCGAGTAGGCAAAGGTAGAAATTTTGTATGGGACATCTGATTTTTTCTTCCGCGATTACGATTAGGTATGGTCCCATGAAGATGTTAAAAAAACATGCAAACAACTTTGGGGACTGCTGATAGAAGTGAAAACTCGTTGCACTAATAGCCGATCCGCTATGCGTAGCCGTGCTACGAAAAGCGTACCTACGTGACGGTCACGCGAGTTCCATGATTTTTGTTCACTCAAAAAGAAAGTGTCAACACGCATAAAGAAGTTTCCACTTCAAAAATATGACCACATCTGTATGTGTCCTTTCACGCCGTGGGCGTTGTGATAAATATTTCTGCGGTTGAAGTAGTACTACGAAACCATCATAACATTTGTGATAAAATTCCGGAAGAAAATCGTCATGAGATAAAGTCAAAGATGTTTTGATAGTTTTATCACATCATTGTTCAATTGAATGGAATGTGAATTTGTTGCTAGCTGTTATGGTGTGGTTTTCCTAGCCATTGGTAATAGGCGCCTGTCACACCGCACTCGGAAGCAAAAATCGCTCAAAGGAGTGTGAATGAAAGGGAAACATTGATAATAGTTCAACGCTGATTGCTTACACCGCCCGCGAGAAAACTCACGTCAAACGAAACACTCGATTTTCGCTACCTACTTCCACTCGCTAACAGTAGGGCAGGTGCTAAAGATAGGGAAAAACTTTTGAACGCCATTTGTCACGTAAACGTGATAAGCAAGCTCGTGCCCCGTACGCCTGTCGTTGCGTAGGTACAGGGCACCGCAGGGCACGTGTTCTGGAATCCCTATTCCTGTGGTAGTTATTTGCGGTGAAATTGGGGCTTGGAGTGAAGGGCACGCGAGTGCGGTTTGTTCTGGCGTTCTAAAGGTTAATTACTTATACAGGGTGGAACTTTGCAATACCATCTGAAGGATTACTGGAGATAGCAAATTTTACTCCAAAGACTAGGTACAATTGGTGCCGATTCTGTTGTGCACAAACTAAACTTAATTTAGGCTATTACTATCTTTTTCTCACCAATAAAACGAGAAAGAGACGGACGTAATTTAGAGCTGTCATAATTCGAACTAATATTTCCATACTAATGAAGGGTGCACGTAAAAACATGTCGACTAATAACACGATGAAGCGCAAGGCATAAACTAGTTTGACATTTCTAACTTAGTGCATAGCTATAGCCGTCCTTTTCTCGCCCTGCCTTTTAGTAAAAGATAGCAATAGTCTAAATTAACTTTAGTTTGTGCACAACAGAATCGACACCAGTGTTTTACTCCAAGACCTACATTCCTTTGTATTGTATTGTACAACGGGCTGGTGTCCGCAACTCCACGTCAAGGCGCAACATTCCTTTATTCTTAAAAAGAAACATGATTTCATAGTTTTCCCTTCATTTAATTCATCATGTTTGTTTGAGAGATATTTTGATCCCTATGATTGTATAGTTTGATGTAAAAAAGTAAGTATTTTTTCGAACTTTAGTCGGTTCGATTCTAGAGTGTGGCAAGCGAATTTTTGAAAATCTGTAAATGCAATTTGTTTTTTTCTCTTTTTTTTAATAGTGGAATGTTTTCTTTGAGTAATATTTGATATCTCCAGTATTTAGAGTACACCTCCAGGTGGCATTGAAAAATTCCACCTGTACCTATATCTCTATAGACCCTGTTACAACTGGAATAAGAATGCCTTATGTTATTGTTAGCATAAACCTGCTGTTGATGTTCTGCCAATATTTGTTCAAATCTATTATGTGTGCAATAATTGTTATGTGATTATTATTTAGTTTATGCTGATGTTATAATTCAATAAATCAATTAATGACTACCTACTATTGGTTATTATTATCATCTCATCTGCAGGAGAGTGTTTATAGAGCAGTATACCAATATTTTGTCATGGAAGAAAAGTAACTGATGATTAAGATATTCTTGGATTTAAATTGAAATCAAAAGATCACAAATAATAAACATAATTAACAAATAAACTTTTTATTAACAATAAAACATCAATACTACTTCTGGGAAACGAAACTTAATTCTATAAAATCTCTAACTTAATAACAGTGCAATCATTCTTTTTTTTTTAATTTTATAAATTCAATTCTGGCATCACAATGGAAATCAAGTTTCGCTTTCCTACGAATACATCTAAAAGGTGCAATATTTAGAAATATATCTAACTATTACAATGAAATTACTAATAAAATAATGTTTAGAGATCAGACAATTAAATCAATAATGCTCTCCTTTTTAATGAAAAATGAAAATTAAGGGCTAGTGTGACAAATGTTGGAATGTTTATATTTTATTTCACTTTAATCTTAAAATGTCATAAAACATACATAATAAAAAAACACAAAAGACGACAGTGCAAAATAAAAGAAACACATAATCGAAAAACAGAATCACAATAATTTCATACCTAATAATTATTATTAATGTTTTGTTGTCATTTGTAAAATATAAAATTGTAATAGATATTTTAGAGCCTCAAATATACAATTTGACTTGTCTATTTTACATAAAATAATGCCGTAACTTAGCCATAGTTTGTATTGTGATGATGATTGTTGATGAAGGAGCAGTCCACCATGGCATTAATTGTGAAGACGATGACGCAATAATATTACGGCTTTGTCATGAAAGGACAATGGCCAATCGCTATTCTAACATAAACAATACTAATGACAGTTGTGAAAATAAACTATTATGTGTTTCAAAACATTCAGGCCAAGTTTAAAAATACTTGAAAAGGAAACTCAATGGTCATGAATAGTCTGAACTGTAGGAAACAAATTATAAAAATATTTTACTCTTAAGGATAACAGTTGAATTGGAAATTAGAAGAAATTATGTATAGGAGAAAGAGTATGAACAAGAG
Source organism: Xestia ashworthii (assembly GCA_950022955.1). Taxonomy (NCBI): domain Eukaryota; kingdom Metazoa; phylum Arthropoda; class Insecta; order Lepidoptera; family Noctuidae; genus Xestia; species Xestia ashworthii. The sequence goes on along the minus strand of OX465570.1, from coordinate 13,573,372 downwards.
CATAGAACTAAAACTTACATCAATTTTGACTTAGGCATAGAATTCTAGTAAACTTTAACAACAATGATAAAATTGACAATATACTGAATTCTTCAAATACTCAACATGATCACTGCTAACAATAATATAAATTATTATTATCAACACCAAAATAGAGGCCAATATTTGTATTTTCTGTTAATGTAGGTGGGATTTGCAAACATTTAGAATTTTATACAGCTATAAATTTAATATTTCTAGGTAATCTACCCTCTTTTTTAATTTTATATTAAGTTCACACTAAAGGTTAAGCCACATTTTTTTTGTACAACCCATCCTATGGCAAAACAAGTAGCTACTTTTCATCTTTTCATAAGACCTTCAGGTCTTATGAAATGATGAAAAGTAGCTCTCATGTACTGTACAAGTAGTACTCATGTTTTTACAAAATAAATATATCTTTATGTAACATTTTTCTTGTTATAGGAATCTACTACTTACAAAAAAATACAATTGTTTTATCTATGAATTTTACAATAGGTAACCATAGCTAGGAATATTTTTTTATACTGTTTTCTGAATTATGATTAGTTTTCTAGGTGTCTATGGGAAATGCTAACCTTAATGGTAACTAATAAATAAATAATTATTTATAAGTTTCTAATTTGACTATTGATTGTGAATGAATATTTATTAGTTATCATACAAATACTGACATTTAACATGAATTATTTCTATTTTTCAAGATTTAGAAACAAGGAATTATTCAATAAAATATTTTATGGCCAGGAACTATGGATTTTAACATTTAATTTTAAAACCCTCAAATAGCTACCTAATAATTAGTAAATTTGTACCTAACCAAGGATTGGTCCTAAATATGGTGCTTGATCACAGTAGAAACATTTTGGCACTTCAGTTTCTTGCAATTCTACTAAATTTGTGCTTATCTCGTTGGAAACATAGTAGTAGCGACATCGTCTCGGTCCAATACCTTCGATTAATGTGTCATAAGGAGGTGAGAGGATGTCAAAAAATGCTGCGGGCATATCAAGAGCTTCTATCTCATGATAGTTAGATATTGTCGGTGTTAGGATGCAGGTACTAGAGTTATCTGTACACACTTTCTGGCAGGTGACTTCAGCAAACAGTTTTCGTCGTTTGTGGGTGCCAGAGGCCAGCCGCGCGGCCTCCTTCTTCGCACGAGCTCGGAACACGACCGGATCCACAGACTCTTTGACCGGGTACTCTGAGAAGCTCCTGACCTTTACCGCGCCAGATATGACCTTAAGAAGGCCGTGCATGTGGGGGTGGTCGTGGAGCGGCATTTTAAACCCCGGTTTTAAAACAAAAATACTCATATTTATTTGACTGTTTTGAAACACTTCTATATACGTACATGGGGCCTTGTTGGGTTGTTTCCAAAGCGATTGGTCTTTCAAGTTATTGTCGTAACCCAAGTCTTCAGATTTCAAGCGATCCATCATTGACTTTAGCCTGTGTAAGTTATCCTGAAGTTCGTTTTTGCGGCTGTCATCGAAGGTATGCAGAGAGTGCCGGTAAATTGACACTATCGGCGGTACATTGATGAGTTCCATGGCTGACTTCTGCTCATCTTCTATATCCATATGAAATCTGACTGAATTTATACACAAGAATTTACTTCTTCTGGTGAATGTAGAAAATAATCTCGACGATAACAAAGCGCAACTGTCAACAAACGTCATTTTGCACATTTTGTTTTTACTTTTTAAAGTACGTTTCGTTACACCGAGTTTTGTTTAACTTCGACAATTTGATTAGAGAAAATGAAAATAGAGAACGGCATTTTAAAAACATGTTTTTAGTACAAAGAAAATTCGTATTTCCAGAGATTGTAAAAAAATTGACATTCGGTTTTGAAAAATTCTTAGCAATATTTGCGGCAATCGAGACTAGTTTCCAAGTACCAATCATCACAAGGCAAAGTGATTTCAAAGAATTTGTGTAACAGCGCGATCTAGTGACGAATAGCTAAACGTGTATCTCTTCACGATCTTCTGTGATTGCCTGTGATTGCTATTACATTTGCCGGGTTGGGTGTGACTAGTGAGTGCCAAACAGCTCCGTAATAATAGATGGCGTAAATAGTAGCGGAGTCGTAAATGCAGCAATAATAATTATAATAATATACGAAAAGCTTACAACAAAATGATTAAATCCGAGGGACCATTTTCACTTTGCATGCAAAGCATTAAAACTACCAAAAAATACAAACTTAATTAAATATTTCCAGAACAACTACTAGTTTTTCCGACCCTACCTACGAGATTTTCAGGATTCCGATTACATTATTGTGCACTCCAAATTGTATTGTGTTCATTGGAATAACAAGAACCCAAGAGAACGACATCCATGACGCCCGCGCGCCCCACTGAAAATACCACCTAAACTGAACATTACATCACTACAAAATAACGTCAGAATCAAAATAAGGTGTGGGTACTCAGACAACAATAAAGATCGTAAAGACGAGTCGGTTTTATGTGTGGTCTGTTCAGCCGCGGGTGGTGTACCAATAATACCACTTAAATAAATACCAGTCCATTGTAAATGTTACTCCGATTTTATTGAGTTTCCAACGTTTTCGATGTGCCTGTGTTTCATCCATTCTCGATTAACGGCGACTGTAAACATAGATAAATTAATCAGTAGGTACACGAATAGAAGCTGCTATTGTAGCGGAAAAATATTAGTTTTACTGTTTTTAATGTCTTTTGAAATAAATGTTTCGGTTTTATTGAGATGTTTGGACTGATTTCCTAATCATTTTCGTTTTGATGTGCTTTTCTTGGTTAAGATAACTTTTGTGTGTGATTATAGTGGTTTGAGAAACTATTATTTTGTGTGGCAACAACTTTAGATCACCTAAGTTTTTTTTCTGCTATTTTATTAGTTTCATGAACCGTTTGTGAAAAAGGCGTAGAGTTTCTAAAGCTTCTACAGTTGGTATCAGCCAATATTTTACCCTACCTTCAGGTCATCTATTTATTTTTCCAAAATAGTGTGTCTTGAATAGTAGGAATGTTGAGCGACTCCTGAGCTGTTTCTTGAATTTACAGACATAGGAAAGCTCAAGTAGAGTTTTTCATTTACTACGAAATTCACAACCTACTTGACCCACTCGTAAGTGTACAATGTTGAATAATCTAGATGCTCTACTCGTACAATGGAATAAAACTTACAAGTAATGAAGTATTTCCTAAGTTGTACCCGTGAGCTTTGTCTGCAGGCTGTATTAAACACGCTTTGGTAATACATCTTCATCTCAGTAGTCGCAGTATTTTGTTATTAAGGAGGCCACTAAACTCTTGGTTTCTCTAGTTGTAATAAAAAAAAAAAAACAAGAAAGCGCGCCAAAAACAACGTCAGTCAGTAAGGATACCTTCACAATTCCTTCGAGCTTTCTTATCTCTGTCGAAGTATTATAATATCTGTGTCTCTGTGAAAGTTTTCCGATTTTCCGAGACACTAAAAAGCACCACATCACAAAACTTTACCTGTATCATCATCATCATCATTTCAGCCGAAAGACGTCCACTGCAAGGTCTCCCCTAAGTGTCGCCACATTGACCGGTCCCTTGCGACTCGCATCCTCATCATCATCATCACCCACAGCTTGGTATAGGCCTCCTCTTTTTTTTTTGCTACACTTCCCGGTTCTCTGTGTCCCTTTACTTTGTGTTTCTCGCGACTTTGACGATATCGTCGACCCAACGGGCTTTAGAAATCTATCTAATCCAATAGGTACTGCCAACAAATCGTCAGCTATGCCCTCAATCTGAATTTTCCTCTGAAACCCAAGTAACTACCTACGAAAGAAGCCTACAGTTGTGATTGCAAGGTTTCCTCAACAATAGATGTCTACCTAAACTCCCGCCCACCATACCTAGGTACCATTCCTTGGACACCCAAAATTTCAAGTAGGTACCTACACCAATTTTCCACTGAAACCCAAGTACCTACACAGCTACCGTGCTCTGTGCTTCGTCGGTTTGTTTGTCAGCTGCGCCCGCGCTGGGTGGCCTTCTACGAACTCTTTATTTGGGCTGGCAAGGTACGGAACCGCAGAGGTGATAGCTTGTGTAATAGTAGCGTGGTTGTAATGGCTCTTGCGGTGCAGTGGATAGGTAGTGTTGGCATATTTGTGGAGATCGGTATCTTTTACACATTGATCTTTTGTACCTACATTGATCTGGCCGGAACATTGGTACCGGAACTTGAAACATTGGTCTGGCACCGGCCAGACCAATGATTCAAGAGGGCGTCCTTATAGCATCGTCGTACGCATCGAGTTATCGTCTAGCTTCGAAAAAGCGTTAAAGCGTTTTGTACGTGAACACTTGCATATTATACCGTGTTTGATATTACGTGACCGCGCTCGCCACCTGAACAAGTACTTGAAGTACTACAAGCATCAGCAATTCGGCAAGCACTTTACTCATTTAATTTGCGCTTTTTGTCAGGGACCTGGTTTCTTCAATGAAGACCAAAAGATAACCATTAGCTTCTGCTCCGACAGATTTCGTAAAATTCGTACCTACTCGTTCTCTCTGATAAAACTACAACCAATAATAATGCTAGCCAAGCCTAAAAGTGTTTCTACCAACTGTGGCTAACTCAAATCAAAACAATGACAAATTCTGTTCTTCACTCATTTCACCGTCCACCAAAGACAGAGTCGAACCAAGATTGATTGCAACTTCGGAGGGTGCTATTCTAAGGTGGGTAATCTGTAAGCAATAACAGCTCCCAAGAAAAATGATCTATTCTACAAAATTTCCTCCTACATCGCCATAAACCCAGCGAATGTTTTACGAATAAATTTCATATTTTAATAGCTTATTTTTTACGTGCAGTGTGTAATGCTAATGAACCGGAAGTGCTGCCATTAATGCCGTGATGAGCGTTCACTTGTCGTAAAACGGAACGTTCATTAAAAAGAACGAGGTTATGAAGTAAAAATAGTTACAATGTGCGATAGACTGGTAGCTAATAGTTACAATCGGGGTGTAGTTTTCGTTTTTTTATAGGGACAATCCCGTCACACTATTCCCAAACCATTGCAACTCCTGAACACTCCTGAAAGCCTGAATCAACAGTAGCGACCACCACAAAAAAGCGCCGAGACAATGATGATCAACGAAGTCTGAGATAAACAATTTAACGGTCTTGGATCCCGCAATGAAATTAATCAGGTAAGAATAGCGGAGGTGTAGGCAAAACATAATTTCCACTAGCACCACTGTAGTTTTAGTATGTGTTGAGAAGAAAATGTTCGATCCCATCCGCTATGCTAGTAAGATTTTCTATGGTTGGAAATGGGGCTAGCCGTGTATTTAAAAAAAAAACAGCTGTTCCACACATTTTGACAACGTGTAGGTATTGCAGCAGATTTTCAGAATGATGTACCTACTGAATACGTCTCAAATTCAAACTCAAAAACTCAACTTAAAATCAAATTCAAAGCATTTATTTCAAATAGACCATTACGTCCGACCAATCGTTTGCGTCGGTGTTCTTCCACCCAGTATTGCTGGCCTCTAGGCACGACACGGCTACCTACCTATCTGCTGCAGCAGCGATGCTTTCACTGCTGCAACTATCATCAACAGCCCGGCTAGCATGGGCAGGGGATAAAATTTTATCCACCGGTTATTTCCACTGACAAGGGACAAAATTCAAACAAAAGTGGAAATAACCGGTGGATAAAATTTTTATCCCCTGCCCATGCTAGCCGGGCAGGGGGCAATAATCAAACTCAATCAGCATTATTTACTCTGACGTTAGCGACGGCGGCGGCGCCCTGTTATTTCCCAGGCACACCCGATCTAGGTAATCCAAATAAAGTCTAACACTAATTAACAATGATTCACGGACTATATAAAGCTGGTTAGCATTATATCGGTGACGTACAGAGCTAGTAATAAAAGCTATCATTGCGCCAATCGCGTGTATTTACATTTAAAATAATTTATTTTAGTACGAGCACATCTGCAATTAGATGTATGGGGCTCCGGTTACTAGTTATAGGAATTTTTGAGAGTGAACCAAGACTCAAAAAAAAAATTCAAGTCGTCTTTTGGTATATAATTACAATTTACAGGAAATCAATTTTGAAAATTGTAATTAATAAGACGATAGTACGGAGCTGATGAACGCTACCGAAAGTGCCAACCTCGTTGCCAAATTTTGGAGTGACTCATTTTGAAATGCCGCCTAAGAAGTATAAGGGTAAGATCTAAAACCATGACTTAACATGAACTTTTACAGTGTTATCACTGTCACCGGCACACAACTTTATTGTAGAGCTACAAATATAAGTCAGAAACAAGGATTTGTCAAGCCAAAGCAAGTGCTATGGTACGTTCCTTTATGATCAGAGTGTCTAACTTTCAATTCGTCTACGAAGCAAAATGCCTAAAATGCAATAATTTCTAAGTATAGTAAATCGCCAATCAAAATGCCTACCTAGGTACCTAGCAATGTTCGTAAAAAGCAATACTTAAGTAATTTCATTTAAGCAGCAAATTACATGATACTAATATATTATTTGAATTTAAATCTAACTTTCGCTCACTGCAGACCCACCGTACCCCTGGCCGTACCTCTGGTGGTACGGTGGGTTTTTTAAAGCTAAACGATATCCGAGAATGTATTGCTAGTTGTCTTATCATTTAGTAATTAGTCTACTATGTAGTAAATTACTGTAACTTCCTATTCATACTCGTAATCTCGTTTGCACTCCTTTCGTCATTTGAAGGGAAATATTTTAAGATTGTTCTTCAACGGCTTTCTTCTGTTTTGGATAAAATCACCCACATTCATCACGGGACGCGTAAATTTTACGGGAATGAGGTACACACGGACACCGTTTAGTTACGACATTACTCACGAGTCACGAGTTACTAACTATTAATATCTATTTAATTATATTAACATGAAAATGATGATGTTCCAGAGATTCTAAAAAAAATCTTTGACAATTATTCTTAGAATGCTCCTAAAATGTCAGTAAGTAATGGAAACATACTTAATAGTTTTAATAATCCTGTTTGATTGAAGTAACTCTTGGTTGCAACGAATTGAATGTTTCTTCCCTGTTTGATTATCGTCTTGGGCGCTGAACTGCGTGTAGAAAATCTAAGTTTGTTTTAAGTTAAGTTACGCACACTCAGTTTCACGATGTGGTACCCCCTTTGAAAGCACTTACGTTCGAACCCGGGGTACTTGAGTATCCAATTTCTGCAGCCCACAATGTACATTTAATAACCATTAACCATCATTCTTCTTATATTTACTTCAAATATCGAATTTGTCGCGTGGTTAGTGTCGAACCTAGTGTCAAAGTTTTTATACTGGATGGCTTTACATGCCGTCATAAAATATGTCTCAGTAATGCTGGTTTCCTCGCGATGTAAACAAATAGAGTGAAGTGAGAGTTTGTTGACGGAATAACCATTTAATCACAGGGAACCTGACTAAAGAAAAGTTCTTTTTACAATAGATTTTTCTCCATCCAAATACAAAATTCTCCCAAAAATAACATCATAATCATCAAAACATTACACTGCCGACAATAATAACAACATTTAAGGAAACACCAGACGTTTCGTTTTGCGAATTATCAAACAATACATTCTATAATTATACTACAAAGCGCACCTAATAGTCATGAAAGTCAAAGAGTTCCTTTCATCATTACAGACAGCTTTTTGATAATAATTGGTACTCTTGACGCGAAATAAAAAGAAAGAAAGAATAATGTGTGCCAAGTATTTGTGGTCGACATTGTAAATGATATGATGTGTGAAGGTTTAAAGAAGTATTGTTTATAATAGTTACTACGGCTTGGCCACGAGCTGTATAAACGATATGTGATCCCGCGCCTGTTATTCGCCAAACGGACAAGTGATAGAAAAGAGGTGTGCCATAACCCTTCGTATGGCCGGAACGAGATCTTCACAAGACACAATGACTTTTTAATTGTGTCTATAATTACGGCATACAAGAGGTTATAGCACCTACACTCACATTTCGCCAGTTACTTATGTTTAATCCCAGGTAATAGAAGGTGCGCCTATTCCCATCAACCGGACACAAATCTAGACCCTATGACTGGCTACTGAGAAATTCCGGAATTGGGAATCGGAGACAAGTTCAGCAGTCACTAGATTCTAGATCAACGAGATTACGTCAAAAAAACAGAATGAAGTCGGAGTAAGCAACTTCTGGTCGTACTCAAACAAGACATACTCGCGTTTCTTTTGACGCAAGTCGTCGCGTCGCTTGAGGGCGTGATCGGAGCTTAAATGCGATGACGTGTAAAGGTTTACAGAAGTTTTGTTTACGGTTTAATACAGGTGTTGGAGATGAAATGTAAGATAATCTGTGCGGTTTGCGAGTGCGGCGGTAATTTAATTACGTGTGGCTTTGTTTGTAACATGCTGCGTAGAATGCGCTTTGGTGAATTGGAAGCCTTTTCTTAAAAAGTACCTACATTAAAGGCAATTGATGAAGAGACAGGTACCTATATAATTGTTAAAACCAACCATAAAATATGTATACAGGATCTCATAAGATAAAACTCAAAATTGGTTCTTTGTTTGCTATTTGTGAGAGACTTGTGTCCGAAATAGATAAGTAAGTATGTAAACCACCAGTATGTAACCATACCTGTGTTACGGGAAATTAGGGTATTTCAATAGAAATATTATAACAGAAATAAATATATTCCATAATCTTCCAAGCCAAGCAAAAGTTTTAATTCAAGAAAGATCAGTTCTAGTTGCAGGTCGGAAAAAAACACATATTACATACATCATTAACTTATTTTTAGCTTCTACATTTTCTCACTCTCTTTATCCAGAGCATTTCTTTTAATCTCCCAAAAGAATGCGACTATATTAACATTTCAATATTTACGTGTAAATATTTATTCTTCAATTCCGGATCCCCCTGACAATCTTGAGTCCGGTAGTCGTTTCGCTCGGACAATCAAGCCGTCTGAGAAAAGGACCACAGAGTAAATATATCAGAAGGACAGCCATTCGCTCAATTTTTCAAAATAAGAACGCAATGGTACGGGTCGGTGACGGAACGGTCTAGTGAGCATAGTCTCATACTTTTTAATAAGTAGGCACAATATTTTTAGTCTGTCATGTTCTATGCTTACGTTGCAGTGGTCAAACTCCTATACGGTTATACAAGCATTTTCTTTCTGACTTTTGAGATCGCCTGTAGAGAATCTGCACTGTTTCGCATGTCTTATTTATATTTATATACATGCACAAAGGTGAAAGGACGCATTGAATCGAGGGATACCAGGGATTTATTTAGACTGTTCGACCTATGTTGAGGATTTATGTAGGTCGGCTTCCAGTCTATCAGGATGCAGCTGAATTCCAGTATATTTTACATGGAGCGACTGCCTATACTTAGTAGATACCGCGAGTTCGTGTGCAATTTCATCGGTGTTCCTTTACCTATACAGTTTTTTTTTATAGAAGGTTCTTAATTTAAATCTAGCGCTTGAATTAAGAAGGTTCTTTTCTAAATCAGAGTTAGGGCGCTTTCAATTTAGACGTTTCGTGTCGCACAAAGCGGTGATTTTGTCGTCTTGCGTACGGACGTTCGTTTATTTTCATACAAAGCGTGCGGTGCGGCACACGTGCGCCGTCAGTACCGCACGCTTTGTATGAAAACAAACGAACGTCTTTAACCTTTTGAACGCCACCGCATAAACGCTCGCGCGTGCCCTCCACGCCAAGCCACAATTTCATCTACTATTTTGTCACGTATTTGTGTCGTTTGGCGTACAGGGCACGCGCTTGCTTGTCACGTATATGTGACAATGTCGTCCAAAAGGTTAATAGTCATTGCCTGAGGCTTCTGACACCACTTATTCTATGGTCCAACACTCCGGACAGGCACAAAGCGAGTATCCAGCGCCCGGCTCCGCCTGTTTGTGTTGCACAACGCATTAACCGCCTCGACTTCGCGTCTTACACCATATTACTAAGAACACTAAATTACGCCTTTGTGTTTACAGGTTAGTTCTGGATAGAGACTTCAGTTTTCATGGAGATCCGTCATGTGTAAACTTGTACTGTAATCTGTACCAGAACGTTTGGACAACGTCATATTTTATGGGTGAAAATAATAACGAATACTTAAAGAAAAATAAAAAAATCTTAATCGAAATAGGTTTATCCATTAAGGAGCTTTGATGCCACAGACAGACACACAGATAGACAAATCAAACGTATAACTACCCTACCATCAAAACGGAGGGTAGTTATACGTTTGAATTGTAGGGTTAAAAAGTTTTGGATTGACTTTAACTTCCTCAGGGGTTATATGCTATTGAAAGCCGTTCTACTTAGAAATAAAAAACCTCGTGAAAGCTATTGCCACTTGTCTGTACCTTTCGATGTTAATAAGTTAAACTTTTCACAAGTTTACTCAACGCACTTTCAAGAAACATCTTTATTTTACTTAGACTATAGCTTTCGTAAGACCCAGTGTCAGTATAACTTTAATAATGAGACTCGACAGAGTGAGTTCTCAGTTAAAAAAAAAAATCATTTCAAATATACACTCTCTATTTCCCCACACTACTCTGCACTCCGTAAGAATCAAAGCTCTGGCGTGCTTCCAGACTGGCATTCAAAGACAACTAAATCTGTCTTTTGATCAATTGTCCACTAGTGGTGTACGCCACTGCGCACCCAAATAATAACACACTTTGATGTACACACTATTGTTTGAAACAGTAGTTGTTGATCAAAAATCATTCTCATTGATCATACCACTGATTGATGTACCAACCTCACCTAGGCGGGTTTCCGGGAATTTGTCGAAGAGATTACGTTGGTGCAGCTTCCATGTTTGAATTTTGAATTTGGAACGGAAGATAGAATTTGGGAAAATTGGCCGCTGAAGTAATTAGGGCACGAAAATCGTTTTATGTGACGCAAGTGATCTTTGGTGAATTGAAATGAGTGCAATAGTTCATTTGAAAACTGTAGACCGCAATTAATTCTTTTATCATGGTTCTTAAACTTTACATATTTTTTTAGGTTATGACAAACTTAACAATACAACAATAAATAAAATCGCAATTAAGTAGTGTTTACTTATAGAAATATACAGAGTGTAAACAGACTCATCACGAACCCGTCAACGAGTCATTCTGTACATACATCAAACTAAGTAACTTTACGCAAAAATGTTTGCTGCGAAATGACTTTCTTTTTTGGAGTGAAGACTTAAGTTTTTTGTAGAACTCAATGTAACGCAATCAAAACTTTGTGCTGAGGGATGGATTGAATATCGTGGAGGTAGTAAAAATCTTACATTAAAAACTGGCATTATAGAACAAAGACTGGGAAGAGGTTTTTACATCCCTTGTAAGGTTCGTAGCCCGTAGCATTTTGCTACGAATGTGATTGTTGTAGCGTTTGGTTTATTATATTCAATTTTTTTCTTAAAAATTATTTCATTTTAATTTCATATTCACATATTGAGAATCAAGTAGTTTAAACGATTACCTACCTACTTACATCATTTTTTTACTGTTTTATTGCCCAGCCATTTTATGACCTCAGACGAATTTAAAACTAAACAAAACTTTAATACTTACCCCATTTAATCGTAACTATTCGTAACGAACTAGTTAAAATAAATAAGAATTAATTAAAAAAAAAATTGTTATTGTAACACCTAAAAACTACACCCCTAAAAACGTGGTTCCACGAGTAATGTTAAAACATAACACCTTAAAAAATCTTAAACACCTATTAACTAACCCGCCCTTAAAACCGGAGGTTGTATTTCGAAACTAGCGAAAACTTCACCCAATTACATAACTTAAATCCATTACCTGTTATGTTAACTGCCATTACCAAAGCAAGCATACAAAACCAGCGTCGGATGCTAAAAAAAAGAAAATGACGTTCTAATTTTGAATTGCTCGTACCTGAAAGTGTAACATAAACAGTGTCCCAGTTCGAACGACAAAAAGTATTTAAATTTTAAAAATAAGAATTAATAGGAAGGCGTCACGTGTGCCTGTTCTAGGAAGTGACGTGATTACTGGCTGTAAACTAATAAAACTGTGTATTACGACGAATATAATGTAAACTGAAACCAATATGGCTGACTCGATGATACCTTACGAAAAAGAAACACTAAGCACACTGTTTAGTTTGTATTGAGAAGTGCGTTAGTTTTTCAGATGAGTGTATAGTAACTATAAAGCATACCCAAATCTAAGAATGCGTAATTAAATCCAGTTTTTATCGAATTCCTAATAACTACTTACGTTGTCTGAGGCCACCGGGAGGCTACCGGGCTATTGTCAATTCGTTTGTAGATCAGTACACACATACAAACGTACCATAAAGTTTCATGAAAAATTCAAAATCAATCATCAACAGCTGGAAGTGATAATAAAAATCTCCGCTGCCGTTTCCCTCATAAAATCTCATAAAATTAAATAAATCATCCATCAATCAAATCCCAAGTTATTCTTAATATACAAATAAACATCCCATTATAGCAAATCTAGTAGAACGCCAAGTAAATCGCATTCACGATGCGTTTTGTGCCACATTTACATTTCAGTAGCATAAACTTTTGATATGTTTCCCCTACCTGTTTACTGAGGTCGGAAGTGAGGGAGGCGCGTTTGAACGGGCGAGTTACTGGCAAGCTGAATAACAGGCGATATGTTTTTACAGTATCAAGTAAGTAGGTATGGAGTTGTTTATAAGGTGACAATAAAATTCGTATGCAATGCTACGTATTCGTATTCTCGTAGCATACCGAGTTGTAATTAGATTGCCATCGACAAAGCAGTACAAGAGGTATTTTATTTGATTTATAAATGTGAATTCTAATATAAGTAAGTAGAGATAAATGTGCTTCAATTAGGCAAATCAGTAAAACCATTTCTGTATCAGGCACAAAACGAAGATGCAAGAAGAAAGAAGAAAACCAAGATATTATCATAGGAGTATGTATAAATGTTATCAAAACATAAGTTTTACGCATGTGTTCCTCGAAGGCGAAGACCATGCCCCATCATCTCATGCCATAATGCAAACCAGACTGCTGCTACTGCTAATTACCTCACAGAAAGCTCATTAATATTTTGCCCAATAGTCACGTGGACTTGCTCTCTTGATCACCCAACTCGCCTCCAAAGTAAACCACATCCAAACGCTCCCTCAAGCCTTTCAAACATCGCACGGAGTTGTCTAAGTCGGTTTTATTTTTAATCGGCGAGGCACACGTGTGGATTGTTTTCAGCCAGCAGCTAATTCTGTGAGCTTTGTGCTCACGCTAATTGATTCCTGAACGAGCGGCCGAGTATCTGTGCCTTTGCCTTTGAAGGTGATTGAGTCGTTCAGTTCATTTTTTTTTCATTCAGAACAATCGGTATAAAAATGTTTCCGGCCTGAATGGAAAGTGATTGCTGGACATACTATAACGTCTATTGGTTAATTGAAGAGGTTTACTGAAGAAGTTATTAACTCTAAATGCATTTGTCTATGGCCAGCAGTATTCTCTTTTTTTTTTCTTACAGAGAGTTTTTATTTTTGCATTTGGTAATTATTGCATCATTTTCCATGAATTGAGGTTTAAGATCATTTATTCTCATAAGAATTACACTATTCACTTACATGAGAACATTAATACTAAAACTTAAAAATAACAAAAAGTTGGGGTATTACAAAAAATTAGACGAAGGTAGATTACAAATCATTGCGGGCAAAATGCATTGAATGATGAGTTGATGAATGAATTGAGTTGATGATTAATATCGATTAGTAATAGAACATGACATGTGCTAAGTGCCTACAGTATTAGGTTTCCATTCTTATTTTAGGACATTGATTCAATAGCTTATTGTCTCTTGTTATTTATTTATCGATTTCTTAAAACTTATTTATTTATTTAAAATAGGTGCACCAACAGTACATACATAAAACATTTATAATTAAAGGTCCATTTGGTATGGTTCTAATGTAAGTACCAATTAGAGGTGTACACAACATTCATAACAAAATAAAGCAACTATGACTTAAAACTAAAAAAGAGATCAAATAACAGACTAACAATAACACACTTAAAATAATAAAGTATTAATTAAAGACCAAAATAAAATAACAAAATTTAAATGTATGTAAAGACTGAAAACAAAAATTAAAAAATTACTTAAGGCTATTTAAACGCGGTTCAAATGGGAGCGCAACAGGGTTTTGAACCTGGGTAGGGAGCCAAAGAACACATCCAAGTCAGGCAATTTTGAATTGAGTTCGTTGTATTGAATGCACATTCTTGATATTGGTGAGTGTCTCCCGATGTTACTTCTACTGGTTGGTGGTTGAAATAGTCTAGAAATTGGCTGTCTAGGACGGTTATATGGGACTGACAACATTACACGTTCGAGCAACTGTTCGCATTCAATTTGATAATTCACAACCTTATGTAGAAAAACTAAATCATGGACAGTACGACGGTTTCTTAGTGACTCAAGTTGAAAGAAAGCCAGACGTTGTTCGTATGGACATCTGTGTGATATTCCTGTGGAAATGTAAGCAATATGTCTTGTAAAAGCTCGCTGGATGTTCTCAAGACGTTGCGAATGAACAACATAGATAGGATTCCATGCTATACTGGCATACTCTATTATTGACAACGTACCAACGCCTTGAAAAGGATAATTTTAGTTTTTACCCCAAACGATTTCGCGTTTCTTTTGATGAAACCTAACATTTGAGCTGCTTTCTTCACCGTATCAGAGATATGAGAAGTGAACTTTAATTTTTGGTCCAAAACTTAACGCACAAATAAGAAAACTATACAAAAGCGATTTTTTAGAGCATAGGTCGGTAGTAAATCTAGTTACTTGTGCTTATATGCTTTAGTTCAGAAACTAACGCATAAAACAAGCAAGCTCTGAAGTCATTATTTTATCACGAAAACTGAATGAACCGTTTTATTTTCCAAAAAAAATAATACTTATTGCACTTTCTCTATACCCTATTCATGGTGTGTTGATGCATTCCTAATGACATTATCCAAGATTAGGTAGGAACCCCAAAAAACGGTAAAAGTAGTGAATTAGCAAAAGCCGTCGCAATGAAAAACCGATGAGGAATAAAAATAGCGACGGTGGTGGCGGCCGCGGCGAAGAAACGTGCGAATTTATGTTATGGAAACTTTGTGAATTACCTCATTTCGTGAACTGTTTGATGGATATTATGAGGTATTAGTTTAGAAAAGGTGCAGATTCAAAAGCTTGTGCTGCCAACGCTTATTGATGGCCCTGTTCATTTTTAACTTTACAAAGGACCAATTTTTTAAAGAAGTCCCTGTTTCACAATCTTGTTGATTCAGTGGCAGCTCTTGTAAAGTTTGACTCAAGTCTGTATTAATGGATTTACGATGGACCCTAAAATCTGTGCATTATTTGTCTGTGCTGTAATAGGAGCAGGAGCTATAAAGCCATAACCTATTTAGTGCCAACCTTTAAACAAAAACAAAAAAAAAAACACATGATTCGAATTTCGAACCTCCAACATGTGCGTTGTTTTGTTTATTTTTTTAACAAGTGTGCGTGTCACTAAACGGCCAGTATTTTGTTATTGTTTTTTACGACGACAATAAAACATGGAGTTTATTTAATCTGTGCGTTGCGGTGCGATTGCGAGTAATTAAAAATGTTAATATCAGTGTCTGTTCGCTTCGTAATTTCGGTTTATGATCCATGAGAATCCGTTGGCGAGTGTTTTATGGAATGTGCCCCATTCCGTATGATTGGGTTGTGTTTGGAAGATTTCATGATTGTTTTTTGAGATCATTTCCCGGTTTTTCTTCGATGCTTGCCGATTTTCAGCCAAACAAATGGTTACGAACGAGTCGTGACATACCGCCATCACGTCCGCACCCGAAATTAGGCAGAAGTGTGAGAGACAACCATATTTCTTTAGTAACATTTAGGTAAGGCCGATGTGAAATAGGGTTAGCCTATCGTGATCAACGGGATAAAAGTCCTGGCTCTGGAGTGTTCCATAAAAATACGAGACTTAGATTCTTTTCAAAGCCATAAACAAGTGTTTGACGGGCCCTTGACACGATGTAAATAGTTTATATTGTCTATGCCAAACAGCCTTACGCGGAGCCTACGCTAAACTACGCTGCTACCACATGAGTCTGCTACTTACTCATTTATGCAGAATTGTCATCTGTTTTGCAGCAAGAGGAGGAAAAGTCTTGTCAATAACATAACATAACATTACAGCTTGTTATCCGACAGAGAGTTTTCTTATTAGACCCACCATTCGCCTGTTTTTAAGTCCCATATAGGGTAGAGGGCGAGCTTATTACCATCAATTGCGCACGAATATGTAGGGCGACTAGTGTAGGGACTCCGTGGCTGATACTGAGAAATTCCTGGTAAAAAAATGCCCTATTCATGATCTGCCCCTTTTCCCAACTTTCTTGGGGTCGTCTTCCAGTCTAACCATGGAGCGACTGCATATATTATGTGACCACCACAACCCAGATAATACTGGGTAAAAAGAAAAGAAAAAGCATTTATTAGCCAGCACAGGACAAAAAACATAAAAATTAACAGTATTTACAACTAAAAAAAATTAAACAGATAAAAAATTAAAAAAAAAACGAAACTGGTCCTGTACGAGGTCAAAAGGCGGTGGGGGAGGGGGGGTAATAAAATAGTATTAAACTGTATTTAGTGGAGTATGATAGTATTCAGTGGTTATTCGTTTTTTTTTGACCCATTGACAACCTGTAACGCCTGTCAAAGACTTTCATATGACAGCCGGTACCAACGCAACGGCTTAACGCGCTTTCCGAGGCACGGAGGTAACTCGGTGGTCTCCCATCCATAGAGCAACCTGGGCAAGCATGGCTTAACCTGAAGATTGATCTGAGCGGCTGTTGAAAAAAAAAATGTCCTATTATAATATATAATTCATAGCAGTAGAATTAGCTCTTGTTTTACTGTTAGCTAGGTCATCACTCGACAAATCACCTTTCATGCAGTCCATCTATCGTTCCTTTGGTACTTCGATCTAGGTTTCAAAGTAAAAAACTTACCAGTACACGACCGTCCAAAACCCACAATGAACTCAGTTCAAGGCAAAACTCTAAAATTGAAACAATAATTATTAATTTAATTATCATCACTACAATATCCAGAAGCTTAGAGCAATAAAAATGAAACAAAACAAAGAATAATTTTAGGCACCTGACCCTCTACTAGCGATTAGCGAGAAGCGACAAGCGATTAGTGCTAGCCCGTAGCAACTAAAAACGAATTGTTCAACAAGTCTTACCAGTTACGGTGTGAGTAGGAAGTTTTCTTTTTTTGTGAATGGCATCTCGCAGGTCAACCTAGGAGGTTGTGGGCTGATTAACCCGGCTTTTCTGTAAGTTTATGGCCTCCAACCAAGATGGAAGCGCCAGGGTAGCCCGCGAAATTATTCTTTTTTAATGTTTCTTGTAATTTGCAAGTCAGTGTCAGGTTGTGTGTATTTCATGAAAAAGTCAATCAATGGGATTAATTGAAGTTAGAGCATTAGATTGGTGATTTTGAATGGTTAAAACTCTAAGCCATATTTGTTACAGCCGTATATCATATTCTATTTAACATAAAAACTGACACCAGCAAGTTGCAAAAAACCTAAGAAAATCTGAATTTCAAGGGCTACCCTGGGATTTCCCCCTTAAAACTAAGCGACTAGATGGCTAGGGCACATCCTGTGGGGTACGAGCCTCAGTTTAAAGCGTGCTTGGCGAAGAACAGCAAGGGAAGGACAGGATCGGAATATAATATGTCTGCAATAATACTAAAAAAAAACTACATATAATATTATTATATCTATACTTATATTGTCACTTACGGGTTATCTTCCGTTAAACCATGAAAGCTTAAAACAGTGTTATTATATCTTGTTTCTTTATTCCGTTTCTTGAGCGATAAATAGTTATAAGGTAGTCGCTTCTTCATCGGTGGGACAAAAGCCTTAGGATAACACTGTGAGTTTTAAAACGGCGAGATTATGCCAACAGCTTCGAGTTTATAATGAAAATTATGTATAGTTTGAGTGACTTTTTGTGAGCAATTAAAGCTCATTCTTTGACGTCTTATAAACTGTCCGACGTTGATGAACATTCAGGCGCAATATTTATTGCTTTTATTGTGTGACTCACGTCTGAAGAATCCATACTAATCTAAACGAATGATATAAATTCAAAGGAATCGGTCTCTGTTTGTCTGTCTGTGTGTCACCTTTTTTGTGATAAACCGCTGAACCAGTTTTGAAAGATAAAGGATTAAATGATAGCGTGACGATTGAAGGGAAGAAAAAATGCGATGATAGGATAGACAAAATCATACCTTTACAGAAAATTACTCATAGTATTGGTGACCGAGAGTGTGTTAAAGTTTGTATAGAGAATTCTAAAATGCATACGGACGAAGTCACGGGCCAAACGTATTCGACAGTAAAACGACCAGAAGTGTGGGTATGTAATCAGTCTGTTATTATTAGACTAACTAGAAATTAGGTGTTGTCAGACCTAGTTTTATCCTGCTTTCCATTATTCGCTCGTTTCCCTGTATTTGCGGAATGATACGGTAAAGTGGTTTCTAGAGAATCCATTAGGTCATGTTGAAAACTAGTTTGAAGACTGTTTTGACGCGCTTTGGGGAGCGCCGAGTTTAGTAATCATCGAAACCAATGATTGCAGTTTTCCTGTATTCCTGTTGATCTGGAAATGGTTGCATTTACCCGAAGGGTGAGGTGAGAATAACAAAATGATAGACTAGCTACCTACCTACGTTGATATTTATCAACTATATTACTATATGGTTTTAGGCAACTGAGCTTATCTCAGTTGTTAACGTCTCTTTGGTCGTGTTTTGTTCCTTCTCCTGCTGATATGGAGGGAAGTTGAAATTATGTTTTCCTACTCCTCCGCTATTATTTTCTCATGATTAATTTAGTTGCGGACCCAAGACAGTTAAATTGTTTCTCTGGGGTTTCGTCGAGATTCATTATCTCAGCGCTTTTCTGGTGGTCGCCACCGCCAGTGTTGTTTCTGGCTTTCAGGAGTTGCAGTGGTTTGGGTATTTAGTATGGCGGGCTTGACACCATAAAAAAACATAATACCTACGCCTATTTTTACATTCAATGTCTATCAGACATAAGAATCGTCTAGGCGTCTATCCTCACTTTTAAGAGAGGAAGTAACCGCGGGTGCAACTCTCCAAGAAAGCATCTGGGAGACAGAAAGCTGAACTTTCAACTAAAATAAGTTCTTAAACTGAAAACCTTTAATTTCTTGCCGTCGGGTACTACAGTAACGAACGCAAGGGATGAATTTGAACTCCTACAGTAATTAGGCTTGGGATTGTAATAATTAATATTTTATCAATAACTCAAACGATTAGAAACATCATCTGCCCAGCCTTTTCCAACTTTATTGGGAATGTTATCTACTTTCTTTCAGTCTTAACGAATGCTGCTGTTATTTGACATGGAGCGACTGCCTATCTGACCTCTACAACCTAGTTAATACTGGATAATACTGGTTGTCAATTTTTCAGGCCACTGACTACATGCAACAACGAAACGAATAGGAATTTAGTAGATAAAACTTCAAGAATACCTAATAAAAGCGTTAAAAAAAGAAAAAGTTGATTTAGGGCTAATTTAGACCATTGAAGTTGCAAACAATCGAAATCTATTTCCACCAACCTTACATCTTTACATTTGTAAAACCAAACATCGTTCAATCAATCATTCGATCACTAGAATTTTTACCACAACAACCCTTTATGGAAACTTCCGCATATACCACCCACCGGCCAATCAAACTCCACTATTTTCATAATAGAACATTGAACTATCTAAAGAAACAATCATGTCAATCAATCAATCATTCAATCATTCGAACGAATGAATGTTAAATAACAGCACTAATGCACTACACGAGATGATCCCTTCATAAGAAAACAAATATTTTGACCATCGCGCGAGTAACCATCAGCGGCCATTTTGACATGTAAACTGACATAAGATTAACTTTCCGGTTATTTGGTTATTTGTATTGTAACTGCGATATAGTAAGTTTATGAATGGTTCTAATGTTGATTTTCTGTGGTTATTTTAACTGGGAGTCGTTAAAAGTGCGGTGTTTATAAGAGAGAATGGATCGGGACTCCGGAGGTAGGTTATTTTTATGGTGGGAATCGAGGACCGGTTAGGTTTTTTAAGGAAAACATATTTGGATTATGTATTTTGAAAATAAAGAATGTAATAATAAGTTTTCTGGCTCAGTTACTAATCTTATTTCAATTGAGATTTTAAATACATTTTTGCGAGCCAAATTTTGCAAGTTCTTGCTTATTTACACCGTCACTCTTTCAGTTGTACTTACTAAACATGTTCTTCAAAATTTTAATACTTCGGGGCGAAGCAAAGCTAATGTAATAATGCTAAAGGTGACCCAACACCCAACTGCTGATCCTAAGTACCGTGCTTGGCCCCTCTAAAATGTAATACATAAATCGAATGAAGTCATTAATTAATTTCCAATAACGTACTCTGGGTGTCTTCTACTCGGAAACTAAAATATCAAAAACCTTGCCTAAGACTGTCTTATCTGGTGAAGTATTCACCCTTATGATCTGAAAACCATGAACCCCAGATTTTCCGATTTGCCCACGTCGAGCATATCAATCTCTGATAGAATTTCAATTTATCCTCACCTCGTCTTACTTGCTAGGTGAATTAAAAATAAATCACCTTTACGGTCTTGGCGAAACACCTAACTACCTCTAAGACAAATCTATACTTATGTTAATGAGGTTAAACTGTAAGTTTGGACTTAGGGGGTAATCTTCAGAACTTCTGATACGATTCCGAAAATTCTTACACTAATGTCAAGCTACGTTATCTCCGACAGTTACAGGCGAAACACCTAACTACCTCTAAGACAAATCTATACTTATTTATGATATTGAGGTTAAGCTGTAAGTTTGGAAGTAGGGGGTAATCTTCAGAAATTCTGATACGATTCTGAAAATTCTTTCACTAATGTCAAGCTACGTTATCTCCGAGAGTTACAGGCTATATTTAAAACGTTCCTGTATATAATTTCCGGCCAAAAATCGAACAACGCCGCGAGCAAAAGCTAGCAATTCAATATAAGTCTTAACAACATGAAGTCTACCCAGCTTCAACTGATTTTCCGATAGTTTCCCGAGTGAACGGTCGCTCACGTCGAGCAAGTGCCCCGTAGAGCAACAAATAAAAAGCTGAGCTCGCCCCGCCAATGGCGTTTAGAGCTCAAGTAGTGCACAGGATGTGCCTGATTTTATTTCAAGTCTGGAAAATTCTATTAGTTTCTAGTCCGACAAAAATATTGGAATGTAGATGTGCTGGGAGAATAAGCTCGTAACAAATTTCTGGATGCCCCTGGAAGCATATTCTTTAAATTATATACAATTATCAATTTGGTTCTGGGTGGTAGCCTATGCCTGAGATCCCTTAGTGATAAAACTCTTACTTCCTACTTTATATAATAACTGCGAAAGTTGAAGTTGAATGGATGAATGTTTGTTTGTCTATCACGCAAACATTACTGACCGGATTTGGATGAAATTTGATACACAGATAGTTTATAACCTGGATTGACACATAGGATACTTTTTATCCCGGTAGTACGATCACGTGGGACAAAAACTGAACTGAAGCCGCGGGCGTAAGCTGTGTGTAATAAAAAGATGCAGACTTTTTGTGTTCTATTTTTGAAATAAGGAAAATCTAAGATACTCCGGATTTTTCTGAACATCTTCACCAAGCACCCTGTAAATAAAAAGTGCCTCGCCAATAGCCAATGATAAACGGACCGGTCAGGTGTGACGGCACCGGACCGGGGGCGAACGGGGGTGAACGGGTCGGGGGCGAAGGGGACGACAATCGCCCCCTAATGAGTCGCGCTCTAATAATAATTATCTACCTACACTTTCTGTTCGACTTTGCGAGTTTAGTTAGGGCTGTACCGAGAGGGGAGTTTTTCAAAATATTTTTTTGAAGATTGTAACTGTCGTATAGGGAGGACTTTTTTACTGTTTTTTTTTTGTATAGGTATTGGATTAGTGATTTAGTAGTGTATCAAATTACTGTAAGTAACAGTAAAGTTCCTGCTCTTAGTTTTTTTTAAAGGAAGTTATCTAAATAGGTAGTTAATTAAATAAAGGTAACTAGTTTTCGACGGTAGTAAATGTAACTAGAAATGTCCTATCGAAATAGCTATTTGCTTACTATCAGAAAATATGAGAACTTATTGAGTGGGAAGCGTGTTTTATTCGGTCTTCATAGTACTGAAAGTACTGAAACTGACAAATATTAAGGCGATTAGACGAGCTAAATGAGCAACTCTATTTGTGGTGGTTCAAACTTCGTTTGAAATGCTGTTAGAATAAAGTTCTAATCAGCATGCACAACAAAGTGTTTGTTACGTCAGTCACTGCGGGCCAAATAACGCGAAATGAGTGGTTTCGATCGATTTACAAAAAAACTATTGATTGGATTAAAAAACTAAAACACTATCATGCTAATATATTGCTTGTAGAATTATTTGCCAAAAAATCAGAATGATCGCATACATATTAGTATGTTTTTTTTTGTTTGAAAGATATTTTTAGAGATAAGTTTCATGTACGAGATTAATATTCTATGACATTTCTTTCAATGGAGTGTCAGTGGTTGTTCATTGAGAAGTCATAATGGCGCCATTATGATAGTAGAATTAACAAACTTGTTAAAATTTGACAGAACTTGATCATTATGAAATCAATGATCGAATACTCTGACACTGTTGTAATAGCAGAATCGAGGCCCAGGCGTGATGTTATACTTGATGCTCGAAACGAAGTCGAAACGGCATAAAATAATGTAAGTATGTAAGTAATTTTACTCTTAAACGAACCAATACAAGACTTTGACATTACGCAACCACAAAACTTTTTTTCCTTTTTTTTTAATACTAAACTTTTCATAAAGAATCATCTCCTCGCCAACCCTGTCCAGCAATAATAGGAAATTTGTTTTCCGGTTCGGTAGCGCGCTCCAATTACGGGATTAACGAATTATTTCCACTTTTTTCCGTCGATCGGCTCCTCCCACCCCCCGCACCCCCGTTCACCGCGCACTTCTTGTCTCCTGGTAATTCTGCGGCGGTTTCCGCCTATTGAATCCCTTTTGATTAGTCTTCTTTCCGTTTGAACCTAAATTGTGCGCGCTCTGTCACGTCCGCGCCAATCGACGATGTATTGAGCGCTTTCTACTTTTGTGAGAGTGTTCGTCAAGTTTTCGAAATGAGGTCGTTACGATTTTTTCTTTTCGAGTTCTTTTTTTGAATTGGGAAAATGTGGTTAGAAAGTTAGGTCTTCTGTAGAATGTTGGTTTGGGTGTTGATTAAAGTAACATGATTCATATTTAAATGTTACTGGTACAGATAAAGTAATTAATTGATATCATTTGAAAATTTTCCCGTTGTGATGTGAATATTCAACCAACTTAAGTTGCTTGTTGATTTGCCCCGATTTGAATTGATGTTGGCGAACAATTCGATTCTTATTCTTTATTAAACAACTATAAATTGCAATGGGTAAGCTTATGTACCAACGACTGCATTAATTCGTTACCCTTTTATTGAGTGTCTTAATGCGCGACAGATATCTGTACAATGGTTACCTATCCCAGAAATGTGAGATATTTTTGTGTAATCTCTCATGATTGCTTCTTCGCATCGTACTCTCTGAGTGTAACGAATGATCGTTTAAGACGAAAAGCCTTCACAGACTGAACGTTCAAATTGTTTGTACACGCGACGACACATCAACCTATCATTTAGAATATTACATGGCCCGTTTTGTATAGATTTCCCGTTCATTGAGAGATCCGTATAAACTGGATGTACCTATAGCTTGTTTAGTCGTAGTGCGTACAACTCTTCAAAGCATATGCCTGCATCTAACCCTCTTAGATTATAATTCCCATTTTCTCAGTTCGATTTCCAGCCAATGCCAACCAAGTAATTCTAGGATGGATGCTAGGTATAGGTGTGTGCTGCCATTAACCCGAATGGTCGAGTGTGGTCTAAATGTGGACGTAATAGACCTCTTGAGTTTCGCTTGCCCAATTCACCGGCACTTCTTTAACGTATAGTTGGGGAGAAAAGTGATTTGATTTGGAATTGCGATTGTGTTTTGTTTTATTTGCATACAATTAACGAACCACCAGATTTAGCAAAATGTAACGGCAAAAAAAAACACTTTTGATTGCCAAAATTAGTAAATGATCAACAAAATTAATCCCCATTTTATCGTGAAATTAAAACCAAAAATTTTTTTTTTTTAGTTTTTAACCACCAGAAATTAAACTGTTATGCTCTTGCTCTCTCCGACTCGAGGGAGACCCGGTCGACAGAGCCCCGCTTCGCGGTACGGTACTCTGCTTCTGAAAGGTTTATAAAACAATCCGCGTGGGGGTGCCCCAAGTCGGCCTAGGCAAAACTAGTTTGTCATCAAACACCTCATTAAAATTTGGTGCTCAATTTACTAAATTTGGTGATGTTAGTGGTCACAAAGTTATTTTTGGTGGTTATTATATTTTCCCTCGTTTTATTACTTATAGGTACTCATGTAAACTCCATGGAAACTTCGTGATTTTGCTGAAACTTTGCTGAAGCTTTTAAAGGGGACACGGAATAATGACAGAAACTAAGTAGGTAACCTACATCTTCCTGAAAATTTAATTCTTTGGCTTTTGTTTTTCGATTAGCTCTGTTTTTGGTGGCAGTACTTCCTTACTTTAGAGTGATAAACTTAATTTTCGTACTCCTCGATCTTTTCTCTTGAAAAGATCTTTTTTTTAAATTAATAACAGAGATAGTTATCATACCATTATCATACTCGCATCATTGATCCATGATGTTATGCTTATGTTTATGTTTTTTTTAACGGTGCTATCACTTCTATACCTTATGACCCTTAGGGTACAAATGCCGAGTCCTCGTCACACAAAAGATGACTTCACATCAGGGAATCCCGAAGTACCTTTTGAGTATAGGAGCAGAAGAGCCACAAGAAGATAAAAACCATATCTGACCAGACAGACACTATAAAAAACGCCGAAACGTTTAAGTTTGATTCGAGCTAACACTTTTCTCTTCGTCTTTACATTGCTGATTCTTTTGGCAACTGGAGTGGTCTGAACGCGTACTCATGAGTTTTTCGGACGCACTTACAATGTCGTTATCGTAAATCAATGGCCGCCGAATAAAACAGAACATCACTGATCAATTATGGCTGCCAGCTATTTGGCAGCAAGCGGAACTTTGAATGTTTCTTAAGTTATTTACGAATAAATAAAGGTAATCGAAGGGCAATCGTTTTGGAGTTTCATGTGATGTGTCGATAAATAAGAGGTAAGTAAATATGAAGGTGGCCTTGGGGTTGTGAGTCATTTCTTATATGGGTATTTTCTGGATTGATTTTGTTATTCGTATTCGGATTGAAGATGCATTGATGCATTTCGTAATAGGGTAGACGACAAAATCAAAAAATCTAATTAGTCCGTCAGGTAGATCATTAAAACATATTTGACCCGTATTTTTTCTTTTGTTACGTAAATCAAAATTGACGAAGATACGGCGCTTTTAAAATTCCCAGTACGTCACGCCTAGGTATAATTCTTACCTAGTTCTGACGTCACGAGCCCTTGATGCGTTTAATCTTTTTGATTTACAAAAACAAAAAATATGTATCCATTATTTTTCAGTAATCTAACTGACGGACTAAATAGATTTGTAATTTTTTGATACTCTTGTCATGCTTATTATGTGAAAAATCTACTGCGGAGCATGAAGGTGTTATAAGACATAACCCCAGTAATGTCTCCACTACTAAATAATTACGAATGCCTCATTGGTCCTGGCTTAAGGCGCTTAGACGAGCTAAATTAGCAACTCTATTTGTGGTGGTTCAAACTTCGTTTGAAATGCTGTTAGAATAAAGTTCTAATCAGCTTGCACTACAAAGTGGTTGTTACGTCAGCCACTGCGGGCCAAATGAGTGGTTTCGATCGATTTACAAAAAAACTATTGATTGGATTAAAAAACTAAAACAGTATCATGCTAATATATTGCTTGTAGAATTATTTGCCAAAAAATCAGAATGATCGCATGCATATTACTTAGTATGTTTTTTATTGTTTGAAAGATGTTTTTAGAGAAGTTCGTGATTTCTTTTGATCGAGCCAAATTAATTGTATTATGTTTTCAAAACAGTATTATGCTAGCATATATCCTGAAGAATATCATATATTTTTCTGGTCTTGTTTATAGCAGTGAATCATATACTTTTAGTAATAACGAAGATCATATACTTTTAGGAATAAGAAGTCACGATACAAAGTGTTACTGGGTTTTTCCATTAGGAATTTCTCAGTAACAGCCACGGAGTCTGGATTCGCGCCTGATTGATGGAAATAGGCTCTCCCATATTACATGGGATTTAAACATAACTGACGGAATGGGGTGTACTATTTGGTACCACCTCTGCCTAAACCCTTCGGGGATTACAGGCGTTATGTTATGTTATGTTGTCATTTATTTATATTTATACTAATATTATAAAGCAGAAGAGTTTGTTTGTTTGGTTGAGCGCGGTAATCTCAGGAACTCCTGGTTCAAATTGAAAAAATGTTTTTGTGTTGGATAGTCCATTTATCGAGGAAGGCTATATAACATCACGCTACGATTATTAGGAGTGGAGCAGGAATGAAAAATGTTGCAAAAACGAGGATGTTTTTTCCTTTCGTCTTTCACTCTTATGTGACGCAGACGAAGTTGCGTGGGTCAGCTAGTTTATTCCATACTCCAGACAGTACAAAAGAATTCCGCCCCTAAGACGACCCACTGACCATTAAACTAGTAAATAAACTAAATCAATCTGAGTACTTACTCTTTATAACAACCTCTTTCTCTTCACTCTTTCAATTTTTAAAACCATTAATTGTTCAAAGTGAAGGGACAACAACAAAAAAATCAAGTGGTTTCGTTATCGATGGACTGGAGCATCTATTTCGCCACCGAGCCTCCTGTGCAATGTCACCCAGATAACCAAACTTCAGGTGAAGTGAAGTGCTACTCTAGCAACTCCTTACTCGAGTAGTTGCTACTTATTTGACGGGTAGAGTTGGAGTCTGGATGAATCGTTATCGATATCGATTCGAGGTACTAATTGATTAAAAAAGATGTAAAAAGTTGGTCCTTTTTTCCGGATACAATTTTGTTAGGTTATTTAAGAAAATGGGCGATTGGGTTGCGATGCTAGATTATTTAAAAAAGGAATCTTTACGAAATGACAGTTAGTAGTAGTGTAGTGTTTATGGATAAAACAAATTGATGCCTTGTAACATTTTGCTAAACCCTGAAATATTGCATGATAGGTTATACATTCCAATTTTATTGAACACCATTGTATACCATGTTTTATACAAATAAAATGATTTATGTTTAAGACAGTTTAAACGTCTCTGCACCCCAATTGCGAAATACACCTTTCTGTTAAGTCCGAATGATTAAACGTTATAATATTCTACAGGGTGTAAACCACCTCATCACAAAGCCGTTAACCAAGCATTCTGTACATCAAACTAAGTTAGTTTACGCAAAAATTATTGCTGGGAAACAACTTTTTTTTTTGAGGTTATAAATCATGTTTTGTGGTAGAACTCAATGTAACGCACTTAAAACATTGTGCTGATGGATGGATTGAATAGTACGGTAGTCGTGGAGGCGTTAAAAGTCAAAATATTACAAAAAAAAAACTTGTATTTAAAAAAAAAACTTGTCAAAAAGTTGTAACTTTGACCCCCCATATCTCCGTAACTAGAAGGTTCCCAGGTATGGTGTAGAACAAAAAAATAATCGCAATGATGGGGAGAATAAGTGCCTTTCGGCTTCGTGAAGAGGTGTTTTACACCCTTTAAATAGAATATTCTTTTAATGACTCAAAGAATATTATTTAACGGGAATTCTTGAAATTAATAACATTTAGATTGAGTGTAACACAATATCAGTATAGGTTTAATTCAGACAAATTTTTCACTTCCTAAACCGGATCTAGCGAAACAACTCTGTACTAGTTTGGCAGAAGTAAATCATTATGATCCTAGTATCCCTTTAGTTAGGTATAGTGAATGAAAAGTAGTTTTAAGAACCCATTGCAGATGGAATGTGGTTGAGAACCCCGAAAAACTATATTGTATTGTACAACGGGCTGGTGTCCGCAACTCCACGTCAAAGCGCGTATTTTGCGTATGGGCTATGATTCACCACGCGGGCCCACCGAAAAACTATAGTGGAAAATAACAATATCAGTATATTTATCGATAGAAGCTCAATATATCGACTCCCATCCCTACTGCACTTGGCTAAGCAACGTGACTTCTTAAGTGGCGCACGTAACTCATTGGTGTATATCTATTGGTTTATATCTCCCTGTATCTACTCTCTGTTTAACTGTTTACTTCTCAAGAACATGGGTTATACCAACTTTGGTGTTCTAAACGTTTTTTTTTTTAAGTTCTTCAGGAAGAGTTGTGTGACAGAAAAGAATTGAGTTTAAGATTCTTTAAAAGATTAGAAAGCGTGGAGGAATGGGTTGGGTTGTATTTTTAGTGGGCAGATCTTTTTGGTTAAGGCGATTAGACGAGCTAAATTAGCAACTCTATTTGTGGTGGTTCAAACTTCGTTTGAAATGCTGTTAGAATAAAGTTCTAATCAGCTTGCACTACAAAGTGGTTGTTACGTCAGTCACTGCGGGCCAAATAGCGCGAATGAGTGCTTTCGATCGATTTACAAAAAAACTATTGGTTGGATTAAAAAACTAAAACACTATCATGCTAATATATTGCTTGTAGAATTATTTGCCAAAAAATCAGAATGATCGCGTGCATATTAGTAAGTATGTTTTTTTTTTAAAGATATTTTTGGAGATAAGTTCGTGATTTTTTTATCGAGTCAAATTAATTGTATTATGTTTTCAAACACTATCATGCTAGCATATATCCTGAAGTATATCTTATATTTATCTGGTCTTGTTTATAGCAGTGAATCATATACTTTTAGTAACTATAAAACTCGCGTTTAGCTCATGTAATCGCCTTAAGTTTTGACAATTTGTGGGTTGACAATGAATGTGTCTAGTGTGAAGGAGGGACTCTTATGATTGCGTCGACTTATGTTTAGAAAGAGTTGATTCTCAGCTTAATTTAAAATAAATAACATTGAGGTGATGCAAATCTATGATCACTTATTTTAAATGCTAGTAAGTTTGCTTTCAAATTATGTGCGGTTACATTCATGGGCGAGGTTTGATATTAACCCGACAGAATACTGATAAGCACTATATTGCTTAAAAAATAGCGGTTTCAATGTATTAACTTAACACAACTTCACGCCTGTAAATAGGTGGGCAGAAAAGTACCTAAATAGTACACCTGTTCGATGTAATAGGGATCGACCCTATTGCCATCAACCGAAAAATCCAAAAACACTGCCCATCCTGGTAATCGAAACCCTCAATCGAGGACCTCACGCTTAGCAGTCCCGCTTACGACCATTCGACCAACGATGTAGTCTCAATTTATTAATATTTTAAAAGCTCTTTAAATCAAATAAACTTGTAACAAACAAATACAAAGCAATAATATCTGTTTTCCTGTACGATTGACCTCCATGTCTTGAAGTGGTCATAAAACTGAACGCTGAAAAGTGCTCTGTATTCCGTTTATATTCTTGTCTGAATGCTAATAAAAATAACGCAACAAACACAACAAATAACGAACACTAGAAATACCTACAATAAAATGGTATATTGAACTTTGCCAATTTGGTGTATGAGAATGTTTACTGCTGTTAGTACAAGTTATAAAAACTGAGGAATGCTGAACAACAGAACACCTGTAATATTGTCTTTAACGAAGACAAGACATGAAGAAGAAACTTGGCCCAAATAAATTGGTATTGGGGCAGGAAATTGATGATGATGATGACCTAACGACTACCTTCTTCATGCAAGGAAAGTCATATCTCCCTAGTTTAGGAACTTAGGCGACTATGCCTATCCAACAAGAATCAGTTAGAAAATATAAAATACCTCCTATATGGTTCTGGCCTCCTGGTAGTTGGTAGATAATAAAAAATAAAAAAACATACCCGTAGTCAAATTATGCAATGACTCGTTACTCGTGGTCACGGTGGGATATGATATGCTGTTATTATGAATTTGTATTTTCCATCGATATATTCAGAAGTCCAGGAAACAATCCCTAATGCTATGGAACCACGGGTAATTCAAATTACACATGGGTCGACCCACTGGGACCACGGGTAACGACTTTTATTTATCCTGTTTAATTTTTAGATTCGGTATTTTACACATTTTTACAGCTACAGAGGTTAGCGTGAAGATATAAATCCAGTGTCAACCATTATGATTAGCCAAAACTTCCATTATTAAATTAACTACAACCATTTATTGATTTGTGGATCGGAATTGTATCAGTTGTGACAGGCCTAAAAACTGACAACCAGTCTTACCAGGGGTATAGTATAACCTAGTACTAACTGGGTTGTGGAGGTCAGGTAGGTAGTCACTCCGTGTAAAATGCTGGTAAGACTGGAAGCCGATCCCGAAATAGTTGAGAAAAGGCTAAACAGATGCTGGATGTATTGTCGCATCTTGTCTGTTTATTGTCTATTAGATTTTTAGTTTGACCCTTAATAAACCGTAGATGTTAACCCTGCTCCAATAAAAAAGGTTAAAAGGACCATAAAACTATGAAAATTCCCATTCAATAAAACGAAACAATTTCATACATTGATGATTCGCAATAGTAAAACGGTTTTATTAATACAAGTCAAGTGTTTTGCCTACTGAGCCCCCAAGTGGAGTGGATTGCGCAACGCACTAAATCATGAGAGTACTGGACTATATGGTACAGTTATAACCACTAATTTAATACGTATCATATTCTGCCTAGCCTTTTTCTGACTATGTTGGGATTTACTTCCAGTTTAAACGGATGCAGCTGAATACTTGTATTTTAGAAAGAAAGAAAGAAAGAAAAAAGAAAAAAATACTTATTCGTCGCAAAGTCATGACGTGCATACAATATTAATAAACATAGAACGCATTTATACAAACAGAAACATTTAGACTAAAACCGAAAATTTACACAACAACATTAACATTATAATAATTGTAAGACAAAACGGACAAAAAATAAAAAATTGCACGCCGTGAGTGCGACAAATAGGTTTACCACTCAGAATGATGCTGTGCTATGGGGAACCCACAGAACAGCGCTGGTTTTCAGTGGTCACCTGTCAAAACGTACGGAATCCAATACAGCTATATTTGATTAAATGAGTATAAAACAGATAGGACTTAGATTAAAGCATTTTCAGCATAAAAAACAAAAACACATGGTGCGACTGCCTATCTACCTATCTATCTATCTATCTTGACTGGTAACTAGCTGCATCCGGTTAGACTGGAAGCCGACCCCAGCATAGCTGGGAAAAGGCTAGGCAGATGATGACTGCCTATCTAACCTGAACAACCCGGTTAGTACTGGGTAATACGATCCCCCTTGGTAAGACTAGTTGTTAGACTTCCGGGCCACTGACTACCAGAAACGACGGTCACTGTTCTATAAAATCGCTTCTCCTAGCTCAGTAAGCTAGGAAAAAAATGCCAATGGGCAGGGCACATTGCTCGCAGAACGGATTGCCGATGGTGCCGAAAAGAAAACCGGAACACGATGCGTCGGAAGGCCTCCCAGTAGATGGACAGATGATCTGGTGAAGGCTGCGGGAATCCGCTGAATGCGAATCGCACCGGACCGGTCAATATGGCGACACTTGGGGGAGGCCTCTGTCCTTGTCCAGCAGTGGACGTCTTTCGGCTGAAATTATGATGATGATGATAACTTCATATACATTACATCACGCCTGTTATCACTGAAAGAAAAGGCAGAGGTACGTTACCTAATTATAGTACTTACACCTACATTTCTTCCGTTATGTTTTTTTTTAAATTAGGAGCGAGCCTAGTGCCATGAATCAAATCACTCACGGGCACAAATCTAAACTCCGTGGTTGCTACTGAAAAATTTGGAACGGAAAAATCCTATAAAAAAATGTCGATCCGGGAATTCAACCCAGGACCTCATGCTGACACAACGGGAAAGACGAAAGTTGCCAAGGGTAGGTATGTGTCACCGTAAAATTGTCAAACACGTAAGATGCATTTCACAATATTACGGTTTCACTTCGATAGATTACAATATACCAAAAAATAATGCGTTATATTGTAAGCAGTTTGTTCAGTTGACAATATTTCTAGAGTTTACAATCTCG
The DNA here is from genome assembly GCA_950022955.1 of Xestia ashworthii. Taxonomy (NCBI): domain Eukaryota; kingdom Metazoa; phylum Arthropoda; class Insecta; order Lepidoptera; family Noctuidae; genus Xestia; species Xestia ashworthii. The sequence goes on along the minus strand of OX465570.1, from coordinate 13,540,810 downwards.
CGAGAGAGATTACAATCTAACGTGTTTGACAGTAAAATTGTCAAATACGTTATATTACAATATAACGTGTATCTCTCTAGCGAGATTGTAAAGTCTCGAATTATTGTCAACTGAACATACGGAAGTATCTCTGCCCCCATAATCGGGACTTGGGGCACCCCCCCGTTAGATTAGTTAGGTTCCTTTAAACCCTGCACCCGGAAATAGGGGCCCCGCGAAGCGGGGCTCCGTCGACTACGCTTTTTAGGGGAATATAAAGTGTTTTAAGGTTAGGTTATAATAATCGGTATTTCTCAGGAATGGTACAATATCTTTTCATGAGAGTTGTACCACTGGGCAAGGGGGACTCCTCCTTCCCTCCACACCGCGTGAGTTGACTACCATCGCATGCATTTCACGTAAAATAATGCGTTTTGTTGTAAGCAGTATGTTCATTTGACAATATTTCGAGATTTTCCAATATCGCTAGAGATCCAAATCCAAACTTCCAAACTAATATTATAAATGCGAAAGTAACTCTGTCTGTCTGTCTTTCTGTCTGTCTGTCTGTCTTTGCTTCACGCCAAAACTACTGAACCGATTTGTGTGAAATTTGGTACAGACATAGTTTGGAACTTGAGAAAGGACATAGGATAGTTATTATTACAAAAAATAAAATAAAAAGTATTCCGGACATACAGCGCCATCTATTGGTCAAGAGTCGGCATCAATTCAGTACTGAAAATTCATCGGAAATATATCTGCCGGAAGTCACTATTCCACGCGAACGAAGTCGCGGGCAAAAGCTAGTATTACAATATAACGTATTTGACAATTTTACGGTGACATACATATTAGTGATTATGTCTGTACTACATAGTGTAGTGTATGATCTATATGTCTAGACTATCTCTCTAGTGTTTAGTCTACTGCTTCATAGTGGACTCAGCTCGGTTTGAATTTAGTGGACGATTGGTTTATTTTTGGGTACTAAGGTTCGCATTAGGTATGCTCTGATAGTATTAGGATATTGGGTAATTGGCTCTTAGCTTTGCAATAACCTCGGCACGGGCTGATGGAAGGCTACGCTGACCTAGGTTAATACGTGGATTATCTAAGTCGAGATTATTTGTATTCCTAACTGACTTCTAAAAAGGAGGAGATTATATTTTCCATTAGTACCTTTTTTCATTAGTGTACACTGATTTCTCCCTGATTACTCATGTAAATAAAAAATAAGTAAAAACTAACTTTACTCTCGAAAGTCGTTGGCAAAAAAAGTGAATAAAACTAACAAAAGTCACCGACTTCCGAAAGTAAAGTCCGCAATTTTTATTGGAATAATTTTTGTATCTAAGTATCTGGATTTTAAAAGAAACCTTGAAACTATCCCGAGAAGAAATGTCGAAACAAAATCACGGGGACTTTGTTTCGTCACTACTTCTCAGGATAATCCAATTGCTATCATCGACCGCATTTTTTTTTATGTAGGTTTTAGTGATTGCGATTTCTAACAAACAAACAACCTCTTACCCCAAACGCATACATATATACCGTCTCCGTTCCGTCGTGGGTAATAAAACGGAATTTTATTTAATTTCTTTATAGGGGAAGGTGTATCTAATAAGTTTTCTAATATTCACAATATACAATCTGTAAAAGAAAAGATGTAGTCATACGAAAGGGTGTGCTACAGACCATCAAACTGAACCACTTTCTCCATGGAACCACCATCGTAATCGCGAAAAAATAATCAGCTGTCTCATACATTTAGGTCCATGTTCACCGAGAAGACAACAGTCTGATTATCTAAAAACAGCTGTCAATGTGACATGTTCCCATACAAAAATGTGTTTTAAACAGCTGTTTTTTGATAATCGTCCGTCATCTTTTTGGTGAACATGGACCTTAGTCGAGTAGGTGTTGAAATTTTGTATGGGCCGTTGATTATTTTTCGCGATAACGATGGTGGTCCCATGGAGAAAGTTGTTTAGTATGATGGTCTGTAGCACACCCTTTCGTATGAATATACCGTTTCTATTACACGTTCGATATAACTTTGTAATCACTCCATCTTGACGAAAGTATTTCCCAGAGTGCTGGCCACTGCACTGAACAGCCTCTGTTCATTAAAGTGTAGGTACTCAAGTGATACACAGCAAGATAATTATAATTACGACGATAAGCGCGGTGGGGTCATCAGGCAGGTCCTTTGAGCGCATTAACTGCTGTCAAATTGTTGTGTAGACTTGAGTAACGATAGATAGCAGCATATTATTATAAAGAGGTAAGATTTATATTTTTGTATGTTACGAATAAAGTTCGAAACTACTGGAGCGATTTGAAAAATTCCTTCAGCAATGGATAGCTACGTTAACTATACGGGTTAAACCGCGTGGCGTCCGCTTGTTTTTATTAAATACTAGCTTCTGCCAACGGCTTCGCCCGCGTGAAGTTTGATTATTGTCCCATGGGATCTTAATACCGGGATAAAAAGTATCCTATGTTCTAATCCAGGTTATAAGCTATCTGTGTGCAAAATTTCATCCAAATCCGTTCAGTAGTTTTCGCGTGAAAGCGTAACAAACAAACTTACATTCACATTTATAATATTACTAGCGGACGTCCCGCGGTTTCACCCGCATAGTTCCCGTTCCCGTGGGAGTACGGGGATAAAATATATCCTATGTTACTCGTGGATAATGTAGCTTTCGAATGGTGAAAGAATTTTTAAAAACGGTCCAGTAGTTTTTAAGCCTATTCATTACAACCAAACAAACAAACAAACAAAGTTTTCCTTTTTATAATATTAGTATAGAGTATAGATATAGATAAGTAGGGATTTTTATTAGTGTCTTTTCAGTTTCTGTTCCAATTTTGTAGGTTAATATATTATGCTCCTGAAAACATCGTTTGAAGTACCCACAACGATTTGTTGTAATGATTTCAGACAGCATTGACAGTGACGCAAACCATAATATCTTTGGAATATTGTAGGTATAAGGTCACCTATATGTGTCGAGGTTTTGTCTACGTTTTGTGTGGATTTAATTTTGCCACACTACCTCCACTAATATTTTGTAAGTTAATGGTGTAATTTGGAGATCGCCACTTTTCATATTCAGAAGTGTCCTAAAGTACCCACTGTATGTAGGACGCTTCTACATTTTTTCAACGTTTTTTTATACAGGTACCTACCAACTTCCATAAAAAAAGTTCACCATTCTTCAGAGTTCAGATCTTTAACCACCTAGGTTAGGTTACTTTTTTCAGTCTACCAGTTTCTAAACTCTACTAACTGTTAAACATCATCGTGGGAGCCTGACTACCTCAATGCGGTAATGTGTGTCCTGGTCCTTGAAAACCTACCCTAACCCGTCATTCCATTCCTAACCTTACACCTCCTAACAGAAAGACCATTTTCTCTTTTACTGCATTTTTGAGGACTTAGAAAATCAGCTTCAAATCCTCACTCCGTTCTCAATCTTATACCGTTATATAAATAAGGAACAGTTTTTCTTGGCTATGGTCTTAAGGGCCAGGAGACGTTAATTGACAATGGTAAGCTTCTGTAATACAAGTATAGTGATTGTTTGGTTGTTATGATACTCATCATGGTCTTAAGATGAGTGTCAATTTGTTTGAGATACTTGAGATATTTATTACTATTTAGTAGTTGGATATTTAATTAATGGGATGGGAATTTATATAGGTATAGTCAGGGTTCTAAACTTTTCTTCACTGGTTTATGTGAAAAGTTTTTCATTGACTGCAAATATGTGTATAAACAGCCGATCTATAGTCAATTTTTAGGTTAAGCCGCGCGGCTGGCCCTGACCCCCCATTAAATGCCAAATCCTCCGTACCTCGGAAAGCACGTTCAATTTAGACGCTTCGTGGCGCACCGCTGCGGCGCCGAAGCAGTGCGTTTGTCGTGCGCGCAGTACGGCAACCGTGCGGCGTCGATATCGCTGCAGTACCGGCGCCGAACGGTTGCCGCGCCGCGCGCTTTGTATGAAAACAAACGAACGTCCGTACGCAGTACGACAAACGCACTGCTTCGGCGCTGCAGGGGCGCGATACGAAACGTCTAAATTGAAAGCGCCCTAAGCTGTTGGTCGCAGCTGACATTTGTAGATCTTTGACAGTCGTTACAGGTTATAAGTAGTCAGTGGCCTGAAAGTCTTACAACCTGTGTCCTAACCTACTAAAATGTCAGATTTTTGGGCTGACTGACTCACACAATACTATAAAAAAAAACAATGTTAAAGCTAAGTGATAAACCAAATACTATTACCGATAATCCGACCCACGATAACCGTACACAATGTAACCGACACCGGTAAATACAGCGAAATTTGACGGTTCGAATAACGCGCCCCTCTTAAAAGCTAAAATGGAGTCAAGTGATTGTTTGCGAGTATACGATCAGCAGGCAAATCTGTGTGCGCACTGTGATCCATCACCAATCGGATAGGCTAAGAGCTGGGGAAGAAAACAAAAAGAGAAAGATAAAACATTAATTTGCGTTACATGACGCACAACGTAAAAAATACAAAAATAGAAAGTGGGCGGAAAATATGCGTTATCACACGCCACGGTGAAACAGAAATGTCGTGTTTTTGGTATGAAGATCTCGAAAACTTTGGAGACATTTTTCAGTGGGTATGGGGAGGATTATACAGGATTACACACATTGTTCTTCTTTTTTGCCGAGTGATCTTTGGACTACACCGAAGACACGGTGGCGAAATTCTGGGCTAACACATCGTTGCATTGATGGTATAGTAGGCTACTTATAAATATGTATAAATTAAGTTAAGTACCGATTCCTAAAAAAAAATATCATTAAAGAACATTCCAATGTGGTAACTGACGAGCCAATGTAGGAATCCAATAGGTTACCACAATGTTATTTGTCATTACTATAAGGATCGTTTTATTATGAGAATTATAATAGTTATACGTTATCTGAAAGATCTCTAAATTACATAGACACACACAATATTGGTAGAATAAGTATTTATTGCTTTCGTAATTTAATAAATACATCGCACGTGGGCTTAATAATACATTTTCCGGACAATGAAAAAGCCACTAATACCAAAAATCATCTAGTTCAAATCCTTGTAGAACTCCTCACTAAAACGGTTTCACTTTAAAAGCGGATGAGCAATCTATCTTCTCGCTGTCTCCTTGCCTACCCGCAGAGTAGTGCAGGGGTGGAGTCATCCATTCCCCCCTCACCGCAACACAACACTTTAATGTGCTGCGATTTGTTTGTGAAACATTTTACAACAGTTTAGAGGCAATAAGGCGATTTTGGTTTGGTGGAATCTTAAGTTCTTTATAAATCATAGTTGTGAAAATTTACTGGACTAAGGTAGATCACATTTAGACGGTGAGCTATGGGCTAGCTTGCCGTCCGTCCGTCTTATGACGACGGGCCTTGTCGACGGCGCCAGAGTGTTCCATGCCCGCCTAGCTCAAAGAGATGTCATGCCCTGGTACAAAGGGCTAAGAAGGAACAGGTTTTAGTCCGTTAAAGTCTGACACTCCCTTCCGCTCCGCCCAGAGCGGAAGGAGTCTTTAAAAAAAAAATTGTAGATCACATTGTCTTATCAAACAGTAACCCTTGATCTATTTTACTCTTTACTCATCGATTTCATTAACTTAGTGAGGTGTACCCAATAGTACCTAATACCACATTTCGCCATTACATATGAGTCCCATGTGATTAGGGCGAGCCTATTGCTCTCAACTGGATGAAATCAGACTCCGTGACAGCCACTGCAAAATTCTTTATGAAAAAACTCAATATTCTCTTTGGCCGGCCCGGGAATCGAACCCAGGACGTCTTGCTCAGCAGTCAAAAGTACTACAGAAATCTAGGATCACCGGTTACCTAACCGAATCTTTCATCATCTCACCGTCATATTATTTATGTGCCATAAAATCATTAATTTCTACACAACCACAGCGAACTCCTCACATTACTTGCTCTTTTGCTCCATTTAAACAATTTAACCCGTCATTCAATACGGTTAATATTATAAACCCTTTCTGCCGTGTCGTGCGTCAGGCGTGTTTGTTTTAACTCAATTTTAGTATCACGTTACCGAGCTTCAGGAAAAAATCCGCGGCGTTTAGAGAATGGAGTACTCAAAGTTTGGTTGGGCAGTCCGTTTTTCATGAATTTGTGTTTTTTTCTTGAGACAAAATTTAGTTTATTATTTATGGACAAAGTAGATAACACAGGAAAGTGATATAAAATATTTGGGTACATATGCACTGCTTATATCTTAGGGCAACTACAGTACTTTGACAGTTTTTAGGTCTTGTGACTAGGACTGTAGCTACATTTAATTTTCATATTTGTTTCGACAATTCAAAATTGCCTGTGTGGCCTACTTGAAATAAATACTTTGATTTTTGATTTTATCTTAAGGAAATTTCTGCCAACAGACCTGAAGACCTGAAGGAGAAATAAAAAAGACATTCAAGATATCTTCCTTTTAGCCTGTATACTGCCCCACTGTGTACTGCTGGGTAATAGCCTCCCCCAATTCTTTCCATGAGCTATTTTCCGTGCCTCCTCTGCCACCCTCGTGGTACTCGTCCAGAACGTCTCGCTGAAATTGTTCACGTAGTTTGTTTTCTGTATGTTGCCATTTCAACTCTGTTTTTGTCTTAAAATGGTTTACTAGTCTTGCTAATCAGGAGTAGCCATAATTACATTTTCACTCATAAAGTATAGTAACAGGCACGAGTTGTGAGCACAAACTGACAACTGCATTTTATATAAAATTAAACTACTGCAAATCTGTGCTCACGACTCGTGCCGGTTATTATAGACCTGAAGTAAATGTCTGCTTATCGCAAAACTAATTTGAAATTCCGATGGCGACTCTTGACTGATTACCGACAACTATGACCATCTGAATTACCACAAGCATATTGCACCTGTTCCAAAAACTGGTGCAGATACTGACTCCAGTAACACAGGTCTCACCTAGCACAGGGGTCAGGGTTTCAAATGGATATGCATAACTGCTTTCTTTCTGTCAATTGTTTTTTTATTGCCGCTTTACTGTAATTTCTGAGACAAAGTATGAACCCCCTAATTTTGGAAAAAGATAGATAATATACAGCTTTGCTGCAGCAGTAGCAGCAGAAAGCCTTGAAGATTTTTTGTTGGCTGCACAGAAAGTCTTTCCCTAAAAACAGATTGTGATAATTTCCTCAACATCAAAATCCCACATTAAAAAAAAAACGATGACAATTTAAGCAGATTATTTCCGTGGGTGGCTGGTGCTAAAGTTTGAGATACACTGTTACACATCAGTGAGGAACGACTATTAAGTAATAGTTGTGCGCCGGATGCGACTTGTAAATATTGCCGCGCGCAGCAACACATCGCGTCTGTGGAGTAGTCTTTATATTGTTGGCTATAATTATTGCAGTTTTTTGAAGTGAAAACTTCTTTAGGCGCGTTGAAAACTTTTGAGAGAGCAAAAATTATGAAACTTGCGTGACCGTCACGTACGCTTTTCGCAGCACCCGTAGCCGATTCGCTACGGCACGCGGCGTAGCTGTAGCCGATCGAAAGACTACCCCGCGTGATATTTTCTATTTCTTTATTTATGAAACGAATGTGACTAAAATAGTGATGGAAATGAATGTTTATGGAAGAAGAGGGAAAGGAAGACAAAACATGGATGGATTGTGTGATATGAAAGAGAAAAGAAGAAATGATGCCGTAGAGTCTGACAGGGGAGAATGGAAGTAGACTCCAAATAGAATGGGACGTGGGTAGGAAGATGATGATATAGTTATTTCAGTTCTTATTATATTTATTTGTTATTTTAGATGAGTCCTTGCGCAATTCGCTGCCTTGATGTAGTTTGCTTGCAAAAAACTGTACTGCGAGAATGCGTAATAGGAAAACTGAGGCAAAATACTTGGAACTTCTGGACCCAGTTGTTTAGGTTTGACGATGAATTATGAAAAAATGTATTTGAAATTTGGTTTTCACTATGTTAAGCTAACATCTTATTCAAAAGCTTTTCTGATCATACAAATATATTTTCTGTCATGCGTCTCCACAGCTTTTAGCTTCCGCTTTAAAAGCGCCAATAAATTAATTAGAACTACGTTAAAGACGTCAATAGCTTATTACACATATTCTCTACGCTATACATTATATACACCACATCACATCTACCAAGTTAAGCAATAATCACCTTTATTGCCCATCAAAATTGTCTTCACATTAGAAAATTTAGCACACAAGTTTACGCCTTTCACTAAAAATTAAAGTAAACAAAATATAGTTATTTTCGTAGTTTTTAAAATATAAATGGGGCCCATTGATGACGCTGTGTTCAATGAGATTGAAGAAAATAATTAAAAATAGTGTTAATGAGCGCACGGGAACATTTTATGGGGAATTAGACGGAGGAAGTGTCTTCACGGCCTTTTTATCTGGACTTTTTACGAGAAAAGAGGTTTTATATCCATAATTATGTGTTTTTTTTAATGTGTGTAAAGGAGAACGGATAATTTGATGCTAGTGAGGAGAAGTGCGCGTGCGCAGGGTTGCCAGATGACCGGGATGTTGATGTCACGATGGTTATAATCGACTTAAAGAACTAATTAAAATTTTAGGCTATTTTTGAGATAACATTAGAGGCGTTCTTCTGGGGAGGTGGACAGTTTAATTTACGACAGTTTCTGGCCACACTCGTCATGAAAGTTTTCCATTCTAAAAATTTCGAGGTTTAGAAGCGAAAGCTTACCAAGCCTTCGGTTTTTACTATAAACTTTATTCTCATTTTACAGATACGTTTATTTTGATCATAAGCTAGAAGTCCCAACTTCTTTATCGTGTGGTTAGTACCTAACCTGGTGTCAGAGTTTTTATGCCGCCCATGAGCCACTGTCTTGGCAATAAATGCCGTCGAGAAATATCTCTCAGGCATGCTGGTTTACTCACGATGTTTTCCTCCACCTATGCAAGTAATTATTAAACAATACGCTTATAAATCTGAAAAATCAGAGGCTTGGGTTCGAACTTCAGACCTATGACTTGGCAGTTCGACTGACTCACTACTCACCTATCACAGTTTTAGCCCCAACTTATCTATGAACAGGCAAAAAGTGTTATACAGCGTTTAATCTTAAATCTCTGACAGCCCTCATTGAACAATAGGGGTTAATGAGGTATTCACAGTCGTTAACATAAAACTGCAGAAACTGCTATAATTACTGAACACTAGCTGCCTACTTACTATCAAAGAGTTTTACACTCTTGCGCAGCTCTTTTACAGTTTGAAAAGAGAATGAGGTATCAAAACTCTTTAGTTCCTTTTTTTTTAAGTTCTAGGTTTAAGCATCTGAAACAAAACAGTGCTTAAGAAAAGCGTTAGCGTTCAAGCATTCAAAATTAAATTGCTATTTTCTATTTTTTGGAAGCTCAAGGTCTATTGGCTCGAAGTTTTTTTTGAAATAAACAAATGGGCTTACAAAACGTGATATTATATCAGCAAACGCCAATGTTGGTAAGTAAAAAATATATGTAGGTATGTATGTCCTTAGATTAATTTTCGATCGCAAATGTCACATTTATTGATATGAACTATCTAAAAAGTATGAGAATGTAAATTCTATGAAAGTTATAGTTGAGATGGAGTAGGTACGAAGTGAATTGAAAACGATTATCATTTTTTTTGCCCTGTAAAACTGGATCTTGGGTACTGACAATAGAATGTTTAGTCATCTCTTATTCCTCGTTCTTCTACCACTACTTCTACTAATTTTTAACTTCAATTGACGTCGAAAATCATTACATCCATGGCAGGCTCCAATACCACTCTTATTTTAACATAAATCTTCACAATTCCCATAGCACTTCTTTGCTAAAAAAACCTCATTCACAAATTGGCAACAGAGTGGGACCACCAAGCGTACCCTTAAAACGCATTACTGCTATCAAATGTAAAAAGGCCGTATGTGCTTAAGAAAAAAGATGTACGTACGATTTTTTTTGTCGCAGGGTCGATTAGTCGGTGCGCTTGAAGTGACCGCGCCGGTGGTCGGTGGCGACGCCCGTCGTGTCGCAGTGTCGCTCGTCTAGACATGGAACTCGAATGGTTGTGGGAAAGTGAAACGAGAGTGAGAGGCTCATGAGTTGAGGTTTTTTGAAACTAGTCAATGGTTACTCTAAAAAATAATGCCGAGATTTTAAAGTTCTGATATTCATCTGCATCCGCTTAGACTGAAAACTGATGCCAACAGAGCTAGGAAAACGACAGCAAGTCATAGTTATAAGATAAGTGAATCAATAATGAAGGGAATTAGCTTCCCAGTTGTCATAGTTCATGGTCCTTCTGATATGTTTGAGTAAATATCTTCTACTATGAAGGCCCCTTTCATTTCAATGTGTAACAGAACAATGATAAAACAATGTTAACCAAATTCAATACAAAACTAGGAAGTAATCTCGAATCACTTTCTCCTCGTTCCATTCTCACAAGTTCATAGTAGGGGGTCGCCAGTTGTCGGGTAAAGTACACTTGCGTCAATGTGGTGCGATTTTTTTGACGTCGCGACAAGTTTCAGACTGTTTTGCCTGCCGTTAAGTGGCGTGGCGAAACTCCACTAATTTGCTTTTTGCATGACCTTTTTTTTTGTTTAAAGGGTTGCCGGAGTTAAAGGTTAAAACCTTTTAAATTGTCATAAAAGAAATCCGGAGTTTTGCCGAATGGAATTGTTTAGAAGAAAGTCTGTTTGGGGGGAGTAAAAGAAAAGTAATTGTTCATTTGTTTATATAGTTAGTTATGTTGTATAAATTATGCAAGCTCAGAAATTAAATTCGAGTTCACCAACAGTAACTTTTCATTTCATCAACATCTGCCAAGCCTTTGTATCTACTACTAAAGCTACTGATAACTACAACATATTTACTGGCAAGACTGTTGGTCCGACTTTAATACTACATATAGGGTGTAAAACACCTCTTCACGAAGCCGAAAGGCACTTGTTTTCCCCATCATTGCGATCATTTTTCTGTTCTACACCATACCTGGGAACCTTCTAGTTACGGAGATATGGGGGGTCAAAGTTACAACTTTTTGACTTGTTTTTTTTTAAATACAAGTTTTTTTTGTAAGATTTTGACTTTGACCCCCGTACTATTCAATCCATCCATCAGCACAATGTTTTAAGTGCGTTAAATTGAGTTCTACCACAAAACATGATTTATAACCTCAAAAAAATAAAGTTGTTTCTCAGCAATAATTTTTGCGTAAAGTTACTTAGTTTGACGTACATAATGCTTGGTTAACGGCTTTGTAATGAGGTGGTTTACACCCTGTATATTAGAACTTTTAAAAAGTCAGTCAGAAATCAGAAGCCTAAAACTTGGCCAGACCTTTGTGTCAAAATAGCACAACTCAAACTTGATCGGTCTCATAAATAACTGGTCATAGGGCCCAAGTGCACGTCTCCTTTTAAAGGAAATGTCTCGCCGACTAGCCGACACTTCGCGTGACCTGAGCGCTGGCTCTTTGTCATTCAACGTGGCTAATTTTAATCGAAGTCTTCTGGGCACATGCCCGGATGACAGCTAGCGATGTGGAGGTGTACCTAGACGCTTAATAAAAGCATCCTGTGGTTTATGTAGTTAGTTCGTTGAGTTTAAATAAATGTATCGTTTTTAGTAGTTATTTATTTTTAATTATGCATTAAAACATTCTAAAATAAATCAACAACTATGTACTTGTGATCGACAAAAAAGAACTGCAACTTTCTTTTATTCGCACATTATTTTATTACACCACTTACAAATTAATGAACGGCACGTTATTTCAATCAACCCAAGCAACTAATATAATTATTCTTAAGACTTTGTTTGTTTGTTTCAATGTGATTTTTTTCAATCTTAGGCACTACCAGTCAGATGAGTTACGAACAACGCTGGCCACAAATAACTGGCATGAGAAAGGATTTAGGATAGTGAAGTCTCACAAACTACCAGGACGCCAGAATCTTGAAGAAGTATTTTCTACATTCCTTACTGCATGATATTCGAAATGTAGGTACATGGATTGATCAAGAGATTCCTATTAAAAATATAAAATACCTCCTTTATGATTCTGGCCTCCTGGTAGTTGGTAGATAAAAAAAAAACAATAAACCCGTAGTCAAATTATGCAATCACTCGTTACTCGTGGTCCCGGTACACGGTGGGATATGAGATATGCTGTTACTATGGATTTGTATTTTCCATCGATATATTTAGAATTCCAGGAAACAATCCCTAATGCTATGGAGCCACGGGTAATTAAAATTACCCATGGACCGGTTCACTGGGACCACGGGTAACGACATCTCATGCAAAGTACGGGAAATAATTTGTGGACGAACAAATTAATATCTCTGTGCAGTCCTAACCTCCACATCTGACATCTCCATGAAAATAATAACTGTCGGCAAGCAAAGATGAAGAAAACTAGTCAGATTTAAAAAGATGGTTACGTAATTGATTCTTGAGGAAAGATTTACGCTATATAACCTCAAGCTAAGCGTTTAGAATCGAGCAGACAGAGAAACGGTGGATAAAACCGTGGGACACAGCTAGTCTCATCATAATCGCAACAAGACAACTTCGCGATCGGTTTGATAGCAGTCGTAACGACTGTTCCCATCGCATTGTTTACACGATCACGCACATTTGGTATGGATATACTTGATGCGGTTCTCATGTCGAGATGACTTTCATCTGGATGAGTTGAGTTGTGAGTCACTGGACTTGATGAGATTGAGCGTAATCGACTTGCTGTTATATCTTTCTTTATTTTGTGGTTAGTGTCTAACCACAAAAGAAAGACGGGTTTACGTGCCATTGAGAAATATCTCTCAGGTATGCTGATTTGATTTCCTTCACCGAACCAAGTGATTTTTGTACTGAACCCGATAAATCAGGGGTTTGAACTCGAGACTTATTGAATTGGCAGTCTCGGACAGTCATATTACTAGTGCTGATGAATCGCCTATAAGAAGGTGGAAGAAAGAATCGAGAAAAACAGGGGTGCTCGTACTTTATGGACTATAATAATATCCAAACAAAAAATACTCTTAAAGACAGAACAATCTAATACAACCTGTCCACTTGTCAATAGTTTTTCGTGAATACGCCACTATATTTGAGCAGCGGTAGCGCAGTGGTAAGTCGTGGGTTCGAACCCACACAAACATAAATTTGTGTAAATTATTTCATCACCATTGCTCTCAAAACGGTGAAGGAAAACATCGTGAGGAAACCGGCATGTCCTAGAACCAATAAATTTGAAGATATATGTGACATCCACCAACTGGGCCCGCGTGGCCATTCCCTCTCAGAGAGAGGACGCCTGTGTCCCAGCAGTGGGAACATTAATAGGCTGACGATGAAGCCTATCAACTGCGATAACAGTGACGGAAAAAATATTACCATAAACAAAAATACAAGTAACAAAAACAAAGTTTTAAGAACCCGTTCGTAGCACCGTAGCAATTCTCGTAGCAAGCGTAGACCCTTCGTAGCGCTTTTTGTCTTGAAGACATTTTTTTCCTTTTTGACTTTTACCCTTCCAATCTTATTATAAACACCCAAAATAGGTGTTATTTAGTTTTTATTGTAAAGTAATTAGTAGATATTTGTGTTAACGAGGAGGGCTAGTGATGTGTTTGTTTACGAGGACATATCCGGCGCGGGCGCACGTGCGTGTAACTCGAGCCACTGCTGTAGAGTGCGACTGTTAATGCAAAGTGCGAGTTGTAGTGTTGTGCCGGGGTGTGCTGGGATATCGATAAACGTAAAATGGAAGCCACAGTAAAATTTTCAATGAAATTTTTGAAATAACAAATAAAAATAAAATAATAACGCTACATAACCTTTTTTCGTTTGTTTATTGTCTGTTTTTGAAGTGAAAACTTCTTTAGGCGCGTTGAGTACTTTTTGGTTGAACAAAAATCATGGAACTCGCGTCATTCGTTACCGAACGCTTTCATAGAACGGATTTATTTTGGATTACTTAGTTTTCACTTTTATCGGCAGTCCCCATAGAGTTTTATAGCCAAATTAGTTTTAAGGTTTAGGTATGCTAACTTCTTAAGTATAACTTCGTATTCAACCTTCGTCATCCATCATATTTTTTTTTCTATCTTTTTTACTAACTAATCTTAGTATGCACATTAATATCACATACATACCCACATTTCCATCTACTGCTACTAACAGCAGATGCAGATGTTTAAATTACACAATAAGCAATCATTCTCAATATGATTTTTAACAAACAACACGATATTACAAACTAATTTAAAAAAAAAAAAAATAAACTGAAACTAATTTATTTATTTATTTGCATCAAAGATCCATAGATGAGTTCTTATGTACACTTGGAAATTAAACAAATCATCTAGACAAATACACACGAAACAAATGCTATTATAACTAGGTTTTATATGAATAAAATTTAAATTAACACAATGTTTTTTTGTCAAATAAAATAAAGGGTGTAAAACACCTCTTAACGAAGCCGAAAGGCACTTGTTCTCCCCATCATTGCGATCATTTTTTGTTCTAGACCATACCTGGGAACCTTATAGTTACGGAGATATGGGGGGTCAAAGTTACAATTTTTTGACAATAGTTATTTTAAATACAAGTTTTTTTTTAAGATTTTAACTTTTAACACCTCCACGACCCCCGTACTATTCAACCCATCCATCAGCACAATGTTTTAAGTGCGTTACATTGAGGTCTACCACAAAACATGATTTATAACCTCGAAAAAAAAAGTTGTTTCCCAGCAATATTTTTTGCGTAAATTTACTTAGTTTTATGTAGGTACAGAATGCTTGGTTAACGGCTTTGTGATGAGGTGGTTTACACCCTGTATAAAATATATGTAGAATGTTCGTCATAAGATTTAAAATTAAAATAAGTTAATTAATTAAAAATTAATAAATAACTATAAATTATAAACCATTTTACATTTGATTTGATTGAATTTACATTTGTTTTTTTTAATTTACCTGCCCCATGTTCGATATACAGGTGCATGTAAGGCCTGCTAGTGCTGCAATAAAAAGAGCTTAATTTTGCAAACTGACATCGACTATCGATAAAACTTTATCCCATCCCTATTTAGTATTGAGAGGATGAGCGGTAATGCACTGTTTACAGTTTAGTGCATCGACAATCTGTTAATTGCGTTCAGTGCGTTTCTCGGGAATAGTCCACAAAACGAAATAAGTAGGTAGCTGTATGGAGGTAGGAAACACGCATTTCAATTTTGACAGGAATGTTTAGAAAAATAAAACGATTGAGAAGAAAACTGATTCTCTTTAAATAAATCATGGGTTACTAAACTAGAAAGATGACATATCAAGGTGTTCGAATATTTTGGACTGCTTTACTTCCGCCATTTTATTTTAATTTTAAAATGGCCGCCACTCATAGCCCTCTGTCAAAATAAAATAGCAGTGGGCATTGCTCGCAGAACGGATGGCCGATGGGCCCAAAAAATTCTGGAGTGGCGACCGCGAACCGGAAGACGTTGCGTTGGTAGACCTTCCACTAGGTGGACCGATGACCTGGTGAAGGTTGCTGGAATCCGTTGGATGCGAGTCCCACGGGACCGGTCAATGTGGCGACACTTGGGGGAGGCCTATGTCCAGCAGAGGACGTCTTTCAGCTGAAATGATGATGATGATGGTGATGATGAAACACTCAAGAAACTAACTAAAAATAAATAATAACAGCAGCCAGGGTCCAACTTGAGGTTAAGGAGCCGGCGGAGCATGCGTCGTTCATACAACTACAATACCAAAATAATTCGTAAACCAAACATATTCTTAAGGAAGTGTGTATTTATTTCGATTGGATTACATAATATCTAGGTTCCCAAATATGTATTTTAAAAGGACAATGATATTTAGACGAGATATGAGGAATTTCAAATTTCTATAGAAACTTATTTTTCTCATAACTCTTGTTTAAATCAATGTCCATTCATAATATATGAATTCCCGAGATTGTAACTTTATTGGTTCTCAGAAATTGGTGTGAAATGTGAGGTGAGGTACACCCATATTTCGCCAGTAACTTTAAGTTCCATTAAATAGCCCGGCGAGCCGACTTCAAAAACTCTGATTCCAAATACGGACTGTTAATTAGAAATTCCTGGTGGAAAAAACTCTCGTTGACCCGGGAATCGAACCGAGAATATCATGCCTAGTAGTGTTAATAACTACTAGACCAAAGAGGCAGCAATTTAATCCATGACGTCATCATCTGTCAATCCGTTTCCCAACTATGTTAGGGTCGGCTTTCAGTCTAACCAGATGCAGCTGAAAATCAGTATTCTACATAAAGCGACTGCCTATCTGACCTCCATAACCCAGTTAGTACCGGGTAGTACGATACCACTTGGTAAGACTCGTTGTCAGACTTTTTGGGCCACTGACTACCTGTAACGACTATCAAAGATGGACGTAGGAATGATCCCAAATGACAGCCGGGACCAACAGCTTAACGTGTTTTCCGAGGCACGGAGGAACTCGGCATGTAAGGGTGGTCACCCATCCACAGCCCAACCTAGGCAAGCACAGCTTAACCGACCCAAGCGGTGTTATAATTGAGCCACGAGCTACTCTTCTCTCATCTTTCGCTCGTCAATATATTATAATCTATGACTTCAATGATGTCAAATACTATCAATTATTAAAAATGGCGAAATGCACATGACCGTATTATTACAATGCCATCATGCCACTTATTCGAATCAAATAAATTGCTTCAAAAACTGCATCTAATTTACAATTTCCACTTTAAATAAGCATCATTTTCCCCTATCCACCCATCTCAGGGTGAGCGCGGCTGAATCGTCACTCATCGGCGGGAGTCTTAGGAAATTCTTCGTCCGGAAGTCGGAGCTTGGCATTTTCATAATGTCTGCACGGGCCACCTCTCCCCCCGTACTAGCAACTAGTATTCATATGATAATTTTATTTGAAGAACATTGTCAGTTGATATGGCGAAGGCTTCTGTATTTTGCTTGAGATTTTTATTCTTGTTAAAGGATGCAGCTTTTTACGTACTTAGTAGAAAGGTTTTATTAAATCCGAGTTTAAGTCTTGAGTATTTTTGGTTATATTTGGTTTTATGCTTTATCTCTAATTAAGGTCTCTGAGCTGAGTTTTATTTAATGGAATGTGGCACTTGAGCTTTTATTTACTAAACTTTAATTTCTCATTTCAAAACCGACAATCTGAATGATGTCTACTTTTGTCCTTTAATCATCATCATCATCATCGGCCTATTAATGTTCCCACTGCTGGGACAGGCCTCCTCTCTATGAGAGGGAATGGGCTAGATAATCCACCACGCGGGCCCAGTGCGGATTGGTAGATGTCACATGTCCTCGAATTTATGGTTCTAGGACATGCCGGTTTCCTTTAATCATTAAAACTTATTTATCACGCATGTGAAACTCGTACCCTATTCGCAATGACTAGTGGTCTAACACAATAGCTAAACTTAATTTAGTTAGGTGTCTATACTAGTATTATAAAGATGAAAGATTTGTATTTTTGTATGTAACGAAGAAACTTAAAAACTACTGGACTGATTTGAAAACTTCTTTCAGCAACGCATAAGCTACATTATCAGCGAGTAACATAGGCTATTATTGTATCCTCGTACTCCACGGCTACGCGGGTGAAGCCGCGTGACAAACGCTAGTATTGTCTAAGTTATACTTTTTAAAACAACAAAATAATGTTCCATATTCTCTTTTCTACCTCGAAACTCAAAAGCCTTCTCCACCCAACCTCACCGTGCCACAAGTAGGTATTCAAGCAATTTGTCGCGCGCTGATTTCCCGCGCATTCTTCACTCTCGCCGGCTCTCCGTAGTTCGAGCACCATCTTGTCCAATTACCGGCCTTCGGAGACTCTCGGCAAAACTTTGAGAGCTGACGAGTTCTGAGTTTAAAAGTAGTGTGCTTCGGTTGGCAGTAATTCTGGATTGCAAAGGTGAAGTTGGTATTAAAGGAATACTTTTTGAAAAAGGTTTAGGTAAAGAGGTGATAGTGATGAGGAAGGGAAAATTACGGTAACTACTCCTGTCTACTGTTTCATGGGAAGCTACCGACGACTAGGATTATTAGGAATACAGTTACCACTATTGGTGTGGGGAATAATAAGACATAATGTTGAGTTAGTGAACTCAAAAAGGTGGCTTATAACATAATTGTACCTCTTTTGAATGAAAGCTCTAGTAGCGTTCCAAGTGCTACTTAGTCTCTCTCTATCTCACTACGTTCAATTTTGTAAATTTTATTCTCATTATCGTAAAGCTTTGATTTGCTTAAGTGTTGACAAGTTTCATACAGATCAGACAGAAGCTGTGAGAATTTTGCGTTGTGTTTAAGAAAAGCGGAAACTATGATGGTATAATGTTTTCACTATTATTTTATTTAAGAAGAAAACCTCAAGCTTGAAACGGGAAGTCTGTATCAAGCTACAAGTATTGTAAAGGAAGTTAGAAATGTGACGATTTTTTGGTCATGTTATAGGACATGTAGTAAAATCAAAACAACAAAGTAAGTCGCCATAATCTTTATTGCACCTTTATTAAACTTAATTACTACTTTTGTACTATATACAAACGTGCGAATGCATTAACTATTAAAACATTTACCTTAAAGATATTTACAACAGTAAAACTAAACAGTAACAATTCTACTAACTACGTGCTTTGGCTAACATTACTCCATCTTGGTATTCTTTATTGCCAGATAAAAATATTAAGAACATTTCAATAAAATTACATTAATCATAACTTTTTGAGTGACCAATTTTACTAGTTTAAGAAAAAGTTTTTGATAATTTTGCATCGAATAAAAAGCTTTCCAAAAAACAGTATACTTGAATTGATTCTACATTAAAAAAAAAGTTTATGTGTGGCTTTGAAAAATTAAGTGTGACTTTATTTCCAAACATTTTAAAAATGGAACGTTCATTGGAAGTCTACATCCGATTTCTACAAAATTGCTATTTAACCTCTTTACTTAAATTATTCTTTGAAAAATCTAATTTTCTATTTCAATATTACTCGCCATACTTTCGTTACTATTCTCATTTATATCGATATGAGTTTTTGGTTTCGCTTCCGTCTTTTCTTTGTCTTTTTCTTCTGAGAATTCTTTGCTATCTGTCCGTTCAACCTGGCTTCGTTCAACGTCACAGGGTACTGGCATGCCGAACGACGAATGTCCTGGGTAGTACATGTAGGGTAGGGGCAAGTTGGGGTAGTTTACACCCAAATGGGGTCCATATAATGACTGTAACACTGCCTGGTTGTACGATTCTTGTAACAAAGCCTTATATTCGGGATTCTTCGCGAAATCAACGCCGTAGACTCCAGCAAAATGCTTCAGAATTGGCGAACTTTCCAGTAAATTCGGTGGCGTAAAAAGAGGATTTAACGTCTTCCCTAACATTGGGTTTTGATAGGACTTCAAGTCAGGTATACTCGGCTGTCCATTATTGTTAACCAAGACTTTGACTGCAACTTTTCTGGCATGATTCGCGGCAGCTGCTGCAGCTGCGAGCATGCCATTCTCCTGCATCTGCATTTGCTTTCTCTTCGTCTTGTACCGTCGATTCTGAAACCAGATCTTGACTTGGGTCTCAGTGAGTTTGAGACTCACTGCCAAGTCGGCTCTTTCGGGTCCAGAAAGGTATCTTTGCTGGCTGAATCTTCTCTCTAACTCATACACTTGTGCATGGGAGAATGCTGCTCTCGATCGTTTTTTCCTGCCGCCATTTTGGGAGTATTCGGTGATGTTATAGTTCGGGGAATGCATGATTCGTGTGTCGCTGGTCGGTGTGGAGCATTTTCTCTGGTCGTAGTGGAGACTGAAGGGTTTGTAAGCGATGTCTGAGCTTGGTGAGGAGTTGGCTCTGCGGACCGGGGAGCCAGTGGTTGATGAGCGGGAGTCGTAGTCATCTGTAACAATGGGAGAAGAGATTTAGTTTGGTTTTCTTTTGTTTTCAATGGAAAATGGAAGAAGCGATAGGTGCAAATTTATTTTCTCAGACACTAAAACAACTTTGGTCTTATGTTATGAATTAAAAGATCAAGTCGTATTAAGAACTAATCAAATGATGCTCACATGGGGACAGACAGGCGAGTACATCGTATCGTGTTTCGATAAAAAGCGCAGAATCGGATTTTGGTATGGTTCGGTACAGGTACGGACTAATTGTGGCTAGACTTTGGTAGTCAGGTATTTTACTGTAGTATCTGATAGTCTCCGGATTCCACAGCCGTAATCTGACCGTACGATATGATTTGGCCTAACGTTAAGTAGGAGTAATAAAAAACCAATCCAGGTACCTTTTTAATAAGTAACCCTAATAATTTCATTAACCCAAAAGCCACCACGAACAGAACTCCAAACTCATTAAGCTAAATTCACACGATCACAAGAAATCAATTAAATTGCTTATCGGCGCACGCCATCCGCGTATAAAGGCGTCCACACAATGGATCCATTACGCAAATTGTCGCCGGTCATTAGACGCGGTAAAAGGATGCGACGGTACGACGTAACAGTATTTTTGCGTGTGCTGCTATTGTTAAGTTCGGGGTCGTTTTTATTGTGTAGTTGACGCTTTGATGCTAATTGATGTAAGTACGAACTAAATAGGTAGGTATGGGTTGAAAGTAGGACGTCATTTGGGGTAACGACTATTGTGGTTTTGTTATTGTCTGTACTTTTGGGCATATGGCATACCTACACAAATGCCGCCAGCAGCAAAAAATAGCGTCAGTAACATGTACGTACTTGGTCAACTTTAGGTGCCTCTAGAAAGTTTATTTAAGCAAAGGCTTAATATAAATAACTTTGATATAATTTAGCATGACTTTTCACGGGACTTTTTGACCTATTTGTGATTGCATAATAATCCAAGTAAAAGCTTATTAAGACAATACGTTCATTTAATTACACTATAATCTAAAATTCACATTACAATGATAATAATAATGTCTTTCATCAAGACCTTCGTCGTTCAAAAAATCAAATCAGAAAAATTTACATTAAAACCAGACAATTCGGTAGCGAACTACAAACCTAGTAATTACTAAATTGAAAGGCTGAATAGCTTTAAGCGTCATCACTTATAATAATGAGGGGGTCGCGTAATCGCGCGAAGTGACGATTAAGTGGCGATGTCGCGGGGACGCACGAGTCACGACGCGTGACGCGCGACGCTCGGCGCGGCGGTGTGAACGCACCATTACTTTCATTGTCCAACGGTAATTATTGAAGAAGGATTTGAATTTGGAACAATCGATAGTTTGCGAGTTTATGTTTCTACATTATTTAAGTTGTTTTCTGTGGTTTTTTTAAGTGTTACAACATGGTCACAACTAGTTTTTTGATTGAGCATTTGATGGTGTCACCATCAAATGCACCACTTGTCAAACCCTACACTTCTAATTAAGGAGGTTATGTGATTGGCAGTCACCATTTTTTTAATGTATAAGTAAGCACCGAGTTGTGTGGGGCAAGAATTTGTGTGAGACACCATCATAATAAGGCAATTAATAAGACTGAAATAAAAAAATATTTCGCAAAAAAATAACCGACTTCCAAAATAAAATACTTTAGTTAGAGTGTAAAGTTACTTTATTTCCGAACTAGCCGATGCCCGCGGCTTCGCCCGCGTAAAATTATATACAAAAACCTTCCTCTTGAATCACTCTATCTATTAAAAAAAAAACCCGCATCAAAATCCGTTGCGTAGTTTTAAAGATCTAAGCATACATAGGGACAGACAGATGAGGCGGGGACTTTGTTTTATAATATGTAGTGATAGTGATAGTAAAGTGAAGTCGGTGGCTGCAAAGTCAATCATCATCATCATCATCATCATCTCAGCCGAAAGACGTCCACTGCTGACATAGGCCTCCCCCAAGTGTCGCCACATTGACCGGTCCCTTGCGACTCGCATCCACCGGATTCCCGCAACCTTCACCAGGTCGTTGTTTCATTGGCGTTAGTGAAAAGTCAATGAAACAACCAAAAGTCACGGACTTCCGGAATTAAAATTATCGGTAATTTTACAACAAGGTGGAAGCTCCACGACCAGGCACGTATCCAGGGGGGGGGGGGGGGGGATAGTTGGGATTTATCTCCCCCCGAAATCTGACTTATAATAAACGGGATCATAACCACTGCGAAGTATGTAAATTATAGTACAGTGATTAGAGCGATTTTTACACAGTTCACATGGTTGTTTCTATTTTTGCCCCGCCGGGCCCTTCCGTTCCTTTCACCATTAGGTAGTGCCAAAGTGGAGTTGACAAGCCACCTTAAGTACTTATTGTGTTTCTTTCACCTTTAGTGCCAAAGTGAAGTTGACAAGCCACCTTAAGTACTTATTGTGTTTCTTTCACCTTTAGTGCCAAAGTGGAGTTGACAAGCCACCTTAAGTACTTATTATGTTTCTTTCACCTTTAGTGCCAAAGTGGAGTTGACAAGCCTGCACCTTAAGTACTTATTGTGTTTCTTTCACCTTTAGTGCCAAAGAGGAGTTGACAAGCCACCTTAAGTAGTTATTGTGTTTCTTTCACGTTTAGTGCCAAAGTGGAGTTGACAAGCCACCTTAAGTACTTATTGTGTTTCTTTCACTTTTAGTGCTAAAGTGGAGTTGACAAGCCACCTTAAGTACTTATTGTGTTTCTTTCACCTTTAGTGCCAAAGTGGAGTTGACAAGCCACCTTCAGTACTTATTGTGTTTCTTTCACTTTTAGTGCTAAAGTGGAGTTGACAAGCCACCTTAAGTACTTATTGTGTTTCTTTCACCTTTAGTGCCAAAGTGGAGTTGACAAGCCACCTTCAGTACTTATTGTGTTTCTTTCACCTTTAGTGCCAAAGTGAAGTTGACAAGTTCCAACTTCAAATTCTCCATAATGTATGTGACTGTAGATATCTCTAAACTTAAGTGTATGAATTAGCGTGCAGATAATTAAAAATCTTGATTCCTCTAAGCAATACTTACATCATTATAGAAAACGGCCCGTAAATGACAATTATTGGTAATATTGATTTTATTTTTTAATGAATAAAAAAAAACCTTCAAAATTAGTCGCAATGGAATTGTAAATGAGCAAGCTAAAACGCTTGAAACCGCGTCATCAATATTTACCACTTACAGACAACCCGTCAATCTCATCATCCTAATGTGTTTTAGCCAGTTACTAATAGTGCACTAATACTTTGTGCCAGATAATAATAGTGCACTAATACTTTAAGCCAGATATAATAGTGCACTAATACTAACACACTCAGTGAAACTGCTTCGTCATTGCTCTCATCTTGAAGCAGTACAATGGATGACTGTTGTCTATTTTTGATACCAGTTTATGCCGTGATTTCGCCCGTGTGGAGGTCGGTAATAGCGTGCTACCGGGATAAAAAGTATACTATGTGTTAATCCAGGTTATAAACCACCTGTGTGCCAAATTTCATCCAAATCCGTTCAGTAGTTTTTGCGTGAAAAATAACCAAACATCCATTCATCCACCAGCCGACTCTCACCAGCTTCGCCTTAGTGATGGAATTTCATGCAAACTTTCAACCACTATTTCACTCGCTTAGGGTTGAATTTTCCAAAAACCTTTCATAGCACGCCTACGTCATAACAGCTAAGTACCTATTTATACGATTTTTTTTGCCCGATCCGTCATGTAGTTGGAGCTTTGCTTAGCGAGAAATTAATTATATTGGTGAGTCGCAATGACATTAGGTACCTATAGGTCACCGTAGACTGGCTACCAAACAGAAAACAAAATCATAGAAAAACTTTCATCTCTTATACATATCCGTTCATGTGATATTTTGCCTAATTCGGCACACTGTCCACTCAAATCTGTGTGGTTCTTTCTTCAAAAGACCATCTCAGACACTTATCTGCATAGTCCTCATGTGAGTTTACCAAGGTTATGTCTGAACCTTAAAAGAGACCTATGACTTTATTCTCAGAATAATCAGGTACGAAACACCGGCCCCATCTAGTTTTAAAAGATGACGTGTAAAAGAGTTTGTAAAAACCTATTTGCAAAATAAATTTCATTAATCATTACGCTTTTATTCACATCGACCAGTTCCAGTTAATTATTGCAAGAATGTATTTTTAAATACATTATTTTGATCCCGTGTATCGTATATTTAAATGCGTTTGCGTAGTTGTACTCTATTCTTGATTCAACCTTTATGACTTTTAAGTAGGCGAGAGTTTAATTACAGACTAGAGGGTCTTAATGACGTAAAAAGGGAATTAAGATCGCAGTAAGGGCAGTAACGTTTACTTATCCGTCTGTCAATAAAAAAAACGAATAGGGTAATCAATCTGTCAAATGTGGTGTTCGTGGCAATAAAATTGGAAACAATTAAATTATAATGGTCATGACTCATGGAGGAGCTTTCATTCACAACGTAACGTTACATTATACAATAATTATAAAATCATATTTAATTGTCAAAAGTTTGGGTGCAATGACAATCGAAGGTGCCAAGATGAACCGATGTGAGTTAAGTAATCTGTGTGTGAACACTCTCAAATGTCTCAGCATTCAGCATATTTCGAAAAGAAAAAGAAAAGTAGGCGACAAAATATTTATAATCACTACTAAAACGCAAACGAACCTGATAATTCCGTGACGGGATACTGGTTCTTCCTCGACATGTCCAGCGCGCCATCACCACCAAAGTCCCGGTAGCCATTGCAGTCATCATAATACTTCAGTCCTTTCTCTAAAGCCTCCTTCTTCACTCCATAACCATCCTCCTTGCCGAAACAACTGGCCGGCTTCCCCAAAAAGTTCATCTTCCCGCCAAAACTCTCCGAACAAAACATTCCATTTTCAAATTCACACTTTCCCTCGTTCTCTTTCGTCAAAATGTCATTAATCGAAAAAGGTGTCGTCAAATTAGGCTTCTCACAATCTTGCAAAGTTAAAGACTCTTTGAAATTCTTCAATTTAGATTCCATTTTTTTTAATTTAAACACATGAGTTTACACTTCACCGCGCGGTCCTGACTCGCCTCACCGCAAAAGCGTTCCTCAAACGAATAAACTTTGGGTGATAGATTGCCCGCCTGTTTGACGTGTTTAAGCCTTAGAGGGAGACAGAGCTATATAGCCGCTTTCTGTGTTCTGTCAGGGTAGAGTAAGACAGCGATACTTTAAGGCGGTCGTTTTTTAAAAAAGCTCCTGAAGTAGCGTAAGTAGTGGGGATCGTTGAGTTTTTCTTGAAGATGTTTACGTGAATGCGATTTGATCGCTTAGGTCACATGCAGATTGTAACGCTGTCGTGAAGTGGCCGCTGAGTGAACATTTTCGCCAGAATTCATGCGGCCACGTGAAAATTTTCTGAGGACTATCATTATGAGAGAAAGGTTGTTCTTGGGGATGCTGTTCAGATGAAATATTAGATGAAATTAAATCACTTATTCATTTAATATGTTATGAATTAATTTTATCCTTAACTGATTAAAAGCTCAAAGCTTATGTTCCGAAATTCCTAAAATTTCCTTCTAAAGTATAACAAGGAACCATGAATATCTACCCTAAGCTCAGTCTAAGATCTAACCATTATTGTATAACCAAAAAAGGCAGCGTGATGCCTTTTTTTTTGAAAAATATTATTTGGTACTGAAACATATATTATCAGGAATCAGCTGAAAATGTCTATGTATGACAGGACAATTTAAAAAAAAAACTCTTTATTCTCTATCCATTGATATAATACCTATCCATTAATGAACAGCTGCGTTTGCACGCGAACTTTACCTAAGTTAAAAACTTTATAGGTACCTACTTAGTTAAGTTTAGAATCATCAGTCTGTTAGATATCAACAGTACAATAAATCAGTAATATCGCAGCCAATCCGCAGAGGCCCCACTATTTCGTTGCATCGTCCACATAATCCAATTTCCATAGGCACCCGCCGTTAACGCGCGCTTTATCTGTAAGTACTTGACAAGTGTCTATCTATCCCTTTCGCACCTACATCCAGCTCTCATGCCCTAGTTCACCCGTCCCTTTTCCCCATTAGAGCCCCATTTAAACCGACCAATCACGTCCCACCGTCTCTTGTGACGGACCAATAAAAGAAGTGGGTGAGTGGAAGTGTCAACATAAATTTTCTTTATAATTTTCGAATGCGGAAAATTCGTTCTTATGTTTTTGTTGAGCGTGGTTTGTAATTGGAAGCGCTCGAGATGTTTCCTTGTTTCTTGAGAATTTGTGATTTATTTTTGGAAATACTGGTAATGTGGAAGTTTATTTTATTTAGAGTGGTATGTAAATGTAAATATTACATAGAGTACTGGATTATTTTGGTTTTATCTGTGGATTGTGCAGCCAGAAGGTGTCGTGGCAGACTTCGTAGAAGATGGCGGGATGAGCCGGACAAAACCTACGACCATTGGTCCACATGAGCCCTAGATGGAAACAACTGGAAGTCATGAGGAGAGGCCTTTGCCCAGCAGTGTGATGACACAGGCTAACAGTAGCAGTACTTACCATCAATGTGGATTAAGTATATTTGTAGGTCCTAAATCGGAATCCTAGACTAGGTACCTACTTACCTACTTTTCAGCAACTACCTGAAGCCTTACTAATTACTAGCAATAGATTTATTTATTAATAAGCTACTAACTACTCAGAATTATTCTTTTTAATATGAGGGTCTATCTGTTTGTAACTTTGAGTAAAGGAAATCAAACATTAAACGTTTTGCTTAAGTAGAAATGAGATTATTCGTCGAACCCGTAACACTTGATTTCGAACCCCATTGTATGAAAATGAGAACTCCATTCCAAAACTGCAAACTTTTATCCCATGGAAAACTTCCAGAAAAACTCAATAGAACATTCATAGTGAATTCAGACGAAATGCTTTAGAAAGCCTAGCTATAGGCTACCATCAATGTTTTCCTGAATTTGAAAATCGAAATTTGAAAATTGTGAACTCTCTTTCAGAAACTTTAAACACAATTGAGTAGGGTTTTAAAACGTTTTCAATTGAAAATGAAATACAACAGCGAACCAGTTGCATGTTAAAATAAAACGAATTCAAATAAATTGACCCAAATAAACCACTTAACCTTAATACCAAAGACAATAAAGCCCAAATTAAAGCTCCACTTAACAACGAATCGAGTTTAATCGATGCTCGTCTCGATTGATTGATTATCGGTATAATATCGATATGGCTCGCTCGGCTGACCGCAAACACACCACTTATGAACACTTAGCTCTGACCACTTATGAGTGTTTTCTGTATATAGAGGAAGGAATCGGTAGAACAGATTGGTTGGTAATTAAAAAATAAGTTTGTAATGTTTTTTTTTAATACCTCATGGAGGGAAGAGCTATGGGGCAAGCCTTCGCGTTGTAGGTTGATGAACCTTTTTTTTTTAAACCATTTTCTTTTTTTAAAGTTCGCCGTTCTGTTAAACCGCCATTGATAGATGGCGAGTCGAATTCCAGAGACGGGGCCTTTGGTAGATAATAAAATAAGTACAAAACATCACGCCTGTAAACCTGAAGGGTTCAGCAGAAGTGTACCTAATACTTAGTACACTCGCATTTCGCCAGTTATGTTAAAGTTCCATGTTATAGGGAGCGAGCCTATTGCCATCAACCGGGCACAAAACCAGACTTTAACAGATAATGTACTAAAATATTATGTCAAAATGCATTGTCTGCAACCGCCTTCAGTCCGCCATGTGCCCGTAACAGTTTTAAACTTTATTGAGCTTTAAATAACTTACATAAATACACAAATTCACACCTTTTTTCCATGGAGGTAGGCGAAAACCCTACAGAACACACCCGACCGACCACAGAACGCTACCTACTGCGATCTCTCCACCACTCCTCTCCCCTACCAGGAGAACCTACCTACCTACCTCCCCTATCCCCCTAAGGGATAGAGTGCAGTGCGATGCGCGCTCGAACACGGACGTGTTTCCACTGTGCACGGCACGAATTATATTCGCGTGTTGCGCGGCCATAGCCGCTGCCCGTAATCACTATGAGTTCCAAACAACTTATAGTGAATGAGTTGCTGGCATTCCTAGTCCATGCCATCGACTACATGGACGAGGTGAGCATCCTGCAGATATGCCGGTCCAATTTCAAGGAGGACGACATCAGCAGCGGGAAACTGTTGCTCTTTCAGTCTCTTGGGAAACTAGACCAGATGCCCTCTCGGCGCAGACATGGAACCGAGAAGAGTCTTCAGGATATCATCGATATGCTGAAGAAGACGGACCCGGACGACGTGCCAGATTTCGTGGCGAAGCAGCTAAGTAAACTGCCTCCCGTCACTTTCGATCACGTCGACGTTACAAGGCTGCTAAAGGACATCACTTCCTTGAAAGCGGAGATGACCAAGATGCAGTCCAGAATGGAGGTTTCAGAAGAAGCCAATGCCGAACTACGTGCAGAAATAGCATTATTGCGCAACGTTGGTTCGGAAATTGGGTCACCAGAGGCCTCAAAGGTGAACAATCGTCGAGGGGCGCAAAATGCAACCATCGGCAGTTTTAGATCGGCGAACACAAGTGCGTCACCAGCTGCCGATAACGCTGAGCAAGCGCCGCCCGCCACCGTCGTCGCCCGCGCCACAACACCGGCTGCGGATACGTCACGCGTAGGTACGTCGACCCCTAAACGTGCCTACGCTGCTATTGTCACTAGCGGTAAACCTGATGCGTCGCTGCCTAAGCGACAAACCAGAAAAGGGGAAAAAATGAAAATGGGTGCTCAATCTGCCCTGGCTGCGGTCCATAGCTCCGTGCCAAGAACGAGCCAAGTTGATGAGGAGGGATTCACGAAAGTGGAAAGGAGGAGGAAGAAGAAGCCCTGTTCTCGCAACCTGTGCGGTACCGCTCCGAGTGGACCCAACATGCTGCTGCGTCCTGCAGTGCCTACGACGCAGCTGTACCTTTCACGTCTGCATCACTCAACTACAACTGAGGAAGTGGTGCAGTATTTGAAAGTGAAGACCAACTGGACTCTGAGGGTTGAAAGGTTGGAATCGCGCCACAATATCAACTTCAAGTCATTCGTGGTACGAGTTCCAACCAACCATCTACAGACCTGCATGAAGGAGGACTTTTGGCCGAAGGGTGTCGTTTATCGACGTTTCCGAGGACGGTTACGCTTCACCACGCAGCGAAACACGACGCCGTCAACTTTACGTGTATAGTTATAGTTTCATAAGGTTTAAATTATGTATTAGTATATTTGATATTGCTGTTATATGTTATTTTGTGTATTTTGTCTATGGGCCATAGTTGCCTGATAATAAAATGATTATTATTATTATTATAGAGGTAGGGGAGAGGAGGATAGGGATAGGTCCCTATCCTCCTATCTCTCCTCTACTCCTTTTGCGTCCACGTTTGTACATCGGGTCATACAACAGACCTTCCTGAATAACCTCGCCAGTAAAGTCAGTGTATGTATCCTAGGTACTTAGAATGATTTTGATACTGGATATATTATTTTAATAACAAAAATTTTGGTGAATTAATAAAATAAAAAAAATAAAACTTGGTAGAGCGTTGTCCAACTGACCGCAGTGACTCAAGACGAAAGTCTATGACCAGTGTGTGTTACCAGTGATTACATACGGGACCGAGACGTGGTCGCTCACAATGGGCCTTATCAAAAGGCTTAAAGTCACCCAAAGGGCAATGGAGAGGGCTATGCTCGGAGTTTCCTTGCGTGATCGAATCAGAAATGAAGAACCAAGGTCACCGACGTAACCCGAAGAATTGCCAAACTTAAGTGGCAGTGAGCAGGTCACATTGCTCGCAGAACGGATGGCCGATGGGCCGAAAAATTCTGGAGTGGCAACCGCGAACCAGAAGACGTTACGTTTGAAGACCTGCCACCGTAGTCATGCTTGAGTCGTGATTTCTTTCCTAAATCATATTAAGCTTTATTAACCTCGGGTAAGTAAATTAAAGGTCAGTTGTGCACATTCCGAGGTCTATGGCACACCACTTGATGGCAACCGATATCCTGAGCGAACATCATCTAAATGAAATATAAAACGCTTACAACAGCTTCCTTATTTGTGAGTAGCTTACTTAATAGATATATTATTATGTATGTACTTACTTACTTTGTTGTTGTGATAGTACAATTCGGACGACTCGAACGGCGTAGCGGTAGTGAGGCTGCCTTACGTTCTTAGGGTCCTGGGTTCGAATCCCGGTAGGAGCAAATGTTTGTGTGATGAGCATGGACATTTGTTTCCGAGTCATGGATGTTTATATGTATAATAAGTATGTATTTACAAACATAAAAGTATAATTATGTAGTATATCAACTATTTGGTGTCCACGACACAAGCCTTGCTTAGTGTGGCACTAGATGGCACTGTGTGATAATGTCCAGCGATATTTATTTATTTAATTTATTAAGAAACAAAGAATAAAACATGCGAGACAGTCTTTGGGGACTACTGATAGAAGAGTAAAACTCGTAGCGGATCGGCTACGAGTGCTACGAAGCGTTAGGTGACGGTCACGCGAGTTCCATGATTTTTGTTCACCTCAAATAGTACCTAAAGAAGTTTTCACTTCAAAAACATTTGCACCATAAGTAACTATAGATGATTAGATGCGACTTCCTTACAAATCACAATCTAGATTGTGTCAGCGTCAATAAAGAACTAAGGGGAGATACTCATTCTTACCGGTCGCTGCAGCATTATGTCTTCTTCTTCTATATTTCTCTATAACTCGTCATCTCTTCAGACACCTCCTTTCTAGCCATATAAGTACTCCTTCACACAGTCTAGTCCTTCCATCGTTTGTTTGGTCTTCCTCTACTCTCACTACATTTTCCTCATTCCTCCGCATTATATGTACCTATGATGTACATGTGCTCATACGACGATATCAGATGGTATATAGTACATTTTGATACAAGTGGAGACAGTTTGTTATTGTAGTTCGAGGCCTGTAAAACAATAAGATTTAAATCATAGTCTCGTAATAATTCATGACACAAATATTTTACATTCTTTTATTTTATTTCTTCAAAAGTGTATTGAAAAACATCGTTTGATACACGTGGACATTTGTTATTGCAGTTCTGGGCTCAAAATCACCCTCGCCTACGGCTCGTGTGTTAATACCGCCTCGAACGACATTATCAAACTCCACTTCAAAATGTACTATTCTAAATTACCATGCGGTATCGTATCGTAGCTGTAATACAGAGATAAAAAGCGTCGAAAAATTCTGTCCTTAAACCAGGTCTTGGATTCTCTGTGTGCCAAATCCGTTCAACCGTAAAAACCTAAAAAAGGTTATACTTACCCGCCTTATTAAGGATTGTAACAATTCTTCAAAGTTTTCTGTTTTCTGTTAGAATCCAAGCAAGCTCTTTCTCGTTGTAGGTACTGTACCATATAATACCAATTTATATCCCTTGGTATTATAGAAAACATAATCTGCTCTATCCTACATGATGTTGTAAAAACAGAAAAAAAAATTACATTGATTAGTTCGTCTTGAACTTAAAAGAATAGGACCGGAAACAACCGCTAAACAAGACACCGATTGATCATTTCTTCTTCCACACTTCAAAACCTTTCAATTTAAGAACATCAATAGCTTTTGACTTTCAAACCAATTCCAATTTTAAACAAAAGAAAAAATAAGTGCTCTTCGAAATTCAAAACCGAGAAATCAATGTGTGAACATCAAAATGATCTTTCTCTTTTTACTTTCAAACCAATTTAAAAAAGGAACAAAAGTGCCACTTACCAAACAAAGGAGTTGTTAATTGAATCGAATAGAGGTGTAATTGATTCAGTCGATCGGTTTACAAAAGATAATCGAGTACTCACAAAAGGAAGAATCGACTTAATGCGTTCCGGATTGTTCAGGCGCGTTCACCGTGATGTGGTGTGTGTTTGAGGAGGGGAACGGTATTTGCATTTGAGGGAATCGATTACGTTGTTTTGGGTTGCTCAAAAGGTTTCATGAGAAATGTAGATAGTACATAGGTAAATAGTGTATGCCAAGTATTCCAGTTTCAGTTTTACACACAAGCAGTTTTTTTAATAACACGCCCCTGAACATGATCTGAACACACGCGTATTGGGCAGTAGTGATGGCCGGAGGAAAAGTCTGCGACTTACGAGTTCTGGGTCCTAATTCGTACCCACTACCCAGCCTATTATACTTATACCTGCATTGCTCTCAAAAAGGTGAAGGAAAACTGAAGAAAGCCCATACCATAGAACGAAAAATTCGAAGGCTACCTTATGTATGTCATTCATCAACTCGCACTGTTCCTGCTTGCTCCCACTCCCTCTCATAGAATGGTCTGTTTGGAATGGTTTGTGTGTGTGTTGTACTATTCTGTTCCCCACCAGTCACTATAGCTAAGGGTGTAAAAAAC
Source organism: Xestia ashworthii (assembly GCA_950022955.1). NCBI lineage: Eukaryota > Metazoa > Arthropoda > Insecta > Lepidoptera > Noctuidae > Xestia > Xestia ashworthii. The sequence goes on along the minus strand of OX465570.1, from coordinate 13,508,266 downwards.
CTGCCCGGGTGTTTCCACTGCGAGGATCGACCGGAGGACACGGTGGAGCACACGGTGGAGGTCTGCCCCGCGTGGGCGGAGCAACGCCGTGTCCTCGTAGCGGCGATCGGCGGCGGCGACCTCTCGCGTCCGGCCCTGGTTCAATCCATGGTCCGGAGCGAGACGGAATGGGAAGCCGTCACCTTCTTCTGCGAAGCAGTCATGCTAGCGAAGGAGGTGGCGGAACGCGAGAGGGAGAGAGCCTCTCTTCCCAGCCGCCGCGGGAGACGCACCGGGCGTCGGGGGCCACGTGGTGGCTACCGGCCACCGTAGAAGCAGGCCTGTGGACGGTTAGCTATGGGCTAGCTAGCCGCCCGTTCGTCTTATGACGACAGGCCGTGTCGACGGCGCGTTCGTGTTCCACGCGCGCCTCAAGGATACCTATGTCAGCACAGCGAAGGGGCCCGCAAGGGCCGAAGCCTGCCGGGGTTGCGGGCCTGTTCGAAAGAGATACCGCGGCCCCGGAACATAAAGGGCGAGCAAGGAACATGGATGGGTTTTAGTCAGTAAAAGTCTGACACTCCCTCCCGCTCCGCCCAGAGTGGGAGAAGTTATTTGATGATTTCCCATCCGAAAAAAAAAGGGTGTAAAAAACCTCGTATCAAACCGGAAAGGCACTTGTTTTCACCGTCATGGCGATCATTTTATTTACTGTACACCATACCTGGGAACCTTCTAGTTACGGAGATACCTATTGAGGGTCAACGTTCCAACTTATTGACAAGTATTTTTTAAATACATGTTTATAATGGAACATTTAATTAAACATCTCCACGACCCCCAAAAAAGGCAAAAATGACAAAGTAATTTACAGGACAGTAACCTGAAGACAGACGGGAACGACCTGCGACTCCCGCATTCCCCTAAAACGTAAGGGGAAGATTTATAAAACAATGGTTAGACCTGCTGTGTTGTATGGATCAGAGTGTTGGGCCACCAAAGGAATGAATGAAAGGCATCTGCATGTCGCGGAGATGAGAATGCTAAGGGGGATGTGTGGTGTTACGCGAATGGATAAAGTAAGGAATGAGTATATTAGAGGAAGTCTGAAAGTGGCGCCGGTGACTGAAAAGTTGTGTGGTAATCGGTTGTCGTGGTATGGGCATGTGATGCGAAGGAATGAGGAAAATGTCGTGAAAAAAGTTTTGAGTATGAATGTGGATGGGTATTTGAGTAGAGGAAGACCAAAAAAACAATGGATGGACTGTGTTAAGAAGGATATGGTAGGAAAAGAGTGTACGCGAAGTATTTCGGACTATTTGTATGTATTTTAATATTTATTCGTTTATTTTATATGCTTATTTATGTATTACCTAGTATGTAGGTACCTATTTATGTGTTTTATTTTAGGCTAACCAGATAGTATGTTTCTTTTATTGTACTCTATCACAATGCTGTCTATTTGACCCAAAGGTTGACTGGTAGAGAATGTCGTGTGGCATTAAGTCCGCCTATGTACCACTATTGTACATGAAGTTTAAATAAATAAATAATAAATAAATAAAAGAGTTGTCTGATGAGATGACGAGTAATAGATAAGTTTGGAAGTAGTAGCATGGATCATGCTGCGCTGACCACAAATAAATTGGGATAAAGACATGAGAATGATGATGAGTAACGTAAAGACAGAAGAGCACAAAGGTGCTGCCTAAAATAATCAGGGACTAGTCAATTTACTGTAGAAAATGGTTCTACTGTCTTGTATTGCTGATGACTGATTGTCTGTACACAGCTTAGAGCCATATCTTTCCAGCTACTCGGCCATAACGAGCCGAAAATTTGGCTAAAGGATTTTTTTTTAATGTCGGCCATTTAAAAAAAAAAGCCGGAGCTTTGGTTGGACACAAAAATTGTAAAATAAAAATAAGCGTTAGATTATAATTTCCATTTAAGAACTTTCTACAACTACTTGATACCTGTTAACCAACACTAATAGCTGTAATAGAAAAAGAACATTATTGGCTGAATGACCGATCACTTTTATTCAAGTCTCATACCGCCATCTATATTAAAGCTTATAAAACAAACGAAAGCTTCTTCCAAAAGTTAATGTAGTGTAGCTACTTGACGACAGATGGCGCTGTATTAAACTCTAACTGATGATTTTTTCCCATTAATCAACGAGTTGTTGTAACTTTTATTTTACTGGATATTTTAAAGAATAAGGTAATTTAAAGATTCAAGGACCCTTTTCATGCATCTTTTATGTCAGTAAGTACTGTTTTTGGTACTCTTATTTTTATCATTGTCCTACTCACCAATAGATGGCGCTGCCTAAAAGCTTTTTCAGACCGAAGCTGAAATGGTAATTAAATAACTCGCTAATTATGTTGGATTCATACTTTTCATGAATTACCTATTCAAAAACACATAAACCCCATAAATAATCACAGTTACATAGATGTAATAAAATAACTAGACAAGTAACCCTCCAAAGCTCCCCAGACACAAACCACATGGTCGTGTCATGTTTGACCGGCGTTTTATTCTGTAATTGATACGATAATCGCCCTCTGTTGTTGTGTCGGAGATTTACGTTGCATTTAATTGACTACCCCATAGCGGTGGAGTGGGGTAGAACGAGAATGTGAGGACTTTTAAATGCTCCAAGAGTCCAAGAGCATGTTATTGATGAATGAAGAATCTGAAGGAAGTTTTGTTTGTGAAAAATGTGCTTTGCGAAGTAGGTAGTACTAAGTATCTAACTTTCTATCTTATGTACAAATACAAAAATACAAAATAGTTTATTGTGCCAATTAGATATTACACTACATATATAATGTTTATGTGTTTGGAGCCTCCATTTAGGCAAACAATGCCTGTATTATAAGGCTACCTATTATTTGTTCCTATGATTGGCCATCCTGATTTCCTTTGTTACTGGAGCCACGTTTTACTGTGCCAAGGTATGAAAACTTGTACGTACGAGTATGTTGCGTTGTAATAAACGAAGCCGTCAACCAAGCATTCGGTACATCAAACTAATTAACTTCATGCAAAAATTATTGCTGGGAAACGACTTTATTTTTGGGAGTAAATAATCATGTTTTGTGGTAGAACTCAATGTACCTAACGGGGCGATTCATCCCGCGGGATCCACCTGTGTGGGATGAGTTTACTAAAGAGCCCTTAAAACACTGTGCTGATGGATGGATTGAATAGTACGGGGGTCATAGAGGTGGTAATAGTAAAAAAATACAGTAGAAACTAGTAGGTACTTATTAAAAAAAAAAAAACATGTTGAAAAGTTGGAACTTTAACCCCCAATATCTCGTTAACTAGAAAGTTTCCCAGGTAGGTAGGGTGTAAATCACAAAAAAAAAATCGCAATGACGGGGAGAACAAGTTCCTTTCGGCTTCGTTAAGAGGTGTTTTACACCCTTTCTTTAGCTAGGCATGAGCAAGCAGAGCAGATATGTTTCATGTTATCTGCTCTGCTTGCTCGTGCCTAACTCCAGTCCAGTTAATAAATTGAGTACGTAAGTATTAAGTTTCTTAATACACAAAAAACTTAATTTATTAGGTACATACATAGGTACTCGTCCAAACTTGATGGATATGAAAATACTATCGCTCGATAATATTTTGTCAGTTTCGTTTGACCACATCATCGCTAGCCATCCATCGGATGTCATTTAAATATTTACGAGCGATAAACACGACAAGACGAAGAAAATCCACTAGGTAGTACTTGTTACTTTATATACTTTGTAACAAGACGGTCTGTAGTAGTGGGATACGCCTGCTTGTCATGTCGCATTCGTGTGTCAAAATATCGAAAATGTCGCTATTGAGTCCTCGAAATCAAAATGTTTGTATGACCAGTGTTCCCAATGGCCGCTCTATCTCTTTTAAATTTCTTTGGGTGAGATTTAGTCAAGAGAGGAGTTCGTGGCTATACCTATAATAACAGCCGCACGGGTCGATCTTTAGGTTAAGCCGAGCTTGCCTAGGTTGGTCTGTGGATGGGTGACCATCCTAACATACCAAGTTTCCTCCGTGCCTCGGAAAGCACGTTAAGCTGTTGGTCCCGGCTGTCATTTGTAGATTTTTGACAGTCGTTACAACAGGTAGTCAGTGGCCAAAAAAAGTCTGACAACCAGTCTTATTAAATGATATCGTATTACCCAGTACTAACTGGGTTGTGGAGGTCAGATAGGCAAGCCCGACGCAAGGAAGCCGGCCCCAAGGCAGATGATTATAGGTGAGAATGATAAAGTCAATAATAATCAATATTTGCAGAAAATGTGGTAAGTAGGTACTGCCTAGTTGTAACGAGCTCTCAGTCGTAAAAATAGCTAGCAAATTATTGAACATGCATCATGTAGGTAAGTACTGTGATTGGTACGTTAACTCACATCACTCGACATGCATTATTCGATTTTTATTCTCTATTTTATTTTTTTATTTTATCCTTTGGCATTATTTACTTATTTGAACTTACAATTTGTTTCAATGCTACTTACTGTAAAATACTATAAATTGTTGTGCCCGACAGGGCCCATGTGAACTGTATTCTAACTATAAGATCTTTTAAAACACATGTGATATGCAATAAATAATTGAATTGAATTAAACTTTGAGGAAACGTTCACAATTCAGGAACTCAAAAAAAAGCCACTGATGCCGTCAACGTGGCAATGTCATCCGTGATTTAGTCGAATAAAAAATTTGACTCCACCCGGCGCTTGCATCATGTTTGCATTTTGCATATTTTTTGCGATTGGCGCCAACTAGCCTGCTTGTCCTTATTGAAGCAATAACTCACGGACCAATCTGGACATGTATACAGTCAACCGTGTGTCAATAGCAATACTGGAACTGCAAAAACCGTCCTTATTGTGACGATGAAAGGCTCTGTTGAAGTCAAACCGTTACCCTGGGCGTGCGCATGACTGTACGGAGTATAAGATCCGGAGTGACCCCTACCGTGATCGGTTTTTGTTTATGGTCGTGCCACATTGACCTTTTCGTAAAAAAAATACTTGTAGACGGTAAACTTACAAAATTGGATGTTAGAATTCAATGTGGTTTGGTTTTTCTTCAATAAAACTTAAATTTTGTAATTTCTATAATACTGTTTTGTTTAGTAGATGGACTGCGTGAAGGATGGTATGGCGAGAAGACTCCTGAAATGATGAGTCATAGAGAATTATGGAAACCTACTCTTCACCATTCACTAACCCATTTTCAGAAGAAGAAAAAGAAACACAAACACACTCTTTATTCTAGAGGAGTCTGGGTCATTGGTGGTGTGGGGGTCATGATGTAGCTGCTAAGCTGTGTTGGAATAAGATTGTCCACGCTTGCCGCATGCCCAATGAGCTGTGGGCCAACGTAGGCACTTTCTGAAGCCAGAAACAGCTAGAAGGCGTCGCTGCAGACCTCGTTTATGATTGCGGGATGCGCTGGACAAAACCAACTACCAGTGGTCCACATATCCCTGAATCGACACCACAACAACTGGAAGTCATGGGGCCTTTTCCCAGCTGTGGGATTATGCAGGCTCAGTATCAGAGACTCATAATAAGTAGTTGCCGCTTGGTTAAAATAACAAACTAAGTATGACGGATATGATAAAAAAGCTTTTCAATACGCTTTCTGCTGAACAAAACTTACCACAATTCACATAATATTTTCAACACTCACAAATTATTAATAATTCAAAATACCAACCAACCGTGAGACACAGCTTCTAATTTCCTAAAAAAACTAATTTTTGGGCGGTCGGGGGCGTCATATTGACAAAATGCCAATATAATTTATAGGCGGCGCGGCGCCGGCGGGTTTCTGCCGTTTTTTGCGGAACCCTGCGCCCGCGCACTGTGATGTGAATGTGACCTCAGAGTTGTCAGGTTATAGATAACATGCCTTTTTACACTGCAACCGCTTTTTAAGGGCTTTTTATTTTTTTTGCAGAGAATTTTGTAACTGTACTGAGTGGGTTTTTTATATGGTACGAGTACTAGTCTGATCCTGGTCTTAAGAAACCTGGTCAATAAACACAAATAGCAACAACACCTCCAGACTGACTCACACTGACTATACAGACTGCTTCGATGGTCTAGTGGTCGGAAGCGTGTGCTGAGCATGAGATCCTGTGTTCGATTCCCGAGTCAGCCAAATTGTTATTGAGTTATTCCATCAGGGCTTTTCAGTAGCAGCCAAGGAGTCCGGATTTCTGCCCGGTTGATGGCAATAAGATTGCCCTATATTACATGAGACTTAAACATAACTGGCGAAAGGTACGTACACCTCTTCCTAACCCTTCTAGGAGTACAGGTATGATGTTAATGATTCCCCAATTTCCCCAAAATCAAATAATTCCGGTTGCAAATAATCGTGCCGAGTTTTGGGTTACCTACTAGTAGCATCTAGAAAACCTTTTATGGTAAGTTTTTCGTTCAAAAGCTTTAAAATTCTAAACGTTTCTGAATTACCACCAGCTTCGGAAATGGTTAGCTCCGCGAACAGTTCTTCGGTGCCATAGTCATCAGTAGATATAATATTGAACCTTCTTGAGTGTTTTGAAATGAAAAAAAAAATTCATCCCCCCATCTCGGAAAGAGTATTTTTGCTCTTCAATATCTGAGTGCAAAAGCCCTTTTTATCGTCTTGAGGGTAAAGTAAATTTGAATTTAGAACATCGTGTGCACTAAGCATGTGAATTCAAAACTTCATTAGACCTCTATGGTGCCGAATACATCATAATTTTTTTTTTAATTTGTTAAGAACTCAGACTCGGAACCTTCTTGGTGTACTTTTTTTAATATGTTTTGCGCGCGCCATTTTCTTTTCACGTCATATTGTTAACACCTTAGGTTAAAAACAAGGAATCCAACTTGAAAACAAGTGAAAAACCTAAAATGACTACTCATTATCTAGCGACGAGGAAGTTTATTTGACGCCAACAGAATTAACTGAATTTGTTAATAATGCGCAATTTTTTTTTGCGTTTATTCATTTCCTCGCTGAGGTGTGATGAAAAGTTACGTGTTGCACTCGAGTGCAAAGATTTTTCACCTCGAGCTCTTTTGATTCCCTCGCTAACGCTCAAGATTCCTCGCTAACGCTTAAGTTTTGAATCACTCGCTTCGCTCGTGACTCAATTTTAGAATCTTTCGCTTGCTCGGTCATCAAAATTGAGCACGCGGTTAAAAAACAACTTTGCACTCTTGTATAACAAATAACTATTAGGTACTAAGACGACGTTTCACAGGTGGCCTAAAATTGCCGCTTTCACGCAGTGTGTCGATATGCGCTGCGGTACCGGCGCCGCACCGCGCGCTTTGTATGAAACCAAACGAGCGTCCAGCGCTGCAGCGCGTTGCGACACGAAGCTTCTAAATTGAAAGCGCTCTAGGAGCCAGAAATGCGAAACTTTGCATTTTCTGTCAATCTACTTTAATGCCGAGTGCGTTACAAGAAAACAAAGCTACCTTACCTTCTCTGCATGAAATGACTAACCGCCGTTTTCTATTACTTACTTACGTATAGCTGTTGGATATTTTGCTTTCTCGACTTTACCTATCGGTGCTTCTATAAACAAAGAATATCCTATCCGCGTCACTACCGGTCACTTGATTCATAGAAAAATCAAAGAAAGTTTTTCTGTGATGTTTTGCTTATAACCGTCCAGTAAGCCAAATGTCAAACAAACGCAGATAGCAACCTACCGAAACCGGCTAGTAAGTTATTGAAAATGGCCCTTAAGCTCGTTTAGATAGGTGTGTCAGAGGTTAAAACCAAACGTCCAGTGCTTCATCGAAATCACAGTAGACATCAAATACGCCTGAAATAACTGGTTCAATATCTAAACTGTTCTAATTATACTATACTCCTCATTCATTTTTCTACGTAACAACTATAAAACCCCAAATCAATATCATAAAATTTCTCAGAAGGCAACAAATCGGTTGTGGCAATGATTTTATTTTATTCGTGGGCGCCGCATCATCGCGCGGCAATTAATTGAATGAAACCGAATGGGAACATTAAACTGTGCACATGTACCGGTCACTGATAACACTAAGAAAGATCATAGTGTACAGTGGAGGACACAGTGAGGTGCCCAGCGAGAATATTATTTTGTGTGGTTGAAAATTTTGCACAGTTTCCTCGTGGTCCTCGTGGTATTTTGTCATAACAATTTTTGAACACGAGGATAAGGCCTAAAACTGCGTTAAGCGGGCGCCCGCGACGTGCAACCGTTGCGTGTCTACGCGCGTGGACACGCGCGTGGGTTCTGTGACACGCGACGGGCACCGTCGCGGGTACCTGTCGCGGCGTTTTATTTACGCAGTTTCGCTAGTTCAATTTTAACGGTGTGCATGTACAGTCGTGTCGATGGAGAGTTTAATATATTATTACGTAGCAAAACGACGACTAGCAAAAAAAAACGACAACCAGTAAGCCCGTATATTGAATCTAGATTGCTATGCGGGGAATTTGTTGTAAAGTTCGGTAAATTAAGAGAAAAAAAAAAAACCGACTTCAAAAAAAAAACCAAAAACGTGAAAAATAACTTTAGCTTCTGAAGTCGGTGACGTTTGTTTGATTGATTTATATTTTTTGTCACCGACTTCAGAAGCTTAAGTTATTTTTCACGTTTTTGGTTTTTTTTTGAAGTCGGTTTTATTTTTTTGCAAAAAAGTTTTTATTTTTCACTTTTTAGTGGTTCACATATGTGCTTGGTACACATGGAAAGTGCATACCGTTACAATTACAACAAGCCCAAACACGACTAGGATACATTGTCTCATTATGGAGTTTCGTGACTCTTGGCTTCATCATCAGATCTGATGGTAGAATGGTTCTTATCAAATGCAAATGCTTCACTTGTTGTAGAACATACCAAAATTGCTGTACGTTATCCTATTTAACATACCTAACTGTCGAAATATGGGTATACTGTACACATCTGCGTACCCCCTCAGAGCATACAGGCGTGATGTTATGTTATTTTTTTTTTTTTTTGTGCTTTATTACTAAGAACAAAATTCTTAATAATTAATTACGATCTAGCCTAAAAGACTAATAAGTAATTTAACTCTAACTTAATATGTTACGTGATAGAATATGTTAAAACTAAGAATAGTGTTCATTTGCACTTTTACACAAGTTCGTAGCACTTTCTTAGAGTCTAATATAATTTATAAAACACTATGTTCATGTGTTATTATGTATAGCACAACATTGTTACTATTACTCATTCACTTTGTACACTACACTAATTCAAAAGGTTTAGTTCTTTTTAGCCTACGCACTAAGTCTGTGTTGTCTAGCAGCTGGATTGCCTCAACATTCACGTGTCGATGGAGTCTGTGTTTGTGGGCTTCAGCAAATTTTTGGATAATGGTGGTGACGAATTCCATTTTAAGGTCACGATGAAGGTCGTCATTTCTTATGTACCAGGGTGCATTGACAGCATCCCTAAGTACTTTATTTTGGAATTGCTGGATTATTTTGACGTTGCTTTGTTTAGTGCAGCCCCAAAGTTGGATGCCATACGTCCAGATTGGCATAAGAATATGCTTGTATAGGGTTATTTTATTATGTATTGATAGACAAGATTTCCTTCCGAGTAACCAATACATACTTTTATATCGTATTTCGAGTTCCAGTCTTTTCTTTTTGACATGAGCTTTCCAACGCAACTTGGCGTCGAGAGTAATGCCAAGGTATTTGGCTGTATTAGCATAAGGTACTTGCGAACCATTTATGTAGATTGGGTGATAGTCCAAGTGTTTGTTTGTAAAGTCAATGTGAATTGATTTTGACTCATTCAGTTTGATCTTCCATTTTTGTGTCCAGTCATAAACTTTGTTCACAGCTAGTTGAACTTTTTCTACTGCTTCTCTGTGGCTTGATCCGGTAGCCATAATTGCAGTATCATCTGCAAAGGTCGCAATGGTGTTGTTTTCCAGTTCTGGGATGTCACATGTGTATAACAAGTACAAAATTGGGCCTAGCACACTTTCTTGAGGTACACCAGCTTTTATAGCTTTTAGCTCGGAATATGCGTCCTCCTGCCGTATTCTAAACATTCTGTTAGTAATGTATGACTCTAGGATATCTGCGAATTCTGGTAGCATGCGTCTGAGCTTGAATATTAGACCTGTTATGTTATGATGTTGTGTAAACAATAAACATCCAAGCGATTGCAGCAATCACGACAGATTTGCTGTCTATTATTGAAGAGTTCCGTTCCATATCTCCGAAGTTCGTGATCAGATCATGACAATATTTCTATGGGACCAACTTGGAAGTATACCCTTTCAAACAAAAAAAGAATTTTTCAAATCGGTTCAGGCGTCTTCGAGTAATCGGTGAAATTTTCACTGAAATTTTAGAAATTTTCAAATAATTCTTTGCCAATATCAAGCCATGCCGCTATTCTTGCATCTCTGTCTTTATAAAGGTCATTCGCCTGGTCCCATATGGCAGGGCGACACTGCACTTCTATAATTAGTCTTTCCGTATCGAAAGACATGATTTTCTCCGTGCGGTCCGTATCACATAGCGTTATTAACTGAACATGCATGCCGCATGCCGCTAGCGGTCCGGCGCGTGCCCCCGCGCGGGTATCCATCGCACGGAGGCGGGCACCGTTGCGCTGGTGCGGGGCCCACCTCCCCGCAACGTACACCCGCGCGGGGCTCCGCGCGGGGCCCCGCGACGGTGCACTTTTGTATGGTACCGCGCGGGCGTCCGCTTAACGCAGTTTTAGGCCTAAAAGGGCGTAAAACACCTCTTAACGAAGCCGAAAGGCGCTTGTTCTCTCCGTCATTGCGATCACGTTTTTGGTCTTCACCATACCTGGGAATCTTCTAGACGGAACCTTACGGAGTTAATGGGAGTCAAAGTTACATCTTTGTAACAAGTTATTAAAAAAAAAATGTAACTTGGACTAGGGGTGGCCCAGTGATGGCGGCCCCTACTTACGAACAGTAAGTCGTGGGTTCGTATCCAGACAGGCGCTTTACTTTGTGTAATTTCATTCATCACCTCTGCTCTCAAAACGGTGAAGGAAAACATCGTGAGGAAACCGGCATGTCCTAGAACCAAAAATTCGAAGACATGTGACATCTACCAATTCGCACTGGGCCCGCGTGGTAGATTGTAGCCCATTCCCTCTCACTGAGAGGAGGCCGTGTCCCAGCTGTGGGAACATTATAGGCTGATGATGACGATGATTTTTTTAAATACAAGTTTTTGTTGTAAGATCTTTAAACACCTCTATTACTTTATTAACATTGCTGCCATAAATTTTCTCCTATCGTAAACATTTATAAATATTAACTGTACACATCTCCTGTCCGCCAGTGTACGGCGCGGCTGGAACAGGAGTCCGGCGTCCAAATAAAAGCTAACGAGCGCGCGCACTGCACGGGGGCTTAGTAATGGTGTACACGCGCACGGCATACTGGAATCACGCAGTTTTTTGAAGTTCTTTAGGCGTGTTGAGCACTTTTTGAGTGAACAAAAATCATGGAACTCGCGTGACCGTCACTTAATGCTTCGTAGCACTCGTTTTCACTTTTATCGGCATTCACCAAGGACTGCCCCCCATGTTTTTTTTCAATCATCATCATCATCATCATCATCATCAACAGTATTTCCAAATATTTTATCCAACAAAATGGACAGACAACTGTAGGTAAATGGTGTAAGTAAAAAAATCTCTCAGCCTTTTATCTGGGGTATCAATAAAATAAAATGACGTTGTTGATATAAAATATTATTCCGTTCAGTTCTGCTTTCTTCTGCTACGGTTCTTGACTATTTACAAGTCCATGTCATATCAGCCGTTTTGAATTTTGAAGTCCTCCCACCAAACCTTGGCCATCGTTTTGTCGAAATCTTTGGCAATCATGCCGTCTAAACAAATACTCCGCCCAACTGCACCACAGTCTAATTCAAAATTAAAACACAAGTCAGTTAGTAGGTATTGGAGTTTTCTCATTTTCAGTGTCGGTTTAGTTTTCTTTTCATGCTGAAGGCTAATCACTAATGCTGAAAGTTAATTAATAGCTTTGTCTTTTGAACCTGAAGTATGTAATATGTGTCTAAAAGACAGTATCTTCGTTACGATGAATATATTAAATCAGTATGTTGTTGCTACAAATCCACGTAAAACATCAAAACTCTTAATTTAAAAAATAAAACCCTCTTCACAAAATCCAACACCGCCTCAAGGTGTACTCTCTGGTGGCATGGCATCGGTCTATCGGACCAGATCACCTTCCACCCGAGATAACCTTAAAAGCAGCACAATATTAATACATCAAACGCCCACGTGCGACGTGCGCTCGCGCAGAGTGTGCCTCGATGTTCTGGAGCAGACTCGTTCGGGAGATTCCGATACTGATTTGTTTCAAATTTGCGAGGAGAATGAAATTGTTTGGGTAATTTAGTTAGTGTAGGGTTAAATATAGATGGATTGTTTGAATCATCATCATCATCATTTCAGCCGAAAGACGTCCACTGCTGGACATAGGCCTCGCTTAAGTGTCGCCACATTGACCGGTCCCGGTCGATTGTGTGAATGTTGAACTTAATATCTCGCAGATCGGATGGCCGATAGGGCCAAAAAGTTCTGACAGAAGACGTTGCGTTGGGAGGCGTCCCACTAGGTTGACCGATGACCTGGTGAAGGTTGCGGGAATCCGTTGGATGTGAGTCGCACGGGACCGGTCAATGTGGCGACACTTGGGGAGGCCTATGTCTAGCAGTGGACGTCTTTCGGTTGAAATGATGTAATGAGCTAATATCCGAAGGATTAGTTGGATGTGTACGCGTTCATTTTTAGTCGGTTATGTTTGAGTCTAATTACATTATTATAATTTGGGACGAGCATTTGTCCATCTTTGGCAGTCGTTACAGGTGGTCAGTGGCCCAAAAAGTCTGACAACCATGCAGTTTTACCAATTGGTATCGTATTACCCAGTATTAACTGGGTTGTGGAGGTCAGATAGGCAGTCGCTAGTCGGACATAGAATTAGACTCGTGTGAGTGAAAGATAATCTTAAAAAAAAATATATAAAAATATTTTTTGTTAAATATTAAATTATTATAATTTAATATTTAACCAAAAAAGGACTGGCTTTTGGTTCCGTAGAGTATTTTTTAACTCCGTTAACATTCCACGTTATTGGGTACAGTAGGTTTTTAAAAGAATTTGCTATATACTAGAACTAAGACGAACCGATGTAAAATGTCAAAAGCTTTTAGCAAGTAAGTAATTGGTTCTTTCTTCTCATCATTGGCATTAAAATAAGATCAATGAAACACTTCAATCAGCCGCATCTGGCTAGTCTGGGAATGAACTTTATAAACCTACTTACTTAGTTCGTAGGTATTGAAAGTAAAATGACGTCACGGTTTTAATCGTCGATGGGGTTAGGCTTAAGTGTAGGTCCCTATAGAGGTGCACCCATAATTCGATAATTATGTTTGAATCCCATGTAAGGTGAGCCTATTTCTATCACCCGGGACGAAATTCAAACTCTGGGGTGCTACTGAGAAATTCTTAATGCAAAAACACAATCTCACTTTTACTATAATTATGTTGTAGTTGTGGGCTGCACCTGAAAATCAGTGACTTGTCATCTTGTGGTATATCTTTTGTTGCTATCTGGCATAATGCTGAGTTGAGTCCCTTTTGGCATTTGTTTTCTTTTATTCTAATGTCAATAAACAGACCTTTCTTTCTTTCTTTCAATAACGCTTGCCCTACCTAGCAATTTATCCCATGACCTCAGACAGTAGCGCTTGTGATTACTTGACTAAAACACAAATAATAAAAATACATACGCCTGAATAACCAGCTTCAGAAGAGAAAGATATTTTATTGCTCATTTTTACCACCAATTAATCACACATCGTCAAAAATAAACAACCAAAACAACACTAAAAAGCCAATAAAATATTGAAATTATACGACCTGTTAAACCCTCAAATACTGCACGTTAAAAATTCGCAAAAACAAAAAAGGAACTGAAATTCTTTTTATAAAAAGTTTCTAAAATCGCGCATGCTCAGCATATAAAAGCTTTTAAATGTAGAACAGGTGGCGATCCGACATTCCCATAGAGTATAGACGTGGGCACCATAGATGCAGGTCCCATGGACACGTGTAGGATCGATATCTTATCGGCTTGGCGCCGGCGCCTGCAAGGGACGCGTTGGGGATGTGGGGAAGTTAGACCAACGGTTTTGGAGCGTTTTGAACTTTGGGTTGTGCAGGATTTTACGCTGTCAAACATTTGTCTTATAATCAGTTGTTTTTGTCTAACTAATGTTAAACAATAGTGAGTCTTATTGTACTTACTTGTGTTTGTAGACTTATGTGGTAGTCCTGTGATGCCAACATCGCCAACGGACCATCTGTAGGACCTACGTATAGGCATCTATTTTTTTTTTGCTATATTTTCTTGTTGTCATTTGGTGTCTACCGAGTTAATTTATAAATAAACGCACAGTTTTTGGATCTCAAAGTTCGGCTCAGTGGCGCGGGCGGTATTGAAATGTTCAGTTTGAAATAATATTTAGATATTCATAGTAGAATTGTGAAGACGGACATTCTGAGGAAGTTTATCTTACACAGTATATATAACTTATTAACCAAGAATCTTGACAAAATAAACATAAGTGTGTATTTTTAGAGTCTTAATTATTTACGCCAAGTAACCTAACATTTTATATATACCTAAGACATGCGGGGCTGTCTTTGGGGACTGCCGATAGAAGTGAAAACAAGTATTCCAAAATAAACTTTATCTAAATTATATAGGGTGACTGGTAATTAGTGTACGAAACTTGAACACGTAATTGTGTTCAGGATAATAAACAACTTTTACTATGGGACCAAAGCTGAAATTGCGAAAAAAAAAACAGCTGTTCAGTACATAAATGAACATAAATGCACTGAACAGCTGAAAGTTTTTTCGCGATTTCAAGGTTGGTCCCATAGTAAAAGTTGTTTGTTATCATCAGCATAATCACGTGTTTAAGTTTCGTACACTAATTACCAGTCACCATATATAAGGTGGAATATTATAATATTGAACTCTTGAAGAGTTCAATATTCCAATATACTCGTATCTTGCCTTCATCGACTACTCGAAAGCCTTAGATAGTTCGACACACGATGCCATATTTGACGCTCTCAACAACCAAGAAGTCGATCCCACCTACATCAGCCTTCTCCGTAAAGTATAAATTTAAGTTACAAACGGCCGGACCACCATTCTTCATAGAAAAAGGCGTAAAGGGGACCCGCTTTCACCTAAGCTTTTTAATAGCGTTCTTGAAGAAGTGTTCAGGAAGCTAACGGCGAGTCGGGAGAGAAGCGGTATTGAAATTGTTCCACAGCGGCAGAACTGGAGCTCATGTTAAACCAACTCAGTAATGCAAGCCTCAAGGCTTGCATAATGAGTTGTTCTCATTACTGGGTTGGACTGGCGATGAACATGTCACAGACCAAAGTGATGTCGAACACCATTAAGCATAGGATCAGAGTGAATGGTGAAGAATTACAATCCATGAATACATCTACTTGGACCAGTTAGTCTCTTTCCAGTCCAGGCAAGACAAGGATGTCACAAGACGAACCGCGGCGAGAATGCCTGGAAGAGAAACTGGTCCATGAAAGAGCTTATGAAGGGACACCTTCCTTTGTCACTAAAGCGAAAAATCATGGACATGTGTATTCTTCTCATTTTGACCTATGGATCCCAGACTTGGTCTTTGACAAACATTCAAAAGTCCAAACTCAAGGTCTGCCAACGTGCAATGGAGCGCAGCATTCTAGGCGTCAAACTAACCGACCATGTACGCAACACCACACTGCGCTCCAAAACAAAAATTACTGGCGTTGCTCAAATAACGACGAAGCTAAAGTGGGACTGGACTGGCCACATCTGCCGCATACCCAATGAGCTTTGGACCAAAATAACCACTTTCTGGAGCCCTGATACAGCCAGAAGGCGTCGCGGTAGACCTCGCAGAAGATGGCGGGACGAGCTGGACAAACCAATGACCAGTGGCCAACATTAGCCCTAGATCGAATCAACTGGACATCACGGGGAGAGGCCTTTGCCCAGCAGTGGGATGGTGCAGGCTAGCAGTAACAGTAATATAAGGTGGATTTTAAGGCAACCACAGGAGCTAAATGCGAGTTTTATAATACCTAAAAGTATATGATTCACTGCCATAAACAAGACCAGAAAATATAAATGATATTCTTCAGGATATACGTTAGTATGACAGTCTTTTGAAAACATCATTCAATTATTTACTCGATAGAAAGAAATCACGAGCTTATCTCTAAAAGCTTCTTTTAACAAATAAAAACCATACTAAAAATACGTGCAAGTAAACAGTACAGGCCAATAATCCTATAAATAAGCAACATACTACTTATTAGCATCATAGTGTTTAATTTTTTTAATCCAATCAATAGATTTTTTGGAAATCGATCGAAACCACTCATATCGCACTATCGGCCCGCAGTGACAGACGTAACAACTACTTTGTAGTGCTAGCTGATTAGAACTTTATTCTAACAGTATTTCAAACGAAGTTTGAACCACCACAAATAGAGTTGCTAATTTAGCTCATGTAGTCGCCTTAACTAACCGTTCTATGAAAGTGTCAGGGACGATTGCGCGTGTTCCATGATTTTAGTTCACCTAAAATGTGCTCAAAGCGCTTAAAGAAGTTTTCACTTCAATTACGCCTGTATTTTGCGAAAGAGTAAACAGACCTGAATAGTGCAGTCAATTTCGCCAGTTATGTTTAAGTCCCATTTTCCCAACCATGCACCAATCTAATCTCAGGTTTACAAATAATTTCTGGGCAATTTCTAATAGCCCAGACCTGGGTCCGAACCCAGTACCTCAGCCTTAGTAGTAAACTGCGGACCAAATCCTAATGACATAGAAAGGGAGCGTAGAGCGTTGTCTGTTCGTGCGATTATAATAGCACGCAGATTTGCTCGCTGTTCAAGAGACGTCAAGATCACCCTGTTCAGGGCATTTTGCACGTCCTTCTATACGAGCAGTCTGTGGGTGAATTATATGCAAAAGCAGTACAGCGCTCTACGCATCCAATACAATAGGTAATGCGTTCAGGGTGCTGTTGGGGCTGCCTCGCTTCTGTAGCGCTTCGGGGATGTTTGCCGAAGCGCGCGTGGATTGTTTTCACACTACCATGCGCAAGCGGTGCACATCCCTGGTGCGGAGGGTGCGGGTCAGCCCAAACAGTATCCTGAAAGCCTTCGCCCAGCGTTTCGACTGCCAGTACGTGTGTCATTGTGACATGGTGGAAATATTATTTTAATTATTGTGAATTGAATTTTTATATTGTACTGTGTTTGATTGTATGTATTTGTTTTGAATTATTTTATGTTATGATTTCACGTTTTATAATTGGTCCTTGTTGGCTTAAATATAAATAAATAATAATAAATTTCATCACGCGTTCGAAACGCAGCGTTCCAACCGCCCGTCTCCACCAACCAACCCTCATCCGCCGCGGTATGGTAGCAATTCAGATAAAAACGATCTCTACAAATTGAACTGAAAAAATACTGAAACATTGAGAAGAGATAGGCACTTTCTGTTTTATGTTTGTTTTTTTAAAGCATTTATGTAAAATTTTATGGGGCGGCTTTTATTATGATGGATGCAGTTAATAGAGTTTTAATATTTTTATTATCTTGTTCTGATAATGTTATGAGCTTTAAAAATACTGTTTAGTGTGGGATACTAACTTATTGATTCTATTAGAATACCTAACTATTTGAAATCAGTTTGAGTGTAGTAAGAGTTTTTGTATTTTAAGATTTTTACAAGTCATGAGAAAATTGTTGATGTGTTTATTGCGTTTTGTACTAAGCCTACTGATATAAGAAAATGTCAGAGGTGGTTGTTGCAAACATACATTATCCCATTGCAAAACAACCAGTTTATTTAGACCACTGGTTGTTGGTTTTGTCCAGCTAGTCTCTTCATCTTCAACCGGGATTACAAGTGAAAAACAACAATTAAAGTAGACAATTTTATTTACAAAACAGTTCATAAAACCTATTTAATACTTTGGCGTGGCATTTTAGTACAGACGCCAGCACATCAAGCTGCCTGAAATTGTCAAATTTTCCCAATGAACCTTTTACGTAATGCTGTAGCGATAAGGTTGGAAATCTATTAAAGAAATTTGTCAGATTGTGCTAGCTTCATGTCGTGGCGTCTGTACGTTACATTGCACGGGCATGCAGTCTCTAAAACTAGACAAATAACAAAAAATAATCCTAAAAATATAATACTCTTTGGCAATCAGTCTAAAATGGCGCAGTCATTTCAACAAAAATTATCAACAAACAAAATTCAATGGAAAATACTTTTTGATTTCCGGTTCTTCGTACATTTCTTTGCGGTCATTGACTAGCATAGATTCAGTCGGGTATAAAGGTTGCATATCAGATGTTGTACCTACTTGATCCGTGTTGAGTTGCTTATTAAAATATTTGTCGCTTTGATTGTCATACGCTAGGCTATCGTCAAAGTATATGGTAGAGCTTAATTGGTCACTGGAGTAAGATTTGTCGTGGTCATATCTCGCGTCCTTGTATGCTTCATAGTTTGGAGCTGGTATCTGTGAATCTCGGTTTTCTGGCTTGAACATCTTTCTACCACTTAGAGCCTTGCTAGGCTTGGCATCGGTGGAGGTGGAAACTTCTGGAGACTTTATCCTTTTGCTCTTGTATCTTCTGTTCTGGAACCAGATCTTGACCTGCGTTGGAGACAAGTTTAGGGTCACGGCTAGCTGTTCTCTCTCAGGGGCTGTGAGGTACCGCTGGTTCCTGAAGCGTACCTCTAAGGCGTGGACTTGAGTCTGTGAGAAGAGGATCCGGGGTTTCCTTTTGGCGCTTTTGTCTTTTCTTTCCGGTTTGATGTCGCAGATAGGCGTTTCTGTTGACAACACAAAAAGAGAAGATTTAAAATCATGTGGGTTAAAACGTTAAATAAAGGACTTGGTACATAAAGAAGGAATTATCGTATCGTAAAAGGAATTTCCGCAAAATCATTCTATAAAGGAACGGCACTGGTAACTTTGATACCAATATAAAAGACACATATTTAACTGCATGTACTGGAAGACAGCTTTTGATCAAAATTAGATAAAAAGGATGCACTGAAACTTACTGTTTATTTTCCTACACAGGGCAGAAGTTTTCTCTTCCGCCGGAAACTGACTGCAAATGCTCTTCTCAATAACGCCTCTCTTTGGACCCGTCAATGAATTTGTAGGCAGCTCTCTCTCTTCATTATCTACCTTCAAAGATGCTTCCGTAGCCACATGAGGTGCAGTAACCACTTCGATGTTGTACTGGTCATAATTCTGATGATACAAATTATGGCAATAAGGGTTGTAGCTGTAGTATTCATCTATCTTATGGTCGTGGTACACATCCTGGTTCCAATAAGGCTCAATATTGGCTGGCACAGGGACGTTTGGGTACACTTGAGATAGATACTCCGGCGGGCAGTACCCTTGGCCTTGGTACACCTGTTCGTATTCATAGCCTCGTCGATCCCTCTCGTTGTACTTCCAAGTTTCGTTCCTGTCGTAATTGTAGTTCGGTTGATTGATGTTCAGGATATCCTTCACGGAAAACGGCGTCGTCAAGCTCAGATTAATCTGCCCGTCTTCAGACTTCACTCGAAAGTTTTTCTGTTCATAAATGTAATCTTTATTTTCAATTAGCTTCTCCTTTTCCATGTAAGTAACGTCGACGAATTGATAGAAGTCGTTTTTGCATTCATTGTAATTGTGTTTCAAGTTATTATTGTTGTAAGATGTCGAAACTTCGTTGTGTTGTTCGTAATTCTCCATTTTTCTGACACTGTCACTTCATTAGTCACTTTTGGGTTTTAACTAATTGTTTTACAGCCGAGTGGTAATTAAGCTGTGGTTTAAAAGGCAAGCAATGGAAGACTGATGGTGTATAGATTGGCGGCCGAAGCCAATCCACGCGGGTTAGTGTGTTGTGGGCGGGGCAATGGGGCTACATCCATCTCTGTCTTCCTCATGAAGGGCTTGTATATCGTTGTCCTTGTCGGTTGCGGTGAGGAGTGTTTACTACGGAGTGTAAATAAAGCGGATGATTTCATTTCGGAGTTGAGATGCTCTTTGATTTCGCTAATGACTTAATTATGTTGGTTTTGAAAAAAGTGTGAGTTTGATGTTTGGGATTGGTGAAGTTTGATGCGGTTTCGTTTTTGTTAAAGGATATAATTTCGTTATAAATTATTCTGTCTGATATTTTAATCATTGGCAAATCTAATTTATGGTAAAAATAGGGAGGGATTGGCACTTTTCCAAACTGTAACATTCTGCAGTGATATTTTAGCTTATCATCCATTTTGAAAACAAAATCTACCTAATTAATTAAGTATCTTTTTAGAGCTTTTTTTAAGTGAACAGAATCAACGGCATTTAAAAGTTTCTTTATTTTGGACCTAGTCCTAGGTAACCTAGGTTTTGTAGGCACTTTGACTCAAGTTTAAACTGATTTAGTTTGTACTGTAACTGGTATTTTTTGAGTTCTAAATAAATTATATGGCTGAGTTACTTATACCTACTTTCACAATATTTCAATGTGAGCTGTTTTTATACTAGCTTGTGCTTTTTTCTTCGTGGCTTTGGTCCTGTTTTGCACCAAAATTAAAACATGTCAACGTTTTATGTAGCCTATGACACTAAGGGATAATGTAGCTTCCCGTTAGTGAAATAATTTTCGGAATCGGATCAGTAGTTTCAAAGAAACCCCTACATACAAACTTATAAAAAAAATTTACCTTTTCAGTGTGAAAACAGTATAGAATATTTTTCAATTACAATAAAAATAAAAACAAAACACTGAAAAAGCGACCGTAAGCATTATAGCTTAAATTATAAATTATACTGCTTTTCCAATAAAACAAAACTTATTGCACTAACATTTCAAATACACCTTATAAACTAAAGACCAATAAATAATAAATTGTCAACAATATCACTCCTTATCGTTTGTTTGTGAGATTGGAAGGTGTTAAAACAATTGTTTACGCCCAAGTGTCGGCACTCGAGGGTTATCGAGGTTGCGGCCCTCTGTGGCTCGTAGCCGCGGATATTGGTCATGGTCGATGACAGCCGACGACATTTTTTTGGGTGACTCAACTTACGTCTGCATTTTAGGGTTAGGTTTAGTTAGATTGAAGTGCGGGGTTCTGGGACAGCTTTTGTTGTTACTTTTCAGTAATTTTTGTTAAGTACGGTTTTTATGAGCGCAAATTGTTATAAAATTAACTATACTTACATAAAAAACTGCTGGATTATTGAGTAAAAATAGTAATCTACTATTGTGAACCCAATAAAATAAATAAATGAGGTTTCAGAATATACCTAAGTACATCTATGTATATCATTTTTTTTCGATTGTTTGCGTGTTTGTTACGATTTTTATGCGGACATGTTAGTTTTATATAAAATCTAGATAATTGACTACCTACCTGCCTACCTTATACCTACCTAGCTATCTGTATAAAGTCAATTAATTACATTAACAGGTAACTTGTTGTGCAGTTTAATGGTATTTTAGCAGGAGCTCGTAAGTGTGTATTTTTTTAAAATTAAGTACTTAGGTAGTTATGAACTTTTTCAAGCCCTGAAAAAAATATGATCATTAAACCGAATTATCTAAAAACTTAACTTAGCTACTGCTTAAGTGCCAAATTAAGTTTTATTACGAAAATTAACACCACTAAAGTAAGCAACAAGCTACAACTACCGGAATGGGACATAAAACTTTTACAACTTCTTATCTTTTTTTTTGACGCAAATGTATCATTTGGTGGAGATCGTGTCAGACTCGTAAAAAGTAGACTCCTTCCGCATAGCTCAGAGGCGTAATGTGAAACTTTTGTACAGGTCTGTAACTTGAACTGGTGAATGAAACAAAGGAGCTTTTTGTTGTTTTTTTGTTTGGGTTCAAATGAGTATCTGTTGGGGATGATTTGTGTCTAGGGAGTTGTCAATGAGAATCTATTTTTAAATATTGTTATAATGGGTAGGATTTTCATTGTTATTAAGTAACACTTTAGGTTCTTTTAGGTCGAACCGTGCGAGTTTGATATCATATTTAGAAAAAATCGAAGAAAGTCTTGACAAAATCTTTTCAAGTAGGTACCTAAGTAGATACCGTATTGAATGCAGTATCTTTCACTAGTAGGTGCAGTCAATGACAAAATTGATAAGGTAAAGTACTTACTTACCACTTCTGTCAGTTTTGGAATCATCTGCATAGCCTTTAGTTTTTGTATAGGCTTCCAGTCTTACCGGATATAGCTGAATACCAGTATTTTACATGGAGCGACTGCCTATCTGACTTCCACAACCCAGTTAATACTGGGCAATACGATACCACTTGGTAAGACTGGTTGTTAGACTTTTTGGGCCACTGACTACCTGTAGATAACGACTGCCAAAGATGGTCATCGACACAAATGACAGCCGGGACCAACAGCTTAACGTAGGTATGATCGAACAAGCTATTTGGTTTACAATTTAAAATGTAATTTGTGGGTTAAACTGTAAACCAAATAGCTTGTTCGACCGTACTTTCCGAAAGGCACGGAGGAAACTCGTTATGTAAGGGTGATGGTCACCCATCCACAGACCAACCTAGGCGAGCACGGCTTAACCTAAAGATCAGCCCGAGCGGCTGTTATTATGTAGCCACGAGCTCCTCGAAAAAAATCTCGACGAAATTCTTTAAAATGTAAGTACTTATCTAAAATTACTGTGTCAATCAAGAATTTGAGATGTGTAGGTAAATGTGATAGTTTTATTCAACTCTTGTTACCGTTCCTAAATTTCTGGCAACAAAAGTATTTCGTGAAACGTGGTTTCCAATGGAGAAGAACCAACAAGAAACTCCACGGTAAGGGCTGAATGTCGCGTACGAGTATACATTGTATTCTATATAGGGTGACTGGTAATTAAGTGTACGATACTTAAACACGTGATTATGCTCATGATAACAAACAACTTTTACTATGGGACCAACCCTGAAATCGCGAAAAAAAAATCAGCTGATCAGTACATTTATGTTCGCCTTATGTACCGAACAGACGATTTTTTTTTCGCGTTTTCAGCTTTGTAACTAAAGTATCGTACACTAATTACCAGTCACCCTATATACTTAGAACCATGTACAACGTGTAAGAAAAAAGGTAAGTCATTTGAAAGGCTTTTCTACAGACCATCAAACTGAACAACTTTCTTCAAGGGACCACCATCGTAATCGTAAAAAAAAATATCAGCTGTCTCATACATTTAGTCGAGTAGGTATTGGAATTTTGTATGGGGCCGTTAATAATTTTTTCGCGATTACGATGGTAGTTCCATGGAGAAAGTTGTTCAGTTTGATGGTCTGTGGAACACCCTTTCATATGACCATACCCTTTCTGTTACACGTTGTATACTGCGACGCTGATTTGAACGGCGACCGACAACCGTATTTTGTTCTCGCTGACGTCACGGGCGACCGCACGGGACCGAACATACAGCCGAACATAGCGCGACAAGAATTCAGGCCTAAATCTTTTAAAATATTTGTCTTTTACCAATTTTAAAAGCCTCATTTTCGACGTAGGTATGTTCGTCAACCTCCACTGATGCTCCACACAACTGAACAATCACAAGGGGCGGTATAAGACAGGGGTGTACGCTACCATGATTTATGAAAATGTAAACGTAATTAGAGCTGATTGTCGAGCAAACATGGCGGTGTGTGTGCTCAGACATTACGTCGAGCGTGTGTGGAGCTTGTCGGACCAACCGGCCGTGACCTTAGCTCTGGAGGACGAAGGGTAATTAAATTATTGTGTCATGTCTCATATTTTGTGAGTTAATGACGTTCACAAGATATGGACATGAAAGCTTATAATTGGCCATATTGTTGTTATTAACTAAACTATTGTATCTGCCGATATGTTTCATGATCCGAAATTTCCGAAAAAAAAAAAAAAAAAAAAATATTTTTTGATGCGGTTGGAATGGCTTCTAATGGAAACTAACATATCTAACTGTCGAAATCTGGGCCCTGTCAAACGTTACAAATTGTAATTGTATTTCACAAGTCTTAAACTACTTACAGTACCATCGTGGAAAACTGACAACATTAGTAAGTAGGTATACCTACAATTTTACTTTTATCATTTCACTTGCTCAAAAAATGCATTTACGAAGCCTATAGAGGTACATTGTTCGAGAGTTAAAATTACGCACCATACAACGGACCGTGGGGTAAAGTATACGTACTTAATCTCATTTAAGTACCTGTTTTACTGCACTACCCCTTGAGCACCGTGCGTATTCTTTATGGGTATTTTTATTAAAAAAAAAGAATTCCTCCAAGGAATTTCACATACTTATTCATATTCATGTTCATTTATTTGCATTCCACAAGGTAAAAACATGGTGGTATCAAAAGGCTTAGAGCTAAGAACCGTTGTAGACCCTGTCAGGGCACAGCAAAATCCAATTCTGACATGCTAAAAATTAAAATATACATGAAAACGAATAATTTGATCAACAAAACAAGAAAAATAAGAAAAAATAGAGAAACATAAATGTCAACTTAACTTAAAGTTAAGTTAAAATGTCAGTCGTACACAGTAACACAGTCAAAATTAAAATAGGTAAAACGACGAGCATAAAATAAGCTGACTGATCGAACCTCCTTTTTCTTTTTCGGATGGGAAATCTTCAAATGACTTCCAGTCTGGGCGGAGCGGGAGGGAGTGTCAGACTTTTACTGACTAAAACCCAGTCATGTTCCTTCCTCGCCCTTTATGTTCCGGGGCCACAGTATCTCTTTCGAAAAGTCCCTCAGCCCCGGCAGGCTTCGGCCCTTGCGGCCCCTTCTTTTATGCTGACATATCTTTGAAGCGCGCGTGGAACACGAACGCACCGTCGACACGGCCTGTGGTCATAAGACGGACGGACTGCTAGCTAGCCCACAGCTCACCTTCTACAGGCCCGCGTCTACTGTGGCCGAGGCCACGTGGTGGCTCCACGTGGCCCCCGACGCCCGGTGCGTCTCCCGCGGCGGCTTGGGCGAGAGGTTCTCTCCCTCTCGCGTTCCGCCACCTCCTTTGCTAGCATGACTGCTTCGCAGAAGGAGGTGACGGCTTCTCATTCCGTCTCGCTCCGGACCATGGATTCAACCAGGGCCGGACGCGAAAGATCGATCCTCCTGGAAGTGCTTTTCCTCAAGGTATGTCTCACTTTAATCCAAAAGAGTAAGTAAGACGAAAGACGTAGTTCTAATTTTCAACACGTGCATGTGATGCCATTTGCAAATTCGCGCCATTTTCATAGAAACGTCAAATATTGTTGCGACTTTCCGACTGATAAACAAAATAATAATATGAGTTCAAGCGAGGAATCAGATGTTAATATGGAATATACTCCAACTGATATTTTGAATGAGGTGCAAATTGCAGAAAACAGTTTCTTGTCGCCACAATCGCGAGAGCGCTATTTAATTATTTACAAAAAAATATAGCGTGGTTAATTTAATGAATAAAAAAAACGTTGTATGTACACACGTGCAGAAACTGGACTATTATTGAACTCGTGACTATGGTAAGCCCTGGACTTCGTCTCGGGCTTACATTCATCTATTCGTTCGTAAGAACCAACTTACCGCACTAGTATTAACTATTTCTCTTTACAGCTGACAATTAGGTATTGTAAGGTTTAATAAAACATTAACAAGCGTTACGTTATGATGTTGTGCAAACATTAGGCAAAGCACCTAATACTCGTACTACTGCACTACGCCCACATTTCGCCAGTTATGTTTAAGTTCCAAGTAATAAGGGGCGAGCCTATTGCCATCAACCGGGCACAATTGCAGACTCTGTGGCTGCTACTGAAAAAATCCTGATGGAAAAACCCAAGAATACTTTTCACCTGGGAATCGAACCCGGGACCTCGTGCTCAGCTGTCGCAGTTACGGCCACTACACCAACGAGGCAGCTCAGCCCATCTCTATTTCTGTGTGAAAGGTAGCATCACTGGTTTTATTAACTTTCCTCGAATCATTACCTAGCTGATCTCTTTTTGCCTTTCTCTTGAAGTCCGGTAAGCTGCATTCCATGCCTCGTTGATAAACCTTAAGTTTCTGCAGGGTTTCTTGTGTCAATATCCATGTTTGGCAGCCGTAAGTGAGGCACGGTAGATTGCAAGTATTGAAGAGATTATTTTGGAACTTTTTTCGAATTGGTGATTATTAATTTCTTCTGAATTTAATGTTAGTTAATCACAACTGCTAAATCATAATCTGCCTAGCCTATTCCCAAATATGTTTATATAGGGTCGGCTTCCCGTCGAACCAGATGCAGCTGAGCGACTGCCTACCTGACCTCCACAACCCAGTTGGTCCCGTTAACTGGGTAAACGATACCCCCTTGGACTGGAAGACTGGTCACGACACTGATTACAACTTCCTTATTTAATTTCCTTAAATTAATTACTAAGACGGAATGAATGAACAAGATTGTATATCAAAATAGTTATTCAGATTTTATTTATATTTTTTAACGGTAACGTCGTATTGCCGTAAATGTGGATTTAGAAGGTAATACGTAGTTCTCCGTCCTTCGTTTCCTGAAGCACTTTGAAGTATTAGTAATGTATTAGTCTGCATTTCTACCTCACCCTTCAAGATTGCGGGCGTAATGTTATACTCATATTCTGTAACTTATCTTTTTAAAGCACCGTTTAAAAAAATAACTCTGGCGAATAGGAATATTAACTCTGTCTTTTTGTATTTTTTAGCAAAGTTCATAACTTATTCCCTAATGAGCGACGATAAGAGAAAATTGACCATAAATAAACTTAACAAAATATTTCAAGTTCTTGTGAACTTTTGCTAAAAAGCGTTCTCTAGCCAAACTGTCAAAAATCTTGTAATAAAGTAGCGAGTTTACGATCGAGATACGCACTTATAACTGAGTCAAGTGGCCTACATAATTCGTCGATATTTTGTCAGAAAAAAGGGTGGTTTTTACCCCCGGCGGTGGGTGGGAGTGGAGAAATAATGGTGGATATCAGATCTAACCTAGGTGCATTACATTTGAATTAGGTACCTGAAATCTTTCTTATTCGTGTGGTTAGTGCTAAATAACCCGGTGTCAGATTTTTATGGGTCTCTGACTTTGCTTTACACGTCCTCCAGAAATATCTCTCAGGCATCAGCATGCTTTTTCTCACGATGTTTTCCTAACTGTATGGAACGTCAAAGAAATATTTGATCAACTTTGGCCTACCGAGGATGCCGTGCTATTGAGCGTAATCAGCTCAGCCTATCACAGTTCATGACAGCTGGCTGGATATAGGGTTTTGGGCTCTCCAACCAAAGTTACACCAATACAGTCCATCGTGGGTACATCCAGTCTGTTCGATCCTAGTCAGCTTATGCATCTTTTGGTATTTGTTCTAAATAGGTGGGAGCTGTTCCACCGTTGTAAATAGTTATTTTTCTGAAATATATCACAGGTTTTGTATTTTTTTCATTAAATTAAAATTAATGCCATCGACGGTCTTGCAGTGACATCTGTTATCGAGTAGCAAAACTAAGTTTTAATTTGGCAATAGCGCCATCTATACACAAGTATTCGTTACCTATTAGTTTTTAACCTCACTTCGTAAGTATGTTTATGGTTCATAGATGACGCTGTTCTGTTTAAGTTTACAACAAAACGAATAGATGGCGCTTCATACAAAAATAAGTTTTGCGAAAGCACAGTAGAGGACGCTAGGACTCGCTGAAAAAAAGGTTTTGTTATTTAAACATTTTTTTGTAATCATTTAAAAACGACATTACTGTATTTTATTATTTTGTTTATAGCTCAAGTTTGTATTAGTAAAACAATTTATTGATCCAAAGATATTATTAAAGAAAGTCATGCAGTACCTACGTCGGTACTTTGGTACTTACGTATGTACCTTTTCAAAATTAGGAAGGCATTCAAAAATGTTAGTATGAATCATAATAAAATCAAACCAAACAAATAAGTGTACCAGATTAATTAGTAATTAATTGACTAATCATGTGCCGCGACCGCACGCGCGTTAAATTTCGCCGAATCACTGCGCCTATCTCAAAGACGATCGCCGAATCGACTCACCCGAGCCAAATAATCGAATAATAATCGTATAAGCCAAATTATTCGATTGTTCTAAGTCCACATCTCTGTGGGTGGGCAATCGATTGCTCGCTCAGATTACTAAATGGGTAATTCTACGTCACGCTCTGTGTAGGTACTAACAAATAATCATGTTCTTGTGTTTTGTGGAGTTATTAGATACTGGTATTCTTTGTTTTCAATACAGAATCAGACGTTGGCTTAAAGCGGTAAACAAATAATTTTATTCGATTGTGGAATAATACGCCAAGTGGTGGTGGATGTTGCTGTTTGTGCGGTGGGAGGACAAAAGAACATGATGATGGAACCTATATATATAACTGTATAATGTTCCTACGTTGTCCTAGATTTCGATTTTTGGTTTTGCACCATTTTATGGTGAGCATCCTTACCAGCTCCCGATCCCACCGGTACCTGCTTATAATAATTCTAAGCTGAAACATGAGGTTAAACCTTCTATCTAACGCAGCTTGGAGTTATTTAGCATTGCTGATGGATGGCAACACAACCAGCCTCCTGGGGACTTTCTTCATCATCACATTGAGTCTCATCTTATTCAGTAAATAATTTATATTTGATCATTGACCAACAGAACATAATATGAGTGTTACAGTTTAGAAAAGGTTTCTTGTTTATTAACTTGGCTTTGCCTGCCAATGACAGAAAGATATCTATAAAATAATATTACGAAAACTTCAAAGTGACAGAAAAACATTATATTTATTTCTTTATTTACATACAGCAAACATTTCATTATGAGAAAGTTTATTGTGTTGTGTTTAGCGACTCCCAAGAATTTGCATAAAAGGTGGATAAATAAGTAAAAGTGAAATCTCAACAAGAAAATTTTAAATATAATGTTTGGCATAATGACAAAATTTCGCCTCTTACCGAGGTACAGGCATTATCCACTCTTACGAGGCATGGTGTCCTACGCCATCATCTGGCCGACATGCAGCATCGCACAGGAGTATTTAGATCATGGTACAAATATTGCAGACGCAAACTTGGCCAGAGCAGCGCGTTTCGGATTTTTCGGGGCATTCTGTATGGCACCAGTATTCTACGGCTGGATGAAATATAGCAGTCGTTTCTTCAAGCGACAAGATCTAAAGACAGCGATGCTCAGGGCGGCCATAGAACAGGTATCGTACGGACCTGTAGCTTTGGCGTACTTTTTCTTTGGAATGAGTCTTCTTGAGATGAAGCCCATCGGAGCTTGCGTTCAAGAAGTAAAAGAAAAGTGGTGGCCGACTTACAAAATCGGCGCTGTGTATTGGCCGACGGTTCAGACGCTAAACTTTTATTTTATCTCAGAGAAGAATAGGCTTGTTTGGGTAAGCGCTGCTAGCTTTATTTGGACCGTGTTTATGGCACATATGAAGTCGAAGAAAACTTCACCAGAAACAGTATCAGAGAAGCACAGTTGAACAGAGTATTTTCAATTTTGAATAGAGTTTTAGTTGCTTTTGTTCCAGAACAGTTATTATTTCGGAGTTGAATTATATTGTAACAACTGAAGCTCGTTTAGTTTTTTTTGGTCCATCATTATCTACCTAGTCTTTTCCCAACTATGTTGGGGTCGGCTTCAGCTGAATACCTGTCTTTTATATGGAGCGACTGTTTATCTGACCTCCACAACCCTCCAAAACGTTAGTACTGGGTAATGATGTAGTTTTTTTTGGTCCATCCTTACCCTTTGAACCGCGCCCGGTTACAACATAGCCCGACTTTGTTTTTAAATAATATTATGCCAATTCTATCCTTGATAGATTTGTGATCCGGCTTTGAAAATAAATCCAGATCACTATTCTAATGGGACTGGATGGGTCACATTTCCAGGATGGTTCAGGACAGATTGGCTAAAATCCTCACACACTGGGTGCCGTTAGAGGGTGCAGTAGGTGTCTCGTCACCGAAGCCGGCCCAAAAACGCTGTCGTAACGATTTGTACTCGTTTCTGACTGATTGGTCAGAGAAGGCAAACATCGGAAGAGATGGAAAGTGGCATTTGCCCAGCAGTGGAACAGAATAGGATAAAAAAACAGCCAATGAACCAGAATGTAAGTTTTAAATAAAATCATACGAGAATGAAATCGTACCCTGTGAAACGCCGATGATTACCAGTAGAGTTGGGCTTGATTCTGACCTGACAAAAGCCTTCTATACCCTACCTACTGCATTCTTTCGGATATCATCAAGTGTTGGCTAACGATCTCATTCACCATCAATAAAGAAAGGGTCTAAAGAAGCATTCTTCATTTTTTGTCCAAAAAGAGGACAATATTATTAGAATTAATAATGTGAATGAATTTTTATTGGAACGTTTTTATTGGACATTAATCATGTTTTGTCATCGGCCGAAGTTAATGTGAGCAGAGAGTTTATAGCTCTATGGATTTTATTTTTTGTAATTTTGAATCATTCTTTGTCAAAAATGTGTAGGTGAGGTGGCTCGATTGTGATTGTAAAAAATGTGTGAAAAAGGTAGCCATTTTCCTGTTTCGCTTGAAATGGATAAGCACTCATCGCATATTAGAAATGGTCATAACCTAAGGACTTTCAGGCGTGTCTAATTTGACTCGGATGTTATAGTTTTAGGTCATGTTGACGTACCGATGTACAAATGTACATCATTCAGAATCCCCACCTAAAAAATTCAACGGCAGTAAAAACAAATATTTGCTGTTTCTTTCAAAAGTACAATACCTCTCCTCTGAGTTTAATAAATACATTTTCTTTCATGAATGGTCTGTGTGAAAGATGACATAGCCACCAAGATAATGAGAAGATGACTTGATACTTATTGAAAGTAAGAAAAACTGTTAAACCGTCGGTCGCTACCAGCAAGCAAGATCCCAACCATACTACACCATTTTTCTCAAAACTTATTGCATCCCACAAACACCATATTCATCCGTTCAAAAACGTCAGTTTCAAAGCTAAATATATGAGCACACGTCTTTCGACGGTGCCTGAACGCCATGGCTACCAATTTGATATGGACACCATAAACCATGGCACACAATGTCGCTATATATAACGCCACTGTCATCAAAACAGTGAGCTTGTTTTGTTTTATTTTGAGAGGATCCCCGGCGTCCGTTTTGTGGGCAGTTTATGTCGATTTTGGTAAAAGTAAAATATGAAATGTGGAATGACAATGGACCGACGGCTTCGGTGTTGAGTTTTCGATTAAGGAGATGTTCATCCAATTTAATGAGGCCTAAGGCCCCGTGCCCATCAAAACGTTGGCAAAACTCGTGAACGACAGTAATCGTGTCGTCCTATACGTGAACACCTCACCACACAAGCCACGACACTTAAAACTACACAATAGGCTAGTTTCCATCATCAATAAATTGCAAAACTAATAAGTCTGTCAGTTAGAGTATTGGAAAATAATGGACACGTATTTTTTGTTTTTGTAAATCACAGAGTACTGACAAAGATAAAACGCATCAAAACTCGGGAGTGGGGGCTCGTGACGTCACAACGCACTAAAAACTATAGCATGTCGTGACGTATTGTGAATTTTAAAAGCGTCGTATCATCGTCAATTTTGGTTTATGTAACATAAGAAAAAATACAGGTCAAATATTTTTTTATAATCTAACTGACGGACTAATTAGATTTTTTTAGGACACAAGCCTATTATGTGTTGTCACGACAAATTGGGAAGCCGGGCCTAAGATACAACGAATCTTTAGTAAGTAGTTTAAAACATTGGCAAAGTATTAGGTCAACTTATACGTCACTCCGTAGATCCGTGGTCATCCTTGATTATCCATTTTTCTGAGCATCCCGCAATTATGGTGCTTCCAACAGCGTCAAAATATCGGGAACTTAGAATAATTGATGATCACGGAAGATATCCCGCGAGGAGTAAGTGACAGTATAAGTTTAGTTATTAACCGTGACAGCTTAAAAAAGTGTTTGATTTGAACAGGTGTTTCTAAAGATTTTTACGTCATTAATATTAGTCGATAATGTTTCAAGTCAAATCTAAAAGTAAAACTCTAATCTTAAAAAACTCTGGCAATAATAGATCCTGCCTATTAAGCATTTAAAGACGACGGTATTTAAAGATCCGTTACAAAATCACATTATCTTACAGCTCATTTATTTGCCAATGCAGATTAGGACCTATCCGCCAAAAACCCCATCAAAATTGCTTTTTACGGCCCAACCATCCAGCTCTAATATAACAACTTTATCACCTTCACTTCACATCTAAATGTCGCACACTATACCGTTTCGCCAATTTGCGTCCCGGCGCAAATTAGCCGAGATTGTTGGCTCGTACTATCTCAATCCATATAGGTACATTAAAATTCGTCCGTTGGTACGATTAATTAGGCTGATAATGACAGTGTTGTATCGGTGCTACCGGCTACCAACATAGCCCCACAAAAGAGCCGAAACAGGTCCTTTTTCACTTAACGATCTCAAGTCGACGCTGCTACCAAAAAACATTCGCTAAAAAAATACACTTTTACCTGAACCTTGCGAGTGCTTTGGAGCTGCTGTTACCGTTTTCGGATAAAATATACCTCACTATAAATATTATAGCTTTTGCTCGCGTTTTCTCTCCCGTTATGTATGACAATTAACGCACGGGAACGTTTAAAGTATAGCTTATGATACTCGGAGATAAGGTAGCTTTTAGCGTAGAGTTAGTGAAATAATGCTTCGGAATCGGCATAGCTATCCTAATAGCTGAAACGGTTTTGATTAGTTGTTTTTATGGCAGATAGAGCCCAGACATGGCTCAAACATTGGTGAAAGCAAATATCTAATTTTTTTTTGTTTGTTATTGGCCGCAGACCTTGTAGAAGATGATAAGATAAGTTGGACAAGACCAAGGACCAGTGGTCCACATTAGCCATGGATCGAAACAACTAGAAGTCATGAGAATTTCTTGAAAAGGGGAACGTATAAATACGAGAGCTGTGAGGGCGAAAACTAGCGGTCCTTTTTACAAGTTCTAAACTTACCTGAGGCATTATTAGTAAATCGCCAACTGCTATAGATACTTTATTCAGAAACATTCGGCAATTTTACAACATTAAAAGGTGGTTCAAACAGCTCTAAAAACATCCCAAAGTGAACTATTTCACGGTACACCAAGAGGTCTATATTTTGTTAAAAGATAAAACTGACCAAAATCACAAGACACAAAGAGAATTTTTTTGTCCCAGTCCTCGAATGTCCCACACTCCTGTCCTCACCTGTCCGGGCGACATTATTTATAGTTTTGTAAAAATCGCATCAAAAACTTCACAGCAATGTAATAATCGATTTTATTTCTGACGTCACGTATAATTAGTGTGAAATATGGACGTTAGAGGTCGTTCGTAAGGTTTTTTGCGGCGAAGTTTTTGTTATTTTTTGATGCGACACAAACCATTGTTCTTTTTTTGGTGTGGACGTAGAATTTAGTCCAATTTGAGATAGGAAATAGGTGACTGTTTCTTTTATAATTGGTGACTGTTTATGATTATGTTGAATCTAAGTTATTGTCATTACGTTCGATTTGTTTATAGAAGGGAAGGAAACACGTTTTTTTTCCTTTTTCAAGAAAACCAACAACGGTTTTTTCTATTTTTTATGCCAGGTCGCCGGTTGAGATTATCACGATTGCGATAGCTGATTTGTCGCTATATTTTCTTAAGTACATAATTATTTAAACTGACCGAACCGAAACCGATGACCTGGTGAAGGTTGCGGGAATCCGGTGGATGCGAGTCGCAAGGGACCGGTCAATGTGGCGACACTTGGGGGAGGCCTATGTCCAGCAGTGGGCGTCTTTCGGCTGAGATGATGATGATAATTATTTTACTTTGCAATTTATGTCAACTAATAATAATCGTAGAGATTCGTAGATATTAACTAACTAACGATGTGGACGAATTTTGTGAAGCCCTGTGACCCTTTTGATACTTGTACATATTTTTTTTACTATTTTAGAGTTGTAGGTAGTTCATTTGTTTTTATTAATGTTAATAACACTTAACAGTATCAGTCAGTCACCATTTTCCCTGAAATCCAAATCAGTGGTTAATTAAGATTAATAACCGAGAGTCTGATTCATACCCAGTTGAGAGCAATAGCTCGCCCTCATTACGTGGAACTTCAACATAGCTACAGGGTATAGTGTTAGGATGTGTGAAATCAAAAGACCAAGTTCTTAAAAACTCAAACAAAGACAGGACGCATCACCAGTGTAAAAATAAAAAAAATCAAATAAAAGCTCCGTACTGCGAAATTTTAATTACGACAAGCTTATGATATTATATGAAGATATTAAAAAAGTAGCGATAAAATGTTTTACGATCAATTTGGTTTAGGTTCGATTCCCCGCGGCATAAACACACAGTGCTGGCTTTATAGCTGAACTTAAGGGGGTAGTAATGGCTTATCAAGTGTACCAACCAGTGTAGTTTGACAGACGGTGAAATATGGAACTAGCTTTGAAAATATACTGAATTTGACGTAAAACTGACAGATGACAGTTGCAAACGATGCCATCTTGAAATGTCAAAAGAGACCTATGGCGAAAAATGGAATAACCTTCGAGAATGTACTGAATTTGACGTAATTTGACATTGCATGTCCTTTGCGAGTGGCGCCGTCTTGAAATGTCAAGAGGTTCTGGTCACAATGTATTTTTTTTTCAGCAGAATAAGATGTCCATTGTTGTTTTTAGTTGATTGAGTTGTTATAATTATTAGTTACGGGTAATGATCGAGTGATGTTTGTAGTTTTAATCATAATAAAACTTGATTGCTTCATAGACTTTGATTTGATTTTGATATGTCGATGGGTGTTTTGTGTGGTAAACTTTAATTAGGAATTGCCTAATTAGGTTCCTAACTACGCAATATAGAACTGTAATTGGTATATAATCTGTTTAATGGTTTTCTCCTTTCTTGGTAGCTCTATTTTTAGTTTAATTGAAGACTTCCAATAGACCTATAAAAAGGGAGCTCGTAGCAATCAACAACGTTTACAGAAAATAATTGGATAGACATTAAATACGAGTAATAGTTACTTAATCAATACTAAAAGATAAAAATTGGAAGCCCTACATAAGTCACAATCTATAACTCGAATTAATTGTTGGGGCGTCCACAAAAAAAAAGAAGATTTGTTGTTTCATCCTAAGCAAAAGAAAAAATAGCCGCCGTCTTCCGGCAACCTTATTATATTTTTATGATAATTAAGATATCATGAAAAAAAAGATTAATTTTATTTTGGCTCCGCATAATAGGTGGGCGGGTCTCTAGTGGGGGTCCAAACTATGAAACTCTGACAAATGGAGTTATTGTTTAAAACAAAATTAACTATGACCATCCAGCCAGCACCTTTGTTACATTCGAAACTTTAGTTCACCAGAAATTAGACTCACATTACTGTGATTAGCTTTCAGGAAGCGAAAAACTTAACTTGGTAATTAGTTTTTTCTTTTTCTCTTTTGCGGCTGACGTGAGTAGTAATTAAAAGTAAAAATTATTGTGATTGGTTTTGGCAAATTGCAAATTGGCTCTTTATAAATTTCGAAGACAAAAATTATTTCGGAGTTTCCTTTTTATTTTAAGACCGCGTTAATTACTTATAGTCGCTGATAAATTAAAAGCATTCGATTCGGTTTGGAAATGATTTTGCGTGGGAATGAAAAATATTGCTGAATACCAACTCAATATGATTTCGTTGCAAAATATGTTTTGTTGCAAATATGAAGAAATCAATCGACATGGTAGCACTTTCCTTGAATTTAGTAAATTTAGAAAACAAAGGGTCTAAAACGACCGGCACTTGTTCTCCCCGTCATTGCGATATTCTTTTTGTATAGATCATACCCGGGAACCTTCTAGTTACGGAGATATTGGAGGTCAAAGTTCCAAATTCATCAGTTTTTTTTAAATACAAGTTTTGAATGTAAGATTCCCCGTACTAATCAATCCATTCATCAGCACAATATTTCAAGTACGTTACATTGAGTCCTATCGAAAAGTCTGATTTTTCACCTCAAAAAATAGTCAACTCCCATTTTGTTTGCGTAGGGTTACTCAGTTTGATGTACAGAATGCTTGGTTGACGGTTTCGTGATCAGTATGTTTACACCATGTAGGGTATGACGGATTCGTGCTCAGTATGTTTACACCATGTCGGGTATGACGGCTTCGTGATCAGTATGTTTACACCATGTCGGGTATGACGGCTTCGTGATCAGTATGTTTACACAATGTCGGGTATGACGACTTCATGATGAGTATGTTTACACCCTACAGCTTGTAAACAAACTCTTTACGAAGATATTCTATACACACACTCATCATCTGCTTAGCCTTTTCCCAACTATGTTGGGGTCGGCTTCCAATCTAACCGGATGCAGCTGAATACCAGTACCTATTTTACACGGAGCGACTGCCTATCTGACCTCCACAACCCAGTTAATACTGGGTAATACGATTCCACTTGGTTAAATTCTAACCAAGTGGAATTGTCTGGTTATCAGACATAATATATATGTCACCGTGAATTGTCAAACACGTTAGATGGTTAATATCTCTAGCAAACTCTCGAAATATTGTCAAACGAACATGCTGCTTACAATAAAACCCACAATGTTCAGTTGACAATATTTCGAGAGTTTACAATATCGCTAGAGATATTACAATCTAACGTGTTTGACAATTTTACGGTGACATATACACATACTGACTGCCCACAATAACTACTTTTTCTTTCTTTCTAAATTGTCACAATATCGTTGACACATCGTCACTCTCGCCGCTGTCAGTGTCAGGGGCAGCTCATAAACGACTGTGTTTTGTTTCACTGTCACAAGTTTATTTATTACTTGTTTAACGACCGTCTGATGAGGTGCTGACGAAATGACTGACGTATCTTGTGTCTCTACGGTTAAATGTCGTATCCTGTTACATTATGAGCGAAGGATGAGGTTTTAAGACTTTGAAGGTGCTCTCTTTTTATTGTAGTTGCGAGGTTGTAAAGGTTGAAGCTTTGTTTTCATGGTGGATGATGGTTTTGTTACGTTGTTTTAAATTAAAATGGGTGCCAAAGGTATAAACCAAACCTAAGGC
Organism: Xestia ashworthii; assembly: GCA_950022955.1. NCBI lineage: Eukaryota > Metazoa > Arthropoda > Insecta > Lepidoptera > Noctuidae > Xestia > Xestia ashworthii. The sequence continues at coordinate 13,470,852 of OX465570.1, read as the reverse complement.
CTATTTTTTAAATCGCCGGTTAACTTTTATCCGACGAATAAGTTTGACATGTTGACAGTTTTTGTATGGACACTCGGCCAAAACGTCAGATTTACTCATCAGATAAAACTTATCTAATGATTGAAAAATCGGCCCTGAAAATAAATTACATCATAGTAAATTGTCTATCACTATCTGAAGGGTTATAGCGCTCGTAGCGCTACACGGAGTACGGATAATGTATAATTATATCTTGCCAGCTGCTATAGATTTCTAAAGAAATTCATAATATTAAACAATGTAAAAAAACGAATGTCGCAACTCCCCACTCCATGGCTGCAACTGAGAAATTCCGTTTGGAAAAAGCTACATCATGCCCGACCACAGAAACGATGATCCTGTTCAGACCAACGATGCAAGCTAGTCAGTTTCACATAATAATTATTTGAAATGAATATTCATTTCAATTTTGCATTTTTTTTAAAGCCACAAAAGTACCAAATTTCGGACACAATCCAAAAACTGAATACCATGTTCTGATTGCTGCAATTTTCATCAGTAATCATATATCTCATAGCATTTTTAACAATAATATAACTCAAAAGAATGCGCCGACGCATCATACTACCGTGGTGTAGGGGGCGCCACTCGCGATGTCAACGGAAGAGTATTTTTAACATGTTTTACTAATGCTGTTAGCGCTTCTTAATAGAATGTACTACTTGGTGGGTTTACATGTCGCGATAAAGAGTCATCACCTGTCTGCTGTGTTCGTAAATTAGGATTATTTTTGTTTCGTACAAATGTCCGGAAGGGAGTTTTATTAAAATCTGGTAGGTGTTACGTATCTTTAATTATTGACCGAAGAGTAAATAATATCATAGTGATAGAGAATTTGTATGAGAGAGTTCACAATCGTCAGAAAAATGAATGTATGTAGATTATGTCTGTCATCTATGTGACATCTACCAATCCGCACTGGGCCCGCGTGGTGGATTATATAGCCCATTCCCTCTCATAGAGAGAAGGCCTGTCCCAGCAGTGGGAACATTAGTAGGCCGATGATGATGATGATGATGATGTCTGTCATTATCATCATCTGGTGAATACCAATATTTTACATGGAGGGACTGCTTATCTGACCTCCACAACCCAGTTAGTACTGAAGAAGACATCATAACAAAGAAGAACATATCTCAAGATCATATCTGTATTCGAAGGTAGGTATAATTGGGGATTTCATCATAGGTATCCGTTACACCAGTCCACTACTGGACAAAGCCACACAATTTACTCGACTCAACTATCCAACTGCTGTATGCTACCAGCGATCCTGCGAAGATTCAAGTTTGGAAGTATGAATAAGAATAGAAAAAACGAATGAATCACCTTTAACCCACTAAAAGCTACGTAGCTTATTCCCATGTATACCAACCACAGAACACCCACATCTATCGACACCAAAAACGCAGTACTACCAACCGAATAAATTGTAGAAAAAAACATCAACGTCGTCGGCGAGATAAATAAAGTTGGTGTAAAGACTTCGAAAGCGATAATTACTGGCCGTGGCGGAAACGGCGCGATTAGTGGCTAAAAGCCGTTCCTTTTAATGGCTTTTGAATAATTTAGCCAGATTGAGCCATCTTGCTTGAGTGAGGGTTAATAAGTTACGTTTTAGCTACTGTGCTGCGAAAAGAAAAGGTGTCTCTTTAAGTGGTGTAACGGGTTCGATTCGTGATTGGTGTGTTTTTGGCATGTGTTTTTAATTTGAGGTGATTAGTTATGCAAATGTTTTAAGGTTAAGTAGTTTGGCACATTACTTTAATTGTGTTCTAATCTGTTTGATTGTTGATTGATAATGACGCTTTAGAAGTGTCATTAGGACACTGGATACGGTTTTATTGAGCTCATAATAAGCTCTAAAGACCGTGGCTCTTAAAACAGGTTTTCTCAGTTTGCAATCATCGGTCGTAAATGGTAATAATGAAATTACTGAGCAGAAGAAAAATTTACCGAACTAGATGGCAGTTCGTCATCTCATTTCATACCCTGGTGCCATGTTACGTGGGGTCGGCACAACACGTTTTTTACTTCCATTCTCCTCTGTCTCTTTTGTCTTTCATATACACCATTCCACACAGAACCCAACCATCGTCTTCTTTGTCTTCCTCTCCTTTTCCATCTATCAACACCAACAATTCGCCAAACCACTGAATAGAAGAGATGGGGATCAAAATAAGCAAGAGTCAGCAAAAGAACACTTGCCCTGCCTTGCCCTGCTTGCCTTGCAAATGCTTGCTTGCTTGTGTGATGTATGTGTGTCTATGTGTGAGTGCGTATGCGCCGCCGTAAGGTCGGGAAATTGGACAATGTACGTGGAACGTATGGAAATGTTTTTTAAAGTGAACAGTGTTAAGGAGGAACTTTGGTTACCCACATTAATTGCAACAATGGGGGACGAAGCGTACGAACTATTGAGCAATTTAACAAGTCCGGACAAACCGAGTGCAAAAACTTATACAATGGTGGTGAAAATTATGACTGATCATTTGCAACCAAAACCGTCGTTCATGGCAGAGAGGTATCGTTTCCGACAGAGGAGACAAAATGCGGGTGAATCGATCTTACAATACATTTCAGAGCTAAAGAAGATGTCGAAATATTGCGAATTTAAAGCCGTTTTAGAAGAGAACCTACGTGATCAGCTAGTATGTGGGTTGCGAAGCGAGGCAATTAGACAACGACTGTTCACTGAAGAAAATCTGCAGTATACAAACGCTGTGAAAATAGCATGCACTATGGAAGCGGCGGAACGAGATGCAGCGGCAGTGGAACACACAGTCGGGAGTAACGGCGGCGAGCCGGGCAGTGGCGGTGACGTCACGGCAGGAGCACTGCACGTGGTGGCCACGTCGACTCGCGGTGGCCGCGGCCGGAGAGGCCGTGATGTACGGAGCGACAGATCGGCGGGCACGCGGAAGGGCAATACCGAGGAGTCGCGGATTAGCTGTGCAGCTTGTGGGGCCTCAGATCATCAGAGTGAAGGATGTAGATACAATCGGTTTATCTGCGGGAGATGTAGGCAGAAAGGTCATCTACGTCGGGTATGTCCAATGCGAAGAGGGGCTCGACAGCCCCTAGATCGATGTGATACCAACAACATGGCAGCGCATGTGCGGGCAACGAGCGAAGCGGTCAGACCGAGAACCCCTGCGGACCAGTCAGGGGACGATGAAGCGTCGTTGTCAGACGAGGGAGATTGGGAGGCGGTAGAAGACGTCCACCAACTGAGCTTAAACAGTTATAATCCGGTGAGCCTAACCATGTGTGTCGATGGAACCAAGTTGGGTATGGAAATCGATACGGGGTCGTTAGTGTCATGCATCAGTGGGAAATGTATTATAAACTGTTCAGACATAGACATTTAAAAAACTCTAAATTGGTATTTAGATTCTATGATGGCACTATAATTAAACCAATGGGAGTAATAATGCCACTAGTTACTTATAAAAATAAGTCGAAACAAATGGAGTTGTTTGTGATAGATGGGGGTACCACGGCTTTGTTAGGTCGGCAATGGCTTACAGAATTAGGTATTAAAATACCAATGTATCAAAATATGTTGACCATAAACACAGACAGAACGAATGGTAATAACTCCTGTAATAAAGAATTAACATTGTTGCTTCACAGATATAAGGATTTGTTCTCGGAGGGACTGGGCCGTTTCACGGGAGGCAAGGCCCGGTTACGGATGCGTGACGGAGCGGTGCCGGTCTTTTGCCGCGCACGGCCTGTGCCGTACGCGCTGCGCGAGCGCGTTGAGGCAGAATTAGAGGGTATGCTGCGCGCTGGTGTCGTCGAGCCCGTGGAGAGCTCGGACTGGGCTACCCCACTTGTACCGGTACGTAAGGCTGATGGTGGACTCCGTATCTGTGCTGATTATAAGATAACCTTAAATCCCGTGCTACTGGTTGACAAATATCCGTTACCACGTATTAATGACTTGTTAGTTAAATTAAACGGTGCTAAAATATTTACGAAAATTGATTTAACACAGGCGTATAATCAAATTGAATTAGATGACCCCGACAATTGTACAGTTATTAATACCCACAAGGGTCTTTTTAAATATAAAAGGTTAGTTTATGGCCTATCCTCGAGCCCAGGCATATTCCAAAGAATTATGGCCAACCTACTCAACGATATCCCAAACGTAGAAGTATTTCTCGACGATATCATTATTGGAACACGCAATATTACGGAACATTTAGTCACACTGGAGAAAGTTTTAGAGCGTTTACATAATAACGGAATGAAACTTAAACAAAATAAATGTGTGTTTATTGAAGTGAAGTACTTAGGATATATTGTTTCCGACGAGGGTATTAAAGTGGACCCAGAAAAGGTAGAGGGTATCTTAAACATTCCCCGACCAGAAAATATCACCGACTTAAGGGCTTTCCTAGGAACAATAAATTATTACGCTAAATTCGTCAACAACTTAAGCACTATGCTGGCGCCGTTGTATAAGTTATTAGGGAAAGGAGTGACGTGGAAATGGGACAGGGAATGTGAGGCAGCCTTTAAGAAAATTAAAAATGTTTTAATTAGTGCGGACGTCCTAGCTCATTATGAACCAAACAAACCGTTGTTTTTAACTTGCGACGCGAGTGCGAGAGGCATAGGCGGCGTGCTGAGCCAGATGTGCGAGCAGGATAGCAGCACAGGCGGAGCGCGCGAGCGCCCGGTTGTGTATGTATCGCGCGCGCTTAACGCGGCGGAGAAACATTATTCACAAATCGAGCGGGAGGCATTAGCTATTGTGTTTTGTTTAGAAAGATTACACCAATATTTATACGGTCGACGTTTTACACTACGCACAGATCACAAACCGTTGGTCACTATTTTTGGCCCTAAACAAGGTATACCATCGATGGCCGCCAGTCGATTACAGAGATGGGCTATAAAGTTGTCAGCATATACCTATGATATTGAGTACGTCACCTCTAAACAGAATGGGGCGGACGGCTTATCGCGATTGCCAGCTGCTGTGGTTGCGAGTAAACAAAGAAATACAATTCCGGAACAGTCATATTTACATTTCGCGCAAAATGCAATGCTATTAGACTATAACGAAATTAAAAAACAGACGAGCCGAGATCAGTTACTAGGCCGAATTTTAAGATATCTTCGCGACGAATGGCCATCCGATAACGAAATAAAATCGCTCCAGCCTTATTTCAATCGCCGAAAAGAACTTTATGAGGAATTAGGTTGTGTGATGTGGGGCCATAGGGTGGTCGTACCTGAGGTTTGTAGGAGTAAGGTTCTAATTGGTTTACATGAAGCCCACATGGGCATAGTTAAAACGAAAGCCTTTGCTAGGAGCTACATTTGGTGGCCGGGAATGGACGAAGCGATAGAAAATACATGCCGCGCTTGCAGTGTCTGTGCTGTAGAAAGTGAACATATGCCCTGCCCTTGGCCATGGCCAGATAGACCGTGGGCCCGTATACATGTAGATTTTTTGGGCCCTATTTCGGGGCAGATATTTTTAGTTATGGTTGATGCTAGAACCAAGTGGCTAGAAGTTAGTCAAGTACCTAGTACAGCAGCTAGTCACACAATAAACGTTTTAAGTGACGTGTGCGCACGTTTCGGTTTACCTAAACAAATAGTCTCGGACAACGGGCCACCCTTTACAAGTCATGAGTTTTCGCAGTTCCTTAATGCCAATGGCATTGAACACATATTTTCAGCACCATATCACCCCGCCTCAAACGGGGCAGCAGAGAATGCAGTACACACAGTGAAAAGGGTGATTAAGAAGGCCATTAGGGAAAATTTAAACATACCTTTATTTATAAATAAATTTCTCTTATATTATAGGAACACGGAACACTGTACTACCGGTGAAACTCCGGCGTCTCTCATGTTCGGCCGCAGGTTGCGTACTAAATTCGACGCCCTGAGACCTAATAGGGACAATAAAGTTAGGGACGCTCAGTGGCGACAACAAAAGTATGGCGCAACTGGGTCACGTCAATTGCATCCGGGGGATGAAGTCTGGTTGCGTCAGTATAGGGGACAGGATAAATGGTTATCAGGGAAAGTAACGGAAAAGATGGGAACCACCGATTACAAAGTAGTAGATGCTTTAGGTAGGGAATCCCATAAACATGTTGACCAGCTAAAGCAACGGATACGGAGTTCATTAATCTGTCCTTCTAGCCCGGATAGAGGGAAGCCAGAGATGGTGGATGTATCTGGGAACCAGGAAGCGCCCAGGGACTTCGACGACTCAGCCGCCGCAAATACATCTCAGGGTGACGGAGAACAAGAGCATGTTGATGATTGTGTCGAACCAAAAACACAGACTCCTTTGCCTTCCCCTGAGCCGACCCAGTCTCGTCCCATCCGGGCATGTAGAATGAATAAGCCACCTAGTTATAAGATATGATAAGTAATATTTCCTCTTTTGTTAGTTACGTAAGTTATTAATTGTATAAGCATGTGTATTGGTAAATAAGCTACCTAGCTATAAGTATATTTTGGATTTTGTTAGTTATGTAAGTTCTTAATTGTATACCTATAAATATAAGGATGTTTAGATTAAGGGTGAAGGTGTGATGTATGTGTGTCTATGTGTGAGTGCGTATGCGCCGACGCGGCGGTCGTGTTAAGGACAGACAGTCCCCAATAAACCACGGTACTAGCTACACGCTTGTTTTACTTAAACACCTCAGCTTGAATATGGACTAATATGAGAATTATCAACCAACTCCACATACTGTCAATATCCAAGACATGACGTTCCAAGGAAAGGTTGTCAGAAAAACACAACATCATCTGCCTAGCCTTATTAAAGCTAAGCTGAACCAACCAGTATTTTACATGGACCGAATGCCTCTCTGACCTCCACAACCCAGTTAGTTCTGAGTAATACGGTTGTCAGACCTACAAATGTAGATTTACAATTGGCAGCCGGGACCAACGGCTATACGTGCTTTCCAATTAACAGAGGTAACTCGGTATGTAATAATTGGTCACCCATCCACAGATCAACCTAGGCAAGCACAGCTTAACCTGAAGATTGATCCGAACGTTCCCACGTAAACACTCAAATTCCCGTAATTTCCCTTACCAACCTACTCTGATACCTAATTACATCTAACAAGGTCTAATTCTAGCGCTGAACCAACTGGTTCGTTTAACGAGCGGCGCGGGCGCGGCCGGGTAGAGGCACGGGGCGGCGGCGGGGGAGGGGAGGAGGGGCGGTATCGCCGGGTAATACCGGGTGATGTCTCAATACCTCCCAGTGTGGCTGCCTATTATTTCTGACGCACACGATGCGGTTGATGTGGTATTGTGTGGAGTAGGATTCTGTATTCTGTATAATTCTGTACCGATAGTCGTATCAGCCTATGGCTTAATTGCCAAGAGCCTTGACCAATACCTGAGGAGGCTCTCGTTAGGCAGCTGGATCAAGGGCTTGATTCAGAAAGCGGTATTCCTGGACACGGCTCGTATTGTTAGGAGGTTCCTCTCTCTGGAGCCCTGACCTTGGCTTGGACCCTGTTCCCGATACCGGTGGGCTACAATTTTTTATATTTTTAAATGTTTTTATATATTTTTTAAAATTAATATAAAAAATGTAAAAAAAAATAAAGGGAATAATAATACTAAAACCTTTATTTTCAGGCCACTTTGGTCCACAGATAAAAATAAATACCTTAAGTACAGACTAACATAATAAAGGGTGTAAAACACCTCTTCACGAAGCCGAAAGGCACTTGTTCTCCCCATCATTGCGATCATTTTTTTGTTCCACACGATAGGGGTCAAAGTTACAACTTATTGACAAGTTTTTTTTTTAATAAGTACAAGTTTTTTTTTGTAATAATTGACTTTTAGCACCTCCGTCGTGGAGGTGCTATTCAATCCATCCATCAGTACAATGTTTTAAGTGCGTTACATTGAGTTCTACCACAAAACATGATTTATAACCTTAAAAAAAAAGTTGTTTCCCAGCAATATTTTTTCGTAAAGTTACTTAGTTTGATGTACAGAATGCTTGGTTAACGGCTTTGTGATGAGGTGGTTTACACCCTGTGTATCATGATAATACAAAGTGTGTTAGTGTATAAACTTAAAAACTACGTAGGATCTGGTTGAAGTTTCCCATGTAGGGTACATCATATGTTTCTTTAGAAGGCATCTTCTTCTCTTTATCGTGTAGTCAGTACTTTAATCCGGTGTCTGAGATTTCATGCCGCCCATTGGCCCATTGGCGCGGTCGCAGCCTGAAATTTTGGATGGGGGTCACTCACTACACTAATAAAAAAGTGGTGTTTTTATAAACTACGTTACGTAGTTCATAAAAACACCATTAGATGTTTATCGCTGTTAGGGGATAGCTAGAAATTTCCTTTTACGAGTATTATTTGGCAAGATTTTGAGATTTTTCAATTTGACCTTAGATTTTGGGGGGGTCATGTCCCCTGTGACCCCCCCCTTCGGACCGCGCCTGCTTTACAAGCCGTCGAGAAATATCGCTCTGGCATGCTGATTTCCTCACGATGTTTTCCTTCACAGAAGCAGAAGAAGGCATAACTTATTAGTAAAAGGTATCGTTAAGGACTTCCCGTTAAAGTAGGTCTGGCAACGTTTTGGTTAGCGTTGTATCTGACTTGATGCGCTCTAAAAAGGCACCTAGACCACGAGACTAGTCCTAACCGATTCGACCGATTTGTAAGAGGTATATCATCAGCTATATGAGATTAGTCAGTTTAGTTATGTGATTTTGGGATCGTCTAGAGGATTTTGAAATCAAGTAACAAGTGAACAGGTCTATTTTCTCAGTTATTCCTGTGATGAGTGCTTCAAAAAACGGTTTTGTGTTTCTGTGCCTGTGTGTGTGTAGTGCAGTTGTGTACTTAGGTCCATGTTCACCGAGAAGATAACAGTCTGATTATCTAAAACAGCTGTTTAAAACACATTTTAGTATGGGAACATGTCACATTGACAGCTGTTTTTCGATAATCAGACTGTTATCTTCTCGGTGAACATGGACCTTAGATGATTAAGCTCCATGGGGTCCCAATTTATTGTGGATTTGTACATTCATTCATTTGTGGATTTGTTAATCAAAGTAAAATTCACTGCCACATGTAGGTATGACTTTCTCTGCCATCAATCAAAATGACTGATGTTCAATTAGCTGTCTCTTTTACCTGTAATTAGCTTCAATGAACACAACTAACGGTATATTTAGTAATAAGTAGGTTTGCATAGATAGACCAGTTTTAAACTGACTCTTACTAAATTAATGACAGCTTATGTTCTTTGAAATCTGCTGGCCCCTCCAGGACTAATAAGTGTGAAGTAGGATTTACTACCGACTAATATAACTTTTATTTATGTTAATTTATTAAATACAAGGAGCTCTTTCCACTCCAGCGATCACCCCCTATTTAGGTTGTACTAAAGCGTGGTGCATGCTTGTGCACCTACAATACGTTCATGTGTTGCTCTTCATGCATACCAGCCCTAACATCTAAACGATCCATGGCTTCCTCTCACAAATTGAAATGAAACTCTATAATCGGTCCACAAAGACTCAATTTCCTAGTACAATAAAAATGAGTTACCTTCTGCAAGTGCAACCGTGTCGTGTTTCTTCCTCTTTTGAATATCGATTCTAAAGTCGTCGTTGTAAGAATTATTTTTACTTGAAGTGTGATTGCAGGGATGTCGTTTTGAAAATGGAATGAGGATTTTCAGATTTTAAATTGTGTTCTTTTTAGAAGAGCTTATAAAACGAAATATGGAAGATTTAAATTGAATCATAATTCATTAGTAGTAGAGTTTATTTCAAGTTGTTGGGTAAGAATTGCATAGGCTAATAAGGTTTAGGTTAGTGAAGAAGCTAGTGTGAGGTTTGGTGAATCGCGAGAAAGTAGCGCTATTTGCTACCGTATCGCGCGCCATCGCGGTCCAGACGTGCGCAACATTTGGTGACTTCTGCTCCGCCTGAAATGAAGCAATAAACAATTTTCTTGAACTTTGTCGTGTAACTGTACCTACCATAGATTTTTTGATTTGGTGTAACTAATGACAAACATTATAAGATGTAATTGAGGGAGGTTGTATTTTATCTGGTTTTGCAATATTGGGCTCTACGCAGCTCTATGTTAGTACAAGTTCCATAATGAGACTTGCCGATGATGATTACCTTTTACAGTAGGAAGCGTAACCATACTATTATCATTTGTACATCATCCTGCAAAGGTCTCTTACCGAACATGGGCAAATAATTTGATACGGTGGCTCAATATTTCAATTAAGCACACCGGATTAACGAATGTCTATCTCCAATTATTTCTTCAAACAAAATCTAAAACCCGATTAAAATGTTGAGCGTACCTGATCCGCGCATTCGATGTCACATCTGCCGCTCCGCATCCGTCCAATCAGCGGCATTATATGTTAATAGCCTATTAGAATATATGCTGCCGGGTCTTCGCGCCGCCGCTCGCGCCAACCTATCTCCAATGCACTATAATTCCCTCACCAGCACAACAAGACCCCCTCAAACCATTGTCCACGCTTCACTAAACGTTCAAGTTTGATTGGGCGCTTGCTAATACGCTCCCAAGTTATTTTACCCTTGATATATTGCATATTAACGACTGAAGTGCAGGAATAAGTACGTCCCCAACTGCAAATATAAGTTTGCAGCCGTTTTGCACGATGGCTTGTTAGGAGAAGTGTTCATTGTTTTTGTTGTGATCTCTTATTGTATTTTATGTAAGTTAGTTCTTTGTTACCCATTGAGCTCGTGTTTTGGTGGGTGGCTGGCTACTCGAACTCCCACTAAAGTCTCGAAACGTTTTAATAAAACCCACTATCTTTAACTCGTGTACAAACTAACAGATACAGAAATTCTAAGAAGTTCCGGCATTAAAAATTTAATGTAAAAAAAGAAAAAATATTGAACGACCCATTCCTAAAACGTATCGGGTCCCGTTCCGTACGCGGTGTCTTTGCTCGAGCGGCGATAAGATCTCCTTTATAATGTTTCAATTAACCAGTAGCCAGTATTTATTGGGGACACGATGAGGCGGCCGGCGATTCATTACCTGCCCGCTACGAATTAACAAAACAAAAAAAAAAATTAAAAGGATACGCCGCATTTCAAAGTTACCTCTACACTACAATTTTAATGGGGATTTTTGTCTTAATAAGTAAACATTTGAATTTAGAAATAAGTACTAAGTGATATTAAAGAGGTTTTGCTTATTAAAATTACAACTGGCCAGTATCAATTATAACAATTGCCTGGCGATCAGATTGTATTCCACGATTTTTTAATCTACGGTCTATTTATAATGTAAATATACGGAACCATTAGCGTTATTTATCGCTAAAAGAGACGCCTTTTAGCAAGGAGTTGTGCGATTTGTTTATTTTCGAATAAAAAAAAAAACATGGCCGCGTATTATTCGAATTAATTCACCTGTAATTGGATTTATGGTGTCTCGGGCCGCATATTTCCAAATCCACCCTGTGTGGTTGCTAATTATGCCGCTTTGTGGTATTTTAACACTATTTATTGTGCGTCAGCCATCTTAATTCTGCGTTAAGTGGTATTATCGTGCGATGATATTGGATTATCGATATTTACTATGTTGGACGATAAAGTTTCGTTGAAAAGCTACTTTGTTTCAGGGCAAAGGTATTTAAGCTTTATTATGAAGGAATAAAGGTTGTAATACACCTGTTTGCTTATCCAATTATAGGGTAGTGGAATATATTGGGAAACTTGGAATCATCTGCTCATTATTGTAATCGTTGTTCATCTTGTTTGTGGATTTACTGTTCTTTATCGTTTCGCATGTTTTAAGAACATTGTCTCATTAATTAACACTCGGCTATTGTTCAATTTAGTCATCAAGGACCCCAGCTAAATGTCAGGTTTAATTTTTTAAAGTGTTACAGCTCTATCCTACTTTATTTTTATGCGAGTTTTTAAAAACAATGGGACACTTGTATTTTGCCACTGAATATTAATAATCTTTAAAATAAATAAAATTGACGTATATTTTTGTAATTTCAAAATACATAACAGATTGTTACTGAATGCATACGAAAAAAAAAAAATAAATAAACTCAAAGCATTTATTTCAACTAGACCATTGCGGCACTTTTGAATGTCAAAATACAAATAAAATCAAAGCTACAGTCACAGTCACAAGGCATAATAACTTGAGAAAGTACTGTAGTTGCCCATTCCCTAGCGTAGATCTCTATGGAGAAGAACGGGCAAGAAACTCCATGGACACTCTTTTAAACCAATATATTTTTACAAAGTCTTGGTTACATCATTCATGTGTGATTAAACATATATGTGAGAACGATGTAGTAAGACGTGCACATTAAGAGCGTCCAGAGAAAAGATTAAATCAACAATATAAAACAAAGAAATTCAAATTAACCGTGGCAGCTAAGAGATGACCAGTCCCAACTGATAGCGCCCGTTCACGAACATGACGCATGTATCGGCGCCATTCAACTCGACCATATTGAAGGGAGCTAAATGACCCGACACACACGCCACCATCAGCGAGACATTTGAGTGAGCATGACATTCTCTCAGCCGCCAAGGCATATTCAAGTCAAAAAAAAAAAGATAACTAAATGTAAATGGTGGCTTTACAGTACATAGAACTCACACAAATGTGCTATGCAATTATATAATATTACGAGATGGAATCTATACAATGCAAGGATATTTTACAATCTTCTGCAGCTTCCACAATAACGTAACCTGGGGATCAATTAGTTTGCCTATGGTTGTGGAGCAGGACCAGCATTGAGCCAAGCATTTTTATCATTAATGTAATCCCCCAAATTATAATATGCTTGCCTACATAGTGTGCGTTTTATACAAGATTTAAATTTCGTCTCATTCAGTTGTAGAATGTGAGGAGGTACTTTATTGTAACATTTTAAACAGTACCCCATGAAAGATGAATCTACTTTAGCAAGCCTGAAACCTGGTTGAACGAGTTGGTCCCTATTTCTAGTATTATAGTGGTGTCTGTCACCTCTTTTACTGAATAAATGCAGATTTTTCCTAACGTACATGATGTTTTCATAGATGTATTGGCAAGGTGCTGTCAAGATATTAATTTCCTTAAACAGTTCTCTCAGAGAATCGCGTCTACGTAATTCGTATATGGCTCTGATGGCTCTTTTCTGCAGAATGAATATAGACTCGATGTCTGCCGCACGTCCCCATAGTAAAATACTTTATGACATAATACTATGAAAATAACTAAAATAGACTAGCCTCGCGGTATCAATATCAGTAAATTGACGGATCTTTCTAACAGCATATGCAGCTGAGCTCAGCCGTCCTGCAAGAGATGTTAAATGAGGACCCCATTGTAGCTTTGAATCGAGCGTGATTCCCAAGAAAACTGTTTTATCGACAAATTCTAGTTTCTCTTGATTCAACATAATGCACAATCACTACTTTTGACATTTGGTAGGGCAAATCGAATGCACTTAGTTTTTTTCCCATTGAGTACTAAATTGTTAGCGGTAAACCAGTTATGGACCTGCAGTAGGGCATTATTTACATCGTCAAAATTAGTGGCACGTCTGTTTATTCTAAATATTAACGAAGTATCGTCAGCAAACAACACCATTTGTGCGGGTGGTTGTTAAATAAATGGGGTAGGTCATTAATATATAATAAAAAGAGGAAGGGACCCAGAATCGAACCTTGTGGTACACCCATTTTTACTTTTAAACCCATTGAATTGACACCATTTATTTGTACTTGCTGCTGTCTATCATTCAAATACGACTTTACTAAACTAAGCGCAAGTTTACCTAAACCGTAATGCTCAAGTTTCAAGATCAGGGTTTCGTGATTTACGCAATCAAATGCCTTCGAAAGGTCACAAAAGATTCCTATGGCATCTTGTGCCTCTTCCCACGCAATAAATATGTGTTTTAATAAGGTGACACCGGCGTCAGTTGTACAACGTCCTTTGGTGAAACCATACTGTTGTTCGTGTAATATTTTATTGGTGTTAAAATGGCAAAGCATTTGATTGAGCATTATCTTTTCAAACACCTTGCTGAAAACCGGCAACACGGATACTGGCCTATAGTTATTGGTGTCTTTACTGTCCCCGGATTTAAAAAGCGGTATTACCTTGCTGAATTTCATTAGATCCGGGAAGACCCCTTGATCCACGCACAAATTAAATATTGAGGCCAAATACGGCGCTACAGTCTCCATAATTGAGGTACAAGCTTTAATAGACATACCCCATAGGTCTTCGGTTAATTTGATCTTGATTTGTTTAAAAGCTTTTAAGACTGTCGTGGGGTTTATATGCTGAAATTTAAATTCATTTGGACAGGCTGAAACGTTTGCTTTTAATAAATCAATAGAGAGCAACGGAGAGGAATTTAAGGTTTCAGTAGTTTTAAGTGGGATACTGGTAAAGAAATTTACAAATTCTTGAGCAACTTCATTGTTGGAGCTGACAAGGCCACCTGAAGTCTCTAGTGTGAAGTCATTACTATGTTTTATATTTCTGTTTGTTTCACTGTTGATAATTTTCCAAACCGTTTTTATTTTGCTATCGGCTGATTTAATTTTATTGCTAATGAATAAGGATTTGGCTACCTTGCAGGTGTTTTTAAAAATTTTCGAGTAATTAGCAACATATTTATTAAAAGATTCTGTATTGATGTAAGGCTTAAGGCCGTACAGCTCAAACAATCGTTCCCTACTTTTCCTAATACCCTGTGTTGCCCAGTCACTAAAAATAAACTTTTGGCCAATAGTTCTGGTTTTCTTTTTTACGGTACTTTTTACAATTTTTTTCGGTCTGTTCCGGCTAATCTCTGAAACGGCTGCACCGATTTTGGCAAGACTTTATTAACAGATCAGCTGATGTTATAAAAAAGTAACTTAGGCTTACTTTTATTTTTGAAAAAAGGTCTAAGGTTCCGTGCAAAAAGCTGATCCAAATAGGAGGAAATTATAATTTTTACAATAATTTGAGGCGCAGGAAACAGCTAGTTCATTATCATTACAAAAATAATATTAAAATTTATCGTGAATAGTCAGAACATCCTTATTCCCTACCCTATCAGATTATCACACACTTTCATTTCATTTCATTCACCTGCCATCTAACTATATCCCATCTCAGTCAGTGAGAACAATCTCTCACTGAAGACACACTCCTACCGTCATTCAGCGTTATTATTATACCTATTGAAACGCCATTCTTGCCATTCTTCTTTAAAATACGATCAAAAATGTATACATGGCCGCCTTAAGGATACGCTAAGGGTTTCGTGACGGGGTTACAAGCAAAAAAAAGTATAAAATAAAAAAGATATATCGTAGCGCCATTTCTCGTTATTATTTCGGAAAACAATAGCGCCTCTGCTGTCACGTGAAGCGCGGCCCATGCAAATAATCATAAATAAATAAATAAAAAATAAATATGAGGCGAAAGGACGATGTCTTATTTTAGGGCCGGGTTCGCTAGCCCTGACGTTTAGGTGCTGGATGTGGCAAGGCATTTTAGGAACAAATACAAGTCATTTTCATAAGCATCTAGGCTGTCAGTACGACATTTTTCATCTCACTAAAACTGAAATTGTTTCAATTTGTGTAAATGTTTCTCAAAGTGGTCTTATTCCTAATCTACTTAATTCTTTATCGTGTGGTTAGTAACCTAACCTGGTGTCAGAGTTTTTATGCCGCCCTAGGGCCTCTGATTTGGCTTTACATGCCGTCGAGAAATATCTCTCAGGCATGCTGGTTTCCTGACGATGTTTTTCTTCACCGAAGCAAGTGAAAAATCAGGGACGTGCGTGTTGTGTTCGAACTTGAGAGCTATGAATTGTCAGTGCTACGGTAACACCACTAGTTTATCACTGTTACACATTTGAAGACCTGGAAATTTTCCAGTGTAGAGTGGTATGTTACATTTGAATTGGTCTTATATCAAATGAGGTAGCATTCTAATAAGTAGGTGGTACCTTGGAGAGTAAGAGTAATAGGTACCTTTCTCTTAAGAAAATCTTTTCAATTCCATTTTGTAGTAGCGTTTCACTACAACTTTTCATTTACATGCTTATGTATTACATTTGATTCTACCTACTAAATGTCACATTTCTGTGGAAGAGTAACATGTTGCTACTGCAGTACCTTATTAGAAGATTCTCAAGTCGACATGTGGAGTTGTCGGGTTAGGAATTTCTGTGATTTATATGTTTGCGCTCACCACACGTTAAACTAATGAATTAATTAAGACGCGGGCAGCTCAAAGTGGTGAGGAATTCAAGATTGGTTTATCTGAAACATGGACCGGGATATTTAGGTGGGTTTACGACGGATTACCCAGCTGACTGTTGGGCACCGCGTGGCGGCCATTCTTCATTAGTGGCCAATTATCCTGAGCTTAGGCTGTCCTTAATTATGTTGGGTACACTAAAGTACTGACCAGATGGTGCTAAATATCAGTTTCATGATCTTTGTAAGCATCCACCGCATCTGTATTGATGATGCGGCTTAGAGTAGTGTAGCACCCTTGCCTTGAAGAAACCAATTCACTCGAACTCTGAATTATAATGACCAGAGAACAGAAAAGCGAATTCCACAGACTGGCAGTTCGCACAAAGTGGAGGTAAACAGTTTTGTTCAGGAGGGCTGCGGTTTAATTTTTTACGATAATAACCCAAATAAGTTATAGTTTAAAATGGTTTAAAAAAAGGAAAAGGCTGGGGAGTCCGCCATTTTAAATTTAGAATGGCGTCAATTAGCTAACCATGCAATTTCATTCAAACTAAACATGCATGCCAAATTTCAGCTCAATTGAAAACCGAGAACTGCGTCAAAGTTAACTTCTAATATTTCTTTTACACAGTTACAGCCATAACAAACAAAAAAACATGTTAAAAAAACATATTTAAGTAATACATCCAGTAACCCAACATCTTGGTTAGCAACGAGTTCGACATCGACCAAACAAGGGAGACTGTCTCCCGAGCGCCATCTTGAACCGAAACAAATGTCCCCGTAATGAAAATAAAGCCATGCTGTACAAAATGAAAGTATTAACATTGTAGGTTCGCTATTTACTGACGATATCGGTGATTCGTTTACTGGTGATTGATTTTATGGTCAGTTTCTTTGTATTTTAGTAAGCATGTAAGTGCATTGTGAACTATGATGAAAAGGATCCATTTTTCTAGTAAATATGAGAAAATACTGACGCCATAACCGTGCAAATGTTCTCGTCTGTCAATTAAATGCTTGATAAATAAATATTTAAGTTGATACCAATATCACATTGCGAAGCAAAGCGCTTATTCTATCTTGTATCGAAATAGACTATTTGAGAATAACTCACCAGATTGTAATTGTGATTGAAATATTAAGGGGAACTTAAAATAAATTTTAAACATGTTAAATATCCCCGTTTTTAGTGTGTGCTCGTTTTTGTGGCCACTTAAGTTTAAAACTTATAAATACGAGTAGTAGTTACCCATATGTACATACCTTAAAAATTCAACATTTGACAAAAAACCTAACAAATTGAACAATACCAATCAGCTTTTCCCCTACAAATCCAAACGGGGGTGGTTTCTACTAACAAAACAAACGTACCATACATCACAACTTATACATAGGTACATAAGCTATAAATTGGCCCAATCCATGGGTTTTATTATGTGAACAAAAATAGCAGAACGAATGCCAGAGTGGGCGGGTGCAGGAAATCCATTACGAACCGTACTAGCATTCGTAGCCAGCCGAGGGATGGAGGAATTCATGTCGATAATTGACAGATATTACAATTTTTGTTTAGGAGTTACGGGAGGTCGGTAATTGTGGGAATTGGTGAAATTATTCAGTTACCAAAGTAAAATGATTAGTGAAGAATATTGTAGAAAACGAAGGAGGCACTGGATTACTAGTGTATTTACTTTCATCTACGCTAGATCTACGCTAGGGAATGGGCAACTACAGTGCTTTCACAGTTTTTATGTCTTGTGACTGGGACTGTAGCTACATTAAATGTTCATTTTTGTTTCGACAGTTCAAAAGTGCCTGTAACTGGCCTACTTGAAATAAATGCTTTGATTTTGATGATTTTTTATTTGATTTCTAATATTGTTCTTGGAGGAAGATTCGTAAATCTTGCTATTTTCCCTTACATTTAGCTGGAATTTCTTCAACCAACGAAAGGAAGACCAAAGAAACGAAGCTGGAATAATTCTTCTATTTTAGGAGCCATTAATTTGATTACTCAAAAAGTAATGAAATGCTGTATTCACTTATAGACACAATGATGGCCCTATTTTGCTTAGTAAGTAGTAGTGTTCATCAAGAGTTTGTTCCACAAGTTTACTCACACAGTGACTTACTAATGTCATACCATGCTGAAAGTAAGCATTCATTACCTGTATTTGTAGTGCTTGAGTTAAAAACTAAGGTACTTAATTACTTTAATTAACGGCTCAATTTATCAGAACGTATTCAGAACTTTGTCATGACATTTTTACCAAATCCTAAACATATTCTAACAGTTAATAATTTCTTATCGTTCTCCATTAGGGACTAGATGATGATGATACCTGCGTACATTTCTTAAGTATTGTTTTTTAAAAAAAAAACTACCTTTCTATCGACAAAAACCTCAGCACATCACTACAAAAAACATATTAGAGTGCACGTAGTCACATTTTCTAATCTATATTCAAATTGGCGCACGCCGCGCCTCGGCGCCATTGTGAAAATACGAATATTTTTCCAATTTCGCCCGGAAAACTCGCGCCACTGCCATTTTTACATACCCACCGAGTTAAAACTCCACCCACCACACCAATCTTAACTCTATAACCTTGTGATAAAGCATAGAATTTCCAAATGAACGGTAAATGTAACTTTGTCGAATATACACGTGAAAATGTATGAGCGCAAACTTTTATTGCCGTCTCTCTCTCGCCTTTGTATGACGTTTTATTTGGTTGCACAGTGGTGGTTATGTTGTTTGCATATTTGGATAGAAAGCTGTTGGCTGGATATTGGGTCACTGTACCTAAAGAGGTGGGTTTACCTAATGTAATAGATTTGAAGAGAAACATTCAGAACTAGGGCGTTTATGTGTTGGTGTGTTTTGAATTTAGTCAGATTTTATACATCTCTGTATTCGAGATAGATCCAACATAACGTCACGTACAATATAGCAACAGCGTACATAGCAGTATTGAATCCTTTATATGTAGTTAGCTACAGCTACAGAGGAGCTCGTGGCAAAATAATAACAGCCGCTCGGGTCGATTTTAGGTTAAGCCGTGCTTGCCTAGGTTGGTCTGTGGATGGGTGACCACTCACACACCGAGTTTCCTCCGTGTCGGAAAGAACGCCAAGCAGTTGGTCCCGTCCGGCTGTCATTTGTAGATCTTTGACGGTTGTTACAGGTAGTCGTGGCCAAAAAGTCTGATAACCAGTCCAGTCACCAAGATGTATGTTACCCAGTACTAACAGGGTTGTGGAGGTCAGATAGGCAGTCGCTCCATGTAAAATACTGGTATTCAGCTGCATCCGGTTAGACTGGTAGCCGACCCCAACTTGGAAAAGGCTAGGCAGATGATATGGATGAAAACGTACCTTTAGCGATGCCGAAAGAAACTTGTACTCCCCGCCATTACAATTTTTTGTTGTTCTAGACCATACGGCCATACCAGGGAAAGTTTCTAGTTAAGTACTTTGTCACAAGTTTTTTTTAAATACCAGTTTTAAATGTTGTAACTGTACTTTAAATACCACCACGACCTTTGAACTATTCAATGCACCCATCAGCACAAAGTTTTGAGTGAGCCTCATTCAGTGCGTTTTTCACCACAATCAAAGTACCTAGGTAGTTTCCCAGCAATGTTTTTTGCGTAGACTTAGGTACTTAGTTTGAATGGTTTGGTTTGTTTGTTTGTTGTTTGTGTTGTTTGGTGTGTCTGCGTTGTTTCACGGCCCCTCTCTCTCTCATACTCTACACATTTAAAGTTACCGTTTTACTTAAGATCCCATCAGTTTATCAAACAACCATCTTCAGTAAAATATACACCAACTTGAAAAACTTAAAAACGTGTCAACCGCGTAATGAGTCGCTAAGAGCTTAGTTTTTTGTGTTCCTGCGTTAAAACACTTACTTAGTTTTGTATCCGGTGCGTTAAGTATGAAGATAATGTTGGCTAATCCCTCACTTGAGGAGATTGAGTTCAAAGGTGGCTGAGAGACCGCGGCGTGCTGATCCTTTGCTGTACCTTACTGTTTTTTTTATATTATTTTTTTGTTTGTCTGGCCAGGCGTAAACAGATTCTTCAAGAAGCCTTCAATCAAGCATTCTGTAGGTATATCAAACCAAGTAACTCTTCTTTTTGTTTTTTAAATAGCTTGAGCTGTCCCACTCCTGGGCAAAGGCCTCCCCCCATTCCTTCCACATTTCTCGGTGGCCTACGTTGGACAATTGGCATAAACAGGACGTCAATTTAGGGTGGTAGCGGAGGAACATTATCTGAATGTCAACGGTAGCACTCATGGACCGAGTCAGTAGGTTCACTGTTTACCCATCAACCCGCACTGGATAAGCGTGATGAGTTAATTGTCTAACGCTCTAAGTGCTCTAACCCCCTCCATTCACATGACAAACAAAAAGAAAAGCAGGCCCTTAGTGCTCGGCGTCTCTAGTGGTGCTGCTACTGATGACGGTGGGCGGGAGCATCCTAGGGCATGGGGTGCTAAGAATCCCCGGGCGAGATCGACCTTCCGTCACACGACCCAAGCTAAACACAAAACGGACAACGAAAAAACACACACACATTTTAACCTACAATATACACGAACATTACGAACAGAAGATCGTTTACTGGAGATTGAAAATGCATTGAATGACATCAAATGGGACATAGTTGGTTTATCGGAGGTGAGAAAAATTGGAGAAGGCACGATAGAAAGGGCAAAAAGTATATTCTATTATAATGGGCAAAGCGCTTCTTTAGTCGCGGAAAAGTGGAAAAATAACATTCTTGAATTTATTTCTTACTTAGACGTTACGTTTTGAAATTTAAAATTTCAGACACAAAAACACTTCAAGTGTACGCACCAACGTCTTCTCATTACGACGATGAAGTTGTAATTGTATATAGTTCTATGTTTACAAAACAGAAGCCTAAGCAGGTCCCACAAAAGGTGACCGTCGGCACATCACAGCCCCCACATAAGGCACAAACGTGAGCCTCCATACAGAACCACTCATTAATGCTTATTACTTACCTCTCTGCTACTAATTTGCACTTCACTCGAACTTAAAGACGGCCATTGTTTGTTTACGAGTCGTAAATACCTCCCCGCTATCAAAACATTGGGATAATGTTAAGATAACTATACAGTCATTAAACTAAGATGTGTATATGTTTAGAAAACTATACGATTACCTCGATGACTGTCTCTTTGGTTAGTGGTTGCAAGTACGATTACTGAACATGAGGCCTCGAGATCGATTCCTAGCTCGGGCTAATTGTTATAGGGGTTTTTTTTCGGAATATTTCTCAGTAGCAGCCACAGTCTCGTTGATGGTAATAGGCTCGCTCCCTATTATATGGGACTAGCTGACCCACGCAACTTCGTCTGTGTCACATAAGAGAGAAAAAGCTCACAACGGTAATAAAATTTCCCCCGTTTTTGCAACATTTTTCATTTATGCTCCGCTCCTATTGGTCGTAGCGTGATGTTTGATAGCCTAAAGCCTTCCTCAATAAATGGACCATCCAACACAAAACGATTTTTTCAATTCAAACCGGTAGTTATTGAGATTAGCGCGTTCAAACAAACAAACTCTTCAGCTTTATAATATTATCATAAATATTAATATACTAGCCGATGCCTCCGGCTTCGCCCGCGTAAAATAATATACTAAAACCTTCCTCTTGAATCACTATATCTATTAAAAAAACCCGCATCAAAATCCGTTGTGTAGTTTTAAAGATCTAAGCATACATAGGGACAGACAGACGCAGCGGGAGACTTTGTTTTATAATTATGCAGTGATTATATATAGTATACATAGAAGTATAGATTTAAACATAAGTGGCGAAACATGGTGTACTATTAGATACACCTCTGTTTTACTCTATGGGGTTTAAATAAACCTTGAGAACGGTATCAGAGTCATCAGTACGAGTAGTCGATGACGTATTCAATTTACGCTACTATGGTCAGTACAGTAGCTTATCAATTCATGGCAAATAAGCTTTTTAATTGCATTATTTCGTACCTACGCGACCTAAACAAAATATTATTTTTTACGATTGCTTACCTTTTATTTCGCCGTAGCACGGTGGCCATCAACGACTTATTTATATTTTTGATTATTAAACTATTAAATCGGCTAATAAGTTAAGCACATCACACACCTATCTCCCTAACGTGTGAACGTAATCCCAACCATTGTTCTCAGGCGGCTACACAATGTAGATAATCCAGACAAACACTGCGCTTGCGCAGACAAACTTTGTAGCGAGCGTCAATATTGAATGAAGATAATTAAAAAAAACTGCAACTGTTTCCTGGCGCTATCGACTGACGACTTAGGGAAAAGCTTTTGTAAGTAAATAAGTAAGTATAAGTTTTGTACAGTAAAACATCAATTTTATTTTCTCTATACAACGTGTAACGTTAAATGCGCAAATCCTCAGACACCCCAAATGATTTTTAATTCAATTGACCAAATTCCAAGAGAAAAAAAAAAACTTAAAAATTTAAAGGTTTAATGTGCGGTTTTAGATTTACTGGCAAGAACTAATACTATCCCGCGTATGAGAAAATTTAAATTGGACAACAACCTTGTGTTTGTTTGTTAACCTATTTTGGCGGGTTTGCGCACGTGATGGCTTGACCTATTAATAAATAGACAGGGCAACATTGTTAATGAAGATTTTTTGAAAAATGTGACCAATGTTAAAAAGTGGTTTAATTGATTCTGTTCGTTATTTTGATCAATATATTTTCAGGTTTTGCGCATTTAACGTTACACGTTGTATACAAGTTTTGTAGTAAATAGTAATATATCTTTAGTAATCTGCTTCATAGTTTAGTGGTGCTACCGACAGACTGCCAAGTCATAGGTCGCAAGTTCGTATCCAAGACACGTACCTCGGATTTTTCGGATTCATTGGCGTATTTTATAAATTATCACTTGCTTCGGTGAAGGAAAACACCGTGTATCGTAATTGCAGCCGATTGTTTTTGTGAGTACTTAATTACTTTAGCGATCGAAAGTCAGCGATTGTGTCGCTATCTATGTCGAGACTCGGCAGTCTCGACAAAATAAACAATTTTAGACAGTAGGGCCCGACGGCCCTACTGTATAAAATTGTTTATTCGTTACTATACAAAATTGTTCCCACTTACGTTAACCACTCTACTTCTCAAAAATTCATACTGATCTCCAAAAACCTTACATTTTAATATCTCCATATAATGTGACGATTTGACTGCCCAGTAATACCCGACATGAAATTACGTACAATACTTTAACGCAACCGTTTTTTAACTACCGAAATAAAACGCCAAAAAAGTATCTATAATGAAAAGGTTTATTAAGCCGTATTCATTTTATTGTTTTCCATATACGAATTAACGGAGTAATTAAAACTGAGTGTGTCAACAGAGTTGTGGATGACGTGGCGTACAATATGTGCCGGAGTGCATCGAAGTGCGTGTAGCGCCATTTACAGCCTTTTAAGGCGACCACAGGAGCTAACGTGAGTTTTATAATGCTTGAAAGTATATGATTCACTGCAATAAACAAAACCAGAAAAATATATGATATTTTAGGATATATGCTAGTATGATAGTGTTTTGAAAACACATTACAATTAATTTTACTCGATAAAAAAAATCACGAACTTGTCTCTAAAAATTTCTTTTAACGAGTATAAACCATACTAAAATACACGCGATCATTCTGATTTTTTGGCAAATAATTCTACAAGCATCATAATGTTTTATTTTTTTAGTCCAATCAATAGACTTTTTGTAAATCGATTGAAACCACTCATTTCGCACTATTCGGCAGTGACTGACGTAACAACCACTTTGTAGTGCAAGCTGATTAGAACTTTATTCCAACAGCATTTCAAACGAAGTTTGAACCACCACAAATAGAGTTGTTAATTTAGCTCCTGTAGTCCCTTTAACTGGCCACGTAATACTGAGAGCCAAATATGTCAATTTACTATTAAAACCTCACGCCTGTAAACTTTAAAGGGTACGGCAGGACCTAATTTATTTCACCTACATTTCGCCAGTTAAGTCTTATGTCTTCACTAAAATTATAAAGAGAAACGATTTGTATGTTTGTAACGAATAAACTCAGAAACTACTGGACCGATTTCAAAACTTCTCTCAACATTAGTATGCTGCATTTCCCTGAGTAACATGGACTATAGTAACTATTTTTTCGTCAAGCTAGTGCTGGCCGCTAATATTACATACTCATTTAGCCTTTTTTCATCTATGGAACTTATTTGACATACTGCCTATGTGATCTCTGTGGTTAGTTCTGGGAAATACGATACTCCTGGTAAAACTGGTTGTCAGACACATTAAATGTACTATTCATATAATATACTATTTATAATTAATAATTAAAGGGAATAATATAATAGATAACATAGAAGGTAAATTAATTAACTGAATATATTATTTTATTGTAAATCTTTTCCTGTACATACGAGTATCCTTTTATGCTACTCGTAGCGTTAGATCATGGGTTTTGTTCCGGAAAAAGACAGGTTTACTGGTAAATTCTTTGTGGAAACCCGGAGTTAGGAATTTGACAACAATCGCCTAAATAATTTATGCCAATATTCACCACAAACTAGAAACCCATACTTTAAAACCTCTTATTAAATTAGTCCATTTCCATAATCGTACTCGGCTCACGGTATATCCGTGTTAATTAGTTATTAATTTTCTAAGTTATATAATCCGAATTTTCACGACAGAACTTCTACTGAGCTTTATCCGCAAATAATGCACAAAGTCACCTTTAATATTGTCTTAAACTATTACACACTAGCTTCTGCCAGCGGCTTCACCCGCGTAAAGTTTGATAATTGTCCCATGGGATCTTACTACCGGGATATAAAGCATCCTATGTGTTAATCCAGGTTATAAAATATCTGTGTGCAAAATTTCATCCATACATATGGATGTATGGATGGATGGATGTGACGCAATCCATACATCCATACATCCATCCATCCATACATCAATCCATACTCACAAACTTTCGCATTTATAATATTAGTAGGATTATTACAACTTGGATGACTCAGACATCCTGAAAAAAAAAACAAGTAATATTATCAAACCATCCTCAATTCACTTCAGAAAGCAACAGCAGCAGTGCAGTGTTTATAGCAGTGATAGCCTAGTAGTGTGACACTCGGACTGCCATGTCAGAGGTCTCAAGTACGAACCCAAGGCACGCACCTCTGATTATTCAAACTCATGTGCGTATCATTTGCTTTGGTGAAGGAAAACATCGTGAGGAAACCAGCATAGGCCCATGGACGTCATAAAAACTCTGACACCAGGTTGGGCACTAAAGACATGATAAAAAAGAAGAAGCAAGCAACCCATCAAACATTAAAAACACACTCTGAAACACAAAAACCCTCACCTCGCCAACCACCTTTGCAAAAAAAGTACCGCCACATCGGCACATCGTCACATTTTCGGCAAGTTTTTATCAAAGCGCCACTTCAACTAAGCGCCACTTGAAAATCTGTAATTCAAAACTGTCAGTTAGTCGGCTCCGCTCAATCATTTCGTCTTTCATCTCGCCGAAAGATGTGAGCTAATATTTGAACACCTTGGACCGCCTGAGTGATACAGATTTGCAATGTTTGATTGGTTCTGTTAGCCGTGTGTTTGAAATTATTTGCAAATGTAATTTGATAATGTTTTAGTGGATTACCTTTAATGGGTGGATCTAAAAAATCCCTTGCCTGCTTTTTTTACCACTCATTTTAACATCTAAGCTAAGCTTCTGGTTCGCGCCCAAACACGAAGAATTCTATTTTCAAAAATCAAAAAAAAAAAACCGCGGCGTACTCGTAACTTTCTCTTGAAAACAATGACTATGTTGATTGGTTTCATCGCGTTTCTTATAATACATTCTCAGTTCGCTAGTAAGTTACTGTTAGGCTTTGTTATCCTACTGCTGGGCAAATGACCTCCAAATCAGTCGATCCAGGGCCATCGTGGACCACTGGTCGATGGTTCTGTCCAGCTCGTCCCGCCATCTCCTGCGAGGTTTGTTGCGTCGCGTTAGTTAAAAGTTAGTAACTACCATTTAATTCACTAGATTAAATGTGTCTTTTAGCTTTATTTGCACAAAGGCTTCAAAGATACAATGTTAGAAAGATCAATCCGTTCAAAAAATGAAGGTCCCCACGTTAACTATTTTTCCACAGACGTTGTATTTCCCACACTAATGTTACCGTTATGTTTGCTATGTATTAATGTGTTTAATTGTTTTAAAACTACAACAAAGTAGGGCCGCTTATAGGCTCAGCTGTCCACAATATACAGAGTAGGGTGCAAGTAGAGAAATCAAACGCATTTCGTAAATTTTTTGAAAAAATCGGCGAAAGATTGCTCTTATGAATAAATTGATAGAGCATTCTTATTGCACACCAAAGTTGCTAATTATTATACAGCTCTTTTACAAAACATTTTTGGGACACTCAAATTAAACAAATATAATTGGAACAGTTAAATTTGAATCAGGTCATGCCCTCAAGTTTCATAGGCAAGACAGGACAAGACATTTAGTTTAATAAAATGTAGAAAATTGCATCGAAATGCTTGTCATAATTTGCTACTAAATATGTGTATATGTTCCCTTCCCTTTTTCTCTATCAGAGACTGCTTCCACACTACTCTGTGCCCCATAATATCAAATTCCCATCAATCAATGAGTCCTAGTGGCTTAATCGTCCCTCAAATATTAGCTCAGGGCTATAAACTGTTCGCTTAGCACCATAGACAACCCCAGGTTTTCTCTCACACCCCAATAGGAAGCCATCTTGTTTTTATGTCACTTTTAAATACAGAATAATTGTTTGACAAAGAGATTTGGTACGTTGGAAAAAGTATCGGGTTTAGGGATTTGTGGGAGTGTATGTTTTGTTTTAATGATGGTGCACAGGTGTAATCTATGGTCTTATGTATTTGAATTGAGGATTTTGGTAATGGTTCAATTTTTTTTCGTGAATTTTGGGTGTGGTTTTCACTCGTTTTGTTTTAAACAGACTCTTAAAATCAAAACCAAGAAAAATCACAAGTCGACGTAAAGGGACTCGATGTAGAGGGAATGATTCATGCTTAGTTTGTGTCTCACCGATTATGTACGACACAACGTTTTTATTTCTTTTGATTAATAATTTAATTACTTTTCATGGAAGCTTTTAAAAGCTACCAGACTTTTCAGACTTTGTATTTCTCTGCGAAATCTTAAAATCAATTATCATACGGCTGGATATGTTTTGCTTAAAATTGCGCTTGAAAAACTACAAATAAATATTGCCATATTGCCGAACGTTAGAACTGACATGGTCATTGGGCCGTAAAGATAGCTAGCTGGTCTGCAAGCTGCAAGCTATAGGCTAGGCTGTCGTCTATTCATAGACATCGGCTAGGCTTGTAAGCATCGCTTGTAAGATTACCCTTTTGTTCTTGCCACTAGTTTGCCAGCTGATGGATGCATTCATGGTGCTCTCATGCTCGGTTCAACCTTAAAATAAAGAGAGAATAAGGGTCAGAGATATCTTGATACATCGTCGTTTTAGTCTGAAGGTCGATTTGACAAAACAAACAGACCTGGAACCAGAGTAAAAGTATTTCTTAGGTATCTAGAGGTTTTAATACAATTAATAGAACTACGAAAACTGCACTTTTCCTAATAACAAAGTGAAAATTTTGATATAATCGGGAATTGTGCATGAATTATTCGTTCGGTGAAAAGTCACTATATCATACTATATTCAAATTGATCATCATTCGCCTGCTCTTACCCCAATCTATTTGGCATCAGCGCAGCATGTATTTTACTTCCATACTTCTACAGGGTGTAAATCACCTCATCACGAAGCCGTCAACCAAGCATTCTGTACATCAAACTAAGTAACTTTACCCAAAAATTATTGCTGGGAAACAACTTTTTTTTTTGGGGTCAAAAATCACGTTTTGGGGTATAACTCAATGTAACGCACTCAAAACATTGTGCGGATGGATTGAATAGTACGGGGTTCGTGGAGGTATTTAAAGTAAAAATCTTGCAACAAAAACTTGTATTTAAAAAAAAAACTTTTCAAACAGTTGCAACTTTCACTTTGCCCCCAATATCTCCGTAACTAGAAGGTAAAAAATTATCGGAATGACGGGGAGAACCAGTGCCTTCCGGCTTCGTTAAGAGGTGTTTTACACCCTTTATATTACTCGACATCTCATCAGACACCTTTCTTGCCAAATCATCCGTCACACAGTCCATGCATTGTTACTTTGATTTTCTTCTCATCATCATCATCATCATCAGCCTATAATGTTCCCACTGCTGGGACACGGCCTCCCCTCAATGAGAGGGAATGGTATATAATCTAACCACGCGGGCCCAGTGCGGATTGGTAGATGTCACATGAGGAGTAACAGATCAACCGTAATAAAAATAGTAAAAACGGATTTTGTATCTATTTCAAACCTTGCAACTAATGTCAAATTATGACGCATCAAACTGTATTACTTTTTATTATAAAAAAGAACCAAAAGTGCACATCGTTTCAAACAATATTAAATCCAGGTTTGTGTACATACGTGTGCTCTCTTTAAAGTACTATGGATTATTGCGTTTATCTCAAAAGTTACATTGACGGAGTTAATACACTTTGATCTGTTACTCCTCACATGTCTTCGAATTTTTGGTTCTAGGACATGCCGGTTTCCTCACAATGTTTTCCTTCACCGTTTCTGAGAGCAGCGGTGATGAAATAAATTACCTACACAAAGTAATGCGCCTGTCTGGGTTCGAACCCACGACTTACTGTTCGTAAGTTGCGGCCGCCACCCCTGGACCACCGCTGTAACCGATGTCCCAGTCTCTCAGTGATCTTCTTCTACTCTTAAAAAAACAACCGATCCACATCTACAACAACCGATTAACATACACATTTTCATACTAAAACATAACTAAAACTTTTAAATATAAAACGATTTAAAATATGAAATTCTGTAACGTTCACATTCTAAAATTCTGGCTTGCGCAACCATGCTGTGGGGTCTGAAGACCAATTTTCAAGTAGCTGTACCTATAATTAAAAATGTAGGTAATTTTGAATTTCGAAGTAAATCCGACCGTCTCGACAGATGTTACCACATACGCACCCACAACTACCTATCGACACAAATAAGGAAGGGAAACCGCCAAGCACAGCACAAACAAACACCCCTCACTATTTATGTGCCCGATAATGTTGTAAACTACATGTTTACGTTTGTGAATGTGTTTACAAAATTCTGAGGAGGGGGGCGTCAACCGGAAGTTGCGGAAGTGACGGGCCGTGCATCATATAGGGGCGTAAGGTGTTACACGGGGTGTCAGGGGCACGAGTGTTAAGTTATGAGCTCCTAGTCTTGTAATGTATTGTTGGTGAGCTGTGTGCGGAATTTGTTGTATTTATTTTATCTATTTTGTTATCTATTATAATAGTATCTATTTATGTCCGCGTGGAGTTCGGTAATTGTCCAATGGGAGCGTGCTACCGAGATAAAAAGTATCCTTTGTGTTAATCCAGGTTATAAACTGTCTGTATGCCTAATTTCATCCAAATCTGGTTAGTAGTTTTTGCGTAAAAGAGTAACAAACAACCAGACATCCATACATCCAGGATTTTGTTATGTGTATTTATGTAATCTATTGTTTAGTGGGATAGGAATGTACCTACCTACATCAGGGTTCCGCCTGAATGAGTTCATCGGACAACCACCAAACTGATTGCACATGGCTTCAGTCAAGAAACATAATAAGTTGAGTTTTCTGATTTGGATATTTATCCAAATCAGGAAACGTAAGTTTTGATTGTGTAATCAAAACTTTTTTCTACAGAAAAATTATAAGTAAGTTTATATTTTTATAATAACTTAGTGAAATTAAGAGCAGAGAAATGAAGCACTTCTTTATAAATATTGCGAGGCCGTTGGGATCCATTTTCTTTAAATCTCCATTCTTTATTTGTGTCTTTCTCAAATATTATTATCATGGGCTTCGGTGTTTATAAAGATTATTGCCCATTCTTCTCCAAAGAGGTCTACGCTTTTAGAATGGCCAACTACAGTACTTTCACAAGTTATGCCTTGTGATTGTTACTGTTGATTGTTGCATTTTGTTTTTTTTTGACATTCAAAATTGCCTGTAATGGTGTTAGTTTTTGAGTTTGTAAAAGAAGAAAAATCAAAAGATCAACTGTACCTACCTATAATCTCCGCAAAAAAGTCACAGAATTCACCCAAAACCCTTGTGAAACCCTCAGCAATATAATCAAATTTTATTCAGGTCATATAGACAGTTTTTATCATCATTGCTATCACAATAAGCTATAGATTTCTCATTTCATCCTACAAAATGCTCTGTAAAGTACTAAATGTGCTCCTACGCATATAGATGGCAATATTATTCTGATCAAAAGCTATTCTGAATGAGGTTGAATGTTTTTTCGTCGACTTCTAACTGCCAATTGTATTTTCTGTGTGTTTATGAAAATGTGTGTTGGATGTATTGTGCTTTTGTTATGATTCTGGTAGATTTGCAAGTGCTTGAAGTTTAGTTAAGGGGACTCTTTATAGAGAGTCTTGGAGCAAAACTTCGTAGTGGACTATCTCATTGGTCTAATGGTTGTAAGCGCGACTGATGACTTTGAGGTCCTTGGTTCGATTCCCGGGTTGTGCAAAGTGTTATTGAGCTTTTCCATCAGAATTATAGTTTGGATTTGTATCCGGTTAAAGGCAATAGACTCGCCCTTCTTTTAAATGGGACTTAAACATAACTTTTGTCCACAGCTGGACCTATGTCCAGCTGTGGACAAAAGTTATGTTTAACGTTAAGTTAAGTTATGTTTAACGTCTTTCGGCTGAAATGATGAAACATTACTGGTGAAATGAAGGTGATGGACAGTGCTAATCTAAATTAAAGCCTATGCCGTCTGGTATTCAGGCGTGATGATTAATCGCCTGAATACCCGACGGCTCAGGCTTACCTTATTAGCTGCACCTCTGCCTAAGCTTTTGGAGATTTCAGGCGTGATGATTAAGTTTTAATTTAGATTAGAACTGTTTTTTGGTGATTCAAATCTACCAGAGTCAATACAATGATTTCTTGAATGTATCTTTGCTATTTTGTTTTAACACATTATAATATTGATAAAATGATATTATTGTATTTAAAGAATACCATGTCAAAAGTAAAAAAATACTTTTGAAATTGGCCAATTGTAAACAAAACTACACCACTCATTCATAGCTTATTGGATACCTAAAGAAAAAATATTCTCTAAAATAGCAAAGAAATAAAAACTATGATGAAAAACTTGGCATAATGTAATGGCCATCAAGTGATATCGCTAAAGCTAGGGACACATTACACTGAGCCGTCACTGACTTGCATTATGGTAATGTTAATAACTTTGTTTGTCACTGAATTTCAGAATTGTTTACTAACCTGACTGATAGGTTATAAGGGCATAAAAAATAAAACCGACTTCTAAAAACACAAAAATGTGAAAAATAACTTTAGCTTCTGAAGTCGGTGACTTTTGTTTGATTGGTTTATTTTTTTGCCACCGACTTCTGAAGCTAAAGTTATTTTTCACTTTTTTGTGTTTCACATGCACTTACCCCTTTACAGCGTACTGGTGTGATGTTATGTCATGAACTGGTGTAAACAATAGACAGACATGAGATTTCAGCAATCCCAGTCCATTTGCTATTATTTATTAAGGAGTTCCGTTACCTATCTCCGAAGTTCTCATCAGATCTTCACCACATTGAAGGAGGACCACTCCGAAAAAGTACTCTTCCGAAAACTATCCAAATAGCTTCATGTGTGCCTATAAAGTTTGAAGAGTTCTCTCTATTTCTCCAAGATACCATCATCAGATCCTGACTTGATGATTATGGGACTACCTGTGAAGCATACCCTTTAAAACAAAATAAAAATAATCCAAATCGGTCCAGCCATCTTCGAGTAATCGGGGAACATAAATAAATTTAAAAAAAAAGATTCCGAGGAATTGAGAACCTCCTCCTTTTGGAAGTCGGTTAAAAAGACTCTAACGAAGCCGAAAGGCACTTGTTCTCCTCATCACTGCGATCTTTTTTTTATTCTAGACCTGGGAACCCTCTAGTTACGGAGATATTGGGGGTCAAAGTTACAACATTACACAAGTTTTTCTTTTTAATACATGATTTTAAGAACTTTACGTTAAACAACTCCACACTATTCAATCCATCCATCAGCACAGCGTTACATTGAATTTAACTGTAAAACGTGAGTTTTCACACCAAATAAAAGTCATTTCCCAGATTTTTTTTAGGCGAAGGGTTACTTAGTTTGATGTACAGAATGTTTGGTTAACGGCTTCCTGAAGAGTCTATTTACACCCTGTAGATACTGTGGGACAACCTGTGTAAACCAACCGGGCACAGACTCAGTCTCGGTGGCTGCTTCTGTAAAAATAGTGATGAATAGTCTCACTTGGGAATAGGACCCAGGACCTCATGATCGGCAGTAGTTTTGTTTTTATTTGTAGTCGTTTGCGACCACTAAACCAAGAACACAATTATTCTTATTCTTTATTGCACACAAAAAAAACAACATAGTCAGGATTGGGAGCGTCTTAGACGAGATTTTTGAAATAAAATTAATAATTTGATTAATTACTATTTAATATTATGTGACAACGTGTTTACAGATTCGGATGCGCACACGGAGTGAGTTCCTAAGAGCTAAACTTAAAATCTAGACATAACAACTTTATCTCTCCAGGAATGACGCAAGCACCGCGATGCAGTCCCGCTCTTATGCTGACATACGCACAATTCGTATTGGCGGTGGTGCTTCCATAACTCCTCCCTCACCAAGTGCGAGACCATCGGTAATATTTTGATTCCGATGATTTCGCAGAACTTGACTTAGGTATACAAGACATTTTCTTCCAAAGAACTATACTAAGACATGTTATAACTAAAATTACATAGAGTAGTACAGTCGCTAAGCTAACACTATTTGTTTTTAACGCACTATCACTTTTTGCTATTTCACTTTCCACTATTTCACCATTTAATGAGTAGGATAGATGTTTCAAATCATCGAAATTAAGGTGGTTTAGGTTCACTGTCCTGTTCCAATCGATAGATGTTTCCTCTAATTTAGGTAGAACCGCAACCGGAATTACTTGATATTGTATTCTCCTTAAATCATATTGTCGTTGGTGTAGTTTTATATTTTTCAAATAGACATTGCATTTTCCATTAATTTCCAATATATATGTGCCCTTGATCGGTTTCCTGATAATATCATCAGCACATGTTTCGGTAAGTATTATTTCATTTTTTGTATAAATTATCCATTTCAGGGAATCAATGGGCTGTACTTTCAAGCTTTCCAAGTCAACCACGAGCGGTTTACATAGACTGAGGTTTGAAGCAAAATTCATCAATTGTTCTATGCATGTACTTTCAGGATACAATACAACATCGTTTTCCTTGCACAGGAATTGGTTGGGTGCAATCTCTTCACATGGGCTGGCTAGCGGTAAGTATATAGGACCTTTCACCAGAAGGTAAGGATATTTAGGAATTATAACAATAGCTATACAATTTTTATTAAGAATTGGTAATGAATAAATTTTGAAGTAGTTGTACGTATTCTTATCTATTAGCGGGATTTCCATAATGAATGTTATTTGGTTTTCTTTTACGTATGCTTTAACAGACATAGTTCTTTCTAACATTAGTAAGGTTTTTTTCTGTTACAGGATAAATTAAGCTTTCAGTTTTAGAAATATTGTTTAACACTGATAATAATTCAGATGGGTCAACAATGGCTTGATGTACAACAGAAACTTTCGTAAATGATAGCGCAGTTTCGATTTCATTTAAAATTATATACAATGTCCTAAAATTACTTACAAACATATCAAACATGCTTAAAACATATGTAGAGTATATAGAGTTATTTTCTTTAGTACCTATGTTCTTAACAATTCTCTCTATGCGTTTCATGCGTTCGTCCAGGATTTGTATATTTTCCTGTAGAGATGTACTTTTATTAGTAATGGAATCAATCATTTTTGAAATCATAGTTATTTTCTTATCTATGTGAGTTTGGCCAATTTTTAGTTGAGATATTTGAGTGTCATATTGAATAGCATCCTCATGGGCCAGATTACCAGTCAGCGTTTTAATAATTGAGCCGAGAGGGTCAATGAGGCCGCGCTTGAAGCGTTTTGATGGAATAAGCTGCCTGAATTTCATGACTGTCGAGTTACGTAAGTATTCTACCTGTAATTTCATATTTTGGAACTCATTTGCGTATGGCTTATGGATGTCAACTATATTGCTAAACTCTTTATATCTATTAATATTAAATACTAAATCATCATTTATCGCCTTAAAATCTAATATCTTAACTAAAGTCCACTTACCTCTCTCTACTACCGCCTGCCCTTGTTTAACGGGTAGTATGCCGGGATTATTTTTAATCTCTTGAAGTTGAAGGCCCTGGATCTTGATCACGATGTTCAAGATCACGATGATCCGCCACGACCTGTGAAGGACGTTTAACGTTTTTAAGAGGCACCTTAGTTTGTCTTTTTCCTATCTGTACTGGTAATACGTTCCTATCTATTTGTCCTATTACTTTTGCTTTATGGTACCTGGGTTTATCTTTACTTTTTCGTATATTAATGTCCTTCACAAAAATACTGTCTTCTTCTTGTAAACTTAGCTCAGTTTCGCCGCCTTTATTTATTCTAGCTTTTTGCTTAGTAGCAACAATCTTTTCAGCTATGTACCTGTACAGATATTTTGTGCGCTTTGCATGATCTTTTACTAATTGTTGTGTATACGCCTTTTCTACGTTTACATCAAATATTTTACCGGAGTCAGTATGTCCAAATGTTACTTCAAAAGGTGTTAATCCTGTAGTGGAATGTATAGTGTGATTGTATGCCATTATAGAATAGGTCATTATAGAAGCCGCGTCTGTACATTTACGCTCATATTTTGCAAGCCTATATATCTCTATAATTGTAGAGTGAAATCGCTCTACGATGCCGGTAGAGTTGGGATTGTTTGGCGTTGTTATGTGGATCTCTATTTTATACATAGCTAAAAGCTCGCGCATGAGTTCATTGTTAAATTCGGTGCCAGGGTCACAAGATATCTTCCTAGGCACACCGTATATTGAAAAGTACTTTACTAAGGCTCGCGCTACTTCTGTCGAGTGCCTACTTGGGATTTCGATGGCCTGTCCTAGTTTACTGAAAGCGTCTACTAGTGTTAAATAATATTTCTTTTCCATACTAAATAATTCGATAAATATTTCCTGAAAAGGAGCATCCTGTGTTTGTGTTAATTGCAAAATCGGTTTTATGGGTTTTCTTTCGTATTTCATTTGTTTACAGGGCTCACACATATTTATTACTGCTGCTACGGTATCTTGCATGTTTTCCCAATAATAATTTCGACGAATCCTAACTATTGTTTCTTTAATTCCTCTATGGCATGTCTTTCCTTCGTGATGCTTTAATATAACAGCCTTTTGTTCTTTCTCATCCTCTATATATATTACTCTATCAGTGCACTCAAAGAATTCTACTGAATCTTTCTTGAAAATTTCTATAATAACTTTAGTAAATAACCTTCTATGTATTTCGCTCTCAAAGTATATAAAATATTTTCGTTTGGGTGTAATATACTCTTTTAAAAATTGTTTGATTAATTCTTCGTTATCTAATGGGAGAAATACTTCTAAGACTTTTTGGTTCTTTCTAGACAAATTTTGAACTTGTAATTTATTTTGAAACCAGGAAAACACTAATATTTGGTTTGGTTTAGTGTCAATTGCCTCTCTTAAGATTGGCATCCCAGATGAGTCTGGTTCTATATTGGAGGCTACCGTATCTGTTCTACTACTACTGGTTATTGAAGGAATAGGGAAATTTTCTTGAAATAAGTCTTCTGTAGTCGATCACCATTCTGTATTTTACCTCACCAGAAGCATCAGGTTTTTTGGGCACAAGATGAACTGGTGAACTCCAGGGAGAAAAGGATTCCTGGATTACGTTATCTTTTAAAAGTTTTTCGACTTGTCTATTGATTTCTGCTGCCTGAGCAGGGGCTTGTCTATATGGTTTAGTATAAATTGGATCTTCATTTTTTGTTCTAATGCAATGTTTTACCTGATTAGTAAAACTTAAAGGTTGGTTAATTTGGTCACAATAAAATATATCTCTGAATTCTTCACATAACTTTTGTATACATGCCTTTTCTTCGTCATTCATGTGGTCTTTAGTCGTAATTTAGTTAGATTTTCGCACAATAATTGGTCAGTCTCTATTTTTAAATTGTCTATAGAATTAACAAGGCATTCTTTTTCATTATATTCAGACACTACAAAAGGCTTTGTGACACATATTTCTACATATTTATCTGATGCATTTTGTATGACGGTTGTAGCATAACCATTAATACATTTCACAAGAGCGGTAGGCATCCGCACTCCTTTATAAAATTCAATGTAATTTAGTATTCCTTCACCATTTATTATATTAGTTGGTGTTTTTGCTCGAATTTCTGTTCGCGGAGGAAGTTCTACAACATGTATAACGTTAATATCCGAATCTAGACAGATAGGTATTTCCGCAGTCTTCGTTATTAGAACACGTCTTTTTAGATCTATAACGGCTTCTAATTGCTTTAAAAGATCATTTCCTATCAACCCATCGTATAGTGAATCAACGTTATATACGTAAAATTTATGTTAATCTGTACTTTGAAATATAGAGAATAGGGGAATTTGTATTACATGACTATGTTTACTTGAGGCATGTGTGCTAACTACTTCGAATGGTTCGTATGAAATATAATTATGAAAATATTGATTTGCTTTTTTAGGATGTATAAATGAACGAGTGCTACCCGTGTCGATCATGAACTTGCCTTCTATTTCCGGTATGTATATTATGTGGTAACTTTAATTTTAAAGCATTACAGTTTAGGGTTATTCTTTCAGGTGTTGCTCTGTGGAGGCCCGTATACAAAAATTTTCCACTTGTGGGATGGATTCAGCCGTCTGGTTACCATTATCATTATTTTCTAACTCTATCTTTGGATTTTCAGTTTCCGAGTCTATCGGAGAAGTATTTTCTTCGCAAGGAAAAACATCATAGTAATATCCCTCGAAATTTGTAAAATAATCATTATTATAAGGATACAGTTCTAATTCATTAAGAGGAAAACCTTGCTGAGGTGATCTTTGCGGAGCAGTTCTCATAGTAACATCTGTGTTGTTTGGTTGAGGTTTATTTTGTGTGTTTTGTTGTGGAGTCGTATTACCATAACGATTATTACTACCGAATCGTTGTGGAAGCATTGGTAACATTTGTTGATAGCCAGGGGGTCTATAACCGAGATTAGGTCGATATCCAAACGGAAGTTGCATTGGCATAAAGTTGTGTTTATTCATACCAAATTGGCCTTGGAATGGATGGGGTCCCTGCGGCAAGTTAAAAGGCCTATTCGGCGGGATTCCGAAATTAAATTTGGGTGTTGCACCAAAATTATTTTTAAATGGTTGATTTGGTTGCATCATCGGAAGTCTGAAGCCCGTAGGCTGTTGAGGTAAACCAAATTTAAGAGATTGCTGAGGTGCCGTTGTTAAAGTAAGCTGTGTTTTCGAATTATGGTTAGAGTTTAGCATTTTACCTCGCATTTGATACTGCTCATAGAAATTAATTTCTTCTAAAACTATGGACAAGGCCTCTTCCAAGGTCTGTGGTTTTTTAAGACGCACTATACGTACCATATTTTCAGGTAAATTGTATAAAAATACCTGTAGGGCTGTATTATTATATATGGCAGTCTTACTTACTCGTGAGTTTGTGTCATTGATTTGATTAACTTTTGATAATAGAACAGACTTTACTGATTGAATCCGTGCGCAAAAATCTGTGTGACTTTCATTATTTTTAATTTTTAATGTCTCTAATTCTATGGCCAGACATTCTTCGCTTCGTGGATCACCAAAGTGTATCTCAAACAATTCTTTGAAATCCGCCCACGTCCGGATGTCTACGCGCTCGCTTATCAGCGCTGCTGCGTCGCCCGTTAAACGGCTAGTCACAACATACATTAAATATTCTTCTTGTACTTCGGATGATTTAAATTTGTCAATTATGTATTCACATGTACGCAAAAACAAATTCAGGTGGCGTTTATTGCCATCGAAACTTGGGAGAATTTTATATAATTCGTTGGGAATGAGTTTAACTTCCGTCATTTCGGCGGTAATTTGTGACAAGTTTTTACGTTAAAATTAACTCTATGAACTCTACTTGTTTATTACAATAATTATAACGAGTTACCTATGATTATTAATTATATCTTAGAACTCAATAAAATTATGTTATCTGAAATGTTACCTACAATGTAAAACTCTATTATTCTATCACTCTATTTATTTTCATTATTTTAATATATCATGTATTTTTACATTAGGCACTTATAATTAATTTAAGAAAACCATATAACAGTCAAAATGGAAAATGTCCAATTCCAAGTTAACAAGGGGTATGAGGTATAAGAAAGGAGGTGAAAAGTCGTACTCACCAGCCTGCCTCGCCCATCATCAGCTCTCGTCTCCAAGTCACGTCGCTGACAATATTTGTTTGGTTCGTTGGACCACTTCGCCGTACACCACGCGTACCGTTGTGAAGATCGGAAAAGTCTATTCGCGAAAAATCACTAGTTAACGCGGGACAGCTTCCTCAGTGATCCGACCCGGCTGCGCCAGTCAGGATTGGGAGCGTCTTAGACGAGATTTTTGAAATAAAATTAATAATTTGATTAATTACTATTTAATATTATGTGACAACGTGTTTACAGATTCGGATGCGCACACGGAGTGAGTTCCTAAGAGCTAAACTTAAAATCTAGACATAACAACTTTATCTCTCCAGGAATGACGCAAGCACCGCGATGCAGTCCCGCTCTTATGCTGACATACGCACAATTCGTATTGGCGGTGGTGCTTCCATAACTACATACATATTAATTGCAATAATATAGCTTATGTGCAAATAATACAAACAAATATACATATTAATTGCAATAATATACGAGTAGCTTATATGTACAAAGGCGAGCTTAACCCAGAGTTGGGTTTTCTTACAGCAAATCTTATTAACCTCTCGCGTGTCTTAAGTTACACAGTTCGACATAAGCAATTGTCTTTCTATTGTGTCTCTAATTACGGCATTCGATGAGTTAAGCTTAGTTAGCAATCAAAAGCAATAAGAAAGCAAAATTCAATCTCTCCAATACCCCAGCTTCAATCACGTCAAATAAAAGAAATAAAAACCATCTACAAAGAAATCCTCGGTACAATGCAAATGGTCCTAACGGTTTATTAGAAAAGCGTTCTTTTGTCGCCACTCAACTCGATTCAATTCTTGAGAATAGGCCCCTTCGCAATAAAATCTTACGCCTACGTCTGATATGCAAAATTCTTTGAACGCGGGGAAATGGAGGAGTATTCTGGTTGACGTGTTAATTAAAGTGTAGTAAACGAAGCAACTGTAGGTTTTGTAGAAGTCAAAGAACGACTATTTTGTGAAAATAAACTGTTATAAAGTTGTTTTGTTGTTCCACTAGAGTCTATTACAACAACAAAAATGAACTATAATAAAATAATACCTTATTAGAAAGAAGCAACAGTTTGTACTGTACTTACTTACAAAAAACATGTTTGACTTCTACCTGTTTTCGACAAAATTTAGTTTTAAATGAAGCGCTGTTTTCAATTTTCCCTCCCAATTTCAGGCAAAGGTTAATAATATTAAAGTTTCCAAACCCAGAATTACTGTAACGAGTATGGGGACGAGAATCGAAAGATAATAATATAGATCAGAGCTATTCTTATCATTTGAAGAGATTATTCATCTCTTTCCAATCCCGTGAAAACTTCCCAGCGAATTTCCCTACGAATTTCCCAGACTACAGAATAAGCATACCCAATAACATATAGCGAATAAAAAGAGTTGATTTTCGATTTGGATACAGAGCGGGCGCCGGGTGGCAATTCCCTAGATCTAGCTGATACACGCTCGCATGGGAAATCACTAGCGTTCGAGAATGCAAATTTAACGCAACGACGAAATCGGTGCTGAGAAAAGGTACCTACGACTTGATTTCGATATCGGTATTCGTTTGACGAGATTGATTTTTGAAACGGAAAAAAAGAAATGGTGTGTGATTATATTAGTACAGAGCTTTTTTTGTATTACGGGCGAAGCAAATGTTCAAAATAACGGTAAGGTAAACGATAGGTTTTTGACTTCATCGATTTACGTTGTCTTAATTCGATTCGTTTGATGCAAAACTGGTTTTGGATTGGAAGACCCTACATGGTCAAGTAAATTAAAGCCGCTTTTAATTAATGCTTATTTAGTGCATTTCCCATAATTAACTCAAAGTGTGAATTAATTAATTTACATTAAAGAAATATCTGCTGTTATAACTCAAACATAAACACGAAACCATTCGTATTAGTCACAATTATAAACAAAAATATGCAAAACGCCCAATTTTCTTTGAAAGAACAATAAAAAAGTAAAAAAACGAATATAATTAAACCGTGATAATATTAAACACAATTAATTAACAGAACAATTAAAGTCGTATTTTAATGTTAAACGTACACACAAAGTTTTAACTGAAAAGTTTAAAGTATTTTACGAAAAATGACTTAATTTCTGAGTGCGGCGGGCTTAATTAAGAAATTAAGATAAGCCTGGGTACACAAATAAAGCATTTTGTAATCTACTCCGGAAGTGACTCGGAAGCTATCCGAAACGGACAGCGAGCCTAAATTTGTGTGCATAATAAAAGCCTTAAATCGAAAACTCTGACCCCTACCTTTTGTTTCTAACAATTTCTAATCGATCTTGGGCGGGCCATCGAGTTTACCACATGTGCGAAATAATTAAACAGATACGAAGTATAAAATATCATTCGAAGGGCATGTAGTTCACGTTTCTTGTAACGGGTGTATTAAAAACTATAATTTCCATCAGAAAGTGAAAGCAAGTGATGTTAATTAATCTTATCGAGATGCTCTTTAAATTACAGCGAAATACTAGGACGAATTTAAACCAACTGTAAGATCCCGTTTGATTATTTTAAACTTTAATTCTTAATTCTCCCATTATGAATACATTTATTAATTCAAAAGATTCAATTAAATAAGAAATATCTATCTCGATTCTGCTATCGAATCTCGATCTCGAGTCGATAAAAAAAGGATCGAGACGGTACGTTTAGTAGGGGTTCCCGTTTCGATACAAAGCGTTGGTGTCGTATACATAAATTTCAATTAAGGGGGGTGTGACAACTCGCTCACGAATTTTATCGCGTATCGGACGCGTTAGAATACATTATCATACAACTTTATTGTTTACCTTGTTATGACAACCGACAGTTCCTTTGTCGAGCCGAAAACGAATCGATTTATATCTCGATCGAATAGTAAGGGTTCGATTCGAAACAAAAGTTTGAGAATAAGGTGTTCAATTTTAAATTGCTTGCGTTATTTTTATTACAAAACACCTGTTTAATTTGAATAATTAGATTTGTGAAAGGTTTCAGCTCCGAAGCATTTTATAACTAATGAAGGAAAATAAGCGGAACCATAGTACTCATAAAAATACCTTTATAATCTTGTATTTAATAGAGTTTTCATACGTTTTAGTTTTAACCGACAGTGTTGGTACCCGTAAAAAGTAATCGGGATTTTTCTCAAACATTCGCTTAACTTGTTTTTTCAATCAGAGTTCGATTGTTTTTCCTAATAAGCTTGCGTTGTAGGAATAATAATAGTCTTTGTTGTTTAGTAATTAAATGTGAAATGAAAAGGTGAAATGGAGGTGTGATCGCTGATTTCGATTCGAGTTACATTAGTTATGCTTATAACTACGTGGTCGATGTTTGTGATTGTGGAATTAATTTAATTTTTAATAGCTGTATGTACATCTTTAGTAACAAAACAAAGAATGAGAGTGTAGCAGTAACAATTAACATTATAAAGAACAAGTGACGCTATCTTTTTAATTTCAGAGTTCTAGCTTTAAGTCTTTCTGAATTTCACCAGCTTACTAAATTGATGGTCAATGTGGTAGTGCCACAAACGATAGGATACTTGATTTCGTGTCCTACCTGGTCTGGTGCTTGCACATCACAGGAGCTGATGGGCGCTACTGAAACTACCAAACTCATCGCCAAAAATTGGACTGACTCCGAATAGGAAGATGATCAATCTGACTTCTTTTGTTTTTTGTTCTAAAATTCGAATTTCTTTGTAAAATTACGTACATGACATTACGCCAGCATTTCTTTATAGGATAAGGCAGAAGGCCATACGCAGATTCACGTATTAGTGGCACAAAGCATCAAGTAAGCATCAAGCTCATGAGTCAACATGGGTCTTTTAATGAGAGTATAAATAAATGCCACACTAGATTTTAACATCAAACTGAAGGCCTTTATCTACACAACAAACTAGCTACTCATTAACAGTCACAAGTGTAAACTAAATGCTTACAAAATAACATACAAGAGAACATTTATAACTTCATTACGACCAGCTATTGGCCTGTACAGTCGGTCACACAAGTGTCATTAAC
This sequence comes from Xestia ashworthii, assembly GCA_950022955.1. Classification (NCBI taxonomy): domain Eukaryota; kingdom Metazoa; phylum Arthropoda; class Insecta; order Lepidoptera; family Noctuidae; genus Xestia; species Xestia ashworthii. Next base: position 13,427,742 of record OX465570.1, on the reverse strand, counting down.
GACCACGTTTGATTTTATTTCGTCCAATTAATGTCTTACCGTGAAATGCTGTAAAACGACCCAAGTCGTGCGACACGCCCTTTACACTGAAATACAGAAGTGTTACAGAATTATCATTGTCTGTAAAATGGTTGGAGTTTATTACCTACTTTTATTACAGTTTCATGTTGTCGGCGAGATAAATTGAAAGTGTGTTGCCTGTTGCTACATTTTGGTGTAATAATATTCACTTTAAATGTTGCCGTCGGCAAAAGTTTTAATGTTTTCTCTTTGTAAAGTAAAACTTTACATTTTTAATAAAAACAAATTAATGGTACCCCTTTTTAAAAAAAGAATAATGACAAAACTTGTAAAGCACTATTAAATGCCGATAGATTTTTAATTATTTTCATTATCATGGTGCGTCATTGTCAAGTTTCTTGATTTTTATATATTTTCCTTTGTGGCCGGACTTTCTAGTATTTATGCATATAATTTTACTGAAAAAAAATAACATTTTAAACACTACATTTTCTTCTTCCAAGATTATTTTCATAAATTCCAAAAGAGATGATGTTTCATAAACTTGATTATTTAAGTCAATATAAGTGGGATTCTATCATAATATTAAAACATTGGAACTTGTTAATGTCATGCAATTTAACACCAATCTTAAATCTATCTGCGCATTTATTTATTAAAATGGACTTATGCTCAAAATGACTTGTCTCCTCGTCAGTCCTTTCCAGTGTTTCTCTTTGTAGTTACTGAAAGCTTCAGCACATAGTTAAGTCAGTGTTCGCGGACGTCGTCTGAAGCCAGCTTTACGAGCTATACGCTGTACCGAGGATTCTTTGTACTGAAGTAACAAGCGCCGACTTTGTAGCCGTCCTGGAGTAATAGAACTTAGACATCAGAAGGCTATGTCTCGTTCAATACATTATTTAGAAATTGTTATTTTTTGCATGTGTATAGGTGCTTGTCAAAATAAATGGTTTGAAGTGTCTTTATGGATTAAGACAACTCATGATTTAAGAATAACCTTCATTGTTTTTTTTTTATGAATATTTGGTCAATCCGATACGTGACATAAATCACCAAAAAATTCTGTTGAATGTGAAACTTCCATGATTTCATAATATGATTCTCAAAGCACCAATTCATTCCCCTATTATTTAACAGGTATATTCTGAAACGCAGCGAGGAGCTTGTAGGTAAGTAATGACAGTCATTCAGATCAATTTTCAAATTTGGCCATGTTTGCATAGTTTGGTCTGTGGAAGGGTGCTCACCTATTACATACTGAGTTTCCTCCATGCTTTGGAAAGCCCGTTGTCTTTTATAAAAACTTTGACAGTCGTAACAGGTAGTCAGTGGCCCTAAAATCTGACAACCAGTCTTACCAAGGGGTATTGTATTACCCAGTACTAACTGGGTTGTAGAGGTCAGATAGGCAGTCGCTCCATGTAAAATACTGGTATTCAGCTGCATCCGGTTAGACTGGAAGCCGACCCCAATATAGTTGCGAAAAAGGCTAGGCAGATGATGATTCTAAAACATATTTGCACTAATTTACAGTGCACATTCTAGTCTATTCCTTTTGAAACTCAATGTAACTTTGTATAGACGTATGGCTTTGTGTGTGCTGCAGTGGGTGAGTTTATGTCTATGGGCGGAGGGTACCCAGAACACGGCATAGAGATGTATTGGGAATTGGCGCCAATTTCGCTTTGTTGTTGATTTTTGCTCTCCAGGATGGTAAAGGAAAATTGGTTTGTACTCGGAACAGCTGTCGTAAAGTACTGGTTAATTATCTCGTGGAATACTTTTGATTTGTCAGTTAATTAGACGTTCATTCATTTAAGATTCGTGGAACTATTGAGGAGATTCTGAATTAGATGCTTTTGCTAAATATGTGGCCTTCTTTGCTACAACAATATTGTTTGAATTAGTAGTACTTAAGGGTATCTTTTGGGAAACATCTGGGTATGGGACGCACAGAACTGGGAAGTATGGCAGAAGAAAGGGTGAAGCCCAGCAGTGGGGGCTTTTGGACTGATGTGACGATGATGATCTTTTACTGAAATTACTGCAATGCGATACTAAAACTGATGCTGCAGACAATAATGTTACAATGTTTGTGGTTTTGTGAGAAGACCGAGTAAAATGTAAATGTACTAATAAGTATATGAATGCATTAAATTAACGAAATGAACATAAACACTGAAGGTTTCTTTTTATTTCTGAAAAGAGTGCACGAACTAGATAAGGCAGTATTTAAATGGTTTATTTTTCTGGATTAATTTATCTTTGTTAAAAACTAAAAATAAAACACAAGAGTAATTTTTTTCTGAAATTCCGCCCCATTCTCGAAATTAACTGGCATAACCCAAGATCATAAAACATATAAAAACGGGTATTTATCGCGAATTTACCTTTAATTTAAGCCCGACGTCGCCGCGACCACGGCTGGTGCAATCCGGTCGAAACGTCGGGCTTAAATTAAAGGTAAATTCGCGATAAATACCCGTTTTTATATGTTTTATGATGTGTTCTGATCGTGAAAGTTTAAAAAAGACAATAACCCAAGATATTAAACAATTTTAACAACCAACAATATCAATTAAAACTTCCCGACTCCACAGACCAGGTTATTTTATAATTAGACGTAGATAATTAAAGTACAGCAGGTACCTATTCATGTCAATGTAGGACATTAAATGGTTCCTAGAGGTGTAAAGTAAAATATGTAGTTGGTTTGTTTGTAATCATTCTTGTTAGATTATTATTTCTGTAGTTTTTATACGTTGAGGGCTTGTTGTATTATGGCGGTTTTAGCAAAGAAATGTGGTATTAAGTTCGTTTTATAATTAACTTAGCTGACCCGAACAACTTCGTCTGCGTCACTTATGAGAGAGAGGGTCAAAACCATAGTCTAATAAGTAAATGGATATAGTATGTTATCAAGAAGACATGTGACATCTACCAATCCGCACTGGGCCCGCGTGGTGGATTATTTAGCCCATTCCCTCTCATAGAGAGGAGGCCTGTCCCAGTAGTGGGAACAATAATAGGCCGATGATGATGATGATGTTATCCTGAAGAGATAAGATGCCATTGCGGACTTTTCAGTAGACCAATATTTATTTGATACATAATTTCACCATGTATGGTGAAATTATGAATCATCAGCAGCGTTTTCGTTAAAAGCTCCCAGACGACTTATTATTCATTACATTTGAGCCAATGTATTTAAATTAAAAGATTGCCTCGCTCACTCTCTTCGTTTTGTTAGGACTGGGGCTGTAACGCTCAAAATAGAGTCTCCGAAAGTCTGACAACCAGTCTTACCAAGGGGTATCGTATTAACAGTACTACCTGGGTTGTGGTAGTCGGATAGGCAGTCGCTCCATGTGGAATACTGGTATTCAGCTGCATCCGGTTAGACTGGAAACCGACCCTAACATAGTTAGGAAAAGGCTAGGCAGATGATGTTGGGCAGTAACCCACCACACAGACCATTCGTGGATTGGTTATTTCCATAAGTTAATTTCTATTTCAATGTTAAATATACATGGTTTTGAAGTCCAATTCACACGCGACTGGTTCTTATCTTATTTGGAGGAAATCATAACTAATCCAATTAGGCTATAAAATCAAACTCTACTTGAGCAAAATCTCGTTTGAGACTATTAAGCTATTGAGCGACGCTTATTTACAAATTAATTAAATGTAAACCTACCTAATTATTTGCTATGTTATTAATTAAGTATGTGCTTCCTCAATATAAGACTTAAGTAGATGTTTTTGCATGATTCTTTACAGTTAACATGGTCAACAATCTTAACGAGGATTTACTTCTGAATGTAATGTGTGTTTAAGATTTTTTTGTGAAACTACTTACATTAAACCGTCCTATCTGTTTTATTTAAGTTACTCATTTAATCAAATATCGCTGTATTGGCTTCCGTACGTTTTCACTGGTGACCACTGAAAACCAGCGTTGTTCTGTGGGCTCCCCATAGCACAGCATCATGCTGAGTGGTAACCTATTTGTCGCACTCACGACGCGTGCAAATTTTTTAACTTTTTTTTGTTGTTGTTTTAGTTCCGTTCTGTCTTACAATTATTATAATGTGGTTCTGTTGTAGTCTAAACGTTTGTGTTTGTCTAAATGCATGATAAGTTTACTATTGTATGCACGTCATGATCTTGCGACGAATAAGTAAATATTTTTGATTGCTTTCTTTCTTTCTATCGTGTTGTTGAGAAAACTTCTCCGTTTTCTTCTTTTAACTTTATTGTCTTGTGCGATCGCTGGACATTATTATGATCATCGTTCTGCTGTCATCTTGTGCGATCGCTGGACATTATTATGATCATTGTTCTGCTGTCATCTTGTGCGATCGCTGGACATTATTATGACCATCGTTCTGCTGTCATCTTGTGCGATCGCTGGACATTATTATCATCATCGTTCTGCTATCATCTTGTGCGATCGCTGGACATTATTACGATCACCGTTCTGCTGTCATCTTGTGCGATAGCTGGACATTATTATGATCATCGTTCTGCTATCATCTTGTGCGATCGCTGGACATTATTATGATCATCGTTCTGCTGTCGTCTTGTGCGATCGCTGGACATTATTATGACCATCGTTCTGCTGTCATCTTGTGCGATCGCTGGACATTATTATGACCATCGTTCTGCTGTCATCTTGTGCGATCGCTGGACATTATTATGATCATCGTTCTGCTATCATCTTGTGCGATCGCTGGACATTATTATGATCATCGTTCTGCTATCATCTTGTGCGATCGCTGGACATTATTATGATCATCGTTCTGCTGTCGTCTTGTGCGATCGCTGGACATTATTATGACCATCGTTCTGCTGTCATCTTGTGCGATCGCTGGACATTATTATGACCATCGTTCTGCTGTCATCTTGTGCGATCGCTGGACATTATTATGATCATCGTTCTGCTATCATCTTGTGCGATCGCTGGACATTATTACGATCACCGTTCTGCTGTAATCTTGTGCGATCGCTGGACATTATTATGATCATCGTTCTGCTATCATCTTGTGCGATCGCTGGACATTATTATGATCATCGTTCTGCTGTCGTCTTGTGCGATCGCTGGACATTATTATGACCATCTTTCTGCTGTCATCTTGTGCGATCGCTGGACATTATTATGACCATCGTTCTGCTGTCATCTTGTGCGATCGCTGGACATTATTATGATCATCGTTCTGCTATCATCTTGTGCGATCGCTGGACATTATTATGATCATCGTTCTGCTGTCGTCTTGTGCGATCGCTGGACATTAGTATGATCATCGTTCTGTTCGTCATTTCTCCAATCTTTTCGTGGTCGGCGCAGCATGTCTCTTTCTTCCCTACTCCCCTTTTATTCGTCATCTCAGCAGTCACTTTTTTTCTAGCTATACCCATATTAATATTACTATATACTTCACACACTCTATCCATCCTTAACTAACTTATAAAAATTAGTTAATTGAATTCGTTAATAAATTAAATTTTAAATGAATGGGTTGGTGGTTATTTCTGCGAGTAGTAAACATAACATAATGTGACGTGAAAAAGTGTTTTTTTTTAAATCAACATACTAAAAAAAAAAAAAAAACACATAGACAAACACTCCATTATGTCGGCCTCTCAAAATGGATGTAGGAATGGGTCCCGCGGTAATAAGGAGCTACTCCTCATCGACATGGCCATCAGCCAACAGGTTCGTCGAGCCCGCAAGGATCTGTCAACATGTTGGATAGATTATAAGAAGGCCTACGACTCGGTGCCACATTCATGGCTCATGAGGGTGCTGGAGTTGTACAAAATAGATGCAACTCTACGCGCCTTCCTTGAGTCATGTATGGGGCAATGGAGGATGGTCCTTCGATATCCAGGATGTCGACAGATTCAGGGGAACGATGAACCTGTATGGATTAAACGGGGAATATTCCAGGGCGACAGTCTGAGTCCACTTTGGTTCTGTTTAGCCCTGAATCCTCTAAACACATTGCTGGAGAATTCAGGGCTAGGCTACCGGTTGAGGAAAAATGGTCAGGTTATATCTCACCTGCTTTACATGGATGATCTGAAACTCTTTGCCCCCAATAAATTGCAACTGATGGAGCTACTAAAAGTAACTGAAACTTTTAGTAGCGCTATCAGGATGGAATTTGGTGTGGACATATGTGCAGTCATGGATGTAAAGCGAGGGGAGATTATGGGATCTGAGGGACTTCAGCTCTCGGATTCCATACACCTAAAATCCTTTTCCTCCTGATTTTATGATTTACAGTACCTGCAATGTATGATGATAAAGAAAATAACACATGATTTTAATTACACTTTCCCATTTTTGCTATAAAATAATAAAGTCACCCACAGTTATCGTAAAAAAGCGTTTTTTTTTTTGATTTTTTTCCGCATCTGAGACATTTAACTCACAGTTTTAAGTGTAGCCCAACCTTAACAATAGTTTTACCTATACTTTATTGCAATAAAAAGTAACAGCAGATGTTAAAATATCTGTATATCGTGTCAACAGCTTTTATAATTTTGTAGTTTTAGGGTTCCGTAAAACCGACATCTCCTGTTGCTGAAATCGGTTCAAATGTAGTCTATGTTGCTAGGGGCATTAAAACGAATCGATTGCCAACTTATTCATTAAAATCGGACGAATAATTTAGGCGCTACGAGGAACATATGAAAATACAAACATACATACATCCATAGACTGCTAAAACCATAACGATTCCTTTTGGGCTTTGCTGTTGTCGGGTGAATATGAATTTAAAAGGTAATGATTGTTTTTAAGGGGCTTTTTATAATTCATTGTGCGTGGTACGACACACACTTGGCCCGGTTTTTTCTTTGCAAAGTTAAAAGTGGTTGTTATCTCGGCTGTCACAGATACTGCTCGACTTTATAAATGTAATCGTTTTTATTTTAATGTCGATAAAAGCTAGTTTTAACCGTTAACCGCTGCTTTTTGTAGGTGAACATAGGATGCCGTTTGCATAGTTATTTTATGGGTTGTTATTAGGCGTTAATTAATTGATGTCATTGTTTCTATAATTCATTTAGTTGTTTATGTCTAGTTCAGCTTTTAATAGCAGTTATTGTGGTGTGTCTGACGGATTTCCAAAACATAGGTTCGAACCCAATTCATGCACCTCTGATTGAAATTCAAAAAAGGTTTTTGTGTTGGATAGTCCATTTATTGAGGACGGTTATAGACTCGTAACATCACGCTACAACCAATAGGAGCGGAGCATAAATGAAAATTGTTGTAAAAACCGGGAATATTCATTCCTTTTGTGAGCTTTTTCTCTTTTATGTGACGCAGACGAAGTAGCTTGGGTCAGCTAGTTTATTATATGTTGTTATAGCTGCAGAAATAAAAGGGTAGCTGAAAAACGTATAAAAGGTTTTTTTTTGGGACAAGTCCGCCACACTATTCCCAAACCACTGTAACCTCTGAAAGTCAGAATCAACAGTGGCGACCACCAGAAAAGCACCGAGACAATGAAGCTCGACGAAGTCCCAGAGAATGAATTTGACTGTCTTGGATCCCGCAACGAAATTAATCAGAAAGTATAGCGGAGGAGTAGGAAAAAAACGTAATTTACACTTCCCTCCATATCAGCAGGAGACAGAACGAAACAGGTATAAAAGGGTTTTTATAGAACTATTTGCAATATAAACATCATTTATCAATTACGGTATGTCCACCAAGAATAAGAATCCATGTAATCAGACAGTCACCCGCTTAACTCAAACTTCACCATCAAAACTCTTCCATAATCCGCCGTCATCTTAAACCCTCAGTTATCTCAATATTTATCTAAGTTTAAATAACTGTCACATTAAAGTTTATGGAGCAGTAACAAGATAACTGCTCCTCCCCTGCATGTATTTATAACGTGAGGGTGCAGTGAACGGCAGTGACGCCCAGGGTAAGAATTATTGTCATTTAGAACGGTTAAAGATGTTTGCGCTGAGGGGTGATGCGTATTGTGTGCAAAAAAGCTGGGGTAGGTATACAGGGTGTAAACAACGACATCACGAAGCCGTCAACCAAGCATTCTTACATCAAACTAAGTAACTTTACGCAAAAATTATTGCTGGGAAACTACTTTTTTGTTTGGCGTGAAAAATCATGTTTTGTGGTAGAACTCAATGTAAGGCACTTAAAACATTGTGCCGATAGATGAATTGAATAGTTCTGGCGTCGAAGAGGTGTTTAAAGTAAAAAAAATACAGCGAAAAAATTATTTTAAAAAAAGGTTGTCAAAAAGTTGTAACTTTGACTCCCAATATCTCCGTAACTAGAAGATCCCAGGTATGGTGTTAAACAAAAAAGTGATCGCAATGACGGGGAGAACAAGTGCCTTTTGGCTTCGTTAAGGGGTGTGTTACACCCTTTATTAAAGAATCTCGATGTGGATGGGTTGGCGTAGAAAATTGTGCTGGAAGAAAACTCTGTAAGAAGAAACCTAGTAGTGGTGTGTTGTTTTAGCCATAGTTAGATTTATTTTTATTATGTTATACGTTTTGGTTTGCTCTCTTTTTTAAGCCCCAACTACAGAAGGAGGTCGTTATAAGTTTGAAGAGCATGTGTATTTGAGTCTGTCTGTGGTATAGGCTTGTGTCCTAAAAAAATCTAATTAGTCCGTCAGTTAGATTATAAAAAAATATTTGACCCGTATTTTTTCTTTTGTTACATAAACCAAAATTGACGAAGATACGACGCTTTTAAAATTCGCAATACGTCACGCCGTGCTATAGTTTTTAGTGCGTTGCGACGTCACGAGCCCCCACTCCCGAGTTTTGATGCGTTTTATCTTTGTCAGTACTCAGTGATTTACAAAAGCAAAAAATACGTGTCCATTATTTTCCGATACTGTAACTGACGGAGTAATTAGTTTTGCAATTTATTGATGGTGGAAACTAGCCTATTATAGCCTAACTTATATTTTCACTTACAGGATAGCTTGTAAACGGATGAACCGATTTTAATTTAGTTATTCATTCTTATTGCTTTCCACAAAAATCTTGAAGGTGGATGATTTTGTAATTCGCCATAAATCTCCTACCTCTTCAAAAGTTCTCTTATTCGTGAAATTATAGTCGTTGTTGCTTGAAAAATGAAAACTTTTAAAATCAAAGACTTCCCATAAGTATGCCTTTTTATTATAATTTGTTTAACACAAAAACTTTGTTTTATTAAACGTCTTTTATAACTACTTATTCTTCTTTAGAACATGATAGACTCAAATCATATTCCAAGCACTTTTAAACCATAATTTAACGCACAAACCACTACTAAATGAGCCCTCACATTCCTCCACTAGGATGTTTCCGCCTCCTGCAGCTAAAGGAGATAATTCCTTACGCTAGGGTGACCACGACGCGTTCGACACATGGGGAGGCATTCTTCACGACAGTTGACTCTCTACTGATAACGGTGACCACATACTTGTGATTGCATCGGGAATTTTAGGGACTGTTAATAGTTACTGACATGTTTTGGGTGTAGTTGTCTTGTTTAATTATAATTGATGTTTTTGAGGGGAAGATATACCTACATTCAAAAGGACTTGCACTTGTCTTACATATCGCGTTGTTCTTGAGTCCATCAATCGTATAAGAGATCACTGTTTTAAATAATGCTTACAAAGTTTTTGTAATCTTTGACTTTGTAAATCAAATCTGGGCCTCGATTCTGCTATTACAATAGTGTCAGAGTATTCGACCATTGATTTCATAATGATCAAGTTCTGTCAAATTTTGACAAGTTTGTTAATTCTACTATCATAATGGCGCCATTATGACTTCTCAATGAACAATCACTGACACTCCATTGAAAGAAATGTCATAGAATATTAATCTCGTACCTACATGAAATCTGGCATGAATAAATGTTCGAATTTAGTAGTAGATTTCGAAAACCATTTGTACTAAGGGTTTTATAATAATGACAATACGACAATGCCATTAAAACACAATTTTATTACGAGACCATTGACCGACCATTGTGAATTTAGCAGATTACGAACTTTAAGCAAAATGACAATGGGATGAGAATGGAATCGTGTTGGAGTGACGAATTTATTAAAATAGCAGAATTAGCCCCCTGTGCACACGTCATGTCACACAGCTCGCAGAACGGATTGCCAATGGGCCCGAAAAGTTCTAGAGTGGCGACCGCGAACCGGAACACGTTACGTTGGAAGGCTTCCCACTAGGTGGACCGATGACCTGGTGAAGGTTGCGGGAATCCGTTGGATGCGAGTCGCACGGGACCGGTCAATGTGGCGACACTTGGGGGAGGCCTATGTCTAGCAGTGAAATGATGATGTCACAGGTGTCTTTGATTTGTGATTATGTATATAGGCTTATGAATAGTGTGTAACCTGATAATATAACCTGATAATAATTATGAAATTTTAAGAATTCTTGTAGTAGTTTTCAACGACGGCTGAAATCAACCATAAGCTGTCGTAAATATAAGTCTAAAGTCTGGATCTTTCTCTGTAGCTCGGTCGATTGCAATAGGAATACCTAATCCTAACCGAGTGTACTATCGGTACACCTGTTCAACATTTCGAGGAAAACAGACGTGATGTGATGTTTAGTTATACGAGTTCAAATCCTCACTGTTACACAAAAGAGGTAAAATTGCTGATAAAATTACCAAATTAGGCTACAATAGCGTTGATGACAAAAACAAGAAAAAACTAAGTAGTCCGTCAGTTAGATTATAAAAAAATATTTGACCAGTGTTTTTTCTTTTGTTATGCAAACTAAAATTGACGAAGAAACGACGCATTTAAAATTCTCAATTCGTCACGCCTTGGACTATAATTTTTAGTGAGTTCTGACGTCACAAGCCCCCACTCCTGAGTTTTGATGCGTTTTATCATTACATTCATTGATTTACGCAAACAAAAAATACGTGTCCATTTTTTTTCAATACTAACTGACGGACTAAATAGATTTGCTATTTTTTTATACTGCCGTCATGCCTATTAAAAAACAGCTTACTATAATTTTACACACCTTCACATAATCCTTAAACACTAACTTACATCCCAAGCCCAACAGATCAAGCCCGCCTCAGCTTCCGGCGTCACAAACAGCCGGCGGCGCCCGCGCATCGCCGCATGTGACAATTTACGAGCCGCCCCCTTCCGCTGATAGATGGCGCCACCGACACAATGTTCAGCTTTGTGTCTGAAGCTTTCGCGGTATTCGGTTTTGTTTTACTTTTTGTGATGGTAAAATGTGGTTACAAATTTTTGGTTTTATGGAACTGGAGCAAGTGTTTAAGTTTAGTAAGTGGTCGTCTTATAATGACCCTCTAATTGTGTCTGTTTTTTGAGGTTTTTTAGAAATCCTATACGGTGCTTGTGCTTTAATTATCCAAATAAGCTATGGAATCAGGCGTGTTACTTTATGGAAATCCATGACACTGTTTTAAAACAGTACGCTATACGTAAGTAGTGCTATTTTCGCTAGAACAAAATCTTTACCACTCAATTCTGTGTAGTGCTTGTTCCAGTAAGTCCTTTCGGTAAGAATCAGATCAGAGCAAGCAACAGCTACACAGTAGAATAAGTTAAGTACCTATTATCAAGAAGATTAATTATCTACAATCAAGAAAATGCTTACTTTTCTGATTTCCATCTCTTTTGATTTGGGGAATAGTTACCGTAAAACGAGGTGGCATTGATTAATTTTAAAATGTAAACCGATGCCTTTCTTTGTATTTTAATGTTACATATTTAAAAAAAATGCTAGTAGGGTGGACTAACGACATACTTTGATATTTTTTTTTTTGTTGGAAAAAGTTGGTATTAATATAGAAAAAAAAAAAAGCTTGTAATCAATTTAATATTGAATTTGGGGCTACTTTGATACCACCTTATTTTTTCATCGAATTTGAAAGACACCCCGTTAAGGAACAAAACACAATAAAAAAAAAAAATGACATTATTGGTTCCAAAAATAGCTATTTTTTTAATTTTTTGGGGCTACTTTGATTCTAGGGGTGAAATTGATTAGTGTTATATTTGAGTTCAAGTTTATTTTATTTGTAATAAAGGGTCTACATTAAAACACGCAAATAATTTTTAAAATTTTATATAATCAACATCAGTCAGTAAGTCCGGCAGATCTTCCATGTAAACCTTTGTACTTGTTTTATAATGTACCGAATGGGATGTGGTACTGAAGCGAGGCAGCGTTTATAGTAAGCTCATCGTTTGTGATTTTCTCGAGAGCCTCTTCGAGGGTCTCATTACTATAATTTTTGTAGTTGCGGGTACCCGGAGTTTTCTTGTAAGTCCGAACCATTCCGATTCTACAAACAAAATAAATACCTGGGGTTAGATTGATAAGTGATACAATGTCTTATATCGTTCCATTTTTATATTAACTGGGGCGAGATTGATGGCTATCAATGTCGCCTCATATGGCTAATCAATTACGCCCCGGTTTACAAATGAAAGCATAGAAAACAAAATGGCGACCGCAAGAGGAAGGTTAAAACTTGTTTTTATTCTCAAATAAACATACAATCACATATCCTATTTCCATAAATACCAAGTAAATACATACATTTGTGTATTCAAAGTTTTCCGGTATTAAAAAAACCGTCCTATTTACATATTAACTTAAACAAATAAATAAATTACTTACAGCAATCCTCTCACCTCGACGTTTTCGGAAAACATGGCTGATGAATCAATCTTGCCAACACAATAAAAATAATAGTACATTGTTATCCAAGGGGTGAAAGTAACTTATTTAGTCCCGAGACGGGGTTTGGCGCCCAAGCGTAGCGCGGGCGCTAATAGCTCGAGGGACTAAAGAAGTCTTTAACCCGAGGTAAACACTGTGCTTTTCATTACGAATACAAGGAAAATAAAAACAAAAACACGAAAGCACTCGAAAAAAAAATGAAGATCGGATTGCCGCTTTACCGCCTATTTTGTTTTTTTTTTTCTGTGGCCGGCTATTCAGCCTTTATTTTCACTATAGTCACTGAAAAAATTGTAAATATTTTGCCTAAATTTTTGTTATTTTAAAGAAATATTTGTAACTAAATTATAACTAAGTTATTTAAAATAATTATATTCTGTAATTAATACTGAATTTTATGTTATTTCAATTTTACATCGCGCTGTAATTTACAGGCTGTATAGAAGTCGGAACATGGTTCAATAGAAATGTGAAAATAGAACTAGATTTTTTTTAATAATGTGACAGCTGTCAGTTGAAAGTGATTCTCCCTAGGGCTGAAAAGTATTACTTTCAGCCCGCTCCTCAGGCAACTTCAGACCTACTTTCCGAGTATGAGTAATGAAAAAATTATTACGTTCCATTCCAAGCATAAAAATAAGTAAAACCATAAATTTTGAGTAATCATCAATGTCGCCCCGGATCTCAAAGTCACCCCGTTTTACGTATTTATGAATTTACCTTTTCAGTTCTTCTTCTTACCAATGTGGCTTCGATAAGACAAAGAAAGAAAGACGTTTTCCTCAGATTGTCATCACAGCATTAGTAGTTATTTCAATTAGGCCATGTTCGAACAAAACATTTTACAAGGAAATAAAATTAAGTCTAGTTTACCATTTGCAAAAAATATCCTTTTTTTTTCTAATATTTGGTTTGTCGACTCTCCGTCGTAGGACATCGTCATTTTCCTAGCCTTTTCCCAACTATGTTAGGGTCAGCTTCCAGTCTAACCGGACGCGGCTGAAATACCAGTATTTTACATGAAGCGACTGAATATCTGAGCTCCACAACCCAGTTAATACTGGGGAATACGATACCACTTGGACCACAGACTCTCCGTGACAGGACAAACCAACAAACAATCCCACATTTGCTTCAACACAGGGGTAAATAAACTCCTGACATTCATAAAACATCAATAAGCTAATTAAACCAAAAGTAATTACGTAATAAAACGCACGAACATCAGAACTGATTGTGAACATGTTACATTTATCTAATGTCACATTAGTTATTACATCAATGAGTTTAATTGATGTTAACGACTTGTTTGAAGAATTAAATAAGCTATTAACCTAGAAAACTGCGCTTCTTAGTAATCGTTTGTTGTTAGAAAATTTATTTGTTGAACATTTAATCTCTATGTATGTCTATCTGTATATGTATGTGTAATGTGTGTGGAGTCCATCAAAATCATTTATTCAAATTAGAGCGACAAAGTTCAGTGTAAGTAAAAACCGGGGCCTTCGAAAGCGCGTTAGGCAGAAGATTATCATAAAAATCGCGGCAAAAAGAATGTCTGAGGAAAGGGGAGACCTATATAACCAACAGTGGGGTGATTCCGAAAACAAAACAAAACGAAAACGTCTTACCAATTCATATTGTATGATAGTTCCTGCCGATACGATTATCAGACCTAAATGGCGGGTATCGTAAACACAGTGATACGGTCTACTTGATGCACCAAAATGCAAGGTATCGCCACTTACCTAAGTAGGGTAGAATATTGGTGCAAAAGTATTACCTAGATTTTTCCGTACGCAAAATATGCGTTTTGGACTTGGAATTGCGGACACCAGGCCGTAATACCCACATTTTTACAAGAAAAGATAGTAGGACGTACTTTCATAACTTCAATTACACAAACTTTTAAAACCCATGTTATCGTTAAAAATGCCATCAAAAATTGTGAATCGTCGTGCGAATGCCATTGCAACTCTTTGTTGGCTCACGATAAAAAATCCAATTTCCTGCAGTTTTGTCCCCCTAGCGTTTTGGGAGCTATGCCATCAATGTAATGGGGGTATGTTGTGGTTTATGGATTCAATTGTAATGGTGTTGCGTGGGCCATAGTGGCAAAACCGCTTGTTCAGTTGATTAGGAATGACAGAAGATACTATTCGTTCTTTCAGTTTAGTCGATCTCATTAATAGGGTAGATAACAAAAAAAACCTAATTACTTACATAAATCAAAATCGACGAAGATACGACGCTTTTAAAATTTCCAATGCGTCACGCGTATTTTTAGCTAGTTCTGACGTCACGAGCCCCCCCTCCCAAGTTTTTATGCGTTATATCTTTGTCAATATTCATTGATTTACAAAAACAAAAATTACGTGTCCATTATTTTTCAATAATCTAACTGGCGGACTAAACAGATTTGTAATTTTTTGGTACCAACCAACATTCAAAGCAAATAAAGATCTTATTCTGATTAGGATCCATATTCCTCTTTGCAATATTTTTCTTGGTTAGAAATCCCTAAGTATTCAAAACACGTTTGTCAGAGACGTTGGTCTTATGGGCTAAGTGAGACAGGCATTGCCGATGTTGATAAGTCTGCCAGTTTAAAATGGGACTGGGCGGGTCACGTTTCTAAGATGAAACCAGTCAGCTGATGAGTAAAAAAAGATAGTCACACGGTGGGTACCTGAAGACGGCCGTAGTAGCCGAGGCAGGCCTAAGAAGCGCTGCATGCCGTGACGCTCAGGACTCATTCCTAACGGACGGAAAGTTTCACTACGATTTTATTAAAATATCGCTATCGCAATTTTTGCTTGAATAAAGCACACAATAAGTAAAATTACAAACAAAATAAACTTTTTTCCAAAAAATAAAACCGACTCCAAAAAACACAAAAAAGTGAAAAATAAGTTTAGCTTCAGAAGGCGGTGACTTTTGTTTGATTGATTTACTTAGTTTTTTGTCACCGACTTCTGAAGCTAAAGTTATTTTTCACTTTTTTGTGTTTTTTGGAGTCGGTTTTATTTTTTGGAAAAAAGTTTTATTTTTCGCTTTTTAGTGGTTCACTTGTGTTTAACCCTTCACAGCGTAGCGACGTGATGTTATGTTATGAACTGGTGTAAACAATAGATAGACATGAGATTTCAGCAATCTCAGTCCATTTGCTATCATTTATTGAGGAGTTCCGTTCCCTATCTCCAAAGTTTTTCATCAGATCTCCACCAAATTAGTACTCTTCCAAAAATTACCCAAATCACATCAAGTGTGCCTATAAAATTTGAAGAGTTCTCTCAATTTCTCCAGGATCCCATCATCAGATCCTGACTTGATGATTATTGGACCACCTGGGAAGTATACCCTTAATATAATAAAGAATAATTCAAATCGCTCCAGCCATCTTCGAGTAATCGGGGAACATACATAAAAATTAAAAAAGGTTCCGACGAATTGAGAACCTCCTGCTTTTTGAAGTCGGTTAAAAATAGATAGTAAACAAGGTAGATAATAAATGACGTCACATTTTGGCTGCGACAATCACGGACGTTTGAACTGTCATAGAAAATTGCAGGAGTTTAAAGTTTAAATTAACTTTTAAAACTTTTATTGGATTGATAATAGTGTATTTTATTGATTTAAGTGATTCCCCCTATTGGAAACTTATATTACTATACCCGCAACAACGTATTTATATTTTGATTTTTTGATTTTAATAGTCAAAGAAAACAAGGAAATTCTAATTATTTAACTAGCTAGAATAGAATTAATAATAGCCTCTCATGGACAAAATTCTGAAATCCAGCTAAAATGTCTTCACAAACAAACAAATAAAATACAATTCACAACATCATTTAAAATTTGGCATCGACGAACAAATCCGATATTCCTAGAAATAGGGTGTCCAGCCAGCGCGGATTTCCATGGATTTTTCCAATTTCCAGGTGTACGCATATCATGTGTCCGCCCGACTGACTTGTGCAAAGTGTTCTTTTTTTAAACGTAGCGTTATTGAAAACGTTCGACTGACGGCTTTATTAAATGGTGTATACTTTTTCGGACTTTTGAGGGATTAAAATACAGCAGTTTTTGCTGATTGGTCTGATGCAGATATTGTGTTGTATTGTTGATTATGTTGAAAAAGTTTTTTAAAAACTAACAAACTAAATAAGAAGCATAAAGTTGCTGTTTTGAATGCACTTTCACATATTCAAACGATCTTTTACACAAAATCGTATTAATTACCAGAAACGATTCCCGGGCTGGGCAAAGTAATACTTACTGGGTTTTTTCATTAGGAGTTTCTCAGTACCAGTCACGGAGTCAGGATTTGCGCCCGATTGATGGCAATAGGTCTGCCCCCTATTACATGTGACTTAAACATAACTGGCGAAATGTGGGTGTACTATTAGATACGCCTCTTCCTAACCAATCGGAGATTACAAGCGTGATGCTGTGTAAAACCAAAACGATGTTAAAAAAATCTTTAAGACAACATCGTAAGTATTCATTACAAGAAAAAATAAAACAATTATGTCTTTACCGATTATACGCAACAATAACACCAAATCTACAGCATAAGAACAACAATTCAAACAATAAAAACCACGAAACAAAAACGCAATTTCCCCCGCCAAACGATACATTTTTAATTAAAAACGACAGCAACAACAATAAGCTAACACGTCGAACAATTTAGCTAAATCCATGAAACCAATACACTTCCCCTGCGCAAACATCTCAGATTCACCACGATAAACTGTTGTAATTCACGAGTATCGCATTACCGCCCGACGTCACCCGACGTCGCCCGACGTCACACGACGCCGTCCGATAATACGCGACACGCGCCGATTATGAAATCGGTAGGTAATCGTGTGAGCAGTTGGGGTTAGAAGTTGTAGAGGGTACATTTTGCAACGAACCCCTGCTCGAGGTTTTGTTTTGTGCCTACACACTATACAGATTTTCGTGTCTATTGAAACAAAAGTTAAACACTGAAACTCTACGCTCAAAAATGGCGTCAATTTGACTCTGAATTTCTTTTGAGGCAGTAAGGGATGATGGTTTTCCTAGTTCAAAATGTTGCAGTTATGATGTATTTGAGTGTAAGCCTAACAACTTGTAGGTCCTACTGCTTACGTTTAAATGTGGTTAAGAAAAGTATGGCAAAGCATAGAAAAAAGAAATTACAATATTTAAAAATGTCTTCAACTCTTCTATAGGCATGGTGTATGGTGCTCTGTGACTTACATTCCAATGTCTTAAAATAGTTACAAATGCAGTTAATATTATGAATTGTCACTTAATTTACCATTTTACTAATTGTTACGAGTTTTTTTTTTTTGTCACATGATTCTTCGAAAGCGGCTATTTTAGCCCCCTGAACTTCAATATCTTACTAACTGCCGACGATCGTTGCTGCTCCTCTAAGAGCAACACCCAAAATAGGTAAAAACGTCACTCCCCAAATTCTACACTTCCACACATCTAGTCTATGGTCCATCCCTCGTTAAGGGTGAACTACCCTTGTAAAAGTCAGCGTGAATAGAGCTAATCCTTATCTGAGCCGAGGGGTTAGAGTGAATCAATTAAATATGCTCCATTGTGGACCGGAGGGATTGAATTTGTTGGTGTGAGAAAGGAAATTAACTTTTGCCGGATAAAGCGATCCGTCATCGTCTGACGCGCCCTTAAATCGTGATCAAAAACTAAATTGTGCGTATTGTTTTGTTGGATTAGATTTTTCGTGTGTATTTTGGAGGAAATGTGAAAAAAAAATCTTCAAATTATTTCAAATTAGCGGAGTCACGCGGTTTCACCCGAGTAGTTCCTGTTCCCGTGGGAGTACGGGGATAAAATGTAACCTATGTTACTCAGGGTGAATGTAGCTTTCCAATGGTGAAAGAATTTTTTAAATCGGCGCAGTAGTTTTTGAGTTTATTCATTACAAACATACACACACACACACACACACACTAATAAATCCTTTTTATAATATTAGTGTAGACTAGCTTATGCCTTCGGCTTCGTCCCAAGGGATCTTATTACCAGGATAAAAGTATCCTTTCTCTTAATCCAGGTTATAAATTGAAAATGAATTTCATCCAAATACGTTCAGTAGTTTTCGCGTGGACAAACACCCATCCATTCTTACAAACTTTCGCATTTAATATTAAGTAAGATAAGATTGGTCGTATCTTTTTTCTGATTTGCTGGGGAGTTATCTTTTTTTTTGATGATGTTTTAGCTAACAAAATCCAAATTTAATTTTGGGTTATGACTATTTGACCGAGAGAGTAAAAAGGTATGGGCAAAATAATGTATAATTTTCTGGCAGTTTGTTATAGTACCTTTGTAGTTTCGCTATGTCTGTATGTCTGTCCGCGGCGTAGCTCAGAGACTTTTAATATCCGAAAGCTACGAGACTTACTTTTGATTCAGGCATATATTATTATTATTATTAAATGTCGCCAAGTACGATTTAAGTTAAATATTCTCCTAAGTGTTATTGAGAAATGATTTATGCAAAACATTTGCTGCTTAAATCAGTGATAAATCAAAAACATAATTTTTTAACTTTCTAGCCATTCGGATCAAATATAATTATTAATTTTTAATCCAAAACTGAATAATATAACAATTAATTAAATCCAGCCACTAATACCTTGAACCGATTTCACAGCCAATCTGTAGTAACATTAACAAAATTTATTTTATAACTAATTCTGCTAATCCAGTAATGAAAATTTTACGCCTAATACATTATAGAACGATGATAAAATATAACTAAAACTAGTTCTAATAAAAGAATCGATTACGAAAAATAATAAAAATGCCTAAAATCTAATAAATTAATCATGGTAGCTATTACAAGGGACTGAATGGTCCTCCCCACACTGAATTATTCATGATCAAATTAATAATATTAACAATAAGGCCTATAATGGCGTCCACCGGTTATTATTAACATTATCTGGCTTTAACCGGCCATTATTAATAAAAAATTCAAATGTGTAGGATTACAGACGTAAGCTTCGGATTCGGATTGTTTAAAGTTCTCACAATAAAAAATGGTTATAACTTATAAATTGTGGTCATACGCATGGGGGTGTATGAGTATGTATGTGTGTGTTTGTGTGTGTGTATGGGCGTGTGTGTGTGTGGTTATAGCTTAATAGTGATGTAATGTGGTATTCCGTAATCCCTTGTGTGAAATGTCAATACGGTAGTTTGGGATTGGGATATTATATGATAGCTAATCCCAGAGGAATCAGAAGGGATGGAGGAGTGTGTCTTTTAATGAAATTCATGTGATTTTAGTACGATAAAGTAGTGGCGAAAATAATTGTAATAGTTTATGATTTGGGGTTGAGAGACGTGTGAAATAATTTTAAAAACATTTGTACTAGACTAGCTAAAGCCCGAATGCCCGAATAGCTACGCCTGCGTTTAGTTCGGTAATTGTCCCACGGGATCGTACTACCGGAATAAAAAGTATCATATTTATTTTTTCAGGTTATTAACTATCTCTGTGCCAAATTTCATCCAAATTCGGTCAGTAATTTTTGCTTGAAAGAGTAACAACGATCCAAACATCCATAGGTATATCATCACAAACGCATTTATAATATTAGTAGGATAGTTAAGATGGGCAGATTTAGTTACAGCTGATAAAAAATCTAAAAATGCTACATAATTTACCCTAACCCAAAACATGTAAACAAAATTAAGTGTAAAAATCGAGAAAAAATAGCATCATTATTACCGCCATCAGCCGCAGATTTTCCCAAATTTTATTTATTCAGAAAAGCATTAAGATTAGACGTGATGCCTGTATCCGTCATCAGCGACGCACATTAGCGTCACGCGGCGTCGCAGCGGGCGCTGATAAACGCTAATACATAGCGTCATATGACGTCACGTGATCACGTCACGCATTAATAACATTGACGCAGAAAAATCGACAAGTGTTAGGTATTGGAGGTGTGTTTCCATTGAAGAGGAAGGTACGAATCAGCCTAAGCATCAACGTCGTCTTCAAACTCCCGTAAACACCTCCGAGATCTACTTGAGTAAGTTACCTAGTACCGTTTACTTACTCATGTGCTAGTACCTATGTGCTTTACTTGACAGGTTTCCCACTGGTGTTATAACAATTGAATGACGGCACGGCAAAGTGACTGAGCGACTGACCGCTGCGTTGCGTGTCGCGAGTCCAATGCCCGCACGGAACAAATATCTGTATGGCCTACAGATAGTTGTTTCGGGTCTGGCTTTTCGAATATGAACAGATTTTTCCATATTTCAGAAAAAAAGTTGTATTAAATAGGTTAAGTTACACGAAATACAAATTTGTAACTTCATTTCAAGCCAGGAAACCAGTCGGAAAGTATCTACCGTAACCTTATCCAGCGTTACACATTGGAAACGCACCCAATTCCACCAATATTTCACGAACACACGCGTCACGACTCTCGCGCATTATAAATGATTATCACCTGAGTCGAGCGTCGAGTGAGCCTAATGATTCGGTGCTGAACAATAACATAATGTGCGGGAAAGCGAGATAGCACTGTTCTTTCATTAGTGGCGTATGGAGGTACGCTTGAGGTTGTATAATGATCTTATTGATGGAGGAAGAGTGATTGGAGAAAAGTTATATTGTGTGGGGAAAGCTGATATGGCTAAAAGGCGAATGGAAAGCTGCGGGACTGTTCGAAAGAAATACCGCGGCCCCGGAACATAAAGGGCAAGGAAGGAACATGGATGGGTTTTAGTCATGCAGTAAAAGTCTGGCACTCCTTCACGCTCAGCCCAGAGTGGGAGAAGTTTAGTTTAAAAATTTGATAATTCCACATACCTACGAAAAAAAAACGGGCGAATAGAACGCGCATGCTTGCTCATAAGGCCTCGTTCCCAGTTTGTCGTCACGACAGATAATCGTGTAGTTTTAAGTGACGTGGCATGTGTATTTATTTAAATGTATGTGTAACAGTATCAAAGCGAAGCCAACGATAGAGCCGTGCAAGGGTTACATACTGGTTTAAAATAATATGAGTGTATCGACGTTCAAAAGAAGGATAAGTGATGCAAGTGATTTAATGCTTTAATTATAAAGAGTGTAAAACACCTCTTAGCGAAGCCGAAAGATACCTGTTCTTCCCATCATTGCGATATTTCTTTTTTGTTTTACACCATACCTAGGAACCTTCTAGTTACCAAGATATTGGGGGTCAAAGTTCCAACATTCTGATAAGTTTTTATTTTAAGATTTTTAGTATATATACCTCTACGACCTCCGTACTATTCAATCCATCCATCAGCACAATGTTTTAAATGCGTTACATTGAGTTATACCACAAAACATGATTTATCACCCCAAAAAAAAACGTCGTTTCCCAGCAATATTTTTTGCGTAAAGTTACTTAGTTTGACGTTCAGAATGCTTGGTTGACGGCTTCGTGATGAGGTGGTTTACACCCTGTATTAATAAGAGGCATGGAACATGAAACAGAATGACAAACTAAAAAAGAAAAACATGATATTATTAAGTAGGGTATAGCTGAAAGGCGTTGGAAGACCTCCCACTAGGTCGAACGATGACCTGGTGAAGGTTGCGGGAATCCGTTGGATGCGAGTCGCACGGTACCGGTCAATGTGGCGACACTGGAGGCCTATGTCCAGCAGAGGACATACTTCGGGTGAAATGATGAGGGTAGGCGGTGTCTTCCTATGAAATTTCAAACTTGGAAGCTACATAAGTCGCTCAACGTAGGAAAAAATAAATTAGGTCAAAATATGTACCTATTAGTGCCTACTTAGATCGCTACTTGCGACCGGAAGCATTTTAACAGGGTTTTTAAAACACCTTGTTTCTTTAAATATTTTCAGCAAACAACCCTTAACTTCCCCATGGTAAACAACCAAATACCATCAACCCCTAACTTGTTATCTGTTTAGCGTACCGAGTGGGTTACTAACATGGTAGCACGGGTAGCACCCCATCATTTAGTGCTCTAATGGGTTAAGCAAAGTTTGTTAGACCACCCATGTTCAGTGCTCGCTTGGATAACGCATCTGTGGTTATCTTGGATAAGGTTCCAGGTTATGGTGACAGGTTTATTGGTGACGTAATCCCGTCCCCGTAAAAAATACTGTTATATAAATTACTGGGATACGTAATTTTTATTAAGAAATAATTTTACACCAAAGTATATCCATCCTTAATCAGACACTGGTCCTATGATTTTATAAGATCTGCGCTCTTATGTGTAGACCAGGTAAGTTTAGTTGTTGAGTATCAATGTAGATAAGAAGACTAAAGAAACGGTGGATGGACATGCTGAGATGGAGAAATATGCCACAAGAAGACATGCTGTTCCGACCCCAAATAATTTGGGACAAGATCTGGAGAAAAATGGCGATGAATGATGGTGTCCTTCAATAGAGATGGATAACTCTGAAAACTTATCTAAACTAATACATAAAGGAAATGTTTGATTTCTTGTGTGTTTGTTTGCTATGATTTAAGTCAAGAACTACTCAAAAGATTTTAAAAATTCTTCACCACCTTCACCATTGGAAAGCTACATCTTTACCGAGTAACATAAACCATCAATTATATTGATATCGTGCAAATTTGCCGAACTATCACAATTTTCGCGGACGAAAGCGCGGGCGAATCCAGTTAATGCCGTGCAAGTAAATGACTTGAATCAAGAAAGCTCCACATCTTTAGACATTTATCTTATCCTTTTAATTTCAAATCATCCCGCTTCAAACAATACACCACTTACACCCAAACTAGCAATAACTTCACACGTTACCCATCCGTTTAGCATCCTAACTGGTGGCACTATCATGCTTGCTAACGAGTGCAGCAAACTGACTGACCACCCGCGACGATCAGCTGGAGTTTTTGGGCATACGTAGCTGTAGATAGGGTGCTAGTATAATATTTGGTCACAAAAAATAACTTAAAGTATAGAAAGACTGTCTGCGTAAATACATAGATGAGCACCTAGACATCAAGTTATTTGTACCATGTGCTTCCAAATGTCGTCCTGGGGAAGCTTCAGACTTATTATATTTATCAACAGTTTACTAAAGTCAATGTTACTATATTTTGTTAATTTGATCACCACTGCACTCAAAACGATCAAGGAAGACATGTCAAGGAAACTGCCATGTCCTAAAAATTACAAAACTTCAAAGACATGAGACATCTACCACAAACCATCACTGGATCAGCGTGGTGGATAACAGCCCAGTCCCAGCAGTGGGAAAATTATAGCTACATATCCTAATCAACGTGTCTAATAAGCTACTTTCCCTAATTTAAACACAAAGCTGAATTAAAGTATTCCTATCTAATCCAACTAAACTACCGAGATATACCACGAAAGAAACACAAACGCATAAATAGCCAGCTTTATATTGATTGCCCAATTAATAGACATCGTTGGTAATGTGGTGTTAATGAGCCTCCACGTGTACGATACTAAACCAACAACTTTATTTGATCAGAGTACTATGGTCAAACATCACACATGTTTCTAGTTCCTAGGAAAATCTATGATTATACGTGGACATTAATAAGTACTGTGTTAAAATGGTATGTGGAAATTTGTATTTTGGGAAAAGAAAATCTTGGACTCGTCCTAAGTATAACACAAATAGTATAGTAAAATCATACATGCAATAAGCTTTCGAAGTCTCTCGTCGTCTACATAGCGACTGTGTGAATCAATCATTTAAGTTTTGGCACAAAAATGGCTCCCAGAATATAAAAAATACAACACCTTGAATTTATGCCAGCCTAGTACTGTTTGCTAAAATCAATGTACTTTTAAAAAGTCGGAATCACTGGATGAGCGAAATTACACCCGTATTTCGTTTTTAATGTGACTGTACCTACTCAACAAAATACAATTCATCAAAACCAAGAAAAATCACGAGCCGAAGTAATTCATAATAGGAATCGACATAGCGGAATCTAATGATTTTTTTAAATGACCATGGTTATATTTGTGATAATCGTGACTGGCCATGAATAGTGATCGAAAATGATTACTTACCGACATTTAAGATGTTTTTACAGTTCAGAATAACCTCGAGAAAACAAAATACCTAGATATAGATTTGAAATACTCATTTATTGAAAACGTCTTCAATAAAACAAACGAGAAGCCCTAGTAAAACAATTGGATGAAACGACAGAAGTAATAAGCATATTTTATGAACAAAAAATTATTGTTAGAGTCATGACAGAAAATTGTGTATAGCTTCAGGCAAAAATATTACTAAGACGTATATGGAAAGACACTCATGATTTTAGTATAACCACCATTGTCCAGATACACAATGTTTAGTTAAAATTTTAATTAACAGATTGTTAAAGGTTACTTCAAATCATAGTAGGTAAGGACGTTTCATCATAAGTAAATAATAATAATAATAATAAAAATTTGAATAAAGGAATAATAATAATGGGCTACAATTTTTTATATTTTTAAATGTTTTTTATATAAATTTTTATATTAATATTTAAAAATGTAGAAAATTTGTGTAAAAATGAATAAAGGAATAATAATAATAAACCATTTATTTCAGGTAACAAAGACCCATACATAAATACCTTAACCTAAATATACATACTAATAACATAAGCTTATCATGTCCTGAAACATCATATTCCATTCTACCCTTATTTCAATCTTTAGTGGTTTCTCCGATACATAATTAGGTACATTCATCATCATAATTATCATCAGCGTAGGCTCTGGGTGGCTGGTGTGCGATTGAGGAGACCTATGTCCAGCAGTGGACTGCTGGTAGAGCAGTCCACTGCTGGACATATGGTCTCCTCAATTCGATTTTCAGCACTCAACACCATTCAACTCGATTCTCAGCAACTCTCATCCAGGTGCTGCCAGCCCTGCCGGGGTTGCGGGACTGTTCGAAAGAGATACCGCGGCCCCGGAACGTAAAGGGCGAGGAAGGAACATGGATGGGTTTTAGTCAGTAAGAGTCTGACACTCCCTCCCGCTCCGCCCAGAGTGGGAGAAGTCATTTGATGATTTCCCATCCTAAAAAAAAAATTAAAACAAAAAAAAAGGTGCTGCCAGCCATCCTACGAAGATCTTCGCTCCACCGTGCCACCGAGCCTAAGAGCGTCCCACCTTCCGCTTGCCGATTCGTGGTCACGTTTACCCCAACGGTCATCGCCACATCGGTTCTACGGCTAATAAGGCCAACCCATGCCAATTCAGTTTACTTATTCTTTGAGCTATGTTGACATCTCTGGTTCTCCATCGGATCATCTCGTTCCGGATGCAATCCCCAGATAGACTCCAAGCAAAGCCTGTTCCAAAAGGTATACATATACATCTTTAAATTTCCAGCCATTTCATTATTTATCCCCTGTCAAACCACATTATGCTCTCCTTGCGTTCTTATTATAAACGAAACACAAATAATACTATCTTGCAAACTCCCATAATAAGACCATTCTAATCTCTATGTAAAAGCTATTCAAATTCGATATTCAAACCTATCTATTACCACTGGCCACTTGCTATTAAAACCATAAACAATAACAGATATCCAAGGCGTTACTATAAATATTGAATCGCGTACAAACTCGTATTATGATACTAAAGGCGTCTTCAAACATGTTCCTGACTAACATCGAAAAGCAACGCATTGATGTCATAAATATCTATACATCGAACCGTAAATATAAGGAACAAAGCGGTACAAACGTATAAAACGACCCTACATCTCTTAATGATATGTAGATTCCCTACATTAGTTACATGACTGTGTTCTCGGTGAAAACATCTCGCAAACTGCATGCTGAAACCTCTTTCGTAAAAACTCGGCTACATTTCAGGCCAAATTCACCTCTAACTTAAACTTTTAAAGTTCATATTTGAGTTGGAGGGAAAGGGATCTAAGACTTTATAGTCCACGAACCATATCGACTCATTAAACAAGACATAATTTAAACGCATCCTGTACCAACATTCAATTTAGTGTTCCAAACCAACGATACACGTTCCAATTTTCTCTGTTAACAATTGTCCAAGTTACTGCATTTGAGAATTGAGCCTTTAAGCTCGTGTATTTTAAACTGCGATCGAAACGAAGCTTAATTGGGTTCTTTATAAGGTTGATATTGTATTGTTTTATCTCGGAAATTGAGACATTAGAAATCTTCGAGCGACTATTACCGTGTTCTTTTAACAAATGCACGACGGCGGCGTACGGACTTACGGAGTAAGATGTAAGTTTGTACCGGCGTGCATAAATAAGGCCCGGAGAAGTATCGGTTATTTTAATACTGAGACCCCAGGTGGGCGTGGACCCATCATATATCATCGGCAACAATTATTAAATTATCT
Source organism: Xestia ashworthii (assembly GCA_950022955.1). NCBI lineage: Eukaryota > Metazoa > Arthropoda > Insecta > Lepidoptera > Noctuidae > Xestia > Xestia ashworthii. The sequence goes on along the minus strand of OX465570.1, from coordinate 13,400,554 downwards.
TTTTTGTTGACATTAAGTAATTGTTTCGGTTGGTCCGTGCTCATAACTGGCGCGCCGAGCGATGAGGTATCGTTTTTAAATTGTCGTTTTAACTTGTGCTTAAATTCCTTTGTTTAGATGTATTTTTATTAATATTAAGTGATGACATTATTAAAAAATACCTTTCAACGTTCTAATGTTTATTTTTAACTTATGTCCGTAACTAAAGAACGGAAAGTCATTTTGAAATCCTATAACTCATCTTTTTTTATGATTACATTCTCACATTATTTTTTTCAGAAAGACAAACTCTGCATTAACACAGGAAATTGAATTATGACTACCAAATGAACACAAAACGATAATCATCAACAATTCAGCAATAGATACGATAATTGCGTTGGAAACACACTGTATAAGCAATTACGCCGATTAAATAGTACGAAATCTTGTATATTTAGTTGTGGCATTAATCATGCACGCCAGTGTAATCGGGTCAGGCGGGCGTTGGTGTAATGAATCAAGGGGGTAATTAACTAACTAATACACTTATCACTACATGAAGTGTACACGTCCAATTGGAGCGGAGTCGGGGCTCTGTGTAAGCTATAGATGCTTGCGGCTCGATTCTAGAGCTCTCGGGCAATCGAGCTCTGTTTCAAGATTGGCACGACGATTATAAATTGCAAATGAACTAATCATTCGGAATTGCTCGAATTGTTCGTGGCTATTTACTGGCTATTTAGAGTACTGTGATGGGATGTAGGTGACGAATGGCGTTAAGCATCATCTGATAGCCTTTTCTTAACTGGGGTCGGCTTCCAGTCTTACCACACGCACCTGAATACAAGTATTTTACATGGAGCGACTGTCTTTCTGATCTCCACAATAGTCCAGTTAGTACTGGGTAATACGATACCCCTTGGTAAGACTGGTTGTCAGACTTTCGGGTCACTGACACCTGTAGCGACATAATTACATTGCGAAGCCTCTTTAAAACGTTACAGAAGAAGGCAAGAACTCGTACAAACGACCACACGTCAATGATAAAGAAACCAGTATGGGTAGACTTCCTATTCTATTAAAACTCCGTACAACGCTAGGTCAGTTTCAGGTCCAAGTACTTTCAAACAGCCAACTGTACCTAAGCTTTATCTACGAGTACAATCGCTAAGTCTACAAAACATTCTATATAATAAGGGAAATTCTCTATAATGGAATGTCAATACTATCGCAATGGAAAGCAGATCATAATCTACAGCATTTATGTTTCCGTTCTATATTATTATCAGAAGTAGGAAGATTACGTATTAAATAATAAGTGTATTTCTAGATTAGAATGTAGTACTTGTGGCAGGTATGTGACAACCGGGTTTGTATAAAAATATAACCGACTTCACACAAAAAAGTGAAAAATAACTTTAGCTTCAGAAGTCGGTGACCTTTGTTTGATTGATTTAGTTTTTTTTGTCACCGACTTCTGAAGCTAAAGTTATTTTTCACTTTTTTGTGTGAAGTCGGTTATATTTTTTGAAAAAAAGTTTTTATTTTTCACTTTTTAGTGGTTCACAGCCTCACAGGTGCTTACCCTTTCACAGCGTATCGGTGTGATTTTTTGTTATGAACTGGTGTAAACAATAGACAGACGTGAGTCTTCAGCGATCCCAGTACATTTGCTATCATATTTTATTAAGGAGTTCAGTTGCCTATCTTCCGAAGTCACCAGATCTTTATCAAATCGAAATGGGATCACTCCGAGATTGTGCTCTGCCTAAAATTACCCAAACCGCTTCTGGTGTACCTATAAAGTTAAGGAGTTACCTCTATTTCTCCGGGATCCCATTGAATGGAACTTTACACGTCTAACTGTCGAAATCTGGGTGTATTGTATACTTCTGCGTACTCCCTCAGAGCATACAGGTGTGATGTTACGTCATGATGTTGCATAAACAATAAACAACCAAGCGATTGCAGCAATTACTGCAGCTTTGCCGTGTATTTTTGAAGAGTTCCATTTATATCTCCGAAGCGTAAAATCTTAACCAAATTGACATGGAATCACACGGAAAGCACCAGCTTTCAAATTAAAGAAGAATCATCAATATCGGTTCACCCAGTCGAAAGTTCTGACGTAACAAACATTGTCGAAATCTGGGTATATTGTACGCATCTGCGTACCCCCTCAGAGCATACAAGCGTGATGTTACGTCATGATGTAGTATAAACAATGAATCTACAAGCGGATGCAGCAATCACTGCAGATTTGCCGTCTATTTTTGAAGAGTTCCATTGTATATCTCCGAAGATCAGCATCAGATCTTCAACAAATTAAAATGGGACCCAACGGGAAGCACCAGCTTTCAAATAAAAAAAGAATCATCAAAATCGGTTCACCCAGTCGAAAGTTCTGAGGTAACAAACACAAAAAATAAAAATACAGACGAATTGAGAACCTCCTCTTTTTAGAAGTCGGTTGAAAATAAATAAATAAATATTGCTGGACATTAACACGCAGCGCCATATAGTGCCACACTAAGCAAGGCTTGGGACGTGGACACTAGCAAAATCAAAATCAAAGCATTTATTTCAAGTAGGCCAGTTACAGGCACTTTTGAATTGTCGCAACAAAGATGAAATTTAAATGTAGCTACAGTCCCAGTCACAAGACATAGAAACTGTGAAAGTACTGTAGTTGCCCATTCCCTAGCGTAGATCTTTATGGAGAAGAACGGGCAAGAAACTCCATGGACACTCTTTTATAAATCAAATTATTGTTACAAAATCTTGGTTACATCATTCATGTTGAGATGGTAAATTATGTGAGAACAATGTAGCAAGATGTGCACGTTAAAAGTGTCCATAGTAAAAACAAACAAAAACAATTCAAAAATAAAACAATTAATTTAAAAAAAGCTGCGGCAACCAAGAGCTAGCTGACTAGATAGTTGATATACCTACTACTGTATACTTTACATTGTATGAATCTTAAGGAAGGTTTCAGATGTCTGATTATCTCACATAACATCACGCAAGTTAACCCTGAAGGGTCAGGCTGAGGTGTACCTAGTAGTACACTCACATTTCGCCAGTTATGTTTAAGTCCCATGTAATAGGGAGCGAGCCTATTGCCATCAACAGGGCGCAGATCCTAATGAAAAATCCCCATCCTTAACGCTTCGCTCGACCCGTGAATCGAACTCAGGACCTCTTGTTCAACACTCATGCTTCCTTTACCACAAGACAAATGAGCAAAGTCTGATTTTAATACTGAGGGTATTATGAAAGAAGGAAATCACAGGTAACAGTGAGGCTGTCTGTCCGTTGATTGAATTGAATTGTTATAATCCTAGAATACACTGCAGTCTTGTGAACGGTTACTATTTTGAAACTAAGCGGCGCCATTTGTTATTTTGACTTCTACAGATTTCACTTCTAAGACAATTGTGGACCATCGACATTGACTCTATAAACATATCGGTCGCGACAGTAGGACGTATTAAGTTACAGAATTATAATCATCAAAATCATCAATACAACCTTCCAAGTTCATAAGAGTCGAAGAAGGACTTTGAACGTGAAAAATTCGTTCATCGACTCTTACGAACTTGGAGGGTTGTATTGATGATTGGATTTCGTGGGCATCCCCCTTAACATCAATTTTCGTAACTGACCGTACGTTCTTAAGAAATGCAACAGAACCTTTACCACATAAAGTACCATTCCACCTGTACTTGAGTAGGTACGCAATCGTACAGCGATCGTATCACCCAACCACATTATTGTCTTAATTGATACGTTTTGTTCGAGCTAAAGCTAGATTAAAATAGTTTAAATCGCTAATTCCTTGATTTAACTCGCTGTGTTGCGCCTGCGATCCTTAGTAATGAGATCAGAAGATTGGCTTGATTTATAGTTCTGTTCGTAATGGTTGTGTTTGTTCTGTTATATTCTTAATTGACGTTTAATTTTAATTATTATTGCTGTTGACTTTTGTTACTTAGAGTAGATGTAGATGTTTATAACCATACAGCCGTCTACTAGATTGTAATATATATGTCACCGTAAAATTTTCAAACACGTTATATTACAATATACCGTGTTCCTCTCTAGCGATAGTGTAATATCTCGAATTATTGTCAACTGAACATTACGGAAGTATCTCTGCCCCCATAATCGGGACTTGGGGCACCCCCCCGTTAGGTTAGTTAGGTTCCATTAAACCCTGCACCCGGAAATAGGGGCCCCGCGAAGCGGGGCTCCATCGACTACGCTTTTTAAGGGAATATGAAGTGTTTTAAGGTTAGGTTATATTAATCGATATTTCTCAGGAATGGTACAGTGTCTTTTCATGAGAGTGGTACCACTGGGCAAGGGGGACCCCTCCTTCTCTCCACACCGCGTGAGTTGACTACCATCGCATGCATTTCACAAAAAATAATGAGTTTCATTGTAAGCAGTATGTTCATTTGACAATAATTCGAGACTTTACAATATCGCTAGAGATATTACAATATAACGTATTTGACAATTTTATGGTGACATATACGCACGAAAAAGATTACGATTTTTCATGCAAACTTATTTATTATTATTTATTTATTTATTTTATTCATTAAAACATACATTTGTTTTAACAGGTAAAACCCAAGCTAACAAAAGTAGTCATTATAAGTGAAAAGGAACAAGGAAACGAAAGAACAAGGAACTCAAGAAACTCAAGAATAAGGAACTCTTGTGTCGAATTTCAAGCTAGTGTAGATTCTCGCTTGAAAAATATATTTGGCTTTCAGCACCCCGTACCACAGCTGAACATAATTTTTTAAAATCCTTTGATATCAGGTTGAATAAGACATAATCTCAATTTAAATTTAATTTTCTTCCTAGTCTTTTCCCAAGTATGTTGAGGTCGGCTTTCAGTCTAACCGGATGCAGCTGAGTACCAGTATATTACATGCAGCGACTGCCTATCTGACCTCCAAAACCCGGTTTATACTGGGTAATATTCGGCCAAGTCATTGTAAATAAAATGCAAATTATTATTCTGCTATTTTACATTTATAAAACCTAAAAAAAACGATTTCATTTCCGATTACTTACTCTCACTCCTCCAAAAACATTCCCATCCTTGTCATAAAAACAACTTAAAACTCCACAGAACCACATAAAACAATCACATGAAACTATTAATCCTGCTTCAGGGAACACGTTGAGATGGCAAAAATGGCGGCTGGCCCCTTCGTATATCATAAATTTGAATATTCCCGAGCAGTGGGATAATATAGTGGGTTATTGTCATGGCGGCGCGACGTCGGTGCACAAATAAAACACGTGGAAAAATCGCGGATTTTGTGTCGGAACTAACCGATACAGAGTAGGGGGAAGAGACAGAGAGTTTTTGAGTTTTAATTGGGGTTTATTACACTGAGACATTCTTGTTTAATATCATAATCATCGTTTCAACCGAATGACGTCAACTGCTGGACATAGGCCTCCCCAAATTGTCGCCACATTGACCGGTCTCGTGCGACTTGCATCCAGCGGATTCCTGCAACCTTCACCAGGTCATCGTTCTACCTGGTCGGAGGCCTTCCAACGCAACGTCTATCAACCTACGTTCATGCAACGTTTATCGTTCTACCATCTTTTGGTCAATTTGACAACAAACTACCTATTCCTAGCCGTCTTCACAACTTCTACCACCCTAGTACCAACTCTAAAGCTAGTTCAAGAAAACTCCCAACTACTCTCTCATATTCGTCGACTACACTGCTCTGTATCAGAATTGAGACATCTCGAATGGCGCGGGCAGGTCCGCGGGGCGCAGCAAGCGTCTCGCGAGGAATTTTAATATGCAAACCGACCGGCCGCTTCTCACAAACTATCAATACCACTCATGCTGCCCATAGCACAGCAATTCCAAGGATTTTTCGGTTATTGTTTTCTTATAATTGTTGGTAGCAGGATTGTTCAATGCAGCTAAAACAATAGCTGACATCATGCAGTCTAGTGTCTACCGTACCTTATTTATTTATTTCGTCTATCTGACTTTCTTTTTGCGTACCTTAAGGCGACTACACGAGCTAAACGCGAGTTTTATAATTACTAAAAGTATATGATTCATTGCTATAAACAAGACCAGAAAAAATTATGATATTCTTCAGGATATATGCTAGCATGATACTGTTTTGAAAACATAATACAATTAATTTGGCTCGATAAAAAGAAATCACGAACTTACCTCTAAAAATATCTTTCAAACAATAGAAAACATACTAATATGCATGCGATCATTCTGATTTTTTGGCAAATAATTCTACAAGCAATATATTAGCATTTAGTTTTTTAATCCAATCAATAGTTTTTTTGTAAATCGATCGAAACCACTCATTTCGCGCTATTTTTTTTTTTTTTTTTTTTTTTTTTTTTTTTTTTTTTTTTTTTTAGGATGGGAAATCATCAAATGACTTCTCCCACTCTGGGCGGAGCGGGAGGGAGTGTCAGACTCTTACTGACTAAAACCCATCCATGTTCCTTCCTCGCCCTTTACGTTCCGGGGCCGCGGTATCTCTTTCGAACAGTCCCGCAACCCCGGCAGGCTTCGGCCCTTGCGGGCCCCTCTCTTATGCTGACATCTCTTTGAGGCGCGCGTGGAACACGAACGCGCCGTCGACACGGCCTGTCGTCACGTGGCCCTCGACGCCCGGTGCGTCTCCCGCGGCGGCCGGGAAGTGAGGATCTCTCCCTCTCTCGTTCCGCCACCTCCTTCGCTAGCATGACTGCTTCGCAGAAGGAAGTGACGGCTTCCCATTCCATCTCGCTCCGGACCATGGATTGAACCAGGGCCGGACGCGAGAGGTCGCCGCCGCCGATCGCCGCTTCGAGGACACGGCGGTGCTCCGCCCACGCAGGGCAGACCTCCACCGTGTGCTCCACCGTGTCCTCCGGTCGATCCTCGCAGTGGAAACACCCGGGCGTAGTAGACCCTGGATCGTAGGATTTGAAAGTCATTGGGTCTTTGACCAGCAGTCGGATGATTCAGGCTGGCAACCGTAACTTTATGTTATACGAGATGTGAGGTTACACTAGGGTCATACATACTCTATAGAAGTACCTATACTCATGAAAATTTTCATTAGTAGATACCCAGCCGATGCTCATGATAATTAGTCACTTTTATAACTAAGTATGGGACCAGCCATGAAACCTCGCCATGTCCGCTGCATCATATGTTCAAGATCAAAAGTAGGAAACATCAGACTTGTATTTTTTTTGTATCATATTAGGTCCTATAGAAAAAGTTGTTCATTTTCATGAGAACTTACTACCTTGAAGCTTACCTTAGCTTAGCTTAATTAACTTACTTTAAAGAAGTAAGTTTCCCTGTCAACCTATCGTCTTGTAGATAGGGTTGCCAGATGGTATCCAAAAGGAGGACATGTCCTCTTTTTCCATGTTTTGTACTCTCGTCCTTCCTTACCTACTATAAATCCCCCTTTTCGGTAAACATCGTTATCGTACTCAGTTGGGCAAAGAGAGGATAAGTGCGCAGTGAGTTAAATCTTTAATTCGTACTTAATACAACTTCAAAAACATGACATGATTTTCATAATTATTTGTCAAGAAACCAAGAACTTCTTACTAAAATTGGCAGCTCAGCTAAATATAAGTAAAAACAAACAAAAAATCATTTTTTTTTCTCTTAATAATATTCTTTTCTCTTAGTTAAGATGATTGCAATTCGTTTTCCTGACAGGAAAAGCAGTTTTTATGATGTTCTACAGCTAAGCAGGGATCGTTTTACCATGCATAGTTTAATTGATATGTAAATAAAACGCAACGACACTCTCTGAAATGAAGTATGCTCTCAGTCAATCCAGTTCCTTTTGATTCAGGAGCTGAAGAGCATATTATGAATTTCCGGAAGATATTTCAAAAGGGCGGTAATCAAAGCACCCATTATGGCCGATAAACAACAATAAATAAAGAAATTATCAACAAATCGACGACAAAAAAGTTAAATCCAATTAATTTTATCACAAATAGGATCTCGAATTTGTTTTATTCATAAATAAACAGAAGACTATCGCTAGTTGAAATCTGTCCTCGGCCTTTATTGATTGAAAACTATGTTTTGGTCCTGACAACCTTATGATTACGGTTCAGAAACTCTAAATCACGCAAAATCCAACCTTATTCCTCATCACTAACATGTTCTAGGGTAATATCTTTTGTTTTTATTGTGTTTGTGGGTTGGCATAGAATCCTATTGTTATTTCCATACGTCACATCAAGGGTATGCGATGAAGGGAGCGCAGTTTACTATAATTAGTTCGTGTTTTATCTCGATCGTCGGATTCGCAATATTGATGCGTCAAGAGCTGTTTTAGTGTGACATTAATAACCTTAGTGTGATTATAAAAATGTTAGGTGAACTTAAACTGAATCTTATTTGTAACTAGCTGACCCACGCAACTTCGTCTGCGTCACGCATGAGAGAAAAAGCTCACAAAAGCAATAAATTTCCCCTGTTTTTGTTAGATTTTTCATTTATGCTCGGCTCCTATTGGTCGTAGCGTGATGCTATAGCCTTCTTCAATAAATGGACTATCCAACACAAAAATAATTTTGAACCATTAGTTCCTGAGATTAGCGCGTACAAACAAACAAACAAACAAACTCTTCAGCTTTATAATATTAGTTAGTGTGGATGAAAAATTAAATATAAATGAAGTGTATGCAGATTTTGCAATGTCAATGCTGTCTGACCGAGTAAGGGAGTAGAATATTCTGTAACATTTATGACACTACTTAAAAGACGACTTAAAAAGATTCATATCAATCAAATCAACGCAACGCTTACAAGAAGCTATCACAAAATCTTCTACAGCGGTATCATCAGCTCCATAGAATCCCCTGTCCTCACACTTATCATGTCTACAATCACGTCGCTTGATGTCCTGATGAATGAACGTTTTGTGATGCTAATACACAGATTATGTATTAAAACTACTGTTCGAACCCTATCATAACAAAACAACCTAACTACCTTAACCCCTTATTTGAATGTCAACCTTCGACTATTACAGACAGAGTTGTAATTCCAGTGCAGGTGTTAAGTGAGATATAAGTACTGATGTTTTGGCTAGGTAATGAGGTATAGTCAAATAGTACATGTGTTTCCCTTATCTCGGATTAGTCAGTTTGGAAGCTTTGTCTCTGGTTGTCGAAGGGTAGTTGTAAATTGACTGTGAATGATTTATTACTGACGTTGATCTGATCGGGTTGATTTTTTAATTTTGATTGGTTAGGTTTAAAGCAGTTTTGTAAATGTTGTTATTTTTTACTTTTAGCTAGTTGGATAAGATTAGAAAAGCAACAAAAATAATTCTTAAATATTCATACGATTGACATTTGAATCTGTGAAATAATTGCAATCGACGGATTTATGAATCTTTGATCACAGATCATGTGAAAGATAAAAACCAGCTGTGGTTAAACGTTACGATTATTAGACCTATCTTCTTAGAATTCGAAATAAATTAAATCTTTTTGAAATGTTATCTGTTGCTTTGGGAGTACCATCAATATATTTATTTATTTATTTATTTATTTATTTAACACTTCAAGCACAAAAGTACAGAGGCGGACTTAATGCCATAGGCATTAAGTCCGCCTCTGTACTTTTGTACTGCAGCTTTGGTTCAAAAACAACGTCTATAGTTGATAAGATTTTAATTTGCACATTGTCATTTTAAAAAATCGGCCAGAAATAGCCCTTGCACTTGCCGTGTAGTTTAAATTAAATGCTTTTATTAGTAAGTATGTTCCTATTGCTCGTGCCTGTGGTTATGAACCAGAAAAAAACTATAAGTAATTATTAAGTGATATGAAGTTTTTCTTCAACTGCAATCCTGCCAAATATAAGAGATCATCTTCGGAATAAAAACTGTTGGTGTAATGAGAGACTTAGGTCGCCCGCCGCGCGCCGGGGCCATAGTCTAGAACAAGAACATAATAGCTACCTACTGGTGATGTCCATCAACCGTATGGCTAAAAGAACGTGTGACTAAAGTAGGTACCCAGGTCCTGGTTTAACTGAGCCGTTGAAGCATGTTAAGGTAACAGACAACCAGATAGAACCTCATACCGAGTTACTCTCGCTTTGTAAGTATCATCATCATTTCAGCCGAACGACGTCCAATGCTGGACGTAGGCCTTTCCCAAGTATCGTCACATTTACCGGTCTCGTACGTTTCGCATCCAGCGGATCCTCGCAACCTTCACCAGGTCATCGGTCCACCTAGAGACGGGTCCCCCCTTTATAGCAGAACTTTTTATGTCATAATATTATTTTGCATACCAGCTGATAGCATAAACTTCATTTGGCAGAACATTTTTTGGCAGATACTCATTTATCATACGTTCAAACTCATTATTTTGTAAGCCAGAATCATCTTTAGGCATAAATTTCATATGCATAAGATTTAAAAGTAGAACCGTCTTATCGCAGAAAGTTCACATCTTTTGGCATAATTTTCAAATCGATAGTTTTTAAAGGCAGAACTATCATATCTCAGAAAGTTTACAGTCAGAATTATCTTTTGGCATACATTTCATATGCATAATAATGGAAAGATTCATCTATCAAATCGCAGAAAATTCATAAAGTCAGTTGATTGTGAACACTTGGTTTTTATTTCTCTGTAAGAAGCAGGCAAACATGCAAACAAGCATATATCGTGCATGTAGCAAGAATGCAATATGCAAGCAAGGATGAAACATGTAAGCAAGCATGCAGCATGCAAGCAAGCATGCAGCATGCAAGCAAGCATGCAGCATGCAAGCAAGCATGCAGCCTGCAAGCAAGCATGCAGCATGCAGCATGCAGCATGCAAGCAAGCGTGCACCATGCATGCAGCAGGCATGCAAACATCTGAATAAGCATATACCATGCATACAGCAAGCATGCAGTAGCAGGCATGCAAACATCTGAACAATCATATACCATGCATACAGCAAGCATGCAGCAGCATGCAAACAAGCATACAGCATACATGCACCAAGCATGCAGCATGCAAACAAGCATGCAGCAAGCATGAAGCCTGCAAACAAGCATGCGGCAATCATGCAGCATGGAAGCAAGCATGCAGTATGCAACATGCAGCAGGCATGGTTTCTGTCACGGCTCCGGCGCTGTTGGGCTACAGCGCGGCGGTCCCACGCGAGCTTATCGTCGCAGATGGGTTTAACGCTCACCAACGCAGATTCGGCATGCTGGCCGGCGAACCGCCGGCCAGCCTCAGCCGCGGCGGCGAGTGTTACAACCACCTGCTCCTCAACTCGCGGCCCGCCTCGCCCCTCCGCGCCTACGCGATTTTAAATTACACTCTAGGGGTAGGGCAGACAAGACTACGTGGAGTCGGTTTTGGAGCGATTCGTTTCTGTCACTAACTTTTCTAGCACAGTATATTGACTTTTTAAGATAATATTTTAATTTTAAATAAAGGTTAAAAATGCTATTTTGTGGCATTGAAAAATGGCAATAATGCCAAATAAAATTATTCCAAATGGAATTCTGCAATCTTCATAGTATGCCAAGTGAAATTATATCAAATAATCGTCGTTCTAAATAAACATTATTCTAAACGAAATTATGCGAAATTTGAACACTGCCAAAGGTAATTATGTCAAAAAAAATTCTGCCATCTAAAAGTATGCCATTCCAAATTCGAACATACAAACATTCAGCCAAACAATAAGTATATTTAAAAAAAAATATGCCTTTAGTATATTCGTATAAAGAAACACTACAGTACTTTCTCAAGTTATTATGCCTTGTGACTGTGACTGTAGCTTTGATTTAGTTTTGTATTTTTGACATTCAAAAGTGCCGTAATGGTCTAATTGAAATAAATGATTTGAGTTGAGTTGAGTTGAAAATTATGCGAAGTGTGTTATGCTAAATGAATTTCGGAGCAACAAGATTCTGCCAGATAGATGGAACCCCCTAGGGACGTCTTCCGATTTGTGGTCACCATTCCAGAACTTTTCGCTTTGTAGCTTCGATATTAATTCTTCCAAAACAACCAAATCTTTAAACCAAATTAAAGGAACATCTTCGGAATAAAAACTGTTGGGGTAATGAGGGATCCCAGTCGCTCGCCGGCGCCATACATCACGCTATCTGATCTGGCCACCGATTGATTTTCGGAAATCGCCTCCGAATAACCCTGACGATAAAGTGATTTACGGGTCGGACATACGGACGTGCCGTTTGGCGAACTTGGAACCTTGTGTCGTAAGTCATAAGGTTTTTTTTTCTCCTGAATCAACAGTGGCTACCACTAGAAAAGCGATGAGACAATGAAGCTCTACGAAGTCCAAGAGAACCAATTTAACTGCTTTAAAAGCTGATTAATTTCATTGCGGGATACAAGACAGTGCGAATAGCGAAGGAGTAGGAAAAACATTATTTCCAACAACATAATTTCCACTTTCCGGTGATTATGAGTACTTAGAATCCTGAAAGTCTAAGTCTTGCTAAGGTATCATGCCAGCAGCTAGGATGTCGAGGTCTGGTCAGTTCCTCCATGTCAAGTACTGGTATTCAAATGCATCTGGTTAAACTGGGAGCCAACTTCAACATAGTTGAGAAAAGGCTGCCTAGCCTTTTATGGATAATAGGTAGTCTCACCATATGCCTGCCTATATGGTGAGACAAATAAGCATAACTTGGAGCAAAAATAGCACAAAAGGGTGCGTTTACAAACATATAAACTCACATACACAAACAGTCAGACACGGAACTACTATGTTTAGGCCATACAAATATTTGTTCCGTGCGGGGAACGAACTAGCGACACGCAACGCAGCAGTCAATAGCTCAGCCACTGCGCCAACCGTGCCGTCAGATGTACTTATTAACCCTATTCCGATGTACGCAACTTGTCCGCACTATTTTGCCTGAATCTCTAACAAAATACCAAGCCAACACTCGGTAAAGCACTAAAATGAGTTCCAATTTCGTAGTGTTGCTCATCCCTGCAACCAGTGCGTCCAGTAATTTTATCGATATCGAATCAGCGCCGCCGATTGCCTCGGTAATGGCTTGATTATCGTATTAGGGCGAGCTGATTATTTTCCACTTTTCCCTTTCTCTTTTTGCATTACACAAATTGTTTGTTTGTGAACTGATAAGAAGAGAAAGCTTTGGTCAGATAGGTTATTGAGTAGACTGTGATTTACGAAGGAAGTATTTCAATTCAATCTCCATAAAAATTCTACAGTACACACACATTTCTCCACTTATGTTGTTAAGTCTCATGTCATGGCTTAGTCTATTACCATCTTCTTTCTTTCTTTATCGTGATGTTAATGCCTAACCTGGTGTCAGAGTTTTTAAACCGTCCATGAGCCTCGGACTTAGCTTTATGCCGTCGAGAAGTATCTGTCAGGCTTGCTGTTTTCATCGCGATAATTTCCTTTTCCGAAGCAACTGACAATCCTACAATACTGGGCATAAATCCAGATTCAGGACAGAGTTTTCGACTTTAGTTATACGTTTAGTTATAGCTTTCCACATGTTGCTTTCGCGTACCATCATCGACCGCATCCCACAGAATCAACCTATTGAACTAACCAAGGAATCTGTCTCAAGGCCTGTCTCCAGTTGTAATAGTAGACAAGCTGCTGTATAGCTGTAAAGTGAGAAAAAGGCAGTCAGAATGAAACAAGTTATTAGTTGAAAATTACCGCGTGCCCCGGCCTGTAATGTCGCCTGCAATAAAGCCTGCCACCCGGCGGAGAGCGGGCGTAGATCTAGAGAAGAGACTGGAAGAGAAAGTTATCTTTTTACCTTTGAAATTGACATGATTAAACTGCATGATGGATCGGCCACAGAGGAAAACGCAATGATGAAGGTTTCTGTAAATGCCAATTAGAATTGTTAGAACATAAAATTACAACAAACTGTCAAATTTTCTCATTCGATTTCGAACTTAACCAATAGCATTTTAAGATTGAAAAATCGTTAGGAGAAATAATTTCTAAATCAATTTCTGGAAACTTGATGTGCACTGTATCTACATAGTGCATGTTTTGCTGAACGGTTTCCTCAATAACTCTCGTAAGTGTAATGCAAGTGTAATGCAGGGTGCACATTGGTGAAACGTAACATAACATGTAACGCACAATAAAACAAATTCGCCTTGATGTTGAGTTACATTTCATGTTGCTTTGCAAAAGTCTGGACAGCTAATTCGTGTTGCATTTCACCATACGTTACACCAATGTGTATTTACCATTATAAGCTCTAGTTTTCTTATGATGAACGGTGAATGTAATTGACACCAGTTTGTGATTGAACAGATTTCTCTCGCACCTGCAATGTAACAAGTGGTAGATAATAATTGTTCCTTCTGGTAGTGTATAGAGGTTGAGGTTAGGGCACCACGACGTTAGGTTAGTAGTTTCTTTAAAGTAAAGGTGGTTATTTGAACGGCTAATAAGCCATTTTACTGCGAAATAGATACTTAAGTAGTTAACTCTAAGATTCTGACTTTATACATTCTTTAGTTTTCTTTTTGAAGTAGTATTACTACCTACGCTGCCGTACCTTCCAATCCAAAAATACTCTTTGTCCCTCGTTGAAAACAGGGTGGTTGTGGGGCCTAAGCCCAACCCCCAGAGGGGCCGGAAAGGGGGGCAGGGTTGCAGCGGGCAGCGGAGGGGGGTGCGGCCTTAATTACCGCCGCTTTTATAGTTTTAATGAGTTCATTTTGGACCGGGGCTAACAAGCGGCGTAATACCTATTTAAACCAATTTTGAAATTAATATCGTGAAGTGATGGCGGTGTAATGTCGATGTTTTTGAGTTTAGGTATTTACAATTTTAGGACAATTATCATTTTATTTCAGCCGACGATTTTTTACTGCCCTGTCCTGCTCTTTGTGCGACTCCATCTCCAACAGCACTTTGAGGAAACTGTCCAAAGCTACTCAAAACGCTGTCCATAAGGCGGAATTCTGGTCGAAGCGTATCCTTACACAAATGAAAGATTCATCGATACGACGAAGACGAATAATAACGAGCTACATATACATATACTTATATGTATGTAGATATAGTTTCTCGTCATTTCTGTTGATTGGAAATCCCATCAGACACAAAGACTATAACCATAGGTATCGATAAAAGAAAAGAATAACGCGTAACATCCCTAAAAACTTTTATCAGGAGCGCGCAACTCGCGGTCGACTCGACTATTTTGTCGATATTAATTAAAAAGGGGTCTGTACAAGTTAATATTAAAGAAAATTAAGCAAGCCCCTTCTAAAGTTCGTAATGAATTTTCACAATAAACATTTTCATGTTCGCCCGTAAACCGCTTGACGGCGTTTTGTTTCGTGAGCGCCTCCATTTTGTTTCTAAATTAAATTTTGTTACAGTTTGAGCGTTTATTTATTAAACAATTATGTGCTGGGCTATGTTGAATAAAATATAAATAACAAAGCTTTGAAGTCTGATTCGTGGAATGATAGATACCTTGAATTGTAATGACTTTTATTTCGTACCGAAATGCTTCAGGGCTAATCATTCTAGAAATTGACTAACGTTTGGGAGTTTTGGGACTTTCAATGACGAGAATCGATTAAGGGTTGTTAAAACATTTACTACTTTTTCTTTATCCACCAGTCCAATTTCGTGTGTTAGTAGTGTATCACACACTACTAACACACGATGTTGGACTTGTGTTGGAGTTTTTATACCGCCCGTAGACCTCTGACTTGGCTTAACTTGCCGTCGAGAAATATCTGTCAGACATTTTTGGTATCCCTACGATGTTTTTCTTCACCGAAGCTACTGATATAATTTTATTATACAATACGCAGTTATGAATACGAGTATATCTCTCTTCATTAAATTATAACTTTCTTTCTTCAAGTGAGGTTGATTTGCTTCGATTGTAGTTTATTTTTTTGTTGCTTGTTACCTATGGACTCCCCACCCATGTTTTATTCTTCTGACCAAGCTCCCATCAGACCTGCCGATTAAAAAATGCATGTTGTTTTTGACGGAATTAAATTGATATGCTTATCATAGTTTCTTTACCTCGTGGCTAAATAAGAACAGCCGCTCGGGTCGATCTTTAGGTTAAGCCGTGCTTGCCTAGGGTCTGTGGATGTGTGACCACCCATTACGTACCGAGTTTCCTCCTTAAGCAGTTGGTCTCGGCTGTTATTTTTAGATTTTTGACAGTAGACAGGTAGTTATATAGTGCCCCAAAAAGTCTGACAGTTTTACCAAGGGGTACAGTGTTACCCAGTACTAACTGGGCTGTGGAGGTCAGATAGGCAGTCGCTCTGTGTAAAATACTGGTATTCAGCTGCATCCGGTTAGACTGGAAGCTGACGCCAACGTAGGTGGAAAAGGGCTAGGTAGATGATGATGATGCAAGAATTTCATGCCAGTTTGTCACATATGCACTTAATTTGCACTTATTGGTCTTCAAAGTTATGTTAGTTAGCCAGGTTTGCATGTAGAAAACCAGGACTAACTGTCTTAGTTAAAACCTCTTAAGTCCTTAATTAAAAGGCATTAAACAAAACCCTCAAACATACACCTACATATACTTGTCCCACCCCATCCCAGCGGTGGCATATCGGGTGGGGTGGCCACGTAATAGCCTCGCAATTATCGCCCTATTAAGTAGTTTGGAACCGCCATTCACGATGGCCCCCGCTGGGACTCGAGTGTTACACAATGGCCCAACTTTGTATATGCTGATGTATGTTTTAATATGTGAAGTGATATTTCGGACTAACAATTAGCATGGCGTGAAATATTAATATTAACGAGTTCGCGTGACTTAATTAGTGAAAAAGTGAGTGTATCTCGGTTTTTTTGTGTGAGGTGTAATTTGTGCTTATTAGAAGGGAATTATGTGGTCTTTTAATTTAATTAGATTTTTATGATTCATTTGAGACAACACGCAAATTGGGAACTCACAATGTGTCACGTGCGTTAAGAATTCCTACTTGCCAATAAATTCATGAAGTCGCCAATGCAATGCCTGGCAATCCCAATTTTCGATGCAAATGAGAATTACTTGAAAAAACATAGGTACTTACTTCACAACAGTCCATAAGAGGCCGAAGGAACTGCTAATAGAGAGGTATGTCTGGTACGTCTGGGAGGGACGTTAAAGAATATTTTGTTGCTGAGTAACGTTGGACAGTCAAATTTACTCAACTGTAGTTAACCGAAGAATATGCCGGAATAATATATCTGTATAGGTAGTAAACCATCAGCTGCATCTGGTTAGACTGGAAGCCGACCCCAACATAGTTAAGAAAAGGCTAGGCAAATGATGAGATAGTAAACAACAAAACGACAGAAGGTCTCATTGTTTATGGCATATTGTATGCGTGCTATTATGGCTATGGGAAATCTTCCATAGAACTTACAGACTTCGCAGCAGCAAATTCACGTTTCCGACGGGAACTTAAAATTCTGGTGTTGAAAAACTTTAAATTGTCGGATTAATTAAATGTCCCTTCAATTTACCAACATTGCAGAAATAAGATAGTTTTAGACACAGTCCACAGCGAGCCAGACAATTGCCATCCACATGGCGTTACAAAATGGAACTTTAAATCATCTAGAATGTATATTCTAGAAACTACTTTTGGACCAGACAAACATTATCTAAAATAGATTTTGAATACAGAGACCGGTTTCTTTAAAACTATTCCAACTATTTACCATACTCCTGTAAGAGTAAAAGGGGAGAAGATATGCAAATTGACTGCAAAAAGATTGCGTTCCTACGCGACACTTTCTCTATTCACAAAACCTACTTTAAATTTCAGATTCTAAGGTTGAATTTCAGTTGTAGTTTCATGAGTTATGTTACGTTTTCTAAGTTGGAAAGCTTTGCCCATTGTTACAACTTCATTTGCTCATACATTCGCTTTATTCTTTTTCGAATATTGATTCAAAGTGCCTCGTAAGTCGGAATGCGGGGAATTTTTACGATTTGCCACCAGAACATGAGCAAAAAGCATTATACTGTCAATTGTTTTGTTTAGAAGTATTATTTGTGGACTACAGTGAAATATATGGCTTCGCTTTTGTGAAGTGAAGTTAGCTGATTTGTAAAAAAGCTCCTCTCTGCTATGTTGATGCAATCTAAGCTCTATCCTACTTTCGAAAGGGTTCAATTTTAAGATATGTTGATATTATTTGCAACCCAAAAGCAATGGTTTGAAGTTGAGGTAGTTGATAACACAAACTGATGAAAAGCTAAAAATATTGCAATGTGCAACTACGGGTTTGCAATTGCTTTTCATTATCCTACAACTTTATCATGTTTATAAATGCACTGATAAAAAAGCCTCGATGATATGTGAACGTGTATCGTTAAATCTTTACCCTGCTGGTTGTAGATGCTTGTTTTCGACTATTAGACAATACATATACAGTGTAAGAATATTGACGCGCAAACTGTTAGTTACCACTTGTGCCACAAAATCAGCTCGTGATTCTACATTCCCAGTGTAGGTAAGAAATGTACAACACTTCGGTCAAAATGTATGGAATAGCTGTGTTTTCTAAATAACAGTCGGTTTTTCTCTCTAAAGTGTCCAGCATCATTGTTAGCACAGATATTCACTTATTAGGTGGACCAGAAATCTGGTACTAATTCCACAAACGATGGCACACTCCATATCGTACCCTGCTTGCTGCTTGTCTTATAGTTTGTTAATATTCTACGAATAAATCAATTATTACGGGTGTTACTGAAGGCACTAGACTTATTTAACCAAGTTCTGGACCGATTCAATTCACTTAGATACCATCGACACACTAATAAGAATAATTATGGTAGACCTAACAGTTTCCGCACTGTTTGAGTATGTTCCAGTACAGTACTAACATCATCATCTTCATGTACCATTCTTCTTGGCGTCGACGCAACACGTTACCTTCTTCCATTTTCTCCTATCAGACGTCACGGCATCATTAACTCTTTTCTCTTTCATATTATTCCTCACACAATCCATTCATCTTTTCTTTGACCTTCATCTTCTTCTCCATCTATCAACATTCATATCCATTAATATTTTAGTCATCATTATTTATTTATTCATTTATTTATTTATAATAAGCACACCAACAGCACAATCACTTACAATTCTAATTACATAACAACGAAAATTGACATTTCAGTAACCATGCAAATAACAGGTATGCATGACATTGATACGTGAGCATTAGAGACAGGGGAAAACAATAAAAAAGAGTGCCTAGTAGGCCTTAATCTAGATCACTACAAAACAAACCAATTTAAACTACTTAGACGTATGCGTTGTTGCGTTGTTATGCGTTTCATTCCTCTTTATCCTCCTTCTTCCATGTCCATACCAAGACAAACGACTTGCTTTCAACTTTTCTGTATAGGTACCTACTACTACATCATTGTCATTCTCTTGCCCTTATTCCAATTCATTTGGGGTCACCGCAGTATGTCTTCTTCCAATTCATTTGGAGTCACCGCAGTATGTCTTCTTCCAATTCATTTGGAGTCACCGCAGTATGTCTTCTTCCAATTCATTTGGAGTCACCGCAGTATGTCTTCTTCCAATTCATTTGGAGTCACCGCAGTATGTCTTCTTCCAATTCATTTGGAGCCACCGCAGTATGTCTTCTTCCAATTCATTTGGAGTCACCGCAGTATGTCTTCTTCCAATTCATTTGGAGTCACCGCAGTATGTCTTCTTCCAATTCATTTGGAGTCACCGCAGTATGTCTTCTTCCAATTCATTTGGAGTCACCGCAGTATGTCTTCTTCCAATTCATTTGGAGTCACCGCAGTATGTCTTCTTCCAATTCATTTGGAGTCACCGCAGTATGTCTTCTTCCAATTCATTTGGAGTCACCGCAGTATGTCTTCTTCCAATTCATTTGGAGTCACCGCAGTATGTCTTCTTCCAATTCATTTGGAGTCACCGCAGTATGTCTTCTTCCAATTCATTTGGAGTCACCGCAGTATGTCTTCTTCTTTCATACTTCTCTTACTCGTCATTTCATCACGACCTTTCTTGCCATATTATTATGATCCTTTATCTTTCCTTTATCTAAATGGTGTAAAACACCTCTTAACGAAGCCGAAAGGCACTTGTTCTCCTCATCATTGCGATATTTTTTTTTGTTCTACACCATATCTGGGAACCTTCTAGTTACGGAGATATTGGGGGTCAAAGTTACAACATTTTGACAAGTTTTTTTTTTTAATACCAGTTTTTATTGTAAGATTTATACTTAAAATACCTCCACGAGCCCCGTACCATTCAATCCTTGTATCAGCACAATGTTTTGAGAGCATTACATTGAGTTATTCCATAAAACGAGATATTTGACCCAAAAAAAAAAATTGTTTCCCAGCAATAATTTTTGCGAAAAATTAAATGTACAGAATGCTTGGTTGACGGCTTTATGATGAGGTGGTTTACACCCTGTATATAGGATGACTGGTAATAGTGTACGATACTTAAACACGTGATTATATGCTCATGATAACAAACAACTTTTACTATGGGATATACCTGAAATCGCGAAAAAATATATCTGCTGTTCTGCAGTACATTTATGTTCGCCTTACTAGTCAAAATGTAGGTACTGCCTTTTTTCGCGTTTTCAGGTTTGATCCGATAGTAAAAGTTGTTTGTTATCGTGAATCACGTGTTTAAGTATCGTACACTAATTGCTAGCTGCTACAAGTACTACAAATTCAACTTATTAACAAAATCCAAGCACTAACTAACTACAGCATCTGCAAATTGCGTGGGTCACCATAATAAAGTCCTCGAGGCAGTGGTCCCGCGGGGGTCCAATTGTGGCCCATCACAGCGCGGCGGGATCCCCGCGTTAATGGAGCTGAACCATTATATTATTAGCTATAAACGCGTTACGACTATGTGCTCTACTGGATTGTTTTTATATTGATATTTTGTGCGAGTTAATTTTTGTGGTAGATGGTTTAGGTAAGTGGTTGTGGGTTGAGTCGTGTATGAGGAATTGAAGCCTTATTCTGATGTACCGTTGGTTGAAATTTATTGATGGAAGTTATTAGTATCTTTACAAATGTCACAGTGTAAGCTATCAGTGCTAAGTGTAGATGTAAAGTATAAGAATTGATTACCGGGTACATTATCTTGGAAAAAAACAAAAATTCACGCCTGCAATATCGACGGATAAGGCAGAGGTTGACACAGCCATGATTAAATCCTATGTAATAGAGAGCGAGCCTATTGCCATCAACCGGGCACAAATAGCACCTGGCTGCTATTGCGACATTCCTGATAGAAAAAACTCAATAACACTTTATTTGACAGGATAAACTGGTTCTATACAGCTTGCTTGGTGGCGTGCGTACTACTGCGTTACTTGAGTCCAATAAAACAATTGATTAGTTACTATAATCGTTACACTTTAAGTAATTAAGGTATAACAATTACAAAATTGCGCAAAACACCGACACTTTACTTCGAAACACCGTCGTGATCAATCAACAGATTCAATTATCGATTTCTAGATGGCAATCGTAAAGGAAAATGTCGCGTAGAAATCTATCATTGCACTTTATAGACTTAGCCTCAATACTTCATATCTAATGGCGGCTGAACGGGTACTAATTTCCTTCTCTAATTGAGTACGAGTTAGAAATCCTTTAATTGATTGCGATTAATCTGTTTGCTCTTAGTTTTTTTTTAAAGCAACACTTAAATGAATACTGAAATGTTTTTTCACTATTGCAATTTCAATCGACAATTCGACTATGAAGAATATTCGACAGAGCGCTTTTATTTTGGACAATCATGAATAATTGCCGTCTGAAAGCAGGTCTTAGTAACTTATGTTTTGATAGTTTGTACCAGGTTCTCTTTTCGTGCATCGCCTCGTGCTATAGTAGGTAGTAGTCATAGGTAGTAGTCATAGTAGGTACGTGGCCAGGTCAACTCGCCACCTCTTTCTGGCATAGTCACATGTATAACGACCGTTTGACAAAAGTTTAGAGAATAGACGGATAGACGGACGGGACGAATAGTATAGACGTCGCCACTTGTTTATTTATCAATTACTCTACCAACCATAACAACACCGCGTATTAGATAAATTAAAAAAAAACGGTAGAAAACACTTATCAAATACTCACTTTGATTATTTAGATCAAAGTGAGTTTTTCATACTTAAGTGTTTTCTACCGTTTATATAGGGTTACTGGCAATTAGCGTGCTAGCCGTCATAGTAAGCGGCCAGGTCACCTCGCCACCTCTTTCTGGCATAGTCACATGTTTAACGACCGCTTGACAAAAGTCAAGATAATAGACGGATAGACAGACGGGACGGATAGGATAGACGTCACCACTGTTCCTAAAACATTCATTTATTTATTTATCTATTACTCTACCAACCGTAACAACACCGCGTATTATATAAATTAAAAGACACTAGAAAACACTTATTAAAAACTCACTTTGATCTAAATAATAAATTGATACTCTCCCTTTGAGTCTCATAGCAGACTTGTAAAATAATATCATCCTAATGATTGCCAATCAAGTGAACTCTTTTACTGCTAATCCAGGTTTTACACTATCGATCTCGTAAATAAACGAGCATGCATCTAAACGCCGCCGTCGCGCCGAAGCGAAAGTAAAGTCGCCTGTACCTATAATTTTCCCTAGTTAGAATCACTCATTCTAACAAACATAGTTTACATGTGAAATGGCTATCAGAAAGCTGTTCCTTTTCCAGCTAAAATAAAATGACGCCCCAAGCTTCTTCACAACAATCTGTCTGAAAAGCTATCTGTGTTAATTGTCCCATTAAAATTATAATTAGGCATCTATTGAGCACTTTATTGAGGACCAACACCCATTGTGTAGTAGCATTGACATTAACGTCCTCAATTTCCCAACTGACAGACAAACAGTCAAACCGTTGCCAAACAGGCAAATATCTATAATAGTCAACACTAAAATGGCAAACGATACCACTAGACGGGTCCGTACGACCGAACAATATTTTATTAACCCCTCAATGGACTCATAATAACTGTTTAATAGACACCGATTTATCCCGAGAAGAAAACCAATATAACTGGCATTATCATACCAAATTATCAAGCGATTTTCAACCTTATTACAAAGAAGTAAGGGTTCGGGTAATGATGGGGGAGTGTCGATGAAAATGGCTTGTCGATATAAGAGTCATATCATCGTCATATTTGAATCGCGTGCCATGATTCGGCAGAATCGATCAAAGCAACGCCGGACCACCAGAGACTTCGCGTTCTATTAGAGTTTATTAAAGGTTATCGATAGATTTGTCGACTAGTTGAAAGGTTATTGAGTAAGTAAAAAATATGGTAATAAATTATCGTTAAGAGATATTAGATTTCGTTAATGGTTTTGTTTGTTTTGTCTTTCTGTGTCGAATCGTGATGTAATTGTTTTATCTATAAAGAACAGTTAGTTTGTAAATATTATGATTAGTTTTCTACTAATTGGAAATAAAAGCTGGCTCATCGTTATTTTACAGTATTAAATAATCAGCGATTTCTTGGAAAAAATACAAACATAATAATATGTCACTTATTTTTTCCTTGACCAATCAAAACTTCGATATCGACAGAAGCCCATCCCTATAATACTAAAAAGCGTTCTCAAGAGGCACAATCAACACACATTGAATATTTCTTTGTATCGCCGAGTGATTTATTGATTGCGTCTCTGTCAACACCGGCCGGCATTTTACACCAAGCTGAATACTTCATTTGATCCGGATTTTTATCGATAATAAAACCCGATCATGATTCACATCACTCGTTAAGTGTATTTAGTAACAAATGATTTGATCGTGCTCGTCGAGTGCTTTCGAATCTGATTCTATACTTTCATTCTTTTTGTTGAATTTGCGCTTATTTTCAATTTATCATGGATGATGGGCAGTCTATGGGGACTATTAATATTCATTTACTCATTATGTGGTCAAAAGTCTCAAATCAGACAGAGTTCAGTCAAAATGGTGACTCATTTGCACTACACAATTCATGAAGAACCTTTCTATTGATTGCCAATACTTACAATTCATGCCGACTATCAAATGATCTTTGCCCTAAGATGACATAGTGCGTCCTATTGATCTTATAAAAGAATTATTGCGACGACGCGTTGTCACCTTCTTTTGATACTATAGGTACGCCCATTGTTCAATCATAATATAGAGCAGCTACTTTTAAAATGGCGTGAAATTCTAATAAGACTGGAACTGAAAACAATCTGGAGGAATTGTAATTTCACCATAAGGTTAGGCCCGGTTTCCAAAAAGGGGAGACTAGCGCGAGCGGTGCTTTACAGAGACATGCCGGAATCGACCATTCAGAAACGCTACGTGGATACAAACCAATATAATTAAATCGGAATAAATAAATGATATAATTGGTTAAAATACTTTGACGGGAACTAGACCTCAGAACACTTACCAATTAATAGAGAAGAAATTAGTACATAAGAGGAAGCCTGAAAGTGTTGCCGGTGACTGAAAAGTACGGTGATTTGGAGGAATGAAGAAAATGTCGGAGGGAATGTTGATGGGTTTAACAGTAGATGAAGACCAAAGAAATGATGGATGGACTGTGTAAAGTATGAAATGGTAATGCTGGGGCTACACTATCGCGATAACGCGAAGATTTGCGTTGTCGCGACACATCTGGCCAAAGAATTCGTCCTATCGCGAATCACTTCGCGAATACGAATGCCCTTCGCGCCGCTGTCGGTAAATTGCCGCACATCAAAGGGTTTTGTCGCGATAAAGTTCGTGCGTTTGGCTACACTTCGCGCGCTCTAGTTGACTGCGATACTCCGAGAGGTTTGAACGTGTTTGATTGAACTTGTTAATCACGGATTGGAATAATGAGAGGATAAGGAAAGATGCAGTTAATAATATTTACCCGCCATGTGACAGCGCAACCGCCTCTTCCATGTTTTCCCGGAAATGAATTATCGCGACGTTCTAGATTATCGCGACAGTAGAAAGGTTTTTTCAAGTGTGGCCAAGAACTTCGTCATAGATCGAACACGAACTTTTATCGCGACAACGCGAACACGAATCTTCGCCTACAAGTCTGGCCGTAGCATAAGAAACGAGGTGTCTGATGAGATTACAAGTAATATAGGAGTATGGAAGAAGAGGACAAACTGCGCCAACCCCTAATGAATTGAGCCAAGGCTATAGAATAAAGATGGCCAATAAACTAACGACTCTTAAAATACCTATCTAAACATGTGCTTACATACTTATAGTTATCAAACACCTTATACATAATTTACAACAAAAACACACGAATACCAGATCTAATGAATTTTCTTCACATACCATGTATTTAGCGACAGAAGAAAACTACAAGTAACACAATGGGTGGTCCCATGTTACAGGAAAGAATTGCATTCCTATTTAAAAGTGCATTAATTCTAGACTAGTGAAGCTATGCTATGTGGGAAATGTGAGACTGGCTTTAAAAAAAGAATATGGCTGTCAAGCTTTGTGATCTTTAAAACGGCTCGGCTGTACTTAGTAGTACATCTTATACAAAAGGTACACGATGCCAGTTTGGACTGGACATGGAGGACTGGCATTGTCAAAAGCAAACAACATGTCACATTCTTGCTCTACTAAGCAATTTTTCCATTCAAAACTATTCTTGTTTTTAACAGCACGTACAATAATTTTTGCATTCAATTGGATCACTCTTCATTTGCAAATGTATTGAGTGAGGGTGTGTTGATTGTTGTTTGCTTTTCTAAGGCAAGGAATTTTGAAAAAAAGTATAATACATAATTAATATTTGCTTTCAAGTTTTTAAGTACCCGCGTGTAAACAGTTGCTTGCAATTCTTGAAGGTATTGCACTTGTACGTTAAAGAAAATGGCATCGTGTATGTGAGGCTTTAGTATCACCGTTTAAGGGCTCAATTCAGATTCAGATTAATACAGAATGCTTTATCTGGTTTTCGAACATTTTCGCCTTTCTAAATATTAACAATACCATCAGAGAAAATATTAGTAATAGTAGATTATAATATGTCGAAGTGAAACCGTAATATTGTAAAATGTAGGCGACGGAACTCGACTTGCGTGGTGTGGATGAGGTGAGGGAAGAAGGGGTCCCTCTTGCCCTATGGTACCACTCCCATGAAAAGATAATGCACCATTCCTAAGAAAAACTGATTAATGTAACCTAACCTCAAAGCACTTTATATTCGCCTAAAAAGCGTAGTCGACGGGCTCCTATTTCTGTCTGCAGGGTTTAAAGGAACCTAACTAACCTAACGTCCGGGTGCCCCAAGTCCCGATTATAGGGGCAGAGATACTTCCGTCGCATGCATTTCACAATATTACGGTTTCACTTTGATATATTGTAATCTACCGAAAAATAATGCGTTAAATTGTAAGCAGTATGTTCGTTTGAAAACCTTTCGAGAGTTTACAATCTCCCTAGATAGATTACAATCTAACGGGTTTCACAATTTTACGGTGACAGATATATCTAACAAAAGCAGCTGATCGTTTACCTTTGCGATTTTTTAATCTAGCCCCTTCTGGTAAGATACAAACAAATACAAACCTACGCGCGTGCATATCTAACTTATAAATTTATACTAGCAACATTGGACACATTATCTATGCACACGTCAAAATTTAAATATCCGTTTCGGAATACCATAAATTATAGAAAAAAATGGTGTTTTGTAAGTAATTACCACGCGGCGTTTCTTTTTAGAGATAATATTAATTGCGAAGTCAGTATAAACTTGGTTTCTAATTCTTTAGATATAAGTCCAAATGTAAAATGTGGAAATATCATGGTTTTGTAGAAAAAGCGAATTAGTTGAATATCAATTACGAGTTTTATCTTGAAAGAGATAGTAATGCATGCTAAGTGGTGGCGAATTAGGTAGTAAAATTCACATTAATTTTATGTTCTCAGTCATTTACATGGCGAAGTGTATTTACTAATAAATTGAAGAAGCTCTTGAGTATTTTGATACAAAACGACATTTAAATACTCGTAACACTGTTTTAAGATTTCACGGTTTATGTTCTAAACTAACACTATAGATTTCGGGATATCATCCGTGATTTTCAATACTTCTGGGGGTCTAAAATGGCCGCTTTAGCAGAATCGTAAATGAATCACGTTAAAAAAATTAAATTCTTAAAATGATCTTTTTTTTTAACGTGATTCATTTACGATTCTGCTAAAGCGGCCATTTTAGACCCCCTGAGCTCCCGATATTTCGACGCTTTTGCAAGTGCCGCCACCGTGGTCGGGACGCGGGATGGTCTTCCATGATTACGGAATCCCGCAATCACGGAATATATCCCATAAGTAACAGTGTAAGACCCCCCGTTCCGTGAGATTGTTTTTGAAGTGAGACCTCCTTAGGCGCGTGGAGCACTTTTTGAGTGCACCTCACGAAGTAGTACGTAGTTTTAACTTCTATCAGCAGTCCTCAAACACTGCCCTGCATGTTTTTTCTCCCAGAATAGGTCAGTTTAGTAGAGATAGCGGTGTTCAGGACTTATCCACACCACCCAGACCATCACCACCACCCTACCACCACATAACGGTAGGTCCCACGTTCATAATTACCACAGAGTACACCTCAACGTAATTGTGTCGATCGATTCTTTTTATCGGAATTCATTACACGTGTTGCCACTTTGTAGGCGGCCAGTGATGGCTGACAGACTGTGACATTTGCAAGTCTGAGTTATTATGTGTTTTGTAGATAATCTAGAAAAACTTACCTACTTTATCGTCACTGGGTAAGTGGGTAAGTTCTTATTATTTGCGTATCGAACTCAAATAATACAAGACCAGTGATTTGGTTTAAATCCTGGAAGGAGTAGGTGGCTGTACTGGATGGGCAAGAAAGGATGTGGGGCATATCCTGCAGACTGGCATTCTATTTAGTCGGTCGATGATACCCCATTAAGCCAGATTATTTTCAGAGCAGCTAACCAGGGCCCGCAAACAGTTAACAGATTTCCAGAATTTCCACCGCAGTTCTTGTCCAGGAGGAAGATGTTCTGCTGGATTGATGAAATCAGGCGGAGTGGGATGTCTGTTCCTCCACAATTCATATCTTTATCTCAAACTCAGTGGGGTAAGAGAAGACGTTAAGTGCTTAAGAAATAACCCAAGCAGTCACTACGACAGACCGCCTCAACTAGAGGCGTTCACCTTTTTTTTGCTATGAAACTCTTTGCTACAAAGCAAACTTGAAAAAGATGTGACAGGTATAAGCAGTGCCTTTAGTAAACTCAAAGCTACATTGGCTAGGGCATTGGCAATGAGAAGCACTACTATAAGAGAATGGTTCGGGAAGCGATTGAGATCAAGAAGTACCCTAATTTCAATCGCGAAGACGGCTTCAAACTCTCTTCAGCTTGGAATCCAGTGATCACTAAGTGTACTCGTCAAGTGAAATCGCCTCAATATACGGACACGGTTAGTGTAGAGTGCTGTCCTAGTGTGAACCGGCCCTAATTAACATTTATGAAGATCAAGTGAGGGTAGTTGAATAAACACCTTCACTTTGCTGTGGCGGTACCTCCACACTTCAGTCTCCCCGCGACCGGCTGGTCAAAACGTCGGGCTTAAACTAAAGGTAAATTCGCGATAAATACCCGATTTCATATGTTTTAGATATCCTCAGATATTTCCCGTAACTTATTTAATATCTGCCTAGCCTTTTCCCAACTATGTTGGGGTCGGCTTCCAGTCTTACCGAAAGCACCTGAATACCAGTAGCATATACATACATTACATGCATGTAAGACCGCCCTATCTGACCGCCACAACCCAGTTAGTATTGGTTGCTTCTGAATGCTCCTTGGTAAACCTTGTTGTCAGACTTTCGGGTCACTGACTCTCTGTAACGACTGGCAAAGATCTACAAATGGACAGCCGGGAGCAACAGCTTATCGTGCTTTCCGAGGCACGGAGGAAATTTGGCATTTAATGGTTGGTCACAAATCAACAAGCCAACTTATTATATAGCCACGAGCTCCTATATAATATACAGGCTATTTCATATGTATTTTGTTAGTTGAAAAGATGATCAAGTTTCTTCTCCGGTCTCAAATAAAATACAGATATGCCTCTACCTTCCTAAGTTTTGACTTAAAAGAATGATGCAATTATGTTCAAGAAACCTCCTCCATTCATCATCATTATGAACCGGGCCCACCTTTATATTAATCGCGTTATAATTCCAACGTTAATCAGCTGACTAAAACATTACTTCTTTCACACTTACAACAATAGGGCCTTAATGGGTGTTCGCACATTAAATTATAAGTTTTTGTACTATATACGATAAAGATTATGGAGTTTTAGGAAATTCTAGAGTGACAGTTAGTTCTCACATTTATATTTTGTGTTTTATTGTATTTTGACAGCAAGTTCTTTTTAGTTTAGCAGCGCAGCGATTAGCTTTTCTGAGATTAGTAATAATTGGGTAAGTTGTTTGATACCTATTAGACAAACAAAGATTTATTACTATCTTCAGTGCATTTTGATTAAGAGCCATCAGAAATCAATTTACCTTTGAAGAAAAATAGTTACCTCACATTGGTGTAATATTACGCACACAAAACTGAAAAACAAGATAGCATGTAGAGAACGCAGGGTATAACATCTCCAGAAAAATTACTGAAGAAACAGGTGTCCTGTCTAGTTGTATTGGAGTAAACGAGAGCCCACTATTACTGGGCGGCCAGGTTTTAGAAGATATTAATAAATAAGTAGTGAAATAAAAAAGTGTGAATTATTTGTGAAATATGACCCGTTAGCGGTTTAGGTACGTATACCGTTGACTTCATGTTTTTGATTGCAGACCAATACGTCAAAAAAATAAAGACATAGAACCATTTTATGATGATTTTAAGACGACACTTTGTAATTATTTTCTATTGAATCGATTTCGTCCAATTATGTATCAAGTCCGTCCACGGTCTTTGAAATATTATGAATATGTTTTTTTTTTATGTGTTAGAACAAACATGTAGTTTTTCTGAAAACACTGCTTAAATAACATCAATTAGGTCTTGTGAGCCTCTATTGTCTTATGTAATATTGACGTTTAAAAAGAGCTGATACTCAGCCCAATTTGAATAAAATATAACTTTGAGAGCTTTTGCTAATAAGCTCAACTATAAACTTCTTGACACAAAATCACATAAATCTCTTGAAAAACTTATTAATAAATAGATTTTTTATAGCCCAATCAAGGCCCGGGTGCGTCCATATATCATGTGAATCTTAATTGTTAATTACTTGCTCGTTTCAAAGCGGTTTGAACATAGACGTTGAACATAGAACGTTGTTTATGAATGCAGCTTCATTAACCGACACTTCTGCTGCCCCCGTAACTGTTTTATCATCATTTGCAAATTAAATTTTTCGAGTGATAAGTGTTTTGTGGTTAATTAGTATAATGAAGCTTGTTTGTTTATAATTAAGGTCATATTTCCATAACATTTCAATTAAATTGTTTAATGCGGACACTCGATACTGAATACGGGTTAGAAGTTAACCTAGCCAAGTTTCCTAGTTTTTGTCTTTAAACGGTGGTACGTTTAAAGACAAAAACTAGGGAACTAGGAAAAATCCTGTCTGCTTCCACTCCTGAATAGGTAACATACAAAATTATCTGCTTATAAATAAAGAAATACGAAGCTTAACTTATTAGGGACAAAACTTACGGATTTCATAGAATCAACTTTCATTACACTTTCAATTATTCCATATCGCTCGCTCAAAATAAATTAATCAAACTCCAACATTATTTCACGAAATCAAAATTCCATTTTCCAATTAAACTTATTGCTAATTTGCAGCACATTTGGGCAGCATGACACTTGGCATTGATTGGCGCATTGTGCCACTTTATGCCACACTGGGTCACATTGTGCTACATTGCCACCCGAGTGCCTGTCACTCAAACAAACATGGGTTTAACTTGTAAACAATGCACATCACTGCTTTTGTCAATGGAATTTGGAATGAAAGTGGGGTATGAAAAGAATTTTAGTTTTTGTGTTTCTGCAAAATATGTAGTTTTTTAAAATGTAATGTAATGTAATGTTATTTGGAATTGCAGGCTTTCAATACAATAATTTATAGATGAACTTTTATCATAGGTTCGCAAAACAAACATAGAATTTTAGAAACAAACTTAACAAACCTTTTTGGTAAAGCGTATTATACGCTTAAATTCATGAAAATGTTCATGAATTCAAGCGTTACCAAAAATATCTCAAAAGGTATTAAGTACATGCGACATATTTTACACAGGTTATCCTGGTATCTCCCGTTTATATTCGACTATCACTTTTGCAAATTCAAAAATAGAACGATCTAAAATCTTAATTTTCACACTTCTCCCACTTTCCAACCCGGCCACTACCGCCTACAGATACTAAAATTATCCAATAAAATTGGATTTTGTGCGGTACGATGCACTCGGAGCGGACAATAACAAGTCAATCATTTTCGCATTATTTCCCGACTACAATAAACCAGGCTTAGTGGCACTGACGGACAAATTTTAATCTCGAAATGATGGATTTATTACATAAAAGTTTTTTTTTTCCTTTTTTTTTGTTTCTTAAATCTGAAAGCAGGTGTTTTTTGGCCGGGATTACAAGTACACACTTGTCAAATGTTTTTTTGATTGATTGTGGGATTCTGTTGGGATCGTATTGAGTTTTGTAATTGCGAATATAAATATAGCGGAACGTGATATAGTAAGAAAAACAAATAAGATTTGAAGAGGATTTTTTATTTAGGAGCACAAGTAAAGTTATTTAGTTTAGTGTTCATTAAACCAGAGAAAATAAAATGCTAGCACCCACAAACGAAAGTACCTTTTGTGAATGATATCATTTTCGTCTCGTACTTTGACATAAACATGTTTCTTTCTTTAACTTGCAATTAAAGACAAAAGCTTCGAACTTATTAAATTGGAGGGTTTAAGAGTATCTTATTGTTTGAGTTCACCATGTAATATTAATACTGCACCATATTATGTACTCTAAAGAAATATCACGTTCTTAAAACCGTACACTCTAGTTCCTCTCTTCCACGAATATCAAACAAGCCCACATACATCGCACTCGAACCCAAACAGCGTTATTTAACAAAAACAAATTATTTCGTCCCATTCATGCACAAAACGTCAATTACTATGAATGCACTCACTCCCGCTGATTTTCTTTAAACTCGTCCAACAAAAGGTTTTCAAAAGTGACTTATGCCTGTTTGCCAAAGGTGTGGTAATCCCATTAAGTTCATCGGCTTAAGGGTTTTTTCTTCCTAAGGTTTTAAGAGATGTAAGTACTTAAATCCCATGTTGAGGATAAGATGGAGTTACGTCCGGTTAATAGATTTTTGAATGGTTTACGGGATTTGCAACTTTCGTGTTGTGTGAATTGAGTCACATTTATTCAGGAGATATATTATTCAAAATTAGTGAAACTAATTTGTGTGTTTGTTTGACTTTTTTTTGGACACGCTTCGTCTAGGAAGGAAGAGATGTATGTCTCTGCACCAAAATCGTTACCATGAGCTGTATACCTCATTGTTATACATTATCTACTTACCTATTCATCTATACAACGAGTTAGAGGTTATAGTCATACGGAAGGGTGTACTACAGATCATCAAACTGAACAACTTATCCATGGAACCATCATCATAATCGCGAATAAATAATCAACGGCCCCATACAAAATTCCAATACCTACTTGACCAAATGTATGAGACAGCTGATTATTGTTTTACGATTACGATGGTGGTCCCATAGAGAAAGTTGTTCAGTTTGATCGTCTGTAGCAAATCCTTCCAGACTAAAACCATTCTGTTACACGTTGTACAAATGTGCTGAACCTGAGATGTTTTCAGCGATCGATGTTCGTGTACGACTGTGAGATATATGGACGTGAAGTGTGGACGAAGCCAAAGGAATATATAAGAATTGTCGCTATAGCGTTCTGTATTTTCTGCCTATATCCTTGAGAAAAACATTTTAGTTTATGTATGTTTTTTAGCCAGCATTTAACATAATAAAAGAACCTGCTAGCTCCACAAAATATCGCACCTTACTCACCAACTTGTTGCCCCATAAACACCATAAAAGGTGTCATCTAAGAAACTTGATCCGGTATGTCACAGAACACATGTCTTTACGAATTAATAACCATTTACCAGCAGTAAATGCTTTCTTAATGGAGATATCCAGCTGCTTATCGATGTCGCCAATTTTCAACATTCATAATGGTTAGTGAGTACAACACATAATTTACAATTAGTGAAACTGTCACAAAGATGTATACAGGCTGTTTGAAATAGTACTACATAAACTCCCAGCTTCTGGGGGTCTAAAATGGCCACTTTAGCAGAATACGTTACGTCAAAATTCTCAAAATGGTCACAGATGTAAAATAAATATAAATATCGCTGAACCTTACACACAACGCCACCTAGTGCCATAGTAATAATACATATTTAAGTATGGAAGAACGGCGTTTCCTAACACAGGCTGATATGCTTAAAAGGAGGCTCCAATCAATTGTTGTTAAGGAATTCTTATTAAAATAATTAACACCGTTTTCATTATTTTTTTCAATTTCTGACCCTCTCCTTCAATATTTTCAATATCCAAAAGTCAGACTGTATAGCACAATAAACAAATAGCCTTGAGGTTTTAAACACCATCTCATTACCACTAGATACATAATAGTTCTACTCTTCAGTCTTCTTAAGGAGAAGACCAGGTAATTCAGTGTTTTTCATGGCAGCTGGTTTCTCAAGCATCTACCCTTAAAGGTATCATGCAAATTATAATTAAATACACAAGGTGATAATAATAATAATGATTATGTTAGCATTTATGTTCGTGCTGTTGAAATAATGATTGAGTGTACTCGCATTCTTGTAATTTTGTAAAAAGTAGCCACATTATTTATTATATGAGGACTGTGAAGGAATTTGCAGCTCAGTATTGGCACACCTACATTGAAAATATCCACACTAGGTCGTTTTGTCTTCTCCTACTAGTTTTTAAAATTAGAACTTACCACGTAGGCAACTGACACTAGGTCTGTAACTAAACAGGCTTTTAAAGAAAAAAAAACGAATTCCAAAAAAAAAATACTTACTTAAAAAGTCTAAACAATTTAAAAAAATTTGGCTTCTGAAAGTCGGTGACTTTGTGTGATTCATAAAAAAAAGATGCTGGTGGAATACTTATCCTTTTCTAGAAGTCGGTTAAAAACGTCGAATCAGATAGTAGTAACCCCCTGAGTGCCCATAAGCCCTCTGAATAGATCTGGGTGGGTTGGTGAAAGTTGGCTGGTAGAAAATGGAAATGCCTATGGCATTAAGTCCGCCTCTGTAAAGTGTACTTGAAGTGTTATAAAAAAATAAATGGGCACCGCAGCAGCACCAATAGTTTTATATTTTTAACTCCTCAGTAGTTTTTGCAACTAGACTTATTTTTGTCTAGCTATACGCACTATTCCGAAGATCAACAACGATCACCAAACAAATGAAAGTCGTCAAATTACTTCTAAATGGATTCTTATCGACAGCACAGCAAAACTAGCCCCGATTTAACTACAACTGATTAACCAACCAACGATAAGAATTCCCACTTATTCCGCTCTAAAAAAAGCTCGTAAAATGGCGACCATTACTACCAATTACCACTCAATAACCCTACACATAATACGTGCTAAAGTTTCTATTTATTCATCTTAATTAATTTACACATGCGTAATCTGGCATCGAGTCCTAGAATTCCGTTTCTCTGAGTAAACCTATCATATAACTGTGTTGCGAGTTGCGTGCGATACAGAATTATGTGTGTGTTTCAAGGTATGTGTGTGTTTAAACGAAGGTGTGTGTGTGTGTGTGTGCAGCTGATTGAATTTAGTAACGCAATCACTTTTATTGCAAGCAATTACTATTGAATGTATAATGTTTGCGTTAAGTTGCTATTTCAAGACGGTTAAGCGTGAGTCTAATATCTTTTGATGCGATTGAGTTGTTAACACAAATATGATTATGAGATCTTTAAGTACATCATAGCCTGCCTAGCCTTTTCCCGACTATGTTGGGGTCGGCTTCCAGTCTAACTGGATACAGCTGAATACCAGTATTTGGATCTTGAAGTACAACGGGCCTAAAATTTGCTTTAGCAGAACATGATATGCATCACGTTAAAAAAATATATCTAAAAAAACTTTTTTGCAAAAAATAAAACCGACTTCAAAAAAAAAACAAAAAAAGTGAAAAATAACTTTAGCTTCTGAAGTCGGTGACCTTTGTTTGATTGTTTTAATTTTTTTGTCACCGACTTCAGAAGCTAAAGTAATTTTTCACTTTTTTGTTTGAAGTCGGTTTTATTTTTTGCAAAAAAGTTTTTATTTTTCACTTTTTAGTGGTTCACATGTGCTTGATATACATGGAAAGTGCATACCGTTACAATTACAACAAGCCCAAACACGACTAGGATATGTCTCATTATGGAGTTCCGTGACTCTTGGCTTCATCATCAGATCTGATGGTATGATGAATGGTTCTAATCGAACGCAAATGCTTCACTTGTTGTAGAAAATACCAAAATCGCAACACGTTATCATAGAACGTTTGAAGAGTTCCCTCGATTTCACCAAGATTCCATCATCAGATCCCAATTTGGTGGCTATGGGACCATTTGGAAAGAATACCCTTTCCAACAAAAAAATAATTTTTCAAATCGGTTTACAAGCGACGGAGTTATGCCCGAACAAACATAAAAAAAAAAAAAAAATAGAAACATCCGAATTGAGAACCTCCTCCTTTTTTAGAAGTCGGTTAAAAATGAACTTTATGACCATTACTAAGTCCGTTTTAAGAATTTTTAACGTGATTCAAAATTATGTTCTGCTAAAACTTCCATTTTAGACCCCCAGATAAATAGAATATTCTTCACTGTTTAACTTTGAGAGTCAGAAACATTTCCGTAACTGCTATGAAAAGTATTAAAACTCTTGACTCATATTTCCCGCCGGCATATTGTTTGGTAACAGTACCTTTTTGGGTTGCCCCACTCTTCTTTTTGGGGTTTTCCTATCGCCAAACTAAACCAATGTTGCCATTGTTGTTGTGTGTTGTTGTTGTTGTTTGTTGCCGTTGTTCTTTGTTGTTGTTTCTTGTTGTTATTGGTATAGTTTAGAACGAGCAACGTTGAGCATCACCCTCTACGACCTGGTGAAAAACACCGAAATATGGAGACGAACGAGACTTAAAGACATAAGAAAATTGGAAGTCAGCGGACCATATTTGCCGTAGAATGGATGGGAGATGAAAAAAAACTGCTGGAGTTGAGACCATGGTCGGGAATCTTGAAAGACAATCGAGTGGACAGACGATCTCAAGAATAAACTGGATAGCCATTAGCACACAAACCGCCAAAAGTGGAGAGATTTGGAAGAGACCTAAATTAAGCACCAGGTGACCAAAGGCTGAAAAAGAAGAAAAGAAAAGGAAACGCCAAAATCAAGAAATCACCTGAAAAGATTGTTCCTTATTACTTTCTATCGAATTCCACTATCAAATTCCGCCTTAGGGATGACACACGAGACCGTGCCAAGTCCGAGCAGAGTGTCGACCGTAGCCCAATCTATTGTCCGTTGCTCGGTAGCGGCTCGGAAGCGTGAGCCCATATAAAATTGCACGACCGACACACGGCTCGGACCCCTCCCGGTCTAGCGTGACTCCAGTTTTATTCTTGCAAATCACCGTTTTCCCAACACCACCGCGCATCCCCAAAACCAGTCATTACATCTAATTTCAATTCGCGGATTAGCTATAATAGTTCGTTGAGTGATTTTTTCCACGCCGCGAACAATAAAACTGCACTCGTAATTACAGATCACTTCGCGCCGTTTACATCATTAAGTACTTACGTACTCGTTAACAGTTAGTTCGTTAATTAATATGGGTATTTAAATTGCAATCTTTCTTGATCGTTTTTCCTTAATTAAGACGTGATTAAGACGCAGTTTTCTTCGGTTTGTGGGAGATAGTAAGGTAGAAGGTTTGAGAAGTTATTTCAAGGTCTACCT
Source organism: Xestia ashworthii (assembly GCA_950022955.1). Lineage (NCBI taxonomy): Eukaryota > Metazoa > Arthropoda > Insecta > Lepidoptera > Noctuidae > Xestia > Xestia ashworthii. The sequence continues at coordinate 13,363,331 of OX465570.1, read as the reverse complement.
TGACACCGACGCAAAAATTAAATGGGGGGCGAATTTGCTTCGGTGTCACTTCCAAACTGTATAGAGAGATTACAATAGACTATCTGGGAAGTGAAACACATAAGAGCAATCATAGAAAGCGATGTATAATAATATGTTGTCAATGAAACCAGTCAATGGGACCAATGATGATCAAGAAATTGGTTTTTAGCATGGAAGCAGAATCAGTCGAACACAAGAACAACCACAAAGTATGGAGAAAAAGTCCAAATTATCATTTGAATTGATTTCAAACCTTACTCGAACTGTCCTAATTTGTTGATCCCTGACACACCTAGGACCAAAAAATTTACGAACATGTATAATTTGAAAAAAAAATACCTTCTCATTAGGATTCAATAGGTAACTGCTGCCTATAAATCAGCCACTTACTCGTAATTGTCTATCTTGCAATTGTCTGATGTTTATCTACTATCGTGTTCCTTTCACCAATTAGGTAAACACTATAACTGTTATTTTTTATTATTTTCTAATGTCAACTGTCAACTGTCACTCAGTCACGCCATTTAAGAGCTGCAAACACGCTCGGATGCTAAATCAACAACTATGACATTGTTTGCCTTTGCCAATTAGCAAGAAAACCTATTGTCAACCTATCTATGTACATTTATAACAATGAAAAGCAATAGAGCAATACATCAGCAAAGAATTTAACCCGTCGCTTACCATACCCACCGGTAATGACATTGGACGCGAAAAAACGTCCTCACGGCGTAAAAGTTGAAATTCAAAAAAAGAAAAAAGTAACCCGCTACTCGAGACCCGTTGACACAAACTACAGAAATGGGGCCGAGACTCTCTTAACTAATTTCTTCCATCGCTACCGTATACAGAGAGTGTTAATTGCCCTGTGCGACAGAGATGGATGTACAAATTAGTAACATGTGTGAAAGGGACAGTCGTTAACACGGCTGGAAAATAAAAAGTTGTTCATACCAGTTGCAGCACACAGTAGCGAAGGCTCGTTAAGTCAGTGCTTTTAACCCTATAATGAGTGGTTATGTTTGATTAAAAAACATGATTTTAGTATAACTGTTTATTTTACTGTCTGTATCGACTGTCGTGACTGTTAAGTGGGGAATTTTAATAATTTGTTTAATTGTTTATAAATGTAAGTTAATTATTGCAAATGTAAGCGAAATATTTTGTATTCGTGGTTTTTTTTTGTGTTAGAGCTACAGCTGCCTTTTTTTCTGCATATTGTTCGAATTTGTGATGAAAAACTGGTTTTCTTGTTCGACTAGCATTAAATTATCTAATTATTCATGCAATTAATGTTTTATTTTATATCACAAACTGTGTTACTATTATCAAACCATGAGAATTAACTTACGACTTTGGCTAATTAATTAAGTAATTATTTATCGACACTGGATCATTGGCTATTCTTCGCTTATCTATTAGGCCAATGCATATTGATAACATTCCTAGAAATTTTAATTACACAGCCAATAGATAGGTATATACGTTTGTTATGTACGGCATGAAATTAAATACATGTTTTTGCATAATTATTTATTCATTACATTTTGTTATCAAACGGAGGTGAAATAGGTCTATCTCATTGAAATGTATGTTTTTTTACATAAATTTATTCATTAATAAGTGGACTTTACACTTTGAGTAAACATGTTTGTTATAATTCATAAAAATATAGATACGATTGTGTCATACAAAAAGAATTTAAAAAAAATAGAGTTTAATCATTAAGGAAGTAGGAATTTCTTGTAAGCCTCTTTTGAAGACATAATGCATTCACCAATCTGTCTGCCAAGTCAAGACAATTATGTATTGAAAAACAGCACTTTTCTGTGTTACATGTTGAATTGGTACCAGAATCAAATATGAAACACTTATAACTGTGTTTTCAATGTGTTAACCCAAAACACTTACAAAAGTGTAACCGTATAACATCTCTGTAACAGATATAAAAGGTTTAACAATGTTAATAAGTGTTTAGGTAACAGGTAAACTCAGCGTTGCCATTGGATAGCCGAAATCTAGTCACAGTCTGTTGAAAAAACTGATTATTTCAGTTACACATATTAACACATATAAAAGGTTACAGTTCAGGTTCAGTACCGTTGATTCGGTAATCTGCTAAGTTGTATCTGTTACATCTAAAAGTGTTTTTCTGATGAAACTGTTTTAAAAACACATTATTACGGTTACAGTTTGAGTCCCTGCTAACAGCCATTAATCCTTACACCAAAAAACCATCCATAGGTCTAAAAGACCCCCACCAGCATTGTACTGCAGTTACATCAACCCGCTGACAAGTTGACGGCGATTGGCACCGAGCACGGCACATCGGTATCCACGATATGGTTAATTAGTAATAAAACCTTGCCTTCTTCGGTCGCCAGGACCGCGCTTGAGGGTTATCTCTGATACTTTGTTAGCAATAAATGCGTGTAATAACACTGCAATTGTGAATCGATTAGGTTTGGACGCCATTATGAATTTTTGATTTATAATGCGGGGTTTGAGTTTGTTGTGTTCTGGTTTTTTTTGGATGAGCCAAGGAACTATTTTTTTTCTTGATTTTACATTTGTGATACTTGCGACAGCTATGATGGAAAGGTAAAAATATATGAGACTAACATAATAATAATAATTTATTGAAAAGAAAACTCAGTTTACAAACTGACAACTACAAGACTGACATATTCAAGCTAACGAGTTCTTTGTAGAAATACGAAAAGTTTTGAAAGTGATTGTCACGGCAAATAAAGAACTGAGAGTACTTACCTATTGAAAAATTAATTGTTGTTCCTGCATTTTTTTTTCAGAGTAATGATGAAAAATCATCATCTTGACATGGCCCATTGTGTACTTACAAACAGCAATCATTTACATAGCAAGTAACATTTGCATATAAATTTGGGGTTGTCAAAGCAAAAACAGCATTCTCCATCTGCGTTCACAGCAAGGTGCAGAATAGACTGACAGAAAAGGGTTTCAACAACTTATAAATGACAGGATATGCTCAAATATAGTAGTCATTAAATGATTACAAGGTACTTACCACCTTTTAAAATCTTATACACATGTAAATACGGTGTTTTTGTTACAATCGTAGTTGCAAATATGCATTAATTGTTTTTAGATTTTTTTAAATTCAAATTGATTGGATTGGGCATCTGAATTCCGTTAGGATCCAGTCGGGATTGATAAAAAATGTCGGTATGTATCACGTGCTTGATCTCACAGACCATATTTATACAAGGTGTAAACAGACTCATCACGAAGCCGTCAACCAAGCATTCTGTACATTTAACTTAGTAACTTTACGCAAAAAAATTTTTGCTGGGAAACGACACATTATAATTATTTTTATTTTTTTTATGTCAGCCTGATCTGTCCCACTGCTGGGCAAAGGCCTCCCCCATGGCTTTCCAATCCTGTTTGCAATATGCCCTTTCTGACAAATCCGTCAAGAACGAGTCCAGATCGTCACGCCAGCGTTTTTTGCGAACAAAGCGCTTCGAAGCGACACAAAAAAGGGAAAAATAACTAACTTCAGAAGTCGGTGACAAAAAAAAACTAAGTAAGTAAATGAATCAAACAAAGGTCACCAACTTCTGAAGTTAAAGTTATTTTTCACTTTATTGTGTTTTTTGAAGTCGGTTTTATTTTTTGCAAAAAAGTTTTAAAAAACTTGCCAAAAGTTGCAACTTTGACCCCCAATATCTCCATAACTAAAAGGTTACTAGGTATGGTGTGGAACAAAAAAAATATCGCAATGACGGGGAGAACAAGTGCCTTTCGGCTTCGATAAGGGGTTTTTTTACACTCTTTATAGTACAGAAGGTATATTGCATAATATTGATTCAGACTGCTTCGCTTGTCTATACTCTTCGCAATCAAGACTGTTTAGCATGAGGTCCTGAGTTCGATTCCCGGGTCAGGCAAATTGTTATTGGGTTTTTCCATCAGGGATATATCCATTTCAGAATGTGGATTAATCACTACATATTATAAAACTAAACAAACAAACGATGGATGGACTGTGTTAAGAAGGATATGGTAAGAAAAGAAGTGTCTGATGAGATGACGAAAAATAGAGGAGTATGGAAGATGAAGACATGCTGCACCGACCCCAAATAAATTGGGATAAGGGCAAGAGAATAATGATGATGATTATACAACTAAGTCGCCGGCCGCGTCTGTCTGTCCCTATGTATGCTTAGATCTTCGAAACTACGCAACGGATTTTGATGCGGTTTTAAGTTTCGATTGCCCTTTGGGTGACTTTAAGCCTTTTGATAAGGCCCATTGTGAGCGACCACGTCTCGGTCCCGTATGTAATCACTGGCAACACACACTGGTCGTAGACTTTCGTCTTGAGACACTGCGGTAAGTTGGACGAGAAGATACCGCGCAGTTTCCCGAACGCTGCCCAGCCGAGTCGGATTCGACGATTCACCTCTTTCTCGAAGTTAGACCTACCTAACTGGACCGTTTGTCTTAGGTATACATAATCGTCTACAATTTCGAGTGTCAAGTCTTCGATCTTGATAGGAATGGGTGTGACATCGTCAAACCTGCGCGCGAGACGATTCGTGATGACTCTTGAAAACAACTTGTAGACATGACTTAGAAGTGAGATGGGCCTGTAATTCTTCAACCGGGCATTGTCACCCTTCTTGAATAAGAGCACCACCACACCCCTGCACCATGCTTGTGGCGTTTTCCCCTCGAGTATGACGGAATTAAACAACTTCTGAAGGGCCTTAAGTACCGGTTTTCCACCCGCCTTCAGGAGTTCGGCCGTAATTACGTCATCTCCCGGTGTCTTGTTGTTTTTGAGATGTTTCAGAGCCATCCTAATCTCGTACAGGCTGACGTCCGGGATGTCTTCGGTATAGTGTCGGGTTAGTCTAGCTCTTGGGTCGTTTGCTAGGTCAACAATGGGTTTGCTGGTTTACGTGTACAACTGTCCATAGAAGCTCTCGATCTCCCTCAGTAGCTCCGGTTTGGCGGATAAGATCCTGCCATCGTCGGTCTTCAGTTTCGTGAGCTGGCTCTGCCCAATAGCCAGATCTCTTGAAAATACCTTGGAGCATTTGTTCCGCTCAATCGCGTCTTTAATGCGCTGGGTATTAATGCGGCGGAGGTCGCTCTTCAAGGATTTAGAGATCTGTCTATTGAGCTGCCGGTATTTCGACGCCTCGTCTGAAGACTGCAGGATCATCTCACGCCGCTCCTTCATGAGCTTGAGAGTTTGATCGGAGAACCTCTTTTCTGATCTGTACGAAGTGTCTTGAAGAACTTAGACCCGGTCGTATGGACAGTTTCCACGAACCCATCATTGTACCACTGAGCTCCCTAGGCACTCGAAACGATTCTGGAGTTCGAGCTGAAAGCTCTCGGGGTTTTGGATTTGGATCTGTGCTGGACGGAGCGTAGACTTCATCAGTCGAGACCTTTCTAGCTTGATATTGATGTTTAATGTGCCTTTTACCATGCGGTGATCGCTCCCGGTTTTCACCGAATTGATCACAGAGACATCATTGAACATTTGCTTCTTGGTTGACATGATGAAGTCAATCTCGTTTATTGTTGCACCATCTGGGCTCTGCCAGGTCCACTTTCTGTGCGCACGCTGTTTGAAGAAGGAGTTCATCATATAGAGGCCCTCCTTCTCCATAAAACTAGCCAGTTGGTGGCCCCGGTGGTTCCGACGTCCAACTCCAAATTGCCCCACCTGCAGCTCATCCCCGTCTCGTTTGCCCAGTTTCGCGTTGAAGTCCCCCATGACAACGGTGAAGTGAGTTTTGAAACCATGCATGGCTTTAGAAATATCCTCATACATGGTCTCCACTTCGTCGTCGGGGTGTGCCGAGGTCGGGGCGTAGACCTGTATAACCTTCAGCGAATATCTTGAGGATATTCTGAGTATAAGGTACGCCACCCTGGTCGACACACTCTCGATCTTCACCACGTTGTTCACGAGGGACTTGTGGACGATAAACCCAACACCACCCTGGGACTGGCGGTCACCCTCTCGGAAATAAAGCTGGTTGCCGGATTTTAAGATTATCGGGTCCTCCCTCTATCTTCGGACTTCAGATAATCGCACAATACTCCACCGCAGCCTGCTCAACTCTCTTCGAGTTCAGCTATCTTCTCGTCGGTCCGGAGTGTGCGCGTGTTATACGTTGCCAGGTCCAGTCGTTGGTATAGGCAGCCGGCTCCCATCCGGGGATTCTTCGCACCCCTTGCCACGCCATAACCTCGACCGCTGCCGTAGTCGAGGGTAGACGGGCTGCCGGGCACTAGGGGCCATTTATTCAATGCGGCGTCCATTTGGGGTGTTTTGCCAGAATCGCCACGCTTGGCAGGCGGGTTGGCGATCGCAGTACGGTTGTTACAAAAGCACAGAGAACGCTGCTGCCCATTCTCTGGTAAGTCCCTTAGTCGCCTCTTACGACACCCACGGGTTGATATGGGATGGTGCTATTCTTTACGTCCGACACCATGCGGAACACAATGTCGAAATGTGGGTGTACCTTAAAGGTACACCTCTGAATAACCCGTCGCGTCGTGGGTTACAGGCGTGATGTTATGTTAATTCTGAGAATTTTAATAACTTACTAGTTCACGATTAATTACTGGCACTGGCAAAAGTGGCAACTTTATCTATCTGAGCAGGCTGATTTTAAAAACAGCAAATAAGCAACAGATACGATAATTTACGGGGCATAGGTTATAACTATTAAAAATATTTATTTTAGATATCAAAACTCAAAATATTTTGAAAATGTATCCATCTATTTCAATGACGATTTGATATGAGTAAATATACGTATTTTCAGTAGGGTAAGATGCCACTATTGTTGTCCATTGTGAAAAAGCTTTTTATTTAAAAGGTAGGTACATCATCAAGAAGCCTTTTTCGAACTAGGCATATTGGGGTCGGCGTCCAATCTTCCTGAATGCAGCTAAATACCAGTACTTGTTCATTGAGCAACTGCCTTTCTGACTTACACAATCCAGATACCGGTTAATACGATACCTCTTGGTAAGAGTGGTTATCAATTTTTGGGGCTTCTGGACTACGTGTAACATACAAGATAGGTAAGTACTTTGACGAGTTTTTTTTTGTAAATAGGTCTAAGCCAAACCAGTCAAACCACTGAGTTTAACCAATGGTTAATAATAGTAACTTAACATTAAAAAAAGTTTAAAACAGTTGTTTTTTAAACGTGCCAAAGTACATCCAAAATGAGGTAACAATACTACAATTACAGTCTAATTATCACGAATAAATGATGTTATCGTGATTATATAAACATCGTTAATTAATGAAATAACTTGATTGCATGAATTTGCTAATTATTATCAATTAGGTTCTTACAGTTAAGTTAGTTTTTAGTGCCACTGACTTGTTTGTTGCAATGACACTTTGAAGTGTTTTGTTTAAAATTGATTGTGGTTTTTCTGACTAATTATTTCCATTCATGGCAATGATAATGACTAGAAACAATGAAAATCATTTACTTATCTTTAAATTATGTTGTTTTCTTTTGAAGATATTTTTCTTTTCTCAACTTCACTGTAAACTATTGATCAGTTTTTGTGACAATTATTGTCCGAATTAAATATGTTAGTAGGTACTACTGTGAATGGTATTGTACAATGCTGTATGTGTGAGCCAAAGTTGTCTGAAAACAAATTAATTATTGTAATTTAATACTTTCAGATGTTAGTAGGTACTCAGCAATCACCACAGAAAATGAAGAATAATGCTTTTGATCATCAATAATTCTGATCAAATTACACAGGACTCTAAAGAACTATACCTATATAAGTGTATTACATGCAGGTGCTATCAAAGTTTATAAAACAAAATAAAATTTCTAGAAAGCCTTAAAAAATCCATTTAAGGTCTAAAAAAAATATGTCCAGTCGACTAATAACAGGCGTACTTACCTCACAATAATCTGCGTCGTTAAAAAATTAAAACAGAGTATAAAAACGGGAACGACAGAGAAAAACCAACTGTATGTGTTATCAGTTAAATGTGTCATAAAACGTTAATTGTCTGCAGTAATTGCAATAAAAATTAAAAGTTATTGCATTCTGTTATCGACGGGTCACGGAGACATGGCTGTGAGTACATAAACGACGTATATTATTGAGATTTGCGATTTGTGCTGAGTTTCTATAACGTTCGATAGATTGGTCGTGAGCCAAAGAAAGAGTGGCTAAGATTTATTTGTTCAGTAGTTTAATTAGGCGTGTCCTGAAAAAATCTAATAAGTCTGTCAGTTAGATTTAAAAAAAATATTTGTGACAATTTTTTTCTTTTGTTACGTAGACCAAAATTGACGAAGAAACGACGCTTTTAAAATTCTCAATACGTCACGCCGTGCTATAATTTTTAGTGGGTTGTGACGTCACGAGCCTCCACTCCCGAGTGTTGATGCGTTCTAACTTTGTCAATATTCATTGATTTACAAAAACAGAAAATACGTGTCCATTAGAGGTGATCTGTACCACAGGATCTTCCTACATCAGACACCTTTCTCTATCTAAGATTGTAAATGATGTTGACCAGCGCCTGTAATTCTAATATTAATGTTATTAATAGATATTATGATTAATACTCTAACTGATGGACTAAATAGATTTTTAATTAATTTATGGTAGAAATTAGCCTACTATTTATTTAACACTTCAAACACAAAAGTGCAGAGGCGGACTAAGAGGACTGATGGGCCAAGATCTTCACACAGCGGGTGCCTGAAAACGAGTGTCATAACATAACATCACGCCAGTAATCCCTGAAAGGTAAGGTAGAGGTGTATCTAATAGTAGGTACACCCACATTTCGCCAGATATGTTTAAGTTAACACTTTGCCAGAATCCGATCCGGTAATCGAAATCCGGTAACCGAAATCCGGTAATCGAACCCAGGACCGCATGCTCAGCGGTCACGATTGCGACCGAATGTTGACGAAATTAGGATGTACTATTACATTATAGATACACTTCTGCTTCACCGTTCGGGAATTATAAGCTTGCTGTTACTTATTATGACTCTTTAATCATAATAAGTAACAGCAAGCTTATAATTCCCGAACGGATACCAACCATCATCTGCCTAGCCTTTTCCCTATTCTGTTCGGTACTACTTCCAGTCTAACCAGATGCAGCCGAATACCAGTATTTTACATGGACCCTCCACCACCCAGGTAATACTGGGAAATACGATACCTGCACTTGGTAAGACTGGATCTCAGACTTTTTGGGCCACTGACTACTCGTACCTGTAATGACTGTCAAAGATGGACCAATGATAGCCGGGACCATCAGATTAACGTGCTTTCCAAGGCACGGAGGAAACTCGGTATATTAGGGTGGTCACCCATGCACAGACCAACCTAGGCAAGCACGGCATAACCTAAAGATCGACCCGAGCGGCTGTTATTATTTAAGACTGCCCAATCAATACAATTTTAAAATAATCAAGAAATAATAAGCATACAGGCGGGGGTCGGGACCTAAGCCTTATCGATAAGTAAAAACTATGAATTCATGAATTTCTTTGCCGCTCCGTAATTGAACTGACGAATGCATGTGATAACCTCTGATTTCTGCATTCCTAGTACTTTTGTGACGGGAAATAACATAATTAACAAACTTTTGTTGACAGGATGAATAATTAAAATTAATCGTGTAATGTCAATAGGTCAGAAACGTTTAGTTTTTTGTGTGTCGAAAAAAATAAACAGGCTTAAAAACATTGAAAGGGCAACCGCCATCGGTGCTTGTGACTTTCTATTATCAATCCTATTAAAATATGGTGATTAGGACTATCGGTTACAAATTATTGTGGCCATATAAATAGTCTGCAGTAAAATGGATTATGCGCATTATGTGTGTAAAAGACCCCTTCAAAAGAAAGCACTCGTTCTACCCATCATTGCAATTTTTTTTGTTATGAACCATACCTGGGACATTTCCGAAAAATACTTTTTGCTAGAGTTTGCTTAGTTTTGTTATATGGAATTCTTCGTTGATGGCTTCGTCAAAGGGTCGGTTTACACATTGTATAAACAGTCATCACTAGTCAAGATAAACACGAATTTTACGGTTATTTTAAACTACACTGAGAAAAATGTAAAGCCGAATGTTTCGTAACGAGGGCGGATTTATTCGTAATGAAGGCGAAAAAACGACCAATAGTCAACCGACCGAAAACGCCTTCCTAGGTTGTAGGCGTTTTACGCCTTAACCGTAAGGCGCAAAAAATAAGCAGCAATATACACTCTAATGTGTATTTTAGACGTAATTATTAACAGATAAGCCTTAATTCAAAAGCTATTAACGTGGTAAGTCAGGATCGTCTGATTGACGATGAGATTTAACTTCCGGTAAGGCGATATAAACGGTAAAGGGAGGTGCTCGGGTCACACACACAAAACTTTCCGACGTATCATTGTCCCAATTGACTTCTAGTAAGGCGTATAACGTCTTACCTTACTGTATTTTAACCTGTTCACTGAGCATTTTTAACGTTTCCTAAGTCGTGATCGACTTTTATTAAGGCATCTTAAGTCTTTCTTTACCGTAGTTTAACCTGTCCAATAAGCGCTTTTAATGTTTTTTAAAGTAATAATTGACTTCTAGTAAGGCATTTTACGTCGTTTCTTACTGGGGTTTAACCTGTGCACTAAGCTCTATTGATGTTTTCATAAGTCGTAATTCACTTTTAGTAAGGTGTTTTACGTCTTTACTTACTGTGGGTTTAACCTGCCTACTAAGCGTTTTCAACGTTTACTAACTCGTAATCGACTTCTTTTAAGGCGTCTTATGTCTTTCCTTACTGTGGTTTAACCTATCCACTAAGCGTTTTCAACGTTTACTAAGTCGTATTCACCTTCTAGTAAGTTATCTTAGAATGTTCCATACGATTAGGTAAGCCGTATCGTAAGGTAATTTATGCTTTCTTTTCGAGCAGAAATGTTTTATGAAGACCGGAAAAAAAGCCTTCTAACGGCTGGTAACGCTTTTCCCTAAGGGCATGATTGACTTGCTTTACTATCATTTATTAGTTCATATTAAGGGCATTGGGCCGCTCAAAGTGCGCGTCCACTCTAAGGTAGCGCGAGCTAATATCCTTCACATGAACTTCATGATAGTAGATCAGCCAACCGTGCCTTCAGTGAACAGCGTAACCTGCTGTTCTCAGAAAGCTGTTCTCCCAGTCTTTGTAAGCTTCTGCAATAAATAGAACAAAAATGTATAAAACACTTCAATAATAGGTAACTGTTTACAGGATAAGTACTAAAGAAACATACTAAATAGATTAGTACCTCCTCAACCCAACATTACAAACTCAACCTAATAATAAGCCGATAGCTTCTGTATCTTATAGGAATGATAGTGGCATTGCAATAAAACCATTCAATAAAAATCAAAAAAAATTGTATTAGAAAATCAATTAAGATACATTACTATATTTAGATACTTACTTAAAACAAGATAAAAGTATGGGTACGGTCACCAAGCTATTTGGTTTACATTTTACAATGTAACTTGCATGTTCAAATGTAAACTAAATAGCTTGGTCGACCGTACTTAGTATACAAATTTTCAATATTTACATTGTAAGTAATAGGTTTGACGGAACGAAAAGGTTCCGTCAGTTTTCAACTTGATTTGTTCAACGTAACAAGCATGTGCTCGTGACGATACGTTCCTTTTGAAACTGAATAGACATTATTACATTATTTTACATTATTTTCATAACATTAACATTACATTAATTAACATTATTTTCGAAAATAATGTTTTAACTATTCGTAATCAAACTTCAAAATTATTCAGGTCAAAGTTGTTTGACTGTTTATCTTGTCAAAATGTCAAAGCGAAAACCGACTTCAAGGTGACGAACCTTTTCATTCCGTTTACTGTACCTATAGGTAAAAGAACTTATATCAATCTAAAACTAAAACAGAGGTCTAACTTAGAGTAAACATACGAGTAATCAGACTTTTATATCAACAAGTAGTCATTGGTAAGAAAAATTTAATAACATAAAATTTAACTTTAAATAAAAATTAATCATTATTTACTATTTTATTTTATTAATTATTTAATTTAAATTAAATTTGAAGGGTGTGACGAACCTTTTCATTCCGTTTACTGTACCTTTAGGTAAAAGAACTTAAAACAATTTAAAACTAAAACAGAGGTCTAACTTAGAGTAAACTTACGAGTAATCAGACTTTTATATCAACAAGTAGTCATTGGTAAGATTAAATTTAATTAAATAAAAATTAATTATTATTTTATTTTATTAATTATTTAATTTAAATTTAATGTAAAGGGTAGGTTATGATAAGGGTAGCCACCGTACTCTAAAATAGAGTATTGTACTCTATAAGTAGACGTACTCTATAATCTATAACAAAAATAGAGTACGCTAAAATACTCTTTTTTACACAATGTTAACTATACTAGTGCCAGTCATGTAATATTATGCAAATCCATTATCATAACCAAAAAAAAAAAGTCTGTTTACTGTTAATATGTGCAGCAAAAAGAACTAAAAAATACCTTTTTGAATATATAAATAAATGATACCCATTTTTTGGAAGTACGTACTCTTTATTTAGGTACCTCCATAACCTCAGCAGGCCTGGTAGAAGACGATGATGGTGGGGACTCTTCCTTGGCTGCCTGGATTGCGTCCTTCAGCAATGTGTAGTTACGTGAGGCAATGATCGTGCCCAACCTTTCACTCTTAAGTCCGTCTGTAAACTTTTTCACGACCAGTTTTTCATTAATTGGTTTAAGAATCGCACATTTGGCAGTGTCTCCTTCAGCCTGAGAAATATTCAAATTTGTTAATAATCTTTCAAGTTCCGACCCGTATTCCTCAACGGTCCTATAGAGGTCTAAAAAATTAGCGATGTAAAATCAGCAGTGTCAAAAAAAAAAAACGGCAAAATTTGTTGCTTTTTTGTTGCTAATTAGTTGCCAAAAAAATTTTTTTGTTGCTCCAGCCGATCGCAAAAAAATTGCAGTAACGCTAGTTTTTCATTATGATAGCGTGGAAATCACTTGATGTGGAATTATCGATCAAGCGAATAAGGGTTAATTTGTTGCTAATTTGTGGCTAAAAGATGCAAAAGAAAACAATAAAAAAAAAACATAAAAATAAATTTTTGTTAAAACTGTCAAAATAAATAAAGTCCACGCCAGCTTAACTCTCAAGTTTTTCGTAGAAAATGCTAAATAAAAATTTGTTGCTGCTCATACTGAAGCTACTCACCCGTATTCCAAAAACTTGCTTAAGACCATTTTTTTGCTTGAAACGGTCTTTGTTGCCATGGTAACAAGGAAACCACTGCAGGCCACCGCCTCCGACACGCCTACAAAATTATGTTCATAGGGTGAGTACAGACTAGCTAAAACATGTATTTTCAACAAGTCATGAAGACACCAAGCTGCTTAACACTTTGTTAAAACTTGATTTAGGTACTACTTTTGCTTCATTCACGTTCATATATCTGGGAACACGCGGCGACACGCACGCAGGACTCGAGCACTGCCACCTGACTTTTTTTAAGAAACCTTTAGGTACCAATAAAGTATGTCCTCCTACGTTCTCTTTCGGTTTTTTTAAGTCGCCTTTTACTCGTTCTATCAAGATGTCTAAACCATCTAAACATATTCTTTTATTTTATTGTCCTTTTACATCTTTTCAATCGCAAACTTGTAGTTTTATCATTATTCCTAAAATTATCAACCAATGTTACATCACACATTCTTGACGGAAACCAAAGGAATGTTACAAGTAAATACGTTGAACACCGTGCCAAGCTTTCGGAAAAACATTACAATACGTTGAAATGCTCATATGAGTACTCACCTTAATCTACCTGCAAAACATGCTGCCCATATCAAACTCAAAATAAGTATGTTGCATGAAGGTTGCAAGCTGCTTTATATGCTAAAAATGTTTTAATAGAATACGTCACAATGCTAGAGATGTCATAAATTGATGTTCGATCGAATGCTCTTGGTTGACATCATCTGTCAAAGAACAAAATCATAAAACCGCTTAAAACGGATTAACTTTCAAATAAATATTTTTTCATCATTCAAGAATCATTCTCAAGAATTTAAAATGGCCTCAAGGTTTGCTTTACCTCCGGAGAAAAATCCTGCTTACTGGAACTTGTGCGCAAGTACAAGCTCCATTTATGTACGACGTGGACGGGCAGCCCATCAGCAAAAAAAATGCTTGGGTTCGCCTGACCCAAGAATATAACTCCATAAATAATACGCGCAAGTACCGCGTAAGTACCAAATAACATGTAGGCTGTGAGTTCGAGGGCATGGAGTTTGAGGCACGGCCAAAAAATTTAAAAGGGAATGAGGAACGAGATCAAGAATCACATTTGCTAAAAGTGAAAAACTTAAAGCGGATTCAAGAAAGAGAGGAAGAACTGCGCCAGATGAAAATGCAGGAGAGGAAGTGGCTATTAAAGGCAGCAGAGGAAGCCTACTAAAATGCAAAGCTGGACCGTTTAAGTGCCGCGCAGTTGCTTCAATTCAGTGAGGCTGCAAGGGAGGACGCCGAAAAAAATTAAAAATAAATTATTACACATTATGCAAGCCAATTGATTTTTATTATAAAAGTAGTATCACGTATGTATAACAAATAAGTAAAATATCTACATAACACATTTAAAGACATAGAAAAACAAAGAAAATGATTTTTCATTTTCATTTTTATTTACGTAACATTAGATCCAGTCTATGGGTTAGTAAAACCCAACAACACTGCATGGCCCGGGAATCGAACCCATAACCTCACACTGTGCAGTTTATGACTAGTGGTCCTACGAGACAGCAAACATATAAATATAAACATCACACAATTATCAACATAAAAAACTTGAGCATACATACATACTTATTTAGAAAAATAGGGGTAAAATCCAAGGAAGTGCCAGATTTTGCATTTTTGCACCCTTGAAACCGCAATTTTTAATAAATTGTACCCTGCTGCCTCCAATCCGTCGCGGCTTCATGGTGGTCTCTCCAACCCAGCTGTGCTTTATGAGCTCACAGCTTCTGAGCTTTTCTTCGCCAGTTTGCTCTATTAGCAAGTTCCGGTCGTCCAGAGTTGAGCAAAGAATTCAGTCGGAAGATGAACCTTCTTCTGCTTGTCGTATCGATGTACTTCTATACTAACTTTGCAGTCCATAACACCCTTAATTGACTTTCACAAAATGGCATTCCAACTTTCACAATTCTTTGGGAATGTTTCTAAATCCTAAGCACTTTTTCAAAGAATTTTAACAAAGTGGCCCTCAATCCACACGCACATAGTTTGGCCCCAGTAGGTGGCCACGTTTATTGCAGTGGCAGAGGCGCTATTCAGGTCGTAACAAGTGCAGGTAAACGAACACCTTGGACACTTCAGCAGATAGCCCCGGCATAGTTTGGTTCGGACCGCCGCACTTGCACTCGGTATTGGAGGAACCAATAATACTCCATTTGGCCAAATATGTTTTGCAGCGGCCTACTTGTGTACGCAATCGATTCAGAGCTTTCCAAATAGGCCACTGCAGGTCGCTGTAGGTAAAGGGCGAGGAAGGAACAGGGATGGGTTTTCTTTGATTTCCCATGCGAAACAAAAAAAAATGTCTGTCCGTAGCCAGGTTGTGTTCTTGGGGCTTCAATTTGTAAGGTGGTGGGAACCTCTCTTGCCATAACTGGCTTCGACGACGAACGATGAACCGAGCAGCTTAGAAGTATTCGATCTGATTATATTATTACTAGCTTCTGCCTGCGGCTTCGCCCGCGTGAAGTTTGATTATTGTCCCATGAGATCTTACTACCGGGATAAAAGTATCCTATGTTTTAATCCAGGTTTTAAAGTATCTGTGTGCAAAATTTCATCAAAATCCGTTCAGTAGATTAAAAAAATAAATAAATAAAGTTTCTTAAACTCAAGGAATGTACTATATTAACGAGTTACGAGTATATGTATAATACCGCAACACAAATATACTAAAGATGTAGGTTGGGGGCTAAATAAAAAAACAAAACAACCTTAGCCAAAAACTATTTAAAATAAATTATGTTCGGTAAGCAACTTATGTACCTCATTGGTTTCTCATACAACTTGCTAAATTTCAAAAATAAACCAATATTAGTTCCCAAACATCACGAATTCACGAGCTACCTATGCAAGCTCGCTCTTGTTCTCTGAGATTCAAAATGCTGCGTTTACATTTTCATCACCATCATCATCATCAACCTATTAATGCTCCCATGTGTTCGAATTTTTGGTTCTAGGACATGCCGGTTTCCTCACGATGTTTTCATTCTCATGCTTTAGAAATACCAAATGAATTAAGCTTGTATTCATCTTTTATGTGTACGATACTCCATATTATGATTATTTGTCACGACTATATTATTTACGCGATCTTGATAAATAGCTCATACAATTCCACGACAATGAACATTTCCAAATACCCACCGATTTGGGAAAGAAACTGTGCTCAATATATATTTACCACGGAGCAAGTGCTTGCAATTCTTAGTAATAATCATGAATTACTAATTCCTCCTACATACTAGGTAGTTTTGAAATTAAACGCGACGGAAAATAGGTATTAGCAACTATGGTCTCCGGCCGTCCATTGCACAGGCTGCAGGTAAAAGTTTTCAGAACGAGAACGTTGGAACCAAAAATGAACCGTGTTTTCTTTTACAAAAATTATACCAGCCTATTACTGTCCCACTGCTGGGCAATAGCCTCTTCTCATACTGAGAAGGCACGAGCATTGATCACCAAACTTGCTCAAGGCGGGTTGGTTATTTATTTATTTATTTTACTTTATATCAGCCCGCTATGTCCCACAGCTGGGCAAAGGCCTCTCCCATGGCTTTCCAATTTTGTTAAACATTGCTTTCTTCGACCAATCCGTTATGACAGTACCCATAGACATTATTAATCTTTCGAACAGTTTCTGCATACGAAAATAATGTGATTTTTAAAGTTTTCCATAGTGTGAAGAGAACGATTTCAAAGAAAATCAAGGCACCACGGTTAGGCAAATAAATGGTAAGACCTGCTGTCTTGTACGGATCAAAATCATCATCATCATTCCAGCCGAAAGGAAAGACGTCCACCTCCGGACATAGGCCTCCCCCAAGTGTTGCCACATTGACCGGTGCCGTGCGACTCGCATCCAACGGATTCCCGTAACCTTTACCAGGTCATCGGATCACAATGTTTGGCTACAAAACAAAATGAAAGGCAATTTTATATGAAAATGCTCAGATGAATGGGGGATGTGTAGTGTCATGTGAATGGATGGAATAACAAAGTAATACAAAGAGGAAGACGTCTGAAAAGTTGTGGTAAGTCTATGGTTGTAATGGTATGAGTTCGTGATGCGGCTGAATGAGGAACATGTTGTGAAGAAAGATTTGATTACGAATATTTATTATAAGAGTAGGGGAAGACCAAAGAAACGATGGATGTACTCTGTCAAAAGAAATAGGATAAAAAAAATGGAAACATACTGCGCCGAGCCTAATTGCATTCGGATAACGGCAGCAGAATTATGTTGGACCACTCTGGGTTCTGGCGTCCGCATGTCTCCATTTACCATGATAGAAATATTGTGGAGTATGGCACAGGCACTAATGATATTCAAGGTGTTTGGTAATTTGTTTTGTAATTTTCTACTGAGACATGCAAATCGCCTTTTCCAGACCCCTTTGAATCGCTCAATTACGTTTCTTGTTTTTATGTGAGCCCTATTGTATTGTAACTCAGCTGGAGTCTGTGGATGAAGCATAGGCGTGAACATATACGATGTTTGGGCATAGCCGCTGTCCCCGATCAGTATGCAGTAGCTGGATTGTTGTCGGAATTGATAGTCCACGATCAGAACTACGCTAGCACTTTCAAATACCAAGGGTAAAAAAAAAATCTGCACGGTTTCCTTCTGAAACCGAAATCGTCTTTGGAACTGTTCGTTGTTGTAAAAGTCAAATTGGTTATCGGCATCGCGTAAATATCGTCGCGATAAATAATTATATGACATATCGTTCGCATAATCGACATACTCCTCAAAATTCATCTTACTTTCGCCATTTCTAGACAATCTCAAGAAAATAATTATACACACGTCAAACTTGAATTTCAGTAGGTACATATATCACCCACAACGTAAGTTTCTCGATTTCAAGAATCTTCTGGCGCGGGGCAAACATCAAAACTAATGCAGCCATCTCTTTCTTTTCTAAATATTTCTTACAAAACAATTAACAAAAGGTTAACCATCAGCGCCCCCCTGTTGGCTTCATTCAAGTGTCAAAAGATTCTTGTACTACTGTACGTTGAATTTGACAGAAAAGTGGGCGGATATGTCAAATTATAAACAAACTTTAGCTGTCAATATCTCGAATGGGGTGGAAAGTAGGCGTGTCAAGACGGTTTTGAGTCAAGTCGAGGACTCTGCATACGGGTGGTACAGAGAGTCAGCAACAAAATAAAAACTGAAAGTCGGATTAGTTTGGAGATCGGTTTACGAAAAAGCCGGCCACGCCAGCTTAATTCTCGACTTTTCTGTGGAAAAACTATATTACAAATTTGTTGCTGGTTAAATTGCAGCTAATCTGAGTACAAAGAGTCAGCAACAAAATATAAACTGAAAGTCAAAATATAAAAGAAAGGATTAGTTTGGAGATCGGTTTACGAAAAAACCGGCTACGCCAGCTTCACTCGCCTTTTCCGTAGTAAAACCATAGTAAAAAATTGTTGCTGCTCGTACTGCAGCTAGTTTGAGTACAAAGAGGCAGCAACAAAATAAAAACCGAAAGTCGTATTAGTTTGGAGATCGATTTTCGAAAAAATCGGCTACGCCAGCTTCACTCTCGACTATTCCGTAGAAAAACTATGATAAAAAATTGTTGCTGCTCATACTGCAGCTAGTCTGAGTACAAAGAGTCAGCAACAAAATAGAAACTGAAAGTCGGATTAGTTTGGAGATTGGTTAACGAAAAAGCCGGCCACGCCAGCATATCTCTCGACTTTTCTGTGGAAAAACTATATTACAAATTTGTTGCTGGTTAAATTGCAGCTAATCTGAGTACAAAGAGTCAGCAACAAAATATACACCAAAAGTCGGATTAGTTTGGAGATCGGTAAACGAAAAAATCGGCTACGCCAGCTTCACTCTCGACTATTCCGTAGAAAAACTATGATATAAATTTGTTGCTGCTCATGCTGCAGCTAGTCTGAGTACAAAGAGTCAGCAACAAAATAGAAACTGAAAGTCGGATTAATTTGGAGATCGGTTAACGATAAAGCCGGCCACACCAGCTTAACTCTCGACTTCTGTGGAAAAACTACATTAAAAACTTGTTGCTGGTTAAATTGCAGCTAATCTGAGTACAAAAAGTCAGCAACAAAATATATACCGAAAGTCGGATTAGGTTGGAGATCGGTTTACGAAAAAACCAGCTACGCCAGCTTAAGTCTCGACTTGCCGTAGTAAAACTATAGTAAAAATTTGTTGCTGTTCGTATTGCAGCTAGTCTGAGTACAAAGAGTCAGCAACAAAATATAAACTGAAAGTCGGATTAATTTGGAGATCGGTTAACGAAAAAGCCGGCCACGCCAGCTTAACTCTCGACTTCTGTGGAAAAACTATATTAAAAACTTGTTGCTGGTTAAATTGCAGCTAATCTGAGTACAAAGAGTCAGCAACAAAATAAAAACTGAAAGTCGGATTAGTTTGAAGATTGGGTAATGAAAAAGCCAAGCCACGTCAGCTTAACTCTCGACTTTTCTGTGGAGAAACTATATTATGTTGCTGGTTAAATTGCAGCTAGTCTAAGTACAAAGAGTCAGCAACAAAATAAAAACTGAAAGTCGGATAAGTTTGGAGATTGGTTTACGAAAACACTGGCTACGCCAGCTTCACTCGACTTTTCCGTAGTAAAACCATAGCAAAAATTTGTTGCTGCTCGTACTGCAGCTAATCTGAGTACAAAGAGGCAGCAACAAAATAGAAACCGAAATTCGGATAAATTTGGAGATCGGTTTACGAAAAAGCCGGCCACGCCAGCTTAACTCTCGACTTTTCTGTGGAGAAACTATATTAAAAAAATATGGCTGGTTAAACTGCAGCTAATGATAAAACTGAGTACATAGAGTCAGCAATAAAATAAAAACCGAAAGTCGGATTAGTTTGGTTAGAGTCACTCAACAGCTGTCTCAATCTCAGAGTTGGTTTTCTGGATTTGAAGCGATTGAGTTTTCAATACTGCTATTTCCGAAACTATTGTTTTTAAGGTAGTCGAATGATCATTTAATATTGTGGCCTGCTCACTCTTCCACGAAAAAAGCATTTCTTCAGTTCTTGAATTTCAGTTGGTTTTAGAAGAGAGTTATCGTCGTATCTTAGGTGGTTTACACTAGAGATAAAACGGATATCCGGTACCTATCCGGTATCCGGCCAATCCGGCCTTGTTTTCACTATCCGGCCGGATACCGGATGGTTAAATTTTAAAAAATCTCATTATTTTACACAAGGAAAATCATACTCCAATAGGTTATGATGTTTTTGATGATGACATTTCTTGTTAATTGTTCCTTTAAACCCTGCACTCGGAAATAGGGGCACGCTAAGCGGGGCTCCGTCGACTTCGCTTTTTAGGGGAATATAAAGTGTTATAAGGTTAGGTTATATTAATCGGTATTTCTCAGGAATGGTAGAGTATCTTTTCATGAGAGTGGTACCATTGGGCAAGGGGGACCCCTCCTTCCCTCCACACCGCGTGAGTTGACTACCATCGCATGCATTTCACGAAAAATAATGCGTTTTATTGTAAGCAGTATGTTCGTTTGACAATAGTTCGAGAGTTTGCAATATCGCTAGAGAGAATACAATATAACGTGTTTGACAATAGGCTTGTTTCCACCATCAATAAATTGTAAATCTATTTAGTCCGTCAGTTAGAGTATTAGAAAATAATGGACACGTATTTTTTGTTTTTCGTAAATCAACGAATATTGACAAAGATAAAACGCATCAAAACTCGGGAGTGGGGGCTCGTGACGTCAGTACTCACTAAGAATGAAACCGAACAGTGACGTATTGGGAATTTTAAAAGCGTCGTATCTTCGTCAATTTTGGTTTATGTGACAAAAGAAAAAATATGGGTCAAATATTTTTTGATAATCTAAGTGACGGACTAATTAGATTTTTTCAGTTAACAAGCCTATTGCGCAAAATGCGGCCCGTGTGAATTCGCTCAGTGTACAATTGAAGCAATCAATCTGTTGTGACATCATATTGAGTGCACGCAGCGCGCGCGTCAGCGGCGCGTGCTGCAGCAAGTTGGTGCGAGCGGGCGGCACCCACAGCAGCGGCGGCCGCCTCCGTCGCCCCACGTACCTGTCAGGTACACACAACCCAACCGTTCTTAGAACGCCTGGGTTGTGTTTGTGTATTTTTCCACGCAAAATTTTAAATAAGTAAGTGGCGAGAGCTACTTCCCTTCTTACTTCAAATTTATAATAGCCTACCATGCCCAACACAAATAGAGTGGGATATAACAGTGGATACCCCGGATACACACCATACAGCTTCAAGTACAGGAATCTGACAAAGAACTTGTTCTGAATACGTTCTAGCATTAGTTTGTACTTGGCTTCATGTGGTGACCATACGACAGCATTGCATTCCAAATGACTTTTTACAAGCGCTTAGTACAACGACCTCAGAGCACTGATGTTCGTGAACTGGTTTCCTATCCGTAAGACCAACCCTAAATTACGGTATGCTTTTTTACAGACATCCATGGCATGCTTACGAAAATTCAAATCAGTTGGAAAGCTCACACCCAAGTCCTTAACTTCCGAAACACGTTGCAGTCGGACTCCATCCATGCAATATTGATAATGATCAGGGTCGCGGGCACGGGAAAATGATAACACCGAGCATTTGGCCACATTTAAATACAACTTATTGCTACGGCTCCACTCTACTACCCTATCAATATCCTGTTGCAGTATATCGTGATCAGTCTCCTGTTTTATTTCGAGAACCAATTTCAAGTCATCCGCGAATAACAATGGTTTGGCTTCATTTACCACTTCCGGCAGGTCATTAGTTGTTAAAATGAAGAGAAAAGGCCCCAAATTACTGCCTTGACTGACTCCCGATCTCGTAAAATAGGGCTTAGAGAGCTGTCCATTGCAGTCGACGTACTGACAACGGTCTCGTAAATAGCAAGCAAAAAATGACAGAGTGTGAGAGGTACAGCCTACATCAGCCAATTTAGCCAAAAGGACGTTATTGTTAGATCCGCCACTAAAATCTAGACTTTACGCCCATCTACTCCATGTCGGACTGCAATGTTGCTACTGATGCTTTGGTTGGTCTCATGACTAACGCAATTTCGGAAAACTCTTCCACTATAAAGATACCATATAACAAGAAGATCCTCAAACCTTGGATCACTCTGGGTTTGCTGCGGTGTATGAGACACAGAGACTTGCTACACAAAAGATTAAAACATTCGCCTAATAATGTCACGCTTGAAATTTCCTATAAACGATACAGAAACTTCGGCAACAAAATATTAAAAAAAAAAGTCAAAAGACAATTCGACACCCAGGAGCTTGATAAAGTTGGAAATAATATCACAAGCACACAAAAACAACAATATGCATCTACACAACTACTTTCACATTCGGACACTCCTATTCAGTCTTGCAATGACCTTAACAAGTTCCTTGCTGACATGGGTAGAAAACTTGCTGATAATATTATCAACGACCACACTTCACCGATTTTACCTTGCTCCCATTCTAACTTTTCTTTATCGTCATTTGTATTAGATCGCACGGAGATTGAGATTAATTCTGTAATTGAGTCCCTTAGATCCTCTGCTGCCACTGAATGGGATGGTATTTCTCCTGTGGTCCTTAAGAGATACTGCAATATTCTGGCGCCAGTTTTAAACCACATATTTAACCTCTGTTTTGAGACTGCTATCTTTCCGTCAGCTTTCAAAAGGGCTTTTATACACCCTCTTTTTAAGGGTGGCGATGGAAACTTCTTCAATAACTATCGCCCCATAGCGGTACTACCTGCCCTCTCAAAGGTTCTTGAGCGCCTAATTAATAAAAGATTGGTAGATTTTTTCGAAATTAATAATTTGTTTTCTTCTCAGCAATTTGGGTTCCGGAAGAACAAGTCGACCTATGGTGCAGTTCAAGAACTAACGAACTTCATAGTAGAAAAATACAGTCGCAAGAAGGTGCTAACCGTATTTCTTGATCTCGCTAAAGCCTGCGACACCGTTCCAATCCGTTCCTACCCTTTTACTTAAACTTGAGAGAGCAGGCGTCAAAGGACTACAGCTTGAATTGCATAAAAGCTACCTGACAAATAGGTTGCAAATGGTGAAAATTGGTGACCACTTTAGCGACGAGGTCCCGATTTGCTACGGCGTGCAGCAGGGTAGTATATTTGGTCCGACGCTGTTTCTCATCTTTTTAAATGACCTCTGTAATCTTAACTTAACAAATGCAAAAATTATGTCTCTTGCTGATGATACAGCTCTTACCTTTTTCGCTGAATCGTGGTCGGAACTTCAGATGATTGCACAATCTAGTTTTAATTCTGCCTTTAACTGGATTCGATCCCACGCTCTAACGCTTAACACATCCAAGACAAAATTGATGACGTTCTCTATTTCACCGACTTCACAACCTGATAATCCTATCACTATAAAGGCTCACACCTGTAACAGTACACATTTACACTTATGTCAAAGTTCATCTATTACCACTGTTGATAATATACCAAGTACCTAGGTATACCTTTAGGTAGATACCTGAATTATAAAACTCATATTAATTTGTTAACAGGCAGGGTCAGAAAACTTATATGTATTTTTAAAACCCTTCGACACGTCGCCAAGCAGTCTGTTTATTAGTAGTTTATTACGCCCTATGCCAATCAATAATCACTTTTTGTATTCGCTGCTGGGGTGGCGCCACAAAAACTGCCCTTAAACCTTTGGAAGTGTCTCACAGGGCTATATTGAAGGTTGCAACATTTCGACCTATACTTTTTCTAACCTCAGAACTTTACAAAAATGTGGGATCCTCAACATAAGGCAGCATTTCATTCTGCAGCATTTAAAAACCCCTCTTATTAATATTACCAAACGACGGAAAGATATGATTTGTACTGTTCCATAAACTCATTTTAAATACACAAAGAGATTTTTCTACTATCTTGGCACTTGCTTGTTCAATAAAATTAACGCGTCCTTATACATCTACAATTTACCATACCACACAGCAAAATGCAAACTTGCCCTTCGTACATTCCTCCTAAAGAAAACCTACGACGAGACTGAACAGTACTTAGTGACACTTACATGAAAGTAACCCTATTCCACAATATTCAAAGTCACACACACACACCTCACTCATACACATACAGCACATACTCACTTGACTTACCACACCAGCACTCATCAATATAATTTGTTTTATTTAATTTTAAGATTTAGATTTTTTTTTGTTTTCGTTTTGATAATATTATAAGCGCCGAAAGTATAATACATGATGATTGTGATACTCAAATCGGGAGTCGAAACTGTTTCCCCTAAATACAGATTGCTCAACAATCTAGCTAGGAGAGCAGTGATTCACTCAGCAATTGTTGTACCTCTACCTACTACATGTAAAATGCATACTTTGTAAATCCCAAAAATCATGTACTAAAAAACTTTATGGACCTTAATAAATTATTATTGTTATAATTATTTCCATATTTTTTTACGACATTTTGCGTCTGGGAATTGGGTTTTGAACAGGGAATTTAATTTAAATTATAGAAGTATGAATATTGTTTTACTCGCTTTACATGACGTTTACACAACCGGTCATAGAGATGTAGAATGTTATAAAAACTATTTTGATAAATCGACATTCCGACCGTTTATTTTTATTATAAATACCTGTAACGTTTGCTTTAAAAACGTTTAACGAATTATTCGTATTACATTTGCTTTGTTGAACAACATCAACAATTAAGTAAAAGCGGTACACCAAATCAATTTGATATAACCAATGGGGAAGACCGTTAAAGGCTAATTGTAGATGGCGCCACTATAGCTGGTCTCAATCTGACCAATGAGGTCAAGGTATTTTAAAATATGAAATGACATTGCCTGATTTTCAACCAATGACGATGCTTGAAACCAGCTATGCTAGCACCATTCAAAGTACAATATATATAATGAGATAGACGGTACTCTCAACCGTATTTCTTACTTCTGTACTGTCATCATACAAGCAGCGCTCTCTATCCGTGGTGGTTAAATCAAAATGTAACAAAATAAATACAAAAAGTGTGTCGTGACCGAGGTTTGATCTTACGATCTGCAGCTACTAAGTCAGTGGTAGTCCTCAACGGGCTACACGATCTATTGACAATTTGTCTAAAATAGCTGTTCTATTGCATGCTATGACAGTTGTCAGTTTGGTGGCAGATGGTTGATAGTGTAACCCTGAATAAAATACGTCTCTATCTTTGATTGATTTAATTCTTTTATTTTTTTCTTAGATTGGTGAAGATTAAATAAGGTTTCTCAATCTAATTTATCAAAATTGTTATTTTCAATTAACTTATCACTGTTATAAAGTGGCAACCCAACCAGTAAATAATTTCATCCTCAGGGATAGCTGGCGCTAGTTTCCGTACAAAATTTTCGAGCAGGCTCCAATGTTCTAAGAGAGCACAGCATGGCACCATTAGTTCCACAGTGTGCATCCCCATTCACACAAACTCGATTTTCTTACTAAAGATTTTGATCACTGTTTTGATTTACTGATGTCATCCCTAAATAACATTGACATTTGATCAAATCAAATCATCTTTATTTGTGAAACACAGGTATTAAAATAAGGTCTTATTCATACATTTTAGTTGAGCTCTGTGTCCTACCCATGAAATTAGTGTACAAATATTTTTTAGTCTGGATCTATATAACCCGGTTCATTATAGAAAGGAATCTTAAATGGCGGCGCTTATCATGTTCTCTCCCTCGCACACTAGTGCCGTCTATACTCACTCTCGCGCGTACCGTAAGCAGAATAGTACATTATTGCAAATGCCAGGAACTTGCCGGGAAATATGCAATTGGAGGTCGAGTATGAGTTTGAAGGCCGAGCCGTAGGCGTAGACTTTACTTATATGAGATTATCTTTTGTGTTGTGCTGTCCATTAACGAATAAATGATTATTCTAGTCTATTCTATTCTATATTTCCGCCGAGGCATATAATTATGTATAGTGCTTTTCTCAAAAGAATGCAGGGGAATAAAACAAACTAATTTTACTTAAGTGTTTATAACAAATCAAGACGAAATTTCAGCTTTGCCGCCATTTTTTTATTTAAGCCGAAAGGCACGCATTTATGGCTATACAGCCACGTAAACGCAATTTGTACCAAGCAAAGACACTTCTTACTAGTGGTACCTATGCCAAGAACGATAAAAGAGATCCAATCAAAGAGTTTTTAATAACCCCAGCACGCCTTTTCATACAACCTTAAAGCGGTGCAATGTTCCAAATTCAAAAAACGCGCCTACAATGGATTTGGTTTTTATTGCCCGTAAATTCGATACTTCTCGGTTCTTTTTTTGAAAATTATGACCAAATTTCCATGCATGTTTGAAAAAAAAAATAGTCTTGATTAATTTCCTTTGAATTGAAATTTTATATGCTAACTGTACTATCTGTCAATGCAAGTACAGGCCGCCATTTAAGATTCCTTTCTTTAATGCATCGGCTTATACAATACAAAGTCAAATAACGAGATTTCAATGTAAGTATAGGTAGGTATTATTAATCAATTATGAAACAATTATAATTTATTTTTCATGCATGTCAACGGTAAATTCTAAAGAAAGATGTGACTCAGGCTGGCTGGACAAATCTTCAAAATAGCTCGCATTTAACTAGGTCAATAGGGCACTTTATGTGACGGCTAAATTTTCAACGTAAAAAACTGCAGCATACACACATACTTATTTAGAAAAATAGGGGTAAAATCCAACCTCAATTAAGAAGTTTTTTAAACATAGGGAAAGGACATAATTATGTTACAAATCTTTGTAACATAATTATGTCCTTTCCCTTGACTATTTAATTGATTGAGGAGGAAAGCTGACTAGCTACTTGGTTTGTTGAAGAAATACGGCATCCGAATTGGCTACGTCTACCTCCGTTATTATTCCAGTTTTGGCAGGGATGATTGCCAGAGATGAATGACAGCTACGTGTTCGCGTGGCAATTTTAAATAAATTGTACCCTGCTGCCTCCAATCCGTCGCGGCTACATGGTGTATCTCTCCAACCCAGCTGTGCTTTATGAGCTCACAGCTTCTGAGCTTTTCTCCGCCAGTTTGCTCTATTAGTAGGTAAGTTCCGGTCGTCCAGAGTTGAGCAAAGAATTCAGTTGGAAGATGAACCTTCTTCTGCTTGTCGTATCGATGTACTTCTATATTAACTTTGCAGTCCATAACACCCTTATTTGCCTTTCACAAAATGGCATTCCAACTTTCACAATTCTTTAGGAATGTTTCTAAATCCAAAGCACTTTTTCAAAGAATTTTAACAAAATGGCCCTCAATCCACACGCACATAGTTTGGCCCCAGTAGGTGGCCACGTTTATTGCAGTGGCAGAGGCGCTATAATTCAGGTCGTAACAAGTGCAGGTAAACGAACACCTTGGACACTTCAGCAGATAGCCCCGGCATAGTTTGGTTCGGACCGCCGCACTTGCACTCGGTATTGGAGGAACCAATAATACTGCATTTTGCCAAATATATTTTGCAGCGGCCTACTTGTG
The DNA here is from genome assembly GCA_950022955.1 of Xestia ashworthii. Classification (NCBI taxonomy): domain Eukaryota; kingdom Metazoa; phylum Arthropoda; class Insecta; order Lepidoptera; family Noctuidae; genus Xestia; species Xestia ashworthii. Next base: position 13,335,351 of record OX465570.1, on the reverse strand, counting down.
TACGCAATCGATTCAGAGCTTTCCAAATAGGATACTGTAGGTCACTGCCCGTAAAGGGCGAGGAAGGAACATGGATGGGTTTTCTTTGATTTCCCATCCGAAAAAAAAAACAAAGTCACTGCCCGCGGTAGCCAAGTTGTGTTCTTGGGGCTTCAAGTTGTAAGGTGGTGGGAACCTCTCTTGCCATAACTTGCTTCGACGATGAACGATGGACCGAGCAGCTTAGAAGTATTCGATCTGATTATATTATTATTGCTGTCCACGACAGCGGCTGGCGAGCGCTAAATCCAAGTTTGTTGCATCAAATTTGTATTTTCTTCATTCCTATTCTATATAATATTTACTATCTTTACTTCTGCGATAGTAACGCAAAGGCAATGGTATTACCCGTATATGTATGTTTGCCCCGCTAGGCCTTTCAAAATTTGCGTTATATGTGTACACCAATGCAATGTACTCGCCTCTAGGAGTATACGTACTGGTTTCTTTTTCAATGTACCTACCTCTGACTTTTGAAGAAATATGCGAAAAAAGAGGGACGCGCTGAAAACGTTTGGCTAGCACGGCCCCCTTTGTTTGCGTGTCAAAATTGAGCACGCGGTTAAAAAACAACTTTGCACTCTTGTACAACAAATAACTTATTATGCTAGTTATTTCAATTCGATTGATTGATCACAACAGAAAAATGTTTCTAACACTTATGCCCTGTAGGAGGGTGTCAGCAGGTAGGTAGGGGTTTGTAAATAATAAGAGCTCGTCCCAAGTTAACTTATTATTTATTGCCTACACTTCCGTGGCCATCACATGACTCGATTGCAGAGGTAAAGGATGTGGTACGGAACACTGGTCTGAACCGTCTCCAGCGATGATGGTTCCGTCTTGGACCTAGCCAGCAACCAACGGCTCCAGACCCAGGTTCAGTCTTCAGTAGATGACGTTAGCGTAGGGTAGGTGTTGCTCTGTAGCGACTGCAGCAGAGGATCTTCTTCAAGCGTCCTTCACGACGCAGGAACCACGACGTGGCGAAAGGGTGAAGGGTAGACTAGAATCCTGGAATTCCAGACAGAAACGGAAGTGTAAGCAAGCTGTCGGAACCACGTTTCGTAGGTCCAAAGGTCACACTGTCCCAGATAGGAAGATAGGAAGAAATACAGCAGAAGACTAGATTTAAGAAGTTTTAGAAACACCTTACAGTAATTAGCTCTTCTAATAAAATACATGGAAACTAGAGGGATTTCACGACGTATTTAATAAAATTATTAAGGTACGATCGGACCGAGCGACACAGCTGTCAAATCAGTGCTCTCAAAAACGGCTGGTTATGGGCCCTACCGGCCCAACCGATTCGTAACTCCTCGGCGACACTCGGTAAGGATCGTTTTAGCGTTGCGCGGGCGCATAGAAGCGAGGACCTTTTAAAATAAGATAATAGATTCTCGTAGGTTCCGTACAATAACATTTAATTTTAATGTTTTATTTAAGTGTTAGGTTTAGTTGGTAATATTATAATAGATTATAACTTTAAAGTATTGTGTAAATAGTGTAGTTTTAAGTGTACATAGATTTCTTAATATTAAGGACTAGCTTCTGCCCGCGACTTCGTACGCGGATCCTATTGCTTTTGCCAGCGACACCGGGTTCGTCAAAATCGAAGATCTGAAACGTCTAATTCTAAGAGCCCGGGGACGGGAAAATAATGGATCTTTCCCACCTGAGCAACACATACCGTTTGTTTCTTTTTGCCATTTAACAGCTTCACAAAAAGTAAAATTTTGAACCATACCTCCGATGGCGGAATATGTGGCGTATTCAATCATATTCGTATTTCTAACAGATTATGAATATTTTGTTGTGCGCGTGTTCGGCGCTCTTCTTCTGTCTCTTCATGCCAAAAACACTCAAATAACATAAGCTCGAAGACATATTTATTCGATAAAATAAAATAATAAATGGGAGTTTTGGCCAGTTGAGTCAAATTCTCAATGATATACCATCGTCATCGAAAATCGAAAATCAGTCCTAAACTGTTACCTCCTTAACCGCGTGGAGGTACTCCCAGTTTTTGTTATTTTATAATTATACAGTGAAATTAGTGATAGCTTTGCAATAATTTTCACATCAGATGTTTCTGATCTTCGATTTTTTATAAGTCAACAGGAAGTGCCCATCAGACCGAACAACTTTTGCTAAGACGTCATCATTCCTGTGTTATGGTGTAGCTGGGCTCTTGTAGTTCCACAACAGGTGTTCCAGATCTTCGATTTTATAAATTAACAGAGAGTGCTCATCAAATTGAACAACTTTTGCTAAGACGTCATTCCTATATGTATTATGGTGTAGCTGGGCTATTGGAGTTCCACGACAGGTGTCCCAGATCTTCGATTTTTATAAGTCAACAGAGAGTGCTTATCAGATTGAACAACTTTTGCTAAGACGTCATTCCTATACGTGTTATGGTGTAGCTGGGCTATTGGAGTTCCACGACAGGTGTCCCAGATCTTCGATTTTTATAAGTCAACAGAGAGTGCTCATCAGATTGAACAACTTTTGCTAAGACGTCATTCCTATATGTGTTATGGTGTAGCTGGGCTCTTGGAGTTCCACATCAGGTGTTCCAGATCTTCAAATTTATTCTCTCAGCAGAAAATGCTCATCACGTGAAACAATTTTTGCTATGGTGTCATATTTGTATCTCTTATAGTTTAGCTGGTCTATTGCGGTTCTGTGTTCAGGTTTCCAAGATAAATTATAGCCTATATGTTGCCCAGACATAATACCTATACAACAACAAAAAAATCATTCAAATCCGTCCAGTACTTCCGAAGATTAGCGTGTACAAACAAACAGACAAACAGACAAACAGATAAACAGACAAACAGACAGACTTTTTTTTTTGGATTCGTGCTCTATTACTGTTTCTAAACCCCCTTCAATTACTATTTTTTAAATATATTCAATGTACAGACACAGCTTTTTTACTCTTTTATTATATGTATATATATATAGATTCCTAAACTAAACTCTTTTTATTTGTAACCTGCAAAGTGCAACGTTAGGTACATGTTTTTAATAAAATAAAACAATATCAACAACATTAAAAGGGACAACCCTATGGCTTCAATGGAGCGTAGGTAATTATAGCATCCCAGTTGATCCGACAAATGAATATAAATTCCATATTCTGATGAAATTATGGTCCTCTATCAGATTTAGTAAATTAATATAAATAAAATAATTGTAATAATATAAAAAAGGTATTACACGAAAAAAACACACCGTAACTGCTTCATATAATGTGTATACTTTCATTGATGAACGCTTAGCCTATCTTCTGTAATACAAAAAAATAACAAAGGGTACCTACTTTTGAATGATAATTTTACCAATTCCACAACCCAAGAAACCCTGTAACGTACTTTTGAAAATAAAATATAAATAAGATGAATAACTCGGAAGATAGACAGTTTAACTTACTCATAGTTTTATACACTACGACGTGTTCCGTGTCTGAACTGCGAAGCTCACAGATTGACCTATTTAAAAAAGACCGAAAAACCCGAAAACTCTGGTTTTTGTTTACAAAGTGAAAACCCGATGCTTCCCGGCTTTATGAGAACCGGGAAAAACCGTTTCATTTTAACATTAGTAAGGGTGTAAACTACCTAAGATACGACGATACCTCTCTTCTAAAACCAACTGAAATTCAAGAACTGAAGGAAATGCTTTTTTCGTGGAAGAGTGAGCAGGCCACAGTATTAAATGATCATTCGACTACCTTAAAAACAATAGTTTCGGAAATAGCAGTATTGAAAACTCAATCGCTTCAAATCTAGAAAACCAACTCTGAGATTCAGAAAGCTGTTGAGTGACTCTAACAAAACTAATCCGACTTTCGGTTTTTATTTTGTTGCTCACTATTTGTACTCAGATTAGCTGCAGTTTAACCAGCAACAAATTTTTAATATAGTTTTTCCACAGAAAAGTCGAGAGTTAAGCTGGCGTGGCCGGCTTTTTCGTAAACCGATCTCCAAACTAATCCGACTTTCGGTTTCTATTTTGTTGCTGACTCTTTGTACTCAGATTAGCTGCAATTTAACCAGCAACAAGTTTTTAATATAGTTTTTCCACAGAAGTCGAGAGTTAAGCTGGCGTGGCCGGCTTTTTCGTTAACCGATCTCCAAATTTATCCAAGTTTTGGTTTCTATTTTTTTGCTGACTCTTTGTACTCAGACTAGCTGCAATTTAACCAGCAACAAATTAATATAGTTTTTCCACAGAAAAATCGAGAGTTAAGCTGGTGTGGCCGGCTTTTTCTTTAACCGATCTCCAAACTAATCCGACTTTCGGTTTCTATTTTGTTGCTGACTCTTTGTACTCAGATTAGCTGCAATTTAACCAGCAACTAGTTTTTAATATAGTTTTTCCCCAGAAGTCGAGAGTTAAGCTGGCGTGGCCGGCTTTTTCGTTAACCGATCTCCAAATTAATCCGACTTTCAGTTTCTATTTTGTTGCTGACTCTTTGTACTCAGACTGGCTGCAATACGAACAGCAACAAATGTTTACTATAGTTTTACTACGGCAAGTCGAGACTTAAGCTGGCGTGGCCGGTTTTTTCGTAAACCGATCTCCAAAGTAATCCGACTTTCGGTGTATATTTTGTTGCTGACTCTTTGTACTCAGATTAGCTGCAATTTAACCAGCAACAAATTTGTAATATAGTTTTTCCACAGAAAAGTCGAGAGATATGCTGGCGTGGCCGGCTTTTTCGTTAACCAATCTCCAAACTAATCCGACTTTCAGTTTCTATTTTGTTGCTGACTCTTTGTACTCAGACTAGCTGCAGTATGAGCAGCAACAAATTTTTATCATAGTTTTTCTACGGAATAGTCGAGAGTGAAGCTGGCGTAGCCGATTTTTTCGAAAATCGATCTCCAAACTAATACGACTTTCGGTTTCTATTTTGTTGCTAACTCTTTGTACTCAGACTAGCTGCAGTACGAGCAGCAACAATTTTTTACTATGGTTTTACTACGGAAAAGGCGAGTGAAGCTGGCGTAGCCGGTTTTTTCGTAAACCGATCTCCAAACTAATCCGAATTTTAGTTTATATTTTGTTGCTGACTCTTTGTACTCTGATTAGCTGCAATTTAACCCGCAACAAATTTTTAATATAGTTTTTCCACAGAAAAGTCGAGAGATATGCTGGCGTGGCCGGCTTTTACGTTAACCAATCTCTAAACTAATCCGACTTTCAGTTTCTATTTTGTTGCTGACTCTTTGTACTCAGACTAGCTGCAGTATGAGCAGCAACAAATTTTTATCATAGTTTTTCTACGGAATAGTCGAGAGTGAAGCTGGCGTAGCCGATTTTTTCGAAAATCGATCTCCAAACTAATACGACTTTCGGTTTCTATTTTGTTGCTAACTCTTTGTACTCAGACTAGCTGCAGTACGAGCAGCAACAATTTTTTACTATGGTTTTACTACGGAAAAGGCGAGTGAAGCTGGCGTAGCCGGTTTTTTCGTAAACCAATCTCCAAACTAATCCGACTTTCGGTTTCTATTTTGTTGCTAACTCTTTGTACTCAGACTAGCTGCAGTACGAGCAGCAACAATTTTTTACTATGGTTTTACTACGGAAAAGGCGAGTGAAGCTGGCGTAGCCGGTTTTTTCGTAAACCGATCTCCAAACTAATCCGAATTTCAGTTTATATTTTGTTGCTGACTCTTTGTACTCTGATTAGCTGCAATTTAACCCGCAACAAATTTGTAATATAGTTTTTCCACAGAAAAGTCGAGAGATATGCTGGCGTGGCCGGCTTTTACGTTAACCAATCTCTAAACTAATCCGACTTTCAGTTTCTATTTTGTTGCTGACTCTTTGTACTCAGACTAGCTGCAGTATGAGCAGCAACAAATTTTTATCATAGTTTTTCTACGGAATAGTCGAGAGTGAAGCTGGCGTAGCCGATTTTTTCGAAAATCGATCTCCAAACTAATACGACTTTCGGTTTCTATTTTGTTGCTAACTCTTTGTACTCAGACTAGCTGCAGTACGAGCAGCAACAATTTTTTACTATGGTTTTACTACGGAAAAGGCGAGTGAAGCTGGCGTAGCCGGTTTTTTCGTAAACCGATCTCCAAACTAATCCGACTTTCAGTTTATATTTTGTTGCTGACTCTTTGTACTCTGATTAGCTGCAATTTAACCCGCAACAAATTTTTAATATAGTTTATCCACAGAAAAATTGAGAGTTAAGCTGGCGTGGCCGGCTTCTTCTTTAACCGATCTCCAAACTAATCCGACTTTCGGTTTCTATTTTGTTGCTGACTCTTTGTACTCAGATTAGCTGCAATTTAACCAGCAACTAGTTTTTAATATAGTTTTTCCCCAGAAGTCGAGAGTTAAGCTGGCGTGGCCGGCTTTTTCGTTAACCGATCTCCAAATTAATCCGACTTTCAGTTTCTATTTTGTTGCTGACTCTTTGTACTCAGACTGGCTGCAATACGAACAGCAACAAATGTTTACTAAAGTTTTACTACGGCAAGTCGAGACTTAAGCTGGCGTGGCCGGTTTTTTCGTAAACCGATCTCCAAAGTAATCCGACTTTCGGTGTATATTTTGTTGCTGACTCTTTGTACTCAGATTAGCTGCAATTTAACCAGCAACAAATTTGTAATATAGTTTTTCCACAGAAAAGTCGAGAGATATGCTGGCGTGGCCGGCTTTTTCGTTAACCAATCTCCAAACTAATCCGACTTTCAGTTTCTATTTTGTTGCTGACTCTTTGTACTCAGACTAGCTGCAGTATGAGCAGCAACAAATTTTTATCATAGTTTTTCTACGGAATAGTCGAGAGTGAAGCTGGCGTAGCCGATTTTTTCGAAAATCGATCTCCAAACTAATACGACTTTCGGTTTCTATTTTGTTGCTAACTCTTTGTACTCAGACTAGCTGCAGTACGAGCAGCAACAATTTTTTACTATGGTTTTACTACGGAAAAGGCGAGTGAAGCTGGCGTAGCCGGTTTTTTCGTAAACCGATCTCCAAACTAATCCGACTTTCAGTTTATATTTTGTTGCTGACTCTTTGTACTCTGATTAGCTGCAATTTAACCCGCAACAAATTTTTAATATAGTTTATCCACAGAAAAATTGAGAGTTAAGCTGGCGTGGCCGGCTTCTTCTTTAACCGATCTCCAAACTAATCCGACTTTCGGTTTCTAATTTGTTGCTGTCTCTTTGTACTCGGACTAGTTGCAATATGAACAGCAACAAATTTTTAATATAGTTTTTCCACAGAAAAGTCGAGAGTTAAGCTGGCGTGGCCGGCTTTTTCTTAAACCGATCTCCAAACTAATCCGACTTTCAGTTTTTATTTTGTTGCTGACTCTCTGTGCTCAGAGTAGCTTCAGTATGAGCAGCAACAAATTTTTATTTAGCATTTTCTACGAAAAACTTGAGAGTTAAGCTGGCGTGGACTTTATTTATTTTGGCATATTAAACAAAAAATTATTTTTATGGTTTTTTTATTTTTTTCTTTTGCATCTTTTAGCAACAAATTAGCAACAAATTAACCCTTATTCGCTTGATCGATAATTCCACATCAAGTGATTTCCACGCTATCATAATGAAAAACTAGCGTTACTGCAATTTTTTTGCGATCGGCTGGAGCAACAAAAAAAATTTTTTGGCAACTAATTAGCAACAAAAAAGCAACAAATTTTGCCGTTTTTTTTTTTTGACACTGCTGATTTTACATCGCTAATTTTTTAGACCTGTCCTATAGCCTTGGTTCAGAGATTGAATTTGATTTTGAATTGCTGTGAAGGATTTTTTTATTAATAGTTTATTCCTAAAATCCTTAATCAGTAAGTGTTTGACTGTCTGCTACTCGTAACTTGGCATTTTCAGATAACCTACCCTTTAATATAAACTTTTAATAACTGTTGACCTACATCACTAAGCATATCTGCATACATCTCCACCGCGTCAATCAATCGCTTCGTTGTATTTTTCTTATCATCCAGTCTTTAAAACAAATTCCATTGTTTCTGATATTAATTCTATGCTAGACAAAGTACACAATTTAGATATATCTTGAAATAAAGTACAAATGAGTCGCTCAGCGGAATAGTGGCCCAAACCTTGCACAAATTTTAGGCCACTATAGTTTTAAAGGTCCATAGTACAGTATAAAAATATCTACTTAAATCTGTTGCTGTAAATTTGTGGATTATGCCACTCTTTTGCTGAGCGACTCAAATATCTTTGTACGTGGCATTAATTAACTCAAATTCTGATTCTTTTAAAACACTTCACTTCACAATTTCGGTTTCTTCACTTTTTTCCACTTATGCACTTGTTATATATTTACATTTTTAGCACTATATTTTTGTTTATCCACATTAATTATTTAAGTAAAATTCAATTTGCTTGATTCCGGAAGTTGTTTCGGTTGTGATTCAAATCATAAAATCATTGTTAAAACTACTTTTACACTATTTATTTATAACGATATCTACAATTATAGTTTTTGATACAGTTATATTGCTTTAGTTAAATAAATTAAGTAAAGAATAGTCAAAATGATCAATTTTGAAGACGTTTTCTTTGTACCGACGGCTCGATGACGTCACTTGTTTACTACTGCCTATAAAAGCTAGAACCCAACCGCTTGGGCATCATTCTTTGTCGAGCCTTCGGACCGAGCAGATCTCCAGTTAAGTATTTCTTTCCTGTTTCTTATTGTTGTATATGTATGACTATAAATATACTATTGCTATGTTGTATTTCTCCTAAAATAATGTGTGAAATGATTGAATAATGATATCAGTTATACTTCTGATATCATTATTTACGTGTAATTTAATTGTTGAATTGATACACCATAATTTTCCTTCTGGGTTAATAAAGGTTTAGTATCGATGTTAATAAAACTCTAATTTTGTTTAAAGTAAATACTTGCCGTTTATTAATCTTTTTAAATACTTGTCATAAATGAATCTTAATTACTGAAATGGTTTATGTAAGGTAAATACTTGAAATTAATACATCTTAACTATATTGAAATGGTTTATATGTAAATAAATACTTGTTATAAATTGCTTGAATCTTATTTTCATAATAGTTACCCCCTTTTCTTTGCTAACATCAGAAGTGGGATTACAGGAACCATACTAATCTTACTATATTTCCAGGTTCTTTGTGTCGCAACCGAAATGGATAAAGAGATTCTTCAAGGGCTGTTAACTGCGATCAAAGAAGCGTTATCCAGCAAGAATCGGCAGGATGACGTCGCTCTCCCGATGTTTGATCCAGCCACTACCGACAGCGGCGCAGCGGCGTGGTGTGCAGACATTGACAAGCTTGGAGAAGAGTTTGGTTGGAGCGGTTTAACTAAAGTCGCAAAAGCAGGTAAGGCCCTCAAGGGCTCTGCTTTAGTATGGTACGAGTCCTGGCAACCTCAGGAAGGTCGGTCATGGGAAATTTTCAGTACTGAATTAATTTCACTGTACCCGGAAAAGAAAAATCTCTCGGCACGATTATATAAAGCTGTAACATATTGTTCAGACTATGCTGATTCTTATTGCGAGTATGCAAGAGAGAAGCTTAGGTTATTAAAGAACACTAAAATTGTATTTTCTGAGTCTCAGTTAATAGAACTGGTATGTGGAGGTATTCGAGACAATAATGTGAAAATGGCATCTTTCAACAGTAGTGTTAGGACAACATCAGAATTAATAGCTTTGTTTTCTGCTTATGTAAAGACTAAAAAGCGACCATTAGATCAATCGCCTGATGATTCGTCTGGACATAGTAAGCGTTTCAAGCCAATACCAAAATTCGAAGAGAAATTTCAGGATAAAAAATGTTTTACATGTGGTGAGAAGGGACATTTCCGCTCACAGTGCACTAAAACTAGCGAACCAACTTCTTCACCTCAGAATGTTAAAAAATGTACAGTTTGTAAGAAGATAGGACATGATGAAACCACTTGTTTTTTTAATCGCGTTAATTCGGACAAAAAGCAATTAAACTCTGAAAAAAATCAATGACTAGATAATCGAGTCAATATTTTAAGTAATATTTCAAATTTTAAGCCTACTAGTGTCAGCATTCGCAACATGTCAATAGACTCTTTTGTCGATACGGGAGCAAGTTGTAGCATTATACGGGAATCTATTGCCAAACGACTAAATTGTGTTTTTTTGCCATGCTCAAAATACATAAATGGAATAGGTAACGGGAAAATACATATTTCTGCAATTATCACAGTGCCGGTTAAATTCGAAGACGTCTGTATAGAGCTAGATTTACATGTGGCCCGTGACCAAGATTTTCCATATGAACTTCTTATTGGTAGGAATGTAGTTAGTCACCCAGACATTCAAATTACAGTAGATTCCGAAGGTTGTAGGCTAGCATGGAAGGAACTGGCTTCAGATGCTACTATATACTTAGCGAATGATAATCCATACCATGTTTTTGATGAGCTTCAATCTTGTATACAGAATTTGGACACCAATTTACAAGAAAGTATTATTAAAATATTTAAAAAACACCCTAACGTTTTGCCTACACCTACTCATATTGGTAATGTTCAAACTGGGCAATTACATTTGAGACTTAAAAATGGTGAAGTAGTAAATTATAGACCGTATAGGTTAGCCCCCATTGAAAGACAGAAAGTAAGCATAATAGTTAAAGATTTACTTGACAAAAAGATCATTCGCGAAAGTCACTCGCCATTTGCTAGCCCAATTTTACTAGTTAAGAAAAAAGGGGGCGATGATCGATTATGTATTGATTACCGTTCGTTAAATAAGTTAATAGAAAAAGACAGGTACCCACTACCATTAATTGAAGATCAAATCGACCGTTTGGGTAATGCAAAATTCTTTATATCTATAGACATGAAGAATGGCTTTTATCAAATTCCTGTAGCCCTAGATTCAGTAAAATATACAGCTTTCATAACACCCGATGGACATTACGAATTTTTAAAAATGCCATTCGGTATTTGTAACGGTCCAGCTGTTTTTCAACGGGCAATAACCAAAGCGGTTCAACATTTGAAATTTTTGCTAACGTATATTGATGATTTGTTGATTCCATTTACCAGTATTGAGGAGGGTCTTTCATATTTAGAACTCACAATAGAAGCACTTTCTATAGCCGGATTTACCATAAACTTAAGTAAATGCAAATTTTTTGTTAATGAAATTCAATATTTAGGTCGGCATATATCGAAGGAGGGAGTTAGACCAAGTAATGATAAGGTTTTAGCCCTAGTAAATTCTCCTACACCTAGAACTGTAAAACAAGTGCGCCAGTTTATGGGCCTCGCTAGCTATTTCCGAAAATTCATTCCTGAATTCGCTTTCCGTACAGCTTGTATCACCCAATTAACCAGTAACAATCAAAAATGGGAATGGGGGTATAAACAAGAGGCTGCTCGAAATTATGTAATACAATGTCTAACTTCCAAACCATTACTAAGCATTTATAATCCCGATTTGCCAACTGAATTGCATACGGATGCTAGTTCTCTAGGTTACGGCGCCATTCTATTACAAAAAGATAATAATAATGTCAATAAAGTCGTAGCATATTTTAGTAAACGTACTTCTTCAATTGAATCTAGATATAGTTCATATGATTTAGAAACGTTGGCTATATATAATTCTTTAAAACAATTTAGAGTTTATCTATTAGGTATAAAATTCAAAATCATAACCGATTGTAATGCCATTAAATCTACGGCAAATAAGAAAGATTTATCTCCGAGGGTAGCACGTTGGTGGACGTATCTGCAGGACTTTGATTTTGAGATAGTCTATAGAAAGGGCAAATACATCAGCCACGTTGACTTTCTTAGTCGTAACCCTGTTGAGGTACCCATCCCTACTACCCCCGCTTGTTCGTTCCATTCAGTAAACCTAATTTCAAATGACTCTCGATCTTGGCTTGAAATAGCTCAGCAGAGTGACCCGGAAACTCTTTCGTTAATTCAACGGGCTGAGGTAGGAGATTTGGATGAAAACCAGTACGTTGTATTAAATAATTTATTATATTACAAGGCTGATCCGAACGCTTCACCGAAGTTGTTTGTTCCCAGAAACAATAGAATTCCTTTGTTGAGACTGTTTCACGACGAAAATTGTCATGTTGGTTTTTATAAAACATTAGATAAAATTAGAGAAAATTTCTGGTTTCCATCTATGGCAGCATTTGTTAAAAAATATTTATACCATTGCTTAATTTGCGTAGAGCGTAAAGGGCATACAGGCCCAAAAGAAGGACTATTACACCCAATATATAAGTCAGCGGTGCCTTTCCATACTATTCTAACGGTGCTAACGATCCCAAGTGGGTGTTGACCCGACACACCCGCTAACCCTCTTCAAGGGAAGGCAATCCGTTGGAAGGGCTCTGACTGCGGCCTTGGGGGATCTCCTAGTCGCAGTCTGGTAGCACCTAACCCCCGTTTGTCCACAGCTGCACCCGGGACGTCTGGGTGTCTCTACCCCAGCGGCCCGGATCGGTCGCAAGACCCATAGGGCCCTGTCGCACAATAAGACTGGCGACAGGTTTACAAGCTTAGGGCACACCTTAGGTACTCACCTCCCTGTATCACCCACAGGGAGAGAACACATCCCCGGGTTATCCCACCCGGGGAGTTAGGTACTGGTATCGCTAGATAGGCAAACAGAATAGGCCCTTCAGGCAATTCTCAGACAGTCGTGTCGCTGGCAAGTTTGTTTGTGTTTTTCTTCTTGCCAGTAACACTAGGAAAAACACAAGGGTGGGTTCGTTTTTACGGGGAACTGTCTGCCCGGGGAGTTCACGTTTAACGTGTCTCCTCGGGACTAGGTAGTTAGCTCTTAGTTAGCTCACTATTAGGATACTAGGCTGTTAGGCTCCCCCTGCCAATATGGCTTACCGCAACGTACCACTTAACGCGCATTTCGACGACCTGATACAGGTACTGTTAGCTGATGACAGTCCCTATATCCAGGAAAAATACGCGAACCTCTTTACTCCTTTTAAAAAGGATAGTTATAGAGCCCTCAGGAAGGAATTTCCTTCTAGGTCGCCCACGCGCTCCCCCGACCCGTTAGCTCAATCCTCCGACATGGAGATAGTTGAGTCCCAACCAGCCCCTGAGAGCTCTCCGGAGACCTCCGGCACCAACTCCTCGTCCTCAGAATCTGAGGACTTTCAGTTGGTGCAGAAGGGCAAGAGGAAGAAGGGAAGGCAAGCGAAGGCCGGTAAGGCCAAGAAGGCCGTCACGGACTTCAATGCGCCTCCCCTTGCTCCCCTAGCCTCCCCGCCCCCGTCCGGTGTTACTGCACCCCCAGCTGCCTCCCAGGGCAGCCGCCCGTCCAGCCCTATGGCTATTTCCTCACCGCAAGGTGCGGCTCCTGTCAGCCGCCCTGCAAGCCCTATGGCTGCTTCTCAGCCAGCCCCCACTTCAGCTGCTCCTTCTTCAAAGAAGCAGTTAAAACCCCCGGCTCTGTACATCCAGGAGAAATCCAGATGGACAGAAATCTCCAAGATGTGTGTTGATCGCAAGATCAACTACACCAACGCCACCTCTACCCTTCAGGGTATCAAGGTGAAGACCCCCACGTCCACGGACTTTAGAAGTCTCGTCCACGCGCTTCGTGGAAGGAACGTCGCCTTTCACACGTATAGTCTCCCTGAGGAGAAGCCGACCCGTGTGGTCATCAAGCGGATCCCCAAGGAGATTCCCTCCCAAGATATCCTGGAGGATCTCACCTCCCAGGGTATTCCCGTTTCGGCGGTCCACCGCCTTCACAAGAATAGGTCCCAAGGGGGTGACGAGTACGACATGGTACTCGTAATATGTGACCCAGTTGAAGGGCACCACCCCATCTTCAAAGTCCGGTCAGTATGCTCGCTCTCGGGCATCATCATTGAGAGGCCTAAAAAGCTTAAAGTCGTCGGGCAGTGTCATCGCTGCCAGCTTTATGGCCACAGCCAAAAGCACTGCTACGCACCGCATAGGTGCGTAAAGTGCCTCGGCGATCATGCCACGGCAGACTGCACCCGTCCTAAGGACAGGAATCTCTGCACAGAGCCGCCTAGTTGCGTCCTGTGCGGTCAGTCTGGCCACCCGGCTAACTACAGGGGCTGTCCCAAAGCCCCCAAACAGTCCGCTGGTAAGTTGGCCAATCGCGCCAACCAACGCCAGCAGAGGGAAGCTCCCTCTTCCTTTCAAGTCCCCTCCAAGGTCCTCCCCGAGCGTCTCAGCCCGCAGAGGCCCTCCCCATGGAACATGCTGAACCATCAGCAAGCGTTCCCAGCCCTCGCGAAGTCCCAACCCAACCCCCCCATGCCCGGTCTAATGGAAAACCCTGTACCAGCGCCCACTCCAGTGGTCGCCCCTCAGGCCCTTCCTAAAACCCGCGCTCCCGTCACTCAAACCCGCGCTCCCGTCGCTCCAACCCGCGCTCCTGCTTCACAGGAATCTAACCTCAAATACTTGATGAAGTATCAGCCCCTTTGCACCCCTGAGGCCGACCGCATGGTGGCCGAACTCAGGGCTGCAACGGACCTTCAGCAAGTAGTTGATATCATTGATGCCTATCCGGTCATCAAGTCAGCCTTAAGCAACCTTAGTTTCGCGCCGTAATGGATATTACACCCGGAATCTCTTGCACCCAACCCCGGTCCCTTAGATTAGGTTACTTTAACGCCAACGGCATGAGAGGTCAACGCGACGAGATCGCCTCTTTCCTCCGTGACCACAACGTTGATGTACTCCTCATCCAGGAGACCTTCCTTAAACCCAGCCACCGCGACCCTAAGATTGCAAACTACCGTTTAGTTCGCAATGATAGGTTACGTTGCCACAAGGGTGGCACTCTCATTTACTTTCGCAAGGAACTGCACTGCATCCCTATCGACCCCCCTCCTTTAAAGTCCCTACTTGAGGTTTCAATCTGTCGGCTAGCTATGACCGGTCATCAACCGATCCACTTAGTGTCTGCTTATTTGGCCCCTTCTAACACGTCGGAAGATCACAACCTCCTGGTTAATGATCTCACCCTCCTTTTCGGCTTAAGTGACTCCGTGATCATCGCGGGCGATCTTAATGCCAAACACCCAGCCTGGAACAGTAGAATGACGAACCCGAGAGGGAAAGTCCTCTACGATCTAGGTCTGTCTCTCAACTTTGACCCGATCGCTCCTATCGAGCACACCTATTATCCCGACACTCCCAGCTATCATCCTGACGTGCTCGATATAGCGCTACTCAAGAACGTGAACCTTCGGTTACACTTGATTGAGACGTTACACGAGCTCCATTCCGACCATCGTCCAGTGCTCATGCACTTGATTCCTCGCTCGGGTATCATTGACCCCAGCCAACCCCCTCCCACCACTCTCACCACTGACTGGAGGAAAGTAAGCGATATGCTGAAATCTGAAACGTCACCGCTTCTTGATGGTATTCCCGACCATATTGTCTCTGTCGCAGACACCGAGGCCGCAATCAACTCGTTTACAGAACACGTTCAGTCCATACTGAAGGATTGTTCTCGAGAAGTACCAGCGATGAGCGATCAACGCTGGATACTTCCCGACGACATTCGTGAACTGATAAGCGAGAAGAATGCGGCCATACGTGCCTACAGCTCTTGGCCCTGCGAAGCGAACAAGATTCACATGCGTTCCTTACAGCGTGCTGTAAAGAAACGCACCAGTGAGTTTCGTTCGAGTCAATGGGACAAAACGCTCAGCGAACTTGAGCCCACTCACCTAGCTTTCTGGCAGCTTCAGAGGAAGTTGCGCACCTCGGAAGAGGTTTCTTCTCCACCCCTCATCCGTCCCGATAAGAGCGTCGCTTTTGACGACTCTGAAAAAGCAGAATGTCTGGCCGACAGTTTGGAATCCCAATGTTCACCGAGCACTCTACCAGTAGACAAACAGCACCTTGATGAGGTGGATGCAGAAGTCGAACGTAGAGCATCGCTTCCCCCTGTAGAAGACCCCGATGACCCTCTCCCCGTCATCACCCCGGAAGAGGTCAAAGATATCATAGATAAGTTACAGCCTCGGAAAGCCCCAGGCGCCGATGGCTTCACTAATAGAGTTTTTAAAGCCCTCCCCGCCCGGCTCATAGTCCTTTTGGCTGCCATCTTCAATGGCGCCCTGAGCAACAATATGTTCCCCCAAGCGTGGAAAGAGGCCACTGTTATAGGTATTCCCAAACCTGGGAAACCGAAAGCCCAGCCTTCGAGCTACAGGCCGATCAGTCTCCTGAGTGCTCTCGGCAAAATCTATGAAAGGCTTATTTATAAGCGTCTCAGAGATTATGCCGAGACAAAGGGCCTCATCCCTAAAGAACAGTTCGGCTTCAGGACCGAACATTCTTGCATACATCAAGTCCACCGCATCGTCGAACACGTTAGCGCTGGTTTCCAGCGCGGAGCGATGACGGGCGTGATGTATTTCGATATAGCGAAAGCCTTTGACAAGGTCTGGCACAATGGCTTATTATATAAGCTATACCAACTCGGTGTGCCTGACCGTCTCGTGCTCATCTTACGAGACTTTCTGTCAAACCGTACCTTCCGCTACCGTGTGGGTAAGACGTTATCCTCTCCCCATCCTATCCGTGCCGGAGTCCCTCAGGGCTCCGTTATCTCTCCCCTCGCGTTCACGTTGTATACTAGTGACATCCCCAAGAACAAGAAGGTTCAGTTAGCCCTATTTGCCGACGACACGGCAATTTACTATACCGGCCGTTCTATGACTAACATCCGTCGCATCCTCCAAACAGCTGTCGACTCGCTCGGCGCTTGGTTCAGTAAGTGGAGGATTGAGGTTAACCCTGACAAGAGCCAGGCAGTTCTGTATTATAAGGCACGCCTTAAGCGTTCGCCAGGTCCCCCCGTCACCATGTTTGGCAAGCCTATCCCTTGGGAGAAGCAAGCCAATTATCTTGGAGTTATACTTGACGACCATCTGTCATTCAAGGCTCATATCAAAGCAGCTCGTGACCGAGCTGCCTTTGCTATGGGCCGACTCCATTTCATGATCACTAGGAAGAGCAAGTTGTCACTCAAGTGCAAGTTGCGTCTTTACACCGCAGTCATCCGTCCCATCATGACATACGCTTGTATCGTATTCGCTCATGCCCACCCGCGTCATATCCACACGATGCAGACCTTGCAGAACCGATTCCTCCGTAAGATCACCGGTGCCCCCCCGTACGTCCGTAACGACAGTCTACACGTAGACCTTAGAATCCCTACCGTTAAGCAGTTCATGAAACGCCTGTCCAAGCGTTACTTCGACACTGCCATCAAACATAGGAACCCCCTAATCGCATCGGCCGCCCGGTACGACCCATCGCGTATTAGCTCAGTCCAACGTCCGCGTCACACTTTAGTCACCCCCGACGATCCGATCACTATCTTGCAAGAGAGTAGGAAAGATACCAGTACAGTTCGTAGATTGTACAAATACAAACCGAAGACCTTCCGACCTCGCCGCCGAGGTCCGGCGCGTAATCCTAAGTCAATCCCTCCCCGACCCTTGCCTGAGCCAGCCCGCGATGCTGAGCCTTTAGCAATAAAACAGTCCCTAAATAAAGACAACCAGATCCAGCCTGTCCCTTTGCTGCCCCCAGCGACGCCCTAAGCCGAGGTCCGTACCCCACAGGGGGTGCCCTTAGAGCGCTGTCGCTTAGTTTTTAGTCATTTTTGCCCTGGCTGGAGGCCTTAAATTCAAGGCATCCACAGGACTTGCCCGGTTAAGCAGAAGCCAGTCTTCGTAGACTGAACTGCGAGATGCCCTATCCAAAAAAAAAAAAAAAAAAAAAAAAAAATCCATACTATTCACTTGGATTGTACAGGGCCTTTCCCTCAATCAGCAGATGGTTATAAGTATATTTTGCTTATCATTGACGGCTTTACTAAATTCTGCATCCTAAAAAAGCTTAAAACTTTGGGGGCTGATGAGTTAGTACCTGCGATTCGGGACACAATTACCCTGTTTGGTACCCCGTCGTTAGTAGTAACTGACCGCGGTACTAACTTTAGCTCCAATTTAGTCCGTTCATTATTTCGAGACTTAGAAATAGAGCACCACATGATAGCCACCGGGACACCACGAGGTAACGGTCAAGCCGAAAGATACGTCTCAACTGTAATCAATATGCTGACTACTAGGTGTGGTAATGTGTCAGATTGGCCGAACGAAGTATGGAAAGTACAGCAGTCCATAAATACGACCATTCAAAAATCTACGGGTTTTTCCCCTATACGACTATTAGTTGGTAGTAATGCAAATATACCTTGTGTTCAGGCTCGTTTAAACGAAATTTATGGTGTTCACGCTGCTCAGCAAGATTATGACGTTCTAGCAGATCGAGAGCTTGCTCACAATCGTCTTAGGATAGTGGCACAAAAATTTAAAGAACGTTTTGATACAGTACGCCGACAAAAAAAAACTTATCATGTTGGGGATATTGTTTATGTTTATCAGGATCATAGACGGCACGAAAAGCTAAAACCAAAATTTAGGGGGCCGTACGAAATTCATGAAATTTTAAACAATGATCGTTATAGTTTGCGTGGCAGAGGTCAAAGGAATCTCATAATTTCTAAGGACAAGCTCCGATTTTGGCCAGGCGAAATGGTCTATGAAAATGCTACTGTTGAAGATGCTATTTAGGTCCCATAATACTGATAATTATGAATAATGACTGTTTGTGGCTGTGCCTGTGGCTGTGCCTGTGGCTATGCCTGTGGCTGTGCCTGTGGCTATGCCTGTGGCTCTGCCTGTGGCTGTGCTTATGGCTGTGCCTGTGCCTGTGGCTGTGCTTATGGCTGTGTCTGTGGCTGTGCCTATACCTGTGGCTGTGCCAATAATAAATCAAAGTAATTGATTGCTAGAAATGTGCTTAGTACATAGCAGAATTACCACATTGTTCTAATCTTTAATTTACTTGATTTTTTTTTGTTATATGATTATCGTATGAAATTAATTATACTTCAAAATGTACTTCGAGAACGAAGTACATATCAGAATGGCCGTGTTATATATTTACATTTTTAGCACTATATTTTTGTTTATCCACATTAATTATTTAAGTAAAATTCAATTTGCTTGATTCCGGAAGTTGTTTCGGTTGTGATTCAAATCATAAAATCATTGTTAAAACTACTTTTACACTATTTATTTATAACGATATCTACAATTATAGTTTTTGATACAGTTATATTGCTTTAGTTAAATAAATTAAGTAAAGAATAGTCAAAATGATCAATTTTGAAGACGTTTTCTTTGTACCGACGGCTCGATGACGTCACTTGTTTACTACTGCCTATAAAAGCTAGAACCCAACCGCTTGGGCATCATTCTTTGTCGAGCCTTCGGACCGAGCAGATCTCCAGTTAAGTATTTCTTTCCTGTTTCTTATTGTTGTATATGTATGACTATAAATATACTATTGCTATGTTGTATTTCTCCTAAAATAATGTGTGAAATGATTGAATAATGATATCAGTTATACTTCTGATATCATTATTTACGTGTAATTTAATTGTTGAATTGATACACCATAATTTTCCTTCTGGGTTAATAAAGGTTTAGTATCGATGTTAATAAAACTCTAATTTTGTTTAAAGTAAATACTTGCCGTTTATTAATCTTTTTAAATACTTGTCATAAATGAATCTTAATTACTGAAATGGTTTATGTAAGGTAAATACTTGAAATTAATACATCTTAACTATATTGAAATGGTTTATATGTAAATAAATACTTGTTATAAATTGCTTGAATCTTATTTTCATAATAGTTACCCCCTTTTCTTTGCTAACACACTCACAAATCTTCTCTCGAATTATATGCGCCTAAACATCTTCAGCGTTCATAAGCGCCTAACCATCTTCAGCTTTGGTCTCTCCTTCCGGATAGACGCTGCCGCATCCTTCTTACAAATGCAGAATCCACTTGCTCGTCTATCCATTTCTTATGCTTTTGTATGATTTTCTTGTAAATTATTGCAAGAATCACAATAAGCAACAGCACCAAAAAGGTCGTCATCGAAATGTTAATTAGTTTTATGTGATTTTCTTGCTCTGTTTCACTGGCGCTGTTATTGCCTCCTGAAGCGTTTTGGGCGATGATAACCTCCTTATCCTCAGTCTTCGAATAACTTTTTCCCATTTTCACTCGTGCTTATAATATTCCAATTGTTTTACATTGTAACTCGCCATGAAGTATGCAGGTAGAATCAAACACGTCTGTTCAATACAAGCGTTTATTACTGACTACCCTAACATAAGGCTCTACTTATTCAAAGTACATTTATGCACTTCACTAAGGTTACCACTTGATTCGTCGTGATCTAAGCATATTTCGCCTTATGATAAGACAAATGATGCCAAATTTACGGTTGCATTGACCAAATATGTACGTCGTTATATGACGTAATGTTACCGTTCAATCAGTCGTAACTTGACCATGTTTTACCTTATTATAAGGTGAATATTGCCATACTTACGTTTATATATGCCGTATATGTACGTTGTTATATAACCTAAGGTTACCATTTGATTCGACGTGATCTAAGCATATTTCGCCTTATGATAAGACAAATATTGCCAAATATACGGTTGCTTTGACCAAATATGTACGTCGTTATATGACGTAATGTTACCGTTCAATCAGTCGTAACTTGACCATGTTTTGCCTTATGATAAGGTGAATATTGCCATGTTTACGTTTATATGTGCCGTATATGTACGTCGTTATATAACCTAAGGTTACCATTTGATTCGTCGTAATCTAAGCATATTTCGCCTTATGATAAGACAAATATTGCCAAATATACGGTTGCTTTGACCAAATATGTACGTCGTTATATGACGTAATGTTACCGTTCAATCAGTCGTAACTAGACCATGTTTTGCCTTATGATAAGGTGAATATTGCCCTATTTACGTTTATGTGTGCCGTATATGTACGTCGTTATATAACCTAAGGTTACCATTTGATTCGTCGTAATCTAAGCATATTTCGCCTTATGATAGAGCAAATGTGGCCACATAATACGTTTATATTGCCGAATACATACGTCGCTGAAAAACTTTATGTTTACGTTCAAATTGTTGTGACTGAAGTATATTCCGCCTTATTATAAGGTGAATATTGCCATGCTAAAGATTATTTATGACGCTTTCGAAAGTTTGTTTATGACTTATGTTTACGTTTGTTTAGTTTTTATTGAAGTATATGTCGCCTTAATTTAAGTTAAATATTGCCATAATTGCGGTGATATTCACCACATATTCGACGTCGTAAATTTAAAGCGTTTTTTGTAGTCCATTACTGCTGTATTAACAGTATAAAGTTAAATTCCAAGACTGCCTTACGGTAAGACATTTTTGTCGGTTAGTGTTTATCATAAAAGACGTACCATTTTAACGGAAACGCCTAGCTAAGCCAAAATAACCGTAAGCGTTACAAAATCGCCTCGCGACATTACAATTTAGCCGTCGAAGGCGGAATACACCTTAAGCCAGAAATCAATTTTTCTCAGTGTAGCTTCTGCCAGCGGCTTCACCCGCGTGATGTTTGATAATTGTCCCATGGGATCTTACGACCGGGATAAAAAGTGTCCTATGCTTTAATCTAGGTTATAAATTATCTGTGTGCAAAGTTTCATCCAAATCCGTTCAGTAGTTTTTGTGTGAAAGAGTAACAAACATCCATCCATCCACACTCACACACTTTCGCATTCATAATATTATTAGGATTAAGAATTTGAATTTTTTATTTGTTTTATAATAAAAAGAGGAGTTCGTGGCTATTTAGTAACAGCCGTTTGGGCCGATCTTTAGGTTAAGCCATGCTTACCTAGATTGGTCTGTGGATGGGTGACCACCCTTACATTTTCCGAGACATGGAGGAATCTCGGTATGTAAGGGTGGTCACCCATCCCAGCACGTTCTTCAGTTGGTCCTGGCTGTCATTTTAGATCTTTGACAGTCGTTGTATTCAGTGGCCCAAAAAGTCTGACAACCAGTTTTACCAAGGGGTAAGTATCGTATTACCCAGTACGTACTAACTGGGTTGCCGTAGCGAAGGGTCAATTTATGTAAGAGGTAAGCCGGAGGACATATCTTTAATGTATTATTTGATTATAATTATAATATTGACGGTGCCATTTTTTAAAGGGAATCCGGTAGGAATCGGGTTGTATGGAACCTTCGCCACTGCTGGGTTGTGATATTCAGATTGGCAGTCGCTTCATTAAAAATACAGGTACTCAGCTGCATCCGGTTAGACTGGAAGCCGACCCCAACATAGTTGGGAAAAAGCTGGGCAGATGATGATTGTAATAAAATAAATGTTTTATCTTACATTTTCTTTCACTTATGATATAAACAAACAACTTCATTCTGGCCCCAGCCAGCTGTTTCGCAGAAATCTGATACGCAACCGTCGTAAGCGCAGTTCGGATCACAGCGTTGATACTCCACTAATTTATGACACTCACAATCACTTTTACTGCCTTCTCAATTACTTCGCTTCCTGCACAAATCACTGTTATTAATATTACTAGTAATTTTATTGTTCATTCTGAGAAATTCAATCTCTTATCAATGATGAGGTGCGTCAGTCTGGCTTCGATTCACATTCATACTGTTCAAATTATTTTTAGGAACAATTGACAGTTGAATACTTAGCGGTTATTTAGTGCCAGAATCTGTGACAAATACCAGTTTTTAACCCCCGACGCAAAAACGACGGGGAAGTTTGACGTGGCTGTATGTGTGTGTGTGTGTCTGTCTGTGGCATCGTAGCGAATGAACCGATTTTGATTTTGTTATTTTTGATTGAAAGGTGAATTAGTCGGGAGTGTGAGCTGTTTGATAAAAATCAATCCAAGATGGCCGCCGCCACAAATTGGCAGATTACATATTTATTCAGGAACTCCCTCAATATGGGTACATAAAAATAAAAAGCTTGACTAGTAAAATACTTACCCTATAATAAATTTCAAATCTAAGATGGCCGCCACCAAAAAATGATGATCTGCTCCAAAAGACCATCTTCTTGGCAAAAATGAAAATATGTTCTTTTTGTCGGACTTTGTTGAAGGGAGATGTAAAGCTTTCGATCCCCAGGCAATTAGGCTTCGATTTCCAGGTTGGGCAAAGAGTTAGCTTCTACTAGAAATTGTTAGTCTGGTTATGTCTCCAATTGAAGGCAATAGGCATCGGACGACAGTATCAAAAAATTGCAAATCTATTTAGTCTGTCAGTTAGAGTATTGGAAAATAATGGACGAGGATTTTTTGTTTTTTTTTTTTTTAAGTCAATGAATATTGACCAAGATATAACGCATCAACACTCGGGAGTGGGGGCTCGTGACGACAGAACGCGCTACAAATTATACCAAGGCGTGACGTATTAAGAATTTTAAAAGCGTCGTATTTTCGTCAATTTTGGTTTAGGTAAGTAACAAAACAAAAAATATGACAGTTATATTATCAAATTAGTTTTTTTTTGTCGTCTTTAAAAACGCTAAACGCATTAAACGCTAATCTTACCTATGTCTTGAAACTTAGCATTACTGGCCATATTATTTTGCGTGCAGCTAGCTGCAAGAGATACAACTCTGTTTACCACTTCTTCAGGGAATTCATGCGTGCTGTAACAGTAATTAATACCCAATAACCTAAAACGGTGCTGAAACAATCATAAATCATGAAACTGAAGAATTATGATCACTGAAATACTTAAACGCAGTCATCCGGGAACGTAATACATTTTCACAAACACTAGGCTACACTTAAATGAATGGCAGATGATTTTCAACCCTCTGTTCAGCACCTAGAGTAAAAATTCTAACGGTACAGACATTCGCGTTTGGGTGACGCTTTAAGTTGATGAAAACGGGGCATTAGTCGGTTTTTGAAGCAAATACGTAAATTGGTGTGTGTTTATAAATAATTAATTGGCAAGATCGTTAACTACTAATTATCGACACGGTATTGTTAAGATCTAGTCGCTTTGTTAATAATTTATGTTTGCACATCTCTTTTTGTTGTATAAATATGTTTATTTTATTTTTAGCTCATAGAGAACTTCATATATTTTTAATTTATTTTTTTAGTGATTAGAAACTTTATTATACTTATGTAAAATAGAAATGTAAGTACATTATTTACAAATTGCAAAAATAAACGAAACTATCTAACTTTAACTAAACACTTCAAAAAATGGCCTCAAAAAACTCCTTCTCAACGCTGTCAACTGGTAATGTCCCCAAAGGACTGGCAGCTTTACCACGCTGAATGGCAACGCAAACCTTTGACCGAGGTAAAAGCCAGCCCAGTTAGCAAGTTTACATAACCATAACCATGCCAGCCACTAGGATCAATATTCAAATTAACCTGTGTTTGCCTAAATTGGTCTGTGGATGAGTTTAAAGGTCAGATAGGGAGTCGCTTCGTGTAAAATATTGGTACTGAGCTGCATTCGGTTGGACTTGAAGCCGACTCCAACATAGCTGGGGAAAAGGCAGGCAGATGAGGGAAGATTTTTTGTAAAATATTAGACATGACCTTGGACTATCAAATGTTTGATCTTTAGAACAATCACGAAGTATGTTCTGCAAAAGTATATGATGAGGATCACTATTCGACGGCCCGAATAGGGTAGTGGTCACTACCACTACCCTATTCGGGTCGTCGAATAGTACTACTAATAGTGAAAATGTAAGGCAGTCTCTGCCTTACGTTTTAAGGGTCCTGGGTTCGAATCCCGGTAGGAGCAAATGTTCGTGTGATGAGCATGGACATTTGTTTCCGAGTCATGGATGTTTATATGTATAATAAGTATGTATTTACAAACAAAAAGTATATTATATAGTATATCAACTATCTGGTGTCCACGACACAAGCCTTGCTTAGTGTGGCACTAGATGGCGCTGTGTGTTAATGTCCAGCGATTTTTCTTTATTTTTATTTAGTAGTTTTTGTTTCTTTGTTTTTTTTTATAGTAGTGACAGCTCAGTGGTGTGACAGTCGGACGGCCTAGTCATAGGTTCCAAGTTCGAACCCAGGACGCGCACCTCTGATTTAGGATACATGCAGTGCGTATATTGTTTACCTAATTATCACTTGCTTCGGTGAAGGAAAAAATCGTGAGGAAACCAGCATGCATGACAGATATACAGGGTGTAAACCACCTCATCACGAAACCTTCAACTAAGCATTCTGTACATCAAAATAAGTAACTTTACGCAAAAATTATTGCTGGGAAACAACTTTTTTTTTATTGGGTCGAAAAAACATATTTTGTAGTAGAACTCAATGTAACGCACTTAAAACATTGTGCTGATGGATGGATTGTATAGTACAGGGATCGTGGAGGTGTTTAAAGTAAAAATCTTACAATAAAAACTGGATATTTAAATAAAAAGTTGTCAAAAAGTTGGAACTTTGACCCCCAATATCTCCGTAACTAGAAGGTTCCCAGGTATGGTGTAGAACAAAAAAATTATCGCAATGCCGCTGACGGGGAGAACTAGTGCCTTTCGGCTTCGTGAAGAGGTGTTTTACACCCTTTATCTTGATGGGGTATAAAGCTAAGTCAGAGGACCCAAATGGCGCCATAAAAACTCTGACACCAGGTTACGCATTAGCCACACGATTAAGAGAAGTAATAGGCTAGTTTCCACCTTCAATAAATTGCAAAACTAATTAGTCCGTCAGTTAGAGTATTGGAAAATAATGGACACGTATTTTGTGTTTTCGTAAATCACTGAGTACTGACAAAGATAAAACGCATCAAAACTCGGGAGTGGGGGCTCGTGACGTCACAACGCACTAAAAACTATAGCACGGCGTGACGTATTGAGAATTTTAAAAGCGTATATTTTTTTATAATCTAACTGACGGACTAATTAGATTATTTTTAGGCCAGGCCTGTTGGTCTAGTGGTTAGTGACCCTGACTGCTATGCCGAAGGTCGTGGGTTCGATTCCCACCCAGGACAAATGTTTGTGTGATGAGCACGATCATTAGTTCTGTGTCTGGGTGTAATTTATCTATAATATGTATGTATTTAGAAATATATAAGTATGTTTATCAGTTGTCTAGTACCCATAACACAAGCTCTGCTTAGCTTGGGACTAGATGGCCTTGTGTGATAGTTGTGGAATATTATTATTATTATTTATTTATTTATTTATTTATTTTAGGACACAAGCCTATTGCTGGTAGTCCTAACTTCCTAAGAATCCAAGGTAACAACTATACCAGACGGTAGAGCAGTCAGTTCTCCAAACAAATAAAAAAGAATCTTGTGATTATCTTCAGGCATATTACAAGGTTTTCAGTCTTTGGTTAATAACAGAGTCTTGGTATTCTTTTACCATAAAAGCCGTGATAGGGTGCTATCATCATCATTTTGGGCCTATATCAGTTCAAGGCTTCAATAAAGGTTCAAGGATCAGCAATTATCATCTAGCTCATTACCAGCCAGCGACAAAGTTCATCATTCCATCTAGTCTTGTGGTACTGTCATACAATTTCTTACATCTTCTTTTCTGGTAAATAATTAGTTGCGTAAAATGCAAAAGAAATGCTCATATATGCGTTTATTTGCTCACAATTGGTGTTCATGCGTACTTGTTATCTTCAGTAATAATATATCTGCCCGTCTGCATTCCCCTTAACCGAGCAATTACACAGAAATCAGGGTAAGCACGATACGTTGGGAGGAAGTATTTTAACAAGCGGTTTTACTTACTAATAGCCCACTTAACTTGTGATTACTTATCGCAAAAACTACGCTCATATATCTGCAGCATTACACGGAAATTATTATGACAGCCCTACATTTTGAGACAACCATTTTGACAAGACTATCCATTGCTGATCCAGTTCAGGTCTCATAAGAAAGTTGCCATGCAAAATCAGTATTGAACATCGACAAAGAAATTAGGGTGTTCTTTTTTTAAAACCTTTTTGTTGCGTTCAGATCTCACCGCCTGTAATTTCGAAATGAATGCTTATGGTCTTCAGAATATCTTTGACAATGATCGTAAGCGGCAAAGGTAAAATGGAAATAAGGACCTTAAATATTACGATAAAAGACCAAGATGTTTAGTGTTGGGTATTAAGGACCAATTCCGAGTTCAATATTTTCATGGATGATGCTTTAGCACCCAATTTTAAGGTGATTTACTGGTGCTTACCGGAATGACCACTCAAGTTAGTGATGTAGTATTTTTCGCGCTAATTTTCGATTAAACTCACTCTCTTATAAGTGCCCCTCCCCATTCAAATAGCTATTAAATGCTACAGAATAATCAACAAAAACAATTTTCACTCTAATCGTCTTAATAAACCAAACAGACTCTCCACTTTCTTCATCATAAAGTAAGTCATTTTCTGCTTTTGATAACTTAGGAGTAATTAAGAACAACTTCATCCAAGAATCCATCTCAATTCAGTTATCAAGTAAAATTAGGCTCTGAGTGCAATCACTGTTGCATCCCAACACTATAATCACTAAGACATAAAACTGCCTTGATACCTTGATACGAACTCTCTATAAAAAAACATAAATTAAAACAAGTCGGATTTCGCTTACAAATTGTGTCCAAATCGAGTTTATAGGTCATAAAACTAATGTGAGATAAAATGGTGAATTTATAATTAACATTAATGGCTTCAAACTATTAACGGCTACCGGAAAAACTCCGAATAGAGACATAAAAATAAATATATATGTAGATTCGGAGATAAACGTTTTTATATTGAATAAAACGTCACGATGCGATGTGTTGTCGGTTAAGAGGCTGCACTATTTGCACCAGCCATGAAATGGTCGAGATTGCATTTAGGTACCCACGACCACCAAGCCACCTAAATATTTTTTGTAGGATTCAAATGATGCAGGACTGATGAAAAACATCCAAAAAGATGCTTTCCTAAATTAATAATAATAATAAAAATCTTTATTTCAAAACATAGATAACATTGTTATAGACATCTTATGTTATATTGGAAGTAGAGAAAAATAACCTAACCCAAACCCAACCTAATGACCTCAAGCTAACAAGCGCGACTTGCGCTTGAGGGCATTCTGTTAGCCTGTGGCCTCCCACTGTTAGGCAAAGGCCCCTTGACTTCCGAATCCTGCTATCCAGGTTCAATGTGGACCACTGGTCGTTGGTTCAGTCCAGCTCGACCCGCCATCTCCTGCGAGGTCTACCGCGTCGCTTTCTGGCTGTGTCAGGGCTCCACATCGTGTATACCATTAATATATTTGAATATTATTTTGACATTTTCTTCTTCAAGTTTCACAACTTTATAGCTACCTACTACAAATAACCTCGATCTATTACTTATTTAAAGGGAGAAAACTTCATTCTGTTCATCGATTCCCAAAAATTCTCTAACCGTCTAACCCTTAACCGACCGGCCGAGATAAGGCGTATTCGGGTATATTTCCAAGTTAATTGGTATCGAGGCGGCGTGTTCACTAGAACACATATTTTTTGTTTGGGTGGGCACCTCACATGCATACTACTTATTCTTGATAATTTCTCGGCTTCTTTCATTTTAATACGGTGGCAATGTTTGTATTAAGATTACTTACTTCCTAAATAACAAAAACAGGTTACTCTATGAATATTAAACCTGCTTACTTGTCTGCATTTAAGAAACATCTTTATTTAAAGTATTCTTCGTGTGGTCTGAAGTTGAATAAGTGAACAATTTTCTTTCCTGAGTTGGCAATTCCGTTAGGCTGTGTTTTAACTATGGTTTTAACATGCAATAAGGGCCGTTTTCGTGTGTAAACACAACCTTAGAATAGGAACTGAAATGACTACAGAGCGGATAGAATAATTGTTGTTGCGTTTTTTCCGCAACTCGCCAACTCGCCTGTATGCTTAGTGCGAGTTTCATACTAAAATTCGAGTAACGTCGTGTATCGCGTAGATCGAGTTGACGTCGTCGATAGTGACAATCCAGTGAAGTAAGGACCGTTTCGAGCACATTGCTTACATTTGCATGTATAACGCGAGTGCAAGTTACAATTTCGACAGTTTTGACAGCTTAAATACGAAACACAGTCACTTGCTAGCGTGAAAGTTGTCACTTGAGATTTTGTGGTGAGAGCATCGTTAGAGTGGTCATAGAACAAAGTAATTTTGATTTAATTTTATATTGTGAATAAAACTTACAATGGAATCTCGTATTATTTCGTTTGGAGAATGTTTGAGACCGCAAAAGCACAAGATAAGCGTAATTTAACGCCACAAAAAAACACGTAAACAATGATAGAGTGCTCCACTACAAGCCACTCGGGCATTATTAGATCATTTGCTTAGATCTCCATGCCTAAAAACTAACAAACTTAGTTTTACGAACTTCACAGATGGATCAAGGTCACTCACTACACGCCAAAAGATATAAATTACACTAAGCAGTTAGTGTAATTTATATCTGTATAAGTTACCAACATTTCAAATTAGGACGGTCTAGTCTTTATTTTTAACAATAATGTTCAAAACTGTATGCAAATCACAACACAAACTTTCGTAAACACAAACAAAACTAATGACCATTGACCACAGATAAATAATGTCGTCTAACTTGTATAACCACAACTATTTGAATCGGCAGTCACTTCTGTCATGAACACAAAATACGACTGTCAGTTTATTTTGGCCGGTTACTAATGTACGCGCCACTTCTTGCAGGGAATGAACGCGAAACGAATGAACGTATTCTAGAATCTCACACTCGCAAGTTAACAATTATCGATGCGCTTAGAAATATCACTCATAATATGTAGTTCACACGTATTACGCTAGGTGGCGCTTACTCAGCGCCATACAAATTTGCGTTAAACGATGACACAGTCGATACGTACATTACGTACAAAAAACTCGCACTAAGCATACTGATGTGCTACGATGACGCGGCTTAGGGTGGAACATGCTTGCCTAGAAGAAACCAACTCACTCGAACTTTGAAGAGATCTAGATTGTAATGATCTTGAAATAGAGAAGCCGACAGTAAATTCCACAGACTGATGTTTTATACATAATTAATTGTTCCAAAACTGTCGCTGTAATTTTTGCTGATCATTGTATTTATTTATTTAAACTTCATGTACAATTGTGGTACATAGGTTCAAGCATGTATTCTGCTTTAGCTACCTTTTGTTTCACCTAACTGAAAGTACGGAAGTGGAAAATACGTTGTTGAGGTTCAGCTTGGGACAGGTCCATTTCCTGCATTGATTGAGCGTAGCGACCTTGGGGTCTTTAACATACACGGTTTTTATTGCGTTGCTTATACGAGCTAAATTAGCAACTCTATTTGTGGTGGTTCAAACTTCGTTTGAAATGCTGTTAGAATAAAGTTCTAATCAGCTTGCACTACAAAGTGGTTGTTACGTCAGCCACTGCGGGCCATATAGCGCGAAATGAGTGGTTTCGATCGATTTACAAAAAAACTATTGATTGTATTAAAAAACTAAAACAGTATCATGCTAATATATTGCTTGTAGAATTATTTGCCAAAAAATCAGAATGATCGCATGCATATTAGTATGTTTTTTATTGTTTGAAAGATATTTTTAGAGGTAAGTTCGTGATTTCTTTTTATCGAGCCAAATTAATTGTATTATGTTTTCAAAACAGTATCATGCTAGCATATATCCTGAAGAATATCATATATTTTTCTGGTCTTGTTTATAGCAGTGAATCATATACTTTTAGTAATTATAAAACTCGCGTTTAGCTCGTGTAATCGCCTTAAAGGTTTTTTATTGAAACGATAACGTGGCCTAGGGTCAAGCACACTTGCCTAGAAGAAACCGATTCACTCGTACTTGATGGACGTGATATTTTACTCAAAAAGAGTGAACTATCAGTCTTTCCAGATCATGTACTCTTAAGCTCGGCTTATAGGTAGGTCTCAAATAAAAAGAGAGCTTTCTGCTTATTCCAACTTTCACATGAATCTTGAAACCTGTGTCGACCCGACACCCCTAACAAACAAGACGCCTATATTAATATTAATGAGAAAAAGTCAATTAAAACGTAATAAAAACATAATGATCGTAATTGCCTTTATGGATGGTCGTTAGTTTGCTTAATTATAGAAAATATTGTGGCCCCCTGTTGCGCCACAGTTGCCTAATTTGGGTATTCACAACACCTGTGTATTAATTTGTAAATTATAAAGTAGTTTACGTCAATTTACAACTTTATGTTTTAGCGAAACTCTTTGAGAATGCATTTTTATGACTTTTCCATATAAAATCGTATTTTAATGTGATATCTAAATCTATATGTCACCGTAAAATTGTCAAACACGTTATATTACAATATAATATAACATCTCGTTATTTATTTTTGATGTGCAAATTACGATTATTTTCTTTTTACGTAGTGAAAGATTTTACTATGTAAAAAGAAACATATATTTTTTAAAGTTTTTTTTCGTATGGAGAATGGAAGAATTCAGATTTTATTTCGTATGGAGGGAAAATATTATGTAACACATCAAATTAAATTCAATTAATATAAATGTCAGAATTATTATTATTTTTTTGGGAAATGTTGTAAAATAAAAACCGTAAACTGTATTTCTTTAATTAATAGGTCAACTTTAATCATAACAAATGACTATTAAAAGTGCACCTTATGGCAGTAAATTATGTACTACTGTGAACCGTTTCAAATTGTGTCCTTTCCTCACGCCAGTAATTCTTGAAAGGTAAGTCAGAGGTGTAGTACAAACACATTTTGTCAGATAATAAACACTAGCTCTACGCCCGCGACTTTGTCCGCGAAAATGGTGATAGTTCGGCTATTTTGCATGATATCAACATAATTTATAGCCTATGTTACTTGATAAAGATTTAGCTTTCTAATGGTGAAAGAATTTTTTTAATCGGTTGAGAAGTTCTTGAGTAAAATTGTAAAAAAAAAAAAAAAAACTTTCTTCTTTATAATATTAATGTATAAGTTTGGACAACGGGGACACGGATAACGGGGAGAATAGGCCTATTGCCATCAAAAGGGCACCAATCCTAACTCAGGGTTGCAACTGCCCGGCTAGCATGGGCAGGGGATAAAAATTTTATCCACCGGTTATTTCCACTTTTGTTTGAATTTTGTCCCTTGTCAGTGGAAATAACCGGTGGATAAAATTTTATCCCCTGCCCATGCTAGCCGGGCTGAGACATTAAACCTGATAGAAAAAACCCAATAATACTATTCTTGACCTGGACAAACTCTGCTTATCAATTTATCATTTAAGGCGATTACACGAGCTAAACGCGAGTATTCACTGCTTTAAACAAGACCAGAAAATATATGATATTTTTCAGGATATATGCTAGCATGATACTGTTTTGAAAACATAATACAATTAATTTGGCTCGATAAAAAGAAATCACGAACTTACCTTACATACTTAATATGCATGCGATCATTCTGAGTTAGTTTTTTAATCCAATCAATAGTTTTTTTGTAAATCGATCGAAACCACTCATTTCGCGCTATTTGGCCCGCAGTGGCTGACGTAACAACCACTTTGTAGTGCAAGCTGATAAGAACTTTATTCTAACAGCATTTAGCCACCACAAATAGAGTTGCTAATTTAGCTCGTCTAAGCGCCTTAATTATTGAACATAAAACTGCTCTTATCCTTAAACCACACATTAATGTCTCTATCGTAAAATAATCCCGATAAATTCCATCTAAGTGTGTTAAAAATTACAACAAAATATCTAAAACTTAATAATCTAAAATAATAAATCTTAGTTACTAAAAATCCGTTTTTACGATCACATAATTATCATCTCGTACACTTAAAAGGTAGCTTCTATTCATAAAATAAAATAAAAATCAGAAATTATCATAAAATAAAAATGTGGTGCACTATGGAGAAGAATATTAACTACTGGAGAAGTTGACCTGGCTTCTCCATGGGGAACAGAGGTCAGTGGGGCCACTAAATCGTGGCTCGTAAAATTTTACTGTCCATTTTTATGTTTGTTTGTGGCCCAATATCGGTTAAACCCTCCACAGTGGATTTGATTGCCTGCTTATTGACGGGTGCTTTGGGGTGCCACTGAAAGCGAGGAAAAGGCGTCAATTGGGTTAAAGTTCACATGTTTTCATAATGGTATCGTATCAAAATCTGCCAAGTTTATTGTAACTGAAATTCGACCCAATAGATACAATACGTAAAAACTTGGGTACTAATAAACTACATAGGTATTGTTTAGGTAAAACTACTATTTAGCTAATCTATACGTTAGACAATTTTTTCTTTGAGTCCATTTCACCAGACAAACTACGGATGGAAGTCTATCCAGTGACATTTTTTTTACACTCAGTGTATAATAGGGCTTAGTGAAAATACACGAGATTTATTAGAACTGTCATTGGAGTTCCATTTTCAAAACTAGGTAAACGTAATCTCACCTTACTCCTATAGCAGTAGCAGTGGTAGGCTCATGGTGTGAGTGCCAAGTCATATGTCTTGCCTCTGATTTTCATGTGCGAATTCTATAATTATCACTTGCTTCGGTGAAGGAACACATCGCGAGGAAACCAGCATGCCAGAGAGATATTTCTCGACGGCATGTAAAGTCAAGTCAGAGGCCCTAGGGCGACCTAAAAACTCTGACACCAGGTTAGGCACTAACTACACGATAAAGAAAAACCGTAACCCCTACTGTTACACAAGCTGACTCCTAAAATCGCCGCCACTGGCACCGAACTCCACATTGCCCAAACGACCGCCATTGACGCTTTCACAAAGAACCCGCCACCTGACGATACCGACGTGTCGCGACTCTAAACGAACCACTAAATATTTAATAGTTTACCTTTATTTAATACTAACTCAAAATGGTGGAAATATAAACATATCGAGTATTAATTTAAAAGGGAAAAGATCTGTTTGATGTGTTTATTGATCGTTATGTTCGGCTTCTGTATAGGAGACAATTTTATAGATTTCTATATTGGTAATAACTTTTTGAAAGAGTTCATGTTCAAATCTTTGATTATTAGTGGAGTAACTGAGCGATTATCCATCGAATTACTGTTCATGTCATAAGGTTCTACTTTTGCTCAAAATCAGAATTAAGGTGGCCCGTGAAATTCAAATTTTCTCACGTTTTTTGTAAAGCCAAATTCATAAGAGTCGAAGAACGAATTTTTTACGGTCAAAGTCGTTCCTCGACTTTTATGAATTTTGTATTGATGATTTTGATGATTAAAATTCTGTATATACATACGCCTTACAGCCGCGACCTATATTTTAATAAACATACAATTAGCAATGCCCTGCAAATTGCAAAAAACGTAAGAAAAATTGAATTTGGAAAATACCTTGGAGCAGCCTTAAGAGCGTCTACTATCATAATCACTCTTCTGCCTTAATCCTAATTAGTTTTGTGTCGGCGCAGATTATCTTTTTCTCCCATTCTTTTATTTTTCTCGTCACCTCAGCAGTCACCTCCTTTCTAGCCATATCATCCTTCACACAGTCCATCCATCGTTTCTTTGGTCACCATCCTTCACACAGTTCATCCATCGTTTCTTTGGACATCATCCTTCACACAGTACATCAATCGCTTCTTTGGTCACCATCCTTCACAAAGTCAATCCATCATTTCTTTGGTCACCATCCTTCACACAGTTCATCCATCGTTTCTTTGGTCACCATCCTTCACACAGTTCATCCATCGTTTCTTTGGACATCAAACTTCACACAGTTCATCCATCGTTTCTTTGGACATCATCCTTCACACAGTTCATCCATTGTTTCTTTGGACATCATCCTTCACACAGTCCATCCATCATTTCTTTGGTCACCGTCCTTCACACAGTTCATCCATCGTTTCTTTGGTCACCATCCTTCACACAGTTCATCCATCGTTTCTTTGGACATCATCCTTCACACAGTCCATCCATCATTTCTTTGGTCATCATCCTTCACACAGTTCATCCATCATTTCTTTGGACATCATCCTTCACACAGTCCATCCATCATCTCTTTGGTCATCATCCTTCACACAGTTCATCCATTGTTTCTTTGGTCATCATCCTTCACACAGTTCATCCATTGTTTCTTTGGTCATCATCCTTCACACAGTCCATCCATCATTTCTTTGGACATCATCCTTCACACAGTCCATCCATCATTTCTTTGGTCATCATCCTTCACACAGTTCATCCATTGTTTCTTTGGTCATCATCCTTCACACAGTTCATAAATCATTTCTTTGGACATCATCCTTCACACAGTTCATCCATTGTTTCTTTGGTCATCATCCTTCACACAGTCCATCCATCGTTTCTTTGGACATCATCCTTCACACAGTTCATCCATCGTTTCTTTGGTCATCCTCTTCATCCGCATTCATTCTAAAAACTTTCCTCACTACATTTTCCTCATTCCAGCCATCACTTATCCATACCACGATAACCGATAACCTCAGTCCACTTAGTATCAGCTAAATGTATGACAATTTAAAAAAAAACCTGACTTACTGTCTTCGTTTCCTTCTGTGTGCTATTTCTGTTTCATCCATTCAGAATCAGTTAATGGATGAAGATGATGAACATGTGAAGTCAACTATAACATAACATAAAATTACGCCTGTGGTCTTTGAAGGGCTAGGCAGAGATGTACCTAAAGCTGCTTTCAGACTACGCTATAATATAATAGCATATAGTATATAGCTCATAGAACAACAATATCGCGCACCATACATTGTTATGGACACGTTCACACTGTACTTTACTATTTATATTATTCATATATAGATGAATAATAGATAGATAGGTTTATTTACTATAAATTATTGGCTTACTATACGCTATAACTTGGTGCGATGCGCTGAGTTCATGCTATGCTATATCGCGCGCCGCCCTCTTCCTCCTCCCTCACCCCCGGCCGTCCCGCAAGCGAATGTTTTCCCACTTATTTGAACTCTTTCTGAGCTTGCTATATACTATAAAATAATTCTTGCGATGATATCGCGTGATGTGAACGCCGTGCTATATAGTATAGCTTTAGGTCCTTATTTGCTATACCATATAGCACAATAGTATAGCGTAGTCTGAAAGCAGCTTAATAGTACTTAAATAATAATAAAATTATAAATATCAACAATCTGATGATGGGAATCCATATGGCATTGCAAATAAATAAAAGCAATCAGCAAATTAATCATAAGAACCCCATAACATGTATCTACCACGTACCATTCCGATACCCATCTCCCAATTAAGATTCGCCAAGATAGACCAATCATTCATTACGGTCCGTTCATTCATTCATTCATTGAGAGCTAAAATAGCGCGTTTATCTGTCTGTCTGTCCGTCTATCAGTCGGGAGGAAGTCATAAAGCACTCAGCATCTAGCCAGCTATCGCTCGGTGGCTTGTGTCAACTTGCCATTTCTTTATTGTAAGTAGTAAAATTGATGTGTATATGGTAGGAAGACAGATATTGTTACTTTGTATTTAACGGGTTCAGTATCTTTGGTACATGACTTTGTAAATTATTAAAATATGATCACTTTTGTTTAGAGGTCGCAAGCTAGGCTGTTGAGGTCCTGGATTCGATTCGACAAATTCGGCAAAGTGTTATTGAGTTTTTCTATCAGGGATCTGACAGTAGCCGCCACGGAGCCTGGATTTGTGCCCGGTTGACGGCAATAGGCTCCCCTCTAGGATGACGAACATTAATACATGGGACTTGAAACGTAACTGGCGAGATTTTGGTGTACTATTAGATACACCTCTACCTTACCTTTCGAGGTTTAGAGGCGTGATGTTATGTTTGTTATGCCACTGAACAACTTGACATATTTTCAATAAAATTATGTGAATAATTCAACAATTTTAAAAGGAAAATTCTTGACTCCTGTAGCATCGACATCTGAAATCCATTAGGAAAATGGAAAATACAAATCGAATTTAATGTAATAATTCCTACGTTATAGGAAAATGCTTAAAGTCTTTTTCTTCATTTTTCATTTTTGTTTTAGTGTCCATGGAGTTTCTTGCCCGTTCTTCTCCATAGAGATCTACGCTAGGGAATGGGCAACTACAGTCAAAAAAAAAATCAAAATCAAAGCATTTATTTCAAGTAGGCCAGTTACAGGCACTTTTGAATTGTCAAAACAAAAATGAACATTTAATGTAGCTACAGTCCCAGTCACAAGACATAAAAACTGTGAAAGTACTGTAGTTGCCCATTCCCTAGCGTAGATCTCTATGGAGAAGAACGGGCAAGAAACTCCATGGACACTCTTTTAAATCAAAATATATTGTTACAAAATCTTGGTTACATCATTCATGTTGAGATGGTATATTATGTGAGAACAATGTAGCAAGATGTGCACGTTAAAAGTGTCCATAGCAAAACCAAAACAAAATACAACTCAAAAACAAAATAATTAATTCAAATAAACCATGGCGACTAAGAGATGACCAGTCCCTATTTCTAGTACTGTAATTATGTCTGTCACCTCTTTTACCAAAAAGATGCAAATTTTTTCTAACGTACATTATGTTTTCGTAGATGTATTGACAATGTACCGTCATAATGCCAATATCCTTAAACAGTTCCCTTAGAGAATCGCGCCTACGAAGATTATATATAGCTCTGATGGCTCTTTTCTGCAGAATAAATATAGACTCAATATCTGCAGCCCGTCCCCATAGCAAAATACCGTAAGACATTATACTATGGAAGTAACTAAAATAGACCAGTCTAGCGGTATCTACATCAGTAAATTGACGGATTTTTCTAATGGCATATGCTGCTGAACTTAGCCGCCCCGCAAGAGATGTTAAATGAGAACCCCATTGTAGCTTCAGTACTTTCTCAAGTTATTATGCCTTGTGTCTGTGACTGTAGCTTTGCTTTTTTTTTGTTTTATTTACATTCAAAAGTGCCGTAATTGTCTAATTGAAATAAATTATATGAGTTTTAGTTTTCTTTTATGTTATTTCTTAAAAGGTAATGAACTTTAACACTAAATCTCTACAATAATCTGTTGTCGCTTGAACGACATTGACAGTTGGGCACCGTTATAATGCAATTAGAATGGTCATCTAACACATCTACTATCTTCTCGTCTTGTCTACGCTTTGGTCGAGTCCGGCCCTTTTTTTTCGTATGGTAAAATCATCAAATATCTTCTCCCACTCTGGGCGGAGTGGGAGGGAGTGTCAGACTTTTACTGACTAAAATCCATTCATGTTCCTTCCTCGCCCTTTATGTCCCGGGGCCACGGTATCTCTTTCAAACAGTCCCGCAGCCCGTCGAGTTCAGCCCTCAGTATTGAATTTGGACATGCGTTGTTTGACCTTTGTGCAGACTATACTTTCTAAGAAAACAATTGACTGTACACCAGCCATTTTCGTAAAACTACAATAATAATTATTGTGACAGTATTATTGACATCTCTCCAAGTTTAATAGTCGGCCAAACGATACGATATCTTAATGTGTTCTTAACGGAACAATAATTGTTACAATATAATTATTACGATAGGCTCAATAAATTATTGTGTTCACCATTAATTATGTTTGATTGAGAAATGTGGCTTTTGATAAAAGTGCTCGCTTGTTTTTATAGTGGAGTCGTGAATGGAGAAGCTTTGTTTGGTTAGAAATGTTGGTTTTAATTATTACCATAGATGTTTACTATGTTTAACTAGCTCCAGGGTAGCCCGCGAAATTCAAATTTTCTTACGTTTTGGGCGATTTGCGGGCCAGTCCTGGGTTGTATGTTGATTAAAATATTGTTCGCGACTGTAAGACGTGTGTAGTTACAGAATTATAACCATCAAAATCATCAATACAGCCTTCGAAGCTCATAAAGGTCTAGGAACAACATTCGCTCTTACCTCAAGTGGCAGTGGGCAGGGCACATTGCTCGCAGGACGGCTGGCTGATGGGGCCGAAAAGTTCTGGAGTGGCGACCCAACCGGAAGACGATGCCAAAGCCTCCCACTACCGACCGATGACCTGGTGAAGGCTGCGGGGAATCCGCTGGAAGACCGAAAAGTTGTACTTTCGAAGCTCATAAAGGTCTAGGAACAACTTTCGCTCTTACCTTAAGTGGCAGTGGGCAGGGCACATTGCTCGCAGGGCGGCTGGCTGATGGGGCCGAAAAGTTCTGGAGTGGCGACCCAACCGGAAGACGATGCCTTGGAAGGCCTCCCACTACCGACCGATGACTTGGTGAAGGCTGCGGGGAATCCGCTGGAAGACCGAAAAGTTGTGTGGTAATCAATTGTCGTGAACATGTGATGCGGCCGTATGAGAAAAATGTTGAGTATGAATGTAGATGTTTATAAGAGTAGAGGAAGACCAAAGAAACGATGGATAGACTGTGTGAAGCATGATATGGCAAGAAAAGAGAATAATAGAGAAGATAGGGAAGGAGAAGCCATATTGCGCCGATAAATTGCGATAACGGCGGTTGATTGATGACATTACGATAGAAAATTTATTTGTTTACAAGCGGACGTCACGCGGTTTCACCCGCGTAGTTCCCGTTCCCGTGGGACTATACGGGGATAAAATATAGCCTATGTTACTCAGGGTGAATGTAGCTTTCCAATGGTGAAAGAATTTTTGAAATCGGCCCAGTAGTTTTGGAGTTTATTCATTACAACCAAACAAACAAAGTTTTCCTGTTTATAATATTACTAGCGGACGTCCCGCGGTTTCACCCGCATAGTTCCCGTTCCCGTGGGAGTACGGGGATAAAATATATCCTATGTTACTCGTGGATAATGTAGCTTTCGAATGGTGAAAGAATTTTTAAAAACGGTCCAGTAGTTTTTAAGCCTATTCATTACAACCAAACAAACAAACAAACAAAGTTTTCCTGTTTATAATATTATTAGTATAGATAAAAGCACAAAGGTGTTTATTATACTTATTTCATGAACTTTAAGCAGACCTGTGGTTGTGACAATGCTTATGAGACATAGACACAGTGTTAATGAAAAACAAACCTGTTAACAAAACCTTCCAGACGAAAAACATTTTATTTCACATCCAGATTTGAACTTGCATGATTGAAAAATCTAAATCTTGTTCATAACGCGGTCATTCTATTTTATGTCTTTAGTTCTTTACCCATGTTACGCTTATACGAGCAGCAAATCAGCTGTTGTTGTCTATATTTTTCGTTACAATATTACCGTGGAATTGCTATGTGTTACAATTTAGTTTCGTAATCTAAAACCTGCAAGCAATTTCCTATACGGACGGTATGATTCCATGCTATTGTAAAGTACTAACATAAAAATAACAATAGAATAACAAACGAACTATGTTAAATGTATAATCGACGGCACGATTGTGGTAGCACTTCAAAGTCAACTTTGAGTTGTTCAAGCGTAATCTTCTTCCTTTTCCTGCCCTTTCCCCATTTATTTTTCGTCGATGCTGCAAGTCTTCTCTTCTTTCAGGCTTCTCTATGAGGCTTCTCTATCTCCGTAGTCATCTCCTTTCTAGCCATATCATCTTACACACAGTCTATCAATTATTTCCCTCTACTCATCAGTCAGACTTTTACTGACTAAAACCCATGCATGTTCCTTCCTCGCCCTTTATGTTCCGCGAGCAGCGGTGGCCCAGTGGTAGCGGCCCCGACTTATGAACAGTAAGTCATTATTGTCACATTGACCAGTCCCGCGACTCGCATCCAGTGGATTCCCCATAGAAATATAAAAAAAACAGGAGAAATGGCAAGGGGGCGTGTCAGTCACAAGCAATGTAAAAATCACCAAACGGTAGTTCAATAAGCACATGCGTCGCGTGGTGCGACCGCTACTGCTTACGACGAGTTAGTGATGTGCTTGTGTACCGATGTTTTTGTGTGGGTAAGTTGTACGGTACTTGGTAAATACACGATGTGTTTGATGGCATAAGGTTTATAATTGATTGTGTACCACGTTCTGATTTAAGAAATGCGGGTGTGTACGCGACTGCGTATCTATTGCTTTTACTGAACTGCATGTGTAGTAGTTGCCGTGTGGTAGAGATAAAGTGGAGACACCGTTTCGAAACATTTTCGTCTAACGGGCATATCTCCTTCTTTATTATATCTATGGGATTCCCGCAACCCTCACAAGTTCAGTGATCCACCTAGTGGGAGGCCTTCCAACGCAACGTTTTCCGGTTCGCGGTCGCCACTCCAGAATTTTAGGCCTGTAGTGACATATGTTATAGCCGAACAAGTCTCCTAGCAACTACCGGACCGACCAAAGAAAATAAACCACACTAAAATCTCAAAATAGAAAATTCACTCTGTCAAGTCTTGAGAACAAAAAGGCAATGGAATCGATTCATCATCGCTTACTCCGAGCAATGTCTACATGAGTAATAAGTTTGTTTATGTGACTCTTGGATACGGCTCTGTTACAGATCACATAGCTCTGAGCTATTTAATCAGCATGCCAGAACATATGGTGGAAGAATTGCAGAAGGTGAAAGAAAAATATTGGACATGGAGATTTATTATACCTAATACCTGATAATCCAGTATACCAGCATGCCTAAGAGTAATTTCTTTATTGCCGTCATCATCATAATCTGCCTAGCCTTTTCCAAACTATGTTGGATGCAGCTGAATGAATACCAGTATTTTGCATGGAGCGACTGCCTATCTGACCTCGACAACCCACTTAGTAGGGTGACAACCAGTCTTATCAAGGGGTATCGTATTACCCTATTGGGTAGAGACCCTTGATAAGACTGGTTGTCAGACTTTACTGTTACAACTATCAGAGATCTACAAATGACA
Source organism: Xestia ashworthii (assembly GCA_950022955.1). Classification (NCBI taxonomy): domain Eukaryota; kingdom Metazoa; phylum Arthropoda; class Insecta; order Lepidoptera; family Noctuidae; genus Xestia; species Xestia ashworthii. Next base: position 13,293,459 of record OX465570.1, on the reverse strand, counting down.
GCTGGGACCGACAGCTTAACGTGCTTTCCGAGGCACGGAGGAAACTCGGTATGTAAGGCTTCACGAATATATTAATACAAAACACTCTCTTATAACAATCTAATTATAAAAGAACTGACCCATCTTTAATGTGGTACGCTCAAACGACTTCAAAAAGCCGTGTCACTCATTCCCTACAACAGTGGCTGTCCCAAACTATTTATATATCCGACAATAAAACTAATTAATAAAAAGATGGCGAGAATATTAGATGATCACTTACACAAGATATCTTGATGCGCAAGAGTTGGGCTAAATGAGCGTGGTAGGATTGAAACAACTTCGGGCATAGGGCATGATATAAACAGTAATCTAACTGAAGTTGATTATGTTTAAAATTGGAAAACACTCTTCTATAAGCGTACATTTGGTTTTTTGAATATGGAATTTTATTTTAAATCCCTTTTTCATCATAATAATCTTTATTACTTGACTCCGGATATAAAGAGGGAATTCAATTTCTCTTGAAGAGTTTGTGATAAAAATAATTATATCTGTTGGTTGTTGTGAGTAATCAAAAACAGACTAACTACTTCCTTTATATATCTGCTGCTCCCTATGAACTCAATTTGGATAGCTTTGTTTGTTTGTAGATTGTATCCAATGGGAAGATTTTGCATCGTTTTTTTTAATTTCAAGTAATCTTCCTTAAATATCTCCTTACTTTTAATAAATCTTTATCAATAACAGTTCGCATAAAATAAAAATAAAAATGTTGACGTTACTTTGCCACCAGTTCCATCAAAATTGAACTACTGCTCTGCACATCTACTACACCAAATTCCCGAGCCAAATTCGAGCCGACACGATTCGTCTGAAACAAAGCCAGGCTTGTGGCCTGAAAATTAACAGGCACGCAACATTAACGTGATTAATTCAGTCAATTAAGTGGCGGGCCCGCCTCCGTTATAAATGAGTAAGTTATTTTTAATTACGGAGTAATTGTATGTATGGGTTTATATTAATTAGGATGTAATGACACGGCGATGGGTGGGTGATGATTTGAAATGGAGTTGCTTGGATTTAGTTTTGCTGTAGATTGTAACCACGTTTTTTTGTATAGTTACATATTTTGGTTACGAAGTTTGCAAGTATTGGTTAAACTCTTATGAATTTTATTGAATTTTACAAATGGCGCAGCGGTAGTGAGGCTGCCTTACGTTCTTAGGGTCCCGGGTTCGAATCCCGGTAGGAGCAAATGTTTGTGTGATGAGCATAATAATATGGACATTTTTGTCTCCGAGTCATGGATGTTCATGTATAATAAGTATGTATTTACAAACAAAAAGTAGTACTTATGTCAACTGTCTGGTGACCACGACACAAGCCTTGCTTAGTGTGGCACTAGATGGCGCTGTGTGTAATGTCCAGCGATATTTATTTATTTTATCGGTTCATGAAAGGTTTATTACTAAGAACATTTTTACTGTACTTACCTATACTAATGAAACTTACCTAATTCATAGTTAATAGGTAACTAACTATAAGCATAAAGACGAAACTTGACCTATCCAATGGGCGGTGTCCGCGTCAAATGTAACATGAATTATTATCACCAAGTAGGTAGGATACATATTACGTAGTCATGATTAGAAACCTTCCTACACCAACTTACTGAGATTACACAATCCAGCTTTATAGGTACTGTGCGATGTTCTATTGGATCTTGCGAAAGGTTGGGGTACCATAGGTACTACCGAGTTCATTGACTGTCGAACACCACTTATCAACCTTATTACTTTGGTCATAAGGGTGAAAAGTAACAGACCGTTAGTGAACATGGTAGCAGTGGCGTGCCTAGGGCCCTACAATACGGCAAGCCCATAAGGCAAGCTGACTGTTCAGACACCCTAACGTCAGGAAGAGTAGTAGGTTATAAGGGCAAGCCAAGCTTTGAGGCTAGCATGAAAGTAACGCCACTACATGGTAGTACATCTCTGTCTAAACCTTCAGGTATATTTTCACAGGTTCTGTCATGTTCCGAATGTTGATCTTAGAGTGTTTTCGCACTACGTCCGATCCGAGTCCGATCCGTACCCGTGAAAATACACTACAATATAAAATTGTATGACGGATCTAGTGCGTAAACTACCATAGAACTCTGTGCTTCAGTAACTCTTAGGTCCATATTCACCAAAAAGATGACGGTCTGATTATCTAAAACCAGCTGTTTAAAACACATTGTTGTATGGGCACATGTCACAATGACAGATGTATTTACATAATCAGACCGTAACGACTGTCAAAGTTTACAACGCTTAAGGTCCATGGACCTTAGGCGTTGTAAAATTTGACAGTCGTTACGGAAAGCGTACATTCAAATTCTGACAACCAGTCTTACCAAGAGCTACCGCGTTATACAGTTAGTGGATTGTGAAGGTCAGATAAACAGTGGCTCTATGTAAAACACTCAATAGATCAGGTCAGACTGCGAGACCTTAACTCGGTAAAAAAAGGCTGATGAAGAATTCGACGTATCTATATCACACTATTATATGTAAGTTTGTGTGTGTATGTTTGTCACTGCTTCATGCAAAAGCATCGAAATAGTCTGTCCACTGTTTTAGGGGAATTCGTTTTTTTTTTTCAAGAATCTGAATTTGACGCAAGCGAAGCCACAAGCAATAGCTAATATGTCACCGTAAAATTGCCAAACATGTTAGATTGTAATTTAACTAGAGAGATTGTAAACTCTCGAAAGATTGTCAAACGAACATACTGCATACAATATAACGCATTATTTTTCGGTAGATTGTAATCTATCAAAGTGAAACCGTAATATAAATTTAAATGTATACGATGGAAGTCATGTCGCGCAATATGGAGGAGAGGGAGGGAAGGAGGGGCCCCCCTTGCCCAATGGTACCACTCTCATGAAAAGAAAATGTACAATTCCAGAGAAATACCGATTAATATAACCTAACCTCAAAACACTTTATATTCCCCTTAAAAGCGTAGTCGACGGAGCACCGCTACGCGGGCCCCTATTTCTGAGTGCAGGATTTAAAGGAACCTGACGTGGGGGTGCCCCAAGTCCCGATTATGGGGACAGAGATACTTCCTTCGCATGCATTTCACTTCGATAGATCAAATCTACCGAAGAATAATGCGTTACATTGTAAGCAGTGTGTTCAGTTGACAATATTTCGAGAGTTTACAACCTCGCTAGAGAGATTCCAATCTAACGTGTATGACAATTTTACGGTAACAGCTATAAGTAGAATTAACCTAAGCAGACAGCATGGCCGTTGGTCAGTGGAATAACAATGTACACGCGAACTAAAGACCATATTAATTACATCATCGCAATTGATATCAAAATGTTTATTATTTAGTTAATTACTGAGTGCGCAAGTCTCAAATGTGGGCCATCTTCGATGTAGGTAAATCGCCATCATAAATAATAAATGATAAAAATTGTTTTCGGGCACAAACAGTTGAAATTATTAACCAAATCCATCATGTACGGGGTGTGATGTAAAAAATGGTGTTCTTTTAATTTTCTTGTAGTACAGAACGTGAAAATACTTTCAACCGGTTACTTATTTGGGCAGCATTGTTCTCTGTGCTTTTGTAACAACTGTACTGCGATCGCCAATCCGCCTGCCAGAAAAATCCCCCCCTTTGAGGGAGGCCTATATCCAGCAGAGGACTTATTTGTATGTTCATAGCATAACCAAGTACATACTTAAATCTCAATGGTATAGCAGTTATTTCACTGTAGGTACATTTGGTTTAGCAAAACAATTTATTTTTAACTGTAAAGTCTGTCTCATTTGTCTGAGATGTAACTTAGTTACACTGAACAAAGTTGGTGGTTGACCACCTTTTAACCTTTATGCCTAAGTACCTAATATTAAAAGTGGTCAGCTGCCAACTTTGTCGAGTGTACGTTCTTATCTTGAGACACTAGCTTTTCCCTAAGTAGGCTACCAACTATCAGAGGTACAGAAATAGATGAAAGGTAGGTCATGCTGATTGCAGCAAGTGTGCGACTCGACGAGAGTTCCATTGCGAAGATGCAAGATTCACAATAGAAAGTAAAACACTACTAAATGGAATTTATATCTAGAATTTTGTTTGTTTTATGTCACGCACAATATTTCGTGATTTGCGTTAAGCAACAGCTGGATTTCAAGTTTTGCATCACTTATTCCTGCGAACACAACGTAGGTGCAGTTGTAGACCTCTGCCACTACTCCTTCTAGAAATTTCCCCTACCTGTCTCTATTGCCAGTTCATTGTTCTTCGTACTGAAAATTGTGGCCTTTAAAGCCAAGATTTTTTTCGCAAAATAAAAATTGTCTACGTGGTTGCGCTCATTTTCAACCAAACATCCCCCTGTAGATCACCAAGTAGCTATCGACATATCGCGCGACCCGACCCCGCCTGCTATCAGGCAATTAACTTTAATGGATATATTTAAATTAGTGCTCCACACTCAATTGACAACATTTTATTATCGGCTCGCATTGTTAGATACCACGTTCATTCAAAAAAATTAAAACAAATCAATTGAGACTGAAAGATAGCTTGGCTAGAGTTCAAAATTGAATACAGCTCTTCTCATTAAGTTCTAGAAGTTAATCAATGAAAATGTTATGGTTATAGGCACTTTATATTTGTATTTTAATCACGTCTGCCACCATTATCGAAAGGTCAATTCTGCAAAATCAACCTTATCGCAAAGTACGTAATTATAAACGTAAATATAATAATTATAATGTACGTAATTAAATGTAAATAGATAAATAATAAAACAATATTTTTCGTCAATATCAAAGAAATATATATTTAACTAGAGAATTAAAATAACAATGTACAAAATAAAATCCTATTTACAACAATATTACAGTTCATACTGAATTCGAAAGTATGGTTCAACGAATTTTGTACTGAAATACAATCAAATAAAATTTTGGTAAAAAGGTAAGGTTTACTTACGACAAAGTTATACATTAAATTAATTCTGAACTTAATCCTAAAACACAGTATGGTCTAAACTCCCTTTAATCTATATTTACACAATAATTTACAACTTTTATTTATCGATAAGTTAATTTCCCCGCACTCACAACCACACGGTAGCGACAGCAGACAAAAAAATCAACCTTTTTTTTTAAATAATGTTTTCCAAACTTTTTGCTAGAAACTTTTTATTCACTGTTCAATTGTTCCGAATTTGAATTTTTGATCACGTTTCGTAACGTCTTTTGTTTATATTTCACTGTTGGCTTGTAGTTTGTGTGCTGGGTGAGGGTGATCCGCCTGACACAGGTGGTTGGACCATGAGATGCGGCGGTGGCAGGCCCATGGGGGGCATTGGTCTACCCCCCATAAGGTGGTGGGGGTGGAAATACTGCTGCAGCGCGGGGTGGGGGTACAGGTGGTGGGGATGGCGAGAAAACTGCGCCATTTTGAGTTTCTCGATCTCCGCCTCTTGCACGCGCTTCGCTTTCGCTCTTCGGTTTTGGAACCAGATTTTTACCTGTAGACAAATTGAAATATTGTTATAAATCATGATGTCGTATGTTGATATTATTCGTTTTTAAATTTTAATAAAATAAATACATAACTTTTATTCTTCGAAAATATGTTATTCTAAGATCTTATTTAGATTTTATTTAAAAATAGCTGTTGAGCTTTTGGTAAGTACTTACTTAATATTAATACTTTAATAATCATAAAAAAAACAACTCCAGATCCTCACCTGAGTTTCAGATAATCCCAGCGACGATGAGAACTCAGCCCTTTCAGCGATGCTCAAGTACTGTTTGTCGACAAACTTGCTTTCAAGCGCACGAAGCTGCTGAGCGGTGAAGGGCGTGCGCGGCTTCCGATTAGGTTTGTGTTTGCGCAGGTTGCACTTTAGCTTCGCCGGCTCACCATTAGCATCTGTAGCAAAGAAAAAAAAAAACAGTCAGTCGAATTCATAAAAACTTTGGCTTAATTGCTAAACAGGATCCTCGCATAATATAGCAGAATTTAGCAATGTAATAAAAACGTGGGTAGTAAAATTAATCAGGCTAATTTGTAAACGAAACGCTCTCTAATGATGTTTCGCAGCCTTTGTGTGAATTGTCAAAAGAGACTGGCTTCAAAGATTTAGTTGATGCATTCTACAGATAACGCCCGAAATAAGCATTAATATTCCAAATTGGATCTCCAAAAATGCAAACGTGTCTGGATTTCCTCAACAAGTATTTTACGACTAATTAATAAGTCGTAAAAGCTCAATTTTTCTTATTCGATCACATTTTTCTTGAAGAAAACGATTTCGAAATGTTCTCAAATGGAGGTGCTATGAATATTAATATAGATTAACGAGAACATTTATCCATAGACGGACATGCCGCTTGCAAGTATGAATAGCATGAGCATTACTGTTACATCTCAATAACACAAAAGCAGCCGAATGGCAATCGGAATGCCGATGCCAGTCCGCTCCTCCGCTGGATTAATAAATCGCATAATAAAACTCATATAAAATAAAGGCTGGAAACGAACCGCGATCCGATCCCGATAAAATCTCCACGAGGTAATTTTTAATCTTATTTAGCGACGAAAACAAGCGTATTAGTACGCAAATCGTTGATTTTATTGCCGCAGCTGGTTGGAAAAGAATTGATTAACGCCCACTCATCGAAGATATGAAAGAGAGATAACCATTCTGTTGCGTACCCAGTAGAAGTATTCATTAAAGATCTTTGAAGATCTTTGATGATTGAACCCCAGGCATGAGTCTGAGGTTCAATCATTACAGTTTTATTGATCAAGTCTTGTGTTAATTTTGCTGTCGTTTTTTTTCGGATCATCTCGGGATCCTGAGCACGCGTAATCCGTTGTGTAACTTTATGACCGCTTAATTCATTTAATTCATCAATCAAATTAATTCGTCATTGAATAATATATTTATGTCTCTCTGAATCATTATCTTGTCCGTCTATTAGTGGATTCGTCAACAAATTTCTGGTTTTATTAGTAATTTGGGTGTGATTCAATAAAAAAAACTCGCTTTGTAATTTATTAGTGGCTTCGTTCAACGGTTTTAATAGACTCTAACCTACATAATTATCTATCAACTAATTGGTATTTAAGTACTAATTAATGCTTGTGATCGTTGATTGATCGACGAACACGTGTTGTGAAGACTTTCGTTTTATTGTTTATGACACATATTTCGGTCGCAAGTCATTATGATTAATGAAGCATATGATATTATGTACGGTCTAACTGATGCTAGTGTTTAATAGATTGTACTAAGAATTTGTTCTAGTATTTTTTCGTGAAAATGCGACTAAACGAAAAACTTAATCCGATTCAAAACCCATATCAAAAAATAAAAAATGTTAGACGGGCCAACTTGTCAAAATTAAACCTTGCAAAAATATTAAACAACCATGATCGTGGAGAACATTTACTAATAATATTTATACACATACAAAATATTAAAACAGTGTTAGAGTGGCGCTTGGAACGCCGACGTATTAATCCCAATGTCAAACAGTACAGTCACTTAATAGCTAATGTCCCACAAAAAAGTCAAGAAAAAAAAAACGTAAATTATGTGACACTTGAAAAAAAGCTAAAGTGTATTAATGTCGTGTTTAGCAGACGTCAAAGCAGTACCGACGACAAGACGGAAATAAAGCTAAGAGCCGATGCACACTAACGATTTAAGTGCCACGATTTTTTTTCTACATAAACGGCGCAACAGAAATAGATAACTTAAAGTTACCACATTTTCTCCATGAACACGTTTTATCTTGATTTATTCTTTATAAGAAGCAGTGCGTTTTAATAAACGCTACTGTATGTCTTAACGAAATTTCTTGCATTATTAATGAGAAAGCGGCAAAAGAAAAAAATGTAAAGTTCAAATGAGTCGAATACGACGCACGTGTGCAGCGTTTCTTAAAATTGCCCGGGAGCTGTTAAATTACCTCCTTTAAAAATACTTATATGGGACTGTCTGTTCTCGTCCTCTTGTTAATTGTATAAAGAGATATTGACTACAGATGTTAGTCCGCTGAATTATGTCCGTGTTGTGACTCTGTGAGCGACGAGAGAAATATGAGACGTTTTAAACGCGTTTAAACACATTTTCCATTGTTACGCATCGTCATTTGTTTCTTTTCTTTTGTAAAAGGAATGTCTAGCGAATGAATTATGAAAAGTGCCGAGAGTTTTTTTTTTGTGACAGTTTAAAAATGGAAATCAATTCGGATCCTAAACGTTTGTGCTGACGGTACCTAATGTTTCAGTGCGCTGCTAAAAAGACAGTTGATATATTAATGAGCATGTTTGCTTTTTGTGTGCGCACCACCATTAATCGTGCGAGGCGTGGTATGTCATTCATTCCAATATTTTAAACGGGCAGCGTATACTTGACGTTTTTGTTGTCTGTACAAGAGAGGCGGGCATTCTTTGCGTCTTGCGGGATACTTAACATTACGCGTTTCTTTTATTATATCCATGAATGTAAAGTAATATTAGAACAAATAATTTTAATACTACATCTATAAAATATCTGCAATTCCTTACTAAGTATACCTAGTTCAAAGATCACACCTCACTATTATTTTTTATTTCATTTATCAAGCGCATTAAATTATCTAGGGAAAAATATATTCACTTTGATTTCAGCGAGAAAAAGAACAACATTTTTTTTTGTCACGTTCGCGGTTGTTTTAGTTAATAAACAACATCATATCGTTTACTAAAATATTAACAAAAAAAAAACTCATTTGCCGATTTCACCGCAACGGAGAAAAATTTGAAAATGATGTTGTGTTTTAAAAATAATAGCTTCATAATGTTAGAGATATAGTGATATTGTTGTTAATAATTTATAATGTTCAACAAAGAGCTATTAAAGCTATTAGTTGTGTGAGCCCGGATTCCTTAAGAAAACGCCCACAATATGTATCTCGCGATCAAACGACATCCCGAACTCAAACCATTCATCAGCATTCAATCTTTACCTCATAAAGGGGCCATAGAAAACGCGGAAGTGGATCGCTTAGCCGTTAACTGTTAAATTTATGTTTGGAAAACTATTTAGTGATCGCTTTTATGTTCAGAAGAGGCTATTACTTATCATTGGAGTGAATCGAATCTAATGTTAGCAAGGAATACTTAAAATCAGATAACGGAATACAATGAATAGTTTTCAAGTGTTTTTTTTTATTTCTTTTTGTAGTACGAGCAGACATTTCTTTAGCTTCAGCTCTTTATGTCGTAAAAACTGCGCATTAGAATATGATTTCATGCTAATTTATGACGCAAAAAAACACACGGATGAGTTAAGAGGTGCGTTTCAAGCATAATAGGGCCATTATTCATTTAATACTCCATTTTTTAAGCTTCTCACTTTGATGTCGGTGGCATTTAGTATGATATACCTTGTACCACGGATCTTACGATCAAACATTCTCATCTAAACATTTTTTCCAAGATAAATAACTTCAACATAAAGACCTTTCATAAGTATTGAGAAAGATATCTTCCATCTTACTTGGTCTATGCCATTTACTAGAATACCATCTTAAACTTATCGAGATCTACTTTTTTTCTGTATCAAAAATTTCAAGTGACATTTTTTTGTTCGTTTTTCAAAATTATTTTTATTACCAGCCAGAATCTTGAGAAGTTTCCCTCTTCAGGGCAAAAGGGTCTTTAAAATAGTATTTTCGGTTCTTCTATATTGCTATTTTTACTGTTTTTTTTTCAAGCAGCATTTTGGGGGTCAGACAAGCAGTCGCGCCACATGGATTATAAAATGAGACATCCCCTGTAGGTAATTGATAATACCTGTGTTGGGGCTATCTCGCTCTTTCCCTTAATATTAACAAAATTGGGACTAATGCACAAATTATGACTAACAAATAGTGACTAACAAATTAAATTATAAATAGAAAAATTAACAGTAAATGTGTAAAAAGTATCCAGTATTCTCGCGTATGCTATGGCCTCGCCTTAAATGATCTATTAAGAGCATCAGAGCGTTAGAGCTCTGTTTATACTTGTCCCGCTCTCCTCAGTTTACAAATAGCACTATTCAATGGGACATTAGTATTTTGGCTCGACGCCAATGCCTGACAGCGCCGTTTGACTGCTTGTTAAACACCAAGATGTCATTTTGCTTCAGTTTTTGTATTACAATTTTGGTTTTGAAGATTATTTTTGTTTTTGTTCTTTGTTAGTTTCTTTTGTGAAAATTGTTTTACTTTTGTTTGAAAGCCATTGCACTTCTTTAAAATTTTATTTGACTAGATATGTACTAATTGGATCTGGCATTTCATTCAGTTTTACCATATTAGGGAGGGACCTTACTTTCAAGTTATTATCAACGCCAAACAGGTGTCATAACTACTTAAAATTCAATTCAATTTTCTGGCATTTCATGTCCACTTATGAATAAGATAAACTTTCTTAATTAAATTTTATTAATTGACTCTTTTGCTGACGCTACAGCAAATGAAGCGGTTGCGGCAGTTTTGTTGCACATACTCGGTAATTGATTGGGAATGCTTCTATAATTAGGAGCATGACTCTTGTTGCCGGCCGTACTTACGTAGGTACTTACAATAGGCCCATCCGAGTGTATATGCAAAAATATGCGAAGCGAAATGGATATCATATGTAAGTTGTCTGTTAAAATGCTAATTTGAGTAATTATTCTCACGACGTACGTCTTCGATCAATTTTAATTACAGAATCAACCATGAATTGATTTGCAGGCTAAATAGCATAAGAGATTTGGGGGTTATCGTAGACAACAAGCTTCTGTTTGATCAACATGTGAATAGTATAGTTACAAAGGCATCAAAGGCTCTGGGATTTATACTGCGCACCACGGCCTGTTTCCGATCACTTAAACCGGTTAAAATTTTGTATTGTTCATTCGTACGTAGCCACTTAGAATACGCATCTCAGGTTTGGAACCCGCAGTATGAGATTTATAAGTCCCGTATTGAAGGCGTCCAAAGAAAATTTCTACGTTACCTTGACTATAGAGCACAGCAATACTCAGTTGACTATGAGCACCGCTGTAAACGATACCACTTCCTTCCTCTGGACATGAGGCGTCATATTGGAGACATAACTATGCTTATGGGTGTCGCAAATGGCCATATTGACTGTCCTGAACTTGTTGCAAATTTAGCATTGCGCACGAACCTAATGGGATTACGTCAGCGACCAATATTAAGTGTACCTTTCACATCAACCAATTACGCGAAAAATGTATTTTCAATAAGGAGTGCACTTGATTTTAATAGACTTTCTAAGGACCTTGATATTGACTTATTCTGCACCAGTGTGGCGTCCTTGCGACAGCAAATCGCACAAAACTTTTTCGATAGCTAATTCCGCTAATTTAGCTAATTCTTACAAATATTTGTTAGTGATTAATTGTCTTCAGTACTCTTTTTTTCTTTTTTTAAATATCCTTTGTCATTTTTTTTTGTCTACGTGTGGAGGCTTGTAATTAGCGATTTGTTAATATTACACTTACATATAACATTTTCTTTATTAGTCTGTAAGCCTTCTTTAAAATAAAATAAATAAATAAATAAATAAATAAAAATATAAAAGTCAAACTCCAGTGCGTGTCTTCAATAAGTTCATTAATATTACCAACATATTCAAAAACCTATTTCATTCAGAAAACCTTTAAAAGTCACGAAAAAATAAACATGCAGTCAAATCGACCTTTTAAAGTCGTATTAAAATTAATTTTATTGATCTGATCTGAAATAATTCAAGAGAAATAAAACTTAAGCCTATCAGAAACAATAACATGGTACTAAAGCAATAATGGCGATCAAATGAGCAGCAATACAAGGCTATAAGAAGAATATATTGCTGTAATTACCGATTTATAACACGTTAAATTATATTATGATAGCTTTCAGACATTGTATGTAGTGTGAGACGCGTTTTCATACGTTGTTATTAAGGTGCACAAATGTGATCCATACTTTACTGTACAGTATAAAATAGAGTACTTTTTCGTAACATATATCATATCAATTCAATGTTAAGAAGGCTATCACACTTTTTCTTGTATTTGAGTATTTTTAGAGTCTTCATCATCATCATCATCATCATCATCAGCCTATATAATGTTCCCACTGCTGGGACAGAGGCCTCTTCTCTATGAGAGAGAATTGGCTATAATCCACCACGCGGGCCCAGTGCGGATTGGTAGATGTCACATGTGTTCGAATTTTTGGTTCTAGGACATGCCGGTTTCCTCACGATGTCGGTTTCCTTCGCCGTTTTGAGAGCAGCGGTGATGAAAATAAATTACACAAAGTAATGCGCCTGCCTGGGTTCGAACCCACGACTTACTGTTCGTAAGTCGGGGCCGCCACCACTGGGCCACCGCTGCTCTCATAACACTCTAATACAAGAAAATTTGAGATATTTATTTTGAGCATTCCTTATACAAATAATTCTAAACCATAATCACACATCTAAATTCTCAGTTTTGATGAGTGATTATGGTTTAGATATGAACACAAAATTAAAAAAATATACGCCCGATTAAGCTTGTTTTGTTCTCTATGGAGTGCTCAAAATAAATATCAAAATGCTTCTTGTATTATCAGAGTGTTAGACTCTAAAGACACTCAAATAAAAGAAAAAGTGTGATATTTAAAAATCTCAGATATAGTCTAGAACAAAAAAAATCGCAAAGACGGGGAGAACAAGTGCCTTTCGACTTATCTTTCGACTAGTCTTTTTACACTCTGTATTATCAACTACACACAAAAACTTTGCGCCCACTGTATGACAAGAAAATAAACTATTTATGTATTCTCCTTTAAACACCAAATTACATAAAGAGAATGGTGTAATTATTGTAATTGGTATTACAAATCCTTGTAACTTGGAAATTATCTTAGAACATGAAAGAGAACAAATTAAATAAAACGGCTATAAATTATAGTCAAGCATTAAAACAACCGAAGTTACCAATATCCGTTTGTGCAGAATTGCATAAATAAACTAAGAGGTTTACTATTGCTTAGTTGAAATAACCTTTTGTTAGTATACATATATGAGCTTTAAGCACTTTACTATCTCAATTAATGATTTATTATAATTATGGCTGAACTATCACTATCGCTAAATAGGATTATAAAACAAAGTCCTCCGCAGCGTCTGTCTAACTGTCTGTTCGCGATAAACTCAAAAACTACTGCACGGATTTTCATGCTGTTTTCACCAATGGATAGAGTGTTCTCGAGGAAGGTTTTAGTATATGTAGGTGTAAGTTGTTGCGGACGAAAATCACCAAGTCAGGCGTAGGTTGATTTAATTATTATAAAAATATTTTGAAAAAAATATTTCTATTTTATTTTAAAAATACTGGTTAGGTAGTACCTAAATACAAAATAAACATAATGTAGTCCTACTTAGCTACCGATCGTGTGAAACCTATGAGCATTTGCAATGAACACATAACTTTATTTCCACTCCTTTATTTTTAGCCGAAGTATACAAAAAATAAGGCACAGTTTACAATATCGTGCGCTTAATTGACAAGTGGTATATTAATTAGCTGCATGTAGAGATCCACTTGACTCGCTCGCCACCGACGCGACGCTGACTTGAACACGGCCTTATAATTCTGTGCAATGAACATCGGCCTACGATCGTCACGGGGAGTCTTTAATGTGTTCTCAGCTTTATAAGGGATAGACCTGATTCTTAAAAAAAAAACCTTTTTTAAAAGTTAATTTAAACACTAGATCATTATTTTGTGCGTGTGAAAAATATGACGTGTAAAAATATGACATCTGTCATTACAAACGTCAGAACTCACTGCTTTTTTTTCTCTCAAGACGATTTCATTCCAGCAAATAATAATGTCGTGGGAATACAGTAGCTAAAACTCACATTAAATACAAAAGCTACTGGTTAAAGTGAAAGTTGTCTTCATTAATTATTGTGAGAGCATTTTTAGGTCAGACCTGTCAATATTGACATTTTCAACTTTTTTTTTAACCCGCTCGGTGCGGGCCTTTCCCAATAAAGTTGATTTTAACGTTAAAACGTGATGGTTAAGTCGTTTTAATTGTTTTTACATAATTTTCTTAATGTGTGGTTAAAATGCCATGTCGAAAGTATCAATCAGCTGGGTAATTGAGATTAAAAAGGTTACTTGTAATTTGGTAATGAGATCGAAATTATTGCGGAAAATAAAATTGATTGATTCTTTCTCTACAACTGTCATACCTACAATAAGATATTTTGGTCCATTCTCCTTTAGTTTTGCCAAAGTTTTTTTTTTTTAAATAACTAAATTACCATTAATTTGGTAAGTACCTATGTGTTTTTTTATGTTGCCTTCTTTTCGTCTATTTATAAGTATAATATGCACATAAACTGTTTTATAAGCGAATTGTTTTAGACGATTAATTTAACAAAAAAATCGACGTAAAAAGTGTGTTCAAAACAAATTGATGGAAACCTCTACACATACCATAAGTCTATGGTCTAATATATTAATAAATGAACATGTTAATGTTGGTACGTCGCTTGCGCAGCAGGACGTCTGCCGGTCTCCCACGCGCCTGCCCACCTACCTCGGGCCACAGCGCAATGATACGACTAGCCATTAAGGATGCCTTCCATTGAAACTATGTGAGGATTCTTCCAAAGGTATGCGAGAATGTTTTATGACGGATTAATCACGGGTTTTTGGTTAATTTAAGCGTATTTTCTAGTATGAGGTTTTTGACCATATAACATCATGTTGCATTCATACAAAAAGTACATACTAAAATAGAATTTGAACGCAAAATATATGCCTTGGTTGTAGATTTGTGGACCAGCCCGATGTAGGGTCGAACAAACTATTTGAATTACATTTTACAATGTAATTAGTGGGTTAAACTGTTAACCAGATAGCTTGTTCGACCGTACAGTCGCCAGTGCATCAAGTTACTCCAAACTGTAAAATTTAACCAATCAATCTTAAATCTATTGCTTTAGCGAAGAACTTGAAAATCTATTAAAGATATTTGACAGATTGTAGTACTCGTAGTTTGATGTGGTGGCGTCTACGTCTGCACAACACAATAAGTAGGTACTTACTTATTTCTGTTTTCAAAAATAAATCGGTACTTGTTTAGCACTAAACATCCAATTCTATCCGGCGCTCAAGAGTTGTCAGCATCAGTATGCTCCAATACTGATGACTCTGTCAGATTGCTTTCAGATTCGTTCGTGAAATTTGTCTTGATTCTGTAACGATACAACCTAAGTACTCCTATGAAAGTTTGTTTGAATAGGCACTTATTGCGAAATTATCACTCATGCGTTCATAAATCATACTTACTTCAAAATCGCTACAAAATTGAACATTAATCTTAATTTATCTAACATCCGTATTATAACAAAATACTAAATTACATTTCGTAACCAATTAGAAGGACACACGGATGCTCATTAACACTTTTCCCAATCATTAATCGAAAAAGCGATTTCGAGTGATTAAAAATTAAAGCAACTGAACAACATCTATGATATTTTTTCAATACAAACCAATTAGTAGCTAATAATTCACACCTACGCGAATAAAATATAACAAAATGGCATTTGACTCTGACCGTGCGAAATTCGATCACAAAAACTTGTTTAATAAAAAGGCAGAAATATCAAAGAAATCTGATTAATATTCCACGAATTTCAAATTATAACTAAAACTAGCTATAATAATACAAATGAAGGGGAATAATTTATTGGCTGAACTTGTAACTCTTGTAAGCTGCCGCCAATTTATTAAGCCGGTACAAGAATGTTTTGTTAAGGACACTCATCGGACTCGCTAAGTGGGCTTGCAAGACTATGCAAGAATTCCGCAATAATATCATGAGACCAATAGATTACATTTATACCTAAAAACTGATGAAATGTAATTGAAATATCACAAACAATTATCATTAGTTATTTTGTATAAAAATATTGTTATGTGTGAGTCACTAAGGCGGAGGTCTATTGACATAAAGTTTTCATTCTTAAATCACTGCATGACATCACTTAACAAATTGTGGTGTAAATCAATACAATAAGATTTCTATTTTTCTACAAAACTACCGTTCTCTTCCAATAGAATATTTTGCAAGAATAGCATCATTGCGAAATGCGCCCAAATACATCACTGACATTATTTAGTTATGCATAATTCTTGCTTTCTTGTCTTGCAACCATTGGATGACCGACCTTATTTCCAAGAAGGCACAGATATTATAATTTATGTCTCTGGCAACAATGAGAAGCTGCGGGCGAGTCGATGACAAATTAACTAATTCGTTTCGCTTGATCATTTTAATTAACTCGGAACCAAATAATAATGGAAGTTATTAATTCCATATTTAAGTTTTTATTTGTAATTTATTGTCCGGAATTTATTATAACATAATTCAAAAATTTTACATTTTTATTCAGAACTCGTGATAATAAAATTAAAATGATCGTTTCTTTATTAATCGTTCTTGTGTAGCTAAGATTACCTAATATTCGTTAAAAATTAATACCTATCAATTATGCATGTTTATGAGACCGGATTATTTCGCGTACTTCCCGAGATAATGGCCTAATAAAAATATAATTAGGCAATAGTTGGCAATTCTAATTCTGTAGGTAATTAATAAGCTAACATTTAAAACATAAAATATTTTTTACTTTAAATTAGCGGTGGTAAAAACTGATTTAGTGCTAAAATTTATTCCATAGGGGAATAAATTTAATAACACATACAATACAATAACACATTTCAAAAAAAAAACACGGAATAAAAACGAAACGTAAATGAATAGTGGTGTAACTTTATTCCGGGTTTATTAAAAAAGGGATAAATGGTTAGGCTTGGTAAAGTTTTATTAAACGTTGGTGTATTATAATATGCCATGGCATTTCAACTTCCTATCCGATGCTATGATATAATCTTTATGTTAAAACAGTAGTCAACTTTCATTCGTCTATCTTTCCAAGAATCGGATGTATGCCACCATAAACCTACTTATTTTATCTTAATTATGATCAAAAGTGTCTTTGAATTAATATCAAATCATGGCGGAGGTATTGATAGCAACTGTTATTTTCTGTTTGATTCCTATCTAATTTATCTTTTAAGTATCTTAATGCTTTACTTTTTCCAGTTAACTAATAATTTTGACGTAATTTAGAGATGGTCTGACCGTTTATTAGTTTCATGATTAATTTAGTCGTCAAAACTTGACTTCAAAAGACCCGTTTTATGCGAAATAAACTTAGTCATATAATACCAATTTTCTTTTGACAATACAAAATGTTTATGGCAACACTAAATTCGAATAAACGTTCACATAATGACGTACCAAATTTTTAGAACGCGAAAGTCAATTGAAGCGTTCCGTTTCCAAAAGGGCTACCGGTGGCGGTTTGTTCGGTGCAAATTGACGGATTAAATTGCATCGCTTGTTTTCGTGAAAGAATGCAAGCGGCGAAAAAATACGAAGTTTGCCGAATGCTTTTAATGGGTGTTTCTAATTGGTCAACGCGCGGGTCGAGGCCGATTGTTACAAATTCGGCCAAAAAAACAATGCGCTTTCAAGGAGTCCTTAGAATGTGTGTGGTTTACTCTGCAGTTAAATAGGACGTTTAGGTTCAGGTCATAATTCTAGTCTGACTATAACTGTACGTTAACTAGGCAGTTAAATATTTAAACTGTGTAGTTCTGTTCATTGTCTTCTGTCGTTCAAGCACCGGCGGCGTTAACTTTTAGCGTGCGCTTCTGCGAACTACTAAAAATATATTCAGTGTTCTACACGACCATTTGTTACTTGCCTTCGCATGTGAAATGCTCAAATGAATTTGAACCTTATTGCATCAGTCATAAGTGTGTTGTATAACAAATGGCAGGCAACATTGTTTGTAGGTGTTTTACTAATTTGCCCGTGCAGGAAGCACGGATGGCGTGATGAGGACTCAGTACCGTATAATCTTTGCCTCTGATGTTATCTAAAGATTTATTATTTACTGTCATCGTCCGAGAGATGGCAGCACGCGTCACTGGCTATGCCACTGGACTTATCTCTTTGCAAATATACCTCCACATGATTTTCAACCTTAAGTTTGAGCAATAAGAGCTACTTGTTTCATCTTCCAAGACCTCCCATAGCGTGATAGGTATTGAAACTAGGCCATTTTTCATGCCTACACATAATTAAATAATTACGATTAATTTCCTGGTAAGCTGCCTTATTTAGTTTCTACAAACTAGTTTAATAACGGACATTATTCAATGTTTATCATTACACAAGAGAGTTAAACTTGATAACAAATTACATGCTGAGTGGTTCTGAAATACCACAAATTAAAAATTAAAATCCGTATAATCAGAATTGCAAAACATCGACTCACATGGCAACCGTATAATCAAAGAAAACAATAAAACAAAACTAAAGGAATATTTGTTCAAAAATCGAATAATCGAGCAATTGACTTGACCTGGCCACTCGACTCGAGCACTCGATCGAGCGACTCGCACGCAAACGAATCGATTAATCGCTTCGTTACACCACCGACCGCCAGGCGGAGCCACGCGTCAATAAAATACTTGTAAAACTATCGCAAAATGAATTAAAACAGATGGCGAGCCAATTAGGAGAGGCAATCGTGCGCGTACCGGACGAAAAAAGACCTTAAACGTGGCGTCAAATTGATTTCTTCCTTACGACTTTCAACTTAAGGTGTCTATTTGGTATTTTCGAGTGGCAGTAATGGGGTTTCAGTTTACAAGCGCTAACGAGAGCATTCGGAGCGATAAGCCTTTCCAGTTATACTGATAGACAAATATGGATATATTTATCATTAAGTTTGCACTGAAGTGTACGCTTAGGCGCGCGTTATGTCATTATACAGTACTAATTAGCTTAAGGAAGGAGACAAATTCGTGCTCTTAGATATCGGATAGAAATAAATAATTCATTTTGTTTATTTGTTAGTAATTTTGTAATTCCGACGGTTTGGTTCGATTTCACTGTTACAAACGGCCTGAAATATATTGCGTTTGCTCGTAAATCGTGAGGTTTAGTATTGCGTGGACGTGAACGTGATCGTAAATCTATATCAGACGATTAAAGATATAACATTTTGATATTTTCAACGAGAAAAGTGTTTTTTAATCTATGATACATCGTTATTCACTAGTAAGTAGTGTAAGTACCTAGTTCGTGTCTGAAATAACAGCTGCTGACAAAATAATGTCATAACTTTAATACCTTGTTAATAGATTGGCGATTACAACAGAAATAGCACAAAATACTATTAAAATTCAGTGAACATTTTGTTCACAAAACTCAGTAATTGGCTAGGTGTCGGTCACACCTTTTATTAAAATTAGACAACGAATAGAAACTAGACTAAAAAACAATTAAAATTGTATCAAAATTCGGCTCAAACTGAACTAAAGCCAGCAAACCGAATAAAATCTCGACTTAATAAGTGCGAGAGAGATAAAAGATGGTATAATCTGTTGAGCAAAAGAGATATACATACTGCTCCGCCATCGATCAAAACTTAGCCTACTACTAACGTTATCCCTCAAGAAACCAATTAGAAGTCCTATTACGCTAACAATAACATCGATTGCTATAAACTGGGGGGTTAATCAACTATTTGATAATAGCTGATATCACGCGCCACTATAACTCAATAGGTGTGAAATGGAATGGGTTAACTTATTAAATGTTATAAATTCAGCCGGGATTGGAGCGAGGTGAGCTATGACGGGTTGACCGGAGTTCTGCGTTTATCGATCGGCGATATAATGGTGATAGAAAGGTGGGGAAATGATTGTAAGTTGGGTCGTTTTGTGGGAGAATTTGTAAGGTTTCGTTTAAGGTATGTGTGAAGAAAACGTCGTGAGGAAAGTTTTCAGTATGAATCAATGGCGTGCCTAGGGCCCTACAATATGGCAAGCACATAAGGCAAGCTGACTGTTCAGACACCCTAACGTCAGGAAGAGTAGTAGGTTATAAGGGCAAGCCAAGCTTGCATGAAAGTAACGCCACTAGTATGAATGTAGATGGGTAAAAGAGTACAGGAAAACCAAAAATACTAAGGATGGAGTGTGTAGAGGAAGATATGGTAGGAAAAGAGGTGTCTGACAAGATTACGAGTAGGTAATAGAGAAGTAGGGAAGGAGACGTCCTGCACTGACCACAAATGACTTGTGACAAGGGCAAGAAAATGTTGATGATGTTAGGCGAATGTAGGTGGGTACCTACTACGGGATTAGGGAATGTACTAAGGGCTAGTCGGATAGAATAGTAGAGATGTAAAAACGTGCAACAAGAACGATGCCGTTTTGAGAGTCTGCAATAAAAACACGGTAAGAGGCCTTTATTCTAGCAAAGAAAAGGGATACTTAATGAAACATGGAGACTTATCTTTGTAATATAAGAATATAAGATTTTTCTGTTTCAAAATTTTCATCGAACTTACTTTTCAATAAGACAAAGCAAAACATAGTCACATAACAAGTACGACAAGTACTTAAGTAATTTAATTGGGTCTAGACACCCTCCTTCCTAAAAAATGCTTTTTCAGACTGACGAAAAAACAAAAGCTAGTCCAGTTCGAATTTAAAACACATCGATTACTCATGAACCTGTTTATGGTATTTTAGTAAAAGAATTACGACCACATTGCGTTCCCTGGGCAGTGGGCACACGCAACGGCGACGTGATAAGAACGGCCCCTGCTAATTACAGACGCCATGTTACCTCTTTTTACGACAAAAAAGTATACATTTCGTGAATATTGAAATGTTAGCTTTATCAAAAGGCATACTATAGTACATACTTATAATATACTAGTTGCTTTCTAGTTCTAATAGTAACTTATATCCGCAATTTTTGTCCACATAGAAGTCAACTAAATCTACTTTCCCACTATAAAACTTAATATCCTATGGTATTCGGCAAAACTGTAGCTTCCAATCTCGGAAAAAAAATCTACTACCTACGTACTTTTTTATGATAAGATTATTAATCTGCTCAAACATAGTACAACACAATTGTTAAAAGTGCATAGGACACAAAAGAAAATTGGTTCAGACCTGTTTGCCATATACTGTGGTAACAGTTGTGATTTTTACAAATAAACCATTATATTATTACAATATTAGGTAAGTACCTACCTACGTTGCGATTATTCCAATAATCAGAAATATTTCTTGTTGATCCATCAACTCTTACAATTTAATCACTAAGATAAGTGAAACAATTGCTATTAAAACTAACATTTCACAAACGTAAACAATTATTTTGCTAATCAGCAGAATACGCACATTTTCGCGTTAGCAATTTAACATTCTTAATAGACCATTATTCTCGATCGTAAACAAATAGGAAAAGGGGTATTAATGGTATTTTAGTTCGTAAATGCTACCAATATTGCCCGGAGTGGCCGCACTCCATTGTGCATTGACGATAAGGGAACTGGTTCCAGCGATGTTTTATTTTTCAGTGGTTGAAAGCGTACCTTTTGTAGCGCGATTCGCTGATACGTCCAGCATTTGTGCGAAACGAGTGGTCAATGCGATCGGGCTGGTGACTACGCGTTTACGCTACCCATAGATGCCTGTGGACGTTTTATGTGACGAGAATTTGTACTCTAATTCAAACATTGCATTCACGAAGTGAATTGTAAATACATAAAACGTTTGGTAGAATATCAATTTTGGCTTCATTTGAAATTGAAACTCCTAGTATTAAAAAAATAAAAATAAAACTATTTAAATGCTTCGACGGCCTTGTTAACCGAGTCTAACTGAAAACGATTCCGTTAAGTAAATATTTGTGACGGTATTTTTATATTTTTTGCGCTTGAATCGCCGTATACTCCCCGCTATTGTTAGTGCGTGCAAAACTAATTACTTTTTGCGCTAATTACATTTCGCTATCTAACTTTAAATTTCATTTGCGTCATAAACGTCTGTGGCATCGTAAAATACGTTCGTTTTATACTTTTTACTCCCAACACAGTTGTTAGCGACTGTACATGTGTGTAAAGTAAAAAAATAGATACAAATGTACTGTTGAGTGCAAAATTATAATTAATGTATTGTTATGTAGCTTCAGCTTTGTGCTCATTCAGTAAGTACAGTCACAAACAAACGGACAAGGGAGAAGCTTGTCCGTTTGTTTGTGACTGTACTTAACCAACAACGCTTTACGTTGGTTATAAAAATAATGTGCGAACGTATAACCGAGTGGAAAAGTGCAATTGATGTATTACTGATGGATCATGTTCGTGCTGTTCTATTTATTTACAATTCACACGTTTTGCATTCGCGTTCGTTAGTTAGCGACTGTACTGAGAATTGAACTCGTAAAAGTGATATAAGTAAATGTACTTTCAAGTAGAAAAGTGAGATAAACTTTTTCCATTATTTGTGTAATGATATTCAAGTGTAACAAGCACGTATGAAATGGTGTAGTAATGTACAAGCGAGTGGAAAAGTATAATGCATGTAAAAAGTCGAGATTCGTGTTCATATGTCGTGACCATTGCATGATGGCGAACACTTTTCATTATTCGCTTGCAAATTATTTAATGGCTGTATATTTTTTATGAGGACATTTCGGGATAGTGGCCAATTGGCACAAGTCAGCGCACACCTCTTTTAAAACACTATTTGTAATTATGTTTAGTGTGAAGAGGCGTAAAATGATATTACTAGTTTGTTCGACGTCGAAATGTAAAATGTTTTCTCACTTTTTGTATAAACCTATATTTTTTAACTTAAATTAAATAATTAGGAATAGCAACCACCACTTTTGAGATTTAATCAAATGTACTTTTTTTCCATGAAAAGAAAAACACGAAGCGAACGATGATTTAGCAGTGAAAAATTACATTTTCATCAAAATATTTAAGTAAGTATATTTAAGTTCATTCAACCAACATATTTCTCCATTAAAATCCTCGTTCCACGCTTAAATTGAAATATACTCATACTGCAACGAATCATTTCAAATGTAAATAACGCAATTTCATTTACATATTCAAAGAAAATCAGCGAAAAAAAAAGAAATAATAATAATAATAAATAATAAATTCTTTATTGCACCAAAAGCCATCACAGTACAATCATCAAAAACAAAGAGCATAATAAGGCTTATAACTAGTTCACAATAATTTTAATTCTCTGACTCCTAAACTAGGTGTATGTGCCTGTGTCTTAGGAGTCAGTGATTCTCCGTTATAGACAAGACAAAGCCATAATATAAAAGAAAAAACAGGACATTACAAACAGTAAGCAAATGGTGTAAAAGAAAACGGGATATAATCTATTTAAGAAAACACAAATGAAAACGTTTAACTATGTGGTGGGTTGAATAAAATGTAGGGTCCGAGTGTGTGTGTGTTTGTGTGTGTGTGTGAGTAGTGAATGGGAGTAGGATGTGTGTGAGTGCGTATGTGGTGTGTAGGTGTAGGGTGTGTGTAGTGATAAAGAATGAGGTGTACCCAGTATACTCATCCGTTTATGGCTAAATTTAGACTTTTTTTTTTATTGTAAAATACCCTGCAGAAGATCCTCAGTGTCGTCATAACTTAGTGTTTGGAGATAATCTCTAAGTAAGTTTTTGCATTTATATTTAGGGCACGAGTAAATTTTAAATTTTTTGTTGAGTAGGTTGTAAATATTAATGCTATTAACGTAGAATTGACGTTTGGCAAATGCAGTTCTATGGCGTTCGTGGGGAAAAACGTTGTGCTTGAGCCTGCCAGTCGGTTCTTTTGGAGGGCGGGCAGAGTGTTTGCGCAAGGTCGACAGGAGCACATAAAGTTGCCTAACTGTGAGAACCTTGTAATCGGCATAGAGCTGCAGAGTGGGATACCTGCGTGGAAGAGAGCGCATCACCTTAAGGACAGCTCTCTGGGCTCTCTCAAGGCGGATAAATACATTTTGGGTGGCACCACCCCAAACGGGCAAGCAGTACGTTAAGACAGACCGGCATAGCGCAAAATATACTAATTTTAGCGTTTCATGATCAGCTGATTTACGTAACTTCTTGAAAACATATATTAGTTTACGTATGCGAGACGTGACTTTGGCTATATGGGGGTGCCAGTTGAGATGCTGATCGATGAGTACTCCTAAATACCTTACACAAGTGGATTTGTTGAGGATGAGGCAGCTACACTGAGTTAAGGATCCACAAACATGCGCTTTAATGGTAAAGGAGTTTGAGGGACACAAATTCGACCGAATGGAAAATGGAACATATACCGATTTATCAACGTTTAAGGTAAGCAAGTTGTCAGTCAAACATTTCATTACGGCTGACAGCGCAGCTTCGGCATTTCGGTATGTCTGGGGCCAGTCATCACCATCTACAACAAGGGCAGTGTCGTCCGCGTATGTAAATATCTTACAATTTTCGAGAGGTAGTTTGCAAAGTTCGTTGATGTAAATGAGAAAGAGAGTAGGTCCCAGAATGCTGCCTTGTGGAACGCCGTATGTGATTGGAAGCTCATCACTTTCATGTGGGCCGATTTTTACTAATTGGGTACGATCGCTGAGATAATCTGCGAAGATTTTCAAAGGGTGTCCACGTATACCGATGCTTTCCATTTTACTCAATAAGGCTTGGGCAGAGACGGTGTCAAATGCCTTTGACAGATCAAGGAAAATTCCCAGGCACTTGCGCTTACTATCAAGCGTTCTAGCCACGTGACTGGAAAAATCCATGACAGCGTCTTCGGTGCTAACCCCGTTTCTGAAACCATATTGGTTATTCGCTAAGATATTATTTGCGTTGAGAAAGCTGGTTAAGTTCTTATTCAGTATTCGTTCTAAGATCTTTGACATTGCTGTTAGAATCGAAATTGGACGATAGTTGTTGACGTCATCTCTGCGCCCAGATTTGTGAATGGGGTGAACTACAGCTTTTTTAAACGCCGTGGGAAAGACACCTGACATTATAGACAAGTTACATATGTGTGTGATAACCGGAACCAGAGCGCCTCTCGAGGCCTTTATTATTTTAGACGGTATACAGTCTAACCCAGTTGCACAATCAGACCTAAGACCCAAAATAATGGAGTCAACTTCGTCTTCAGTTACTTCAAAGAGAGCCATTGAGCTACACGAATTTGAATTCGACACAGAATTGTACACAAATGAGGGTGATTCAAATTTTGAGGCCAACCTACTGCCTACATTAGCAAAAAAGTTATTAACATGATTAAGCGAGGACTTAGGACTATCAAATAATTGTAACAGGTCAAAAGAGGGAGAAGATTGAGTTTGAAGATCTGAGACTTTCTTAATAACATTCCAAGTAGCTTTAACATTATTTTTTGCATTGCGAAACTGTTCTTTTTCATAAGAGTGCTTAAGTTTTCTCAGCAGGGAATTACAGAAATTGCGATAGCGAGTGTAGGTGATTTTTAATATTAAATTATCATCCGACTTTTTGAGTTTGACATGCATGCGGTCACGGTGTCGTATACAGCGGAGTAGGCCCGGCGTAATCCAGGGCTTCAAATTACGTTCTCTTCTAGGCACAGTTTGTTCCCGGGTGTGCTTTAGGACAATAGAAGATAGATTACCTATTAATGCATCTGCAGCATCATTAGGATCTAAGATTGACAGCATTGGAGACCAGTCATGTGTTTTAATATTCTCTATAGCGGCTTCGTAGTTTATTTTTGATTTAGTGCGGGTCACATCTGAGTTGGCACTCTTGGTTTGGAGAAACAATAGCAGTGGTTCGTGATCTGTTATAGATGATTCAATAACGAAAGTAAAAGCGGATTTATTTGTTTTAAGTAAAATGTGGTCTAAACAGTTTGTGAGCCTTGTCGGAAACTGATGAGCTGGGAGAAGTCCGTTAGAGGCAGTACAGGTTAAATACTCGTCTGAGTGATTATCAATGCTGTCAGTCTTAATATCAATGTTAATATCACCGATCAGGACCACGGAAGGAGTTGTTAATTTGAGTACGTTATCGAGACTGTCAATGAAATTGTTAATGTTTTTAAAAGAAGGAGGGCGATAAATAGCAACTATTGTAACATCCTCTATGCGACAGATAAGACAGTTTGCGTCAGCAAAGTGTGGTTCCTTAACGTCTGCATTAAGGGAAGATTTAACGTAGATAGCACACCCGTCATTTTGGTTGTATGTGTTTTTAGTGTAGTATGACGTGAAGCCATCCAAGGTCGGCAAGTGTGAGAGTTTGCTTAACCAACACTCGGAGAGGACGAGCACATCGGCCTGGAAACCCAATAATCGCATGAGCACCGCAACTTCATCGAAATTTTTAGAAATGCTTCGTATGTTAAGATGTAATACTTTTAAACCTTTTGTTGGGTCTTTCAGAAATTGCGCGCAACTCTCAGGTGGACACTTGAACGATTTAGAAATATGAAGCGCGTCTATTTCGTCATTAATACTATCTAGATTAGCCATTTGTAATTAGGGTATGCCAGAAAGTTGAACGAAGAAGAAGGCAAAAAGATCGTAGCAAAAGTAAGCTTAAAAAAATGAAAAATATAAATAAAACTATTACCTCCTTTTTTCCTTCGCCGTAGTCGGGTAAAAAGGTTAGTAGTGAATGCTGAGTAGCAGTCTTATGGGTAAAGATATTTGTGAATAATAATGTTTGAACTACTGATATTTTATGTTGGGTAGCAATTTGACAGGTACATATTGTATTAGCGTGTTTGGTGATGGGATAAAGCATTTTGTATTTAAGTATGAAGACTTGTGTATATACAGTTTGTGTGCGTTGTTTTGTTGTATGTAAGGTGTACATGATAATTGTAGGTGAAAGTGTATTGTTTGGTGTAAACAATAATATTAAAACACTAATTGAAAATAAACAAGTAATGAATACTAACGAAGAAATATAAAAAAAAAAAAAATAGGAACATTCAGTGATGGTCAGATAATGTGATTTGGGCTATCCAGGTTATTGAGGCATTTTTCTGAGCTTACAAGAATCTGTTTTTCTCCCTCTATCTTGCGCAGGAATATATTGCCATTGGAGATCCAGCAGAACTTATAGGTGTATTTGTTGGCGAACTCTCTGGCTTGGTAGAAAAGCTTTTTGGTGTTTGCGGTTAGGTGTTCAGAGATGTACACGGGTTGACGATCTCCTGGCAAACCCATGACAGCAGTGTTTAATCTATCGTCTTTTCCTTTTCCTTTGTTGTACGCACGCACAGCGGACAGGACGGTCTGCTTAGTTTTCACAGTCGAGAATTCCGCTATTACTGGGCGTGGCGAGGTTGACGTGGTAGATTTCCCTGGAAGACGATAAATATCGCGCAGCTCTGTTTCCCCAATGTGTACACCTATAGCTGTGCCCATGCCACACACCGTTTTTAATAGACTGGTGCTGGACTCAGAACTTACTTGCGGGATGTTACGTAATTCTATAGCCGACGATCTCGCTTTATGTTGAAGATCAACTATTTTCCGTTCGAGAGACTCAATGTGGGATTGCTGCTCACGTCGCTCCTTCCTCAGTGTATCTACTTCCATCTTTAAATCTTCGAACTGTTTATTAAAAAATTCAATAGACTGCACGATACCAGCGTTCGACTTACACATTTCAGAGTTAGAAGCCTGTATTTTATTGTTTTGAATTTTAATATCTTTTATATTCGAAGAGAGCTCAGCTATTAAGGTTTTTTGGTCGGCCAGTAGTTCCGCAATTCTGTGATCCTGTTCGTTTTTCCACTTAGCAAGAATATCTTGTAGCTCCTGTGGTTCTAAGACGTTCATCTCTGCCGACCCGCCTTGTGGTGAGGTATTATTACGCTGTCGTTTTCTACTTGTGTTCACATAGTCGCTCGACGCTACGGCAGTGTTGATATCCGGCTCTGAGCGTGTTTGGGTCTGGCCTATGCTACCAATCGGTGTCCTAGGGGTTTTAGGTGGGGTACGTTGAATCCCTGCCATGTTAACTACCGAAATTATTTATTGGTTGAATACAAATGTAAATAATAAGACACAGGCAAACCGGTCTTACGCAGCACCGATAATAACAAGAAACAACGTGAGAGCGTAGCCGACACAGTTCACGTTGTTACTTCGTAGCACTGGCGCGCGACGTAGCCGCGCGCCCGCTGGTTGCGTAGCAGCGGTGACTCACACACGTAGCTCGTAGCGCACCGGTGTTTTGACAATTGTCGCAACTGTCTCGACGGCGCAATGTGTAAGCGGTCCGGTCACTGATCACTTGGCTGATGGTTCGAGTCCGACGAATCACAGTCACTTTTTCAA
Source organism: Xestia ashworthii (assembly GCA_950022955.1). NCBI lineage: Eukaryota > Metazoa > Arthropoda > Insecta > Lepidoptera > Noctuidae > Xestia > Xestia ashworthii. Next base: position 13,265,111 of record OX465570.1, on the reverse strand, counting down.
ATTCACTTTGAAGCGACAACAACACTATAATTTATGTCTCTCTCTAGGACCACCCAGTGGGAGGGGCCCTCAGGTAAGATCACGCTACGTAAGACAAGGAAATGAATTTAACAACTATTAGCCAATCACAGACTAGAATTCACGAGCAAACGACACACGTCCTTTGTGTTCAACGTCTAGCGGAGAAGTCAGCAAGAGATGGCACAACTATGAAAAGTTGAATTGCTTTACCGAGCATACTTGTGAACTGTTACAACTGTGATAAGCAATAACTTCGCATGTTTCCAAGCACTAGTAACTAATATTAATTGCAATGTTTGCTATTTACTGTGGAAAGCTAGTTTTTTTTTGCTATTTTATAGTAAAAAGCTTGGTGTAAGTGAAAAGAGGGAGCCAAGCCACAACGTAGCAAAGTGCTAACCGGCGGCAATTGTACATACAACATAAAATAACGTTACATTTTTAAACTTTAGTGCCATTTCTTGGGTATATAACTTAATAATGACACATTTTCTTTAGTTTTAAATATGAATGATTGGTTTGAATGAAAACGAATTACTCGTATTCAGTATTGAAACTTAGATCAACTTCAACACACATCGAGAGATTGATGATAATCATCGAATCGATGATATGACTGTATTTTTGGACCATAGGTTCTGGGTCTTTTTTTTATTATGTGTACTTAAAGAATATAACCCTAGGGCCTAGAGTTTAGTGATATAAAAAAAACACGTTTTATAAATGCAAAAGTGGTTTAACATGAGAAGACTTTTAAAAAAACACTACAACATCTTTGTAGACAGTAGTAAACGGCGCAGCATTTAATCTTTAACCTTTTTTCATGATCTTTACTTCTAAAAGTAGGTTCTAGTGTAAACTATTCTGCACCTGATTGTACCTAAGCTTATGTATTGGAAATGAGTGATGAAGTGAAGCGGGAAATGGGTACGCCCAGCTCATATTATACCAGTCTACATTTATCGTTGTACTATTGCTAGTAACCGTGATAATAGTTTCTTTATTAGTCTGTGACCTGCCATTTTCTTTACAATGGTAAAGTTTACCGTAGACGACATAAAAAATCTAATGAGTCCGTTACTTACATTATCAAATAATATTTGACCCGTATTCTTTCTTCTGTTATGTAAACCAAAATTGACGAAGATACGACGCTTTTAAAATTCTCGGTATAATTTTAGTGAGTTCCGACGTCACGAGCCGCCAACCCCGAGTTTCGATGCGTTTTATTAGGCAATATTCATTGATTTAAAACAAAAAAAAAAACGTATTCATTATTTTACAATACTCTAGCTGACGGACTAAATAGATTTGCAATTTTTTGTCATACCTATTCTGCGCAATGGAAATAAGCTAAAAGCTCAAAAAGTAGTTTACGTAAATTATATTCAATTTTGTTTTGTTTTCACCACTTTACGAGTAACGCTGCTAATTAATGTGTTGAATACGAAAAAGGTTTTTAGTGTTTTAGTGCTTACTTTACTAAGCTGTAACAATCTGACGATTTATTTTGCGAAGGAGCAAAACGCTCCGAACGCTAGACTGGGCGGGGAAAGAACGCTGCTAACGCTACAAGGTCAAGGGTTATTTCGTGTAATTTGACCCTTGTATATAAAAACACTTGACGATCGCAAACTACAAGACTTAGACCAAAATAAAATTTACAGTGAATAGCTGAATAGTTAAGGAATCTATTTAACCAAAAACCAAGAAATATAATATTAATTTAATACTCTAAAATAAATGTTGAGTTTGAAAAACAGTCACGTAACGGCTACTTCGCGATTAAAAATATTTTTTTTACGAAAAACTATTAACTCCTTATCAATAAAAAAAATCTAATTGGAAACTAGATTATATTCCCTTTCCAATAAGACCAAAATCTTATTAGATTCTAATTGGAATGTAGATCCTATTAGAATCCAAAGTTACTGGTGATATAGGTTCCCCAGTAGCGGTCGGGCCGCTGGTACTTTTTAACACACATGTTTACGTAACTTTTTAACTCTACGAGTCCTCTTTTTGTTGTTTCTAAAATTCTAAAATGTACTCACCATACTCAATTATTGATATTTCTCCGATAATACACACGTTTTAATCACATAAAATTATATATTCAATGTTTACATACAGCACGTTAGGTATACATACCTATCACTTTTTCACAGGAAAATTACTGCAACTTTGAGATTCCGAAACTAAATTGCTTAGCCACTATATTGTAGCACGGTTCTTCACCTTCATTTTGATGTATAATACTATACTAAAATACGACTATTTCGATAAGAAAACAATTTAAATACGAAACGGCGCCGGCGCAACACGGAAAAAAATGGCCGGATTTGTTTACACTAAAGTTTTTTATTTCATTTTGACGTTTGTCGATGCATTTGGGCACAGATAATTATTATAGAGTTGGGAAATATTGTTGAGAATGTAGTGGAGACCATAAATGCATGGCCATAGTAAGTACAGTCGAGTTTTAATGCATTTTTTGAAGGCGGGTATTTGAAAATGCGACTGGTTAAAGGCTTTAACCAGCAGCGTGCAACTGGAAAATGAAGGTGGTTAAAGCCTTTAACTAGCAGCGTCTCAAAGGATAATTCTCTTTTGCACCTAGTGGTTAGTTTTATGATGTCATATATTTTGATGATAAACTTGTGTTTAGAAGTGTTAAGTAAGTAGAGTGGTGTATAAGAAAAGATGCATGTAGTCCAGTGAAAGAAAATGATGAAATGAATACTTATATGACGGGTGAGAGAGGATGAAGGAAATCGTCTACTGCGCTGGCCCAAATAAATTGGGATAGTGACAGAACGATAATGATGATTTAGAGATTTTTTTATACTTAAACTTGAGATATTTTGTAACATAGGTGGTTTTAGAAGTGTAGAATACTCTTTATTATGAGACAATTTACAGGTCTGAAAAAATAGACATTTTACATGAACGGTCTTATTGAGGAGCTCGTGGCTACATAATATCAGCCGCTCGGGTCGATCTTTAGGTTAAGCCGTGCTTGCCTAGGTTGGTCTGTGGATGGGTGACCACCCTTACATACCGAGTTTCCTCCGTGCCTCGGAAAGCACGTTAAGCCATTGGTCCCGGCTGTCATTTGTCCATCTTTGACAGTCATTACAGGTAGTCAGTGCCCCCAAAAGTCTGACACGAGTCTTACTAAGTGGTATCGTATTACCCAGTTTTAACTCTGTTGTGGAGGTCAGATTGGCAGTCGCTCCATGTAAAATACTGGTATTCAGCTGCATCCGGTAAGACTGGAAGCCGACCCCAACATAGTTGGGAAAAGGCTAGGCAGTTGATGATGGTCTTATTGCTAAAAACCTGTTTTTTATTTCTATAAATGCGAATGTTTGTGAGAATGTATGGATGATTGGATATCTGAATGCTTGTTACTCTTTCACAAAAAAACTACTAAACGGATCTGGTAGTACGTTCTCGTGGGACAATAATTACAGAACTCCACGCGGACATAAGCTGGTGCTTGATAGGTATACATATTGTTATTGAGATTCTCCGCCGACTATTATATAAGGACCCGATGACCTCATTCTTCCTCTTTCTGCAAATATACCATTAGAACAAGTTCTGTGTTTTACTAATGTGTACGTAGTTCCATCCGGCTCGAAGGACCATGTTCGCCCAGTGAAGACCCTGGCTGGACATCATCAGGTCGAACAGATGACCAAATATTTATTTCCCATCCCACAGTAGGAACTCTCAACTACAGAACCACAATCAAGTTTCGTCCCCAGTAAGTACTGGCACTAAATGTTTCTCACAATGCAACATTAGAGGCTAATAAAGCCGGAGAGGTCGGTATGGCTCGATTAGCTGGCCGTAATTGAATAGGCGTGTATTGTAGCTTTTGTAGCTCGATGCCATGTGTTTGTGGACGCAATGCAGCTAGCTAGGACTATGTGGGTATGTTTGTAGGAGTTGTGTTTTAGTGTGATTAGAATAAAATTGTGCTAAGCAACGCCGATTATAGACCGCGCCCGAGCTCCGAGGAATTGGTGGCTTACTTAGGTGGCGCACACTCACTTCTGCAGTCCAGTAATTCAATTTAAACTAATCTTCTTCTTTTTTGTCTGTCGAAGGAATAGAATAATACCCAACCAGTATATAGCCACCTGCACAGCTCTTTCATTGGCTTCGTTTAAATCCTGGAAAGTGCAGTTGGCTGTGTAGGATGGGCAAGTAAGCGTAATCCGGTAGAGAGTCTAAACACTGATTCTGTATTTAGTACGGGTCGCTGATACCCCATTTGGCCAGATTATTTCTACAGCAGCCAACTTAGACCGCAATCGGACCCCAACCAACATACTTGGGAAAAGGCTTCGACTTATCCAGATTAAAAGGAAAACTACAAAAAAAAAAAAAAAAAATAGTGACCAAAAAGGTCTTGTGTCAAATGCGCCTTTTAAACTTCTTCTTGTCGGCTCAAAAATGTACTCTTTGTTTGGACGCATATTTCTTTGCACATATGGCAAGTAATAGGACCTCTGCTTATCCACCAGAACAAACTGGTGTAATAATTCAAAGTCTCTTCATCCCTTTTGACAATAGCAACTAAATCTCACGATTACCCGACTTGAACCGTGTAAACATGAGTTATGTATTGACAATACAATTTATTTGTCGGTGAAAGAGGGCGTGGCGCCGGCAATGTGCCGTTGTGACGAATGCAGTCCGTGTATTGATACACAGGTTTGAGTCCTGTGCAAAGTTTTAAAATGAAATCAAGTGCGAAATTGGTCTCATTGTGGAATTCTTTGGGTGTATTGTAGATTTGGTCAGCATAGCTGAGTTGACAATTGAAGTATTCTAAAAATTTTAATGATCAAAAGAATTGTAAAAAAAATAATGTGTGTGAATGTGAACTCTGAGCCTATATTAGAATTCCTATGGAAGTAACTTAAGTATCTTTTTTTTTTGCTGGCCTACGTATTGTCCCACTGCTGGGCAAATGCCTCTCCTTTCTCCTTCTATACCTCTCTGTCTTGTGCGATCTCCGGCCATGTTGGCCCTTATTTTTTTTTTTTTTCTTATGGGAAATCATCAAATGACTTTTCCCACTCTGGGGGGCCATGTTGGCCCTGCAAACGTGATCAGATACAGTATCTATTCTACGTACTTAAATGGTAATTATATTGGCAGGATTTACGCAAACTACGCCAAAAGGTATAATAATGTAAAGGTATTTTAATCGACGCAAAAACTATGTGCATGTTTTTGCTACAATCCCACAAAAAGCGTTAATTACCTCCCAAATATGACCATTATTGTACATACCTATTAAGTCCCATTGTATTAGTAAATATCCATAAAGTATCATCCAATCCGGTAACCAGCAGGATTTCCCTAATCGTCGAGTGGAAAACAAATCGATTTCCCCATTACAAACCAGTATTTAAATAAACAGTTATTCAAGTATCGATTACTGTAATCGAATAATAATAATAATAGTCCGGAAATTATGTCAGGGCTAATTTTTATTTATTAATATAAAACAAGAATTAATAAAGTTGACATGAAGAATTTTAAATCGCATTCGATTTTCTAAATAAGGAAATATTTATTGAATAAAAATGTTGGTAATTGGTCGTTGTAGCAATTATTGAATGTTGCATGGATAAAAATGTTTTTTTTTAGCATGGCAATGTGCACGACCAGAGACAAACAATCGTTATGTTTGATATGTTATTGATATAATCAAGAACCACTTTAATGTGTTTGTTTTAGGACTTGGTTATTAATTGGTTTCATATAGGTTAAATTTAGAAAAACTACTTTCAATCATCTTATTTTGTTTTAAAACAGAAATGGGTCGATTTTTATGATACAGAATAAAGAAGAGGCCTAAAAACGACTGTATGAGTTACGTCAAACATTTTTTTAGAGCTAGTTAAACTTCACAAGACTGTAACTTGCTCTTTTTTAGTCAGGTAGCATACCTTCCTTAATAACCAACGAGTGGAAATAATTATAATAATGCTAATAATAGATTTAAATCAGTTAATCAACATTTAGGTGTAGTTGTTAAACAAAAACTAAAATAAATTAAACTTTAAAATTGAAACATACTAATTACTTTTTAACCGATCTATAACAATGTATTACATTTTAAACCAATCCGCCCAGGGCCCGCGTGATGGATTATAGCCCATTCCTTCTCATAGAGAGGATGCTTGAGTCCCAGCAGTGGGAACATTAATAGGCTGATGATGATGATGATATTATATAGAGAACCTAACTTATTATTTATCTTCAACAAAATAAATAAAATAGTGAACCACGAAAAAGAAATACCCTCACATTTAACCCTTTCAATGACAACTTATACAATCACAAAATCTCTTCGAATCCCGAATGATCCGAACGGGTTGTCGAATCCGATGTGCTATTGTTTACGCATCCAAGTGATCCGTTATTTATGTCGGGGCTTTGTTCTCCGCGAGACACCGTTTCTTGAGACCCAGCGAGGGAAGGGTTAAGAACGGGTTTCAGAAACATGATGTCTCGACGTAAATAGGTGATAATAATGATGATGGGTTAAGTGTGGATTTAAGTTGTTTCTAATTGGGTTAAAACTTGTGAAAAGCATGTATACCGGGTATTACATCGTTAGTACAAATTATGTACTAAAACCTTCGTCGAGAACTCCCTCTATCCATTGGTGAAAACAGCATGATAATCAGTGCAGTAGTTTTTGAGTTTATCACGAACTGACAGACAGACGAGGCGGAGGACTTTGTTTTATAATACTTATGCAGTGATGAGAGTGGTTTTTGTGTAAAGAATTTCTCAGTAGCAGCCACGGAATGTAGATTTGTAGCCAATTGATGGCAATAGGCTCGCCCCCTTTTACATGTTGGGACTTAAAAAGGAGAAAAATAAAGGAGATTGGGAAACGCTGTCTCGCGAGTAAAATACTCGTCGAGTATAACATTTGATAAAACCGTTATACCTAATATTTTTGCAATTATTACCTATTAAGTATTGCTGTCGTATTAATGTATCTTATTCCCGTTATAATTGTTTTAGTAACAATAACATCTAAAGTGTTGCCTTAATTAAATGGAAACCCTTGAACCCTGAGTTCCTTTCGCCATTTCTTCTCAGGGGTAGTCAGATCGGTCTATCTAGTTTATTTTACTAAAGTGTATGACGAGGAATGTCTGTAAGTAGCTTGCATCAGGACCGATGGACCAGAGTCGTGACTCAGTGGGTGCCAGAAGACAGGCGTCGTCGCCGAAGGGCTAGAAAACGCTGGCGTGACGGCTTAGAGGCGTTTATCTGAGATTGGCCTGACAAAACCGCACGGAGAAAACCATGAAAGGTTATGGGGGAGGCCCTTGCCCGGCAGTAGGACAATAAAGGTAAAAAAATAAAATTAATAACGTATAAAAGTGACCCGGTATCCCATTAACAGAATAATTCCATTTCACAGCCATATAGGCTGAATTGTTTCAAGATATCATTCACACAGTTACCAATTACTATTGCCAATTAATTCCAACAATCTTATTGATTGAGGATAATTAAATATCATAGCCTATTTGATAAATACAACAGATAATAGATTCCTAGCTTTTATGTAGATTAAACCATTCGTTATAAATGATTAATATGAATTATCTAGAACTGTTACTGTTTACTAATGACTACGTTATTTAAGTCGATTTGTGTCAAGTAATAATAGATATATGTAGTTGCATATTTATGCATATTATAGTTAGTTACTATTTTAAGACTTTTATTTATAAACTAACGAACGTCATGGTTTCAACCTCGTAGTTCCCGTTCCCGTGTAAGAACGGATATTAAATGTAGCCTATGTTACTCGATAATAATGTAGCTATCCATTTTAGAAAAAAAAATCAAAACGGTTCAGTAGTTTTTAAGTTTATTAGTTTCATACAAAGACACAAATCTTTCCTTTTTATAATATTAGTATTTAGGTAGTTAGATAACTTACACTATTCTGTGGGAGCTCTGATTTGGGTGAAAATAGAGATAACGAATTTTCCTACAAATAAGACCTAGCTAGAACGATTTTTCACCATTGTAAAAGCCTATGTTGCAGCTTTCATCGAAATCGTTGGAGCCGTTTTCGAGAACGTGATTACAAATGTAATTACATACAAATTTGTAGGTACTTTTCAAATTCTACTGTTAATTATTTCGAATTCATATCGCCATAAAAACAAATCAATCATAATAAAACAATATAAAATAATATATTACAGTTCTATTATAATAATTATATTCCATATCTTATTGTTCTACTTGGCAGTTAAGATCATATTGTCGAAGTGTATTTAAAATGTACACCTTTAATAATCTTTAAAAGCAATTTTATAAAGTATATAACCCGTAAATGTAACGGAAATTAGTTAAAATATTTAAATTGAATGTCAACAAATGTAATTAAGTTTTAATAATATCGTAATTGGGTGAAGCAAAAATATATTTTAATTAATATATAAATGGTGTGCAGGAAAACGATAGCAATACCTAGGTACTTACTTAATAATAATTGCAAAAATATTATAACGGTTTTATAAATTAATTAAAAGTTCACATTTTCCTCGTTATTACTAAATAAATGTGGAATTTCCTAATTTTGTTTGTCACACCAAAATTAGATTCGTAATGTAAAAATAATTAAGTTGTATGGCACGATAATGATGTTATGATGTTCGGAATATAATTAGGTACCATAATTACATGTATATAGGGACATAATAACTGTATATATTTGTAGGGTATGTGCTTTAATTGGTAGGTTTAGTGATTTAGATGTTTCCTTTGTAATTAATTGGGGAATTTAGGTGTAGAATAACAATCACCAAATAATACTTACATAGGTACAGGAAATTGAATTGAAAATGATTAAAATTTGGTAAGTTCCAGTACCTACCTACTTAGGTTTGTTTAAAGTAGGTAGACCAATGATTTCGAAATTTAAGGAGAAATGATATTATTTAATAATTTAACTTAATAAACAAATAAGCTTTAGCTCAAATGAAAAAAAAAAAAAACAGAAATAGAAAAATAGTTCACTATTACCGACCGTATTTTTTTAGGTAATGCAAAACATTTCGGAAATCCAATGATATCTACAAAAACATGAGTAGATAAAAAAACAACGGTAACTAAAAAAGTGCATCCCAACGATATTCTCAAATTCACAAAAATCTCGAAAGCGAAACATCCGAACATTTTGAGAACCGAAATCTATTTACAATACCAAAACTTCAAATACTCCAGTAAAGTCTGCCGAAGACAAATATATAAAGGCTACATCGTACTAAATCTTTGAAGACCATCAACAATTAGGCACAACAATCAAAGCATTATCCTATTGCTAAAACACAGGCATTCTCTCTATGAGATGGTAAGGGGCATAATATCCAACCACGCGGGCTTAATGCGGGTTGAAGGAGCAACATTGAAGATAAAAATTGGGGCTACAAAATTTCAAGCAGGACACGAACAAGAAACTAAGAAAAAGTTAGCTAACCTGTCAAAGGTCCAACGGGGAAATGTGACTGGAACAGCGGCCCGAAGGAAGGCACCACAGGCGGCGGGCCCGGCCACGCCAACCCGTACGCCGCCGCCGCCAGCGCGCTGAACGGCGTCGGCCGCACCAGACGAGACTTCTCCGACGGAGGCCTCTCCTCGTCCTCACTCGGCAGACCATTCTGCAAGTCCTCCACGTCTACTATGGAATCTTCCTGGTTCACCGAATCTTCGTATTCATCTTCCGAAGACGTTACTGTCGCTGAGACATTCAAATTCAAAGGAGGCGTCTGGGACGACGGTCTGGGAGACACCGATTTGCCGCCCGGTAACTCAGGTTGCGCAGAAGGAGACTGCCTCAAAGGTGACTCAGGAATCGTCCTGTGATGCCTGATCATCTCCGCCGTAGAGTCCACTTGACTCGCCTTCGTATCAGCCAAAATCGATGCCACACTGAAGCTGATTCTTGAAGCCTTAGGTGGTTCCGTCGCTTCAGCAGGGCTGCTCGGGTACCTCGAAACACTCTGTATCGCCATGTTCACTTCCTTGTCTTCGTAGCTTTGATTCTTTAACATTGAACGCTGCTCAGTTCCATTTAGCACAGCCGGTTCACACTGGGGCGCGATCGACGGATCGTGTACGCATGCGGGCGCAGTCGCAGGTTGACTGGCGCACAGTGCGCGCAGCGGCCGGGGCCCGGGCCGCGAGGCGTGGCGTCCGGGGCCCCGCCCGCCGGGCCGCCCCGTCCACCGCGGGGCCCGCGATTGATCCGCGCGGGGTCGGGGGGAGCGATTTAGCACGCTCTTATCTCGTTAGTCTCCTTTGTGATACTCGATTTTTTTTGTAGAAATCAAAACATAATTACCTTTTGTAGGGGTTCGCGCGTTTTGATCGCACACTTTATGCGCGCCACCAGAGGTATAAAGTATAAAAATATAATGAGCAGTCGTGAATGCCGCTTGTTAAATCCTTTTGAGCGTTCTCTGCTGGTTCCTTTGTGGGATTAGCGCCGAGGGGGCATCGCTTGATGAATTCTGCTGCGTCCGTGTTTACGGATCCGTTTCAAATTAGCGCAAATGATTTACAACGACGCTGCTCACTGTTATTTACATTTTGATTTATATAACTTTTATTATGAGAATGTCTTTGAGTTGTGAGTGCGTGCCTACCTCATGAAAGACTTTTGATATAGGTAAGTAGCTGAGAACCGACGTGAATAGCTCATTCCGTCGTCTTCAAGTATTTCCATGAATATTATGGCTAAAATCAATGATGACACAGCTTAAATAACAATAAATTGACAAACCAATCATTTGAACTTCATTAAAGAACAGTTGACAAAGATCAGCCGGAATCTCAGATGATATCGTTAGATTGATAGATATAACTATATTTCTATGATGACTCAAAATGTCTGAAATAATAATAGCCTGCAAATGAAAAATAATGTAGGTAAATGAAAAAAAAAAGAGTAAGAATAAGAATCTTTGTTGCAATCATTTTCTTAACCTAACTTAACACTATGACAAAATCGTAACGAGTAAAATTTTAACATAAATATTTAGAAAACAGAAGTACCCAAACTAGGCTGGGCCAGTATCTTGGGGCCGGAGTTGGGTTTGGGTTTACTTATAATTAAAACACATATAATTTGTTTATGTGGACATGCGAGTAAAAACCTACTTACTTTCCTCGCATGTCCACATCAACAAATTATATGTGTCTTTTCACAATAACAAAATGATATTAATAAGTACATCAATTAATCAATAGAGTAGAAGAGGTCTTTAGTGAACTGCAAAACGTTTAATAATATTCGATTTAGTAAGAACCAAAATGTACAAACAAAAGGATATCTTGGCTAAATAATAACAGCCACTCTGGTCGATCTTTAGGTTAAGCCGTGAGTGCCTAGGTTGGTCTGTGGATGGTTGACCAATCATTACATACCTACCGAGTTTCTTCCGTGTTTTTCTTTGATCACGGCTGTCATTTGTAGAACTTTGACAGTTGTTACCGTTGGACCAAAAAGTCTGACAGACAACCAGTCTTACCAAGGGATATCGTACCTATTAGGTACTTACCCGGAACTAACTAGGTTGTGGAGGTCAGATAGACAGTCGCTCCATGTAAAATACTAGTATTCAGTTGCATGCGGTTAGACTGGAAGACAAAACTAACTCAGTTTGAAAAAGGTTAGATAGATGATGAAGTTCAGCTATAATTTTATCAAACTGTTTTTAATTCTTAAGTTTGTAGAAGTGCGAAAAGGCTAGGCAGCTGATTATGAAACAAATTGGACAGCATCTGCCCATTTCTATTCACGAAATCATAAAACTGCTAACAAAATAATCTGTACATGCAAAACAAAATTTAATTAAAATATTGATTAACAAAACCCGTATCCTTCAAACACTGAATAACAACCTAAATTCAGGAAATTCGGGAAATTCCCGGAAAACATGAAACTGCCTATTAACAAACAAAATAAGTGATAAGCCTAACTACGTAATTATGAACGATAGCCCTAATTAGTAGTATGTAGTAGTTCTAGTTAATAATTATTATTCACATATTAATGTAAGAGGAAGAATTGAGTAAACGGAAGCAGTCTATTGTAATAAGCGAGCTATAACACTTTTTCTTGTATTTGAGTATTTTTAGAGTCTAAACACTTTAATACAAAAAAAAAATCTGGGAATTTGAGATGTGTGATTATGGTTTAGCTAGGGCAACAAAATTAAAAAAAAATAGTCCCGAGAAAGCTTGATTTTTCTCTTGGGAGTGTTCTAAATCAATATCACAATATTTCTTGTATTAGAGTGTTAGACTCTAAAAACACTCAAATGCAAGAAAAAATGTGATAGTCCTCTTAAAGTGATGGAATAGGCTAGTTTCCACCATCAATAAATTACAAATCTATTTAGTCCGTCAGTTAGAGTATTGGAAAATAATGGATACGTATTTTTTGTTTTTGAAAATTAATGAATACTGACAAAGATAAAACGCATCAAAACTCGGGAGTAAGGGGCTCGTGACGTCAGTACGCACTAAAAATGATACCAAACAGTGACGTATTGAGAATTTTAAAAGCGTCGTATCTCAGTCAATTTTGGTTTATGTAACAAAAGAAAAAATACGGGTGAAATATTTTTTGATTATCTAAGTGACGGACTAATTAGATTTTTTTAGTTAACAAGCCTATTGATAATGATTATGTGATGGGAAAAGGCCGTTAAGCGGTTGGTCTCGGCTGTCAATGTAGATCTTTAAGGCAGTCGTTACAGGTAGTCAGTGGCTCTAAAGTCTGACAACCAGTCTTACCATAGGGTATCGTATTACCCAGTACTAACTGGGTTGTGGAGGTCAGATAGGCAGATCGCTCTATGTAAAATATTGGTTTTCAGCTGCATTCATTTAGACTGGAAGCCGACCCCAACATAGATGGGAAAAGGCAAGCATATGACAATGATGTGAAGACGAGAGGAAACTGAAAGATGGCTTCAAAAGATTTTAGGATAACCTAGCCGTTTTAGAATACGGTTTTTGCTTTTAGGGCGCCTATACGAGCTAAATTAGCAACTCTATTTGTGGTGGTTCAAACTTCGTTTGAAATGCTCTTAGAATAAAGTTCTAATCAGCTTGCACTACAAAGTGGTTGTTACGTCAGCCACTGCGGGCCAAATAGCGCGAAATGAGTGGTTTCGATCGATTTACAAAAAAACTATTGATTGGATTAAAAAACTAAAACAGTATCATGCTAATATATTGCTTGTAGAATTATTTGCCAAAAAATCAGAATGATCGCATGCATATTAGTATGTTTTCTATTGTTTGAAAGATATTTTTAGAGGTAAGTTCGTGATTTCTTTTTATCGAGCCAAATTAATTGTATTATGTTTTCAAAACAGTATCATGCTAGCATATATTTATTTATTTAAACTTTATGCACAAAAAGTACAAAGGCGGACTTAATGCCTTGGGCATTTTCTACCAGTCTACCTTAGGGTGATGCAGAGATAAAACAGTAGGTGCAAGTACAGAAAATTATGAAGAATAAAATATAAAATAAAAATAAAATAAAATATATCCTGAAGAATATCATACATTTTTCTGGTCTTGTTTATAGCAGTGAATCATATACTTTTACTACTTAATTATAAAACTCGCGTTTAGCTCGTGTAGTCGCCTTAAAGGAAATTAAATTAATTAAATTACTAAACTGACATGGTCACTTATAATAAGCACTTAGAATATTTACCATTTTTATTTATTATTTAATACGGATATGTTTCACGTAAAACTTCAGTTTATCCGTGATCATGGCGCTTGCAACAATGCCGATATATCAGGAACTCGAAACCACCACCAACCGAACCATTTTTTTATGTTTTTTCCTATCGGGCTTATAAATGCTTCTTCTTCTTCTTCTTCGTCCTGTTTAAAGTTATATCTCCATACAATTAAATTAATAATTATGCTACCAATTTCAGTTACAGTATCGCTCTGAACAAATGTCTTGTTTAGTGACATCCTCTGCTCTAAAACATTGAAAATGGTGCTTATTACTGCCTGTGGACCTATAACCTTGCTTCAGGGAGAAAGTTGTATTATACTATGTGCCTGGTACCTACATTTTTATTTTATCTATGAACAGTAATCAATATCACCATCAAAGTTCACACGTTGTAATCCTTTATTTTTCGGTTTTCATTCTGATAGATCCAAGGACTTGGGTTGGATACCCAGATCAGTCCAAGTGTTATTGGGTTTATCATTAGAACTAAATGTCTCAATAGCAACCACGGCGACTGGATTTGTGCTAACTAATCTTACTGCCAAAGCAAGAGCTCTGTGACTGTTCACAGTAATTCAACAGATTTGCTAACAAGCTGGAAAATCAGATAAACCTGTCAGATCAAAGACAACCACCATATAATCTTCTAAACAAAAACAGTCACCAAAAATATCCTCAAACAGATCTACTCAATCAAAATTAGATAAGGGTTGTTACTTAAAAATAAACACCAACTATCTTCACAGTCGGTTATCCAACGAAGCAAGAGGGTGACAGTCCTATTCAACCCTCGGTCATAAACGTGGGTAACACAAGGGTGATATCCGACATCTGCCGTCTCTTTCACACTTAGGGAATACACTAAATAGGTATTTAGTATTCGGAAGGGGAAGATAGTTAATTTTGTGGGGTGAGACGGAAAAAATTGTCTAGTGTATTTCCTTTTGCGGCTCATAACACTCTTATTAGGTAGCATCAAAGTTGGTTATTGATTGTTTCGGGTGTCATGGTTAGTGGTACAGTTTTCCTTATTGAATGCGTGTGATATAAATATAAATGTTATTAATTATGATTGGGTTCATTGATTTTGGCTCAGAAGGTGTTTGTATTGAGTTAGGGTCGGATTTAGGATGATGGTTATTATTGTTGTTTTGGTTTGGGAACTGACTGTTTCTTGATACTGTTTGTGTTGGTTTTAGAGTAAGGTTAGGTTTACTTAATGTAACGGTAAACCTGGATGTTTGTTTAAACCTGACCACAGCGAAGCCAAAATGAAAAGTTACCTGTTTTATGTTATTTATACTACAAACTTAAAAAAATCCTCATCAACGCTGTCAACTACTAAATGTCCCCAGGGCCTCGATTCTGCTATTACAATAGGTGTCAGAGTAGTTGATCATTGATTTCATAATGGTCAAGTTCTGTCAAATTTTGACAAGTTTGTTAATTCGGCTATCATAATGGCGCCATTATGACTTTTCAATGGTCAAACACTGACACTTCATTGAAAGAAATGTCATAGAATAATAATCTCGTACCTACATGAAATCTGGCATGAATAAATGTTCGCATTAGTAGTAGATTTCGAAAACCATTTGTACTAAGGGTTTTACAATAATGACAATACGACAATGTCATTAAAACACAATTTTATTACGAGACCACTGACCGACCGTTGTGAATTTAGCAGATTACGAACTTTAAGCAAAATGACAATGGGATGAGAATGGATTAATGGAATCGTGTTGGAGTGACGAATTTATTAAAATAGTAGAATTAGGCCCCAGGAGACAGGCGGCGTTACCACGCTGTATGGGCTAAGGTAAAAAACAGAAAGTTAAGTTTATTAGTTACCTGTATAAGTTAGTTTA
Organism: Xestia ashworthii; assembly: GCA_950022955.1. NCBI lineage: Eukaryota > Metazoa > Arthropoda > Insecta > Lepidoptera > Noctuidae > Xestia > Xestia ashworthii. The sequence goes on along the minus strand of OX465570.1, from coordinate 13,249,376 downwards.
GTCTATTTTAATTTATAATTGTCTTAATATGTATGTTATTTTGAATGGGTATTCTAACTCTGTTGTGTCTTATGTTAAACCATTTTTTTTTACTTTTGATCAAAATTATTGCTGATCAAACGTCATGATTTTTTGCTCTCAAGTCTTTATTGGGTACTACACAGACTGATTTCTTCATCAAGAGGAGCTCATAACTAAATAATAAACCACTGACTAGGTACCTGTAACGACTGTCAAAGATCTACAAATGACAGCCGGGACCAGCAGCTTAACGTGCTTTCCGAGGCACGGAGGAAACTCGGTATGTAAAGGGTGGTCACCCATCCACAGACCAACCTAGGCAAGCACGGCTTAACCTGAAGATTGGCTGTTATTATTAAGCCAAAAGCTCCACTTGTCTAAGCACCGTCAGTTCAAAATCACTTGACAATAGAAAGAAGCTTCTAAATATAAATCCCGAACCAAAATCTTTTCTAATTAAAGCCAAAATTAGCAACTTCTGCTAATGACACGACACATTTCGGCTCACATGTTGTCAATGTTGCCATACAAATGATGTGGCATTCTGAACCTGCTCGAAAATATGACCGCGTCTCATACAAAATATGCATGGAATCCAGAACATTGATTTAGGTAGCGATGCAAAAAAAAAGAATGGAGAATTTATGGGAATTTTGGAAGGAATTGTCGTTAAACTGTTTTTTTTTTCGGCAGTTTCTTTAAGTACTTTGGGTACTTATTGTACTAATGGTAAGCAAGTATTTTTTATCCATGGTTCAGGTCAAATACTGGTGGATAATCATTTCTTCACATAAGCGAATACAAACTTACACACATTACTATGATATTTTTAAAAGTTAACTATATAAGGTTTTGATAAAATAAACTCATTTTAAAACACTACGAGTATCATCGACAAATTCATTTCTAAAGCTATAAGGAATATTCTAAACCTCATATTTCTTCATACCATATCTATCATTATTAAGCATTTACTATTAAAAACAGTGGTAATATATGGCCGGTCTCGTAAAAATATCAACCGGACCGTTTACTCGTTTGAACGAGTAAATTAAAATAGATTTATAAATCACGCTGCAGCTACTGTGCGGCGTAGGCGACGGTCATAGATTAAATAAATGTTGTAGATATGACAATGCGCCAAGTAAAGAAGTTCCTTCTCCTCCTCAGTCGTGTATTCTTGACACATTCTGTCAACAATTACAGTCGTGGTTGACGATAATGCATTTTCTTTGGATGACACACCCCTCGCGATGCGCTTCCACTTATTGCGGTCTTCAGCGTCTCGGGAGCTTTGGACCATGGACGTTTGTGTTGCACCTTTTATATGGTCTGTCCAACGCGTATAAAGAATAGTATCTGCATATGTTAGAGACAATAGGTATACCTAGTGTCCTACCTACTTACTTAAAATTGTCATCTGCACAGGCAGCTACGATACCAAAATAGGTAGTTAAATCCTTATTAACCGACGAAAAAAATTGGACAAAGATCTTAATTCGACAAGTAAGTAACATATAATTTTTATTCGTCAAATTAGTTGAAGTAAAAATATGTATGTATGTCAAAAAACTTGCAACATATATACGTATAAGACATGTGAAAACGAACTGGTAAGAAATATGATTTGGTACCTATGGTACTGCTACATTTCGGTATATTTATGTTTTTCATAATACATTATAACATATTCAATCAATATAACAAACTAGCTGCAACTATGTCACTGTCACTAAAAATTTCGTCTACTCCTTACCTCATCTGTGGCCAAACGTTGATGAACGCGCATACCCACGGCATAATGAGAGTAGTGAAACCAGGAACACGTCAATTAGCAGACATTTTGCCCGTTTATGTTTTTTGCCGCCAAAAAAATATGATTTATGATTCAACCGTGGAACATGACACTCGTTATGGCCGTTACAAATTGTCTATGGGTTTTAGTTATGATTGTTAAGGATGGAATTAGTCGATTTATAGGTTGAACTAGGCTCTCTGAATTAAGTCTTTTGTCAAGACTTAAATCAAAAGCTTTAGGTCCATGAGCACCGATAAGATAACGGTCTGATTATTTAAAAACAGCTGTCACTGTGATATGTTCCCATACAAAAATGTATTTTAAACAGCTGTGTTTAGATAATCAGACCGTCGTCTTTTTGGTGAACTTGGGCAACAAACAATTCAAAAGGAGTATGTATACGTTTAAGGATCATTTGCTGCGCCTTCAACGTTAACGAAAAATAAATCTGTGTTGCCATATTGATTCCAAGATTCAAATTGAACGAATCTAATAATTACAAAACAGGCCAAATTAAGACCAAGCTACATTTTCCCACATGTTTAATTAATAGAAAACCTTCTTTTTTAATTCCCTGAACACAAATAAACACTCTTAAAATGTTATGTAATAGTAATCGTCTTTCCCATAATTACCTTTTAACAGTAGGATAAAATCAGTGGAACTAGTCCTTTAACAACTCAATCAACATAATTATACCATTAGCTCGATAATCGAGAAACGATTCAGACGGAGAAATCTCGCGGTATCGATATCATTTAGACCCTGTACACATATGTGGATACTTCACTAGTAATTAAGTCACATTGTCAAGCTACAAATTGAGTTGCTGTTGATTTTCTAGCTCTTTCACGAAATGGAGCCTTATTTTGTGCGAAATAAGGTATGAGTGAATTTTATTGGTGGTAAAGTTAATGTGGCAAAATGATGTCTCCTGCTTAATTTACTCCGGGAAGGAAATATTTTAGTTCAAAATTCTATTTTGACATTCGTGTTAATCGTCCGCAGGTGTGTACCGGTATTTATGGTATGTGTCATTGATACTTTAGCCACCGAGGCATTCATCATTTTTGTGTAATTTTGAACCATATTTAACTCGGTTTCGACTAACGAATTGGGTAAATTGGATCCCTTGGGTCGTATTGCTAATGATTCAATTAGTTCATTTTTAGTTGCAGTTTCCGCTGGGCAATAAATCAATCAGATTTTGGTCCGTTAGGTTTTTATATGTTTTGAATTTCCAAAGAAGACTACTCGAACACTCACACAAACGAAAACAACGAAAACGTCTTCAAAATACGCCATTTCTTAAACACCCAATTTCGCCAAACAAGCGAATTTCGAAACAAAAACCCTATTCGACTACAACAATCGACTAATTACGGCGATCTTTCATCATGTCAAAGTCCGCCATATTGGTAGCCATTAAAAAAGTGTTGCCGTCACCGCGCAGGCGTGGTTCGACAAAAAGCACCTATTTGTTCGATTTTCAAACGGAATTTTAATCGACGCGAGATAAAACTTTTTGCGCGGCTACTGGCCGGTTGCCCTTAAAATATTCCGCGAAAGCCCTTTATCGTTCCAATTAAAATTTCGAACGCAAAATGGCTTCTTTCGTCCGCCATTTTGAGGTTGTGGAAAAAATTGGCTCGCTTTTATATTTGCTGCATAATAGAACCAAGGTTTGAATGTTTATGACGTAGATTAGATATTATACACCTACAAAAAACAATCTAAGCATTATTCCACTAGATCACGAATACTTACTAGTAGTCCGTGTAAACGTAGCATTCTGACCAATGTTTGTATTTTCTTTTGACTTCTGCGTTATCTTTTCGTACGCTTTCCAAACTGACATAAAAACTGGTCTTTTTTATTTAGATCTAGATCTCTATGGTAACTCTTTATAAATAATTCCTTTTATATAGAGTTACCACAGACATCGAGATCTAACTAATATTCAAATGTAGGGACCCTCAAATATGTAATCTATGTCTAGGAAGGCGATGCATTCAACCCCTTTATAACATAATATTGTCTAGATACAACCAAAAGTATGAACATTTAGCTCGTCAGTAAAACACAATCATGCCTACAAAAACTGTAATTTAAACTAACCTCTAAACTAAATTTTCCAAATATTTGATTTTTGTTATAACCCATTCAATCTTTTATAACAATCCCCATTATTTCCATTTTGATATCACTAACTGTATCCAACATAACAGGCGCAGCCTTTAGTTAGTGCTACCAACCTATGAATACAAAAGACTACCAACATAAAGATATCATTAAAATCTCCTTTTCCATGTCTCTCCACAAAAAGTTTCAGCTTGTTATGACAGTATTTCTGCGAAGCTTTTGTGTAAAGTCTGGCATAGAGGCATTATATAGGTACGTTATGTTGGGTACTTAGTTTTCTATGTATGCCATCTTCATTCTTAGTAAGATCAAAAGAATGAAATAATAATAGGTTTGATGTAGTTTCGACCTCGTTTGATTCGTTGCTTTTATGAGAAGGTTTAATATTGTAGCGTCTGAGTTTATTTTTGAATGTTTAAACCATCGATCTGAACATGGCAAAATCATACAGGGTGTAAACCACCTCATCATGAAGCCGTCAACCAACCCTTACATCAAAATAATTAACTGTACGCAAAAAAATTTGCTGGGAAACAACTTTTTTTTTTGGGGTCAAAAATCACGTTTAGTGGTCTATCTCAATGTAACGCACTCAAAACATTGTGCTGATGGATGGATTGAATAGTATGGGGTTCGTGTTGGTATTTAAAGTAAAAATCTCACAATAAAAACTTGTGTTTAAAAAAAACTTGTCAAAAAGTTGTAACTTTGACCCCCAATATCTCCGTAACTAGAAGGTATGGTGTAGAACAAAAAAATGATCGCAGTGACGAGGAGAATAAGTGGCTTTCGGCTTCGTGAAGAGGTGTTTTACACCCTTTAAGTTTGTTCCATTGTTGTTATATTGTTACCAGTGTCTGGTAGCTTCTAGATCGATAGACATAACATCACGCCTGTAATCAAGAGGTGCACCTTATTATTACCTACTAGTACACTAACATTTTACCACGTAATAAGGGGCGAACACCAATCCAGAATCCATGACTGCTACCGAGAAATTCCTAAACACAAGACACTTTACCAAACCTAGAAATCGAACGCATGACCTCAGTTAAAATGTTTTTAGAGCTTTAAAAGTTAATGAAAAAATTTTTGCAACACCGTCTTACGTGTTGCAATTTCCCCATTTCCAGACCTTTGTATTATTGCATGCACTTCATCATAATATTCATTCATTGTTTAAGTGTCCAGGAGACAGTGGCTTAGTTTTATGGCTTAGCTACGTTTAATGGCCTTTTACTTGAATGGCTATGCAAGTCGGTGTCCACAAAGGCTAGGAGGCGTGTCGGTGATTCATTAGAAACAAATTCGTGTATTGTGCCCGTTCTATGGCCAGGGATTGCCGCTCTGTCTCCGATATTTGAGCCGAATAGCCACTTGAGTTGTGTTCGTGCAGTATATGTAAGGGCGCAGACGAATTGTCGAGTTTTTGAACGGTGCGAAAGTCTAACAATGTAGTAAATGACGAATTTGTTAGGAACCATGAAACAATTTCATGAATTGTGCATGATTATTAATTATAGTAGTAGTAAATTATTTGGGCAAAAATACAGTTCATATGAATGTTACCTGCACCTACACAATAACGATGACATTTCATACAAAAGATGGGTTTATAAACAAACCAAAACAGGGTCCCTACTCTGAAGGCATGTAAATATCATCAGTCATAACTATCTTCTAGAAGACAGGAGTATCAGCTAGTCCTCCTAAATTCGCAAAACAACATTTTTGAAACAAACGATCTTTCATGGTTAAGAGAGTGAGAAAATTTAACGTTTTCAGAGTGTCTGCAAACCACGCATATACTACTCCAAGTCCAAAGGCGATCAGTGCAAGAGGCCACATGGCGCCAACTTCACGCTACAAATGAATTATGACAGAAAATAGCCCCAATTCACGACATGTCACGCCCCCACAATGAACATCACCTAATGACTACTGAAAGTGAACCTTTTGTGAGAAACAGATGAGTTTGTGATGCATTCAAACACCAGTCCTTTGTACGAGAACAATTATTTAAATAGCGAATCGAATTTGAAATTTTGTTACGATGTTTCGATTTTCAAGTGTTTTTTTTTTTAAAGGATGTTTTATTATAGCCATTCCTTCTCATAGAGAGGAGGTCAGGAGGTCTATGTCCCAGCAGTGGGAACATTAATAGGCTGATGATGATGGTGGTATTAGAAACTTACATTATGGGATAGTATGAACAGTATGCTATATTATGTACCATGAAATGCTATGTTAATTACTATTCAATGGCAATTAAAATTTACCACCCATTTTGCAGCTGTCTCAAAATTCAATAAATTAGAAATTCTCGTGTCTTTATCCCAATTTCTTCTCAATTAATCCTTTTATTTATTAATAATAGTTCAGTAGTAGTACTCTTACGAATTACGGTTATCTTCATTAACAAAAACTGCGTGTTTAAAATACTTGAGAAAATAATACCGTAAAATTTACTCCTCAGTTTTTTTTTTCACCACAAACTTTCTTACGGCCTGCAGCTGGCACTCAAACCGTAATAATGTCAATCCTATTGCTTTACACGATTTATGTCAAAAGTTGCCATTCAAGAAACCACAATAGTGTTTTGGTGGTACTTCAAGGTGGTCCTATTGTCCATCAGCGCCGTAGGCCGAATAAAGAATGGTCCTGCAATAGAAGTCGAATTAGCTATCTTTGTTCGAGTGCAGGTGATGGTTTGTGCAAGGCACGGGGCATTATTTTGGGATTGTTGATGATTTTTAATGACCTCTAACGTTTTTAGGATGGTGTATGGTCCTTGACTTGAAGATAGGTAGCAGTTACTCATGTTATTTTGTCATTTAATAATGATAAGAAACACCATGTTCTATTTTCAACGACCTGTATCTTAGACCGATCAAAATTATCCAAAATCAAAGGATCTTTTTATAAAGGTGCGGTTTTTTGCCATTGAAAATTCAAAGTCAGAGTCAGAGAAATTCAGAGTGTTCTTACTGTCTCCATCTCTTTATTTTATCAACTGCTACCGAGTAACGCAAAATTTCTCTTTACGCCAGATTTTCTTTCAACTTAAGTTGAGTTTCAGGTTCAGAAACACCTTTCTTCCTAAGTTCTCAACAGTACTTTGATTTATTAAATTATTGTATTAGCAGTTTCTTCACACATCAAATAAAGTCCCCTCCCGTTTCTAAAATCTTCACTTACACACTGCAGCTGACTAAAGGTAGTCCCATCTCAATAATCCACAATCAGTAACCACCTCTTAGATAAACAAATACCAAAAACAAAGATCATTGAAGACGCTTGCGATGCGCGGGCGCCGGCCGGCAAACAAGCGGCGTGCCTTTGTGCGCAGACGCCGCGACAGACCACTGTCACTACTCTAAACACATCGGCTTTTTTGTACTGAGAGTAAGAGGTTGTGGAAAGTGTTTATTTGATGTAGGATCGGGGAATTATGTTGTTATTTTTGCAAGGATTAATTTTTGAACTTGAGTTAAGTATTCTCTTTGGTTGGCAATATCTGATTTCGTTTTAGAGTTTTCGGTCTCTTAACACGTCTTAATTTAAAAAAAATCAGTAAATGGTTCATCATTATTACTCAATTCAATTCAATAATTTTATTATTAGGCATCTTAAGGTCCATAGATAAAATACACAAAATAACAACATAAAAATATACTAACACATAAAAAATCTAAGTTATAAGCTATGAACTATGACACACGAAGTGGCGGCGCCGTGTTACACTGTGCGGTGTCATGTAGCCTGCCGCGAAAACGTCGGTAGACTACACCCTTCGGCAAAAACTCTCCCTTGAGAAACATGTCGAGATATTGTGTCGGACCTCGCACCACAAACGACTTGAAGTTGGTGTTGTGACGCGGCTCCAACCTCTCGACCCTCAAGGTCCAGCTAGTCTTCACCTTCATGTACTCAACGATCTCCTCAACCTTCGTGGAGTGATGCAGTCGGGACACATACAACAACGTCGTTGGTGTCGCTGGACGTAGATTATGATTGCCAACACAAACTGGAGCCATACAAAATGCTTTACAACGCAACCTACTAATAAGCCAGAAGTAGATATCATCCTCGATTCATCCACACCTCTGTCTACTCTTCTGTTCTTCATCATCATCATCATTCTCATGACCGTATCCAAATTTGAGGTTAGCGCAGCATGTCTTCTTCTCCCATTCTTCTCTATTTTAATCGTCATCATTCTCATCAGACACCTCTTTTCTAGCCATATCATCCTTCTCACAGTCCATTCATCGTTTCTTTGGTCTTCTTATATTCGTAGAGCCATCCAAATTCATGTTTTTATATTTTTGTGTGTTTTGTCCTATCGGGCTAACAAATGCTTTTTCTTCTTCTTCTTCATACATAAAACTTTCCTCACGACATTTTCCTCATTCCTCCGCATCATTATACCTTCCAATTTAATGAGGATCAGTGCTAAAAACTTTCACATCACGAATCACCTTAATCCATCTTATTGTTTTTTGTCTCTTAAAAGCTTCCTGACAAGTTAAACTATTTCCTCAAAATAATCTCCAGAACACACAGCTTCATCTACAGACGCTATACTTCCCTACGTATCCATTGACACTTGCGTATCGGCTGAAATACCAATATCGGTTATTAGTAAGCCATCAGACGTACGACAGTACAGATCTACCTACCTATGTCGACATGTAGTATGCAAGGCTGCTTTGAAGCCAAGCGCTCTTGTGGTGGGCGTTGCGACGACGAACCGTTTTCAAAGACCGTTTTGTGTTCTGCGACGATGAAACCGTTTTACGTCCTAGGTTCAAACAGTCTTCGTTGCACAAACTAGTCTTCGAATAACTGGGTCCGATTTTGTATTTTACACATATGAAAATACAGTCGAGAACGCAATGATTCATTTCTCTTTCTCACTCGTCGCCGTCGCGTCGTCGTCCTTAACGTTCCGCGTTATATTGTAGTCTTTAGTTCCGCGTTCATATACAAAACAGTCTTTAAAAGCAGTCCTTAAAAAACTGCAACTATTCACTCGACGAAAAACGCAAGGCTTTTCCATGTTGGTTAAGTTTCGCCCTTTAAGACGTCTTCAAACCAGTTGCAACAACGACCGTTTTCTGCAATCGTTTTCGTCGTCGGGAAAACGGTTGCGTTTCATTCCTCAAAAATTTGACAACAACCCACCACTAAAGCGCTCTGTTGTACGTTATTTGTCGTCGTAACCTAGGAATAGATTAGTTAGTGCTGCAAATTGTCTTACAGCGTTTAGATGCGACTAGCTGGTTAGGTATCTAGTACCTTAGCAGGATGTTTTTATCTTTGATAACGAGATGAGGTTTTTTTTTAAACAATGTCAAAGTACCGGGGAAAATTACTATGGTTGAACACTGATTTATTATCACGTTTTATAACTAAACACACTCTCATTTACGAGATATCTTCCGTGATTGTGTGATTTTGAGCTCCCGATATTTCGACGCTATTACAAGCGCCGAAATTATTAAAATTATTAATATTAATGGCGGGTTCACTATGGTTGAGTGTTTTTAAAGCATATTACAATACTACTTAGCCAAGCCAGAAAATATCAAGTGAAGATTAAAATTTCCAGCAAATGAAAGCAGTGTCTGTCAGTCAGTCACCAAAATGATTGTTTAATGTTATGGTTTTATAGATACTGTATCACAAGATGTGCAACACGTGTGATTGACTGCAAGATAATGAATGTAATTATGAGTTTGCAATGTCGACACATTCACATAACAACATGCTTTCTGATAAAGACAAAGATATCAACTGAGAGATGAGAGAGAGAGAGAGAGAAAGAAATTCAAAGGAAGATTGAATCATGTTTTTATGTAATGTTTTGCAAGTGCGAACTCTTATCGCGAAAACATTCCGTAGTGAAGACAAAGATATCAACTGAGAGATAGAGAGAGAGAAGAATTGAACGAAAGATCATGTTTTGTGTAAATGTTTGGCCAGTGCGAACTCTTAACGAGAATTACACAATAAAAAAACAGATTTTAACAAAAGACAAAAACATCACAGCAAGGAATAAGCGACAGAACACGACAAACGACTACTTAAGACGCCTGCGGAGCATGCGGATTTCATACAAACGTAATACCAAAATAATTTGTAAATGAAACATATTCCTAAAGTAGTGTGTATTTATTTAGATTGAATTACAGAATATCTAGGTTCCCAAATATATATTTTGATTAGACACTGATTTTAACAAGAGTTATAAGAAAAATAAGTTTTCTATAGAAATTTTAAATTCCCCATATCTCGTCTTTGTATCATTGTCCTCTCAAAAAATACATTTGCGAACATAGATATTCTGTAATCCAATCGAAATAAATACACACAACCTTAAGAATATGTTTGATTTTCATATTATTTTGGTATTACGTTTGTATGAAAAACGCATGCTCCGCCGGCCCCTTAACCCCCGCACATCAGACTCGCCAGTCATGCACGACGCTTCATCTGCCTCCGTTGACGCTACCACACAAAACGACCAGACGAGACGGGAAAATAATTAAAGAAATCCGTGTGGTATTTAATTGATGACAAATATTGATCGTCACGGCAATTAGGTGGAGGGAGACACCGTGACCCGACGACGCCGGCGATCGGGCAAGTGACCGACAAATGAAGCTGCAATGACTTTGGTCTTGATTGCTGGACAGATTTTAGAGTAGCGGTGCGGAGGTTGACAGCATGATGCCGGAGCTCTTAATTCGAAATTTAAAATATATGCATTGCGGAATAAAAATAGCCTGTGTATTTGCAACGTTTCATCAAAAGTTTAAGACGGTTTGCTTTCTCTGACAGTTAATGCAAAGATGTTGTAGACAATGGTGTCGATTCTGTTGTGCACACAATAAACTTAATTTAAACTATTTCTATCTTTTACTAAAAGGCAGTGCGAGAAAAGGACGGCTATAGCTATGCACTAAGTTAGAAATGTCAAACTAGTTTATGCCTTACGCTTCACCGTGTTTTTAGTCGACATGTTTTTATGTGCACCCTTCATTTGTATGGAAATATTAGTTCGAATTAAATTTGACAGCTCTAAATTACGTCCGTCTCTTTCTCGTTTTACTAGTGAGAAAAAGATAGTAATAGCTTAAATTAAGTTTAATTTGTGCACAACAGAATCGACACCAATAATTAGTTTTCTTAACCAATGTTTTTTCTTCATAACAAATGGACACCTACAAATAAAGACGAATTTTCCCAAACAAGGGTCTAACAACTCAAAATAAACAGAAAGAAAGAAAGAAAGAAAAAGCATTTATTAGCCCGCACAGGACAAAACACATAAAAAATATCAGTATAAAACTTACTAATAAAACTTACACAGAAAAAACAAAATACCTATATTTAAAAATTAAAAGAAACGAAACTCGTCCTGTACGAGGCCAAAAGGCTCAGCATAAGTAAATGAATTAATTCAATTCGTCAAACATTATTACATCAATTATTTTAAATGAACCTATCAATTAGAGCAAAGTAATGTTATAAAGTAATATGAATTATTAAATAACATTTTAATCGATAATTCAATTTCAATAAAATATAGTCAATATTCGTAAGTTGCAAGAATGAATATGTATACCACTCAATTAGAGTAGGTATGCTAAACTTATAAACGATCGGTTTAGTTATTACTGTGTTTAAATAAGTCACTCAACTAATAGTACATTATGGTACAAGTGTGTAATGTTGGTGATTACCGCCGAGGCGCCATTGAGAACCGAGCCGTTAGGCGAGGTTCTTAAGAAAGCCGAGACGGTAATCATCAACACACACGTGTATCATACGACGTTTTTCAACACACTTGAGAATAAAATAATACTAAAAATAACTATAATTTCAACAGTGAAAACGAGTTGTGAATTTTTTTTCGCAATGGCGGGAATAATTCATCAGTTTTCCTATGCGCGCGCATCTAACAATGGCGATCGCCCATAGACTAAAAGAATGAGGTTCCTTTTTTTTTGGCTTTTCGCGGATAGCGTTTCAGCCACGTACGAAATGGGGAATTCGAAGTTTTATAATTAAAAAAAAAGTAAAAAAAAAGAAAACAAAAGTTGCATTTGAGTGAAAGTTTTATTTATTAAAAACTTATAAGTTGAAATTATCTATGTAGATACGAAGTTGTATGAAATGAGCAAGCAATAGGTACATTAATTTATTTGTACTATTGAACACGATCTTTTTTGTATCGAAACTTTTTTAAGAACAAAGCAATTCAACCAATAAAATAAAATAAAAAACCCTATAACTCACTTGTGAATAATAGCAATGAAAAAGTCACAGTTTGATTACAGGTGTCATTATGTGCCTAATTGCGGTGAAATTAGAGCCACTTTATGAGCAAGTGTGTTGAAAAGATATTAATTTGCTCTAACTCTTTTCTTACGGTTCAAGCTGATTTCATGGATATCGGATCAGCAATTTAATTGGGAAGACTGACAGACTCTTTTGTACTTAAAATATTGTATGCTAACTGCCAGTAAAAATCCCATCATAATCTGAACTTACAGAACAGACAGAAATACAAAAACAAACGTTTTTTTTTGTTGTAAAAATTACTGTTTATACTTTCATTTGCATTCAGTAAAAAAAGCTGTTATTTTGACACTACAAAGATTCACTCATACACCAAATTACTTTTCAAGAAATCAATGGTAAAGTTATTTTATTATATTATGTAAACTTTATAAAAATAAATACAGGCTCAAAGTACAGCAAAAAGTCCACAGTCCATAGTTTTAGTAATCATTCAATGTAGTATTTTCGCCTAATGAGTGAACTATGCGATCAATTAGACAATATTAATAGCCGTGTCGAACCATTATTATTAAAATAAACCCTTTTAACGTATGTACTTGATGTTATTATTGTATTTTAAGTTGTCCGGATATTTTTAGAAAGACGAGGCAAGATAATGCTGCATGCTTGTATTTTATAATGGCGCCTATTCTCATAAATGCCGTTTGACTTTGACCACAAGTCGCCTGATGTTGCGGCCGGAGGCTGGAGGCTGGAGGCTGGAGCATGGAGGCTGGAGCACGCATACCTAGTAAAAACCGATTCACTCATTTGTATCTTAATTTCATAATTTTTAATTTGCTTTTTTTAGCTAAAGACAAACGTTTGAGGACCACTACATCAGTACATCGGTTTCTATTACTCGTGCATAATTTGTGTCATAGATTCGATGATACTTGTACTATAGTGACTAGACTAGTTTCCAAGTAATAACAAATAACCGAGTCATTTCAGGAAAGCACGTAACGCAAGTTCGTCAATTGGTCATGGCTGCCATTCTTAAATAAATCAATAAATATCTAGCTGTACCATTCGTTTTTTTCTTCGGGTGGGAAATCATCAAATAACTTCTCCTACTCTGGGCGGAGCGGGAGGGAGTGTCAGCCTTTTACTGACTAAAACCCATCCATGTTCCTTCCTCGCCCTTTATGTTCCGGGGCCACGGTATCTCTTTCGAACAGTCCCGCAGCCCCGGCAGGAACTAGCCGTACCAAGGGAAAGGAATTTAGTGTTGATAGTAACTGTGCGGGTTAGTTAAGCAGTAGTTCCCTGTAAAATACTGTAGTTCAGCTGCAGCCAGTTAGTTACTGGAAACCTGTCTGAATGTAGAATGGCTAGAAATTCTTCCTACTATTTATAAAAAACTCTTTCTACTATTTATAAAAAAAAATATATATAAAAATAAAATATCGCTGGACAAATAAATAAATAATAAATATCGCTGGACATTAACACACAACGCCATCTAGTGCCACACTAAGCAAGGCTTGTGTCGTGGACACCAGATAGTTGAATATATACTACATTTATACCTTTTTTGTTTGTAAATACATACTTTTTATAAATATAAACATCCATGGCTCGGAAACAAATGTCCACGCTCATCACACAAACATTTGCTCCTACCGGGATTCGAACCCAGGACCCTAAGAACGTAAGGCAGCCCCACTACCACTACGCCATTCGGGTCGTCATACTACTATGGCCTCTATCTCTACCAAGGGTATGAGGGGTGGCTTTCTAGTGTCACATCGTGAATTCAATATCTACATTGACGGTCGTTCAATTCCCAATTAACCCGTCGATCCTTAATTTAAAACCCGTATTCAAAAAACCAATATTCACCACCCCCCTAAAGAACCATAAAAGTTATAAAACCACCGCTAAATAAACATAATTCCTCGAATGTAACGGTGAAACATGTCGGCTAACGTTCCAGGCTATACTCACGATGCCGTAAACACTGGATCGATGGCGTGCCATATAATTATAACGCTATAAGGAACCTGCGAGGGACGCGATTGATCACTTAATACAATCACCCATTAGGCATACATGGGTGAGGTTTGGAGTACACTGAGGGGAAGACATATAAATTAGCATTCTTCTTTTTGACTCAGGATTGATAAAAAGTAGTTTAAGCTTTCATGGTTTAAAAACAAACTTATAGTGTTACTAACGGGATATCTTCCGTGATTATTCATTATTTTGAGCATTTCGACGTTTGCAAGTGCCATAATCTCAGTATGGTTAAACATGACAAAACACACACACAGAGTCACTATGCTATAGTCCGCGCGCGAGCTATGAGGAATCGGTAGATTTGGCTTTATGCCACCGATTCTTAGGAGCTCACGCGCGGAGTACATGTTTTGTGGAGTCCTTTCTACAGTGCCGGTTGTTGCTTTTGAGCATCCTAAGTAAGAAAGAAAGAAAATTGTGTTTATTCTTAACTCGTAAAAGAAAACTCGTTTCGGATTGATTGTTTCCTACGGAGAAGAACCGGCAAGAAAGTCCGTGGTTACGGGACCAGGCCAGATCCGTTGAATCAAATTCCCAGCCAGCAATTGGATGATAGTATCGTGTGCATTATTCTAAAAAAAAACACTTTTAACTCTCGCAACAACTCTAAAAACATTATAATTGTAACTCTCGCAAAACCTAAATTAAACAACACAAGACTTTATTGTTCTATTCGATCATGCGATGTGTGACAAAAACCAATGTTTTAATTAAACCTAAGTAAATTCTTAAACAATTGCTCAATTCTAACCGCAAGAAACCGTATTGTAGTAATAATATTAAACTGTTTACTATTTTATTCATAAAATGACTTCACTTTTAGCTCATAATTTGCTATTTTAAGCCAAGTTTTCCTTAAGCTAGTCACTATTTTTATGTGGTATTTCGGTCGCATTTTGATTAATATTTTTCGTGTTAAAATATAAGTACCTACCTTGGTACTATCAGTCTGTATGTTACGCCGCATGAGAATGGTTATTTTGCCTTAGAAAATACTTTGAAACGAAAATATAATTTGTTCATAATTATTTTTAAATGTCAAAAAGTGGTTTTTATACTGAAATGTGAATTACTTACTTATAACTTCTTTTTAACTTTTAGTTACTCTTTAAAGGGCTGTGATATTTATGTTTGACTGTCTTATCTGCAAGATTATAAACTCTAATCTCTGTTTGTCTCTATTAATATACTAAGATAAAGTGTATACCTAATGAAATAATCCAATGTGAACATGAGCAGGATTTTCTCTAGTCGCTGCCAGTTAAGATCGCAATAGCGGTCATTGACCCACCTACATTTATTGAAGTTCTTAACTTTGATATCCAAAAATAAGCCTGTTCAAGTCTTGAATCGTCATCTATCGTGATCTTCAACACCTTTTCTAATGAAAAACGATACATGGTTCATTTGTTCTGGTTCGTACGAAGAGATATTAGGGAAAGGGCAATGACCGTTATTGCGATCTTTAACTGGCAGCAACTATAGGCCTAACTTGATGAAAACCACCCCGCCGCATTGCATAACTGGCATGTTTACCCTCCTACAGAAAGGCAATAAGTGTTTGTGTGTGCACTTGCGGCATAAGCCAAATAAATATATTTCTTTCTTTCTTTTTTTGTGAATATTGTTTTTATTTTGTGCCGTCTAATCTTACTTAACCTTTGCTATTAATTTCTTAGGACTAATCTACAGGATGTAAACCTAAGAAACCGTTAACCAAGCATTCTGTACTTACATCAAAATCCCTAAGTAACCCTACGCAAAACTGATTGCTGGGGAAAAGGCTTATTTGGGGGTGAAAAATCACATTTACGGTAAAACTCAATGTAACGCACTCAAATCACAGTGCTAATGAATGGATTAAATAGTGTGGAACTTTCAACCCCATTAACTCCGTAACTAGAAGGTTCTCAGGTATGGTCCAGCTAGAACAAAAACAATTTCGCAATGACGGGGAGAACAAGTGCCTTTAGGCTTCGTTTAACATCCTTTATAGGTATGGATATTCATCATCAAAAATAACTAAAACTCAAAAATCTTCTGCTATAAATTCTGCCAAACTCTTGCTTGGCAGATCGGCAGATTAGGATCTAATAATCTGGCGTAAAGCGAATCTGTCTTTATGCGATCAAAGAAACTTTATGTTGCGGTCTGTACATACATTGTGTTGTCGTGAATCTGTCCTAACTCGAATCTGGCCAACCAAGAAAAGAAGACTCCACATACGTTACCATTGTGCCACCACCCTTAGCCCCACACATGACACGGAGCCTCAACGCAAATTGCTCATCAATGCTAGCGTGTCGAATTTTATGTTGTCTAACAACCCGCGATGAGGTGGAAAATGAACTATCTACTAGATATAACCGAGCATCGTGTTGATACTGTGTTTTATGCGTGTCGTGAACACATGAGGGTAAACAATGAAAATTAAACATAAAACTGCATGCTAGTTTTCTGTGGTTTGAGAATTAGGTTAGGTTAGTAAAAGGGGGAGCCTATTTTCATCCACTAAACACAAATCCTGGCTCCAGACTGCTACTGAAAATTCCTCATCATCATTTCAGCTGAAAGACGTCCACTGATGGACATAGGCCTCCCCCAAGTGTACCCCGGTCCGTTGCGACTCGCATCCAACTGATTCGAGCAACCTTCACCAGGTCATCGGTTCACCTAGTGGGAGGTCTTCCAACGCATCGTCTTCCGGTTCGCGGTCGCCACTCCAGAAATTTTCGGCCCCATCGGCCATCCGTTCTGCGAGCAATGTGATCTGCCCACTGCCACTTAAGTTTGGCAATTCTTCGGGCTACGTCGGTGACCTTGGTTCTCTTGCGGATGTCTTCATTTCTGATTCGATCACGCAAGGAAACTCCGAGCGTAGCCCTCTCTCTCCATTGCCCTTTGGGTGACTTTAATCCTTTTGATAAGGCCCATTGTTAGCGACCACGTCTCGGTCCCGTATGTAATCACTGGTAACACACACTGGTCATAGGGTGACCAGTCAGATCACCAAACATTAATTCACAAACTTTTACTTGACAAGCAACGATTAGAAAACACATTATTTGTCATTTCATCAGTATACAACAACAAGTTTAACAAATAATTCACTTCGCAAAATAATTATCACATAAACTTTTATTTAATATTGTATTATTTGACAAACGATTCATTATTTTTTCGTCTTATCTCATAAAACAACGTTTGAAATAAAGACGTTACACAAATTGATTGTGCCATTTAAAAAAAAAAGAAAATAAATGAATTTGGTTTGTGACAGAAATGAATTGCTCCAGAACCGACTCCACGTATATAGTCTTTTCTGCCCTACCGAGGGGTGTAATTTAAGCCCGCGTAGGCGCGGAGGGGCGAGGCGGGCCGCGAGCTGAGGCTGGCCGGCTTCAGCCGGCCAGCAAGCCGAAGCTGCGGTGGTGAGCGTTAAAACCCTCTGCGACGATAAGCTCGCATGTGACCGCCGGAGCCCCGCAGCGCCGGAGCCGTGACAGAAACCATGCCTGCTGCATGTTGCATGCTGCATGATTGCATACTGCATGCTTGCTGCTTGTTGGTTGCATGCATGCTGCATGCTTGCTGCATGCTTGCATCACGCTTGCTACGTGCTTGCTGCAT
This sequence comes from Xestia ashworthii, assembly GCA_950022955.1. Taxonomy (NCBI): domain Eukaryota; kingdom Metazoa; phylum Arthropoda; class Insecta; order Lepidoptera; family Noctuidae; genus Xestia; species Xestia ashworthii. Next base: position 13,231,411 of record OX465570.1, on the reverse strand, counting down.
GCTTGCTGCATGCTTGCTGCATGCTTGCTGGCGTTGCTGCTCGTTTGCTGCATGCTTGCTGCTCGCTTGCTGCATGCTTTCTAAATGCCTGCTGCATGCTTGCTGCTTGCTTGTTACATGCATGGAGTATGCCTGTTTGCATGTTATGAAAAAACTATGCGTTTCCTTATTTTTTTCTTAAAAAAGAGTAACAAAAAAAATACTATACTGTAAATTATTTTGTTGAAACGTGATTTGTCCAAACGTATCTAAGTAAAAAATGAAAAATTTATAAATGAATAAATATCATCTGATGCATTTGATAAAACAAGTATTTGCCAAATAAATGTTTGTAAAACGAATATTTTTAAAATAAAACATTTGCGGAATAAGTTGTTTGCGAAATGAATAGTATACGAAACGTTGGTTGTAAAATGAATATTTGTCAATGGACTTTTGGTAAAACATTAGTGAACCTGGTCATAGACTTTCGTCTTGAGACACTGAAAATTCCTAATACAAAACAAATTACAAACAAATCAGGTTAAAGTGTATTTATTAATTAATTTGAACTGTTCAATTGGGCTGTTGTGTGGTGTTGTTTTGAATTGATTTTTGTTTTATTCTTAATGTTGTACTAACATAGCTCTTAGGTACTCGCTACTAACCCATATGGACTCTTGTTCGAAATAAAGGTTTTTGATTGATTGATTGAAAATGCAATAATTTAACCTGACCTGAGGATTGAATCCTGGACTTCCAGTCCCGCCACTAGACAACGAGGAAGCCAAACAATTGTATTATTGTATGTAGATTAAAAGCCGGTCGTTTCGAATCGTATATTTTAACCAAACGACATTAAAATTGTTCGAAAGCATCAGACAGGGTTTCCCGATCGTTTTAATTATGTTTGTTCATTTATTAAGATTACTAAAAATATTTTTGACTCCAGTTACACGCTGTTACCCAAATTTGAAATACGACGGCATTTTTTTTTATTTTAATAGTGGGACCAATCTACTAAAGAAAATAATAATTTAGTAAACTCATCCCGCGCCGGGACCCAAATGAGCGGGATCAGTTTAGTATAGAGCCTTGAGTGAACTTCGATCTCGCAGATGTTTGACAATGAAATGACATTAATCAGTGAATATGGTTGGCATTGGTTACTGTAATTCTCGTATTGAAAGTATACATAATTTTGTAAAACAACGGTTCTCGATAGTTAACGCCAGCTTTGAAGAATACATGTCTGTGAAATAATCCGCCGCGCCGTAATTGACAAAATATAAGGTGTTTATTTGATGACTAATTTTATTTGAATGGAAAATGTCATTAAAAATAACATGATGACATTATGACAGTTACAGAATCACCCTACTTTATGAGTAAAGCTAATACTATTGTTAATTAAGTAGGCACTTTTCCTTCGTTACTAATTCCATTCATGAGACTATCGACAAATTGTAGGCAGGTTAGTACTTTTCCTTTATTACTAATTTCATTCATATTTTCAGTCAAAGAACATCATTAAGTACCTATTTACCTAAATTATGTCACTCTTATATTATTTATGCTTCTATGTTTGTTTGTTTTGCGCATAAGTATAACATACCTACGTGAGGCGCTGATCACAGGTTGTGGTACCTTATGTGGTGCGGGAAATAGTTACCTATAGAAATATTTATTAATTTAATAGTTTATTAGTATACTAGCTGACCCACGCAACTTCGTCCGCGTCACATTAGAGAGAAAAAGCTCACAAAAATAATAAATTTTCCCCGTTTTTGCAACATTTTTCGTTTATGCTCCGATCCTATTTGTCGTAGCGTGATGTAATACAGTCTTCCTTGATAAATGGACTATCCAAACCTATTTAGCAATTCCAAACCTATTGGATTGGCGTATAACAGCACTGGTTAGGGGTAAGTGGAAGGAGGGAAGGGAGGTCTTTGCCCTTCAGTGGGACACAAATGGCTGATTATAAATGAATAATTTGGCGACGAGTTCGGTACTTTCAGTAGCGTATATTTGCTCCTTGGATGTGCAAGCAAAAGGATAGGCAGCACACGATATCTAGTGTCCTATCGTTTGTGGAGCAACACCACATTCACACTCCAGAGTAGCGTCATCAATGAATCTCCACCTGAGCAGGTTTTGCCTGCTTCGGTGAACTTGTGTCCGGAGTCTATTCAAAGACTTCCAGGTTAGCCATGGCAACATGTGTTCAGGTATCAATTTGAAGAAGTTTTCATTGAAAATAGAACGCAACTTACTTAGGTTATTTGGCCACGTTGTAGCGCTTCCTTTCTTATTGTTAATACAAATTTTACAACGTGTATTGGTCTGAGATTTATTTGAATAAATCTATTATTCTTAAATATAATTCATTCTTTGCTCAATGCTGTTGGTAGTTTTAGCCCTAACTCCTCCGGCAATCGACAGATGTGGCTAGCCCCGTCGCAAAATTAGGTTTTTCAATTTAAATTATACCTAATTGACACTCTTCGAAGAACAAGTATTCAGATTGACTTTAAATATAAAATCGTAATATCTCCAACAGCTCTAAGTAGGTACACTTAAGTCTCTTATTATTCGTCCCTTTGTCTATAAAATCGATGTGAAGACAATATTTCCCACCGCCACATGTGCTAAGTATCATAAGTGGCTCGTGGCTACTTGCATCGTGCAGGACCTGAGCCCCCTTACTGTGACCATTAGCGTCGATTAAGGAAATTAGAGCATGCACCTGATGCATCAGCATAATGGCTTCTGAGCTGTCTTTCTTGATTTTCCATTGTTTATTAGGTTTTTTTTTAAATTGGTGTGAGAAAGAAATGAAAGATAGTGCTAAATAGATATTAGTATAATTTGGTTGTTCATTGACTAGCGAAGAAAAATTATATGAAATGATATGGCAAGAATCGTAAAAATCCGAGTAATAGAGAAGAATGAAAAAAGAAGACAGGGTGCCCCGACTACAAATGAATTGGGATAACGGCAAGAGTATGATAATTATGAGTGATTAGCAAATTATTTACTTGTTTACGGTTCGAATTGTGTAACTTTATCCTGTCTTTACAAGAAGACTAACTTTGATCTGGTGATAATCACAGTGCAAGAAATCATGCTCAGTAGAGATTTCAACTCAAACACCAGGCTGAACAGATAGTACACCTTGCTCCCGTTATATATGGAACCCATAGAAACATTTTACGTCTATGGCACTCGGAGATAATATAGCTTCCCGTTGGTGAAATAATTTTTGGAATCGGACCAGTTATAGTTCCGAAGATAATTTACCACCTACATTAAAATTTAAACTAACAAAAATAAATTACGTCTATTGGAGAAGTCATCATCCGTTGGATGCGAGTCGCACGGAACCGGTCAATGTGGTGACACTTGGGGGAGGCCTATGTCTAGCAGTGGACGTCTTTCAGCTGATGTGATGATGATGGTTATTATTCCCTGTAATATTAGAAATTCCAAAAATTATAAAACAATATAGTTAGGTATTGGTACAGAATGACGACGATGTTAACAGTGTTTCAAAGCTGACTCTTGGTACAAGTTTTCAGAAAACAAACACGAAGTTCTTTGGCAAAGCACACATTTTCACGTCATAATGTGGGAAAGCTGTAGGGAAACTTGCAGCGGAAGAAACTAGTAGAGGCCACTAATGTTGCACAGTTCCATGCTGGGCATACATCCTATGCCGATGTAATAGAGAGCTTCCTATTGGTACATAAGGTAGAGTGTATACTGCCAGTATCTAACTGTTTATTTGTTTTTACTTGTATGATTAATAACCATTGCCATTACGTTTGTAGGATCATGTTGGGGTTATCAAAATTAGGATATTATGTTTTATTTAAAGATATGTTAGTATTGCTTTTTTACATTAACGTTGACTAGCTGTATTTTGGCCTTTCATCAAAATTACTTCACTCAATAAATAAGCACCTATAATCAGCAATGGAATGGAATTAATTGATTGTTGTACGTAACCAAATTAATGATAGAAAAAAAAAAACAAAACTTCTTCTAAATACAGTGGAATCCGTTTATAATGACATCGAAGGGATATAACAAACACTACATACTAAGCGGACGTCTTAAAAAGCATTTTGTAGAAAATAAACAATATTCTGTTTTTGTTAGTACGTAGATTTAAATTGAAACGAAAAAAACAAAGATTGCTAAAATGCTTTAAAATTCTATTCTTATAGTCTTATTTCCTAAAAACTAGACCCTCACTAAGAAACCAACAGAAATAAAGAAGAAGAAAAAGTAAATTGCAGAAGTCGAATCTGTAACTGATAATAACAAACTATCAACCTCTGTAAAACCGACCAGTGAGCACACTTCCCAAGCCAACCAAACACGGCGGCAGCTAGTACCGTGGGTACTACAGACTACAGGTACTAGACAAGTGTAAACTTGAGGTAAATTACATTAGCAAATCGTGTAAACGAACGCCAAATGCTGTGAGAACGTTGTATGGGAAATGAAGAGGTTCGTGTTGAGTCAATGAATGTTTTGATTGGTTAGCATGATAGAAATTTAGCGGTCCCTTTAAGTGCTTTTTTATTTCTAAATGGCGTTGAAACTTCTAAAATTTTGGCAAATAAGTATCAAGATGGAAAAATTAAGTAGCCTGTATCGCGGCAAAACATTAAAATAGCACACACGGTCAGTAAAATAGACTAATCGAAGACCTTCGACATACTTGTTAGTAGAAATTTAAAACAGATTTTATCTTCAACCTGTAAAAATGATGCGCTTTTGCAAGGTACTGCACTGACACCGACGCTATGCTAAATGTAATGCCATACAGTTCTTGTGACACTTGAATGACATTGCCAGGTGATAGACGTATATGAAATTGTTTGTGGTAATTGTGTTGAAAAACAAAATGGCGGCGTTAGGTTACGAGGCAGCACTATATCTTCGTGTAGGTACCTGAATACCTGCTAGTTACTTATATAATAATGTTATCCCAACAATAGACTTCTCAAATAATCGATAAAACCTTTTAAGTCTTTCTGACATTATAACCTCCAAACTGGCATTACAAATTGATGACATTAATATAACCTCTAAACTAAGAGATCCTCCACCAATTAGCACCAACACGTTTAGACCTATACTTTTAAAGCACTGTGTGAATCTTGATCAGAATCTAGACCGCCATAAAGAAGTCGAAGGTCTACCTAAACTGGTGGGGTGCTGAGTCAAAAGGTATAATTTGTGTAGTTATGTGCGGGGTGTCCTGGAGAGCTAATGAGTTATAATAAGAGCCACCCAGAGACCAGGCGATGGGGTTACGGGAGTACGGAGAAGGCTTTTGTGTTAATTGGAATTATTTTTAAAAAGGTGAGTCAAATACTTAGCTTTATTGACATTACACACATTATGATAGAAGAGTACAAAGGCACTTTACAACAAGTTGAGAACGAAAAATTCAGCACAAGAACATATGGACGCAGAATATTCTGTAGGCTGCATAGTGTAAAACGTTTTTACGAAGATTTTTTGCCTAAGGTTCCAGTTTCGTAAAATCCTCGAAGACTGCTTTAGTCCTATGTTTATATAAATAAGTACATATCTTCCTAGCTCATTCTTATCATACGATTCTTCTATTCCAAACTCCATAATATTTGTCTCTAAAAGTAGGTAAGTAGGTACTATAAATGATCACATTATTATCAATCATTTTGATGTGTCTTCTCCATCAGCAGCCTTTTTATTTGAATCCCAATAACGCTGCATTTTTACAAATTGTCTTTCTCATTGAACCTTTCTTAATAAAACCTCCACTTTACAATTCAAAAGAGCAATTGCTCAAAATATTCCACGCTAAACAACTAACGAATTCCATACTAAACAACCGACGGACTCGATGTGTGCGAGCAACCAACTCTTACGACTTCATTAGGGAGCGTCAAGCGACTAGTCACGACTGTGCCTAACCAAACCACTGTCTACCTCCACTCAAGGTGAATTAAACTTTACAAACACAAAGATAGAGCTGGATTTAAAACGGAGGTTGCGTAAACTCTGTCTGGGAACATGCGAGGGACTTTGGAATTTGTGAAAGATTTGTTAGGGTTGGTTTTGGTGTGAAAGTAACAATAATGTATTTTGATCGTATTGAGATTCGAATGTAGGGAGATCGAATCGCTTCCCTGAGTTGCAAGTTCGAATATGTGCACCATAATTGTTAGGTTTTGTCGCAATGTGCTATGATAGGTTTAACTTTGAGGTGAAATCAAATACACTTTTGAATGTAGAGGTTGCTAAGAGACAATGGTGTCTACTAATCTGACCTTTGTCTGCACTCTTTATTAGTATACCTTCTTACAGTATTTCATGTAATGGCGTATATTGGGTCGATTTTCAAAGTTAAGCAGCTCTATTTAAGGTCGCTCCGTGTCCGGTGGTCCCTGACTATCTGTTACATACCGAGTTTTCTCCGAGACGTGGAAAGCACGTTAAGCGGTAACGTTGGTCATTTGTAGATCTTTGACAGCCGTTACAGTTAGTCAGTGGTCCGAAAGTCTGACAACCAGTCTTACCAAGGGGTATCGTATTACCCAGTTAGCTAGGTTTTGCGTGTACGTCTAGTCAATGGTCTTAGCTGATAAAGTAACATTGCCATCTATTTACACCTATTTTAAACCCTTTTCCCAACTGTGTTGGGGTCGGTTTTCAATGTATCCGGATGCAGATGAATATCTGCGAATTTGAAAGTCACCACAAGTTATGGACCCCGAATTCACAGACCAACTTCGGCAAACGTGGCTCAACGTTGTGTCGACCTGTTAGATATTCTTTAGCCCCGTGCTCTTGAACGATCATTGTTCTAAAGCAAAACCAAGTGAATTTAGCCATTTTATTTTAATTTAATCAAAAACCCCATTTGTATAAAATACTTCAAGACACTTAGCGTGTTTAGTCGCATACACCCACATGTTGGCGCGTCGTTGATAACTTAATAGAAGCTCTCTACGCCCGTAATTACTAATTAGATAGACCTTTTAATTAGTTTACTGCTAAGGCTTTTATTTATCTTAGATGCTAAGAGCTCACGAAGTACTAATTTAAAGAGAAAGATTATTCTATTATTGTGAGAGTATAGGAAAGATCTAAAAAAAACTATTGATAGTCAAGTCCAACCAACTGTTGTAAATAACCTTTTTAGATGTGTATCTAGACCGCTATCATATATGTATTGTATCTAAGAAACCTCTGATTTTTCGGATTCATGCTGCGTATTGTATGATTATTTATTAAAATAATTGCTTCGGTGGAGGAAAAAGTGGTAAGGAAACCAGCATGCCTAATTATTTCTCGGCGGCATATAAACCCAAGTCAGATGCCATGGGCGTCATAAAAACTCTGACACGACTCACGAGGTTAGGTACTAACCACACAATATCAATAAGAAAGAAGATGCCGTTGAAGCCGCATAGACGCTGCGCTATCGCGGCGCAGTCGTACTTTCATTGAAACTAAAGCCTTGTAAACGCGGCATTAACGTCTGGTGAGCGCCATTACGTATCATCATCATCATCATCATCTCAGCCGAAAGACGTCAACTGCTGGACATAGGCCACCCACAAGTATCGCCACATTGACCGGTCCCGTAACAATTACGTACTCGTACACGTTGTATAAATTTTAATATGTACTGCTTTCCATCAACGAAAAAACAATGTGATGCCCATTATCTAAGTTACCAGTCCATTTAACACTTCAAACGACAAAGTTTTTAACACTTCAAACGTAAACTTTCTAAGAAAACACTTAAAGTTGTCCCAAGCGATGTTGGCGCATTGTCGCGATGTAATAACTTAATAAGCGCCCTCTGGCGGCGGTAATTACAAATTAGACGAAGCGCGCGCCAGCACCCAGCGCACACAGATTGTTCTATAGATAGCCAAGTTTTATTCTGCAAAGTTTTTCTTAAAAGTTTTTTTTTTTAACAAAACAATTGGCTTGCCAATAAAAGTCTGAAAGACCAGTCTTACCCAGTACGTATTTAACCAAGTGACTGGGTTGTGGACTTGTAAAGGTCAGATAGGCAATCGCTCCATGTCAAGTGCTGCATCCGGTTAAATTGAAAGTCCACCCCAACATACTTGGGAAAAGGCTAGGACTACTTAGATGCTGTTGAGATTTTCTAACAATACTAACATAGATACAATTTTACAAATACGCTTTTACGCTATAACCAGAAATTTAATTATACTCAGCTATAACCAGAAAATAGGAAGAAAATTAGGAAAACAACCCACTTGATTTTTTTTTAGTTTTACCTTACGTTTAATTCCGCCACACAAAAACAAGATCATATTTTTATCTTAATCAAAATAACAATAACTATTTTATTTGTAACTTTATAATTGTGAAGATTAATTAATTTTAATAAAAAATATGCAAGAGCCATAAAAGAAAAAAAATTATATGCCTACCCAACTTTAACATAATGTTTTTATTTCATTACAGAATAGCCCGAGGTCCTAACCCTTGAATGCGCACGTTCAAGAGAAATCCCTAATGGGTTTAACGTTCCCTAAGATGCGACTTATCGATCGGTTCACAAGTTTACCTGTTAATCTGCGCGGTGTGCCCGGACAGTATCAAGTAATTGTGTTTTCTTACTTCACTTCACGACTTCACCATAAAAGGTTAAGTTAAGCTGGGTTTAAATATCTAAGTGATAGTAATTAGAGATGGTGGGTTTAGGAAATAATGTTGTTAAGGGGCCGGCGGAGCATGCATATTTCATACAAACGTAATACCAAAATAATTTGTAAATCAAACATATTCTTAAGCTAGCGTGTATTTATTTCGATTGTATTACAGAATATCTATGTTCCCAAATATGTTTTTTGAGAGGACAATGATACAAAGACGAGATATGAGGAATTAAAATTTCCATAGAAAACTTATTTTTCTTATAACTCTTGTTAAAATCAGTGTCCAATCAAAATATATATATTTGGGAACCTAGATATTCTGTAATTCAATCGAAATAAATACAAACTACCTTAGGAATATGTTTAATTTACAAATTATTCTGGTATTACGTTTGTATGAAATACGCATGCTCCGCAGGCGTCTTAACAGAATCATTATAATTCTCTTGCCCTTATCCCAATTTGTTTATGATCGCCATGTCTTTTTCTTCCATACATCTCTATTACTCGTCAAGTCAGCAGTCTCCTTCTTTCTAGCCGTAATTATCATCCTTAACACTGTCCAACTGTCGTGGTCTTCATCTACTCTTGTTAGTACAAAATATAGAACATAAAGTTATCACTTTCTCTTCTTAATACAGGTTTTTAGGGTTCCGTAGTCAACTAGGAACCCTTATAGTTTCGCCATGTCTGTCTGTCCGTCTGTCCGTCCGCGCTTAATCTCTGTGACCGTTAGCACTAGAAAGCTGAAATTTGGTACCAATATGTGTATCAATCACGCCGACAAAGTGGTAAAATAAAAATTGGAAAAAGATGTTTTATTAGGGTAGCCCCCCTATATGTATAGTGGGAAGTGATTTTTTTTTAATGTCAACCCTAACGTGTGATATATTGTTGGAAAGGTATTTAAAAATGAATAGGGGTTTACTAAAATCATCTTTTGGTAATGTTAATAATTTCGGAAATAATCGCTCTTAAAGTAAAAAACAATGTGTCGCCCCCCCTCTAACTTTTGAACCATAAGTTTAGAAAATATGAAAAAAATCTGAAAAGTAGAACTTTATAAGGACTTTCTAGGAAAATTATTTTGAACTTGGATGGAAACAAGTTTTTGTACAAAAAAGACAAAAAGTTGTACAAAATAATCTCTGGACTAAGTTTGTAGTATAATCATATATGCAAGCATTTTTTTTAACTTCGTTTACATATTTTATTATCCTGAACGTATCCTTCTTCAATCAAAAAAATAATTATTAAAATCGGATTGGATTGAACACTTACTGTGACGTACGGGAAACTACGGAACCCTACACTGAGCGTGCGGGACACGCTCTTGGCCGGTTTTTTTAAACTATCATCGCCAGTAAATTTAATACCTATTTCAGTTAAAGTAATATTTTGAGTAGGCATTGTGTGGGAAATGTGTAGTAGTGTACATTAGAAGAGATTGTGGAGGCCGATTTATTACTACAGTTTTTTTCAAAAAAGTATTTATAACAACAATAATAGTAAATGGCTTGAGTTATTGTAAGAAAGGAAATGTTTTTATTTAACTTGCACAGAAGAAATTGAGTAGGTACGTGAAAAATACTTTCGAACAAATAAAAACCACTAATAACCATAATTTAAACTTGGGATAAGTATATAGATATATAATGTCATTTTAGGGTTAGTTGCTGTGTTCTTGGTTTGAATGACGCTGTTTGGTACTAACTTATTAAATTCGATTTAATTTAATTAAGGAAATTGTTGTTTATAAATTCGACGATTCTGGGAAGTTGTTACACAAAGTGGGAAGATAAACAAAATTGTTATTAATTCACAACTTCTGAATAATAATACTAAATATGGGACAATATGACATGTGTCATACTTGTAGGTATTGTTTCTCAATTAATTTCATTGAAGATTTTTGACCGCAGCCGTGACAAATGTCACGTAGGTAATGTGTCGGTTCCTAGGGCTGTTCCAAATTCATTTATTTTGTTAGATTATGGGACATTACACTCGTAATTATGGTCTTATTTTTTTCTTTAATGATGTGTGGTTCATGAAAAAAATACAGTCGAATTGAGAACCTCCTCTTTTTGGAAGTCGGTTGAAAATGAGATGAATGGATTACGAGTAAGTATATAAAGACATTAAAAATAGAAAGACGATGAAAGCCGAGATAACGTCAGATCCAAACTAATATTATAAATGCGAAAGTAACTCTGTCTGTCTGTCTGTCTGTCTTTCTGTCTGTCTGTCTGTCTGTCTTTGCTTCACGCCTAAACTACTGAACCGATTTGTGTGAAATTTGGTACAGACATAGTTTGGAACTTGAGAAAGGACATAGGATAGTTTTTATTACAAAAAATAAAATAAAAAATAAAATTTATTCCGGACATACAGCGCCATCTATTGGTCAAGAGTCGGCATCAATTCAGTACTGAAAATTCATCGGAAATATGTAAATAAATAGTAAAAAGGTATGAAAAATATAATATAATACAACTTTTTGTACAAAGAAAATGCTCTAACGGAGTATAGATAATTCTGATCGCGCAATGGTGTCGATCGTTACACGAGTTCGGTTCATGTTATTGTTTTAATTCATCGGAAAAAAGTAAAAAAATAGTAAAAAGGTATGAAAAAAATAATATCAATATAATAAAACTTTTAGTACAAAGAAAATGCCCGAACGGAGTATAGATAAATAATCCGAGTTGTCACTATGCTCGATAGATGGCGTTGGGATGGGATCGAAATAGATCGCGCTATGGTTTCGTTACACGCATTTGGTTGGGTATCGGCCGAGCGCTTCGGTACTGTCGTGGAATTGTGGATTGATCGTTTCGTAAATTTAAAATTGGCTCCGTTGTATTAGTAGATTAAAAGGTTTATTTGTTGGGTTGTCTGGTGGTTGTTTTCAAAATTGGTTCCGTTGTATTTGTCGATTAAAAGGCTTATTTGTTGGGTTGTCTCACAGAACATAAAAAAACAGGGTTGTCAGGTTGTTGAATAATGTAAGTTTAATAATAAAATATTTAATAAATAAATATTTGTCAAGGGAGAAACAGTATTTTTTTCTGAAATGGCAAATCAAAATAATATTTTGAAAATAAGGGAAAAATAACATTTTCGCCTTTTTCGATCGGCAATAACGGCTTTAATGCCCTAAGTGAGTATAAATATCTTCAATTCAAACGCAGAGCTCATTATGTTGATTTTTGAAGAGTTCCCTAGAATATCTTCCACATTTCATTTTTGAAGAGATCCCGCGAGATCGGGAACTATGTGGGTAAAACCAAAAATCTGCCGGAAGTCACTTTTCCACGCGAACGAAGTCGCGGGCAAAAGCTAGTAAATAAATAAGGGGAACTGCAGCTACACTAAAAAGGTCTTAGAAACAATCCATAATTTTTTCGCTAAATGTTGATCCCCATTCACAGATTTAATTAAAAAATAAAGTACAGTTAGCAAGAAAATTGCCATTTTACATAAAACAATTTTTTTGATGCCAAGAATGATAAACCTTAACCGTTGCAGCTACATGAAAATGATCTTAGGAAACCATCCGTAATTTTTCGTGAAATTTGGATCCCAATTCACAGATTTAAAAAAAGTACAGTTAGCAAGAAAATTGCTATTTTACACAAAACATTTTTTGATTCCAATCGATCCTGTTTCTAATACTCAACGGTTAAGGAAGCTCCACTTTCTGCCCGGTTAATCGTTTCCACCCTGTATTTACAAATAAAAATAATACTACGAAGAAAATGTAGACTATACGAATGTACATCAGACATAAAGCCCGAAAAGTTACAAATACAAACGAGTTCAAATCCTACTATCTACAAATAATAAAAATGCTTTGTCCTGAAGGACTGTGATGGATCAACGCACAGCCTTTACCGCAGATTGTAGAAACCTGAAGCTTGGAGGGTGTATTTTTTGTATAATAATTTCAGAAAATCATTTCTTATCGTATGCCTATAACACGATAAGGAAGGATTTTCTGAAATGATACCCCTAAGGGGGTGAAAAGGTGGGGGGCAAAGTTTGTATGGGAAAATGTGATTCCTTGGTCCTATCTACTTCAAATTTTGCTATCAACAATATTAACAGAATTGATGGACGCGTTTCGTATTGCACGTAAACTGATTTCAATGCATATCTTAGGAGATACACCGTTTTAAATAACTCCGCAGCAAAATAATGATCATGTACCGGGCGCGCATTTTCATTATGCGGAAGGATGTGTATGATGTGCTCTTTGAAAATTGTATTATAGGTGCTTACGACCCAATCTCTGTAACCCTCTCTTTCTCTCATGTGACGCAGACGAAGTTGCGCGGGTCAGCTAGTAATCAATAAATCATTTCATTAGCAGGCAACTAGGGCCCATAGATAAAATACTTACATAAAATTACGTTTAACAAAAATAATGAACTACTCTTAATACATAATAATATATTAAACCATATTTATGAAACTATATCTGTATGAACGAAGATGAAATGCTGCACAGACTTCAAATAAATTGGAATTAGGAAAGAGAGCAGTTTGACCAAATAGTAATGACCGTGGTTTACGAGTTTTGGGTTGTGGGTTCGAAATCGAACTGAAGACTTGCACTTTTTTTTCTAGGCGGTTCTGGCCCACTCCTGGACAAAGGCTCCACTTTTTCCACTCTACAGAAACGCGCGTGCGCGTTTTCGCACGGGTTCCTTCCAGAACCTCCTCCTTTAAGAAAATTCGACCTTTCGCTTTTCATTTAAACACTTAAGTTAAGACGGAACTCTGCGAACAGAGATAAGTGAGTGCGCGGTGTGCATTTATTGAGAGTAGTTTAAGCGTAGTTTAATTGTAAATCAAATCAAAAATCAAATCATATTATTTGTGTAACATAGGTAGTAGTTTGGTGTAAATGTGTGCGTGCGAGCGTGTATGCACATAGCGAGGCGTAGTTTATCGCATGCTTCACTATATTGTTCGCAGCGCTATTTCTTGGTTTTTTATTTGGTCTGAGCCTAAATACAACACAATTAAATAAATCACTTATAATTCATTTTATTAGATAGATGTGATATAGCAAAGTCAATTAGTTATAAAATCTAAACATTCGAAGGTGTGGTCTAATAAGCAGAAACCATTTATAATTGAATGAATGAGAAACAAGCAAGGTTCCTCACGACATGACATGTTACGTCATATGTGCTTGATAGCTATCAATAACTTATCTGTATGATACTTGATGGTGCATGCATGCTCATGTGATTGTACCGTAGATCACCCCTGCCTAATTCTCTGGGGAAATAAGCGTGATGTTACGTTACTTGACAGCAGCTACAAATTTGCATCCCACGTAGAAATTTAACATGGGCAAATTTAAAAAAAAAACACGAGGAGAAGGAGGTAGGTGGAAGCGAGGAAACGGGTTTTTACCCAACAGTGCGACAATAATGTGTCCCACTCTTGGCAAAGTTCTCTTTCTTACAGAGAAAGCATGAGCATTGAGTAAGCAAAGCATTAGCAAAACGGGTTGGCGATGTTTTCCTTCACCGGTATCAGAGTCGTGATGTCCATGATAAACTTTAGAAGTAGTTTCTATACAAAATGTTTAGAGGAGGCCTATGATTCAGTAGAAGTCTTTTGGCACAGAAAGATGGTTAAAGGGGACTACCCAGTACCCAATGCGAGCCCAATTGGTGTTAGTAGAGAATTTCCCTCATTTTCATCATCAAATTAGGGGAATTACTTTATTTGCATATTTGGCAGATCGTACTTTCCGCCGTAAAAGCAAATGTGGCAGGAAATCACCTAATGTGGAAACAGAAAAGATATAAGCTTCTTAAAACTGAACGTTAAAGCCAAGTAACAAAAGTTCACTTTCCTGTATTAAAACTTTTCCTCATATCCTAATACGATCCTACAACAGTTCATTGAAATCACAGTAATTGAGTAAAGGCACAAACACACTTCGCACTTCAAGTTAATTCGATAACATTCCTCATACTTACGTGTCCGCTATTTTTTATGATGACGTCACCTACACACACACACACATCTAAACACAACAATAACACACTCGCTAAAAACTAACACTTATACAGCATGTATCAAACAGAAGTGCTAATGTTAAAGGGAAAAGCGCCAATGTAGCCCGCGAAATCCAATTTTTCTTACGTTCTTAAAAGCTTTTTCAACACACTTGCTCATAAAGTGGCTCTAATTTCACTGCAATTAGGCACATAATGACACCTGTAATCAAACTGTGACTTTTTCATTGCTATTATTCACAAGTGAGTTATAGGGGTTTTTTTTATTTTATTGGTTGAATTGCTTTGTTCTTAAAAAAGTTTCGATACGAAAAAGATCGTGTTCAATAGTACAAATAAATTAATGTACCTATTGCTTGCTCATTTCATGCAACTTCGTATCTACATAGATAATTTCAACTTATAAGTTTTTAATAAATAAAACTTTCACTCAAATGTAACTTTTGTTTTCTCTGTATTAAATAAAACTTTGAATTCCCCATTTCGTACATGGCTAAAACGCTATCCGCGAAAAGCCAAAAAAGAAACCTCATTCTTTTAGTCTATGGCCGATCGCCATTGTTAGATGCGCGCGCATAGGAAAACTGATTAATTATTCCCGCCATTGCGAAAAAAAAATCACAACTCGTTTTCACTGTTGAAATTATAGTTATTTTTAGTATTATTTTATTCTCAAGTGTGTTGAAAAACGTCGTATGATACACGTGTGTGTTGATGATTACCGTCCTCGGCTCTCTTAAGACCCTCGCCTGACGGCTCGGGTCTCAATGGCGCCTCAGCGGTAATCACCAACATTACACACTTGTACCATAATGTACTATTATTTTTCGGGTCAATGTCAGACTTTATGTTTTGAACAAAATATGTGTCGCGCCGTAATACGTTATACTTATGTATTTTCTGAATTATATTCATTAATACAACCCTCTCTATAGTCAATGGGATTAAATGAATTTAACGGGTTGAATTGATGAATTTAATGATTATAACCCAGCAAAAGTCATATTGGTTACGGTCGTATTAATATTTTAATCAACATACAACCTGACTTGCAAAAAACGTATGAAAATTTGAATTTGGCGGGCTACCCGGGAGCTTCAAATCATCAAACCCAACGACTGTGTCCATGGAATAAACACCGTATTCGCAAAAAAAAAACAGCTGGCATGCCATAATTTTGCAGTCTAGTATTGACAAAGTTGTTCAGTGTGGTGTACTCTATCACACCCACTAATATGACCACACGTTTTCGATACACGCTGTATTTAGATTTGATCATCAATGACCACGCGTGATTAATCATAGAACACTTCAAAACTAATCATAGAATCTACTCCAGTACAGATAAAGATGAAATTTCAATGTGATGATGAGATGAATTAATATTTACATATTAAAAAAGTTACGCCAATGTGTTACCCCGCAATTATCGCGTTTACGTTAAAAAACTTAGTACTAAGTCAAATTCTGAGAATTCTTGGGATAAAAACCGCACTCAATAAATAAATATTTCTGTATTTTCTGTATCTATCCATAATTCCATTATAATGCAGTCATTTTCTTGTTAATTACTTGTCGTGTGATTTAAATGACGCTAGTAAATGCAAAAATAAATACATTTATGTGACGTCTGCGAGAGAACGTTCATTCAATAATGAACATTATCAGTTTGACCTTGAGGTGTTCATCGGTTTAATACGTTATTATTGTATAACAGGTTATTATGTTGTGTTGTTAGGTTATCATGGAATTTTGCGGTCACATCGTGAGGAAAATTGGAGTAATTACCTACCTAGGAGATCTACTTAATGGTTACTACGCGTAAGGTCGCCAAGCGTACGAAAGAAAAGATCACCATCTGCCTAAGTTTCCCAAAGAACTATATGGTCAGCTTCCGGTCAGTGGATACGAAACGGGGCAGATTTTTTCTTTCTTTTTTTTTTTTTTTTCTTACTGTTAGTGTTACCAATTTAGGTCCATGTTCACCAAAAAGATGACGGACGATTATCTAAAAACAGCTGTTTAAAACACATTTTTGTATGGGAATATGTCACATTGACAGCTGTTTTTAGATAATCAGACTGTTATCTTCTTGGTGAACATGGACCTTAGAGGTAGCACTCGCTGGCCGCTGTCTCGGCATACCGCTCGCTCCGCTCGATCGGCTCGCGCGTGGTTGGTCACAGTTGGTCTAACCTAACCCAACCCATGTGGTCGGATGGAGTGAACGGAATCCCTTCGACATCGTTTTAACGACAAACAATTAGTCGGAGACAACAAAGACCTAGACGATTTATATGATAGAATCGAGAAAAAAAAAACGATTTGCGAAAATAACACTTTTTGGGGTAATTTTTTTCTTGTCCTATTTCTCAGTGCCCCGTTACGTAGGTACTATTCTATCCCGGCTTCCAATCTAGCCGAAAGTAGCTGAAAATTTGTACTTTAAATGGAACGCCTAGCTGCCTATCTGACCTCCACAACCCAGGTAAGACTGTTTAACAGATTTTCGGACTACTACTACCTGTAACAATTGTCATAGACCTACAAATGCCAGCCGAGACCATCGGATTAACGTGATTTCCATACCAATAGCTGCTACTGTGATATTTCTAATAGAAAAACTCAATAACAGTTTATTTGACCCGAAAATTGAACCCAAGTTGACCCACGCTCAGCAGTCATCCACCACCACGAGACCAACGGAGCTGTTCCCAGTGCCATAGACTAAAGATTTTATCGTTCCCAGGTTCCATTTATAACCAAAAAGCGAACGAAGCCGCGGACAAAAGGTAGTCTATCAATATTATCATTACAACAACGGAGCGCTTAACAAAACTCACAATCATCCATCTTTGTCTTGGGACACAGTTTTCAATTAGCAAAGTGTTAATGTAAGCTGCCGCCGCCATGTTGTTTCTGTCAAACAATGCAAACTGACTTAACATGAGTGAAGTTGAGGAAATATTAATTGTTTGCTGAAGCCTTTCGTCATGATTTGTCGAAGTTTTAATCTTTTAAGAGTATTGTTTGTCAATGAGTCAAAGAATTGTTTACATTTTACGTCTTTGCACTCATTTATGAATCCTTGAACAGTTTTACCCAATTTTGTGACTGATCTAGGACATCTTACTATTTCATTTCTCCAAAAACGTTTCAAACTTCATCAAGTACCAGAAATCGTTCAACAGGTGACGTACCCAGAAAGAAATCCTTAAACGACGCGGTAGTCCAGTTCAAAAGGACAAAAAAAAAAAAAGAACCCCATTCGATATTCAAAGTTCATTAATACAGCGTCAACAAAGGCCGCTAATGCTCGGCACACGTCCACAGACGGCAGCTAAAAAAGAAATTATTCTTAATTCAAAATAAATATCCCGCATTCGATTACGAAAAAGGAACGTCCATCGTCAGTCACAATGGAATCGGCTTCACGAGAGGCCGCGCGCCGTCTCGGCCAGTCATTTAAAATATATTGAGGCGAGCGACAAAGGAGCGATTGTCCTGCAAGCTATAAACCCGACGTTTTTCTACGGTGAATTAGTTGAGATTATGTTCGAATAGGGACTAATAAATCTTTGGTAGAAGCAAAGCTTGAGTGTCCATTGATTTCTTGAGAGTAGGCGTGATTGTAGATGGTAATCTTCATAAATTTTACGAGAGAAATCGATAAGTCAAAAGGTAAAAGAAAGGTGTTTTGTATGGGATATGTTCGTTTCTAACTAACAGTCACCCGTTTGTGCGGCAGTTGTAGCAATTATGAGTTATGGTTTGTCCCTAATAGAAATTATTGTTCGCAGTTCTATGGACAGAAGATAGGTTTTGCCGAATGGGACGTTATTATAGGCAAAGTTAACGGTAAATCGATGTAGTAATTTATAAATGTTATGATAGTAGTCTTTTGTTCCGAAATTACACACGTTTTAGGGCTGGACTCCACAGAAGCGGTGTCATGACGGGAGGAGAGATGTGTTGTCAATCGCCAATAGAATTTCGTTATTCACACTTCCCGTCTCCGCTTAGCTTTGGTGGAAACGGTTGAACAGAGAGCCGAGGAGATGTCTCGTAATAGGGTTGATGACAAACCAATCAATTGACATATACCTTTTATGAGCTGTCAAAACGCGGTTCTTTCATAGATTTTGTACGGCAATAGCCAGCAGTGGTGACTGACTTAACTATTTATTGTAGAAATGCGAACGAACTATGTATTGACGAATGACTTAACTATTTATTATCTAATTTGGCAATTAATTGAAAATAAATCGAGTTTTCAGGCCCAAAGATTGGTGTCATGGAATTATTGTTTTATAGTGTCTCCTACTATGTATATTATGCCAACCTAGACGTGAACAGCGTGCGGTGAGCGTTGTACATCTCTCCTCTCCGCTTTACACATTTCCCAACAGCTTCGGGGATAAGTGGATACACCCAAGCTATTCCGCATCTCCTCTCCTCTGCGCTTCGCACATCGCCGCTATGGTGTAGTCCGGGTTTTATGATGGATTTCATCAATCAAACTGAACGCTCGAGGCACAAGTGAACGGAACTGTAAGTAAATGTTGAATTCCAAAGCATTGACAGTAATACTGACGGTTTCGGGCGGTCGCGGTGGTGGAATCCGATCTTAAACTTTTAAGACATATTTAAATCTGACAGGTATTTTATCTTTGTTCATTCAAAATACGCCAGCGTTTTCTGGCGTGAAGACTAGAAGCGTTTGTTACAGATCGGCCTGAGAAAGCCGCACGTAGAGAAGAGTGGAATGCTAAAGGGAGGTCTTTGCCCAGCAGTGGGACAATATAGGCTTCTAAAAAAAAAACAAAAATCCGATTTTGAATAAATAGGGCTAACTTCGCAATGTTATTTTACCGACCCAAACAGAAAATAGACCTATAATATGAGAACAAAATACAGATACTATTTTGCTTTAAACATTGCTATTTTATTCTGAAAATTCATAATGGATTATGTATGTGTGTATATAGAATTGGCAATAAAATCCTCTTCTCTATTCCGAAGCCTAGCTATTTATTTAACATTTTTATCAAATCGTGCATTCACAATTACTTAAGTACTTTACATTATTATCTACATTTTTTCTGTCTGTTGGATATGATGCAGTCAAAACTGGTAATCGGTCAAACTCAATATTAACTGGATGCAGTCAAACCGTTATTGTTTTAAGAAACGCTAAAACTATTCATGAAGAATCACGAAAAAAAAAATCAACCTGACATAGTTTCTAACAAAAAGGTTAAGTAAAGCAATTATAATCAGTCAAAAGTAGTTTTGATAGATCTTTATGAAGCTGTAAACCAGTATTTTATTTACGTTGACTAATTTACATCTTTTACTGTGACAAATACAAGACCACCACTGATTGCCGATTTTAGTAAGAGGCGATGGCGAGCAACGCCGGGTGATTAGCATAAGTGTTGCGTCGGGGACAACAAATGTGCTTATCGCCGTCTCCGAGATTGCTTTGAACACCGACCTTAATTGCTCATCAATATTCGACCTAATAAGTTGGTATGGATGCCAGAAAGTACGGTCTGAACAAAAAACAAGGATGAAATAAAAATTTAAAAAAGCCTATGAAATGTATCATGCAAATTAATTTGAATTGTTGTGTAATTTCATCGGTGTAGGTAAAATAGGCTAGTTTCCACCATCAATAAATTGCAAAACTAATTAGTCCGTCAGTTAGGGTATTGGAAAATAATGGCCACGTATTTTTTGTTTTTGTAAATCACTGAGTAGGTACTGACAAAGATAAAACGCATCAAAACTCGGGAGTGGGGGCTCGTGACGTCACAACGCACTAAAAACTATAGCACGGCGTGACGTATTGCGAATTTTAAAAGCGTCGTATCTTCGTCAATTTTGGTTTATGTAACAAAAGAAAAAATACGGGTCAAATATTTTTTTATAATCTAACTGACGGACTAATTAGATTTTTTTAGGACACAAGCCTATTAGTGAGGTAGAGGTATTCGATTAGGTTAAATTAGAAAATAATAAGCAACAAGGAAAATAATTATTTTTAAACAAACTATGGGTTTCTACCAAATTTTGTATTTAAGTACATAATAGTCCAATAATAATCTTTGCTAAAATTAATGATTTTTTAGATGATCAGGCATTTTTTTGACTTTTTTCTTTAATTTTCTTGTTTATTGACCCATATTAATTTAGCCCATATTTAGGACCAAACAATGAGTATGTCGATGAAACCTAAGTACTCAAGGCCAAACCACAAAAACGAGGAAAAAATTACTATTAATAGTTATTAATTTCAGAGAAAAATTCACCAAAACCAAACAAACAGCTCATAAAGTTAATTAAACTTTGTTCCATATTAATATCGCATAATTATAGGTAGTGATTATGTGTTTTTGCTTTGTTTTATGATAGATTCCAGGAAATTTAATTTAAAATTTAATTAAAATTTATTATATCGATCAATGACAGATGAATGACAGATTTGACAGATTTCGTGCCTTCATAGATAATACATACAACATGCCATTTTTCTAAAAGGAGTTGAAATTAAATCATAACTCTTTAATATTTAAATTAGATGGACAATACTTCCTTGTTATTGGAGTAATTATAATTTGTACAATTATTTCAACTTAATGGGTACCTACCTATACCTAATTGATGATAATACATAATGTTATTGACGTCAACACCTACGGCACGTAGGTGACCATGAATACCTACGTGATTGTACGAGTACGTCAAATGCTTGTGCATCCTTAGGTAAAAATCGATTTGTTTAGGTACCTATATATTGTGGAACTTCATAATATTGTTCATAAAACCTAAATTCAAGACATTTTTTTGGCAAAATTATTATTATTTGGTATTGGAGAAAGTTTGCTATTGTATTTCGAGGCGGAATTAACACACGAGCCGTAGGCGAGGGTGTTTTTGAGCAAGAAATGCAATAACAAATGTCCTCGTATATCAAACGACGTTTTTCAATACAGTTTTGAAGAAATTAAATAAAAGAATGAAAAATATTTGTGTCTTGAATTATTACAAGACTATTATTTAAATGTTATTTATTGTTGTTACGCGCTTTTCCTTTCGCCTGGTTGAAGGAGAAGCAAAGGTATGATATGAAGCCGTTATACAGCCTAATAAAAATAGGATTTTATATATTTTTTAATTTAGAACAAAAATAAATGGTAATTTGTTTATCAAAGTAAATATTAGTTTTAAATAATCATGTTTATCTATGATATTGGATTTATTAATAGAATTTGAATATTTGGTTTCAATATCGAAACAAAATACAAGAAAACAAATTTGTTGATGAGATAGTACTACGAGTAGATTATTATTATTAAGTTTCTCTATATAGACTGTCTTAGTTTCGCTTGCCAATTTAAATTGACGTTGTAGTTGTAAACAAAATTGACCTAATACGAGTATGTTAGCTTAATTAGAACATAACAATTTCAATTAGTGTTTGATTAACAATTGACGTCAGTAACAAAAGGATATTGTTTTTAATAACGGATTTCAATTTACGCTAATTACTAACTCATATGCATGTATGTTACAAATGGGTTTTTCTGGGTTTCTGACTAATTAGGTACTTAAAAATGTGTATTTTGTCTAAGTTAGGCAATTCTTTCAATTCCTTTCGCTTATAATTTTAATTAAGCTGTCATTGTCCTCTAACACGAGAAAAAAAAGTTCTCAAAAACCGATATTAATATAATAAATAAAACCCATATTAATATATATAATTTTTAAGAATAATTACTACCTACGCGGAAAAAAAACAATCTACAGAAACGCTACTTATATAATAATTTGAGAGAAAAACACAAGAAAAATTTTCTTCAACAAACGCAAAGCAGTACTTTCACGCAGCCATGCCGGGTACCGTACTCCGTTCCCTTAATTAAGATGTAGGTAGGCAGAACGGCGCATGTTCGCTAACGAGTGCCTCACACATCTGCCTGTACCCTGCCTTGTAACTTCTCCACAGAATAAGAAAAAGCAGAAGTACTACTGAATATGTTGGTGAATGGCAACCAGAGACATAATGTTCATACCAGGTGGCAAAAGGTTGGAGGGGCCTCTCCAACCTTTTGACACCTGGTCGCAAGGGCCGAAGCCTGCCGGGGCTTCGGGACTGTTCGAAAGAGATACCGCGGCCCCGGAACATAAAGGGCGAAGAAGGAACATGGATGGGTTTTAGTCAGTAAAAGTCTGACGCTCCGCCCAGAGTGGGAGAAGTTATTTGATGATTAAAAAATGAAAAAGGTGTCAAAGGCTGGTGGCTTAGCTTAACAAGGACACATTCTTGTTAACCTAAGCCATTACCCATTTAAGTAGCACAATGCTACGATTATATAACTCGGTTGGTAATTTTGCTAGAAAGCTTCCACACTAGAAAGGTGCTGTCTGAACTGTAGGTGAACATCTTTCGCGTGACCACCACCTAAAGTTTCGTAGCCGATGAGCTACGGCGTAGCACTCGTAGACGCTCCGCTACGCCGTAGCAGATCGGCTACCCGAAACAGATATTGATTACTTAGTTTTTACTTCCACCGGCAGTCCCCAAAAAGTGACCCGAATTTTTTTCTTAGCCTATTACCCCCCTTTTCTACTTCCAAACCTCTCTATCATGGGAAATAACTGGTCATGTTCGCACAAACAATTTTGGTGACAGGAAAATATTGAGGTTGGTAACAGGAAAGAAACAGTTGGGATAAGATCATATTGATACCATACCGGAGGAGCTCGTGGCTACATAATAACAGCCGCTAGGGCCGATCTTTAGGTTAAGCCGTGCTCGCCTAGGTTGGTCTGTGGATGGGTGACCACCCTTACCTACCGAGTTTCCTCCGTGCCTCGGAAAAACACGTTAAGCTGTTGGTCCCGGCTGTCATTTGTCCATCTTTGGCAGTCGTTACAGGTAGTCAGTGGCCCAAAAAGTCTGACAACCAGTCTTACTAAGTGGTATCGTATTACCCAGTATTAACTGGGTTGTAGAGGTCAGATAGGCAATCGCTCCATGTAAAATACTGGTATTCAGCTGCATCCGGTTAGACTGGAAGCTGACCCCAACATAGTTGGGACAAGGCTAGGTAGATGATGATGGATGGACCAGATATTTGCTTTTTGTTACACTTATTTGTTTGTTTTCCTAAACTAAACCTACTGATATATCTATCGAGTATCCTCATAAAGATACAACCATTACGAACCCCGTTACACCTGACGACAAACTACGGCAACACACGCGACCAAAAAATTCTGTTTCAATTCTATTGCTCGTTCTTCTAGAACTACTGACAAATGACTACGTGGTTAGCAGTCAATGGATAGGATTTTTTGACGATTACGTGTAAAATTGTCTCTAGTTTGTTGGGAGGTTTTACACTACAGACTTCGTCGGAGTTAATTAAGAGAATTTCATGTAATTAGACATAGGTTTTTACGTAGTAATGAGTACTGATAGAGGTACTATGTAAATTATCTACGCTACGACGCAATCTATGTGTTTTTAAACGATAAATAAACTGGGATTTGTACAGGAAAAAAAACACGTAAACGCCGCTATTGTTGTTGTTAATAATTTATAATGAGGCCCAATTAGTATTCGGTAAAATAAATATAAATACCAGTTAACACAGAAAAACAACCAACTCAGTGCGGGTTGGTAGATGTAACATGTCTTCGAATTTTTGGTTCTAGAACATGCCAGTTTCCTCACAATGTTTTGTGTTCACCGTTTTGAGAGCAGGGGTTATGAAATAAAATACACAAAGTAATGCGCCTTATACCTTTAGTTTGGGTTCGAAGACACGACCAATTACTGCTCGTTAGTCAGGGCCGCCACCCCTGGACCACCGCTGCTCTCCAGATTTAGACTGCTAGACTCAAATATCCAAATTGTATGCTTTCATGCTATGGTCAAAAACCATTTTAAACCTTCCAGTCCTCTTCACTCCTCATGATCATCTTCCTGCTCTTTCCCCATTCCATTTGGGGTCAGCGCAACACGGTTCCTTCTTCCATTCTCCCTTCAGACTACTTCCTTCAGACGTCACACAACCATTTACTCCTTTCTCTTTCATATCGTTCCTCACACAATCCATACATCTTTTCTTTGGTCTTCCTCTCCCGCTCCGTTCATTAACATCCACGTGCATCGCTCTTTGAGTCACACTGCCTTCTTCAACATCATCTGCCTAGCCTTTTCGCAACTATTTTGGGGTCGGCTTCTTGTCTAACCTGCTGCAGTACAAGTACGTAAGATTCGATAGGACTCGATTAGATAAATTTGACAGTTATTCTCGATAAAATGAGATTTTGACTCCATAAAAACTCATTTTATCGAGAATAACTGTCAAATTTATCTAATCGAGTCCTATCGAATCTTACGTACTTGTACTGCTGATGCAGCAGAGACCAATATTACAAGGAACGATTGTCTATCTGACCTCCACAACTCAGTTCATAATACGATATCTCTTGGTAAGACTGGCTGTCAGAATTTTTGGGCCACTGACTAGCTGTAACAACTGTGAAAGATGGACAAATGACAGCTGGGACCAACAGCTTAACGTGCTTTCCGAGGCACGGAGGAAACTCGGTATGTAAGGGTGGTCTGATCACCCATTCAGACCAACCTAGGCAAGCACGGTTTAACCTTAAGATTGACCCGAGCGTCTGTTATCATTAAGTCTCGATATCCTCAAAATGACGTGTCCTCTTCACCCCCCAAAACCATTAAACAAACTGCACCTAATTCACAATCCACAGGTGCACAATAACTCATTAGACCATTATTTGTTCCTCAACACTTCCATAGAGGCAAAGATCATGCCATAAACAGCGTAAAAGAGTTTGTTTATACTCGAGTAAATCAATCGATTGAGCTCGCTCGGCGGCGCACAATAAATCGATTCGAATCGATGCGGTGTGGTCTCGATAATCGTTAGTTAAGCATTGTCAAGTCCGGATGGTTTAGGGTTCCGTAAGTGTTGGAGGTTTTTTGTGAGCTGTTTTAAGCATTTACGGTTCATAACTATACTTAAAATGTGACTTTTATAATATTGTTAATTTTGAGCTCCCGATATTTCAACCGAATAATCACGACAAATATCCCGTAAGTGACTTGTGAGAATATACAAACATTTTGTAGAAATACAGCAGTTTTTCGTATTGTTTGACAAAGTTCAAAAAAAAAAATATTTTTAATTTGGTCCGACGTTTTTGATGTAATTTTTAATGCAAGCAAAAAATCTACAAAATATATTTTGATTGCATTCACTTCAATGAGAGCTTCATTAAATACGCTGCGAGATTGCCTGGTAAGTAATACATTTTTCATAAATGTACAGATTAAATACGTTCGTTGACATTATGAAATTAAATACAATACTGATGACTAATAGATATCTACACCACAAAACACTACGCGTTCAAACACGTTAAAAACCAACGTGATTTCTTCAATCCAATCAAACATTGTATTTTTTAAATGAAAACAATAAACGATTGTGTATTTATACATTCGATTACCGTGACAAAACACTTGTGCTATTATTTTTTTTGTTAAAAAATATGAAATTATTAAAAACCTGTTTAATAGACAATCTAAGGATAACAAATAAATAAAATAAGTCTCGTTTCACGTGCGGAACCACGTGCTTTTCATATCACAGGTGTCTCTGTGGTCAAAGAGATGAAATAATAATGTTAAAATTAAAAAGATTCATTAATCGTGTTTACTCTAACGAAGCGTTGATTAGCTTCTTATTGAAATGTTAGTTATAAAGTCGTATATTGTATAAATAATTGGTGGGGAAGACCTGTACGGTGAGAGATGAAATCTCGTATCTTTCGGGATGATTGCATTTAGTAATATTAAAGATATATATGGTAGGAACTCGTGGCTAAATAAAAACTACCATAAATATTAAAAATTATAAATATTAAAAATCATAAATAGTGAGCGCTTTTCGGGTTTCCTCCGTGCCTGATCCCTGCAGTCATTTGTAGATCTTTGACAATCGTTACAAGCAGTCAGTGGGCCGAAAGTCTGACTACCAGTCTAACCAAAGGGTACCCAGTAATAACTGGGTTGCAGAGGTCAGATAGGCAGTTGCTCCATGTAAAATACTGGTTTCCAGCTGCATCTGGTTAGACAGGAAGCTGATTACAACATAGTTGGGAAAAGGCTAGGCAGATAGATAGATTTGTAGGCGTCGACTGTTATTCAGTTAGAAGTTTGTTACAGAGGTATTTGGTTTATTATTATTTGCATTCAAATAATCCACTCTTATCTTGTCTATGGTGGTATTGACGTACGAAACAAAAGGTGATTAAAATTTTGATGATAAAAACTTTGAATGACAGCTATAGTCTGAGGCACTCATCAAAGGTCTCTTTAGTAAACTGATCCCACGGGATCAGTCGAACTAATGAAATTTTCGACTGGTGAACTGATCCCGTTGACACAACTTAGATAGTCAAAAATAAATGGAAACTTCGACCAGCACGCATAGCAAGACCACCGTAGAAATGGGTTTTGTCGACGGAAGAATCGACAAAATGACAGATCAACCAGATAAATCTGTCATTTTGTCGATTCTGCCGACGAGAAGACATCGTAAATATGTAGATTCTTTCGTTCTTCGTAACAGGAAATTCATACACAAGAAGAAATTATTTGTAAGTAACGCTTTAAAAAAAAATAACCCAAAAAATACTTCAAAAATCAAGCTGACCAGAGTCAACAATTATAACTTTTTAATGATTAACAACTAAAATCGCATTGGCAACGGTCACGGTGCCATACAGTCTCATTAACTGGCCATTAATCTCGGGAATCACTTAACGAGCCTCAAGGATTAGCTTCCTTTGCCAAAAATGTAATAAAAAAAAGTATTTGGGTCGTTAGCGGAACGCGGCAACCCTTTTGTGGGCGAAAATTAAATATTATGAGGTAGGGTCTGAGTGTCAGCGAGGGCGAATAAGGGCATTGCCGTAAGCGGGGTTGGCTTGTTACTCGGGTGTCCGTTTTGGGGGCAGTTTAAAACGTTTAGTGGAATAAGACTAGTGTAAAGGAATGTTTAGGGGTAATTGAAGTAGAAGTTGACCGTGCCGTAAGTAGATTTGAAGCTCCAAATAGGGCCATTTATGTATACTTATTTGAGGTGATTTGTGGTGGTGTAATTGCAACCCGAAAGTTTGGCAGAATCTCAATAGTTACAAAACCGATAGTCGGGACCGATCAATAGTAATATAGATAAGTTCTTTTAAAAAATGGTATTACATCCTAAAAAGGCTGAATGTTCTTATGTTTCGTCAAATAGAAACCTGTAAGTACTTAAAAATCTAAACCAACAATGCAAGAAGAAAATATCTTGTTTTCTACAACATAATAATATGTGGATTACTGCATAGTAACGAATGACTTTTCTTGCACTATGGTCATTGACGACGCGACCAAGTGTCGGGATATTTCAACTATAACTCCCTCCCCGCTACCAGTAGCACATACCCTATAACTCATAAATATCGCTGAACACGTTAAATATTGAGGCAGAGTCGCCGATCCGACCGACTAACCCTTTGTCGCGATCGCCTTGTGAATGGGTGAAAAATGAGCCTACAGCCCTACAGCAAATATTAATAAGAGATCCTATTCACGGCACGACCGATATAAAGTTTACGTGTCAACGACAATTTGTTATCTGGCAATACTGTCGATTTAGGATTAATAGGGTCGCTGTGATTTTTACAGGGAAAGATCGGTTTTTTGCATTTTGTTTTCGTTTTATTTGGTAGGCTTCTAGTATCTAAGTTACAGCCTTTTAACTGGTGTAAAAACTATGTGTGTATTTACTGTATCTGTCTCCTGCAAATTACTGACGTTGCTCAAATAGCCGCTAAGCTGAAGTGGGATTGGACTGATCAGCTTAACGCATGCCCAATGAGCTGTGGGCCAAAATAACCACTATCTGTAGGCCTGATACAGCCAGAAGGCGTCGCGGTAGACCTCGTAGAAGATGGCGGGATGAGCTGGACAAATCCAACAACTAGTGGTCCAAATTAGTCCTAGATCGAAACAACTGGAAATCTTGGGGCTTTTGCCCAGCAGTGACAGTACTTAACAGTAACCGTCTCTTTTATAAATTAAGAATGTCTTAGGGCGCTTAGACGAGCTAAATTAGCAACTCTATTTGTGGTGGTTCAAACTTCGTTTGAAATGCTCTTAGAATAAAGTTCTAATCAGCTTGCACTACAAAGTGGTTGTTACGTCAGCCACTGCGGGCCAAATAGCGCGAAATGAGTGGTTTCGATCGATTTACAAAAAAACTATTGATTGGATTAAAAAACTAAAACAGTATCATGCTAATATATTGCTTGTAGAATTATTTGCCAAAAAATCAGAATGATCGCATGCATATTAGTATGTTTTCTATTTTTTGAAAGATATTTTTAGAGGTAAGTTCGTGATTTCTTTTTATCGAGCTAAATTAATTGTATTATGTTTTCAAAACAGTATCATGCTAGCATATATCCTGAAGAATATCATATATTTTTCTGGTCTTGTTTATAGCAGTGAATCATATACTTTTAGTAATTATAAAACTCGCGTTTAGCTCGTGTAATCGCCTTAATTAAAGCTGACCAGCCCAAAAGATTGACTGGCAAAAGACATGAGTAAGCTGAAATAGTTTGAAGGAAGATTTCACCGCAAAAGTCGATCCGTACGTCTAACAATAGTAATCATATTTTAAGTACAAAAACTAACATTACTGACAAATAAATGTAGTACATTACACATTAAATATCAGACGAAAACTAAATGTAAGGGATTCAATAAAGTTAATATTCGGGTTACGAGTATATAAACCCGAAGATTTCATTATGCCACAAAAATGCTATACTCACTTAGTACTTTTTTTTTAATTCTATCCTTCAGATATAATTATGTTTAAAAATACATATTACTTATTTTAATGTACTTTTTTGAGGTAAATATACTTATACATCCGTTATATTTATTTTTTATTTTAATTTATTGTTTTTTAATTTTATTTATTTCAATTACATATTGTAAACCAGCAATAATTATAGCAAGTAAACTTTAACAAAACAAAAGTATCATTATAATATGTACTTAATTTTGTTTTGATGATTTTATCTTTGCAATGATTATTTAATATGTTTTCCTTAATTTAACGTGCAGATTAATAATAGAAACAAAATAATAATTGTTATGATATTAGAAACACGTTACACCTTATCGGTTATCCTTATATCGAACGATAATCCTTACATGTATTTATAATTACAGTAAAAACCAATCACGTGTCAACTGAGCTAGTTTATTGTTAATTATGTTTAAGGCGACTGCAGGAGCTAAATTAGCAACTCTATTTGTAGTGGTTCAAATTTCGTTTGAAATACTGTTAGAATAAAGTTCTAATCAGCTTGCACTACAAAGTGGTTGTTACGTCAGTCACTGCCGAATAGTGCGAAATGAGTGGTTTCGATCGATTTACAAAAAATCTAAAAAAAAACTAAAAAAAATAAAACATTATGATGCTTGTAGAATTATTTTCCAAAAATTCAGAATGATTGCATGTAATTTAGTATGATTTTTACTCGTTAAAGAATTTTTAGAGATAAGTTCGTGATTTTTTCTATCGAGTAAAATTAATTGTATCATGTTTTCAAAACACTGTCATACTAGCATATATCCTGAAGAATATCATATATTTTTCTGGTTTTGTTTATTGCAGTGAATCATATACTTTTAGGCATTATAAAACTCAGTCAGCAGTCACCTCCTTTCCAATCTTACCACTCTCCAGACAGTCCATCCATCATTAACTCATAGAAATCAACTACATAACTTTAATTTTTACCCGTCGATACGATCCCCCCTGCATTCATATGCGCTTCTTCCATTTTGTTTTGTTCCCCAGGTTTTGTTTTGTTTTTTTTTTTCATTCATCATCATCAGCCTATTATTAATATTCCCACTGCTGGGACACAGGCCTCCTTTTTTCTCAGGCCTTCTCCCTTTTTCTGGGTTTTTTAATAAATTTTTTTTAAACAGGTAGATGTAGATACATATTAAAATTACTAGTTTTATTTTATTTTATTTTTATTAAAAGGAACAGCAAACATTTACATTATGAAAACCAATGAAAACCAACATTTCCAAAATGCATAAAAACTACCAGCTAAAAGGGTCACTAAAGCCTTCCCCGCCGCGCAATATCATCGCCCGCGCATTGATTACAGGTAGCATGCGCGCGCGCACGCGATGCCCACGGTTCGTTATTGGATTTGCGCGTCGGTTACCAAGTTTGAGTTATTGCTTACCTCCTGGTTATATTCGGTTGCTTTCGGTAATTGGTTGCTGGTCGTTGGAATGCGGCGGTTAGGAGTTAGGAGTACAAAGATGAAATATTATGCGGAACTGGAAATTGAATTTACAGGAGAAAGTGCGATTAAATGGCGCCTATCGGAGATCCTTTGTTTAGATGCAATGTTGAAAAACTTCCTTTTACAACTTTTGAAATCTGTTCCAAGTTTTATTTTTGTTGTAGCGTCAAATCAACTCGGTAATAGTAGTCCTACCTGCTATTACCGAGTGTATTTTTGATTTTTCAGAGGCTTATGGTCTCGCCTGCTCTGAAAATCTGCACCACAGCACCCGGAAGACAAGAATAGGCGAAGGCATATCTCATTTAGTTTGCCCCAGCTACCTCGACTACTAAACTAACTACCACACTATCCTGTATAGTGTAGTATAAAGAATATCGAAAAATACTCAAAAGAGTCTCGGGCCCGATTTGAGTGAAAAATAAACCTCCCTTACTAGATTTGCCGGACATCATGACTTTGCAAAATTTGATCCTTATTAGCAATGCTATCGAATGGTGTAATCAGTAGTGTTTTTTTTTTAATCAAAGGGTTCGATTCTTGGCTAGGAATATTGATTTTTCAAAGATTCAGTGGGGTTTGAGTATTTTTCGCTATAAGTACCTCTTAATTTCATAATTGACCATCAAAAGCCCTCTTAAAAAATCCCCCCGTATTCAATAATACACACTATCAAAACATACACTGATGTGGATTTCCTGAAAAAATATCGTTAACTAGCTCATTAATTAACGAAAACTAATTAAATATCGTATTCACAAACGAATGCACTTTTTCCTCAACAAAATTCAATAAAAACATTTTTAGTGAAAGTTTATCCTGTCCCATATGTAATTTCTCTATACGTTATTATTGACTATTTAATTCATTACCTATATATTATAAGTAAATTAACTGTAAATAATAAAACAAAGCAACTGATGTTAATGCTAAAAATACAATAACGGAAATTCACAATATGTTTGGTAAAACACGGTTTTAATGAGAATAAAATATTATTATTTACCGTGTATTATTATTTATTACTATTATAATTATGTGCTAATAAGGGCGTACATTCCCACGTACGAGTATATAGCTGCCCAATTTTATTGTTTAGCTTATTGATTACCGAAACAGGGAAATTATCATGATGTAGGGTTGCCTGAAAAAAAAAACCAAGAATTACAATATATAGCAGATTAGATTACATAGAACAAAATATACAGCTAGTAGAAGAAAAATACGGTTTTGTTCAAACTGAACAACTTTCTCCATCAGATTAAAAAGGTACTCGCGAAAAACATTTTTTTTAAATACACGCTGTTGATATTAATACAGATTATAAACATTAGCAAACTCTTGACAGTCAACAGAAGTCAAACGGTTACCACAGTAGGTATGTCATTCTGGACCCCCACATCGAAATTTTTGGTCGGTTTTGTATTTAATTCAGCTGTTCCTTACTGTTGACCGTGTCGGACGCAAACCGATGCTACTGGCGAAAGAATCAGTATCTGGTCGAATAAAAAGCTAATCTTCTCGAATTATGCGAGTCGTGCACCGCCAACTTCCAAAAATTTGGATTACTGCCGAGAAAATAATTATAAAAGACTTGAATGCACTTGTGTTGAGTCACTATCACACTCGAAAGCAATTGAAAGCTATATATAGTCACTACTACACTATTAGCGTTATTTAGGAGTGCTTGCGGTCAAAAATAAAAATTGATCAACCATCTTTGTTTCTGAAAAAAGAAAAAATAGAGACGAGCTTCGTAGCAAACATTCGAAGACAAGTGATATCTACCAAACTGCACTGAGCCCAACAATTCAAACATCATCATCATCTACCTAGCCTTTTCCCAACTATGTTGGAGTCGGTTTTCAGTCTAACCGGATGCAGCTGCATACTAGTATTTTACATGGAGCGACTGCTTATCTGACCTCCAAAACCCCGTTAATCTGGGTAATACGATATCCCTTGGTAAAAGTAGTCAAACTTTCGGGTCACTGACTACCTGTAACGACTGTCAAAGATTACAACTGATAGCCGGGATCAAAGGCTTAAAGTGCGTTACGAATCACGAAGGAAACTCAGACCATCGGACCAACTTCAATAATTCCATATAAAGATGAACAATATTTGGAAAGAAATAGCGAGGGGTATTCTTAACAATGCAGAGATCACTTTTGGCGCAATACAGTCATCTATAAGCAACTATATTTGCCTGTAACATTTCTTCATTAGACCTAGGTAAAGCAACGTCCTAGTGGTGCACTATAATTAAGCGTGAGGTGAGCAGCCTTGGTTAATAATTTGTTTACGGTACCTTGCGTAAATTCCCATGATAATATAAATATTATGTTGACTGCGGTTAGTGCGGTCGCCATTGTAATTGTGAACGTAGCTGATAGCTCGATTTGGCGTCCAGTAGTCGGGTTAATTACTCATTTGTGTGTAACATAAGGTAACTGTGGTTAGCTGTAGTTGCTAATGCTTGTCTTGGCCGAGTTTCACGTAGTTTCACGATGTTAGATCATGTTATGCAATTTGAATGGTTTTTTATTTAAGCTTTTCCAAAAACTTTTCCTTGTTCTTGCTTCCATATTGCGATAACTGTTGGCCTGTAGAGTTCACTGAAGGCTATTTCCAGGTAATTATAATCTACCTACATCTCTTTAGTTCGAGTAAATCGGTTTTTTTTTCTAGACAAGTGTGGTCCACCTTAGGCCGTGTCATCGCTTCATATTAGCCGAGTTGCGGTATCATTGGAAAAATAAACACAAACCTAGGTAACTGCCTCGTTGATCTAGTGACCACAAGCGCTCCTTCTGAGCAAGATGTCATGGGTTCCATTCTCAGACCGGTAAAAGTATTATCGGATTTTTAACCAAGAATTTCCCGATAGTAGCCAAAACTGTTTTAGACTTTCACGGTTTTTCACTACACTTAAAGTACTTACGGGATCCCGTATTTTACTGCTGAGCATCAAGGACATCCATGACTTCCAGGTGTTCCGATCCTGGGCCAATGTGGATCACCGATCGTTGGTTCTATCCACCTCATCCCGTCATCTTCTTCAAGGTCTGCCGCGACGCCTTCTGGCTGTATCAGGGTTACATAGGGGCTATTTTGGCATACGACAAGCGTAGTCAACATGGTACGTAATTAGACCTACAAATCCAATGACCACAATTAGACGCTGGACGCTTATCAGCCTCTAACTTCAAACGGCATCCCGCCAGGCGTATACTCCCGAAATATGTTATTTATCAAGTTTAGCAGGATGTGGCCTAGCCATGGTTCATTAAGGCGGTTCCATTGACTCCTGTGGGTCAGGGGGCGTTGTCACTGACCTGTGACACGTGGCGCCAAAGTTTTTTCGGCGTCTGACTCTTAATTGATTTGAAGAATTTTGGATCTTTGGTCGTTCGCTAGTTGTAATGGTTGTTGCTAATTATTGTTTCACCGTGTTTTTTTTTAATTTGTTTTGAGAAAGGAACTCTACTCTAATTGTCATATTTTAGTTTTGCTGTTAATTTAGTTATTTTAGGGTGATTGTGCTATTGTTTGTAGGTGTTACCTTACATTGGTATGGTATGACGAAGTTTTTTGATAGAATTCATTGAGTATGTAACTGTTGGTATTAAATTGTTCAGGCTGTTAGGCATTGTGGCATACTTATATGAAAAATGCTCGCTTGCGTTGGAATCGTGAAAGATTTTCCTTATTTCATCATGCTTTCATTTGTGAATCAAGCCATTATGTTTGATTCAAAGTTTGAATGAATTATTTTATCCTACTCTCATTGTATTACCTGTTTTTCTTTATTATGCTATGTCTTTTTCCTAGATAACACTTTGAAATGGTGAAAGACGACCGTTATGGAACTTATAAAATGCGAACCGAATTTCAAAATTTAAAATTCTGATTCACAGCTTAATTATAAACAAATACTTTCGCTCACTTGTTTCTCTTATTAGTCTTTGATGTTTTTTTTTCGTCTTCTTTTTGATATAAATTAGCGGAAGGTGTCAAGCTACAGAAACGCGTGATTAGCGACGGAACACATTTCCATAATTAGGGTTCAGTTTCAGTAGACCGTATTTTTTATCGGGAGTTTTTAATTTATTGCCACAATTTTGTTAGGAAGTTTAACATTTTTGGCGCTCGTAAATCGATTTTAATGTAGTGTAAAATGGTCAAATTACGGTTTTATTTAAGTTTTTGCTGTGATACTGCCTTTACGATACTGTTTGTTTTAAAGAAAAACTTCTGTGTCCTCTTTTTTTTAAACCTCTGTGTTGAACTTTCAAACATTTTTTTTTTAAATTACACAATATGAAAACAAGTCTTCTTGACTGCGAATGTTTATTACGCCACAAAAACTGCAATACTACAATTAAAATGATTACATCGAGCTGAAATGAAATCTCTAAAATAATGCATTTTCTAAATCACAGTATTTTCATACAATCATTATCAAAACTTTGTCAAAAGCACTGAAAATATCACCAGAATTATCAACAAGCCACAGACGGAAGCCAGCGGTCCTCAAATGTCATTGTCGTCATTCAAGCTAAGTTTGACAGCCACTGGCTCTGCCGAGCTTCAAATAATAAACTAGCTCGGCTCAACGGTAGCACAATGCCTGATGCTCTATAAACTATAAAATATTGTCACCGGGGACAGTATACGTAAGGTTGTCAGACAAACAAAATAATAATATAGAAGTTAAAAAAAATCAAGCAAAGAATCAATTCAAGTTAAGTACCTACTTCACTAACTATTTTTCTCTTCTCAAATGTGAATTTGTGAATTATTGAAGTTACTGATAAAATTCTCATATTACGTCAGTAAATTTGATTTTAATTAAAATGCAGTTATCTTTTATACGAAGTAGATAAGGTAGGATATCTTTTGCGATGTGCAACGGGATGAAAGTATACGTAATGATAATAACATTAAAAAAAACGTTTTCTTTTCTTTTTCATATATTTTAAAAATTATATAATTTAATAAGTACTTTAAAAATTAATACTTACACTAAACCTTACAGACTAAAAACTGAAATATAATTTCCCCGTTATCATTGAGTTAACATATGTTTAACCAATCTGTTAAAAAAGTATTTAGTTCCTTGAACTTTTAAAACACTGTTTACAAAAAAAAAAAACATCTACAACAAGAACAGTTATTATGTCCCTTCATACAACAATCTTTTGTCTGAAATCCTCACATATACTACACCACAACAACAGATGCGTTCAAAAAAAAAAAAGCTTAACAATAGCCCTAAGTGGAGTCAGTTACTAAATAATAAACTTTAACGACACCTTATTAAGGATTTATTTGTTGGTACTTACGAATTATTCTATAATTTATTACAAATAACATCAAACCAGTATAAAATGCGTAACAAAGCAACTTCAGTGTACATTTGTTAAGGGATTTGATTTTAATGATGCACCATTCACCTTGGTACAGCCATTCATGCTTCTGACTTTTTTAAATATATTGGGTAATTTTTAATGGGATTCCTGTAGATTTATTTCGATTTTTATACCGATAGATGGCATTTTTACGAATTTTATTAAATGTTACAAGTTTATGTTTTTGAAGGTTGATGGTGTGATGCACTGGTTTTGTTAAGACCACCTACGTCTTATTTCTTATAGGCCTAGCCTATAATGTAGTCTCCTAATCCTAATTTATTAAGAATGTTATCACTGTTAAAGATTTTTTATTATTTTCTGGGAATAAAATCTAGCTATCATTCATTCGACTATTGCCTGTTATATTCTTAAGAACGTTACTATAATCTTCCATTGTAAAAGTTATGGGAAAATACATTAATTTTGTATACGATAATAGTAACAGTTAAGGTTTTTGTAACAAGAATGTCAATTCAATACAAATAATTGAAAATACTTTGAGTATTTCAAACTTCATTGGAATTACTTCAAAGAAATTTTTGCTGTACAAATGTGTTCTAAATAAGATGTTAAGTGTACTATAATTGTCACAAAAATGGTGTGAAATTGTGAATGGTGGTACTCTCTAGAGACGACATCCAACCCTTAAAACTTCAATGAATTTTTCAACGTCATTATTCGCGTTAAACGTTTTTAAAATATCCGAACACCGTCATTATAGACTATCAGACGGGCCGACGCCGGCCGACGACGCCACAAAAATCGAGCAAATTTCGACTTTATCGATTGAACCTTCGTTAAAGGATTCGCTATTCACGATCCATTCATAGTGTAAAATTCGAAATATAATTAATCATTAATTGTATCATTAGCCGTATCGTATTTACTCTTGTGACGTACCATCACTTCATTTTCTCTCTCTTTAAGTCTCGTTCCAATGATTAATGATAGACAGAGATAGAATTAATGATAAATGATTTTGGAAGCGTTGAAAAGACCGCGGGCGCATGTGTTGCACGCATTTCTCTACAACCGTCAGATGTTTGGGTGTCCTATAGAATTTTAAGCGGTCATTCATAACCCGTTATTAATGATTTGTAGATTGTGCGATAATAGATTTAAGAGTGGAGCTATTAGTGAACTTGGGCAACTGTTCGGCTTAAATTGAAAAAAGAAAATGTTTTTTTTTGTAACATTTTCAGGAAAACGAAACTTATTTTGATAGAAATGGGTTCTCCTTAATGTGATTTTAACGTTTCTAAAGACAATTTAATGAAAAAGAAACCTAACCAACAAATTTTTATAAAACATTGGCGTCCAAAACACATTAGGCAATGAGAACCCCACGTCAATTTATACCATACATACAGACTTATCATACGAAATCAAATTTCGTCCCCGGAATAAATCGGCGACGGAAATTAAGAAAAAATCACTACGTCCCACCCTCCATAAAACGTAATAACGATATGAGTTTTATGACAAATGCATTAATGAATTTAAACGAGGGAGCTCTGTTTATTGTGCTCCAGACTCCGTTAAACCTAGTTAAGCTTTTGGTGTTATCCGCTTTAGGGGATGGTTTTATGCAGGAGTCAACAAGTCAACATATTTTATTCTTCTTCTTCACGAATCGATGACTCAGATTTTGTTTGACCAGGGTGGTTATCATGACTTCTAAAACCAGGAATGTTTTAATGACATTCCAGTGCGGGAAAGAGACGGAGCTATAGAGGACGTCTAGCGCCATCTCATTCTGGAATAAAATGAAAACGATCCTGCTTTAAAACGTCATGGTACGCCATAGCAACCTGGACAGTTCTGTCGTTTGCCTCATTCAAGTCCTGGAGGTGCAATAGGGCAGGCGAAAAAAAAATCTAATTCAATCCGTCAGTTAGATTATCAACAACCAAAATTATTTAAAATTCTCAATACGACACGCGTAGGTATCATTTTAAGTGAGTTTTGACGTCACAAGCCCCCACTCCCGAGTTTTGATGCGTTTTATCTTTGTCAATATTCATTGATTTACAAAAACAAAAAAAATACGTGTCCATTATTTTACAACACTCTAACTGACGGACTAAATACTTAGATGTGCAATTTTTTATACTTTCGTCAGGCCTATTAGTTGTGCACGACGGGCAGAAGGTGGAAGGTGGAAGGCACTTATGATATTCCCAGTGTTGGAGTTCCACACTCGCATTGTGTTCAAGATGGGGTCAATTATACCCCATCTGGCCAAATTAGGTCTACAGCGGCCATCTTGATCACGCTTATTTCACACTAGCACGTCGCACGCGACTTCGTCCGCAAAAATAGTTATAGCTAGGCTAATTTGCATGATATCAATATAATTTATAGCCTATGTTACTCAGTAAAGATGTAGCTTTCTTTAAAATCGGTTGAGTAGTTATTGAGTTAAATCGTAACTAACAAACAAACAATATTTCCTCTTTATAAAATAAGTTTAGACAAACAATTATTTTACCTATACGACAATATTAAAAAATTGTAGTATAGGTAAAATTTTAAATACTTTTTTCAACACACTTGCTCATAAAGTGGCTCTAATTTCACCGCAATTAGGCACATAATGACACCTGTAATCAAACTGTGACTTTTTCATTGCTATTATTCACAAGTGAGTTATAGGGTTTTTTTTTTATTTTATTGGTTGAATTGCTTTGTTCTTAAAAAAGTTTCGATACAAAAAAGATCGTGTTCAATAGTACAAATAAATTAATGTACCTATTGCTTGCTCATTTCATACAACTTCGTATCTACATAGATAATTTCAACTTATAAGTTTTTAATAAATAAAACTTTCACTCAAATGCAACTTTTGTTTTCTTTTTTTTTACTTTTTTTTTTATTATAAAACTTCGAATTCCACATTTCGTACGTGGCTGAAACGCTATCCGCGAAAAGCCAAAAAAAAAGGAACCTCATTCTTTTAGTCTATGGGCGATCGCCATTGTTAGATGCGCGCGCATAGGAAAACTGATGAATTATTCCCGCCATTGCGAAAAAAAATTCACAACTCGTTTTCACTGTTGAAATTATAGTTATTTTTAGTATTATTTTATTCTCAAGTGTGTTGAAAAACGTCGTATGATACACGTGTGTGTTGATGATTACCGTCTCGGCTCTCTTAAGAACCTCGCCTAACGGCTCGGTTCTCAATGGCGCCTCGGCGGTAATCACCAACATTACACACTTGTACCATAATGTACTATTATTACGCTTACCCCGGTTTTCCTATAAAGTATAAGAGACTTTCTATTTAGTAAACCGCATTGTATTCCCTAGCTGTAAGTTAGAGCAATTTTAATTAATAATTAACATGCATAATGACGATTTGAGTAAGAACTACTGAGGATCGATTACACAAATAGCTAAACGCGTTTAACGTTAGGCTCGTGTAGGAACTGAAGTTTTGTATTAGGACTGATTATTTTTTCGCGTTATGATGAGGAAAGTTGTTCAGTTTCATGATATACAGAGTGTAAGCCTCATCACGAAGCCGCAAAAATTGTTGCTGGGACTTTGGGGTTATAAATCATGTTTTGTGGTAGTACTCAATGTTACGCACTTAAAACATTGTGCTGATGGATGGACTGAATAGTACGGTACGGAGGTCGTAGAGATGTTAAAAAATCTTACAATTAAAACTTGTACTTATTTAAAAATAAACTTGTCGAAAAGTTGGAACTGTGACCCCCAATATCTCCGTAACTAAAAGGTTCCCAGGTATGTTGTAGAACAAAAAACAAATCACAATGACGGGGAGAGCAAGTGCTTTTCGGCTTCGTTAAGAGATGTTTTACACCCTTTATGCCACACACTTTCCTTATACATATTGTATAGTCGTTGTTCCTGTCAATCATTTGTAGGTAACAGATATTTAGAAGGATGTTTCAAATTGTACGCACTTCGACCAATCAAACAATACACATCCAGCTTATACGGATCTTTTATTGTACGGGAAAGATAGACAAAGCGAGGCTTTGTTATACTGGATATGTATAGCTTCATATGTCTCGAGTGTACGCTAGTGTTAGTTACCTTAAGCCCTTAGATAACGAGATGCCATAAATTACCATGGTAACTAGCAAATTAATCACAAATTAAAATTACCTGATTGTTTCAAAATAGTTTTCCTCAAAATTCTGTCAATATTTTAATTGACCACAATTTAGTCCCAAAAAAGAATGTTACCCTTTTATCCTGTTAATACAGTTTCTAGTGGTTAATTATTTTTATCAGAATTTTGATAGTTAGCTTTAATTTAAATAATTTTGCCGAATCTTGGGAAGTAATTTGCGTCATGCGAAAGGGAAAAAAATAGGAAAGAGGCAAGATTTGGTATTTATTATAACTTTATCGCTGTTGGGACACGTGATAGAGTATTTTCGTAAATTTTCGTTAGTTAGAAAATATATATAAAAAGGTTGTAACTTTTCCACAGTTGGGAAACAGCGCATGTTACAATAAACAATTCAAGTCCCATTTACACGATGCAAGT
The DNA here is from genome assembly GCA_950022955.1 of Xestia ashworthii. Taxonomy (NCBI): domain Eukaryota; kingdom Metazoa; phylum Arthropoda; class Insecta; order Lepidoptera; family Noctuidae; genus Xestia; species Xestia ashworthii. Next base: position 13,190,289 of record OX465570.1, on the reverse strand, counting down.
TTATCGCCTGTTGCATACAATAATATTGAAGCAATAAATCATGGGCCTAGTCTAAACAACATGTCAAATTATTGCTCTCATAGGCTTTTTTTCCAAAACTTTTCTACAACACGCACGCAGCACGTATGTACAATCATTTTTTTATGCAATTTTTGTATTCAATTGGATTCTATCTTCATTTGCAAATATGAGTGCATTGAGTGAGGGTGTATTGATTGTTGCTAATAAAGGGTGTAAAACACCTCTTCACGAAGCCGAAGGGCACTTGTTCTCCCCATCATTGAGATCATTTTTTGTTCCACACCATACCTGGGAACCTTCTAGTTACGGAGATATGGGGGGTCTAAGTTACAACTTTTCGACACGTTTTTTTTTTTTTAAATACAAGTTTATTAGTGAGATTTTAACTTTTAACACCTCCACGACCCCCGTACTATTCTATCCATCCATCAGCACAATGTTTTAAGTGCGTTACATTGAGTTCTACTACAAAACATGATTTATAACCTCAAAAAAAAAAGTTGTTTCCCAGCAATATTTTTTGCGTAAAGTTACTTAGTTTGATGTACAGAATGCTTGGTTAACGGCTTTATGATGAGGTGGTTTACACCCTGTATTTATAATTCGCTTTCAAGTTTCATTCCTTAATCTTGACTTTATCCGTGCGTGAACTGTTGCTTGCGATTCTTGAAGGTTAACTAAATTACTGCGCTTAAATTATTGCATTCAATTATTGCACTTGTATGTTCCAGAAAATGGCATCATATAAATGAAGTTTTAGTTAGCTACCTCATTCCATATTTTACAAAATAATTAACAAAAATAAAATATTCCTTTTCTCTCTCAGAATTTAAAATACTTGAAATATAAATAATTGCGACCCGAATGGCGTAGCGGTAGTGAGGCTGCCTTACATTCTTAGGGTCCTGGGTTCGAATCCCGGTAGGAGCAAATGTTTGTGTGATGAGCATGGACATTTGTTTCCGAGTCATGGATGTTCATATGTATAATAAGTATGTATTTACAAACAAAAAAGTATATATATTTAGTTTGATATCTGGTGTCCACGACACAAGCCTTACATAGTGTGGCACTAGATGGCGCTGTGTGTAATGTCCAGCGATAAGTAAGTATTTGAGTATTTAATTACGAAAATTCTTCACTCTCACATAACACAATCCAAATCTCCCCAAACGCTGTCCCCGCACAATGATAATTATGGAAAAATATCGTATTTAATAACTAACTAAACGGGGAGTCGAACCGGGAGCCATGAGGGTGCTTTATTAAAATATGCTGGGCTACACGTATTTACATATGCTCGCCACTAAACCGAGTATGACGGATCGGATTTCATGGTGTAATAAGGGTCTTTGTGTACGTGCAACCACCAATCAAGGTATACAAAACCAGTTTATATGGAACTCTCATTGTAAAGGATATATACAGGGTATAAACAGACTCTTCATGAAGACGTCAATCAAGCAGCGCGTTATTGTCATTTTATGTAATTTACTGTCTAAAACCTGAATTCCTGTCGCGCTGACGGTCGGTACAAGTATGCGTTGGGTTCTTTAAAGCACCATACTGCGACGCTGACGTCAACAGCAGCAACCGACATATATTTGATCGTATTTTGATCCCGCTGCACGCTGATGACACGTCCGACCTTAAGCGACGGACCGTCAGCGCAACAAGAATTCAGGTCTAATTGTCATTTTTGTAACTTACTGTCTAGTAATGACAGCTGTTGTGATGTGAATATAATTTCAAGTTGGTAGTCAATTAAAAAACTCCTTTATAAACCTCCTCCTTTATATTTATGCTATGTGCTAACAAACTGCAACTTTAACTCCTTGGCAAGTAAGTGTAAATCATCATCATCTTAATCAATTTTAATCTAATAATATTCAAGCAACAACCCTAACACAAACAGTGAACCGAAATGCATAGAAAACAATTTATTCAATAAATTCACAATTTAATTGTCGAATCATTGAGTGTGCATTTGTCGCGCTACCCTAGTTATTTATGAGATAGTTTAATATTACACAATCAGTGTACTGCGGGCATTATGGAAATAGGGTTGCCATCAGAAATAACTATTGGTTTTTTAATTTTTTAATTAAGAAAACGGGTCGTGTTTAGATATCATTTGATAATCATTAATTATTATTAAAAAGTAAGTTTTAAAAATAACTATTAAGTACATCAAATTGGTACTTTCTTATTTTTTTTACTGTACACACGGTGACAAATCATGTGAAAGTTATACATATTATCTGACATCGCTTTGTATGAGCTTCCCGTACGGTGAGAGATCAGCTTAATTTGGTTTGGCATAACTTCTTAATGGATTAAAACTACAACGTTAAAAAAATGCAAAGAAAATAAGACTAAAAATTTATTTGCATCACAATTTTGAAAACAAAATCGTTTTTATTTCCGGTATTTTGGTGGATTATGTCGTTATTATGTTCAGAAATAACAAATCGTTTACTTAATTAATTTAAATAACTTTAAATCACAGAATTGTAAAAAAAACACCAAAATGTTTTGTTTTTTTACAAAACAACTTGAACATTACAACATTTCGATTTGCTGACTTTGCTGAGGGATTGTCACAAGTAAATTTATTGTAGTCAACATATTTTATTGCATTCATTTGGTACTTGTGCCATTTTGATATTTAATACGATTTCCAGAGATAATTTCGCAAAGCGTTTGGTGTACAAAGGGCGCTGTTACCAACAGCGCCGTACATGCACGTTTAAACCCGTATTTACTTATTCATTCCTTCAAGCAACTTTCAAAACCGCGAATGTCCCTCGAAATCGACAACCCTAATACCGCTCAATAGTATAGGGGTGCCAAAGTGGCCTATAATAGCCCCGACATAATGTGTTTAAACGAATGATCATCGCATTTGACTCGATACAACACTATAGGGTTTCTTTATTACGTTTATTTTGGGAACTTTCCCTTTTATTTCCGATAGAAAGGGCTTTTTAATAATAGCCCTTTTTGATCTTCTTAAAAGAGTTAAGTGAAAAGCTTTTTTATTGTGTCACTAATTTATTATGTTTTCTTAATGCGGTTACTGATTTAGTTCGCTTTTTTTAACTTTTAGTTTAATTTTTCATGTTTGTACACCGGATTCTTGGAGATTACTTGGACTTTTATGTGAATCTTCTTAATGAGTAAATTATATATTTATTAAAATTAAGTAATACAAAATAAGAATTTGTATATTACGATACCCTACAAAATGTAAAAATAGAAATTAAACGTAATTTTAACGTTCTACCCTCAAAAGCTTAAAAAGACAAGTTAGCTTCCAAAAATGAAAAGCATCACGATAAAAAGTTTGTTTTTCTAAGTTTAAAAAGTTTTCCAATCAAAAGCACGTATATAATTTCTTACCAAAGAGGCTATTGTATTACTCATTTAAAAGTCTACAAACCCATGAAGATTTCATTTACTTTACTATACTATCGCTCTAAAATTCAAACCTCTCTTTCGAGGGGCTCGTAGGTACAGCCGTAGCAGCGACATCCGACCGATAGCATTCGGTTAGCTGCGGTGGATGGTTGACCATTCCGTGCTTCGGAAAAGCACGTAAAGCAGTTGGTCCCGGCTGTCATTTCGTAAATTTGACAGTAGTAGTTAGTCAAAGCCCTGTTAGGTCCATATTCACCAAAAAGATGACGGGTTTCCAACAGCTGTCACTGTGACATGTTCCCATACAAAAATGTGCTTTAAACAGCTGTTTTCAGATAATCAAACCGTTATCTTTTCGGTGAACATGGACCTTAGTCGGACAGACTAATCTTACTTACGAGCCCACTGTTTCCCCAGTTACTGGGTTGTAGAGGTCAGATAGGCAGTCGCTCCATGGAAAATACTGATCTCAGCTGCATTCGGGTAGATGAGTTACCAAGCTGATCCCAATGGATTGGGAAAAGGCAAAGGCTTCAGGCTACTTTTTGTATTTTTTTAAAAAAGGAAGCTTTTTTTTTTCTTTTAAGCTTTAATTCTTCTTGTGGACAGTTATCTTACAACATTAATTTATAATTTTTTTAGGTGAAACCTACTCATCTACAAGCGATTTTGTCCGACCATTTTATTTGTCATTTGTATTATTGATTGTTACAATAATATATTGTCTGTTTGTTATTTCAGAGTAGACTACGGTTGAAAAACATCTAATTAACCATAATCAAGCTTTCTATCACACTAGGTAATAAGAATTATCAAAAGCAGGAAAATTATTTAAATATTTGTTAGTTCTCCCGCCATTGGACCATTAGTGATTAGTCAAACCAACATGGCGACAACATGAATACAAAAACAGATAATAAAACAAAATGGAACAAATACAATTACTATTAATTACTCCAACAGTTATTTACGTAATTATTTGAATTTTTTCCTCTAATTAATTCATACCAATTATTTTTTATCGCGAAGTACGTAATGACTAACTAATATCCTGTTCCGATAACATTTCTAAATTCGAAACATTGGATTTTGTTGTAAAATACTGCGTAATGGTCGTAGGACCGGACTAAGTGGCTAAATACGTAGTTTGTTTCTGGAACAACCGAAAATAGTTGAGATAATTATTAATTAATACTTATTTCATCGGGTATATGGAAATTATTTATAGGTAAAGTATGACCACTTTAAGCGTGCAGTTCGGCGGGGCTGCGGGACTGTTCGAAAGAGAAACCGTGGCCCCGGAACATAAAGGGCGAGGAAGGAACATGGATGGGTTTTACTTAGTCAGTAAAATTCTGACACTCCCTCCCGCTCCGCACAGAGAGGGAGAAGTTATTTGATGATTTCCCATCCGAAAATAAAAAAAAGGTGGCGAGCATTGCTTGTCAAGAAAATTTGCATCGAAATGTCAAATTTTGGACATTTATTTAAGTACACTTAAAGTAAAGTAGTAGTCATAAAAGTAGGTGAAAACCGTGAAAGTCTAAAACAGTGCATTTACTCGTATCTTAGTTCGGCGTCTTCCCGACTTCACCAAAATATTATGTTGGCTAAAATGTGAACCTGTATGTCGGACATTTCCGGAAACTGTTTTTTATTTGGGTGAATATTTGAAGATAAACATTTAAAAATTAAGTTCAAAAACATTATGTCATTTCTTTTTTTTAAGAAAAACGTTGCTTTTCCAAGAAATGACTTTTGCCAATTATGCATAAGCACCATCGTATACTACCATCATAATAATACAAATCAAATCGTCCCCAGCACACAGATAATAAATATAACTAACGCAGCTAATTCAAAATCGGAACATATCTCCCATAACGTTGGTGAACGATTGTTTAATGTACCAGAAGTGAGCAAATTCGTTTTTAAACGGCTATCAGCCGGTCATTATACCACTGTGAGTGACGCTGATGGTACGTCATGGCCGGGTTGATGTAGGGTGACAAGGATTTTTGAAGTGAAAACTTCTTTAAACGCGTTGAGCACTTTTTGAGTGAACAAAAATCATAGAATTCGCGTGACCGTCACATACTCTTTTTTCGCTTCTAACGGGCATTTCCCAAAGACTGTAAATTACAAAACATCAAACATTATGATAGTAACCTTAACCAATTTTGAATTTACTGTGGACGGGTCACTAAATACATAATAATATTGCTAGCGAATTTTTTTGTTATGATATTTTTAAAGTACCTACATCGAAATTAAATACAGTAAATCTAGTAACTAAACCAACTTGGCATATTCACGAATTATATCAATTATATTATTTAATTGTGTGTTGATGTAATGCGACATCCAATTATGAACATTATAAAAGGCTATTGCTACGTATTGACTTTAAATATAACTACCATAAATATGTTAACGAGGGTAAATTAATTTAGGTGATTAAATGAATCATATTTTTCAGCCTGTTTTACGTTTTAGTATGCCGAAAAATGTAACAACTACGTACCTACCTTTTACATTAAGGAAAAAAACAAGTCGTATGGTAAAAATACCAACTCTATATTACTATAAATATTTACTTACTTTCCAAGTCTCTTATTTAAAAAATGTAATGTTTCCTTCAAGTTTTCAACACATGTAGGTGTGTTTTTAATCTTCATTTATAACAATATTTTTAAATCAAAAGCTTGAAGTCATTCGCTTCACGTATTGTCACCCCAACCAGTAGTATATTAAGTACTCTTAATAATGGGACAGTTTAACAATAGGTGTGCGTTTGTCATCTCACACAATAGCACTCACAGGCTCCCAAACGATTGTTGTTTGGACATCTGGGGTCTCTAATATCGACCCATACAGCGTGGACACCCTAGCTATTCTATTTTTAGCTACGTCATTTCGCGACTTAAGAATGTGGTCTTCAACGAATTTATCATTCATTCGTTCATTGAATGGGTGAATGGAAAAGGGAATTAAAACAAATTAGAGACAATTTTTCATTTTGTATTGTGATTGAGTTATGAAATGTTCCTGAATGATGGCAGGATTTAAATAGGTTTTAAGAGATTTTTATTGAAGCATAAAAATAACATACCTTTACGTACCTAATTAATGTGTTTTAGCTTAGCATTATATAAATGTACTCAAAGACTGAAGTGCAAATTGGAACAGTCCCTAAAATTAAAAACTTAAAAAACATCTCCAGGAAAATTAACGAATATTAGAGTAGGTAGATAATTATCTCAAAACCTTTAAAATTAAATAACTAAGTTCCATTTCAGCGTTTTACAGTATCATAAATAACGTTACAAGAATAACATCGATACACCTACTTATCACCCAATTTCCAAACTTGTACAACATAAACTCGCTTAACGAGAAACGGGCATTAAATTTGAACAGGCCAGTAATCATACAAACACTTTAAAACACCCCACCTCTAGTAATTATCCACTATATCTAGACCCCCCAAAAGATCATTATTTACCCCCCTTTACATAAATAATTACCCCACAAGAAGGGGCAGGAAGGTCATTTTAAAACGGCCGAAGGGTAAGCTCCCCCGTTGTTGGCTACCCTATTAAGTGATGGGTAATTTAGGAATACATAAAGTACATAATAGGGTCCTTAACTTGGGCTTAATGAGGTGAAAACGGGACCGTTTACCCTGTTGGTACCGCGTTAATGTTCGTTCAATCGTTCAATGTGCCAAATATAGAGCATTTGGCAATTCGCGTGATATTTCAAATCGATTATTCGAATCGATAATGTTGGTATCGAGAAGTTAAGTTTAAGGGTAATCGAGATGCGAGTAGATTAACGAATTGAGAAGGTTAATTAATGGAAACGGCTTTACAATGAGCTCGAGAACAAAGTAAAATTACATTCCATGAATTCTGGGCAAGCTGTTTGCTAAGTTGTTTTTTTCGTAATAAACGACCCAGGTGTTAATTTAATTAGGAAAGTACTTAAAAACACTATACTACCTTCATTAACTACTTACAATGGACGATTGAATTACAAGAAACGTGAAAAATTAAGTACGGTTCGCACCTAATTGCATACAATTCGTCTAAAGTCACGCAACGAGATTATTATTATCTGTCTTCTAAATTCAAACCGTGTTCAAGTACCCGTATCACACAGATAACATAGAATAACTAAACCATTATGGTATTAAACCGTCACACACAAAAAACACCAACCCTTTATTCTATTTTCAAACAAATCTTTGACAAAAGCGTTGAAACGTCGCCGTGCAGATGTTCACAACATTTTATTAACGATTTAATGCCATAAATAATTTGATTAGTTGCGTATTTATCAACTAAGGACCATCTTCATGGAAAAATGTCGCCCATTCATGACCTCTAAAGACTTTTATATGGGGTCTATGGGACCCTATTGAAATGAACAGCCGTTTATAAGCCACTAATGTTATCTAGACATCTTCACGGAAAAAGAGATGTCATATAAAATGTTTTTACCAAAACTTTTTGCTTTCAGAAGTCTAAAATTCGTAGAAAGTTCGCTCTTAAAGCTCTAGAAATACGAGCGAAATATAAGATCAAGGAAATAGTGTAAGGTTGTTGGATCAATGACATTTTTTTCGCGTTTTCAAAAGAGAATTCGTTTATCAAAAGGTGTAAAGACGTCTTTTGTTGTGAAAAAATATTTTTTGCGCTCATCTCAGGAGCACGCGTTGAAAATTGACTCGATCAATGCGATTTTAAAAACTGTCCGGATTATCTTGTTCTCTTTTGTACAAATATTTATGGAACTGCAGTTTTTTTTTTATAAATCTTTGTCGGTGTTTTAACCTCCTCATATTTTTTTTTAGGAACTCGTTTTCATATTTGCACAATTTATTAAATCTTAAATAAAGTCATTATTAAAACCTGCGAAGTAAAAAAGGATTTTTTCGCAATCTGATAATTTACAATCATTTAGCAGTTACTGAAATATGTATGTAGGTAAATAAAAACATCTTAATTCATAAAATCATAAATGAACACACAAAAAATTACTCAATCGTCCGAAGAGGCAATCGGAAAGCACTTCACTCTGCAATCATAAGGCCCGGACCACACACGACGAAAAACGAAACATACAGTAAAAGGTGCTAATGTGAAAACAAAACACGTTCCATTTTCGTAAGAATAAACATGGCGCTTAAAACGCCATAATCTCCTTTACCCGGCGCCCCGACTATTTGAAAATCGAACTTGTTACACTTCCCTATTCAAAAATTGTTACACGTTCTTTGTTCGGACAATATTTGTTGAGCGTATAATGCGACCATATTTAAAAGACCCTCCCTTGTTTTAAAGGGCTGTTTAAAATTAACTAATGGAAGTGTCTTCTAAAAATGGTTCGGTTAAGTGGAGACTTGATGTTTGGTTGTTTTAGGGCGCTGTTTGTTTTCGGGCTTTAAACACGACTCGTCTTAACAAGGTTGGGTTTATTTTTATCTGTTCCACAACAAAGAGACTGTGGTAGCAGATTTTTTTTTGTCTTTGGGTCCTGTCTACCTCCTTAATGCTAAAGGTACATACGTATTACCTTATTCTTAGTGTTGCCATAATTCAGGCTTTGGGAAAATACTCTTAGTTTTATTCTCATGTCAATAGCGCATTAGAATATTTATTTAAGATAAACGGATCCGTTTTTGAAGTGGAAAATTAAATATTAAGTTAGACATAGACAATTCTGAGGTCTGTTTTGTTCTCTTTCTATAATATATAAAACTCCAATGTTGTCAAAATATCTCATAGTTGTCTGAAAATTACCAGAATTATTTAAATAACGCACAAAGTTCTTATAAATGTGAGTATCAAAACGAAGGAAAACAATAAATTAAAAGAGAAACGAATATTGCGTCTGTAGGGTACGAATACTTCCAACGGCATAAAAGTGCCACAATAATTCAGGGAGTACGCTGCCCTACGGATTTATTGTTCCCATTAATCATAATAAACTCGGCAATACCAATAACGTTTATTTAATAGAAACACTTCTTATTTGCAATCATATTGCGTAACGATTATTTTTAGCGATTTTTTTAATTTTTATTACTGCGGAAATCACAAGTAAAATATTTTTTTTAATTAAAAAAAAAAACCCAGCACATTATAATGTAGGTACCTACTTAGTAAAAATGTACTGAAAAATAATTTGTTAAGTCTAGTTACCACTCATCACACTCCACTTTCTTCATATAATTTCGTTTGTCAGTATTCCTCATTCCCTTTCAATATACTTAGTGTACTTTATTCTACTAGCCAAGCCCTTTCATTTGATACTTACTCATATTGAAGGAGTTGTGAAAAAAAAATGTAATTCGCCATTTTGTGGTGGCGGCCATCTTGGATTAGAAATGTATCATAGTGTATAGTATTCTACTATTCAAGGCCTTTCATTTGATACCCATATTGAGGGAGTTGTGAAAAAATATGTAGATACTTAATCCTCCATTTTGTGGCGGCGGCCATCTTGAACCGATTTTCATCAAACATAGCTAAGAACACTCCCGACTAAATTACCATTCAAACAAACAAAACTAAATCAAAATCGGTTTACCCGTTTGGGAGGTACGATGAGCGACGTATGTACGAGCCAGACACACACAGACATGTACACGTCAAACTTATAACAGTTATAACACCCAGTCGTTTTTGCGTCGGGGGTTTAAATAATAATTTTCAACTAAAGAGATAACATTTTAAGGTTTTTATGTCATGTCTAGGACGTCGGACTAGATCAGAAGTTGTCAGTGTCTGCATTAAACACATTCTAAGAATTCAATGTTTGTTTACCTTTGCTTCATACTTTTGATTCAAACAAAAAAAAAACAAGTTGTTTCAGAACTGATGACGTCACCTTAATTCGTCAAAACAATTTCACCAAAAAAAAACACTTAATCACCAACAACGCCCCCTGTCAATAATTATCATCAAAGGACTAAAAGATTTGTAGCTAGAGACACAATAAGTAGCTGTAATAGCACTGTTTTAGGCTTTCACGGTTTAAAACTAAACTTATATTGTCTGTTGTGTAAACTAAACTTATATATGTTTAGCTGTAATAGGTACGTAATGCAACATTCAACAATTTCTTCAAACGATAGAAATTATCTTCCGAGACCAAATGCAGTTTTTGTAGAAAACCATTAGCAGACACAGACGGATACTGGTGTCATTTCTTAGGGTATTCAGCTTTCGCAGTATCGAACTGACTAGCTAACAAAGGGAATGCCAGATCCCTCATAATACCGATTTAAGATTAGATTGTTCTGCATACGTTTTCGAGTGTGAAAATGTGCCTAAGGAAAAGAGCCATTAAGCTGAAAATGAAAACCATTTAGAAGCCACAGAATGGAATTTGATACGATTTTTACCCCATATGGGTGTATTTTATTCCCTAAAGTACCTGGGAACCTTAGGTACTGGTAATGTAGGTACTAATAATTATCTGTGAAGTGTGGTTCATCTTCATTGAGAAAATGTTGAGAGTTTGTGTTGTGTTTTTAATTGTTATTCTGTGACTGACCTGATAGAAGAAAAAAGTGACCGCTTAGTTCAGAATTTTTGTCGAGTGTAATTTTTTTCGGTTTTAGATGAATACTGTTCTCGCAGTCGAAGTGAAAAGTACAGTTTGCACCTCGAGACTAAACGCCAACTTAATATACCCTCGCTTTCATTGACTCCCTCGCAAGCTCGGGAGTCAAACCGCCTCGGGTATGTTATGGCTTCGTTTAGTCCCTCGTTATAAAATATACTCGTATTAATAACATTACTTTACTTAAGATACTTCCACGACCCCCATACATCAAATGAATAACTCAATGCATCTATCAGCACAATGTTTTGAGTGCGTTAGATTCCTACCGTAAAACGTAATTAATAGAAATACATATTTTTAGTAAAGTTACGTAGTTTGATGAACAGAATGCTTGGTTTGTAGCTTCTGAAGGTTCTTTTTACAAACTGTATTTTCAGAACTTATTTCCGTAAGAATGGGAAACATGCATTTTCGACAAATGACAGCCGGGACTCCGAGGCACGGAGAAAACTCGGTATTTATGGTCACCCGTCCACAGATCAACTTAGGCAAGCACGGCTTAACCTAAAGATCGAACCGAGCGGGCTCCTCCCACTCAAATCCATCCTATTTTTAAAGTACCTACAGTTATCCTTGCATCGTTAAGTACAACACCACAGCTTCCGTGCAGTTACAGAAGAGGTAATTGTGGAATATTAAGCTAGAGAATGTTTTTACAATGCCAACGCACTGTGGGGCTTTTTAAAGTAGCGTAGACAAAATAATTTGTAAGAAACTTTCGGTAGTGAGTATTAATTTGTAGCTGCAAAATCGTTTTGTCTATTTATAACGAATTCTTGAAATCCAGGAATTTTAGAATCTGTTTTTTTTTTAATGTAAGCCAATATGAACTACATCTCAGTTTTGATTAGAAATCTGTAACCTCTTCACCACAAACTTGTTATAGATAAGATTTTTTCCGTGTAAATGACCCTGCCGTGATCTGCAGTACTATAACAATTATTTTACTTAAATGTAATAGTACCTTACAACAACTATAATAAAGGTATATTAAAATCAACGATAAAATAAGAACAAAAGGTTTATTAGATTTTCAGTCATATCACAGTCTGTTTTTGCAATTTAAACATCCTTTCAGAAATGAAATCTGAAACTGAAAACCCTAGAAGCATAATCTAAATCAAACCAAACCAAATTTTGGCCACGCAGTGTTAGAAAAGGCCCACAGTGAACGGTGGGACGCGATGCACGTTTTATTACGTTACCGCTTTTCTATGGGACCGAAGCTACAGGCTGTTGTGGCACCAGGAAATTACTACTGATTTTACTATAGAATATAAAATTTCGGCCGCGACTTCGTCCGTAAAAATGTGATAGCTCAGCGTATTTGCATGATATCAATATTATTTATAGCTTATATTACTCGGTAAAGATGTAGCTTTCTGGTGATGAAAGAATTAAAAAATGGGTTTAGTAGTTCTTAAGTTAAATCGTAACAAAACAAAGAAATAAAAATCAAATCTTTCCTCTTTAGAATATTAGTTTTGATTAGAAGATAATGCTATCGATACTGATTTTAACCAGTCTTACCAAGATATATCGTATAACCCAGTAATTTGGTCTGGAAGTCAGATAGGCAGACGCTACATATAAAATACTGGCATTCAGTTTCATGCGGTTAGACTAGAATCCAACCCCAATAAAGCTGATGACTCATGTCGACTTTATTAAACGTTGACTCATTGGCATAAAGTATATAACGATATTATCTTTACACGGTGTAAGGGCCATCAATGCACAAACTGGTAGCCAAATGGCATTTAAAAAACCTGTGATCCCATGTATCAGTGACGTCTTTCAGCAAAATATGACATGTATCTCTTTTTGACAACTTTGACACGTTGTTGTACATGAACTGGACATCAACCAGTTTCCTCTTGCAAGTATGTATTACTACGCTTTTGACCGCGTTGTGTCTTTTATAGCATTATTAGGTGTATTTAGGCAAAAATTCTTATCAACAAAATACGGCTGTCGGTCACCGCTGTCGTCAGCGTCGCAATATGATGCTAAATTGAACACAATGTATATTCAAACACTGTTTTAAGCTATCACGGCGGTTCACAACTAAACTTAAAATAAAACAATCAATGTTTCAAGATAAACAGTAATCACGTAAGTGACATTTTAAGTTCAATGTATACTCGTACCGACCGTCAGCGTGACAAGAATTCAGACCTAAGATACAAGTGTCACCGTAAAATTGTCAAGCACGTTATATTGTAATCTCTCTAGCGATATTGTAAACTCTCGAATTATTGTCAAACGAACATACTGCTTACAATAAAACGCATTATTTTTCGTGAAATGCATGCGATGGTAGTCAACTCACGCATTGTGGAGGGAAGGAGGGGTCCCCCTTGCCCAGTGGTACCACTCTCATGAAAAGATAAGGTACCATTCCTGAGAAATACCGATTAATATAACCTAACCTTAAAACACTTTAAATTCCCCTAAAAAGCCCCTATTTCCGAGTGCATGGTTTAAAGGAACCTAACTAACCTGACGGGGGGTGCCCCAAGTCCCGATTATGGGGGCAGAGATACTTCCGTATGTTCAGTTGACAATATTTCGAGAGTTTACAATATCGGTAGAGAGAAGCATATTGTAATATAACGTGTTTGATAATTTTACGGTGACACAAGCACCAGGAAAGCCCATGAAATTCAAAGAGTTTCGTATTTCAACAGAATTGACTTACGCAGGTTTTATGGTAACTTATCTCAGTCCCACAAAGTGACTTTTCCTTCTCCGTTATCGCTAATAGAATGTCACTTTTTCTTCACTCTCTAGACAGTCAGAAGTCACAAGCGACGACGGAACTGGCAAATCTTTGACCGCGTTTTTCGTATTTTCGTAGAAGAGTCTGCCCACAACACCGTTCTATGAACGTATCAGGCTCGGAAAGAAACATGACACGGTCTACTACACCCACTAGAACGTATCAATAAGTATGAATATGTGGTTCTGGAATGGCGATCGCGAACCGGAAGACGTTGCTTTAGAAGACCTCCCACTTGGTGGACCGATGACCTGGTGAATGTTGCGGGATTCCGCTGTATGCAAGTTGCACGGGACCGGTCAATGTGGCGACACTTGGGGGAGGCCTATGTCCAGCAGTTGACGTCTTTCGGCTGAAATTATGATGATAATGATGAATGTGGTTAGCTATAGTAGTAAAGGTCGAAGACCAAAACAACGATATATGAAATGTCTGAAAGATGATAATGGCAAAAAATCAACTCCTATCTGATGAGATGACGAGTCATCGAGTAGTATGGTAGAAGAAGACAATCATGCTTCGCCGACCTCAAATAAATTAGGATAAGGGCAAGAGTATGAAGAAATGATGACCCTGAGTAATCCTCTGGTATGCTAAATTACTGATATAATGAAAATATGATAGTACTGCAAAACAGTGAGCACAATATTCCTAATTAACAATTAGTTGCATCGAAGAGTTGATTAAAACATATTTCCCCCCATTGTTATGCAGAAATTATTATGAATTCAACCAAAGGCTAATAACGGTGGAAGTTCCTCTTTTTAAATCGATAAAATATAAATACATCAATATTAATTTCACGTAATTTCCCAAAAAAACAAACAAAGTTTCCTCTTGATTAGGTCTAACAACTTGTTTTTCTCATTTGTTACCTTAAAGGTTTTTTTTATTTGCCACCTAAGCTATTGAACAATAATGTCGGAAAATACTCGTCATTAAAATCGGGCAATTATTTTAACGATATTATTATTTACAAAATAATAATTCGGTAACCACTGAACTAAATATAATGCCAATTTAAATACGTGCAAGGTAAAACTTAACCTAAATTACGAGTACGTTTATGGGCATTTCCGATATTTTTAGGAACTAAATCCCGCATGGTTCGACCTTCAAACTTAAGCAGTGCGTGTCGATCCATGAATGGGTGAATTCATCATTGCATACTGAGTTCTCTTCGTGCATTGGCTGTCATTTTTAAATCTTTTGTAGTTAACAATATAATAATTATTATCGCTAAGATGGACCGATGACCTGGTGAAGGCTGCGGGAATCCGTTGGATGAGAGTCGCACGGGACCGGTCAATGTGGCGACACTTGGGGGAGGCCTATGTCCAGCAGTTGACGTCTCGGATGTGATCGCTAAGATGTGTTTGAGATAAGATATGAGTCGTTTAAAACAAACCTAAGTACTAAATACTTATAGGACATTTTCTATCTTTCTGGAAGAAAAAGAAGTAAATGGAAACCGTGATGGCTGACAGCGGGGAGAATGGAAAGGGGTTGAAAGAAGATAATGATGATCATAATTATGGTGATAATGATGATGATAATGATTATGATGATGAAAATAATGATGACCTTCTTGTCCAGTATGCACAGGACGCTAGTTGACAAATTCCACATCCGTATGTGACACAGTGCGCTTTGCACACTGAACACATTGCAACATTAAAGACTCGCTAATGACAGAACAAGCTCAAATAACTCCTTAATTTAATTAACGAGACCCACGACACAGCAAACAAACTTATATTTAGTAATGTCAATAAAGTATTGCGAACATCAAACAATGACTTTTTGTAAAAACCTGTCTTCTCTTAAAGCTGTATGAATGATTTTCCTGCCGTTATGTTGACCTTTAAACAATCTGCAAGGATATTAAACATACGATTATATTAAGTAAAGACCAAAGAAACGATGGATTGACTATGTAAAGAATGAAATGGCTAGAAAAGACGTGTCTGATGAGATGACGAGTCATCGTCTGCTTAACCTTTTCCCAACTATTTTGGGGTCGACTTCCAGTCTAACCGGATGCAACTGAATACCAGTATTTTACATGGAGCGACTGCATATCTGACCTCCACAACCCAGTTAATAACTGGGTAATACGATACCATTTGGTAAGACTGGTTGTTAGACTATTTGGGCCACCAACTACCTGTAACGACTGCCTAAGATGGACAAATGACAGCCGGGACCAACAGCTTAACGTGCTTTCCGAGGCACGGAGGAAACTCGGTATGTAAGGATGATCACCCATCCACAGACCAACCTAGGCAAGCACGGCTTAACCTAAAGATCGACCCGAGCGGCTGTTACTACTTTGCCACGAACTCGTCCTGTGTAAAGAATGATGTGGCTAGGAAAGAGGTGTCTGATGAGATCACGAGTAATAGAGAAATATGGAAGAAGAAGATGTGTCTATGTCACCGTAAAATTGTCAAACACGTTATTTTACAATATAACGTGTTTCTCTCTAGCGATATTGTAAACTCTCGAAATTATTGTCAACTGAACATACGGAAGTATCTCTGCCCCCATAATCGGGACTTGGGGCACCCCCCCGTTAGGTTACTTAGGTTCCTTTAAACCCTGCACTCGGAAATTCGACTACGCTTTTTAGGGGAATATAAAGTGTTTTAAGGTTAGGTTATATTAATCGGCATTTCTCAGGAATGGTACATTATTTTTTCATGAGAGTGGTACCACTGGGCAAGGGGGACCCCTCCTTCCCTCCACACCGCGTGAGTTGACTACCATCGCATGCTTTTTACGAAACATAATGCGTTTTATTGTAAGCAGTATGTTCGTTTGACAATATTTCGAGAGTTTGAAATATCGCTAGAGAGATTACAATATAACGTGTTTGACAATTTTACGGCGACATTATATACTGCGCTGGCCCCAAATACATTGGTATAGGTATGGGCAAGCGACTCTATGATAATGATATGAGAATCTAATGCTGAATTCATAAGCCTTGCTTTTTAACCGTCTTCAAAAAGGATTTGGTTCTCAATTCGATTGGCTTTTTTATTCTCTATTACGTTGGAGGCTGTGTAGATCCAGTAGCAAAAGCAAGACGATTTTCTTCATCTTTTTACTTATCTTTTTAACTTGCTCTGATAATTTGACAGAATTGGTATGAATTTGTCAAATTATACTGCAACCGAATTTCAAGCCTCCTATCTCGGAAACGTGACACTTTAGAACATTTTGTCTCATGCAAAACTTGTTTGTATTGATACCAGTTATCGATGAATTTAATAGGTCTTATGCGTGGCGTACTTTGAAAAAAACATAAAAGTGGCGGAAGAAAATCCGGCCAAATTATTACCATTTAAATGAAAGCTTGATTAAAAAAAAAGTTAGATTTATTAGTGATTGTACTCATTACTTATCGGTAATGAGTAATAGTGACACCGCTCTAGCAAATCGAACCGTTAATTTTAGCATATTTATCTTCGGCTCAATCCATTCACATATACTAACTTAATAAATAATAATTTAAATAATACCTTAACCTACTTAAGTATTCGGAAACTTATTCAGAAACTAACTTGAGTTTTACCTTCATGGTTTCGTTATTCAGATATCTTATAAGCGGAGAAACATAGTGTTGCGAATAACACAAGCAATTAATTTTTTTATTTTATTTATATAGCCTTTTCTGTCCCACTCCTAGGCAAAAGCTGGCCACCACTCCTTCCACTTCTCGCGAACCGGCGCATCTTCCTTCCAGTTCGGACGAAACCTGTCTAGTTCGTCCCATCATTTCCTGCGTGGCCTGCCGCGACCATGCCTTACTGTGTCAGGTTACCAGTGCCCTGTTATTTTGGCCCACAGGCACACATGCGGCAGATATGTCCTCCGCAGTTCCATTTCAGTTGGGCAGCCTTTTAAGAGGCCTGCGGAGCATGCGTAGTTCGTACAAACGAAATACCAAAATAATTTGTAAATCAAACATAATCCTGAGGTAGTTTGTATTTATTTCGATTGAATTACAGAATATCCAGGTTCCCAAATAAATATTTTGATTGGACACTGATTTAAACAAGAGTTATGAGAAAAATAAGTTTTCTATAGAAATTTGAAATTCCTCATATCTCGTCTTTGTTTCATTGTCCTTTCAAAACATATATTTGGGAACATCCGGCGGAGCATGCGTATTTCATACAAATATGAAATACGCATGCTCCGCCGGCCCCTTAAGCCATGCACATTAAAAACAATAGTAAAATAACTCTCGAATAAAATCTCCACTTGAAAAAAACAGCCTCCTGTATCACACAAAAAAGCCAGCTAACTGAAAACTCATTTCGCGGAGTAATGGCCGGTCCCCTACTTACTATCGTTGTCATCGTCGACTTTTTAATAAAAAAAACGCCCAGATTCCCTCATCTCTAAATTGTCCGCTCCACTCGGGAATATGAAAGTCATTATTTAAAAAGATTGCTTCTTTCGCGTATTATTTCTGCGTAAATTTAACTTAAGGCGCCTATACGAGCTAAATTAGCAACTCTATTTGTGGTGGTTCAAACTTCGTTTGAAATGCTGTTAGAATAAAGTTCTAATCAGCTTGCACTACAAAGTGGTTGTAACGTCAGCCACTGCGGGCCAAATAGCGCGAAATGAGTGGTTTCGATCGATTTACAAAAAAACTATTGATTGGATTAAAAAACTAAAACAGTATCATGCTAATATATTGCTTGTAGAATTATTTGCAAAAAAATCAGAATGATCGCATGCATATTAGTATGTTTTCTATTGTTTGAAAGATATTTTTAGAGGTAAGTTCGTGATTTCTTTTTATCGAGCCAAATTAATTGCATTATGTTTTCAAAACAGTATCATGCTAGCATATATCCTGAAGAATATCATATATTTTTCTGGTCTTGTTTATAGCAGTGAATCATATACTTTTAGTAATTATAAAACTCGCGTTTAGCTCGTGTAGTCGCCTTAAGCCCGCTACCCTTGAGTACGGGAAACTGACTGAATATCAAAATTTTATTACGTACCCCGTGGGTTTGCGGTTTCGACTTATTTATGGTAATAGAAACGTTAATTAAGAACGTCTTAAATTATTCTTGTGGAGGTATTTTTTTTTGTTTTTTGTGTGGGTTTTTTTTTATTCGAGTTTCGACAGTGATTTTATAACGTAGTCTGAGCTCACAGAATTTGCTCCATAATTGTTTTAATTCACAGGTTTTAATGTCCACCAGTTACGAAGTAAGTTACGAAGTAACGAAGTAACGAAGTAACGAAGTGACGAAGTTACTAAGTAACAAAGTTACGAGATTGTGTATTTGTTGAAAAAAACTCAAACTCAAATGTTTATTTCAATTAGACCCATTACAGGCACTTTTGTCTGTGTCTGAAGAACAGGCAAGAAACTCCATGGACACTTTTTTTTTAATCAATGTGAAATCTTTGAAATGGGCCCACGAAGACCTAAAATAGGTAATATTCAATTACCTATTGAATAGTCTCCAAGAGTTGACCAACATAAAAAAAATATTACCTGTTATTGTACATTTCGTAAAGAAACGAATTGATCATTAAGAGATATTATTCAATATGGCCACTAAGAATCTAAAATATCGCCCAAATTAAAATAAGGAAATAAACTCACAAAGAAGGATAAATAAATAGTAAACATAGCTGTAATCGCTCCTGAACAATTCACAGGACAACACCAACTTATAATTGAATTTGACTGTTATAAAGAATCTCAGCTATAGCCCAAAATTGCCTGATAAACGCAGATAGGGAGCGCCCTATCCCATTGACTCCTAATGGCAGCCAACTGAGGGGTCCGACAATTCTGCTGTGTCTATTTATACAAGGGTATTAGGGTTATTGCAAAATATGTGACTGCCGTTTTATTTATTAAAATTAAATCTTTTTACTTACTATCTAGAAGGCCTATTTAAGTGGCGATTATTTTAATGTCGTTTCGTACTTAAGTCAAAAAAAAAACTAGTCCGCCATCTTTAGGAGTCCATATTGGATTTAGAATGACGTCACGCAGATAAACATGCATTTTCATGCAAACTAAACGAGTCAGCTCTATCGATTGGGGCAATTCAGCTGCAAAATAGACAGAAGATAGAATACTCTTTATAATGTACACCAATAAAATTACAGGCACAGAAATGTAAAACATTTAACAAGGGGTGACACAATGGGCGGTCTTATCAATAAAAGCGAAGCGACTTGACCTAAGTGAAAGAACTTACAAACAAACATAAGTGTTCATATACTTTTATACGAGTAGCACTTCGGCCGCGCCTTCGTCAGTGAAAATTTGTGATAGCTCGGCAAATTTGCATGATTTCTATATAATTAATTAATAGCCTACTTGCCCGCGGCTTCACCCACCCGCTTGACAAACTATATACTTTTAGAAGAAGAAAGAAAAGAAAGAAAGAAAAAATATTTATTCTTCGCAAAGTCATGACGTGCATACAATATTAATAAACATAGAACGCATTTATACAAACACAAACATTTAGACTAAAACCGAAAATTAACACAACAACATTAACATTATAATAATTGCAAATTTTACCTTTCTCGAGAACCACTCTAACCATTGGTGAAAAAAGCATGAAAATCGGTGCAGAAGTTTTTGAGTTTATCGCGATCAGACAGACGCGGCGGAGGACTTTGTTTTATAATATTTAGTGATGTTACTCGGTAAACATGTAGCTTTCTAACGGTGAAAGATTTTTTTAAATCGTAACAAACAATTGTTTGTTTGTACAAGAAATCAAATCTTTCCTCTTTATAGTATTAGTATAGAAAACAAATCGATTGATCATCTAAAAGCAACATAAACAAAACAAAATACTGTGTAACCAATTATTATGCATGGATTACCTTATCTTTGAAACATCTTATCTGTATCTAACAACTCAGGGCTGCCACACGGGTCCGGTATGATAGTTAAAGCAGTATTTGTTTTAATTTGTAATATTTATTTTTATCTCGTTTAAGGTGGAAGCTCCGCGGTAGCCTGCGAAATCCAAATGACCTTTTTTAAAAAAAAAAAATTCAATGACGTTACATACGTTACGTTACAGGGTTGGATTGATGAATTTAATGACTCTAATTCATTACAGCCGCAAATCATATTTTAATCAACATACAACTGCCCTGTCTGGCCTGCAAATTACAAAAAACGTAATAAAATTTGCATTTCGCGAGCTGCCCTCGAGTTTTCACCTTAACATCAAAGCCGACTCTAAGCAACTTTTAATTCCGTTTGTGTCAATTGGCAAACGTTCTTCTGCATCTCACCATCATCTGCCTAGCCTTTTCCTAACTATGTTGAGGTCAGCTTGCAGTCTAACCGGATGCAGCTGAATATTTTACATGGAGCGAACCTTACAGGACCTATTTCAGTACCCTGCCTGCCAGTTTAAACCAACGACAATTAACAAAATATTTTATTGACACAAAAAAAGGTTTGCATTTGAAACCCAACCTTCTGAGCTAGGTGAGATCTGTGTTACTGGATTCAATGTCTTCACCCATTTTTGGAACTCATTATTTATGACATAGCATAACAAGGTCTACAACTCATAACATGTGGCAATTAAGTACTAATAGTCCTCGTCCTGACCGTTTTCGGACACGGCGACCAATCTCAGCGGAGATTAGATATTTGATTTATTTGGATATTTTAGTGTACAAGTGTGTGCGCAGGCACAGGTGCTCTTATCTTTTACTCTCATAGTCATATGACAGAGATCAGGCGCAGGACAACGTGCTTTCCGAGGCATGGGGGTATCATACCGCCAACTTCTAAACTAAGGGCTACTACTACTTACCTGCCGGGGTTGCGGAACTGTTCGAAAGAGATATACCGTGGCCCCGGAACGTAAAGGGCGAGGAAGGAACATGGATGGATTTTAGTCCGTAAAAGTCTGACACTCCCTCCCGCTCCGCCCAGAGTGGGAGAAGTCATTTGATGATTTCCCATCCGAAAAAAAAAAAAAAAAAAAAAGGGCTAGGTACTAGGTAGGTACTGAGAGAGTTTTGAAGGAAAAACCTAAGACCACTTTTTACCATTTACATCCGCGCTTCCGACCACAAGACCAACAGGGCAGTCAAATGGCCATTACTACTTGGTCAATGACCTACACTGCTTTTAAATCTGTGTGTAGCATCCTTTACTATTATAGCTCCCAGACGACAGTCCGATCGTTTGATGTCGGTAGATCCGCTAAGAGTTGAGTAGCTGGGTTACAAGTGAGTACACAATCGTCTTACAGCTCATTATAGGACGTAAATAGCTCAAAAATAATCATGTTTTGGACGTTTATGGCTCAAAGCTTAGGATTAAATGCGTCTGTTATGCCCAGAGCATGTTTAGGTTACGTTAGGGGATGGTTAGAATTATTATTGAGTTGTATTAAATATATCCTCCAGATCGTTTTTTTTGTCATGGCAGCCGATTTCAGCATTAGCCATTGAGGCTGGTGATACAAGTTTTGGGATAAGTGTCTGCAGAAACTGTGGAATATAAGGAGTTGTAAGTTGTAATACCAATGAACTAAAGTTTTTTTAATTTAAAATAAGCCTGCTATTGACCTCGATCACGCCTGATGGAAAGCGATGGATGTCATGAGGTCTTATATGATGGAACGTTTGCCTTCTAATACATTCAATATTATGTTATAACACCAGTTTTTGTGGCCATAGTTGATGAGAATTGTCTAGGGATAGACGACAAAAAAAAGTTACATTTTGAAAAAATATTTGACACGTAATTTTTCAACCGACTTCCAAAAAGAGGAGGTTATCAATTCGTCTGTATGTTTTTTTTTTTTTTTTTTTTTTTGTGTTTGTTACCTCATAACTTTCGACTGCGTGAACCGATTTTGATGATTCTTTTTTTATTTGAAAGCTGGTGCTTCCCATGTGGTCCCATTTTAATTTGCTGAAGATCTGATGCTGGTCTTCGGAGATATACAATGGAACTCTTTAAAAATGTACGGCAAATCTGCAGTGATTGCTATTATCGCTTGTAGGTTTATTGTTTATACAACATCATGACGTAATATCACGCCTGTATGCTCTGAGGGGGTACGCAGATGTGTACAATACACCCAGATTTCGACAGTGTTTGTTACCTCAGTACATTCGACTGGGTGAACCGATTTTGATGATTCTTTTTTTAATTTGAAAGCTGGTGCTTCCCGTGTGGTTATATTTTAATTTGCTGAAGATCTGATCCGGATCTTCGGAGATATACAATGGAACTCTTCAAATATACACGGCAAATCTGCAGTAACTGCTGCAATCGCTTGAATGTTTATTGTTCATACAACATCATGACGTAACATCACGCCTTTATGCTCTGAGGGGGTACGCAGATGTGTACAATATTCCCAGATTTCGACAGTTAGGTGTATTAAGTTCCATTTATTGGGGATAAGTTTTTTTTTTATTTTATTGGCAAGGGCACTTCAAGGGTAGTTTGATGAGAATTTGGTTAGGTTCTGATTATGGGATCCATGACAAAGGAACGGAACTCTTCAATTCTTAGAAGCAAATTACCGATTCTCGGCCAAATCTTTTAAAGGCTATCCGGATATTTAAGTCACATACCATAACGTCGTTATTAACCGACTTCAAAATGGAGGAGGTTCTCAATGCAATGTTCCCCGATTACTCGAAGATGACTGGACAGAATTTGTTTTTTAATTGTTTGAAAGGGTATACTTCCCAGAAGATCCCATAATCATCAAGTCAGGATCCTGATAATGGGATCCTGGAGAAATAGAGAGAACTCTTCAAATTTTATAGGCACACCAGAAGCGATTTGGGTAGTTTTTGGAAGAGTAGTTTCTCGGAGTGATCCCATTTAAATTTGGTAAAGATCTGATGAAGAACTTCGGAGAAAGGCAACGGAACTCCTCATTAAATGTAGCAAATGTGTGTCTCTTACTGGGATTGCTGAAATCTCATGTCTGTCTATTGTTTACACCAGTTCATAACAAAAAATCACGCTGGTACGCTGTGAAAGGGTATGCACATATTGTGAACCACTAAAAAGTGAAAAATAAAAACTTTTTTGCAAAAAATAAAACCGACTTCACACAAAAAAGTGAAAAATAACTTTAGCTTCTGAAGTCGGTGACAAAAAAATTAAATCAATCAAACAAAGGTCACCGACTTCAGAAGCTAAAGTTATTTTTCACTTTTTTGTGTGAAGTCGGTTTTATTTTTTGCAAAAAAGTTTTTCTTTTGTTACATAAACCAAAATTTACGAAAATAAAACGCTTCTCAAATTCTAATTATAATTAAAAAATACTTCACGCCTTGGTATATTTTTTAGTGAGTTCCGACGTCACAAGCCTCCACTCCCGAGTTATGATGCGTTTTATCTTTGTCAATATTCATTGATTTACAAAAACAAAAAATACGTGTCCATTATTTTCCAAGACTTTACTATAACTGACGGACTAAATAGATTTGCAGTTTTTTATACCGTCGTCATACGTATTGCTACGAAAATAACACCTCCTTACGCTACGCTACGGCTACGCGCTACGGAAAACATAAGTAATTAGACGGCCATGCTAAAACGCTCATGTCCATTTCAAACGTGGCATAGCATAATCTAAAAATGTTCTCGCCTTTATACTCTTTCAATTAAAGTGAACGTTAATCTCTCTGTGCTATTAAATTACATTAATTGGGTAGGGGACGTACGCCACTAATTACACAAACACAAATCGACTCTATCACAACTACACAAAGTTTAATTTTCCCCAACAAAATTAGGAGACACATCGTCTTTTGTTAATATTTGCGAATTGACAACGTCAATTTGACGGGATAAGGTATTTTCAATCTTATTTCGTTGCGATAGAGTTTAGATTGGTGGTGAGGGGGAAAGGAAATCTTTTCCAACGATGCACAATGAGATTGTAGATATCTGTGTAATACGATTAACTGTTAAGTGACATGGCGCTAATGATTTGATTCGGGATTTCTTTCTGGGATGGTGTTTAAATTGATTTTGTTAAATGTCTCTTATGATAATCTCTATCGTGTTTTAACCAGGTTTTAAATATGGAAATAAAAAAGTAACCTCAAAACTATTACTTACAGGTTGTATTTTCAAAATCACAACCTAAGTCTTAAATATGGAAATAAAAAAGTAACCTCAAAATTATTACTTATACAGGTTGTATTTTCAAAATCACAACCTAAATCTCGTATCTTAACTCCAATAGTATCATATTACGACTACAAACCCTAAAAATATAATCAACAACCTATCTCGAACACAGAAACGTCATAAACTCGCCTCGAACTCGAGTGAACCCCACAAATTAAACAAGACATGTTACTACCAACTAATTTAGTAGTGTCGGGCGGTGGCGCTTGAATCTCCGCTTCGGAACTCCCAACTGTCGCTTTACAAAACATTCAGCTCAACGTCTGCACACCTCCTTCGTCATAAACAAATCAAACATGGCCGGCCCGCCCGAGATATTAATGAGACAATGAGACATTAGCTCGCTACAAAATGCCTCTGCATTCGCGAATAATTAAATCGTAAAGTCCCCTCTACGCCGCCTACAGCGCCCGTCTATTTACTCCTTTTTCATTCAACACAATAGCCGCTGCAATCCAACACGCTCGGCTCCGTTACGTCATTTTATTGTACTGTGTCACACCCTAAACTCAACCTTAAAAACTCTCAATAACGATCCAATTTGCCTACACTCAGATAACTCTATAAGGCGTATTCCGTAGAGACTATTAATTTGAGCGCGACGGACCCCGCCTACTCAATATCGCGTTTACACACATGTCGGATTGTATCGTCGTCTCGTTCGCTCCGCGCCGCTTATTAAAATTCCTCGGTCGGTAGCTGCATCTCTGTCGGGCGGGAGAGGCGGTCCGCGGCCGCGCCAAGCGCCCCAATGCTGGCGCGATTTTCACCGCGCTTCCACGCGAATCATTACACGGAGATATCGCTCGTTTCCGAACACATTCGCAAGTTTCCGCGCCGCGCGCCGCGAACACACGTTCCCATTTCAAATCCACGCTCCATATTCCAATTTTAATTTTCTTTTTTTTTACTAGTGCTGCCAATTGTGCTAATTCGACTGTTTTCACAATAGTGACTGACTTGACTATTCAATCGGAACGCTTATTTACGTGGATGGTGTAATTAATAAGACCGTGTGCATATGAACTTTTTTAAAAGATTCGACAGATACTTGCAAAACAATACAGCGACGCGAAATCAATTAGCGAACTTTGTAAACTTCACTCGTTAACAATGAGACGAATTTACAAATAAGTACAAATTACTTAACTGCATGAGTAATTGTCGATTACAATGGGACACATGATGAACTCAATGACACTCTAGTGCGCATTTAAATAAACGTATAATTAAAAACAAACAAATTCCAATTGGACTGGATAAATTGAAAAAAAAAAATGGCGAGATAAGCCGTCGGGGTTGGCGCGCGAATTTAATTGAAATGTCATCGAGCAGATGAAATGAAGACTTCGCTCGAATGCGAGCGTGCCGAGACCGCCGACAGTGGCGGGAAAGGCAGGATATCGTTTAGCGTGGACTCACTGCTGGGAGGGAAGCAAGACGCTCCGGTGAAGGACACAGTAGCCGACACTAATAGCAATGATGCTGAGAGCACTGACGCGGCTCCGGAGAGCGACGAAAGTGACGTGGACATCGAGGACGTTGACTCCAACGTTGACGATCGGGAGGAGAGAGAAAACGGACATGACGAAGAGTTGGAGACCAGAGGCGGGGTGGTGGTGCCACAGCCGCTGCTGCCGCGCCTGTACCAGGGCCCGCCGCCGCACTCCTGGCCGTTTGGAGCCTTCCCCTGGATGGCACCCAACCCTATGTTCAGAGGAGGATCCCCTAATAGTAAGTGTACCGTTGGATAAAGATTTCTGAATGGAAAAAAAAACAAAAGAAATGAGGGCTGTTTTTGGTGCACAACCGAAAATATTGGGTTTAAATATACATATAACCTATGTATTTTCCGGCTTTTATCGTCCGCTTTCCTTACAGGAAAATTCGCAAAACTGGCAGCGCGCTAAATAGTGGCGACTCACGTGCTATTATGTGATGGAAAGTGGTTTTAAAAATATAATTTAAATCAAGTATTTTAAAAAGAATATCCCAGCCAGAAAGTCTCCTAAAACAATGTCTTTCAAAATATAATTAAGGGGGCGCTACAAAATTCCAATTTCAGCTACCTACAGCAGTTATCCGTAAGCAAGATGAAAGCATCATTCTATTCTTTCATAATTTAAAGGAAGAACAAATTTCATCACCTCTAAAACTGAAAAAAACTCCTGATTTTTTTTCAGTGTGGCAATGATTTAGAAAACCGGCAAGAATCAGTGCTGAATCCCTTTACTTTGGAGACTTAATGTACTTTCGCACAAATATACACATACCTATGTTTTCGTGCGAAAAAATAAAGTAAGACTTACAAAAATCCCATTAGAATCTTATTCGAAAACATTAATTACGGATACTTACCTTACCTTAGAAATGTAGCAACAACTATTACAATGAATTAATCATCGGGAATGGTGATATGCATAGTAATCTGCCAATTATTCACTAGTATTTTCACAAAATAATTTATCCTATACTTACATAAATTAGGCAATTTATATTTTTGTATTTTGCAATTACGTTCTCGAAAATGACTAACGATTTCGATGACAGTTGTAATGAATGGGTTTACGGGGGCGAAAAATCGATTTAGCTAAGGCTCATAAGTGGAAAAAATCTTTTTTCTCTATTTTCACCCGAACAGAGCTTGGTAGCCCAGGTACTCTATCTATAAACTCGTTATCCGCCCTTACCCCATAGCAATATTAGCAATCTAATATTTTAGCACTTTCTCGTTATGAAAATATGACGAGATTTCTGTACGAAGAATCTACATAGATCTATTAAATTACTAGCTGACCCGCGCAACTTCGTCTGCGACACATAAGAGAATGAGAGGGTTACAGAGATTGGGTCGTAAGCACCTATAATACAATTGTCAAAGAGCACATCACACACATCATTCCGCATAATGAAAAGCGCGCCCGGTACATTATCATTATTTTGCTGCGGAGTTATTTAAAACGGATACACCGCCTAAGATGTTCACTGAAATCAAATTACGTAACCAAGGGCAATTATGTTCAATATTAAATACTTGTGATTAACAACGTATTGTAAGGATAAATTACCATGTTTACAAAAACAGTTTTAAGGGCTTCTCTCGACAGCCTTACGTCTTCATCCTTAGACACTCGATGACAGTCATACCCCAGCTAGGTCTGAAGTTCTCATCAAGGTGGATGAAATGAACTGCAACACGATATAACAAATGTAACTGTTGCGGACCTCTTACAATTGCTTATCATTTCAAATTTCGAACTCTACGTGCCTATGAGGCCGTGTCCTACAGTGCACAACGTCTTTAAAGCTTAGAAACCTTCAAATGCGGTGCTAATATAGTGCGGTAACTTTCGAGATATTCCAATTTTAAAGAGTATTAGCACCAAGTTTTATGTGAGTTGTGAGACCTTTGTTGAATAAAATCGGATGGAGTTTTCAAACATGTATCAAAATAACATGTGGGTAGTTTAAATCAAAAGCATTAAGGATTGCTGACATCAAATTTGAAACAAATCAAACAAACAAGCAAAAATTTAAAAAAAATGGTTTTAATATGTTCAGTTACTTATTTTAAGTCACACTGGTCGGTTTTTTTTTAATCTTCAATGTACAGATTTTTTTTATCTCAACGATATTATTATGTGTATGTATATGTACCAAAACCATTCGGAATAAATTGTCTAAGTTATAATCGCATCAAAATCCTTCGTGGAATTTAGTAACCTTAGCGGCTTTGCGCGATAATTGTACAACTACAGTACTTTCACAGTTTTTATGTCTTGTGACTGGGATTGTAGCTACATTTAATTTTCATCTTTGTTTCGACAGTTCAAAAGCGCCTGTAACTGGCCTACTTGAAACAAATGCTTTGATTTTGATTTAGGTTATAAGCCATCTGTGTTCAATCAATATCCGTTTAGTGGTTAATTTACGTGAAAGAGGAGCAAAAATCCATAAGTACATTTTTCAAAAACCTTCATTTGTAATTGTAATTTTTTTACCAAATTATGAACTATTCTTGTGTAGTTCGTATTGTAACCAAGTAAATAGAGAAGAAAATCAAGTTCTAACTTACTTATAACACGCTTTATCCTTCAACCTGAAGATTTTCGAAGGAAATTCCTAATCGTCTACTCCACAGCACAAAGCAATGAATGTCGTTTAGTTGTCAAAATGGTGTCAGAGTTTTTATGCGCCCATGGGTCACTGACTTGACTTTACATGCCCTCGAGAAATATCTCTCAAGCTTGCTGGTTTTCTCACAAAGTTTTCCTTCACCGAAGCAAGTGATAATAAATTGCAATTGAATAGTAACAGAACATAACAACAAAGAGCTGGCCAATTTTTTGGTTAAATAATCAGCATTGCCAGCCATCGTGGCAATGCTCCCAGCCTTCTGGGACCCAAGTCTGCTATTTTCATAAATTCGTCACTCCAACACGATTCCCTTCCCATTCCGTTGTCATTTTGCTATAAGTTCGTAATCTGTTAAATTCACAATGGTCAATCATTGGTCGGTCAACGGTCTCGTAATAAAATTGCATTTTAATGACATTGTCGTATTGCCATTATTATAAAACCCGTTAGTACTCGTACATATGGTTTTCGAAATCTACTACTAAATTTGAACATTTATTAAAGCCAGATTTCATTTATTTATTAGTTTTACACATTTGTCACTAAGTACGAGTATACCATTCTATGATAGTTCTTTCAATGAAGTGTCAGTGGCTGACCATTGGAACGTCGTAATGACGCCATTATATTAGTAGATTACCAAATTTGACAAAATCGTGAACGCATGGCCCTTTAATGGCTTTTTCCTTCTCTATACATTCATTTAATGTACTACATAGTTTTGAATAAATTAATTTAATTTATACAAGAACCTACATTTTCATAAATAAAAACTGAGAAACAAATTTTAATTGGATAAACAAATAATAAATTTATAAAAACATAGAATATTAATAACCAACTCATTTATTAAACTATGCAAAGATATGTTACTAAAGCTATTAGCTTGACTTATGGTCATTATGATAGAAATTATTTATACTCAACCATTTAAATAATGAATGAACGGTACATATTGTTATTAGAATGAATGATTGATTGATGAACGTGTTGAGGATTGAATAATAATTAAATTGAATTTAAATACCAATGCATATAAAAAAGTACATATATAGTATATCAACTATCTGGTGTCTACGACACAAGCCTTGCTTAGTGTGGCACTAGATGGCGCTGTGTGTAATGTCCAGCGATATTTATTTATATAAAGTGTACAATAGATAGATACTGATGGATATTTTTGGCGCAGCCGTAAGGCACACAGCACATATTATTATTAAGTTTTACTCCCTATTTCGTATAATTTTTTATATTATTGTGTGTTTATTTCTGACGTCAAATATGTTTTTTCTTTCTTTCTGTTAGCCTGTGTCATCCCACTGCTGGGCAATGTCTGTTGTTTTTTATCCTGGGGCCTAATTCTGCTATTTTAATAAATTCGTCATTCCAAAACGATTCCATTCTCATCCCATTGTCAGTTAAAGTTCGTAATCTGCTAAATTCACAATGGTCGGTCAATGGTCTCGTAATAAAATTGTGTTTTAATGGCATTGTCGTATTGTCATTATTATAAAACCCTTAGTACAAATGGTTTTCGAAATCTACTACTAAATGCGAACATTTATTCATGCCTGATTTCAGGTACGAGATTAATATTCTATGACATTTCTTTCAATGGAGTGTCAGTGGTTGTTCATTGAGAAGTCATAATGGCGCCATTATGATAGTAGAATTAACAAACTTGTCAAAATTTGACAGAACTTGATCATTATGAAATCAATGATCGAATACTCTGACACTATTGTAATAGCAGAATCGTGGCCCAGGGCTCATGTAGACCACTGGTCGTTAGTTTTGTCCAGCTCCTTTCGCCATCTTCTACGAGGTCTGCCCCAAAGCCTTCTGGGTATGTCAGGGGTCCAGAAAGTGGTCATTCTGGCCCACAGCTCATTGGACATGCAGTAGACGTGGCTAGTCCAGTCCCACTTCAGCTTAGCGGCTTTTTGAGCAACATCACATTTTTTTTTGTTTTGAAGCGTAGTGTGTATAGAACTAAAGACAGAATTTACGAAAATTAAATGGCTCTTTGCCAAACGGTAAAGAACGGATTTTTTTTTCACAGTATTTTGAATAAATATTAAGTTAATTATTCACGATGAAACCAAAATAAGACAGTTACAAATAAAACCGCAACAGACCTATTTGCGAGTTACAAAGTACAGTACCTATGTGGTAAGGAAAACCACAACACGTATTAATTTAAAATAGAAATTAACAAGAGAAAGCGAAAAAGTGTATACGAAGCTTCATTAATTGCTAATCCTTACATAAATAAATAAAATAGGTACGTAAACAAATGACTTCATGGCAAAACACAAAATTCGCAATGAGTAAAGGTTAGGCAATATAGGCGGGTACACATCATACTTATTTAGGTATCTGTTAAGGCGATTACACGAGCTAAACGCGAGTTTTATAATTACTAAAAGTATATGATTCACTGCTATAAACAAGACCAGAAAAATATATGATATTCTTCAGGATATATGCTAGCATGATACTGTTTTGAAAACATAATACAATTAATTTGGCTCGATAAAAAGAAATCACGAACTTACCTCTAAAAATATCTTTCAAACAATAAAAAGCATACTAATATGCATGCGATCATTCTGATTTTTTGGCAAATAATTCTACAAGCAATATATTAGCATGATACTGTTTTAGTTTTTTAATCCAATCAATAGTTTTTTTGTAAATCGATCGAAACCACTCATTTCGCGCTATTTGGCCAGCAGTGGCTGACGTAACAACCACTTTGTAGTGCAAGCTGAATAAAACTTTATTCTAACAGCATTTCAAACGAAGTTTGAACCACCACAAATGGAGTTGCTAATTTAGCCCGTCTAAGCGCCTTAAGAGGGCGCAAACCTCGTAAAAATCTGTCAAATATTAACCTGTTTTAATTAATTTCGCAATATTACTGTATGGAAATGAGAAATATGGTTATTTCATGAAAAAAGTCGTTCGAATCATATTTTCATACTGCAAATTGCAAAAAATGTAAGAAAATTTCAATTTCGCGGGCTACCCTTTTTTTTTTTTTTTTTTTTAGGATGGGAAATCATCAAATGACTTCTCCCACTCTGGGCGGAGCGGGAGGGAGTGTCAGACTCTTACTGACTAAAACCCATCCATGTTCCTTCCTCGCCCTTTATGTTCCGGGGCCGCGGTATCTCTTTGGAACAGTCCCGCAACCCCGGCAGGCTTCGGCCCTTGCGGGCCCCTCTCTTCTGCTGACATCTCTTTGAGGCGCGCGTGGAACACGAACGCGCCGTCGACACGGCCTGTCGTCATTAGACGGACGGACGGCTAGCTAGCTCATAGCTAACCGTCCACAGGCCCGCATCTACGGTGGCCGGTAGCCACTACGTGGCCCCCGACGCCCGGTGCGTCTCCCGCGGCGGCCGGGAAGAGAGGCTCTCTCCCTCTCTCGTTCCGCCACCTCCTTCGCTAGCATGACTGCTTCGCAGAAGGAGGTGACGGCTTCCCATTCCGTCTCGCTCCGGACCATGGATTGAACCAGGGCCGGACGCGAGAGGTCGCTCGCGGGCTACCCTGGACCATCCATCTTAACAGGTACCTAAATAAGATGTATTCTCAGATTATAGGTTCCTGCCTATATTGCCTAACCCTATTTTGGCTTTGCAAAAATCTTGCTGTATCCTATTGCATGTTTTCTTCTCATCTTCATCTGCCTAGTGTCCTTTCAACTACGTTGGGGCCGGCTTCCAGTCCAACCAGGTGCAGTTGAATATCAGTATTTTATATGGATCGAACGCCTATTTGACCAAATTGATAAATAATAATCGCTTGGGTCGATTTTTAGTTTAAGCCGTGCTTGCCTAGGTTGGTCTGTGGATGGGTGACCACTCATTACATACCGAGTTTCCCCTGTGCCACGGAAAGCACGTTAAGCTGTTGGTCCCGACTGTCATTTGTCAGTCATTTGACAGTCGTTAGGTAGGTCCAAAAAGTCTGACAACCAGTGTTACCAAAGGGTATCGTAATACCCGGTACTAACTGGGTCGTGAAGGTCTGATAGGCAGTCACTCCATGTAAAATACTGGTGTTCAGCTGCATCTGGTTAGACTGGAAGCCGACCCCAACATAGTTGGGAAAAGGCTAGGCGGAGGATGACTGCCTATTTGACTACCACTCACCATAACCTAGTCACTTCTGGGTAATTCGTTAGAATTGTTGTCAAACTTTCGAGACACTGTAAGGTCCATGTTCACCGAGAAGATAACAGTCTGATTATCTAAAACAGCTGTTTAAAACAGATTTTTGTATGGGAACATGTCACATTGACAGCTGTTTTTCGATAATCAGACTGTTATCTTCTCGGTGAACATGGACCTAAGACTGTCAAAGATAAACAACAACTTCTTCTTAATTCTGAAACCGGATGTTTTCAGACTAGTTAAACACTTTCTCAAATCTAGAAGAAAAAG
The DNA here is from genome assembly GCA_950022955.1 of Xestia ashworthii. Lineage (NCBI taxonomy): Eukaryota > Metazoa > Arthropoda > Insecta > Lepidoptera > Noctuidae > Xestia > Xestia ashworthii. The sequence goes on along the minus strand of OX465570.1, from coordinate 13,156,628 downwards.
AAACGAACTTCACGTAATAAATAACTTACGGTTACAAAACTACGTATTAATTAATACAACCTTAAAATGTAACAAAATTGACTAACTACTCGCTGCTGAAGTTAATTTTAAAGTTAATTTGAATTTGAACTAAAAGTGACAAGGTCCATCTCCAATTTTTTTGATTAATAGTGGTAAACAAAACGGTAAAGCGCCTGTTTGATTGGCCCACCAAGGGTTCCGTTACGTACTTATTTAAACACAATTATACTGTCATGAAATCGGATATAGGTAGCTATAGCCGCTTACCTTACGCATATCTACATTTTTTTTTATTTTTTTTGAAATGGCATCTCGCAGTTCAAACTAGAGAGATTGTCGTGCTTAACCGGACTATCCTGTGGGTGCCTGTGCCTTGAGTGTAAGGCCTCCAACCAGGGCGAAAAACTTATGTAAGTTTGCTTGAGTGTTTGTTTGCTTGTGCAAACCGACAAATTAGTAATCGCAAGATGAAAAAAATGTTTGAATAAAGATTTTAAGAACCTCAAACTAATGGTTAACGGTCGTGAAAGAGTTCAAATGATTTATGTATCATGAATATGTAATATCTAGCTCATAACAATTGACTTTTAATTTCCTGGTTAGAATAATAACTACTTATTGTATTAATTATTTACAATCACTATTGCAAAATTTGTTATCATTTAGGGCTTGTAACTTTACTTGCAAAAAAAACTAAAATATTTCTTAACTACAGAACATTATCATAATTCTTCTGCCCTCGTCCATGCCGCAGCAAGTCTTCTTCTGCCGCAGCATATCTTCTTCTTCCATACTCCTCTATTACTCGTCATATCAGGAGTGAACCAATCACACCCTTCTAGCCAAATCATCTTTCATATCACAGTCCATCCATTGTTTCTTTGTTTATTCCTCTACTCTTAGGTGTTTATTATAATTGTGAAAAGCTTTCGTATTACTTTTTATCAACATACAGGGTGTAAACCAGCTCATCACAAAGCCGTTAACCAAGCATTCTGTAGGTACATCAAACTAAGTCACTTTACGCAAAAAGTATTGCTGGGAAACAACTTTTTTTTAGTTTATAAATCATATTTTGTGGTAGAACTCAATGTAACGCACTTAAAACATTGTGCTGATGGATGAATTGGATAGCACGGGAGTCGTGGAGGTGTTAAATCTTACAAAAAAAAAACTTGCATTTAGAAAAAAACTTGGCAAAAAGTTGTAACTTTGACCCCCGATATCTCCGTAACTAGAAGGTTCCCAGGTATGGTGTAGAACAAAAAAATGATCGCAATGATGAGGAGAACAAGTGTCTTTCGGCTTCGTGAAGAGGTGTTTTACACCCTTTACATTATGCATAAGCATACCTGATGCTGCGAATTGCCGAAACAATAGTGAGACATTACAAATTTAGCAATATTGCAATTTAGGGTGTTAGTGATAAGGACTGTGAATATGATTCAGACCATGACGTCCCACTAGGTCGACCGATGACATGGTGAAGGTTCGGCATGAACAGACCTCCATTTGGTAATTTCCGTAAAGACAACTTCTCCCCATAATTTCCAGTTGTTTCAATCCAGAGCTAATTTGGACCACTGGTCGTTGGTTTTATCCAGCTCGTCCCGCCATCTTCTACGAGGTCTGCCACGAAGGCGGTTGTGTCAGGGCTCCAGAAAGTGGCCCACAGCTCATTGGGCATGCGGCAGACGTGGCTAGTCAAGTCCCACTTCAGCTTAGCGGTTTTTTGAACAACATCAATAATTTGTTGACTTCCATTTGATAGGTAATATCCCAGTATCAACACGTTAGTTAGCGTGGCCGAATGAGAAAGGAGCTCGTTGCTAAATAATAAGTATGGTTCGACATTGCAATGATCTGCAAGGTTGAGCACCGCTACCCAAGGCACCATCCACGTATTACGTAAGCAGATTTTTTCTAATTTTTCAACAAAAGTAATCGAAGCACTTACCACCAAGCACTTCCTCCTATACTAACAACATCATCAGCATTTACCTAGTCTGGGAAACACGATGCCCCTTGTTGAAACTTATCAGACTTTCGGGTGGGTCAGTGATCCAACATGTAACTAGTTTCGTTTAGGACTCGGAAGGCATGTTAGCCCCGGCTGGTCCCGTCTATCATCGGCAGTCGTTAAGGTAGTGACTCGAAAGTAGAAGCTAGTCTTACCATACGGATTATCTATCCTATTCTCCAGTACATTTTTTTCGGATGGGAAATCATCAAATGACTGCCATACTTTTACTGACTAAAACCCATCCATGTTTCTTCCTCGCCCTTTATGTTCCGGGGCCACGGTATCTCTTTCGAACAGTCCCGCAGCCCCGAAACAGTCCCGAAGTACCTACGCCCCATGGAAAATGCAGCTGCATCCGGTTTGACTGGAAGGCGGCCCCAACAAGAAATGATGAGCATTATTTTTGTAAGGTACCTAGGTAGGAACACTAGGAACTCTAAATACCTATAAATGAAACAATACCGGCTCAGTAAACGGAGCAATGCAAAATTAAACAAATTGCCACAAATGATGCTTTGTATTCAAATCTAGTCCCATTTTTTGTTAAAAACTAGCTAACCTTGGAAAAGCTAGCTAACGTTACTGTTACGAAAAATCTGGTAAGTATTTAAATGTTGACCCAAATGACCTAACAATGATTGATGCAAACTACTACTTTAACTGCTGCTTTTCGTACATTCTATGATTACCTTTAGTTTTGCCTTTTATAATAAGCCTGTAATTTTTAGGCTTTACCTATAATAATAAATAAATATCGCTGGACATTACACACAGCGCCATCTAGTGCCACACCAAGCAACGAGTCTTGTGTTGTGTACACCAGATAGTTGATAATTTGCTACAATACTCTTTGTTTGTATTATATACTTATTATACATACCTATAAACATCCATGACTAGGAAACAAATATCCATGCTCATCACACGAATATTTGAGAGGGAATTCTTAATAATCCATATCATTGGGCCTCAGAGTACTATATGCGAAATTCAAATTTTCTTACGTTTTTTGCAATTTACAGGGCAGTGCTAAGATGTATGTTGATGAAAATATCGGTCGCAGCTGCAAGACGTATGTAGTTACAGAATTATAATCATCAGAATCATCAATACAACCCTCCAAGTTCATAAGAGTCGGGGATCGAATTTTTCACGGTCAAAGTCGTTCCTCGACAATTATGAACTTGTATTTGATGATTTTGATGGTTATAATTCTGTAACTACATACGATGAATTTCGCGGGCTACCTTGGAGCCTCAGCTTCACCAACACTTAACTACTTGGTGCGAAACTTGAGAAAATATTGTTCCGTGGGAAAAGATCATCGCCATTCTCTTGCCCTGTATTCCTGTTATTTAGGGTCAGCGCAGCATGTCTTCTTCCATACTTATTTCTCGACATCTCATCAGACACTTCCTTACTTGCCATATCATTCTTCATACAGTCCATCCATCGTTTCTTTTCTTTACGTTCTTCATGGTAAATGATATTGTGCCAAAATATAGTTTTTGCAAATTATATGAAGTTCACCATCTTCCACATTCTTCAGCCCTTTTCCCGATTCAATTTTCAAATCAAATATTATGTGACAACACCATGAAGAATCACAAAATATGCTACCACTACTAGTTACCTTAACTTCATAACTTCACGAAATACACTATTCATTAGCTTTTTTTGTATTAATACAATACGCTAATTAGCGCACGCATGTTCTCGAGCATCGATGACGTTTGTCAAACGAATGTAGAAACACCATGTTTTCATTCTAAAACTTGGACGTCTTGACTCTTGTGACTTTTCATTACCGTTCAAACGTAAAGTATAGTTTTTTCCCTGTGCCCTGTTCCCTAAACTAGTGAATTGAATATACAAAATTCCACCGAAAACATCCGACCAATGTCGAAGAAATCCGGGAAAAACCAACCAACTATTTGGTTACATCAGCTTTCTCAATCATTAATACTCACCGCTAGATGGCGTTGACAACCACTCGTTAATCAAAACAATAATTAACAAAATAGCAACGCGTTACTTAGTTATACATTCTAAACTTATGAACTGACAGAAATTCCAAGAATTGTTGCTCCTCAACACTAAACTGATGAAAAAGGACTCAAGATCATTATGATTTGACGATACCGTTTGTATCTTGACACATGTCTTGGGACGAAATGATTTGATTTATGATACTAGCTGTTGCCCGTGAATTCGTTTGCGTTTATTTTGTATTAAATTTTTGAAAACAAATTTTCACGGACTGCCTCCTCGGTTGTGTGGTCGCAAGTGAAACTGCTGAGCAAGGCGTCCCAGGTTCTATTCTTGAGTCAGGCAAAGTGTTATTAAGTCTTTCCATTAGGAATTTCCCAGTAGCAGCCACGGAGTCTGGATCTGTGCCAGGTTAGTGGGAATAGGCTCGCCTCAATTACATGGAAATCAATGCTAATACATATTATAAAGCAGAAGAGTTTGTTTGTTTGGTTGAACGCGCTAATCTCAAGAACTACCGGCTCGAATTGAAAATTTGCGTTGGATAGTCCATTTATCGAGGAAGGCCATAGGCTATATAACATCACGATATGACCAATGGGAGCGGAGCAGCAATAAGAAATGTTTCAAGCGGGAAAAAAGCTTCCGTTGTGCAGGTGATGCGTTGCGATATCAAAACTTCACTCGAACGAAGTCGCGGGCAGAAGCTAGTTAAAATATAACTGGCAAAATGTGGGTGTACTATTAGATACAACTCTGGCTAATCCTTCGGGAATAACAGGCGTGATGTCATGAATGTATGTAAGTAGGTTTAAGAGGAAGTAAATGGACAATTAGAAAATTAAATAATAACCGACTTACAACGTGTTTAAACATAATAAAAAAAAACTATCGTACCAAAAGACCAAGATTTTGTTGAAAAGTAATTCCAAATCATTAATGTTACATAGCTGTCAAATATGTAACTCAGAAGTAACATAATAGTAAATAATAAGTAACTATTTAAGTACAAAACTCGGAAAATAGTACATTCATTGATTTGAAAGAAAAATGTGTGATTCCACTTATGTTGAGCAACAATTAGTAATTTTAACTATTTTTACTTAACATGTATTAATGCAGTGTTAATTTATTTATTTTATATAATAACTAAGTGATATTCATCTTAAATTATGTAAATTGGTTTCTCTTAATAATTCTAGGAGCATTTCAGATAGAATAATAAGTAAATGCAGCTACTTAATTCTATTTAAGAAATTCGTCATCCTCTACTTAGCTTTTCCCAACAATGTTGGGGTCGGGTTCCAGTCTAACCGGATGAAGCTGAATACTAGTATTTTACATGGAGCGACTGCCTATCTAACCTCCACAACCCAATGAATGGGTAATACGATACCTAATGGTAAGACTGGTTGTCAGATTTTCGTGCCACTGACCACATGTAACAACTGTCAAAGATCTGCATTTGACAGCCGGGACCAAGGGCTTAACATTCTCCAAATAAACTACCTCCTTATGTTACAACCACAGCCCAGTTAGAACTAGTTACCTACGATGCCTTCTGGTAAGACTGGTTGTGAGTATTTCAAGCCACTGACTACCTGAAACGACTGTCACAGAAACTTTGTATTTTATAAATTGATATGATTAACAGATTTTGTATGTAATTATAACTTTGGCAACTTAAATAATTATGGAAATATTAGATGAATTAAAAACAATCCATTCGATGTTTGTATCAACTCAATCCATCGTTTTTTATGGAGGTCGAATTCGATCAACGATCGTCACGAAATTACTTTTCTCGGTTGAAATCATTAAAAAATACATTAAAGTTTTTAAATCAATAAACCATAAAATATTAACCGTGAACGAAATAAAATAAAATTCAATGAAACAAGTGCAAATTGTTTAAGCCACGATTTTCAATGAGTTTTGAATAAAATGATAAAATCACATCGACAGAGTCTAAGTAATATATGTATACATTTTTAATCAAACTAATATTTAAAAAAAATCGCTGCTCATTAACACTTAACGCCATCTAGTGCCACATTAAGCAAGGCTTGTGTCGTGGACACCATATAGTTGATATACTACTTAAATACCTTTTTTGTTTGTAAATACATACTTATTATACATATAAACATCCATGACTCGGAATCAAATGTCCATGCTCATCACACAAACATTTGCTCCTACCGGGATTCAAACCCAGGACCTTAAGTACGTAAGGCAGCCTCACTGCCACTACGCCATTCGGGTCGTCAATAAAGTAAAGTATAAAGTATAATTGAACTCTTAGTAACAATGAAGATAAAACTGAGTTTCATAGCTGTACCTAAATAAATATGTATCACATATTCACAGGCAATAGCCATTATTATAAGACAAGATATCATCATCATCATCATCAGCCTATTAATGTTCCCACTGCTGGGACACAGGCCTCCTGAGAGGGAATGGGCTATAATCCATCACGCGGGCCCAGTGCGGAAAGGTAGATGTCACGTGTCGTCAAATTTTTGGTTATGACAAGTCTATTTATTAAAAAAAAACATCAGAAAAGACACGTAATATATAATAGATCCAGGAGAGAGAAGTGATCGAGACAGATGCATATTTTCTCCATCTTCTTCGTATCTGCAAACTTTCTGGACCCATAAGGTGCAAAAACTGTAGCTATCTCAAAAACTCTGCATAATTCTGCATAATCTTATTATATTTTTTCCTAGCCTGCTCTATCTCACTTCTGGGCAAAGGCTGTTCAACTGAAATGGGACTGAGAAGGACACGATTGTCTGCCGTAAGCCGGATAAACTGTCGGCCAAATTAGTAGGAAACTGGTGCCCTGGTTTCTGCATATTAAATTGGATGTTAACAGACCCATAACGAAACCAAAAAGTGTGTTCTCCCCGTCGTCATTACAAACATTTTTTTTTTTTAATTCTGAATCCAGTTTGATGTACACTGAACTTGGTTGACGGTTACATAAAGGGTCCGTTTAAACTTAAACCTTACCTGAATGAAAACGCATTAAACTGCTAAAAATAGACGGAACAGATTTTGGAAAGCATCATGACCTGCACTCAGACAGGATTTGGAGGAAATGTAGTTCAAGCACTCTCAAAACGGTGATGAAATCGACATTTCTAGGACCAACAATTCGAAGACATGTGACATCTACCAACCCACACTGAGGCCGCGTGGTGGGTTCCCTGGCTCTTTTCTTCTTATTGACATGATTCAGTAGTAGGCTGATTATGCTTACGTAATATGCAAATATGTCACTCTGACAAAGCTTAATCTTAGTATTCGTATTTCCTATATTAAAATAAATCATAATTTAGTATAACTGATACGTGACGGAACGTTTTATATTGATTGACTCTATTTGGTTCTGATATTGACGTCAATCTTCTTCAGATATGTAAATAAAAAAAAAAAAATAGGAAAACTTTCGTAATATGACTTGTTACCCGATATTAGAAAAGCGTGAAAAGTTTCTGACATGGGTATAACTTGGGTTGTAATATAACCAGAGCGAAATTGGTAGAATTTATTTGCCTTACCTTCTTGTAATATTTTGGAACTTAAAAATGGTTCCAGGATTTTATAGACAGCTCTGCCTAGCCTTTTCCCAACTATGTTGTGGTCGACGTCCAGTCTAACCAAAATCAGTATTTTACATGGAGCGACTGCCTGTTTTGCCCCCACAGCCCAATTAATACTAAGTATGAAAGAAAGAAAAAAAAAAATTATTGACGTCAGTACATTGAGCACACACACAATAATATTAAAAAAAAGCGGTTAAGTCCGAGTCGGACTCGCCCATGAAGGATTCCGTAGCAGCAAGTAACATAATGTTATAAAAGCAACGATTTTACGATTTATGACGTATTAAAAAAACTAGGTACTTACTAGATCTCGTTCAAACCAATTTTCGGTGGAAGTTTACATGGTAATGTACATCATATATTTTTTTTCGTTTTATCGTTCTCTTATTTTAGAAGTTACACACATTTTACGACTTTGGAAGAGTCTCCCGCGCAAAGTATCAATATCATTTTTGAAGACCTATCCATAGATACACGTATGGGTTTGATGAAATGAAATGTTTCCCAAAAAAATTTTGTGTGAAAATCTTAATGCGGTTCACAGAATACATCTACTTACCAAGTTTCAACAGCATACTTCTTATAGTTTCGGAAAAAAGTGGATGTGACATACGGACGGACAGACAGACAGGCAGACAGACAGACATGACGAATCTATAAGGGTTCCGGTTTTTGCTATTTGGCAACGGAACCCTAAAAAGATACAAAAAAAGAGAAAATACATATTATAGTATGTGCTGTCAGCTATGTGCCTCACGGCTGCGCCAAAAAGGTCCATTTCAGCATTAATAATACGATACCTCTTGGTAAGACTGGTGTCAGACTTTCGGGTAACGACTGGCAAAAATCTACAATTAACAGCCGGTTTAGCGGCAAAGTATTATCCAAATAGACTACTTATATTCCTATCTGTTTATAACATAAGTTAAACAAAGAACAACCTTTATAGGTCCCACGATTGTTCTGGAGCCCAAGAAAAGTCATGATATTTATAGGCCAAAGATTTAGATTTATGCCCGATTGTTGGCAATTAGCTCCTCATCATTGACGTGGAACGATGCGAAGGTGATGTGTAGCCTAACCTAACCTAACACATCTTTGCTCTATTTATGTACACATCATCGCACCCTCCACCAGGTCATCGGTCCACCTAATGGGAGGTCTTCCAACACAACGTCTTCCGGTTCGCGGTCGCCACTCCAAAACTTTTCGGCCCCTGGTGGGGCTGGTGTACCTTGGTAACCCCACGTAACCAATAATTTGTGTAAGTCTAAGTTGAACATAACCGAATTAATACTTTATACACCCGCATTAGTGATGAGACACCTCAAAATAATACGATTAAACTACTTCAAACGACTTCGATTTGAGCCCAAGCGATAGTGCTGCCATCTTTCCGTGACGACCACACGTCAATTAAATGATTTGAACCAATCAGCGGCTCTCATTGCCGTTCGCTATTTGAAATTATACCTTTAATGCTTGATAACAATACAATTTTCACCGTCGCGAATTGTCCCGCTGCCGCGCTGTAGATTTTGCAAAAGTTTAATTTCGTCAGCTTTACTTTGGTTTTGGATAATTATTTATTACCTGGCCACAATCTGTTGGTGACCTTGATCATGCTTTCTGTAACCTGTAACAATTCTACGGTATTTCATTCATGTACCTCCAAGTTCTTACAGATAGGAATTCTGCACCTAGGACCAAAATCTCTCGGGAGATCCACCGCGTCACACACACAAACATATGGCTGACATTTTGAACTTCTCCTTTTTTTTTAGATTTAAGGTGAAAGCGTCAGGGTGGAACGTTCAGTCGAGAAACGAATTTTTCAGGATCAAAGTCGTTCCTCGATTCTTATGAACTTGGCGGGTTGTATGGATGATTCTGATGATTATAATTCTGTAACTACATACGTCATACAGCCGCGACCAATATTTTCGTCAACATACAACTTAGCACTGCCCTGCAAATTGCAAATAGCGTAAGAAAATTTGAATTTCGCCGGCTACCTTGGAGCATCAGCTTTAAACCTGCGACCGGGTTAGGATTTCGGAATAAACCATTTATTTTCGAATTTTATGCATCCCACTTGATTTTTCTTTGGTCCGATCTAACGCAGCCTCATAATTTCCCATCCTTAGATATGCTCCTCAATAGGAGTGGGAGAGTCCTTGTCCAATTGTTTAACTTCGCCCTGAATAAAATCGATAGGCAATACATGAAATAATTCCAAGTAGAACTAACATGTGTGTCAACTTTAATCAACTCATATATAATATCGATAAATAAATCCAATTCTGCTAGCGTGGCGGTCAGATTAGCGACAATTATTTGATTGGTCGCCCAATGAAACAGAAGAGTGCTATCGTATGCATGCCTTTCGACATAGTCATGCTACATTTGATGTATGATGCGATATGCACTTAGTGTAGAAAATATGGCATTTCATACATTTCTCTTTGGACTTTAGTTGGAATTTAGTTGATTTCCGAACGATACAAAACTGACTGACCGTGCTAGTGTAGGTAGTACACACTAATAGCTCTGTCAAAATGTATAGAGCTGTCTAATTTTGAACCTAAAAGAACCCAGATGAAGGGGAGTTTTTACCTGCCTCTTAAACTCAAAAAATGTTGACACCAAAAACGAGCTGCTTAGTCTAAATCTAGCATTCTTGCTACATCAGCTAGAACAGGCTAAAGTGTGGCTGCAAAAATCCTGTGGCAGTCGCAGGGTAAGTCAAATAAACTGATTTGATATCCAACTATGCAGCAGTTGTTTTCTGGTAAGATCTTGTCAAAAGAAGCTATTACTTTTGCCTATCCTATAAATCCGGAAAAATGCCATGAACATACATTCCTAATCATCATCTGCCTAACCTTTTCCCAACTATGTTGTGGTCGGCTTCCAGTCTTACCGTATTCAGCTGAATAAGTACCTGTATTTTACATGAAACAACTGCCTATCTGACCTCCACAACCCAGTTAGTACTGGGTAATGAGGTACCACATGGCGAGACTAGTTGACTATACTGGGACCGAACGACCATCAAAGATATTTTCAAAGATATTTTCAAAGATATTCTCAAAGATATTTTCAAAGATTTGGAAAACTATTTTCACATTCGTTTTACAAGTAGTGAGTTCATGATATCGTTCAAGGAGACTTGCCCCACAGTACCTATTGACAAAATGCTCGTTGCTGATAACGAGTATTTGATTGGCGAGCGCCCAATCAAACACAAGAGTGCTATCGTATGCATACAATTGGATACAGTCACGCTATGTTACTGCGTGTACCTACAATATACGAGTACGTGGTAACTTCTTGCTGATTGATTTGTTAAGAAATGGATTCTCTTTTGAATAGATTGGGTGAAATGCTTAGGAGCTTATGGCTAAATAAAAACAGCTGCTCGGGACGATCTTCAGGTTAAGCCGTGCTTGCCTAGGTTGGTCTGTGGATGAGTGACCACCGATTATGCACCAAATTTCCTCCGTGCCTCGGAAAGCACGTTAAGTCTTTGGTCCCGGTTGTCATTTATAAATCTTTGACAGTCGTTACAGGACGTCTGTGGCCCAAAAAATCTGACAACCAGTCTTACCTAGGAGTATCGTATTATACAGTACTAACGTGGTCGCTTACAATGGGCCTTATCAAAAGGCTTAAAGTCACCCAAAAGGCAATGGAGAGGGCTATGCTCGGAGTTTCCTTGCGTGATCGAATCAGAAATGAAGACATCCGCAAGAGAACCAAGATCACCGACGTAGCCCGTAGAATTTCCAAATTTAAGTGGCAGTGGGCAGAGCACATTGCTCGCAGAACGGATGGCCGATGGGGCCGAAAAAGTTCTGGAGTGGCGACCGCGAACCGGAAGACGATGCGTTGGAAGAACTCCCACTAGGTGGACCGATCACCTGGTGAAGGTTGCGGGAATCTGTTGGATGCGAGTCGCACGGGACCGGTCAATGTGGCGACACTTGGGGGAAGCCTATGTGCAGCAGTGGACATCTATCGGCATGATGATGATGAACTGGGTTGTGGAGGTCAGATAGGTAGTCGCTCCATGTAAAATACTGGTATTCAGCTGCATCCGGTTAGACTGGAAGCCGACCCCAACATTGTTGGGAAAAGGCTATGCTGATGATTGATTGAAGCGTGTTACATAATGTTACGTGTTATCATTTAGGTCTGGCTCTCTCTTGTATGAGAGCAGAAGAAGAATCTCTACTAATATTTTGATTGAGTCTATTCTCTATTCAAAACTTACATTGTCACTTACGGGATATATTCCGTCATTATTTGTTATTTTAAGCTCCCGATATTTCAGTCAACCCGCGATCATGGCGCTTGCAACATCGTCGAAATGTCGGGAGCTCAAAATAACAAATAATATCCCGTAAGTAAGTGACAATATTAGTTTAGTTTTAAACCGTGAAAGCTTAAAACAGTGTTTATTCTCTATTCAATTGGATATTGATTGAACCTATAGGCTATGTGATCAATTGGTCTCTGAAGCAATCCTTTTGGCTCCTCTCGGTATCCATAACCAAGCTCCATTCAAGAATGTTCTACCATATGTTCAACATAGCTAAATTGTACCACTGTAAATCATCTCGAAACGTCAAATATAACGAGCAGACTTCGGTCAAAGAATTTTTATGATATGACAGCTAAGGTATGAGTGTATAAGGTATCTATTAAATTAGCCAACGATAAAAATAACACATATATTGATGTTAGGTCTTGTAAGATACTTCAGACCAAAGTTATGATGTTTAGTCTAAAGTTGTTACAACCTAGAGCCGTCTATTCCTCTTCAAAGCCTTTAATGGCGGAAATTCGATTATCACTGTCACTACATATTATAAGACAAAGTCTCTCGTCGCGTCTGTCTGTCCCTATGTATGCTTAGATCTTCAAAATTACGCAACGGATTTTGATGCCGGTTTTTTTAATAGATAGAGTGATTCAAGAGGAAGGTTTTAGTATATAATTTTTATTCTAGCAATTACTAGCCGATGCCGTGGGCATCGGCTAGTAATTGCTAAAATAAAAATCTTTCAGTAATCAGAATCTCAGAAGGTAAAATGCAATATGAATCTAAAAACAACAATGTAGGGATAATAATTTATGATGCCTGTATTTTTACTCATATTATAAAGCTGAAGAGTTTGCCTGAACGCGCTAATCTCAGGAAGTACTGGTTCGAATTAAAAAAATAATATTGTGTTGGAAAGTATATAACATCACGCTACGACCAATAGGAGCGGAGCTTAAATGAAAAATGTTGCAAAAACGGGGGACATTTATTCCTTTTGTGAGTTTTTCTCTCATACGTGACGCAGACGAAGTTGCGTGGGTTAGCTAATAATCTTGTAACACAGGCTGCAGAAGCTTTAACAATATGCTATAATGTAGGACAGTAGGTTTTTTGTTTAATAATTAACAAAGTGCACAATTTTATTACGAGCCTGATGTGTCCCACTGCTGGGCAAAGGCCTCCCCTCTCTCTTTCCCATTTATCTCTGTCTTTGGCTATTCGGGCCCAATCCTTTTGATAAGACTCCAATTCGTCAAGCCATCTCCTTCTGGGCCTACCACGTGATCGGAACCCAATATGAAGTGCACAAGCAGAATATTTGTATATAAGAAAAAAACCGGCCAAGAGCGTGTCGGGCCACGCTCACTGTAGGGTTCCGTAGCTTCCCAGACCATTAAAAATACCAACATTTTTTGTCAGCAAAAATAACTTTGTTTTTCATAGTATTTGTATGAAAAACAAAGTTATCATTTGCGTTTTTTTGAAAAAGTGCTATATAACTCAAAAACTATTCAACTCATCAAGTTGAAAATAATTTTCCTAGAAAGTTCATATAAAGGTCTACTTCTGTGATTTTTTTCATATTTTTTAAACTTATGGTTCAAAAGTTAGAGGGGGGGGGGACACATTGTTTTTGACTTTCGGAGCGATTATTTCCTAAAATATTAATATTATCAAAAAATGATTTTAGAAAACCCCTATTCATTTTTAAATACCTATCCAACAATATATCACACGTCAGGGTCAAAATTAAAAAAAAAATCGCTCCCCACTTTACGTCTGGGGGAGGTACCCTAATAAAAATATTTTTTTAAATTTTTATTTTTGCACTTTGTCGGCATGATTGATATACATATTGGTACCAAATTTCAGCTTTCTGGTGCTAACGGTCACTGAGATTATCCGCGGACAGACAGACAGACAGACATGGCGAAACTATAAGGGTTCCGTTTTTTGCCATTTGGCTACGGAACCCTAAAAAACACCAAAGCTCTGAAAATAAAACTCTAATCATTTAGAACCTTCTTTTGACAGAACTTCACCATATTTATTTAACTATACATGAAGAGCTTGTACCTAGATAGAGAAACCTAAGCTAGATTTCGTACCTTATTATCACTCAGACAGAATCAAAAAACCAGTAGCCATGTAGTAACATGATATTCGATTCTTATTCTATGTTCAACATAGCTAAATTGTACCACTGTAAATCATCTCGAAACGTCAAATATAACGAGCAGACTTCGGTCAAAGAATTTTTATGATATGACAGCTAAGGTATGTGTATGAGGTATCTATTAAATTAGCCAACGATAAAAATAACCCATACATTGGTGTTTGGTCTTGTAAGATACTTCAGACCAAAGTTATGATGTTTAGTCTAAAGTTGTTACAACCTAGAGCCGTCTATTCCTCTTCAAAGCCTTTAATGACGGAAATTCGATTATCACTGTCACTACATATTATAAGACAAAGTCTCTCGCCGCGTCTGTCTGTCCCTATGTATGCTTAGATCTTCAAAATTACGCAACGAATTTTGATGCCGGATTTTTTTAATAGATAGAGTGATTCAAGAGGAGGGTTTTAGTATGTAATTTTTTATTTTTTTTCATTTTTATTTAAGCAATTAGTAGCCGATGCCGCGGGCATCGGCTAGTAATTGCTAAAATAAAAGTCTTTAAGTAATCAGAATCTCAGAACGTAAAATGCAATATGAATCTAAAAACAACAATGTAGGGATAACTTAATGTATGATGCCTGTATCTTTACTCATATTATAAAGCTGAAGAGTTTGCCTGAACGCGCTAATCTCAGGAAGTACTGGTTCGAATTAAAAAAATAATATTGTGTTGGAAAGTATATAACATCACGCTACGACCAATAGGAGCGGAGCTTAAATGAAAAATGTTACAAAAACGGGGGACATTTATTCCTTTTGTGAGCTTTTCTCTCACGTGACGCAGACGAAGTTGCGTAGGTTAGCTAATAATCTTGTAACACAGGCTGCAGAAGCTTTAACAATATGCTATAATGTAGGACAGTGGGTTTTTTGATTAATAATTAACAAAGTACACAATTTTATTACGAGCCTGATGTGTCCCACTGCTGGGCAAAGGCCTCCCTTCTCTCTTTCCCATTTATCTCTGTCTTTGGCTATTCGGGCCCAATCCTTTTGATAAGACTCCAATTCGTCAAGCCATCTCCTTCTGGGTACCACGTGATCGGAACCCAATATGAAGTGCACAAGCAGAATATTTTTATCTAAGAAAAAAACACCAAAGGTCTGAAAATAAAACTCTAATCATTTAGAACCTTCTTTTGACAGAACTTCACCATATTTGTTTAACTATACTGAAGAGCTTGTACCTAGATAGAGAAACCTAAGCTAGATTTCGTACCTTATTATCACTCAGACAGAATCAAAAAATCTGCAGCCATGTAGTAACATGATATTCGATTCTACCTCACTACACAGTACACATACTTTAATGTTTTGTCCCTCGTCCACACTCGTTAGTGGAAGGAACTTGTATTGAGTTTTTGTTGTCATCCATTCATGAAAAGAGGAAGTTTTGTAAGAGATACGTACGTAAGTACATAAGGACCGGCTAGTCCTTTTTTCCGGGAATCGCATCCATCAACTTTCTAGTCTCGTCGTTGAAAATTCATCGTTGATATAACATCTACGGTTGCTTTCTATTCTCAAGAAGGTACCAACTTATGTTATGGACTTTGATTATTATAGTAGTAATAATATGATGGTTTAGGTTAAGACCAGTTTAATGAAATTTAGAATCCAGTATCATTTCTAACGTTTTTTTCTCGCAACTTATCTTTCTCATAGATAAGCCATCTTAGGCGCCATCATCACATCATTCAATAGAATGATGATGACTCTTATCCCAATTCATTTGGGATCAGCGCAGCATGTCTTGTTTTTACGATATGACTTCTCGCAGTTCAACCTAGAGAGGTTGTCCTCTGCTTAACCGGTCTCCATCGTTTTTACTATTGTTAATCTGAACAATTCCATTTTTTGACAACGGCCTCCCCTCATTCCTTCCACTAGAGATGTCCTGCTTCTTGTCGCCAACATTCATGAAGCGGTCGAATGTGTCCGGCATCTTCTCCTCAGTCGATAAATAGTGAAAATATTTTTAAAAGTCAAGCAAATAGCAAAAACACGCTCACTTTTAGTATGAATGTTGGAATTTCTTTGAAATCATAATTATGATGTAGTTATTCCCATAAATGAACTAATACTGAACTATTAGTAGTTATTAAAGAACATAAAAGTAATATGACCGGTGAATTTCAAAAGGAACTAAAACACGTAATTTCTCAGAAAAATAATCATTTTAATGGACAACAAATTATAATCCCATACAGATTTCCAAAGAACTGTAGAAACTGACCGTTTTAACGCAATCTGTGGACTTCCTGTAATTCATACACATATCTAAGTTACACTACTAAGTAAATGATATCAATTTCTAGTCCGTAATCAATATTTACTAAATATGGTACTATTAGATCCAATTCATGAGGTGTAACTTGCTGTCAAGTTGCCTATTAGGCGAGTGGATAGAAATCGGTATGTAGTCAACGCTATGCAATTATAGATGCCAGCAAAGTTGCAGGAATCTGACGCTAATGTTGAAAAATACGCTCGATTCGTGTGAACTGCGTTTAGCTTCGTTTTGATATCGCGTGGGAATATCTTTTAAGAGCAATTTGGTACTTCGGAGATATGCTATTTGGTCCAGTTTGACATAAGCGATTTATATGCGATATTAAGTGTTAATGAAGACTTAATAGTAAGAGCCGCACCGGTCGATCTACAAGGTTAAGCCGTACTTGCCGAGATTGCTCTATAGATGGGTGACCATCCTTACACACCGAATTTCCTCCGTGCCTTGCAAGCTCGTTAAGCCGTTGGTCCCGGCTGTCATTTTGACAGTACAGTCATTACATTACGTAATCAGAAGCAGAAAGTCTGACATCCAGTCTTATTACCAAGGGGTAGGTATCGTATTACTTAGTTAGTGGATTGTGGAGGTCAGATTGGCAGTCGCTCCATGTCGAATACTAGTTCAACTGCACCCTGTTAGAATAGAACCCAACCCCGACCAGATGACGATGAGCTGTTAATGAAAGTTCTCTGATGCCTTTCTTTCCGATAGATGAATAGCATTTTTTTCCAACATCTTTTATTCAAGATATTATTTTAACTTGTACTGTAATTTTCCCAAAATATCTCGCTTTTTTCAGTCCTTCAAAAGTTGTCTGAGAGAGACATATAGTGTAAATGTACATAATAAGTAATTGTACCTACAAAATCAAGTTAATCATCAGATACAAAAAAAGGTATTACTTATTTCCGTCACGAAATTACTTGCTTTTCATTGAAGACCTGGCCCCACTTCCTTTAAATTCTCGTACTTAATCTTTAAAATTAACAATAAACAATCTGAAAGCTATTGTTGCACATTATTTTCATAAAAGGTACGGACCACGGAGTTAATCATATTGATCTTGAACTACTCCCGACCATCGGAAACCGTCTGACCGCTATTACGGTAATAGATGATCTCGATTGCCGTTTTTGGTCATAACAGTTGACTTGATTGGATAAATTGTAGAACATCCTTTGTTGAATGATTTTCATTTTCTCTTTACCAGCGCTGTGACGTTTTCTTAACGTTACAGCAACGTGCTGAGATAGGAGCCTTTTGGCCTCGTACGAGTTTTGTTTCTTTTACTTTTTATATATTTTTTATCTGTTTAATTTTTATTAGTTAGTTTTAAATACTGATAATTTGTGTTTTAATAATATGTGTTTTGTCCTGTGCGGGCTAATAATTGCTTTTTCTTTCTTTTTCTTTCTTTCTTTTTTTTTGGCAGTGGTGAAACGTCAATTTTTTAAAGATTTAAGCCGGAGTACATAAATCTTTAATGTGATTCATTATTTGTCTACAGAATACTGTTGTATGGATCCTTCGCCACTGCTCTCTTGATGTTTTTATTACTTGATAGGTCTACCTCTTTGATGCAGAGCGTGAGGTCCTGGGTCCGATTTCCAGGTCGAGCAAAATGTTGTTGGGTTTTTCCATCTAGAATCTTAGTAGCAGCTATAGAATTTGGATTTGTGCCCGGTTGATGGCAATAGACTCGCCCCCTAATCCATGGGACTATAACATAACTGGTGAAATCAGTGTACCACTAAGGCCCCGTTCATTCATTTTAATACACAAGCCAGCCATGACACTTAAAACTACACGATTATCTGCCTCCACGTCATAGTGGAAACAGGGCCTAAGTGTCAGCAAAAACGAGCAGCAAACAGTATAACAAACAATTTCTATATCAGGTAGTATGTAGGTGCAACGCCTTCAGTATTACATTCAAGTTTCAAAGCCATTAAGTATGCAAGTACATGATTTGAACTTATCACTCCCTAAGTGAAAATACCATGAAGAAATGCAAGTCGTCGGTTCTGAAAATGGCAAAAGGTCAGTTAGTCTGAACCTCCGTTACGAACATACGTCTGCTGTAATGACTGACACCCAATTAAATGTGCCTGATAACCTCAAGAACTTTAAAACTTAAAGACCAGAGGCCTTTTATTATCAGTGGTTAAATGTTAAGAGGAAACTTCATTGCAATAGGTTCTTGTAATGGTAGGAAATGCTGTGGAAATAGTTGAAGGATTACAAATTGAAAATAGTTTTAATTCGTATTTAAATTCAGCCACACATAAATCCGTTTTCGAACTCGCAAGTTGTCTATACTTTAAGTATTCTGTGGTCTCCACAATCTATATAGCATAAACAAGGTTTTATTTATACTACAATCATCGCTAACATGCTCCACCTGTCCACATGAATCCGTCCACTTTGCAAGAAATTGGTCCTTCGAGCCGGATACCTTGTTGAATCCAAGGTGCCGCAGTATGATGCTATCAGTGTCTAGATAAATGCTACAGTCCAACTGATTTAACACCTTATAGTTGCTTCTTCTAAAGGAAAGGGAAAAATGGATTGGTCTATTCTAAAGGACCAAATCGATTGAAGATACTCTACGATTATTCAGTCGAATCATCTGGTTCTTGGTAACCGCTTTTATAACAGACCTCCACGCATTTATATAACAAAAAATACCAACCCGCCCCCCATAGCGATATATTGAAATTCACCAATTAAAGTAAACAGTAAAGCTTAAATTTCAACAAAAAAACGTCCGCCATGTTTCCGCATCGGGAGCATCATTACCGTATTTATTAGTTGCAGCATTAACCCGTCCTTAACACTCAACTGTAATGGCAACCGAAAAACGTTTAATGTGGTATGTGAATTGTGCCCAAATGCGTCCACACGCCGACAATATTAAATAAATAATTACACATTTGTCAGATACTCCTAAAAAGCGAAATGTCCGCGTCGGGCTGGTCGCCATATTTGGTGCGCTTCGGCGGCCAG
The DNA here is from genome assembly GCA_950022955.1 of Xestia ashworthii. Taxonomy (NCBI): domain Eukaryota; kingdom Metazoa; phylum Arthropoda; class Insecta; order Lepidoptera; family Noctuidae; genus Xestia; species Xestia ashworthii. Next base: position 13,137,170 of record OX465570.1, on the reverse strand, counting down.
GGCGCATGCGCAGGTGAGCGCCAATTACCGGAGAGCGCAAAAAGCGCGCGTGGACAAATTGTGAAATTGTAAACGTGTGCGCTTTTGAGCTTAGCCAACCACCAACCTCTTTGAGTCTCTGACCTATTAACGCAAGATGGACGACGCTTTGTTACGACGAATTTAGTGTTCGCGAGTTGGCTTTTGACTGTCAGAAATAACTATACATTTTTATTCAAAGATTGGATAGTTTTGTTCAAGAATACAGGATAAAACACAATTCACAACTTGGAAGGTTTAGCCAGAGGTGTACCTATCCATTTAGCCAGATCAACCGCATGAACACAGATTAAATACCTACCAAATAAAGTAATCGATCAACCTTTTCTTAATCGAGATTAAAAATTTAATTTAATTTAATTTATCATGTCGGCCTTGCACGATCCAGTATGCCTACGGTTTGACAAAACATTTTCACGTATTTTTCATGTAAATAATAATTACAAAGGTAAGCGTCCACATGTCCGCATCGTACGCATCGGACGCATCCATCGCTTCAAACGGATCGCAGTATTATTGAACAGATTTGAGCGATCCGTACGGTGCGGCGTATGACTTTCTATACAAAAAATACTACGGACCGTTTGATGCGATGCGTCCGATGCGTACGATGCGGACATGTGGACGCTTACCTCAAAACTATTTAACTCCTTGGCATGTCATGTAACACTCTTCAATAAACATTAACCGAACTTAAACAAGGCTAAAACAAAAAAAAAGCTACCTAGACATTTCCTTTACAAATAATTAAGTATCTTTATGTGAGGTATTTAATTGTATTTAATGTTCCGACATACTACTTGTTGCCAGAGTGAAAATTACAATTATCTTTAATCGAGGTAATTAGCTGCTGAGACAATCAAAAGAATATAAAATTCGTGTAAATATTGTCATCGTTGTCGTCATTTTTCTGCCCTTATCATTATTTATTTGAGGTTGGGTCTTCTTTTCTCTATGAAGACCACATATAGAAAAGAAGAAGACATGATGCATCTGCAAAAGATCATCTCAGACACTAATCTGCGTAGTCCTCATGTGAGTTAACCAAGATTATTCAGACATATCTTTGACATAATCTAGGTCAACTCACACAGAGGTCTATTTTAAGGTCCAAACTTGGACCTCGGAGTTTGTTTCGGCGGTTTTTTCTCCGAACAGTCAGGTACGAAACGGTCTCACGTAGTTTAAGGTAGAAGTACCTATTCCCGTTAGTGTACCAGTAGCCGTTAACACGTCAGTTTTTTTATTATTGCACTTTTCTACCAATAATTAATTAAAGTTTGCGAATGGCAATACCTTCTCAGTAATATTTTGTACAATTCTAATAGCAATATTCTCCAAAAAGTTTAATGGTATCAAAACCATGCGATCACAAAAGTTTGCTCTAAGAAAATATTATGTAAGTTCAAAGTTCTGTCAGTGAACTATGAAGCTACCACGTCGCATTGATCAGCTAGCCATACTGCGATGGTTAACGTTAAGATTTGGGTGTTAATTTTCTAAAATAGTTCAGTATATTATTTTGCGATATAACGTATAAATTGAGGTGAATCTAATTGAGAAATAAATATTTTTGCCGTTCACATCTATTGGTACTAACAAACCCCTACTTGACCTAGTACCCGTTAAATTCGTATTTTTTTTTACCGGATATTGGTACACGATCAACCCGATAATACAAGTTGTACCGAAACCCGTTATTGTGTACTTATTGCCTTGAAATAGGTGTCATTTTCCTTTAAAACTGTAGAATACAGTTTACTGATATTGGGACTTGCATTAACAGTTGCATTTAAATCCGACTTTGTCCTTATTGCCTTGTGTTAAGTGCTATTTTCCTTCAAATCAATAGAATGTAGTTTCTATGTTTCTTGTTTGTGTTGTAATCACCTGGATTCGATTGCCTCTTTAGTTTTTTATGATTTTCAAATTTTTACACATTTCGCGTTACTGCTCTGCTGTTCTGAAACCGTTACGCAACGTGTGGCGCACTGCTGTTTAAGTATGGATAGGGATTACCAAGCACTAATTTGAAGCAAACTTAATCGTCATCATCATTTCAGCCGAAAGACGCTTTCACTGCTGGACATAGTCCTTCCCCAAGTGTCACTACATTGACCGTTCTCTTGCGATTCGCATACACCGGATTCCCGTAGCCTTCACCAGGTTATCGGTCCACCTATTGGGAGGACTTCCAACGCAACGTCTTCCGGTTCGCGGTCGCCACTCCAGAACTTTTTGGCCCCTTCGGCGACATCTTTCTCGAAGTTAGAACTACCTAACTGGATCGTTTGTCCCAGGTAATCATAATCGTAACAACTTCGAGTGTATATTCTCCAATCTTGATGCCTAGCCCTCTCCAGTCCAGAACTTTGAAGACATAATCCAGTGCAGCGGTGAAAAGTTTCGAAGATATGTCGTTTCCCTGTCTCACACCTCGCTGCAGAAGGATAGGTTCCAAGGCTTGGTCTGGAAGTCGGACTGACATGCTGGCGTTTTCGTACAAACACTTTGACACCTCGATGTGCCGATAGTCGATTTGGAATCTTTGGAGAGACTGCAGTACAGCCCAGGTCTCGATCGAATCTAAGGTTTTCTCGTAGTCCACAAACGCTAAACAGAGGCAGGTTATACTTTTCGGTCTTCTGTATAACCTGCCGCAGCGTACGTATGTGGTCCACGGTGCTAAAGCCTTTTCGGAAAACTGTTTTGGAGGCTAAAATTCGTCAAGCCTGCGCGCGAGACGATTCGTGATGACTCTTGAAAACAACTGGCAGACATGGCTTAGAAGTGAGATGGGCGTATAATTCTATAACCGGGCATTGTCTCTCTTCTTCAAGAAGAGTACCACCACACCCCTGCACCAAGTCTGTGGCGTTGTCCCCTCTAGTATGACGGAATTGAACAGCCCGCCTTCAGGAGTTTAGCCGTAATTCCGTCATCATCCGGTGCTTTTTTGTTTTTTGAGTGATTTCAGAGTCATCCTAATCTCAAGACTGACGTCCCGGATATCTTCGGTATAATGTTGTGGATCAGTTTAGCTCTTGGTCGCTTGCTAGGTCGACAGCGAGTTTACTGGTTGACGTGTACAACTGTCCATAGAAGGTCTCGATCGGATAAGATCGAGACCTGCCATCGTCGGTCTTTAGTTTCGTAAGCTGGCTCTGCCCAAAAGCCAGATCTCTTGTAAATACATTGGAGCTTTTATTCCACTCAATAGCGTCTTTGATACGCTCGTTATTAAATCGGCGGAGTTCGCTCTTCAAGGGTTTAGGGGTACGTCTATTGAGCTGCTGGTATTTCCACACTTAGTCTGAAAACTGCAGGATCATCTCACGCCGCTCCTTCATGAGCTTGAGAGTGTGTTCGGAGAGCCTCTTGTTTTGATCTGTTCGACGTGCCTTGAAGAACTTAGACCCGGTCGTAAACACAGTTTCCACGAACCCATCGTTGTATTCGTTCACTGAGCTTTCCAGGCACTCGAAGCGGATTTGGAGTTCAAGCTAAAAGCTCTCGGGATTTTGGATCTGACTTCATCAGTCGAGAACTTTTAAGCTTATGCCTCTTACCATGCGGTGAACGCGAATTGATCACCAAGACATTCAACATTTGCTTTTTGGTTGACACGATGAAGTCTCATTTTTAGTTGTACCATCGGGGCTCTGCTAGATCCAGTTCCTGTGCTCACGCTTTCTGAAGAAGAAGATCGTCATGTAGAGGCTCTCCATCTCCATAAAACTAGCCAGTTGGTGACCCCGGTGATTCCAACGTCCTACTCCAAATTGCTCCACCTACAGCTCAAACCCCCAAAAATAGCATTTCTGTGAACTTTAACGTAAAGCAATAAAGTTCAAATTCGCGGTGAAAATTACCGGATTCAGGGACAATTTAACGTTTACTAGTACAAATCTACCGGGTACTGGTACAACTGGCCCTTTATTTTATTTTTTTGTACTTTTGTTAAAGTAAATTTATACTAATAAAATAAAAGAATATTACACTAAAACTAGTTTAAATTATCTCTCTAGTCATGTAATTATTTTTTTTGTGAGTCTTCTAGTTTTAGCATAGCAGACCTGCAAAGTCAGTGAATATCAAAACTTCACGGTTATTGGGCCGTTTACCTTACAAAAAAAATTACACTCTCACCTACTTTCTAGCCACATCACTCTTCACACAGGTCACCTATCGTTTTTTAGTTTTCCCTAGTCTTGTGAAGGGTGTAAAAATATTCTTAACGAAGCTAAAAGGCACTTGTTCTCCCCGTCATTGCATTTTTTTTTTGTTCTAACCCGGGAACCTTCTAGTTTCGGAGATAGATATTGAGGGAAAAAGTTCCAACATTTTCAAAAGTATTTTTAATGTAAGAACTTAACTCCACGACCCACACTATTGTATCCTGCACAATGTTTTGAGTGCGTTACATTAAGTATCGTACCGTAAAAACGTGATTTTTCACCCCAAAAAAAAACCCAGCAATAACTTTTGGGTATGGTTACTGAATTTGATGGGTGCAGAATGCTCGGTTAACAGCTTCTTGAAGAGTCTGTTTACACCCTGTATAGTCACGTGGTCGTACACTAAGATGTATAATTATACAGGGTGGTCGTAGGGGCTCTTTTTAATGTTTCTATGTGCATCATAACAAACATGATTCTATGTGTTTTGTGTTGTTTCATGCTTCTAATGTGATCGTGGCTTCACCATAGCCAGGTCTAGGTAGGCATGACAGTTTGCATCATTTTCTCTTAAAACCTTCGGACTGCCAATTATTGCTAAATTATATTTATTTAATACCGCGCTTGTAAGTTGTTTGTGGATAGGCAGAGTTAGTTATGGTGCGATTAGCTTCGTTAGTCCATCAAAGTAGCAATAGTGGTTCCTTTTTGTATTTTAATGCGTTTATCTTAAAGCTTAATTAATATTGAATAAGTTTACGTTAGGAATGACTTAGGTACTACCTCATAAAAGTTGAAATAGGAGGTAGAATTAACTGATTAATATTCCTTTAATGGCTAAAGTACCTAATCAAAATGTTTAAATTAATCTTAGTACCTACTAATTCAAATATCAGCAATACCATTAGGTACCATTGTTAACGATTTTTTGACACTATTTTAGTACCTAATTGTATTCCTATTTCCTGCACAAACCTATATACACTATAATAGGGTTAACAAAGGGCAATATGCTATCACACACGACAGCACGTCCTGCTTCTCGCTCTAGCAAACGAAGATTCTGAACGAAAGAAAAGGATAGGAGCATGGAAAAGAAAAGTGCGATGTTATACTGCTAGATGAGGTTGAACCCTTAGTAGAATTTTCTCAATTTTCTTCTACAGTTTCCAAACTTGCATCCACGTGATAAAATTAGTGAAAAAACGCACTCAGTCAAATAATCACCCTGTATAATACTAATATAGAGTGATTCTCAAACAATCATAGTGTGTTCATTTTGCTAGCACAATTAAACTATAAGGCCTGAATTCTTGTCGCGCTGAGGATCGGTCGCGCACGGTCGGTCGCTTCCGAATGTAATTGTGTAAATAGCACAATACTGACGCTGACGCCAGCGGCGATCGACAGCCGTATTGTGTTCTCACTGACTTTACGACCGACCGTACGCGACCGACCGTCAGCGCGACAAGAATTCAAGCCTAAGCAATCGCAACTCAGCACTAAATAACAAACAAAATGGAACTGCGCAATTTTCTCCCACACACTCACACTCAACTCACATTTATTATATCGACTGCAATTCTGCGAATATTTTTTATGTCTTAATTATCTTCAACTTGAGGGCATCGTAAAAAGCGCCACCCCCTTCTGTAGCAGCAGCCTGTGATTAACAAACAATAACCTTATAATAAATTATAATTAATATTTTCTGAATAAACAATTTCATACTGCGTCATCTTATAACGACTGCCGCTGGTTTTATGGCCTCACAGGGTCGAATTTAGAGCGATATTTTTATATGAGAGATTGAGATGTTCAATTTGATTGTCTGGGTAACGCCTACATGTTTTAATGTTTATTTGATTTGAAGATCTTCGACTGAGAACTTGAAATGATTGTGTCTTCAAAGTGCTTTCCATCATTGTTTGGCGTAGTTTTTTGCGTGGCAAAATACTATGAACCACACGGGTCCATCTGAAGATCTCACTTCATTTGAGACTGAAGCCGTGTGTGGGTGCGTGACCGTCTATTTCATTCCGAGGCCTCTACGACCCTCGGAAAGCAAGTTGAGCCGTTAGTCCCAGCTGTTATTTTAGATCTTTGATAAGTTATGGGCCAAAATATCTGACTAACAATCCTTACCCAGGGGTATCTGCATATTACGAAAACTGTAACCAATAACTGGGTTGTGGAAGTCTGATAGGTATCCGCGCCATGTAAAATACTGGTACATATTCAGTTATACCCAGTTTCAATGGAAGTCGATCCCGACATAATTATGTAGTTGGGAAAGGGCAAGACTGACAGATTTAAAAAAAAAACCAATGTAATAAATATCAGACAACCGTATATGGTATACTTTTCCAAAAGTTACTGAGCTGTCAGCCGCTCTAACCTTCAACTATAGACAGTTTTTCCTACCATTATTAGTTTATAAATAGCAGATCCTAATTTAGCTCAGACGTAACTGCATCATTCATACTAATAGACACTACATTGTTAAACCGAGCCTTATAGGTCTAAGTGCTGGCATATTAATTGTCCCATAGACCGACTGGAAGGAACGGTGAAGTAATTGTTCGCCATTCATTCATTCACTCCCAATCCGGCCCTGTGCTCACATCTTGAGCACGGTAATTAGTGAGCGACGACGCTTCAAGAATTGAGTCGAACTCATTCAATTCAAAATTATGCAACTTACAACCATTATGTTTTTATTACCAACCTTTTTAATGATGATCGGAGGCTATGACAAGTCGTAACAGCCATTTAATTTTCGTTACTTACACATAATTGGTGTACTGCATATATCAAGAACATTAAAACACGTTGGACCAGTATTCTGTGGCACTTATTCGATAAAGCGTGAAATTTTTTGCCTGTTTTGTTTGCATCTAATCATTACTGACATTTTATAGTGCTGAGAATGTGATAATACTAGTTATTATAAGCGCTATTATTAACGATTAGTTATTTTAAATTTACTATGACGATGGGCGGAGTATGTTGATATTGGCAGCATTGAAAACGTAATTCAGAATGCTATCATTAAAAGGGCATTGATTTGATTGATGATCGATGGATGGAATTTGCTTAAAATTGATTAACTTGAGATGTGTCATTCACGCCAGTATCTCAATTGTCATCGACAAGCTAACAAGAGGAATATTCGCGCCAGAACGTGTATCTTTGACAGATTAAGGTCCATGTTCACCGAAAAGATAACTGTCTTATTATCTAAAAACAGCTGTCTCTGTGACATGTTCCCATAAAAAAATGGCTTTTAAACAGCTGGTTTTAAATAATCAGTCCGTCATCTTTTTGGTGAACATGGACCTAAGTTTACGCTACGCTTTCGTCTCTGTATTTTTATCATAAGAAAATAATATAATAGACAATCGAACAAGACATGCTGTATCGACCCAATAAATTGGGATTAAGTAGGTACCTAAAAGCAGGCAGATGATCACCGAGTTATATCTATTGGAATATATTCTTTTGATTTCTCGAAAGACTCACAAAAAACATCGGCTATAAACTAGACAAACTAGATAAGCCCTAATAAATAAACTAACTTTTTACCGAATACACGCAGAGAAATTGGTGACAAACAGAACTACTAAATCGAATAGTTAAATTAGGTCACAATATTTCTAGTTTGAAATACTTGGTCCTTGTTATCTCTACGACTAATTAATCACTCCTACTAATCGTATGTTTCATTTTATTATTTGATTAATGTAGCTCACAAAACAATGTTATTAAACTAAAACATCAATAATTATAGTATCATAAACAATTATTATGTTAATATATAAATAATGTATTGTATGTACTAAGAAACAGGGATTCGCAGTTACTAAATGAACTAGTTCCGGTTAATGATTTACAATGTTACTGGTGGACTACGAGTGTATCTGTAATTAAAACAATAATCTTTTTATTACAACTACATTATAGTTTGCTGTACATATCGTTCTAAGTGTCGTACAGTATTCGTTTAGTTTGATTTACTTTTTAAGTGGCGATAAGACTTTACAAGAATATTATAGTAAAAACCACCCCGGAAACAGTAAACGGTAAAATGTATGTATTAATCCGTGCTATTCTGTTAGCGTGTTTTAGAATATTTAAAATAATAATGTTATAATTACAATCGAGGTGGTATTCATAGCGAAGTATCTTGTTCTGTAAACTGTGTTTTTGTAAACAATCAAAAAACTTGTTGACAGTCCGCAGCGCGACTCCCGCGCTCGCGCCCCGCCGCCATTATTGTTGTGTTTTCGACAGCGCTGAACGTAGTATTTTAGTCCAATTTGGGTTTGCTTATTAATTTTTTCGTGTAATTATTTCAAAATTAATTGACGTGATGTCTGCAGTTGACGTTATATCCCACATCTATTGCAGCAGTGGGATTTACCTCAACATATTCATGCTGAAGGAAAGTTGAAGGTAAGTTGGTACCTTTAAAGGACTAGGACTGTATTTAAATAAGTGATTTTATTGATGGTGTCGCGGCTGTTTTTTGGCCGCGACAACTGCTTTATCTCCGGGTCTGTTGGGGTTATTGTACTCTCATGTGGCTGATGCAGCCAATCTTCTTGTTGTACTCGTAGTATTCATAGCTATGATTAAATTCAAATAAGTAAGTAGGTACTTACATAATGACTTAATTATCATCATAATCACCTAGGTATGCTAATTTTTTTAAAATAAAATTTGGTAATAAATATTTGGTGTTTTTTTTCAGCTGTTGAAGAATTTACTCTTAAAATCGAACGAAGGACGAGGCCTGCTAAATTTATATTCAGAACAAGGAGAATTATTAATGGGCGAAGAAAACCTATGTAATAAAAGACCTAATGGAATCAGACCCAAATAAAAGAATAGAAAGTTTACTGGAACAGCTTCTAAGCAAAGGTGCGTACCTACCTCCTAGGTTTTTGTAAATAGTACCTACGTCACATATAAAAATATAAATTACTTATAATTTGTCGTCTTGTTTGTAATTATATTATACAGTATTAAAATGTACGACATAATTCAAATTATGGTTGGTAATTTTAATATTTTAATTTTATTTACTTGGTCTTTTAATTTTAAGGTGATGAAAATTACGAGGAAATCGAATTAGTATTAGCATACATGCTTGTGCTGCTGTTTCTGGGAAACCCAACACACAGGACGAAAAAGCAAGTATGGCGGCCATCCTAAGCTGAAATGAAGGATGGCTTCATTACACACGAGCTGAGACCAATGCACGTGCAGGTTGCAAATAAAATATTGAAATATTTAAAATACGATGAGAGTGATTATAAAATTAAATTTCATTTTCCTATGTACTTAATATTTTTTATTTTTTATTCCCAGAATCTAACTACTGATGGCTCTATGGACTGCGTTTAGATGGAGCGCCTGCAATCTAGTGTACTTACAGTACTAACGGGTCCTCTCAGGCTTTTAGGAGACAAAAATACAATTTTATTTTACTTATACTAAGACAAATAAAATTGTATTTTTGTCTCCTAAAAGCCTGAGAGGACCCGTTAGTACTGAAAGTACACTAGATTGCAGGCGCTCCATCTAAACCAGTAGGTACTGCATACGAAATAGTAGCTGTAACCTAGCTAGGATGCTAGCATTACAATGTGTATTGTACTTGTTACAAAAAACCTAAAGCTAGCGTTGCAATACGAATAGTTATCACTAAAGTTCACGTCGTTATGTTACACGAATTCATTAGTAGATACAGCAAAGTATTTAGTAAAATAAAAAAAAAGATGTTTATGTTTACCTGATTGCATAGTAGTCCTTACGATCGATCTAGTAATGTCTACTTGACGTATGGTTACAATTACATTGATATTGTAACAGGCACGTTATTTGCCTTGTAGTGAGTATTATATTGTTTGGTCAGTTACACTAAACTCATAGTTGTCATTAATAAACCGATAGGTAAAGATAATAACAGAATGGTTTTTATAATGTCAACTCGCGAGTCTTGCTGTCACGGTTGCAAACAGAAGTTCTAGTTACAGCAGCGTTTTTTCTCGTTTAGGTAGCCAGATATTTCTCTGCGTGTAGCATTACAGTTGAAGTTCGATTCGATCGAATGCTTTATTAATGTCAATATCCCACTTTTTACCCATCAAATGCCCCATTTATGTGTTCAACTCGTTAAAACTGCCCTTAGCCTTTTAAAAATATGCTCTATTTGGAAAACACTCCATAAAATGCTGTATTTAATCCCATAATTGTTCGATTGTCCAAGAATTGCTAGAAAAACGTTCTTGTTGAACGGGCGAGTGGTGCATCAATAATGCTTATTTACCGGAAAATGGCTAGAGATCACATTTTCTTGCTAATTAGTCAGTCGTGTTGGTAATTTTCAAGTGATTACTGATGGATGGCTAATACGCTGACGCGCCATGAATTCTGCATGTCATATTATCCGCCAATCTTACATTACATTGTAGCTTTAATAAGTCTGACACCCGATGCGGAGAAAATTTAATTGTTCCGTCCATTTAAACTGTCCTATTGTTCTGCTCGAAGAAAACGTTGAAACAAACACCTCCTAGTTTGTATTAGAAATTAATAGAAACATTAATACAATTCAACTAGCATTTTAATTAGAAACCTGCACAGCGGAACACATTTAATAGACTGCTAATTAATTTACACACAGGTGGGGAATAGACAAGTAAAATTCTACATTCAACAAAGTAGTTAGTATACGTTACACACACAACAAAGAGTAAAACAAACGACAGCAGAACAGTTAGTTAACGTAATACGCTTATCGGCTTCCCGGGCATTTATTCAGCAGAAAAACGAGCGAACACAAAGTAATTTATTCAATAACAAACAGAGATTACAACAATCCAATTAAATCGCGACATTGACAACTAAATCCTATTAAGTAGCCCAAACGGCACGCTTAATTGGCGGCCATTACACAAAATGCTCTATGGTCTGTCATCGCTGCACAAAATGGCGCGCGCGGGAAAATAAATACGTTTAGAGATGGATATTATATCTTCATTAACGTTCGGTAGCGAGCATTGATATGTCCGCAGGTGGGGGCTATTGAAATTGTTGTATTTTATCACCGGAGCGCCGCGGATAGGCATTCAGGGGATAGTCTTCGCCTTATTGCCTTCAGTACGTATTGAGTCGTTGAAGGTCGAGTCAGAGAAAGTTTTTTTATTTTGTAGTTGATGTTTATGATGATGATTAGTTTAGTAAAAGCCTGGTTTCTTTCGTCTAAAAATATAATATAAGTACATAGAATAAATATCTACACACGTTCTGGTTGTCTTTTATTCACTTACTAGTTAATTCATAATCCTCTCCTTCTCTACTCTAGGATCTATTTTCTTCTCCAGTAATCATATACTTTACCCATTTGCTAGATTGCCTTTCCGAAACATCAAAACAGTAAAAAGTAGACTTTCTACCGTGTCTTGTTGTCTATGGTCGTAGATTTATCTTAATTTATTTTCATCCTTTCTGTATAATATCTAGCTATAGCAAAATTTTAGCCGCCCATAAACTTAATGGCAAACTTCTTAGGAGACTTCTTGTAACCTCGTCCACCTAAGGGCTTTAAACATTTTTTTACATTATTATTAAAATCCGATTACTTACGTCATGATTCTTTGGCCATCAAATAATTAAACATTACGTACCTAAGGGACACCGAGGCACACAGGAACATCATTCTGAACCACATCCACCGTCCACCTCATCATCATTTCAGCCGAAAGACGTCCAATGCTGGACATAGGCCTCCCCCAAGTGTCGCCACATTGACCGATCCCGTGCGACTCGCATCCAACGGATTCCCGCAACCTTCACCAGGTCATCGGTCCACCTAGTGGGAGGTCTTCTAACGCATCGTCTTCCGGTTCCGGCCATCCGTTCTGCGAGCAATGTGCTCTGCCCATTAGCACCGTCCACCTATCTGGTTTTAATAGTTATCACTCTACATATTATAAAAACAAAGTCGTCCGCCGCGTCTGTCTGTCTGTTCGCGATAAACTCAAAAACTACTAAACCGTTTTTCATGCTGTTTACACCAATGGATAGAGTGGTTCTTGATAAATTAATAAATATCGCTGGACATTACATACCTACATCCATCTACTGCCACACTAAGCAACGAGGCTTGTGTCGTGGATACCAGATAGTTGATTTCCTACATACCTAGATACTATTTTTTTTTTAAAATATATACTTATTATATATATAAACATCCATGACTCGGAAACAAATGTCCATGTTCATTACGCAAACATTTGCTCCTACCGGGATTCGAACCCGGGACCCTAAAAACGTAAGGCAGCCTCACTACCGTTGCGTCATTCGGGTTGTCGAAGGAAGGTAATTTGTACGCGGGCGAAATCGCGGGCATCAACTTGTTATAACTAAATCTGTTATTCCCCACTGCCTCGATGTTCTAGATCTGACTGCAGAGAATAATGTCCTGGGGTTCATTTCCCGGGTGGGGAAACCTACTATTACGTAATCCACGAAGAGTTAGTCTTCAGGGATTATTGGCGTGATCATCAACATCATCTGCCGAGCCTTTTACCAACTATGTTAGGGTCGGCTTCCAGTCTAACCAGAGGCAGCTATATATCAGTATTTTTCATGGAGCGACTGCCTATGTTCATCATCAGCCTATTAATGTTCCCACTGCTGGGACACAGGCCTCCTCTCTATGAGAGGGAATGGGCTATATAATCCACCACGCGGGCCCAGTGCGGGTTGATAGATCATCACATAATGTCTTCGAATTTTCGGTTCTAGGACATGCAGGTTTCCTCACGATGTTTTCATTCACCGTTTTGAGAGCAGTGGTGATGAAATAACTTACACAAAGTAATGCAGCTGTCTCGGTTCGAACCCACGACTAACTGTTCGTAAGTCGGGGCCGCCACCACTGGGCCACCGCTGCTCCTCCGATATTATGTTATTAACTACTAAATCTTCCAAACGTAATTTTGTAATTACAAAATTCTAATAATCACATATTTAAATTCAACATTTTGTATGTTAATAGAGGTGCAATATGTTAATAATAAGTTCAAGCAATGCTATTCAAATGCACAAAGGAAATCGAAAAATTAACATGCGAATTGATTTTATTACGTATTTAACAATGCAATGAAGTCTGTAAGGTTAATTCATATGCATTATATCATTTAATGATTAGGTAAGTAATTAAATTAGTTTTTTTATATGCTAGGTACCTACCTTGAATACCTACATATAATTATTTACGTAATTTTCTACAGTAAGCCACCGATTCACTGTCTTTTTTTTTTGTGAATTGCGTCCTTATGCATAATTTGTCATCTGTGTTACCTTTTCCCAACTACCTATATTGGTCGGCTTCCAGTCAGTATTTTGCATGAAGTGACTACCCTCCACAAGCCAGTTACTTTTGAGTAATACGTTACGAAACCCCTTGGTAAGACTGGTTGTCAGATATTCGAGCCACTGACTACCTATATAACGACTGTCAAAGATCTATAAATGACAGCCGAGACCAACAGCAAAACGTGCTTTCCGAGCCACGCACAAAAGTCGGTATTTAATGGGTGGTCGTCCATTCAGGTTGTCGTCGTAACGAGTTCCTAACCCAGAAGCCGAAAGTTTGACATCCAGGGGGTATCGTACCTATTAGGGCATGCCACGATAGTGGCGATAAGTCCCCTCTTTGAGGAGTGGCTTGAGAGGCGCCACGGCGTCCTCACCTTCCGCCTGACGTAGGTCCTCACCGGGCACGGATATTTCGGGGGGTTCCTGCACCGAATTGGGAGGGAGGAAACGCCCGGGTGTTTCCACTGCGATCATCGACCGGAGGACACGGTGGAGGTGTGTCCCGCGTGGGCGTAGCAACACCATGTCCTCGTAGCGGCGATCGGCGGAGGCGACCTCTCAAGTCCGGCCCTGGTTCAATGCATAGTCCGGAGCGAGACGGAATGGGAAGCCGTCACCTCCTTCTTCGAAGCAGTCATGCTAGAGAAGGAGGTGGCGGAACGCGAGAGGGAGAGCGCTTCTCACCCCAACCGCCACGGGAGACGCACCGGGCGTCGGGGGCCACGTGGTGGCTACCGGCCACCGTAGACTCGGGCCTGTAGACGGTTATAGCTATGGGCTAGCTCGCCGTCCGTCCGTCTTATGACGACAGGCCGTGTCGACGGCGCGTTCGGTTTGCACGCGCGCCTCAAAGAGATGTCAGCAAAGTGAAGGGCCCCGCAAGGGCCGAAGCCTGCCGGGGCTGCGGGACTATTCGTAAGAGATACCGCAGCCCCGGAACATAAAGGGCGAGGAAGGAACATGGATGGTTTTTAGTCAGTAAAAGTCTGACACTCCCTTCCGCTCCGCCCAGAGTGGAATCCAGCATTTGATGATTTCCAATACGTAAAAAAAAGGAATGGGTATCGTATTACCCAGTTACAGGCATGTGGAGTTCAGATAGGCAGTCGCTTCGTGTAAAATACTGGTACTCAGCTGCATCTGGCTAAACTGGAAGCCGATCCCAACATAGATGATGATGGATTACATTTGCAAATATAATTGTGAAATAATTCATAGATAACATTGTTCTTATATTACCTAACTGGAAACAACTCATAACCCTGAAAAAAACTACACAAAACAACAATAAAACCACACAACTACCACAAAATCCAACATTCACCACCAAAACTTAATTAAAATTTGAATTAATCGCGCGATTGATTTCACCGTTAATAGGCTCTTTAGCGGCCGGAAGTGAGACAATAGGTCCGGCCATAGTGTGATTATACAGTCCAGTGAATCGATGTTTTAATATTCAAATCGATTGGACCGATTCAGCATGTGATGTTATCCAGCTAATGACACCGCTGGCGGTTTAATGAATGATGATAACAGAATGATAATGTATGGAAATGTACTCGATGTTAATGTTTGTTATTGTTTTTGTCGGAAGTATTTATGTGATTTTGGTTACGTTTCAGTCTCGAGAGCCGCTCGGATCTTCAAGTTAAGCCTCGTGCTTAGGTTGGTCTGTGGATGGGTGACCACTCATTCCATACCGAGTTTCAGCCGTGCCTCGCAAAGCACGTTAAGCAGTTGGTCCCAACATTTATAGATCTTTGACACTCGTTACGTAGGTAGTCAGTGGCCCAAAAATTGTGAAAGCCAGTCTCACCAAGAGGTATCGTATTACCCAGTACTAACTGGGCTGTGAAGCTCAGATAGGCAGTCGCTCCATGTAAAATATACCAGTATTCAGCTGCATCTGGTTAGACTGGAAGCCGACCCCGACATAGTTGGTTAAAGGCTAGGCAGATTATAAGGATGGTTAATTTTTCAAAAAACAATTGGATTTAATCTGTCAGAGTACGTGTTATTTGCAGGTATGGCCAGAAACGATGGCATGCCATAGTCACTATGTGTAGGTGGCCTAACCAGATGTCAGAGTTATGTTCCGTCCATGGGCTTCTGATTTGGCTTTACATGCCGTTAAGAAATATCTCTCAGGCATGTCATACTGGTTTTCTCACCATAATCACTATTTATGTAGTAATAGGTCTACTAGATTGTTACAAAGCATCGATCACACCAAGTTACAAAAGACTCCTTTTTGTCGAGTCACTTTTATTGGCACAACAATCTTGACACTAAAGAGTCCATTGAAAACTCTGAAAAGCTCATTCAAAAGAAACGGTCCTCAGACCAGTCAGGTGTTGTGTCTGGCGGGGTACTGACCGACGGTTTTTTTCGGGTCATTCCATGTATATCCTAATCTATAGAATAACTAGGCTTGAGTAATGTAAGATATTGCGTGACGTAAGCTATAATGCATAGTTCGTATGTGGCTTTATAGATGCACTTTGGATTCAATGTCTGCAGGAAAACTCAACAATATCTGCCCTTCTTGAAAGACTCATTGTTGCTTCCATTTTGGGACAAGCACGCCACACTATTCCCAAACCACTGCAACTCTTGAAAGCCAGAATTAACAGTGGCGACCACCAGAAAAGCACATAAACAATGAAGCTCGACGAAGTTCCAGAGAATCAATGTATCGCTGTTAGATGTCTAGAACATTGACAAAAAGGCCAGGCAGCAAACTTGAAGGAAAATAATTTACTCTTAAAGTTACGAAACAGAAAGACAGAGAGAAAAAGAATTCAGGGACATGACAAAAACATGAAACATAACGCATAACAAATATTTATAAATACAACAGGCCGGAACAAAAAAGCTGACAGTCACAACGTGCAAACGTTGTGACTACGACAAGCAGGCGACCACTCGGCATGATGCTGTGCTATGGAGGGCTGCAACATAGCGCTGGTGGGAGCAGCATTTTTGCTTGCCAATTGTTACTGACACCGGGTTCACAGCCCCGTCACATACGTATTAAGCCGCGTTGACCCGATCAGAGTATGCTTGGACCGAGTGGACTCGGGTACCTACTCGGGCGCACTCGTATTGTGGCCTCCTTCCGAGTGCGCTCGGATTATGGGTTGCCACAATTAGAATTGGGTCAGAGTGGGTACCCTAGTCCACTTGGTCCGAGCATACTTTGATCGTGTCAACGCGGCTTTAACCCATACTATTCGTGGACATACTCCCAAACTCACAGCCGCCAAGGTGGTCTGCGAAAGACATCCGTACACGACAACCGCACGTTACCACCGAAACCGCAACGTTACTGAATAACGAGCATTTACGCTAATAACCAGCGCACACGCACTTAAACTTTCAAAAGCTCTTCCTGTGCAAACACGGCCGTAGTAATTTTAACCGACAGAATAACTGTGTCAGTCATAACTGACGTTTTGCACGGTCGATGCGTAGTTTAACCGTAGTTAAACTAACGGTCGAATTTCACACTGAATGATGTCTAGGAAACGGATGTTAATGCGAAACTCGAGTCGTGTAAAAGTTGTTAAGAGTAATTTTGTACTACGGATTTTATGGGTATTTTACAAAATTGCAATCTACTGCAATTCGGGTTCGTTCGAGGCGAAGCGTTACAGGGTTTTCCATCAGGAATTTCTCGGTAGCAGCCTGGATTAGTGCCTGGTTGATGGCAATAGGATCACCCCTATTACCTGGGATTTAAACATAACTGACAAAATGTAGGTTGTTGTAGTAGTAGGTACACTTCTGCCACACCCCTCGTGGAAGACAGGCGTGATGTCGAGTTATGACGTAACTATAGCCATCATCATCATCATCATCAGCCTATAATGTTCCCACTGCTGGGACACGGCCTCCTCTCAATGAGAAGGAATGGGCTATAATCTACCACGCGGGCCCAGTGCGGATTGGTAGATGTCACATGTTCGAATTTTTGGTTCTAGGACATGCCGGTTTCCTCACGATGTTTTCCTTCACCGTTTTGAGAGCAGCGGTGATGAAATAAATTACACAAAGTAATGCGCCTGTCTGGGTTCGTACCCACGACTTACTGTTCTTAAGTCGGGGCCGCCACCACTCTGCCACCGCTGCTCCTCGGGCCACCGCTGCTCCTGGTAGTGTTATTAACTAGTGGTATTAACTAGTGGTAGTGTTATTAACTATAGCCATTACCTGCTAACTAGATTACACTAACTTACCGTGACAATTTTGTACTTTTTATTTCATAATCACTGACAAGTAACAGTACTCGCTCAAAATATACTAAAGCCCGTTTGCTACTTACTTACGTATTACTGTCAGTTAATATTCCACGTCTCGCAGCTAGTAGCTAGTAGTAGCTTGAAATATCCAATCCGTGCGAACTACCTCTCGCTTGATTCGTGGAAAAATCAAAGAAAGGTTTGTGACGTTTTGTTTGCAACCGTCGGTCAGGAAAAATGTCTAACAGACAGAGACAGCGACCTACTGAAACCGAACAGTAAGTTATTGAACACGGCCGTAAGAGATTTACGAGTAATTCTCAAGAATTAGGTACCTACTCGTAAATCACTACCTATACTTTTAGCATCTTTTGCACTGTGATCAGTTAGTACTTGTAATGAGTCAGATTTAACACTAGCCATAGGTTCTTTGCTCCCTACATTATGCTTATAAGGAGTATTCCTAACTATATCTCACCTACCTTAAATGGTAGTGTTATTAACTTGTTAATAAGTTACTTACAGTTGCTTCATTAGCGGTCCTTAGTTGTATTTGGAACTGTTTTGTTCTTTATAAGTGTTCTCACCTATTTTCTTACCTGAGTTTGAATCTACACCCGTAAGCACAAGGTCTTTATTTAAGTAGCTTGACAGTCGTTACAGAGAGGGATCAGTTGACTAAAGAGCCGTAGTCAGTGGTCCGTAAGCCTGACAGCCAGTCTCACCAAGAGGTGCAGTATTACCCAGCACTAACTGGGTTGTGGAGGTCAGATAGGCAGTAGCTCCATGTAAAATACTGGTACTCAGCTGCATCCGGTTAGACTAGAAGCCGACCCCAATAAAATTGGTAAAAGGTTGCACAGAGTAGATTAATAAGCATTATACTAAATTCTTTCTAAGATACCTTCTCTTTCTCCAGCAGGTGCTCCCAGTGGTCCTCCCGTGGTTCGCTGCCAGCTTCGCAAGCACAAGCCGAACCGCAAGCCTCGGACGCCCTTCACCACGCAACAACTCCTGGCTTTGGAGAAGAAGTTCCGAGACAAACAGTATCTGAGCATTGCCGAGAGGGCGGAGTTCTCTTCTTCGCTTAGACTTACTGAGACACAGGTGAGGGTCGAATTTATGCTTATGACTGCCATAAAAATAATGAGAAGGTCTTTATGTCCCATAGTGGAAGATGAAACCATAGATATTTCCCGTTCTACTTCTTAGGAGGCGTTCAAATCGATCAGTGTACGTAGCTTCTGCGGTTTCTAAAGGGCCAATTCAGGTTATGTGAAATATTTTAAATCGATGTTTACCTAATTTGAATGCATGGAAACGATCTTCATAATTTTGATGATACACGACTACGAGTATTCAAAAAATGGGTAAGCGATCCCTGGGCATCCCCCAACATTTTTTCGATGATGTGTTTGTGGATCTTATCACCCATGTTTTTTACTAATCATCGTGGTTGCGACACAAAACCGAGATGTTAATATAATCATCTGTAACGATCGTTTTCGTAACAAGCCAGTTGCCAAACAGAAATCCCTCAGTTAGTCACAAAACAAACTAGCTTCTAACAGAACTCCTAATTCCAGGTAAAAATATGGTTCCAAAATCGCCGCGCGAAAGCGAAACGATTGCAAGAAGCTGAGATAGAAAAACTAAGGCTATCCGCCCGGCCCCTCCTGCCGCCTTCCTTCGCGTTATTCGGTGGAGGGGGGGCACCTCCGCTCTTCGCAGCCATGGCAGCTGCCTCAAGACCACAGCTGAGCTTCCTCGGAGGTCCTCCAAGCCATCAACACGCGATAAACATGAATATACTTAATTCTCTACAGCCACATTGACGAATGGATCACGCGGCAACGCGTGAAGCGAACGATCAGCCGCCATCTTGAAACGGTGTGTTCGAAATTTAAATTGAAAGGGTCCCTATTCCGATTTAAGTGCAGTGTTTTGTTTATTGCTGTGAATTTTGAATCGCCCATTGTAATGGAAACGCTTTCTTCACGCTCTTGTTCGATCTACAAATTGTATCGGTCTTTTTGTTCAAAGCTATAATTCGCATCTCTGCGATTATCTAATTCATAAGTCAACGTGAAGTAGTGGTGAAAAATATGTTTGTAAGATGCTCTGATTATACTTTAGCGTAAATGCAAAGTGTAGGTAAAGGCAAAAACAGTATGCCTAGAAATTTCAGATTTCTAAACCGTCGCGACGTTATCACGTAGTGGAGCATTGAGAATAGGGACCAAAAACACTGGTGTTCGAGAATCCAAAGTTTAAAAAGTGAAGGACAATGTTTGAAAAAGAAATGTGTTCCAATTTCAAAATAAACTCTGTTCGTTTAGTGAGTTCCCAGAACATAGGGTGTGGACACATTTAAGAGAATAATTTCTCAAGTTTTAGATACTAAGCGATGATAATATTGTAGCTGAATTAAACCAGTTAAAATTCAAAAATATTAACTTGTGTGCATAAACTCCTTGTAGCAAACCTTTTTGTTACTCGAGTTGAAAAACTCTTTGTAAGTGCAATTTCTCAAAATGTTGGTAATTTATAGCGCTGGATAGAAAATTGAAAATAAGGTTACGTTTATATACTTAAAGAATAAATAATGTCTACTTAGTCATTTACGGAATGTTTTAGTAAATCTATTTTGAAGTATTCAGCACATTGAACTATTATTTTTAATAAAATATAATATACTTACCTAGTTTATATACCTACTTCGTCAAATAGCTTCAAGCCACTGTCTAATATTCATAGTTATAATTCCTTGCCAATGTCGCCAAATTCTGATATGTTAACGAAGAATTCTACATATTCCATTTTTTTTAAATAACACTGTTTTACCTAATAAAATAAATCATGTCACTCAATTTAAAGACTTCTTTGCCATCAAATTTTGTTAATTACAAGTAATATAAAGACTATGTTTTTTTCTTAAGTATTAAAAGTAAATTCTTTAGAGGTCTGCTCAAGTGGCTATGGACTATGTTTATGTTAAGTATATGTATTCCTTCTAATTCTACCTCTTTTCTTTTCCATTTTATTCTTCCCCATGCCATTTAATAAAATATTTGAGCCGACATTATCCTATACCTAACTATACGGATGTAAGCTATAAGGTTTCTGTACTTAAATATGTTTAAGTAAACTTACTGATGTGCAAATATAATGTAAATAATATTTAAATAAATTATTGTATACGTAAGATCGAGTACATATGTATTACTTTTAAGTATATTTCTAAAGCATTAGATTTTTTAAAACGAATCACTGATCATAGATTTTGTGAACATGACTTTTAGATCATTTTTATTGGAAACAACATAAATTTCATAAAAGCTTATGAAAACAACATATTTTAATTTAAATGCATCTACCTATTTACTTTCACTACTACTTTTACTTTAACTTTTTAGGTACAAAAACTTCCAATCCTAACTCACCCAACTGAATAAAATTATCCCAAATGGCAATATGGCGTCTATTTTGGCGCGAAAACTTCACATGTCGTTTCCAATATAAAAGCTCTTTATAAACTACTAGTTTAAGCCATAGTTTTATCACAATAAGTACTTGAAAAAGTTAAGTTTAATCGCTTTTGTGTCATATTAATTAAAAATCATACTTATTTATTACTTTTTTTAATTTGACGACTGATTTTGTTAGGAGCAGCGATGCAGCGTTCCAATATTGATAGAATAGATGTCAAGCAGTAGAGTTAAAGTATTGAACATGATCACAGCTCTTTTGACGCAAGACTAAAAGGAACCCATCTAATTTTTTAGATAAAAACATCCGAATTGAGAACCTCCTCCTTTTTTAGAAGTCGGTTAAAAAATACAAAAACTATTTCTCTTACCTTTACCAACAACGCCCTTTTATCAGTCTTTTAAAAACATACAAACATCATATAAACTATTAAATTGTGAGAAAATCGTTGCTCATAACAATAAAATGTCACTTAAAATCTGTACAAAAATGTAAAAGTAATAGTTTATCTGGTTTAATTTGAATCTATGTTAATAATCGCCTTTTATAGAACCCTAAACATAGTAGTGGACTATGCACTACTTATTTGTAAATTATTGATTAAATTATAAATTCGTTATTAGTACAATCATGTGGTTTTATTCAAACTTTTACGTAGGTATGTCCTGCCATAAATATAAAAAACTTACATACTTAAGTATTAAACTAACTAGCTATTTGTTTAGTTAGAAATTGTAGAGCAATTATTTATTGATAATGTTCTTATGGCCCGCGTTTGTTAATAAATATCGATCTTATCATTTCTATTAATATTTTTTTAAATATCAAAAGTCCATTGTAGTACCTAATTTAAAAATATTCCTATAGTCAACATTAATATTGATAAAAAATAGCCAGCGTCCGCTATAAATCGGAGGAGTCGTTACAAAAAATAATGCGGCCCTACCTTTATCAGCGACCATAAACTAAAACATTTTTTCAACCATAAACAACACAGATAAAATACTCGTCAAATCTATCACAATTTACCATAAACTACTCGCGTTTCTACTCGAGTGAAAGTCTATGAAGACATCGACCATAAAGTTTATCAAGGAGTCCTTATATGTCTTATTATGGGGTAGGGACGCCATAACTTCCTGTTCCACTCACTAATTGGTGTCTTTGGCTAAAAACTTGCTGCGCCATAATGAATGATAATACTTTTAAATGCAGAGATTTGTATGCCGCGTCGGTTAGTGAACGCGCTTGCAGACATTAATTACTTATTATTTTGTGAACTAGTTGATGCCTCGGGTTTTGGTGTGGTTCTACGAAAGACTCAATTAAATTAATGTACGAAATATCGAAAAAAAGAAGGTACTTACTCTTTACATTTTTGAGTAAGAGTTATTGCAAACAGTTCAACGTCATAATATGCATCACAGACAGTAAATTAAATAGAATTTTATCGAAATGAGTAAATCACTTTTCATTACTCATACTCGGAAAGTAGGTCTGAAGTTGCCTGAGGAGCGGGTTGAAAGTTACACTTTTCAGCCCTAGGGAAAATCACTTTCAACTGACAGCTGTCAAATTATTAAAAAAAAACTAGTTCCATTTTCACATTTCTATTGCACTAAGTATGTTCTGACTTCTATACAGCCTCTTAATTACAGCGCGATGTAAAATTGAAATAACATAAAATTCAGTATTAATTAAAGAAGACATATTTTTTAAATAGCTTAGTTATAATTAAGTTACTAATATTTCTTTGAAATAACATAGATTTGGGTAAAATATTTACTATTTTTTCAGTGACGGAAGTGAAAAATAAAGGCTGAATAGCCAGCCACAGAAAAAAAAACAAAATAGACGGGAAAGCGGCAATCCGATCTTCATTTTTTTTTTCGAGTTGTTTCGTGTTTTTGTTTTTATTTTCCTTGTATTCGTAATGAAAAGCACAGTGTTTACCTCGGGTTACAGACTTATTTAGTCCCTCGAGCTATTAGCGCCCGCGCTACGCTTGGGCGCCAAACCCCGTCTCGGGACTAAATAAGTTACTTTCACCCCTAGGATAACAATGTACTATTGATTTGGGTTGTAAAATATTAACACAAAAGTTGAAATTGGGCCCGATCGATCACCTGATGTAATGCAGGTTTAATTATTATTTTATAACTAAAGTGATGTGATGACAAAATAAATAATTAGTCCGAGCGTTTTGGTTAACATATAATTTTTCTCTAGGCTTTTTTATTAGTTCCCAGTTTAGTGATCAGTTAAGCACTGATTGAAAAACACAATTAACTCCACCTTAGTAAGCCCTTAAGACTTGCCTGGTCGCAAAAGAGGATGCAAGAGAGATTGTGGTAGGAAAAATAAATACCCATGTGTCTATGTAATAATTATTCTAAATCTGAACAAAAACAGACAACCTAACGAACTTAACCAATCATACAACATAAACATTTAATTTAAGGACCTAAGCATCTACTTAGACCCCTACCAGAGAGTACCAACAAAAACCTACCTCAGCGTAACGTACAACAATTTTATTACAAGTATATAAATATATTTACAAAAATGGCCGTTACTGCGGGCTGGTAATTTATTGTAATTGGCCAGTTTATTCGTAATGACGGCCGTCCTACTAACTTATGGGGAACATGGCCAGCGTAAGTTGAGTCGTGGCAACCAGCCTAATGGCGCTAATTTCTTTACTTCGATTGGATCTTTCGTTTACCTACCCATCTTAACGGTTTTACATAAGTTATAGATAGACTTATTGATAGATAATTGCTGGTCTTCTTTTTCTATGTGGTTATTCCCTAACTCGGTGTCAGAGTTTTTATGCCGCCCTCTGACTTGGCTTTACATGCTGTCAAGAAATATCTCTCAGGCATGCTGGTTTTCTCACGCTGCCTGGAGCGTAATTCTGCTATTTTAATAAATTCGTAACTCCAACACGATTCCATTTTCATCCCATTGTCATTTTGCTTAAAGTTCGTAATCTGCTAAATTCACAATGGTCGATCGATGGTCTCGTAATAAAATTGTGTTTTAATGGTATTTTCGTATTGCCATTATTATAAAACCATTAGTACAAATGGTTTTCGAAATCTACTACTAAATGCGAACATTTATTCATGCCAGATTTCATGTACGAGATTAATATTCTATGTCATTTCTTTCAATGGAGTGTCAGTGGTTGTTCATTGAGAAGTCATAATGACGCCATTATATTAGTAGATTACCAAACTTTTCAAAACTTGACAGAACTTGATCATTGTGACTTCAATGATCGCCAATTCTGACGCTATCGTAATAGCAGAATCGAGGCCCTGGTAAAATTTGGGGATAGTAAGGCACTCCTGCCTAAGCCTTCAGGTATTATAAGCGTGATGTTTTGTTGAAATAGGTAATGCAATGCATAAATACTGTAATGAGGACGGATGACATGCTTGTGATTAAACGAGTGATGGATATGAATGTCGATGGATGTCAAAGGAAACATTTGAAGGTTTTTATGAGGAATGTTATGAAAAAAAGGAGTAACCGATGCCGTGACCTCTGACAGGGGAGAATGGAAAAGAAAACGTTATGTGCCGACCCCAAATATAATGGGACATGATGACCATGCATTTGCTGTGCCCGACAGGGTCCATAATGATCTCATTTTTAATTTACCACCTAAGTACTCATTGTGGAATGCAAATAAAGTTTGAGTATTGAGTATTGAGTATCTGCTGAGTACTAGAAGCACAGAACCTGTCGACGTGGTGACGCTTGGGGGCTTGGTTGTCATGACAAACACTTATAGGTAAGCTAAACCCCTTTTTTACGGACGGAAAATCATCAAATAACTTCTCCCACTGTGGGCTGAGCGGGAGGGAGTGTCAGACTTTTACTGAATAAAACCCATCTATGTTCCTTCCTCGCCCTTTATGTTCCGGGGCCGCGGTATCTCTTTCGAACAGTCCCGCAGCCCCGGCCAAACAGTCCCGCAGCCCCGGCAGGTAAGCTTATAAACCCTTGGAACTTGTAATAGTCTTTTGCAAGAGTCATCTTTCGTAATATTCAACACAGTATCGGGACAAGTTCACTATACCTTTTCTTGACAGGCTAGCCCCGACTTTTTTGGTACAACTAATAATAAATAGATGGTCATTGTCTGTACTAGATAGAGGTATGGATATATTATCAGATTTCAGTATTTATGTTGACAAGAAGGCTGCTAGGGTAAAATGGGATTAGGCAGTCACGTCAGCCGCATGCGCGATGACCGCTGGGAAAATGTCTCTACACGATGGGCCACGTTACTTCTTGGCTGTTTATGGACACCACTTGTTAATTCTTTCGTTTTATAAGGATAACTACTTAGGGTGCCTACAGTCTTGAGTCAAGACCCGAGGAAAAGGAGAGGTTTGGACAGATGTTATCGGTGTATGTAGTGAATAATATCTAATAACAAATCTTTTAGCTTCTTACCATACCTACTTGCCTTTCCTTTCAGCTTGTGTATTTGTGCTCCCTTCTTCGTCTTGCTCGCTTTGACTATAGTTTCAATATGACTATTCTGACTATGATAGACAACACTATTTTGACTCATGTGTGCACTCAGCCTTAGTTCCTTACATTTAAAAACTGTTTGCGGTACTTTTTACTCGTTCATCAATTGTTTTTGCATTAAAGTACGCAGTTAAGTAGATATTTATAGGTCTGTGCCATGATATTGTTTGCAATTATACAATTATTTGGTTATTGAGAGGCTGTCATTAAGGGGCAGTAATTATGTGTGGTAAACAGGCGTAGTATTGGAGCTTTCATACAAGCCTTGCAGCTTGGCTTGCCTTTACCAACCACTCTTCTTGACCTTAGTTTTTCTGAACAGGCAGCTTGCCTGGTAAGCTTGTCGTATCATTAGACAGAACGCCACGAACGCCACTGAACAGGTGTGTCATTATCAATGTATTATAAAAAAAATGTCGTAGATCATAATTGACATAGATAACTTACCATTACGATACTAGATTTGTGATTTGAAGATCATAGGTTTCAGGTGTGTAGGAACGGAGAGTTCTGGAGACAAATTAAACACACGAAACGTACCTACATAATATCTAACTAACCAATGAAATAAAGGTAATGAACAATAAAAAAAGGTAAATACTATGGTTGGTATGGTTATATTAAGTAATAGTAACAAACCACTACAAGTGAACAATTAATATTTGTACAACATCACTTTATGACTACGCTTACCTATCCATTATTGGAAACATACGAAACGTAGATTTAACAGATAATATTGTTAATTTATCTAGATATACTAATATTTTAAACATGAAAGTTTTATATTTAACGAATAAACTTAAAAATTACTGGACTGATTTGAAAAATTCTTCACCATTGGAAAGCTACATTCACCCTGAGTAGCATAGGCTACATTTTATCCCCGTACTCCCACGGGAACGGGAACTACGCGGGTAAAACTGCGTGACGTCCGCTAGTAGGATGATAATTATGACAAGAAAGGAGGTGTCTGATGTGATGACGAGTAAAAGAAGCTCCAAACGAATCGGGATAAGGTCAGGAATATAACGATTAAACTTTTGGACGCCATTGTCACATATACGTGACAAGCAAGCACGTGCCCTGTACGCCAAACGTCACAAATATGTGACAAAATAGTAGATGAAATTGTGGCTTGGCGTGGAGGGCACGCGCGATCGTTTATGCTGTGGCGGTCAAAAGGTACGAGGGAGACGAGCATTATGTCGAGGAACGTTTAAAGCACGATACTACGAGTTCTACAATGCTACGCCCCGTAGACCTAGAACAGGAAAAAATGGCGAAAAGACTAAACCTTGTAACACGCCACGAAAATTACATAAAGTAGGTAATTAGGATTACAAATTAATTCCTCAACGACCTAACAACATAATTTCTTACGAAAATAAACGACCTCAATCAATAAACTCCAATCACACATTTATCAAACTTATCTCGTTGAAACTAACACGAAACCCTGATCCTAATTACATTTCGTCAGCCTAATCACTGTTCAAAAGCAAAGCCAATTTGTCATAATTAATAGGCAACGGAAACTCCGCGTACAGCCAATGGGTAACCCACAAACACGAATAATTGGCCGAAAACATGCATTAAACATAATTTACTTTTAATTATCTGATTGATGGCATTCCAGGGTAACCCTTTCAGTCCAATTTAGATTCTTTGCATATTTCCGCGCTCCGTCTTACTGGCCAGTCGTTTCTTTGCCCACCAAGGCTGTGTTGATTTTTATCTAGGCGGAAGGGTTTAAAAACATTGTTAACTGTTTATTTGTGTTGCAGGTTGGAGCAAAGAATGGTTATTCGTTTTGGTGCTACGATTAAACTATTTGTTTTTGTTTTTTAGCCTCTTTTGTCCCACTGCTGGGCAAAGGCCTCTCCGTGCGGTTTTCCCTGGCCAATCTCTCACAAACCTCTCTCCGTCGTTACGTGTTTTCTAGGCGACGACTGAGGACCGTATTCTGGCGTGACATGCAGCGCTTTCGACCGAATTCGCAATACCACGATACGCCTCAAAATCTGGAATGATTCTGAGTTGATTTGGGATTGGGCAGGCCATGTCGATGCATTCTGCATCAGGATCGGTGGGCCAGAGTCGTCACGATTAAACTTTGCTAGGAAATAATTCCAAAGTAAATACATAAATATAACAGGCCTCCTTCCTCCTTGCATAAGTCGCTACCGACTACCTACGTACGCGGGTATGATGTATTTCCGACTTGTGATTATTTTACCATCCTTGGGTTAGATGTCACTTGTAAGGCTTAACGATAAGGCCCATTTTTGTAGGCAACAGTTACATATTTTCATTTATAGAGAAGTATCGATTACCTCGGAAAACATCACGAGAAAACCATCATGCCTGAGAGATATTTCTTGACAACTTGTAAAACCAAGTCAGAAATCAGAGGCTCATTGGCAGAATCAATACTCTGACACCAGGCTACGCACTAATCACTAAACACACGATAAAATAAAGAAAGGAAAGGATCTCGTGTACTACGTGGCCACAACTACGACTTTTATCCGTAGTAGCTTCGACCAGGAAGAAATAGTGAAAAGAAAGTGGAATGCAATAAAAAGTATTGAGTAATGAGAAAATATGATTGTACAATCGGGCTTCCGACCATCTTTTTTTCAAGATGACACCCAGTCATGCGACAAGTCGTGATCGAGGCTGTGTAGTGCGCGAGGTCCCTTGCTGGAATTTGTTGTCAAAAGTGGTATAGCTGCAGTGTTTTTATTGCTTTATGAAAAGTATCTCGCAGATATGAGGTTAACTTATGCTTATCCAGACTACCCTGTGAGTGCCTTGATTTTAAAGCTTCCAGCCAGAGGAAAAAACTTAAAACTTAGCTACAGCGCGCTTAGGGCACCCCCTGCGGGGTATGAACCTCAACTTAGGGCATCGCTGAGGAGGGCAGCAAAAGGACTGATAGACTGATTTAAAACTGCTGGCTCCTTCCGCCCCCACCCCGACCCTTTCTCGGGCGTCGTCGCGACGGACCTCGACGGCGAGTTCGAAATGGTGGTAAAGCTGTTACGAAGTCATATAAATCGCCTAGCCTCTTAATTTGAAACATTCAAAGGAACACAGAGGTAAAATTATTCGGACTCTCGTTTCAAAAGTCCCAAGCTCTTTGTATTCAACTCCAAGTATCTTCTCAATCAAGCAATTTCAATCCGATCGCGTGCAAAATCACCTCGTATTAATATTCGTACAGTTAAAAGCACAATATTTCTCTCTCGGCAATAATAAACACGGACTACCAATTATTTATTTTTATAAACCAATAACAAATCCGAGGCACAGTCGCAAGATTAAAACCTAAATCATTCTTATTCCTCGCAATACTCGATTAATTTCATAAATTGTTACCCCTACCATGGATCAGTTTTGCAAAAATTGCATTTGGAGAATATTTTACCAACAAAAATTTTGCCGAGTTCAGGAGAAGAATTTGTTTACCCTACAGTTTTAGTTTTTTAAACTACTACTGTACTAAAAATATCATTAACACTGTCAGTGTCAATGATAATTTTATTGTAGTGTAGCTGTAGGGGCGCTACGGCGCGGCGCGAACACTTCAATTTAGCCAAAAAAGTGTTAATTTGCAAATCGATTATTTTCTCGATTCTATCGTATAAAACACCTAAACATAAGACTAAAAGTATTTGAGTGTTTTATATCTTTGACTTACCGTTTGACATAAAAACGATGTGGTTAGGTTAGGCTTAGAAATGTGACCAACTACGCTGCCTACCTCGAAATTGGTCGCAAAATTTTTCTAAACCTTTTTTCATAGTGCTCCTAAGACGACCCACTGACCGATAATTTTAGTGCCCACCCGCAATAACCTCAGAATTCAGATTACCCGTGATCATGGTGTTTGCAACAGCGCGAGCGCTGATATATCGGGAACTAGAAACAAATAGTGAACATGGGAATATTTCACCCTACAGTAGGTACCTATTTTTTTTATCAGCTTCTGAAGTGACTTTTCAGCCAAAGCTTTTCAAGTGACTTTTAAAATCAAACATTTTTGAAGTTTTTTCAAACTGTGAACAAAAAGCGCTCTAGAACTTTTGGTTATTAGGCTTCAATTTTATGTAGTCAATTTTCACAAATTCTCAGTTTAAAAAATCCATCTAGAACATGTAGTACGTCCTGGAGTTAATTTAAATTCAGTTGTGAGTGGGTGCGGCAGCGTAATGACCAAGTGCCACCTATAACTAATCAGCGCACGCCTTCTTCGCGATATCGATTCATTTGTCATTCGGAAAGGTACAACACTATAACTAGTGCGGGGATCAAGATATCAAATAATCTAGGCTGTATGCGATATTGCCTTTGCGAGAATTGTTGTCTTTCGAAAAAGGAATATCTTGAGGCTGAATGGGATTTTGTCTTTGTAAGGTGTAAGTATTTAAATAATGGCTTACATTCGATATTAGTGTCAGTTTCGCCAGTCCTATATAACAGGGGGCGAGCCTATTGCCCTCAACCGAGCACAAATCGGTACTGTGGCTGCTACTGAGTTCCTAATGGAAGAATCCAATAACACTTTGCCCGACATGGTAATCGACCCCAGAACCTCATGCTCATCATCAAACATCAAGTGTTCTCATGTCCTTTTATTGTTTTTCCCTTTCAATTTTATTGTTTTTCTCTTTCAATTTTATTGTTTTTCCCTTTCAATTTTATTGTTTTTCCCTTTTAATTTTATTGTTTTTCCCTTTCAATTTTATTGTTTTTCCCTTTAAATTTTATTGTTTTTCCCTTTCAATTTTATTGTTTTTCCCTTTCAATTTCTACAAAAAAAAACCGAAACTCAAATACTTATCCCGATCATTAGATGATACACACTAATTCTTAAAATGCTGATCATCCCCAGGCTAAAATTAAGGTGAAAAGACAGGCCGAATGCCTGAGGCCTCGTTTGACAGCTAAGACAAAATATGAAAGATTATCTGTCGGGAGCAACATGGCCGGAGCCTGGCTGATGTTTTAATTAGCCCACAGGCAACGGCACTTAGCCAGACAGCCAATTGGAACCTCTTTTAGGGCTGGCAGTAACTGGCACTATTAGCATTAGCTATGGAAGTGTTGAGATGGATAAAAGTTTATTTAAAGATGGTCTGGAAGATATTGATTTGTGGGTGTTGAAATGTGGAAAACTTCATCTAAAGATTGTTCAGAAGACTTAGCTTTCTGCCACGCCCGCTTATTATAACTTGCAGTGCAAGTACGTAGGATTCGATAGGACTCGATTAGATAAATTTGACAGTTATTCTCAATAAAATGAGTTTTTGACTCCATAAAAACTCATTTTATCGAGAATAACTGTCAAATTTATCTAATCGAGTTCTATCGAATTCTACGTACTTGCACTGCTGGATCGTATAGATTTATTGAAACAAACCTTAAACTGACAATTAAATAATAATCCTTTCTTTAGCCTGTGCTGTCACACTGCTGAGCAAAGATCTCCCCCAATTCCTTCCATGTGCTGTTTTCCCTAGTAAACTAGTACTTACTAGGTTACGGAGGTTAGATAGGCAGGCCTGTAAAAAACTGGTATTTCGCTGCATCCGTTTGGACTGGAAACCCTACCCTAACGTAGCCGTAGTTGGGAAAAGGCTACGTAGAACAAATGCTGGTATGTATGTAGTAGTACTTACCTGTATCCAGGTACCTATATTTTAAACTTTCACGCTAGAAATCCCTGAAGGGTTAAACAACCCCATTTTGTCAGTCATATATTTAAACTAACTTTCCAAATTCCGTCAAATTTTCCACCAAAAGCTTGGAAATTCCCTACAAATCACAATTTCAAAGGAGTAATTCAATTTCAATCTAAAGGATGTTAAAAAAAGACTCATAACGAAGCCAAAAGGCTTTGGTTCTCCCCATAATTGCGATCATTTTTTTATTCTAGACCATATTATAAGTACCTGGGAACCTTCTAGTTACAGAGATATTGGGGACCAAAGTTACAACTTCATCACGTTTTTTTATAAGAAATTTACTTCAAACACCTCCACGACCCCCACACTATTCAATATATCTGTCACCGTAAAATTGTCAAATACGTGATATTGTAATATCTCTAGCGATATTGTAAACTCTCGAAATATTGTCAAATGAACATACTGCTTACAACAAAACGCATTATTTTACGTGAAATGCATGCGATGGTAGTCAACTCACGCGGTGTGGAGGGAAGGAGGAGTCCCCCTTGCCCAGTGGTACAACTCTCATGAAAAGATATTGTACCATTCCTGAGAAATACCGATTATTATAACCTAACCTAAAAACACTTTATATTCCCCTAAAAAGCGTAGTCGACGGAGCCCCGCTTCGCGGGGCTCCTATTTCCGGGTGCAGGGTTTAAAGGAACCTAACTAACCTAACGGGGGGGTGCCCCAAGTCCCGATTATGGGGGCAGAGATACTTCCGTACGTTCAGTTGACAATAATTCGAGACTTTACAATATCGCTAGAGAGATACACGTTATATTGTAATATAACGTATTTGACAATTTTACGGTGACATATCCACCACCACAATGTTTTGAGTGCGTTACATTGACGTTTACCGTATTATAGAAGGTAATTTTTCACCCCAAAAACAAAGTCGTTTCCCAGCAATAATTTTTACGTAAAGTTACTTAGTTTGATGTACAGAATGCTTGGTTAACGGCTTTGTGATGAGTCTGAATAACCTTTTGGTCACCAAATAAGACACAAGTAGCAGCCCTACCTCACTCGGTTAGTTACTGCTAAGGGCCCATGAAAATTGTTTTACGCCTTTCCAGTGTCGGCGGATCTCTTCATTTCGCTCGCTAAATTGAAAGCTAAGTGCGCGGCCTC
This sequence comes from Xestia ashworthii, assembly GCA_950022955.1. Classification (NCBI taxonomy): domain Eukaryota; kingdom Metazoa; phylum Arthropoda; class Insecta; order Lepidoptera; family Noctuidae; genus Xestia; species Xestia ashworthii. The sequence goes on along the minus strand of OX465570.1, from coordinate 13,104,398 downwards.
GCATGCAAACATCTTCCATTTTATTCTTCAAAATACTTATTATACTTTTGTTTAGGACTTTTATTAAGGTTTCTGGTTTTGAAAGATTATTCGTTGATGTATTTTTAAATAAATGTATTGCTAAATGTGTTTTTGTTAGAGTGACATCTAAGGGTTTCACTTTTTTCTTCAGAAGCTGGCATAGTTACTCCATCAATTGAACAGGTAACTACTCGTATAAATACCGACTATACCATGTATACAGTGTGTAAACAGACTCTTCACGAAGCCGTTAACCAAGCATTCTGTACATCAAACTAAGTAACCCTACACAATAATTATTGCTGGAAAATGACTTGTTTTTGGGGTGAAAATCACGTTTTATGGTAAAACTCAATGTAATGCACTCAAAACATTGCGCTGGTTAATGTATTGAATAGTATGGGGGTCGTGGTGGTGCTTAAAGTAAAATTCTTACATTAAAAACATGTAATTAAAAAAAAAAAACGTCAAAAAGTCTGAACTTTCACCCCCAATATTTCCATAACTAGAAGGTATGATTTAGAACAAAAATAAACACAATGATGAAGAAAACAATTACAACGGCTTTGTTAAGATTTTTTTTACACCCTTTATGAGTAGTTTGCCAACAGTTTTTTTTTTATTAATTTGATGAAGCATCTAAATTTTGATGAGGTGAGTACATGAGTGAGTGACTGGGGACTTCATCAACCAACTTATTTGACGATTATGTTCGCAGTCCGGAAAGGAATGCCATTTCTGGTGAAAACGGCACTTGGAGAAGTATGAACTCATGGTTCGGTATACCCAGTTACATTGACGGTCTAACCTAGCAAGTTGAACGTGTCAATAAATAAATAAATATTACCCAGCTCTGATCTCGGGGAAAATTAACTCACGCGGTGATATTGCCTTATTTATTTAATAAGGCAAAAGTAAGTTAGAATTATACGATAACGTCAACATAAAAAAAAAACAAGAGGACCTTTTTCAAACTTAACTTTTCACAATTCTCCCCTCTACCCTAACCTGGAGTTTCTTGACTCTTCATGTCACATTTAAAACTTATCTATTAACTTTTCCTATCACCAGTTAGGTATTTGTCTACGAATGCCTTGCAAAATACATAAAGCAACGTTTTAATTTCTGCCGTTTTCCCGGAAAACTATGCAATATTTCAACAGTAGGATATAAATATTTTGAGCTTTTTATTTATATATTTTTTGCATACTTTACGGTTATTTTCGGCATCCTCCTTTTCATTTCTGGTCTCCGTTAATTAAACAATTTGAATCATTTTATTTATATAATATTATTGAATTGCTACTACTTAAGGGGCCGGCGGAGCATGCGTTTTTCATACAAACGTAATACCAAAATAATATGAAAATCAAACATATTCTTATGGTAGTTTCTATATATTTCGATTGTATTATAGAATATCTATGTTCCCAAATAAATATTTTGAAAGGAAAATGATATAAAGACGAGATATGAGGGATTTAAAATTTCTATAGAAAATTTATTTTTCTCCTAACTCTTGTTTAAATCAGTGTACATTCAAAATATGTATTTGGGAACCTATTTATACTGTAATCCAATCAAAGTAAATACACACTTCCTTAAGAATATGTTTCATTTACAAATTATTTTGGTATTACGTTTGTATGAAATTTGCATGCTCCGCAGGCCTCTTAAGCCCTCTTTCTTTCTCCTAATGTCCAGGGTCCATAGTCGATATTAGTCTTTTACGTTGTTACACCATCTATATAATACATGGAATCATCATCAAGCCCTCCTCTCAATGAGAAGGAATGGGCTATAATCCACCACGCGGGCCCAGTGCGGATTGGTAGATGTCACATGTCTTCGAATTTTTGGTTTACTGACGATGTTTTCCTTCACCGTTTTGAGAGCAGCCGTGATGACATAAATTACACAAAGTAATGCGCCTGACCGGCTTCGAACCCACGACTACTGTTCGTAAGTCAGGGCCGCCACCACTGGGCCACCGCTGCTGAAGTGAGTGAGTGTGTGAGTATTGATAAAGGAAATGTGTCCATTCTTTTGTCTCGTCAGTACATTGATCCAAATCGAATTGAACCAATCATTCTACAATCGAGAAACAAACCCCACCGCATACAATCACGGAACGGACACCAATTTAAAGGAACTCTGATTACTACATCCGATTAATCGAGTAATCGTTCTAAATCGATTCAAACATTCTCAGTACCGAGTAAGTTATCAGGCCCAATGCTTTACGTCCGTGCAAAGCAATTAACCGTCGGCCGCTCACTTTATTATTTCTCTCCGATTAATCGATTCCACTCGCCGTTTTAATAATCGATACTGATCACTGTCCGATGAGTTATGCTTATTTGTTTTTCGTATTCGCGCTTCGTAATCGATTTTTTCGATGATCGATATGTTTCCTTATGCGTTGCGATTTTGGTACACGATTCGATTTATTGTGAGGCGTGGATTATTTTTCTTTTAAATTGATGTTATTAATACTCGTGTATTGACAATGTGTACATGAGATTTTAATTGGTTTAGTTGAGAATTCATTTGAAGAACATCTTAACTGTATTTTCATAATATAACATCACGCTTGTATCTGAGAAGCTTGTGGACAAATAATAACAGTCACTCGGGACGATCTTCAGGTTAAGCCGCGCTTGCATGGCTTGGTCAGTGGATGGGTGCACCCACTCATTACATACAGCGTTTCCTCCGAGCCTTGGGAATCACGGTAGGTATAAGCCGTTGTTTGTCCTGGCTGTCTTTTCTAGATATTTGACAGTCGTTACAGGTAGTCAGTGGCCCGAAAGTGGTCAGTGGTACAAAGGGGTAAAACTTCATAAAAGGAACGACCCACATGAGTCGGGATGATGACATTCCATAAACGGCTGTCCCTCTCTGGCTACATGTAGCCCAATATACCGAGAGATGGGCTTCTTTAGAGGACGCCTTCACCTTCAGAGGGGTTCTTATATATGAAAAATGTATAAATTCACACCACACTACGGAACATTGTTATTTAATTTAATTTGCATAAAATGTAAAGATTTTTAATAGATCTACACTAATATTATGAAGAGGAAAAAATTATATTTTTGTGTGTGCGTATGTTTGTAGTGAATAAACTCAAAAACTACTGCGTCGATTTAAAAAAATCTTTCACCATTGGAAAGCTACATTCACCCTGAGTAACATAGGCTACATTTTATCCCCGTACTCCCACGGGAACGGGAACTACTGGATGATAATTTTATGACAAGAAAGGAGGTGTCTGATGTGATGACGAGTAAAAGAAACTCCAAACGAATCGGGATAAGGTCAGGAATATAACGATTAAACTTTTGGACGCCATTGTCACATATACGTGACAAGCAAGCGTGTGCCATACGGGTACGGGGACTACTCGGGTGAAACCGCCTGATATCCGCTAGTTATTTTATAAAGTATTTGCGTACCTAGTAAGAAAAACATTGTAAGTTAGCATTAAATCTTGTAAGTTGGTACATCAATCGACAGAAGAAAACGACTGCTAACTGCAACGGTACATGTATTTATGTAAACAGTATTCTGAACTTAGACCCGGTAAGTATATGGTTTGCTGCATTCAATTTAATATTATAGTAAATCATGTAGAAATACGCTTGAAGATTCTATATTTGAAATGCAGAGCCAGAAACGTACTATGTATTTATTTGATAGATACTATCTCTCGCAAAGAGTTCTTGTTTTAATTTACGAACTTTTTTTAATTGAGCTTAAATCTCTAGCCTTTACATAAAAGGCGTCCTTACACCTTAACAGTATTGTAATGCATATAGCCACCATGCTTGGTAACATGCTGGTTGATAATCTTCAATAAAACTTACTACTGTAAAAACTACACCAACCACTGAAACATAATCTTCTTACACACCCGATACACGTCTAATCAACGTCAACAACCAACCAGTCAGAACACAGATAATATCAATTCCAAATTCAAATTCAAATCGACCATAGACGAATAACTAAACAAATTAAAAATAAAAATATTGGCAACCCGTCTCACGCTTGTCCGATAGCCATTTACAGCTTAAAAGCCATATTAAACTTTCGAAATGAGTAATGCCGCCAATATGGCGAGGTGATGACAAAAAGACAGATCTTGCGCCGACTTTTACTATAGTTATAGTTGTTTAATGGACACATGGCAGCTTTCCACGTAGCATCCCGCTGGGTGAATGTCGAACACCTATTACGAGAGGTGAGGTACTGGCTGCAAATAAGTTGGAAGAAAAATAATAATTTATCCCGACGGAATTTTCAAATTTAAATAAATTAGAACAAGTGATTGATGAAATAGTATTTTCAAATCCAGTTACAGCAGTTATTTGCACTGACGACTTATTGCTGATTTGTTAGTTGCAGGCGTGCCTAATGTTTACTTGATTGTGTATGACAATGTTCATTGCGGTACTACATACATCAGTGTTTTATTTTGTGAATCTAAAGCTAGCAACCTCTTGTATTTGTAAAAGTTTCGAGTCGAAGTCTTGTACGGGTACTGCTGCTACTAGGTACTGCTGTTTTTACTTCAAATATACTTAACCAAGAAATGTGTTTTTATTTTGTCCAAATAAAACTAGGAACAAATATGAAACATCATAGTGTTAGTTAAAAGATACCGTGCTTGTAGAGAAAATACTAACCTTGTGTTAAGAAAAAAATACCAATTTTAGAAATTTCTTAACCTTTTCATTTTTCCGCTATTTTACTTCATTTGTACCTATCCGTTTTAATTATCACAAAACTGCATACCTATGTTAGGTAAAACAGAATCTTTTCTCACTCCGACTTCTTTCAAAAACCATTTAAGCAAAAACTCATCATCAAAACTGACCAAACTATTCTGCCGACCCTCCTATTACACATACAAGTGTCGCGAAGTAACTGTGCACCCGTCCTCTCGCTAATTAGTCGGGTTCGATTCCCAGTAGCGACACACCGGCCACTTTTTATTCAACATCATTTTTATCCAATAGAGATCATTATCGTCCTACAATTAAACTTTAGCTTCACAATTACGCATACTTTTGTACATATGTTATCCTTTTCTAGCCATATGTGAGAGAGAAGGACGGATATATAGTTCTGGGTAGGACAATTAAATACGTGCTTAAGATAGTGATGATTTTATAAGGATTATTCATTCTTAATAACTAATATGACACATTATGATGTCATTATTTTTAAACTAGTTTTAATTTAATCGTCACATATGAAGTTTTTCTTCATAAAAAACTGATATTCTTATGAATGTCTCTCAATTAAAAACTTGAACCTCTTTTCTGGTAATTTTAAGGGTCTTGAAAGGTATCCATTTGATGGCATAATACAGAACAAATTAACAAGAAACATTGTTGGAAAAAATATAGCCTTAGAGCATTTTAATTTTAATTTCAGAAATTCTCAGTAGCAGCCACGGAGTTTGAACTTGCACCCATTTTCAAATTTAAAAAAAAAACATAACCGCGTTAATGTGGAAAAATGGTCAACCGCCAACTTTGTCAAGTGATATTTCTGCCCAACCATTCAACCAGTATTACCAAGTAGTATCGTATTACCCAGTACTAACTGGGTTGCGGCTTGTGGAGGTCAGATAGGCAGTCGCTCCATGTAAAATACTGGTATTCAGCTGCATCCGATTACACTGGAAGCCGACCTCAACATAAGTAGTTGGGAAAACGCTTGGCAATTGATGACATCTATCTAACTTTTAAAACATTAGTCAATTTTAACATAGGATATATGGAAATGAATTTATGGAACTTATAATGTCACTAACGGGACATCTTCCGTGATTATTTGTTATTTTAAGCTCCCGATATTTCGACGCTGTTCATAGCGCTATGATCGCGGGTTGTTCTATTGGCTTATGCCCCAAATAATCCTCCTGAGTGAATTTCTCAGGCGGAAAATTTACGCGTCTAGGCTGAAAACGCAGTGCTGCTTTACAGATAATGCAACGATTTTTTTTTCAGAATTAAAGTAACGTGAATCTAAATGAAGCCACTTAAATTATATTTGTAAGACTATTACTTTCTAAGAAAAACATCGGTAAATGACGAATTATCAATTTCTGTGTCCTGTCCACAATCACTTTCATACACAGCATTTACCTCTCATGAAGATAATCTCCAACATATGTAGGAAAAAGTATTTTGTTTGTGCTAAGTAATAATTGTCCAACAAGAAACTAATTATTTTTGAATGTTAAGACTAATAGTTAATGAGTAAATGTCAACAGTAGTTTTGTCCGTGCGAAATTACTAATTTCCATGGTCATTTTGTTTCACAGTCCTGAGCTTCCACCAATGAGTTTAAACGAACAATAAATTCCTGCCCGGCAAGAGACAGTCGTGCACTTACACACAGTTAGAATGGTAGTGCACCATATTGCCACGTCTACCCGCCAAAAATTTAAGAAAGTGATTTCGGTTCACTCGGAACAAAATTTTGCAATTTCGGTGATCAAGTTTTAAAAGGATTTTTCCAAGAAATAAAGGTATCACTTTTAAGCATGCTAAGCAGCCTTTGGTACACATTTAAGATTATAGAAAACAATAGTCATAGCCTTGGTAGTTTCTTGTAATTCTGAAAAAATAGCCACGTTTCCAATTTCTGTGGGCCAATTTCTGTGGTTTCCGTGGCATCTGGGTGCCCACGGAAATTACACGACTTCACAGAAATTGTACCAATCAATTATTGTATTCATGTTAAAGAAGATTTTTGAAAATAATCAATATTTGTTATGCCGAAATTACTTTGACAGAACTTCAGATTTGTCAGTCTCTCTCCATCTATCATCAGCCCTTTCCCAGTTCACTGCATCTGCTGGAATATGTATTCTAGTGCCAGAGTAAATAATTTTGGTGATACTGAGTCTCCTTGCAGGCGCTCCATGAAAAATATTGGTATTCAGCTGCATTCGGTTAGACTGGAAGCCGACCCCAACATAGTTGGGAAAAGGCTAGGTTGATGATGATGATTGTGTCTCCTTGCCTGACACCCCTCTGTACATGGAATTTCCCGATTTTCTCGTGCAAAGAGACACAGACAGTAGCGTTTTGATGGCGGTGATGGAAAATTTGTATGTACCTTTCATCGATGCGGCATCTGGCTATGGCTCTTTCTATGAACCACCACTCTATCGAATCAAATCCTTCTCGTAGTCGAAGTGATCATTCCTGTACTCGTTACATTTCTCTATGACTGTTTTAAGTGTCTGTAGGTGGACATTGGTACTGAAGCTTGAGCGAAATCCTGCCTGTTCTCTTGGTTGGAAAAATTCTAGCCTCCTGGCGAGTCTGTTAACTATAACTCTCGAGAAGATCTTATAAATATGTGACAACAGGCTAATGGGTCTATAGTGGCAGCTTCTTGATGTCCCCTTTTTTGTGGATCAGGTTGATTATTGCGTTGTGCCATGATGCAGGTACTTTAGATTCCACGATGAAAATTTTGTGAATAATACTGCGAGCACATTGCTGACGACCCTTCCGTTGATTTTAATCATCTCTGGTAACATGCCGTCTTCCCCTGGTGCTCTCCAATTTTTAAGTTGTTGTATTACTTCATTTGGAATGACATCGGGAATTTCTTCGGAACCTACATTCTGGATTAGTAATCGGGGTTGCCCTAGAGTTGCTATTGTCTGGCTCGGTGCTGCTCACTCTTATAAAGAGTTTCATAGGACTCTTAGGCAAGTAGCCTTTTTATTTGTGACTTCTTCCCCATTTCCGTTGAGTAGCTTGAAGATCTGTTTCCTGCCCTCGTTCAGCTTCAATTTCAGAACCCTTCGGCTGCTGTTCTTCTCTAACGCTTCCTGTATGAGATTGGTGTTATAGTCAGTCAAGTCGTTCCAAGTCTGTTTACGGATGTACTTATGTAGGTCTCTGTATTCCTGACTATCCACGTTTCCCTCACTGCATAGTGACCCTATTTGTTCCATCATCTTTATAGTACCTGGTGTTAATTTAGTCGGTCTATTTGGTAGGACACTTGGGGTGATTTCCTTAAGGACGTGAGTTAATGCTGTTGTTAGTTTATTGTTAAACTCATCTATGGTCATGGTGGTTACTCGTTCGCAGTTGAGTTTTACATCGACAGCATTCTTATATAGATCTTCGTTAGCTTACAGTATCTTGGGTTTATATCGGTTGGAAGATGTTTCCTCACAACAAGATTCCTTCGCGATGTTCGTAGTTTTACATATTTTATGTCTACTCTAACCAATCGATGATCGCTAGGCTGCTCGTGTTTTTTAAAGGTGTTCATAGCATATAGTGAGTTAGCTTGTAAAAAATTGAGGAACATTTGTCCTCCAGCATTTCTTGCTAGTTGTCTATGCCAGTTTCTCCTCTGTTCTCCTTGTTACCAACTCACGCGTTGAAATCGGCCATTATTACGGTATATTGGGTCTTAATTTTTTTTTCAGAGCTCGTAGTTCATCGTAGATTTCTTCTACAATTTGGTCCTGGTAGCCTGATGTTGGGGCAAATGCCTGTAAATTTTGATTTTATATATTTTGCTGAGTCTTAGTATTCGTAGTCTTCTTCAACCACATAAGCAAGGCGATCCGAAATGCTGTTAACTTCAACCACATACTGTTTCATGGTTTTGTTAATTATGAAGCCAACTCCTCCGATACCAGGTAAACACCATATGTTCTACTACCGCGAAAGCCTCAGCCTTCGCGGTAGTAGAACATTATGGTGTTAACTCGCCATGTCGTAGGGTCGTCATCGGGATGTCCGTGCCTTTTCTAGAGTGGTAACTACCAGCTCGGTCCGGAACTGCTTAAATCGGTTTCCTTTTATTCGCAGCTATCCTTCGTACTACAGGATAGTTCACTATCCGACACATGTGACCCGGTAGGTAGGAGGCTCGCCCCTACCTAGGTTGTTAGTATAAGTTTCAAGTAAATTTTACCTCATCATTGGAGTAAAAAACATAATCAGTTCCTTGATTGCTAATTTTGTAAGACTGATTTAAGCAATAGTACACCACGTTGTATTTCTTTTAGTAATTCACAATTTCAGTGCACACGCACAATTTCTGTGTCACCAATACAATTTCGGTGGTAATAATAAAATTTCTGTGGCTCACCAATTTCGGTGACCCAAATAACTCTCTAAGTAATTTAATTATGTAATCCCCATTTAGAAAATGTATATAATGTGGATATGTTGCGCTTTATAATTAAAGTTTTTTGAAAAACCTGAAAAAGAAAATGTCCATGGAAATTAGGTAAAAAATCGAGTTGTTGAAATTGACTCTCCTATTTAACCTCCACAACCCAGTTAGTACCGGCCACTGTGTAATACGATACCCCTTGTAAGATTGGTGGTCAGACTTTCGGGCCATGACTAGCCCAGGTCACTCGCTCGCGTTTAATGATAGGTGTACACTCTCGACCGAGAGCTCTCTATTGGTCTCTCTAGAGAATTCCCGCAGTAAACCGACAAAGGATGGATTGCAAGCGAAGAACAGCGAAGCTAGACAAGGGCGACATCCACTCTCACACGCCTTGAAGTATCTCGGCGGAGTGTACCTACACCCATCAGCCACCTTATAGGTGGCAGGTGAAGCCTCGGTGTTCCTTACTTGGCAGTACACATTCGCCCAGTCTTGCAGTATCTCGGCGAAGTCAAAACACACACAACAAAAATTAACCTTCGCGAAAAGTTACCCCGACAAGCTCCGACTGACCCTTATAAACCTCAAACAATGCTAATAGGCTTAGCTTAACTAAAATCCCGTCTCTTTTCCCCTTAATCAACAACAGGTTCTTTATTCAAACTACTGCTTATTATACCCTCTCTACCTTCGTCCCTTCCTTATCTCTGAACCCTGGCTCATACCTACACCTTTTGAACAAACATTCTTTAAAAAAAAACATATAGCCGATCCAGTTTGTCTGAAATCGCCAGGTCGGGCGACATACACTCTTTAATTGACTCCAATTCTAAGAAATTAATTTCACAAATTACTTTTAGCTACCGGATTTTGAGATCGACACTCGACAACAGTTGGAACCATGTCGAAATAAACAAGAAGAAGAATCCACCTTCATTTGTTTCAAACATTGGAGTTATCTTTGGGCGAAGCTGACTGTGACAAAGTTCTTAGTGGACCGGTCGATCCGAAAAAAACTATATAGGTAGCGAGTTCTCATGTTGTGGGCGGGTGAAATTTTATACTATTTGAAACATGTTTAGTTTATTAAACTTGTCATTAGTTCGTTAAGTACTCTATAAATTTTATTATAATGAGTACGTTTAATGAATTTTGATACGAATAGCTTAGACACTATCAAAACATTTCTTGTTAAGATTTTTGACGCTCGCGTTCAATTGTATCCGACAATGTTTATTTTTGATGAAGAATGTAGCATGTTTGATTACATATTTTTTGTAATAAAAATAATTTAAACAAGTATTATGTTACGAATAAAAATACTCTGATTATGAAGATTTATTACTATAAAATAAATAAATAAATAAAATAAAAAAAGAAGAGAATAGAAAACACGTTAAACATAATTTAATAATGTAACATTAGTGTGATCAGAAAAAAAGAAATCGATTCGAAAAAAAATACTAAAAATCCAGTCAGAAATGACAAGGCACAGGCCACGACATCTGCTAAATTATTTCTCGATTGAAATATTGGTCTTCAAAAGATAAATTTATCAATAGTAACAAATAAACGCCTACACAACTACATTATAGATATTTAATTTTAATAAATTGCTAACAGCTTCCGCTATCAGATTTATATCGCAATTTGACTAATATAATTTGTTTAGATTCTTAATAAGATAAGAGGTCCATTAGCGATATTATTAAGAGGTCCATTAGCGATATTATGAAGCATACTATTAAACCCACTCTAATATCTATTGAAAAGGTCATTAAATAATAAAACTATTAAAATAAAGTTGAAATAGCTGTCACTAATGAGATTCAGAGTCATATAGCTCTCACTTTAAGACATTGCAGCTGAATACCAGTATTTTACATGGAGCGACTGCCTATCTGACCTCCACAACCCAGTTAAATCTGGGTAATGCGATACCACTTGCTAAGACTGGTTGTAAGACTTTTAGGGCCACTGATTACCTGTAACGACTGTCAAAGATCTACAAATGACAGCCGGGACCAACAGCTTAACGTGCTTTCCGAGGCACGGAAGAAACTCGGTATCTTGGATGATTTGGATTTAGGCCCCCTTACCACTGTATCTTTCCGACAGATAATCGTGTAAACTTAACAGTCGTGGCTTTTGTTGGCTGGTTTTTGTTTTTTTTCACTATGTTTAGTTTTTACTATACTTAATCACAATTTAGTCATTTTTATTTTTTTTGTTTTGTCCTGTCGGGCTAATTATAAATGCTTTTTCATTCTTCTTTCTTTCTTTTCAAATAAGGACGACACGATAACAGTAGACTTTGGTGAACTAAACGATAAATTAATCGTCACGACATAGTGGGAACGGGGCCTTGGTTCGACTCCCGGGTCGAGCAAAGTGTTATTGAGATTTTCCATCAGGAATTTCTTAGTAGCAGCTATGTTGTCTGGATTATTGAGGACCGGTTGATGGCAGTAGGCTCGCTCCCTATGAAATTAGGGTGCACTAATGGGTATGCTTCTGCCTAACATTTCGGGAATTGAAAAAGTGGTGTTAATTCTGTAAACAATTTCTCAGGTTTTTAAAACATCATCATGTTACATCATTTAAAAATGTTAACAAAAACTGCCACTAATGCAAACGCTAATGCAACAGAACGCATTTCTAGAAAGTTTTCAAAATGACTTAAAAAGCATTTTGCCTGCAACTTCCCCGGTATCACCAAAAAGTATCGTATAAACACTGTGCGCCCAAATTAAAATTCGTGAATTCTGTCGTGTCGACCAAACACGGCGAATTCTGAAACGAATAAATATCTTCGTAATTAAATATAATTTGTATTAACTATGCTATCGCGGGGAAATTTATTTTGGGTTGGCAACACGCTTTGGTAAATAAGTTAATTGTTTTATAGTCTGTGGATGACCTTTTAAATGCTTAATTGTTGTTTATTAGTTACTTACCATTATTTTCTTATACAGACTTGACTATAATCTTATAGACAGTACCTAATTCATTTAAAAAACTTAAAGCCAGGGCAAAGAAAATTAAATATATGGAAATGGCTTATGTATCCTTACTACTTAATCTATACAATAATTGTTTATTTTGATGAACTTCTTGTCCGGTTTATCTATTAGATTAACGGTATTCTACTATTCTAAAGTGTGTAGGTAAGTGTTTTTTTTACTCCACTATAATAATTATTAGGTATAGAAAGTGAAAAAAAACTATTTCAAATTTAAAGATTCCTGTATGATCCCTAAGTGTTCAAAATATTAACTATTTCATACCTTATGGGTTTAGGGTTTTTTGTAAGTTTGTGGTTGTTTTAGAAAAAAAAAATTGTTCGACTATCAAACAATACTTTATTTACGGCTATATTACTATTTTTACTACGATATTGATACTAAAACTACTAAAGGAATTAATGACTACGCAAAATACATGCAAAAACATCATAAAGGGTGTAAAACACCTCTTAACGAAGGCGAAAAGCACTTGTTCTCCCCGTCATTTAGATCATTTTTTTGTTCTACACCATACCTGGGAACCTTCTAGTTACGGAGATATAGGGGGTCAAAGTTCCAAATACAAGTTTTGAATGTAGGATTTTTACTTTAGACACCTCCACGACTCCCGTACTATTCAATCCATCCATCAGCACAATGTTTTGTTTTGAGTACGTTACATTGAGTTCTACCACAGAACATGATTAACACCCCAAAAAAAAACGGACACCTCCCAGCAACAATTTTTGCGAAGAGTTACTTAGTTTGATGTACAGAATGCTTGGTTGACGGCTTCGTGATGAGGTGGTTTACACCCTGTATAGGTATTTTTTTTTTACATTATTTTATTGTGTGTGTGCTTTAATAATTACTGACGTCAAATAAATATTTTTCTTCTCTTTTCTTTCTTTTTTCACTCCACCCTTGCGTGTAAGTCATCTTGCCTTTCTGGCACCAGCGGGTGCCGCCCCCATCCATCCTCAAACACCCATCGTGTTGAGACCTTTAAAACATTAATATTCAGTACACGTAGAAATGTGCATCGCACACGCATTCTAACTTCTAAAGCCTGCATAGAGAAAAATACACAAAAAAAAACCGCCTCGTCCAAGCACGATCACATAAATTAATACGAGACATTATATCATTAACCAGTCTCACCACGTCCCATTTCCTTATTTATTATTAAATTAATTATAAAGGAGGAAAAAAAATTCGCGGATCTATTGTTTCATTAAAATGCCTCGCGAATTGTTTTTAATTAGAAGTGCCGAGACGACAGGCATTTCTAGGGTTCCTCATTCAAACATTGCCAACGGAACTCTATTACTAAGGTTCCACTGTCTATTCGTCCATCTGTCTGTCACAGGATTACGTATTCAACCGTACACATGCTTAGGACATTTTTACAGAGTGTCATTATTACTTTATAGTTGAACTACTTACATTTCATCACTTTCAAATTGCTGCCACAAAAAAAAAGGGTTTAAAATTAAAGGGGGTTATACAACACGTGTTTTTTCAACGTTTTAAAAAATATATATCTGTTTAAATGGTGTACAATGTTACAGAACCCTGCGTGTGCGAGTCCGTCTCTTACTTGACCGGTTTTTAGGGTTCCGTAGCCAAATGGCAAAAAACGGAACCCATATAGATTCGTCATGTCTGTCTGTCTGTCCGTCCGTATGTCACAGCCATTTTTTTCCGAAACTATAAGAACACACAAAAATAGAAAAAAAAACAATGAATTTTGGGGGTTCCCCATACTTAGAACTGAAACTCAAAAAATACATGTGTGGGGGGTATCTATGGATAGGTCTTCAAAAATGGTAATATTGAGTTCTTTAAAATCATTTTTTTCTACTGAACTGAACATTTTGCGCGAGAGACCTCCAAAGTCTGTTGTAAAATGTGTGTCCCCCCCCCCCCCCCTCTGTAACTTCCAAAATAAGAGAATGATAAAACTAAAAAAACTACATGTAAGTACCTAAACTTCCACCGAAAATTGGTTTGAACGAGATCTAGTAAGTAGTTTTTTTTAATACGTCATAAATCGTAAACTGCAATTTACCTATCGTTCAATCAACTCAAAAATAAAAATTAAGTAATAAAAACATTTAATTTCATAAACATAAACCTTATGAATAAACCGTGAACCAGTTACTTGCTGCTACGGAACCCTTCATGGGCGACCAAGTCGAGTCCGACTCGCACTTGGCCGCTTTTTTTTAATTAGGCGTGCCAGACAAAAGACATTTTTATTAATCGTTTGGCGGCCATCTTGTTTGAGTCTGTCATTATAAAATTAATTTCGTAATTATAATACTTTTCTGAATTAGGTATAAAAGTCATTTGTAACAGAAAACGGACCTATTAACTTATAATTACTTGCCGATTTGTGAAAAAACTTAATTGTTGTTTACGTGACAAAATGCTTTATTTAGGTCCATGTTCACCATGTCCACCACTGGTGGTGGTTGCGTCGGTGGAGTCGCATCTGCCCCGAATTCTGCCACCGCTGTTGGCAGTTGACACTTAATTAGTAGCATCCTCCACCAGTGGTGGTAGATGCGACAAATAGTTGCAACTGCCACCAGTGGTGGCGGACCGGTGGTGGTAGCCGGGAATAAAGGGATTTGTTAGGCAAGGTGTTTGGCAGACTCGACGATCAAGTAGCCGTCTGACACCACCAAGTATTTCAAATAACAAATATAAAGAAGGATGGCCTTTGGGCCCAGCTGTAAATGCTGCCTTCAATATTTGTTTTCATGTTTTTTCATTTAAATTATTACCAGATGTCAACGCTTTAGACCACACACACACCGCAATTCTCCGATACCCGAAGACTTTGATATCTAGGCGACTAACGAACCACAAAGTCAGTCGCGCGCTGATTGACGGACGATGTCGCGGCAACTAAATATGTTGCCGACATTTTAACACATTTTTTTACAGATTTTCTAAAATTAGCTTGGCACACTCGGGAGTCGAACCGACTAAAATTCGAAAAAATCACAGCCCGTACTTTTTTCATTTCAATCGATAGAGTCAATTATATCTACAAATCTCTCTAACAAACATGGTAAATTAAATGAAAGGAAAACCATGAAATCTAGAGTTATAACAATCAACTAAAATCAATCAAGCAAAAATGCATCGATATGTAAAACTTCTGCATATTTTGGTTTTAGTTGGTTGAAGTGTGGTTTTACATCATATCTTGTATTATGTGTACAAACTGTTACTTGTCAAAAGGATGGAAAATCACACATTGGGCCACTACTTCTAATAATTTTGATAGGTTATTTATTTATTAAAACTTCATGTACAAGAGTGGTACATAGACAACCTTTGGGTCAAATAAGACAAGACAAGATAATAATATCATCTAAATAAACGAACACCTTATTACCAAACTCTGGGCCGAAAAGTCTGTGCATTAATCGCTGTTGTACAGCTGTTCCTATACAATGATCCAGTTACAAAGTAAGTAATCCATGACTCCATGAGATAAGTTAACATTATCATCAGTCAGTAATGTTCCCACTGCTGGGACATACACAGGGCCGCCCTCTACAAGAGAGAATGGCGCAGTGGTAGTGAGGCTGCCTTACGGCCCTAGGGTCCCGGGTTCAAATCCCGGTAGGAGCAAATTGTTTCCGAGTCATGAGATGTAGGTATGTATAATAAGTATGAATTTACAAACAAAAATTATCTATTTAGTATATCAACTATCTGGTGTCCACGACACTAGCCTCGTAGCTTAGTGTGGCACTAGATAGCGCTGTGTGTAATGTCCAGAGATATTTATTTGTTTATTATTGGGACAGGACATGCCGATTAATCCGATTTCCACACAATGTTTTCCTTCATCGTTTTGAGAGCAACAGTGATGAAATAAATGAATTACACAAAATAACAAGCCTGCCTGGGTTCAAACCCTCGATCCACTACTTCCAGCATCATGAAGCGCCATGGACACTTGTCTCTCCACTCACGTCCAATAAATCTCGATTACAAGTAAAACTAACTAATGTATCACATACACAGGAACACATCGACTTTTTCCCATAAAGAATGTTAATATAAATACCCCAGAGACAATCTGCTAATGATTCTCGTTATATCTTTGAGCAAATACTTTTTGCCTCGACTCTCTGATCGCAGACGCCACTGAGGAACTTCAAGACTCCATGGACAATTAAAAACAATCTAGAGGAAGTTGTTAATGATCTATGGTGGGACTCATTGTTAAATAGTTCGGTTATTAATTGTGTGAATCGTATTTCTTGTTTTGATTTTCATATTTGAGTTGTACGATTGATTTTTGCCGACGTAGTATGTAAAAGGAATAAGAAATTATATGCTTTTCTCTTGTTCTGGTTATAATTAGACAGGTCTTAACGATTTTCCTCATTACGGATGTAATTGTATGTAGCGCCTACGAAAAAGGCGAATGTTGACATTGCTTGTAACTTTTTATGGGTACCACGCAAAGGGAAAAGATTAAACCGCTTCTTCTTTTCTTCTTCATCGCGTGTTTAGTTGCCTAACCTGGTATCAGAGTTTTTATGCCGCCCATGCATGGGCATCAGACTTGGCTTAGCATGCCATCGAGAAATATCTCCCAGGCATGCTGGTATCCTCAACCTCACGATGTTTTCTTTCACCGAAGCAAGCGCACATAAATCCGAAAAATCGGAGGTTATTATACCGCTGATGGTGTTGGTGATATGAGTCATGGTAAAAACAATAAGAGGTAAGTTGTACGCTAAATGATTTCTCAGTTATTATTTAGGAGAGAACATTGTCGATTAGGGATTTAGCGATGAAGTTGAAAATCTACTTATAGAAAGACAGATTGACTTTACCTGATGTGGTGGCGTCTGTACGTCTGCAAGGTGAATTATTCGGTAGAATAATATTAAAAAACAAACAATTTGAAAAAAAAAAACACATATATTTGGAAACGATTAATACATTTTGAACATTATGGGAACGTGATGAAGCTTCAACTGGTTATGAACACTTATAACATAATGTTATCATCATCTGCTTAAGCTTTTCCTAACTATGTTGGGGTCGGCTTCCAGTCTTACCGGATGCAGCTGAATACCAGTATTTTACATGGAGCGACTGCCTATCTAACCTCCACAACCCAGTTCGTACTGGGTAATACGATACCACTTGGTAAGACTGGTTGTCAGACTTTTTGAGCCACTGACTACCTGTAACGACTGTCAAAGATCTACAAATTAATAACAGCCGGGACCAACTGCTTAACGTGCTTTCCGAGGCACGGAGGAAACTCGGTAGGTACTTATGTTATGAGTGGTCACCCATCCACAAACCAACTTAGGCAAACACGGCTTAACCTAAAGATCAACACGAGCGGCTGTTCTTATTTTTAGCCACGAGCTCCTAACTTAATGTTATGCAGGCACAAAAATGGTAATATTCTTCCGATTGATGTCCAAGGGATTTATTCGCGAAGCCTGTTCTTACAGTACATTTTCCCGTGAACGCAACTGTCGTAGCAGATGTAGTGGTTTATCAAACAGCACTCAAACTTTGCAGTATCGAAGCACGTATCCAAACGTTTAGTTCCGAGGTGGACAAACATTGAAACAAGCATGTGAACTGTGTAAAAATCACTGTAATCACTGTAGTGTGTGGTTGTTCAGGGTTTTTTTGCCAGACTCTGTATATCTGCCTGCAGCTTCGACACTATCGCAGGGCTTATCACAAGCCGCCACAGCACAGAAATCTTATTTTTTGTGGGCTCCACAAACTCCGCTGCCTCGACGCCGAAGGTGCAGATCATCACAAAGGCGATGAGCAAAAGAACCACAGTTGTCTTGATGGCGGCCATTTTGTTATTCTTGCACGTGTATTGAGTTCAGTGAGATACTGTTGTAAAGAGATGAAGATTTGTTATGAAGCTTGAGATATTTCGCTCTATATTTATACGATTTTCATGGGTAATGATGAGCATTTAGATATTACATGATCGGATCGTACCGGTTTGTTGTTATTATTGACAATTTTACACGGCCGCGTGTCGATTATACTATAACTTGTCAAGAAATTAAAATGCTATTATCTCCTCACGGTGGAACATTCGATCTACATCCGCAGTGAAAATATAAAAACCGGCCAAGTGCGTGTCTGGCCAGGGGCAGTGTAGAGTTCCGTAGTAGCCCGTTATCAAAATATAGAACGATTCTGATGTTCTTTATTCTGAATACAATTGTTGTCTTATCCCGTAACAAACAATCAACTACTTCAGCAGTCACTTTGAAGGATTTATTGTAAGGATTTTGTATTTAGTACAAATTGTCGAACACTCAAGTTCAACGACTACTACTGCTAAACTAATAAAGTTATCTCAACCGCTTTAGTTTTGTTTTAAAGTTCATGAAATGCACTATCATCATATTTTTTTAAGAATGTTCAAACCGCTTAGTTTAACTTTTAGAGGGGGTACAACCCTACTGGAACTAAAAATTACAGCTTCCTCGTAGTAAAGGTCTCTAAGAAAACCCTCGGACATACGGACAGACAGACGGACATGACGAAACTATAAGAGTTCCTTGTCAGAACGAAGTTATGAAAATGATAACAAATTGTATTAAGGCGCGTCCCCGAGCAAAAGCCGTTTTTTGTGCTTTTTTTGGAGCCAACTACTCTATAACCAAAAGAAATACCAAGTAATAACAAATACATTCAATTTCTTCATATTCTTGACTGCAAAATGGTAGTTTTTTTTTTTAAGTCTCATAATTTTTAATAAATCCATCCCCTCACAATGAAACGACAAAAATGAGAAAAAAATATTTATAACATGCTTCTTCTCGTAAAGTTAACATTATTTTGATTTCCTTCTTATACTAATGGATAGGCAACTTAATAATGAACATAATGCTAGTTTTTTTTTTCTTAAAGACGGAAATTTGATTTTATAAAGAATAAAAACCACTAATTTCGCACTATTCGACCCGCAGTGACTGACGTAAAAACCACTTCGTAGTGCAAGCTGATCAGAACTGTATTCTAACAGTGATTCAAACGAAGTTTGAATCACCACAAATAGAGTTGCTAATTTCGCTTGGGGTAGCGCCTTAAGTTTATAGGTTCCAGGACTACTAGCACGTAAAAGAACGCTGACCGAAGTGGAATGGTTCCTCATACTCCTAAGCTTTGTTCCAGCATGACGTGTATGTGTCAGCGTCACATTGTAAACACCGTTAGATTGTAATATAACTAGAGAGATTGTAAACTCTCGAAACATTGTCGAACGAACATACTGCTTACAATATTATACATTATTTTTCGGTAGATAGTGGATAGTAGAACTCACGCGGTGTGGAGGAGGGATAGGGAAAGAGGGGACCCCCTTGCCCTGTGGTACCACTCTCATGAAACGATAATGTACCAATCCTGAGAAATACCGATTAATATACCCTAACCTCAAAACACTTTAATATTCCCCTAAAAAGCGTAGTTGACGGAGCCCCGCTACGCGAAGCCCCTATTTCTGTCTGCAGGTCTGCAGGGTTAAATTGAGGACCTGCGTCAGGCGGAAGGTGAGGACGCCGTGGCGCCTCTCCAGCCACTCCTCAAAAAGGGGACTTACCGCCACTGGACGTCCACAACCCAGTTAGTACTTGGGAATATCAGACAGACTTCGAGGTCAGACTTTCGAGCCACCGACTACCTGTACAGTCAGTACAGGTAGTCTGTGGCGGTCAAAGATCTACAAATTACAGCCATGACCAACGGCTCAAGGTGCTTTCCGAGGCAAGGAAGAAACTCTTTAGTAATGAATGGTCATCTACAGACCACACTAGGCAAGCGCAGCTTCACTTGAAAATTGATCCGAGAGGCTGTTACTTATCCACGGGTTCCTCCTCTGTTGCCTGCCTTTACCACCCACCCAATATCATAAACAAATAATTGTACCATTCATAGTATCAAATACTCACTTCAAATAGGTAAACAATTTACCTAGCCCCATTTATCTTCAAAATATTATGCCAATATTCTGCCAGACAGTGTGGCGGGCACAGAAGCATTCAGAACGGACTAAATTAATATTGCTCTTCTATGAACGCCTCCCAAGCAACCCGCAGAGTCATTGTCGTCCAATCATTCATTCACGACCGAAACTAAACTCATTCGGGTATACGGCGACCGACAGGTATTGATCGTGATATCAACTTGTTGCTTTAGTTTGAAATATTTTAGTAGAACTTAACATAATATCATGTGATGCCTATTCCTCGGATGGGTAAGGTCAAGGTGTACAAGCAGTACACCTATTGTAAAAGTGGTCAAAATATTGCCGTCAACTAAGTAAACACAAATCCTGACTGCTGGAAATTCCTGATGAATAAAACCAATGAACGTTCGTCTAACCTGGTAATCAGTTCCCAGGTTGGACACCCAGAACCTTACACTCAACTCAGGCACGTATATACAAGGGGGGGATAGTTGGGATTTATCCCCCCGAAATCTGACTGAAAATAAAAGGGATCATAACCACTGCGAAGTACGTATATTATGGTATAGTGGTTACAACGATTTTTTATACAGTTCCATTGGCGCTGGCCACAGGGTGTAAGGTGCCGTAACGGAAAAGAAAATAAACAGAAAAACCGACCATCCGAACCAGAAAGCAAATATTTATTATGTCCTTTACGTTCATAAGCTTTTCTTTATAAATAGGCAGAATGGAGTATTTCTCTATTATAGGAGACAAGAAAACCTACTATCAAATTCGAGGTGGATGCAAAAATGTTCAAGCTCGTTTTTCGAATTTTTTAAACTGAAGGGCTTTTCCGGAAAGATCGGCCAAAGTTACTTCTTGAATCTGACATAATTACCGATTCGGAGTGCAAAAAAAATCCCTGGAAAAAATTGTGCCCATGCCCCGTTCTGATGGTTGTTTCAATGTTTGACCCCCCTCCCCGTCTGTCGGGAAAAGTGCTTGACTCATATTGCTGGGTTATGGCGGTTTGATGGTATTACCATTATTTAGCTAATTTAACACGGTTTTATGGCGAAAGTTGGAAGAAACCTTCACCATATGGACATAAGTACCTATCCTTAGGGACAAAAGTTTTATCAGCTGTTTTCTACAAAAGTGTGATACCTACACGTTCAAAATGTATGGAACAGCTGTTTTTCCTTAAACAACCGCTTAAATAATTCTGTGAATTCTTCTGAATAATGGACTGGTAACCGTTTTCGCGTCCCCATCCCCTTCAACCTTGTACGGTCGGCCAAGCTATTTGGTCAATGTAATTAGCATGGTAAAATATATGTTTATCGTTCCCGAAAAATCTTAACTCCGCTGTGTAAGTATATTGGAAGATAGAAGAAGTATTGGATAAGGTTATTGAACAAGACAAAAACATTGTAGATCTTGACAGTACTGACTCTAGAATTATTAAAACACAAACAAGTAGAAAACACACATATATTTGAAAAGGATTAATATTTTATTAACAATATGCAATCGTCGGTGGTGGAGCTTCCATAGATTATGAACACATATAACATTGTACAGGCACAAAAATGGTCTTGATTACCTCGTAATATTCTTCGAATTGATTGATTGAAAGGTCGGTAAGCTCCACTCGCTGCTGGTTAGATGGTGAGAATCAGTTACAGTACATTTTCCCGTCACTGCAACTGTTGTAGCCGCCGCTGTGGCCGTGAGCCCTGCAGCACTCATGCCTCTCTGGCTCAATACGATCGCAGACCTGGTCGCAAGGCCCGATATGGTCGGCTGCCTCGACGCCGAAGGTGCAGATCATCATGGCGAAGGCGATGAGCAGGAGAACCACAGTTGTCTTGATGGCGGCCATTTTGTTTTTCTGGTACGTTGAGTTCAGTGAGATACTGATGTAAGGAGGTGAAGATTTGTTGTGAAGCTTGAGATATTTCGCTCCATATTTATACCATGAATCTAATGAGTAATGAGCGTGTAGGTATTGCATGATCGTATCGTACCGGTTTGTTATTATTACTCGAGAACAGGATAATTTTGTTGCTAACCCTTGTTGGCTTTTTTTTGTTTTTCTGCGGTGGCTATTTTTTTAGTGTGTAGGACTATTAAGTTCGAATTCATAGTTTCAGTTCGAATCATTAGTTCTCATACTTAAAATGATACTGTCGATTTTACTAATATTTGTTAAGAAATTAACGTTATAATATTGCCCCACTGTGAAAAGTTCCATTTATCCGTAATATCTGCGGGCAAAATATTCATGAACATTTTTGGATCGGATTTGTTAGGGGTATTTTTACACACAAATTGTTTCTTTTAAAGATGTTACTAGCAACCAGAATAGAGTAGCGTCTAGCGTCAGCACCACGTTTTCGAGGTGGCAGAGTACTGGTCGAAAATAATTAAAAAAAAGGGAAATCATCGACACGACGAAGAAGAAGAAGATCCTCCGACCGTTTGGGTCGGAGGATGGAATGAGTACTTACTTAGTCGCTTTAAGATGCGGCCTAGTAGGTACTCCTAAAGGTTTAAAACTTTGTGCAAGAATGTAACTTGCGGGTGCCCTTTTAGTTAAAGGGGAAAATATAAAAATCCGTGATTAGACCTGTCGTACTGTATGGATTAGAATACTGGGCTGTGAAGAAGATGGATGAAAAAAGTTTGAAGAGAATGTTGAGAAGGATGTGTGGTGTGACAATAATGGATAAAATAAGGAAGATTAGATGTTGTTAAAAGATGAATTTTGAAAGGAGACAATTTTTCATGTTCGGGGACTAGGCCACCCACATAAATTATAGCATATAATCATGAAACTTACATTGATTTGTTCCTTATAACCTCTAGATTCCAGTGGTTAAATTAGCTAAGCATTGTCTTAATGGAATAAATGCGAAAAATCTGCAAAACACTTACGAAAATCAAAATAAACAGAAAAAGTAAATGTCAAAATAATGAAGTACCCACTTTTTTAGTGATTGACAGACGTCAATCACTAAAAAAGTGGGTTCATAACGTTGATTGTTTAAACCATCTATGCGATTTTAGTGTAAACCTTTAAAAATAGCATTAAAAATGCTCACAGTTTAATAATATTTTTTTTTATATTCTTTCTGATTCTATAATAATTATAGCAAATATGATTACCAACGGGTAGGTACCGTACTTTTTTTAATAAACAGAAAAAAAACGCCCCTATTCACGTAAGTATTTGCTGTCAAATGACATTGACCAAAACAGGAATGATTTGACTCGCAATAAAATATCATAACATAGCTTATTTGTTATGATTTTAAGATTTCGTTTTCAATTCTACGTAATATTTCGTTTACTACCATAGTAAAATGGTTACTTTTTTTTTGGTGTTATTATGAATAATAAATGCAATGACCTGGTGGGCCCAAAAAAAACTATCTCCTTTGCGCCAGTTACAGAAAAGTTGAAAGAGAATCGACTGTTTTGGTATGGGCATGTAATGAGGAAGGAAGAATCGCATGAGATTAAAAGAGTGTTGAATATAAATGTTGATGGATGGATAGGGAAAGGAAGACCAAGGAAACGATGGATGGATTGTGTGAGGAAAGACAGGAAGGGAAAAGGAGTAAATGATTGCGTGACGGTGGACAGTAGAGAATGGAAGAAAAAAATATGTTCCGCTGACCCCAAGTAGGTAACATAGGATATGGACAGTAAGATGATAACACCTAAACCAGTTAGTAACTAAAAGAAAGACTAAGTAGCAGTCTAGGGTTAACGGTTAAACCAGATCGCTTCCGTATGATTCGTTTGCCCTTGATGTTGCGACATCGGCTGATTGTTTATGTTTATATCTATCTTAGTTATAAATTATAATTACCTATCTTATTCACTGAGGAAAATGTTAAGGAAAATATTGCCATCAAAGGTGATCATTGGTTCACCTATGGCAAGATAACAAAGATACAATATGACCTATGTTGCGCAATGGGATTACCCAGTACGATGTTTTACAGGAAAACTGTTTTCAGTATTTCAGCTACGGTGTTATAAGTTTGACGTGTCTGTGTGTGTGTGTGTCTGTCTGTGGCATCGTAGCGCCCGGAAGGATGAACCGATTTGAATTTTGTTTTCTTTGTTTGAAAGGCGAATTAGTCGAGAGTGTTCTTAGCTATGTTTGATAAAAATCAGTC
The DNA here is from genome assembly GCA_950022955.1 of Xestia ashworthii. Taxonomy (NCBI): domain Eukaryota; kingdom Metazoa; phylum Arthropoda; class Insecta; order Lepidoptera; family Noctuidae; genus Xestia; species Xestia ashworthii. Next base: position 13,080,012 of record OX465570.1, on the reverse strand, counting down.
CAAGATGACCACCACCACAAAATGGCGAATTAACGTTTTTTTTATATTTAACTTTTAGTGCATTGTGTTGGCGGTTTTTTTTTTACTTTTAATTTAATTTTACTTGTTGTGAAATAATTCATCAAATTAAGACACGTTTCTCCCAAGTCGTACCTTAACACCCATTCCCTGCACTTGAAGGAACCTGTCCACAGTCACTACCAACGCCGTCGATGTGTTATGTTCCAAACTAATTCAATTAATTAATTCAACACTAGGGCTATGGGGTCCGATTGCCCACCAAGTATTTTTTTTAAATCGCCAAGCGTTTGGTCGACTCTTTACGTGGCCAAAGGACGGGCCTATTTTTTGGCCCAAAGAATCAGCATTCACCAACCAACCAACGTGGTAAGGCTGCAAGCCTTCTGGACTTTTCCTGTTGACAGCGATGTGTATGATTTTTTTGACGCCCTGTAACCTTAAGCAGAAGAAAGTCGCAGAAGACCTAGTCCCCTTCCGTATTCAGACTGTTCGGTTGCTCAGAATACTCAATACCCACAACCAAGATTTATTTGGTCACTGCTAAGATATAGGCATCCTTGCTATGAGAAATAGTGAGTGGACTGTAATCTACCAGCTTCACCTGTCTGGCATGAAATCTGAAATGGACCTTTTTGGCGCAGCCGTGAGGCACACAGCACATACTATGTTTTTCTACTTATTTTGTATCTTTTTTGATATTATTGTGTGTGTGCTTTTATAACTAACGTTAAATAAATATTTTTCTTTCTTTCTTTTTCACCAAGAGGGTTGGGATTTGGTGTATATGGTGTCTTGGTTTTTTTTTGGCTCTAGGTCATCGCGGTTTCCTTACAATGTTTTCCTTCACCAATCTCAACTCAACTAACGTCCCAGTTTGGGTTTGAACCCACGACACATAAGTCGTTGCCTTTGGCTCTCTGGACCACCACTTGTGTTCCATCTATCTGGGAAGCCTCAATGTATGGTTGTTAGGTCGTGATCTCCACTAAAAGACAGGATAGTTGTTTTAATGTGGCTTTATTGGTACCATGTCAATTTATCTCTCTAGATATTACCGTCTGTCATTGTACAGATACAATTTTTTTTTTTTTGGAATGAGTTCCACAGCCAAATCAAGTACAAATAAATGTGGTAACAATGAAAATGCACAGTTTAAAATGGAAAATATATATCGCCTCCAGACGTAGATACGTGCGCAGATTATACACCAAGAGGAAAATTGTGGTAGGTAAGTAATTTACTGTGATTCCTATCAATACCTAAGATCGAACTGAGAAGTAGGTATTTGTATCTAGCCCAATTTGTCCCAATGCTGGGCAAATGTCTTTCCTAGAGAGAGTCTTGTACAGCGGAACCTGAAATCAGCCCTCCCGGTGCATCCATCCAGGTCGTTTCGCCACCTCCTCCTGGGTCGGCCTCGGCAGCGCTGTTTGACCTAGGTATTAATGCCAGCACTATACAGCAGATATCACTAAGTCCAGCCTGGGTTCGGCCAGGTTACGGAGTTACTGAATTTTCCATTAAAAACTTCTTGGTCAAGAGTCTCCATTTGTGCTCCAAATTGATCTCCATGGACTTTAACATAACTAGCTGAATGCAAGGGTGAAGAAACAACTCTTCCCTAACCCCTCAAGGAATGCCAGCGTCAAGTAACTGCCTTGTTGGTCTAGTGGTCGCCAGTACGACTGTTGAGCATGAGGCCCTGGCGAAACCAGTCCAGTTCCCGGGTCGGGGAAACTTATTGGGTTTGTCTTTTTTAAACTTTCACGATCAGAACACATTATAAAACATATGAAAACGGGTATTTATCGCGAATTTACCTTTAATTTAAGCCCGACGTTTCGACCGGATTGCACGTGCCGTGGTCGTGTTCGTGGGCGGGGGGATTCGCGATAAATACCCGTTTTCATATGTTTTATAATGTTATTGGGTTTTTCCATCAGGTAATTCTCAGTAGTAGCCACGAAGTCTGGAGGTTGATGGCAATAGGCTCTTCCTTTATTACTAATTCGGAACACCTCTGCCTAACCCTTCGGTAGATTACAGGTGTGATGTTATGTCAAGTCTCACTAATGAATTCATGAGAATCAATACCGGCCATTTGTTTTGTTTATGTTACCTATGTGCATAATTGTATCTTTATTATCAGCAGCTGAGTAACTAAGTCCATAAACACAACACTTAACATTATACAATCATACCTATCTATTTATACACTAGTAAGCGTTTATTTACATATTAATTTGTTGCAGGTCTATGTTGTTGTAGGCGGTGGCACTAGCGCGATATCTAAACGTCGTGATCGTGACCTAGGTTCAACCCTCAAGACAAGTGTCAGGTTTTACATGACATTGGAAAATCTACTCATATCTCACTATGCTTAGATGTATAAAATCGATGAGAACGATTCTGGCGACTTCCATACAAAATTTCAAATAAATTCACCATTAAAATATGTAAGTCTTTGCCAAAAGGACCAAGACTGTTTGAGCCAACTTGCGAAATCATAATTCGCACTATTATTATTTGCGAACATGGACCACAATTTTTTTTCTAAGAAAATAAGTGCAATAAAAACCCATGTTTTGACGACGACTGCACACAGAGTTAGTTATAAAGCTATTTATATTTCAATTTTGAATTATTGCCTGTAATGACGAATTTGATCTTTGAAACGGTGACGTTTTAAGTAATTGTGCTACATTTTCGAGTCTCGAAAGAAAAGGGAACTTTTAAATGCGCCTATCGGAATGGAACAATTCAAAAAAAGAATGTCACAGTTTTCAGTGAGTGGAATTTCTTGACATTTCTCCACATTGTCCCAGTGGCGAGTGTGGCAGGAGCGAGCGGGGAGGGTGGGGCGAGTCGGAGTGACACGGCATCTCATCGATTTTATTGGATACAATTGACGGGCCTTTGTTTGCAAATATGCACTTTAGTGTTACTTTTCTTTGGCTTTTATAAACAATTATCGATAAATAATGGCGCAGCTTTATCTCTTTTAACGATATGTTCCCATTTCCACAAACAACAAGGCAAAAAAGAAAATGGAAAAATTATAAAGCTGTCCTGTTTTTTGTTTCAATAAATATTACCATAAAACGAGTCTTATTAAGGAACAACAATATCCCTTGAATTATTTTGAAAGTAAAATTCCTACTCTTGATCATTTGCATAACATTAATGATGTTTTCATTCGAGTTCATTCTGAATATCGATGGGGACGTCTTTTCTGCGAGCGTATGCAAAGAAGCACATTTGCATCCGAAACCACATTCGGCCTAATTTGGATGCGTCCGCTATCTCTGCCGAAATCGTTAAAATGCACGCACGGTAGCGAGAACGGTTCAAAACACAAAACAATAAATAAATAACGAGAACAATAAATATAATTAAAAACGACAAAAAGCGTCCGTTCGCATGACGCGGGTACAAACGGGTGCGCGCTCTCGACGACTCTATATTAACGATACGAATTCAACCCAAATTCCATAAACGAAATTCTGCTTTATCGAATACTATTACGATTCGATTTACAATGCTGAAAATCGATATCCCTTCAACATTTTGTCACCGGCACGTCACGTTTCCGAACGCTCCTCATTAGAGATTTTTATTTTTAAATAGTCGCAGTAGGGTCGAGTATCCTGTGGATCCTGCTGGGAGTTTTTTAAACTTGAAAATGGAATTTAAACGAGATGACGTTTCTTTATTGCGTTCGATTCCGTCTGAGCGATTCTAGACGCGTTTGTGCTTTATTTGGCGTCAATAGGGATGAGATTCGTTTGAGAGATGGCATCGAATTGACAGATATCCGAAGTGTGTCCGTAAGTTTTGTCTATGACAGGTCGGAAGCCATAGGTCCTAATAAGGTCCGAGATGGAGGAGTAATGGGTTTTCAGAGTTGTCGCGCTGTCTCAAATTTATTGCACCAATTAGTTGAGTCCACGTGAAGGGGTTTATCTGAAGTTTCGATCTCGCTCTATTTGGGAGGTAGTGGTCGATAATGGTCGAATTTCGGGGAACGCTCCTTTGATTTTTTCCTCAACTATGGTAGAAATTTTCGGAAGCGAGAATGTTACAAGTTAATTGGATAAAAATATTCTGAGGCCGACACATGGTGGGTGCTTATAAAGATCATTACGAGCACAGATTAATTAGGGAGCTACTGGTTTAGATGTTATAACCGGAATATGAGATAACTAAGTATTAGTGTGTAGGCAATTACTACGTATCTTATTATTACGAGACCGTTTCTAGAATTGTTGTTACTTCAAAAGACTTTAAGATGGCTATCGAGTCGAGTCGTTTACCGGCTTTATATTAAAGTTATAATTAAACGATTAAGGATTAAGAAGTTTGTTAATCAGTAAGCAGTGGTGTTTCTAGTAAAGATTGAATCTTCTTGTAAACACGGGTTAGTCATAGTAAGCTTTTATATGTTATTATATTAAGTTCTAAAGAAAATTTAAAACCTGTTGAATATATTCAGCTTCTACATTTTGGTTTGCAGCTGTAAAATTAACATTCTGTATCTTAGAAGAGAGCGTCTAGTTATACCTATGTAGATTAATAGAACTTCCAGCAACCAGTGCAAGAATTTTTAGGATTTGATCATTAGTTCTGGAGATAACCCCCTACATTACAAACTTACAAATAATACCTCTTTATAACAGCGTTTCCCATTTGTCAGGTTGCGACCCGGTACTGGGCCATCATAATAAAATACCGGGTCCTAGTATTCTGCCTTGTTTTAACCATTATTGGGGATATATTCGACACAAGACCATTGATAGATTTTTGCTTATTTTGTGAAGAATAAACAAAATTAGCTCAACAAGCAGTAACTATTTTGATAACTTAAAACATAAAATGTGAATCTGGGTTTTCAACACTAGTTTACTTTGCTTTCATTGGATGCAGTCGTGATATTACTAATTGTGTTATGATTATGTCTTATTGTTATGATTATGTCTTATGTTCCACGGACAAAGAGATCTCTATCTAGATCATCATCTGCCTAGCCTTTTCCCAACTATGTTGGGGTCGGCTTCCAGTCTAACCAGATGCAGCTGAATATCAGTATTCAGCTGAAGTAATGTAAGTCAGAAATGTCAGACTTTCCGGTCACTACCTGTTACAAGTGTCAAAGATCAAGAAATTACAGCCGGGACCAACGGCTTAACGTGCTTTCCGATTCACGGAAGAAACTCGGTAGGTATGTAAAGGGTGGTCACCCATCCACAGACCAACCTAGGCAAGCGAGATTGATCCGAGTGGCTGTTCTGATCATCAGTCTTATATAATTACTTGTAATTACGTTCGCTAATAAGATAATTTATGGCGTTTACTAAACAAAACCACTTACAAGGCTCGCACGCCGACCAATCCAAGCTATGTAAACCAAGTTAAGCTGATCTCTCATTGTAAAGGAAGCTCATAGAAAGTGAGGTCAGTTTATACTGGAATGTATGAACAGGTTTGTTGATACCTACCAGGAAAATAAACTAGATGCAGACCTATATTCTATTAGTGATATCGAAGATGGACAAGTGTTGATATATTAACATAACATCATGCCTGTAATACCTGAAGGGGTAGCCAGAGGGGTAGGTCCCCCAATAGTACCTACACCCACATTTTTCCAGTCCCATGTAATAGGAGATGAGCCTAATGCCATCAATCGGGCACAAACCCAGACGCCGTGGCTGCTACTGAGAAAGTCCTGATGGAAAAAACCAATAACACTTTGCCCAACCTGGTAATCGAACGCGAGACCTCATTCTGAGCCTTGCAACCACTAGACCAACGATTTCATTGTCAGTCCTGTTGGAAGTCGTACCCCCGAATACTGAAACTTCACCCAAAATTTATTTGAACAGCTCCTAAAGTTTAATTTTTTTATGGACAAATGTCAATTTTGAGCGCCATCTAGTGCCACACAAGTGGTCACCAGACAGTTGATATACTACATTATACTTTTTGTTTGTAAATACATACTTATTATACATACCTATAAACATCCATGACTCGGAAACAAATGTCCATGCTCATCACACAAACATTTGCTCCTACCGGGATTCGAACCCAGGACCCTAAGAACGTGAGGCAGCCTCACTACCGCTGCGCCATTCGGGTCGTCATTATGAAATAATAACATACCGCTTGGGGGTTGGTTGCAATTGCAACCAAAGGTGCATTTTTAGCGTGAGGTGAAATTAAACTGAAAATCTAACAAGAATTTGTGTGGTATACAACAACTAGTACCCGACTACTGAATTAAATGTAGTCTATGTTACCCGGGCCATAATAATCAACGAATCAACCTTTTTCATCAAAATCGGATGAAAGTTTAGGCGCTCCAGAAAGCTACTATACGTTAATAGGTACAAATATAGGTTTTATTAACGTACGTAGGACTTTATTACAAACACTGAAATTGTGAAAAAAGTCAGCTTTAAGTACGCTATACTTATAACTACTTAATTCTAAAAATGTTGAGATTCGGGAACAACCAAACCTTAAGTATGTACCTACCTATTCAAATAAGTAGTTATTAGTATTCTAGTTAAATGGATTTTAGTTAAAGTTACATCGATAGCACGGTTCAAGTCGTTAATTCAATAGGGTTCTCAATTAGATTTCCGAAAACTCATACTTCATTGAGAAATCTAGCGAGATTGTGAGATAGACCAAAACCTTTCATCAAATCTCTAAAAAAAATCAGCTGCTTCATACATTATTGGTCGCGTAACTCGTAAAAATGTAGGCAACAGCTGATTTTTTTTTCTGGATTACATAGTCGGTCCCATAGTAAAAGTTTATCATTTTCATGAGTAGGTACTATCCGCCCTTATAGGGATTAAAAGGACTAAAAATAACGTTGTATAAAAGTGTTGTCTAGTGTAAGAATTAGAGCTAATGTCCATATGAAATTCATCTTATGTAATTTCTTGAAAATCAATATTATTTTCCGAGTTTCTATGAGGAAAACCTTTATCAATTTCGGTATGTTAATGTAATGGTATCTAATGGTAATATAACCTCGTCTAATAGAACCTTATTTATGTCTTGTAGTTGCTATCGCTGTTATTGATATTTACTGCACAGCGCACTTTATTAACATTGTGCGGTTGGCACCTTCTACGACCGAATGAATGAACTAAAAAAAAAGGTTCAAAATATGAACTCCATTATAATAACAGAAATTCATCATCACATTCAGAAGTCCCACGGGATGATAAAATGAAGACGTTTTAGATTAACTTCTTACAATACAGCAAAGGTAGTCCACTTATTGGACACTTTTTTGCGCTTTATGAATGAATGAACCTTTTATGAATGAACCTATTTTGTGAACGTTTTTTCCACCTGTGCAATAGAGTTCTTGGACTATAAAAATTTGTATTGTTACAAGTGAAATTATTTATGATCTTCAAACTTTTTGTGGGCAACGTAAAATTCGGAGAATTTTGGAGAAAAAAGTTTTACGACTATTAACGGTGAAAAATATTGTGAATGAATGGGTCGATTTGGACAGGGATTAGTATGATTTTATTTGATAGCCCTATAATTCAACTTCTTTGGTTCTTCAGATATTTATAGCTTGTGATCTTTTTTTCTTTATGATGTTGAAAATAAAATTGAATTACTTAATCCTGGATTCAAATAAACTAAACTACCTATGTGAATGTTAGCCTGTCTCATCGCACTGCTGGGCAAAGACCTCGCCACATGACTTCCAAATCCTTCGATCCAGTCGTTGGTTCCGTCCACCAGCTCGTCCCGCCATCAGCTGCGCGGTCTAACGCGTCGTCTTCTGGCTGTGTCAGGGAATAAATAATAAAATGTTTTATTCTTTTATTCTTTTGCAACTTTGCGCGTTAATTAGGTCCTTCAAACGTACCGAGCAAACAAATTCGCCCTAATTCCCTCACTGAAACCAATCATACCACGACACAAACCCATAATTCCAACCAAAAACGCCTTATTACTATTAAAACAGTGCCATGACTAACTCATAACCACTACTCAACTTACCAGACAATATCGCAACGCCGTCTCAAGCATTTCATTCCCACGAACAACAATACTGTAAATAATGACCGATCAAGTTGACCGCAGTCATTTTAGCGACACAGCCTTCACTCCGGAGCTAATGACGTGGAAGAAATCGCTTACACTCGCCAATCGAGAAGTGAGACGAGTAAACTTCGAGATACTTCCCACGCGTGAAAAAAGTTACAGAATAAAGTGATACCTGATGGCCAAAAATGTGCGGACACGGATAATCGGTTCTAATTTTGAATTTTTTGGGTTGTCTTTGATATTTTTTTAGAGCTAGCAGTGTGTATTATTAGACGTGTGAATGATTCTTAAAGGTGGAAGTGGCATGGCAGACTGCAAAATTGAAGTAACAGAATTAGGTACTTAATTGAATTACCTACCTCATGAAAAGTTCAGTAAATATGGTTAAATGAACTAAGATTGACGCGAATCTTATTTTCATCATCATACAACCTGACTCTGATCAGCAAATGGCAAAAAACATGAGAAAATTAGAGTTCTGCGGGCTGGGCTGACGCTTTCACTGCTTTAATATGCTGCAGTAAAAAAATGGTCCTTCGAGCTTTTTGTAACTACTTTGGCGGAAGTTGGACGAGTGAAGCATAATTACAAAATTAGATATAATTATAAAATAGCCTAAGCTAAGCTACTACATTTAAGTTCACAACTCAACACAGGCTAAGGTCTGAAATGGCAAACATTAAACATAACATTCAACTTTAAAATTACAACAGCAAAAAATTAAACTAGAACACAACAAACATCATATTCATACAAAATTTCGGTCGGTATAATCTTGCCAAACGGAGGCACCCTCATGAATAAAACTAGCTGGTGTATAAATTCAAATTTCCTCTTCTCCACACGCTCATTTCCATATCTCGGGCTCTCTCCCCCTATGCTTTATTATTAAAACTCCAGTGCAAAAACCGACACCCAAGTTATTCGCTATCTACGTTCGGAAATGGCATTATCGGCCGCGCGGCCCGAAGCGCACACGTCTCAGCCAATAGGGCATTCTTATCAGAAAATGACTCATTTCAAATGACAGAGTGTTCTAAAGCATTTTCAAATATAGAAAGCCGCAACCACCGCCGAAGTAGCATTCCAAATTTAAACCCTGTACCGAAGCCACTTCGGCACACTTCGGCGTGTCGTCATGTCACTCAGTTAAGGCTCGTAAAATGGGGACTCTCGTAGCGAGAGGAAATTGGAATAAGAAAATTTGGGGTGTAAAATGAAAGATAGACGAGTGCTAATTTCCGGCTATTACTACGTCTCTTTCTTTCCCGCACATTTATTGCGGGGAACGTGTTTGGGGGTGGCATATACTGTCTTTTTCTAGCGTGTAGGGACTTTACTATTTAATAGAGATGCTGTAATGTAATGGGAGTCTGGAAAATTATGTTTCGTTTTACATTTTTCTCGCTGTATAGGAAGTGGAATTCAATTATGCCAATTGAATAAAATGTCTATTGTTATAAATAACGAGTTTGAATGTGAATAGATAGTAGAATGTGTTTCTTGCAATTCTAAAAGACCTTTCCTCACCAGCAAATAATTTCTTGAAATAATATGAAATTCACGGCAAAGTGACTCCGTTTCCCCGATAAATTTATTCCGCATTGCAATAATATGATTGAGCGTCAATATCTCGAGCGGTCCGCTCCGGCCGAGTCCTCAATAGCAAATGACGCCTCCGACCGCGTTGCGTCAAACGCTACCGGAATCTATCGACTACCCGCAAACAATTCGCCTCACCGCCCGGCTATATTCTATTGAGGCAACTTTGGTAACGAAATTATTGCACTGAGGGTTTATTACATAGCGAAAGCGGATACAGGTCCACAATTTCAAGTCTATGTTTATCTTTTTTTAGCACTACGAGCGAGATAGTTATACTTAGATTTTGTAAAAACATGGGGCAGTAATGGAAGCACAATTAGTTTTTAGCAGGGTTTATTAGCACTGAACATCGGTTGAAAAAACAAGTGGTAACTCAAAGATGGCGTCTTCACACTTCACAGAATTACAGCAAGAGCACACAGATAACAGTGTTGCCAGACTAAATTAACTTTTAACATTGCATCTCAACAGATTTGCTAAATTGTTTCGACCGAGTGTTAGTGAATACGGGTGCAGGTACAAGATCTCAAATGGATATTGTAAGAAGCCTAAGAAGGTGCACATAATTATTAGTCACTGCTAAAATAATTTATCAGTCCAAGTTTTCCGTTAGTCGTAAATAAGATAGAAATGAACATTAATGGTTATGGGTTCAGGTTTGAGGTGTTTGAACAGACAATCTCATAAACGTTAACAGTGCAGTACAGCCAGTGGATTTTAAATATGGCGTCTCAGTAACGGAGCGTCTGAGCGACTACACCGCCGCCATTGTTCTCTGTTTAAACTTTATAGGACTGTTTAAACTGAAGGATATGAGGTAGCGTTTAGTCTAGCATTAACAACTTTCTGGCGTTTCAATGCGTATAATTGTACCTTGTTTGTACCTTGTACCTTGTTTACACCAAACTATTCCCGGATTCAAATTAAATAGTTATTTAGTAGGACGGAGGCTTCTTCGGTTGCCATTGATAAATCTGTCTGACAGCCGTTACGAATATTCCTAAGCCTAAAAGTAAGAACTAAAAGCCAAAAAGCTAAAAGCAGAAGCCTAAAAGTAGACTTAGTTGTGGAGGTCAGTCAAAAATACTCCATGAAAAATTCGGAATCTATGTAAGATCCGTATCCGGGTAGACTGGAAAACGACCCCAACATAGTTGAGTATAGGTGTGGTAAATTATGATGAGTAGCAGGTTAAATAATAAACGGTTATTCTCAACCCACTATGGTTGTATCTTAATGCCTTCCCCGTGTAATGCGATACGAAGTTATCGAGGAGCTATTAACACGTTGTATTCGGTCGATAAATGAAATCCCGTCACCCCTTGTTTGGTTTCTATTAAACTAACACTGTAATGTGATTATTTAGTGTGTGATTGCTTACTCTACTATTAAAATCTAAATTATGTGATTAAGTTTAACAACAAATTAGATTTTTGCGAGAATAAAGAGAGACATTAAAATCGATATCATAAATTAAACTATTGACAAAATGATAATGTATTTAATGACCCAAAAATGTTTCCTATCAAATTAAACTTCTCATGCGATAAAAAGCAGGCCTACAATTAATTCAAATCGATTTCCACTTAAGCAAACGTTTGCCGCGAACGATCAGAATTTCAAATTCGACTTTCAGAAAACGCGGCCAGCATGGTGTAAAGGTTCTTTTTTTGATTCCAATATGCCATTTAAACGGAACGCGCCAAAAGAAATAGTAGTTGCAGCCGAGGTTGGCCAGCCTGATGCTATCTTGGCAGTTGGCACACCTGACCGACGCTAATTGGACAATAAATCAATTCTTTCCCGCTTCTTATTGGCGAATCGTGGCATTCCAATATTGAAAATTTGGCCGCGCGATATTGACAACATGATAAAAAACAATAGGCGGTTATCTTTTTCTTTTGTGTTCATCTCTGGACTCCGGTTCTTATTAAGGCTGAATCGTTTTATATTTTGTTTGTGTCAAACCCAATGTCTTATCGGTTAGACAATTTGTTTTTGGGAGCTCGTTATTGAATTATTAATATTGATATTTTGTATACCCTCAAATTGATGTTACATTTGAAATAAATCTCGTGTCATTGTTATTTGACTGGCGTCATAGAAAAGCGTGTGTGATGAATCGGTTTTAATAAAAGCGCTATAATCGGAATAAATAACATTAATGCAGCAAAGAGCGCGGGCGTCATCCATTATTAGAGTTATTAACAAAACGGAACGCGCGCCCGGCTAATCTGGGCGCGCTCTGAGCGTAATTAAATTCTCAGAACAAGCGAGCTATTAAAGCGAAACGGTAGCGCGACGCCCATTACGAAACGGAACGTGCATAATTATTTCGTTCCCGCCTTTTTTTCTTATTCTCATTTTGATTTTCGAAAGCCCGCGCTAATGTAGCGTCGCTGCCCTCTGGCACGAAGTCTTGTAAACAATGTTCTCGTAAAATCTTATTCAATTACCGCCTGCCTTCTTAATATACTGATTAGTTTTCGAACTGTTAATTATATTCGAGCGCAAAATACCGTGGAAATTAATAAATACTTGGTTATGTTGCTGAATTTCCAGTTTAAAATGGGGTTCCATAATAAAGTCTCTAAAGGCAGTGGTAACAAAAAGCTTGTAGTTTTTTCTATCCAGACCACCAAGGCATTCAAATGAGGCATATCATTAGCCGTATATAAACAATGTCGTAAAATGACAGGTAGCAGAGCTTGTCACATCGTTGGTATAATATTATTCATGTGGTGTTATCGTCTCGACTCATCTACCGTTCTTCGTACTGTTAACATGTATTTTGACAGATGACATAAGTTTGGCGCCGTATCGCCGGTTTGTCATCTCGCTACGATGAAATACAATTCGGATGTAATAATAAGCTCCCGTCTTACGTTCGTTGATAAACGGACTCGTGTAAATCAATGTAATGGTGTTGTTGTGACGTCAGATTCGGTTGTTATTCACTGGAAACCTTTTGTTTCGCTATCATTTCGTGTTTTGTAATAGACGTGCGAGTAATAAAATGTCGCACATTTAGCGCTAGTTTATGCGTATTGGAGCAAATTATGTGGTTTGATCGATAACCTGTAGCTATGTAGGTATGTATTACGACTTTAGTCCACATTCCGAAATTGCCTAGAATGCGAAGTCCAATAGTTGATGCAATTAATTAATACTTCCATAAAAGCTAGAATTTCGAAATTTAAAAAAAAATAGTGTCTCCGTTCAATATTTTAAAAACTTCACGTTGACATATCAACATTATTTTGTTTTTGTTTTTGTTGGACAGTTGGCAGTGCCGACTTTGCAACCCCATTTATATGTCCACTTTTTCCTACGTTGATCCTTATAGATTACAAAAATAGAAATAAATTCTTAACTCGATGCAAATTAACCACTTCAATGAAAAATGCAGTAATTTTCTGCGACAACTTTCCGTATTGATCTCTTATGTGAACAAAAAACAGAATGTGCGACTTGTAAGAGTCAACTATAAGGGAAGATAATATATGCTAATTTTCGAGTGCGATGGGCTAGCAACCTGCCCGTGTAATTATTCCTAGCCATACGAGAATTCCTAAGATGCCGTAAACAAAGAAAAAAACTAAAATTTGCTCTAAAGAGGTAGGTCTTCGAAAGTGTTTAGCTCTTTTAATATACTATAAAATGAAGAAGTCATCAACTTTTTTTTGTCAACCTTACAGAGGTCCTAAGACGAGCGCGCGATCGATACGTCGATTATCAAAGGGAATGTTTGCTATATGGAACGTGCTGGAACTATAGGTGGCAGCACTAAACGACGAAAGAGACACTATGCGGACAATAAAGGAAACTTATCAGGCCTGTCATCTTGCTTTCAATAATGTAGTGTAGACTCTTCGAGGACCAGAAAGATACCTATTTGACTATAAAATAGGTAGATATCTCTGTGGTACTCAACCTAAATCAAGATAGAAAGGACGGGTCATGATGTGAATCATCTTAAACATTTAATTTAATAAAAACTCCAATACCAACTTAAAACCCATCCAATTCTTTAGTCCCTCGATGCTTATCAAGCGCGCACGAGTCAAACTGATTGGTACCAAACTATGATGCATGTGCCTCGCTCAAAAACTATGCGAGGAATGCGCATTTGACAAATATGTATCTTAGGACCACTGACATCTGTCCACAGGTGCTTTCCAAACAATTATTTAAATTAATAAGAGAAACACTGTGGACGTTTTAATGGTTGTAAGACTTGTAGATAGGTATGAAAGTAATTATTGATTGTTTGGTTTGAAAGCATGTTGATGATCAATAAATTGTTAAATACAACTTCGTAATTTTTTTGTGACACAACCGTTTGGCGCAACCATGAGGCACACAGTGACATATTATTATTTTTTCGTTTCGACTTAAGTTTTTATAAGTTTTTTTTTTTTTGGTTTTCTTACTTTTAAGTATTATTATTTTTGCACTGTGTGCACTTGTGGTGTGTGCCAAATAAATTTATTTACTTTCTTTATTTTCCAACAAATGATGGTTGCTGTAAAAACGAGTCATTTTTTAAGATTTTTTTTAACACACATCGCCATCTAGTGCCACACTAAGCAAGGCTTGTGTCGTGGACACCAACCAGATAGTTGCTTATACTACATAATTATCACAGACGTATAAAGAGTCTTTTTGTTAGAATTTTTTTTTTTGAATATTTAAATAATATCCTACATTAATTTACCTACATAAGTACCTTCCCTAGCGTCACTAAGCACGTCAAGTTTCAGAAAGATATTTGAACAAATATCGGTAAATGTTGACAGGGCTGATGCCACGAAATTAAATCGTATCGTCGTTACTTATTTTGAAGCTCAACGGGTGGGATATGATCAACAGCTCAAAATCATTACATAATAGGCTAGTTTCCACCACCAATAAATTGCAAATCTAATTAGTCCGTCAGTGAGTATTGGAAAATAATGGACACGTATTTTTTGTTTTTGTAAATCAACGAATAATGACAAAGATAAAACGCATCAAAACTCGAGAGTGGGGGCTCGTGACGTCAGAACTCACTAAAAATGATACCAAACAGTGACGTAGGTATTGAGAATTTTAAAAGCGTCGTATCTTCGTCAAACAAACAAAAAAAGAAAAAATACGGGTCAAATATTTTTTGATAATCTAAGTGACGGACAAATTAGATTGTTTCAATATCATGGTCAAAAATAACGCCATTGATTGAGTATTAATTCTTACAGGTGAACGAAAGAACCGACAGCGCCGATCCGCGTATAACGTTATCTATTCGTCCGATTCAACGCGGATAAGTGTGCGAGGTTTCATAGGGTCTCATACAAGTAATTCTAAAATTCGATTCTTTCGGCTCCTTCGCTTCTCCGGCTCTGTTAAGTGTGCGTTCACCTAAGTCTTGCTCCGTACTCTAAATAGCGTTAGCCGCAATAAAGTTGACAAAATGACATGAACGAGATCGAATAGTGATCAAAGACCAAATGATAAACTATGGGCTAACTATGATATATTACCAAAATTTTTTTGTTGTTATAACTTGGTATCATTAATAAACTTGAAAGTAGTAAACTGGCAACATTAACGTTATGTCAATGTAACTGTCATTAGTAGTGTCATTGACAGTCATTGTCATTGTTGTTGTCAAACAATCAAACAAGATACAACAGGAAAGTTTTGCAAATCGCGGTCATTTATTTATTTAGTAGTAGTTTCATTTTAACTATACCTATAAAAAGTGATCTATTATAGATTTAAAAGTTATTTCTACTAAGTTCTGTAACATAAAATGGCAGACGACGACAGTAAGTCTGTGATTGTGAAACATAACCTCCAAAACCTTATTTTAGAAAAACTAATAAATTCTGATGCACTTGTCAAAATGCCCAAAATATATTATCATGAGAAACTAATACATTTTCATTCATTTTTGTAATGGCCTACCGAGCAAATTTATATAAAAAAAATCTACAACTTTCCAGCTCCAGCAGACAGCAGTCTGCTAGTAATAATTATGGACACAAACCCTAACCAGCGCTACATAACTGAGGATCCGAAGGTGCTGACCAACTGCCTTGATGCTGTCATCTCATTTGCCAACTCACACTTGATGCAGAAGTCTAGGAATGAACTGGCTGTCATTGGATGCCATTTTCATAAGAGGTGAGGTTTTGATGTCATAATTAAGTACTGTTAGTTTATAAGAAGTCAGCAATACAGGCATCATCATCAACCGATTTAATGTTCCCACTGCTGGGACACAGGCCTCCTCTCTATGGGATGGAATAGGCCATAATCCACCATGCGGACCCAGTTTGGGTTTAAGAATTTTTTGGGTCTAGAACACGCCGGTTTCCTCATGATGTTGTCCTTCACTGTTTTGAGAACAGTGATGATGAAATAAATTACACAAAATAATTTGCCGGTCTGGGTTGAACCTCTGACTTACTGTTTGTAATTCCACCAGCACTTGGTTACCACTGCTCTCACTAACAAGACAGGCATATTGTGAATGGACACTGCCTGTCCCAGTCCACCTAGTCCCCTGACGTCCGTCTTTTGCATCCAGTCTCTCCGACATTGGACCTTCTTAAATTGAAATATCAATCTACTATTTATGCTAGTGCTAGGTTGTATGTTGATTGAAATATGATCTGCCCCTGTAAGACGTATGTATGTAGTTACAGAATAATAATCATTAAAATCATCAATAAAACCTTCAAAATTCATGAAAGTCGATTGAATGACTTTTAATAGTCATTAAATCGCTTGCCAGTGAACGCCAGTGTTGCAAACAAAAATAATTAATAAATTGAAAAATAGGGTTACCATTAAGAACAGCAAATTACCCTCGAAAAATAGTGTTGCCAATAAAATAAAATGAATGAACAAATGGAATTATTGTTTTCAAAACTTGACGCAAAGTTAGATGAAAAACTGAACCAACAAACCTATATATTAACAACAGCAGTTACTAAAAACGTAATGGAAGCAATTGATGAAAAGATGAAAACATTAATGGAAGAAAACCAGAACTTAAAATCTAAAATAACAACACTGGAACATAAAATCACTAACTTGGAAAAAGACAAGCGAAAAAGCAACCTGATATTCTTTGGTGTGGATGAAAATGGAAAAAAAGAGGCAGAACTTGTTGACCACATTAAAGGCATCATAGAAGAAGCAGAAGTACATATAGACAGCCACGAAATAAACAATATCTACAGAATTGGAGCGCAAACCAGCAAAAATCGCCCAGTAGTTGTCACTTTCTCTACTATGTGGAAGAAACATCTCATATTAAAATCTAAATCTAACTTACCAACAGGCATCTATATCAAAGAAGACTTTCCCAAGGATGTACTCGAAGTTCGGAAAAAACTACAGCCACAAATCGAGGAAGAATGGAAAAAAGGGAATATAGCTTTTGTGAAAGGAGACCAACTTGTAATTAAAAAGCAGAAGGACAATCAGCGTGGAAAAAGGAAGAGAGATATGACTGTATCTCCCAACTCACCCCCATCAACACTGAAAAAACCGTACACTCATAACGAGCCCGAAACCCAAACAAATAAAACAAACACTACTGGACCAAAAGAAATATTGAAACCAAACATATTACAGTACATGGGAAGGAACAGAACTACTTCTACTACGACCTCAGAAAGTCCAAAAAACTAACAAGCTCATATAAACAACCTATAAAAACTAAAACAACTAGAACCGGATCAACAAAACAAATACAGGAAAAACATAATTCAAAACAACATATTCAAAAAACCTTCCCACCACGGTTGGTCACCGAGGGAAGTTCAGACCAAAACCCTCCAGTTAAATATAGTAGAAAACTAAACAGAATCAACATCGCAACATTAAACACTAGAACTTTAAGAACCCAAGACACACTTACAGAACTGAATATTGCCATTCAAGACATAAAATGGGACATACTCGGAATCAGCGAAATGAGGAGAGAAGGTGAAACAATTATTGAATACCAAGATTACATACTGTTTAACAAAGGTGAAGAAGGAGGCCAAAGGGGTGTGGGATTCCTCATAAAGACGACACTGAAGAAGCAAATACAGAACATCCTTGGTATTTCTGACAGGATAGCAGTGCTTAATATCAACATACCTAACTACACAAAGACTTGGACTATCATACAAGCATATGCACCAACCGAGCAAGCTGCAGAATCAGACACAGAAACATTCGATGCCGAACTTGCAAAAGTCATCAGAAATTATACCAACAACTATATAATACTGATGGGTGATTTTAATGCTCAAATCGGAGAAAAACAAAACGAGGAGGAGTATGTATTGGGCAAACATGGACATGGTAAAAGAAGCTCCAACGGGCAAAAGCTTGTGGAATTTTTGCTAGAACACAATTTAATTCTTCTGAACAGTATATTCAAAAAAGACCCAAAGAATAAATGGACCTGGATTTCACCTGATGGCAGATTTAAAAACGAAATAGATTATATAATAAGCAATTTTCCCAAGGCATTTTCAAATACAGGAGTGATCTCAAAACTGAATTTCAACACAGATCATCGCATGGTCAGAAGTACTATTCTGCCAGCACTACCAAAAAGAGCAAGGAAGAACATTACCACTTGTAGTCCAACGCAAATCACCAAGGAGAGTTTCAGGAAAATCGGCCAGTCGTTAACAGATAATCTACAAGAGCTGACATATGAAAATGAATGCGATATCAAAGCAAGCTATGGAAAATTAGAAAAACAACTTACTGTAACTAACAATAATAACGAAAGAAAAAGCAAATATCCACTCAGCGATGAGACCATCCAACTCATAAACCGCAGGAAATCTCTACTAGCGCAAGGAAAAAACAAAGGAAATATAAAAATAATTGCAGAAATCAGCAAACAAATTAATAAACATATTAGAAGAGACCGCAAAAACAAACGACTAGAAGTGTTAGAGAGACAAATAACGAAAACAGGCGGTGTAAGAAAAGCACTGAAAGAACTCAGGGAAACAGGAAAAGAGTGGGTGCCTAAACTAAGGAAAAACGAAGATACCATCACAAACAGGAAAGGTATACACGAACTGGCCACGGAATTCTACAAAGAATTATATTCAAACAAAGACGCACGTAGGTACCCTCTTACACAACCATTGAAGAGTATATCAGCAGACAGCCTGTCAGAATGTGAACCTGATATTCTAAAGAGTGAAGTGGAAAAGGCAATAAAAAGTCAAAAAATGGAGAAGGCACCTGGACCGGACAAAATTAGAAACGAGATGCTAAGAGGGACTATTGATGAACTAGTACCAATACTCACAAAGATGTTCAACCAAATTTTGAAATGTGGATATATACCAACACAATGGGAAACTTCTTATATAATCCTACTACACAAAAAAGGCGCAAAGGACGACATCGGGAACTACCGGCCAATAAGCCTAATGTCGAATGTTTACAAGATATTCGCAAAGATCATTTTGGGCAGGGTAAGCGCAAAATTAGATGAAAGCCAACCAATGGAACAAGCCGGCTTCAGACAGAACTTTTCAACAATAGACCACATCCACACACTCAAACAGATAATAGAGAAGTATAATGAATTCAACAAAACATTATATATAGCTTTTATAGATTATGCAAAGGCATTTGATTGCATTAGTCATAAGGCAATATGGGAGAGCTTAGAAAGGCAAGGTATACCTGCAACATATATAAACATTATTAAAATTATATATACAAATAGTAAAGCAAAAATCCAATTAGAAGCTTTGGGCAAAGAATTCCGGATCAAGCGAGGAGTCAGACAGGGAGATCCAATGTCCCCGAAGCTGTTTTCAGCAGTTTTAGAGAATGTCTTTCGCAACCTTGACTGGGAACATCTAGGCCTCAACATAGACGGAAGAAAACTAAACCACTTAAGATTTGCGGACGATCTGGTTATACTAGAAGAAAATCCAAAAGCACTCGAACAGATGATCCAAACTCTAAACACTGAGAGCTCTAAAGTGGGTTTACAAATGAACATAACCAAAACGAAACTGATGACCAACTCAAAAATGGAACCTATTGAAATCCAAGGTCAAAAAATTGAATATGTTGACGAGTATTGCTACCTGGGCCAGATCATTTCCCCTAAAGACCAAACAACCAAGGAAATAAACAAGAGGATTGCTAACGGGTGGAAAAGATACTGGTCTCTCAAGGAAATTGTAAAATCTAAAGACCACAATATGGCAACGAAAAGAAAAGTATTCAACGCTTGTATTCTTCCATGCATCACCTACGGCTGTGAAACATGGTCCCTTACAAAATACCATAGAGACAAACTAGGGAAGTGCCAGAGAGGTATGGAACGAAGCATGACAGGAACAAGAAGGCAAGATAGAATTAACAATGTGCAATTAAGAGCAAAAACTAAATTAACAGATATCCTGGAAAAAATAGACCTACAAAAATGGAGATGGACCGTTCATATGTTGAGATCTACACAAGAAAAGTGGAGCCAAATCATAACAAATTGGTATCCTAGAGATGGCAAAAGACGTCGAGGACGACAACTGATGCGATGGGAAGATGAGCTGAAACTTACTGCGGGACCCAAATGGAGGAGAGTTGCTCAAGACAGGAAGCAATGGAAACTACTGGAGGAGGCCTTTGCCAAAAGGCACACTGAGTTGAGAGACATCCTTTAGCCAAACGAACGAAACAACAAAGCCATAAAGAGAAAATCTCTCACCCAGTTTAACAGGCTAAATAAATAAAAAATAAATAAATAAAAAATCGCTTGCATCACTTTCATGAACTTTCCATGCATCCACTTGAGACTAAATTATATGAGGGAGAGAGCCTCTCTTCCCGGCCGCCGCGGGAGACGCACCGGTCGTCGGGGGCCACGTGGTGGCTACCGGCCACCGTAGATGCGGGCCTGTGGACGGTTAGCTATGGGCTAGCTAGCCGTCCGTCCGTCTAGTGACGACAGGCCGTGTCGACGGCGCGTTCGTGTTCCACGCGCGCCTCAAAGAGATGTCAGCAGCAGAGAGGGGCCCGCAAGGGCCGAAGCCTGCCGGGGTTGCGGGACTGTTCGAAAGAGATACCGCGGCCCCGGAACGTAAAGGGCGAGGAAGGAACATGGATGGGTTTTAGTCAGTAAGAGTCTGACACTCCCTCCCGCTCCGCCCAGAGTGGGAGAAGTCATTTGATGATTTCCCATCCTAAAAAAAAAAAAAAAAAGAGACTAAATTATATTCTATGTCTGTATTTTCAGTGAATACCTATACCCTTCTCCTGGGAAGCCACTGGATGTAAGACAGATTGATGGCCAATATGAATTGTTTACATTAGTTGAGAAAACTATCAAGATGAGGTAAGAAAAATCTGATAAGTTTTATATGCAATCATCAAACAAACATACATTTAATCATCTGCCTAGCGTTTTCCCAACTCAAATCAAAGAAACAATTATGGACCCTGTCGGGCACAGCTAATTCTTAAATAGGTAAGTAGAGAGTGGAGTGTTGGGTCAGCTCACAGTCAAACTTACTACTGAATACCGTTATTTTGAAAACATGTCTATAGATCTGTCTGTTTAGCTGTGGTTTTGTGTTAACAAAACCAGTTAGGACAATCTACCAGAAGAAGTTCATCGATTTTTACCGATTTTTTCAGATTAGTAAACCTAGTAAAGAGTCAGCCACAAGAGGATAAACCAGGAGAGTCTCTTCTTGCAGGTGCTGTTGCTATGGCACTCTGCTTTATAGCCAAGGTAATTATTAATTTCACAGCAAAATTTCCAAATAATCAATTAGTTTAAACTTGTAGAAGACTGCTCAACAGCACATCATTCATGCACTCATTACGGAGTACTTAAATATTAATTTAAATATATAATTTATTTTATAATGTGGCATTGAGAAATTCCACCCTGTATTTTAATTATATCATTAATGTACAGGGTAATATTTTGTTCGAGTATGTATATTTTGTATAATATCCGTACTTGAACAAAATATTTAAACTATATTGTCATGTTGGTTTTTTTCGTGTCACCTATATAAGAACACTTGGGTTACAAAAACCAATTTAACGATGTGTTAATTAAATAAATCCATGCAGCGGTTTGAAAGATTTAAAGAATATTACACGCATATATTATATATTAAACAAAATTTTATATTTTTCACTGTACTTGTACTTGTATAACGGGCTGGTGTCCGCAACTCCACGTCAAAGCGCATATTTTGCGTATGGGCTATAATCCACCACGCGGGCCCAGTGCGGGTTGTAGATGTCACATGTCTTCGAATTTTTGGTTCTAGGACATGCCGGTTTCCTCACGATGTTTTCCTTCACCGTTTTTGAGAGCAGTGGTGTGAAATAAATTACACAAAGTAATGCGCCTGTCTGGGTGTGAACCCACGACTTGCTGTTTGATAGTCGGGGCCGCCACCACTGGGCCACTGCTGCTCATTTTTCAGTTTTTCAATGTAAGTTAGTAAATAAATATACAACATTATGTCATGTATTTCAGGCCCGTCGCGAAGCTCCCCCCGGGCTTCGCATGACCAGTCGTATCCTGATTGTCACAGGCAGCAGCGACACAGCCGCACAGTACATCAATTACATGAATGTCTTCTTTACTGCACAGGTATGTAACGCACGGCGGCGACTAACCAAGGTATACAAAGCTTGAAAAATAAAAAAAATATATATACAAAGCCTGTTGAATTGTAGACGAGCGGACGTCACGAGTGCGGGGTTTAAAGGAACACTAACATAACGGGGGGATGCCCCAAGTCCCGATTATGGGGGCAGAGATACTTCCGTATGAAACACGTTATATTGTAATATAACGTGTTTGTCAATTTTACGGTGACATACTCGTATAATATAATATTATAAAGCAGAAGAGTTTGTTTGTTTGTTTGATTGGCTGAACGCGCTAATCTCAGGAACTACGGGTTCAAATTGAAAAAAAAAATTGTGTTAGATAGTCCATTAGGAAGGCTTTAGGCTATATAACATCACGCTACGACCATTAGGAGCGGAGCAGGAATGAAAAATGTTGCAAAAACGGGGATTTTATTTCCTTTCGTTTTTCGCTCTTATGTGACGCAGACGAAGTTGCGTGGGTCAGCTAGTTGTACGAGAAATCTATACAAAGCGAGGCCAAGTTATACTGGAAATGTATAGCTTAATGTGTCGCCGTTTGTACACAGGTGGAATGTTCCCAGTCCAGCCAACGTTCTCATTGTTACCTATTTAAAGTGTGATTTGTATTTAAGTACAATAGGCCTTAACTATTTGTCTCTATTTGGGTTATTTTTTGTGGCCGCAAGCACAACTTGGAATTTATTCAATCTTTATTTACGTGAAATATTTAATCTTATTTGAAGTTTTGGGATCGATCCCTAACTCCGCTAAAGCCTTTGGCCCATAGATCAAAAGCCAATCGCAATACCCAACTTACGTGTAATTTAATCGCATCGATGATTCTCGTTTTAGATATGTATGTCATTAAGAGTGATTTTATTTTTACATCCACAGAAACAGCAAGTTCTCATAGACGTGTGTTCATTGGATAAGCACCTCAGTCTCCTGCAGCAGGGCTGCGACATCACTGGCGGACTGTACCTCAAGGTGCCTACGCTTGAAGGACTGCTGCAGTACTTACTGGTAATGTATCTGTGATACGTCTGATAGACGTGTGCTCACTGGACAAGCAAATCAATCTCCTGCAGCAGGGCTGCGACATCACCGGCGGACTGTACCTCAAGGTGCCTACGCTTGAAGGACTGCTGCAGTACTTACTGGTAATGTATCTGTGATACGTCTGATAGACGTGTGCTCACTGGACAAGCAAATCAATCTCCTGCAGCAGGGCTGCGACATCACTGGCGGACTGTATGTACCTCAGGGTGCCTAACCTTGAAAGACTGCTGCAGTTCTTACTGGTAATGTATCTGTGGTACGTCTGATAGACGTGTGCTCATCGAAGAAGCACTATAAATTAAACAGACTTACAGGTAAAAATTCGCAACTCGACTGAATGTTTTTTCTTTTGTATCATACTCGTACAAAAGAATTGCCAAACCTAAGTGGTAGTAGGCAGGGCTCGCAGAACCGATGGCCGATGGGGCCGAAAAGTTCAGCCACAGACTTTCGACTAATTATTTGCAAAAAAGTTATTATTTTGTTATCATAATGTGCTTATTTGCTTTTCTTTATTTTCCAGTGGGTGTTCCTCCCAGATATTTCGGAACGTTCAAAGCTAGTTCTTCCGGGCCGGGGTCGCGTCGACTACCGCGCCGCCTGCTTCTGTCATAGAGAACTGCTCACCATCGGATATGTGTGCTCTGTTTGTCTCAGCGGTGAGTCACATATACTTACTAGGCTAAGAGCCCCTTCCACTAAAATTATTGCTGGGAAACAACTTTTTTTTGGGGTAAAAATCACGTTTTGTAGTACTTATAACTCAATATAACATTGCGCTGATGGATGGATTGAGTAGTACAGGGTTTGTGGAGGTATTTAAAGTAAAAATCTAACAATAAAAACTTGTATTTAAAAAAACTTGTCAAAAAAGTTGTAATTATGACCCCCAATATCTCCGTAACTAGAAGGTTCCCAGGTATGGTGCAAAACTCAAAAATGATCACAATGACGGGAAGAACAAGTGCCTTTTTTTTCGGATGGGAAATCATCAAATGACGGAGGACGGAGCGGGAGGGAGTGTCAGACTTTTACTGACTGAAACCCATCCATGTTCCTTCCTCGCCCTTTATGTTCCGGGGCCACGGTATATCTTTCGAACAGGCCCGCAACCCCGGAACAAGGGCCTTTCGGCTTCGTTAAGTTGTTTTACACCCTTTATGCATAGTAAGTACGTATTTACAAACAAATAGTATCTATTTAGTATATCAACTATCTGGTATCCACGACACAAGCCTCGTTGCTTAGTGTGGCACTAGATGGCGCTGTGTGTAATGTCAAGCGATATTTATTTTGAGGTCTGCTCCAGATTTCACGTTCGGATTTCCGAAGATAGACTATGATTGAAACTGTAGCTAACTGTTATGTATGTACCACACACATGTCGACGGATGCATAGTGTAGGAGTGCGCCCCTCCCCGCAGCGCGGGTACCCTCTTTGTATATGATTTAGTGTGCAACCAACTAGCGAGTTTGATTGACCTCTGACACTTCCGTATCTAACACTAGCTAACTTTATTATTTTGTTTCAGTGTTCTGCAAATTCAGTCCTATATGCACAACATGCCAGTGAGTATAACATGGTTATTTTGTTTCTCTCAATTTATTAACATAATATCACGCCTATAATCCCTGAAAAGATAGGCATAAGTGTACCTTTAATACACCGTTTTGCTTTAGTCCATGCAATATCGGGTTAAGCGTATTGCCATCAACAAATTCAGACTGCGTAGCTATAACTGAGAAATTCCGAAAACTAAACTACCTGGGAATCGAGCTCAGGACCCCAAGCGTCCACTAAACCAAATTAGACAATAGGCTAGTTTCCACCATCAATAAATTGCAAATATAATTAGTCCGTCAGTTAGAGTATTGTAAAATAATGGACACGTATTTTTTGTTTTTGTAAATCAACGAATATTGACAAAGATAAAACGCATCAAAATTCGGGAGTGGGGGCTCGTGACGTCCGAACTCACTAAAATGATACCAAACAGTGACGTGTTGAGAATTTTAAAAGCGTCGTATCTTCGTCAATTTTGGTTTATACCTATAACAAAAGAAAAAATACCGGTCAAATATTTTTTGATAATGTAAGTGACGGACTAATTAGATTTTTTCAGTTATCAAGCCTATTATAACGCAAATTATTCAATTTTTATAAATAAATAAGTTTTGAAGAGGTGAACCTAGACGAACTATTTATTTTAACGTTTCTAGAATAAACTGTAAAAAATCTATTATTTTCAGTACCGTGTTCAAGATCGGAGGTCCGATGCCTATCAAGCCTAAAAAGAAGAAGATGAGGCTTTAGAGAGAGAATCTGTTTGATATTGTAACTGTAAATATAGATGGTAAGATATTTCTAATTCAAGTGTTTTATTTATGACCAAAGCAAAACCAATTTTCATTTCCAGATGTGAACATGTGGCTTAAAGTGTCCATATTTAGCTTTTTTTTTCGGATGGGAAATCATCAAATGACTTGTCCCACTCTGGGCGGAGCGGAAGCGAGTGTCAAACTTTTATTGACTAAAACCCATCCATGTTCCTTTCTCGCCCTTTATTTTCCGGGGCCACGGAATCGCTTTCGAACAGGGACTGTTCGAAAGAGATTCCGTAGCCCCAGTAGGCAGGCAACTTTTAGCATCAATTGTAATTTTTGGTTATGTTGTAAATTGGATCCTTTTCGCTTAACTACGTCCAATTTTTGGTTTTAATGGTACAACTATCCTATTCAACAAGCTCGTGGCTAAATAATAACAACCGCTCTGATCGATCTTCAGGTTAAGCCGCGCTGGCCTAGATTGGTCCGTGGATGGGTGATCGCCCATTACAAACAGAGTTTCCTCTGTACCTCGGAAAGCACGTTAAGCAGTTGGTCCCGGCTGTCATTTGTAGATCTTTGACAGTCGTTACAGTGGCCCGAATGTCTGACAACCAGTCTTACCGAGTGGTATCTTATTCCCAGAACTAGCTGGGTTTTGGAAGTCAGATAGGCAGTCGCTCCATGTAAAATACTAGTATTCAGCTGCATCCGGTTAGACTGGAAGCCGACCCCAACATAGTTGGGAAAAGGCTAGGTAGATGATGAATATACAATAATATCGTATTCAAGGGGAAGCCATTAAGATTGTTGGTAGATTATTATACTAACACTGCCCTTGAAAATATAGTCCTCAACAAAACAGTGGTATAATACAAACACTATCTTCACGATAACCATCAGTTAGCCCGGCGGTAGTTACCGATAGTTGAAGATAACTGATAACGCCCCGTTATCAGTAATTAAGTCATTATCATCTATATCCGACAATGATAATAGGTGTAGAGCATCATTTCTTTGTGTTATTATTGCAATATTTATGCAAATTATCAATTTAGTTGTTTGAAAATTAGGTTTTTATCTGTGGAGCTACTGGTTCTATTTATAGAGCTATGAGGATGTACTTTACAATGTTAGATTATTGCTAGAAATAGAATCTTGTTGGTATTTATAAGCAGGCATAGATAAAAAATAACTAACTAAAACTTTGCATTGATGCGAAAATCTTGTTCCAAATGAGTTTTTCATGAAATAGTCATTATTAAATTAACTGAGAGAGTTATATTCTTGTTGTATTGGTGATTTTACGGTCGCGAATATTTTGTTCAACATACAGCCTAACCTGCAAATTAAAAAAAAAATAAGGAAAACTTGAATTATCTTTTTTTTTTCTATTTGAATTTAGAGGGTTACCTACACCAGCGCGTCCCCGTTAAGTTTACCTGCTCTACACTTACTGGACGTGCAAATTGTGCGCAGTTAGGTTCACTGAGCATTTCCTGCCATAGAAAGAAACCCTTAAATCTGTCAACAGGAAAATAGAATTGAGGTCCTTAAGCTCAGTAGACCACTCAATAAAACAAACTCATAATTCTCACTTCCCGCATCCTCACGAAAATGTTTTGCAATGTCTGAGTTTTGTAGTACTCCAACCTGGATTGGTCCATAGAAGTTTTTGATCAGTATTAGAAACAGGATCGATTGGCATCAAAAAATGTTTTGTTTAAAATAGCCATTTTCTTGCAAACTATTCAATATTTTTTTTTAATCTGATGTGACAAAAATTCACGAAAAATTATGGATATATCCTAAGACCATTTTCGTATAGCTGCAACAACGGTTAAGGTAGTTCCCCTTACAGCCCCGCTGAAAGTTTCCACCCTGTATTCATGGGTTGGTGCGGAATATCTTTTTATAACTTTTTGAGAAAAAATGAAGAGATACTAAAGAAGTTACTCGTACCATTCTTCTTTAGTATCTCTTCATTTTTTATATGAAATGATACTACTTCTAAAAAAAACATGAATTTCCAAAAGTAATAAAACAAAAGTTTGTTTGATCACCACTTATGCATACTGCGTGCACACAGTGTGATTTCAGAGCTATCTGAGCATGCTTTCAATGAACTTTTACGCAGTCACGCTGATATTGTACCTATTATCAAATCACTCTAATATCAAATGCGAAACTTTATTGCCGCTAATGACTTAGTTATTGATAATAGTTAGGTATGTGTTTAATATCAAACAAAATAACACTTCGCAGTAACTAACTTTATATACCAGTACCTAGTACCGGTGTACTCGTCATTATGAACAACTTTTACTATGGGACCAAATTCTGAATCGCAAAAAAAAACTTCTTTTTCCTTAAAAAAAAATGTATGGAACAGCTGATTTTTATTTTTGTATGAGATCATGATATTGAACAACTTCTATGACTTTCGAAAATTCATTTTTTTTTTGTTTTAATGCAGCTGTTCGCGTCAGTTTTTTTTTTGCGAATTTCAAGAAGTTCTAGAACAAAAGATGTTTAGTTTCATGGTCCGAGAGACCTCACCGGAGGTCTGACGTCTAATATGTTACAGCTTGTATAAAAAAACCTTTCCTGATCAGATTTCTTACTTGTAGTTGTATGGTTTTACTATGGCATTGTAGTTGTGCGAAAAAACTGCTATACAATCTTGTTAAAGATGGCGAAGAGCAGAAAAAATGGTACCTTTCCGTATTTTCTAGAACCAAAACCTGAAATGGCGTGGCTTATCTTCATAATCATATTATCCTTCCATAAAGGACATTATTATGGCACTAATGTGACTGATAAAAACTGCGTGCCATAAAGCAATAACGCGTATAATCACCAATAAAAATAAAATGAAATCGGGCAACTGTTTCAACAATCAGTCTTTAATTTCATGCAAATACGTCTCTATAACAAAAACAACACTATCTTTTAAGTAGGCACTTCACTAAAAAAGTACCATTACACATATATAAAGTAGAAATATACGTGCTAAATAAACGACCATCGTGCACTTAAGTAGAAAAACTAGATATCAGTTTAGCCCTACCTACTTCAGATATGCTAGATAAATCCTTCACTGGGTAAAATTTACATTGAAAAACATTTTAAAAGTACACAATTTAACGCCATATCGCGAAATCTATCAATGATTTGGCTTTCAAGATTGCTATCAACAAGATTAAATGTATTTTAATTTGGAAAAAAACGCGATATCGTGTCTGAGACAGTTTTGAAGCTAAATGCAATGTGATAACTAAATAGGTATAAACGTTACGTATAATCCAATTAAATTATCTGAAGTAATAAATAATATTTCGTAGAAAGTCTAATCAGAGTATAATACCATTTTGAATAAATTGATTGACCTGTTTGTCTGTTCTTAGTCAACGTACAATGTAATCTCATTTTACAACTATTTAATAACTCATGAAACAATATTTTTATGAATACTCACAAATGCTTATAAAAAAATAGGTAGATATTTAAATCGCTCCTTAGAGAGAAACAATTTAACTAAGTAAAGTAAGTACTGCATTGTTGTCTTGCTTGCCACTTGACTTGGCTATTGCCACTAGTCTTGGCAATTGCCACTTGTCTTGGCTATTGCCACTTGTCTTGGCTATTGCCACTTGTCTTGGCTATTGCCACTTGTCTTGGCGCAAAGTCGGAAATTATAATCTTCAGGCATTATTTGCTTCATTTCAAAACGAAACTCCACTTGACGATCACACATATCAAAACCTGACGCACGTCCGGAGATCATTCCTTGAGCCTCCCGACTGTCCTTCAAACGAGCATGCGCTATTTCCACATGCTTAGAATAATAGTTTATATCCATAAACAAGGATTATAAGTACACAATTAGCTATACACTTAAAAATAGCCTTAAAATACTTAAAACTTATCACTCCTGTCACACTTCAACAATTTCGCTATGATTTATCTAGAATCTCGAATGCAAGGTCAATTTCTTCTTCGGGAGACTTTGTCATGTCTATTTCTACTGAACTCAGCTTCTTCTGAAGAGGTAGCACGTCGATGTTGTCAAACTCCGTGGACAAGTCCATGTTTTTAGGTTGCACGTCTTCATGGTCAGTTGAACCAAATCTGGATTTTCTGTTACCGAGCACAGCTGGTGCGGTGTGACTTGGAGTGTTGACATGGTACTCGATGGGTTGCTGCTTTTCTACAGCATCTATCTGGATAGCCTGAAATTAGAAAACAAAAGAATTATTAGATTTTGTTAAAGGTAGCGCTCATCTTTTTCTATCACTTAGAACAGAACCAAGCTTCATCTAGCAAATGACTTTGCAAGATGCTGCTAGATGAAGCCATTAAACAACACGAAGAATTGTTACAAATAGGCAGTAAGACACACTCGTTGCAGGTGATAGTATTTATTGAGCTTCTACATATAAATCCTCACAATTCTGTTTTACACTAATACAAGATGCGACGCCATTAGTTTTTCTTATTATTGAACCACAGACAAGACCATCGACTATAAAGCTTGCCACACATCTTATTTAAAATCAAAACCCCACTTATGAATATCTAACACCCCCTCTCAATTTCAAGTTACACAATTACAATATCTAAGATCAATCTACCAAACAATATATTTTAACTTGAAATTGTCCCTTTTTCATCCTTCAATGCTAGCAACCCTAATCTGTCAAACTAACTAACAACAGATATAACCTAAAATAGTAAACAAACTGGTTGGTTTATTTATTAAACAATTTATCACTAAAGTACTTGAATTTCTCATAACACAAGGGTTTAGTCATAATATCTGCAATGTTCTGATCACTCCTTATATAGTCTATTTTCACCATTTTCTTTGCAACTATATCTTTGACAAAATGCACTTTAATGTCAATGTGTTTTGATCGTCTTGTGTTTTCATAGTTCCCAAGCATTTTTAGAGCACTTTGGTTGTCACACAACATCACTGCACTACACTGTCCTTGGAATTCACTTGTTAATCCTTTTATGTACAGCAGTTCAGTCATACATGCAGCTGCCGCCACATACTCGGCCTCTGCAGTCGACAAAGCAACCAGAGTCTGCTTTTTCGACGCCCAGGAGATGAGGTTGTCTCCATGATAAACAACCATACCGCTAGTGCTTTTGCGGTCAGCCCGGTCACCAGCCCAATCAGCATCTGTAAAAGCTAAAATGTTTGGATTATGTTCTTCATTCTTCTTATAGATCAAAGTTCGCTCTATGGATCCTCGTAAATATCTCAGAATCCTTTTTCCAGCCTTCCATGCACTCTCTGTTGGACAATCCAGGAATCGACTCAGGTAAGATGTAGAATATGTGATATCAGGTCTAGTCATCATCGCCAAATAATTCAAGCTCCCTATTAATTCTTTATAAGGTAAGTTTTCTTTAGTGTCCCCTTCACAGTTGAAATTAACTTCCATTGGTGTCTTCGAGGTCTTACATTCTCCCATGTTATATTTTAATAAAAGTTTTTTAATAAATTCCTTTTGTGAAAGTTCCAATGTGTTTTTATTTCTCTTTATTTCCATTCCTAAATAGGTGCTTATCTCTCCCATATCCTTTGCTCTGAATTCTGTCTTTAGCTTCTTTACCATACTTTCTATTTCTTCTCCTTTTCCCATTAATATAATATCGTCCACAAAAACAATAAGCCATAAATTATGTCCTTTGTAAAAGCATACATCACGTTTTGATCTCATTAATTGGTTTCCTTCACAAAATAAGTTGAATCGCTCATTCCAACATTTTGGAGCCTCCTTTAGTCCATACAATGATTTCTGTAGTTTAAGTACTTTATCTTTGTCCCCCTTTTCTATTCCTTCAGGTTTCTTTATGTAAATTTCTGAATCCAATTTACCGTTCAGGAATGCCGTTGGTATGTCAAGTTGTCTTATTTCCCAGTCTCTTTGTAAAGCTTGTGACAAACCTAATCTTACAGTTGATATTTTTGCCACTGGGGAATATACAAAGTCTTCACATTGTTGCTGAAATCCGCGAACAACTAGCCTCGCTTTCTTTGTTCCATCTGACTTTGTTTTGAACACCCACTTAGTGTCAATGGCCTTCTTCCCGTTTGGCAGCTCTACTTCTTTCCAAGTATTTTGTTCTTCTAGTGCATTTAGTTCCTTATCTATAGCATCTTTCCAACCTTCTTTTATTGCTTCTTCATAGGCAACAGGATCTTCCCCCTCTGTAGCTAGATTTCCAAAATCATAATCCATGTGCCAACTTGGTTTCTTTATTCTTCTGCCTCTGGTAGTTTTTTCCTCTGCTTGTTCTGTGACATCCTCCAGATATTCTTCTTCTAAAAATTGCACATCAGAGAATTCTTCTGCATTACTTTCTTCCTGTTCTTGTATTATATTTTCCTCTTGTCCCTGTGTAGTATTTTCACCTTGTCCCTGTAGTGTAATTTCATTTTCTTTCAGATGTATATTTTTATCTTCCACTTCTGTTTCAACAGATGCTTGTGCATCCAGTAAAATTACTTTCTCAGTTTTTATATTGTGTAGATACACTATATCCCTTTTAATATCAACACATTTTCTTTCTGGATAGTATAATCTAAATCCTTTTCTTTCTTCATATCCCACAAACAAACCCTTTTCTCCTTTTGCATCCCATTTGAGCCTTTTCTGTTTCGGTATGTGCACATATACCTCAGATCCAAATATCTTGTTCAGAGTTGTTACATCAAATTGCTTTTCTTCTAAGACTTCATATGGAGTTTTTCCTTCTAACCTACTGTTGCTTGTCCTGTTTAATACATATACTGCCATGTTAATGGCTTCTGCCCATAATTCCTTCTCTAGATTCTTTCCGGCAAGCATAGTTCTTGCTGCCTCCACCAAGGTCCTCATCTCCCTTTCTGCCCTACCATTTTGTTCTGGGGTGAAAGCCACCGTTGTCTGATGACAAATTCCTTGTTTACCCAATAGTTCTTTCATTTTTCCATTTACAAATTCACTACCATTATCTGTGCGTAGAACTTTCACTTTGTTCTCGGTTTTTCTTTCTATTTGCATAATAAAATTTCTTATCTTCTCCGGAACTTCAGATTTTTCTTTAAGAAAATATACCCATCTATAATTTGAATGATCATCTTTTAATAATAGAAAATATCTTGCCCCTCCAATTGAATTTACTTCCATTGGTCCACATAAATCTCCATGAACCAGCTCAAGAGTTTTACTAGTTACCGTTTTGCTTTCAGTAAATGGCAATCTGTGGATTTTTCCTTTTAAGCAATCTTCACATTGGTCATGTTCCTTTTCATCATAAACAATATTGTTTTTCTTCAAAACTTTCTTTATATGTTCAAAGTTTTGGTGACACAGTCTCATATGCCACTCAGTCAATGTCGCTAATGCTCTCTCATTATTTTCACACTCAAAGTCCATGAGGTAGAAATTTCCTTCCCTTTTTGCAATTGCTCTTATTTCCTTGTCTTTTAGAATTATACATTTGTCTGCTTGCATATTAACCTTGTACCCTTTTTCTATAGCTTTTGAAACAGAAAATAAATTTAATTTCAATTCAGGAACATACAGTACATCACTCATAATTGTGGTTTCACCACAAGACTTTAATTTTATTGTTCCAGTCCCTTTTATTATTAATTGTCGCCCATCTCCTATGATTACATATCTTTCAGGAGTTTCTTTAAATTCAGCAAACAGTTCTCTTCTAAAAGTCATATGAGCACTTGCTCCGCTGTCCACAATCCACTTAAGTGTATTTAATTCTTCACCATTACATAAAGCTGCAGTTATGAATGCATTGCTATTCTGGCTGCCTTTTGCTTTGTGACAGTTTTCTTTCAAGTGACCAATCTTCCCACAAGTAAAACATTTTCTTGTTTCTTTGTGTGATTTGCAATTACTACTATAGTGCCCTGGTTTCCCACACTTGTAACACTTTATCCCCTGTCTACTGCCCCCTTTCTTGGTAAATAAAGCCACATTGTCACTTTCTTCAATTCTAGCCTTTATTCTTTCTTCTTCCACGAGTAATCTTGAAACTAAATCATCATACTTTTGTTTAGAGAAATCCACCGACTCCCAGGCTGTGACAAAATGATTATATTGTTCGGGGAGTGACATTAATATTTTTGTTATTATAAACTTTTCAGAAATTTCCTCTCCAGCATGTTTTAATTGGCTAGTCATTTCCTGAATTTTCGCTAGAAATTCTGACATATCACCACCTTGATATTTAAATTGGAAAAAACGCTGCTGTAGTAAGTGAACGCTTGTGTTCGACTGTATCTCATATACACTTAATAATTTCTTCCACATTTCACACGCTGTTTCACATGTTAAGACATGTATCATGGTGTTCTCACTCAACCTGGTGACGATAAGACTCTGTGCCTTCGCATCTTTCGTGATCCATTCGTCGTTATTCTTCGCAGTTTTTATTTCGGTGCCATCCACAATAGAGAAAAGACCCATTCCCCGTAACTGCACGGATATCTGGAATTTCCACACATTCCAGTTTTTTTGACCATCGAGTCTTATTACTGAAGCTCCTAACATTGTCCCGTGTTGATCCATTTTCCCCGGTATCAACGTTTCCCACGTCGCAGTCGAAGACAGTTAAAGTAGCACGCCGGATACGTTTATTGCGACGCCTTCGCCTCGACGCCACGACCCTCAAACGACCCCACCGACGCTCTGCCAAAACGCCTCGACTCGAACGCTTCTATTACCACACCTGCATACAGAGTTATGTACCGTCTGGGCCCATAACCTGTTACAAATAGGCAGTAAGACACACTCGTTGCAGGTGATAGTATTTATTGAGCTTCTACATATAAATCCTCACAATTCTGTTTTACACTAATACAAGATGCGACGCCATTAGTTTTTCTTATTATTGAACCACAGACAAGACCATCGACTATAAAGCTTGCCACACATCTTATTTAAAATCAAAACCCCACTTATGAATATCTAACAAGAATCGGCCAAGAAGTCCTAGAGATTATAAATCACAACAATCTATTGAAGGGATTTTAATTTGTAAGTAGCAGATAGTGGGATAACGTTAAACAAATCAATCTTCAGAAAGCCAAATGATCAACAATACGAGCTACGACGCTATATCAAATACATCATTCCACCTTATACGTATAAATCTCTACTGACAACACTTTTTAAAAAATACTTGCATAATAATATTGCTAGAATGATCGACGTATACGCCTACGTGCATCATTGTTTTTCAACCTTAATCAACCTGATTATTGAGTAGGTAATTAACCGAGAAACATTTCAGAAAGTGATAAGGATTATAATGGTATTGAAATAAGAATAGCTTATCTAATTTCAAGACGACTACACATGAAACGCCAAAATATAATAAACTTCTGCGCAATAGCGCAACTAACGAACGACAAAGTCTCAAGCTCCGGTATTATGTTAAACATTAAATCATACTTAGAATTTAGATTTGTGATAACCGTTTGATATTATTAACAAACAGAAGGAAACTTCAATTTAGTGTCTTTTCCGGCAAAGGTATTGGAATGTGGCTATTCATTGACCACAAACCAATTTTAAATATGAAAACTAATAGGTATGTTGTTCTGCATTCGTATTCGTACATCGTTCAAATCACCACCGCGAATTAGAGTGGCACAAGGAGCTATACTAGGACCTCTGATAGTTGAGGTTGGACAAAGCATGGCCAGTAATAGAACACAGTAGCGTGAAATATTAAAAGTCAAAAGGCAAACATTCAATGCTGGACTCACGATGATTTGAAAGCACCCTTGATATCTTCAGCGGGAATATTAGTATTGGGCACTAGGCCGTAAGGAAGGTTGTTTCAGTTTGTATTTGAAGTGAATGATTATAGTATAAAAAGATCGAAGAAACGATGGCTCGACTGTGCCAAACGATGATGATGCCTAGAGAAAGTAATGGCTACTGAAATGACGACTAAGACAGAAGTAGGGTCAATAAGATCTTTCGCCAACCCCTAATAAATTGAGATAAAATTATTATATTTTAAACTACTAATTAGACAACACGAACACCTACAACTACTAATTAGATCTTTTTCTTTTAAAAAAAAACAATGTTGTCTAATTAGTAGTTTCGTGCCAAATTCAGGGGGTGTATGATGATATGGCGATTATTATAGAAGTATGGAAGATGAATAGATGCTGTGCTGATCCCAAATAAATTGAGATAAGTAAGCAATCTTATTAGTAGCAAATTTTTTGTTTCGTGTCATTACCTAGTAGAAAATATTGTGTCATTTACATGAACATTTATATGTCTGTATGTTTACATTTATATTTATATGCTAGATCAAAATTTAAGTTCCGGATAACTACAATAGTCTGTTATTGCGTAACATAACATTATTATCTATTTATTTGTTTATTTTTGCCACTGGTAACCGATCTTTATCATTGATCATAATCAATGTAGATTTTTATATTGCGGTACTTACCGCGCATAGATCAA
The DNA here is from genome assembly GCA_950022955.1 of Xestia ashworthii. NCBI lineage: Eukaryota > Metazoa > Arthropoda > Insecta > Lepidoptera > Noctuidae > Xestia > Xestia ashworthii. The sequence continues at coordinate 13,043,746 of OX465570.1, read as the reverse complement.
ATGGAGAGAAAAATCATTAATGCATTGATAAGCGTTGTTTCCTTTTGTAAAAATACATTATCGTTCTTTTATCAATTTTATTTTCGAATTATTATTTTATTGAGTAAAAACCAGGGCCCTAAAACAGCGCTGATAATATTTACATGGCTTGATGTAATCATTGTTATTTTGTTTCTTCAAGCATACAAGAAAACCCACTTGTTTGCCTTGGAAGTCTGTCTATATACGGAAGGCTACAAACAAGTAGGTACCTAATGCATAATCAGTGTTTAATATTCCCACTGCTGGTCCACTGACCGTGTGGTCATTGATTGTCGTGGTACTGGCCTGTGATGCGGAAGAATGTGAAAAATGCCGTGAGGAAAATTTTGAGTGTGAATATGGGTCGGTATAATGAGTAGAGCAAGACCAAAGAAACGATGGTTGTACGATGTAAAGCATGAAATGGCAAGAAAGGAAGGTCTGATAAGACGACTAGTAATCGGAGTAATCGAGAAGTAGGTATGAAAGAAGAAGACATACCTACTGCGCCGACTCCAAAATAATTGGGATAAGGGCAAGAGAATACTAATGCTGGTCCACAGACCTTACTATGAGAAGGTCGTAATACAGTTGTGGGTGACTCTAAACTTATTGGTTCTAGGTCAAATCGGTTTTTCGGCTAAGTTTTCTTTCGCTATTATGAGCAGGGGTGATGAAATACATTGCACGAAGTAAAGTGCTTACGAGTACTTATTTACTGTCACTTGTTTACTCTGCCTTGAGTACTTACTTCCTGTACACGTGTACTCTGAGCAATAAAGGTACCCGACGATGCTGACTAGCTCATTTTGAAACCACAATAATAATATTAGGTTCACCATCAGTCGTTTTTTCCCGCGGCCTCAGTCACTTCACTTCGGTGTTGGCCCATGTGAACGTACTACCGAACGATAAAAGCCCCAGGTGGTCGCCTATCTGTGTTCCAAATTTAGTCTAAATCTGTTAAGCCAATCAGACATAAAAAGTTAACAGGCAAATAGGGTTACTTTCGCATTTCGTATATCAAAAAAAAATTACGCGTTGGAGAAACCGCATTACGTCACGTACATAATTAGAAATACTTAGATATCTAATACCTACAGCAGTGTGGGTTATTATCAATTAACTAAACCCTAGTAATCAGTGAATGAAGTGGTCAGATAAGACTGAGTCTGCACAAGTAGTCTATGTGGTTATTGTCAAAACACTCAAGTTCTTGAGCATCTGATGCGGACCAGGCGTTAAGATAAGACGGAGAAACAATGGCTCTACTTGAATGTGTGCCTACGTTTTTTAGATAGTTATACATTGATAATCACGGAAAGATACTGTAAACTTAAAGCCCGTAATACACAGGCCAGTAACTTGTGCAAAATATGTAGGTAGCTTAGATACCACTCCGACTCTATAGACCAGAGACAGAGCGCTGCGAACAATACAGTGAAGCATGCGCAAAACTACACCTCACTCTGTGGATACACGCTCACACGCACACAATCATTTAGGTACATCGAACTAAATTAAAACTACCTAAACACCATGTTTACGAATTTCGCAGAGTTCCGTCTTGATTTTTTATTTGGTCTGAGGTATACCATAAGAACTTCTGATTGGTGAATGTTACCATGTTATAGTGTGCCTGTTACTTGCATAAAGTATAGGCATGTATTGCGTGCTTAAATGCCGGTAAAAAAAGCTAAAAAAAAAATGGTTGTCTGAAGTCGGTTTACGGACGATAATTTTACGTGATCTAACGTCATTTTTCATGATATTAGTGATTTTAACTTAAAAAACAAAATTGTACCTCTTTTCACCCTTTTAAGGATTGAAATTCTAACAACACCGTTGTGTTAGCTTCCAACCACAAGCCTAGATAATAAATTTTGTGATTATTACTTTGAAAATTAAGGACTTTCCATACACTACTTCATCCCGTTTTTAACCCTTTAGGGATGGAATTATTCCCGGGGTTGCGGGACTGTTCGAAAGAGATACCGTGACCCCGGAACATAAAGGGCGAGGAAGGAACATGGATGGGTTTTAGTCAGTAAAAGTCTGACACTCCCTCCCGCTCCGCCCAGAGTGGGCGGAGCGTGGTAAGAAGTTATTTGACGATTTCTTATCCGAAAAAAAAGGGGTGGAATTATTCCATTGCGAGGATCGACCGAAGGACACGGTGGAGGTCTGCGCCACGTGGGCGGAGCAACGCCGTGTCCTCGTAGCGGCTCACGGCGGCGGCGGCGACCTCTCGCGTCCGGCCCTGGTTCAATCCATGGTCCGGAGCAAGACGGAATGGGAAGCCGTCACCTCCTTCTGCGAAGCAGTCATGCTAGCGAAGGAGGTGGCGGAACGCGAGAGGGAGACAGCATCTCGCTCCAGCCGCCGCGGGAGACGCACCGGGCGTCGGGGGCCACGTGGTGGCTACCGGCCACCGTAGACGCGGGCCTGTGGACGTGGAGCTATGGGCTAGCTCGACGTCCGTCCGTCTTATGACGACAAGCAATGTCGATGGTGCGTTTGTGATTTGTGTTCCACGCGCGCCTCAAAGAGATGTCAGCAAAATGAAGGGACCCGCAAAGTCCGAAGCCTGCCGGGGCTGCGGGACTGTTCGAAAGAGATACCGCGGCCCCGGAACGTAAAGGGCGAGGATGGAACATGAATGGTTTTTTGTCAGTAAAAGTCTGACACTCCCTCCCGCCCCCTAGAGTGGGAGGAGTCATTTGATGACTTCCCATCCAAAAAAAAGGGGTTGGGTTTCGAATTATTATTATTTTAATTTCAGTTTTCTAGGTTCAATCAAGGGTTTGGGCTGGGAGTTGATTGCCGGATCGGAACGGTGTGTCACTTTTTCGTGCGTGCAGCCGGTGTTCATCGATTTATAAGACGTTATTGGTAACTTTACAATAATTCGTAATGAAAGGCTTTTAGAACACCATTAAATGGTATGAAAAATATTTAGTTTTAATACCGCTAGACAAAAATATCCAGGTCTGAAAGCAGGACACAGATCCCACCGTCATGCATATGCACATGCACATATGGGCCCACCCTCCCGCCCTCATGCATATGCACACATACAAAACAAGTGAGAAATAATTAGCATGCCATGCAACCAAACCTATACTCGACACGTGTTTCGCCCCTCCACGGGCACGGGTCACTTGTTTTGTATGTGTGCATATGCATGAGGGCGGGAGGGTGGGCCCATATGTGCATGTGCATATGCATGACGGTGGGATCTGTGTCCTGCTTTCAGACCTGGATATTTTTGTCTAGCGGTATTAAAACTAAATATTTTTCATAGCATTTAATGCCATGGATTTCCGCAAAGTAACGCCTGATTCCATAACTTAGAACACCATTATTTCTCTTTTGATGATAGTGCTAACGTTTTTTATGATCCAATAATTTCTCCAAAGACTCCATACATGCAAGAGTAAGTAATGCACAATGAAATGACTTGGCCCTCCTAATAACGACTGGACGCTCTTAATGTGCACGTCTTTCTACATCGTTCTCACATATAATTATGTAGTTTTAATCTCAACATGAATGATGTAACTAAGATTTTGTAACAATATTGTGATCTATAAGAGTGTCCAGTCGTTGGAGTTTCTTGCCCATTCTTCTCCATAGAGATCTTCGTACTTTCTCAAGTTATTACTTAGGTATGCCTTGTGACTGTAGCTTCGCTTTTTTTGTGTTTTGACATTAAAAAGTACCGTAATGGTCTAATTGAAATAAATGCTTCGAGTTTGAGTATGAACTCCTGGAAAATAAGTTAAGTAAACACTCACTTCTCCATAAAGCTCCAGAGTAAGCGAATGCCTCTTTTTATTGGCCTGCCTCATCCTCCCGGAGCGGGATATGGACAGCTGTCTTTTAGCCGTCGACTGAGGAGACTCCCCCCTCTCATCCTCTGCGTCAGCATGCTCATTGTAGTGAGGGGCCTTCCGTCTGTCCGTCGTGTGGAAAATCGATTTGAAGAACTTCCCTGCCATCTTGGTGTCTGGTGCGCCTGAAAAGTTGAATGTTGGACGTCAAAATTTGGTGTGAAAGACGAAGAAATTACAATCCTTTTGCAGTTTTTTTTTTGCTTTGATAGCAGCAACTGTAGGTATTGCAACGAAAAGATAGAGCACTGCTTTTGACAGACGCGTCGCTTTTATTCTAGTTGCATATAGGTACTGTCGACCTTACGGCAAAAAGGATAAAGGGCACTATGACATTGATAGTGATGCAAACTCGGAAGTAAAACCAAACTAAAGAAAAACTGTGAAACTGTGTGTGTATACTGTAATGTGTGTGTGTGAAAGCTGTATGAATAGTGTGAAAGATGAAAGGTATGACTGCCTCGTTGGTCTAGTGGTCGAAGGTACAACTGCTGTTGAGGTCCTAGGCTGGGTTCGATCGATCGGGAAAATGTTATTGGGTTTTCCAATCAGGAATACAGAGTCTAGATTAGTGCCCGGTTTATAGTAATAGGCTCGTCCTGTATTACATAAGGCTCAAACATAACTGGCGAAATATGAGTGTACTTGTTAGGTACACCTCTGCCTAACCCTTCAATGAAACGAAGGTAAAAATTTAAAATTCTTAAAATGGACTTTATGAAAATGAACATAAAGTCCATTTTTTTTCAACGTGATTCATATTATGTTCTGTTAGAGCGGCCATTTTAGACCCCCTGATATGAAGGCTGACAGAAATGTAAATAAAAAGAGAATATACTACGCCGACCTTAAACTGGGTAGGAGCAGGAGCTGGGTAATAGCGACCAATTAATGCATAATTAGTCTATTCAGCTTTTGATAGCGCGAAAATGTTTAGCAAATTGGGCGTTTAGACAGAAAAATATTATGCCAACAAGGCATTAGGTAATTATTTGATGGGGAATTCCCCTGAGATCTTGGCACACACACATATGGAACAAATTCTTCTATAGCCCGCAAAAGTTACAAAATATTCTTAGCGTGAGTGTTACGAGACATCTCAGAGTCCCGGGTTCGAATCCCGGTAGGAGCAAATGTTTTTGTGATGAGCATGGACGTTTGTTTCCGAGTCATGGATGTTGATATGTATGTGTTTTCAAACAAAAAGTATCTAAGTAGTATCTCAACTATCTGGTGTCCACGACACAAGCCTCGTTGCTTACCGTGGCACTAGATGGAGCTGTGTGTGACGTCCAGTGACATTTATTTCAAGTTACACATCATGGAAATAAAATCAAAGTTTGGTGTTTGAGTTCAATAGATTTGCTTTGTCTAGAAGAGGGTTTGATCCTTTAGTTAGTCACTGAAAAACATTTACACAGTTGAAAGACAGTGCCACTGGAGGTTGAAAAGTTGTGTGTAATTCGGTTGTCGACTTGTCATAGTATGGGCAAGATATTTCAAGATAATCAGAAGAATAAGGAAAATGTCGTTTGAAAAGTTTTGATTATGAATGTGGTGTCTATAAGAGTAGAAAAAGACCGACGCGATAGTCAGATCCAGCCTGTCCCTTTGCTGCCCTCCCTAACGACACCCTCAGCCAAGATTCGTACCCCACAGGGGGTGCTCTTAGCGCGCTGTCGCTAAGCTTAATAAATTCTTTGCCCCTGAGTGGACCGCTTTCACGAGGCACCCACCCACAGGCTAATCAGAAGTCAGTCTCATAGGTTGACCTGCGAGTTGCCATTACGAAAAAAAAACACGATGGATGGACTGTGTAAAAGACAATATGGTTGTCTAGGCTGGAAAGGGGCCAATAATGAGATGACGACTGTAAGCACGAAGAACACATGCTGCGCTGACCCCAAAAAAAAACATCTATGGGCAGTCTTTGGGACTGCTAATAGATGTGAAAACTAAGTAATTTATATCTGCTAGGCACAGGTTGTGCCCCGCGCAGTGGTAAGTGGTGCTACGCCGTAGCGGATCGGCTACGAGTGCTACGAAGCGTTAGGTGACGGTCACGCGAGTTCCATGATTTTTGTTCACCCAAAAAGTGCTAAACGCGCCTAAAGAAGTTTTCACACCATAAAAATAGGCTAAAGAAACACGGAATAGAAAAGTAAATAGATTAGAAAAGACACTTGTATAGCGGAAACTTGAAGCACTCACGTTCACTAGGTATCGATGGCTTGTCGCGTCACAGTCAATAGGTAAAGTAGGAACGTACCTACCTATCAGTCCTGCACTCAATATAATACATAATAAACTGCGACTCAAACCGTATTACCTACTTACAATAAATTAGGTATAACAATTACCTATCTAGAGACTAAATAAAATTATCATTTCGACTTCGATTAAGAAAGTATTACAATTGAAACGTTATCAGTTGTGTCGTTACCAAGAATTGGAAATCATTTGGAAAAAAACAGCTGAAAATTGTATTGTTTCATTTTTGACGCTCATTCATAGACTCATGGAATACGTGATACCGATGATTTAAAAAACAATGCCCCTTATCGTCACCTATTGATCTAGTTAATTTTAATTTAATCTGACATGAAAAGATAATAGTAAGTAATCACAAAAGGCGACTGCCCATTTACTTACCGTGCTCACAAATCACCGTTTCGTCAAAAACCTTGTTCGATATGCACTCTTTTTTTGAATTGATAACACGCGCGAAAGAAAAGGAGGACTATGAAACACTGCAACGCATTGAAACAAGACCTTACTATTTACCATAATTTCATCTTCGATAAGATATGAATGATATATTATCATTGATACCGCTTTTTATATGATAATGCTGTTATCATTATCTTGCTAATGGATATTGTTAACTTGATTTCTTATAGATATGTTGGCTATTGCAATTTTTTTTTGCAGATTGTTGATTTTTGGTCTTAAAATAATTGTTTTTTGATGGAGTCGGTTTCCTTAAAAGTTTTAATCAATTTTTTGATCTTCAATTGATTGTCATGCAAAGGATGTATTAATTAAAATACACAGAAGTTTGTTGGTAGCTTATCAAACGACGAATCTGAAACGATAACTTACTCACTAACTTATTTGAGGCTTCCAAGTACTTGAAGAGGCAGTGGTTTGTTCACATCCTGATTAAATAAAATATTTAATTACGTACAGTCATACGCAAAATAAGTGCTTTGCTGTGGAGTTGCGGACACCAGCCCATTATAAGTACAATATAATACTTACCTAAGTAAAACATAACCCCGCCTTTGCTGTCGTTGAGTCGGGTAATAGGACGAAGTTTGATGGTAAACAAATATAGCTAGTTTTCAGCAATAAATACTAGCTTAGCTAGCCTTGTAAGTTAGTACTGTTTCCTAAAAGACCAAGGGTTGGTCTCAAACCTGTCGTAGCCTGATTACAAAATTATGATAATAATATAATGCTGATTCATTCATTTGTTTAGCGCTTTATCAAACACATGACTAAATAAAATTATTATAAATAAGTTGTAGGTGAGTAGAGCGTTTAGCAACTAAGTACTTATGGGTATACGGTAGATAGGCAGATTAGGAAACGGACCTAGAAAATTAGGTGCTGTGTCAAAAAACATCTCTACTCCTAAGGTCTGTAGTGTCCACCATATCAGAAATGAGCGGAGCAACTTAGAGAACTGTGGGAATCCACCAAACGTTGTTTTTTTTCTGTTTATTAAATGGCTCTCCTTTTGACTTCAATCTTATCCTGGGGACGGAAATGAGATCGACGATGAAACGAGCTAACCCAAAAGAAGCCTATTAACCGCGGATTAAATCATCATCATTTCAGCCGAAAGAAGTCCACTGCTGGACATAGGCCTCCCCCAAGTGTCGCCACATTGACCGGTCCCTTGCGACTCGCATCCAACGGATTCCCGCAACCTTCACCAGGTCATCGATAAAAATGTACTCTGTGGGTCATCGGTCCACCTAGTGGGAGGTCTTCCAACGCATCGTCTTCTGGTTCGCGGTCGCCACTCCAGAACTTTTCGGCCCCATCGGCCATCCGTTCTGCGAACAATGTGCCCTGCCCACTGCCACTTAAGTTTGGCAATTCTTCGGACTACGTCGGTGACCTTGGTTCTCTTGCGGATGTCTTCATTTCTGTCTTCATTCGATCACGCAAGGAAAGTCCGAGCATAGCCCTCTCCAATGCCCTTTGGGTGACTTTAAGCCTTTTGATAAGGCCCATTTATATGTGAGCGACCACGTCTCGGTCCCGTATGTAATCACTGGCAACACACACTGGTCATAGACTTTCGTCTAGAGACACTGCGGTAAGTTGAACGAGAAGATACCGCGCAGCTTCCCGAACGCTGCCCAGCCGTGTCGGATTCGTCGATTGACCGCGGATTAAATAGTTTCTAATAACTATATCCTCGACACTTTCGACTCTCCCATGATGACTAGCCGAATCTTGCACGTCACAGCTATAGCTTCACATACGTATCCTGTTTGGTGGAAACCGCCTCCACTATTATTTCAGTCCATCATTCTAAACCTCCAAATAATTTATTTTTCATCGGTACCTATATTTAAAAAAAAATCTGCTGTTCCATACATTTTGACCGTAAAATATTTATTATTTTTGTAGGGAATAGCAGTTTTTTTTTTTGCTGGTGTAATTTATATGTCACCGTCAAATAGTAAATGTTATAATATTTATTCAGCAAGTAGGTTTTCTCAAACACTTTTTTTGATTAGTTAGATTGTTATCTATCTTTCGAGAGTTTATAATATCACTAGTTATAGATAAAGATTGCAATCTAACGGTTTTTACGATGTGACGCTGACATAGGTATACATATCTAGATCGAATATGGTTACAGCAGAAAATTAAAACAACAAATTGAGACTCAATAAAAAATTATATTTATAATCTGTTTAAAATGTACAGTAGACAAAATAATAGCTAGGTAGGTATTTAAGGTAAAAGAAGCGTCGTTTATACAAAACTGAGGAGCGCTAGGTTAACAAAAGACTAGCAAAACTAACACACTGAGTGTTGGCGACGATAGGTCGTGGTGGAGCAAAATGAAATATGTAGTGGACTGTATAACATGAATATATATATTGAAGAAAAGAATTATATTACAACGGTCGATTGGAAATAATAAACAAATAAGAATTAAGACGCTAAGAAACGCGTAAGCGCAGCCGTGCGTGGAGGCGTGCAACAGCTGACTGGTGTCGCGCGGGGGCCCGCGCTCGGCCGTCGGCCGGCTGACTCCCCGCTGTCCCCGCACCCCTCGTTCACTGCCGCTGGCGCGCGGCGCGCGGCGGTGTTGAGAGTAGCGGTCTCAACATGCTCCCCCCGTTGAAGGAACTTCAACAGTAGAGACCGGCAGCGGGCAGATGGTGTTGAAGGCGCGCCGGATGACACCCTTTCTTGTGAGGATGTCGGCGACCCTCGCGACGCCATCTCTGCCTGGGAGGACATGTGTGATGCGTCCTAGAAGCCACATAAGAGGAGGTAAGGTTTTGTCCTTTATGACGACCAATGTTCCTTCCTTGAGCTCCCCAGACGACCGGCACCATTTGGTTCTTTCTTGCAGCCACAGAACATATTCGTGGGAAAAGCGAGCCCAGAAGTGTTGCTTCAAAAATTCAATGCGGCGAAATCGTTGCAAGCTGTTGACTCTGGCGTTCTGGATCTGTGGATGAGGCAGCATAATTAAAGAACGACCAATAAGGAAGTGAGCCGGGGTTACAGGAGCGAGGTCGGAGGGGTCGTTGGACAGAGGAGTTAAGGGCCTTGAATTTAATATAGCCTCGACTTGAATTAAACAAGTAGCCATCTCTTCAAATGTTAGATTTGTTAAACCCAAAGTGCGCCGTAGATGGTGCTTGGTGGATTTAACTGCAGACTCCCATAGGCCTCCGAAGTGTGGAGTATATGCAGGTATAAAAGAAAAGTTTATGCCAGGATCGATGATGTCGAAGTTTAAGTCTTGCGAAAGCAGCCTGGCCAACTCATTGAAAGCACCGACAAAAGTTGTCCCGTTGTCGGAAAAGATGTTGCGGGGTTTTCCCCTTCGAGCAATAAAGCGGTTAAGTGCAGCTAAGAAGGCCTCCTTTGTAAGGTCCGACACAAGCTCGAGGTGGATGGCTCTCGTAGCTAAACACACAAACACACAAATGAAACATTTCACAAGTCTACAGCCTCTACCTTTCCGGTCAGCTATCATGATGGGACCGGCGTAGTCCACCCCTGTGTCTAAAAATGGAAACTCTAAATGTAGACGCTGCTCTGGAAGGTTACCCATGATAGGCTGAATAGTGTTGGCCTTGATCCTACAACATTTTACACATTGATGTGTGACCTTTTTAGCCAGGTTCCTACCACTAATAGGATAGTAGTGATGACGAACAGTGGCCAATAAAAGTTGTGGTCCAGCATGTAAAAGGCGTACATGAAACATGTTGAACAAGAGAATACAAATTATGTGAGAACTAGATAATAAAATTGGATGCTTAATATTGTAATCATAAAATGAATTCTTTAACCTTCCTCCAACACGAATAAGATTAGAAAGAGTATCAAAGAAAGGAGACAAAGATAGTAACTTGTTCTTTGCTGGTAACTGTTCACCTGATTTAAGTAAGTGGTACTCTTCCGGGAAAGATTCCATTTGACTCAGTCTTAATAACAAGTTTAAAGAATTGTTAAGCTCAGTAGAAGTTAGTGAACCAGACTCAAGTGACTTCTTACTGCACTTATAAATGAATCGCATGACATATGCCGGTCACACGCTGTAATGTACCAAAGTTTGAAATTTTTGAAAATAACGCTATTATAGGATTTTCATTAATGTGATTAGAAACATGACAAGAAGATTCCGGTATTGTTTCCGGTAACCTAGAATTATTATGATGTGATTCAGGGAACTGAGGCCATGAAGACGCATCTTTGTTAAGAAATTGTGGTCCTGACCACCACAATGAAGACGACAACAGCCTGTCAGTTCTAAGTCCACGCGAAGCGAGGTCTGCGGGGTTTTCAGCTGACGGAACATAATGCCAAGTTGCTCCGCCTGTAGTTTCCTGAATTTCAGATACACGATGACGAACGAATGGCTTTAACTGATTTGGTGAAGTAGATAACCACCCCAAGACGATGGTGGAGTCACACCAACAATGAACTTCATCAAAATTTAAAGTAAGTGACTGACGAACCTTTGAGTACAACCTTGAACCCAACAACGCACCACACAGCTCGAGCCGCGGTATGGTTGTGGACTTGATTGGAGCTACCTTGCTTTTAGCGGTAAGGAGATGTACGTTAACCTCGCCGTCTCTCGAAACACTGCGAACATAAGCACACGCCCCATAAGCTTTCTCGGATGCGTCAGTGAATATATGCAGCTGGAGACAGGACGCAGATTCACACAACACCCACCGAGGTATCTTGAACTCGTTTAGAAGGTGCAGACTATTTTGAAAGTCATTCCAGGCATGCTGAATTTGCGTGGGAACCAGATCATCCCAAGAACATTTGGCTAGCCATAGATGCTGCATGATAATTTTGGCTTCCACTATGCATGGAACGACCAGGCCAATGGGATCAAAGATCTGTGCTATGGTTGATAAGATATGACGTTTAGTAGCCTTGTCTGAATAATTTAAGTTAATAGAAAAAGAAAATGTGTCACTCAAGCTCTTCCATAGAAGCCCAAGAGTCTTCGACTGCTCGTTGTCGCTCAGGTCCACAACATCAGAAACATCGTGTTCACTGCTAAGCGCCTGCAGAACCTGACTGGAGTTGGACCGCCATTTCCGAAGATTGTACTTTGCTGACCGAAGAACATCGTCAACACAGCGGCTTACTTCTAAGGTTTCTGAAACAGACGACCCACCGGACAAGTAATCATCCACATAGAAGTCATGTGCAATTGAAAACTTTGTTGAAGGATCTGAGCACCCTTCAGCTAGGTGAAGCAAACATCTCGTAGCTAAAAATGGTGCTGATGCCGTGCCATACGTCACGGTATTAAGCGTATACTCCTTTAACGGATGAGTTGGATCTGCCCTCCAAAGAATTTTTTGTAAGGGACGATGACTGTCGTGAATAAGAGTTTGTCGGTACATTTTTTCAATGTCCGCGCTTATGACAATTTTATGCTGACGGAATCGAAGTAATATTGATAACAAGTCATCTTGAATGGGGGGACCAACCATCTGTATTTCGTTGAACGACTTACCTGAACGAGTTCTGGCGGAAGCGTCAAAAACTACCCTTCGTTTGGTGGTAGTTCTTGATTCCTTCAGAACACCATGATGTGGTAAATAATTAGAAGATGAGTCGAGTGGGCGTCTAGTAGATTCAGACATGTGTCCCAGCTCTATGTACTCATTAAGAAAGTCTATATACAAGCTTTTAAGGTGAGGATCTCTACCCAAACGACGTTCAAGAGATAAAAATCGCTGCTTAGCCATCATGTATGAATCACCCAATACGTCTGGTGACTCTTTAAAAGGAATACTTACCACAAATCGTCCATCAGAATTACGATATGTGGTATCTATAAAATGTTGTTCACAAGACCTCTCTTCACCAGAGTGTTTGTGTATAGACGAAACAGAATCTAATTCCCAAAACCGGTCTAAATCGATCTGTAAGTTATTAGTGTGCATACAGACCTGTGACGAGGAATTAGACTGATGACATGCACCCGAAATAAGCCAGCCTAATTTTGACTCAAGCAAAGTGGGCTTACGGTTACCTAACGATATACGGCCAGTGCCTATGATATCCCAGAAGACTTCCGCACCAACGAGGACGTCAATCGAAGACGGAATATAATAAGTGGGATCAGCAAGACGCACGTTCGCAGGTATACGTATGTTGCTAATATCAACATAAGTATTAGGAACTGATGCTGATACTTTTGGCAATACGAGGCAGTCAATGTTCAGTTCGTACTCACTGTCATCAATTGATTTCAATGACACTAAGCACCCCTGGGTACAAGTAGAAGTTTGGAAACTTATGCCCGTTACCTTGGACTTGGCAATGTAGGTAGGAGCTTGTAACTTACGAACGAAGTCCTCCGAGATGAAGTTGGTTGTACTTCCACTGTCCAGCAAGACTCGTGCTGTATGATGGTAACCGTCAGCGTCAGCCACCTTCACGAGCGCGGTGGAAAGTAAAATCACTTTAGATGTAAGCAATTGACTAGCTGATAATGCAGTGTTGTGGGTACTAGTGAGAACGTTGTCACTATCGATGTGTAACAGTGTGTTATGCTTTTGACGACAATATTTGCAATGACCTAGTCTGCATTTGGAACTATCATGACCTGGACGAAGGCAATTCATGCACACATTGGAACCCTGAGCCTTTTTAATGCGAGCCTGTACTGATAGACCTTTGAACTGCTCACATGCAAAAATAAAATGATCTTGATGACACATGGGACATGACAATGGTTTTGACGTTTTTTCAGGTGGCAAATTGCTTTTGTGTTTAGGTGCAGGTGCAGGGGGTTCACTCTTAGCTGCTGCTATGGGCTTAGACTCCTCAAGTGTCTCCAGCAAGTCAGCTCTGTTACTAATAAAGTTAGTAAATGCAGATAAAGTAGGAGGTTCAGAAAAGGTGTTTCTGTGCTCTTCCCACTGACGATTTGTCACGTGGTCGAGCTTACTGGTCATTATGTAAATGACAAGAACATCGACGAAGGCGTTTTGAACAGGTTGACCAAGAGTTGCTAAAGCTCTAAGATTTTTGTTAGTCGTGTCAATGATGTAACGTAGTGACTTACTTGACTCCCTATCTATAGGCTGAACGTTAAAGAGTGCTTGCACATGATTGTTGACAAGCAATCTTTTGTTGTCATACCTCTCACAAAGCAAGTTCCAGGCAGCGTCGTAGTTTTCTGACCTAAAGTCAAGATTATCGACGACAAGAGAAGCGCTACCTTTTAAAGAAATACGCAGATAATGCAATTTATTTATTTTATCTAAGCTTGTGTTGTTATGAACTATAGAAATAAAGGTATCTCTAAATTCCAACCAATCATGATAACTGCCTGAAAACTTGGGTAAGTCAATTTTGGGTAAACGAATTGAATTGTGTTTGTGTGTACTAGTAATACAAGCATCCACCTCGTTTGCGGCGTCCCCTTCAAGAAGCTTTCTCGAGCCACTGATCAGCTGGCGCGCAGAAGCCACCAAGCCGTAGTACAGCTTCTCAAAATCTTCGCGTTCCGCATATTGCTCGCTGGAGTCATCCGCCAATGCCTCCAATTCATCCTGTAATGCATCATATTTCTCGTATAAGCTCTCAAATATATTAAGTCGATATTCGATTTCGATGACTTGTACCTCACTTAACTTTTCGCAAGACTTAGAAACATTTAAATAAGATGAAAATTGCGTAAGCTTGGCTTTAATTGAAGCTCGCTTCTTAATTAAACTTTTCATGTCAGCCATGACAACGAAAATTTAGCAGTAGCAGTGACAGAGAGAAGAAGAAAATAAAAAAGAAAAATTGGTAGGCGGTAATTACTGACACTAAATGATTAGCAATAAGTTGCAACGTGGGAACTGGAGCTATAAGCAGTAAGAAGTGAGATTGCTATTACAAAAACGTTAGGCGTTATCGGTCGAATCTGCTGCGTAATGATAAGCGAATGATGCAATGTTTCTCTGCAAAAAGCGGAAATAAACTTCAATTAAATTAAACGGTATTATGCAAAATATGTACTACCTAATTGGAAACTGTTACAACAAATTTGATTTTAAAATGGGACTGTGATTGATTGGCACAAATGAATAAAAGGTTACAAACACACAAGTTCAACAAAATAAATATTATCTACACCTTGGTATTTTAGTTAAGAAACGACACTGTTCAAAGCAAGTTGAAGGGCTGAAAACTATTGATGGATTGACGGAATTACTAATGAATTTTAAATGAATTTAGACAGGTGAAATGACGAGGCAAAATGATGGAACAAAGGAATTGGAACGTTCTCACGGTTTTATGCTGTCAACCTCTGATGATGTGCTGACGCCTGTGGCTCCGTTGAGTAGATCCTGGGTTACTCCCGATGCAAGTCGACGAATGCTGACGTTCAATATCCTCTTGCACCGAAGTCTCGACGATCTTTTCTTGCGCCGCCCGTTGGTTTGAACTCGATGAAGACGACTGTTGCCGTATCGATGTTCACGATGACCAAATGCAGACGATGACACGTAGAACACGAAGACCTCTTGCGAAACTTGAACCCGAAGATGAAGTCCTTTGTTCTCCAACCGACGAACCGTTGACTTTTTGAAAATTTCCGTTGTTCGGTTCAAACGTTAACGGTAGAAGGACCAATGTTGGCGACGATAGGTCGTGGTGGAGCAAAATGAAATATGTAGTGGACTGTATAACATGAATATATATATTGAAGAAAAGAATTATATTACAACGGTCGATTGGAAATAATAAACAAATAAGAATTAAGACGCTAAGAAACGCGTAAGCGCAGCCGTGCGTGGAGGCGTGCAACAGCTGACTGGTGTCGCGCGGGGGCCCGCGCTCGGCCGTCGGCCGGCTGACTCCCCGCTGTCCCCGCACCCCTCGTTCACTGCCGCTGGCGCGCGGCGCGCGGCGGTGTTGAGAGTAGCGGTCTCAACACTGAGTGACCACTTGAGCGATAACTGATGGTTTACTAACAAACTGGCGAAAAGGAAAAATGCAGTAGCCATTTTCTATTGTCGTTTTAAAAAACCATACGTGCTTTTGCACAATTTCCTACTGGCTAGTTCTATTACTTCTGACAAATAGATACTCTTTAAACATTTTTGAAAAAAAAAAACGTTTTTAAAAATGCATGTGCTTCTTATATTGCACAATTTCCTACTGGCCAGTTTTATTGACTGCCGAAAAATACCTAGGGACTTTTTGACCGTTATGGATTTTTTTTTTGACGTGCTAGAAATTCTATTATACTCGTTCTATATGCTAGGCCGTAAGACATTTCGTAAGTTTTCTTGATTGCGTATTTAGTGTTGGTTCTTTTCTGTGGGAGTCTTTTACGTAGTTAGGGTTGACCCCCACGGAATCAAACTTTTTCATGCTCCTATCCTTTTCTTTCGCTCAGAAACGTCATTTGTTAGAGCGAGACACAGAGAGGCAATGTGAACATCTAACATAGTGTGCAAGGGTTGAAATCATAGTTACTTAAAAGCGTGAAGGCATATTTTACCAAACTAAAACTGAACATCAATCAGCACAGGTGGTGCACAGGTAAACCGAGTTCAAGAGGCGACAGTGACAACATTTCACTACAATGATGAAACGGCCTCTTGAACTTCGATTTTACGTGCTGAGATGTTTTGTCGGTGAAATCCGCTTTTAGTTATACAAACTATGAAAGGAATAACTACTTAAAGTTCTAAGGCATGAATGCAAAAAGGGTTACGTATAAATAGTTCTGTAACTGTACTATGATTATTGAAATAAATGCTCTTGTAATCGACGACCATGAATATCAATGTCTAGTTTATGACCGCGTTTTCAACCGCGTGGAGTTCGATGTTTGTCCCACGGGATCATCTCTACAGGTATTAAAAGTACCATATGTGTTAATCCAGGTTATAAACTAGTTAGTTAGTGTGGCACTAGATGGCGCTGTGTGTAATTTCCAGTTAAAAAAAACAAAAAAAACCGGACAATAGTAAATTTGCAGGATGCGGATGAATATCAGTGTTTTACATGGAACGGAGCCTACCTGACAAAACCCAGTTAGTACTGGGTAATACGATACACTATCAAGATAAGACTGGTTGACAGACGTTCGGACTTCTGACTACCTGTCTCGACTGTCAAAGCTCTGCAAATGACAGCCGGAGCCAGCGGCCAACGTGCTTTCCGAGGCACGGAAAGAAACTCGGTATATTGGGTGGTCACCCATCCACGAACTAACCTAGGCAAGCGCGACTTAACCTGAAGATCGACCCTAGCGGCTGTTATTATTTAGCTACGAGCTCTTCAGAGGCTGTATTCGTTAAATTGTCTTACTAAACCCAGTTTTAACGCTCAAGTAGCCACAAGACGAACATAGTTATTAAACCATATAAACCAAAATATTTATAAAACAAATTATATATGTACTCGTACAATTTAAAATTCCATGTACTACCGCAGTCACTGATCGCCCAGTTTCCACCCTTATGCCTTCAGCTATACGGTTGAAAACTGATCGACCGTCAGTGAGCGCGGTAGAAAGTACGTAATCAAAAATTACTGTAATCCAAACGAATCAAATGACAATTATGCATTATTACATGTTGGCAAGATGATATCAACATAGAAAAAAACGACTATACATTTTCGAAACATATTTAGTACTAATCAAATCGATTGTGAGAAGAATCGAAATCGACTAATGTGCCTTAGTCGATTCAATTCGAGTGGTATTAAACTAAGCTTGTAAATAAAATACTAAGGGCTAGAAAGCACCGGGCGTTAAAACATGAGCAATATACAGGGTGTAAATTAACCGGTGAAACCTGACTTCGCTCAGTGGTCTCGGTTCCGGCTTAAGAGTTAATGTCGTAAGTTCGTACCCAGGCAGGCACGTTACTTTTAAAAACTAAAGCTTTGTAAAAAAAATCTTAGAAGTTAAATTTGACCCACTTTCGATTTTCCGATTGAGCTAAAACTTTTGTAAATGTTTACTTTGGATGAAAATACATGGTTAGCTAAGTGGCGTCATTCTAAATCCAAAATGGCGGACTCCCAAAGATGGTGGACTAGTAAATTTTATACATTCATTATTTGGGGTTTCAAATTAAAGGATTTGCAGAGAAGAATACGTAAAATAAAATGACGTCAGTCTACAGCGTGTTATTTTACACTATAATATTGCTATTTATTTCGTCACCACCGCGCGATAAAGGAACATCGTGAGAAAACCGGAAGACATTGGACCTCCACCAACCCTCTCTGGGTTCAGGTGGTCGATTATGATTCACTCTTTCTTATAAAGAGAAGCCAGATTCCCAGCTATGGGAAGTCCGTAAAGTTTCACCAATTACTTTATTTAAATTACCGAATATTAATTAAATACAATTATGGGAAATAACATAGATACAAACCATCCATTTTAATTCCTTAAAGGCACTGCATTCTTAAATCCCTTTCTTTATTAATAATTGGAACATTTTACTATAAGGAAATAACTTTGAAATTTTGTTAAAATCTTTTAAAATTATTAATCACATCGCATATTATATATGTTTAAATAAGTTTAACATACCTTAAAATGGGGGAATAGGGATCCAGGGGTGAATGGAAACAAAACTTTGAAAGGGATTTTATCGCTGAACTTATATTGTATATTGCCAACAAAGTACCTTTATAATTAAGTATAATTTAGTTAACACAATAGAGTACTTGTTGGTACCATATCATGTGAATTCAACTTCAAAATCCATTCCAAAGTTTTGTTTCCATTCACCCCTGGATCCCTATTCCCCCCATTTTACCGGTACATATATTATTTACATTAAAAGTACTGAAATTTAAGCTAAAATGTTTAGCAAAAATGCTATTAAAATAAAGTCCTTATTGGAAACGACATAAGGTAGAATTTGGCACGCTTTAGGATAGCTGATGGACGATGCCAAAAGAACTAAGATCAATTTTCACCTAACTATAAGACAAGTACAGCTTGATGATCATTATTTTTCTGTAAAGCATTGTTTAAAGAAATCATTTCACTAAGGATTTTTTCGTAGAATAAAATACAGGGTGTAAACCACCTCATCACAACGCCGTTAACCAAGCATTCTGTACATCAAACTAAGTAACTTTACGCAAAAATTATTGCTGGGAAACAACTTTTTTTTTGAGATTATATATTTGGTAGAACTCAATGTAACCCACTTAAAATATTGTGCTGATGGATGGATTGAATAGTATGGGGGTCGTGGAGGTGTAAAAAGTCAAAATCTTGCAAAAACACTTGTATTTAAAGAACAATTTGTCAAAAAGTTGTAACTTTGACCCCCCATATCTCCGTAACTAGAGGGTTCCCAGGTATGGTGTAGAACATAAAAATGATCGCAATGATGGGGAAAACAAGTGCCTTTCGGGTTCGTGAAGAGGTGTTTTACACCCTTTATGTAATTTACTGCCATTTTCAATAACTTACTATTCGGTTTCGGTAGGTTGTCTGTTTGACATTTATTTACGGACCGTTACAAACAAAACGTCACAGAAAAGCTTTCTTTGATTTTTCTATGAATCAAGTGGCATGTAGGTGACGCTGATAGAATATTTCAAGCTAACTTTGTTTATAGAAACACCGATAGCTACGAGACGTATGTTAACTAACAGTGATACGTAAGTAAGTTATAGAAAACAGCCGTTAAACAATATACCGATAATTTAGGTAGGTATATAACTGCATTGACGCGTGTTCAAAATCGAAACGGACGCCACCATCTTTGTTTTCAATACATTTCATAAAACAATTTAACATAATATGTTTACCAAAAGCGCTCCTCATTCAACGTCATTTATGCGCTTAAAGATCCATGTAACACTGTACACACAGAGAAACATCAAGGTATACAATTCCAGCATAAAATGGCCTCCCTTTGTATAGATTTCCCGTACAATTATAGATCAGCTTATACTGGTTTGTATGACTTGATTGGTCGTGTAGCGTACAATGGTACAAGGTATATAAGTTTAATCAAATTTGGATTAGTCTTATTTTCATCAGTTACCGGCTAGTCGAAGTTAATCATTCTTTGAACAATCCTCAAACAGAACGTAAGTATATTACAAAAGTCATTAGGTATATAAAAAAATAAACTAAAAATAAAACTAAGTTTAACGTCAATATGAACCTTCTCGTCATATCAATAAGTGACAATATGCAATGAACTATATATCACTACATTAGTCGTAGGCGCAAGTCTGTACATTGAAAACTTAATATTAACAAAATATATGGCTATTAAACGCAGAGTCGATGACAACTGTTTATTTTACAAGAAGAATTTTAATAAAGAAATAACAGTATAATATTGCTTAAAACGTGGCCCAGCAAGCGTAAAAAATTGCTTTCTAAAGGTCCTAAGAAGAGGTGATAAATTATAGTAAAATATCACTGTCCATGTGCATCAAAAAGATGACGGTTTGATTATCTAAAAACAGCTGTATAAAAAGTGTATAAAACACATTTTTGGAGGGAAACATGTCCCTTAAACAGCTGTTTTTAGATAATCTGACCGTTATCTTTTCGGTGAACATGGACCTAAATTGTCTTTGGGGGTAACCACACATCCGACGAATCGGTTTGACCCGGTCAGGAAGAACCTTCTCTGCAGTAAAAGCTGAAAGTCGACGTGGTGTTTACTCGCGTCGTACGAACAGAAATGAGGCGAATGAAGTCTTTTTCGCTTTTATTGCACGGACCGAAAGGTTTTTCTGACCAGCTGCTGCCGATTCCGTGTTAATAAGTGTGACTCCCTCAACCGACAAATTATTGTTTGATGTTAGTTGGGACGCTTTTCCCTAATCAGATGAGGTCGGCATTTTCCGAGGAGCGACTGCCTATCTGACCTCCACAACCCAGTTTCTAGGGTAATACGAAACCCTTTGGTAAGACTGGAAATGATTGATTTATTACAATTTTCCAATTCAGCATTAATGTATTTTTGCACAGTAATAGTTTGGGAGCTAGCGTTAAAATTTCAAAAAGCGGCCAAGTGCGAGTCGGACTCGCCCATGAAGGGTTCCGTAGCAGATTGAATGAAAGGTAAATTGCTGTTTACGATTTATGACGTTTTAAAAAAAAAACTACTGACTAGGTCTCGTTCAAACCAATTTTCGGTGGAAGTTTATATGATAATGTACATCATATATTTTTTTTAGTTTTAGGATTCTCTTATTTTAGAAGTTACAGGGGGGAGGGGACGGACACATTTTACCACTTTGGAAGTGTCTCTCGCGCAAAAATGATATAACAAAACTCAATATCATTTTTGAAGACCTATCCATAGATACCCCACACGTATGGGTCTGATGAAAAAAAGTTTTTGAGTTTCAGTTCTAAGTATAGGGAACCCCCAAAATTTATTGCTTTTTTTCTATTTTTATGTGAAAATCTTAATGCGGCTCACAGATTACATCTACTTACCAAGTTTCAACGGCATAGTTCTTATAGTTTCGGAAAAAAGTGGCTGTGACATACGGACGGACAGACAGACAGACATACAGACCGACAGACAGACAGACATGACGAATCTATAAGGGTTCCGTTTTTGCCATTTGGCTACGGAACCCTAAAAATCATTGTTATAAAGCGATACTGTGAGTGTAATATCGTAGAAGATGTTTCAGGCACCTGTCTCACCAGCCGACGTTAAACCGACTGATATTGACCATATTCTCGCTCAAGAAACATACATGAAAATGTAGGTCCCGTGTCAGTAAAGGAGATAAGTACATAGAATAAGATGATCGAAGACTGTTTGTTGTTCTACTCGCTGTTCGCTGATGGAACAAGTGCCCTGAGAGTGTGCTTTCTGAAAGTCGGCAACGTCGCAAAAACTGTCAAATAGTACTCCGTTTTCATCAATTTACTAATGTTACTGAACAAAATTGTGAAATAACGTTCTGTGTTGGACTAAGATATTGATTATAATTTCTGAATAAAAATCATCAATATCGTAACACTGAATATTTATTTAATAAAAAAATGCAACTGAAAACCTTATATAATGATTCAGAGGTTTCATTGCAACTCATAACCAAAGCTGTAGTGCAACATAAAGCGATTTAACATAAAACTTTAATACAGTTATATTGATAAAAATAGCAAAATATTTGACAGTTATTTGCGACGTTGTCAACTTTCATATTGCTCTGCCTTAAAATGAACTAGAAATAAGTAGTGATTGTGTCATGGACGCATGAGCATAATATGTAGATGATAATAACATTAATTGTAACGGATATGTTTACAATAATTTATTTATTTATAGTATTTATATTCAACATTCCTGTGGTAAATATTGCCGTTTGTCGTTAGCGTGGGTGAAGAGTCCGGTTATATTTCGCGTAAATTCTATTCATATAAGAAAACTTCTAGTAACTGCCGGAACGGAGTGTTCCCTCAGTGTGTACAACTATTTACTTTATATGCCTTATTTATTGTTAACATACATTATATTGTTACACAAGACAACACATTACTTTTAGTTGAAAAGCTTACAAATGTATATACGTAGGAATATAGTGACATTTAGGAACAACGTTTTAAAAAACGTTGTTTCAATATGAAAAAACACGACTATAACAACTTTTCTCATAGAAACTTGACATTTAGCAACAGCACATAAATATTACTTTACGTCGTTATAATTAAATAAACTATATAAAACATGAAATTACCGTTTAACGTTTATGAATAAAAGGATTATTCACTATTACTATATTGTTTATTTTAGTTCAGAAATCGTCAGAAAAATCTGTTATCTGTCTCCGCGACTAGCTTTAATGAAATCGGAGTTAACTTCCAAACTAGTACTTGCATAAACTTACGTGTTTCCCATGAGGGGGTTAGGCAGAAACGAACGTCCTTACACTCCTGGTTCGTTTGTGTCCTCATACCTTGTCATACACTCTTTTCCGTGGACCATCACCAATTAGATCAGGGGTTTTGCACCCTGGGTTATAAACCCCGAGAGTGTACATGTATTTATAGGCCGTCCACCGTTTCCACTAACATCGGTAATATTACATAAACCAGTACAATCGTTTCCACTAACATCGGTAATATTACATAAACCAGTACAATCGGGAAACGACCTCTTCACCCCGCAAATCACGAACTTATTCAACTATACATTATGTACATCTACTATCTTTAAACCACCTGTTCTGAATCATCCCGTGTACTAGAAATGGCATCAGTAGTAGTCGAGGTAGCGGCACTTCTATAAAGTTTCAAATTCGACTCTGTGTAATCTAGTATTTTCCTGCTGGAATGTCTGATGTATAGCATTTGTCTGTGGTAGATTTTTAATGCTCCTTTGATAGTAATGTATGTGATGCCGCCTAATATAGTTCTGTGTAGGTTATTTTGTATGGAACGGAAGAATATTTTGCCTATTATGGTCGATATGGTGGGGAGTAGAAGTGCTGAACAGAAGATTCTTGTGGGTGAGATATGTGAACTGCTGTTTTGATTGTGGTTGTTGTGATGGCCGGACACTATGGCGCCTCTGTCGCCTTCCACGCTGGAAATAATAACGACAAGTTGTTATTACTTATACTTACTGCTAATAATAGACTCTGTGGGTCAGTCAACTAGGACGAATATTAAGTGAAAACTCAACACAATAAATGCAATTGTTAAGGCGCTACCCCAGGCAAAATTAGCAACTCTATTTGTGGTGATTCAAACTTCGTTTGAAATACTATTAGAATAAAGTTCTAATCAGCTTGCACTACAAAGTGGTTTTTACGTCAGTCACTGCGGGTCGAATAGTGCGAAATTAGTGATTTTTATTCTTTATAAAATCAAATTTCCGTCTTTTGAAAAAAAAAAAACTAGCATTATGTTCATTATTAAATTGTCTATCCATTAGTATAAGAAGCAAATCAAAATAATGTTAACTTTACGAGAAGAAGCATGTTATAAATATTTTTTTCTCATTTTTGTGGTTTCATTGTGA
The DNA here is from genome assembly GCA_950022955.1 of Xestia ashworthii. Classification (NCBI taxonomy): domain Eukaryota; kingdom Metazoa; phylum Arthropoda; class Insecta; order Lepidoptera; family Noctuidae; genus Xestia; species Xestia ashworthii. The sequence continues at coordinate 13,020,090 of OX465570.1, read as the reverse complement.
GGGGATTTATTACACATTATGAGACTTAAAATAAAAAATAAAACTACCACTTTGCAGTCTAAGAATATGTAGAAATTTAATGTATTTTTATTACTTGGTATTTCTTTTGGATAAAGAGGAGTTGGCTCCAAAAAACTGCACAAAAAACGGCTTTTGCTTGGGGTAGCGCCTTAACTCGGAATAATGTAAGATAAAAAAACATCTCAAGTGAGTATTCCAGATATATCTCTGGAAGTTGTTTGTTTTGTTTTTGTCACACACTAGGAAGTTTCGTGGCCTCGTGGGTTGTTCACACACATTTAAACTCACATGCACAAACAGTCAGACCCGGAACAACTACCTCTAGGTCATAAATACCGTGTGGGGATCGAACCCACGACACGCAGTGCAGCAGCCAATCGCTCAGCCACTGCGCCAACGGTGCCTCAAATTACATGTGCCGTGATGAAACCAATGCCCATACCCAAGCATTCAAGCATACGAAAGAAGATAAGGACGTTGGTTACGTTAGATCACGACCATATCCATAGAAACCCCAATCATTTACTAAGAGTTGACTCGAAACTTTGGGCTATTTTACGGCCAATAAGGATGGGACCACACTTCGATCACGTACTTATCGCCAGATTTTTTACATTTAGTTTTACGCGGTGTGTAGTTACTGACAGTTAAGATCTTTTGCGGTCATTGACCCATCTACGGCTATTAAAGTTCTTAACTTTGAAATCCAAAAATAAGCCTGTTCAAATTGTCATCCATCATGATTTTCAACATTTTTTTCTAATGATAAACGATACCCGTTTCATTTGTTTTTATTCGCAAGAAGAGGTATTAGCGAAAAGCTCTTAGACCACATAAACGACTCCGCTCCAACCCAACAAAAAGAATCAAATATGGGCTCCTCTTTAGACATACTTTACATTAACATTGACAGCGAGCTATCTGCTAATTTATGTTACCAATGTAAATTATAACTTACTGATAAATACTTAAAGGCCATTTTAGAATTATATTGCCGGGTGGGAGCGGAGTCGTCTAACTGGGCTAAGACCTAAAGCCAATGACCGCTATTTGCGATCTTTACTAGCAGCAACTAGATTGTAGATCCTTGTTCGAACCAATAAGAGGCGAATGACGTCGTTTCACTTTAATTGCATGGACATAAAGCTCTTAATCCCTGGCTCAAGCAGATGCCGCATCGATAAGTATGGTCAACGCACAAAGAGACACCAAATTTTACTCACTCGCCAAACGGCAGTACATAAGACAGCGCCGGTATCTTGGCGCAGTACTTCCTCAGGAACAGTAGGACTGAGTCTTCCCAGTTGTACATCTTGGCGCTGATGAGCGTCACCGGGATAGTGGGCAGGAGTACTAGCAGGACTAGAGGATCTGCTGACTCCATCATCTCTAGGCCTTCCCTGTGACCGACCACCTGGAAAAGAAGAGATAGGGTTGTGAGTTTTGAGTCGAGTTATAGTGAATAAAGTAGACGACAAAAAAAAATTAGTCCGTCAGCTAGATTATCGCAAAAAATTGGACACTTATTTTTTCTTTTAAAAACAAAACAAAAAATAAAGACGGTACAGTGCGTCGAAAACTCGTGTGACGTCACAGCTCGGTATACTTTTTACCAGAAAGTGACGTCACAAGCCCCCACTCCATGATGTTTGACGCGTATTATATTCGTCTTTTTTTATTACTTTAATAAAACAAAAAACACGTATCCAATATTTTTCGATAATCTAACTGACGGACTAAACAGAATCATACTTTTGTAAGTCTGTTGTCATCCCTATTTAGTCGCATAGTATCCGACCAGAAGGTCGATTTCTGGATGCAGCCGAAACCAACTATTCGTTATCGCCACAACCGCAGCTGAAGGTCACTTCGATGTCATTTTTGGGCTCTCTTGAAAATCGGCGGATATCGAAAAGGTAAATTGTAAGTGACTTTGGATGTGCGACTTCAAAATCAAGCACCTACTTTTTAGAAGCAATATTATTTTTTGGTTTTGTGAGACTCACAGACAGAATCGTGCAAGTCAGATCCTTCTTGCTAACAGGTATCGTCTTACCTAGCAACTGGGTTTTTGAGGTCAGATTGGTAGTCTACCTATGTAAAATTGAGGTATTAAGACTGAGAGTTGACCCCAACATACGATAGTAAGAATAGGTTGTTAGGCAGATGTAAATCTCGGACAGAGCATTATATTACCTTTGCCTTTCAAAATGAATAGCCGATAGCAGCTGCAATCAATGTCAAAAAACAATGGCGCTAATTTCAGAACTAGCTTATATGGACCAAAAGTCCTAATCGATTACGTCATAATTCCAAATTGTCTGTAGATATTATGGCCCACCTACAGTTTAAAGTAGTATTTCAATAGCGATTCAAGTATTGACTCTAAAGTTTTTTTTCTGGACGATTCCAAAGTTCACTTTTAGCCATGTTAATAATGACCTTCAGACTCCGAGCTGTGTGTTAATAATGATATGGTATCAGCAACAAAAACTATAATCATTTTTAAGTATTACACGCAGAATCGTGTTATTCCGTTGTGTCCAAACTATACATTTCCAGTATAACATGGCCTCTTTGCAGTAGCGAAGGGTATTTTTGAAAGAGGTAGGTAAGCCGGAGCACAATCTTAGCTGTGTTAATATTATTTATCTATAGAATACCGACAGTGTCATTTTTCGAAGGGAATCCGGTAGGAATCGAGTTGTATGAAATCTTCGCCACTGCCTCTTTGTAAATATTTTCCGTACAACGAAGATCCACATAAACTGTATCTTATAGCTTGATTCTTGCTTGGTCGACGTGCATAACTATTCGGTCTAGAAATATCCGCTATCTAAAAACTAGATAGAAGAATAGATAAGCAAGATCAACTAGGCTAGCCATCGGCTAACCCTATGACTATTAGCCATCCATAGACCAGACAGGAGTAGGTTGGTAAACGCACGCACACAACGCACGATCTCCGCAAGACTATTAGCAACTTAATCAGGCTTAGTTAAAAAAAAAAACGGAGACGCGCGTATCGAGAAGGAAATGTACAAATTAGACTAATCAACTGTTCTCGGGTGTCTCCTTTCCGCTCCACTCGTAACCGTTGTGGTGCGGCCTTTAGGGCTATTACGTAACTCTGTTGACAGTTTATTTATTTATTTCGTTCAGTTCGAAATGATAGTAACTGGGCTCAGTGTATATCAATTAACTGTCAAAAGGCTAGTTTCGTATTATGTATGTCCAGTCGCGAACAAATATGACGTCATTGGTGCCCTTCGTGGCTGTTAGTCCCCTTTAGGGTATACAGTGTGTTAGTCACCGTAAAGTGATATCCACTCAGTGTGATACTTAATACTCGTACCAATGTTATGACATTCACGGTTGCTATCAAAATTCGGTGTACAACCGAAGCTCGTTAGTCACTGGTATCAGAAAGTTACGTTATAATAGCCCAACTGGTTTGGCCTTGTCGTAGCAATAAAGTTCGATCAAACATCAAACCAAGAATGCAGTCGTATGCACCTCTCCGACTAAACTTCCTAAAATGGTGAATGTTTTGAATGGAACGATTGTATTTATCGGTCCATCAGCCGTTACGAATCTCACAAGTCAGTTAGTCACACATGGCAGACTGGTGATCGTCATGCTTTAGCGTATTGTATTGTAAATGTACCATTGTGGACTTTGAAGGCTGTTGTAGTTGTAATAAAACTATAATGTTTTTTTAATATCCACAAGTGTTCGTAAAACCCATCTGAGGCCCTAGGCAGGCACGTAAATACGTCGATTTTTGAGTCAAAAATACCTTTAATTAACATTAGCATTACAGTTATTTTGTTACAGCAAGCACCACCAGTTTCTTCCATAGGTATGAGGTGTTTTTTTTATTGACGTAAGTATTATAAATTTTACAACAGGCTTATGAATGTGGATAAACGGACAATTAGATAGGCAAAACGGCTAGTAAGGACCCATCTTCTGAGATGACGAGTTATAGAGAAGTACGGAAGTAGGTACTTTCATGCTGTGCTGACCCCAAATAAATTGAGATAAGGGCAGGAGAAAGAGACAGGCGAAACGTATTAATTAACTCTAATAATATCCTCTACCAAATCAGATTTGGAAAGCAATCAATACATTTAATAATAAGGAAAACTTACTCTTGGGTGTTTACCTAAATTGCACTTTAAGGTTCAATAAGCAGTCAAACAAAATAATAAACATTGTCCAAAACTAGTATGTACGAATAAAATGTAATTGAAATAAGAACAATCAAGGACAAGGTCAATGAGTACAGTGATTTTGATATCATTACGTCATCAGGTCCTTTACGTACATAGGTCCAAAGGATTTTTATAGGCAAAAAATATGTAGTGTAAAGTTACCAAATACAGTGTAAGTTTAGGAGTTAAAGCAAAATGCTCGACTTGGCGAGGGCACTGCCGTGTCCCCAGACACCTTTTTATTCAGATGGGAAATCATCAAATGACTTCTCCCACTCTGGGCGAAGCGGGAGGGAGTGTCAGACTTTTACTGACTAAAACCCATCCATGTTCCTTTTTCGCCCTTTACATTCCGGGGCTGCGGTATCTCTTTCGAACAGTCCCGCAGCCCCGGCAGCCTTCGGCCCTTGCGGAGTTTTACTTATGCAATAGATAAGAATTGAACCGAAGTAAGAACCGGCAATGAAATCAAAACAAAGAATTTTAACTTTTGACAGTTCTAACTTTAAGCTACTCGTATTACTAACCTATAGATTAAAAATCTTTTGCAAACATTTTTATGCAAAAGATAAGAATTTAACCGAAGTAAAGAAAGCAAAAGTTAGAAATCTAACTTTTGACAGTTCTAACTAACTTTAAGCTTTTACTAAACTAAGTATAGAATAATAACTTATGCAAACATTTTTATGCAATAGACAAGAATTTAACCGAAGTAAGAACCGCCAAAGAAAGCAAAACTAAGAATTCTAACTTTTGACAGTTCTAACTTGAAGCAATTAAGTACTAAACTAAAGATTAAAAATCGTATCATAAATATGTAATTATTTCCACTAAGTTATCACTTTGACTTGTTTATAGATAGGGGTGTCAGAATTTGGATATTAATCACTTTTAAGCAAGTAATATGTAGGTGGGGAGCTCATGGCTAAATAATAACAGCCGCTCGGGTCGATCTTTAGGTTAAGCTGTACTTGCCTAGGTTGATCTGTGGATGGGTGACCACCCCTACATACCGAGTTTCCTCCGTGCCTCGGAAAGCACGTTAAGCTGTTGGTCCCGGCTGTCATTTATCCATCTTTGACAGTTGTTACAGTAGTCAGTAGCCCAAAAAGTCTGATAATCAGTCCTACCAAATGGTGTCGTATTTATACCCAGTACTAGTACGTGCATTTTCTAGAGTTCTCTGTGGTGTGACCACAGATGCCACAGGGCATTGACATAATATTTTCTATCTCAATGCCACAGGGGATCTCAGGGCAATCGTAGACGGAGAATAGTATTCTCTGCGAACTGCGAAGGAAATATTAGATTTTATTTTATTTTTATTTTTTTTATTAGCTTTCATGTCTTCTTGTATTTTGTAGGGTTGCGTTTTATTATTGCGCGTTTGTAGTCTGTGCAAAATAAACGGTTTTTCTTTCTTTCTTTCTACTAAGTTGGGTTGTGGAGGTCAGATAGGCAGACGCTCCATGTAAAATACTGGTATTCAGCTGTATCCGGTTAGACTTGAAGGGCTTGGCAGATGATGATGATATGTAAGTAATATGTACCTGTAGATGACCAAAATGATTAAATACCAAGTGCTGTAATTTACAACTATTGTACAATTAGTCAATTAGCAAAGATGCAAGGTTGTGCCTATAAGAGTACTTGGGAATAATTATATACTTTTGTTTATCTCCTCTATTACAAAAAATCCCTCCGGCAAGCCGCAGGAGGAGGTAGATTTCGAAGAAGGTGCTGGAGCGTCCGACTATTGAAAATTTGTATAAAGAGTTGTACTTATGTGTACAATCTACAAAAAAAATATGTTTTCAAAATCGTTGTAATGGAAAGTTTACCCTTTTTAAATTCTCTCATAAGAGTTTAGCATGGAAACGCCCTCAAATGTTTAGTTATAATTTTTTATTTCGAAAACTATAAGTTTTGTCGCTAAACTTTGAAGGTAACAATTGTAAAGTAAACAATTTGCTTTAAAAAAAAAATATTTGCGACGCTGAAAATGTTTACTGTTTCGGAGATATGATTTTTTTTCGCAAAAAATTTGGAATTTTCAACCCCCTCGCCAATTTAGGGGTTGCATCAAAAAAGTTTTAATTTAAAGATGTCCGTATTCGTACTCAGAATGATAAAAATGAGAAACGGTTCAAAAATTTTTCCATAGGAAAAAAGTAATGCCAAAAAACTGATTTTAGAAAAACCGCCCCCCCGCCGCCCCCCATGGACGAATTCCGCCCATTCACGAACTTAGCCTAAGTTTTGACCGTTTCGATTTTTTGGCTAAGTTTGAAAGCAATCGGTTCATAATTGCGACCTGTAGAGTGTGGCTAAATTTGGCTTGTCACCCATATACATACGTATTCATATAATTATGTATATCCCCGTAGGTGAGAGACCAATAGGTAGATTTTTTTTTTTTCAAAAAAAGGAAATCTACCTAACACAACCGTAGTGTGTCAATTATTGCAATTTGTGAAAAGAATAACGGCCAATTTAGTTACCTATATGAACAGAAATAAACTATTGTATGATGGAAATAATTTAACTAAACTTCGCATGACCAAAGGCAACTACAAACGTTCAAAAAGGCATACCGTGAACCAAAAAATAAAATTCGAAAGAAACTGTCATGTTTGCAGATTCTGAAAAACTTAATATTTCCAAGAAAGCTATGTGTTTTCAGAAATATAAGGTCGATTTTTGGCCAGCAATAAACGCGATTGCATCATCAATGGAATGAGACAGACTTGTAGAATAGGCAGTCCTATCAGGGCCTGAACAAAGGAGTGCCCAAGTATTACAAACCTGCTAGTTCAGAGAAAGTGGTGACATAGCGCTTTAGGTCAAAGTGTTAGAGAGTACAGAAATCTTGCTACTTGCGTAACCGTGAGTGTGATTTTATCGTATTGCGATGTACTGCGACAAAATTGTTAGCACGACAGATCGGTGTTATTATGAACAGTTCTTTGGTAAGACTTTTTTTCTAACTACCTACAATAAATCACTACTAAAACTTTACATGGATCTCTTGACGGGTGAATAAAATTGGAACCAACGCCTCCATTTGAATAATCATTCGTCATCATCATCGGCAGCATAAGATCCAATAGAAGAAGATGTAATAGGGGACATAGTCCGGTCAAAACAGACTAAAAAATAGGGGTGAGGTTACATAAATTCGTACTGGGCTGAAAATTGGTAGGATTTTTCAATACACTATTAAAAAGGAAATGTGAAAAGTCCTCATCGATCAAAGGTCACAAAAACGGGTTTTTCGCGATTATCAGCAAAACGGTAAGTTTTATCATAAAATTAGTTCAGACAAAAATTGTAGATCAGATAATTATCTATAAAAATGTCTGAATACTTTTTTTCCTAAGAGCCACCGTTTTTGAGATATAACGATTCAAAAAGTTGAAAAAGTTGTAATCGAAGTTTTCCTTGAAATGTTACATCTTTACACCATAAAGTGCCGATTGTGAGAAATCTACGCCATTCAGGATATTAAACTGGTAGTTTTCTGATAGCTCATGAACGAATGTATCCTCCGAAACCCAATTTATCAAAACAGTACATCTGCCTTTGGAAAATAGGCGCCGCGCCGTGAAGGACATCTTCTGAAAATTTCTTGTTTTTCGAGGCCGGTTTCTCAAAATACATGTATGACACTTGTCGTGCAAATTACAGAACCAACATTGTTGTCTCATTAGCTTTCTCAAATGGTACCACAATAATCTCTTTTAGTAAGTGAACGACCAGAAAATAACGATTGTTCATGAAGGTTTTCCGATGTACGTCTTCCTTATTGAAGATTTTCTTGTTACCGCTATGTGATGTTAGCTGTTTGACGTAATCCTGGTCGATCAGATCATGTAAGATCTGTCTCTATCATCGGAAAACGTTTTGCTGAAAATCGCGAAAAACTCATTTTTTTGACCTTGAAAAAAAAGTTTCCATACACAGGAATGATGGGGAACTTTAACATTTTATTTATAATAATATTTTGAACAATTGTACCAATTATCAGCTTGTTGTAAATTTATGTAGCACCAAATGTCTAAATTGACCGGAGAAACAAGCCTTTGGCCATCAACCGGGCACAAATCCAGACTCTGTGGCTATCACTGGGAAAATCTTGATGGCAAACACCAATAACAATTTGACCGACCCGGGAATCGAATCCAGGACCTAATGCTTAAAAGTCGCGATGGCGACTACTAGACCAACAAGGCAGTCAACGTAACTTATGATTGATTATGATGATTGTGATGTTGATGTGATTCTAAAAAAGCTCGAATATTATTGAGGTAAATATAAGAAAAACATAACTTTATCTTACTACACATAGTACCTCAAGATCAAGTGCAAAGTGATTGTTATGTAATTAATAATTTGTCAATGTCATGTACTTTTATCTCACATTGCGGTGACGTTTCTACACTGTTTACCTCTGAAAGTACAAAGTTTAATCAACATAATTACAATTATTTTTATTAGTTACCGATAAAAACGTGTTTTTTATCTTGAAAACTTTTGCACTGTGCTCTTTGGTTCTTCGTGGATAAGAGATTGCTTCGAGACACATCAAATTCAAGAACATGAATGGATTGATAGTGGTCGTGCTGATTCGGGAGAAAATCCAGATTTTTTTAATGCCGAAAGCCGGGTTCTCATCAAAGTCATTGCAATATTTTTTTCTGGATCATATCTGGGAACCTTCTAGTTACGGTGATGTTGGAGGTGAAAGTTCCAACTCTTTTAAAAGTTCTATGTAAATACAAGTTTTTAATGTTATTACCTCCCTGACCATTGCACTATTCAATGCATAATGCATTCAATCAGCACAATATTTTGAGTGCGTTACATTGAGTTTAACCGTTACACCCTTTACACCTTGTATTTTGGCAGTAGCAACATAAAAGTAACCATATTATAACGAAAATAAAGATCACTATCATTTTGAAAGACATCAATATCAGCAACCCAGAACACTGAAGCAAAATAAACCTTTTCGAAATAAGAATAAAGATCAGTGTGCTGTTGATGGTGATGATTTGCAAAAGTAAAATATGTAAATGCGAAATTAATAGAAGTAGAATGGCCTAGATATCAATATTATGGTTGTTTGATAATGAAAATCAACTAGGTCACTGTCGACAAGTCTTGAATGAATCACAATCAATGTTACTATGACTGTTTACTGTTTATAATTGCATTCCTTTTGAAGTGGATCAGATAGACAAGCTATTTCATGTTTTGTAATTTCTTCTAGTTCCTCTTTTTATGGGATTCATCATCATTATCTTGCCCTTATCCCAATTCGTTTGGGGTCAGCATTTCTTCTTCTTCCATATTTCTCTATTACTCGTCATCTCATCAGACACCTCTTTTCTTGCCATATCATACTTTACACAGTCCGACTATCGTTTCCTGCTCTTTTTTTGGGATTCTCAATTTAAAATAATCGTAGTTATTGGCTAGTCTTCCAGCCAGATCCAGTCTAAACTGCTTTTTAAGGGGCGATTCGCGATCTCCAATCAAGAACTCGCATGGTTGAGGCTTCAGGGCTTAGACAGCCAAGGGCAACTCACTGCCACTTTTGCTTATAATCTAGTTCCTTAAAAACGAATCGGTTAATTTGTTTCTTATTTATTTATTGCACAAGAAACGCCGGTGACCAGTCAGTTCACTAAACATTAATTCACAAACTTTTACTTGACAAGCAACGATTAGAAAACACATTATTTGTCATTTCATCAGTATACAACAACAAGTTTAACGAGTAATTCACTTCGCAAAATAGTTATCGGATAAACTTTTATCTAATAACGTATTATTTGACAAACAATTCATTATTTTTTCGTTTTATCTCTTAAAATAACGTTTGAAATAAAGACGTTACACAAATTGATTGTGCCATTTAAAAAAAAAGAAAATGAATGTATTTGTTTTCCTATAAGCACCAATTTTGTGACAGAAATGAATCGCTGCAGAACCGACTCCACGTAGTCTTTTCTGCCCTACCGCTCTTTTTTTTTTCGGATGGGAAATCATCAAATGAGTTCTCCCACTCTGGGCGGAGCGGGAGGGAGTGTCAGACTTTTACTGACTAAAACCCATCCATGTTCCTTCCTCGCCCTGTATGTTCCGGGGCCGCGGTATCTCTTTCGAACAGGCCCGCAACCCCGGCAGGCTTCGGCCCTTGCGGGCCCCTCCCCTTATGCTGACATCTCTTTGAGGCGCGGGTGGAACACGAACGCGCTGTCGTCGTTAGACGGACGGACGGCTAGCTGGCCCAGCTAGGCCAGCTAGGCCGGCTTCAGCCGGCCAGCAAGCCGAAGCTGCGGTGGTGAGCGTTAATAAAACCCTCTGCGACGATAAGCTCGCGTGTGACTGCCGGAGCCCCGCACCGCCGGAGCCGTGACAGAAACCATGCCTGCTGCATGTTGCATGCTGCATGTTTGCATGCTGCATGTTTGCATACTGCATGCTTGCTGCATTCTTGCTGCATGCTTGCTGCTCGTTTGCTGCATGCTTGCTGCTCGCTTGCTGCATGCTTTCTGAATGCCTGCTGCTTGCTTGCCGCTTTCTTGCTGCATGCATGGAGTATGCCTGTTTGAATTTTATGAAAAAACTATGCATTTCCTTAATTTTTTCTTAAAAAAGAGTAATAAAAAAATACTAGCCTGTAAATTAATTTGTTGAAACGTGATTTGTCCAAATGTATCTAAGTAAAAAATGAAAAATTTATAAATGAATAAATATCATGTTTGTTTGTTTGTAAAACGAATATTTTTTAAATAAAACATTTGCGGAATAAGTTGTTTGCGAAATAAATAGTATACGAAACATTGGTTGTAAAATGAAAATTTGTCAATGGACTTTTGGTAAAACATTAGTGAACCGAAACGCCTTCGTTCAGTGCAATAAGGGTGAGTTGATACTTTCTAGAATTGTTCAAATCCAATCAAAACACGGAAATTGGTAACTTTGAACGCAAGTGTTTACATATCGTTAGTCGCATAGAGTTCGATTTGCGTCCTGCATCGCGTAACGTCTTGGGCAACGGTAGTTGGAATGCTTGTTGAAAACTTGAAATATTAACTAAGTCTTTGATGCTAGTAATTTCTGAAGAATGGAGCAAACGGCAGAAAGCCCGAATCCAGCAGAGGGTCCAGCAAGAATGCTAACAAGGATGATGATGTTGAAGTTTCAAGGGATCTATGAACTTTCAATGATAAACATAGGTTGGATTTTTCAGATAGAGTAGAAAAAGTAGGTACCCAAACCGTTGTAGCTACTGGAAAACAGTTTAGAAGACTGTCCTAAACTATCGATTGTGTCACAAAATGAAAACTTCGACGTTCCTCAAAAATGAATATTTAAAGACAAGCAATTATGTGTTAACTGCCTAGGATCGTCAAGGCGTTTTGTGGCTTAACAAATTCCTGCGGTAAACCCTAAAGTACTAATCATTAAGTTTAGTAAAACAACACTCAAGATATAAAAGAAACGAAACGTGACAAAGAACGAAGACCAGTCTAATTACAAATGAAGTTAAAACTTTTCACAAATGAAAATAAACATCTTTGGGGCAGACAAAACGTGATTTAAATCTGAATGAAACTGGACAGAAAAAATACAACATCGATGTTGTTCTCATTTTCTGCGTCCCAAAAAGGTGCAAATAATATAATATCATACCCTAAACAAACACTACAAAACCATACACACAACGGAACGGTACGGTACGTCACAACGGAATCATCCATGAGGTACATACAGTAAATCACTTGACTGTGTCATCTTTGTCAAAATATCGCGATCTGTAACTGTAGTAGACGTGCTAATTGATCTCAAAGTCGAAGCTCGTGACAAATGTATTAGAGAAGCTTTAGTACACTTTGCACCAGTGACTGGTAACACCTCTACGATGAGGTCAAAAGAGTTCAAGTTGATATTGAACGGAAATGTTAGGTACTAATTTGTTTCCTGGTATCAAACGGCAAATATTAAAGGAAGTCAGATCCATTGATCGTTTAGAAACTTTTTTGTTCTATTAGGGATTTTAACACAAAACAGTAAGAGTGTACTCTTCCGTCTCTCGGAAAGCACGTTAAGCCAGGCAGGTTGGCCCAGGCTGTCATTCGTGCGGGAGGAGTACACCTCACTCCCCCCGCAGACCTGAGGAGGCCCGCAGAGGCGGGCCGGCACTAGCCGGGGATCGTGGAAGGCGCACTAGTTCCCATGATCCCCGGTGCAAGTGTGGGAAGGGAACACCGGGGTGGTTCTTAGTCAGTACGAGTCTGACAGACACCTCCGCTCTCCCCAGGGCGGAGGACATCCATTGAGGATTTTCCACCACGGCAACAAAAAAAAAGGCTGTCATTCGTAGAAATTGGACACAGACAGTCGTAACGGGGATTCAGAAGCCCGAAAGCCTGACAAGGAGTCAAAGTTATCATTTTCCTCAGTAACTGGTTTACGGAGATTAGATAGGCAGTCGCACCATGTGAAAAGCCGGTATTCAGGATTATCCAGTTGGACTGGGCTCCGACACCAATGTGGTTAGGCAAAGGCGAAGATGGTTCAGAGCGTAGAAACACGCTTTTTCATTCTACAAGCTCATTAACCTGATGGCAAACAACACAAGATGAACTGGCTGTGTCTGGTCAGAAATGTATATCAAAGAGACGATAGAAATTAAAGCAGATGTGAAATTGAGGACGATGGGGATGGATGAGGTTGCTGGGAAGTTGGGAACGCTTGGCTTGCAGAAGGTGAAAACTTGGGCGTTATGGCGCAAATCCTAGGTGTTGAGACTACTGCGTCCAAAACTGGACTGCAAAAGGCTAAATTAATAAAATAATAATCAGATATTGTGAAATTGCCTGAGGCTATTACCAAACAAGGAAACGTTGTTTTTAGATATTCATAACTTCTAATAAAACTCTACAATAATTATGACCAGTCTATTGACACACACACACAAAACATACTTATAGGTACTATTTTAAGTCACGGAAGGCGTTTAAAAGCCAAATAATTCTGATTAGTATTTGTTTTCCCATTCAAATCTTTAATGAGAAAATATTTGTTAAGCAGCCGTTATGTGAGGTAAGAGTGTTTTCAAACGAGGCTAGCACGGTAACTCGATTTAATAGTAAATGTATTAATGAATTACCTACTTACGCACTGCTGAGTTCACTGGCGGTCGACCATATTTCAATCTTATTACTTAGGGCATAAGAGTGAAAAGACCCTCGGTGAAATCGGTAATACCTTGGTCCCAGATTTAATTCATCATCATCATCAACCTATTAATGTTCCCACTGGTGTGACACAGGCCTCTACATGAGATTTAATTACTACACTTTATTGTAAGTGATTAAACGAAAACTTTTACCAAAAGCGAATTATTTTCTATTTTTAAAAACATTGAGTTTCAAATGTTCTTATCATCATGATCATTTGCCTAGCGTTTTCCCAACTATGTTGGGGCGGCTTCCAGTCTAACCGGCTGCAGCTGAATACCAGTATTTTACATGGAGCGACTGCCTATCTGACCTCCACAACCCAGCTTAGTACTGGGTAAGTAATACGATACTGCTTGGTAAAACTGGTTGCCAGACTTTTTGGGCCACTGTAACGACTGTCAAAGATCTACAAAGGACAGCCGGGACCGACTCACTAACTGCTTTTCCGAGACACTGAGGAAACTCGGTACATGTAATGGGTGGATTATAATTATGAGCCACTTTATAAATATATGTACATTAGTTCGTTAACTCTATGAGATTGCCAAACTACTTTTATAGTAGTTATTCAAGGATATATGAATTCCATAATGGAATTAAATGCAATAACTTGAAAAGGTCAGTCTATCAGGAAATAATATTATTTTATTTTTTTACCTCAAATGACCTTCTTAATACTACAGGTGAGGTACACTCATAATATGTTTAGTATTTGTTTTTAACTAAGCTGCAGTTAGGTAGGTGAATTAATAATGCTTTATTTTGCACTAGAATTTCAATAAAGCATTTACATAAAGATTAATATTCGGGACACATTCACCGATTAGCGGTCATATCGCCTCTAACGACACCTACCTACCTACATACCAGACAAAAATGACATCACCACAATAACCTATTAATTTAAAATAAGTATAATTTTCAGAAAATGACAGAATTTCGAAGAACACCGATTTCAAAGTAAGTTTTAAGATCATATTTATGAATAATGATATTCCGGATCTCTCATGTCTCAGTAGCAGTCAGGATTCTGGATTTGTAGTTGGTTGATGGCAATAAGATCGCTCCTATGATATGGGACTTAAACAAGAGAATATCTGTGCCAAACCTGTCAGGAATTACATGGCATGATGTCATGTTATTCATGAGTAATTCACTAATTAATTACGATGAAAGCTATCAGAACTTCAAACGTTAATTTGCAGACAAAAAGTAACCAACACTAAGAGGTAAACCCACCCTATCTAAGCTTGTTTAGTATTTGACCAAAGTGGTCAGGCAGAAATTCAAAATGCGTAATGAAATTCTCAAGACATTGTATTTAATGGTCTTGTTTTAGGAATAATCATAGGTAAATGCTGAACTCGTTCAAAGTCAAAAAATAGGAATACATTGACGAGTAGAAAGAAACAAAAATTTACATAGAATACAAATATACATATACTTCAGAAAGTAAATGCGAACAACGAAACAACGATTCGTTTTCACTCACACTTGAATATAAGTCAAGGTCAATTAAAAAGATAAGCAAAACTTCAACAGTTTCACCACTTAATTTCAGAATGGTTCAAACTAATCTACTGTAAGTAGTAAGAAGTACTAAGGCTGTCACCGAATGGGGTCCAAAAACTATGAAAAGTAATCTTGGTCGTCCAGTGGCGAGATCGGTAGACGACATAGTTGCCATCGGGGTTAAAAACATGGATGAGACAGTGACTGGAACGCGGAGATTGGCACAATAAAAGAGAAAAAAAAGAGGGTCGCGTATTGATTTGCACTGATTACACGAAACCAAAATAAAGTGTAATTTTTAACCAAAATCAATAACTGCTAATCAGAAAATAGAACTCGAAAAACGTTATTTGCAATAGGAAGCGTAGATTACTCTTATCATTTAACTAAAGAACAGTAGAACGGTCATAGAAAGATAACGAGATAGCAAAATTTGAAGGGCACTAATGTGGCAGAAAACCCTCTCTGTTATCTATACAGCGAAGATAAAACAACCGATGAATGTTTAATAGAATATCGGCGTTAGTTTGATGTTATTGAAATTAGTAAAAGTAAGAATCAAACTACATATATCAATTTTATAACGACAGACAAGACCACGCACGATTCACGGACTATCGAACTATGAAGGTAGTATATGAACTTAGGACTCAAAAACTACTGTCTTTTTAGACAATAACAGAAATAATTTGACAATTACACTATAACCAAGACAATGAGTCCAAGAGGCCTCAACACAATATTTTAACATCCTTATACATCAAAAGGAAATAAGAAAAGAACAACCAAATAATCAAATCTTACCTGCATAACAGTCACAGCGCCATACGTGATGGCGATCCAGTATATAGACCCTAGGAGTACTCCTCCAGCGATGAAGGGGCAGATCTTGTGGGTAATCTCTTCCATGGCATCCAAGAGAGCTACGAATGCTCCCATAGAAGGAAACACTACGATATATTCTGCTTTACACTGAGGACACAGCACTTTCCGAGTTATATTCCCTCTTTGTTTCTCGTCCACCCACCGCTGAAGGCAGCTTTGATGCACCTGAAGCAATGAGAATATTTTTTGTTACAACTGATAGACTGTATGAATAATATAATGAATTTCTCGCACCTGACATACAGATTAGATATCACATATTTATACCTAGTCAGTTGAGTTACTCGTCATTAGAGCCTGAACATAATGTTGATAGGTTTCACTAATACTAAGCACAAATTCAGTATAATGTTATTTACACGCAAGGTTATGCGATGTAAGCTAACTACTAGTTACCAAGCTTGTGGAAGGTATGGAATAATAATTATCGAATGCAAGTATGAGTATTATGTATGCTTGAATGAGAGTTACTGCTTTACGTTGAGACAAAGCAAAGCATAAGTATTCAAAATGAAAAGTACTGTGTGCAAGGGCACAGGATGTGACCTTAACATTCACGATGACAACGTAGGGTCCAAATTATTTCAAACATTAAACCACCCAAACCACCCACAGGTATAGTTAAAATTGTAGCCCTCACAAAAACAAACAGTAACAAAGACAAAACATAATAATATAATGACCCATATCAGGCGTTTTATCAACCTGTAACTACATACGGTAGTAATTAGTAATAACGGCCTTTCAGTAATTACGCTTTTCAGTAATGGCGGCTGTAAGTATTAGCTAAATTGCCAGACGCCTCGTCTCAGCGCATTGGACATAATTACTAAAGCGGTATTCAGTCGTGAAATTCTTGTTAATGACCTGGAAAATGCCTCCAAATTAAGACATATTGTATGAGACAGCGCTATACATAAAAAAAGGACATGATACTTTAGGATGGTCACACTGAAATCAGTCTAATTGTCACCGCAAACCCATTATTACGTGCTCTGTTTGTACATGTTAAAAATATTAATACAGTTCATTTATAAAGTAAAAAACTTGTGTTTACTCTTATTACCAGCGTCGAGTAGAACATAAAATGGTCCTTCGTAAGGAAAATGTACTTGCAAGGGCTCCGTGAAAAAGTGTTCGCGCGTGTGTGACTCAACAAAAATCCAGGCGCCATTTTTAAAGCTCGCGACAAAAACCTAAAATTACAGGACTTAAAGTGAGTGAGAACTATTTGGTGATTACTGGACAATAAAAAACTGTTTAAAAACAACAATAACGTGCAGCGAAAACTATATTTAAAGCTGTCGCAAAATTCGTCTCAGCACACACAGTGTAGTGTACGAACTTTATACCAAACGTGGTTCTATTGCGTATCTATACATATGCAACATAAAAAACTATAAGACTAGATTCGTCTGTTCTATAACGGGACTAGTCCGAACTTTATAAAACATCCAAAAGGTATAAACGTTTACCGTGGTAAAAACATTAA
Source organism: Xestia ashworthii (assembly GCA_950022955.1). Lineage (NCBI taxonomy): Eukaryota > Metazoa > Arthropoda > Insecta > Lepidoptera > Noctuidae > Xestia > Xestia ashworthii. The sequence goes on along the minus strand of OX465570.1, from coordinate 13,002,706 downwards.
AAAGTGTTGTAAGACCGTTAGTAGTGTATTTGTCTACCACTAAATTTCGCGTTCTCAACTGTTATCTACGTAACAAAGTTCCTTCAGTAAAATCATACGTTATCATCCATCATTGTTCGTGAAGAAAGAAGAAATTTCGTCGTCCATTTTGTGCATCTCCAGTCTACAGGCTCCATCTACACCACGTCGTCGGCAAGGTCATCGAGTTGTGCAGCGCATCGTGTTGTCTCTCACACCATCTATAGGAGTGAGAAGAACCGTCCGAGTAAAAAAGGACAGCACTACATTTGTCTTCCTTTTTTTATTCCATCTATAGGAATAGCGGAACATGCAGATGTGCCAAGAAACTGGCAACACTACTTACCGTAAACGAGAAATCGAGTGACAGGAGTGACGGAGACAGCAAGAAGAAACCTAGTACGAGGAAAAGAGAAGATATTGAGTTCCAGCCGTTGCGGTGGTTCCATTGATATCCAGTTTGTTCGACTGAGCGAGACAATAAGCGTCCATATATGAGCAACCTACAAGTGGAAAAGAGTAAGGATTATTGGCAACGACGACGTGAACGTGAATCGGAACGCACCAAACGCAAGCGCTGGAACGGACGACGCTAACTTGATTCTCTTCACATTTATCCGCCATCTTGTGCTGCGTATTTTATATTTGTAAAAAATTTTGTATCATTGTGCAAAAACTGTTTTACAATTCCCAAAATGACGGAAAAACTACAGCGTCTTATTATAGCACGAGGACAAGTGAAAGGAACAATTACAAAAATGTTTAATTTCACACAAGGTGATAAATTTAAAACTTCTAACGTGAAGTGTTACTTACAAGAAAGCAAAGGCTAATTGCTGCCTTTCAAGAATATTGTACTTTAAACATTGATGTGTTGGTTTTAGACCCAGAAAATGATGAAGATTTCCCCGAGGTGGAGGAAAAATATTTAACTGCGTTAGCCAAATTTGAGGCTAAACTTGTAATAGTCCCAAAAGCGGAACCGTCCATTGGGACGCAACAGCGTCTTCCACGCATAAATATTTGTAAATTTAGCGGCCAGGTAGGCAATTACATTGATTTTATAAACCTTTTTAGGAGTATCATAGACTCCAATTCTCAATTGTCTTCAAGTGACAAATTTTATTATTTAAAGTCCTATGTAGAGGGCGAAGCTGCTGATCTTATCAGACACCTATCGTTGGACGCAGAAAACTATAAGGTAGCGTTACAGCTTCTAGACGACAGGTACAATAATAAAAACAAGATTGTGAACTTTCATATAAATTCCATTTTGGATTTGAAACCTATTAAAAGATGCACTTCTGCAGAACTAAGAGAGCTTATCTCACAAACTAGGCAACATTTAGGTGCTCTAGAAAACATGAAAATTCCCACCAAGCAATGGGATTTAATAATAATTTGTATTTTGCAAAGAAAAATTGATCAGTATACACTTAGATCTTTCCATTTGGAACTAAAAAATGATACACCTGACTTGAATATGTTTCTAAAATTTTTAGAACAACGTGCATCAGCCTTGGAAACAGTCGCTGAGAGTAGCAGTGCGCAGTCATGTCATGGGAGCAGCAGTACAGTGAACACCAATCGCAGGGCAAGTTTGGCAACCACAGCAAAGACAGGTACCCCGCTTAAATGTAAGTTTTGTGATGCTAATTATCATAAATTGCACCAGTGTGATAAGTTTAAGCTAGCCAGTTTGTCTGAGAGGTTTCGGTTTGTCAAAAAACACAATCTTTGCCATCTATGCCTGAGAGGTCATACGGATAAGTGCACACTAAGCTTCCGTTGTACACAGTGTAAACAAAAGCACAATAGCTTGCTCCATGAAGAAAATGCTGATGAGGTTTTAAAACAGGTTGCGCTTTCAATGAGTAAAAATAATGATATTTTGTTGCCTACTATAAAGGTTAAGTTATTCGATAAAAACGGCAAGGAAACAGTGGTGAGAGCGCTTTGCGATTCAGGAAGTCAGGTGTCATTCATTTTATCAGAGCTTGTAGATGACATGAGCTGCAAAATAACTAACAAACCGACTTCTATAAGCGGTATTTGTGAGGGCCAAAATAAAATAACAAAACAAGCAACTTTGCAAGTTTATTCCACAACTAATAATAATACTTTAAGATTAAACTGCTGCGTTGTGCCTAAAATTACATGTGAATTACCACAATTCCAAATTGATAAAAATATTATAAAGGTGCCTTCACACCTAACCCTTGCGGACCCCAATTTTTATGAAAAAGAAAAAATAGGCATGCTGTTGGGCTGCGACATTTTCTTCGATATTTTACTTCGAGAGCAGTATCCTGTTGTTCCTGGAGGGCTACATCTGCAGAACACCGCCTTCGGCTACATGGCAGCTGGCAAAATACCGCACACTTCTACTTCAGATCCAGTGAGTAATTTCGTAAGTATAATACCTGAAAGAAAAAGTGATTCAATTGGGTCTCTAGAGAATACTATGAACAAATTCTGGAAATGTGAGGATGTGCCTGAAGTCTTCACAGAGGCTTCTACAGAACAGGAGCTCGCTGAAAAAGTGTTTGTCGAGTCTGTAGTCTTAAAAAATAATAAGTTTGAAGTAGACTTACCTTTAAAGCAAAATTTAGAGGACATTAATATGGGTAACTCTTTGTCACGCTCACTGCAACGATTTCACAACCTGGAAAAAAGATTTAAAAAAGATCCAGCGTTATTTAGAAAATATAAAGACTTTATCAATGAATATGTAAGTTTGGGTCATGCAAAATATGTAGAATTGGAAATCTATGACTTGGAGTCGGGGCAGGTCTACTTCTTACCCCACCACCCTGTTATAAACGAAAATAGTCAAACGACCAAACTAAGAGTGGTGTTTGATGGCTCCATGTTTACCAATTTAGGTTTTTCATTAAATGACATGCTGCTTAATGGACCTTGCATACAAAACGAGTTATTTAATATTCTCATTTTATTTAGATTGCATAAATTCATTCTAATTACAGACATTCAAAAAATGTTTAGGCAAATTAATATTAACCCTGAACAATGTTGTTTGCAAAATATTTTGTGGAGGGACACGCCAGAAGAAAGCATAAAATGCCTACAATTATCAACAGTGACTTATGGGCTAAAAAGTTCCACTTTTTTGGCCACAAGGTGTCTTGCTGAGTTAGCTTACAGATATAAAGATCAATTCCCATTAGCTACACCTATTTTGCAACAAAATACATATGTTGATGATATAATTTTTGGTGATAATAATATTGAGAATTTATTAGAGATGAAAAAACAATTAATTGAATTATTAAAACTTGGTGGATTCTCTTTACATAATTGGAGTACTAATAATGAAGAGCTACTTAATGATGGCTCATCAATATCCCAAAAAGAAAAACAATTGGACCTTTGTAAAAGTGAGACCCACTTTGTTAAAACTTTAGGCATGACATATGACATGCAGACAGACACTTTGAATATTTCTAGCCCTCAACTTGAGTTGTTAGAATCCTACACAAAACGTCAAGTTCTCAGCTTTATGAGCAAATTATTTGACCCTCTAGGTTTAGTGGGGCCAATTGTTGTTCTTGCAAAAATAATTATGCAAAAAACATGGCTTGCCAAGATTAACTGGGACACACCCCTTCCCTCTGATTTAAATAAAGAGTTTAAAAATTTCATTCAAGGTTTAATAAGGATGGGCACAATTAAAATTAAAAGAAATATTGATACTTCAAATGCCAAAATCGTTGAACTTCTGGGATTTGCTGATGCCTCAAGCAAGGCATATGGATGCAATCTGTATTTGAGAGTTATTGATAAAAACAATCAAGTACAGACGGCGCTGCTTTGCTCAAAGTCAAGAGTAAATCCAATAAAACCACTCAGCATTCCTCGCCTTGAATTAAATAGTGCATTGCTTTTGGCAAAATTAACTAAAAAGGTTTATGAACAATTAAACAATTCTAACATAAAGATGTGTGTACACTTGTATCTTGATTCCCAGATTGTCCTGGCTTGGCTCAAAACACAACCAGAAAAATTGTCTGTGTATGTGGCTAATAGAATAAAAAGTATTATGAGTTTAACGGAAGGCTTTGAATGGTCTTATATCAACACAGCTGAAAATCCAGCTGATTATGTGTCAAGGGGTTTAGAAGCACATTTATTGCAGGAAAAAGAAGTCTGGTGGAACGGTCCAAACTTTTTACAGGATCCTTCTTACTCTCACAGCCAAAAATGTGAAGTCCCAGTGGTGGTACCTGAAATGAAGGCTGCCAACACTGTGACAATCAATCCTGACAAAAATTCATTTGACTTAATTTCAAAATATTCAGATATAAATAAATTAAAAAGAGTAGTAGCATACATATATAGATTTTACAATAATTGTAAACTACAAAAAGAAAAAAGAAACTTTGGTCATATTTCATGTAAAGAATCAAACTTTGCACTAAATAAAGTAATTAAAGTTGAACAAAGCCAACATTTCTCATCAGAAATCCAATCTTTATTAACTAATCAACCTGTTCAATCAAATTTAAAATCTTTAAATCCATTTTTAGATGGACAAGGTCTTCTTCGTGTTGGAGGTAGGCTCCAAAATGCTAATTTGCAGTATAATCAGCAACATCCAATTATTTTCCCAAAAAAGTCAATACTGACTGATCTTTTAATCAGCAATGAACATAGGCTACTTTTACATGCCAGTCAAAAATTAATTTTTGCTAGTTTATCCCAACATTTTTATTTAGTAAATGGCATTAGAGAAATAAAGCGTGTCATACATAAATGCATAACTTGCTTCAGGTTGAAGGCAAAGGCTGCAGAGCAACTGATGGGCTCTCTCCCAGCAGATAGGGTAAATCCTTCAAGACCATTTCAAAAAGTTGGAATAGACTATGGGGGACCATTTTCAATAAAAATGCACAGAGTTAGGAAACCACTAATATACAAAGCTTACATTCTCCTATTTGTTTGTTTTATAACAAAGGCTATCCATATTGAGTTAGCATCTAACCTAACTACTGAATGTTTCCTCCAATGTTTAAAAAGATTTATTTCACGACGTAATAAGCCCTCTATTATTTATTGCGACAACGCTTCCACATTCAAAGGTGCTAAAAATGAACTCAATGAGCTATATAAGTTACATTCTAGTAAAAGTCATCAAAACGCTGTGATAAATCAATCTTTGGATTTAGGCATTGAGTTCAAGTTTATACCAAGCTATTCTCCAGTGTTCGGAGGATTATGGGAAGCGGAGATAAAAAGCGCGAAATACCATATAAAAAGGGTAGTAGGGCAGCAAGTTTTGACATATGAAGAGTTAAATTCAGTTATAATACAAATAGAAGGAATCCTAAATTCTCGACCTATTCTATCCTTAAAAACAATTGATCCTAATGATATGTCATATTTAACTACTGCTCATTTTCTTACAGGCGAATCACTTACTTCCTACCCAGATACTGATTTGAATTTCATACCTGTAAACAGACTAAGTTTCTGGCAAAAATGCACACAAATTACACAAACGTTTTGGAAAACATGGTCAAAACAGTATCTTACACAACTGCAAAACCGCCCAAAATGGCATAAAGATGTTCCCAACATTGAAATAGGATCCTTGGTAATTTTAAGAAATGACAATACATCTCCTCTTTCATGGCCTATGGCAAGAGTAGAGTGCACATATCCGGGTTCAGATGGCAAAGTTAGGGCATTATCGGTTAGAACTAGCACTGGTGCAATAATTCGCACTAGTGTCACAAAGGTTTGCATTCTTCCCATAGAGGAAAAGTAATTTATTTTCAGGTGGTTGCCACACTCGCTGTGCTGAGGTTGGTTTTTAGCACTTACTGATCACATTTAAAACCTTGTGTACTTAGTTTTTAAGAAGTAAATAAGAGTTACTTTTTCTAGATATAATTTACTAAAATTCCTTTTTTTAATTTTTAAGTTACTTAGTTTTTAAGAAGTAAATAAGGGTTACTTTTTCTAGATATAATTTACTAAAATTCCTTTTTTTTTGGAGAAATGTTTGTTTACTTAAGTAATAGGTAATTGAGTTAGTAGTTACCTTAAAAATTTTGATACTCATTTGTTACATTTAAAAACTTCCGAGGCTTGTATTATTATTAAGAACTTTTTAAGCCTCATAATAGGTGCTTAATCTTCAATGAAAGAAAATAATGTTTTTGTTAATTTTAACTTTAAAATGTCTTAAGTACTCTTACATAATTTCAAAACACACAGGGTGTTAATTATCATAGGGTAAGAAAATAAAACACTTAGGTATTATTTAAGTATTTAAAAATGTATAATAATGAAAGGTTTCATACATAACTAATTTGGTTAATTCCAAGCAAAATTCGGCTAAAATAAAGCAATTTAAACTTAGTAATAAATTTTGTTTAAAAAATTTCAGTTTTTTGCCGCTGGCCCCAGTTATGTATGAGACAGCGCTATACATAAAAAAAGGACATGATACTTTAGGATGGTCACACTGAAATCAGTCTAATTGTCACCGCAAACCCATTATTACGTGCTCTGTTTGTACATGTTAAAAATATTAATACAGTTCATTTATAAAGTAAAAAACTTGTGTTTACTCTTATTACCAGCGTCGAGTATAACACATATTATTGTCCGGAATTGAATGAATGAAGAATAGCTGGCGCATAGCTGGTGTAACTGGCGCGTTCAGTATGATCCCTGCCGTGGATCATACTGAACGCGCCAGTTAATTCCCTAAAAGATCCTGACTACTCTACTAAAGCGGAGGATAACTGTGAAGATGTTTAGTTTAAACAAGCAAATACAACTACTTCACGCATGTAACCAATACATATACGTAACAATCATCGATAGTCGCTTCGCTGAAAATTCAAATTAAAATACTGATGACCTCGAAAGAAGTTAAAACACAAAGGCTCAGATAATCACGACCAGGTTATTTTCAATGATCCAACTGTGGATACTGTTAAAAGTGGATTAAAGCCGATTAAACCAAAAGGTTAAAGTGTTTGCATGCTGGTTACCAGTTTCAAGCCAAGTCTCCTTTCCAATTCAAGCGACATTTAATAATTCTCTATCTTTTGAATCCAACTAGCATAGGGTCAATGGATTAAGTACAAAGGTCAGGGCTGCAGTTGACAATGATCCTCTGTCACCGCTGAATCGATTGTCATTGATGCGACATGTCGCAATTATCAATCAATTAATAGTACCGCCGATCAATAATGCAAATAGGCAAATACACATGTACACAGTTCATACAAATCTAGGACAGTTTTTAGTGGACATGCTAATTATGCTAAACATGTCATTTATTTATTTTAAAACACATACAACTATCATCACAGGCACACACGGGTCACAGGCAAGTCATAACAGAACTTAACGTTAACGAACGATAATTTCAGGTTGTAGTCCTCTGACCCAGTTATTTTTCATGCTAACAAAATATAAAAATTGTATTTAAGAACTTTTGAAGTGTTTTTCAGCACTTTAGAGACCATTCAGGTCAGTCCCCGGTAGTTTCGCATAATAACAAAGTCAATGACACGTTTCCGGTTTATTTGCAATCTGCCCAAGGCTTTCGAATGTGTTGATCACAAATATGTGATACGTTTATACGGAAGTAAGATTATTTCGGGATTTGAGAGTGGTTTTAGATAGATTTCCTCAAAAAAAAATTACCTTGTATTGTCCTACGAATAACAGTATTTTATTATTAAAACATCAAAAAGAAAATTTGCGTAAGATACATGTACAAAGTGACAGGGGTACCCCAGGGTTATATGGTTACAATTACGATGGTTAAGAAAAGCATTCGACTTCGATCAATGTATTTGACAGTAAAATGCTTAGAATGTAAAATGCTAGTTCATCAACGATTTTTCTGGTTTGTCCTTTAACTAGATTGTAAAAACTGCTTCATTTGAATAATGCATAGAAAAGTATTGAATAGAAGCATCGGAAAATACTAATAACTAAATAAAAAAAGATCCTATGAAACTTACCAACAAGAGCCTCGACTAAATAGACGTGGAAATTCTTCAACAACTATTACAACTCTAAAATATCTTGTGTCAAGGCCCCAAAACAACCAAATATAAAAACATTATTACAATATTCTAAACAAGATTGCCTTGAAAATTAAGCAGATGAATGAATATTAAATAACTATTCGGAAGCGAATCTGCTAATGCATGCAGCGAGACTTACTTCCTATGTTACATAAATTACGCGACCAAATGCAAGGTGATCCATCATTTAGAGAGGTAACTAATGCCTGTTCACCAACACTAAGCGACGCCTAAATGCAAGACAAATCAGCAGTGACAACCACCAGAAAATCGAAACGAAAGTTTACGAGTGGAGATATAATTTTACTGTCTTGGGTCTCTCAACGAAATAATCAGAAAAGAACTGCGGAGGAGTAATTTACAACAAAGCTAGGTCAATAGGCAACATCTTAATACTTCAGTATAGTTGGAAATCCTTCTTAAAATCCAAAAGTGCGCTTTTATTTAGCCATATAGGTAATTAGGTGTCGGCTTAGTGGAACCGGACATTACACCCGTAAAATATGGCCCTAAAAATTGTTCTACATTGTAAGTAGTTGTTTGATATTGTGGCCGATAAATGGCGATAAGGATACAAAGACGCAGTACTTAAGTTCAAACACCTGTAAGGAGCAAACAAGACGGCTTTGGAATAAAGATTTTTGTACCTTTGATACTAATGACCTATAGAGATCGTTCGCTGTTCTTTTTTGACTTTGGAGGAGCTCTAAAAGAAGGTAGGTATGTTTGCCAGACTGCGGCTGAGCCTAAATAGATGGATGTTATTGTACATATCTACCTTCCCAGCGTTTCTACTATTCGGAGTAATACAACATATTTAAATACCTAATAATCGGTATAGTATAATTTTATTCAACACAGCAATGAAAATCGTAAAAGTCCATGGATATTCTCGAATTTCTATAAATATTGTAGGTGCCATAGAACTATGGTTGCGCTTAAACCCGCAATGCACCGACGTGTGTCACAGGGGCAGGTCATAATGTTTTTTCCATTAAAATATTAGTCAAAACACGCAAACAGAATGCCGCAACATAATCACTTCGCGGAATTGCTGCAGAGGTACATTTTTGTGTGCAATACTCGAACTTAGGTAAGTACTTAATTAATTCAGGGTAAAAGGACTTTAACCCATAGATTAAATTATGTAGTTCCGTACTAACATTACAAACAGAAGTTTTAAGGGTACCGATAAGGAAAAAACCCCACACATGTTTACACTAGAAGGAAATAAAGCTTCAAGGGTAATCAGAAATTACCATAGAAGAATAATGAAGGATGACCACCAATGAAGGGTCATCTTCCGTTCAGGAACACACAAAGGCATCTAAATTTTAACAAGCATTTAAATGCACAAAGAGTTACGGGATTGATCAGAAATTGTTGCATTACATTGAAAATACCTTTTTTTTTTTTTTTTTTTTTTTTTTTTTTTTTTTTTTTTTTTTTTTTTTTTTAGGATGGGAAATCATCAAATGACTCCTCCCACTCTGGGCGGAGCGGGAGGGAGTGTCAGACTCTTACTGACTAAAACCCATCCATGTTCCTTCCTCGCCCTTTATGTTCCGGGGCCGCGGTATCTCTTTCGAATAGGCCCGCAACCCCGGCAGGCTTCGGCCCTTGCGGGCCCCTCTCTTATGCTGACATCTCTTTGAGGCACACGAACGCGCCGTCGACACGGCCTGTCGTCTCTAGACGGACGGACGGCTAGCTAGCCCATAGCCAACCGTCCACAGGCCCGCGTCTACGGTGGCCGGTAGGCACCACGTGGCCCCCGACGCCCGGTGCGTCTCCCGCGGCGGCCGGGAAGAGAGGATCTCTCCCTCTCTCGTTCCGCCACCTCCTTCGCTAGCATGACTGCTTCGCAGAAGGAGGTGACGGCTTCCCATTCCGTCTCGCTCCGGACCATGGATTGAACCAGGGCCGGACGCGAGAGGTCGCCGCCGCCGATCGCCGCTACGAGGACACGGCGGTGCTCCGCCCACGCAGGGCAGACTTCTACCGTGTGCTCCACCGTGTCCTCCGGTCGATCCTCGCAGTGGAGACACCCGGGCGTGTCCTCCCGCCCGATTCGGTGCAGGTACCTCCCGAAACATCCGTGTCCGGTGAGGACCTGCGTCAGGCGGAAGGTGAGGACGCCGTGGCGCCTCTCTAGCCACTCCTCAAAGAGGGGACTTACCGCCACTATCGTGGCGTGCCCTACATTGAAAATACCTGAAGGTATTTTTACAGGTGAGTCAACACAAAAGAATTACAATTAAAGCTTAATGTAAAACAAACCTTTATCTTTCTGCAAACCCACTAAACTTAGAAAATCTAAGTGACACAAACTATGTCTAAGACTAACCTCTGTGACCCAAATTCTCCAAATGTTAATGATAAAAAGTGTACTATATTCTCTTTTCACACACAATAACAAATGTGTGTATAACAAACTGATAACGTAGTAAAAAAAAAAATCCTAATTATCTTGATGATAATATAATTTTAGCAAAGATAAAAGTAAGATATGGGCTTCCAATAATTGGTGTCAACAAAACTGCTACCAAATGTTGTATCAATACAAGAAATGGAAAAATAAATAACTTCTGTTTCTTATTAAGAAACATTGTGAGAAGACTGGCTGGCAGACTCCAATAAAAACTTTTTATTTATTTCTAAAAAATCTCCAAAACTTGGAAGAAATGTTTTACCTTTAAGCTCTGATCCAACATAGTTTATTACGGCCTACTGAGTGTATAGACTGAGTATCATTTGCCTGTGGCTTCGCTTGTGTTATGATAAATGATATTTATTCAGCAAGTAGGTTTTCTCAAACACTTTTATACGTCATTTTTTTTAAACTATACGGGGCCGGTGTTTCGTACCTGACTACTCTGAGAAGAAACAGCCGAAACAAACTCAGAGGTCATAGTCTCTTTTGAAGTCCAGACAATCTTGCTTAATTCACATGAGGACTATGCAGATTAGTGTCTGAGATGGTCTTTTGAAGAAAGAACCACACAGATTTGAGTGGACCTGTCCAGTCAGTGCAATCGTGTAGCTCGACTTATAACTCAAGGAGCTCAACGAAACGACTAACAATACCAAAGAAAGGACATTTGGGTAGGTTGTTTATAGTACTCAAACTGCCAGACAGTCGTGGGAAAAAAAAACCCACATGGTCCTCACATTCACAATTATTAAATAAAATAAATAATAATTTGCAAAACGAATGTCAATAAAAATACGATATGTCAAATACACACATAAAATAAACAAAAAAAAAGTAAAAATAATAAAATACTGAACTAAGTATTCATGTCAAATACACACATAAAATAAAATAAAAAAATATAAAAAATAAAATAATATGATGATAGCCAATTTGCCAAGGATAGTGTCACTCCCCATTTGTGGATGAGTTTTAGGAATAGTATCAGTAGTTCTAAAGATTACCCCCAACATCCAAACTTACAAAATTGTAATATACTAAATAGTTTCAGACATGGAAATAGTATTTGATACTCTGAGCTCTGTAACAAAATTGAAGGTGACTCCATTTTTATTTCAAACATTAATTAAATGTAGCTGCAGAGGATAAATAAATTGACCTTCAATTTGGTTTTCAAAGTTGTCTGTTTCAATTTTGTCATTTTATTTCCATGCAGCTCTGATTGATCATACAATTTTTGTTTTACTTAGGACAATTACCTCTAAGGGACAATGTCAATACTCATCAAATGATTTTATCTTTCACCTGAGTGGACAAAAGTAATCTCCGATAAAGGATTGTTTATTTAGATCTCAACTTGAACTGATAACCTTGATAGTACATTTACTGCCACAACAAGAGATGTATGACAGGTTCATCAATATTAATCATAATTTTTTTATTAATCATCGTTTATAGAAAAGTATTGTTTGCGGCAACAATAAAGTTTACTTTCCTCTTAGTGTTTTACAAAGAAATTGGGAAACAGCAAGAGAGGTGTATTGAATGTGTTGTACAGAATGAAAGATTAAGGCGAATATTAGGCATATTATTAGTCAAAAGTCCCCTTACCGTTTTAGCAATTTATTTAGGTTGACGCAGCATATGTTTTCATTGTATGGTTATCTTAGTAATTACATTCAAACCATTTTTCCACATTGTCCATTCATAATAGTCGTAATCTATTTATAGTGAGATTTCCATAATGATCAATGAAAATAACAATCATGATTCCAAAAAGAAATGTTGTTTTTATAATGATTTTTATCAGATTATTCAGTGTAAACAAACTTATTACCAATTTGAATAACTTAAATTACTGATTTTGACCATCCTCTGAAAAAGGTCTCAAGTAAGGGGCGGAACATCTAAGTACTTTTATTCCATTAATTACATTGGCAAAAATTTTTTTTTGTGATAAAATGTTGTAGGTAGTTAAGCAAACATACAAATTATACTGATAATATTACACACACAAACAAGACATCCACACATAACTTGCACAACTCAATTTCATTTCACAACTATAAATCAAATTACAATACAATTTAAGTGCCTATTACTGTTTACTCAAAACAATTTTATTGGAGCAAACAACAAATACTTTCACTTCCTCACGTGTTTATATCACGTATCGGAAGCAAGGTTTATGACCGCGGCGTTTTAGAACAAGTACTAACTATGCACTTACCCATTTAGTGGTCCCGATGCACTTGCAAGGCTGTACCCATGCAGCCAGCCTGTCATCAGCTTCCGTAGCAAAACACACCCAACACGATTTCGTATTATCATCCTCAGCCGTCTGTATAGCCTGAGAACTACCCATACTTGAAGGCTGTGCTCCAGACAATGGCTTTTCACCAGACACGGCAGACACTAGCTTCTCACCAGACATTTTTAAGAACTGCGTTTTTAATAACGATACAAAAATTCGCACTAAAAGATAGACGAGCGAACCACAATAGTTCTCAACAACAACTGACAATGTGCCAACGGCCAAGCCAATCCTTGACTTTATTGTAACAAAATCATATTTTTCTCCGCAAACGATAAAAATACTTTTGTAATCTTATTCAACAGCTGTTTTTGTCGGAAGGGTTTTCAGAAATTCCGTTCGTTTTGACAAGACTGGGAAGTTGTATTGAGTTGTATTGATAAGTCTTCAAAATGAATGGTCAAAAACGTGAACGGAATAGTGATGTGACTCCAATTCCTTTTTCTCGATTGATATTTATGCGACTCGCCTCAAGTGAAAAAAATATCTAAATCACAAATATTGAAATAGATTATTGATACACTCAACTGTGTGGTTTAGATTAGACAGAAATGGGAACCAACAACTTAATTATAGTCATAATCATGATTAATGAATTGAATGTTTCAATCATGAATATATTTGTTTTGACCAAAGCTTACGTTGACAGACTGCATACATACTGGAACTCAGTGATTCCAAAAACAAAACTCAAATGAATATGAAAAGATGGAAGAAATCATTGAGATAGGAAAAATATGGAGATGGCACATTTTGCTATGAGAAGGATAGCTATACAAATATCTATCATATCGACGCACACTTGTCAAAATTCGTTTTGTCTCTTTTTAACTTACCAAGAGTTGAATACGGAAAGAGAGATGTCTAAATGTTTGTCAAGGTAAATTCAGCAACACTTGCGTGACGTCAAAATCATGCCTATGCGTGACCGGTCGAATGTGCCGAAAGTACTCTGTGGTTTTGTGGTAGATTCTGAATAGATTGTGCTGTCAAACAATGAGAGGTTTTCATAGTTTCCAAGAACTCTGTAGATGGCGTTGACCCGACTTCGTTACTAGTGTCAAAGTCAAAACGCTTGGCATGGTTGCCAGCTTAAGGGTTTTGCCCCTAAATTCAGGGACTAGAATTGTTAAAAGAAATCATGTCATAGTCATCGACTATCAGTTCTGCTGCAGACGCCCGCCCACTGCCACTTCAGCTTGCTACTCTTCTGGACTATTTCAGTCACTTAAGAGTTACGAAACAATTTAGGCATTATACAAGACAAGTACATTTATAAAATTCTGTAATTATTATGGTTCATTTCTTTCAATCTCTTCTGGTGTTTTGCCTCGTCCGGCCGATCAGGTAAACTATTATTAGAATCTAATCTGAGATAGAATAAATTAATCTCTGTTGAATTTTGAACCTAAGAAAATACCTACAATACTAAACATTGATGAACTTACTTGGTTGTAACATTGAGAATCGGCACCTGGTGTTCTTACAAAATCATTTAGTTTAAAGTGTGCTGAGCATAATTATGTGCGAATGTCTTTCTATGGTCCGTCCTGTGGTCCAGGTTTAAAATGTACGATGGCTTGTACCCATTGCGCTTTACGACTTTCATCTTTAGGAAAAAGATGCATGCCTTCATTTGTACACAAATCCACAAGGCAACGACTTCTCTTCTTTTTCTCTTGGGACATTTTCTTTCTGGCGTGGAAAACCCTAAAAAATACTGGTAAGTATTGTTTTATTTTTCCTTGTTGTTTAGTTACCTATTTTCAAAATATCAATGTGATGTGATGTGATGTGATGTGTTCCAAGCGTTTGGCTTTGGCACCTAGTAAAGTTGTCAGTTCAACGCCATCTACAGAGTTCTTGGAAACATTTTTTTTTTTTCTTAAAAAGATATTCTCCTAATAATTAAATTATAAACCAATTAATTACAAATAGCGTAAAATGATAGCTTGATTTTATTTGTCTGCCTCAAATTAAAAAAACAAAATAGTAATTTTAATTTGTTCAATCACTAACACGGAGCGTTCCAGAGATCAATGAAAACTCCGTGCTATCTCTTTTTCTCGTGAGTTTGTGAACGTCACTGAAACGTCAATTCGACATGCTTACGTAGGTACGTAGTTAGCAATTAGAATTACTGACATTTGTATGGAACTGGAACACAAAGGTTAAAAGGTGTTCAACTCAGCTGGTTGAATGTTGGTTACTTCCGCGTTTTCTGTGTGGTTTCTGATACTAAAATGAGTTATTAAATGGTTATTGTTTATTTATTGTTATTTATGTGTGAAAGTACATTCATCACCCAAGAAGAATTGGACTAAACATCATATAACTGTAAGTTTTTTCAACTGTAACTTTCACAACTAATTTAACGAAGTTCTACCGTTATTTTAATCTTTAGGATAGTAAATAAGATTAATTAAAATTACGTAGTATGCTTTTAAACAATTTTAAGATCATGGTTCTTGCTTATTTGCCTCAATTTTACAACATTTCTGCTAAATTCTAACCATGCCTTCCGTTTACATAACATACGACGTGATTATGTTCTTAGGTAAATAGTGAACAAATAAACATAAAATCAAGCTTAACAGTTTAATTTAACTCCAAAAAAGGTGAATATGAATTAAAAACACGGAACAGTCACCATCAGTTTGTATAACTTTCAAACATTCTTTAAATAATAGATGCTTAAAAAATCCTGTACATATAATATTTGACTCGGTCAGTCTTCTGAAAAGTATGTGTGTACGTTTCTGCTTCATAAAAATGTATGATTCTGTATCATACATTTTTATGAAGCAGAAACATATAGCCTCATGCACTCACTCATGCATGAAAACATGATTGTATGGAGGGAACAAAAAATGCGTAGGAAGGTAGGTATCTCAGATTTAGAAAAACAAGTAGAAATAAAGTAAAAACATTTTTTAACAAAAAGGCTGTGTGTCAAACATTTTTAAGGTAAGTACAAAAAAGTTCTGGATCGAAGGATCAACAGGTTACTGGTTTTTAGCATAGTTTTATTGGTAGGTACTTAGATTGTAAGTAAAATAAATAATTACTTTAACATAACCCATTTACTTTATTTAATTGAACTTTAAAGAGATCAAGATACACAAATAAATAAAGAATGCCAAAATGGTAATGTCTGGACATATTATCATTGGATACTGTACCATGCACGCCATATTTGTACATACATTAAATCTAGTTCAATGTCAACAAGACAGATTGCAGGAAGAAAAGGAAATTAAACAAAAATTGAACTTTTAGTGTAAGTACGGTGTCTCCTTTTTAACAATGACATATAAACCAACAAAACAATAAATTAATGACATACATACTTGCATAAACTCACACCTTTTTCCAAGGGGGTAAGTAGAAACTATAGAATAAGTATTGCAATAAACTGGGTGATTTGTTAAAGGTGGGCAATACTGTATAATTATTCTGACTACTTAATAAAACTGAAATTTGGTACATAACAAACAAAGGCGAGTAAGAAAGAAAGGAAGAAAAAAAAACATGTCTACAACATGTCTACCCATGGTGTACAATAAATATAAAGTATAATTGCATCTAAAACAGGTTACCTGAAAGCATGTCAAACTATATGCACATGTAGTGTTGTAGGTATAAAGCATGCATAAACAGAATCTTATCATAACCTACTGTTTCATTAGTGAGTATCTTTAGTAATATGTAAAAGCTAAAGAGTTTGTTTGAATGCACTCATCTCCGGAACTACCAGTCACTTTTGAAAAAGTCGGTGTGCATTTGTTAGGCCAATTCGTAAGGAATGTCTTAGGCTATTGAACATTACAGTGCAATCTGAGCCGAGCAATGAGAAAAAACTCAGAATCAATAAATGAAAATAAATTTGAAAAAAACACAGGGGCCATACAGGTAGCAGGTTCGAAGGCACCTTAGAAGCCCATTCCTACCGGTTTACTTTCGGGAACAAGGCACTCTACACGTAGTGTTAAAGTAATTACAAAAATGCAAAACAAAAATGTTTACAAAGAAAGCAACAGGTAGCGCCAAGTAAGCCGGAGCTCGGGTGTCAGAATTCAGAACTAAAATCGTATGGACGCGCACACGTGACTTCGCGGCTAGCAGTACCGTTTTGTAGGGAGTAGTAGGGACCTAGGTAAGCCGAAGATTATCGAGTTACGGCAGGGGCAGAAAAAGAAAGTATGTGTGGTAGAACAAGATAGAATGAGTAATGGTCGCTGTATCGTATTTGGAAGTTACAGTCCCCGGCACGTAACTTGGCAAGAGTCGTTAGATGCGCTGAAGTCGTTTTTTAAGTCTCTTTGGTGGTCAAGCGAGGTAGCGGCGATCCGAGCGCGCGATTGGTGCGTCAGTCGACCCTTGCCTCCCGCACCGCGTCAACGTTCCGTTCGCTCCCGATTACACTTGCGTCATAGATAATACACTAAATAATACAAGATAGATGCGCAACTCTGGTTTTCGTTTTTAAAACTGTGTACCCAAACTGTTAGATGGCGCTGTTAGTTTTTGTTCAACCAAATAAATACAAAAAAGAAATCTGAGGATTCGAACTTGTGAGCTATTAGTCACAAGGCAACCGCAGTCACCGCTAGGCCATCTACTTCACTGGCAAGTTGTCTAAAATAGCTGTTCTCGTTATGACAGTTGAAAAGTTGGTGTACCTAAACACACAGATGGCAGCACTATCAATGAAAATTTTGAAGCCAATGTATGGAAGTTTCACCCCCCTGACTTGCATGCACCGAAAGTTGAACCCTTTGTTGTTGTTGATTTTCTAATAGTTTTGTCGAAGATGAGGAGCCAACTCCTTCGACCAGCTCAGGTGGTGCTTCTTATTTGATGCCAGGCGTGGCAGTATTATTAACTGACAGTGACGACGATAATATATGATTTTAGATAATAATGAAACATTTTAATGAATGTTTTTTTTTTACTTTTAATTTTATCACGAATTCCTTTTCTTTCTTTAACCTAATCATTAAAAATAAATGATGGTAATAACCATAGAATAATGACAAGCAATGAAAGTGACTACTTTTTTCTTCCACTAAGTGTACGATGCGCGAACTTACCCCCACTACGCCAAAAGCTTACCAAGTTACGTGACGGGGACTGGTACCAACCAGATGTTTTTTTTTTCTTGACATGATAAAATCCCTTTTTTTTAGTTTTTATAATTCCTCTGCATTTTATTAATTTTTGGGCGTAGCTGATATGGCGCCGACGACATTTTTTTTGTTTTTTCGTCATGGGTGTCGTTTTTGGGTTTATTGGGTCGCGTTCTTCGGCTTCCCCTCATACTATTTTCACCCTTCGCCACTGACAGGTAGTAAACTTATATGTAGTTATAAATTAATCCAATGGGGATGGCCAGGCCACTGTGGAACTGAAAAATCAAGGAATTTCATATTCCAAAATACCTTGACCTCATTGGTCAATTTGGGATCTAGCTATGGTAGCGCCATCTACAATTATTATTGGCTTTTAACGGTCTTCCCCATTGTCCACTTATTCTTCTATACTTAACTATTGTGTATTATATGTATTTGCAATCCTAGATAAAATATTCGGCCAGATTTAAAGTACCCTATAAATAATAGTGTTTTTTTTTTATACCTAGGTGATAGCTTAATGTAATCTGATAGTAATACCTCGGAAACTTTTTTAAGAGCTAGTACCTAGTACTAGTAGTCAGTATTACAAAAAGTTACTAATTTCCTTGATGTTTAGGTAAAAAATACTTTACCAATTCCAATCTTCGCTCATACATGTCCTACCAAGAATTAACACCTGTGTACAGGTTATTTACAATACAAATTTTCCTCCTCACATTCCATAGTAAATACTTGAAATAACACTATTGAATCATTTTGTTGGGCTTATCTTCAGGAATTTGCTTAGACGTTGAGCAAAATTTTATTTCTAAATCAGATAAGTAGGTACAAAATTTATAAGTCAAGAAAAATGGTTCTAGTTCTAGGCCCGAATCTTTCTCCTTTGCAGTAGATTAAAATTATGGAACTATGCTCTGTGGCAATTTTTATTTATTAATTTTATCACAGAACTAGTATCAGTCATCTGTAATAGTTACTCAAGGATGTACCTAGTAGCTTCTACTTAGTAAATTCTAGTTATAAATCAGTCGTCAATCACTCCTTCACTAAGATTGTACGTAGCGTCTACGACACATAGAATCTACGAGTCAATTCATGCCGTTGAGGCGGTTACCCTTGAACAAACTCACAATCGAGAGGGGAATGACGTTCAAATCAACTCGCGAATTCGCACGGTCTGGTACGTCACTAGTCAGTACTCGCGAGTTGTGCGGCAAAAGCGCGCGTGCGTACAGTTGCGTCTTCACGCGCCTTTTTCAAATATCGAACAAGGTACATTTTATTGTCACTTTCACTAAAATTTTGGTGTTGCATCACTATGCGAGTATGCGAACCTGCTTACATACATGTGTTGTGTCGTTCACAGATATTTCGTAATGTGTAATCTTGTTTTGTATCTCTTGAGGATTATGAAATTATCTCAACGTGTTGATGTAGTGCCTTTATTTTTCTAAGGTTTTAAAGCAGCAAGTGTGTAGTTTTTGTAGCAAAGTTGACCAAGTTTAAACCGCCTAATTGTTAATTTCCATCGTGCATTCAATATGCCTGATTAATAAGTTATAACTTATTATTTTAAACACGGTGCCAATACATCCTGTATACTTTTTACCAGTTGAAGTGTATCCCGTGTATCAAAACTGTTATAAACAATCTCCATTCAATGGATGAAACAATGAGTCGATGTTAATAAGCAAATAGTAATTTTTTGATACAATCGTGTTGATAAATAGTTATGTCCTGTTTTATTAAGGCGATTACATGAGCTAAACGCGAGTTTTATAATTACTAAAAGTATGTGATTCACTGCCATAAACAACACCAGAAAAATATATGATATTCTTCAGGATATATGCTAGCATGATAGTGTTTTGAAAACATAATACAATTAATTTGACTCGATAAAAAAAATCACGAACTTATCTCTAAAAATATCTTTAAAACAAAAAAAAAAACATACTAATATGCATGCGATCATTCTGATTTTTTGGCAAATAATTCTTTCTACAAACAATATATTAGCATGACAGTGTTTTAGTTTTTTAATCCAATCAATAGCTTTTTTATAAATCGATCGAAACCACTCATTTCGCGCTATTTGGCCCGCAGTGACTGACGTAACAACCACTTTGTAGTGCAAGCTGATTAGAACTTTATTCTAACAGCATTGCAAACGAAATTTGAACCACCACAAATAGAGTTGCTAATTTAGCTTGTCTAATCGCCTTAAGACTGGTGATGCAAGATACAGAATGCATGCTACTGTTTCTAGCATAACAAGCAAAATATTCAGCCTATACGTATAATATCCTGGTGGAACAGCGGCCTCCTCTCTATGAGAGGGGAGTAGTGTCCAATGGTACTTTAGTAGATGTCACGTATCTTTCTAGAACGTTTTTGAATTTAAGGATTTCTGACATTCTTACGGAGAGGCAAGGCAAGTAGAGTGTTCAGAAACTAACATCATGAAGATTAGTAGGTTATAATGGCAAACCAAGCTTTTAGGCTGAAAGCTGGAATGAGTTGGTAGTGGTAACGGTGGTAATGGTAGTTGGTACCGCAACTAGGAGAGGTGTGTGTGTTGCACCGGTTGCCCGTGGATTCCACGTTTTTTTTTTGGTCGTAGGATAGGGGCACTTGTGGCGGAACTTCTGACGTTCTTAAAATGTTTCAATTCCTAAAGCATACGGGCGAAAAATTCAAAATCAAAGTATTTTATTTCACGGCCAAATGGGCACGTATAAAACGTCAAAAGGGTGCAAGGTTCGGGTTGATCATTTCTTATGAAGAAGAACCGGCAAGAAACTCCACTCATATTTGCATACTACCCAGTCCTCTTTGGCAAGATTCCGCAAAAAAGTCATGTGATTCGCAAACCTTTTTTGTTACACCGTCGTCATGTGTTTTGCCGGTTACGTTGGAGACTTGGAAATACCTTTCGAAAATCCGTGCGTGGATCGTGAGTGGATCCGTGATCGTTAAGGTCATATAATAATAAATAATAATAATCATTAGCAGTCGGTAGTACCCATTGTTAATAATCCTAATGACAACGTGCCCTCAGTTGTTATTGTTGGTCTGATCAGAATTGCAAAATCCTGACTTATGGCCCTATTGCACGTTTGCACGTGCTATTTTGCATTTGGGAGTGGCTTGCTTTTATTGATTTAATAGGTACGTCATGCAAGTACCTATTGTGCATGTGTACTTGCAGTATTTCTTCTTGGCATCCTAAGGGCTTGGTCCTTCGGGCCGTTCCCGGAACTTGCAAAAGAACAAGTCCTAGACAAACATAGGTTGCAGGTAGCAATTAACTTAGTTAGCAATTTTGTTATGGTTGCCTGACTACCTTACATTTAACATTGGGCGATAGTGCCCTTTTGGCTATCACAGATTTGTTAACACAGTATTACTTATGGAATAGATAGATAGACAGATAGAATACTCTTTATTTTGAACACCATAAAAATTACAGATCCAAATGTAAAACATTTTATAAGGGGTGACACAATGGGCGGTCTTATAGCTAAAAGCGATCTTTTTAAGACAGCCTTTGGATGGATTTAAGGGGAAGGAGAGACAATACTGCAGGTAGCCTAACAGCGGTGAAATAACCACCGGTTTTATGGCAGAAATCCACATAATTTAAACCTAAACCTAATTATGCAATAAAGATTAAAATTAAGCCTTTATTAGGCTGTAATATGGCATCTTTTTTTAAAACTGAACATAATTAATTGTGTCCTCCACAACTCCAGTAGGTATTTTTTTTTCCATTTAATCTTCTTTACGATGCAACATTAACAAAAAATGTGAGTGTATAGATAAATAAGATAAAGATACACTTCTGCCTAACCGTTCTCGAATTACAGGCGTAATGATATGTAAATTTTGTCTACAAAGAATATTATAATTATACTGTTTTTATTGTAATTTTATAATGAATGCTAATTTTATTAAGGTGATGCAACGATTGGTCTAGAATCAGCATTTATGCTGCTAATTTAGTGTTGCGACATTATCGTCAGCATCTACGTCAGTTTTCTTGCAATTCTAAACATCTCTGTAGGTTACAATGTCCAGATGCATTATTTATCATATCTGATCTTTAATATCTCAAATAAGCGGTGAAGGAAAACATCGTGAGGAAACCGGCATTTCCTAGAACCAAAAGTTCGAAGACATGCACCAAGTCGGCACTAAGCCCGCGTGGTGGATTACATTTACATTACAGCATACCTCCTGCTTATAGAGAGGAGGCTCTGTTTTCCCAAAGAAATACCCAACTAGAGCGTTCATAAATAAGTCTTGTAATTACTTAATTATTTTATTTAATAGTTTATTTCAGGCTACAATGGCCCTTGATGTAATACCTTATCAATTAACATTTATAAAGTGAAAATAAAATTAATGTTTACTACATTTATGTTTACCTTTCAGTTGATTAATTCTGACAAACAAAGCTTATCAATTTCTTGCACTTAGTGATTTATCTCAGCATAGACATTGCAACATTTCTGAAAGACAGGTCATTAACCTTTCCAAAGAGATGGGGATTTCACCTTATCATAGAATTTCGACTTTAAAGTCTAGCTTGACCAGTTTTGGTTAACTGACGTAGACTAAAAGTCTAGTTTGACCAGTTTTGGTTATTACTGACGTAAACTAAAAGTCTAAGTTGACAACTTTTGGTTAACTGATAACTGGTACTTATAATGAGGAAATCTACATCAATGTCTTTTTACCCGACTCCGGCGAAGCCCAAAGGAGGGTTATGTTCAATGTTAAGCCCAACCTAAATATAATTTGCTCTCTTGAAATTTCAACTCCCGAGTGTTTAAATTTCAATGCTAGGGTGCTTATTGTAAAGAAAATAGACATCAGAGCTGTTAGGAAATCCAGTGAAAAGTGTGTCAAAACTGACACACTTTAAACATAGGCACCTACTTAATTTAAATTTTATTATAATGCACTCTGTCAGCGAATAATAAAATGCAACACCATGCAACCTACATTTTATATTAACTGTTACATTTTATACTACTCGTTTTATCACGAACTAAATACATACGTTTATATACGTACATAAAAAGTCATATTTTATTTTAAAGAAAATAATGTAAACAAACGTATTCATAAGTTATGTTAAGTATGAGATAATTATGCTCACAATCAAATGACTTTGATAGGTACACGTTCTCGTCAGTCTCGATTGCCAAAATCTTTACTAGGATTTTCCGCGGTCTCGCTCGCCTGGAGATGGAAAACTAATCATTCCACACGATCAATACGAACATCCTACCAAAATAATGCCCTAAACTTTAGGCCATTATTTAGGGCTTAAACCATGTCCCATTACCAATTCTCGATCTCCCAGTATCTATTCACGGTCTCCCAGTACCCATGTCAATCCGTTCAGCCGTTAAGGTGTAACAAACACACACACAAACTGACTTTCGCATTTATAATGTTCGATAGGATTTTACTGATCGTGGAGCAGAATAAAGAAAAAGATTTTCCTATTTGTACGTCCGTTCATGATTAACGGCTAGAAATTTTAATTGCCTAGTTAGTACTAACCACTGTTTTCCTTACAAACGTTAAACTATTATTATGTATGTATATGTATAATCAATCTGAACCTACTTACTTACCTATTATGCTTCAAGGATACAAAAAAAAACTAGTTTCCAAAGTCTATCGTATTAACCAGTACTAACTGTGTTGTGGACATCAGATCGGTATCCAGCTGCATCCGGTAAGACTGGAAGCCGAATCCAGCATAGTTGGGAAAAGGCCAGGTAGATGATGGAGGCTGGAAACTAGAGGAGGACATAGCCTACTTATCATCCCAGATCGCAGACGAAGCCGCGGGCAGATCTAGTATATTATATTCTAGAACAGTTTGCACGTTCGCAGCCTCCATTGTAGTGTTACGTAAGTAATCTGATTCTAACAAGATAAGATAGCTGGTGACACCAATTGAACTCGGTATTATTTAGGACTTCATGTCGTGATTGCCGTGTAATCAGAGCACTGTAACACTAATAACAAAACATATACATAATTTTGGCCTATCTTGAGTTCTCAAGATAGGCCAAAAATATGTATACAACTATTGATTCAAATGCAAAAAATAAGAGAAATAATTTACCGGCTATTGGGAATAAATAACTTTGTTCCTCGTCACCTACGACCTGGGAAATACGTGGTGACGTTCGTTTGCAAAGCGATATCTCTCCTAACCAGTTATTATGCTTGAAGGACACTATTCTTTAGGAAGCGAATTTTGAGTTGCGAAAGCGATTAAACCGCCCCGTTCCCGACCCTAGGCGATACTGCGTAGTATCGCCTGGTTCTTTTCAAGATTAGAAGCGCTACTAGCACCAATCACATAGCTAGTATAGCTCAAGCTGAGAAAAAGAAGCGATATTGTTGGTTAGTTTCCATCCTCGCTCATCTTAGGTGGAAACGCAGCCCTTACGTGCTTTCCGAGGCCCGGAGGAAACTCGGTAGGTATGTAATGAGTGATCACCAACCTAGGCAAGCGACCCGGGTGGCTGTTATTATTGAGCCAAAACAAACCAAAAAAAAAACTATCAAGTTGTTTTTCTTTAGGGTAAATTCACACTTTAATAGAGCTACTCAAAATTTAACTTTATTTACTAGGTAGGTACACGAAGAGACACATTTCAGCGACGCGACTCGTGCCACGTCGCGTCGCTTCTCGGTATTTTCTCTGAAATCGCAGCACGCGTGCAGTTTGTGGCCAAGCGGTTAGGTTCCAAAAGTCGCAATATGTCAGTCATTTTCCAAAATGATAAAATTTTTGAACCATCATTAATATTGTTTTTTTTTTTTTCAAAATAAATCTAATGATTTTATCTGCTTGCTTGGCAGGTCTTCAAAGTCAATAAAGGCTATCAGTGACTTAGATTGGCAGGTCAATAACCTGACTGGTTGTACACACGGCGACAGATCAAGCTACACACCAGTAGCGAAACGTCATTTTTTTGTAAAAGGTGATTGGTGTAAAATTTGTGAAAGGTAAGCCGGAGTAGGTACATATCTTTAATATGGTTATGTTATATTATATGTCTATGGAATACTGACTGTGCAATTTTTCTAAGAAATTCGGGTAGGAATCGAGTTATATGGAATCTTCGCCACTGCTACACACACAAATCCAGTATAACTTGGCCTCACTTTGTATGAGCTTTCCGTACAATGAGAGATCAGCGTATACTGGTCTTGCACAGCTTGATTGTTCGTGCGTAGCTACTATCGTTAGGCTTAGGTTTAGTTCGTTAGATTCTGTTGTACTATGAGTGTGAGAATATTTATTTATAGTCCAACACAATGAATGATGTAAAATCCAAGGTAAGATATTAAAACTGAATGAAATTCCCTTGAATGGCATTAAAAAAAACATAATAAGTACTTAGGTACTTGTTTACTTACTTATATAATTTATACTTGTTCATTTTTTTCTCGGAGCCACAACAGCTTGATTTCTCTAGATTTTTGTTGATGTTATGATGATATGACAAAAAAATAAAATATTAGGTACCTACCTAAAAAACCGGGTAGAAACAAGTAGGTATGTTTTTTCTATGTTTATTAGCCTCGAAGATATATGGAAATACGCGTGATTGTAAATCTTAGCATAAAAATAACTACTTATGTATTTTAGCTACACTGGCTGTCATGTAAGACGCAAATCATGCTAATAATTATCTGTGCATTTCTAGTCTAGTTTTTACCAGTACAGGTGGTCTCACACGGCACACCACGACCCAATAAAAAAGCCATTCAAATCTGGGGGCTCTCAAATGGCCGCTTTGGTAGAATCATAAATTGATTGATTCTATAAAAAGCGTCATTTTAAGCCCGATCTTTTATAGGATTGTCTCCTAGGCCCAACGATATGACATCCATGGATATGGCATAACGGACGGCTAACAACTTAAAGTTTTGTTTTTTCAAATGCGGAGAAATATCTCTTAGAAAACTTTGATAAAGGTCTTTCAAAACTATTTTTTTCTTTTACAATGAATTAACGTGAAATAGCTCTAGTAGTATCATAGTCAATAGATATATGTATTATGTACCTATGTTGCAACTTATAACGATTAAATTAATATGCCAGTTATCCTTGACGAAGTTCTACTAGTAACATAATTATATTTGAAATGACTTGATGTATTTTTTTTTCTATGACAAGTACGGCCAAAGGCTGCTTACTGCGTAGAAGGCCCAATACCTGAGAAACGTGTAGTATAGTGCGCGCTAGAGATCTTGATACTTGGGAGTTTGTGATCGTGTTGGCATGTCATGCATGGCCGATGTGGAACACCCGATTTGGGTTCGAATTTTATCGTAACGGAAGTATGCGGTAATACTTGTGTGTGTAGATGATTTATTTTTTAATAAGTACATCATTTTTGTTTTTAATTTTATATTGCATATTTTTTTAATACTGTCTTCTTTATCTCTTAAAACGCAAAATAACTTATTAAAACTAGTCTAAAATAATTGTTTTATTTCGTTTTTTACACATAATATAAAAAAAAAAATGAAATCATTCAATTTTTTTCATTAAAAACATTTCTTATCAATGAAGTCATTCCAATGAGTAGCGAGCACCTTAACATTTACAAACACCTCGCTTAGTTGCTGCTTACCCACTATCTGATGTAGATTAAGGTCACGTCGTCAGGGTCATTGGAATGTGTTATTTTACGACAGTGATGAATGAGAGGCATTTTCTTCCCAGTCCAACATAAAGTTTAATGATAATTGTAGGGTGTTGCATTTTTTGTAGCAGACCCAAATGTCAAGTATACTTCGATGACAAAAAATATTGTTTCCAGCATAATAACTACAGCATATTAATATGAAGTAGTTATGTAATCTAGTTCCTAAAAATACGTTACATAGAAATACATAATTTCAGCTAGCTTCTAATCGCCAAAGCCTCGTAGATAATGTTATAGATTCGCTAAAATGTCATTTATTTTTTGTTTTTATTGAGGTTCAATTAAATGCTATTACAACGCACTAGTTCAAGAATCAACTAATAGGCATGACTTGGGCGATCGTTAACTACGTAGTGAGCACGTATTTATTCTACTAATAATGTTTCATCCGTGATTATTTGTGCAATTTATTACTCACGCGAGCAGTCAGGCTAAAATGGCCTTACAAACTTTGTATTAGTTAGCTTTTTAACGTTTTATGTTCTTTGGGCTTGAATTAGGTTTTAAATTATTTAACAAAATCGTAGTAGTCTATACTTTCGTGCTGTATTGCCGCCACCTTCAAGAAAACCACAGTATCATATTATGCTTCACCACAAATGAAACTAAGTTTCAATTGAACTTGCGTGACCTTTGATCGTCAATTGGCTGACTATTGTCGCTTTTTATTACCTTCGTTGTTTCAATTATTAATTAATTCCTTATTGAAACAGCTGTACGGGCAGTGAGAAACCCGAATGTCGGATCACCAGTCTTACCAAGGGGTATCGTCACATCGTGTCACCCTAAAACTGGATGATGGAGGTCAGATAGGGAAGGTCGTATTTAACACATTTACCGGTATACAACTGCATCCGGTTGGACTGAAAGCCGGCCTCAACATAGTTGGCAAAAAGCTAGGCAGATGATGATGATGTGAACATCTGTATAGATAAGTTCAAGTTATTTATTTCCGGCGCTTAGACGAGCTAAATTAGCAACTCTATTTGTGGTGGTTCAAACTTCGTTTGAAATGCTGTTAGAATAAAGTTCTAATCAGCTTGCACTACAAAGTGGTTGTTACGTCAGCCACTGCGGGCCAAATAGCGCGAAATGAGTGGTTTCGATCGATTTACAAAAAAACTATTGATTGGATTAAAAAACTAAAACAGTATCATGCTAATATATTGCTTTATTTGCCAAAAAATCAGAATGATCGCATGCATTATTAGTATGTTTTTTTATTGTTTGAAAGATATTTTTAGAGGTAAGTTCGTGATTTCTTTTTATCGAGCCAAATTAATTGCATTATGTTTTCAAAACAGTATCATGCTAGCATATATCCTGAAGAATATCATATATTTTTCTGGTCTTGTTTATAGCAGGGAATCATATACTTTTATCTACACTATCTACACTAATATTATAAAGAGGAAAACTTTGTTTGTTTGTTTGTTTGGTTGTAATGAATAGGCTTAAAAACTACTGGACCGTTTTTAAAAATTCTTTCACCATTCGAAAGCTACATTATCCACGAGTAACATAGGATATATTTTATCCCCGTACTCCCACGGGAACGGGAACTATGCGGGTGAAACCGCGGGACGTCCGCTAGTTAATTATAAAACTCGCGTTTAGCTCGTGTAATCGCCTTCATAACAAAAATACATTTGTGTCGAAATATTACATTACACAACAACAATCAACAATTTTATTTGTTTTGAATGATTTCTCCAATTTTATTTATCATTACATTACCTATATCTTGCTGCGCTACTTGAAACACTATCGTAAATCAGATAAGTGCTGAAGTAGTTACTCGATATGAAATTGATAATAATCTAATCTCATGCGTAATATATTATTCATATAAAAATGCTCTTATTTATCTGATTTCATAATTTTTTTGCTGTAACATTAATTATATTACAGGAATGGGCCACCGGGATAAAACGTCCTTATACAGTCCTAATTCAGGCCTTCGTCAAAATAGGCTAAATTTTATCAAAATTTGTACTATTGGATCTACATTACAGCATTTATAATATTAGTACTTAATGATTTACGTATGGTATAGATTTCAAACAGTGGTAGTTTAGTCTACTTCCAAGGTACTCAAAACTTAATACGCGCTGCTAGTAATCGTAACTGTGTACAAAAATAGCGGATCTATTTAAAGATCGCACGGTGTTGCATAAGCAGTGACTGATTGCTAGTCTGTCACCCGTACAATAATACATAATATCCTGGTTCTCCCCTCTGACCACAAACGAACTGTGTCATAGGCTCATAGCTAACATAGTTTTAACTCCACACGTTATTTGACCCGACTTGACGAGAACTAGTTTAATTCGGGGTATCAGGAACAAAAATCAGAACTGAAACACATATAATATATGTGTATACTTCGACTTTTCTCCTCTTCCCAGGTAAAGTTTGAAACTAGATCTAGCTAAATATGAGACAGTCAGGAAGTCAATGATTTCGACCTGCTTAGATGACCTACAGTTTCAGTAAGACATGTGAATTTTAAACTGTTTAAGGAAAAGTACTAGTGAATGTTGACATTAAAATTGTTGATTGTATTGATGGACGACAAACAGCTCCGAGAAGTGCCTTTTTATCTTGTTTACAAAAAATCTCAGGCACATGTTATTACAGACTATATTGTCCTTGAAAACTACCTTTACAATTTACTGATCTTTAAAACTATTCTTAGAATCAATTCCTAAGAGCTTTACGGGATAGTGATCGATGAGTGTGTGAAACCACTGCCGAGCTTTTCAGAAGAAGTCCTACAGTCCTGCTTTATACCCTCGATATCGGCATTGACAAGACTTAATCTCATCATGCAAATGCACGACTGTCGGATGTACCTATTAGGTGACGCGAAAGGGCTTTTCATTGATTCCTCTCAATACATATACAGAAGCTGTCTATAGACAATAATACACGTGTACCATTTTGTTTTTTTCGGATGGGTATCAAATGACCCCTCCCACTCTGAGCGGAGCGGGAGGGAGTGTCGGACTTTTACGGACTAAAAACCATCCATGTTCCTTCCTCGCCCTTTACGTTCCGGGGCCGCAGTATCTCTTTCGAACAGCCCCGCAGCCAATACACGTGTACCTACGATAAGAAATTTACGTTTACCTAAAGTAAATAAGAAGGTCGCTTGAGCCGTTAATGTACCCAAAAGACTAGCTGCTCTGTCGGCATTGTACAGTAACGCTTTGCCTCTGCGGGCCTAAAATGGCCGCTTTAAAAGAATCATAATTTGAATCATCTTAAAAAATTTAAATTGGTAAAATGGACCTTATCTTCATAAAGATAAAGTCCATTTTAAGAATTTTAAATTTTAACGTGATTCAAATTATGATTCTGCTAAAGTGGCCTTTTTAGACCCCCTGGTCAAGGCCAGCCCTTGAGTCAACAAAAAGTTTAGATTAGAGATTACTGTTAATTACATACTAGCTAGCAGATTTTTTTGGTAACGAAGAACTCATCTCACATTGTCAGAAAATCTGCTAGCCCTATGATAGGTTAAACTCGCAAAGCTGCTTTCTCTGACCAAGTGCAAAGCAAATACCACAACCAAACCAACATCCAATTGACATCAATACGAGATGTTTCAGTGCTTATGTATTGTGGCTTATCAGTTGTATCTACTTATTAACGTTACGTGTGGTGATAACGATTTACACGCTGGTAAAATGGACCCACCATTCGATCAATGCCTGGACGGATGCCTTTACTTGACTTTTCCAATTTACACGTAATGATAAAGCACTGATTAATGCTTTAATTACTGAGATATCATTAAGTATTGGTTTTTGTTTACTCAGATTATAGTAATGTTCTGTTAAGATTAGCCTCTTTCGTATTAAAATTAACATGTGGCATATTGCCGTTGTCAAGTAGTTTTCTATCTCTCGGTTCTTCTATGAACTTTGTAAACCTCATCCCCATATTTTATCCTATTGACATAATCGGGATCCAAAGTCACAGCCGTATTATTTGGTTTTGTGTTTAAAATAAGGTAGTTAAGTAAGATGCTACTAGAATATTATCATAAAAAATTGTCAGATTTTAGTGTCCATTATTTTCCAAAATGATCTTGCTGACGTAAGAGGAAAGTTCAAATAGTTCAAAATTTTTATCACATTCAAGTGGTATTGTCCGTGTAAAGGCTATCAGTTTACTAATCACAACGATTTTCACATCATTAGTTAATAATGCATGTTTATTACATTTCATTACATTACATTATCTAGGTATTTTTGACAAAAGTTCAAGACCTTTATATGGGACATGGATTTATTTATGGTCAAGAAGATCTGTTTGGTATTTCCTGGGGCTTAACTAGACTAATGATGTGACGAAGATGGTAAGTATGGTAACCATTATGTCTTTATCCAATATCTACATCATTTAATTATTGTTGATTTAGATAATAGGGTTTATGTTCTAGGTACCCAGGTAGGTAACTCAGCGTGCGTTTGCAGTACCTATTCAAAGGACAATTTGTTTTATAACGATGACAAAACACAATGCAATGTATATATAATGTGTTAATACAACAAATAATTTAGCACTCAAGCAGTAACCACGGCCGGATATCACAAAAAAAACACAACATTGTACCTACTACGATACTGTTAGTAACATCAGCTGTTAAAGCCATAATAATGAAAGTTTCCACTTATTTTCCTCCAATCCGTTGAAGGAAATACGATACTAAGTCAACGTATCCAAATAAGCATTCGTTTTAGGTGTATTTTTTGGTATTTTTGCTTGACTATAGTCAGGACACTTTCTAAAACACTTCTTAATTTTGTTTACTTTGCAGTATTTTCTATTTAAATCCTTGAAGCATTCTGTTGCGACAAGCGATGTCCAAAACTCAATTTTGACAATGCTCTAATGTTCTTGCGAAACTGTCATATCGAATCTTTCATGATTAACTTCGGTGTCTGTATTTCGCAAATCCCATGTAACTTACCGTATCCGGTGTCCCAATTGCTTTCCAATAATCGATGTTAAATAATATCAAATCGAAACAGTATTAAAACGTCACAATCGTCTGGGTTCAGTAATGACTTCATGAGGTCAATGCCGGCACGTAATTATGATGTCAACACCGAATAATTGGCCTAAAATTAAGTAACAGATAGCAATTGAGAGACGATTTGTTTTTATTTTTTTTGCTATTGATTTTTATGTGAATTGTATCGCAATTCGCAAATTACATGTTATCAAGAAAAACAAGTAACTCACAGACAATATCAAATTAGGGTGTAGCCTTGTAGATGCTAGTGTGCGAATATTTTTAGTTTAAATTCTAGATAATTTAAGTAGGTATTCAGCTTCACAATTTTGACTGACAACCTTGTCAATTATGTCGTCAAAGCATAATCAGTAATAAAATATGCTACTTTAGTAGCTTGTTCTTCTAAAAGTAAATCACACATTCATCCAATAAAAAAAAAAATATTGGTCTCATTCACTGACTTACTTACATCAATACTGATTTATTTGCAGCAATTAGAAATAAAAATAATTCTTTGTTTTTTTTTTGGTAATCGATGTGATTTATTAGGTGGTATGATTAAGCAAGAAATCGTAATCATCAGCATTTGGAATATTATAAAATATTAAATTAGATTATGTACAATTTTCAAGTATCAAAACCATTGTTGTCATCAATTTCTTCACGAGTAAGCAAAGTACCCACTTTTTTGTGGCGTGGCGTGTCCCTCTTCGTTCATAAGTGGTTTTTAGCTAGTGAAATTTATTTTTATTGCATTATTTGTGTACCTAAACGTTTTAGCACATTCTAACTATATGATACTAAATCACTGTCACGCTGACTGTCAATCGCGTTCAAGTATATAGCACCAAACTGCGACGCTAACGCGGCGACCGACAGCCGTATTTTGTTCTCGCTGACGTCACGCGTCACCACGGCCGACCGTACGCGACCGTCAGCGCGGCAAGAATTCAGGTCTTATGGTGCCTTATTTCCCAAGATTGCCACGTCTCATTAACTTAAGTGACGAATTCTTTCCACAAATCTTATCAAAAGGTGCTCTTCATAATCTAACACGCTGATTACAAGATTACGGTCACAATTACGTAAAACCGTAATTACTTTCACTTTTATTTACAATCCTTTTTCCTCCGCCCTTGCATCATTATCAAAATCACATTGATATTTATGACTGTAGAAATAAGGTTGATGTTAGTTTGCTGTCGCTGACAAGCCTGTCAATATTAAAGTGATATTTATCGCCGAGACAATAAGGTTTATGTTTGACTGCAGCTATCGGTGTAACTGTGAAAGGACTGTATTTTTAAGGGAATAAAGTTTGCCTCGTTGGTCTAGTGGTCGCAAGTGCTACTGCTTAGCGTGAGATCCTAGATTCTCAAGTCTAGCAAAATGATATTGGGTTTTTCCCAACCAGAATTTGTCAGTAGAGAATACGGAGTTTGTAATTGTGCCCGGTTGATGGCAATAGGCTCGCTTCATACTTCTTCATCAACCTTTGACCAACCAATCCTGGGTGTAGGTAGCTCTTCCAAATCGCTTCACTTTTGGCGGTTTTCGGTCAATCCAGTTTTTTCCGCCTAACCTTATAACTAGCGATATGTGAGTGTTCTTTACTTACAACACCTCAGCCTAACCCTTCTAGGAAATACAGGTGTTATAATGTTATGTTATCCATACCGTTAGGTAACCATATCTACGAGTTATCGAGGAAGTTACCGTTCCATTCGCTGCCTCTATCGATTTACACATTTTTATTGTGCTTCACAATCGGTTTGAGTGGCCATTGTTCTTCTAAGACGGTTGTTTGTTTATCATGTCTTGTACCTCACAATACAGCAGGAAAGTAAATTATTGTTTATCAAATTGTCACACTTCTGTCAATTTTCCGCGTTATTACCATTTCTTACGACTGTTATTATGACTTAGCTGTTATGAATGGAATATACAGACGGTCAAATTGGTCGTCAATTAACTGAACAAATTAAGACAAACTTGACAGATTTAGAAGCATCTGAGTGATGGAATGGAACACAGACCTCCTCACTATGAGAGGGAAAGGACCAAGGACCGAAATCCAACAAGTTTAGATAGCCAAACAAAAACTAACTGCTTGATATTCCGAGTCGATTTTTCAGGATTTTAGTAAGGACAGTTTCTTTTGAAAATATTTACAAAGACCGAAATCCAACAAGGACCGAAATCCAACAAGTTTAGATAGCCAAACAAAAACTAACTGCTTGATATTCCGAGTCGATTTTTCAGGATTTTAGTAAGTCCTTACTAAAATCCTGAAAAATCGACTCGGCCTTTGTAAATATTTTCAAAAGAAACTGTCCAGTTTCTTTTGAAAATATTTACAAAGGCCGTAATGAGTAATTTTTCAGTACCATAAAAATATTATTCGTGGTAAATAAATTACTGCGTATTAAAAACGTGTAATGTCAAAAATATAAAATTAGATACAAGTAGGTCACGGTGACTTTGTAGTTAAGGCCAAGAAGAGAAAATAATAAAGAAAACTCATAAAATAAAGGTATACCTTGAATATAAACACAAAACAAGACAACCGAAAACTAAAAAAGAAAGAAAAGACCTCGAATAATCAAAAATAGCAATTGGTACACTGAATTTAATTCCAAAATAATGATAAAACACAATTAGTGTACTAGGCTAAAACAAAAAAAAGGCGATCGGAAAATAAAAACATATAAGTAAATAAATAGTATGTGTGTAAGTATTCAATAATATGGAAGAGAAAGGAGTAAATGATGCCATGACGTCTGACAGGGAAGAATGGAAGAAAATGTGCTGTGTCATGTCAACCTCAAATAAAATGGGACATGAAGATGATGAGTTCAATGCCTAAGTGCTACGTATTTGACTTGCCTTCAAGAATCATAAGTCAATTTAAGTCAAGTTTGAAGATATATAGGGTCAAGGGTGTAAAACACCTCTTCACGAAGCCGAAAGGCACTTGTTCTCCCCATCATTGCGATCATTTTTTTTGTTCTACACCATACCTGGGAACCTTCTAGTTACGGAGATATAGGGGGTCAAAGATACAACTTTTTGACAAGTTTTTTTTTTAAATACAAGTTTTTTATGTAAGATTTTAACTTTTAACACCTCCACGACCCCCGTACTATTCAATCCATCCATCAGCACAATGTTTTAAGTGCGTTACATTGAGTTCTACCACAAAACATGATTTATAACCTCAAAAACAAAAGTTGTTTCCCAGCAATAATTTTTGCGTAAAGTTGCTGACTGTGCTGTTGCTGTTTTGACTTTGATGTACAGAATGCTTGGTTAACGGCTTTGTGATGAGGTGGTTTACACCCTGTATAGAATAAGCGAATTGTATTCTTTTTGAGGAATAGTTTAAATGTCTTAAACCGTAAAAGCCCTTGAAGAGCACCAACACAATTTTCAAAAATGGAAATTGCTATGTAGGTACACCGTCAAGACATTCAAATGATGATGGAACACTATTGACATACCCAAATTACTCCTTCCATAGACAATGGCATGAAGACTATTTGTATATTAGGAAGGAAAACATCCATCAGAATGATTGGCTGTTTCTTTAGCTAATCTAAAGGCCATTTCAATTTAAAAAAGAAGGTACACACTGGCCACCGGATATGAAACTAATATCGTTTATTTCAGGTGTTTATTCACGAACAGCCAATTATAATTTATAGATGCGTCTATTTCGCCTTGAGGATTGAGAACGTTGAACTAAAGTTGAAGACTTTGTTGGTTTTGATGATATTGGGCAATCCATAGCTTTGCTATTGATTTATCATTATAAAAGCGAAAGTAGACTGCCTCGTTAGTCTAGTGGTCGTAAACCCGACTGCTAGGCATGAGGTCCTGGGGTCGATTCCCGGGTAGGGCAGTGTTATTGGGTTTTCCGATCAGGGATTTCCTAGAAGTCTGCCACGGAGTCTGGATTTGTCCGGTTGATAGCAAATTAGCAATAGGCTCGCCCCCGATTACAAAATAACTTTGTAATCCTGTAAAAGAGTTTTATTCGGACTATCAGTAATTGCGTCGAACATGACGTGCATTCTCAATTATTCTACCAGACATTTGATAAAATATTTGACCTTTTGTGGCCTTGTATGACTAGTTCGACAATACTACTACAAGTAAAATGGAAAGACAACCTGAATAAAGAAGTAGTGAGGGAAGAAATATCAGTGGTGGCAACCCCGGCTTCCGAGCTGTAGATCACGGCAAGGGTTCGAGCCCACCAGACTGTTTAGTTTCTGTAATGAGGGATTTTCTTTTTCAACTCTTCCCTAGTCGCTGTATAGATGGCGTAGATCTCGGTACGTTACTGCAAGGAACAGAACGTCACATAATTTCACTTGGACCTAATGGTTATATTCGGAAGCTTATGCAAACGAAACTGTCAGTCAGCGAGCGTATGTGACGCGTGTTTTTTCAAGCGTTTTGGCTTTGGTACCTAGTAACGTAGTCAGATCAACGCCATCTACCGAGTTCTTGGAAACAATTATTTTTTTAATTCTCTAAAAGAAAGCCTCTCATTGATGTGTTATTATCACCATTAGTGCCGTTTGAACGATAGAGGAAAATAACGGGAGATAACTGGCATGTCCTTAATCCAAGAAATCCAAGAAATGTAACATCCCTTTCCGGTGTTTGCGTGGTGAATTTAGAGCCATTCCCTCTCATAGACAGGAGGCTTGTGTCCCAGGCTGGGACACAAGCCTCCTGTCTGCTGGGACTCCCAGCAGATTGGCTGATTCTGATAAAATGAAAATACCAATTAGCTTAAGTTTAATGAATGGTTTAACGCAACGGTCGGCAACCTTTTGGCAGGCAAGGGCCACAAGGTAACAAAATAAACTAAAGGCGGGCCGCACTTGTGATATTAAGGCGCGTCCCCGAGCAAATGCCGTTTTTTGTGCTTTTTTTGGAGCCAACTACTCTATAACCAAAAGAAATACCAAGTAATAACAAATACATTCTATTTCTACATATTCTTGACTGCAAAATGGTAGTTTTTTTTTTTTAAGTTTAAGTAATATTTAATAAATCCATCCCCTCACAATGAAACGACAAAAATGAGAAAAAATATTTATAACATGCTTCTTCTCGTAAAGTTAACATTATTTTGATTTCCTTCTTATACTAATGGATAGGCAACTTAATAATGAACATAATCCTAGTTTTTTTTTTTCTTAAAGACGGAAATTTGATTTTATAAAGAATAAAAACCACTAATTTCGCACTATTCGGCTCGCAGTGACTGACGTAACAACCACTTCGTAGTGCAAGCTGATCAGAACTGTATTCTAATCACCACAAATAGAGTTGCTAATTTCGCGTGGGGTAGCGCCTTAAACCCAGAAGCTCAATGTACCTAGGTATATCCCATAGAAAAAATTAAAAGCGAAAAAAAAACGAAAAAGCCTTTGGAAAATATAGTTTTATGGAAAAACCACTGCATAAATCAATTTCAAATAAAAATTATTTAATTCTTCGATAATTGTGCTATGTGTTTACCGACTTTGTATTGGAATTTTGACACTTCTTTCATTACTAACTTGTGTTAAAATTGAAAATAAAAACGAATCTTGTAGCTCCTAACTTTTTAATTGATTTTTATTTTACTAATCTGTTTCCGCACAGAAAAAATTAATAATGAGAAAAAACGATACCATATCTAACTTTGGATGTACAGTTTCAAACAGTGGCGTAATTCCCTCCTGGAATTTCTAAAAAATCTTGAGTCGTGTCACCTTTTTTTTTAAAGCTGGATCCACACTATACGGTCGATCGCGGTTCGATGCGGATAGTTTATGCATTTATTTTGTGATATTTATAGCTTATTTACAAAACATTCGCGGGCCGCAAGTAAGACGTCGGCGGGCCGCAGGTTGCCGACCGAAATATGTTGCTGTATGGGATAAGTACCTACTTAGGTGTAGGGAGCTGATTAATTAATAGATGTAGGTTTTACTCACTATTGTTTACTCACATACTATCGAGCGTGATTATAATTATAATTTCCTTATATTTGTGCCGGTAGGAACGTGTTGGCAAAACTAGTAGGCCCGTGTGCTACATTGATTTACCTACTTTGTAATATTCATCTAGGTACTAGGTATGTTAAATAACGTCACCAGTTACAATAGGTACCAAAATAGAAACTAGTGCGGCGATCGTGGTTTTGGTCCTACGGTACTTATGAAATATTCTGCTATTTATTTTAAATTGAAAGCATTTAAATTGCTGTACTTACACTTTGGATCTCAAATCATGGGAAGAGTTTTTAAACTCTGGCACACGAACCAAATTCAAAAACCATTAAATCATATATTTTAAGTTGAAAAACGACACTTAAAGTTATTTCGAAGAAAGTCCGAAAAGTCCCCCAAAACCTAAGCTGTGCGTATATATTAGAGTTCGAGCGGCCGAGCCGAGAGTCGACTTACGCCAAACGAAACAGGGTGCCTAAGCCACTTTGTAGTGTCGTAGAAGTCAATCCTCAAAACTACTGTTTTGATGGTCTACAGAAAATCCTTGATATCACACTAAAGCACTCATAAAGTCTGACAATGATATCTTGATGATCTCTAGATGTCAAAGTAATCTTTCAATCATTCCTCGCGGTATTTTTCTTGAATTGCTTTCGACAGACTTCTAGTCGCCACTGCAATGCAACGCTACGTATCTTCAAACCTCATTGACATTGAAATTGCAGCTAAGAATAGCTAGACCCAATTCACTTCTGTCTTAGTAACAAGTCAACACACTCACGCGCATTGACAAAACATTAATTTGTTATTTTTTCAACCTACGTATTGCGTTAAATATCTGGCCAATTTGAAAATCATACCTACATCTGCGTGAAAAAAAGATGAGATTTTTTATGTGCATGTTCAAAAAATACAAAATGGCTGCCGTTCTTCTCCGCTAGGCTCAGAATAAATTCATGAATGTTTAAACTTGGGTTGTTGTTGAAGCAAAAACTCAATAGACGGTGGAATATTTTAAATGTTTATTCAAATCAAATTCGTCAGAAAGACTGGCCACTGTAATACCTGACTGAGCTCATCAAAATATTCCACCGTTTATTTTTGATGGCGTATTTATTTTTACGGTTCAGTGAGAAAAATGAACGAAGATATCACTATTTAGTATGGTTGAAAGTTTGACACTAGATAGGTAGATCATTCAGAATTGAAACAATAACAAACCGATAAGTAACCGATAGTGTGTGATGTAATTCAAGAAGTATCTACTACAGAAGTACAAATACTTGAGAAAACAGTAGAGATCTTGTGTCTGATAAGTTATAACTATATTTGTTTTTATAATCGACTTCCATTAGTGCAGAAACCAGTCGGTCATCGTGATATTTAGTATCAAGTTGCGTGATGTTAGCATGACTAGTCGTTTCTGCTTCATTTGTTGTCAACCTTTGGTTGTCTGGTCCATTTTAAGTTGGGAGCTATTGTTTTCGAGTTTTTTTTTTATTGGGACAAGCCCACCACACAATTCCTAAACCACTGCGACTCCTGAAAGCCAGAATCAACAGTGGCGACCACCAGAAAAGCGCCGAGACAATGAAGCTCGACGAAGTCCCAGTGAATTCATTTAACTGTCTTGGATCCCGCAACGAAATAAATCAGAAAGTACCTATAGCGGAGAAGTAGGAAAAAACCTTAATTTCCACTTCCCTCCATATCAGCGGGAGACCGAACGAAACAAGGCCTATAGGCACAAAGGGACGTTTACAACTGGGATAGGCACAGTTGCCTAGTCCTGGTTTGTTTTCGAGTGTCGGAAACTCCCAGAAACATCTGGGACAAAGGCAGACTTATGGGACATGCCAAAGCCTTTGGATCCTTTAAATTATAAAGGACTCCAAAGCTTCCACCGTGTAGGAGCTTTTCAGTTTAGAGTTTAGGCTCCCTTTCCCACCTTACTGTAAGCCTGCGTCATCAAACTTCTGGGCATATGCCTCTCCCCATGATTTCCAGTTTTGCTTCCGTCTCCAGCTTATTTAAGCGGTATTCGGAGGCTGGGAAGCTAAATGGGAAACTCCAATCACTTTTATAATCAGGCAACAGGTCCAAGTCACTAGATCCTATAGCCAAAATACTTATTACAATGGTATTGTGTTACAGGCCAATTACAGAGGTGACCCACGTACCGATTCAAGGACAATATCGGCCATGTCTCGATATGCTTGGGCAGTTTTTTGTTTTGATCGGGATCAGAATCATAATGATATCTATTAAAAATAAATCACGTAGTTCTTTCTAGAGACTAAAAGGACCAGTATTTTATGTAATTCTTATTTATTTTAAGCGTGTTTTACTTATTCACTAGCACTCAGGCATTCAGTATCGATACTAATAAATAATGTAAATAAAAATCACCTTGACACATTCAATCCTGTACATAATGTCACTGTCGTATGTCTTATGTCTGACATATAGCTTGTCATATATCAATTACAGTTTGATAATAAAATTGTTTTATCAAAAGGTCCACGAGCACCAAGGCATGGGCACAAGGACCAAGTAATTTGAATTTCGAATGATGAATCTGTCATCATATGCCTAGCCTTTTCCCAACTATGTTGGAATCGGTTCCAGTCAAACCGGAGGCAGCTCAATACCAGTATTTAACATGGAGCGACTGCTTATCTGACCTCCACAACCCAGTTAATACTGGGTAATACGATCGAATGGTGAATCTGTATTATCCGAAGATTGATGACGTCAACTGTTTCTGTCAATTGTCTCGTTGGTCTAGTGCTCGTAAACGCTACAGGTGTGATGCGGCTTCGATTCCCAGGTCGGGCAATGTGTCCTTGGGTTTTTTATCAGATAATTTTCTGTATGTAGGTAGCTGCCTAGTCTGAATTTGTGGTTGATTTTTACATGGGTCTTAAATGTAACAGACGAAATGTTCACTACAGGCACACCTTTGCACACCCCCCATAATAACATGCGTGATGTTACTTGATGACGTCCAAACCATTATTCACATGTTTTAATACATAAATAATCTACATCTAATCCAATCCACGTTTTTCTTTAGTCCTTGTTAATTAATTATTATGCTAAATACGCTCTTATCAATGTTATCTCTACGTGACATAGCCCACGAGATACGCAAACTCGAATCGTTTCATTGTATCAAACTTTATCTGACAAAAAAAAATCATTGAATAATCGACCCTATAGGATTCGGTTGTTGAGGAATAATTGGTCGTAAAGAGATAAGCGTAGAGTAGTAAATCGGTTTGAGAGCTTTTGCGTCAGTTGTGTCCATGTGTTGATAGATGGTGCACGCTGAAAATGTGTAGGAATTAAAAATAATTAATTAAGTTTAGAGATTTGTCGTACTGTTTTGAAGTCGCGGTCGACCTTGAGCGGTGAGTGGGAATTGTGAAAAAATTCATTTGCATTAACTTGATGACTTTTATGTATAGAGCAGCCAGCACATCAATCTACCCGAACCTGTAAAATTTTCCCAATCAACTTTGAATCTGATGCTTTAGCTATAAAGTTGAAAATCTATTAAAGACATTTGACAGATTTTAGTAGCTTTATGTGCCGCGGTCTGTACACTTATATTTTAAGATTTTATTTAAGACAAGAGCTGTGTGAAACTCAAAAGTACTTAAAAACACAATTGCGTACAAATGACTACGAATTATTAGGAAATAGAGATAAGTACCTACCTAAAAATCCACAAGGCAAAGGCTAAATGGATTAATTACTTACAATGTAATAATTATCACGTTTATATGCAGGAAACTGCATACAAATGTGCCTGCTAATCTCATTTACCTATTAATATTATAGGAATAATAAACATAAATAACCCACCTAAGTTTTTGGATTTATAATGA
Source organism: Xestia ashworthii (assembly GCA_950022955.1). Lineage (NCBI taxonomy): Eukaryota > Metazoa > Arthropoda > Insecta > Lepidoptera > Noctuidae > Xestia > Xestia ashworthii. The sequence goes on along the minus strand of OX465570.1, from coordinate 12,961,038 downwards.
GGAAAATGTTGAGTATGGATGTGGAATTGTGGATGGCTATAATAGTAGAGGAAGACCAAAGAAGCTATAGATAAATTGTGTGAAAGATGAAATGGCAAAAAACCACCACATTTATCATAATATTTAAGTTCCCTAATGGTAAACCTTTACAGAAGACTGCGCTTACATCGATGATTACAGGTTTGCTTAATCCGATAAAAAAGTGCAGTGCCGTGCGTAAAGATCCGATAATTCTTAAACAAAATGTATTGCATTCACATCATTGTACCTATTTAAATTCATCGAGTTTCATCAACTTTGTAGAATAGGCATGACGATAGTATCAAAAAAATACAAATCTATTTAGTCCGTCAGTTAGATTATTGAAAAATAATGGACACGTACTTTTTGTTTTTGTAAATCAATGAATATTGACAAAGATAAAACGCATCAAAACTCGGGAGTGGGGGCTCGTGACGTCAGAACTAGCTAAAAATTATACCTAGGCGTGACGTATTGGGAATTTTAAAAGCGCCGTATCTTCATCAATTTTGATTTACGTAACAAAAGAAAAAATACGGGTCAAATAATAAATAAATAATAATAAATATCGCTGGACATTAACACACAGCGCCATCTAGTGCCACACTAAGCAAGGCTTGTGTCGTGGACACCAGATAGTTGATATACTACATATATACTAAATATTTTTTAATAATCTACCTGACGGACTAATTAGATTTTTTTTGTCGTCTACCCTATTCAGATTAAAAAAAAGCCAGCCAAGTGCGAGTCGGACTCGCGCATGAAGGGTTCCGTACCATCGTAGTAGAGAAGCACCCTTTATATTTTAATCTATTTTTATTTGTCGGTTACAGCGGCAACAGAAATACACATTCTGTGAAAATTTCAACTGTCCCTACCTATTACGGGTACTATTATACCGTTGGTTACTCTTGGGTACGGAATGAATCCTAAAATCTACCGGTGTCTGGTGCCATTCAATAGTAGATTGTATCATAAGGGAGCAAAATAATATTTTTACGGCGAGGGCGCTTTTTTGAATCCAGAGCGAAGTGAGGGATTCTAGAGTAGAATCCCGAGCGTAGCGAGGGATTCTTTAGTAGAATCCTGAACGTAGCGAGGGATTCAAAGTACGTCGCCCGAGCCAAAAATATATTTTGCGCCCGAGTGATACACTCTACTTTTCATCACCCACTATGAGAAAATAAAAGGCGCCTCATATTTTATTGTAATATTGATATTTAATGAAACAGAGTAACAACTAAATTGAAATTAAGTAGTATCTAATAATAAAACAACTAAAAACTTATATTTACATTTGAGACATTTTCACAATTTTGAAAATTAATTGTTACAGTTTTAGTAGGAATAGAGATTGTTGTAGATTTAATTTTATTCTGCGTGTTTGAAATAATGTCAGAATGTGGCTCATTTTGAGGAAAATGTGACGGTGAATCTCTTTGTTTGGATGTAGATGGGCGCGGCGACAGTGGCATGGATGGATTAACTGAAGGTTGCAATTTAATGTTTTCCACGATGCGTTCACATGTTTTCGCCTTGTTCTCAATGGAATCTTCTATATATCCCTCTGCTACAGCACTCGACTTCCATCCTCCATGTCGCTTGAGAACAGTTAAGTCCGCTCCAGAATCTGCCAACAGGGTAGCAGAAGTGCGACGAAAACAATGTCCTGTATATAGCTTGATATCTGGTAACTTCAAATAAGTAGCGATTTCTTGTGGCATGTAAGAAATTTTATTTTTTCCCATAACTTGTTTGAAGCACTTGCCATTTTGATAACGGATGAAAAACCGATTCTTTTTTTTTTTGTATTCAGCCGGCGCGCGGCGCTACTATGGGCCGTCGCACCAGCCAGTCTTTATTCAAACAATATTTGCGTTCGATTTCTTGGGCGCTGAACACAAGATGTTCCAAATTCAAAAAGTGCGCGGCAAAGATAATTGCGGCGCACTTATAAAGAGGATTAAAAACTCATTACTGCCCGCTAAAAGTTTCTTATAGAAAACACCACCTTTGGGTGCACTTAAAGGCGAACCAAGTCGTCTTTTTCGAATAGATGGGATGAAAAAATGAATTTTAGCTAGAGGACCTAAGGATGACTGTAATTCGTCTGAAGGACCAGTCATTATAAATCTATCATCAATCACTCTCCTGCCTTTTACCCATTTTTTTTTTGAGTCGGAGCAGCATTTCTACGTCCATACTTCTCTATTACTCGTAATAAATAAATAATAAATAAAAAAAATAAAAAAATCGCTGGACATTAACAAACAGCGCCATCTAGTGCCACACTAAGCAATGCTTGTGTCGTGGACACCAGATAGTTGATATACTACATATATACTTTTTTTGTTTGTAAATACATACTTCATATATGTATACACATCCATGACTCGGAAACAAATGTCCATGCTCATCACACAAACATTTGCTCCTACCGGGATTACCCAGGACCCTCAGAACGTAAGGCAGCCTCATTACCGCTGCGCCATTCGGGTCGTCGTAATCTCATCAGGCACCTCCTATTTTGCCATATCGTTCTTCACACAGTCCATCCATCGTTTCTTTTGTCTTCCTCTAATTTAATACCCATCCACATTCATACTCAGAACTTTCCTCACGACATTTTCTTTTGGAGAATACAACTGTACCTACATTATTTCATCACCAGCCTATAGTGTTCCCATTGCTGGGACTCGGCCTCTTCTCAATGACAGGGAATGGACTATAATCGACCCCACATGCCCAGTGTATGTCACATGCCTTCTTGTGTTTTGATCGGAGAAGGAAAACATCGTGAGGAAACCGGCATGTCCTAGAAACTGCATTATTTACTGACAATTTTTTTCTCTTTATTCCAGAAACCAACTAAGCACAAAAATCGGCCACAATGTGTCCCATCTGGCCGTTGCACCTGATAATCCTGTACATCCTGGCGCTATGTCCGCTATGGGTGATCTGCCAGGCCGCGCCCAACTTGATCGCGAGCTTCAACCCCAACAACGTGACCGTGAACATGGATGAGTATCAGTACGTCGATGTTACTGTTACAGGTTGGTGTTATTTATTTATCAGTGTTGGCCCACTGCAGGGCGTCCCTTTCCTTTTCCACTCAACTCTATCTGGAGCAAATATGAACTAACCTCGCATATAGGTGGCAAGTTCATTTCTCCATCTAAGCATCAAAGGCGTTGCAGAAGACTTAGCTTCTGAAATGCAATAAAAATTAAAAAAGCTCCCATCTGGCTGTTATAATCCTATACATCATAAGTCATAAGTCATTTAATCATTTGTTGTTTGTTGTTCCTGGAGCTATGTCCACTAAGGGTGATCTATTGTTAACATGAATGAGTATGAATACGTCGATGTGTCGGGTTGGTTACTTACAATCATTCAGCCTAGCCTTTTCGTAACTGCATTGAGGTTGACTTATAGTCTAACCTAATGGAGTTGAATTCCAGTTTTTCAAAAATAAATAAATATCGCTGGACATTAACACATAGCGCCATCTAGGGCCACACTAAGCAAAGCCTGTGTCGTGGACACCAGATAGTTGATATAACACAAATATACTTTTTGTTTGTGACATCCATTTCTCAAACATTTGCTCCTACCGGGATTCGAACCCAGGACACTAAGAACGTAAGGCAGCCTCACTACCACTACGCCATTCGGGTCGTGGAGTGACTGACTCTATGACCTCCACAGTCCCTTTACTGTGTAATAAAGAATTTACTGCGTTTTTTTCCTCACTTTTGTACTAAGTGGGTTGTAGATGTAAGATAGGCAGTCGCTCCATGTAAAATACTGGTATTCAGCTGTATTCGGTTAGACTGGAAGCCGACCCCAACATAGTTTGGAAAAGCCTAAGAAAATGATGACTAGTTTGTAATCCGATTGCCAAATGCTATGGTTTATTTAGACATCATCGCCATTTGCAACTGGGCGTCACTTAATTAGTGCAAAGTATTTTTAAGTGTGCACTTTTTCGAAGTGAATTCAAATAAAATATAACATGGAACTGGGCAGTTTGGTTGACTCCAAACCATTTCATCATACTGTCATAATATCATAACATTGAGAAACTAATGGTGCAATGCAGCTGTCATGTATCGATTGCCCTTCGCTCGGTTTATAACCGGTTAGTGGTGACAACCACTCTAAAGTAACGATCGATACAAGGACGAATTTGCTGTGGCAAAAATAAAAAATGTAATTAGGGTATAAGTTTGGTTGGGCCCCCCTCTCAAACCTCTCACCCACTTTACCAGAGACTTCAAAGTAATTGGCGGAATGTGTGTGTATTGTAGATGCCACTGCTGCTGCTACTATTGAAGCGTACAGGATATTACGAAAATATAATTAAAACATAATTGAAAGCTCTCAATGTAGCTAGTTTAATACACCCAAGTGTGATTTTGGTAATATTTTGGATTCTTTATCAAAATCAACGTATTTATTTCAAGTAGGCCAGGTACAGGCACTCTTGAATTGTCGAAATAAAGATGATCATTCAATGTAGCTACAGTAATTAAATTTAGTCACATCACAAAACATAGAAACTGTGAAAGTACTGTAGTTGCCCATTCCCTAGCGTAGATCTCTATGGAGAAAAACGGACAAGAAGGTTCCAGTAGCGAAGGGTTAATTATTGTAACAGGTAAGCCGGGACCGGTGCATATTTTTAATAATGTTTGAGAAAACCATACATCGAACCATTTGTAGCTTGTATATAATCAAAGATTTGTAGTTTTAGTCAGGTTTGGGCAATCACGTCCTAATTGAATTACCTACATTGTTTTACTTCTGGCAATAGTAGACTCCAGTACAGTGGTTGTTCTGAAGGGAAGCCGGCGGTAGGTTTCGAGTTGTATCGACCCCTCGCCACTGGGAGGTTCTTATTCGAACCTCATACTTGAAAATAGCTGGTGAGACATGAAATGTTTCTACAAAAGTTTCTATAAAAGCTAGATAGATATACTTGTTGAGGAGGAGCTCATGGCTAATTAATAACAGCTGCTCGGGTCGATCTTTAGTTTAAGCCGTGCTTGCCTAGATTGGTCTGTGGATGGGTGACCACCCTTACATACCAAGATTCCTCCGTGCCTTGGAAAGCACGTTAAGCTGTTAGTTCCGGCTGTCATTTGTAGATTTTTGACAGTCGTTACAGGTAGTCAGTAAGTCTGACAATCAGCCTTATCAAGTGGTATCGTATTACCCAGTACCAACTGGGTTGTGGAGGTCAGATAGGCAGTCGCTCCATGCAAACTGCTACTGCATGCATGCTACTGGTATTCAGCTGCATCCGGTTTGACTGGAAGCCAACCCCAACGATAGTTGGGAGAAGGCTAGGTTAATGAGATGTACTTTTTTTATCTAATTCCCTACTATTTCGTTGTCACCAGGCACAGACATGCAAGCCGGCGACGGGTTCACGTTGTCGACAGGTAACGAACACTTGGCTGCAGCGGAATGGAACGCTACGTATCAGCTGACCGACACTCATGTGCAGAACAATAGGTTTGAGAGCACGATAAGAGTCTCCGGGAAGTTCCTTGGTAAGAAACCTATTTTTTCTTTTAAATCAAGATGAAGATAGATTATCTTTGGGGTGGATGCTCCAGGGTAGCCCGCGAAATTCAATTTTTCTTACTTTTTTTGCAATTTGCAGGCTAGTGCTAGATTGTATGTAGTGCACAAAGGTCGAGGAATATCTTTGACCTTGAAAAAATCTTTCCTCGACCTTTTATAAACATTGAGGGTTGTATTGATGATTTTAATTCTGTAACTACTTACAGTCGCGAACAATATTTTAACATACAACTTAGCACTGGCCTGCAAATTGCAAAACACGTACCTACCTATTAAAATTGAATTTCGCGGGCTGCCTTAGTCACAGATAATATTCTATATCTATTCTATTCTTCGTACCTAGTTATGGCTAATGTAGACCTTACTAGGAGCGCACATTTAAATGATTAAGGGGCCGGCGGAGCATGCGTTTTTCATACAAACTTAATACCAAAATAATATGAAAATCAAACATATTCTTAAGGTATACAGGGTGTAAACCACCTCATCACAAAGCCGTTAAAAAGCATTCTGTACATCAAACTAAGTAACTTTTCGCAAAAATTATTGCTGGGAAACAACTTTTTTTTTTGAGGTTATAAATCATGTTTTGTGGTAGAACTCAATGTAACGCACTTAAAGTATTGTGCTGATGGATGGATTGAATAGTACGGGGGTCGTGGAGGTGTTAAAAGTTAAAATCTTACAAGAAAAACTTGTATTTAAAAAAAAAACTTACCCCCATATCTCGGGTTCCCAGGTATGGTGTAAAACAAAAAAATGATAGCAATGATGGGGAGAACAAGTGCCTTTCGGCTTCGTGAAGAGGTGTTTTACACCCTTTATATTTCGATTGTATTATAGAATATCTATGTTCGCAAATAAATATTTTGAAAGGACAATGATATAAAGACGAGATATGAGGAATTTAAAATTTCTATGGAAAAATTATTTTTCTCATAACTCTTGTTTAAATCAGTGTACCTACATTCAAAATATGTATTTGGGAACCTATGTATTCTGTAATCCATTCAAAATAAATACACACTACCATATGAATATGTTTGATTTACAAATTATTTTGGTATTACGTTTGTATGAAATTCGCATGCTCCGCAGGCCTCTTAAGATTCATTATTTTAAAAACCCTGCTAAAAATCAAAGCTTTATAAAAGCTTAGCTTTAACTTGGCTTATATAAAAGGACTAGCTTATCCGCGGCCATGGGAATGTACTGCGTGGATAGCAAGAGTATGTATGTCTGAAATCCACAGTTAATTATAATATCATGTACCTAGTAAAAAATCAATTTACTCCAGGCTGAAGACCGACTTTAAGAGTATATTATTTTCCTTCAAGCTTGTTGACTCGCCTTTTTGTCAATGTTCAACATCTGACTGCGAATATGAACAATCTGCACATCATATTTTGTGGGAGTGTAGTCTTTGGCAAAATGAACGCAATATTATGTTGGATAGTGTACAGGTTACATCCGGAGTTATGTACTATACGGACCTTGTAGAAACTAGAGCAAATTTCCGTGCGTTCAAGCGTTTTTGCCATACCTATTATTGGAATCAAATATAACAGCTCTCAACTTAGGACCAATTAACGTTAATATTTATCCGTGGTGCTAGGCAACTGCGCCTATCCCAGTTGTAAACGTCCCTTTGTGCCTATTGGCCTTGTTTCGTTCTGTCTCCTGCTGATATGGAGGGAAGTGGAAATTACAGTTTTTTTTCCTACTCCTCCGCTATACTTTCTGATTAATTTCGTTGCGGGATCCAAGACAGTTAAATTCATTCTCTGGGACTTCGTCGAGCTTCATTGTCTCGGCGCTTATCTGGTGGTCGCCACTGTTGATTCTGGCTTTCAGGAGTTACAGTGGTTTGGGCGTGTGTGGCGGGCTTGTCCCATAAAAAAAAAGGCTGAAGACCGTTTCAAGATGTCCTTGGTACACACACTTTCCAATGCCATTTGACATACTTACATAAAAATACAAAATACAAAAATATTTATTACTTCTCAATCATTGTGTCATACATAAACTGAGGCAGCCCCAGTAAGTTACAATAGTACTTGTGTTGGAGCTGTCTCGCTCTTCCCGTAAGTGGTATCCTAACAATGTAAGTGAAGTTAAAGAACAAAGCAAAATACAATTTACTAAAGAGGAAAACAAAATAAATTAAAGAAAAAATAATAATAATAATAATAATCTTAAAAATAAAAATGTGAAATGATAAACTAAATAAATAATAGTTATCTGATCAGCTCTCGGTATGTGAGGAGTGTTGTAAATAGGTGTGTGTTTTGTGCGTGCGTGTGTATTTGTGTGCGTGCGTGCGTGTGTGTGTGTGTGTGTGTGTGTGTGTGTTTGTGCGTGCGTATGTGTATGCATACTTATCCACCATGTTAGCCTACCCTGATCAGAATGTTTTCGGTTTCTTCATATGTTAGAGATCTTAACCAATCACCAACTGTTCTTTTGCAGTCGTATAACCGCATGGGATATATTTCACACTTAAGGTTCAATTTATTATAGATGTAGGTGGATTGAGTAACATATTGACGTCTAGCAAAAACCGATCGAACCCCTGAAGAGTAGGCCACAATATCTCGACACCTTCTGCTCTGAGTAGCTGGGTCAAAAGGAAGACATTTATGCAGGGTTAAGGTCACATTTAAAACATACAGTTTTCTAATTGAAAGCAAGTTGCTGACTTTATAGAGGTCTGTTGTGGGGAACCTAAATGGTTTAAAATACATCACCTTGATAAGTGATCTCTGAGCTCTTTCCAGATCGAGGAATTTCATTTTGGAGGCTCCACCCCATATTGGAATGCAGTAAGTTATTATGGATTGCGCCAGAGCTATATAGATCTTGTTTATAAGTGGGGCGGGCATAATATGACGTAAAGTTTTGAAGACCCAAATGAGCTTCCTGATCCTTTTCATGAGGATATCAATGTGAGGGTGCCACGACAGTCTTTGGTCAACAAGTATGCCTAAATATTTTGTGGATCTCACTTGTTGTATATTCTGGCAGCCACAGTTATTTGTAAAGTTGTAGAGGGAATAATTAGGACAAACATGAATGGTAATGCCATAGTCAGTTCCAGGTTGTGATCTTTGGCTTGGGGAAAAACAAATAAAATTAGTTTTGTTGGTATTAAGGGTTAAAAGGTTTGCTCTAAGCCAGTCAGCTATCCCAATCAGACCCTGTTCAGCAACTGTTTTCACAAGGTTCCATGAGTTTCCCGAAAAAACAAACGCAGTGTCGTCTGCGTATGAGAAAATTCTCCCTCCATTGATCTGCATGTTGCAAAGGCTGTTAATATAAATTAAAAACATTGTTGGACCCAAAACGCTCCCCTGCGGAACTCCGTAATAAACGTCCTCCTCGACACTACACAAGTCACTAATCTTAACCATTTGCTGTCTCCCTTTGAGATAGCTTTCAAAAAGGGATAGAGCCGTGCCTCTTATACCTATGCTTTCTAACCTGCGCAAAAGGATTGGGACGGAAACGGTGTCAAAAGCTTTTTTCAGATCTAAGAAGACTGTTAAGCATTTATGACCCTTATCCACCCTATCAACAATTTCAGATGTCAAAGCCGAGATAGCGTCTTGAGTTGAACGTCCTTGTCTAAACCCATATTGTGCGTTTGATAGAATATTGAATTTTTGTAAATAGTTGACTAGTCTCTTGTTTATTATTTTTTCTAAAATTTTTGAAATTGCTGGCAGGACTGATATGGGACGATAGTTATTGACATCGTTTACGTCCCCGCCCTTGTACACAGGAGTGACCACTGATCGCTTTAAATCTTTCGGGAAAACACCAGTTTTGAAACATAAGTTAACCAGCTGGCTTATGAGTGGAACCACAAAATCCCTTGATCGTTTTAAGTATTTTGTAGGAATACCGTCCCAACCTGGAGCACTCTCAGAATCAAGACTCATTAGAATAGAGTCTACTTCCTGCGGGTCAGTCTCTAACAACACAAACGAAGAAGACCTAGAATCACTGCAGCAACTTGTCACAACTGGCATGCCAGTTTGAGCTATGATGTTTTCTGCTAACGATTTACCTATAGTGATAAAGAACAAGTTAACTCTATTCAATGAGTTTAGAGGGTGTGTGGTAATATCTAGGAGATGAGTATTTGAAGTTTTGGGTGGTTTAAACTGTGTGATTTCGTTAATTGTAGACCAAAGATGTCTCGGACTTTTAGCTGATTCTTCTAATTGTTTTTTATAATATTGTCTCTTTGTCTTTTTTATCAAATTGGAGCAAAAGTTGCGGAAGCGTTTAAAGGTTATGATTAAAATTAAGTTAAAAGGGTCTAATCTTGTTTGGTGCTGCATTTTGTTTCTGAGTCTTATGCACCGCAGAGTTCCCGCAGTGATCCAGGGCTTCAGTGTTCTTTTGCCACAGGAAGCATTTTTAGTTTTTGAATTGTTTGTGAGGGACGCTCGAATCACCTCCACCAGTTTAGTTGCAAAGCTATCTGGGACCGTGAAAGTGTCAAAAATTGATATATCAATATTTATAAGGTACTTATATGCATTTTCAAAATCTATAATGGTTTTGGTTTTTGAACAAGTTCTTTGTCTTTTACTTGTGCTGGTTAAATTTAAGAGAACCATAGCATGATCCGTGATTGTTGTATTAAGCACTGCCACAAATGCTGAGGTTTTAGTTTTATCAAGCTTCAGGACGACATGGTCAAGGCAATTCTGTTCTCTAGTGGGGAGGCAGTGGCCCGGAAGGAGGCCGTGCACCGATAGCATATTCAGGTAATTTAGTCTATTTGATCTTTGCTGTGTTAATTCTGTAGATTTATCGATTAAATTAATATTAATGTCACCCATGACAATAATATTTTTGTGTGTACTACAAGCTTCAAGATGGCTGTCCAACGAGTTAATGAAATTGTCAGCACAAGTATTTGACGGGGAACGGTATATACCTATAATAGTAAAATTAGACACGCTAATTTGGAGAGCAGACGCATGTGATAGGGTCAATTCCGTAACAAGAGCCATATGTTTGTTGCTTACATAGGCAACCACGCCATCATTTTGATTTAGTTGAATTGTGGTAAAATAAGAGGTGTAGTTATTAAGTAGTGGTATTTGTTTATTTTTATTTAATCTACACTCAGTAAGAATAAGAACATCCACGTCGAACTTCATGAGAGCCAAATTCATCTGCAAATCGTCAAAATTACTATAAATACTCCTCATGTTTTGAGTTACCACTGTCAAGCATGTATTTTCGAGTTTTACCAACGTGCACATATCTTCGATGTTCATTAAAGCCGAGTTCGCAATTTCAATCTCGTCTAATTCATCAAGTGTATTTAAGTTACTATCCATTTTCGAATGAAAAGTCTAATAAACATAACTCCCGGGGTTTTGTTAAAAATAAAAGTCGAGGTAAATCGATATTGATCAGAATTATTACACGAAAATGCAGAAATTTTGGCTCATAGAGCATGGTTGTATGTGTGAGTGTGATAAATAAGTGAGAAATTGATGAGTGTTTGGTAGAAAGTTCGTATAAGGTGTTGTGTGTTGATAGTTGATGAGCATGCTTTACAGTAAAAATACTACTTAAACAATTAAATCTAAAAGTTTTCAAAATGTTATTTAAGAAATGAAATCTAAATGTTTTTAAAATGTTACTTAAAAAATTAAATGTATAAGTTTTTAACAAGCCATAGGAAATATACCCTAACAATAGGCAAACAAATGAAATAACTATGATTAGTCATGCACCCTGAAGTAGGCTATGCACCTGTGATTCACTCTTCACTAGAACCACCTTAGCATCCTCGTCTTTCTTCAGAAAAACTCGACCAAATGTAGTCCAGCAGAATTTATACTGCTTTGATTTAGCTAGGTCTCGGGCCAAGAAAAATAGTCGGGCGTTGCGTGGAGTGAGCTGCTCTGAGATAAATACAGGAGTGTCGCCGTTTTTAGTGATAGCAAGATGCTTAGCTTGAAGTTTTGTTTTGTTTTTTATGTTAAAAGACTTAGTGTGCTTCAACAGGTCCTGTTTTAGAATGGCGGAGTCCAGTTCCACTACGATAGGGGGGCTATTTACCCCCTCCTTCTTCCCCTGAGATCTGAAGATGTCCTTGATATCCCGCTTACTCATATCGAGATTGATATTCTTAGCCAAACTGAGTACCATATTTATCAAATCATCTCTGGTTTCCTGGTTTTTCCTAGGTACATTCTTTATTTCGACATTATTCTTGCGAGAGGATCGTTGCAGGTCCTCAATTCTATCCTCCAATACAATGATATAGTCTTTGTCTTTCTTTGCCTGTAGTTCTAACTGAGTTATCTTATTTTGGAACTCATCATTTTGTTTAGACAAAAACGCAATAGATGTTTCGATGTTTGTATTTGTAAGTTGAATCTCTTTCAGATTAGCAGTGATGTTTTTCAATTCGGATTGCTGGGTTTTTATGAAGGACTGAAATAACTCTCTCATTTCCTCCTTGAATTTGCAAAATTCCGAGGGTAGATCTTCTTCTCTCAATCTTTTGCGCTGGGCGACGTAGTTAGGAGGTGTGATATCCAAACTCATTTCACAGTCACGAATGTTTCCGTCAGAAATGGATTTGTTCATATTGATGTTAGCGTAGTTCAGAGTTACCAGGATATGATGAGTGTCAAAAATCACTTGGTAATCAGCTAAAGATGCGTCGGGGCAGGTGGGCTGGCTATGCGACCTATTTCGTTCAATGGCAGCAAAGTGGGTGGGGCCCTGGGGCGTGACCTTTGGTCATTTGGCAAATAGCGCAGGTGAAAGGTCGGTGTGCGCGTGCGCCTCCGCTGATTTGTCGAAAGCTGTCGTCAGCTACCAGGGCAGCACGTTAACTAGGAGTAAGTTTGGCTCGCCGGTATATTGATGACACGGATAGTGAGTGAATTGTACTCACGTATTTGTTTCCGTACAAACACCTCCTCTGTGCTTATGCTGTCCTATTTTATCACTTGTATTTAATTTGTAAAATTGACTTTAATTAATTTGAAAATTAAAACAATACAGTCTTCTACACGTCTGCACCGTACGGTGGTCCGGGGGGAAGGGCTAATAAATACCTAATCAGTTTAACGTTATCCTGTTTTTTGTTGTAGTTTATATTCAATTGTTAGGTGCCAAACAAAACAAAGAATGAATTCTAAAAACCACACCTTGATCTAAGCGCAAACAACTGAAATTCCAAGATGTTGAAGTAACTTTTGGTTGGAGCAGAAAAAACGAATGTAGATTCTGTTGGTCAGCAAAAAATAAGCAACTTCATAGTATTATCGACCTTTTCCAAAAATATTTCCGAATAATTATTGTATTAAGTAGGTAAATGAGAATTTATAAACTGACGATGACTTGCTGGTATGACATTATTTAATTAAATGAGAATAAAAAGTGACTTTGTACATAAATGAAATAAGCATCTGAGAGAAAAGAAGGAATATTTTTTTTTAATAATTTTCTTCATATTATTTTTTTTAAGACTTCAAGGCTCAACAAATACAGCCAATTGTTTCAATAAGTTTAACATACAGATGGTAAACAAAAAGAAAACACGTGTAAAATATACAAATAATTCAAGTACCTAACTTTCACATATTAAGTACCTACTCAATTAGTTTGCGTTATTATCGCACGTGGTCGGAAAACGTGTATTTGTATTGACTTAAAATTCGTCGTTTCGTCGCTCGTTTAATACGTTGTTGACGATAATTATATTCAAGTAAACACCAGTCGGTAGCAATTGTTTTTCGTTTTTATCTTTATTTAAAAAAAACATTTCCACACACTAGGAATTTCTCCTGTATCGTGGATGCTTTTACAAAGATTAAGGCCTGAAGGCGCTGACGGCCGGTCGCACACCGTCGGTCGCGCACGAGTATATATTGCGTTCTCTATAGCTCCATACTGCGACGCTGACGTCAGCGGCGACCGACAGCCGTATTTTGTTTTCGCTGACGTCACGAACGCCCGTACGCGACCGACCGTCAGCTCGGCAAGAATTCAGGCCTTAAAACACAAACAGCCATTTTGACACTGATTTAAAAAAAACCCTCATTAACATTTCTGCTTGATGACTGTCATTAATTAATTCATACATTTCAGGGGTTCAAACAATACCTGGTCAAAATGTATCTATGGAACAGCAGATTTTCACACCCTGTATCATTACTTCTTCTGACCTTAATATTCTTCTCCACAGGCAGAACAAATGTGGTGGTGCGAGGGGTGCGCGGGACAACGCCATTCGCTGTCAGCGGCGAGCTCCCAGTCATAGTGATCAGGCCAGAGAGGGTCATAGACACTATATTTGTCACCTCTGTCGCTACTTTTGTGAGTATTCAATTATTTATTAATAGACTGCCACATTCACATCCTCACATTTCAGGTGAAAGACGTCCACTGCTGGACATAGGCCTCCCCCAAGTGTCGCTATATTGACAGTTTCGAAAATAGGGGGTATTTTCCCCCATTTTTTCATATGCGTGTGTAGTGTATAAAATAGGTAGTCCGTTCTATATGTTTGTTTAGCAGTATTAGGACAACCTAAAAAGAAACAAAGTGGACTATCGACCAATTACACTTCAACCAACTTATCTGTGCAGTCGGGAAAAAACAGAACTAAAATAAATGTACCAAGTTTGACATATTATCGATGCAAAGCTTGACAAACAACGCCGCCTTGGAGTGCACACTTAAAGTGGTCATACTGTAGTAAGAAGTGAATTAGATTTTTTTTTCAATTATGAAATTGAATTCAGTCAGCTATGTAGGTAAACACAAAGAAGTCTGATTAGTGTTAGTACCTAACATGATTGCATACAATCGATTTTATCATAATTATGTCGTACGACAAAATATTAAAACTGATAATACTTGTTTAAAACCGCATTTGCTAATATTAATTAGCTTTTATTATCCGATAATTAATTATGCGCCATGTTTAGGTATAACTTATTTGACTGCATTTGATATGCACTAAAAATTACATAATAGTATAATAAACCGGCAAAACTGCAAATGGCAATGGCAGATAGATAACAGGGTACCGTATTTTGTAGTGCGTAATACAAGCTCGTACCGACGAAGTACGTGCTTCAAAAAATCGAACGCTTGTACATGCAGTTTTACCGTGTTCACGTGGGGTGAGCGGGTGCACGTGTTTCATAGACTCTACAGTAATGAGTAATCTCTTCTTCTTCGTGAATGGTTTCGTCGCCGGCAGCGCAGAAGTCTCTTTAGTTGTGCGATTTTAATAAGGCAGTACAGAAATGTAAAACCAAAAAAATATCTACAATCAGTTTTCAACACAAACACAAAAACAGAGCATTTTTTTCCGATTTTTAAATTAAAAATAGAACCACGGGTTACTGTAAGCCTGCATCTGAGCTGAGCAAAACTCAGTTATTCCAGTGCATGAGCAGTTCATTCTGCGAAAATCACACCAGCACTCTCCGAAATGAAAGCCAGATGTGAGGTAGTAGGACAGTCAGTGTTTTGCATTACCAGACCATTCTTATAAAGGAAAAAAGGGGTAGAGAGACCAAGTAATGGAACCCGACTTGTATGTATGTCTTGTCAATATAGCATCTCGCACTTCAACCTAGAGATGTTGTCGTCTGCTTAACCGGACAATAATGCAATGGGTGCCTTGAGTGTGAGGCCTCCAGCCAGGGCGAAAAACTTACAAAATAAGCGACTTCACGCAAGGGCACCCCCTGCGGGGTACGGGCCTCGGCTTCGGTCGTCGCTGAGAGAGGACAGCAAAGGGACAGGCTGGATCTGAGTGGTGCCATTATTTAGGAACTGGTTTTGGACTACATAGGCTCAGCCACGCGGGCTTCGATTTGTAAATTCTGATGATTCACAACTTGACCTAAATATCATTGATTTCCAGGTATCGCTGATTTTCATAAACTTCGGTTGTGCGATGCACTGGCCGACCGTCAAAGAAGTGTTGAAGAGACCCATAGGACCTATAATAGGAATGGTTGGACAGTTCCTTTTCATGCCACTTGTAAGTATCCTACTAATATTATAAATTCGAAAGTTTGTGAGTATGGATGTATGGGTTTATAGATGCATGGATGTATGAATGTATAGATGCATAAATGTATGGATGTTTGTTACTCTTTAAATGAAATTTTGCACACAGCTAGTTTATAACCTAGAATAAAATATAGGATACTTTTTATCCCGGTATTAAGATCCCATGGGACAAATATCAAACTTCAAGGGGCCAAGCCGCTGGCAGAAGCTAGATATTATATATTTTTAAAGATTCTGCAAAAGATTATTCACGGAGTGTTTGCTCTAGCAGGAAGGGATTCATAAACTCAAACCACTTTTTCAATTAGACCAATACAGGCACCTTTGAATATCAGAAAAATAAAGAAAGCGAACCGACAGTCCCAGTCACAAGGGATAATAATTTGTGAAATTACTGTAGTTGCCCATTCCAAAGCATAGATACCTATGGAGAAGAATGGGCAAGAAAGAAGAAAGGAAGAAGTTTGGAGAAAGACCTCTAACAATCTTAATTTTTTATTTTAGTCTAAAGAAATGTATTTATTATCTTTCTTAACAAAGAAATCTCAGTAGTCAATACCTCCACTTTCTTTTCCAGATGTCGTTCGGTCTAGGTTTCTTGATCTTCCCGGACAACCCTGCCATGCGCCTGGGCATGTTCTTCACAGGGGTCGCGCCCGGCGGTGGCGCTTCTAATATATGGACCTTCATTCTCGGAGGAAATCTTAATTTATCGTTAGCTATGACGTCAATTTCTACGATCGCGTCTTTCGGTAAGTCCGAGTTCTAAGCCAGTTTTGTTTTTAATCTATATGTATGTCGTATCGTATGTCAAAAGTATAGTAGTTATTGACAATTTGTCATTTTGTTTTATCAGTGATTCTCAGAATATCTTTCCAACGTGACATTTGGTCTGCCTCGTTGGTTGAATGGCCGCAGACACGATAGCGGACATGAGCTCCTGGGTTCGATTCCAAGGTCAGACAAAATGTAATTGAGTTTTTCTATAAGGAATTTCTCAATAGCAGCCATGAAATCTGGATTTGTACCCGGCTGATAGATTTTGACGTCACAATGAACTTCTCCCTCTTATTATTGTGTACTAGCTTCTGCCCGCGACTTCGTACGCGGATCCTGTTGCTTTTGCCAGCGACACCGGGTTCGTCAAAATCGAAGATCTGAAACGTCTAATTCTAAGAGCCCGGGGACGGGAAAATAACGGATCTTTCCCACCTGAGCAACACATACCGTTTGTTGTTTTTGCCATTTAACAGCTTCACAAAAAGTAAAATTTTGAACACTACCTCCGATGGCGGAATATGTGGCGTATTCAATCATAAGTATACGTAAATGAACTCCGTTTCTTATCAACCCAAGGAAGGTCGTCATGCCCTACGGCTATATCTTGAGACACCCGATTCTTCAGACGTTAGCGTACATTCTGTTCAGAGAATGTCGAAGTCTTCGCGCTCTTCTTCTGTCTCTTCATGCCGTACTCCAGCAATTCTTTCTCTCTCACTTTCTAACAGATTATGAATATTTTGTTGTGTGCGTGTTCGGCGCTCTTTTTCTGTATCTTCATGCCAAAAACACTCAAATCACATAAGCTCGAAGACATATTTATTCGCTAAAATAAAATAATAAATGGGAGTTTTGGCCATTAGAGTCCAATTTTCAATGATATAGTACCATCGTCATCGAAAATCGAAAATCAGTCCTAAACTGTTACCGCCTTAACCGCGTGGAGGTACTCTCAGTTTTTGTTATTTTATAATTTTACAGTGAAATTAGTGATAGCTTTGCAGTAATTTTCACATCAGATGTTTCTGATCTTCGATTTTTTATAAGCCAACAGGAAATGCCCACCAGACCGAACAACTTTTGCTAAGACGTCATCATTCCTATATGTGTTATGGTGAAGCTGGGCTCTTGGAGTTCCAAAACAGGTGTTCCAGATCTTCGATTTTTATAAATCAACAGAGAGTGCTCATCAAATTGAACAACTTTTGCTAAGACGTCATTGATATATGTGTTATGGTGTAGCTGGGCTATTAGAGTTCCACGACAGGTGTCCCAGATCTTCGATTATTATAAGTCAACAGAGAGTGCTCATCAGATTAAACAACTTTTGCTAAGACGTAATTCCTATATGTGTTCTGGTATAACTGGGCTCTTGGAGTTACACATCAGGTGTTCCAGATCTTCAAATTTATTCTCTCAGCAGAAAATGCTCATCACGTGGAACAATTTTTGCTATGGTGTCATATTTGTATCTCTTATAGTTTAGCTGGTCTATTGCGGTTCTACATCAGGTGTTCAGGTTTCCAAGATAAATTATAGCCTATATTATTATGTTGCCCAGACATAATATCTATACAACAAAAAAACAATCATTCAAATCCGTCCAGTACTTCCGAAGATTAGCGTGTACAAACAAACAGACAAACAGACAAACAGACAGACTTTTTTTTTTGGATTCGTGCTCTATTACTGTTTCTAAACCCCCTTCAATTATTATTTTTTAAATATATTCAATGTACAGACACAGCTTTTTTACTCTTTTATTATATGTATAGATTAAGTTATTAATTCAATTATTTTCTTCTTCCAGGTTTTATGCCCATGTGGCTGTTCTCCCTCGGTCAAGTGGTGTTCCGTAACGCTCAGATAGTGGTCCCGTACACCCGCATAGCAACATTCGTCATAGGACTCCTGGTTCCTTTGGGCATCGGGTTGGCGATGCAGAAGTTTACCCCTAAGATAGCCAAATTCATGGTCAGGATCCTCAAGGGATTTTCCACGACTTTACTACTGTTTATTATTATTTTTGCTATCGTCACCAACTTGTATATCTTCGAGTTGTTTACTTGGGAGGTGAGTTAAATGTGTGTTTGTTTATTTAGTAGTTATTAATTAATAGCCGTTCTATTAAATTGCTTAAGTAAAATGGTCAGAAAACAGCTGGTTCTAGATTTAAAGTAATTTGTGTAAGCACCCTCTTTATTTCTCTTTGATTTTTAACATAAAAAGTAAGAGGACTGTTAACCTCTTTCAAAATGTTTTAAACTTTCCTAACATACCTACAGAAAAATCACAGTCGAATTATTTATCTATTTGGTAACCTGGCGGCATATATTAATGAACTTCGTTTAAACAATGCAAGAAAGTTCTAAGTAGTCAAATTCTTTTACATGTTTTTAGTAAGTACCAAGAAGCACACAATAAAAATAAACAGTATTTTGGTATATATTTCCCAGTAAGTACTTATACCAAATAGTTGCAGCACCACCCCACTTTAAAATCTCAAGTGTCCAAGGTTTTTTTTTTAACTCTTTCCTCTCTCTTTCTTTTCCAGATCGTAGTAGCCGGCATGGGCATCCCCTGGCTAGGTTACTGCTTCGGTTACTTCGCCGCGTGGGTGTGTCGCCAGCCTCACCCGGACGCACTTGCCATCTCCATCGAGACCGGCATACAGAACACTGGCATCGCCATCTTCCTGCTGAGATACGCGCTCGGACAGCCTGAGGCGGATCTTACTACAGGTATGTTCGATAAAAGAGATAGTCGAAATATAGAAAAGAAACATGCGGGCAGTCTTTGGAGACTGTCGATTGAAGTGAAAACTCGTAGCCATATTGTTACGAAGCGTTAGGTGACGGTCACGCGAGTTCCATGATTTTTGTTCACTGAAAGTTTTCAGTTCTACAAATCTTATGAAAAGGAGCAGTACCGGGCGTATAAAACGCTCTGAAACTATGGAGTACCTTATTGTCGCGTTTTCTGTGACAGTATCCTGGACACGCTATTTAATGTTATTTATTGACTTTTTATTATTGTTATTTGTACGCTCTTTAATTATTTGCCACAGCGCGGTTTTGAACGCATTTGTACCGGCAGTGTCGTTTCTATACAAAACATTGTTTCACAATAATTCGGTGCCAGAGTTTTGTGTTAAAACATCCGCGTTGTAACGAAACGATATACAATCCGTATACTTCCCTTATCAAATAATCTTAGACCAAGATTAATAAACATTATTAATCTTGGCCTAAATACTAGGGTAACAGTGAAGCTTTTATATGCTGCCGCGTCATCCCAAACATTGCATACTCTTTTGATCTCTATGCTCTCAACAATAAAGCCTATTTCACCTCGCAACATTGTTTTTTCCAGTGGTACCGGTATCGTGTGCCATTATGACTCCGGTCCCAATGACGTGCATCTATATCTACCAGAAAGTCAAAGCTTGGTGAGTAATCATTTACTATTTCATATCTTCATTTGTATCGTTTTACATTACCAAAGTTAGAAGGGACTTACTATGAACTCAATTGCCAGGGATGGTACCAACACCTGTTATAGCAGTATTACTTGAATTTTACTGTTGTGTGCGAAATGTATGAAGCTATACGGCCTATATTGTAAGCAAAGGGATGCATCTGAAAAAAACGTTATCGAACTTACTACGAGTAGGTTCACTTTTTTGAAACAAAAAAAAACCATAAAAGTTAGTTAGTATAGACAAAAAAGGTGAACTCAAGTCTGAATAAGGCTTGATCCATTTATTTTTTCATAAAATTATTAAACTTTTGGAGTTCGTGGTTAGATAAAAAGTAAAAATAGCCGCTCGGGTCGATCTACAGGTTAAGCCGCGCTTGCCTAAGTTAGTCCGTAGATGGTTAACCACTCATTCTACAGGGTGTAAACCACCTCATCACGAAGGCGTCAACCAAGCATTCTGTACATCAATCTAAGTAATTTTACGCAAAAAATATTGCTGGGAAACAACTTTTTTTTTAGGGGGGAAAAACCATCTTTTGTGGTACAACTGTGTTTTGTGGATTGCACTTAAAACATTGTGCTGATCGATGGATTGAATAGTACGAGGGTCGTAGAGGTGTTTAAAGAAAAAAAAATACAACAAAAACCTGTATTTGAAAAAAAGTTGCCAAAAAGTGGTAACTTTGACCCCCAATATTTCCGTAACTAGAAGGTTCCCAGGTATGGTGTAGAAAAAAAAATGATCGCAATGACGGGGAGAACAAGTGCCTTTCGGCTTCGTTGAGAGGTGTTTTACACCCTTTATACCGAGTTTTCTCCGTGCCTCGGAAAGCACGTTAAGCCGTTGGTGTCATTATAGATCATTTGTAGATCTCTGGCAGTCATTACAAATATTCAGCGTCCTGAAAACTTGTCAAGCAGCCTTACTCTCAATACTAACTGGGGTGTAGAGGTCAGATAGGCAGTCGCTCCATGTATTACTCGTATTCAGCTGCATCCGGATTGAAATCCGACCCCAACATGGTTGGGAAGCTAAGCAAACGATTTGCCAGTTTTGCTTACGGCAGCAATGTATAGCCGTCTCTTTCGCACTCTAAACTAAGATTGAAATAAAACTGTTATTTATAATGTTGGTAGGTTTCCAGGCAAATATTATAGCAATGAGGTCGTATGGTAAAGTGCTAGAGCTATTTCTTGCATTGTTTCAGTGCAAGAAAAACATGGCGTTTTACAACTCGAATAACACCATCCTTTTTTCGTGACGGAAAGAATATGGTTTGAACTCTTCGCCACTGATATTGCCATAAAAAATGTGCAGAGGTATAAAAATTACCATTATTATGTAGAATCTATTTCTGGCGTATCAAACGCCTCAATGATAGAATTTGAACACGCAACTCTGTATTTGTGTATGGTTCGTGGTAGGTCCCTTTTTCATTAGATGTCATTATTGGTTGCCATAAAATTGACGTTGACTTTTTAAATGTTTTATTTTGCATTACTATATGTATACCTAGTTGAGTAAGATATAGCAATGTTTATAACCAATAATAAAAAATTGTAAAGTCTTTTTAAGTTTAGAAGAACATTGACTTACAACAATATACCGAAATCAAAGGTCAAATGATAGCGATATTTATATTAGCAGAGATTTTTTAATGGGCGTTTTGATAGTCAAAATATAAATAATAATATTTTTGAGAACCGAATGGCGTAGCGGTAGTGAGGCTGCCTTACGTTCTTAGGATCCTGTGTTCGAATCCCGGTAGGAGCCTCACTACCACTACGCCATTCGGGTCGTCAAAAATATTATTATTTATATTTTGACTATCAAAATACCACTGCCAGTTAGTGTGGCACTAGATGGCGCTGTGTGTTAATGTCCAGTGATATTTATGTATTTATTATATTTATTCTTGCTCTGACTGCCTCGTTGGTCTTAGGTCCGATTCCCTGGTCGGGCAAATAGTTATTGGGTTTTCCATTAGGAATTTCTAAGTAGTAGACGAGGAGTTTAGATTTGTGGTCGATAGATGCCAATAGGCTCGTCCCTATTACATGGTACTTAAACATAACCGACGAAATATGCGTGTACTATTAGATACACTTCTGCGTACCCCTTCGTGATGTTATGTTATGTATTATTCTTAGGTCCATGTTCACCGAAAAGATAACGGTCTGATTATCTATAAACAGCTGTCACTGTGACATGTTCCCATACAACGTGTTTTAAACAGCTGTTTTTAGATATCCAGACCGTCATCTTTTTGGTGAACATGGACTTTAGACATTTACAAGTTTAAAAAATAATCCGTCGCACATTTTTGTTGCCATTTCTAGGAAAGCTTAACTGAAAAAAGAGA
This sequence comes from Xestia ashworthii, assembly GCA_950022955.1. Lineage (NCBI taxonomy): Eukaryota > Metazoa > Arthropoda > Insecta > Lepidoptera > Noctuidae > Xestia > Xestia ashworthii. The sequence continues at coordinate 12,938,719 of OX465570.1, read as the reverse complement.
CTATTTTGGTTATTTCTTAGCCTATGACATTGCTATTTCTTAGTCCAATACTGATTAGAAATTATACGAGTTTACAATGAAAACATATTTTCGAGATATTTTTTAAGGCCGCAAATGTTTTAATTCTGAATAACGTTACGTATAAAGGTCATCTTTGGAGTCATTTTGGAACAAAAAACATTCGTGATGTTTTTTTTGGGAATATTATGTTGTAATGTTTTCGTTGTGTTATCTTGTAGTTAACCAAAAATTATCATTTTTAAAATGAATTATTATTTTTTTACCATGGCAAGACTGAGAGGCTATTTTGAAATTGGCAATAATGACTTTATGTAAGGAAATTTTGTGATCAAAAAATTAAACGAGGTTACTTTTTTTTGTTTTTCATATAAAATAAACATCAACATCATTCACGGTTTGTCGTGACAGTATGGGAGGTATGTCAACATGTACTTGTACCGGGTTGAGGTGTTGGGTTCCGAGTTTACGTTCATTGTGGACACGTTATTGCTTCGCTTGGTAGGCTTAGGCTGTACCGTCCTTTCAGTTATTTTACCTTTGACATCAACAATCCAATTGCAGTTTTATTCATATAACCAAAAGGATCAGTTTAATATTGACAGACTTGTTAGTGACAGCAATCTTAAAGCAACCTTATTGCTACAAGAATAAAGCTCAAAGTCAGACGTAAAATAACTGAGGAAAGGCAATGATGAGGCTTTTTTTTAAGAAGTTGATTTTGCATTTTTGTAGTTTGGTATTTTTCAAGGCTTGACAAAGTATGGTTTTGCTCCATAGCAACATAACGGTATTCATATCATTTGGTAGACATTTTGAACTCATCTTCATGAACTGGGGTTAGTTACTTATCATAAAACAATAAGAAGTTCAAGGGTGGTCATACAGATCATTTACTTGCCTAACAGATATTTCAGTGCATTTTTAGTCCATATTAATAGGCCAGTTTCCACCATCAATAAATTGCAAATCTATTTAGTCCGTCAGTTAGAGTATTGAAAAATAATAGACACGTATTTTGTGTTTTTGTAAATCAATGGACATTGACAAAGATAAAACGCATCAAAACTCGGGAGTGGGGGCTCGTGACGTCAGACCGCACTAAAATTTATACTGCGGCGTGACGTGTCGAGAATTTTAAAAGCGACGTATCTTCGTCAATTTTATTTTTAGTAACAAAAGAAAAAATATGAATCAAATATTTTTTGTTAATCTAACTGACGGGCTAATTAGATTATTTCAGTACACAAGTCTATTCCGTTTCTAGATTTTAACTTAAGTAGTACTTGCATTGGTTTTGCGTGAGTTTCCAGGTTGCATGGATAAAAATCAAAACCTATTTGAAGTAGGAATGATTACATTGAGCATGTTGATGCTACATAATAATATATGCTCGACATTACTAAACACGTGTCTACATTCGTCGAAAAAAATCATAAATAAATGCTGTTTAATTGTAAGTATCTCGTTGTCGTCATTATTTAACAAAAAAAACTTTTTTTGTTAAATTTCTTCTTCAGTTTTTCATCCTTATAAAAGATTTTTTTACAGCATTTATTTATGATATAATTACGTGAAATATGATTGTAAATTGTAAATACTTCTCGTCAATAATTTATTTGTAAATGTTATTTGAGACCTTTCAGACAAATAAGATTTTGTATACAAGGTGGAAGGCACCAACACTAAAACGGTGACCAAATATTAAGTCCATCATTCCGAACCCATAGACATTTTTCGTCGCTTATTTTTTTTTTAATTCATTTTATTAAAAAACAGTTGTTACCTACAAAACTGCAATATAAGTATGGAAAAGCTGATTTACGAAAAATACCGATGTAACTTTCCTACGAGGGACGGTTCGGAAAAATGTACTTAATACGTGGTAACCGTTTGTGCGTTAATGCCCGTCCAACCTGGATACTTAGGCAGCGTTCCCACTGTGTCGTGACGGTTAATTTATCTTTCTTTTTAGTTGGTAAAAGTCGTGGACGACAGTAATCGCGTCGTCCTATATGTGAACACCTCCATTTAAATACACAAGTGACGACACTTAAAACTACACAATTATCTGTCGTCACGACAAAGTGAGAACGCGCCTTAGTAAAAAATATCATTCGCCGTCGTATATCGCACGAGATCAGTCATATTACGATCTAGTTAGCGTGAGATGTGCGACGAGATTGCTTTTCCATTCTAGCTGTTATGTCTCCAAAAACATTTACGAATAAGTAAAATCTATTGTTATTTTCTAACTTGTATCTAATTCTTCTCACTTCTAATCTTGAACAATGTTACACGAAGTATTCTGAATTATTAATTTAAAGTCAGTAGTGTTGAGCCTTTATGACGTTTCTTTTTTTGCTCAATTCACTTCAAATGAATACACTAGATGACACCTTCATATATGCTTAAATGAAAGTACGTTATTCGATACTCAACTTTCGGCAGCAAGTCGAAGGTTGAAAATACCACAGCCGGCTTCAATTACCGAAACCGAGGATAAGACATCCCGAAACCATTTAAAGTCCCGCTCGCACATATTATGAGCACGAGTCTCACAAGGGTTAGTTCTAATTTTGTCAAACTGGCGTTTACAACTTTGTCAAACTGGCGTTAACAACTTTGTCAAACTGGCGTTTACAACAACTTTGTCAAACTGGCGTTTACAACTTTGTCAAACTGCTGGTAAAAATAACGTAAAAGGATTATTTACAATTTAGTCAACTCAGCCACACAAATAATTCAGAATACTAACAATAAATGAAACACTAAAATACAATAGTAATAAAACCAATCTTACAGCTTTGTCAACCGACGAAAGCACAAGAAAATGTTGGAAGAAGACATCACCCCTCGAGGAGACTCGCCACAGCCCGCAGTCGTCTCAACCGTTGATCTATACGGGAAGTCCAACAAAGGTCTAGACGTTGTGGACGTCAACGTTGCTGACGTCGAGAAGGACGGCAGCGTCAACCCCGCGGGAGTTTCTGTAGCCAACTAATACGTATAACAAGATATTTTTAGCACTTTTTGTTTAAGATGGTGGACTATTTGGCGAATTGCACAAAATATTCGCGATACTGGCGTGTTAAAAAATATATCCTATTTTGTTTTGGAATCAGGTTATAAAGATGTACTTGTGTAACACAAATCACGATCCCTGTTTTAATTAATGAAATAAAGTTTACTTAGAAATGAAGCCAATATTTGTGCAAATGCACTAAATGGAATGCCTTTTATGTGATTGATTAAATTGATCAGGAGTTATATAATGAAATGTTAAGTTTTTTTTTTAAGAAAGATATTATTGTTTTCAATACTCTGATAGGTATGGGCCTCCTGCCATTGAGTATTAAATTAGTTTGGGATGAACTCTATGAAAAAGCAATATTTTAATAAGAGGTTGCTAAGAAGAATGTAATGGATGTTAATCATTCAAAGAATTTACGTACACTTAAAGTAGTGTTAAAAATGCCCCCTAAAATAACATTTTAGTAAACAGTGTTACCAGAGATAATAATTTCAGAACATATCTTGCCATATACAAAAATTGAAACGTCAATATTTACAAAAGATCTTGTTAAACGTGTTTTTGCTAAAAATATTTTTCTGAAACTTTAATAATCTTGAATGTCATTATTTTTTACGGGTGCTATTACATCCACTTTGAAAAAAAAATCTGAACGCATTATTATGCATTTTTGGAGAACTTGTGATTTTATTTAATTATTTATTGTTGTGCGGGCCTTCATATGTTTTGGCGCCGTACATTTCTTCATAAAGGTTTAGAACATTATTGCTTACCAAAATCGAAGATAGAATTTAAGTTTTTATTGATCATACCGTTTTTCGGTAAGTCGATAATGTGTGGAAATCTTACTATCGTCACATAATTGAATGGAATTTCACCTATAAAATTGTATGTCACTCGAACAAAGTTTGTAATTATTTCAATTTTTTTATTATCTTATCTATTATCAGCAATAATGGCACCTTAAAGGTTAGGGGACTATGTGCTTAAATATTTCGCATGCGTTTGTGGTGTTGCCAGAGGAAAAATATTACTAGAATGGTAGTTTAGATGTCTGCATTGATTTAAAGAAAAAACAAATGAACAAGAAAATCTGTTAAAATTGTACGCGTCACTGTCATAAAGCATTTTGTTATTTGTTTTTAGTAGAAAATAATAAAAATCTCAATAATCTGGCAACCCTGTGTGGTAGAAATAGATTTGTTTGTTCTTTTTTCAAATCAGCTTTTTTTTCTCTCATTTTATTTTCGCTTTTAGTATGATTTTGTACGAGTATTATTGTTAATACGATCTCGGTTCGTATATTTTCGGTGACTTTCACAACTCGTTTATAGGTGAAACAGATGTGAAACAAGGCTGTCGTTGGTTTAAAATGTTTGTTATGAGATCAGTATTGCGTTATGTTATGTGAGATCATTATTTTATCTTAAGAATCTAATACAAACGTTTTTCATGAACAACTTTGTTGTTTTATTTGATTTTGAAACCCTTATTTTATCTCTTGTGGGTAAGTTTTTGAAGCGTCGTCGTGCCGTCTTGACAGCGAAAATTGTAACTACAGTCCATTCACATTATTTTATCTCTGTTAGCAGCAATCCAATAGAAGCCATAAAGAAGTGTAAATAAAGATCAATCTTAACTGGTAGCTTAAGCAACGCCACCTAAAACTGCATACTTCAGACTATACTTTTTTAAAGTAAAATTAGGTACTCTATGGGACTGTATCACTTTCTTTTACTGAATCTTATTTGCACACATACAAGGTGTCGCTTTGCAATACTTTGCATCCTGGTCAAATTCAAGGTTATAAGGTTGTTATGTTGCTACAGAACATCAAACTGAACCACTTTCTCCATGAGACAAGTTCTATCGTAATCGCGAAAAAATAATCAACGGTGGGGCCGTACAAAATTCCAATACCTACTCGATCAATATGAGACAGAGAAAGTTATTCCTGTTTGATGGTCTGTATATATGTGAATGAGTGGATGGATGGCCAGGATGCAAAGGGCACCTTGTATGATTGATTGAACCGTGCGTGCTGCCGCGTGCGATAACACTGTAAATGTAGTTCTGAGCGACGGAATAGTATATTTTATAACGAGGGACTAAACGAAGCCATTATGTACCCGAGGTGGTTTGACTCCCGAGCTTGCGAGGGAGTCATTCAAAAGCGAGGGTATATTAAGTTGGCGTTTAGTCTCGAGGTGCAAACTGTACTTTTCACTTAGAGTGCGAGAAAAATAGTCATTTAAAACCGAACAAATTTACACTCGACAAAAATTCTGAACTGAGCGGTCAGTTTTTTCTTCTATCAGGTCAGTCACAGATTAACAATTTAAAACACAACACAAACTCTCAACATTGTCGCAATGAAGATGATCCACACTCCACAGATAATTAGTACCTACATTACTGCAGCGGCTAGCAACAGAGGCATTGCACATACTTTTCAAAATCAACGATGCACACAAACAACAATATTTTTTCTCGCGTTGAAGAAATCATTTGTTTTTTTTTTTTCAATAAACCGCTTTCTATTTGCAAGCCAATTCGAAATTTTAATAATACCTTTGATCCATTAAAAAAAAAACAAAAAAAAAAGTTAAGTACCTACTGTTTTGTGACCATGTTTCAGAGTAAAAGATCGTTCCATTTTTAAATTACTTTTTACTCCCTAGGGAATAAACGGTCACTGTAATCCCGCTTCGTAGGGCTATAATAGCGTACTTTTAGAGCATGAGAAGTGAAAAAGAATTTATTAGAGCATTGAAAAATGTGATTCCGTGCTGATGGATGAGGCGCAACGGCGCAACCCACACTGCAATTAATATTAATACCCGTGGCTAGTCATGGGCGCCGCCCCCTTTGGCGGCGGCGGCGGCGCGGCGGCGTGACGGAGTTTGCAGGAGTTGTTAAAAATTAAGCTACAGAATATCACTAGGAAAAACCCGCTTTATTAATCGCAAAACAAAAAAAGGTCTTTAATTTTTTCTCCATAGTCTCACCACATAACGTCATAGCCATGACCACTATATCGTCGGCAAACCGAAGGTGGATCATGTACTCGCCATTGACGTTGATGTCTAGACCTCTCCAGTCCTGAACCTTGAAGGCATCCTCCAGTGCAGCAGTGAACAGTTTCGGAGATATGACGTCTCACACCTCGCTGCAGAAGGATAGGTTCCGAGGTCTGATCCTGAAGTCGGACTGACATGGTGGCGTTTTTGTACAAATACTTCAATACCTCAAAGTAATGATAGTCGTAGTCGAAATAGTCAGTAGTAATGATAGTAGTAGTCGAAGTATATTTGGCACTGTTGGAGAGACTGCAGTACGGCCCAAGTCTCGATTAAATCGATGACTTTCTAGTAGGCCATATCGTCAAACAGAGGGGCAGGTTATACTCTTCGGTCTTCTGCATAATCTGCCGCAGCGGCTTGTGCGGTAGACTGGATATCGTCAAACCTATATCGGTACGAGTATTGTCGGCGTGTTTATGCTCGTTTTTGGTGCGCATTAGCGCACTTTTTGCCATACGCGCAACGCGCTTATAAGCTCGTGCAAGCGTGACGCACGAGGGACACACCTTAATAAACGCGTATGCGCGCGTTCTGTTTTTTTAAGCGCTAAATGTGGCGAGCACGTAAGCGCGTAAGTCCATAAGAACTTAAACGCGCAGTAAGAATTCACCAGTTTGCAACCGCTCTTTGGTGTCGCTACACCTTTGTAGCTCTTTCAAGAAGTTCACATACAATGCTAGGTTTTAATAAAAATAAAATAATCTGAATTTCAAACTCGTGATGTTTGACGTCCGTCAAACATCACGAGATATGCGGTCCGTGTGACAACTTCAACTGGTCACCAACCGCTACATTATTTTATGAATCACAAAACCCAAAACTTGAAACAATGGGACCGTAGTTAACCCAGTTCTTTAACAATAAAATAGGTATGCATAAATACCTACTACAATAAAAATGTGAACCCAAAACCGACAATTTCACACAGACGCAACTCTCCGGGGCGGCTAGAAAAATGGGGCAAACTTCGAAGTATGATCAGCCGACCAGCACCTACCCTTACAAGATAAGGCGTAGACTTAACATGCTAAGTGTGCCTCGAAAGATCATCTTTGAGTCTATGGAAGGGATGCCCGCCTGGAACGAGAGGGGCATCCGAAATTCTGCTTTAAGAGGAGTACCTACTGATAGAGTGACCGATATCGCCTGGCCATATATTTGGCAAGTATATTTCTAACTTAAACTATTCTATCCTATTACGTTTATATCATAAAATCGATAAGTTTGTTTAAAGTTCTGGAGTGGCGACCGCGAACCGGAAGACGTTGTGTTGGAAGACCTCCCACTAGGTGGACCGATGACCTGGTGAAGGTTGCGGGAATTTCGCTGGATTCGAGTCCCACAGGACGGGTCAATGTGTCAACACTTGAGGGAGGCCACTTTCGGCTGAAATGAATGAATGAAGTTTGTTTAAGCCGAAAATTCTTTCAGAATTGCAGGATTATCACCGAGTTTCACAGGCAGGACGTCCCGGGATAGTTTAAATTGCGACCATAACGCGAACAAAGCTGCCAGCAAAATCAAAAAAATATTTCATTTGTAAACTGATTCACTCATTTTCCACGACCGATCCATAGTCACTCCAAATTGCCACACCAGTGTGACTATGGTTCATTTTATTTATCCATAGTCACACTGGTATCATCATCATTTCAGCCGAAAGACGTCCACTGCTGGACATAGGCCTCCCCCAAGTGTCGCCACATTGGCCGGTCCCTTGCGACTCGCATCCAACGGATTCTCGCAACCTTCAACAGGTCATCGGTCCACCTAGTGAGAGGTCTTCCAACACATCGTCTTCCGGTTCGCGCTCGCCACTCCAGAATTTTTCGGCCCCATCGGCCATCCGTTCTGCGAGCAATGTGCCCTGTCCACTGCCACTTAAGTTTGGCAATTCTTCGGCAACTTCACACTGGTATGACTAGGTACGGATAATTTAACCTGATCCGTAGTCACACCATCGCACCCTTGACCAAATTTGTATTTTTTATTTCGGTTGCTTTTATATTTCCCTGTACCGGTATTATAGTTTACAACCGGTAAACGGGGTATTAAGGGGAACCACCTTGAACGTTGCAGCCACGAAAATGGTCTTAGGAGATTGACTATCCGTAATTTAGCAGTTAGCAAAATGGCCATAAATGGTCAAAATGGCCATATTAGGTACACAAAACATTTTTTTGATGAAAAACGTTGAAAAAGCTTTTCTCATACATTTTGCTTGAAAGTTTACGTTTTTGGCGATTTCTGAGTTTTTTAGTACTCCTGGGTTGGTCCGATAGAACATTTTTATTAACCCCGACGCAAAAACGACGACGGGATGTTATAAGTTTTTCACTTCTTATGCTCTAAAAGTACGCCATTATAGCCCTACGAAGCGGGATTAAAGTGACCGTTTATTCCCTAGGGAGTAAAAAGTAATTTAAAAATGGAACGATCTTTTACTTTGAATCATGAATAATCATGATCACAAAAGAGTAACTTAACAAAGGTTTTATTTGAATTTCGAATTGGCTTGCAAATGGAAAGCGGTTTATAGAAAAAAAAAAAAAAAAACAAATGAACTCTTCAACGCGAGAAAAATTTATGGTTGTTTGTGTACAATTGTACATCGTTGAATTTGAAAAGTGTGTGCAATGATGCCTCTGTTGCTAGCCGCTGCAGTAATGTAGGTACTAATTAACTGTGGAGTGTGGATCATCTTCATTGCGAAAATATTGAGATTTTGTGTTGTGTTTTAAATTGTTAATCTGTGACTGACCTAAGAGAAGAAAAATCTGATCGCTCAGTTCAGAATTTTTGTCGAGTGTAAATTTGTTCGGTTTTAAATGACTATTTTTCTCGCACTCGAAGTGAAAAGTACAGTTTGCACCTCGAAACTAAACGCCAATTTAATATACCCTCGCTTTCATTGCCTCCCTCGCAAGCTCGGGAGTCAAACCACCTCGGGTATATAATGGCTTCGTTTAGTCCCTCGTTATAAAATATACTATGACGTGTCTGTGTGTGTGTATGTATGTCTAGCTTCTTAATTATTTAATTTAATTTTACTTGTCAGTATTAGAAACAGGATCAATTGGCATCTAAAAAATATTTTGTGTAAAATGGTCATTTTCTTGCCAACTGTAGGTACATTTTTTCGGAAATCTGTGAATAGAGGATTTTTCTGTGGCTGCAACAGTTAAGGTAGTTCCCCTTACTGCCCCATTTACCGTATCCACACGGTTGCAAACTCTATTATCAGTATAAATATTAAATTAAATAATACCAGTAAGTACGGAGAAATTAAAAAAAGCAACCCAATTAAAAGACACAAACTGGGTCAATGGTGTGATTATGGATCAGAAAGAAAGAAAAATATTTATTTGACGTCAGTTCCTAAAGCAAACACACATTAATATAAAAAGATACAAAACAATGAGTAAAACAGTAGAAATGTGCTGTGTGCCTCACGGCTGCGCCAAAAAGGTCCATTTCAGCATTCATGCCAGACAGGTGATGAAGCTGTCTGACGCTGGTCTTCCAATGAACCTTGAGAGGGTATACGTTACGGAAAAAACGGTTTCAAACACATAAACGTTAAGTTCATTTTAATTTATTTTTATAAATAAGATAATGTTCTAAAAATACGTTACGATGTTAAATCAAAGCGACAGTGACAATGAATTGTTAAGGTATTACGAAGCACGCGAGCAGTCTAACTATGTATTTGTTAAGTTTCTTGGTTGTGTCGCACCGCTAGCACGGACTGCATCATTGTGTAAGAGTATCATAAAATATATTAGATTTTTGCTATAAAAGTGTTCAATTTACCCAAACCCTTCATGAATTGTCGGATTCCATCAGTCTAAATGCTGCCGCAATTACATATAAATAATTTGCTTCCAACGAAAATTATCTAAAAAACTTATGAAGAATTTTCAACGTGGAGAAGTGCGAAAGGACGGAAGGAAGGAAGGAAGGAAAATAGACAAGAAGTACTGATTCTGGAATTGATAGGTCAATTCCAGAATCAGTACTTCTTGTCTATTTTGATTATTTATCCAAGACAAAGAATCCGAATACACTTTGGTGCATATACCTACTCAAAACTGAAAGCTACAATAAGCATCAAACACAGCATTGAAATAAATAGATTCACGAAATTACTGGCTTTTTTAAAAAGAAAATCAGAAGCGCATTGCGCAAAGAAGTCTAAAATTTTTACGACTCAAAATGTGGAAAAATTCATTAATGATCTCTTGACGAAATTTTTCTGGTCACAAAAGTAAGTATACATGATTTAACTATGAATATTTCGTATCTTAGTAATGGTAATTATTCTATATATTTACCTGTTTTTTATCTTTGTTACAGGTGGCCTTAATGCTTGCCGCGGATGTGAACTTGTAAACATAAAGGTGGAGGACGATGAAAATCATTCCAATGAGTTACTGCTGATTAACGTAAAGGAAACTAAGACAAAGAAAAACTGATAATTCATTGTACAAGGACAATATACTAAAATCATTCTTATATACCCGCTCACACATGGAAAACAATAGATTTTTTATAAACTATCGGAATGGAAAATGTACTCGACAAGCCATCGGCAAAAATAAAATTACTGTAGTGTCCGACCGAAACAGGATTTTCAGCCGAAATCGAAACCGAACCTTCGGTCCTGGTCCCAGTTTCGACCGAAACCGAAACCGAAACTTATTTAAATTTTTATAGCATGTTAAATCTTTTGTATTTTTACGCATATACATATAGACAGTAAACACGTGTAAAAAAATAAAATGCAAAAATTAAAGTACCTATGTTACAAAAGTAGTTATTAATTCGTAAAATTAACAATTTAAATAAAAAAAGCCTTAGATGTATCGATACTGCTTTTAAAAAAAAAAAAAATGCCAAGTAGGATTATTTTCTTTTTGTGTCATTTTTTACCTGAAAGAAATCAGTCTTAAATAATAAATAAATAATATCTCACAGATTAAAATACAAAAACCACTAAGGTAAACATACCAATGGCAGTCATTATTAAAAGGAAAATTAGTTCAAGTAAATAGTGAAGTATAACTAGAAAACTCACGTACAGTACTACTGTACTACGCGTCCGAATTGACTAAGCACCTGGCGTACTAAAGGGAAAAAACACGACATGACTGAAGGTCATTCACGGTAATAGTTAAATCACCGGAGGTAGTTGTGTATCGGATTTACGGGGCGGTTCGAATACAGGTACAAAATTGCATCCAACAACAATTACTTACAAATAGAGTAATGTTTAAATCACACACATCTTTTAGGGCGCCTTCAAATTTGCCGCAAAGTGCCACGCGGTGTCAGCGCGGCTGTAGCGCTGCCGCCTCGCTGCTTGGTTAATCCAGATAATTAAAAAACGCATGACTGCAGCGCTGCAGCCGCGCGTCAGTTCATGGATCGACTGGATGTGACGATGCGCACGTAATTTTTGTTCAGGTCTAAACATGAACAAAAATCAGGTTGAACAATGTATCGATGAGGTTGAGAGTCGTTCAGCGATATGGGATTCGAAGTCAAACAAGAACGGTAATAAAATCAAAAAGAAATAGTATTTTGAAGGATGTATTCTGTTTTCCAATATGCCGTGGTGTCACCGCGCGGCTTCGGCTAATTTGAAGGCGTTCTTAAGTGTTTCATTAATTTCTACATAAATTCATATTGTACAAGTTCTAGGGAATAACTCAACAGAACCAAGAAAAATATCCAATGAATTCTATTCTATTACAACTTACAACCTATTTATTTTCCACTGTAGTACAAGACACTAATGAATGCCATAAAAATACATCATCATTAATCAAAAGTAAAAACAAATATTTACCTAATAATGTTTGCGCGAGAAAAACCACAACCTCAAATCGTCACGATTACGCTGGCTAGCAAACACAACTGGCAATCACGTTCACTCACTCAAAGTAAGCCGAATGATGCGTGACAATTCACGAACACCTAGTTTCGGCGGGGCCGAAGGTTCGGCCAATTATTGGCCGAAACCGAAACTGTGGCCGACACTAGATTTTTGGCCGAAACTAGCCGAAACCGAAACCGGAACCGAACCTTACTATGTTTTCCTGAATAGTTTTTTGTTAGTCGAATGACCGCCACTCCTGAGCAAAGACCTGATCCTTCACCAGTTCCACATTTCTTGTTGTTGTGCGTCTTCTCACCAATCTACGAGGAAGCCAGTCATCGACCCCGTCTAGCTGGCCCAGGGCTCTTAGCCATGCGACTTACAGGCTCTCATTACCATTTTATTCTTGTGAACGTTGCCAATAAGCGTCTTCATTCTTAAAAATATATGCGGGGCAGTCTTTGAGGAGCTCGTGGCTAAATAATATCAGCCGCTCAGGTCGATCTTTAGGTTAAGCCATGCTTGCCTAGGTTGGAACAGGCCCGCAACCCCGGCAGGCTTCGGCCCTTGCGGGCCCCTCTCTTTATGCTGACATCTCTATGAGGCGCGCGTGGAACAAAACGCGCCGTCGACACGGCCTGTCGTCGTTAGACGGACGGACGGCTAGCTAGCCCATAGCTAACCGTCCACAGGCCCGCGTCTACGGTGGCCGGTAGCCACCACGTGGCCCCCGACGCCCGGTGCGTCTCCCGCGGCGGCTGGGAAGAGAAGCTCTCTCCCTCTCGCGTTCCGCCACCTCCTTCGCTAGCATGACTGCTTCGCAGAAGGAGGTGACGGCTTCCCATTCCGTCTCGCTCCGGACCATGGATTGAACCAGGGCCGGACGCGAGAGGTTGCTGCCGCCGATCGCCGCTACGAGGACACGGCGGTGCTCCACCCACGCAGTTCAGACCTCCACCGTGTCCTCCGGTCGATCCTCGCAGTGGAAACACCCGGGCGTTTCCTCCCGCCCGATTCGGTGCAGGGATCTCCCGAAACATCTGTGTCCGGTGAGGACCTGCGTCAAGATGTGAGGACACCGTGGCGCCTCTCCAGCCACTCCTCAAAGAGGGGACTTAACGCCACTATCGTGGCGTGCCCTATACATGACCACCCTTTTTTTTTCCGAGTTTCCTCCGTGCCTCGGAAAGCACGTTAAGCTGTTGGTCCCGGCTGTCATTTGGCCAAGTCGTTACAGGTAGTCAGTGTCAAAGTCTGACACCAGTCTTACCAAGTGGTATCGTATTTCCCAGTATTAACTGGGTCATGGAGGTCAGATGGGCAGTCACTCCATGTAAAATACTGGTATTTAGCTGCATCCGGTTAGACTGGAAGCCGACCCCAACAGAGTTGGGAAAAGGCTAGGCAGATGATGAGTCTTTGGGGACTGTTCATAAAGGTGAAAACTAAGTAATCATATCTGCTACGAGTTGTGCCCCGCGAACGCCTGGTGCTACGCCGTAGCGCATCGGCTACGAGTTCTTCAAAGCGTTAGGTGACGGTCACGCGAGATCCATGACTTTTGTTCACCCAAAAGTGCGCGCCTAAGACAGAAGTTCTCACTTTAATAAATGGTGTAAAACACCGCTTAACGAAGTCGAAAGGCACTTGTTCTCCCCGTCATAGCGATCATAGCGATCATTTTTTTGTTTTACACCACTCCTGGGAACCTTCTAGTTACGGAGTTATTGGGGGTCAAAGTTCGTACATTTTGACAATTTTTTTTTTAATACAAGTTTTATTGTAATATTTTTACTTGAAACACCTCTACGACCCCCGCACCATTCACTCCATCCACCAGCACAATGTTTCATTGAGTTTTACCCAAAACATGATTTTTCACCCCAAAAAAGAAGTCGTTTCCCAGCAATTATTTTTGCGTAACAATACTTAAGTAGTTTGATGTACAGAATGCTTGGTTAACGGCTTCGTAATGCGGTTATTTACATCCTGTATATGTCTTTGCAGGCGCCTAATGCTGATTAAGAAAATGTACAAACACAGATTCGGTCCAGAGCGTATGGAACGCATCGACCGAATGATCGAGTCAGCTAACGCGACCATGTACTCGAAGCTGGCAAATTGTGTCTTAGACCTGAAGAAACAAGAGGGTACCAAAGACTCGAAGAAGAAGAAAGGCTGGTCTGAGAGCGAATGGAAGAAACATATGGATTATATCGGGAATATTGCTACGCCTAAGAAGAAATTTGATCCGCCGCCAATTAAGGTATATTCAACATACATGTATGGCATATTTATACTATAGGTACGACATTTCTATGCTGCACAAACGATGGGGCACTTCATTTCGTGTCCTGCGTGTCCTATTGTTTGTTCACTTCAGGAACAGGATGCAACCGAAAGCGCCAAACTAGTAGCTCAGCTCTGGGCCGACACAATTTATGTTGCCAATCCATCGACACTTTAAGAAGAAGTAAATCATGCCACTCACTCGGGCACTCGCAAAACGATTAAAGAAATCATCGCGAGGAAACCGGTTTCTCTTAGAACCAAATATCCCAAGAAGGGATGGATTACAGCCCTCATAGAGATGTATATAGGCGCACTGTACGATGCAAATTCATGGCACAGTGCTTTAGTGTTTTTTCCCTCGACCCCTATTACTTGCATCTTAAACATAACTCATACTCTTGCCTGTAATTTATTTAGGATCAGCGCAGCAGCATGTCTTCTTTCTTCCATACGTCTCTATAACTCGTCATCTCATCAGACACCTCCTTTCTTGCCATACCATTCTTTATTTATAGTCCATTCATCGTTTTTTTTAATCTTAAACCTTCTTGTTCATGAACTACTACGGGGAAATAAAGGGTGTAAAACACCTCTTCACGAAGCCGAAAGGCACTTGTTCTCCTCATCATTGCAATATTTTTTTGTTTTACAACATACCTGGGAACCTTCTAGTTACGGAGATATTTGGGGTCAAAGTTACAACTTTTTAACAAATTTTTTTTAAATGCACGTTTTTATTGTAAGATTTTTACTTTAAACATCTCTACGACCCCCGTACTATTCAATCCACCCATCAGCACAATGTTTTAAGTACGTAACATTGAGTTCTACCACAAAACATGAATTTTCACCCAAAAAAAAAAGTCGTTTCCCAGCAATCATTTTCGGATAAAGTTACTTAGTTTGATGTACAGAATGCTTGGTTGACGGCTTCGTGATGAGGTGGTTTACACCCTGTATATGATGTAAAATAAGTACAATTGTTACCACGTAGGTACATACTTATACGTGCGTCTATTTTTACTCGAAGAACACAGACATATGCTTATTACTTATTGTTGATGTCTTTGCAGCGAGGTAAAGTGGCACCGTTGGAACAGTTGCTGCCACGAATCATGGGCATATCTCTCATGCCCAGCTTCAAGTGTTACATCAGACAGTCCAAAGACAAATGGTACAGGGACCCAATAAAGGTAAATATTATGTTCATTTTTAATATTCTTTTTTATAATCCCATATTGTCCCACTTCTGGGCAAAGGCATCTCTCAGGCCAATCTGTAACAAACGCCTCTAAGCCGTCACGCCAGCGTGTTCTAGGCCTTCCTCGGCGACGACGCCCGTCTTCTGGCACCCACTGAGTGATGACTCTAGCCCATCGCTCCTGATGCATTCTACAGACATGGCTCGCTTTTTATTTAGAAAAAAATATTTGATGCTCACATGGGAAGCTTAGTTTCTACTGTGACTTCCAAGATCCGATGTTGAAGTCATAAGAGTAAAAAGAATCAGAAGTACTATACTCAGTCTCGCATCAATACGCGGGCGAAAATTCTATAACTCTTGCTCGTACTACTACTAATTTTGTTGTATGAGTAAACTGAGTAGTGTAGTGATTGAGATGAAATAATTATCCAGGGCAGGGATTACAAACCGGTACAAATTTCGGTTCTGGTTCTTCATTTAGGTTCATAAAAAGTTCCTCTTTTCCTTACGGTTCCGGTTCCGGTATCGGTTTCGGTTCCGGTACCCTTAAATCGAATGTTAATTATACCGGTTCCTTGTCACCCGATTTAAAGGTTCCTTACAGAAGAGGGGATGGCGTTCGGAGCGTGCTTAGCATACCATACTTTTTTTTAGTTCTCCTTCGTTCCGCACCTCAAAAAACAAGTTTGGTCTCGCTTAGCCTACCGGTAAAATAAAGGTTCCATTTTAGGTTCTGGTTCCTGTTCCGTTATTAGTACCTATTGATCGATACCAATAGGTACCGTACCGATCAATATAGGTTCCGATGAACCCAGTACTTATGGTACTGGTATTTTGGAAGACCCAGTAAAATAAAGGTTCTTAAAGGTTCCAATTTAGGTTCTGGTTCCTGTTCCAGTATAGGAACAGTTTTCAATCCGAAATGCAGGGTGACTAGATCTGGAACCGACATAGCAAATTCGCATGTTATAGAGGATCAGAGGAGGTCATTTCATTTGCTAATTGTTAGACCTTATTAATCTTATAATAGAGACTTTTTACATACGATGTTTTTAGTTTGGAAAAAAGCCTAGTATCTTACTTTAAACCCTAGTTGGAGGGTATTTTATTAACCGACTTCTAAAAAGAGGAGGTTATCAATTCGTCTGTATGTTTTTTTTTTTTTTTTTTTTTTTTTTTTTTTTGTGTTTGTTACCTCATAACTTTCGACTGAGTGAACCGATTTTGATGATTCTTTTTTTATTTGAAAGCTGGTGCTTCCCATGTGGTCCCATTTTATTTTGCTGAAGATCTGATGCTGGTCTTCGGAGATATACAATGGAACTCTTCAAAAATGTACGGCAAATCTGCAGTGCTTGCTGTTAACGCTTGTAGGTTTATTGTTTATACAACATCATGACATAATATCACGCCTGTATGCTCTGAGGGGGTACGCAGATGTGTACAATACACCCAGATTTCGACAGTGGTTGTTACCACAGTACTTTCGACTGGGTGAACGGATTTTGATGATTCTTTTTTAATTTGAAAGCTGGTGCTTCCCGTGTGGTTATATTTTAATTTGCTGAAGATCTGATCCGGGTCTTCGGAGATATACAATGGAACTCTTCAAAAATACACGGCAAATCTGCAGTAACTGCTGCAATCGCTTGAATGTTTATTGTTTATACAAAATCATGACGTAACATCACGCCTGTATGCTCTGAGGGGGTACGCAGAAGTGTACAATATTCCCAGATTTCGACAGTTAGGTGTATTAAGTTTCATTTATTGGGGATAAGCCTATTACCTTGACATGTATTGTTATTTTATTGGCAAGGGTACCTACTTCAAGGGTAGTTTGATGAGAATTTGGTTAGGTTCTGGTTATGGGATCCATGACAAAGGAACGGAACTCTTCAATTCTTAGAAGCAAATTAACGATACTCGGCCAAATCTTTTAAAGGCTATCCGGATATTTGAGTCACGTACCATAACGTCGTTATTAACCGACTTCAAAAAGGAGGAGGTTCTCAATTCAATGTTCCCCGATTACTCGAAGATGACTGGACCGAATTTGTTTTTTAATTGTTTGAAAGGGTATACTTCCCAGAAGGTCCCATAATCATCAAGTCAGGATCCTGATAGTGGGATCCTGGAGAATAGAGGGAACTCCTCAAATTTTATAGGCACACCAGAAGCGATTTGGGTAGTTTTAGAAAGAGTACTTTCTCGGAGTGATCCCATTTAAATTTGGTAAAGATTAGATGAAGAACTTCGGAGAAAGGCAACGGAACTCCTCATTAAATGTAGCAAATTTGTGTCTCTTACTGGGATTGCTGAAATTTCATGTCTGTCTATTGTTTACACCAGTTCATAACAAAAAATCACGCTGGTATGCTGTGAAAACCCTATACACATGTGAACCACTAAAAAGTGAAAAATAAAAACTTTTTTGCAAAAAATAAAACCGACTTCACACAAAAAAGTGAAAAATAACTTTAGCTTCAGAAGTCGGTGACAAAAAAACTAAATCAATCAAATAAAGGTCACCGACTTCTGAAGCTAAAGTTATTTTTCACTTTTTTGTGTGAAGTCGGTTTTATTTTTTGCAAAAAAGTTTTTTTTAATCACCAATTTTATGACTACCAACAAATAATAAAAAAACTACTACAACAATGTAAATACATAACAAATAATAAATTATAAAAATTTACATATCTTCCAAACGATAAAACTTTAGCTAGTGAAAGTAAGGTTCATTATTTAATAAATTACTTCCTATACGCGAATTTGTGATGGATAACTGTCATCAATAAAAAACTAGTTTTGTATGAAACAAAAGTTCTAAATTGTCACGTTTCCGAAATTTATGGCGTTTCGCGTTGTGGTCAATTGATATACGTTTTATGCGTGTCCGATTAAATCCAAGTTGTGCTGAAGATGCCATCGCTGCCAAGCAAGCAAGCAAGCTCATATCTCGGAAACGTGACACTTTAGAACATTTTGCCTTATATATATATAAAACTTGTTTGTATTGATACCAGCAATTGATTAATATAATGTCTTATGCGTGGCCGCTACCTTGAAAAAAAAAAACAAAATGCGCACCCTTAGTGATGGAACCGTTCGGGGTGCTTAATTGAATTAGTACTGCACTGAAAAAAAAAAAGATGATCATTGCCTCGCAACTCACCTATTTGTAGGGATCAAATATTAGTTCTCCCAGTAGTAATACTATAAGTTTATTTTTTATCAAAGAAACAAACAATAGGCTTGTGTCCTAAAAAAATCTAATTAGTCCGTCAGTTAGATTATAAAAAAATTTTTGACCCGTATTTTTTCTTTTGTTACATAAACCAAAATTGACGAAGATACGACGCTTTTAAAATTCGCAATACGTCACGCCGTGCTATAGTTTTTAGTGCGTTGTGTTGTGACGTCACGAGCCCCCACTCCCGAGTTTTGATGCGTTTTATCTTTGTCAGTACTCAGTGATTTACAAAAACAAAAAATACGTGTCCATTATTTTCCAATACTCTAACTGACGGACTAATTAGTTTTGCAATTTATTGATGGTGGAAACTAGCCTATTGGATCAAACAAACCGAAGACCCACAAACTAAGTACCGCTTGTATCTTGTGGCCAAAAAAAAGTGAACGTGTTACATGTTAGAACACTGTATTATATATTATTATAGCTAGCTTGTATTGTCCCACTGCTGGGCAAAGGCCTCCCTCCATTCCTTCCAACGATCACGATTCCGTGCCATTTCTTTCCAATTCTCAAGGAAGACATCTAGTTCGTCCTGCCATCGCCTTCGTAGTCTGCGCGACCCCGTGTCACTGTGTCACCATTCCTGAGCCTTACGGGCCCACAGTTTGTTCGGCATGCGACAGACATGTCCTGCCCAGTCTAATTTAACTAGGGCGTTTGAGCCACGTCAACGATTCGCGTACTGATTAGAGCACTGTAATACTTAACTATTTTCATAATTAGAGGGGGCAGATAAACACGGGACATGTAGACAATTGTTTACTTGGATGTTTTGGAAGTATTCTGTGAGTCTTATTAAAATTATTTCATTTTTCTATCCTCCAGGTGCCTCCAAATGCCCTAAAATATAAAATATCGGAAAGAACGGAGAAGCTAGCCCATCCGAGAGTTTTAAAAACCGAATACTAACCGGAAAACCACTACAGCAGCAGCTTTACTTACATTAATCACCATCTGGAATCTACCTAGTACCTTCGTAAACATACACTGTGAAACCTATAAGTATCGTCTAGTGAATCAAAATAGGAAATCGTTAATAAAAATATTGTATAAAATGTCAATTATAGTTATGCAAAAGATAAAGTTATATTTACTCCAAGATAAACAGCCTTCTAAATATCCACCAGCTTTTTATTTTAAGATGCGACGAAACACAACATGATTCCATTCCCATCCCATTGTCATTTTGACAAAATTTGATTTATTTTTTATTTTTTCAAAATGAATAATAAGCAAATTGTTGTGAATTTGCTAAATTCACAATGGTCGATCATTGGTTGATCAATATTCTCGTAATAAAATTGTGTTTTAATCACATTGTTCTATTGCCATCATTATAAAACCCGTAAGTACAAATGGTTTTCGAAATCTAGTACTAAATGCGAACATTATTCTAATCATGCCAGATTTCATTTTTATTATATTTTTACACATTTGTCAATATCTACGAGATTACCATTCTATGACATTTCTTTAAATGGAGGATGGACACTCGCTTCTGCTTAGCCCGTCATTTCAAAAAAATGGTCATATGAAGAGTGTTTCCAATCTTACAGTGGTTTGTCGAATGCTGTTATAGTGAAATCTTACTAAGTCTCACACTGGCATGGTGGAAGGGTATATAAAACGCTATTGTGTAGCCTTACTAATGCCATACCAACTTATAATTTTGATTAAGTACTTTGTTGTCCAAGTAACAGCGCCTGGGTAACCTGCGAAATTCAATTTTATTTAACGTTTTGCAATTTGCCGGTCATTGTCAGGCTTTATGTTGAACAAAATACGATTCGCGGCCGTAATATATGTGTCACCGTGAAATGGTCAAATACGTTATATTGTAATATCTCTAGCGATATTGTAAAATCTCGAAATATTGTCAAATGAACATGCGGAAGTATCTCTGCCCCCATAATCGGGACTTGGGGCACCCCCCCGTTAGGTTAGTTAGGTTCCTTTAAACCCTACACCCGGAAATAGGGGCCCCGCGAAGCGGGGCTCCGTCGACTAAGCTTTTTAGGGGAATATAAAGTGTTTTAAGGTTAGGTTATAATAATCGGTATTTCTAAGGAATGGTACATATCTTTTCATGAGAGTTGTACCACTGGGCAAGGGGGACCCCTCCTTCCCTCCACACCGCGTGAGTTGACTACCATCGCATGCATTTCACGAAAAATAATGCGTTTTGTTGTAAGCAGTATGTTCATTTGACAATATTTCGAGATTTTACAATATCGCTAGAGATATTACAATATAACGTATTTGACAATTTTACGGTGACATATGCATTATCAGAATGGGGTGGGCAATTGTGGAACTAATGGCGCTAGCACCGCTTGAACCGAAACATCGTCGTCATTGGTTGAAAATCTGTCAATGTCATTTTATATTTCAAAATAGTTTGACCTTATTGGTTAGATTGGGTCTATTCGGTGGACGCGCATCCACAATCAGCTTTGACGGCCGACCCCATTATAATTATGAATACAACCCTCTTGAGTTATTACCAATCAAATAGTTATTCAATGACTATTTGATGAAAAAGTGGGGCATTCAATGCGGTTTAAAGATGATAACTCAGTAAAGCCATATTTTTACGGTCGCGAATAATATTTTAATCAACATACTACCTGTTACTGCAAAAGCATAGCATAATCAGCTTATAATGTTCCCACTGCTGGAACATAGGCCTCCCCTCTATGAGCTGTAATATGCTATAATGGCCCATAACCCACAACGCGGGCCCAGTGCGGGTTGGTAGATGTCGCATGTCTTAGAATTTTCGGCGCTAGGGCATGCCGGTTTCCTCACGATGTTTTCCTTCGCCGTTTTGAGAGCAGCAGTAATGAAATATACTACTGTATACCTACTACACAAAGTAATGACACTGTCTGACCAGAAAATTGCAAAACACGTAAGAAAATTTGTATTATACGGGCTACCCTGGCGCTTCCGGGGTCAGTACTTTTTTCCTTTTTGGGGTACAGCCCGGCTAGCATGGGCAGGGGATAAAAATTTTATCCACCGTTTATTTCCACTTTTGTTTGAATTTTGTCCCTTGTCAGTGGAAATAACCGGTGGATAAAATTTTATCCCCTGCCCATGCTAGCCGGGCAGTACAGACCCCGTATCCACAACGCTTCGATTCGGGAAGTCGTACGTTTTTCCCTCTCGTTTTCGTTATGCCAAAAAAGGATAGACACGACTTGTCGAATCGAAATTAATTCCGAGCGTTTGTGAATACGGGGGCAGAAGTTTAAAACTAAACAAGTTTTGAAGGCGCTATAGTAATATTCAACTATGAATCGGACGATGGTCTTTGAACGTTTGCTATACTCGTATAATAAATAAGTATAACACCTATTGGTCCTCCGACAGTCTTGGAAGCAACACGTATACTTACAAGTTTTACTATTGAAATAAAATTGAATCCGGAGGTAACGAGCGCCAAGTAGGTACACCGGACATTATCCCAGTGCTATAAGTGAAGGTGCACACAAATAGTTATAGTGAATTATTGGTAACTGTGCAAGTGACATCCAACATGGCTGACAACGACACACTATTGCATGCGTCTACAGAGAGTTATGTGTCTACTGCGAAGCTGTTAAGAAAAGTTCTGTTTACAACACTTTACGTTATTTTCGCGATGACAATAGCTACATTGATATACGGAGTGACATCATGGTGGTTGATTAAAAAGTTTCGGAGTTACAGAAACTATGTGTTTCTAAACGCAATTTTAGTCAGTTTTTTTCTGTTTCTGAAAACTACGTTCTACTCTTATATAGCCGATAACCCTTTGATAAGCTTAAACCGCGATTTTATGCAGTTTGTAATGATAACTATTTTTCTAACCACGTACTTGTCAACAGTGAAGCTGTATTGGTTGATAGTTATATGTCACATGTTTTACGTGGACTTTGTAAAAGTGTTTGGACACATCCAGAGGAGATATTTAAAGAGTGGCCTCTTCTGTTGGGCTGCTTCTTTATTAACTAGTTTAGTTTATATTTTTGTTATTGATGCTGTTATAAACTCTAACTCAGATATCAGTTATGCAGTATTTTATGTATCTATTTTACCTATGATTTTAAACGGTTTGCTTTATATTATAACTGTATGTACACTTTTTAGTAGTAGTTCGAACGCCAGCGCACACGATACGAACAAATGGCGTCGCCTGTACATCGCGACTTTGATATTTGTATTGAGTGAGGTCTACATATTCTTAAGTAATGGTTTATGGTATACCAATCCCAGTGCAATAACAACATTTCTGGAAGGTGTAACAAGTCTATGCTTCTCTATAGTACTGAACGTTTATTTGGTTGTTGATAAAAGAAATCGAGAAGTGTGGCATGAATTTTTTGTAAATAAATTAAATGAAAGGCAAAAGAATCTCGATATCAAAATGGAGGAAGGGAAGGAGGAAGCCAAGTGCGAGTCAGACTATACCATGAAGAGTTCCGTACCATCATACTAGGAGCCCTCTTTAATTTTCGATTTATTTTTATTTGATCATAAAGCGGCAACAAATTTATTTGTAATATAGCTGCAACAGAAATCATCATTGTGTGAAAATGTCAACTGTCTACGTATATTACGGATCATAAGATACAGCACACTAAGAGACACAAGGACGGACAGCGGAGGCGTTGAACGCTATAAGATTGACGCATTGCTGGCCACACAGACGCTGCGTCATCGCAGCGTTACGACGATGCAACTGAGCGCTTTCGCTCCGGCGCCGGCGCGGCGACGCAATAAATTCACGCACAGCGAAAACGCTGCCGTCGCGTGACAAGTGACAAATGCAGACGTTGGAGAAACGCTAACGCTCGTATAACTCCAGCAGTGGGATCGGGGGCCTATGGTTATTTGTATGTAAAACGACGCAGCGACAGCGCTACGTCGACGCAATGCTGACGCAACGCGCCTTGTGGACATAGTTCTAACTTGGTGTGGAGATTTTATGCCAAAATGTTAAATGTTATTATGTAATGTCAAAATATTACCAAGATCATGACCAGTTTGGTAGTCTTAGATAATCATTTAAATAATGGCAATCAGGATCCAAAAAAAAAACAAGTTTTAAAGCAGTGTAATTAATTTAACTATGATAACTACTTTGAACAAGTTTTACAAAACTGGTTTTTACTTTATAAAAGTAAACCGTAAACAAGTCGTAAACTGTACCGAGCTCGGAACAAAGGTCCCTTGTAAATTTACCTCATCTAAAAGCTTTAGTTCGCTTTGAACAAGTTTTGAAGCGTTTGGTTACTTGGTTAGATTATAACTATTGGTCCACCGATAGTCTTAGAAGCAACACGTATATATGCGTTAATATTGAGATAAAATTGATTAAAACTGTTGTTTTGAGGTTCCCGGAAGGCAACTCATATCACCGAACACCACAGTGCTAAAAGTGAAGGTGCTCAAATACGTATTTGTAATCTTAGAGTGAATTAATCGCAATGGAAACTGTGCAAGTGACGACCACCATAATTCCTGTGAACGACACACTAGAGCATGCTTCTACAGTGAGTGATTTCCGTACTGATAACACGATTTTCTACATTTCGTTCGCGCTGACAACAGCTACGTTGATATACGGAGTGGCATCGTGGTGCGTCATCAAGAAGTTTCGGAATTACAGAAACTATGTGTTTCTTAACGCAATTTTAGCATACTTTTTACTTGAACTACTAATTATGATCATCTTTCAAATAGCCCGGAATCTTAATAACGGCAATACAATGCATATGGTGTTTGCAGCAACAATTGTATTTGTTCTTATATTGTACTTAAAAACAGTGAAACTTTACTGGTTGATAGTTATAAACCACATGTTTTATGGAGAAATTGTTAAAGTTTTCAATGGGCATATCCAAAGGAGATATCTTAAAAGTGGCCTGTTTGGTTGGGCTGTCCCTTTGTTTACTAGTTTTATTTATACTGTTGTTATTAGTGCTGTTATTAATTTAAAATCAAATGGAGAGTCTGTATTATTCTTTTCATTTATTTTACCTATGATATTAAACAGCCTACTTTATATTGTTATATTATGTTCGCTTTTTTGTAGTTCGAACTCTTCGAACGCAAGCATACACATACTCGTAGCTACGAAAAAATGGCGTCTCTTGTACATCGCCACTTTGATATTTATATTGAGCGACGGTTTTATGTTCTCTTCTGCTATTTTAGCCTATTACAGTCCCAGTACATATTATTTAAATAATTTATTACATTTAATTAACTCGTTAATACTAAACGTATATTTGGTATTTGTTAAGAGAAATCGAGAATTGTGGTCTGAATTTTATGTAAAAAAATTAAATGAAAGGCAAAGGAATCGCAGTGTGTCTCCAAGTGTTCATGTCATTTGATGTATCTATGACAAGAAGAAGCTGTCTTTATTTTCACCACTAGCGGACGTCACGCGGTTTCACCCGCGTAGTTCCCGTTCCCGTGGGAGTGCGGGGATGAAATGTAGCCTATGTTACTCGTGGATAATGTAGCTTTCGAATGGTGAAAGAATTTTTAAAAACGGTCCAGTAGTTTTTAAGCCTATTCATTACAACCAAACAAACAAAGTTTTCCTCTTTATGATATTAGTGTAGATGTAACAAAAATTACATGACATGACGTCATAAAGCAAAGTACCTTTTTTTGAATCATTGTAAATGCTCTACAGAGTAAGGGCCAGCTCCAGCTCCATCCTGACGATAGTAGGGACTTAAGGAGGACTACCTCGTGTCTATATAATTAATAATAAGTTGCCACTAATATAGTTTATAAATTTATTTTTATCTATTTTATTTACTTTACTTACTACTTTCTTTGGATGTTTCTTGTCCGAAGTAACTGTTATTTTATTTATTAAATGAAACATTAGATATTTTAGATAATAAGCATGTCTGTTATTGTTTACAAAACAAATTTTGATTGTTGAGTGTATGACATAAAACAATTTTTTTAACAAAACCTTGTTTTTCTATAAAACTCCTTTTCTATAAAATATTGTAGGTACCTGGGGCCTAATTCTGCTATTTTAATAAATTCGTCACTCCAACACGATTCCATTCACATCCCATTGTCATTTTGCTTAAAGTTCGTAATCTGCTAAATTCACAATGGTCGATCAATGGTCTCGTACTAAAATTGTGTTTTAATGGCATTGTCGTATTGTCATTATTATAAAACCCTTAGTACAAATGGTTTTCGAAATCTACTACTAAATGCGAACATTTATTCATGCCAGATTTCATGTACGAGATTAATATTCTATGATATTTCTTTCAATGGAGTGTCAGTGGTTGTTCATTGAGAAGTCATAATGGCGCCATTATGATAGTAGAATTAACAAACTTGTCAAAATTTGACAGAACTTGATCATTATGAAATCAATGATCGAATACTCTGACACTATTGTAATAGCAGAATCGAGGCCCTGGTCTATCACTTAGTTCGTTATGAATCGTACAAACGAATGGCCTAATGTATCCTAACCACGAAGGGGAACTTCTGATGAATCTACATAGGTACTAATGTTGTTGAACATCCTTCTTGTGACTGAGACCAACTTTACAGGCAGAAGTCTTTTGAGGATCAGGAATTACGTACATTATAGAGCAGACCATCCCGATGGGACAGACCATGGTGCAATAATGCTGCTACGCTATATAAATAAGTATTGTGTATAGGTATACTGTCAGCTATCGGACGCGCAGCACGGCTTCAGGCTGGCGCGCAGCACGGCAACTAATCTCCTTAACTTTATGGCGAGTGTGGTGCCCGCCGTCGATGCTGGGGTACAGGTAGACGTGGCATATTTTGATTTTAAAAAGGCGTTTGATACCGTCGATAATGACGTACTGTTAATGAAGTTGGCAAAAATTGGCTGTACTCCAACACTCTTACAGTTCTTCGCCAGCTACTTGGAGGATCGACAACAGTACGTCGTATGGAAACATATTTATGTCGCATGCCATTTATTTTATACTTCATTTTATAATAAACAAATACCGAGGTCCCACCGCTGCGACATACGTTCATAGTTCAGTAGTTCACCATAAATGAACGGGTTCACTTGCGCGATGTTCATTCGCGCGCCCGCCTCGATCGACTAATCGATCGCTTCAGTTAAGTTCAGTTCGTCTTCCGCCACCGAATCGAGCGCACATATCGATGCGCACTGCGAGCGCCGCCGCAGGACCTCGGACTATCAACTACGAAATAACTCGTTTTACTTATACACCCAACTAAAATCACGTACTGCGTTCTGTGCGCAACATTAAGTGGTCCTTTCGAGCCAGATTTTGAATCTCGGCCACGTGTTTTAGTTGGACTCAAAACCTGTGTGCAGGGATGTCTCTGCTTCGCACACCCCCGAAGGGTGTTGTAACACGTAGCAAACGTGCCACGGAGCAGCCGACTACTAGTAAAAGTGAACAGTTATTCAAAAACTCAGTGAAAAGTGATAAAACCACGTGTTCGTCAGCGGCGGCCCGTAAAAGGCTTGAGTATGAAGCGGCTCAAAAGTTAGCTCAAATAGAGAAAGATCTCATCGAGAAGAAGCTAGAAGTAGACATAGCCGAGTTGGAGCAGGAATCTCGTGGACCTGTTTCTACGTGTTCGAAATCGAAAGTCGACACGTGGCTAGATAGGGTAAATACGCTAAATGTCGGCCCCCTTACGGATTTTCTAAACTGCATCGCTCAGTCTGCATCAGTTTGCAACAAAAGGATAGCTTGTGATGCGGTTTTAGATAGGTTGATAAATCAATTTTATGTTTATAAGCAAAAGGTTGGCTTTACTACTAAAAGAAAAAAGTAATAAGGTTTAAATGCGTACAGGTCGGAAAAACCCTAAAGTCGGCCGTTCACGGCCCATGATCGGTCGTATTTTTCCCAAATGTCGGCCGGGTACAGGGTGTTTCAAATTAAGACATTTAAAAATATTATTAATGTGATTTATTTCGGCAGGAGTATAATATCACAATAAGTTTGAATTTGCATTTATTTAATTAAAAATTAAATTAAACAATATAAATCAATAACCAATATTAACCAAATACAGTTTCACAACCAACGCTACATATTTTGTAAGCACATAGGGCATTGTGATTAATAGATAGGTAGCAATAGCAAGTTCCAAAAGAGCAATAATTTATAGGTATTTGTATCACAAACCATATTTAGCTATCATAGATATGTTTCCAAATTGTCAACTCGTACATCCAAACTATTTGTAATACATACTATTAAATTATAATAATACATAATAAAATATTCAATTTTGAGAAAATAAGAAAGTAAATAAATTAGTTAAAAATTGCTACCCACACAATCAATGAAAACATATGAAAGTAATCAGCCTGTATAGTGGTGCTCGATTTCGAGACTGGCCGACATTACGATCTTTAATATTTCTAAAGTCGGCCCCTGTTTTGTGTACCTTATTTCTCGAGATTCAACTAATATCACCCCGGCCGGTATTTGGCGACTAAACGTAAAATAGATTTATTTACCGTAATGCTTTGTAAATTCTCCTATTAAGCCAATGGAACGGGTAGAATTGGAATTTATAAAACAGACTGCTTTTACTTTAAAGCCGGCCCCGGCCGAGAATACGATTTTAAGTCGAAACTGGTATTCTAATGGCGGCCCCCTATTTTTCCCATAAAGCAATACGCAAAACATTGAAAAAACTATCTCAAAATATAGTAAAAATAACTATTTAGTGATAACAAAGCTAAAAATAAAAATAATAAACGTCTTAACGTTGTAACATCAATCCCCGGATCGTGGGTATTCTCAGGAAGTAAGCTATTTTAACTAAGAATTTGACGCTTCAACGGCGCCATCGCTACTGATGCTGAGTGTGCGAAGTGCGAGTGACGTAAACGGATAGTAACGCTTTTAACCTATAGAGTATGAACTAAGGTTGCAATTCAAGTGGTAAAATTGCCACTTAATTACCGTTTGAATGAACGCAAGCCGAAAATGTGCAGACGGCCGAAGATTGGGGGGTGGCCGATGTTTGGCGTATTTACCCTAGTCAAGATGGCGTCGCACCGATCGCGCAAAATTGCGACACAAATGTTTGCAGCGACGACCCATTCAAATCAACCACGATCAACAACCCGTGGTACAGCAATCGTCAGCACGACCTGGAAAACGAGCGCCCGCCGCCCCAAGGCGTCAGCGTGAAACAGTTGACGGATGCGTTGCACCTTATTACGAAAAATAACGATCGTGATAATAATAATAAAGAACTACTTGCTCGTTTAGCAACATCAAAGGATCTGCCCATATTTGACGGTGATCCTATGCAGTGGCTGCAGTTTAAGGAATCTTATCGTGAATCGTCACACCTGTGTAACTAGGTACAGTGATGCGGAGAACATTTGGCGATTACGCAAGTGCCTACGCAGTGAAGCTAAAGAGGCCGTATCATCGCTACTTATAGGCAATACATCACCGCAAGATATTATTGACATACTGGAACTACGCTTCGGCAGGCCGGAGTGTATCATCCATAAAACATTCACGCAACTAAAGAAGATTCAGCCCCTTCCAACTGCATACCACACAGAGATAGTAAACTTCGCGATTAAGGTTAAAAATTACGTTACAGCTGTGAAAGCTATCAAGCTATCGGAATACCTACACAGTCCGGAAACAACCACGATAATACTCGCGAAACTACCGCCCGCAGTTATTACCAAGTGGGCCGAATACTACACCTGTAATCAAACTAGCTCCATACCTAAACTGGAGTTATTATCAAATTTCCTATACAGAGAAGCAACTATTGTCGCAACTTCAGGTGTTAGTTACATTCATAGTCAGAATGACTTGAAGAAAAAATACGAACATACGAAAACTCATTCGTCTCATTCAGTGTTAGCATGCACAACTACAACGGAAGCTAAGTGTATGTTTTGTCGTGCCAATCCGCCACACGCTTTAGAAAAATGTGGAAAATTCAAACGCGCAATGAGACGTGATCGCTGGCAATTTGTACGCACTAAACATCTGTGCTACAAATGCTTAGCTGCGCGGCACACTGAATCTGCCACGTGCACCGCACCCGACTGCAGCGAGTGTGGGCATCCACATCATTATCTCCTTCACTGGACGAAGACCGTGCCTACGTCACCATCAGCCGCGCGACCACTGGCGCAGGCGCCAACCGCCGCGCAACCAGAGACGGCGCGCCCCGCAGAGCATGCGGCCCGCGCGCACCCATCGACGCCCGACGAGTCGGGCCGCGAGGCTACCGTTGCCCACGCCCACACCAGTGCATCCGCTAGTGTTAGTGAATCTTTAGTGCCTAAAGTGTTGTTAAAAATAGTGCCCGTAACCGTTCATGGACCTAAAAACAATATCCACACACACGCGTTGCTCGACGACGGTGCCACCGTGACTCTGATATCTGCTGACCTCGCTGATGAGGTGGGACTCCACGGTAAGATAGTCACCATGCGCGCCCGTAGTGCATGGGACAGCGGTGAGCTTGTGTGCCAAACGGAAAACGTAAGTTTTGACATTACTAATAATTCAGGTGAACGTTTTAATTTATGTGCACGTAAAATGAAAGAGCTTAATTTACCTACTCAACGTATATCTTGTATGGACTTTAGTAATTATTCAGACTATATTAACTATGACTTGTGCAAATGTGACGCACAACCTAAATTATTAATCGGACAGGATAATTACGATCTCATTGCTCCTATCTTGTGTATAAAAGGTAATAGGAAAAATGAACCTTATGTTACAATGACACCGTTAGGGTGGTGTGTACATGGAGTTGTAAACAACATAACTTTGTTAAACATGTCAGCTGATCGTAATAGTAATGGCGACAGCGCGCAAGATTCTGATTTGCACGAATTTGTAAAAAAATCATTTGCATTAGAAACAATAGGTATATCCACACAGCCGCGACAAAATGCGGACGAGTTGCGTGCTATCACCATACTAAATAACACTTGTGAATTAGTTGATAACCAATGGCATGTGGAACTGCCGTGGAAACAGGATAACTTTGTCATGCCTGATTCTTATCAAAATGCCTATAATCGTTTAAAATCTGTGGAGAGAAAAATGTCAGCCGACAACACTTACGCGTCACGTTATCGCGAACGTATTCAGCATTTATTTTCAAATAATTATGCCAGGAGGCTAAACGAGGGGGAGACTAGCGACCACGTTTGGTACCTACCGCATTTCGGGGTCGATAACCCCAATAAGAAGAAGTTACGTTTAGTCTTCGACGCGGCTGCGAAAACACAGGGATGTTCGCTCAATGATTATTTATTGACAGGCCCGGACCTGTTGCAATATGTCCATTTCAACCACGCGGACAACTCATAATATTTGATGAAACTTTGCCAGGAATTAGTCGTAATTTGTTACTTTACACACCTCTTTTCTTGAATTTGTCCCAAAAAAAACCAAGACGCTATGACAAAGAATAGTTGGCCGCTAGAACCGCCACTTGCCGTAGTCACCGCCCGTGATTACACAGAAACTATATAATGCAGATAGACGAATGATACATCAAAAGAAAGGTCTTACTTTGTTTAATTTGTCCCAAAAATAAAAAACGTCAAAACGTAAATAAACAAAAAGTTATGCAATGTTTAGTTTTCAGGTTATGAGTAGGTAGGTATATCACCATAAGTATCAAATTAATAGAGGTTATTGTGTATAGACAATTAGATTTTAATTTGTTACAGCGAAAAAACACAAAAAAATACTAGAAAGTAGGTTCAATACTATGTTAGAGTCGATTTTAGTTGGCCGCTCGGACGGCAATATGCCTAAAATACAATGGCGTTTATCTCGTTATTAAAAGTAGGTTTAAGCTTAATTAGAGTACTAATCGACGGGTAACGTAACCTAGTTTGCATAAATATGGCGAATATAACTGCAGCATTCATATTTTAGAAGATATTTACAAAAACACAGTAGTATGAAATCGTATGAGAGTAGGGTGACCATGAATTTTCACATTTTCGGAATTTTCGATATATAGTATTCACATCTTATTTTTTTAGGGCGAGTGAACCCTA
Source organism: Xestia ashworthii (assembly GCA_950022955.1). NCBI lineage: Eukaryota > Metazoa > Arthropoda > Insecta > Lepidoptera > Noctuidae > Xestia > Xestia ashworthii. The sequence continues at coordinate 12,906,867 of OX465570.1, read as the reverse complement.
CTCTACTTGTAAGTAGAGTAGGGTGACCATTATTACATTAGTACAAAGGCATGTTGTTAATGTTGTATTCTGAACGAATATGCGGTTCGTTTTGCGGTCATATTGATGTCTATTGTTCTTAATCTTTAAAGTACCCATTTACTGATAAAAATTTCGTTTCATTGACTTTCCGCAGGTGTTTTATGATGGGAACGATTCCAAAAAAAGAATCTCTTTTGTTTCCAAACTATTGTTAAAAATATTTGTCGCAAGGGGTTTAAAAAGCGATTATTTTTTGTTGCGAATAATATCATTACTGTACTGAATTTTGAAGTGTATGCTTGTACGTATTTAATTCCCGTGATTTTCATACTACTAACTTACTGAGACAATTATCATTAAATCCAGAAGTGTCTAAAAGTGCTTAGCTATCAGTTGTGCCCACTTATATGTTGGATTTGTTAATGTAGAACTCACCACCAAAAGTGTATTGCAGAGGGATCCAAATCGACTGCGGTAAGTTTAATTTACAATTGACTGTGAATGACTTGAATAAAGTAATAAACTGTTTGTAGTATGATTACATTAGTACAAAGGCATCTTGTTAATGTTGTATTCTGAACGAATATGCGGTTCGTTTTGCGGACATATTGATGTCTATTGTACTTAATTCTTTAAAGTAGGTACTTATTTACTGATAAAAATTTCGTTTCATTGACTTTCCGCAGGTGTTTTATGATGGGAACGATTCCAGAAAAATAATCTCTTTTGTTTCCAAACTATTGTTAAAAATATTTGTCGCAAGGGGTTTAAAAAGCGATTATTTTTTGTTGCAAATAATATCATTCCTGTGCTGAATTTTGAAGTGTATGCTCGTACGTATTTAATTCCCGTGATTTTCATACTACTAAGTTACTGAGACAATTATCATTCCAAATCCAGAAGTGTCTAAAAGTGCTTAGTTATCAGTTGTGCCCACTTATATGTTGGAACTCACCACCAAAAAGTGTATTGCAGAGGGATCCAAATCGACTGCGGTAAGTTAATTTTTTACAATTTTATGATGACTTGAATAAAGTAATAAACTGTACTTAGTACGTACTTATAATTATTAAGTATCTATAAAAAGACATGAAATTCGTCTCTGCCACATTTTAATGTGATTTCACTTCACTTCAAGTGTGGTCATCTCTTAAAAATATTCTTAGCTTAATAACTTACCTACATTAGCTTTTAATTTATCTGTAAAATATAATTGCGTCGTAACCACACTTCTTTCATTATATAAAGTAACGTTCTATCTGCATTGCCATTTTTGCCAGTGTTCCTACATAATTTCATAAATAATAACGATCAGTCTTGATAAAAATTACCAAAAACTATGTTGAAAAATGACAGATCATAAAGGCCAGTCAAAATCCGTCCAAAAAATCGCTAAATTCGCAATGCATGACGTATCTCTGATTTTTTAGTATATTGTTTGGATCCATTAGGGCTATCTATACCCAAGTTTGCAACTCTTTAAAAAGTTGTGTAAATTTTTTACAGCCTAACTAACGCTAGATTTTTGGTCATTTTTCAAATTCAGCTCTATATGTTCTAATCCACGCATTTCTCGAGGAAAGATCATCTGACATGTTTTTAACCGTATTAAATTTGTGACAAATTAAGTCTAACCGCAGCTCTGTAGGTCTATTGGTTACCGAGTTACGGCACCTTTAAAATATACACCGGTCAAAATCGAGAAATGAATGAAAAAGACATGATGTACATCTGATTTCTTAGTATATTGTTTGGACCCGTTATGGCTATGTATACCCAAGTTTGCAACTCTCCAAAAGTTTTCGAATTTTTTTTACACTTTATTTCAGATTCTGCTCTATATTTCCTAATCTATACATTTTATTTATCTTGTTGACTTTTATTACTTGATTTGTTTGCCTTTGTGTTGATTATGAATAAAGAAATTTTAATCGATTTGTGACTTTTACTTTTATAAATTATGCACTCTCCCTAAAAAAATAAGATGTGAATATCGAAAATTCCGAAAATGTGAAAATTCATGGTCACCCTACTCTCATACGATTTCATACTACTGTGTTTTTGTAAATATCTTCTAAAATATGAATGCTGCAGTTATATTCGCCATATTTATGCAAACTAGGTTACGTTACCCGTCGATTAGTACTCTAATTAAGCTTAAACCTACTTTTAATAACGAGATAAACGCCATTGTATTTTAGGCATATTGCCGTCCGAGCGGCCAACTAAAATCGACTCTAACATATTATTGAACCTACTTTCTAGTATTTTTTTGTGTTTTTTCGCTGTAACAAATTAAAATCTAATTGTCTATACACATTAGCCTCTATTAATTTGATACTTATGGTGATATATCTACCTACTCATAACCTGAAAACTAAACATTGCATAACTTTTTGTTTATTTACGTTTTGACGTTTTTTATTTTTGGGACAAATTAAACAAAGTAAGACCTTTCTTTTGATGTATCATTCGTCTATCTGCATTATATAGTTTCTGTGTAATCACGGGCGGTGACTACGGCAAGTGGCGGTTCTAGCGGCCAACTATTCTTTGTCATAGCGTCTTGGTTTTTTTTGGGACAAATTCAAGAAAAGAGGTGTGTAAAGTAACAAATTACGACTAATTCCTGGCAAAGTTTCATCAAATATTATGAGTTGTCCGCGTGGTTGAAATGGACATGTTGCAATCGTTGTTTGGAATTATGTTTAGGTTTAGAGAAAATCGAATTGGTATTATTGGAGATATTAAAGATATGTTTCTTAGAATTAAAATTAAGGAAAAGGATCAATATGCATTAAGGTTTTTATTTACAGATGAAACCACGAAGGACGTAAATAAATATGCTATGACGTCATTAATATTTGGCGCGAACTGTTCGCCTTTTATCGCGCAACATATTAAAAACAAAAATGCGTTACGTTTTACGGTAACGTATCCGACTGCTGTCGACGCTATATGCAAGCAACATTATTATTAAGTAATTAAGTAAGTAGTTATTATTATTTAAATCTTTTCGTTTATTCTGCTCGGCTAACCGGGTAGCCGGAAATTACTGATAGCACGGGCCTAAGCCAAGTGATTATCAGCTGGGTTAAGAGTTAAAGGGGTAGTTATAGGTAGATTACGTATTTGTGTTGGAGCTTGAAAAAGAGTTTGGGGCGGGTTATGTGATTCACATTGTAGGAACTTCCTCACCAGTCTGCACGTGTTTAGTATCACTGCCTTCTGCAGCAGGTGGTATGTGTTAGAGGGCAGGTTCAGAGAAGTAAGTGACTGGTGGAGTTGTTTTGGTATCACTCCTGTTGTGGACAACACTATGGGTACTATTGTTACTTTTTGCAGATGCCAGATGCGGGTTATTTCTTCTTTTAATTCGGTATACTTAGATATTTTTTCTGCAATAGTGGTTTGTATGTTGTGTGTATTTGGTACAGCTATGTCGATGAGATATCCAGTTTTGTTTGTTTTATTTATTAATGTGATGTCTGGTCTATTGAAGTGGATGGTTCGGTCCGTGTAAATCCCTCGGTCAAAATATAATTTTATCGAAGTGTTTTCCAACACAGTTTCGGGGGTGTATTTGTAGTAGGGTACTATGGAGTCTAATAGTTTGTATTGGTATGCTAGTTTCTGATGTATGACATTAGCGACTTGGTCGTGTCTATGTTTGTAGTCTGTCTGGGCTATTGATTTACACGCGCCTGTAATATGCTGGATGGTTTCTGGTAAACTATTACATTTTCGGCATATATCAGTGCTTAAGTTTTTAATAATGTACTTCCTATAATTTTTTGTCTCAATTACTTGGTCCTGTATTGCGATCATGAAGCCTTCAGTCTCCGGGAAGAGCTCACCTCGTTTAAGCCATGCGTTCGACGCTTCCTTGTCGACATTAATTTGGCTTAAATCTTGGTAGTGTCTTCCGTGTAAAGACTTCTGGCTCCATTCAAGGAGTTTGGTTTTATTATCGGTGACTTTCTCGTTTATCTGTTCGGATTTGTCTTTTAAATTTAGAGGTGTAAAGTGGATGTCGTTGTTTGCTATCTGTTTATGAAGTGTAGAAGACTCCGCCTTGGTAAAGAAATATCGTCTAAGGGTTGTTATCTGTTTATTATGCAAATTTTGAATGTCGATAAGCCCCCTGCCTCCTTCTTTTCTTGGCAGTGTAAGCCTTTGCACACACGATCTTGGGTGATGTTTTCGGAATTTGGTCATGGTGGTATTTATTTTACGTTGTAGGTTTTTTAGGTCTGTTTTGGTCCAGTTGATAATGCCAAAAGAATAGGTAAGCACGGGAATTGCAAATGTGTTGAGTGCTTTTATTGTGTTTCTTGCATAAAGTTGTGTTTTCAGAATTGTATTTAATCGATGTTGAAATTGCTGTTTTAATTTTTGTTTTGTTTCTTTATGGTTTATCTGTCGTGATTGGTTGTATCCTAAGTATTTATATGTATCATGTTCATCTAATGGATCTATGTGTTCTCCTGTTTCTAATGTGTACTGGTGTTGATAGTATTGTCCTGCTCTAACTGAATTTATTTTGCACTTATCTATACCAAATTCCATTTTAACATCGTTTGTGAATTGTTCTGTTAGGTTTGCAAGTTCGTTTAATTGGCTTTCACTTTTAGCATATAATTTAATATCATCCATGTAGAGTAGATGATTTAAAGTGTTATTTTGTACCTCATGCTGTCCTTCGTGGACTGTATCTCTTAAGGGAAATCCCGTGCAGGTTGAATTTAAAATGTTTGACAGAGGGTTTAGGGCAAGGCAGAACCACAACGGACTCAGTGCATCTCCCTGAAAAATACCTCGTAGTATTTTAATTGGACGGCTATCCGCTGCATCGGTTGAAGTATTGACTCTAAGGACAGTAGACCAGGTTGTCATCGTAGTTTTCAGGAATGTGATGATTGTTGGGTGTATTCTGTAAATTTCTAAAATTTGTACTAGCCATGAATGGGGAACAGAGTCATATGCTTTTTTGTAATCAATATACATACTGTAGAGGTCAGTTTTTGACTTTTGGGCCTTTTTAAGAATAATAGAATCTATGACTAGTTGTTCCTTGCAACCTTGACTAAATTTTCGACATCCTTTCTGCTGTTCAGCTAAGATGTTATTGGTGTCAATGTGTTTATATATTAATGAGGATATGCAGGATGTGATTATTTTGTACAAAGTCTGGAGGCATGTGATTGGTCTATATTTTGCTGGGTTAGAGAGGTCGTTGCGGTCTTTTGAGATCATATAAGTTGTACCTGATGTTAAGTAGGGCGGAATTGTTTTGGGATCCTGGATGAAATTATTTATGTAATTATAAAGAAAGCTATGAATAGCTGTGAATTTTTTGTACCAGTAACTATGAATTTGATCTGATCCGGGTGCTTTCCAATTATGTAACCGAGCAAGCACTTCATGAAATATTTGTGGGGATATGTGTTCGAAAGTCATTGGCTCAATGTTTGTGCTGGCATTAGACAGTTCAGCTTGTATCCAGTCTGCTTGGGTGTTATGTTCGATAGGATATTCCCATATTCCTGCCCAGAAATTTTGTAAGTTCTGTAAGTCTAGATTGTTTTGAACATCGTCATCACTAGGGTTGATATTCTGAACATTGGTGGAAACCTGTCTGATGTTACGATAAAAAAGTTTTTCGTTAAGGGTGAATTGGGTATTTTGTCGTTTTCTGTGGGTGCATGCTTTGTACCTTTGTAGCCGGCCTGTGACAACTGCGAGTTTTTGTTTTAATGTGTCTAACGTGTGTTCAGGTTGTGTGTTTGGTTCTTCGTGTACTGTGTGGATTTTAAATTGTTTGTTAATACGTTTTACATGTTTTATAATTTTTCTGCTTCTATTGCCCTTAATAAATTGTGTCATTCTACCTATCTTTGATCTTAAGTCTATTAGTTTTCGCTCTAAACGTCTTTGCCAATGGGGCGTATATATCTTTTTACGGTTTGTGTTAGTGTTTATTTCCTTTGGCTGAAGTGTTAATTTTGCTCCGTTAGCTTTAGCTGCGGTCCATGCCGCACTGTATATGACAGTCTGTAAGGTCTGAAAATCAGTGTCTTTATTTACATTTTCAGGGAGTATTATTTTGTTAATATAATCTACTATTCTGGCCAAATTCTTAGACGGTTTTTGTTTGGGGATGTACATTCTGTTTGTAGGACTAGTTGCTATGTAAAATTGGAGAGTCTGTTGGAAAGTTGCGTCTATTAATGGGTCTCTCTCTTCTAGACTTGTTTGAGAGTTATGTGGTCCATCTGTTGCTACATCTACTTGATCGTTATTTAATATTTGTACTATTGGATCTTCTGGTTGGGTTTCAATGGTGTTGGCATTAACTATGATCGCTAAGTTATTATGGTTGCTATTGTCTAGTTGTAATTCGTTCGATATTTCTAATTTTAATAAATTTAACCTTTCAGTACTAATGTATTTGTTATTCACTATTGCTCTCCTCTGATCGGCTATTCTTTGCTCAGTTAAATGAGCTAGTGAGGGAAATTTTGTAATGAAATCTTCATGCATGAGTTTTCGATACACCGTTTGATTCGTCTCTAAAGTTGTAACCCGATAAAATGACCTCATGATCGCTTCATTTTGTTCATTGGTCCATCTCATTCGAGTTTGAGTTTTATTTTGTGTCCTCGGTGATTCCAGTGTTGTAGATTGTGTTTGTGTAGTTGTAACTATTGACTGAGTATGATTAGTGGGGAATTGAGTTTTAGAACTTAATTGTAATTGATTTAATTCCTCTCTTACTTCAGCTTCTATTTCATCTATTGTTTCTTGTGTTAGTAGTTTGTTATTAATTATAGCTCGGCGTTGATCTCCTACTCTTTGTCTGCTGACTTGCATGTTAGGATATTTCTCTATGAATTTTAGGTGGAGCGGCTCAAGGTAAGTTTTTCTATCTGTATCTAATGAGGTAAGTTGAAAATAAGTACGCAGTATGAACTTATTCATTTCTGGCGTCCATCGTCTGCGTGTTTTAGGAGCGCTTGTAGCGGGTGCAAGCTCAGAGTCAAGGTTGACTTCTTGCACAACACTGTCAAGCGTTGTAGTGGTGGACAAGCTAGTTGTTCTTCTTGTCATGTACGATGGGCGAGTTGAAGGGATGGATGAGAATAACGAAATGGTATCATCGCCCGTGGAATCGGCTGTAGCATCGACGTAGTGAGCCCGCCTGTTCAGCTTACTACGACCAGCTGTAACTAGTTTTTCGGTGAGAGCCCGCTTGCTCAACTCCTCACCGCCGATGGTTCGCATGCTGTGGCATTCAGCATCGGCTCCGAATGCGCCCCGGCGCTCCCCGGGAAGCGACCGTAAATTATATACTTTTTTATTACTCATCTCCATGAAGGGTTACCTCCTTGTTGGCCGCGTAAGTTTTTTGTACCGGTGTACAGTACGCGTTCCGCCCCCCACGTGTGCTAGGTGTTCAGCTCGGACGTAAGGTAGGATTTTAGGGGGCTTATTATTATTATTATTATTAAGTAATAAAAAAACCTGAAATACTAATTGTAGGAAAGTATTCATGATTCATTTTTGTCTTTGTTAGTAAGGAGTAAGTACCTACTGTCCAAAGTAATACACAAAGAAGCGACTGGTTGTAGTGTCTTTTAACAAGCAATAATAAATGTGTTGTTAAAAATTGTGTTTAATAACATAACAGCATTTTGTGTTGAATCTTGAATACAGTCTCAAGTCCATAATTTAATCATACTTATATTCAGTTATTACAAAAATGGTTGCAGACCAAGTTCAAATAAACAATGGTGTCCAAACTGGATCAAACATTATATGGACGACTATATCGACAGTTTACCCGATGTCGACCATACGAAAGATATGATTAAGAAAATTTCATTTATTCACCAGGAGGGTGGATTTGAAATACGCAACTGGGCTAGCAACGTACCAGATGTTTTGGAAAGCGTACCGAAGGAAGCTTTGAGCGATAGTGTCTATTGTGCCTTCGACAAAGATCAATCGGAAAGAACACTCGGTTTATTATGGTACCCTGCTAGCGACGAGTTAGGATTCGATTTGACTTTGAAGCGTATACCTGTTGATGTTTTAAATTTAAAAAGAAGACCAACGAAGCGCGAACTCTTATGTGTTGTTATGTCTATTTTTGACATCCATGGTTATCTGATACCATTTACAATTAAAGGAAAAATAATAATGCGCGAAACTTGGAAAACAAATATAAAGTGGGACGAAGAATTGAGTGATGAGTTAAATAATTTATTTCAAAGTTGGATAATTCAAGCTAAACAGATTAATAATATTAGGATCCCGCGTTGGTATTTTCGTGATATTGAAAAGAGCGCGACTTACGAAAACTTAGAACTACACGTATTTTGCGATGCGTCGCCGAGCGCCTATGCGACCGTCGCGTATTGGCGCATAGAGACGAGCAGTGGACGTATCATTGTAGCGTTTATCGCTAGTAAATCTAAAGTTACACCTACGAAATCGGTTTCTATACCACGATTAGAGCTACAGGGTGCTTTACTAGGATGTAAACTAGCAAATAATATTAAAAAGGAACATCGTTTAAAAACAAGTTCAGTTTATTATTGGACAGATTCAACTACTGTTTTACACTGGATAAGAAACAATTGTAGAACATATAAAGTGTTTATAGCTAATCGTCTAGGAGAAATTGACGAGCTAAGTAAGGCTGACGAGTGGCACTATGTGCCGACTGACGTCAACGTAGCAGATTTAGGAACTAAAAGTACCGATTACGTACTTAGTAGCAACTCGTCGTGGTTTACCGGTCCGTCATTTTTACATAAATCACGCTCTAGCTGGCCTCAGGAACCTGAAAATAAAATAAAAATTAATGCAGAAATATTAGAACAGATAAATATAGTAAATGAAAATAATAGTGTAAATGACTTACCTGTACCGGAACCGACTCGCTTCTCCAGTTGGTTGCGCTTGCTTCGAACTGCTGCAACTGTCTTGTTGTTCATAGATAAATGCAAGAAGATAAAAACAAATGGGCTTACCGACGAGTTGATGAAACGAGCTGAAACATTATTACTTCAGCATACGCAAGCCACAGCTTTCTCCAGTGACATCTCGCTGTTGAAACAAAATAAAGAAATAAAACGCGATAGTAGACTATGCGCTTTGACACCTATATTGGATGATGTGGGACTGCTACGTGTTGGCGGGAGAATTGGAGCAGCTAAGGAAGTAGCGATGGACACAAAATCACCAGTGATCCTGGATGGAAATGACCACATGGCTCGACTCATTGTCAAGTATTATCACATCCGCGCAGGCCACGGATGCAACGAGTCGGTGGTAAATGAACTGCGTCAAAAATATTGGTTGTTACGTTTACGTCCTACGGTCCGTACAATTCCGACGCAGTGCTTGTTCTGTCGCATCAGGAAAGCTAATCCGAAGCCGCCACGACTTGGTGACTTGCCCGAAGGTAGACTTACGCATCACCAAAGACCGTTTACGGTCACCGGAGTTGACTTATTTGGACCAATAGAGGTCACCGTTGGAAGATCAAGACCAAAACGCTATGGTGTCTTATTTACGTGCTTGACTGTACGCGCCGTACATATTGAGATTGTGCCATCTCTTACTGCAGATTCATTGATAATGGCTTTACGTAGAATGGCCGCACGTAGAGGTTGGCCAACGAAGATTTATTCTGATAACGGGACCAATATGCGCGGCGCAGAAATTGAACTGAAGAAAGCCTACGACGCCATAGACAAAAGTACTGTCATGAACGAAGCTCTGAACAATGGAGTTTCCTGGAGCTTCATTCCACCAGCTAGTCCGCACATGGGAGGATCTTGGGAGCGTCTTGTACGCAGTGTCAAGACTGCCCTCAAAGTAGTACTAAAAGAGAGAGCTCCGCACGAAGAAACTCTGATTACTCTCCTAGCTGAAGTGGAGAATATTATTAACAGCCGGCCCCTTGGTCATGTTTCCGTGGACCCTCGGGACGACGAGACATTAACGCCGAACCACTTTCTCATTGGTTCGTCGTCTAATTTACCTATCGCAGGAGTGTTTACAGACAAAGATTTATGTCTGCGTAAGCAATGGCGCATATCCCAGCGCCTGGCTAACCAATTTTGGGCCAGATGGGTGAAGGAAGTTCTCCCCGATCTAGTGCCGCGCCGAAAATGGAGAGAAGAGGGCGCACAATTGAAGATCGGTGATGTGGTAGTAATAGTTGACCCCAACTCCCCCCGTAACTGCTGGCCTAAAGGTATCGTACAATCCGTGTACCCCGGTGCTGACGGGCGCGTAAGAGTTGTTGACGTAAAAACAAAAAATGGTTTACTTAAACGCTCTGCGGCTAGGTTAGCTGTGTTTTAGATTTTGTTTGTTATTTTGTTACTTACTCATTATTTCATTAATTATAATTTAGTTAAGTAATACATTTTAATTTAGTTTATTTTTATATAAAATTACCTAAGGTTATCGCTTTTAGTGTCGTGTCGACACTGAGGGGGAGAATGTTACGTATGGAAACATATTTATGTCGCATGCCATTTATTTTATACTTCATTTTATAATAAACAAATACCGAGGTCCCACCGCTGCGACATACGTTCATAGTTCAGTAGTTCACCATAAATGAACGGGTTCACTTGCGCGATGTTCATTCGCGCGCCCGCCTCGATCGACTAATCGATCGCTTCAGTTCGTCTTCCGCCACCGAATCGAGCGCACATATCGATGCGCACCGCGAGCGCCGCCGCAGGACCTCGGACTATCAACTACGAAATAACTCGTTTTACTTATACACCCAACTAAAATCACGTACTGCGTTCTGTGCGCAACAATGGGTTCGAATCCGAGCCATACTACACCAGGTCAGGCGTGAGCCAGGGCAGCAATGGGTCCTCTTGAATTTATTTTAATGATAAATGACTTACCAGAGGTAGTCAAACATAGTTTATGTTTACTGTTTGCAGACGACCTCAAATTGCTGCTCGAGGTCAGGAATGGGTCGGACTGTGAGAAACTGCAGGGAGACATAGATAGAGTGGTAGAATGGAGTAAAAAAAATAAACTGTTTTTCAACACAGCGAAATTCTCAGTGATGACATTTACGCGTGCGAAGAATACCTTGGACTACAATTATAAAGTAGAGGAGGCGTCGATACAGCGAGTGTCTCAGGTACGAGACCTAGGAGTACTGCTTACCCCGGATCTTACTTTCCGGGATCACATAGTTAAGATTTGCAAGAAGGCGTACAGAAACCTGGGTTTCGTCCTGAGACAGTCGCAAGGATTTACGAACCTTACCACGCTTAAGGTGCTCTATGACGCGTTGGTGAGAAGTCACTTGGAACACAGTGCGGTGATTTGGGCTGGCAGCGAAATACAATGTCATGCTGGAGCGAGTTCAAAATAAATTTACAAGACACTTGTATTTCAAACTTTATGGAGTTTACCCATTTTACCCTCTAATGTATCCTACACTGTTTGTGCTGGGTATGGTGGGGTACAATGAACTCAGAGTGCGCAGAGAATTTACACTGGCGGCGTATGTGCTTAAGCTCCTGCGTGGAGTTGCACATAACCCGGGAGTGCTGCGACACCTGAAGCTGTGCGTGCCGGACCGGTACGTGTGGAGGCGGCGGCGACCGCCACTGCTGGCCGTGCCTGTTGCCAAAACCAACCTGCTGTCAAAAACACCTCTCACCCGTACAATACGTGTACTGATTGAAGTGCATGAGAGGACAGACTTATTTTCGTGCAACTTGAGTGAATTCGCAAGAGTTTTGTTGAATTTTGTTTCGTACATGTAATAATTTGTTTTGTGCTGTTTGTTTTTTGTTTTACTAGTTATTTTTAAAGTTAAGTGTTTTAGTTATAGTGGTATAATTATATTATTATTATAGTCGTAAGTCATGTTTAAAGTATCTTGTGAGTGTTTGCAAACCACTATTGTATTGGGTAGCTGCCTGTAAAGATAGTGTGTGTTTAATGAATAAATAAATAAATAAATAAATTCAGTAAAACCACGTAAAACGCTGTTATTTTGAAAATACAAACAGACACTTCAATTTAATTTATTTATGTAGATGTATAGAAGATGTTTATGGCAGAATAATGACGAAGAAACCTTCAACAGGTAAATAACTAAGTTTATACAAATCACGTCGCATACTTCCTCAATCAACTAGATATTTATAATTTCATAGTATTTTCCTAGAACTTCTAAGCAAATTACCATAACTTAGTACGAACGACGACCAATCAAGCTAAACAATAAACAGTTTATACGGATCTCGCAAAATCTAAAGGGTGTAAACACGACATTGACTAAGCTGAAAGGCTTTCTTCCCGTCAATGCGATCATTTTATTGTTTTGTACGATGCCTATATACTTACTAGATGATCATCCTGTTTCCTTTTCCCAAGTATGTTGGGGTCGGCTTCCAGTCTAATCGGATGCAGCTGAAAACCCGTATTTTAAATGGAGCGACTGCCTATCTGACCTCCACAACCCCGTTCAATCTGGGCAATACGATACCACTTGCTAAGACTGTGTCAGACTTTTAGGGCCACTGACTTCCTGTAACGACTGTCATAGATGAACAAATGACAGCAGGGACCAACAGCGCACGAGGCATAGAAGAAACACGGTATTACGGCTTAACCTAACGATCGACCCGAGCGGCTGTTATTATTTAGCCACGAGCTACTAGTTTTCGAGATCATTGGAAAAAAAAAACTTGTTATAAACAAGTTGAAACTTTGACCTTCAATATCACCGTAACTAGAAGGTACCTAGTTACGGTGGTATCGGTAAAGGTTCCAACTTTTTAACAAGGTTTTTTCAACCGACTTCTAAAAAGAGGAGGTTCTCAATTCGTCTGTATTTTTTTTTTTTTTTTTTTGTGTTTGTTACGTCAGAACTTTCGACTGGGTGAACCGATTTCGATGATTCTTTTTTTATTTGAAAGCTGGTGCTTCCCATTGGGTCCCATTTTAATTTGTTGAAGATCTGATGCTGATCTTCGGAGATATACAATGGAACTCTTCAAAAATAGACGGCAAATCTGCAGTGATTGCTGCATCCGCTTGTAGGTTCATTGTTTATACTACATCATGACGTAACATCACACCTGTATGCTCTGAGGGAAGACTCACGTCTGTCTATTGTTTACACCAGTTCATAACAAAAAATCACACCGATACGCTGTGAAAGGGTAAGCACCTGTGAACCACTAAAAAGTGAAAAATAAAAACTTTTTTGCAAATAATATAACCGACTTCACACAAAAAAGTGAAAAATAACTTTAGCTTCAGAATTCGGTGACAAAAAAACTAAATCAATCAAACAAAGGTCACAGACTTCTGAAGCTAAAGTTATTTTTCACTTTTCAACCGACTTCTAAAAAGAGGAGGTTCTCAATACGTATGTATTTTTTTTTTTTTTTTTTTGTGTTTGTTACCTCATAACTTTCGACTGGGTGAACCGATTTTGATGATTCTTTTTTGTTCGAAAGCTGGTGCTTCCCGTTGGGTCCCATTTTAATTTGTTGAAGATCTGATGCTGATCTTCGGAGATATACAATGGAACTCTTCAAAAATAGACAGCAAATCTGCAGTGATTGCTGCATCCGCTTGTAGGTTCATTGTTTATACTACATCATGACGTAACATCACGCCTGTATGCTCTGTGGGGGTACGCAGATGTGTATAATATAGGTACCCAGATTTCGACAATGTTTGTTACGTCAGAACTTTCGACTGGGTGAACCGATTTTGATGATTCTTCTTTTATTGAAAGCTGGTGCTTTACGTCTGGTTCCATGTCAATTTGGTTAAGATCTTACGCTGATCTTCGGAGATATAAATGGAACTCTTCAAAAATACACGGCAAAGCTGCAGTAATTGCTGCAATCGCTTGGTTGTTTATTGTTTATGCAACATCATGACGTAACATCACACCTGTATGCTCTGAGGGAGTACGCAGAAGTATACAATACACCCAGATTTCGACAGTTAGACGTGTAAAGTTCCATTCAATGGGATCCTGGAGAAATAGAGGTAACTCCTTAACTTTATAGGCACACCAGAAGCGGTTTGGGTAGTTTTAGGCAGAGTACAATCTCGGAGTGATCCCATTTCGATTTGATAAAGATCTGGTGACTTCGGAAGATAGGCAACTGAACTTCTTAATAAAATATGATAGCAAATGTACTGGGATCGCTGAAGACTCACGTCTGTCTATTGTTTACACCAGTTCATAACAAAAAATCACACCGATACGCTGTGAAAGGGTAAGCACCTGTGAACCACTAAAAAGTGAAAAATAAAAACTTTTTTGCAAAAAATATAACCGACTTCACACAAAAAAGTGAAAAATAACTTCAGCTTCAGAAGTCGGTGACAAAAAAACTAAATCAATCAAACAAAGGTCACCGACTTCTGAAGCTGAAGTTATTTTTCACTTTTTTGTGTGAAGTCGGTTATATTTTTTGCAAAAAAGTTTTTTTTTAAATAAGTGTAGTAAGTAGGTACAAGTTTTTAAGGTCATAACTTTAGTCGTTTCCCAGCAATCACTCAAACGAAAATTACTAAAATCGGTAGGTAAGTATTACCTATAAAAAAGACACATCAACTTTTTTTATAGGTACCTATTGACTGTATTATTGTTTTAAATCTTTGCATTCGTTTTTTGTTTGATGTGAGAAAATATGACCATGTCTCTCACTTCCGCAAGGAACTGAAGTGGCTCGAATCCCTATCCGTCTTCGCAGAAACACTCGGATATGATGTTTCCTCTACAACATCCTTCATACTGCATATCCCAGTTACCGCTTTTCCTTTACCCGTCCGCCTGATGCTCTGTGTACATCCCACCTTTTTTTTTTTCGGATGGGAAATCATCAAATGACTTCTCCCACTCTGGGCGGAGCGGGAGGGAGTGTCAGACTTTTACTGACTAAAACCCATGCATGTTCCTTCCTCGCCTTTTATGTTCCGGGGCCGCGGTATCTCTTTCGAACAATCCCGCAACCCCGGATGTACATCCCACCTCAGGCATCCATCATTTACACGTAGGTACGAGTGGAATCCGAAGTACGACCATTTTTGATAACGAATCTATCAAAGAGATTAAACTGGCCTCTAGGGATACATTTTTTTTTTTGGCGGATGGGAAATCGTGAAATGAATACCGCTCTAGGCGGAGCGAGAGGGAGTGTCAGACTTTTACTGACTAAAACCCATATACATGTTCCTTCCTCGCCCTTTATGTTCCGGGGCCACGGTTATTCTTTCGAACAGTCCCGCAGCCCCGGCAGGCTGTGGCCCTTGTGGACCAACCATGAACCATTCTGCTCGGGTCACTTAGAGCGCGTGTGTGCGTTACTTCTTTTGTTACTATTTTATACTTATACCTAATTAATGTTTGATTGAGTACTATAGTTTTATAATAAAGCAGAGTCGCCTATTATTTCTCGTGACCCATAAACTAACTCAACAAAGATAACTTATCAATTTGTTTGAATAACTTTAACAAGAACGCTCCATACCTGCGAAAAAAAAAAACGGGTATCGGTACACAGAAAACCTAAATAAATAAATAAATAAATAAATACCTAAATATATTTTTTTAAATTTGTTTTCACAGTTCCTAACCTTACCCGCGATCAAGTTAGGATTTCGTTAAAGCTCAAGTCGGGATAGGTTCGGAATAAACCATTTTTCCGGCGTGTGCATATTTTTGTGGGCGGGAGGGTACCTGCGAACCCCCTGAGGGGATTCTGCATCCATGTCTGGGTTTTCGCGGAATGAACACTAAATATTTTGTATGACATTGAAGCTCACCGACCATTCATCACAGTTCCTCGTGGACTCTCAAAGCAGCTAGAAATCCTATTATTGATCGAAGTAGAAATCATAATAAAAATATTTCTACCTACTAAAACCTCATTTATAAGTACGAAAAGCTAAAAAGTTCCAAATACGAAATATGTCTATGAAATCTATGAACACGCTATCACGGGATTATCACGCCTGTCAATGCCACAAGTCACCCGTCTGTGCACCCGTCCGCAAAACAAACAAGTACCGACACACAACAAATTATTTATTTGATTTTATAGAATGTAAAAGCAAATAAATAATAATGTAACAACCAAACCAAACCATTCCACATCATCTACGGTTCAATTTCTTTCCCGATAATAGTCAGAAACGCAGAGAAAATGGCTACACAGCCATTGCGTCCACATCCCAAGGGACTTAGAAGACTTCTGATGCTAAGTGTACCTAAAAAGAATTTTCTGGACAGGGAAGAAGATATGCCCAAGTATACTACATCAGGAATCAGACAATCAGCTCTAAGAGGGCAAATGCATAATCATGATATCGCTTGGCCTTACATCAGGTAAGATCCTTGGGTAAATTAAGTTTAACTGAAGGGCAGATGATATGATTGGAATCGAAGTGATGACAGATGATAATATCTATACTTAGTTTACCAGGTGCCAACTATAATGTTCGCACAGGACACAGTCTCAGTGAGCGTTATAGGAAAAAAAAAAAGACCAAGGAAACGATGGATGGATTGTATGAGGAATGATATGAAGGAAAAAGGAGTAAATGATAGCGTGACGGTTGACAGAGCAGAATGGAAGAAAAATACGTTCGGCCGACCCAAAGCAACATGGGACAAGGGTGGGCAGATGAGGACTGATCCAAAAACGAAAAAATTACCAGTGATATGCCTATTACGGAAGTACATAATATTTAGTTTTCTTCTAAATATTACATTTCATATAGTTATTAATGATTACAGACGTTTAATTGCTTTAAAACGGATGTACAGAAAAATGTTTGGTCCGGAACGATTGCAAAAAGTCAATCGGATGATTGAAGCGTCCAACGCTACGGTGTACTCAAAATTGGCTAGCTGCGCAATGGACCTCAAGAAAACTGAAAAAGATGTGAAAAAGAGTAAAAGTTGGACTCCTACGGAGTGGAAGAAGCACATGGAACATATTTCGCCGATAGCTGCGCCTAAAAAACTTTTTGATCCGCCGCCGATAAAAGTACGTTACTTATAGTTCTGTTCTGTTCTGTGATAAAGGGTGTAAAAGAAGCCGAACTGTTCTCCCCGTCGTCATTGCGATCATTTTTTTTGTTCTAGACCATACCTTCTAGTTAAACAGCTATTAAGGGTCAAAGTTCCAATTTTTCACAAGGTTTTTTAGATACTTACATGATTTAACCCTTCGTGGATCCACACAAGACACAATGGCTTTTTAATTGTGTCTATAATTACGGCATACAAGAGGTTAATGGATGAACTTTACTTACATTACACCACCACCAGCCTAATATTCAATTCATCCATCATCAGATGGTTTGAGTGTGTTACATTGACTCCTAAGTCCTACCGTAACACGTGTTTTTCCACCCCAAAAAAAAGTCGTTTTTGCGTAGTTACTTAGTTTGATGTACAGAATGCTTGGTTGACGGTTTCGTGAAGCGTCCGTTTACACCCTGTATACTCCAGGATAGTATTTGCGATAAGTCTATGCAGTTAAAATGGGACTGGGCGGGTCACATTTCTAGGATAGGTCAAGACAGAAGGGCCAGTTTCGGCTCAGTTGGTGCCTGAAGTCTGTCGTCGTAGAAGCAGGCCCAAGAAACGCTGGCGCGACGTTTGGCTAATTATTTCAGCCGAAAGACGTCCACTGCTGGACATAGGCCTCCCCCAAGTGTCGCCACATTGACGTTTGGACTCATTCGTGACTAATTGGCCAGAGATGGCAAAACACCGGGAGATTTGGAAAATAATGGGGGAGGCCTTTGCCCAGTAGTCGGACAGAACAGGCTAATGAAAAATCCCCTGGGCAACCATGTTAATTAACTTTATGACTTGCAGAGAGGTAAACCAGTGCCGCTGGAGGTTCTTCTACCAAGGCTGAATATAATAAGTAGCCGACCTATCTTCAAATGCTACAAAAAACCGTGGGAAGAAGAAGGTTATAAGGACCCTAAGAAGGTTAGCTTACAAAATAAAGTCAGGGTAGTCCACGAAATATATGGTGACTGGTAATTAGTGTACGATACTTTAACACGTGATTGTGCTCATGATAACAAACAACTTTTACTATGGCACCAAAGCCGAAATCGCCAAAAAAATATCAGCTGTTCAGTACATTATGCGAATGTAAATGTAGGTACTGAACAGCTGATTTTTTTTTCGCGATTTCATGTCAATAACAATCACGTGTTAAAGTATCGTACACTAATTACCAGTCACCCTATATATTGTATTACGTCAGGTCCAGCTTGACGGCTTAATCGTCAACTAGCGACTGTGAAACTCGCGATGGCACCTTCCAATTTTCATTTTTTTTATTGTCGTCAACTCGCGAGACCTTGTAAATCTGACGTATTTTACGTCAGATTTACAAGGTCTCGCGAGTTGTGTACAGTCAGCTACGTAAACTTCATAGAAAATGTATAATCTAATACTATCTCTTAGACGACAGCGCTTGTTATAGCCAAAATATAACCCGACCAAGTGAAATTGCTCGTTAGTTTCGTACTACACGTATGATAATTTGAGTTGATTGAATTTGGAAGTATTTGTTGTTGATTGAATTGTCGCTACGTATCTTGGTAGAATAGTACATTTTGATACAAGTGGAGAAAGTTTGTTATTGTAGTTCAAGGCGGTATTAACACACGAGCTGTAAGGCGAGGGTGTTTTTGAGCCGAGAACTGCAATAACAAATGTCCACGTGCATCAAACGACGTTTTTCAATACACTTTTGAAGAAATATAATAAAAGAATGTACTTAAAATATTTGTGTCATGAATTATTACGAGACTATGATTTAATTTTTTTTTCGCGCTTTGCTTTCGCCAGGTTGAAGGAGAAGCAAAGGTATGAAGCTAATATACAGCCTAATATAAAAATAGTTTTTATTGTATATTTTTTAATTTAGAACACAAATTAATGTTAATTTGGTTATAAAAGAAAATATTAGTTTTAAAGAATCATGTTTATCTATGATATTGAATTTATAAACACAATTTGAATATTCAAAAAATGATTACGCCGCCGCCGTAAAGACGTGGATCGCTTATCCGAAATTAAAAAAAAAAAAATATTCACCTCTGACTCCAGTCAGATGCAATGACAGATGTTAATTATGCATTGACCAGTTTGGACTAAGTATAAGTATAGTTTTCTGTGGCAATTTTGCTTTCTGCACATGTGTAGAAAAAACATGAAAAACGCACGTGTTTGAAATACACTGCATTTTGAACCTAATCGTAGTGCGAAAAGAACCAGTTTTCGAGGAAGTGTATTGAAAATTCTTTTTTTACAAAAATTATAGCTTCTCGTGGCGCGGACTATAGTCATTATTTGCTGTTCCAGACTTCCAAGTGTTTTGCGAAGAGTGAAATAGACTTGTAATCTTGTATTGATCTAATGTATTCATCTGATATCAATTTGTATTTAACAGGTGTCGCCAAATGCTTTGAAATATGTGATTACTGAAAGAACAAAGAAGCTAGCTCAACCGAGAGCTGTGATCAAACAGGATTGAAATTGAACTCGGTTTCTAAAATACTTTATCAATCTTAAATAGTTTACAAACTCATGCCAATTATAACCCCGAGTTTACATCAAGATATAAAACAAAATTCTATATGTTCTGTATACTGATTTCGTTCATCGTTTACACCTACTACAAGAAAATTTGTAGAAAATATGTCAAAAATGTGTACAAAATAGTTACACGGCATGTTTTTGACAAGTTCATTACAAGACTCGTGCAATATCGTAACTTGTAAAGTGCTAAATTAATCGCTTATTAAACATTTTCGGAACGTGGTTCTAAGAAAATTAATTACGGCCATAGTTCCAAAATTAGCCTCGCGCAAAAAGATACAGCTCTCTATGGTGTAACGAATTCGGGGTTATTCACTAATTATTGAGATGACGTAAATGTGGATTAGTAGCTGATAAGCATTTCAAAAACCGAGTACAACACACAACTACTGTCGCCCAATTTTATTTATAAGAATGAAAAATATGCTCGCCGCTGTCTATTGGACCCCGTTACACAAGGAGTTTCTCACCTCAACAGAACGGAAAGGATCCAGTTATTACGCCAAGACAAAGTGAACAAAAAATAAGAAATCGAATCGCGAATCAAGAAAGTCTGGCCAGTTTTTTGACTGTAACTATAGGCTCAGGCAGCTTTTTCAAAAACTCTTCCTTTTTATATCTCAGAGACGTGACATCTTAAAAGATTTAGCTATAATTGAAATAAATAAAACTGTTAAACATGGTCGAAATCGTTCGTCACATTCCTGTGTAAATAATTGAGTCAATACTACGGCGCTGGTAGTCTCTAGGATAAAATTTCCATCATGGACCATTGATTTGGAAGTTCAAATAGAAAGCTTTTCACAAAATTTTCAAGTTGCGGAGATTCACGGTTTATGAGATATTACTATATTTTTTTTAAAGTTTCCGTATAAATTGGAAAAAGCCCGCCGTTTGCAATTTTATTTTCTAGACTAGATACTATAAAATGTCACGGTAGACGTCAAAGTTGACAATTCACGTTCCGATGACGGGAGAAGTGTCTTTTATTTAATTTTACGTCATGATTTATACAATAACATAATTTTATTTTTTACATATTCACATATTTTTGGTGTACTTAATAAAATGAATTAATTATTATAACACATTAAAAGTATGTGAATCCAACCTAAAAAAATGGCGTGCATTTTACAAATGGCGTAATTTTCGTAAATTGCGTGCTATTTTTCAATTTGTATGGAAACTTTGAAGAATTATAGCTCGTAAACCGTGAATCTCAGAAACAAAAAAAAAATGTGAATAGTTTATTTCTAAAGAGTAAGTTCTACAAAAAAATATGAATGATGGAAATTTAATCCTAGAGACTGCCAGCGCCGACGACCTGCGCGGAACGGTGCCGATAAGCGTTTGCAGGTCGGTACTGGTAGGCACCGGCAGCCAGCTTTCTACATGTATACGCCCTAACGCATTTTTTTCCTGTATTGAACTGAAACCGCGCATTCAAAGGAGTTATCACACTTTTAGACGCGGAATCGGCTTAAGTCAGCCAGAAAGTGATCTTTCTTGTCGGCTTAAATTATGTCCGGACGCGATCCGAAACCGCGCCGATCTAAATATGATAAATATGGCGATACGTGATCGGCTCAAGCAGGTCCCACATTAAAATTATGGCCACTCCCTAATCATGCAAATAAAAGTAAATATTTATTACATAATGGTTTTATTTACATTTCCCAACTGATTGTATCTACATAAATACTTATAAATAAAAATGAATACTGAACTTTGTATATCATATTTCACAGATCGTTTTTCTACAGAACATAATAGTAAAAATAAATAGGTGAAGCTTAAATTTACTTTTATTTAGCGACCACGTTTGACGCGTGCTGGCTGATTAACTCTATAATATTGTCTCTGGTTGCCAATGATTGAGACAATGTCACAACATCCATTAACTCTATAATTGTCTCTGGTTAATGAATGAGACAGTGGATGATAGCATTGGTGAAGTCTTTGGTTGTGGACTGTCCACCGAGGTCCTTTGTCCTCACTTTTCCGTCTGTCAATACCCTGGAATTATAAAGGTTGTAGTGTAGAATATGATTTTAACACTTCTAACTAAAAAAGGAGGGGTGTAATGTTACTTTCAGTGAAAAAAAAAAGAGTTTTGATCAAATTTGAACCTAGCCATGTACATTGAACTCTTTGTTCCCAAAATTTTACAATTAGGTTGCTTGCAGGAACTTTTGCCGTCAGAGAGTGCAGTTTTACTTGTCAGTCATCTCGTTTGAAAAGCCTCGAATCGGCGACAAGATAAAACCACTTAGCGCCATCTCGCGGCATTTTTATCTGTAAGGATCTCCTTACCAGCCGAACTAACGTTAAATACTTGAGGTAAAGTTGGTTAACCACTTAAGGGAAAGGTGGTTAACCATCTAAAGTATAGGTGGACAACCACTTGCGGTTAAAAGATAGTTAACCACTTGACTTGAGTTTAAAAGGTATTTAACTACTTGAGTAAGGGTGGTTAACCGCTTGACTTGAGGTTAAAGGATATTTAACCACTTGAGGTAAAAGTGGTTTACCACTTGGGGTTAAAATAAATATCGCTGGACATTACACACAGCGCCAACTAGTGCCACACTACGCAACAAGGCTTGTGAACTACTTGACGTAAAGGTGGTTAACCACTTGAGGCAAAGGTGGTTAAGCTCTTGGTGCCATCTACACGGGACTAATTTATCAGCTTTCTTCTCCATTATCAGATATTCTGATTTCAACGTGCAATTAAACACACAGTATCAGTTATTTATAAGTAGGGTATACATACTTGTTGATGGCATTCTTGATCATCCTGGAATAGGGGTGCAGGTTGACGTGTGCGAGTAGGTTGGCGGAGCAGAGGAGCATGGCGATTGGGTTGGCGATGTTCTTGCCCACCGCGCCCGAGAATATGTGACGAGCGCCCTGGAAATAAAAGGAGTATTTTTATTACTGAAAGCTCGCACTACTAACTACATGGGTATGGGACCAAAATCTGATGGTAACTGGCGAAATTACAGTGGTGATGTTGAATTGTTGAATTTAAGCTACATGGCTTTAAACTTTAACAATTTTTTTTTTTTACTTTTAACACAACTGTTTTTTATTTTATTTTATTTTTTTAATATTTTTGCCATTTGAAAATCCAATTCTTGAGTTAGGTTTAGGTAAGGCTATTTAAGATCATGCTATGACCCTTACAAGCTGAGCGGCGGGAATAGCTAGTTATTATTACATCTGACCTGCTCGAACACAGCGCACTCGGCGCTGTAGGACGCGCCGGCGACGACGCCCGCGCCGCCCACCAGTCCGCTGGCGAGGTTGTCCACGATGTTACCGTACAGGTTCGGCGTCACCATCACATCGAACTGGTTTGGGTTGGATACCATCTGCATGGACGCGTTGTCAACGATCATCTTCTCGAACTGGAGACGAGGGTATAGCTTTGCCATCTGGAAAAACAAAATAGTCTTTATTTGAGGAGCTGGGGTGGTTCGAATGAGCAATACTCGCAACTGTAAGCTAAATATGCGCTTTGGATGTGCAGTCGCAGACACCTGCGTGATGAAAAGTAATTAATATTTTTAAGTTAAGTCAATTTACTTCAAAATGTTGTCTTAGGATGTTGGCATAGTACCAAAGGTCGTCTTTACCCCACTTTTACCCGACTACGTCGAAGCCAAAAGGAAGGGTTATGATCATAGATATAAAGAAGGAGATATGCTCGTTAGACGAAAATGTATCGGAACCCTGTGTCTCCACTAAATCCCTACCACACATCAACTACTACACATGCAGTTCAGTAAAAGCAATAGATCCGCAGTCGCGCACACACCCGCATTTCTTAAATCACATCGTGTATTTACCAAGCACCGTACAATTTATTCACACAAAAACATCGGTACACAGGCACATCACTAACTCGTCGTAAGAAGTAGCGGCCGCACTACGCGATGCATGTGCTAATCGTTTGGTGATTTTTATATTGCTTGTCCAGTCACTTAGCGACAAACTTAGGTAGTGGTTGAGGAGCAATGTATTTATTGCAAAATAGTATAGCCATTTGCTTATGATTGTCACAAGAGGTCAGGGTAGAGGGGTCTTGTGCCAGTCGCGCGGACACCGACACACCCCCTTGCCACTTCTCTTCTTTTTTATATTTCTATGGTTATGATTTTAGCAGTCCATGTATGTATGTTTGTATTTACGTATGTTCCTTCGTAGCGTCTAAAATATTCATCCGATTTTGTTGAATAAGGTGACAATCGGTTGTAATTATGGGCATTATTAGGGGCCATTTTATCCGACTTCAACAATAGAAGTCGATTTTATCTTGTGAATCCCGAATTTAATAAAAGCGTGATTTTTCAGTAGTCGGGTTTTTTAGTTGTTGTTACCACACAAATTCTTGTTACGTTTATGGAGTGAGCTTTCAGTCTAACCTAGCCTTAATGTTCTGATCGAGCCGTTTTCTAACACAACCAAATCTCACTAACCAATTAAAATAAAAAAAAAAACATCATCATCGGCAGTCTTTGCGGACTGCTGACAGAAGTGAAAACTAAGTAATTTATCTGCTACGGGCTGTGCACCGCGCACGCCTAAGTGGTGCTACGCCGTAGCGGATCGGCTACGAGTGCTCCGTAGCGTTAGGTGACGTTCACGCGAGTCCTTGATTTTTGTTCGTCTTGTGCTGTCGTGGTACCTCCAATACTTCAGTCTCCCCGCGACCACGGCTGGTGCAATCCGGTCGAAACGTCGGGCTTAAATTAATGGTAAATTCGCGATAAATACCCCCCCCCCCCCTTCATATGTTTGATAATGCACCTAAAGTGAAAAAAGAAAGAAGTTTTCACTTCCAAAAGCACTCACCTCTTCACAACTGCGCAAGAACAGTCCGTCTCCTAACTTCATGATGTTAGCCTTGTGTACGGCGGTGACCTTCTTACGGCCCATCTTGACCGCGTAGTCGAACGCGAACTTGGCGATACGTTCCGACTTGGCCGCTGTGATGATCTTGAGGCATTCCACGACGCCTGAAAAGGATGGGAACTTGATATGTGGTCGATTTTAATAACTTTACAGGATCAAGATAATAGGCTTGTTAACTGAAAAAGTCTAATTAGTCCGCCACTTAGATTATCAAAAAATATTTGACCCGTATTTTTTCTTTTGTCACATAAACCAAAATTGACGAAGATACGACGCTTAAAATTCCCAATACGTCACTGTTTGGTATCATTCTTAGTGAGTTCTGACGTCACGAGCCCCCACTCCCGAGTTTTGACGCGTTTTATCTTTGTCAATATTCGTTGATTTACAAAAACAAAAAATACGTGTCCATTATTTTCCAATACTGTAACTGACGGACTAAATAGATTTGCAATTTATTGATGGTGGAAACTAGCCTATTCGCTAAAATTAAAATGACCGCAGGTAGTTAATTGTAATATCAGTTTAAATACAGTTTTAAAAATTATCATCATCATCATATTAGCTTGGAATCACTCACTGCTGTGTGCCTCCCCTTTTTCTAACATACTTGCCGGTTCTGTGCGTCCCTTATCCATGTTTCCCGCGACTTTGATGATATATTCAACCCAACGAGGTTTGGGACTTAAAAAATTGGAACTACTTAATTAATTTTCGAGTTTCGAAACTATAATTTAAATAATATGTAGAATAAACGACAAAGCAATGAATGACTAGGCTAAAACTTATACAGTGAGACTTGTTTAAGTGGGACCTGCATAAGTGACAAACCTCTATAGCTGGAACTCACGCTGAGGTCCCGACTACTCCCGACATTTATGCCTGGTAATCTGAGACACTGGGTAAGTAGAATACCTCTTTAAGTGAAACTAATTTGCAGGTCCCTTGAATGCCCTGCCGGGGTTGCGGGACTGTTCGAAAGAGATACCGCGGCCCTGGAACGTAAAGGGCGAGGAAGGAACATAGATGGGTTTTAGTCAGTAAAAGTCTGACACTCCCTCCCGCTCCCCCAGAGTGGGAGAAGTCATTTGATGATTTCCCATCCGAAAAAAAAGTCCCTTGAATGCCCCAGTTGTCCAGGTTTCACTGTATTAACAAATATTTAATTTAAATCATAAAGTTCGCCCTACCACGCCAAAGATGATTGACATGATATTCAATGTCGCAGTCGCCATTTGTGACGCCAAATACAGGATGTGTGAACTCACCCGTATTGACATTTCGCGCGACAAAAGCATTGTGAGGGTAATCTAGCGTCGTTGGATGGAGGTACCTCAAGTTGATTTGCTCTATTTGCCGAACATGGGAACTTACGCAAATGATAATACTACATCACACTTTAGCCATACCTATATCAAAGAGCTAAGTTTTGTTTTTTATTTATTTGCTGGTTAAAACATCATTGTATTCAGTCATAGATGGTAATTTGCAACAAAATCAAATATTTAGCTAAATCATAATAAAATACCACTTCTTCAAGCAAATGAAAACGAAAAAACTCGAAGATAACGCCTGTGTCCCAGCAGTGGGAACATTATAGGCTGATGTATAGACGCCAGCACATCAAGTTTTCAAGTTTATCGCTAAAGCATGAGGTTCAAGGTTGATTGGGAAAAATTGACAGTTCGGGTAGCTTGATATGCTGGCGTATGTACAGTCGTGGTCTTTTCCGCCTGATCAGCTAATTTTTTTTTCGCTTAAATCATTCGGTGTCGCCGAGCCACGCCTCCTTAAAGTTTAGGCCTATTAGGAAAGCGTTAATTTGGCGCGCAAATTAACAATAACTCTCGTTTGGCGTGCGTCGTCAGTGCGCTCGGCCGATTCATTATTTCTGTACAAAGTCAACGGGTTGGGGCTAAAAGGCGTTTCTACGTTGTAAGTGAAAGCAAAAATTAGCTTAGTGGTGATCAGGCGGGAGTTTCCACGATAGTACTTATGCAATATCTTACCGGGCACGCTCTCATGCTCCAGCGCGGAGTACTCTCCCTCCGTCTGCTCTCTGATGATGATGCAGTCGACGTCTCGGTGGCGACTCTTCACGTTGGGCAGAGACTTGACGTGCACCACGTTGGCGTACAGATCCAGGGCGTTACGCAGCTTCATGTTCAGGGTTTGAAGCTCGCCGGTGTGGGAGAAGTCAGGGGTGGCCAGGATGCCCTGGAAATAAACAGTGGTATAAGTATGAGGTATGAGGTAGTCAACTCCCTTAACGGGGTAGTCAACTCCCTTAACGGGGTAGTCAACTCCCTTAACGGGGTAGTCAACTCCATAATCACTTTGCCGATTGGCTCATATTGTTTAAGTTAAGTGTTATTGTTTAAATCGACTTAAGACCACCAACTAGACTAGGTGGACAGACGATCATTAATATGGCTGAAAAAACTGTCCTCATGTCCGCATCGGACGCATCGCATCAAACGGATCGTAGTATTATTGAACTGATTCGAGCGATCCGTACGGTGTGGATAATTAGACGCACTTGTGTGACTTTCTATACAAAGAATACTACGATCCGTTTGATGCGATGCGTCCGGTGCGTCCGATGCGTTCGATGCACACAGAGCATTGGGTGGCCAAAGGTTGAAGAAGAGAAAGAGAAATAAACTTCTTAGAAAGAGGTTATGAATTCGGCACGTGACCTTTTTAGTTTAAGTTGACACGAAACAAGATCTATTTTTTATTCAGTGAAGCAAGAAACTAAACAATTTGTAATGCGAGCTACGATCTTTTCAAAGGGTCCATTGAAACGACATCGCATTTGTTATTCAAATTCAGTTTACGGGAATAAATAGTAATGTCATATTGGTGGACGGATGGGTTTTGTAGTAGTTCTCGCTGCAGTGACACAGCATGTATTACTTCTGGACATGGTGAGTGTTGTTAGGAGGTTCCTCTCTCAAGAGCCCTGACCAAACGGTAGCTCGGACCCTGTTCCCAATGCTGGTGGGCTTATATTTTTAATGTTTTTGGAACGAAGTTCCTTATCGCGCGTTGTGAAAGGGGGCCAGACGGAAAAAATTCTTACGAAAAGTTGTCACGACACTTTTTGACAAGCTAGTTTTCTTTTTAGGGTTCCGTAGCCAAATGGCAAAAAACGGAACCCTTATAGTTTCGCCATGTCTGTCTGTCTGTCTGTCTGTCCGCGGATAATCTCAGTGACCGTTAGCACCAGAAAGCTGAAATTTGGTACCAATATGTATATCAATCATGCCGACAAAGTGCAAAAATAAAAATTTAAAAAAACATTTTTATTAGGGTACCTCCCCCAGACGTAAAGTGGGGAGCGATTTTTTTTTTAATTTTGACCCTGACGTGTGATATATTGTTGGATAGGTATTTAAAAATGAATAGGGGTTTTCTAAAATCATTTTTTGATAATATTAATATTTTAGGAAATAATCGCTCCGAAAGTCAAAAACAATGTGTCCCCCCCCCTCTAACTTTTGAACCATAAGTTTAAAAAATATGAAAAAATCACAGAAGTAGACCTTTATATGAACTTTCTAGGAAAATTATTTTCAACTTGATGAGTTGAATAGTTTTTGAGTTATATAGCACTTTTTCAAAAAAACGCAAATGATAACTTTGTTTTTCATACAAATACTATGAAAAACAAAGTTATTTTTGCTGACGAAAAATGTTGGTATTTTTAATGGTCTGGGAAGCTACGGAACCCTACAGTGAGCGTGGCCCGACACGCTCTTGGCCGGTTTTTTAATATATTACAGTAACTAGGAGTTGTAGGTTGTATACATTTGATGTTAGACCTTCTTTGTAACCATTTTTTATCAACTTATGCAATGGGGAGGAACGTTAAAAGCTAATTGTAGATGGCGCCACCATAGCTGGTCTCAATCTGACCAATGAGGTTAAGGTATTTTAAAATATGAAAGAAATGACATTCCTTGGTTTTTAACCAATGACGATGCTTGGAACCCGCTATGCTAGCGCCATTAGTTCCACAGTGTGCATCCCCATTATAATTATTTAGGTATTTTATTTTTCCGCTTGTTGTCGGCTCGAGGACCAAACGCAGACTGAATGTTCAGGCTGGGCTTCCCATCACGATGAAATTATGTTGGCACCGATGAAAAAATTCAGTTTTTTCGTCATGGGTGTCGTTTTCGTGGTTTTAGGGGTCGCTGATAATAAAAAAGAGGTCAAAATGAAAATCAAAGATGGCGCCGACGAAAACTTTCGGTTTTTTCTTCATGGGTGTCGTTTTCGTGGTTTTTGGGGTCGCTGATAATGAAACTGAGGTCAAAATGAAAATCCAAGATGGCGCCGATGAAAATTTCAGTTTTTTCGTCATGGGTGTCGTTTTCGTGTTTTTTGGGTCGCTGATAATAAAAAAGAGGTCAAAATAAAAATCAAAGATGGCACCGACGAAAAATTTCGGTTTTCTCTTCATGGGTGTCGTTTTCGTGGTTTTTGGGGTCGCTGATACTGAAAATGAGGTCAAAATGATAATCCAAGATGGCGCCGATGAAAAATTTCATTTTTTTTTGTCATGGGTGTTGTTTTCGTGGTTATAGGGGTCGCTGATAATAAAAAAGAGGTCAAAATGAAAATCAAATATGGCGCCGACGAAAAATTTCGGTTTTCTCTTCATGGGTGTCGTTTTCGTGGTTTTTGGGGTCGCTGATGATGAAAATGAGGTCAAAATGATAATCCAAGATGGCGCCGATGAAAAATTTCATTTTTTTCGTCATGGGTGTCGTTTTCGTGGTTATAGGGGTCGCTGATAATAAAAAAGAGGTCAAAATGAAAATCAAATATGGCGCCGACGAAAAATTTCGGTTTTCTCTTCATGGGTGTCGTTTTCGTGGTTTTTGGGGTCGCTGATAATAAAAAAGAGGTCAAAATGAAAATCAAAGATGGCGCCGACGAAAAATTTCGGTTTTCTCTTCATGGGTGTCGTTTTCGTGGTTTTTGGGGTCGCTGATGATGAAAATGAGGTCAAAATGAAAATCCAAGATGGCGCCGATGAAATATTGAAGTTCCTTACCGCGCGTTGTGAAAGCGGGCTAGACGGAAAAAATTCTTACGAAAAGTTGGCACGACACTTTGCTATAGTAAGCTATTGTAAGCTGTGCGGCGTCGCATGTTTCTCTGTCTGTCTCTCTCTCTCTTATAGCAAGCCAGAACTTCGTTCCATCCGGGTGTCCCTTGACACCTCTCAAGTTTTTTTTTTTTATATTGTTTCATATTTTAAATATTAAAAAAAAAATATATATATATAATTATGATAATATTTACCTTGATACAGGCTTTATTCCTGGCGATGGAGTTGACGACATCTTCGAGCGGTGCGCTCAGCGTGGGGTTCACTTCCGAGAAGAAAAACGACTCGAAGTCTACTGGGATGTCTGCCGCCTGATATTCAAAATAATGTTGTATATTTTACATGATAATAGATACTGTGTTATTTAAAAGTAAGAGAGAGAAAACAATAGGGATGATTCCTGACAAAAAAATATTATTCTGTTCAGTCCGTCAGTTAGATTACTTATCGAAAAATATTGGATAGAACGTGTTTTTTGTTTTATCAAATTAATAAAAATTGACGAAGATACAACGCGTCAAAGTAATGAGTGGGGTGTGACGTCACACCGGTAAAATGTACTCAAAAGTGACGTCACACTAATTTTCGACGCACTGTATCGACTTCGTTTTTTGTTCCAATAAATTTTATTTAAATTTGCTTGGCGATAGTATGCGTTTCCTTTTATACCGGTTATCGTCACAGGTAAAGCTTTTCGCCGAAAAACCTAATCCTTATACATCTATCTACTTACTGGAACTTATCATAAATCTACTGGAATCTCGGGTTTCAGTCTGACTCTGACGGCAGAGCAGTTTTGGACTGTATACGGATAGGCTTTTTCTTCGTGGTTGTACGGTTCTGGGAAATAATTTCCGACGTAAACACGGACGAAGCTGTAGGTTAGAAATAGTTATGATTCATTTTGAAGTTCCTCACCTGGAAGACCTCCTGTACTGAGTAGACGAGCTCAGGACCGACTCCATCGCCAGGGATCAGTGTGCATTTGATGCGGCCCTCCGTCGAACTTGATTGCTAAACATTCAATGTACATATTATAGCACTTGTTACTATTGTTTTAGAGATCATAATGTTGTAAGCTGGGTATACAGGAACGGATGACATCATCGCGCGAGAATATTTACTATCAACGCGATATTATCGCTTGTATTCCCAAAAGGGTTAAACAGGGTGGAAGTTAAAGTTTTATATAAGCAAAAAGTGACATTCCGCAATTCCGTTTGCTGGCTCATTCTGTTGCCACGATTAAAATTATAATATATTTTGTTGTGTTTGTATGATATACTTATTTATACATAGAGAAATAGACTATTACTCTATCTAATCATAACACCAATGATAGTTTGAAGAGTAATCTCATAATTATCCTCATTATGTATTAAACTCAAGTATTTACTTTTATAGATCCTGATTGTGTAAACTGTTGATGTTTTAATACTTAGGTATATCTATCGACATTTTATGTTGTTTTTAAATGAAACAGTTTTACCAAAAAAAAGTATAATTTTTATAAAAATCGTCGCAGCGGATCTAGAAGATGCTGGAACGAGCTGGGACAAAACCAACGACTTGTGGTCCACATAAGCCCTGGATCGAAAGAAACTGCAACTCATGGTAGTGTCCTATGACCAGCCGTGGGGCAATGCAGGCTAACTGTAGCGAAACTTAAGGGCTTATTACATTACACGATTTGCAGGGCACGATCGGCACTGCGGCAGGGAAGTAAGGCGGTCGGGACCACTCGACCACCCGACCACCCGATTTCTTACTACACTTCCCTTTCCCTGCAGGCAGGGCCCGATAAATCGTGTAGTGTAATAAGCGCTTTAAGCTTTAACTTTGTCCAGCTATACAAGGTGTCCCTTTGCATTCTGGTCAAAATCAAGGGTGTGCTACAGACCATCAAAATTGAACAACTTCCTGCATGTGACCACCATCGTAATCAAGAAAAAATATTCAACAGCTACATTACCCTACATTTATTCACTCATTCACAGTATGGAAATAATAACTAACGCGACTATGAAACAATCGCTAGATTTACAGCGACTACAGAGACGGATAATAATTGTGATAAGTGATAACATTGTGGGGCTAGGTCAAACGGCCGTAGACTTGACACTTATCGCTAAATGTCATGTCGGAATATTGAGAATAGACTGCCCTATAATAAACGAAAAGACGACTTAACGAGTTCCGTTATTTCAAAGTTTAAAGGTTAGCCCAGTTACACGACTACGCTCCTACCCGGCAAAAATAACATTTAATTCAAATATGGGCTTTAAATATTTCTCTTTAGAAATACTTTACATTGGCATTGACAGCGGTAAGCCCGCTGACAGCGAGCTGTCTGCTAATTTATGTTGCCAATGTAAAGTATATCTAAAAAGCAATGCGTAAAGCTCATATTTGAATGATATTATTTTTGTTGGGTGGGAGCGGAGTCGTTTATGTGGACCTTTATACTGTTAATTTTGTACAATTATGTATTTAATTATTCTATGTCGTTGACAAAATATACAGGGTGTAAATGGAGCTTTTGCGATGGATTTTGCCTGATGGGAGCGGAGTCGTTTATGTGAGCCTCTCTATCTTTAGCCTTGCGAATAGCAATAGTTCTAAAATTATGTCTAATTCTGTTAGTCGCATTTTGTTTCAGCATTTAAAATCTATGCCTAAACATTAATACTATTGAAGTTAAACCTAAAGCAAAAATATACTTACATTTTTGGAGCTAAGCAATTTTTTTTGTAAAAAACTTACCTGACTGAACTAAATCTAAAACTTACTGAACATCCTAGCCTTTTTTGAACATGTCAGTTTCACTTCTTGTGTACCTAGATTCAGCTAAACATCAGTGCATTTTAATATACACAGCAGTGAACATATACAATTACCGGTTATGTTAAATGACCCAGTGTTATAGTTAACAATGCGTTGGACAACACATAGACACGGCAATGTGGTTGCATGCTACATATAAATGCTAATTTGTACCCTTTAAACTGACAGGAAATTGTAGACACATTAGAATAAAGCATCAAACATGTTTCCCCTTGCCTTTATACTTTTTTGTGGAGAATATGTAAATTCTATCCATTAAGTAAACGCCACAGTTTAACAATAACCCAACTTTAGAACCGAAATAATTTTCAATTAACGAATATCTGGTTTAAACATGCAATTTCTTGAATAATTTTGTGTCTGCAGTTAAAGGGTCTTGAACTAAATCTAACATAGTTATGTATAAAAAAAACATGCCACATATAAGACCATCCTATTCTCTAACCATTTGTGCAAATATTGTGTGTTTGTTTGTGCCAATGTGTGAAGATGTTTTGTTTCTGATGATGATTCATAGGTTCGAAGGTCCCACTTTAAAATGTTAATATTTTGAATTTTTTTCAAGGTTAAAATGTTTTTGTTTTTAATTTCTAGACAATATGCCAAAAGAGAAGTTATTATGAAACCAAAGGAAATATTACAGATCCCGCTTTAAATAATTTTGCCACAAAAGGCGAAACAAAACTTTAAAATAAAAATGATTTCGAATTACGATTTGGATTCTTGAAAAAAAAAAAACACATGAATTTTATAAAAAGAATAGAATGGTATATTTTAAAACATGGGTAAAAACAATAACATAGGAGCGGGTGCATGCATTACTGCAAAAAATTATAGCTTACGGATTGTCTGAAGTCTCAAGGAACCTTCATACTATAACTATAACCAAGAAGTGTAAAAAATTGTAATTTAAAAATAAAAATAATTTTGATACCCAAACTTAGAGCAAATTAAAACTTAAAAATAAAAGATTTCTTTTAGTTTAAATTTAGAATAATAGTAAATTGTCAATGTTTTTAACAGTAATGAAGCAAGCACATATACAGTACTTATAGATTGTATCTTGTATAACTGTAAGTGGTAGAATTAATGGAGAAACCAGATGATTACCGGACACTGATTACTGGTAGAAAATGCCTTGTGGCACTCTTGTACATGAAGTTTAAATAAATTATAGAGTACACCAAACCAGCATCCGAGTCTTAGGTCAGTGGGTCGTCTTAGGGGCGGATTTTTAGGAGTTGGAGTATACGCTTAGGGGCACTATGAGCTGCAAAGAAAACCAAAAAAAAATTTTTTTGGTTTAAAATTTTTTTTGGGACGACGCACCGTTTTGGAAATATAGAGGGTTTTTCAAAAAACTAGAAAAAAATAAAAAGCTCCTAACTCGGAGACGGTGCGTCGTAGGAACATGCTTCTCAGAGGCTAAATAGTTTCTATGGTCAAGGTCAACCTGATACTGCAATAAGAAATATAAATTTCGAAAAAAAAAAAGCAAACGAAAATTTTCTAAGTGTCGGACGGATTTCTACCTTGAGTATTCTTAGGGGCAGGGACTTAGAAAAAAACGAGTGCAAAAAAAAAATACGATTTTCCGCGGGTTTTTTTACATCTTCTCATGGTTTACGACTAGAGCAACAAATTGTTTCCCGAAAAGTTTTTCATCCGAGCTACCATTTTGGAAATATAGAGGGTTTTTCAAAAAACTAGAAAAAAATAAAAAGCTTCTAACTCGGAGACGGTGCGTCGTAGGAACATGCATCTCAGAGGTTTAATAGTTTCTATGGTTAAGGTCAATCTAAAACTGCAATAAAATTGGTAAAATTTCGAAAAAAAAAAAAAAACGGAAATTTTTCTAAGTCCTCGCGCCATAGCGCCCCTAAGGCTACACTCCAACCGAGTCTTATGTTAAAAGGACATCAAAAAGTCTATTTTTCTCAAGGCACTTTTGTAGTACTTGCTTCATTACCTCTCCATACCATAGGTTGCAGGATATTAGTAGACAGTTAGTATGCTCACCAGCGTGCTGATACCGAGTGGAGCGTAACATACGTTTTTGTTTGCGTTTACCGTGGTTGTGTGGACTCCCTTGTTCGCATGACTCAAGTAGGATCCCTGGGAAAATATTACGATTATTATTGCAGCTATGACAAAGTTATATAAAATGGACTGAATAATTCAGTTTAACTTTGGACCTTTTAAGTTATAAGGTGCTAAATAATAAAACAAGGATAAACAAGTCAGCAAAACACAAAACCTAAGTCATAGGCAAACACAATTTTAATGTACAAAAGGTCTCAAGTATCATTTAATCAGGAAAATTAAACGCATATTAAATTGCGGTTTCAATTAGATATTCTTAGCTGAGATCACGTGAGACGGATCGGGGTACATTAAATATTAATATTCACATATGTAGCCATAACAATCATGAGGTTATACCAAAATAATATAACGGTGTGCAGAAGTTTAGGTAAAGCATGAGTGTTATTAAACATTATATGCGTAACGGCAATTCATAACATAAAAGTTACGAAACAGCCCGAGTACGACATTTGCAATGAATTAATATAGAATCAATCGAAATCGTACTGTACCTGCATCAGGGCACGGCACACATTTCTAGTAAGAAGCGACATCCTCGATTTTTTTGAACCTTTTATTATTATAAGGTTGCTTTTTATTAAAATTATTTTTGGATCAAATTCCTGAAAAGACGTAACCTAACCTATCACACGCTTCGTTCCACGTTAAATGACAGCTCTTGAATTCAAATGATTAAATGCATTAGCAGCGATTCAAAAGTGCAAAGTATAGGTATCTAAACCATCGAACTCTAGTTAGACCAAATCAATTCTATAAGCCATTGCAAATATTTAAAAAAAAACTGTGAAATAACGAGATCAATTTGTGGTGTCAGTAGCGTGGAACAAAACGTAACCATTTACATTAGTTGCAAGTTTAAAAAAACCTTGTCGATTCGGTATATAAATAATTATTAGGTTTGATAAAATTGTTGTCCAGAGCGTAAAACTTAGCAGCAAAATCACTACTTTTAAAATAATCTATGAGTTATTTATTGTACATTTAATGGATAATTTGAGGTAATCAATAAGAGCGAAACAAAATTCAAGAAAAGAGTAGTACAAACAAATATAAAACTAGCAACCCTGTCTTTAATTATCGAACCAATGCCAAGTGTGAGAAAATTGATTTTTACGTCACCCATTCAAGTGGCTGTCACCGCGGAACATTTGAACTCGGCTTCATGAAATTTTAAGTGATATCGGCAAAAAAGTGATACAGTATGCATGTGACGACTTCTTCGTATATAGCGATTATTTAGTAAACCTTTTGGATATTGTATATTTTATATCGGTCCAATTTTTACCTGCAAAGTCAAACTGGTGGCACAAGTGTGATTGATTCGGTAGGTGTTTTTTAATTCTAAATGTTTTTGTATCTAATGAATTATTTAAAACATATTAGTACTGCAAGGTTTAGAGTGTCGTCTTATGCAAGTACTAGCAAATAGAGCCAAAGTTGTTGTACCTGCACAAAAAGAAAATTTTAATGTATTCGTGATCTGAAACTTATGATAAAAATTATACTAATGAACCACTGTAACAATAATTTTATTCTCGTTCTCATTTCAAGAATAAAGATACTTGTTAAATTGTCGATAAGAAGTCATAGGTCAGTCTTACATTACAGATTATTACGTATCAGTATTGTGTTAATTTCAATTTACTTTGCCTATTTAGTTTTGCATACAAAATAGTAATTACCTAAAATGCGTTCACCCCGGATTTGCATAAATTGAATTGCAATTTTACAAATTACGTTCGCAAATTTTTCGGAAGACCGACCACGGTATTGGGTCGTAGCGAGCGTTGAATTATAATATAAATTCATTCATTAAATTAGCACCTAATGACACGTATTAGAAATAATTATACAAAATCCACTAGTATGTATGGTTGTTCAATACATTTAATTTCCCTCGTTCTTATGGTTTAAAAAAGATTGCAATATCTAGGTATACAATCTTTGATAGTAGTTTATCTGTTTTGATTTGTATTATCAGGCTGATAAGTTATCCAGGATTTTTAGGACAGTGAACCACAAGTGTGGTTTCTTTACTCTTCAAGTTTATGACAAGATCCCATCGACCACCTTCTTTTGGCGAAGGTTGTTCGATTACGTAATTCAATAGAATCTACCCAAGTGATCCAAGGCTTGCCGTTTTAACAGCTTGGATTTTTTATTTTTATTTTTCGAGCAATTTTGGTGGTTAAAATATCCGGTTTGGTTGGCAAGCAAAAATGTTTGAATATTTTTTCAGACTCGGATTTCCTATCCTTATAAGCTTATTGCTCTAACGCTATTTGTATAGAAATAGATGATAGTAGCTCATATCATCATACCGCGGCTTCGCCCGTTTAAAAATTATATAAGTATTAAAACCTTCCTCGAGAACCATTCTGGTGAAAACAGCCTGAAAATCGGTGCAGTAGTTTTGGAGTTTATGGCGAACAGACAGAGAGACAGACAGACGCGGCGGAGTACTTTGTTTTGTTTTGAAAACTGAAAATGTAAAACTGCGATAAAATCGGGCTGCAGGCTGTGCTGGACCGTAAACTTGTTGGCGTACACACACAACTACCTTTAATAAAAAACTATTTCGACCTACAACTTATTTCAATTATCAAATAATTCCGTCTCGATCCTTAAAAAAATAAACCTGACAATTTGACAGACACTTAAATTTGTAAGCCTTTTTGCAGCGGTTTATAATCTTTTCTTTTTAACGAATAATAATAACTAGGTTTTCACGAGATTTAGTGGGTGCATAGTTCCATTATTGTAAGCAATATTCCTGTACGGCAATGAACCTCGAATTCAGAACTCATTTACCAAATGTCCCACAAAGCATTACCGTCCTTCCTCTCCTAAACTTTGGCCATCCAAATCTTTCAAGTTTTGGCGGTTTTTTGTCACGGCTAAGTATTATAAGACATAAATGAGAACGGGTATTTATCGCGAATTTACCTTTAATTTAAGCCCGACGTTTCGACCGGATTGCACCAGCCGTGGTCGCGGGGAGACTGAAGTTTTGGAGGTACCGCCAAAGCAAAGTGAAGGTGTTTATTCAACTACCCTCACTTGATCTTCATAAATGTTAATTAGGGCCGGTTCACACTAGGACAGCACACTACACTAACCGTGTCCGTATATTGAGGCGCTTTCACTTGACGAGTACTCTTAGTGATCACTGGATTCCAAGCTGAAGAGAGTTTGAAGCCGTCTTGCCGTTTGGCGGTACCTCCAACACTTCAGTCTCCCCGCGACCACGGCTGGTGCAATCCGGTCTTAAATTAAAGGTAAATTCGCGATAAATACCCGTTCTCATATGTTTTATAATGTGTTCTGATCGTGAAAGTTTAAAAAAGACAACGGCTAAGTATATCCAGTTTCTTCCGTTCTGTACACCTAGTCTTGCCGACCTTACAGCAGGATAAATGTTCTAAGTTGCCGCCAAGCCTTCAGCACTGCGAAATTACAACAGTAATCCTTTGTAATTAAAAATC
Source organism: Xestia ashworthii (assembly GCA_950022955.1). NCBI lineage: Eukaryota > Metazoa > Arthropoda > Insecta > Lepidoptera > Noctuidae > Xestia > Xestia ashworthii. Next base: position 12,868,697 of record OX465570.1, on the reverse strand, counting down.
AGCATCCCAATAGCTGGCTAAGTTGATTGTTTCTGGTCTAGAAGTTTATTTTATATTTCTTTTCAGTTGATCTAAGAGTACGACTCAAATAAGCTGGACCTGGTAGTCCCGAAACCTACATAATAAACTGATTGGGGGTTTAAAGCTGTAATTTAAGAGCTTCATCGATAAATACGTACTTATATACCTTTACCCGTACTTACGTTCCATTTTTTGTATCTTTTCTTCCACTTCTTGCGATGTTCTGCTTTGAAGCATTCGAAGGCGACCCGCTGTTTTTTTCGGTTAGAGTGTACGTTATGGGGCACTGAGAAAAAGCTAGAAAAGTTTTGTTTTCGAAAATCGTACGATTCTATCGTATAAAACACCTAATGAATGGGCTAACAGTGTTTTGATGATTTTCGTCTCCGACTAACCGTTTGTCGTAAAAACGATGGCGAAGGGATTCCGTTCACACCGACCATATACAGGGTGTAAACCACCTCATCACAAAGCTGTTAAACAAGCATTCTGTACATCAAACTAAGTAACTTTACGCCAAAAAATATTGTTGGGAAACAACTTTTTTTTTGAGGTTATATATTATATACATCATGTTTTGTGGTAGAACTCAATGCAACGTACTTAAAACATTGTGCTGATGGATGGATTGAATAGTACGAGGGTCGTGGAGGTGTTAAAAGTTAAAAACTTACAAAAAAAACTTGTTTAAAAAAAAAACTTGTCAAAAAGTTGTAGGTAACTTTGACCCCCCATATCTCCGTAACTATAGAAGGTTCCCAGGTATAGTGTAGCACAAAAAAAATGATCGCAATGATGGGGAGAACAAGTGGCTTTCGGCATCGTGAAGAGGTGTTTTACACCCTATAGGTTACGTTAGGTTAAAACTGTGACCAACTACTAAACCACCTCGAAATCGGTCGCAGTAAAAAAAATAGTGCCTCGTTTCGTATGCACGGGCTACCCTCGTGGAGTTCGGTAGTTGCCCCACGGAATAGTACTGCTGGGATTAAATAATCCTATGTGTTAATCCAGGTTATAAACTATCCGTGTGCCAACTTTTAGTTTTCCACTCCATCCTCAAAACTATTCACTTCCTACCTATTATAATAAATACGAAAGTTTGTGAGTATGGATGTGTGTGTTTGTTACTCTTTCACGTAAAAACTACTCGACGGATACACACAGATAGTTTATAAATGTAATTATTTCAATGAATGTAATTATTTCTCCTAATTTCTCATCGCTAACATAGTTCTTAAGTACTTTTTTACTAACCCATATGGACCTTGTTGTTCGAAATAAATAATTATTTGATTTGATTTGATTTGATATAACCTGGATTTGCACTGAAACTTTTTATCCCGATGGTAAGATGCTATCAAACTTCACGCGGCCGAAACCGCTGGCAGAAGTTAGTTTATAATGGTAGTAAGATTGAATCAGTTCTGTTCCACTATACCCGAGATAAATATGTATCACACAGCAAAGGAAACCTTGAAAGTCTGTTAACGATAACAATAATAATATCATCGCCTATAGCGAGTATGTAAAATTATCTAATTACTCGCCTTATCTGGAGCCACACAAACATTTTTAATTTTTAAGCAACGAGATAAAATGAACACCGAATACCAACACGTAAATTATAACTGTAACGAACGAACATCATTATCTCAGTAACAATTAAAGGCGACATCGTTTTATATGACGTTCTATATGTTTATTAAGTCATTGTAAGCGTACCTTGAGATTAGCGGTGCCCCAGTGGCCCAGTGGTGGCGGCCCCGACTTACGAACAGTAAGTCGTGGGTTCGAACCCAGACAGGTGCATTACTTTGTGTAATTTATTTCATCACCGCTGCTCTCAAAACGGTGAAGGAAAACATCGTGAGGAAACCGGCATGTCCTAGAACCAAAAAATTCGAAGACATGTGACATCTACCAACCCGCACAGGGCCCGCATGGTAGATTATAGCCCATTCCCTCTCATAGAGAGGAGGCCTGTGTCCCAGCAGTGGGAACATTAATAGGCTGATGATGATGATTGTAAGCGTACGTTGCAAGGAAAGCAATCTCCATTTCCGTCGAGGGACTGATGGCCATTGCAAAAAACTAGTCCTTGAATGGACACCTGGAATTGTGTCATCCTCTCTAGCACGACCATGGATGATTACCTTAATTTTAATGCGGTACATATTCATGAAAAAATTTGTACTTTATTGTACTAACGACTTAAAAAAATGTACTCACATGTTTTCGCTGATATAACATATCGACCGTGGCCGTGCTAGGTAGAACCTTTCTGGCACGACCACTATAGTTTTGAGGTATTTTTATCAACTTTAACATGAAAAGTTATATAAATATATTGTACTGAAATGTACTCCATTGTATATATAATTTTAAGCAGTCATTTACCCGTTTTAAAGAGATTTTTTTTCTGCGGTGCAGCTTTAGTACTCAGTATGTTACGCTATTACTATTTCAAGTAGGTAGGCAAAATTCAATAAAATTATATTTTGCAACACGTAATCGAAAAGCGGCATATAAATTAGATTAAAAATATCGGGGGTATAACTCTTTCGAACAGTCCCGCAACTCCGGCAGGATAGATACCTCACCTGATATTCGATTGGTAGCGTAAAGGTGCCTTTCCGAGGTGGGCTGCAGACCGCAAACTGCAAGCGACACCACTTGTTTCATGAATCCCTATGAAATCGATTCCGAGTGCAGCGATAATGCGGCCTGATCAATCTCATAGAGATTCACAAATAAAAATGGTGTCGCTTGCAGTTTGTGGTTTGCACTCAGCCCGTCTTGGAAAGGCACGTTAATCTGGTTGCACCGTCGGTCGTGGTGTCCTAGTCTTGAAATGCAGATATGACAGGAACACTATACCATAGGATAAAGTTGAAAAACCTGGTGTTTTGGCGCAATTTTTACAGCCCTATCCAGCCGTGGACTTTTATTGCAATGTTGGCTTTATGGAGAGGTGTCAAGAAGCTTCTAACTTTATTAAAAATATATTTTTAACCCCCGACATATAAAAACGACGGGGTGTTATAAGTTTGACGTGTCTGTGTCTGTGGCATCATAGCGCCCGAACTGATGATCCGATTTGGATTCTGTTTATTTTGTTTGACAGGTAAATTAGTCGGGAGTGTTCTTAGCTATGTTTGATAAAAATCAGTCCAAATGGCCGCCGCCACAAAATGGAGGATTACATATTTATTCAACAACTCCCTCAATATGGGTATCATATGAAAGGGCTTGACTAGTAGAATGAAATAAAAATCCAAGATGGCCGCCACCACAAAATGGCGAATTAACGAATTATTTTCTATTTAACTTTTAGTACATTATGTCGGGGGTTTTTTAAATTTAATTTCACTTGTTCTTTATTGCAGAGTTCCTTAGTCAAAATGGCGATTAATTTAGACAAGCCCAGGTATGACCAGAAAACGTACCTTGGTAGAGCTAAGCATTTTATTATGCTCACCAACCCACTGAACGTATTTGCTTCAGAGAAAAAGTTAAATGAGGCACGGGAAGTCGTCAAAGCGTTCAGGTAAGTTCATCACAAACGTCATATACTTACATACTCGTAGAATTGAAAATCACTTGGGATTCCTAAATATTTGGCTAAGTTTTTCCTAAGTATCGACACAGTATGGCTTCTATTATCCGGATATATGGAGAAAAGGGGAGTTTATGCTTTTCATAAATCTATTGAGGTTTGGTTAGGCTGAATCCTAAGGTACCTATTGGTTTTATCGGTTGATACTTTCTGATTAATTTCGTTGCGGGATCCAAGACAGTTAAATTCATTATCTGGGACTTCATCGAGCTTCATTTTCTCGGCGCTTTTCTGGTAGTCACCACTGTTGATTCTGGATTTCAGGAGTGTTGTGAACCACTGTAGGTTTGAGAATAGTGTGGCGTGCTTTATCGGCTAGTCAAATACTATCTTCGCTAATTTAGAAATAGAGCCGAGTAAAATTTTGCACTTTGGGACATCCCTTTTGGCGACCAATTATTATAACGTGTTAGGTTACTCATTTCTTATTACAATCACATCATTTTGTTACTAAAATATTCCATTAAACATTCTGATAAGTTTGTAAACGATATTATTTTGTTTTGTTACACAATCGCGCTACAGCCGCACCGCGTCTTGAACTTTGTTTGTAAAATATTAACTTTTCACAATGACATGGAGAAGGCGATAAAAAAAATCCATACGTATCAGTTTGATTGTTTATCAATGATGATTTTATTGAAAATATAAGCGTGTACCCCTTCGATCCTCGACCTCCTTTCTCCTGTATGACTTCTTCGTTGGTCGAGTGGTTGTAAGCTCGACTGCTGACCCTGGGTTCCCGGATTGGGCAAAGTGTTATTGGCTTTTTCCATCAGGAATTTCTCAGTAGAAGCCACGTAGTTTAGAATTTTGCTCGGTTAATGGCAATACGCTCGCCTCTTAATTCATAGGATTTCAAAATAACTGGCGTTAGGTGGGTTGTACAAATAGGTACACGTCTGCCCAAACCTTCGTGGATTGGACCACATGCCTTGGATAACCACAATCAACTTAGAAAACGACTTTGAGATACCACTCAGTCGTAATGACAAGTTTGAACAATCGCTAGCAAACGAAATAGACCCAAACACTAAAATTGAAGAAAACGTAGACTGTAACGAAATGATTATAAAATTGGAAACAGCCATACTACAAACGCTGGATGAATTTGCACCGCTCAAACAAACCAACCCCAGAGAAAATCTCCCTGAAGACATTCAAAAGCTGATCGAGGAAAGAAACAAGGCAAAGCATGGCAGCTAAGATTCACAAACAGGTACAATGAACTAAAGAGAGAACACAACAGGTTAAAATGCCATCTAGCTAAGAAAATTGCAGAAAATAGAGAAGAAACTTGGAATAAAGCTCTAGAGAATAATACGGGCCATGAAAAGACCACTTGAAAAGCTTCCCTGTATAGAAAACTGCAATACAGAATTAGAGATCATCGACAATCTAGTAAACACAGCCATCATTCACACATCCGATATTCGATATCTCTAATGAAGACCAAAATACAGAGGAATGCACACCCTTTCAACCACTAGAAGCAACATCACATGCAGAGTTAAAAGCAGCTCTTAGAAAGTTCAAAAATCAGAAAGCGCCTGGCCCTGATGGAATAAGAGCGGACATTCTAAAGTTGGGAGGCGACACGGTGATAGCCATGTTCAAGCGAATTATGGATTATATCATTAACACAGGATACTTCCCCAAGAGATGGAAAGAAAGCACTTGCATTTTCTTGCACAAACCAGGAAAAGACTACACACAACTCAAGTCATACAGACCAATCAGCCTTCTTAACATCCATCATGAGCAAATGGGCTGAACGCATTATTCTCTCGAGAATGGATTCGTTCGTCAGAGAGGCACTGGCACACAAATACTAAGGACTGGCAAGTACATCACAGACGCCCTAGAGAAAGGACACAGTGTGGCCATGATATCGACTGACCTTAGCAAGGCATTTGATTCTATAAACCATAAAGCACTCTTAAAGAAACTGTATGATGCGGGAGCGCGTAACAACATCATAAAGATGATAGAAAATTATTTGTCAGAAAGAACCACCAGAGGCAGATTTCGAACGACAACAGGAACAGAAACAGACGTACACACGGTACCACACGGTGTTCCCCAAGGTTCGATCTTAGGACCCGTACTCTTCAATTTATACGTCGCTGACATACCAAAACCACGAATTGCACGTCAGATGCTCTCTCAATACGCAGATGACCTGTGTATTCTCAACGCAGCGGAGAAGCTAAATCGTGCTACAAAGCGTGCAGAATGGGCTGCGGAGGAACTTATCGATTATTACAAGAGATGGGGCCTCCAATGCAACGTGGATAAAACAGAGTGCATCATGTTTTTTCACAAAAGACCTAGACGAGGGAACATGAACAGTGGATACAGGAATTATTTCCAATTGAAGAATGAGAGAATTGAATATAAGAATGAAGTCAAATACTTCGGTGTCGTATTCGACAAGAGACTATCAATGAATAAGCACACAAAAGAAAGAATAGAAAAAGCTAAAACGAGTAAGAGGTGCCTTAAATTCCATCATAGGGTACCGATCTAAAGTGAATATAGAAACAAAATTACTCATTATACAGACGTGCCTCTTACCGGTACTCGATTATGGAGTCACCCAACTCCTACCTAGGCAAGAGCAATTTGACAAAACTGGAAAGACAATACAGAATTGCACTGAAAGCTGCAGGTGACTTCCCACGTCGCGAAACCAAAACTCTCTGGGAAATGCTCGGACAAGACCCGTGGCATCTCAGAGCATACGATCTCCATCGCGATATGATCGACTAAAACTAACTTCTCTGACGATCAGCGGCCTAGAATAGGAGATATTGAGTACATGAAACAAATCGGAGAGGGGTAAACCAAGAAATAAACATTTATTCCATTCTATTCTATTCGAATAATACGGGCCATGAAAAGACCACCTGAAAAGCTTCCCTGTATAGAAAACTGCAATACAGAATTAGAGATCATCGACAATCTAGTAAACACAGCCATCATTCACACATCCGATATTCGATATCTCTAATGAAGACCAAAATACAGAGGAATGCACACCCTTTCAACCACTAGAAGCAACATCACATGCAGAGTTAAAAGCAGCTCTTAGAAAGTTCAAAAATCAGAAAGCGCCTGGCCCTGATGGAATAAGAGCGGACATTCTAAAGTTGGGAGGCGACACGGTGATAGCCATGTTCAAGCGAATTATGGATTATATCATTAACACAGGATACTTCCCCAAGAGATGGAAAGAAAGCACTTGCATTTTCTTGCACAAACCAGGAAAAGACTACACACAACTCAAGTCATACAGACCAATCAGCCTTCTTAACATCCATCATGAGCAATTGGGCTGAACGCATTATTCTCTCGAGAATGGATTCGTTCGTCAGAGAGGCACTGGCACACAAATACTAAGGACTGGCAAGTACATCACAGACGCCCTAGAGAAAGGACACAGTGTGGCCATGATATCGACTGACCTTAGCAAGGCATTTGATTCTATAAACCATAAAGCACTCTTAAAGAAACTGTATGATGCGGGAGCGCGTAACAACATCATAAAGATGATAGAAAATTATTTGTCAGAAAGAACCACCAGAGGCAGATTTCGAACGACAACAGGAACAGAAACAGACGTACACACGGTACCACACGGTGTTCCCCAAGGTTCGATCTTAGGACCCGTACTCTTCAATTTATACGTCGCTGACATACCAAAACCACGAATTGCACGTCAGATGCTCTCTCAATACGCAGATGACCTGTGTATTCTCAACGCAGCGGAGAAGCTAAATCGTGCTACAAAGCGTGCAGAATGGGCTGCGGAGGAACTTATCGATTATTACAAGAGATGGGGCCTCCAATGCAACGTGGATAAAACAGAGTGCATCATGTTTTTTTCACAAAAGACCTAGACGAGGGAACATGAACAGTGGATACAGGAATTATTTCCAATTGAAGAATGAGAGAATTGAATATAAGAATGAAGTCAAATACTTCGGTGTCGTATTCGACAAGAGACTATCAATGAATAAGCACACAAAAGAAAGAATAGAAAAAGCTAAAACGAGTAAGAGGTGCCTTAAATTCCATCATAGGGTACCGATCTAAAGTGAATATAGAAACAAAATTACTCATTATACAGACGTGCCTCTTACCGGTACTCGATTATGGAGTCACCCAACTCCTACCTAGGCAAGAGCAATTTGACAAAACTGGAAAGACAATACAGAATTGCACTGAAAGCTGCAGGTGACTTCCCACGTCGCGAAACCAAAACTCTCTGGGAAATGCTCGGACAAGACCCGTGGCATCTCAGAGCATACGATCTCCATCGCGATATGATCGACTAAAACTAACTTCTCTGACGATCAGCGGCCTAGAATAGGAGATATTGAGTACATGAAACAAATCGGAGAGGGGTAAACCAAGAAATAAACATTTATTCCATTCTATTCTATTCCTTCGCGGATTACAAGCGTGGTGGTGTTTTGTGTACTTTCATTAGAATGTAGAAATGTTGAATTTCCTTACTAACTGTAATCCATCGCGCGGCTTCAGGATCGTTCTAGGACGTATTCTGCTAGTTTCCGCGACCATATTTCCCTTCTTGATTCTAGTCCCAGATTGTGCTAACGCGGTACCTCTATGTTTGTTTGCCTCATTCATTTGTAACCATAGAAATTATTATTGAAAACCTCAAACACGTTGTGGTTCTGAGTTCGATACACAGGTCGGGCAGAATGATGTACCACCTACTAAAAACGTGGTAACCTTTTTCGCGTCGATGTCCCTTCCACCCCGTATGCCTTGGGCCTGCATTTTGCCCGATTCATGGCAATAGGGTTGTCCCTTATTAATGGGACTTAAAAATATAAATATCGACATGTGGGTCCCGTGTTATGGCTAGGTACACCTCGTCCCTGCACACCGGCTAAGAAACAAGCGAATAGCGTTTTCTGACATTTTTCCTTCACAACAACAGGGCTACACAAAAAATGCCCGCGGGTTACAACGAGGAGAAACTGTGGGCGGCCAAGTATCTGTACGACAGTGCATTCCACCCCGACACCGGAGAGAAGATTATTATTTTCGGCCGCATGTCTGCGCAGGCGCCGATGAACACCCTCATCACTGGATGTAAGTAGTGTAGTGTAAAGATCATTTAATTAGATGCTCTTCGGAAATACTCGACAAACCGAAGCAGCAACGTCGCCCAAGTGTATGACTTCCGTGAGTGGCGACATTGCCGCTTCGGGTTGTGTCAGTACGGATTCGTCTTTTTCCATGCTCCACACACAAATTTTGAGTGCTACATTACAATGTAGGAATAGTCGGAGTAATAAGTTTGACTAGTTCTTTATTCAAATACTCAAATTAGATAATGGCAGTAACTCAAAGCATGCTAAGTAGCATTTATAGATCTCAGTCATACAGTAAGAGGAAAGAAAACATGTTTTTAGGGTTCTGTACTCGAAGGTCAGTGGAGGGTTAGTAGTAACCCTACTACTAACCCTCCACTGACCGTCTGTCTGTCTGTCGAGCTGTATCTCATGATCCGTAATTTATTTATGTTTCAGGTATGATATCGTTCTACAAAACAAATGCTGCCATCGTTTTCTGGCAGTGGTTCAATCAAACGTTTAACGCTGTTGTCAATTATTCGAATCGAGCCGGAGACGCAGTTATCAGCACACAGTAAGTGTTATTCTCAGTACTTGGATTTTCTTTAAAAGTAGGGCTTTAGCAAAATTTATTCGTTCTTTGAATTCCATTCTTTTTTCATGACAATGCTTAAGCTATTCGATAGCCGTCATTCTAAATCCAATATGGCGTACTCCTAAAGATGGCGGATGTTATAGCGATAGGTTACAATTGTTTTTGAGTACCCCTAAGTTTGGGTTTCAATTAAACGTGACTGCTGAGATGAATACGAAACAAGAATGACGTCATACTTAAATATTATAAGTTTTTTCTAGCTCGTTTATCAATCAATAGCTTGGCAATCTGCAACGCCGTTCAACGGCATACATGTCGGTGGCGTTGCTTGTAAAGAAAATTCACAGCGATAGGTAGGATGTTACGTCAAACTTGGTAAAATTGTTTTAGTTTTGTGTTTTTCCACCCACCGCCACCACTATAACGGCCATTTTCAATAACTTACTAGCCAGTTTCGGTAGGTTGCTATCTCTGTTTTTTTGACATTTTGCTTACTGGAGGGTTAAAAACAAAACGTCACAGAAAAGTTTTCTTTGATTTTTCTATGAATCAAGCGACGGGTAGGTAACGCGGATAAGATATTCCTTGTTTGTAGACACCGATAGCTACGGGAGAAGGCACATTATAACTTACTTACGTATAACCAACAGTTACGTAAGTAAGTTATAGAAAACGGCCGTAAGTTGGTTGAAGGTGTGTTTGACTTTTCATCGTTAATATTGTTAAATTAAAGTTACTTACATACATTATAGGGCCACTAAGGAACTCAAATAAAAAGGAATATATATTTATAAGTAGACTATATTATTTTAATAGTAACAAAACCTCCTTTGTTTTATTTTACAGGCAGCTAGTGGCGTCTTATTGCGCGGCCTGCGGAGGTGCCTTGGGGACGGCCCTGTACCTGAACAGTAAAGTAAAGGTAAGGAACCAACTTCAAACAGAATAACCAACTATAGAGGGGTTTTTTGAGGGGGGGGGGGACTTTATTAAAACAATAGACAGATGTTTAATATCCTCCAGAAATTGGCTTTATTTGACTGATCATTTAAATGCCATTAATGTTTGAATATGATTTCGGGCATGTTGGTTTTATTCACAGTTCAAAAGTGTCTGTCCGACATGAATGTCGGACAGACACTTTTGAACTGTCAGAACAAAAACAACAATGAAATGTATCTGTGTAGCTACATTCCCAGTTACAAGCCATAAAAACTGTGAAAGTACTCGTAGTTGCCATTCCCTAGCGTTAGATCTCTATGGAGGTCGTGGCAAAATAATAACAGCCGCTCGGGCCGATCTTTAGGTAAGCCGTGGTTGCCTAAGTTAGTAGGTATCTGGATGGGTGATCCTGATCACCCTTACATACCGAGTTTCCTCCTTGCCTCGGAAAGCACGTTAAGCTGTTGGTCCCGGCTGTTATTTGTCCATCTTTGGCAGTCGGTACAGGTAGTCAGTAATCCAAAAAGTCTGACAACTAGTCTTACCAAGTGGTATCGTATTACTTACCCAGTATTAACCGAGTTGTGGAGGTCAGACAGGCAGTCGCTCCATGTAAAATACTTTTATTCAACTGCATCCGGTTAGACTGGAAGCCGACCCCAACGCAGTTGGGCAAAGGCTAGGCAGATTAGATATCTATGGAGAATAACCTCAAAAATCAAAAATTTCCTCGAAGATCAAAAACGTATTTATTGATACAACTTTTACTAAATCAAAGTATTCATTATCTTAACGCCAATAAATGACGGCCAGGTGTATCTCATTATCGCTAATATGATAGCGTATCGTGTATTTTTCCAACGTTATCTTCTATTTCGGTCGTGTGAACATAACTAATTGTTACATCGAGATACGTCACGGAGGTGTGTCGTATCGTGGCGGAAAAACCGTGAGATTATCGAACTGTTTACATTGGAAAACACGCCTTGTACTTAGCGGATTTGATTTCATCGTCACGCGACTTTTGTGTCTGAAGATGGTTTTATAATAAACTTTAGTATTTACTTTATACAGGGTTATTGGTAAAACACCAATAACCTCGCAGGAGTAGATTACTAACATCATTAACATTTGCTCTACGACTTTTTCGAAAACAAGCAAAAAAAATCGACTTTTAATAGATAACTCGATCAGCTGTTCGGACATATTTATGGAGATTTGAAATGTTGTAGAACAAATGTTGTTGTTTATGATGTTAGTAATCTACTCCAGCGAGGTTGTTGGTGTTTTACAAATAACGCTGTACCTATATACCTTTTTCCTTATGCTATAATATACTACGATTACGAGCCAAATGGAAGTAAGATAAAATAAGAAAGCTTATGAAAATCAACTCGAATTTATTGAGAGTGAAAACGGCAGATAAAAAGCCAACAGTTGTACCTCTGAAAACTTAAGCAATAAGTTTTATTTTTTATATTTATGGCTCCAAAATCAGTCGTATAAAACCTTGCCTTTGAAAACTGCACAGCGCAAGGCAAAAACAAAAGAAGTCTATAAAACCTCATCGAATGCATTCCTGTCTGATGAATGTGAGGGTATAGGTACCTTATTATGTGAACTATGTAACGGTTATGTTTTGAAACAAACTAAATCATTTTAATGAATAGGTAATAAATACTTAACAAGCTGAAGAATCCTGAAAGATGTTATCACAGGAACCCTTACTACCTACCCTACCCCCAAGCAAGAATGACGATGATGATTTCATCTAGTAGATTTCGGCCACAGCGACTGAATACGATGGGTTTCTAGTTTACTTGTAGAGAGCTTTTGGTGTCCTTCTCTTTCATGTGCTCTCAAGCGGCTAGCTTAATCTAACTTTGGCCGACCACAAAGCGGACATGTCAAAACACAACTGAAAAAATTGTACGGTATAGCTGTAGGTGGTCATAATACATACTTCGTTATCTAATATCTTAAATGCAATAATATTTAGATAATACAACGACATTGCAGCCACTCCGTGACCTATACCCATTAGAGTCGTGCTTAACAGATTTGCAGCAATGTGTCATGAAAGTTCACTTAACGATTATATTATAACGCGATAGTAAACAAACATATTACGCTTGTTATGTTACCTCTGACGTCAGAGTCCACCTACTACATGCTTGAAATAGTACGTTAGTACTATGTTACCGATATAGTGTTTTATGGTAGTTTTGTCGTATTTAGATTATTATAGGACATATATAGGGTAGGCCTCTGCCTATGCATTATTATATAGGCATAGTGATTACTCTGTTATGTAGATTATTTTAGGTTCCATCTATCATGGGGGTTTAGGTTTCCGCACTTAGTCCTTGAAATGGACCATTGTGCGTGAGCCATGGTGGCCGATTACTCCAACCAGCCCACCTCCCTCCAGAAGCAGATTAAACTTCCCGGTCTCCTCAGGACATCTGCAAGTGATCCTGGTGTTCCCAGGGTCTCTTCGCGAATCTTGGTAACGCCTGTGCACTCCAAGAGCACATGCGCTACCGTCTCATTATTTTAGGTTATCTAAGTATTGTATTGTACAGACTCCAGCACATGAAGCTACTATACAATCTGTCCTCTAAGGAGCCGCCTTCATGAGCGTGCGAAGCGCGGCGATTCAACGTATTTCTGTACGAAAATATCGCCGCGATTCTCTCGCTCGTGGAGAAGGCCCAAAAGAGAGTGTATAGAAAAACGTGGCAAGGACGATAATATCGCCACGATTGTCTCGCTCGTGGCGGAGCTAGGCGCCCCTAAAGCATTACGTTCTAGGCTGATTGGGAAAGACAGTTTCGGGTAGCGATGATGGTACATCAGGCTGCTGCCCCACAGCTCAATACACTTGGTATATTATGTAGAGTGAATTTACATAATTGTATCCATACTTTCACTTAAAGAAATAGTAGGTACAGTCGTACATATAGTAAGAATAATTTAGGAGATTTAAGTTGCGCTTACACAGTCAACTTAATAGGCTGAAAAAATTACCCGTGTACCCACCTTTACTATTTATTTTTAGTTAGGTATAGTATAAACTGACACATTGATTTGCGTTTAAATTATTATTGTATTTGCGTGCACTGTTGTAAGTTTATATTTTTTTTGAAAATGATTTTTTTTCTAGGGCATGAACCCACTATACGCGCGGTTGGTACCCTTCGCGGCAGTGTGTGGCGCTAACTATATCAATATCCCCATGATGAGAAGCACGTAAGTGTTAAAATTTAGTTTTATTCGAATATCTGCTCGTCGGGTATATATACGGCAGATATGGCCAGCCCAGTCCTACTTTAGCTTAGCGGCTTTTTGAGCCAAAAATCATTCTCATCAATGGTCATTAAATTGTCTATTGGATGATCAAAGTTTCATGCAAACACGCTCAATAGTTTTTGCGTGATTATCGATATTTTTTGTTCACGTTTTACATTACTGCTTATACAAAATAATTACACTATGTTATATTAATTAATTTCACATATCAAATTATGAAGAAAATGGTTTTGTATAACATATATTTTTTTTCAAAGAAGTAAGACTTCGAGTTTAGACGGGATTTTCAATTTGAAATCTATAAAAGGTCGTATATCTAATCTGCGTCTTAACATACTTTGATTCACACCGCGAACTATCGAAAGAGCCGAACGATGTATGATAAGGGTCTCGTTTGCCTCGCTCGCGCAACCGCCGACTGTCGGTGTGGTCTGGGGTGTCTCCTGCTATTTTGACGATATTATAGTCGACGCATCGAGCTTTGGGACGGCTCTAACCGATGGTAACCTAATGGAATGACCGAATAAAACTAAAATATGTGCAGTAAATACTTACGCTGTCAAAAAATAATGCTGAAGGACTTAGCATATTATTTAGCAGTGGCGAAGGGTTCATGCAACTCGATTCCTACCGGATTCCCTTTGAAAAATGGCACGGTCAGTATGAGAGGTTTTGTTTTTGAGAATTAAAAACAAATTGTTGATCAGATTACGTTACTAGGTGCCAAAACCCAAACGCTTGAAAAAACACACTTCATTACACACTCGATGACTGACCCTTTCGTTTGCATAAGCTTCTGAGTATAAAAATTAGGTCCAAGTGAAATTATGTAACGTTCTGTTCCATGGAGTAACGTCCAGAGATCGCCATCTATCCAGCGACTAGGGAAGAGTTGAAAAAGAAAATCCCTCATTGTATTGACAATATCATATTAAAATAAGCTCCTTACCTTTACAAAAGTCGACCATTTGCTACTGGCATTTAGTCTAGTTCTTCTTGCATTTGCAGATAGAAATTAAAAAAATACAAACTTCTAACCCTACGCTTGTTTATTTCAGAGAAATCATTCAAGGGACCCCTGTGTTCACCCCAGACGGGCAGCGAGCGGGTAACTCCAAGATCGCAGCGGCTACAGGCATATTCCTCGTTTGCATATCCAGGATGGGCATGGCCATGCCCGGCATGAGTACGTACTCGTATCTACTTCTAAAATACTTTCGTCTTTGGGGACTGCCGAGTGCCGACTAAAGTGAAAACTAAGTAATCTATATCTGCTACGGGTGGTGCTACGCCGTAGCGGATCGGCTACGAGTGCTATGAAGCGTTAGGTGACGGTCACGAGAGTTCCAGTATTTTTGTTCACCCAAAAAGAGCTCAACGCGCCTAAAGAAGTTTTCACTTCGGAGCCCTTGATATCATTCCTTACCGTTGAGTCTTTATGAGAAAAATAAGCATTAAGGAATTTAAAAATTTATCGTCCGTAGAAGTTAAATGCGAGATGGAACTAGTATTATTTTTAAATCCAGGGAACGTCTTGGAAACGTAATTTTATTAGTTGATAAATTCACCCTACTACCTAAAACTAAACATTGATACACATGTAAACTGGAAGTCACACATTCAGAGAGTAAGAGCAAAAATATCTAAATTTTCATACACCCAAAAACAACAGACCTCAACACTGCACTAGTAACCTACTACGCATACGTAATTACGTACAGTGTCATCTTATGGGGCAACACATGGACGCACCCACGCTATTTACCCTACAAAAGAAACTAATAAGAATATTAGTAAATATTGAAGTTACCGATAGCTGTAAATCCCACTTCCAGGAACTAAAGATTTTATCCCTACCCTGTCTCTATATATTTAAAGTTTGTAAGTTCGTGCGTAAGTACCTATCCAGGATTCTTTACAAAAAGAGACATGCAATCGAAAATTGTTTTAAGACATAAAAATAGGGTAAACTTACCAACATCGCGACTAAAAATACACTCCAATAGTACCTTGGTCATGTGTATAAAAAATTATAATAAGTTACCCGAAGTAATAAAGAATTCAAATAAATATAACATTTTTATCAATAAATTGAAGCTTTTCCTTTTAGGCAAATGCTATTATAGTCTATGCGAATACTTAAATGATAAATTATGATTTACTATCTAATTGTTTCTACAAAATAAACTTATGAGCGTCCATATAATATTGAAAACAAAAAACCGTAATACACAAAAATAATGAGAAATTAATAAAACAATAATAAACAAATTTAAAAAATGAATGGTTTTATATTCTAATAAATAAATCTATATAATTTATAAAACAATAATAATTATAACTATTAAATTAATTCTGCATTATTACAACAATATTATTTACTAAGTGCTTTAAACGGCCAGTATTCTTCTTTCTCTCTCCTACTAAATCTATGCTGTGCCCGACAGGGTCCATAATTTTATTGTGACTAATATTTTTCCTTCCATCTTAATACATTATGGTACGCAATAAAGAAATGAGATGTGAATTGAAGATGATTGGGACAATTGAGAATTTTATCAGCTTTAGAGTAATTTTCGCACAGTCACATCTATACTAGTACCTATTAAGAGTAAAGAGATAAAGTTTGTAAGTTTGGTTATAGGGGATAATCTTCAGAACTATTGATCCGAATCCGAAAATTCTTTCACTAATCAAAAGCAACACTATTCTCGAGTGTCAAAAGCTATATTTGAGACTTTTCCGTTAGATAATTTTTGACCATTACGCAACCAAAGCCGCAGGAATCAGGATACACTTAATCATCAACAACAGTTAATCATCTGCAGAATTACTTTAGGGTATTCGAAAATAAGTTTGCTCCCTTATGATGGTCATAATTCATTTCTTAACATGTTTTGTCCTCGTTTTTCAGCCCTAGTGCCAATAATAACGAACGCAGCGGTCCAGAAGCGCTGGTTCACGCCGGGTTCGATGGCCATCATTCCGTTCCAAATGGCCCTCGTGTGTCTCTGTGTGACCTTCGCGACCCCGCTGTGCTGCGCCTTCTTCGAACAGACAGCCAGCATTAGCGTCGACACCGTTGAGAGTCATATAAAGGTAACACAGCTGTAGATCTTTGGCAGTCGTTACAGAATACAGGTAGTCAGTGGTCCGAAAGTCTGACATCAAGGGGTGTCCTATTACCCAGTTACTGAGAGAGCCGTGGTGGCATGGCCCAGTGGTGGCGGCCCCGATTTACGAACAGTAAGTCTTGGGTTCGAACCCAGACGGTGAAGGAAAACATCGTGAGGAAACCGGCATGTCCTAGAACCAAAAATTCGAAGACATATGACATCTACAACCCGCACTGGGCCCGCGTGGTGGATTATAGCCCATACGCAAAATATGCGCGCTTTGACGTGGAGTTGCGGACACCAGCCCGTTGTACCATACAATACAATACCCAGTTACTGGTTTGTGGAGGTCGATAGGAAGTCGCTTCATGTAAAAAAATGGTATTCAGCTTCATCCAGTTAGAGTGGAAGCCATCATCATGATTACCATTCTCTTAACCTTATCCTAATTTATTTCCATCATCATCATAATTTCAGCCGAAAGACGTCCACTGCTGGACATAGGCCTCCCCCAAGTGTCGCCACATTGACCGGTCCCGTGCGACTCGCATCCAACGGACTCCCGCAACCTTCACCAGGTCATCGGTCCACATAGTGGGTGGTCTTCCAACGCATCGTCTCCCGGTTCGCGATCGTCACTCCAGAACTTTTCGGTCCCATCGTTTATCCGTTCTGCGAGCAATGTGCTGCCCATTGTCACTTAACTTTGACAATTCTTCGGGCTACGTCAGTAACCCATTTATTTCCAAAGTTTTCTATTACTCATCATCTCCACAGTCACGTCCCAAGCCATGATATTCTTCACACAGTCTATCCATCGTTTCTTTGGTTTTCCTGCACTCTTAGAGTCAGCACCTACATTCATACTTAACATTTTCCTCATTCCTCCGCATCACAATCACGTCCATACCACAACTTTGGATACATACACAACTTTTTAGTAACCAGTGCCACTTCCAGACGTCCATATTGTCAGGTATTCGTCAGTTAGATTATCAAAAAATATTTGACCCGCATTTTTTCTTCTGTTACATTAACCAAAATTGACAAATTTTAAAAGCGTCACGCCGTGGTTTAATTTTAAGTGCGCTCTGACGTCCCGAGTTTTGGTGCGTTTTATCTTTGTCAATATTCATTGATATACGAAAACAGATTTGCAATTTATTAATGGTGGAAAATGGCCTATTGTGAAAAACGAACATGTGACCGGATTTTAACAATTACTGTTTTATATTTTCCAGGAAAACGTCAAAAAGATATCTCCTCAGACGACGAAACTGTACTACAACAAGGGGCTGTAAGCTGCAAGGGTAATCGCGAATTTATCTATCTCATAAATAATATGGCTAAAAAATTAAGTTCTTGACAAAAAGCCAAGAATAAATGCAATGATGGAGTTGAAATAGTGATTACTCGAATCGGTGGTAAATGATGTGATGGTAGAAAGCTTTGGTTTAAAACAACTTTAAATATTTTATAGTTTACTCTGTTGTAGAATTTTCAAATCGGTGGACAAATACATGAAAAATATACTCAGACGCCTTTTCAGGACCTCCAAAAAGTGGGATATATGGGATCCAAAGCTTTGAGCTGTTTAATATTTTTTTCAAGAGAAGCTCTATAACTTGTTATCGGTAGTTTTTAAGAATACACTCGTTTTTTTACAAAAAATATATTTTCGACGTGTTGCATTTGTTCCATGGATCCTTAAGGGGCCGGAAAGGGTTACCCGTTTATGGGTTTTGATCGGGTTACTTTTTAGGGTTAGATGAAAGCGCTTAAAGTAAAGGTTAACCCGTATAATGGCTTAATCAACCTATAACAGCCGGTTCACGTACAGAAAATGAGCAAGTAGGTGACTGAGTTAACCCTCGGTACTTTGTCTCTTTCATTCTGGTTAATCAGCATAGTTACAATGGTTTAAATGATTACCCATATATTATAAGGGTTAACCTGTATAATGGTTAATCAAACAAGTGTATAACCGGTTAACTTATCAACCCAATTTATAAATTGGTCCATGAAGTCCTATCATGAACTGTCCTGCACTTTTGAACGCCGCGCCGCAAGAACAAGCAAGGAATTGTTAATAGGTCAGAATAAACCTTGGAGTTGATATTTATAGTTTTTATAAGATTGTACAATAATTTATGACCCAAGAAAGTTATGCTTAATGTAAGTAATGCATTTTCTATTTTATTATGTTTGTTAAAATGGGCTTGGTAGGTTGTAAAAGGTTTGGGCCGTTTGTGAGGAGAGGAGAGGAAATGTGTAACAACCAATAGAATTTCGCTATTTACACTTTTCGTCTCCGCTTAGCTTTAGAGGAAACAGTTCGTCAGAGAGGAGAGGAGATATAAGCTTTAAGCTGACATGGTCACTAAAAATTAAATAAAATAAAATTATTAATACCACTGAAAACGGTATAATTAGAGCGTGCTGTGAACTGCGCGCCGGAGCGCGGAGTTTTGCACATTTGCCCTCCCCTTTGCACATCTTTCCTCACCTCTCCTCTCCAATTAGCACATCTCTCCTCTCCTCTCTTATTGCACATCTCCTCTCCTCTCCTCTCTTATTGCACATCTCCTCTCCTCTCCTCTCTTATTGCACATCTCCTCTCCTCTCTTATTGCACATCTCCTCTCCTCTTCTCTCCAATTAGCACATCTCTCCTCTCCTCTCCAATTAGCACATCTCTCCTCTCCTCTCTTATTGCACATCTCCTTTCCTCTCCTCTCCAATTAGCACATCTCTCCTCTCCTCTCCTCTCCAATTAGCACATCTCTCCTCTCCTCTCCACATAGCACATCTCCTCTCCTCTCCACTTCGCATATTTCTGTTTTAGTGGAGTCCGGTCCTTAGAGCTCAATAATTTATTTTATCTAGTTGTTACGTTTGGATCTGACCACTAAGGAGGAGTTTTATTTAAAATTGTTTTAATAGCAACATTGTGCAATAACATTCCAAAGATATTCCTTTTGTCATTCATTCAATTCTAATTATATTTGGATTTGATATTGTGATGTCAATTATTTATGAAGTGTATAAGCTGACAATAATACTGTGAATAGTAGATAGAGATATAAATAATTTATGATAATTATTTGTTTTATACAGGGTGAATTTGAATAAATGCGACAAAATGAAATGGGAGCTTCAGTTACAGTAACATAGTAATTATAAACTGTTTTTTCTACTATCTAAATCGTTAAAAAAATTACGCGATTATCGTTTTCAAAAGGTCCATTGATGTTATTATCTTTATTTAAGTAGGAATTATCGGTATTCCCGTTCATAGCGGTCATTTACCTAATTTAGCCTAGTTTCTAATGTAAGTATCGCGCGACGTTGCCAAACCTCGCATGTGCGCCAGCGCTGACATCCCTTCCCGGCGACCGCGCGCCGCCCACTACCCTTCCTTCGTTCATTACAATTTTACATTTGATATTTTATACATTTTCTTGACAACACGTATTATTGTATATTTAAATTTGTCGCATCTATTCAATTTCACCCTGTATTTTTTTTAATATTTCAGCCAATTTTTTGTGACTATTTTTATGCAAATGCTCGTTTATTTTTTTGAATATTTTATTTAATAAATTATTGTATTCCAACCGAGAATAAATAGTTACCGTACCAATAGCCATAGTCTTAATGAACAAAATAAACTGTTATGTAACTCGTTGTATTTTGTATTTTCATTATGCCCCCGACTATGTCCCGACAAGTGTGTGAACCGTTGATGATGGCGGAGTAAAAACTTGATCCAAAAATAAGCAGGCAACACTCAAGTTGTCCTGCCTTGGATTACGGAAGAAACCCTGAACGTCCTTCCACACGTCTCAGGGGGTCTACTCTCCAAGTTCATCAACGAAGATACTGGGCCCATCCGAAATTAGCGTATACTTTGAAATTAACCCTACTCCCTAATATTTTCGAATTCATGAGTTTTGAAATACACATCGGGAGTTAAAGACAGATGACCAATCGTGTTGTCATTAATTTTTATTCGGTCTCCTAACGAGTAATAATACGGAGTAGAAGCAACCATAACTTCGAACGTAACTACGGGTTTCGTGCTTAGAGAGTAGACCTGCAGGGCCTTTCTCGGGACGTGACAAAAGGCCCCGGACACAGACGGGTGTGAGTGAACGAGTTCCTCTGAACTCATTCACGCCCTTCCTGAGCCCCTGACAGAGTACGGCTCTACCGCGGCCGCTCTAAGAGACGGTAGAATATAAAATTGCATTTTACTCACTCATTAAAGTGCTTTCATTATATTTTTTAGTGTAAATGTAAGTGCTATTGCGATCCCCGGCTTTTGCTGTACCAACGGATGGTCCCCTTCGCAGCAGTAGCTGTGGTAACTTCATTGGTATCCCCGTAATGAGAAACAAGTAAGTACTTGCATATTCCACAATTCTCTCTTTCTCACTGAAATTATAGAAGAGTGTCATGAGTTCATGACTCATGATTCCGGTTCCATAATTAAGCCTCCAAAATGTGCGCTTCGAATATATTCGATTACCTAATTCGGATTCGGAACTAAGAGCGCGCTATGATGAGATCGAATATGACCGTAAAAACAAACCACGTATTCAGTACATCATTCCGACGGAATTCACTTGGAAAATTATCATCACTGTCATAATATCAAATAGTAGCAAAAAGGTAGTGTATTTTGGTATTTTCTGAACGACAAATATCTTTATTGATCCAGCGCATCTGACGCCTACCAAAATGTATCCAGGAACAGCTGTTTTTTTTTTAAATACCGATGAAAAATTTATATGCGGGGCTCCAAATGAACTACTGAATATATTGTGGTAACCGTTATACGAGGAGCAAGGGATTCCGAAATTCGTGAACTCTTAACGACACACAGGTTCTGAATGCAGTTTGTACTATTGACGGCATTCTAGTTAGATAATATATATTCAGAGAACTCAGAAAGTGAATTTCTGTATTTACCCCGGACGGAGAGTTGGGAAAATCTCAGATCGCGGTGGTGCAGGCCTCTCTTTCTCATGTGCATAAACAGAGTGGCCATAGTCGCACCCGCGATGAGTATAGGTACGTATTTTTCTTACAGAGCAAGACCCCGTACCCGCCAGACTTTACATAGTTTCTGATTAGCGCCTGCCGGGGCTGCGGGACTGTTCGAAAGAGATACCGTGGCCCCGGAACATAAAGGGCCAGGAAGGAACATGAATGGGTTTTAGTCAGTAAACTTCTGACACTCCCTCCCACTCCGCCCAGAGTGGGAGAAGTTATTTGATTACTTCCGACACGACAAAAACAAAAACGCATCGAGTAGCGACCCTATCTTTAAATTTGTGGTTTTCACTCGTACACTAGGGTTTAGGGTAAAGCCACCGTATCTCAGTGTAGTGTCTTTTGTTCAGGGTTGTACAATAAAATACTGTTTCCAATATTACTGGGATAGGCGTGCTGTCGCTAAGGCTGCTCGGACTAGACCACAGAGTACACTATATATACTGAAAGACTAGACTGAGAGTGTGGCGCATTGCCCCATACTCCCTCCACCGCGCAACTCTCGCGAAAATGGCTTTTAAATTTAGAAAAGTGATGCATTTTGATGCTCGTGATTGTACAGCAAACTTATGTATATCTGCTAGCTGGGGCCGAGTTTCAGACACTTAGTATCGTGCTAAAGTTACGTAAAAATATTACTTATTTTTTTGAATATTATTGAAAATTTGTTATCACCACTGCCAGACGCTTTAAAGCTCGGAAAAAGTAGCGTAATTTTACATACTTACAGTTACATTTGGCAACAAGGGCATAGCGAGGTACGGGCAGGGGGGGCAGCTGCCACCCCCTCCCCCCCTAGCAGATGCAGTTCAGAAATGCTCACAAACCGTAAAGTAATATTACCTATGTAGCCTACTAATAAACAAAAACAAAGTTGATTCTATCGACGGGAAAATTTTATAAGATTGTACTATGACTGGTTGAATCTAGATTGGATTTTCATTTTACAAGCTTTTATTTAGTTTCACCTGTCCCGATGTTTGTCTGTCATGAAATCTTGCAAGTTAAATTTAATCCACTTTCCGATTACCGATTTAACTGAAATTTTAAATGCAAATATGGAGCTGGAAGGTGGCCATATGAACTCCGTCATAAAACAACGTCATCCTATCGATTTTGTTCTCGTTGAATTCGTCTTGACGAGTACTGTGTATTTAGATGGTATCCAGGGTCTGATGATGGAGCTCGAAGGTGGCTATAGGAACTCTGTAATGAAACGACGCAACCCCATCGAATTTGGACTCGTTTGATTATTCTTGATAAGTACTTTGTCTTTAGATGATATCCAGTCTCTGGTGAAGGAGCTGGAAGGTGGGCATAGGAACTCCGATAAAAAAGACATAATCCCATCGAGTTTGGGCTCGTTTGAGCCTTAAAGAGTAGGTACTTCTGTCCCAAATGGTAACCACAGTTTAATGATGAAGCTGGAAGGAGGACATAGGATCTCCGTAATAAAACGAAGTTACCACATCGAGTTTGGGCTCGTTTGATCCGTCTTAACGAGTACTTTGGTGCTAGATGAGTCTAATAAAT
This sequence comes from Xestia ashworthii, assembly GCA_950022955.1. Lineage (NCBI taxonomy): Eukaryota > Metazoa > Arthropoda > Insecta > Lepidoptera > Noctuidae > Xestia > Xestia ashworthii. Next base: position 12,845,391 of record OX465570.1, on the reverse strand, counting down.
TCTTTTTTTAAATTAATTTCTCTTTGTCTTTAGATAATTTGGGTTCTATACATTACATTGTGCGTACTACGAATTACCTACGGAAAACGCCGCTACGTACTTATGCCGTAGTAAATGCCGAATCATAAATACTAAAAAGCAAAAAAATAAAATTGAAAATAAATAAAGCTTTTTTAAAACAAGCTTTTATTTACTTAAATGCTTAAAATAATAAAATAAACTTTTCCTTTAAAACCTCATATAGATTTACTCATACATGAATAGATCCCTAAAGTGAACAAAGTTTCTTTAAATTCTTATTCTTATACTTCTGATTAATTTCGTTGCGGGGTCCAAGACAGTTAAATTCATTCTCTGGGACTTCGCCGAGCTTCATTGTCTCGGCGCTTTTCTGGTGGTCGCCACTGTTGATTCTGGCTTTCAGGAGTTAGTGGTTTGGGCGTGTGTGGCTGTCTGGTCCCAAAAAATAAAAAAAACTCAATGTACTTACTTATACTTGATCGATGGATTATGGTACGGGAGTAATAGAGGTGTAATGTTTTCCCAACTTTTTTGTCTCCTTCCAATGTTTAGGTATCTCATAATGAGGTCAGAACTTTACAATCGCATATTAAGATGGACATGAATGAACATAATACCGTTTTTCATTTTGACAGGAAAAGGCGATGGACGGCGTACAGTGTACTTCCATAGGCAGCTGTGATCGTGAATATTACCAGTATTTTAAAGTAGGTACTATGACGGTAGGTAGCTGCAAATTGTACTGAATGAACACCAAAAAAACTTGAAACCATTTAATTGCAATGGCGACGTAGATTCTCCTTGGGCTACAAAATAGGGCCAACAACAGGACACTGAAAATGGTGATGATTTTAGACAGCAGCGTTACAGTTTTATCGTCAAAATGTACCTACCTACCTGCAGAACTGGTTTTTGGGATTGTTTCAGATTGTCCCACAAGTGGGACAAAGTGTAACCGTTAGAATTTTTGGATGTCACTATGATTGATAGTGTTCGATTTATTTAATAATATTAGTGTGAATGACCCAAAACTAATCATAATTATACTTAAATGAAAAATATATGTCAATTTTTGACTGAAACAGATTACTTCTTAGTTTTAATTATTTTGTCTCATTCACAACATATTATTTCTATTTTCTTTAAATTGTAATTTACGTTTCCGTAGACACCCTTAGTAGGTACCATTTTTTCGTATGGGGAGGTTTAAGCTTGTAAGTACATTTTTTCCACCAAAATCGACTGGTCTGACAAAGTGGCCGTTTCAATTTTAAACTAAAGGCACTCTTTGTCCCTCTGGTGGGACAATACGGTTCCAATTAAGATAATCTTTGATACCTAATCCCCCATTGGACCACCATGTTTGTAATATTCTCAAGATATGTTAACTTATTGTGATTACCTAGTTGTTAAGATCACACTCGTAGGTATGTTGTAAAGAATATATTTTAACGTAAAGTGCATTCAAGAGGTGTACTTATCATCTTTGTTCTTAAGGTGAAAGCTAGTAGGCCGTAAAATTCAAATATTCCTTCTTTTTGTACAATTTGTAGGTTAGTAAGACTTTTTCATGAGAACACGACTTTTGAGGCCAATATTACTGACAAAATTGAATCGATCCGATTCTAGAAATACATAGTACTGACGGTCGCAAATCATGATAAGTACTTAATTAACTTGAAACTACCCGCAGATTGCCAAAAACTTTAGAAAAATTTGAATTGTGCGGTCTTTCTTAGCAACACTTTATGGTTAGTTTAGTTAAAATCTGTTCAACACGGGCGCAGTCCTATTTCACCTATTGGGGGTCAACTTGTCTTAACCCAAAATGTTAAAGGGATTTAAGGGTCAAATGCACCTGTTAAATTAGCAAATTGGGGTAACCATGAACCCCAGTGACCGGGGTCCTAGGACCGCGCCTGATTAGCTGACATTACTTACAATATGAAACTCAGAATTCATAAGATAGGTACTTATAGATACTTATATTGTTTGATGTAAGCTTATTTTTAAGTAACTTTATTTTTGTTGCTGTTTATCAGTAGGCTGGTCATACTGAAAGCTACGATAATGCTTTGTATTCAGAGACTGCGAATGGTTTTTCTTACAAGACTCAACGAGAGTCACTGGGTTTATGTACTTAGCTAATTTGTTGGCCAGTCTGATAGCATGTTCATACACCGTCCGTCGGGTATTGTATAACCACGCCACGACCTGAGCCACATTCAGATGTAGTGATAATAAAGTACACTGTACTTACAGTCTTTGGTCACTGTCAGGCGTGGACAGCCACGATGGAAACATATTGCAATAATTCCAAAGATTACAATTAAGGTGGATTAGTGGTTAGCTCGCGAAGCTCAAATTTTCGTACGTTGTTTGCAATTTGCAGGCCAATTGAATTTCGCGAGCTGCCCTCACGCTTTCACCTTAAATAAGCCTGTGCTCACAATGTTTTCCTACACAATCATCATGTCACCGTGTGATTTGATTGATTATACAAGTAAAATTAAATTTAAAATTTAAAAAACCCACGTCACATGCATGCACTAAAAGTTAAATAAAAAATAGTTCGTAAATTCTACATTTTGTGGTGGCGGCCATCTTGGATTTTTCAAATCAAATTACAAATCAAAACCAAATTTATATTTTGTTAACACAAGTAAAAATAGGTTTTAAAAATACATACTTACAATTCAGAAACTAACTATGTTCCGCCGGTAGGCATACAAAATGTATATCAAATTTCATGAAATTAAATTAAAACAAAACAATCAAAATCAATAAATACAAATTAAATAAATACAAATTAAATAAAAACAATTAGAATTAAGAAATAAAATTACATGAATTTAAATTAAATCAAAACTCTTAAAAAATTGTTAAATAGAATGTCAGCAATGTTGTCAAATTAAAAAAAAATGTAGTACAAAATGTCAGCAAAAATTAAAATTATCAAATAATTAAAACGAGTCAGCAAGAATAAAAATAAAAATAAATTGATAGGTAAATTGAAACATACGAGTACAACAAAAAAAAATATGTTATCAAAATTTATCACTAAGGAATTCATCGACAGAGAATTTAAAAAGCTGCTACTAGCCAAGCCCTTTCATTTGATAGTTTTGATACCCATATTGAAGGAGTTGTTAAATAAATATGTAAACGGACCTTAAACGGCGGCCATATTGGACTGATTTTTATCAAACATACACCTTTCAAATAAAAAAATAAAATCCAAAATCGGTTCATCCCTTCAGGCGCTAGTGAGGCCACAGACAGACCACACCCACACACAGACACGTCAGACTTATAACACCCCGTTGCGTCGTTTTTGCGTCGGAGGTTAAAAAATACATTCTGTGACAGAGCTACTAATAGAAAAGGTTAATTTTATATTATTTATTCGCGTAGGTATTACTTTTAGACCAGGGCCGAAGTCTTCAAAAATGGTAAAAAACGTAAAAAAATTACAGTAGGATGAAACCCAATAAAAAAGGAGGGGAATATGATAAAAATGAAAGGAAAAATAAATTACGGTCGAGGGGTGCTTTTAAGGGTATAAAATGGTTTATTTCCATTTCCGGCAAAACTACAACTCCCATGGAAAAAAGTTAAGTGGCAAAGTTGTATGGAGGTAATAAAAATATCTACAACTTTTGTATTCATAATTTTTTCACATAACCTCATAATTTAGGTGAAAAATTCAAATAACCAAGTTTTTGGTTTTTTATTTTAATCTTTTTCAAAAATGTTTATTTTTCTACGAAATTTGGTGAAAACTTACCTTATTATGTCCCAAATACACTGTAATTTATTTGATGTAAAATATTTATTTTTTCGCCTTATTTTAACGTAATATCAAAAAAGTACCGTAATTTTCAATCGAAAATTCTCGCGTTAAAATATCAGCTTATTCCAAAAAGTGGGGGGGCTTTTTGTTCGTTGAAATCTCTACTTTCTGATGGTGTAAAAACAAATATACATTACCATAGTAAATGTTCTCAGAAAATGCAAAAAACTCAAATTCGATTTTTTTAAATCATTGTGTACAATTTTGAGCTACTTATTTATTAAAATTTACACTTTCATTACTCAAAAAACGTAAAATTTCATGCTACATTGATAAACGAAAAAATTGCAAATTGAAATATACTACTATAATTACAAACAAATAAGTTAATAAAGTTAATATTTAATAAGACATCCAATATTTTGAAAAAGTTGTAGAATCTTCTTTAAATAATATTTGTAGATGCCTATTTATTGCCGTTTTAAGATAATTTACATACCTGAGTGACCTACGATAAATTTTAGCCCATTGTAAGGTATTTCATAGAGAAGTGGGCAGTGGCGTAACTATATACCATCGGAGGCCCTTGGCAAATCCATCTTTTTCACCTAAATTTTGAGGTAGGTAATGTGAAAAAATTGTAAATACAAAAGTTGTAGATCTTTTTATTACCTACAACTTTGCCATTTAACTTTTTTCCGTATGACTTGTAGTTTTGCCGGAAATGGAGATAAACCATTTTTTAACCTTAAAATCCGGATCGACCGTAATTTTTTTTTCATTTCATTTTTATCATACACCACAATTTCAACATGTTTTTTTAAGATTCATTCCTGTTTTGATTTCGTAGCTTTATTATCAATACAATTTATTTCAGTAAGTATAGTATAGATTTGTTTACAGAATAACATTTACCTGTATGTATTATATTTAATTTGCTAAAGAATAAATTTTATTTGAATTTTCAATTCCTTTTGTTTTTTTTTATTCTAACTCTTCTGTTTTTCGTACGGCTTATCCATCCTAGCTAGGCCATACCTACATAGCAAAACCTTGTATAAAAAATAATTGAAGACACAGAAAGGCACAGAAATACCATGAAACGAAAACAATAACAACGGGATACTTAAATAAACTAAATTCCCGGCGGCGAAATGGGCAGACGACATAGTTGCCGTCGCGCGTCGGGGGAATAACCTGCTGCCCGGCTAGCATGGGCAGGAGATAAAAATTTTATCCACGGTTATTTCCACTTTTGTTTGAATTTTGTCCCTTGTCAGTGGAAATAACCGGTGGATAAAATTTTATCCCCTGCCCATGCTAGCCGGGCTGGATGGTGCTGGCGCAGGACCGTGGAAATTGGCACAAGAAAAGAGAGGCCTATACCCAGCAGTGGGTGAGTTCGGGCTGTGATGATGATGATGATGATGAAGGTCCCATTTCCACTATGTCGTTACGATTAATTTATCGCTGGTTTTTAATTGTCATGAGTTATGGACTAAGTATAGAAATTGAGATTTAAGGTGGACGCACACTTATCCGTCCGCGCCGAAGGAATCGACCGCGCCGAAATATTTTTTTCTCATACGTATGACGTCATCTATTCGTCCGATTCGACGCGGATAAGTGTGCGAGGTTTTAAAGGATTTCATACAAGTAATTCTAAGATTCGATTCTTTCGGCGCGGTCGATTCCTTCGGCGCGGATAAGTGTGCGTCCACCTTTAGGAGCCACTTTTTTGTAGCTTATTGAAATTAATGTACCTACCTACTTATTTAGTAGTAAGGTTAAAAAAATATGTAGGTAAGATCGATCCTCGATTTTGTAGTAGTTATAATACTTCAAAAGTTATATGAACATAAATGGCACCTCATTCTAAATCACGTCGTCTTATATGGAACACCTCCATTTAAATACACAATCCAACTACACGATAATCTGTCGTCAAGATGTAGTTGGAACAGGGCCTTAGGGGCAGCGCAGAGGACAGAGTTTTTGTGTGCGACATAGAAAAACTCTATGGCAAATTTTGCGTGATTGTTTTGTTTGATCACTTTTTTGTCCACTATAAGCTATAAGGCGATCAGTAGGATTCTTTCTATCAGTAGATCCCTATTGTGGCCAAAAAGTACCTAGTCAAACATCAATCACGCAAAATTTGTCGCAGAGTTTTGTTTGTCGCAGACTTGTACTCACAAAAAGTCTGTCATCTGTGCTGCTCCTTACACATTTTGCCCAGAGTTTGACACATTCCGAGCAAAACACTCGTCAAAAATTCTGAAATCGCAATCAGTTTTTTCTTCTAAGGTCCATGTTCACCGAAAAGATGACGGTCTGATTATCTAAAAACACTGTTTAAAACACATTTTTGTATGGGAACATGTCACAGTGACAGCTGTTTTTAGATAATCAGACCGTTACCTTTTCGGTGAACATGGACCTAAACCAATCAGATTAACAATGTAAAACACATGGCGCCACCTTCTTTGCGAAAAAACCATGGGACTAAAACTCTCAACACCACTTTGAAGATGGTCCACATTCTAATAATGTCACATGAAGGAAATAAAAAAAAAACTAATTACTTTTCACTCCCTAGGGACTACAGTGGTCACTGTAGCCTGTCTTCGTAAGGTTTTTTTGGCGTAAGTAATTTTAGAGCATGAAAGTGACTGGCAATTCACACTCACACAAAATCTGCTGTTATACATTAGGCGAACATAAATGTACTGAACAGCCGATTTTTTTTCGCGATTTCAGGGTTGGACCCATCGTAAAAGTTGTTAGTTATCATGAGCATAACTAATTACCAGTCACCCTTTATATTTATTTATTTAAGGCGCTTAGACGAGCTAAATTAGCAACTCTATTTGTGGTGGTTCAAACTTCGTTTGAAATGCTATTAGAATAAAGTTCTAATCAGCTTGCACTACAAAGTGGTTGTTACGTCAGCCACTGCGGGCCAAATAGCGCAAAATGAGTGGTTTCGATAGATTTACAAAAAAACTATTGATTGGATTAAAAAACTGAAACAAGTATCATGCTAATATATTGCTTGTAGAATTATTTGCCAGAAAATCAGAATGATCGCATGCATATTAGTATGTGAGGTAAGTTCGTGATTTCTTTTTATCGAGCCAAATTCATTGTATTATGTTTTCAAAACAGTATCATGCTAGCATATATCCTGAAGAATATCATATATTTTTCTGGTCTTGTTTATAGCAGTGAATCATATACTTTTAGTAATTATAAAACTCGCGTTTAGCTCGTGTAATCGCCTTAAACTTCATGTACAATAGTGGTACCTAAGGTCATAGCCACAAGGCCGCTCTACCAGTCAACTATTGGGCCGAATATGGTCAAATATGCAATGCTGTCTGCATTGTGACAGAGTGCAATAAAAATAAAAAGAAACATACCATTTTGCAAGAATAAAATAAAACACAAAAATGGGTGCCTACATACTTAATACATACATAAGCAGATTAAATAAACTAATAATTATATTAAAATACATACAAATAGTCCGAAATACGAGAAACTTTATAATAATTATCACGATTCATAGGCTAGTTGGTAAAAAAATTAGACCGACTTTAAATAAAACTTCCGATTTGTTCTTTTGAAAGTCAATTTGCTTTCGACTTTTATAATGCCAAGGGGCGCTACCCCTTGGCATTAAAAAAGCCGAAAGCATATATCCGTTCCAGAGCCAAAACTGTTATTTACTTTAATTTAAGTTTTTATGTGTATGGAGCTCGATTTCCAGACCACTGTGCGGCGCGGTTCCTCGATTACTCGAAGATGGCTGGACCGATTTGGTTTTATTATTTGTTTGAAAGAGTATACTTTCCGGGTGGTCCCATAATCATTAAGTCAGGTTCTGATCATGGGATTCTGGAGAAAAAGAGGGGACTATTCAATTTTAATAGGCTCACTTGAAGCGATTTGGGTAGTTTTTGAAAGAGTACTTTCTCCCATTTCAATTTGGTGAATATCTGATGAAGAACTACGGAGATATTCAACGGAGCTCCTCAATAAATGAACGCTTCATTGTCACTAGTACCATTAACAGTTCCATGATGGAACTAATGGGATTGCTGAAATGTCTGTCTATTGTTTACACCAGTGGGTAACATAACATCACGCCGGTACGCTGTGAAGGGGTAAGCACATGTGAATTGTGAACCACTAAAAAGAGAAAAGTTTTTATTTTCATTGTTTGGCGAGAGTGACAAAATTACACGTCCTTGGTTAAAGGTTAACATAAAGGCATGAGAATGATATCGACGAATTTTCAACAGATGCGGTTTTCGCATAACCAGAATGATAGAAAAAACAGAATCAGAAAGAAACACAATCCGTAGCAAAAGTGCAATAGCATTGGTTGGCCTCAAAAACCTAGACAATACTGTTTAAGACGCCTGCGGAGCATGCGTATTTCATACAAACGTAATACCAAAATGATTTGTAAATTAAACATATTCCTAAGGTAGTGTGTATTTATTTCGATTGAATTACAGAATATCTAGGTTCCCAAATATATATTTTGATTGGACACTGATTTTAACAAGAGTTATAAGAAAAATAAGTTTTCTATAGAAATTTTAAATTCCTCATATCTCGTCTTTGTATCACTGTCCTCTCAAAAAATATATTTGGGAACATAGATATTCTGTAATCCAATCGAAATAAATACACACTACCATAAAAATATGTTTGATTTACAAATAATTTTGGTATTACGTTTGTATGAAATACGCATGCTCCGCCGGCGCCGGCCCCTTAAGTATTTTGGTTGAATGCTTCTTTATGGTTGAATGTGTGATTATAATGATTTAGTAGTGTGGTAAAGTTCTTTCGATTGGTACATAATAAGACAACTTCCAAAATTAATCAAACCAACATAAGTAATAATCAAGAGATAAAACCTCTTCCGATTCAAACTATCATACTAAGAAGATTATATCTATGGTAGGTAAGAAGAAACGAAAACGATTTTATCGATGCTAGCCAAAAAACCAATGTCACTTTTGAAATTCGAAATAAAATTTCGGTGTATTTACAAAATAAAAATGTTTAATAGATTGATTTATTTGTATAGGTGTTAACTAAATGTTTGAGTGGATTTAAACAATTTTTTTACCGCTTACGTGTCTGCAAATCTAGTAAGTAAATATCCACATGATTTTTCACCCATCTCAGTTTCACCCCACAATGTTCCCACTGCTGGACTCGATTCAACCCACCTACCGGGCCTTATTATACCAGATTAGCCTTGTGTTTTTGGACATAAAGCCAGTTTTCTTACGATGAGGACCACGCCATATTTAAGGCTTCACCTTGTTATGATTACTATTAGAAACGGCCAACTAAAATCGAGGAATTTATTGAGGCCTACTAAACGTATTTGATGTACAGAGTAACGTCGTGATATAAGGCAATATCTGAATAAAACTTTAATAAAACCAGCTTTGTCATATTTTTGCCAAATTAACCGAACCGTGCCACGGGGGCGCGGGCGGGGCATAGCTCCTAGACTTCACTTTTATTGTGTAGCCTGTTCATGCTAACACTGCGGGATGATCGTGTCTCGTTTGAATATTGGTCCCTACAAATCGTGCAGACAGGGACACTCCTCGTATCCGTAGGGTAGAGCTCTGTCACTCCGTGTGTAGGCATGAGATAACTACTAACTGCCTACCGCTCCGCACACATTGCATGTGCAAGTTCAGTGGGGATGTCGCGCTCGAGCCGTGCGTACGTCGCGTTAATTTTTCCCGCTCTTTCGACTGGTCGCTTGCGTCGCCTACCTACTTGTGCTTCGTGTTAGTTTTTTTCCATTCTTAGTAAAAATGACAAGCCGAATAAACTGTTACGTGTTTGGATGTTTAAATACATTTAATAAATGTAGAAACAAAATGTCCTTTGTTTATTTACCAGCTGATTGTGAAAGGTACTTAAATTAATTAAAGTTTTATTTAATTACTAGCTGACCCACGCAACTTCGTCTGCGTCAAAAGTACTACCTACCTACTACTACCTACCTACTACTACCTACCTACTACTACCTACCTACTACTACCTACCTACTACTACCTACCTACTACTACCTACCTACTAATACCTAACTACTACTACCGACCTACTACTACCTACCTACCTACTACTACCAACCTACTACTACCTACCTACTACTACCTACCTACTACTACGTACCTACTACTACCTACCTACTACTACCTACCTACTACTACCTACCTACTACTACCTACCTACTACTACCTACCTACTACTACTTACCTACTACTACTTACCTACTACTACATTTTTTTTTCATAAAAACCTTCTCCTGACAATAACAAACACAACAAAAAAAGAATTAGGTCCAGGCGTTGTTGAGTTATGCGCTTACCAACACATTTTGCGATTCATTTTTATACAGGGTGTAAACCACCTCGTCACAAAGCCGTTAACCAAGCATTCTGTACATCAAACTAAGTAACTTAACGCAAAAAATATTGCTGGGAAACAACTTTTTTTTTTGAGGTTATAAATCATGTATTTAATGTAAATAATTTTCAAAATGGCCACCTCCATTTTCAATGCAGAGACCAAACGAGTCCTAATTTGGCCATTTAAATTGACAACTGTTTGCCGCATTTCTTCTGCCGCGTTATCAATTCTTGCCAGCAATTGCTCACGGCTTTGGATTTGGGCAGAATAAACTTTGTCTTTTAATGTCCCATAAAAGTCTAGAGGAGTGAAGTCGGGGGACCTTGCTGGCCATGCAATGGTTGTACTACCCCGTCCAATCCAACGTCCAGGAAACGTCCAGTTCAAATAATTATTGACGTACTTGTGCTCCGTAATGGGCAGGAGCACCATCATGTTGCAGCCACATAGTTCCTAGAGTTTCGAGATCAACATCTTCAAAAAAATCTAAGTTGGTAATATTATTTCTCAGGAACTCTAGATAATTATCTGCATTTAACCGGTGCGGGATTTCGATAGGGCCAATCAACTGATTATTAAAAACACCAGCCCACATGTTGACAGAGAACTCAGTTTGGTGTGATGCTTCCCAATGAGCATTTGGGTTGTTTTGAAGCCATTGAACTTGATTTTTTGGGTAAAAATTTAGTGAAGTGACCGCTTCAGAAGGGGCGGGGAGCGGGAGGGTCCCCATTGCCCCCTGGTACCACTCCCATGAAAAGAAAATGCACCATTCCTGAGAAAAATTGATTAATGTAACCTAACCTCAAAACACTTAAGGTTAAAATATATATCCTATACCACTCATTGTGGCACAGTCGAGGGTGGGGTGGTTGACGGAGCCCCGCTACGCGGGGCTCCTACTTCTGAGTGGTTTAAAAACAAATAACCACGAAGAGTATGGCGGGGTCTATTCGCACGCTTCGCTCGCTCATTCGACCCCGCCATACCCTTCTAACCTAAATCAACCGTGTCGGGGTGCCCCAAGTCCCGAGCTCGCTACGCTCGCTCTTGCATCCGAATTCTAGTAGCATTCTCAGCTTCTAGTAACATTGCCTATTGTACAATGACAGTGACACAATAACAAACATTTTTTACGTTTCGTTTTGCAGACTTTTTTAATTTGGAACAGATTTGTCTGTCAGTAGTGTCAGTCGTCTATTTTAACGTTCCGTTTGCGTTATAGAACTGATTTGAGGTTAGAAACATTTTACACTAATTTCACGGAAAATATGCATAATCTTGTATAAGAGTTGTCTAGTCATAACAGGGGACCCATTCCCTACCAGCTTTAACCCCTTTTAGCCCTCTCCGCGGCGGTCATGTAACTAAAGCCAAACCATTTTTTGAGTTAAATACCCCGGCCCTTGTAAACTGTGCTTCATCCATCCACAAAATTTTCTGTAGGAGCATTGAATTTTGTATTAATTCATCATTCAACCTTTGGCAAAATGTAACTCTTGAAAAATGATCAGGTGCTAGAATACCTTGCGCTTTTCTGTAGTGAACGAAGTATTATAATATCTGTGGTAGTGATAAGGATGCAATCCATATCTTTTCCACAGATGCCACACCTTCATATGAGAAACACCCACTATTATTCCAAAGAGTCTTGTTGACAGTGTAGGATCCTCAATAATAAGATTCATTACGTTGTTTTCCTGGGCCACGCTTAAATCAATTACTCGTTCAGCACGATGCGGTCTGATACCTGTTTCGCTAAACCTTCTGTGAATGGACGTAAATGTGCGTAAATTAGGAACGCGTCGACCAGGGAATCGCCGTCGATACTCGCGAACTGCCGCTGCAGCATTTCCGTTACAAAATCCATAGATGAAATGGATATCAGCCTGGTGATTAGCTGGATAATCGTATGGCATTATCATAGGCACAAAAACTAAGTAGGATTATTTGTCCGAAATGTTAGAAAAAATCACAAAATGTTTATCTAATTGACAAGTCAATTAAATAACCACATGACATTTGAATAATAATAACTTCGGTAACCATAGCAACAACCGGTACAATCAAAAAATGTATCTTATAAAATATTTTAAAAAGACCTGAGGGCCTAAAATGGCCGCTTTAGCAGAACATAAAACGAATCACCTTAAAAAATGTAATTACCTAAAATGGACTTTATTGTTAGGAGTGTAAAGTCCACTTTTAGAATTTAAAAGTATTAACGTGATTCATTTAATGTTCTGCTAAAGCGGCCATTTTAGACCCCCTGATTAGTTTGAGTTTTTATCTTAAGATGAATCGTACTATCACTATTTAGAGCGGAGTTCTTAGGAGTCACGGGTTCGATTTCCGCACAGGACGAGTCACTGTGCATTTGTTTAACAATGCATAATTGTCCAAAAAGTCTTGATTAAGTACTAAGTATTACTATTAGATAGTAGTTACAAACCACGTCAGAGTTACCTGTTAACTCTGATGCATATCATCTAGGAATGCTTGGCTATGGCTTAATGGATTTCCTTCTGCTAGTATGTAAAAACCATTACCCTCTTCAAATTTCCTGATTTTCAAAGAAAAAGGAATAAAGGCTCAAGGGATGAAAATGGTGACCATCATACGAGGGGCATTTTCATGGAATTGTTCTTCTAGTGGCAATAAATAAAAACATATCGTGTTCATCTTAGATTACAAACTCATTTTATCACAACACAACACAAAATGCCTCTAACTTAGGTTATTTTGTTCACAAGTGTACTTTAACATTGCGATATGAAATTCAGTTTGATAGTTTTGGTTGCACAAAGTGGCAACATGTCACAAATAAAGACTCTTTCTCACAGCACAACATAATTAAATTGGTTAAACTTAAATTACCAATAACTTAAAAACTATGCCATTTAAACTACTACTTCCTTTGTACGATATGTTTAACAAGAGCTATAGAAGTATTATTCAAAATTAATGTATATCCTCAGGAACACGGTGTAGATTTAGGTAACAGTTAGCCATAAAAATAAACTCATACCTAAGTAGTTCAGTGCCGTAAACGTTAATAACAAGAAGTTAGGTAGGTAGACTAGGTAGGCTCAAGCAGTGAAAAGCGAAACTAACTTGGAACAGAATGGATTGGCTAATGGCCGCTTAAGCAGAACATATATGAATCACGTTAAAAATTTTTTTTTTAAATGTTTATGATATAAAGTTCATTTTTAGATTTTTTTTTTTATCGTTATTCATATTATGTTCTGCTAAAGCGGCCATTTTAGGCCCGCAGAGCTCCTTTGATAGTTGACGAGATCCATCGTGTTGCCAGTTTGGCTGCTTATTTACCTATATTCTTATTCGATTCGTATTAGACACTTAAGTATATGTAAGGTAGGTATGTGCTAGTTCCCGTAGCGGTTTATGAGGTCAAAAAAGCGAGTGTGAGAAATATAAATTCAAGGCCATCGCTCATAATTAGACGCTGTTTCGCTGTTGTTTGATAACAGTAGTGATAATAACTAGTAGACCATATTCTGACCGATACAAGGATATTATTACCCCTACTTACAATCAGTCAGTCAGTTTAATAAAACGATAAAAATGTTACATTAAAATACAAAAATGTTGGTAGTATTTTATTTTTAGTACTTGTGGCAGCCCTACCGATTGACCACTAAGCAACGAGACGCCGAATAACATACGCTAACGCGGGGCGTCAAGGCACAATTTAGATCGACCGTGCCCAGTTTAGGTACTTAAAATGTCGGCTTTCTTCAAGATCAAAGGAGTGCACCTTCTGTACTTTTTTATTTTGTGCTTAGGGGCAGCGCAGACGACAGACTTTTTGTGTGTAGGTCTGCGACCGACAAAAACTATGCGGCAATTTCTTGCGTGATTGACGTGTTTAACTACTTTTTTGTCCACTATATTTACTGATGAAAAGGATCCTTTTGATCGCCTTATCGTAGACAAAAAAGTAGCCAAACACATCAATCACGCAAAATTTGTCGCACACAAAAAGTCTGTCGTCTGGGCTGCCCCAAAGTCTCTCGTCTGATCTGCCCTTTAATGTGAGTTTATGTTACAGCGTTCTTAAATGTCAACCCGAATTTTGTTGTAGCGCGTAAGAAGCTATGGGCGATATAGATTTGAGCAAACCCAGATGGGACCAGCGCACATATTGGGGCCGCGCCAAGCATTTTATATATCTCACCAACCCAATGAACTTCTTTACTTCTGACAAACAGTTGGATGAGGCCAAGAAAATTGTGGATACGTACAAGTTTGTTCATTTAACTTATTCTGTATATTATTATTATGTACTAGCTTCTGCCAGCGGCTTCGCCCGCGTGAAGTTTGATTATTGTCCCATGGAACCTTACTGCCGGGATAAAAAGTATCCTATGTTTTAATCCAGGTTATAAACTATATGTGTGCAAAATTTCATCCAAATCCGTTCAGTAGTTGTCACGTGAAAGCGCAACAAACAAACTTACATTCACATTTATTCTCCGAACTGCTAAGCTATCGGGAGTTACACGTGTTATTGTGAGTCAACTATAAAAGATAGACACATGCTGTCTTGGGATATTTTTTATATAATTTTATGTGGAATATTTCCGTTATACATGATTTCTATGTAGCTTTAACCATTAAGGCTGCACACGCGACGGAAGCTAAAAAAAACCAAGTAACTTCTCCCGTTTTCCCAACATTTCCTTTCACTGCTCTGCTCCTATTAATGGTAGCGTGATGAAAAGTATACTATTACCTGCTCAGGAGTATGTAGAATAATTGTACCAAGTTTCGTTAAAATCCGTCGAGTAGTTTTTTTTTCTATAAATAACATACAGACAGACAGACAGACAGAAAGACAGACAGACAGACAAAAATATTACTGATTGCATTTTTGGCATCAGTATCGATCACTAATCACCCCCCGATAGTTATTTTGTAAATATATTTCATGTACAGAATTGACCTCTCTACAGATTTATTATAAGTATAGATATAGATATAGATATAGATAGAAGATATAGAAGATAGATGAAAATCAATATCAGTTCGTACCCCTATAGACTCCTAAACCGATTTTAATGAAATTTCCAAATTTGGCATAGTTGTTCTACGTTTTTACGCCAGGGAACGCTTCTGAAAAAAACAATCTTAAAAAGGCATTGCAATGCATACGTGGCACAGCTGTACTGTGTAATATAATAAAGGTAAATCAATTTTTGGGCTGGACGCCCATTTTCAATGCGGTTTAAAATTAAGACGAGACAAGTTCATACTTCATGCACAATAATAAGGTGCACACTCTCCTGTATCTCAGTCCTATGGATGGGACGGCAATCCATAACGCAGAGGCGATTAAATATAATTTCGGTGCCGCTGTGGAACTAATGCACTGACTGTTATGATCCTTAGCTATTGACAAAGAAACGCACCAATGGCAAAAGACTCGAATTAACTACCTACCGTTTTTTACCCGGGCCAGCGTCAGGCACACATAGTCGGTCTCTATGCGGAAGGAGATATGATTTGGTGTGCATGCGCCGTGCGTACCTACGTCCAACTCGATCATGAACAAGTGCAGCACGAAGTTGACCCGAGGCTAGAGGCGGCTTTGATCAGGCCCGCCGTAAGCGGGCGTGCAAGGCGTGCACCGCACGCGGGCGGCACGTCCAGGGGGCGGCAAATCGAGCGACTCATTACGTAATATTCAAAATCATTGTCATAATACCCACCCCACCATCGTCATCGCATGGAAAAAAAACCCGACCCGAAAACGCCATCTATTATTATCCGTTAAAACTAAGATGTAATGTATGCCAAATTACAGTTCTAATCAGGTATGTTCTTTTAAATAATGAAACGAAAAATGTTACGATTTGTGAAAATTTTATTGGTTTCTGTCCGATCACCAGCTCCACAGGTGAAAGTCTATTAAATTTTGTTTTAGATTTATTTTCACAATTAAAACTCAACATTGAAAACTTACGTGGTTACGTTAATGGTTCTAATATGCGTGGAAAACAAAATGGATTACAAAAAAAAAATTTGGAAATCATAACCGCGCATTTTACGTCCCATGCTCGGCTCATAGTCTTAATTTGGTAGTGAATGATGCAGCAAATATTACTCACGAAACTGTGAATTTCTTTAATATAATTCAAGATATTTAGGTTTTCTTTTCATCATCTACAAAAAGATGGTCGATAATTGGCAAACATTTACCAAATTTAAAATTAAAAGCTTTAAGCGCCACGCGATGGTCTAGCAGAATTGATGCAGTTAAACCATTACGGTGTCACCTCGAAAAAATATTTGATGCTTTGCTGAAAATATCTGGTGATTCGTTGGAATGGGATTGTACTTCATCTCACAAAGCTCATTCACTTGCTCTGATCAAAATTATAGATTCATTTGCTCGGTAGTAATTTGGTTCGATATTTTAAACGAAATTAATGCTTTGAGCAAAATGATGCAGAGCCCCACAATGAATAATCAAATCTGCATAAATTTGTTAAATAAGTTGATTGGTAAATTCACAGAATATCGCACGGATGAACACTTTGAAATGGTGTTAGCAGAAGCTTCCGAAGTGGCTCACGAGCTCAATGTAGAAGCAGATTTTCCATCAATAAATACAATTTGTCCAAGAAGAAAACCAACACAATATCAATATGAACACAGTGATGAAGTTTTAGTAGACCCCAAAATCAAATATAAAGTAGAGTTTTATTTTAAAGTCCTAGATCAGACAATAACATCTTTAAAGAATAGATTCGAGGGGTTAATAGTACATTGTTATCCTAGGGGTGAAAGTAACTCATTTAGTCCCGAGACGGGGTTTGGCGCCCAAGCGTAGCGCGGGCGCTAATAGCTCGAGGGACTAAATAAGTCTTTAACCCGAGGTAAACACTGTGCTTTTCATTACGAATACAAGGAAAATAAAAACAAAAACAACCACTCGAAAAAAAAAAATTAAGATCGGATTGCCGCTTTCCCGCCCATTTTTTTTTTCTGTGGCCGGCTATTCTGCCTTTATTTTCACTATCGACACTGAAGAAATAGTAAATATTTTGCCCAAATCTTTGTTATTTTAAAGAAATATTTGTAACTAAACTATAACTAAGTTATTTAAAAAATATATTCTTAATAAATACTGAATTTTATGTTATTTAAATTTTACATCGTGCTGTAATTTACAGGCTGTATAGAAGTCGGAACATGGTTCAATAGAAATGTGAAAATAGAACTAGATTTTTTTTAAGTAATGTGACAGCTGTCAGTTGAAAGTGATTTTCCCTAGGGCTGAAAAGTATTACTTTCAGCCCGCTCCTCAGCAACTTCAGACCTACTTTCCGAGTATGAGTAATGAAAAGGCTATTTAATGTTTTCTTAAAAGGCTATTTAATGTTCTTTTTTCCTTGTATTCGTAATGAAAAGCACAGTGTTTACCTCGGGTTAAAGACTTATTAAGTCCCTCGAGCTATTAGCGCCCGCGCTACGCTTGGGCGCCAAGCCCCGTCTCGGGACTAAATAAGTTACTTTCACCCCTAGGATAAAAATGTACTATTTTTTGACAAAACTCAGCGTATGTAGTCGTAGGGCGGCATAATCGGTATTGCACGCGGGCTACTAAACAGCTAGCGGCGGGCCTGGCTTTGATGTCGGTGACGTCCATGTTCCTGACATTATTATGAACTCTTCCGTAGTGCTTCATACATAACTACTATTGACCCGGCTGGGCAGAAACCGGTCAGGAACATGAACCCTTAGTCATTTACAAAAATCCATGTTTTAGGGCAACAAGAAGAATGCCTCCGGGCTATGACGCAGAAAAACTTTGGGCGATGAAGTATCTCGCTGACAGTGCATTCCATCCTGACACCGGTGAGAAGATGATCAGCATCGGACGTATGTCAGCGCAGGTGCCCATGAACACTTTCATCACATCATGTGAGTAATGACTGAACTGCTTCCTGCAAATTACGACCTAACCGGCAATAAACTCTATAGCCCTTTCTTTTTATTTCTGAGAGCAAACAGCGTCATAATGCCAAAGGATCCGCTCGCCCCAGACGGAGAGGGTCCGTTCAGGGTTTATGTCGGACTCTAACCAACTAAAACCCACTGTTTCTGCCAACATAATATGTTGGGAGCCGGGAGATATAAGTACATTTACACGAACCCCCGAATGGTATCAGCCCGAAATTCTCGGCGCAGACCACATCACCAAGTGCGGCCTATTCAGCGACCGCACTGCAATCATCATGAAGCAGGGTTCACGGCGCCGCGGCGTGCCACGTCTTTGGGCCTGGCTGGTAGGGCGACTATTCAGCCCTGGCCAGTGGCCGGAAATAATGATTCCATCAACATTCTCCTGCTCTTATCCCAATTAAGAGAGAAGTGTGTATACATCGGTAAATAAGAAGACATATTTTTAACGCACATATCGCATTTTAATTTCATAAGGATTATAAGGATTTTGACTGCCACCAGAAAAAAGTGCTTTTGACCGATTAGCATTTAGCAGGTAACATATCGATATAATCGGCTTTTTGGGCATGTAAGGCGGCGCGGTGCGGTGCCGTAAACGCGCATCATCACCGCCGAAAAAATACAGCATGAAAAGCCCGGCTGCGGTCTTATCCGGGTTTGAAATTTACGTTTAATACCTACTTTGAAACGCTTATTAAAAGTGTTTTTATTGAAATACTCAATGATATGCTTTTCTCAGGTATGATAACGTTCTACAAGACAAGGGCCGGTGTTGTTTTCTGGCAGTGGTTCAATCAGAATTTTAACGCAATAGTTAATTACACGAATCGTTCAGGCGACGCAGTTATCACAACGCAGTAAGTACCTACCATGTTTTGCTTTATTCACGAAAGGAACCCTATCTTGACCCATTGGTCTTGTTGTCGCAAGTCCTCCTGTTGAGAATGAGGTCTCTTTTTAGATTTCCAGTTCGGGTTTCCACTAGTCATTTCTCGGTAGCAGTACGAAATCTGTCCTAGAACCAAAAATTCGAAGACATGTACCATCTACCAATCCGCACTGGGCCCGCGCGGTGGATTATAGCCCATTCCCTCTCTATGAGAGGAGGCCGTGTCCCAGCAGTGGGAACATTATAGGCTGATGATGATGATGATGAGTACGTTATCTGAATTTGTGCAAGATTGACGGCAATAGTCTGACACCCATATATTATATGCGACTATAACCGTCTGAAAATGCCTTCGGGGATTACCTTCTGTTATAGGATACTTGGTAATTTTTGTAATAGATTTTTGATATCCTCCTGTCAGGCAGTTACTCGCTTCTTATCTCGCGGCCTGCGGAGGAGCCGTATCTACCGCCATGTTCCTTAACGCCAAAGCAAAGGTAAGCAAGCATACAATCAATGCAAAAAACCTCGATAGGCATTTGTTCTCCCCATCGTTGCGATTTTTTTTTTATTTGCTACATCCCTGGGAACCTTCTAGTTACGGAGATATTGGGGATCAAAATTCCAATTTTTTGACTAGTTTTTATTGTAAGATTTTCTTTAAAACCTTTTACGACCCCCGTACTATTCAATCCATCTATCAGCACATCAATGTTTTGAGTGCGTTACATTGAGTTCTATCACAAAACATGGTTTTTCACCACAAAAAAAAAAGTAGTTTAGCAATATTTATTGCGTACCTAAAGTATTTACATCCTGTATAGTAAATAGACATATATATCAAAATCAAACCTTTTATTTCAAGTTTTGTACTGTCAAAACAAAGATGAACATTAACTGTAGTTACAGTCCCAGTCACAAGACATAAAAACTCTAAAAGTACTGTAGTTGCCTATTCCCTAGCGTAGATCTCTATGGAGAAGAAAGGGCAAGAAACTAACTCAATAGAATAGAATAAATAGCCTTTATTAACAATCTTATAAACTAAGTTACACTTATTATTTACTAACATCGGTTTCCGAAGATTGTTTTGCCGTAACATAGGCCTCCCCCATATTCTTCCACTTTTCACGATCTTGTGTTTGCTTCTTCCACATTGACCCCGCTATAGCTTTGAGATCGTCGTCCCACCTTCGTGTCGGCCGTGCTCTGTCCCTTTTGCCTTCTCTTGGGTACCACTCAGCTACTAATTTAGCCCATTTCTCCTTTTGGTCTCTTATTAGGTGACCCGCCCATTTCCATTTCAGCCTTTTTATCTTACGTGATACGTCCTCTATTTTTGTTTTCCTCCTTATAAGTTTTAGGCTTAATTTGTCCTTTCTTTTAACATTGAGCATACTCGTACTTCTTTCCATATTGTGTTGGCATGTTTGTAATTTCTTTACGTTATGCTTAGTTAAAGCCCAAGTTTGGCAACCGTAGGTTAGGTCATGGTAGGGAGTATACAGGAGTTAAATACTTTGCTTTTTAGCGTTACTGATATTGACTGATTTTTGTGATTTCTTTTAAGGACCAGTAACGCTTCCACGCTACATTTACCCTATTGTGTACTTCTTTGCCCGTATCGTTTGTCGTTTGTTTGTCGTTTGTGGGATTTGCCCAAGGTTTCTATTTCGTTGTTGACCCGTATGGGTGGTTTCGAACGATTTGTCATCAGTTGCGTTTTTGCTAGAATCATTTGCAGGCCTACTTTTTGGCTTTCTTCTACAAGTTGACTGAGCATAGTTTGCAGTTGATAGCGAAGCGAAGGTGACTCAACCTTTCTCCATTCCACATATTCCGCCATCGGAGGTATGGTTCATAATTTTACTTTTTGTGAAGCTGTTAAATGGCAAAAAGAAACAAACGGTATGTGTTGCTCAAGTGGGAAAGATCCGTTATTTTCCCGTCCCCGGGCTCTTAGAATTAGACGTTTCAGATCTTCGATTTTGACGAACCCGGTGTCGCTGACAAAAGCAACAGGATCCGCGTACGAAGTCGCGGGCAGAAGCTAGTAAAGTAATAATAAACTTATTTTTTTTTCAATTTTACCAAAGTCTATTAAGCAACATAAATTTTTTTGCACATTTATATTCACTCCATCAAAGAGGAGTTGCATGGAGAAAACCTCTCGTTAGCAGATACCACCCCCTTAAACCTATCGCAGTCCCAGGCGTATATGACGGGACGAGATATTATGACGCTTATGGCTGGGATTATTCCATGATTGTATTGAGAACAAAACGACGACACAGCCTGAATAGCTGATAGATAGTAGGCTGATGTGTATAGTTGATGAAATTCGACGACCCTGCTGGCCGCTTACCACCTGTCTTGTGTTTATCTTACACCATAGCCGGATTCTATTTAAATGAGTTTCCATTACGATTTTTGGTTTGACGTTAAAATTGTTTACCTATACTTATTTCTAGTGCATGAGCCCAGTGTTCGCGCGGCTAGTTCCCTTCTGTGCCGTGACCGCCGCTAACTTCATCAATATACCTATGATGAGAAGCAGGTAATACCAGCGGCCCTCCATACATGTTACTGAAGTTGAAAAAACTAATTCTACCTAGGTGTCCGACTTCAAAAGACAAGTGCGGTTTCACATAAAAATAAATTTATAGAACGACTTCAAGTCGTTCTATAAATGTGTGGAACAGTGTAATTTTTTTCGCGATTACGATGTTGCTCCATAGAGAAAGTTGTTCAGTTTTATATGGTGTACATACATCCTTAAATATAGCCACACAATTCTAAGGCTTGATCTATATTTCAGTGAGTTAATAAACGGAACGCCAGTTTTTACCCCGGATGGGAAGAGGGTTGGCGATTCCAAGATAGCTGGGCGCACAGGAATCTTCCTAGTGTGCATATCTCGAATGGGTATGGCTATGCCCGGCATGTGTACGTATATCATTATATTATTATTCATGTATTTAAACGATAGCCGATTTGGAACCTGAAAACGTCCAACTTAGACCCGGGCTCATATCAACGGGCAGTGCAAAATGTATCAGTTGGGTTGCATCATGTAGATTGAGCGTGCGTGCAATAGTTTTAGTGTGTTTGCGATGTATGGAAATATCTGGGTTCCTTCTATCTGACAGAATATTGATGCTCCGAAATTTATTTGGCATGACACACTTGGCATAATTTTCTTTAAACGAATATTTTAAAGGCATATTTTTTAAACATAATTATTGTTTGGCCGAATTTTTGCATGTCCGAATTTACAATAGCATATTTTTAGATGGCTGAATTTTATTTGGCATAATTACCTTTGGCAATGTTCAAATCCGCATAATTTCGTTTAGAATAATGTTTATTTAGAGAGCGACGATTGTTTGATATATTTTCACTTGGCATACTATGAAGATGGCAGAATTTCATTTGGAATAATTTTATTTGGCATTATTGCCATTTCTTTAAAATAACATTTTTAACCTTAATTTAAAATTCAATATGTTGTCCTACAATTATAGAAAAGTTAGTGACAGAAACGAATCGCTCCACGTAGTCTTGTCTGCCCTACCCCTAGAGTGTAATTTAAAATCGCGTAGGCGCGGAGGGGCGAGGCGGGCCGCGAGTACTTGAGGAGCAGGTGGTTGTAATACTCGTCGCCGCGGCTGAGGCTGGCCAGCGACACCGGCCAACAAGCCGAAGCTGCGGTGGTGAGCGTTAAACCCATCTGCGACGATAAGCTCGTGTGGGACCGCCCGCGCCGGAGCTCCGCAACGCTGCAGCCGTGACAGAAACCATGCCTGCGGCATGTTGCATACTGCATGCTTGCTTGCATGCTGCATGATGGCTGCATGCTTGTTTGCATGCTGCATGATTGCTGCATGCATGCTGAATACTTGTTTGCATGCTGCATACTTGCTTCATGCTTGGTTTAAGCTTGTTTAGATGTTTGCATGTCTTCTGCATGCATGGTGCATGCTTGCGTGCATAGTGCATGCTTGCTAAATGCACGATGTATGCTCGTTTGCATGATTGCCTGCTTCTAACATAAAACGGAAATAAAAACCAAGTGTTCACAATCAACTGATTTTATGAATTTTCTGTGATGTGATAGATGAGTCTTACTATTGTTATGCAAATGTAATGTATGCCAAAAGTTGATTCTAACAGTAAACTTTCTGAGATATGATAGTTCTTCTGCCTTAGATGACTATCGATACGAAATTGATGCCAAAAGATGATTCTGACTGTGAACTTTCTGCGATAAGATGGTTCTACTTTTAATTCTTATGCATATGAAATTTATGCCTCTTTTGATTCTTACTTACAAAATTATGAGTTTTGAACGTATGAGAAATGAGTGTCTGCCAAACGATTTTTTGCGAAATGAAGTTAGTGCTATCAGCTGGTGTGCAAAATAATATTATGACATACTTAAAAAGTTCTGCTATAAAAGGTAGACCCGGAAAAATCTAGCTTTGCATGTTGTGTTTCAAGTATTCTGTACCTACCTACTTCACGCATTCGTTTCAAAGATCATTCCTACTTACTTACTTTTTAGCTATTGTGCCAATCCTTACAAACTTCGCCGTTCAACGGAACCTGTTCTGCTGCTACCCGATGGCTGTGATTCCCTTCCAAGTATCGCTGGTGTGTTTTTGTGCGCTAGTCACTACACCTTTGGGCTGTGCCTTATTTGAGCAGACAGCTTCTATGAGCCTTGATAGTATTGAGCCGGAACTAAAGGTAATGTTTAATGTTCTATTATATTATTGTTTTAGATTCAGGCAGGAAAATAACAGTGTATGCAAGTCATTCGCAACAGGGCTGTCCTGTAGACCTAGTCCAGGAGGGTTCACACTCAATTTCAAATTCAAATATTTTTATTTGTGTTCTACAAATAAAAATATTTGAATTTGAAATTGAGTATAGAATAGGAACCGAAACAACCAAAGAGAAACTAACTCATCCAAGGCGTAGTGCTAAAATTATGTTTACGGTCGGAGACTTAAGTATTACATAACGTGAATCACCGTTTTCGCGCTATTTGACAAATTCTAAGTTAAATCTTCCACGATTAGTCTTAGAAGGCCCGCAGGATCCCCTCGGTGAATTTTCTTTTTTGTGAGCAAAAACAACGATTTGCCGTAGGTACAAATTTTCATCCTAATTCATAAGTAAGTCACACGTATGAAGGATGAAGTAAAAAAACATTTTCAATACACTTCCTCGAAAACTGGTGTACGATTAGGTTCAAAACGCAGTGTAGGTATTTCACAAACGTGCGTTTTTGATATTTTTTCCACACGTGTGCAGAAAGTAAAATTGCCACAGATAAATATACCCATACTTAGTCCAACTTGGTTCAATGCCTATAGTCAGAGGTGAATGTTTTTAGGGTTCCGTAGTCAACTAGGAACCCTTATAGTTTCGCCATGTCTGTCTGTCCGTCCTCGCTTAATCTTTGTGACCGTTAGCACTAGAAAGCTGAAATTTGGTACCAATATGTGTATCAATCACGCCGACAAAGTGGTAAAATAAAAATTGGAAAAAAATGTTTTATTAGGGTAGCCCCAACAATATATCGCACGTTAGGGTTGAAATTAAAAAAAAAAAACACTTCCCATTTTACATAATTATAGGCGTATAATTATGTAAAATGGGAAGTGTTTTTTTTTTTTAATTTCAACCCTAACGTGCGATATATTGTTGGAAATGTATTTAAAAATGAATAGGGGTTTACTAAAATAATTTTTTGATAATGTCTATAATTTCGGAAATAATCGCTCCAAAAGTAAAAAACAATGTGTCCCCCCCCCCTCTAACTTTTGAACCATAACTTTAGAAAATATGAAATTAATCTGAAAAGTAGAACTTTATAAGGACTTTCTAGGAAAATCATTTTGAACTTGGATGGAAACAAGTTTTTGTACATAAAAGACAAAAAGTTGTACAAAATAATTTCTGGACTAAGTTTGTAGTATAATCGTATATGCAAGCATTTTTTTTAACTTCGTTTACATATTTTATTATCCTGAACGTATCTTTTTTCAAACAAAAAAATAATTATTAAAATCGGATTGGATTGAACACTTACTGTGACGGACGGGAAACTACGGAACCCTACACTGAGCGTGGCCCGACACGCTCTTGGCCGGTTTTTTTTTTTTATTTCGGCAAAGGGATCGTCGTCTTTACGGCGTAACATTTTCATAATATTCAATTTGTGTTCATAAATTCAATATCATAGATAAACATGATTATACATATAAAACTAATATATACTTTTATAAACAAATTAACATTTATTTGTGTTCTAAATTCCAAAATGTATAAAAAAAAACTGTTTTTTATATTAGGCTGTCGGCTTCATACCTTGCTTTTCCTTCAACGTGGCGAAGAAAGCAAAGCGCGGAATAAAATAAGATTAAAATCATAGTCTCGTAATAACTCATGACACAGATATTTTCCATTCTTTTATTTTATTTCTTATTAAATAAATTGTATTGTATTGAAAAACGTCGTTTGATACACGTGGACATTTGTTATTGCCGTTCGAGGCGGTACCTATTAACACACGAGCCGTGGGCGAGTAGTGTTTCTGAGCCGAGAACTGCAATAACAAACTTTCTCCACTCGTATCAAAACGTACTATTTTGTATTAGGCTGTATATATAACGGCTTCATATACCTTTGCTTCTCCTTCCACCTGGCGAAAGAATGCGCGAAAAAAAAAATTGAAATCGTCGTAATCGTAATAATTCAATTCAGGACACAAATATTTTACATTCTTTTATTTTATTTCTTCAAAAGTGCATTGAAAAACGTCGTTTGATACACGTGGTTAATGCAGTTCTCGCCTCAAAAACACCCTCGCCGACGGCTCGTGTGTTAATACCGCCTCGAACGACAATAACAAACTTTCTCCACTTTTATCAAAATGTACTATTTCAATACTGACTGTACCTTGGCTAACTGTACATAAGTTTAAGGTTTTTTGCAGATAGATGTAAAAACTTGTTTTACTTTTCAGAAAAAGGCGTTATCGCTCGATTCCAGGGCGACGAAAGTTGTCTACAACAAAGGTCTATAGCAAAAGTTTATGGAACTCTACCAGTAAAGGTGTTATAGACTTTTAGTAATACAAGCTGCACTAAGGTTACTCTCTATAAGGACATAAGAGCTTTGTTTTTGCTCCTCTGGGTCAAAAAGCAAGCACTGGTTTTTTTTTGGAGAATTACCTACGGGGGACTGATAATTGCCGCTTCCTCTAGGCTGCGTGTTTGAGCCTCTTTATGTCGAAATCAGACGCTTCACTTTTTGTTCATTTTTGCATTTTTGCACAAAATGTATCGAAAGTGAAATTAGAATTAAACAAAAAAGGAAATTCACTAGTGAACCAATACACCAAAAGCACCTTTGCCGCTACCGACCAAAAGCTACTTGCAAATCAGTACCTGCAGCTAGCAACTACAAACTTCTCTAGAACAACTAGAGAGTTATCGCATGGTACTCTCTAGTTGGAACAGTGGAAACGGCTTAGTGACGAACTTATAATAATAGATAGGTACCTATCTAGTTTGTTGATCTGGAAAATAATTGATAACTTGTCGTGTCTTCGTCGGCAGTGGGGCGCCTTACCATAAAGTTGCGTCTTTTGCAACATCCCCCTTCCGCGGAGCACGCTGTGCACAGCCACGCGGCGCACGTGGTTAGCTGCGTGGAGTCATTTATTTGACTAGTGGGTCTACGTTTCCACTGCAATACACGTGGATGGCCCACACGATGCACGGAGCGGCTACACACGTTTTTTCGCCTACGAACATGTACAACTGTAGCGTTTCGATGGTGCGACCACGGCGATATTTACAAAAAAAAACTATGCCATGATTTTGTAAGAAATTGTAAAAGTTCATTGCCAAAACGATAAATTTAGTCTATTATCTCTATTACGATAATCTATTGAATCGGGAAAAACCGCGCGGCTACGGAGATCTTTAAAACTAAGTGATCGCCTTATCCGTTCAAGCCATGCGTGTACTAATGACGTCAATCGTGCATAGCGTATCCGTGATTTGTATAGTGGAAACAATCCCATTGGTTTTCTTGCTAACGCGTAGTTTCTCCGTGCGCAGCGGTGGGTTTCTAGCGTATCCGTGGTTTGTAGTGGAAACAATCACATAGGTTTTCTTGCTAACGCGTAGTTTCTCCGTGCGCAGCGGTGGTTTCCGCCTTAACTTTCACGAAAGATACCTACTAATGTTTATTGACTGTTAATTTTTATACGACTTTTTACATCATTTTTTTTGTAACACCACTAATTTTTAAAGAAGGTACCTACTAGTACTTTTGAATAGGTACTGGAGGCTTGCTCCTAAGATTGAGTTCATAATAGTCCAAGATCCTAGAGCCGCCAGACCTTACCTACTATTTTCTCAGTAATGTGTGGCATCGAGTAGGTATCTAGTGTAGGTACTGTGAACGTATACAGCTAAGTTGTGCCGACGATCAATTTTTAGACAATAAGTGGTCATGTTAAAAAAATCCTAATCGTGAGTAAGGTCTGGCGGCCCCGGGATGTTATTCTATCAGAATTGATTTAGTTTACTTAAATTTTTCTAGACTTGATGTCAATTCCAACCAAAGATTCGTTTCTGAACTCCGTAATGTTTTGTAGTAAGTCCGCTGTTTTTTTACGTATTTGTTCTCGATGTTTATGAACGAAAGAATTTGCTAATCATGCCACCTTTTACAACAAATAAATCACTATTGAGCTCAATGATGCTGTTTTAACGAAAACCTCATTCCTTCTAAAAAAAAAAATTAAAGTCAAGGTGGCGAAGTCCGTCATATTTTATTGCAAATTGGATTTGACAAACACCCTATGGCTGACTTTTTAACTTAATTGTGTGTTTTGGATATTAATGATGACTAATGATTCCTTAGTTAACAGTTACTTCTACAAACATCAATGTAACTAATGCCAATATAAAAATAACCGAGATTTTTTAAAAGATGACTATGACGGACTTTCCCGTGTAATTGGGGTAAGTCCGTCATATGCATGATTTGTCGGTAAATTGATAGATATTTGCAGCAGTCATAGTCAGAAAATATTCGAAAATAAAATTTAATCAAATACATGCTTTAAGTTCTGTGGCATACCTAAGGTAGCAATCACAATCTATAGCGGCAAATTCATAAAGTGGGGTAAGTCCGGTATATTGCAAGGGCAGGGACTGTCAACATTTAAATCAGTACAATTACATTTGAAAATTTCTTACTGCAGGGTATAGGCAAGTATGTTTAATTGGTGAAATGTAATGTGAACTTTGATACGTTTTGGTACATATTCAAGATAATACAAACCAGGCCAATGACGTTGAAAAAACGCGATTTTTTTAAAGGTAGAACTAAGACGGACTTTCTACATATTTAAGATAATACAAACCAGGCCAATGACGTTGAAAAAACGCGATTTTTTTAAAGGTAGAACTAAGACGGACTTTCCCGAGTAACATTAGTGACCCGACTTTATCAGCATTTTTCAAAATGTTATGTAAGGAACAACAGCCTAATTTAATGATTCATGTACTCGTATTAGTTTTTGTTATTTTTTACTGAGTAAAATAACAAAAATGCCAATATACCTATTCATAAAATCGACTTTTATTAAATTTTCTGATAGAACTTACTAAAATAACAAAAAAAAACTTATTTACTGATAGAGAGATCATACACACCTAAGGACTATAATTTTACTTAAATTAGTCCTTAGTTTTCTCATCCCTAGCCATGGAACTGCCTCAATTTGGGCAGTATGGGATTTAATGATCAGGGCATATTTATATCTGGAATCGCAAGTGAGGCCTGACATCTCCTACGAGCTCCAAGAACCTTCCAGGGAGGTTCATCAGAGTGTCCCCCGCGAAATCTGCGATTCTTTTGTTTAGTGTTACATCCTATCCTTTCAAGCAACTTTGGTGTAGTTGCATTGAGGGTCAAAAGATCAACATCATCTCAAGAATCCGAGCTTGATAAGCCAAAGTTAACATTTGTGTCACTTGCACTTTGTACCATTTATTCGTTTTATACATAATCTTCGCCTTCGTTGTCCGAGAAGCTTCATACATATCATTATTGGAGTCCGATTCCTCCAATATCTCTTATATTCTTTCAGAGCGGTTTGTGAAAGACAATTCGTCAAAACCTTAAAAACAAACAAGAAAAATGATCATTATAACGCTTATACCAAAAAAGGTTAACAACATCTGACTTGGGGTGAGATCGGCACATGACGGCCTTTCCCTAAAATATTAGACAGTCTTACCCCAACATTGAATTTATAGTTTAAATGTATTGTACAACAAATATTTCAGTCAATATAGATTTAAATTCGACTTGAATATATCAAAACATTAAAAGGTGATACAAGCTAGCCACTTACCACTGCAATATGTTAAAATCTGTTGATATTCACATTTCACGTTAGGTAAAAAGTTGACACTACTAACTCGTGTTTCAACTTTTCAACTTCTAAAAAATTCAGAGACTGATTTTTGATATTGAACGCAACACAGCGCCGTCTATAATTTAAAGGTAGGATAAGATAGTGACTCTCTATTACCGACCGAGCTACCAACGTCGTATCTATTCAGATACAGCGTATAGAGACGTTGTACGTTGTTCCCCCGTAGACGAACTTCGCCCACCTTGACCTTACCTATTTAAAAAAAATATTTACCATGGTGAAATGAAAACTCAAACGTCAGTCGTTCCTGTTAGCGGTGGGTCGTTGTCGAATATTTTGAAGCAATATTCGACAACGACCCACGCAACCGTTTTCCCGACGACGAAAACGATTGCAGAGAACGGTCGTCGTGGCAACTGGTTTGAAGACGGCTCAAAGGAAGAAACTTATGCAACGTCGTCGAGAGTTGTTTGCTTTCGTCGAGTGAAATACATAGGTAGTTGCAGTTTAATACGTAACTGTTATAAGGACTGTTTTGTAAACGAACGTGGAACGACCTACCCGAAGTACCCGATGAGTGACTATTGTGACAAAGATAGTTGAATCATTGCGTTCTCGACTGTATTTTCATAGGTGTAAAATAAAAAATCGCACCAAGTAGTTTGAAAACTGGTTTGTGCAACGAAGACTGTTTGAACCCAGGACTTAAAACGGTTTCATCGTCGCGGAACACTAAACGGTCTTTGAAAACGGTTCGTTGTCGCAAGCGCAACGCCCACCACTCTAGTTCCTGTCACCTGTCAGTCGTCACGTCAACTCGATGAACTCAACATCAACAATCAAACTTATCAAACAAAAAGGTTGTGGCCGTCAGTAATTATTTATAAAATTGGATTGTTACGAAACGATGAGATAAATATTAGCACAATGTGCAATCTGAAAGCATGTATGGTGTGTTTCAGCACAGATGTTAAATTATTTAGCATGAACTGTGGTAAATTACGACATGAATTCCATTTGATTTCTGGATTAAAGGTATGCATTGTTTATATCCGTTTCTCTAATAAATATTATGGTTCAATAACTCGCCAGTTCTAATACATAATTGCTTTTGTTATTTACAGACTTCACACGGAGATGGCATGCCAGATTATTTATGTTTTCTGTGTGCAGCGGTTGTACGAAATTTCATAAGATTTCGCGAAAAATGTCACCGAGCTCATTACACTTTGATGGAAATTTTATGCAGAAACAATCAGGTAAATTAATTGGAAAGAGTAAATAAACTATCATTAAAATGTAACAACATATTATTATTGTTGTGAATTACTTAATCATGACGATTTCCACTTATCAGATTAGTCAAGCAAATCTTGAAGACTTAAACCACAACCACCTTGGCATCACGCCGCCCCTATCGTACATGAGTTTAGATGAAACTCACTCTTCCAAACACAAAATAGCTGTACTTCACTGCAGTACGTTCTCTTCTGATTTCACCTTCGATGAAATAACAAATCCTAATGAGTTAGAATTTACTGAAGGTAAAGTCAAAACAGACATTGAAGGAATGGAACATGAGGAAATACCAATTGAAGATGAAGTATCCAAAGACGAGTCCAGTGTCTTTGCCTGCGGCACAGAAGACTCTGAAATACCAGATTCATTTTTGGATAACGATAACTTTGATAGTGATCAGGATATTGACAAAGTCCCTGAGTTATCATTAACATTTAATGCTGACAATACGGCTGCTGATGGGACGGACATGGACGAAGAATATGCCACATCAATCCCAATTTCTATGAATGAGGCTAAAGCTGCAATTGAGGTATACAAAATGTTCACACAGGGTAAATACCATTGTGACATTTGCAATAAGGCTTATAACAATGAGGAAAGGATGAAGGTACATTTACGGATGCATGATAAGGTGAGCGTTTCTCTTGAAATTTTGATTTTGAAGCATTGAGTAGTACAGTATCAGGTTCTCTTGCATGTAAGAAATACTTCACCTAAACCACTACTAGTATCTCTCTTCAGAAAGCGTGTGATAATAGGCTGATATATTCATATTCAGCTAGCATCACATAAATATCAATCATAGCAAAATCATGCAAAAGTGAGTTTGTTTCAGATGTTTCTTCTGAGGGTACAAAAACATGGCCCCTTCTAGTTTAAAAAAATAACAGGAAGCAATGTGAATAAGTGTTTAGTAAAACCAATTTACAGAAATAAATATCTAAGCAGTTTTCTAGGAGGCCTAATTTTGAATGCAGTAACCATTATTGTTATTCACTTCAAAGTTATGCAAGTTGCAGTATTGCCAACAATGTTGCAAAAGAATTGATTGCTCCTACATTTATTCTTTGAAAAATACAAAAATAATTTTAAAAAGTATACTGATTGTTTTTAGCACCAAAACAGCCCAAATTTATACAAAAATCAGTTTTAATTTAGAACCATCTCCAAACTAAAATCTTTAAAAACTGTCTTCTGTGGGATTTGTAGATTTTTCTTAACTGTTGACTTCTAGTTTTCTTCCTTTTGTTTTCAGCATGTAAGTGGCAACTACCATTGTGGACTCTGCCAGTACTACTATAAAACAGAGTTTTTATTAAAAACTCATATGACCGCTAAACATTTGTATAAATATTTGTGTAGGAAATGTCCTGAAGTCAGTTTTAATAGGTAAGTACTTACTTTAAATTTACCTAATATTACTTCAATATTAAATGGGAACAAGGTTGTATGAGGAATGATATGAAAGAAAAAGGGCAAACATAATAAACCACCAGATTTAGCAAAATATAACAGCAAAAAAAACACTTTTGATTGCCAAAATTAGTAAATGATCACCAGCGTTAATCCCCATTTTATTGTGAAATTAGAAACAAATTTTTTTTTCGAAAGTGACCACCAGAAATTAAAACTGCTATGCTCTTGCATCCGAGTCGAGGGAGACCCGGTCGACGGAGCCCCGCTTTCGCTTCGCGGGGCT
Source organism: Xestia ashworthii (assembly GCA_950022955.1). Classification (NCBI taxonomy): domain Eukaryota; kingdom Metazoa; phylum Arthropoda; class Insecta; order Lepidoptera; family Noctuidae; genus Xestia; species Xestia ashworthii. Next base: position 12,812,759 of record OX465570.1, on the reverse strand, counting down.
CATACTTCTGAATGGTTTATAAAAAAACAATAACCACAAAGGGTATGGCGGGGTCTATTCGCTTGCTTCTCTCGCTCATTCGTAATCATTCCTTCTAACCTAATCTATCCGTGTCGGGGTGACCCAATTCAGCCTAGGCAAAACTAGTTTGTCATCAAACACCTCATTATAATTTGGTGCTCAATTTACTAAAGGGGTTTGCACTTTTTGGCCGGATTTTCTTCTGGCATTTTGTTTTTTTCCAAAGTAGCGGCCACCCTTAAGACCTGCGGGTATAAACCACCTCATCACGAAGACGTCAACCAAGCATTCTGAACATCAAACTAAGTAACTTAAAGCAAAAAATATTGCTGGGAAACAACTTTTTTTTGGGGTGTAAAATCATGTTTTGTGGTATAACTCAATTCAACGCACTTAAAACATTGTGCTGATGGATGGATTGAATAGTACGGGGTCGAAGAGATGTTTAAAATAAAAACTTGACAAAAAGTTCGAACGAACTTTGGCCGCCAATATCTCCGTAACTAGAAGGTTCCCAGGTATGGTGTAGAACAAAAAAATGATCGCAATGACGGGTAGAACAAGTGCCTTTCGGCTTCCTTAAGAGGTGTTTTACACCCATTATATTAATCGATAGCTGGTTCATTACAATACATTTTTGTATCAGGCAAAATGTTCTAAAGTGTCATGTTTCCGAGATATGAGCTAACAATGTTAAAATCCAGGCACTTATAGCATCATCAGCACAGCTTTGACTTGCTCAGACATGCATAAAACGTATATCAATCGATAGCTGGCATCAATACAAACAAATTTGTCTGAGACAAAATGATCTGAAGCGTTAAGCTTCCGAAATATATGGCGTTGTGATCGCTACCTTGCATAAGTTTGATAGCTTAAAAGCCTTAAATCTCGGAAACTTGACGCTTTAGAAAAATGTAGGCTCAGATAAAACTTGCTTGTGTTAATGCCAGCTATCGATTGATACCCGTTTTATGCGTGTCTGACGCAAGGCAATGTTGAGCCGAATGCTATCAGTTACTGGATTTTAAATTTCATAGCCCATATCTCGAAAACGTGACACTTTAGAGCGTTTTGTTTCATACAAAACTTGTTTGTATTGAAGCTAGCCATCGATTGATACTCGTTTTATGCGTATCCGAACAAATGCAAGTTGTGTTGAAAATGCCATCAGTGAATGGACTTAAACCTTGATGATAGCTCATGTCTCGGAAACGTGACACTTTAGGACATTTTTTCTCATTCAAAACTTGTTTGTGTGGCGGAAAAAATCCGGCCACGGTTCATACAAAAATTTTCCAAGCGAAGTGATCAATTGATATTTTATTTGATAGATGTTGATGGTCATTATATTTCCCCCAAGAAAAAGCAGTAAATAATAGTGTGACGGTTGACAGGGAGAAACGTGTTGTGCCGCCCCCAACTAACATAGGACAAGGGCATTTAAATGATGACTAAATGAGAACTAGATGACCAGAAACCTAACACGTCATGCTGTTTCTATAATCATCAAAGAAACCATAATTAATTAAACCATTCACCATGCCTGAGAGCTCCACGCCAATAGCTCTCAAAGTTTTTATGCCGCCCATGCGCCTCTTGACTTCAGAGGCGCATGGGCGTCATATAACTCTCGACACCAGGTCAGGGACTAACCACACTAAAGAACTGTAGCTTAATATTCCAGATCATCAGCAAAAAAGCACTACACCTGGACTCATTTACAAAACGGCAGCCAAAAGAACGCAAACTGGTACGAATCACGTCCGAAATCGTTGCAGACTCCCCGTGGAGGCAAACGTGTCAAAGGAGTTGTTACCTTAAAACCTGTTAAAAAGAATAGAAAATTGCCTGAAGACTTCCTCATATACTCCCCTATTGGCCATGAAGAACAGTACCGGTTGGTCCACGAAAGGCAGCAGTCACGGAACTTTCAGTCAGCGAGCTATCAGTGTAATATGTGTTACAGAGGGTTCAGGGGTATGCAGACGTATAATAAGCATATGAAGAAACATGATCCTGTGAGTATAAATGCTATTTGTTATCTCTCCTTTTTGACACGGGCCCAAGGTAGGGAAAAATCGCTGACTAAGGTATACCCTTCTTGAACAAGATGACCCCACATCCTCCTTCAAGAGAGCTGTAGAGACCAGCACAATTAAAAAAAAATCCGGCCAGTGCTAGGTTGTGTGTTGATTTATTGAAATATGGTTCGCGACTGTAAGAAGACGTAGACTGTATGTAGTTACTGAATTATAAGCATCAAAAATTCAAAATAATCCGTACAAACCTCCAGGTTTATAAAGGTCCAGCAATTACTTTTTCAAGGTGAAAGTCATTCATGCATAAAACGTAAGAAAATTTGAATTTCGCGGGTACTGCTTTCGCGGAGGATACCTCGAGAGTCGAGAGTGTCTTTCTCGGGAACTCCTGCAGCTCTTATACAGGGTCCAATTTTAGTCATGGGCAATATTTTAATCTAAGGCTCTACTCACGATACTGATTGCATTAGGGCTAATAATTCGCAAATCTAAAATACAGTCAAACCTGGATAAGCGAGAGTTCAAGGGAGAACAATCTCATTCTCGCTTATATGTAGAGGTTTCTCACTAACCCGAGTTTCTCGCTAATGCAGGTACCTACATGGGTAGCATTTCTCTCTTATAGAGGTACACAGGCACACGTGTCCATTCGAAAAGAATGCGATAAAATAACAACGTTATTTAATTCCACGAAATAGAATAGGTACAATATTGACTAGAAAACAATACAGAAACAATGGTAGGATGTTCCACGAAAGTTAAGAATGAGTCAAAAAATAGCAGATGTTCTATAGTTCCTCCTAAATAATATAAATAAATAAAGCTCGACTGTCGCTTATAGAGGTAAAGATAAGTAGCAGTCTCACTTACGAAGGGTCATGAGGGAAAAACGACTCTCTTTTACAGAGGTTTCTGTTTCTCGCTAATAGAGGTTTTGGGAGCTAAAATGACGGGTCCTGGCTATTACTCTCACTTATAGAGTTTTCTCACTTATCCAGTTCTCACTTACCCAGGTTTGACTGTATTATTAATGCACGTATGGAAAACCTTAAAAAATGTAGTAAGTCACATTGCAAAGGCATCATGTTGCAAATAAAAGTAAAAAAAAAACATACTTCGTAAACCCCAATAAGTCTTGAAGTATCAAAATTTTAAAGCGCAGTATAACGCGTAACGAAAAGTAAACAAACATCAAATAATAATAAAACTGGTTTGCTGCCGGCCGGGCGCGGCGGCGCGAGCGCGGCATATCCTTAACAATAACAATTAAATAGTTCAAACGCGTGCCGGTCGCCTCGAACGAACACCCTCCGTCCCGCTTCTTCACTCAAAAATACGAATGCAGCGTGTCCTCCCGAGTCCCGAACTTTTTATGAATCGGAACTAACTTGTGACCTACTAGTGTAATTACGACTGCGCAGGTGCATTGACGTGTATGATCCATTACTCCTGTGACGTAATCGCCGCGCGCGCCTCTCGTATCGTATTCGGTTAAGAAACTTGGATTGCAGTGTTAGTGGACTTTACTGTAAAGTGTGTAGTGTGTGTCAGTCAATTACTGTTGTGACGATAGGCTAATTTCCACCATCAATAAATTGCAAAACTAATTAGTCCGTCAGTTAGAGTATAATGGAAAATAATGGACACGTATTTTTTGTTTTTGTAAATCACTGAGTACTGACAAAGATAAAACGCATCGAAACTCGGGATTGGGGGCTCGTGACATCACAACGCACTAAAAACTATAGCACGGCGTGACGTATTGCGAATTTTAAAAGCGTCGTATCTTCGTCAATTTTGGTTTATGTACCTAACAAAATAAAAAATACCGGTCAAATATTTTTTTAATAATCTAACTGACGGACTAATTAGATTTCCTATGCGCGCGCATCTAACAATGGCGATCGGCCATAGACTAAGAGAATGAGGTTTCTTTTTTTTTGGCTTTTCGCGGATAGCGTTTTAGCCACGTACGAAATGGGGAATTCAAAGTTTTATTTAATACAGAGAAAACAAAAGTTACATTTGAGTGAAAGTTTTATTTATTAAAAACTTATAAGTTGAAATTATCTATGTAGATACGAAGTTGCATGAAATGAGCAAGCAATAGGTACATTAATTTATTTGTACTATTGAACACGATCTTTTTTGTATCGAAACTTTTTTTAAGAACAAAGCAATTCACCAATAAAATAAAAAAAAAAACCCTATAACTCACTTGTGAATAATAATAGCAATGAGAAAGTCACAGTTTGATTACAGGTGTCATTATGTGCCTAATTGCGGTGAAATTAGAGCCACTTTATGAGCAAGTGTGTTGAAAAAATATTTATCACCTTTTCAGACACAATCGGGTCCCTTGCAGTGTGATATCTGCAAGATCCACTTCAAGGATCGGAGAAAGCTGTACAAACATATGAACACCACTCATTTATTCAAATACTCCTGCCAGCTGTGCAGCTATGTGTGTTGTGATAGGTAATCATCCATAAATTATCCGGTTATTAGGGTTCTTTAGTCCTGACAAGGAACCCTTATAATTTCGTCATGTCCGTCTGTCTGTTCGAGGTTTTACTAAAAGGCCGTCAGTACTAGAATGCTGTAATTTTATATGGTGTGTATGTATATCAACTACGGCGATAAAGTGGTAAAATTTTGGAACACACAAACATAATTTTTTTAAGTGAAAACTTCTTTAGGCGCGTTGAGTAGTTTATGGGGGAACAAAAATATTGGAACTCGCGTGACCGTCCCCTAACGCGTTGTAGCACTCGTAGCCGATCCGCTACGGCGTAGAACCACTGAGGCAGATATAGCAGATACAGATTCTTAGTTTTCACTTCTATCACAGTCCCCAAAAACTGCCACGCATCTTTTTTTTGAACTGTTACTAGTAAGAAAGGAAGCCTGTGTTCTGTAGCCCTGTAGTCTCAACCACCAACTCGAAAGATACTGGGCAGGACATGGCTGCCGCATGCAGGACAAACTGTGGGCCAAAATAGCAGGAAACTGATGCACTGACACAGTGAGGCCGGGTCGTGGCAGGCCACGAAAGGCCATTCCTTCAGAACTGGAAGGAGGACGCGTGGGGTTCGCAAGGAATGGAAATAGTTCCTTTGCTCGGGAGTGGGACAATAGGCTAGAAAAAGTTAGCAATAATCTGTTGGGATGAAAATGTAGGTACCTAGTGATGTAACATGTATTTTTTTCCAGAGGTCAAGCTCATGTGCATTATAGATGGCATAAAAACGTGACATACGAGTGTCCTCATTGCAAGAAGAAATTCATGTAAGTTATTATTTTATTCAGTACAACAGATAATGAACTATCATAGACTTCAAATAAAGATGAAAGTAGCATACACGACCATACACCATGGGCAATTTTTACTGGAACGCATCTGACGTCATGGAACATGAACATTTGGGTAGCCATTTTGACGTAAGTTCACGCTGACGCTGTCATTTTTGAATTCGTTCCAAAGGTTGCGAACCCGAATATGTGTTTACATAATTTATAGCTTCTCGTGGCGGGACTGTAGACCATACCTGCAGGGCTAGCATGGCCGGAGACATTTTATCCACGGGGAGAGGACCAAAATACTATTCCCCTCTGTCAATTTTGTCCACCCTCCGAGCATGGCGACATGCGACATGGGTGGATAAACTATTCACGGTGGACAAAACAGGGGAACGCTTGTCCCCGAAATTATTGCCATTATAAGAAAACTTTTATTTAATTACAAAATAGTCGAGAATATCGTCGTAAACCAAAGTACTTTTTTCGTTTTATTACATCTGTGCTGGATATTTATTTTGTTTTGTTATCAATGTCTCTGAGTACATAACCTCAAATCGAAAAACTCGATAGCGCGGGAAACTTGCTAGTAACTATGATTAACTGTATTACCGGTTGCTCCAGCTCCTTGAGTTCCCGGTCAAATTGGGATATGTCTGATGGCCATGTCTGGTTTTGTATAAAGTTATCTTTATTAAAAATCAGACATCGCGCCATTTGTAGTACCCGTCCAAAAAAATGTTATCTCTGAAAATTATGGAACCACACTGCATCCCATCACATTTGGGAAGTTTTTAAAACAAAATGCCTTCAAGAATATTATTAACGGCAGTGTAAAGAAAATCGGGCGTAACAAAATAAGCACTTCTTTTTTGATTTCCTGGACGCGAATTCATTTATTAATAATTTTTCAAAGAGATATACTTAAACCCACCATCTAAAGATGAGGACAAATTTCTCCCTTTATGTCAAAATATCTGTATTTTTTCTCTTCCACTAGTCGCCATGCTATAGGCGGGGGGTGAGTATCCACGTCTAATGTCAAAACGTGATATAATTCTCTTTCCCCCGGTTGCCGTGCTTTGGCAGGTGGATAAAATAATTTTGTCCCTTGTCAATGGAAATAACCGGTGGACAAAAGTTTTATCCCCTGCCCATGCTAGCCCTGCTGGGTTGTTACATTGATTTCTACTGTAAAACGTGATTTTTCACCACAAAAAAAAAGTGGTTTCCCATCGATAAATTTTGGGTAAAGTTACTTAGTTTGATGTAGAGAATTCCTGGTAGAGGCTTCATAAAAGGTTCGCTTACAGCCTGTATAATTTATTATTCAGTACATTTCATAGAAGAATGTTCAATGTTTACAGGAAGGCTTCAACGCGTCTAACTCATATAAGAATGAACCATCCGTCCATGTGTCTATGCGCTATATGCGGGCACAGTTTTGTGAACGATTTGGGCTTGGATTTTCACAAACAACTCACTCATACTGAAGAGGTAAGTTCACACCGAGACGCGACGCGACGTTTCTAGAAGAAGCCAGTGATTTCGAGCTGTACCGAGCGGCGTCTCGAGGCGCAGCGCTGCATGGTGCAACGTATTCTGAATTCTCACGATGAAACGTGTATGTATCTTTTCGTGTAGTAAATAAAGTTATATGTTGAGTCGTTCTCTTAAAATGTATGTCCCGAAGGAAGCCGGCACGAATTGATTTTTTTCTTTTTTATTGGAAGGACATTAATGGGGAAGACCGTTAAAAGCTAATTGTAGATGGCGCCACTATAGCTGGTCTCAATCTGACCAATGAGGTCAAGGTATTTTAAAATATGAAATGACATTCCTTTATTTTCAACCAATGACGATGCTTGGAACCAGCTATGCTAGCGCCATTAGTTCCACAGTGTGCATCCCCCATTATGGTCGGAAAAATGACTGAAACGAAACAAAAATGTTTCCAGCACAACTATTGCTATTGTGCCAAGCCTAATTTTAAACCTGCGACGCAAAAACGACGGGGTGTTTTAAGGTTGACGTGTCTCTGTGTGTTTTTTTTTGTTGTAAGGTGAATTATTCGGGGTTCTTGATGAAAATGGCTCCAAGATGGCCGCCGCCACAAAATGGCGATTTACATTTTTTTTCACAATACCTTCAATATGGGTATCAAATGAAAGGGCTTCACTAGTAAAATAATGCATACTAAATTTAAAGGGAATAAGTAATACTAACTAACGAAATGAGAAGAGGAAAATGGGTTGATGACCGGTACCTAGGAACTAACGAATTAAATTTGATTTATCTTTTCGCATATTATTTACTACATTGTGTCATTTACTACATTATTATGCGTCGGGGGTTTTTAAATTTTAAATTATATTTTACTTGTTTTCTGGAATCTTCGCTAATAAATTGTTCCGAATCTGCAGGAAATAGAAGAAAGCAACAAGATGGTGTTGAACACCGCCGACCCTCACTACTGCGCCGACTGCGAGATACAGTTCATGTCGCTCGCTGCCTTCACCACGCATCTTGGCAGCTCATACAAACACGCTACTACTAACCTGTGAGTATTACAGATATTACTATAGAACCTGACCATCAAGGCGGAGCTCATGGCTAAATAAAAACAGCCTCTCTGGTCGATCTTTAGGTTAAGCCGTGCTGGCCTAGGTGGGTCTGTGGATGGGTAACCACCCATCATACCGAGTTTCCTCCGTGGCTCGGAAAGCACGTTAAGCTGTTCTTCCCGGCTGTCATTTGTAGATCTTTGACAGTCGTTACAGTGGCCCAAATAGTTTGCAGATCGTATTACTCAGTACTAACTGGGTTGTGGATGTCAGATAGGCAGTAGCTCCATGTAAAATACTGGTATTCAGCTGCATCCGGTTAGACTGGAAGCCGACCCTACATATTGGGAAAAGGCTGGGCAGATGATGAGTACCTGACCGTCAAGGGAAAAGACGTAAAGAAAGTCTGACAACTAATCTAGCCGACCCCAAGATAGTTGGTGTAAGGCAAGTATATGAAAAGATGACCGAGGTGACATGAATAGAATGAACGAAAATTATCTCTTCCTACTAACATTATAAACGCCAAAGTTTGTGACGATGGATGAATGGATGGAAGTTTGTTACTGGATTAACATTTAGGAACATTTTTAACCCTTAATATGATCCGATGGGACCTTTTACTGAACTTCATGCGGGCGAAAAATAGTCCTGTATGAAACTGAAAACAATAGTCGAAATGGCACCGTATCGGTCGGCACAGCAAGTCTGAAATAAGTTCTGATGTGTCTGTGAAAGAATCGTCTATGTGACCTACTTTTATATATTTCTAACAGTCGATGTCCCACATTTAATTATCTGAGGAAGACTGATAACCGAGTTCATCGTAACATTAGATCGAATAATAGGGTAATGACACTATAACACAATAATTCCAAGACACCAATCTCTAAATAAACACTTTATTTTGACTTTAAAACTCGATTTATTTTCATTTAATTGCCAAATTCGATTTTTAGGTGCTTTGAAGTAAATAAATAGTTAATAGTAGGGGAGCCCACAATGCTAAATGGGGATATACTCGAGCGTCATAGAGACCATATTAATTATTGAAACACCGTAGCTTTTTTTTTATTTGAGGTTGAATTTGATCGTAATGATTTTTATTTGGCATTATTTTCTTTAAAAAGCGTACTATCTTATTTTTTTACCCTAGTTTGAGGGAAGTTCCGAGGTATTTTAATCACCAATATTTATGACCACAAAAATAAAGCAAAAAAAAAGTTATGAATGCTTGAAGGCCAAATTTTGGAAAATTTTCAATAAAGTATAAAAATTGACCTATCTCCTAAACTATAAAACTTTGGTTACGGAAAGTACGGTTCAGTAATTAGAAAATGACCTCCTCTATATGCGAATTTGCTATGGCGGGTCCAGAGCCAGTCACCCTGTATAATTATACCTTTTCATCGGTGGGGGAAGCGGCTATAGATTTAAAAATATGTAAAAAAATACTGTTGCATGGACATACTCGAGCGCGTCAGATATTGATAGCATCAATGCCCTACGTATTTTTAATAATGTACGTATGTTAATCAGATCGTTTACTCGATGCGATAAGGGTTGAAAATGAAAAAAAAAAATAATCGAGCGCGTCAGATTTTCTAAGAATGTTAAGTGCACCAAAAAAAAGCTCTCATTCAATAATCTGACGATTTCGATGTGACGCAAACTCGCGGCCATTATTAAATGTGCAAAAAAAATCGCAATTTTGAAATACTCAAGCGCATCAGATTAAGATATATAAGGTTCATCTTTATGTTCTAAATGTGCTATCCCATAATCTGACGATTATCTAGAGAGATTCGCCAGTAAAAATCCATGAATAATTTTTACAACTTATTTATTTTGTATAATATCTAGTAAAACCATATTATTTCGAAGGCGCGTGTATTATTTTGGGTGTGTATTGTTTTGTGTTTTTTTTGGGTGTCATATATCGGCGATTCCGCGGAAGGCTACGCGACACCACGCAGCGCAACATGACGCCGTCTCCTCATGTGTAATAGTTTATTAATGTTTAGTGGTTTTTTTTATAAATATGTATGTTAGTCTGTAAGGTATATGTAATATGGGTCTTTTGTTACCTGAATTAAATGATATATTATTATTATTATTATTTGATAATATCACCTATATATATTAACAGTAAAGTAATACCCGCAGTACAATTTACCAATAGAGGTACAAAATCAACGTGAATAAAACACTTAACTTAAATAAGACATTTATCATATGTCGTGCACAGAAAAAGTTTAGAGACTTTGACGTACGTAACATTGCATGAACTTGTCAAAGTTTTTTGTTGCTATATTTCTTTGAAGATATCAATAGCCGTCAGTAAGCCATAAACCATCTCCTGGCTGTCTAAGAGAATTAATGGAGCTGGACAGTGGCTAGGAAGATAGCTAGTCCAACCATTGTACAGCCACTGTCCAGCTCATCCAGTGCTCTAAAGACCTGCTAACAAGCTACTGTATTGCCCAGGGCTGGTTAATTTGGGGCCAAATTCAGAATTTCAAGGGCTGCGTAGCAGGCTATCCAGCCTTTGTACAGCAAAAATAACATTCTCGAGTGTTCAAAAATTCTGATGTCCAGTCTTTAACCAGCTATTTGTGCTAGTTGGGAAGTCATTGAATTGACTAAACAGTGAGGTCACAGAGTGCTATTGCCATACAAAATCTGAGACCGCGTTTTGATAGCTCTTAAAAACTGTGTCAATAGGCATGACGACAGTATCAAATAATTACAAAACTATTTAGTCCGTCAGTTAGATTATTGTAAAATAATGGACACGTATTTTTGTTTTTGTAAATTAATGAATATTGACAAAGATAAAACGCATCAAATCTCGGGAGTGGGGACTTGTGACGTCAGAACTAGCTAAAAATTATACCTAGGCGTAACGTATTGAGTATTTGAAAAGCGTCGTACCTTCGTCAATTTTGATTTACGCAACAAAAGAAAAAATACGGGTCAAATGTTTTTTGATAATCTTTTTTTTTGTCGTCTACCCGATTGATCTGTGAGAACACTTTCAAATATGTTATTGATGGGTTTACTCGTACTCGTATTATAACAGTTCTATCAAGCCGTCCCGTCGCACTAAGTCCGAAGAGTCTCGCGCCCGAGGTCGACCGCGACGCGGCGCCTGCTCCGAGATCGTCAACAACAGACTCCCCACATCTAGTACTTGTGAAGTGGTAACTATCCGACTTTTAACTTTTTTTTTAATGGCATTTGTAACCTTATAAAATGAACTTTTAACTATCATCTAACGAATATTTCAGTGTTCCTGCTAGGTTTTTCTACCCGGGTACCCAGATTGGAGTACATCCGGGTTTTTTGTGAAAAAAAAAATACTCGAAGCCCAGGTGTTTAAAAAACTCGAGTATGCGATAACCCCCCTCCCTGTGATAGTCCCAAACGATATGTAATAAAATTTCTTTGTTGTTAACTTATAAAGGTGCTCAGTCAAGTTTTCAAATTATAAGTTGTTGTAATATTGGTCAACACTCAGTAGTTTACAGAAGGCACATTCAATACATGGTATTTTTTTTATGGTTTTAATTTTGAGCTGGGTATCCGACCCCACAGTATCTAGGAGTGCATATTCATGTTTAATAATGATGTTATCGTTTCAGTGCGGCAAGGTACTGTCAAACGACGTGCAGGCGCGCAAGCACTACGAGTCGGAACACCCCGACACCGAGTACCTCGAGCGCTACATGTGCGACGTCTGCGGCCATACCACCAGGGTAAATATACCATCACCTGCCTCGCCTTTTACCAACTATGTTGGGGTCGGCTTCCAGTCTAACCGGATGCATATGAATACCAGCATTTTACATGGAGCGACTCCTGACCTCCACAACCCATTTAGTACTGGGTAATACGATAGCAATTTGTAAGACTGGTTATCAGACTTACTGAGCGACTTACTACCTGTAACGACTGTCAAAGTGACAAATAACAGCCGGGACCAACAGTTTAACGTGCTTTGGTGTGGAAACTCTGTAGGTATGGGTGGTAACACATCCACAGACCAACCTAGGCAAGCACGGATTAACCTTAACATCGACCCGAGCGGCTGTTATTATTGAGCCACGAGCTCCTCCCACCAGTTATTCAAAATACTCAATAAAAAGGTAAATTTCCTTTCATAAAGGTAATTGATCAACCCTCTCCTCTCAAAAATTTTATCTAAATTGTCTAGATGCGCCTAACATGACGTGTTAAAGCAGTGTTGTTTAAGAAACAAGAAGTTACAGCCAAAAAAAACTAAATGAAAACATCTAAAGCTCATCTTTCTGTCTATTTCTCTATCAAACTCGATCAATTTGGTGTAAAATTTATTTCCAGTAGAAGATTTTAAATGATAATTTATTATTTTGAGCCTACCGAATGGAGCAGCGGTGGCCCAGTGGCGGCGGCCCCGACTTACGAACAATAAGTCGTGGGTTCGAACCCAGACAGGCACATTACTTTGTGTAATTTATTTCATCACCGCTGGTGAAGGAAAACATCGTCAGTAAACGTCCTAGAACCAAAAAATTCGAAGATATGTGACATCTGCCAATCCGCACTGGGCCCGCGTGGTGAATCATAGAGAGGAGGCCTATGTCCCAGCAGTGGGAACTTTGATAGGCTGATGATGATGATGATGGAAGATCATACCGAATCCACGATTTATATCCTTTGTTTTCATTTAAGATTATTATTATTGTCCTCAGGAATACGCGAACCTGGTAGTCCACATGCGAACACACACGAATGAGAAGCCGTACGGATGTCCGCACTGCGACCGTCGGTTCAACATGCCCGGCAACAGAGATAGACATCTTGTCGTAAGTATTATGTTGTCATACATGCATGCATTCACAGTCACGCTCTAATACTCGTATTTACAATATTTACGGAATTGCCCCACTATGCCCCATCTGCTGCAGTGTCCGTTTACTTCCACTCATGATGACCTGAATAGATGACCTGATGCTGCAATAAACGTAGCAACCTACTGGGCCCAAACTATCTTATACAGGGTGTAAACAACCTCATCACGAAGCCGTCAACCAAGCATTCTGTACATGAAGTAACTTTTGGGATGAATAATCATGTTTTGAAGAATTCAATGTAAGGCACTCAAAACATGTGCTTACGGATGGATGAATAAAAATCTTGCAATCAAACTTGTATTTATAAAAAACTTGTCAAAAAGTTGTAACTTTGATCCCTAATATCTTCGTAACTAGAAGGTTCCCAGGTATGGTGTAGAACAAAAAATGATCGCAATGACGGGGAGAACCACTTGTTCTGCCCGTCTTTGCATTAATTTGTTGTTTTTTTCTGATCCTTTCGGCTTCGTTAAGAGGTTATTTACACCCTTTATAGAATACATCGATACGAAAAGTAGAAGGCTTCTACTTTTAAATATTTAACCCCATTCCTACTTGTTCTGCTACAGTCGAATAAACTATTCGACCTGCCCTATTCACATGTGCATGCCCTATTCCCATACTCATGCCCTATTCCCATATTTATGCCCTATTCGCATATCTTGCCCTATTCCCATACTCATGCCCTATTCCCTCCCCCCATATTCATGCCCTATTCTCATATCCTGCCCTATTCACATGTGCATGCCCTATTCTCATACTCATGCCCTATTAGTAGGGGAGCCCACGATGCTAAATGGCGATTTACTCGAGCGTTAAAGAGACCTATTGGGTTGCAAAGCTTAGATGATAAGAAGAAAAAAATGTTATATAATATTAGGTCTTTACCTATAAAATTGCCGTTTTTAATTAAATAAGTTAACACCCTTTTTTTCTATATTTTTTATGAAAGTATTTTTTTTTTTATCAAAGTAATCAATGCATTTTTGCCAACGTAGTGGTATAAGCTTATTGATGCCCTTTTTGAAAAAGTCTGTTGGACGGGAGGCAACAAATTCTTGAAAGGCATTTGAACTGCCTCTCGGTTATTGAATTTTTTCCCCGCCAAGAAGTTATCCAAAATCTGGAAAAAGTAGAAGTCTGTAGGCGCAAGGTCTGGTGAGTACGGTGAATGACGAAGAACTTCCAACCCCAGCTCTTGTAACTTGGAAACCGTCTGCTGTGCAGTATGAGGTCGCGCGTTGTCGTGCAGGAGCAGCGGAGCCGAACGATTGACCAGAGCTGGTTGAAGATTTGCGAGCATCTCCATCATTATGGTCAGTTCTTCACAGTACACCTCTGCAGTAATGCTCATCCGGTTTGGTAAGAAGCTGTGATGAATGACACCGGCGCTAGGCCACCAAACAGTGACCATCACTTTTTTTAGGGGTTAGTTTTCGTTTGGGGCATTGTTTAGGTGCTGAACCAGGATCTAGCCAACTTGCTGAGCGCTTGCGATTGTCGAACAGAATCCATTTTTCGTCGCAAGTAACAATGCGATACAATATGCCTTCGTTTGTGTGCCTGTTGAGCAGTGCAAGGCTCAACTCGACGCGTGCATCGCGCTGGCGATCATTCAATTCGTGTGCACCTATTTGTCAAGTTTTTTACCTTGGCAATTCGACGCAAATGGACCAATATTGTTTTGATGCTAACACCGAAACCTGCTGCTAATTCAGCTGTAGATTGAGAATCATCAGCTTCCACAATCGCCTTTAATTCGTCATTGTCGACTAAAGTTTTTGGTCGACCACGGGGTTCATTTCTGAGGTCGGAATTTCCAGAACAGAAGCGGGCAAACCAATAACGGGCAGTGCGATCGATCGTTAGTAGTATTCGCTCCGTATACGTCGTTGATGTTGCGTGCCGCTTCTGCCGCTTTGCTGCCACGACGGTACTCATACTCCATAATCACTCGAATTTTTAACGTATCCATGATGACGAAAAACCAACAAATGATCGTGTCAGATTTTCTAAGGGAGTGTTAGCACCAAAAAAAGCTCTCATTCAATAATCTGATGATTTCGATGTGACGCAAACTCGCGGCCATTATTATAATGTACAAAAAAATCGCCATTTGGAAATACTCAAGCGCGTCAGATAAGGATAGATATGGTTCATCTTTATGTTGTAAATGTGCTGTCTCATAATCTGACGATTATCTAGAGGGATTCGCCTAATCTGACAAAAAAATATATTTAATTTTTTTAAATTATTGGACTTAATTAATTGAAAAGCTCAGGAAATAGCATGCAAATAAATAAGTGTATGTTTTTTAAGTAGAATTCCTGTATTTAAAAAAAATAATTTTAGAAAAATGTTCAAAAGAATTTAATGTTTTATAATTAATTGAATAATTAATCATCATCTTCATCAGTAGAATCATCTTCCTTTTCTGGCTCTTCTACAAAAAAAAAACATTAAAATATTTAACAATATATTTTTTTTGTATGAATAACGTTTTTCTTTTAATTTTTGGAGAAAATAAATACCTGATTCTGGAGTATCCTCAAGAATATCAGGTGTTATGTTAGACTACATCTTCGTACGCTTTCGGCAATTGATCACCTGCAAACCAGATCATTTTGAATTTTCCGTCGACAACTTTCCATCCATAGTCCGTTGGTAAAAGATCAATAATTTTTGCATTATGGGCATTACTCCACAAGCATGCAATGAGTATTGTGCGTAACACTTGCTGGAGTAACTCCGACTCACAGGGTGGCAAGTTGCACGCATCGTAATTCCGGACACTCAAGGAGAAGGGTTGTGATTTGTCGTTTACCTTGTACGTATAATCAGCTGCGATAGCGTCATGGCGGCAGAAACCAAACTGGGGACGGAGTGAGAGAGTAATAGATAGAGAAAGAGTGAGAGAGGAATAGAAACGCGGAGAAGGAAATATAGGCATCACGCAGCTGCACGCATTTAACTTTATCGACGAATTTTTGTTACTTCGGCTATATATATTTTTCGTAATCCTTGAATTCCTTCAAAATAAAAAAATATTTAGCTACGCTCGAGAATGTTGAGATGACGTTTTTTTTTACAACTTTGTCGCCCTCCGCTTTCTTTACGTCACTCTCAAGATTAGTGGAATATACACTTTTTAGCATGTAATTAACTCACCCTACCTTAATCTGACGCGCTCGAGAATTTCTGATGATCAATTGCTTTTTACTAATCTGATCCTTTATCCTTCACGGGCGGCCTTATATATGAGGCTCATATTTGGTGGAGGTACTTTTCAGGGTGCATATCCCCCCCCCCCCCCCCCGTGTATTAGTCTGCAGCGCTTTTGTAAATGCCCTATTCTCATATTCATGCCGTATTCTCATATCCTGCCCTATTCCCATACTCATGCCCTATTCCCATACTCATGCCCTATTCCCATACTCATGCCCTATTTACATGTGCATGCCCTATTTACATGTGCATGCCCTATTCCCATACTCATGCCCTATTCACATATACTCATACATTTCCCCAGACGGTTTGGGCGAAGAACGTCAGAAACGCTAAATGTCAGATTAGGGAATTGTCAGGTGTTAGTATTTTGTCGCAAATGGTCAGGAACCCAAAAGGACAGACTAGCAAATTTTGACAGGTTCGCAAAAAGACAGATGCGGAAAACGTCAGAAATATTTTTTTTGTGGGAAACATGAGTCGACACAAAAAAAGAGAGACGTTTTGGGAGAGTGGACATTTCAAGCTTATTCATGAATTATTCTTTCAAGTCGTGTCAAGCTTATGTCGACCCAGGGTATCCCGCGAAATTAATTTTCTTACGTTTTTTTGCAATTTGCAAGCCAGTGCTCGGTTGTATGTTGATTAAAATATTGTTCGCGACTGTAAGACGTATGTAGGTTGATACAGAATTATAATAATCAAAATCATCAACACAAACCCTCCAAAGTAAGTAAGTACTCGTAGTTGTTTGTGTTGTACTTGTTACTAACATTGACTTGGAATATATGGATGAATATGTTTTTTTAAAGGGAGACCCTTAACCATTAGTTGAAAGTGTTTGAAAGGACAATGCGCGAAATTGTCCTTGTATCCAATAGCTGTAAGATATATACCTGGGAAATCCCGGGATTTTCGGTACCGGGATTTCCCGGGAGCATGCCCTAATGTTCGCGTTAGAATAAGGTTGATTTTCTACAAATTTTTCGACGGTTGTTTTACTGTTTGTCAGTTTCTTTGAAGATTCTCTCAAGCTCCCTGGCTTGACTGTTCCTTTTAAACGTTACAGGTTCACACCGGTGAGAAGCGGTTTCAATGCCAGCACTGCAACCGTCGCTTCACCCAGAGCAACTCCCTCAAGCTTCACATACAGACCGTTCACCTCAAGATACCTTACGCGCCCTGGAATAAAAAGAATCAAAAACGACGCAAGGTAATTCAAACACACCCATTCCAAAAGGTACAAGACAAGTCTGGAGAAGAATAGGCAGTAAACTTCATGTACACTCATGTCTTAATAGTTTATACAGGGTGTAAAAAACCTCATCACGAAGCCATCAACAAAGCATGCTGTACATCAAACTAAGTAACTAGACGCAAAAATTATTGCTGGGAAAAGACTTTTCCTGGGGTGATCAATCACGTTTTGTTGTAGAACTCAATGTAACGCTCTTAAAACATTGTGCTGGTGCATGAATTGAATAGAACGGGGGTCGTAGAGGCGTTTAAAGTAAAAATCTTACAATAAAACTTGTAAAAAAAAAACTTATTAAAAACTTGGAACTTTGACCCCCAATATCTCCGGAACTAGATGGTGCCCCAGGTAGTGTGTAGAACAAACTACTTAAATGTGGACAGGCGTAATATTGTTATGATTTTCGTCGTACTAAAAAACGTGTATTTGTTCCAGGAGTAAGTATTAGACAGCGGGTATGTCAACTCCGCTGATATTGCTGCCGCCAAACAAGTTGCTCGCTTACGAAGCACGCGAAGAAGTTTCTATGAGAGGATTGAGAGGGAATGCTATAATATAAAAAAAAATAATGTATTCAATTTATTATGTAAATGAAATCATAATCATCATCAGCCTATTAATGTTCCCACTGCTGGGGACAGGCCTCCTCTCTATGAGAGAAAATGGGCATCAACCATGCGGGGCCAGTGCATATTGGTAGATGTCACAATCATGTCTTCGAAGTTTTTGGTTCTAAGGTATGCTGGTTTCCTCGAGTTTATTGGAATACCAGAATGATATTTTGTAAGTCATGATTTCAAAATGTAGTATATATTTTGTATCTGACAGGAAATGACGAAACACTCCTAAGTGTTTCTTTATTTGGTCTGAGGGACCTCACGTACCACCGACCGCTGTCTTGAACTAAGCGTGAGGTTCCTTGCATATTCATGGTTATCTTAACACAAATTATTGGTCAAATTGATACATACCCGAGTGCAAAGGACTATGTTCACAGATTAGATAGGTATTAGCTATGTTCCAAAAAAAAAATATAAGTGGCGTCAGCGTCATTCTAGAATGCAGATCTAAGTCAATAAATTTCCTATTAAGAGTTATTTGTCTTAAATTGTTTTACAAATACTTAAATTGTGTGTTTGAAAGTAGGTATGTAGTGTGTTTATGATAGTGAAATATATTTAAGAATGTAATCAATCTCTTTAATGCGCAATGTATGATTTGCCTTGTAATTTAACTAATACGAATATTTTTAATACATAACATTAATTCGTTATAACTCTTTTATTTTTAACCAGACTCCAAAAATGAAAAAGGAGAGGTTCTCCTGTATCCGAATATACGAGGCGCAACACAAGTCTCCGAACCATTGTGCCCGTGTGAGGGCACTAGGCTCGCCCCTATTGCATGAAGACCTAACTGACGAAAAGGCATGACGATATACAAAATTTAGTCCGTCAGTTAAAAGTATTGGAAAATAATAGACGTAATTGTTTTTGTCAATCAATGAATATTGACAAAGATAAAACTCATCAAAAACTCGAGTGGGGGCGTGACGTATTGTGAATTTTAAAAGCGTCGTATCTTCGTCAATTTTGACTTACGTAACAAAACAAGAAAAACGTGTCAAATATTTTTTGATAAGCTAGCTAACTGACGGACTTAATCGATATTTTTGTCGTCCACCCTAATGTGGAAATACTACTATTTACACCTTTGTCCAACCCCTTGGGGATTTCAGTCGTGATGTTAGCACATTATTCCGGCTTTTTAACCGTAACTTCCGATCGCTGATTACTAACGAATAAATTCGTTTGCAATAATGATGCTTGCGAATAACGAAATTCCCTTTATCCTTGATGCGTTTCTTGATAAGGAAAGATTTTGTCGTTATCTCTGTCGAGACTGCCGGCCCTGGGCGCCAGGTGTAAAGGGGCGCCGCGGGCGCCCCTCATGGCCCCTCATACACAGATTGTTTTCAGCTTGTTCATCAATGGAAAATTCTTACCCGATCACTTGAATCATACAGAAAAATTAAATTGAAAGGTCTATTTGTAATTTCAAAATAACAGCTCTTTTTACTGAATGCATACGGGGTAGAAGGAATACCGACGTGAAAATGGTAACCACGTTTTCAGTACATCATTCTGAACATGTCGGGAAAAGAAAATAGCGCTATAAATCAGCTATTTCATACATTTTGACTGTGCAGTTGGGTAGAAAAAAGCCTAATGTGTTTTCGCATCATCGATCCGTATAGATAGAGACTGAAATAAAATGGGAGTCCGTTGCCTCGAGGCCTTTTTTATTAATAGGCAATTAAGTGCATATACAAGGTCGCAAAAAATGGACCATGTCTACATTTTGATCTCAAATTACAAAATTATCTGAATTTATTTGAGGAAACATGTAAAATTTTCGACCTCGCTTCGCTCGCTCTTGCGGTATAGTTTCTCTTTGATCTTAAGTTTGTCTATAACTTACCCAAGTAAATCCGTTAATTTGAAACAATGCTAACCTGTCCACTGTCAGTAGTGAACTGTTAAAATTTTCGAGTTTGCTTTGCCTGCTTTTTCTCTAGTCTTAGTCTAAAAGTCGATCAAGTAACTCTTTTAAGAAGGATTCAAACCATCAAACCTATCCACGGCAAGGTGTCAAAAAAATTTGGAGCTCGCTTCGCTCGCTCGTGCAGCCAGTACCTGTTATATCTTAACTTTGTAAAACGACTAAGCCACTCTCATCATGGTAAGCAAATATAAGTAATTGATAAGAATTTTTTAGGCACAATTTCAAAGCTAAATATTATGCTGACGATATGGTGCTGTTGACTCCGTCGATCAGTGCTCTTAGGAAGCTGTTAAATATTTGTGAGTGCTATGCTGGAGGACTAAAGTATAATGCGAATAGTTGTTAGTGTTTATGGCACAAAGCAAGACCAGTTCAAGTACCTTGATCACTGGGTTACAGAGGATGGCACTGATAACTGTGATATTGAGAGGGAGCGTAGGGTGTTGGCCGTAAGATGCAACATGCTGGCCCGCAGATTTGCTAGGTGCGACAGCAATGTCAAGATTACACTGTTTAGGGCTTATTGCCAGACCTTTTATACTTGTTGTCTGTGGTCCAGATACACGCAGAAAACGTTTAATGCCCTGCGTGTGCAATACAACAACGCTTTTAGGATACTGCTGTCCGATCATTCTCAGAAGATCCATTGGCCAGATCCATGATGGATCTAGTGAGAATTAATTTTCTCATTGGATCCTGATTTCAAAACATGGATCTACTGAGAATCGTTCATTCTCAGAAGATCCATTGGCCAAATCCATGATGGATCTAATAGATCTAGTAAGCATTGATTTTCTCATTGGATCTTGATTTCAAGATATGGATCTACTGAGAATCGTTCGTTCTCAGAAGATCTATTGGCCAGATCCACGATGGATCCAGTGACAATTTATTTTTTTATTGGATCCTGATTTCAAGATGTGGAGACTACTGATTTTTTTTCTTCAAAAGACCCACGAATCAGACCTATTATGAATCTATCATCAGATTAGAGATTTATTCTTCATCATTGAGGGATATAATTATGAATTTATCCGATTTCTTGTGTTTTTTTTTCATTAAAGGTTGTATCTGTAAATATTTTGTTTATTTCTACGATCACGCAAAATTCCTTCATTGTTGTATGTATTACCTACTATTAGACCGATTCTTTAAATACATACCACCATGAACTCATGCGAGCCTACTACGTTTTGGGGTAGGTACATATTTTGTTTCATATATCCATCAATATGATAGATAGATAGATCCATAAAGGGTCGGATTCACGGGTTTTTTGAGGAAAACAATTTCACTAGTATCCAAATCTTGAAATCAGGATCCAATGAAAAAATAAATTGTCACTGGATCCATCGTGGATCTGGCCAATGGATCTTCTGAGAACTGACGATTCTCAGTAGATCTATATCTTAAAAACAGGATCCAATAAGAAAATGTATACTCGATAGATCCATTAGATCCATCATGGATTTGGCCAATGGATCTTCTGAGAATGAACGATTCTCAGTAGATCCACGTTTTGAAATCACGATCCAATGAGAAAATCAATTCTCACTAGATCCATCATGGATCTGGTCAATGGATCTTCTGAGAATGATCCGAAATGAAATGTACAATAGGCTTGTTAACTGAAAAAATCTAATTAGTCCGTCACTTAGATTATCAAAAAATATTTGACCCGTATTTTTTCTTTTGTCACATAAACCAAAATTGACGAAGATACGACGCTTTTAAAATTCCCAATACGTCACTGTTCGGTATCATTCTTAGTGAGTTGATACCGAACAGTGACGTCACGAGCCCCCACTCCGAGTTTTGATGCGTTTTATCTTTGTCAATATTCGTTGATTTACAAAAACAAAAAATACGTGTCCATTATTTTCCAATACCTACTCTAATTGACGGACTAAATAGATTTGCAATTTATTGATGGTGGAAACAAGCCTATTTGTACTGGTGTTCTAATGAGATGTTTTTTTCCGGCAACATAATCTCAGTTATCTGTGAAGACGAATATAATATTGTGTCGTCTGTGAGGTAAACGTAGGAAATAAAAAGAAATTCAAATAGGTAAATAATACAGAAAAAATCTTAAAATTTCGCGCCAATGCCCTTTTTTTTATTTCTTCTGTAGCTGGAATGCAACGCACACATCCTGCCAAAGAGTTCGACGTTCGGCGCGTTTGGTTCCGTTTTTAAAATAAAATGTTTTTTTTTTTATGGAACAGATTATGAGTAAAGACTTTGCGTTTTCGAACACCGACGACGAAATTAAAAGAAAAAAAGCTTATTTCAAAATAAGCTTAAATTGCTCATTATAATGAGCAATTTTACGCCCCCTCTGGTACGCTATTATGACGGTCTTTTCGAGGAAGAGGAGTTAAAAAAATATTTGACACGTATTTTTTGTTTAGATATGTAAATCAAAATTGACGAAGATACGACACTTATTTACAATACGTCACGCTTAGGTATGATTTTTAGAGCGTACTGTCATGAGCCCCCACTCCAGAGTTTTGACGAGTTTTATCTTTGTCAATACACATTGATTGACAAAAACAAAAAAAACGTGTCTATTATTTTCCAATACTCTGACGGAATAAATAGATTTGTAATTTTTTGATACTGTCGTCATGCTTTTTCGCCAGTTAGGTCAGTTAGGTCTTCATGCAATAGGGGCGAGCCTAGTGCCGTCAAACGGGCACAATGGTTCGGAGACTTGTGTTGTGCCTCGTATATTCGGATACAGGAGAACCTCTCCTTTTTCTTTTTTGGAGTCTGGTTAAAAATAAAAGAGTTATAACGAATTAATGTTATGTATTAAAAATATTCGTATAAGTTAAATTACAAGGCAAATCATACATTGCGCATTATAGAGATTGATTACATTCTTAAATATATTTCACTATCATAAACACACTACATACTTTCATACACACAATTTAAGTATTTGTAAAACAATATAAGACAAATAACTGTTACACAGGAAATTTATTAACTTTTAGATCAGCATTCTAAAATGACGCCGACGCCGACGCCACTTTTCTTTAGTTTTTTTTTGGAATATAGGCCTTTGCACTCGGGTATGTATCAATTTGACCAATAATTTTTGTCTCACGTTTAGTTCATGACAGCGGCCGGTAGTGCGTGAGGTCCCTCAGACCCCTGAGTGTTTCGTCATTGCCTGTCAGATACAAAATTTCCACTACATTTTGAAATCATGGCGTACAAAATATCATTCTGATATTCCATAAATCCGAGGAAACCAGCATGCTATAGAACTAAAAACTTCGAAGACATGATTGTGATATCTACCAATACGCACTCTGGGCCCGCATGGTTGACGCCCATTCCCTCTCATAGAGAGGAGGCCTGTCCCAGCAGTGGGAACATTAATAGGCTGATGATGATAATGATTTCATTTATCTAATACATTTAATTTTACCCGAGTGCATATACAATTTACATTTTGTTATCAAGGAATAACATATGAAAAGATTCACTTGTTTTTTATTCAATTTTCAATCCATTTGAAATTAATTTCATAAAAGAAAATCTTCACCATAACAAATGCTTTTAAATGCTTTATCGTAACTTCTATTTACAATATTGTGAACACACAATTACTTGAAAGACTATGATATTTTTTTTTTATAGTTTTTGAAAGTTCCGAGTTTCAAGCTAAATTCTATCTTACTCTGATATTTCTAGCGTTTACAAAAGCTTCAAATCATTTAATTTGTTTCATTGTCTGTTAATATACTATCTAACCGATACCTACATTGAACAGCATTTATTCTTACTTTTTTATGTTCTGGCAATGTAATATTGGGCCAGAGGATTATTTATATTGTTTAGTTCAGTGCGGGTTTTTAGTTACTAGATGGAACCATACAAATAATCGGTTTAGCTTAGTTATTAGTTGAGAGACTGTTTGCACGGTTTTATAACTAAACACTCGCCGGCAAGTGGAACTTTTTAAATTAAGGGGCCGGCGGAGCGTGCGTCGTTCATACAAACGTAATACCAAAATAATTCGTAAACCAAACATATTCTTATGGAAGTGTGTATTTATTTCGATTGGTATACATAATATCTAGGTTCCCAAATATATATTATGAATGGACATTAATAAACAAGAGTTATGACAAAAATAAGCTTTCTATATAAATTTTAAATTCCTCATATTATTATCTCGTCCAAATATCATTGTCCTTTGAAAATTATACTCCGTGGCTGCTTTTGAGAAATTCGTGATGGAAAAACCACGAACAACGAGACAGTCAATACATACTATCACTTATTACTACCTAATAGACAATTTATAGAAAACGTTTTATATATTGCTTTAATTATTGCTATTAACACTGAACTTGGAAGATGAGTAATAAATTCTGTTATAATCTCACAAAAAGATACAGCTGGCTTCCTTTAGAGGCAGCGCAGACGACAGACTTTTAGTGTGTACAAGTCTGCGACAGACAAAAACTCTGCGACAAATTTTGCGTGACTAATGTGTTTGACTACTTTTTTATCCACTATAAGGCGGTCAGTAGAATCCTTTCCAGCAGGAGGTAAGTCTGTCGCACACAAAGTCTGTCGTCTGCGCTACCCGGTAGGTATAAACTCGAAGTAACTAAGAATTAGACTAAGAAATAGGAACAATATAGGGGAAATAAGGGACATCCCTCCGCAGGCTAATGGTGTACTGTTGGGATGTATGTTCGTAACGTATTATTTACATAAATGGAGTGCTGTGTACAGATATAGTAATATTACGAGTACATTGAAATAAAGGAATAGTAACTGAAAAAAAAGGTCATGAGTAAACCGACATGTCCCAGAACCAAAAAATTCGAAGACATGTTACATCTACCAATCAGCACTCTGGGCCCGCGTGGTGGATTATAGCCTATTCCCTCTCATTGAGAGATGGCCTGTGTCCCAGCAGTGGGAACATTAATAGGCTAATGACGATGATGATGAGAAAAATTCCAGTGGAATATGATTCCAAATAAGGAACTGCAATGCACCCAGTTTAGTTTGGCGGAGTGCTATTCCTTACACTATAGGGTGATCGAGAACAGGTTCGGTTTGATCAATGTAAATCGGGCTTAAGGGCAGGAGAACATTGATTTGAGGGAACATTATGTAGTTAAAGCACTTGACAATATTCTCACTAGAGTAATCGTAGTATAAATAAGTGTTAGTCGTCGTTATAAGTGATGTAAGCGTTGAGGTAATCTCCGGGAGCTTGTGCTTCGTAAGCGAGCAACTTGTTTGGCGGCGGCAACATTAGCGGAGTCGACATACCCGCTGTCTCCAACTCCTGGAACAAATACACGTTTTTTTAGTACGACGAAAATCATAACGTTACGCCTGTCTACATTTAGCTAGTTTGTTCTACACTATACCTGGGGAACCACGGAGATTTGGGGGTCAAAGTTACAACTTTTTAACAAGTTTTTTTTTATACAAGTTTTATTGTAAGATTTTTACTTTAACCTTTTGACCGCCACAGTCGTGTATAGACGACAAACCAAAATGTGCCTAGCACGCCACGGTCGCGCCTGCGTGACTGAACTTTAAACGTAAATAAATGTCATAAAACAGCACTGTTTTGTTTATTTCCATTATTAATTATGTACCCTGACACTTCTTAATTTACTTGAAGTGAATTGCTTTCGTTAGATTTGATCTTTAGTAACGTAAAATGAAATAAAAAGAAAAGCAGTCTAGTTCGAAAAACATGGTGCCCTCAACGCCACAGTCACCATAACAGGACACGTAGTGATGTAGGTAGCAGTCAATATAACAAGAATACCGACCTCGACGGCAACCTACGTTATATTTAATTTACTCTGAATTCTGCACTAGTAAATAAATATGTTTGAGAAATCAAGAAAATTGTATAATACTGAACTGTGCGCTCTATATAAGTCGGGTGTTAGTTGATTATCGATTAATTGTAATGACTGTAATGCCCATCTCTATCACACCGTTGTATTGTCTGTGCCGGGGACGCCACAGTCGACTATATTTGACAGTCCCATGACGTCAAATGCGATTTTTTTTAAAGAGAATAGTCTAGTTCTTTTACTGTTATTAAATTGTAATAATAATGGATGCGGCCATCCATTATTAACCTTTCATTTAATCGCTTACGTCGGATTAATCCGACAAATATTTTCGGGTCCATGACGATTTCGTCAGGGTCGATTTACGTCCAAAATACCGCAGCTCGTTTAATGTACTTTTTTTATTTAATACATAATGATGCCTTAGAGCATTATCTTGTTAGTATACTAACCTAAAAATATATCAGGGTTGATTGTTCAATTATAGTTTGTGCTCATGATAACAAAGTACTGTTACTATGGGACCAATATTGAAATCGTAAAAAAAAAATCAGCTGTTCAGTACATTAGGCGAACATGAATGAACTGAACAGCTGACCTGAACCTACCACTGGCCTGAAAATCGCCAAAAACGTAAGAAAATTTGAATTTCGCGGGCTACCCTGATGCTTTCCCTTAATTATCGTACACTAATTGCCAGTTACCCTTTAAACAATGTGAGTGTGATTTTTTTTATGTGTGTATTAAAAATGGTGTGAACAATCACACCAATTTCTACTGCCTTTTTAATGAAAAGACTGATTTTCTATAAAATATTTTATTTTATCTTTCGTGAACTACTTTAAAAAAAATATCAAAATGGCGGATGTTAATCCAGCCAGAAAATTCAAACCCATATTTGATATTTACGTACCTGTGTTAGATTCTTTTGTGATTCTTTTGTGTGAAATTACGATTACATGTCTCATTTATTATATTTGCAATATCATTTATTAATATTGAAATCAAATTTCTCATATTTACGAAAGATTTTCCACAATCTGAAACAGAATATTAGTGAATCGAAACTTACGAAAAATACGAAACCATTAAAATCAAATACTCGTAGCTATTATTATTTCGATATTATTAATAAATATCGGTTGCGCACCTCTAGTGCAGAGACGAGCAAATGAAAAAAGTCGTGCCAGCTACGCCACTGTCGTCTTCAGGTGACAAGAAAGTACGTCATGGATGAACATAGTGCTGTGCTGGTATTGACTCGGTTTTATCGATTGTTGTTTTGAATTGTGGATTTAACGACGAAACTGTGACACCTACATTATTATATCTGTCTTATAGGACACAGCGGAATGAAATAAAACTCCTGTATTATATGGTTCCGGTATTGACCTTTTATTAAAAACACTAGTTGTTGCGTGCTGCGCGAGCTGCAAGCAGCTCGCGTGCTAGTGGTGGTACCTTGTTTTTTTTTTCACTTTTAAAACCCCTAAATGTAATATTAATTCTCAAAAATGACCCTAAAAGAAGTTTTCTACTTTTCAAAGTCTAGTGCACTGCCAAATTAAGCCCAAAAGGACTAAAGGTTTCCACTTGATTAAGCTCTAATCATTCTAAATCAGCATCTTCAAATCACTCGAATAACGATACCTACCCATATTCTAATTGTTTTCCTTAGCCTTATGACATTTTGAGAACCAATAGGAATCCTTAAATCAGTATGAAAACACGAACCCCTAACACATTCTGAAAACTTATTCAATAAAAATAAGATATTAAAATAAAATTAAACTTGAGAATTAATTTAAAGATTTCTAAACCCCATAAGAACCCCTAATATAATCTATAAACTTATTTAAAAACTCAGACATTCTCTCATTAAAAAAACATTACCCTACAATTTGCTTGTCGACCTACCTGCTACCGGAAAGGTCCTCTACCACCAGACAGGTTTCGACGCCTATGATAATATTTGTTCAAACACCTAATGGCTATCCCTAACCGTTATGAAGTTACAGTCCTTTCAAGTTTAGGGGAGGTTGGAGGGGGAGGAGAGGGTATACGAATTTCAACGTCCCTCACTACTATTAAGTGAGAATTAAAAACAACCACTATGTGTGTGCCAGTTTCCGAGATACGATGAGGGCGGTGTGACGGAAAGGGAGAAAGGGACAGGGGTCGCTGTTTATGAATGTGAAAAAAAATGTTCCAAATCTTTCAAATTCTGAAAACCAGGTAAGGGGGGAGAGGGGGGGGGCAAAGGTGGCAGCTTTGAAAATGGTTTTTCCTTGTCGAGCTTCCTCTATACGAATCCGTAAAAAAAAACAGAACACAGATCTCTTAGTTTAGGGGGTGAGAACGGTAGTTTTGAAAATTGATTAAATTATTTATTAAAATAACATGGGAGACTAACAGCTAAAACTAACAGATCAAGGACAGTACAATAGTCTGATAGCCAAACCAATTTCGGACCGATCCTGGTCGCCGACCAGGTCGCCGGCTCGCTACGCTCGCCACCTCCCCACTCCGATCCACTCAGGACCTGCCTACCACCGGAAACCTAACATGACATCATCGCCACGCTACGGGGTCGCCAGCTCGCTTCGCTCGTTATCTCCCGCTTCGCTTCACCGATATCACCACCGGGCAGGTTTTCAGTCAACGGCTCGCTACGCTCGCCACCTCCCCACTTCGCTCCACTCAAGACCTGCCTACCACCGGAAAGCTACCGTGATCTTATCCTCACGCTATGAGGTCACCGGCTCGCTACGCTCGCCACCTTCCCCCTTCGCTTTACCGGTACCACCACCGGACAGGTTTTCAGTCGACGGCTCGCTACGCTCGCCACCTCTCCACTTCGCTCCACTCAGGATTTGCCTACCGACAGAAAGCTACCGTGACCTTATCCCCACGCTACGGGGTCGTCGGCTCGCTTCGCTCGCCACCTCCCCACCACCACCACCGGACAGGTTTTCAGTCGACGGCTCGCTACGCTCGCCACCTCCCCGCTTTGCTCCACTCAAGTCCTGCCTACCACCGGAAAGCTACCGTGACCTTATCCTCACGCTATGGGGTCACCGGCTCGCTTCGCTCGCCACCTCCCCCCTTCGCTTTACCGGTACCACCACCGGACAGGTTTTCAGTCGACGGCTCGCTACGCTCGCCACCTCTCCACTTCGCTCCACTCAGGATTTGCCTACCGACAGAAAGCTACCGTGACCTTATCCCCACGCTACGGGGTCACCGGCTCGCTTCGCTCGCCACCTCCCCCCTTCACTTTACCGGTACCACCACCGGACTGGTTTTCGGTCACCGGCTCGCTACGCTCGCCACCTCTCCACTTCGCTCCACTCAGAATTTGCCTACCGACAGAAAGCTACCGTGACCTTATCCCCACGCTACGGGATCACCGGCTCGCTTCGCTCGCCACCTCCCCCCTTCACTTTACCGGTACCACCACCGGACTGGTTTTCGGTCACCGGCTCGCTACGCTCGCCACCTCCTCACTTTGCTCCACTCAGGACCTTCCTACCACCGGAATGCTATCGTGACCTTATCCCCACGCTACGGGGTCGCCGGCTCGCTTCGCTCGCCACCTCCCCACCATTATCACCGGACAGGTTCCAACGCCTACTGTAAAATTTGTTCAAACACCTAACGGCTATCTCTTACCGTAATGAACTTACAGCCCTTTCTATTTTAGGGGAGGTTGGGGAGAGGTGGGAAGGGTACACAAATTTCACCTCCAAAGGAACCCTAAAATCGACCAAATAAATAAACCCCTCAATATACGAAATCAATCCTCATTCGGTCGAAACCATTTGAAGGATCGTAAACTATTGGTTCGCGAGCAGCTCGCGTCTACAAAATATTCCTGTAGGGACAAAGCCCTAAAATCAGTGAAGATCCCTTGAAACCCCTTAAATATCCTAAAATTTGAAAAAAACTCTTACACCTCAGTTGGATGAATCGTTTGAACGACCTCAATCGGTAAATTTTTGGGAAACCGGAAGTAACGCGGCCGCCATTTTGAATTACAGCCGTCTTAAGTCAAGTAGATATCCTTGAAAGCCCTGAAAAACCTAAAATTCGACACAAACTCATCAGTGGAATGTGAACCACTTGAACGACCCCAATCGGACAAGGTTTCAGAAACCGGAAATGACACGGCCGCCATCTTGAATTTCTGAAATGTCATAATTTTTCAAAACTAATCATAATGAAAGCTACCTGTCAGTAAAAAAACGGTGGCTATACGTTGGCTTTGGTAGAACAAAAGAATTCGCCAGTCGGGTCTGACCCGAAAATTCAAGCCCCAATGGCGCTCGGGGTTGCCAGCTTAAAGTGATAAAAATGGTC
This sequence comes from Xestia ashworthii, assembly GCA_950022955.1. Classification (NCBI taxonomy): domain Eukaryota; kingdom Metazoa; phylum Arthropoda; class Insecta; order Lepidoptera; family Noctuidae; genus Xestia; species Xestia ashworthii. The sequence continues at coordinate 12,782,678 of OX465570.1, read as the reverse complement.
AAATGTCATTTGACGCACCCCATTCTTAGTAGTTATGCAACATTTATATTCAAAATATCATTATTTCTACTTTTCAAGTTTTTGGGGAAAATCTGAGAAAATACCCAAAAAATGGGGAAATTTTTTGCACCAAGCAATACTCCTCAACAAAACACACAACCGTTTCATACAACGCAATCCAGTCGGGGGATGCCAGCTGTCCCGTTTATCGTGTCCAAAAGTGGGATTTTTCGTATTTATTAAGATGGCTGCCACACTGTCCGCCATTTTGTTTTTCTGTGAAGTCATAATTTTCGTGAAATCTCAAGGATACAGGCCACTGAACGGTGTACTCGGTGTAGCCAACTTTTGAGTTTGGTAGAACAAAGTAATTCGCCAAAATCAGGTCTGACCCGAAAATTCAAGCCCCAATGGCTCTCGGGGTTACCAGTTGAAAGTGATGAAAATGGTCAAATGTCATTTGTGGCACCCCATTCTTGGTGGCAATACACAATTTCTATTCCAAATGTCGTTATTTCTACTTTTCATGATTTTAGGCAAAATCTGGGAAAATACACTAAATACGGGGAAATTTTTGGCACCAGGCAACACTCCTTAGCGTAACACACAACCACTTCGTACAACTCAAACCCGTCGGATGTTGCCAACGACCCGAAAAATCGTGTTGAAAATTGAAAATAAGGATTTTTCGTCAGTTTTACAAGATGGCCGCCACATCAGCCGCCATTTTGTTTTTCTGTGAAGTCATAATTTTCCTGAAATCTCAAGGATACAGGCCACCGACCGGTGTGCTTGGTGTGGCCAACTTTTGAGTTTAGTAGAACAAAGTAATTCGCCAAAGTCAGGTCTGACCCGAAAATTCAAACCCCAATGGCTTTCGGGGTTGCCAGCTGAAAGTGATGAAAATGGTCAAATGTCATTCGGAGCATCTCATTCTTGGTGATTATGTAAAACTTTTATTCGAAATGTCGTTAATTCTACTTTTCATATTTTTGGGGAAAATCTGGAAAATTACCCTAAAAATGGGGTAAATTTTTGCACCAGGCAACACTACTCAATAAAACACACAACCGCTCGGTACAATTTGAACCCGTCAGATGTTGCCAACTACCCGAAAAATCGTGTCGAAAATGGAGATTTTTCGTCGTTTTTACAAGATGGCCGCCACACACGCCGCCATTTTGTTTTTCTGTAAAGTCATAATTTTCTGGAAATCTCAAGGATACAGGCCACCAACCGGTGTTCTCGGTGTTGCCAACTTTTGAGTTTGGTAGAACAAAGTAATTCGCCAAATTCAGGTCTGACCCGAAAATTCAAACCCCAATGGCTTTCGGGGTTGCCAGCTGAAAGTGATGAAAATGGTCAAATGTCATTTGGGGCATCCCATTCTTGGTGATTATGTAAAACTTTTATTCAAAATGTCGTTATTTCTATTTTTCATGTTTTCGGGGAAAATCTGGAAAAATACCCTAAGAATGGGGTAAATTTTTGCACCAGGCAACACTACTCGATCAAACACACAACCGCTCGGTACAACTCGAACCCGTCGGATGTTGCCAACTAACCGAAAAATCGTGTCGAAAATTGAGATTTTTCGTCGTTTTTACAAGATGGCCGCCACACACGCCGCCATTTTGTTTTTCTGAAAAGTCATAATTTTCTGGAAATCTCAAGGATACAGGCCACCGACCCGTGTACTCGGTGTTGCCAACTGTTGAGTTTGGTAGAACAAAGTAATTCGCCAAAGTGAAAAAGTCCCAAAAATGAAAAAGTTGAATATTTTTTGGGGTTGCCAGTTGAAAGTGATGAAAATGGTCAAATGTCATTTGGGGCTCCCCAAAGTTGCCAGCTAGACAAAGTCTCCATTCAAAATGTCGTTATTTCTACTTTTCATGTTTTCGGGGAAAATCTCGGAAAATACCCTAAAAATGGGGAAATTTTTTGCACCAGGCAACACTGCTTTACATAACACACAATCGCTCGGTACAACTCGAACCCGTCAGATGTTGCCAACTACACGAAAAATGGATTTGAAAAAAGTCGTAAATTCCACCATTTTACAAAATGGCCGACACAGCGTCCGCCATGTTAAATTTTCAAAATGTCATAATTTTTCTCAATTGCCATTGAAATCACCTGCAAATTGGCAAGGTCAATGTTGCCGACTTTAAAATTCGGTTGAACAAAACAATTGGTCAAAGTCGAGTGAAAAAAGTCGCAAATTTCAAAACGTCCCAGCGCGGCCGCCATCTTGTTTTTTTTTTTTTTTTTACTTTTTTTTCAAATGACTTCAAACCTTCTTCAAAACCTACGAGTCGAAATTGGTCCAAGTCCTTTCCTCGCCGAGACCGGAAATGGACTCGGCCGCCATCTTGGATTTGAATCTCCTCTATAATTTTCCTCTACTCGACCGGAAGTACTTTACATTTGTTCAAAACTAACCCCTAACCCATCTCTCACCCATTCCGAGAAACGGCATGTCAATGAGTCAGTGAGTGAGTGGTCTTGTAGTTTTATATAATATAAACTAGTTGTTGCGTGCTGCGCGAGCTGCAAGCAGCTCGCGTGCTAGTGGTGGTAGCTTGTTTTTTTTTTTCACTTTTAAAACCCCTAAATGTAATATTAATTCTCAAACATGACCCTAAAAGAGGTGTTTCACTTATCAAACTCTAGTGAAATGCCAAATAAAGCCCAAAAGGACTAAGGTTTCCACTTGATTATAATAGGCTCTAATCATTCTAAATCATCTTCTAACTCGAATAACGAAACCTACCCATATTTTAATTGTTTTCCGTACCCTTATGACATTTTGAGAACCAATAGGAATCCTTAAATCAGTATGAAAACACTTAAGAACCCCTAACACATTCTGAAAACTAATTCAATAAAAATAAGTTATTAAAATAAAAATAAACTTGAGAATTAATTTAAAGATTTGGAAACCCCATAAGAAATCCTAATAATTATAATCTATAAACTTATTTAAAAACTCAGACCTTCTCTCGTTAAAAACCATTACCCTACAATTTGCTTGTCGACCTACCTGCTACCGGAAAGGTCCTCTAACACCAGACTGGTTTCGACGCCTATGATAATATTTATTCAAACACCTAATGGCTATCCCAAACCGTTATGAAGTTACAGTCCTTTCAAGTTTAGGGGAGGTTGGAGGGGGAGGAGAGGGTAAACGAATTTCAACGCCCCTCAATAGTATTAAGTGAGAATTAAAAACAACCACTACGTGAGCCAGTTTCCGAGATACGATGGGGGCGGGGTGACGGGAAGGGAGAAGGGGTCGCTATTTATGAATGTGAAAAAAAATGTTCCAAATCTCTCAAGTTCTGAAAACCGGCTAAGGGGGGAGAGGGGGGGGGGGCAAAGGTGGCAGTTTATAAAATTGTTTTTCTTTGTCGAGCTTGATGATTGGGAGGTGTAGGGGGGGGGGGGGAGAACGGGAGTTGTGAAAATAGATTTTATTATTTATTTAAATAACATGGAAGACTAACACCTAAAACAAACAGATCAAGGACAGTACAATAGTCTGATAGCCAAACCAACTTTGGACCGGTTCTGGTCGCCGACCTGGTCGCCGGCTCGCTACGCTCGCCACCTCCCGCTTCGCTTTACCGATATCACCACCGGGCAGGTTTTCAGTCTACGGCTCGCTACGCTCGCGATTTCCATTTTTCACTCCACTCAGGACCTGCCAACCACCGGAATGCTACCATGACCTTATCCTCACGCTATGGGGTGACTGGCTCGCTTCGCTCGCCACCTCCCCCCTTCGCTTTACCGGTACCACCACCGGACAGGTTTTCAGTCGACGGCTCGCTACGCTCGCCACCTCCCCACTTTGCTCCACTCAAGTCCTGCCAACCACCGGAAAGCTACCGTGACCTTATCCTCACACTACGGAGTCGCCGACTCGCTTCGCTCGCCACCTCCCCCATTCGCTTTACCGGTACCACCACCGGACAGGTTTTCAGTCGACGGCTCGCTACACTCGCCACCTCCCCACTTTGCTCCACTCAAGCCCTGCCTACCACCGGAAAGCTACCATGACCTTATCCTCACGCTATGGGGTCACCGGCTCGCTTCGCTCGCCACCTCCCCCCTTCGCTTTACCGGTACCACCACCGGACAGGTTTTCAGTCGACGGCTCGCTACGCTCGCCACCTCCCCACTTTGCTCCACTCAAGTCCTGCCAACCACCGGAAAGCTACCGTGACCTTATCCTCACACTACGGAGTCGCCGACTCGCTTCGCTCGCCACCTCCCCCATTCGCTTTACCGGTACCACCACCGGACAGGTTTTCAGTCGACGGCTCGCTACACTCGCCACCTCCCCACTTTGCTCCACTCAAGCCCTGCCTACCACCGGAAAGCTACCATGACCTTATCCTCACGCTATGGGGTCACCGGCTCGCTTCGCTCGCCACCTCCCCCCTTCGCTTTACCGGTACCACCACCGGACAGGTTTTCAGTCGACGGCTCGCTACGCTCGCCACCTCCCCACTTCGCTCCACTCAGGACCTGCCTACCGACGGAAAGCTACCGTGACCTTATCCCCACGCTACGGGGTCACCGGCTCGCTTCGCTCGCCACCTCCCCCCTTCACTTTACCGGTACCACCACCGGACTGGTTTTCGGTCACCGGCTCGCTACGCTCGCCACCTCCTCACTTTGCTCCACTTAAGACCTTCCTACCACCGGAATGCTATCGTGACCTTATCCGCCTAAGCTACGCCGCCTACGCTACGAGGTCGCCGGCTCGCTTCGCTCGCCATCTCCCCACCACCATCACCGGACAGGTTCCAACGCCTACTATAAAATTTGTTCAAACACCTGACGGCTATCTCTTACCGTAATGAAGTTACAGCCCTTTCTATTTTAGGGGAGGTTGGGGAGAGGTGGGAAGGGTACACAAATTTCACCTCCAAAGGAACCCTAAAATCGACCAAATAAATAAACCCCTCAATGTACGAAATCAATCCTCATTCGGTCGAAACCGTTTGAAGGATCGTAAACTATTGGTTCGCGAGCAGCTCGCGTCTATAAAATATTCCTGTAGGGGCAAAGCCCTAAAATCAGTGAAGATCCCTTGAAACCCCTTAAATATCCTAAAATTTGAAAAAAACTCTTACACCTCAGTTGGATGAATCGGTTGAACGACCTCAATCGGTAAATTTTTGGGAAACCGGAAGTAACGTGGCCGCCATTTTGAATTACAGCCGTCTTCAGTCAAGTAGATATCCTTGAAAGCCTTGAAAAACCTAAAAAAACTCATCAGTGGGATGTGAACCACTTGAACGACCCCAATCGGACAAGGTTTCGGAAACCGGAAATGACACGGCCGCCATCTTGAATTTCTGAAATGTCACAATTTTTCCAAACTAACCATAATGAAAGCTACCTGTCAGTAAAAAAACGGTGGCTATACGTTGGCTTTGGTAGAACAAAAGAATTCGCCAAAGTCGGATCAGACCCGAAAATTCATGAACCAATGGCTCTCGGGGTTGCCAGCTGCAAGTGATGAATATGGACAAATGTCATTTGGGGCACCTCATTCTTGGTGGTTATGCAAAATTTTCATTTAAAATGTCGTCATTTCTACTTTTCTTGTTTTTGGGGAAAATCGGGAAAAATACCCCAAAAGTGGGAAAAAATGTTGCGACAGGCAACACTCGTTAATAAACTACACAATCGGTGCGTACATAACAATCCAGTCGGGGGATGCCAGCTATCCCATTTATCGTGTCGAAAGTTGGGATTTTTGGTAATTTTACAAGATGGCCGCCACACACGCCTACATTTTGTTTTTCTGAAACGTCATAATTTTCTGGAAATCTCAAGGATACAGGCCACCAACCAATGTACTCGATGTTGCCAACTTTTGAGTTTGGTAGAACAAAGTAATTCGCCAAAGTCAGGTCTGACCCGAAAATTCAAACCCCAATGGCTTTCGGGGTTGCCAGTTTAAAGTTATGAAAATGGTCGAATGTCATTTGGAGCATCCCATTCTTGGTGATTATGTAAAACTTCCATTCAAAATGTCGTCATTTCAAGTTTTCATGTTTTTGGGCAAAACATGGGAAAATACTTTAAAAATGGGGAAATTTTTTGCACCAGGCAACACTCTTCAACACAGAACATAACCGGTTCATATAACATAATCCAGTCGGGGGATGCTAACTGACCCATTTATCGTATCGAAAATTTGGATTTTTCGTCATTATTATAAGATGGCCACACTGTTCGCCATTTTGTTTTTCTAAAAAGTCATAATTTTTCTGAAATGTCATGGATATAGGCTACAAATCAGTGCACTTGGTGAAGCAAACTTTTGTGTTTGGTAGAACAAAGTAATTCGCCAAAGTCAGGTCTGACCCGAAAATTCAAACCCCAATGGCTTTCGGGGTTGCCAGTTGAAAGTGATGAAAATGGTCAAATGTCATTTGGAGCATCCCATTCTTGGTGATTATGTAAAATTTCCATTTAAAATGTCGTTATTTCTACTTTTCATGATTATAGGCAAAATCTGGGAAAATACCCTTAAAATGGGGAAAATTTTTACACCAGGCAACACTCCTCAACAAAACACACAACCGCTCGCTACAACTCGAACCCGTCGGATGTTGCCAACTGCCCCAAAAATCGTGTTGAGAATAAGAATTTTTCGTCAGTTTTACAAGATGGCCGCCACACACGCCGCCATTTTGTTTTTCTGTAAAGTCATAATTTTCTGGAAATCTCAAGGATACAGGCCACCAACCGGTGTTCTCGGTGTTGCCAACTTTTGAGTTTGGTAGAACAAAGTAATTCGCCAAAGTCAGGTCTGACCCGAAAATTCAAACCCCAATGGCTTTCGGGGTTGCCAGCTGAAAGTGATCAAAATGGTCAAATGTCATTTGGGGCATCCCCTTCTTAGTGATTATATAAAATTTCCATTCAAAATGTCGTTATTTCTACTTTTCATGTTTTCGGGAAAAATCTGGGAAATCACCCTAAAAATGGGGTAAATTTTTGCACCAGGCAACACTACTCAACCAAACACACAACCGCTGGGTACAACTCGAACGCGTCGGATGTTGCCAACTACCCGAAAAATCGTGTCGAAAATTGAGATTTTTCGTTGTTTTTACAAGATGGCCGCCACACCAGCCGCCATTTTGTTTTTCTGAAAAGTCATAATTTTCTGGAAATCTCAAGGATACAGACCACCTACCAGTGTACTCGGTGTTGCCAACTTTTGAGTTTGGTAGAACAAAGTAATTCGCCAAAGTGAAAAAGTCCCAAAAATGAAAAAGTTCAATATTTTTTGGGGTTGCCAGCTGAAAGTGATGAAAATGGTCAAATGTCATTTGGGGCTCCCCACAGTTGCCAGCTAGACAAAGTCTCCATTCAAAATGTCGTTATTTCTACTTTTCATGTTTTCGGGGAAAATCTGGGAAAGTACCCTAAAAGCGGGAAAAATTTTTGCTCCAGGCAACACTCCTCAACAAAACACACAACCGCTCGGTACAACTCGAATCCGTCAGATGTTGCCAACTACACGAAAAATCCATTTGAAAAAAGTCGTAAATTCCAACTCTTAACAAAATGGCCGCCACAGCGTCCGCCATGTTGGATTTTCAAAATGTCATAATTTTTCACAATTGCCATTGAAATCACCCACAAATTGGCAAGGTTAATGTTGCCGACTTTAAAAATCGGTAGAAGAAAACAATTCGTCAAAGTCGAGTGAAAAAAGTCGCAAATTTCAAAACGTCCCAGCGCGGCCGCCATCTTGTTTTTTTTTTTTTTTTGCTTTTTTTTCAAATGACTTTAAACCTTCTTCAAAACCAACGAGTCGAAATGTGTCCAAGTCCTTTCCTCGCCGAAACCGGAAATGGACTCGGCCGCCATCTTGGATTTGAATCTCCTCTATAATTTTCCTCTACTCGACCGGAAGTACTTGTCATTTTTCCAAAACATACCCCTAACCCATCTCTCACCCATTCCGAGAAACGACATGTCAATCAGTGAGTCAGTGAGTGGTCTTGTAGTTTTATATAATATAAATACCCTAGGTTAAAAAATAAATAAGTAGTGCTCTATCGATATAATTTCGAACTCACTACTATTTTGTAGGTATTAAAGGTTGAATTCATAGCTTGGCGCCGAGGGCACGCTTTTTCGTTTTTGACGTGGCGGAATAATTTTTCGTATAGTTACTTAGTTTGACGGTTTCGTGGTGAGGTTGCTTACACCCTGTATAAACTATTAAGACATGAAGTTTACTACCTATTCTCCTCCAAAGACTTGTCTTGTACCTTTTGGAATGGGTGTGTTTGAATTACCTTGCGTCGTTTCCGATTCTTTTTATTCCAGGGCGCGTAAGGTATCTTGAGGTGAACAGTCTGTATGTGAAGCTTGACGGCACTGCTCTGGGTGAAGCGACGGTTGCAGTGCTGGCATTGAAACCGCTTCTCACCGGTGTGAACCTGTAAAGTTTCAAAGGAAGAGTCAAGCCAAGGAGCAGGAGAGAATCTTAAAAGAAACTGACAAACAGTAAAAATATCGTAAAAGTGGTAGAAAATCAATTTAACGATTTTTTTAAGATTGATTTTAGTAGATTTATTTTTGTTTGATCTTGCAGGGGCTGAAATATGGGAATGGCGTAGGAATTTGTCGCCTGGTGTATGAGTAGGGAATATGTGCATAGAGCAGGATATTATGACTGGAGCTGTAAATTGTTCGACTGTAGCTGAACAAAAAGGAATGGGGTTAAATATTTATATTAGGGTTTCTCTTTTCGTATCGATATATTCTACATATATTAGATAGTTTGGGCCCAGTAGGTGGCTACGTTTATTGCAACAGCAGAGGCGCTTTATGGGTCATCATGAGTTTAAGTAAATGGACACCTGGGACACTCCAGCAGATGGGTATGCCCGGGCGTGGCTAGGACTTTGTTAAGGGGGGGCAGGCGTAGATAAACCAAGTATTTTCTAAGGTAAATGCTGCATATGAGCAATGAAACAGATCTTGTTAAAAATGAAAAACGAATCTACATTCCATACATAGCAGCATACAACCATTCATAGCAAGTACAATGTTATAAAATTCGCCTGTTAATTGAATCTGCTTTGTTTTTGTATATTAATAGGCTACATAATATATGTAATATTACTTTACGGTTTGTGAGCCCTTATGTATAACAACAGAATACTTACGACAAGATGTCTATCTCTGTTGCTGGGCATGTTGAACCGACGGTCGCAGTGCGGACATCCGTACGGCTTCTCATTCGTGTGTGTTCGCATGTGGACTATCAGGTTCGCGTATTGCTGAGAAGAAAACATGAATAACAATCTTGAGTGAAAACAGGAATTAAATCGTAGATTCGGTATCATCATCATCAGCGTATTGAAATTCCCACTGCTGGGACACAGGCCTTCCCTCTATGAGAGGGAATGGGCAATAATCTACCACGCGGGCCCAGTGCGGATTGGTAGATAATAAATAATAATAATAAATATCGCTGGACATTAACACACAGCGCCATCTAGTGCCACACTAAGCAAAGCTTGTGTCGTCGACACCAGATAGTTGATAAACTACATTACATTACTTTTTTGTTTGTAAATACATACTTATTATACATATAAACATCCATGACTCGGAAACAAATGCCCATGCTCATCACACAAACATTTGCTCCTACCGGGATTCGAACCCAGGACCCTAAGAACGTAAGGCAGTCTCACTACCACTACGCCATTCGGGTCGTCATGATGTCACATGTCTTCGATTTTTTTGGTTCTAGGACATGCCGGTTTACTGACGATGTTTTCCTTCACCGCTTTGAGAGCAGCGGTGATGAAATAAATTACACAAAGTAATGCGCCTGTCTGGGTTCGATCCCACGACTTATTGTTTGTAAGTCGGGGCCGCCACCACTGGGCCACCGCTGCTCCATTCGGTAGGCTCAGTAGATAATTTAAACAGTCGTTTAAAATCTTATACTGAAAATAAATTTCATACACCAAGTTTGGTAGAGAAAAAGACAGAAAGATGAGCTTTAGATGTTTTCATTTAGTATTTTTGGTTGTATCTTCTTCTATCTTAAACAACACTGTGTTTACGTCATGTTAGGCGCACCTAGACCATTTAGACACAATTTTTGAAAGATTGATCAATCGGGGGGCACGGCAGTGCCCCCGCCAAGTCGAGCGCGAAGCAAACACTGCCGTACCATCCTTTACTGGAACCATTTCGCCGCATTTTCAGGCCCCTATTTGGGAACCTCTGGATAAAACCAGAACGCAGAAATTTTCGTCATCCAGTAAGCTATAATCACATACTTAAAATCCAAAATTTCTAGTCTGTGTCATTTAGTTCTGAAGTTAAGCGAAAGCAAAGTTTCGCATTTATGACACTCACTCACTCACTCATGATCATCAGAATAGAACTAGTCCCATAAACTCAGAGCGCTGAAATTTGGTACAGAGTTAGGGTTTAATGGCCACATAAAGGGAAAACTATAAAAACTAGGATAATCGAAGATCTGGAGTACCTGGTGACCCTGATTAGAAAACAAAAGAGCCCAACCAAACTATTAGAGATCGACATACCGCCTTTACAAAAAATATTCAACTTGGTGGGCCGCTTCATTTGATGTCAAACATCGAAGGTCTGAAGTGTCTGATGAAGAACCCTCAGCTGTATTAGAGATATGGTGATGCCCCCTTCTACTAGGGGTACATAAAAAAAAACGACTGTCATTGCAAAAATCCAGAGTAGTGGGGCACATCTTCAAATTTAATCTAGCCTATAGCGTCCCACTGCTGGGCGAATGCCTCCCCTTCTGCTTTTAATATGCGTATAAATAAAACTAAAGGAAAACTCTGGATAAGACTAGACTGGCTTTTATACTTATACTTACAAGTTTACAAGAAGAAATAGTCGAACGATTAACTTTATTCTACTCGAACATTACACAAATTAAATAAACAAATTACATTAAAATATTAATTTCGCTCAAAATTTGGTCAAAATATAATGCATTGGACTAAGAGTGGCGGTGATACCCGCACACGTCGCTAGATGGCGCTGACTGTATTTTAAGACGCGCTTACGTTTGTTTTTCCGATAACCTATTATACAGGGTGAATTTGAATAAATGCGACAAAATGAAATGGGAGCTTCAGTTACAGTAACATAGTAATTATAAACTGTTTTTTCTACTATCTAAATCGTTAAAAAAAAATACGCGATTATCGTTTTCAAAAGGTCCATTGATGTTATTATCTTTATTTAAGTACGAATCATCGGTATTCCCGTTCATAGCGGTCATTTACCTAATTTAGCCTAGTTTCTAATGTAAGTATCGCGCGACGTTGCCAAACCTCGCATGTGCGCCAGCGCTGACATCCCTTCCCGGCGACCGCGCGCCGCCCACTACCCTTCCTTCGTTCATTACAATTTTACATTTGATATTTTATACATTTTCTTGACAACACGTATTATTGTTTATTTAAATTTGTCGCATCTATTCAATTTCACCCTGTATAGTGAAGTGGCAACCGGCCGCGTTAGTCGTTTACGACATTCTTCTACTGCGCTTGAAAACGTTGGCTAGGGATTAGGAGGGATTATATGTGTCACCGTAAAATTGTCAAATATGTTATATTACAATATAACGTGTATCTCTCTAGCGATGTAGTAAAGTCTCGAAATACGGAAGTATCTCTTGCCCCCATAAACGGGACTTGGGGCACCCTAATTCGAGACTTTACAATATCGCTAGTGATATTACAATATAAGGTATTTGACAATTTTACGGTGACATATGCATTTCGTTGATTTCGCTTATTATTTCGTGAGGTTTGCTAAGGTTAATTAGCAGGTTGTTAATTATAACAATTCGAAGATTTGAATAGGTTAGGAATTTTATGATTAGTGACGGATTACTGATTATTACTTCATTATTAGATTTAAAACAAGTTTTAATTGAATACTTTTTTTAATTGCGTAAATTACGATACATTACTTTTGAAACTGGAGCATTACGGACTGGGTAAACTTGCACTTAGCCTGCTAAAATCTTATTTGAGTGATAGAAAACAGCATGTTCAAATAAATGGTGTTAATTCACAGGGTTTGAATGTAAAAATGGGGGTTCCGCAAGGCTCAATATTGGGTCCTTTCCTTTTTCTAGTATATATAAAAAATCTACCCAATTTGTTGAAAAACCAACCTCAAAATATGGTGTTGTTTGCACTTCTCTAATTTTTAAGATAAATAGAACGGGCCCAAAATCTAGATAACGTGAATGATGCCCTACTTCAGGTCCAAAATTGGTTCACAGCAAACAATTCGGTATGTAAAGTATTTTTCAGGTATTTTTTTTACATTTTTATTTCGTAAAACATTTAATTTTAAGCAACTAATTTTAAGCTTTTTTTTTCAAGTAACAGTTTCTTTTTTATTATTTTTTAAAGTATTATTCGTGATGACGTCATTTCATAGCCTGAATAGCTTTAAGTCTTTGCCACGTTTTCAGTACATTCAAAAAACACTAATAGATAACTTCAAAGTTGACATTGATGACAGTTGACGCTTGACAGATACGTGTTTTTATTTTGTTAGTAGTTACATTGTTACTTACATTAGAGCTTTAGTCCCTCGGATTTCAGCGATGTTATATTTATCATCATTTTTCATGAACTCCAGGATCATAACATTATCCAATTTGGGCAAGTTCGTGGAGTCGAGTTCGCGTACAAATTGATCCATATTTAACTAATCCAAACAATAGGCAGGCAGTTCCGTAAAGTGTGCAATGGTCGATCAATGTTGCAGTAAGTATCCAAATCCAACGGGAAAGCAAGGTCTGTCGTGTACAAAGAATTAACGTAGAGAAAGAGAAATTATCAGCACGCGATGCATTCAAATAAATAACACAGTAACTAGCATTGACAGTTTTGATTTGACACTGACGGTATGACAAACAAAAGTATTTTTTTAAAATTTATCTTGAAAAGCACGAAGGAAGTAATCTATTCAGGCTACGTTATGACGTCATTTAGAGGTCAAATGAAAGTCAAATGATTATTGTGAAAATAAAAACAATCTTGTGATATAGAAAGCTAAAAATAGAAAAATAAGGCATAAGACCCTAAAATCTCCAAATGGTTTTGGAATCAGCGTAGGTTAATTTTTACTTTACATATCGAATTTGGTATTAAATGAAAAAAAAAAACAAAATTCATAAGTGTTTCATTACCGAATGTTAAAAGTAGTGATTGTGAGATAATATTGAATAAAGAGAAACTCGATTTCGTAGATAAAACGGTTTTCCTGGGACTTACGCTTGATTCAAGGCTACAATGGGGTTCTCATTTAACATCTTTTGCGGGGCACTTAAGTTCAGCAGCATATGCCATCAGAAAAATCCGTCTATTCACTCATGTAGATACCGCTAGATTGGCGTATTTTAGTCACTTCCATAGTATAATGTCTTACGGTATTTTGCTATGGGGACGGGCTGCTGATATTGAGTCTATATTTATTCTGCAGAAAAGAGCCATCAGAGCCATATACAACCTTCGTAGGCGCGATTCTCTAAGGGAACTATTTAAGGATAAAAAATAATGTACGTCAGAAAAAATCGGCATCTTTTCGGTAAAAGAGGCGACAGACACAATTGGAGTACTAGAAATAGGGACCAATTAGTTCAGCCAGGCTTTAGACTCGCTAAAGTAGACTCATCTTTTATGGGGTAGTGTTTGAGATGCTATAATAAAATTCCACAAAGTATTCTTGAATTGAATGAGACGAAATTTAAAACATGCATTAAACGCACACTATGTAAGCAAGCATATTACAAGTTGAGCGATAAAAATGCTTGGCTCAATGCTGGTCCTGCTCCACAAGGACAAGGGCGCAAAAATTGATAGCATTAAATGGTATTGTTGAAGCTGCTGAAGATTGTACAACTATCTTTGCATTGTATAGATTCCATCTCTTTAGTATTATTATAATCCCATAGCCCATATTGTGTGAGTACTATGTACTAGAAAGCTATCATTCACTGGAAACCTACTTTAGTTTTTAACTTGAATGTGCCCTGGCGGTTGAGAGTATGTCATGCTCACTCAAATGTCTCGCTGATGATGGTGCGTGTGTCGGACCATTTAGTTCCCTTCAAAATGGTTGAGCTGAATGGTGCTGATCCATGCGTCATGTTCGTGAACGAGCGCTGTCAGTTGTGACTGGTCATCTCTTAGTTGCCATGGCTTATTTGAATGAATTGTTTTGTTTTATCTTGATTATCTTGCTACGTTGTTCTCACATAATATACCATCTCAACATGAATGATGTAACTCATGTAACCAAGATTTTGTAACAATAATTTGATTTAAAAGTGTCCATGGAGTTTCTTGCCCGTTCTTCTCCATAGAGATCTACGCTACGGAATGGGCAACTACAGTACTTTCACAGTTTTTCACAGTTTTTATGTCTTGTGACTGGAACTGTAGCTACATTTAATTTTCATCTTTGTTTCGACAATTCAAAAGTGCCTGTAATTGGCCTACTTGAAATAAATGCTTTGATTTTGACTGTAAAAGAATCAGAACCGGAAAAAAAGAAAAGAAAAATTTGTAATAATAAAAAACTACTCCTAAAAAGAAATGTGTCGAATAAGAAAATCTAATGCCCGCCCACGTTTCTACAAAAAGAAGTGAAATCCCACCAAAAACATTCTGTAAAAAACTAGCCAAGTCTCGATGGAGCTGCTTGTTTATCTCTAAAAAGTAATGAAATCTAGACAAAGTCGTGCCAAGTCTAAGGTTCCTTACTGCGATTTCTTTATTATTATAGTTAATGTTGTGTGACTTGGCCGTTGAAGGGTACACAAGGGTACAAAACCAGGTGCTTCATGACATCATTGCACCAATCTGTCGCCAGAACCGCTACGCATTGTCGATGGAAAATTGACCTTTTTTATTGAGTGTTCTTAGTAACTGGTGGGAAGAGCTCTTGGGTTAATAATAATAGCCGCTCGGGTCAATCTTAACCCTTTTCCAGTCCCATGAGCCACATATGGTTCAGAGCGATTGTTTAACTATGTCTTTTAGTGGACAGTGAATGTGTTAAGGCTAAGCCGTGCTTGCCTAAGTTGGTCTGTGGATATGTGACCATCCTTACATACAGAGTGAGAGTGAGAGTGTCCTCCATGTCCAGGAAAGCAGGTTAAGTTGTGGGTCAAGCAAACCAAAAAGTCAGAACATAAGGGCTCTGATCCTCATGTCAGAGGGACACTGGCTATGCAGGAGTGGTTTTTGGCCGGTTCGAGTCCGGCACTACTTCGACTGTCTCACAAGAGAAATTCCTGTGAAATAGTCGAGGTGTCCGCGGGGATTTCCCACTCCTGCCCAAACAAATAAAAAAAAAAAGAAAAGCTGTTGGTCCTGGCTGTAATTTGTAGATCTTTGACAGTCATTACAGGTAGTCAGTGGCCCAATTAATCTGACAACCAGTCTTACCAAGTGGTATCGTATTACCCAGTACTAAATGGGTTGTGGAGGTCAGGAGTCGCTCCATGTAAAATACCTGCGCCGGCCTGGCCTTTTTGGCTGTAATTTTCGCTAATGTGCTAGTTGGAATATATTTATAACCTCAGAGGTAAATAAATAATAAATAAATAAATAAATAAATATTGCTGGACATTAACACACAGCGCCACCTAGTGCCACACTAAGCAAAGCTTGTGTCGTGGACACTAGATAGTTGATATACTACATATATACTTTTTGTTTGTAAATACATACTTATTATACATATAAACATCCATGACTCGGAAACAAATGTCCATGCTCATCACACAAACATATGCTCCTACCGGGATTCGAACCCAGGACCCTAAGAACGTTAGGCAGCGTCACTACCACTACGCCATTCGGGTCGTATAATAGAGGTATAATTGTTTGTTGGATGGTCGTCAGAGGGCGCTCAATATTGTACCAATATTTTAACTGTGTTCTGATTAGCTGTTAATAAATATTAGTTTGTACCTAGGTTTAGGTTTAAAGAAACTTTATTCTCAATAAAGACAAGAGTCGCTCACTTGAGAACAATACCAAAGCATACATATAAATTACACATTGTTCGTCGTCATTAATTACAACTTACAAACTAGACTACACCCATTCAATGCCTTCATTTCTCTAGAAGTGCTCGATCCGCCATTATGTACTCACTAAGTTGATTTTTGAATGCACCGAATGAGTGCAGATTTCTTATACTAGAGGGTAATCTATTAAAAAGCTGTGCTCCTTCAAAAGTAAGCATTTTTTTGCCGTAGTTAGTTCTAGTTTTGGGTAAAACTACCAAGCTAGCTCGCCGTGTGCTACGTTGACTAATTTGTTTATATTGGGTGAGTGTTATGTTTGTGTGAATAGTTTTTGTAAGAATTTTTTTGATGATAATACATGTGTGATAAATATATAGTTGTTTGATATTCATTATATTTGTATCTTTATAAATTTTACTGGTTGATGTTAAATATGGATAGTTAAATAGTATTTTTATGAGTTTATTTTGAGTAATTTGAAGTTCTGACAATTTAGTTTTTGCGGCACTGCCCCAAATTTCAATCAAATAAAGTAAATGCGGCTTCACAAGGGAATTGTAGATGGTGTATCGCAATTTTGGTGGGAGGCAACGAACTATATGGCGCAGTGAGCCTGTAAGTGCTGAAAGTTTGCTTTTTATGTGTTCAATGTGAGCATTCCACGTAAGCGAGCTGTCAATTCTTAGTCCGAGATATTTTTCACAGGTTTTTTGCTGTAAAGGCACATCATTAATTGTTAGTTCGTCATGTGGCGGAATTATTTTATTTTTTGCCTTAAATATAACATAACATGTTTTGTACCTACTTTCCACTACCTGTGCCTAGGTGATTATGTATGTAGTTAGACCATCAATAAATGACTATCATCATCAGGTTGTTCCTACAACCAACATTGTTTTATTTCTACTCCTATTGTATACGTCGCTAAATACTGGTATTCAGATGCATCCGGTTAGACTGAAAGCCGACCACAACATAGTTGGTAAAAGGCGAGGCAGGTGATGGTATATTCACCCTGGTGGTATGGCCGCAGACGTCGCACATGTAGCGCTTGAGGTACTCCGTGTCGGGGTGTTCAGACTCGTAGTGCTTGCGCGCCTGCACGTCGTTCGATAGGAACTTGCCGCACTGGAACGATAATATCATTATTAAATATAAATATGCACTTCTAGTGCATACTGGGGGGTCGGACACCCAGCTCAAAATTAAAACCATCAAAAAATGATTTGATTTTTAATAGTATAATAGCATATATTAAATGTAAAATGTACCTTTTGTAAGCTGCTGGGTTGACCAATATTACATCAACCTATTATTTAAATACTTTAACAAAGCTTTATAACTTAACAGCTAAAAAATTCCCAAAACTTTGTTATTATATATCAATTGTAACTATCACAGGGATTAGGGCTTTCGCGTACCTTTTTTTAATACCTGGGGGTATCGGGTATTATTTTTTCATATAGAGGGTGTTTAAGCAAGTATTCACATACTAACGAACGTTGAGCTATCTATCGTGTCTATATATGTAGATGATCACATACAGTCCACTAAACCGATTTGTATTGGCAGTTGAAAATAAATCTTCGCGACAAACACACGTCTATTTTTTTACTAAAAGTCCCTCAAACCAAATACAACCTTATTGCAATAAACATATGGTCCTAAATCGAACCGGATTCAACTCGTCGACCGACCCAGGTGCGATCGAGCGCCGTGAGTGAGAACAATAGCATTCCTGAGCGATAAGGATTTTTTCTGTGAAGTGGTTATGAACTAATTAGTGAATACAAATAAATAGACTATATTACGTGCAACGAACTTATAAAACGCATAATTACGGTGAACCTACCTGCATATTGTGATAATTGTGTTAATTGTGGAGCGAAACAAAAATATAACAATGGAGGATTTAATTATGTATCAGAATGAGCTACTGGAAAAATTAAAGAAGACCGAAAAAAACTATAAGAAATCGCCGAAAGACAGAATAAAACGACCGTATCTAGAAACAAGGTTGGCTTTATTAGAAGAACTGTGGAAGGAGTTCAAGGAGGGTCACAAGTGTATTATTATAAAAGTTTCTGATAACGAAAGAGAAGACCCCTACTTTGAGCAAGATATTTATGAGGTATTTGAAGAAACATACATAAACTATAAATCAACATTAAAAGAAGCTCTTCAGCCGTTTTTAGAAGAATCGAAATTTGAACCTGCTTTATCTCGATCATCTTCAATTAACGACGTGCAAGATTTTAAGAATCCACGAATTAGGTTGCCCAATATACAGATACCCACATTCACGGGAAAGTACGAGGAGTGGCAACCATTCTACGACCTGTTCCGTACTCTAATTCACGACAATGAAGATCTATCACGTGTACAGAAGCTGCATTACCTAAAAAGCGGTTTATCTGGAGAACCTGAGGTACTGCTACGTAACTTTTCTATAACAGACGCAAATTATGATGAGGCCTGGAACCAATTAATAAAACGTTACAATAATACGAGAGTCAACAGCAACGCTATAATGAAGATTTTATTTACGCAAAAACCTGTGCAGACGGAGTCGGCTAGTTTAATTAAACAACTAGTAGACACAACTTCGACTTGTTTGAAGGCGTTGAAGAACATGGGTATGCAGACTGATACCTGGGATATGGTAACTACCTACTTAGTTGTATCGAAGTTAGATTCTGAATCTATAAAGTTGTGGGAACAACAAATTAGTGTAACATGTAATAACGACATACCCACATGGTCAGAATTAAGAAACTTTTTAGAAGCAAGGTTCAGAGCTCTAGAAATGATAGAAAGTACTAAAGTTAAAACGGTACAACCCAAACCAGTAGCTAAACCCAAGGTTTTCCATTCAAATGTTACCAGCAACGAGGCAAAAAAGCCCGAAGCAAAATGTGCCTTGTGTAGTGGTGACCATTACATCTATTCCTGCAAGAAGTTTGGAGATAAAGCTCCAAATGAAAGACAAGAATTTGTACAGACGAACAAGTTATGCTTTAATTGCTTGGCGCCTACACACTCCGTGAGCAAGTGTCGGCAATCATCGTGTTGTAGAAAGTGTGGACGGCGGCATCACACCCTTCTGCACTTCGAGAGAGGACAGCAGAACGAGAAACCGAAGGAAGGTGAAACTTCAACTACAGGTATAGCGAACGACAAACCTAAAGGTACGCCTATTTCTGTATCTAATAATGAGCATATTGTAACCAATTTTTCTAGTAAATATATACAATCAAACAGTGTCCTATTAGCTACTGCTAATGTGTTAGTAGATAGTAGGAATGGTTGCAAACACGTTGTGAGAGCTTTGTTAGACCAAGGGTCACAAGCTTCGTTTGTTACAGAGGCTACAGTACAATTATTGAGTCTAAGTCGTAAATCAGTGAGTGGTTGGGTGTCAGGTGTGGGAGAGAGGCAAACGAGAATTAAACACAGGGTCACACTTTGCGTCAAATCTTGTCACAATCCCAACGCGTCAGTGCGAGTTGAGGCATATGTATTGCGTTCACTAACAACAATGCTACCTACCACTAATCAAGGTATTCCTGAGTGGTCAGAGCTAAAAGACTTGGAGCTGGCTGACCCAGGATTTGCAACACCAGGGAGAATAGACATTCTCCTTGGAGCTGAGGTGTACAGCGACGTCTTGTTGGACGGCGTTGTCAAGCATCCTGTGAGTAATCTATTAGCACAAAACACAATTCTAGGTTGGGTTCTATCAGGAAGGATGTCACGAGAAGGCTCTTCAGCAGAGAAGAACTTCACCAGCTTGCATGTTCAGCTTAAAGAAGATGAGATGCTTAAGTTATTTTGGGAGTTAGAAAACGAGCCAAACACCATACAAAAGAGATTGTCAAAAGAAGAAGAAAGATGTGAAGAGTATTACAAGGCTACAACGACCAGAGACAAGGAAGGAAGATACGTGGTAAGATTGCCATTCAGAAACAATATCTCAGAAGGTCAAGCTTATGGATTGAGGGAAATAGCTGCTAAAAGATTTGAGTTCCTAGAAAAGAAATTCGCAAAAAATGGTAAGTTTCATGAAGAATACAGTAAGGTTATGAAGGAATACATTAATCTTAACCACATGATTGAAGTGGATTCTGCAGATATTAATAATTCTAAAGCGATGTATTTACCTCACCATGGCGTAGTAAGAGAAGATAAGGATACGACGAAACTTCGGGTGGTTTTTGACGCTTCGTGTAAGGGCATCAATCACGTTTCCTTGAACGACAATTTGCTTGTGGGTCCTAAGCTGCAACAAGACTTGCGTCACATACTGATGAGATGGAGGACACACAGAATCTGTGTTACGGCAGATATTATAAAAATGTATAGAATGGTGCGTGTAGCAGAGGAAGACACAGACTATCAAAGGTTATTATGGAGACCAACAACGAGTGAGCAAATTAAACATTACAAACTGGTGAGATTGACTTTTGGTACCGCATGTGCACCATATCTTGCAGTGAAATCATTACAGAGATTGGCGGATGATGAGAAATCAACACTTCCAGTTGCTGCTAAACTAACAAAAACAGACTTCTATATGGACGATCTATTGACAGGTTGTGAGACAGAAGATGAAGCTGTTGCTATTTACAATGACATGAGCAAACTGATGAACTTAGGCGGCTTCCAATTACAAAAATGGAGTAGTAACAATGAGAATGTGTTAAAATATATGGGTACAAATAAAAGAGATGATCATGAACTGCCTCTTAAGCTCAATAGTTTAGTCAAAGTACTAGGAGTTAATTGGAATCGAGGCGCTGACAGTTTTGTATATTCCCTCAACTTACCAGAAAAAAGGGAACCGATGACTAAACGACGTATTCTTTCTGATGTTGCTAAATTGTATGATCCGCTAGGGTGGATCGCCCCTGTTGTTGTCATAGCAAAATTGATGATACAGAAGTTATGGAAAATAGGATTAGGATGGGACGACACCTTAAGTGGAGAGCTGCTAACAGAATGGTTACACTTCAGAGAGAACTTAGTTCACATTAGAAACGTTTCTATACCAAGGTGGTTACAATGTTCCCACTCATCTACAATAGAGCTGCACGTCTTCGCAGACGCTTCGCAGACAGCATATGGGGCAGCAGTGTATATTCGAGTAGTAGAGGGAGACAGAGTCTACGTAAATTTAATATCGGCAAAAACAAAGGTTGCTCCTATTGAGAAGCAGTTATCTATTCCGAGGTTGGAACTCTGTGGTGCTACACTAGCAGCCAAATTGATTTTTGAGGCAGCGCAAGTAATGAACATAGCCAAAGAAAATTTACACGCATGGACAGACTCGACCATAGTTCTAGCCTGGTTAAAGGGCGGGGCGAGTCGTTGGAACACATTCGTCAGCAACCGAGTCTCTGAGATATTGAACATTCTAGATTACGAGCAATGGGGTCATGTGACTACAGACACAAACCCGGCTGATTGCGCCTCAAGAGGCTTACAGGCCTCACAGTTGATAAATAACTTACTGTGGTGGAATGGTCCAGCTTGGTTGTCTGCACTAGACCTGAACATGAATTTAGTTGATGTCGAGGATACACAAGAAGAAGAGAAAGCCAGAGTTTTCACTGCTTTATTGAATACTGAAGAGGACTTAATTTGGACTAAGTTTTCTAATTTACAGAAAATGTTGAGAGTAATTTCATACTGTAGAAGATGGTTAAATTTAAATAAACACAAACTTAAACATAATACTAAATTTATTACAACACAAGAAATAAATGAAACTCTTAATAATTGCATTAAACAAATTCAAGGTATAGAATTTAATCAAGAAATAAAGCAGTTAAAATCTCAAGGCAGTGTTCTCAAAAGAAGCAAACTACGCAATCTTTGTCCCATTATAGATGATAATGGTATTTTAAGAGTTGGCGGACGTATTCAACAGTCGCAAGCTGCGTATGACACAAAGCATCCTATAATTTTACCCGCTAAGAGTCATCTTAGTAGACTAATAATTAAAGATGCCCATCAGAACACAATGCATGGTGGACCACAAGTAATGTTAAATTACTTGAGGTCGAGGTTCTGGATACTACGAGCTAAGGATCAAGCAAAAGGATATTACCGAGAATGTACAACTTGTATTAGATATGCAAAAAACAATGCAGTACAGTTGATGGGCCAGCTACCAGAAGTACGAATAAAACCCAGCAAACCTTTCAGATCAGCTGGTGTAGATTATGCAGGACCCATCAATATCAGATTTTCACCAGGCAGAGGATCAAAGTCATATAAGGGCTATATCTGTCTTTTCATTTGCATGGCAACACGTGCTGTGCACCTGGAGGCTGTTACAGACCTGACTTCTAAGGGATTCATCGCCGCTTTCAGGCGCTTTACAGCCAGACGAGGACATTGTCAGGACCTTTTTAGTGATAATGGCACTAATTTTGTGGGAGCAGACAAGCAGCTAAGAGATATGTTTGATAAGGCCAAGTCTTCTATTCCTAGTGAGATAGCAGAGTTGTTAACTTTAGAACGTACTACATGGCATTTTATCCCTCCACATGCGCCTAATTTTGGGGGTTTGTGGGAGGCTGGGGTACGCAGTACAAAAATACACCTCACAAAGGTAATCGGAAATAGTACACTCACCTACGAGGAACTTACCACTGTGTTAGCACAGATTGAATCATGTTTAAATTCGCGTCCTATTTCTGTTTTAAGTGATGACCCCAATGACCCTCTTCCCCTGACACCAGGTCACTTTCTGGTTGGCGAACCTTTATTAAATCTATCAGATGAGAATTATACACCTTGTAAAGATGTACCTAATCTTGAACGATGGAGGTTAGTCCAAAAAATGGTCAACGATTTCTGGAAAAGGTGGTATAAAGAATATCTTGTCAATCTTAATAAAATATACAAATGGAACACAAAAAAACTTGAACCAGAAATCGATGACATAGTTATCCTAAAAGATGATAATATTCCACCTAGTAAGTGGATATTAGGAAGAGTAACTCAAAAACATGTTGGCCCCGATAATCTTACTCGAGTTGTATCAATTAGATGTAAGAACAATGTTTTAAAACGTCCTGTGAATAAAATATGTATCTTAACTAAATGAACTTAGGATTAGTGCTAACTACTCTTTGTAAAACTAATATTGTGTGTACCTAATTATTAAATTAAAACCAACTACTTATAGCTAAGAAAGATAAAAAACTTATAACTTACCGTGAAACTAGTGTCCATTACCTTTATATAATGATGTTTAAAAATAATGTAAACGTAAATGTTATGTGAACTAAGTACTTACCTTTTACCAATAAATTCTTAATTGACTAGTTTTAAAAGCGTTAGATAAGTAATTTATACGTACAGCTGAGTAAAGTATGATTCCGGCCCTCTCATAGATGTAGGTACCAGTATATATGTATAAATTGTAAACGTTACCTGTGTAGTGATATTATTTTGTTGTAGTGTTGTGGATATTACTTTGGTACTAATTAAATTATAGTGTTGTTAAACTTACCTCATCACCTCAAGTAAGATGTCATAAATTTATTGATTGTTATTTTAAAATTGTAGTTGTGTACCTATACCTATTATTTGTAAATTCATATTAAAGAACGGCGTTCTTTGGGGGGCGGAATGTTTAAGCAAGTATTCACATACTAACGAACGTTGAGCTATCTATCGTGTCTATATATGTAGATGATCACATACAGTCCACTAAACCGATTTGTATTGGCAGTTGAAAATAAATCTTCGCGACAAACACACGTCTATTTTTTTACTAAAAGTCCCTCAAACCAAATACAACCTTATTGCAATAAACAGAGGGTGTAAAACACCTCTTCACGAAGCCGAAAGGCACTTGTTCTCCTCGTCATTGCGATCATTTTTTTGTTTAACACCATACCTGGGAACCTTCTAGTTACGGAGATATTGGGGGTCAAAGTTCCAACTTTTTCACAACTTTTTTTAGTTTAGTTTTTACTGTAAGATTTTTACTTTAAACACCTCTACGACCCCCGTACTATTGAATCCATCCATCAGCACAATGTTTTAAGTTGTTTTGTTGAGTTTTACCACAAAATATGATTTTTCACCCCAAAAAAAAGTCGTTTCCCAGCAATATTTTTGTGAAAAGTTACTTAGTTTGATGTACAGAATACTTGGTTGACGGCTTCGTGATGTTTACACCCTATAAGTGAAAACATAATATAAGCTAAGAAGACTTATTGACATACTTCACTCTTTTGTAATAAAATAAAACTTGATTATAACAGAAATTTACTATTTTCCTGCAAAAATACCCGGCTACTTAAAAGTTCATTTTATAAGGTTACAAATGCCATTAAAAAAAAAGTTAAAAGTCGGATAGTTACCACTTCACAAGTACTAGATGTGGTGAGTCCGTTGTTGACGATCTCGGAGCAGGCGCCGCGTCGCGGTCGACCTCGGGCGCGAGACTCTTCGGACTTAGTGCGACGGGACGGCTTGATAGAACTGTCATAATACGAGTACGAGTAAACCCATCAATAACATATTAAAGTTTGGAAGTGTTCTCACAGATGTTACACGAAGTACACAATAGAGTACATGACACACCAATCAATTAACATACTTCTTAAGACCTGTCTGAACGCGGTTCGCTGATAGATTTTGTATGGCAATAGCACGCTGTGACGTCACTGTTTAGTCAACTGAATGACTTGACTATATATTTATTGATTTCAAAGCAACTAAAAATCGAATTTGGCTATTAAATGAAAACAAATCGGGTTTTCAGGTCCAAAATATATATAATTTTTTTTATCAAAAAATTGCAAACTATTTGGTCTGTCAGAGTATTGGAAAATAATGGACACGAATTTTTTGTTTTCTAAATTAATGAATATTGATAAAATAAAACGCATCAATGCTCGGGAGGCGGGCTCGTGACGTCAGAACTCGCTAAAAATTATACCGATGCGTGACGTATTGGGAATTTTAAGCGTCGTATCTTCGTCTATTTTGGTTTATGTAACAAAAGAAAAAATACGGGTTTAATGCTATAATTACCTACGCCCCATTGAAGCCATAGGTGTGTCCCTTTTATTGTTGTTGATATTGTTTCATTTTATTAAAACATTATTCGGCATGTGACGATGCACAGCATCGGTGAGAGGGCGCTGTATACTTCCCGTTAGTTATCAGCCAATCACAGCTCTCGAAGTCATGTGGTTCCGGTAGTGACGTGGTCCCAGGTGGCGTATTCTCTAGTGGCGGACTTTTACCTAATAGCGACGTTACTTCTCGAGCAAGCAACATCTAAATTAGAGTATGCAGCTATTTTTTAGTACTTTGAATCTTATTTTATTTTAATTTTAAGTGCTTAGCGTTTGCATGATTTTGTATTACGGGCTGGTGCCCGTAGCTCCACGTCCAAGGGCGTATTTTACGTATGGAATTATTTGATTTTCACTTATTTTAATAATTAAATAAGTGAAAATCAAATAAATAGTGCAATTGTGGTTCGGATCAAGAAGTGCAGGCAGGTGACGACTTGTTGTCTTCATCGAGCCATAAACGCCGGCTACCAAGAAGCGATTCAAGCTCTTCGCAATTTGATACTTCAGGTTCTGAGATAAAGCGACGGAAATGCGGTGAGTCATCAGACATTTCTAACCTTGTGAATCAAGTGCTGTACTAATGAACCTTTTAATGCAAAATGTGGGTGTCCGCAGGCAGATCGACTCCGACTAGCGGCTCAGGTCCCCAGAACCAGTTTCTGGACCTAGCTCCACGTTACCGTTGGATTTTAGATTTAAATTTTCCGCCGGCGGCTGCCTCTAATATATTCAGTGCCTCAAATATTTTAAATTGTTAATACGTCCTTAAGGGACCCTAAGGTGCCTCGTTCTAATCCGTACCACGTGAAGCGACTTGAAGCGTTACAAAAGTTCGGTGATTCTTTGTGGAAGGTTGTGCTTCCTAGCTAGCTTTGTCAAGCTTGATATTAACTGAACAAAATTTCAGTGAGTGGACAGCTTCTGGTGCTTCATTTACAGCCTCTAGCATTGTTAATGAAATTCCACAAAAATAGTGAGGACATCATGCAGCCAGTTTGCAGAAAACGAGCTATATATTTATATAAAATCGCCGGGAGCGTATCCTTAGCGAATTTGTAAATAAGAACCTTCGTGACGGTCTGCGTAAGATTCCTCCGAGTTCTAATTTGACGAAATTCAACTGCTTACATAACACGCCTACATTCAGAATACAGGTGGCATGGACAAATGGCTACGTCCTTGGTCCGGCACCGACAAAGGTCTAAATAAGACCACCCCTAGGGTGACGAGCAGACCAAACGTACCAGACTTTCGCGAGCTTCCAATGACTCGCAGCTAGTTTATATCCGAGCGTATGAGGCAGTGGCAGACGCTGCGGGCTCCGAAGCCCCTTCTCGAAATGGTTACGGGAATGCGTCAACCATTTACCTCCAAACCACCAGCCACACCACTTTTACGGAGGCTGTCTCCGAGCGTATCGTAGGCAGTGGCAGACGCTGCGGGCTCCGAAGCCCCTTCTCGAAATGGTTACGGGAATGCGTCAACCATTTACCTCCAAACCACCAGCCACACCACTTTTACGGAGGCTGTCTCCGAGCGTATCGGAGGCAGTGGCAGACGCTGCGGGCTCCGAAGGCCCTTCTCGAAATGATCACGGGAATGTGTTTGCCATTTACCTCCAAACCACGACTGATTCATCCATCAGTACGAACCATGCGCCGATCTAAAACGCACAATCGCTAGAGATGTCAATCCAGCTACAACAGTTTTTTGATCAAGGCGTTCTAGAAGTTTATAAATAAATATAAATATCGCTGGACATTAACACACAGCGCCACCTAGTGCCACACTAAGCAAAGCTTGTATCGTGGACACTAGATAGTTGATATACTACATATATACTTTTTTGTTTGTAAATACATACTTATTATACATATAAACATCCATGACTCGGAAACAAATGTCCATGCTCATCACACAAACATTTGCTCCTACCGGGATTCGAACCGAGGACCCTAAGAACGTAAGGCAGCGTCACTACCACTACGCCATTCGGGTCGTCAAGTTGTGAATCATCGCGATGCCGCGGCCGGTCCGAGTTTTTTTCTCAACAATATTTTTTACAAACTCGAGGAGCCCGTGGCTAATTAATCCGCCCGGGACGATACTTGGGTTGGGCCAGGCTTGCCTAGCTGCACTAGTTCCCATGATCCCCGGTGCAAGTGTGGAAGAGAACACCGGGGTGGTTTTTTAGTCAGTACGAGTCTGACAGACCCCTCCGCTCTCCCCAGGGCGGAGGACATCCATTGAGGATTTTCCACCCCGGCAAAAAAAAAAAAAAAAGTGCTTGCCTAGCTGCATCTGTGGATGGGTTATCGCCCATTGCATGCAGTTTCCTGCGTGCCGTGGAATGCCCGCTGAGCCGTTGATCCCGGCTGTCATTTACTTATCTGTGACAGTCGTTACAGGTGGTCAGAGGTCCAAAAAGTCTTACAACCAAGGGGTATCTGATTACCAGGTACTAGCTAGGTTGTGGTGGTCAGATAAGCAGTCGCGGGTTATGGAGGTCAGATAAGCAGTCGCTCCATGTAAGGTACAGGTATTCGGCTGCATCCAGCTGGACTGGAAGCCGACCTCAACATGGTTGGGAAAAGCCAAGGCAGATGATAAATGTTTCTTATTAGAGAATGGGATACGGTTGCAGAAAGAAAATACTTATTTGTAGTGCAACAGAAAAATATGTATATTTTTTCGACTTTTATTACTACGGTTGCTAGAGCTAGAACACGCTAAGCAGTACACAATATGTAGTTTATATTAAACTTATAGGTTTGCAACCTCTAACATTTCTTACCAACAATAGCGACGGGTCCAAAAGGCCCATATTCAACCTGAAGCACCTGAACCAGAACATAGTTCCGAAACCATTCAGACTGGTCTCTAACTTTCAGATACCCCATTTTTAACAAAAGGAAGATTGAATGGTGAAGCTGGACCTGTCCTCAGCAACTCAGCATAGTTTCAAGTAAACCTACAGTGCTTTCTCAGACTAATTTATGGTTCTGCAGATGAACTGCCTGCCGTTCGACCAGTCTTGCGCACGAAAAAATTTTTCGGCGTTGACTAACTGGGTGGGCCAAGTTCTACGATCCAAAAACACGTGAGTCGTAGTCTACTTACGGCCGTTTTCTACCCGGGGTTGCGGGCCTGTTCGAAAGAGATACCGCGGCCCCGGAACATAAAGGGCGAGGAAGGAACATGGATGGGTTTTAGTCAGTAAAAGTCTGACACTCCCTCCCGCTCCGCCGACAGTGGGAGAAGTCATTTGATGATATCCCAATCCCATCCTAAAAAAAAAAGTTGTTGTCGGTCTGTAAGATAAAGGAGACGGTGGCAGACGCTTCGGGCTCCGGAGGCCCTTCTCGTAATAATCACGGAAATGCGTCTACCATTTACCGCCAACCACCAGCCACGCCATTTTTACGGAGGCTGTCTCCGAGCGTATCAGAGGCAGTGGCAGACGGGCTCCGGAGACCCTTCTCGAAATGATTACGAGAATGATCTGCCATTTACCTCCATACCAACACACATGGTCTCGAAGGATCTGAAATGGTGGGTCACAACTTTGGAAAAGTTCTTAGTTTGAACCAGCTTGCTCCCGGAGTTGATTCACCAGTTCATGACCACTGTGGGGAGCACAATTAGGCGATCTTTTGGATTCAGGTTATCTCGCGGAAAACAGGGGGCAGAATGGCATCTTCTACCAGACCAGCTCTAGCATAATTGTGTTTTTGCAAATTTGGAGTTCCCCAGATAGTCCTCTTTGCCGCCAGAGAAACCAGGGTTGTGAGTCAGTATGTTACCAAAGATTGTTCAGACTCATTAACTCAATTTTGCAATGCCTTCAGTTGTCAGTGGCTATTTCAGCTGGCTTGGGTGTTTCCGCCTAGGCGCCTGATCCCTAGAGTTCTTTACCATCTGAACTCGGCTCAAGGCGTTTTCTTGATAGTGGCTCCAATAGAATCCAAGTGGAAGAGAGGTTATTGGTTACCGGATCTTCGACCTCGAGAACTCTGCTCAAAACCAAGACCGAGTTCTAGTGGATCGGAGCACGGGCCTGCCACCTCCTGGTATTCAAAACATAAAGCTCTATGTTTGGAATTTAGCGGGTGGGGCGAAATAACTAGGAATTGGTCAGAAGCTGAAAGCTCCCTGCTCCGATCTAGCTGGAGAGAATCCACACTGGGAACTTATAGACTGGCCTGGTCTCTGTTGGTCAAACGGCGTAGAAAGCAATTTTGACTTCGTGGGGGATCTGAGGAATAAGCCCGTTTGTCCCAGTAATATTAGTTTGACAAGATTGTTAACATTCCTATTCACTGAGGAGAGATTGATTAGCTTAAACCCACCATATTGTTTCATAAATCTGTAATTGTGACCTTTAGACGACCGGCCCGTATCGAAAATTTGAATTCCGACTTCTTAGTACAACATATTCTCAAAACTATCTCCCTGCAGTCTCCTAGAGCAGAGAAGTCTCCTATTTGGGATCCTAGTGAACTGATTGCCTGGATGCAGACGAATCTTAATAACGTCACTTTATTCAAAGCGTCACGACGATGGGCTTTTCTGTTTTTGAAAGCGTCGTGAAGACGAGTTCATGACGTTATGCTCTCAGCTCTCGTTATGACTCAGGGTCTCGTCAAGTCACTATATTGATCAGGGTGATCATATCATTCTGTATCCTGTGTTTGTTCACGCTAACGAAAATACAATGTGTAACAAAAAGGGTATAGTCATATGAAAGGGTGTGCTATAGACCATCAAACTGAACAACTTTCTCTATGAGACCACAATCGTAATCGTAAAAAAATAATCAGCTGTTTCATACATTTGGTCGAGTAGGTATTGGAATTCAGTATGGGACCGTTGAATTCTCGATTACGTTTTTTTTCGCGATTACGGTTGTGGTTCCATGGAGAAAGTTGTTTAGTTTGATGGTCTGTAGCACACCCCTTTCATATGACTATACCCCTTATGTTTTTTTTTTTATTTATTTAGCCTGTACTGTCCCACTGCTGGGCAAAGGCCTCCCCCAATTCCTTCCATGAGCTCTTTTCCTGTGCCACCTCGGACCAATCCTCGTGATGCGCGTCCAAATCGTCTCGCCACCTTTTTCTGGGTCGGCCTCGGTGGCGGCGCTGTCCGTCTTCCGGCAACCATCGTGTGGAGACATTTGCCCAGCGGTCATCGTGCATGCGACTGACGTGACCCGCCCAATCCCATTTTAGCCTAGCAGCCTTCATGCCAACGTCCACTATGCCCGTTTTGGAACGCAGCGTGGTGTTTCGAAATGCTGCGTTCCATTGCTCTTTGGCAAACTCCAAGACGGAGCTTCTGAGACTCGGTGAGCGACCAGGTCTGAGCACCGTAGGTAAGGACGGGCAGGATGCACATGTCAATGAGTTTGCGTTTCAGGGAAATTGGAAGATCACCCTTCATTAGCGTCTTCATGGACCAGTAGCTTTTCCAGGCATTTTCGACTCGGCGATCGATTTCTCTTTCTTGCCTGTTTTCGAAAGATACTAACTGGATACTCATCGACATACTGTATTTCCTGCCCATCTACCTCGACCCTACGCTTAGTGCTGTTGGTCATGAGCTGAGTTTTGGAACGATTCATTACGAGTCCCACCCTGAAGCTGGCTGTGCTCAGTTCTTGGTCTGTAATTCCAAGGCTGTGGGGGCAAAAAGGACTATGTCGTCAGCAAATCGGAGGTTTTCCGACTGTAATGCTTTTGGTTGTCCATGAGGCTGCTAGCGATCTAAATATCTCCTCAAAAGTGCTTGTAAACAACTTCGGAGAAAGCGGGTCACCCTGTTTAACACCCTTTTGTATTCTAAACGAAGGTCCTAGAGTATTCAGCTTAATGTTTGCGGTACTGTTCTGGTAAATATTTATTAAGAGGTAATTTCGGAACTGCATTCTTAATTCAATAATTTGTAAGTAGATGTAAAATAACAAAATATGGACGTCACACGAGGGCGGGGGTCTCACAAATGTGACCAGCTAAAGACGGGGGGAGGGGGGAGGGTCAAAAAATCATGAAATTCGTGTGACGTAATTTATGACCGTATTTTTTTTTTTTTTTTTTTTATAATTTATTTATTTAGTTGTCAGACTTTCTTCACTTTTTTTCTCTTGACGGTCAGGTACTATACCTAGTAATAATATCTGTAATACTCACAGGTTAGTAGTAGCGTGTTTGTATGAGCTGCCAAGATGCGTGGTGAAGGCAGCGAGCGACATGAACTGTATCTCGCAGTCGGCGCAGTAGTGAGGGTCGGCGGTGTTCAACACCATCTTGTTGCTTTCTTCTATTTCCTGCAGATTCGGAACAATTTATTAGCGAAGATTCCAGAAAAAAATAAGGCTTTTGTAAGTGTCTAAGGCCAAAGAAAAGATGGGTGGTGTCAAGAATTATATGAAAGAGAAAGGAGTAACTGATGCCGTGACGTCTGAGAGGGGAGAATGAAAGAGGAAAACGTGTTGCGGCAACCCCAAGAAGAATGGGACTATGGGAGGAAAATGTTAATGTAAGAGTCTTATGATCAGCCATTGCAGGGTAAATTGGCACAATGGCAATAGTTGTGCTGGAAACATTTTTGTTGCGTTTTTGTCATTTTTCCGACCGTAATGATTGTCCTTGAAATAAAAAGAAAAAAAAAACCATTCACCTGAACTAAATGCAACAAATACGTGATCGGCTCAGCTGATTCGCGTCTATAAGGGGCCGCCTCCACGAGCGAAAGAATCGCGGCGATATTATCGTCCTTGCCACGTTTTTCCTATACAGTCTCTTTTGGCCCGTCCCCACAAGCGAAAAAAACGTGGCGATATTTTCGTATAGAAATACGTTGAATCGCCGCGATTCGCTCGTCCATGGAAGCGGCCCCAAAGTGTGATTACTTCCTAATTTACATAGGCATGCAATATTTATTTATTTATTATGGGACAATAAACAGCTACAATACACAACGTCTACAAATAACAATAATATACATATGAAGTATTAACAATATTGCAGCCCACTACATTATCCGCATAATGTTAACAAAATTAGGATAAGGTAAAAAGTGCCACTAATAAAAAATAAAAAATAATAATAAATAAATAAATATCGCTGGACAATAACACACAGCGCCATCTAGTGCCACACTAAGCAAGGCTTGTGTCGTGGACACCAGATATTTGATAAACTACATTTATGTTACTTTTTTGTTTGTAAATACATACTCATTAGACATATGAACTGAAGGTTTGGCTTTTGGGTTTGTCATATTGACATTCGTTAGCCTAATTAATAAAATAAAAATAAAATCCATTTATTTCAGGTTCCCCCATATTAAAAATTACACATTACGAGTCACGAGACAAATACAAATCACAAATTAACATAAAAATGTAAAAATAATAATAAAAATAACAATCATAAATACAATGTCAACAAATCATAAATAGATAAAATGTCCGGGAAATCAAATAAATGTCATGTAAAAAATGAATCGGAAATTAATTAATAATAAAAAATAAAATAAAAAACAACATCCAAATAAGAGTGTAGGGCTGTATAAAATATCATACGACAATGATGTCTTACAAACAATTAACTTTGATTAAATTAAAGTTGTTTATTCTAGCATCTACGATGGAGAAGGGATAAAAACATAAAATAATCAGACTTTATGGCAGCAAGGATAATATCCTAAACAATAAGGGTCAGTTCACAATGAGACGCGACGCAACGCGGTGCTGCGCGCACATTTTAAAAGAACGACTCAACAACTTTATTTACTACACGAAAAGATAACCAATTCGTCGTGAGAATTCAGAATACGTTGCACCATGCAGCGCTGCGTCTCGAGACGCCGCGCGGTACAGCTCGAAATCACTGGCTTCTTCTAGAAGCGTCGCGTCGCGTCTCGGTGTGAACTGACGCTCACATGACTTACCTCTTCAGTATGAGTGAGTTGTTTGTGACAATATAAGCCCGAATCGCTCACAAAACTGTGCCCGCATATAGTGCATAGACACATGGACGGATGCTTTATTCTTATATGAGTAAGACGCGTTGATGCCTTCCTGTAAACATTGAACATTCTTCTATGAAATGTACTGAATAATAAATTATACAAGCTGTAAGCGCACCTTTTACGAAGCCTAGAGGCTTCGTAAAAGGTTCGCTTTCGCCAGGCATTCTCTACATCAAACTTAGTAACTTTACCCAAAATTTATCGATGGGAAACACACTTTTTTTTGTGGTGAAAAATCACGTTTTACAGTAGAAATCAATGTAACAACCCAGGTATGGTCTACAGTCCCGCCACGAGAAGCTATAAATTATGTCAACACACATTCGGGTTCGCAACCTTTGGAACGAATTCAAAAATGACAGCGTCAGCGTGAACTTACTTCAAAATGGCGGCCCAAATGTTTACGTTCCATGACGGCAGATGCGTTCCAGTACCACAAAACATTAGACGACAGCGCTTTATATCGCCAAAATATAACCCGACCAAGAGAAATTGCTCGTTAGTTTCGTATTACACGTACGATCATTTGAATTGATTGAATTTAGGAGTATTGGTTGTTGATTGAATGGGGAAGACCGTTAAAAGCTAATTGTAGATGGCGCCACCATAGCTGGTCTCAATCTGACCAATGAGGTCTAGGTATTTTAAAATATGAAATGACATTCCTTGATTTTCAACCAATAACGGTGCTTGGAACCAGCTATGCTAACACCATTAGTTCCACAGTGTGCATCCCCATTGTCGCTACATATCTTGGTAGAAATTCATTGTTTACAAAAATTATAGCTTTTCGTGGCGCGGACTATAGAAAAAAAATGAACCCAATGACGGGGAGAACAAGTGCCTTTAAGCTTCGTTAAGTGCTTTTCGGGTCTCTTGACATGCTGTATTTCACAGAATTTCACTGTAAATAGAGTTGGAAATAATAAATATGTCATTATCTATTGTACTGAATAAAATAATAACTTACATGAATTCCTTCTTGCAATGAGGACACTCGTATGTCACGTTTTTATGCCACCTATAATGCATATGAGCTTGACCTCTGGAAAAAAAATACATGTTACATCACTAGGTACCTACATTTTCATCCTAACAGATTATTGCTAACTTTTTCTAGCCTATTGTCCCACTCCCGAGCAAAGGAACTCTTTCCATTCCTTGCGAACCCACGCGTCCTCCTTCCAGTTCTGAAGGAATGGCCTTTCGTGGCCTGCCACGACCCGGCCTCACTGTGTCAGTGCACCAGTTTCCTGCTATTTTGGCCCACAGTTTGTCCTGCATGCGGCAGCCATGTCCTGCCCAGTCTCTTTCGAGTTGGTGGTTGAGACTACAGGGCTACAGAACACAGGCCTCCTTTCTTACTAGTAACAGTTCATAATAAAAAAAACATACGTGGCAGTTTTTGGGGACTGTCGATGGTAGTGAACACTAAAGTAATCTATATCTGCCTAAGGTCCATGTTCACCAAAAAGTTGTCAGTCTGATTACCTAAAACAGCTGTTTAAAACGCATTTTTGTATGGGAACATGTCACAGTGACAGCTGTTTTTAGATAATCAGACGGTTATCTTTTCGGTGAACATGGACCTAAGTGGTGCTACGCCGTAGCGGATCGGCTACGAGTGCTACGACGCGTTAGGTGACGGTCACGCGAGTTACAATATTTTTGTTCTCCCAAAAACTGCTCAACGCGCCTAAAGAAGTTTTCACTTAAAAGAATATATGTATGTGTTTTCCAAAATTTTACCACTTTATCGGCACTTGATATACATATGTATGTCACCGTAAAATTATCAAACACGTTTTAGTACAATTTATCGTGTTTCTCTCTAGCGATATTGTAAACTCTCGAATTATTGTCAACTGAACATACGGAAGTATCTCTGCCCCCATAATCGGGACTTGGGGCAGGGTCTAAAGGAACCTAACTAACCTAACGGGGGTGCCGTTAGGTTAGTTAGGTTCCTTTAGACCCTGCACTCGGAAATAGTGCTACGCTTTTTAGGGGAATATAAAGCGTTTTAAGGTTAGGTTAGTTATATTAATCGATATTTCTCAGGAATGGTACAGTATCTTTTCATGAGAGTGGTATCACTGGGCAAGGGGGACCCCTCCTTCCTTCCACACCGCGTGAAGACAACCATCGCATGCATTTCACGAAAAATGCGTTTTATTGTAAGCTGTATGTTCGTTTGACAATAATTCGAGAGTTTACAATATCGCTAGAGAGATTACAATATATAACGAGTTTGACAATTTCACGGTGACACATACACACCATATAAAATTACAGCGTTCAAGTACTAACGGTCTCTTAGTAAAACCTCGGACAGACAGACGAATATGACGAAATTATAAGGGTTCCTTGTCAGGACTAAGGAACCCTAATAACAGGATAATGAATGGATGATTACCTATTACAACACACATAGCTGCACAACTGGCAGGAGTATTTGAACAAGTGAGTGATGTTCATATGTTTGTACAGCTTTCTCTGATCCTTGAAGTGGATCTTGCAGATATCACACTGCAAGGGACCCGATTGTGTCTGAAAATAAAGTGAGAAATATTTTTTTCGTTGTCAGTTTTTTTAACTTTAGCGATTCCAAGAAATTATAGAAAGTCACTGTTAAAATCGCCGCCAGGGCACCTCAAAATCTGCACATTTTTAAAACAAAATCCCGTGCACACGAGGTCCACATCTGTTTACCACCCTGTGTAAAACAAAAAAATATGCGACCTGTTTTGTTTTACAAAAATTCTCAGGTTACGGCCAAGCCGTATCGGTGGCTAGATGTCTTCTGGTGCTATAATACATTGTTATGACTCACAAAGCATACCACGTAACCACGTAAGAAAGTTTGACGAACAACCCTCGAAGTTCGTAAAGGTTTGACCTTGAAAAAGTCATTCCTAGACCTTTATGAACTTTGCGGGTTGTATTGATGATTTTGATGATTATAATTCTGTTATTATTACATACGTCTTACAATATCGCGAACAATATTTTAATCAACATACAACCTAGCACTAGCCCGTAAATTGCAAAAAAAAAAATTCGCGGGTTTTCACCTTAAAGAAACACAAACACAGGCCGGAAAACTTAACGCGGTATTTATTCGCTTTTTTTTTCTAATTGTGCTGGTGTCTTGAAGGAGGATGGTGGGGTCATCAGTTTCGAGGAGGGTATGCCTTGGTCAGCGATTTTCCCGACCTTAGTGGAGAGAGATAACAAATAGCATTTATACTCACAGGATCATGTTTCTTCATATGCTTATTATATGTCTGCATACCCCTGAACCCTCTGTAACACATATTACACTGATACCTCGCTGACTGAAAGTTCCGTGACTGTTGCCTTTCCTGGACCAATCGGTACTGTTCTTCATGGCCAATAGGGGAGTATATGAGGAAATCTTCAGGCAATTTTCTATTCTTTTTAACGGGTTTTAAGGTAACAACTCCTTTGACGCGCTTGCCTCCACGTGTTTGCAACCATTTTGGACGAGATTCGTACCAGTTTGCGTTCTTTTTGCTGCCGTTTTGTAAATGAGTCCAGATGTAGTGCTGTTTTGCTGATGATCTGGAATATTAAAAGTTACAGTTCACTAATTATAGTTTCTTTGATGATTACAGAAACAGCATGACGTGTAAGGTTTCTGGACATCTAGTTCTCATTTAGTCATCATTTAAATGCCCTTGTCCTATGTTAGTTGGGGGCGGCACAACACGTTCTCCTCTGTCAACCGTCACACTATTATTTACTACTTTTTCTTGGGGGAAATATAATGACCACCAACATCTATCACCTAAGATATCAATTGATCACCTGGCTTGGAACATTTTTGTATGAAGCGTGGCCGGATTTTATTCCGCCATTTGAGAGCTAAATAAATCGATAGAATATCAATACAAACAAGTTTTTATGAGACAAAATGTCCTAAAGTGTCACGTTTCCGATATATGAGCTATCAAGGTTTAAGTCCATTCACCGATGGCATTTTCAGCACAACTTGCATTTGTTCGGATACGGATATAACGAGTATCAATCGTTGCTAGCATCAATACAAACAAGTTTTGTATGAAACAAAACGTTCTAAAGTGTCACGTTTTCGAGAAATGAGCTATGAAAGTTAAAATCCAGTCACTGATAGCATCTTCAGCACAACTTTGATCTTCTAAAGCGTCAAGTTTCCGAGATTGAAGCTATCAAACTATGCAAGGTAGCAATCACAACGCCATATATTTCGGAAGCTTGACGCTTCAGATCATTTTGTCTCAGACAAAACTTGTTTGTAATGATGCCAGCTATCGATTGATATACGTTTTATGCATGTCTGGTCGAGTCAAAGTTGTGCTGAAGATGCTATCAGTGACTGGATTTTAACTTGGATAGCTCATATCTCGGAAACATGACACTCTAGAACATTTTGCCTCATACAAAAATTGATTGTATTGATCCCAGCTATCGATTAATATAGGTCTTAAGCGTAGCCGTTACTTTGAAAAAAAAATTAAAATGGCGGAAGAAAATCCGGCCAAAAAGTTCAAACCCCTTTAGTAAATTGAGCACCAAATTATAATGAGGTGTTTGATGACAAACTAGTTTTGCCTAGTCCGAATTGGGTCACCCCGACACGGATAGATTAGGTTAGAAGGAATGATTACGAATGAGCGAGAGAAGCAAGCGAATAGACCCCGCCATACCCTTTGTGGTTATTTTTTTTTATAAACCATTCAGAAGTATGAGCCCCGCGAAGCGGAAGCGGGGCTCCGTCGACCGGGTCT
The DNA here is from genome assembly GCA_950022955.1 of Xestia ashworthii. Lineage (NCBI taxonomy): Eukaryota > Metazoa > Arthropoda > Insecta > Lepidoptera > Noctuidae > Xestia > Xestia ashworthii. Next base: position 12,744,627 of record OX465570.1, on the reverse strand, counting down.
CCCTCGACTCGGATGCAAGAGCATTTTTGCTGTTATATTTTGCTAAATCTGGTGGTTTATTAATTGTTTGCCCTTTTTCTTTCATATCATTCCTCATACAACCTTGTTCCCGTTTAGTATTGAAGTAAATTTAAAGTACTTACCTATCAAAACTGACCTCAGGACATTTTCTACACAAATATTTAAACAAATGTTTATCGGTCATATGAGTTTTTAATAAAAACTCTGTTTTATAGTAGTACTGGCAGAGTCCACAATGGTAGTTGCCACTTACATGCTGAAAACAAAAGGAAGAAAAGTAGAAGTAACACAGTTAAGAAAAATCTACAAATCCCACAGAAGACAGTTTTTAAAGATTTTAGTTTGGAGATGGTTCTAAATGAAAACTGATTTTTGTATAAATTTGGGCTGTTTTGGTGCCAAAAACAATCTGTATACTTTTTTTTAATTATTTTTGTATTTTTCAAAGAGTAAATGTAGGAGCAATCAATTCTTTTGCAACATTGTTGGCAATACTGCAACTTGCATAACTTTGATGTGAATAACAATAATGGTTACTGCATTCAAAATTAGGCCTCCTAGAAAACTGCTTTTATATGATACTTATTTCTGTAAATTGGTTTTACAAAACACTTATACATTGCTTCCTGTTATTTTTTTAAACTAGAAGGGGCCATGTTTTTGTACCCTGAGAAGAAACATCTAAAACAAACTCACTTTTGCATGATTTTGCTATGATTGATATTTATGTGATGCTAGCTGAATATGAATATAATTATCAGCCTATAATCACACGCTTTCTGAAGAGAGATACTATTAGTGGTTTAGGTGAAGTATTTCTTACATGCAAGAGAACCTGATACTGTACTTACTCAATGCTTCAAAATCAAAATTTCAAGAGAAAGGCTCACCTTATCATGCATCCGTAAATGTACCTTCATCCTTTCCTCATTGTTATAAGCCTTATTGCAAATCTCACAATGGTATTTACCCTGTGTGAACATTTTGTATACCTCAATCGCAGCTTTAGCCTCTTTCACAGAAATTGGGATCAATGTGGCATATTCTTCGTCCATGTCCGTCCCATCAACAGCCGTATTGTCAGCATTAAATGTTAGTGATAACTCAGGGAATTTGTCAATATCCTGATCACTATCAAAGTTATCGTTATCCAAAAATGAATCTGGTATTTCAGAGTTTTCTGTACCACAGGCAAAGACACTGGACTCGTCTTTGGCTACTTCATCTTCAATTGGTATTTCCTCATGTTCCATTTCTTCCATGTCTGTTTTGATTTTACCTTCAGAAAATTCTAACTCATTAGGATTTGTTATTTCATCGAAGTTGAAATCAGAAGAGAGCGTACTGCAGTGAAGTACAGCTATTTTGTGTTTAGAAGAATTGCAATCAATACGGTTTTGTTTTTTCCATTGAAAGGTCACTTTTTCATAGTGAGTTTTATCTAAACTCATGTACGATAGGGGCGGGGTGATACCAAGGTGGTTGTGGTTTAAGTCTTCAAGATTTGCTTGACTAATCTGTTAGGTGGAAATCGTCATGATTAAGTTTAATTCAGAACAATATGTTACATTCATATCTAATGATACCTATGTATTTTATTTACTCTTCAATTCATTTAAGTACCTGATTGTTTCTGCTTAAAATTTCCTTCAAAGTGTAATGAGCTCGGTGACATTTTTCGCGAAATCTTTTGAAATTTCGTACAACCGCTGCACACAGAAAACATAAATAATCTGGCATGCCATCTCCGTGTGAAGTCTGTAAATAACAAAAGCAATTATGTATTAGAACTAGCGAGTTATTGAACCATAATATTTATTAAAGAAACGGATATAAACAATGCATACCTTTAAACCAGAAATCAAATGGAATTCATGTCGTAATTTACCACAGTTCATGTTAAATAATTTAACATCTGTGCTGAAACACACCATACATGCTTTCAGATTGAACATTGTGCTAATATTTATCTCATCGTCTCATAACCACTCATAACAATCCAATTTTAAAAATAATTACGGCCACAAGCATTTTGTTTGAGTTGACATTTGACTGCATTTGACAAAGAAACTTTGGGTGCATTCTGTTTAAAAATAATCACTCACAGCGCTCACATCAATATTTTGCGTTCCGATTTAGATTTCACGATTATGACAGCTAGACTCTGGCAAATGACAGTAGACACTCGAATTATTTGCAAACTTTTCATATGGCAATGTTTATTTTATAGCAATCACAATTTTTCAAAATAGGATGACGTGTTGTTGATTTATTGGGACCGCTAATTAGAGGAGCATTTTTTCAACTTAAACATGATTATAACGGTTAAAAATGGAGCGCGGGAGATGTTGTTTCGCATGATTTCGAAGTATGAAGAAAAACAACAAGAGAAAGACGCCCAATTCAATCAGAAACAATGGTGTTGGATTTCATAAGTTAGTATGACGCTTTGATGTTGATACTTTGTTTGTATTCGTAATTAAAAGTAAAAGACGTATTAGGGAATATTGTTGTTTTTATTTAATTCAGACAATCATGATTTTCGAATTGTCACGCACGAAATGCCTCTTTGCTTTTAATCATAATGGGTAGACATGATTTTACATCTCTGAAACTTCAGTTTGCTTCCTCTGATTAAAGGTGGACGCACACTTATCCGCACCAAAAGATTTTTTTCTCATCCGCATAACGTCATCGATTCGTCCAATTCGACGCGGATATGTGTGCGAGGTTTTATAGGATTTTATAAACGTCGTCATCGTCGTCGTCGTTGTCGTCGTTTGGTTCGTTCGTTCTACTTTCGGCTCTGAACGCACACTGCGTTCACCGTAAAATACGACTTTCCATGCAAAATGTACCATGGGTTCCCATTTTTAGACAAACTGTAACTGTAAAGTATCAAGTCAGGTTATTCCGGGTACTTCATACCGATTTTGGGGTTACTAGGCTCAGATTATTTAAATTTGCCGCGCTTTTCCAGTCTCTACTTTCATTTGCCAAACTCATCAGGGTCATTTGATAGCGCTCACGGTGATATTTGGGGCATGGTCGGTGTAATCGCAAGATAGCGTATTTCATGACATGACGTCATCTATGACGATTAAAGGGACATCGATTTCGCGCTAACGGAACTCGGAATAAGGAATTCGGAACGGGTTTATAGACGCTCAAATCGTTTACAGCCTAATTCGGAACGCGGCCTTTAAAATGACATGGGCATGGCCAAAAAATATCGACAACAATTATCGATATTTATCGTTGATATTTTTCATCGATATATTTTATAGTATCAAATTCGTTACATATTCGATTTTAATAACGCAATTTTGGTTTAAAAAAATACAGTTTTATTTGTGTAACATCGACATGGACATTTTTTTTCATGACCATATTGATGACTACTGGTTTGATTAAATTGTATATAGTTATTTAGGCTTAAGAATCAATAAAATACTGTTTTCTTTTATTCTTTTACGAAGTTTGAATGCTTTGGGAATGTTCATGAATAATCATACGAAAACTGACGATAAATCGATATTTTTCACTCGATAATTATTATCGAAACCGTTTAAAAATATCGATACATAAATATTGAAATATTTTTTTCACTTGCCGTCCCTAGAGACGACTGACGTTTGAGTTTTCACCATGGAGAAGAGGTGTAGTTATTTTTTTAGAAGGAATGAGGTTTTTGTTAAGCCATTTTTCGGTAAAAATGACAATAACATATTTTTTTTGAGTTGTTTTACACAAACAAAAATAAATGTTTCATGTTGACTATTAGTTTAAAGTACCGTTTTCCCTTAAAAAAATCAGAAACGGAACGTCCATACTCCATGCCGAATATTTCTTACCAAATCCACTCAAGACATAATAATATATAATTATGACACCATTATCAGGCCAGTGGCTTTATTGAATAAATATTCGGATTAGGTATTTTTAAATACTTTGATTAGGTGGGGTATAGTTTTTACGTAATCCGACCCATGTCTATTCGTAACTCTCACGTAAGTAAAAACAACTGGCTGGCCGCATTTGGAAGATATTGCACAGACTAGGCTTTGGCAAAAAATATCGATATATCGATATTTTTTCATCGCGATATATCTGTCACCGTAAAATTGTCAAACACTAAACATTGTATTAACTCAATCGATATTGTAAACTCTCGAAATATTGTCAAACGAACACACTGCTTACAATAAAACGCATTATTTTTCGCGAAATGCATGCGATGGTAGTCAACTCACGCGGTGTGGAGGGTCCCCCTCGCCTAATGGTACCACTCTCATGAAAAGATAATGTACCATTCCTGAGAAATACCGATTAATATAACCTAACCTTAGAACACTTTATATTCCGCTAAAAAGCGTAGTCGACGGAGCCCCGCTTCGCGGGGCCCCTATTTCCGAGTGCAGGGTTTAAAGGGAACCTAACTAACCTAACGGGGGGGGTGCCCCAAGTCCCGATTATGGGGGCAGAGATACTTCGCTATATTCAGTTGACAATATTTCGAGAGTTAACAATATCGCTAGAGAGTAAGACGTTATATTGTAATTTAGCGTGTTTGACAATTTAACGGTGACATATACATATTTAGGGACAAACATCAATAAAAATACTGTTTTCTTTTATTCTTTTTTACGAAGTCTGAATGCTTTGGGAATATGTATGAATAATAATAAATAATAAAATAAAATAAGCCTTTATTGCTGTTTTACAATAAGAATGGTTACTGATAATCACACCACAGCCTGTCCTTCGACAAAGGCCTCCTCCAAAGACTTCCACCTATTTCTGTCTCTTGCAATTCTGGGCCATTCTGGACCAGCGACTCTTTTGAGATCGTCTTCCCAGCGTTTTATTGGTCTACCTTCACTTCTTTTGCCATCCTTAGGGTACCATTCTGATATTAGTCTAGTCCATTTCTTATTCCTCTCTCTTAGCATATGTCCTGCCCATTTCCATTAAAGTGTTCTGCATACTTTATTCACATCTCTAAATTTAGTAACATTTTTAATTTTGTTTAATCTTATTTTATCTCTTCTTTTTACCCCGATTACACTTCTTCTATTCCATTTTGACATACTATTATTTTATTGTTGAGTTTTTCTGTTATTGACCATGTTTGACAACCATATGTTAAACACGGCAAAATGCAGCTGTTGTATACTTTTCTTTTGTCTTTAATTGGCATGTCTTTACTTTTCATAACTTCGCTAAGAGACCAAAATCTTTTCCATGTGTTGGCGATTCTTCTGATAATTTCTTTGTGCATAGCATCCTGTGTGGTTATTAGCTGTCCTAGATATATATATACTCATCGACGTATTCTATTTTCTCCTTGTTTAAAATGATGTTGTATGTCTGTGAAGCATTAGTCATAATTTTTGGTTTTTGTTGTGTTCATTGAGAGTCCTGCTTTTATGCTTTGGTCTGCTAGTTGTTGTAGCATTTGCTCTAGTCTTTTTGGACAGTCTGAGAAAAATATTAGATCGTCTGCGAAACGTAGGTGGTTCAGGTTTTCACCGTTTATGTTAAGTCCATATTTATTCCAATCTAGGCTTTTGAATACCATCTCTAAGGCCGCTGAAAACAGTTTAGGTGAAATTGGGTCTCCCTGTCGGACGCCTCTTTCTATGGGAAACTCCTCCCCCCTTGCTTCCAGCCTGATTTGGGCCGTGCTTTTTGAGTATATGTTCTTTAGTATTTGTATATACTTTCCCTGTATCCATTGAGAACGAAATGCTTCCCAGATGTATTCATGTTCTAAGGAGTCGAAGGCCTTGTTGTAATCCACAAATCCTAGATAGTAAGTTTTATTGTATTCGTTGTATTTTTGTAAGACTTGTCTTAGTACGTGTATATGATCTACTGTTGAGTATATACTACGGAAACCCGCTTGTTCTTTCGGTTGGTTTTCCTCGAGTATGGATGTGATTCTGAACAAAATTATTATAAAAAACACTTTATAGATGTTTGACATCAAGCTGATGGGTCGATAATTGGCTATTTTTCCGCTGTCTCCGTTTTTATGGAGTAATTTATAGTTGATTTTGTCCAATCTGTAGGAATAATCTCAGTCTCAATAATTTCATTAAATAAATCTGTTAGAATAGGGTTAATTATTGGTAGGTTAGCTTTTAGTAGTTCATTCGTTATTTGGTCGGTTCCAGGAGTCTTGTCTCTCTTTTGGGTATCAATTGCTCTTATTGTTTCTTCCTTTAATATTTTTGGTGTCGGTTCTAAGTCTGTTATATTCATTTCTGTAATCTCTTTCCTTAGGTTTTTACTCTGGTACAATTTTCGGTAATAATTCGTAGCTATTTTAAGTATTTCTGACTTCGATCAATAATTTCTGATCTCTTATTTGTGTAGTTTCCGTCTTTAGTCTTCACCTCATCATACGAAAACTGACGATATATCTATATTTTTCACTCGATAATTATCGATACTGATTAAAAATATCGACATATTATTTTCACTTGCCCATCCCTAGCACAGACAGACAGTGTTAACCTCCGCTAGGAGTAATATTGTTCTGTGGTGTTAACATAGGATTACTGACTGACTGTTTATCCCGGTAGCTGTGGGCAGTTAGCCCCTTCCCCTTCGTACACAAGGCTACAAAAATCTGCCGCCATACAAATCCATAATGTCGGCGACGCGATTTGTGTACGAACTTCAATGGATTTTGTATGGCGGCAGTCGCTTGGAGACTAAAATCGTCGCGTCGAGTACCGAAGATTTTTGTTGCCATGTGTGCGAAGGGGCTTATTTATTTGAACCATGGTCAATTTGATCATTTTGATCTCCACTGGAGTTTCTCCAGTCTCCCACACACACACGCACGCGGGTCAAAGCCCAAAGCCGCGGCCTAGTGTTAGTTACTTTTATTTAATAGAGTATTATAATAAAGTTGCTAAGTCTGACGAAGACTGCAACATTTCAAAAATACGAAACGGACGAAGTCCGCGGGCAACAGCTAGTATTCCTACGTGTCTGTTTGTTTGTTTGTTGCGGAACAGTGAACCCTCCGCACCCTAACCAAATCGAGTGAAGACAACGATAGCTTGAATTTAAACCGGACAACTCCATCTATCGGGCATGCAAGAAGACTTTTACACAACTACTTTGTTGTAGACCAAAAGAAAGGTAGAACCGCTATTCGTTTTACGTAAATTTCCTTTATGAACCGATTGATTTCAAACTTGGCCAAAAAATCGCGAAAAGGTCATAACTTAGGCTAAGTTCGTCAATGGGCGGAATTCGTCCATAAGGGGGTGGCGGGGGGGCGGTTTTTCTAAGATCAGTTTTTTGGCCATAACTTTTCTTCCTATGGAAGATTTTTGAACCGTTTTTCATTTTTATCATTCTGAGTAAGAATACGGACAATTTAAGAATTAAAACTTTTTTGATGCAACCCCATAATTGGAGGATTAAAATTTCCAAAATTTTTGCGAAAAAAAATCATATCTCCGTAACAGTAAACATTTTGCGCGTCGCAAATTTTTTTTTTTTTTGAAAGCATGTTGTTTACTCTACAATTGTTACCTATGAAGTTTAGCGATAAAACTTATAGTTTTCGAAATAAAAAAATATAACTAAAATATTCAGGGCGTTTCCATGCAAAACTCTTATGAGAGGATTGATGATTAAAAAGGGTAAACTTTCCATTACAGGACAACGATTTCGAAATCATATTTTTGTTGTAGATTGTACATATAAGAAAATTTGTATAAAGAGTTCTTTATACAAATTTTCAATAGTCGGACGCTCCAACACCACCTTGTCCGAAATCACCCTCCTCCAGCGGCTTGCCGGAGGGATTTTTTTTATTAACTTCGATATGGGTGTTTCTTTTCTACGCTGACCTTATTGGTGAGGTTCTTCAGATAGAGTGAAAGGTCAGATGCGTAGTACTCGCAACCGGCGTGCGTGTATGATTTTAGCATGTTTCGTTCTGTAGTTCCCACCTACCTTGGGGAAATAGCTTGAGTCTAGGTATGTATGTATATAGATTTTTCTCCAGGCATGAGAATAACTCAACTCAATAGCTAGTTCATACCGAAATATAACAGAAATAAAACCAAGTTTTAAAAACGTAACCATTTTATTTCTTACTTAATATACAACTAGAAATCAACATCGTTCAAACACTTTATAAAGATCATTTAAACTAGCAATCTGCAACACAGCGCCATTATGAACAAAACTCGTTGGCGGGAGGAAATTCTTCCTTATTGCTGGGAAAAGGACATGTTCTTGTCTCCATTGTTCTGCCTTTACGCTTTCCGGGTTTATATCTGGATTCGGCTGTGAATAAAATATAGCGGTCTGTCTGCTGAAGGTGTCGAAACAATCCTTTTCGCTGTCCCAGTTCACTTCGGTGACGAGGCGTACCAAGTAGGTTGGGAGAGCGCCCATGAATGGCGTGTGGCCGTCTGCAAAGAGAAAAAAAACTACAGTTTTGTAATGTGTAGACAAAAAAGTTCATGGCTTTGAACAAGAATTATTTGCGTATTAGTAGTTCTTTTAAACTACTAGACAGGTGTGTTGCTGGGGACTTAGTTCCGCCATTACTACTCCCCAGCTAAAAGTGGATGTGGACAATTGTTGGGCATTTTTGAAGTGAAAACTTCTTTAGGCGCGTTGGGCACTTTTTGGGTGAACAAAATTCATGTAACTCGCGTGACCGTCACCTAAAGCTTCGTAGCACTCGTAGCCGATCTACTACGGCGTAGAACCACTTAGCGCGTGGGACACAACCCGTAGCAAATAAGATTCTATCGGCAGTCTTGCATGTTTTTTTTACCCCACTACGGCGATGCCAAAGGAAGGGTTAATGATTATTTTACCAGTCTATGTACGTTTGTATTCACGTATGTTCTTCCGTAGCGCCTTAGTTTAGGCGCTTCCTTTTACTTCACCCGATTTTGATGAATAAGGTGTCCATCGATTCGTTATTATGAACCGGGTAACATAGGGAACATTCTTGATTCAACAATAGGAGGAGTCGATTTTACCTTTTAAACCCCGATTTCAATTAGAGCGTGATTAAGATTTCAATAGTAGTCGGGTTTTTAGTTGCAAATATTTACCACACTAACTCTTGTTTGGAACATAATTTGATGTTTAAAAGTACCTACTGTTTCACGGCCTAATCTGGATCACTGTTCAGAATTCATCAAGGGTACCTTATTCATCACCTGCCTAACCTTTTACCAACTATGTTGGGGTCGGCTTCCAGTCTAGCCAGATGCAGCTGAATACCAGTATTTTACATACCTCCACAACCCAATTAATACTAGGTAATACGATACCACTTGGTAAGACTGGTTGTCAGACTTTTTGGGCCACTGACTACCTGTAACGACTGTCAAAGATGGACAAATGACAGCCGGGACCAACAGCTTAACGTGTTTTCCGAGGCACGGAGGAAACACAGACCAACCTTGGCACGGACGGCTTAACCTAAAGATCGGTCCGAGCGGCTGTGTAAGCCACGAGCTTCTTAAGGGTACCTTATTATTGTTTTTTAAATTAAAAGATTCTTCTACATCTGGTCTAGAAGACAGAATATGATGCATACCCAACAGTAATGGTAATGACAGCATCTCGCCGCTACCATTTATTTCAAGCGAGAAGTACTCGTATAACATACTCCGCTTGTTCACTAGCAGATCTGCCATTTGCTGGGCCATGTCCCTCATATCACCTGGAACATTGAAAAAAAAACGTTATTAGCAAGGTTTATAAATGATTAATGTTGTTTATTTTATTTTTTTATACGCCATTTTCTTTTTTTAACTATATAAGCCGGTGTTTTGTACCTGACTTCTCTGAGAAGATACAGCCGAGACAAACTCAGAGGTCATAAGTCTCTTTTAAAGTTCTACTCACATGAGAACTATGCAGATTGTCTGAGATGGTCTTTCGAAGAAAGAACCATACATATTTAATAATAATAATCATTTATTTGCTAAAAACATGGTATAAAAGATGGTAATATTAATAATATGGACAAACATGTTTTGCTTAATAGATATAAGCGTGCAAATACATGCATAACGAAACAATCAGTCATCATGCGATTTTATGTTCCAGGAACTCCTTAACACTGTAAAAACTATTAGCAGAGAGCCATTTGTATAATTTAGTTTTGAACATTCTTGTATTTAATATTTTTGAGTGCACCTGTCCAGCCAATACTAGCATGTGTCAGTTATAGTGTAGCTCGATTTATAAAATACTAGCGGACGTCCCGCGGTTTCACCCGCATAGTTCCCGTTCCCGTGGGAGTACGGGGATAAAATATAACCTATGTTACTCGTGGATAATGTAGTTTTCGAATGGTGAAAGAATTTTTAAAAACGGTCCAGTAGTTTTTAAGCCTATTCATTACAACCAAACAAACAAACAAACAAAGTTTTCCTCTTTATAATATTAGTGTAGATTATAGTATAGGTTGTAAAATTTATCGTTCCCTCAGCTGACACAGAGGGAGTGGACTGTAATCCATCACGCGGACCCTTTGCGAGTCACGTCTTGTTTTTGTTTACCTACATAAAAATGAATTGTCAAAAAAAAAGAAAAAGAATATATTACTGTGCGGTAAACAAAATATCGAATTAGTATTTCCGAGATTTAGGAGTCAGTTAAAATTCAGCTTCAGACGCGATACTCGCGAAATATTTGTTTCCAAATGATATCATCATCTACCTAGCCTTTTCCTAACCATGTTGGGGTCGGCTTCCAGTCTAACTGTATGCAGCTGAACACCTGTATTTTACATGGAGCGACTGCCTATTTGACCTTCGCAACCCAGGTGGTGGTTGTGCTTGGTGTTATATTACAGGGCCAAATTGAATTAGCGAAACTTGGCGGGAAAAATCATCCTGCGAAAGTTCAGTAACTTATTTATTTTTGACCGCGTGTACTTATCAAAGTGCAAATTATAATTATAAATACGCACCCAATTCAGGATCCCACTCGCTTTCCTGTGCGCTTAGCCCAAGTACAAGCAGCTCTTCTAAAGGCAACGGACTGGACAACTTTATCAGACCAAAGTTCTGGAAGTCGTACAGCATTGTCTCGTAAAATAGTTCTTCTCTGAAATATAGTAAAGTCTCTTTTTTATTGAACCGTCGATATTGAATGATTAATAGGTTGGCAGGGCTTTGGCAAGAAATAAACACCTGTGGGGATATGTTGTCGTGTTTGAGAGTGGTTAAGCGCCACAGTCTAAATGTGGTCACTTAAATGCCATGTGGTTATGTGGCTGTCTACATGTGGTCACATGAGTGTCTAACACTCTCACCGCCATGTGGTACGCCGGCCGCCCACGTAAATTCTAGTGCAGCAAGCTATTACTGATTTTTTTATTTGTTGCGGCTGGCCATGTGGGCGGCCGGCGCACCAAAAAATTACCGCTAAAACTTTTGCATTTTTGTGCGTTACTAACTGTCAATAAATCAAATATGCAGGCCATCACTGTAATTAGGTCAGTTGGCCGCGCGCCGCCCACGTAGCCTGCTGCTAAAGGGTTTTCGCGCGCTTTTTCTTACGCGTGTTCAACATGTCGGATTCCGAAAGCGATCCCGACTATCTACCATCGCATGCATCGGGTTCATCGCAATCGGAATCAAGTTATGATGATGAAACTTCGTTAGCCTCTGACAATGATATCTAGCTCAAATAGGCAGTCTGAACACAAATTCAGCAAAACATCACTCAATGATCATAGAGGAAGACTAGTTCGCCGAAGATGCATTCACTGTTACGAAAGATACCGAGCTCAGGGTCTACCAGCCGTAGAAGCCAGGAACAAGACAATGGAAGTGAATACTGTCTGTGTGAAATGCCCAACGCAACCTAGTGTTTGTACGGAATGCTACGCAGAAATTCATTTAAAGTAATATTTTTGTCTGATGTATCCAATGTTTGATTCTTTTTAAATTTTGTAAGCTGATTTTTTTGAGCAAAATATTAATAAATATCGTCTTGGGAAACTGGTTTTTCTTAGTTAATTACCAACTGAATGGTCATGGCAATAGAGTCCGATTTTCCTCGTTTTTTTTTTCATAGGTAGGTTTTTGAATACATTATTCGATACAATTGGTTTTGACTCCGTATCGGGCAAGCCAAAACCAAAAAATCTATTTGAATTCGTCGGGTCACAGCGGACCACACGGCCCGCTGATTAAATATATGGCGTGTCCTGCCAGCGTGCCACTTGGCGTGCCGCAAAAGTTCTCTCAAATTAAGCTTGGTGGTTCGCTAAAGAAATGGGATGGGCGGCGCGCCGCCCACATGGCCTGCTGCATTGGCAAACTGTTTACATGCGTGGCGGTGAGAGTGCTAAATATAGTCACGTAAAAAACGTGTGTGAAAACGTGGTTATGTGAATGTCTAATGTAGATACGTGAGATTATACATAGTTACTTAAGGCAGGTTTATCTGTGGTCACGAAAGTGCCTAAATGTGATCGCGTAGGTGTCTAAATGTGGTCACTGCAAGGCGAAGGTAAAAAAAGTGTACCTTTGTCGGGACTTGTACAGTGGTCCTGTATGTATGTGGTCTTGTCTAAGAGTGGTTAAGTGTCTGTCTATAATGTGGTCAAATAAATGTCCTCATTAGGTCAGACGAGTGTCCAAATGTGGTCGCGTATATGTGGTCTCGCACAAGGAGTCACGTTTATTCGCCATCTTTAATTAACAATGCTTATACTTACGCGAATCTAGTAGTATCACACAAATACAACTTAGTAGAATGTTGAATAAGCGACTTATGACAGTCAATGCAAGCAATAAAGATCAAATTCGCTAATATTTCTCTCAAATTCGTATTACACTTATTTTCTACATCCAATCTTAGCTGTTTTACACTGGTCAACTTAGTTTCTATTCGTTCATACTTAAATGTTCTTGTTTTAAACGATTCTTTTGGGTCTATATAACTTAAATTCGCTTGATCTAAAGCTGTATGTGTTTTATACTTTTCTTTGTTTTCATTTTTAGGTTCTTCTACTATCGAATTTTCTAGAATTTCGTCATCTTGGGGACTTTCTACAACTATTTTAGGTACTGTAGTTTTATTTTCTTCATTTTTCTCTTCGTCTATATTCATTTCAGTATCGTGAACTGCTGTTTCGTTCGGTTTAGTGACTGTTGGAAAGAATTTGTCAATCTTCTGTACATCAGAGTTAACTCTGACCATGTAACTAGGATTTGCTTTGGCGGCATCAGTTGTCTTTTTGACGATTTCTTCAACCATTGTAGCGCCTGGTAAACGTGCCTGGAATAAAATAAAAATAATGATAATAATAGTTTGCGAGGATGGATGAATGGGTGTTTGTTACTACTCTTTCAAGCTGAAACTACTGAACGGATTTGAATAAAATTTGGCACACATATAAGTTTATAACCTGGATTAACACAACCGGGAATGAGGTACTATCGTACTTTCTCTGGCCTATGTACAGCTAAACCCAACATCAATGATCTTTCGTTAGTGTCCCGATAACAATTTCGATCTATCGATTCTAACTCTGAGAAGGATTGAAGATGGTGTTTTGTTTACGGAAAATAAGTAAGCGTAGCGTAGGAATCGCATCCGGTACGCAGTAATCCGACAGAGAACCAGAGTTGTCGACATAGCTTTCTGAATAAGTTAGCTGAAGTGGCAATGGGTCGGCCATATTAGCCGTAGAACCGATGACCGTTGGATAGACGGTAATCGGTTGAGTGGAAACCGCGAATCGGCAAACGTAAGGTGGGGGACGCCTTCAGGCGACCATGGAGCAGAGTGGGAATCGATCGCGTTGAGTAGCGCGGCGTGAGATTGAGGAGGCTTATTATATTATATTATTGTCCAGTAGTGACTTTTACAACAGTTTTCATATCATTTTTTCCTTTTTTTTTCATCTTATGTTCCGAATAGTTACAGCACTGTTGACAATATTTGTGTCGCTTGTTTTTTTTTTCCTACCTTTGTATAGATTCTTTTTTTTTATTGTATTATTTCTGACTGAGTGAACATTGTAGGCTTTGTAGATTCCTACATGCTTGTTAACTTTTGTTGAATATTCATCTTGTTTTACGTTTTTTGTACGATAAGCAACTACCTATTGTCGGGCCTACGCTGTCGTATGATTTGAAAAGAGTAACCATGGAGTTTCTTGCCAGTTCTTCTGAACCTTTTTAGGCATGTTATAAGTGCCCATCTAGGCCTAAGGGAATATTTTGATGACGTCGACGAGGCGTAGTAAACGTATTTGTGTATTAAATTCCTGAAACATACCTGTGTATACATGACTCTGGTAGAGTTACAGCTCAACAGCTTGCTTTCTATACAAGATTTGATCTTCTCTATAATTTGCTCTTCGTATAGAAACTGTATTTCATGTTTAGTTGGATGTACATTTACATCAACGTTTCTTGGATCTGTAAAACGAAGAAACATGTATGTATATTGCCATGTGTCAAGGAACCAGTAATAGGCTTGTGTACTGAAAAAATCTAATTAGTCCGTCAATTAGATTGTCAAAAAAAATATGACCCGTATTTTTTCTTTTGTTACGTAAGTATACCAAAATTGTCGAAGATACGACGCATTTAAAATTCTCAATACGTCACGCCGCGCCGTGGTATAAGTTTTAGTTCGTTCTGACGTTACGAGCCCCCACTCCCGAGTTTTGATAGATTTTATCTTTATCAACATTCATTCATTTACAAAGACAAAAATACGTGTCCTTTATTTTCCAACACTCTAACTGACGGACTAAATAATTTTGCAATTAATATAATTATTTTTAATATAACTTAAAATACACTGTTTTCATTAAAAAAAATCAAAGGCAAACTTACCTAATTCAAGACTGAGGTAGACGAATGCGTGTGAGTTTTTGGGTAAGTATGTAGAATAGATAGAATCGACTGCTTTTTTGATTGCTGAAAATATAACAAAACATATCTACAATATGCGGAGAAAGTAAGAAAAAGTACTTATTTGACTAGCACAATAAAACAAAATCACTACATATTACAAAGTCCTCCGCCGCGTCTGTCTGTCTGTTAGCCATAAACTGAAAAAAAACTACACCGATTTTCAAGCTGTTTCACCAATGGATAGAGTGGTTCTCGAAGAAGGTTTTACATAATTTGTGCGCGGGCGAAGCCAAGGGCATAGACCAGTTAAATAAAAAATAAACAAAAAATAAATTTCATAAAATAAAGATAACGATTGAACTAAACTGTTCCTATAAGAGTCCAAAAGGCCCTTATCACAGCATGATGCTGTAACTCACAAAGCTGACGTTCTGAAGGGCCAAAGGCTGTTACCATACGGGATAACTAACACTGTAGTCTGTTATAAGTACAGGGCTGCCAGTCTCGACAGAGATACCTAAAGACAAAATCGCTAACTTTCGATCGCTGCAGATTACTAACGAATAAATCTGGTTGCAAAAATTATGCTTACGAGAAACACATCTAGGATGTAGAGACTTTCATTATTCGTAAGCATGATTATTGCAACCGAATTTAGTCGTTAGTAATTACCAACCGCAAGACTGACGGCCCAGGTTGTTGTTTGACACTTAGGGCGTTCAGCATCCAGCCTGCTAACTTTAATGAGGTTCTTATCAAAATCAAAATCAAAGCATTTATTTCAAGTACACACAGCCACTTTTGAATTGTCGAAACAAAGATGAAAATTAAATGTAGTTACAGTCCCAGTCACATGACATAAAAACTGTGAAAGTACTGTAGTTGCCCATTTCCTAGCGTAGATCTCTATGGAGAAGAACGGGCAAGAAACTCCATCGACACTCTTTTAAATCCAAATTTTGTAACAAAATCTTGGTTACATCATTAATGTTGAGATGGTATATTATGTGAGAACAATGTAGCAAGATGTGCCAAATAAGCCATGGCAACTAAGAGATGACCAGTCACAACTGACAGCGTCCGTTCACGAACATGACGCATGGATCCGAAATAGTCCGACACACGCGCCATCATCAGCGAAACATTTGAGTGAGCATGACATAGGTATCTACTTTCAACCGCCAGGGCACATTCAAGTCAAGAACGGTTCACTAATGTTTTACCAAAAGTCCATTGACAAATTTTCATTTTATAACCAACGTTTCGTATACTATTCATTTCGCAAACAACTCATTCCGCAAATGTTTTATTTAAAAAATATTCGTTTTACAAACATTTATTTGGCAAATACTTCTTTCATCAAATGCATCAGATGATATTTATTCATTTATAAATTTTTCATTTTTTACTTAGATACGTTTGGACAAATCACGTTTCAACAAAATAATTTACAGGCTAGTAATTTTTTTATTACTCTTTTAAAAAAAAAAATAAGGAAATGCATAGTTTTTTCATAACATGCAAACAGGCATACTCCATGCATGCAGCAAGCAAGCAGCAGGCATTTAGAAAGCATGCAGCAAGCGAGCAGCAAGCATGCAGCAAACGAGCAGCAAGGCCAGCAAGCATGCAGCAAGCATGCAGCAAGCATGCAGCAAGCATGCAGCAAGCATGCAGCAAGCATGCAGCAAGCATGCAGCAAGCATGCAGCAAGCATGCAGCAAGCATGCAGCAAGCATGCAGCAAGCATGCAGCAAGCATGCAGCAAGCATGCAGCAAGCATGCAGCAAGCATGCAGCAAGCATGCAGCAAGCATGCAGCAAGCATGCAGCAAGCATGCAGCAAGCATGCAGCAAGCATGCATCAAGCATGCAACCATCAAGCAGCAAGCATGCAGTATGCAAACATGCAGCATGCAACATGCAGCAGGCATGGTTTCTGCCACGGCTCCGGCGCTGCGGGGCTCCGGCGGTCACACGCGAGCTTATCGTCGCAGAGGGTTTTAACGCTCACCACCGCAGCTTCGGCTTGCTGGCCGGCTGAAGCCGGCCAGCCTCAGCCGCGGCGGCGAGTGTTAAAGCCACCTGCTCCTCAGCTCGCGGCCCGCCTCGCCCCTACGCGCCTACGCGGGCTTAAATTACACTCTAGGGGTAGGGCAGAAAAGACTACGTGGTGTCGGTTCTGCAGCGATTCATTTCTGTCACAAAATTTATGCATAGAGGAAACAAAAATCGTTTATTTTCTTTTTTTTTTTAAATGGCACAATCAATTTGTGTAACGTCTTTATTTCAAACGTTGTTTTATTAGATAAAACGAAAAAATAATGAATTGTTTGTCAAATAATACGTTATTAAATAAAAGTTTATGGCATAATTATTTTATGAAATGAATTATTTGTTAAACTTTTTGTTGTATACTGATGAAATGACAAATAATGTGTTTTCTAATCGTTGCTTGTCAAGTAAAAGTTTGTGAATTAATGTTTGGTGATCTGACTGGTCACCGTCAAGAACACATAGTATCATTTCATTCGATCAAATAGTGCATGAGGGTTGGCTCTACAAACACAAATTAATACAGTAATGGGTTGGTTAGAGTTTAACGGGGCACTGAGAAACGTTTTTTGGCAAAAAAGTGTTACAGCTATTTTCGCAAATCGATTAATTTCTCAAACACCAAGATATAAGTCTAAAAGTGTCTTAATGTTTTGTCTCCGACTAACCGTTTGTCGTAAAAACCATTTCGGAGGGATTCCGTTCAGTCTGACCACATAGGTTAGAACTGTGACCAAATACGCGCGAGCCGAGCGAGCGTAGCGAACGGTGTCGTGGCAGCGGCCGGCGAGCGCTACCTCGAAATTGGTCGTAGTAAAATATAATTCCCCGCTTCGTATCCACTGACCCAGTAGTGAAAAGCCTCTTACATAGTGAATCCACAAGCCTATGATTGATGAACAGCAACATAGTGCCCTTCTTATTAGAGTAGTTGACGTTAGTGATACATCCGCGTAGAGACAGCTTCAGGGTCGGCTCCTGGACTTCTATCTCCATTAGTTCTCGCGCTATTGCATTGCCATGGATCTGGAAATGTAACAATAGTATTCTTTTACTCTTTTGAAGAAATAACATAACATCTTGTCTGTACTTCCCCCAAAGGGTCAGGCCCCGTTCTAGTTTTTATTTGGCAAAAATCATGGACGACAGTTATCGTGTCGTCCTTTATGTGAACGCCTCCATTTAAATACACAAGCCACGACACTTAAAACTACACGATTATCTGTCGCCACGACATAGTGGGAACGGGGCCTTAGGCAGCGGTGTGGCTATTACTCCACTAACATTTTGCACATTACATTTAAGTCCCATTTTCACACTTTGCCCGACCTGGAAAACGAATCAAATAACTAAAACTACAATCAAATGAGAAAATCTTAAGACAAAATTATTATAGTTACTGCCAGTTAAGATCGCAATAGGTCATTGCCCTTTACCTAATATCTCTTCATATGAACTAAAACAAATGAAGCATGTATTGTTTTCATTAGAAAAAATGTTGAAGATAGATGACGACTCGAGACTTGAACAGGCTTATTTTTGGATTTAAAAGTTAAGAACTTTAATAAATGTAGATGGGTCAATGACCGGTATTGCAGACTACAGTCAATGATTTAAATCATACTCACAATCCGAACATTTTCAATGACTGAAGAATTCATAGGTGTCTTCAAGTCAGTGTTCTCTCCAAACTTTTTCAGCGTGAATCCAACATGGCTGTTATGTATTGCATACCCTCCAACCACCTCCATTACATGTGTGTACTCCTCCGTAGGGCTCCGGAGGGACTTCTTACGGGCTATCACATTGTAGAACAGATCTTCAACTGTTATTTGGGTTCCGTTGTTGCCCGCACATGGTTTCATTGGAGCTTTAAGTTTTCCATTTTCATATGATGCTCTGAAATTTTTGTTATGAAAGACATGAAGTTTTTCTACAAAAGACCCAATCTGTAGTTAATTTACTGAAACAGTTGTTTCTTAATTACAACTAATGAGTTTTTTGCTATTAGCTACTGAAATGTATATTCCTTTTCTATTGCTCTGAGAAAATGAAAAGGACATAATAATCTAGTCAACACTTGTATACAGAGTGGAAGTAATTTTAAAACAATCTGGTGTTCCATACATTTTGACGATCTAGGTAGTGCATTTTTGTAGTAAACTCAATAAGTACTCAAATCTTTATTGCATTCCATATGTATTACAATTTACATAGATGGTAGGCATATAATCGAAACAAAGACTTTTACTCAAAACATGGATGAACAATTCAAAATATTTATGGAACAAATCAAAACCCAAACGGACGAACAAACTAAAGTTTTACTTTCAAGCATTGATGAGAAACTAGACCACTTATAAGCGAAACCAAGAAACTGAAAATAGAAAATAAGCAATTGAAAGAAAGAGTCCATAAACTTGAACACTTGAACCGTAAAAACAACATAATTGTATTTGGGCCGGAAGAGACGGAAAAAAACAATACGGAATTACTAAATAACGTAACAAAAACAACTAATTATATCAGTATATAGAAACGACATATACGCTACCTATCGGACTATCTTGTGTAAGTGGGGAAAAAGGTTGATAATAGCAAAAAACCAAGACCTGTCAAAATAACGTTCCTTAACTACTGGAAAAAAGAACAAATTATGAATAACAAAAAACAATATGCGAAGATCTATACGAAGACTATCCAAAGGAGGTAGTAGATGACTAAAATGGCAATGGGCCGGTCATATTTAGAGCTGATGTAGAGATCAAAGGTGGACATTGGAGTCAACGAAGTGGTCAGGACCGGGAAGCAAGAGGAACAGGGGCAGACCACGCAAGAGATGGCCGGACGACATTATTGAAGTAGCTGGGCCAGGTTGGAAACAGTTGGCCCAAATCAGAGAAAATTGGCATGGGATGCTTTTTTGTGGCTTTTACCCAAAAGGGATCCATATCTAAATAAAATATGAAACAATTCATTTGTAAATACATATGTAAAGAAAAAAATGGAACAAATGAGCTTTATTATTATTATTATAATTGAATAATAAAAGATTAATATGGACCCTTTCGGCACAGCAAAATTAGGAGAGAGGAAGAGAGCTAAGTAGCAATTTAAATTTAAAAAAACAAATGAATAATGTATTGGGGGTGTTCCGAATGATGTACCGAATATGTAGTAACCATTTGAATGCCCTCTTTCCACCCTGTAAAATAAAAAAACATGCAGGGCAGTCTTTGGGGACTGCCGTTGGATTATGAATTGGTTGTAGCACTGCTACGGTTGTGCCGCACTCACGCATAAGTCGTGCCACGCCGTAGCGGATCGGCTACGATTGCTACGGACCGTTAGGTGACGGTCACACGAGTTCCATGATTTCTGTTCGCCAAAAATGTGCTCAATAAGAAGTTTTCACTTCAAAAATCAAAATCTCTATTCTCTACTAAGGTCTTGTCATACATACTTGTAAGCACATTTAGCAGTGGCAGTCTTAGTGAGTATAGTAAGATGTGCAATGTGACTGATGCTTGCCAGAGCTTCCCCGCGGAACCCATATGTGCATATCTCCTTCAAATCCTCATACTCCCGTAGTTTGGATGTGGTGAACCTCTCGCAGACTATCTCTAGATCTTCACTTCTGATACCTGTGCCATTATCCTGAATCTGAACATAAATAAATTGTTAGAGTGTACTCTCAAACTTAAAGTCCTACAGAAAATTGCAATAAACACCTGGATCTCACAGAAGCAGTATCTGTGGCAGAAAAAAACTGGAGGCCTCAAGCAGTGGCTGATTCTGGGCTGATATGATGATGAGTCTCAAACTTGAATGTATGGATGGATGGAGAGTGAGGTAATGTAACAAGAAAATGGAGAAAGAGGATATGACTTTACTAAATTTAGTACCATCTGCTCACACCTTTATCTGTGCCTAAGAAACATATTCTAATACTCAATAAGACTGTAGTTTTCCATCTCTCAATGAGTTTTTGAAATTTTGATGTATTGTTTCGGGGATGGCCTTCAACATCCAAACTGACAACCTCTTTAATAAATTAGGTACTTAGTATAAATGACTGAGACATAAACTAAGTGAAGTTGGAGTAAGTAAGTAAAAATACCTGCAAGTACTTTAGTCCGCCGGCTTTCACAGTTATCACAATATTAGTAGCCTTAGCATCCAAACTGAAGTAGAAAACACATAGAATAATACTACAATTCTGTCATCAATTGTCTATCAAACTGTCATTTTATTCAGAAAGCCAAATTTTTAACTTTGATTACTACTGAAACATTACGAAAGGCTAGCTACTCTACCGGGATAAAATGAGTTTGTGCTATTCCAGACTATATCTTCTATCTATCTCTGTGCCAAAATTCATCCAAATCCGTTCAGCCGCCCTGGCGTTATTGAGTAACAAACATTCAATCATACAAACTTTCGCATTTAAAATATTATGAAGTAAGATTACCTATTTTCAATCAACTCTTTTAAAGCATTTGAGGGCCTCTGAACAATTTCTCCGGCCGCTATTCGGTTAACTACCTCTTCACTTAACTTTTTTATTATACCCGGTTCACTCATGGTCTATTTGTATCGGGGGAAAACCTTTTTCAGTAATTCAAACAAACAGCCGATTAGCCGGGTGATTTTTCTGTATAATATATACTTATTATACTGTAAGGGGTGATTGCAATGCGGCCGGCCGATCAATCCGATCATGCATGGCACAGAGTGCATTATACTAATGGCGTCTTTGTTTACAAACATAACTACAGTTTGACATTCTGACAGTGACTGCTTCAAAGTTGCAATATGAAACACAGATTAGTTATTAGTAGCTAGCTTGAAACCACAGATTACTATATTAGTAGCTAGCTACTTGAAACCTTGAAACTTATTGAAACTAGACGTGAGGCATAAATATTGGAACAGGTATGTGGATTAGGTATTTTTCGATGCGAGTCCGTACCTAATCCAAAGCGTCGAGGATTAGGTATGGCACAAAATATTCGTACACAGTCTACATAGAAGATATTCCGTACCTTAAAATGTGAAGTTTAAGGTTCCAGTTTAATTAGCACTGCCGCCAGCGCCATCTACGTAGAATACCACTGGACTAGATATTGCTCTAGCGATTTAAGTCTTATGGAATGATACTCTCAAAGAAAATAACAAAACTTTCACGTCTTTTAATGAAAATAAATGTGTAAAAATCAGAAACTCATCTGATAATAGGGTGAAATGCATATAATAATGCTCTAGTTTCTATACATAGTAGATACACCAGTTTTAATTTTAAAGCCATTTTTCGGTAAAAATTATAAAAAAATATGTTTTTTGAGTTGTTTTATAAAAGCGAACTTTAACCTAACTATATTATTACGTTAAAAACAAAAAAAAAAGGTTTACGTTGACTTTTAGTTTAAAGTACCGTTTGCCCATAAAAAAACGATCAGAAATATCAGAAAATATTCCACACTACATCAGAAACGGAACGTCCATACTCCATGCCGAATATTTCTTACCAAATCCACATACGATACCTAATATCGTAACAGGCCAGTGGCTTTATTGAATAAATATTCGGATTAGGTAAATGGATTAGGTATTTTTAAATACTAGGATTAGGTGGATTAGGTATCGTTTTTACCTAATCCGACCCATGTCTAATTGAAACCAAACCAATGATGATTGATGAAACCAATTAGGCTGCGTTCCGTATTAGTAAAATAATCGCTCACAGCGCTCATATCAATATTGCGTTCCGATTTAGTTTTCACGATTATGACTGCTAATAGCTGTCATCGGGTTTGACAGCACTCACGGCATTGAGGTAGGAAAAATATGGAGATGGCACATTCTGCTATGAGAATGATAGATATGCAAATATCTATCATATCGACGCACACTTGTCAAAATTCGTTTTGTCTCTTTTTAACTTACCAAGAGTTGCATATGGAAAGAGACGTCTAGATGTTTGTCAGGGACTAAATTCGGCAACACTTTTGTGTGACGTCAAAATCATGCCTATTAGAATGCTTAAGAGGCTTGCGGAGCATGCGAATTTCATACAAACGTAATACCAAAATAATTTGTAAATCAAACATATTCTTAAGGTAGTGTGTATTTATTTTGATTGGATTACAGAAAATATAGGTTTCCAAACACATATTTTGAATGTACACCGATTTAAACAAGAGTTATGAGAAAAATATTTTTTCTATAGAAATTTAAAATTCCTCATTATCTCGTCTATAAATCATGGTCCTTTCAAAATATATTATATTTGGGAACATAGATATTCTATAATACAATCGAAATATAAACACACTACCTTGAGAAAATGTTTGATTTTCAGATTATTTTGGTATTACTTTTGTATGAAAAAGCATGCTCCGCTGGCCCCTTAAAACCAAGTTTATTTTAATTGATAGTTTAGTGAATGTTAAATTTTAAATAGATTTTACTTAAAGTAATCTTCTTTTCTACCTAGGAGCCAGTCTATCTTTCCTATTTCTGTCGGAAAGCAGCAAGAATTCACTGTTGTCTTTCGGTTTGAAGGGAAAGAGCCAGTTTAAGAACAGGCTATGATGAAACATACAAGACCTAGAACTTCTAAAATTCTCACCTAAGCTGCTTTACTTATACGAGGCTATTTAAAAACATCAAAAAGTTCGATGTCGATAGCAGTTGCGCATGTTGCTCGCAGTTGCAGCCCTACGAATGGCAGCCATTTATTTTTGTAGTGATGCACGCTAATTTCGTAGGTATGGCAGGTCCACAGGTTTCTAAGTCAGCAGTGGCATGGTCGGTGTAATCGCAAGATGGCGCATGTCATGACCGGCGTTAGAGACATACGAGATCCTTCTTATTTATGTAAATATTTAATGTTCTGAATATGAGTGTGCGTTAATTAAGAGAGTTGGAGAAAAAGATAATATGTTAAAGCCATTCAAAGTTCTGTATTTAGCGCGCAACATTCTTTTACCCTAATCAAATTCAAATGCGTTCATCGCCATTTTGACGGCAGTGCTAGCCGACGCTAAAAATCATACAAATTGGGGTTTTCGGGCATCCAAGCTCCACTATGTTGAGAATTAATAACTCGTCATTTAATTTTGTGACGAATTCATCCATAGTTCAATTTAAGTAAGCAGTGTTAATGATATAATTATTTTAATATCCAAAGTAGAAGTTTCGCGCCAATCTTGTTTGTTTACATTTTAATTTTCACATTTTAACACACAGACACGTTTAGATTCGACAACAGGATATGACAAATTTTTTAACATTTCAAATATTATAAACAACAAGAGAATACCCATAGCTTAGCGTAATTTACTAATATAGGACCAATAACACGTAATATTTATTGCCAATACTTATTTTTGTATTCCTAAATAGACGACCATTTTTTTTTTTATATTTGTGATGTGTGAAAGCGATTATTCAAATCGATTCCTTTTTTGTAATTTATTTACGGAATTTAGCAAATCGATTGATGGAAAGTAAAACAATTTATGTAATACTCTATCCAAATAATAAGTTTATTTTGGTTTGGTTTGATTGGTTTTGTTTGGTTGGTTTGGTTTGGTTAAAATTGTTAAGTGTGTATTCTGCCTATGGCTAGTCTATGTGTACGAGTCTATGGAATCTGACTGATTGTCAAGTGTGAAGTGAATCTGGTGCAGGAAGACCGCTATAAAATAAATATGTGATCCTAGAAATATAATCTTTCTCTAATAGTAATACCCTCAATATTATCATAAAAAAAATATCCCAAAAATGTATGAAGGCTGGGTGATCTCCTTTTCCACCTCTACACCATAAAGTGCTACAAAACCTAAACCTACCTTATCTGACAGCAGTAACAGTCATTTCCTTCTGAAAATTTGGATAAAGAGTTGTACTTATATGTACCATCTACAGTCCTCAGGCCAAAGTATCAGTCCGCAGTCTCAGTCTCAGTCCCCAGTCTCAGTCCGCAGTCCGCAGTCTTTCCTCAGTCTCAGTCCTCAGCTGTCACAGTTCTTAGCTGTCATAATCGTGAAATCTTTAACGGAACGCAAAATATGGATGTGAGCGCTGTGAGCCATAATTTTCTAGTACGGAATGAAGCCATAATTTTCTAGTACGGAATGAAGCCATAGATTTCACGATTATGACAACTAAAAACTGTCATCAGGTTATTTGACAGCGCTCACGGTGATATTTATTTGGGGCATGGTGTCGGTGTAATTGTAATCGCAAGATGGCGCATGTCATGACGTCATCTATGACGATTCAAGGGGCATCGATATCGCGTTTGTGATCGCGCTCAAGCTAACTCGGAACGGGTTTATGGACGCTCAAATCGTTTACAGCCTATCTCGAAACGCGGCCAACGCCAAAGTCAATGTCAAATATTGTCAAAGTCAAAAAAAAGTCAAAAGCAGTCAGTCAGCTTGTATCATGGATGATGGAGGTAGGAAAAAAAATAAAGTCAGTGGCTTGTATGTATTCAAGTTCTTCAAGTTAGTTAGCTAAGCTACTAATATCTAATCTGTGATTCAAGCAGCACAAGTATAGTATAATGTACTCTGTGGCACAAGTATTGTAGTGAAAAAGCGTTTGTGGGTTAATTGTAACTGAAAACTATTTATTTTCAATTTTTAATATTTCTGAATGTGATTGTGTTGATTTTTGATCAGCAAAGTTCGATTGACGAGTTCATGTTAAAGTAATATATTCATTGACGTCTTGAAAACCGAAAATAGAAGCACCATGGATGTTGATACTATCGTGGAGAATTATGAGACCGACTCAGAAGTCGACGAGAGCGAGGGCGATGAAGGTTCGATTTTGGAAGCTGAAACTATGAGTCAGCTAACAGAGATCGTGGACGATGACGACTTACGCAGTGTGCGGAGCCGACACGCAGGAGCCAAACGAATTCCCAGTGTCTTTAAAGAAAACAGTAAATCATCAGAAGCAGTAGCTCAAATAAATTTTGCTTTGTCGGCAAACAAATTGTTAGATGAAAAGCTGGAGAGACTGGAGAGAGTTCTCCTGTCACGTCTAAATGAGTGTCGGCAGAAACTTAAAGTGGTACAAGACAGTGATGGTACACAGAACGATAAAAATGAAATTTTCCGCTACGTCAGTTGTGGCAGACCCTACTTCAAGGATCGACAGAACTTCCCGGCTCCAGATAATGAAGATGCTAAAATGGCAAAATCTCAGATGTATGACTTTTCCTTAGTAATTTCAGCACCGGGCTGGACAGTCAAAGATAAGTCTCAATTGGTTAGTATGATCCACAAAATGTCAATAGATGTTAAAAAACAAGAGCTGCACTCGAAAATAACTGAGATAAGACGCTCTAATAAACCGAAAAAAGATGTGGAAAGAGAAGTAAGGGCTATTAGAAAAGAAATTGACAGGGTAAGTAAATTGCCTTTGAGTAAAGTAGCTCTTCCATTAGATCAGGAGTATGATTGGGAAATGATAACAAATAAGTTAAACAGGAGGCACACAGCACATGAGTATCAAGCACTCTGGAAGTTATTCTTCCATCCTTCAATTAGCAAAAATGGTTGGGGCACCGCTGAACATGCCATGTTGCAGAAAATTGCTCTCCGGCATTGTAAACAAGATTGGGATAAAATTGCTGATGAACTTAACACTGGCAGGACTGGGTATCAGTGTTTTGTATACTTTCGCACAAATATGAGCAACTCGTTTACTGGAACTAAATGGAGTCCTGAGGAAGTCACATACCTTAAAAGATTGATAGAATATTACAAAGAAGATAATTACATTCCATGGGGAAAGATAGCTGCAGCAATGGAAAACCGAACCAAAATCCAAATCTATAATAAGTATATAAGACTCATTGAACAAAGGAAAGGCAGGTTTCTTTCTGAAGAAGATGCAGTTATTCTTAATTGTGTGGAGAGATTTGGAACAAATTTTAGGAAGATGACTGCTTTTTTACCTGGTCGATCTATGATCCAAATTCGTGCCAGATATCAAGTCTTGAGCAAAATGAGAGTATCAACTGTGTGGACTGTTGAAGACGATAAGAAACTTGTGCAATTGATGTCCAACCCAGAGTCAAGCGTAAACTTTTCAACAGCTACTCAATTTTTTCCAGGCAGAAACAGAACAAAAATTAGATCTAGATTTATTACCTTAGTAAAATGGATGAAGAAACATCCACATTTAGATTTGGCACATGCACCACGACGAGGTGCCCGGCGCCTGAATCATGGGCAAGCCAGTGAAAACCTGAATGATGCAGTAGAAAATTTAAAAAATTCGTTGATTACATCAGTCGAAAATAAGGCTAAGAAAAAGAAGATAACTGAACAATCCTCACACAAAGACTTAAATGATGCTATAGTTGTGATGATTGTGAATTGTGTAATAAAACAAAGAGAAGAAGCAGCCAAGAGAGCTCCTGTAGATTATCGAATAATTTTAGGTCCTGATCATGTTGTGTCATTTGCAGACTTAAATATTACAAACCTGCGCAAAACTATTATATTATTAAACGCTAGTATAGATGAGGCTAGATATCTGGGCAGCTTGTACACAAAAGACTATGCTAGTTTAGGTGATAGTACTCATGATGTTTCTTTAGTTAAAGTAAAGTCATATTCTCGACAGATGTTTAGCCAATTTCGAAGATCTGCTGAATCTCCTAATGTTTGGGGAAATCCTACTCTTTTTCTATGGATGGGAAATAGGTTAATCCAACGGACCTACGTGATGCCTCCACAACTGTCAACCATAAGTGGTGTTAGAGCAATTATGTCATGTGTGTTGGCACTTGGTCAATACACTGAAAGTATAAACCTACATGTACTTAGCAAACGGAACATATTATTGAAGGAGTGTTTAGCTGTGGCATTTGATCGCTTCTATGTTTTGTTCACATGGCCTATGATCTTATCAAATGAAACACCTACTGAATATAGTATATTAACAACTCCAAGAACCAATTCCGTTTTTGCCAGACCACCAACATTGCCAGCTGCGCCAGCAGTTACAATTAATGTTAAATGTATAAAGAAATATAAAAATAAAAACGTCACGGAAGTAATTGATCTGAATGAAAATGTGGCTAAGAAAAATGATGGAGTTGTTGAGGCGCAAATAGAGGCTGGTAATAAGAAGAAAAAACCACAACTCTGATGTATAATTATTGAATTGACAATATGGGCCTATGCACACCACGTTTTTTAAACGCGCCGTCGACGCGCGTTTGTAGCGATAAAGACGCGATACGCACGCAAGTCAGACGCAGCCTGTAGACCTTTGCACACCTGTATAAATACAGACGCGCGTGTGTAGCGATACAGACGCGATGCAAACGCGCGTGTGTAGCGATACAGACGCGCGTGTGTAGCGATACAGACGCGAAACAGACGCGCGTGTGTAGCGATACAGACGCGATACAGACGCGCGTGTGTAGCGATACAGACGAGATGCAAACGCGCGTGTGTATCGATACAAACGCGCTGGCATTTTGCGTTTTTAAGCAGAACCTCGTCAACAGTAGCAAGATGGCGTCGGTCGAGACAGCATTCAATCAACCCCGTCCGTAGGGAAGACGCGCGCGCTAGCGCTCATATCGGTGTCGCACGTTTGAATCGATACACACGCGCCGGTGCCGCGCGTTTGTATCGATACAAACGACAACAAACTGCTCTGCAGGATAAAAACGCGCCGGCGACGCGCGTTACCAAAACGCGCGTTTAAATAACGTGGTGTGCATACGTCCTATATTTTCTTCAATGTAACATTCATATCAACTCTGTGTGACTGTTTCTCTGAATATTATATTGTACATCTTTAGGTTGCGAGTAAGGTGTAATGCGAATAAATAATGAATAATGATGCTTGCGTTTCAATTAAAATGCATGAAACAAAACCAAGTCATACCCAAGTTAATAATTCAACAGCTTTCTCAACAAATGGCATTTTCTGTTGATTGCAATCAAAGGTCTATCAAGCGGCAAAATAAACTCAACACATATTAAGCGTATCCGCGCGCGTGCCCGAGGATGCGCGGGCGCCCAATTTTTAACCCCCGACGCAAAAACGACGGGGTGTTATAAGTTTGATGGGTCTGTGTGTGTGTCTGTCTGTGGCATTGTAGCGCCCGAACGGATGAACATATCTTGATTTTGTTTGAAAGTAGAATTAGTCGGGAGTGTTCTTAGCTATGGGTGCTTACATAAAGAAACAGGTTTCCGGTACAGACAAATCTGTACGGGTCGGTACCGAATCGGTACAGTGTTGACTCGCATAAAGAAACAGGTGAATCTGTCCTTAGTGACACCAGTAAATGCTTAAACCCGTATGGCTCGGTCCAGGTAGTCGGCACCGACAAGTTACAACCTGTTTCTTTATAAGTGAGTGAATAGAATATATTGAAATATTATATCTGCGCCGGTCGGTACCGACCCGTGTTTGCGCGGAACCCATTATAAACTCGTTTTAGTGTGTCTATGTTTATGTTATTTTCTTTAGCTATGATATAAGTGATTTTTCCTCTGTTTTTTTTGAAAGTTTGACATTACAAACAATTATTGAAGAGAAAAGTCGTTTTTATTCAAAACTCCTCATTAAATCACCTGATGAAATCCCGAACATGGTCCTTCAAGCCGGATTGGAAGATTTTTCTTCGATCAGCTAATTAATATAAGGATTTGAAGAGAATAGGTGGAAAACTCGTAATTTGAAGCGAAGGTGATATTCATCATAAGTTCCACCCAACACTCTGTTATCAGGTTGTATTTATTAGGTAACTAGCCGGTAATAAGCAGGTTAGTACCATCATACATTATACTTTATCATTGTACGACTTAAGACTTATTGAATTGAACTCTATCAGTGCTTACAAAACTGTATAATTGATCAGACATTATTGTGTTAATCTTGTATTAATCACAGTTATTTCTACCTTTTAAAGAGTAGCCATAAAATAGCTGCATTATCATAATATTATTAGGTAGGTAACAGTCACCGAGTCATTTATACAATGTAATCACATCAAAGTTAGGTAGGTTCAATCAGTCAGGTATCGTAACAGCTATAGGCGCTATTAAAATTGTAAACATTCCAGGTTGACAACATCAGCTTCCGCAATGCCAGAGGATAAGGAACTGGTTAGAAAAAGGGCGAGTTTCAAGGGAAGGGTAACCGTATTCTTAAATTATTTGAATTCATTGAAACCTTCTATAACTCCTTCAGAGGGTAATGAGTTGCAATTGCGTTTAAATAGGCTTGAGTCGTTGTATAGCCAATATGACGAGGTGCAATTAGCATTGGAATGTAGCACTGATAATTTGGATGCTCAAATGTTAGAACGTAGCGAGTTTGAGTCTCATTATTATAAAGCCCTAACTGAAGCTCAGAAAGTGCTCGATGATTTTAAGAAGAAAGATCCAGTTGTTAGTGAGTGTAGTGAGTGTGTAAGTGCACGTTCAAATAATCACAGGTTAGTTAAATTACCGACTATTCAGTTACCAAAATTTAGCGGTTCATATGTGAATTGGTTGGAATTTCACGATACATTCGTCAGCCTTATTCACTCTAATGACGACATAAACGCAATAAATAAATTTCATTATTTGAGATCATCACTAGAAGGTTCAGCAGCCGTGGTGACAAACTCAATTCAGTTTTCTGCCGCCAATTATTCAGTCGCTTGGAAATTACTCTGTGACCGGTTTGATAATAAACATATGTTGATTCAACACCATGTTTCAGCGTTATTTGATATTGAGACGATCAGTAAGGAGTCATCTGTGAATTTAAAAGCGTTAATCGATCAAATTAATAAAAACTTGCGTGCCTTGGAATCTCTTGGCGAACCCATTAATTCCTGGGATACTTTACTCATTCACGTTCTAAGAGGCAAGTTGGACAATAAAACTTACCGTGAATGGGAAGAGTATAAGGGTCGCCTAGACAAGAATTGCAAGATCACACTTACTGAAATGCTTACATTCATTAAAAATCGTGCTGACTTACTTGAAACTTTAGAAATGTCAAGTTCAACAACTGTTTCACATTCAAACCCTCGTAAAAACAATGTTAAAACAATGGTAATACAGGATTCCAACAATCAGGTGACTAGTTCGTCTAAACCTAGGAGTTGTGTCAAATGTAACGGCGAGCACAAATTAAGCAGTTGTCCTCAATTTTTGGCGTTGAATAACGAAACACGGTTACAATTGTTACCAAAATATAAGATTTGTTACAATTGTTTGTCTTCAGGACATTACGCTAATACCTGTAAACAGGCAGGTTGCAAAATATGTCGCCGCAAGCACCACACTCTGGTGCATGTTGCAGATCATTCGAAGAAGTCAGAGTTGGCTACTACTTCTGCTAACAATGATAATGCGACCAGCGGCCCGTCAGCTTCTAGTACAGGCTTATCACTTTCTGCGAGTGTTGAACGTGGTGACGTATTGCTATCCACGGCTTTAATTAAGATTATTGGTAGAAACGGCCAGCAATACGTTAGGTACTCGTGCTGTGCTTGACAGTGGCAGCACATCATGTCTCATGACTGAAAGACTGTACAATCAACTAGGTTTAACTGCGAATTCTGTGAACAGCTCCATATTAGGTATTAATAATTCTTCATCACATATCAATAAAATGTGTCCAGTCTCAATAAGATCTTTAGACAATAACTTCTCCATTACCATTCATTGTTTTGTTCTACCTTCAATTACCGATAATATTCCGAGTAGACATGTCGACTTATCAAAATTAAAAATTCCATCTAATATTTGTCTGGCTGACCCTACTTTTACTCACCGGCCCCAATAGATATGTTGCTCGGTGCTGACATCTTTTGGGAGTTATTGGGATCCCGAAGAATTAAGTTAGGAGACGGACAGCCTATTCTTTGTGAAACTAGGCTAGGGTGGCTGGTTTCAGGCCCAACTAAAATTAGTTATTCTTCGATGCCATTAAAAAAGGTAAAATGTAATTTTACAAATATTGTCTGTGACAATGATGATGAATTTAATAATGGCATAAATAATCAACTCACAAAGTTTTGGCAATTGGAAGAGGTCTGCACTACATCAGTATATTCGCAGGAAGAGAAAATATGTGAGGAACATTTTATAAATAATACTACACGTTTGGAAACCGGGCAATTTTGTATTCGAATTCCACTGAAATGTTCCCCAGATTTGTTAGGTGAATCCTTTCTAAGGGCAAAGCATTGTTTTTATTCTTTAGAGCGTAGGTTCAAAAGCCAGCCTCTACTGTCTAAGATGTATAAAGAGTTCATGGCAGAGTACGAAAGTCTAGGGCACATGTCGAAATGTAAAAATGTTGAACATTCTGCTCATTACCTCCCACATCACGGAGTTTTGCGTGAGAGCAGTGTCACCACTAAACTAAGAGTGGTTTTTAATGCCAGTAGCGTCACTACTACAGGTACTTCCTTTAATAGTATTCAGATGGTCGGACCTGTGGTACAGGATGACCTTTTATCGATATTATTACGTCTTAGACAACATAAATATATTATTAATGCTGACGTGGAGAAAATGTACCGGCAGATAGTGGTTCATCCAAATGACAGACACCTCCAACAAATCGTCTGGCGTGATGACCCGTTAATTCAATTACAAACGTACCAGCTTAATACCGTGACGTACGGTACGGCCAGCGCTCCGTACCTTGCAACGAGGTGTGTTAAACAGTTAGGTTTAGAGTGCAGTGATAAAAGGGCTGCTGAGGTCATTCTACACGACTTCTACGTCGACGATTTGCTGACGGGAGGAGATGATATCAATGAAATAAAAGATCTGCGTCATAAAGTAACTTCTACTCTTGCTTCAGCTAGAATGAACCTAAGGAAGTGGAAGTCAAATGACATGCGTTTGTTGATTGGTACTGACTGTCCCCAATCTTCACTCGACTTGAATATTGGCGGATCTGAGTCTTCCAAAACTTTAGGTGTGGGTTGGCAATCACAATCAGATCAACTTTATTTTCCCATTAGTCAACCAATTATTTGTAGCGATACAAAACGTGACATGCTTTCGACTATATCACAAATTTTTGATCCTTTGGGGCTCTTAGCTCCAGGTATTATAGTGATGAAGATGTTACTTCAAAAACTATGGTTATATAAACTGTCATGGGACGAACAGCTACCGCCGGACATTAGGAGGATTTGGTCTGACCTAGTTAAGAATTTACCTAAACTAAATGAAATTTATGTTCCTCGTTGTGTTTTCATTGATTCTATGAACCTTTTAGAGTTTCACGTTTTCACTGACGCGTCTGAACGAGCATACGGAGCATGCTTATACGTTCGCAGTGTCAACAGTGAACATCAAGTGTTAGTACGTTTATTGTTAGCTAAGAGTCGTGTTGCTCCTCTTAAACCAACAACCATTCCCAGACTTGAGCTTTGCGGTGCTCTGGTCGGAGTCAGAATGTATGAAAAGGTGGTCGCATCATTACGCTTAAACACTAGACCGCGTACATTCTTCTGGACAGACTCCACTGTCGTCCTAGGATGGCTTAAAATGTTGCCAATTAAGCTGCAGCCTTTCGTTCGCAACAGAGTTGCAGACATTTTAGATAAGACTGGCAACTGCGAGTGGAGACATGTCCCAACCGACCAGAACCCCGCTGATTATGTCTCTCGAGGAGTAGACATCAATTTATTACCTTCTTTAGATGATTGGTGGTCTGGTCCAGGTTTTTTAAAGAATGACGTATCTTGTTGGCCTTCTCGATTTACACAATCCATTGATGAATCTTTGCCGGAAATTAAACCAACTGTCACTTTACATGGTACAGTAAACGATAATGTAGCAAGTGAATTTCTTAACTTTAACCGGTTTTCGAGTTTCTTAAGGCTTCAGCGTTCAGTAGCATACGTTTTACGTTTCATTGCTGCATGTAAAAAACTATCTGTTTATGGTCCCTTTAGTAGTGATGAACTACAAAATTCTTTAAATTTGATTATTCGAATAAGTCAAAACGAGTCTTTTATTGAATACAAATTGTTACTCCATAACAGACAATTGCCAAAGAAAAGTGCATTATTGAAATTTAACGTCTTTCTGGATGAACATAAAATTCTGCGACTTCGAGGTCGATTACAAAACTCGGATTTACCATACGAAAAGAAATGTCCAATTCTTTTACAATCGAATCATCATTTTACAAAGTTACTGTTTGAGTATGAACACAAAAGGTTGTTCCACGCTGGGCCCCAGTTGCTGTTGGCTTCCATACGGGATACATACTGGCCCATAAGAGGTCGCAATTTAGCCAGGTTGTGCTACCGTAGATGTGTACGTTGCTGTCGTCTCAAAGGTCAAACAGTCACACCGATCATGGGTAATTTACCACGGCAGCGACTTCTAGGTGGAGGTTTCCCTTTTGAAAATATTGGCTTGGATTATGCCGGTCCCATACAATCTGCAGTTAGACAGGGTCGTGGTTGTAAATTAGTGAAGGTGTATATCGCAATTTTCGTTTGTTTCACGACAAAATCAATACACCTTGAACTAGTCGGTGATTTAACTAGCAATACTTTTATTATGGCACTTAAGCGATTCATCTCGCGTAGGGGTAAACCGGTTAACATATATTCCGATAATGGCACCTCGTTTGTTGGTGCATATAATGAACTATCAAAGTTTCTTAAAACTAATTGCGACTCATTGTCCGAGGGGATGGCTAAAGAAGGAATTAATTTTAACTTCATACCTGCATACTCACCTCATTTTGCTGGCCTTGCGGAGGCTGGTGTCAAGTCAACAAAGCATCAGTTAGTCAGAGTGTTGGGCCTTTGTAATCTAACTTATGAAGAACTTTACACTACGCTGGTCCAAATAGAAGCTATATGAAACTCCAGACCACTGACTCCTCTTTCATCGAATCCTGAAGACTTGGCACCATTGACACCCGGACATTTTTTAATTGGACGTCCTATGACATCTCTGCCGACACCTGATTACCATAACCACTCCACCAGCTCCTTATCGAGATTTCAACGTGTTGAGCAACTTCGACAACATTTTTGGAGCAGATGGAGCAAGGAATACAAATCGGAGCTCCAACTCAGAACGAAATGGCGCACATCTAAGGGCTCGTTGAAGCTGAACTCTCTGGTACTTCTGAAAGAAGATAATATGCCGCCTCTGAGGTGGAAAATGGGCCGCATTATAGCTACCTATCCTGGTCCCGATGGCGTCATCAGAGTCGCAGACGTGAAAACCTCTAATGGACTGCTCCGGCGATCATTCAGTAAGATTTGTCCACTGCCCATATACCCTGAGTCTGACCATTCGGGTTGAAAGACAGGCTTTCAACGCCCGGGGGTATGTTTGCGCGGAACCCATTATAAACTCGTTTTAGTGTGTCTATGTTTATGTTATTTTCTTTAGCTATGATATAAGTGATTTTTCCTCTGTTTTTTTTGAAAGTTTGACATTACAAACAATTATTGAAGAGAAAAGTCGTTTTTATTCAAAACTCCTCATTAAATCACCTGATGAAATCCCGAACAACCCGTACAGATTTGACTGTACCGGAAACCTGTTTCTTTATGTAAGCACCCTATGTTTGATAAGAATCAGTCCAACATGGCCGCCGCCACAAAATGGCGGCTTACATATTTATTCAACAACTCCCTCATTACGTGTATCACATGAAAGGCCTTGACTAGTTTCGCTATCAACGAAATGGGGTTTAAAAAAAAACGATTTTTCATTAAAAAACTTTATTAAAAAAGATGAGCTTAGTCCCGGAATGTCTATGTATCGACAACATAGTTTGGATGAACTACTAGTAGGGGATCGTCTTCGACTTCTTGATCTGAGGACCTCTGTGACGCCTTGAGGCCCGTGGTTGAAAGCGGGATTATAACTTGGTCCTGAAAACAAAGAAAAAAAATTAGTAAATTAGGCGGACCACGGTACATGAATGGGTTAGGGAAAATTATACTTTTTATCCCAGTTGTACGATTCCGTGAGATCATTTCAAACCTCTACAAGGATGAAGCAATGTGCAATAACTACATTACGTGTATATTTTTTATCACATTTCCACTAAAATTATCGCCCTGAGCTTCAGTTTCATTACATGGCACCAACCGCAAATGTAGTCTCTATTTCACCGCATAATTAAACTTAATAATATTTTATAGAGGAAAGATTCGATTTTTTGTTTGATTGTGAGTTACGATTTAACTCTGAAACTACTCGACCAATTTTAAAAATTCTTTCATCAGTAGAACTAGTGGTAAAAAAAAAACAACACTAGTTCCATTCTTTTCAGATTCTCTCAAAATGGAACTAGTGATTATAAAAATCAACACTGGTTCCATCATGGTACTGTTAATGTTACTAGTGGAACTAGTGATAAAAAAAAACAACACTAGTTCCATTATTTTCAGATTCTTTCAAAATGGAACTAGTGATTATAAAAATCAACACCAGTTCCATCATGGTACTGTTAATGTTACTAGTGGAACTAGTGATAAAAAAATCAACACTAGTTCCATTATTTTCAAATTCTCTCAAAATGGAACTAGTGATAATAAAAAACAACACTAGTTCCATCATGGAACTGTTAATGGTACTAGTGACAATGAACCAAAGCTACATCGTCTATTGATATCATGCAATTTAGCCGAGTTATCTCAATTTTGCGGATGAAGTCGCGGGCGAAGTGCTAGCGCTTATATTTATAGTTCATCCCTATAGAAATGGAAACAAAAGCACAATTACTGTTCCACAAAACCATGCAATATTAGTGAAGTGATTGACCTGGTTAAACCACCTTTACTCTGGTGCTTGGATCGTCAATATGAGGGGTTTGATGCTGAATGTGCACTTATCAAACTGAGTGTGTTTTAACAAGAAACTACTGTTCTCATGCTGAAAATCGTGTAAAATTGTTTTAAAAGAAATTGGTTGTCTGTAAAGTCGGTTTACGGACGATAGTTTAACGTGACAACGTCATAACAAAACATTGATGAAATGATTGCATACATACGCTCCGATCGTAACGTTACAATGAGCGTTACGGGACACTTTCGTGTGTGCAGCCGGCGTTCATCGATTTATTAGACGTTGTCACGTCAAAAATATAGTAAGCAAAAGGTTTTTATTTTGACCCATTGTGATAAAATTCTATCACAATGGGTCAAAATAAAAACCTTTTAAACCACACTCATTTTGAGAAGTGCGCACTTTGCCTCAAGTGCACAATCTGCGTCAAACACTTCACTTCTGTTTAAACGTTCGTAAAACGGATGTCATGTTATAAATCAGTTAAAAGTCGAACTTACATGGTACATGAGCCTATCAATGACCTTCTCGACTAACGTCTTCCTCTCAAGTAGTTCGTCTTCATTTTCGATCTGACCTTGACCCACCAGTTGTTCTAGGTACCAGCTCACGAGCGCACTCTTGCGCATACCAGCACTCTCTTCTCCTGTAAAATAATATCAATAAAATATAATTAAATAATTATAACTGGGGGACGCCTTTGCGTCTTTCGCGTCCCCCGACGGTACAGGCTAAATAAAAAAATATTGCTTGTACTATTATATGGAATCTTCTTAAAACTTATAGATAGAGCTGCTGAGGTGTTCCACCACTTTTTGCTAGCTGGAGAAGTAGCATCCAGCAGCTCTGGAAGGGCAGACAATTTAGGGGAGTGTCTTATGTGAATTGACTATGAAAACTAGTTTTCCGTTTTAAATTAAATGCTCTTAAGGTCCATGTTCACCAAAACTATAACGGTCTTATTATCTAAAAACAGCTATTTAAGGGACATATTCCCCTACAAAAATTTGTTTTAAACACACACAGCTGTTTTTAGATAATCCTACCGTCATCTTTTTGGTGAACATGGACCTAAGGCGAATACAGGAGCTAAACGCGAGTTTTATAATGCCTGAAAGTATATGATTCACACCAATAAACAAAACCAGAAAAATATATATTCTTCAGGATATATGCTAGTATCATAGTTAGTAGTATTTTACTCAACAAAAAAAATCACACGAACTTATCTTTGAAAATTTCTTTTAACGAGTAAAAACCATACTAAAATACATGTGATCATTCTGATTTTTTGGCAAATATTCTATTCTAAGTAGCAACATATTAGCATCATAGTGTTGTATTTTTAGTCCAATCAATAGATTTTTTTGTAAATCGATCAAAACCACTCATTTCGCACCTTCGGCTCACTGTGCTCACTAACGCCGGGTGCGTACTGAACCTTCCGTTTCGGTAAATGCATTACTTGTCAATTGTTACTATTCAGTCTATCCCTTCAATATTGTATTTATTCATTCAAATAGCACATATCACATACCTCTGGTTTCCGCCTCAATTTCCTCTTTCCTCATGTACACGACTAACATATCACTCAGAGATTTGTACTCTTCGAAAGACAGCGTCAGTTTCTTTTTAGGAGCCGAGTCGCCGTTCACTGGGGCATCTGAAAAGAAAACATTGGTATTTAAATAGTTTATCTTTAGATTATTATTGTTTAAGGGCGCTGTGTGTTATGTCCAGCGATATTTATTTTGTGTCGCGAAGTATGATTTAAGTGTTTTATTATGTGATGGACCATTTCCAAACGTACCGCCGTTAGTGCCACCATTAGGTAGTTCTTGATCAACATCCATGCTGGGCTCGTACTGAGGATCGTCTTCATCCAAGTGGATGTCAGGCTGCTCCACACGGATGATCGACTTGTTCAGCAATCTGCAAGCAACATCTTTATATTAATTATTGCTGGGAAACGACATTTTTTTGGGGTGAAAAATATATTTTACGCACTAACTCAAAGATGTTACGTACTTAAAACAATGTTGGACGCATTTAATAGTAAACTGGTGTATTTTGTTAGAAAATATGGCAATACTAAATGTCTCACGTGTATGTTTTATAAATTGTAACCGAGCAACATCGTTATGTCATCTGTCATTGTCACTTGCTTAAAATTTGTTCCTCGGACTATGGGCGTTCCCTCGGTCAATCCTGAATTATTGTATCTAACAATATGTAATTAATTAGTGTAGATAATAATCTATATTTTGATGAATATAAATTGAATATTATCTGCCAACGTTATGGTGTAATTATTTTTGAAGAATCGTTACGAAGAAGCTCCATTTTTCCACTAGCACCTGTCACTCATTCTAACAGGTTTTGGTCCCAGATCGAGGAGAATTGTTACAAGGTACGATAGATTAAGAAATACACCATGACAAACGGAAATCAACCCGGCGCCGGCGATGGCAGCGCGGCCCGCGCGCACGAGGCGCAGCCCCACGCGCAATCTCGTGCACATTCGGACCATGCGCCCATGCTCGGTGGGGGAATACATATCGAACGGCTTGAGGGAGCCTCTAATTACAATTCCTGGAAATTTTCTATGAAAATGTTGCTCACCCTAGAGGGGTTATGGAGTTTTGTCACTGGCGATGAGAATTGCGCCGCGCGCGATGCCCGTGCGCTGGCCCGCATCTGCCTTTCAGTGCAATCAACATGTCATCAGTACGTGAGAGACGCTAAATCGAGTAAACAAGCCTGGGATTGCCTTGCCAAAATTTTTGAAGACCGCGGACTATACAGGAGAGTCCTGTTATTGCGAAAATTGCATCATGCCGACCTGTCAAATTTTTCTTCGATGACAGAATACATTCAGCATGTTATGAACCTCGTGCAACAGTTGGCAGACATTGGAAAAGTCATAGACGACTGTGAAGTTGCAGAAATCTTGCTCAGTGGACTTAGTCAAGACTACGAGACGCTTGTTTCAAACCTGGAGACTGTTTGTATCACAAACACGTTGTCTAGTGAACTTGTAAGAACACGGTTACTACAGGAGGAATTTCGAAGAAACAGCACAGATAGCGCCAACCACGGCAGCAATTCAGCGACTGCATTCAGCGTTCAGAAACCAAAAGTCATCTGCAATTTTTGTAAAAAACCTGGTCATGTCAAATCGAAATGCTTTCGGTGGAAGAAGATACAGAAGAAGGAGAAGCCTGACACCAGGGCCTTCACTGCAACGGCCACAGCATTCTTCGCAGGCAACACCAAGGACTGGTATGTGGACTCGGGCTGTTCTACACATATGTGCAATGACAGAAGTGCTCTTACGAACTTTAAGGACATTAATTTAAACCAGAGTGTCACTATTGCTAATAATGATAAGTTAAATATAACTGGAGTTGGTAATGTTAATATGAAAATAGGATCTATGGTAAGAAAAATTGAAAATGTTTCTTATGTTCCTCAACTATCTACCAATCTCTTATCTGTAAGTAGTATGACACAAAAAGGTTTTGTAGTAACTTTTACAAAGGATAGATGCAACATTTATGATAGATGTAAAATTTCTGGCAACCCTATTGCTACTGCTTCTAATAATAATGGCATTTTCAAACTTGACAGTGAGGTATGTATGTTAGGAATGGAAGGTATGGTATCTTCGCCAGAAGTGCACTCTTCTATGCCCCTGTGTAATAGACAGGAGTCACAGAGTGCTAATGTTGCTGCCTCAGTTCCCATTGATGTCTGGCATCGGAGACTTGGACACCTGAACACCCAGGGTTTGTATAGGTTACGAGACGGAGCTGCCACAGGTGTGTGCTTTCATGATGATAAGAATAGTCAAGCCTTGAAGAACTGCACTGCCTGCCTCGAGGGAAAAATGTCAGCGAAGCCCTACCCATCAGGCCAGGCGCATCGTGCTGAGAGTCCTCTCGAGCTGGTGCACTCCGACGTCTGCGGGCCAATACAAGAGGCAAGCTTTGGCGGGGCGAAGTACATCGTCACGTTCACCGACGACTTCACGAGGAAGTCATTCGGATACCTGATCAAGAATAAATCGGAGGTAATGCCATCATTTATTAATTTTAAAAGCTTAGTAGAGAAACAGTTGGGTTTGCCTATCAAAATTTTACGCAGTGATAATGGGGGGGAATATTGCAATCAGAAGTTTTGTGAGTACCTCAAAAGTGAGGGAATTATTCACCAAACGAGTGTGGCCTATTGTTCGCAGCAAAATGGCGTAGCTGAGCGACTTAATAGGATTTTGTTTGAGAAGGTTAGGTGTATGCTCCAGGGAGCCAATTTAGATAAAAGATATTGGGGCGAGGCAATTATGACTGCGATTTATCTCAAAAACAGGAGTCCAACATCAGCTTTAGGAGACATGACACCTGAGGAGAAGTGGTCCGGTCGTAAGCCTGATCTCAGCCACCTTCATACTTTTGGCTGTATAGCATACTCCCTACTTCCAGATCAGAAACGTCGCAAGCTTGATGCCAAGAGCCAGAAATATATTTTCGTTGGCTATAGCACGACTTCAAAAGGTTTTAGATTGAGTGACCCCCATGACCCCAAAAGGGTTATAACTTCCAGGAATGTGGCCTTTCTAGAGGAACGTTTTAGCAGTAATAATAATAATTCAAATATTGGCTCCAATAATAATGATTTTATTTCATATGACATGACATGCAACAATAACTGTGATATTTTATTGAAATGTAATAATAATATGAATGAAATGAATGTTAATAATGTGAATAATGATATTATTAATTTGGAATCTAATTTTGAACACCCTGTGATATCTGATGACGAACATAATTGTGATCTCAGTTCTAGTTCTGTGCCTTTATCGGTTTCAGGCTCTCTAGAAGAGGAGGAAGTCTACAATACGGGCAGTGAGAATGAGGCGAGCTTTGCTGAGTCGCCGATTGCGAATGCATTTATGGAAAATGCTTCTTCGGAATCTGGAGTGACGACAGCGCCAGGAGAGAGTGCCTCTGATCTGCCGCCTTGTTCTGCTTCTCGTCCCGTACGTAGTACTCGGTCGAAGCCGCCTATGAGGTATGCTGACTACGAGATTGATTATGGTCTATTAACACAGAAAAATATTATTGTAGAGCCAACAACTTATGACCAAGCTATGTCTGGTCCTCAGGCTGAACAATGGAGGGCTGCTATGCAATGTGAGTATGACTCTCTGATGGAGAATGATGTATGGAAACTAGTTGACAGACCACCTGGCGAAAATGTCATAAAATCCAAATGGGTTTTTAAGACTAAATATGACACATCAGCTAGATTTGATAAATT
Source organism: Xestia ashworthii (assembly GCA_950022955.1). Taxonomy (NCBI): domain Eukaryota; kingdom Metazoa; phylum Arthropoda; class Insecta; order Lepidoptera; family Noctuidae; genus Xestia; species Xestia ashworthii. The sequence goes on along the minus strand of OX465570.1, from coordinate 12,702,495 downwards.
TAAAGCTAGGCTTGTTGCCAGGGGTTTTACCCAAGTTCCAGGGGTAGATTTCAATGACACATTTTCCCCAGTGGTCAGACACTCTACAATGCGATTATTATTTTCTTTAGCTACAAAGCTCGATTTAAATATCGACCACATTGACGTAAACACAGCGTTTTTAAATGGTAAGCTTAAAGAGAAAATAATTATGGAGCCTCCTCCAGGCTTCAGTTCTGGTGATAAAGTTTGTTTATTACAAAAAGGAATTTATGGCCTTAAACAGGCTAGTAGAATTTGGAATGATAGAGTTCATGAACTATTATCTGAAAATGGTTATAAACAATCAAAATGAGAACCCTGTGTTTACACAAAGAAATCTGAAAATGACATGATAATAATAGCATTGTATGTCGATGATTTTTACTTATTTTATTCGAAAGATAGTAAAAATATTAAGGATTTACTTACCTTACTAGAAAGTAATTTCAAAATTAAGCACTTAGGCCCATTGACTAGCTGTCTTGGTATGCGTGTTACAAGAGATAGAGCAAATAGAGTTTTGAAACTAGACCAATGTGAATATATAAAGAAGTTGCTTTTACGTTTCGGCATGCAAAACTGTAAACCTGTGTCAACACCTATGGTATTAAATCCTAAATTATGTAAATGTGAAACTGAAAGTCTACAGGATGATGTATATAACTACAGAGAGCTTTTAGGAAGCTTGATGTATATAGCTGTATGTACTAGGCCGGATATAGCCCATACCTGTAGTCAATTAGGACAATTTTCTAATTGTTTTGACAAAAATCACTGGTTAGCAGCCAAACGTGTACTGCGTTACTTGTCAGGACTATTGTTTATGTTTTCAAAACAGTAAAGACATACATATTAATGCGTTTGCAGATGCTGACTGGGGAAATAATATTGTAGACAGGAAGTCATACACAGGCTTTGTAATAAAACTAGGTGACCACACCATAAATTGGGAGTCTCGGAAGCAACGTTGCGTAGCGCTCTCAAGCACTGAGGCAGAGTATGTAGCAATAAGTGACACTTGTAAAGATATATGTTTTATGAAAAATTTCATGATTGACATTCTTGGAAATTGTAATGACATTAATGCTACACTGTTTAATGACAATCAAAGCGCACACAAACTTTTGGAATGTAAGGAGTATAGTTATAAAAGGACGAAACATATAGATATTCGTTATCACTATGTAAAAGAGTTAATATCAAATAAATTGATAACAGTTAAATATATGCCTACTGAAGCTATGTGTGCAGATATATTGACAAAGCCACTTGGGGCTACTAAACATAAGAAATTTGTGACTGATTTGAATGTTATGTAACGCTACATATTTTTTTTTTCTTTTGTTTGTTTTGTTTTATGTTCAGTGACTTAAGTAATAATTTAATACTTATGATTGTCTGTATTAATAACTATGAGCCATTTAAGGGGGCGTGTTAGAAAATATGGCAATACTAAATGTCTCACGTGTATGTTTTATAAATTGTAACCGAGCAACATCGTTATGTCATCTGTCATTGTCACTTGCTTAAAATTTGTTCCTCGGACTATGGGCGTTCCCTCGGTCAATCCTGAATTGTATCTAACAATATGTAATTAATTAGTGTAGATAATAATCTATATTTTGATGAATATAAATTGAATATTATCTGCCAACGTTATGGTGTAATTATTTTTGAAGAATCGTTACGAAGAAGCTCCATTTTTCCACTAGCACCTGTCACTCATTCTAACATATTTAAAGTTATGACATAATAAAATAGTTTTTAAAAATACTTGTGAAAAAGTTGGAACTTTGATCTGTAATATTTTCCGTAACTAGGTCGGCATGGTGTTGGATAAAAAAAAATCGCAATGACGGGGAGAACAAGTGCCTTTCGGGGGTCTTTTTACACCCTTTATGTAATGACACGGCCAGCATATACCTAGAGGTATTATATAGTGTACCAGACTGAGACCATCTCAGACAATAATCTGCATAGTCCTCATGTGTATTGACCAAGATTATGACTGGACTTCAAAAGAGACTTATGACCTGAGTTTGTTTTGGCTGTTTCTTCTCAGAGTAGTCAGGTACGAAACACTGGCCCGATCTAGTTTTAAAATAAATTAAAGTGTTTGTAAAAACCTACTTGCTAAACAAATATCATTTAGCTGCATCCGGCTGGACTGAAAGCCGACCCCAACACAGTTGGTAAAAGTCTAGGCAGATGATGTTTTACCTGTAGGCCTCGTGTACATGTTGCGGCGTGACATGTCCGCTGCAGTGCATCTTGGCCATGGCCTCAGCGAGGCGCACCATGGACTCGAGCTGTCGCACCGTGATGCGCCACGCTCCGCCGCCGCCCGCGCCGCCGCCGTCGCGCTGTCGCAGTACTGTGTAGTATTCTACGAGCAGCTTGCCGGCTTCCTGGCGATAATATACGTTTCATTTTAAATATAGAACCCACTTGATGACTGATTCGTCAAAATACAATCTCAGGTGCTTATCTGCATGGTCCTCATATTATGTCTAAGACAATGTCTCGAATCTAAAAGAGTCTGTGATTTCTAAGTTTGTTTCTTCTCAGCATATACCCAGATATGAAACGCCAATAAAGGGACTGTCCATGCTAAATAGCTGCTAAATTAAGTCATGTATGTAGCGTGATGTTTTGATAATACATACAGGCTAGTATGATGATTCACCTCTTCCACTGCCACTCTGCCAGACACTTTGTGTGGCAGAAACCCCCCAGACACATCTAAAATATTGGTATGTTGGTTGCTTTACGAGATAATTCTAGATTACGTGTGAGTCTCGAATGTTCCATTATAGAACTGTGAAACTGTCTAGAAGATACAAGAAAGTTGTGGAACTTTCTCGAAGGACAATGTTCTCTATAAGACTGTACAGCAAGACAGTGTGTTGCAAACAAAGTGATGTCAGTTTCGTAAACACGGTGTGCATTTTTTGAGCGTGTTTGATGTAAATGTTTGCGTGTATGCACAAAGCGAAGCGTAGTTTTGAGCTGGCTTCACTTTATTGTTCGCAACGCTGTGTCTTGGTTTTTTATTTGTTCTGAAGTGTGGTGGTGCAGTAGTGTATTTGTGTTTGAATTTTAAGTTTTTTGTGATTAAGTAATTTCGTGTTTATTCGGTAGGATTTAATTTATCCTATACGCAGCTCGTAACAGTATTTTAAGTTGTGAGTGAACTTACGTCAAGAAAAAAAAAACGGATACGCTTACGACAACAAAAAAAAAGTACATTTCATAGTTTAAATATTATGATAAAATATTTCTTACCTCAGTAATAATCGGCTTGAAGGACCTTGAGAACGCGATGTACCTCAACAGATCTTCTCTCGAGTAGACACAGTCGTACGTCTCCTCCTTATTACAATGCAGATCGACAATCTTCCTGGCTATAGCGTAGTCTACCATCTCGCTGCTCTCGTCTGTTAGAAAGTTGGACAAAACTTATAAAGCTGAGTAAAGGACACTCATAAGGGTTCTACGAGTAATAGACGAGCGGCACGTTGCCAACCGTAAATAAACTGCAGCCGTCGCCACCTGTCGGCGGCAGTCGTCGACTCGCTAGCTCGTCTGTAAGAACGCTAACTGACCACAACATGAGCTTGTACTTCCCGAAGTGATAGGCAGAAGTGTACCTAGCTAGTAGTACACCCAAACCAAACCAGTTCTGTCATAGGGTGACCTTTTTCATATACTTGGCAATAATGCTACTTTTGATAAATAGGGTAGATGGCAAAAAAATCTAATTAGTCCGTCAGAGAGATTTTCAAAAAATATTGTTACATCGGACCTACTAGAACATTCGAGAAAGCACGTGATTACAGTACGTGTACGTTGGAATTTCGAGAGCTTTCTATTATTATTAGTTTTAAAGTTAAGTAGGTACAAACTCGCGACCTCTTTATAAAAAGACAGAATTTCAACCTACGTACGCCTAGGGCATACGGTTCATATTTGTTTGTGTTGTACAAGTAGCTAGTAATAATAATTACCTACTACATTTTACCTACCTACCTACTCTTTTGTTAGTGTTTTTTATGACATTCTAGAATATTCGTGGTTATTCTGGTGTGTCTGTTGGCGAGTATAAATAGACCGCTCAGGGCCGCGACGGTCAGTCTTGTTTTGGCTATACAAAGAAGCGAATCGAAGTGAACTTGAAGTGCGATATCTAAGTGAATAATGAATAGTAGTGTATTGTAGTGTAGTTGTGATTAAGTTTAAATTGTTTTGTGATTAATAAAGTTATTGTGTTGTTTAATCGGTAGTAATTAATTTATCTCATACCCAGCTCGTAACAATATTTGAATCGTATTTTTTTTTGTAACCGAAAATAGACGAAGGTATGATGCTTTTGAAAATCTCAATACCTCACGCCGTGGTATAATTTTTTGTGCGTTCTGACGTCATGAGCCTCCACTTCCGAGTTTTGCTGCGTTTTATCTTTGTCAATACTCCTTGATTTATAAAAATAAAAAACACGTGTCCATTATTTTCCAATACCTACTCTAACCGACGGACTAAATAGATTTGCAATTTTTTGATAATAATTATGGTCGTCATGCCTAATATACGAGTAATTAATTAACTTTTTCCGTCTTACTGTCACGATATCGCGGCCGGTCCAAAAGTGTTCTCTGCGTCCCAAAGACTCGATATCGCGTCCTACGACTTCACGCGGTGCATATCGACATTTCGGGTGAGCGGGACGGCAAATATTAAGAACTCACCTATTAGTATGAAGAACAGGTCGAATCTCGACATGATGGGTGCGCTAAGCGCCACGTTCTGTTGTAGAGACTTCGCTCTGTCGTAGCGCCCGCCGATTGGGTTCGCAGCGGCGAGGATTGAGGTTCGCGCGTTTAGAGTTGCTCTTACTCCAGCCTAGAACAAATAGAAAACAATTTCTCTTGTCAATAATACTGTCCTCATCATCATCTGCCTAGCCTTTACCCAACTATGTTGAGGTCGGCTACCAGTCTAACCGGATGCAGCTGAATACCAGTATTTTACATGGAGCTACTGTCTACCTGACCTCCACAACCCTGTTAATACTGGGTAATACTATACCCCTTGGTAAGACTGGATGTCAGACTTTTTGGGCCACTGACTACTTGCAACGACTGTCAAAGATCTACAAATGACAATAATACTGTGCTCACATTTGAAATTAAGGTAATTTCAGTTAATACTCTGTCTTTAGATACTGGTTTTTCTGAAATCAACTTAATTGACAATTAAATAAAGTTGATATCCGTTAAAATGTGCTCAAGATTTTATATAGGCTTTACATACCTTGGCAATAGAAATAGTCTGCTGTTCCATAGCCTCGTGAATGGCTACCTGGTCGACGAGGTCCATCTTATCGAACTCGTCGATGCAGCACACACCGTTATCAGCCAGCATCAGCGCGCCCGCTTCTATCACGAAGTCGAAGGATTCTTCGTCCTGTACACAATATTGTTAGATAATTTGAATAACGAAAGAAAGTGGGTGTGGCAAAAGTCAATAGAAACATGCAGTCCTAGCAGAAAAATTGGGCTCTGAAGATCTGTTTTTTTTTTAACAGTAATTTAAAGTGAAAACTGTGTTTTTCGCGAGTAAATGCAGCAACCCCAGCTTATGTTAATAGAAGGCAAAATGAAGAAATCCGTAGTGATTCGTCGGGCAGTGTTATGGGGGAGTTTTCATAGAAGATTCTGAGTCTAGGTCGGAATCTAATAGTCTCTTGACAAGCTTGCCCTCTAAAATACTGTTTGGAGATTACAGTGACGTTATATAGTATACCTTCACGACGGCGGCGGTGAGACCGGCGGCAGAGGACGCCTTACCGCTAGTGTACACAGCGCGAGGAGAGATCTCGCTCACTTGTTTCAGTAACTGAGACTTGGCCGTACTCGGGTCTCCGACTATGCACACGTTTATGTCGCCTCGAAGAGTCGTGCCTGGGGGAAGGATACGTCTATATTACAAGAAAGGACGTTTCTAGACCTTTATGAACTTGGAGGGTTGTATTGATGATTTTAAATCTGTAACTACATACTGCTTACAGCCGCGAATCATATTTTTATCAACATACAACTTAGCACTAGCCTGAAAATTGCAGAAAAACGTAAGAAAATTTTCATTTCGCGGGCTATCCTGGAGCATCCACCTAAGTCTACTAAATAATTTAGTTAATCATATGAAATACAGCGCCTTCTTGACCTATAATCATACTGTAAGCGCTCAGTGATGATACGATGTTGTTGAGAAAACACTTTACAAGTATTGAAAAGTAAGTCTTCTAAATTGGGTACAAAGATAAAACGGATGGTAAGGGACCTAGACACCTTATTTTTTAATTTATCATTTTATTATGATTTTTGGTGGTCATTCATATACATATTTTGTCCTTGAGGAGTCATACGAAGAATAAACAAGTCTTTGGGGACTGCCGATAGAAGTCTGCTATGGGTTTTGCCCCACACGCCTAAGTGGTGCTACGCTGTAGCGGATCGGCTACGAGTGCTACGAGGCGTTAGGTGACGGTCTCGCGAGTTCCAATATTTTGTTCGCCCAAAAAGTGCTCAACGCGCCTAAAGAAGTTTTCACTTCAAAAATATATTGCTTACCATTGGCATACTTAACATTAAAACGTCGTAGTTCATACATACCTTCAATAGTGGTCTTAGCGACTCCACCAAACAACATGAGTAGTATGCCTCTCTTCACTTCGTTGTTTCCGTGGATGCTCGGGAACAGACTCGTGATCAGATTGTTGTAGAGATTGCGGTCGCGGGACATCTCGTACACCTGGTGATAGAGGGCTTTTGTAAGAAATGGATTTGCTATACTATTACAATGGGGGATTGGAAGCATTGGATATGCGATGCTGTTATGTCAGCACATTTAAAATAAAATCTTTATTAGCATAGCATAGCGCTCTACGGCACTTGTAACAAGATAAGTTTTCTTTTAATTAGAATTGGCCCACCCTATAAATTTCGGTTTATTCCGCACCTGACCCGAAATTAGAAAGAAATAGTACATTATGGTACAAGTGTGTAATGTTGGTGATTACCGCTGAGGCGCCATTGAGACCCGAGCCGTCAGGCGAGGGTCTTAAGAGAGCCGAGGACGGTAATCATCAACACGCACGTGTATCATACGACGTTTTTCAACACACTTGAGAATAATAGTACATTATGGTACAAGTGTGTAATGTTGGTGATTACCGCCGAGGCGCCATTGAGAACCGAGCCGTTAGGCGAGGTTCTTAAGAGAGCCGAGGATTGTAATTATCAACACACACGTGTATCATACGACGTTTTTCAACACACTTGAGAATAAAATAACACTAAAAATAACTATAATTTCAACAGTGAAAACGAGTTGTGAATTTTTTTTCGCAATGGCGGGAATAATTCATCAGTTTTCCTATGCGCGCGCATCTAACAATGGCGATCGCCCATAGACTAAAAGAATGAGGTTTCTTTTTTTTGGCTTTTCGCGGATAGCGTTTTAGCAACGACCGAAATGGGGAATTCAAAGTTTTATTATTAAAAAAAAAGTAAAAAAAAGAAAACAAAAGTTGCATTTGAGTGAAAGTTTTATTTATTAAAAACTTATAAGTTGAAATTATCTATTTATATACGAAGTTGTATGAAATGAGCAAGCAATAGGTACATTAATTTATTTGTACTATTGAACACGATCTTTTTTGTATCGAAACTTTTTTAAGAACAAAGCAATTCAACCAATAAAAAAAAAAACCCTATAACTCACTTGTGAATAATAGCAATGAAAAAGTCACAGTTTGATTACAGGTGTCATTATGTGCCTAATTGCAGTGAAATTAGAGCCACTTTATGAGCAAGTGTGTTGAAAAATACTTAATACTAAAAATAACTGTAATTTCAACAGTGAAAACGAGTTGTGAATTTTTTTTCGCAATGGCGGGAATAATTAATCAGTTTTCCTATGCGCGCGCATCTAACAATGGCGATCGGCCATAGACTAAAAGAATGAGGTTTCTTTTTTTTTTGCTTTTCGCGGGTAGCGTTTTACCCACGTACGAAATGGGGAATTAAAAGTTTTATTTAATAAAGAGAAAAAAAAAAGTTAAATTTGAGTGAAAGTTTTATTTCTTAAAAACTTATACTTAAGTTGAAATTATCTATGTAGATACGAAGTTGCATGAAATGAGAAAGCAATAGGTACCTACATTAATTTATTTGTACTATTGAACACGATCTTTTTTGTATCGAAACTTTTTTGAGAACAAAGCAATTCAACCACTAAAAAAAAAAAAAAACCCTATAACTCACTTGTGAATAATAGCAATGAAAAAGTCAGTTTGATTACAGGTGTCATTATGTGCCTAATTGCGGTGAAATTAGAGCCACTTTATGAGCAAGTGTGTTGAAAAGAATATTTTCCGAATGTTACCCTATTTACTAACCTCATCCGACGTATTGTTCCTATCCTAACAGGAATTGCGATATAAATAGAATAGGGTAAACGCCAAAAAAAAACTAATTAGTCCATCAGTTTGACGACCCGAATGGCGCAGCGGTATTGATGCTTACGTTTACGCCTTACGTTCTTAGGGTCCCGGGTTCGAATCCCGGTAGGAGCAAATGTTTGTGTGATGAGCATGGACATTTGTTTCCGAGTCATGGATGTTTATATGTATAATAAGTATGTATTTACAAACAAAAAGTATATATGTAGTATATCAACTGTCTGGTGACCACGACACAAGCCTTGCTTAGTGTGGCACTAGACGGCGCTGTGTGTAATGTCCAGCAATATTTATTATTTATTTATTTATTTAGTTAGATTATCAAAAAATTATTGACCCGTATATTTTCTTTTGTTACGTAAACCAAAATTGACGACGATACGAAGCTTTTAAAATTCTCAATACGTCACGCCTAGGTATAATTTTTAGGGCGCACTGACGTCATGAGCTCCCACTCCCAATGCTTATACGTTTGATGCTGATATGCGTTTTATCTTTGTCAATATTCATTGATTTACAAAAACAAAAAATACGTGTTTATTATTTTCCAAAATTCCAACTGACGGACTAAATAGATTTGTAAGTTATTGATACTGTCGTCATGCCTATTACTTTCTTTAATTTATGTTAGCCTAGTACTTTTTCTAAGGTAACTTTTAATTTGTTTGAATAATTTTAACAAGAACACTCCACACCTGCGAAAGAAAACGGGAATACACAGAAAACCTATCTTTATCGCAATATAAAGATATCAAATTTGTCTAATAATTTGTTGTGTTTTGTATTGTGTGTTTGTTTGTTATTTGTGTTTCATGTCAAATTTATCTAATCGAGTCCTATCGAATCCTACGTACTTGTACTGCAGGTTAGGATTGTAACGATACGTCGGGTCCAAGTTAGGAAGAGGGACAATTTTTTTTTTCTTTACTTTCCTAACCTATTGTGTGTGCGTATACAAAAATTTAAATTCATATACTTACACAAATAACCAGACCCTACATAAAGCTTTATGGAGGAGTCCCTAACTGTCTTGAACTTACTTTGTCCCACTCTTTGTCAGTCATCTGCTTCCTCATATCCTCAGTTGTAAGGTCATCAGTAGCTATGTCAGCACTGCCAAACCTTCGCGATATCGCTTGTACGCTGCATGCTAAGAAAGCAGTTCTGTTGAGAAGAGAAAAATAGTATAGGTCAAGGTTTTATTGCGATTTGAGGTTTGGAGCCATGGCAAACTGAAAACTCTTACAATCGCGACCTGGAGACTTAGACTTAGTAGCCACAAGGCAGGTTGTTTTATACTAGTCATCATCTTCTTGCCCTCGTCCCATTCTACTTAGGGTTGGTTCAATACATTATCTTCTTCCATTCTCGGCTGTCAGTGACGGCACCAATTACTGCTTTCTCTTTCATACGTCACCTACCTACTGTTGTAAATAATAGTAATAGTACTTACTTATAATGCAGTTCTCTGACTCCCAAAGCTTTAAGTCCCTTGATGCCCTCCATCTGTCCCTCATTGCCTTGCCTTGTCCTTGTGGTTAGCTCAGCCTTAGCTCCTGGTAATGATAAGGAGCCTACATCTGGGACAACGATGAGTGTACCGGTGAAGTCGTAGCGGTCACCAGCCTAGAAGTAAATAGAATAATATTGGGTTTGTAAAGGCAATTAATCAAATAGAATTGTCACTTGTGACTTTTATTCTTTAGTTATTTTAAGTTTGATAACCACTGCAGCATTAGTTCAGATGATGGGTGTAGAATTGTTTTTGCCTAATTTTATATTCATACTAGCATATGAAAGACGAAAGAAAGCAGGGTTCGAGGATATATATCAATGGATATATTATATCATGATATATATCAATGGATATATCCATCCAGTCAGTAGTTTTAGAGTGAAAGAGTAACAAACATACATCCATTCTCATTAACTTTCGAATTTTTAATACTAGTATGATATAAGAGTTATCCATGTAGGTATTGATTTTATTTACACCACTAAATAAAATAATAATCCATAATTAAAATAGGAATTTAATTTGAAGAATTATAAATTCTTAAAAAAAAATATCTTTCTTCATATACCTGCACAGACTCCACAGCTTCCGCCCTCAAAATAACTTCAAGGGAGCGAGGGATACATCCCCTTGGCAATTCAGCCTGGGTCTCCTGAATGCGGACTTTTTGGAAGTCTACAAACACTGACTTGTCTGCGTCCAGCATGAAGCGACGTCTGTTAGCACACACTGGGTTACGGCAGATTGCTGGGATTGTATACTGGAAACATGGAAAACAAGATACAAATATTATTAGGAAGATTTTTATGGAAAAGTGTACTGAGTTGATATTTTTAGTTAAGACTTCTTTTTATTATTGGACAGACTATTAATAGCTATTATAAGCAATTCACCTAAACTTTTATATAAAAGTTTGACCTAGTAGATCTGAAATATGCTTTAGAAGTTTAAATAATACACCCACCTTAAATTGCTGCTCAACATTTTTAATAACTGTCTGACAATCCAAACAGACAAAAGTGCCCAAAACCAGCTCAGGATGCACCGGGTGGGTTCTGACAATCTGTCCTGAGATTCTTATCAACGTGCCAATCTTTGCTGTAGTCAACTCCCTGACTTTATGTCTTGTCGGAACATCTACAAAGGAAACGTAACACTCCTTGTCCTGCAAGTCCTTCTTCATACCACTGTCAGCAAGACTTAACACATAATTCAATATAGCATGGTTCAAAAATGGGTATATTCGGTAATATTCTTCAATTATTGTGGTTGCAAGATTTTGATTGTACTTCTCAACATCGTCAAAACTGACTTCTAGGGTACTTAGTTCGGGTTTTAGGAGCTCCTTGGCATTTTTCTCGTATTTTAGCTCATTATCTTCTTTGAACCTGCGTGAAAAACATTAAGTTACTTTATAACCTCTTAAGTTGTTGAAGACAAATAAAGAGGTTAAAATGGTAAGAGAAACCATTAGATAGATTTAAATAAATACGGATTATACGTACTCTTCTAAGAAATCCTGAAAAAGTTTCTGGCAACGAACTCCAACCTCGTCTTTGACTTGGCTTTGTGTGGCGTAAGTGTCGGCGACATCCATTTTTGTATTTTACGGTACTCAATGATCACAAATATCTTAAATCAATGAACTCCACAAAAAAACATTTAATTATACTCAACACATAATCAATACATAACAAAGAAATACGCTAATTACACAGATAGCACTTCACTTGTTCTGGTCTGGAGCGGCTGTCGGTTAATCCGCCATACCTATGCCATGTAGCATTTATGTTTCTAGGAAATATTATGAAGAAACGAGTATATTGTTAACAAATAACTTCTATTTTGTTGAAATGAATGAGAGATAAACATTAACACAAATTTAACAAAAATGCGCGAATCCCGTGACCAACGCGAGCAGCCGCATTATTTTCAATTTTGACAAACGTCATTTGGCATTTTGGCGGGAGTTTAATTTAGTCGTCCGGAAATAAATAATTATTTAACAATCCAAACAAGAAGCTGCAAGAAGCACTGCCGCATGTTTAGTTATGATATTAATTATGATAATGTTTAAAGATGTGACAGCTCATTTTAGATTACATTTTTTCTTATATTTGAGTGTTTTACGAGTCTAACACTAATACAACAAAACTTGTGATATTTATTTTGAGCACTCCAAAGAGAAATAAACAAACATAACCGTGTCTATTTTTTATATCTAAATTCTCAGTTTTAATGTCTGTGATTATGGTTTAGTTAGGGGCCATACCGTCGTATGGCCCTTATAACAAACAATAACATCTCGTCGTTTTTGTTTCGGGGGTTATAAATAAGGAATAGGGGATTATTTTGTATAGGCATCCATAGGTAAACCTATGGAGCAACAACATACTTTTCTGGACGAAAACTCATATGTCGTCAACGACTGACGACCACAGAGTATATAATCACTACGTTTCTGACGACATTCGTTGTTGATTGAGAACATTGTAGTAAAATAAAATGTAAATAAACGTGGTTTACTGCTAATAGCTAGTAGTATCTGATGCTCTGTGATTATAATAAGTTAATTATCAAAGTTACAACGAACTTTAAAACAAAAACAATAACTGATTTATTCTAACCTCTAATTTGTGAAGGAAGGCCGAAGTAAGAACATAACTTATGAAAGCTTCGTGAAGTTCTCAATTAAAATAAGCTGATACACGAGCATTTAAAATGACGGAAGCCCAAGTGGGTTTTTTGTACAACATTGCCGCAGCAGTATCTAGTTCAGAAAATGAAAAAACCAAAACTTTATTAAAAAGTTACTATTTGTAAGTACTTGTACATAATTAGGGATACGTCAATATTTTATGAGTACACATTTGTATTTTTATAAAAAAATGGTTTTTGTTTCCAGAATGCGCTGTAAAGATATAACAAGAGGGTATGGCCTCCCTGACAAATACTTTTCTACAAAGATAAGATGTCCAAACTGTTGTATAGAATGGACAAAGAACACTGAAATAAATGTAAGAAATAATCTAAATTATTTATGGTTTTTGCACACTCCTGACTCTTTTGTTAAGTACGACATTATTTATTGACATTCATTATTTTTTGTCGCAGGTAAAGCCAATCAAATTAACTAAGAGCCAAAAGCAAAGATTGAAATCACATAAAATAAAAGAAAGCCGGAAAGAGTATGTGAGACGCAAACAAGACTTGTTACACAGTAATAATGTAGTAAGTATCCATGATTATGTACACCATTGGTGGAAATATTTTTTTTTATTTACATTAATTAATCAATTATTCTGTTTTTAGGAGCAAATTTGTACATTCTGCAATCACAGCACTGTCACACCTTCAATAAAGCCACAGAAAAAAACTATAAAACCTGAAAGCAATGAACAAAATGAAAAAATTAAAATAATAGAAACAGAAGTCCCAAAAACCAGTATTTTACAAAAGACAGAAACAAAGAAAACCAAATTTAGTAAAAAGAAAGAAATCAATGTTTACGCAAATGCATTGGATGTGTTCTCTTTGAAAAACAAAAACAATGATTTGGCTACCAAGGAGAAGCCTAAAGTAATAAACAATAATAAAAAGAAAAAGGATAAGTTTGCAGGTCTATGCCAGAAGGCTGTTCTAGCTTCAGCCAAACTTAAAGGAAAAACAGACAAGAAAGATAAACTCAGCCTATTTTTAAAACCATCTTCATAATACAATAAAACCAACAATGAATTGATAAAATTTTATTTATTTCTTCTTATTATTATTATATGAATATCCATTACATTGGTATTTGTATGGCCAGTGATTACATGGAAATGGCCATTTTGGAATGTCTTATAGAAATTGTAGCTATCATTCTCAGCCAAGTACTTGTGGGGATCCAAATTTTCTTTTTTAGCATCAGAAATTAAATCTAAATAGCCTATAGCACCAGCAGCATCGGTTGGGCCATCAATTCCATCAGTCCCAGCACTTAAGAAGTAAATATTGAAGCTTTCAAAATCATCTTTTGCATTATGAAGGGAATCCGAAAATTCTAAGGCCAGTTGTTGATTCCTCCCGCCTTTTCCTGATCCTCTAACATTTACTGTTATTTCTCCACCAAGGATTAGACATAGGTCTTCATTTGATGGAGTTTTCAAAACATTTTCTAAAACTGTAGAGTTAATCCCTCGAACATTGCAAGACTCAATTTGCTGCTTTAGATCATCTAAACTCGACTTTCCTTTTAGAAAGTCACAAAAATACTTTGTCAATTTAGCATACTCGGAAGCAATTTCTTTGACTTCTCCAGTCACTACATCAGACAGAGGAATGGGTAAATAATTTAATTTCTTTGCTTCTTCTATAGCTGCAGCTATACTTATTTTGTTTGATCCTATAACATAATTCTTTACAGTTTCTCTAGGGAATTCATCTTTTTTGGTAGTTTCATTCAGAACTGTTCTAATTGATTCTGGAAGTTGGTCCATTAATTTAAATTGCTTGACTATATCAATTGCTTGAGAAGAGTCATCTTCATTCTCTGTAGTAGGTCCACTGGCTATTAAATCTAGCGGGTCTCCAACAATATCAGACAGCACTAATGAAATTACTGGAGCTGGCTGTGCCTTTATTCCCAATTGTCCTCCTTTCAAATCTGAAATCCTTTTCCTGACAGTATTAAGTTCCTTGATGTCTGCACCTGCATTTGCTAATTTCTTTATTAGTGTAGTTTTTTCATCCAGTGTAATAGGAGGTTTAGGTAGTGGCAAGAGGGCCGAACCCCCACCGGATAGTAAAACCAGAAGTAAATCATCATTCCCAAGCTTGGTAATATGTTCTCTAATTTTTTCAGCTGTGCTCAAAGCATTGGCATCAGGGAGATTGTTCAGTCCTCCCTCATAGTAAAATATGTTCGGATTTGTTGGTTTATGACTTAAACTCCCGGCAGGAATGCTAATAATTCCATGTTTGATTTTCGAATTCAAGATATTTTCAACTTCTTTAGCCATATTTTGCACGGCTTTCCCGCTCCCGATCAAATGTACATTTCTATTACGTAAGTTGATATTATCTCCATCTATAGTTAACAGCTGACTTGTAGGATTGTACTTAACAAATTTTTTAATGAGGTTTTCCGGAAGCACCGCGTTCACACTACTCACGAAAGTTTGCATCATATCGCTGACCAGTTGTTTAGACATTTTTGAACACTGTGTCTTATTGTGTTTCTTCAACTTGATAATTCGGTTTGTACTACAAAATAGGCGCAATGAAGTGTACTGTCCGATAAAGTATCTTGTGAAGTTGTGATTATTTATAAGGGTACTTTTCCACATAGCGGAAGCTAGATAAACTTTTAGCCACAGATTACTTTTAGCGCAGAAAGATTGTTTATTGTTTACATTTAACTGTCAATGTGACAACTGGACAAGATATTATGTCAGATTACACCAGAACACCCTTGCTTGACCTACGACAGATAAAATCGAACATTCTTCTACGAACATTTTTTTTACTTTTCACCCACATTCCTCGCTGTAATAAATAAAAAAGGGTAAAATTTTCGCTTATTTTTGTCTACCGATTGTTAGAGGACCTACATTATTAATGAATATCTATTGCCTGTGTCTGAATTAGAATTCTCATTTTTTCGGCAATTAAAAACACGTGGCAAATCGAAATTAGCCTAAACATTATGTTAGATGTAGTGTGTAGTCAGCGTTACGACAAGATAATAGTGAGATAAGAAAACGAATGTCAAATGTTATGGTTTTTATCGCGTTGAGATTACAACAAACTATTGTAGACTTAGCAATAGTTACTATACTCTTTGGACTTAGCACCTGATAAGTTTTTTTTATATTGTCTAATCGCAGGAAGCCAAAAATTTGGCGCGAAAAAAGAAAGTTACGTTCCGTTTCCTTTGACGCAAGTTCATACAAAACTTTGATGAATACATAATTTTAATTAACCAACCTATTGATTGTTACTTTGTGAATTTCTAGTTGGTTAAAAGCAAGAACTAAGTGTTTGTTTTACTTTAAGTTATTGGTTTTAGTTTAATACTAACTAAGCAAACTCCTTATGACGCAAAACAACAACTAAAACCGAACGTTAATGTAAACATGTCCCAACAAGTTGCCGGAAATTTCAAAATACAAATTACAATGGTAGTTCAGTGGGTTCAGTGATGAGTGAGATCTTTTTCTTTATGGTGAAACTGTTACTTACGTGACGATATGGATTACCCGGTTTGCTTATCCCAATATTTCGCAAATAAACAAAATGTGAGGTCCTTTGGCAATGTAATAAAAAGTAACATTTTGAAAAACGAAAATGAAGAGCCTTTCTACAAACTTATCTTTGATGATGCTACCCTGGTGAGTGATTTACCAGCTGATTTTACAAATATTTTATCCACTCTGAAAACAAACATAAGGATTAAATCCAAGCTTGATTTCAAGAACTCCTTTCCTAACGATGATACTTCACATTTACACCCAGTAGACAAAGACTTTATTTTAAATAATTGTTGGAAAGCGTTAAACGAAATATGTCCAAGAAACTTATTTGGAAGTAATCAAAATAATAAAATATTCAAGAATTTAGTTCGGACTGTTGTTTACAGCTTGAAACGCCAACATTTCATACTTGAAAAAATTATGGCCAAGTGGGACCTGGAAATACAACCTTGGAAAAGTCTTCCAAATGCAAGAAGTATTTTATTAAAGATTATTTTATGGATATTGAAATATGTACTGTCATCAATGATTTGTTTAAACTTTTATGTTACCACATGCAAACTGGATGCTAACGAAAACAAGCTTTATTATTTTTGGAAAAACCAGTGGCAGAGTTTTTATGACCAACAGGTTTCCAAAATGGTATTCACCAAAGTGATGCAGAAATGTGAGTCCTATTCGCTGGGTAAAAAGTCTAAAAGAAATCATAGCCTCGTTGATAGAAGGAAATTAAAAATGTTGAAAAAAGATATTCCGAAGTTATATCTAACATTGAAACCAAATAACGATTGCAGGCCAATTGTTTGCTATAAAAATGACTCACTTACTATTTCTGAAAAATATAAAATTAAGGACAGATTAAAATTTTTAAGATTACTGACTGGTAAGCCACATAAAAAACTAGAAAATCAGTATAAAATATTACATGCTACATGGCTAGCTGCAAATAAGCCAAAACTTTACTTTATTAAAACTGATCTCAGCAATGCATTTGGTTCTATAAACAGAGATAAATTATCAAAAATATTATCAGAGAAACATGTAAATTGCCAGAAGGCTGAAAAGTGCATGAATATGAAGAAAAAAATTGCTCAACAATACCGAGATTTGGTGACAGAACTGCGTAAGCCAATCTTAATCCGTGCAGGATCTACTGTTTATGAATGGAAACAAGGATTGGTTCAAGGATACAAATACTCTCCTGCACTGTCTGAACTATATTACACATATTTGGATGAATTATATCTTTCTGAACATCTGAAAGCTACTGAAAATCAAGTTAAATTATTTATTCGAGTTGTTGATGATTATTTGTACATCACAGACTCATTAACAGATGCATCATCATTTTTGGGTGCATTATCGAATTATAGAAATGTGAATTATGAAAAAACTGTGGTAAATTTTTCACATGACAGAATAAAGCAGAGTGAAGATATATTTTTCCTTGGCTATTGTTACAACACATCTACAATGCAAGTTAGTAGAGCCAGTAACATATTCGCTGGACAAATGTGCTACAAAATTGCATTTACAAGTGGATTTTCTGATATAAGCAAATTTATTGAGAGTCGCATTGGCCAGTCCGGAATTCAAATTAACAGCCATATCTTTAATTTGAACTATAATAATGAAGAATTAATATGGAGGCATATATTTACAACTTTTTGCTTGTCTGCTAATAAATTGTGTACTATTTTAGCTGTGCTATGCAATGAACAGGAAATGAAGAATTTTCTATCACTTTATAAAAAGAGGGTATCTGTGAAACTGGGCAATTCTATGATAGAAATGTTAATGAAGAATAAACCCAGTGATTTTATATTTGTCTATTGTATTAATCATTTAAGATATTTATCATGGAAAGCTCTATACTTATGTGCGAAGTTAACACCAAAATGTACTGGGCTGGTACCATTTATAAGTGATGAATTGGCGAAATGTAATTGTATATTTGGAAAATGGCGGGAACATGCAAGAAGGATCGACACAAATGGCGATTGTGAACGTAAAGCGATCAGAGAAGTGTGTCGAAGAACTGATTTGAGAGTGATTTTTAAAGATTTCAATGTTTTACCTCAAGGATTTGAATGTTACCATCATAAACGATTATTGTGAAGGATGTAAATAAAAATATGTATTTTGTTTAAAATATTTTGATTTAATAAAAATTATACATAAAGCTATAGATTCACTTGGACGGTAGAAAATAAAATACTATGTAAATAATCTAGGCACACATTTGGACGGAATTAAATTTCTAGAAGCTGCAACATCACACAACAATTACTTATTCTATGTCAGGTCAGAGATTATAATATCATAGCTCCAGATCTAGATTAAGTCACTCAGGAATAGATTGTGTCTTATAAACTATATTGCTTACAAACTAACATGGGCTAATAAAATAATGGAGTGCCAATCCCAAAATTAAAAATTCTCTGCTGAGAATGATTTCCAAATCGTGCTGTCTGTCTTAATATGTAACAGGAACACTCCTACTATTTTACTGTTCTATGTACGAACACTTCTACTTAGTAGGTATTTTCTTGGACAGAGAAAATACACGTTCTGCTGCAATTAGGCTTATTATAGCTATAAAAGTAGCTTTTGGCGCGTGGCCAGTATCGGAGATAACGCCACAACGTTTCATAAAACAATACTTTAAAGTTTAAAGTATTAAGCGCCGGTAGCTACATGCAATACATATTGCATGTAGCAACCGGCAAGTGTGAGTTGACATCGTATCACAATGTAGCGCTAAAAGTTAACGCTCCATTATCTTACTACTCCATGTAAATTACAAAAGTAATTTATCTCAATATCGCAACTACAAACAGTGCTATGGCTAATAAATGTCCGACGACACCGTTGCTATAAGCGTGCGACAAAAAATCGGGGTCTGATGCGACATAGTAGGACGCTTGTGGTGCGTCGCAGGACACGATCCTTGCGGCTCGGATGAGCGCGGGGCCGGCCACTATTTCTGCTGAGCGCTTGTTGTGGGACAACGGCTTTAGGCGCACTGCCACGTCGCTGAAGATTAGGTCGGAGTATGGCGGTAGGGAGTAGAACATGGAGAAACTGTAAAAAATAAAGTTTGTTTTAGTGTTTAACTTGTGGAAAAGGTAGTAATTTGGGTTTCGTCCGTCTGAATATACATATTTTTTGAGGAGAAAAAATTTCGTAACATATGACATTTCATTTAATAATATTCCTGATTCCTTAATTGAATAGTTGTTCTAAATAAACTTTATAGCGGCTAGGAAGTTAGCTACGAGTGATGGCCTGCGGACTATACAGTCGAGAGATGCGTCCTCAGGGCCCCGGTAATACCTAAAACTGTGCTCTGCGCAGGTTTACGTTAGATGTTCCGACCCGCCATAAAGTTTGAATACAACTATACAATATGAACCTTATTCTTGGCATCATACAAGTATTAACCAGAACACGTACGAGTGGGTTTGAGTGCGATATTATCGTCCTTGCCACGTTTTTTTATACAGTCTCTATTGGGCCGTCTCCACGAGCGAGAGAATTGCGGCAATATTATCGTATAGAAATACGTTACATCGCCGCCATTCGCTCGCTAGTGGAGCCCCTTATCTACGAAAACATTACAAAAGTTGTACCTTAATATTAAATGATGTACTATATTTTACCTGAACTCATCAGAAGTAACAGCCCCATAGAATTGCTGAGCGTACACCATGAGATTGGAGTAGGTATCCAACTCAGTATGGTTCGGCCTGCCCATCAGTACAGATCCGGGAACCTTGCCTAAGTTGCAATGCTTGTATTCATGCATCTTTGCGCGAGTTCCTGGCAACAAAGGTTTTATTAGTTTTGGTATGCAAGTGATGATAGCTTGTTACATATTGATAGATGGAGCAAAGCAACAGCTTTTATCGAAAAACTATAGTTCTAAGTTTGTAGGGGATACAGGGTTAATTTTCATATACCAGTCAAATTTCAGAGATTATTCAGAATTCTCAAAACTAGGCAGTAACAACACAATTTGGTTCAACAATTGAATGTTTCATTACATTTATTTGGTTTGAATATAACTGTGTACCACTCAATTACGGCTCTTTTAATTTTACAATTAGGCTGATCCTTGAAAATACGCAATACTCTTGATAAACGGTTTTGTATTGAGAAGTTTTATAGAAAAGGTAAACGGAACACAAGACAAGACAACTTGTGTTATACTTAGACAAGTTGTAAAAATATTGAGAGTAGATCTCGCAATGAAGCCGCGTGGTCTATTACGATCTCTACTCTCTCAGAGTCCCAGCAGCAACATCATGGGCGAATCCCACATCTTACCATCAGGGCAGAGTAGCTGCAAGTCATCGGGCAGCAGATCCCTCGCCCACCACTCGCGACGTCTTCCCGCCGACACTTCGGCAGGAGCCGAGTGCCGTACGAAGATACCGTCCCCGCCCTCTTCCCCATGAATTATGTCGTTCATCTTACCATCAGGGCAGAGTAGCTGCAAGTCATCGGGCAGCAGATCCCTCGCCCACCACTCGCGACGTCTTCCCGCCGACACTTCGGCAGGAGCCGAGTGCCGTACGAAGATACCGTCCCCGCCCTCTTCCCCATGAATTATGTCGTTCATCTTACCATCAGGGCAGAGTAGCTGCAAGTCATCGGGCAGCAGATCCCTCGCCCACCACTCGCGACGTCTTCCCGCCGACACTTCGGCAGGAGCCGAGTGCCGTACGAAGATACCGTCCCCGCCCTCTTCCCCATGAATTATGTCGTTCATCTTACCATCAGGGCAGAGTAGCTTCAAGTCATCGGGCAGCAGATCCCTCGCCCACCACTCGCGACGTCTTCCCGCCGACACTTCGGCAGGAGCCGAGTGCCGTACGAAGATACCGTCCCCGCCCTCTTCCCCATGAATTATGTCGTACATCTTACCATCAGGGCAGAGTAGCTGCAAGTCATCGGGCAGCAGATCCCTCGCCCACCACTCGCGACGTCTTCCCGCCGACACTTCGGCAGGAGCCGAGTGCCGTACGAAGATACCGTCCCCGCCCTCTTCCCCATGAATTATGTCGTTCATCTTACCATCAGGGCAGAGTAGCTGCAAGTCATCGGGCAGCAGATCCCTCGCCCACCACTCGCGACGTCTTCCCGCCGACACTTCGGCAGGAGCCGAGTGCCGTACGAAGATACCGTCCCCGCCCTCTTCCCCATGAATTATGTCGTTCATCTTACCATCAGGGCAGAGTAGCTGCAAGTCATCGGGCAGCAGATCCCTCGCCCACCACTCGCGACGTCTTCCCGCCGACACTTCGGCAGGAGCCGAGTGCCGTACGAAGATACCGTCCCCGCCCTCTTCCCCATGAATTATGTCGTTCATCTTACCATCAGGGCAGAGTAGCTGCAAGTCATCGGGCAGCAGATCCCTCGCCCACCACTCGCGACGTCTTCCCGCCGACACTTCGGCAGGAGCCGAGTGCCGTACGAAGATACCGTCCCCGCCCTCTTCCCCATGAATTATGTCGTTCATCTTACCATCAGGGCAGAGTAGCTGCAAGTCATCGGGCAGCAGATCCCTCGCCCACCACTCGCGACGTCTTCCCGCCGACACTTCGGCAGGAGCCGAGTGCCGTACGAAGATACCGTCCCCGCCCTCTTCCCCATGAATTATGTCGTTCATCTTACCATCAGTGCAGAGTAGCTTCAAGTCATCGGGCAGCAGATCCCTCGCCCACCACTCGCGACGTCTTCCCGCCGACACTTCGGCAGGAGCCGAGTGCCGTACGAAGATACCGTCCCCGCCCTCTTCCCCATGAATTATGTCGTACATCTTACCATCAGGGCAGAGTAGCTGCAAGTCATCGGGCAGCAGATCCCTCGCCCACCACTCGCGACGTCTTCCCGCCGACACTTCGGCAGGAGCCGAGTGCCGTACGAAGATACCGTCCCCGCCCTCTTCCCCATGAATTATGTCGTTCATCTTACCATCAGGGCAGAGTAGCTGCAAGTCATCGGGCAGCAGATCCCTCGCCCACCACTCGCGACGTCTTCCCGCCGACACTTCGGCAGGAGCCGAGTGCCGTACGAAGATACCGTCCCCGCCCTCTTCCCCATGAATTATGTCGTTCATCTTACCATCAGGGCAGAGTAGCTGCAAGTCATCGGGCAGCAGATCCCTCGCCCACCACTCGCGACGTCTTCCCGCCGACACTTCGGCAGGAGCCGAGTGCCGTACGAAGATACCGTCCCCGCCCTCTTCCCCATGAATTATGTCGTACATCTTACCATCAGGGCAGAGTAGCTGCAAGTCATCGGGCAGCAGATCCCTCGCCCACCACTCGCGACGTCTTCCCGCCGACACTTCGGCAGGAGCCGAGTGCCGCACGAAGGCGACGTCCCCGCCCCCTTCCACCATGCATCGTACTGCGCCTACGGAACCGAAGTAGTCTTCACTTGCGTCGCGGCGGCAGCGTCTGATAGCCGAAAGATTTGTATGTTGATTAAAACGCGTTAAGCAGAAATTATTATCTAGCATCTTCTGAAAGATTAGGTGTCTGAAAAGAATACGAGTATCTGGCACGTCCTATGATCGTTTTGTGACTAAGAGTAGACAATATATAGGGTAGGTGACACACTAATTAATTGACATACTTTTTAAGAGCTGTAAAAACGCGGTTTCTCATTAATTTTGTATGGCAATAGCACGCTGTGACGTCACTGTTTAGTCAACTCAATGACTCAACTATTTATTGATTTCAAAGCAACTAAAAATCTAATTTGGGTAGTAATTGTAAATAAATCGGGATTTCAGGCCAGGAGTTTTTTTTTAAGAGATTGGTGTTTGGAATTATTGTTTTATGATGTCATATACCCTACTTTTTGGATGTAGGTACGTGTACTAAAAACGCCTCCTGAAAACACGTGTCCAATATTGTTTTGAGTTGTTTTTAATGTGAATTTAATATTATTTGCGGGTAGGAGCTTAACAGATTTTACAAGTCAAAGCTTATGTTTTTTTTTTATTATATCTACAGTATTAATTACCGCACGATTAGTGTTACACATCAAAATCACTGTTAAAAGTAACCGTTTACTTGTCGCAGTTACCTGTAAGAAGCTCCATGACACAGGTGGCACAGGTTATCGTGCGGCACTGTCCCGGAGTCCACGTACTCAGAGCTGAGCGCGCCGGGAGCGCACGACTTCGTGAAGTACTCCGCCGCAGCGTGCGCGCCGTCGCAACCATATGACCTGTTATACAACATTTTGTCGTTTAATATAAATATTTAAAACTTTTTAGTCAAGACTTGTAAAAAAAATCTTAAGAACTTTCGTAACACGAGATATAATAATATCGCTGTATTATGAATTACAATGATCAACACTCAAGCATGTTTCGTGATTGCACAACTACTTTCAAAATATGGTCTGTTGATCTATATTTTACTTGCCTCGGAACTAATCACGAATCAAGTTCCTGTAAATCAATTAAAAATAATATAATTGGCAATCAACAGTTTTTAAAGTGTATAAAGCATGGTGATATCAAGAGTCTAACAACACACAAAATGTTTAGAAATATTATTAAGCATAATTACAATGCAATTATGTTACAATTTTTAAAATAAACCTACCTGATCCATCCATTAGAGATAAGGTAAGCAAGCGGGAACACCCATCCAACAGCCGTCCCCAACCCAGTGTGGCAGGTATTCTTGCCACGTAAGTACGTTAGATCAGTGTCGGGGTCCTGTTCCTTTGCCACGGCCACTGCGTAGTACCAGTTGTCTCCGCTTGAGTATATCTGAGATGTGAGAGAACATTTCAACAAATCGGTAGATGGTGATAAAAAAAATAGTCCGTCAGTTAGATTATAAACAAATATTTAACCCATATTTTTTCTTTTGTTACATTAACCAAAATTTACGAATATACGACGGCTTTTAATATTCTTAATACGTCACGCCTTGGTATAATTTTTGGCGAGTTCTGACGTCACGAGCCCCCACTGCCGAGTTTTGCTGCATTTAATCTTTGTCAATATTCATTGATTTACAAAAACAAAAAATACGTGTCCATTATTTTCCAATATCTAGCTGACGGACTAAATAGATTTGCAATTTTTTTATACTGTCGTCATACCTATTGACATACTTTTTAAGAGCTGTGAAATCGCGGTTCTCTCATAGATTTTGTATGGCAATAGCACGCTGTGACGTCACTGTTTAGTCAACTCAATGATTCAACTATTTATTGATTTCAAAGCAACTAAAAATCTAATTTGGCAATTAATTGAAAATAAATAGGGCTTTCAGGTCACACAGTCGTGAAATTTTTCGTTACAGAAATATAAAAAGCTTAGTCTACAATAAGAGAAAATGTTAGTCAGGTCAAGTGTTATTAGAGTAATTTCATTAGAAATTTCTCAGCATTGTGGTGGGTTGTTGTCAATAGGCTCACCCCTATCACATGGCACTTAAACATAGGGGCCCGAAGGGGTCATCATGACATATGTAAGTGTTATGGCAAACCATTGCGTTGGTTTTTATTTATTTGGAGAAGCTTTGCTAAACTTCAGGGAGTTAGATTGTTCAGCGGGTCTACGATAGTTGCCATAGTAGTTCCCCAGAGAAAAAACCGCGGGGCAGTCTTTGGCGACTGCCGATAGAAGAGAAAACTAAGAAATCTATATCTGCTACGTGGTGCTACGTCGTAGCGGGCCAGTTACGAGTGCTACGAAGCGTGAACAACACTCCGAAAGAAGTTATCACTTCAATAAAAAGCTGTTTTTCCATTGGCAATCGTACCTCCTGCATGAAGGGCACCAGTCGGTGCATATTGGCAGCATGCAGCATGTCGGCGGCATCGAACAGCGCGAAGTCCGCGGCTCCCTCCGCGATGGCGCGCTCGCAGTGCCGCGTACTGTGTCCGCGCCAGCAGATCAGCGTGGGCGACAGGAAGGCCGCTTTTAACGCTACCTGGAATGCAAAGGCAGTATTAATAAACGTATTTTTTGTTTTTAAGATAAGCTCTCTAGCTTTATTTATTTACATACACACAAAATACTTAACAGGACATCACAAAATTTCTTACAGCAGACCTGCGAGAGGAAAGTTGGTTTTGAAATGTAGACAGCGTGTAGAAAAGAACAAACAGGAAAAATTTAAATAAAAACCCTTTAATGTTTTACTCTTGGAGATATCGCTGGTGAAGCATAAAAATGAGGGGGCAGATGACGGTGCCTTGGGGGACTCCGCCTTAAATGGGTCTACGGGAAGAAATAGCTTCCCCTATGCGGTAGTGGAAGGTGCGATCCGACAGAAAGTGTCGTAAAATAAGCACAAGACGGTCTGTCACTCCTAGTTGGTAGAGCTTATAAATATAGTATGAGGTGTTAAAAAATTAACTGCAAGAATTTCGTGTACGTACTCGGTATCAAAAAACAAATATATTCCAAAAAAAAAAACGTTTTTCACGCATTTTTGGTTTTTACATAACAAAAAACATTGCCAGTCCAAAGTCTGCAAAATGTGATGGGAAAAGTTAGAATCAGCTGTCTTTGTTTGCGCTGTCGCAGGGGTGAACGACCACGCGCGCGTCTCCCTGCACGGTGCAGTCAAGTGCGCATATTCAATAATTTTGTGCGCAGTGAAAATATTGCATATCTTTGAAACGGATCGTTACTTATATAATTTTTTTTCGTGATAATTTTTATTTGTGATTCCAAACAACTCCTCAACTTTCTTGCAGTTAATTTTTTAACACCTTTTACAACATGTAACAAAAAAGGTATAGTCATATGAAAGGGTGTGCTATAGACCATCAAAATGAACAACTTTCTCTATGGGACCACTATCGTAATCGTAAAAAAATAATCAGCTGTTTCATAAATTTGCTCGGTAGGCCATTACAAAAATGAATGAAAATGTATTAGTTTCTCATGACAATATATTTTGGGCATCTTGACAAGTGCATCAGAATTTATTAGTTTTACTAAAATAAGGTTTTGGAGGTTATGTTTCACAATCACAGACTTACTGTCGTCGTCTGCCATTTTATGTTACAGAACTTAGTAGAAATCACTTTTAAATCTCTAATAGATCACTTTTTATAGGTATAGTTAAAATGAAACTACTTCTAAATACATAAATGACCGCGATTTGCAAAACTTTCCTGTTGTATCTTGTTTGATTGTTTGACAACAACAATGACAATGACACTTTTACATTTGGTTGAGTAGGTATTGGAATTTAGTATGGGGCCGTTGAAAATTTTTTCGCGATTACGATGGTGGTCCCATACAGAAAGTTGTTCAGTTTGATGGTCTGTAGCACACCCTTTTATATGACTATACCCTTTCTGTTTCACGTTGTATAATAAGCCGTTGTGCTAGACTTTGTCGAAGGCTTTCGCTATATCGAAGAACAACACGCCTGTCATCACTCCACACTGTAAACCAGCGCTATACAATGCGCCAACTGCTCTATGATGCGGTGTACCTGTTTTGTGCATGATTGTTCGGTCTTGAAATCGAATTGCTTGTTAGGAATGAGGTTCTTAGCCTCGACATAATCTTTGAATCGCTTATAATTAAATAAGACTCTCGTAGATTTTGCCGAGTGCATTCAGGAGACTGTTTGGATATTGCCTGTGATGACTTCTTGAATGAATGACATATTAAATATGTACATATCAGCAGTAATAGGCTTGTGTCCTAAAAATATCTAATAAGTCCGTCAGTTAGATTATAAAAAAATATTTGACAAGTATTTTTTCTTTTGTTACATAAACTAAAATTGACGAAGATACGACGCTTTTAAAATTCGCAATACGTCACGCCGTGCTATAGTTTTGAGTGCGTTGTGACGTCACGAGCCCCCACTCCCGAAGTCCCGAGTTTTGATGCGTTTTATCTTTGTCAGTACTGTGATTTACAAAAACAAAAAATACGTGTCCATTATTTTCCAATACTCTAACAGTAACTGACGGACTAATTAGTTTTGCAATTTATTGATGGTGGAAACTAGCCTATTGTTGCGGTTGTTTTCTTTCGAAGGTCTGCTGGTATAAATTCCTTAAGATGTACGTATGTACCTTTGCTGTTTTTATTTCTAAAGACTTTACTTGAATGAAACTTCTTACCCTCATCTTGAGACACTTGTCCATCTCCTGATCACTGGTGACACATAACGTAGCTCGCTTGATGGGACAGTCTCTTATAGCTAGCACCGCGTTCTCTGCCTGTCCTCCTACGAACTCGTTGTTGAGGATGTGTTTCGCGGCTTGTTCCTCCTCTTTTAGTATGCGGAAGTTTACTGTTGCATCCTGTGACAAGGTTTTATAAAATGAGGTTTGAGTATCATTTGTTTTACTGAAAACTTTTTGGCAAGTCATTGGTTTCGAGTTCGAACTTTTTGTTTAATTATCACTTGAAGTGAGATTCCGTGATGGAAAACATCGTGAGGCATGCCTGATAGATATTATTTGACGGCATGTTAAACTAAGTCTGAGGCTTATGGGCGGCATTAACACTCTGACTTTGGTTTGGTTAGCAACTAACCACACGAAAAAGAAAGATGATCCGAAAAGAAAAAAAAAAAAGACGGGGACAAGACAAAACCCTTAAAAAACAAAAAAAGTATTCAGCAAAGAACTGCTGTAGCGTAATTAATGTAACAAACACTAGCACCGTTTTCCATTTTCGCGAAACTAATTTGTCAGTTTCTTCCCCATCATGCTATCACTCATCTAATGGTGGTATATCGACTGACCTGTAATAACAAATCCGTGGTTTCGTTGGATCTGAACAGTCTGAACAGTGCTTCAATAGGTTGCCCTGCAGAGTCCACGCGAGTCTTGAAAGGTGGCATAGTACTTGCTCTGTAAGACATCGGTAAATTTTATTATTGAACTCAAATAGCACGCCGAGAAAGCGAATATAAGATGGGCGTGAGTATACACGTACGCACGAACGTACACGTACGAACGTATGTACACGTACGCAGGCACGTATGAACACCAGCCTCAGCTTTGGCACATGTTAGCAATAAATTATCATAAAAAAATTTTTTGCTTAGCCAAAGCACATACTAACGAAAGTTTATAAATTTCGACCTTAGAAAACGGCTAAAAGCGATAGACGAAAATACACTGCAATGTCCTCTCATAAATTGGAATATGGGTACTTAGATGATTAAATCAAGATCGAATCATCATTATCATTTCAGCCGAAAGACATCCACTGCTGGCCATATACCATCCCCAAGTGTCACCACATTGACCGGTCCCGTGCGACTCGCATCCAGCGGATTCCAGCAACCTTCAGCGGGTCATCGGTCCACCTAGTGGGAGGTCTTACAACGCAATGTCTTCCGGTTCGCGGTTGAATAATGGGGATGGCAACTGTGGAACTAATGGCGCTAGCATAGTTTGTTCCAAGCATCGTCATTGGTAGTAAATCTGGTAATGTCATTTTATATTTCAAAATGGCTTGACCTCATTGGTCAGATTGGGAACAAGCTATGCTAGCGCCATCTGATTTCGGCTTTCACCGGCCAACCCCATTGTACGAATATGACGAAATAAAAAAAAACATACTCACTTAGTATTCATATCATCCTCATATTCATTCTGCCGGTTATTCAAGTTGTTATTATTGAACTTGTCCCTGTTGTACGAGTCGTAGAGATAGCGCGACGGTTCAGTGGTCGAGTAAGGATTGAACGGGGCTCCGGATGGGAACGCACTTGTCTTGTTATTGTTGCGGTTCAGAGGGTTTGGCTCGCCGTACAGTTGGAATATCACTTGCAAGATGTTTTGGTACCTGTAGGAGAAATATTAGTTTGTCAACAAAAACGATTCAAACGGAAAAAAATGGATTTCTTTCTGCTTACTATATTTTACCTTTTCCTAACTATATTGGGGTTGGCCTCCAGTCTAACCGGATTCAGAAATTTTACATGGAGCGACTGCCTAACTGACCTCCACAACCCAGTTAGTAATGGGTAATACGATACACCTTAAGTAAGGCTGGTTGTCAGACTTTTTGGGCCACCGACTACTTGTAAAAACTGTCTAACATCTATAAATGACAGCTGGGACCAATTGTTTAACGTGCTTTCCGAGGCACGGAGGAAACTCGGTACGTAATGGGTGGTCACCCATCCACAGACCAACCAAGGCAAGCACGACTTAACCTAAAGACCGACCCGAGCAGCTGTTATTATTTAGGCACAAGCTCCTAGGAAAAAATTGATAGTGTGTGATAAAATGCGGGAATAGAGTTTTCATCTTCTACGAGGTCTGCCTCTACGTCATCTGGCTTTGTCAGAGATCCACAACTCATTGTGCATGCGGCAGACATTGCTAGCCCAGGCCCATATCATTTTTGAGCAATGTCAGTAATTTGTGATTGCATATTGAAACCTTCAGATGTTTTAAATTCAGCCTATTACATTTGTACTGCTCTGGGAAAGAGACTACCTCTCTATGAGGCAGTGGGCCATAATCCACCAAGCGGGTTGGTGTTAGGAATTGAGGTAAGGTGTCCTTTGCAACCTGTCAAATTCAAGGACGTATCTATGCTAATGATTCTCGACCCGAATCGATAACAAAATGGGTAGTTTTTTTTTGTTATTATTAATAATAATACTAAAAATCTTTCTTTATACAAAAACCTTCAACATTGCGTACAAAATAGGTCACATGAATTTTAGTGAAGTAAAGGTAGAGTACACAGATAGAGTAACCCTGACTCCCAAACTAGGAGATCCTGTGACTTTAGGAGTCAGTGTTCTGCTGTCACTATGATACAAAAACCTTTTACTAATAAGTGTATTAACAAAATCTTGGCAAAAAGAAAAAACAGATTTGAGAGTACAACTAAATTATTTTAACAAAATTAAACTAAACTAAACTAGGAGTGAAAGTATTTATTATAAGGAGTTGTATGATTACGAGTGTGCATGTGTAGGTAAGAATGTGTGTGTGATTGTAATTGTATATGTTAGCATGTATATGTGTTGTAATGTTAGTATATTTACGGAAATAGGTAAGTGTAAGCCACACACATTAAAACGCAGCCAGTCTGTAACTGGCCCTTTAACCGCGCCTTCACACACACAGAGACATGTCGCACGGTGGATGATTCTTCTATTACGTTCGTGTTATTCTGCAATACTGTTAAATTTAAACAGTTTAAAATAGCAACCTTATCAATTATTTGACCGGGTATCGTAATTTAAACTGATTATGTCTTTTGTGACAAGCTCCTGCATTTTGACTAAGATGCAAAACTCCACCTTGTATAAGGGTTAAGATCTGTTACTGCACCTAGCAGTACTACTAGCAGTTAACTTACTTCTTCCTCTGCTCCATAGACACTGCACTACTGGTGACTATAGCGTCAGCGGGCACGCGGCCCCAGTTGCAGTTTTCCGAGTCTGTGACCGGACGCCGGGTGCCGTCGCGACAAATCAGCTCGAACTGGTCTTCTGTTACTCCACCTAGAGACGTATGTAAGAATTGTTTTTTTTTTGAAAAAAAAAAATGCTTGTCTGTAAAGTCACATTTACACTATAGGGTAGAGCCATTGTGCTCAAGAGCTCAGAATGGTAGACTGAGTTGATCATGGTGCAGACTTACCAAGTACTTGATGCGACAGCAGAGCATGTTGTATGGTAGTGTCGCGCACGAAAGCAATGTCACCCGAGTTGTTTGCGATCAGACAGCGTAGGGCTCCCTCGTAACCCGCGAAGGGGTCTGCCAGGGTGCACCGGATGCCTGCGCCGCCGGTACATAGCTTACATAGCCTGAAGAAGAAAGATTTTAGGGTAAAAAAGTGACTAAGTTATTTTGTGAGGAAATTGTCGTTATTCAGATGTAGGCAAAGTATGATATCTAAAGGCCATGATCTTAAAAAACCGTACTATCGGAGTAGAGGTCCTCTTTATTTTTTATAATAATTTGTTGTTATCTTATAGCGGCACCAGACGTACAAGTTCTGTGAATATTTCAACTGTGTACCTATTCCAGATCATGAGATACAGACCATTGATAGACAGACAGACAGACCGACGGATGGACCGACAGGAGAGGGTCAAAAAAAGTATAGACCGCAAAGGCGAATTTTATTAGAAGTACCAATTTTCTTAATATTTTACTGTCAAATATTTAGCAATCATTCTAAAACATTGATATGCAAAGGGGTTGGCATAAACAGAGAATATATAACTTACTTGTCAGAATTATCACCAATAGGATTGTACATGTCTTTCAGTGAGTTGGGCGCGCACGAGTCGCCGAAGAACTCTATCGCAGACTTGACGTGGTTGTTGCAGTCTGTAATTTTGAGGCCACCTTCTTGCATTAGCTGTTAACAGAAGACAGGGTTTTATTTATGAAAATACAGTGCATGAATAGGTATTAAGAAGGCGTATTCAGAAAGTTGGCAACCTCGCAAATACCTGTCAAATATTTACCTGTTTGTATGAATTTCGAAATATATATGGAAATAAGAAATGCAATTAAAACATGAATTTGATGTTGCAACCTTTTTGGTGTAGAAAAGGCATTTGGAAAGTTTCCAAATAGTTTTTTTTACATCTAACACTGATTATTCGGTGTTACAGTACCTACTTATGATTGCATTTCATAATCAATATTCTATTTCGCTAGTTAGCCACATTTCGAAAGTTCCTCTACCTCCCTCAACCTCCCTCTACTCCCATTTCGAAATTAATTAAAACAGGTAAATATTTGTAAGGTATTTGAAAGGTTGCTAACTTCCTGGATGCGCGCTCTGAACTGGATATTGTCAAGGTAAAGGGGTGGCTGTTTGTGCTTTTTTTATGTGCTCCACACTAGGAAATTTCTCGTGTATTGTGGATGCGTTTACAGATATTTAAACTGACATACACAAACGGCCAGACCCGGAACAACTACCTACCGGTCATACAAATATTCGTTCCGTGGTCCGTGCGGAGATCGAGCCCGCGACACGCAGGACGACAGTCACTGCGACAATCGTGCCGTCTAAAGCCGGTTCCAGACGTGTTTATCGCGTAATGTAAAATTACGTACAATTTAGCGTCAACAGTGTGGACAGCACTACGAGCGCCTTTGTGTTCGCGCTAAATCGCGCCAAGCGTTGCATGTAATGCTCGTAGAGCCGTCCACACACAGAATTCGCGATACATTACATTACGCGTTACACACGTCTGGCATAAATTTATTGTGCGCCACAGATTCCGCATGTACGATGTGCCATAAAGTCAGAACGAATACTTACTAAGCGACCGCCATTGCGTTCTTGAATGATAACACTTAAAATACATGTCCTAACATTAAAAAAAACAGCTTACCACATGTATTGGCATCACCCATCCCGCTAGCGCGCCGACGCCCGGAAAGCAGGCCTTTGCCCCTCGCAATGCACTCAGTCCGTATCCAGGCTGTACATTAGGTAAGGCTCCTTTGCGGACTACTGCAATGGAGTATTGGTAGGGCTCCCCACGTCCATATAACTGTTGACAGAAATCGTTTTTTTTTTACTTAATTTGGGCTTTGGGTTGATTGAGATGAGCACTGAGATCAGCAAAGGAGATAACAGTCAATTTAAATGAAAGCTGTTTTGGTCTGGAATTCCATGTTTTTTTTATGTTGTTTTCTATTATTTCCTGGTATGTTTTAGTAACTTATGCTCGCATTGTGTCTCTTTTGGGCCATCCCCACAAGCGACAAAATCATGGCGATATTTTCGTATAGAAATATGTTGAATCGCCGCGATTTGCTCGCGAGGCGGCCCCTTTATTTACGGACACGCAGTGCATTGTACGGCGCGTTGCGCTTTTTTCGTTCACGGTGAGGCAGTAAATATATCATCTGCGGGCTCTTCTGCAAGTAACGCTGTATTTCAAGCAAACATACGTTAAATCCATAGCCAAATTTATTGATCCCTTAACTTAACAGAGTAAAATTATTCATATTCATACCTCCTGTAAAATAGGCACAAGAGAGTGGTATCTGCCAGCAACATAAACTTCACCAGCATCCAGACCAAGCAATGAAGCCTCTCCTCGGTCTACCCATGTCATACATTCTTCTGTGTCAAAAGCCTGCAAAGGAATAAAAAAATAGAATGATTGTAACTCATTGTTATACACAGCTGTTTGTGTTACACTGCTGAAAATAAGTCATGGATTATAAAATACTTATTAAATTAACATTTGATATGTGGGTCCATGTGGTGCTCATACCCTATAGAGAGAAGCCCTGTGCCCCAGCAATGGAAACATTATAGGCTGATTATTTATTTATTTATTAGATAAGGCACACCAACGACATATTTACAAGATTGGTTCCATAAGGTGATTATAAGTCTACAGTGCGTGTAAATACGTCACTTATAGGCATGCACAACATTCACAACAAACAATTATTATATTCGATTAAATTAAAAATGATTAAAAACAAAGTGAGTTAATTAAGAACTAAACAAAAAAGTGAGATATTATTACAATCCAAATATAGTCAAACTAAATCAAATCAATAAAGTAATAGAATGAAATTTAAAATAGAAAATGGATTAACTTATTATTGGATTAAAATAAAAATTAAATTGTATAAAGTATAAATTAGAATAAGTAAGTATAAAGCTGGTTACAGGTCAATTTCAAGGATTCTTGTTTTGAACTTTAACAATCTATCAAAGAAAATGTCGATATTACTGTCAGCTGTACAGGCTCTGTTGTAAAAAGTCAACATTCGGTTTAAGGGAGCATGCTGGCCCAGATTTGTGCGACACGGTTTAGTGGCAAACGTCCTAGTGGTACGCTTGGACCGGAGGTGGTAATGACGGGGTACGTCAAGGTTAATTTTTTTGAGGAAGTTTGGTGTCGATGTTATCCCATTCACAGTTTTATAAAGTGTCAAAAGGTCGATTACAGCCCTTCGTCGTTTCAGTGAATCTAATTTGAAATATTTTAATCGTTCGGCGTAATCAGCTCTATGCGGACACTTTTGGTCTTTAAATCGCAAGCACCTCGTCATTTTTTTTTAATGCGTTCGATTCTATCTATACGAATTTTGTACATCGGATTCCAGACTGGAGATGCGTATTCTACGAGGCTTCGCACAAAGGTGTTATATAGCACTTTCAATGCCAAGGTTCCCTTGAATTCCTTGCCAATTCTGTTTATAAACCCTATCATTTTCATTGCCTTTTTAATTATATTATTGATGTGTGTGGTAAATGACAGGTCACTGCTAAGCACTACACCGAGATCGCGTATGTTGTGTACTTGTTCCAGTGATGTCACGTTAAGAGAGTAAGATGATGGTATTGGGTGCTTTTTCCGCGTAAATGTTATGTGATAACATTTGCTGGCATTGATAACCATTCCATTCATCACACACCAGCTCTGTATCGAGTTTAAATCAGATTGGAGTAGAGCAATGTCTTCTTGGGTTTTTATCTGACGATAGATTTTAAGGTCATCGGCAAATAAGGAGCATTGACTATGTTTGATGCAATTTGTTATGTCATTTATGAATATGAGAAAGAGAATTGGCCCGGTATGAGATCCCTGGGGCACACCCGAAGTAGCAATGTACTCCGGTGATTGATAGCCATTTACCACCACTCTTTGTGTCCGCCCACATAGATATGATCTGAACCACTCCAGTAGAGGTCCGTGAATGCCAAGGCCGTACAATTTCAGGAGAAGGATTTCATGGTCTACTTTATCAAAAGCGCTACTGAATCAAAATCAAAATCAAAGCATTTATTTCAAGTAGGCCAGTTACAGGCACTTTTGAATTGTCGAAACAAAAATGAACATTTAAAGTTGCTACAGTCCCAGTCACAAGACATAAAAACTGTGAAAGTACTGTAGTTGCCCATTCCCTAGCGTAGATCTCTATGGAGAAGAACGGGCAAGAAACTCCATGGACACTCTTTTAAATCAAAATATTGTTACAAAATCTTGGTTACATCATTCATGTTGAGATGGTATATTATGTGAGAACAATGTAGCAAGATGTGCACGTTAAAAGTGTCCATAGCAAAACAAAAATAAAATACAACTCAAAAACAAAATAATTAATTCAAATAAACCATGGCGACTAAGAGATGACCAGTCACAACTGACAGCGCCCGTTCACGAACATGACGCATGGATCAGCACCATTCAGCTCAACCATTTTGAAGGGAACTAAATGGTCCGACACACGCGCCACCATCAGCGAGACATTTGAGAGAGCATGACATACTCTCAACCGCCAGGGCACATTCAAGTCAAGAACTGCCGTAGGTTTCCAGTGAATGATAGCTTATTAGTACATAGTACTCACACAATATAGGCTATGCGATTATATAATACTAACATGGAATTTATACAATGCAAAGATAAGTACAATCTTCAGCAGCTCCAACAATACCATTTAATGCTATCAATTTTTGCGCCCCTGTCCATGTGGAGCAGGACCAGCATTGAGCCAAGCATTTTTATCAGCGATATAATCGCTCAACTTGTAATATGCTTGTTTACATAGTGTGCGTTTAATGCATGTTTTAAATTTCGTCTCATTCAGTTCAAGAATACTTTGTGGAATTTTATTATAGCATCTCAAACAGTACCCCATGAAAGATGAGTCTACTTTAGCGAGTCTAAAGCCTGGCTGAACTAGTTGGTCCCTATTTCTAGTACTGTAATTGTGTCTGTCACCTCTTTTACCAAAAAGATGCAGATTTTTTCTGACGTACATTATGTTTTCGTAGATGTATTGGCAATGAACCGTCATGATGCCAATATCCTTAAATAGTTCCCTTAGAGAATCGCGCCTACGAAGATTATATATGGCTCTGATGGCTCTTTTCTGCAGGATAAATATTGACTCAATATCAGCAGCCCGTCCCCATAGCAAAATACCGTAAGACATTATACTATGGAAGTAACTAAAATAGACCAGTCTAGCGGTATCTACATCAGTGAATTGACGGATTTTTCTAATGGCATATGCTGCTGAACTTAAGCGCCCCGCAAGCGATGTTAAATGAGAACCCCATTGTAGCCTTGGATCAAGCGTAAGCCCCAGGAAAACAGTTTTCTCTACGTATTCGAGTTTCTCTTTATTCAATATTATCTCACAATCACTACTTTTAACATTCGGTAATGAAAATCTTATGCATTTAGTTTTCTTTTCATTCAATACCAAATTGTTTGCTGTGAACCAATTTTGGACCTGAAGTAGGGCATTATTCACTTCATCTAGATTTTGGGCCCGTCTATTTATCTTAAAAATTAGGGAAGTGTCATCAGCAAATAGCACCATATTTTGTGGTTGGTTTTTCAATAAATAGGGTAGATCATTTATATAGACTAGAAAAAGGAAAGGACCCAATATTGAGCCTTGCGGAACCCCCATTTTTACTTTCAAACCCTGTGAATTGACACCATTTATTTGAACATGTTGTTTTCTATCGCTCAAATAAGATTTTAGCAGGCTAAGAGCAAGTTTACCCAGTCCGTAATGCTCCAGTTTCAAAAGCAATGTGTCGTGATTTACGCAATCAAAAGCTTTGGAGAGATCACAGAAAATTCCTATTGCGTCTTGGGACTCTTCCCACGCAGCAAATATGTGCTTTAATAGGGTCGGTAGAAGTCAGGTCTGAAGTCGGTATACAGAGCATCGATCTGTTGGCCTGAGTCGACGCTCATAGAAATTTCGTCAATATATGATACCAAGTTAGTGACAGTGGATTTGTTGCTGCAGAAACCATGCTGTTGAGGGGAAAGCTGTGCTTTACAATGGGACGTTAGTATAGGGCAAATCATTGATTCAAAAACTTTTGAGAATATGGACAAGATAGAAATTGGTCGATAATTTTTGGTTTCTGTGCTGTCACCTTTCTTGAATATCGGAACCACGTTAGCTTTTTTCCATTCTGTAGGAAATGTAGATGTCTCAAGTGATTTGTTGAAAATCATAGTGAGGGGATATGCCAAATTACGAGCACACTTTTTTATAAAAAGCGGCGGTAATCCGTCCGGACCAGCGCCCTTGGTAACATTAACTGTGTTAAGTGCTTTAAAAACTTCTCTCTCAGTAAAACTTATTTTACTGAGCACGAATTGAGGAAATGTTGGGACATTTGCTGCCGTGTTAGCATTTCTGCTAGTGGCAGAAAAAGTAGACGAGAATTGGGCAGCAAAAAGTTTGCATATTTCGTCGCCTGTCGTAGCTGTCGAATCGTTCAATTTCATTTCGGATGGTATAGAGCTAGATTTTGAATTTTTTGTTTTGACGAAAGACCAGAATGCCTTTGGGTTTGATTGAATGTTACTTTCTACAGAGTGCACATATTTCCTATAACAACTTTTAATAATAAATCGCGCCCTGTCATCGAGTATTCTATACTCAATCTCGTCACGCGGGTTACCGTATTTCTTGAAACGTTGTCTCAACTTTTCTTTTTCGTTGAGAACTTTTACTAAAGTTTTAGAATACCATGGAGGAAAATTATTGCTGACATACTTGATTTTAGGGACATTATCATTGACAATTGTTTGAACTGATTCATATAGCACATCTACCATTAGGTTAACATTTGCGCATGGTTCTAGTAGCTCTTTCCAGTTTAATTCTCTTATTTTTTTATTTATTACAACATAATCAGCTGCTTTAAAATTAAATCTGACACGCTTTACATGTTTTAATGGCGTGTAAACTTTAAAGTTAATGTCAATTTCTAGAGGAGGGTGGTGACAGTCTTCTTTACAGATAGGTGAGACTGACTTTCTAACTATTACATTTCTTATATTTGAAAACGCTAGGTCTAATATTCTGTTATTCGTGTTTTTAATAACATTGTACTGAAACAGACTGTTTAAAGACAAAAAATCTACAAGTGAGTATCCTAGTTTGTTAGTGAAATTTGCCGGTATAGTAGAAGTTACATTTGGGTGATACGGATCCCGGTTCCATTCGATGGTGCCGAGATTGAAATCTCCGACCAACATCATTTCTTCTCCAGTAGTTTCAATAACACTCGTGACGGAACTGAGGAACATATCTAGGTGCTGCTGTGTCACAGGTGGTGGTAAGTAGATAGCACAGATGTTTATTTTCTTCCCCTCATTTATCTTTACACGTACCCATAGGTCTTCTGCAGTAGATTCCCATTGACAAGCTCGAGCGGAATCATACGCTTTGGATACAGCAACAAGAACGCCACCTCCTTCTTTGCCTGCGAGTGCGGTAGAAGCCCTATCTCTCCTGTAGATATTATAGCTGGTGTTAAACAGCTCTCCGTCATTGATGTTATCATTGAGCCATGTCTCGGTCAACACAATCATGTCGTATTGATTGATGTTAACTGCAATATTGATATCATTTAATTTGGTTCGCATTCCTCGGAGATTCTGGTAGTATATAGTGAATTTGAAGGCTTTACTCACGGGTTTCTTATTACGGGTTTTCTTATTACGTTAAAGACGCAGCGTGTAGGCTTTTAATCTGTACAGCGCGTGCTCCATCTTCCTTTCGAACTAACACGCGGCCATCACGGACCCAGACATATTTGTAATTTTTTTCGCGTGCCATTTTTCTAACTTCTGCATGTATGGCTTTATTCAGGGGTGACAGATGCTCTGAAACGAAGACAGGCTGTTTGGTGCCTCCGTAGCCCAAATGGCTCGAATTGAGTTTGTCGGTAGCATGAGCGCGGTTAAATTTTGATACTGACGCCAATACTTCATCACGTTTCCTTGTATTTTTTAGTTTTACGATAATCGAGCGCGGGCGGCTACTCTGCAAGTCGAGTTTTTTTACACGAGATATAAAGGAAACGTCATCAGCTTCAATGTTGCATGAGATAGTTTTTCCCAGTTGAATTACCGTGCTTGCTAGGTTTTCGGCTTGATTTTCGGGAATTCCATTTATCTCTAAATTATCCTGACGAGAATGCACCATATTGAACCTTACTGATAAGTCAGAGACACAGGCTTTCAACTCTACATATTCTTTCTTGAGCTCGCTTAAGATTTCTTTGTTCTGGTCCAATACGATCTTTATGTCGTGATATTCCCTGCTCATAAACTCAACGGAATCCTCCAGCCCTTGCAAGGTTTTTTTTAACGCTACAAATTCATTTTCAAAGTACGATTTAAGTGAGGCCTGTAGACGCACGGTCATCACTGATTCCAATTCTTTGCGAAGCTCGGAAAACGTTACTCCATCTGTTAGAACCATCTTCTGGAGTTTGCTCACATGCAACGTCGTGGTTAGGCGAGTCGTTCGGCCGTGGTCGCTTAGACCGTACAGAAACGTTAGTGGTGGTGTCTGTGACATTACTGCTACTTCCACTACCAGGGGTGGTCGGCATTGAGATCTGCTCAGACACTTGCGAGACATTCTGCTTAGTAGCAGGAGGAGAATGCTGTCTTCGCGTCATATTGATGTTATTATTTCTTCTTGCTGCGCGTCGAGTGCCAAACAGTGCTAGCGTGATGAGTGGCTAACGCGAGTCAAACTCAATGAGTTATTTTGTTTCGCAAACGTTGAGTTTAACGATGTCGAAGCAGCGCAGGCGCCAGCGGTGGTGAGGCGCAGGCGCGCGAGGGTTATCGAGCGCTCTGCGGGTTGTGGTAGGTCAGGGTTTCGTGACGTTAAAATTTTTTAAGAGGGTTTTTTACCTATAACTTTGCAGTCCGTAGTTGTATTGGAATACAGTTTTCACTATTCGAAAGTTCGTTTCACCAGCAACACAATGACATCACACACTATTATAAACAAACACTTTTTTTTACTTATAAGAAATAATAAAAGGAGCAAAACAAAAACGATCTTTACTGGGCGACGGTAGACGGATTTATCATCTCATTATCATGATTATGCTGTTATAATTAAAATAAACTCACCCTCTTACACTTCAGCTCAATAAAATCTTTTCCAAACAGGCCTTTGTCCTGTAGAACAGAACTTGATAGTTTCTCACACTTCTGACTCTCTAATAGTGATACAGTACACCAAGTGATGATGTCCTGTCCTTCCACTTTGGGTACTTTACCGATGCCATTGATTACATTTTCACTACCGTAGATACTGGCTGTTGTTGTACCTGTAATATTTTTAAAGTACTTTATTTTATTATTTTAATTTCAATTTGAGTAAGTTTCACATGTATAAACTGTTATAGAGGGTTTTGGTAGCGCGTAAGTAACAGGTTCTTTCTTTCTTTACACAATTATTAACAGAAGTTACACGAGTTTTAATAAATTAACTTTTACAATTTATATGACAGGAAACATAAAACAACGTTGGTAATGTAAGTGTATTTATTTGTTTATAATAAAAAGAAAATGATAATTGGCTATTTACACCACATACATTCAATTTATATGAAAAACTACGACTAACAAGGAGTTCTACTTGTAAATAAATAGTTGTCGAAACTTTGTTGCAATGTTTTAAGCGAATGTACTTACCAATAAGAATGGGAACAAGTGCTAAAATAAGGTAAATGTCCATAATTGCTAATATTTTAGGATTTTTCTGTCATCAAAGCACTATTTCATATTGAATTTTCGTTAAAATTCTTAATTCTTGAATGGACACACCCCAGTCGCAAACAGACAACACAGAGTATATAATCACTAAAACCAAGTGATTATATACTCTGTGCAATTTGATTCACAGATTAGATATTAGTGGTGATTTGATTGATGCTTATTAGGCCGCGTTCCGAGATAGGCTGTAAACAAATTGAACGTGAGCGCGATATCGATGTCCCTTGAATCGTCGACGTCATGACACGCGCCATATTGCGATTACACCACAGAACATATAAAGGGTGTAAAACACCTCTTCACGAAGCCGAAAGGCACTTGTTCTCCCCATTATTGCGATATTTTTTTTGTTCTACACCATACCTGGGAACCTTCTAGTTACGGAGATATAGGGGGTCAAAGTTACAACTATTTGACAAGTTTTTTTTTTAATACAAGATTTTTTTGTAAGATTTTGACTTTTAACACCTCCACGACCCCCGTACTATTCAATCTATCCATCAGCACAATGTTTTAAGTACGTTACATTGAGTTCTACCACAAATCGTGATTTATAACCTCAAAAAAAAAAAAGATGTGTCCCAGCAAAAACTTTTGCGTAAAGTTACTTATTTTGATGTACAGAATGCTTGGTTAACGGCTTTGTGATGAGGTGGTTTACACCCTGTATACTCTAGGCCTCTAGCGAGGATTACATTACACCGTTGATGCTCTGTGGGACATGCCCAAATAAATATCACCGTGGGCCATTGAGATAGGAAAAATATGGAGATGGCACATTTTGCTATGAGAAGGATAGCAATACAAATATCTATCATATCGACGCACACTTGTCAAAATTCGTTGTCTCTTTTTAACTTACCGAGAGTTGCTTAAAGAAAGAGAGACGTCTAAATGTTTGTCAAGGACTAAATTCGGCAACACTTTTGTGTGACGTCAAAATGACAAAATCATGCCTATGCGTGACCGGTCGCCATTTAATGTACCGAAAATACTCTGTGGTTTCGTGGTAGTTGTGCTGTTAAACAATTGCTTGATGGAAATGTTTTTGTTGTTTTTAAGAAAAACACCTCTAGAAATAAGGTATTTTGATGTTCTGAGTTTGGGCATTAATAGGAAAATCATGCCCTCATAATCTATAAAACAGTGTGGTGCGAGAAAAACCAAAAATCACCCTAATTTGTCATAATTTTCAGTATTCCAGTCGAATATTGTGGAATTTTGTGTAATGTATTGTTACAACAAGATGATATTTTCAAAGATTATTGAAACCTGTGTCATGTTTGTATGGCATAAAACGCTAGTATTTTCTTGATTTCTTTGTATTGTTTACATACAATTATTGGAATGTAAAGTTAGTGATGTGCGATGTCCGCGTACGATATCGATAATATTGATAAAGAGTGTAAAATACATTATTTTATTCCACAGGATTTTTTGGGAACGAAATTTTAAAGAAGAAATGGACAGAAGCTGTTGGTTTTGCAAAAAGAAACCCTCGACATAATATATCGCATATCTGTTTCATGAACTTTGAAGAATCTTGTTTAACAGAACCCTCCGACTCGTCGACTTTGTCTTTATATAGTAATCGTACTGATATATTCTCTAATAAAATCAATGTCAAAATAAACACATTATTTATTATCCGCCCCAATAAGCATTAAGCATTATTTAAAGTCCAGTCCATGTAATTATTTCAATAGTTTTTATCAAATAAAATTGCCTATTCAAATTGCCTGGGCACTATGAATAATGCCGGATTAATCACTTGATCCAATAACAGACAATTTTTATTCAAGGTTTAAATTCTCTTTTTATATAATAGGATATAGTCCATAGGTTTCTAAGTCAGTGCCGTGAGCGCTGTCAAATTACCTAATGACAGATCTTAGCTGTCAGAATCGTGAAAACTAAATCGGAACGCAAAATATTGATGAGAGGCGCTTTGATTGATTATTTCGTATCTCGGAATGCACCCTTAGTGTAACCATGGTATAATAAATTAATGATATACTTCGAGTGTTACCATATAACAACACGTTATTCATAAAAATATAATAATGCTGACTGATCTTCTTCGTGGTCCACAGTCACAGTGAGTGGGTCTACCTGATATTCCCATGAGCTCATGGTCTACTAGTCCCTATTGTAGGGACACGATTCATGGAATTTTGTAGTACGAAGTCTCGAACCTATAGATTTTATAGTACAATCGACTTTTTACAGGCTCTGTGCTCTTCGAATCGAAACCACGTTCTATGAACATTATTTGTATTGGTCAGTTAGTTATTTCCATTTTTATTTCATTATTTTGAAAAACAAACATTCGTTTGCTG
This sequence comes from Xestia ashworthii, assembly GCA_950022955.1. Lineage (NCBI taxonomy): Eukaryota > Metazoa > Arthropoda > Insecta > Lepidoptera > Noctuidae > Xestia > Xestia ashworthii. The sequence goes on along the minus strand of OX465570.1, from coordinate 12,659,305 downwards.
TGGCACACCAGTTGGACCTGTCAAAGCACTGACTTAGAAACCTAGTCAAAGTGTCAAGATAAAAAGACAAAAAAATGACATTTGGTAGTTTGACAATTTTGAGAAAAGTTTCACAAAATCGCAGCAAATTTGTAATATTACTAAAATACTTAATATAATAAGTACGTTGGTATAAATTCAACAATCTTATTTTCTTCCCCCTCAGTGATATTTTATAAACAGTCACTTGTTCCAGTTATTAACACGCCCATTTCCTTTGCAGGTTATAATATTTGTATTCAAAACAATTCGTTCTAAAAACACGTGTTTTTAATTATTGCCATGGTCGTATTCACGTGTGGTTATTGCGGCGAGTCTGTGACAAAACCTAAAGTTGAGAAACATTATATGATAGCATGCAGAAACAGGAATCCCAATTTGTCTTGTATGGATTGTTTTAAAGACTTTCAGTGAGTATGGAATATTTACCGCGTGATAAACATTTCATTCATTCTGTTTAACGTGACCGCATTTATATATAAACAAAGAGGTTTAGTTCTAACAGTTAGTATACTTAGTATTCAGATAATAATGAGTTGTTCTTTAAATAGAACTATGCCAATGAAACCAACCATGTTGTTGTTGCCAATCAGGAAATAAATTACGCACCTAATACAATTATTATTGATTATTGAGGAAGTTTCTAACATGCTCATCATTTTAATTTTATACATCATGTTTATTAACCTCTTGTACAGTACTATTCCAAGAGTAAATAGTGTTTGTTTATTAAATAATGTCATTGACATTGATTCTGTTGATATTTGGCAGAAACATGCAATTGCTTTTGTAAATTCTGCCTCCTTTGGCTATGTACCAACACTATAGTTAATATTCTGTTCTGTAGATACTTAGATAGTGTCAATGCTTCTGAGGCTATATTTAATCTATCCCAGTTTTTGAGTAAATCAAATTAACTAAGGTACTATTTTGTTGTTTCCAGTGGTCAGGACTATGAAGCACACACAAAGTGTATAACAGAAGAAGAACGCTACTCTGGAAAAGGGTTTGTCTCCAAAGAGAAAAAAGGTGAGAAGAAACAGAATACATGGGTGGAGATGTTAACATCAGTCCTAGACGAGCAAAAGAATGCACCAAGAAATGTGCTCAGGATTATTGAGACCATCACCAAACACAACAACACTCCACGCAAGAAACCCAAGTTTATTAACTTTGTAAAAAATGTTTGTGGAAACAAGACAAACCCAAAAGACATTGACCAAGCTTGGGACTTGATTTCTGTAAAACTGACTGCCTTATCCAATGCCAACAATAGGAACCAAAATCAAAAGAATGATGAGTCTGCTGTTGAAGATGAAAAACCACAAAATGGTACTATTGAGGAGACGGATGAGAAATCTGAAGATAATTGCACAGAAGATGACACGGAAGAACAGAATGGTAATGCAGGAGAAAATGGTGTCACAGAGCAGAATGGTGACACAGAAAAGAATGGTGAAACAGAGGTAGTTGGTAAAAAGAAATCGAAAAAACAAAGAAAAGAAGAGAAGAAACACAAGAAATATGAAGCTGAGCTTCAAAGTGCTGGGGCATCTCTTCCTGAAGAAGTAGAAGAAGAAACAGAAAGCAAGAAAGGTAAAAAGAAGAAGAATAGGACTGAATCTATGAATGGTGATGAAAATGTTACTGAAGGTAAAAATGGCAAAAACAAGAAACGTAAAAGACAGGACACTGTTAACAGTGTTAATGGAAATCAAGAAGTGGTTGAAAACGGTGTAGAGCCTGCTGAATCTGTTGTAGTAGCTACAGGAAAGACTCAAAAGAAAAAAAGCAAGACTGAAGAAGAAGAAGAAGCGGAAGAGAGCATCTGCCTTCATGACCAAAATGTTGCCAAAATTGGAGAATTAGCAGTCAGTGGAGACAAATTCAACTGGCATGCAGTAATATTATCCGTTTTGGAAAAGAAAGGCAATGAAGTTCCATTCAAACGTCTGCAGAAAAAGGTCTTAGGAGAATACAGTGAAGCAACAGGCAGGGAAGTAGATGACCGCATAGCTGATAAGTTTATTAAGAAATTGAGAAGTGCACCCAATGTGAGAGTTGATAAGAATAGGGTTCTTCTTATTGACTGAGAAGTTTTAATTATGTTTAATACATAAATGTATTGCCACACTTTGGGAGAAAGTATGAATTCAATGAATAAGTTGATAATTGTTGTTAGGACTCTATGAGATTGAAGAGTAATACTGTTAAGTTCTAATACTATCTAGGCCATAATAGTGAAAATTTAGGTACTGTTGCATAATATTTCAAAATATATTATGACGTTAAAGCCAATAGAATTTATTAATTCTGTTTGAGAATAAATGTCACTGTCCTGCTTTACACATGTTGAATCTTTGATAATTTATAAGGCAGGTTTTTTATACTAGCCAAAGTGTGGAGCCAAATTGATATGGATTTAAACCACTTAATTATTAGTTTCTTGAGGCAATATTATGTAACTGGAGTTACAGTAACTATCCACTCATTTTCTAATTACATACTTACTATTTTAGTTCCCATATTCTTTATAAAGCAATAATAACAATGTTCTTTTATCAAAATATTGTTTTATTTGTAGTTAGTGTGCCCAGAGCAACTACAATAGCTTCTTTTTTCTTGATCTGTCTACAAGACGAGCTGGTGTGACTGACACTGGCTTGGCCACCATCAGGGATTTTAATTTTGATAACACACAAAATTAGTCGCTAATTAGTCGAATTTTGTCGCCAAATAGAAGAATTTGTCGGTTACTGGTTCAAGAGATATAAGGGTTTATAGGTGGCCGATCTGGAGAGTCCCCAGCTTGGCCACATTTATATCTCAAAAACTAGTGCACCTAGTGAAGATCTGTTTTGTTCCAAATTTAATCGCTAATTTGTCGCTAAGTCATGGATTTAGTCGGGTCTTAGTTTAAAAGTTATTGAATTGAATTAGTAAGGTATAGTTCAAGAGCTAGATTGAAGAGTTCACGACAATCTAGCAAATTCTAGCTATAACTTTATTAATTGAATAGATTATATCTTAATTAAGACCCCATTAAATTTGTGACTTGGCGACAAAATATGGGAGAAAACAGATTTTCGCTAGGTGCACTAGTTTTTGAGATATAAATGTGGCCAAGCTGGGGACTCTCTCCAGGATCGGCCACCTATAAACCCTTATATCTGTTTAACCAGTGACCAACAAATTCTGCAATTTGGCGAGAAATTTCGACTAATTAGCGAGACATTTTTTGTGTTATCAAAATTAAAATCCCTGATGGTGGCCAAGCCAGTGTCAATCACATGACGAGCTACGTAAAACGGGAAAAATACTTTTAAGTCGTCGTAAAAGACATAGTTGAGTTTGGGGTCCTGGGTTCAAACCCAGGGAACACGACATTCCTGCTGACTGCTGTTTGTTTCCTGATAGCGTCGTCTGAGAGTTTGGAGTCTTCGGAATTTACGCTAAACTCGTCGACCCAATGAGACACTAGGCATGGGCAAAAAATATTGATATATCGTTTGGATATTTCCATAATATAATTAACGAAATATATCGTCGATATTTTTAATCGCGATATATCGATATTCGATATTTATTTTAGAGTATCGAATTCGTATCAATTTCGATTTTTTTTAAACGCAACTTTGGTTTCGTGTCCATTGTTCAGTACATTTATGTTCGCCTAACGTACTGAACAGTTGATTTTTTTTCGCAACTTCGTCATTGGTCCCCTAATAGAAGTTGTTAGCATGAGCTCAATCACATGTTTAAGTTTCGTAATTACCAGTCTCCCTATATGTATAATTGTTTGGGCTCAAGCATTAATAAAAAGTACTAGTACTAGACATATCGATATTTTTCACGCGATAATTATCGATACTGTTTAAAAATATCGAAACGATACATATCGATATATTTTTTTCACTTGCACAGGAGACACTTCACATTATAAAATAATAAGAATAGGAACGTCAATGACCTCGATCTGTCAACTGTCAAAAAAATAATACGTACAAATCAATTATTACAACATTTATTAACGTTAAATTATTATTTTGTTGTTATCTTCATAACATTAGCGTTCATATAAAAGCGTGGAAGTGTTGAAAACACGACTAGTTTATTCATAATACACTAACATAATTTTAGTCTATGACATTTAAAACAAATGTTTTAGAAATCACTACAATCTTCAATACCATAGAGTAAAGACGTAAAGTATAGAAAACGGACGCCATCGGCATCGCCAGCCAATCTTGTAGTCTATAAGTCTAGTCAGTGTGCTAGTGCTTCGTAGTTCGTAGTGCTGCTGATTGTAGTTGATGTGCTAGTGCCACTCTTTCTTTTCAACCGACTTCCAAAAAGAGGAGGTTATCAATTCGTCTGTATGTTTTTTTTTTTTTTTTTTTTGTGTTTGTTACCTCATAACTTTCGACTGAGTGAGCCGATTTTGATGATTCTTTTTTTATTTGATAGCTGGTGCTTCCCATGTGGTCCCATTTTAATTTGCTGAAGATCTGATGCTGGTCTTCGGAGATATACAATGGAACTCTTCAAAAATGTACGGCAAATCTGCAGTGATTGCTGTTATCGCTTGTAGGTTTATTGTTTATACAACATCATGACGTAATATCACGCCTGTATGCTCTGAGGGGGTACGCAGATGTGTACAATACACCCAGATTTCGACAGTGTTTGTTACCTCAGTACTTTCGACTGGGTGAACCGATTTTGATGATTCTTTTTTAATTTGAAAGCTGGTGCTTCCCGTGTGGTTATATTTTAATTTGCTGAAGATCTGATCCGGATCTTCGGAGATATACAATGGAACTCTTCAAATATACACGGCAAATCTGCAGTAACTGCTGCAATCGCTTGAATGTTTATTGTTTATACAACATCATGACGTAACATTACGCCTGTTTGCTCTGAGGGGGTACGCAGATGTGTACAATATTCCCAGATTTCGACAGTTAGGTGTATTAAGTTCCATTTATTGGGGATAAGCCTCATCTTAGCCTAACCTTGACATGTATTGTTTTTTTTTTTATTTTATTGGCAAGGGTAGGTACTTCAAGGGTAGTTTGATGAGAATTTGGTTTGGTTCTGATTATGGGATCCATGACAAAGGAACGGAACTCTTCAATTCTTAGAAGCAAATTAACGATACTCGGCCAAATCTTTTAAAGGCTATCCGGATATTTGAGTCACGTACCATAACGTCGTTATTAACCGACTTCAAAAAGGAGGAGGTTCTCAATTCAGTGTTCCCCGATTACTCGAAGATGACTGGACCGAATTTGTTTTTTAATTGTTTGAAAGGGTATACTTCCCAGAAGGTCCCATAATCATCAAGTCAGGATCCTGATAATGGGATCCTGGAGAAATAGAGAGAACTCTTCAAATTTTATAGGCACACCAGAAGCGATTTGGGTAGTTTTTGAAAGAGTACTTTCTCGGAGTGATCCCATTTAAATTTGGTAAAGATCTGATGAAGAACTTCGGAGAAAGGCAACGGAACTCCTCATTAAATGTAGCAAATGTGTGTCTCTTACTGGGATTGCTGAAATCTCATGTCTGTCTATTGTTTACACCAGTTCATAACAAAAATCACGCTGGTACGCTGTGAAAGGGTATGCACATATTGTGAACCACTAAAAAATGAAAAATAAAAACTTTTTTGCAAAAAATAAAACCGACTTCACACAAAAGTGAAAAATAACTTTAGCTTCTGAAGTCGGTGACAAAAAAATTAAATCAATCAAACAAAGGTCACCGACTTCAGAAACTAAAGTTATTTTTCACTTTTTTGTGTGAAGTCGGTTTTATTTTTTGCAAAAAAGTTTTTTGTTAATTTTGTTCTGTTACGCGGTTGTGTCTTGTTAATTTTATTGTCATCTGTTTTTGCTGTTTGTTTTTGTTATCTGACTGCTACAAAATGAGTAAACGAGGCGTTGTTTTGTATGGAAGAGCTAGAGAGATAGTCTGCAATGTAGGTAAATACTTCGAGAGCGAGAAACTGCACAGTCTTAAATTAATACAAGATCTAAAGAAAGCAACAATGCAGTCAGGATCAGGAGAAAATATAACTTTGTCTCACGAAATGTACAAGAGCATTTTAGAAACCCTGCAAAATACAAGTAAAGTGGCCGAACGGGTTCATTTGGCCACTTTTATAAATAAAAATACCTTGACTCGTATCAGACGCGAGTGGAAAGATGCGCAAGCTAGTAGCAGCAAAATCATAACAGCAAAAAAGAAAACTCGAGGTAAATCTGTAGTTTGCGACACTTTTGAAATTGCTGTTCTCCATAGTATACTAGATTCAATATACACAGAGAGAGAAATTCCTATATTTGGTAAATTATTAGCTGTCGCAAAGGAGGACTTAGAATTTCCAGGAAGCAAAGCAATTATTTTTTATTAAGGCGAATAGTGGCGAACTCACTGGGTTATAAATTTAAAAGGTGTCAAAGCAATACGTTCGCTCTCGTTCAATGGCCATATAAAAGAGCATGGCGAGCTAAATATTTACGACGCATTCGTGAAAATGATGCGCTGGGGGCTTATAAAAAACCCGTCATCTATGTAGATGAGACATGGATACATGCTCACTATACAGTCAAGAAGTGTTGGCAGACATGTATCTGGCGTAAAAAAATTATAGGGTAGGGCGCTGCCGCTGGTGGACAAATTACTCACACTGCAGGGCTAGCATGGGCAGGGGATAAAACTTTTGTCCACCGGTTATTTCCACTGACAAGGGACAAAATTATTTTATCCACCTGCCAAAGCACGGCAACAGGGGAAAGAGAATTATATCACTTTTTGACATTAGACGTGGATACTCACCCCCCGCCTATAGCATGGCGAGTTGGCGACTAGTGGAAGAGAAAAAATACAGATATTTTGACATAACAAAGGGAGAAATTTGTCCTCATGTTTAGAGTATATCTCTTTGAAAAATCTATATTTATTTATACTTATAATAAAAGAGTAAAAAAACTGTGTCTGTACATTGAATATATTAAAAAAAAAAATGAGGGGGGCATAGAAACAGTAATAGAGCCCGAATCCAAAAAAAAAGTCTGTCTGTTTGTCTGTTTATCTGTTTGTCTGTTTGTTTGTACACGCTAATCTTCGGAACTACTGAACCGATTTGAATGATTTTTTTTTTGTTGTATAGATATTAAGTCTGTGCAACATATAGGCTATAATTTATCTTGGAAACTTGAACACCTGATGCAGAACCGCAACAGACCAGCTAAACTATAAGAGATACAAAAATGACACCCTAGCAAAAATTGTTCCACGTGATGAGCATTTTCTGCTGAGAGAATAAATTTGAAGATCTGGAACACCTGATGTGGAACTAAGAGCCCAGTTACACCATAACACATATAGAAATGACATCTTAGCAAAAGTTGTTCAATCTGATGAGCACTCTCTGTTGACTTATAAAAATCGAAGATTTGGAACACCTGTCGTGGAACTTCAAGAGCCCAGCTACACCATAACACATATATGAATGATGTCTTAGCAAAAGTGGTTCAATCTGATGAGCACTCTCTGTTGACTTATAAAAATCGAAGATCTGGAACACCTGTTGTGGAACTCCAAGAGCCCAGCTACACCATAACACATATAGGTATGACGTCTTAGCAAAAGTTGTTCAATCTGATGAGCACTCTCTGTTGACTAATAAAAATCGAAAATCTGGGACACCTGTTGTGGAACTCCAATAGCCCAGCTACACCATAACACATATAGGAATGACGTCTTAGCGAAAGTTGTTCAATTTGATGAGCACTCTCTGTTGACTTATAAAAATCGAAGATCTGGAACACCTGTTGTGGAACTCCAAGAGCCCAGCTACACCATAACACATATAGGTATGACGTCGTAGCAAAAGTTGTTCAATCTGATGAGCACTCTCTGTTGACTTCTAAAAATCGAAGATCTGGAACACCTGTTGTGGAACTCCAAGAGCCCAGCTACACCATAACACATATAGGAATGACGTCTTAGCGAAAGTTGTTCAATTTGATGAGCACTCACTGTTGACTTATAAAAATCGAAGATTTGGAACACCTGTTGTGGAACTCCAAGGGCCCAGCTACACCATAACACATGTAGGAATAATGTAAGAATAACGTCTTAGCAAAAATTGTTCAATCTGATGAGCAATCTCTGTTGACTTATAATGGGACACCTGTTGTGGAACTCCAATAGCCCAGCTACACCATAACACATATAGGAATGAATGTCTTAGCAAAAGTTGTTCGGTCTGATGGGCACTTCCTGTTGACTTACAAAAAATCGAAGATCAGAAACATCTGATGTGAAAATTATTGCAAAGCTATCACTAATTTCACTGTATAATTATAAAATAAAAATAAGACAAGCTATGAGTACATCCACGCAGTGAAGGCGGTTACAGTTTAGGAATGATTTTCGATGACGATCATTGAAAATTTGACTCTACTGGCCAAAACTCCCATTTATATTTTATTTTATCGATTTTATTTTATCGAATATATATGTCTTCGGGCTTATGTTATTTGAGTGTTTAATTTCCTTTTCCATTTATCTTCGTGACTCGGGAGCCTACCCGGTAACGCAGGGTAGCAGTCACTTACATTTTAATTGATCAGGTATCTTCACAACAAAACTATAACCATGTGTAGAAAGAGGTCAAATCTTTCCCATTGTTCCAAAGGAGCTAAAAATATTGAGGATCATAAGTTCCCAAGAATCTACCGAAGAGCGTCAGGAGAGTTTTGATGCTGTTCGAAAACATCAGGCTGCAACTTGCCCCGTGGAAACCTCTTCGGACCGCGAAGCCGTCATGCTAGCGAAGGAGGTGGCGGAACGTGCGAGGGAGAGAGCCTCTCTTCCCAGCCGCCGTGGGAGACGCACCGGGCGTCGGGGGCCACGTGGTGGCTACCGGCCACCGTAGATGCGGGCCTGTGGACGGTTAGCTATGGGCTAGCTAGCCGTCCGTCCGTCTAACGATGATAGGCCGTGTCGACGGCGCGTTCGTGTTCCACGCCTCAAAGAGTTGTCAGCATAAAGGGAGGGGCCCGCAAGGGCCGAAGCCTGCCGGGTTTGCGGTCCTGTTCGAAAGAGATACCACGGCCCCGGAACATAAAGGGCGAGGAAGGAACATGGATAGGTTTTAGTCAGTAAAAATCTGACACTCCCTCCCGCTCCGCCCAGAGTGGGAGAAGTCATTTGATGATTTCCCATCCGAAAAAAAAAAAAGGATGATGATGTTGACGATTACTCAGACAGCGAGGCGAAATCGAAGCGCCAGATACTGATTAAAACTTCGTACATAGTGTGGCCCTACCTTTTGATTTATTAGTAGTAGTAAACAGTGTTTTTAACCCCCGACGCAAAAACGACGGGGTGTTATAAGTTTGTGTGTGTGTGTGTGTCTGTCTGTGGCACCGTAGCTGCCGAACGGATGAACCGATTTTGATTTTGTTTTTTTTTTGTTTGAAAGGTGAATTAGTCGGGAGTGTTCTTATCTATGTTTTATAAAAATTAAACTAAGTTGGCCACCGCCACAAAATGGTGGATTACATTTTTATTCAACAACTCCCTGAGTATGGGTATCAAATGAAAGGACTTGACTAGTAAAATACTATGAGCTATAATAAAAATCAAATCCAAGATGGCCGCCACCACAAAATGGTGAATTACAATTTTTTTTTTTCATAACTTCCGCCCTTTCAAATGAAAGGGCTTGACGTAAACCGCTTAAGGAAATTCGTTCAAAAAAAATACCATAAACTTACGACTCTATGTGTCGGGGGTTTTTTAAATTTTTAATTTAACGTTACTTGTTTCGTAAGGCTAAGTTTAAATGTAAATACCTACATTAGTGAAAGTGTAGAAGTAACAATTTCAACAAAAAAATGGGTCCTGCTTACTTCTAACATTTATTAAATTTTATAATGTAGTACGAGTATTACGTAAATCAAAACATTAAAAAACCGGCTATGTGCGTGTCGGACCACGCGCAGTACCTATAGGGTTCCGTAGTCGCCCGTTATCAGAATATAAGTAGAACGATTTACTCTAAGGATTTTGTATTTGGTACAAAATTATCTAACACCCAAGTTCAACGACTATTACTGCTAACTAATAAATTTATCTTTACGGCTATAATTTTCGAAAGGTTTTTTACACCCTATATTACTTGAGCATTTTGGGTGCCAAAAGACAAGACAGGGATTGAAAGACCACGCTGGGTTCCAAAACGGGCATAGTGGACGTTGACAAGAAGGCATCTAGGCTAAAATGAGATTGGGCGGGTCACGTCAGCCGTATGTACCATGCACAATGCCCGCTGGACAAAACTCTCCACACGTTGGTTGCCGGAAGACGGAAAGCGCCGCCCGGGCTGGCCCAGAAAGAGGTGGCAAGACGATTTTGACGCGTACCGCGAGGGCTGGGATAAGAGCATATGGAAGGAATTGGGAGAGGCCTTTTGCTAAGCTGTGGGACAAGGTTAATAAAAAAACTCTCAGAATCACAAACAAAGATTTTTCAAGATTATTGAAAAACACCTATACTGAATCAGATTGAAAACATGAGCCTACCGCCATAGTAAGCTTGTTTGTGAAACAGTTTACAGCGAAATCCTGTCTCAGCCTGCGGGCCAGCGGTTTGTACTGGTACAGAATTGCAGGCGGTCAATGTTGAAGATTGTCTGATGAAGTAAAATATTAGGTTCCTATTGAAAGATGCCACCCCTATTATAAAAATATAGAACTTAAGGGACAGACAAGGACTACCCTACCTACCTCAGCAAGTCGGCATTTAAAACCTGCAGCATGTAGGGGTTCACCTGTCAAGGGTGCAGGCGATGTTGATCTCGCTCTGTCTCTGCCACGCTCATCTGCCCGACGATCTAATGAAAACTGGTTGTGCCTATTGTGAAGGATAAGACTAGGGACACAGTAAATCTCACGAACTATAGGCCCATATCCCTTCTTAAGGTCATTGCCAAGGCGCTAGTCAGTTTGCTTGATAGGCATATGACCTTCACCGAATAGCATGATGCTCAGTGTGGGGTGCTCTCCACGGAAAGTGCCATACTGCCCAGTATTGGGTATAAGCCTGTCAAAGCGAGTTTCAAAGACCTCGCGAAAGCATTTGATCTAGTGTCGTACGACTTGCTGTGGCAGGAACTGATGAGCGGAACCACAGCGGATAGGGGAGTTATATCGCTACTATGACATAGCTGCTGCGGTTCATACCATCATCTGCCTAGCCTTTTCCCAACTAAGTTGGGGTCGGCTTCCAGTCTAAGCAGATGCAGCTAAATATTTGTATTTTACACGGAGCGACTGATTATCTGACCTCCACAACCCAGTTAGTATGTACTGGGTGATACGATACCCCTTGGTAAGACTGGTTGTTAGACTATTTAGACTATTACTGACTACCTGTTACGACTGTAAAAGATCTGCAAATGACAGCCGGGACCAACGGCTTAACGTGCTTTCCGAGGCACGGAGGAAACCCGTTATGTACCTATGTGAGTCACCTGTCCACAAATCAACCTTAGCAAGCACGGTTTAACCTAAATATCGACCCGGCTTATATTACTTAGCCACGGGCTCCTCTTAGAGAAAGTTTCTAAGCCTATTAAATCTATGGCAAAGCCGTAATTAGGTAAAAATTTATCAAAAAATAAAAATGTACAGCGAAACATTAATTTATAATACTAAAGATCCACGTAATCCACAATAGCTATCTGGGTACTTATAAGATAGTGCTTAACCTGGTTAAATTGTTTATCAGCCTCAAAGAAAGCGCTTCAAGGCGCACCCAGGCGGCATTACCCGAAGTCATTAATCATTTGTATTCATCAAGCGCCCGCTAACATTATTTTCGTGTTCTACATTCTTTCTTATAAAGAGTTTTTGTTAGGGCGCACGGTAAATTGGACGTGTCGTTTATTGGAATTCTTTGTCAACACTTTTCGATGAAAGAGAACCACGGTAGGTAGGTACCTATAGGTTGTTGATACTTTAGTACCACCTTACTTAGGTGATGTATATGGATTGACGGAAATTTTCATTTAAATTTTAAAACCAGGACCCGATAATCGGGATAAAAGGTTAACCGGTTAGACCTTTTTTTACTGGGACAAGCCCACCACACTATTCCCAAACCACTAACTCCTGAAAGCCATAATCAACAGTGGCGACCTCCAGAAAAGCGCCGAGACAATGAAGCTCGACGAAGTCCCAGAGAATCAATTTAACTGTCTTGGATAACGCAACGAAAATAATCAGAAATTATAGCGGAGGATTATTTATATTATTTTATTTATTTACCTTTTAAGGTTAGTGATAAAACTTATAGTTTTCGAAACAAAAAATTATAACTAAAAAATTGAAGGCGTTTCCATGTAAACTTTCCATTACAGGTCAACGATTTCGAAATTTAACTTTTTTTTGTAGATAGTACACATAAGTACTCTCAACTCTTTGTACAAATTTTCAATAGTCGGACGCCCTCGGTTTACGAGATTTAACTATTTAAAGTTTCTATACAAATTGGAAAGAAGCACACCATTCGCCATGGTAGTCATCAAAGTTGACATTTCATGTTCCGTTGACAGTAAAAGTGTATTTTGTACATGTTATTTACGTAAATATAATTTTATTTTTACATATTCACATACTTTTGGTGTATAATAAATGTGCACAATAATTGATTGATGATTAGTATGCAAATACATTGTCATTTTTACAAAGCAATAACAATTTATTTTTTTGTGGAACGGAACGTGAAGCGACACCAAAAAGTGTACCAAACCATCTGTCTGTCAGCCGTCGGCGTTAGTCATCGGATGTTGCCCTTGCAGACTGCAGTTGTTTGAACATAAATTGTCCTAAAAATCTTGCTAGCAAGCATGAGGAGCGTAGGCCGAAGGCCGGCGGAGCGACGACGACTTTTGTGACAGAAAGTGGGTGTGTAATGTAAAATGCGAACGTAACGAGCGCGCGTCGTTGAGTCATAGCTGGTTCTAATTCTTAATTTGCTTATATCTCGAAAACGGTAAGTTCTATCGCAAAAATAATAAAAAATTGGCCCCCATAATGACCACCCTGATAAAAAGAATATAATTTACAAATGTAAATATTTGTGAATTCTTCTTCGAAATCTACCCCCTCTTGCGGCTTGCTGAAGGGATTTTTTGAATGTGTTTCGGTATTTAGCTTCCCGTTGTCCCGTTTCCGGGGAAAATAAATTCTCTGCAACAGAAATTTTGCCTTTGTTTCATATAGTTCAGCTTCGGCCGGTCAGCTTGTAACTAGAGAAAGACCCATAGGAATGTATGTATTCTGAGTTTCTGACTAACAGATAAAATTCGTGGAAGTCAGTTGGCACGCACGTGTAAGACTGAGATCATCATAACATCATGGCTGTAATCCCCGAAGAGTCAGCCAGAGGTGTACCAAATAGTAGGTACACCCACATTTCCGCCAGTTATGTTTTAGTCTCATGTAATGGGGGGCGATTCTATTGGCGTACAATCGGGCACATGACTCCGTGGCTGCTACTGTGAAATACTTGTTGCAAAAACCTAAAAGCACTTTGCCAGACCCGGGAATCGAACACGAGACCTCATGTTCAGCAGTCGCGCTTGCAACCACTAGCCATCGAGGCAGTCAAACACAGACCCCTGCCGGGGCTGCGGGACTGTTCGAAAGATATATCGTGGCCCTGGAACACAAAGGGCAATGAAGGAACATAATAATATAATAATAATCACGTGCTTTCTCGAATGATCTAGTAGGTCCGATGTAACAATAGCTTCTTTTAATAAAATGTTTGAAAAGCATATAAAGAAAGAAGGATACGAATGGCAGCCTACTACTACCTACGTTCATATGCTTTTTTTACTTTTAGCTCGGTCTTTCCTCTCATATTGTTCAATGTTTCATTATTCTCTTTGTCCATTCTACCGAGTCCTATTCCGAATCCTCTCCATCCGATATCTCCGGGCAGAATTCCATTTTTAAATTCGATAAAATTTCCATAAACACAATCTTTCAAATGCTCTTTCGATCCGATAATTCCGTTGCATTTTCAAATAAAAAAAGTCACGTTGGACGTTCGCTACATTCTGTTCTTCGTAGGAAATTGGAATAAAAAGTCTTAGTACTCGTACTTTTGCCTGTTTTTCTTTTTATCCTCGCTTCGTGTCGCCATTAATTTGCTATTTCGCTCCATTTCGTTTTAATTGTAGCTTTCTGTCCATCCTCTCTCATTCATATTGTGAGATAAGAACGAAATTGATCTCTTTAAATTTTTGACATTGAATTTTACAATATACCGCCAATTTTATTTGATATTGCATTTACGAGTATTTGCTGCCAGCCTTGTGGGCACTTTTACTGTTGACAGCCATGTGGACGAATTTTTGACGCCCTGTAACCGTTTTGAGACTTGTACAATTGTACATATTATTATTTAGAGTTGTATTATATAGGTAGTGGACATATGAAGATATCCTAAACAATACTTACGTTAACTTTGAAATTTAGTTATTCAACACGGCACATTACTTTGTTGACATATCTTAAATTTAAATTAATTTAACACGTTCACTGCGTTAGTCAAATTTGATGACTTTCAGTTGGTGCGGCATCGGGTCGATTATATCCGAAGCCCGACTTGTGCCTGGTGCGGTGCTGGGTCGAAAAGACCTGTTCGACTTCGGTCTGTTTAGAAGGACTTATCTTAATAGGGATAATGATAAAAGCATATTCCTTTATACCAATATGTTGACAAATAAATACTCAATAAAAGGCTGAAGTCGTAGGTAGATGCACTGAATGGTTTGCTTGTAAATAAAGGTATTGTTTGTCGGATCTTTTCGACCCCATATCCGCACTAGTTAGTTAAAGTGTCGACACATTTTTAGTGTTGTGGATAACTAAAAAAACATTGATATCGATAAAATGTACTTATAATATTTTTGAGAACTATTTAATGGTTCACTAATGTTTTACCAAAACTCCATTGACAAATTTTCATTTTACAACCAACGTTTCGTATATGTAATCATCGCTGGATATAGGAGAATGACCATCAATTATTGGGGTATCGAAATTTTGATAACCTGGTTGAATAATTTTGTGTTCCAATATTTTGTATTCTTTCACAATGAGCTGTATTAGTTGATGGCGTGGGTGAATCTGGTGGCTTGGGATTGATGGCTGCAGTTTTTAGGACTCGTAATGTGTGACCAGTTGACGGGCTAGTATATACATTATCAGATACGTTCCGCTTACCCAATATTATTTGCCTTGGGGGACCTTCGCTCACTTTATTTTTCGTTGGTTTCTTACAATTATCACCCTCAATCGACTTGAATAACATTTTCCTAGATCGTTTCATGTTTCATATACTTTCTCTTCTCATTTGGATAAAAAGTCATCTAACCAGAAGGACCTCACTAGCTCTACTAACATGTAATCTAGTGCGGCTATAGGGTCATCGGGTATCGGGTCGTTAAGATCCGATAAACGCACTGGACGTAAAAAATGTTGCTCCAGTCGGCATCGGGTCGAAAGGACCCGATGCAATTTTTTGGTATCTTTGCTATTTATTTAAAGAGGCAATTCTAAAACACTAACTGTCTCATTCATATTCATAGGGAGACCAAATATATCTGTCCCGCACCAGCGGTTGGCACAGTAATTTTAACCCCGCACCAGTGGAAAGATGAGCATCGGATATAATCGACCTGATACCGCACCGAACGTGTTAAGATATGTCAACAAAGTTATGTGCCAAAAACAACAACTTTCATACAAAACTTGTGCAGCTGTTCGGACATTGGTATGGAAAGTTTTTTTGTCTGTTTTCGGAAAACTCGTAGAACAATAATGTTGTTGTTTATGATGTTAGTAATCCACTCCTGCGAGGTTTTTAGTGTTTTACAAATAGCCCTGTATAGTAAACCTTGTACATACTGCTATAGGGTTATATTCAGAAATATAAATGCGTTCCAATAGAAGATCGTGCATCTAAAACAGTAATACTTATGTATCTATATGTGTCGGAATAGTATTATTAGCATTGTTTCGTTACGTAGACGTACGTACGTACGTACGTACTTCATTCTTTAATATGGCTTCCCTGCTACACCTTTTTTTTTTTTTTTTTTTTTTTTTTAGGATGGGAAATCATCAAATGACTTCTCCCACTCTGGGCGGAGCGGGAGGGAGTGTCAGACTCGTACTGACTAAAACCCATCCATGTTCCTTCCTCGCCCTTTACGTTCCGGGGCCGCGGTATCTCTTTCGAACAGTCCCGCAACCCCGGCAGGCTTCGGCCCTTGCGGGCCCCTCTCTTCTGCTGACATCTCTTTGAGGCGCGCGTGGGACACGAACGCGCCGTCGACACGGCCTGTCGTCACTAGACGGACGGACGGCTAGCTAGCCCATAGCTAACCGTCCACAGGCCCGCATCTACGGTGGCCGGTAGCCACCACGTGGCCCCCGACGCCCGGTGCCTCTCCCGCGGCGGCCGGGAAGAGAGGCTCTCTCCCTCTCTTGTTCCGCCACCTCCTTCGCCAGCATGACTGCTTCGCAGAAGGAGGTGACGGCTTCCCATTCCGTCTCGCTCCGGACCATGGATTGAACCAGGGCCGGACGCGAGAGGTCGCCGCCGCCGATCGCCGCTACGAGGACACGGCGGTGCTCCGCCCACGCAGGGCAGACTTCCACCGTGTGCTCCACCGTGTCCTCCGGTCGATCCTCACAGTGGAAACACCCGGGCGTTTCCTCCCGCCCGATTCGGTGCAGGTACCTCCCGAAACATCCGTGTCCGGTGAGGACCTGCGTCAGGCGGAAGGTGAGGGCGCCGTGGTGCCTCTCAAGCCACTCCTCAAAGAGGGGACTTACCGCCACTATCGTGGCGTGCCCTTTTCCCTGCTACACCTGCTACGCGCCTACGCCGTAGCTTCGTAGTAGCGTAGCAACAATAGACCCTTTGACGCAGCGTGTGTAACATCGTGAAGTGTTACTAACATAGTTTTAAGTTACTTACACTAACAAAAATTGTTATTAGTATGTATTTTTAGGTTAAGGTATTTATCTATGGGTCTTTGTTACCTGAAATAAATGGTTTATTATTATTACGAAACTTTGTTAATATGTATGTGTCAATGACGGACCATGCCATCCATAGTCCATACTTCCATACTAAATATCATAAATGCATAAGTAATTCTGTTTGTTTGTTACCAGCGTCCAGCGATATTTATGTTTGTGTCCAGCGATATTTATTTATTTATTTTACCTTTGCACGACTACACGACTTATCGGATCGTAATGAAATTTGGCAAGGAGATAGATAGATTTTATCCTGGGGAAGGACATAGGCAATTTATTTTCTTTTTTTCTCACACATGCGTATCAAAATTTCCATCCACGTGAACGAAGTCTATAAATAATAAATATCCACTAATTAGTTATCTTTCGAATGTCAGAATGGTTACTTGTAATTTACTATGTCTGAAAGTATCACCAAAAAGGTTTCATTCTTTTTTGAAGAAAAAAAAACAGGATGTAAATGAATATACTTACCATTGATTTATTTTGACCAACAGTCCCCACGTCTAAAAAAACCACTGAACCGTTCTTTATGAAATTTGAAAGATAGGTAGCTGGAGCCCTAGAAAAGAACATAGGATTCTTTTCATGCTAAGACTAATGCGAAGCCGAAAGCAAAAGTTAGTCCTTACATAATTGTACATAGGTAGTTGACCATTATGTTTACCCCCCGCAGCCCTAATATTATACTAGAAACAGTCATAAAGCGACATGTCGTGCGTTTAATAGCTCGTTGTGCGTCTGACGACGTAATATACGCAAGTTTATTGTCATACCCGCTAATACAAGGCTGTATTTGTTATTATGCAACGTTAAAACAACGCTTTACCATTAAGTATGGCGACGTAATGAGTTATTTACGTTGGCGGTTTATGGTTACCCCCTGTGAGGAAGCTTTTTTTGTTTATGAAACCCCCCATGGTTTCATCAAATCGGCAGATTTCACTCTGGAAACCACTCATTTATGAAATTAGCTATCTGAAGTTTAATGCCCCGTTTACAATCTCTGGCGATGCGACTTCACGACTCGGTTCGTGGCAAGCGACATGCGCTTAGGTACTCGTATGTCATTTGTTTTTTTCGCAGTGCTGTGCTAAGCAATTTCTTGCATTTTTTTTCTCCTAATACGATGTCGTAATACGCGTATAGCTCATGGCCAACCGGTAATGCTAGCAGATAGGCACATTAGGCTACCTAGCTGCTAGCAATAATAGTGCTGTAACAAAGTAATGGAAATCGGTTAAAAAAAGGAAAAACTGCCAAGAGGAAAATCACAAACACGTACGTGCGGAAATAAACTATGATAATTCACATATGAAATCACAAAAACAATATAGCTGCAGCATCATCCCACAAAGTGCTTCGGAGAAAAATCACCTCAAACAAGGCTCTATTTTAACTATAAAACGAAAGTAAAAAACCAGTTTGCGCCGCAGGCTTGCGCGTACCTCTAACGTAGCCCATTAAATCAATTACTCGGTTGATTTGGTCCATCGCATCAGAGGCAGAGTTCAAACAACAATGTTGCATGTTTACGTCGTGTTTCGAGACGAGATTTTCTGTAGCTTATAGAATGTCTTCCTATGATTAAAAAAAGGTTTTGTTGCAGGAGTTAAGCTTCATATCATTAGAGCTTATAAATGTCACCGTAAAATTGTCAAATACGTTATTTTGTAATATCTCTAGCGATATTGTAAAATCTCGAAATATTGTCAAATGAATATATTGCTTACAACAAAACGCATTATTTTTCGTGATATGCATGCGATGGTAGTCAACTTACGCGGTGTGGAGGGAAGGAGGGGTCCCCCTTGCCCAGTGGTA
Organism: Xestia ashworthii; assembly: GCA_950022955.1. Lineage (NCBI taxonomy): Eukaryota > Metazoa > Arthropoda > Insecta > Lepidoptera > Noctuidae > Xestia > Xestia ashworthii. The sequence continues at coordinate 12,640,298 of OX465570.1, read as the reverse complement.
CAACTCTCTTGAAAAGATATTGTACCATTCCTGAGAAATATCGATTATTATAACCTAACCTTGAAACACTTTATATTCCCCTAAAAAGCGTAGTCGACGGAGCCCCGCTTCGCGGGGTTTATTATTCCGAGTGCAGGGTTTAAAGGAACCTAACTAACCTAACGGGGGAGTGCCCCAAGTCCCGATTATGGGGGCAGAGATACTTCCGTATGTTCAGTTGACATTAATTCGAGAGTTTACAATATCGCTAGAGAGAAACACGTTATATTGTAATATAACGTGTTTGACAATTTTACGGTGACATACACATGGCACAGATTTCATCGTACACTGCATATTTTGCGTTTGTATTAAACTTTAATCTTTATAATACAAAAATGGTTGTTTTGAATAATGTTTTGTAGTATTTGAGATGTGGATAACGTCATGAGCTAGGTTAACAATTAACTAAACATCTCTTTTTTATTCACTACCTTTCAATTAATAAAACAACTGAACAACTATAATTTTGATTATAATACAGAAAATATTCATTTTTAAGGCTGTTAGGTATATCAGTTCCCACACCCGGAAAATCCCTCAATAAAAGGGAAATATAAATAAATGTCTTCTAGATTAACTCAAGCTCACAAAACAGTATGTAGCTTATACTTACATAAACCACGCGTAGATAACTACCCTCAAAAGTCACGCTTACCTACTTATTACGCAGAACCGTGGAACCCAACACCCAGTTCTATTTCTGTTCCTACTTATAGAAAGTATAAAAGTACACAATCTCTTTGAATAGGGCCTCTATGGCACATGTGGTCCGTCGGAGCTTTATTAGCTACTCACTTATGTATGATGTTCACAGCAGGCCGTCTGTTTCATGAAACCCGAGCGCCGACGTTTTGGGATCCCTTGCCAAGGTTATTGAGATAAATTGGGGGCGAAATTAACGTCCTTTATTTGGATGCGTGTTAGTTTTCGAGCTGGGTGCTGTCAAAAGATTTAACGTTATTAAGAAACAAGATAGAATACTAATCTCAGAGCGGCACATAAAGATTATAAAGTAATAGCTTTTTCTGTACGTAAAGTTAATTTTATACATATGAGTAATATTAATCCCACCAAAAACATTCTGTAAAAAACTAGCCAAGTCTCGATGGAGCTGCTTGTTTATCTCTAAAAAGTAATGAAATCTAGACAAAGTCGTGCCAAGTCTAAGGTTCCTTACTGCGATTTCTTTATTATTATAGTTAATGTTGTGTGACTTGGCCGTTGAACATTAATTTTGTTTACACGTAATGTTATATCTGTTGTAACTACAAAATTGACTTGTACTCACTAACGTATAAAGAATGTTAGCGACAACGTTAATGCTTGTTATTTTGCCTCATTTCCTACGACTCTTATACCTATTACATTGTTTCCTCTTGAGTTTTCCTGCAGTTGAGACTGTAGTAAATATCTTTTTTATTTTGGCGCCCAACGTGGGATTAAACGTTGAAAAGAATACGTAGTTTATTGCTCTCTTACTGTATTTACACGTGGTATTATGTTAAGTTCCTAGTGACAATATTAATGTTATTTTGCCTCATTTCCTACGACACTTATACCTATCATACTCTTTCCTTGTGATTTGTCTTGAAGTTGAGAAGTAAAATAGTACATTGTGATACAAGGGGCTAAAATGACCCATTATAGACGAGGTAAGTTTTACTACCGAGCTTTAGCGAGGTAGTAAATAGAAACCGAGTTATAATGGGATTTTAGCGCCGTGTGTTACACCGTACTTTTCACTACGATTGCGAGAAAATAAAATAACCATATTTAATATGATAGTTTATTTTATTCACAATTAAATGTGTAAGTACAATTTGTGCTGTTGTTCAAATTTAATGAGATGTTTTTTCCCGGCAACATAATTTCAGTTCTCTGTGAAGACGAATATAATATTGTGTCGTCTGTGGGGTAAACGTAGGAGATAAAAAGGAATCCTACTTATTCAAATAAATAATACAGAAAAAATCTTAAAATTTCGCGCCCATGCCTTTTTTTGTTTCTTCTGTAGCTGGAATGCAACGCACACATCCTGCCAAAGAGTTCGGCGTTCGGCGCGTTTGGTTCCATTTTTAAAATAAAATGTTTTTTTTTTTATGGAACAGTAATAAGTCAATTCTTCATGAATTATGAGTAAAGACTTTGCGGTTTCGAACACCGACTACGAAATTTAAAAAAAAAAAAGCTTATTTTCCCTAGGGCTATAATGAGCAATTTTACGGCCCCTCTGGTACGCTATTATGACGGTCTTTTCGAGCAAGAGGAGTGAAAATATATTTTTTATTTTGGCGCCCTACGTGGGACTGTGGAATTAAATGTTGAAACGAATTCTTAGTTTATTGCTTCTCTTACTGTATGAACACGTAGCAAAATCATTCAGAAACTCGTTGACTTTTCAACATTGAATATTTTTCAACTAATTATTATCATTTTAGTTTTGGCTCCAGGTCTGCCGAATGCGCTAATTTATGACAACCGTTGAAGCTTAGCATTTTTTTTTATTTCGCATACCTCTTAAACCCATCATGCGGTTTCCTTGTGAATTTACTTGCAGCCCTTTTTTTGACGCCCACCATGGCACGAATGTTGAAACGAATACGTAAGTAATTGTTTTTTTTTATTTTGAGAAAACTAAAAAAGATTTTTAATTTTAGCTCCCGCCACAGGACTGTTTTAAGCCCAAAGAAATAACGTAAGAACTTGTTTTTTAGTCTCATTTTTTACATTTGTTTCCCTTTTATACCTTTTCTGGTGAGTTTCCCTGCAATTGACTAATAATCATCTTTTTTCTGGAGCTCAACTTGGACCCACATTTATTATTTTTTTGTATTTGTTAGACATTTTAGAGAAACTTGTTTACTTCTCATATCCTTGATTCTTATTTTAGTATTTAGTTTTGGCATTCATTGAGAGATAAAGTTGTATTAATGAATTGAAATGACGGCGGCGCACGCTATCATATTTTTTTTATTAAAAAGCTTTATGACCTTTGCTCAAGAGGCCGCGACAAATAAACTTTAAAACTTCTGATAAAATTATCGTCTAGATTATTGTTTTCAACATTTTTGCGAGACATCATCACATTAATCTCCGAAAGTTATAGAAACGAAAGGCTTTGATTACATCCCTAACATATTTATTACGACACGAGCCAGCGGAAAATACTGAATTGGTTATCAGCAAAAGAAACATTTTGTCGAATAAATCCCCAAAGGCACAGGTGGCAATAACTACTAAGTTATATCAATAAATTCACTTTCATGGCACTTTCACGCCGCCACTTGATAACTTTATTACTTTTGTAGGCTCTATCGAGTTCTATTGTTGCGAGTTTGCGACTGTCTTGTTGTTCAGTATTGTCTAGATTTATTGTTGCAATTACTTTTGTACCTTTCGGACTGTGAAAAGTTTGTTTGTATAGTCGAAGCTATTTTATATTTCCTATACATTACATAAGTACATGGCTGAACGACAGTTTATAGGAGTAAATTTTCTGAAAGGTATTTCTTATTCATTATTGTTGACGAAGAACATGAACATGTGTTTTCAAACAGCAAATTTCATCGCAATAGTGAACTGCGCTAGACTGTGGCATATACCTAGATTCTTTTCGACCACTTTTTATGCATTTATGTTATGGTCTTAAAACAAACGTGTACGCAGATAATCTTTATTATAATCAGCAGCAAAACCACCCAATTCTTCACCGCGGTATATTCGACCATAAATCCAACTATTTCCACGCGACCCAATATAAAATTTGACTTTACTGGGTCAGTGTGAGCCCTTAAATGCTTTCCTGTGTATAACAATGGCCACCTCACTGTTGTTTAGGGGTGTGACGACACTGAAGTGGAGGATTTATTGAAATTTATGTTCGAGGGATATTTTAGGGTAGGTAGATAAGAGGTGTTGGACTTCCTGTTGTTAAATCTTGAATTACAAATTGACTGAGATACATATCAAATAAGACCCCAAGTAATTTGAAATGGGTGTTAAAACTAGAAGGCAGTGTTGACAAGAATTCCGTATTTCATTCCGGAAAAATAAAGGTTTCTTTACAAGCAAAAAGAAAACAAAGCTTTTCTTCACTTGATTGCCCGTATCACAGATAATCCGATTAGCTAATGACTCGTTCGTCACTCGATTCAACGGCATCCGATTATTTAAGTAAAACGTAAGGATCGATGGTTTCGAAAACGTAAGATTGCAGCGCAACATTGATTAATTAAGCAATACGTCAAGCCGCGCCGTAATAAAGTTGCTGTTAAATAAATTGCCGGGAAATATATTTTTTACCGTCAAGCTAAGAAAATCTGGATAAAACGCAGGCATTCGGTAATCCGATTTATGTTGTAGCATAACTCGTGTACGGTAATCCGATTACGTCAGCCGCCGCATACAGGTAGCGGGATTGACAAATGTGACACTCTTTTGAAAATAAGTTTTGTTGGTGATCCGGGGAATCACATTAGTTTTCCTCTGGAAGATTTGTACAGTGTTCGAAGCACAGTTTGTTTTGGTACAAAGGGCAAAAAGAAAATCAGTTTATTGGATTTGAATTGAATATATTTTGCCATAGACCAGACAAAGAAAACGGTTTCTCAAAAGCTTATTACATGGTTGCCTACAAAGAATTATTCATGAATTCGTAACGGAACAAATATTATTTTTGAGGAACTCCTGGTCTCGCAAAGAATTATTTGACTCCAAATTTGTTCTTTTTTATTAAACGTGGACTGCTTTCCTTTATTATCTACCTTTTTTGAAAGTGAATTTTATTTTTAACTCTTAAGGCGAATACATGAGCTAAACACGTGTTTTACACTGCATATGCAGTATATATGATTCACGGCAATAAACAAAACCAGAAAAATATATGATATTCTTCAGGATATATGCTAGCACGATAGTGTTTTGAAAACATAATACAATTAATTTGACTCGATAAAAAAAAATCACGATCTTATCTCTAAAAATTTCTTTCAACCAAAAAAACAACATATTAGCATTAAAGTGTTTTAGTTTTTTAGTCCAATCAATAGATTTTTTGCAAATCGATGGAAACCACTCAATTCGCAATATTTGGCCCGCAGTGACTGACGTAACAACCACTTTGTAGTGCAAGCTGATTTGAACTTTATTCTGACAGCATTTCAAACGAAGTTTGAATCACCACAAATAGAGTTGCTAATTTAGCTCATCTAGTCGCCTTAATGAAATTATGTTGAGTAGGTAAGTCTGATAGATCTGCATTCTTAAATTGATTTTCATATAAAATTAAAAAGCTTTCAAGAAATCGTGTAAAAACTTTGCTGCCAAGGGGTAAAATAATTTGCTTTTCGAGAAACTCTCGACCGATTTTTTGCTCTATAAGCCTTTGAGCGAAAAATAATGAAGTTAGTCGGCGATTTGAACCTAGTACTTATTCAGAGTAGGTACATTATCATTTGAGTCTGCCGAAAGCGGCTGACAGTAATAAAACCTTACTCCTTGCTTGAAATTATACGAGTAATAGCTAATATTCCTTAAAATATTTTGTAGGCAAGGCTAATGTAAATCGAGTTTACGACTCGGCGACGACGGGAACTTGATCACATTTGAGCGTTTATAGACTTGGGGCTTAAGAGGTTTATAAGAAATATGATGAAGAAGATTTTTTTTTAAGTAGCAAGTTTTTTTTTTGGGGAAAATTAAATTTTGTTGTGGTACTTTGTGTAAGTAAACTTTGTTACTTTTATTTTTGGTCAGTTTATTTTGAATTTACTTAGGAACTAAAATTTAAATCATGGCTTTATACAAATAAATAAAATTGAAGTGTATGTATGTAATTTCATCATAACAACTTTTTATTGAATGCACTTTTCTTTTTATGTTGTCTGTCTGTGTGTCTGTCGGTTTGTTCCGCTTATCTTCGAAACGGCTGAACTGATTGTGACGGGACTTTTACTAGCAGATATCAAATGTTTTAAGGAGTACTTCTTACTACTTACTTTTATTTTGAAAAAGGTAGGTTTTGAAAAGTAATCTTCAAATAACAATGTTACGTGGAAGAAAGTCTTGGGCAACCACTAGTTCTAAAAATATAGTTGTATCTTTTGGTACCTACTTATAAAAATAATTATAGTCATAAATCAAAGTGGTACATTTAAAAACTCCACCACCACTGTTATTATTAACAGATAAACAAGTCCCCATAATTATTATAATAGTCAAGTACAATAATGACAACTCTATAAACAGACCAGCACGCGTGGCCCTAAATGTGGGTTGATCAAGATAACACACAAATGGAGATGATTGATCACTGCCATGGGACCTTACCTTACTAAGGCTTGTCCAAATAATAATTAAGAATTTCTTTATAAAAGCTTTATGAAAGACTAGCACTTAGCCTACGACTTGGTCCGCGAAAATTGTGATGGCTCGGTTAAGATCATCATCATCATTATTTCAGCCGAAAGACGTCCACTGCTGGACATAGGCCTCCCTCAAGTGTCGCCACATTGACCGGTCCCGTGTGACTCGCATCCAACGGATTCCTGCAACCTTCACCAGGTCATCGGTCCACCTAGGGAGGTCTTCCAACGCATCGTCTTCCGGTTCGCGGTCGCCACTCCAGAACTTTTCAGCCCTATCGGCCATCCGTTGTGCGAGCTATGTGCACTGCCCGGTTAAGTTGTAGCTTTCTAATAATGAAAGAATTTTCAAAATCGATAAGGTAGTTCTTGAGTTAAATCGTAACAAACAAACGAACCAAAAATATATACAATCTTTCCTCTGTATAATATTAGTTTAGATTTAAACCGTCTATCTGAAGACTCTAGCGTTTTTGATAGTATAAAGTTTTTTTTGTAACTGTTTTTTGTTAGAAATCAAGACGGTATAAAAATAGTACATTTTGATACAAGTGGAGAAAGTTTGTTATTGTAGTTCAAGGCGGTATTAACACACGAGCCGTAGGCGAGGGTGTTTTTGAGCCGAGAACGGCAGTAACAAATGTCCACGTGTATCAAACGACGTTTTCCAATACACTTTTGAAGAAACAAAATAAAATAATGTAAATACCTAAAATATTTGTGTCATGAATTATTTACGAGACTATGATTGAATTTTTATTTCCGCGCTTTGCTTTCGCCAGGTTGAAGGAGAAGCAAAGGTATGAAGCTGTTGTACAGCCTAATATGAAAATAGTTTTTTTTATATATTTTTGAATTTAGAGCACAAATAAATGTTAATTTGTTTATAAAACAAAATATTAGTTTTAAAGAATCATGTTTATCTATGATATTGAATTTATAAACACAATTTAAATATTCAAAAAATGTTTACGCCGTAAAAAAAAACATTCACCTCTGACTCTATAGTCAGAGATGAATGTTTTTTTTTGATTATGCATTTACCAGTTTGGACAAGTATAGGTATGGATCTATCTGTGGCAATTTTGCTTTATGCACATGTGTGGAAAAAAACATGAACAACGCACGTGTGTGAATTTATACGTTGACTTTTGAACCTAATCGTAGTGCGAAAAGAACCAGTTTTCGAGGAAGTGTATTGAAAAAAAAACATACCCTTAAAATAGGGTGTACAATAATAGTTAGAAAGAAAATAAACGTAAGAATAAAATCGATATTTCTCAAATGTTTTTTTTTGTAAGCTGTCTAGTCGTTTTCTTCTAAATAAAGCAGTGGAAAAACTAGACTTATTAATATCCTGGCGAAAATGTAACTGGTTCTATAATTTCATCATTTAGCCTTATCTTCTTTTTTTAGGGGCCTTGGCCGCATGTCTGCGTTTTCCACACATTTCTTTTAGTTGACATCTTTGTAGTCAGCCATTTAACGAATTTGGACTGATGGAAAAATTCAACATCACATTGCCCGACCCGGTAATCGAACCTAGGACTACATGCTCAGCAGTCGCACTTGCGACCGCTCGACCAACTAGACAGTCCAGTAGCAGCCACGGAGTTCCCATAGTACATGGGATTTAAAACATAACTGATGAAATGTGGGTATACTATTTTGTACGTACTTGCTAATCCTTCTAGGATTTTAGGCGTGATGTTTTGTTTATGTGTGTTGTTTTATTTCTTTGTAAAAGAGAGTTATTTGAAACTTTTAATAAAATATTGAACAAATGAATATTGCTGCAGTCAATACAATATTCCGTATTCCGATATGAATGCAGCTTTACGTGCTTGGCCGAGCAGCCGGGCAGTAAAACCCCAGAGATCGCTTCGCTCAGATATTCCGCTTCGTTATACTTTGTTAGTTTTTTAATACCTCCGACCAAGCTGCCAGATTGTAACGCTCGCTGTTTCCGAACGCAACGCGGCCATGCTTAATTTACTGTCAAATTCGCTGTTCGAATTTCAAAAAGTTTTGCTTTTTTGTAGACGCCATGTTTATTGCAAATGGAATTTGAATATTTTGACAAACGAAATGGAATTTTTCGGTCTATGGCATTCGTTTGGTCAACGAAGGAAAATCCTGCGTTAAAGTTAAGAATCTTTAAAAAAATAAACGTAAGTTTTTTAATGCTAAGCATTCTTTCGGCAACTCGCCTAATGCGAAGCGATGACGCGGCTTAGTGTAGAAACACAGTGGGAGCGGCGCGGGCGGCGGGAGCGGATGCGGGTGTCACTATAACTATGTTAACCCGCATAAGAAGCTGTGTGTTAACGACACCCGTTTGCGGATTCCGCCTCCCGCGCCGCACCCACTGTCCGATTCACTCGAACTTTGAAGAGATCTAGAATATAATGATCGAGAAACAGAGAAGCAGCAGCAGTGGATTCCACAGACTGGCGGTTTTCACAATAATTTTATTGTGGTGCTTTGTTCATGTTGGTGGCACTTCAATCATATAACATTGACGCTTCGCCGCAATTTCGCCATTCTTTTCTCGTCCGATGATAGAATGGGGATGAGAGAATGGTATTTCAACAAACTAATACAATATTAAAACCTATACATACGTCCCTAAGTACCTATATGAGGATACAAAAATAAACAAACTTATTTACTCCAAAACCCATTTAAAAAAACATCGCCGCCATACATTTTCAATGTGCTCTAAATATACCGGATTGATCGATTGTCGCACTCGAAAAGCTTTGGTTATTACATTCGTGAATCGTATCCGGAATATCCAACAACAGCGTACTCCGATTTATTCGCCGTCAGTTTTATAAATGGGTAATATTTTTATATAAGGGTAACTTTGATATAACGGTGTTTAACTAGAGTTGGTAGTGCGTCCAATTTCACCTCTGGTTTTTCGCATTCTTGTGCGTATTGTATAATTATCACTTGCTTCGGTGACGAAAAACATCGTGAGGAAACCCGCATTACTGAGAGATATTTCTTGACGGCATGTAAAGCCAAGTCAGAGGATATAAACTTTGACACCATGATGAAGAGAGTGTCAGTCTTATTGCAACTACCGGAAGTCTGCATATGATAGTCACGAACTACTAATAAGTAGTTGAAGTTGATTCTTTACTTTCCGTGTTGATCAACTCGGTTTGGCCTACCCAGTATGGCTATTTTAGTTCTATATCTTAATGTTACATTAAAGTATTTTTCATGGCCTCTGTCTTGGGCATATAACAACTCTGACACCGGGTAAGGCACTAATTAAACGATGAAGAAGAAGAAGAGAGTCTAATTTCAACAGAAGCAGTGTTTTTAAATTGCAAATCGACAGGTAAACGAGTAATTAAAGTAAACACATTGTTAAGAAGCTAATGAAGCTTTTAAAATAAAAGTATTTTGGCGCGAAATCCTCGTTTTAGTGAGCCTTTTCTATTTTTTTTAATATAATACTCTGTCTTTTAACAATAATACTAAATTGCCAAGTATTTCTCTTTTGTTTTTCCATGAACAAAGTTTTCCCTCTTGAGAATTTGTTTACTTTATTACGTACCCATCTTTATTACTTCCACATCTTGTGATGTTTGCTAAGAAAATTCTTCTCCTCAAAAACACGTGTTTTTTCTCCCTTACGAGATACGAGGACCTTATAACACGTTTAAATGACGATATAAGCCTCGTAAGAGACGGAAGTAATACCATCATCATTTTCATATTCCCTAACTGGGTGTGAAGCACACATGCGGAAAACGTTTAGTAAAATGTATGGCGAAAAAATATGAAGGCATTATGAAAAACGAATTTTCTGAAAAAGGAAACATCACTCTATTTATTCGCAACTTATTGGCTGAACGATCTTAAGGCCTGGATTCTTGTTGGGCTGACAGTCGGCCGCGTAAAGTTGGTCGTGAGAAAAAAATACGGCTGTCGGTCGCCGCTGACGTCAGCGTTGCAGTATGTTATTTATTTATTTATTTAAGGTTAGCCTACAATTGTTTACACATTACATTTCATTTAAAAGTGAAGTGAAACGACAATGGCTGCGTACCGACTGTTTTATTAATATCAGAAACCTAACTACCCACATGCATTCATTACTTGCATTGACAAGATAATACAACATCTTTCCCCTTATGAAACAAAAATAGAAATCGAATAAGTAACTATAAGAATAATAATAATACCTGCATCTCTGTATTTAACATTGAAATAATTAAGATAGGATTACATTTTTAAGCACATAATAATAATATATTTTTATAATTAAACAGCATCAATAACACATTCTTGCTTCATGAAATATTTATGTCTAAATTTATCAGAAACAATGTAAGTATTTTAAGAAATCCGAGTAGTATGGAATACGAATTAACACAATTAAATATCTATATCATCTTTTTGGTGCTGCATCAATAACAAATTCTTGCTTCATGAAATATTTATGTCTAAATTTATCAGAAACAATGTAAGTATTTTAAGAAATAGTATGGAATATACCTACGAATTAACACAATTATATATCTTCACTTGCTATGCAATTTTTTATATCAAATCTAGCACAAAGAAATGTATTGCTAGGAACATGAATTGCACAACGGGCATAACGTTCAAGGCGACATACAACGAGTAGGTATCTATATGTTGGGCTACCTACTTTTTCTCAGTATCTAACATAACATTTTTTTCTTTGCATTACGTGCGGCTGCCCTTTTAGCTCGGTTCGATGACTCTGTAGACTCTGGTTCATTATGTTTACTACTTGCAATTTTTGGAGCTACAACATTTACCATTTCCTCATCGGGATCATCGTACACACTACTGTCACTCTTTTCATCCTCATCACATACCACTTTGTCGCTAGAGGCAGACGGCGTGCTTACTCTCAACAAATGCCTGCGGTTACGGCGATAAATCCGGCCTGACTCATCTTTTACGAAATATGATCGCGGTTGAGGAGCGCAACCCGTCACCCGTGCCTTTCGTCTCCTACTGCCGTCCACTGCAACCACCTCATCGCCCGTGTGGAGAACAGGTAGTTCCCTTGAGCTAGCATCATAATGAGCCTTCGCGCTTGCTTGTTTTCTCAGTATGTTTTGATAATCTGTCGTGTTGTCCCTAGCCGGATTAAGTTTTTTCAAGTGAACCGGCAGACGTGTGTTTAACCTCCTACTCATAAGAAGTTCCGCTGGACTCGCGATACCGTCTCTCGGCGCAGTTCTGTAGTTTAGCAAACTTAAGTAAAAGTCAGTACCATCGTCCAATGACTTTTTTAATAAAGTTTTAATCGTGCGTACCGCGCGCTCAGAACGACCATTTGACTGAGCGTAGTTGGGGGACGATGTGGTGTGATTAAAATCCCATGAACTTGCGAAATTATGAAATTCTTTTGAGGCGTAAGCAGGGCCATTGTCTGTTATCAATTCTTGTGGTATGCCGTGCCGCGCGAACTGGTCTTTCATGGCCTTAATTACGCTTTTAGATGTTAAACTGGTTAGTGGGCACACCTCAACGTAGTTAGAAAAATAGTCTACCAGTATAAGGAAGTATATTCTTTTATACTCAAATATATCGGAACCGAGTTTGATCCATGGTAGGCTAGGTATTTCATAAGAAATCAATGGCTCCCGCTGCGGCAGCGCAGCGTGCCTTGCGCACACGCGACATCGGCGCACCGCGCGCTCGATGTCGTGCGACATTCCCGGCCAGTACATCACTTCTCGCGCGCGCCTCTTGCATCTATCTATACCAAGGTGCCCTTCATGCACTCTTCCTATCATATCGGCACGGAGTTCCTCCGGAATGAATACTAAATCATTTTTAAATAGAATACCATCATAATACTCAAGGACATCCCTATGATCCCATAATGACCTTACTCTTTCATCTGTCTCAAACTTGTTTAGTGGCCAGCCATCCTTTAAATTACGAATCAACAACTGACATGTGATATCTCTTTTTGTGTGTTCACGTACTAAATTAATCTTCTCGTCACTAAATGACACATTTTTAATCAAAAAACATGATTGACTGTGCACCTCGTCCGACACCTTTTCGTTCATCAACTCTGGGAGCGGAGCGCGCGAAAGTGCGTCCGCTACATACATATATTTTCCAGGTTTATACATAGCGGAAAAATCATATCTCTGGACGCGGAGCATCATACGCTGTAGCCTAGCGGGTACCTCATTTAATGATTTTTTAAAAAGTGCTTCGAGTGGCTTATGATCAGTTTCCACAATCACGTCGCTTTTGCCGTACACATACTGGTGGAATCTTTCAAGCGCGAAAACAATAGCTAACATCTCCTTCTCAATTTGAGCATATCGCTGCTGAGTGTCCGTTAGAGTAAGGGAGGCGAACTCCACCAGACGGCCGTTCTGCAGCAACACTGCCCCGAGCGCGTGCGAGCTGGCGTCAACAGACACCACGGCTGGCTCGTCCGCCGCGAACAGACTTAATACTGGCGCGTTACACAAGTCCCACTTTAATGTTTTTACCACTTCGTCCTCACATGCACCCCAATGCCATTCATTATTTTTCTTTAGTAAGTTCCTCAGCGGAGTGGCCTTTTCGGAAAAGTTAGGAATGAACTTACATAAAAAGTTGACCATCCCCAGAAATCTTTCTAATTCCTGTCTGTTTTGCGGACATGGCATTTCTTTGATAGCTTTTGATTTACTTTCGTCTATTTTCATCCCCTCTATACTAAACTTATGTCCCAAATACGTAACCTCAGGAACCTTGAACTCGCATTTCTCCCGATTAAACTTTATACCTACTTCTCGAGCCCTGTCCATTAATCGTTTCAGGCGTTCATCATGCTGACTCTCATTCATACCCCAAACAATAATATCGTCGACAAATGAGTCGACCCCTTCTAACCCTTCAAGCAGCTGTTTTACCCTAGAGTGGAAAACTTCAGAAGCTGAATTAATTCCGTAAGGGAGACGTAGGTATTGGAATCTCCCGAACGGCGTCCCGAATGTACATAGATCTGCACTCTCTTCATCCAACGATATCATCCAAAATCCAGATCTAGCATCCAGCTTACTAAAACAACTAGCTCCTTTCAGCTGTGTAGCTATTTCCATAAGGGTAGGCAATGGGAAATGTTGTCGACGTATGACTTTATTTAGGGGTCGCGGATCTAAACAAACTCTGATGTTACCATCTTTTTTAGCCGCTACTACGATAGCATTCACCCAAGGAGTGGGGTGAGTCACTTTTCTTATCACACCCAACTCCTCCATGCGTTCAAGTTCTGATTGTAACTTTCCCCTCAGACTAATTGGTATTTTCCGCACTGGACAGATGCAAGGAGATGCATCTTTATCTATAGGTATTGTGTAGTGCCCAGGTAGCCGCCCGAGGCCCTCAAACAAATCACTGTAAACATCCATGTTTAAACCATATACCCGTTGCACTAATTTCATTTCCTCTACCGCAAATTTACCTAAAATGCTTTCACAATTATGATCAGATATTACAAAGTTAATATTGTATTCTTTATTCTTGTACATCCATTTTAAAACACATGATCCTAGAATAGGTAATAAACTTCCACAATAAGACATCGCTTTCGGTTTAGACGGGCTCAATTCGTGTAACGTATGACCTAACTTTATGTAATTATCTTTAGAGATAACATTCAGATCGGCGCCGGTATCCAATTTGAAAAGATGTTTTTTCATGTTATTTATATGTATTAAAGTCTCATACCATTTGTCCACGGATCGTGAATCGTTCAGAGCACCCACAGAGGAGATGAAGTACAGGTCATCGTCTCTCTCCTCCTGTACCGAATACACCTTGTTTGATTTGTTCACCGTACACATTTTCCTATAATGACCCTTATTACCGCACAAAAAGCACTTCACATTTCTCGCAGGACATCTAAATCCACCATCACAATACGCACTGGAACAGGCCGCACACGCACTATCCCCCGCAGGCTGCGAGGTCCCCGCTGCGTCGCCGCCGCCGGCGGCCGCATGCCGGGCGCGCGCACCGAGCCCGCGGCCGCGCCCTCCACCGCCGGCCCCGCGCCAGCGCTGCTGTGCCCAGCCGCCGCCGCCGCCCCGCGCGCCTCGCCGAGTTCCTCGCGAGCTCCACACGGCATCCACCGACGCGCCTTTTAACTCACTCTTTACGCCTTCTATTTTACGGCTCTCCTCATTAGATATTTCATTCGATTGGCATATGACGATAGCCTTTTCGAGTGTGAGCTGTTCACTACGTAGTAACCTGTCACGCACGGTACTTTCTCGCACGCCACACACGATCCGATCGCGAATCAGGCCGTCTTCCAACTGGTCGAACTCACACTGCTGGCTCAAGAGTTTCAATGCTGTGACATACTCGTCGATACTCTCCCCGTCCTCTTGGTTCCGTGTGAAAAATTTAAACCTCACCATCGTAGTATTGGGTTTTGTGCCGAAATGGCCGTTGAATTTTTCAATGAGTTTTTCGATGTCATCACGGTCACTTTCACTACTGAATTTAAACGTGAGGAATATGTCGTAGCCTTCGGAACCGATTAAGTTTATAAGTAGACTAGCCTGCATATCTTTCGACTCTTTATATACTCCTGACGCCACCGCTGTCACCATGAAGTGAAACGACAATGGCTGCGTACCGACTGTTTTATTAATATCAGAAACCTAACTACCCACATGCATTCATTACTTGCATTGACAAGATAATACAACAAAAAGTACACGATATACATTTATGAGTGCAACAATTACTTACAGGCTAACACCACATGCACTATTATATTCAAATTACATTAAACATTAATTTTATTGCAATTAATTAATTGTGAATTTTGAATATTAAAATTAGTGTAAAATAAAATAGAATAAGAAACTTAACAAACAAATCAAGAGATCAAATTAAATTAAACATAATATATTGATAATAATAAAAACAAAATAACAGATAAACAAATTAAATTAAACTAAAATTAAATATTTGGTCACTAAATTAATAAGTTATTTAAAGTTAATTAACATAAAACATATTCATTATCAAATTGGTAATTCATGTAATCTAATTGTCCGAATAGTATTCAATAATTTTTCTACAAAATTTTCCTACGCTATCGTGGTGAACGTCAATCAGGTCACTACAGCTGTTTAGGATTTTACACATTCGCGGTATTGGTGAGTTAGCACCCAAGACAGTTCTACGCAATGGCGGGTAAAGCGGAGTGATGGGATTTCTAGGATAGCGGGTTGGGGCACGAAACTTGAGGAGACCTAGTAACTGTGAACAGTCTATTTGCTTTCTGAGTAGCTTGTATACAAACAGGGCATCCATAACTTCTCTTCGAGTCGATAACGAGAGCATCTTGAAAGTTTGCAGACGGGACACATAGGAGGGCAGCTGCTTGCTTTTCCCTTTGAAAAAAGCAAGGTGCCACAGAAATCGTTTCTGAACCCTTTCTAAAAGAAGTTTATGAGTTGCGTAATGTGGTCTCCATACGACACTACAATACTCCAGTATGCTCCGGACCAGGCTATTATACAACAGTATTTTAGTGCTGACCTGCTTGAAACCCTTGGTATTGCGTAGTACAAATCCTAACATTTTGGAAGCTTTTTTGACGATATTTTCAATGTGGGGGATAAAAGTAACTTTCTTGTCAAACAACACTCCTAGATCCCTTATAGTTTCTACTTCATGAATAGTTTGTTTTTCTATAAAGTAGGTCGAATTAACTGGGTGAATCTTTCTAGAAAAAGAGATGTGGTAGCATTTATTGAAGTTCAATTCCATTTTGTTATTCTTACACCACTCAATCACTCTATTCAGATCATCCTGCAGAAGCTCCATATCATTTGATCTCGAGTTCAATTGAATGCCACCCTTCGAATCTTTCTAATCATATTTGTGTTAAGAAAAATGATCTAACTATAATTTCACAGAACATAAGGAGCATATATTGCAATTTTGATGATTTTGTTGTTACGTTATCTTCACTAAAACTTGAAACAGATTTGATAATCTTAACGGAATGTAGATTAAATATTAATAAACCTATACCACAGCTGGCCAATTATCAGTCTTATGCCACAGCCCGCCAATATAATCAAAATGATGGGGTAGTTGTATACGCAAAAAAATCATTAAAACCAAAAATTCAAGAAATAAAATTGTGCCAGGCCCCGTGTCTTCAAGTAGATATGTTAAATACTACTGTACTATGCATATATCGATCTCCGGCAAACACAAATATTAACAATTTCTTAGACTCACTCAGTTCACATTTAGATCATCTATCCTCGCCAAAAAACTTAGTAGTAGCTGGGGACATCAATATTAATATTAGACCCAAAGAGACAGAGGCACCTAATGAGCAAAATAACCGCCTCAATTACCTTAACACCCTGTCAACCTATGGCATATTACCAGGTCATACATTACCTACCAGAGAACAAAACTGCCTGGACCATTTCATGCTACGAATCAACGCGAAAAAAGTATGTGCATCAATCGCTATTTTGCGGACTTCGATCACAGATCATTTTACTACATTTCTATCACTATCGAAAACAAAAAATAATGAAATTATCCATAAAAGCGTTACCACCTTGAACTTTGAACATGCACTAAATTATTTACAAGAAAAAAATATACACGAATTGATGTTCTGCAATGATCCTAATGCTTTAATCGATGGACTTATAGAAAAACTTACTGAAACTATCAGGAATAATACTACAATAAGAAAAATTCCCAACAACAAACGCATCATCAAACCGTGGATAACCCCGGGAATAGTCCGCTGTATTAAGAATCGTAATAAATTACAAAAAAACTCACGGGCTGACCCACATAACGAAATTCTGAAAATCACATATAGCCGATATAGAAACCACTGTAACAACCTTATTAAAAAAATTAAAAGAAAGTACGAAAGAGATTTGCTGGCTAACTCAGTCGCCAACACAAAATTATTATGGAAAAATATAAAATCAATTACTTATACCAACAAAACAAAAAATCAAAGTACAGAATTACTAAATATCAAGCCTACTGCGACTGAGTCAGTAAACTACGTTAATAGCTATTTCGCGAATATCGGAAAAGAATTAGCCCAACAAATAAAACCTAGAAATAATAACAGTTCAGATGTCCAACAAAATAATATACATACACAAATAAATTCATTCGTGCTATTAAATACTGACACAGAGGAAGTAGAGGGAATCATAAGGAACTTGAAGCCGGATAGTGCCCCTGGTTGGGATGGTATTTCTACAAAATTCATAAAATACTGTAATAAAGAACTCGCCCCTGTTATTGCCCACCTAGCTAACCTCTGTTTCAAAAACGGAGTATTCCCAGGCCCCCTGAAACAATCTGTTATTACTCCAGTCCACAAGGGAGGGATCGGAAGCGATGTCAATAATTATAGACCTATCTCGGTGTTACCAGCCCTGTCTAAAGTAATAGAAAAATTAACCAACACTAGATTAGTAAATTATTTCAATAAATTTAAAATTATATCTTCAACACAATTTGGCTTTAGGCAGGGAGTTTCCACCGAGGATGCAGTTGGTGCCCTCACCTCGCTAGTAACCGATCATTTAGACAGAGGGAAGAAATGCTTGACGGTATTTCTAGACCTAAAAAAAGCTTTTGACACCGTTTCCGTTCCCACCCTTGTGGCCAAACTGGAGAAACTTGGAATAAGGGGAACTCCTCTCAATTTTTTTATAGACTATCTCACAAACAGGAAACAGAGGGTAAAGATTGGAGGGTATATTAGTGATGATAGTGATGTGTCGTTCGGAGTGCCGCAGGGTAGTGTTCTGGGTCCCACATTATTTCTAGCCTACATTAACGATCTATGTAACCTAAAAGTGGAAAACGCAAATATATTCTCGTACGCCGATGACACTGCTGTTGTCTTCCATGGGCACAGTTGGTCCGATGTTAAAATTAAAACGGAGACAGGAATGTTCCAAATTGCGACTTGGCTCGATAACAACCTTCTCACGTTAAATACTGCGAAAACCAATTTTATATGCTTCTCCATATATAAAAATACACAACCAGATGGAGTATTCAACATTAAAGTACACTCTTGTGATAAAGGTAACAATAACAACTGCGACTGTCCCTTAATTAAAAAAGTTCTGGAAACAAAATATCTAGGTGTAATTATTGATCACAGATTGTCATGGTACTCTCATATT
Source organism: Xestia ashworthii (assembly GCA_950022955.1). NCBI lineage: Eukaryota > Metazoa > Arthropoda > Insecta > Lepidoptera > Noctuidae > Xestia > Xestia ashworthii. The sequence goes on along the minus strand of OX465570.1, from coordinate 12,621,667 downwards.
GAACATGTCACAGGAAGAATTAGAAAATTAGGGTGGATTTTTAAAACATTGAGATATATTGCGCCCATAAATATAAATAAGAAATCAGGCTCACACAGAAATTTATTAAATGAAATATATAAATCTCTAGCACAATCTGTTATAGCCTACTGTATCACAATATGGGGCGGTGCAGCAAAATCGAAGTTTATACATGTTGAACGAGGACAACGTGCTGTAATAAAAATAATGTATTTCAAAAAAATTACATACCCTACTGAAAGCCTCTATCAAGATAGTGGACTACTTTCTGTAAGAAAGCTATACATTTTAAATACCGTACTTAAAAAACATAAGAATCTATCATATGACAAAACTGCAATATCGAAAAGACGGAAAGATCTCATAGCACAGGTTCCTCAAACTAAAACAAAATTTGCTGCCATTCAGTACAATAAGCTATCATGTCAACTTTATAACAGAATAAATAAATATATATATGTACACAATAAACAATTACACGAGAGCAAAAAAATTCTAACAATCTGGATAAAGGCACTAAATTACGCAGACACTGAGGCACTATTGCAACACACAAAATGAAACACTCACACACACCCACACACACACACACACACACACCCACACACACACCCACACACACACACACCCACACACACACAAACAATGTTTATATCTAAGGAACCAAATAAATTGAATTTTGCTGTGGAAGAGCGGAGTCTCCTAACACAGGCATTACTTGCTTAAAAGGAGGCTCCAATCACCAACTAATGTAAAACTTTTTGGTTATAAAATAAAGATTTTGTATTTTGTATTTTTTTTTGTATTTTTTGATGACTCGACTTTCCTGGCAAACTTTAAGCCATCCGCGTACAAAAAACACTCTGAAAAGTGAAAGCAGTGGGGAAGATCATTTATAAAAATGATAAATAAAATGGGGGCCAAATGGGAACCCTGTGGGGCACCGGAAGTCATGTGATAATTGTTGGTAGAGCGAAAACCATTAACCAATACATAAAATTCACGATTAGCGAGATATGATTCTAACCACCTCAGCAAGGGACCCGTGATACCATATGTTGCCAGTTTTCTTAACAGTATGGCATGGGAGATTTTATCAAATGCCTTACTGAAATCGGTGTATATCACATCAAATTGCTTATTCGAGTCAATTGTTTCTATCAGGGACTCTGTGAACGACGTTAAGTTTGTTGCAGTAGACCTTGACGCTACAAAGCCATGTTGTTGATCGCAAAGATAAGGCTTAAAATGGTGTTGGATATGGGGACAGATCATTGACTCGAATACCTTGGCGAAAGTGGACAGAATGGCAATGGGTCGATAGTTTGAGATAGTCTCTTTATTATCCGACTTGTGTACTGGAACAATTTTGGTTTTTTTCCACTCGGATGGAAAAGTTCCGGTGACCAACGACTTCTTATATATTTTTAGGAGTGGAGAGACCAGTTCTGGCGCACAGTTATAAACAAATATTGGCGGGATTCCATCAGGTCCTGCTCCTTTCCTGGTGTTTAAAGATTGCAGTTTTCTGAGTAAAGAATCCACATCCAAGTCTGGGGTTGTTAGGCACTGGCTATTAGTTTCCAGTGAACTGAGGTAGCTTGAATTATTTTGAAATTCTGTAGTGTTTTCAGGGGTGTAAACTGATGAGAAGTAATTACCGAAAAGGTGTGTTATGTTTTTATATTAAAGAATATGTTATTATGCTAACAATTTGTTGAATATCTGAAATACTTTAATATGTTAACAGTTCTTTTGTAGTATTTATAATTGTGCTTTTTTGTTTTGTGTCAAGTTAATTAAAATTAGAAATAGGTATCCTACTATAGGTTTTGTTTATTAATATTTGCATGCTATTTTATGGTGAAATGTGTCATCGCACTACCAGTTTTTTACCACCTTTTGTACCACATTTACTGCAAATAAATAATTTTGACTTTGACTTTGAATGGTGCTATGCTAAACAGAACACAATGTATACTCGTACGTGACCGACCGTGTGCGACCGACCGTCAGCGCGACAAAGTCGTCAAATCACAATGTTTCTCCGTATTGGCTACAGACCGTATTCATCCCTTTTGTCCCTAAAACATAATGTGAAGATCAGTATTGTTGCTGTATCCGTTTCAACCGTATCGCCAGTCCACAGTTAAATTCGCTCGTCGTGTTACAGTACACATTTCAGTTTTTACTTACAGTGTTTCAACTAGGAACAAGTCTTACTAAGGCCTGAATTCTTGTCGCGCTTACGGTCGGTTGCGTACGGTCAGTTGTGACGTCAGCGAAAACCTAATACGGCCATTGGTCGCTGCTGACGTCAGCGTCGCTGTATGGTGCTATATGGAACACCACCACACTTTCTTCTTCACTTTCTTGACATTGAAACAAATCTAACACCTCTTTTTTTTTTTTTTTTTTTAGGATGGGAAATCATCAAATGACTTCTCTTGACATTGAAACAAATCTAACACCTCTTTTTTTTTTTTTTTTTTTAGGATGGGAAATCATCAAATGACTTCTCCCACTCTGGGCGGAGCGGGAGGGAGTGTCAGACTCTTACTGACTAAAACCCATCCATGTTCCTTCCTCGCCCTTTATGTTCCGGGGCCGCGGTATCTCTTTCGAATAGGCCCGCAACCCCGGCAGGCTTCGGCCCTTACGGGTCCCTCCCCTTATGCTGACATCTCTTTGAGGCGCGCGTGGAACACGAACGTGCCGTCGACACGGCCTGTCGTCATTAGACGGACGGACGGCTAGCTAGCCCATAGCTAGCCGTCCACAGGCCAGCATCTACGGTGGCCGGTAGCCACCACGTGGCCCCGACGCCCGGTGCGTCTCCCGCGGCGGCCGGGAAGAGAGGCTCTCTCCCTCTCTTGTTCCGCCACCTCCTTCGCCAGCATGACTGCTTCGCAGAAGGAGGTGACGGCTTCCCATTCCGTCTCGCTTCGGACCATGGATTGAACCAGGGCCTGACGCGAGAGGTCGCCGCCGCCGATCGCCGCTACGAGGACACGGCGGTGCCCCGCCCACGCAGGGCAGACTTCCACCGTGTGCTCCACCGTGTCCTCCGGTCGATCCTCACAGTGGAAACACCCGGGCGTTTCCTCCCGCCCGATTCGGTGCAGGTACCTCCCGAAACATCCGTGTCCGGTGAAGACCTGCGTCAGGCGGAAGGTGAGGGCGCCGTGGCGCCTTTCAAGCCACTCCTCAAAGAGGGGACTTACCGCCACTATCGTGGCGTGCCCTAAATCTAACACCTGCGTTAAATTTCACAAAAAGGTCCTATTTGGTCTACTGTTATGTTTATACTATGGTACAGTCATGAATAACCCGTAAATATTCATCCGGCTATTGTTTTGGGATCATTTCGAAACTGCTCCGCTACAAACGGAAATAATTTACATTCAGTAACTGGTCTGTTTTAGGGAACGATAGCAGTTTGATTCATTTATTTTGTATTGAATGCTCGAATTAATGGGATTTGTCATGATTTTAACGGCACGACGGGGTAATCGTGCAACAGCATTAACAGCGGCAATGCCTACAATTCATCGACAGTTATTGTGTTATTTTCGTGTTCGAGCAGACCCATTCTTCAAACATGACTTTGTGGTGTCACGTGCTGCTCATACTTTAAAACTTAAAAAAAGGTTAGATGATCAGTTTTGATTCAGTTAATGGCTGAAATTGATGTTATTATTTATCACCATACGAAAAATCAACTTAGGATACAAAAATGGATTTCAATCCATTTGTTAGCAGGTCTCCAATCTCCGAAACTCGACGAAATATTGCGATTATCACCACAAACGAATAATGCGAAAGGTTGTGAGGATGGATGAATGAATGGATGGATGTTTGCCACACAGATAGTTTATAACCTGGATTAAAACATAGGATACTTTTTACCCGGGTGCAAGGATCCCGAGTGAGACTTACGGAATTCTACGCGAGAAAAGCCTCTTGCATAAGCTAGTCTTATTATATTATTTGTATGTCATATATTTTCCCAACATTTGCGTTTCAATCACAACTCCAATCGATCAAAAACACGACCGCGAGCAAAACGGGATGATTTGTAATTATTTAGCAACCTTTCCGCCCCCGGGCGTACGTTCAACCTCCGAGATTGTTCTAACAGCTGCAGGATTATGAACTCAATGGGGTTGACTGGGGCTTAGTGGGGTTGAAATATCTTGCGGAAGATGGAAGTGATGCGGAATAAATGTTTAGGTTTTGGGGTGGTTTTTTGAGGTCATGAGAGGCACATAATCAGTTCATTTTGAAATGTTTACTCGAGAAAAGGGTAAGGAAGACCAAGAGGTAAGTACACAGATAAACTTAATGAAAAAGTAAACGTATAAACATGACAAGCTAAATGAGCTTCGGTCTGAGCAGAATTGAAATTAATACTTGCTGTATAGCGAACTAACTCCTTTTGAGTATCTTGCAAAAAAAAATTACGCTTCGCTTACGACTGTTACGACTCAATCAAGGTTCCTATTTTTTATTAGATATCTATCTATAAGTTTTAGGTTCAGAAAGTCTTTATTTATTTATTTAACAGTTTATGTACAAAAAATAGAAAAGAAAAGAAGAGAGGAATAGAAAATAGGTACAAAGGTGATGCGTATTTCTTAAGAAATCTCATCCAGCATACCTGCGAATAAAAAACTAAATCATGTAATTCCCTTGCTAAAGGTGAAAATAGGATTGCAAAGCGCGTTGAGGCTTTTTATGCATATGACTCTCCACAACATTTAAAAATCTTTTGTTTAATTTTTTCTAATGTGTCTTTCTAATGATCATGTCCTTAATTTAACCCTCTAAATTAACATCTCCATTAAAAATATGAACCCTGCTCACCCATTAGCATAATCGCAGCTGTAACCACGTAACCACTTGAGCGATTGCCGGGCAACCAACACACGAGAACGGGGGCACTGATAAATTTCTTACAATCTGTTTTTAGACATTTCTCCGTGTCAGCCATTAACTTTGCTACTTCTATCGGACACTCCAACTTATATTCCACCCTGTTCCCCAAAATTTAAGGTTGCTTGTTGTGTGGTGGGGACTTAAGTGCCTATTTCGGTACTTGTTGGGCCCTGACAGGTGCGTGTAACCATTGATAGTGATAAAATATGAGCGCGTTACGCGTATCAGTTATGTTTAGGAATAGGTTCGGGGCGGGATTAATTTTGGTGTGTATATTAACGGTAAGCAGAACGCTTGTGTCGAATTGGTATTCAATATACTCGTAATTATATATTTATAAATAGGTAAGTGATTGTTAATAAAAGGCATAAGTTTAGATATTATGTATTTCGGAACAAATGAAGCATCAACTTTTTGTTTTAGTAACTTTAAAGGTAGCCACTTGCAAGTAGGATAGATCTGGACATTTGAAGCTGATTCTGGAGTTTCATTACGCAGTACCGTTACCTTTATCGTATTTTTATAATGATATAAAAATATAAGAGCAAGTGCTCGCGTCTGTACTGGAAGCAAGTGCTCGCGCCAGTGCTGGAGACAAATGCTCGCGCCAGAATCAATTATGGTGTACTAAAAATAAAAATTACAAACGGTACTTACTTTTACTACAAGCAAGTGATGCTGTTGATTCCTATATTCATAAATTCCCTCGCATTCTGGACAAAAAGTTGAAATTTCGGACTTGACCGCATAGACTTAAAATGTTACTTACGGGATATCTTCCGTGATTAGCGTTATTTTTGAAAAGCTACCTAACTACCTAGCTTAGCTTGCTTTTAGGCCTGAATTCTTGTCGCTCTGATGGTCGGTCCACGGTCCGACGCGTACGTGTATACACTGTGTTCTATATAGCACTATACTGCGACGCCGATGTCAGCGGCGACCGACAGCCGTATTTTGTTCTCGCTGACGTCACGACCGACCGTACGCGACCGACGTCAGCGCGACGAGTATTCAGCCCTTAGCTTTTAAAGCTTAAAACAGTGTTTGACTGCATAGATTTCGTATTGGCAAAACACTTTTGGGAATATTTTCCTATTCCTCTAAATCCAAATCCGAAAACAAGAAGCCTTTGTGCAAAACATGTTTTGTCAGCGAATAATAAAAAAAAAATATAGGCATGTCAGTGAAAATCCTAGTCATAAGAGTTAGAAAATCCTTAGGATTTATCAAACTGACAACATACGAGAATATTCCTATTCTCTTTCATATGAAATTGTTTGCTACGTTTCTTTTTTCAACAAGTTATTTACTTTTTCAGTAAATATTTTGTTTTGTAATTTTGTGCGTTTTTCTGTTCAAAAGAAGGTAAAGAAAAACAAACTGAGGATACCGGCATATCCTGCACCGAACATTCGAAGAGATGTCACATCCACCAAACCGTACTGGGTCGTGAATTAGAGCCTATTTATTACCTACTAAAGAGAGAAAGAAGCCTGTGTCCCAGCCGTGGGAACATTACAGGCTGATTATAATTATGATAAGTTTTTTTTTGAAAAATGCATGACGTATACCGCATATGCCTGACGACGTCAGTGATGACGGCTTGGTTATGTGGCTTGCACCTACTAAGCCTACTGCTGCCTTGGTGGGTGAGCCGTGAGAACGCATGACGATTGCGATCCAACCAGTACTGTCACAGCCCACGTCACTATCTGCCTAGCCTTTTCCCAACTATGTGAGTACAGTCTAACCGGTTGCAGCTGAACACCAGTATTTTACATGGCAACCCAGTTAGTATTGGATACTATGATACCCCTTTGGTAAGATTGGTGTCAGACTTTCGGGCCACTGACTACCTGTAACGACTGTCAAAGATCTACAAATGACAGCCGGGATCAACGGCTTAACGTGCTTTCCGAGGCACGGAGGAAACTCGGTTTGTAATGGGTGATCACCCATACACGGATCTTAGGCAAGCTCGGCTTAACCTAACCAGCACAGCCTTCCTCCGAGCACCAAACTCTTTTGACGATGACCGGACATCACCACCACTCTTGAGGGCCATGCAATGTGATGCTGATGGACTCCACTCTGATCTACAGGCCGCTGGCATCTCCTAAGGCGGCATCAGGTCGCCATGTCGCCTCCTCCGCCGCCCTGTCCTCTTGCGACAAATCGCATCGGGAGAGGCTGATAACTCCAAAGCTAACCTGATCTGAGCTAGGCTGTACTGCTGTAGTACAGAAGTTATGAATTTTGGTTCTACTTCACGCGAAAAACTATCGGATTAAAATTATGAACCATCTGAATATTCGAAATTGCTCTATTGAAATTCAAGAAATTCATTTTGAACGAACAATAAAACCAACCTGGCTTTTGTTTGTGAAAACATGTGCTAAGTGAATTTCAAGATAATCAGATTAGCTTGCTTTAAATTCATCTTTTGTTAGTAAACAATATGCGAGTCTATTTTAATCTGTAAAAGCCTGAATAACATTATATATTCGGTAAAGTTTAAGTTTATCTCTGCGTTAATTGAACCTAAGGATTTATGATATTCAGCTTGATGAAATGCTGAAAATCCTGAAATCTCTAACATTGTGTGCAGATGAAGTGCTTACCAACTTAATTTAATGGAGTTAGGTTGGCTGTAGATTATACTATATATAAGTTGGTAAACAGTTTGTCTGGGATCTAATTACGTTAATTTCCCTTGTATTAAGTGATCATCACCTAAAACATCGAGCTATAATGTTAGGTACCTTTTTTTTTTTTTTTTTTTTTTTAGGATGGGATCAAATGACTTCTCCCACTCTGGGCGGAGCGGGAGGGAGTGTCAGACTTTTACTGACTAAAACCCATCCATGTTCCTTCCTCGCCCTTTATGTTCCGGGGCCGTGGTATCTCTTTCGAACAGGCCCGCAACCCCGGCAGGCTTCGGCCCTTGCAGGCCCCTCTCCTTATGCTGACATCTCTTTGAGGCGCGCGTGGAACACGAACGCGCCGTCGACACGGCCTGTCATCATTAGACGGACGGACGGCTAGCTAGCCCATAGCTAACCGTCCACAGGCCCGCATCTACGGTGGCCGGTAGCCACCACGTGGCCCCCGACGCCCGGTGCGTCTCCCACGGCGGCTGGGAAGAGAGGCTCTCTCCCTCTCACATTCCGCCACCTCCTTCGCTAGGGAGCTACAGGGAGGTATTCCTCAGAGCGCACCTATTTTTAAACGCAACCATCTAAGCGCTACGATGTGATTGAAGTGGCCACTTTTGTCTGAGAATAAACGAGTTTTTTTTTACAGCGCGCAGAGCGCTTTGGTTCTCCTCATTACCTAAGCATTGGCTATTTCAGATCATTAATACGATTCACTTTTCCTTACTCAACCCTCTAACAGTACCTATCTTTGTTTAATTTAGTAACTCCATGGATACTTATTGATGAAGTTAGAAATAGACACATTCGAGAGTTGTAGTATTCTTTATTATTGTCAGCTTGTTTCATACCACAGCTGGGCAAAGGCCCTCGATGGTGATCATAACGATTTGATAAACATGTTCATCATAATAACAACATAACACGCCTGTTCTCCCGGAAGAGTTACGCAGAGGTGTAGGTACCTAATAATATACGAGTACATCCACATTTCGCCATGCTTAAGTAATAGGGAGCGAGCCTATTGCATCAACTATAAAAAAACAGTACAATACAGTTGTAAACATCCCTTTGTGCCTATTGGCTTTGTTTCGTTCTGTCTCCTGCTGATATGGAGAGAAGTGGAAATTACGTATTTTTCCTACTCCTCCGCTGTACTTTCTGATTAATTTCTTTGCGGGATCCAAGACAGTTAAATTCATTCTCTGGGACTTCGTCGAGCTTCATTGTCTCGGCGCTTTTCTGGTGGTCGCCACTGTTGATTCTGGCTTTCAGGAGGTACAGTGGTTTGGGAATAGTGTGGCGGACTTGTCCCAGAAAAAAAAAGTACAAAAACCAATCTTGTATTGCACAAATCCAGACTTCGTGGCAGCCATTAAGAGGCCTGCGAAGCATGCGAGTTTCATACAAACGTAATACCAAAATAATTTGTAAATCAAACATATTCTCAAGGTAGTGTGTATTTATTTTGATTGGATTACATAATATCTAGGTTCCCAAATAAATATTTTGAATGGAAATTGATTTAAACAAGAGTTATGAGAAAAATAAGTTTTCTATAGAAATTTTAAATTCCTCATATCTCGTCTAAATAGCATTGTCCTTTCAAAATATTTATTTGGGAACCTAGATATTATGTAATCCAATCGAAATAAATACACACGTCCTTAAGAAAATGTTTAGTTTACGAATATTTTTGGTATTACGTTTGTATGAACGACGCACGCTCCGCCGGCACCTTAAGACATTCCTTATGGAAAAACCCAGTAACACTTAGCCCGACCTGCGTATCAATCCAGGACCTCATCCTAAGCAGTTGCCCTTGCGACCAAAAGACCAACCAGGCAACATTATTGGAGTACAAAGTAATTTCTTAAACACGAAGTCGTCGCCCCGCCACCCCCTCCGGTACCAACATAACCTACATGTAAGAAAACATCGAATGCGAGAGGAAATAGGTCACTTCCACGTAATTAAGGAACACGTCGGGACGAGAATGTGAAGTGACGTGCGTGAGGAAGCTAGCGTCGCGTACGTACACGTACGTATTATCATTTTGGCTTAACAAAGGCTTTTGACTTCACATTTGTTTGTGTCGAGAAAGTGGGTGGTACAAGGCTTTGATTTTAAGAGCGTTGAGTTGATAGCAAGGTATTAATTGCCTCTAGAGATTTTGCGATTTAGCCTCTGTTGCCTCGGTAGAAGTGGTGAAACAGAACTCGCATTTGCGTTCGGCTCGACTTTTTGAAGTGAAAACTTCTTAAACTCGCGTGACTGTCACGTACGCTTTTTGTAGCACTTGTCGGCTACGCCGTAGCAAATCGGATACGAGTTTTCACTTTCTATCGGCAGTCCCCAAAGACTTCAATAGTTTTTTTTTGTCTTTCTTTTCAACGTTGATTTACCCAACAGGAGTCAGTTATTATAATAACATAAACTTTAGTGAAAAAAACCATTGCAAATATGCGTGGATATTTTAACTAGCTGTCAATTCTCTCGGGCTGGGTACCTACTCGTATATCTGAAGTCTGAGTACATGTCTTTGAGTTTACTTATTTACCGCAGTATAGCAAAGGTTCACCGCTCGTTCTATTTCTGAATGATGGAAGGCGTCATTCAGAAAAATAACGAGCGGCGATCAAATGATAATGGGGGAAGGCCTGGCAGAAATTAAACTTTTTTTAAGTTAGCCGCAACACATGATTACAAACGGTAAACAAAGAAGAAGAGGTGTTACTTCTATAAGCCCGCACAGGGCTCACGTGAGGGCCTTTTTCCCTCTCACAGGAAATGGCTTGAGGAACATAATAATCTGCTTAACATAGCACCTGACATCGACTTGCTAATTGCATAAAAAAATTAAGGAAATTTGAATTTCAAGGGCCACTTTGGCGCTTCTCTTTAATATTGTCGGTCGAATTAACTATTTGGTTTACATTTTACAATGTTATTTGTAGGTTAAACTGTAAACCAAATAGCTTGTTCGACCGTACCTATTTAGTACGGTAATTATAATAAACCATTCACCACCTGGCGGCTAGACCATCACACAGCCACTCTAAACAGGTATGCAATCACGAAACAATGTAGCCATGTAGCCATCTCTCTAAGGCCCCGAAACTCGTAGCTAACGGGTTAATTGTGACGTCAGATCCTCTCGCCTGCTAGTAATTAATCACAGGCGGTAGACAGGCTCCGTGTACCTAACGTTGTTATCGTACTGCCACACGCCCGAACTTTGGTTGTTTCACACTAAGTTCGTGGGAGAAATACTTTTTAAATCAAATTTAAGCAAGTATAGTTGTACACTTGAGTTCGGTGCGCTTTAAGTGGACCTAGGCAGGACATTTGGCTAGTCCCGGGTCGATGGAGCAAGGCTTTGACCGAGTGGTGGGTTAGGCTAAAGAAACCAGTGCTGTCCTTAAGCTAGTTGGGTCGACGATATCGTCAAAATCACGAGAAAAACCTGGATATAAGGGACGAACAAAACCAGCAAGTATGGTAGAAAAGAGGCAGGCCTATACCTAGCAGTAATAGCCTAGTAGTCGCGGTCGACTGCCAAGTCAAAGGTCTCGAGTTCGAACCCAAGACACGCACCTCTGATTGTTCGGATTCATGTGCGAATTGTATAATTATCACTTGCTTCGGTGAAGGAAAACATCGTGAGGAAACCAGCGTGCCAAGTAAGTAAGGCCCATGGGCGGCAACTGTGACACCAGGTTAGGCAACTAACCATACGATAAAGAAAGAAAGAAAAGACCCAGCAGTGGGTAATTCCGATAGTGATGATGATGAGCTATTCTTGGTCATGTCAATAATAGGGAAACCGGTAGTAAAAAAAGAGTATCTATGTAGTATATCAACTATCTGGTGTCCACGACACAAGCCTCGTTGCTTAGTGTGGCACTAGATGGCACTGTGTGTAAATTGTCCAGCGATAATAAAAAAATGCTAATTCTGTCTATACCTCGTAAAGTATTTCTATCGTTGCTCATAAATTTTCACAGTCTGAGTTCAGTTTCGATAAAGGTCGCCCGGAAAAGTAAATATAATATTGAATTATATTTTTGTTAAAACATTTACATTTTATCTACCTGTGTGTCAACTTAATCCAAGTGAACGTTGTCTGAATAACAATTAGTACGTGGCTCTCATAAATAAGTGTGGCACTTAGGATAATTTTGGCAGAGGATAATAAAATGTCAAGATTTGGAGACAAAAATGAATATAATTTTGTATTACTTTATTTTTAATTATTTCCTCGTTGGTTTTTTTTTAATAATAATATCGCTGGACATTAACACAGCGCCATCTAGCGCCACACTAAGCAAGGCTTGTGTCGTGGACACCTGATAGTTGATATACTACACATATACTTTTTTGTTTGTAAATACATACTTATTAGGTAAGTACACATAATTATAAACATCCATTACTCGGAAACAAATGTCCATGCTCATGACACAAACATTTGCTTCTACCGGGATTCGAACCCAGGACCCGAAGAACGTAAGGCAGCCTCACTACCACTACACCATTCGGGTCGTCAAACTCTCGTCCACTGACAGACAAATTTTTTTTTTTGTCGTTTACCCTATTATCTAAGAAAACACATCCAAGCAGTTCCATATACTTACCACAAAGCAGCAAAAAAAATAAACCACCTTCGCGAAGCTTAAGCTGATACCGTACCCCTATAGACAAACAAAGACTGTATTCTATAGGGGAATACAAATATGACAAAATAGAAGGATCAAACTCAGTTATTTTATGAAAAGAAACGACCATTTTTACTTAAATAAATATCGAAGTGTACAAACCCCAAGTGTAATTTCGTTCTGATCTATTATTATTACAAGAACTTTATTGTTTTAGTTCGTATTCAAGCATAATTTAATAATACATGTCGTACAGAACGCTATTTACGTTAAAAAACGTATTTCACTGGAGAATATTATAATGGACGAGCTTAAGTGAAGTGTCCCAAGTTGATCGCGAATGAATTTAAGATGAGCTCAATAGAAAACCTGAAATTAAATTAGATAAATAAAAATTGTGGTCTGTAAAACATCTATTTTTGGTAGCAAAAAAAGGCCATGAAATATAATTCAATGTAACATTAAGATCATCATCTGCCTAGACTTTTAATACGATACCCCTTGGTAAGACTGGTTGTCAGACTTTTTGGGCCACTCACTACCTGTAACGACTGTCAAATATCTGCAAGTGACAGAAGGGACCAACGGCTAAAACGTGCTTTCCGAGGCACGAGGCACGAGGAGGAAATTCGGTATGTAATGTTAAGATCATCATCATCATAGCTTGAGAGTTATCTTTGACACAGAAGAAAAGAACATCTTCAAGTACCCATAACCCACCCTAGCGTAGGTCTTTATAAAGAAGAACGGGCAAGAAACTCCATGGACACTCTTTTAAATCATAATGTTACAAAATCTTGGTTACATCATTCATGTTGAGATGGTACATTATGTGAGAACAATGTAGTAAGATGTACAAGATAAAAGTGTCCATTGTAAAAACAATTCAAAATAAAATAATTAATTCAAGAAAAGCCGTAAAATGCTGATGGAATTAAAAAAAACAAATTCCTTTTGTGTATATAAAAGCTGGTAGAGAACCAGCTTTTTTTAAGGCTCAGATAAAGCAAAATGCCCTCCAAGTTCTAAATAGAACGAATCATCTTCCTGCCCCTTGTCCCACGTTACTTGGGGTCGATGCAACACGTTTTTGTCTTCCATTCTCCTCTGTCAACCGTCATGACATCATTTACTCCTTTATCTTTTATATCAGTAGTAGTCTTCCTCTTCCTCTCCATCCATCAACATTTATACAGGGTGTAAACCACCTCACCACAAAGCCGTTAACCAAGCATTCTGTACATCAAACTAAGTAACCTTACTCTAAAATTATTGCTGGGAAACATTTTTTTTTTTTTTTTTTTTTTTTTTTTTTTTTTCATCAGTTTCGTCGCGGCACTCGTGCGAGCGAGTCGTGTAACAGTTGTTTACGTCGCGTCGTGATCGGATTACTGATAAGCAAGTACATTACGGCACGTGGCCGCCCGGCCGGCTACCTGCTCGCTGCCGCAGATGCGAAGTGTTGACGAGTACAATGAGTGATACTAATGAGACTAGTAATGACATAAATAATGATTCTATGAATGAGATTTATAACTTAAATGAAGATTCAGACATTGTAGATAACGCGGTAATAACTAAAAAAAGAAGAAAAGACAGTAGTGATGAAGAATGGACAGAAGTAAAACGAAAAGACAAAAAATTGAAGGAAACGGAAAAGATAGAAATATATATATCTAGTAATGAAAAACTACCTAAACAATTTAGTTTAGCTAAAATGTTTAGAGATCAGAATATAAAAGATATTAGCAGGGTGAAGATTCTCAATCCCTACCGAGTTCGTATAGAACTGGTTTCCGAAATTAGTGCTGAGAAATTAGAGACATGTGAATTCTTTATCGATAAAGGATGGAATATTTACAGAGCCTTGGAAAAGAATTTGTCATACGGTGTAATACGAGATGTTGACTTGGAAATGACAGACGAAAACATTCTAGAAAGTATATTGTGCCCTGAACCGACAAAGCTAGTGTCTGTACATCGGTTGAACCGCAAAAACTTTGAGGAAGAAAAGTGGACACCCAGTGAAGCGGTTCGTCTCTGTTTTAAAGGTCCCTATTTACCACCTTATGTTTACACTCATGGTTTGAGAATTAAAGTAGAACCATATGTATTTCCAGTGTCGCAATGTTCGCGCTGCTGGAAATATGGTCACATACTGAAGAAGTGTCCTAGTAATAAAGTGGTTTGTCCCAAATGCGGAAAAAACCATGACAATTGCGAAACCACAAACATGATATGTGTTAACTGCAAAGGAGGACATATTTCCCTCTCAAAAACATGTCCAATCTTTTTAAAGGAAAAAAGACTAAGGGAGCTAATGTCCGAGTTTAATTGCACATATAGAAAAGCCTTGACCATTTATGTCCCTAAAGACGAACCAATTCACAACGAAGTGAACATTGAAAGTAAGGATACTGCTTTAAAGCCAGCACTCCAATTCGTGGATATAGTTTCTACTCCAATTACGAGTAGTCCGACTTATGCTAAAGTGACAACTAAGGCACAGATACATAAACTTAAACAAAAGTCAGACATTAAATTGAAACAGAAGAGAGAAGAGAAATTAGACCTGGAGTTTATAGACTGGAGTAAAACAGAAGTAGAAGAATATAATGAAGCTGAGATGAAAAACTCGAATGAATCAGAAGAAAAACAGAGAGATGTCAGTTTCAAGGAATTATTAAAGAGATTACAAGAGATAATATTCATGAAAGGAAGCACTATACAAATGATTTGCAAAGGGGTACTGAAAACTTGTATTGAGTGGTTAATTTTAGTTGTAGTTGACAATGTAGCAGATTGGCCTGTCCTTAAATTAATTATTGATTATCTCTCAAATGGCAGATAAATATTCAAGAATTGTTAAATTAAATATTATCCAGTGGAACGCCCAAAGCATCAGGCCGAAGTTATGTGAGTTTGAGAATATGTTAATACAAGACAAGATTCACATTGCCGTGTTAAGCGAAACATGGTTACAACCAGACAGTTACTTTAAAGTTAAAGATTACAGTGTATTTCGCAAAGACAGAAACGATTCATATGGAGGCGTAGCTATACTCACACACAAGTCAATCAAATCACAAATTTGCCAAAACTTTCAAAATTCTAACTCTGGGATAGAAATAATACACGTTAAAGTTTATAACTGTAATCAAATTGAAAACGTTATATCGATTTACTGTCCACCGTCTATAAATACTAGCCAGTCAGACTGGGATCAACTATTTTTACAGGTAAACAATAAAACCCTACTTTTGGGTGACTTCAATGCACACCATACCAATTGGTCCAATAAAATAGACACGAGAGGCAACCAAATCTTTGATGCACTTATTGGTAGTAGCTTTGTTTCATTAAATAGCGGCGATCACACGCGTATTAAACTAGTTAATGATGTTTTGCAACAGTCATCCCCCGACCTTTCACTAGTATCATCCGATATAAGTCTAACTTTAAACTGGAAAGTGTTGAATGAGACATTGGGAAGCGACCATTGTGTTATTAAAATTACAACATACTTCGAAGCTACTAAGGTTTACATGTCTCGTCGAAATTATAAAAAGGCTGACTGGGCAGGATACCAAAAACTTTTAAATGAACTTTTCGATAAATTAATACTACCAAATGATTTACAAAAAGGATATGATTTATTTATAGACTATTTAGACATGGCTGCAGACCTTTTTATACCATATAGTAAAATTAATATGAACCCAGAAAGAAATTTTACTCCTAAACCTTATTGGTGTCCCAACCTTTCTAAGGCGGTAGCAGAGCGCCGATTAGCACTTTCCAAGTTTCGTCGCAACCCATCACCAGATAACCTTACAATCCTGCAAAGTAAAATCAGTGAGGCTCAACGAAACATACGAAGCTCTAGAAATAAGTCATTTCAGGGCTTTTGTTCTACTCTTGACCAAACTTCAACACATAGTGAGTTGTGGCGTAAAATGCGATGGATTAAGGGATATAACGCACCAAAACCCCATGTTGAGAATAATAAAGCCAGCGAATTACTATGTAGTTTAGCCCCAGATTTCGTGTCATGCGACAACCCTATATTTACATCGGACAATCCAAAACTGGAAATACCTATTACATTACAAGAGCTTACTAAATGCCTAAAAAGGAAAGATACAGCCCCTGGTTGCGACAAAATCTCGTATTCTATGATATCATATTTACCTGAAAACGGGAAACAAATTCTACTCAATTTATTTAATTCTTTTTTAAGATACTCGTTTGTACCCAAACAATGGCGCGATATAGTGGTGGTGCCGATCCCCAAACCTGGACGTGACCCGTCTTTGGCCTCTTCCCTTCGCCCGATAGCTATGATCTCGTGTGTGTGCAAAACTTTCCATAACATCCTACTCAAAAGACTAGAATGGTTTATAGAAAAGAACAGAATGTTAGACCAGAATACCACAGGATTCAGAAAGTGCCGATCAACTTTGAATAATCTCACAAGTTTAGTTTCGAGGATTCAAACGGGATTTTCTGAAAAACAAAGGACTGTATGCTGTTTTATTGATCTGGACAATGCATACAACAATGTGGATGTACATAGCTTATTACGTGTATTGGACGGCTTAGGTGTGGGACTAAAAATATGCAGCTATCTGTGTAACTTTTTACAGGCAAGAAATTTAAAAATTCAACTTGGTACTAATCCACTATGTAGAACTACTTCTCGTGGCTTGGCCCAGGGTGACCCTTTGTCACCTCTGTTATTTAATATAGCTACTATTAATATTTGTAAAAAGATAAATAACGTGTGTATTTCGCAGTTTGCAGATGACTTTGTTTTATATTTTACTACCAACAATATTTTAGAGGCAACCCATAAACTACAAGTGGCTTTGAATTTGTTTAGCAAATTAATTCAGGACATAGGTTTAAATATTTCATCAAGTAAAAGTAAAATTTGCATATTTAAAAATGGTTTTAGAAAAGATACTATTGATATTAAAGCAAATAATAGATCCCTCCAAGTAGTAGAGAATTATAAATATTTGGGATTGTGGCTAGATCGATCTTTAAGATGGTCGAAACATATAAATGAGTTAAAGGAAAAATCATCAAAATTTCTGAATGTGTTTAAAATACTGAGTGGCCCAGGTTGGGGCATACACCCTACCCATTTACGTCGTTTATACATTGCCATTATACGCAGTAGAATAGATTATGCCAGTTTTTTATACGATAATAGTTACCAAACCCATCTAAATAAATTAACCAAAATTCAAAACCAATGTTTGAGGGTCATTGGAGGTTTTATTAAAAGTACAGCCATACACGTAATGGAAAGCGAACTCCATCTACAGCCGTTACATGTTCGTAGATATTACTTGGCTGGAAAGTACTTTTTGAAACTCAAATCGTTTGTTAATGAGGACATGTGTGAAATTGTTACGAATCTTAATATTTGTTGCCAAGATACTTATTGGAGACGCAAAAAGAAACCATTAATAGCTCTCATATCTGAAACATTTAATGACATATCAGTCCACTGTAACGAGGTATTGGGATTATTTTCGCTTAACACGTGGCTAAGCGGTGTTAACTTGTATTGTACCATTAAACCACAAATTAAAGAGATTACCGAAGCTAAGAAATCATATGTTAATACTCAACTTCGAACTATATGTAGCAAGAATTTTAACAGCAACTATGCTGGATATTACAGGATTTATACGGATGGATCTAAAGTCCGAGCTAATGTTGGAGCCGCGTTTTACGACCCGCAAAGTAATACTGACTGTAAGTTTCAATTAAATTCAAATATTTCTGTCATGCATTCCGAGTTAATCGCTATCTTTGAAGCTATATCATACCTTGAATCGATGAATTTTCAAGATTCCGTAATATTTTCTGACTGTAAAAGTGCACTCCAACATTTGATGAAGTGTCAAAGTAATTCTAGTGGTTATCCGGTGGCATACCAAATAATAGATCATATTAATAGACTAAGATTTAAAGATAAAAATGTTATTTTGCAATGGTTGCCTTCCCATATCGGCATTGGAGAAAACGAAATAGTGGATAATCTAGCTAAAGAAGCGTGCTTTGAGGGGATACCGGTGGCATATAAACCATATTGGACTGAGATTTTAGGTGAAGTTAAATCGAAATGTTACGATATTTGGAAAGAATATTTCGACGAGAAGTCACTAACCAAAGGTATTTGGTATCGCACGATGCAACCGACTGTCCATAACTATCCTTGGTTTGACAATGCCGATATGAGTAGACAAGAAATCGTGACAAGTTTGAGACTTCGCTCCGGACACATCCCATTGAATAGTTTTGCTGCATTGATGGGCAAAGTTACGTCTCCAAACTGCACAGAATGCGATAAGGTCGAAGACGTTACCCATATTATAGTGGAATGTGTCCGGAATGAGGCTGAAAGAAATTTGATTCAAACCCAATTTAATATTAATATTCACGATTTAGGAGCATGCAATATGATTCTAGCCTTTCCAGCATCTAAAACTGCTAGAATAATATATAAATTAGTTAATATAGGAATTAAGCGTAGATTATAAGTTTTGCATGTAAAGTGTTCCTATGAGGGTGACATGTTCGCTATGTGAACAAACCCTCCATAATAAATAAAGATAAAAAAAAAAAAAAAACTTTTTTTTGAGGTTATGAATCACGTTTTGTGGTAGAACTCAATGAAACGCATGAAACATCATGCTAGTGGATGCATTGAATAGTACGGGGGTCGTAAAGGTGTTAAAAGTCAAAATCTTACAAAAAAAAACTTGTATTTAAAAAAAATCTTATAAAAAAGTTTTAACTTTGACCCCCCATATCTCCGTAACTAGAAGGTTCCCAGGAATGGTGTAGAACAAAAAAGGTGTTTTACACCCTTTATTCATCACTTTTTTAGTCACATGCGATTCATACCGCCTCATCGCATGTCCACACCAAGACAGTCAATTCCCTTTCAACTTGTCTGGCGCAACTTTTAAACTTCCATCTTGAACTACAGTATACATTAATTCCCACACAAGAATACATATTTTATCAACGTAACCCCGAGCAATTTTCGCCATACCTATTTAGCTTCGTGATCTCTCAGCTATTCGTTTGAAGTAGAGCTTGTTCGAGAAATATTTTAATTTTGCGTTCCTTTGGAGGCCCGGTATCACATTAATGAGATTACAAAAATGAAATGTGTAACCTTTTACGAAGTCAGTTGGCGTAGTAATTAATTTCATTAGGTTTTATGGAATTAGTTAGCGCTGGTTTTATAATGACCTAAGTAGAAAGAAAACCAAAGTTTTCGGCATAACTTTCTAGGCTTTTGGGTGCATTTTCGTTGAAGGTCATTTGAGGTATGGAAACCAGGAGGTAATACAGATCCATGCGAAGCAAGGCACAATGAGCACAGAACACAGGACAAATGTATTTATTACTCGAAGGGTTGGTTAGAGATAAAACAAAGTCCTACTTTCACATTATACAAGTTATATTAAAGTCTCATGTAATAAGAGGTTGACTCTACATCATAAACTGGGAACAAATCTAGATTCCGTGCTACTTATAATTCCTAATAGAAAAAAATTGTTTGCCTGACCAGGGATCAAACCCAGAACTTCTCGCCCGGCAGTAACGCTTGCGACTATTAGACCAAGGAAACGTTTCACTCCCATTATCTACGGAAATTAACTCATGGGAACGTTTTAGAGCCTAATAACTAGTGATCGGAGTAGGTAGAATGATTTTTGGTACTTGTATCATAAATGCACACAGAAAGAATAACGTGGATAAGCCATTTTTCCGGAAAGTAATTCCGGTATTTCCGGATTCAATTAAATATTGTTAATGTTGGTAGTGATATTATTACTACTCAATTCAAAATTTAAAGGAAGGTATCAAAAATAAACTAATTGATTATTTATCGGTTGAATAATAAAAACAATCGAATTTCTATCGAAGCATCTTTTTTTTTTTTTAGCCTTTTTATGGCATAATAATCAACCGATTCCGGAGGAATGTTTAAATACATACGTTACGGATCAATGACCCCAATTCAATCTACTCGTACCTACTCCGATCACTGCTTATAACACTCGGAGACAATGGTGTAGCTAGGATTTTGTTAAGGGGGAAGCAGGCGTTAACAAACCAATAATATTCTAGGGCAAATGCTGCATGAGTAACTTTGATTTGGTTTATTAATAGGCTACCCTCTACATACCTCTCAATAATATTAGCATACATTTAAAAGGCTTTAGGTTTCAATTCAGGACCGACATATAATATTATTTCATGCCAACGGAACTGTTTAAAATAATATACTAAAATTCGCACAGTATTTTGGTAACATTGACCCTAGTGGTTGACCTACCTTAATTAGGTTTATTTTGGACTGAAACACGTTATGTAGCCACTAAAAGTAATTACCTACATCAATTAATCGTATTTATTATATCGAGAATATCGAGCAAATTTTATCGGCAGTGCCTGAGGTGTGAAGCTTTTAGGGTCGTCAGATATTACTGGCAGCAAAGTTATTGCATCTGCTTAAATTGTGGACTCGGAATCTACCAGATCCCAAACCCCATACTTAAGTCGCGAGTTAATGGGCTTCTTTTGGGTTAGCTCGTTCCATCATCGACTTCGTCTCTGTCCCGGCGGCGGAGCGTGCGTCGTAAAGTAATACCAAAATAATTCGTAAACCAAACAAGTTCTTAAAAAAGTGTGTATTTATTTCGATTATATTACATAATATCTAGGTTCCCTAATATATATTTTGAAAGGACAATGATATTTAGACGAGATATGAGGAATTTAAAATTTCTATAGAAAACTTATTTTTCTCATAACTCTTGTTTAAATCAATGTCCATCTATCTATATATATAAAGGAGAAGTCCACTCACTGACCACTCATCACGAAATCTCGGAAACTACTGGGCCGTAAGGACTAAAATTTGGCACAAACACTCTCTAGGGGGTGCAGGCGCGTACTAAGAAAGGATTTTTTTAAATTCGCACCCCAAGGGGTTGAAAAGGGGTGTCAAAGTTTGTATGAAAGTCCTATGTTTTTAAAGTTAGAGACATGAATGTGGGCCTGAATGTTCCCTTCGGCTTCTAAGTGCTTATTAAGAAAAGGTTTTACGAAATTCAGCCCTTAAGGGTATAAATAAGGGTGTTTAATGTTTGTATGGAAAAAGTTAATAATCCAAATTGAATCTTACGTCAACGCGTTATTGCATACTTTACATTGAAATTAGAATTCGGAAACCGATATAGATCCAAATTGCATTTTACGACAACGCGTTAATGCATATTTTACATTGAAATAAGAATTTGGAAATTCCTTGAGGTTTATCTTCAGTTTTTAAGCGGAATTTCTAGGTGGCCAGTATGTTTCAGTGATATGCAGGCGTCTGCTGAAACGTATTGAAATGAGGTTCTGTAACGTTTTAAAGTTTTTATTCCAAGTTCTAGGTGGCCAGTATTTTTCAGTATGCAGGCGTCTGCGGAAAGGTAAGAAAAAAAAAAGTTTTAAAAAACGAACTCAAGCGATACACGATCAAGCTCATTTCTCTGCGATATTTTGCTGTTACTATCTAATTTGCTTTGAAATGTTTGACATCATCGTTGTTTGGTTTGTCTTCGTTTTGGTATGTTTCACTTAGTAATTTTAAATTGGAGGATAATCATTTTACTGTGTTCTTGCCTATTGCCTGGTTGGAATTTTGTTATGTCTATTTCTTTGCGAATTACATATTGTGTATTTCACACTTTATTATTACTATAATAGGTTTTTTTTGTATTAGTCGTTCTTACTAGAAAAGGTGTCCTTGAATACCTACGTTCGTATTTTAATCTTAGTGTTGTTGGTTTAGGCTGGTGTTGCAAAAGAATAGCTATAAAAAAATTACATTCCAAATAATATTTGTTACTAAGAGGTTTTGAGCATTGTTTAATTAAAATGGATAGTCAAATTATTATCACTACTAATGGGAGGCAAATTCTTAGCCAAATGGTAAATATTCCTGGCGATGGCGCATGCTTATTTTCATCTCTATCCTATTTGGTGCATCACTCATGGCAGCGGGAGAATTATTGCCATTTGAGTTCCAGGTGTTTCAAACCTTCAAGGGACAAACAGGGAGTAAAAATAATCCGATTCTCAGGAAACGTCAATGAAGGTCATTTTGATGTTTTAATTCCGTTGGCCAATTTGATTGTGAAAGCGCGTTTGCGTATGGGCAAATCCACCGCGCGGGCCCAGTGCGGTTTGGTAGATGTCACATGTCTTCGAATTTTTGGTTCTAGGACATGCCGGTTTCCTCACGATGTTTTCCTTCACCGTTTTGAGAGCAGTGGTGATGAAATAAATTACACTAAGTAATGCGCCTGTCTGCAATGGGCCACGTGTTCGAGTCAGCATTGTGCGGTGCGCCACGTGTCTAACAACTGGGAAAGGTTTCAACCTTTAACCCAGGAGCGATCAGGAGCTGTTTATTGTTCGATGCGTAAATACGTTACTGAAATGTCTTGCCATGGCACCTACGGAACCACCTGTGAAGTCATGGCAGCGGGAGAACTATTCCCATTTAAGTTCGAGGTGTTTCAGGATGGTATTTTTATTGCTGTTTTCTTGAAACATTCACATTCTCACTAAATCTCATTTAATAAACACCAACGTATGAAACACGCGAGTGAAACCGCGCGGGCACAGCTAGTTATATATATAAAGGAGAAGTCCACTCACTGACCACTCATCACGAAATCTCGGAAACTACTGGGCCGTAAGGACTCAAATTTGGCACAAGCACTCTCTAGGGGGTGCAGGCGCGTACTAAGAAAGGATTTTTTAAAATTCGCACCCTAAGGGGTTGAAAAGGGGTGTCAAAGTTTGTATGAAAGTCCTATGTTTTTAAAGTTAGAGATATGAATGTAAAGCCTGTATGTTCCTTTTGGCTTCTAGGTGCTCACTAAGAAAAGGTTTTACGAAATTCGGCCCTTAAGGGTACAAAAAAGGGTTTTTAATGTATATAAAGGAGAAGTCCACTCACTGACCACTCATCACGAAATCTCGGAAACTACTGGGCCGTAAGGACTCAAATTTGGCACAAGCACTCTCTAGGGGGTGCAGGCGCGTACTAAGAAAGGATTTTTTAAAATTCGCACCCTAAGGGGTTGAAAAGGGGTGTCAAAGTTTGTATGAAAGTCCTATGTTTTTAAAGTTAGAGATATGAATGTAAAGCCTGTATGTTCCTTTTGGCTTCTAGGTGCTCACTAAGAAAAGGTTTTACGAAATTCGGCCCTTAAGGGTACAAAAAAGGGTTTTTAATGTTTGTATGAAAAAAGTTAAACATCCAAATTGAATCTTACGTCAACGCATTATTGCATACTTTACATTGAAATGAGAATTCGGAAACCGATATGGATCCAAATTGAATTTTACGACAACGCGTTGAAATAAGAATTTGGAAGTTCCTTGAGGTTTATCTTCAGTTTTTAAGCGGAATTTCTAGGTGGCCAGTATGTTTCAGTGATATGCAGGCGTCTGCTGAAAGGTATTGAAATGAGGTTCTATAACGTTTTAAAGTTTTTATTCCAATTTCTAGGTGGCCAGTATTTTTCAGTATGCAGGCGTCTGCGGAAAGGTAAGAAAAAAACGTTTCAAAAAACGAACTCAAGCGATACACGATCAAGCTCATTTCTGTTCTGCGATATTTAGCTGTTACTAATTTGACATTATCGTTGTTTGGTTTGTCTTCGTTTTGGTATGTTTCACTTAGTAATTTTAAATTGGAGGATAATCATTTTATTGTGTTCTTACCTATTGCCTGGTTGGAATTTTGTTATGTCTATTTCTTCGCGAATCACATATTGTGAATTTCACACTTTGGTAATACTTTATTAGGTCTTTTAGTATTAGTCGTTCTTCCTAGAAAAGGTGTCCTTGAATACCCAAGTTCGTATTTTAATTTTAGTGTTGTATCTTTGGTTTAGGCTGGTGTTGCAAAAGAATAGCTATAAAAAATTACATTCCCAATTTATTTGTTACGAATAGGTTTTGAGCATTGTTTAATTAAAATGGATAATCAAATTATTATCACTACTAATGGGGTGCAAATTCTTAGCCAAATAGTAAATATTCCTAACGATGGCGCATGCTTATTTTCATCTCTATCCTATTTGATGCATCACTCATGGCAGCGGGAGAATTATTTCCATTTGAGTTCCAGGTGTTTCAAACCTTCAAGGGACAAACAGTAGTAAAAATAATCCGATCATCAGGAAACTTCAATGAAGGTCATTTTGATGTTTTAATTCCGTTGGCCAATTTGAATGTGAAAGCGCTTTTTTTGCGTATGGGCAAATCCACCACGCGGACCCCAGTGCGGTTTGGCAGATGTCACATGTCTTCGAATTTTTGGTTCTAGGACATGCCGGTTTCCTCACGATGTTTTCCTTCACCGTTTTGAGAGCAGTGGTGATGAAATAAATTACACAAAGTAATGCGCCTGTCTGGGCCACGTGTTCGAGCCAGCATTGTGCGCCACGTGTCTAACAACTGGGAAAGGTTTCAACATGTCACCCAGGAGCGGTCAGGAGCTGTTTATTGTTCGATGCGTAAATACGTTACTGAAATGTCTTGCCATGGCACCTACGGAACCACCTGTGAAGTCATGGCAGCGGGAAAACTATTCCCATTTGAGTTCGAGGTGTTTCAGGATGGTATTTTTATTGCTGTTTTCTTGTAATATTAACTTGGAACATTTTCTTGCAACATTAACACACTAAATCTCATTTGATAAACACCAACGTATGAAACACGCGAGTGAAACCGCGCGGGCACAGCTAGTTCATCTATATATATAAAGGAGAAGTCCACTCACTGACCACTCATCACGAAATCTCGGAAACTACTGGGCCGTAAGAACTCAAATTTGGCACAAGCACTCTCTAGGGGGTGCAGGCGCGTACTAAGAAAGGATTTTTTTAAATTCGCACCCCAAGGGGTTGAAAAGGGGTGTCAAAGTTTGTATGAAAGTCCTATGTTTTTAAAGTTAGAGATATGAATGTAAAGCCTGAATGTTCCTTTTGGCTTCTAGGTGCTCACTAAGAAAAGGTTTTACGAAATTCGGCCCTTAAGGGTACAAAAAAGGGTTTTTAATGTTTGTATGGAAAAAGTTAATCTACTGACCACTCATCACGAAATCTCGGAAACTACTGTTCCGTAAGAACTCAAATTTGGCACAAGCACTCTCTAGGGGGTGCAGGCGCGTACTAAGAAAGGATTTTTTAAAATTCGCACCCCAAGGGGTTGAAAAGGGGTGTCAAAGTTTGTATGAAAGTCCTATGTTTTTAAAGTTAGAGATATGAATGTAAAGCCTGAATGTTCCTTTTGGCTTCTAGGTGCTCACTAAGAAAAGGTTTTACGAAATTCGGCCCTTAAGGGTACAAAAAAGGGTTTTTAATGTTTGTATGGAAAAAGTTAATCTACTGACCACTCATCACGAAATCTCGGAAACTACTGTTCCGTAAGGACTCAAATTTGGCACAAGCACTCTCTAGGGGGTGCAGGCGCGTACTAAGAAAGGATTTTTTTAAATTCGCACCCCAAGGGGTTGAAAAGGGGTGTCAAAGTTTGTATGAAAGTCCTATGTTTTTAAAGTTAGAGATATGAATGTAAAGCCTGAATGTTCCTTTTGGCTTCTAGGTGCTCACTAAGAAAAGGTTTTACGAAATTCGGCCCTTAAGGGTACAAAAAAGGGTTTTTAATGTTTGTATGGAAAAAGTTAATCTACTGACCACTCATCACGAAATCTCGGAAACTACTGTTCCGTAAGGACTCAAATTTGGCACAAGCACTCTCTAGGGGGTGCAGGCGCGTACTAAGAAAGGATTTTTTTAAATTCGCACCCCAAGGGGTTGAAAAGGGGTGTCAAAGTTTGTATGAAAGTCCTATGTTTTTAAAGTTAGAGATATGAATGTAAAGCCTGAATGTTCCTTTTGGCTTCTAGGTGCTCACTAAGAAAAGGTTTTACGAAATTCGGCCCTTAAGGGTACAAAAAAGGGTTTTTAATGTTTGTATGGAAAAAGTTAATCTACTGACCACTCATCACGAAATCTCGGAAACTACTGTTCCGTAAGGACTCAAATTTGGCACAAGCACTCTCTAGGGGGTGCAGGCGCGTACTAAGAAAGGATTTTTTAAAATTCGCACCCCAAGGGGTTGAAAAGGGGTGTCAAAGTTTGTATGAAAGTCCTATGTTTTTAAAGTTAGAGATATGAATGTAAAGCCTGAATGTTCCTTTTGGCTTCTAGGTGCTCACTAAGAAAAGGTTTTACGAAATTCGGCCCTTAAGGGTACAAAAAAGGGTTTTTAATGTTTGTATGGAAAAAGTTAATCTACTGACCACTCATCACGAAATCTCGGAAACTACTGTTCCGTAAGGACTCAAATTTGGCACAAGCACTCTCTAGGGGGTGCAGGCGCGTACTAAGAAAGGATTTTTTAAAATTCGCACCCCAAGGGGTTGAAAAGGGGTGTCAAAGTTTGTATGAAAGTCCTATGTTTTTAAAGTTAGAGATATGAATGTAAAGCCTAAATGTTCCTTTTGGCTTCTAGGTGCTCACTAAGAAAAGGTTTTACGAAATTCGGCCCTTAAGGGTACAAAAAAGGGTTTTTAATGTTTGTATGGAAAAAGTTAATCTACTGACCACTCATCACGAAATCTCGGAAACTACTGTTCCGTAAGAACTCAAATTTGGCACAAGCACTCTCTAGGGGGTGCAGGCGCGTACTAAGAAAGGATTTTTTTAAATTCGCACCCCAAGGGGTTGAAAAGGGGTGTCAAAGTTTGTATGAAAGTCCTATGTTTTTAAAGTTAGAGATATGAATGTAAAGCCTGAATGTTCCTTTTGGCTTCTAGGTGCTCACTAAGAAAAGGTTTTACGAAATTCGGCCCTTAAGGGTACAAAAAAGGGTTTTTAATGTTTGTATGGAAAAAGTTAATCTACTGACCACTCATCACGAAATCTCGGAAACTACTGTTCCGTAAGGACTCAAATTTGGCACAAGCACTCTCTAGGGGGTGCAGGCGCGTACTAAGAAAGGATTTTTTTAAATTCGCACCCCAAGGGGTTGAAAAGGGGTGTCAAAGTTTGTATGAAAGTCCTATGTTTTTAAAGTTAGAGATATGAATGTAAAGCCTGAATGTTCCTTTTGGCTTCTAGGTGCTCACTAAGAAAAGGTTTTACGAAATTCGGCCCTTAAGGGTACAAAAAAGGGTTTTTAATGTATATAAAGGAGAAGTCCACTCACTGACCACTCATCACGAAATCTCGGAAACTACTGGGCCGTAAGGACTCAAATTTGGCACAAGCACTCTCTAGGGGGTGCAGGCGCGTACTAAGAAAGGATTTTTTAAAATTCGCACCCTAAGGGGTTGAAAAGGGGTGTCAAAGTTTGTATGAAAGTCCTATGTTTTTAAAGTTAGAGATATGAATGTAAAGCCTGTATGTTCCTTTTGGCTTCTAGGTGCTCACTAAGAAAAGGTTTTACGAAATTCGGCCCTTAAGGGTACAAAAAAGGGTTTTTAATGTTTGTATGAAAAAAGTTAAACATCCAAATTGAATCTTACGTCAACGCATTATTGCATACTTTACATTGAAATGAGAATTCGGAAACCGATATGGATCCAAATTGAATTTTACGACAACGCGTTGAAATAAGAATTTGGAAGTTCCTTGAGGTTTATCTTCAGTTTTTAAGCGGAATTTCTAGGTGGCCAGTATGTTTCAGTGATATGCAGGCGTCTGCTGAAAGGTATTGAAATGAGGTTCTATAACGTTTTAAAGTTTTTATTCCAATTTCTAGGTGGCCAGTATTTTTCAGTATGCAGGCGTCTGCGGAAAGGTAAGAAAAAAACGTTTCAAAAAACGAACTCAAGCGATACACGATCAAGCTCATTTCTGTTCTGCGATATTTAGCTGTTACTAATTTGACATTATCGTTGTTTGGTTTGTCTTCGTTTTGGTATGTTTCACTTAGTAATTTTAAATTGGAGGATAATCATTTTATTGTGTTCTTACCTATTGCCTGGTTGGAATTTTGTTATGTCTATTTCTTCGCGAATCACATATTGTGAATTTCACACTTTGGTAATACTTTATTAGGTCTTTTAGTATTAGTCGTTCTTCCTAGAAAAGGTGTCCTTGAATACCCAAGTTCGTATTTTAATTTTAGTGTTGTATCTTTGGTTTAGGCTGGTGTTGCAAAAGAATAGCTATAAAAAATTACATTCCCAATTTATTTGTTACGAATAGGTTTTGAGCATTGTTTAATTAAAATGGATAATCAAATTATTATCACTACTAATGGGGTGCAAATTCTTAGCCAAATAGTAAATATTCCTAACGATGGCGCATGCTTATTTTCATCTCTATCCTATTTGATGCATCACTCATGGCAGCGGGAGAATTATTTCCATTTGAGTTCCAGGTGTTTCAAACCTTCAAGGGACAAACAGTAGTAAAAATAATCCGATCATCAGGAAACTTCAATGAAGGTCATTTTGATGTTTTAATTCCGTTGGCCAATTTGAATGTGAAAGCGCTTTTTTTGCGTATGGGCAAATCCACCACGCGGACCCCAGTGCGGTTTGGCAGATGTCACATGTCTTCGAATTTTTGGTTCTAGGACATGCCGGTTTCCTCACGATGTTTTCCTTCACCGTTTTGAGAGCAGTGGTGATGAAATAAATTACACAAAGTAATGCGCCTGTCTGGGCCACGTGTTCGAGCCAGCATTGTGCGCCACGTGTCTAACAACTGGGAAAGGTTTCAACATGTCACCCAGGAGCGGTCAGGAGCTGTTTATTGTTCGATGCGTAAATACGTTACTGAAATGTCTTGCCATGGCACCTACGGAACCACCTGTGAAGTCATGGCAGCGGGAAAACTATTCCCATTTGAGTTCGAGGTGTTTCAGGATGGTATTTTTATTGCTGTTTTCTTGTAATATTAACTTGGAACATTTTCTTGCAACATTAACACACTAAATCTCATTTGATAAACACCAACGTATGAAACACGCGAGTGAAACCGCGCGGGCACAGCTAGTTCATCTATATATATAAAGGAGAAGTCCACTCACTGACCACTCATCACGAAATCTCGGAAACTACTGGGCCGTAAGAACTCAAATTTGGCACAAGCACTCTCTAGGGGGTGCAGGCGCGTACTAAGAAAGGATTTTTTTAAATTCGCACCCCAAGGGGTTGAAAAGGGGTGTCAAAGTTTGTATGAAAGTCCTATGTTTTTAAAGTTAGAGATATGAATGTAAAGCCTGAATGTTCCTTTTGGCTTCTAGGTGCTCACTAAGAAAAGGTTTTACGAAATTCGGCCCTTAAGGGTACAAAAAAGGGTTTTTAATGTTTGTATGGAAAAAGTTAATCTACTGACCACTCATCACGAAATCTCGGAAACTACTGTTCCGTAAGAACTCAAATTTGGCACAAGCACTCTCTAGGGGGTGCAGGCGCGTACTAAGAAAGGATTTTTTAAAATTCGCACCCCAAGGGGTTGAAAAGGGGTGTCAAAGTTTGTATGAAAGTCCTATGTTTTTAAAGTTAGAGATATGAATGTAAAGCCTGAATGTTCCTTTTGGCTTCTAGGTGCTCACTAAGAAAAGGTTTTACGAAATTCGGCCCTTAAGGGTACAAAAAAGGGTTTTTAATGTTTGTATGGAAAAAGTTAATCTACTGACCACTCATCACGAAATCTCGGAAACTACTGTTCCGTAAGGACTCAAATTTGGCACAAGCACTCTCTAGGGGGTGCAGGCGCGTACTAAGAAAGGATTTTTTTAAATTCGCACCCCAAGGGGTTGAAAAGGGGTGTCAAAGTTTGTATGAAAGTCCTATGTTTTTAAAGTTAGAGATATGAATGTAAAGCCTGAATGTTCCTTTTGGCTTCTAGGTGCTCACTAAGAAAAGGTTTTACGAAATTCGGCCCTTAAGGGTACAAAAAAGGGTTTTTAATGTTTGTATGGAAAAAGTTAATCTACTGACCACTCATCACGAAATCTCGGAAACTACTGTTCCGTAAGGACTCAAATTTGGCACAAGCACTCTCTAGGGGGTGCAGGCGCGTACTAAGAAAGGATTTTTTTAAATTCGCACCCCAAGGGGTTGAAAAGGGGTGTCAAAGTTTGTATGAAAGTCCTATGTTTTTAAAGTTAGAGATATGAATGTAAAGCCTGAATGTTCCTTTTGGCTTCTAGGTGCTCACTAAGAAAAGGTTTTACGAAATTCGGCCCTTAAGGGTACAAAAAAGGGTTTTTAATGTTTGTATGGAAAAAGTTAATCTACTGACCACTCATCACGAAATCTCGGAAACTACTGTTCCGTAAGGACTCAAATTTGGCACAAGCACTCTCTAGGGGGTGCAGGCGCGTACTAAGAAAGGATTTTTTAAAATTCGCACCCCAAGGGGTTGAAAAGGGGTGTCAAAGTTTGTATGAAAGTCCTATGTTTTTAAAGTTAGAGATATGAATGTAAAGCCTGAATGTTCCTTTTGGCTTCTAGGTGCTCACTAAGAAAAGGTTTTACGAAATTCGGCCCTTAAGGGTACAAAAAAGGGTTTTTAATGTTTGTATGGAAAAAGTTAATCTACTGACCACTCATCACGAAATCTCGGAAACTACTGTTCCGTAAGGACTCAAATTTGGCACAAGCACTCTCTAGGGGGTGCAGGCGCGTACTAAGAAAGGATTTTTTAAAATTCGCACCCCAAGGGGTTGAAAAGGGGTGTCAAAGTTTGTATGAAAGTCCTATGTTTTTAAAGTTAGAGATATGAATGTAAAGCCTAAATGTTCCTTTTGGCTTCTAGGTGCTCACTAAGAAAAGGTTTTACGAAATTCGGCCCTTAAGGGTACAAAAAAGGGTTTTTAATGTTTGTATGGAAAAAGTTAATCTACTGACCACTCATCACGAAATCTCGGAAACTACTGTTCCGTAAGAACTCAAATTTGGCACAAGCACTCTCTAGGGGGTGCAGGCGCGTACTAAGAAAGGATTTTTTTAAATTCGCACCCCAAGGGGTTGAAAAGGGGTGTCAAAGTTTGTATGAAAGTCCTATGTTTTTAAAGTTAGAGATATGAATGTAAAGCCTGAATGTTCCTTTTGGCTTCTAGGTGCTCACTAAGAAAAGGTTTTACGAAATTCGGCCCTTAAGGGTACAAAAAAGGGTTTTTAATGTTTGTATGGAAAAAGTTAATCTACTGACCACTCATCACGAAATCTCGGAAACTACTGTTCCGTAAGGACTCAAATTTGGCACAAGCACTCTCTAGGGGGTGCAGGCGCGTACTAAGAAAGGATTTTTTTAAATTCGCACCCCAAGGGGTTGAAAAGGGGTGTCAAAGTTTGTATGAAAGTCCTATGTTTTTAAAGTTAGAGATATGAATGTAAAGCCTGAATGTTCCTTTTGGCTTCTAGGTGCTCACTAAGAAAAGGTTTTACGAAATTCGGCCCTTAAGGGTACAAAAAAGGGTTTTTAATGTTTGTATGGAAAAAGTTAATCTACTGACCACTCATCACGAAATCTCGGAAACTACTGTTCCGTAAGGACTCAAATTTGGCACAAGCACTCTCTAGGGGGTGCAGGCGCGTACTAAGAAAGGATTTTTTTAAATTCGCACCCCAAGGGGTTGAAAAGGGGTGTCAAAGTTTGTATGAAAGTCCTATGTTTTTAAAGTTAGAGATATGAATGTAAAGCCTGAATGTTCCTTTTGGCTTCTAGGTGCTCACTAAGAAAAGGTTTTACGAAATTCGGCCCTTAAGGGTACAAAAAAGGGTTTTTAATGTTTGTATGGAAAAAGTTAATCTACTGACCACTCATCACGAAATCTCGGAAACTACTGTTCCGTAAGGACTCAAATTTGGCACAAGCACTCTCTAGGGGGTGCAGGCGCGTACTAAGAAAGGATTTTTTTAAATTCGCACCCCAAGGGGTTGAAAAGGGGTGTCAAAGTTTGTATGAAAGTCCTATGTTTTTAAAGTTAGAGATATGAATGTAAAGCCTGAATGTTCCTTTTGGCTTCTAGGTGCTCACTAAGAAAAGGTTTTACGAAATTCGGCCCTTAAGGGTACAAAAAAGGGTTTTTAATGTTTGTATGGAAAAAGTTAATCTACTGACCACTCATCACGAAATCTCGGAAACTACTGTTCCGTAAGGACTCAAATTTGGCACAAGCACTCTCTAGGGGGTGCAGGCGCGTACTAAGAAAGGATTTTTTAAAATTCGCACCCCAAGGGGTTGAAAAGGGGTGTCAAAGTTTGTATGAAAGTCCTATGTTTTTAAAGTTAGAGATATGAATGTAAAGCCTGAATGTTCCTTTTGGCTTCTAGGTGCTCACTAAGAAAAGGTTTTACGAAATTCGGCCCTTAAGGGTACAAAAAAGGGTTTTTAATGTTTGTATGGAAAAAGTTAATCTACTGACCACTCATCACGAAATCTCGGAAACTACTGTTCCGTAAGGACTCAAATTTGGCACAAGCACTCTCTAGGGGGTGCAGGCGCGTACTAAGAAAGGATTTTTTAAAATTCGCACCCCAAGGGGTTGAAAAGGGGTGTCAAAGTTTGTATGAAAGTCCTATGTTTTTAAAGTTAGAGATATGAATGTAAAGCCTGAATGTTCCTTTTGGCTTCTAGGTGCTCACTAAGAAAAGGTATTACAAAATTCGGCCCATAAGGGTACAAAAAAGGGTTTTTAATGTTTGTATGAAAAAAGTTAAACATCCAAATTGAATCTTACGTCAACGCGTTATTGCATACTTTACATTGAAATGAGAATTCGGAAACCGATATGGATCCAAATTGAATTTTACGACAACGCGTTAATGCATATTTTGAAATAAGAATTTGGAAGTTCATTGAGGGCGTAATTTCTAGGTGGCCAGTATGTTTCAGTGATATGCAGGCGTGTGCTGAAAGGTATTGAAATGAGTTTCTATAACGTTTTAAAGTTTTATGCCAATTTCTAGGTGGCCAGTATTTTTCAGTACGCAGGCGTCTGTTGAAGGGTAAAAAAAAAACGTTTCAAAAAACGAACTTAAGCGAAACACGCTCAAGCTCAAGCTCATTTCTGTTCTGCGATATTTTGCTGTTACTACTAATTTGATTTGAAATATTTGACATCATCGTTGTTTGGGTTGTCTTCGTTTCGGTATGTTTCACTTATGCTGGGGCTACACTATCGCGATAACGCGAAGATTTGCGTTGTCGCGACACGTCTGGCCAAAGAATTCGTCCTATCGCGAATCATCTTCGCGAATACGAACGCCCTTCCCGCCGCTGTCGGTAAATTGCCGCACATCAAAGGCTTTTGTCGCGACAAAGTTCGTGCGTGCGTTCGAATCTTCGCCTACAAGTCTGGCCGTAGCATTAGTAATTTTAAATTGGAGGATAATCATTTTATTGTGTTCTTACCTATTGCCTGGTTGGAATTTTGTTATGTCTATTGCTTCGCGAATTACATATTGTGTATTTCACACTTTGGTATTAAGTACTATAATAGTAGGTCTTTTAGTATTAGTCGTTCTTACTAGAAAAGGTGTCCTTGAATACCTACGATCGTATTTTAATTTTAAAGTTGTATCTTTGGTTTAGGCTGGTGTTGCAAAAGAATAGCTATAAAGAAAATTACGTTCCAAATAATGTTTTTTACGGTACTTACTGGTCGTAAGCATTGTTTAATTAAATGGATAATCAAAATATTGGTTATCACTTCTAAGTGCAAATTCTTAGCCAAATAGTAAATAATCCTGGCGATGGCGCATGCTTATTTTCATCTCTATCATATTTGGTGCATCACTCATGGCAGCGGGAGAATTATTGCCATTTGAGTTCCAGGTGTTTCAAGGGACGAACAGGGAGTAAAAATAAAATAATCCGATTCTCATGAAACTTCAGTGAAGGTCATTTTGATGTTTGATTCCGTTGGCCAATTTAAATTTCAAAGCGCATATTTTGCGTATGAGCAAATCCACCACGCGGGCCCAGTGTGGTTTGGCAGATGTCACATGTCTTCGAATTTTTGGTTCTAAGACATGCCTTTCCTTTCCTTTCGTTTCCTCACGATGTTTTCCTTCACCGTTTTGAGAGCAGTGGTGATGAAATAAATTACACAAAGTAATGCACCTGTCTGGGCCACGTGTTCGAGCCAGCAATGTGCGCCACGTGTCTTACAACTGGGAAAGGTTTCAAGCTTTCACCCAGGAGCGGTCAAGAGCTGTTTATAATTCGATGCGTAAATACGTTACTGAAATGTCTTGCCATGGCACCTACGGAACCGCCTGTGAAGTCATGGCAGCGGGAGAACTATTCCCATTTGAGTTTGAGGTGTTTCAGGATGGTATTTTATTGCTGTTTTAAACACCAACGTATGATACACGCGAGTGAAACTGCGCGGGTACAGCTAGTAATATATATTTGGGAATGGGAACCTAGATATTATGTAATCCAATCGAAATAAATACACACTTCCTTAAGAATATGTGTGGTTAACGAATTATTTTGGTATTACGTTTGTATGAACGACGTACGCTTCGCCGGCCCCTTCATCATAATCATCTTTCTGCAGTTGTCCCATTCTATTTGGGGTCGGCGCAATACGTTTTCCTATTCCAGTCTCCCCTGTCTGACATCACGGCATTCTTAACTCCTTCCTCTTTCATATCATTCTTCACAACGTCCATCCATTTTAAGATTACGGCCATTTAATAATATAAAACAAAGTTGTTTTCTAGAAATTTTAGGAAATTTTCCCCCAAGGTGTGCCTTTGCATTCTGTTTTCCACCTTCTGCATGCAGCCTGACCCAGCCACCTTTTGAGGTCACCAGGTAATTTAACTGCGGGGCGTCTCATGAAACTTGTTTGCTCAACGGGCCATCAGTCTTTGGTAGGGGATTTCTTTTGTCTTACTGCAGGCTGATGCAAACTAAAAAAGAAAAGTGCTTATAGTCTATGTCAATTTTACAGTATCAACGCTCCATGTGCAAGGAGGTCATGAGTGTGTATCCCATGAGACCTCACAATAGATCGGCATACTTTAACCAACTTATCTGTACTTGCGGGAAAACACAGAACTAAAATAAATGTACCAAGTTTGACATATCCGTGCAAATGTTATTGACAAGCAATGCCACCTTGAACTGCGCCTTAAAGTGGTCTTACTCAGTTATGTGACTGTAGACTATATTAGTTTATGTCAATGTCTGAACAAAGATTGCTGAACAAATCGAGATAAAGAAAGATTAATAAGAAATAAGAAGAACTGTAATTTGCTTATTGTAATTGTAATAAATTACAAATGAACACTACCGTTAATAAAAATCTTGAAACATCAAAAACAAACTCCTACAGTTACTTACTACTATTTTAATATGGCAACCCTACCCGCAATTAATTATATCGTGTACCGTTTTTACGGCACGATTCCGATTCTCGATTATAGAATTTCGAATATTCCGTACTGCTAAGTGAACAGTATTGCACGAATCAATTTAATTAAATGTCTCTTGGTTGTGGAATCCGATAAGGCTTTTTTTATAAAAAAAAAGAAATTGGAAGCCTCGATGTTATATGTATTGATTTCTTGAATATTCATCGCCATTGAAGCTTAAGCTCTCAGTGATCGCATTGTAACGTTTTGGTTTTATTTTCTGGATGTTTCGTGAATTGCGTGGGTGGATTTTGTCTTTGTACGAATATCTTGCCAGTATTTTCATCAGTATTCTCTGCTACAGTGATAAATCTTTCCTTTTCCCTTTTCTAAATTATGTTGCTGCAATATCTGACGACGTCATACAAAAATAGGTATAATGATTATCAAGATCACATTCAATCACTATTATTAGACTGAAAGCTGACTCCAGCAAAGTTTGGAAAAGGCTAAGCAGATAATGATTAAATCACTGCAGTCCACCTTAAAACGAGTGTATTGAGTTAGCTTCAGCCCGTGTCTCTGGCCTATTGACTTATTTATTTAGGTTCACCTGCAGCTTCTGTGTGTAGCATTTAGTATACATAATAGGTATGTAGGTTTTACAGTCTTGCACTTACACAGTCGCCAATAGGCTTGTTAACTGAAAAAATCTAATTAGTCCGTCACTTAGATTATCAAAAAATATTTGACCCGTATTTTTTCTTTTGTCACATAAACCAAAATTGACGAAGATACGACGCTTTTAAAATTCCCAATACGTCACTGTTTGGTATCATTCTTAGCGAGTTCTGACGTCACGAGCCCCCACTCCCGAGTTTTGATGAGTTTTATCTTTGTCAATATTCGTTGATTTACAAAAACAAAAAATACGTGTCCATTATTTTCCAATACTCTAACTGACGGACTAAATAGATTTGCAATTTATTGATGGTGGAAACTAGCCTATTACAGTTTAACTAACTAAAAATAAGAGACAAAGGAAGAGAAAAAAAAAACAATTGAAATGAGTCTACGAGTCTTCTTCATCATCATCAACAACTTCCTATCCTTGTTCAATTCTACTTGGGGTTGGCGCAACACGTTTTCTACTTCCATTTCTCCCTTGTCAGTTGTCAGACGTGACGGCATCAAATGCTTTATTTTGTTTAGAACTAAAACATCCCATTCACCCATATATTTGCGTAATTTTAACAAAACGAAAAAAATGGTATAATTTCTGAACTATTCCTTATTTACCGCTAAACACACATACAAATACAGCTATAGCTAAAACACTTGCGCAATTTTAACAAATCGACAAAAATTGTACTTTAAAGCGAAGCATTTCGACTTTCGAAAGCTCTACCCCACAATCTCAGTACAGGGACAGATGGTCGAATTTTATAAAGATACATCACGTAGAAAATGTAAAAGATATTTCAACTTGGGACTTGCAAGATGGAAGTCTTGGATCTTGGAATAGTGACGCGGAAAATTGCAGAGCGGTCGGAACATCACACTTATAGGATTACTTACGTTGCAAACTTGAAGGTTTTGTTGAATAAGTTTATCGTACGGATTCAAAACATGTTGTTGTTAAGTTCAAAAACATGTTTTGTGTTTTAGAAGTTTTGTTTGATACGAGTATGTACCTTATTTTTGAGTTGTACACGGATTGAAGTAACAGTCCGACGACCTTCAAAAAGTAACTGATACGGAAGGCAGGCAGACACATGGTGTTGTGGGTCACCTTGGAGGAGACTGGACTAATTTTATGACCCCTTCCTTAACCAAAGATTTTTTGGGATTATCCAGTAGTTTCAGAGACCATAATTTAAGTAGATACAATAATATTGCTGTCTGTAAAATCTGACGAACCTAAAAAGTTCATGGCACACCTCATAAACTGACGGTAAAATGGTAAAAAGCCTAAGGCCAGCAGCAGTGGACAGCCATAAGCTTCGGTTATTGATTGAAAAGCGACGAGATTATTGATTTTGATCAATTACTTCCTAACATTTTAAAATGTTACATCATTCCGTATTACAACACCAGAACAAGTAGGTACAATGGGAAAACTACGAAAACAATAAATACAGGCCAATTAATTAACATGATATCGACATCCTCTCTTTATTTTAATGAAGCTTCATTAAAATTCGTAAATTACATTGTACTTTTTGCGAGCCGCCATGATACAGTTTAATCACATTTTGTTGGACACGCTCATCTTTGAGAAGTAATTTTATGATGGTAAAGTTGTGTGGTAATCGGTTGTCGTGGTATGGGCATGTTATGCGGAGTAATCAGAAAAAGTCGTGAGAAAAGTTTATTTAGTTAGACTTAGAGTATGTATGTGGACGGGTTTAAGAGGAGAGGAAGATCAAAGAAACGGTGGATGGAGTGTGTGGAGGATTATATGGCAAGAAAGGCAGTGTCTGATGAGATAACGAAAAATAGTGAAGTATGGGAGTAAAAGTACTGCACCGACCCCAAAAGAATTGCGACAAGTTTTACTAAGGTGTGTAGTTTTACCCAGTGCTAACAGGGTTGTAGACGTTAGATAGGTAGTCGCTCCATGTAAAATACTGGCATTAAGCTGCACCCGTTTAGACCGGAAGACGACCCCAACATAATTGGGAAAAGGAGAGGCAGATCATGATGGTTTTCTTCGTACTTAAAGTATGAAAAGTGGCTAAATAAGGCTGTAGTTTAAGTGCCTAAGCTCTCCAGAAATTACAGGTTGCATTGTAATTGCGAATTTTCAATAAAACCTTGCCTTATATTTAATAACACCACAACTTATTTTCATCCACATTTTTTCTAACAAAAGCATCATTTAAAGCTGGCTATACATAATATAGTGTGACGTCACATGTGTGCGGACAGCTTTAGATCCGGGAGAGGGGAGCCGGCGACGTTGCCACATGCGGTCCCTCCATGACATCCGGTAAAAGCTCCGCTTTCAGCTATGGTATTCTAAAAGGTTTCGATAAAATGACATTTAAAATCACGCCCGTATTAACGATGAGCACTCGATAATGTTTATTAGTTAGATAAAAGGGGGTACGTCCGGCTAAATAATAACAGCCGATCGGGCGTCTATCTTCAGGTTAAGCCGTACTTGCCTAGGTTGGTCTATGGATGGGAGACCACTCATTACATACCGAGTCTCCTCTGTGCCTTGCAAAGCACGTTAAGCCGTTAGTCCCGCTCCATGTGAAATCCTCGTATTCAGCTGCATCCGGTAAGACTGAAAGCCGACCCCAACATAGTTGGGAAAAGGCTAGGTAGATGATGAAAAGATTCTAATGATTTTTTACTCTATATTTCTGCGTCGTTGGTCTAGTGGTCGAGCTTCGGTGGTTTGAAATCGATTCCTGCCTCGGGCATAGTGTTATTTTGTTCCATCGCCATTAATCTGTCCCAGAATTCGGAGACACATTGTG
This sequence comes from Xestia ashworthii, assembly GCA_950022955.1. Lineage (NCBI taxonomy): Eukaryota > Metazoa > Arthropoda > Insecta > Lepidoptera > Noctuidae > Xestia > Xestia ashworthii. The sequence goes on along the minus strand of OX465570.1, from coordinate 12,582,462 downwards.
ACGTTCACCAGCCCGCACAGGGGCCGTGTGGTAGGAAATAGCCAGTTGCTTCTCACAGTAGAAAAGCCCTGTGTCCATCAGTAAATTCTAAGCTATCGATGCCACCAATTTGAAAGCAAATAATAATATCGCTGTACATTACACACAGCGCCATCTAGCACCACACTACGCAACGAGGCTTGTGTCGTGGACACTCGATTGCTCCTACCGGGATTCGACCTTGGGATCCTAAGAACGTAACTCACTACCGCTGCGCCTTTCGGGTCGTCAATACAACGCCAAATTACATTCAGGACAACTAAAAAGTTATACAAAAAGTGAACTACTGAATCACCTGGTATTTTTACATAAATAATATATGAGATGACAGAATAGACCCCCAGACCACGTCAGCTATTTTTTCGTTACTTCAGCCTCGTGCCGCCCGTGAGAAATCTTTTTAGTTTACCTACAGATTTATTTTTCAGTAGCTATTTGGTATTATTTTCTGTTGCGAACATAATAAACAGTTGGATTTTTTCTTTTGTGCTTTTTTTGTTATGACAATTTTATTTTATTCGTTCCTTACAAGCAACAACATGCTTTTTAAGATTCTTTGTTAATAGCTGGTACTGTACTTTCATATACATTCAGTAAAAAGCTGGTATTTAAAAAATGTAAACAGATACTTCAATCTTTTTTTTGTATGGATTGTAGAAAGTCGGCTGCAGGTCTGACTGATCATGATGCTCGAAAATATTATTCTACAGTCGCGAAGATAACAAAAACATTTAAAACTTTTAATCTTACTTTAAAATAGTAGTGTTACTATTACTAAAAAGACGGTATTGCACCTAAACCATATAATAACCCTACCAGTTGTGCTCGCTCTGATACCCTTTGTGTACTTGATCGGCAAACGGCAAAGGATAACAATTTTTTCGGTTTCCCTTTGTAAGGCTCGCGGCACTTACAAAGAGATTTTGCCGGCGCCTATAAATATCGGGTCCTGGCTTTATACCTCGAGGAATGTTAAGGTTTAGACTCTTAAATAATTTTGTATGATGTTGATATCTTTGAGTGTCTTTTTTCTTTTTTTTTTAAACTTTTTTATAGACAGATTTCTACTTTAGTAAAAGTTTTTGGAAAAATGTGAAGTTCTCTTTAATTTAATTGAAATATCGTTAGCAAATCTTAGGCCCTAGTTTGACTCCTCGCCCGCGGCGACTATTTGTAGCGATGCTGTCGCGCGTATACTAAACGCATGACCAGAGCTGGCTGACCAATATTTTCAGCCAAAGAATCAGCATTACCATCCAACGTCGTAATCCTGGCAGCCTTCTGGGCACTCTGACAGCGATACGGGCGAACTTTTTGATGCCCTTTAATTATTTCCAGCTTTTGATGCATGGACATTTTTTTCGCAAAAAGTCTGACAACCAGTCTTACCAAGGGTTATCGTATTACCCGTAACTGGGTTGTGTAGGTCAGATAGGCAGTCGCTCCATGTAAAATACTGGTTTTCATCTGCATCCGGTTAGACTGGAAACCGACCCCAACATAGTTACAAAAAAGCTAGGGAGATGATAATGATGTATGGACACATTTTTTTGTTATTACTACATAGGTAGAACGTTTAGTGGATGCCTGTTGGTTTATTAAAGCGTTATAATCAGTGTTTCATTTACGTATTAGACAGAATTGCAAACTGGCATTAAATATGGCCCATATATGTTGAACATAAAGGGTGTAAATCACCTCTTCACGAAGCCGAAAGGTACTTGTTCTCCCCATCATTGCGATCATTTTTTTGTTCTACACTAGTTACGGAGATATGAGGGGTCAAAGTTACAACTTTTTGACAAGTTTTTTTTTAAATACAAGTTTTTTTTGTAAGATTTTGACATTTCACACCTCCACGACCCCCACACTATTCAATCCATCCATCAGCACAATGTTCTAAGTGCGTTACATTGAGTTCTACCACAAAACATGATTTATAACCTCAAAAAGAAAAAGTTGTTTCCCAGCAATCATTTTTGCGTGAAGTTACTTGGTTTGATGTACAGAATGCTTGGTTATCGGCTTTGTGATGAGGTGGTTTACACCCTGTATGTTGAACATATAATAAACACATAACACACGTTTAGGCGCACTCAAAACGAAGAAACATGATCCAATACCAACTATCACTTTACCTACGTTGAAAAGGTAAAAACACATCTTCATTGTTTTCCACCTAACGTCAAGTTACGTCAATATTTGTTCTATTTCCGACATACGATCAAGTTTCGACGTAAAGGTACTCGTAAGTGCTTGACAATGACGGAAGGTATATTTATGTCAGCGTCACATTGTAAAAACCGTTAGATTGTAATATAACTAGAGAGATTGTAAACTCTCGAAAGATTGTCAAACGAACATACTGCTTACAATATTACGCATTATATTTCGGTAGATTACAATCTAACGAAGTGAAACCGTAATATTGTGAAATGTATCCGATGGAAGTCTACTCGCGCGGTGTGGGGGAGGGGGAGGAAAGGAGGGGTCCCCCTTGCCCCATGGTACCACTCTCATGAAAAGATAATGTACCATTCCTGAGAAATACCGATTAATATACCCTAACCTTAAAACAGTTTGTATTCCCCTAAAAAGCGTAGTCGACGGAGTCACGGAGCCCTGCTACGCGGGGTCCCTATTACTGTCTGAAGGGTTCCCCAAGTCCCGATTATGGCGGCAGAGATACTTCCGTCGCATGCATTTCACAATATTACGGTTTCACTTCGATAGAGTACAATCTACCGAAAAATAAAGCGTTATTTTGTAAGCAGTATGGCCAGTTGACAATATTTTGAGAGTTTACAATCTCGCTAGAGAGGTTACAATCTAACGTGTTTGACAATTTTACGGTGACATATATATGTATTATTAAGGTGTTATGTTTCGTAGTACAGACGGCAGTAAATTCGGTACCCCAACCCTTGAAAGTGTCAGGAGGGGTCGGGGGTGCGTAGCAGCACGGTTTAGAGAGATCGTCATGGTGGGAGTCTACTTCTCCCCGAACCGAACTCTCGCCGAGTTCCACAACTCTCTGGAAGAGTTGAGTGTCGTCGTCGGAAACCATTCCCTCCCCGTGCTTGTCCTCGGGGACTTCAATGCCAAGAACTTGGCACAGACGTTGCACAGACGTGCGAGGAAGGATGGTAGAGGACTGGGCTCTGGAGAGGGGCCTGGTCGTCCTAAATCGGGGCTCTGTTCCCACGTGTGTGCGGATGCGGGGCGAGTCGGTAGCGGACATTTCGTTCGCTAGAAACGCCCGGGTGTTTCCACTGCGAGGATCGCCGGAGGACACGGTGGAGCACACGGTGGAGGTCTGGCCCGCGTGGGCGGAGCAACGCCGTGTCCTCGTAGCGGCGATCGGCAATTTTCCAAATCATACTTGAACCAATTTCTTTAGTGATAAAGTTGAAAATCTATTAAAGTTAAGTAAGATACTGTAGATGCTTGTTTCCTGGCGTTTGTACTTACGTAATCTTTTTTCAGGTTTCTTCTGACTAGGTGTTGTGTGCACTTCATAGAGGAGATATTTCCTTTTGCAGGCACGTGTATCTTTAGCTCGTGGCTATAAAACAGCCACTCGGGTTCTGCAGGATTGGTCGGGATCGGTCAGGTCGGGGGATCTTTAGGTTAAGCCGTGCTCGCCTAGGTTGGTCTGTGAATGGGTGACCACCCTAACATACCGAGTTTAAGCCTGGGGTTCCCGGCTGTCATTTGTAGATCTTTAACAGTCGTTAGGTAGTCAGTGACCCAAAAAGACTGACAACCAGTCTTACCAAGTTACCCAGTACTAACTGGGTTGTAGAGGTCAGGGCAGTCGCTCCATGTAAAATACTGGTATGCGGCTGCATCCAGTTAGACTGGAAGCTGACCCCAACATAGTTGAGAAAAGGCTAGGCAGATGATGATGAGGCGCGTGTGTCTTTGGAAATGTATGTGTAAGCAGATTTTTAAGCATGAAAGAAGTTATTTTATAGTATGGCTAAAACATAATTATATCTATGTAGAAAGTTAATATTATTATTATAGCTAGCTCTTACTGTTCCACTGCTGGGCCAAGACCTCCCTCCATTCTTACCAACGGTCACGATTCTGTGCTACTTCTTTCCAATTCTCAAGAAAGACATCTAATCCGTCTCGCCATTTCTCTCATGTTTGCCACGACCCCGTGTCATTGTTTCAGGGTACTAATCCAGAGCTTTACGGGCCCACAGTTCGTTCGGCATACGACAGACGTGTCCCGCCCAGAAAGAATAGAATTAGAAGAATAATATAGTTAAAAAGTAGTACAAAAATGTCCATTTAGGTGCAGTAGTGTTATTTCTCAAAGAATGGTTTAATTAGTGAGTAAACTATAAACCTAAAACATATTTAACAGTAACAAGTAACGATAATGTTGTATTCTAATGTTTGGTAGCGACGTGCCCGATCTAGGTTTATTTAAATCCTTCGCTTTAAGTAAGATGGTAACTTAATGAGAAAGGGTTTTCAAGTTCGGAAATCTAATAACTTTTTAGACTATAAAATTCTCCACCCAATACAAAGCGCTGCTGTTTAAATCAACAACAAATCAAGAAATAAACTTGACAGTGCCCACTGGAGTTTACGATTCCCGTAATAAAACCTCGCGAGCCATCAGAGGGCGAAAGTGTTTGCCCATAAAACCCCCGTTTTTTTCCATCCGCTGGACATTTCAAACATCATGGGCATCATAAAAAGAATCTTCACTAACCGTACAATTCACACTGTAAATACGAGATAATAATTTTGCCCGAAAAACTCGTAAAGTCGTAAAAATGTTTCTCATTGAGATCGAGTGCCCGTTGTAAGGTCACAACATAGATGGGCACAGAAGGTCGGGTCTTTTAGGCGGAGATTTCTTGAAAATGGTCGAAAAGGTGGTTTTTAAAAGCAGTATTATCTCTTAAACCGTAAATAATTTTGACAAATATAAATACATGATATTTTCAAGTCATTTAACAAAATTTAATGCATCAAAAATATCTTCAAACGTACCTCTTAATTTTCTTTAAAAGCAGTTTATCCCTTAAATAACAATGATACTTATAATCAAAATATACCGTAAAATTTCAAATGCTAAACTACATCCAGTGATGGATTATTTATTATTAAATAGTTAAGTTCCAAATTTAAATCGATCGAAACCATTCATTTCGCACTATTCGGCCCGCAGTGACTGACGTAACAACCCAGTCAGTCAATCAGTGCAAGCTGATTAGAACTTTATCTAATAGTATTTCCACCATCACAAATAGAGTTGCCAATTTAGCTCAAAGGTGTAAACGGAGCATTCTGTGCATTTAACATCTAAGTAACCATACGCAAAAGTTATTGCTGGGAAAAGACTTTTCTTTTGGGTTAAAAATCACGTTTTAAAGTTTATTGTAACGCACTCAAAACATTGTGAGGTCGTGGATGTGTTTAAAGTAAAAATTTCATATTTTACACAAGTATAAAATAAAAAGTTGTGATAATTATCGCAATAACGGGAAAAACAAGCACTTTTCAGCTTCGTTAAGGGTATTTTTTTCGCTGATTGTGTAGAACTGACTTTCTGTATCCTTATTTTTGGGTTAGGTGTTATTGCATTTCTACAGAGTTATTGCAGCTTGTTTCGTGCGTTTTTATTAGGAGCATTGTTTGTTTCAACGAGTAATGATTTTGATTGTATTTGTACGTTATGGAAGATAATTGGAGACGACTTCGTGAAGCCCCAGGAGCACCTGGTTCCCGGCAGTAAAATACAGTGGCCAATTTTGAAATCTCTAAATCGATTGCGTACCCAAGTAGGCCGCTACTAACATAATCTGGCAAAATGGGGTATTATTGGTTCCTCCTACACCGAGTGCGAGTGCGGCACTCCGGACCAAACTATGTCCCAATCTGCTGGAGTGTCCCAGGTGTCCGTCTACCTGCATTCATGACGACCTGAATAACGCCACAGCCGTTGCAATAAATGTGGCCACCTACTGGGCCCAAACCATCTAATAAAGAAGTACATCGAAGAAGAAGATGGAAGATCATTTTCATGGGTCTTGTGACTTATTTAAGGGGATTTTAGTTTGAGTATACCCTATCTCTGTTATTCTAAACCCTATATTTTACGAATTTACCTAAGTGCGATAATTCTGTGTATTTTTTGCGCAGATGTTTTGCAATTCAATAGACCTCGCCATAAAAACATTATGCCAAAGTAGGCCATTGTATACAGTCAAAGAATAACTAAATTCAAGTGAATATTTCTGCAAACTTGCCTAAAAGTGTTTACACAGAAATTATGTGAAGACGTCTGGAAGCCAGAAGTCTTTGTTTACATAAGCCCCTCATATAAACGCTGAATATATAACATTTGTAAGCTACTGTAAACACTTATTTGGGCCTGGAAAACTCATAAGTGCATAAGCCTAGTATATGAGTATCAGTGGCGTAGCTAGTCCTAGTGGGGCCCAGTATCAACTTTTTTGGGGGCCCATTAATATCAAACAAATGACTTTTCTAAAGCAAATAGCATCCTTACAATTGGAGCTTTCTGGTTAAATTATATTTTAATTTAATTTTTAATTATCATGAAGAATATTTAAGGTTGTGAGAAGATTTTGTGTTTCTTTCCTCATCAGGGGCTCTCGTCACTTGGGGGCCCTGATACAGCGGCAGCTTCACCCCTGAAGAGTATGTACTGTATAGAAAAAAGAAAAGTACCTAAGATCTATGGTAGACGCGAAAATAAACTTGTTTTGTACGAAATAAACTTTGAAGATGATGATTGTCATCCTAGCAATTTCCCGACAATGTCGGGAGCGGCTTCCATTGTAAATAGATGCAGCAAAATATCAGTAAGTTTTTGATATATTATAGCTACTGTCCTTGCCACCTACAGTTAGTATCGGGTAATATGTTACTCCGTGATAAGACTGGGTTCTCAGACTTCCGGGCCACTGACTAGGTGTGACGGCTGTCAAAGAAATACAAATGACAGCCGGGGCCAACGGCTTAACATGTTTTCCGATGCCCAGACGAAAATCGGTAACCAATGGGTGGTCACCCTTCCGCATAACAACCTCGGCAAACGCGGTTTAACCTGATGATCCAAGTGGCTGTTATTATTTAGTCACGAGAACCTCCCTTTGAAGATAATGTAAGTTGTTATAATAGGAAAGGTCAGAAAAAATATTTTTCTATTTTTCCTGTTTCCTTGTCTGTTTAATTTTGTTGCGGGTTGCAAGACAGTTAAATGATGCCCCGGGGACTAACAAGGTTTCAAGGATCTTTATTGTTGACTGCCCCCAAGGCCCAACGTGACAGTCAATCAGCGATGTAGTCTTGTATGGTTATTTTGGCGCGTGGCCATAGTGGAAACTCCCGACGACGAAACGAAAAGGTCCTGAACGAGGCCAAAAGGCCCCTATCTCAGCATGGTGCTGCTGTAACATTAAAAAAACTCACAGCGCTGGTATTCTGATAGGGCCCAATTGCCCAAAGTGAAAGTGATGCCACGGTCAGATACGTATAAGATTATGCTGAGAGAGAAATCACTATCACTATCAGTACGTATTATAAAACAAAGTCCTCCGCCGCGTTTGTATGTCTGTCTGTCTGTCTGTTCGTGATAAACTCAAAAACTACTGCACCGAGTTTCATGCTGTTTTCACCAATGGCTAAAGTGGTTCTCGAGGAAGGTTTTAATATATAAAGTAAGATTCCATGGGACACTTATCCAACTTATCGCGGGCGAAATCGCGGGCAGAGCCTTGTCTAGTAAGAAAAAATCTTTACTTTAAGCATCCTTTATTAATACAAGGGGATTAAAGATACTGCAAGTAAATATATTATTCTAGTTCTTTCCAAGTTTAAGTTATACGTTTATATTTCTTTCTTCAGCTTAAAGAGCTCACAAGATTTGTTTTGTTAGTCTTTCATATTCTAGCATAAAGGTATTTATTTTTCACCTAACAATAGGGGTGGATCATTTACAGAGGGGTGAAGGCCGACAACCTCGGCCAAGTTCATTGCCTGTTCAACTTTTATAGCTAAAATGATACAAAGCGCCATCTTTTTTAATTAGTGAGCTTTATAATTACGTTAATGAGTTAGCACTTTATTAAACAAAGCCCATTTGTCGTTGAGACACGGAAGTCGCATTAAAAGTCTACTTGAGGAATATTAACGCGAAAATCAGAATGTTTGTGACTTTGGATGTATGTTGCTCAATCATGCTTTAGGCTGAGGCTACATTAGGCCGCGACGCGACCTGCGACACATGAGCGATTAAAACAAGTAAATGAATGCTCACGTATATGGCTACACTGTACATCAAATATTACCTATCTTTGATTTCTTTATGCGATCGGAATAACTTTACTGTAATCACGGCATCGGCATTTTAGCTTGCGACCATACCTAAGAACCTTCTTGGTGCGGAAATATTGGGAGTCAACGTTTTAACTTCTTCACCCGTTTTAAATGTTCTAACTGTACTTGAAATACATCCACGACCCCCATATTGTTCAATGTATGCATCAGCACAGTGGGTCGAGTGCGTTAAATTGAATTCTACCCTAAAAAGTGACTTTTCACCCAAAAGAAAGGTCGTTGCCCAGCAAATTTTTTTGCGTGGAGTTACTTAGTTTGATGTACAGAATGCTTGGTTGCTGGGTTCGTATAGAGTCCATTTACACCCGGAAAGCACATCAATAGACTAAAATCTGCTATAAAATACTGAAAAATTCTTAACCATGACATAGTGAAACTGTGAACAACGGCCACTTTCTTCGTAAAGGTGAGTTTTGCAAAACTGTGGTATAATGCACATGGCCATTTAGTATGTTATTATTTATTTAACAACCACTTAAGGTGCGGAATAGCTTGCAGTATATTACTGCAGGGTTAGGTTGGGTGGCTGTAAACCTCGTATTAATAATAATCTCTTAACATAGCTCCTGGGTGAGATATTCACGAAATTCGGTTGCACACTCGCGTCATATCAGCTTAAGGTATTAAGTTTATTAATTAATTGAGCTTTTATTAGTATCTAGAGGAGCTTCTGGCTACATAATAAGGGTATATTAATCGGTATTTCTCAGGAATGGTACATTATCTTTTCATGAGAGTGGTACCATGGGGCAAGGGGGACCCCTCCTTTCCTCCCCCTCCTATACATCGCGCGAGTTGACTTCCATCGCATATATTTTATAGTATTACGGCTTCACTTCGATAGATTAAAATCTACCGAAAAATAATGCGTTATATTGTAAGCAGTAAGTTCGTTTGACAATATTTCGAGAGTTTACAATCTCTCTAGTTATATTAGAATCTAACGTGTTTGACAATTTTACAGTGACAGATACACATCTGCTTAAACCTTTGGAGATAACAGGCATGAAGTAATGTAATGTTGAATGAATTTACTTTAAGATCTTTTCCAAATTCTATTTTTATTTTGTCGTCATAATCATCCTCAGCGTTTGTCCACCCACTTTAGGCATTTATCTCTTACCTTTTCATGACTTTATTCCCTATTTTACGCTATTCTTGTCCACGACTTTCCGACAAGAGTGATAATGTCATCGGCCTCTATAGACCTTCCCACGCGCTGTATTCTTGGTCACCTTTATGTCAGAGATTTATTGTCTAATGTAGTCCGAAAAACTGGCAGGTAAGATTAAAAGAGGTGACGCATTACAAAACGAACTTTTTTAAAACTTGCTCTGCTATGGCCTTGTGCAATATATCATTCGAATAACCGTTTCGAAATTAGAACAGTCTTTGCAAAAATGCGTTTGTCATTTGCAAAAAGTCCATACATTTTAAATTTCGAACTATCTTTTTTCGGTACCTCCTCTTTTCATGATTATCATCATCCACAGTTTGAATTCACCCACTGTTGGGTATAGGCCTCTCTTTTTGTGTGCCAATCTTCACGTTCCTGTGCCAGTATCATACAGGTTTTTCCTCCGATGACAACTATGTCGTCCGCCCTCCTTGTTCTAGTTCTTTTAAAAATCCACTTTAAAATCAAAAAGCTTGGACAACTGACAAAGGCAGAAAGCCGGCATTTCCGGAAACTTCGGTCGGATAGAACTCCTTTATACAACACCCCGATTGTTTCAGGACATAAAACACAACAAAGTGTTCAAAATAAAGCACCACTTTACATCAGCACATAATGATCGTTGCCTAACAAAATATATGTAAGTTTAAATAAGCAATACACTGCTCAGCCCAAATAGGGTAATAAAAATAACCATTACAGTAAACGAGCAAGCTATCTTATACACTCTTTAGTAATAGAATCGTTCAGAAGGCCGTTAAAGATCTTTAACATTGTTTTGTTTTGCGCGGCATTTTCTAGTTTTCTTTATTATATGCCTTTAATGATCTAGACATGTTTAAGTGACATTTCGACAGTTCTTTGTGATACTGGTTGATTTTTTACTGAGAAATTATTTATTTTAGTTTTTTTTTTGTTATCAAATGAAGTAAGAGATAAGATTTGATAAAGTCTAAATTAAATTAACATTTTCGTTCATTGATGTTACTTTGTAATACGTTTTTATACCTAAGCGTTCCCTGTAACAAACAATGTAAAAAATCTTGAAAGTTAATTTGACTCATTTAAAGGTTTTCAATTGAGCTGAAATTTTGCACATATGTTAAATTTGGATGGCAATGCATGGTAAACTAAGTGACATTTTTCTGAATCCAATATGTCGGGCTCCAGAAGACATATACGTACCCAGCAAACCCTTTCATTTGATAACTCAAGCAAAACCGTTTCTGAAGCGATTACGAGAACTAAAATGACGTCAATCTAAAGCAAATTATGTAGTTATAAAAAATACAACATTTTATTCTGCTGAAGCGACACTCGTCTTGCAAAAACGATTGCAAAGAAAACAAAAAAAAAGTAGTTTAGAGTTCGCTACGAGCCACTGAGGTCACTGGAAGGAAACAGTGCATCAATTAAAGACACCTCTACATAATAATATGTACGGTTTACATCCTTATTATAACCAGAACTAAGATCAAACGAAAGCATTTCCGCCACAAGACAGTCAACAAAGCCTATATCAAATTATGAGTGAATTAGTAACTCGAAACCTCAACGGATTGCGTAACATTTACCCAGTAGTTAGCTACAATGTATGTTTGCTGAGAACCCTCATCTCTGCGGTCACCTCCTTTTTGTTACAGGCTGGCTAAATGATCTCGTGATTTTCTTTGTATGTTTGGGATATCATGTGTTTGCTGTGTGCAAAATATAGAGGTTTCTTGTGGTTGGATGTGTAATAGGCTTGTTAACTGAAAAAATCTAATTAGTCCGTCACTTAGATTATCAAAAATATTTGACCCGTATTTTTTGTTTTGTCACATAAACCAAAATTGACGAAGATACGACGCTTTTAAAATTCCCAATACGTCACTGTTTGGTATCATTCTTAGTGAGTTCTGACGTCACGAGCCCCCACTCCCGAGTTTTGATGCGTTTTATCTTTGTCAATATTCGTTGATTTACAATAACAAAAAATACGTGTCCATTATTTTCCAATACTCTAACTGACGGACTAAATAGATTTGCAATTTATTGATGGTGGAAACAAGCCTATTCTGTCGTTATGTTGGTATGTCCCTACAGATACACTTTTTGTGTGGTTGGTACATAATTAAGTTTCACACTTCTTTTCCCAGTACTAACTGGGTTGTGGATGTCAGATAGACAGTCGCTCCATATAAAATACTGGTATTCAGCTGTATCCGGTTAGACTGAGAGCCAACCCCAACATAGTTGGGGATAGGCTAGGCAGATGACTTCTTTTCCTGGATTAAAACCACACGACTTGATTATATGACTTTTATTTTTTGCTTAGAAAATTAAGGTGAAAGGGGAGGCCTTTGCCCATCAGTGGGCAAAGGCCTCCCCTTTCTCCTTGAAAACAAAAAAAAAACTTTGGTGTTTTCACTGAAATAAAGTAGTCTCAAATCGACCTCACGATGTGAGGTTACGTCACGCGTCGTATTTATACCTACTCTATTGTTACATGCATACATAACATTACGCCTGTTATCCTTGAGGTGTGTGTGAAATGTGGGTGTCCTATTAGAAAAATAAAAAAAACTGACTCTGAAAATAAAGGTTTTTTTTTTAAATTAAAAAGCAAAGCAAAAAAGAGTTATCAAAGTGAATCTGTCTGGGGCCGAAACTTCACCAGTAACCGATTTAACACACTCGCTACTGCTTTGTTAGTTTAGACGAGCTTTAAAGGTTTTGTCTTCAAGAGATGATGGGGAATATTATGTTGTCTGCGTTCGGTTGATCTTGCAACTTTAGAACATGAAGTACGATTGGTGAGGTAGTCGAGACAAAAAGTAATGACCGTTTTGTAATTTAATTTGAATTACCTATAATACAGCTAACAATAGATAAATAATAGTGAGGTAATCATCAACAAGCTATTAACAAGCTCCTTACGTTAGCTGTAATGTATTGTTTTACTAACTTTTAACTATCATAAAATATCTACTTAGTTTGAAGTAAGTTATTTAACATTGAACAGGCAGGCCATGCAATCGCAACCACTATTAGAATGTATCAGAAAAAATACAGTTCTTAGATAACTTACCTAAGGTGACAGCTGAACGAAAAGGATCCGTATGTGCGCTTTTTTTCAGGCATCCATTAGTATTTCTGGAAACGGCCGAAACGGATTTTCCTCTAAATAAGTTTTTTAAAACTTTTTAAGAGTACATAAAAGAAATCTAATGTCGTTGTTACTTTTAGGTGGGTATAAATTATGACGCAGCCTAAGACGAAGTGATGCGCCAACGAAACATTTAAACACCTCATTATGTTCTATAGCACCCAATCCACATTAAACATTCCTATTCTGCCAGTAAAACTTAACATTCAGTCCAGCATTTTAGTCATGAATACATCACAATCGATGAGACTCCCTACCGTATATATTAGTGAGGATACGACACCTATAGCCACTCACGGGAAAAGACCTATTGTTAAACTGGGGCCAGAGTAGTGCGTGCGTGAAATGATAAAGATAGATCGTATCGGGTGTCCCTTACTATTCTCAGCACGTTTTGTTGGTGTTGTATTTTCATGGCACGTTGTCAGTATTTTTGACGACGATCCTGTAAACGTTTGGTCTAAGAAACAGCTGTCGATGTTGATGGGTCCTTGTGTGGCATTTTAGTTTTGGAATCATGTAAAAATAATCTTTCTGTCCTTTTAAACGGGTCACAAAAATACCTAACAACCTACTAAGTTTTAGTTTTTGTTAAAAAGTTTGGACTGGGACATATAGGGAAAACAAAACAGCTGTTCAGTACATTAGGCGAACATAAATGTACTGAACAGCTGATTTTTTTTTCGCGATTTCGGGGTTGGTCCCATTATGGGACCAACCCCGAAATCGCGAAAAAAACTGGGGTGGGACTCCCATAGTAAAAGTTGTTTGTTGTCATCAGCATAATCACGTGTTTAAGTATCGTACACTAATTACCAGTCACCCTATATACATGATCTATTATTTTCATCAACCAATCGCAGCAAATGGCAAGCAGCCAATTGGATTAAAAAAAAGTTAATAATTCCATAACATATCTCCATCAATAGATGTCACCACCTACGTTCCACCTATCACTCCTTCCCACTCGTAAAGGTGTCTATTTACAGTCAACGTGCCAGGGATAACAATACACAAAGACACAGTTGACATACTAACATTAACATACAGTATTTCAACTCAAAACAAATGGTCAGAACTGGCTCAAGTACACGTGCATGTTTCAACGAATTCTAAGCATGTCATAAGTAAGGCTGCCAACAGACGGACTGCATCGCAGTGAATGAGTAAGTCGGGGCTGTCGCATCGAGGCAACGAGAGTAACGTTTTATGTGTGTAGTGTAACAACAGACATGTGTCATGAGGAGTTTGTTTCGCCACTTCTTCCCGGTTTAAACACTAGGAAGTGGCGTAGGGCTGTCGTTAAAGGTCTCATGTATTTTTTCAAAATCAAAATCAAAAACAAAGCATTTATTTCAAGTAGGCTAATAATAGGCACTTTTGAATTGTCGAGTCTTGACATTTAAAAAATCTTTTCAGCCTGTAATGAATAAATTATTCTTATTACTATTTTACAAAAACGTTAGTTGACAATCCTAACTAACACTTGCTTACGGAGCTTAGTTAGTTTACTGATTACCTACCTTAATACTGTGACAAAGATAGGCCCAATTATTCTCATCACGTCCATTCATTCATAGGCTGTTGTATTTTCACGGCACGTCGGCTGTACTTTTGACGTCGGTTGTAAACATGAGACGGACGTGGCGAAAGTATGCTGTGTCTTTACATGAGACCTTTTCCGAGGGTATGAGGTATACGGTTACGGCTGAGCATATTATTTTTAATGGTTATCATTGCGGTAGGCTTTTGTTTTTGCTTTAGGGTGCGGGGTTCTCAAAGTAACATAACATAACAACATTTGGCAGAGCTATTCATAATCATATTTATTTACGAATTTAAGGCAATGACACAAAGTAACTTAATAATAAACACAAAATAGACAGATTGTTGGATGTGAAATGGTATAATGTAAAGACAGTTTGGCTGTCTTTAGACTGATTCGTCCTATCCCACCCTCGTACTAGTATAAAACTGTATCTAATAATACACCCACAGTTCGCTAGTTATGTTTATAAGTCCTATGTAATAAGGGGTGAACTGATTGCCATCAACTGGGCTCAAATCCAGACGCCGTGGTTGCTACTCAGGAATTCCTGATGAAAATCTTAATAACACTGCTCGACTCGGGAATCGAACCCGAGACTTCATACTCTGTAGTCACGCTTGGGGCAACTAGACCAACGAGGTGGTGTTCTCAAACTACCGGGATAAAAAGTACGTGAAAGAGTAAAGGTCTTAGCCCAGTAACACGACTTCGCTCCCACCCGGCAAAAAGAACATAATTCAAATATGACGTTTAAGTTTTTCTCTTTAGATATATACTTTACATTGGTATTGAAAGCGGTAAGCCCGCTGACAGCGAGCTGTCTGCTAATATTTATGTTGCCAAAGGAAAGTATATCCAAATAGCAAAACATACAGCTCATATTTGAATTATATTCTTTTTGTTGGGTGGGAGCGGAGTCATGTCAAACGAGACAAATTGTTTCGTCCATTCAATTTACATTCATATTACTTCCTTTAATCGACAAACTGTTTCATCTGCCCAATTTATTTGACAAAATACCAAATTAATTTTAATTTGTTTAACGAGCCTCTTGGACTAATTGATTTAAATTTTCCACTTAAAATTGAATCATGCAATCATCGGCCATGCTTAATATTCTCGTTTCGTCGCAACGATTTAAAATTAGTATTGCTCAATGTAAAAGCCTTCATTATGAAGATCCTTTTAAATTGCAAGCTTAAATTCTTACGATACAGACAATGGATGGATTTATAAGTAAAATCAACTAGAAATAATTTTCTGTATCAGTTTAAATTTTTATAAGATGGATGTAAATAACACGAAAGAACGATCATTATCTGCCTTTTCATGTCTGTGCTTTATTAACTAACGTCAAATAAATATTTTTATTTCTTACTTTTTCTATCTACAACGTAATTTGAGTTAAAACAAGACCGATTGGATTATAGTATAAAACAGCTTGGCGTAGCACATGGCTACGCCGTAGCTGTATGTCTACGCCGTAGCCGCGTAGCTTGTCCACAGTGCAGTGTGCAGGCAGCAGTGCAAAATACAAAGCGAATTTCTATCTTTTTATACAGCTATGCATAAGCATAAAATAATAATTATATAAACCTTCATCTAAACTGCAAACTAACTGGCATTAAAATATTGAGGAACAAAGGTCACAAAGGTCAAGTATACCAGCAGACCTGGATCTATATCCAGGTGTATTATTATTCATACAACAGTACTATCGATTTACAGCACCTCCGGGAGAGAACCGATGATAGCTACTATAGAATTACGATCCGATCGAGTTGGGATCCTCTCGATTCCGTGAATTGCATCGAATGGAATGAATACTCGATGCCGTGGATTGAGATCGCTTCGTTGGCCTTTGTTGTGTATGTTAACCTATTTTATTTTACGAGAATAATATTTGGTGTGGTATTAGTTTCGGGATTGATATGTGAATGTTGTATTGTTTGACAGAGATTTTGCGATCTTATAAGAACCTTGGTTTAAGTTCTACGAAAATTATTGTTGTTAGAATTATTTTATTTAGACACATGCACTTTTGTTACCTATGTTCATTATAAATACGCAGCAACTCTGTCAGCAGTCTTTTCACACCTTATTCTGATAATAATCAGAATTAGCACACCGATAATCATGCCCTGGATTAGGAAATAGTACTTTTGTCTTTTATATCAAAAGTAACTCTTCGCGGACGACACTGCAGGCTAGAACTATCTCTTACTTAAAATGAAGATAAGCTAACGCTCCTTAACACTTTCAATTACATGCATGATGCTACTTGCACAAGTTCCCCTTAAACTTAAACTTGCACAAGTCGTTAACACTGGCTGCACTTGCAAGCGGCTTTGCTGAAGTTGCAAAACATATTATAAACTTTGTTATTTCCTGGTATAGGCACCCACCCAACTTGACGCACTTGAAAATTAAAGTTTGCTCAGAGCAAAAGTACGTTATGTTGGAGTTACTAGTCTTGATAGTCTTGATAGTCTTGAAGCACTTAGAATCCGTAACATATTACGGATTCGAAAGCGATTTTATATATTTTTTTCGAAATTTTATACTTTTTTTACGTTTTCTGGATGACTTATATTATTTTTGCCAACTAGAGACTCAGCTTAAATGCAAAAGTGTGTTTAATTTTATGCTCATGCCCTCTATGTTTTCTTATTTTGGTGTATTTTTTTTTGTGTAGTGCCTCTCGCAGTTCAGTCTGAGAAGACTGGCTTCTGCTTAACCGGGCAAGTCCTGTGGATGCCTTGAATTTTTTGTGTCATTTTTTTGTAGTCATATAAATATTTTAGTTAGAACTAAAGGACCTAAAGTCCTAAAACTCTCTGGGTCATAAACTAGTCAAAATCGTGGGAAACATTGGTAAACCGGGAAGTGCGACAGAAGAAAGGGTAGGTCTATACGCAGCAGCGGGTAATTCCGGGTTGATATGATGATGATGATAAAAGGGCTCTTGACCTATTTGGCGCAAGATTTTTTAAAACATTCATCAGCTACCACAATGACAGTGAACAGTTCAAAACACATCCAAAGCTAATTACCATAAAATCCATACTTAAACATACAATTATATCCTCATTAGCACATAATGACGTCACTTGACACAACATGGGTTGCCAGCGAACAAAAATAAAGCTTAAATACAGACAGTAGCGAAGCCCGCACATGTTCACATCTGTTGAACAAATTAGTTAGGAGTGTTTTAACGAGCAGACGGGGCTCGTGGCGGCCGCAGAATGTGCGCTCAGGGCTAAGTACGGAGGCTCTACCATGTGTAACAAGCCTATTTTCATTTCAATATTACGAGTATGTTTGATATTTGAGAAATGCACTGTTTTAGACTTTCACGGTTTTTCACTACACTTAAAGTACTTACGGGATAATGGTGTCGGTTCTGTTGAGCACAAACTAAACTTAATTTAGGCTATTGCTATCTTTTTATCTCTATGAAACGAGACAGACGGAAGTAATTTAGTCGTCAAATTTAGTTGGAACTAATAATTCCATACAAATGAAGGGTGCACGTAAAAATATGTCGACTAAAAACACAGTGAAGCGCAATAGTTTGACATTTCTAACTTAGTTCATACCAACAGCCGTCCTTTTCTTGCACTGCCTTTTAGGAAAAGATAGCAATAGCCTTAATTAAGTTATGTTTGTGCACAACATAATCGACACCAATATCCCTGATTTTCTTTTGTGTCTATGAGCTCCCGATATTTCGACGCTGTTGCAAGCATCATGAATCTGCAGGAATTTGAGAAATATATTGTAATGGTACGTACTATACATGTGCGTGCAATGTCTACTTAATCTTAAGTAGGAAACAAAGTTTGACGACCCGAATGGCGTAGTGGTAGTGACGCTGCCTTACGTTCTTAGGGTCCTGGGTTCGAATCCCGGTAGGAGCAAATGTTTGTGTGATGAGCATGGACATTTGTTTCCGAGTCATGGATGTTTATATGTATAATAAGTATGTATTTACAAACAAAAAAGTATATATGTAGTATATCAACTATCTAGTGTCCACGACACAAGCTTTGCTTAGTGTGGCACTAGGTGGCGCTGTGTGTTAATGTCCAGCGATATTTATTTATTATTATTATTATTATTTAAAGTCATGGCTTAGACAGATATTTTTTATTACATTATCATTTCAGCCATTTTCAAGTGTCGCCACACTCGTCACATTGACCGGTTTCGTGCGTCTCTCATCCAGCGGATCCCCGCAACCTTCACCAGGTCGTCGGTCCACAAGGCTTTCCAACGCAACGTCATTCTGTTCGCGGCCGCCACTCCAGAACTTCGGCACCATCGGCCGTCATCCATTCTGCGAGCAATGCCACTCAATTTTGGCAATTCTTTGGGTTACGTAGCGACGTAGCGAACCTTAATACTCTTGCGAGGAAACTCCGAGCGTAGCCTTCACCATTGCCCTTTGGGTGATTTTAAGCTTTCTGATGAGGCCCATTGTGGGCGACCACGTTTCGGCCCCTTATGTTATCACTGGCAATACATACTAGTCATAGACTTTCGTCTTGAGACACGGCGATGAGTTCGACATTTAAAGCCATCTGGAAAAATCTCTCGATCTTCGAATGACTGGTAAGTGAACCTAGCGTCAGCTGAAGCACCCGCGGTGTGTATGGGGTTGGGAGGTTACGGAGGTGGTGAAAAATAAAGAGTGATTGTTTAAATTATCAAAAGTACGAAAACAACAATCAGCTGCGTGGGTAGCGGTCTTTTCAAGTTTTTGCAAGCGATAAACGACACCCATGACGAAAAATTAAAAAAAAATACTTTCGAAAGATTGCCGACTGAACATACTGCTTAGAATTTAAACCATTATTATATTATTTTTCATGTTTTTCGGGGTGGCTGATAACGAAAACGAGGTTAAGGGGCCGGCGGAGCATGCGTTTTTCGTACAAACGTAATACCAAAATAATATGAAAATCAAACATATTCTTAAGGTAGTGTGTATATGTCACCGTAAAATTGTCAAATACGTTATATTGTAATATCTCTAGCGATATTGTAAAATCTCGAAATATTGCCAAATGAACATACTGCTTACAACAAAACGCATTAGTTTTCGTGAAATGCATGCGATGGTCGTCAACTCACGCGGTGTGGAGGGAAGGATGGGTCCCCCTTGCCCAGTGGTACAACTCTCATGAAAAGATATTGTACCATTCCTGAGAAATACCGATTGTTATAACCTAACCTTAAAACACTTTAAATTCCCCTAAAAAGCGTAGTCGACGGAGCCCCGCTTTGCGGGGCCCCTATTTCCGGGTGCAGGGTTTAAAGGAACCTAACTAACCTAACGGGGGGGTGCCCCAAGTCCCGATTATGGGGGCAGAGATACTTCCGCATGTTCATTTGACAATATTTCGAGATTTTACAATATCGCTAGAGATATTACAATATAACGTTTTTGTCAATTTTACGGTGACATATATATTTCGATTGTATTATATAATATCTATGTTTCCGAATCAATATTTTGAAAGGACTGGTTACGCCAACATGGTTTTGGCGTGTAATACTGTACTTATATACATAATTGTAATGCTTGACGTTGGACATTTGAACTGACTAGGTACGCAAAAGGGATGGCGCGCCTGGTTGAAAGTGTCCGGCAATCGCTCCTATCATCGCGCCGCCTCGCATCTCGTGACTATGTTCATGTGTGAGAAAAAAGTCAAGATGGCGACCGCGTAAAAAAAAAGCTTCTTCATCACCTCGCGTGCGGTCGTTGACTATCCTGAAGAAAAGATCTATCTCTGATCTTCGGAGTGCCGCGTCATCGCATCTCCAGCTAAATTATTGCTGAGAGTCAATTGCCCATAATCGTTGGAATAACATTTTTAAACTAAGAACTTCAGTGTGTGAGGTGGACTTTGAGTGCAGTGGGAAGGCAGTCCCTCTGGAGCAGACGTGGCCAGCAAGGTAAGCCTCCTTAGTAACGTACCTAAAGGTTTCCAACTGTCCACCGTCAGGCTGTTGCAATTTCTAGAATATTCGAATCAGCGCATCTTCATTTTAAGATTACCGCAGCGTATCGTTTTTATTATTATAGGTCAATTCATATTCTTAGGATCGACCGTTGACGAATACGCACCAAGGACAATGATATAAAGACGAGATATGAGGAGTTTAAAATTTCTATAGAAAACTTATTTTTCTTATATTTGGGAACCTAGATATTCTGTGATCCAATCGAAATAAATAGACACTAAACCTTAAGAATATGTTTTACTATCAAATTATTTTGGTACTAGCTGACCCGCGCAACTTCGTCTGCGTAAGATGAACCAACAGTTCCTAAAATTAGCGCGTTCAACCAACCAAACAAACAAACTCTGCAGCTTTATAATATTAGTACAGATTCAAGTAAGTAACAATTTATTTTTTCTCGAATAGTTACATTAATCGCCAAAATATTATACTTTTATTTTTTCAATTATGGGCTCTTCCTTCGACTGCCTTACGTTTCTGTCCTTAGGCACTCGACGATTTCATACTCCAGCTAGGTCGAAAGTCTTCATCCAGTGGCATGGCATGAGCCGCGACACGTTAAAGCTGCTTCAAACTGTTGCGGACCTCTCGCATCTGCCTTCCCTCTCCAAAGTCAGACCTTTGATGTTAGTCATACTCCAAGCAGGCAACACAACACGTAAATGTAGATGCTGTAAACTCTTGAAAACCTTTTGCAAATTTTTTCGTCTCCTAGCCGAGCCGAGCCGCTGAGACCTTCGATGACAGTAATACTCCAGATATTACTAAAGTTCTCATCAAGGTGCGTTAAGTGAGCCCAATGACGATATAGCTGCTGTAAACTGTTGAGGATCTCTTGCAACTGCCTTCAGTCTCCATCGTTAGACCATCGATGACAGTCATACTCCAGCTAGGTTTAAAAGTTCTCATCAAGGTGTACGAAATAAACACGATAGAGCAGATTTGAAGTGTTGCGGACCTCTTGCGACTGCCTTTCGTGTCCATCTTTAGACCTTCGATGATACTCCTACTCCAGCTAGGTCTCAAGTATAAACTTGATCAAGGTGCATGAAATGAGCCGACACACGATATAGCTGCTATAAACTGTTTCGGACCTCTTGTGACTGTCTTACGTCTCCATCGATAGACCTCCGATCGCAGTTCAACTTCAGCCAGGTATAAAAGTTGTCAAAAAGGTTAATGAAATAAGCCCCAACACGATCTTCTTCTTTATCGTGTGGTTAGTGCCTAACCTGGTGTGAGAGTTTTTATGCCGCCCAAGGTCCTCAGTCTTGGCTTTACATGCCGTCGATCAAATATCTCTCAGGCATGCTGGTTTCCTCACGATGTTTCAGCATGCGATGATTATACAATACGCACATGAATCTGAAAAATCAGAAGTGCGTATGACTTTGATTTGAACACGACTAATTTCAATATAAAATGAGACAAACTTTGCGATACACACTTTTCAATAAAAAATTATAATGACAATCGGACTTATCTTACCTACCAGAGGGTAAAAGTTATACGTCATAATCATCATCATCCATAGTCCGACTTCACCCACTGCTGGGTACAGGCCTCTCTTTGTTTGTGCCAAGCTCCACGCTCGTGTGCCAGTCTCATCCAGGATATTCGCGTAATGGCAACAATATCGTCTGCTTATCTCACCTCTGGACGACCAAAACTTCTGTTTCGATTTCTAGAACGCCACTTGGTCACAGCTTTACTCCACCTGTAATAACCGCATCCTGCTAGGTGACCTGCCCTACTCCATTGGAATTATCATCATTCATCATTATTTCAGCCGAAAGACGTCTAATGCTGGACATGTGTCGCCACATTGACGGGTTGCGTGCGACTAACATCCAGGGGATTCTTACAATTTTCATCACGTCATTTAAGTATTGCTCAGCCATAATATAGGTACCTATACATAAAGAAAAAAAAGGCGTTGGATTAAAAACCTCTTAAAAAAACCAAACTTGAGACATCTGAAACGGGCGAATGTCAGTATCATTCTTTCACGGAAAATCATAACACCGTGATTCAGAAAATGGAGTCAAATGAACAACGCCATTAACTATAGAGCACGAAGTTAAACTGCTAGAACATATGCATGGAAAGCGGTCGAACAGATACTCTACCGGCTATGCAGAATTTGAAAGCAGGGTCATGTTGACTATTCTCTTCTTCTCTATCTTGTGATTTTTATTCATTAGTACCATTTTGATTCAATAGATGTCACTGCATGTACTCGTATCCTTAGATCATGATGATAAGTTCTCCTTAAAAACTTTAAAGTCATAATATATCTTTTGATGGAGAGCACCGATTACAAAGAAACAAAAATGAAAACCTTCTCTAAGTTATGCACAATATTAATTTGTGCATTGAATCGAATCACATTGGTTTTATAATTTACATAATATGATGCCTATAATAAAAGGGCTACGTAGAGACACACAGACATAGACGAACATTTATGAAATAGTAGAAAAAGGGTTCCGTGTGTGATCCTTTAACAGCTTAAGTGCCATATTTACAGATTTATTATTTGAAATAAGTGATTCCCAAACTGTCGTTGAAGTGTTAAAAAAAGTATTTGTTTGAACAATGATTTGAAAATCTTAAAGCTTTAAAAAAAAAAACAAAATACTTTGTTAGAAAAAGTGAAAACCGTGTGGGTTTTGAATGTGCGAACCAAAGTTACTATCGGAAATCTTACAGCATTAAACAAAATCAAAATGTATTGCATGTCTTATCTGAGGCTTGAACTTGCGACTCATTGTTCGAAAGGCGGTAGCCGTCGCCGATGGGCTATTTGTTCTAATGACAATTGGTTAAAAATAGTTATTCTATTACAATGCATGTTATGACGGTTGTCAGTTGTCAAACAGTTGACAAATATAGACGAAATGCATATTGCTCACCCCCGTAAGTAATTAGCGTGATAATATATAGCCTATGTCCTTCCCTAGGTTGAAATACATCTCCTTGCCAATTTTCATAACGATCCGATCAGCCGTTTTGTCGTGAAAAGGTAGCAGACAGACAGACAAACAGAGTTACTTTCGCATTTATTTATGGTATGGATATGGATATGGATATGGATATGGATATGGATATGGATATGGATGGATATGGATATGGATATGGATGGATGGATATGGATATGGATATGGATATGGATATGGATATGGATATGGATATGGATATGGATGGATATGGATATGGATATGGATATGGATATGGATGGATATGGATATGGATATGGATATGGATATGGATATGGATATGGATATGGATATGGATTACGTTTGTATGAACGACACATGTTTTGCAGGCGTCTTAAGTTAACTATGTCAAGTATTAACGTGACCATCCCACATTATATAATTATATAAGGTGTTAAAAAATTAACTGCAAGAAACTTGAGGAGTTGTTTGGAATCACAAAAAAAAACTAATCACGAAAAAATGTTATTTATGTAACGATCCGTTTCAAAGATATGCAATATTTTCACTGCGCACAAAATTATGTAAAAACTAAAAACGCTTGAAAATACATATTTTATGAAAATATTTGTTTTTTGATACCGAGTACGAACATGTCGGCGTCATCATGGCCGTCGTCGTTGAGAGTTACACACAACATATTGGTTGGCACCAGTTAATTTACACAGTCACACAATTACTCAGCAAATAATAGGAAATATCAGCACAATTAAAGAAAATACCTTACTCCAGTTTAGAGTGTTTATTCCATGATTAGCGAACTAGGAATCTCCAAGAATAATAATGAATCTTGTTTTACATTACAACGGCTTTTATACACAGAAATTAAAACTGAGGTTGGTAGCGATGGGTAGAATAAAAATACCAATATTTAATTTTGCAAGGCGGGAGACATCAAAATAACTACTTAATAATCTTCATCTTAGGCTAGACTTTTAAATAATTCTAGCGGACATATTAAAATAACTTCCTATTAAAATAAACAGAAGTAACTATATTTTAGATAAATAATCATAAATCCTTATTATTGAAGCAAACTGAAATAACGATTACTTTTAAATGAAATAAACGGAAATACAAATATTTTAGTTCAGTAATTTAACACAAAAACCTCACTACCCTACAATACAACTATTAATTCGATAAACCTGCATAAGTCAAAATAGTAATGTAACTACCCTCAAATTACAAACCAACTTAAAATTAAAATCAAATGATGGTTTAGCGCCCATAAACACGAAATTCTTGCAGTTAATTTTTAACACCTTATAAAGGGTGTAAAAAACCTCTTCACGAAGCCGAAAGATACGTGTTCTCCCCATCATTGCGATCATTTTTTTGTTCTACACCAAACCTGGGAACCTTCTAGTTACGGAAATATGGGGGGTCAAAGTTACAACTTTTTGACAAGTTTTTAGTCAACTTTTTCACAGGTAGACATAATCGTCTACAACTACATCTCCTAAAGAGATTCCGATCTTGATAAGAGTGGGTATTACATGGGCATTAAACATGACCTTGGTTTTGTCCATGTTCATTTTAAGACCCACTCTTTCGGAAGCTCTACTGATGTCATCAAGCATAGCAACAATGCTATGCATGGAGGACCAGTACAAACTGCGGTACTTTCTGGCTTAGACCATGGAGGACCGAAGGCGAGTGACGTACTCGCCATTGACGTTGATGCCTAGGCTTCTCTAGTTCAGAACCTTTAAGACATCCTCCAGTGCAGCAGTGAACAGTTTCGTAGATATGATGTCTCTCTGTCTCACACCTCGCTGATGAAGGATAGGTTCCGAAGTCTGGTCCTGTCCCAAGTCTCAGGTTTGAATCCTTTACCAGAAGAGCAGCTAAAATGGTTTGTAAAATACTGTTCAAAGTCATCATCCTAACAAGCACTCTATCGCCAGCAGTTTAAAGATTTTTGTCAAAATAACGTCCGAAAGACTAGACTTTTCAACCCAAAAATTCCAAAAATTCGGCACTAACCGTAGTAAAAAATACTCTGACTGACCTCCCCAAAAAGGGGTTTTTTTTTCTTTGGCGACTTTGGTTTTAGGGCCGACAATTAATGATCTTCTTTTTTATAGAAATAAAAATCCTTCCATTCAGGACATTTTGTCTTTCGACACTGGAAGAGACCAACGGAGAAAACTATCGAGCGTTAAACGCACGAACTGTTCCTGACCGCTACCGAGTTCGCCACATAGCTAAATTTCGCACATAACCTGGCTGGTGCTACTATCTTCAGCACCATCGATCTGGTGAAGGCCTACCAGCAGATCCCAGTAAACGACGACGACATTTGCAAGAGTGCCATCACGACAGTTTTCGGGCTATTTGAGTTTCCGTTCATGACCTTCGGTCTACGCAACGCTGGACAGTCTTTCCATCGTTTTATGGACGAAGTCTTGAGAGGGCTCGACTTCTGCTACCCATACATCGATGACATCTTGGTGTACTCCCACACTCCGGTTGAACACGCCGAACACCTGCGTGTCCTGTTCCGGAGGCTGCAAGAGTACGGCATCGTCGTAAACCCATCGAAATGCGTGCTCGCTGCTCAAGAAGTGATTTTTCACGGCTACCGGATCAACAGAGACGGTTCTAGCCCACCCCTGGATAGAATCGAAGCCCTAAAGAATTTCCCTCTGCCTAAAACGGTCGAAGGTCCTCGCAGATTCCTAGGCATGGTAAACTTCTACCGCCAATTCCTCCCAAACGCAGCGAGACGCTTTGGCTGCCACCAAGCTGAAAGGCCCCCAAACCCATGCCCTGGACGCCAGAGCTGGAGCTTGCGTTCAGCAGCTGCAAGGAACACCTTTCTACTGCTACGCTCTTAGCCCATCTCATTGTTGATGCTCCATTGGGGCTCTTCACCGATGCATCGTCCAGTCACATCGGACCTTGCCTGCGACAAAACATCAAAGGCCAATGGCAACCGCTTGCTTTCGCTTCAGTAAGAAGCTGACACCGAAGCATTCCACTTGGCCAGCTTACTACCGGGAGTTATTCGCTATTTACGACGCCGTTCAGCATTTCCGCTTCCGTTCCATGGATCACCATGACGGCGGAAGAATGCGCTGAAACGTTTTTTAGGGAATGGATTTCTCGCTTTGGCGTCCCCTCTCTCCTAACAACAGACCAAGGACGTCAATTTGAGTCTGCCTTGTTTCAGAGCCTCCTGCAGCACTGCGGAATTAAACGCGTGCGCACTACCAGTTACCATCCGTGCGCGAATGGTCTGGTGGAGCGCGTGCACAGACAACTAAAAGCTGCCTTGATGTGTCACGAAGATACTTGGCACAAAGCCCTGCCTGTCGTACTCCTGGGGATGCGCTCCAGCCTCAAAGATGACCTGCAAGCTTCTTCGGCCGAGCTTGTGTACGGGGAACCCATGTACTTACCAGGCGAATTCATGACTCCATCTGCGCCATCGGTGTGCATTGAAGACCCGAACTTCGCCACACAACTACGGAGCCATATGGCTCGATTGAGACCTACTCCACCATCGCGTCATGGGCAACGGTCGACCTTTATGTTCAAGGACCTGGATTCAACGTCGCACGTATTCTTACGAGACGACTCTGTCAGGCCCTCGCTTAAACCACCATACTCAGGACCACATAAGGTAGTCGCACGACATGACAAAACGATTACCATCTCGATTAATGAAAAGCATGTACAGGTTAGCCTAGATCGCGTCAAACCAGCGTACGTTTTAGACGAAACCTCGTCGACATTTCGAAAACAAGTTTCACTTCCTGATGCGTCAGAAGCACTGTCCAGACCAGCTGCTACAACTGACCTTGGATCAAATAATCCAGTTAGTACTGCAAGGTCTGAGTCTCGGAAACCGGATTATACCGCACGTTCGGGTAGGTAAGTGCATTTTAGAGCTCCGGTCGACGTTTAAGTTTGTTCCACTATATTTCTTTAGGTTGTTTCTGGCTCTCCCATTTTAGCAATGTGTTTGATTTTTATTGTTTAAGTTTGTTACTTTTTTAATCTTAGGTGTTTGTTTGTATTTTGTTAGTTTTACGGATGGCCTTATTCTCTCCGTAGGGGGGTGGTGTGGCGAATAGCCCCGGCTCCAGGCCGGAAATAAAAACCTTAGTGGTGTGTTATCTATGCTTCCGATTAGGACACACACACACACACGCTACACAGAGAAAAAAAATACTGGTTTTGGGGTTATGTCTTGTAGAAAGCTTTTTGCATTGTAATTATCCACTGTGTCATGTACCATGTAATGTACACCCTATTCAAGAGAAACGAGTTCAAGTTTATTTCTGCTTATCCACTTATCTCAAAAGATATGCAATGCAATAAACGCATTGTCAACCCGCAAGTCTCTGCACCACACCAGAAACGATCCCCTCAGCCCCATTGACATTTACAGACCTGCTTGAAAGAGGACTTTTGGCCGAAGGGTGTCGTATATCGTCGCTTCCGAGGACGGTTACGCGACACCACGCAGCGAAACACGACGCCGACAACGCTGCGTGTATAGTTTCAGTATAAGGTTTAAAATATGTATTAGTTTATTATTGTGGTTTAATGTTATTTTATGTATTTTATCTATGGGCCTTAGTTGCCTGATAATAAAATGATTATTATTATTAAGTACTACTTTTATAATGATTATAAAAGCTGAGAGTCTGGCTCATTCTTGAGGCATAGTCAGCAACCATGAAGTCACCTGTTTAGATTTTTAATTTAAAATTGAATCCATAATTCACCGAACGTAATGGAGATCAGCCAGCCTCCAGTCATTTTTGGACTATTTTCAAAAGTCAACCAAAAATAAACCTATTATTTGGATAGAATGTATCATAAAAACCTTTTTTATTATTACACCAAAGTCGTAAGTCAATTCACCAAGAAGTTTTTGAACCACAAAATATTTGAGATCACCCAGATTGGGGTAATTTTTTGCCAGCCGACTAAAATAAACACAATAATTTAATAGAGCGAATGGATTTTTTTAATTATGCCCCCCAAGTTTTAAATAAATAATAATAAAAATACACTTTTGAAAATAGCCAAATTTGGGTGATCTCCTTTTTCACTTTAGACCAATATTTTCATAACTTTCATCACAGTTACGAAGTTGATTATTTTATTCCGATTTGTGTATATTATTATCTCTTGTTATATATATTTATATAGCTAGCCTGTATTGTCCCACTGCTGTGCAAAGGCCTCCCTCCATTCCTTCCAATGATCACGATTCTGTGCTCTTTCTTTCCAATTCTCAAGGAAGACATCCAGTTCATTTCTTGTTGGAGATCCTAAATAAATAACATGCTTTAGTTAAAAATGTATCGCATCAACTAGTTGATTCGATGGGAACATATGCATGAATCGACTTCCACTTTGATCAACTGGTTGATTCGTTCAGTTGATCCGAGTGGAAGACGTGAAATAAACAACAATAAGATCAAATGTCTGGTCAGGTCAGGGACACTTGTTACAATTAGCAAACTGACTGAGATGTGAAGATCTTGTATGCCGTGATTATAGACACAATTAAACAGCCATTGTGTCTTGTGTGGATCCACGTTCGGCATAGGAAGGGTTAAGAGAATTAAAGTAATTATACAGGTACACAAGTAATTATTTAATAAATGTACCTACCTTACATTGTTATTCGTCAGGGTGCACACGGTAAGTATGTAGGTAAGTACAAAGATATGATCTAATGCGAAGTTTTTATCACAATCTTTGACTTAACAATGAAAATACGTCACAGCAGCTTGTCATAACAATGTTACTTGTATTTAAACTAATATTATAAGGAGTAAAGATTAGATTTTTTGTTTAAAACAGTTTGTTTGTTTGTTTGTTACGATTCAACTCAAAAAGTACTCAACCAATATTAAACATTCTTTCACCTTCTAAAAAGCTACCTCTTTACCGAGTAACATAGGCTATAAATTATATTGATATCATGAAAATTGGCCGACCTATCACGTTTTTCCCGGACGAACTGCTAGTAAAAAAAAGAAACTTAATAAAAAACAAACACACGCGTGAAAAACATAACCCTTTCTTGGCAGACGGGTAAAGAACTTCGTGTAGGCGGATGTCAAGATGAATTCACAAAAAAAAAAATTGAAGGTACCAAACCAACCTAAAATTTTTTGTTGGGCAAGCCAAGTCAAGATAAGTACCTTATTTTTAGCACCGTTATATTATTGAAATTGACAATTTCGGTAGTGACCATATTATGGTAAACTTGTTTATTTTTTTAATACCATACATCACTTTTCATCTTGACTTATCATACGTAGCCAGTTCTAGATATTATGACTGTATTGCGTTTTGCAAAAATAGGGTCATTCGTCAACTGGCGACAGTGAAAGTCGCGAGTTCGCGTGAGATGGCAACTTTCAATTTTATTTTATTTTTTTGTAGTCATCTCGCTCGGCCTTGTAAATGTGACGTAAATCACGTCAGATGTACAGTCAACTACGTGAACTTCTTTTATAATGTAAAATCTAATATAACCTTTAAACGAGCAATGCTTGTATATGTTACCGGCCAAACCCGATTTCTTAGGGCACCCCGACACGGATAGATTAGGTTAGAAGGGTATGGCGGGGTCGAACAAGCGAGCGAAACGAGCGAATAGACCCCGCCATACCCTTCGTGGTTATTTTTTTAGAAACCATTCAGAAGTACGTACTCAGGTCTCCCTCAACTAGGATGCAAGAACGAGCTCAAGTTTCAGTTTAGCCTCGGCTAAACTAGTTTGTCCTGAAATCGGGTTTGGCCGGTAACATATGTTGTTTTTTTTTCATAATATAAATGGATTGGGTTTTTTCATTTTTTTTTATAATAATAATAAAAATGTTTAATATAAATTGATTGTTTTTTTTTATTAATAACATTAATGTATCGCATTGTTTTTCTTTCCTTTTTTAATTAAAACGTAAACGACAAAAACAAAAAAACCCAATCCATTTACACTATGATTAATAAAAAAAAAACTAAAAAAAAACCCAATCCATTTATATTATAATTAAAAAGAAAAAAAAAAAACAGTGCAATACATTAATATTATTACTAAAAACAAACCCGATCCACTTACATTATTATTGAATAGAAAAAAAAAACAATGCAATACATTAATATTATTACAAAAAAAACAACTGTCGAATTGAGAACCTCCTCTTTTTGGATGTCAGTTGAAAACAAACCCCACCCTCCCGTCCACCGCCGCCAGCCTTTCTCTCCCTACACCGCCGCGCCGCTTTAAATGAATAAATATATAACTGAACCGGACCCAGGCAGTAGTTAGTTATTTATAGATATTGGTTTCAATCTGTTTTCATTTGACTGTACAGTGCGAGATGACGACAAAAAATAAAATAAAATTGAAAGTTGCCATCTCGCGCGAACTCGCGACTTTCACTGTCGCCAGTTGACGAATGACCCTATTTTAAACCAAAATCTTTTATTTATTTTTTTAAAGTTACGTTTCAATTTTTCTTAAATCGGTTCATAAATGACAGAAAAAAAATACAACTAAATTGAGAACCTCCTTTTTTGAAATCGATTAAAATAAAACTAAAAACTTAACAAAACCATTAGTTAATTAACCCTTTCCTTTGTTTTGCACATATTCGGCCATAATCAGTCGACCTCCAGTTGTCTAAAGGTGCCAGAGATAAATTCTTCCGAGTTTTCATCTCGCGGCCTTAAGCTCTCGTTTGACACCATTTTGGAGCATTCCAATAAGTATTCTGTTATTTTCGGGTTTCTGTATACACTCTCAGAAATTTCTGAAACAAGTAAAAACATTGAGTTTTGTTTTATTTAAACCTCATGTACAAGAGTGGTACATAGGCGGACTTAATGCCACAAGGCATTCTTTACCAGTCAACCTTTGGATCAAATAGGACAGCATTGTGATAGAGTACAATAAAAATAAACATAACATATGTATATTTTAAATGGTAAAGCTTTCCGTAAAAAAAAACATAGTATGTCTTTGCGCCACCGTTTTTTTTTTGGAGGGGAAATCATCAAATGACTTCTCCCACTCTAAGTGGAGCGGGAGGGAGTGTCAGACTTTTATTGACTAAAACCTATCCATATTTGCGCCACCTTTGAACCCAGGCTACCGCTAAGAGGTTAGCGGTAGCGCTAGAAACCACTATACAAACCAAAAAAATTTTTTTTTTGATGTACTAGTTGATGCCCGCGGCTTCGCCTTAGTGGAGGTCGCTAATTGTCCCACGGGATCACACTACCGGGATAAAAGTATCCTATGTGTTAAGGCGACGACATTAGCTAAATTAGCAACTCTTATTTGTGGTGGTTCAAACTTCGTTTGAAATTCTGTTAGAATAAAGTTATAATAAGCTTGCACTACAAAATGGTTGTTACGTCAGTCACTGCGGGCCGAATACTACAAAATGAGTGTTTTCGATCGATTTATAATTAGAACTTAACTCATCATCATCATTATCATCATTTCAGCCGAAAGACGTCTACTCCTGGACATAGGCCTCCCCCAAGTGTCGCCACATTGACCCGTCCCGTGCGACTCGCATCCAACGGATTCCAGCAACCTTCACCAGGTCATCGGTCCACCTAGTGGGAGGTCTTCCAACGCATCGTCTTCCGGTTCGCGGCCGCCACTCCAGAATTTTTCGGCCCCATTGGCCATCCGTTCTGCGAGCAATGTGCCCTGTCATTCTTCGGGCTACGTCGATGACCTTGGTTCTCTTGCGGATGTCTTCATTTCTGATTCGATCACGCAAGGAAACTCCGAGCATAGCCCTCTCCATTGCCCTTTGGGTGACTTTAAGCCTTTCGATAAGGCCCATTGTGACTTGCGTTGACCAATTACAGCGATTAGAAAACAAAAACACACAATAAACAGACAAACCATCGAAGTAAGACCTACCTAACTGGACCGTTTGTCCTAGGTACACATAATCGTCTACAATTTCGAGTGTAGAGTCTCCGATCTTGATAGGAATGGGTGTGACATGGGCATTCAACATGACCTTCGCCTTGTCCATGTTCATTTTTAGACCCACTCATTCGGAAGCTCTACTGAGGTCATCGAGCATTGTACTGAGGTCCTCCATGGTCTCAGCCATGACTGTATCGTCGGCAAACCGAAGGGGAGTGATGTACTCGCCATTGACCTTGATGCCTAGCCCTCTCCAGTCCAGAACCTTGAAGACATCCTCCAGTGCAGCGGTGAACAGTTTCGGAGATATGACGTCTCCCTGTTTTACACCTCGCTGCAGAAGGTTAAGTTCCGAGGCTTGATCCTGAAGTTGGATTGACGTGGTGGCGTTTTTGTACAAACACTTCAACACCTCGATGTACCAGTAGTCAATTTGGCACCGTTGGAGAGACTGCAGCACAGTCCAGGTCCAGCTCGCCTAGCCCTCTCCAGTCCAGAACCTTGAAGACATCCTCCAGTGCAGCGGTGAACAGTTTTGGAGATATGACGTCTCCCTGTTTTACACCTCGCTGCAGAAGGTTAAGTTCCGAGTCTTGATCCTGAAGTCGGATTGACGTGGTGGCGTTTTTGTACAAACACTTCAACACCTCGATGTACCAGTAGTCAATTTGGCACCGTTGGAT
This sequence comes from Xestia ashworthii, assembly GCA_950022955.1. NCBI lineage: Eukaryota > Metazoa > Arthropoda > Insecta > Lepidoptera > Noctuidae > Xestia > Xestia ashworthii. The sequence goes on along the minus strand of OX465570.1, from coordinate 12,549,508 downwards.
TGACTGCAGCACAGTCCAGGTCCAGCTCGCCTAGCCCTCTCCAGTCCAGAACCTTGAAGACATCCTCCAGTGCAGCGGTGAACAGTTTCGGAGATATGACGTCTCCCTGTTTTACACCTCGCTGCAGAAGGTTAAGTTCCGAGTCTTGATCCTGATCTCATAATCCACAAACGCTAAACAGAGAGGCAAGTTGTACTCTTCGGTCTTCCGTATAACCTGCCGAAGCGTATGTATGTGGTTCGGGTGGCTGGAAATCGTCAAACCTGCGCGCGAGACGATTGGTGATGACTCTTGAAAACAACTTGTAGACATGGCTTAGAAGTGAGATGGGCCTGTAATTCTTCAACCGGGCAATGTCACCCTTCTTGAAGAAGAGTACCACCACACCCCTGCACCATGCCTTCGGCGTTTTCCCCTCGAGTATAACAGAATTAAACAGCTTCTGAAGGGCCGTAATTCCGTCATCACCCGGTACTTTGTTGTTTTTGAGCTGTTTCAGAGCCATCCTAATCTCGTACAGGCTGACATCCGAGATGCCTTCGGTATAGTGTCGGGTCAGTCTAGCTCTTGGGTCGTTTGCTAGATCGACAATGGGTTTGCTGTTTGACGTGTACAACTGTCCATAGAAGCTCTCGATCTCCCTCAGTAGCTCCGGTTTGGCGGATAAGATCCTGCCATCGTCGGTCTTCAGTTTCGTGAGCTGGCTCTGCCTAATAGCCAGATCTCTTGAAAATACTTTGGAGCCCATGTTCCGCTCGATCGCGTCTTTGATGCGCTTGGTATAAAAGCAGCGGAGATCGCTATTCAAGGATTTAGAGATCCGTCTATTGAGCTGCCGGTATTTCAACGCCTCGTCCGAAGACTGCAGGATCATCTCACGCCGCTCCTTCATGAGCTTGAGAGTTTGATCGGAGAACCTCTTTTTCTGATCTGTACGACGTGTCTGGAAAAACTTAGACCCGGTCGTATGGACAGTTTCCACGAACCCATCGATGTATTCGTCCACTGAGCTAGGCACTCGAAACGATTCTGGAGTTCGATCTTAAAGCTCTCCGGATTCTGGATTTGGATCGTAGACTTCATTAGTCGAGACCTTTCTAGCTTGATATTGATGTTCAATGTGGCTCTTACCATGCGGTGATCGCTCCCAGTTTTCACCGAATTGATCACAGAGACATCATTGAACATTTGCTTCTTGGTTGACATTATGAAGTCAATCTCATTTTTTGTTGCACCATCTGGGCTCTGCTAGGTCCACTTCCTGTGCTCACGCTTTTTGAAGAAGGAGTTCATCATATAGAGGCCCTCCTTCTACATAAAACTAGCCAGTTGGTGGCCCCGGTGGTTCCGACGTCCAACTTGCCCCACCTGCAGCTCATCCCCGTCTCGTTTGCCCAGAACGAAATAGGACTTAACTATTTATTAATAAATAATCCATCACGTAGTTTACCTACATTGCTAATCACTACATATTCTAAAACAAAGTCTCCCGCCGCGTCTGTCTGTCCCTATGTATGCTTAGATCTTTAAAACTACGCAACGGATTTTGATGCGGGTTTTTTCAATAGATACCTAGAGTGATTCAAGCGGAAGGTTTAAGGATATATAATTTTACGCGGGAGAAGCCGCGGGCATCGGCTAGTGAAGGGATAAACTGCTTTTAAAGAAAATTAAGAGGTATGGTTGAAGATTTTTTGATGCATTAAAGTTTGTTAAATTATGTTTTTAATTCCATCGCTGTATACAAAAACGACTTGAAAATATCATTTTTTTTATTTTTCAAAATTATTTACGGTTTAGGAGATACTCTGCTTTTAAAAACCGCCTTTTCGACAGTTTTCAAGAAATCTCCGCCTCAATCCAGGTCAAAAACTATCTATGTACTGAATTTCATCCTAATCCGCTTAGTAGTTTTACTACTTAACAACAGCTGTCGCCTTTAATAGTACATTGTGATACTAGGGGCTAAAAAGACCCATTATAGATGAGGTAGTTTTACTACCGAGCTTTCATCATCATCATCAGCCTATAATGTTCCCACTGCTGGGGTACGGCCTCCTCTCAATGAGAGGGAATGGGCTATAATCTACCGCGCGGGCCCAGTGCGGATTGGTAGATGTCACATGTCTTCGAATTTTTGGTTCTAGGACATGATGGTTTCCTCACGAGCTTTAGCGAGGTAGTAAATAGGAACCGAGTTATAATGGGATTTTAGCGCCGTGTGTTACACCGTACTTTTCACTACGATTGCGAGAAAATAAAATAACCATATTTAATATGATAGTTTATTTTATTAAAAATGAAATGTACAATTTGTACTGTTGTTCTAATGAGATGTTTTTTCCCGGCAACATAATCTCAGTTCTCTGTGAAGACGAATATAATATTGTGTCGTCTGTGGGGTAAACGTAGGAGATAAAAAGGAATCCTACTTTATAATTCAAATAAATAATACAGAAAATATCTTAAAATTTCGCGCCAATGCCTTTTTTTTTATTTCTTCTGTAGCTGGAATGCAACGCACACATGCCAAAGAGTTCGGCGTTCGGCGCGTTTGGTTCCATTTTTAAAATTTTGTATTTTTTTTTATGGAACAGTAATAAGTCAATTCTTTATGAATTATGAGTAAAGACTTTGCGTTTTCGAACACCGACGACGAAATTTAAAAAAAAAGCTTATGTTCCCTAGGGCTATAATGAGCTATTTTGCCCCTCATTAGGCCCCTCTGGTACCTACGCTATTATGACGGTCTTTTCGAGCAAGAGGAGTGAAAAATATTATTATAGTGTGATTGTATTCAGAAGATAATGATTTATTTGTTGATTTTGTTGACTTTTTGCACCTACATCGTTTTTTTTGTTTGAAAGCTTTCAAATGTCGTGACTGTTAGCGGTAATTTTTCATTTTTATTTAGTTACTTATAGTTAAAATGAACAATAAATCAATTTTGTTTTAATCACAAAACTTATAAGAAAATTCTTCAAATAAAATCATCTAATGATATCCTTCCCGAAACCCTTGCATAAAAAACTCAATATAAGTTGAATTACCAACATTAGAAGGCATGGGCCTTGGGAAGACTGTAGGATTAAAACGTAAACAGTTGTATCTATATGGATAGATACAACTGTTTACGTTTTAATCCTACAGTCTTCAAAAAATCATTCCACCACATACACACTTTCATGGTCCAATTACATAAATAGGTCGCAAGCGCACACTAACAACAGGTTGTAAAAAACGATAATAAAACCAATGCTCAATAACAAATGGGTTTTGGTAATGTATGATGCACAAATATTAATAAACTCGGAAGTCGATATGCAAATAAACCCGTTTAAATAAATTGTATGTCTCAGATTCAGTGGAAAGTTTGAACAAGGTGAACCACTAATGAAATAAAACGTACAAATGTAGTTAATGAACAACAATATTAAACACTAGCTTCTGCAAGCAATTTCGCCCGCGTGAAGTTTAATAATTATCCCATGGGATCTTACTAGCGGGATAAAAAGTATCATAGTTTCTAGCTATCGCTGTGTCTAATGTCCAGCGATATAAAAAAAAAATACAATGTTTACCAGCACCGCAATCTTTTGAACGCCATTACAGCGCAAAAAGATTCAATTAGGACTGTCGGAGTAAAAACAAAGATAACTTAATTAACACTAATTGTAACAATAATTTGATTTAAAAGAGTGTCCATGGAGTTTCTTGCCCGTTCTTCTCCATATAGATCTACGTTAGGGAATGGGCAACTACAGTACTTTCACAGTTTTTATGTCTTGTGACTGGGACTGTAGCTTCATTTAATTTTCGTTTTACATTGTGATACTAGGGGCTAAAAAGACCCATTATAGATGAGGTAGTTTTACTACCGAGCTTTCATCATCATCATCAGCCTATTAAAGTTCCCACAGCTGGGACACAGGCCTCCTCTCTATATTCCACCACGCGGGACCGGATTGGTAGATGTCACATGTCTTCGATTTTTTTGATTCTAGGACATACCGGTTTCCTCACGATGTTTACCTTCACCGTTTTGACAGCAGTGGTGATGAAAATAAATTACACAAAGTAATGTGCCTGTCTAGGTTCGAAGACATGACTTACTGTTGGTAAGTCGAGGCCAAAGGTTATATACTCTATGGTCGAGGCCGTCTGCTCTCAACGCATTTCTGCTGACATCAAGCTACTAGTCCGGTAGCTGCCTGTGGATACAGTAGTACCTATGCAATTTATTATTGCGTTTTGTGTCACATCTGACTATTGCATTTTCAGTAATTCGATGATTTGTGGTTGACTATTTTTATTCAAATCAAAACTGGCAAAATTGATATTATATTTTAAAATAATTATGATATCTTATCTAGGATAGTCTGCGGAGTGTGCGAAGGCAGTTGTGTCATTTTCGTCAAGAGCAAACTGACAATAGCGTCAATAAATAAAAAAAGTGCAAAAAAAAATATAATTAACGTAATAATCTTTCTCAGATCACTTAAATAAGCTTATTAAATAAAGGAGAATTAACAAAAGTGTATGGAGCTTGGTCCAAACGACCACCACTAACGAGACCTATGTAATAAAATAGTCTACGAAATACTGAGACATAATAACCAAAACTGAATGAAAAGTCATGTTTATTGACCTTTTTATGAGAAAAATATCGTTAAGTAATATTATTCTGAGCATCGCACCTTTTGAACTAATCTACGCATGTTAAGATTCAAATAGAGAAATATTAAATAAGGAGAATGGGCTTCGAAGTACAGGCATCTACCCCAAGGTCCTATAGCCATAACATATAATTGAAAAGAGCTTTTTAAGGAGAACCTTTGCTTGTAACCCAACACCTTATGTCCATAAGGATTGAGAAGCCACTTTTTGTAGCTTAATGAAATTAATATACTTGTTTAGTAAAGCCCTAATGGCTTCCGTCAATTGCTCGTTGGCGTTCGTGTTTCTCTCGCATTGCGTAAATAGAGCTACATACGCTGGTTCCGATTGCTATGTTATTGTCATACATTAATCTATGTTTACAACCGGTCTTATAAAAAAAAATCTTGAATTTTTCACCTTGACTTCATTTTCGTTTTCAGAGACCCCAAAAACCATGAAAACGACACCCATAACAGAAAATCCGAAAAATTTCCTCAGCGCCATCTTGATTTTTCATTTTCTGTTCGCGCAAAACTCCATTTGCGCAAGTGTCCGTTCGTGCAAAAGTCAAATCGCGCAAAAGTCCATGCGCGCATTTGTTACAGGGGCCGAGCCTATTGCCATCAACTGGCCACAAATCCAGGCTGCTACTGAGAAATCCCTGATGGAAAATCCAATAACACAACATATTGATTGTGATAAGCACACAAATTAATTAATGGCAAGAAATCAGGATGGCAACCAATCGTTTATCTTTCAAGATTAAAGTTCGAGAGTACATTCACAAGAAACTGGCAGGTTCATCACAACAGTAATGTTTTCTCCATTGTTTGTCTTTTTATTTTAGTACTAGCTTCTGCCCGCGACTTCGTACGCGGATCCTGTTGCTTACGCCAGCGACAACGGGGTCGTCAAAATCGAAGATCTGAAACGTCTGATGTCGAATTCTAAGAGCCCGGGGACGGGTAAGTAACGGATCTTTCCCACCTGAGTAACACATACCGTTTGTTTCTTTTTGCCATTTAGCAGCTTCACAAAAAGTACAATTTCGTCATGCCCTGCGGCTATATCTTGAGACACATCCGATTCTTCAGATGATATCGACATTCTGTTCAGAGAATCTCGAAGTCTTCGAGCTCTTCTTCTGTCTCTTCATACCGTACTCTAGCAATTCTTTCTTTCTCACTTTCTAATTGATTATGAATATTTTGTTGTGTGTTCAATGTGGCAATGTATGATAATCTCGAGCAGCAGTTAGTCACGCATCACGTTCATCAATCGTTTCAAAAGACCTGTTAGTAGATGTGCGTATAAGCTGAGAACTCAAGCGTGATTCTGTATCGGTAAACGTTTCCGATTCGCGAAACAATGCATGTCGCTCACGATCAGCGGACAGTCGCGCATCACGTTCCGCACTTGCCTCTAGAGATCTAGAAGCAGATGCGTAGATACGCTGAGAACTCAAGCGCAATTCTCTATCCGTGAATATAGAATATAGAATAGAATAGAATAGATATCCGTGTTAATTTCTATTTACAGTAATATATAGTTTGATATTTATTTATAGTATTTTATATATCCTTGTAGTTTATTAGTATTAATCTAGTACACCTACCACTGCTTGTCCCTGCATCACCCAAAGGTTGACTGGTAGAGAATACCTATGGCATTAAGTCCGCCTCTGGACCATGTGCTTGAAGTGTTAAATAAATAAATTAACGCCAGAGTGTAAACAGAGTCTTCACGACGCCATCAACCAAGTATTTTGTACATCAAACTGAATAACTGCGCAAAAATTTTTGAAACTACTTTTTTTTTTGGGGTGACAAATCACATTTTACTGTAAAACTCAATGTAAACATACATTGTGCTAAAGGATGCATGGAGTAGTAAACGAGTCGTAGAAGTATTTAACGTAAAGTATAAAACTTGTATTTACAAAAAAACTATGACCCCCTATCTATATAATTAGAAGGTTCCCAGGTATGGTGTAGACAAGAAAAATGATTGATTGACGAAGAGAACAAGTCCCTTTCGTCTTCGTTGAGAGTCTATTTACACCATTTAGGTATATTTACTGAATAACGCGCAAAATGCGCTAATTATCTACTGAATCTCTTACCGTCTAGTTTATCCGAACTCAGCTCATTTCCACCGTAGTCTTTCGGAAGACATTCTTTAGGCAAGTAGTTGTACAAATCTTCTAAATTCTCATGAACGACGACTCTGTCCATGATGATTGAGGTCACGAACTGTTTGAAGAAGTTTATTACCCGCTGAGTGATATTGGTGGGACCGGATAGGTTAATAACGTGGATGCCGTATATCCTCCAGTTAAGGCATTTCTGGAACATAAAAATAAGTGGATTGAAGGAATTGGTGGAGGCCTTTGCCCAACAGTGAGACATCATTATCATCATCATCATCATCAGCAGCCTATTGAATGTTCCCACTGCTGGGATACAGGCCTCCTCTCTATGAGAGGGAATGGGCTATAATTCACCACGCGGGCTCATTGCAGTGCGGATTGGTGATGTTCGAATTTTTGTTCTAGGACATGCCGGTTTCCTCACGATGTTTTTCTTCACCGTTTTGAAAGCAGCGGTGATGAAAAAAGAAACGCGAAATAATGCGCGAGTTCAGTGCATCTGCCTGGGTTCGAACCCACGAGTTACTGTTCGTAAGTCGGGGCCGCGCGGCCGCCAGCACCGGGCCACCGCCGCTGCAGTGAGACAGTACAAGCTATTAAAATTAACCAGTTCCAGAATCACAGTATGTTTGAGCTTGAGCCACGTACAAGCACGGATCTAGAACTTCACAGTTGATGGCACACCGTGCGCCGTCCGTGTCTTGTTCGAATCTTGGTCCCTACAAATCGAACAGACGATCTACGCACCTGGAATGGCGCGCTAGTCGCCACTAGCCCGCGTAGCATGGCCGCCGTAGCCCACGTGACATCCGTGGATTAAAAAAAAACAAAACATCATGCCTGTAACCCCCGAAGGCTCACCTAATGGAACACTCACATATTTCGCCAGTTATGTTTGAGTCCCATGTAATAAGAGGATCGCCCATTGCCATCAACCAAACGTAAATTCAGGATCTGGGACTTTTGCGTGAAAGACATTTGCGCGAAAGAAACTCGCGCGAACCCATTTGCGCGAAAATACAAATGCGCGAATGGACATTTGCGCGATTGGACATTTGCGCGATTGGACATTTGCGCGATTGAACATTTGCGCGCCAGGACACAAGCGCGAAAGGACTATTGCGCGAATGGAAACTTGCGCGACTGGATATTGCGCGACTTAATGGCCACAAAGGTTTACTCTGTGGAGTAAACATATCATCACGCTTGAAAATACTTGTAATCAACGACCCCAAAAACCATGAAAACGACACCCATGACGAAAAAAACAAATATTATCCTGGGCGCCATCTTGGATTTTCTTTTTGACCCCATTTTCTTAATCAGCGACAACAAAAACCATAAAAACGACACCCATGATGGAAAAATAAAAAAAAATCTTGGGAGCCATCTTGGATTTTCTTTTTGACCCCATTTTCGTAATCAGCGACCCCAAAAACCATGAAAACGACACCCATGACGGAGAAAACTAAATTTTTCCTGGGCGCCATCTTGGATTTTTTTTTTGACCCCATTTTCGTAATCAGCGACCCCAAAAACCATGAAAACGACACCCATGACGGAAAAACTAAAATTTTCTTGGGCGCCATCTTGGATTTTCTTTTTGACCCCATTTTCTTAATCAGCGACCCCAAAAACCATGAAAACGACACCCATGACGGAAAAAACAAAAAAAATCTTGGGACCCATCTTGGATTTTCTTTTCGACTCCATTTTCGTAATCAGCGACCCCAAAAACCATGAAAACAACACCCATGACAGAAAAAACCTAAATTTTTCTGGGCGCCATCTTGGATTTTCTTTTTGACCCCATTTTCTTAATCAGCGACCCCAAAAACCATGAAAACGAAAACTTATGACGGGAAAACCAAAAAAATCCTGGGCGCCATCTTGGATTTTCTTTTTGACCCCATTTTCGTAATCAGTGACTCCAAAAACCATGAAAACGCGACACACATGACGGAAAAAACTAAAAGTGTCCTGGGCGCCATCTTGGATTTTCTTTTCGACCTTATTTTCATAATCAGCGACCTCAAAAACCATGAAAATGACACACATGATGAAAAAAAAAAAAAAAACCTTTCAAGTATTTCAAGGCGTGATGTTATGTTTACTCCACAGAGTAAACCTCTGTGGCTATTAAGTCGCGCAAATGTCCAGTCGCGCAAGTGTCTTGATACCGTAAATGCAGACTCTGTGGCTGCTACTGAGAATGATGAAAAATCCAATAACACTTTGGAATCAAACCCGGGATCTCATGCTCAGCAGTCGAACGCAAACACTCGACCAATGAGGCAGTTCTCTAAATGTAATAAACAATAAATAAAAATTATATATTTTACCGTAAAGAACCGCGCCACTTTCGTGAGAACTAGCGGATTTTGAGACAAGATTTGTGCCCAGCCCAAATTCTTGAAATCCAAAATCCATATGTCCCCCGCCATGTAATCGTAAAGCATTCGTAAGTCTAGAAGCTGAAACAAATAAATAGAAAATTATCGTTAGAAACGATCGACCAACTAGTAACGGCCTATCGCAAATTCGCAATCCATGAGTCTTACCATAAAAACTCTTCTAAAAAGTTCTTGAACATCTAACTTGCTAATATTTTCTTTCTCGAATCTCACAATGGAAATTCTTCTGTTATCTTGTAGTTTAGGCAGCACAAAAACATTACTGAAATATAAAACATGTCAAAATGTCGGATAGAATAAGTCGTTTTCTCCATAAAATAATTATTTCACCACTCCCGCACGAAAGAAGTGTCTTTCCTCTACTAAAACAGTGAGGAAAGTTGCTTTTTCCTCACTGTTTCAACAGTGAGGAAAGTAATGATACCTTTCAGAAACTAACCTTGCCTGACTTTTTAAGTTAAGTTTTAAAGATATTTTAAAAAATAAATAATTTTATGCTTAGCATAGAAATATTTATAAGTTAAGATTAATGTTTTTTATAAAATTTATCAAATTATTGTAAGTGTATAAGTTCAGAAACATAAAAAAAAAAATTGAAAAAATTACATCGTCAAATTTGGATTTGCTTTGTGACTATTTAATTTATTTACCTATGATGACTGAATACTTTCTTGCTGGCAGTGGTGAAAAGTTTTGTATGCAACATGTGAGCAAGTTCATTTGCTATACGTTTTGTTGAGTCTTTCGCTTACTCAGGATTGAATTTTATAATCACTCGCTGCGCTCGTGATTCTATTTTTCAATCCTTCGTTCGCTCTAGACTCAAAATCAAAACTCATAGGAAAAACGAACTTTCCTCACATGTTGGATAAATAACTATTATCCCTCTAAGTGTTGGTCCAAAAAAGAGATGAATAAGCATTTGCATGTGGCTGAGATCAGAATGCTAAGGGGGATGTGTGGTGTTACGCGGATGGATAAAATAAGAAATGAGGAAAACTTGTGTGGTAATCAATTGTCGTGGTATGGGCATGTGATGAGGAGGAATGATGCAAATATCTTGAGAAAGTTTTGAGTATGAATGTGGATGGGTGTAAAAGTAGAGAAAGACCTAAAAAACGATGGATGAACTATCTGAAGAATGATAAGGCACGAAAGGAGGTGTCTGATGAGATGACGAGTAATAAATAAGTATGGAAGAAAGAAGACATGCTGCGTTGACCCCAAATGAATTAGGAAATGTGCAGGAGAATGATGATCCTTCGATTAATAATGTAAAACGGGGTTTTACGTATCGTTCGTAGTATATTTAAGAACACAGCAACTGTAATTCAAGTGTTTTTGTTGCTGGCAACCGTTTAAACAAAAACTTTTACAAAGTTTCTGGAGTCCAACTAAAGTTGTTACCTCCATTTCAGCCGAAAGACGTCCATTGCTGGACATAGGCCTGCCTTCCTCAAGCGTCGCCGCATTGACCGGTCCAGCGCGACTCGCATCCAGCGAACCTCCGCAACCTTCACCAGGTCATCGGTCTATCTAGTGGGAGGCGTTTTAACGCAACGTCTTCCGGTTCGCGGTCGCCACTCTAGAACTTTTCGGCGCCATCAGCCATCCGTTCTGCGAGCAATGTGCTCTGTTAAGATTGGCAATTCTTCGGGCTACGTCCGTCACATTGGTTCTCTTGCGGATGTTGATGCCTTCATTTCTGATTTGATCGCGCAAGGAAGTACCGAGAATATCCCTCACAGATACTTACTAAAGATCAAAAACTTTATCAGCACTGAATATTTGGTTTCGGTTTTGTATCATCTCGGGCTGGTAGAAACGGTACTTATAAAAGTTATCAATCTTCTCTTTAGCTCTTTCTATGGATCCTTTTGCTATAATTATCATCATCTCCATAGCTTCCCTACCTGACGAAGAAAACCAATCATTAGTACTTATAGCATGTTACAATCCCACTGCTGGGACTCTGGAACACAGCTGGCCTCCTCTGTATGAGAAGGAGAGAGAGCCGTAAATGACCTCTCGAGCCCAGTGCGGTTTGGAGATAACGACGATACAATTTTATCACGGAATTTTTGATTCTAGGAAATCTAAAATCAAATCAAAAACATTTATTCGCGTGGTGGTCGGTCGGGTGGAGGGGACATAAACGGTTACCACGTATTCAGTACACTCCCAGATAGAAAGTTTTCATCGATAACTAAACAAAAACAGCTGTTTCCTACGGTCCATGTTCACCAAAAAGGTGACGGTCTGATTATCATAAAAACAGCTGTTTATGACACAATTTTGTATGGGAACATGTCAAAGTGACAGCTGTTTTTGGATAATCAGACTGTTATCTTTTTGGTGAACATGGACCTCGTCGCGAGTTCGCAACATGTGCACGGCGAACACGCCGCGTTCCACTCGCTCGCAACTCGCTAGTGTGATAAAATAAGGCTCTTACATTTAATAAAACAATTAATAAATACTCACTCATTTCAATATGAACCAGATGAGGTTGTTTTTGAAACCATTCCTGGATTGAATCCACGCCCTCCTTTATACTTTTCTCGGTCAGACCAAAGACTTGACGCACCGCCTTCACCTCGTCTTCGGTTCGATGGAACATGCCACATTCCTTGACCGGAATCATTGTAATGCCTTCAGTTTTTTTTCAACCCTGCAATGTATGAAACGTAATCAGCCAGTGGAGTGTCAAGAATGGATAAAGTAAGGAATGAGTATACTAGAGGAAGTTTGAAAGTGGCGCCTGTTACAGAAAAAAATAAAGGGAGTTCATCTTGGTCACCATCTGCCTAGCCCTATGTTGGGGTCGGCTTCCAGTCTAACCGGATGCAGCTGAATACCAGAATTTAACATGGAGCGACTGCCTGTCTGACCAGGACCTCCACAACCCAGTTAATACTGGGTAATACTTGGTAAGACTGGGTGTCAGAATTTTTGGGCTACTGACTACCTGTAACGACTGCCAAAGATGGGCAAATGACAGCTGGGACCTTGGTCTATGTTGGTATGGACATGTAATGAGGAGGGATGAAACGCATGTCATTAAAAATGTGATATTTATTAATGTTGATGGATGTAGAGGGAGAGGAATGCCTAAGAAAAGATGAATGGATTGTGTGACGGATGATATGAAAAATAAAGGAGTAAATGATGCAGTGTCTGACAGGGGAGAATCGAAGAAGAAAACGTCTTAAGTAGAAAGGGATAAGGGTAGGAAGATGATGATGATTATGTAATCAGATGTAATGTTCCCACTCCTGAAATACAGGCCTCCTCTCTGAACGATAGAGTAAGCTGTAATTCATCCCATGGGTTCAGTATGGATTCAGATTGGTTGGTGAGTTATGCTATTTTATTTATCAGTTCTATTTCCTGGTATTGTTTTTTAAACTTTGCCTCACACTTGGATTTTCCCCTGTATTTAACATAGACAAACAGTCACATCCGGAAGGTGATACAAATATTCATTCAGTACGTAGTAAAATTTGACATTTTAAATAGATTTTTAGTGCATTATAAATAAATGACTACATCTTAAGATATGCAAAATGTTAATTTTCGAGGTGGTAATTGTGAATGTCAAGGTCAATACATTTATTTCTAACAAGCTTTTGGCCGTGGTCAATCTGAACTTTGATGACACCAAAGTTAGACCTTTAACAGAAGTTCGGTTTAAAGACTCAAAGAACAAATTATAGTTCAAAGTTACAGGTAGTCAGTGGCCCGAAAGTCTAACAACCAGTCTTACTAAGGCATATCGTATTCCTAAGGCTTGGTTGCCACGGCTTTTTTTGAATGAATTATTTTATTTTTGAATTGTTTTATTTGTTTTTAATATGGACACTTTTATTGTGCACATCTTGCTCCATTGTTCTCACATAATAAATAATAAAAAATAAATTCATTTATTTTCAGGTAAATAACACCCATTGCCAAAATAAAAAATAACATCAAGTAGAGCCAACTAAAATCACAATAAAATAATAAAATAAAATCTAAACAATCAACTTGAATCAAATTAAATCAAAAACATATTCAATAAAAACATTTAAATAAAATCCATAATCTAATAAGAATTAAATTAAAACTAAACAAATTAAATCCAAAATCTAAGTCAAACAAACTACATAATGTAGGTCAAAATGTATGATGTAACCAAAATTGTGTAACAATAATTTGATTTAAAAGAGTGTCCATGGAGTTTCTTGCCCGTTCTTCTCCATAGAGATCTACGCTAGGGAATGGGCAACTACAGTACTCGTACTTTCCCAGTTTGTATGTCTTGTGACTGGGGCTGTAGCTAGATTTAATTTTGCGTGGTGATCAACGCTCGTGCCTTCTCTGTTGAGAAGAGGCCTTTGCCCAGCAGTGGGACTGGTATTAATTATTATTATTTATGTACATAGAATCTATTTATAAATTCAAAAGCTGAGCTAAGTACTTACATGAATTGCGTCGTCTTTGATCACAAAATAAATATTTTGATTTTAAATGTGAACACGACCACTCCGACTCAAACAGGTATCAGAATTTGCGAATGCTGTGTTGATACCTACCTAACTTGCTTAGGTATATGTCACCGTAAAATTGTAAAACCCGTTAGATTGTAAACTCTCGAAAGATTGTCAAACTGCTTACAATACAACGCACTATTTTTCGGTAGATTATAATCTATCGAAGTGAAACCGTAATATTGTGAAATCCATCAAATCAAATCAAATCATATCAAATCATTTATTTCTTTGCAAACATGGGTAATTGGTACATAGATGTTTTCTTATATAATATAGTCCTCCATATTCTACCATCGTATAGGCATGCAAATAATATTCAATTCTAAAATCAGTGAATTGTATTGATACCGCACCGAATTCCATGCGACGCGACGAAAGTATCACTGCCTCTATAATTTCGACTTGGGGCACCCCCACGTTAGGTTAGTTAGGTTCCTTTAAACCCTGCAGCAGAAATAGGAGCCCCCCGTAGCGGGCTCCGTCGACTACGCTTTTAGGGGAATATAAATGTGAAATAAAAGTTTTGAGGTTAGGTTTTATTAATCGGTATTTCTTAGGAATGGTGCATCTTTTCATGAGAGTGGTACCATGGGGCAAGAGGGACGCCCCCTTCTCTCCCCCTCCTCCACACTGCGCCATAGTTTACTTCCGTTGCATACATTTCACAATATTACGGTTTCACTTCGTTAGGTTATAATCTACCGAAAAATAAAGCGTTATATTGTAAGCAGCACATTTATTTGACAATCATTCGAGTGTTTACAATATAGCTAGTTATAATACAATCTAACGGTTTTTACAATGTGACGCTTAAATGTACAAACACAATATACATGTCACCGTGAAATTGTCAAACACGTTATATTATAATATAACGTGTTTCTAACTAGCGATATTGTAAAGTCCCGAATTATTGTCAACTGAACATACGGAAGTATCTCTGCCCCCATAATCGGGACTTGGGGCACCCCCGCGTTAGGTTAGTGTGGCAATCGTAAATTGTCACATCAAATACAAAGAGTATATACTTTGGCTATTACGTCATGATTCATTTTTTTTTGCTAACTTGTAAGTACGACCACAGTTGGTGCGGCGTCGGGCGCGGTCAATTTTTTTGTTGAAATCTTAATGTCGGAGTTCGAGTGTTATAAAAAATTATTCGACGCCATCGCCCCGTGTGAGACCCTTTGTTGCACGAAAAAACATACAAAATTAAACAAACAAATTGCAAGAGTGATAATATACCTTAAACATAGGGGAATAAGATCTAAAACTATAGAGGCTAAGACGAAACTGTATATTTGTCTTATGGCGGTGGCTTGAAAGAGCACTCGATCTCAGATATAACTCAGATATAATCGCTCATAGGTGACATTTTTTAAACATTATTTTCTAGAATGTAACATGAGTACTCAAGATGCAGATATTTCACTAATATAATGAGGGACAATAAAATTTGGGATTTATTGCGTCCGGACATTTTAAAGTGGACGGTGCAGATCGACAAAAAAATTGTTTATCAAAAATAGTGTGGGAACAGGATGGGGGGCGCGGGGGCTGAACGTTGACTTATGAAATAGAAAAGATTGGGAGTGAATCAGCGTCGGGTCGCGGAACTGTGTACATCAAAATTGGTCCTCCGTAGTGGCACGAAAGCCCTAACCAATTCTTGGTCTATGTCGGTTTTTTGAAGTACAGTGACTTAAGAAATACTTCGAGTATTAAATTAACCTTAAATTCACGCGTCGCGGGTGTATAGCAATAGAGTAGTATTAATTATAGCATGTATTATTATTTGTATGTAAAGTGTCTTCATTTTGGTAAGTCGCTAATCATATTTCTTCACAGAACAGTTGCAGGAATCGCGTTCCGTTGGGGCTGATGCTTTCTTGTTGAATTAGGGGTTAGTCGGCGTTCCTTTTTATAGCGATAGCGACCAGTGGACAGCGGTGCAAGCAGAGGAGGAGGGAAGGTATGACGTCGTTTTGGGCTAATTTCGTATTGAGTAGACGCAGCATTTAATTAGCTTAGACGTAGCACTGTTTAGGAGCGGATGAATGTATTTTCCTATCTCCCTTTTTCTCCTTCAAACATTTTTCACGCGTAGGTGCGAAATACAGACTAACGAACACTTTATGTGTTTAAGACCGACATCGGATTGAATTTAGGAGATTTAATATTTTATTACTTCGGCTCACACTCGTTGAACTTAAATGTTGCCGACGATCGAATTGATTGACAAGCTGTAGCTTCATTTCTATTTTAATTAAAGCAAGCAGACAGTACAAGTATGTTTAAAGGAATCACCTTTCAATAATTGTATTCATTGCAATAATTCATTCATTGAGACACTACATTTTAAAGAAGACCTTGTCTCGACAGAGCACCATTAATTCATAAAGCTGGCAACTACAACGTAATTAT
The DNA here is from genome assembly GCA_950022955.1 of Xestia ashworthii. Taxonomy (NCBI): domain Eukaryota; kingdom Metazoa; phylum Arthropoda; class Insecta; order Lepidoptera; family Noctuidae; genus Xestia; species Xestia ashworthii. The sequence continues at coordinate 12,533,330 of OX465570.1, read as the reverse complement.
TATTTGGATCTACATCGACCACATGGAACATTCGACTTGGAATCGAGTTCCTGAAGTAAATAATTGTTAGAGTTTAAATACAACGCATCGACCTTATTTGCATATGAGTGTGAGCCACCCAATTAACTTTATTCGCTAAATAAAGCGCACCGAGGGACCAAATTTACGCTAATATGAGCGCACCGAGGGATCAAATTGTCGCTAATATGAGCGCACCGAGGGATCAAATTGTCGCTAATATGAGCGCACCGTGGGAAAATGTTTCGCTATAAGCGACACCGTGGGACTCATTTATTTAACCTAGGAATTGTACGAACTCACAACTCGTATAATTCCTCACCTAACCTTGTACTCACGAGCCTTCACATTCATTAGAAATATAATTTACGGACGACGTTTTTAACACAAAACTTAACCAATCGTTTGAAGTAAAATTTTTAGGAATAGTTGCGTTATTTGTTTTAAAAACTAACTTATATGTCTCTTTACGATAGGGGCAATTTTAGGATTGTAAGGTCGACTTGTAGGAGCGTTGCTACTTTCATTGCTTTCATTAACTGTGCCATGCGGTGGGGGAGAGTGGCGTGTACATGACCCGGGGTTTTAACACCTTTGTGCGAACCACGTCCAACCATTTCTCCTTGGAGATTGGTCTGCCTACGTAGCAGCTTTTGAAGGCGAAAAGTGATTGCTTACTGCAGGACGGGCTTACTATTCTAAAGAACGCCACGAAGGCTGAAATCATAACTTCCGGTAAAATTTTCTAGCATAAATTGTAACTTGTTTAAAACTTCAAAGACGGTAAACTCATAACTTCCGGTAAAATTTTCTAGTGTAAATTGTAACTTGTTTAAAACTTCAAAGACGGTAAACTCATAACTTCCGGTAAAATTTTCCTAGTTTAAATTGTAACTTATTTAAAACATATATTAACCCTTTCCTATCCCGAACATCAAAATCTGCAGATTCGTTTGAGGTGATTGCGAGAAGGATGACGAGATGACGAGTATGAACTCAATCGGGCGTAGTTTAGTATAGGTCGGGAAATTTCGGTCGCAGGAGAAAGGGTTAGCGGGCTGGATTCTGACACCGGACCTTCTTAGCTAACTTCTTTCAGGATGGGTTAAAGGCGTGTAGGGAGACCCATACTTCTCTCGCTAGGGTTAGAACTCAAGACCTAAAGGTCTTATTTCAAAGGTCATTTGGGTCGGGACTTTTAGTTGCAGCATAGCAGAAGGATAAACGAGCGAATTTCTTCGAGAGTGAGTAATTTTAACCTAAAATATTATTGGGAAGCTTCAATTTTATTTTACACCTACATAAATATAGATATATGTGTATTCATATACGTTATTATATAAAATATAGAAACTAACCAAATCGGGCCCGTAATTGTCAAAGTGTAGTAAAGTGTTTGAAGACAGAAGAAAGTTATGTAAGCGGGGCAGGGGTGAGTATTGCATGTAATTTTATTTTCACTTTTCTTTTAAACCAAATGTTATATTTCGTGTGTCTGATGATAAACTCATCTATAAATTAGAAATGTATAATTGTTGAATTTATAATCACTTTGTATCATCCTGTGCTTTCTTTTACAGCTTAGGAATTTAAAATTATGTTTTTTTGTAGGCAATAACTCGAAAGTTCCGGGCTATTCTCAGCGGATTTCTATTCTAATAACTCCCATTTTAAACGATCCGTTACCTTATTATTTTCCTCTAAAGCTCGAAAAATTTAGTCAGACTTTCTTCTGGCTCATGTGTACGATTAATTATAAGTTATGCATAAATAAACAACTTTCGCATTAAACTGAATCACACAACGATAGGGGTCCAAATATTACCATTGACGATCACAGCTAAATTATACTTCGGCCAAACACGCGTTAACTTATAAATAAATATATTCTAAGTATAGGTTATCTAAAAGTTGTCTAAGCTGCTAGATTTAGGTCATAAGACTAGGTAGGATGAAGAGCCCTGCAATACTATAGAAAATAAACTATAGTTGAGCATGAAGGTTTTTACATTAGTTAGGTTCCTTTAAACCCTGCACTCGGAAATAGGGGGCTTTTTAGGGGAATATAAAGTGTTTTAAGGTTAAGTTACAATCGATATTTCTCAGGAATGGTACAGTATCTTTTCCTGAGAGTGGTACCACTGGGCAAGGGGGACCCCTCCTTCCCTCCACACCGCGTGAGTTGACTACCATCGCATGCATTTCACGAAAAATAATGCGTTTTATTGTAAGCTGTATGTCCGTTTGACAATAATTCGAGAGTTTACAATATCGCTAGAGATATTACAATATAACGTGTTTGACAATTTTACGGTGACATACCTACATATTTAATAATAGTTACATAATTGTACCATTTCAAATACATTGTTAATTCAGGCTCTACAGATCTACAGTAATGTTTATGACGATGACGAGCACGTGACGCATTTATGTTGATGAGAGCTTATCTCAGGTCCAGTTGAAAACCAGCGTCAGGCACTAATTGCTCTTCAGATTGCTGAACTGGGGCTATTTGGCGCAGCGGTGAGATACATTTTTTGTTTATATTTAAGTTTTTCTTTTATTTCATATTGTGTTTTGTGGCATGCATGTGCCAAATAAACATGATCTTTTTTAACCGACTTAAAAAAGGAGGAGGTTCTCAATTCGTCGCAACCTTTTTTAACCCCTGTCGCAAAAACGACGGGGTGTTATAAGTTTGATTTTAATGTATGTTCCCCGATGACGATGACTCGAAGATGGCTGGACTGATTTGTTTTTTTTTTTAAAGGGTACTTGCCTATACTTCCCAGGTGGTCTCATGATCATCAAGTAGGTAATGATGAAGTGATGATGTGATCCTGCAGAATAGAGAGAACTCTTCCAATTTTATAGGCACACTTGAGCGATTTCAATTTGGTGAAAATCTGATGAAGAACTTCGGAGATAGGCAACGGAACTCAATAAATGATCGCAACTGGACCGGGATTACTGAAATCTCATGTCTGTCTATTGTTTACACCAGTTTATAACATAACATCACGCCGGTACGCTGTGAAGGGGTTAGCATATATAATAAGCACGTATCCAGACTTTTGGTTCGGGGGGGGACAAACATTGAAACAACCATGTGAACTGTGTAAAAATCGCTCTAGTCACTGTACTATTATTTATTTACTTCGCAGTGGTTATGATCCCGTATATTAGAAGTCAGATTTCGGGGGGGGGGGGGGGATAAATCCTAACTATCCCTCCCCCTGGATACGCCTGGGAACCACTAAAAACTGTAAAATAGTCGGCGACCTTTGTTTGATTGATTTAGTTTTTTTGTTACCGACTTCTGGAGCTATAGTTATTTTTCTCATTTTTTTATTATTACTATTTTTTTTTGTTCCGACTCATCATATTGAGACTTTCCTCAAGGAAGAGTTTTGGCCGAAGGTAATATATCGGCGATTCCGCGGAAGGCTACGCGACACCACGCAGCGCAACGTGACGCCGTCTCCTCATGTGTAATAGTTTAATGTTTAGTGGTTTTTTATAAATATGTATGTTAGTCTGTAAGGTATATGTAATATGGGTCTTTTGTTACCTGAATTAAATGATATATTATTATTATTTATTTTAAAGTTTATTAAACTATCCACATTTTTTACTTAGACTTTGGCCAAATGTAAGTAAGTTGTTACCACTTACTTACATTTAGCCAAAGTCCGGTAAGAAAAAACAATCAAAAGACCTTAAATAAATTAAAAATAAATAAAATACATTTATTTCGAGCAACACAAACTCATATGTGGAGTGCACACAAATACAAACAACACACAAAAGATAATAATAATAAAAATAAAACAGAATAAAAAAGGCAACATCTAACCGGCCCTGCTGACGGCAACATGCCTATCACAGCAGTGCCGTATGTATGGGCAATTCATCCGGTCCGCGATCATCTCTAGAACAGCATTGGGGCTGCCCCGCACCCTACGCACCAGCGACGCACCCCGCTTGCGCATGCTAAGATTTTCGTCCAGATACATAGATAATTTCGCCTCGGATACATAAAATTTAAACGCACTGTGATCTGTCCGCTTTTTAATATTGATTTTCTGCAGCGATACAGAGTCACTTGTTTTCGAGCGAATATATTCAATAATATCCTCTTTCGTAGTGTCACTATGAACATTTGTAATAAACACAGGAACTTTCTTTTCGGCGGCCCTAAAGTTAAACTCCAAATCCCTGGCCACACCCGACTTGCCCGAGTACCTACATTTCAATTGCTTCCGGCGTCGTTCTACTCTTTGCCACCCACTATTGTTATCATTCAGTGGAGTAAGTACTGGGTCCAATGCGATAAGCCCTCCGGTCCACTGTCCATCACCCAGGCCCCTCTTCTCAGGTTTACCTTACATACCGACGATACCGACGCAGGGGGAAAGGAATCATTCTTGAATTGTAAAAACTCCGATTTTAATTCCTTCAACTGATTTAATGTGGCAAACGTTGATTTAAATTCTACCATATCGGTCTTCACTCGCATAAGATCCTTTAACAACTTTGTACAGTTCAGATGATCCCACATAATTGGGGGTAATTTTTTCAGCTGACGGGCCACAAAAACTTGGAAACTTCTTTCAGTACCTACAAAATCATATACGATATTAGATATACTTCCGAGTGCCATAACCGTAGAACTCCCTGTACCCACATTCAATTGTTTTCAAACATCTCGTTATGTTGAACAAAGAGCCGCATTCTGGCGCACATTTGTACAAACTATCCTACAGAAATCTTAACTCAGTGAGAAACGGTTAACACGCAGCAAACTACTTGTAACACAAGCTTACGGAACTTTGCTAATGGTACCGACTCACTAGACGTATGTAACTATGTTTCATTGTATTGCTTAACCAGCGTATACACCCAATACAAAAAGTTTTGCTTATTTGCGAGAAGTAAGAGCGTTGCCATGTTTTTGGCAAGGCTCACTGTCATACAGGTATTGAGGTGGTTTTGGATATCATTCTAACTTTTATGCTTCATCATTATCATCATCATTTCAGCCGAAAGACGTCCACTGCTGGACATAGGCCTCCACCAAGTGTCGACACATTGACCGGTCCCGTGCGATTGGCATCCAGCGGATTCGTGCAGCCTTCACCAGGTCATCTGTCCACCTAGTGGGAGGCCTTCCAACGCAATGTCTTCCGGTTTGCGGTCGCCACTTTTATGCTTACATTTTTAATATTCCATGTTTACCCTATTCACGTTTTTGATAAGTTTTCTAAACCAGTCTAGTCTTTGTGAAAATAGTGGTTATTTGGTTCTAAAAAAAGAGGTTACCTGTAAAGTGCGATTTGATAATATTACACTTATATATAACATTTTCTTTATTAGTATGTAAGCCTTCTTTCATCATCATCATCATTTCAGCCGAAAGACGTCCACTGCTGGACATTGGCCTCCCCCAAGTGTCGCCATATTGACCGGTCCCTTGCGACTCGCATCCACCGGACTCCCGCAACCTTCACCAGGTCATCGGTCCACCTAGTGGGAGGTCTTCCAACGCATCGTCTTCCGGTTCGCGGTCGCCACTCCAGAACTTTCCGGCCCCAGCGGCCATCCGTTCTGCGAGCAATGTGCCCTGCCCACTGCCACTTAAGTTTAGCAATTCTTCGGGTTATGTCGGTGACCTTGGTTCTCTTGCGGATGTCCTCATTTCTGATTCGATCACGCAAGGAAACTCCGAGCATAGCCCTCTCCATTGCCCTTTGGGTGACTTTAAGCCTTTTGATAAGGCCCATTGTGAGCGACCACGTTTCGGTCCCGTATGTAATCACTGGCAACACACACTGGTCATAGACTTTCGTCTTGAGACACTGCGGTAAGTTGGACGAGAAGATACCGCGCAGTTTCCCGAACGCTGCCCAGCCGAGTCGGATTCGACGATTGACCTCTTTCTCGAAATTAGACCTACCTAACTGGACCGTTTGTCCTAGGTATACATAATCGTCTACAATTTCGAGTGTAGAGCCTCCGATCTTGATAGGAATGGGTGTGACATGGGTATTCAACATGACCTTCGTCTTGTCCATGTTCATTTTTAGACCCACTCTTTCGGAAGCTCCACTGAGGTCATCGAGCATTGTACTGAGGTCCTCCATGGTCTCAGCCATGACCACTATATCGTCGGCAAACCGAAGGTGAGTGATGTACTCGCCATTGACGTTGATGCCTAGCCCTCTCCAGTCCAGAACCTTGAAGACATCCTCCAGTGCAGCGGTGAACAGTTTCGGAGATATTACGTCTCCCTGTCTTACACCTCGCTGTAGAAGGATAGGTTCCGAGGCTTGGTCCTGAAGTCGGACTGACATGGTGGCGTTTTTGCACAAACACTTCAACACCTCGATGTACCGGTAGTCAATTTGGCACCGTTGGAGAGACTGCAGTACAGCCCAGGTCTCGATCGAATCAAAGGCTTTCTCGTAGTCCACAAACGCTAAACAGAGAGGCAAGTTGTACTCTTCGGTCTTCTGTATAACCTGCCGAAGCGTATGTATGTGGTCCACGGTGCTAAAGCCTTTTCGGAAACCGGCTTGTTCGGGTGGCTGGAAATCGTCAAACCTGCGCGCGAGACGATTCGTGATGACTCTTGAAAACAACTTGTAGACATGGCTTAGAAGTGAGATGGGCCTGTAGTTTTTCAACCGGGCATTGTCACCCTTCTTGAAGAAGAGCACCACCACACCCCTGCACCATGCCTGTGGCATTTTCCCCTCGAGTATGACGGAATTAAACAGCTTCTGAAGGGCCTTAAGTACCGGTTTACCACCCGCCTTCAGGAGTTCGGCCGTAATTCCGTCATCCCCCGGTGCCTTGTTGTTTTTGAGTTGTTTCAGAGCCATCCTAATCTCGTACAGGCTGACGTCCGGGATGTCTTCGGTATAGTGTCGGGTTAGTCTAGCTCTTGGGTCGTTTGCTAGGTCGACAATGGGTTTGCTGGTTGACGTGTATAACTGTCCATAGAAGTTCTCGATCTCCCTCAGTAGCTCCGGTTTGGCGGATAAGATCCTGCCATCGTCGGTCTTCAGTTTCGTGAGCTGGCTCTGCCCAATAGCCAGATCTCTTGAAAATACCTTGGAGCCTTTGTTCCGTTCGATTGCATCTTTAATGCGCTCGGTATTATAGCGGCGGAGGTCGCTCTTCAAGGATTTAGAGATCTGTCTATTGAGCTGCCGGTATTTCAACGCCTCGTCTGAAGACTGCAGGATCATCTCACGCCGCTCCTTCATGAGCTTGAGAGTTTGATCGGAGAACCTCTTTTTCTGATCTGTACGACGTGTCTTGAAGAACTTAGACCCGGTCGTATGGACAGTTTCCACGAACCCATCGTTGTATTCGTCCACTGAGCTCCCTAAGCACTCGAAACGATTCTGGAGTTCGAGCTGAAAGCTTTCGGGGTTTTGGATTTGGATCTGTGCTGGACGGAGCGTAGACTTCATCAGTCGAGACCTTTCTAGCTTGATATTGACGTTCAATGTGCCTCTTACCATGCGGTGATCGCTCCCGGTTTTCACCGAATTGATCACAGAGACATCATTGAACATTTGCTTCTTGGTTGACATGATGAAGTCAATCTCGTTTTTTGTTGCACCATCTGGGCTCTGCCAGGTCCACTTTCTGTGCTCACGCTTTTTGAAGAAGGAGTTCATCATATAGAGGCCCTCCTTCTCCATAAAACTAGCCAGTTGGTGGCCCCGGTGGTTCCGACGTCCAACTCCAAATTGCCCCACCTGCAGCTCATCCCCGTCTCGTTTGCCCAGTTTTGCGTTGAAGTCCCCCATGACAACAGTGAAGTGAGTTTTGAAACCATGCATGGCTTTAGAGATATCCTCATACATGGTCTCCACTTCGTCGTCGGGGTGTGCCGAGGTCGGGGCGTAGACCTGTATGACCTTCAGCGAATATCTTGAGGATATTCTGAGTATAAGGTACGCCACCCTGGTCGACACACTCTCGATCTTCACCACGTTGTTCACGAGGGACTTGTGGACGATAAACCCAACACCACCCTGGGACTGGCGGTCACCCTCTCGGAAATAAAGCAGGTTGCCGGATTTTAGGATTATCGTGCCCTCCCCCTCTCTTCGGACTTCAGATAATCCCACAATACTCCATCGCAGCCTGCTCAACTCCTCCTCGAGTTCCGCTATCTTCTCGTCGGTCCGGAGTGTGCGCGTGTTATACGTTGCCAGGTCCAGTCGTTGGTATAGGCAGCCGGATCCCATCCGGGGATTCTTAGCACCCCTTGCCACGCCATCACCTCGACCGCTGCCGTAGTCGAGGGTAGACGGGCTGCCGGGCACTAGGGGCCATTTATTGAATGCGGTTTTCATTTTGGGGGGGTTTGCCATAATCGCCACGCTTGGCAGGCGGGTTGGCGATCGCAGTACGGTTGATACAAAAGCACAGAGAACGCTGCTGCCCATTCTCTGGTAAGTCCCTTAGTCGCCTCTTACGACACCCACGGGAAGATATGGGATGGTGCTATTCTTTACGTCCGACACCATGCGGACGAAGCCTTCTTTAAAATAAAATAAATAAATAAAGTTTTCCAGGAGTTTTAGAAAAAAAGGTAATTGTATAGGTATCGATATAGTTTTTCCCAATTGCAACTTTGCCGCTCGTCACGTGTGTTTGAAGTACACTTTGTGATGGTGCTCGTGGTACTCCCTTACTTATCCTATAATTTTTTGTCCGAAAACCATTATCCATAACTTCAGTAATCATAATGTTCAAAATACCGGAATTTTGTTTTACATAAATAACTTTACTTCTAATACTCTTTTGTCATAATCAACCGACTTCTAAAAAGAGGAGGTTCTCAATTCGTCTGAATTTTTTCTTTTTTTTTTTGTGTTTGTTACCTCAGAACTTTCGACTGGGTGAACCGATTTTGATGATTCTTTTTTGTTTGAAAGCTGGTGTTTCCCGTTGGGTCCCATTTTAATTTGTTGAAGATCTGATGCTGATCTTCGGAGATATACAATGGAACTCTTCAAAAATAGACGGCAAATCTGCAGTGATTGCTGTATCCGCTTGTAGGTTCATTGTTTATACTACATCATGACGTAACATCACGCCTGTATACTCTGAGGGGGTACGCAGATGTGTACAATATACCCAGATTTCGACAATGTTTGTTACCTCAGAACTTTCGACTGGGTGAACCAATTTTGATGATTCTTCTTTTATTTGAAAGCTGGTGCTTTCCGTGTGGTTCCATGTCAATTTGGTTAAGATCTTACGCTGATCTTCGGAGATATAAATGGAACTCTTCAGAAATACACGGCAAAGCTGCAGTTATTGCTGCAATCGCTTGGTTGTTTATTGTTTATGCAACATCATGACGTAACATCACACCTGTATGCTCTGAGGGAGTACGCAAAAGTATACAATGCACCCAGATTTCGACAGTTAGACGTGTAATGTTCCATTCAATGGGATCCCGGAGAAATAGAGGTAACTCCTTAACTATATAGGCACACCAGAAGCGGTTTGGGTAGTTTTAGGCAGAGTACAATCTCGGAGTGATCCCGTTTCGATTTGATAAAGGTCTGGTGACTTCGGAAGATAGGCAACTGAACTCCTTAATAAAATATGATAGCAAGTGTACTGGGATCGCTGAAGACTCACGTCTGTCTATTGTTTACACCAGTTCATTACAAAAAATTACACCGATACGCTGTGAAAGGGTAAGCACCTGTGAACCACTAAAAGGTGAAAAATAAAAACTTTTTTGCAAAAAATATAACCGACTTCACACAAAAAAGTGAAAAATAACTTTAGCTTCAGAAGTCGGTGACAAAAAAACTAAATCAATCAAACAAAGGTCACCGACTTCTGAAGCTAAAGTTATTTTTCACTTTTTTGTGTGAAGTCGGTTATATTTTATCGAATACTATAATAATTGAATCTCCTAATTTTACATGACATAAAGTCGTATGTCCTAAGTATTGTATCACATAATGTATATGATTCGAATGGCCATTTATAAATTGTTAGTCGCCAAAAAAATCCCTAAAAGTTTGGTTTTCGTGACAGAAACGAATCGCTGTAAATCCGACTCCACGCAGTCTTGTCTGCCCTACCTTGGGGTAGGGCAGACAAGACTGCGTGGGTGTAATTTAAAATCGCGTAGGCGCGAAGGGGCGAGGCGGGCCGCGAGTTGAGGAGCAGGTGGTTGTAACACTCGCCGCCGTGGCTGAGGCTGGCCGGCAGCAAGCCGAAGCTCCGGTGGTGAGCGTTAAACCCATCTGCGACGATAAGCTCGCGTGAGGCCGCCGGAGCCGTGACAGAAACCATGCCTGCTGCATGATGCTTGCTCGTTTGCATGCTGCATGCTTGCTTGCATACTGTATATGCTTGCTTGTATGCTGTACGCTTGCTTGCATACTTGCTTGCTTCATGCTTGCTTGTTGCATGCTTGCTTGCATTGCAGGTCAACGCCTACATACGATCCAACATTTGGGACACAAGAGAATTCATTAAAATTGTGTAGAAGCTTGGCGTAATAGAATAAATAAGCCTTAAAGAAGAGAGAGAGAGAGGTAGAAGAAAAAATATTGCGTGCTCTTATCTATGTAGCGCCTGACAGAAGTTCATAGCAAAAACTTTGTAATACAAATTAGTTCTAAGAATAGGACTTATGACTTTTATTGAAAACGGTTTTGTGTCTTTTGTATATTATTGAAAATGAAATGAAATTGAAAAATGTTTATTTGTTTCAAAACAGTTACCTACATGGAGTATATTTAAATGAGACATCCCCAGTAGGTAATTGATAATACCTGTGTTGGGGGTATCTCGCTCTTTCCCTTAATATGAACAATATTGAGACTAATGCACAAGTTATTACAAAAGTGACTAAAAATTAAATTAACATAAAAATAAAAATAAAAAGTAACAGTAAATGACTTATAAACTAATTAGCAGCTCTTTGTGTAATTGTAGTTGTATGCCTATGTGAAACTGTATGTGCGATGCGTTCTTAAACAGGGTTTGTAATGATGACTGTGAGTGTGTGTGTATGTGTGTGCGTGTGTTTGTGTGGATGAAAGTGTATATCTTTGAAGTGCCTTTGTGTTCGAAGTATTATATAGATTTAACATGTTCGGTGAGTACCTACTTACATTACTGATGCGGAGGGAATAACAAAAGAAATGATTTAACCAAGTCTAACCAACACTTTCTCAGTTTCCTCGTATGTTAACGTTTTAAGCCAATCGGTTATAACCGTTTTGCACACGTGTGAGACCTCATGGTGGAACTTTAGTTTTTGGTTTATATTATTATAAATGTAGGCCGATTGAGTTGCATATTGACGTCGTGCAAAAGCGGTTCGAACCCCCGGGGAGTAGGCCACTAAATCCTTTCGTCTTTTCTCCTGACTATCTTGTTTACATGGAATAGTTTTTTGTAAGTAGGGTCGTAATTAAAAAAGATAGTTTTCTAAATGTAAGTAAGCCACTGATTCTTTATATGATTGTAATACTTATGACAAACGGATTTAGGGCATATTATATTTAGGGCTTTAAACTTTATGGCATATGATATTATGTGATATAAAGTTCGGGTAAATTATCATTCGGACAAATGATGATTAGGACAAAAAGATTTATGACATTTTAGATTATGGATTATAAAGTTAGGTGACACGATAGAGAACCGGTGCTCGTACGCGAAACCTCTTCATTTTATGAGGATATTTTGTATAGTTTAATATGATATTCAATCATTTAATTTAAAAGAATTCGAAAGGGACATATTGTCAAAAAACTGGCATGGCACGGCAAATTGTGCTGCGGCATCCTGTGGTATTCCGTGGCATGCCGTGGCATTCTGCTGAAAGCCCAGCCACTCTGGCATCAATCAGTTTTGCTCCGCGCTGATTCGAAGTTGGTTGTGTCGTTATGGTTGACTGGGATTAGCACTTCTAGCTGAAGATGAAGAGAGACAAATGAGAACGGCTAATTTGACGAAAAGACAATTCTGGGTGCATAATTTGTGGAGAACAAGATCTACAAATGGTGAATTCGGCAACTTGTTTAATGATTTGAGATACGACATGCGAAAATTCTATGAATAGATACGACCGAAATGACCCATACGTCTCGCGAGTTGCGATGGCGTGCCACGGCAACCCGTGGAATGAAACGGCATGACTCGTCATGCCGCAGCATCCCGCGGCACGTCGCGGCATCGTGATATTGAAATAAAGTAATATGAACTCTAAATTCATTGAAATAAGATTCAAAATAACTTGATTAGTAATAAAATCCTTGGCCATGCCATGCCGTGCCTTTAGGCGCCATTTTTCCAATATGGCGGCGAGAGCGGCAACGATACTTACTCATGTGGTGGCAACGTCATCATTCGGAAAGAGCAAAGAAGATGGAAATCTATAAAATTAACCATTTTCAAAAGCGGAAAATTTTCCAGGTTACTACCAAATGATTGTACTAAAACGATAAACGAAACAGTTGACACAAAATATAACATTCATGTTTTGTGCGGCCAACCAAGATACTTGGTTTACATTTTAACATGGATATTTCATTGTAAAATGTAAACCAAATAGCTTGATCGTCCGTACTTTTGTGTGAACGCGCGGTAAGGAATGCGGAGTTTGTATCTGTTTCCTTAAGTTTAAGTTGCAAAGGATATTTCTAGGGAGTAACTATAGTTTTTAAGGTTCCGCACCCAAAGGGTAAAAACAGAACCCTATTACTGAGACTCCACAGTCCGTCTATCCGTCTGTCTGTCATTTCGCATGAACTGTGGCAGCTGAACAGTTTAAATTTTACAAATTATGTATTTCTGTTGCTGCTATAACAAAAAATACTAAAAACAGAATAAAATAAATATTTAAGTGGGGCTCCCATAAAGAAACGTGTTTTTTTTGCCGTTTTTTGCTCGATATTAATAACTGCAACTAAATATTTAAGTGGGGCTCCCCCATACAACAAACGTCATTTTTTCCATTTTGTCTAATGTACTACTTAGTATAGATAATGGTACGGAGCCCTTCGTGAGCGAGTCCGATTCGCACTTGGCCGGCTTTTTTTAGAGTTCCTTTTTCTTAGACACACAGTGTGGGATAGTCCTTGGTAAGTTACACACAGCTGAGAGGTGTTTTTAAAAAGCTATCGCCTTTCCAAGAAAGTACCGGTGCTGTTTTACCTTTGGTAACGCTAGTAACACCTGTCATCCGAGGAATTTTGCTTTGTGACTCAAACTTCATCTTTTTACAAAAACTATCGCCTTTCTAAGATGTCAACCAGACCAGGGCAGTTTTACTTCACTAAATATTAGTCAAAGCTGTGTTATTTTTTATATTTTAAATAATACTTAAAATAATTTATGAAAAAAAAATTCGTTCGCGCGTGTTGGGAACAAGGTCCAGCTACGTGTGTAGTGGTTAGGTCTCCAGAAACAGGAACCGCACAATACTAGCCGTATTAAGGAGTACTGTCTTCTGAATTTCCTGTTTAGTGCAAACACACAATAGGAATCACCGTGTATTAATAATTCAATATTTTTCACATACCATAACAAAATCATCAGCAAATGATGTCACCAATTTACAACCTCATCATGTGTCGTTATCGAAGCTTTGTATCTGCCTACCTAAAGATAACACATCCGCTGTAAAAGTTATACGTCAATAAAGCGTATAAAATGAATCATTACCATTTGGCCACAAGCCATGCGCAAGCATGTTCCGACAGAGCCGAGAAAACAAAGATAATATAAGATAATACATAATTTATTGAGAAAAACACCACACCTTGGAACCTTCTAGTTACGTAGATATTGGTGGTCAAAGTTCCAACTTTTTAATAAGTTTTTTTTTAATACGCGTTTTATTGTAAGATTTTTACATTCAAGACCTCTACGACCCCCGTACTATTTAATCCATCGATCAGCACAATGTTTTAAGTACGTTACATTGAGTTCTACCACAAAACATGATTTTTCACCCCAAAAAAAAAAGTCGTTTCCCAGCAATCATTTTTGCGTAAAGTGGTGCGTTGATGTACAGAATGCTTGGTTGACGGCTTTGTGATGAGGTGGTTTACACCCTGTAGGTGTTATTAAAGTGTAAGAGACCATACAAGTTTTGCTTAAAAAATAAAGCATGCAAACTTCAAATGAAAGTGGTTGCTCCACAAGTCACCACCTTGTGACGCAAAAGAAACAAATGATACACGCGTGTGCCGCTTGAATACGATTTGGTCGTATCGCCTGAGTTTGTGACCGGGTCGTTATGCGTAGCTACAAGAAGGATTATTAGGTAAGTTAGAAATTGTAATTGTTTAATGGATGAAATTCGAGCTGATGGATATTTCTATAAGGAACTCGTCCGTAATAATTATTATGATTGCGACATTGTATCTGTTTGTCTGTTTGTTTGTTGCAAACGTTATCACGGCTAAACTGCTGCTTCAGTTTTGATGACATTTGGTATTCAGCGTGTTTTTAGGGGTGGCTAGACCATAAAACTGAACAACTTTTTGTTAGGGACCAACATCGCATCTCGAAAAAAAGATCAGCTGTCCCATTCTAAATTCCCTTTTCTATATGTTGGGGTTGGCTTGAAGTCTAACCGGATGCAGGTGTACAGTCACGTCTAATAATGTGTATACACTTTCCTTAATATTATAGCTATTTTCGCGAGAAATAACGATTGTAACTAGGAGATATGATCTTTTTCATAATGTACGTAATAACATGAAATTTTAATCAGTACAGTAGGAGAAACACACTTTTAAAAATTCTTAAGTGTTTACATATTGTTAGACGTGACTGTACAACCCAGTTAGTACTGAGTAATAAGATATCCCACCAAAAACATTCTGTAAAAAACTAGCCAAGTCTCGATGGAGCTGCTTGTTTATCGCTAAAAAGTAATGAAATCTAGACAATAAGTCGTGCCAAGTCTATAAGGTACCTTACTGCGATTTCTTTATTATTATAGTTAATGTTGTGTGACTTGGCCGTTGAATATTTTTTATACGTTAGTGGGAACAAGTCAATTTTGTAGTTACAACAGATATAACATTACGTGTAAACAAAATTAATGTTCAACGGCCAAGTCACACAACATTAACTATAATAATAAAGAAATCGCAGTAAGGTACCTTAGACTTGGCACGACTTATTGTCTAGATTTCATTACTTTTTAGCGATAAACAAGCAGCTCCATCGAGACTTGGCTAGTTTTTTACAGAATGTTTTTGGTGGGATTTCACTTCTTTTTGTAGAAACGTGGGCGGGCACATTGATTTATTTATTAGATTTTCTTATTTGACACATGTAACGTAGTAGAAACACGAAAAAGTTTCTATCGTTACTTTGTTTACATAGACAGATTCAACGCTTACAATCTAGTCAAATGTCAAAACAAACGCCACAGATTATGTAAAATCATTAGGGCCTTCTCGTTACTAAACGACTAAACTAGCTGCGTTCCAGTAAAATGTGCACCGCGTTCCGTGTATCCGCACTAGTGAGTGTGGACTTGTCTATGCGTGGGCGCGGGTATATAGGTCATCGTCCCGATGACCAGCTCTTTTTTCTGCTCCCGATAATTAGACGCGTTCACCGGCATTTTATCCACCGTGACCTCATACGTGATCTAGAATATTCGGCTTGAAGCAGGCAGTTAACTAGTTTCTTTAACGACATAACCTATAATAGTGTCCGACCGAAACAGGATTTTCAGCCGAAACCGAAACCGAAACCGAACCTTCGGTCTTGGTCCCAGTTTCGGCCGAAACCGAAACCGAAACCGAAACTTATTTAAATTTTTATAGCATGTTAAATCTTTTGTATTTTTACGCGTATATAGACAGTAAACACGTCTAAAAAAATTAAATGCAACAATTAAAGTACCTATGTTTCAAAAATATTTCTTAATTCATAAAATACTGCTTTAAAAAAAAAATGGCAAATAGGATTCTTTTCTTTTTGTGTCATTTTTTACCTGAAAGAAATCAGTCATTATAAATAAATAATATCTCACAGATTAAAATACAAAAACCAAACAAAAATAAGGTAAACATACGTATGGCAGTCATTATTAAAAGGAAAATTAATTCAAGTAAATAATGAAGTATAACTAGAAAACTTTCACGTACAGTACTACTGCACTACGGGTCCGAATTGACTAAGCACCTGGCGTACTAAAGGGAAAAAATGCGACATGACTGAAGGTCATTCACGGTAATAGTTAAATCACCGGAGGTAGTTGTGTATCGGATTTACGGGGCGGTTCGAATACAGGTACAAAATTGAATCCAACAACAATTACAAACAAATAGAGTAATGTTTGATTCAAACATCACAGGTCAACAAACATCACAAACAACAAATACACATCTTTTAGGGCGCCTTCAAATTTGCCGCAAAGTGCCACGCGGTGGCAGCGGTGGCACGCGGTGGCCGCGCAGCGAGGCAGCCAGCGCTACAGCGCTGGCCGCCTCGCTGCTTGGTTAATCCATATAATTAAAAAACGCACGACTGCAGCGCTGCAGCCGCGCGTCAGTTCACGGATCGACTTTATCTAATGAATTCTATTCTATTACAACTTACAACCTATTTATTTTCCGCTGTAGGACAAGACTCTAATGAATGCCATAAAATACATCATCATTAATCAAAAGTAAAAACAAATATTTACCTAATAATGTTTGCGCGAGAAAAACCACAACCTCAAATCATCACGATCATGCTGGCTAGCAAACACAATTGGCAATCACGTTCACTCACTCAAAGTAAGCCGAATGATGCGTGACAATTCACGAACACCTAGTTTCGGCGGGGCCGAAGGTTCGGCCAATTATTGGCCGAAACCGAAACTGTGGCCGAAACTAGATTTTTTGGCCGAAACTTGCCGAAACCGAAACCGAAACCGAACCTTCGGTCGGTCCTTAACCTATAATAAGTGATTTTATAACCCCAATACTGGGGTCCAAGGTTCCGGCTGATATCCGAGGTTCCGGCTGAGAATCTGATTACGGCTGAAATCCGTATTACGGATAGCTGTACTTTAGTACCGGCTATCAGCGGGCCAGCGTCGGGCACCTTTTTGCCTGCGTGGCCGCTACCAGCATCTTCGGGTCGGCGTGAACACCTGCCGACCGTCACCCTTCCTGGCGTCACCAGCGTGGCACACCGCTACGGTCTTCGTCGCAACAGGCTGAGCCAGGAGAGTACCCCGCTAACCCCCAGGCGGGCTTGGAGAATTTAGTGACCATAAACCTTCCCACACCCGTGTTCTTAATTTAAAATAAAATTTATTCATGTTGACAAGGTTTCGTGGTTTTCGTTAACCTTCCCCACGAACACCTCTTCCGTCACACACAGTTTTTTTCTTTTTAGGAGTAGTTTTTTTATTATTACAAATCTTTCTTTTCTTTTTTTTCCGGTTCCGATTCTTGTACAGTAGCAACAGTTTTTCGTATTGCCCATTCGCGTTCATTATTTATTCTTTTAGACGGTTTAGACGGTTTAATTTCTGAAAGATCGGCGCGGTATTTACGCCTAAGCCGGTTGTATTCGGTGGTCGCTGAAGCTTGAGCTTTTATACTCTTGAAGTCAACAATTATGAGGTGCACCCCATGAAGATTGGTTACTCGTGAAAGCGCCACGTAGGCTTGGCCACAAGAGAATATGGAGGTGCCAATGTCCATGAGGGCATTTTTTAGACTTAGAACTTGGCTCTTGTGAATTGTTAGGGCATACGCCACACAGATTGGGAATTGTTCTCTGTACACGTATGCCCGGGGAATGATCTCAAATTTTGACTTAATAGGCAATAATTCGTGACTCAAATTACTAGTGAATTTTCGAAGTACTGTTTTTTCGTAAAATTCCTAACCTATTCAAATCTTCGAATTGTTATAATAACAACCTGCTAACCTTAACAAACCTCAAGAAATAATAAGCGAAATCAACGAAATCCAAATAATCCCTCCTAATCCCTAGCAAACGTTTTCAAGCGCAGTAGAAGAAAGAAAGAAAAGGCATTTATTAGCCCGTACAGGACAAAACATAAAAATTAACATTATTTACGACTATTGAAAACTAAACATAGATAAAAAATAAAAATAAAAAGAAATGAAAGGTCCTGAACGAGGCCAAAAGGCCCCTATCTCAGCATGGTGCTGTAACATTAAAAGACGTTACAGCGCTGGTATTCTGCCCTATCAGACCAAAGTGAAAGTGATGCCACGGTCTGATACGGATACGGATAATATTAAAATAATAAATAAATAATAAAATGCAGACGAATAAACAAAACATAAATGTGTAGTATAAAAAAAGAAGAAGAATGAAGAAGAAGAAGAATGTCGTACACGACTGTAACGCGACCGGTTGCCACTTCGCCATATAAGGTTATCGGAAAAACAAACGTAAGCGCGTTTTAAAATACAGTCAGCACCATTTAGCGACGTTTGCGGGTATCACCGCCACTCTTAGTCCAATGCATTATACTTATTTTGTCAAAATTTTGAGCGAAACTAATCATCATCATCATCATCCTATTAATATTCCCACTGCTGGGACACAGGCCTCTATGCGAAATTAATATTCTAGTGTAATTTGTTTATTTAATTTGTGTAATGTTCGAGTAGAATAAAGTTAATCGTTCGACTATTTCTTCTTGTAAACTTGTAAGTATAAGTATAAAAGCCAGTCTAGTCTTATCCAGAGTTTTCTTTTAATTTTATTTATAAGCGTATTAAAAGCAGAAGGGGACGCATTCGCCCAGCAGTGGGACGCTGTAGGCTAGATTAAATTAGAAGATGTGTCCCACTACCTACGCTGGATTTTTGCAAAGACAGTCGATTTTTTTTATGTACCAATAGTAGAAGGGGGCATTACCATATCTATACTAATATACTAATTTTAATAATACTAATAATATTATAAAGCAGAAGAGTTTGTTTGTTTGGTTGAACGTGCTAATCTCAGGAACTACCAGTTCAAATTGAAAAACTATTTATGCGTTAGATAGTCCATTTATCGAGGAAGGCTATAGACTATATAACATCACGCTGTGACCAATAAGAGCGGAGCAGCAATAAGAAATGTTTCAAGCGGGAAATTCGCGGTCTCTAATACAGATGAGACCAGCTGAGGGTTCTTCATCAGATACTTCAGACCTTCGATTTTTGACATCAAATGAAGTGGCCCACCATGTTGAATATTTTTTGTAAAGGCGGTATGTCGATCTCTCTAATAGTTTGGTTGGGCTCTTGTGTTTTCTAATCAGGGTCACCAGGTACTCCAGATCTTCGATTATCCTAGTTTTTATAGTTTTCCCTTTATGTGGCTATTAAACCCTAACTCTGTACCAAATTTCAGCTCTCTGAGTTTATGGGAAGTACTAGTTCTATTTTGATGATCATGAGTGAGTGAGTGAGTGAGTGTCGTAAATGCGAAACTTTGCTTTCGCTTAACTTCGGAACTAAATGACCTACAGACTTGAAATTTTGGATTTTAAGTATGTGATTATAGCTCTTATATTCTGGTCTTATCCAGAGGTTCTCAAATAGGGGCCTGAAAATGCGGCGAAATGGTTCCAGTAAAGGATGGTACGGCAGTGCTTGCTTCGCGCTCGACTTGGCGGGGGCACTGCCGTGCCCCCCGATCTTTTGGTAAAACTGGTCGTCAAATTTTCGGGCCACTGATTAGGTACTTGTAACGATTGTCAAAGATCTACAAATGACAGCCGGGAGCAACGAACGGCTCGTGCTTTCTGAGGCACGGAAGCAACTCGGTATGTAAAAGGTGGCGACCCATCCACTGACCAACCTAGGTAAGCATGGCTTAACTTACTCGAGTGGCTGTCCCTTCATCTGTGGACCCGACCGAATCGGTCTGACGCGATTGCTTAACTATTGAGTCTACTTCGCTAACAGCTAATGAACTACATATTATAATTAAGCCACAAGTTTCTTGGGTGTTGAAGATCGTAAAGGGTAATTCCAAATCCATGCAGACGAAGTCGCGAGCACATCTCTAGTCTACGATTAATAAACAAGTCTTTAGCATGCAAAATTTTGATACTCTGTTCCATTACATGGAACTTTCAGAACATTAATTTCTGGCGAAGAGAGGAGTCGACATTTATGGCATAATTAGACATTCGGAATAGCTTTATCAAAGTTTCGTCTGTATCAAAGTAGCTGTATCAAAGTCTTCAACCTATTTATATTGCTGTGCAGTGCCTAATTTAAAGTTTTCTTAAAGATAATAGGGTTATAAACGTGGATTTTAAGTTTAATGACTTTAGGTTGAGGACGGAATTTTTGAAGTGAAAATTTCTTTGGACGCGTTGAACACTTTTGGGTAAACAAAAATCATCGAACACGCGTGACCGCCACCTAAGGCTACGTAGCACTCGTAGCCGATTTGCTACGGCGTAGCACCACTAGGCGCGCGTGGGGCACAACCCGTAGCAGATATAGCTTACTTAGTTTTCACTTCTTTCGGCAGACCCCAAAGACTACCACCTCATGTTATTTTTCGTTTTTTTTTTGTTCCGTTACGTCTAAAATACCGTCCTTAGTACTTGTATTAAAAACGTACCTTAAAATTGGAGCACTACTAGGTAGCTGGAGTCGGATTACTATGGATTTAGTTGATTTCAAGCTATCTAATTGAAACATATCCTCGAAGTAAATAACAGAAAAAGTATTTTTAGATTTTCTTTCAATGCTTTCTTTTCTTTAACATTCTTAATTAACCTGACTACGACTTACAATTAAAATAAATCCTGCTTCTATAGAAAGCATTCCCAATAATTGTTCACTACTAATTAGAATAGATACTAATTAACAACAGAACTAAGACAATACAAAAAACACAAACAATAATTAGGAAAAATGAACCTATCGTACCGTCAGTACACGCGCACTTGAAACGTCGACTGCAGAGTCTCGTAAAGCAAAGAGTTTAAAGCAAATGAATAGACCAGAAACAATTTCTAGTGCCATGCACGCATGCACGCATGCACGCATGCAGCCATCCACCGTGCGCCACTTGAGAACCTGGAGCACTCTACAGGGAACTATTTCGTTATCTGTGGTAACTGAATAGAGAGTAAAAAAAAATTTTGTTTTAAATGTGTCCAAAGAGAGTGTTGGATTATTTGTTAAAAATTCTCAGTTATAATCAAAGGAAATATGGTTTTTTACTGACTATTTATAATTTTAGAAACAAATGATGGATTTAGACAAACATTTAGAGTGATTAATTGATTATGTCTCCTATTTGAGCTGGCAAAATGAATCAAGAAATTAAAAGTATTTAGTGGGGTTCAGAACGAAGAAAAAAGAAAACGAAAAGATGCGTACGTACGAGAGCAGTGGTCGCTGCCCTAGCTTACGAGCAGTAAGTCGTAGGTTTGAACGCAGGCCAGCGCATAACCAGCGCAGGCCAGCGCATTCTGTGGAATTATTTCATAACCACTGCTCTCAAAACATCGTGAGGAAATTGGCATATCCTAGAACTAAAAATTGAAGACATGTGACATCTACCAACCCGCAATGAGCATGTTTGGTGGACCATAGCCCATTTCCTCTCATAGAGAGAAGGCACGTGTCCATTACAGGGAACATTATAGACTGATTATGCATGTACGGAACGGTAATTAGGATATTTAATAATTATTACAAGACATTTAGAGAAAGAAGGTTTCTTAGCGAGAGCCGGTAAAGTACGGGTAAAGCAAAAGAGTTGAAAACAAATGAATAGAGCAAAAACAATGTGTAACGCCAAGTACTAGGCACCGTGCGCCACTTGAGAACCGAGAGGGCCCTTCAGGGAACTAATTTGCTATCTGTGGTTTCTGTAAATGGAAAAAAAAACTAGGCTAATTGCGTGGTTTTAATAATGTGAGTGAAGATGTGTGCTGTATTCTTTTGTTAAAATTACTGTTTTATGGATTTTATCCACAAATACAGAGCGATAAATCTACTGGAATCTAGCAAGAAGGATTTTAAGTTATGGTAAGAACAAATTGTGGACACATCGGAATATGCCGGATACTTAACTGAAGTAAGTAAAACCAAAGAAACCATCGATGGACTGTGTAGGGGTTCTTGATCACGCCTACACTTGGATGATAAATGATATCTGACTGCTGATCTGGGGGCACGGTAGTGCCCCCGCCAAGACGAGCCAAGCGAAGCGCACGGGCTATGATATTAGCAGAAAGATCGCGTAATAAATGATAAACGACACAACTTTCTGTGATAAGTATTTAATTCATACTTATTGATAGAAATGATAATGTGCAGTGATACATAATGCTACAGTTACAATATAAATACCATAAAATGTCCTGACGCGCGCCGCGACGCTCGTTATGTATATAAAACTAAATTAAACCTGTACAGTTGTCTGTACAGACTGTGTGAAGGATGGTATGAAAATATGGATGTATGGTGTTATAAGGAGGTAACTATTGAGATGACGAGTAATAGATAAACTAAGTATAGGAGAAGAAGACATGCTGCGGTGACCCAAATAAATTGGTATAAGGGCAAGAGAATGATAATTATGATGACTTCACTAAAATATCTGTCAGAGTTCACTGTCCGCATCGGGTCCCCAACCCGTTGCCCGGACCTCTTTGGCCAAACCTCTAGAGAAAACCGATAAAGCTAACATGGACGAAGTCAAATCAAAGCGACAAATCGTCACATCATTAAAAAGCGGCCAAGTGCGAGTCGGACTCGCACATGAAGGGTTCCGCAGCAGCGAGTAACATAATGTAAAAGATGACGTATTAAAAAAAAACTACTCACTAGATCTCGTTCAAACCAATTTTCGGTGGGAGTTTATATGGTAATATTCATCAATTTTTTTTTTAAATTTTATCTGTCTCGTATTTTAGAAGTTACAGGGGGGGGGGGGACACATTTTTCCACTTTGGAAGAGAGATCCTTCTCAAACTATTCAGTTTAGAAAAAAAATGATTTTAAAAACCTCAATATCATTTTTGAAGACCTATTCATAGATACCCCAAACGTATAGGTTTGATAAAAAAAAAAACTTAGGGGGACCCCCAAAATCTATTGTTTTTTTTCTATTCTTGTGAGAAAATCTTAATGCGGTTTACAGAATACATCTACTTACCAAGTTTCAACAGCCTAGTTCTCATAGTTTCGGAAAAAAGTAGCTGTGACATACGAACGGACAGACAGACAGACATGACGAATCTATAAGGGTTCCGTTTTTTGCCATTTGGCAACGGAACCCTAAAAACCTTTAATAAAATCAATATAGTAACAAAACCAACTGCTCAATGACTGCTTACTCGTGTAAACTTAGAAACAGTAGGTCACCAGTCTCTAGGAGCTATAATTACTTAATCGTTTGGAATCCAGTATTCAGTGTAATTAGCGTGATTATCGTGTAAAACAAAGGTCAAGATGGCGGCTTTTAGATTTAAGATAACCTTGGTTTTATAGAAGTCTGTATATTTAGCTGGTCATTAAAGATTAAAACAAGGGATCAAGTTTGAAAGTGCTGTAAAATCATTATAAAACCTGAAAAGGAACGACGAATAATTTTAAAGGTAGTGACAGTTAAAAGAAGAAAATTCGGACTTATTCAAAATTTATACACTAATTTCAGATTGTACACTGACTGCCTAAATTGTGTGTCTTTTATTCTAACCACCCAGAGGTTTGTTTGTCATATCACCATGTGTTATTGTACAATAGTTTGAAATATTTCTGTAATTTATTGTTTTATATGGTAACAATAAACTGTCTCATAAAGCAATAAAGAAAGAAAGAAAGAAAGAAAAAGCATTTATTGGCCCATACAGGACAAAACACATAAAAAAAATTAAAAAAAAAAAAATGACTTGTGCCTTTACAAATTGCCACTGTCTTGTACGCCAGGTATTTCCGTCAAACGATAGCAATAAGAACAGGAATGTAGGTCTGCATAAAACGCATACATTTCATGGTTCAGTAAGAATGAACAAAACATAGTGATAGGATGGGCCAATTCAATAGATCACGATATGAGTTTTTAGACTGACATGGTCACTAACACAAACATTAGAATTAAGAACGGGATATTTACCATGTTTATTGTTTGTTTTGAGTTTCCGATATTTCGGCACTGTTACAAGCGCCATGGTCACGGATGAACTGAAGTTATTGCGGGTGGATGTTTATGAGCAGACGAAACGGTCTACCCTCTTTCTTATTCGTTTTTCGCGCACGACACCGCTACCATTGTCACATAATTCACTCACAACACGATTCTGTTCCCGACACACAAAACTCACTGTGTCCGTTCGCGAACATCTTCCGGCACTTTTCCGGCTTTTACACAGTTGAACCACTGGGTTCCAAGTCCTCGACAGTTGAAACCCATCCTCCCGGTTGAAATTCTGATGTTTAGTAATCTCAATGGCTTCTCTTACCAGTCTAGGTATATAATGGCGTTCTGTCGAGAATACTTGAGGGTTGTGTAACTCAATCCAGTGGTTCGGTCCCGACTCCAACAGATGTTGAGCTATGGCCGACTTCTGGATGTCGTTGTTCTTCACGGCTCTAGATCACATTTGACAACCGTCAGTTCTAAATAAAGGTTTCCTTTTTTTGCGATTATTATAATAAATACGTAATCGTAATTAAAAAATGTTACGCAATTGTGCAGTTCTAACTTCGAAAAAATCAATAACATATTATGCCAGCCGGTACAAAGTTACGTTGTTGTATTTTGATGAAATATCAAATGTGATCTTTTATCTTGGCCCTACTGTTAGTACCAACATAATAACATACTGGTATTCAGCCTCGCATAGAGAAGAAGCCTGTGTCCCAGCAGTGGGGACGTTAATACCTAGGCTGATGATGATGATGATTCAGCTGCAACCCGTTAGACTAGAAGCCGATCCCAACATCGTTGGGAAAAGGCTAGGCATACAATAAATATCACGCTTAAAGGAAAATATACATCTACAGTTTATCTGCATATATTTCCTCAGTTATTTTTAAGACCCACGTAAAAAGGGGGGAATAAGATATCACATACATTGCTTAAGCTAATTACCAGTTACCTAAAGCTACTAAAAACCACAGCAATGTTGCCGAAATCCCAAGCAGGCAATATTGGCGCTAACATAAAAAGAGCCTTCAAGAATTAAGCCGCGCCGTCAGCCGGTGAGCACATTTCAGCGCTCGGATAACTCTGCTCGGGAGGAATTTAGCAAATCTCCCTTCATAAGGATAATCTGGCGTCTAAAACGAGTGTACATTGCGGATTTATGGAAATGGAGTGCTAATCGATTACTTTGTGCTACCAATTTACGCCATTTTATTAAAACAAGGATGGTATCCAAAAATATATTGTCACTTATGGGATATCTTCCGTGATTATCAACCCGCGATCATGGCGCTTGCAACAGCGTCGAAATATCGGGAGCTCAAAATAATGAATAATCACAGAAGATATCCCGTAAGTGCCAATATAAGTTTTGTTTAAAACCGTGAAAACCTTAAACAAGAATGGTATCATTTTCATGAAAAAGTAGGTAAGTATCAGTCATTTGGGTATAACAGGCAATTGACAAGTACTAAAAGTGACATTTAAATTTTGGCTCTCTTAGCTACCTAGTGACTGCGATACCTTTCTAGTGACTGACTAGAAAAAAGGTTTTATGCTGTAGGTGGTCACCTTAATCACTAATCAGCAATTTTTCAAAAGTACTGTTTCAGGTATCAGCAATGTATAAGCTCATAATCAAAGTCGACTGACAACACAGAGCAAAGAAGGTATACAAAAGAACCATCACACGACGAAGACGAGCACGTGAATCGGCAGCGGCAGAAGCACCGTACATTATCGCTCCATTCGTGCATACTCCATGTTTTCCACCATGCGGTGTGTTCTCGTCTTAATTATAGTATTTGGTGGAATCGCGTTAAATCCGTAACGTTTGTGCTAAGAGTTAAGTGTGTACAACTTGTTTTACTGAAGATCCTGATTGACTTGTTTGTTGTTCAGTTTAGATACGTGATTCTCTTTTGTTTAGTTTCTTTGTTTCGGGGTTAATTGTTTTATTAGACTTTGTATTGTGAAGCGATTACTTTGTCTAACCCCTCGTATACATCCATACAAAAGCAATGTTAATATAGGAGTAGAGTGGTACCTGGTGTTCAAATAATCTTGGAGGATTAGTCAAGAATGAGTCGTTTATGTATACTAATATTATAAAACGGTAACATTTGCTTGTAAGTTTGTATGTAGAGGTTAATCTTTAGAACTACTGAACGACGAAAATTCTTTTGCTAACAGGAAGCTACATTATTCTTGAGTGTTATTAGGCGTACATTTAAAAACTTTCGCGTGGGTAAATTTCCGTTATGTACGGAACCCGCAAGCCAATGCTAGTTAATCATAAAAAGTGTCGCTTTGCTTTTGCTTGAGGGATATTTCTCGGCGGTATGTAAAGGCAAGTCAAGGACCCATGGGCAGCATAAAAATCTGACACCAGGTTAGGCACCAACCACATGACACCAGGTTAGGCACCAACCACATGACACCAGGTTAGGCACCAACCACATGATAAAGGAATAAATTAATATTATATTGTTTGCCAATGCAACGCCCTGAGGATATTGCCCTGTAATACAAGCTTATTCATTGCATCCCATCCGATTTCAGTAATAAATCGTACATTTTCGCAAAATTAATAGTTAAACGTTTTCCAGCATCAAAACTGAAAATACCACAATTTCGTTCATCTGAACATTTTAAGCTGCAATTCAGTGAAGAATATACCTAAAGCGAATTGCTTTAATATTTTATCTCGTTCAACTACATAATACCAATCGCAGTCTACATTGTGAAAACAAATTGAAAACCATTATTTTGTAACGACTGAGATTTTCTCCATCTCTCGGAAATTCAATTGTTCAAGAATTCTTGTTACTATCCTGTAACTCAAGCCTACAGGTAGAGGGTAGATTGAAGGAATCGACTGGAAACTGAATTCTGTGTAAATCATTTAGAAAATGTATTTTGCTTTGTAACTTAAGTTCTGTAATTGGTTTGCTACGCCGTAGCTTCGTAGCTGGTTACGACGTAGCAGCTACGCAGTTGTAGGCGAGTAAACAATTTTTTTTTAAATTGTTTTTGTTTGGAAAATAAAAATAGTGCTACCTACCCGATGGAAACAAATGCGTCTGTAATGACGTATGCATCCCATCCTTGGAAAACCGAAACAAAGCAAAATTGAATCGTGGCAGAAATAGATATGACAATAGTGTTTCACCGGTTTAGCCTTTCCCAAGGACCTTTACTGCTACTACGTAACATCAAGCCAACATTCCCTGAAGGGTTAGGCAGAGGTGTGTACCCACATTTAACCTTTTTTTCACCAGTTATGTTTTAACATTGTCTATGGGACCACATCGTAATCTTAAAGAAAAATCAGCTGTCTCATACATTTGGTCAAGTAGGTACCGGAATTTTGCATGGGGCCGAAGTTGTTCGGTTTGATGGTCTGTGTCCTTGAATTTGACCAGGACGCAAAGCGACACCTTGTATTTCAGTCTTATGAAATATCGAGGTAATATGGATGAAGTCGCTTAAGTGTTCTTTATTAATCAAATTATGTCTTTAAAGGATTTTCCATCCATAAATATTTGTTAGATATACGAAGATGTTCCAACTTTGCATGAAAGGTAGGAAAATTCGTCAAACTCTAGGCTTCCAGTTACGGTGATAATTAACAGATGAGGTGGAAAAAGGCCGCTTTTTAACAAAGTTTGCTTTGAATCATGTCCTTGTTAAAGTATTTATTGGGCTCTTTGGATGTTGTCAAGGATGAAATATTTGATACAAAATACTTTCAATTTTTTATACATTGCCCTGGGAATAATTTTCTTTCTTCTTAGATTTTTCCTAATTCTTGATGAAGGTTGACGTTAAGGTTAACAACACGCTGCGACCTATAAGAGCCGAGCAGAATTAAACGGTGGTTAAAACAGCGGATCACAGTAAGTCACTCAAATAAAATCTGGCCGAGTTCGAGTCGAACTCGCGCATGAAAGGTTCCGTATCATCTTAGTAGGGCAGTCCCGGTAATTTATTATTTGTTGTTATAGCGACAACAGAAATACACATTCTGTGACAAGTTAAATTTAATAAAAATTAAAGTAATTCGTCGTTTATAATTCGTCAATAGTGTATTGGGTATCAAGCTCAGTGACCGAATTCGCAATACCACAATACGCTCAAAAACGAGAATCGCTGATCTGGGCAATAAGACTGCTGGATTGAAGTGGGAGTGAGCGGGCCATGTCTGTAGAATGCATCCGAACCGATGGGCCAGAGTCGCCACTCAGTGGGTGCCAGAAGACGGGCAGCGTCGCCGCGGAAGGCCTAGAAAACGCTGGCGTGACGACTTAGAAGCGTTTGCGATAGATTGGCCTGAGAGAGCCGCACGTAGAGAGGAGTGGAAGACTATGGGGGAGGCCTTTGTCCAGCAGTGGGACAAAACAGGCTAACAAAAAAAAAAAAAATCGTCATTTTGTGGTGGCAGCAATCTTGGATTTGAAATTTTTACAGCGTATGGTGTTCTACTATACGCTATAATAAATTACCGCTATATCAAGCATAGCTAAGAACAGTCCTGACTAATTCACCTTTAAAAAAAAACATATCCATTCGAGAGCTACGATACTACAGGCAGACACACAGAGAGACACGTCAAACTTATGTCCCCGTCGTTTTTGGGTCGAAGTTAAAAAATTCAACTACCTACCATATCTACTATAAAAAAACTAATAGGGAGCTAAGTATTAGGGTCCCGTACGTCACCCTTCGAACACGAAGCCCTAAAAATGAAACCTGTTTAAGCTATGAGCTCAGTTATCGTATCATCTTTTCGCTATTTAATTCCTAACTCAATATCCATACAAAAATAACCCTGATATAAAAACTTCCGTTCTCGGGCCAATCTTTATCTTTTGTAGCAAAAAACGTGACCCTGGCCCGAATCTAGTCTAAGCTGCATGGCATACACTTACATATGCATGTATATAGACACCAGTACTTTACATAAGCAGGTCAGGTCAACTCATATGCAGTTAACATTAGCATACCTAATTCTATACGAACTTGTTTAAGTGGCCCTCTTCGGAATTGTTTAGCTTGCTTTTTCTGGTCATGCCTGGTTTTTGAAAGCTTTACAAATATTTGGTATTTAACATTTTAAGCGACACTTCAAGCATAACTTCATCGTATCATTAATGTATTAGTCGTGGCCCACCTACGGCTGAGTATAAAGGGTGTAAAAAGACTCATCGCAATTTTTTTTGTTCTAGACCATACCTGGGAACTTTCTAGTTATGGAGATGTTGGGGGTCAATGTTCCAATTTTTTCACATTTTTTTTTAAATACGCGTTTTTAATGTCAGAACTTTACTTAAAACACCCCCTACAACCACACTATTAATTCCACCCACCAGCACAACGTTTTGAGAGCATTACATTGAATGCTACCGTAAAACATGATTTTTCACTCCAAAAAAAAGTAATTTCCCTGCAATCATTTTTGCGTAGGGTAATGTTTGCGTAGACTTGCTTAGTTTTATGTTTAGAATGCTTGGTTAATGGCTTCATGAATTCTGTTTACCCATTCTATTAGACCTCCTCCCTTTTGTGCTATACTTTCCAGGGGGTTTCAACGAAACTTCAAAATGACAAATAATGACTGACTTCTTTTGTTCATCTGTCATTTTGTCGATTCCACTTTCGAAGAAACTCATTTCTACGGTCATGCTACGCGGGAAGATCTGTACGAGACTCAATCATAATAGGATCTATCTAAGTACATAATAACTCTGTAATAAAAAATAGGTAATTCGATTAATAGCCGACCCCAAAATAGTCTGAAAAAGGATATTGAACAGGTTTTAAAACGATTTTCTACGAACGGTTTACCCGGTTAAAACTATAAGTACAACTAATAATAACTGTTTGTTCTGTTCCCTGTGCCCGGATTATGATCCGGATTTATTATCAGGGAATCAGAGTTCTGACTTTGTGCGATAAGTCCTGAGATACAAACTTTTCGCCATAAGAGTGGGCTATGAAAAGAGCGACGGCTTAGACACACATTATGAAACATATGACATCCGGGTATTTATCGCGAATTTACCTTTAATTTTATCCCGACGTTTCGACCGGATTGCACCAGCCGTGGTCGCGGGGAGACTGAAGCATTGGAGGTACCGCGACAGCAAAGTGAAGGCGTTTTTTCAACTACCCTCACTCATCTTCATAAATGTTAATTAGGGCCGGTTCACACTAGGACAGCACACTACACTAACAGTGTCCGTATATTGAGGCGATTTCACTTGACGAGTACACTTAGTGATCACTGGATTCCACGCTGAAGAGAGTTTGAAGCCGTCTTCGCGATTGAAATTAGGGTACTTCTTGATCTCAATCGCTTCCCGAACCATTCTCTTATAATAGTGCTTCTCATGGGCAAGGATTTTTGGGTTGTGTAACTCCATCCAGTGGTTGGGTCCTGAGTCTATCACATGCTCCGCTATAGCAGACTTGTTTGTTTGTCGATTTTTGACCGCTGCCATGTGTTCTTTGACCCTTTCAGCGACTGTTCGCTTCGTTTGGCCTATGTAGGAAAGTAGGAAATAAGTGAAATCGCCTCAATATACGGACACTGTTAGTGTAGTGTGCTGTCCTAGTGTGAACCGGCCCTAATTAAAATTTATGAAGATGAGTGAGGGTGGTTGAAAAAACGCCTTCACTTTGCTGTCGCGGTACCTCCAATGTTTCAGTCTCCCCGCGACCACGGCTGGTGCAATCCGGTCGAAACGTCGGGATAAAATTAAAGGTAAATTCGCGATAAATACCCGGATGTCATATGTTTCATAATGTGTTCTGATCGTGAAAGTTTAAAAAAGGCTTAGACACAGTCAAAATATCTCTATTTCAGATAGTATTACGGACCATATTAGCTCAATTTTAAAGTTATGTAAAGTCTGACAGCCAGTCCTACCAAGGTTTATCGTATTACCTAGTAGGTACTAATTGGGTTGTGGATGTGTGTTACTCTTTCACGAGAAAACTGCTGAACGGATTTGGATGATATTTTTTTGGTAGAAAATGCCAAGTTCGCCTTTGTACAGTTTTTAATTGTGCATAAAGATTTAATAAATAAAAAAAATGGCACACACATAGTTAATAGCCTGAATTAACACATATATTACTTTTTATTCCTTATTTATAGGACATAGCCGTACTCCACGCGGGCAAAGCCGCGGGCATGAACTATTTATTAGTAATGAGATGCAAAAGTGCTTAAATATATTTTCATGGTAATCTTGTATTAGTTGGGTTTTGACTCATACCTACCAAATACCTAACAAAAAACGTGTACTGCGTCAATCCCGAGAACTTAAAACTAAGTGTGGACTACGCACAGTTTCGCGATCATCATCAAAACTCAAAATGTCACATGGATATCTTTCGTTGTTTCTCATAAGTGACATTTGTGCGTCCCTTATCTAGGTGTTTCGACCATCATAATCTAAAGATAAAAAAATACAAATAATCTGTTGCACTCTCACCTAGAGGCCACGGTGGATGGAGGTCGCTCGATCTGGATTAAAATTCAGTGGCTTCCATTAGACTTCGCGCTTTGTTTGAGTGGGCATTAAACGGCCGCCATTTTGAATCCAACTTTTTTTTATTTACCAAGACTGCCCGCAAAGTTTCGCTGTGATTCCGATCAATCGTTTTAAGTTCAAAATGCGGTGTTGGAGCGATTTTTCATGTTTTGGTCGTACCTTTACCTGTGGAAGTTTAGTCATTAAGGTTGAAAATTGCGTGAAGGGTAAAGTACCTAAATATTGAAGTCTGTGTTTTGATGGGATACGAGTGTTTCATGATTTGGTGATTGTTGAATTGTATTTTATTTTGCAAGTATTATCATTAACCTAGCCTTTTCCCAAGTATGTTGGGGTCGGCTTCCAGTCTAACCGTAGCAGCTGGATACATGTTTTTTACATGGAGTGACTGCCTATCTGACCTTCCAGCTAGTACTGGGTAATACGATACCCCTTGGTAAGACTGGTTGTCAGACTTTCGGGCCACTGTCTAGGTACCTGTTTGTGGATTTCTAAGATAATTAATAACCTTGAAAATAACAATAATTCAACATGAATTTCACAGAAATCAATGGATTAATTATCGAAAACAAACTCAAAGTGGTTGCACATAAATTGAGTTAATCTACGGTATTGGAATTCCTTTGAATAGGTATTCCCGTCATTATTAACTGGTATTATAAATGTGCTTCAATATTACTGTGTGTTTAATGATGTTTATGAAGTCGAATGATAAGTGGCGCGCGCGCAGGTGACGCGACGGCGACGCGACGCGAAGGTGGGGTGGGACCGAGATAAAGACAAAAACACGCCAGTCCTCATAACATTGCACATGTATTGCACAAATGCACACATACTCGTTTATTGTTATTGTACTATTA
Organism: Xestia ashworthii; assembly: GCA_950022955.1. Lineage (NCBI taxonomy): Eukaryota > Metazoa > Arthropoda > Insecta > Lepidoptera > Noctuidae > Xestia > Xestia ashworthii. Next base: position 12,500,704 of record OX465570.1, on the reverse strand, counting down.
CATTCTTTGTACCAAGTAAAATTAAATTAAAAATTTAAAAAACCCCGACACAATGTACTAAAAGTTAAATAGAAAATAATTCGTTAATTCGCCATTTTGTGGTGGCGGCCATCTTGAATTCTATTAGTCAAGCCTGGGAGGGAGTTTTTGAATAAATACGTAATCCGCCATTTGTGGCGGCGGCCGTAATGGACTAATTTTTATCAAACATAGCTAAGAACACTCCCGACTAATTCACATTTCAAACAAAAAGAAACAAAATCCAAATCGGTTCATCCGTTCGGGCGGTACGATGCCACAGACAGACACACACACAGACACGTCAAACTTCTAACACCCCGTCGTTTTTGCGTAGGGGGTTAAAAAAACAGATTGAATCGCCATCTAAAGGTATAAGTTAACTATCGTCGTTCTCCTGCCCATAGCACAATGTAATTTGGGTCAGCACAGCGTGTCTTCTTCTAAAACATTGTGCTGATGGATGGATTGAATAGTACGGGGGTCGTGGAGGTGATAAAAGTCAAAATCTTGCAAAAAAAACTTGTATTTAAAAAAAACCTGTCAAAAAGTTGTAACGTTGACCCCCCATATCTCCGTAACTAGAAGGTTCCCGGGTATGCTGTAGAACAAAAAAAAAATGATCGTAGTGATGGGGAGAACAAGTGCCTTTCGGCTTCGTGGAGAGGTGTTTTACACCCTTTAGGTATATGTATTTAGAGGCATGTCTTCAAAGTGCTATTTATGATAACGCAATTATTAGAGATCTGCCTCAAGCGATAGAAATTCCTGAACATACTTAGACGGCATTTAAATTATTTGATAATAATACGTTAAAGGTGTACATGTACAATGTACGTGAGAAGTTTCTATGTAATTATATCAGAGAAAGCTCTTTAGATGTACTTACTCATTTGGATTAGAGATTCATGTAGAAAACTTGTGGTTTTTGTTCGCTACTGGGGTATGTAATATTTAGGTACTATACCGATAAAATGGGTGGAATAGGGATCCAGGGGTGAATGGAAACAAAACTTTGGAATGGATTTTACAGTTGAATTCACTTGATATGGTACCAACAAGTACTCTATTGTGTTAACTAAATGGCGGGCACGCGTCCTGCTATGCCACGCCAGGAATAATTTTGAGGGCTGCGTACCAGGAGGAATCTTCAATGCAAAGACGCTTTAAGATGCACACTATTTATTGTACAGCCTTGGGTACACAACCGTAGACATATTACTTAGTATCTTACTATAAAAGTTTGATAATTAACGAGAGGAAAAAAATACGTGACCGTGCAAGTTAGCTGTGAGTTGGCAAGGGAAGTAGGAAGTGTGACAGCATTGCCACTACAAAAACATTACAATATTATTGCCAAGTAATGATACTTAAATTTTAAATTTTTATACTTAACTAGCTTCTGCCCGCGACTTCGTACGCGGATCCTGTTGCTTATGCCAGCGACAACGGGGTCGTCAAAATCGAAGATCTGAAACGTCTGATGTCGAATTCTAAGAACCCGGGGACGGGAAAATAACGGATCTTTCTCACCTGAGCAACACATACCATTTGTTTCTTTTTGCCATTTAACAGCTTCACAAAAAGTACAATTTTTAGCCATACCTCCGATGGCGGAATATGTGGCGTATTCAATCACAGGAGACGTAAATGCACTGCGTGCCTTATCAACCCAAGGAAGGTCGCCATGCCCTTTTTTTTCGGTTGGGAAATAATCAAATAACTTCTCCAACTCTGGGCGGAGCGGGAGGGAGTGTCAGATTTTTACTGACTAAAACCCATCCATGTTCCTTCCTCGCCCTTTACGTTCCAGGGCCACGGTATCTCTTTCCAACAGTCCCGCAGCCCCGGCAGGCTTCGACCTTTGCGGGCCCCTCCCTTTATGCTGACATCTCTTTGAGGCGCACGTGGAACACGAACGCGCCGTCGACACGGCAGGTCGCCATGCCCTACGGCTATATCTTGAGACACATCCGGTTTTTCAGATGATATCGACATTCTGTTCAGAGAATGTCGACGTCGATCAGAATTCAAACGTTCGTTCAATGAACGTGCATCGCGCATCACGCATCACGTTCATCACTCGTTTCAAAAGACCTGTTAGTAGATGTGCGAATACGCTGAAAACTCAAGCCTGATTCTGTATCGGTAAACATTTCGGATTCGCTCACGATCAGCGGACAGTCGCGCATCACGTTCCGCACTTGTCTCTAAAGACCTAGAAGAAGCTATGCGTAGATACGCTGAGAACTCAAGCGCAATTCTCTATCCGTGAACGTCTCCGACTCGCGAGACAATGCGTGACGTTCACGATCAGCGGTCAGTCGCGCATCACGTTCCCTACTTGTCTCTAGAGATCTAGTAGTCGATGCGTAGATACGCTTGAAACTCAAGCGCAATTCTCTATCCGTGAACGGCTCCGACTCGCAAGACAATGCATGACGTTCACGATTAGCGGTCAGTCGCGCATCTATTCTTCACTGGTCTCTAGAGACCTGGATGTAGAAATACGCTGAGAACGCAGGCGTGCTTCGCGATCCGAAGAGGTTTCCACGGAGCAAGTTGCAGCCTGATGTTCTCGAACAGCATCAAGTCTCTCCTGACGCTCTTCGATAGATTCTTGGGATCTTATGATCCTCAATCTTTTAGCTCCTTTGGAACATTGGGAAAGATTTGACCTCTTTCTAGGCATGGTTATAGTTTTGTTGTGAAGATACCTGATCAATTGAAATCTAAGTAACTGCTCCCCTGCGTTACCGGGTAGGCTACCGAGTCACGAAGATAACTGGAAAAGGAAATTAATTTTACAACAGGTGTCCGAGATCTTCGATTTTTATAAGTCAACAGAGAGTGCTCATCAGATTGAACAACTTTTGCTAAGACGTCATTCTTATATGTGTTATGGTGTAGCTGGGCTCTTGGAGTTCCACAACAGGTGTTCCAGATCTTCGATTTTTATAAACCAACAGAGAGTGCTCATAAAATTGAACAACTTTTGCTAAGACGTCATTCCTATATGTTTTATGGTGTAGCTGGGCTCTTGGAGTTCCACATCAGATGTTCCAGATCTTCAAACTTATACTCTCAGCAGAAAATGCTCATCATGTAGAACAATTTTTGCTATGGTGGCATTTTTGTATCTCTTATAGTTTAGCTGGTCTGTTGCGGTTCTGCATCAGGTGTTCAAGTTTCCAAGATAAATTATAGCCTCATAGCTTCTGCCCGCGACTTCGTTCGCGTGAAGTTTTGATATCGCAACGCATCGCCTACTCAACGGAAGTTTAAACTGCTTTGTTCCCGCTTGCAACATTTCTTATTGCTGCTCCGCTCCTATTGGTCATAGCGTGATGTTATATAGCCTATAGCCTTCCTCGATACATGGACTATCCAACGCAAAAATAATTTTTCAATTCGAGCCAGTAGTTCCGGAGATTAGCGCGTTCAACCAAACAAACAAACAAACAAACAAACAAACTCTTCTGCTTTATAATATTAAGTATAGATTATAAAGGTACCTTGTTAGCAATATACAATATAAGTTCAGCGATAAAATCCCTTTCAAAGTTTTGTTTCCATTCACCCCTGGATCCCTATTCCCCCATTTTACGGTACTGACTGGCAGAAATCTGGGCACTTTCTCCATTGTCAGCGTTGCGGACGAATTTTTTAAACCTATCACTAATAATCACTTGTTTCGGTGAATTAAAACATCGTAAGGGCACCAGCATGACTGAAAGATATTTCTTGACGGAAGAAAAGTAAATCCGAGGCCCATGGGTGGCATAAAAACTCTGACATCAGGTGAGTCACTTAACACGATAAAAAAGAAGTATAGTATTAGACTAGATAAATCCAAGATATAGGGGTAACATACACCAGGGGAGAACCCGTTGCCCCAGTAGTGTTAACATTATAGGATTTATATTGGTGGTTCAAAAGCGAAAGGGAAAACAAAGGTCTGTTAAATTAAACAGACACGTGGTTCAAAAGATGAATAAAATAGGAGTAATATTCACCTGAAAAATGGACTGTATTGTATGACTTAAAAAGGACAATGCAACCAATTGGCCCAAAAATATGAAATTCAGTGTACATCGCTGAAACCTACGCCAAACGTTAGTACTAATCATCCATGACAACTTTTACTATGGGGCCAAATTCATCTATTCCAGGAAAAAAAATATACACGGTAACAAATGTTTCAAAAAAGTGTCGGTTTTTATATGACTCAATTATAGGTTTTGTTTATTTTAAACAGGTTTAAAATATCCCCCTAATGTAATTCGTAAAGGTTTAAAGGCATACAGAAGTAATTCGCTGATGATTTCATTTTTTAATGGCTAATTCCTGTTAAACGAGCCAAATTGTTCAGAATATAAGAGAAGTGTTGGTGCTAACTTAACAAAAATAATGGCCCGTGCTGTAAAACATACGTATAGGAATAATGGGCGCGCTTCGTCACGTCGCGCGCGTCGTCGCAGCGTCAGGTAGCAGTTAGCGTACCCGCCCCTCGTCTCCCTCCCGCACCACTATATTGCGGCAATAGGCTTGTGTCCTAAAAAAATCTAATTAGTCCGTCAGTTAGATTATAAAAAAATATTTGACCCGTATTTTTTCTTTTGTTACATAAACCAAAATTGACGAAGATACGACGCTTTTAAAATTCGCAATACGTCACGCCGTGCTATAGTTTTTAGTGCGTTGTGACGTCACGAGCCCCCACTCCCGAGTTGGAATAGAGTCCCAATAGAGGAATTTGATGAAGCAGAACTCCATTACTGGACAGGTCGAACGCGGGATGAATTTATTAGAATTTTAGAAGTGACACCCCCTTTGTCTAGAAGAACTAGAAAACCTCTAAAACTGTATTAGGTATCTTCCTATCTAAAATAAGAACTGGAGAAACTGATGATAGATTGGCTTCTATATTTCACATGACGCGTCAAAATCTAGAAAAGAAATTGAACTTAGCTAGGCAATGCTTAACCGAAGATTTCGTGCTTCTACATTTAGGTTTTAACCATATAAGTCGCGAACAAGCTGCAAGGCGAAATCTTCTATTCCCGAATACATTATTTGGCAGGCCGGATTATTCAAAAGCAATTGTTATTTGCGATGCTACATATATATACGTCCAAAAAAGCACGAACTTTGCATTTCAGAAAGACACTTACAGCCCACATAAATACCGAAATCTTTTAAAGCCATTTATGATTGTCACTTGTGACGGATATATTTTAGAGGTTGAAGGTCCATACTCTGCAAACAAAAATGATGCTACTATTTTAAGGGAGCTATTAGAGAGAGAAGGTTTTTATTTTAGACAGAGGCTTCCGTGATGTGGTTAGTAAGTTAGAAACCTATGGTTTTATAGGTGTAATACCAGAGTCAAATAGTGGACGAGCATCGCAATTAACAACAGTACAGGCCAATAAGTCAAGGTTGTGTACAATATGCCGTTGGCCCGTTGAGGTCGTAAACGGGAGATTTAAAAGAGACTACAGATTGTTTCGACAGACTTCCTTTAATAAATCCATGTTGCACATGTTCGAGGACTTCAGGATTGCTGCAGCACTAATTAATGCTTTTCACATACCTCTCGTGGATAATCGTCATGCTGAAGAATTTCTTGAAATAATAAGAAACAGAGTCCATGTTCCAAATAGATTGGCAGATTACGTGGACGAAAATAATTTAAATAGACAGAGAACGGTCTTCTTTAATATTTGGGGGATTTACCTAATCTTCCTCAGTTTCCTGTATTGTCCGAAGATGAATTAATGTTGTACTCGGTAGGCACTTACCAACTAAAACTTGCTGCGAGCTATTATAGCGAGCATTTCCGCGGAGGCGAATACATTATTGAAATATGTGCAGATACGCAACTAAGAGGCTTAGATGAGTTTCAATTGCCATTTGAGAATGTTTGGTTACTAAGAGCGCGTATTAAAAGCCGACACAGCAATTCTAGAAAATATTTTTGCTATATATTAATAGATGGTAACTCACAAGGAAGAAATTGTATTAGTAACTATTTTTGTAGTTGTTTGACGGGCAGGAGAACTATTGGTGTTTGCGCTCATACAATGACCATAGTATGGTTCCTTGCGTGGGCCAGACATCAAGGCATCATTCACCGCCCTGCCCTTTATTTGGATAGCGTTATAGTTGATAATGATTAGTAGTCATAATAAATGCTATCTGCGTCTATTGAACTATGTTGTATTATTTTTGATTCTGAATATCCTATCCTACATCCTATTTAGGTGTTCTATTGTTCATATGTTTACAATTGGCGATATTTATAACAAACAAAACCTCTAATTAAGTCATAAAAATCGACACTTTTTTCAAACATTTGTTACCCTGTAAATTTTTTTTCCTGGGATAGATTTATTTGGCCCCATAGTAAAAGTTGTCATGGATGATTACTACTAACGTTTGGCATAGGTTTCAGCTATGCACAACAGGTGTCATTTTTTGGGCCAGCGGTCAAAGGAAAAGTTGCATTGTCTTTTAAAATGCGAACTTATTTTTTAAAGATGGCCTCAAAATATATGGAGATAATGGCTAGCTGAATGGAGCTGATATTTTCGTATTTCGATCAGTGACTAAACAGGAAAGGGGTTAGGGCGTTAGAAGGATTGCAGAACACTTACGCTTGTCCAGCTCTCACCGTTATTTTTGAGTTTCTTGATGGCGAATCTTCTTCCGCGTGCACGCGGTCACAAATAACAAAAATATTGTCCTTGAGGGTTGCTTGAGTCTCCACCACAGTAATTCCACTTCACCGATATTACGACAATAGCGAGATCACTAGTTAAGAGTTAGATTTGGCCAACAAATTATTTGAAAATCGATTTTTTCTTCTAATGCGCACGCGCCATTGCGACCGGACGAAGGTTGCAAAGCGAAGTGAAGTGAGGTACGGGGGAAGGATTCGGGATGGGACATGTCACTGACTAATAAATACGATGAAAATAGTAAGGTGTATCAAACAATATCGAACATATATACAGACGCAAAGAACAGTTAGTTTATTATATCACTCCATAGTTATTAGTAAGATTCATCTACTCCTAGGAAAACATCGAAAGGAAACTAGCATGCCTGAGAGATATTTCTCGACGGCACGTAAAGCCAAGTCAGAGGCCATGAACCGCATAAAAACTGTGACACCAGGTTAGGCACTAGCAAACGATAACGAAGACTCTAGTAACAGACAGACAGGCTAGTATATAGATAAAAGGAGAATAACCAAATTGGTCAAAAATTTATAAAAAAATTAAAGCCAACCCTGGGGGCAGCGATATTTTTTTTTTGGACCAGACCTAACTTTTTTGGTCATTCTCCTTTGCCGCTGAAATTGATATCTTCCTAATTCAAAGCAAATTGTGGGTAGCAATAGAACAGACACCGAAAAAGATCCCGTCATTCATTTGTTTTATATTTAAAATGAAGGGTCTTCATATTTACAAAACGAAACACGGGACCGAAAACCTATCAATAACAAATGAAAACTTTTGACAGCGGCCGATAACGTTAAAAGTTGTACCGTTGTTGTACCAATTTTAATATTAATAGCAGTTATATTTTCATATCAAAAAATCATCTATACTATTTCTAAACTTAATATTATAAAGCTGAAGGGTTTGTTTGTTTGTTTAGTTAAATGCGGTAATCTCAGAAATTACTGGTTGGATTTCAAAAAATACTTTTGTGTTGGATGGCCCATTCATCGAGGAAGGTTATAAGCTATACAACATCACGCTACGACCAATAGGAGCATACATGAGAAATGTTAAAAAACAGGGAAAATTAATTCCTTTTTTGAGATTTTTCTCTCTTATGTGACGCAGAAGTTGCGTGGGTCATCTGGTAAACGCGGGTAAACGCGTAAAAGCGGGTAAATCGGGTAAACGCGATTCGACCTCGCGTACTACCGTCAACCAAGCATTCTGTCTTTCAAACTAAGTAACTTTAAGCAAAAACTATTGCTGGGAAACAACTTTTTTTTTGGGGTTAAATATCACGTTTTATGGTATAACTCAATGTAACGCACTCAAAATATTGTGCGGATGGATGGATTGAATAGTACGGGGATCGTAGAGATATATTTAATGTAAAAATCTTTCGATAAAAAGATGTATAAAAAACCTTATCAAAATCTTGCAACTTTGACCTCCAATATCTCCGTAACTAGAAGGTTCCCAGGTATGGTGTAGAATAAAAAAATGATCGGAATGACGAGGAGAACAAGTGCCTTTCCATTTGGGGATGGAGTTGTGTATGGAAAGCCCTTAATTTTCGAAGTAAAAATCACAAAATTTATTAACTGGCGCATGGTTGAAAGCTAACGCAACGATGTTGTTTGAATTTCCATCCCTAAGGGGGTGAAAAAAGGCATGAAATTTTGTATTTAAGTTAAAATCACTAATATCATGAAAAATTACTTTATCACATAAAATTATCGTCCGTAAGCCGTCCATACAGGTAACCTTTTTTTTTCAGTAATGGCGGTTATTTACAAAAATACTTTGTTAAAATTTCAAATGGGTGGCTATTAAAGTTCTAGAGATACTTTGTGAATGACTGTCGCACAGATAGCGTAAGCGGTTCCCAGGCAATGGCACCCGTTCTCACCGCTAAGGTACCCTTGAAATGTTTTCGACACCAAATTAAAAGAAAGAGCCACTCCATGATTTGAATGGTTATAAGTGTTTTGTTTGACAATACTTTGGCTCCATCAGCATTTTATTACGACGAAACTAGAAGGCTTTCCTCGTTACCTTTGATGGAAAGAAAACAACGTTTTTATAAAAGAAACTCCTATTTTATTCTTCTTACATTGTAACTCGATTCTTTTAGTAATGGAGGTGGTAGACTTTGTTTTTGATAAAATTAAATGATATTTTATTGATGTTATGATATTTTAAGACACTTTTATTTATTTTTTATTATTGCAGGGCAAAGGCGGTCCTTTTTCTTTCCTATTTTTCCATTTTTCTCTTTCTAGAACTATTTCAGCCCAGTCCTTTAAGTGGGATTTCACGCCATCTCCTTCAGGGCCTGCCGCGTCACTGATTCCTGTTCTTGGGAACCCAATTCGTAGAAATTTTTGCCCAATTCTGATGCGATATGCGGTAGGTATATGTGGTGCATGAGGTGTGTGTGGCATACGTCAGCAATTTGGGTTTTGAAACGAAGTTTACTTGTACCTCACACGATTTAATTTTGACTCCGATCATACTTCGTTGCATTGCTCGCTGACAGACCCCGAGAGTTGATATCGATGAAATTTTAAAAATAGAAATTTTTTTTGAAAACTTTTAGTAAAGCTCCTGTCTCGATTAGGCCTGAATTCTTATCGCGCTGACGGTCGGTCGCACACGGTTTGTCACGTACGAGTATATAATTGTATTCTATACAGCACCATACTGCGACGATGACATCAGCGGCAAACGACAGCTGTATTTTGTTCTCGCTGACGTCACGACCGACCATACGCGACCGACCATCAGCGTGACAAGAATTCTGGCCTTAGGTTACTAGCATCACAGCTTGTTTTTTGTAAATCACCAATAATGCATGGAGATAACTCATCATTTATAAATAACTAGCCGACCCGACAGACGTTGTCCTGTTAACTATGAATATTGAATTCGAATTGACCTATTACCTACCTACGCAAACCTACCTACTTACAAAAAAATTGAAAAAAAAAAACTATCCTATGTCCTAAGCTACCTCCCCACCAATTTTTAGCCAAATCGTTTCAGCCGTTCTCGAGTTATAAATAGTGTAACTAACACGACTTTCTTTTATATGTATTGTAACGTTTTAGTGTCGCAGTAACGTTAGGCGTCACTGTGACGTTTTTGTAGGTGATTTGATAGTCCACGTTAGTGGTGGAGCTACAAAATTGAATGCGTTAGATAGTGGTAGGTAGAAGTTAAATAAAAACATACGTTACAAAAATATTCTTATATTACAGATTTAGTAACTACAAGCCGGTTGAGCCGGGTATGGGTCTGATATCGAGCGCGCGAGGAGGTTAGAACCGCCTATAGAACACTACTGTCCTGCAGGTCTTCCAGACGTAGGTAGCGGGGACTGGAGTAGATGGCCAGGGTCCCGTAGCGCCGCAACAGGGTCGTCCAGCCACTCCCCTGTGGCGACGGCGGTCTGGTATTAGTAACCGCTTCTGGAGATTGCGTCGAGCAGCGCTGGCAGGCGCGCTGGTGTTGGTGCAGCACAATCACAGCGCGGTTAGACGCGCCGGGCTGACACCGGGGTGCGCAGGTGTATGTAGCCGTAGGTTAAGAAGGCAGGAAGGAAGGAACCCTGGAACGAGCCGGTTTGTCCGGTTAGGTGGTGTCCGGACTCGCGCAACCGACTGCCACGTCCCGACAACCGTAGGCCTAGAAGCCTACGTGAACAGCAGTGAGCTGGCATCCATTTGTTATCGGGATGAGGCAGCCTAGCGGATGCGTCACAATAAAAAGACATAGCAATCGTAAATGAAAAGAATGATATCCAAGTGTGTAGGTAGATGAATAAAAATAATAGACTTTCTTTCCACTTAGGAATCTAAGCCACAGACAGACCTGGATATCCTCGACTCGTTACAGACAGTGAGAGATCAAGATTAAGAGGATTGAGTACGGACGACGATTAACTTTTAGTAATTTAGAAAAGTGTTGTAGGTAGATCAAGTTCAATCGTCGTACGCACAGAAACACTGATGGTACAAGGTTTGCAGTTTAATTATTACAGAGATGTTACAAAGGCTAAGACAATAAAATATGAGCGGCGAAGAAATAGATGTTTGCGAAACTCACCCGACTGGGGTTGTCACTTCACTGAAGTTAATAATTAAAATAAAAGTTGAGACCACAATAAGATGTCGTTCGTAGATGATTTAAAAGTAGTGGACACTGTAGCTCTGTTCCCGTCAAATGAGCTGACCGGCCCTTTTATAACCTATTGCCGGATCTTTCTAGAAGTAATTAGTGGAAGGAGAATACAGCCAATCACAACGTAGCTGTCATCGCGATTGTGTTGCCAGAACAATTTCTAAAGATTCCACTTTAATTGTGGTGTTGCAAGTTTTTTTACTTTATAATTAAGTTTTTTATTTTTATAGTTTATTAAGAATAAACGTGCAACGTTACAGTATATATATCTATATCTATATAAATATAAAAGTAAATATAGATATGTTCTAAGACTATCCGTAGGTACGTAATTATATAAAGGTACCTACACCATACTCCCACGGTGCGAGGTTACTAGCCCCGTGGTTCGCCGCAGGCATTATTAACATTGATTCAAGTATACATACTCGTATCATAGTGGTGACTAATTGGGGCGGCGCAGTCTCTAGATTAGTCAGTGGGCATGTGATGGAGTTTTAGAGCGAATTAAACCAATAAATTTGAACGTGATTAACACATTTAAACCGCGTTCAAGAGCTGTATGGCTGACACTGACTGCTCTTGGATGCTGTTCAAATGTGCTGAACGCGTTCAATTTCAGGGTGCCTTTCACTTCTTTCCAGTAGTATCCATCGTAGTTTTTGTTCAGCAGCTTAAATATCAACATAGCGACGGAATAAAGGATGACCCACGCTAGGCCGTATCGTCCGTAGCACGGTCAACTAAATATTACATAATGTTTTGTATGAACACACTCACGCTATACACACTCACGCTATACCGAGCGGGAACAGAGTGACGGTCGAGCAACGGACAATACGATACAATACGGATCTATCCGCGTCTCTCACACGCACTCGTCTGCAGACGTGCGCAAGAGAGACGGATAGATCGGAATATACGGACGAAGCGTTAGGGAGTAGGGCCTCTGATCCGACACAGTCTAGCGTGAGTCATGCCTTAAGAAGTGATCGTGGACGTGGTATAACATCGACTAACTGTCATCATCTGTAATGATTTGATCCTACGACGTTCCTTTGGAGTGACAGTCATCGACCAGTGTCAGTCTTATCCGACATTTTCGGTGTTACCAGGTAAGGATTGGCTGCGGGCATCGGACGCCAGACACTCTTCATTACACTACCTGTCACCTTACTTGTCAACAAAACGCGCCATCAAACCGATTAAAAAACATTTGTAGTACTTTCGCAAATACCCAAAGCAATAACAGAGAAGCAATCTTATATTTACTTACACTAAGAAATTCTAAAAGAAATTGAACAACGTAAGCATATTTAATCTCATCATTTACTAAACATACGAATAAAGAAGAAAGATCTCGAAACGAAACAAAGATTACCCTTTACGGTAAAGTAAATATACCTCTTTGTAACTGTATAATGTGAATAAATAAAGGTTACATTTTCCTTCGTAAATTACGTACATTAAATTTACTTTGAGAATGCCATCTTCCGTTACGAATTTAATTTTTTTTATGTTGCCACCAAAATCAAATTTAGGCGAGGTTTAATTTATTGGAGGTTTAATTGATTGCTACTTAATTATGTTGACGTTACATCTTGGTAAAATTATGTCTATTTTGGGAAATGTCTTGAAGTTTTTAATTTGTACCTGGGATTTAGGCTTATAAATCGAGAAAAAAACCTTGCTATCTCCCAATTCACTACGACGATATCTTGACGTACTTCATTTTTGTATTCTTACAATACACGGTGATTTTTTAACTAAGAAAAGTTGCTATCTAGAAAATTCAAACAGTAAAATGTTAATTACATAAAATTATACGTATTCATAAAATTCTGCGCCTTTCCACCAAATATACAGACGTTAGCACATCAAGCTACTACAATCTGTCAAACTTCTTTAATAGATTTTCAATTTTGTCGCTAAAACAATAGGTTCAAGGTTGACTGGGAAAACTTGACAGTTTCAGGGAGCTGGATACGCTGGCTGGCTGTCTGTAGATAAAATTATCATTCCAATAATTTCCACAAATTTTTTTAATGTGTACGTTACAAGAAGTGAAGTGGTGACAAGATAGATTCATCAATTGACGCCCAACGAACCAATTTCAACGATACAAATAGCCATCCTTGAGAGCAGCGGTGGCCCAGTGGTGGCGGCCCCGACTTACGAATAGTAAGACTTACGAATAGTAAGTCGTGGGTTCGAACCCAGGCAGGCGCATTACTTTGTGTTATTTATTTCACCACCACTACTCTCAAAAACGGTGAAGGAAAACATCGTGAGGAAACCGGCATGTCCTAGAACCAAAAATTCGAAGACATGTTACATCTACCAACCCGCACCGGTCCCGCGTACGCGTGGTGTATTATAGCCAATACGCAAAATACGCGCTTTGACGTGGAGTTGCCGACAAAGGCCCATTGAACAATACAATACAACGGCCATCCTACAAAAACACTTCCTTAATTACAAGTTAACATCACTGTTTACAGCACAAGTGTTGTTTTTCACGACTGAGGGCAATTTGGAGGCAGATTACATCGGGATCGGATCGAATAAGTCCGTACTTACTATGACCGAGGGCTATAATTCCCCGCATTGCAGACAGCGCTGCAACAACCATGTAGTGAGAACGAATTTTAAGTTATAAGCTTATTTACTGTGCTGAATGATTACAAAACTTATATTTTCACTTATAGGATATGTTCCGTGATTATTTGTTATTTTCGATTTTGGTGGCAAAAAAAAACAAAAATTTATTTCAAGTAGGCCAGTTACAGGCACTTTTTAACTGTCGAAAAAAGCGCCATGATCGTGGGTTGACTGGAGAATGCTGGTAGATGGTAAATAAATTGTTAGGAGCAGACAAATACAGGGTGTAAACCACCTCATCACAAAGCCGTTAACCAAGCATTCTGTACATCAAACTAAGTAACTTTACGCAAAAAATATTGCGGGGAACAACTTTTTTTTGAGGTTTTAAATCATGTTTTTGGTAGAACTCAATGTAACGCACTTAAAACATTATGCTGATGGATGGATTGAATAGTACGGGGGTTGTGGAGGTGTTAAAAGTCAAAATCTTACAAAAAAACTTGTATTTAAAAAAAAAACTTGTCAAAAAGTTGGAACTTTGACCCCCCTGCATATCTCCGTAACTAGAAGGTTCCCAGGTATGGTGTAGAACAAAAAAATGATCGCAATGATGTGAAGAATAAGTGCCTTTCGGCTTCGTGACGAGGTGTTTTACACCCTATAATCTACCGTCTTTCTTTGTATTTTGCTACGCGCACTATTGGAGAGATGGATTCAAATTGTCTAGTAGATGGAATCCAGTTTTAAGTGTGCTCAAAACACTTAGTGCAGCCGCCATCTTAGTAATGTTTAGTCTCGGTATGAACTGACCCTTAGTGACAATAAGGTTTGGTTTTAAACCGTGAAAGCTTAAAACAGAGTCAACATAACAACAACCCATATTGGTCCGTGGGTAGTTGACCACCCATTACATAGTTGTCCTCATGGAGTTTCCTCCATGCCTCGGAAAGTACAATAAGCCGTTGGTCCCGGCTGTCATTTGTAGATCTTTGATAGTCGTTAAAGGTAGGTAGTCAGTAGCCCGAACGTCTGACAACCAGTCTTACCAAGGGGTTTTGTATTACTCAGTACTAACTGGGTTGTGGAGGTCCGATAGGCAGTCGTTTCGTGTAAAACAATAGTATTCAGCTGTACAATATACTTGATTCCTTTTTCATTAGTTTGGTATAGGAAATTCATTGTTATTTTACGAAAAAGTTTTAACTACATATTTTTTTTAACCCGCTGTCTCCCACATCTTACACCACGGTCTATAGGACCGAGCGGCGCTGGTTTGATTACCGTTTTCCGTGCACCACGATCAACTGTTGTAATTTGCTTGCTATCATAAAACCAAACGCCCTTATTTGCTACACGGCAATATATTATTATTTGTGTACAGACTTTACAGCCCCTGCCTATAAATCGTGGAAAATGCCGCTAGAAATGTATAGCGAAGCGCTTCAAGCGATGTTTTATGCTGTAGCTGGAATAACATGAGTTTTACAGTCTATTGTAGTCTACGTTTCTGATAAATAGTCCAGTATAGCGTATACGATAATGTAAATAGGCTTACGCTAGTGATTTTTATTAGTGTTTGAACGCATTTAAATGTGAATAAACTATCCTACTAATATTATAAATGCGAAAGTTTGTAAGTATTTATCTATGGATGTATAGATGTATGGATGTTTGTATGGTTGTTTGTAAGGTTGTTTGTATGAATGTTTGTATGGATGTTTGTATTGATGTTTGTATTGATGTTTGTATGGATGTTTGTGTTACTCTTTCACGCAAAAACTACTTAACGGATTTGGCTGAAATTTTGCATACAGGTAGTTTATAACGTAGATTATTACATAGGACTTTATGATGTACAATATTTATATATTACATCTAAAACTATATATAATTACATAGGATACTTTTTATCCCGGTATTAAAATCCCATGGGATAGTTATCAAACTTCACGCGGGCGAAGCCACTGGCAAAAGCTAGGTAGTTTTATATTAATGAGAGAGTTTACGAGGATAGATGGATGGATGTTTGTTATTTTAGCCGACTTCCAAAAGGAGGAGGTTCCCAATTCGACGGAACCTTTTTTTATGTATGTTCCCCGATTACTCAAAGATGGCTGGACCGATTTGGATTTTTTTTTTTCGTTTTAAAGGGTATCACTTCTTCTTCTTCACAGGTGGACCCATAATCATCAAGTCAGGATCTGATGATGGGATCCTGGAGAAATAGAGAGAACTCTTCAAATTTTATAGGCACACATGAAGCGATTTGGGTAGTTTTCGGAAGAGTACTATCTCAAAGTGGTCCCATTTCAATTTGGTGAAGATCTGATGAAGAACTTCGGAGATAGGCAACGGAAGTCCTCAATAAATGATAGCACATGGACTGGGATTGCCGAAGTCTATTCTCTGTCTATTGCTTACACCAGTTCATAACATAACATCACGCTGGTACGCTGTGAAGGGGTAAACACAATTGAACAACTAAAAAGTGAAAAATAAAAACTTTTTTGCAAAAAATAAAACCGACTTCAAAAAACACATGTTCTTAGAAGTCGGTTTTTTTCACTCAAAAACTACTGACCGGATTTGGATGAAATTTGGCACATAGATAGTGTATAGCCTGGATTAACACACAAGATACTTTTTGTCCCAGTAATATTATCCCGTGAGACAATTACCAAACTCAAAGCGAACGAAGCCGCGGGCAAAATCTAGTAAACCGTAAGGATTATCACCGAAATGTTAAGGCCCTTTTTATTAATACGATAAACAATTCAATTAAGAGCTTTTAAATAAAAAAATCTGTCACCGAGGTAGGTAGCTCATAAAAATATTGAAAATGTTTGGCAAAATATTGTAATGCCATTTAGAGTTCACATGTTCCTTTGTCCCTTGATAACCCTCCCTTATTGATATTAAATCAGAGGCCACTCAAATTCAAAATACTAAAAATATATAAACGTAAACTGAACGTGGTCCCTTGTTAGAAATTTATTGCCAAAGCCAGATATAAAAATCGTTCGTCTACATTCTACCATTCGTAACGTTTTCACATTTATTTTCGTTGGGTTATGATATTTTAAAAGGCTTAAAAGGGTTGCCTGTTGCTTTGTTTTTTAATTTAAATAATTTATGGTATACAGGTTTGCAAAAACGGCGATATGATGAATTTATGCAATATTTTTCCGAAGGTAAAAAGGTTTGGCCCCTGTAAAAAATCCTTTTTCAGTGATTTTTTAGGGTTCCTCAAACGGGATTAACGGAACCCTTATGGGATCATTTTGTTCTTCATTTGTCCGTCTGTCAAGAGCCTTTTTGTCTTGAACGCGTCTCCACGTTTAGCTGAGTATATCAAATACTCAGCTATGCTACCCCTTGCAGTAATGAAAAAAAAAAGTTTAAGTCGATTTCATTCGAAGCAATGTCTTGCAGCACAAAATATCTGAAAATCGGAAAATATCTGAAAACCGTAAATATGCATATATATGTCACCGTAAAATTGTCAAATACGTTATATTACAATATAACGTGTATCTCTCTAGCGATATTGTAAAGTCTCGAATTATTGTCAACTGAACATACGGAAGTATCTCTTGCCCCCATAAACGGGACTTGGGGCACCCCCCCGTTAGGTTAGTTAGGTTCCTTTAAACCCTGCACTCGGAAATAGGGGCCCCGCGAAGTGAGGCTCCGTCGACTACGCATTTTAGGGGAATATAAAGTGTTTTAAGGTTAGGTTATATTAATCCATATTTCTCAGGAATGGTACAGTATCTTTTCATGAGAGTGGTACCACTGGGCAAGGAGGACCCCTCCTTCTCTCCGCACCGCGTGAGTTGACTACCATCGCATGCATTTCACGGAAAATAATGCGTTTTATTGTAAGCAGTATGTTCATTTGACAATAATTCGAGACTTTACAATATCGCTAGTGATATTACAATATAACGTATTTGACAATTTTACGGTGACATATATATGTATATATACATATTTACGGTTTTCAGATATACGTTCTACTAAGATCTACGTACGTATATATATACGTTCCATTCTAGATCATCGATTTCTATCAGACGTGTTCGAGGTTAAGAGAATGCCCATTTTGTAATATAAAAAAATGTTGTTTAATAACAAGTTTATACAGAACCCTCGTTGCACGAGTCCAACTCACACTTGGCCGGTTTTTTGTATGGCAACATCAAGAAGCAACAAAAAGAAAGATGAATTACCAAAATATTGTTGTTATTATTGTGTTTCTGTGAATAGTGAACGTTTATTCCCCTACAAAAATATATCTTAGAACTGATATAACAAAGATCCTTCGAAAAATATTAGGTATAAGTTGTTTCCCGTGAAGATGAAATAATAATAAAATGTTGCCAGCACAATTCAACAATAATAGTGACTCTTTTTTCTTTATTTTGTTTGGGGGAAAAGAAGACCTGTTGCTTACTTTATTTATTTTTGTTTTTCAGAAAGATTTACTTAGTTTGAAATTCAATTTCGTTTCAGTTTATCGCATTCCATTTGCGAGTACAGTTATTGTGAAAGTATTTAAGTATTTTCATTGTTTTTGTTCTATTCAAGCTTTTGTATTTAAAGTTTATATTTTTTTGCTGGAAATGGCTGGAGATTAAACCACTGGGTTCATTGAAATGGAAATGGAAACCAAGATACTAATCACTATTAGTAGTGACATGAGGATTAGTAGATTCTTTCTGAGAGCTACTAATTATTATTCAAAGTTCACTCTTGGACCTTAAATCTATGGTTGTATTATGTTCGAAGGTAGAGGATGTCCCCCATGTACGGACATGATAAAGTCTCCATATATTCAGGTTATGCTTATTTAATAGCATCAGCTGGTCAGCCTGTTACTGTCCCACTGCTGGGCAAAGGCCTCTTCTCATACAGAGAAGGCACGAGCATTGCTCACCATGCTTTCTCAAGACGGGTTGGCGATTTCAGATTTCATTTCCTTTATGATACAGGGTGTAAATATACTCCTAAAGAAGCCATAAACAAAGCAGTCTGTACATCAAGCTAAGTAACATTAAGTAAAAATTGTTGCTGGAAAACGACTTTCTTGTTTGGGGTGAAAAATCATGTTTTGTGGTAGGACTCAATGTAACGCACTCAAAATATTGTGCTGGTGGATGTATTGAATAGTACGGGGGTCGTGAAAGTAAAAATATTACATTAAACACATGCTATTTTGATCTCCGTAACTAGAAAGTGAAGGCGCGAATGGCGGGCCACTCAATATATGGAAGGTACTGAGCAACCGGGGCGATAGTTGGTTGGAGAGCAGGAATAAAAACTCGGAGTTAGGAGCAAACTATATATTTAAATGAAAATTTATGAACAATTTACAAACTTTACAATGACTTTGGAAAATATTTTTATTACACAAAATTATGAAAATATACTTATTATAACACGACATGATTTTTTTTAGTAAAGAAGTGACAGACACAATGAAAAGTTAAAAAAATTGAGTGACGCTGCACCGGCTAGTGACATACGCGCGGCCTCGCGGCGTTCATAGTAGTGAGTTTGGCACCACAAAGGTTTCCTGGTATGGTCTAGAACAAAAAAATATTGTAATGATGAGGAGAAAAAGTGCAAAGCCTATATAGGCGTCTCATAACAGCACGCCTAATTGCGTCAAACGGGTAGAAGGTGTACTATATAGGACAATATTTATACACAGTTATGTGCAAGTAGAGGGGACATAATTATGTTTAGAGGGGTACATATGTTAATGCGCATTTTACTGAGTATTTTTTAACGGTAAACACTCAAAAACAACCTAAGAATTACGATCAGAACTCACTCCCCCCCCCGGAATACTGAAACGTCCTCGTCACTCAAAATTTAAGGGCTGCTTAACATTTGAGCAGTTTCCAAGCTTTAAAATTTAATTTTGTATGGCCAAACGTCACTTTTGAGTATCTGTTGAATATAGGTGCTACCTACTTAAATTTAGGGTGGCGTTTTAGTTTACAGGGGTGAGATCAACAGAAACATGAACGTCCACTAGTCCACTGCTGGACTGGTGGGCTTCTCCAGAGCTGCGCCACAACACAGAGAAAAGTTGTTCCATTCAATATCATCATCATCATCTGCATAGCCTTTTCTCAACTATGTTGGGGTCGGCTGCCAGTCTAACCGGATCCAGCTGAATACATGTAGAATAGATGGAGTTACTGCCTATCTGACCTCCACGATACAGTTAGTACTGGGTAATACAATACCCCTGGGTAGAAATGGTTGTCAAACTTTCGGGCCACTGACTACTATTCAATTCAAAATTATATTACAAACTAGCTGATGACCGCGTACAAATTATATATTAAAACTTTCCTCGAGAACCACTCTATCCATTGGTGAAAACCGCATGAAAATCGGTGCAGCAGTTTTTGAGTTTATTGCGAACAGGCAGACAGACGCGGCGGAGGACTTTGTTTTATGTACTACAAGTAGTGATAGTGATAAAGGAAGAAAAGTATCCTTTCCAGAAATCCACATCTACACGACGCCAAACGCCCGACGTCAAAACGACGACATCAAATAAATATTTTTTCTTTCTTTCTTTCTTACTTATAACTCCTGTCTCCGTTGTAAGCAATACGTATCATTGAAAAACCCGGCTATCACAACACGGTCTATGCAAATAAAAGGCTTACCAAACCATACAGAACCCTGATCCAAAAGCTGTCCTGGTATTGTATGCCAAGAGACTATAGTGGATGAGTGCTTCTTTGTAACGAACCTCCAGATTGGATTCCAATCCTGCAGGATTAAACAATAGATAGATATGTTGTGTTGTTCCAATATTGGGTCAAATGTTTGGAAGGTCTATGAATGTTTGCGTGGCGATTCAAGGAATCGTCGTGGGTAAGGAATATTAAATTTTTGCTTTGGTCCTATATTGGGTGTGGCATATGGTATGCGTTGTTTTTTTTAATATATTACACTTTAATGTTCAGGTAGCAGCTGGGCAAGATAGATAAACAAGATTGAAATAGAAAAATACAAGAAAAGGGTTTTATCTTAATAATAAATCGTTATTTTTGGAGAAAATCACTTCTGAATTTTAACTAAGTGTATCTAACGTGGAAATAATTATCGTAGATTTGCTCAGTTCATGAAATTCTCGAGTATGAAATAATCTTTTCGATCTTTACAAAAAACCTTGCTCATTTCATGAAAAGCCGCGCGTTAGTTGCCCATATCAAGAAACGATTTCTTATCTTTGATCTGCCCAAAACACACCATAAAGTGGCCAATAGATAGTGAAATATTTCATGAAATGTGACCATTTCATGAAATTGTCGAGCATTTAATGAAGTGAGTAAATCTACAATATGGCCACGACATAAATTTACATTTCATTACACTGTACACATTAAACAGGCAAGAAGTTTTCTTACTTACCAAGTTGTGAAAACATTACTTATTTGCTTAAGTAATTAATGTAAGTGCCTACTTGTTCATTACGTCTCAAAGTGCTGACATACAACTTCAGACTTGTACAAAAAACATGAGTAGACCTACAAATCGAGAGCTCTTAACAGCAGCCGAGATTTTTCTACAACGTCGTTACGAGAATTCGACTAGCAATTGTTTTCACTGGCTTTGAGTATAGATAACTCAAGCTTCGCAAAGGTAACTCTAGTACAGAAAAGCATTCACTGTTAGAACATACGTGTCATTTGTGGTTAGTTTAATTTATACGCAACTGCTTGTGCCAATATGGTTGTGAGTCAAGAGGTCATTGAGAAGAGTTCATTCTTCGAACAGGATTGTACCAGTGTTCTAACAAATTCACTAGGATAGAACTATGCGACAGATGAAGGGAAAAAGGGAATGTTTGCACGTAGTAGGTGAATTCGAGCGATAAGGTGGTTATGTTATCCTTTCAATGTACCCACTAGACATAAAATATCGTTGGTATTTTTGTAAATAAGGTGTGTGACAAGTTTAGGTTCTTTGTATAGTAATGTCCAGGAAAATATACTTCGCGTGTGTCAATCGAGTGTGCAATGTTTTTGAAACTATGCGTGTATGACACGCATTTGAATAAAGGGACAGGACGGTGTAAAACACCTCAAGGCACTTGTTCTCTCCGTCATTGCGAAATTTTTTTTGTTCTACACCATACCTGGAAAGCTTCTCTAGATATTGGGGATCAAAGTAAACGTAAAATACCGAGAACAAAAAAACTGAGATTATTGTTCATTAAGTGAGAAACTCTTTTGCTAAATGTCGATCTTCTAGAACTAACAGTGTTTCTTAAACTGTGATCTGCGGAACCCTGGTGGTCCACGAGTATATTGGGGTCTGAGGCACTGAAAAATTGACTACGTTTCTCAACTACATACCACAGTAAAAAGGCATTCTCTGCTCTTCGTCATCAGCCGACTAATGTTCCCACTGCTGGGACACAGGCCACCTCTCTATGAGAGGGTCTCTGCTCTTGTTTATACTAAATACAGAAACAGATTACACGTGGAATCCGATTTGAGACTACAACTTTTAACCTCAAACCCAATAACACTAGTTAAGAAAATAATTATGTGTTTTTTTTATAATTAAAGTTTTTATATGACAAATTTTATTGTAGTGTAAATGGTCCGCTATTTATTGCTTTTAGTTACCTTGATGATTGTGCTTTTTTTCCCTAGTGGTCCATGGCTGAAAAAAGTTACGAAACGCTGTTCTAGATCAAGCGATTTAGGTGCCCAGCCTAAAGCGGTTGGTCAAGAAGATTGATTCTATATTAGTGAATTAAAGCTTTTTTTAGGTAGAGATGGCAAAGCACTTCATTTATAAGGTCCCAAAGGTACACCTAACTGTTATATCTGGAATACTTTCCCGAAATTAGCGCCATTCTGCTATATTGGGGTTGGCTATTTACTTTGGATTGGCTATTAGGAGCAATTTTGGTCAATAGCTATCACTTATAATAATTGGGTGCCCTCCATTACTTTGAACGATTTTCGACGCTTCGAAAAATGGTTTGAGCGGTTAACGTAATTAGGTCCACGAAGAGACCTCAATCACTTACCTAAGTTATTGTTTTTTAAAACCTTTGGGACTGACTTCTACGTCATTGGTTTTGATAGAGATTTGTGCTTGAACTCAGAATTTGGAATTTGGGATTTAAGTACTGCATTTATTTCGTTTCTAAAACCAATCCCAGGGGCCAAAGTCTGTAGCGGCGATCGGCGGCGGCAACCTCTCGCGTCCGGCCCTGGTTCAATCCATGGTCCGGAGCGAGACGGAATGGAAAGCCGTCGCCTCCTTCTGCGAAGCAGTCATGTCATGTCATGTCCCTCTCGCGTCCCGCCACCTCCTGGTGGCGGGACGCGAGAGGGAGAGAGCCTCTCGCCCCAGCCGCCGCGGGAGATGCACCGGGCGTCGGGGGCCACGTGGTGGCTACCCGCCACCGTAGACGCTGGCCTGTGGACGGTTAGCTATGGGCTAGCTCGCCGTCCGTCCGTCTTATGACGACAGGTCGTGTCGACGGCGCGTTCGTGTTCCACGCGCGCCTCAAAGACGTCAGCAAAGTGCAGGGGCCCGCAAGGAAGTCTGCCGGGGTTGCGGGACTGCTCGAAAGAGATACCGTGGCCCCGGAACATAAAGGGCGAGGAAGGAACATGGATGGTTTTTAGTCAGTAAAAATCAAGGGGCTAAAGTTTAACTGACTTTGGCCCCTAAAAATAAAATAAAATTCGAGAATGGAAAATCACTGACGTTTTTGATAATTTTGGCAGTTTTATTTGAAATACGTTATTATGGTTTTGCGATGGCGTGCCACTGACAAGTCGTTGGCCTAACACACCATTGTGCATTCTGGGTTTTATTCTACGTGTTTCATTCTTTCACTGGCGAGCGGCTATTGTGAATTTAAAAGACTACTAATTACTCAATAGTAACAAAACTATGTAGTCGGAATTAAACTTTAATTTATCTTATTAGTGTAGTGTCTAGATACTCACCGACCCCACACTCAAACCATCACAAGGGTTTTGTGGGGCTTAGTTTATAAGTCTACTTACCATCTTTGATTAATTATAAAAAAAGCTTTTGGCAATATTGTAAAACTGCGTTGTCCCGTCTGTCATTTGTAGATCTTTTGACAGTCGTTATAAGTCGTCAGTTGCCCAAAAATCTGACAACCAGTCTTATCAAATGGTATCGTATTACCCAGTACTAACTGGGTTGTGGACTGGAGTGACTGCCTATCTGGTATTCAGCTGCATCCGGTTAGACTGGAAGCCGACCTACAACATTATTGGGAAAAGGCAGATGATGGTGGTTGTCATAATGAGAAGTCATTGAAAATTTATCAAACTTGGTCCCCTGGTCCTGCACTAAACGTGGATTATCCTTACAGATAAGACTGAGATGACTATTTAAGAATAATTAAGCTGATCCAATATAAGTTCTTTTGAACCATTGATATCTGCCACTGTAGCAATATTATGTATCACTATTGTTTTTGCCAAAGGCATGACTGTATCAACCCAGTAAACCAACATTTCCTCAGTTGAACGATTAATAAATGAAATAATAATCGTATTGAAAAAAGTAGAATTGGCTACATCCCATTTTGTTACACTCCCGATTCGCCAGCTAAACAAAGTCCTATCAGAGCAAGGTTATCTCTGGACTTTAAAAGAGACTACGACCTCTGAGATTGTTTCGGCAGTTTTATCTCAGAGTAGGCAGTTACGATACACCGGAACCATCTACTCGTAGTTTAAAATAAAATACGTGTATAAATGTTTGTAAAAACCAATCAAAACAAAAATCATTTATTATTTATAGCAAACGTATTTTTATTTTCATACATTGAGTTGGGTTGCATCAACTATTGTGTATATGTGTATTCATTCTCGTTTGGTGAACTTTTTGTTCGGCAAGTACAGTTCGGACGAAATTCGGAAATATCACAATGAATATTCTATAAACTATTATTTTATATAACGTAGCGTTAATACCCAAACAAGATACCCAAAAACAAACCTTCTAACTTTAATATCACCAAAACAGTTGACAAAGGGAATAAAAGAACGTGTGTGTGAAAATGACTTGGACTTTAATTCTGGCTTAAGTAGTAAAGTTTGGGTAAGCTCTAGTCTTCGTAGCTTTGTTCATACTTTAGACGTCTGAAATACACGTGTGGATTAACTCATGAACATACTGAAAACGGTTGGTTAGATCCCAGAGCAAATATTGGTATAAAGAGTTGTTTGACCCCAGGCCAAACATTAGCGGGAAGGGATGGTCAATTGGACATATACTAGGGCATATATTGGTGATAAAAGTTGGCCACACCCCAGGGCAAGTTTTGCGGGACTGTTCGAAAGAGATACCGCGGCCCCGGAACGTAAAGGGCGAGGAAGGAACATGGATGGGTTTTAGTCAGTAAGAGTCTGACACTCCCTCCCGCTCCGCCCAGAGTGGGAGAAGTCATTTGATGATTTCCCATCCTAAAAAAAAAAAAAAAAAAAGGGCAAGTTTTGTCGAACAAAGTTAGTTAGACCTTTACGGAAATTTTGGTCGATCTATGTCAAATATTGGAGGAATACGTTGGTTACACCAGACCAATATTCGTGGAAAAGTGATGGGTGCATTTTTTTCTAAAAATAACTGTGCTTATGTTGACGTCACTATTCAAAAACTAGCTAGGTTTATAATTTCAGTACACATAACCTATATAGGTGAATTCTACTTCCTACTAATATTTTAAATGAAGTTTCTGAAGACGGATGTATGGATGTTCGTTACTCTTTTACGAAAAAACCACTTTACGAATTTTGATAAAATTTAGCAAACGAATAGTTTATAATCTGGATATGATAATACAATACTTTTTCTCCTAGTAGTATGACCGCGTGCGATCGAGCGCTAGCTGCATCTAAATACGAAAAGTCTAGAAATTACATTACAAAACATTTATCTTACGAAAAATTTCTCATCTTATTTAATAAATCGCTCCCGCCTATTTATATCTATGTAGTTGCATCAAAAGCACCAGTTGCACACTTTCCCGAAAACCCGAAGGATACTACTCTAATCCCGAGCTTTCACCGAAATGAGAAAAGCGAACAACGAACGGACGACTTTTCTTTTATCTCGACCAAGTATAAACAGTTTAAGGGGAACTCATTAAAACTTTTAACTGTTTTTATTTTCTAAGCACGTGGAAAATGAGTGGTTATGGTCTTCGGGATAAAGTCTTAATTAGACGCACTTCTTATATTACACCTTTAAAAAGGTGACAGAAATAAAGAAAATCGACTGACTGCTTTGTTGGTCTAGTGGTCGCTGAGCATGAGCTCCTGGGTTCTATTTCCAGGTCGGGAAGTGGTATATTCCATCAGAAATTTCTCTGTAGCAGGTACGGAGCCTGGATTTGAGTCCGGTTGATGGCAATAAACTCGCCTTTTATAGACTAGTTTCCATCATCAATCAATTACAAAATCTATTGAGTCCGTCAGTATTGGAAAATATTGGACATGTATTTTTTGTTGTCCGTGTCCAGAATCAGTGGCTGCTACTGAGAAGTTACTGATGGAAAAACACAATAACACTTTGCCCGACCCGGGAAACGAACTCACGTCCTCATGCTTGGGAGTTGCACTTGTGACCACTCGACCTACGAGGCTATTTATTTGAAAGAAAGAAAGAAAAAGTATTTATTAGCCCGCACAGGACAAAATACATGAAAAAAATATATTTGCTCAACGAGCTTGCTTCATTCGTTTGTAAAATTATAAAATCAAACGATTTCGGAGAATCATACAAACTATTGCGCGGTATCTTCTCGTCTAACTTACCGCAGTGTCTCGATATGAAAGTTGATGACCAGTGTGTGTTGTCAGTGATTACATACGGGACCAAAACGTTGTCGCTCACAATGGACCTTATCAGAAGGCTTAAAGTCACCCAAAGGCAATGGAGAGGACTATGCTCGGAGTTTCTTTGCGTGATCGAATCAGAAATGAAGACATCCGCCAGAAAACCAAGGTTTTCGACGTAGCCCAAAGAATTGCCACACTTAAGTGGCAGTGGGCAGGGCACTTTGCTCTCAGAACGGATTGCCGATGGGGCCGAAAAGTTCTGGAGTGGCGAATGCGAACCGGAAGACGTTGCGTTGGAAAACCTCCCACTAGATAGATCGATGACCCGGTAAAGGTTGCAGGAATCCGTTGGATGCGAGTCGCACGTGGTATGATGAAACAAACCATTGACACAATGATCTTGGTTTAGGCTCATAATGAAAATAATAGACTTGGCGGTAGCGAGTGCGTTCCATTCATTTATTCTAGTTATGTATTGTTACATCGGACCTACTAGAACATTCGAGAAAGCACGTGATTACAGTATATGTACGTTGGAATTTCGAGAGCTTTCTGTTATTATTAGTTTTAAAGTTAAGTAGGTACAAACTCGCGACCTCTTTATAAAAAGACATTAGAATTTCGACCGTACGCCTAGGGCATACGGTTCATATTTGTTTGTTTTGTACAAGTAGCTAGTAATAATAATTACCTAGCTACTTACCTACTGTTTTTTATGACCCTCTAGAATATTCTTGGTTATTCTGGTGTCTGTTGAGGAGTATAAATAGACCGCTCAGGGCCGCGACGGTCAGTCTTGTTTTGGCTACACAACGAAGCGAATCGAAGTGAACTTGAAGTGCGATATCTAAGCGAATAGTGAACAGTAGTGTATTGTAGAGTACTTGTGATTAAGTTTAAATTGTTTTGTGATTAATAAAGTTATTGTGTTGTTTAATCGGTAGTAATTAATTTATCTCATACCCAGCTCGTAACAGTATGTTTGTTTTTACGTATTTTCTTCCGTAGCGCCTAAACTATTCATCCGATTTTGACTAATAAGGTGTCAATCGATTCGTTATATTCGCATACCTACATTTTAACTGACTTTAACAACAGATTTTACCTTGTAAACCCCGAATTAAATAAGAGCATTTTCAGTAATCGGGTTTTTTGTTTTTTAGCTGTAGTCCACACAAATTCTTGTTTACGAAGTTTCATGTTCTGTTTTCTTATTTTGCGTGTAATTGTTGGTCGAGGTTCGGTCGCGCCGGTACAAGCAAACTGGAAAATAATTGGAAACTAAAACAAATGAATAAAGGATTTAGCTTCAAGCGATTTGGGGATTTAGCTTAGAATTCTATTGTTTATTTCTACAAGTTTGATTTTAGAACGATGTTTTTTGTTGTTTGATGTAATTTCAATTTTGTAGATAAACAATTGTGACCACTTTTTTAAAACAAAAGACTAGTGAATTTGTAATCAAAAACTCAATTTACATACCCACTTAAATTTTTACAAATGGTTTCAATAATATTTGTCAACTGTAAAATTTCAACTATTTTAGAGTCCATTAGCAAATCGTAAAATTTTACTAAAATCCATTTGGATCTGAATATTAATGACACATTAAAAAAATATTTCAGTTAAAAATTGTCTTCAATATTCATAGTTCACTTAAAACTGTAGGTATAAATACTGTTTACTTGGAAAACATTAAGAACATCAATGGGAGCAAATATTTTCTTGCTTGGGAGTTGGTTTTAAAGGACTCTTAAGTGCCTTTTTAATGCATCTTAAAATATTTCGTGGGCAAAGATGGTCTTTGGTTGCAGGCACGTATTTTAAATTCAATTCCCAGCTTAAAATATTTTCTCCAAGCTCATAAAGGTCGAAGAACGACATTGACCTTAAAAATTTGTTCCTCGACTTTTGACTTTTGTGAACTCGGAGGGACTGTATTGATGACTTTCATGATTATAATTCTGTAACTACCTACATAATTATGTCTTACAATCGCGTACGATATTGTCATCAACATATAACTTAGCACTGCCCTGCAAATTGCAAAAAACGTTAGAAAATTTGAATTTCGCTGGCTACCCTGGAGCATCAGCCTTAATTTCGCTGGCTACCCTGGAGCATAAGCCTTAATTTGCTGGCTACCCTGGAGCATCAGCCTTAATTTCGCTGGCTACCCTGGAGCATCAGCCTTAATTTCGCTGGCTACCCTGGAGCATCAGCCTGAATTCTCGCTTTCGCCCCGAGTCTAGATTTCTAGTAAATATCAAAATACGGGTGTGTCGTTTCTCATACACCGTTGCTCTCATACACAACATCACGCCTGTAATCCTGGAAGGGGTTGAGCAGAGGTGTATCTAGTAGTACACCCACACTCCGCACACTTCGCCATTTATAAGTCCCATGTAATAGGGGACCAGCCTATTGCTACCAACCGGGCACAAATCCAGACTCAGTGGCTGCTACAGAGAAAATTTGTGATGGAAAATAATTTGCACTTTGCCCAAGCCGTGAATCGAACCCAGGACCTCATGCTCCCGGGGTTGCGGGACTGTTCGAAAGAGATACCGCGGCCCCGGAACGTAAAGGGCGAGGAAGGAACATGGATGGATTTTAGTCAGTAAAAGTCTGACACTCCCTCCCGCTCCGCCTAGAGTGGGAAAAGTCATTTGATGATTTCCGATCCAAAAAAAAAACTGTTTTTGCTTTCCTCTGCCGAACTAACAGGGTAATTTTAAAATAACCTTTAATCCTGGCTGAACCTGTTATTGTATTTCCTGTATCCTTAAGAATGCATGAATAATTTGCTAACGTCAAACAACGATAACCCACATTTTGACAGGTCCTCGAGAAAATGCTCTCGGCCATATTCTGAATTTGTTTATTAATATTATGGGTTACAGAGCAGCAGTGGCCCAGTGGTGACGGCCCACCTTACGAATAGTAAGTCGTGGGTTCGAACCCAAGCAGGCGCATTACTTTGTGTAATTTATTTCATCACAAAACGGTCTGTTCTCAAAACGGTGGAGGAAAACATCGTGAGTAAGCATGTCGCAAAAAAATCAAAGACATGTGACATCTACCAATGTTCCCGCGTGGTGTATTATAGTCCATTCCCGCTCATAGAGAGGAGGCCTGTGTCCCAGCTGAGGGGACATTAATAGCCTGATGATGATGGGTTTAAGCTCCATCAATTCGAAGATGTTAGGAATAGCAGCTACATAAAAAGACACTAACTTTTAATTGCGGCTTCACTCCCGCTATGGTCGGGAATTCCCCCATGAGAACGTTTTACTGCCGTTTTACGTATAACTGTTGGTTAATATGCCTTCTTCAATATCAATATCATATCACATTTTGTAGGAGTGTAGTCTTCGGCAAAATGAACGCAATATTATGTTGGATAGTGTACAGGTTAGATCCGGAGTTATTTACTATACGGACCTTGTAGAAACTAGAACAAATTTCCGTGCGTTCAAGCGTTTTTGCCATACCTATACCTATTGGAATCAAATAATATAACAGCTCTCAACTTAGGACCCATTAACGTTAATATTTATCCGTGGTGCTAGGCAACTGGGCCTATCCCAGTTGTAAACGTCCCTTTGTGCCTATTGGCCTTGTTTCGTTCTGTCTCCTGCTGATATGGAGGGAAGTGGAAATTACGGTTTTTTTTTCCTACTCCTCCGCTATACTTTCTGATTAATTTCATTGCGGGATCAAGACAGTTAAATTCATTCTCTGGGACTTCGTCGAGCTTCATTGTCTCGGCGCTTTTCTGGTGGTCGCCACTGTTGATTCTGGCTTTCAGGAGTTACAGTGGTTCGGGCGTGTGTGGCGGGCTTGTCCCATAAAAAAAGAAGAATACCCTATCCGCGTCACCTACCTGTCACTTGATGCATAGAGAAAATCAAAAAAAAGTTTTCTGTGACGTTTTGTTTCTAACCGGTCAGTAAACAAAATGTCAAACAGACAGAGATAACAACCTACCGAAACCAGCTAGTAAGTTATTGAAAATGGTGGTTAAATATAGTCCTATGTTTTAGATAAATCGTGTACCTTTGTCTATGATTTGGGGACGATTGTAAAAAAAGTGGACTCTTAAGTACCTCCTCTTTAAGAGAACGAAAAAGTGAAGTTTACAGTTCAATTAATTTGTTTTTAATAGTTTTACAATCAACAATACGTACCATTACAAAGAAGAAGTTTTTAAAAGGGAAGAAAATAGAAATGTTGCCAAGTTATTACCAAAATATTACCAGTGTGTTGCCAATGGTAATAATTTAAAAGTACTTGGTAAAATGTTGTAAACGATCCCCACATTAAAACTTACGAAGAGTGTAGTAACTCCTTTTATAATAAAAGAAAATAAACACGGTTGAAATAAATGCCTTTTAATATTACAGCGCTTCAGTAGCGTTCTACATCGACGTGCAATATCCGTCTTCCGTACGCGGAAATGGATATGCATTATACATACATACAGACAATGTGTATAGACATTATACATGTGTACCTATGCCGGTGATATGCGTGCACAAGTATGTGTTGAAGTTCACGCCTAGCTATAATTTTTAGAGTATTCTGACGTTATTTATCTTTGTCAATATTCATTAATTTACAAAAACAAAAAATATGTGTCCATTATCTAGCAATACTCTAATTGACGGACTAAATAGATTTGTAGTTTTTTGATACTGTTGTCATGCCTATTATTAAAAATGTATCCATATTTTTGGTATAATTGGTGAAATTAAGTAAAATTATGTAAACACGCCTGTCAAAATCGATCCAGCCGTTTCAGAGATTAGCCAGAACAAACAGACACACAGACTGGCCGACAGCGGGGTGAAATGGGACAGCACATCATTCTGACCCCCCCCCCCCCCCCCACATAGAAATAACCATTCACATACAAGCCATTTAACCATTGCCTGTATTTTCGTACGGGTTTGTATTTCAGTTTGGGGGCGCCGTAGAAATCTTGCCCAGGGAGCTGGTAGTGCTAAAACCAGCACTGCGTTGAACTGTTGAATAATGTTACTGAACTTGATAAAATCTCTTATGGGAATAGTTTCAGATATAGTGGATACAGGATGCAAACAGACTCATCACAAAGTAGTCAACCAAGCATTCTGTACATAAAATGAAGTACGACTTTTTTTGGGGTGAAAAATCATGTTTTGTGGTAGAACTCAATGTAACGTACTCAAAACGTTGTGCTGATAGATGAATTGAATAATACGGGAGTCCTGGTGGTGTTCAAAGTAAAAATCTTACATTAAAGACTTCTATTGTTAAAAAAACTTGCCAAAAAGTTTGAATTTCACCCCCAATATCTCCGTAACTAGAAGGTTCCCAGGTATGGTGAGGAACAAAAAACGATCGCAATGATGGGGAGAACAAGTGCCTTTCGGCTTCTTGAAGAGGAAAATATTTCATAATGCCAGTGAGATATTTCTTGACGGCATAAAAACTCTGACACCAGGTTAGGCTCACGATAAAGAAGAATCTTTAGCAATATTATAAAAACAAAAGTAATGTTTATCGGTTTGTTTTCGCGTCATGTTTTAATGGTTGAACGAACGGCCTTTTTTTTTTTCGGATGGGAAATCATCAAATGACTTCTCCCACTCTGAGCGGAGCGGGAGGGAGTGTCAGACTTTTACTGACTAAAACCCATCCATGTTCCTTCTTCGCCCTTTATGTTCCAGGGCCGCGGATCTCTTTCGAACAGGACCGCGGGGGGTCATGGACCGTACGACCCCCGCGTAGAGCCTGCGGCAGGAGGCGTTTGGCCCCCCCAAGGTTGGGCAGGAGCCGCCTGAAGGCAGCCCCGGTCCGTTCTAGCCTGGGGGCCAAACGTCGGAAATGTTCCACGAAGTTCCATCGGTTGTCGAGTACGAGTCCTAGGTACTTCAACGTCGACTCGACGCCGATGGATACCCCTCCCACCGTCAGTGTGGATCCTGACGGTGAGGTACGAAGACGAACGGCCTGGCTTGGGAAATCGAATTAGAAAATTAGAATTTATTTTATTAATCTACCACTATTCTTGACACCCTGAATCACCTGAAAAGACGCAAAATCCTGAACCGTAACAGCCTACAATGAGCTATCGACTACGAAAACAAGAGGAGAGAAAGTCAGAAAGTTAGTTCAATTCCCCTCTGGGAACTGAAATGTCTTTCTGACATTCTCTACTCTATTTTTTCTGACTGAACTGACTGCATGAAACTCAATTTCATGCTTATACTCGTGGATAGTCAATAGATCGAACTAATAGTGTACCGAGAAAATTCGGGAGCTCAAAATACATAACAATCACAGAAGATATCTCGTGAGTGACAGTGTAAGTTTAGTAAAAAACCGTGAAAGCTTAAAACAGTGATCAATGGACTGATTGAACGACAAGACAACAAGAAAAGAATCTACCACAATTAGTAAATAAATACTAGTCTTGCGTAAACTTGTATTGCCACTTACGAGATATATTCCGTGTTTAAATTAAGATATCCCGTAAGCGACAATATTAGTCAACTCTCAAACCGTGAAAGCTTAAAACAGTAGTCTGGCATAATAGAAACTTATTCACACCTACAGGATAACGAAAATTAGCAAGAACTGTACAGAACACGGTTCTCAATTTAAATAGAATGGAACATACATGTTTAGGACTATTGTATTGAACCCATATGCGCAGTTCATACCCAAAAGGTCTACCAATGTTGTCTTCTATTTAAACAAGAACTTTAAGGTCATGAATAATTGAAAACTCGTCGGCCTACAACTACATGAGGTACCCTTTTCCAGCCTCCGGTTTGTTCCGAAAACAGGTTACTGTGGTTAGCCTCGATAAATTATCAAACGAAACTGACGTACGATCAACCGCAGGTCAGAAGCAACATTTGCTATATCTTCCTATATATTATGGCCCGTCGCGTCGTAAGTCGCCTCACTTGTGACGCGACTTGCGACACGACTTACGACACGATTGCCGACAAGACTTGCGACACGACTTACGACACGATTGCCGACAAGACTTGCGACACGACTTACGACACGATTGCCGACGTGACTTGCGACTTGCGACACGACTGGCATCATAGGACACGCGCGTGCTTCGCTTGTTTCTTTCGCGTGAGTCCTGTCGTTCTATTGTTTTCTCCGATTTTGCTGTTGGCAATGTAGCAATATTTTTTGCGTAGAGTAACTCAGTTTGACTTTCAGAATTCTAGGTTGACGGCTTCGTGAAGTTTCCGTTTACACCTAGTATATATACAGCTGCCAAAATGACTGAAAAGTCTACCTAAATTACAATGACCTTTATTTTCGAGTCGGTAAGGTTTGTAATAGACTGCAGCTGTCAAAGGTGTAATAATTGTAAAAGAGCTGTACGTGAGGTTATGTTATATTTTGTATGGAGATTTTATGCAAACGTTTGACACAGTTTCCAGTGTGAGCAGTGAGGGAGGATGGAGGAAGACATGCATGAATTGAGTTTAACGTACGGTTGTATTCGGTCAAACAGGTGAGATAAACTTACCATGTTTTGTACCACCTTTTGTATGTGGTTACCTATCCGGCAGCGCAGAGCTTTGAGGGCTTTGACCACCCTATTTTCTCTTCTTCATAATCCCACTTCTCCTTGTTCTCTTTGTCAATATTTATGCTCTGCACACAGCAAGAAACTTCGTTACGTGAATAATCGTCTTCTTCTTTGTCCTTCTCATCGTTCTGGTTTCATAAAGTCATCTTTCTTTCTCCAGGCGGTCTTTCTTTGAAATGCGCTACCTCAGAATATCAGGACGGTAACCAATCGGTTCACTTTTAAAGTGAAAATTTGAAAACATGTACACAAGAAGTTGGCAGATTCGTCTCAAAACTTAGTTGTAGTTTTTCTTGTTTATCTGCCTTTTTTTATGTACCTGTGTTGTTAGATTATATAATTCATGTTCAATGTAACGTTTGTGATGAGAAAATAAACATATTTATTATATTAAATTTATAATAATTTGTTTTATGTATGAATTGAGGCCTATGTCCAGCAGTGGACGTCTTTCGGCTAAAATGATGATGATGATGATATATATAGGGTGACTGGTAATTAGTGAACGATACTTAAACACGTGATTGTGCTCATGATAACAAACAACTTTTACTATGGGACCAAACCTGAAATCGCGAAGAAATTCAGCTGTTCAGTACATTTAATATGTTCTCCTAATGTGCAGTTATACATCTCATAGTAAAAGTTGCTTATTATCATGAGCACAATCACGTGTTTCAGTTTCGTACACTAATTATCAGGGACCCTATATATGTATTTATTCTTATATTTAAGTTATATAATTATATTAACTATTTTGTTTCCTATTATTTCACCTACTATGCATCACCCTAAGGTAGAGTGACAGAAAATGCCCGCTTTTGTACAGTTTTTCTTGTGCATAAAGTTATAATAAACAAAATAAATAAATTTTGTATGCATGAATGCCTCCCACTAAATCTACCGATTATTTAAAATATTGTGTCTTAGAACTGTATTATATCCTTTATTTTTACTTTTGTTTAGCTTTGAAAATTTTCCTTTACTTTAAAAGTAACCGATTACCAATCCTTCCTAAATTGACCTTAAATCTAAAACAGACTACTTCAAGTCCAAGAATCTACTAAACTCGATATACCCAGGACCCACAGGGGTCATAAACCACAATTTACTTCGACAAAATAATGTCAATTCGATAATCGCAACACAAACTGGGCCCACATTAATAACCTGGACCCTTGACAGGGGTCGCGCAACGGTCATGGCTTAAAAGCCCTTGGAAAGGACCAATACTTATCGATAGCGGTCAGTAGGGACGTATTTGTTAGTATTATGGTTTAAGGTGATTTTGGGAGATTAAGAGGAGTGGCTAGCGGCATATAATATAATTATTATTAAAAATAAGAGAAACAATTTAAGATAGAAGGGCAAAAACCCTGTCTGATCCGAAAGGCGCATATACTCGTAGATATACCAATGACATCTACGCTAATATTATAAAGAGGAAAGATTTGATTTTTTCGTTGTTTGTTACGTTTTAACTCAAGTATTCCTCAACCGATTTGAAAAATTATTTCACGATTAGCAAGCTGTAGCTTGAAATCAATATAATTTATAGCTTAAGTTACTCGATAAAGATGTATCTTTATCGAGTAAAAAAAAAAAATGAAAATTAGTTGAGCTATCACAATGTTCGTGGATGATGTCGCAGGTGATATAAAAAAAAAAAAAAAAAAAATAAAAAAAAAAATCGCTGGACGTTAACACACAGCGCCACCTAGTGCCACACTAAGCAAAGCTTGTGTCGTGGACACTAGATAGTTGATATACTACATATATACTTTTTGTTTGTAAATACATACTTATTATACATATAAACATCCATGACTCGGAAACAAATGTCCATGCTCATCACACAAACATTTGCTCCTACCGGGATTCGAACCCAGGACCCTAAGAACGTAAGGCAGCGTCACTACCACTACGCCACTCGGGTCGTCATATACTAGTTACCAAATAAAGTAAGAAATATAAAACATTCATGAAAGTAAACATTTTAATGAGTTTAAAACCCAGATTTTTGTGCCCAAAATACCACCATTTTCCTAAAGTATAACAACATTTTAAAACGTGACGACACCATCTTCGGTGTACAGTGTGTTCAGTACATTCAATCGTCAGTTGTTTGTTTTTGACGTCACTACACTACCGAAATAAGGAGTGTCAGGGCCTGGGCTCCTGTGTAGCCTTATAAGTTTTCTCATTTTAAGTGGTATATTCGCGTGACCAGAGGGCTGGCTCTTTCTTCGGCCAAAGAATAAGCATTGCCATTTAACGTGGCAATGCTGCTAGTCTTATTAAATGTGCTAGTACGTTTCCCGATGACAGCTATGTGGAGGAGTACTTTGACGCCTAGTGCCCTATTGACATATGTACTAGTTTACGTTTAGTTTTATTTTTGTTATTATATATAGTTCTAGTTGTAGAATGTATATATTGTAAATAATAATTTTACTTCAATAATATACTTTTCCGTTAAAAAAATAAAATAAATTAGTATATTGAAAATGTACGGACGATAAGTTTACGTGAAAACGTCATAATAGATGCGACAAAAGCCGAACGCTTAGGTCGATCGTGCCTCTCTATCGCTTGTTCCGCGCTCTCGCTTGCACGCTCGGCTCAGGCGGAACGTTTCAATGAGTCATGCTTTTTCGTGCGTGCAACCGGCGTTCATCGATTTGTAAGACGTTATCACGTCAAACAGTAAAATAGTATTCCATCTAAGAGTATCCTATCTGACTACTACAGTATTTCAAAGTAAAGACAAAAACTTTGTTAAGTCATATATAAACGGCAATTAAAGCTCTTAGCCCATATAAACGACTCCACTCCCACTCAACAAAAAGAATACAATTCAAATATGGGCTTTATGTATTCCTCTTTAGAAATACTTTACATTAGCATTGACAGTGGTAGGCCCGCTGACAGCGAGCTGTCTTCTAATTTATGTTGCCAATGTAAAGTATAACTTAAACACGAGAAATTAAAGCCCATTATTGAATTATATTCTTTTTGCCGGGTGGGAGCGAAGTCGTGTAACTGGGCTAAGACCTTAAAGCTCAAAGCCTTCCCATTAACCTTCCGGTATGATAATAATCTACCTCAACAATCACAAAACCAAATTGCCATCACACCGACCCCCATCAAACAGTTATCAAAAATTTACCCGTCCCCTTATCTCTCACTGATAAGGATGTTGAAACTCCTGATCATTATTATCAGTACCGCAGCTGTTCCTGACAACTTTCGTACTAATATTAATCGTACCAACTTTGAGTCATTTGAACAAAATGTCACAGTTTGTTATGCAATTATGTAACCGCCTGTAGCTAAACGGGATGTCACTTTTTTAATTGTTTTGTTTACGACGGTGATCACTATATCATCATCATCATCATCTGCATAGCCTTTTACCAACTATGTTTGGGTCGGCTACCAGTCTAACTAGATGCAGCTGAATACCAGTATTTTACATGGAGCGACTGCCTATCTTACCTCCACAGAGCACCGGTGGCCCAGTGGTGACGGCTCCGACTTACGAACAATAAGTCGTGGGTTCGAACCCAGGCAGGCACATAATACACACACACACACACACACACACACACTTAATTCTGGGTTAAGCTCGCCGTTGTACATAAGCTATATATTTTAATTTTGTGTAAATTTCTGTTTGTTAATTTTTGTGTGTGCAATAAAGAATAAGAATAAGAATAAGAATTACCTTATGTAATTTATTTCATCACCACTGCTCTAAAAAACGATGAAGGAAAACATCGTGAGGCATGTCCTAGAACCAAAAAATCGAAGACATGTGACATCTACCAACCCGCACTAGGCCCGCGTGGTGGATTATAGCCCCTACGCAAAATACGCGATTTGACGTGGAGTTGCGGACACCAGCCCGTTGTACAATACAATACAATACTGGGTAATACGATACCACTTGTAAGACTGGTTGTCAGACTTTTTCGGCCACTGACTACCTATAACGACTGCAAAAGATGGTGAGGATCAACAACACGGTGATAATTATATCCTGGGTGATAAATATAAATAGTTATATTTTTTAAGGTTCCGTACCTGAAGGGTTAACCTACGGGACCCTATTACTAAGCCTCCGCTGTCCGTCCGTCCATCTGTCTGTCACCGGGCTGTATCTCATGATCAAAAACTGATAGACATTTGAAATTTTCACAGAATGTGTATTACTGTTGCCGCTAATATAAAAGTAAATTGAAAATCAAAGGGGCTCTCTTACTACGATGGTATGGAACCCTTTATGTGACAGTCCGACTCGCACTTGGCCGGTATTTTAAAATAGCTATTAAAACATTTCAAATTACAAGGTAAACATAATTAATTGTAACACTAATTTTATGAAAATATTAATCGTAGAATGCCATGTCAAACGTTGTTTGAGTTTACATGAACACATAAATTATAATTATGTTGCTTATAATAAAACAATGCTATTACGTGACTCAAACATTCTCAGAACAGAAGCATGCCTACACAGTACACGAAATTAACGGTATTATTTAACACAACTTCAGAATCTCGCTACGCACGCTACGTCGTAGCGGTCTCGTAGCAGCCTTGCTACGCCGTAGACCTTAAATGCTACGGAGGTAT
Organism: Xestia ashworthii; assembly: GCA_950022955.1. Taxonomy (NCBI): domain Eukaryota; kingdom Metazoa; phylum Arthropoda; class Insecta; order Lepidoptera; family Noctuidae; genus Xestia; species Xestia ashworthii. Next base: position 12,462,038 of record OX465570.1, on the reverse strand, counting down.
AATTATAGTGCAGTAGGGGATCTTGATTAATATTTGCTTTGAGCATATTTACTTGGGGGTCGGGTGTTAATACGCGAGTACAAAGGATTTAGTACTAACTGGTTAGTGTTTGAACTTAGATTAAAAAGGCTAAGGATAAGCTGCTGCTCTGTTTCTAATGAGATAGGAGAATTAAATTAATAGTAGATGAGTGGCAATAATGTGTTTCAAGTAAAGTGTTAAATCTGGTCTGCCTGTCAGATTATTTAAGTATTTTTAAGCTTTTATATAAAAGGTGTAATTGTAACTCAAATAATTAATTAATCAGCTGTTCCAATCAGTTTGTTACGTGAACATAAATGGATGAAGTAGCTAACTTTTATTTTTTATTCTTGGGTTAGTCCCATAGTGGAATTTGTGAATAATGATGACTGAATGAAGTTTTCGCCCTTTTCGGGATTTCATTTAAAATATGTTTAGTATATCTGTGACAAGAACTTATGAGTGTTATGTTATGTACTTACACCGTAATTCCAGAGCATAAAATCTATAAAAAAAAAAAAAAAACTAATTACTAATTTACAGTCGTAGTAAATAATTAAAATACATTTTCTCTTAAAAGTGAGTACCTACATCTTCTTCGTAAAATTTACTTCGTTAATTCATTAGTACATATGAATTTTATATGAGCTCTTGAGAGGAATAAACCGTACTCCACTTGATACACTTGTCGAAGAGAAGGTGCTTGACAAATACTTGTACCTAGTTGATATTTTCAGAGGTTTTTATAAATTAAGAAAAAAAGAAAGGAAAGAAGGTGCATAATCAGCTAAAGATGTTACCAGAGCTGGGACATAGTTCTCCATTATATGGTAGGATGTGGTCCATAATCAACCACTTGGGACTAGTGTAGATTTGTGTAGCATGGCTGTGTATGGCTTTATTAGATTACCAAATTACCCAAAGGAGACCTGAAGTCTAAACTTAATACAAGCCGCAATTCTTGAGACCATACACACACATTAAAGTGTAGTAATCATATTTAGTTTCTAAACTATTATCTCGCAAAAAAAAAACACTTTGGAATAATCATGAATAATTACAATTATTCATCTGCCCTGCCTTTTCCTAACTATGTCCGGATGCAGCTGCATACCAGTATTTTACATCGAGCGACTGCCTATCTGACCTCCACAACCCAGTTAGTACTCGGTAATATGATACCCCTTGGTAAGACTAGTTGTCAGACTACCAGTAACTAAATTAAATCAAATCAAATCATTTATTTTTGAAGAAAACACTGTTACAATGGTGTTAAAAAGATTTACATGTTTCAAGTAATTCTACCGTAAGGCATGCTAAATGTATATGTCACCGTAAAATTGTCAAATACGCCCCTATTTCCGGGTGCAGGGTTTAAAGGAACCTAACTAACCTAACGGGTGGGTGCCCCAAGTCCCGATTATGGGGGCAGAGATACTTCCGTATGTTCAGTTGACAATAATTCGAGATATTACAATATCGCTGGAGAGAAACACGTTATATTGTAATATAACGTGTTTGACAATTTTACGGTGACATATATAATATTTAAAGGAACCTAACTAACCTAACGGGTGGGTGCCCCAAGTCCCGATTATGGGGGCAGAGATACTTCCGTATGTTCAGTTGACAATAATTCGAGATATTACAATATCGCTGGAGAGAAACACGTTATATTGTAATATAACGTGTTTGACAATTTTACGGTGACATATACAATCATATAATACAGTCAATAAATTAAAGGTAAGGTAAATTAATTTAAAAGTAAATAACAATAAATAAAAATAAACAAAAGTTAAGATATTAAATTAATTCAATGACATACAGATTAGTTATTATTTGAATGTCATTTATATCTGGAATTGTTACAATATTTAAAGATACCTCCATAATAATTGTTATTGCGATGTCACTGTGAGGTTTTAAGTTTAGAAAAATTATCAGTAAATTATAGTAGCATTTATTAACTAAAAGGCTCTACCAAAGATCTAGAAACGACAGCCAGGACCAATAACTAAACGTCCTTGTCAAGGCATGGAGGAAACTCGGTGTGTCGGTGGTCACCTATCCGTGGACCTATCCAGGCAAGTTGGCCTGTGTTTTTTTTCTTTTTTTTTTCAAATCATCAAATGACTACTCCCAGTTTGGGCGGAGCGGGAGGGGGGAGTGTCAGACTTGTACTGTTAAAAACCCATCCATGTTCCTTCCTCGCCCTTTATGTTCTGGGGCCACGGTATCTCTTTCGAACAGTCCCGCAGCCCCGAGTGTGCCGGCCGCAAGTGGCTGCTATTATTTAGCACGAGAATAATATCAACTTAGTTTTAAAGTTTAGTATTGTTGCCAAAGCGAGTTTTAAATGAACACACGTAGTCGTAAAAATATTTGGCGTTCGTAGAATCTCTGCAAGGAAATGGTTCGGACAAAACAGGTGCTTGATGGTAAATGGTGAAAGTGAAGATGGTGTTCTGTGGGGCCACTAAATCCGCGGTATTTATTTTAAGATTCCGTATCTAAATAGTTCTATAGAATACTTCATTGAAATTTGTTTGTCCTGCAGCATATTTGCGAACAATAATGGCAAAAGTTTTCATTTTGAAAAAAAAAAATACAAATATATTAGAAATTTTTGAATATCTGTGATGTCAATGGGTTATGAATTTTCTTTGCATGGTGGCTATGAGTTAAGCAATATTTAGTATACATATATTTTGTCTATTTATTTCCTTATAAACTGGAAAAAGACAAAATGTTGGAAGGTTTTCGGTATTCAACTGTGGGTTTTCTTAATACTTACTAAAATTGTTTACGTTTTTTTGTTGTGGAATTGTTGGATAGGTTAGTTAATAAGTGAATTCATTAATAATGACACTAATTAAGATAAATATTATTTTGTATCGAATGTTTGTGATACAATAAAGAAACCATAAAATAGCCAGCCAAGTTCGAGTCGGACTCGCGCACAAGGTTCCGTACCATTATTATAAAAAAATCACGTGTTTTTAGTATTTGTTGTTATAGCGGCAACAGAAATATGTACATAATCAGTTAAAATTTCAACTGTTTAGCTATTACGGCTCATGAAATACAGCCTGGTGACAGACAGACGGACAGTGGAATCTTATTAATTGGGCCCCGTTTTTACCCTTAGGGTACGGAACTCTAAAAATGGATAGGTCCATTTTTACGTAATATAATTATGTTAAATTATAATCTATCGTAATTATCTACATGATTACCAGTTGTCTTAATGCTGTTAGCAAGGTTCGGTATTCCCAGTGGGCATGTCCTACAACACAATTAACCTAGGCTTACTGTCTTATTGATGAGATTATGCAAGGCATAGCTACAGTATGATGACGAGTTTGGTTTACTCGCAAATATTCATCTTTCCTTTACTGTGACAATTTTCACTTGTATTATGTTCCTACTCGTGTTTTTATGCATTATGACCAGGTGAATACTGCGGGAACCCGCTGGATTCGAGTCGCACGGGACCGGTCATTGTGGCGACACTTGGGGGAGGCTTATGTCCAGCAGTGGATGTTTTTCGGCTGAAATGATGATGATGATGAAATATGATGTAGACCACGGCAAAAGTCGTAAGGCGATCTGATCTTGTTGGGGATAGAGGTTAGGAAGGAGAAAGGGGAGGCATTTATTCAGCAGTGGGACACTCAAATGCGCAGTCAAAAAACATCCTGATATGTGCAAGTGGTTGTGCTGGATGGGCAGATGTTTTTTTGGAGGAGGCCTATGTGCAGCAGTGGATGTTTTTCGGCTGAAATGATGATGATGATGATGTTTTTATGCTGTCTTGCGAGTGATGAATAAAAACCAGCGCTGTGCTGCGGGCCCCCTATAGCACAGCATGATGCTGAGTGGTGACCTGCTTGTCGCAGTCACGACGACCGAGCTGTCAACTTTTTTTTTGTTCCGGCGTATTGTTTTATAAACATTTGTATTTTTAATGTTAATTTCTTGAAGTGAAAACTTGTTTTGACACGTTGAGCACTTTTTGGGTGAACAAAAATCATGGAACCAGCGTCATAGAACGGTTAGTCAGAATCACCCTTATACAATTAGGATAAAGTTTATTTTGGATTACTTACTTTTCACTATCATCGGCAGTCCCAAAAGACTGCCCCGCATGTTTTTTTTAAGTGACAACTTCCTTAGGCGCGTTGAGCACTTTTTGAGTGAACAAAAATCATGGAACTCGCGTGATCGTCACCTCGCCGCGTTGTCATTTTCACTTCTATCAGCGAGTAATCCAGCAACTCGTCCTACACGCCCACGGCCCTTTTGGGACGAGTTGATGAAAATCAAAATCAAAAATATTTTCATTCTGCAACTCGTCCCACGTTTCTTCAGTCACCAAAGACTGCCTCGCATGTTTTTTTGTGATTTTGAATACACATCATGCCTCTGTGACAAATAAATTTATTATATTTTCTTTCTTTCAAAAGCCTCACACAATTATTTGATTTGCACTCAAAGGACAAATGAAAAAACTTCTAGGCGCAAGCTCGCACTCAGAACACAGTTAAAACAAGTTAGTAAGTAATTATGAAAGTTAAAGCAAGCAAGCAGCTAGTTAACTTCTTATCTTACTTTGACTGTACTTTGCCCTGTTTTGTCCTATGATCTTTTTCTACCTCCTTATTTACATTACAAATAAACGGTGTAAAAACCTCATAACGAAGCCGAAAGGCACTTATTCTCCCCGTCATTATAATTTTTTTTTACACCATGCCTGGGAACCTTTTAGTTAGGGAGATATTGGGTGCCAAAGTGCCAACTATTTGACTAGTTTTTTTTTTCATACAATTTTTTTAATGTAAGATTTTTGCTTTAAACACTTTCACGATCCCCGTACTATTCAATCCATCCATCAACATAATGTTTTGAGTGCTATACATTGAGTTCTACCACGAAAGATGATTTTTCACCCCAAAAAAAAAAGTTGTTTCCCAGCAATAATTTTTTGTGTAAAGTAACTAAGTTTGATGTACAAAATGCTTGGTTGACAGCTTCGTGATGAAAGTGTTTACACCCGTATTCGCAAGTTTCAAGGCTCTACACGTTACATCAGGCTTAATGCCAAGTTTAGTTATATTGCGCTGGTGAAATGTAAACGCTACTACGATGCTATGTTTGGTGGCGACCATATTCCTTGAATAAGGGGTTGAATGTGTTAATGTCAAACACACACAGAGAGAACTTAATATGCAAAGAGGATGTAGGCAATGCGATAGGGGCGAGCTTATATTGCCGTCAACCGGCCATGAATGCAGACTCTGCACTGCTGAAATAATTCTGATGAATTAAACTGACTGAACCGATTTTGATGATTCTTTTTTTATTTGAAAGCTGGTGCTTCCCGTGTGGTCCCATTTTAATTTGCTGAAGATCTGATGCTGGTCTTCGGAGATATACAATGGAACTCTTCAAAAATGTACGGCAAATCTGCAGTGATTGCTGTTATCGCTTGTAGGTTTATTGTTTATACAACATCATGACGTAATATCACGTCTGTATGCTCTGAGGGGGTAGGTACTCAGATGTGTACAATACTCCCAGATTTCGACAGTGTTTGTTACCTCAGTACTTTCGACTGGGTGAACCGATTTTGATGATTCTTTTTTATTTGAAAGCTGGTGCTTCCCGTGTGGTTATATTTTAATTTGCTGAAGATCTGATCCGGATCTTCGGAGATATACAATGGAACTCTTCAAAAATACAACGCAACTGCTTCAATCGCTTGAATGTTTATTGTTTATACAACATCATGACGTAACATCACGCCTGTATACTCTGAGGGGGTACGCAGATGTGTACAATTTTCCCAGATTTTGACAGTTACATGCATACATGTTGACATGTATTGTTTTTTTTTTATTTTATTGGCAAGGGTACTTCAAGGGTAGTTTGATGAGAATTTGGTTAGGTTCTGACTATGGGATCCATGACAAAGGAACGGAACTCTTCAATTCTTAGAAGCAAATTAACGATACTCGGCCAAATATTTTAAAGGCTATCCGGATATTTCAGCCACGTACCATAACGCCGTCATTAACTGACTTCAAAAAGGAGGAGGTTCTCAATTCAATGTTCCCCGATTACTCAAAGATGACTGGACCGAATTTGTTTTTTAATTGTTTGAAAGGGTATACTTCCCATAAGGTCCCATAATCATCAAGTCAGGATCCTGAAAATAGGATCCTGGAGAAATAGAGAGAACTCTTCAAATTTTATAGGCACACCAGAAGCGATTTGGGTAGTTTTAGAAAGAGTACTTTCTCGGAGTGATCCCATTTAAATTTGGTAAAGATTAGATGAAGAACTTCGGAGAAAGGCAACGGAACTCCTCATTAAATGTAGCAAATGTGTGTCTCTTACTGGGATTGCTGAAATCTCATGTCTGTCTATTGTTTACACCAGTTCATAACAAAAAATCACGCTGGTACGCTGTGAAAGGGTATGCACATGACATGTGAACCACTAAAAAGAGAAAAATAACTTTAGCTTCAGAAGTCGCTGACAAAAAAACTAAATCAATCAAATAAAGGTCACCGACTTCTGAAGCTAAAGTTATTTTTCACTTTTTTGTGTGAAGTCGGTTTTATTTTTTGCAAAAAAGTTTTTATTTAACCGACTTCAAAATGGACGAGGTTCTCAATTCGTCGGAACGTTTTTTGTTGTGATGTTCCCCGATTACTTACTCGTATATACTTTAGTCAGGATCTGATAATGGGATCCTCGAGAAATAGAGAGAACTCTTTAAATTTTATTGGCACACAAGAAGAGATTTGGGTAGTTTGTGAAAGAGTATTTTCTCGGATTTCAATTTTGTGAAGATATGATGAAGAACCTCGGAGATAGGTAACGGAACTCCTAAATAAATGATAGCAAATGGACTGGGATTGCTGAAATCTCATGTCTGTCTATTGCTTACACCAGTTCACGACATAACATCACGCCGGTACGCTGTGAAGAGCTAAGCACATGTGAACCACTCATCATCATCATCATCAGCCTATTAATGTTCTCACTGCTGGGACAGGCATCCTCTCTATTAGAGGGAACCACTAAATAGTGTAAAATAAAAACTTCAGCGCAGTCTGCAACAAAACTATATCAATCAAACAAAGGTCAGTGACTTCTGAAGCTAAAGTTAAAATAATAAATAAATATCGCTGGACATTAACACACAGCGCCACCTAGTGCCACACTAAGCAAAGCTTGTGTCGTGGACACTAGATAGTTGATATACTACATATGTACTTTTTGTTTGTAAATACATACTTATTATACATATAAACATCCATGACTCGGAAACAAATGTCCATGCTCATCACACAAACATTTGCTCCTACCGGGATTCGAACCCTTATTTTTACATTAGTTATTTTTCACTTTTTTGTATTTTTTGAAGACAGTTTTATTTTTTGCAAGAAAAGTTTTTATTGTGTGTGTAATATAAATTAGAGTTTTTAGCGAAACCACACTTTAAATTCGTATGCAATTTTATTTAACTTATTGATTGTCTGAAACTTCTATTTTTCTTCTTCGTTCTCAGTATAGATTATGAAAATTAGGGTCAATGTGATCTAGTTATAAGTTTACCACCTAAGAATACATGTGGAATGCAATAAAGTATTGAGTATTGAGTTAAATTAATTCACTGGCAATATAATTTAAAACTAATTCTAAACTCTCCTCGGTCTTGGATTCAATTCCCAGATCGAGCAAAGATCGATCAAGATTTCTCAATAGCAGACACGGAATCCAGATTTGTGCTCGGTTGATGGCAATAGGCTCGCCCCCTGTTACACGGGACTTAAACATAACTAACGGTAAATTGTGGTTATTTCAGGGATGACGTATGTCTAAAAACTAAAACAGTTTAATAACTTTTATTAATAGATAGTTTTTAATTGAAAAAGTTTGTTCGAAACGCTATAACCGTTTGTTAAATCTGCAGCACTCGTCCGATTCGAAGCTTCTGTGTAATTGTACTGGCGAACCTAAGAGGATGAATCAGACATCTGCCTAGCCTTTTCCCAACTATGTTGGGGTCGGCTTCCAGTCTAACTTGATGCAGCTGAATACAAGTATTTTACATGGAGCGACTGCCTATTTGACCTCCACAACTCAGTTAATATTGGGAAATACGATACCACTTGATAAGACTGGTGTTAGACTTTTTGGGCCACTGACTACCTGTAACGACTGTCAAAGATGGACAAATGACAGCCGGGACCACCAGCTTAACGTGCTTGCCGAGGCACGGAGGAAACTCGGTCTGTAAAGGTGGTCACCACAGACCAACCTAGGCAAGCACGGCTTAACCTAAAGATCGGCCCGAGCGGCTGTTATTACTTAGCCACGAGCTCCTTCAAACTCTTCAGGGATTATACGCTCGATATTAAGTGATGTAATAATTGCATTTGACTCGAATGAAGAAATAAAATAATAGAAGGGCAAGGAGGTTTGACATTCAATTAAATTCTATTAAAAAAAAATGTACACAATCGTCTTTTAAACTATAAAGAATCCAAGACAAGTATTATACTTCGACACAATGTATACTTGTCCTATTAATACTCAAAGCCGCCTATCGAAGGCAATGGCCACGGATATTTCTCCATCATGAGAAACTTTATCTTTCAATACAGACAGACTATGGAAGTTAAAGTCTTTTCCCAGGAGTTATTAGTTTTCATTGCGCAGCATTGTTTGAGTTTAGCGTTCTCCTGGCTTATCTGTTGGAGTTAGGGGACGTTTCATTTAGAGGTATCGGAGGGAATTTTGATGTTGTCTTGGTACCTATAAGGGTTTAGTTGTTTAATGCCCGTGTCGACTAACAATCAATCTATCCATCAGAACAATGTTTTAAGTGCGCTACATCGAAAATAGTCCTAACGAAAAACGTGATAGTTCACCCCAAAAAAAAATGTCATTTCCCAGCAAACGTTTTTGCGTAGAGTTACTTAGTTTGATGTACAGAATCAATTATATTAGAAGTGAAAAGGCGTAGATAGGTTACCAACACAAAATTTGATCTTCAAAAACGAGACACTATCGCACACAAGGGTGTTTATATATTGTCATAGCTTCTAATCGTAATGCACACTGCATTACGATTAGAAGTCAAAGTAGGATGGCATGATTCAATTATCGCGAACGAAAAAGAGACATTTAAAACGTCTGTTAACACCGTCAAAGTGACACTGAAGTCAAGGTTGGCTAATTAGCCACATTTTAATATGCCCCTTGCTGAGCGCATTATAACCTATCTACACCTTTTTATAATATCATTGTACAGGATGCTTCGTTGACGGTTTCGTGAAGAGTCTGTTTTCTTAATCTTTCACTCGCTGAATCTAAATATACAACTCTTAAAAGTCACAGTTAGCTGAGAATAAAGGTTTCCCGACACCGTATTCAAAACTTACCTTTCTTTACTGCTGTTTTTTTTAAATTTAACTTTGGGGTCATGTTAATCCTGCTTTCCTAGTATAAATGCTATACCTTTTTATTAATAAAAAACTTTAGTTTATTGCAAAGAAATCTAAGTATCCTTCAATCGTACAGTACTTTGTGCTCATTTACGCTTTCTGTCGGCGCCTGTCTTTGCAAACGCAACCGGACACCAAGAGAGCGTTTACGAAGAGCGCTTTACTTCACTACGAGTGCTGTACCAATAGACTGGAGAGGGAAACGGAAATGGTAAACTCGTTTAATGAAAAAGTGAAAAAGAACTCTTTTGATGGTCATTTTTTTTAGGTATTTTTCGAAATTGCGTTTGCCACTCGTCTTCACTGAAAATTTGATTGGTAGAAAATGCCCATTGTGATTGCGTGTCTCTTGAAATTTTTGTGTAAATGAATTAAGTAACTGCGTATGAAAAAAAATAAGTTAATTTTATATCATGCTACCTCTCGTTCACGGTTGCTCTTGCGTATTTTTGTTAAGTTAATTGTACAACGAGTATGTTTACATACGAACTAACAACAAACATAGCTTTTTATACACATAAGATCAACCAGAATTTATACTTTTTCTTCCAGACTCGGTAAAACACTGGTTTGACTAGCAGATATTAAGAAAAAATTACGGTAAAATTGTTACACAGCTACATTTATATATTTTAGATTTTTATGCAAATTTGTTTTTATTTTGTCTGAAAACGGTAAAACTGTAACTTTTTATAAAACATAAAAAAAAACATGAATAAAAACTACCTACACATATAGGGTTTATTCATAATAATACGAATAAGTAGGTAGGTAGTTTCATAAACTTTGTTAAACGAGGTCGGGGTCAAAACTAGCAGCCATTAATAAAGGAGCCGGCAGCCAGCCACTCCGGAAGCTACTCCGGACCCTCCTCAAGGAATATGGCCTGACCCTAGCATAAATGAGAAATGGCAGAGGAAGTCATACATCTTAATAATTGAATGACGAGCTTTAAGATGATAATAACGATCTTGATTAACTTTGAGTTGAATGCGATAGAATATGTAATCCAAAAAAAAAAAAATTATCATAATGAAATCTTCAGACCAGACCGCAATCTTCAGAACAGATCTTCACCATAGAGTATAGTAATATAGATTGGGATCTTCACGCAACACACGACAGCTACCTAAAACAAAACGACGAAAAAATCAATTCAAATATTACGATAGCAAGAAAAAAAGTTCTATCGAAATGATACGCCTTCAGAAATCTATTTGAAGACATGTGTGGAATAAAAACTGCCTTGGAAAAAACTTTTCCTATCTCTTATAACACATACTTAACTACATCCTTTTTCTTTTTGCACGATTTTTCGATGTGTGCTTTGAAAACTTTTGCTCTAAATTTAGTGCGTGATTGTCGATTTTATCGAGTTTTTGAAAGTTTGTATCTGAATAGAAAATACGAGGGAAATGGAATCAAAACTTATCAACACGAGCGTAAGATGAAATTGTTATCTTCGTAGATTTTGGCATGAAGATCATTTTGTGACGGCTGAGTTACTTTTAAGTTCGTTGATTTCATTACTATGATTTTTTTAGCCCCCGACGCAAAAACAACGGGGTGTTATAAGTTAGACGTGTCCGTGTGTGTGTGTGTATGTCAGTGGCATCGTAGCGCCCGTCATTCGCGCGCGCGCGACCGCTAGAAGCGCAAGCAGCTAATGGCAGCTCCGTGTTAATTAATTCTATAATTTCATAAAGTTAACTATTGTGAATTTACTTTACATCAATCTATGCGTTACAATACAAGTGTTGAAACCTAAACAACAAAATTATCAACAATTAAGCAGTATAATGAGGAAACAGCAAAAACCTGGTGAATAAAAACGAACAAAGAACTGTATCGTGAACGAAAATAAGTGACTCATCCTCATGTGCGCGCGGACCGGCGGCGGATTACCATAAATGGTCACAAGAAGCAATACACGCATTACTCAGTAAACAGCTAACAATTATGTACAGCGATATTTCACGGTGGTGTGTAAATGACAGTGCGGCGTAGAGGCTAAGACACAGACCCGGCGAACAGTAGAGCCTGCGTTCGAATCCAAGGAAGACAGATTCTTTTTGCTGCTTTTTGCTTTTTCTTTGTTTTTTTTTTTCCTGCCTGTTTAAAGTTTTGCTGGCCTTTTTTCGTTTTGCTTGCTGTTGCTACAGTCATTTAATATTTTTATTGGCCTTTTCACTGCTTTCTCAGTGATAGAGCAGCGAGTACACCCGATATTAATTATGGAGTCTGAAAACGTTACTTTTAGAAAACCCTATAAGACTAGCTCACTTGACAATCTCTACTATAATAATTCAGCATTACTTGATACCACAATGATGAGTGTGCCAAATACGTCCTTAAATGATAGTGACACCATTATGAACCTAAATGATACCATCAAAAAGCTAACAGCAGAATTGCTTAGTGCACACTTAGAGATTGAGAATTTAAACAGCGAAAATTTTAGATTGAAGATGGACCTAGGGAGCTGCCAAACAACCATTGACGCAAATAAAAAGGTTAGCTTATCAGACAGAAACATCACTACACCGAGACGTTTCCGAAATAGCTTACAAAACAACAGTTTCTCTACACCAACAAGATCTAAAGATTCTCCTCTCATAACACCAATCAATAATTCCCATTTAACATTGATGGCAGACGAAAAATCTGATACTTCATTAATAACAGAGGAATCTACAATAGTTGATATGAGGACCGCTACAGATGTAACAATAGTACCCAACGCCTGTACTACTACACTGAGCAAAAATACTCCTTGCGATGATTTGTTTGTATCAACTACGGGCCCTAAACCCTGTACTACTACACTGAGCAAAAATACCCTCAGCGAGGACTTGTTCGTGTCAACTACGAGCCCCAAACCAGGTGAAGGAACTGGAAGCATGGGTAACATCCCGAACGACGGAGCCCGTAATGAGCACCCTAAACACGAAACCCAGCACATAGGGCCTTCAAATAATGCTTTTGTAAGGTTACAGGAAGACATTACGAATATCAGCGAAAGGAAGCACAGAGTTATGATCTTTGCAGATCAAACAGGATATGGTGTAAGACAAATACTTCAATATTACTTAGGGGATTCCTTTTTCGTTACTTCAAATGTAAAACCGCATGCTACAATGGATGAAGTACTGAAGTCTTGTGTAACTATGTGCACTGATTACACTAAATCGGATTTTGTACTGATACTGGCAGGCTCTAATGATAGAAATCCGATGTTGGTTCAGACATATTTACACTACACCCTAAGCCAATTATAGTCTACAAACGTATTGGTGGGTAAAATTTATAATAACATATTCTTAAACTCAAATGTATTAAATAATTCAGTTAAACTTGTGTGTAATAACTGTGACAATTCAATGTTTATTTCTTTAGATTTAAATTATGATTATAGACAACCAAAATATGTAAATAAATTGCAAGCATGTAGACTAATTCATAGAGAAATTTTGCATAAAAATTACAAAATTACCTACCAAAATTATATTACCAAAATGGCAGATGATGAAAATCAAAGTAGAGTTAAGTATTTTAAGAATGCTGCTACTCAAACTGAGGATAGTATCCTCACACAAAGTAGTTTTGCAAATTCGGCGTCACAGACTGATGACGTCTCACTCCAGACCCAACATTCTGATTTTTTTCGTGAGTGAGAAAGATAATGCTATTGCATCAAATACAAGTGTGCTTTCAGACTCATCTCATATTAAATTTAACATGTATAATTATGTCATCAGAATGTGTGTGGAATTAACAATAAGAAATGTGAATTATCAATTTATTTAGAAGCGCTTGAATGTAAGATAGACTATGTTTGCTTAAGTGAACATTTCTTAAATGACATAAATGTAAACTTATTAAATCTGGAGAGTTATTATCTTGCATCTTACAATACTAGAAATAAAAAGATGAGGGAAGATGAACTTTAATCTTAGCACACACAGATCGAAAAGTTGAAGTTATAGACGTAATAAATAAACTGTATAGGGTTGAGAGCTTTGAAATTTGTTGTATAAAGGATATTAATACAGGTCTTTATCTGTGTTGTTGTTATCGTAATCCTAATGGTAAGAATTTTGATAATTTTATGAAGAGCTTGGAAAAACTATTGGAGCATTTATATAACAAGAAGTGTGTAATTTGTGGAGATTTTAATATTGACATGCTCACAGAGAGCAAAAAACGAACTGAGTTCGTTAGCCTGTTGTCATGCTATAACTTTAGATATCTTATAACAACTCATACGTTTATGCGCAATAACTCATATTCCTGTATAGATAACATCTTGACTAACTTGCCTGATGACTGTGTAGAGGGGTGTGTAGTGGACCACAATGGCTTGGCAGATGGTCACGGGGCTCTATTGGGTACATTCACTTTGGATGATTCTAATTACAATTTTGGTAACAACAATCATATTACTGTAAATAAGAGAGTTTTTAATTATAAGAATGGTGTAAATTTTGGACAACGAATGCTTGAACATAACTGGACTGCTATGGGAATTAATACATTTTTAAAGACTTTTAGTAAGGTATTTCAGTATAGTTTTAGAAAACGTCAACAAAAAATTAAAATAAGGCGTAGTTTTCAATTACACTGGGTCACAAGAGGTGTGAAAACATCGAGTAAAATGAAACGATTCTTGTGTTCTAGTGGAAATAAACTTGATGCTAGTGTCCATAACTACAAAAAAAACTATGTTAGAATTTATAAAAGGGTAATTTCAAATGCCAAAAATTTTACAGTAAGTGAAAAAATTATTCAATCAAAAAATTCAAGTAGGGAAATCTGGAAAGTTATAAATAAGAGTACAAACAGGGTAAAAGCAATGAGGGCGGAAATTCGACTTAAAATAAATAACCAAATAATAGATAACCCAGAGAACGTAGCCGACCTTCTAGTAAAGCAGTTTGATCACAAGTACAGCATGCCTGGAAATAATGGTGAAGATGCTGTTATTTTCCTTCAACAGAGTACGGAGATAGTGAAAAGCGATATGGATATCTCACTTACTACTCCAAGTGAAATTTCTAAAATATTGAATGGTATGCAAAATAAGAAATCCTGTGGCTATGATGAAATTCCAATATCAGTAATTAAGGACAATTTACCAGTTTTATCTGAACCGCTTTCGACATTTTATAATAAGTGCATTGTAGAAGGGATTTTCCCGGAACAGTTAAAAATTGCTAAGATCATCCCAATTCATAAAAAGGGCACAAAAACTGATCCAACCAACTATAGACCTGTTTCTTTGTTGCCCATGTTGGCAAAAATTTTCGAAAAAGTTTTAAAAAACCGTTTAAGTAGACATCTGAATTTGAACAAAGTAATTAATCAAAGACAATTTGGATACCAGAAAAATGTGGGTACTGGAGATGCTATTTATGCGTTGCTAAATGACGTAGTAAATAAATTAAACTGTAAATTGAGGGTAGCGGGTATTTTCTTGGACTTAAGCGCGGCTTTTGACACTATTGACCATAAACTACTCATCACAAAATTGGAGCATTATGGCGTAAGAGGTAAAGCCTTACAGCTATTCTCATCATATCTCACTAATAGAAAAATGTTTGTCGAACTTGATTCTACAAAACCGAACGGGTGTAAAAATAGCTATAGGTCATCTATGATTAACATTACAGCCGGAGTGCCTCAAGGATCAATTTTAGGCCCCCTGTTATACATACTATTTACTAATGATCTAATTAATTTCATCCATAAACTTTTGCCAGACATACAACTAGTAGTATTTGCGGATGATACAAATGCTATAGTTGCAGCTAATGATATCCATGACCTTTCTGTGAAAGTGAATGCAGCTTTGGAGGCTTTTCAGTCTTGGTTTAAGGCAAATATGCTGATAATAAACACGTCTAAAACCAATATTATATTATTTAAAACAACTGCGCGTAGCAAAGATATTATGGATATTGAACTGGATAAAGTTAGAATTGAGCTTGTCAAGGAAGTAAAGTTTTTAGGAGTTTATATCGACGATTTTTTAAATTGGAAGAAAGAATTAGCAGCATTGGACGCATCAATATCATCTGCTTGCTATGCCTTAAGAACCCTTAGGGATGAAGTGAGCATAAATCATTTAAAAATGGTATACTATGCGCTGATTGAGTCCAAACTGAGGTATAGCGTACAGTTTTGGGGAAATAGCTACCACTACAATTGGCATAGGGCTTTCGTTCTCCAAAAAAGAGCGATTCGAACCATTGTCCGCATCGCTCAACAAGATTCCTGTCGACCATACTTTAAAGAACTTGGCATACTCACAGTGCCTAGCCTTTATGTGGTGGTACTGTTAAACACCTTTAAAAAATATATTTATGACTACGAAACAGACGAGGGCAGGTTGGTTAGGGAAAAAACGCGTAGGCAAGACTTTGCAAACAAAATCACCCCTGCTCTTGGCATAGTCAAAAATAGTCCACAATATCAGGCAGTTAAAATATTTAATAAATTACCGCTAGAGCTTAAAAGCATACTCTACACAGGCGCATTCAAGGGAAGGCTCAAGGCATTTCTACTAGATAGATGCCTTTATTCAATAGATGAAATGTAAATGATTTTGACATGAAATGAATTTAAATGTAATCTGTTTTTTAATGTTTTTATTTTTATGGATTTTGTGTGTTTTGTGTGTATTTAATTTTGTTTTTTGTTGTATATTTATCTATTTTTTATGTATCAATTCAGACACAGTGTAAATTTTTATTGAATAAATGAAATGAAATGGATGAACCGATTTTAATTTAGTTTTTTTTGTTTGAAAGGTGAATTAGTCTGGAGTGTTCTTAGCTATGTTTGATAAAAATCAGTCCAGAATGGGCGTCGCCACCAAATGGCGGATTACATATTTATTCAACAACTCCCTCAATATGGGTATCAAATAAAAATACGTTTGTATGAAAAGCGCATGCTCCGCCGGCCCCTTAACGAATTGTTTTCTATTTAACTTTTAGTACATTTTGTCGGGGATTTTTAAATTAAGTAATTTTACTTGTTGTTAAAATAAATTAATTCAATCTGACAGTTTGAAATCTAGTTTCATTTTTTAGCTTCGTTTTAGAATACGGATCTTAATCTGACTCCTGATATAGACAGCCTAGGTTCACCTAGTTCAGGAGTCAGAGGCTTCAAACAAGTATATACATATAACCGATTATATCAATAAAATAATTTGAATTGCCTAGTCCGCACTAGGTAATTAAGATGAAGAATTTAACTCTCTAGCAACCATCTCCAGCTGACCAAGATGAGTCCTGACAGGCTCTCAACTGCCATGGTCCAGTGGTCTACATTTCCCCTGTAGTACCCACTACACGCTCACGACTATGTACAACTGTTGCGTGCATAGCTCACTGCGGGTAAATATTCGTGTATAGCGTGTACCACATGCACAGCGTCTATAGCGTTGTCAGGGTTGAGCTAAGTGAGCGCCTAATTCGACCAAGCCACGCATGTACTAATGACGTCAATTTATGTATAGCGTATCCATGATTTACAGTGGAAACAATCTCATAACATTTTCTTGCAAAGCGAAGCTTAACACGTGTGTAGCCTTTTCGTGCACCGCGGTGGGTTTTCACCTTAAATGTTACATAAGCTATGTACTCGTAAAACGAACACATCACCATTTTTATCAGAACAATAAAAAATAATGATAAACCAACGCTGTATTGATACTGTAACCATTTTTTATCACGTCCCATTCATACGTGTGAAGTGTACCTTACGAATAAGTCTCCGTAGACAAACTTATTATATTTCTGTCCGCGTAGTCCACTGAAGATACAAACTTCTGGACGGGCACGGAATAATAACGCTTATAATAAGGTATTAGAGACGGTTTAGAAACTTATGGAGGGTAGCAATGGGTTTCTATAAAGTTGAAGGTATCTTTTTCAGTTCCTTTGTTTTTCATATTTAAGGAAATAATGATTTTGGTAGAAAAAAAAACTTCAACATGTTTGCTCTTTCGAATAAGCTTATTTGATAAATAATTTCATGATTGTTCCTGAATAGAACTTCACTTATTTAAGGATGTTACATAAAGATAATATTAAAAATATACTCGTACCTTTAACGAAAAGCATTAAATATGTAAAGAGAGACCTAAGCTCTCTTATGCATACACTTATAACTCTTTCGGTGAACGCTACTGTTTTGGGTGTGACCGGGTATTCAAAGCAAATTCGGTCTGGCTAGTCATTTATGAGCACATGCAAGGAAATATTAGCTTGAGTCATCGTTACCAAAATCGGCAAGGAGGATTATAAAGGGTGTACGAAACCTCTTAATGAACGCGAAAGGTACTTCTTCTCCACGTCATTGCGATCATTTCGATAATTTTTTTAGTTCTAGATCATACCTGGGAACCTGCTAGATACTGGGGGTCGCAGTTTTCTCTTTTGCATTTTTTTAAACCGATAGTTTTAATGTAAAAACTTCACTTTAAACGTCTCCACGACCCCACACTATTTAATCCATCCATCAGCACAATGTTTTAAGTGCGTTACACTGAGTTCTACCACAAAATATGATTTTTCACCCCAAAAAAAGTCGTTTCTCAGCAATAATGTTTGCATAAAGTTACTTAGTTTGATGTACAGAATGCTTGGTTGACGGCTTCGTGATGAGGTTGTTTACACCTTGTTTATACTGCTACTGTACAGTCAATGTTTAATTGATGAGCCACTTGCCTGTATACATATCTTAGCCGTGTAATACAAATTGGGTTTAGTCGGTGATATTCGTGCTCGTGAATGTACAAACGTGCCAAATTGGAAAGTAGTGAAAGTGGTTTATCAATCCTAGTCCTCGCCTGTACAATTCTATAGAAGCGTTATGAAGTAGGTCCTCTCTAGTATAATATCATCATCATCGCGCCTAAGTCCCGTGATAATTGAGGTCGGTGCAATGCGTTTTCCACTCTCCCTTGTCAACCGTCAAGCTATCATTCTATGCCACGCTATACTTCTTTATCTATACTAATATTTTAAGGGTAATCTTCGGAACTAATGATCCAATTCTTTCACTAAAATCAAAATCAAAAACAAAGCATTTACTCCAAGTTGGCCAGTTACAGGCGCTTTTGAATTGTCGAAACAAAGATGAAAACTAAATGTAGCCACAGTCCCAGTCACAGTTTTCACAGTTTCACAATTTCCCCGTAGGAAATGTCATAGCGTGGATCTCTATGGAGAAGAACGGGCAAGAAACTCCATGGAAACTCTTTTAAATCATAATGTTTTAAACTAATGAGAAGCTACATTATTCCCGAGCGTCAGAAGCATACATTTAAAACGTTCCCGTGTGTTAATTTACGAACATAACGGTAGCGAAGCTGCGAGCAAAATCTTGTGTCATATAGGGTGTAAAAAGACTCTTATGGAAGCCGTCCTTGTTCTCCCCATCATTGCAATATTTTTTTGTTCTACACCATACCTGGGAACCTTTTAGTCAGGGAGATATTGAGGGTCAAAGTTCCAACTTTTTCAAAAGTTTTACGTGAAATAATTAATGTCCTTAATGTTACCCCCATACTATTCACTTCATATACCAGCACAATGTTAACCAACCCCAAAAACCCCAAAAAAGTCATTTCCCAGCAATAACTTTTGTGTAGGGTTACTTAGTTTGATGTACAGAATGCTTGGTTAACGGCTTCGTGATGAGTCTGTTTACATCCTGTATAAATGATTAAAAACATCGCAGTATCTGGAATTACTAAAGTGTGATTGATGTATCCTGTTCAGGAGAAAATGCTTAGCCCAGCTGCGAAATAAGTGGGCTGCGGGACTGTTCGAAAGAGATGCCGTGGCGGAACATAAAGGGCGAGGAAGGAACTTGGATTGGTTTTAGTCAGTAAAAGTCTGACACAGGGAGTTTCGCTCCGCCTAGAGTGAGAGAAGTCATTTGATGATTTCCCATCCGAAAAAAAAAAGCTGTGAAATAAGTACTGACTAATTTAATTACTATTCAAACAAAGAAATTAAAACAAGTAAAATTAAATTAAAAATTAAAAAACCCCTGAAATATAATTTAATACAAGTTAAATAGAAAATTATTCATTATCGTAAGGTCCTAGGAACCAGTCCCCACTCCACTTTCCTCAACTCATTTCGTTAGTTAGTATTCCTTATTCTTTTTCGATATTGTTTCAGTATTGTACTGGTCAAGCCCTTTCATTTGATACCCATATTTGAAAAAAAGGTAATTCGCCATTTTGTGGTGGCGGCAATCTTGGATTTTAAATTTATCATAGTGCATAGTATTCTACTAGTCAAACCCTTTCATTTGATACCCATATTTAGGGAGTTGTTCAATAAAAAAAAAACAAAATTAAAATCGGTTCATCCGTTCGGATACTACGATGCCACAGACAGACACACACAAACACACGCACACCTCAAACTTATAACACACCATCGTTTTTGCGTCGGGGGTTGATAATAACTCATCGCTTTGAGTTCGCTAATTTGTAAATTGGACATAAATTAACTTTTTGTAAAGTCAAAAAACTAATATCGTTATGAATTCGATGCACACTTTGTCATCAAAGATCTCTCGACTGTTTAATTTTAATTTAGAATTTGTTTTTGAAGAATTTTTCATAAAATATTTCATTTAATATTTCACTTTGACAACATTTTTCTTGAATGTTTTTTCCACTTATTGCACAGCGAATAATCATTCTATTATACATTTAAGGCCACCGACGCGAAAACCGTTACTTCACTACTTCAGTACATCATTTAGAGCTTCGCAAAAAAATCAGCTGATTCATATATGATCGTGTAGGCATTGCAATTTTGTCAGCTGTTTTTTTTTAATAACCGATATAAATTTCCTATTGACTTTCATACGCATTCAGTAAAAAGCTGTTATTTTGAAATTACAAACAGAAACTTTTACTGTTTGCACTGTAGTTTGCATGCTGATACAAGTCAGCGAAATATGTGAAACCTTTTATTTATAAGACCACCATGTAACATACCATATTTCATGCAAATAAAGAATCTTGAATCTTGAATCTGGTATGTCGGACGGAAAGAATATAGTGCCACCATCCCATATTTTCGAGTGTCGTAAGAGGCGATTGAGGCGACTAAGGGACTTAACAAAGAGTGGGCAGCAGCGTTCTCTGTTCTTTAGGCAACCGTACTGCGATCGCCTACCCGCCTGCAAGCGTGACCCCCAAATTGGGGTTTTGTCATAATGGCAAAACCCCGATTCGGGCGCCTATGTCTAGCAGGCTCAAATGATGATAATGATGATGACTTCAATTTTTATTCATCATCCTATAATGTTCCCACTGCTGGGACACGGCTTCCTCTCAATGAGAGGGAATGGGCTATAATCTACCACGCGGGCCCAGTGCGGTTTGGTAGATATCACATGTCTTCGAATTTTTGGTTCTAGGACATGCCGGTTTCCTCACGATGTTTTCCTTCACCGTTTTTAGAGCAGCGGTAATGAAATAAATTACATAAATTCCCTCTCATAGAGAGGAGGCCTGTCCCAGCTGTGGGAACATTAATAGGCCGATGATGGTGATGATGAATGCGCCTGTCTGGGTTCAAACCCACGACTTACTGTTCGTAAGTCGGGCCCGCCACCACTGGGCCACCGCTGCTCAATTTTTATTAACCTATTTGTATAGATCAGGGAAATAAATCAAAGGAATTGTTATTCTGTTTCATTCCAAATATTAATCGGTGAAGTTTGACACCTATTGTGTTTTTTTGTAGTACGAGTAGTAGGTTTTTTATGTTTTCAAACCGAACGCCAACACAATCATTTGTGTTATTCATATAAATACCTAATTAGGTTGCAATTCTACAAGTATACTTACGCACAATAACTTCTTACCTCGGGTGGATGGAGAATTCACTTTCATAAAGGTTGCTGTCTTGGCACAATAAGAAAGCATTTCCAATAGGTACCGTTTATATCTAGATCAAGCTACATGAGATTGGAATACAATCGCTATTGTATCGCCATTTCTGCCTCAGTCTACCGCAGCTATTTCTACAGAACGCTGCAATTGTTGTATTATTCATTCATTTTGTTTGCTTACTAAAGATTTTGAATCATTTGATTCGAGTTTTAAATTTCTAGACAGACAGATTAAAATGCATGGCGTGTCTAAAAAAAATATGTTTTGGGCGACACATGCACATGTTGTATGTGTCGTTTTTAAACAATTTTGTCGTGTTATGCGTGGTCATGTCATGTAACTTAGCATAATCAGGCTACAATCTACCCACTGCTGGGACACAGACCTCCTCTATATGAGACGAGGTAGGCTTCAGCCCGAAATTATGTGTTACCGAAAGATTTGTCGCGCACATTAGTCCGACGCGGCAACGGTAGACACATTTCAGTAATTTTTTGTCATTTTCATAGTACAGTCACCTTAACTTCTACAGACTTGAATTGTCACTAGTTTCACGACTCGTTTCACCCATTGTGCAAGTTCCGTTGTCAAGGTTTAAAATGGCGCCACTTTTGCGGAATGATAACTGAACTTATTGGTGTCTTGGAAGCGAAATTGGTCGTGCTGTACATCCGGGTTATTTTGGGGTGCGGAAGTTGTACTTTAATTAGTGTCAGTTAAAATCACGGTCATTAAACCACCTACGTTTATTATATTTTTTAACTTTGAAATTAGAAAATAAGCCTGCCAAGTCTTGAACGAACTTCAAAGGAGACAATTTTTCTTGTTCGGGGACTAGGCCACCTACATAAATTATAGCATATAATCATGAAACTTATATTGATTTGTTCCTTATAACCTCTAGATTCCAGTGGTTAAATTAGCTAAGCATTGTCTAAACGGAATAAATGCGAAAAATCTGCAAAAACACTTACGAAAATCAAAATAAACAGAAAAAGTAAATGTCAAAACAATGAAGTTGTCTGTCAATCACTAAAAAAGTGGGTTCATAACGTCCCGTGCCACGTTGATTGTTTAAACCATCTATGCGATTTTGCGATTTTAGTGTAAACCTTTAAAAATAGCATTAAAAATGCTCACAGTTTAATAATATTTTTTTTCTTTCTGATTCTATAATAATTATAGCAAATATGATTACCAACGGGTAGGTACCGTACTTTTTTTAGTAAACAGAAAAAAAACGCCCCTATTCACGTAAGTATTTGCTGTCAAATGACATTGACCAAAACAGGAATGATTTGACTCGCAATAAAATATCATAACATAGCTTATTTATTATGATTTTAAGATTTCGTTTTCAATTCTACGTAATATTTCGTTTACTACCATAGTAAAATGGTTACTTTTTTTTGGTGTTATTATGAATAATAAATGCATGACCTGGTGGGCCCAAAAAAAACTATCTCCTTTTCTAATGAAAAACGATACATCACAACGCCCCTATTCACGTAAGTATTTGCTGTCAAATGACATTGACCAAAACAGGAATGATTTGACTCGCAATAAACTATCATAACATAGCTTATTTATTATGATTTTAAGATTTCGTTTTCAATTCTACGTAATATTTCGTTTACTACCATAGTAAAATGGTTACTTTTTTTTGGTGTTATTATGAATAATAAATGCAATGACCTGGTGGGCCCAAAAAAAACTATCTCCTTTTCTAATGAAAAACGATACATGGTTCATTTGTTTTGGTTCGTACGAAGATATATTAGGGAAAGGGGAATGACCGCTTTTGCGTTATTAACGGGCACTTAGGTTCATGTTCACCGAAAAGATAACGGACTGATTATCCACTATCACTGTCACTGTGACATGTTCCCATACAAAAATGTGTTTTAAAAAGCTGTTTTTAGATAATCAGACCGTCATCTTTTTGGTGAACATGGACCTTACTAGAGTAAAGAATGTTTAATCTGTCTGGATCATAATCGAATAAACATGAATCTAAACATAGCTCAGCACACATGGTTCATATACAGTTTGTACCAAACGTATGTGTGTGTGTGTGTTTGTTATGTTATTGGTTGTTTGTTTCATCAACATCGTCATCAGCTTATTATTGTTTCTACTGTTGGGACACAGGCTTCGTCTCTATGAGATGTAATGGGCCATATCCACCATGCAGGCTGTTGGGAATCGCACCCAACAGACACGCAGACGGCACGTGCAGGCGACGTGACTGAGCTGCGTAGCAAGCGAGCGGAGGTGTGGCGCGGGGAGCCTGCCCGGCCGGCGGCGGCACTCGCTTTCTCGGAGCCCACCGCGACGGACGATATTCTCCAAACGACCATTTAAATACCATATGTTTTGTCCGGGACAGTTACTATTGTAAGATCTAGTCGGCAATATACCAAGCCTTTTTATACAGTCCACTTTTATTTCATTTTATCCCAACGAGCAAGTCGAACACAGGCCCTGTGCGGATTTGTCGATGTCACGTCTTGGTTCTAGGACATGCTGGTTTCCTCACGATGTTTCCTTCGCCGTTTTGACAGCAGCGGTGATGAAATAAATGACACAAAGTAATGTGCTTATCTGGGTTTGAACCCACGACTAACTGTTCGTAAGTCGGAGCTGCCACCATTGGGCTACCGCTGCTCCAGTTAATAAATAAATAAATATAGCTGGACATTAACACACAGCGCCACCTAGTGCCACACTAAACAAAGCTTGTGTCGTGGACACTAGATAGTTGATATACTACATTTATACTTTTTTGTTTGTAAATACATACTTATTATACATATAAACATCCATGACTCGGAAACAACTGTCCATGCTCATCACCAGTTGTTTGTTTACTGTGTATGTTTACCATTTATTTTGAGCTCTCGACATTTCGGCGACATTGCGGTGGTGGTAGGTGTTTAAGAGCAGACAAATCGATCTACGTACCCTACGTATCTTCTTTGTACGTTTTACTTACCGGTGCCGTTTTTAGTGTTAATGACCTTGTCAGTTTAAAAACTTATATAAGCCTATAAGTTTCCCTCTGGTGAGACACGGGCCTCCCTGAGATTCAATGACGGGGAGAACAAGTGCCTTTCGGCTTCGTTAAGAAATGTTTTACACCCATTATTAACAAACCATTTTAAGTATAATCCAGTAGCGAAGGGACAAATTTTATAAGAGGTAAGTCGGAGTACATATTATCTACAATGTGATCATATTATTCGTTTAAAGAATACTGACTGTGCCATTTTTCGAAGGGAATCCGGTAGGAATCGGGTTGCATGGAACCTTCACCACTGGTATAATCTTTGAAATGGTTGGATATTACCTAATTTCCCTAAACAGGCAATTTAATTAATCTATATTATATATTATATATTTCACCGTAAAATTGTCAAATACGTTATATTACAATATAACGTGTATCTCTCTAGCGATATTGTAAAGTCTCGAATTTTTGTCAACTGAACATACGGAAGTATCCCTTGCACCCATAAACGGGACTTGGGGCACCCCCCCGTTAGGTTAGTTAGGTGCCTTTAAACCCTGCACTCGGAAATAGGGGCCCCGCGAAGCGGGGCTCCGTCGACTACGCTTTTTAGGGGAATATGAAGTGTTTTAAGGTTAGGTTATATTAATCGATATTTCTCAGGAATGGTACAGTATCTTTTCCTGAGAGTGGTACCACTGGGCAAGGAGGACCCCTCCTTCTCTCCACACCGCGTGAGTTGACTACCATCGCATGCATTACACGAAAAATAATGCGTTTTATTGTAAGCAGTATGTTCATTTGACAATAATTCGAGACTTTACAATATCGCTAGTGATATTACAATATAACGTATTTGACAATTTTACGGTGACATATATATATATAATAAAATCGTAGGAAAGTCAAAACTGTACATTGAATTTTTTTTAAAAGAATACTTGGGGCGTGATCTACAATCGATATTGAAGCCAAAAATACAGTTTTTAGATTTTTTGTCTGTTTGTCTGTATGTATGTCCGGGCTAAACTCAAAAAGTACTTCATAGATTTACTTCAAATTTTGCATGAATATTACTAAGAGGTCGGGTCAACATATAGGCTACATATTATCACGCTATCACCTACGGGGGAGGAGCACTGGCATCTCAGGTATTTTTGGTGCTGTAGAGCCTTCACGCAGACGACGTCGCGGGCAGCAGCTAGTATATAATAATGGCATCTCAATTTCCGCCCACAACGCGCTCACACACAATAACCCCTAATCAAAAGGCCAACATAGACGACATTGTAAATTTAACAATGACCGATCAACTGCATCACTGTCCTACTGAGCCACTGAGTCTATTGAGCCACTGAGTCTACTCAGTCACTGAGTTAACTTCAACTAAGTTGACAGGACACGGCGCGAATTGCATTGCGTGTAGGAAATTGCCAATGGATCCAGTCGATTAGTAACGTTGATTGAGCGTAGGCACTAATGTTTGTTAGAGAATAATTATAATGGATAGATATGACGTGTTTGTTTTGGTTATTAATTCTACTGGGACGGGTCGATTTTTAAACGTTGTTTTAAGTTAACTTATGATTAATCTCTGGTTAACCATACATTTATGAATATCTTTTAACCTTAAATGGTGTACTGAGTTGCCTTAATGGCCTAGTGGTTGCCAGCGCTGAGCAAGAGGTCCTGGGTTTAGTTGCCGATCGGGCAAAGTGTTATTTGGTTTTTCCATCAGGAATTTCTCAGTTGCAGCCACGGAGGTCTGTGCCCAATTGAAGGCAATAAGCTGGCCTCCATTGCATGGGACTTTAGTTTTACGTAAATGTTGATTATAACACGTCTGTTTATGAAAAAGTCCTACTAAAATATATACATAATATATACTATAAAGAAAGAATGAAAGAAAGAAAAAAATATTTATTCGTCGCAAGGTCATGACGTGCATACAATATTAATAAAGTAAACATACAACGCATTAATACAAACACAAACATTTAGACTAAAACCGAAAATTTACACAACAACATTAACATTATAATAATTGTAAGACAAAACGGACAAAAAATAAAAAAATGCACACCGTGAGTGCGACAAATAGGATACCACTCAGCATGATGCTGTGTTATGGGGAACCCACAGAACAGCGCTGGTTTTCAGTGGTCACCTGTGAAAACGTACGGAAGCCAGTGGAATACAGTGATATTTTATTAAATGAGTATGTAACTAAAATAAAACAGATAGGACTTAGATTATAACATAATCAGACTTTGACTTTGTTATCTCCAAGAAGTATTAGTTGTGTTACTAGGTGACTTGAAATTGTTCTAAACTCTTAAATCACTAATCTTAAGGCTCAAATAACAAACGAGTCCCAAACTTCATCAACACCAACAATAACATTCTCAACTACCCTCTAGACGTTTAGTTTACGTCACGACTACCCTCAATAAGATAATCCTATTAACATCGCCTTGTCGTGAACTTGTCCATTATAGGTCACTCGGGAGACTGGTATTGTGTCCGTAGTTAAGGTGACTGTACATTCCCGAAGAGACACTCCGAGATAAGGCGAGTGCGAAAGTGTGTCCTCATCTGTCTCGCCATTTCCCAACTATATTGGGGTCGGCTCTCGTTCTCTCTCGCACTCTCGACTGTATAACTGACCTCCCAGTTAGTACTGGGCAACACGGTACCTTTTGGCAAGACCGGTTGTCAGACTTTCTGGCTACTGACTCATCAGCCGGAACGAACGGCTTATGCCGGAAACACACTTACGTGGCGTGGCGTGGCGTGGCGCGCCAGAAGCATATCGGTTTCATACATTTAGTATGGTTAGAGACATATTTGTAGGTCGTGTCGTGTCGTGGCGCGTTCTGTCGTGGCGCTGAATGCTCACCACCGATTGGCCAGAGCGGTGGTGGGTTTTAATACGCCACACCACGTAAGTGTGTTTCCGGCTTTAACGTGCTGTCCGAGGCACGGAGGAAACTCGGTATGTAATGGGTGGTCACACATCCACAGACCAACCCAAGCAAGCACGAGAGCCGTGTCGACGCGGCGACGGCTCGTTCGTGTTCCACGTGCTCCTTAAAGAGTTGTCAGCAAAAAAGGAAGGGGTCTGAAGGAGTTTGAAAAAGATACCGTGGTCATGGAACACAAATGGCTAAGAAGGAACATGGATGATTTCTATCCGAAAAAAAGGCAAGCACAAGAGTGCGAGCGTACATAGAGTGTAAAAACACCCTTAACGATGCCGAATAATTATTCTCGTCATTGCGATTTCGTTTTTTTTGTACTAGACCATACCTGGGAACCTTCTAATTTAGGATGATGATAATGACTAGGATATATCGAAAGTTTAATAAAAAAAAGTTTATTAAAAGTTATAACTGTACTTTAAAATGAAGCAAACTTGAAACTTTCGATATATCCTTAACTAGAAGAAAGATGACCCCTGTCCTATTCAATGAATCTATCAGCACTCATTTTTGAGTGAGTTACACGTAAACAGTGATATTTTACCTCACAAAATGTTCGTTTCCCAGCAATAGTTGCCCAGTGTTACTTAGTTTTGTCAGCCATCAGTCTGACGGCTTCCTGGAGGGTTCGTTAAGACCCTGTATAGGAGCGCTCGACTAGCCCCGACCTATCTCGCTTGGCTACACATTCTCGCCCTGTCTCATAATGTCTCGGCGCAAGTGTACAGCCACCACATTATGGATTATTGTCCGATACAATTTGTGTTTGATTTGAGATAATGTTATGTGTTTGGCTTGTTAGGTTGTGTGTGTGTGTGTATTGCGGTGTTAAATTGATTTGTGTGGAATTGTTTTATGGAAAGTGATGATTCAATGATCATTCTACATTGCATTGTGATATAAACATTCTCAATAAAGTAATTTGTCATAGCGTACTTTGTAACTGACGCAAATTGTTTTTTTTCTGTCAGATGTTTAGTATGACAGACGAAATAGTGGTGGGCCTGATTTGGCCTAAAATCATTAGTGATGTTTATTTAAAAAAAAACATTGATGTTTGTATGGATTTTATTGTTCTAGAACATGCCGTTTCCTCACGTTACTCCAGCGATATAAGCATTGGCAATGAAATAGTAAATGCCACATTTAAATTTATTTGTTTGTTTGTTCAAATCTCAACGAAAAAGATGAAGAGCTTCGAAGAAAACAATCATTATTTTTTTCAATTGAATTTCCAAGTTAATTAGTTTTCATCAACTCGTCCAAAATGGCCCGTGGGCATGTGGGACGAGTTGCTGAATTACTCTAGTTTTTTGTTTTCCTTCTTGATTTCGAAGACTACTTAAGTAATGTCAAATATGTTTATTAATTTATGACATTAAACGTTTCCAGGAACATTTATACAGAATTAAAGTATGCTTGTTTGATACTTTACCATGTTTATACAATTTCATTGCGTTATAGTTGAAAATTATACCACTATATTATTAAGTAGCATAGATTGGTACTTAATTGTTCAGCACATCCATATGCAGCAGATCCATCTCAAGAAAAGACATGCTTTGAATAATATAAACATATTTAAAAATATCGTTAGGCCTCTGTCATCTTCTAGCGATTGGCAGAGTGTTATAAATAATAACATACTTTTTGCGTTTTAGGGGGTATTACAACGCGGGCCTGTGGATGGTGAGCTATGGGTAGCTCGCCGTCCGTCCGTCTTATGACGACAGGCCGTGTCGACGGCACCACAGTGTTCCACGCGCGCCTCAAAGAGATGTCAGCAGAAAGGAAGGGGTTCCTTCCTTTCTGCGGGACTATTCGAAAGAGATACCGTGGCCTCGGAACCTAAAGGGCGAGGAAGGAACTTGGATGGGTTTTAGTCAGTAAAAGTCTGACACTCCCTCTCGAAGGAGTCACTTGATGATTTCCCTACCGAAAAAATAAAAAGAAAAGGGGGTTTTTACAAAAAAAAAAACGCAAAGATTTTGGATATACCTACGTAGTCAAGTGTACAGAAACGTATATAGGGAACAGTACTTTTTGAAAGTGAAATACCTTTCACCCCAAAAAATGTACTATTCCCAGGGAAACACACACACACATGACGTTCTTATAATAATAGACGGCGCCACTTGTATTTCGAACGATGATTGAATTATGTAACTGTCACCGTAAAATTGTCAAACACGATAGATTGTAATCTCTCTAGCGATATTGTAAACTCTCGACGCTTTTTAGGGGAATATAAAGAGTTTTAAGGTTAGGGTTTATTAATCGGTATTTCTCAGGAATGGTACATTATCCTTTCATGAGAGTGGTACCATTGGGCAAGGGGGACCCCTCCTTCCCTTTTTTTTTTTTTTTTTTTTTTTTAGGATGGGAAATCATCAAATGACTTCTCCGTCAGACTCTTACTGACTAAAACCCATCCATGTTCCTTCCTCGCCCTTTACGTTCCGGGGCCGCGGTATCTCTTTCGAACAGTCCCGCAACCCCGGCAGGCTTCGGCCCTTGCGGGCCCCTCTCTTCTGCTGACATCTCTTTGAGGCGCGCGTGGAACACGAACGCGCCGTCGACACGGCCTGTCGTCACTAGACGGACGGACGGCTAGCTAGCCCATAGCTAACCGTCCACAGGCCCGCATCTACGGTGGCCGGCAGCCACCACGTGGCCCCCGACGCCCGGTGCGTCTCCCGCGGCGGCCGGGAAGAGAGGCTCTCTCCCTCTCTCGTTCCGCCACCTCCTTCGCTAGCATGACTGCTTCGCAGAAGGAGGTGACGGCTTCCCATTCCGTCTCGCTCCGGACCATGGATTGAACCAGGGCCGGACGCGAGAGGTCGCCGCCGCCGATCGCCGCTACGAGGACACGGCGGTGCTCCGCCCACGCAGGGCAGACTTCCACCGTGTGCTCCACCGTGTCCTCCGGTCGATCCTCGCAGTGGAGGCACCCGGGCGTTTCCTCCCGCCCGATTCAGTGCAGGTACCTCCCGAAACATCCGTGTCCGGTGAGGACCTGCGTCAGGCGGAAGGTGAGGACGCCGTGGCGCCTCTCCAGCCACTCCTCAAAGAGGGGACTTACCGCCACTATCGTGGCGTGCCCTGCACGGGGTTGCGACAGTCGCTTTCTCCATGTCGCCATGAGATCGCGCCGGAGGTCTGTCCGCTGAGCGGCAATTTGCCGCGGCAGCGGAGTTTCCCCCCGGCGTAGTGCCTCCGCGCGCCAGTCGTGCAGGCGCGCGAGGACTATCGCCTCCAGATCCCATGGCGGCAATCCGGCAAGCAGGCCCGCCGCCTCGCGGGAGATCGTGCGGTACCCACGGACCATTTTTACGGCCACCACTTTCTGGGGCGCGTTCAGATCCCTCCTTCCCTCCACACCACGTGAGTTGACTACCATCGCATGCATTTCACGAAAAATAATGCGTTTCATTGTAAGCAGTATGTTCGTTTGACAATAGTTTGAGAGTTTACAATCTCTCTAGTTATTTTACAATCTAACGTGTTTGACAATTTTACGGTGACATAACTACAAGTAGATTACAACCCAATTAATAGTCAAATTCTAAAATACCGCGAGCAAAGCCGCGGGTAAAAGCTACTTTAATATAAATTCAAGCAACACAGCCTAATAATAACAATTGAGTACCTTTCATGATCATTATATTCATAAATATTAATGGAAACGATATTTTCGTGTTGGTCCAATGAAGCTTTACCAATATCGATACCGTTTTATTGAGTATAACTCGATTCTTATCGAGAACGGTGTAATATTCCGTAAATATTTACTTAAGAAGGCGTGCGAAATTGTAAGTGCGTCTACCGAGGTTTTTGTTCAGATAATATTGGTGGGATTTAAATATAACAGTTTTACGGGTAATATCATTACTACCATTACTGTTTTATTAGTTGACAGCGTTGAGGAGGAGTTTTTCGATGCTCTTTTATAGTTTGTTGTTAGTTTCTTTATTTTAGTTTTTAATTACCTAATCATGTACCTACATTTTTAGTTTATGATTAAATAAATAATCTTCATTGTAAAAAATAAAGCTTTAATTAAACGCTTTTTGATTTTAATTTTTATGGTGTTTTGTTTTAATTGTTTTACAGTGGGAAGGGAAACAAATGCAAATACATACATTGTCTTCAGATAGTTAAGGCCCCACATGCAGCTCATTGATTACATCGCACTGTGTTGGCCAAAGAATCAGCGTTGCCATCGAACGTGGTAATCCTGCCAGCCTGTTGGGCACTTTTAGTTGACAGTGAATATTTTGACGGCCTGTAATACTTTTGTCATTAATGATACCCAAGTATCTTCATATCTACTGAAAACATAATATGACACCACGCTTGGGATCTATAAAGGGTCAAGCAGAAGTGTAAGTTAGTATCAGTAGTATCAGTGTACAGCCATTATCTCCAGTTTTGTTTAAATCTCTTTTAGAAAGGCAATAAACCTATAAATACCGAATCTAGTATTTAAAAACATAGAAGTTAAAAACAGTGGATTATTTGAATCTCTCAGATGTGGGCAAAGGCTTTCAGAATGTGGTTTTCAGAGCAAAGTTGATTTGGAATGAATTGCAAATACTTCTTTAATAGGCTCTTTATCGGGAGGCAGTCTATTTCTGCGTTCTTTTAATGTTTAAAGGTTTTAATTACATCTAAAAGTACAGTAACACTGTCCTATACTATTATCCTGTACTATTAATTGAGTACATGTAGGTATGTGTGCCATAGTTTATGAGTTTTTTTTTTTGTTTTTTCTTTTATTATAAAATAAAAAAGTATTGAGCAAATTGGGGTCTGAGTGCCCATAGCCTGTTCAAGGAAAGTTCTATACGCCTAGTTGGCACTTCCCATGACCCAAAGGCTGGCTTTTATTTGGCCAGAGATTAAGTGTTGCCATTGCCATACAACGTGGCAACAACGCCAGTCTCTTGGGCACATTACGAACTGACAGGGTTGAGGAGGAATTTTTCGATGCCCTTTTATGGTTTGTTGTTAGTTTATTTATTTTAGTTTATTTCATAGTTTTTAATTAATTACTTACATAGTTAGTTTATGATTAAATAATTTAAATCCAAAATTAGTTTTAAATAATGTGAACAGTGAGTAAGTATAGTCAGCCTCGTAACTGCTTTGTTATAATTTGTTGTGGTTAAGGTTGAAAGTCGCTTGTACGTTGTAAAACAACTAGTACTATGTGAAAGTTAGATACATTCAAATTAAATTTTAGTGAAGTTTCAATTTGCCTTAAAAGTGTTAAAGCAGTTGTGATGTCTGTGAAACTATAAAATCGATACTCATTTAGGTTATTCTACTTAGGAAGGTACTTGAAAGTTTACAGGTTCTTAGATTAAAGGTAAACATTGAACTGTTTGTTTAGGCGCTACCACAAAAATACCAACTTACTAACCTACGAAATCCAGAAGCGTAAACAAAAAATATAATTTTGGGAATTGATTTTACGTAAAAATATCCATCTGCTTATTGGGTTTTAAAAAAAAATCGAAGGCACGTTACATTCGCAAATTCGCATTAGAACCAGGTGCTAATTGTGATTTTGGTTGGTTTTTCCATAATTTGGATTGTTTTCAGCAGTCGCATCGTTATTAGCGATGTTCAATTCCGCTATAAACTAAAGACGCATTATAAACTACTGAATAGCGTAGATCGGCTACGAGTGGTACGAAAAGCGTACGTGACGGTTACTCGAGTTCCATGATTTATGTTCAGTCAAAAAGCCCTTGTACAACGCGCCGTTTTCACTTAAAAAATACGCCTTCTCTGTATGAGAAGAAGCCTTTGTCCAGCAGAGGGACAGAAAAAGTAAATAAATAAATAAATATCGCTGGACATTAACACACAGCGCCATCTAGTGCCACACTAAGCAAGGCTTGTGTCGTGGATACCAGATAGTTGATTTATACTACACTAGCTGTTGCCCGCGACTTCGTCCGCGTAAACCACCCTTGTCACAAAGGGGTATAAAAGAAGCCTTCGACTTATTCTCTGACATAGCAAGTATACACAAAAAAAAATATTAAATCGGTGAAGTCGTTTCGGAGGACTTCGATAACAAAAAATGTGACACGAGATTTTGATGTATTAGATAGCTTTGTCTGCGGCTTTGCTCGCGTTGAATTCGGGGTAACTTTAATTAAAAATGAAAGAATTTCATTGCGCAAAACCAACAGTAAGTAAAATTCAAGATCCAGCAGACTTTTAAAGATATACATATCTGGGTTGCTCATAAATTTGTTGGTTTCAAAGCAGAACAGAGGAACTTTGCAGAAGTATTGTGTAAAATCTTAAATGATTGTCTAGGATGGAATTACTATGGCCGGTAAATTACATAACGATACGTAGCTACGAGGACAAACAAAAATTAAAGAAAAATTAGATTTGTGTTCAGTGAAAACCATGAAAACGACACCCATGAAGGAAAAACGAAAAAAAAATCCTAGGTGCCTTCTTGGATTTTCATTTTGACCTCATTTTTGTTATCAACGACTCCGGAAACCACGCAAACGACACTGCTTTTTTTGAAGTGAAAACTTCTTTAGGCGCGTCGAGCATTTTTTGGATGAACAAAAATCATGTCAATCGCGTGACCGTCACCTAACGCTTCGTAGCACTCTTAGCCGATCCGCTACGGCGTAGCACCACTAGGCGTGCGGGACACAACCCGTAGCAGATATAGATTACTTATTTTTACTTCTATCTGCAGTCCCCCAAAACTACCGACGTTTTGTTTTGTTTTTATGGGTGTTCTACCCACGCTGTACATGTATAGATAATAGGTACTTCGAATAAACGAGATATTATAGGCATTTTGTATGTGTGAAAATAGGATCAAAAGTTTCACCCGATTTGATATTATTTAACATTCCTCTGCTCAACATCAGTAGAAAAATATACAAGTTATATAAATATTATATTACCATACATTACACACGCTTGGAAAACACCTATAAATGCGATATTCTCTTCGTCGTCTTATTGCAATTACTAAGAAGAGCTGCAGTCGTATACAATTCTCCTCTGAGATGCTAACGAGTACCGACTTCACTTATCTTCAATAAGGCTGCGAGACGAAGTTCCTTTGTCTCTGGGTGCGATAAAGATAGCGGCTGTCAAAGCCTTGCATTATCTCATACATAATTCCTATACAGGTTGTAAAAGTATCTAATACGTCGCTGTCATGTCTTTATAATACTTTAAGCAACAGAAATAGTTATTGCATAGAAACGACTTATTTTTTTTACATATTTTTTAACTTTTTATGGTTGCACGTTATGTAATGCGCAAAAACATTTGTTAATGATAGAGATGGGTAACCACCCGGGTTAAAACCTACTAGTGGGTTAAAACCCAGTTATCACCCGTTTCATTCCACCCATTGGGTGGTTTGGCTGGGTGAAAATAAAATATTTCGAAAATATTATTTAAACATGTAGCGCGCTACGGCCGGTGTGCGGGGTGGCAAGACCGGGAGGGGAAGGGATGTCTCCCACGCGGAGCTATCCCCGCGCCCCTTCCCCGCTCAAACTTGTCAGTATAGATTACCTCGCTGGTTAGAGTGCGCGCGTTTTAAGTGAATTTTCGAGTTTTTACGACCCGGAACTGTTATAATGCAATCTGATCCTGCTTTTACCCCTAACTTACTTACTTACCGCGCATTTTTACTTATTAGGCCCCACAGACCAAGGATCTGAACTTGACGAAAGTCTAGAAGTCGACGCTATGGAGTTGACGTTATGAAGTAGGACAAAGTATCGGTTTGAATGTAATGTCAAACTAGGCATCGTATAGAGCAAGAGATGGTTTTTGGAGTCGGAGATTTCATCAATCTGGTGGAAGGGTATATATGTGGGTCTACTGCATCGAGCAAAGTCGCTGTTCGTATTCTTACTGCACCGTGCACTTCTGCTGCTTTAGAGCGATCCCTTAGTGCTCATAGTGATACACATAGTAAAAAAAGAAATAGACTCACGACGTAAATAGCAGCAACAGCATTTTTTTTTTTCTTCTACGTATTGTCTGCAATCAGTCCTCAGACTATGAGCGGATGAGTTCCGCGTTGCTTGTAGTGTAGAGTATGGCTTCCAGTGATGCCATCTACTCGCAGATGTTACGGATTTACTGCCGGTCTGCTAGTGCCATGATACTGTGGCTCTTCAAGCGGAGCACGTAGTCTCGTGTCAACTGACGAGTTAGCTCATTTGGGTGGATGGCTAGTCGTTCTTCATATTTCGCTGCTACACTCCGAATCTCCTCAGCAACTTTGGGATTGTCTAGTTGTTGGTGGATTTCAGCGTTTGTAGTGAACCATGAGACATTGGCTATTGTGCGTATAAGTATTTTGTTTTGTTGGCGCTGCAAGATGGCTATACTGGAGTTACTTGCGCTTCCCCAGAGCTGTATCCCATACACCCAAACGGGCTTCAATACTACTTTGTATAATAGGAGCTTGTTATCCAGCGATAGTCTGGAGTTGCGGCCCAGTAACCAGTGAAATTTTTTTAGTCGTTTTGAGAGTTCGTCTTTCTTGGCTTTGATGTGTTGTTGCCAGGTCAATCAACGGTCCAAATGAATTCCCAGGTTCTTGACACAACTTCTGTGTGGTAGGGTGGTATCTCCCAGTTTGATCGGTGGGCAGTTCTGAGTGTGTAGGTAACTAGGACATACTTTGCAGCACAGGCCTTTAGTTTCCAGCTTTTCATACAAGTGTTTATTTTATTAAGTCCACTGTGCAGAAGATTTGATGCACCTTCTGGGTTTGTTTGAATAGATAATATTGCTGTATCATCTGCGAATGTTGCTATAACAACTCCAGGTTCCGTCGGTAAGTCAGCTGTGTACAATATGTAAAGAATTGGCCCCAGAACAGAACCCTGAGGTACACCAGCTTCAATTCTGTGAAGGGCTGAGGTATTACCTGATTCTTTTACGTAGAAAACTCTATCTGTGAGGTAAGAGTTCAGAATGCTAAAGAACGGTTGAGGCAGATGCTGTTTAGTCTTGCTTACAAGGTGTGGCATAAGGGCCTCCCCCTTATGCCACACCTTGTCAAAAGCCTGCTAGATGTCCAGAAACACTGAAGAGCAATATTTCTTTTCTTCCAGCGTTTTTCTAATGTGTTCACAGACCCGGTGTATTTGTTCTACTATTCCGTGTTGTTTCCTGAAGCCAAACTGATGGTCAAGTAGTATATTTCTCTCTTTAAGTATTGGGGTCATCCTATGCAGCAGCACTTTTTCAAATCTTTTGGACATAGTCGGCAAAAGGCTTATTGGTCCATATGATGTTTTTTCTTGGGCAAGTTTCCCTAAAACTAACATATCTATATCTATAGTATAACATACAATTGGAATTTATAGCACAAGCATGTGAATGATTTTAGTGATAGTACTGAGGACTGTGTGCCTGATTCACCACCAATACTCCAAATCCCAGAATCCCAGAGATATAATATACAAACCACGCCGCCGCCGCCACGTACAAATAGCCCTGTCCATTATCAGTTTAAATATTAAAAGAAATAATACCGGTAAGTACAGAGAAATAGAAAAAGCAACCCAAAAGATACAAATTGGGTCAATGGTCTGAATTCAATGGACTACGGGTCAGGTTAAATTGTCCGTGGTCACACTAGTGTAACTACGGATCAGCCGTAGCCACACCAGTGTGACTATCAGGTTAAATTATCCGTATACCAGTGCACTGGTATGACTGTGTGACTACGGATAAATAAAATTAACTATAGTCACACTGGTGTGGCAATTTGGTGTGACTATGGGTCGGTCGCGGACCCAACTACATCCGGCATTAACAATTTTCAATTTTTTTATTGTACCCGTGTTTCCGATGCAAGCGATGATGATTAAACTACCCACTAATTTGTTGTAATTTTCCAAATAAATAATAAATGTATCTGATTTTGGGTTCAGGCTCTTATTTTTGACAAGTTAATAGTGAACTCTACTTCCCACTATTTAATAATTAACTATACTCATTTTCACCCAGTAAAATAGGTGAAAATGGGTTAAAACCGGGTTAAAACCCAAATCACCCAGTTTTAACCTAAATGGGAAGAATGGGTTTTAACCCACTACCCATCTCTAGTTAATGAACAGTGCGGGAGTCATGACGGTGTTTAAAGTAAAAACATTTAAAACTGGTTGTTTTCCTTGGAAAAAATATGGATCCTTTAATATCTCTGTTACAGAAGGTTTCATTGTTTAGTACAAAAAAAAGTAATGACTGGTAAAAGTAGTCTTACGGCTCTGTGTATGTGTACTAGGTATATTTATGTATAACATTTTCATAACCAGAACACACTCACGCATAAAATCGGGTCCAGACGTGTGTAACGCGTAATGTGATGTATCGTGAAATGTAAAACCGGGTCCAGACGTGTCTAACGCGTTATGTAATGTATCGTGAAATGTAACGCGAATTCTATGTGTGGACGGCACCGCGAGCATTGCAGTAATGCTCGTAGTACCGTTCACACACAGAATTCGCGTTACATTTAAAGTAAACAGTATCATCATAGCAGTAGTGTTAGCAGTGTTATATGGCAGCGGTATCACCGACAGCATATTATTATGTCAAACCCAGGTATATTAAGAGAAATATACCTGACCGAATTATGTATTACGAAGGCGACGGCCACGTCTATTGGCGGTTCCCAGTAGTAGGACCAATCTACTGAGTAAAGCGCGTACTTATAACGCGTTTGCGTATACTTAATGACGTACCAGACAGCATAGATCTTTTTACTTGTTCTCTGGGTGAGTTCATAAAAATCACTATGTACAGAATGTATGTTATGATAAATAATAAAACTGTAATTAAAGCCACGCTATTGAATTAGGACAATCCTTTAATGATAGTGATGATGAGTTAATAAATGAATACGACATTTTTACATATTGACATTATTTAATATCGACATTTTTACATTACGATTAGACCGCGCGCTCGTGACTTTGTCCTTTAGGCCCTCAAGTGGAGTACGTGCCTAATGCCCAAGAGATCAGAAATGGAGTGACCTACATAATCCTTCTAACATTGTACTCTGAATTCCTGTAATCAGATTTGATTCCTCCCGATTGTGGGTCAAGAGGGCATACAAAGCGATCTGCCAAAGAAATACTTACAAGTTTCGTGGTAAAACTTTCCTTTTAGACCTCTGACCCTTTTACAAGATCAATGAACACATGACAAAGTAGAATTTTATCGGAACTCTTATTTGATTTTTATTTGACGTTCTAGTTTACCCGCTCATGCTTTGCACGGTTCTTACTATTTGAAAAAACATCGAGATTACTGTCAGTTTAAGTAACTTTAATGTTGTACTGATAGGTACGCGGTTAAACCTAAACCTTTCAGGAATGCGCTCTAAATAATTGTGAAAACTCACTCGGTGGTCAAGAGGTCGCAAGCGACCGGTGACCTCCTTAGCGCAACAAAGGTTGAGTGGGTGAAGGTCGGAAAAGTAAAAACCATTTTTCAAAGTCGCCCCCCTTGCTCCCCTCCTCCCCTTTTAGGCGGATCTCGGAAGATTTTTTTTTCAGTTTCATAAAAAAGGGCCCTGAGAATGGGCTTGGTATGGACATGTAATGAGGAGGGATGAAACGCATGTGACTAAAAGAGTGATTGACATTAATATTGATGGACGGAGAGGGAGAGGAAGGCCAAAGAAAATATGGATGGATTGTGTGAAGACCGATATGAAAGAGAAAGGAGTAAATGATGCCGTGACGTCTAACAGGGGAGAATGGAAGAAGAAAACGTGTTGCGCCGACCACAAGTAGAATGGGACAAGCGCAGGAAGATGATGATGATATAAAAAGGCCCTGAGTCAGTCACAATAATCTTTCAAAACTCCACTTTTGATACCCGGATCGAGTAAAGTTTGATCTGGATTTTTCATCAGGAATTTATCAGTAGCAACCACGGAGTCTAGGTTTGTGCACCGGGCACAAATACCTCAAAAAATAGGTCTTAAAAACATAACTGGTAAAATGTGGTGTACTATGAGATTTACCTCTGTCTAACACCTCGAAAATTACAGGCGTGATGATGTTATGTTAGTTATGAAAACCGCAACAAGATCGAGAGTAGCGGACCCCCAGTGGTGGCGCCCAAGGCTTACGAATAGTAAGTCGTGCATCAGGCTTTGTGTAATTTATTTCATCACCGCTGCTCTCAAAACGGTGAAGGAACACATCGTGAGGAAACCGGCATGTCCTAGAACCAAAAAAATCTAAGACGTGTGATATCTACCAATCCGCACTGGTCCCGCGTGGATAGTCCATTCCCTCTCATAGAGAAGAAGCCTGTGTCCCAGCAGTACATTAATAGGCTGATGATAATGATGCACCAAGATCGGCTTGGCCGACTAGTAGGTCCCTTTGCATTCGAGTCGGCTAGTCGGCAGTCGTCGGTTGAAGAAAAGTGAAGCGTACGCGATGGTCACGCGAGTTCCATGATTTTAGCTCACTCAAAAATTGCTCAACGCGCCCATAGAAGTTTTCACTTCAAAAATACAACTCCAATGTGTCACGGTTTTCATTTTAGCGCTTTGCCAGTGACTTTTCCACAGGTACATCTTTGTAACAGGTAAGCCGGTCCGGTGCATATTTTTAATAATGTTTGAAAAAACCATACATCAAACCATTTGAAGTTTTAGTCATGTTTGGGCAATCACGTCCTAATTGAATTACCCACATTGTTTTACTTTTGGCAATAGTAGACTCCAGTACAGTGGTTGTTCCGAAGGGAAGCCGGTAGGTTTCGAGTTGTATGAACCCCTCGCTACTGCTACAAACTACTCGTAAAAAAACCGTCACGGGGTACCAATTGTCGTTTGTTGTTTTTTAGTGTTTAAGCTGGCATACCACTGGGTATCGTACTACTCAATACGAACTGGGTTGTGGAGGTTAGTGAGGCAGTCGCTCAATGTAAAATACTGGTTAGACTAGAAGCCGACCCCAACATAGTTGGGAAAAGGCTAGGCAAAGAAGATCTTTAAAATAGTTTCAGCGTTTTCAATGTGAATATGCAACCAATAGACTGATAGAGCTTCTTTTTGGGAAAAGGCTAGGCTAATTTCTAACAATAGATTAGGTAAGTCTATCAGACGCTAATAGCAGACACAAATGAACAAAAAGTGATATCAGCCGGTATTACTGAATCTGTTATTACTTCTATTATTATATCTATTCTGTTACTGAATTCTTCTCTCTCAGTTCTAGTTAGTGAAGTTCTGTGGGTTTTGAATGTTAATATCATTAGTTTAACTCAACTAAATGCCACAGAGCCGTTCGTGAGCTACGCACCAATTGCAAATAGTTCATGCAACCACTAGAGCTACATTAGGCTGGATGCAGACATCCGATTATGTTTCGCAGGCTGTATTTGTTGGTTTAAATGGGGCATTCAACTAAGCTCATCGCAGTCCACACATGGAGAATGAACCAGGCACATCAATTCCTTATGGAGGACATTTTTCCACAGCTACTTACACAGACAAATTTAAACTAAGTTACTTCAACTTGTTTCCCGTATGACGTGTTCCAAATTCCGAACTATAATGTATTTAACGTCCTAGTGAACTAAGAGAGCCCTGACACTCATAACACAAGTTTAATTTTAGCCACCCAAGTGTCAGAGGTGTATTATTAAGTCTGTGTTAAGTACAATTCTCAACTTAAATGATAATTATATTGTAGAAAGAATGTAGTGACATTGGAATTGTAAGCTGGAAATAAAGATATTATCATTATTTACATCTACGAGCGTGAAAGCACGTGACAGCTGCTAGTTGGTAATAGTTTTTTCTTTCTTTTTTTTTAAAGTTAGTTTCGAAATCAGCGAAAGTCTGCCGTCACCCTAACTACCAGTATCTCGTTAACATTAATAGTGCTGTAGCTATTCGCCTAATTTGACGGACCGTTGCAATTTAAATTGGATGCGTTCATGCTATTCGCTTCGCATCGCTTATATCTGATAGTCAGTGTCTGTTTTTGCACACTCTTATTTAGGCAAGAACTTCTAGTGTACCTACGTGGTCTTCGGAGACAGCGAATCGGCAAGGTGGGACACCTTCAGGATAAGTGGAGCGACGATTTTCGCAGGGTGGGTGGTAGCAACTGGATAAGAGTTGTCGAGAATCGAGTTAAGTGGCGTGCGATTGAAAAGTTGTCGAGAATCGAGTTAAGTGGCGTGCGATTGAAAAGTTGTCGAGAATCGAGTTAAGTGGCGTGCGATTGAAAAGGCCTATGTCCAGCAGCGGACTGTTGCTGGCGAATTATGTTGATGAATTTCAAGTGTTAGTGAAAAAAACTATTACATAACCCTATATGATCGATATCACATAAGACGAGAGGTTGCCTGCCCCACATAACCTTCCTATAATTGTAACGGGAATCTTCTTCATGGTTAAAAGGCACTTGTTGTTTCCATCATTAAGATATTTTTTTTTGTTCTACACCTTACCTGGGAACCTTCTAGTTACGGAGATCTTGAGGGTGAAAGTTACAACTTTTTGACAAGCTTTTTTTTCAACAATTTTTTATTGCAAGATTTTTACTTTAAACAACTCCACGACCCCCGTACTATTCAATTTATCCATCAGCACAATGTTTTGAGTGCGTTACATTGAGTCCTACCACAAAACACGATTTTTCACCCCAAAAAAGAAAAGTCGTTTGCCAGCGATAATTATTATTGTAAAAGGTACGTATGGTAGGTACGGTTGTGTATTGTGTAAAGGTACTTAGTTTGATGTAGAATAGAATAAAATAGAATAATTTTTATTAGTGTAAAAACATGGTACATTAAGCTTAGGTCTACAGAACTATAGTCTTACGTCTTACAGTCTTACTTACTACATCTTACAGTCTTACTTACTACGTCTTACAGTCTTACTTACTACAGTCTACTTACTTACTACGTCTTACAGTCTTAATACTACAGTCTACTTACTTACTACGTCTTAAAGTCTTACTTACTACGTCTTACAGTCTTACTTACTACGTCTTACAGTCTTAATACTACAGTCTACTTACTTGCTACGTCTTACAGTCTTACTTACTACAGTCTACTTACTTACTACGTCTTACAGTCTTACTTACTACGTCTTACAGTCTTACTTACTACAGTCTACTTACTTACTACGTCTTACAGTCTTACTTACTACAGTCTACTTACTTACTACGTCTTACAGTCTTACTTTCTACGTCTTACAGTCTTACTTACTACAGTCTACTTACTTACTACGTCTTACAGTCTACTTACTACAGTCTTAAAGTGTACAGGATGCTTGATTGTCCGATTCGTGATGAGTCTGTATACACTCTGTATACCTCTATGTATAAGACCAAGAAGGCAGACAATAGACATACGGGAGTCAGAGGCGTCCACTATATACATAGGAATAATCATAAGTTTAGTACAAGTTATTGTATAAACAGCTCCTGTCGAACTTTACCCGCAATTTACCATACAGTCTAATCGAGTTAATGTGACTTAAACCTAGTTACTACAACAA
The DNA here is from genome assembly GCA_950022955.1 of Xestia ashworthii. Taxonomy (NCBI): domain Eukaryota; kingdom Metazoa; phylum Arthropoda; class Insecta; order Lepidoptera; family Noctuidae; genus Xestia; species Xestia ashworthii. The sequence continues at coordinate 12,418,990 of OX465570.1, read as the reverse complement.
TAGAATAGAATATTGCGCTAACTATAATTTATGAGCAGGTTGCGAACTAAAATTCGCAGTTGTCGGTACTGTGTACTAAAACAACTAACATTGAGTTAGTCGACGCGTGTAAACAGCTGTTAAAGTGTCGAGTAATTACTTAACAAGTTGATAATTACCCTGAGACAATCTACAGGGTGTAACAAAATGAGTGCAATGCTTCTTAGGTGGTGATTCAAAACAATTAATTTATTTAACAGTTTATGTACATGTCAAACACGTTAGATTGTAATCTCTCTAGCGCATATAGCGCATGCATTTCAGAACATTTCGAGAGTTTACAACATACTCTCGAAATATTGTCAACTGAACATACTGCTTACAATATAACGCATTATTTTTCGGTAGATTGTAATCTGTCGAAGTGAAACCATAATATTGTGAAATGCATGCGACGGAAGTATCTCTGCTCCCATAATCGGGACTTGGGGCACCCCCCCGTTAGTTTAGTTAGGTTCCTTTACAACCCTGCACTCAGGAATAGAGGCGGGTACCATTGTTCAAGGGGGACCCCTCCTTCCCTCCCTCTCCTCCACACCGCACGAGTTGACTTCCATATTACATTTCACAATATTACGGTTTCACTTCGATAGATTACAATCTACCGAAAAATAATGCGTTTTGTTCTAAGCAGTATGTTCGTTTGACCATATTTCGAGAGTTTACAATCTCTCTAGTTATTTTACAATCTAAAGTGTTTGACAATTTTACGGTGACATACATACTACCTACATACATAAAAGAAGAAAGGAATAGAAAAAAAAAATTGTCATTTATCATCGTCATGATCTGCTTAGCCTTTTTCCAACTATGTTGGGGTCGGCTTTCAATTTCACCGTATGCAGCTGAATACACAACCCGTAGCAGATATAGATTACTCAGTTTTCCCTTCTATTGGCAGTTTCAACGACTGCCCCGCAGGTTTTTTTTTCTTCCATTCTCCCCTGTCAATTGTCACGCAATCATTTACACCAGTGATTCCCAAAGTGGTCCAGGTGGACCCCCAGGGGTCCACGGGAGACCCATCGGAGATCTACGTTGGCGTGAACAAAAATGGGAGTTCACAAGTTGTAAGTGGTCCACGAAAATGTTCTGTTGTTGATACTATACAATTGATACTATACCAATTCTAACAGATAACGCGAAAAAAATCGTATTAATTTCATGCTTTTTTTGTCCACTGGCTTGAAAAAAACGCAAACAATAAATTTAGAAAGTGGTCTACAAGACAAAAAAAGTTTGGGAACCTCTGATTTACACCTTTTCCTTCATATTATTTCTCAGGCAGTCCATCCATCGTTGCCTTGGCCCTCTTCTACCTCTTCATCCATCAACGGGTACTACGTGGTATAAAAAAAATCCCTCGAGAAATGCATCGCTCCTTCGAAGGTTTTACGATGCTAGCGAGACTGTGAAGGATTAAACGATCCTTGTTGATCTGTCGTCTAATTTTAATGTCAAGACGAGGGACGAAAACGTATATATCCAACCTTCAAGGTAGTTTTTGTTATTAGGAATTAATTCGAAGTCACATTATTTTAATAAGTGGACTTGGATCTCAACTTAGAACTTTAACTTTGTTTTATTTATAATTCATAAATAGTATTCGTGCTAAACACGTCTTTGACTTTTCAGTTTCAATTCTACAGTATTTATAAAAAGCAGACCCAAACCATTCATAACATCAAATTCCATTTTGCAGTCCTGTGCCGATTAAACGGCGAAGCCTTCTCACAGAAAATTAAAAAAAAGCAGTGAAACAGAAAAGCTTAATTTCCGGGTATATGTAATAACACACCCGGAATTAAATCATGAAAATAATACATTATGTTTTTAACTTTGTTTACAGTACTTGAACCGGAACTTGTTTTCAGACATCGTGTTTCTTTCGAATTATGTAGGTAATTTATTATTGTAATTTGAGATATTTTTATTAAAATGTTACGGCACGTTCCTAGAATATTTGCACGACTAATAAGTAAATTAAAGTTTTCCAAACACATCATGGGTATAAAATTACCCTTGTTTATTTATTTAATAATATAGGTTCACCAACAGCTTATTCTGTGTGCAGCAGAAAGGTACTTGTTCTCCCCGTCGCGTCATTGATATATATTTTTTTGTTGAAGAACATACTTGGGAACGAAGAGCATACCTTTTATTTTATTTATGGAGATGTTATGGATCAAAGTTCCAAAATTTGCATTTTTTTTTAAATACAAGGTTTTAATGGTATACTTTAAACAACTCCACGACCCCCGTACTATTAAATGCATCCACCAGCACAATGTATTGAGTGCGCTGCATTGAGTCCTACCATCAAAATAAGTAGTTTCCAGCAATCATTTTTGAGCAGAGAACATCATTTTTTATTTGATTTGATGTAGCGGTTTGCGACATTCTCAATTTTCAGAATACTTTTTTTTGGTGGCATCCACATCGCAGTTACTTTTTGAGGAGCAACACTGTGCAACAAGGTAACATTAGGTAATAATCTGTAACTTTTATAGCTATTTGTTACTATTTGTAGGATTGCGTCCATACCGCGAGTATCATTTAACAAAATATAAAAACAGTAACTTTTTCTCCCTGTCATTGCGATATTTTTTTTGTTCTGCACCATGGGAAACTACGCAACAGAAACAACACCTGGGAACCTTCTAGTTACGGAGATATTGGGGGTCAACGTTCCAACTTCTTGACAAGTTATTTTTTTTTTCAAATTTATGTTTTTAATAATGATTTTTCCTTTAAACACCTCCACGACCCCCGTACTATTAAATCCATCCATCAGCACATTGTTTTGAGTGCGTTGAGTCCTACCACCAAACATGATTTTTCACCCAAAAATACACACCCGTTTCCCAGCAATATTATTTGCGTAAAGTTACTTAGTTTGATGTACAGAATGCTTGGTTGACGGCTTCGTGATGAGGTTGTTTACACCCTGAATACTAACACGGCAATATATAATAACAATAAATAACTTTTTATTATCGGATGTTACTCGTTAACATTTGGAAACGTTGCTTCACAAAAAGTAGGTGGATACAGTTTGGATGCACCATTTCAGGTTAATAGAATGTAGGTCAAGCCGTAATCTGTGATACCGAGTTAGCACTTACTGGGACTTCGTTACACCACCGGAGAAAAGGATTTGCTGTTAGTAGTTGTGTATAGTCGACATCGTAATGCCGTTATCTCCTGAGGTTTAATGCCACTTGCATCTTGTACGTCATAAATAAAAAATAAATAAAAAATTATTTATTGTGAACATCAAGGTCCAAGTTAGTAAAAGAGCACTTAAGAACTATATTAGCGTTGACAAATTAGGTTACATTCATTAATTAACTAATAATTCCATCATTTCGTGTTGTTCAAATTATAGTTCAACTTGTTTTTTTCGTGTTGTTCTATTCTATTTCTAGTTCTATTTGTGGGCATTGAAAATGAAATTTCATTAACCTGGCTAAGGATAATGAAATTTCAATATATATTAATATTAGTTGTACGGTCAAACTCACAAACGTACTACTCACTGCATTCATCATCATCATCATCATTAGCCAATTAATGTTCCCACCGCTGGGACACAGGCTTCCTCTCTATAAGAGGGAATGGGCTATAATCCACCACGCGGGCCTAGTGCGGGTCGGTAGATGTCACGTCATGCCTTTGAATTTTTTGGTTCTAGGACATGCCGGTTTCGTGAGGAATTAATAAAACATGATGTTCACCGTTTTGAGAGTAGTGATGATGAAATAAATTACACAAAGTAATGCGCCTGTCTGGGTTCGAATCCACGACTATTCGTTAGTCGGGGCCGCAAAAACTACAAAAAAGTAGTTGCCGCGTTATCATTTTTGCGTAGAGTTTGTTAAATGTAGGTATGTACATAATGCTGGGTTGACGCCTTCGTGATGGGTTTGTTTACAATCTATATTATGAAAAAAACAGAACTGAGCCACACTGTACGCTCTCGCATAATACCAACAAAAAACATCACCGCCCGTTTGACATCGTAGTCACGTTGGTTGTCAACCTCACAAAGGATCAGCTACACAAAGTAGGGATCGCTCAGACCTGACCTGAACCTGACTGACCGCAGAGCAAACTGACGGCTTTTAGTATGTATTTGATACCCGTCCATCAGAAACCTGAAGCGATACGAATAGTGAAATTCTAGGACTTACTGAATATCTTAAACTAGAACGCCATTTTGTGGATATCGGTAATTGTTTGACGGGAATTGAAATTATTCGTTCAGTACTTTTTGTGTGAAACTTGTGAAAGAGTAATACACATCCATCCATCATACATCTAAACAAATAAATAAAATTGAAGTGTCTGTCTAAATTAAAAATAACTGCTTTTCACTGAATTCATTTGAAAATAATAATTTAAGGCACTTCTTAACACACATTTTAAAAGCTTTGGTTTGTCTGTCTGTTTGTTCCGGCTAATTTCCGAAATGGCTAGACCGATTTTGACGGGACTTACTGGCAGATAGCTGATGTCATAAGGTCTAACTTAGGCCACTTTCATTTTAGAAAATTACGTTTTCCGTGCTTGAATTTTATAATTACATAGAAATAGAAGCACTCAATAGAGTAACGCGATTTAACTTCTATTTAAAAAGCAAGGTCTGACAAGACTGAAAACTAATCCAATTAGTAGGTAGGTACTACATACCCAATGAAACTTCGACAATTCAATTAGCCGCTAAAATGTGCTCTTATGAGCCTGTTAATTATAACTAAGCCTAAAATTAGAAAAGTAAAGGGTGCTTACATTAAAAATATATATTGTATTGTATTGTACAACGGGCTGGTGTGTCCGCATCCACCACGCGGGCGAAGTCCGGGTTGGTATATGTCACATGTCTTTCTGTCAGTTCTAGGACATGCCGGTTTCCTCACGATGTTTTCTTTCACCGTTTTGAGAGCAGCGGTGATGAAATAAATTACACAAAGTAATGCGCCTGTCTGGGTTCGAACCCACGACTTACTATTCGTAAGTCGGGGCCGCCACCACCGCACCACTGCTGCTCTCATGAAAAAGATATAGGTATATAAGTCTAGTAAATCATTTAAAGATGACAGACGTTTGTTAGCGTTTAAATGAAAAATGGTTTATGAAAACAGATAAGAGCAAAATAATACATGTTTATGTTCACAATAATATTTTTGGGAAATGTTAGAATATTCAAGAATCTCCAAGCATTTTTGGGCCATTATTAGAGCACCCACTTAGCAGTCGTAATTACTGGGTTGAAATACAAGTAATATTTTAATCTGAGTAATCTATTTCATCACCACTGCTTAGAAAATCACCATGTCTTACCCTGGTATCCATATTTAAGGGAAAATAATTACTTTAAATGATTGCTTAAGCAACCATTTTATACAATAGACGAGAATTTGAACGAAGTAAATCCGTCAAAGAAAGCAAAGCTAAGAATTCTAACTTTGACAGTCGTAAATTCAAGCAATAACTAAACTCATCATCTGCCTGCGGATGCAGCTGAATACCTGTATTTTACATGGAGCGACTGCCAATCTGACCTCCAAAACCCAGTTCATACCGGGTAATACGATACCACTTGGCAAGACTGGTTGTCAGACTTTTTGTGCCTCTGACTACTTGTAACGACTGTCAAAGATGGACAAATGAAAGCCGGGACCAACAGCTTAAGGGGCCGGCGGAGGATGCGTATTTCATACAAACGTAATACCAAAATTATTTGTAAATCAAACATATTCTTAAGGTAGTCTGTATTTATTTCGATTGAATTACAGAATATCTATGTTCCCAAATATGTTTTTTGAGAGAATAGTGATGCAAAGACGAGATATGAGGAATTTAAATTTTCTATAGAAAACTTATTTTTCTTATAACTCTTGTTAAAATCAGTGTCCAATCAAAATATATATTTGGGAACCTAGATATTCTGTAATTCAATCGAAATAAATACACACTACCTTAGGAATATGTTTAATTTACAAATTATTTTGGTATTACGTTTGTATGAAATACGCATGCTTCGCAGGCGTCTTAACGATATGGAAGTTTATATAATTTTTTTCTAAACTGAACAGCTTGCACGAGAGACATTTCAAGTGGTAAAATGTGTCAGTCCCCCCTCCCCTGTAACTTCTAAAATAAAAATAATTTATCATGTACATTACCATGTAAACTTCCACCGAAAATTGGTTTGAACGAGATCTAGTAAGTAGTTTTTTTTAAACACGTCATGAATCGTAAACTGCAATTTACACAATTTTGAGACGGAACCCTTCATGGGCGAGTCCGACTCGCACTTGGGCGTTTTTTCTGTTACAAGCACCACTTTCAAACTTCCTCTAATATACTCATTCCTTACTTAATCCATTTGTGTCACTCCACAAATCTATTTCAACATTCTCATCTCCGCTACATGCAGAGATTGGAATGTTGTTGTAACTTTGTGGTAAATAATAATTGGTTACAATGAACCAGAAACATTTCTTAGAATTATTATTTTAATTGGTCTCCGTAACTGTTTCGCCTAAAACGTTTGAAACGGGTGGTTGTCTGCTCGAGTACACTGGGCTTCACTAACCAATCAAATTCATGGATCAGTAAACTCGAGAACGTAATTAAATTCAATTACATTTAGTTGTAATCAATTCTTGATTGTGGTAGTTTATACAAGTCAACATAATTTGGGTATTGATTCAGTGTAGTTATGGGATCTATGTATATTCTATCTGAACACACGACATATGATAATGCCATTAAGCCCAGAAGGGTCAGGTAGAAGTGTACTTATACTAACTCAACTCATTACACACATCTATCTTACTGTTCGTAAGTCAGGGCCACCACCACTAGGCCACCGCTGCTCTTCTGATTTTTAGATGTATTTTTGCTCTGAAAACGGTGAAGGAAAACATCGTGAGGAAACCGGCATGTCTTAGAACCGAAAATTCGAAGACATGTGACATCTGCCAACCCACACTGGGCCCGCGTGGGATTATAGCCCATTCCCTCTCGTAGAGAGGAGACCGTGTGTCCCAGCAGTGGGAACATTATACGCTGATTATGCTTGTGCAATTAAAAGAACTTGCCTATTTAAATTATTTTAAATCAACATCCAAACTTTGTAAAATCATCCCAAAATCAGCCCACAGCTCTCAAATTTTCCTGCAAAAAAAGCATCCTTTTCAAACGAATTTCCAGTTTATTTAGTCTTAAGTCGATATAGGTTGGCTCAGTAATCTTTATAAATAGTCCCCGTTGAATCTGAGTGCTTTATCCCGACCGTCTTAAGCCTCCACACGACAGAAATTTTACCCCAGATTTGTCGTTCCAAAACCTTATAGATTCCAAGAAGATTTTGAATGTTTCTTAAAACCTTTTTAGCGTTTAAGGCCCTTTGATTAATAGTAAGCGTTTTTTTTGCTTAAGACTATTTGGAAGGAATTTTGTTTATAATTCAGATAAGCATATCTTCTCGGATTTTCAGAAGCATACGACGAGGGGAAGTATTTTTCTTTCGGTCATCATTTTATTTCGTTATTTTTAAAGCTCGTTGCTAAACAATAACAGATTCTCGGGTCGATCTTTAGGTAAACCAATCAATCAATCAATCGATCAATCGTGCTTGCCTAGGTTGGTCTGTGGGTGGGTGATCTCTGACCACCCTTTACATACCGAGTTTCCTCCGTGCCTCAGAAAGCACGTTAAGCTCTTGGTCCTGGCTATATTTGATAGTCGTTACAGGTAGTCAGAAGCCCAAAAAGTCTGACCACCAGTCTTACCAAGGGGTATCGTAGTACCCAGTACTAACTGGAATATGGAGGTCAGACGATGATTTTATTTTGTCTCCAAAACAGAAATCGCCAACGTTACCCAAAAAGCATTCAAGCTAAAAATGAAATGAGCTAAAAGTAAAATTTATACAGCTAATTTATTGGAATCGTATTTCAGTTTATAACAGCCGTAAACACTCAAAAAAGTCTTAAAAGATGGCTTTTAGTGATTAGTATGTGTTACGATTTAACGCTAAAACTACAACACCGATTTTTAAAATTCTCCATCAGTAGGAAGCCACGTCTTCACTGAGTAAGAAAGGTTATATTTTATCCCCATACTCCCACGGGAACGGGAACTACGCGGGTGAAACCGCGTGACGTCCGCTAGTCTGAAATAATTTCAAAGAAAAGTTCCGGTGGTATCTTATGCCAATTATGGAGCTAAATGCAACCTATTAATTTGCAGAGGGTTGTCCGTTACACCGTATACAAGGTGTAAACCACCTCATCACGAAGCCGTCAACCAAGCATTCTGTACATTAAACTAAGTAACTTTAAGCAAAAATTATTGCTGGGAAACAACATTTTTTTGGGTCAAAAATCTCTTCTTGGGGTATAACTCAATGTAACGCACTCAAAACATTGTGCTGATGGATGGATTGAATAGTACGGGGTTCGTGGAGCTATTTAATGTAAAAATCTTGCAATAAAAACCTGTATTTAAAAATAAAAAACTCGTCAATAACTTGTAACTTTGACCCCCAATATCTCCGAAACTAGAAGGTTCCCAGGTATGGTGAAGAATAAAAAAAATATTGCAATGACGGGGAGAACAAGTGCCTTTCGGCTTCGTTAAGAGGTGTTTTACACCCTATATAAAACGGTTACAGTCCGTTCACAAAATCTATTCCACCTCTGATGTGGCATTGCTGTCAAACTCATTAATGATCTTTACGGTCATTGCAATAATATTGCTGGTAGTTTACTGATTGGATTCTGGGTAAAAAAAACTGTGAAAATACTGTAGGTTTCGTTTGGTTCAGGGAGTAAAACTGTAACCGTTATAATAAAAACAGTTTCAACAGAAAAACACTTTTAGATGTAACAGATACAATAATGTTACCGAATCCAACAGTACCTAACCTTTTCTACGTGTTAATAAGTGTTAATATGTGTAACTAAAATAATCAGTTTTACAACAGACTGCTACTAGATTTCGGCTATCTAATGTTTATTAACCATAAATAAGTACATTGTAAATTTGGCAACGCTGAGTTTACCTTTTTGGGTTTAATGTGTTTTTGGGTTAACACATTGAAAACACATTTATAAGGATTACATACTTGATTCTGTTATCAATTCAACATGTATAATTCTGTAACCTTTATGAAGGTGTTTTTAAGTCCCTGGTTTGGTTTTTTTAGATTTTTGAATTTCACGCAAACAGAGGGTAGGTCGCCAGTTAAAAGTTACATGTACTTATAATACTTATACGCCATATTCTATAAATAGATTTTTGTGTCTGCAAACTTTGGTACGCTTAATATTGTATGTTCAAACTGCTAAGTAATTTTGCTGCTCAAAGCATTCCTTGCGTTGTAATTTATGTAATAATATTATAAAGAAGATAGAGCATGTTATTAAGCCAATATCATCCCTATAACAAGTTGCCAATCAAAATTCAAATCCACTACCAAAACGCATGATAATATATATCTAAGGGACAAGAAATTACCAAACAATCGACAGAGAATCCTAGTGTGAGTTTCAAGAATCAATGCATTGAATGTACTTTTCTGAACAATAAATTATTGTTATTCTTATTCTTAGTCCACACGAAAAAAGATCTATCAAAGAAAAGAAATTCCTGATGGAAAAACCCAATAACAATTATTTGCCTGACCCGGGAATCGAACCCAGGACCTTTTGCTCAGCAGTCGCGATACAGATCACTAGATAAGACCAACGAGGGAGTCAGATATTTTATTCTTAAGGCGACTACAGGAGCTAAACGCGAGTTTTATAATGCCTGAAAGTATGATTCACTGCAATAAACAAAACCAGAAAAATATAATGATATTCTTCAGGATATTATGCTAGTATGATAGTGTTTTAAAAACATAATACAGTTATTATTGTATTCGATAAAATAAAAAAATCACGAACTTATCTCTAAAAAAATCTATTAACGAGTAAAAACGATACTAAGATACTATAATTATTCAACAAGCAACTTATTAGCATCATAGTTCAATCAATAGATTTTTGTAAATCGCTCGAAAACACTAATTTCGGCCCGCAGTGACTGACGTAACAACCACTTTGTAGTGCAAGCTGATTAGAACTTTATTCTGACAGAATTTCAGACGAAATTTGAACCACCACAAATATAGTTGCTAATTTCGCTCCTTTTAAAAGGCCGGCGGAGCGTGCGTCGTTCATACAAACGTAATACCAAAATAATTCGTAAACCAAACATATTCTTAAGGAAGTGTGTATTTATTTCGATTGGATTACATAATATCTAGGTTCCCAAATATATATTTTGAAAGGACAATGATATTTATGAGAAAATTTAAAATTTCTATAGAAATCTTATTTTTCTCATAACTCTTGTTTAAATCTATATCCATTCATGATACATATTTGGAAACCTAGATATTATGTAATCCAATCGAAACAAATACAAACTTCCTTAAGAATATGTTTGGTTTACGAATTATTTTGGTATTACGTTTTTATGAACTTCGCATGCTCCGCAGGCCTCATATGTGTTGTTTGTAGCCGCTAGTAAAACAACCGCTGTTTAGTATAGATGCTAGGCGGTTAATCGAACGGCTAATTAAAACATTTTGCTGCGCATATACATACATAGACTGCTACAATCGTAACCCTTCCTTTTGGCTTCGCCGTAATCGGAAAGAAAAGAAAGAATAAAATAGAAGACTTCAAAACGGCAGCACTAGTTTAATTGTAAAAGAACTCGAGCCAATCTTTCAGAGCTGGAGCGCAGTAATCCATTTCCTTTTGTTGACCAGCACCAGTCGATAAGCAGTCGATTCCATTTACTTTTTTCTTTCCTGTTGAAAAAGAAAAATGAATCGGTTCCTACTTCTTACAAAAGAAAGGTGCATTCTGTGGATAAAACTACTTACTTTTTTGTAATTCCAGCAGTTTTAAGACGTAAGTAATTTAACAATCGTTTCCGCTTATTTGGGTTGATTACTCAGTGACAATTTTGGGACGTTAATAGGCATGACAATAGTATCAAAAAATTGCAAATCTATTTAGTCCGTCAGTTAGAGTATTGAAAAATAATCGACACGTATTTTTTGTTTTTGTGAATCAATGAATATTGACAAAGATAAATCGCATCAAAACTCGGGAGTAGGGGCTCGTGACGTCAGAACTCGCTTAAAAATATACTAAGGCGTGACGTATTGAGAATTTTAAAAGCGTCGTATCTTCGTCAATGTTAGTTTATGTAACAAAAAAAATACAGGTCAAATATTTGTTGATGATCTAACTGACGGACTAATATTTTTTTTGTCATCCACGCTGTTTGAAGCAACACAGAGCAAACGATTAGCAATTAAAAAATAATGTTCCTCGATATATGTGGGTCAAAATATATTTCAACACTGTCTACAAAACTTCGTGTTTTCTAAATATTGTTACGAGCTGGGTATGAGATAAATTAATTACTACCGATTAAACAACACAATCATTTTATTAATCACAAAACAATTTAAACTTAATCACAAGTACACTACAGTACACTACTATTCACTATTCACTTAGATATCGCACTTCAAGTTCACTTCGATTCGCTTCGATGGTAGCCAAAACAAGACTGACTGTCGCGGCCCTGAGCGGTCTATTTATACTCGCCAACAGACACACCAGAATAACCTCGAATATTCTAGAGGGTCATAGAAAACACTAACAAAAGAGTAGGTAGGTAGGTAGGTAATTATTATTACTAGCTACTTGTACAACACAAACAAATATGAACCGTATGCCCTAGGCGTACGGTCGAAATTCTAATGTCTTTTTATAAAGAGGTCGCGAGTTTGTACCTACTTCACTTCGAAAGTAATAATAATAGAAATCTCTCGAAATTCCAACATACACATACTGTAATCACGTGCTTTCTCGAATGTTCTAGTAGGTCCGATGTAACACTGCCCCCTCCTTAGACATGCTCGTCCCGAGCATCATTAGTCCCGTAGTATCGCGCCAACCGGTCCACATGCACAATTTTAGGCGCACCTCGTGGACCCTTCTGTATTCGGTAGGTGACATCGTTGATCCTAGTCACGACTCGGTATGGTCCATCCCATTTTGCTTGTAACTTCGGAGACTTCCCCTTGCTCCGCCCTGGGTTATGCAACCACACCAGTGAACCCTCGTCGAAACCCCTACCGTTTGCCTTCCGATCATAACGGGTCTTCATCTTCTCAGACATCTGTTGGCCGGATTGTCGGATATGCTCATAAACATCGTTCAACTTATTACGCAATTCATTCGCGTAATCTGTTACACTACATGGAGCATCAGGGGGAGTTCCAGTGATTAAATCAGCAGGTAACCGTAATTCCCTTCCAAAGTTCGCGAAGGCTGGTGTCACAGTCGTACTTTCGTGGACTGCACTTCGGTAAGACAGAAGAAACGGCTGTATGTGCTTGTCCCAATCCCTTCGCCGGCTTTCCACAACTTTCGCCAGATATCTCTCCAACGTTTGGTTGAATCGTTCCACCATTCCGTCAGATTGTGGGTGGTAAGAGGTGGTTCTGGTTTTGTGGGCACCCATCAATCGACAAGTCTCTTGAAACACTTGCGATTCAAAATTCCTTCCTTGATCGCTGTGTATTTCTAAGGGTACCCCAAAACGACAGAAGACTTCCTGAACCAATTTATCTGCGACAGTTGTAGCTTCTTGATTAGGAATGGCGAAGACTTCTGGCCACTTTGTGAAGTAATCCATGACCACCAGGAAGTACTTGTTTCCGCTCTCACTTACTGGAAATGGTCCCGCAACGTCAAGTGCTATCCGTTCCCAAGGGGCTCCAACGTTGTACACTTTTAATGCACCTCTGCTGCGTGTACGGGGTCCTTTCACGGCCGCACAACTGGTACATTTACGGCACCAGTCCTCCACATCATCTCGACAGTGGATCCAGTAGAAGCGTTCTCGAATTTTTAGTAGAGTCCTTTTTACCCCCATATGTCCTCCTGAACATCCATCATGGTAGAGCCGTAGAATATCCGGTACCTTGGCTTTAGGGACAACCATTTGTAGATGACAACTGTCCCCTCTAGCGTTTTCCCATTTACGGCACAAGACTCCATCCTGGATCACCAAGCTATTCCATTGCGCCCAATAACTCTTCGTGATGGAACTCATCGCAGCCACATCACTCCACTTGGGTTTAGGAACACCAGCTTTGATCCACTCGAAGATCGGTTTGATGTCCGAGTCATTGTGCTGACCCTGCTGTATAGTTACCTTCCATTCATCGCTAAGATCCGTTCTTAGCATCCTCACAGGCACCACTTCCTTAGACTCCTGTCTAGAACTGTGCTTAAAATCTTCGGGCAAAAGTCTTCTTGACAGTTCGTCTGTGTTGCTGTGTTTTCTCCACTGTTGCTGACCAGTCTTCTCAGCTGCTTTTCTCTGCTGAGATTGATCTTCTCTAGGTGCGCTTCGCTTTTTACAGTTCGACCGAAGGTGACCCCTTTCTCCACAAGTGTAACACCTAGGGCTGTACCGTCGCGGACGCTGGCGTTCAGGTAATGCCACAACTTGTTTTGGACAACTTGACCGAAGATGATCCCTTTCTCTAGTTGTGTAGCAGCTAGGGCTGTAACCTTGCGCACGGTCGTGTACAGGTGATGCCACAACCTCCCTGACGTAGTGTGTTCGGTGATCTTGCCTCACTGCCTCTACTTCTAAGGCATGGGCCAAGGCGTCCTTCAAGGTCTCATGATGCCCAAGTCTCACGGCAGCTCTAACTTCTAAGTCACGTATTCCATCAATGAACGCCTGTACCAGATTTCCATCAATCAGTGCAGGGGCAGACTGGTAGGCTTTCCGAACGAGTTTCTCAACTTCCAGAGCCCACTGCTGTAGGTTCTCGGCACTACGTTGAACACGGTCCTTCAACTTGGAACGGAATACGTGCTCCAGGTGCGCGTCGCTGTATCTGGACTCCAACGCCTCCAGCAGCTGCTCGTAGGTTACATCCTTGCCGAGTGCCTCGAGAATAGTCAGGGCCTGGTCTCGGAGGCCCAAGGTGAGCGCGGTCATGGCTTGTGGTTTGGTCCATCCATTCGCCTTCAGGACGGCCTCAAACTGGATTCTATAGGCCGACCACGACGATGTTCCGTCGAATGGCGGAACCTTAAAACCACGAGAAGAAGGTGCAGCAACCACTGCAGCTACAGTTCCACCTTCAGTATTCAGTTCGCTCAAAGCCTTCTGCACCCCAGCAATCTTAACTTCGGCCTCTGAGATGCGGTTCTCATGCTGGTGAACCTGATCTTTCATCAACTTGAGGTCCTTGCCGAAAGTTGCATGAAGCTCCTTTATGAGGAGCATCTGTTCGTCTTGGCGGCGGACCTGCTCCTCTTTGTCTCGCTGCAACTGCTCTTCCAACCGGCGAGCCTGCTCCTCTTGACGGCGAGCCTGCTCCTCTTGACGGCGAGCCTGCTCCTCTTGACAGCGAGCTTGCTCCTCTTGACGGCGAGCTTGCTCCTCTTTATCTCGCTGTAACTGCTCTTCCAATCGGCGAGCCTGCTCCTCTTGGCGGCGAGCTTGCTCCTCTTGGCGGCGAGCTTGCTCCTCTTGACGGCGAGCTTGCTCCTCCTTGTCTCGTTGCAACTGCTCCTCCAATCGGCGAGCCTGCTCCTCTTGGCGGCGAGCTTGATCCTGCAGCAGCGCCATTAAAGCTGACAAGTCTGGCGCCACTGATGCTGGAGAAACTCCGGATGGGCCGGCGACTGGCTGTGACGTAGGCTGGACACCACCCGGTGTCTGTGTCGGAGAATCTCCAAACCGCCTTTGGTCCATGTCCTGCTGTCGCTGACTCCTGGTACGGATACCCTCCGTGTCGTCCTTTGGTAGAATTGGCATAATTTATCTCTCACTTCTGACACCAATTTGTTACGAGCTGGGTATGAGATAAATTAATTACTACCGATTAAACAACACAATCACTTTATTAATCACAAAACAATTTAAACTTAATCACAAGTACACTACAGTACACTACTATTCACTATTCACTTAGATATCGCACTTCAAGTTCACTTCGATTCGCTTCGATGGTAGCCAAAACAAGACTGACTGTCGCGGCCCTGAGCGGTCTATTTATACTCGCCAACAGACACACCAGAATAACCTCGAATATTCTAGAGGGTCATAGAAAACACTAACAAAAGAGTAGGTAGGTATGTAGGTAATTATTATTACTAGCTACTTGTACAACACAAACAAATATGAACCGTATGCCTTAGGCGTACGGTCGAAATTCTAATGTCTTTTTATAAAGAGGTCGCGAGTTTGTACCTACTTCACTTCGAAAGTAATAATAATAGAAATCTCTCGAAATTCCAACGTACACATACTGTAATCACGTGCTTTCTCGAATGTTCTAGTAGGTCCGATGTAACAATATGAAAGGTCACACATATCCGATGTAATGTATCTAGTGAAATAATGTGGTAATTTGCTATGATTGATGAATCGCAAGTAGAGGGCGCTAGTAACAATTTCTCAGGTCTGCTCTTAGTCAAGTGGCATCACTTGGAAGCATTTCTCATGTTTGTGACAGGTCTCCGGTGAAAATACTTTAGCCTGGAGCATAGAATAAAAACTGAATAGAATCGCTCTTTACTTATAAAAATACAAACAAATAATTGCCAAAAATAGTACAACAAGATTTTACATTGACCCCAACTAGGCAAAACCGGGCACTCACTCACTCTCATTTCCCTAGCACGTACAAATCGTCGTGTTTCTATAGGTATATGTTACTAGTACTTCGTTCGCGAAAATTGTGATTATTCGGCTAATTTGCATGATATTACTCGATAAAGATGTAGTTTTCTAACAGTAAAAGATTTTTTAAAATTGGTTGTTGAGTTCTTGAGTTAAATCGTAACAAACACACAAAAAAAATCAAATGTATCCTCTTTATCATAATTTGTTTAGATTATGCCTTATTGGTGTTATTGGGTTTTTCCAATACAATTTTCTCAGTTTGGAGTCCACAGTTTGGATGTTGATGTGTCACCCCCGTGCCTTCGGAAAGCACTTTGAGCCTTAAGCACGTGGCTTTAAGCTTTTTTTGCTTTTTGGTGTTCCGCCTGATCTCTCCTCGATCATGTAGGATTGCCGTCTCTACGAACAATGGGAGCAAAGAGTGCACTTGTATTTGCATACACACTTCAATATTTTCTACGGACATGATTAATGACAATAGGCACGACGACAGTGTCAAAAAAATGCAAATCTACTCGTATTAAGTCCGTCAGTTAGAGTATTGGAAAATAATCGAAACATATTTTTGTTTTTGTAAATCAATGAAAATTGACAAAGATAAAACGCATCAAAATTTGGGAGTAGCTCGTGACGTCAGAACTCACTAAAAATTATACCAAGGCGTGACGTATTGAGAATTTTAAAAGTGTCTTATCTTCGTCAGTTTTGGTTTACATAACATAAGAAAAAATACGGTTCCAACATTTTTTGATAATCTAACCGACAGGCTAAGTAATTTTTTTTCTGTCGTCTACTATCATGCCGTGGTCGAAACTCGGGAGGATTCGATCTTGTTGGGAGGAAAATTCGGTTAGGGCTTAAACTCGCTTCTGCTCTTTTACTTGTTCTGTGGCTTGCGTTAAGAGATAAGTTTTTGTTTATTTCTAAACAGAATTTATGCTGAGAATTACCTGGTGAGAGTGTCGTGTTGTTTGGAGGTACAAGACCGTGGAAACATAACTTAAACTGACACAATGTTTTTACCTTTGGTGCTTTAGTGAAGAGTGGCAGACATGCTGTTTTTCATCTGACGAGTTGTCTGCTGCGACTTCACAAAATAAAGTCAAGAGGGATGTCATTAAAATCTAGTTAAGATTACGAAAAGTGCCGCTCACTGAACTTAGGGCATGAAATACTTTACTTATTTGGATGTATCGTCCCAATTCTGGGCAAAGATCTCTCCCCATGACTTCTAGTTCTTTCGATCTTGGAATAATGTGGACTTCGTTGGTTTTGTCGAGCCCATCTCGACATCTTCATCGAAGTCGGTCACGTCGCTCTCTGGCTGTGTCAGGGAGCTTTATGGGTTATTTAGGCCCACAGTACATACAATGCATATGCGGCAGACATGACCAGCTTATTCCCACTTAACAACGTATACTGGAGGTCAAAGGAGCTCGTGGTTACATAATAACAGCCGTTTGGGTCAATCTTTAGGTTAAGCCGTGTTTGCTTATGTTGGTCCGTGGATGTGTGACAACCCATTATATACTGCATTTCTCCGTGCCTCAAAAAGCACGTTAAACCGTTGGTCCTGGCTGTCTGTAGGTCTTTGACAGTCGTTACAGGTAGTCAGTGGCCCGAAAATCTGTCAACCAGTCTTACCTAGGGTTTCTGTATTACCCAGTACTAACCGGGTTGTGGCGGTCAGAGGCAGTACCTCCCTGTAAAATACAGGTATTCAGCTGCATCCGGTAATACTGGTAGCCGACCGTAACAAATTTGGGATAAGGCTGGTCAGATGATTAGGCAATTCATCATCATCATCAGCCTATATTAATGTTCCCACTGCTGGGACAGCCCTCCTCTCTATGAGAGGGAATGGGCAATGGGCAATTTGGGATCTGGCAATTGCGTACAAACTATTACTGTAAAAGGTAAGATTCTTTTAGCAGAAGAACAAGAATATACACAAAACCATCGTTAAGATTTTCATACTCAAATCATTCTCAGAAATGACAACCCATCTTCGTAATGGACGCCTTTTGTCCTCAGTTCAATAGATCCAGTGGAACAGTGGGAGGAATGCAGGGCCCACGCATGCAGAGAGCCTAGGCATTTCTTAATAAAGTGGCGCAAACTAGCGATGCCGAAGTCTAGTGCGGTCTTTACAGGTTTTTAAATGAATACGGAATATATTTTTTTTGTTGGTACATACCGTACCTATGAACTATTAATAAAAAACCGGCCAAGTGCATGTTGGACTCCCGCACCAAGCCAAGGGTTACAAACTTTTTAAAGGGCAAACTTAACTTTGCTGTTCGATTCCATGAAACGGCTGTTGCACCAACCGCAAATAATAAGTTTGTAATAGTAAAATCGTTTTTGTTTTGTTATTTAACAACATATTTACAGTTTTCCCTTTACATGTGCTGTAAGACATTGCTTCTCGCCAAATTTCGTGATTCTAGGTCAACGGAAACTACCATATTATTGGTTTTCGACCCAAAATCAATAGGGTACTTCCGGTTGACCTAGAATTATCAATTTTGGTTAAAAGCAAGATCTTGCAGCACAAGTAAAGTAAAAATTCCGAAAAATAAAAAAAGTTGAACGTCGAAATTTGCCCAAATCTTTTTATCGTGTTGACTCAGGACATTGATTTTTATACACCTAATAGGGACTATTGACCACAGAATTTAATATTTCAACTTGCTAGGTCCACCCGTTCTTGAGAAAATCGGCATTTTACTTTAAATACCTCCACGAACCCTTTAATATTCAATACATCCATCAGCACAATGTTTTGAGTGCGTTATTTATATGAGTCCTAGCGTAAAAGTCCTTTCCCAGCAATCATATTTGCGTAGAGTTGCTTAGTCTGATGTACAGAATGCTTGGTTAACGGCTTCGTGAAGATTTACACATTACATACCTGGGTCCGGACAAAAGGATGTGTTTTTTCGTTTTTCGTTTCAAATGTGCGATTTTGCCGTGCTACATCCATTTTAGAAAGAATCTGTGGCTGTTTTCTGTACAAAGGCATTAATTTGATTGGCAATTTGCTTAATAATTAATGACCGACAGGGTCACATAACATAGTTACAGTAAATCAACTACAATGCAAAGGCGTCACTGTAAATAGGTTACCAGAGCAATCTATTTTAAGAACAACGGATTGAGTCTACACAATCGATTCAGTCGGATCGCTACAACAATATATAAAGTGGTATTATAGTTTTACGAATGTGAATAGAGTGAAGTATGTGAATTTTGATGGATGGAGAGGAAGAAGAAGACCAGGGAAACGGTGGAAGAATAGGGTATATGACACCATAAAATATATGGACCTTAGATAGGCAGTCAGCGTGTCAAATACTGGTATTCACTGAGATTAGAAGTCGACCATAAAAAGACGTCGATTTAACAAGGCGTCGCAACATGATGTAACAAGATGTCGTTGAAAGGTTTTCGAAGAAACAAAATTCGATGTTACGGCTATCGCACTCAAGTAGGTATTCCGTTGGAAACAGGCTAGGCAGACGAATATTTAGCTGGCAGGAAACCGATTAATTTAGTTAGGAAAGATACACGCAAATGATGTCAATGAAATCGCTTGTTTCCAAGCTACATGCCCCTATCCTTAAATTCCAATGGATAATGTAGCGAGTGCTGTTGAAACACTAATACGTAGACCGTACGTTTAATAAATATATACCAAACCAGCCGAACAGCTCGATATGGAAATTGATATAGATTTTGCACAAAATTGCTTTAAAAATGGCAAATTTTAAACAGCGGATGACAAAAAGGTTCGACTGATTGATTTTCGGAAAATTTTTGTACAATTTATGTGTCCTGTTAATATGGGTTTCGGAGAGAAAATTGGGATATGGAAATATAATTTATTGAATCGGCCGCTTTCAGAATGTGTCAAATATGAGCGAGGTCCGAACCGATGAGATTTGTAAAATTGGCTTATTCATTCAATTCAAAATTCATGAAACATTATTTTGAAGAGATTAAAATTCAGGATAATGTCAATCTCAAATTTCAAAAAATTCTCGTCACTGACAAATAAATATTTGACATTGATGGCCGCTAAGATAAAATTGCGACTTGTAATTACATGCCGCCGAGAAATATCTGTCAGGCATGCTGGTTACCTCACGTTGTTTTATCTTCACCGCAGCAAGTGATATTATACAATACGCACATGAATCTGAAACATCAGAAGTGCTTGTCATGGGTATAAATTAAGTTTAGTTTGTGCACAATAGATTCGCAACCATTGTTACTGATGGGTGCCAAACGAAGTGAATGATGGTAGTGTCGCCTTCTTGTGGGTTAGAACTCGAGACCTATGAATTGGCAGTCCGACAATCATACTACTAGGCTATCACTGCCTGAGGACACGGTGGATCACACGGTGGAGGTTTGCCCCGCGTAGGCGTAGCACCGCCGTGTCCTCGTAGCGGCGATCGCCGGCGGCGACCTCTCGCGTCCGGCCCTGGTTCAATCAATGGTCCGGAGTGAGACGGAATGGGAAGCCATCACCTTCGTCTGCGAAGCTGTCATGCTCCTTCAGCGAAGGAGGTGGTGGAGCGCGAGAGGGACCTCTCGCCCCAGCCATCGCGGGGACGCAACGGGAGTAAGCACGGGCTTGTCCACGGTGAGCTATGGGCTAGTTTGCCATCCTATGACGACAGGCCGTATCGACGTCGCGTTCGTGTTCCACGCGCGCCTCAAAGAGATGTAAGCAAAATGAAGGAACCCGCAAGGGCCGAAGCCTGCCGGGGCTGCGGGACTGTTTGAAAGAGATAACTGGCTCCGGAACATAAAGGGCGAGGAAGGAGCATGGATGGGTTTTAGTCAGTAAAAGTCTGACACTCCCTCCCGCTCCATCCAGAGTGGGAGGAGTCACTTTATGATTTTCAATCCGAAAAAATAGGCTATCACTGCCTCCGAATAGTGCCGAGCATGGTAATCGATCTTTGATAGATAGAGTTGTGATAAGTTATGGAGTCAGGCGTTACTTTGCGGAAATCCATGGCATTAAATGCTATGAAAAATATTTAGTTTTAATACCGCTAGACAAAAATATCCAGGTCTGAAAGCAGGACACTAATCCCACCGTCATGCATATGCACATGCGCATATGGGCCCACCCTCCCGCCCTCATGCATATGCACACATACAAAACAAGTGAGAAATAATTAGCATGCCATGCAACCAAACCTTTACTCGACACGTGTTTCGCCCCTCCACGGGGCATCCTCAGGAGTTGTTGACTCGTCGAGCGTTCCAACTCGAATGTGCTAGTCGCACCGCTGTCGGCCCTTTATATACCGTTTCGATGACGCTTTTATAACGGTCGATACAACGTCACAAAGACATCTGTGTCGAACTACCTGCAATCATACTTAGAAGTGGTGATGGAATTAAATTTGTTTGGTCATTCAACAGTGTATATGCATTGTTATTGTTATGTTTTGATATTTCTAGCTGTTCCAACACACTCAACCGGAAACCCTTATCGCAAACATGCAAAATGTTATAGGAATTGTTGTCGCTCAAGGAGTGGCCGGTGTCAATTAAATGTTTTGCGAAATGTGATTTATCTGGATGGCCATTCCTGTAAGCGGCAACATGTTCCCTGTACCTAATTTCAAAACCTCGGCCTGTCTGACCTACATAGACCCCGTTGCAATCATTGCACACTAATTTGTAAACTCCGGATTTTTTTGAATTCTCTAATTTATCTTTACCGTTACATAGTTTACGCAAGTTATGATCTGATCGAAATGCTACGTAAAAAAACTCATAAAGACAATATCCCAATTCGTCCCGTTGTCTCTTACATTGGTGCCCCAACATACGACTTGGCTAAATATCTTAACAATTTATTAAAGGCAAAGGCATCTTTTAAACCACAGTACAGTTTAAAAAATAGTTTAGATTTAACTAAAAAAATACAAAATATTAACATCCCCCACAATGCGAAATTATTATCACTAGATGTAGAAAGTTTATTTACAAATATTCCATTTGAAGAGTGCCTACGTATTTTGGGGAACCATTTGGAGAGGCAACGTTTACATCCAGGAGAAATATATGACCTACTTAACCTCACACGAAAATGCATGGAACAAAATTACTTCCGGTTCAATAACGAATATTACCGCCAGAAAGAGGGTCTAGCAATGGGGTCACCTTTAAGTCCTTTAATGGCGGAAATATTTATGGACTACTTCGAGTGTAAATATGTGGTGGGCGAGCCCAACAATCTGTTTTATTATAGATATGTAGATGACATAATTATCTGTTGGACAGGAACTAATCGTCAATTAGATATATTCGTAAATAAGCTCAACACTCACCACCCCAAAATTAAGTTCAAATTAGAATTAGAATCAAATCAGTCCCTTAATTTTTTGGATCTAACAATCACAAGAGTCAACAACAAACTCGATTTCCAAATTTATCGAAAGCCCACGCACACTGACACAACGATTCCCGCATCTTCCTGTCACCCACTACAGCATAAACTAGCAGCCTTCCGCAGCTATGTCCACCGTTTAATGTCACTCCCACTGTCCACAGATAGTTACGTCAAAGAACTCAAAATATTGTATCAAATCGCGACTTCAAACGGTTACACCAAACAAGTTATTGATAATATAATTAAGAAAAAGCAGAATGACCGGGCACGCTCAGCACTTTATGCATGTCCCCCCGAAAGAATTAACAAGAATATCGGAAGTCTCACTTACATAGGCCCAATTTCAGATAGGATCGCGAATATTCTTGGAAAACACAATGTTTACGTAGCATTTCGATCAGATCATAACTTGCGTAAACTATGTAACGGTAAAGATAAATTAGAGAATTCAAAAAAATCCGGAGTTTACAAATTAGTGTGCAATGATTGCAACGGGGTCTATGTAGGTCAGACAGGCCGAGGTTTTGAAATTAGGTACAGGGAACATGTTGCCGCTTACAGGAATGGCCATCCAGATAAATCACATTTCGCAAAACATTTAATTGACACCGGCCACTCCTTGAGCGACAACAATTCCTATAACATTTTGCATGTTTGCGATAAGGGTTTCCGGTTGAGTGTGTTGGAACAGCTAGAAATATCAAAACATAACAATAACAATGCATATACACTGTTGAATGACCAAACAAATTTAATTCCATCACCACTTCTAAGTATGATTGCAGGTAGTTCGACACAGATGTCTTTGTGACGTTGTATCGACCGTTATAAAAGCGTCATCGAAACGGTATATAAAGGGCCGACAGCGGTGCGACTAGCACATTCGAGTTGGAACGCTCGACGAGTCAACAACTCCTGAGGATGCCCCGTGGAGGGGCGAAACACGTGTCGAGTAAAGGTTTGGTTGCATGGCATGCTAATTATTTCTCACTTGTTTTGTATGTGTGCATATGCATGAGGGCGGGAGGGTGGGCCCATATGCGCATGTGCATATGCATGACGGTGGGATTAGTGTCCTGCTTTCAGACCTGGATATTTTTGTCTAGCGGTATTAAAACTAAATATTTTTCATAGCATTTAATGCCATGGATTTCCGCAAAGTAACGCCTGACTCCATAACTTATCTTAAGTCAGCAGGTATAGCTGAGCAGGCAAAATTATACATCAAGTTGACAAAACTACATCGCTTAGCAGCCCAAAACGTTTGGTTCAATCAACAGTGTAAACACTTAAAAGTATATCCCCATTATATTAATATACATACTAACACACACAGCCGGTCAAGTAGCTTAGCTTTGGTGAAGGCAAAACAAGTGTGGTTGAATGAAGAATGCAGGCATTGGTTTTCAGTTAGGGACAATATCAAGCTCCACCTCAAAGTTCTGTACTCAGAGTTAAGTTACAAACTACATAGTGTGGAGTTTGATATTTTAGATAGCAAAGCCCGGGACTTCGCCTCCCAAGTAGCGCATGAAAAATATTTAACACAGCGTGGGAAGTTAGAGCGATTGACTCGGGATAACCGAAATAATAATATCACCAACCTAGAAAATAATGGATCAGAGGCAGTTCATTCTTTCTATCCACGCGTTAAAAATTATACAAATACCCAGTTTTCCGTACCAGAGATTTCTCTACTGGAGAAAGGCCTAAAATATAACATCAGGCCACGGTTATCCCAGAAATCGCTCGAAACATTGGTGGTGGACTCAGAAATGGCTTGTGTTAGAAGTAAAATGAGTAGCGCCGTTAAACATCAGGTGGCAGTTCAGATAAAGACAGCGTCAACAACCACCATTACCCAAAATAATTCCGAAATACAAGTATATCGGACATTACGAAACACAATTACACAAAATGATTTAATAATTACAAAAGCCGACAAAGGCAATACAGTAGTCATTTTGGATAAAACTGCATACCACCAGAAGGTTAACGACGTTATCCAGGGGGAAGATTTTGAACGTCTTACTACCGACCCAACCAAAAAATTCACTCTAGAAATAAAGAATGCAATTAATAACACGTCATACATTTCTCCAGGCCAGCTAAAATATAAAATTCCAATGAACCCACGATCTCCTTTTTTGTACGGTTTACCAAAAACTCATAAAGACAATATCCCAATTCGTCCCGTTGTCTCTTACATTGGTGCCCCAACATACGACTTGGCTAAATATCTTAACAATTTATTAAAGGCAAAGGCATCTTTTAAACCACAGTACAGTTTAAAAAATAGTTTAGATTTAACTAAAAAAATACAAAATATTAACATCCCCCACAATGCGAAATTATTATCACTAGATGTAGAAAGTTTATTTACAAATATTCCATTTGAAGAGTGCCTACGTATTTTGGGGAACCATTTGGAGAGGCAACGTTTACATCCAGGAGAAATATATGACCTACTTAACCTCACACGAAAATGCATGGAACAAAATTACTTCCGGTTCAATAACGAATATTACCGCCAGAAAGAGGGTCTAGCAATGGGGTCACCTTTAAGTCCTTTAATGGCGGAAATATTTATGGACTACTTCGAGTGTAAATATGTGGTGGGCGAGCCCAACAATCTGTTTTATTATAGATATGTAGATGACATAATTATCTGTTGGACAGGAACTAATCGTCAATTAGATATATTCGTAAATAAGCTCAACACTCACCACCCCAAAATTAAGTTCAAATTAGAATTAGAATCAAATCAGTCCCTTAATTTTTTGGATCTAACAATCACAAGAGTCAACAACAAACTCGATTTCCAAATTTATCGAAAGCCCACGCACACTGACACAACGATTCCCGCATCTTCCTGTCACCCACTACAGCATAAACTAGCAGCCTTCCGCAGCTATGTCCACCGTTTAATGTCACTCCCACTGTCCACAGATAGTTACGTCAAAGAACTCAAAATATTGTATCAAATCGCGACTTCAAACGGTTACACCAAACAAGTTATTGATAATATAATTAAGAAAAAGCAGAATGACCGGGCACGCTCAGCACTTTATGCATGTCCCCCCGAAAGAATTAACAAGAATATCGGAAGTCTCACTTACATAGGCCCAATTTCAGATAGGATCGCGAATATTCTTGGAAAACACAATGTTTACGTAGCATTTCGATCAGATCATAACTTGCGTAAACTATGTAACGGTAAAGATAAATTAGAGAATTCAAAAAAATCCGGAGTTTACAAATTAGTGTGCAATGATTGCAACGGGGTCTATGTAGGTCAGACAGGCCGAGGTTTTGAAATTAGGTACAGGGAACATGTTGCCGCTTACAGGAATGGCCATCCAGATAAATCACATTTCGCAAAACATTTAATTGACACCGGCCACTCCTTGAGCGACAACAATTCCTATAACATTTTGCATGTTTGCGATAAGGGTTTCCGGTTGAGTGTGTTGGAACAGCTAGAAATATCAAAACATAACAATAACAATGCATATACACTGTTGAATGACCAAACAAATTTAATTCCATCACCACTTCTAAGTATGATTGCAGGTAGTTCGACACAGATGTCTTTGTGACGTTGTATCGACCGTTATAAAAGCGTCATCGAAACGGTATATAAAGGGCCGACAGCGGTGCGACTAGCACATTCGAGTTGGAACGCTCGACGAGTCAACAACTCCTGAGGATGCCCCGTGGAGGGGCGAAACACGTGTCGAGTAAAGGTTTGGTTGCATGGCATGCTAATTATTTCTCACTTGTTTTGTATGTGTGCATATGCATGAGGGCGGGAGGGTGGGCCCATATGCGCATGTGCATATGCATGACGGTGGGATTAGTGTCCTGCTTTCAGACCTGGATATTTTTGTCTAGCGGTATTAAAACTAAATATTTTTCATAGCATTTAATTTAGATAGAGTTGTCCCAATACGTCAGTAATTGTTACGAACACTGAAGCAGAAAGGGTCATCTCTTTCTCTTCCTTGCTTGTCACCAAACCCATCGCTGAATGAAACAAATGAAGGGCGGCCAGTGCGGCTCATTGAGTTTCTATCCGTGTCCGTTATCAATCACGCCGGCAAGCGCGGCGCCTTAATCCCCCTAATGTCCACGAAGTGCGCCCCACAGTTCTTAAGAATAACTGACATGCCCACATTTATTGTAAAAGATCTTTGAAAAAGGGAACTGGAGAAGATGTTTAAAGTTAAATTGTAAATTATGTCTGTGGTGTGATATGGTGGATCAAATAATTGAAAGGTATTTTAAGAATTGTGAGTGATTTTATCAAGCGTAAGGCGGCGTGGCTGAAAATCATAATATCTTGTGGTCTAAGATCCCAATTAAGCACAAACTATAACTACACTAGTTTACTGGAAATCACAAATTTTAGTTGAAATCAATATTAGTTTTTCTATCTGATGACAGTTTTATTCTTACATGAAGTGTAATAATTCACCTCTCGCCAAAACAAAAAAGTGAAAAATAACTTTAGCTTCAGAAGTCGGTGACAAAAAAAACTAAAACAATCAAACAAAGGTCACCGACTTCTGAAGCTAAAGTTATTTTTCACTTTTTTGTTTTGGCGAGAGGTCGATATGTAACCCGTCAATAGATAGCAATAGCCTAAATTAAGTTCAGTTTGTGCACAACAGATTCGCAACCATCGTCACTGATGGGTGCCAAACGAAGTGAATGATGGTAGTGTCGCCTTCTTGTGATTTCATACACCAAAATCCGCGTTGACAGTCTTTTTCGATTTTCTCTGGGATAAAGTAGTGAATTATTACACTTCATGTAAGAATAAAACTGTCATCAGATAGAAAAACTAATATTGATTTCAACTAAAATTTGTGATTTCCAGTAAACTAGTGTAGTTATAGTTTGTGCTTAATTGGGATCTTAGACCACAAGATATTATGATTTTCAGCCACGCCGCCTTACGCTTGATAAAATCACTCACAATTCTTAAAATACCTTTCAATTATTTGATCCACCATATCACACCACAGACATAATTTACAATTTAACTTTAAACATCTTCTCCAGTTCCCTTTTTCAAAGATCTTTTACAATAAATGTGGGCATGTCAGTTATTCTTAAGAACTGTGGGGCGCACTTCGTGGACATTAGGGGGATTAAGGCGCCGCGCTTGCCGGCGTGATTGATAACGGACACGGATAGAAACTCAATGAGCCGCACTGGCCGCCCTTCATTTGTTTCATTCAGCGATGGGTTTGGTGACAAGCAAGGAAGAGAAAGAGATGACCCTTTCTGCTTCAGTGTTCGTAACAATTACTGACGTATTGGGACAACTCTATCTATCAAAGATCGATTACCATGCTCGGCACTATTCGGAGGCAGTGATAGCCTATTTTTTCGGATTGAAAATCATAAAGTGACTCCTCCCACTCTGGATGGAGCGGGAGGGAGTGTCAGACTTTTACTGACTAAAACCCATCCATGCTCCTTCCTCGCCCTTTATGTTCCGGAGCCAGTTATCTCTTTCAAACAGTCCCGCAGCCCCGGCAGGCTTCGGCCCTTGCGGGTTCCTTCATTTTGCTTACATCTCTTTGAGGCGCGCGTGGAACACGAACGCGACGTCGATACGGCCTGTCGTCATAGGATGGCAAACTAGCCCATAGCTCACCGTGGACAAGCCCGTGCTTACTCCCGTTGCGTCCCCGCGATGGCTGGGGCGAGAGGTCCCTCTCGCGCTCCACCACCTCCTTCGCTGAAGGAGCATGACAGCTTCGCAGACGAAGGTGATGGCTTCCCATTCCGTCTCACTCCGGACCATTGATTGAACCAGGGCCGGACGCGAGAGGTCGCCGCCGGCGATCGCCGCTACGAGGACACGGCGGTGCTACGCCTACGCGGGGCAAACCTCCACCGTGTGATCCACCGTGTCCTCAGGCAGTGATAGCCTAGTAGTATGATTGTCGGACTGCCAATTCATAGGTCTCGAGTTCTAACCCACAAGAAGGCGACACTACCATCATTCACTTCGTTTGGCACCCATCAGTAACAATGGTTGCGAATCTATTGTGCACAAACTAAACTTAATTTATACCCATGACACGCACTTCTGATGTTTCAGATTCATGTGCGTATTGTATAATATCACTTGCTGCGGTGAAGATAAAACAACGTGAGGTAACCAGCATGCCTGACAGATATTTCTCGGCGGCATGTAATTACAAGTCGCAATTTTATCTTAGCGGCCATCAATGTCAAATATTTATTTGTCAGTGACGAGAATTTTTTGAAATTTGAGATTGACATTATCCTGAATTTTAATCTCTTCAAAATAATGTTTCATGAATTTTGAATTGAATGAATAAGCCAATTTTACAAATCTCATCGGTTCGGACCTCGCTCATATTTGACACATTCTGAAAGCGGCCGATTCAATAAATTATATTTCCATATCCCAATTTTCTCTCCGAAACCCATATTAACAGGACACATAAATTGTACAAAAATTTTCCGAAAATCAATCAGTCGAACCTTTTTGTCATCCGCTGTTTAAAATTTGCCATTTTTAAAGCAATTTTGTGCAAAATCTATATCAATTTCCATATCGAGCTGTTCGGCTGGTTTGGTATATATTTATTAAACGTACGGTCTACGTATTAGTGTTTCAACAGCACTCGCTACATTATCCATTGGAATTTAAGGATAGGGGCATGTAGCTTGGAAACAAGCGATTTCATTGACATCATTTGCGTGTATCTTTCCTAACTAAATTAATCGGTTTCCTGCCAGCTAAATATTCGTCTGCCTAGCCTGTTTCCAACGGAATACCTACTTGAGTGCGATAGCCGTAACATCGAATTTTGTTTCTTCGAAAACCTTTCAACGACATCTTGTTACATCATGTTGCGACGCCTTGTTAAATCGACGTCTTTTTATGGTCGACTTCTAATCTCAGTGAATACCAGTATTTGACACGCTGACTGCCTATCTAAGGTCCATATATTTTATGGTGTCATATACCCTATTCTTCCACCGTTTCCCTGGTCTTCTTCTTCCTCTCCATCCATCAAAATTCACATACTTCACTCTATTCACATTCGTAAAACTATAATACCACTTTATATATTGTTGTAGCGATCCGACTGAATCGATTGTGTAGACTCAATCCGTTGTTCTTAAAATAGATTGCTCTGGTAACCTATTTACAGTGACGCCTTTGCATTGTAGTTGATTTACTGTAACTATGTTATGTGACCCTGTCGGTCATTAATTATTAAGCAAATTGCCAATCAAATTAATGCCTTTGTACAGAAAACAGCCACAGATTCTTTCTAAAATGGATGTAGCACGGCAAAATCACACATTTGAAACGAAAAACGAAAAAACACATCTATAATTGAAAGGTATTTTAAGAATTGTGAGTGATTTTATCAAGCGTAAGGCGGCGTGGCTGAAAATCATAATATCTTGTGGTCTAAGATCCCAATTAAGCACAAACTATAACTACACTAGTTTACTGGAAATCACAAATTTTAGTTGAAATCAATATTAGTTTTTCTATCTGATGACAGTTTTATTCTTACATGAAGTGTAATAATTCACTACTTTATCCCAGAGAAAATCGAAAAAGACTGTCAACGCGGATTTTGGTGTATGAAATCACAAGAAGGCGACACTACCATCATTCACTTCGTTTGGCACCCATCAGTGACGATGGTTGCGAATCTGTTGTGCACAAACTGAACTTAATTTAGGCTATTGCTATCTATTGACGGGTTACATATCGACCTCTCGCCAAAACAAAAAAGTGAAAAATAACTTTAGCTTCAGAAGTCGGTGACAAAAAAAACTAAAACAATCAAACAAAGGTCACCGACTTCTGAAGCTAAAGTTATTTTTCACTTTTTTGTTTTTTCTGAAGTCGGATTATTTTTTGGTAAAAAATTTTTATATTGAACAGAATGCTTGGTTGACGGCTTCGTGGAGGGTCCATTTATAAAATTTTAGGAAAATAAAATATTTACTGGCAATTACGAGTAGCTCTGGCTTTTTCACTTTATCTCGACTTTCAGCTCTGAATTATATTTTCCTCATATATTTACATGACTTCCCTTTTCACGTAAAAAGCTCTATGACTTATTTATCGTTTAAACACCTCTTGCCTCTTATGTTGAAGAAACGAACGAAGTACCAAAACAGACATGCTGAAAATTCACTTGCAAATATCTATTTTCTTACGTAGCTTCGTCAGGAAAGAGGTCTAAAATTTTCCCACGGAAACGCACTATTGGGAAAAATAATATCCTATGTCCTAACAATATCATGGTCTAGTCAAACATGGTCATTCGGGTGTAAAAAGGTGCCAAATAGAAAGCCAGACGAACAAAGTTAATCCCATAGTAATTATTTTAGTATGGACCGCTTTGACCCGGCAAAGAAACATCATCCTAGCCTTTTCCCAACGATGCTGGGGTCGGCTTCCCGTCTAACTGGATGCAGCTACCTGTATTTTAGATGGAGCGACTGCTTATCTGACCTCCACAACCCAGTTAATACTGGGTAATACGATTCCCCTTGGTAAGACTGGTTGTCAGACTTTTTGGGCCACTGTAACGACTGTCAAAGATCTACAAATGACAGGCGGGACCAACGGCTTAACGTGCTTTCCGAGGCACGTAGGAAACCCGGTATATAATGGGTGGTCACCCATCCACAGACCAACCTAGGCAAGCTCGGCTTAACTTAAAGACCGATACGAGCGGCTGTTATTATTTTGCTCTACCTGGCAAAGAATTATTTTCAATTTATTTGTTTTTTATTGCGAGAAACAGATTACACCGGATATCAAACTTGGGGTTGCCAGCAATTATTATTGTAAGTCTATATTACCCCACGACAGGGCAAAGGACTCTTTTTCCTCCTTCAGATTTTTGCGATCTATTGCGATTCTAGGCCAATCTTCATTATCATACTCGTATAATCTACATAGTTTAATTGATGGACACTGAATGTAACCTTGTTTTTACGTGTATTTATTTATTTACTTTATAAAGGTAGCTTCACAGCTTACAGCACATTAATTTGAAAAAATAAAACGAACATTACGCCAATTACGAACTACACAGAAAAGCATATTGGAATAGGACATATGCCACCGTAAAATTGGCAAACACGTTATATTGTAATCTCTCTAGCGAGACTGTAAACTCTCGAAATGTTGTCAACTGAACTTACGGCTTACAATATAACGCTTTATTTTTCGGTAGATTGTATTCTATCGAAGTAAACCGTAATATTGTGAAATACATGCGACGGAAGTATCTCTGCCGCCATAATCGGGACTTGGGGCACCCCCACGTTAGGTTCCTTTAAACCCTACTGACAGAAATAGAGGCCCCGCGTAGCGGGCCTCCGTCGACTACGCTGTTTAGGGGAATATAAAGTGTTTTGAGGTTAGGGTATATTAATCGGTACTTTTCAGGAATGGTAATGGTAATGGCTCCTTCCCTCCCCCCCTGCACACGACGCGAGTTAACTTCCAACGTATAAATTTTCCAATATTACGGTTTCAATTTGATAGATAACAATCTACCGAAAAATAAGGCGTTATATTGTAAGCAGTATGTTCGTTTGACAATCTTTCGAGAGTTTACAATCTCTCTAGTTATATTACAATCTAACGTGTTTGACAATTTTACGGTGACATATACACAGCTTGGAACCCAGTCGAAAACACACGCACGCCTCGGCAGCCGTTCGGCTGCTATGCGGACATACATTTTTATTATGCTTTTCGTCCCGCACGGTGCGTTGTGCAACAGAGCGACTCGGCCGGTGTATATCTTACCACAGCTGAAAGTAAGCTGATAGTGATTTCAAGTCTGAAGGTCAAAAGTGACAAAACATCTATTAACAAAATCAAATCACTATAACTGAAACATCATTACAGTTATCGCTAATAGAGTATTAATTAATGATTCGTAACTTTTTAATCGGTTTTTCTAATTCATACGGGGTTAAGAGAAAGTGTTATGTGATGATCTGATTTCTCAGTTCAAACTGTACTAGAGCAGTTATGGAAACTGTAATGTCCGAAAAATATAAGTTTGCATTTTATATTATAGGTAGTTTACTTTTAACAGTGCAAGTTGATGGTTCTGATGGGACAACGATGACGAGTAAGTGTTTGACAGATACGCAACTACGATGACGAGCTACTCTGAAACTCAACAGTTAATAACCTAGCTCTACCTACTCTGTTGATTGGAAAAATAGTTTTACAATAATGGATGCAAAAATCTTTCAAATCTTTGAACTCCGTATTATTTTTTTTCTCCAACAAGTGCATCTCATTATGATCGATCCGGTAGTTAGCTATATTAATAGCTAACTACGTTTCGTTTTCAGATTGTCTCGATGAACTAATGCTGGGCATTAGGTCCTGGGTTCAATAAATTCCTGGTCGGGTAAAGTATTTTTGGGGCTTCCTATCAGGAATTCCTCAGTAACAACCACGGCGTCTGGATTTGAGGCCGTTCGATGGCACTAGGCACCTTTCGAAGTCTGAAAATAACTGAAGAAAAGGTTTAGGTACTATAACCTATATTTGTATGTTTTGATACTTCGACGTTTTGTTTTTTTTTTTGCAGCTGACGAAGATACAGACTTAGACATGGAAATACATGTACCGACGCCGACGGTCGATATGGAAGCCGTTCTAAATATGGATGATGGAAAGTATAGCACTGTCCCTTTTTGTTATGAGGCTGAGCAAATGGGAGGTTATAGGGACGATGAATTTTGCTACGATGATTTCATCAAGTGCATAACTAGCCTGTGAGTAAAACATAAATAGGGTACATTATAAAACTTATGCAAACGGGTATTTATCGCGAAATTTACCATTAATTTAAGCCCGACGTTTCGACTGGATTACACAAGTCGTGGTCGCGATAAATACCCGTTTGTATAAGTTTTATAATGTGTTTTGATCCTGAAAATTTAAAAAAGACATAAATAGAGTACAAATACAAAGTATTAACTTGAGCCCGCGGCTTTGCTTGCGTTCAGAATAGGATCAAGAGTCCTGAAAATTATTCCCTACGTCCTAACTCATAAAATTTAACTATTTAGATATACAGTTACGAAAACTACGTGCTACGTTAGGGTTACTTAAATATTTTTAAAAGCAGGATACGGGATACGTTTAAACACTACAGATTAAAAACCAAATATCTTAACACTATTCACTTAGATATCGCACTTCTAGTTCCCCTCGATTCACTTCGTTGTGTAGCCAAAATTAGATTGACTGCTCCCGCAAACACGACGGATATTTATGTGCCGAGTGATCTTTCGAGAAAGTATCACATCTTTCTGGAAGCTTCTTCTCAGTTCCATCTTGAAATATTCTAGGATTACTCTCGAATCTTCTAGAACGTTCCATAATGGAACATCCTAGACTGTGGAACGTTCTAAACTCGAACGTAATCTAGAATGCTCTCGTAAAAAAAAAGCAAAAAATTATTGTTACCTGTGTTGTTTACACAGGTAACAATATTTTTTTGTTTTTTTTTGTAACTTTTTTAGGAATACATTTACTCAAAATTCAAACGTGTTTTTTTGTGAAATTTTGACAACTTATGTGAAATTATGACAATTTGAATGCGTATTAACGGAGCATCACCAAAGCTGTGGTGAGTGGACTCTATAACGTTTACTCTGCCCCTTTGTGCCATTCTTATCGAACTGTGACATTGGCGCGACTGTGATCCAAAACATACAAAACAGCCGTCAACCAAGCATCCTGTCACGGAACAGTAAAAACAGTGTTCCGTGCATCCTGTACATCCAACTTACTAACTTTATGCAAAAGTTATTGCTGGGAAACAAACTTTCTTTTTTAAGTAAAAAATCACGTTATGTGGAATAACTCAACGTAACACACTCAACACATTGTGCTGATGGATGGATTGAATAGTACGGGGTTCGTGGACGTTTTAAAAGTAAAAATCTTGCAATAAAACCTTGTATTTAGAAGAAAAAGCTGTTTTAGAAAAAGTCGCAGATGTTGTTAAAATGATGTTAGTAATCCACTCCTACGAGGTTGTTGGTATTTTACAAATAACCCTGTATACGTACATACACAGACTATGGGTACTGTAACTGTGGTATGTGACTATGGGTACATATACATTACATACCTCAATGTTTTTAATATTTTAAGAGTTTTATTGATTTTGTTTTTATTTTTTAATGATTGTTTACTGAATTGAATTATATTTTATGATTTTCAATTAAGTAATTGAGTGATATGTTATGACTTGTTATGAATTTAATGAAATTTTTATGATTTGTAATGAATTGAATGATATTTTTATGATTTGTAATGAATTGAATGATACTTTTATGATTATTAATGATTTCTTTGCTGCTATTATTTTATATGCGGGGAGTAAGGGGAAAACGGATATAACATCTCATCCGGCCCAATTGTCATCCTCACCTGCCTGCGCTAGTGGTTCTTTTCAGAATAGCTGGCGGTAGCAACCTTGGGGTCGCTGCCGTGCTCCCTGCTAGACAACAGACGAGGCAATGGCGACCGAGCATAGGCGGTATAACCTTACACTCAGCAAGGCAACTTCTGGAAGAGGCTCCAGAAGCCTGGGGGGGCAAATACTCCCCGAAAGGACTGGTGCAGAAGGCAACGGGAAACCACTGCACTATTTTTTGAAAGATATCTAGTATGAAATGAGCGCACAGAGAGATAATATGGCATGCAATCCGGCCACCACCCGGTGCCACGACGATTCCGGGACTGGGGCGGCTCGCCAGGCCCAAAGTGGACAAAATGCTACTGGTGATGGCACCAAGCCACTAGCAGACCAACAATCGCTGAGGAAGATGATTGCACTTGCAACTTGGAATGTCGGTGGCATGATCGATGTCGTGAAAAAGGAAACGATCGACAGGGAACAACACGCTTACAAACTGGATATTATAGGCCTAAGCGAAACTCACATGAGGGGCACAGGTTTCTACAAAACGAGCAGAGAGCACACCATGTACTTCTCTGGCTCTGATAACAGGAGTAGCAAAGGTGTGGCGATATCTGTTACACCTGAGATCGATAGATGTGTTCTGGGTTACAGTCCTGTTAGCGACCGTATAATTACGTTGAAACTCAACACTAAGCCATGTCGTACGAACATCATCCAGGTGTACGCGCCCACGCAAGTGATGACCACCTGAGAGATGTTTTGGACTGGGCGCACGGAATGACAGAGGAGACCGGTGGCTGCAGTTTTGTGCGGCAAACTCACTGTCTATAATGAACACCTGGTTCCAGCAGCACCCTCGACGACTTTATACGTGGAGATCGCCAGGAGATGTGACTAGGAACCAAATCGACTCTATTGCAGTTCCAAAAAGGTGGAAATCGAGCGTAATAAACACCAAAACTTACCCAGGTGCCGACTGCGGCAGTGACCATTCCTTGTTGGTCGCAAAGCTGGCAATCAAGCTTAAGAAGTGTCACCGGCTTGTTGATAAACAAAGCCGCAGGCTTACACCAGGAGAGCAAACAATATTCAAGGCAATATGCCAACAAGACCTGGCGACGCACGTGCAAATAGATGAAAGGTCCGACGTGAACAGGAATTGGAGAGAGCTAAAAGAACTGTTGCTTGCGGCTCACAAAGAAAGCCAAGTAGAATCGCGCGACACACCCCGCAGTTCATGGCTGTCAGATGAGACATGGGACGTTTTATAGGAAAAGAAAGAGCTACTGAAAAACCTTTCAAAGGATGGCAGTCGTGAACATTATAAGGATCTCGCCAAAAAAGTACAGCGTTTGTCGAGGAAAGACAAAAATCAGTACTTCAACAACATCTGTTCTGAAATTGAAGATCATGCCCAAAAGATGCAGTCTCGAGATCTTTTCATGAAGATAAAGACCATAACGCGGGACTTCAAGGCAAAAACTTGGGCTATAGAAGATGCAAATGGAGGTTTGTTTACCGAAATTGATAGAGTAGTGGAAAGGTGGAAAGGTTACTGCGAAGACTTGTACGCTGACGAGGCAGCTACATCAACAAACCTGCGCCGCAGTATCTCCGATACTCCTCAAGCGCCTGACATCCTAATATCTGAAATCGAATTCGCATTGAAGAAGCTTAAACTTAACAAGTCAGCCGGAAGTGACTATATTTTTGCTGAAAACGTAAAGCTCATGGGAAAGGACGGTATATGCATTCCACAAAAGCTATGCAATCAGATAAGGAGAAATGGTGAGTGGATCAGTGATTGGCAGGAATCCATTCTAATACCAATACACAAGAAGGGGTCAACTAAATCTTGCGGCAACTACAGAACGGTGGCGCTCATATCCCACGCTAGCAAAGTTCTATTGTACGTCATTAACGATCGCCTTAAAGCATTCTTGCAGCGGCAGATTCCAGTAGAACAAGCGGGATTTGTTCAAGGGCGAGGAACAAGGGAACAGATTGCGAAAGTTAGACAGATTACTGAAAAATGTCGTGAGTTCAACATTCCAATGCTGATGTGTTTCGTCGACTACTCAAAGGCGTTTGATTGTGTTAGGTGGGAATGGCTGTGGAGAATTCTATTAGAAATGGGAGTACCCGAACACCTCGTCATTCTTATCGCAAACCTCTACCAGGATGGAAGCACAGTTGTGAAGGTGAACAATGGTCGTTGTTGTTGAGCAGTTCGTGTACCTTGGCTATCTTCTCAGTAACGAGGGAGGCAGTGAAAGGGAAATCGCCAGAAGAATCCAGATGTCTAAGGCAGCAATGACTAAACTCGCTCGGATATGGAAATATAGCAATATATCCCGCAAAACCAAAGTGAGGATGGTGCGTGCGCTGGTATTTTCTATTTTCTGTTACGGCGCCGAATCCTGGACAATTATTAGAGAGAAGGAAAGGGTAAAAATTGACGCTTTTGAAATGTGGGTTTGGAGGCGGATGCTGCGAATTCCATGGACTGCACGCCGATCCAACCTGTCCATTCTTAAGGAGCTCCAAATAACCACAAGACCATCAGCTGTTTGCTTCCAGCGAATTCTCAAGTATTTTGGACATGTCGCTCGTAGAGACCCTGACAGCCTCGAAAAGCTCATGTTAGTTGGCCAAGTAGACGGGAAAAGACCACGCGGTCGCTCACCTACCCGTTGGTCAGACCGAGTAAGGACGCTCACTGGCCTATCAATAGCCGAAACTCTTAAGACCGCCGAGGACAGGAAAACGTGGAAGAGTATAGTGCACCGAGTGATCAAAACCTCATCAATATCGATAGGTACCTCAGACTAGACACGACCTTAAACAATGAAATAACGACTAAGAAGAGAAGAGAGATTATTTTATCGGGTTCAATTGTATTTGTGGTATACTTATGGGTATTTTTGCCTGCAATAAAACACTATTTATTTTATTTTTACTATAGAAGAATTATTCGTTTAAGACGCCTGCGGAGCATGCGTATTTCATACAAACGTAATACCAAAATAACTTGTAAATTAAACATGTTCCTAAGTTATTGTGTATTTATTTCGATTGAATTACAGAATATCTAGGTTCTCAAATATATAATATTTTGATTAGACACTGATTTTAACAAGAGTTATAAGAAAAAGAAGTTTTCTATAGAAATTTTAAATTCCCCATATCTCGTCTTTGTATCATTGTCCTCTCAAAAAATACATTTCGGAACATAGAACATATACCTTAAGAATATGTTTGATTTTCATATTATTTTGGTATTACGTTTGTATGAAAAACGCATGCTCCGCCGGCCCCTTAAAGGTATTAGATACTACATGTGGAAACTTGTAATATGCATGACGACAGTATCAAAAATTGCGATGCTACTCGTATTTAGTTCGCCAGTTAGTATTGAAAAATAATTGCCACGTATTTTTTGTTTTTGTAAATCAATGAATATTAACAAAGATAAAACGTATCAAATACGGGAGTGGGGGGCTCGTGACGTCAGCAATTTTGGTTTATGTAACAAAAGAAAAATACGAGTCAAATATTTTTTGATAATCTAACTGACAGACTAATGTTTATGTTCTTGTGCCTATGAGGTCTTTTAGGCTAGTTCAGTGGAGGATGAAGAATTCCTTGGATTGAAAACACTCTTGATTGGACTTTAATTTCTTTTATTATATGCGATTAACAAGGTTATAATTGCAAGTGTCGCTGCTGTCACCACCGTACGAGATAGAGTAAAAAAAAGGAAACTGTCATAGACAACTTTCTACAATCAATGTTGCCCGACATAAAAATTAATATCTGTGTTGGGATGCCAACATGCTGGGGGCCGCAGAGGTTATAAAGAACAAGGATTACATTACAACGGTTAAGCATTGGCTTCATATCAAAATACCATCCAGCATCTTGGTACTTACAATTTGAAACTTAATAAAACCTATTGAAAATACACAATGTTTTTGTTACACTTTTTCCTAAAAGTACGATAACAGGATTTAACTATCTTGAAACGAACAACGTCTTATGTTACACACTGTTACCTATGGGTAAATACACAATTATGTTTAAGAAAAAAAAAGGAAGATTTATTCTAAGTATTATATAAAGGACAATTTATGAATGGCACACATAGGTAAGAATACCAAATTATTTATAAATCTTAACTTATTCTAGGAGGTAGCACATAGCTTTTAATACCTACTTATTCTAAAGGCAGTATACACTAATCTTTATTACTTATTCTAGAGTTCATTGTTGTAGGTACGTCACCTACAACAATGACAGTTTCATATTGTGTTAACGCTCTGGAGAGATTCAAGTTTACATTTTTTATTAATATTTTGTTATTTTTTATTATTTACAGAACTGCTCCTATGCCTGTCTGTGCATTTTACAGCACACGGTATTTCAAATCGGTAAATTCGTATTGCGATGTATATTTTGAAAATTGCAGAATCACATATCGTAAGTAATTCATTGTTAACAGGAAAAGATTAAAAAAAAAAATGTTTTAATGAACTAGAAACGCATGTAATGGCCACTGATGTGCCGAAAATGTAGTTTGAGCACAACTCGTTTATTTCCTAATTTTTTTTTTACGTATCCTTTGATATAATAGTATTTGTCAGCCCATCAAGTTACCACATACTGTTAAATTTCTCCAAATGATTTGAAACCACAATATCAAATCTTTCCTCTTTATAATACAAATATTATATATTATTATTTTAGTTTAAATAATATTAGTGTAGACAGAACAAAGTGACTTAGGTTAGTTATTATTATTATTTTCAGGGTATTATCGGATCGTTGGCTATGGACGCTGTAATGGAGATGCAATTCTAGAGGACAAATATGATTAGTTAATGTTAAATATTAATATTATAATAAATCTAATAATTATGTAGTTTTTCATTTTTATGCAGTTAATCCCGGCTGTCATTTTCGTAGATCTTTGACAGTTATGACAGGTAGTCAGTGGCCCAAAAAGTCTGACAACCAATCTTACCAAGGGGCATCGTATTACCCAGTGCTAACTGGGTTGTGGAGGTAAGCAATGACATCAACATATAAAAAAAACGGCATGTAATTAACGATGCACCAGATTTAACAAAATGGAACGGCAAAAAAATCACTTTTGATTGCTAAAATTAGTAAATGATCACCAAAAAGTGATCCCCATTTTATCATGAAATTAGAACCAAAAATTTATTTTTTAGGGTTCCGTAGCCAAATGGCAAAAAACGGAACCCTTATAGTTTCGCCATGTCTGTCTGTCTGTCTGTCTGTCTGTCCGCGGATAATCTCAGTGACCGTTAGCACCAGAAAGCTGAAATTTGGTACCAATATGTATATCAATCATGCCGACAAAGTGCAAAAATAAAAATTAAAAAAAACATTTTTATTAGGGTACCTCCCCCAGACGTAAAGTGGGGAGCGATTTTTTTTTTAATTTTGACCCTAACGTGTGATATATTGTTGGATAGCTATTTAAAAATGAATAGGGGTTTTCTAAAATCATTTTTTGATAATATTAATATTTTAGGAAATAATCGCTCCGAAAGTCAAAAACAATGTGTCCCCCCCCCCTCTAACTTTTGAACCATAAGTTTAAAAAATATGAAAAAAATCACAGAAGTAGACCTTTATATGAACTTTCTAGGAAAATTATTTTCAACTTGATGAGTTGAATAGTTTTTGAGTTATATAGCACTTTTTCAAAAAAACGCAAATGATAATTTTGTTTTTCATACAAATACTATGAAAAACAAAGTTATTTTTGCTGACGAAAAATGTTGGTATTTTTAATGGTCATAGACAGGTACTGTCCCTGATCTATGCTTGTTTGAGTTTAGATTACTTTATTTGAATTTAGTTTATATTTTATCATCCTGAACGTATCTCCTTTCAAATAAAAAATCGGTTCACGTAATCCAAAATTTCCCGAGAGATGGCGCTGTACGTAATCTTTCTGTTAAAGTATGTTAGGTATATTACATAAAAAATAAGTTCATTTATCCACTTTTTGTTTACAAAAAAAGACAACTTGAAAAATGCACTACAAAGTTCAAAATAACTGCGTAATTTAAAACTCGCAATTTTGAAGGCGGTGCCAAGTAAAAAAACTATTAAACACAAATTTACAATTTTATTTTATTTTCATTTTTCTTTACATACTAATGTAAAGAAAAATGAAAATAACACAAGAAAAATAATTCTAAAAATGATTCACGTTCGTAATTTTTGATGACAAAAATGTAATATACTGACATTGTTCAATATTTGGATTTTGTACGTGAAAAAGTTTACCTGACTCTTCTCTAGATGGCGTTGAGATCGAAATAGATCGCGCTATGGTTTCGTTACCGCGTAAACTATATAAACATTTGGATATTACTTATATTAATCGTTTGTGTGAAATTGCGATAAGGATTGGATTGTTTAGAAAAATAAAATTGCTTATTCTTATTACTGTACACTGCTAATTATAAATTCTTTGTTTGATTTATTTCTTTAGTTTAGTTCTTACATTTTCTTTAGTTAAGTTCTACTTACTACTTATTGTTAGATATTTCTCTTCTCTGAGTTTCTCATTTTATGTTTTGAGTAGGTAGGTTAGTTTAGTAATAAGTGGTACCTAGTTGGTTCTTTAATCTTTTGTTAGCTTAGATATCCTAATAAAGAAGATTAATGGTTTTACTTGGCATCACCTTCATTATTTTGAACTTTTTAGTGCATTTTATTTGTTTGTTTAAAAAAATATATTTTCAATTCGACCTGTTTATATTTTGCGTATTAAAATGTTCTCATATATTTTGAACCGCAACAATCATGTTGAGGACGACGCTGTGCGCGCCTTTCATGATTTGTTAGCCCAACACACATCGTTTCGGCCTAGAGAAGTGTCTCTTTTTCTTCATCCGGAACTAATAGACCCTGTACCTCAAGATGAGTCTCATTTACAAATTATATATGGCGGAGAAGTCGGGTTTGTAGGACATTGGATTTGCATTTATTATATCAATGGAATATTACGGGTCTATGATAGTTTATATAATAATTTAAGTCATTCGCAGCACGTTTACGTTAACGCATTATTTCCATACTTGGATAGTAATAAAATACAATTCCCTAGTGTCCAACGTCAACCAAATAATAGTATTGAGTGTGGGTTATTTGCTATTTGTTTTGCCACCGCTTTAGCTTTGAGAGTAAATCCATCCTGTGTTAATTTCATAGTCGAGGACATGCGACGTCATTTGTTTGATATGTTATCTCGAGGTGTATTAGAGCTTTTCCCGTCAGATAACGCCGCAAGAAGAGCTGGCCGGCCACCAGCAAATTTGTTCCTAAATGTCCGAGAAAAAAAAGAAAAAAAAAAGAAAAAAATAAAATTAAGGATTCCAACAAGAAAAAAAACAAAAGGTCTCAAAAGACACAGTCTCAAGAAACTGAAAGTCAAAACTTTAATGACATGAAAAACATGGAAAGCCCAACATTTACAGCTAGTACTCAGATAAGTGAAAGTCCAACATTTACCGCTATTACGCAGATACTTGAAAGTCCAACATTTACAGATGAATCACAGAAAACCAGAAGTCAGACTAATGATATCCAGACCATTGGGTATTTAACACTAACGAATAGTACTCAAGAAAATACAAGTCCTACATTAAGACTTGACTACAACGAACAAAC
Source organism: Xestia ashworthii (assembly GCA_950022955.1). NCBI lineage: Eukaryota > Metazoa > Arthropoda > Insecta > Lepidoptera > Noctuidae > Xestia > Xestia ashworthii. The sequence continues at coordinate 12,376,519 of OX465570.1, read as the reverse complement.
TGAGTCCGGCCAAGCCAAACGTAGAAGAAAAAATACTGATTACACACAGACAAAGCAAATACGAAACACTGAGAGCCGCAGGGCCAATCGTCAGATTCCCGTCATTAGACAGGCAGAGCAACAACGCGACACGCAGGCTCACCGTGCAGCTCGTAAAAACCCTATCTTCCGAAATACCGAACAGCAGCGAGATATGCAAGCTCACCGCGCAGCTCGGGAAAACTCGGACATGCGTGACATAGAGCGAGAGCGGGATATGCAAGCTCACCGCGCAGCTCGGGAAAACTTGGACATGCGTGACATAGAGCGAGAGCGGGATATGCAAGCTCACCGCGCAGCTCGGGAAAACTCGGACATGCGTGACATAGAGCGAGAGCGGGATATGCAAGCTCACCGCGCAGCTCGGGAAAACTTGGACATGCGTGACATAGAGCGAGAGCGGGATATGCAAGCTCACCGTGCAGCTCGGGAAAACTCGGACATGCGTGACATAGAGCGAGAGCGGGATATGCAAGCTCACCGTGTAGCTCGTGAAAACCCAGTTTTTCGTGATGTAGAGCAACAGCGTGATACCCAGGCTCATCAAATAGCTCGCCAAGATCCGCATTATTCACAAATTGAACGAGCTAGAGACACTAGAGCTCGACAATCGGCGCGTTGTAACTTTATTAATGATTGGGATAATGTTAAACAAAAATATTTTAATAATACGAAGGAAGGATACAATCATCCTTGTTCATGTTGTGGTAGATTATGGCACAAAAATTCTGTAAGGAGACTAATAAAGCATTCTATTTCGACTAAATATAATGCAGAATTCGCGTTAAATGTATTTAATCTAAATCCTTTTGATGAATCTGCAGAGTTTTGTTGTACGTGTGCCAAATACATTACTCAAGGGCAAATGCCGCGACTCGCAATAGCTAATGGATTGAAGTTTCCAGATATTCCGGATGTTTTGAATGAATTAACTTCAATGGAGGAGAGATTAGTAAGTCCCCGCCACGTATTTTTGAAAATAGTTCGTAGAGGTCAGGGATTAGGATATCAGCATGGTTTATCAGGAAATGTTATTAATGTACCTGTAAAAATTAATAACATGGTAAAAGCTTTACCTCGGTCAATAAATGATGATAATGTTATTACTGTAGAGTTAAAGCGTAGATTCTGTTATAAACATGGTCGTAAAGAACAAGTCCGCCCAGAAATAATACGAAGAGCAGCGGAATATTTAGTAACGTGTGATTTGTTTCGAACACATGGTATAGAACTTGAAGGTTCATGGACAAATAATGAACCTGAAGACACTGTCGAATGTACCTGTGGTTCACCTGAGCAGGAGAGTAATGTTGATGACATAAATCCTGGTGGCACAGAAACTCTGTTAGATGAAAACCAAGATCTAACAATAGTTATGGCTCCAGGAGAAGGTGAAAGACCAATTTCCTTGCTCTTTGACCAACATCTGGAAGAGCTTGCCTTCATAAAAGTACATTGCGCTATTGAGCGAAAATTCCTCGTGAACTTAAGTCATTCTGAAGTCACACGTTCAGAAATTTCCAGAATTGACAGGCGAGCTGTAAGACCTGACTATCTATTTACTGCCCTGAAAAAACAACAAACTATTGCCGTCAAAAATAATGTTACGACCTGTTTACGCAAAAAAACTGTCAGAGGTGCCCCTGTATTGGCATGTAATGTGCTTCAAAATAACTTTGTTGACAATTTAGTTCAACATGACGACGGGTATCGTGTTCTTGGTGGAATCAGGAATTCTCCTGCTCACTGGGAAAGTGAAAAAAAAAAGTTGTTGGCAATGGTTAGACAGTTCGGTGTTCCCACTTTGTTTTTAACTTTATCTGCTGCTGAAGTGCAATGGATTCCATTATTAATCTTGCTTAGTGAAGTAGTTGATAAGATAAAACTTACTGAGCTAGAAGCGGAAAATTTGCCATACGATACAAAAGCTCGTCTTATACAATCCGATCCGTTCATTTGCGCCACATATTTTGAAATAAAATTAAAAGAAATTCAAAAAACCTGGTCCTGTTCATCTGGACCTTTCTTAAATTACAAAATCATTCACTTTTATTATCGCATTGAGTTTCAGCATAGGGGATCGCCTCATGCTCATATGATGTTATGGTTAGACGAAGCGCCCACTTTTGTACCCGGTGATACAGCATCTGCTCATAATATTTCCAAATTTGTTGACAATATTATTTCCTGTAACAGCACTGAATTACCTGATGAACTTAGACGTCTACAACTACATAAACACACACATACATGCCGGCCAACATCAGATAGATTATGTCGCTTTGGAATACCATTTTTCCCCATGGATGAAACGAAAGTATTAGTAGAACTTTCAAAAGACGATCCAGAGTTCAAAAAGTCAAAACAATTGGCAAAAGACATCTGCCAAAAAATACAAAATATTCCTGCAGAAATATGCACTTTCATTGAATTTTTGGACTGGATTGGCGTTAGTTGTGAAAATTACATATTAGCTATTAGAAGCACCTTAAAACGACCTACGGTTGTCCTTCAACGTAGACCTCAGGATGTATTTATTAATCCTTTTAGTAAAAAAATCTTAGCTTTACACAAAGCTAACATGGACATTCAATTTATATTAGATCCGTTTGCGTGCGCAGTATACATTGTTGACTACATTAACAAGGCTGACCGAGGGATGTCACGTCTTTTGCGTGAAGCTTTGGACGAAGCCAAAAAAGGAAATAAAAGTGTTAAAGAGTCATTAAGGATAGTATCGAATGTATTCTTAAATTCTAGTGAGATTTCTGCTCAAGAGGCAATCTATGTTCTGACTGGTTTACCGCTGTCACGTGCTAGTGAAGCTGAAATGTACATAAACACTAGTTTGCCTCAAGAGCGAGTCCATATTTTAAAAAGTTACCTTGAATTGCAAAGGCTCGAACCTGATTCATCCGATATATTCCAAAAAGGTATTATTGATTATTACTCAAAGCGACCACTGTCCTTAGAAAACATAAGTCTTTCCCATTTTGTAGCATATTACACCTATGCCAAAAAAACTCATTCAGGTAGATCAATAGAAACTCTCAACGATAGTTCTCAAGCAATTGATTATACCCAGGCTGTTGAAGCGGAAGGGAACTGGATTCCTTTGCAAGATAATTTAGGATACATACGAAAAAGAACTAAAGCTCGAGTAATACGATTTCGTCGGTACAGTTACATTGATGATCCAGACAATTTCTATAGGGAACAAGTAATGCTGTACCTCCCTTGGCGAAGCGAGGAAGAAGAATTACTAAATCCTAACATAAATATAAAGGACATATTTGACGAGTATAGAGAAAGAATAAAGGCTGAAAAACAATTAAACAATTTAACAAGCTAGGTGACGCTGAAATGTTTGAAAGATTGTTGACAGAAATAAGAAATGTAGAATTAATAAACGAAGAAGAAGATTTGCCAGGAAGAGGAGTCAACGTGGATGTATTCGAAGGCTTTGAATTTGAGACACAAACAGTGGATGTAGCAGAAGACCTCATTCCAGGTGGAAATCCCGGGCCACAATTGTGTGGTGACCCATCAAATTTTATTGCGCAACCGCCTCATTTGTCCCAAGATGATTTTTTGGTTTTTGCCAGAAAACTAAATGATGCTCAAAGGGACACGTTGCTGCACATTTATCAACACTTTTGCTTTACTTCAACAATACCCCTATATTTATTTATTAGTGGTGGGGCTGGCGTTGGCAAAAGTGTTTTAATTAATGCAATTTTTCAAAGCCTAACTCTCCTTTTTAATAAAGAACCTGGTAGTGACCCCGATGAGTTGAAAATACTTTTATCAGCCTTTACCGGTAAAGCTGCATTTGCAATAGGAGGGCAAACTATACATAGTGCACTTGGTCTTCCAGTGTCTCAAGCGGGCAGTATTTTACCAGAGTTGTCGCCAAGTGTGGCGAATACTCTGGCCACAAAACTGGCAAAATTACGTTTAATTATAATTGATGAAGTTTCAATGCTAGGATCCAGGACATTCCATCAAGTAAACCGTAGACTGCAACAAATATTTCATTCTTCTGCCTTTTTTGCCGGAATTTCAGTTATAGTAGTTGGAGACTTCAGACAATTGCCACCTGTTGGTGACAACTGGGTGTTTCAAGCTAATTCTCGAAATCCTTTAGCAGAAATAGCAGGTACGCCGCTTTGGGATTTATTTGTACTGACAGAGCTTAAAGAAATAATGCGCCAAAGGGATGATGCTGCCTTTGCAATGGCATTAAATAATATGGCTAGTGGGTGTATGTCATCTGAAGATGTCAATTTAATTGAAAGTCGGTGCTTTAGTAACTCATCACTTCCAGACACGTGTAAGGGTGCAGTTCATTTATTCGGCAGTAACCGTGAAGTTGATGAACATAATTCTAAAGTACTGTCAAGTATGACTACCGAAGGAGCGGTATCCAAGGCTGTGGATAGAGTAAGTGGCGATGCTAACCCTGCCGTAAAAGAAAAAGCTGTAAATACAGTTGCCAAGTTACCAACGTCTCAAACCTACGGACTACCAAACACTATAATTTTAAAAGTCACGGCTAAATACATGATGACGGTAAACATTAACACGTCAGACGGGCTAGTGAATGGAACCACGGGGGTATTGACTGCGATTGATTTTGCAGTCAATCCAACTACCGGTGAGAGAAGACCTCTACGCGTTTGGATATCTTTCGATGACGTGAATATTGGAAAATTAAAAAGAATTCAGAGCGCAACATCCCTCACTCGTTACAAAACTCGAATAAATAATAATTGGACTCCAATAGAACCAGTAACTTACACTGTAAAAAGGTACAAGTCTACAAACTTACAAGTGCGTCGTAGCCAATTCCCCCTAGTTCCCGCTGAAGCTATAACAATACACAAAAGTCAAGGTTCCACCTTAGAAAAAGTAGTTGTTCATTTAAAGCCCAATATTTTAAGATCTATGTTATACGTCGCTTGCTCACGTGCTACTAGCGCTCAAGGTCTATTCATTGTTACCGAGAACTTTCGTCCTCCACGTCCACCATCTGAGCATGATTCCGTCATAACGGAAATGAGAAAATTAAGATTAAATCCTCTGATCCCCATATATCGCTTTTTAAGAGAGCCCCACAGTTCTTGTCAAATCATGTTCCATAATGTACAATCTTTACGTAAACACTTGCAGGATATAGTAACCGATCCGCAGACAATGGCATGCGACATTTATTTAGCCGTAGAAACATGGAGTTGCCTTCAAGATTCATTCAATATGAATAATTTTGAAGAAGTAGTCCGAACAAATGGCCCGAAACAGTATTCTGCAAACCCCGGCTTTGGTGTATGTGCAATGGTGAAACATAATGTAGAATATTCCAACCCGCAATCTTACAGTGAAATTAACGGAACTGAGCACTGTGAAGCAGTATCTATTGAAGTAAACGATGTGAAGATAGTAGCCTTGTATAGATCTTGCGATCTTGCAAATGCCCCAACGGCATCGCAGTGGGTTTTATAAATAATTTATTGTCGCATAACAGTTCTTGTATTATATTTGGAGATTTTAACGAAAACTATCTTAGTAACAACAATAGTGCAGTATTTAAATTATTAAATGACGCTGGCTATCACTCCCTATTGCAACCCCAACCCACTACTCATGGTGGGAGTCAAATAGATAACATTTTTGCCAACTTTCCTTGTGAAGTTGGCATTTATAACTCTTTTTTTAGTTACCACTTTCCTTTGTGGGCCCGTTTTTAGGGTTCCGGAGCCAAATGGCAAAAAACGGAACCTTTATAGTTGAAATTAGTTAGTAGTTAGCTGAAATTAGTAGTTAGCTGAAATTTGGTACCAATATGTATATCAATCATGCCGACAAAGTGCAATGAATAGGGGTTTCCCTAAATATTTTTTTATAATATTACTATTTTCGGAAATAATCTTAAAAAATAATGTGTCCCCCTCTAACTTTTGAACCATAAGTTTAAAAAATTTGAAAAAATTCTCAAAAGCAGAACTTTATGTAAACTTTCTAGGAAAATTATTTTGAACCTTTTGGGTTAAACAGTTTTTGAAAAATAGTACAAAAACTAAGTTTGCGTGGGAAGCTACGGAACCCTACAGTGAGCGTGGCCCGACACGCTCTTGGCCGGTTTTTTAGTTAATGACCACCAGGAATTGAACTGATATGCTCTTGCATCCGAGTCGAGGGAGAACTGGTCGACGGAGCCCCGCTTCGCGGGGCTCCTACTTCTGAATGGTTTAAAAAAAAATAACCACGAAGGGTATGGCGTGGTCTATTCCCTCGCTTCGCTCGCTCATTCGACCCCGCCATACCCTTCTAACCTAATCTATCCGTGTCGGGGTGCCCCAAGTCGGCCTAGGCAAAACTAGTTTGTCGTCAAACACCTCATTATAATTTGGTGCTCAATTTACTAAATTTGGTGATCAATTGATATTTTAGGTGATAGATGTTAGTGGTCACAAAGTAATTTTTGGTGGTCATTATATTTTCCCCCAAAAAAACTGATATTTAGGTGCATAGGCTTGTTAACTGAAAAAATGTAATTAGTCCGTCACTTATATTATCAAAAAATATTTGACCCGTATTTTTTCTTTTGTCACATAAAACAAAATTGACGAAGATACGACGCTTTTAAAATTCCCAATACGTCACTGTTCGGTACGATTCTTAGTGAGTACTGACGTCACGAGCGCCCACTCCCGAGTTTTGATGCGTTTTATCTTTGTCAATATTCGTTGATTTACAAAAACAAAAAATACGTGTCCATTATTTTCTAATACTCTAACTGACGGACTAAATAGATTTGCTATTTATTGATGGTGGAAACAAGCCTATTGGGTTAGACTGGAAGTGACCGCAATAAAGTTGGGAAAATTCTAGGCCAATTATGAATAATTATTATGCAATAACCATATTTCATTCTAATGTTTGTAACTATTCGTTTGAATATTTAAAAGTAGATAATTAGGGTTTGTCTTTTTTAGTTCTATCTTTAATATAAACTATGTGTAATCGAAAAAGCGAAACACAACAAACTCAAAAAGGCAAAACAAGACAAACCATAATAGGCATGACGACAGTATCAAAAACTTACAAATCTATTTAGTCCGTCAGTTAGAGTATTGAAAAATAATGGACACGTAATTTTTGTTTTTGTAAATCAGTGAATATTGACAAAGATAAAACGCATCAAAACTCGGGAGTGGGGTCTAGTGACGTCAGAACTCACACAAAAATACAGGGTGTAAACCACCTCATCACAAAGCCGTTAACCAAGCATTCTGTACATCAAACTGAGTAACTTTACGCAAAAATTTTTGCTGGGAAACAACTTTTTTTTTGAGGTTATAAATCACGTTTTGTGGTAGAACTCAATGTAACGCAGTTAAAACATTGTGCTGATGGATGGATTGAATAGTACGGGGGTCGTGGGGGTGTTAAAAGTCAAAATCTTACAAAAAAAACTTGTACTTATTTAAAAAAAAGCTTGTCAAAAAGTTGTAACTTTGACCCCCCATATCTCCGTAACTTGAAGGTTCCCAGGTGTGGTGTAAACAAAAAAATGATCGCAACGATGGGGAGAACAAGTGCCTTTCGGCTTCGTGAAGAGGTGTTTTACACCCTTTATACCAAGGCGTGATGTTTTAAAAAATTTAAAAGCGTCGTATCGTCGTCAATTTTGGTTTATGTAACAAAAGAAAAAATACGTGTCAAATATTTATTGATAATGTAACTGACGGATTATTTTTTATGGTCATCTTCCCTATTGCCTACAGACACTGAGCCTTCTACTTGGACGGTCGCAAACGACATTATGCTGCTGGCTCCAAGCGTTCTGAACTTCTCGTAGTCAAGATTCCCTTTTTCATCCTTTTTTCTATAATCAGTGCATTTTTTATGTTTTAATAAACCTTAAAATGTGTCCTGTTTGGAGCCCCCCCTAGAGGTATAGCTTCTAAATTGGTTTTTTTCAACGAATTATGGATCCCCGACATTGCTCGCACTACATCTTTATGTTACGCATTTTTGTGTCGTATATCTTTCTCGCAAATTGGCGAGAAGAAACACACCATCGTGAGAAAGAAGTACCTAGAAGAAATGGGGGACGCCTATGCCAGTGATCAGTGTTAATAAGAAAATTGAAGAATACATTTTAAAAAGGGTGTAAAAAGACTCGTAACGAAGCTGAAAGGAATAAAATCGCATTGATAGGAAGAACAAATGTTCTTCCCATCATTGCGATCATTTTCCTGTATAGCTGGAACCTTCTAGTTACGGATATTGTTCTAGTGTTTTATTTTTTGATTCCGCCTATGCTGCAATGAAAAAGTTTGCCCACTGGTATCAAAATGTACTTTTTTCCATTAATAGTAAATAGGAGATGATAGCTTGTATGTAAGTGCTACATTTTCAGCTTGTAATTAGTTTTTAGACTTTACAATGTCATTGTAGATGAAGTATATATGTCGGAGAAGCAGTATCCTCCTCGACATCATCAGTGTTCACGGGGTCTAGTGGGCGTCATTTGGGTGAAATGCGAACACAAAACAAAGTATTCAACTGTTTCAAACAATTGAATGGCAATAACTAGTTTGCTTAGCAATTATATTCGAGGAGCAGGTTCGTGACACCAATCTTACTTCATCACCAGCGATCCACCTAGATCCATGATCCACCACCGTTCTCCAAGAAATCCTTGCTCTTTCACCACATGTGTCAAGTCAGTAAAGATGGCGCCTCGACCCTACTCTGGATATTTTATCCTCTGCTCTGATTAGACATTAAACAATGCAATGACTTTTAAAGAAAGTAGTTAGATTGAACATAATATTAAAATGTAGTAAATCAAATCACATTAAATTAGGATGTAACAAATTATTTTAAATTAGCAATCAATTTGATCGTACGCAACCAACAATCAACTCTTCGTTTACTTCCTCTTCCTCCGAAATATTTTTTTTAACTATGAAACATGTTTTTAAAAAACCGAGTGCCGAAAAAACTCCTTGTCTGTGCATCATCGCCCTAACATAACGAGTTATAGTCAAACATAAACATAAAATATGTTCAGCGTCCTGCCGCTGTACACGAAGTGTAAAGAGTACGTAGGTACGTGAAAGTATCCGATCTTACAGGGAGGACACATTTCGTCTGATTGTTCTCAGCTAGCAACGGTAATAGGGATCATAAAACACACCGTTTTTCCTCGTTTTATGCAACATTGTTTCATTATAGTCACTGAATAAGACACTACAGAATTTCCAATTACGAGACTAGACATTTCTGCTTTTCACTATCAGGCTTTACTAGCCTCGTTTTAAGCTTGTCGGTCCATTGTCTTTACCTGCCAAGCTGTCAAAATAATGTTGCTCACAGATTAAGCAAGCTGAAACTTAGCACCCAAGGATCGATAAGGTAGACGTGTTCTTATGAAAAAATGCGCATCAGCAAACGTACGGTGCTTGAAAATCAGCGCTGCGATATTGGGGCCTTTTCGCATCGTACAGGACCAATTTAGTGTGGCTGAAGGTACGATATCGAAGCGGACCGCACACAGCAGCAGCAGACGATTTGTCTTTCGGCACTACTGGTTTTTAGGGTTCCGTAGCCAAATGGCAAAAAACGGAACCCTTATAGATTCATCATGTCTGTCTGTCTGTCCGTCCGTATGTCACAGCCACTTTTTTTCGAAACTATAAGTATTATGCTGTTGAAACTTGGTAAGTAGATGTATTCTTTAAACCGCATTAAGATATTCACACGAAAATAGAAAAAAAAACAATATACTTTTCTTTCTTTCCGTAAAAGTTGCTCTCAGACAGGAACGACAATCTCAGCAGGGTGGTTGTTCGGTGGGAGTTGCCGTTGAAGAGATTTATGTCTAGCAGTAGCCTGCTGTTGGCTGATGATGCCACTGTTACTAGCTTAACGATGGCTGTTAAAATAGTCGACTTAAATAATATTAAATCTCAAACACTGATGTTGGGTAATTTGTTATTACCAATCGCATTACTTCATGCATCGATATGTTCCAGAAACTGGGCTGAGGCAGCTTTTCATGAATACGAAACTCAAGATTTGATTGCCATTTCATTTTCTCGTCAAAGTTGACCTTTTGCTTCGTTCCTGTTTAGTGATACCCACTCGGTTTACTCTTGAAAGCTTGGTATAAAAGTGTTTCTTTGTTAGGAGCAGGTAGATCGATGTTCTGAATAAATTAAAAGGGAGTGACGCGGTATGGGAAAAGGTCTCAATTCGTCTAGATGCTGTGAATTTATGAATATTTTACGTGTAAGGAGTGGAAATGGTTTATGTAGGCCTGGTCTGATGGAAGTTTTTTGTGGATACAGGCGCGTTTTTAGCTGGAATAATCTGCATACCGTTGTTTGAAGCTGCAATAATCTGCTTACCGTTGTTCACACCTCCTGGTGAAACGAAACAGCGTAATACACCATTCGGACCCAGTGTGAAAGCGTAAAACGGGTAGTTAAGGGGGGTTTACAAGGGCTGCGATTCTGGAAATATGTATTCCCCTGTTTTCTTCCTGAATAATGCCTGTAGAGGATTTTTTTTTTTTCATAAATCAAGGTCTGCCGTAGACACGACCCTGTAATTTGCATTTTTTTTCAGGAACTAATAAGTAAAGAAAATATGACCCTCCAAAAATGACCAAACTGCTCTATTGTTAAAATAGACCATTTTTGGTTATTTTTCTTCCTTAATAATACCCGTAGAGGATTTTTTATCATAAATCAAGGTGTGCTGTAAACATGAGCCTGTTATTTGCATTTTTTTCAGGAACTAATAAGTAAAGAAAATGTGACCCTCCCAAAATGACCAAAAATGCTCTATTTTAACAGTTGTGACTACCAGACAAATTCAAAAAGTTTTTAACATTAAAGCAACTGATCCCTAAACAGACTATCTTAAAAATTTTCTGTCAAAAATAATAGAATCGGCTCAGATTTCGAAGAGAAAAAAAAACGATATGTCGATCTCGTCAAAATGTTTGTTTAATCGGTCTGAGCTGCCGATGTCAGTATCGCACTCTACGGGGGCAGGATTGACGCAGCGCGACGGCAATAGTTTGTTCAAATACCTATTTTTCGAATTACTCGCAAATAGGCACAGTCCCTTCTTAAAATATCGTTATCTCACAGTGGCATTGTTTTTGTAAGGTAAAGAGTGTTAGCCGACATAATATTAATTAGGTACACTAGTTTGCAGTATTTTTTATGCTCTTGAAAACTGTTAATTTTTCGTTATTCTTTAATTCATAATTATAGAATAACGAAAAATTAACAGTTTTTTGAAATTGGCTTAAATTTTATAAGCTCCTTTTTTTCAATTAGTATGTATTGGTCAAATCTTGCAACTGAATTTCAAACAAGTTTCCACCAAAAAATAGATTTTTATAACAAATCATTCTTAATCCTGCAGCCAGGATTGTCTCCTCACGAAAGAACTCTTCAATGGCTTAATGGCTCGGACACGAAACTTCGTACGCGCGTTCAAATTTTGCGTTATAACCGCAACAATTTACCCCTAAAAACGCGAAAGGCCATGCTAATATCAGTGTAATTAGTACGTAATTTGATTAATGTAAAATTAAGAGCCCTTTTACGTTCTCAAATGAAATTTTCCTTAACCTCACTTTTCGAGTTAGAAGTTATGACGCGTGCACTGAATATAATTATTTAATAATGTTACTTACTTGAAGTTTATTTAGCTAATCAGGTACTAAGTAATTTACTAACTGCCATTTTCAATAACTTACTAACAGGTAACGGAAGGTTGTTATCTCTAACTGTTTGACATTAAGCTTACGGAGCGGACGTTAGAAATAAAACATCTCAGAAAAGCTTTCTTGGTTTTTTTTCTACGAATCACAGTCCTCCCAGTGACAGATAGGTGATACAAACTAACTTTGTATAAAGAAACACCAATAGCTACGAGACGTAAGGCATGTTAACTAATAATTATACGTACTTAAGTAAGTTTTAGAAAACTTTGTGCATGTGGTGTGAGTTTCCATCACCGAAAAAACGTACGGAATTATAGTAAAACTGAATTTTAACATCAGGAATTTCTAAGTAACAGCCCTTATAAGTTTTACTAGAGTTTGTAAAATAACTTCTACCATACAGCAACTGACAGATGACGATATTTTTGTTCAAAATTCTAGTTCGTCTCAAATAGCCCCGTTTTACGGTATTGTGTTTTCGATTTAAGGTTGGTTTCGGTTGGTAGGTTGTTGGTTGTTTTTTTTTACTCTTTGGGGGAAACGGATCACAGTATCACTCGATACAACTCACCGTGATCCGTGGCAAATTCTGTTTTCCTTATCTTTTATTTTTCAAGCAACTACCCAATGCATGCTATCATTAACACTAAATAGTGTAAATCCCTCAGTACTTAAAAAAACCTGCTGTTTAACCAATGCATGCAGACAACACGGTTCCGAGATATGGACGCTGATAAAAGAGACTGTCTGCCGAACACGAGTGGCACAAAAGGCCATGGAGCTAGCATGCTCGGCATAACCCTCTTAGGGTTAGGATTGGGTACTCCGAGTGCGGAATACCAAATTCTAGGACGAAAGTCTAAGTACTTGTTCACGTAGGAACGCGCGGGCGCGGCAGCGGGTGCGGGCGCGGAGACGTGCCGAGTTCGTGTTCACATTGGCCGCCAGGCGTTTGCGCGAGTCCGTTTCTAACGACAAGTTCATACTGGTTGAACTTACCTGACGTCGCGAGTAAATCGCGCGCTCCACCGCTAGTTCGACGTGAACACACACAAACATCTCACGCGTTTGATATTGCCGCGAGCCCGCCGCGCGCGCCAGTCGCTAGCTTGCCCGCTACTTAGACCGCACGTGCAGTACTTATGACGTCGGGGACCAAGCGGTGCGCCTCAAGTGGACCTGGGCAGGGCATTTGGCTAGACGCTGAGGTGGCCGTTGGAGCAAAGCTTTGACCGAGTGGTGGCCATGGTTAGGCCAAAGAAACCAGGGCCGTTCTAGAGCTCATTGGGTTGACGATATCGTCGCAAAACACTTGAATCAGGGACGCATATAACCGGGTGTGTAAGTGTGGCAGAACTGTGGTGTGGTTTTCTTCCTTTTTTGGGTTACAAGAGGGTGATTCCAAGCTGATATGATGGCGCCTAAAAATTCCTAGTGCAATAATGAAATGTTATTTTTATTTTTTTACTAACAATATTTGAAGGGTAATCGCCAGGGTAAAATTCGAATTTTCTTGCGTTTTTTGCACTATCACAGTGGTTGTATGGTGAACAAAGTATGATTATGTAAAGACACTTTTGTTCAAACCATGTTTTAGTCAGGGTACGTATCATAATCCCGAAAGTTCATAATACCTATGATTGTAATACCGACGTCCAAAACATCGAAATTCAAAATACCGAAAGTTTTAAATACCGATAGTCGTTATATCGAAACACAAAATACCGATGTTCAAATGCCCGAAAGGACGAAATCCCTAATGGACGAAATACCGAATGGACGAAATCCCGAATGGACGAAATATCGATGGATGAAATCCCGAATCGACGAAATCCCGAATGAACGAAATACCGATGGATGAAATCCCGAATGGACGAAATCCCGAATGGACGAAAACTTTTATTTAATAGCCGTATTATATGCCCCTAAAAAGCGTAGTCGACGGAGCCCCGCTTCGCGGGGCCCCTATTTCCGAGTGCAGGGTTTAAAGGGAACCTAACTAACCTAACGGGGGGGTGCCCCAAGTCCCGATTATGGGGGCAGAGATACTTCCGTATGTTCAGTTAACAATAATTCGAGAGTTTACAATATCGCTAGAGAGTAACACGTTATATTGTAATATAACGTGTTTGACAATTTTACGGTGGCATTTATAGTGGATTATATAGCCCATTCCCTCTCATAGAGAGGAGGCCTGTCCCAGCAGTGGGATTATTAATAGGCCGATGATGATGATGATGATGATATAAGCACAAATTTTGTGACAGAAATGAATCGCTGCAGAACCGACTCCACGTAGTCTTTTCTGCCCTACCCCTAGAGTGTAATTTAAGCCCGCGTAGGCGCGGAGGGGCGAGGCGGGCCGCGAGCTGAGGAGCAGGTGGCTTTAACACTCGCCGCCGCGGCTGAGGCTGGCCGGCTACAGCCGGCCAGCAAGCCGAAGCTGCGGTGGTGAGTGGTAAAACCCTCTGCGACGAAAAGCTCGCGTGTGACCGCCGGAGCCCCGCAGCGCCGGAGCCGTGACAGAAACCATGCCTGCTGCATGCTTGCTGCATGCTTGCTTGCTGCATGCTTGCTTGCTGCATGCTTCCTGTATGCTTGCTGCATGCCTGATGCATGCCTGCTGCGTGCTTGTTGCATGCTTGCTGCATGATTGCTGCATGCTTGCTGCATGCTTGCTGCATGCTTGCTGCATGCTTGTTGCATGCTTGCTGCATGCTTGCTGCATGCTTGCCGCATGCTTGCTGCATGCCTGCTGCATGCGTGCTGCTTGCTAGGCAACTTTTAAGTGTTTTTACGTTAGGTTTACAAAAAAACGTTTTTCTCGGAAACGGTGACAATTTCGGGATTTTGAACTACGCGTTTTTTAAATTCGGGATTTTGAACATCGGGATTTTAAATTTCGGGCAAATGAACTTTCGGGATTTCGAACTTCGGGATTTTAAACTGTCGGGCAAATGAACTTTCGGGTATTTGAACTACGGGATTTTAAACTTCGGGATTTTAAACTTAGGGTTTATAAACTTCGGGATTTTAAACTTTCGGGCAAATGTACTTTCGGGATTTTAAACTTTCGGTCAAACAACCATTCGGCGTTTCAATTTTCGGGATTTCGTCCATCGGTATTTTAAAATTCGGTCTTTTAAAATTCGGGATTATGATACGTACCCTTTAGTCAACATAAAACCTGATACTGACCTGCAAATTGTAAAAAATAATAATTTCGCGGGCTACCCTGAAAACGACCTTATGAATAAAAAAGAATTGGTCGATTATTACCACTAAAAACCCGACTACTCAATAAAATGTAGCCTATGTTACCCAGGCCATAATATCGAATCCATTGATAACTTCCCTAGCACAATCAGATGAATAATTTAGGCACAACGGTGGAACACAAGTAAAAACAAACATCCATACATACATAATTGCTAAAATCATATTCCTTATAACCCTTCTTTATGGCTTCTCCAAAGTCGGGTAAAAAATGGAAATCTTATAATAAATAGTTACTAAGTAGGTACATTATTTACTAAACTACACCAAACATTCAAAGAATTAATTAAAAAAACCGGCTAAGAGCGTGCCGGGCCACGCTCACTGTAGGGTTCCGTAGCTTCCCAGACCATTAAAAATACCAACATTTTTCGTCAGCAAAAATAACTTTGTTTTTCATAGTATTTGTATGAAAAACAAAGTTATCATTTGCGTTTTTTTGAAAAAGTGCTATATAACTCAAAAACTATTCAACTCATCAAGTTGAAAATAATTTTCCTAGAAAGTTCATATAAAGGTCTACTTCTGTGATTTTTTTCATATTTTTTAAACTTATGGTTCAAAAGTTAGAGGGGGGGGGGACACATTGTTTTTGACTTTCGGAGCGATTATTTCCTAAAATATTAATATTATCAAAAAATGATTTTAGAAAACCCCTATTCATTTTTAAATACCTATCCAACAATATATCACACGTCAGGGTCAAAATTAAAAAAAAAATCGCTCCCCACTTTACGTCTGGGGGAGGTACCCTAATAAAAATGTTTTTTTAAATTTTTATTTTTGCACTTTGTCGGCATGATTGATATACATATTGGTACCAAATTTCAGCTTTCTGGTGCTAACGGTCACTGAGATTATCCGCGGACAGACAGACAGACAGACATGGCGAAACTATAAGGGTTCCGTTTTTTGCCATTTGGCTACGGAACCCTAAAAAGCTTTCCTACTAGCCAGATACGATTAATGGATTGAGTCATTAGCGCAAAAATACGTCGTTTTACTAATTGAGTGACTCAAGTTCCAAGGAAACGTTCAAAGTCTTAGTTACTGCTTCAGCTGTTGTAACAATATTGAATTATTTACTTTACTCGAAAATCTTCAATTAGGTACTATGTACGTGTAAAATGATCTTCTTAAAAAAACGATCGCAATGACGGGGAGAAAAAGTATCCTTCGGCTTCGTTGAGGTTCTTTATACACTTTTCATTTGATGTAAGGCGATTGGACGAGCTAAATTAGCAACTCTATTTGTGGTGGTTCAAACTTCGTTTGAAATGCTGTTAGAATAAAGTTCTAATCAGCTTGCACTACAAAGTGGTTGTTACGTCAGTCACTGCGGGGCAAATAGCGCGAAATGAGTGGATTAAAAAACTAAAATACTATCATGCTAATATATTGCTAGTTTAATTATTTGCCAAAAAATCAGAATGATCGCATGCATATTGGTATGTTTTTTTTTGCTTGAAAGATATTTTTAGAGATAAGTTCGTGATTTTTTGATCGGGTCAAATTAATTGTATTATGTTTTCAAAACACTATCATGCTAGCATATATCCTGAAGAATATCATATATTTTTTGGTCTTGTTTATAGCAGTAAATCATATACTTTTAGTAATTATAAAACTCGCGTTTAGCTCATGTAATCGCCTTAACGTCGGTGGTCCGGCTGAAGTGGACCAGGGTCCCGATTCTCATAGTGCAATAGTGTCACGATAGTCTTTCATTGATCTCATAATTGTTCATTTTGACAAGTTTAGTGATCTACTAACATCATGGCGTCATTATGACTATCCAATGAACAATCACGGACATTGCATTGAAAGAAATAGCTTATAATAGTAGTCTCGTACATAATGACAAATGAATGACTGACTTACGCGGTAATCTGCCAATATTTTGACAGTTCCTTTGAGAATTAGAGCGGAAATTTGCTCAATTAGCATTATTTTATATTGCAATCTACGAGTATATAGGCTTCTTTAATAAAGATAATTTAAAACACTTATAAGAAAATAAATCTAAACACCGGCCACTAGAAATAAAAACAAATAAACAAAGTAGAAATGTCACATTTGACTTTGACAGCTAAACAGATACAATGAGTTGGATAGTTGCACATTTATCCACATTCCACATTACTTTTTTATGTTTTTTGCTATTTACGAACTTCTTACTACTTCCATCCATCAGCACAAAACATTGTGCTGATGGATGGATTGATCAATTCGGGTTTCACTCTCCTTGTAATAATTCAATCATGATTCGAAAGACATATCTCGATTATCTTATGAACATTATTCTTGTATTCCTCAGGAATAGTAGTTTTTTTCGGGATGAAAGGTACCTTATGTCAGTTTCTGTACACTTGCCAACGTTTACACAATATTTCAGGGTAATCGGTTCTAGTAGTTTACGTGTGAAAAGATAAGAAACGAACAAACAAACTTACTTTCGCATTTTTAATATAAGTAAGGATTAACATTAAAGAGGAAGATAATTATCGTAAAAACATTCGTCCAATTAATTAAGGAACTTATTTAAAACAGAAACACTCATTTCTGAAAGTAAACAAATTATCAAAGCGACAAATAACTTCTGAAGTTGTTGTAAATAATCGGAACTGACCTGAAGTAAATGTTTATCTGTTTATCGTCCTCCATCTAAAAGTTATCAACAAACTTTTTCAATCTAAATTAACAAAGAAAATTATAAACATTTTGCATTTAAATGTCTTGAGTAAGTTGTTCGGTGACCCCGGTCTTAATCTAACTGTTTTGACTTATTTTTAAAAACCGATTCGAGTTTGGTAAGACAGGGAAGATTGCAAGCAGTCGTATATCAGATCGTTGGTGCAGTGGTCACAAGTACGCGACTACTGAGCATGAGGTCCTGAGTTCGATTCCCGGGTCGGGCAAAGTATTTTTGGGTTTTCCATCAAGATTTTTTTTGTAGCAGCCTCGGAGCCTATTCCATGGTACTTACAACATAACTGGCGAATTGTGGGTGTACTAATGAATACATTTCTGTCTTACCTTTTAGGGTTAACATTATGGATATTGTATGTTTATAAGAAATAAGCGGACGTCACGTCGGATGGATTAAAAGTAGCCTATGTCACCCGGAGATAATGTAGCTTCTCAACGGTGAAAGGGTTTTTCAAATCGGTCTAATAGTTTTTGAGTTTATTCGTTACTAACAAACAAAGCTTTTAATATGTTTTTCTTTTGTTTTAAGTAAACTGTTTCATTTAATTGTATTTCTGTGTGTTGTGCTTTGTCTTTTGTGTGCACTAAATAAATGATTTATCTATCTATCTATCTATCTATCTATCTTCTTTATGATATTGTTAGGAAGAAATGAGGTTTTGCGTAGTATTATCACAGAGGTATTATGAAGAAATGAGGTTGTACGTAGCACAGGTTACTTCTATGGAAAGGAGTGATAGACAACTTGCAATGGTCTCTGGTCGCGAGATACTTGTTGGGAATATCGCTCAACTTACTTGTGTACTTACTCGCTATTTTGTAAACAATAGGCTTGTTTCCACCATCAATAAATTGCAAATCTATTTAGTCCGTCAATTAGAGTATTGAAAAATAATGGACACGTATTTTTTGTTTTTGTAAATCAACGAATATTGACAAAGATAAAACGCATCAAAACTCGGGAGTGGGGGCTCGTGACGTCACTGTTCGGTATCAACTCACTAAGAATGATACCGAACAGTGACGTATTGGGAATTTTAAAAGCGTCGTATCTTCGTCAATTTTGGTTTATGTGACAAAAGAAAAAATACGGGTCAAATATTTTTTGATAATCTAAGTGACGGACTAATTAGATTTTTTCAGTTAACAAGCCTATTACATGTTAATTGAATTCGGTATGATTTGTGGCGGTTATGGATAGTTCCAGCAATTGATATTTTGTTACAAGTTGAATAAACGGTTGTTTTCATTACTTTATGTACCTCGTTGTTCTATTTTAAACATCTTCACTTCTGGATGCAAAATGTATTATAATAAAGAAATGTACGAAAACTCAAAAATTGTACCACAACTTAAACAATAAAACAAATTGAGTACCTCCTCCTTTCTGAAGTCTGTTATAAAAGTAACTCCAATTTCAATCCAATCGCTACCGCCGCACCGCACACTGTTGCTATGCAAGTAAGCATCTTATTCAAAATCACTTACAGTTCAAAATAATATGCGGAAACTTTAAATTTTATTTTCTACAGTTTCGTAGTCCCATACTGAAAGTTTCAGCTTTTTCCCGTATTTCAGTGGTAAGAAAGCTTTTTAAAATTGTGCAAAGCTACTTTGAATTCAAGGCATACATTCAAATGAGCTGGCTACTGTTTCGAGATGTCGTGAAACGTAAGTTTTTCTTTGGCATTCATAAAATGTAGCTTGCAATTGTTTATTTTAAGGCGCTTGTAAACTTGTTTTCGAGTTTTGTAATTGAGGCTTGAGTAACTGTGATTGGGAAACAGTATATTTTTTGAAGTGAAAACTTCTTTAACGCGCACCGGAAGTCGGGGGCCACGTGGTGGTTTTAGTCAGTAAAAGTCTGACACTCCCTCCCGCTCCGCCCAAAGCGGGAGAAGTCATTTGATGATTTCCCATCCGAAAAAAAAAAATGGGCGCCATGTAAGGTTGTCGGTGTGCGGGACTGTTCGAAAGAGAAACCGTGGCCCCGAAACATTAAAGGGCGAGGAAGAAACATGGATGAGTTTGAGTCAGTAAAAGTCTGACACTCCGCCCAGAGTGGGAGAAGACGTTTGATGATTTCTCATCCGAAAAAAAAAGGTTGTCAGTTTCGGAATATGAGTAAAACAAGTGCCTCCGTTGGAATCTCGTATAATACTAGATAGACTACGTACAATCGTTCGTTATTATTAGAATACAGATGAGCACACAAACAGTCATATGACGTGTAGTGTGTAAGACTTATAAATGTAACCGTAAAATTGTCAAACACGTTATCTATATTATTATTATATATTATATATAAAATGGTAAACTGACTGACTGACTGACTGACTGACTGACTGACTGACTGGGTGATATATCAACGCACAGCCCAAACCGCTGTGTCTACAGATTCCAAATTTGGCATGAAGGTTCCTTATGTGGTTTAGGGGTGCACTAAGAAAGGATTTCTCAAAATTCACCCTCTAAGGGGGTGAAACGGGCCCCCAAAGTTTGTATGGGGAAACAAGGTTAGTTAGACTATTTTATTCGAAACTTCACAAGAGTACTCCTATTGATAAATGAAAAGAAATGGGTTTCAGTTTTTTTCAAAATTCAACCCCTAAGAGGGGTAAATGGGGTGACAAAGTCTAAAAATCAACGCACAGCCCAAACCGCTGGGTCTATAGATTCCAAATTTGGCAAGTAGGTTCCTTATGTAGTCTAGGGGTGCACTAAAAAATGATTTTTCAAAATTCGCCCTCTAAAGGGGTGAAACAGGCCTCCAAATTTTGTAAGGGGAAACAAGATTGGTTAGACTATTTCATTCGAAACTTCACAAGAGTACTCCTATTGATAAATGAGTGGAAACGGGTTTCAGGTTTTTTCAAAATTCAACCCCTAAGAGGGGTAAATGGGGTGACAAAGTCTAAAAATCAACACACAGCCCAAACCGCTGGGTCTACAGATTCCAAATTTGGCATGAAGGTTCCTTGTGATGGTCTAGGGGTGCAGAAGAAAGGATTTTTCAAAATAGGGTGAATTTTGAAAAATCCTTTCTAAGGGGGTGAAACGGGCTCCAACATTTGTACGGGGAAACAAGATTAGTTAGAATATTTTATTCGAAACTTCACAAGAGTACTCCTATTGATAAATACAAGATAGCGCCGAGGAAAAGTATTTGTTTTTCCATCTCGGGTGTCGTTTACATGGTTTTCGAGGTCGCTGATTACAAAAATGAGATCGAAATGAAAATCGAAATGGCATTGAAGTAAATTTTTCGTCATGTGTGTCGTTTTCATGTTTTTTGGGGTCGCTGATATCGAAAATGAGGTCAAAATGAAAATCCAAGATGCCTTCTATGGTTTTTTTTCGTTTTTCCTTCATGGGTGTCGTTTTCATGGTTTTCACTGAACACAAATCTAATTTTTCTTTAAATTTTCTTTGTCCTCGTAGCTACGTATCGTTATGTAATTTACCGGCCATAGTAATTCCATCCTAGACAATAATTTAAGATTTTACACAATACTTCTGCAAAGTTCCTCTGTTCTGCTTTGAAACCAACAAATTTATGAGCAACCCAGATATGTATATCTAAAAGTCTGCTGATTCTTGAATTTTACTTACTGTTTGTTTTGCGCAATTAAATTCTCTCATTTTTTAATTAAAATTACCCCGAATTCAACGCGAGCAAAGCCGCAGACAAAGCTATCTAATACATGAAAATCTCGTGTCACATTGTTTGCTATCGAAGTCCTCCGAAACGACTTCACCGATTTAATATTTTTTTGTGTATACTTGCTATGTCAGAGAACAAGTCAAAGGCTTCTTTTATACCCATAAGTGACAAGGGTGTTTTTTGCGGACGAAGTCGCGGGCAACAGCTAGTATTACAATATAACGTGTTTCTCTCTAGCGACATTGTAAACTCTCGAAATATTGTCAACTGAACATACGGAAGTATCTCTGCCCCCATAATCGGGACTTAGTTCTGTTCCTTTAAACCCTGCACTCGGAAATAGGGGCCCCGCGAAGCGGGGCTCCGTCGACTACGCTTTTTAGGGGAATATAAAATGTTTTAAGGTTAGGTTATATTAACCGGTATTTCTCAGGAATGGTATATTATCTTTTCATGAGAGTGGTACCACTGGGCAAGGGGGACCCGTCCTTCCCTCCACACCGCGTGAGTTGACTACCATCTCATGCATTTCACGAAAAATAATGCGTTTTATTGTAAGCAGTATGTTCGTTTGACAATATTTCGCGAGTTTACAATATCGCTAGAGAGATTACAATATAACGTGTTTGTCAATTTTACGGTGACATGTATAACTCGTACACACTACAGTATTGAAGCAATAATTCCTTGCAAGACTCATTTCTATAGGTAATGCAGACCTGCCGAGATCACGCCTGAATGAATGGGAAGATCATATCCGTATAGAAAAGTATCTTTATTAGGTACCTAGATATAAACTCTGAAAGAAATGAAAGACGGGTTGAACAAAATGGATGAGTACAGAAGGTTAGTTCCATACTTCGAGGGGAATATGAAATAGGCGCACATACTCTATACACCCTTATATATGCGCCGCTTATTCGTATCGTGGTAGCGCGAAGGAGGTGGCGGAACGCGAGAGGGACAGAAACTTTCGTCGCAGCCGCTGCGGGGGACGCACCGAGTGGCCACCGTAGGCGTGGGCCTATGGACGGTGAGCCATGGGCTAGCTTTCCGTCCGTCCGTCTTTTGACGACAGGCTGTGTCGACGGCGTGTTCGTGTTCCACGCGCGCCTCGCAGAGATGTCAGCATATTGAAGAGTAAGAGCCGGAGCCTGCCGGGGCTGCGGGTCTGTTCGGAACATAAAGGGCGAGGAATGGATGCGTTTTAGTCAGTCAAAGTCTGAAACTCCCTCCCACTACGCCCAGAGCGGGAGGACTCATTTGATGATTTTCCATGTCATTCTCGGGTAGGGCAAATCCTTTTTGGATTTTTCCATCAGGATTTTTTCAGTTGCAGTCACGGAGTCTGGATTGATTTGTGGCCAATTAATGGCAATAGGCTTGCCCCCTATTAAAAAGGGCTTAGAAATGACTGGCGATATGTGGGTTCACTATTAGGTACACATCTGCCTAACCCCTTTGGGGATAACAGGCGTGATGTTATGTAGTACCAGCTGCTTACTACGTTTTACATTCACGTGCTTTTTCGTCCGGTTTACACAGCGAACCTTCTGTGTATGGTATAAATATTGTGACTGCAGCGAAAGCAATCCGTACCCGTCAGTCGGTAAAACCTGTGGATTTACCTGAATTAACTTTTTGATTCCACTGGCAATATTTCCATCGCCCACGATCCGATACTGTGAACTTTAATCAAGTGAAGGGGATCTTAGCAGTGAGAAGGAATCATTCTGGTATTGCACAGAGACGAATGGTGTGAATCAAATCAGATCTTTGAGGCACACTAGGAGTGATCTTTGAGGCACACAGTCACCTGCATCTATAGTTAAACCAACAACAATGGGAATCATCGTCACGACGAAGAAGAAGAAGTAATTACTCAAGCAACCATTTTAAGAACAAGACAAGAATTGCTTAAGAACAAGACAAGAAGTTTAGAATTCTTAGCCCTGAGTTCCTGCTACACTGTTGTCGGTCGCGTACGGTCGCTCGCGTACGTCAGTGAGAAATGTATAATGAAATACGGCAGACAGTTCACGCCGCTGACACCAGCATCGCAAGATGGTGCTTTATAGAACGCAATGTATACTCGTACGCTTGACCAACTTACGCGACTGACGTCAGCGTAGGAGGAATTTAGGCATTACTTAGGACAGTTCTACGAGTATATTCGAGCAAGTACAGAATAAAAATCGAATCTGCTATTTCTTCTTCTCAAGTAATCATTTTGAATTGTTTATTGATACGGGTGTAAAGTGACCTTTTCCGTTATAAATCTATACTTAATATTATAAATCAGAAGAATTAGTTTGTTTGTTTGGTTGAACGCGCTTATCTCAAGAATTGAAAAATTATTTTTGCGTTGGATAGTCCATTTATCGAGGAAGGCTATAGGCTATATATAACATCACGCTATGACCAATAGGAGCGGAGCAGCAATAAGAAATGTTGCAAGCGAGAAAATAGCTTCCGTTGAGCAGGCGATGCGTTGCGATTTCAAAACTTCACGCGAACGAAGTCGCGGGCAGAAGCTAGTTAAAAATAACACGGCTCGGGTGAAGGAGACAAATTACGTGGCGTGGCTTCTAAGAAAATGTGGACTATTTCGTAAATAGATAGTCGGCACATAAGCTTACACTGCAGATTTGTTATTTAGGTTAGGTTTTTGAACTTCTATTATTTTAGTAGAATGACGAACCCGAGAGGGAAAGTCCTCTATGATCTAGGTCTGTCTCTCAACTTTGACCCGATCGCTCCTATCGAGCACACCTATTATCCCGACGCTCCCAGCTATCATCCTGACGTGCTCGATATAGCGCTGCTCAAGAACGTGAACCTTCGGTTACACTTGATTGAGACGTTACACGAGCTCCATTCTGACCATCGTCCAGTGCTCATGCACTTGATTCCTCGCTCGGGTATCATTGACCCCAGCCAACCCCCTCCCACCACTCTCACCACTGACTGGAGGAAAGTAAGCGATATGCTGAAATCTGAAACGTCACCGCTTCTTGATGGTATTCCCGACCATATTGTCTCTGTCGCAGACACCGAGGCCGCAATCAACTCGTTTACAGAACACGTTCAGTCCATACTGAAGGATTGTTCTCGAGAAGTACCAGCGATGAGCGATCAACGCTGGATACTTCCCGACGACATTCGTGAACTGATAAACGAGAAGAATGCGGCCATACGTGCCTACAGCTCTTGGCCCTGCGAAGCGAACAAGATTCACATGCGTTCCTTACAGCGTGCTGTAAAGAAACGCACCAGTGAGTTTCGTTCGAGTCAATGGGACAAAACGCTCAGCGAACTTGAGCCCACTCACCTAGCTTTCTGGCAGCTTCAGAGGAAGTTGCGCACCTCGGAAGAGGTTTCTTCTCCACCCCTCATCCGTCCCGATAAGAGCGTCGCTTTTGACGACTCTGAAAAAGCAGAATGTCTGGCCGACAGTTTGGAATCCCAATGTTCACCGAGCACTCTACCAGTAGACAAGCAGCACCTTGATGAGGTGGATGCAGAAGTCGAACGTAGAGCTTCGCTTCCCCCTGTAGAAGACCCCGATGACCCTCTCTCCGTCATCACCCCGGAAGAGGTCAAGGATATCATAGATAAGTTACAGCCTCGGAAAGCCCCAGGCGCCGATGGCTTCACTAATAGAGTTTTTAAAGCCCTCCCCGCCCGGCTCATAGTCCTTTTGGCTGCCATCTTCAATGGCGCCCTGAGCAACAATATGTTCCCCCAAGCGTGGAAAGAGGCCACTGTTATAGGTATTCCCAAACCTGGGAAACCGAAAGCCCAGCCTTCGAGCTACAGGCCGATCAGTCTCCTGAGTGCTCTCGGCAAAATCTATGAAAGGCTTATTTATAAGCGTCTCAGAGATTATGCCGAGACAAAGGGCCTCATCCCTAAAGAACAGTTCGGCTTCAGGACCGAACATTCTTGCATACATCAAGTCCACCGCATCGTTGAACACGTTAGCGCTGGTTTCCAGCGCGGAGCGATGACGGGCGTGATGTATTTCGATATAGCGAAAGCCTTTGACAAGGTCTGGCACAATGGCTTATTATATAAGCTATACCAACTCGGTGTGCCTGACCGTCTCGTGCTCATCTTACGAGACTTTCTGTCAAACCGTACCTTCCGCTACCGTGTGGGTAAGACGTTATCCTCTCCCCATCCTATCCGTGCCGGAGTCCCTCAGGGCTCCGTTATCTCTCCCCTCGCGTTCACGTTGTATACTAGTGACATCCCCAAGAACAAGAAGGTTCAGTTAGCCCTATTTGCCGACGACACGGCAATTTACTATACCGGCCGTTCTATGACTAACATCCGTCGCATCCTCCAAACAGCTGTCGACTCGCTCGGCGCTTGGTTCCGTAAGTGGAGGATTGAGGTTAACCCTGACAAGAGCCAGGCAGTTCTGTATTATAAGGCACGCCTTAAGCGTTCGCCAGGTCCCCCCGTCACCATGTTTGGCAAGCCTATCCCTTGGGAGAAGCAAGCCAAATATCTTGGAGTTATACTTGACGACCATCTGTCATTCAAGGCTCATATCAAAGCAGCTCGTGACCGAGCTGCCTTTGCTATGGGCCGACTCCATTTCATGATCACTAGGAAGAGCAAGTTGTCACTCAAGTGCAAGTTGCGTCTTTACACCGCAGTCATCCGTCCCATCATGACATACGCTTGTATCGTATTCGCTCATGCCCACCCGCGTCATATCCACACGATGCAGACCTTGCAGAACCGATTCCTCCGTAAGATCACCGGTGCCCCCCCGTACGTCCGTAACGACAGTCTACACATAGACCTTAGAATCCCTACCGTTAAGCAGTTCATGAAACGCCTGTCCAAGCGTTACTTCGACACTGCCATCAAACATAGGAACCCCCTAATCGCATCGGCCGCCCGATACGACCCATCGCGTATTAGCTCAGTCCAACGTCCGCGTCACACTTTAGTCACCCCCGACGATCCGATCACTATCTTGCAAGAGAGTAGGAAAGATACCAGTACAGTTCGTAGATTGTACAAATACAAACCGAAGACCTTCCGACCTCGCCGCCGAGGTCCGGCGCGTAATCCTAAGTCAATCCCTCCCCGACCCTTGCCTGAGCCAGCCCGCGATGCTGAGCCTTTAGCAATAAAACAGTCCCTAAATAAAGACAACCAGATCCAGCCTGTCCCTTTGCTGCCCCCAGCGACGCCCTAAGCCGAGGTCCGTACCCCACAGGGGGTGCCCTTAGAGCGCTGTCGCTTAGTTTTTAGTCATTTTTGCCCTGGCTGGAGGCCTTAAATTCAAGGCATCCACAGGACTTGCCCGGTTAAGCAGAAGCCAGTCTTCGTAGACTGAACTGCGAGATGCCCTATCCAAAAAAAAAAAAAAAAAAAAAAACTTCTATTATTTTGAAAGTATTTTTTTCTGTTTTAAAAATGATCACATGACGCTAACTGGGTCAGTGGTTTTGATGTTACCAATGACGAATTACTTTTATTTTGGAATATCATTGTCTTCAGTTTTTAGAAGAACAGCTGCCAAAAATTAAAAGAAGATTCGTATACCGCGTTGAAAAAACCATCCCTTAATGTTTCATTGTGTTACACCCATATCGCTCAGTTTCCTCATTTCCAAAAAAAACTTTGTCGTCTTCCATTACGTTCTCAAATGATAAGAGGGAGAAAATTAAAGTATTATTCTGGGGTGCGAGTTTTTGGGACCTGCAATGACCGTTTTAGCAGAATCATAGTAGAATACTTAAAATGTTAGATTTTGAAATTCTTAAAATCATCAGACGCAATTAATACTATGAATTTGGCAGTTGAGTGAGTATTTTTGTCATTCATATTATTATTGTGTATCTTGGAAGAGCAAGTGGCTAGATAATAACAGCCACTCTGATCTTTGCCTAGCATGGTCTGTGGTTGGGTGACCACCTATCACACACCGAGTTTTCTTCAAGCCAGGCGGACCAACGGCTTAACGTGTGTCGTGTTACTTATCCCAAAAAAAAAAAGTAACACAAACAATTAATTTATTTAAATAAAAGTCCTATATCTATCACGCTTCACAAAAAAAATGTTAGAGGAAGTTCACAATACTTGGCAGGTATTTTTCAGGGTCCCGCTCTTTAGACAACGTGGAGTACAGCTTCCAGGTCAGGCTTCAGGATCGGCAACTTCCTGGTCCAGCTTTGTAGAGGCAACAGCTTCCAGTTCGGCTTCAGGGCGCGTCAGGTATCAGCGCCTTTGGGAGCAACCTCCTGGTCCAGCTCTGTAGAGAGCGTGGAGTACAGCTTCCAGGTCCAGCTTCAAGACTTGGGGCGCGTCAGGGCGTCAGCGCCACCAAGATACAGCTCTTCAGAGGGCGAACTTCACCGTGAATTCAGTGAGACTTATTAAATAGAAGTATCTAACTTCAGACACACTTCAGATCCCGTAGTAGACTGACTGAAATGTGTCAGGAATGCCCTTTTATACCCAAAAATTCTTTTTTTGTTCAGTTTTTCCACATCAGTTGTTTTATTTGTTCTTTCATTCTCTCTAGATTATTTTGATTTTAAAATCAAAAATGTGAGTTGCCTGTATTTAAAACGACCAGTATTATACAGTAAAAAACTTCCTCGAAGAATTCTGTGAGCGTGCTAATTAATTTTATAAAAGTAAGATAAGATACTGTTATTTAGTAAACAATCGTAATTAACTCTAAAATACATTATTTGAGCTAATATATTGATAAAATAAAATAAAGTTATATAAATCAAAAGAAACCTTCATAGGCCTAGGCCAGTAAGAAAATTAAAAGTAGAGGAAAAGTAACTGACAGCTTGACAATTGACGTAATGTCAAAAAAGTAAATATTGAAAAATTATTTTTTATTTCAGCTAAAATCGATGTTAAAACATCGTTCTAGATTGAAATTAACGTGAGCTAAAATAGTTACTGCCAAAGCGCGACTTAGATGTAAAAATAATATACAAGGATAATGAATATGAATGATAGTAAAAAGTGTAAGTACCTATAGTGTCTAAATACTACATTTCCTCATAAGTATAGAGTGTCTGAAACATGAAAATACTATACGTGCCCTGCGAGACTGATGTATTTCTAGATATATGAGAGTCGTAATAGTCTGTCAACCAGACGCAGTTTCCAAGGGGTATCATATTACCCAGTACAGACTGGGTTATGGAGTTGCGATAAGCAGTCGCTCCACACAAAATACTGGAATTCAGCTGCATCCGGTGAGACTGGAAGCCGATTTCAACAGAGTTGGGAAAAAGCTATGCAGATGATGAATGACGTCCTAGCACATGCGCTTTAATACCACGAAAATTAAAAGATAAAGATATAAAAGCCAAACCTTCAAGTTTCCTTGTTACAAACGACAATTTATAGCTGTCAAACGGTGTTCCGGTATTGAACAATAATAATGAAAAATAGTTTAACAGGAAATTGTGGGTTATTTGTTGCGATGTAGGTATTGTAGAATATACAATCTCCATGATTGATCTATTTTATACGTTCTTTCTGTACAAATAAATGAAATTGAAGTTTCCTTTTATATCAAAATATCAACTCTTGCCTGAATGCGTAAGTTAAGTACTTATGTAAAGTACTTTTATTTTCCTTGTATTCGTAATGAAAAGCACAGTGTTTACCTCGGGTTAAGGACTTATTTAGTCCCTCGAGCTATTAGCACCCGCGCTACGCTTGGGCGCCAAACCCCGTCTCGGGACTAAATAAGTTACTTTCACCCCTTGGATAACAATGTACTATAACATTTTTTTTACTTTTTTTTGTCCGTCCGTTCATCTGTCTGTCTGTTTGCTCCTAGACGGCTAGACCGACGGGACTTTTACTGGCAGCCGGTTAGCTGATGTTCTAGGGAGTAACTTAGGCTATTTTAATTTTGGAAAAAGGATTAAGATTTCATGCAAAAAAATTAACAACTTTTATTTTAATACATGCTTTTAATGTAAGATCTTTAAACACCTCCACGACCCTCGTACTATACAACCCATCCATTGTTTTGAGTGCGTTACATTGAGTTCTACCGTAAAACGTGATCACCCCAAAAAAAAATTTGCGTTTCTTAGCGATAATTTTTGCGTGAAAACTTAACTTAGTTTTATGTAAAGAATGCTTGGTTGACGGATTTGCGAAGTCTCCGTTTACACTCTGTGGCGTCTTACATTTATTTTTAACACTCAGTTTTAAAATTACCTACGATTTTTTTACCAGAGACAAAATAATTCGTTTACGTACCAATCGAGTTGAGGCCTTCTGCCCAGTTGTGATTGAATTTTGCACTACAGCCTTACACGGGCCAATAACCACAGTGTACGTGGCGTCAATTAACTATTTTATATTTCGCTGGATTTTCATTTATTGCTTTTGGAAAATATTGATGCGTAACTGAAAATTTACAGCGTTTCAGAAATTGTGTGTAGATAGATACATCAACCATTTATTTAGTGCACAGAAGTAGGTACTTACAATTAAATGATATTTACTTACGTGATTATGAAAACAAGGTACAAATATACAAAAAGTAAAACATCTTTACGAAATAAGTACAGTCACAACATGACATACTTCAGATAAAATAACAAGCATACACGGTGCGATGTGCTTCTCAAGGTTGCACCAAGTGAGAGTCCAGCTCAGCATGTGTCAGGCATGCACCTCACCAGATATATCATAGCAGACACCTGTATTTATCACAACATCTTATGAACCTGTGATCCACAATAAATTATTTGAATTTGAATGTGAAATTTGAGATAAATTGGTGTTGTGACAAAGTGTGTTTAGATTATATGAATATAAAGAACAGGGTTCATCTCTCATTGAAAAGAGAGAATCCTCCGACCAGACGGGTGTTGTGTCTGGTAGACAGCCGGACAGTTGTTGCCGGGTTTTCCGGGTTCAGGGTGTAAACAACCTCATCATGAAGCCGCCAACCAAGCATTATGTACATCAAACTAAGTAACTTTATGCAAAACTTATTGCTGGGAATCGACTTTTTTTGGGAGTGAAAAATGATGTTTTGTGGTAGAACTCCATTTAGCGCACCTAAAATATTGTGCTGGTGGATGAATTGAATAGTATGGTAGTCGTAGAGGTGTTTGAAGTAAAAACCCTACCGTAAAAAATAAAACTTGTCAAAAAGTTGGAACTTTGACCCCCCATATCTCCGTAACTAGAAAGTTCCCAAGTATGGTGTAGAGCAAATTTTAATAAATAATCACAATGACGGCGAAAACAAGTGCCTTTCAGCACCGTTTGAAGTCTTTTACACCCTTTATAGAAAAACAGAGCATAAAAATGTTATTAGTATGTATATTTAGGTTAAGGTATTTATGTATGGGTCTTTGTTACCTGAAATAAATGGTTTATTATTATTATTATATACTTATGGGCATAAGTCGTGGATAAGAAAATAATTTATATCCTTTCCGAAAAAACTAGGCTGTGCCTGAGCCAATAGTAATAAAACTAGTCGAATGAATGGGAATATCAATCATTATGTCAAAAGAAATTGACGTGAAAGCCAGGCTTTAGCTTTATATCCTTTATATACCTTTAATACAAAAAATATTGGTTTCTTTCATAAATAAATAACGGTAGAATTCCTAGATTAGGCAGGCTGTTGTTACTTAGGGCCTAGGGTAAAAGATTGACTGACACTCCCTCCCGCTCCGCCCAGAGTAGGGGAAGTCATTTGATGATTTCCCATCCAAAAAAATAAATAAAAGAAGGGGTAAAAGATTTGCACCACTTTCAAAAATGATGCAAATTTAGCAACTTACTTTGCTTACAACTTACCAATGTGATACCCCATTGTTAAAATGACGTGCCTATTTTCATCCAGGTTATCAACATCATTTCAGCCGAAAGACGTCCACTGCTGGACATAGGCCTCCCCCAAGTGTCGCCATTTTGACCGGTCCAACGGATTCCTACAATCTTCACCAGGTCATCGGTCCACCTAGTGGGAAGTCTTCCAATGCATCGTCTTCCAGCTAGCGGTTGTCACTCCAGAATTTTTCGGCTCCTTCGGCCACTTAAGTTTGACAATTCTTCGGGCTACGTCGGTGACCTTGGTTTTCTTGCGGATGTCTTCATTCCTGATTCGATCACGCAAGGAAACTCCGAGGACTATTTTCATTAAAAAAAAACCGGGCCAGTGGGAGTTGGACTTCCGCATCAAGAATTACCTACGTATAAACTTGTAGGTACATTTGGCACAAGGAAATCAAAAGCTATAGGGTACTCCCGTTGACCTAGAAACATGTTTGGCAAGAAGCAATATCTTACAGAACATGTGAAGGAAAACAAATGCCGATCTGAATGCCGTTTTGTAGTTTATTAACAAAATATCTCTCCAACTCGTGCTTGGCCGGATTTTTTTGTTTGATCATTGTTATTGTTAATAGAATGTCGTTTGTTCTAGGCCCTCTTAAAAAAGTCAAGAAACAAGCATTTGCGTCTTGTTCGTAACGTGTTTTGGATAAGAGACAAGTAGAAGTAAGTTCACTTAGACGGTTCCGCAACATTAATTACTCAACGAACTCAATATTTGACAAAGACTGTCGTCTCTTGCGCAATCACGTCAAGTCACACTAGCGTTTTTTTGTTTCAGCATTTCTACAAAATAAGTAACTTGAGAAAAAAAAATGTTTTTTTGACTGACGGCCTTCGCGGCAAAATCCGCTCAAACGACGCGCTGAAATGTGACGTCATGTCGTGCGATGCGAATAATTTTAATGTATTAATTTAATATCTAGTCCGAGGTGGCGCAAGGCAAGAGTCCTAGAAGGATATGGAGGCGGACTTTACCCAGCAGTTGGACCTCCAAGGCTACTCAAACATAAAAAAATAACAATAATATTTAAACACAAACACTTAAAATAATCAAAATAGATATAAATAAGCAAATTTATGAACGGAACCACTACGCTTCACCCGCAATCGGACATGACACTAGGACGTGACGTCATCGTAGTAACTTGTGAGGGAAAGAAAGTTAAAAAAGCGGTGAAACTTTACACCGCCGCTGTAACTCTGGAAATCCTGGCCCAATTTGAATGAAACAAACTAATTATTATTTGCACGATTATGCGCATTAAATGCAGTAACTTTTATAGTAACATTTTATTATTATTTATTTATTTAACACTTCAAGCACATAGTACACAGGCGGACTTAATGCCATAGGCATTCTCTACCAGTCAACCTTTGGGTGATGCAGAGACAAGCAGTGGAAGGTGTACATCTGAAAATAATTATATTAATATCAAGGTAAACTACAAGGATATATAAAATACTATAAATATATATAAATACAATAAATAAATATCAAAATATATATTACTCTAAATAGAAATTAATACGGATATGATACAGGACAGGTGTGATTCATTACGAATTCTCAGATTTTTTGGACACGTTGCCCGCAACAATGATTCCATGGAGCGTTTGGTGATTTAAGGCAGAATCAAAGCCCCGAGACCGTGCGGTTGATTGCCAAACCGATGGACAGGCTCCATCAAATGTGTCGTCAAGATCTCTCTGGCACAATGTTTTCACCATGCATCCAATAGAGTCTGGTGGAAAAAAAGGATCGCGAAAGCAGGGACCGTCAAGAGTGAACGACTAAGAAGAGTACATAAATACATTTTCTAAGCCTATGGATTAATACGAGTAGATCAGAATATCGATTCACAATAATTCTTCGCATTATGATTGAAGTTATATAACGCAATTATGGTGCAGGTATATTTATACTTAACGCACATTAAAATCAAGAACAGTTTATTTGTGTGAAGCAGCCATATTATTGGAAATTGCGTGAATTAATTTTTCATGAATATTTTGGCTGTCAGTGACGGCCAATGGTTCAAGTGTATCAGTGTATGAAACGTGAAATCAGAGTAGCATGTTGAGTGTGTTCGAAATCATGAGTGACGGTAATTTGAACGATGATGGCGCCACCTTGATGATTTCGGGCACAGTGACTGCAATCAGATCAGTAGTTCCGAAGATTACCCCCTTTTTTTTTTTTTTTTTAGGATGGGAAATCATCAAATGACTTCTCCCACTCTGGGCGGAGCGGGAGGGAGTGTCAGGCTCTTACTGACTAAAACCCATCCATGTTCCTTCCTCGCCCTTTACGTTCCGGGGCCGCGGTATCTCTTTCGAACAGTCCCGCAACCCCGGAAGATTACCCCTACATACAAACTTAGAAACAAAAAATATATTGTCATTATTATAATTCGAGGAGCTCGTCGCTAAAAAATAACACCCCCTCGGGCCGATCTTTAGGTTAAGCCGTGCTTGCTTAGGTTGG
Organism: Xestia ashworthii; assembly: GCA_950022955.1. NCBI lineage: Eukaryota > Metazoa > Arthropoda > Insecta > Lepidoptera > Noctuidae > Xestia > Xestia ashworthii. The sequence continues at coordinate 12,342,718 of OX465570.1, read as the reverse complement.
TCTGTGGATGGGTGACCACTCTTACATACAGAGTTTCCTCCGTGCCTCGGAAAGTATGTTAAGCTGTTGGTCCCGGCTGTTATTTGTCCATCTTTGACAGTCGTTACATGTAGTCAGTGGCCCAAAGAGTCTGACAACCAGGCTTACCAAGTGGTATCGTATTACCCAGTACTGACTGGGTTGTGGAGGTCAGATAGGCAGTCGCTCCATGTAAAGTACTGGTATTCAGATGCATCCAGTTGCAAAAGGCTAGGAAAATGTGAAATGTCATTATTGTAATTGGCTGTTGACCAGTGCGTATCTTTTGTTTAAATCAACACAAACTTTATGTATTTTATTCCATCAGCACCACTTATAAACATCTTGAGAAATTGAGAATATCCGGGAAATACAACTTCGAAAACATTGTGATTTTTATGTTCTTTTTTATTTGGTAGGTCTGAGAATAGGCCGTAGGCTAGTTTTTTAATCAGTCTCACACATTCTCATCAAAATTTCCACGCAAACAAAGTCGCGGGCAACAGTTAGTTTTTATGTAAAATCTTTTACATAAAAACTAACTAAATTAGTACTAAAAAAAAAAAAAAATCTTTTCTGTATAAAAACACCATTTACAAATACAATAAAACCGTGCAAGTCGCAAGCTGAAGCTGTTCGATCACAAAAGTCCGATATTTTCGTCCGATATTAGTTCGTTGCAGCGCCGAACAATCCGGTAATTTGTTTACTGTTGACGCGGCCCGTCGGCCGGATCATTGGACGACCTGGTTTCAGCCCTATGACCTTTCGGCCTAAACTGGCCGATATTAAGCTTGTTATACACAACTGTCGGGAACACTTACACTATTTCTGATAGTTTATTTTTGTTACAATTCGAGAGGAGCTGTTGCTAAATAAAACAGCCACTCGAGTCGATCTTTAGGTTAAGCCGTGCTTGCCTAGGTTGGTCTGTGGATGGGTGACTATACATACCGAATTCATCCGTGCCTCGGAAAGCACGTTAAGCTATTGGTCTCGACTGTCATTTGTAGATATTTGACAGTCGTCACAGAGGTAGCCAGTGGCCCAAAAATTCTGACAATCAGTCTTACCAAGTGGTATCGTATTACCCAGTACAAACTGGGTTTTCGGGGTCAGATAGGCAGTCGCTCCATGCCATGTAAAATACTGTATTCAGCTGCATCTGGTTTGAAAGCAAGCCGACCACAACGTTGTTGGGTTTATATTATTCATCTATGTAATACAGCGTAGTGCATCCCTACTAATCCCATTCGTTCCACCTGCTGAAAACCTCCCACCTGGACATGAGTTGCCATGGCTCCCTGGATGTCTTTAAATAAACTCTGGATCCAGGTTGGCCGCAGCAAGGAAAACCTGCTCAGGTGGAGATTCATTAATGACTCTGTCCTTTTTTTTCAGATGGGAAATCATCAAATGACTCCTCCCACTCTGGGTGGGAGTGTCAGACTTTTCCTGACTAAAAACCATCCATGTTCCTTCCTCGCCCTTTATATTCCGGGGCCGCGGTATCTCTTTAGAACAGTCCCGCAGCCCCGGCAGGCTTCGGCCCTTGCGGGCCCCTTCACTTTGAGACATCTCTTTAAGGTGCACGTGGAACACGAACGCGCCGTCGACACGGACTGTCGTCATAAGACGGACGGACGGGGAGCTAGCCCATAGTTAACCGTACACAGGCCCGCGTCTACGGTGGCTGGTAGCCACCACGTGGCCCCCGACGCCCGGTGCGTCTCCCGCGGCAGCTGGGGCGAGAGGCTCTCTCCCTCTCGCGTTCCGCCACCTCCTTCGCTAGCGTCACTGCTTCGCAGAAGGAGGTGACAGCTTCCCATTCCGTCTCACTCCGGACCATGGATTGAACCAGGGCCGGACGCGAGAGGTCGCCGCCGCCGATCGCCGCTACGAGGACACGGCGTTGCTCCGTCCACGCGGGGCAGACTTCCACCGTGTGCTCCACCGTGTCCTCCGGTCGATCCTAGCAGTGGAAATACCCGGGCGTTTTCTCCCGCCCGATTCGATGCAGGAACCTCCCGATACATCCATGTCCGGTGAGGACCTGCTTCAGGCGGAAGGTGAGGACGCCGTGGCGCCTCTCAAGCCACTAGCCAAAGAGGGGACTTAGCGCCACTATCGTGGCATGCCCTGCACGGGGTTGCGACAGTCGCTCAGTCCATGTAATGAATCTGCCCTGGATTTTAAATGTGGTGCTGTTCCACAAACGATGGTACACTTAATATCGTGTCCTGAGCGTCTTTTTGTTTGTTCACTACAGGAACTGATGGACGCTACCGAAACCGCCAAACTAGTAGCTCAGTTCTGGGCCGACACAATTAGGATTGCCATCGACACGCTAAGAAGAAGACCGGAGAAGCGTGGAATCCCCAGCGACGTCAAATATCAGCTGCAGCTGTTACATTTAAAGGTGTGGATATTGCAATTTTGCAGGAAACAGCTGTATTTTTTAAGTGAGACCTTCTATAGGTTCGTTGAGTACTTTTTGGGTGAACAAAAATCATGGAACTCCTGTGACTGTCACGTACGCTTTTCATAGAACTCGTAGCCGATCCTCTACGGCACAGCATCACTTATAACAGTAACAGTACTACGACTGAGGTGTGGGGAGGAGCGGGAGAAGGAGGGAGGGGGAAGGAGGGGGAGAGTTGCCCTGCATGCTTTTTTTAATAACCGATGAAAATTTTCTATGCAGGGGGCTCAGAATGTACTAAATACGTGGTAACCATTTTCGCATCGGTGTCTTTAGGCTGCTGGCAATAGGCGGCTGCTGGCAATGCAATAGGGCATGAGCCTATTGTATTGTACTTAAACATGGCTGGTGAAATGATGTGATGAGGAAGACATGCTGCGCTGACCCCAAATAAACAGCCAGGAGAATGACGATGATGATGATGAAGAATATTTATGACAAAGGACATCAATAGGACTCACCCGTATTATACAGGGTGTAAACCACCTCATCACAAAGCCGTTAACCAAGCATTCTGTACATCAAACTAAGTAACTTTCCGCAAAAAATTTTGCTGGGAAACAACTTTTTTTTTGAGGTTATAAATCACGTTTTGTGGTAGAACTCAATGTAACGCACTTAAAACATTGTGCTGATGGATGGATTGAATAGTAAGGGGGTCGTGGAGGTCTTAAAAGTCAAAATCTTACAAAGAAAACTTGTATTTAAAAAAAAACTTGTCAAAAAGTTGTAACTTTGACCCCCCATATCTCCGTATCTAGAAGGTTCCCAGGTATGGTGTAGAACAAAAAAATGATCGCAATGATGGGGAAAACAAGTGCCTTTCGGCTTTGGGAAGAGGTGTTTTACACCCTTTATAGTAGTTAGGGCTACCTCAATAGGCATGACGACAGTATCAAAAAATTACAAATCTATTTAGTCCGTCAGTTAGAGTACATTGGAAAATAATTGACACGTATTTTTTGATTTTGTAAATCAATGAATATTGACAAAGATAATAATATAACGCATCAAAACTTAGGAACTCATGACTTCAGTACGCTCTAGAAATTATACCTAGGCGTGACGTATTGATAATTTTAAAAGGGTCTTATCTTCGGGTCAAATAATTTTTGATAATCTAACTGACAGACTGATTAGATTTTTTGTGTCGTCTACTCTGTTATGGAGTAGTTATGGCTATCTCAATTCATTTCCTCCATTTGTAAACAAAACAGCCACAAACCGCTGAGATGAGAATAATCTCCAGTGATCACTTCATACCAACCTTGAAAGCCGGTTAAGAAAACAACCCCTAGCACTGTACTATGAAACCTCTGCTTGTAATAATAAAGCCCCATTTTCCTTGTATTCCATCATCTTAATTAAAAGTCAACATTTTCGGGACAAGAGAATTTTATAAGTTAGTGGTCTCTTTTTACGTTAAACGACGCTTGTTTTCGCTTTATGCGAGTTTAAGATATTTTTAGCAGATTTGTAAAGGAAGGTCGAATATGTAATTTGGATAAGTATTGCGATTTCAGTGGAGGTACTCGTAGTATCAAAATACAAGCTAGGTAGAAATATAAATACTTTTGTGAAAATTAACTATTTCAGTTATTTTTCCTTTCAATAAAGACCGTATAAAACGCATGTGGTAGATCGTATTTTGTTTTTGGGGACTGCCGATAGAAGCATCTGCTACGGGTTGTGCCCCGCGCACGCCTATGCGTAGCGGATCAGAGGCCCTACTCCCTAACGCTTCGTCCGTATATTCGGATCTATCAGTCTTTCTCGCGCACGTCTGCAAATGAGTGCGAGTGAGAGAGGCGGATATATCCGAATATGCGAACGAAACGTTAGAGAGTAGGCCCCAGCTACGTGTGTTACACAGCGTTAGGTGACGGTCACGCGAGTTCCATTATTTTTGTTCACTCAAAAGCTGCTCAACGCGCTTAAAGATGTTTTTACTTCAAAAAATTATGTTGAACTACTTATTGCACTCAATAATAGTAGTTTAGTTTAACGCAGGTTTCATAGATTAAACACCCACAATTGCTATTCCTTTTGTCAGTTCAATAACAATTATTACCATGGATGAGTAACATGCAAACAAAATGAAGAAAAGGAATTTCCTAGAAAACACTTTTCTTTTCTGATACAAAAGTGCGGTAGACCTTCATCTGTTAGTGAAGGCGTCAGACCGATTCGGATTCGGCGTCACAGACGAGGGACAATATACACCTGCACCCGGAGAATGTAAAACTTAGGGTCAATTTACACCGATACGCGGATTTTAACAGAGCGATATAAAACATAACTTTATTTACTACACAAAAAGATACACATTTCATTGGGATGCGCCTCACGATGCGTTTTGGTGTGAACTGACGCTTAGATTATTTCCAAAACCGTAGTTATGATTAGGAGATTAAATAGTCTTTATTTAATCTCCTAATCATACATTCTGTACTAATCATGCGACGATAAACCCACTCATGATATGCCTTAGAAAACAGATAACCCAATTTCGGTAAAGAGGCCTAACTCGCGGTTAACTTACGGTTACGGGCGCCCCATACGCATAGAAATGCGAACATTTAAATGCATTGCATTGGTGTTGACACGTTAATCTACGGTTTAGTGTAGGGAAGTGTTAACGGAGGTTACATAATGATGGCATCGGCCATAATGAAATTGGAGTTTGAAGTAAAGAAGCTTTCTAAAATTGTGTTTTCGTCACTAAAAGTAAAAAAATAATCTGATATCGCTTCACTTTTTGTTCGTGTTTGTCTTTCACTTAGTTACAAAATTAAATCAAAAATATATGTCATCATGTTCAACAAACTAATTAATTAATTCCACCATCAATTCTGGACTAGTTATATAAAAAAAAACTTCTGTCCTTTACGCCTCGAAATAGGTAACGACCCCACCTAACAACAAAACTATGGCCAAAAGAAAAATAAACTTTTCCAAAATCGCACTTTAGCACATGAGCATAAGTATTATTATTGGGGGTCAAGTATTGTAGAAATAAGCTCAGTAGACCACTTCTCAATCCAAGACATGATAAATTTCATTTCGAACATACTCAACGTTTAGAAATGGCCTGGATATCTGCCAATGGGGCAGTGTAGGCGATATCGGCTATCTATTAGATATTAGATAGATAGATGGATAGAATAGTCTTTACAACTTCTATACAAATAAATAAAATGTACTGTACTGTCAAAATAATAGGTTTTTTTTGAATACATATGGTAGTTTATACGTAAAAATATTTTCGTCCATCTCTCTGTTTTTAATCTCCAAAACGGCTGGTTCGCAGAACAAACCTCTGTCCAAATATGGTAGTAATATTTTATAAAAATTTCACGCGAATGAAGGTCGCGGCCGATGAGCTGTGAGCGGCGTACGGTGAGCGGTATGCTGTGTGCGGCGTGTGGTTAGCGGTGTGCCGTGTGCGTCGTGCTGTGAGCGATGTGCGTCGGGCGGCATTCAGTGAACGGTACCCTATGCTGCGTGGAGTGAGCGGTGTGCTGCGAGTAGCGTGCGGTGAGCGGTTTGCTATAATATGCTGCGTGCGGTGAGCGGTATGCTGCGAGTAGCGTGCGGTGACCGGTGTGTTATGAGCGACGTGCAGTGACCGGCTCGCTATGAGCATCGTGCGGTATGCAGCGTGCTGCGTGCGGTGAGCGGTATGCTGTGAGTGGCGTGTGGTGAGTGGTATGCTGTATACTGCGTGTGTTGTGAGCGCTTTGCACATCTCCGCTCGTCTTCGCTTTGTTGGAATCCGGGACTTAAACAATACTATAGCCAGACTTTGATATCAGTGCAATAAAACAAATTTAATACCAAGACAATGTTCTGAAATGGACGTCTTTATGACCTGATTATGACAGTGATTCCCGCTTCTCGCTTCACATCGCAGATATAAATGCTTTTAACTGGTAACTTTGAATTGCCTTTTTAATATTTGACTAGAGAAAGTTTGCCAGCAGTGTAATTGGAAGTTGGCGCAGTTCCCTCATTATTCATTCAAAGGTTCTGCAGGTAGGACTAACAATTAGATATTAAATCGTAGAATCAAGATAATAAAATAATCTAATATTCTCCACCTAACTAGTTTTTTTCCAACTATGTTGGAGTTTGCTTTCAGTGTTACCAGCAAATACCAGTATTTTACATGGAGTGACTTCTCATCGGGGGGGAGGGGTTTAGGGGGGGGTACCTTAGCGTGTTAAAGCAGTGTCTTTTTAATGTCATTACAGTATGTAAAAGAGACGGAGCGGACGGGGCGGAGCGGATAGAGGACGTCTAGCGCCATCTTTTTCCCACTCTGTAATTAGATTAAATTAAAACAATACGGCTTCAAGACTGGTATGCTACTCGTACTAGACAAGGGTACCTATTCAACAAACCTTTGAAGGCTTCGTTCATTTTTGGAATCGCCAATCCGGAGGAGTATGATCAAGTGTGGTGAATGATCATGCCTTCTATGACCTATGACAAGAAGCCTTTGGTGCACAGGGTAAGCAAGTTGTTTTTTGGCAAAATTTTAAACCGAAATAAGTATTACATTAATTTAATTTTTGATAGATCCATAGGGAAAGAAACCAAAGTAAAAATGGGTGGATTGTGTGAGGAATGATATAAAGGAAAAAGGAGTGAATGATAGCGCACAAATGACAGGGGAGAATGGAAGAAAAAACGTGTTACACCGACCCCAAATAACATGAGACAAGGGCGAGAAGAAGATGATAATGATTTTAGGGTTGAATAATTGTTTGAATTTAAGTGAGGTGTACGTTGCTAGGCACTCTGAATACTTTAAGACATGCAGATTCGCAACCTTAGGAGCACACAGAAAAGACGTAAGCCGCAGACTGGGCGCAGACATATGTCTCTTCCGTGTCACTTTCATACAAAATGTATAGAAGACAAAAACACACAAACAACAAAAATATAGAAATGGCAGAGCGTGGGCCGGGCGCGTACACGACGCCTGCCCGTCTGGGCCCTTTTGTAAAACAGATGGAAAGGACGGGGCACGGGTGTGAGCGGAGGCGCGGGTGCCTGGAATCGCGCGGCGCGCGCATCTTTCCTCGTCTCTCGTGGCACCCAGGCGTTACGCCCGTGCCTCGTCTTTTCTATATTTATGTTTCAAAAAGTCACGATGACGCCCCGTCTGCGCCCTGTCCGCGCGATGCCCTCATCTTACTACTTTTCTGTCTATCCAGCGCTGGACAAGTGAGAAAATACTGTTGTATACGTGGGTACTCATAAGCAAGCGTGCACTTGTACCGTCTGGCCAGTTCAAATATACGCTCGGTTCGAACACACGTCTTTTATTTAGCAGTGGCGACGAGGATTAAAAATACAAACTTTTTACGGTGCAGAATTGACGATATAGAATAGTGTCGTGTAAACGTGGACAATCGTGGCAATGTCTGTGGGAAAAATCAAAGACTTCGATGTGAAAACCGGTAACTGGTCAACATATGTGGAGCGGCTAGAAATGTACTTTGTGGTTAACAAAATAACAGACGATTTAAAGTTACCTACGTTAATCGCGATAATCGGGGAACAGGCTTACGAGTTGCTGTCTACATTAGCGAGTCCTAGTAAGCCATCAAGTTTGTCATATACGGTCGCGGTGGATCTACTGCGTGCACATCTGCAACCGACACCATCAATCTTGGCAGAGATATATAGATTTCGTCAAAGACGGCAAGTGGCAGGCGAATTGATAGCGGACTACGTGGCTGACTTGAAAAAGATGGCTAGGTACTGTGAGTTTAAAACGAACTTAGAAGAAAACCTACGCGATCAGTTTGTGTGCGGTCTGCGTAGCGATCTTATTCGGCAGAGGTTATTCGCAGAAAATAACCTAGATTATAACAAAGCGCTACAGTTAGCCAATACCCTGGAGGCAGCCGAGCGAGACGCCGGAGCTGTCGAGGGCTCGCGGGAACAAGTTCCGGACCGGGAACTTAGCGAGAAGATGCACAAGTTAGGAGTCAGAGATTGTTCAGCGTGCGGTGCCAATGGACATAGCTCGCAAAACTGCAGGTACAAAGATTTTGAATGCAGCTACTGTCGAAAAATTGGCCATTTACGAAGAGTATGCATGACGAAGGAATTCGAGCGCCGCAAGACATCGTCTAATTCAAACTCCAACGGCGCGCGAGGAAGTTCACGCAGAGGTCGCGCGCTCGGTCCGAGCGGCCGCAGCGCGGAGGACGGCGGGAAGCGACGCAGGGGCGCGGCAGCGGCGGCACGCGGTACACGCGACCGAGGAAACGCCGCCGACGCGGCCAGCGACGCCGCCGGTGCAGCGCACTGGCTATGCGGACCAGCAGCAGCGGGTGACAGCTCCGGGGAGGAACCGGAAGCGTCGGGCGATGACGAGGAGGCAATGTACCAGATGTCTTTAGCGAAGTATAGACCGGTGTGTATGACAGTTAATATAAACGATAAACCATTAAAAATGGAAGTCGATACGGGGTCGGCGTTATCTTGCATAAGCTACTCAACATACACAAAATTGTTTATAGATATACCTCTGAAAACATGTAAATTAAAGTTAAAATTTTACGACGGCTCCGCTGTCTATATCCAATAGGGTACTTGGAGATAAATGTTGAGTATAAAAACAAGGTGAAAAGGTTGGACTTGTATGTAATAAATAAAGGTAGTACTAGTTTATTAGGCAGACAATGGTTGTCTGAATTGTGTATAGAAATACCTAAGCTAAGTAAGTGTACAGAAGTTCATAATATAGTAACAAGTGAAAATAACTTGCTAAATGATTTTATCTCCAGGCATGAGAAACTATTTGATGGCACATTGGGCAAGTATACGGGGGAAGAAGTCAAGCTGTACGTGCGGGCCGGAGCGCAGCCGATTTACAGCCGCGCGCGCCCGGTGCGTACGTTGCCGCGAGTAGATGCGGAGCTGGACGCAATGTTGCGTGCCGGCGTCATCGAGCCCGTTGACCGGTCCGACTGGGCCACGCCGTTGGTCATAGCGAGGAAGGCGGACGGCGGAATACGGCTGTGCGCGGATTATAAGGTGACACTTAACAAAGTTTTGTTGGTCGATAGGTACCCGGTTCCAAAGGTAGAAGATTTATTTAGTGGCCTGAGTGGTAATCATTATTTAACCAAGTTAGACCTATCACAAGCTTACAATCAGTTAGTTTTAAATGAAACGTCTAGAAACTACACTGTCATTAACACACATAGAGGACTGTTTAAATACAACCGATTAGTGTATGGTCTCTCTTCTAGTCCCGGAATTTTTCAAAAACTAATGACAAAACTCTTTAAAAATGTCCCCGACGTAATAGTATTTTATGATGATATTTTAATAAAAAGTATATCCTTGGATTCACATTTAAAAAGTGTAGAACAAGTATTTCGTATTTTGGAAATGAACGGCTTAAAAAATAAAAAAGAAAAATGTGAGTTTATAGCAGACCAAGTAAAGTACTTAGGGTTCATAATAAATAAAAGGGGAGTACAAGTAAATCCGGGAAAGTTAAAACCAATATTAGATATGCCTCATCCAACTAATGTATCGGAATTAAAATCATTTCCGGGCATGGTTAATTTGTATGGAAAATTCATAAAAAATTTAAACACTCATATTAACCCTCTTTACGACTTGCTCAAAAAGGGAAGGCACTGGAAATGGACAATGTTACATACAAAGGTTTTTAAAACAATTAAAAAACTTTTGTGTAGTACAGAAGTATTGACACATTTTGATATGTCGTTAGAGAGTATAGTAACATGCGACGCGAGCTCGCGGGGGCTTGGCGCGGTGCTGGCGCAGCGCGCGCCCGGCGGGGCCGACGACGAGCGAGTGGTGGCGTACGCGTCGCGTGCGCTTACCTCCGCCGAGCAACACTATAGTCAGATACATAAAGAAGCTCTCGCGATAATATTTGCGATGGATAAATTTCATCAATATTTGTTTGGCAGAAAGTTCACTTTACGTACGGATCATAAACCGCTGGTAACAATCTTCGGACCGCATTCCGGTATTCCCAATACGGCGGCTAGTCGACTACAGAGATGGGCAATTAAATTAACAGCCTATGACTTCAATATAGAGTATATTCGCACGGACAAGAATACAGCAGATGTATTGTCTAGGTTGATTAGTAAGCACAAGGAGGGGGTTAGCAGAGAAGAATTAGACACTCCAGAACAAACATACTTACATTTCGCTGCAGAAGCGTTACTTTTAGACTCGCATAAATTAAAAAAAGAAACGGCTTCGGATAGCATATTAAACAGAGTAGTTAGATATATTAACGATGGATGGCCGGACGAAGTCGAAATGAGAGAATTAAAACCGTACGTTAATAGAAAAAAGGAGTTATATTTAGAATTAGGTTGTGTGATGTGGGGACATAGGGTCATTATACCCAACTCGTGCAGAGATAAAGTAATTACGGAGCTTCACGAGGGTCATATGGGGGTAGTGAAAACAAAGGCGTTGGCCCGGAGCTATGTGTGGTGGCCGGGCATAGACGAGGCTGTAGAAGCAGCGTGTCGTGCCTGTACCATATGTGCGGCGGTAGCTGACGCCCCTCCGGCGCACGCACCGCGCGCCTGGCCATGGCCGGACCGCCCATGGACTAGAATACACATTGATTTTTTGGGGCCGATAGTGGGGCAAACTTATCTTATAGTAGTGGACGCTCATTCGAAGTGGATAGAGGCAATTAAAATGAGTAGCACTACAGCGAAAGCGGTAATAAAAGAATTGCGGGAAATGTGGGCGAGATTCGGTTTGCCGAAACAAGTGGTTAGTGACAATGGTCCACCATTTTTCAGTACCGAGTTCAAACAATTTTTAAGCACAAATGGGATTGAACAAATCTTTTCAGCCCCATATCACCCGGCTTCGAATGGGGCGGCGGAAAACGCCGTTAAAATATGTAAACGCAATATAAAAAAAGCGATTAAGTCTAAAACGGACATTCACGCATCCTTGTGTAGATTCCTACTGGCTTATAGAAACACACCACACTATACAACTGGCGAAAGTCCGGCAAAGATGTGCATAGGGCGCAATTTGCGCATGCGTCTAGATTGTTTAAAACCAGATCAGAAAGAATTCGTAAAGGCTCGCCAGAAGCAGGCGGAAAAGTCAGCTGGCGGAACGGTTAGACAATTTACATCGGGGGACGAGGTCTGGTTTAGAGACTATAGGGGTTATGATAAGTGGACGGCCGGGACAGTAGTTGAGAGGACAGGTAGTACGGATTACAAAGTTAGATCTATCAATGGAACCGAAGAACACAGACATGTCGACCAACTAAAGCTTAGAGTGTCAAGAGATGTAGCTAAGATAGTAACAATAACACGTAACAATGGTGACAGTCATCCTGTACGCGAAAGACCTGTTAAACGATTCCGCCCTTCGCTAATTTTTCCAGTAGACAATGACCAACGGTCTGGTACGCCGGTCGGGGGCTCGAACCCGCCCGCGTCTGTGGTAGCCGAGGGCGCATCACCAAAACCAGCCGGCAATACGGACATTGTGTTAACAGCAACCCCGCCAAAAACGTCTAGCGTGCCCAATTTGCAGGAAATAGATAATCATGGCTCGAACGATAATGTACCTAATGAACCGCCTAATGTTCAGCGTGTACGTAAACCAGTGAGACGATATGGTATTGAGGATCGTTATAAATAGATAAGGAAAGAAGTTATAATTATGTTAAGTATATTTAATTTAGTTTAGAATAAGTATTGTTTGTTATGTTGTTTAAGTCGGATATTTGTAAGTCTAATAGTAAGTAAGTTTAGCCATTAGTTGCAGCTGTTTTTATTGTATTAGTACTAAGTATTCTTAAGTATTGTAGAAAATAAGGGTGGAGGTGTTGTATACGTGGGTACTCATAAGCAAGCGTGCACTTGTACCGTCTGGCCAGTTCAAATATACGCTCGGTTCGAACACACGTCTTTTATTTAGCAAATACTTAATCCAATAAATGATACCGATATCATAAAGTATCCCTGCCTTTCCCCTAACTATTAAAACGTATCACAGAAAGCTTTGCCTAGTACAAATCGGCGTAGCGATAAACTGTCGTGTTTACGTACGGTTACTGCTGCAGTTACCTCAAGTTGTAAGTGAAGGTAGTCACGCGATAGTAACGATATCGACAGTTGATATGTTCCGTGATTTTATTTAGGGTGGCTCTTTTATCTGTGGGCCAAGCACGAAGTAAACGTAATGTATCAGCGCATCAAGTTACTACAATTTGTCAAATTTTCTCATTCGATTTTGAACTTAGATGGCAACATATTTTGGTTTAAAATTAGGAGTGACAGTACTGAGGAACGGCGATTGTACTTGTCGCAATAATCACTATACGCCGCGTCTGTCTGCCTGTTCGCGATAAACTCAACGACTACTGCGCCGATTTTCATGCTGTTTTCAGTAATGGATAGAGTAGTTTTCGATTAAGGTTTAAGTACATAATTTGTACGCGGGTGAAGCCGCGGGCATCAGCTAGTTTAAACTAAAATACCGTTGTATTTTTGATTAAGAACTACCTACCTGTGCTGTGAATCTACGTCGATCACCGAATTCTTTTCGTGTTTCTAACATATTTTTTAAAAATCGTTTGTTTTGAGCGAGTCATTCCAATCCCGAACTTACGATGTTGAAGTGCGGAGCTTGCGGCAAATTTTTGGCAGTAAACGATGGCATCAAATGCACAAAATGTCCGGTGTTTTATCACAGAGTCTGCGTCAACCTTGCTCCCACAGCATCATCCTTAAAGTGGGTGTGCCCTGGATGTAAGGCAAAGGTACCGCGAACAGACAACTCCCAAACCCCTGTCAAGGGAACAGACGAGCTCAGCTCATCCTCCATCCAAGCAGCTGTCAGCCTCACTGATAACGCTGCGGTAGTAACTGATAACACATCTGACACTGAAGTTATCAGCCTGGCAGTAGAAATCCGTTGTCTCCGCAGTGAGGTAAATGCCTTGCGAGATGAATTACGTGAATTCCGTGGTGAGTTCTCAGGCCAGAATGATAAAGTGGATAAGTGCTATAACCGAATGGACACCCTGGAAGAACGTTTCAAAGAACTCGAAGAGAACACCGACTATTCAAATTCCCCTCGTTTGATTCAACTGGAGGAAACAATTGGGGAACTCCAGCAGCAGCTGAATGAACGGGAGCAAGAGTCATTAATGAACGACGTCCAACTGTCAGGCGTTGCGGAGTTCAGTGGGGAAAACCCGGCCCAGCTGGTAAGAAGTCTTGCACTTAAATTAGCGATTAAGCTGGAGGAACAAGACATTGTTTTTGTTAAACGTGTTGGAAACGTTCGGCGTGACCACACCGAAGGTGAAACGCCCCGACCACGAATCATCGTTGCCCGACTAGCCAGACGCGCGATGCGAGATGATTTACTGAGTGCTGCACGTGTCCGCCGCAACCTCACTACTGCTGACATCGAAGTGCCGGGAACGCCACACCGCATCTACCTTAACAAGCGCCTAACTAAAACGAACAGGCAATTATACTACAATACCCGCCAAGCTGCTAGTCGCCTGGATTGGAAATATACCTGGACGAAAGATGGCCGCATACTTGCACGCAAAGAAGAGGGAAAGTCGGTCTTGCACATCCGCACGGAAAAGGACATCTCGCGTTTTTTTATCACACAATAGGTTTGCTCGTTAGTGTGAACGTTCTGATTAATCGATTATTTTGTTCACTGAATAAATTGTTAGTTAAGTGTCGCATGCCATTTTTGTTTTTGACTACTTTTAATATAAATTGTACAATGTATTATACATGTCCCTGTCTGTCTATTAATATCTATAGCTTTTTAGTTTTAATCTGTCAATCTTTTAAAATTTACGTTGCCCACGGTGCCATTTCTCATATATATGTTTTTTCTATGCCACTCATAATTTTTCGCTTACATAGCACTCTGTTAATGTACCACAAAAACTATGTTTTCATGCATGTTTTATCAATCTTTGTGTTCTTTTACGTAGTATTTATTTTCTCTGATATTGCATTTATTGCTTGTAAATTAATATACGACATGATGACTACTAAATACCTTAAGGTTGGCTTTTGGAACGCGGGTTCTTTGGGCACGAAACACGATGAATTTATAGCAGCGTTACTGGGTTCGGGCGTAGATATTATGGCTATTAATGAGACGTGGTTGCGAACAGGCGAAGAAGGGCGAGCCCCCTCTGTGCCAGGATATAGGCTGCGGCATGTACCGCGCTCTTTGTCTGTTAAGAAGGGACGGGGTGGCGGGGTTGGTTTTTATATCAAACACGGTATAAATATAAGAAATCACTCTCACTCGGCTAGTACATCGCACGCCACCGTCGAACAGATGTGGCTCACAATTAGTGTTCGCGGAATCAAACTAGCAATAGGTACTGCCTACCGCCCTCCCTGGCAAGACGTTGATACATTCCTAGACGCTGTATCTGGTTCAGTAAACTCCCTAACCCAATGTGAGTACACGATATTGATGGGTGATTTTAATATTAACATGCTCAATGACGCGGACTCAAAGACGGACAAGTTAGTCTCATTTTTGAACTGCCTAGGTTTCAAACAATTGGTGCAGACACCCATGCATTTTACAGTACACGGCAACACTCTGATAGACATCATTTGTACAAATGTTAAGCCACGGTCTGTTTCAGTTGATGTAATACCGGATCTAGGGGCGCACGCGTTGGTTTCGTGCGAATTTAGTTTTAAACGACCGAAAATTCCACTGCGCACCATTACTTATCGGCCACTTAAGGATATAGTTAGGGAATGTTTTGATCAGGATCTTGAGCTGCTGAACTGGGAAGCGATAACCGAGCTGCAAGATGTAAATGATATGGTCAATGAATTTAATTCGCGATTGCTTTTACTGTTGGATGTCCACGCACCTCTAAAAACTGATGTTGTTAAGGAGTGTTGTTACCCTTGGATTACTGACAATGTTAAATTGATGATGCATTTAAGAAATAAAGCCCATGCAGAGTATTTAAAAGACAGGAAAAACGATCACAAAAAGATTTATTACAAAGAATTGAAATCGCTTGTTTCTGTTTCTCTATTTTACGAAAAGTCAGCATACTACAAACACAAAATCAACAGTCAAATAAATGACTCCAAAGCACTTTGGAAAAACTTAAAGTCTAACCTACTCCCGTCTAAACATAAGGAATTACCTTTGCACTTTAATGACCCCAACCAAATTTGTGACCATTTTCTAAATGTGCCAGGTACGGATACAGTTAGTGAATCAATGCTGACGTTTTTTGAGTCCACTCGTAACAATGGTTCCACGTTTGTCTTGTCACCTACAACAAGCAAGGTAATCGCGAACATACTAAAAACAATTAAATCAAATGCTGAAGGTTGCGATGGCATTACCATTAGTATAATATTTCTGACACTGCCGGTGACTTTGGACGTCATTACCGCCTTAGTGAATGCATCTATCACATCATCATCTTTCCCTGACTCCTGGAAAATCGCCAAAGTGCTCCCATTGCCGAAGACTCTAAATGCATCGGACATGAAGGATCTTAGACCTGTTAGTATACTGCCAGTACTTTCTAAAGTTTTGGAGAAAGTAGTTTGCGCGCAATTGGTTAATTTTCTAGAGACTAATAGAATTCTCCCTGATGTTCAGTCAGGGTTTAGAAAGGGCCGTAGCACAACCACGGCTTTGTTGGATGTGACTGACAATATCTTGTCAGCTCAAGATAATGGGATGTGCACACTTTTGGTTTTGCTTGATTTTTCGCGCGCATTTGACTGTATTAACGTTCCTTTATTATTATCAAAGATGGTTTTCTATGGATTTGACGAAGACACAGTAAAATGGTTTGAAAGCTATCTTAGCGATCGTACGCAATTCGTTGAAATACGCCGGGCGGACGGTTCAACAGTTGTTTCTAGACGTTGCTCAGTAGGAAGGGGGGTTCCACAGGGCTCTATCCTTGGGCCAGTATTGTTTATTTTATACTGTGCAGATTTGATTAGAGTTATAAAAAAATGTAAGTACCATATTTATGCCGATGACACACAGGTTTACATTTCATTTAAGCCGGAAGACTACGAGCAAGCATTAAAGGATCTTAATGCAGATCTTGAGAGCATAGTACAGTGGTCTAATTCCAACACGCTTGCGTTAAACCCTACAAAAACTAAATTTATGCTTTTTGGTACAGTAAACCAGCTGAGTAAAATTAAGCATGTACCGGCTGCGTAACAATTATGGGTCAACCTATTGAGCGGGTTTACGAAGCCCGTAATTTAGGGCTTATAATGGACGCGGAACTCCGTTTTCACAAACACGTTACTGAGTGTATCCGTAATTGTTATTATAGGCTTAAGATTTTATACAAAGCCCGTCCGTATCTTAGCGAAGAATTGCGTGTTTTGCTTGTGGAGTCTTTGGTTTTATCAAAGTTGAATTATGCAGACACAGTGTATGGTCAACGACTTCTCTCAAAAACTGAAAGAATGATCCAAAGACTTCAGAACTCCTGTGCACGTTTCTGCTTTAAAGTTCCTTTTAGGGGACATGTTACACCCTTCTTAAATGAGCATAAAATTCTAAAAATGAAAGCTAGACGTAAGTTGCATCTGGCGACCCTACTTTTTGGAGTTATCAAGTCTCACTCCCCTTCTTACCTATACGATAGGCTGTCATGGACTAGTAGGCACAGAATCGGTGAGGGAAGAAAATGTTCCCAACAGCTCTCCATTCCCCAGCACAAGACGACGGCCTTTAGGGGCAGTTTCCGTTATGCAGCTACAAAATGTTGGAACAATATCCCGCCTCCCATTAAGTTTAGTAAAAGTTGCTCGACATTCAAGTCAAAATTGAAGTTGTTTTTAGTAAATCATCAAAATGAATTTCAAGATGTTCGAGCCGACATGTCAGCCATTTAATATAAAACATAATTATTTTGTTTATATTTATCAATTCGGTTTACATCAAGTATTTATCTTTTACAATCTAATGCATTTTTAATTTTTGGACTCGTTATCAATTTTACACATTTTAAATCATATCTAATTTTTACTTTATTTATTTAATTTTACCCATGTTATTAATTTTACACATTCCACCTTTTTTAGTTTTTGTTATTGTTTCTTATTGCATGTCATCAAATTTATTTTTGTTACCTATTCTATTTAATACAATTTCCGATATCATCATTTGTGCTTTTTATCATTATTGCCTTTTTAATATATTTTTTTATTGTTATTATTAATGGGCACGGTATTTTATTAATATGCAACTCTGCCAATGTTATTAATTTTATGAATTCTATAATTTTATTGTTTAGTGATGTATCAGTTTTAATCAATTTTACAAATTAGGTATATCAAGTATATCATTAACACAATGTCATGCATTTTTTAATACAAGCATTGTTTATCTAAATATTAAATTATTTCCATATTTTTGCTATTTATAAAATGTCTTTTTGCTCTTTTTTAGGGTTCCGTAGCCAAATGGCAAAAAACGGAACCCTTATAGTTTCGCCATGTCTGTCTGTCTGTCTGTCCGCGGATAATCTCAGTGACCGTTAGCACCAGAAAGCTGAAATTTGGTACCAATATGTATATCAATCATGCCGACAAAGTGCAAAAATAAAAATTTAAAAAAACATTTTTATTAGGGTACCTCCCCCAGACGTAAAGTGGGGAGCGATTTTTTTTTTAATTTTGACCCTGACGTGTGATATATTGTTGGATAGGTATTTAAAAATGAATAGGGGTTTTCTAAAATCATTTTTTGATAATATTAATATTTTAGGAAATAATCGCTCCGAAAGTCAAAAACAATGTGTCCCCCCCCCCTCTAACTTTTGAACCATAAGTTTAAAAAATATGAAAAAAATCACAGAAGTAGACCTTTATATGAACTTTCTAGGAAAATTATTTTCAACTTGATGAGTTGAATAGTTTTTGAGTTATATAGCACTTTTTCAAAAAAACGCAAATGATAACTTTGTTTTTCATACAAATACTATGAAAAACAAAGTTATTTTTGCTGACGAAAAATGTTGGTATTTTTAATGGTCTGGGAAGCTACGGAACCCTACAGTGAGCGTGGCCCGACACGCTCTTGGCCGGTTTTTATAAATTGTTTTTATAACACAACACTGACACTGTAACTGTAAGACACTGTTTTTATAATTATTTTACGTTATGTTTTTTTTTTTCCAATGTTATTTATTTTAAACATTCCATCATTTTTTACTTTTTGTTATTTTTAATGTGTTTATGTAACATAATAACATTATATTGTTAGTTGATATTTGTGCAAAAATTTCTAGAGTTTATTATGTGTTTGTTTATGTGGTCGAGCGTATGGCACTCGTGGGCTGCAGCTGAAAATCAGCGTCAGGTGGCACACCTTGTGTCGCCATCTGACATTATGCTGAGCTTAGGCCCTTTTGGCATTATAAGCTGTTTGTTTATGTATTATGTAAAATGTTATTGGTATTTTAATGCCAAATAAACACAATTTTCTTTCTTCTTTCTTTCTGTGCTTACGTTAAACAAATGTTTTTTATGACTTATGACTTAAAAATCGTTTAAATTTACGTTACATTTACGTCGCGTGTTTGTGTCAGGACCTCAGGATATGTCTGAAAGGAAGTTCTTTGAAATTAGTTTTGATATCGTTTTTTTATGACGTAAGTTTCTAGCGTGTTACGCTTGAATTCGAACATTAACTTATGACAATAATTAAATGTTCTACTCACCAGCTAGAGAGACATACGCCTACGATTTACAAAATGTGCATTAAATGTATAAAGGGTGTCAGTGAGTCTCAACGAATCCGAAAGGCAATGGTTCTCCCCATCACTGCGATATTTTTTTTTGTTCTAGAGTTCTAGACCGTTTAGTTACGGATATATTGGGGGTCAAAGTCCTAACTTTTCCACAAGTTTTTTTTTAGATAGGTACATGTTGTGTAATCCATTCAATCCATCAGCATAATGTATTGACTGCGTTACATTTAGTTACGTTGAGATTTTTCATCCCAAAAAAAAAGTAATTTCCCACCAATATTTTTTCCGTAGGGTTACCTAGTTTGATGTACAGAATGCTTGGCTTCGTGACGAGTCTATTCACACCCGATACATTATGGGAGCGACCCTATAGCACTATGATACTTTTTCTCTTCGCAAAGATAAAAATGGCTGCACACTTTGATTGGTTAAATAATATACATATAGGGTGTAAACCACCTCATCACGAAGCCGTCAACCAAGCATTCTGTAAATCAAACTTAGTAAATTTACGCAAAAATTATTGGTGGGAAACCACTTTTTTTTGGGTGAAAAATAACGTTTTGTGGTATAACTCAATGTAACACACTCAATACATTGTGCTGATGGATGGATTAAATAGTAAGGAGTTCGTGGATGAACTTAAAATAAAAATCTTAAAACAAAACCTTATAATTACTACAAAAAAATGTCAAAAAGTTGTAAATTTGACCCTCAGGTATGGTGTAGAACAAAAAAAATATCGGAATGACGAGGAGGAAGGGCCTTTCAGCTTTGTTAAGAGGTGTTTTACACCCTTTATAATTCCTTTTTTTTCGTTTTGTTTTTTCATATTTAAATGTACTCATAAGAACCTTATACCTTTCTTTATAATTTAAGATATTCAAACAAAAAATAAGATCTTAAATACCGAAAACCAGGGATATCTTTATCCCATTCCCATTACAAAATAATTAAAACAAAGTTTTATAGTACCTATATTATATGTAGGTACATAGTTTATTATATATATACTAACGATATAATAAACCTGCCTTCTGTTAATTTGTGTCCCATTGTATGGGAGGGTAGGTAATTTCCGGTCAAGTAGGCAAGTATTACAAGAAATACTGTCCTCCGTAAGTAAAAAAGCCGTACCTCAGAAAATCGAAAAAAGGAGTTGTTTTATAGTCCGAACTTGAAAGATGTTACGTCAGGTGGACTAATCAAGAACGTTGTGATAAAGAGAGAGAGTACGAAGAGGCGGAAGGAGTACGTAATGCTAACTACAAAATTAGGGAAATAAAAAAATATATGCTGGGCAGTCTTTGGGGACTGTCGATAGTTGTCGAAGTTGTAATGTTGTCGAAGTAAAAACCACACGCCTGCGTGTTGCGATCGGCTACGAGTGCTACGAAGCGTTAGGTGACGGTCACGCGAGTTCCATGATTTTTGTTCACCCAAAAAGTGCTCAACGCGCCTATAGAAGTTTTTTCACTTCAAAGAATCTGTATTTGGATTAGAATTATAGGGGGGGTGCCCAATTGCCCATGTCTCCCGATTGCCCAACACTACCAGCCTCCTATGTGGGAAAAAGGTGTGAGTTAATGTATGTGTTATGTACTCGTATCTATATTCCCTGTTTTCTCAAAACATACAATTATTGAGTTACCGCTCTTTGGCTTACACGGGCAGAATAATATCCGACCGCTTTTGTACAGATCAGATATAATCTGTTCGCTCCTTTACAATTCAGTAGAATGTATTGTGTACCCGTTATCGTATACACATTTTCATGTAGGTTTTAGGACCCTTCATTTTTGGAGCATCTACAGTCGAGGAGTAAAACAGTTAAGGGGCCGGCGGAGCGTGCGTAGTTCATACCAACGTAATACCAAAATAATTTGTAAATCAAACATATTCTTAAGGTAGTGTGTATTTATTTCGATTGGATTACAGAATATCTATATTCCCAAATATACATATATTTTTAAAGCAATATATTAGCATGATACTGTCATGCTAATATATTGCTTGTAGAATTATTTGCCAAAAAATCAGAATGATCGCATGCATATTAGTATGTTTTTTTATTGTTTGAAAGATATTTTTAGAGGTAAGTTCGTGATTCCTTTTTATCGAGCCAAATTAAATGTATTACGTTTTCAAAACAGCATCATGCTAGCATATATCCTGAAAAATATCATATATTTTTCTGGTCTTGTTTATAGCAGTGAATCATTTACTTTTAGTAATTATTATAAAACTCGCGTTTAGCTCGTGTAATCGCCTTAAGTTTTTGGTTTCACGACATGTGGATCTAACGTGACGTCATCTGGGCGCTATGTTTTTCTTATTTGTTGGTACAAAGGCTCTAGTTTCGTCAAGATATTATTTTACATAAATATTTTATATCAGTACCTACAAACCTATTATTTGCTCAAGCTCCAGACCACTACAATATTCAAAGAAAAAATAAATCTTTTATTCCGATCGGAAAAATAACATTCGCTTGGAAAAATAACTAGGTATTTTGTTCGGGAAAATTACAAATAAATAACATATTCTCATCGGTACGAAATCAAGCGAGCCAATCGTTCGTGAAACTGAAGTCCCCAAGGTATGTTATTAACACAAGGCAGAAATAATATTTATGTGCGTAGGTATAGGTTGTTACAATCAATGTGTTTTGATTGCATTGTATATTGTATTTACCTTTTTCTATATTGTTCAGTAATTGAAATCGAGGAGCTAGAAATCTAGCTCCTTCGCCATCAGGTTTGGATTTGTAAAAATTTTACCATTATTATCATCTGAAAGAAAAGAAAGAAATAAAAAGCATTCATTAGCCCGCACAGGACAAAACACATCAAAATTAACAGTATTTAAAACTAACTAATAAAAATTAAACAGAAAAAAAAATATGACAATTAAAAGAAATGAAACTCGTCCTGTACGGGGCCAAAAGGCTGTTATCTCAGCATGGTGCTGTAACATTAAAAAAACGTCACAGCGCTGGTATTCTGATAGGGCCCAAATCTGCCTAGCCTTTGCCAACAATGTTGGGGTCGGTTTCCAGTCTAGCCAAATGCAGCTGAATACCAGTATTTTACAAAGAGCGACTGCCTGTTTGGCCTTCACAACCCAGTTAGTAGGTATTGGGTAAAATAGTTTGCCAAACTTCTGGGCCACTGACTACCTGTAACGACTGTCAAAGATCTACAAATAATAACCGGGACCAAAGGGGTAACGTAATACATATTTTTTTAATTCAACACCACTGCTCTCAAAGCGGTGAAGGAAAAGGAGACAGACATTTCTGGAACCAAAACTTCGAAGGCAACAATGCACGCCACGCCCGCGTGATCACAGCCCATTCCCTCTCACTGTGGATTGTTGACTCTAGGAATGCAAGCAAAGCCATTGAAAAACCCTAGTTTACACAGCGACGTAACGAGCTACCAGTGTAACCTGTTCTGGTTTTTGACATCCGCAAGATAAACAAGATTACCGACGTAGCCCGAAGACTTGCTAAAATTAAGTGGCAGTGGGCAGGGCACACTGCTCGCGGAGCGGATAGCCGATCGGGCCGAAAAGTTCTGGAGTGTCAACCGCGAACTGGAAGACGGTGCGTGGGACGGCCTCCCACTAAGTGGACCGATGACCTGGTGAAGGTAGCGGGATCCCGCTGGATACCAGTCGCACGGGACCGGTCAATGTGGCGACACTTTGGGGAGGCCTTTGTCCAGCAGTGGACATCTTTCGGCTAGAATGATGATGACGATGATGATGATTGCCTGGTTTTCTATAGATTTCCAATACAATGAGGGATCCGCAGAAAGTGGTTTTGGATAGTTTCATTGGTCATCATGTGTACGTGAATGCTGGATAAGCTTTATTTGAAACAAATAAAATGCTTTTGCGTTCCGGCAAAAAACGCGTCAACAACGGAAGAAAAAAAAGTTTACTTTTATTTGTTGATTTTATTTGTTATTTCGAATAAAAGGACCCTTCACGGTACAATGATTTTGATTAATAGGCAGTACAGCACCGTTTTTCGTTCTGTGTTGGTTTTTAATAATAGTCAATTTATTCGTGTACGAATGTGTGACCATTTTTGTAGGAGAATATGTAGCCACGAGCTCCTCATTCTCATCAGGTCAGTATATCATATCCTTCTAGGGCTTCGTGTTTCGGCGTTGCCATCATCACATCTGTCTTGTATATACCTTTTGTTAGCTATCTTTCATACATCCTCTTTTGATTTGATTTTGATTTGATTTGATTCAAATGTTTACGCTCCGTGAAGTCAGATGCGTTCCAGTACCACAAAACATTAGACGACAGCGCTTTATATCGCCAAAATATAACCCGACGCACGTGAAATTGCCCGGTAGTTTCTTATTACACGTGTGATAGTTGGAGTTGATTGAATTTGGGAGTATTTGTTGTAAATTGAATTGTCTAGGAATTCTTTGTTTCACAAAAATTATTGCTCCTCGTGGCGGGGACTATAGGCATACTCTTTTAAATTTGTGTCACTACATCTTCCTTTAGAGCTTTGCCTCATTAAGACGCCATGGCGGCGTGGCTAGCGGCGCAGGCCTGGCTACTTCTGGCATCCGAAGGTCGCCAAATTGAGTGGCCATGGCGTCTCGACAGTCTGTTCGTTAACGTCGTCAGGTATGGATGTAGAAGAAATCGCACTTCTTTGTTATCTACGTCGCAGAAATAAGGAAACCTTTCTAAACTCATTATAATTACAACATCAAATACTATATTCCGAGCGAGCGTCCAAAATGGCTGCTGGCTGGCGACTGAGTGAACTTGGCGACGTTACCAAACCGTCGCCAAGTGAGTTAGGTACAATGCATTTCAATATTAACTGCTTGTATACGTAGCCAGCGACGTCGCCATGGTGTCTTAATGAGGTGGAGCTCTTAAACAAGCATATTATAAGCTACAAACATTACAAAACAAAGTCCTTCGCCGCATCTGTCTATCTGTACGCGATAAACTCAAAAACTACAGCACCGATTCACTAATTGCAATTTCTGTTTTCACCAATAAATAGAGTGGTTCTTGAGGAAAGTTTTAGTATTTAAGTTCTACGAAGGCAAAGCCGTGGGCATCAGCTAGTATTAAATAAAAGATTACAATTTACTCGCTTGAAAAATAAGAGGAATCGTATGTAACTAAAACCAACGACCAGTAGTCCACATTTGACAGTTATTCTTGATAAAATGAGTTTTTATGGAGTCAAAATCGCATTTTATTGAGAATAACTGTCCAATTTATCTAATCGAGTCCAATCGAGTCCTACGTGCTTGCACTGCAGGATAGAAAAAACTGGAAGTCACGGGGAGCCTTTGCCCAGCAGTGGGGTGACGCAGGCAAACAGTATCAGTATGTAAACTATCAGTTTGAACACAATCCGCATAGGTAATGCGAAATTATTCCTTACCCGGAAAAGCATGAGAAGCGCATTTTAAATACTGAATTTATGATAAGTTATCTCATTGAATACTCTGTGCCCATACATTTACAAGTCGTAAATGGTTGCCAAAGCAAAATTGTTTCAACGGAAATATGCGGAAGTGACTCTGAATGCATTCGACACTGCTAGATTATTTGAAATTCGAATGGAATGGAACTGTTGTGAATTTAAATATTTCAACAGTTTTCAGTTTATTCGAATTTCAAACGAACGTGTCGGACAAATCGGTTTTGTAATGACATATAATCTTCTTACTCCTTACTAGTGCTGGCAGTATGATTATCTATACTCTGTGTGTATTGTCAACTTATGTTACCTTTGACATGTAAACAATAGTTTCTCATTGTCATCTCGGATTCAAGTTAATTAAAACCAAATATATAATATTGGTTCTTCGTTTAATTATGCAACAATTTAATTTTTGACAATTGTCACTTTATTAAAGCTTTGTTAAAAAAGGTAGAAAAGAAAAACAGCTATTTATTTTTAAAGCAAAATATTATGAGTTCCGCTTACCTATTGAGTTAGCCACACCACTCTTCCTTTTCGTTTGAAGATGACAGTTACAGATTGATATTCAAATATGTTCGAATGTTCCCCGAGTTTTGGTACTTCCAAACCTTTCGTTTCTTATTTCATTATCTGCTTAGCTTTTAGACTTATTTCTAGCCTTTTCCAAAGAAGGAAACCAAACCCAAGTTTGGTTTCCAGCCTAACCGGATCCAGCTGAATACCAGTATTTTACACGGAGTGAATACCTATCTGACCTCCACAACCCAGTTAGTACCTACTGGGTAATACGATACCCCTTGGTTAGACTGGCTGTCAGACTTTCGGGCCACTGACTACCTGTTACGACTGTCGAAGAAATACAAATGATGGGACCAACAGCTTACGAGACACGGAAGAAACTTGTTATGGATTGGGTGGTCACCCATTCACAGATCAACCTATTAGTTGTCTAAGTTATAGGAAATGTAGTTTTGTAATATCAGATTATTTAGCGACACTTAATTACACGGACACGGAAAAACTTCTAGAAGTCCTAGTTTGATTATGTTATGCCCTCGTATCTACTTTGTACACATCTCCTAAAATTAGTTGTA
Organism: Xestia ashworthii; assembly: GCA_950022955.1. Classification (NCBI taxonomy): domain Eukaryota; kingdom Metazoa; phylum Arthropoda; class Insecta; order Lepidoptera; family Noctuidae; genus Xestia; species Xestia ashworthii. The sequence continues at coordinate 12,316,820 of OX465570.1, read as the reverse complement.
ATGTTTATTGTTTTTACCAGTTTGATTTTTGTTGTAATTGTTATTAGATTTATTTTATTTTGAAAACTTTTACTGTCCTAATTAAATTATGCAATGTAAAGTGATGGCCTGAAACACAGGTTTAAATAGACCTAGATCAGGTAGGTCGCTACCTAACATTTGTATTTGACAATTTCGTTACCAGCAACGGCAGCAACTGTTTCATATATTGTAATTGTAGTTTAATTATAAGCACTAATTATACAATTGTTAAAAATAACTCTACTGCACTTAAATGTATACTTTTGTAAAACCTTCTTCTTTTAAAATAAATTATTCTCATTCTTATTTAAATAAATAATAATCAATCATTTATTTCGAGCAACAAAACTTATAGTGTTAGTAAAAATATACTTACAAACTATGTTAGTAATAAACTTACAAATGAACAATACAGAAAACAGATTGTGATATCATTGATGCAAGGTGACAGGCCCAGCTGAAACCTTGCAGCAGTGTTCACAAAAGCACAATCAAGCCTGCTCGCTATCATACGTCAGACTTTTACTGACTAAAAACCATCCATGTTGCTTCCTCGCCCTTTACGTTCCGGGGCCGCGGTATCTCTTTCGAACAGTCCCGCAGCCCGAACAGTCTCGCAGCCCAACCATCAGCAGCACCCTGAATGCGTTATTATATTGGACGCGAAGGGACTGGACACGACTGGACTGGGGGGATTTAGATACGAGCTTCGTCATTTTGTTTCTTATTTGTAAGACAATATGTCAGGCGGAAACAATCTGGTTTCCGGCCACGGGTGGGTTTCTCATCAATGTTATAAGGTGAGAACGGGATTACACAAGATTATGGGATAAACCTCCCTGTCAACTAATAACATTATGTGTTGAGGTCTATATTGTGTTTACATTGGAAGGCTCTGACATGGTTGTAAGGCCTGAATTCCTGTCGCGCTAACGGTCGGTCGCGTACGGTCAGTAGTGACGTCAGCAAGAACAAAATGCTGCTGTCAGTAGCAGCTGACGTCAGCGCAGCAGTGTGGTGATATACAGAACACAATGTACACTCGTACGCGTCCGTCCGTAAGCGCGACAAGAATTCAGGCCTAAGGGGCAACCTTATCCATTTGGTAAACAGCTCTCAGGTGGCGTACCATGACATCTTAAAGCAGGATTGTTTTAATCTTATTCTATAATGAGAATGAGATAGCGCTAGACGTCCTCTATAGCTTCGTCTCTTTCCCACACTGGAATGACATTAAAACAATCCTGCTTTAAGACATCACGGTAACCCCTCTGATTGGTGAAGATAGCCAAGCTAGCATCAAGCTACAATCTGTCTGCAATATTTATTTATTTTATTTAAAACATTTGGGTTTAAGGTTTATTGGGATTTGTCAGTTTCGCGTAGTTTCAGTTATTTGTCATGGGCGGGCTACTAAATGCTTTATCTTTTTTATTTTTTTTTGGCGTCTGTACTATGAACGATTGTATGATTATTGTTTCGTACCATGCGTGTTTCCGAACACATGTCTTGTCATCCGAGCATCTGACAGTTTGTTGTTTGACGTTTCGTCACTTGTCGTGATTCATTACGAGATCACATCGAATTTGTTGGTTGATTGAAATAATAGATGAATCCAAGTGAATCCCTTTTGTTTGCTAGATTTTGGATGTAGTTCAGTTTTAATTGGACTAAATAACCCCATTTGAGCCAAAAAACGGTTTATTTGTTGATTGTCCACGCCGATTTTGAGGTTAACTTAGCCCGCGTATGAGATTGAAAATTGAAGGGAACAATTTGTCATTGGTGTCGTCTGAACTATTATTATACGCTGCTGGGGCAGCGTTTGTTGAAACATAGTCGGATCTGGCAAATCACCCGACCACACACCACTTTACACGTACGCACACAGACATACAGTACCAGAGCCGGCTTGATCAAGGACTGGTCATCCCCTTCAGCCCACCGGCACCAGGTAAGTTACTTTCATAAGGGCAATTTAATTTGATTGTCTCCGCGAATCGGACGGTTCGGTCACAGCTTGCCCTGGGTTTGGACCGAACAATTATTGTATTCAACACAAGAATTGGTTGATATTTTCCTCAAACAGTACTCACTCACTCACTACTGGACGCATTTCACTGTCTCCTCCCTTCTCTCTTTCTTTGTCTCAACTTTATTCAGTCCTCTTATCAACACAGTCCTGTTGTTGTTTTTTTTTCTTATAAATCTAGGTCTTCAGTGTTGTAGGAATTAGGAATAAGGATCAATTTAGAAACTTGTTCCCGAATAATCACTCTGGCACGCCGGGCGGCGCGCGCCGTGATGCATGTGCTACCGTAAAATTGTAAAAAAGCTGTTAGATTGTAATCTATCTAGCGAGATTATATCCGCCTAAAAAGCGTAAGTAGTCGACGGCTCTTATTTCCGTCTGCATGGTTTAAAGAAACCTAACTAACCTAACGTCGGGGTGCTTCACGTCCCGATTATGGGGGCAGAGATACATCCATCGCATGCATTTCACAATTTTACGGATTCACTTCTACCGAAAAATAATGCGTTAATTTGTAAGCAGTATGTTCGGTTGACAATCTTTCGAGAGTTTACAATCTCGTTAGATACCTAGATTACAATCTAACGGGTTTTACAATTTTACGGTGATACATGCAACACTGACGACCATGCATCGATGAATCAACTGTAGATTTTCAGTACATCACGTAAAAACGTGTGGACAAAGAGGCTTCACTCTTTTGAATTGTGATCATTTTGAAATTCGAATGGTGTGGAAGTGAAAATCCATGGGGATTTACTTTTAAAAACAACTGAGCGCGCTGTCGAATACTGTACGATTATTTGAATGAAGTTCAAACTGAACTTTATAGAATAAAGCCAAGCACAGATGAGAAGCACAGCGTAAGATCATGGCACACTGTACCGGCACCGCTCCAACCCAGCAATTTACTTGTTATTCTAATAAATTAGAGCATTAAATCGTGTCGTATAATATATTTCATAATGTCAATATAAAAAAAAAAATACTTCAAATCAAATCAAGTATTTGAGAAAGTTATTAACAAAAGACTGACTCGTTACCTTGAATATCAGAATCTCCTCTCAAACAACCAATTCGGTTTTAGGGAAAACAGGTCAACTAGCGACGCCATTAAACACCTAACTTCTACCATTGTGAATAACCTCGATAGAGGAAAGAAAACTATAGCCATTTTCTTGGATTTAGCGAAAGCATTCGATACAGTCTCTGTTCCCCTGCTTCTTGCAAAACTGGAACATTTAGGAGTTCGTGGAATACCGCTTAAATTACTTAAAGACTATATGTCTAATAGAACACAATGTGTAGGAATAAATGGCTTCGTGAGTGACCTGGAGAATGTGACTTTCGGTGTGCCTCAGGGTAGTGTTTTGGGACCTACGCTTTTCCTCATTTACGTAAATGACCTGTGTGATTTACAGCTGAACCAGGGCCGAGTCATAGCGTACGCTGATGACACAGCCCTTTTATTTAGTGGGAAAACATGGAAGGAGGCAAACGAGCTGGCTAACGAAGGGTTCAGACTGGTTTCGCAGTGGCTACAGTCAAATCTTCTGACTCTTAACACGCTTAAAACTAAATACATACCTTTTAGCATAAGGAAGAGCAGCCAACCAGCCCCTGGCGTTATCCAAATAAATGCTCACACTTGTAATATGATGGGGACGTGCTCTTGCCAAGAACTTTCTAAAGCTTCGTCATTAAAATACCTTGGTCTGATCATTGATCAACACTTAAACTGGCAAGAACAGGTCTCATCACTTACCTCCCGAGTGAGAAAACTTATATATATATATATTAAAAATATACGATGCTTTTGCCCGCCAACCTTATCATTGTTAGTGTATATTTCGTTGTGTCAGTCAATTATAACTTACTCTATTGCAGCTTGGGGGGGTGCTGCCAAATCCGTTCTTATTGCTTTAGAACGAGCACAACGTGCTGTTCTTAAGGTGATGAGTTATAAGAAATTTAAGCACCCTACTCATCTTTTGTACTCGGAAATATCAGTACTTACAGTAAGGCAATTATTCATCAAAGACTTAATATTAACCCAGCACAAAAAAAAACCGGATTATACAGCAAGGAGAAGGCAAGATATTGTTTATTCTGTGCCTTACTGTAAAACCTCATTTGCAAACCGTTTTTTTGGTTTCCTAGGACCATTCATGTACAATAAAATTTCAAAACTTATAAAAATTCATAATCTTAATAATCATACTTGTAAAATGGAAATTTTTAAGTTTCTTAACTCACTGAACTATGATGATACTGAAAAAATACTTAAAATTTGTAGTTAAATCAATCACCAAAATTTGCATCATACACATACATACACTACATACATTTACATACTTCAAATCACTTACACTTATCATTACACATACAACGTACACTTTTTACACAAAGATAATCGCTAATAGTCAAGACCTTCTTTTATTTTTGATAATTTTAACTTTAAATATACTTTGCATCTAGTTTTTTTAATAGGCAAACACTATAAAGTATACCAACCAAACACAATGTAAACAAACTAATCATCTTAATATTTTGCGTATACTATGACAACTTTTACATGTACCTTCTGTAAAATATGCACTTTTAACAACACTAGTTGACTCACCAGCGCGCCACCGCTCCGGCCGACTGTCTGACAACGACTGACCGCCCCACCACTCGGACCGGTACTTATAACCGAGCGACGTGCGCGCATGAGGCAACTTGTAGTGTGATATCTACATACACTACATCCCTTCCTTATTTTAGTTTATTTTATTTCTATAAGAATACTACCTGCTTACTACCTATAACGTTGACTATCACGGTTATCACTACTCACTTATATTACACGCAGCAAGGGCTTACGTGTACGTCTACCTCTCACGGTGTCTCGTAGTCGGAACGACTGAACTGAACGATTGACAGTGACCCCCCCCACTCGTGTCATGAGACAATGCATTATATCTATTGCATTGACACAACCACTACATCCCTTCCTTTTCAACAAATTGTATTTATTGTAAAGTTGTACAAAGACGAATACGGTTAGGATGGGAGCCTTCGGAAAACTTGCAGAATGCATATGTATTCAAGTCTAAAATCCCGCAAACACTGAAAACACTCGTGTACAACCAATGCGTTCTCTCAGTGATGACGTATGCTTGTGAAACGTGGACGCTGACTCTCGGGATACTTCACCGCCTGAAAGTAGCGCAGAGCGCAATGGAACGTGCAATGCTTGGCGTCTCTTTGAGAGACAGAATACGAAATGAGGACATTCGCCAACGCACCCGAACTACCAACATAGGTACCCGGGTTGCTCGACTAAAATGGCAATGGGCCGGACATGTTTCCCGCAGAGACGACAACAGATGGTCGTACAGAACCCTTCACTGGAGACCTCGCACAGGAAGCAGAAGTGCCGGCAGACCACCTGCCAGATGGTCGGACGACATCAAAAGACAGCAGGGCCGACCTGGACTAGAATCGCTGCATCAAGAGCTTCGTGGAGAGCCATGCAAGAGGCATATGTCCAGCAGTGGACTTTGAGATGCTGAGAAGAAGAAGAAGAGAATCAAAGTTGTTAGATAATCATACTGAATTACTTTTAATATTTTACTTATACAATCAATCTCCCATAAACAAGACAAACCGTTTTTTGTTTGTTTTAATAAGAATGCTTTACTTTCTCAGACTATACCCAGTTACATTTGAACATCTCCACCGAGTGTAAAGTAGGATTGAAGCTGTTAAACAGTGTTTAACATCTTTTCATATCTTTAAAACTTAATGGTCTACTTTAACCATTGGGTCAGTACGATGATATGACCTCGTCTTCCTATTTCCATATTCTATTCTTTTTTTTTTCTTTGACGACCCGAATGGCACAGCGGTAGTGAGGCTACCTTATGTTCTTAGGGTCCAAGGATCGAATCCCGGTAGGAGAAAATGTTTGTGTGATGAGCGCGGACATTTGTTTCAGACTCATTACAAACAAAAAGTATCTGCGTAGTATATCAAATATCTAGTGTCCACGACACAAGCCTCGCTGCCCAGCGCAGCACTAGATGGCGCTGTGCGTTATTTCTAGCGATATTTATTTATTATTATATTTACTTATTATTTTGTTGAATGACTGTAACAAACAAGTAAAATCAGTACACCAATTCGGTTTGATATTACTAATTGACACAAAGTCGATTTTCTTTCTTTAAAGATTTGGATTTATCGATCTTATCCCTAAATCCCGGCAGGCACACTTATGAGCTTCTGAAATTTGATCTGACGTTTACGCCCGTTTAGTTGAGTGGTGTTAATTCATTATGGTATTTTGTATACTCTGTGTATTCTGCAAATATGTCGAGTCATAGGCAAAACCAATATATCAAATTATTCATTTTCGATTTTATAAAATTACTCTGAATAGTTTACAGAAGAACTTTTTTTTGTAGGTGTTCATTATGATGAGTGTAGACTATTAAAACAAAGTTTGATATTGACGCAGCATGGTACAGGATTCCATATATCCAGGAGCATTGTCCTACCACGTAACATATACTGAGAAAATTTCTCTTACATCGGTACATACAGTGTGTTTGTATTTTAAAATTATTACATTTTCCTTCTGTTTTCATTTTTTTTTCTAGTATCTTAACTTTTAAACACGGTCCTAGCTATCTAATTTAAGGTTTGCTACACATTTAGTTATCAATGTATGTTGGAATTAGTATCTAATACTTTAATGTTTTAATGCCAATTTTTATGGCGAAATGTGTCATTGTACGAGTATTAAGTAGGTACATATTATTTTTACCACCTTTTTTACTTACCATATTTATTGCAAATAAATATTTTTTCTTTGAATTTTTTGACTTTGATCATATCTTCAATGTTTTGTGGCTGGTAACCAAATTAATGCCCAATCTCTGGCTGGAACCAGCAGTGGGTTTAAAATCAATGTTTTAACATTTTATTGATACATTTTGGTATGTGTAGCTTTTGTTTTGGTACATTGGTTCTACGAGTACAATAATAGATTTTAATTTCCTAATCCAGTTCTCGAAAAATCGAAACCGAAATGGCAGGGTAGAGCTACTTTGCTGCCATCCATCTCAGAACCATTGTCCTCAGTTTGTAAATATACCAAGATACGTTTGATCCCCGATCTTAGTCGTTTCTATCTTAGTCGTTTGATACCCATTTCAGCACACCTAATTACAACACTGTGCCCTTATTATCACCCAATTTTTTCGTAGTTCCCTTTTTACCAATTTATCTTTAAGTATATAAAAACTACAACATTTTTATTTGTCTGTTCAACCGTTTTTTTTTTTTTTTTTTTTTTGCAACAACGTTCGTGTTATTTTTCAGGAACTTAGTTTTCGTTAGTTTCCGTTGATAGTATAATATTACCATACTTACAATACAATAACTTACTTTACAATACTTTACTTTTTTTTTCTTCGGTGCCCAAATGCCCAATACGTGCAATTGAATGGACGCCCCTTGCTTCCAATTTAATGGATGCCATTGACCTACCACGCGCAAATAGTGCGTGGCAAGTGTGCTTTGTCTTTCGAAGCATCGGTTCCAGGGTACAAGCACCAATTTCATGTAGGTTCGTACTACCCAACCCACACACAACCAGTAAACACCAATCAATACTTCGAAAGACATGCCGGTTTCCTCACGGTGTTTTCCTTCACCATTTAAAGAGCATCCACTGGTGATGAGTGGAATAATAACACAAAATGCTGGCCTGGTTTCGAACCCATGACATATGTCTGGCTAGGCCATCACCGCTCTTAATAAATAAATATCTGTCATTTCTGACCAGTGACTTTTTAAAATATTTCATGTTTTCTATTTTTACTATGTTGATATTGTATATTTTTATTAATTTAATTTGATCAAGTGATGGTATATTTTCTATTTATTATTAGTCGAGTAGTGTTTTTTTTTTCTGTTTATTTAACTAATCTAAACTTTTTATGTAACGCATTCAGACACAATTGTTATTGTTATTGAATAAATGAAATGAATGAATGAGTAGGTATATTCTACTGCCATTCCCGTCATTACATGATGGACATGTCAATTCAATGACCAGTATGTATATTCTACTGCTAATACTGCTATTTGGGCCCAAGTCTGCTATTTTTATAAATTCGTCACTCCAACACTATTCCCTATCCATCCCATTGTAATTTTGCTTAAAGTTCGTAATCCACTAAATTTACAATGGTCGATCATTTGTCGGTCAATGGTCTCGTAATAAAATTGTGTTTTAATGACATTGTCGTATTGCCATTATTATAAAACCCATACTGCAGATGGTTTTCGAAATTTACTACTAAATGCGAACATTTATTCATGCCATACTTCATTTGTAATACATTTTCACACATTTGTCAATATGTATGAGATTACCATTCTATGACATTTCTTTTAATGGACTGTCGTCATTATATGTAGAAACAGAACTTGACAGAATTTGCCAGAACTTGACAGAACTTGCCAGAACTTGACACAACTTGACACAACTTGACAGAACTTGTCAGAACTTGACATAAGTTGACATAACTTGACATAACTTGACATAACTTGACATAACTTTACAGAACTTGACCATTATGAAATCAGTGATCAACTATTCTGACACTATTATAATAGCAGACTTGAGGCCCTGAAGGTATATGCTACTAATATCACCGTCATTCTCTGATGACTTGTCAATTTGACCAGTAGATATATTTTACTGCTGTCACTGTCATTCTCTGATGACTTGTCAATTTGACCAGTAGATAAATTCTACTGCTATCACTGTTATTTCACAACTGTCATTTGAATGACCAGTAGGGATGTGCTACTGCTATCACTGTTATTTCACAACTGTCATTTGAATGACCAGTAGGATTATGCTACTGCTATTGCTATTGCTGTTATATCACAAGTGTCATTTGAATCACCAGTAGGAATGTTCTACTGCTTATTGGTTTATTTAATGTATGTGCTTTTTGTTTTATTGAATGTAGCACCAATCAAATAACTAAGCATCAGGTCCCGGGCTCGACCCATAAGTCGGGCAGCGTCACAGCTTCTTAATCAAGAACATCCCAACATGAACGACGCCAGCCAATATAGCAATAATAATGGACACATTATTGATTAGTATGTTTGCCCTCTATTGCCACATCCAGTACAGCCACTCACTTTTTAGTTTGGATCCGTATTTGCTTGGATGGTGATTAGCCACTAGATAAATTTGTTTTGTTATTATGACCGCTTACCCTCATATTTTGTTATTTTTTCTATGAGCATAAATGCGGAATAATTCTGTATGTTCATAAACATGTTATTTATATAGACAAATAGATATATATTGTTTACGATATATTTCCCCTGAATATTGTCAAACAGTGTCAATTAAATTACCAGCCTATGCTGCTTCCATATCATTACAGTGATGATATCAATTTAAAAATCAGTATTTTATGTTGTCTCTAGACCCAAACAGTTAATCGTTAGTCCAATATCAATTTAATTATCAGTATAACTGTTTAATAAACTGAATAAACTAAAAATAACTTATGTTATTTACTTTGTATCAAATAAATGACTAGACACTACGTCGCCTTACTTGCTTCATTATGTTTTGAAATTATCCAAAATAACCACCAATCAAACACTTCTTCCTATCTCTTTGAGAAATAGAAGCATGAAGGTATCATACCAGCTTACCTTACTAGCCTCATTATGTTTTGAATCACGTACACACATCACACATAATATTGTTATCACTGGTGAGTTTTATAAACGTGATTGTGATTATTTGCACCCCACAGAGGAAACCAGTAAACCTCGTTATTAGTCAGTTTAGCAATAGATACATAATACTAATAAAAATCAAATTAATCGTTTCTAAAAACTGTTGGCAATGCATCTGCATTCCGATCTAATGAGTCGTAACACATTCAAGCGTACGACAGCTTTATAAGACTGCCGTCGCCCCGTTACTTATAAAATGTTTTGGTTACCTACTTGAATTATAACATTTGTTGCGTAATTGTAATAACACAATGATTTAAATATGACGATTGAACTTAATAGGTAAGCTGTTTTGGCATAGTTAAGGAACTAAAATGATAGTGTCGCACACATTAGTATTCCTCCCTTATTTAGGTTATTTTAACACTATTATTACACTTGCATTCCATAGGTTTATCCTCGTCGCCAATGTAAAATATGCACTTTTAACAACACTAGTTGACTCACCAGCGCGCCACCGCTCCGGCCGACTGTCTGACAACGACTGACCGCCCCACCACTCGGACCGGTACTTATAACCGAGCGACGTGCGCGCATGAGGCAACTTGTAGTGTGATATCTACATACACTACACCTTCTAAAAAAAAAGAAGTGTTCACTATTCACTATTCTATGTTTGCCTACCCCTAATTTAAGTAATGTTGTATTCTGCTTTGCTTTAATTTTCTAAAACTCTTTATGCTAATAACAAAATAGTATTTTTGTCACAAGTATGCTACCATGAGTACAATCACAGAGAGCGAGGAACAGTGGTCCACCGTAATACAGTCTATACTAGTACGGGGAGCAGAGTGAATCTTTTCTGTGTTAACAACATGTAAAAAGGACCGACACGTAACAAACAAACATTGTATCTACATCTACTATTATTTTGTACGCTATTGAACTGTGCAAGGTTGTTATTTTTGATTTAGCAAATAAAGTTTTTTTTTTTTTTTTTTTTTTAATTCTATCGTCAGATTAAACCACAGAATGCGAAATTATTTCTAAACCGGAATACTCGTAGCATGAGCACGAGAAGCGCAATTACTGAATCGAAACTTAAAGCCGAGTTGATTAGTTACCCCTAACTGTGAGCCTATACCGCCAAAGCAAAATTGCTTCAACGGAAACGCTTGTTTTTGTATTTACATGGACAAACCATTCTTTATCTCGAATCTTGATGCTCGCATCAAGTATACTCCCAGAGGAATAATCAACACCAATCATATTACAACGTTTACGGACTCACCTACATAATTGTATAAAGGCACCAGTCGAGCCCTTTATACAGCAAAAACGACCCTTGCAGGAATGCCAGCAGATATGCGCTGTATTATTACATTAATTACCCCTAATAGGGTTATAACAGTAATGATAGTTGCTATTGTATACGATTTAATTATTATGGGATACGTATTGTTTGAAATGTTCTGTTGTTAAGGAGAAAAGGGTCTGTCTTGATTTTCTATTTAAATATTGCCCCATGGTATTTAAATAAATGTGAACGCCATGCTTGTTGTTGGTTGAGAATAAATCTGTATTTTATTTGCATGGATTCCTTCATACACTTTGTTTCAAACCAACAATTACTTCATTCAGATACCTGAAGGTTGCTTTTAAGGGACTTGGTAAAGTCAATCCTTGTTAGGCGTCTGCTGTACGAAGGGATGTTGCACGCGCGCTGGAAAAAAACTCAAGAATCCGATTCGCGTCATCTCAACGACCACACTATCAACTGCGTCGGGCAGACTAAAAACCTCAAAAGCTTTTCTACGCTCCACTCAGACAATCCAAGAAAAGCCACTTAAAGTATGACTCAAGATACGGCAGGAGAGGTGTCTACTACCTCACAACTTTGTGAAGCCCCAGGAACCCATGTACCGGATCCCGGTAGTGAACTGCAATGGCTTATTTGGAAGGCTCGATCGCGATTGCGTACTCCAAATAGGCCGCTGCAGACATGATCTGACAAAATGGGGTATTAATGGTCCCTCTAACAACGAGTACACGTGCGGCACTTCGGATCAAACTATGCGGGCCACCTGCTGGTGCGACTAGAAGCTGACCCCAACATAGGTGTTAAGAAAAGGCGCAGCAGATACATATGCGTGAAACACCGCATCCAGTCCAGGTTCATGTTCAATAGCCGGGCGTCGAAAGGTGCTTAATGATCTCCAGCCACCATAGGCGCCCTGCGGTGAACTTAGGACTGCGTCGTCGTCCGACCAGCCAGGCCCAAATAGGTGGCGCGCAGTGATGCCTGCGCGCCTTTATGGAGAACTTGCGGTCGCTGATTGCACTTGGCGATGGGGTCCGCCGTGAAAGGTGGGCTGATACCAGTCGGGGTGCTCGCGAATATACTTGTATCTCCCGGGGCCCCGACACATGGTAGTAGTAGGATCCGTGGGTTTTCAGTCGGTTAGAGTCCAACGTAATCCTCCACTTGCCCCAGGCGGTGGGTATCCGTGAGGATTTTCCTACACAAAAAAAAATGGTTCATGTTCAACGGAAATGAAATTCCACCTTATGTAAAGGACGTATATGGCCATTATACAATACAAGACTTGCATTAAAAAAATACTGCATCTGAAAACCTTAAATAACGTATTAATAAATAATTAAGGATAAAATATTTATCGTCAAAAAGCACGAAATAATAAAATACGGAGAACACATTTAAGTTTTTACAGTGACACCCACCCGCAATAACTTCGGTTCATCCGTGATCATGATGCTTGCAACAGCGCCAAATCCGGAACTCAAAGTAAATAGTAAACATGGTAAATATTCCATTTTTAGTAAGTATACAGAGACCAGACCCCAATAAAAGGAAAACTAGTTTTCATTCAACTTTTACAAGTGTTTCCAATAATATTTAAGATTTTATCGATACATAGATATGTATCGATAAAAAGGCACAAGGGACTAATACTGACCCAAAAATTTCCTTACATAATTTTCTTCAAATCGGTTCCGTAGTTTAAGTCAAGGGTATACGTAAAGTATCTACATATAAAGGGTGTAAAAAACCCACTTATCGAAGCTGAAAGGCTGTTCTCCTCGTCATTGCGATCATTTTTTGTTCTTCATCATACCTAGGAACCTACTGGTTACGAAGATATTGGTGGTCAAAGTTACAACTTTCTGATAAGTTTTTTTTTTTAATACTAGTTTTATTGAATTATTATTGCTAAAAATACATCCACGAACCCCGTACTATTCAATCCATCCATCAGCAAAAAGTGTTGAGTGCGTTACATTGAGTTATATCACAAAACGTGATTTTTGACCCCAAAAAAAAAAAATCCCAGCAATAATTTATACGTAAAGTTACTTAGTTTGATGAACAGAATGTTGGTTGACGATTTCGTGATGAAGTTGTTTACAACCTGTATATATGCAAACAAAAATAATCTTTTTGGGTTTATCGTAGGAATAATCGGATTAAAGGATTGTGCCCAACTCTTTACTTATCCGTTAGAGATTGAAAAGATTCAATCCGGAATACTAGGCGTTTTGTTGATTTATCTTTAAGTGTTTTAAAGGTAATATATAAATAACAATACAATACATAAATAACAAAAAAAAAGAAGTTTGTGATTAGAACCTCCTTTTAAGGCGATTACACGAGCTAAACGCGAGTTTTATAATTACTAAAAGTATATGATTCACTGCTATAAACAAGACCAGAAAAATATATGATATTCTTCAGGATATATGCTAGCATGATACTGTTTTGAAAACATAATACAATTAATTTGGCTCGATAAAAAGAAATCACGAACTTACCTCTAAAAATATCTTTCAAACAATAAAAAACATACTAATATGCATGCGATCATTCTGATTTTTTGGCAAATAATTCTACAAGCATTATATTAGCATGATACTGTTTTAGTTTTTTAATCCAATCAATATTTTTTTGTAAATCGATCGAAACCACTCATTTCGCGCTATTTGGCCCGCAGTGGCTGACGTAACAACCACTTTGTAGTGCAAGCTGATTAGAACTTTATTCTAATAGCATTTCAAACGAAGTTTGAACCACCACAAATAGAGTTGCTAATTTAGCTCGTCTAAGCGCGCAAACAATGCATGTATTTAAAAGACTCCGCTCTTCCATAACAAAAAAGAGAAAAGTATTTGTAACAAATTTCTCATAGGTAAGTAGACAAAATAAGCATAAGTATAGTTATGTGTGTGAGTGTGTGTGTGCGTGGGTATGCGTGAGTGTATGTGTGTGTGCATGTGTATGTGTGTGCGCGTGGGTTTTTATGTATGCGTGTGTATGTGTGGGTTTATGTCCCTGTGTGAGAGGTTATGCTGTGGGTTTAAAACTTTAAAGAGCTCTTCCGTTTCCTCATAGGTGGTTTGATCCATTTCAGTGTATTTTTTTTTTGCACTCATAATAATGGTTTTTATATAATTATACATATTTATTTATTCTGTTATATAAACAAGCAGACCGTGTTTTAAATTGCATGGAGGCAACCAAAGTTTTTGTATTGGGGACTTCTGCAACAGCATGCTTTCTCTGTTTTGCCAGTTTAGATGCATCGTAAGGTAGGGTCTTATGCGTCTTTAATATAGTTTGAACTACGAGCATGTATAGTTTTCTTACTGAGAGTAATTTGCTTAGGTTATAAAGACTTTCTGTGGGATATCTAGTTTTCTTAAAATACATAGTTTTTATCAGGGCACGTTGTGCACGCTCTACTTTTCTATGAATTTAGTTTTTGCTGACCCTCGCGAGTTAGGTATACAGTAAACTAAGACAGACTGAGTAAAAGCGACGTATATCTCATTGAGGAGATTTCTAGAAGTGTTATTACGACTCATTATATTTAGAAAATTTTTATTCTATTTGATTTTTATTTAATAAAATAAAAATTGCTAAATGTATAGGTAAATACAGTTCGCAGAAGTATGCTTTTAAAACTGTAGGCTCTTTCTCAGTATTACACATACTCGTATCTATGTACATAATTTAATGGATTACCTTCAAACGTAACCCAGTGTGGTTAAATAATATTCTTACTTGCTTACACTAAATATTGCGAAGCGAGGCTGAATGGTAATTTCGCGTCTGCCTTTAAAAAGTAAATTCAAAAATATGTGGTTTATAAACATTTTATGAAGGCAAGCGTTCCACGAGAATTTTAGCCGTTGGAGTTTAGAACTTTTTAATAAAAACTGGCCTTTCGGCTTTCAGTGTTTCCGCCCGTTATGACACCCAGGAGAACAAGGGAGGTTTTGTTGGTTTCGGTAAAACAACATGGTTCCTAACAGCAACCAACGTTTTGGAAATAACAAATAATTAAAAAAAAAAATCTTTATGAATGTTATGAATCTTGAATATCTTATAGAGGAAAGATTTGATTTTTTGTTTGTGTTTGTTATGATTTACCGATTTTTTTAAATTCTTTCATCATTTGATAGCCACTTTCCCTATTACTTTCCATATTATCGAATAGCACAGTGGGTATGGAGGTATTTAAAGAAAACTTAAAAAATCCCAAAAAACTTTTCAAAAAGTTTAAATTTATTCTTCAATATCTTCCGAAGAAGAAGGTTCCAAGATTTGGTCCAAAAAAAAAGATTGAGTGGGCCGTAACTCAGTACGGGTTGCTGAAAGTTACTTCGATTTTAGGATATAGTATCCTCACGACGATTTCCTTCACCGTTTTGAGACCATTGGTGATGAATTAAAAACACAAACACGTCATCTGTAATACCGGTGTTGCACATGTGTTTCTGTTTCAAACATTATTGGTAACCGACTAGTTTTATAAAAGTTACTATTCAACAACTTTCTAGAAGTTGTTGAATAGTAACTTTGCATAAATTTGCAAAGTATTAGTATTTCTTATTTTATTTTTGCTTTTTACTTTGTTGTTCAACTATTTGCATAAATTTAAATGAATGTAGTTCGAATCAGTTTCAGTCTTGTACAAACCGCGACTTACAGCTTCGTACGGCCGTTATTCCAAGTGCGTACGACGTGACTATGTTGAGACAATTGAGCCTGGAACAGTACCTAAAGCCCAACTGACGCCAACCTAGCCCTACGGTAACTACCTAGCACCCTAGTTATCCTAGCCCTATAGTAATTACCTACCTAGCACCCTAGTAAAAGTTATCCTAACGCCGGCCACCCCGGTATTGTAACGATGTCGTTTCATTTACAGTCTCGTGGACGTAAAACCTCCACGACGACTAAAAAACCTCCATAGTACTTACTTGGTACTCAAAGAAAGAAATGTAACAGTCCTTTCAAAATTCAAATTTGAAATTGGCTTGTCGCATTGACTGCACAGCCATTTTATCATCAGTCCTACCAATATTATGTAACGATATACATCTTCCTAAGTTTCTTCCTGGTACCAGAGTATTGAGTGTTTACTCTAACTAGCACAGCTAGTTTCTATTTAATGAAGAAGTTCTAAAAAAACCCGACGCACGGGTTTTTTTTCTTTAATCATACGATTTCTACAATAATAAACTACCAAGTCGCATAAGAAACGTTTATTATTTCATCATCTGCACCCACTACGTCACAGCCTAATACAATACAAACCACACCAAACGTAGGTTACGTTGGTTATACGAGAGGGAAATCTGTCACAAGGAGACCTACGGTGACAGACGGAATTTGGGTAGGAAGAGGGTTTTGTGTACGTCGTGCAATGTACACCGCGCGCGGCCGTCGCGTGGCGGCGCGCCGTGAGCGAGGGGACCGCGTGCTTACACCTCGCTTGCGGCGCGCGGACCGCGCGCCGTAGCCTATATTCGAGGCGACGCCGACGCCGGTCAGGAGCTGTGCTGTGCTGGCGCGGTGCTGGTGCGGTGCTTGTCAAGTGAGCCACGACCTTTATAGTTGTCGGTCAATGAAAAAACACACGTCACATACGCTCGTTGGTTGACACTTTCGTTTGCATAAGCTTCCGCATATAACCATTAGGTCCAAGTAAAATTATGTGACGTTCTGTTCCTTGCAGTAACGTACCGAGACCAGCGCCATCTATCTAGCGACTAGGGAAGAGTTGAAAAGAAAATCCCTCATTGATGTTCGATTATTTGGCATTCGATATGGCATAGTACACCCCCCATAGTTGTCGATCAATAGGCTTGTTAACTGAAAAAATCTAATTAGTCCGTCACTTAGATTATCAAAAAATATTTGACCCGTATTTTTTCTTTTGTCACATAAACCAAAATTGACGAAGATACGACGCTTTTAAAATTCCCAATACGTCACTGTTCGGTATCATTCTTAGTGAGTTGATACCGAACAGTGACGTCACGAGCCCCCACTCCCGAGTTTTGATGCGTTTTATCTTGTCAATATTCGTTGATTTACAAAAACAAAAAATACGTGTCCATTATTTTCCAATACTCTAATTGACGGACTAAATAGATTTGCAATTTATTGATGGTGGAAACAAGCCTATTGATATTCGATTTTTTGGCATTCGATATGGCATAGTACACCCCCCCAGCCTGAGCTGATTCATGTGAGCCGAACATGTGTGAGAACCCCTCACGTTGAAGCGACTCGTCGTGTTCACGTCGACCTAGTCATACGTAAATATTGATTGTAAACAGTGAGCAGACGGCGTTATCCGACTATGGATATATGCTGTTATCTATGCATGTACTGTTATTGAAGGAAATATAGGGGATGATATACTGGACGGTAACGGCGAAGATGATTAAGTTACTGCAAGTTAAGATCGCAAAAGCGGTCATTCCCCTTTCCCTAATATATCTTCGTACGAACCTAAATTAACCATGTATCGTTTTTCATTAGAAAAATGTTTAAGATCGCGCTAGATGACGATTCAGGACTTGAACAGGCTTATTTTTAGATTTCTAAGTTAAGAACGTTAATAAATGTATACTAGGCGCCACGAGAAGCTATAATTTTTGTAAACAAAGAATTTCTACCGAGTCACGTAGCGACATAATAATGGATCTCAGTAAATCATCATCTGCCTAGCCTGTTCCCAACTATGTTAGGGTCAGCTTCCAGTCTTACCGGACGCAGCTGAATACCAGTATTTTACCTAAATATCGACCAAAGCGGCTGTTATTATTTTGCCACGAGCTCCTCATTAATTAGCTGTGTGCATTAACATAATTATATCATGTTATAAAAATAAAAATCATTACCAAACTGTTTTTCTTACTTGATCTTTGGATCATGAAAAAGGTTGCGAACGCCTGAATGCTTGTTTACAAAATTTATAGCGTCTAGTAGCAGAGACTATAGGCGGGTCAATGACCGCTATTAAGATCTTAACTGGCAGCAACTATACCACAAAACCGTATTTAAGATAAATAATTGTTTAAGCACATTATTTGGATGGGTTCGTGGCAAAATAATAATAGCTGTATTAGTAGATTTAGGGCTTAGGGTAGGCTTTAGGCGACGCGACGTTTACCGAGCTCGGTTTGTGGACGGGTGAGCATTTTTAATAGACTGAGATCCCTCCGTGCCCCGATGGTACGTGAAGCTGGTGGTCTCAGTTATCGTTTGTAGATCTTTGAAAATCTTTACCGAAGAAGTTGAATGAATTCTTGACTAAACAATCTTTCTTCTTCTCTCTCTCTTTTTTTTTAATCTTTCCACGTATAAAGCTTGACTCACGCTTGCCCGTGTCGTGTGTCCAAGCCGAGTGTCGGCCGTGCAATTTTGTATGAACACACTCACGCTTCCGAGCCGCTACCGAGCAACGGACAATAGATTGTACTACACTCGACTCGGATCCAGCACGGTCTAGCGTGCGTCATGCTTTACAATGGTTTCCTGTAACTGGGCCATGTATGTCAGTTAATCAGTCGTGGCATTGAACTCATCCGTTTCAGTCTAACTGGCTGAATACCAGTTTTTTAGATGCATTCGAAATAAATTGTCCCAACACAGTTGGGAACAGGAAAAGACCTGCTTCGTTGATCCGCCGCAAGCAAGACTGCTATGTATGCTGAGGTTTGGGTTTAATTCTCGGGTCGGGCAGTGTTAATGGGTATTTTCATCAGGGATTTCTCAATAGCAGCCACGAAGTCTCGATTTATGCTCGGTTGATGGCAATAGGCTCGTACCCTATTACATAGAGGTTAAAATAAAACTGGCGTATTGTGAGTGAACTATTACGTACACCTCTGCCATTGTCTTCA
Source organism: Xestia ashworthii (assembly GCA_950022955.1). NCBI lineage: Eukaryota > Metazoa > Arthropoda > Insecta > Lepidoptera > Noctuidae > Xestia > Xestia ashworthii. Next base: position 12,297,781 of record OX465570.1, on the reverse strand, counting down.
GGGATTAAAGGGACGAAGTTATACAGGGTGTAAACCACCTCATCACAAAGCCGTTAACCAAGCATTCTGTACATCAAACTAAGTCACTTTACGCAAAAAATATTGCTGGGAAACAACTTTTTTTTTTGAGGTTATAAATCTTGTTTTGTGGTAGAACTCAATGTAACGCACTTAAAACATTGTGCTGGTGAATGAATTGAATAGTACGGGGGTTGTGGAGGTGTTAAAAGTCAAAATCTAGCAAAAAAAAAACATGTATTTAAAAAAATACTAGTCAAAAAGTTGTAACTTTGACCCGCCATATCTCCGTAACTAGAAGGTTCCCAGGTATGGTGTAGAACAAAAAAATGATCGCAATGATGGGGAGAACCAGTGCCTACTGCCTTCGTGAAGAGGTGTTTAAACCCTTTATTATATTTGTCGGGTTTGTCAGGATTTACTTCGTTAGGCTCGAGCATTATGTGGGCAGAAGACGGGTTTCGTGCTATGAAAACTCACTAAATGCGATACTTTGTTTATGTTCAGGTGCTCGGTTCGGGTTGGTTGTTTCCATGGAGAAGAACCGGCAAGAAACTCCATGGTTACTCTTTTCAAACATATCTACACTGAGTAAACTAACAAATTACTTGACATTACACTTTCACACTAACACTCACTAAATGGGCAAACCGACAGTTTCGTTCTGAAGGAGTGATTTGGTTGGAGACTCGAGCAAAAGTGAGCTCAGCACAATCCCCACTCTCCAAGACGACTCTGGTCACGCCGCCAGTAAATCAACATCTGACGTCACGGCGTTTACCCCTACTACAATAGTCAAATCAGCAACTTGATATTGAAAAGTTATCGCTTTCTCCGACATATTTATTTATTAAATGATGAGCCCGTTAAGCCGTTGGTTGTTGGACGTTGGACTAAATACTAAAGATCTTCAAATGACAGTGTGGCAAACCGAACTCATTTTCATTCCGTAAAGATATTATTTCTTTTTAAACTGTCATGTTCATAAATCATCGCTTCTTGTCTTTGCATCTGTCTTTTACTCTTGGTACATTACGTTTGCTCAAAATATAATTAATTATTAAAAACTACAACGCGTTTTGCTCCTCATCTTCCCGATCCCTCTACGTCCGCAATATTTTGGTCCTTCTCCACAATCATTTTGAACCAGTTTTTTTTTTTTTTAATTTTTAAACACAAAATTTTCAAATGCCGTCAACGAGAAGCCAAACGAAACAGGCTTTGGCGGCATTGCAAGGGGCTTGTCCCACGACGTTGAACGAGGGGGATCCCGGAAATAAAAGTGAACACACAAAAAGTGAACACACAAAAAGTGAACGCACAAGTTCGTCAGTGTCGGCCGCCACAGTCCAAGCGCGCAAGTTAGATGCGGAGGCGCGCTTTCGGCGCCGCCAATTTGAGCGCAATCGCGCACTCGAAGCTGAAGTTGAAGAAAGCGAGCTACGGGCCGAGCTAGCTGCGATTGAGGCCGAGTCAGGTTCCTCTCGGAGATCACTAAGAAGCCATCACTCGTCACGAATGACGAATTGGGTAAAAGATGTTAACGAGCACTCTCAGGTAAACGATTTTGTTTCTATTATTGAAAAAGGAGGAACGAGACGCGATTACGAACATGATGCACTTCCTAGTCAGTCGCGGGCGTCACTGCCGGCTGACACGCAGGATGTTACATACACTTCTAATAATTTACATACTTACGAACACAAAAACGCTCACGAGGCACATGCTGAAGCGCCACGTCAGGCAATCAACTTTTCAGCAGCCAGAGCTACTTTTAATGACATACCGACTATTTCTGGGCTCCCTAGAAAGCCACCTCAAATGACCGATTTGATGAACAATACAGCGGCTAATGCTACTTTGACACCTACCGACGTAACCGGTATGATAAAGGCCATAGCAGACTCCGCCTCCGCTTCGAGGGCTCTCGTCGTCAGTCAGACACAGCCGAGACGGCCCCAGCACATAGAACTGCCACAATTTTCAGGCAACCCATCTCATTGGTTACAATTCAAACGAACTTTTGACACCACTAAAGCCTTTTATTCTCCTATAGAGAACGTATGTCGCCTTCAACACGCACTGAGCGGACCGGCGCGCGAGGCCGTCGCTTCACTGCTGCTGTCCGCCGAGACGCCAGATGACGTTTTGCAACTTCTCGAGCATAACTTCGCGCGCCCGGAGCTAATCGTCTTCCACGAGGTGGCGTCTCTGAAGAACTTGGCAAATCTCACACTGGACTTAAAGGGTTTGGCTAGTTTTGCATCACGAGTACGTAACAGTGTTGCCACAATACGACTTTTGAAACAAAATGAATATCTACATTCTCCTGAACTATTTTACTGCATTTTGAACAAATTGAACTACACGTTGAAAATGAGGTGGACCGATTTTGCATCTGACAACCACGAAAACAAAACTAAGTTAGAGTTATTGAGTGATTTCTTAGTACGAGAGCTCGAACGTCATATTAAGTTTGGTTTGTCACCTGATTTTAATCAATCTGCTTCTATTTCTAAGACCACAAATTATAGTAAACAAAATGCTCGTTCTGAGGTAACTGTACATGCAGTAGACAACACAAAAACAACGAATAAATGTAACTATTGTAACAAAGCACACAATGTTAAAGATTGTGCTGATTTCAAATATCTATCTGTCGAAGACAAATGGCGTTGGCTGCGTAGTAAGAAAATATGTTATAGGTGTCTCAAAGGTAACACTCATACTTGGAATTCTTGTAAAGCGGAGGCTTGCGGCGTCGACGGCTGCACACGGCGTCACCATGCACTCCTGCACGGCTCCACTGCGCAGCCATATGCACAATCATCGTCTCAGCCACACATTGAAGAGGTCGTAGGTTTATCGACAGCGCAACTAAAATGTACCACCTTACTAAAAGTTGTACCCGTTATTATCAGTGGCCCAACTAGTTCGTACGCAACCTACGCACTGCTGGACGACGGCAGCACCGCTACACTTATTGACTCTGCTGTTGCCAACAAAATCGGTGCTACAGGTCCCTCTGATACAATCAAAATTAACGCAGTAGGTGGTATGAACAAAAATGCAAACATAAATTACGTAACTTTTGATATCAAAGGTAGGTACACACACGAGACATTTAAAATTGAAAATGCTCGTTCAATTGATGCACTTACATTTCACAAACAAACAGTAGAACGTTCCGTTATTGCCAAATTTAACCATTTATCCGAACTTACAGAAATGCTAACTTATACTGATGCGGCACCAACAATACTTATAGGTGCGGAGGACTGGCACTTGTCCATTACTCGTGAGGTCCGTAAGGGCCACCGTTCAGAGCCTGTTGCGTGTCTGACAGCGTTAGGTTGGACTCTATATGGTTCCGTAGGCAGGCGAACAAAACCTACAACTTTTGTAAATCACATTGTGTGCACCCACCTTAATGAAAATACGAACGAACAAGCTGAATCTTTAGAGACCCTTATAAAAGAGCAGTACAAACTTGACTGTATTGGTATTAGCAAACGTGATAACTATTATAACTCTGAAGATCAGCGTGCTGTGGACATACTAAACGCTACTACCGAACGTTCACCGTCAGGTAGGTTCACCGTAGGTTTGCCATGGCGCCACGAAAGCATTACAGTTCCTGACAGCTACTATCAAGCTGAATCTCGATTTAAGGGTTTAGAAAAACGTATGGCCAAGGATAGTGCTTTCGCGGAGTCATACAAGGCTTACATAACTGACATGCTCAGTAAAGGTTACGCCGAAGAGTGCTCAGCCGACACGTATCACACGAACACAACCTCTAAAGGCATCGTGCACACTGCGGAGGCTTCACCTCGCTGGTACTTGCCTCATTTTGGTGTTTACCATCCCCAGAAAAGGAAGCTTCGTGTGGTGCATGACGCGGCTGCTAAAACACATGGCGTTAGTTTGAACACTTTACTGCTCGCAGGGCCTGATCTCCTGCAGTCGCTAACAGGGATTTTGTTCAGATTTAGGGAAGGTCGGATAGCAATGACAGCGGATATAAAAGAAATGTTCCCCCAAGTTAGAATAAGAGACCCAGACCGTGACGCCTTACGCTTCTTATGGAGATCAGACCCTCAAGAACCAGTAAAGGAGTTCCGAATGACGTCGGTTATCTTCGGTGCATGCTCTAGTCCTTTCACTGCGCTTTTTATAAAAAACAGGAATGCACGTGATTTAGCACATAAATATCCGCAGGCTGCTGATGCAGTGGTCCAAGACCATTATATGGATGACTGCATCCTCAGTCTAGATGTCCTCCCTGACGCCACCCGCCTTGCTGCCGACATTGTCACTGTGCACAAGGCAGCGTGCTTCGATATGAGAGGTTGGACGTCTAACGATGACAGAGCACTTGCGTTAGTACCTCCTGAATTACGTGCATCTCCTATTCCTGAAGTATCTTTGGGCAGCCCAGTACGCGCTCTAGGAGTTACTTGGTTTCCCAAAGATGACTGTTTAGGTTTTCGGACAGGTTTAGATGAAGAATTTTTGGTACAGAATCCTAAACTAACTAAACGAAAAGCTTTATCTCAGTTGATGCGTGTATACGATCCTTTGGGTCTACTAGGTCCAGTTGTAGTCAAGGGTCGTATCATGTTTCAAACTCTCTGGCGTAGCAATGTTGATTGGGACGACCAACTGTCACAGGCCGAGATCAAGACTTGGCAGGATTGGTTTTCTGAATTGACAACAGTTGCAAGTTTCCGTATCCCACGTTGCTATGTAGGGGTTACCGTTTACGAAATGGAATTACACTTTTTTTCTGATGCGAGTGAGCTTGCTTACGCTTGTGTGGCTTATTGGCGCTTCGTTTTAACTGATGGAAGCGTCAAGCTTGCTCTCATTGGAAGTAAGTCTCGAGTCACCCCACTAAAACCAGTTTCAATTCCACGGTTGGAGCTTCAGGCGGCCCTTATCGCTTCTCGTTTTGCCGTCACGATTATAGAAAGCCATAGGAAGAAACCAACTCGTGTATTTTACTGGAGTGACTCACGAACCGTTCTTTGTTGGCTGCGAGCTGATGCACGTACTTTTAGACCTTTTGTGGCCCATCGTGTCAGTGAAATCATTGAGAATAGTAACGTTAATGATTGGCGATGGGTCCCAACAGATCTTAACGTTGCAGATGATACAACGCGTTTTGCTCCTCATCTTCCCGATCCCTCTACGTCCGCAATAGACAGCCTCATTTGAAGATCTTTAGTCTTTAGCTCAAAAAGTCCGACAACCAGTCTTACCAAGGGGTATCGTATAACCCAGTACTAACTGGGTTGTGAATGTCAGATAGGCAGTCGCACCATGTAAAATACTGGTATTCAGCTGCATCCAGTTAGACTGGAAGCCGACCCCAACATAGTTGGGAAAAGTCTAGGCAGATGATGCTAAAGATAAACCCTTCCTGGCCTTTTACCTGTTCAAATAAAATACTATAAGCGCCATAATCCTCCGTAAATTTCCACAATACTAAGCACGGTGACACGATAGTTCGGTTTGAGGTAAGAAATAACATTTTCCAGTCGTTGGCTCGATATGTTCGAGGCGACGCGACGGTTGTACGGAGAGAAAATATTGCTCTATCGTACCTATATAGCTCAGTATGTATGACTCGAGGGGTACGTTTAAATGGTTTTTTTTATTGAAGAATTAAGAAAGGAGGGTGTTTCTGTCCTGGGCCTCGATTCTGCTATTACAATAGTGTCAGAGTATTCGATCATTGATTTCATAATGATCAAGTTCTGTCAAATTTTGACAAGTTTGTTAATTCTAATATCATAATGGCGCCATTATGACTTCTCAATGAACAACCACTGACACTCCATAGAAAGAAATGTCATAGAATATTAATCTCGTACATTAAATCTGGCATGAATGATCGCATTTAGTAGTAGTTTTCGAAAACCATTTGTACTAAGGGTTTTATAATAATGACAATACGACAATGCCATGAAAACACAATTTTATTACGAGATCGGTGACCGACCATTGTTAATTTAGCAGATTACGAACTTTAAGCAAAATGATAATGGGATGAGAATGGAATTGTGTTGGAGTGACGAATTTATTAAAATAGCAGAATTAGGCCCCTGTATGCATGTAATGTGGTGTGGTGTGTAATAAGTCCGTAATGCTTTGAAAAGTATTGAAAATACAAAGTTCGAATACGGTTTTTCAATTTTTAATAAAGGGGTTAATAAACCCTTAAGGAAGCCCAAAGATACTTGTCCTACCCGTCATTGCGATAATTTGTTTTTGTTCGACACCATACCTGGGAACCTTCTAGTTGCAGAGATATTGGGGGTCAAAGCCTCTTCTGTAAGTTTAAAAAAGTTTTTAATGTTATGACTATATTTTAAATACCTCCACGACCTCTGTAATATTCAATAAATCTATCAGCACATTTTTTTTTAATTTCTACCGTAAAACGTGATAATACTCTCCAAAAAAAAATCGTTTCCCAGCAATAATTTTTGCTTAGTTAGTTTGATCTACAGAAAGCTTGGTTGGCGACTTCGTGAATGGTCTGTTTATACCCTGTTTAAAGGGTGTAAAAAAATATGTTCTGGGCTAACAAAATATAAAAAAAGCGGCCAAGTGCGAGTCGGACTCGTCCTGATGATGGGTTCCGTAGCAGCAAGTAACATAATATAAAAGATGACGGATTCAAAAAAACTACCAACTAGATCTAGTTCAAACTAATTTTCGGTGGACGTTTATATCCAGTAATGTCCATCATATATTCATTCTCTTATTTTAGAAGTTACACGGGGCGGGGCACATTTTACCACTTTGGAAGTGTCTCGCGTTCTCGCGCAAACTAATCAGTTTAGAAAAAGATGTAATGATGATTAGTAACCTCAAATATCATTTTTGAAGACCTATCCATAGATACCCCACACGTATGGGTTTGATGATTGTTTGGTATGGGAAACCCCCAAAATTTTTTGTTTTTTTTTCTATTTCTGTGTAAAAATCTTAATGGGGTTCACAGAATACATCTACTTACCAAGTTTCAACAGCATAGTTCTTATGGTTTCGGAAAAAAGTGGCTGTGACATACGGGCGGACAGACAGACATGACGAATCCATAAGGGTTCCGTTTTTTGCCATTTGGCTACGGAACCCTAAAAATGTCTTGCCAGCGACACGAAGAAGAAAAAGAAATTCAGTAAAGTTAAAAAAAATCTTTTGTTGCTTTATGAGTAACGGCCAATGACGACACTATTGCTTCGCGGTGGTCTGTCGTCACTAAACCGCAGCAGCAGACGGCACCGGCGATATCTACGGAAGCATATTTATTCTGTGACATAGCCGGCCAACCGTTTTTACGGTGAAGGTTGGCCGGATTTGCAGCTGCGGTGTGCGGTTTACTATTTCCTTTGGAATTATACCTTTAAGATTTTCGTAAGTCGACCGCATACGACGAGATACCCAAGTATAAATCCGTCAGCCTATCTCTCCCGAAGTGTCGTAGGACGTCAGTAAGGGATTACGTCCGGTAAACAGACAACACTGTCCATTTGACTGGCGTTCCCAATCCCTTAGGTATGGCCCTAACTGTACCTAAACTACAGGCAGCTGTCCTGCCCGAATTAGGGCTTGCGCAGACGAGGGACTTTCATCTGTAGACCATTAGTGTACAATACTTAAACACGTGGTTGTACTCATGATAATAAACAACTTTTACTATGGGTCCAAACCTGAAAACGCAATAAAACACGCATGTGTGACTGGTTACCTTGACGTTTCGCGTCTCAGTAAATCGTGGCATGCTCTTTTTTTGTAAAGGGCATATCGCAAGTCCATATAGGAGGTTGTCGGGTACGAGGCTCGGCAAACAGTGTTGCTGGAGAAGGACAACATTTTTTCATTCACATTTTCATATAATTTTCCGCATTTGCTATCCCTCCTAGCGTGCAGTTCGTGACCAAGAGGACAGACAGGTAACGACTGTCCAAGTGTCATAGATCTATTACATAAATGACAGTCGGAGGGAGCCCGGGGACCATCCTACCCACCCGGCTTGACGTGCATTCCGAGGAACGGTGGGGTCTCGGTATGTAATGGATGGACACTTATCCACGGACAGGCGCGGCAAACGTTCGATTGAAACTTACGGCTGCTATTTATAGATATACTTGTACAGTTATAAGCACAGATATCTAAATCTGTGGTTACCCTTTTCGCTCGATCTGTGTGACATGATATTCGCAAGAGGAAGCGAAAAACTCCCAAAAGAGTCTGGAGTCCGATTTGATGAAAACTAGAACTGTATAATTCGATTTTTGAAAAATCTATATTCCTAGCCAGAAATCGAACCCGATGTTAACAAAACATAACATTTCCTTGGCAGTCGTGTTAAAAACAAATACTATACTACTACACTATTCTATAGGGTCGCTAATAAGGATGACATTCTGGGTAAGTAGTTACATACTGCAAACTTAAGTAAAATATTAATTATTAAACTGATCGTATTTTATCCTTCGAGTATTTTTCGATAGTCGCCCACTTGAAAAAATCCCGTGGTATAACTGAAGTCCCAACTTCCAGTACATTTGTTCCCAAATGAACAGTGTTTCATTTCTCCCGTTTTTCGAGAAGGTACAGGGAAAATTGACCTGTTTTTCGCCCATTCTGGGCACTAATAGAAAATTGGGGTAGACCCAACAGTAGGCGGACAAACGCGGGTTTTTATGAACAATTTCGTCACAAAAACTTGTAAGCGTCGTATTATGAAAGCGCTCACCCTATTTTGTATGAGTATTTGGGTTTGGTAAAGAAATATTGATTCATGAATGGATTATTTTGGGTCTGTAGTAATTTAGTTGTGTTGTTTTTCTGCTTTATTATTGAGAAGGAAATGTCTTGGACATCGGGATTGTTGATCTTTCATTGTGTACCGATTGGTATAAGTTTTCCAACGAAAACGCTAAAGGTTACCTTAAAAGTTGTAACAAAAAACATCAGCAAAAGATAAGTTCATGCCAGCTAGACTTACAAAATTTTATGCCTTAGCATAAACGGTAGGTACATGCACAAATTAAATTGTCCATAAGTTCAAATAACCACTGCTGTTCTTTGATCATCAATTCAACATTTCAGCCGAAAGACATGCCACTGCTGGACACAGGCCTCCCCCAAGTGTCACCACATTGACTGGTCTCGTGCAACTCGCATCCAGCGGATTCCCGCAACCTTCACCAGATCATCGGTACACCTACATAGTAAGTGGTATTCCAACGCAACGTCTATCGGTTCGCGGTCGTCATTCTAGAACTTTACGGACCCATCGGCCATCCGTTCTGCGAGCAATGTACCCTGCCCTTGGCAATCCTTCGGGCTACGTTGGTAACCTTTGTTCTCTTGCGAATGTCTTCATTTCTGATTCGATCACGCAAGGGAACTTAGACAACTTTAAGCCTTCTGATAATGCCCATTGAGAGCGATCTCGTTTCGGTCCCGTATGACACACACACTGGTCAAACACTTCCATCTTGATACATTGCGGCAAACTGGGCGAGAAGTTACCGCGCAACTTCCCGATCGCTGCCCAGCCGAGTCGGATCGACGATTGACGTATCTCATATATCTTTCTCGAAGTTCTTTGGTATTGTATGAAATGGCAATTTAACATAATGTAACAGTACAAAAATAAATTCTCACAAAAAATTATACAGAATTGCATAATATTTTACGGCGTGACATAATCAGGAGCGGCCAGTTACTTTATGTTTGAAATACGAACAGAAATGACATGTGACATGCAGGCCGGTTGCGACCCTTTGTGGGTTTATAGCCCCGAGGTTGTTACTGGCCGTATATAAATGTTTTGTGTGGAAAAGGTACAAAGAATTTTTTTTATTATTTCTTTGGAGGCTTTGAGATCGAATGCTATACTTTTTCATTTTACCTTTTTTTAAATTAGGAATGTAAATTAAAATTGGAAGTAGACAGTAATGTTATTGGCTGTTCAAAACGACTGAACACTGCAAGAATTCTAAAATCATCATCGTCTGGCTAGCCTTTCCCAATTACATCAGTAATGCGAAATCGGTTTCCAGTCTAGTTGGATACAGTATAATACCAGTATTTTTAAAGCAGAAACTGATTATAACACCAGTATCAATAGATACGACGAATCAAACATAACGGTCAGAATACGAAATACATGGTAACATTGTTTATCAGACTTTCAGGGATTCCAAAGATCTACAGTTGAACACCATGACACGGAGGGATTGGGGATATGTGAACCTTGTTTGAAAACCTTATTAGGTTGGTAACACAGGCCAGGATTTTCAAAACAAAAAACGTTCGTTCGTTTTCGTTTCGTTTTCTATAGAATCATTCTACATGTAAGTATGAACACAGGCAAAACACGGCTACGAGTTCACAATAATAAGCTTCACGAATCCAATCTGTATGTAAACTAAATGGAAATGGCTTGTAATATTCGCATTTAGCGTTGAGCTGACAACGCGTTAATGCCTAATGCACCGTTACCTGCTAATCCCATACGTTTTGTTGAATACCTATGAAATGTAACGCTGCAATACACACACTGAATTAATTGCAGAACTTGTATTTACTGTTGTGCGAATGAATGATTGTATGCCCATTCAAATGGTTAAATACATAGAGCATACATCATTCATTCATTCATAATATAAATGCGAAAGTTTGTGAGTATGGATGGATGTTTGTTACTCTTTCACGCTAAAACTACTTAACGGATTTGAATTAAATTTTGCACACAGATAGTTTATAACCTGGATTAACACATAGAATACTTTTTATCCCGGTAGTAAGATCACATGGGACAATTTATTAAACATCACGCGGGCGAAGCCGCTGGCAGAAGCTAAGTTATCATAATTAAACTATCCCTAATTTTTCTTCTTCCAGGAGGAAATATCTGAGGGGATAAGGAAACGTAGCATTACGCCTGTAATCCGCAAAAGGTGAGCAGAGGTCTACCTAACAGCACATACACATCCAGTCAGTTATGTTTAAGTCTCATGAAACAGTGAGCTATCGTCCGTGGCTGCTTCTCAGAAATTACTGGTGGAAAAATACAGTAATATTTTTTCCGACCCGTGAATCGAACCCAAGACATGTCAGCAGTCGGCAGTCATGTTCAGCAGTTGCGCTTGCGACCACTGGACCAACGAGGCAATAAGAGTAGAGAGGAAGGTAGAAGACTGAAGACAGACAGAAATAGACTGTCTGAAGAATGATATGGTTAGAAAGGAGGTGTCTGATGAGATGTCAGTCGTCAAGTACGGGTTCATAGATGTCGTATGACTTCGCATGTTTCCTCACGAGTGTTTTCTGATACAAGAAGACGACAATGACGGTTGCGTACACAAACAGAACCAGTGGTAGCCTAGTGGTGTGAACGTCGGACTCCCCTGTGATAGGTCTCAAGTACTAACCCAGGACACGCACCTCTGATTTTTCGGATTCACGTGCGTATTGTATAAATATCACTTGCTTCGGTGTAGGAGAACATCGTGAGGAAACCAGAATGCCTGAACGATATTTTTCGACGGCTTGTATAGCCAAATCAGAGGCCCATCGCGGCGGCCTAAAAACTCTGACACCAGGTTAGGAACTAACCACACAATACGGAAGAAAGAAGACAAATGGAATCGACCGTGATTAGTCGACAAATTCAAACAAAAACAATATTTTCCCTCCAGTTCGTTAAAACAAAACAAAGTAAAACACAAATGACAAAACCAATAAATTCACAATACAATGTCTATAAACGAAAACATCGGGCATGTGCGCCTGTGGTCGGTCGGTTTTCTGGGCAATTTGGCGGGCCGGCCAGTGACGTCACCGGTAGGATTAGCCGCGGTCGACTGTCTACCGCATTACGCTGTATACGATAAACGAAACGATTTGTAAGCTTTTAAGGGCATTACCATTGCTCAAATCCCAAAAACAACCAATGTTTGAAGAATTTTGTTGACGAATCCCTTCATTCATTTTACGTATAAAATGTATAATGTGATACTTGAGGTCATCACAAATAAATTGTATTGAATAAAATTTTAAAAAACATTCTCATTTTTGTTTTGTTAATCAATTAATTTTCAACCTAAATGGTAAATGTTACGTGAATCGGTTAAATACTCGTAGTTTGGTATGAATTTTGAAACGAAAAATACGTAATGATGTACTGCACAATTTGTATTTACGGTTTTTCGTTCTTCATTCAATATTTTTTTAAATAATAAGCAAAAACCCGTAAAATCGCGGAAAGTGCGGGGACTGTCAACTGCAAACTTAAATTGGTCATAGTATGACCACTTTACGTGTGCAGTCCACGGTGGCGTAAGAGCTCCCGCGTCAACGCGCACCAAGATTATAAAAAAATACAATACAACTTGATACATATTGCACATGATGGTAGCCGTTGTTTGTCACATTTTTTACGGCCTTTATTAAGGTATACATTTTATTGTTCTAAGAATAATATATCGCAAATTAAACAAAATAATTACACCGTCATTTAAACTTGTCAGTAGTCAGGGGCCTAAAAGTCTAACAACCAGTCTTACTAAGGGGTATCGTATAACTCAGTACTGATTGGGTTAAGCAGTCGCTTCATGTAAAATACTGGTGTTCAGCTGCATCAGCTTAGACTAGACGCTGACCCCGAACATAGTTGGGAAAAGGGAGATAAATGATGAATCAGCCTATAATTCTTCCACTTCTGGGACACACGCCTCCTCCTGCTGTGATTGTGATCACAATCTACCAAGCGGACCCAGTGCGTGTTGATAATTTGTAAAATTATGGTCAATTAGCTGTAAGCATAATTAATCTACCTCGATTACAGTACTGAAGAAATTAATTATACATGAATCTTAATTAAAGTACCCGTGTAATTTATTAAGATGAAATTGATTAACATGAGTTGAAGATGACTTTACCCCATCTAATATAATATTAACGTCAAACAGAACTTAGCAAATATGTTGACAGTCGCAATGTGGTATGATGAATTGAGATTATGTGCAAGTTTACACAAATACTTTATTAGGTATAAGCATAATAGGTTACAAATTCTGGGTTATCGCTTTCGTTTTTTTTTTATTCATTTTGGTTGACTAGGTGTGGTAGGAAAACAAGAATCAAAAATTTTCTTAAAGACACATTTAAAAGAAACAACTGACACAACACTGCGTGGGATGAAAACAAAACAATTTAAGTACGTGCGTACGTGCGTAGGGCGTAGCGTCCCTTTACCCCCCAGTAGCGCCTAATAACAACATTTCATATTAGCTTTTATTCAGACAGTCACTCGCATAGTTTTCTCTTTAAGCTAAATACCATTATATTTAGACTTTTGTGGTGGAAAATATGTATTAACGTCATCATTTATTTATTTACGTAGTTACAACTTTTTTCAGCCTGTAGCTTTTCTGTGAATTCAAAGATAAATCAGACGTATTAGCGGCAATCAGTTTCATTACTTCTTTGCAGACTCACAAATTCCCCATTCCTCAAAAATCGATCTTATTCTCAACAACAAAGCTATTTCAATTATCCGCTACAGTGTTGGGATTCCTCAAGCTAAACACATATGAATGTAAACCGTATGAATGTCCTTCGAGCCGGATATCTTCTGTGGAGAGGTCTTGGTGGAGGCATCGACAGATCGACACGTGCCGATGGAATAGCTCACGTGTTTATCTGTTACTACTGTTTCCTCGAACCTTTGGGGTTGGTGTAAGTAAAAAGAGGTGAACAAATTAAATCAAATAAAATAATACTGCTAATAATCTGTAAAAAATTGTTAACAATGTAAATCATCTTCACTTCAGAGCTTAACACCCTTTTTGCTAAATGTGACAGGACTTACATAATTATACTAACCCTCTTAAAGGGTGACGCACGCTAGACCGTGCCGGGACTGAGCCAGGTTTCGACCGTGCAATTTCGTATGGACACACTCACGCTTCCGACCCGCTATCGAGCAATGGACAATGAATTTCAATTCAAAATTGCAAGGTCGACGCTCGGTTCGGACCCGGTGCGGTCTAGCGTGAGTCAAGCTTGAAGTTTCAATTCTCTGGGAGATTTCGTCAAAGGTGTCAAAGCAATTAAGGTCTAATAGATGCTTATAATTGCTACTCACTTAACTTCGGAAACATTCAAATAAAAACACACAAAAAATAGCCTCACAGTAACTTATTTCAATCAAAAATAAGATCGCTTTAAACTTAGACCTAAAACGACGATAGGAATGTTACGTTACAATCCGAATGTAGGGCCAATGGTAGATCGTTGGGTATTATCAGCCAATCAGTGTTCAGTGCTCACCCGCTGATAGTCCGAAAACGGAGAGAAATAAACATTTCACCGATATTGCGTATCCTCCTTTTATCGATTCGGGAATTTTTTGCTTCAGGAAAGTTAGGTGCGTAGTACTCGTTCCTGACGTGTATGACCAGCCCTCGTTACTACGCGACCGCCGTGGACACGGGTTTTGTCGACGAAGAATCGACAAAATGACAGATGGACCAAATAAATCTGTCATTTTGTTGTTTCTTTTCGAAGAAACCCGTTTCTATGGTGGTCATGCAACGCGAGCAGATATAAATATAAATAAATAAATATCGCTAGACATTACACACCGCGCCATCTTGTGCCACACTAAGCAACGAGGCTTGTGTCGTGGACAAAGCAGAAGGAGTATGTTTGGAACGTAGCAGTTGGTGTGATGTAGTGTCTGCTTTCTCTCATGGGATAAACGCGTGGTATGATGCAATTCAACATTTCATACAGATACATAAATCTGTAAGAAATTTTGACTTTTTTTTGAGTGCAGTACCTAAAATAATTCGAGTTTTTTTCAAAAACATTCTGTTGTTAGTCTGACAGCTATATCCACAAATAGTTGCCAATTATATGCGTCGGCACTATGACGCCTGTATTGCCCAAACGGATAACCAGTTATCTTCATCATCATCTTTATCTCTATGCAATAGCGGGTGAGCGAATATTTTGAAAGGGGCAAAACTACAGTTCAAGATATAACTTAATTTGCGATAGATGGTTCATCCTTGTCCTTAATTAGGACAATATCGAGGTCCTCCTTCTGCGAAGCAGTCATGCTAGCGCAGGAGGTGGCGGAACGCGAGAGGGAGAGAACCTCTAGCCCCGGCCGCCGCGGGAGACGCACCGGGCGTCGGGTGTCACGTGGTGGCCCCCGGCCACCGTAGGCAAGGGCCTGTGGATGGTGAGCTATGGGCTAGCTCGCCGTCTGCCCTTCTTATGAAGACAGGCCGTGTCGACGGCGCGTTCGTGTTCCACGCGCGCCTCAGAGATGTCAGCATAATGGAGGGCCCCGCAAGGGCCGAAGCTTGCCGGGGCTGTGGGACTGTTCGAAAGAGCTACCGTGGCCCTGGAACATAGGGGGCCTAAAACCTATTAGAAGGGTTGCAAACCAAAAATTATTTGAAAACTCTTTTGAGACACTGACTTATCAATTTGGTGACCGCAAAACCAGCCTTAATCTAACGTTATTAAACATATTTTCAAGTTTTCGTGACACCCTTGGGTACGAGTAAGAACATTCTTTTTCATGCTTCAACTTTAAAATTCAAAGTCTACTCAGAAGAAACGAGATTACTTGGTTATTATTTTAAAATTGTTTCTTACATTCATAGGATAACCATCTCGGGGGAAATTAAAATTGTTTAACAATTTTTATAATAAATTCATAAGAATATTCCATGCGACAGCCATTCGTGGGTAAAGTTTTAAAACTGTTTTCTTCAGCAGTTTAACTTTGTTAAGTATTTTCGAAGAGTCCAAAGTTCGTTGTTATAAAACTGTTATTCTTTCCGAAAGCGTGCGTAATCAGCTTGTAATGTTCCCACTGCTGGGACACAGGCCTCCCCTCTGTGAAAGGGAATGATGAAAGATGCTGTAGATGTCACATGTCTTCGAATTTTTGGCACTAGGACATGTCAGTTAGGCACTGATTACAAGAAAAAGAAAGATATATACTAAATTGTCCACTTTTGCTTATGCCTTGATCTCTCAAGCCTGACCGTATCGGTCAAACGCCATTTTTTAACTATTGTGTCTACTTTGCTGACAGTTAATGAATTATCCTTTCAGGAAATTCAGCCGTGATTTATGATCTTCTTTTAGCGTATGTAGAACGTACTGATGCAGTCAAAATAACTTAAAAATGCACAAACAACAAGGTAAGTTAAGAATAAAACATACATAACATGTAGGTACCCAACCAACAAATTAATATAACATCACGCCTATAATACCCAATGGGGTAGGTAGGGGTGTACCTTTTAGCACCACCCATGGTCTAATATTATTATACTATGGCACCACTCAAATTTTGCACTTAAATTATTTTTCCTATGGTCTATGATGTCCCTTGTAATAAGGAGTGAACCTTATCCCCTCATACTCAGTAGTCGTGCTAGTGACTACTAGACCAACGCAGCCTGACAAATTATTGTATCAAAATACACCTAAATTACTTTATATCAAGCAAAACTATCGTCAACATCAGTCTAAGTATACACAAAGTCTTAGAAGACACCTTCAGTCTTCAGTGTAGCGATGCGTCATATCTTCCACACAATTTGACGTAAGCGCCAAATATCACAAAGTGTCATTATGATAATGTAGTGCCTGCGTCATAGACGAGCTAGATACTTACTATTTTTGTCAGAGAAATTTCTTCTTCATTGTCTACTTTAAGAGTACATTAGTGGTGCTAAAATATTTTATATTTACTATAGGGGAATTTCTAAGTAGCCACCCGGCAAACGGTGTGGGCAGTTGATAACTTGCCACAGAATATAATATAGGTATAGGTACTTATGAGTGGATCTTTACGTCACCATTCGGGAATTATTCTGGTATACAAGAATAAAACCAAGGCAAATCAGGGATAAAGGAATGACTTTTTGCACAACACTTCATGAATTTAGAAAAATTCATGAAGTGTTGTGCAAAAATTTTGGTGTAAAATAAGGTAAGTGGAATAGGGTGTCATATTTATATTTTCACTTAATTCCATAGGATAAAGATTAGGATTGTAGAAGGTACAAGTAATGTTAGATACAAGCCTTAAACAGACTTTTCACCGTTCACGAAGCCGTCAATCAGACACATCATTTATGGAACTCTACGCAAAAATGACATGACCTGTCCGATCGCAATACTAACGCTGTCGAGATGACAGATTTTCGATCGAAACTCATTATCATCATTGTCACGACGGAAGAGATAAAAACCAAATCAAAGTAAGAAGAAAGGTTTTCAAATGTATAGTCAAAATAACTTTTTCGGTAGTCTAATCTACTCAAGGATCAGTTTCAACGAATTCACAAAACGTTATCCCAATACAAACTGTTACTTAATCGTAACTTACCCAAAGTAATCAAAACTCGTTACTTTACTAATCCAATTTTAATTTACTTAAAGCTACATTCCGTCTCTTTCCAATTGGGGGGTAAGAAAGGGACAGGACGATTTCAATTACAATATGGACGAGTTGTATGGAGTAAGTACGTGACTGCTAATTTTGAAGAGCCTACAAGATTGTCAAGTTTTGATTACTATAGATTCAGTTATGTTGTAAGTAAATTAGTTTGGAATGAAAGATTACTTAACGCTTTGTATGTAGAATGTCTTTGAAAATAGACCAGGAGTTTGACATTTAATTTTACAGTCTTTTTTCGCAGGATGTTTAGAAATGTGGTATGTGTTAAATAGACATATATATGTCGGAGAAGCAGCATCCTTCTCGACATCATCAGTGTTCACGGGGTCTAGTGGGCGTCATTTGGGTGAAATGCGAGCACAAAACAAAGTATTTACTGCTTCACACAATTTAATGGCAATATTTCACAATAACTAGTTTGCTTAGCAATTATATTCGAGCAGCAGGTTCGCGACACTAATCTAACTACTTCACCAGTAATCCCCCTGGATCCTCCATCCACCACCGTTCTCCAAGCAATCCTTGCTCTGTCACCGCATGTCAAGCCCATCAAGACAGTAAAGATGGCGCCTCGAACCCACTCTAGATATTTTATCCTCTGCTCAGATTAGACATTATACAATGCAATGACTTTTAAAGAAATAAGTTGGATTTTGAACAATATTAAAATGTAGTAAATCAAATCACATTAAATTAGGATTTAACAAGTTATTTTAAATTTTAGCAATCGATTGATCGCAAGCAACCAACAATCAACTCTTCGTTTACTTCCTCTTCCTCCGACATATATAAATATATATATATATATATATCTTGTTGATGTGTGGATTGATTTTTTTCCTAGCCTGCTCTCTTCCACTCCTGGACAAAGGTCTCCCTAAAATACTTCAATTTCTCGCAAACCCACGTGGTCTCCTTCCAGTTCTGACGAAACCTCTCCAGTTCCTTTTTTTTGTCTGCCGCGATCCCGCCTCACTGTGCCGGACATATCTGCTGCATTCCGGACAAACTGTGGGCCAAAATAGTAGGAGACCATTGTAGCTTGAAAAGTGTGTTTATCATTAATTAAAAGTTGTTACGTGCTCTCATTGTCATTAGTAATTTACCAAAGGAATTAAAAAAAAATACAGAGGCACTGAAAATAAAACTGTAATCAAAAAAAAAAACCTTTTCACAAAAAGCGCGCCGAGGCGTTAATGTATTTGCATGATAAACGTTTCTTTGCCAACAGGAAAGTAGGACACACTACAAAGTCAACCTAGTTTGCCTGTTCCAAAGAGTTTTCTTTTTAAAAGACTGGCCGACGTTGGAAGAGAAAATTATGTCCACCTAAATGTGTTGGAAGTAATAATGATGTTAAATGTCATGAGGAATAAAACTTGCTTGTTTGGCTTTGCAAAAGTCAAATTGTCAAATTTATCTTATCGAGTCCTATCGAATCCTACGTACTTGCACTGCAGAAACGACTAACAATCTTACCTCTACAATTCAATTAATAGTTTATAATTGATATCCAGAAAGGATTTATAGACAAACACAGATTTAAGCTTTCACGGTTTGTAACTAAACTGAACTCACGGGATATCTTCAAAGTCAACCCGCGATCATGGCGCTTACAACAGCGTTAAAATATCGGGAGCTCAAAATTAATACACTTAGTCTAAGATCTATATTATTATGGTCTTTACGCATAGCCAGTTATAGAACAACTAGAACTCAATACCGTCACAGACAAACTGCTTGCCTCTTCACAAGTGACAAGCTCAATGGCTATGACAGAATAGCCTCGATTAAACCAAAGACTCGCCATTATCAGCAGTTCGGAGGTCTCTGGGACTGTCACTGATAAATGAAGCCGGAAAACAATAGGACTTATCGTGGCGCGCTGACTTTCTGACAACTGACCGCTGGCACTGAAGAGAAATCGTTAATTTTATGGGTGATGTTTTCTGGGTTCGTATAGATAATGTTGAGATCGGTAATATTATAAAGACGTAAAGCTTCGAATGGATGAAATTTAGTAATTTGACTAGCTGCTGCCCGCGACGTCGTCTTCGTGAAGGCTCACAGCACCAAAAATACCTAAGATGCCAGTGTCGCTAGATTCACAGCTCCTCTCCCATATGTGATAGCGTGATAATATGTAGACTAAATATGTTTACCCGACCTCTTAGTAATATTCATGCAAAATTTGAAGTAAATCCATGCAGTACTTTCTGAGTTTAACATACTCGTACATAAAACAGATAAAAATTCTAAAAACGATATTTTTGGCTTCGATATCGATTGTAGATCACGCCTCAAGTATTCTTTTAAAAAATATTCAATGTACAGTTTTGACTTTCCTACGATTTTATTATAATATGTATATATGTATCGATGTAGGGGATAATCTTTGGAATTTAACTAATCCGCTTCTTTTTTTTTATGGGAAGCTAACAATTTAACTGTTTTCAGTTTTCACATTGCTCGCTGAACGGATGACAGATAGGGACGAAACGTTCTAGAGTGGCGACTGCGAACCAGAAGACATTTTGTTGGAAGGCTTCCTACTAGGTGGACCGATGATCTGTTGAAGGATGCGGGGATCCGTTGGATGCGAGTTGCACGAGACCGGTCAGTGTGGCGACACGCGGGGGAGGCGTATGTCCAGCAGTGGACGTCTTTCGGCTGAAATGATGGTGATGATAATGATGATGAATGGGAAGTAGAATTGACGACCCGAATGGCGTAGTGGTAGTGAGGCTGCCTTACGTTCTTAGGGTCCTAAGTTCGAATCCCGGTAGGAGCAAATGTTTGTGTGATGAGCATGGACATTTGTTTCCGAGTGATGGATGTTTATTTGAGTAATTCAGCAACCCGTCCCACACATGTCGATGGCCCATTTGGGACGATAAGTATGTATTTACAAACAAAAAAGGGATATATGTAGTATATCAACTATCTGGTGTCCACGACACAAGCCTTGCTTAGTGTGGCACTAGATGGCGCTGTGTGTTAATGTCCAGCGATATTTATTTATTATTTATAGTTATATTATACCCAAGTGCCAAAGGTTTTAAAAAAGAAATGGGATGTACTCGTGGAATAATTTCCAACCATAATCCGAGCTAGATATGAAATAAAGTAGTTGATCATGATTTTGTGTTGCAGGTAAATATTTTATTAATTCTGTATCTATGCCATGTATTATAGTGTAATTTTAGAGAAGAAAAATACAAACCTTTTAAAGAAAAACTACGCTAAAGGAAAGAAAAATTCTATAAAGAATGAAGTTTTCCCTTACCAAATTTTTCACATTTTCTTTTGTAAACCCGATAGCTACCTCCATCTAAACCCTAGGCTAGATCGGCACGAAGAAACGAAATAAGATACGACAAGCGCACGACATCCATCACAACGATAGATTGAGTTGTTTGTCAACGTAATTCGGTAAAAGGATTCCTTCGTAAAATACTTTATCTACTAATGGACAAGTGTCTCAGATTACTTTCTACTATACCAATTTATCTAGCGGCTTCAATGTCCCTCAAGTATCACTTTCCTTAACGAATGAGATACTAAGATATACGTATAATATGTCTCTAGGGCTACCAGACCGCCATTTAGGTCGACAAACTTGAGTAACAAGTTTCTTACAGAGTTGATGACCCTAAGCTCTTGGCCACGTACAATGCGCTCATACGAAACGCGTGTTGACATAACTACGACTTCTAAGAAAAAAAGAATTGTGTAAAACCCGACTGAACAAAATTAAAACAAAAAACAAGCAGATTTCTAAAAAAATTGAAGCAGGCGGGGCAGTCATGTATCTTTAAAACATTTGATTCTGAGGAAAATCAAAAAAATTCCATCTCTATTTTGAGAGCAGTGGTGATGAAATTATTTACTGAAAATTACGTGCCTGTCTGGTTTAGCACCTGCGACAGACAACTTATAAGTCACTGCCATTTTCGCTAGGCCACCACTGAGCGTGTACCTTTTTTCTAGGCCACCACTGAGCGCGTGCCATTTTTGCTAAGCCACTACTGAGTGTGTCAAGTGTGTGCCATTTATCTTAGGCCACCACTGAACGTGTGCCATTTTTGCTAGGCAACTACTGAGAATGTAATAGTTTTGCTAGGCAACTACTGAATGTGTGCCATTTCTGCAAGGCAGCAAATGACGTGCGAGCTTACCGCCTGAAGCAAATACTGTCGCAAAACGCTACGCCCGAGGATGAACGGCACGGGCCCTAATTGAAGGACGGTCTATAGTTAGGAAAGTTAGGCATAGGGTCGGTGAACATTAATTTGTTTGTGGTATCCCTAACGTTGTATATAGCAGTTCCTGTTAGTGAATGTATGTAAAATTACTTCAATAAACGATTATTTAGATGGAGAGGCTAAAGTTTTGGGGCGTTGCCGGGTTGATGAGTCTTATCAAGTGATGAATTTGTAAAGTCAAAGGCTTCGATATCTTAGACGTTCGATTCGGTTCGGAATCGAGTCAAATGGTTGTGAATACGGGGCAAAGTAACTTTAGCGTACACGGTAGAGCACACGGTGGAGGTCTGCCCCGCGTGGGTGGAGCAACGCCGTGTCTTCGTAGCGGCGATCGGTGGCGGCGACCTCTCACGTCCGGCCCTGGTTTAATCCATGGTCCGGAGCGAGACAAAATGGGAAACCATCACCTCCGGGCGTCGGGGTTCACGTGGTGGCTACCGGCCACCGTAGACGCGGGCCTGTGGACGGTGAGCTATGGGCTAGCTAGCCATCCGTGACGACGAGAGGCCGTGTCGATGGCGCGTTCGTGTTCCACGCACGCCTCAAAGAGATGTCAGCATAAAGCCTGCCGGGGTTGCGGGACTGTTCGAAAGAGATACCGTGGCCCCGGAGCGTAAAGGGCGAGGAAGGAACATAGATGGGTTTTAGTCAGTAAAAGTCTGACACTCCCTCCCGCTCCGCCCAGAGTGAGAGAAGTTATTTGATGATTTCCAATCCGAAAAAAAAGGGGCTGCTGTAGCTCTAAGTAAGATTGATCTAATGATCGTTCCCAGACTCAGTAGAGCAGCTCCAAGCGGCGGGTTGATCTTAAGATTAGGCGCGCTTGCCTAGGTCGGTCCATGGATAGTTGACCATCAATAAAATACCGAGTTTCCTCCGTGCCTCAGAAAGCACATTAAGCCGTTGGTCCCGGCTGTCATTTGTAGATCTTTGACAGTCGTTACAGGTAGTCAGTGGCCTGAAAGTCTGTCTGACAACTAGTCTTGCCAAGGGGTATCATCTATTATGCGGTTTAGGTTTCCGCATTCAGTCCTTGAAGTGGACCCTTGTGCGTGAAGGGGTATCATTAACCAGTACTAATTTCTCAGTGGCAGCCACGTAACTTGGGTTTGTGACTAGTTAATGGCAATTTAGTGATTTAAACATCACTGGCGAAATGTAGGTGAACTATTTAGGTACACCTCTGCCTATCCCTTTGGGTATTCCAGGAGTGTTGATATGTTATGAAATAGCAAAACAATGCCTTTTTTCGACTATTTGATGATTTGCCGGAAACTGGATGTATGGGACAATTGACAGTCACTACAAAGACCCTTTTTAAAAGTATAGAGAAAACAAAAACTAAGCTTGTATGGAACAAACTCATGGTAAAAAAACATGCACCTTAATTTATTTAGTGCATAAGTTAGTTTAAAGACTCGCCGACCCCACAGTCAAACCATGTCAATGGTTTTGTGGGGCTTAGTTTTTTAACCATACTTATTTTGTTTTGATAAATAAATAAATAATAAAATAAATAAATAAAAAATGCATGAGGGGCAGTTTTTGAGGACTGCCGATCGAAGTGAATACTAAGTTATATATATCTGCTACGGGTTGTGCTCCACGCGCACCTATGTGGTGCTACGCCGTAGCGCATCGGCTACGAGTGCTACGAAAATCGTACGTGACGGTCACGCGAGTTCCATGATTATTTTTTCACTCAAAATGTGCACAACGTGCCTAAAGTAGTTTTCTTTTAAACAGCCATGGAAAAAAGGTTTAACATAAGAAACCAATCGATTTGAATGTTACTACCCCTCGCCATAGTTATAAGTATACTGTACGTATAAGACACAAATGTCAAATTACAACCGTCGCTCATCGATGACTCAGCAAAAACGTTTTAAGGAAAGACAGTCTTAATCTTTCGGTATGAATGTGAGAAGGTCATCGTGTCATGTTTTGTTTTATCGTAGGAGTTATTGATTTAAAACTAGCTTATGCCATGCACCCGCGTGATGTTCCGTAATGTCCCACGGGAGCGTACTACCGTGATAAAAAGTATTAACATTCAGGTTATAAACTATCTGTGTGCAAAATTTCATCCAGATCCGATCAGTCGTTTTTGCACATACACACATACATTCATACATCCACACATCCATACAAACTTTCGTATTTATAATATTAGTGGGTTGTTTATTATTTTTTTGATTTCTCAATATTTTGGCACAGTCGATCACGGTTATCTTAAATATCCGTGATCATGGCGTAATGTACTCGTAATAATAGCTTATCACTAGCTTATGTCAATTTTGACATTTCCATTATGACTTTCGCTGATAGAATTATCACTTTGTATCCATTTTCTAATCCATACTCAAAAACTAGTCACGCACACGTACAAAGAAAGATAGTCGCTGTCTACACATACACAGAGCACACATTCATGATGACGAAAGCTGAAAGCATTTCCTCCGTCTTTTGTTTCTCATGAATCATTTGTCAAAGAGAAGGGCCTTGAACGAACCGCAAAGGCGAGGGTTCAAGGTTGTTGACATTCAGTTCGTCATGGAGATAGTGGGTTTAAAATAGACTGGATTGTTGTGACGAAAATGGAAACTAGGACTAGAAATAGATGTTTATTTTGACTTGTATTTGGTTTGTCGGGAATGAGACGTCATCTCATCAAGTTTCGAGTATGTATGTGGTGGGTATAATAGTGAAGAAGACCAAAGAGGCGATAATGGATTGTGTAATGGATGGTATGGCAAGAAAGGAGGTGTCTGATGAAATGACGATTATAGAGAAGTATGGAAGAGGAAGACATGTGGAAGTGAGATAGATAGTTAGATAGATAGATAGATGGATGGATGGATGGATGGATGGATGGATGGGTGGATGCATGGATGGATGGATGGATGTATGGATGGATGGATGGATGGATGGATGGATAGATAGATAGATAGATAGATCATTTATTTAGTGCACACAAAAGACATGGCACAACACACATAAATGATAAAGTTAAAATAAAATGACAACTGAACTGAACTGAATGACAAATGAATGAATTGTAAGGGCAAGAGAATGATAAATCATGAATGGGGATGAGACTTCATTTAACCCGGCGTCATGGGGGTGGAAAAGTGTTACACGGACGTTGGGGTGGGTCTCATCGACCCGTTTTTAATGTCAAAATTATTCCAATACTGTACAAATAATAAAGTTAATATTATTCATTTTAGTTTTTTAGGTATCTAAGTAAATAAATGAAACACAAATATCATATTGGAACGAAGTTCCTTATCGCGCGTTGTGAAAGGGGGCTAGACGGAAAAAGTTCTTACGAAAAGTTGTCACGACACTTTTTATTTTTTAGAACAGCGCCATCTAATGTATATGAGTGGTACTAATAATATTGGTAACTGCGACATCTATTGTTAAAATATGTAAGTACTACTCCGTTGTGTTACTAGATGTCGCTAGTAGTTGGGAATGCACTGAGTAACACCCTCCGGCCGTTTTCGTAATTTTTGCCATTCGCAACGCTGAAAGTTGTTTTAAAAAACCAAAACGGGGAAATAATGTTTTGCTATAGTAAGCTATTGTAAGCTGTGCGGCGTCGCATGTTTCTCTGTCTGTCTCTCTCTCTCTTATAGAAAGCAAGCCAGAACTTCGTTCCATCCGGGTGTCCCTTGACACCTCTCAAGTTTTTTTATTTATTCATTTTTATTTTTATTTTTTTATTATGTTTACACAGGTAATAAGTAAAACAATATCTATACAAAATGGCGTGAAATTGTTACACTGACTGCGGGGATGGATCTCTCATAGCTTATTCAATTTTGTGCACCTGTAACTCCCACTGCGGCTGTGCCACGACTAAGATGTTGCTTGAGACGCATAGAACAACTCAACAGTTCCAGCTATTGAGAAGAACGGCAATTTCGCACGCATAGTAACCGAACTAGAAGCGCAATAAAATGTGATGGGTCGCACAGACCCAACCCCCATGACGCCGGGTTAAGTGCGTATGTGTATTGGATTTGTTCTTTTGCAAAAGTTTGTGTTCTTACACTGAAAACGTGCGTGAAGACCTTCAGCGTTGAAGGTACTCGTATTTAAAACCGTTCAATGATGTCTGACAGAATGACGATTAAAAATGGTTGGATGTTAAACGCATTTAAGTGAGTCGAGAGTTAAACGGGCCTAGACGAACTTAGTTTTTACTTCAAATAAAATACGATTTTTAATTCGAACTGGTAATTTTTCCCTCCGCAAAAAAAAACACAATAATCAAATAATTTGCTAGATAAGTTAACTGAAACTATTTCTCAAAACAAGCTATTAATTGTGGTGAACAAAGTTACTATACTTTGCTCACGATAAGAACTTGTTTTAAAGCTTACTCTCGAAGTGAATAATGGAGTAAATATAAGAAAATTATAAAAAGCGGTTTTATCATAAGAGTTGATATTAATAGGATTCCTTTCTCCTGGGTGAATTAAGGTAGGTGCTTTCATAAACCGAACGCTCACTTATGAACACAAAGTTCAAGCTACTGTTTACCAACTTAAGTTATTTGTAGGTGTCTAATTAAAGTCTAGACAGCCAGTATGTTAACGATCAAACTTCCACGACGCCATATTCCTTCCAAATTAAATGGAAGAATTTGATTGTCCTCCCTTGATGACAAGTTTATTTATTCCAATTCTACCGTTTAATATTGTTCGAGGGGCGGCCATTAATTTTATGGAGCCAATTGAGGTGCCTCCCAACGTTAATAGATCGACAATGTCTAGGGAATTTGGGTGTGACGTCAGAAGATGACTGTCTTTTTGAGACATAGACGGAGAAGAAATGGAGGTTTAATGTGTGAGAGAACAAAAAATATATGTATGTATTTATTTATTGTATATATGTAAATGGTACACCACAGGATACCTGCAGTATTGTCTCTCCTTCCCCTTTAAATCCATCCAAAGGTTGTCTTTAAAAGATCGCTTTTAGCGATAAGACCGCCCATTGTGTCCGTCGTTTTGTAGGGACCTGGGTAAGCCGAAGATTATGGAGTTACGGCAGAGGCAGAAAAAGAAAGAAAAAAATTAAAATTGTCGATATCGTATTTGGAACCAACTAGATTTTTTATTTTGTTGATTTCTGTTTTTTTTTTAAGTCCTCTGCATTTTATTACTTTTTGGGGTCGCTCATAGTGAAGATGAGGTCAAAATGAATATCCAAAATGGCGCCAACGAAATTTTTTTGGATTTTTCATCATGGGTGTCGTTTCCGTGGTTTTTGGTGTCGCTGATAATGAAAATGAGGTCAAAATTAACATGGAAAAAAAAAACAATTCTTTTTTTTTTCTTAACCCTTCCTGACACTATTTTCACCCTTCGCCACTGTTAGGTAGAGGTGTATCTAATCCTACACCCACATTTTGCACATTTAGCTTATTTCCATCAACCGTGCACAAATAATAAAATAACACTTTGCCCGACCCAGAAATCGAACCCAGGACCTCATGCTCAGTAGCGCTTGCGACAACTTGACAGACGAATGCAACGAGTCTCACACATGACCCATCAATATTTTCACGCGAACGAAGTCGCGGGCAACAGCTAGTTAGAATATAAAAGCTTTTTTTCAGACTTTTCACGATTCTTTATTTGTATCTTAATATACGATTTGACACTGGCAGTGGGCAGGGCACATTGCTTGCAGAACGGATGGCAGATGGGGCCGAAAAGTTCTGGAGTGGCGACCGAGATCCGGAAGACGTTTCATTAGAAGACCTTCCACTATTAGGTGGACCGATGAAGGTGGATGGTGAAGATTGCGGGAATCCGCTGGATGCGAGTCGCAAGGGACCAGTCAATATGGCGACACTTGGGGCCTACGTCCAGCAGTAGACGTTTTTCGACTGAAATGATGATGATGATACAACTTAAACATTTAAAAATGTAACACTCCATTTTTCCATATTCCTTGGCTCGAGAGCGCTCGGACCTATAAACCTAAATTCCATTTATCACAATAAAATGGCGAAAGGTACTGTTTATTTGACACAACAATGTTTATTTCTTTGAAGTCTGTGACTGGGGCGTTAAAATGGTAATATTAAGTTGGGCCGACTTTAAGCGACAGGTACTTGACATGCGAAAAGCTTTTCGAATAATCGGAAACGTTCTCTTGAAAATATTTCATAATATTGTTACAGTTGGTTTAATGTTATTATGGTTTTGAGTTATGAAATGAAAACTATTGCATTGGCTTTGTGAGAATAGAAGCTGAATTGTTGCTGAAAAAATTTACATACTGTGGTAAAATTTACATAAATGTGTCTGTTTGCTATTTCAAACTAACAGGTAACATATTCTATACAATACAATAGTTTGAACCGAATGCATATGTAAGAATATACGGTAGATAGATAAGTATAACAAAAATATTTTTCTGGTTAATCTCTGAAATGGATGGACCGATTCTGACGGGATTTTAACCTGCAGATAGCTGATATCAAAATGAGTAACATAGGCTACTTTCGCATTGGAAAAATAATTAGGGTTACGTGCAAAAAAATGTAAACCCCTGGAATTGTTAACAATATCCAAGATTCAAATAGAGAAGTAATATTTTATAATAATTTCACGCGGATGAAATCACGGGACACAACTAGTCAATCATATTTCAGTAGTGTTAAGTGAAAAGCACTAAAATAACGTTCTATTTCATTGGAAATAGTTGTTACAGAAGAATTAAGTGCTTTAGTTGTTTTTTGGGAACAACTACTGACTATTATTTGGTACCTATGTACTTTTAATAAGTTATGAGTTTATGAGGCTTAAGGAGCATGCGTTTTTCATACAAAGGTAATATCAAAATAATATGAAAATCAAACATATTCGTAAGGTCATCATCATCATCATCATCAGCCTATAATGTTCCCACTGCTGGGACACGGCCTCCTCTCAATGGTAAGGTAGTGTGTATAAATTTCGATTGTATTATAGAATATCTATGTTCCCAAATAAATATTTTGAAAGTATACAATGATATAAAGAGGAGATATGAGGAATTTAAAATATTCTATTGAAAATTTATTTCTCTCATAACTCTTGTTTAAATCTGTACATTCAAAATATGTGTTTGAGAACCAATATATTTTGTAATCCAATCAAAATAAATACACCCTACCTTAAGAATATGTTTGATTTACAAATTATTTTGGTAATACGTTTGTATGAAATTCGCATGCTGCGCAAGCCTCTTAAAATATTTATTAGGTTTCAAACCCAAAAATAAGCCTGTTCAAATCTTGAATCATCATCTATCGTGATCTTCAAGATTTTTGTAACGAAAAACGATACATGTTTCATTTGTATTGGTCCGTACGAAGAGATATTATCGAAAGGGCAAGGACCGCTTTTGCGATTTTATCTGGCACTTACTATTACTGCCCTTTGTTTTTCATATGTATATTGTAACAGTCATCGACCGTCTAAACACTCGGAGTGAACACAGCCTAAGTAATTCTAATTTGTATGTTAAAAAGAGGCAATTTTATGCGTAACAGGCTAAAAAAGCAACGACAAATACAGGTGGTAGCGTGTTCCGGGTTCTCTGTTACGATGTTATCACAAAGGTTCATACGAATGTTAATTAAATCGTACTAATATTAGTTTGTGCCACGTTTTGGGTCAAACGCTTGACTGATTGGCATCAAGTAGGTGTTTTTTTTTCGGATGGGAAATCATCAAACGACTTCTCCCACTCTGGGCGGAGCGGCAGGGAGTGTCAGACTTTTACTGACTAAAACACATCCATGTTCCTTCCTCGCCCTTTGTGTTCCGGGGCCACGATATCTATTTCGAACAGTCCCGCAGCCCCGGCAGGAACTAGCTTTTACCTGCGTCTTCGCTCGGGTGGATGTCGGAATTTATTTCACGGGAACGTACTACCAGACTGTCTCGTTGGTCTAGTGGTCACAAGTACGATGGCTGAGAATAAGGTCCTGGGTTCAATTCCCCGGTCAGGCACAGCGTTATTGGGTTTTTCCATGAGGTATTTCTCAGTGCAGTGACGGGGTCTGAATTTGTGACCGGAAGTGAAAACTAAGTAATCTATATCTACTACGGGTTGTGCCCCGCGCACGTCTAAGTGGTGCTACGCCGTAGCGGATCAGCTATGAGTGCTAGAAAGCATTAGGTGACGGTCACGCGATATGATATGATTTTTGTTCACCCAAAATTGCTCAACGCGCCTAAAGGAGTTTTCACTTCAAAAACAAAACGATCACACTCGCATTGGGTTCTTTATGCAATTAGTATGGATTGGCCGCTTATGAAAACTTTATGTGTAATGTTTTGAAAATACATATTTACGAGTATAACACTGCTTTACCCAGAAAAATATAGCTTACTGCCCTTCTGTGTAACAAATATATTTGTTTAATAGTTTTTGAGCACGCGACCATGGATAATTGGTGTAGAAATGCCTTGTTTTCTAGAAAACAATTGTTTTGTGTTTGTCGGTGAAATAGTTAAAAGGTGTTGTGATTGAAAGTGACGTGCCTGTTGTAATAAAACTTGTTTTGTTTAAGGGGGTGGTATCTGCTAACGAGAGGTTTTCTCCATGTAACTCCTCTTTGACGAGTGAATGTAAATGTGCAAAAAAAAAATATGTTGCAACAAACTTTTAATTTGTACTATTGAAATAATTCTAACTTTATTATTACAAGATGAAAAAAATGTTCAAAGTAAAGCATTTTTTCTTTGAAATTTCGTAACTACTCTTATACGGCATTAAGTTTTAGTTTTATTTTTACACACAAATATTTGTCGCTATCTTTTTCACAAAGTGTACAATTGGAATTTTGATCTAATGATTTATTAGGCTACAATTAAATAAAAACCACTCATTTCGCACTATTCGGCCCTCTGTGACTGACGTAACAACCACTTAGTAGTGCAAGCTGATTAGAACTTTATTCTAACAGTATTTCAAACGAAGTTTGAACCACCATAAATAGAGTTGCAAATTTAGCAGATACCACAGCCTTAAGTGGAAGAGACAGGTTTCGACAGTCAAAGCGAACGGTCTGTTTAAATCGCACTTCCATTATAAATGTGAAAGTTTGTGAAGATGGATGGATGGATGAATATTGGTTACACTTTCACGCAAAAATACGTAACGGATTTGGCTCAAACGTAGCATACAGATAGCTTATAACCTGGATTACCACATGAATACTTTTTATCACGGTACTTTTTATCCTCTGAGACGATTATCGACCTCTAGGCGGGTTAAGCTGCGGGCATAAGCTAGTACTGCTATATGTAGTGAAACCAACCGCTCACTTAAAGAATTGCCAAACTTAAGTGGCAGTGGGCAGAGCATATTGCTCGCAGAACGGATGGCCGATGGGGCCGAAAAAATCTGGAGTAGCGACTGCGAACCGGAAGACGATGCGTTAGAAGACTTCCCACTAGGTGGACCAATGACCTGATGAAGGTTGCGGGAATCCGTTGGATGCAAGTCTCACGAGACCGATAATTGTAGTCGACAATAGTATAATAATTGTCGGTTTGCAACTAATGACTGCAATACCTTAGGCCGACGACCCTCGGACGTGAAAAGATTCCGTCAGTGATTCGGCAGTGGCTTTCACCGAACTCTGAAAGCAAGTATAACCTAGCTGGGCTAGGTACCAAGATCATATTGTCCCACCTGCACAATTTCTATACGGCATTTTAATAATAATGTAAGATGAATAAACCATGTACTACATTAAAATGTGTTTTTAATTTATTCTGGACGCCTTTTCTATAAATTCATTTCTGTTATCTATTAATGGCTTCAAGTCATTCATATTCAATCAAAACATGATTTGAAAAACATTCTCCACTGAATAAAACATACATTAGTGCTGGTGAAACCGCGTGACGTCTGCTAGTGTTACATACACTAGTTAGTAAGCTAGGGCCGTGCTTATAATCCTTTAAAAGTTAAATTACGAGTACGTACCCACCTTATACGTTTAACTAAACGGACACAGTTCTTTGACCTCTTTACCCGGCGGTCCCTTTGTTAAAATTTTACCAAAACGACCCCAGGAATTAACCTTTAATTTGTAACTGGCTTAAAATAGAATTGCTTAGATTAGAACTTGTCGAAATATTTTGAATGGAAAGTGCTAGACTGGCTGTTTCTGCTTACGTGAAATAGTTATAGATTGAAATGGAGTTTCGTGTTGCATACTAATTAGGTACCTACAATTATATATTTTATGAAAATTACTTTAAGTCAGATTACATTTAGGTTTAGTTAGATGCAGATTATATACACGTATTTAGTACATCATTCTGAACCCAACTGATGACTGAATTAATGATGAATGAAATGAACATAGAAATTGTTTATTGGTAATTAAAAAAAAATGAGCTCTTTCCTACAATAGTCAAAATTTATAGAACAGCTCGGTACTGAGGTCCACTAAATCCATTTACCATACCACTCAAGTAGTGATTGATTGAGCTTACCGGTAGGGAAGCGTTGCTAATCTGCACCAATCAAGGAGGTGCCTGAGAGGTTCCAATTACTGTACAGCTGTTAGACAGTAGTAGTACCTGATGTTTGTAAGTCTAGAGATTTAATGGCCGTGGACTGTGTTGTCACGGAATTGTATTGTTTGGCAGATCGATGTTAGTACGTTTATTGGTAAAATTGGTTCGTGTTAACTATATTGTTGGACAGGTGTCAACAAAAGCTCCTCAACATTCTGTTCTTTATGTTTGTATTTACCTATGTTTCTCCTAAACTATTTTTCCGATTTTAATGATGAATAAGGTGTCAATCGATTTGTTATTGTATAGCCCGGGCAACATAGGCAATGTTTTTACCGACTTGAACAATAGGAGGAGTTAATTTTACATTGCAAACCCCAAATTTAATTAATCTGGTTTTTTCAGTAGTCGATTCAAAATCAATATCAAAGCATTTATTTAAAGTTGGCCAGGTACGAGCACTTTTCAATTGTCGAAACAACGATGAAAAATTACATTTTGCTACAGTCCCAGTCATAAGACACAAAAACTGTGAAAGTACTGAAAACAAAACAGAGATCACAGATTAGATATTACAGAGATGTCTGCGCCCGCGTCTATGTTCGTCAGTGTTGCCAGTGAAGTCATGGCACAGTTTGGTGAATAATATGGTTCCGTGGGGCGTAGGTGTACTAGTTTTTTCCCCGTATTTTATTATACTACACATTTATGTATTGTTTATTCGTCTACACTTTATTTTTTATTAATTATTTTAATCTTATCCGTATCTGACCGTGGCATCACTCTCACTTTGGGCCCTATCAGAATACCAGCGCTGTGGCGTTTTTGTTACAGCACCATGCTGAGATAGGGGCCTTTTGGCCTTGTTCAGGACCTTTCATTTCTTTTTATTTTTTTTTATTTTTTATCTATGTTTAGTTTTCAATATTCGTAAATAATGTTATTTTTTATGTGTTTTGTCCTGTACGGGCCAATAAATGCTTTTTCTTTCTTTCTTCTTTACTGTAGTGGTAATTTTCAGTAGTCGGGTTTCTTAGTTTTAGTATACCACACAAATTCTGGTACGGTGATATTAACTTTCATGAAATTTTGAAACTTAACATTATCATTCAAGAATCAACTAACGGGGATTGAATAACGTTAAAGTGGATAGTTGAGTAAGTACGCAATGCCAATTTAGTTTGTGCTGTCAACCCTATGTGGCTAACCCTCCACAACCTCACATGACCTGTCATTACACAGTGCAGTCCCATCCATATTTGATCAGCCACAGTTTAAACTAAACCTGGGGTTGACGTATTGATTGCCTCATTTTCAAGCTTTTAACTTGTCATGTGCTGGAAATCGAAGAGAAATATTTTTAAGACAATATTAAAATCAATTGTAACGGTTATCGAATGATACTGGTGACCTTTTTACACGACTGTGAAGGAAGTTTTTCGCATCTTATATGTTTGTTTTTTGTCCTCGTATCTTCCAGATGGATGAATGAATTTCGACGATTAGGGTTTCATTAGATTTGTTTAAAAAACTCAAGTGTCCCTAGATAGATAGTAAGGAAAAACACAGAATGGCGGTTTTTAGCCGATAAATTTTAAGTCCATCCCTGAAACAATTCGTTGACTGAAGTAACGAGATCTCTTTGACAACAATAGTAGCTTACGGTTGACTATTTAAAACGAAAGGTGAGCTCCGCTGGGAGTACCCTACCACCCACCAAATCATTTCTTCTACAACCCATCTAGCTGCTTATAGTCAACACGACTGAGTATGGGTCCTGTTATTATCACAATTGTCACCTGACAAAAATATTAAACACTAATTCCTAATTTATTTCAAACAAACTCAGTTAGTAACATATTAACCGTACCTACTAAGAATAAAAATACCAAATTACATTTATATTAAGGCCAGAGCTCATAAAATAATAACAAAGGTTCTCAAAACATCGCCATTTACATTTTAAATCAAGCCTTAATATTTTCCGCACGAAAGCGCTAATCTCTAATGTTGAAACATTAGCAAGAAGTTTGTGAGTGGCCTAAATCCGTAGCTTTACAACTGCCTGTAATAACATTATGATAACTAAAGCTTCGGGAGGAGCTCGTAACTAAAATTAATCTCAGTCGCATTCGCAGTTAGGCTGTGCTTGATTAGGTTGGTCTGTGGATGGGTGACCGCCTGTCACTTACCGAGTTTCCTCCGTGCCTCGGAGAGCACGTTCAGCAGTTGGTCCCGGCTGTCATTTGTAGATCTTCGACAGTCGAATCGTTACAGGTAGCCACTGGCTCCAAAAAGTCTGACTACCAGCTTATCAAGGGGTATCGTATTACCCAGTACTAACTGGGTTGTGGAGGTCAGATAGGCAGTCGCTCCAGGTAAAATACTGGTATTCAGCTACATCCGGTTTGACTGGAAGCCGACCCCAACGTAGTTGGGAAAAGTCTAAGCAGATGATGATGAACTAAATCTTCCTCTTGACTCCGTACTCATAGCTGGTTAATTTCAGTTGGCTTTATGCGTGGTTGAGTCACTCGGCAATGTTCGGCTTTTGTCAACATTATCACGAATAAAGATTGTCAGATTACTTTTATTGGTTAAGTTTTATTTTCGCATGAATTTGTTATTGGTTTTGTTATAGTAGTTTCGTTGGGAGTGGGGACGTATTCGTTGTAACTGAAAT
Source organism: Xestia ashworthii (assembly GCA_950022955.1). Lineage (NCBI taxonomy): Eukaryota > Metazoa > Arthropoda > Insecta > Lepidoptera > Noctuidae > Xestia > Xestia ashworthii. Next base: position 12,262,738 of record OX465570.1, on the reverse strand, counting down.
CATAGGAATATAAAGTGGGTTAAAGCTTTGCAAAAGAAAAAGAGAACAAATGTGGGGTTAGAGGATCCTGTTTAAGATCTGCAATGTCAAATGAAATTAACTAGCGACGCTTCATAGATGTTAGGCTATCCTATCCATGTCTAAACATATTAAAATAAACAATTTTGTTAGGGTCGGCTTCCAGTCTCACCGGATGCAGCTAAACACCAGTATTTTACATGGAGCAACTGCCTATCTGACATGCACAACCCAGTTCGTATTGGATAATACGATACCCCTTAAGTATCGTATTATCCAGTTCGTATTGGATAATACGATACCCCTTAAGTATCGTATTATCCAGTTCGTATTGGATAATACGATACCCCTTGGTTAGGCTGCCTATATCGACTGTCAGAGATTTATAAACGACAGTCGGGACCTACGGCTTAACGTGGTTTCCGAGGCACGCAGAAAACTTAGTAAATTTTCAATCTCAAGTTGCAAATCTTCGAGCCTCATGAGACATTATATTGTATCACAAAAGTTATTTAAGGTGCAAACGGGCCTAAAACCCACAAAATAAAATTAATGTTAAATCCAGCCAGTTTCATTGGCATAACTTGACATAATGACGTCATTTATAACACAGAAACGCGACGGGACGCCCCTCAATTTTGTTGTTCTATTTTTTAATACAAAGAGGAAAACTTATAATGGAAAACTCGCTATCTATATCATAAACGAGCTTCCTCGGGAAACTTGAACTCCGTGCGAAGTAGCAAGAAATAGTTCCGTAATACTTTACTTAAGGTAATTTTGCATCCCGAAGCTCTTGAATATGTTAGTTTGGTGTAAGTTGTATTTAGGTAAGGTTTTTATAAGTTTTGACTTCGCTTCCTAACTTCCATAACAACTTTTGTCCTCTATTAAAACATTTCGGGAAAGAATGTTGAAAAATCCGTTCTCATTAGTGCGCAGCGTCATTTTATAACATATATCAGAAACGTGGTCGTTAAGGGTGCATAACAGACTATAAAACTAAACAACTGTCTGTGTCTTGAGACCGACATTCTAAATGCGAAAAAAAAACAGTTTTCTATACAAAACTTCATTACCTCATCGATCTAAAGCTAAACGGAAGCAATTTCTTTAAAGTGATAACGTTACGATCAGAAAAAATGCATCGGTATATCAAATTGGGTACATTTAATTTTACGAGTAGTTCTGTGTTTTGCCGCCAGTAACAGATATCTGTTTGATTGAAGTGTTTGGACACTTGACTTTAAACAGGATTGAGATAAGGTTTTTGGTAGCTTATTGACATAACATTCACAGTACAGTTATTGACAGTACATTTTAGACACACCTATTATTGTTTTGCTGATAATGACGTCTAATCTCAGATGAAAAAAAAGACAGTTGCTTCTTGTACAAAATGTTAGTTTACTAATATGTCTCCTACTTGGGATACAACATCCATGAAAAAGCGATTTCCCAAAACTGCTTCAAGCACATACGATACTTGCAAGTTTTCAACTATTTCCGAAGTTCAATAAAAGTTATTTTGCACGTCTGGCCCATATATAAGGCGCGGGAATCCTTTATTGTCTCATGAGGGTCTTGATTTATTATGTCCCGTGTTGTGTCTGAACTGTATAGGTGCAACTAAGTGCTTTAAATAATATTGAGTCCCAGGAGTAAAGAATTTTAAGCAAAAATATATACTTTGCTACGAGAATTTCGTAGCAACTCGTAACGTGCTACGGCGTAGGAAAATTTTTCACTTATTTCTGCAACAGTTTTTAAAACATCTCGATAAAATAATAATGATTCAAAATTGTGTAAAATACGTAATTGTGAACATACGAGTAGTTGGGCAAAAGCTAGGATGGTGGTGGTTCGTGCCCTATTGATGCTGAATGCTTTACTAGCATCCACACCGGAGTGTGATTTATTTACCTCGTGATGGGTACCTATGTCGTGGTTGTTTGTGTTTTTGTGAGACGATGCATTCAAGATGACTTTTTTTTTGTTGTTTTTATATTTATCATTTCATAATGTATTAGTTAGTGTGTTCTTTCTTGTGGGTGTGTGTGTAGTGTGGTGTGTGTGTGTGTCTTTTAATGTGTGTTTTTTTTTCGTGTTTTGCCTGTGTAATAGGCATGAAGACAGTATCAAAAAATTGCAAATCTATTTAGTCTGTCAGTTAGAGTATTAGAAAATAATGGACACGTATTTTTTTGTTTTTGTAAATCAATGAATGATGACAAAGATAAAACGCATCAAAACTCGGGAGTGGGGGCTCGTGACGTCAGAACTACTACTAAAAATTATACAAAGGCGTGACGTTTTGAGAATTTTAGAAGCGTTGTATCTTCGTAATTTTGATTTACTTATGTAACAAAAGAAAAAATACGGGTCAAACATTTTTTGATAATCTAACTGACGGACTAAATACATATTTTTAGTCATCTACTCTATAGCTGCGTAAACTTAATGCTCTAAGTGAATAAAAAAAAAAACGAAATGTAAATGAAAATATAATCTCAAGCCCCATTCACATCGCAATATCATTCAACCATTTAACTTTTTTCACATAATCTCTATCATTTCCGTGTAAACACCTATTATTCCCCCATTTATCACGATCACGAAAACAATATCATCTTCCGTGATATTTTGTGTTCACCAAAAATCTTTTCTTCCCCGAAAAATACTGATCGTGCACCAAATAATACTGATCGTGCACCAAATATTAAAGTATCTCTGCCCCCATAATCGGGACTTAGGGCACCCCCGTTAGGTTAGTTAGGTTCCTTTAAACCCTGCACCCGGAAATAGGGGCCCCGCAAAGCGGGGCTCCGTCGACTACGCTTTAAGGAGAATATACAGTGTTTAATTGTTAAATAGATGCTCGTTATGACATATTTTAATTAACATATTTTGGTGCACATTCAGTATATTTGGTGGAACACACGCAAAATTAGGTAAATGAAATGGGAATAAATTGAAGTACTTTTAAATACCATCCTTTACTTAATACTACAAAAACAAAAGGGCGATGTAATGACCTACAGTAGACGAATGAACGTCGAGTTTCCGTGTAGTGCGAAGTCATTTCCTGAGCGACGTGGGACAAATTAAAGCGGGAGGTTCAACGAATGTGTGGATGTTTATGTAGGATAGTTATAAAGGGTGTAAAACCCCTCTTCACGAAGCCGAAAGGCACTTGTTTTCCCCATCATTGCGATCATTTGTTTGTTCTACACCATAGCTGGGAATCTTCTAGTTACGGAGATATTGGGGGTCAAAGTTCCAACTTTTCGACAGGTTTTTTTTTTAATACAAGTTTTTAATGTAAGATTTTTACTACGACCCCCAAACTATTCAATCCATCCATCAGCACAATATTTTAAGTGCGTTACATTGAGTTTTACCACAAATCATGAGTTTTCACCACCCAAAAAAGAAAGTTGTTTCCCAGCAATAATTTTTGCGTAAAATTACTTAGTTTGATGTACAGTATGCTTGGTTGACGGCTTCGTGATGAGGTGATTTACACCCTGTATATTAAAGTTCGATATTTTCACAAAATCACGCTTGTGATCGCCTAAGCGTTAAGCAGAGGCGTAGCTAAAGTACACTCCCAATTAGCTAGTTATGTTTAAGTAAGTGATAGAATGAATGCTATGATGTAGTTATTTATTAGCCTCGTTGGTCTAGTGGTGGCAAGCGCGACTGCTGAGCATGAGGTCCTAGGTTCGATTCCAGGGTTAGGCAAAGTTTTATTGGGTTTTACCATCAGGAACTTTTCAGTAGCAGCCATGGAGTATGTTTTAATTTGCGCCCAACCACACGTATCGGGACCTCACAATAGTTGAAAATCAAAGAAGATATCGCGTAACTGACAGTGTCAGTTTAACCTCTTAGCAAACTCAAACTCAAACTCAAACTCAAAGCATTTATTTCAACTAGACCATTACGGCACTTTTGAATGTCAAAATACAAATAAAATCAAAGCTACAGTCACAGTCACAAGGCATAATAACTTGAGAAAGTACTGTAGTTGCCCATTCCCTAGCGTAGATCTCTATGGAGAAGAACGGGCAAGAAACTCCATGGACACTCTTTTAAATCAATATATTTTTACAAAATCTTGGTTACATCATTCATGTGTGATTAGACATATATGTGAGAACGATGTAGTAAGACGTGCACATTAAGAGCGTCCAGAGAAAAGATTAAATCAACAATATAAAAAAAAGAAATTCAAATTAACCGTGGCAGCTAAGAGATGACCAGTCCCAACTGATAGCGCCCGTTCACGAACATGACGCATGTATCGGCGCCATTCAACTCGACCATATTGAAGGGAGCTAAATGACCCGACACACACGCCACCATCAGCGAGACATTTGAGTGAGCATGACATTCTCTCAGCCGCCAAGGCATATTCAAGTCAAAAAAAAAAGATAACTAAATGTAAATGGTGGCTTTACAGTACATAGAACTCACACAAATGTGCTATGCAATTATATAATATTACGAGATGGAATCTATACAATGCAAGGATATTTTACATTCTTCTGCAGCTTCCACAATAACGTAACCTGGGAATCAATTAGTATGCCTATGGTTGTGGAGCAGGACCAGCATTAAGCCAAGCATTTTTATCATTAATGTAATCCCCCAAATTATAATATGCTTGCCTACATAGTGTGCGTTTTATACAAGATTTAAATTTCGTCTCATTCAGTTGTAGAATGTGAGGAGGTATTTTATTGTAACATTTTAAACAGTACCCCATGAAAGATGAATCCACTTTAGCAAGCCTGAAACCTGGCTGAACGAGTTGGTCCCTATTTCTAGTATTATAGTGGTGTCTGTCACCTCTTTTACTGAATAAATGCAGATTTTTCCTAACGTACATGATGTTTTCATAGATGTATTGGCAAGGTACTGTCAAGATATTAATTTCCTTAAACAGTTCTCTCAGAGAATCGCGTCTACGTAATTCGTATATGGCTCTGATGGCTCTTTTCTGCAGAATGAATATAGACGTCCCCATAGTAAAATACCGTATGACATAATACTATGAAAATAACTAAAATAGACTAGCCTCGCGGTATCAATATCAGTAAATTGACGGATCTTTCTAACAGCATATGCAGCTGAGCTCAGCCGTCCTGCAAGAGATGTTAAATGAGGACCCCATTGTAGCTTTGAATCGAGCGTGATTCCCAAGAAAACTGTTTTATCGACAAATTCCAGTTTCTCTTGATTCAACATTATGTCACAATCACTACTTTTGACATTTGGTAGGGCAAATCGAATGCACTTAGTTTTTTTTCCCATTGAGTACTAAATTGTTAGCGGTGAACCAGTTATGGACCTGCAGTAGGGCATTATTTACATCGTCAAAATTAGTGGCACGTCTGTTTATCCTAAATATTAACGAAGTATCGTCAGCAAACAACACCATTTGCGGGTGGTTGTTAAATAAATGGGGTAGGTCATTAATATAAACTAAAAAGAGGAAGGGACCCAGAATCGAACCTTGTGGTACACCCATTTTTACTTTTAAACCCATTGAATTGACACCATTTATTTGTACTTGCTGCTGTCTATCATTCAAATACGACTTTACTAAACTAAGCGCAAGTTTACCTAAACCGTAATGCTCAAGTTTCAAGATCAGGGTTTCGTGATTTACGCAATCAAATGCCTTCGAAAGGTCACAAAAGATTCCTATGGCATCTTGTGCCTCTTCCCACGCAGTAAATATGTGTTTTAATAAAGTGACACCGGCGTCAGTTGTACAACGTCCTTTGGTGAAACCATACTGTTGTTCGTGTAATATTTTATTGGTGTTAAAATGGCAAAGCATTTGATTGAGCATTATCTTTTCAAACACCTTGCTGAAAACCGGCAACACGGATACTGGCCTATAGTTATTGGTGTCTTTACTGTCCCCGGATTTAAAAAGCGGTATTACCTTGCTGAATTTCATTAGATCCGGGAAGACCCCTTGATCCACGCACAAATTAAATATTGAGGCCAAATACGGCGCTACAGTCTCCATAATTGAGGTACAAGCTTTAATAGACATACCCCATAGGTCCTCGGTTAATTTGATCTTGATTTGTTTAAAAGCTTTTAAGACTGTAGTGGGGTTTATATGCTGAAATTTAAATTCATTTGGACAGGCTGAAACGTTTGCTTTTAATAAATCAATAGAGAGCAACGGAGAGGAATTTAAGGTCTCAGTAGTTTTAAGTGGGATACTGGTAAAGAAATTTACAAATTCTTGAGCAACTTCATTGTTGGAGCTGACAAGGCCACCTGAAGTCTCTAGTGTGAAGTCATTACTATGTTTTATATTTCTGTTTGTTTCACTGTTGATAATTTTCCAAACCGTTTTTATTTTGTTATCGGCTGATTTAATTTTATTGCTAATGAATAAGGATTTGGCTACCTTGCAGGTGTTTTTAAAAATTTTCGAGTAATTAGCAACATATTTATTAAAAGATTCTGTATTGATGTAAGGCTTAAGGCCGTACAGCTCAAACAATCGTTCCCTACTTTTCCTAATACCCTGTGTTGCCCAGTCACTAAAAATAAACTTTGGGCCAATAGTTTTGGTTTTCTTTTTTAAAGTGTTATTGAACTCAGTGTGCACTACCGAAAAGAATTCTTCATACAATTCATTTACATTGTTTCTAATATGGCCTGGTATATTTAGCTTGCTAATTAAATTATTATTAAACTTTTCTAACTTGCTGGGTGTTATTTGTCTGGTCTGAATCTGAATTCTTTGTAATTGTTTATTGTACGCGAAAGCAACTGTCTGCCCGCTGTGATCTGAAGGAAGGTAATTTACGATAGATTTATCTAGGTAGTCGCAGCAACAAAAAACATTATCAATACATGTAGCAGTACTTGTGGTAATTCGGGTTGGTTCTGAAAAAACGTTTGACAAATTAAAAGATTTAAAGAGACTTAAAAATCTACAGCTGTTTGCATTATTCTCTAAGATATTAACATTAAAGTCCCCACAGATTATTATTTTTTTATTACCAGTTACAAGTTTTGCTAAAGCATCTTCCATTACTGACTCAAAGATAGAGTAGTTCAGGTAATTAGGGGGTCTGTAAACGCACACTATTACATGCTTATCTAGCTCAACACAAGATAATTCAATACTATGTTCAACCGATAGATCGACAATATCATTACGAGACTTAGATTTAATGCAATTTTTGACTAAGATTAATGAACCCCCACGCATCTTAGATTTACGGTTAAAGCAACTGCTCACATTGTAATTCTCATAATTTATTTGCATAACTTCGTATTCTTTCATCCAATGCTCAGTTAAACAGATAATATCAAACTTAGTTTTTTCTAAAAATAGTTCTATTTCTAATTGTTTGGAAGAAAGTCCCTGAATATTCTGGTGAAACAATTTTAAGGAATTCTGCTCAGCCCCTTTTTTACAATTAATTGATTGAGAGCTAGAAGATACCTCGAAGTTGTTGACGAGTTTAACTAAAGTTTCACTCGTACCTTCTATTGTCTTAGTGACTAGTTTAAATCTAAATTAATATGTGTATAATTAAAATTAGTATAATTACTAATTTCAGTAGACCTATTTACAGAAAACTGCGACATACCACATATGTCTGAGTTTATACTAAAAGCTAATAGCCGAGCTATTTGACGTCTAAAACTAATAGGCAAGTACGCATTACTCCTAGTTGACTTCAGTTTCTGAACGAAACTGTTAGTGTCGAAAAATGTCAACCTGTCACTATAGTGACTAGCTAATAAACACATGCGATTGTTCAGGTTATGGATGTAATGATTTTGCCTGGTTGACAATTTCTGAAAGTATGGAAAGGCACAAAGAATTATTTTCTTACAATTTAGTTTCAACAGTTGAGTGACATTGTCAGTGATATCTATACATATAATAAAATCGTTGAGACCAAAAATTCTGTACATTGAAGATTTCAAAAAAAAAATCGACCAGGGTGACTTAAAATAAGTAACTGAACAAATTAAAACCATTTTTAAAATTTTTGTTTGTTTGTTTGTTTGTTTGTTTGTTTGAACGCGCATCACGTAAAAACTGCTGGACGGATTTTGATGAAAACTTCACTAATCTATTTAAATAAACTCAGAATAACATTTAGGCTATAGAAATTATGGAAAATTTTGGATAAAGGGGGTGAAAAGGGGGGGTAAAGTTTGTATGAAAAAAAAATTTTTGATTGTTCTAGAATCATGAAACTCAGAGTAAATACTTATTATTAAAAATAAATAAATACCTGTTTCAGCATTTTTAAAAAAATTCACCCAACGACGTAAAAAAGAGGGTTTTGTGTTTAAAATTAATTAACTTCATACACCTATAGAATAAAATCCAATGAAGTGTAAACCTTTAAAAGTTGCTACATATACTTCAAATCTAATACAAGTAAATATAATTTCTCAGTTTCCTTGAAATTTGATTTTTGAGGTGAATATTGAATACGAACAAAATAGCGATTTAATGACTGACGATTTAGCTTTAGTGACTCATGAATCAACGCACAGCTTATACCGCTGATCGCAGAGACCTGAAACTAGCAAAGTGTGTTGTATGATGTAGGCATCCGGTATATATGAATTTTCCAAGATTGAACCCATAAGGGGGTAAAAAAGGGGGGCAAAGTATTTAAGAGACAACGTGATTCCTTGGTCCAATCTACTTGAAATTTTGCATAAACCTTTTAACAGAATTGATGGAAGACGTGTTTCGTATTTTATTGAAATGAACCCCTAACGAACAATTATTTTGGCCATGGCGCTGATTTGCTTCGAAGTTGATATAAATACTCAAAGCTTTTGATTTAAACTAGATTTTATTTTGACACATGTTTGAAAACTCAATTCGATTTTATTCAAAAAGGTTGAACTCACATAAAACCTTGGTGCTAATACTCTAAAATTGGAATGTCTCGAAAGTCACCGTATTATATTTGAAGGTTTCAAAGCTTTAGAGGTTATGCACTATTAAGACACGGCCTCATGAGACGTAGAGTAAAAAAATTGAAAAATTTTACACCTATGTGTGCAGCCGCCTGGAGTGAGCCAGCATGGGCCAGCTTTCGAGGGAAGCCCTTATTTGGAAAACCATAAGTATGAGCGATTAATGCAAAGATTTCCGAGAAATTAAATTGTTACCTACTTGAATCTACACAAATATTATAAAGCTGAAGAGTTTGTTTGTTTGGTTGAACGCGCTAATTTCAGGAAATAGTGGTTCGAGTTAAAAACATATTTTAGTGTTGGACAGCCCGTTCATCAAGGAAGGCTAACATCACCAATAGGAGCGGAGCATCAATGAGAAAATTCCCAAAAACAAAGATTTATTCCTTTTTCTTGGCTTCCGTTGCACGTACGAAGGAATTGTTCCTCTTAAGCATTAAAAAAAAAGTCCGCGATAGCATATGTCCATTTTTGAAGGTTGACTCACACTTTCTCTAACCCTCACTCGCAGACGAAGTTGCGCGGGTCAGCTAGTCATCAATATTTATGTTCAAACTGTTACCAACAAATATTGTTATAATAGCATTAGGATCTAATTCCTTCCTAGTAATGGATGAAATTATCTGGTTGTAAGAAGCCTGAGGTGTACAATCATTCTGAGAAGAATGACTCAGATTGTTACTAATTAATTTTCCTAACCCTATTCCTAAACTATCTGAAAACATAATGGAGCAACCACATTTAGTACTACAACACAGGGGTGAACTACTTTCTGTGTTTCCTACCGGTGATGACCCTTGTACATTGTGTAGTGAATTTTGAATGGGTATACAGTCCGGAGCACTGCCCAACCGAACTGGGTCCTCCATTACCTCAGGCAAGAGAGTGACCGGGCTGGATTCCCTTTGTGATGTACATTGAGTGTTGTTGAAGGTCATCATGTCTACACAGTCTGCATTACTATTACAACTATTGACTAACTCATTTGCAGCGAGAATATGTTCTTTAATTTGTTTTTGAGAGTTCACATACTTAGCATAACATGACTGTAGTTGACGCTCTAGTAGTTGAATGTCAGACTGTAAGTTTTGAGTGTCTATTTCATAAAACTTCTTACTGTCCTCTAATTTAGTTTGATAATTTCTTAACTTGTTTATAAGAAAAACACGTTCCTTTCTTAGTTTAATGTTTTTGGAACTATGTTTTTGTTGCTTTTTAAATTTATTGCATTTCTTTATAATTCTATTTAGTTTTGCATATTTCTTTATTTTATTTTGGCTTACTTTATAAGTACTACTAGTGTATTTCAAAATAGAATCTTCAGTAAGATCTATTGTTGTTAAAGAATGTGGGTTGCAATTTGAATTTAACAATTGATTATAAAGGTAATCTGTTTCCCTAACCTGAGTACATTCTCTTTCTTTCTGAAACTTAATAATTTGTTTGTTAGCATGGAGCAGTTCATCTTCTAAGTCCCTAACTTTACATAAAGCCGTCTCATAATAGTTACTGCAGTCGTTGAAACCATCTGTGACCACCCGCAGTTTGTCCCGTTCATCAACAACCTCCATGTATTGTTGGTGCAGGTCCACTAGCTCCCGTTTCAAGCTAGTGTTTTTGTGAACGACTTTCTCGATTTCAACCTCATGTTCCTCTCTATCCAATAACAGCTGCTGACATTTGCTGTTTGATTCCTTAAGTTCATCAAGGGCCGTTCTCAACTTAGTTTGCAACTCCTGGGTAGTAGCCTTACGGGTCATCACAGGCATGGTTTCAGGGAATAGGACTGAAAGTAGAAGTACAAAGAATGGTGAGAACTAATTGAATGGACAAAATTAGGAAAGCTAGAAATTAAAGGAGAAAATGAGAAAAGAGTGGAATATGTGATTAATAAACTGGTAACTGAGGTAGGCTTATGAGTCTTACACAAAATACTTTAATAAGATGATTTAATTAAGTTAAAGTTACAATGATTTATGTCTTTTACTTTTTTCATAAAGTGGGTACCTAGGACTCTTGGCAAAAAATTATTGGACCATACTGACTAAAAATGCTAAAAATTGATAAAAAATAAGCAATGTTCTCTATTGTTCTGTGTTAAGTTGATTAAATAGATAGGTAGATAGTTACAAAATTAACTTATTACTTACAAACTACTACTACTCATTTAACAAGTGATAACTAACACTGAACCAAAGTTCAACTACAAAAATAGTGCCAGATTAATCAGAATAATGATTTGAAAGCTATTTATTTACTAATGTGAGATATATAAACATTAAAAGGAAACAATTATACTCCCCAGATTGATCCACTGGAACATCAGCTGTTCGTGATGTAGGTTACCGGTTGAGGTAGGCAACCAAACACTATGTTTTATAGCGTATTTTTTCGTGAAAACAATAATCCTGGGTATTTATGCACTTAGCAGTATTTTAATTACAATAATACATGTTTTTTACACTTAAAATTAATTAAATCTAATTTTAAATTACGGAGCGAAATTTTGACATGTCACTCAACCAGTGTTGCCCATTCATTTTCAGTAGGTTCTTTGGTTTCAGCAGTTACTGAAACCAAAGAATGGGGACGTCATGCCATCGGTCTCGACTATCCTCCCTGACAGTTAGTAGGGCACTCCATTTCTCCCGCTTCTCCCGTGGGTATCGTAAGGGGCGACTAAGTAATTATCTCAAGTGAACGTAGGTACAGCAAGCAGCCAGACAAACATTCGTGTCAAATTACGGCCATTTTCATTAACTTACTAGCCGGTTTCGGTAGGTTACTATCTCTTTCTGTATGACATTTTGCTTATAGGTACTGGCCGGTAAGAAGCAAAACGTCACAGAAAAGCTTTCTTTTTTCTATGAATCAAGTGACAGTTAGGTGACGTGGATAGGATATTCTATGTTTATAGAAACACGAATAGCTACGGAAGTAGGCATAATAACCAACAGATGTACGTAAGTAAGTTATAGAAGACGGACGTAATTGTCAGAAGAATCAAAAATTGAAATATTCTAATAGGCCTTATAATAATTGTGTACTTACGAGTATCTATTACAGATTTATCTCACATCGCCAGTAGATTTCCTATAGACGTATTGTTTTAGCACCTTTAATTTAACTTGTTTGTCAAACTTTATCTAACCAATGTTTATTGCTTTGTGTTTCATGATTTACGCCATAATAGCTGAACAGATTTCGATAAGCATACGGATACAACATAATCTGGGTTAGAAAATTTTATCTCAAAACTATGCTCTAGCGGAACTATTTCCAACCTCAACGACGGCAAAATCGCACACAGAATTTAGCCCGAGTTAAATAAAAAAAAACTTAAAATAAAAAATATGGCAGCCACATGAGACAAAACTCCAAAAGCTTATCACCGATGATTGATCGTACCTAATGGCGTGAAAGGGATTCACCATTAATCAATGTGTGTAACGTAGAATGGAATCACTCAGGCGGGAGGTGCGTGGAAATGGCCGACAATGGCCTACGATGGCCGTAATGGACAGTTTAAGGCTATTTATGGACTCATTGTGTTCTTGTGGTGAACATAAGGAATTTGTTGGCACTTGTCTTTCCTCTACATTTTCTTGTAGGCACCTATTCTGGTTTAGGTAGTGATCTTTGCTGTTATTTTTATTATAACTAAGCACAAACAGTTACAACGTATTCAGTAGTGTAGTAAATCAATCTGAACCCCACACATAGAACGTTCTCAACGGTAATTTAAAACATTCTGCTGTTTCCTACAAAAGTGCTATCAGATATGCAACAGCTATTTTTTTTAAATTACCGCTATTATCCACCCTATATGTATAGTGCTTAAGTTTAATATTGTTATTTGAAGAGCATTAGGTAAATAGCTTTTGTAAAACAGAACGGATATTTTAAGACATTATTTTCTCATGAAAACAATGTCTTAAAATATCCGTTCTGAGACCGATTGTGCAAAATAAGGGGTTTATCGATTTCTAGAAATTATTCTCTAGCGTAAGATAGTTTCAGTTGAAATACCAATATTGTGTAATATTAATAATTGGAAGCAGCTACCAGCAAAGTAGAGAAAAAGCTAGGCACACGATGATACGACGATAATACAATAACGAACATACTTTTAACTAGATCAACAACTGCCTTATTTAATAAAAAACGTAAGTACAAGTAACACCAAAAAAATGAATATAAATTAAATCTGTTTACCATTCATTTATGCAGGCTTAGAAATTTTGAGGTTCGGATAAAAAAACCGTTGAATTTTAAACAGAAAAAAAACCGCGTCCGAGTCTTTTCAGAATCATGAATAAGTTGCAAAAATGTAAGGGAACCGTTCAAAAAGAAACGTGGCATGTTAATTTTGGAATAGCACCCCCTGAATTTTGTAACAATAGGTGTAAATTAATATTAATTTGCGGTCTGTTTTAACAGTTTCTGAACAAATTAAGCAATTACGTTTTTACACTTTGTTAATTGAGTAAATTAAACTGTGCGGAGTATGATTAAATAATAGACGTGAAAAATGACAGTCTTGCTGTTCTCACTGGTGCTTAACGTATTATGGCATGAAGACACAAAATTGTTCTTCTTCGTGACGATGATTTCCATTGATATTTATTTCAAATTGTTTCGACCAGAATTCAGCCATGTCGACGGCGTTGACACAAAGAGCAGGTCAGGAGGTGAGCCATGGTTTGAGATGAGGCTCCGCAGTCGCAATCAGCTATATCGGAATATCCCCACCGGACCAAGTTGAACCTGCAGCAGCCCACCTGGCTACTAAGTCGGTTTAGAGTCTTCCAGGTGGACCATGAAGACAAAATAAAGTATTTTAACATTTTACTTTATCGATAATAATTATCTTGTGCATACACTCGTATTTTTCCTTCTACACGCATTACATTGAGTCATACCGTAAAACGTGATTTTTCACCCCAACTAAAAAAGTCGTTTCCCAGCATTTTTTTTGCGTAGAATAACTTAGTTTGATGTACAGAATAAATAAATAAATATCGCTGGACATTAACACACAGCGCCACCTAGTGCCACACTAAGCAAGGCTTGTGTCGTGGACATCAGGTAGTTGATATACTACATATATACTTTTTTGTTTGTAAACACAATATACTTATTATACATATAAACATCCATGACTCGGAAACAAATGTCCATGCTCATCACACAAACATTTGCTCCTACCGGGATTCGAAACCAGGACCCTAAGAACGTAAGGCAGCCTCACCACCACTACGCCATTCGGGTCGTCAAATGCTTGAATGCTTGTTTGACGGCCTAGTGGAGGGTTTGTTTACACCTTCTAAATGGGTCTTGGGTCTCATGGTTCATGTCTCTCTCACTCTGTTATTACAAAGGGTGTAAAACATTTTAACGCAGGCACTTGGTTTTCCTGTCATTGCAATCATGTTTTTGTTCTACACCATACCTGGGAATCTTCTAGTTAATGAAATATTGGGGTCAAAGTCACAACTTTTTGGCAAGTTTTCTTTTAAATAAAAGTTTTTAGAGTAAGATTTTACTTGAAACACCTCCACGACCTCCGTACTATTTATTCCATCTATCAGCACAATGTTTTGAGTGCGTTACATTGAGTTCTACCACAAAATATGTTTTTTTACCCCAAAAAAATGTTGTTTCCCAGCAATATTTTTTGCGTGAAGTTACTTAGTTTGATGTACAGAATGCTTGGTTGACGGCTTCGTGATGAGTCTGTTTACACTCTGTAGAGTATAGAAGACCTACACTACGACAGCGACATAAACGATTCGAGTTTATACAAGGTTGTCAATATGGGCTCGAAGTCAACACCTATCAGTTCCGAGAACAGGTCACCGACTCCGCACGACATGTCGGTCGATTCCCGGTAACGTCACATTTGTACCTATATTGCGTTTGGACACGACATGTTTATTGGCGTTATCGATTATCTGTGATTGAACATAAAGAAGATGGGTGTTTAGTATTTTTATGTGCGAAAGTATTAGTCGTTGCCGGAACTGCTGAGCATGACGGCCCGGGTTTGATTCCAAGGTTGAGCATAGTGTTTCTCTATCAGAAACTTTCCAGCAGTCACGAAATTTGGATTTTGCCCGGTTGATGGCAATAGGTCCCCCCCCATTTACATGGCACTTAACGATTATGGTTTTATTTTATGTTTATGTCTAACGTATGCCCCCCAATCCGGCTGCTGTTGGTCCCGGCTGTCATTTGTCCATCTTTGGCAGTCGCTACAGGATGTCAGAGGCCCAAAAAGTTTGACAACCAATCTTACAAAGTGATATCGTACTCCCCAGTATTAACTGGGTTGTGGATGTGAGATAGGCAGTCGCTCCATGTAAAATACTGGTATTCAGCTGCATCCGGTTAGACTGGAAGCCGACCCCAACACAGTTGGGAAAAGGCTAGGCAGATGATGATGTTTGTATGCCCAATGAGCTGTGAGCCACTTTGTGGAGCCCTGACACAGCCACAAGGAAGGGTTGCACTCTTCGCAGAAGATGGCGGAATGAGCTGGATAAAACCACTGATCCGAATGAGCCCTGGACCGGAAGAACTGACTACTGTCCAACAGTAAGATGATGATGTATGTAGAGAAAATGCACTAGCAGAAATAACCCCCGGAAGTACACACGAAGGGAATTTGTTAGTTAGTTTGTTACGGAAAAGCTGCCGCAGCAGTGAGCAGTACAAATACCGTTTTCTGAAGTCTTCATACCACTAAATGACTGTATTCTTAGTGCAGCTCCAACGACACTGTGGCTTTTCAAGCATCCACTCTAGCTGACCACATAATTATGTTAAGCGCAGATTTCTTCATTTTGAGCAAACGGACTATTTATTATTCGGGGATATCATGGTGCCTTTTGAGTATCGGGACTATTATTCGGGGTAAATATGGTGCATTTTGAGTATCGGGACTATTATTCGGAGTAAATATGGTGCATTTTGATTATCAGGACTTATGTGGGCACGAGTTTTCTGCACTCCAGACTCGAGGGAAATAATACTCAGAATTTTACATTTAAGCTTGAAAAGAATATGGCAAAACAATAAACTTTCTCAGTACAATAAAATTCAATTATCTTTGGAGGTGTTTAGCAAGAGGTGTTCAACTTTTCAGATTCGAAATTAATTCGATAGGCTTTTTGATCACAGTATGAAATTAAATCGTCTGGTTGAATCATTTCACCCGTACACGTCATTAAAGTTAGCAATATTATTAACTAGTTTAACTAGGAACCTCTAGGCTCCTTCATATAATTGCAATTTCAGAACAAAACTCAATACATTCTACAAAATTAATACTTAGCCCTGATTTGAATTTCAAATAAAAGCTCAAGCGAATGTAAATCCATTGTTATAATTATACTATTGGAACTCCAGAAACCTACAATTTAGTTAGTAGTTTCAATAACTTCTGAATTACGTGCATGAGTTCATAAATACAGAGGTTGATTCTCAAACCGTTCGTAAGAAACAAATGTACAATGATTTTCCATAGGTTTTTTAGCCATATCTTAGATGAGTTTTGTAATGAGTGTTTTTCTACACAGCACTGGTTCTAAACCTCTAAACCATATATACCTAAGTTTTACGGTAACTAAAGATTGATTTCATTATAAACATCATTTCAGACGCCAGACCAAGTGTCGCCACATTGTCTGGTCCTGTGCGACTCGCATCCAGCGGTCTCCCGCAACCTTCGCCAGGTCATCGGTCCACCTACTGGGAGGTCTTCTAACGCATCGTCTTCCGGTTCGGAACTTTTCGGCCCCATCGGCCATCCGTTCTGCGAGCAATGTGTCCTGCCCATGTGCTTAGGTTTGTTCAAGTATTTAGCGAGGTTGATAAGTTTAAGTATAATCGCTCTATCTACTGCGTGTCAATGACTATGTTTTCGCCAGTCACTTGTAGTCGCTACTCGCCAGATCTAACTAATGTTAATCAGGATAATCGATGGACATTTTTCACAGTGGCACGCTAAGCAACGAGGCTTGTGTCGTGGACACCAGATAGATAGTTGATGTACTACATAGATATTTTTTGTTTTGTAAATACATACTTAGAAACATCCATGACTCGGAAAAAAAATGTCCATGCTCATCACATAAACATTTGCTCCTGATTCAAACCCGGGACCCCAATAACCTACGGCATTGTATGGGTATGTGGTATAATGTTTATACATTTCAGTCTAAGACATCAAGGTGTGAATATTTTATCACGTAATGACCTACTTTATTATTGATATACTTAGGTGTGCTCACGAACGAGGAAACATTGTAGTGCTATGTCGACGGCTATGGGGGATAGTCTACCGAATTTCAATAACCATTTTCGATGGCCATTTTCATAACTAAAAGGTATCGGTAGGTTGATCTCTGTCTGTGTTCTATTTTGTTTACCGACCAATAGAAACATGACGCCACAGAAAAGCTTTCTTTAATTTTTGAATGAATAAAGATACAGGTAGGTTACACGGATAGGACTAACTTTGTTTATAGAAACACCGATAGCCACGAGAGAAGACATTTTAACTGACAGTTATCGTAAGGCGTTCTCTCTTGTAAAATTGTCGTGATCGGCGTTTAGGCGCAGAATGTCCAATTCGCAAAATGTCCAGCGTTCGAAAAATGTCAAATTCGCAAAATGTCCATTTCGCAAAATGTCCAATTCGCAAGGGGGGTCAGCCGAAACCGCGGTCGCTGCCTTCGCGATACTTTTCTAGATGACTGTCATGTATCTTCAAGTCACTTCCCAGCTTGAGGTCATGGGTTCAAATCCCAGGCCGGGAAAACTTTATTAGGGTTTTCGGTCATAATGAATGAAACAGTTGTTGTAGTTTTTTTTTTGTTTTATTTACCTCTTTTCTCTTTTGTTTAACTTTTATGTGTATATTTTTTATGTGTTTTATGTGTGTATTTATGTATCTATTCTTATATTTTATTTTAGTTTTTAATATTTTCTTACCTCTTTGTTTTTTGTTATTGCACCTACTGTGTATTGTATCTGCATCACCCTAAGGTAGACTGGTAGAAATGCCTAAGGCATTAAGTCCGCTTTTGTACCTACAGTTTTAACTTGTGCATAAAGTTTTAATAAATAAAAAATAATAAAAACAGCAGATTTTTTTCATACGTGTCCCACCTTATCATCATCATCAGCCTATTAATGTTCTCACTGCTGGGACACAGGCCTCCTCTCTATGAGAGGGAATGGGCTATAATCTACCACGCGGGCTCAGTGCGGATTGGTAGACGTCACATGCTTTTTGGTTAAAAAAATTGCCGGTTTCCGCATGATATTTTCCTACACCGTTTTGAGAGCATTGGTGATGAAATAAATTAAACACAACGTAATGCGCCTGTATGGGTTCGAACCCACGACTTACTGTTCGTAAGTCGGGGCCGCCACCACAGGGCCTCATACATTTTATTAATCTATTTCTAACCTTTTTGGCGTCGCGTCGCCAGTTTTCAGTCGCAACCAAAATATTCGCACTCATGCGACTCGTAAATCGTTTTCTGCGTCAAAATAAACTCAATAACATTTAAATGTTTAATTCAGTTAGCTACAACACTTCACGAAGTTAGGCTTACATAAAGGAAATTACTTTGAGAAGTAATGTTAAGTGAGCAAGTACGTAGTTCGTGTTAGGAAACTCATAAGTTATATTACTCCAAGACTGGAAATTTATTTTTGTGTTATTTTGTGGGAAAATGTTTAAGATAATTCTTTTGTTTCATGCTTGCGATGGGTCGATATCGTTTTAGAAAAGAAATGAAAAAAAAACCTTTATTTGAATTAAGACTTTTACTCTGAGGAATACCCCTAAATTCATGGCAAAACCATGTTTTTACGACTTCTGTATCATCATCATCATTCTCTTGCCCCAATTTCCAATTCATTTGGGGTCTGAGCAGCGTGTCTTGTTCTTCCATACTCCTCTATTTTTCGTCATCTCATCACACACTTCTTTTCTTACCATATCATTCTAAACACAGTCCATCCACCGTGTTTTTGGTCTTCCTCTACTCATATACTCATCCATATTCATACTCAAAACTTTCCTCTTTCCTCTGCATCACATGCCCATACCGCGACAACCGATTATTACTACACAACTTTTCAGTCACCAGCGCCACTTTTAGTCGCGGGACAAATTCAAGAGGCGTCGGACGGTGGCGTGGCGCGGGCGAGGTGATGGCGTGGCGCCGGCGTAGTGCAGACAAGTGCGCTAACGGTGTCAGAAAGGCGAGGCGCGGGTGCATTCTAGTCTTTAAAGTCTATATTGTCTTGCATTTTCGCCGTCTTGTTCTCTCCCTGTGCATGCAACTGCGGGTGCGCCGAGGGCGTGGCAGTGGCGCCCGCACCACGCCACCGCCGTCTCAGCATGTCTCGCTCCACACCTCTCCTATACATTTTGTATGAAATATCAAAGAAGTGGCGCTACGACCGCGCTGCGACCGCACCACACACGTCCGGCGCCTCATACATTCTCTTAAACACATACACATTTCTTCCTTTATCCAATCGCGTAACTCCACACAGCCCGCTTAGTATTCTCATCGCCGTGATAAGTATGCAAATGCCTTTCATTCATCCTTTTTGTGGGGCAACATTCTGATCCATACAAGACAGATTGATCCCGTGCCCTGGGGCCATTTCATCCATCCCGTGTTATGATCTATTTCGCCACGCTTTCGTTATCGCTTTTATTTGTCCTGTATCATTAGTGCATTTACAAACATTCTGTAGGCCATACAAAATATTTGATCCGTGCAAACCGGGAATCGAAGAATCAGTATAACTTACCTACTATCAAATGAGTTGTAAAATACATTGCTTTATGATATTGTTAGCAATTTCAGTTAATAGTTTTCAAACGTTATCAACGTATCCATATCCCACATTATTATCCCACTTATCTTGATACTTGATTTGTTTATCTTTCTCTTCTTTCACGAGGTTCTCACCATGCGGGACCGTTATGTCAACAATCATTGCGCGCCGCTCTGCTCAATCCACACCACTATATCAGGCCTATTGGCTATAACAGTCCTGTCAGTGATGATGGATTGATCCCAGTACAATGTGATACTGCCATTATCGAGAACTGGGACGGGCACATACCTATAGTACGGCACTACCGATTCCACAAGGTTGTATTTTAAAGCAAGTTGCTGATGGATAATCCTGGCTACAAGGTAGTGTCTATGCAAGAACTCTCCGTTAGCTAGACGAGAACACCCGGAGATAATGTAACGGATTGATTCACCTGGACGGTGGCATGCCCGACATATGTCAACCGTACCGTCCTTCACAATAAATCTCCGGTAGTTATTCGTCATCATTACTTCATCCATAATTGCACAGACAAAACCTTCGGTTTCTCCGAAGAGGTCCCCGGAACGTAACCAGGACGCGAACGCTAGAAAATCTACATCGGGCCCATGAAGAGCCCGGTAAAAGCTCCTTGCCCTGACATTCTTTCCTGTGGTCATCAGTAGTGAGTACTACAGGTTTGCGCCAGTTCTCTTTGGCCAAGGAGAGCGGGGTGAGGCCCTTGTCTATCGCGACCATGAAGGTATAGATAAAAATGGAGACCACACTTCGAATACCTACTTGAAGCATAACTTATGCATCGCTATCTCGCTCACTGTGGTCGGACCCTTTCTTTCTAAGTAGGGTAACCTTTATTTTATTTTACCTAGGACATTACGTAGTTTCTTTTCATACCTAGTATTCATCAACTTTTACTATGAAACCATGAAATCGCAAAAAATAAATAAGATGTTTTACTTATTTTGTAGACTAATGAAATATAATGAAAATGATACATAAGATGATTTTTTTTAAGATGAGTAAGTTAGTGTTAAGATTTTTTATCACTGTGAAATTTTTAATATTATGTATTTCTATCTAAATACGGGGCTATAATAGGAACGGTAATATGTATAAAACCTCAAAAAAGAAACAAAAACACTGTCTAAATTAAAATCATTTATTAACTTTACTATTATACAATTTATACATGACTAAATATCATTGCTCTGTGTAGTTTCTGTCTTTTACCTCTTAAATCACTGAGTATATTTTCTGTATGAGTCTTTAAGTGAGCACGTATACGCATGTTAAAAAATGAATGTGCAATTTTTTTAATAAATATTGTTTCATGCAAATCATTGCAATAAATTGAGTCCATGATCGGATGCTTAAACATTTCCTGCAACAGAGGAGTAAAATGTTGGGATACGAGATTAATTAATTTATTTTCAATGTTATCTGCTCTTAGTTGTCCCATCAAATGAGCTTGTTGAAAAATTGTATCACAATATTTTACTATTTTGTAAGCTCCTACCGAAGGAAAATAAAGTTTGCCTCGGTTCACAAATGTGGTGAATGAATTGAATTTATTTATAATTAAAGAATATGAATGATCTGTTGGCTGACTTTTAGGTGCTACTAACGCATTATAGCAATGTTCACATGAAATGCGGGTAACAATTTGTTTTATAATGTAACCAGTTACCTATTATAATATATTTTCCTGGTAAGGGCTAGTATGAATTGCATCTAAATTTTGGAACACATTTTCAACGTCTTGTTGGTAGTCAGGTTCTTCCCGAGGTTGAAACAAACTTTTCGGTTTATTAAAATCGAAGATGTGTGAAGTCTCAAAGTCATTATCAATGCAGTTGGCTTTGATGGACGGCTGGACAGAATGTCTGAACAACATTTTCAAGAGGACACGGGTTATCTTGTGCTCGACCGCGAGCCCTAATGCATGAAAAAAATATTTCCAAGTTGTCTTGAGAACACTTAAAAGTCAACAAATACTTCAATGGATTTTGCTCCAGTGTACACAAGTCACTAACAAGTAATGACAAACTATGTATGTTCATTAAAAACCCTAATGCAAATGTTTTTCTAGGGTGATATAAAATACCTCTACCATTTATTGTTAAGGATTTTATATATGTTTCAGTATCTTTAAATATTGGTTCCCAATAACGTTTGTTTTTCATGGACAAAGGAGACTTGGAACCTTTTCCAAAGGGTGACTTTGAATTCATTAGATCAAAAATTCTATCTATCATGTGCAGGAACTCTGTAGTCGCTTTGCTATTTAGAAACTCAGGATGACCACTAACCCTTAAAAAATCTATTGCATCAGCAACTGATGAACTAAGTACTTGCGCAGCAAGCCTAACATTCATTTTTTTGTTTTTAAAATCTATATGTAAAGCGCTTAATTTATTGGCTTTCAACCCCTCACTGCTTTGTATTTCGTGTAATTTTCTTATATAATCGAAAGAAATATTGCCGGTATTAGACTTCACTTCAAAATCGGCCAACATATTTCTAGCGAGTTTTAACATATGTGTAGCGTCAAGCAGACAATAAATATTGCTCTTCCCGTTGGGATGTTGAAAGAACGGTCTTAAATTATTTTGATCTAGTGAACAGCCTAAATATTCGTAAGCCTTTATATTGGATGATGCACCATCACAAGTTGGGGATCTTACGGTGACACCAATTTCGTCAAGTAGAATTATTGCTGTTTTAATTAATTCGGATAGCAGTTCCCCAGGTAAGTTATTTGCAATAAAAAAATATGCAATTGGGCACATAGTTATTATACTAGTTATACCCTGCGATTTCACCCACATTCCTCCACTCCTAAGGTTCGTAGCATGAAGTTACTCGTACATAGCTTTCCTAGTGGGTTAAGAAAAATGCGAAAAAAGTAAGTACTTAGTATTAATTTTAGTAAAAGGGAAACTTACAGGTAACTTGTTAAGATTGCTTATATTTTCAAGAACTTTTCGACATTGTTTTTTAGTGGTTTGGTCCTCAATATTGCAGCCAGCACGTTTCACTCCCGTTACCTTATGAGAAGAATAATTTTCATAAGTGCCAGAACTAGTACTTGGTACAGCCAGATCACCTATTTGTACTACAGACTCTTCATGTGCTGAACTTGTTATCTGAAAATTATAATATATTTATTTTACAAAATATTGCCTTTGTAAAATATTTTAACAATTTGAAAATGTTTCTAAAAACATTCGTTTTCGTGCATTCGGCTGATATTGCAGCCAACTGCGGTTTAGGCGAATGATGTAATATAGATAATGTGGAGGCTTGTAAATGGTTTTTCGTTGATTGCCTTAATATATATGTTTGTATTGTTAGCTGTAAGCCACCCAAACACAATAAAAAAAAAAAAATATTACCTTGCAAGATGATACTACTTCTTGATTTATTATTATAGTAGGAACTGCTGTTTGTTTTAAGCGCCTTGTTGCATCATAATCTGATTCATGAAAATGCAAATTGCAAATCCTTGCACTTTCATAAAACTTTCTTTTCAGTGGTACAATCGATAACCACAACTCCCTCTGAGTACTATTTTTAGGAAATCTAAAAATAATAATATTAAAATGATTTAGTATACGTTAATGTTATAAATAATGAGAAACAAAAACTAAATACCAAAGAAAAAAATGTCTGCGAGTACGATAATGACTGCATAATTAATGAAGGTCCCACAGAAAGTCCCAGATATATCCCCAATATGGTCACACTACTTCAGTATGACTTCCTATAAACAAAAACAAATAAAATCGCACTAAGTCCATGAAATTCAATGTAAAACTGTTTGGTCTTTACATAGTTATCTAAGATAACATATACTAATATGATAAAATCATTGGTCGAGCGTTCTATGAAGTAATTAATTGAAAATACAAAGCATTATGTCTACAATTATTCAGTGTCAAAAATCAAGATTTAAACACTTACGCGTGGAATCTTATATCACCTCCTGGACACCACGTACTACCACAACCACGCACTACGCAAGTTTGCACCATTTTTTCAATTATTACACTGATTACAGACAAATATCTCCAACGAAACTGTGAACCGCAAAGTAAACAACCGCCATATTGGTACGATTTATGTCGACTTGAAGGACCAATGTTGCCACATTACCAAATCCTTAGAAAATGGGAAAATAATTCACTGATTCGCCAACCTTGTCAAGCATTCGTGACATACTATTTTTGAATTTTAGTTTCAGTAATCTTAGTGTAGCTTTGTATTTATTGGCACATTATTTGACAGTATTTAACTTCTAATTACGTTTGTGTGGTGACTCCTTTTAAAATGTATTAGGAGATTTTAATAACGAGATAGCAATACTATCGCCCACCCTAAAAAGAGAGGTCAGACCACAGAGAGTGAGATAGAGAATAGTAGGTATTTGACTCAAGCTGTTGTTCCAAGTGCGGCCTCCATTTTTATCTATACCTTCATGATCGCGACCACATCTCGATGCATCCCCACGTCGGCTTTTAGAAAATATTCCATGAGACTGCATATCTCGCGGTTGTAGATAGTCTTAGCGTTTACAAAGCCTCGACCCCCACACTTCCGCGGGATATACAGTCTCATTACTGAAGAACGCGGGTGATGCATTCGATATGCCGTCAACAATTTACGGACCTTCGTATCCAGGGCGTCTAGTTCTGTTTGAGTCCATTTGAGTATGCCGAAAGAGTACATCAAAACCGGCATGACCCAACCGTTGAAGGCGCGCACCTTCCGCCCGATAAAAGACTATTAAATACTTTTTTCAGGCGACCAAAGAAGCGCTCCTTCAATGATTGCTTCATGTCAGCAACATTGATGCCCAGCGCTTCCAACATACCCAAATACTTATAGGTTTCGGTTGCTGAGAGGGATCTAAGATTTATGGAATCTGAGAGCTGGGTTCCCACAGATTCTACAATCTCCGCTCGCTTTACATGCATGACCGCACATTTGTCCACACCAAATTCCATCCTGATGGTGCTACTGAATGTTTCAGTTACCTTCAGTAGCTCCATCAGTTGCAAATCGTTGGGGGCAATTATTATTATTATAACCATTTTTTATTTGAAGTCGGTTAAAACAAAAAATCGTTAAATTATATAAATTTCGTCGATTAAATTTTATTAAATTAAATTACTTTCTTCAATGGATGAACCCGGACTTTGTTCAAGAAGTATTATAGGAACTGGTTCACACAATTACCTACGAATGTAAGAAATGCAATCTACACTAATATTATAAAGCGGAAAAAAAAATATTTTTGTGTGTAACGAATAAACTCAATTTCAAAAGTTCTTTCACCATTGGAAAGCTACATTTACCCTGAGTAATATAGGCTATATTGTATTCCCGCACTCCCACGGGAACGGGAATAATGCGGGTGAAACTGCGTGACATCCGCTAGTTTTTTTTTATTTTTTTATTTATTATCACATGTTTCCTTTGCCATTACAGATGATAAATCTAATGCGACAAAGTTACTTAAATATGTGCTTAAAAAGATTTTGCTTATTAGACCTTACAAGCTACACAGTACGTGGCCCTTGTGAAATCAGTCAGTGTACAGGTGAATATATCTATGGTATCTGCCACCGTGTTGAGAGTGCGCAGAGCGCGAGTCAGCGGTGCGTGCCCCAGCAGGTTAGTGCGCACCCTTGGCACCACCAGCAGCTGCGGCTTGCGTTTCTTTTATCATTAAATTCGTTGAGTGAGATATCTACATCTACACTAATATAATAAAGAGGAAAACTTTGTTTGTTTGTTTGTTTGGTTGTAATGAATAGGCTTAAAAACTACTGGACCGTTTTTAAAAATTCTTTCACCATTCGAAAGCTACATTATCCACGAGTAACATAGGATATATTTTATCCCCGTACTCCCACGGGAACGGGAACTATGCGGGTGAAACCGCGGGACGTCCGCTAGTCATTAATATTTTGACAAGGTTATGAAATGAAAAAAGTGTGTAATCGATGTTGTAATTTGCCATCATTAATTAATATTTTCTATTGAACCTATAAATGATGAGAAAAATAACGGAAAACTTACCACGGTGATCTATAAAATTGGTTTGGAAGTTTTTAATGGCGCCCAGAGAGGCATTTATCTGTCTTCTTTTTATCCAAACGTCGTTTTGCTCCCTCGATTTATTTTTCTCCCACTTACTGTGTTTTTAAGCACTACAAATTTTATAAAGATTTCTGTAAAATCGTTTTATCAATAGCTTTGCTGAGTGTATGTGTCAAGTTAAGCTTGTTAGAAATGATTATAATATCACATCTTTTGCATATATCCAAATAAATAAAAATGAATTGTATATAACTTCAAAATAATTTCAAAATAACAGTTTGTTACTGAATGCACATGAAAGTACGCAGATACTTATTAACGAGAAAAACTGTTTTATTTTTTGTCTGTCTATAGGTCTGTTCCGGCAAATCTCCGAAACTGCTGGACCAATGTTGACGAATATAAGCTACATTCGTCAAAATCGTCCAGCCGATCAAGGTCGGCTCGATAATGAAATCATTTTCGAAATCGGATCAGTACTACAGAAAATTGTCCCCTACATTCAAACCTTTATTTTATTATTATTCTTTCAACGTTATTAAAGGACGTAAATTGTTATTTTTGTCGTTAAATATTTGGCTATTTATAAACGCTATAATTCACAGTAATAATCACTGTTATTTTAGGCTTGCTCGTTTAATATTTTACGCCTAATTCGTTTAAGATATTTTTTTCCTTCAGAATTCCGGACTTTTTATGTTGAGATCATAATTTTTACGAAACAATAATAACATCAATTAAAGTTGGCTTAATTTATGTTGTTTATCGTTTCTTGGATATGAGATTATAAATGTACACTCTAAGTTAATTTTAGGTAACAAAGTAACAACGAAATCACGAAACATAATTTGGTAATCCATTACATTAATAATTGTGTTTACAAAAACTCAACAAAATCTTTTGCGTTTTCTGTCTTAGTCCGATTGTTGTTTTGTAATGACGAGTTCAATGACCCTTTTCAGGTTTTCAGTTATTTTAATTGCACTTTAAATAATAGAAGTGTGTGTTAAACAAGATATCAGGGTGCCAATGCTGTGACTTAACGTTAAACAACACGCCATTAAACCTCTATCGACTCACTACAGACATTATATTGCCACTATTGCTGCAAAAACTTCAATGGCGTTTCAGCGGTGTCTCAGTAGTGTGTCGATAGTGTGGCAGTTCGATAGACACAACTGTCAAATACACTTAAAATATTTACAGACTACCGTAACTTTGGCCATCATGATGACATTGACAGATTATAGTGGAGCAGAATACCAATTATTCCAATAGTCTTTCTATGGCGTTTCAATGGCACTACAGTCGTAGGTCAATGACCATAAAAAAATTGTAGAATACCAAATATCAATGATTAGCCTATTGAGACACTACTGACACTCTACCGACACACTATTGACAAGTTGGTTATTTTACAGAATTGGGCCCCTGGGGCATCGCCTGAAGTGTCTGATATCACGTTAAAGCTGACTTAGAATACTATTATCACTTATTAAGGCCCTTTTTTCTGTTGGGAATTCATCAAATGACCCCGCTAACCTGCTCTGGGCGAAGTGGAAGGGAGTGTCAGACTTTTACTGACTAAAACCCATCCCTGTTCCTTCCACTGTCACGACGTCACAGCATCACTTACTCCTTAATTATAATGGTAATGGTCGTTGTCGTATCTACTCAGACTTCGTAAATAATAGAAACATTTTGCAGTTGCAGTATCTACATACTGCAAATGTACTGTAACGTATTTGTAAACAACGACAGCCCTCTGGCAGTAATAGCAGTTGAGTTCTGTGCAGCCGATGGATGCCTGATTGCTCTTGTGTTGATCTGGAAACGTATGTAAGTACTCTCGTGTTCCGATCACCGAGTACGTACCTACGAATACATCTATTTTCCCAGTGACCCTGTTGCATTGCCAAAGTGTAGTTAATTTGTGTATTATTATAACGACTTCGAAATTGCTTTACTAATTTTGACTTAAACTCATCGTCTTCTATCCTTTGTCCATTACTTGGGTTCGGCGCAACACGTTCTTGACGAAACTGCCAGTAGGTACCTCAATACTTTCAAACTTCACTATGATAATGTTTTATTTGTTTTAATTAGTATGTCCATTTTTTAAAAACTACAAATATATAGACAAGTCTAAAAAGAAGACTACAGGGTGTCAAAAAATTCCTCCACAATCGATTCACGTAAAAAGTTGACCGACTCTTCATGTGCCTTTTTGGGCAAAAAATCAACCTTGCCATTAATCATGGCAATACTCGCTTAAAATCACCCTAAGGGCAATGGAGAGGGCTATGCTCGGAGTTTCCTTGCGTGATCGAATCAGAAATGAAGACAGAGAACCGCTAGAGAACTAAGGTTGCCAAAGTAGCCCGAAGAATTACCAAACTTAAGTGGCAGTGGGCAGGGCACATTGCTCGCATAACGGATGGCCAATGGGGTCGTAAAGTTCTAGAGTTGCAACCGCGAACCGGAAGACGTTGCATTGGAAGACCTCCCACTAGGTGGACCGATGACCTGGTAAAGGTTGCAGGAATCCGCTAGATGCGATTCGCACGGGACTGGTCAATGTGGCGACACTTGGAGGCCTATGTCCAGCAGTTGACGTCTTTCAGCTGACATGGCAATACTGTCAGGCTTTTGGGTACTCTTCTTATTGACAGGGATCTGAACGATTTTTTCACTACGATTAAAAGATAAGCTCTGAGGAAACGATCACGTATACAAATGAGACAAGTTTTCAGTAAAACATTGTAATTTTTATTTTCATATTCATTCCTCAGTAAGTACGTCCCAAAATAAAGCCATCAACCAACTAAAGCCACAACAGTAATTCACCAAATATTCTTGTCGTGCTTAATGTGAAGTTACCACGAAAGGTTTAGTGCATGTCTGAGCGCTATTGTCAAAGTAGACTAGACCAAAAAAATGAGTCAAAGCTAAAGTTAGGACAGTCCACGCGACCATCGTTTGAGCGAGGTATACGCTTATTTGCATAACAGCCTTTTCATACAAAAATAAGTAAAGAGGAATTATATTGTGGAGCTGCAGACATATATGACAAGCTTGCAAATTATCTCAAAATGTAGATGTATAAATCATGAAAATAAAGCAGGACATAAATCATTTTGGAAGTGTGATTTGGTCTTTTCAGGAATATAAAATATGTACCGCAGTATCATAAAAATATTTCTGCAAGCTGACAATGTATTTTTTATTTACGAGTTGTAAGATTATGTTTAGTTGTGTTGTTGTGTTTGTTGTTGTTGAAGTTATCGTTGTAAGATTATGTTTAGTTCCCCTTCGTTAGCCTTTATTTGTCCCTACTGCTGGGACACGGCGCCAGGCGGCCACACGGGCCCAGTACGGATTGGTAGATGTCACATGACTTCGAAATTTTTAGCCTCTAGGACATGCCAGTTTCCCCACGATGTTTTCCTTCACCGTTTTGAGAGTAGTGGTAATGAAATAAATTACACAAAGTAATGCGTCTGTCTGGGTTCGAACCCACTACTTAATGTTCGTAAGTCAGGGCCGCCACCACTAGACCACCGCTAGACGTAATTTTTTTTTGAATGTAGGGGTTATCTCCGAA
This sequence comes from Xestia ashworthii, assembly GCA_950022955.1. Lineage (NCBI taxonomy): Eukaryota > Metazoa > Arthropoda > Insecta > Lepidoptera > Noctuidae > Xestia > Xestia ashworthii. The sequence goes on along the minus strand of OX465570.1, from coordinate 12,233,142 downwards.
AGTAATGATCCAATTTTTTATTTTTTTTCATTGATGAAAAGATACATTATGCGTGCGTGCGTGCGGCTATAAATTATATGAATATCATGCATATTAACCAAGCTTTCAAAGTTTTTGCGGATAAAGACGCAGGCGCAGTGCTAGGATTTCCTTATATAAGTTTGTTAGCTTGTACAGGATACAGGGTGTAAACCACCTCATCACAAAGCCGTCAACCAAGCATTCTGTACATCAAACTACGAGTAAGTAACTTTACGCAAAAAATATTGCTGGGAAACAACTTTTTTTTTTGAGGTTATAAATCATGTTTTGTGGTAGAACTCAATGTAACGCACTTAAAACATTGTGCTGATGGATGGATTGAATAGTACGGGGGTCGTGGAGGGGTTAAAAGTTAAAATCTTACAAAAAAAAAACTTGTATTAAAAAAAACTGGTCAAAAATTTGTAACTTTGACCCCCCATATCTCCGTAACTAGAAGGTTCCCAGGTATGGTGTAGAACAAAAAAAATGATCGCAGTGATGGGAAAAACAAGTCCCTTTCGGCTTCGTGAAGAGGTGTTTTACACCCCTTATAAAATATCTAACAGGTACGTTGTAACTATGTATGCCTCGGAGATAATATAGCTTCCTATTTGAGAATATATTTTTTAGTACATGTTTCGGAGATACGTCCAAACATGTTGTTTGAGAGTTTCAATTACTAAAACCTTCATCATCATCTGCCCAGCCTTTTCCCAACTATGTTGGGGTTGTAGTCTTCCAGTGTAACCGGATGAAGCTGAATACCAGTATTTTAAATTGAATGACTGTCTATCTGACCTCCACACAACCCAGTTAGTACTGTTTAATACGATACCACTTGGTAAGACTGGTTGTCAAACTTTTTGGGCCACTGACTACCTGTAACGACTGTCTACAAATGACAGCCGGGACTAACAGCTTAACGTGCTTTCCGAGGCACAGAGGAATATCGGTATATAAGGTTGGTCACCCATACAGACCAACCTAGGCAAACACGGCTTAACCTAAATAAAGATTGACCCGAGCGACTGTTAATATTTACAAAAACCTTATTATACTTTAAAATCACTGGAGGTAATAAATATTTAAATTAGTAATAATAACTCTGTGAATAACTCCCTTGATTGACCCGTGACGTGCCTTACGGTGACCTAAAAAGACTGCCAGCAATTGGGTCACCTGGGTTCAATAATTAATTGCGTAAATTAATCATCAATGAATCAGCGTTGCTGAAGATCAAGATTGGAGGCACGCGATTGGAGGAACCTGTGTTCAATGGTGTGATGTTTAAGATGATGGATTTCTCATGCCCAGCAGTGGGTCGTTATTTTAGAAGCCCATGTTCAGCAGTTGAGCGATATTTAAGAGGCCTATGTGTAACGGTACCCACTAAATTAAATACTAGTTTTTGCTTGCTTTCCACCCTTTATGTACGGAAATTAACCCACGGGTACATTTTGAATGTAGCTGTGTTTAAGTGTGACAATAAGGAAAGCATATTCAAAATCGGATCAGTAATTCCGAAGAAAAACTTTACCTCTATAAAATATGAGTATACATAGATAGGGTAATGGGATGATCTGATTGGCTGTTATTATTTATTAACCCGCGAGAGAAATAAGTAGGTACTTTATTTCTATTTATTCTCTCGCAGTCGCAGTCTAAAGAAAAGTCGTGAAAAAAGTACTGTTTCGGTTCTTGTTTCCCTGGCTCCGCTCAGGATCATACTCTAGAATCCTTTGCTACGCTAGGGTTTCTACGCTGAAATCTTTTGCTACGCTTGGGATTCTATTCTAAAATCATACGCTGCTCTCGGGAAAAAACTAGTCCCTCGCATTAAATTCCGTTTTTTTTCTTGTTGTAAAATGTACTTAATCTGTAACCTGATTACAGTTTTTAGGACTTTAGAGTAATGATTGTAACAAAAAATGATACAAATGATGATGATGATTGTAATAAATTGAAACAGTTTTACTTACAATCAAAAATATAAAATACATGAAACTAAAAAACAATATTATCTTTTCTTTTGTGTGAAAAGGCTTTACCATCATAGTATTTTCGTCACAGCCAGTAATAAACGGTTTCAACGGAAAAGGCAATTATTTACTTTCTTTCGTCGCTACCCTAAGTTACTACAATAAAGGCTTGTTTTTTTCCACACGTTTTATGTTCTTTTGTAGCAAAGATGTTTTTGGGTACTAAAATCCGAAAGCGAAATATTTAGGTGACAATCTCACCTTACGTTTTAATTTCCAAAAATCTTTAAGTAATTCACCTTTCAAACAAAAAAATAAAAATAATAAAAATCGGTTTATCTGTTGGGGAGCTACGACAGACACAGACAGACACACACACAGACACAATTAATTAATGTCTGTCTTCTGGCCCATGCATCGTATAAATTATGTTATTTCATCAAACTCGAGCCCTAAACCAATTAAAACAACAACATGACTTTCTACACCAATAAATGAACGCCTAAGTTCACAATATATGCGGGTCAGTCCCTCAATACGTCACACTTATAAGTACATACTGTCAGTCCCAAAGGTACTATCACGACGACGATGCTTGAAACTTGTGTCACTTCAAACTTCCAAGGACTATTTGGAACTTGAGGGTCCGGTGTATTATTGCGGGAGTATTGTTTTCATTGATTTATTGTTCGTAGATTGGTACTTATTGAAAAAGAGATAAAGGCTAATGCAATGATGGATTTTGTGAGGAATTATAAAAGAGAAAAGAGTAAATGATGCCGTGACGTCTGACAGGGGAAAATAGAAGAAGAAAACTTGTTGCACCGAACCCAAATAGAATGGGCCAAGGGCAGGAAGATTATAACTTCTTAAGATAATTGACAGATTAATTGGGCAGATTAATATGAGGTACTTATTGAAATAAATCATAGTGTAAGAGTGTGATTTGGTTACGGGGGACTTAATGATGGCCCTAACCGTGAACGGTAACCCGTATAGTTTCCGTTCACGTACTAACTCTCAGTGTGTGATGTCTCAAATTAGTGATTTAATTCTCTACAATTATGAGTATTTGGTTAATGGCAATAGGCTTGTTAACTGAAAAAATCTAATTAGTCCGTCACTTAGATTTTCAAAAAATATTTGACCCGTATTTTTTCTTTTGTCACATAAAACAAAATTGACGAAAATACGACGCTTTTAAAATTCCCAATTCGTCACTGTTCGGTATGATTCTAAGTGAGTACTGACGTCACGAGCCCCCACTCCCGAATTTTGATGCGTTTTATCTTTGTCAATATTCGTTGATTTACAAAAACAAAAAATACGTGTCCATTATTTTCTAATACTCTAACTGACGGACTAAATAGATTTGCAATTTATTGATGGTGGAAACAAGCCTATTGATATTTATGTTGTAAATTGGTGGTAAAAAAGAAACATTTGAACACATTGTCAGTCCCAGAGGTACTATATCGTGACACTTGAAACTTGTGTCACGTCAAACTTACAAAGGACTATCTACAACTTTGATAAGGGTTCAGTGTTGTTTTAATTGATTTATTTTTCGTTGGCAGGTAAAGAAAAAGTTTCTTGGAGCGTTTTATTTTTGGCTTACTTAAATGCCTTTATTTTTTCTTGTTTATATTCCAAAAACAACATATCGCACTTTTTTTGAAATGCTGGTTATGGTATTCAATTCAATCCTAGAATTCATTTGAATTAGAATCAAATGTGTCTCCTTCATTAATTGCAAATGGTTTCAATGAGTAAATTTATTTTAATCCAAACATTTACGCGAAATATTTTACAGATAATTGCGACGCTTTCTCATAAGAGCAGGCCCGCTAAGAGGGGGTCTCATACCGAGAAGACGAGATACATCATTGATCACCATGCTTGCGCCGAGGTTTCAAAATTATACAGATCATCGCCCTGTGAACAGAGCTATAATGTCCCACTTACACAGAATTCACTTCTCTATCTCAACAAAAGAACACTATAGTCATCACGAACGTCATAGCACGCCTTATTTACTTATAATAGCAAGGTTTAGCATAACAAGGTCGTTATGGAAATGATCACAGATTGCCATGAGGCGTTCACAGGCGTGTACGTCATCGCATGACATGACAACTTTGGTAATCGTAGTAGATTGTGCGGTGCGTTGGTTGTGTGTGACCTAAGAACATAGAACAAATAAAACTTCTACTGGATTTTCGAACCTCGTCTCAGAGCTGAGACTTGCAAATACAACTGCCCTTTTTATTAGATACTAGCCGATGCCCGCGGCTTTGCCCGCGTTTTATACACAAAAACCTTCCTCTTGAATCACACTATCTATTAAAAAAACCCGAATCAAAATCCGTTGCGTACTTTTAAAGATATAATCATACTTAAGGACAGACAGACGCGGCAGGAGACTTTGTTTTATAATATGTAGTTATTATGTAGTTTAACAACAACGGGTTACTTTGTATAACTATGACAGTTTACGACTCAGTTTAAGCTATCAAAGCTGTGCAAGGTAACGATCACGACGCCATATATTTGACAATTTAGATCATTTTGTCTGAGACAAAACTTGTTTGTATTGATGCCAGCTATTGATAGATATACTTTTTATGCGTGTTTTATCAAGTCAACGTTGTGCTGAAGAATCTATCAGTGACTGGATTTTAACTTTGATAGCTCATATCTCGGAAACGTGACACTTCAGAACATTTTGCCTCATATTAAACTTGTTTGCATTTTTTCAGGATTTTATCGCCTTAAGTTAAACATGTATGTACCTATAGACTAAGATAAATCGGACTGACTTATACATGTAAGTACTTACTATAAAAACGATTCAAAAAATAAATAAAAAATATCTTAGTAGCGGCCACGGAGTCTGGATCTGCGCCCGGTCGATGGCAATAGGCTCGCCCCCATTACATATGACTTAAACATAACTGGCAAAATGTGAATGTACTATTACGTACACCTCTGCTTAACCTTTCGGGGATTTCAGGCGTGATGTTATGTTATGTAGGTTAATCCTCAGAAACAATAAAAATAAGAGTATGTTGAATTATTTTTCCAGACAACGTCGTACTCTCATAGTACTCTATACACCAGCACGTTGAGGTCAATCTTATTTGATACCAATTAGCCAATGACGAAGCGATGAAAGCTAGTTTAAAAATCATTAAAGTTTTGTGTGATTTGGCAGCGCTACAAAAAGGTAGACGCGAGCAAAGCTGCAAGCGATAGCGATTCTTGTTGTACTGGAATTGGGAATTGGCAATGACTTCTGGGTAAAGACATTCCCTTATTCTTTCTATGTAGACAGTGTGTTTTTGAAGTGAAAACTTTTTTGCACTTTTTGGGTGAAAAAAAAATCATTGAACTCGCGTGACCGTCACCTAACGTCGCACCATTAAGGCAATCCCGCAAACTGCTTTTTTTTAATGGATCCGCGGTTCAGCAATTGTAAGATGGGACGTCCTCAGACTTTGTAGAGCGACGAATTTCACAGGGTGACTGGATGAGAGTTGCCAGGAATGGAGCTGAGAGACTTGCTATTGAAGAGGCCAATGTCTGGACAGCTGTTGGTTACTTATGATGATGATGATAGTCAGTGTCGTGCAAGAGGAGAACTACAAAAAGTTGTTGACGTTATGGATGTAACTCAAGCGCGAAAACGATTCTTAACTACAAACACTTCCAAAAATTACTCGGTCACGGAAATACTTCAGTCACAGTTTATTTTGTAGTTTGTACCTCACTCAGGTGTCTTCCTTCCAACTATTAGAAAGCAAACTCCGTGGTTCCTGTTGACAAATTCCTGATAAAGAAACCCAATTACACTGTCCGACCTGGGAATCGAATCTAATAGCTCATGCTCAGCAGTTGCGCATGTTTTCATAAGGATGCTGTTGCGTCCACCACGCTTTTGTGAAGTTCGCCGAGGCCATGGTTGATGGTTTCCATGCCATTATGCGGAAATGGCGCGTCTCTATTCTCGATAGAGTACGTGCTCGGTCCCACAGCATTCTGATTGTATTTTGTGATAGGTAGGACAGCCTATTCTGGCTCACTGGATACGGCTGCACGCGTAGATGTAAGTCGTTTCTTTTTTGTATTCGGTGTATTACTTATTTTACACCTTTTTACTGACTTATTAGCTAAAGACTTACCAACAACATTATGGATTGTAATTTGATCTGAATTAAATTTATTATTATTTCTTTATTTGTGATCCCATACTTTCTGGTATCAAGAGTTTTGCTTTTCAAGCACGCCTTCCTCGTATTCATTTAGACTGTATGAAAGGGTTATAAATTAATAGTAGTAGATACTAATGCCACAAATATACACTAAGTAATTCCTTTGAAATGTGCGCCTGCATAACTACCAAGCTTGGTTTCTCAAAGGATCTGCGGTTAACTGCAGTGCAGTCGAATTCTACAGAAATTTCTCTTGAATTTGTTGACGTGTTAATTTCTTATTGACATGTAGTTAGGGATTTAGATTCCTATTAGAGATTTGTGAGTTTCACATTAATTTGTCGTTTTGGACTTAATTACAAAAAAATATTTAATCATCATTACCTACCTGCATTTTTCCAACTATGTTGGGGTCGGCTTCCAGGCTAACCAGATGCAGCTGAATACCAGTATTTTACACAGAGCGACAGCCTATATGACCTCCACAAACCAGTTGGTCCTGAATATATGATATCCTTTGGTGGACTGGTTGTCAGACTGGGCCACTGACTACAAGCTAGGCAAGTACGGCTTAACCTGAAGATTGATCCGAGCGGTTGTTATTCTGTGAGCCACGACCTCAAATATTTGTTTATTCAAATGTTGAATAACAAAAAAATATGTCTTTACACTTGGTTCGAATTTTAATCTTCAAGTCTAAAAAACAGCAAGCAATTCATCTGAGCATTGAAGAAACACCCTTACGAATAAAGTAGTATTTTTTTCCAATGTGCTTCCAATAAATTGTCGTCTCATCTTTCTTTCAATCGAATCCTAGTCAAATCAAATAACGCCGAATACAAAAAAACATGCCCAGAGAAAACAGGGTTTCCAAACTGTTTTTGGTACGAAAAAAATTCTGAGCCGTAATTTTAATAAATATAATCCATCCATTATGGCACATGGTCTCAAATCACAGGATAAGCTGATTATCTTAAAACACGGTGATTTATCGAAATGTAAAAGTATAAGAAGATTTTAATGAAGGTTCTTTTTCTTGGGATCTAGGGAGACTCGCTACCTCACATGAAGCAAAAAAAAAACCCTTTTATCGGGATGAGCATGCTCGAATGAGCATCAGTGTTTACAAGCAGATATTTGAGCATAATAAGCATTTGCTCGAAGTTTTTTTATAGGCATTTTATTTTTGTGAAATTACGGGGGTAATTTTGAAAATAGGTATTTGGATTGATCAACTTGGAGAATATATTGTGCATTGTATAAAAAAATTGGATATATGTGATTAGTCTGCAAAATTCTGTAAATTTCTCATGCCTAGAAACGTTCCAGTTTCGGAAATGTATGAGGTCAAAGCCACAATTTTTTCACAAGTCTTTCTAAACAAGTTTTTTAATGGTATAAAAGTTATTTGAACACCATGACCCCTAGAACTACTCATGTAATATTCAATTTATCCATCAGCATAATGTTTTGAGTGCGTAAAGAAAGAAAACGCGATTTCCAACCAAAAATCGTCGTTTCCCAGCAATAATTTTATTATGTGTGGAGTAACTTGTTGGATATGTACAGGGTGTAAACAGGCTTTTTATAAAGCCTTTAAACAAGCATTTTCATAAATCAATCAAACTAAGTAACCCTACACAAAAATTATTGCTGGGAAATTACTTTTTTTTTTGGGTGAACAATCACGTTAACGGTAAAACTCAATGTAACTCACTCGAAACATTGTGCTGGTGGATGGATTGAATTATGTGGGGGTTTTTAAAGTAACAATCTCACATTAAACACGTGTAGGTATTTAAAATCTTGTGAAAAAGTTGCAACTTTGATCCCCAATATATCCGTAACTAGAAGGTTCCCAGGTATGGTCTAGAACAACAAAAATGATCGCAATTCTGATGAAGGGAGCAAGTGCCTTTGCCGAAAGAGTTTTTTTACACCCTTTATAGAATGCTTGTTTGACGGCTTCGTGAAGGGTTCAGTTACACCTTTTAGGTGAATCCAGTTAAAATATTTTGGCTTAATACTTGGTCTTCTTCTAATTTCCCTTAACTTCTGACATCATGCGATGGAAAAACTCAAGGTAAAACTCGTCAGTGTCACTGGAAATTTTCGCAAATTTTATTTTTAGAGTTTCCAGTGATGTGACGGTGCGAGGCCACTCTTATTATTTATTATGTATTAATCACATATTTTTTTGCTTATAATGAAGGAGGGTTTATATTACTACTTTGAATTTTCCCACTCTAACTGTTATTTGTGATTAAAATGACGGAGAAGAGGGGAAAAAGAATATTCAAGTTATGAATTCGCCAGTAAGACATATTATAATTATGAGTAATACTCGTATTTCTGTAAGTAGGCACTTAAACCATTTCAAACTTTAAAGGCTCATAAAGTATAAAAAATCGTATCATAGCATAGAAAACAAAAATAAAAAAAATGAATCTTGGAGTTTGTTACAAAGAGGATAAAGTATTTTTACGTTGTTAAAACCAGGACTCAAAATGTTTAGTATCCAAAGTAGATGGCAAAACTGTCAAAAACGGCCGCTTTTAGTACTTTTGCTATCTACTTTGGATACTAAACATTTTGAGTCCTGTTTTAACAACGTAAAAATACTTTATCCCCCTGTAACAAACTCCAAGATTCAATTTTTTTATTTTTGTTTTCTATGCTATGCTACGATTTTTTATTCAATGAGGGCGCCACTTAGCTCGGGGTAGCGCCTTAAGTTGACCCATCCATTATTATATTGACAGCTTTGTTTTATTATTACATTGATAACTATAGTGGTTGAGTGAATGGCCCATCTTCCTTCTTGCGCTGCATGCGCTGACGCCTGCGCATTATTGACGATCAGCCGCAGATCGATCTTGATTACTGCATCAGCAAACATAGTTCGCATGCTGCAGCTGAACTTAAGCTCAAATATATTTTTAATGATTTTAGACGCCCCGAATGCTGCCGTGCTAATTAGAAGTGCTGTAAGGAGGTTTTTAGTAGTTTCGAGTAAATGGCGCCTAAAAACTTTTACTTTTATTTGTTTTTTTTTACGAATGATTTTAAAATTTTGCAAAAATGTTTTGAGTTACATGTACAGCTGAACATGCGTTGTTTCGTAAGAACTAACCCTATTTTCTATAAGTTTAACACAGCAATTTTAAAAACAAAAATCCTTCCTTACTACGTTTCTAATTAGCACGGCAGAATGGCGCACCGGTAGTGACGCTGCCTTACGTTCTTAGGGTCCCGGGCTCGAATCCTTGTAGGAGCAAATATTTGTGTGATGAGCATGGACATTTGTTTCCGAGTCATGGATGTTTACATGTATAATAAGTATGTATTTACAAACAAAAAGTATATATTATGTAAGTAGTAACCATCTGGTGTCCACGACACAAGCCTTGCTTAGTGTGGCATTAGATGGCACTGTGTGTAACGTCCAGCGATATTTATTTATTTATTATTTTCCATCAACACGCTAAAAAGAAGTCACTCAGATAAAGAACAACTAATAAGTTTCAACTACAAAAATTACACTAGTAGGGCTTTTCATTGAACCTATTTCAGATGAGTCGAATGAACTTTTAGAAACGAAAGGTAAAACAAAAAACAATCGTCAATTTGATTCCTATCTGTATGTGGGTAACATTCAGTTACTTGATGTTACCATCAATATTTTATGGCTGCCTATAAAATATCAATATTCACATAGATTTTATGTCGTAGATATATCTCTATAGTTGTCTTTTATATGGGTGGAATATTCAAGTGAGTTGTTCAAATTATTCTTTTTCATCAGCAGTGATAGGTAGCCTAGTGGTGTGACGTTTGGAATGCTAAGTCATGTTCCTCAAGTTCGAACCATATTTTATAGTTATCACTTTCTTCGGTGAAGGAAAACATCATTAAGAAACCTAACCAGCATGTCGGAAAGATATTTCTCGACGGCATATAAACCATGTCAGAGGCTCAAGGGCTCATTATAACTCTGACACCGGGTAAGGTTCCACCACACAAAAGAAGAAAATTGAATATGCTGGCGGTCAATAGGCTTTTGTTTTGATCAGGGGGCCAAGTCTGCTATTTTCAATAACAGATGGTTATGACAACCATATTTTGTCAATGTTTATTCGCGTGTCTATCAATAGTTTGACAAGAGTCAAGGTTTTAGTTAGCATTGAACATATTACCATGTTAATAGTTACTAAAAGTATCTTGCTCGGGTGAATGAACTCAGTCTCGTATGAATATTTAAAAATAAACGTAGGTAAAGGTCGGTAAGTCATTGCCAAAGGTTTGTTGTTTATGATAATTAATGAGTTTATGACGCAAGCTTGTATTATTTACCTATTTTAGATGAGGTCTGCCAATATTTTACTGCCTACTAATTCAAAAAAACGCCATTATTTCACCATTCACCACTACTGGTAAGAAGCTGCTCCATCATAGTTAGATTGTAGTTTATAACTTAAAGGTACATGTACCAAACAGCTGCAAAAAGAGGCTATCGCTGTAAGTCTACAGTAATTATTCACGTAAAATATAACTTCAGTCCTACATGCCTATCCCAGGAAAGGTAATCAGAGGTATACCTACAGTAACGGCTATATATTTCGCTGTCGGTCCATTGCCATCAACTGGCTACATACCCAGGATCCGTGGCTGCCAGTCAGAATATCCTGATAGAGAACCTAATAACACTGGCTGATCTCTTTTATAAATTTCCATGCGTTCAATAATGTCTTATTTAATAAGTTTTTAAATGAAACAAAACAACATCGAATCTAATTTTTATTTCGTCGCTTTTAGGACCCCTACATAAGAAAAATACAACAATGCCAAAAGATAAGAATTCCATTCGTTTCGCTACTATGAAAGTTTTCCATACATTAATAACGTATATTGTTACATATGTAACACGACGTCAATACTAAAAATGTACACATTTGTGAAAAATACAAGTTAAACACATACCTATTGGAATTAGAAATATTATAAAGAACTTACTACAAGACAAAGACCCTTGTGGCATACAATCATTGCTAACGCTCTCTATATTTTAATGTCAAGAAATCTATATCACATAATTATAGCTTTTGCTGGTTACGTCAAACATAGATATTATTTTTTAAACATATCACAATTTACGGTATAAAGATGGATTTAGTTACAATCATTTTAGAAGTTATGGTATGTCAATTGCTTTCCCGATAGTGCTTCCATATGACTGAAAGTACTAGAAGAGCTAAGTTTATTAAAAAGACTAAAGTTTGTACATATTGCCGATTTTTACAAATGTGTACACAACTATTAAGATATTGGCACAAGAACGAATGCATAGGCTTATTTACACTTTTAATTTCATACATTCGATATTGTGACCTCTACCTTACATTAGACTAATTTATTGACAGAATAAATATATTGTATTCATATAAATAAATAAAATAATAAGGAACACAAACAATTCTTGAATTAACAAACGTAACGGTGTTTTGTACTTAAAGAGCTCTATTTATATTAAACTTTTAATTATTTACAATTTATGGAGGTAAACATAAACTTTGGAATATGGTAAACAACTGTAATTGGACGCTGGATGTCAAGTCATTCATTATAATGATGTCGTAAAAAGTATAGTAAAGACCAAGACAAAATGAAAGTAACAAGACTACAATAAAATGGTTTCCATTAAGTCCTCAACTAAAGTGCAGTTTACAGTACATTTAGGACATTTTGAAGCCAAGTAAGAGGTCCACTGGCGGTATAAAAACTCTGACAGCAGGTTAGGCACTAATGACACAAAAAAAGAAGAAGTGGGTCATATTTTAGACATTAAGGGTATTTTACAGAGCTCCCATGAATGACGATATTTGAGTGCGTCCAGCGCACTTTAGTATTAGCCAACTTCGCTATAAGCCGAAATTATAATTTTCTACCAACACTGTACTCAGTACTTTCACGACAACTTCGCTTAAGATGAAAATAAAGCCGAAGAAGGAAGCCTACAATCAGGGGACAATAAAGGTTTCCCGCCCGCGGGGCTCCTTATATCTTTGTAGGTGCCAGACCTCTTGACCTGATTGTAATCTTATATCCACCGATTCATGAAAGCCTTGTCTCAAATCTGACTATACTTTTTAGAAGTACGCTTTTCTGTTTTCGTCTACAGACTTTACTTGATGGTCTGGTTTAGAGGGACCAGTAAAAGCTAGAACGGCAGTGAAGGATTGATGGCCGATGGAACAAACTGGCCCTGGAGATTGCGTGTCGCGAGCGAAACGTGACCTGTTTCATATACCCTTTAGATGGAATCACGACCTTCTAAAGGTGTTTTGAAGAGGCTGAATACCGCAGGCATAGAGCGGGCTATAATACCGCAGCTTGGACATGCCTGCAATATGGTGAGACTACGGTACACTGAATTCATTAAAATGAAACGTGCAATGCGTTAAGGGGCCAGCGGAGCATGCGTATATTTCATACAAACGTAATACCAAAATAATTTGTAAATCAAACATATTCCTAAGACAGTGTGTATTTATTTAATTATCGATTGGATTACAGAATATCTATGTTCCCAAATATATATTTTGAAAGGATAGTGATATAAAGACGAAATATATTATGGGGAATTTAAAATATAACTCTTGTTTAAATCAGTGTTCATTCAAAATATATATTCGGGAACCTAGATATTCTGTAATCTATTCGAAATTAACACACACTGCCTTAAGAATATGTTTGATTTACAAATTATTTTGGTGTTACCTACGTTTGTATGAACTACGCATGCTCCGCAGGCCTCTTAACGCTAAGCGTAAATATTACACAAGTTAATTATAATCTAAAAGAGACTGGTATCAACTAATAAGAACCTAAAAAAAACATCTGCAAGTTAATTTACAAAAAAAACATGAATGACTTAACTGTTCCAGGTACTACAACGTTGAAGATATTAAGTAAGAATTAGAGAATGTTTCCTTCACGGATGGAAGAAATACACTATTAATACACATTCACTAAAACTTTAATACTCATCAACGTTTTGTAACAAACAAAATATAACTTTTAAATAACATATTGTGATGGCAGAATATGGCATTAACCCTAACTATAAGATTTACAAAATGAATTTTAGACCTAGAAGTACTGAGAAAGTTGTGGTTAATTATTTATAATAATAATATATCTATTTTATAACAACCACAATATTCACAAATGGAAAGAAACTACACCAATGAAAATTTTAGTATGTACGTTATTAATAAAACATCAATTGAACTGTCAAATTATTTTTTTCCAAGCGTAGTTTCCCCACACGGTTTCTGCAATATATTCACTTATTATTTATGCTTATTAACCGTTTAATTATTACTCGTAATGTCATTAGTATATAACAATATTTACAACACTGACTTTTGTTCTAAGTTAATCTAATTTGAAAACAGAAGTGAATTAAATCAAATATAATTACGTAATAACAAATATATATTATTATAACACATACAATAGTAGAATAGTAACTTTTAATAAATTATAAAGAAGAAAACGAATATCATAGGAAGGCAACTCTGAACCACAGTTTCTGTCAAAGTTTTACAAGGCGTTTTGAGCTCTATTCACAAAAAGATAAAGTTAATAATAATATTAGACTGGTTGACAGGTAGTCTAGCTCAGTGACTATGCATTTGAAGATGTAAAGCGAGTGTACATTCTACAATTCTATGATTTTTACACTTTATTTTATTGTTAAATTATTATTAATCTGGCAGTGCCTATTTTTTTAACTTCAACCACATGCAGTTCTGACAGATGCTTAGTTTCTTTATATTTACATTGGATTATAATATGATACATATAATTATATTATATGAAAAGATATGATAAATAAATAAAAGAAAAAGGTTTATACAAAACGAATAGTAAGGTTATGAAACCAAACCAAGAATAGAATTCTATATCTACTATCACATGGAGTAATACTTCTGACTAACTTAATGTCATATACATCATTTATTATTTTAACAATATAATACACTTCTATTATTAAAGTTTATCAAATTCACAACATCTTATACTTATAAAACCTCGCGTTTCAAGTTAATATTATACCTCTTTGGTCATTCCAAAATTATTTATTAAATAATAATACATTCACATCCCATTAATATTCTATTTATTTCATAAAGTGATGTAATGTACCATGTGACTTACGATACCTACTTAATAATAAAATCGTACTTACTTGAAGTCCATTTATATTTGCAAAGAGAAAATGTTTCTGGAACATCAAATCGAAACATACTCAATAATAATACAATTAACTTATTCTTGACAGATAATAATGACACAACGCAACGTCACTGTCAGCGCATTATTAAATAATTATTAATATTTACAATAGCTACTATTTTATCTAATACACGTATCACACTCTCTGATTGCAGATATAAAATGGCTTACTACTATGTATTTTACATCATCAAACGAAACCTCGAGTACATACACATACGTAACGACTAGTTGGGTAGAAACAGCCTTTTATAATACACAAGTTATTTAAACGAATGAAATCGACAAACTCAACACTGTTAGACCGCGGTTCTATATTTTAAAAAGTCTTAATTAGATCACAGTATCTAGGTCTCTGGTGTCGACCTCTGGCATTGACAATCATAGAAAACTCTCTGAAGCCCGTGTTTCCTCTCTATCGATAGCAGAAACTATTTCAACACCCTCGTCATAATTATGCATTTTGGTAGTATTAGTCACACAGTAATGTTGATCGGGATCCCCGTACTGGCTGTGGTAGAACTCCTCACGCATCATATGGTTCAGGTTGCCACATCTAAAGAAGAGGATCTCCTGGAACGGCTTTCTGAAGTCTCGGTTCAGGGTCGCGTATATGACCGGGTTGAGCAAACTGTTGAGGTAGCCCAGCCAGAGAAAGAGTGCGCTCACCGCGTCAGGGATCGTATCTTCTGAGACGAACGGTCGGAGCAGCGCCAGCACGAAAAATGGAAGCCAGCATATAATGAATGCTGACATGATTATACCCAAGGTGGTGGACGCTTTGCGCTCTTTGGCTAGTTGGAATCGCAGCTTCTTCTGATGGACTGCGTTCTGTGGATGCAGTAAGTCTTTGGCGATATGGCTTTTATGAGCAAAATGTGAAAGCGACGATCGGATTCTGTTCGTCGTGGTCTTCTGACTACTCTCTGAGGGTTGTCTTTGCCTCTCCTTAACTGCTAGTTTCCCGGGCACCAGCTGTGTTGGCGACCGGTTTATAGTGTGTATGGGCTTCGTAGGAGTCTTTGGTTGTTGCAACATAGGACACTGGGACTCGTTCGATTTTCTTTGGCCGCTGAAGCACCTCCCAATTGTGCTTTCTGTTTTGTCTACGCTGCACTGTAACAAAAATAAATCGGTTACAAAATTAATTACGATGTTCAAAGACAACATGAGCTTTTTTGAGCGGGGGAAACATTCTTAACAATTCAAAGAAATTTGGAAGCCTTGCAAGGCATATAGCGTGTAAACAACCTCATCACGAAGCAGTCAATCAAGCATTCTGTACATCAAACTAAGTAACTTTACGCAAAAATTATTACTGGGAAACATCTTTCTTTGGGGTGAAAAATCATGTTTTGTTTTAGAACTCAATGTAACGCACTCAAAACATTGTGCTGATGGATGGATTAAATAGTGCGGGGGTTGTGGAGGTGTTCAAAGTAAAAATCTTACAATAAAAACTTGAGTTTGAAAAAAACTTTGGCAAAAATTTGGAACTTAAAATAATAACTCTAATATCTCCGTAACTGGAAGGTTCTCAGGTATGGTTTAGAACAAAAAATTGATGGCAATGACGGGGAGAACAAGTGTCTTTTGGCTTCGTGAAGAGGTTTTTTACACCCTTTAGAAATTAAGACGAAAAAATAGGTATTATTTGTAATGAAAAAATCAAGGTCAATAAAATCATCTTTCAGTCTTTTTGTTATAAAAAGAATAGGGCGTATTCTTAAATTAATTGCATTTAATGAAGTAAATAAGAAAACCATTAATTTGTAATGCAATCACCGACATGACTTTCGTGGCTTTCTGTTGAAAGCCTTATTCCTCGTAATATAAGTTCCGGATGTTGCTTGACAATGCGTACTTGCGAAGCTCTGGCTGGATTTTTATTAAAGGATTTATTTACCACTGAGTATGTATTAAAGATAACAAAGATTAAGACTGTTTTGCAAAAGACAATAAGAAATGTTCAAAGATAGTCAACACTCAGGGATTGACCGGGAACTAGAAAAAAAAAATTGGGACAAATTGCAATGACATCCTCACCGTTGTATTGGTACTAGCTGTGGATCCCCTGGGAGGAGGCTGTGCCGGCTGGTTGCCCAAGAGCTTCGCTTCCGCCGCTCCACCATTTTTCACATTGATCTCCAAGTAACAGTGCGTCTCCAAATGCGATTGAGCACGTTTCTCGTCTTTTACAATCTTCCTAGCAGCTCTAAATATCTTATAATAGACCACGATCATTACAGTCAACGGGATGTAGAACGAACCAAAAGTCGCATAGATTTGGTACGCCTGGTTCTGTGAGACAGAACACATGGTGTCAGACTTCTCATTACCTAGGATTAGGACTGGCGGGAGGGATATGAATGCTGCGCTAACCCACACAATGAAAACGCAGAAGAGCATCCTTCGAGGCGTCCTTTTCACACCATACTCTAGAGGTTTCGTTATGGCATAATATCGATCCACGGAGATCATACATAAGTTGAGGATGCTAGCAGTACAGGATAAAACATCGCTTGATACCCAAAAGTCACATATGACCGGTCCGAAAGGCCAAGTTCCCATAACGTCGTACACGGTGGCTACCGGCATCACTATCAACGCCACGCACAAATCGCTCACTGCCAGCGACACAATCAAGTAGTTACTAGGCCGTCTTAACTTTCTAACTAAACGCACTGCAACACAAACTAGCACGTTTCCTATTATAGTACCGACTATGACTATCATAAATATTGTGACCAAGAAAATAGTGGTAGCTATGGAATATTTTGAATGCTTTATGTGAATTGGCTTCGATGTGGAGTTTTCGTCTTCAGTTGTCCAGTTGGCCGTATAGTTTGTGTTGCTTACGTTGAACTCTGGACTTAGGGTTGATTCTAGTTCAACCGAGGCAAGCGTCGGTTGCAACAGAATAGACGCCAGAACGAGAAGACACGAAGGTAAAGCAACAAAGCTAGGCAGTGAACAGTAGGAGTTATGACTTTGAGTCGCCATACGAATCCCTGGTGTGGGTGACGATTAATTTGTTCGTTATCCTGACGTAACCATACATTGGTTTTGTTTCTCTCTTTGTGTAGCTACGATGCCTAAATTGCGTGAACGAATCAAGTCTGAAATACGACCTCGTCGCGTGGCTTTTTGGTCTTAGAATGGCGCGCTTGATTACAATTGAGAATAGGCTTT
Organism: Xestia ashworthii; assembly: GCA_950022955.1. Taxonomy (NCBI): domain Eukaryota; kingdom Metazoa; phylum Arthropoda; class Insecta; order Lepidoptera; family Noctuidae; genus Xestia; species Xestia ashworthii. The sequence continues at coordinate 12,215,435 of OX465570.1, read as the reverse complement.
AATTGACATATTGCTTGGATTGTGTTTTCAATTCGGAGCAGAGCCATTTGACTGCGGGATGTTGGGGCACTGCGATCTTTGTGCCGTTGTGAAAGGGTTTGTTTTTGTTTGAGTGGGTTCTTTGGCGTCGTCAGCAGGGGTATGTTGTTTTATTGCGCGAGGAAGGTGGCTCGAACGGCTGCTACTCCAATATCCCGTCTGCGGATTGCTTCATTAGTGCCGTTGATTGGTGAAGAAAATTTCCGATCTGAAAAGAAAAGAAAATGATTTGAAGGTTTTTTTATATAAAACTCCACATTTTTGCTTTACCATACAGCTTTATTTTGTGTCAAGCGACTTAACAGATCATAATATCGTATCCTATGAATAATAATAGCTATATTTTGGACGAAATACATCAATATTTATTCATGTTTGAGCATTATAATATAACTCTTGGGAATAACCCGAATTGAATGCGATGATACCCGGACTATCTTTATTTAACTATTTCTCATTTAAATATTTATTAGAAGAATCCGGGACTTCGGTAGCTGAAGATGAAAGTGGCAATATACGAAGTAAATAAACATGAACCGTTTGATTTCGCATATTAGATTGACGTTGATATTTATTCTGATACATGTTATATTTCAAGAGTAGATATATTCGTATTTATTTATTTTTATGACACATAATCATATTAATAGTATCGTAGATTACATTTAGGTTTGGAACCCTTCGTTGGGGACCATCGAAATGAACAACTTTTGCTTTTGAAAAAAACCTGAAATTGTGAAAAAATACCTACTAAATGTGGAAAAAAACTATTTTTTTAAGCGATTTCAGTAATTACACAGTATATGCCACACCTCTCCTGCCCAACGAGCAGAACTAATTGCCCCCTCCAGGACCTCAATGAGGCAAATGATATAGCTATCCAGGTCGATAAGAACTGGTCGGACAAAATCGGAGTCATCGAATCGAGAAGAAAAGTATTTAATATCAGTCAGTATTACATCAAGCGGTTGTCACTGGTACATCCTACATACTACGCCAGAGCAGCTATTTTCGGTAAGAACATTATTACAAGCAAATGAGGTGTCAGGCATCATGGAAAAATACTCCGCAAAAATTGAAGGAGCTAATATACGACTTCAGTAGGCCTGTCACGTACTACATATGTGACAAGATGTTAATAAGGATCCTGCCGTTTTGCCGAAAAGATTTTGCCAAAATTTCATTACCCAAACAAATTTTAGCAACCTTTTTTTATACCATTGCAATATTTCGAATGATTTTAGTACGCATATTTTTATTTGGTCAAATTACTTGGCAAAATATTACCAAGTATAATGTCATTATGGCATTTGGTCTTTAATCAAATGATTTATTACAGCAAACAATATTCAGACAATAAACGTTTGGTGAAATGATTTGTTAAGACAAAAAATATTTGGGCAAAACGACTTTTATTGATAGGATAAAAGATATTGTTTTTAGTAGGTTACCCGGAACTGAACTATTTAGATTATAGGATAATTACTTATTTAAAAAAATGGTTAGGTTAGGTTAAAACTGTGACCTCCTACTAGATTAAGTTAATTTCATCTTTAAACAAAATGGGTAGGTTAGGTTAGGTTAAAACTGTGACCTCCTACGCACGATACGAGCGAGCGCAGCGAGCGGTGCCGCGGTAGCGCCCGGCGAGTGCCAGAAACGACTTGCATAAATAGAAAAAAGAGATTGTTTTTAGCAGGTGACCCGGAACTGAGCTAGTTAGATTAGGATAATTCATTATTTTAAAATAATGGTTAGGTTAGGTTAAACCTGTGACCAGGAACGACTACATTATATAGAAAAAAAAAATGGAAAACTGACGATACAAAATATTTGGATTATTTGATTTTGCGTAAAAACTCTTTTTCCAACTGAAATATTTGACTAAATAAAAAATGTTAAAAGTACTAGTTGGTAAACAAGTTATAGTTTAAACGTTAATTTCCCAAACATTAGGTTTGCGTTACAATTTTTTGGGAATAGATTTTTTGCTAAATAATAATTATTTGGCAAATGAAATTATGCGAAAAATTTTTTGGGAAGTGAAAATTTGTCAAATTCCTTTCGGTCAAACAAGGGAGACCCGTTAATAATACATGCATATAAATCAAGGAATTTGGTGACTTGCTTACAAAGGTTTCAACTCATAGCGCTGACACACTGGTATTTGCAACAACTCGATGGTTCTAGTTAGAAAGCCGACGACACTAAACCTAGTCCGATAAGATTCCCTGATAATCTATTAAGTATAATTAGCCACGTTATTAATGGGAGAACTTGAAATGGCGACGCAGCAATGCATAAAACCTGGAGGTGTTATTAAATAAAAAAAACTATTTAGTGTCGTCGGCTCTTTAGCTATGCGGGCAGTTTGGTATCTAATCATTCAAGAGGGAAAACAACGGTCGAACCGTTCTGTTTTTAACCATATTACTCAGGGCATAAAGGTAAAAAGAAGTCGACCGCCAGTGAGCGTGGTACTACCTAAAACTGTTGTACTGTAGTGTAAAATTAATAATAAATAAATAATTACCGCAGTGTGTCAAGACGAAAGTCTATGACCAGTGTGTGTTGCCAGTGATTACATACGGGACCGAAACGTGGTCGCTCACAATGGGCCTTATCAAAAGGCCTAAAGTCACCCAAAGGGCAATGGAGAGGGCTTTGCTCGGAATTTTATTGCGTGATCGAATCAGAAATGAAGACATCCGCAAGAGAACCAAGGTCGCCGACGTAGCCCGAAGAATTGCGAAAAAAAATCAGCAGTGGGCAGGGCACATTGTTCGCAGAATGAATGGCCGGTGGGGCCGAAAAGTTCTGGAGTGGCGACCGCGAACCGGAAGACGTTGCGTTGGAAGGCCTCCCACTAGGTGGACCGATGACCTGGTGAAGGTGAATCCGCTGGATGTGAGTCGCACGGGACTGGTCAATGTGGTGACTCTTGGGGGAAGCCTATGTCCAGCAGTGGAAGTCTTGCGGCTGAAATGATGATGACGTTAATCAGTAGAAAGTAAAAGAGTTTGCGAGAAATCCATGTCCATTTATAGTACTAGAAAATCATAAATAAATCATCCTCCACATTCTGTGAAACTCAACGAAAATACTACCTACAGATATCAATACAATAGCCATGCCTCAAGACTAATTGTCGTTCCGGCGTGAAACAGCACATTTTAACCGAAACCCATTAACTGAAGCGCCGCGTCACGGTTTCATATTGGGTTCAAGAGTATAGAGCCCACAGAGACTTAAGCCTGTTTGCACCACCAAACTCATACACATCTCACATGCAGCACGTTTCATTGTAAACGTATTTATAACATCATTTTATAGTTGTCATTTTAGAACGATTGAGTGATTGACATAAATAGATCTTTGATTCAAATAAGTTTAGTCCCTTTTGATACAAGTAGGCTTCCACCGACCACTGATATTGATTTATACTTAGTACAACAAAACTTTTCATCACCATCTGGTTTGCTAAAATCCTTTGACATTATTAAAGTGAAATCAACTGATACGATTGATAACAGATTTTCACTCGTTGAAGTAGGTATTTTGCTCTTTTTTGTGTGGATTTACACTCCAAATAAATGTAACTGTTTTTTTTTTTAAGATTATTTTACTTTTGTTAAGTTGTGAAAATGCAGCATTATGAAAATCGTGAAATAACATCAGTTTGATAGGCCCGATCGCTCCTATCGAGCACACCTATTATCCCGACACTCCCAGCTATCATCCTGACGTGCTCGATATAGCGCTGCTCAAGAACGTGAACCTTCGGTTACACTTGATTGAGACGTTACACGAGCTCCATTCCGACCATCGTCCAGTGCTCATGCACTTGATTCCTCGCTCGGGTATCATTGACCCCAGCCAACCCCCTCCCACCACTCTCACCACTGACTGGAGGAAAGTAAGCGATATGCTGAAATCTGAAACGTCACCGCTTCTTGATGGTATTCCCGACCATATTGTCTCTGTCGCAGACACCGAGGCCGCAATCAACTCGTTTACAGAACACGTTCAGTCCATACTGAAGGATTGTTCTCGAGAAGTACCAGCGATGAGCGATCAACGCTGGATACTTCCCGACGACATTCGTGAACTGATAAGCGAGAAGAATGCGGCCATACGTGCCTACAGCTCTTGGCCCTGCGAAGCGAACAAGATTCACATGCGTTCCTTACAACGTGCTGTAAAGAAACGCACCAGTGAGTTTCGTTCGAGTCAATGGGACAAAACGCTCAGCGAACTTGAGCCCACTCACCTAGCTTTCTGGCAGCTTCAGAGGAAGTTGCGCACCTCGGAAGAGGTTTCTTCTCCACCCCTCATCCGTCCCGATAAGAGCGTCGCTTTTGACGACTCTGAAAAAGCAGAATGTCTGGCCGACGGTTTGGAATCCCAATGTTCACCGAGCACTCTACCAGTAGACAAGCAGCACCTTGATGAGGTGGATGCAGAAGTCGAACGTAGAGCATCGCTTCCCCCTGTAGAAGACCCCGATGACCCTCTCCCCGTCATCACCCCGGAAGAGGTCAAAGATATCATGGATAAGTTACAGCCTCGGAAAGCCCCAGGCGCCGATGGCTTCACTAATAGAGTTTTTAAAGCCCTCCCCGCCCGGCTCATAGTCCTTTTGGCTGCCATCTTCAATGGCGCCCTGAGCAATAATATGTTCCCCCAAGCGTGGAAAGAGGCCACTGTTATAGGTATTCCCAAACCTGGGAAACCGAAAGCCCAGCCTTCGAGCTACAGGCCGATCAGTCTCCTGAGTGCTCTCGGCAAAATCTATGAAAGGCTTATTTATAAGCGTCTCAGAGATTATGCCGAGACAAAGGGCCTCATCCCTAAAGAACAGTTCGGCTTCAGGACCGAACATTCTTGCATACATCAAGTCCACCGCATCGTCGAACACGTTAGCGCTGGTTTCCAGCGCGGAGCGATGACGGGCGTGATGTATTTCGATATAGCGAAAGCCTTTGACAAGGTCTGGCACAATGGCTTATTATATAAGCTATACCAACTCGGTGTGCCTGACCGTCTCGTGCTCATCTTACGAGACTTTCTGTCAAACCGTACCTTCCGCTACCGTGTGGGTAAGACGTTATCCTCTCCCCATCCTATCCGTGCCGGAGTCCCTCAGGGCTCCGTTATCTCTCCCCTCGCGTTCACGTTGTATACTAGTGACATCCCCAAGAACAAGAAGGTTCAGTTAGCCCTATTTGCCGACGACACGGCAATTTACTACACCGGCCGTTCTATGACTAACATCCGTCGCATCCTCCAAACAGCTGTCGACTCGCTCGGCGCTTGGTTCCGTAAGTGGAGGATTGAGGTTAACCCTGACAAGAGCCAGGCAGTTCTGTACTATAAGGCACGCCTTAAGCGTTCGCCAGGTCCCCCCGTCACTATGTTTGGCAAGCCTATCCCTTGGGAGAAGCAAGCCAAATATCTTGGAGTTATTCTTGACGACCATCTGTCATTCAAGGCTCATATCAAAGCAGCTCGTGACCGAGCTGCCTTTGCTATGGGCCGACTCCATTTCATGATCACTAGGAAGAGCAAGTTGTCACTCAAGTGCAAGTTGCGTCTTTACACCGCTGTCATCCGTCCCATCATGACATACGCTTGTATCGTATTCGCTCATGCCCACCCGCGTCATATCCACACGATGCAGACCTTGCAAAACCGATTCCTCCGTAAGATCACCGGTGCCCCCCCGTACGTCCGTAACGACAGTCTACACGTAGACCTTAGAATCCCTACCGTTAAGCAGTTCATGAAACGCCTGTCCAAGCGTTACTTCGACACTGCCATCAAACATAGGAACCCCCTAATCGCATCGGCCGCCCGGTACGACCCATCGCGTATTAGCTCAGTCCAACGTCCGCGTCACACTTTAGTCACCCCCGACGATCCGATCACTATCTTGCAAGAGAGTAGGAAAGATACCAGTACAGTTCGTAGATTGTACAAATACAAACCGAAGACCTTCCGACCTCGCCGCCGAGGTCCGGCGCGTAATCCCAAATCAATCCCTCCCCGACCCTTGCCTGAGCCAGCCCGCGATGCTGAGCCTTTAGCAATAAAACAGTCCCTAAATAAAGACAACCAGATCCAGCCTGTCCCTTTGCTGCCCCCAGCGACGCCCTAAGCCGAGGTCCGTACCCCACAGGGGGTGCCCTTAGAGCGCTGTCGCTTAGTTTTTAGTCATTTTTGCCCTGGCTGGAGGCCTTAAATTCAAGGCATCCACAGGACTTGCCCGGTTAAGCAGAAGCCAGTCTTCGTAGACTGAACTGCGAGATGCCCTATCCAAAAAAAAAAAAAAAAAAAATCAGTTTGATAGGTCTGTAAAACGAACATTCAAATGATTTTATACACAGTATAAATAAACATGGGTTTTAAAAGTTCGGTCTCTGATATGTATTTACTCATGTGTTGCGAAGCGTATATTACTCAAACAATGTGAGGATCGGGTAAAGCTATTTTACAGGGGAAATTATAGCCCACATTTTGCTTTATAGAATTATATTATGAATATGATCATTTTATGCCGCTTTCTAATTGTAAAGCGGTGTTTCGTTTGTGTTCGTTAGTTGGTTTTGATATTCTGTTTTGTTTCATTGTAACAGTATATGGTTGGGATGATAAATTAATGTTTTTCACTGAATCAAATGTATTGTTGCGTGTTTAGGCTTTTTATAATGTTTTATTAAAAAAAAAAAACTCGGTTATTGTTACGTGTTTTGGCCTTTGGCTTTTTGTTTTATTCGAAAAACCTATTCGTTATTTTAAAGTTTGATACCTAAATGCTTTGTCCGACAGTCAGTCCTGCCAAGAGGTAGCGTATTACTCAGTACAATTATGAAGTTGTGGACGTCAGATAGGCAGTCGCCACATCTATAATCTATAATATTATTAGATATTATATTATTATATATATAATTATATAATAATATTATATTATATTATATTTTATATTTAATATTATAAAGCAGAAAAGTTTGTTTGTTTGTTTGGTTGAACGCGCTAATCTCAGAAACTACTCATGCAAATTGAAGAATTTTTTTTGTGTTGGATAGTCCATTTATCGAGGAAGGCTTTAGGCTATATAACATCACGCTACGACCATTAGGAACGGAGCAGGAATGAAAAATGTTGCAAAAACGGGGTATTTTTTTCTTATGATTTTTTCTCTTATGTGACGCAGACGAAGTTGCGTGGGTCAGCTAGTGTAAAATACAGGGATTCAGCTGCATCTGGTTAGACAGGAAGCTGACCTCAAGATGACGATGACTATGTACAGTCAACAAGAGAGCTAGGTATGCAGTATTATAAACGCGAAACTTTGTGGGGATAGATTTTTGATATTTTTTCACGCAGAAACTACTGAACGGATTTGGATAAAATTGCAATCAAATTGATTATGACCTTTTTGCATTTAGGTATAATAGTAGTACGAATATTGCTAGCCTGCATACCGAACTCTTTTGTTGACTTTATAAGAATCGTAGCAGGAGACGTTTTGTAGCGTCTGTCAAATATACGAAAAAAGGTTTCGTTACGTATTCACCTAACATCATTCACTGGATCCATCACGGATCTGGCCAATGAATCTTCTGAGAATGGTCGATTTTTACTTAGAAACCATGAGTCCCAGTCCAACGGTATTTTAAACAATTCAGCTAACTATTAATTTCCGTAGCACTTACGAGCTGCTCTAAAACTAAAATATGACTATAAAAATGGATAAATTTTAATATCCTGATCGTGAAGTCAACAATGCCTTCTTAATCATCCAAAAATTGGATATTGCTCGTTATGCTTTAATTTTAATCTGTAGAGGATATTGATGAACGGGAATATTGATCAGGTTTTAATTGAAGTGGCAAATAGTTTTTATTAGGTACTAAGTCATTTTAAGGTTCAAGCGTTTGATAAATTCATTGGTTTTGATTTGTCATCTTTAGTTATTAGATGTTAGCCAAAAGCTAATCTTTGAATAGTTCAACTGAGTCATAATAGCCATAGTGACTCAGTTCAACTATTTAGAGATTCATCATCATCATCAGCCTATTAATGTTCCCACTGCTGGGACACAGGCCTCCTCTCTATGAGAGAGAATGGGCCCACCACGTGGGGCCAGTGCAGATTGGCAGATGCCACATGTCTTCGAATTTTTAGGTTCTAGGACATGCAGATTTCCTCACGATGTTTTCCTTCACCGTTTTGAGAGCAGTGGTGAAGAAATAAATTACACTTAGTAATGCGCCTGCCTGGGTTGGAACCCACGACTTGCTGTCCGTAAGTCGCGGCCACCACCACTGGGCCACCGCTAAGATTAGCCTGACAGTTTCTATATTTTGAAGTGAAGATGGTTCCCGCAGCTTCGCCCCCGTGGGGTCCGGGAAATGCTCACAGGATCGTTCGGCCGAATAAAAGTAGCCTATGTGTTATTATCTATATCCGTTACAAATATCATCCAGATCCATTCAGCCGTTCTGGCGTGATTGAGGAACAAACATCCATCCAAACCGCAAATAGTCAGAAGTTAGATGCCTATACAATAACAATGTAATAAACACGTGGAAATTACAATACAAGCTAGATTAATCTCGAGTTATCTACTTCAATAGTCCCATCGTAAATGAAACTCAAGACTGAAGATTTATGACATAATAAAAACTAATAAATCCTATCAGAAGTAACATCACAAATGTGTCCCGGGATTACCATCACGCTGATCCTATCAAAAACAAATGACAAATGACATGTCGTACCCATACAAACGGCCCATTACGACCCATATGGGTAGTTAACAATTAACCTGGACGATAGCCATCAGAAGGAGTTGGCTATAATATAGGTACATGCTCCTTTAATGGATATAGTGACGTAATTAAGGCTTAGGACGCCATTTTAATTATTATTTTTACGACCAACAATGGTTGGTTAATGTGGTATAATAATGTGAGCTCCGGATTTGGTGGTGGATTTTTGTAAACAAAAAAGAGAAGGAAATGCTTGAATGTCATGCATAGAACACGAAACTAATGAATCTTTTTGTCATTCAAATTTAATTTGAATCCAGTGTGCATATTATTTACAAACTAAAATTTATAGATCTATTATAACAAAAAATATGTACAAGTATCAAAAGGGTGTCAAAAATTCGTCCACATTGCTGTCAATAAGAAAAGTACCTACCCAGAAGGCTGGCAGCATTACCACGAAGGATGGCAATGCTGAACAAAAAAAAAAAAAACCAGGCCCATCCTTTTGTCAGTCAAATTAAGTTGCGATTGCATCAAAGTACGATATTTGAGCCGAACTCGTTAATTTTTGTTACAAAAATAACGTTTAAAAATTGATAAAATGCCTAATACTAACAACACATTAATATAAAACACACCCAAATATCCAATAAACATAAATAACTTCTAAATCAGTTACATACACAATTCATACCTATAAATTACGTCAAATTGATACAAATTGTCTATAAATTACTGAAATTAAAACGTCCCGTACGAAGAGATATTTCAACCATGTTTTATCACAGAAACATCTGTTTATACATTATGTATTTATTGGTACCTGAACGGTGATTCGTAACTGCGATAACGATACAGTAGTAAGTAGGAAAAATAAATAAATGTTTAAAGGCTCACACACACAGGCGCCTTTTTACGTTTCCGCGTTTCTGCGTCCCGCGATATTGCGATAATGCGTCACTATTCCTTATACAAAGGCGCGTTATTATCACGCGATATTCTATTCTATTCGCGTTATTAGGACACAGAAACGCAGCAACGCAAGCGTCCTGGGGCGTTATTATCGCGGTAGTGTGGGGGATCGCATGCGTCCCCATAAATAAAGTACTAGAAACAAATATCGCAATATCGCGGAAAGCAAAACGCGAAAACGCAGAAAAGTAAAAACGCGGCTGTGTGGGAGTTTTTGTTAAGGTTTTCGTTTTTACCATAAAATCTAAAACACTTATCTTGTTGAACGCGGGTTTTATATCAACAAAAATGTACAAGTGATATGTATAACTGACTAGGTTATGCCCGCAGCTTCGCCCGCGTCGAGTTGTCTCACGGGATTGTATTACCGGTATAAAAAGTATTCAACGTGTTAATCTAGGTTATAAACTATCTGTGCGCCAAATTTCATCCAAATCCGATACGCAGTTTTGGCGTGAAAGAGTAACAAACAAAAATCCATACATCCATCATTCATCGCATTTATACTCGTAATATTAGTAGAATACACACGATTAAGAACTGACATCAAAGTAATTTGAAAAAGTTACCAGCAACCGAGCGTCAGTCAAGAGTACTTAACCTAAATAAAGGGTGTAAAAAGAGTCTTAATTTAGCTGAAAGGCACTTGTTCTCCCCATCATTGTGATCATTTGTTTGTTCTAGATCATACCTGACCACACATTGCTCTCAAAACGGTGAAGGAAAGCAAAAAATTCGAAGACATGAGACATCTACTTATCCGCACTGGGCCCGCGTGGTGGACTGATAGAGAGAAGGCCTGTCCCAGCAGTGGGAATATTATAGGCTGATGATGATGATGAAGGGTGAAAAGTGGCAGGCCCTTAGTGAACTCGGTAGTACAGTCAACTTCATGATGTGAGTACTGAGTACCCTCTTGAAAGCACCTACCTTCGAACTCGGGGTACTGGAGTACCCAATTAATGCAGCCCACCGTACATAGAACTTTTTCTATTCTCTAGTGTGAATCATTGTCAAATTGGTTCCATTATATTGGGACCTGATTTATCACCCTCAGTTTTTGTCTGGCTAAAGGACCCATTGTATTTTTTAAACAATGGATGTTCGAAAAAGGTTAATTGATTTCCTGGGTGACCACTTAGCTCGTGTTGCCAGTAGCCGAAAAGTTTTCTTTTGAAATGGTTTTATTAAATAAACTAAGTATTTCTTTTACTTTTCCTTTATTGAAACTAAACCGCTTGGAGAATCCAATCATACTGAAAAATGTTCTGGTGGAAAAATATTACAATTTTTATGAAAGTTTCGCCAAAATATACAGAAAAATCTGAGATGATTTATGTCTACCAATTTTTTAGGGAGAGTTTTGTCTAGACTGAATCTATAGCTGTAATGTACGTAAGTACCTGCTATTTATGTACATATTTATGCCTTTGAAGTGAATGAAGTGACATATTATAAGGAAGATGGCGCATTTGCCACAGATGTTCCCAAATAATGATCATCTGCCTAGCCTTTTCCCAACTGTGTTGGGGTCAACTTCCAGTCTAACTGGATGCAGCTGGAATACTAGTATTTTACGTGGACCGACTGCCTATATGACCTCCGCAACCCAGTTAATACTGGAAAATACGATACTCCTTGGTAAGACTGCTGTCAGACTTTCTGAGACACTGACAGCCTGTAATGACTGTCAAAGGTACACAAATGACAGCCGGGACCAACAGCTTAACGTGATTTCCGAGGCACGGACGAAACTCGGTATGTAAGGGTGGTCACCCATCCACAGACCAACCCTGGGAAGCACGGCGTAACCTAGCGATCGACCCGAGCGGTTATTATTTAGCCATGAGCTCTTCCCATAGCACTAACAAAAACAAAATCTTCGAAAAAAAAAACGTTTGAAAAAAATGAATGAAAAAAAACAAAGTTCAGAGTTAAAGTTTTTTTTTTAAGTATTTTTTTTTTATTTCTTAACAAAAGACATTGTGTAGAAAAACTTAAAATTAAATTATTTTAGACTTTTATGTTTTTTTTTAGGAAGTCGATTTTTACTTTCAAAAAGTTTTTTATTTGACCCTTTTCAGATGTGATGTCCCTCACAAATTGTTAACATGAATTAATTTTACGTTCTTCTTCTCGAATGGTGACTTAAATTTTATTTTTTAGATATTTAAAAAAATAGTAACCACACTCTCAGCTTGATGACCCTTTTACACAGACAAGTTATTTGTGTAAGAATATGATAGAGTATTTTGCATTTATTGGCAAATATGACAGTGCAATGTGGCGTTCCAAATTCGAAAACTTTCCCACAAGGTAATACCAACATAACAAACCACACGTTTCCGAAACACGCGCTGTAATTTTATCGTAATGTGGACGCAAAAGTGCCATTAATTATATCTTATTGTAGCAGACTGTATGTTTCTCTGAATGAAACGGTACAAAAATGGTTTTCCTGTATACCTGCGACAATTTTTTAGGGTTGTGACACTAATTATCCAGATGGCATGAGAAAAGGGTGACCTAATCGAAATTGTAATGAAGATACGTTGTGAAAAAGATTCATAAATAGCTTAGTTCGATTTGTGATTTTGCCACAATAGATACTGAACCAAATTTTCCGAACAGTAGGAACCTAATATCAGTCGTTAGCGTAACATTATAAAAAAAACTTCCCTCTTTTAATTAACAACAGTAACGGTATCCTGAAGATGATTGCTTCACGTACTGATTGCCCAATCCAAATGAGATGGATGAGCATCATGTTGGGGCGTTAGATATTGGCAAACTGCTGTCTGGCGAAGACCTTACAGGGATGTAGGTGAGGTGACGTATCTGGCTCGCCGATTGATTGTTGTTTTTATTAGTTTTTTTTTTGTATTTTAATGACTTGTTTTTTATTTTGCATTTCAATTTTATCTTATTTTTTTATTAGATAATTGAATTATTAATAACTGTGTAATATGTAATGATTTCAATGGTATTGTGATTTTTATATTTACTTTAATTTTACTTTGTCTATTTTATGCTATGGACAATTTTTAAGTCTGAAATAAACGTTTAATAATTAATTGGATTTTGGTTCACAATTTTACGGGTTTTAATTTTTTGCACGGTACCCTAATTATTTTTGTAAAATAAAAGTAGCTAAATTTAGACCTTGCAATATCAGCTATCTGCCAGTAAAAGTCTCGCCAAAATCGGTCCAGCCATTTCGGAAATTAGCCGAAACAAACAGACGGACATGAAACTAGAAAACACAGACTAACAAAATTATACAACGTGTAACGTTAAATGCGCAAAACCTGAAAATAGTTTGATCAGAATCACGGGCAGAATCAATTGAACCACTTTTTAATATAGGTCACATTTTTCAAAAAAATATTAAAAAATATTACTAATGTTGCCCTGTCTATTTATTAATAGGTCAAGCCATCTGATGTGCGCAAACCCGTCAAATAGGTAAACAAACAAACGCAATTGGTTGTCGTCCAGTTTAAATTGTCTCATACGCGGGATACTAACAGATCTCGCCAGTAAATCTAATTGCAATTCTATATCATAATAATACGCTAATACGTTACTATTTTATTTACGTGAATAACTTTGCTTCGGCTCATCAAAAACTCTCGCATCGAATCGCCGAATCCGAAAATGTGTAACAGCCCTGTCTTTTTACAGGAAAAAGGACGGTGCGTTAATGTTCATGGTACGACCAGCTGAAGTGACAGTTGACATGTTGTGTCCGGTCCGTTTTTAGGAGCGACAGCATCTGAAACATGTCCGAAACGAGGAAAATGCGTCATGTCACGTTTGCGACACTCAAGGTGACAAAATGAGAAGTAGATAGTAAATGGAATTTAAGAGTATACTTCTTTTTTGATGGCCACATTAAAGGTCGTGGCTCACTTGACAAGCACCGCACCAGCACCGCACCAGCACAGCTCCTGACCGGCGTCGCCTCGAATATAGGCTACGGCGCGCGGTCCGCGCGCCGCAAGCGAGGTGTAAGCACGCGGTCACCTCGCTTGCGGCGCGCGGGCCGCGCGCGTTCTCCTCGCTTGCGGCGCGCGGGCCGCGCGCGGTCCCCTCGCTTACGGCGCGAGGGCCACGCGACGGCCACTCGCCGTCCGCAAGGCTTAAGCTCGCAGTCCGCACGCTGGTAGTAATAGTCCGGGAGGTAGCATTGTATTTTAGGTATTATCTCTAGTAATTATATTTTGTTAACGTGGATTCGTGGTTTAATTCACGTACCCCGCGAACACCCTTTCCATTACAGTTCTGAGACTTTTTTAAGTTCAGTATATGTAAACTATTTATAAAAAGTTTCAGCCGGTGTACTGTAACGATTGATTCAGTTATTGTAACATAAGATTAACCTTCGATTACAACAATATCAGTCGGTTTATTAGGGCTTTTTTATTTGCTTTTTTATTTCTAACCGAACTAGGTTTAGTGTCGTGGGCTCTCTAACTAAATTTGTAACTAGCCATACATTAAACAAAGAGTACCCACGATGTGGAGAAGCACAACGGCGCAATGACGTTGTTTCGCGGTCCCCTCGCTTGCAGCGCGCGGACCCCTCGCTTGTGGAGCGCGAACGGCGCGCGGTCCCCTCGCTTGCGGCGCGCGGACGCCGAGCCGCCCGCGAGGCGAGTCGTATGGTAGCGGCAAGCGCGTTGACCACCCGCCGTAAGCTTTTTCATATGGACATTAAAAAATATGTTATGCGACACCCGATTTAATGCTCTAATTTGAATGGCAAGTAAATTGCTGGGTTGGAGCGGTGCTGGTGCGGTGCTTGTCAAGTGAGCCACGACCTTTAGGCTCTAGGTTTCTAGGTTGTGCCAGTGCTAGTTTAGATTGGACTTTAAAATACTGGTTTTCACATAAACATATTTTGTGGTTTATATTAGTTAAATGCCTCTCTGGCCGAGTGGTCGCAACATTTTTTTCTCAGTAGTTTGGATTTGTGCCCAGTTGATAGCAACAGGGTGACCCCTATTAGAACATAAATCGCGAAATATGGGTACATCTCTGGGTACATCTCTGTCTAATCCTTCTAAAATTACAGGCGTGACACCAAAGTTTATTTCTAAGTCCTGTAGGGCCTATACAGACCGCCAGTGTTTTAAATATGCGACACGCCCGTTGCAAACACTTCGACGACGCCGGCGACGCGGCGTCGCGCGTCGGTGCATTTTCTTCCTTGAAAAAGTAACACTCGTTGAGTCGTTGCATTTACAGCGCTTCTAAGTCGCGTTAATAGTAACAACCAGAATTAAAAAAAAGACATGGTAGGTAATTTATGTTACCAGAATATTCTATTAGGACTTGCGTAAAGCGACTTGTAATGAAATGTAACTCAATCAACGAGAGGAAATGCTTTTCAACACATTCCAAGCGTTGAGAATCGATCGAAGAACTTTGGTAATGGAGTGCTGATTGTATTGCTGATAGCTTTTATGTTTACGAGTACATTTTTAGGGAGCAACGACCTTATAATCTAATTGAATTAATTAGAACTATTGTAGTCATTAAATTAAGCCTAAGTAATCTAGATAAGTAACTAGATGCGTTATAATCATCGATTCGATGAGGAGCTCGTGACTAAATAATAACAGCCGCTCGGATCAATGTTCAGGTTAAGCCAGGCTTGCTTAGGTTTACCTGCGGGACCTATTGGCCAGCTACCTGGAGGACCGAGAAGTCCTCCTAGTGGATAAGACGGCCACCGTAAGGCGGTATGGTGCAGAGTCCGGTGTTCCGCAGGGGTCGGTGCTTGGCCCCCCCTTGTGGAACATCGGGTTCAACTGGCTCCTGCGCGGAGCTCTCCTCCCGGGCACGAGTGTCATCTGCTACGCGGATGACACTCTCCTCACTGCCCGGGGGAGGAACTTCGCGGACGCGGCATGTCTGGCCTCGGCTGGCGGATCCTTGGTTGCAGAGAGGATCCGCCGCCTGGGATTGAAGGTGGCGCTGCACAAGACCGAGGCAGTGTTCTTTCGCGGGCCTCGGCAGCGCTGCCCTCCCGACGCCCACATAATTGTGGAGGGCGTCAGGATAGGGGTCCAGCCCCAGATGAAGTATCTGGGGCTGGTGCTGGACGACAGGTGGCGCTTCGGCCCGCACTTCAGCGGGCTGTCGACGCGCCTGTTGAAGGCCGCGGACGCCCTCTCGTGGCTCCTCCCGAACCTGGGGGGGCCCAAGGCGAAATGCCGGCGCCTGTACGCAGGCATACTGAGGAGCATGGCCCTTTACGGGGCCCCCATCTGGGCGGACTCCCTCCACAGGAGGGAGAATGCAACTGCCATCCGCAGGCCCCAAAGGGCCATTGCACAGCGGGTGGGTAGGCTTCTCGGCGGCATGCGCTCTGGCTGGCACCCCTCCTTGGGAGTTGGAGGCTTGGGTGCTCGCCAGAGTTTACGAGTGGACGGCGCGCCGAAAGGCTCTCGGGGAGCGCCCCGTCGCCGAAGAGCGGGAGGCCGTGCGGCGGGAGGCGAGGGACGCTATCGTCCTCCATTGGACGGAGGACCTCGCCGCCGCCACCTTTGGCCGCCGGACGTTGGACGCGCTCGGTCCGGTTCTACGGAGCTGGCTCGAGCGGTCCCACGGTTTTCTCTCGTTCCGTCTGGTGTTATCCGGGCATGGCTGTTTCGGATCGCACCTGCACCGGATCGGGAGGGAGGAAACCCCGGCGTGCCACGACTGCGGCGCGCCGGAAGACACGGCGCAACACACCCTGGAGGTGTGCCCAGCTTGGTCCGAGTTGCGCCGCGGTCTGACCGCGGTAATCGGACCGGACCTCTCGCTTCCCGGCGTCGTCAACGCCATGCTGGGGAGCGAGGAGGCCTGGGCAGCGGTCGCCTCCTTTTGCGAGGACGTAATCTCGCAAAAGGAGGAGGCGGAGCGCGAGCGGGAGGACGACCCTCTCGCTGCGCCGCTCCGCAGACGAAGAAGGGGTCGGAGACGGCAACGTGCTCTCCCTCCTCACGGTGGCGACGGGCGGGCGACAGGCACGGGGGTGCCTTCGCCCGCATTGCACCCGTCACCACCCTCGTCAGTCATTCTCGGGCCCCTGTAAGAGGGGCCCGCCATGAAGGGCAATCGTCGGCGGAGGACTGGACGTAAAGGCTATGCCGGTTTCCCAGTCCCCCGCCACTCGGACGAAGCGGGAATGTCGCTGGGTCGTTTTAGTGGGTATACCGGGTCTTATTAGACCCGGGGAGTCCCACATACCCCTCTCATCCCCCGATGGGAGGGTATGCGTAATGCATTTTTTCCCAGCGATAAAAAAAAAATAAAAAAAAGGCTTGCTTAGGTTAGTCTGCGGATGGGTGATTGTCCATTACCTACATACCGAGTCTCCTCCGTGCCTCGGAAAGCACATTAAGCCGTTTATCCCGGCTGTCATATGTGAATCTATGACAGTCGTAACAGGATAATATTCAGTTGCCCGAAAGTCTGACAACCAGTCTTACCAAGGGGTATCATATTACCCCGTACTGACTGGGTTATAGAGGTAAGATAGGGATAGTTTCATGTAAAATACTGGCATTCAGCCGCATCCAGTTATAATGGAAACCGTCCCTAACATATTTGGGAAAAGGTAGATTATGACTATAATTATTTATCATCGATTCGATAAAAGATCAGAATCATCATAGATAGAAGATCAGGATATAAAATCATTCATGGTTAACATTTTCATGCAAGAAGAATCGGTAAACTAGAGAATTTCATCTCTTGTTAAAGCTAGCCTCTTATTGAACGTAATAAACTAGGCCAGCTAAAGGTCGAGCGAGGTGAGGAACCATTTGGACACTGAAGTGTGCCGTCAGTCAAACGAAATTCCGGCTTCGATATAAATTGAAATTTAAGCTAAACTAATAGCAAATCGAGTAAAGCTGTGACCGAGTGGCGACCAAGAAATTACAAGAGAAGTGTTGGCAGACTTCATTTTTGCCATCGCTGAATGAGACTGGGACAGGAGCGTCGAGATTGGCACAGTAACGTGTAGCATCGGGTGTTGGATGATTAAGCTAACTGGGTCATCATCATCTACCTAGCCTTTTCTCAACTATGTTGGGGTTACTTTCCAGTCTAACCGGATTCACTACCCAGTATGTTACATGGAGCAACTGCCTATCCTTCTGCTACCTTCACAACCCAGTTAGTACTGGGGAAAAAGGTACCTCTTGGTAAGTCTGGTTTTCAAACTTTCGGGCCACTGACTACCTGTAACGGCTATCAAAGATCTACGAAATGTCAAATGTAGATGTGCGGCGGAAGAAATATTTCATCAATTTATTTAATTTAATTTATTACGTTCTCGCATTAATTAATCTTTATTTATTTCAATTTAATTTACCCTATCAAGTTATAATCATTTTAATTCGTATTTTTAAACTACATAGTATAACTTAGTCTCTCTCTTAGGCATACATTGCTGTTAACTTAGTCTTAAGATATTTAATTTGTATGCTACTAACAAAGTCTGAAATAAACATTTATTTTATTAAAGTACCTACTTTTATTTGTGTAACTTCTAAATTGTTTGGTTGACTGTACTTTCCCAAGACATAACTTACAAAACAAATACCTACTACTCAAAACCATTTAGGGAGAATCAAGGACCTCGGTCCCGGACCCAAAAACCCCAAGACCCAGCTGTGCTTTCCGAGGCACCGAGGGAACTGAGTAATAGGCAGCCGCCCATCCCCGGACCAACTAGAGCTGACCTGAAGATAGACCAATCTTGACCACTAAATGTTCTACTAACCCACTATGTTTGTGAGGGAAAAAACTAGACAAATTTTCAGTGAAGTCTGCCTATATGATTTTTTAAAAACCACGACAAACATTTTTCATTACTTCTGAGAACCCCGCTTCTGTCATCTATCACAACTTTATCGTCGCAATATTATGTATTTGTGACGCTTTCTTAAGATGTATCGCCATTTCTCCGTAGCGTGTATATATGACATGTGAGCACCTACTAGAATATACAAACTTGGAAGGTCTTGAAAGATCGATTGGTCGGTTATTAAATTCCGTTGGTCTAGAATTCCTGATAGGTATAGAAATAGAAAGCGTTGGCATTGAGTATTATTTATTTAACGCTGTATTTACTTTGCAGGTTTTCTGAGGTAACCTGTGTAAGAAAATGCATTTTTTTCTTTTGAAAATAGCTTTTAATTATGGCTTTGTACATGTGATTGGTATTTACCCATGGGGACGTAGAATTGCGATTGGAGATATAGATTTAGACCATGGTCCACCTGTGTACCCCATTGACATCAGAGGTTCTATGGTGAGGTTCACGACGTGGGCCTTATCACATTAGCGTGTTGCGAGCGAGTGGAAAACGGGGCGAGTGCGCAGTGAGCTCGCCGCGAGTTCGCAACATGTGCGCGGCAACTTATTATCGTTATAAAAAAACGTCAAAACTGGTGCTAGAGCCTCAGTTCATTGAAATAGTTATTATTATTTACAACGGTTAAGACCAATACCAACCAAGACCAATAACAGTCTATTTCATTGGAATGTCAGAAGTACCGTGAGAGGAACTTATAAAAGTGTGAGCCTTTAAGTACTTTGTTATTTTATGTTATAACTCTTTTTGTTCTAGTTTAAATGACTGTAACTGGTTTAGAAATACAATAGTTGTAATAAATAAAAAACAGTAAGTAATTA
Organism: Xestia ashworthii; assembly: GCA_950022955.1. Lineage (NCBI taxonomy): Eukaryota > Metazoa > Arthropoda > Insecta > Lepidoptera > Noctuidae > Xestia > Xestia ashworthii. The sequence continues at coordinate 12,195,948 of OX465570.1, read as the reverse complement.
ATTCATGCAACCATTTGGCGTGATATGATACATAATATAAGTTAATCAGGCATATAAAGTTACTGATTAACTTCTTCAATTATTTTTTTCCAGCAAATTCCAATTATTTCGCACAAAGTAATTATTTAGTTTAACAATAATTAGTTTAGTTCTAAGCCTAATTCAAATCTAATAAATTACTTCCAGCCAGTAACAAAACTTTCACTATATAGCCATCCAAACTTTCCCATTTCATCAATAAATACTTCACCATTATTGGTAATTGATTTTCCTGATCGAGTTTCCTATGTTACTTCATTTACTGAATAATATATGGTCCTAAGTAGAGCGCTACTTAAGCCAGTCTCCAAGGACCAGCGAGATATGTCATAGATTATTTACCAGGAAGATTAGCTCGGTTAGATTATAAGTATGTGAGCTAAGCTTAATTCTCAGGTATCCCTAGGTGTATTCCCTGGTGTGCGAGATTAAATTGTGCTATGTAAAGCGATGGCTTGAAACACAGGTTTAAAACTTTAAACAAACCTAGATGGGGCAGGTCGCTATCAAACAAAAATAACACTATTGCGGCTTTTGTACTACTTTTTAAATAAATATTATTCTCCTATTTACAGTCGGTTACCACTATTTTGTTGTAATTATTAATGATTGATTATATTTAGGGCTATTTTATTATACTACGCGACGTATATCATTACAAGAAAACCTAACGTGAACAAAAAATTGTTACCTAGTTTCTTCACAATCTCCCACATCAAAAGTCCACATCCATAAAGGTGGAAGGCGTGTTGTCCACGTCCGTTCAAAAAGGGCACGCCTGAAGGGCATTCTTTATGATTTATCGTTCACATGTCTACCACACTCCCCTCATGTCTAACCCGTATCAGCTGTTTTCTTTATACACTTATTTCTGCAGCCCTGCTGTCCACCTCACCCTTTGATCCTTCATGAATAATTAAAAAGGGCATTAGTTTGGGCTAATTAGGTTTCGCTTGCGTTCTGTAGTTTGAGAGATTTATTTTATTGGTGAAATATATAGGTTAGAACACTGTTTTAGGCTTTAACTTTTGGAGTGGAATGGAAAAGGTTTAAAATTGTATTTGGGTTTTCTATTCATGTAAAATTAAAATTTTGCATGTTGTTACAGCATGTTAATTTTCTATTTGTGTTAAGGAATTATATAGAAAACCGGTTTCGCTATTGCAGCTCAACGTCGTTTACTGCGGTATACAGTGTGGAACGGGAATCGATCACGAACGGTTACCACGTATTTGACCCTTTCCGAACCCCCACTTAAAAATATTTCATCGGTAATTATAAAAAAAAGAGCTACCGCTAACCTAACCTAACCCAGATGATTCACCAGCAATAGAGGGGATCTGGCGCTCAGCGGCCGCTGTCGTGGCACGCTCGCTCGTCACTGTTTAACATTTTCACCGAGTAGGTATTGTACTTTTGTAGAAAACCGCTTTTGTAATTTCCACCCTGTATAAACCTCCATTGAGCCACATCGTTTGACTGACTACGGTCAGTGGATTATGTTGACCTTCACGGGGTCAGTCAGTTGGCAAAACATCAAGTTTTTAAAGTTACACAATCAGATAAATGACCGACATACACCGATGACCTGGTAAAGGATGCGAGTCGCACGGGACCGGTCAATGTGGCGACACTTGGGGGAGGCCAATGTCCAGCAGTGGACGTCTTTAGGCTGAAATGATGATGATGATGATAATGAATCAGATAAATACTAGTGTAGTAACACAAAAGCCTTTCAAAATTTACTTGAAGTGGAGAATCAAAGACACTATAACAAACATAGACGAAAAGCTTCGTTTTGTACTACAAGAGAGAAAATGAATTTGAGTTAAAAAAGGAGAACATTTCTGACGAGCAAGCTTTAGTTAAAAGATATGAAGCATATAAGAGCCGGCCCACTTAAGGAGACTTCGCTAAAACGCTCTCTCACCGGCACAGAAAATGGCCGTAACATAAATATTGCCATTTTGTAAAGTAACAAGAGATTACTTATGTAGGTATCTCATCTCACCTACATGGTGTTCGTTACAAAGTATGTGAGGAAAATACTTAATTATTTTGCAGCAAAGCAAATTGTGACGATAAGGTGTCTTAGGAACACAATAAAAGCTATCGATTTTAAAGCATTGAAGCAGCAAAGAATTGACAAATTGACATGGTTGTGCTTGTTTCAAAAATATTAATTAAAATTTTAGAAGAAAATTATTATATTATAAATTAAGAAATCGACATAATATTTGCGTTACGTTTACACCGCGCGCTTGTGTAATGGGTAATGGCCCTAAGATCGTCCAGCTTATCGTCCGCGGTCTACTTCGGCGGCGATTTTCTCCATCAGCAATGACCACCGTAGAAATGGATTTCTTCGAAGAAATAATCGACAAACTTCTAGTTTAGCTTGACTATTTTTTCACCAATATCTACAATCCCAAGTTATGGAACGCAAACACGCTAACACCTATTATGCTTAACAGTGTAACAGAAGAAACAGAAACACAGTCAAGCATTAAAAGCTCTTTATCAAGTGTACATTCAAAAGTTACTTTTTAAGCTGGCTTGACGCACATTCCGTTTCGTCCAGTACATTTTCCGTACATTCTAAATCTTCATTGTTTTACACGCAAAAATGGAAAGTGAATATAGAATTAGGGGCATGCTTTATATGAATAATGTGGAGCCGTCCCGGATTACGGTTGGGTCGGTCATGACGTCGGAATGAAGGATTAATCCTCGGTCCTCGTAAGCTACTGACTGTTGAATGTATGATACGATTATGATTGTTTTCACTTTTAGAAACAAAAGATGAGAGATAATCAAGCTAAAATCCCTTCAATATGACCAGTATTAACGAGTACAGATGTAAATGTAAGAGTATTGAGATTTTATTAGTATGAATTTTAGACGTTTAAATGAAGAAGCAGTTTGGTACTCCCCTCTTTTCGGTGGTATTTTCATATTTTATTTATCAGAAGTCTGCCAGTACAATTAGTTTCTCAAGTTACCAAATAACCAAAATACCAGCATCATCTGAATTGCCTTTTTCAATTCTCAATTATGTTAGAGTCGGCTTCCAGTCTATCCTGAATACTTGTAATATACATTTAGGAACTGCCTCCACAATATAATGACTACCGGATAATATGAGAGTTCTGACAGCCTGGACCAACGGTTTCACATGCTTTTCTAGGCACGGAGGAAACTCAGTAAGTAATGGGTGGTCACCCATCCACAGACCGACATTGACAACCGCTGTTTAACCTTGAACATAGACCCGTGCAGCTGTTATTATTCAGTTAAGTTCCAACAACGCCTCGTTTATTCATACAGGAACCGGCTTTTAAGCCCCACGTTGCTTAGATGTTGGGTCGGATAGGATAATTAAGGTCCCAAAGTTATTACAAACCCTACTACCCTGTACCTAGGTAGTAAGTACACAGGTGTCGGTTTATTTTACCCGGCCCGGTAATAGGTTGTGTCGAATTTGAAGCTTTGACGGCCGTTCCACAGAATAATTTAGCTAATGAAAGGGAACAACATTCGATCCGGAATTCAAAGACTCGTTTTACGAAAATTACAAGGTTTACGGAGATGCCAGAAAGGGTAAAATTGGACGTGGTATATCAAGGTCAAGTTGTGTCTGCACGGCTGAATTTATTCATAGATCTAGAGGCAGTTTACGGTTCATCCTTTGTTAGGTGTATTACTTAAAAGGCCTGTACTTTATATATTCTGCCAGATTCTAAAGAAGGCCAGTATGGGTCGATGCACATAAAAATTGAAACCTTTAAAATGTCTCAAGTCTCAATAACATTGCACGGTTGGAATTTCTACTCTCAATGCTGTACTGAGCGTTGAAAATTGAGAAAAACTGATTTTCGTTAAGCATTCATGGACATACATAAATTTGCATAGAAAATTGCAAGAAAAATTATGCGAAGCAGCAGTAACAGAATCTTAGCCCATGACTAAGCTCTGTAACGAAGATATTGGGACGCCGTGCATGGCAACGCGATTCAAATACCAAATAAATACGATTTCAATTTTTTTTCCGTTTCTTTTTTTTCTTTCTTTCTTTCTATTCCAAACATTTCGCTTAGTAAGACAGCTCATGCTATAAACACTGACACCAGTGACAAAGATGAATGGATACATTGAAAGAAATGTATGCATGAATGTCATTGGTTTAAAAAAAAAAAAACTTGAGAGGTGTCAAGGGACACCCGGATGGAACGAAGTTCTTTCGATTAACTAGTGAAGGAATTGTAATAAAATTTTATTTTTTTTAATTTATAATACGATTATTTTTCTTCACTCAACAAAAATAATCGTCGCGACACCACACTGTTCAATGCGAAATAGAAATGAAACAAAAGCATTGCAACCTTCATTTATTTTTAAAAAGCAAAAAGTGTCGTGACAACTTTTTCGTAAGAATTTTTTCCGTCTAGCCCCCTTTCACAACGTGCGATAAGGAACTTCGTTCCAAAAACCGGCAAAGTGGGAGTCGGACTAGCGCATGACGGGTTCCGAACCATCATAGTAGAAGCCCCTTTAATTTTGAATTAAAGTCATGTTTTTATCTGAACAAATTTTTTACATAAACTAATATAATAAAGGGGAAATATTTATTTTTTTGATTGTTTGTTTGTTATGATTAAACTCAAGAACCAATAACAAACAAATTGCATTGATATCATGCAAATAGGACGACAAAAAATAATAATTAGTCCGTCGGTTAGATTATCAACAAATATTTGACCCGTATATTTACTTTTGTTACTATACTAAAATTGACGAAGATACGACGCTTTTAAAATTCTCAACACGTCACGCCTTGGTATTTTTTAGCGAGTTCTGACGTCACGAGTTTTGATGCGTTTTATCTTTGTCAATCTTCATTAATTTACAAAAACAAAAAAATACGTGTCCATTATTTTCCAATGTTTTGCAATTTTTTGAAACTATCGTCATGCCTGTTAGCCGAGCCATCACAATTTTTGTAGACAAAGTCGCGGGCGAAGTGATATTTTAATATTTGTTGAGTGGCAACAGAAATAAATATATTCACACATTGAAAAACTGTACATGCACTATTTTGTGTTTGCATCTGATCGGTGGCGAACCTTGGAAGAAATAATATGCCCAGAAATGGACAACGACAGGTTCAGTTGATGGATTAATAGATCCGGTTAGATGAATCCTATGCAGTTATCTAGTCTATCACGACATGACCTCGTGCGGAAACAAGAGAATACAAAACAATATCCAGACATCCTTAATCATAGAATAATTACCATCCATTGTAGAATCTGGATAATAAACGAGGATATTATTCTAAATCAAAATGATTGAACAACATCATTTTGATGCCAAAATTAATGCTTGTACTGTTTGAGCAACTTGTGTAGACAAATAAATTATACAAATATATCCATACAGCAGAATATAACACCATGCCTGTACTCTCTGAAGGGTTAGGCAGAGGTGGTCACCTATACGATAGGCTGTCATGGACTAGTAGGCACAGAATCGGTGAGGGAAGAAAATGTTCCCTTTAGGGGCAGTTTCTGTTACGCAGCTACAAAATGTTGGAACAAAATCCCGCCTCCCATAAAGTTTAGTAAAAGTTGCTCGACATTCATTCATTATATTGTTAGTTGATATTTGTGCAAAAAATTAAGATTTTAATATGTGTTTGTTTATGTTGTCGAGCGAATGACACTCGTGGGCTGCAGCTGAAAATCAGCGTCAGGTGGCACACCTTGTGTTGCCATCAGACATTATGCTGAGCTGAGACCCTTTTGGCATTATAAGCTGTTTGTTTATGTATTATGTAAAATTTTATAGGTATTTTAATGCCAAATAAACACAATATTCTTTCTTCTTTCTTTCAGGTGTACTTAATGTACACCCACATTTCGCCAGTTTTGTTTAAGTCCCATGTAACGGGGGGACGAGCCTGTTGATATCATCATCATTTCAGACAAAAGACGTCCACTGCTGGGCATAGTCCTCTCCCAAGTGTCGGTGTCATAGCCAACTCGTATAACACGCCGTGTTACATAATGGTGCGCTGGATTGTAAAACGTTGCCATTAACGCCAATTGCAATTAATTGCCATTACGTTGCCTGTTATTTCTTTGTTTAAGTTTTGGTACGAGAATCAGACGAATTATGTCAAGTGGGGTGGAACTCTGTCTGATGTGTATGGGTTGAAGTGTGGGGTGAGGCAGGGGGGTATTACCTCACCTCGTATCTTTAACCTTTACATTAATCAGCTGATTGTTGAACTCAGCAGCACCCGTATAGGCTGTCACATTGACGGAGTTTGCGTTAACAATATAAGTTACGCGGACGACATGGTGTTGCTGAGTCCATCAATAAGCGCACTCAGGCGTCTTGTAAAGATGTGTGAAGACTACGCGGTCACGCAGGGACTCAGGTACAATGCTAAGAAGTGTGAGTTATTGGTATTTAAGGCTGGCACCAAATGTTACTCTAACGTGCCAGAAGTGACTATAAATGATACTCCGCTATCCAGAGTAACAAAATTTAAGTACCTAGGTCACTGGGTCACACATGACCTGAATGATGACCTCGACATGGAGAGGGAACGCAGGGCGATGGCTGTCCGAGGTAATATGCTGATCCGCAGATTTGCACGTTGTACGACGCAAGTCAAAATAACCCTTTTCAGAGCATACTGCCAGTCTTTTTACACGTGCAGTCTGTGGGTCAGGTATACGCTGAGGGCATACAACGCCTTGCGTGTCCAGTATAATAACGTGTTCAGGATGCTGTTGGGTCTACCACGCTTTTGTAGCGCTTCCGGGATGTTCGCCGAAGCCAGGGTTGATGGTTTTCATGCCATTATGCGGAAAAGGTGCGCATCTATTCTCGGTAGAGTACGTGCTAGCTCCCACAGCATTCTGAATGTGTTTTGTGATAGGTGGGACAGCCCCATGCTGGCTCACTGGATACGGCTGCACATGTAAGTGTAAGTCTTATATATTTTGTAATTTTTTTTTTCTTTTTGTTTTACTAACATTAGGTTAAGACTTACTAACAACATATGGATTGTATGATCTGAAATAAATTTATATTATTATTAAGTAATGCGACGTCATCACGTTCAGCCGAATTGTGGTGGCGATACGTTCTACAAAGTGGCGTCCGACGTTTAGCCGTATTGTAAAACGACCGAATAAAATACTGAAAATTCCGAAAATAAGGCGTAGTAGACGTAGCCCCGCTACGCGGGGCTCCTATTTCTGTATGCAGGGTTTAAAGTAACCTAACATTATCTAACGTCGGGTGCCCTAAGTACCGAGCTCATTCGCTCGCTTTCACAGCGGCGTATCGACGATGCGCCCGTTTGTATTTGGGCGGCACGTTTACGCCGCATTAACGAACGCAAAGTTCTCATTCAATGCGGCGTACTTTATTTCAGCCGAATTATAATCCGGCTGAACGTGACGACGCGGCATTACATAACGGCGACGTTTTACAATCCAGCGCGCCATTACATAGCGGATGTTTTCATTTCTGATTTGATCACGCAAGGAAACTCCGAGCATAGCCCTCTCCATTGCATCTCCGTTGCCATAAACCGGACACAAATCTAGTCTCCGTGACTGCTACTGAGAAATTCTTGAAGGAAAAACCCAATAACACTTTGCCCGACCTGAAAATCGCTCACAGGACCTCATGCTCAGCAGTCAAGTGCGAATATAACTGTTTATTACCCTTTTCGATTTAGTGTCATCGGAATCCGATCAACTGTTAGCCTTAACTCCTTGACAGCTGACCAGAAACTGATGAAACTTAGCACAAAAGTAGAGTTGGGTTAAGATGTAAGAAGATACTTTTCATCCCATCGTCGGCAATATCCCACTAGTGATAGTTTTTGATCTCTGAACGGGCGATGTCGCGGTCAAACCATAGTTTACGCATAAATTTATATCCATCTATTTGTTATGAACGTAAGTTATGGTTCAGCCAACAAGGGCGTTGGCAGGACTTGGATGTAAATCTTGGCCAAAGATTTATGACTAACGCATAATGTCCACATTTTGTGCCCAAATTATTGCTTTTATTGCTGGGAGAGAAATTTTATTTTGCCTTGTCCTTAACGGGCTGTTTTGTACCTAACAAAAAGGTTTGAAATGTTTGCTGAAAAAAATGGTCCAAAAGAGCAAGTTAAAAAACCAACCCTCTGTAAAGATTTAGTAATTGCAATAGTAATTGATAGAATTAGAAATTCTCCCTACAAATACACAAAATAAAAACACATTCTTCAACATTACTAAATCATAAAATTTCTTCAAAAAAATATCGTATTTTCTTATATACTATATTTTTTAAGAGAAGTTAAGCTAATAATTACAATCAAAGACATAATTCCTAATGTGACCTCGGCACATTTGCAATGACAGTCTATTGCGATCTGATTTGTACGAAAACGGTTCCGTAGGTATATTATTGCCGTTGTCTACCATTTTCCTAGAGTTATATAGAAACCAGACTTGTGTTTTTGAAGTTTGCAGTTGCGGGCACCCTCAGAACTGAACCCTTAGCATCAGCGTTTAGCTTCTTATTTGTACCACCACAAGGACTAATAATACTCGTAAAGGACCGATAATACACGTAAAGGACGAAAACACAAAAAAACCAAACGAACACGGCTCTTTTGGCTGTACCCTCTCTTAATCGTCTGTTATTATATATTATACGTTATTTATACTTATCTACCACTAAGCCATTATTATAAGCCACTGTTAATCCTTTGAGCCAGTCTGCAGGCTCCAGACAAGTTTTGTCTTAAAGGAAGCAAAGGATTGTGGATCGGGCTCATTGTTCCCGTCCTAGTTCCCGTCTCAAAGGGTTTATCACGAGAATGTATAAGGAGAATAACGCTGTAATTTATATCTCAAGATTACGAAAGACATTGTTAATAGTATCGTTGTTATAGTTTCAGAGACTTTGTCTTCATAAAATGACACTATAATTTTTGTCACGCCATCTAGGGAACTGTGTAACTACAGTTTTTTTCAAACCTTACACAACCTTAAACTAGCATTTTTTTACGATTTTTCCTTTACCTTTTTTTCATGTGTGTCTTTGTGACCGTGTCGTTCTTCCTGCTAAACTAAGCAATGGTTTTCTGGTGATTATAATTGTGTTTATAATAATTGTATAATGCATTATACTGAAATAAAAAAATCTATAGAAATGTATCTACCTTGTACGGTTTGTCAAGTGGAAAAAAACCGTGAGAAACAAGAGCGGATTTCTTTTGTTAAATATTATGGGATTGAGGACATTATAAAAAGACGTTACCAAGAAAAGCCCCTAAAATGGCCCTGAGCAAAAACGTGTTTCGCCTCAATATTTTTGGCAAATTATGTTATTTTCATATGCTTTCCTCTTTTGTCGTAATCTTACAAAAATAATTTTAATCTGAGAAAAGAAACACTGGTTTTCATTCAAACAACAGCCATTACTGCTGTCCACTGTAGAAAATAGGCGCCCCCAAGTAGCTTCATAGTACCCTGCCTTCGCCACAACCAACCAGATCTAAATTAGAGTACCTACTAAACTCAATTATAAACCTTTTAAAAATTAATACTACATTAGCTCTCTCACAACGGTCTACCCACGCATCATTTAAATCTTATAAATATCATAACAGTACAAAAATATAACCAGACTCTATTCTCATATTCATCCGGAAACAGAGGCCTCGTATGCCAGAATTAAACGGGTTACGGTCAGGCAGCGAAATAAAATATTCTGCACTCATGAGGTTTTCCTAACTTTTTAATGAAACCACCGGTTTGTTAGCGGGTCTGCTGAACAAATAACAAGCTCCTAGCTTTTTAAATTGTTGACTTGGATGTTTAATTCGTAAATACAGCGTGTGTTAATTTTAAATAGTTTTGTGAGAGAATGGTTGTGATAAGCTCGTTGTCCGAAAAGTAATCAACGTCGCATAGTCGCAATCGTAGTTCGCTTTATTTGAAAGCGATACGTAGAGTTGGCAAGTACGCAACGTCCCAGTCAACGAATTGTATGGTTAGTAATAAGTACAGACGTCCGCACAGGACCCAAAACTGTCAAAACCAACTTTGAACGGAATGCTTTAGCGATAAAGTTGAAAATCTTCTAAAGAAAGATAGCTTGTTTGTAGTATCTTGGAGTGTTCGTACATTTCACTTATATCAATGATACTGTATTTAATTGTACTAAGTACTTGTTAATACTGAACCATCTACAGTATTCACTAGCTAGGAAAAATATAAAATAAATGTATTCAGTTTTAGGCTCGCAGCTTTAAACATTTAATTTTTAGACTAGTTAGTAATTTAAAAGTAGTTAAATTTTGACTAGTCCTTTTGGTTTCTACATAATTATTCTGTTTCGTTTACTAATATTTTCTTGTCTAATTTTTTTGACGACCCGAATGGCGTAGTGGTAGTGACACTGCCTTACGTTCTTAGGGTCCTGGGTTCGAATCCCGGTAGGAGCAAATGTTTGTGTGATGAGCATGGACATTTGTTTCCGAGTCATGGATGTTTATATATATAGTAAGTATGTATTTACAAACAAAAAAAGTATATATGTAGTATATCAACTATCTAGTGTCCACGACACAAGCTTTGCTTAGTGTGGCACTAGGTGGCGCTGTGTGTTAATGTCCAGCGATATTATTATTATTTGAAACAAAACTAAGTAATGAACTACAGGTGAGTTCTCGCTGTGAGAGTGGATGGAAGAGAAATGAGGTACCTTAGTATACGACGATGTCTGCAAGCAATGGATGACTGACTGCCTTGTCGTAATATAGAGGAAGACAGCTAAAAATACAGGCTGAAAACAACCTTATCACGAAGCCGTCAACCAAGCATTCTGTATATAAAATTAAGTATCTTAATACCAAAATTATTGCTGAGAAACAATTTTTTTTTGTGTGAATAATCATGTTTGTGGTAGAGCTTTTAACGCACTCAAAACATTGTTAGATGCTAGATGTGTTTAACAGATGTGTTTTAAAGAGAAAAAACTTATTCCTGCACGCAACCCCATGGTGTTGTTAACCGCCTCTGTAAATATCTTCATTAAGTTCATAACGATTTATTGGTTTTACAACATAGGGGTCCATGCTTGATCCTTATTTTTTTTTGTTAAACTGAAACGCGACCATTTGTTTTAATTTAAATGCCCGCGGTTTCACACGCGAACAAATTATATACTAAAACCTTCCTCGAGACACCACTCTACCCATTGGTGAAAGCAGCATGAAAATTCGGTGCACTAGTTTTTGTTTATCGCCAAACAGACAGACAGAGAGACGCGGCGGAGGACTATGTTATGTGTAGTGATAATAAAATTATACCAAATGCATTTTTAATCATAATTTTAATTTCTTAAATAATATCAAGGACTCAATCAGTTAGTCAATAAGGTGAAGCTAGTTGCGATATGTGTATAAGAAGTGTTATAATATCAGGATTAATAATAACACTGTCTGAAGTAGTGATGACTTCATGTCACTTGAAAAAGAAGTGGTCTCTGTCGAGTACTTTGATAACTAGCTAAATCATAAAAACTAATTTGTTGGACAAACAAAAGGTTGATTAAAAAAATATTTGTTTGACTATTATTATCGTTATAAATCATAGATAGATAAAACAGTCCACATTCACAGCCTACCAAAATCAAAAACAATAAAAACTCACTAAACCCAGCGTACCCACACTTTCCCAGTAAAAATATGTTTTTCCTACGAAACTGTTCGAATGAAGCACTTGAACCAAGGCCTCTAGATAACTAAGCTTGCACATCCAATATTAAATTAATTAAATCAATTTGATAAGGATGTTCCAATTGAAATGATAAGGGATATCGTTATCATTATTGGCGTTATCTACGCCTACCGGTTTTTATATTAGGGGTTGTGACTATGTTAAAATACGATACCTATTCATTCTAAAAAATATAATGTTTTTCCACCATTTTTTTCAGCTCAAAATAAATAATAAATAAATATCGCTGGACATTTTACACACAGCGCCGTCTAGTGCCACACTAAGCAACGAGGCTTGTGTCGTGGACACCAGATAGTTGGATGGTTGGTATACTACATAGATACTTTTTGTTTGTAAATACATACTTATTAAACACATAAACATCCATGACTCGGAAACAAAATGTCCATGCTCATCACACAAACATTTGCTCCTACCAGGATTCGAACCTTAAGAACGTAAGGCAGCCTCAATGCCACAACGTCATGCGGGTCGTGCGAAAAAATAAATAGGTATTGAATATCTGCTACGTATTCAATTGCTGTAAAAGGGTTATTTAAGGATATACAGCGTGTTAGGTTAAACGAGGGACATATTGAGGGAAGGTATTCAGTATTCGATTCTCAATCCAAATAAGTAAAAAACCTATAACCTTAATTTTTGACATTATTGTCTAATTAAATACATTACTTATGGACACTGAGCGCGCAAGTAGGTGTCACGCGGCAAAACACGTGCCGGTCCTGAGCTCCGTGCGCAAACTCCGCCCCTTTCCTTTGTAATGTCCCCGATGCACCGACAGGGCACATCCCCGCGCAAAAATGAAAAAAAAAATGAAATGATAACACCTAGAAAGGTCATTGACCCGCACACATGTTCAGCGATAAGCGCATGGCGCACACGTTGCGAAAACTTAAGCGAAGTTTTTGGTATGGATCTATCTGTAATTATGTACTAGTGTTTTCTTTTTGTTCATATGTTGATTAGTATCATGTAAGCATGGACTATTGCGGGTTTGAATAAGTCCCTCGTTTAAACTAACATACTGTATACCAATCACTCATTAAATATTCAAAAAACAAGAAAATGTATTTGCACATTTTCTTGTTTTTCACAAGAAAATGTGCAAATGTGAAATTTTTTTTCTACCTAAAATACCTTACCTATTTGGCAATATTTTTATATTACCAGATCGTAATGCCCGCTAAAAGGCTAAAGCCCCTTGCACGGCCTCGAGCGATGCAACTTACACTTTTTTTACTTTGCATGAGTACCTACTGTCGCTATGCCAGTCAACAGTGGCCTAAAGCTTGGGAGCTAAACAACTTCTGTCATTTATTTTTAATCTGCAGTCGCTGGCGCAAGACACATGTTTTTTTTCAGATAAATTACTCTGTTTTTAAACGATAGTTTAATATCTAGAAAACCGTAATTAAGGCCCACTAAGGAACTGGGACCAGGGGCAGTCACCCTTTTTAAAAATTGAAAATGGTTGTTTGGGCCCACATAGCTCACGCAGCGAATGTTTACGGGATTAATTCGTGAAGCAAATTCTCACGGTAAGTACTATAATCAAAACAGTAATTAATGGTCGACAATACTGGTACCTAGTAGGAGTAGTTTTCCAAATTGTTTTTTGTATCTTAGGACCAGTAAATGTAATCATGGCTACAGCATAATCACACAAAAAGTAAAATATTTTCGACAAATTTAACAAGAACGGATCGATGTCGGCGCCAAGTTTTATAAATTTTATAGCCGCTCATGTACGACTTCGATTTAGGGAGCTGACTACACTTAATGACCTCGAGTTGAAGGAAAAATCACCGACTTTTTAATTCTGCGAATTAAATTCACACAAAAAAAATGAAAGATCCTTAAATGCATCATTTTTAAGGTTCCGAAGTGTAACCGACGGTTACACTACTACTAAGGGTCCCCTATTACTAAGCTTCCGCTGTCTGTCTGTCTGTCAGCGGGTTGTATGTATCTCACGATCCATAATAGGTAGACAGTTGAATTTTTTACAGAATGTGTATTTCTCTTGCCGCTATAACAAAAAATAATAAAAAGGGGGCTCTCTTACTACGATGGTACGGAATTTAAGGTTTTTTTAGTAACTGGTCCCTCTCCGACGCAATGCCGTTGCTGTGCTCATAAGTGTGCATTGCAGTATAGTGTCATATTATAGATAGGGTCCCGAAAAGCTCTAGTTGAGGCGATGCTGACCACGTGCGTGCAGTGCTTGTAACTGTGCGTATTCTAAAAGAAGTTATTGTGTTCCGACCCTTGTCCCAATCTATTTAGAGTCGGCGCAACACGTTTTCTTCGTGTTTTTCCCTGTCAGACGTCACGGCATCATTTACTCTTTTCTCTTTAATATACTGATATTAAAGGGAAAAGAGTAAATGATGCCTCACACAATCCATCTATCTTTTCTTTGGCCTTCTTCTCCCTCTCCATCCATAAACATTATTCGTCAGTAACGAATTTAATCTATGCGAAATAATTTTCCAGAATTCCTAGAACCAAATACGTCGTCAGTGACTGAACAAAACCTTCGCAGCTATAGAATTAACCGTACTTACGTCAAGAAGCCCCAATTATTTTAATGTACCTTCTCATTACAATATCCTTAGCACTCTCGCACAACTCTGAATACCTCTTTCAGGATTTAAGCGTGTAATTTTGTACGACAAAAACGTATTTTGTACTGAAGACTGTACTTACAATTTGTATTATTGACGTCCATGATAGGATTCTGTTGAATAGAAAAGATTCTGCGCTGGTCCTTTCACTATGTGATTTTACTGTATTATTACTTTGAATATAATATATGAACCTAAAATGGTACCAAGCGAATAAAGACTATGACGTAGATTTTTTTTTTTGTATTCAGTTGCATTTTCGTGATTCATACAAATCTAGAAGTTGATTGAATCGTATTGTATAATGGGCTGGTGTCTGGTGTCGTTCAAAGCGTGTAGATATTTTTTGCGTACGGGTGGGAACATTGGTCCACTCAAGTTTCCCAAGAAAAGACAGCAAATCTTAGAATCTCACAGAGACTACATGAGCTAAAAATTGATGTTGTTAACAAAAATTCTCGATTATTTTTAATTACTCGTAGTACATAAAACTGATCTAGGTTTCGAGATTAAAAATGTTACTATGAGCGCCAGCAATGAATTGAGAAAAGCTTTAAAAATACGACATTTTATTTTCAACCGTAGTCTACAAATAAACGAACCCACAGTAAATGAACAAAAATCATTCGATGATATTTATTTAAACTGTATCAAAAGCTGTTAATTCAGTCTATATTTGGTGTTTCGATACGGATTGGACGAATCGAATACGTATACCGAAAATCGAGTCTGAATAAACGGTTATGAATATTGATATGTTTATGATAAGAGTTTTTGTTGCGAATCCCGCGTCGATTGGACAACCAATAAGCAATGAAAATACAGGCTGGCTGGAAAATAATTTCGACGAAAATAATCCCCTCTTTTTTTAACAAAGGCCCAAATATAACGGTTTAATGTTGGAAACATGTTTTCTTTATTATTATGCTGGTATTCATTTGGCTTTATGTGTGCTAAAGGACGGATGAAGGATTTATGAAAGGTTACTTTTATGGAAATTTAAATATTGTAAACCCGTAAATGTTCCCGTAAAGCTTGAGTGATTTGCCATTAGGTAGCATAAAGCATTGCTATGTGATGGCATCTAATGGCAGATCGAAACCGTCATGTACACTTTGTACAGATCGCGGAATATTTCTAAACTTCGGACATTGACTGATATCAGTAGTAAATATTTGTATGAAAATGTCCGTGTCCGGAGCAGCATCCGTAATCTTTCAGTATCAGTTTTGCCGATCCAAGGAGGTCGTGGCCAAATAATAACTGCCGTTCGGGTCGGTTTTCAGGTTAAGCTACACTGTTCCATGGGATAGGTGACCACGTATTACATACCGAATTTCCTCTGTGCCTCGGAAAGTACATAAAGCCGTTGGTCGCGTTGTCAATTTTTAGATCTTTGACAATCGTTACAAGTAGTCAGTTTAGCGAAAGTGACAATCAGTCTTATCAAGGGTATCGAATTACCCAGTACTAGCTAGGTAGTGGAGGTCAGAGAGGCAGTCGCTCCATGTTAAATACTAGTAATCAGCTGCATCCGGTAAGACTGGAAGCCGATCCCAACATAGTTGAAAATAGGCTAGGCAGATGATGAGTTTGTCAGATCCTTAAATATCTGAACTTCGTCAAATAGGTGATCGCAATAGAAGCTTCTGTAAAAATAGTAGGTTGAAGTTGGACAAAGGACTTGCTTCCCAATTTTATTCCGCTCAAACGTTCATTCGTTCAATCGTTCAATTCGGAAAGAGTTCAGTTGGCTGTAGAAAAGTGAGTGTTGTTTTAGATGGCCAGTTCAGCGTCCAAACCTCTTTGTGAAACATGTGGGAGCTCAAGCGAAAAGTTCATTTTCAATACACTTCCTCGAAAACTGGTTCTTTTCGCACT
Source organism: Xestia ashworthii (assembly GCA_950022955.1). Classification (NCBI taxonomy): domain Eukaryota; kingdom Metazoa; phylum Arthropoda; class Insecta; order Lepidoptera; family Noctuidae; genus Xestia; species Xestia ashworthii. The sequence goes on along the minus strand of OX465570.1, from coordinate 12,179,573 downwards.
AAACTTCGATGTCACAAAAAAATTTCCAAAAGCAATCCTTTACTAATCTACTGAATATACGAGTATGTAATTGCAATTACTTATATTCAGTAAAGACGACACGTGTCGTGTAACCGTCATGTGGTGTAAGTCTGCATTTGTCGTGTAATCCGAACCGTGACGGTATTACCTAACCCTGCTCGTGCCTAATACAATTAATTTCCTCATTAGCTATTACCACTTAATCTTGAAGATATAATCATTAGGGCGAACATGTTAATCCAAGTGTACCCTTTTCGTGGAAAACCTTAGGTATGTTTTAGTTCGGGTACAAAGATCATCTCGGAATGTTACCAGGGTTCGTTAACTTTAGTTTGAGTTAATTTAAACTATCGTTTACATTCCTACTTGTAAAGTTTAGAGGGTTGCCAGCCGGAATCTAAAAGCTACCTCAAGTTATGGGACTTTAGTAATACTGGGATATTAGACGTTTTGACCGTATCTCTATGGCGGTTCAACATGACACCGCTCGTCCGCGTGGATGTACGGGGGCTGCTTTGTTTTGTGACGAACGCAATGTGAAATTCATTTCACCGCCCAATTGAGCGGATGACCGGTGGCGCAGAAGAATCGCCCATATTTACAATGCTTTGTCTATTAGCGCTTCTTTATAGAGTGACTTCTTCTATACTCGAGGCTATGTTCATGAATTAACACACACGTCGAACAATGCGACGCGGTGTCAAGTCGTGTCTTCCTAAACACACCGAATCGAATGACACCTTTTTAGATAATCAGACCATCATCTTTTTGGTGAACATGGACCTTAGTGACCTACAACTGTCATCATCGTGTTTACATACGTACTTACTTTTAGTCTTAATTTTTATTTGTTGCAGTTGCTTACCTGAAACTGAAGAACAAAACGGTTAATTTTATAAACACGGACAACATGCATTTAAAATTCAAGCTACAAACAGAAACAGCAAACTGTGTTACAAAATTGAGTTTGAGAGTCAACGCGTTTTAGTTGGCACATACCGCAAATTGACATTACGTGCATTTTATGTTGATTTATTTGATACCAATCATCCTCCTAAGTTTTTAATCTTAATACCTTTATGTTAAAACCTCCGTAACCTCTACTATGATTAAATTTATCCATCAGCACATTGTTTCGTGTGCGTTCCTTTGAGTCCTTGCATAAAACCATATTTTTAACCCCAAAAAAGTTTCCCAGCTATATTTTTTGCGCAGAGTTACTTAGTTTGATGTATGAAGGCTTGGTTGCAAGTGTCCGGTTACACTTTGTATATAATTGTAAATTGTAGTGTATTGAAGTCATTTTTATTAATCCCTATACTAACATTATAAAGCTTAAGAGTTTGTTTGTATGTTTGAATCAGAATCAGAATCAGAATGCTTTATTTGTAAACATAGGTCAAATTACAATAATGATGTTACAGATAGGTAGATCCTCTATGTTTTGCCCAGAGGCGTACAAATATATAATTTTAGATAATTTTAATTAACATTGTCTTTACTTTATTGGTAGAATTTTATAAAATTATGTTAACTTTCACATTCGTAATAAAATCAATATTAAAAAATAGGTACATGCATGTCAATATAAATTGGGGATATAATCAATTTCAATAAATGTCAAAGAGATAAAGTTATAATAATGCTAATGTCAAATATTCTGAATAGTCAAAAATAGGTTAGGTGATGTTGGTACAATTTTCTGAAGCAGAAATTATAGAATCATCGTCCAGATATTCCTGTAGTGAGTAATAGCATTTATTTAACAATATTTTTAATAATTGTTTTTTGAAATTTTCCAGATTTAACGTTTTTATTTTTTCAGGTACCTAGTTTGTTAAAAATTTTTTTGGCCATACAGAAGGTGCTTTTATTCATAAGTTTGAACGCGCTAATCTTAGGAACAACTGGGTGAAAAATAATTTCTGAGTGGGATAGTACATTTATCGAGGAGGGTTACGGGCTACATAACATCACGCTACGTCCAATAGGAGAAATAAGAAGAGCATAAATAAACAATGTTGTAAAAACGGGGGTAATTTTAATTCTCTTGTGAGCTTTTTCTCACTTATGTGACGCAGACGAAGTTGCGTGGGTTTTAATATAAATCTTAGTCTTTCTCCATTATCCGCTGAAACTCTTAATGTCGAAATTCTAAGGCACAAAATTCTTTTCAAAGCTGAGAAAAAAATCTGCGTCAACATGAATGGATTTTGATAAATTACTAATGGCGAAGCTTTCTTATCCCTTATAAGAGTCATGCGTGTTTCTAAATTGAAAAATATTTTCAGTATGATTTTTCCTTATCTTAACAGGATTCCCGAAATTCGATAAGACCGTCTGAAGTTATAAATCGAGAAGCCAAAAGCGCTCTATTACAAGAATATTATTTTGTGCGTTTGATAAATAGGATCTCCAATTTTTATATAAATCAAGATTTTACTTTGTTGGTCCTGACTCTTCTGAGATAGCCGTTGGGCGTTAGTTGTCTGCTTCACAAGATAAACGCATCATAGTTAATCTCCTGGTTTCGTTTCTATTATTTTTAAAATGTTCTTCTTTATTTGTACCTCAAAATTCTAAAATGTATCCTTACATATCCATAATATCGTGTTAGCCAAAAACTGGAGGTTAGATAGGCACCAAGCAATCAGTCAATACTATAGTTACAGAAAAGGCTAGCTACGTTATAAACATATTTTTCTTTACTAAACCAAAATTAGATGTATTATTACTTTTCAGAAATACTATCTACTCGACAGTTTCCATCCTAAAACACTAAAAGAAAAAGATATATCAAACCAATTTAAGCTCTATCAGAAATTTCTTAATATTAGAATACAGTTTCTTCTTCGCAATATAAAATTCAAACCCTATTTTCTTCTACCTACGCAACTTTCTGACAAGTAAGCTAACACTTACATATTTAAGACAGCTGGTACAGGTAACGGTTACAAGAAAGCAGGTAGCAGCTATCTAGACGCTAACCAAAAATATCGTACACTCATCTCTGACTGCGGATTTGCTCGTGCTATATTTGAAAAGTATTCCACATGTACGTTTTAAATACAGCTGATGTAATGTAGCTTCCGATTACTGAAATAATTTTTGAATCCGATCAAAAGTAAGAAAAATTACCCCCTACATCCAAACTCCTCCTCATTCTCAGAAGATCCATTGGCCAGATCCATGATGGATCTAGTGAGAATTAATTTTCTCAATGAAAGTTCAGATTTTTAAAACAAGCTTCTATTAAATTGAAAGAAGAAAGTTACCTAACTTTCTTCTTTCTATTTAATAGAAGCTTGTTACCAAAAATTCGAAGACATGTGTCTACCAACCCGCACTGGGCCCGCGGTACGCGTGGTGGATTATAGCCCATACATAATACGCGTTTTGACGTGGAGTTGTGGACACCAGCCCGTTGTACAATACAATGCAATACAAAAGAAGCTTGTTTTGAAAAAATCAATACTGAACGCGTAAACAAAGTATCGTGGTCGTGCCGTAACCGTTGAGAAGTACTCTCATGAGGAGGCGATCCTGGCTGCAGAATTATGTCATGTCTGTCATGAAAATGAATTGTCACCAGGACCAAAGATGTGTTCAAAATTTCAGCTCAATCGGTTGGAGGGAACTCGTTTAAAATTCAGTTGCAAGATTTGACCAATCCGTACCTAATTACGAACAAACTGACAAGGTAAGTTAAATAAAAGCTTATAAAAGGCAAAAACAAAAGAAAAGCGCCCTCGATCAATATATAAATTACGGTTGGGTAGAACAGAAGGCTCTCCAGTTTTCTCCCTGAATCCTGAAAAGCTCGCAGCCCATTTCAATTGCTAATATAAAGTCTGCCGAGTCGATTTCTCTTCATATTACATTTTAGTATGCAATCGTACATTTACATACGGCTTTTTATTAAAATTTTACATACAGGGTGTAAACAACCTCATCACGAAGCCGTCTACCAAGCATTCTGTACATCAAACTAAGTAACTTTACGCAAAAATTATTGCTGGTACAAGACTTTTTTTTGGGAAAACTCAATGTACCGCACTTAAAACATTGTCCTGTGGGATGAATTTGATAGTACAGGGGTCGTAGAGGTGTTTAAAATAAACGTATTACAATAAAAACTTGTATTTAAAACAAAATCAGTCAAAAAGTTAGACATTTGAACACCAATAACTCCGTAACTAGAAGGTTCCCGGAATGCTGTAGAACAAAAAAAAATATCGCAATGTTGGGGAGGACAAGTGCCTTTCAGCTTCGTTATGAGGTGTTTTACATTACTTTCCAGTACTCTGAGCCTGGGGCTTGTAAGTGTGATGTAGATTTTACTCGTATATTTTGAAATAGTACATAACATAACCTCAAGCCTGTAAGCCTCGTAAGGTTAGAAATAGCGGAAGTTGGCCAAATTAATAAGTCTGACTTTAAAGAATTACTCTTTATAAATTATACACTCCTGAAAAGCACATGCAAAAATACTTTAGATCTCATTTTTATGTAACTATTGTGTTATTTTGATGCTACAAATCACAATAACAAATACAATAAACAAACAACAATTATGGTGAACATTTTTTTATGAAACTTTACCTAACTTATAGATCTAAAATAGCGATGTTTTATTATTTCTTTGTTCTTTTTTTCGGTCTAGACGCTTGACTAAACAAAAACAGTTTTGTAATACCTATTAGAATGGAATCTAGAGTCCATTACAAATAGAATGAATCCTAATTGAATCTACGAGGTAAAGCGGATCTGGACACATTTCCGTTTTATATTTTCAATTCCAATTTCCCTCCAAATACTTTTAAGTTTCTATCCCTCGATATTTCGTTTTAAAACGAAACTTTAAAACTTTCGCGTTAAACTTAAATCTAAATTACCTCCGATTTTATTGTTGAAACTATAAAAGTTTAAATTAAAGTTTTACTACTTGTTTTATTTACTATTTTCCGAAAGCTTTCTGAAATATTGAACTGTTTTCTATAAATAATAAAGGAGAATGCTCATGGATATATGGAATCCCGTACCATGCTGCGTCAAAATTTAACTTTGTTTTTATGGGTCTACACTTATCATATTAACTCCTAAAAAAGTTATGTTTGTAAACAAAACCAGAGCTTCGGAGTAATTTTATAATATCGAAGATTACCTCAGAACCATACAAGTAGAAAATGAGCCTTCTGATACATTGGTTTTGCCGGGTGACTGACGGTGTTATTCGGTTAACCCATAGGTTAACCCTATGACTTGACATTAATTTTGCAGAATAAACAGAAATAAGTTCACAAAATATTAACAAAAACTTCACAATACAATTATTAATTTATCTCAACTATACGGACGTAAACGTCACATCAAAAATGTACTCGGAATTTAGGGATGAGATCAGTAAATCAAAATCTTTGGTAAGAAAATCGATTTTGTGGCAATTTGTTATTTCAAAGCTTCAAACATTACGAAATGCTTTTTGATATTATAAAGCAGACCAAAACCTAAAAAGCAGTACCTGAAACTGAGTTTCTGAGACTTGTTGAGACATTTTACCGTCCGCATCAAGACAAGGAGTCTTGATGCGGACGGTAAAATGTTTAAAGTAAGTAAATGTCTAAGATATTTGATACTGTCACAACATTAAGTACCTATAAGTATTCGAAAAGTGGAAGTACCCACCACAGATTCGCCACGATTTCGCTTTGTGCGAAATCGTTTGCTAGAGAGGACGTTGTCAGCCCTCTCTATACCTACCAAATTTGATTCCGTTTACTCACATCATGTCATTAATGATGTATAGAAATTGACGGTTTTCAATGGAACAGAGTGAAGCAGTGCATGTGTGTCAACATTTTATTTCACCTTGTTATCGCACCCAAATATACTTGCTGAAGTTAATTAATTTGTTGTTTTTTTTTGTCATCGGGCCGTCCAAACTGGACGTAGAACATTTTAGTCTACGTTGTAGTCTAGGCCCGGTGGTGAAATAAAATATTCGGGATAAACTTATCCGGTACTGAAAAAATCCTGATGGAAAAATTTCTAGCCACGTTTGCCCCGCAAACATGATCAGAAAAAATGTTTATTTATATAATTTATCTATAGACGCTGCTGGTGATTCCTAACTCTATGATATAAACAGATGAAAGGCAAAACCACGCGGTCAAAGTCACAGACGTAACCTGGTTTGATGTTCAGCAATAGAGCGTTTGAAACTTCCAACTTGTTGTCGTATAAAGCTCCTATTGCGGTAACAAGTTCCACTGTTGTTATGCAGCCGTTTTTCGACAAACAAAGTTACAAACCCGTGTTCGGTGTTTCACAGGCAATGTTGGAGTTTCACTTCCCGAGGCAAAATTATGTTCGTGAAAAGCTACAAGTTACAGATAGATTTTATTTAAATATTTCCTCATAATTATGTTGTGAAAACATTTTCTTTTTGTGCTACCATGTTGTTTTTTATTCATTTTTTTTTCTTTCCATTTTTGTTTGAAAAGGTTTGTGGGTTTTTACAGCGTATTTTCAGATGGGCTTGCTTATTCATAGGTTTCGCATTGTTTTATGTAAACGAATGTACCTGCTACATCATACTTATAACGTACTTGATGAATCACTTTCAAATGGTTTTTTTTTATTTCAAATCTCAATCTCAAATCTCAAAATGTTTATTGCTATATCCACAATGTAATTATACAGATAGTAAATAAAAAGTGAAAGTAACAATTATGGTCATTATTGCACTCAAAGCAAATTCTTAAATAATTATATGACAACTAATGGTACGACATTCGACAGGATTTAGAACCCCTGTTTCCCGATCGTTATAATCTGGATCTCTTCAAAGTAGAATCGGTTTCTTCTAGACAAGCTTGCTTCACCCTAGGCCGCGTCATCGCTTCACATTCCGGACGAACACAAGCATATTTTTAGAAAGAAGAAAAAAACGTCCTTCAGAAGTTTATTTAAATTCAATTCTTTTTTGGCTTTTCTGTCATCGGTATGAAATAATGTCACTTTATTTATGCACTTTGCTTTTCAATCCTTGATTAGTTTGTATTTTTCATTTGAAGTATTTTTGAACTAAAATACAATTTTCAGTTTCAAATACTCGTGCCAAAAACGTAGCAAATCAGTCGTACGGAGCTCGATTTAAAACTGCCAACTTCTAAGGTCTGGATTCAAACCGCTGAAACGGTAAACTGCTATTGATTTTACACAGATTTTTTTTATTGTGCGATAGGTAATTTAAGGCACTGTACGTTTTATGTATTTACTGGGTGATATTTTTAACCGTTGGCAATACTTTAAGGACGTATAGTACTCATGAAAATAACAATTTCTGCTACTAGACCGACCATGAAATGTGGTCGCATAACTCGAAAAAAATGAAGGTAAAAGTTGTTCGTTTTCATGATAACGTTTAAAAATCAGCCTGTGTTGGCCTGCCACCTGCGATACACTTTTAGTTGCTCATACGAGGCACTCGTGGTTAAATAATAACAGCCGCTCGGGTCTATCTTTAGGTTAAGCCGTACTTGTCTAGGTTTGTCTGTGGATGGGTGAGCACCTCTTACCTACATACCGAGTTTCCTCCGTGCCTCGGAAAGCACGTGAAGCTGTTGATCTCAGCTGTCATTTGTCCATCTTTGAGCGTCGTTACCGGTAGTCAGTAGCCCAAAAAGTCTGACAACCAGTCCAGTCTCCAAGTGGTATCGTATAACCCAGTATGAACTGGGTTGTGGAGGTCAGATAGGCAGTCGCTCCATGTAAAATACTGATATTCAGTTGCATCCTATTAGATTGGAAGCCGATCCCAAAATAGCTGGGATAAGGCTACGCCGATGATGATATGCACACGAACAACAAACTCCACTTTTCTTACGCCATTTTACTAAAACCGACATCACCTTTCCCTATAATTTATTTAGTAAGGAAACTCTTCGAAAGATTAGAAAGGTTTAGTCAGAGTTCAGAAACTTCCGCAGTCACGTCAGACGGTCAGACCCTCGGGACGGTCCGCCGCGTAATGGCAATCCTCTCGGGTCATAATACCTCGTGTTTATGTGGAAGGTACCCGTATTATTTTGTCGTAAGAAACTATTAGCACTATTTGCACTGTCACCTTGGTTCTATATAAAATTGTGGTTTTAGTATGTAGTTGCTGGACTTTCTAGCATTGAGATTGTTTTTCTTGGACCACCTGTTGAAAAGCTTTTACTGACCATATTGTTTTCTTCGAAGTACCTACGTTATCTATAGGTACATTGTATAAATTAAAATCGTTTTCGTGTCTCACTGTGTGATTATGTTGACCTTTGTTTGAGTGATTTGCTTATTTTTTTGTCACCGACTTCTGAAGCTAAAGTTATTTTTCACTTTTTTGTGTTTTTTGCTGTCGGTTTTATTTTTTGCAAAAAAGTTTTTATTTTTTTTTCACTTTTTAGTGGTTCACTTGTGCTTAGCCCTTCACAGCGTAGCGGCGTGATGTTATGTTATGAACTGGTGTAAACAATAGATAGACATGAGATTTCAGCAATCCCAGTCCATTTGCTATCATTTATTGAGGAGTTCCGTTGCCTATCTCCGAAGTTCTTCATCAGATCTTCACCAAATTGAAATGGGACCACTTTAAGAAAGTATTCTTCCAAAAAGTACCCAAATCACATCAAGTGTGCCCATAAAATTTGAAGATTTCTCTCAATTTCTCCAGGATCTCATCATCAGATCCCAACTTGATGATTATGGGACGACTTGGGAAGTATACACTTTGAAACAAAAAAAGAATAATTCAAATCGCTCCAGCCATCTTTGAGTAATCGGGGAACATGCATAAAAAAAGGTTCCGACGAATTAGGAACCTCCTACTTTTTGAAGTCGGTTAAAAATACAATGTGTCGCTTTGCCTCCTGGTCATATTTAAGGGTTTGCTACAGATCATCAAACTGAACAACTTTCTCTATGGTATCATACATTTCATCCAGTAGGAATTTCGTATGGGGCCGCTGATTATTTTTTCGCGACACCTTGTATTGTTTTCAGATATCGTATTGTGCTGTATTCATAATATTAAAAATAACCGGCTAGGTACCGTGAGTGCTTTATGTTATTTTATCTACATTCAGAACAACTCCGTCCTCAGTGAAGTCCCTAAATACATGAGGAGAATTTACCCTACGTTTGTGAAAACACTAAGGGTTACTTTACCTTAATATTACATCAGAATAGTCCTAACCTAACCTAACACTTACTCACAAAATAACTGATCTATTTTATAGCCTCTATTGTCATTCGATAATTTACGATCTATTCAGAAGCGTTCAGAAATTAGGACAAAAATTACCTTTGAAGTGCGGTGACCTGATAAAATTGAGCACCTATTGAATTGATTTAGGTCAAAATGTTATTTTGGGGTGTTCCACTATTGTTATCTTTGCTCGAAAGTACTACTTTACAAGATTTCACCAGGGATAACTGTATCGCTTAGGCAAAAGTACTGAATCCATGTTTTTTCAAACTTTCCAGATTTTTCGCTAGAATCGGCTAAGGATGAAAACTAGATCAATTTACTATCTTTTTTAACTATTAGTAACTTTGCAAACGGGATATTTTATTTCGTTTTTTCTTTTACTGTGTGTTTTAAGCTTCCGATATTTCGACGCTGTTGCAAGCACCATGATCGCAAATAAACTGAACTGCTGACTTGAGTTAAAAATGTATTATTAAATCTAAATTGTAGGAAAAGTCCCGTAAATAAATAAAGACAAAAAAAAAAGTTTTTCCTTCAAACATCTCGCATACTATTTCAATCCGTCTATCTGTTTCGAGTGCGTTACATTGAGTTCTGCTACAAAACTTGATTTTTTATCCCAAAAAAAGATCGTTTCTCAGAATCTGTATTTAGATTGCTACCAACTATGTTAGGGGCGGTTTCCAGTGGGTCTAATGGGTTGCAGTTGAATGCTACTAGTTTTACACGGGGCGACTGCCTGTCTGACCTTCACAACCCAGTAACTAGATATACCCCTTGGCACAAACTGTTAGGTTATCACAACAATCTGGAATATAAGTAGCATTACAGATTCTTGCCAAATAAACATCAAAGCAAGACTAATGAAATGAAAACTAACGTTCACGAAGAATTGCGTAATAGTCGCTAGAATTAGAAAAAGTGGTGCACAATTTAAAAAAAGAAAACAAAATTCTTTTAGTATTTTGAATTTTCTTCTTTTTAAATATTCAAAGTTTCTATGAAAACATAATTACCATCTAATTTGTAACAAAAAGCGAAGAAGCAAGTCAATATCAAACCTTGATCATTGTTCTTTTTGAGTCCCTTAATTTAAAGTTAATTACAAGCAAAAGCAGTCTCTTTAAAAAGAGTTCATTACAGACAGAGTAATTTATTCTAAGTAAATAAGAACCTTTCCGAAGAGTAGAATTGAAAATGTTTATTTTAAAGTTTTCTTCAGACTTGGAAACGTTGCGGGAGGTTTCAAAACAAATGGAACTAGTTTATTTCTTGATTTCCTTTTTCAGTACTGCGATATTTTTGTCCGTTTGTCTTCATCAGTTAAAATCGTCAATGACAAAAATACATCAGAACTTTTATCGACATAAGTTGCCAACGAAAAATGAGTAGATATTGCACGTTTTCGTCGCGCTTTTCATAACGTTAGTCCGGTAGAGGTATGTAATAGTAGTAGTTTCACCAGTTGTCCTTTTAAATCGGGGGTGGGCATTACCGACCTAGGTGAATATCTGAAAGATTGGCCAAAGAAAGCCGCACAGGGAAAAGAGAGGAAGGTTATGTGGGAGACCAGCAGGAGGACAATTCGGGTTACTAAATAAATTGAGGTCGGGCTTGTTGTCACTTTTCATTGCCATTTAAACCAATGAACCAGATGACGCGACGTACGCATCATTTGCAGTTACTATACCCGGAAACTTTTAAAGGCCAATGCCCAGAAACGGCCACACATTACAAAAATCACCAAACATGGCCTGTAAATTCCATAATCACAGTTTTCATTCACTTGCATTACCCGTAATACCTCTAACGATATCTCATGACATAAAGGGGTGATCTAACCACGGCACTGTACATCATAACATTTTATATACAACCGTAAAAAACCTTCGCCTTTTGTCGAAGCCAATTTAGGAATGGAACATGATTTATTATTTTCATGAAACATTGAGAAAATGATTTATTATGGTATACCCTAATGGAATTGGTTTGCAAAATCTTTATAAATTTACCTACGGGGTATTGCTTTCAAGCTTAGCAATTTGCTATAGCAAAAATGCACATCAGACAAATATTTTGACGAAACTTGACTTCTAAAATGATGATATAAAAGAATATCGGATATTTTATATTATTTTGTCGAACTTCTGGAATACTCGAAAAGATACACAAGAAGATTTAGCTATAAACAGGTAAGTCACTAGGTGGACAGATGATCTGGTAAGGGGTTTGGGGAATCCGCTGGATGTGAATCGCACGGGACCGGTCAATGTGGCGACACTTGGGGGAGGCCTATGTCCAGCAGTGGACGTCTTTCGGCTGAAATGATGATGATGATGATGATCAGGTAAGTTTTGGATGTAGGAAGTAATCTTTGGAACTACTGATCTGATTCCAAAAAAATATTTTACTAATGGGACTATACATTATCCTCATGTATCACTAGCTGAAAACAGCACGTTCTTAATGGATCACTTTCGACACTAACGCGACAAACGCTGTATACAATATTACAACATTTTTCCACAAATTCCCACTATATACTAAAAACAAAACTCGTATCACACACATTATCAATCGTTACCCGGATCGCAATTACTGTTACAAAGGAGACTGCCCACTTCCCACCGTATCGTCGTCAATCAATCAACGTCACAGTCGTGAAGTCTGCACACGCCTTTAAGACAGTAACGAGAAACAATTTGTTCGAAATAAAGGGGACTCATTGAATTAGGAGCCCGTCACAATGCATTCAGGGTAATCTTTTGATCTTTCTTTTGAATTCTTTTTCCTTCGCGCGTCTTATATTAAAGTGACGCTGAAGATTCTTTATTGGAACTTTGTTCGCCGTATTAGGGTACAACCTTTATTTTTTCTTTTGTTTGCGCTTTAGTTATACTTTGAACTTATGCTTTAAGGGTAAGAACTTTGAAAGCCGCGTCTTTAAAGTTCAAAAAAAGACATAAACGCAATAACCGCTTTGGTTCAGACACGGGGTGAAACAACATGTTTTGTTTTATCTTTTTTAACTGCCTATAAAAATTTAGTTCAAAGCACCCTTTGAATGCCAATTCTCAGCAACAGATCTTTTCTATAAAGAATCTGAAATAAACCAGATATTTTCCTTGGAAAAACTATTGTTATAACATTTTATATCACGCATGTACGCTCAATTTACTTTTACGGGGTTAACTTCGGGTTCACTATCACTCAACTTTACCCCTGTTGATCAGATTTTCTATCAATTCGGTCCTGAGTTACTCCAAAATTGTGGCAACAAATTCGTGCGTAAAAGCGTACATTTTGCATACCATTTTCATTATCTATTTAGAGACTCATCTAATTCAAATTATTTGTAACTACAGCTTCTTTAGAAATAATCCAATTCATTGAACAAGTAAAAGCACTAACAGAAAATGTAATTTAATTCATCATTAATCCGCTGAAACTCAAATTTTGGTTTATCTAAAAGTTTGATGAATGCTAATTCAATGTCTAAATCTTAACATTGTCGTGTTTAACCTTTAACAACTAAGTATGTTTTGCAAGAATACTTAATCATTGATTTACATCACCTTCCAGACTAAATGAAATCTCCAAAAGACAGTTTGTTTGAGTTGTCAAGCCCCAGTGTTGTTGTGTGGCTTGTGGGATGCTGGTGGTCTCGACTAATTGAAACTGCTTTTCGATATGAAAGAAGAGTACCTATAATTTGGTCTGGATGATTACAAATAATAAAAATTTCCGATGTATGCGCAGCGTAGATGACGGCGAGCGAGTGTCCCTCGGTATGGTTAAGGCCTAGCGTCAGGTGAGGCGTTAAAGTGACGAAGGATCGTATAAAGCGATCCTATTGACCGGCGTGATGTATCCAGAACACAGTTACTGTAACTGCGTAATGTAAATACTCCTTGGTAAGACTGGTAGTTAGATTTTCGGACTTCTCCAAATGACAGCCGAAACCAACGTCCTAACGTGCTTTACAAGGCTTGGAAAGGTTCAATACGTTATTGATGGTCATATCCACAGTTCGACTTCAGCAAACATAGATTATCCATCGATCGGCCCGAAGGGGTTGATATTACTTAGACATGAACCCCATATCTTATTCTTAGCCAAAATTGAAATTCTCAATAGGTATCCTTATATTATATTATTATGTTTTAATGGAAGTATGAATTTTCTATAGAACCCACGACACACAGCCGGTTTATTCAATGCACGAATAAAGGCAAGCGAATAGAAAATACAGGGATTTTAGCCTTAAAGCCGGATTTGAGAATCGCGCGAGCAACCCCGGCTCGTTTCTTAGTATTAAATTATTCAACATTTTCATTGTAGATGTTTTGAAGGCGTTAGCATGAATATAAATAAAAAAACGTTGGAACTTTTGGGATGGAACCGCGAATTGTTTTCTGTGATATATTATACTCACTTTTATGGATTTATTTGGCTTGGCAGTGACAGTTATTGATGGTTTAAGTGGAAATACGTTCCGATTTGGGGACGCTGTTAATTGAATATTGAAAATTTAAAGTCATCCTGACTTTTTTTTTTATTTCGTGTGGTTAGTACCAACGAGGCGTCAGAGTTTTGAACAAAGCATATGCCTCTGAATTGTCTATGATTTGGCAGTCCACCGGTCACACCACTAGGACTCTTGACTTATGTTATGAATTGATTGCTCATAGTAGGTAAAAAAGTACATAGAATAACTCTTATGAAAATATACTCCAAATAAGCAGAGTTGCATTTTGAATTCTCGGCGCTGACCCGGGCTTTGCCAATTCAACAGTGGATTTCTACGCAGGCATAAAATAAAAACAACATCTTGTAGGTTGGTACTTCGCACAGGTATTAAATGTTACCAAAGTTACAAAACAGCAATTTCATAAATTTCAAATATTACTCAATTATTAGTTTATCACTCTACATATCAGATAATTTTTTTTTTTATATTACACCTAGGTACATAAATATTACGATAGGTAAGTGCTCGTGTAAATAACTTTCAGGTGCTAATTCCTCAAAATAAATTGGGTGTAGATGAAATTATGGAACTTGTGTAATGTAATGAAGTTAGTTATGAAAATAGTACAGACCTATAAACATTGTGATGATGAAAATCTGGTTATATATTTTTAGTGTACGACCCGAATGGTGCAACGGTAGTGAAGCTGCCTTACGTTCTTAAGGTCCCGGGTTCGAATCCCGGTAGGAGCAAATGTTTGCGTGATGAGCATGGACATTTGTTTCCAAGTCATGGATGTCAATGTAGTTTAGAAAACGTGTTGCGCCGACCCCAAGTAACATGGGACATGGGCAGGAAAATGATGATGATGTCTATGTAGTTTAACAACTATCTGGTGTCCACGACACAAGCCTCTTTGCTTAGTGTGGCACTAGATGGCGCTGTGTGTAATGTACACAGATTTTATTAATTTATATACCTGCCCTTGTCTCATGTGTGTCGTTATCATTATTTTACTCCTTTCTTCATTTCATTCCGCACACAACTCATAGTTCTTCGTAAATGTATGCGTGAAATAACAACAACTTTGAACATCGAATGAACCAGCTGCTGGACTCAACTAATCTAAAAAGAACAAGCCCGGAATACGATACCTGCTACAAAAGAACGAATTAATGTTCTCATAATTCAAGTTGATGTAAGATGCAAGTAATGAACCCAGTACTAACTGGATTGTGGAGATCAGGGGGTCTATAATGGCCGCTTTAGCAGAATCGTAAATGAATCACGTTAAAAAATTTATATTCTTAAAATGGTCTTAGTTACCATAACCATAAAGTCCATTTTAATAATTTTAAAATTTGTTCAATAAAATGAATCACGAAAATTAAAAATTCTTAAAATGGACTTTATGTAAATGGTCACAAAGACCATTTTAAGAATTTAATTTTTTAACGTGATTCATTTACGATTCTGCTAAAGCGGCCATTTTAGACCCTCAGATAGGCAGTTAGTTCATGTAAAATACTAAAATAGTTGCTGTCAGTTAATATCGCAAAAGCGGTCATTGCCCTTTCCCTAATATCTCTTCGTACGAACCAAAACAAATGAACCATGCATCGTTTTTCACTAGACAAAATGTTGAAAATCACTATATAGGGTGACTGGTAATTAGTGTGCGATACTTAAACGCGTGATTGTACTCATGATAACAAACAACTTTTAATATGACGATTCAAGACTTGAACAGGCTTACTTTTGGATTTCAAAGTTAAGAACTTTAATAAATGTAGGTGAGTCAATGACCGCTTTTGCGATTTTAACTGGCAGCAACCATAGCATTGAACTGGATCCAGTTAGATTAGAAACCGACCTTAAGGCGACTACATGAGCTAAACACGTGTTTTATAATGCCTAAAAGTATACGATTCACGGCCAAAAAACAAAACCAGAAAAGTGTATGATACTCTTCAGGATATATGCTAGTATGATAGTGTTTTTAAAACATATTACAATTAATTTGACTCGATAAAAAAATCACGAACTTATCTCTAAAAATTTCTTTCAACCAAAAAAAAACATACTAAAATACATGCGATCATTCTGATTTTTTGGCAAATAATTCTACAAGCAATATATTAGCATTAAAATGTTTCAGTTTTTAGTCCAATCAACAGATTTTTTTAAAAATCTATCGAAACCATTCATTTCGCACTATTTGGCCCGCAGTGACTGACGTAACAACCACTTTGTAGTGCAAGCTGATTTGAACTATATTCTAACAGCATTTCAAACGAAGTTTGAACCACTAGTCGCCTTAACTTGTTTAGGAAAAGGCTAGGCACATGATGATGGTAGTACCCTATTGGACCATTCACTTTGATATGAATACTTACTGACACAATGCCTAACAAAAACAAAAAACAAGTTATATTACCAAACACACGCTTTCGTTCATAAAAACAAAACACTTCGGCACTATAAAAGCTATCAATATAAATGAATTGATTGTCCTATATGTACGCGAATAACAGAATAGAATATTTATTCGATTCAGCCAGATGTTTCATTCATTTGACGAAAAAGTTTTTATTTGGCGGGTGTGGGCGATGTGTCAGGCTGTCAACCCTAGCGATCACGAACAAAAATTTCCTCAGACATTTTCATATTAGTATACTGATATTTTTAGGCTGTGAGTCGCTCGTTTAAAATAGGCTTGCTAATTTTAATTATGTGACGATTGTGGAAAATTTCAAGAATTAATGAACTTTGAAATTTTTGAGAAGATTCTGTACCATGATACTAAGTATTATGCATAGAAAACTATGGACGATCGCTTTAGTCTGAAATAAACGTTTAATAATAATTTACGGAAAAAATATTGCTGGGAAACGACTTTTTTAGGGGTAAAAAATCACGTTTTACGGTAAACTCAATGTATCGCACTGAAAACATTGTGCTGGTGGACGGATTAAACAATACGGGAGTCGTGGAGGTGTTAAAGTAAAAATCTTATATTAAAAACATGTACTTATTTAAAAAAAAAACTTGTGGAAAAGTTGGATCGAAGATTCGTAGCGTATAAGCAGAATAGGACCTAGAGGAAAAATCCCTGCAAAACCAAATAATATAAAAAAAATGCATTTGCGCGAAGCCAAAATGGCCCTCCATCTCAGCATTGTGTCATTTATTTGTCTCAAATGTGTTGTTGTTATTGCAGAGTAGAGTAATAAACACAGTTGGAAAGAAGTGAAATATTTAATATATATTATTATAAAAATTACACATGACATATGTACAAGAAAAATAGTTGCCGAGTGACAAACAGAACAAACACCAGCTTTCACATTTGAATATAAAGTCTATTCTCTAGATGGCCAGCGTTACACTTACAACACCCCCCCATAACGTGGGCATCATGATAGCTTCATGCCACACCAAGCTGACGAGTGAACACCTCGTGCTTGACACAGCCCAGGGGCTTAGTGAACACATCTGCTAACATCTCATCCGTAGGGATGTATACAATTTCTACGTTAAACCTATCTATCATATCTCTAACGTAATGAAATCTTATTTCTATATGCTTGCTCCGTCTGTGATGAGTGTGATTGATAGCAAGCTGTATAGCAGATTGATTGTCACAATACATTACTATTTTACAACTAGTCGTCATTAGCAATTCTTTAATTAAAGCTTGTAGGAACACCGCTTCTCTACTCGCTTCGCTCAAGCTGCAATACTCCGCCTCGGTGGACGAAAGCGATATGCAAGACTGTTTGTAGCTACCCCAAGATACCGAATTACCGCCGTATTTAAACACATACCCCGTGTACGACTTACGGTCAGGATCTGCCGCCCAATCTGCGTCAGAATAACCCTCAAGAACGGGAACTACATTCGACTTCTTAAATACCAAAGCCTTTTGCTTAGTACCTTTAAGATATCGCAGTACACGCTTAGCTTGATTCCAATGGAATTCCGTATAACAACTGTTAAATTTACTTAAATATGACACGGCAAACGAAATGTCAGGTCGCGTAGTTACACATAAATACATAAGACTACCAATCAACTCTTGATACGGAAACTTTGTAACCTTATTAGAACTCTCAATGACCGAACTAACATTAGTTATCATGGGAGACTTTACAGGCTTACAGTCTGTCATGCCAAAACGATCTAACATATTGTCAATCCGCTTTTCCTGACTAAGTTTGATGGAAGTTGCATCACGTTCTACCTTTATACCTAACATGTTTCGTACCGGGCCTAAGTCTTTGAGTTTAAAAACATTTAACAAAGAACTTTTTAACGTCTCAGCCAGACGTTTATCATTATAGAACACGAAAAAATCGTCAACATACAGAGCGATAAAAACAATCGATTCACCTGATCTCTTAGTGAAGATGCAGTCCTCTTGTTTACACTGTCTGTATCCCAAAGAAAGTAAAACATCTTTTACCTTTTGGTACCAGGATCGCGATGCTTGCTTCAACCCATAAATAGCCTTTCGTAATCTATAGACTTTGTTCTCACTCCCAGGGCATATGAAACCTTCCGGTTGTTGCATAAAGATCTCCTCCTGCAAATCTCCATTCAGGAATGCTGTCTGCACGTCCAAATGATCAATTTTAAGTTTCATTTCTACTGCCAGAGATAGTAACAATCGTATAGAACAATGACGAACGACCGGTGAAAAAGTTTCTTGGAAATCTTCACCATATCTTTGAGTAAAGCCTTTAGCTACCAACCTTGCCTTATAACGTGTAATGTTCCCATCCGAGTCTCGTTTAAGGGTAAAAATCCACTTATTTTTAACGACGTTCTTGTCAACCGGTTTATCAGTAAGCTCCCAAGCTCCGTGTAAGACAAAAGAATCGATTTCCTCTTTCATGGCCTTCTGCCATAACTCTTTATCTTCACATTTCAAAGCTTCTTTGACAGTACGTGGCTCTATGGGCTCTGTCACATTACACACGTTAGTTATGTTACAGGTTGTCTTAGGCATACGTGGACGTAGGTTATATCGTGTACTAGTAGACTCTGGTGCCAATTCAGGCGACGTTACCGAATCTTTACTAGCCTCGCGTTCACACTCCAACTCAACAGGATGATTTGGTGATTCTGCAGGAACTGTATCAGGCTCCGCCTCAACCGACGTAGTCTCCAGCATCTCCCTCTCATCATCACCTCCTGTAAGATAAATAGGTTCAAACACACGTTTTGGCCCTATTTTAGATTTTCTCCCTGGAAACACAGATTCGTTGAACACCACATCACGTGATACAACGATCTTATTGTCATCAGGGTTGAACAAACGATATCCTTTGACGTTATCACAGTAACCTAAAAAGATTAGCCTTCTACTTTTGGGGTCTAACTTTTTACGTTTACAGTCATCTACATGAGCAAATGCCTCGCAACCAAAGACACGCAGATTTTTAAGGCTCACTTTTTTACCACTCCACACTTCCTCTGGTAATCTACCAGAAAGTCTCGAGCTTGGCGATCTGTTGATCAGAAACGCCGCAGTGTTTACAGCCTCTGCCCACATCTTGTCATCGAGATTTGCGTTATACAGTAGACATCTGACCTTGTCAAGTAAAGAACGATTCAGGCGCTCGGCGGATCCATTCTGCTGACTAGAATATGGTACCGTCAGCTGATGTACAATGCCTTTCTTTTTAAGAAAGTCCGTCAACTCAGCATTAACGTACTCAGAGCCATTATCTGTTCTCATTACCTTGACTTTTGCACTACACTGATTCTCTACCAGTCTAATAAAATCTTTAGTGTACTTACACACTTCACTCTTCTTTGCAATGGGATAGACGAACACCTTTCTGGAGTAGTCGTCTAGAAACGTGAGGACGTAGCGCTTGCCTCCGAGAGAAGTAGTCGGCATCGGCCCCAAGACGTCACTATGAATGAGCGCCAGCCGCGCCTCGGCCATCTGTTTGTTATGATTGGTCACAAAGGGAGCGCGGGATTGCTTACCCTTAAGACACACATCACAAACTTTCTTCTGAGTAGTAACCTGAAAGTCAATATCATTAGCTACCTTCCTAAGTGATGCCAAGCTGTCAAAATTAATATGAGCTAAACGTTGATGCCATAACATCATATCCTTAGACGTAGATGACGTTGTCAGATTGACTTTACCCACAGAATCGAGCCTGTAAACTCTCCCAACTTTCCTAGCATGTATAACTAATTTACCAGTTTTAAATATGTTACATCCATTTTTATCAAAAATAAATTTAAATCCCTTTTCTGCAAGAGTAGATACAGATATTAAATTAACAGTAAGGTCAGGTACAAGCATTACATCTTTTAAAGTAGTATCTATCGTATGTCCACGAGAGTTAACCGTAAAATGTACGTCACCTTTCCCATTCACATCTAACTTCTTGCCGTCAGCAACACAGACCTCCTTAGTCGACGACTCATCCAGAGCTTGAAACCATTCTTGGTGTCCTGACATATTATCTGTCGCTCCAGAATCAATAATCCACGAACTGTCAGTGTTAAGTGCAGACAACACCATGGAAGTTGACGTCGCTCCATTACTGTCCAATTGAGGACAATCCTTCTTGACATGTCCTTTAGAACGACACTTCCAACACCACAACTTGTTCGTACTTGACGAGGTACTAGCGTGTTTTGATGGACTTGAGGCTTTTTTCTTCTCGCCTCGAGAGCTAGCCTTTTCATTACTACGATTCCGTGTAAATAAGCAGCCATCGCCATTATCAGCGGCGCTCCCTTTCCATCTCTTATCTTGAAGAAGTTTTGTTTTTACCATATCTGTAGTTATGTCTATACTAGAATGCTCAAGAGCCATTATCATTGGGTCATAATCTTGAGGCAACCCTTGGAGCATAATAGCAGCCAGAAATTCATCATCAAGTGGTTTCTTCATACTACTGAGTTGTTCAGCAAGTGACAAGATCTCGTTGACATAAATCTCCATGCTATCGAATTGTTCTAGCTTAATAGAGCATAAAGTTCGCAGACACGACAATCTCCTATGCAACCCGGTGTCATCGTAAGCCTTCTGCAAGGCATCCCATACATCCTTTGCAGTTTTCGCCTGCACAATGTGAGAATAGCACGATTTTTCAACACTCAAACATAGCCTCGCTCGAGCTTTCTCCTCTCTACGAGCTAATTTGATAGCGTTCTCACCTGAGTTTTCGTATTTTCCAGTAATACATTGCCACAAATCCTCGAATATAAGTATATTTTGCATTTGAAATGCCCAATCGCGATAGTTGATGGTACCTTTCAGCTTTTCCATCGTAACTTTCGAATTAGTATACTCATCCATATTTCGAGTAAAATAATAATATTTTCACAAAATATTTACACTTCACACATGTAGCACATAACCTGTTGTTGTTATTGCAGAGTAGAGTAATAAACACAGTTGGAAAGAAGTGAAATATTTAATATATATTATTATAAAAATTACACATGACATATGTACAAGAAAAATAGTTGCCGAGTGACAAACAGAACAAACACCAGCTTTCACATTTGAATATAAAGTCTATTCTCTAGATGGCCAGCGTTACACTTACAACAAAATGTCGCAGCGCTGGATACAAGAAAACTACTTTCATGTACTTCTTTTAGCTCTTAGCAATGTATTTTTAAGGTTCCGTACTCAAAGGGTAAAAACGGGACCCTATTACTAAGACTCCACTGTCCGTCTGTCTGCCTGTCACCAGGTTGTATCTCATGAACCGTGATAACTAGACAGTTGAAATTTTCACAGATGTCGCCTTTTGCCGCTATAACAACGAATACTAAAACGAAATGAAATAAATATCCCGAACGTGATCATTTTGCCGTTTTTTCCTTGACGTAATAACGGCAACAGGAAGACGCTTGTAATATTCACAGAATATTTAGTTGTATATTATTAACTTAAAAAATTAAGAACTAAAATAAAATCAAGATTTAAAGGGGGCTCCCGTATTTCCAGATTTGCCATTTTGAATGCCGTTTTGTTTACTGGTACTGATGTATAGAAAATCATACGGAACCCTTCGTGCACTAGTCCGACTCGCACTTGGCCCGTTTTTTAAATCTAGTTTGCTCCTGGATCGGTTCTAACGAAGTTTTAGTTTTAAACCTGTAATCAGGTCACATGAAGAAGATTTTCGTATTTTATTTTTATCGGTGTTGCAGCCATTAGATGAAAACTGCTACTACTGAGTTCCAAGTTTTAGTTCAGGGTAAGTGTTATTAGTTGTTCATAAAAAAATAATTTTCAAATCTTTTATAAGTTGTCGTTTTTGTATCAAAACAACTTATAAGCAAATGGGCCCAATAGCACAACGACCAATTTACATGAATTGTTCTGAACCATTATAAACTTAGTCCAATTTTGGCATGAATCAAGGATACCTGATAAAATAAATTGGCATTGATAAATCTTCCTGTGGTTTTTCATGTAAGTCCCTACGTTTTTATTGGATACTTACATTAAACCTGCATCCGATTAGAGTGGAAGCCGACCCCGATATAATTGGGAAAAGGCTATGCCGAAAATGATGACCACTAACATTAAAACACATTTTTTTTAAACCAGGAAAAGTGTCAATCGAAACACAAATAACAAACTTATTTCCACAAAAAAACTAATCGGCCGCCTTACACACCGAAGCACTCACGGACCGAACAATCAACGTCAAACCGGCCCTTTCAATTTACGTCCCACACGTTGGTACATGTAATTCCCGAACAAATTAATGGCCTATCCTTCGCCACCTTCCAATAAGGCTGACAGTCCAATAAAACGGAACGACGGACGACTGACAGCTAGGCTAGCCTAATAAGAGAAGGTTTTTGTTATACCGTTGATGGATGGAAAAACTGTGTAAGTTTCTTTGGGTATTACTTTTCAGGGAAATTGTTTTAGTATTAATTACCTAGATGGTGAGTTGTGGATATTAGGTGAGGAGATTATAAATAGTCTGGATGAATATCTATATTGTGATATAAATGCCACCCAAAGCCACCCACCCACCTATGCCCACCTATGCTATCCCCACAGGCTTGGCATGAAGAGGCAGAGATATAGGAACCAAATAGTACACTCTTAATTCGCCAGCCAGTCCCATGTAATTGGTTATCACACCAAGTCTGCTTTGTTTCAAATTTTAACTGTCCGTGACTATTGACGACCCGAATGGCGTAGTGGTAGTGACGCTGCCTTACGTTCTTAGGGTCCTGGGTTCGAATCCCGGTAGGAGCAAATGTTTGTGTGATGAGCATGGACATTTGTTTCCGAGTCATGGATGTTTATATGTCTAATAAGTATGTATTTACAAACAAAAAAGTATATATGTAGTATATCAACTATCTAGTGTCCACGACACAAGCTTTGCTTAGTGTGGCACTAGGTGGCGCTGTGTGTTAATGTCCAGCGATATTTATTATTTATTTATTTATTGAAAGTACGATTTAAGTATAGTACAGAAGGCCTACCGTTTTTTTTTTCGGATGGGAAATCATCGAATGACTCCTCCCGCTCTGGGCGGAGCAGAAGGGAGTGCCAGACTTTTATTGACTAAAACCCATCAATGTTCCTTCTTAATTAACCCTTTGTGTACCAGGGCCACGGTATCTCTTTCGAACAGTCCTGCAGCCCCGGTAAGGGCCTACCCTGTAGTTTTAAATAGTAGTCATGAAATCATTACGGAAATTCACATGACTTTTTGTTAACCGACCGCTATGCCGTGTCAAGCCCTACCTACGTCACTTTACACGTAGTCTTCCCTTTTTCTAGCACCATATAATACGTATTGCTTGAGATTCTGGGTTCGATATCCAGGTCGGCAAAATTGTTATTTAGTTTTCCTTCAAGAATTTCTTCAGCCTTGAAATCTAGATTTGTGCCCGGTCGATGGCGATAGGCTCGCCCCTTATTTCTTAAACATAACTGACGAGATGTGAGTATTATACGTGGGTATTATACTATTGTATTGTATTGTACAACGGGCTGGTATCCGCAAGTCCACGTCAAAGCGCGTATTTTTCGTATGGGCTATAATCCACCACGCGGGCCCAGTGCTGGTTGGAGATGTCACATGTCTTCGAATTTTTGGTTCTAAGACATACCGGTTTCCTCACGATGTTTTCCTTCACCGTTTTTAAGAGCAGTGGTAATGAAATAAATTACACCAAGTAATGCGCCTGCCTGGGCGAACCCACGACGTACTGTTCGTAAGTCGGGGCCACCACCACTGGGCCACCGCTGCTCTCTGCTGGTTATACTATTAGGTAAACACATGGAGTATTCTTGTCGTGATGTTATGTAATATTAGACAAAATTACACAACCGAAAATCAGATATATCAAACAAACAACCCAAAAGTTACGAGACGGTGTGACCGTCTACCAACTTTATCGTCTCTCAATACCACTTTATGTATTACTAATATGAAATATTATATTATGAACATAATCATAAATTCACGTGTATAAGTTTAGTACCCAATTTCATTTCTCTATACATTTCTGCAGCACTCTAGACAGACTCACATGAATGAATAGAAACAAGACAGGCACTTATAGCCAGACTTTTATGAGAGAATCTTTTCTTAGTTCCTTTGTTAGAAAAAAAAAACCAAACATATAATAAATGTTCCTATAAATATAACGTCTTTTCACGATCGGTTATAAGGCATACTACACACATGATCGGGTCGGCATGAGTCGTAACAGGCAAGCGGCAAAATCAACTTTATAGATGAATAGTATATGATTCAGTGTTCGTAGAAGTCGAACAGAGTTTGCGGAGGCGCTTGAAGTAGCATAAAGGGTGTAAAAAGACTTTTATCGAAGCCGAAAGCTACTTGTTCTCCCTATATGCTTGTATTAGCTAATAATATTGACATGTAACATAATAATATAAATATTGTACACTCATGGGGGTATGTTACAGAGATACAATAATACTAATTGGAAGAAGATGTTCACCTGTGACAAACAATAAATTAATGAATTATGAAAATGGTTGAACAATAAATTGGCTCGAAATGCTCGACCCGAACAAATGTGTAGTACTCCTTATAACCACAAGTCTAGAGCGCTTTCAGACACACATTCAGGTCTCACAAGAGACCTATTCAATCCGCTTGCTGAAGTATCGAGACCATTAATCATAGTATTTATAACTTGGAGAAGACGTGGGAGATGCTCATTTTGCAAACACCCCCCGGTGTTTGCAAAATGAGCATTTACATAATATATCGAGGTTTTAGACTGTTCATATTTCTCATTACGTCAATGTTTTGGAATAAAAAAGGTGTGTTTCTATTATTAAGTGGTGCTGATGGAGAGATGGCCTGATTGACGCAGAATTTCTAGCAGCAGTAGTTTATTCCTGCTCCTCGATTTGTAACGTTACCATAACTCATCCAAAACTTGGGAAAACGATTGTGTCATTAAATATGCCTCTCTCTCAAGCGTCGACATATTGACCGGTCACGTGTAACTCGCATGACTCGCATCCAGCAGATTCCCGTAACCTTTACCAGGTTATTGGCCGACCTGGAAGACCTTCCAACGCATCGCGCTTCCGGTTCCCGGTCACCACTTCACTAACTAGAAAATACTACTTACCCTTATAAAATAATCGGATTCAAAATTAATAACAAGAGTAATAAATCTTACTTATCACAATAAAAATCATTAGAGAACTCAGTTATTCTGATTAACTATCCACCCTTATTTTTCGTACTTATCATCGAAGGAATGCTTAATTTATTATTAAGGGGCTCGTTTCGGAGGGTTAATTAGTTAATAATCTTGGGTACGGACCCCTGAGGATTTTTGACCTGTGAGATTATGCTGCCATTTTGGAAGAATTTCTTCAGGAAGAAGACTTTTCATGGTATTATGTTGTTAATGGGCTTAACATTTGCTTTGACTGTATTTTTCTCTGATCAAAGAATTAACTGATTGATCCTCTTACCTATTCTACAAGATTAATTTTACAATCAATGCTTCAAATTATAATCTAAAGCTTGTTTTAAACAAAATACCTAAGTTATAGAGATAGTAAAGTAAAATCGAATGTGTTTAATGTTCAATAATTTAATTCCTTTACCTAGATTGACGTCTGATTGGATCGTGGATCTTTCAGGTACTTAAATATGACAACGGCAATTACACTCGGTCGTTTGGCCGTATTCGAATACGTCTGGCAATCGGGCAAACAAACAAGGTGAACGAGGAGAACGTCTTCAGACAATCTTGTTCGGTTTTGTGGTGCACGTGCATCTTCTTTCAAACTACTCGTGTAGGCAATAAATTGGCTGTATGAATTCGAGTAAAGTCCGAATGACTTTACTCGAATTCATCGCCCAAATACGAGCAAACGACCGGCTGTAATTGCACCATTAATCATAACAATAAGACTATGAAGAAGCATTTGAAAGATAACTTCCACAGAAAAAAGAAGACACGAACATAAAAAAAAAACAAAAGAATCTCTAAATATTTCCACGTCTAACTCAAAAGGATTTTTCTGTAAAACTTTTTCCCCTTTTAGTGAAAACGAACTTTTCCTACGGGCGAATAAAATATAACAGCTACTTATCTTCGTAGGCGAGTCCCAAGTGTGCTAGACATTCAGTCTAGCCCAAATTGTAGCCTTTAACGAAAATTTTCTTTTACTATAAATCTTGCAAGCAGTACTGAATACGGGATTGTATTCCAGAGTAATGTGTCTGACTAATCAATCGTGAAATAAAAACAAGAGTTTTGAACGCATTGGTACGCGTTGTCTTATAGGAGACCAAATTGTATACCGCAGTCTGGCAAAATGCCCGTAGACGTTGAATTTATAATTATTGCATGAAATTAGACGCGTACGATGACGTGACAAAGTAGAAGATTGTATGACATTACATGAGAAAGATATGGAAGAAAATTTTTACTCTTGAAATGTTGTTTATTAACACAAACTCTCATTGAGAGGAGGCCGTGTCCCAGCAGTGGGAACATTATAGGTTGATGATGATGATGATGATGATGAACACAAACATCAAACAACAACCTAAACCACAACAACAAAAACAACAAAAAACACACAAACAACTATCGAAAGCAATACAAATAAACCTTCTTGAATGGAAATTAATCAATAAGGGTTGTTAAAAACCAGATGCACTTAAGTAGTGGTATGTATTTGAGCCTTGTTTAGTGTTATCTTCGATATAAGACTGGCTCGGAGTTTGTTCCAAAATGTAGACAGTCGACTGAAGTAGGTAGTCCAAAGAAGATTTACATCTAAATACATACACCTACACAAGACCTTTACAACAGCAAAACTTTGTAGCTCCGTATCATGGCCTTATATTTTGTGGCTGGCAACATCGTTACATGGAGCCAAGTCACGTGTACCGGTCCCCTGACCCAATTATAAGGACTTTAACCTGTAAGTTTTGACGTCCTGCCCTTATCGACGTCTATAAAATGATTGTTTAGACTTTGTTATTACAAAGGGGTCTCGAAATTTCAAGATGGCGTCTTCAGGTTTATGAAGGGAAGGTTATACGTATGATGCTCTGGGTTGTGTTTAGTTAACTGAGCTCTGATCTTGGGTTATGTTTAGGTAAAGTAATTAAAAACAAGGTATAAATAGGCTACTGCGTTTTATCGTGTAACATGAGAGGTTTATGGTGTTTATACCTGAGATACAAGGAAGGCTAAATAATTTTAAACCTCAGTGCGAAGACTTTAAGGATACAATAATTTAAATGCTCATAAAAAGTAGGTTGTTAACAAATGAAATAAATTGAGCCTAGGTTGGGTTAGGTTTTGTTTTGCTTTGGTGAGCATTCGTATCGGTGCTTGGTGCCTAAAATAGGTAGCACATTTATTTAGGGTGGAAAGTTTATTTTCGTTGACTGTATTTGATGTTTAGAGAAGCATCTTTAAAAGCGCCAAACAAAAAATCGATTTCGACCACTGTAATTTAAAAAAAGTAGTTTTCCTCCTTATGAGGTGACTGGTAAGCAGTAGCTGGCAGATTTTATTTCGCAATTTCAGGTTTGGTCCCATGGAATAGGACCAAACAAAAAAAAAAAACAAAAAAATCTGCTGTTCAGTAGAAAGCACTGAACACTAGATTTTTTGTTCGCGATTTCAGGTTTGGTCTCATAATAAAACTTGTTTGTTATCATAAGTACAATCACGTGTTTAAGTATCGGTCACTAAACATTGTTAAAGTCTTTATCAATGATTCATGTAATCATTTGACCTAACAAATGTAGTGTAAACACCAATAAA
The DNA here is from genome assembly GCA_950022955.1 of Xestia ashworthii. NCBI lineage: Eukaryota > Metazoa > Arthropoda > Insecta > Lepidoptera > Noctuidae > Xestia > Xestia ashworthii. The sequence continues at coordinate 12,151,515 of OX465570.1, read as the reverse complement.
ATTATCTTATTGCTATGTATGTAGTGTTGGTAGCTCAATGACAAATGTATGAACTGTGGCTCTTGATCATTTATCATGCGGATTCATACTTTTAACCAGCGTGTACTCCAAAACATTTGTGTTGCATAATAGTTCTAGAAAATATAATATTTCTGTTCAATTGTTTTTTTTTTTAGTGGTTTCATTTATTTTTAAATACAAACAAATATTGAAAACGCACTATGTTTAGAACTTTGTTTCGTTTAAAAGCTAGAAATTTCAAGTATATAGGTACATGTGGATTTACTTGAAATCATCTGATCTCATCTAATCTGTCGAGACCTCAACCAAGTTTTTACTGGATAATACGAAACCCCTTTGTATGACTGGTTATTTTCAACGTACTTAACCCGAATGGCGTAGTGGTGGTGAGGCTGCCTTACGTTCTTAGGGTCCTGGGTTCGAATCCCGGTAGGAGCAAATGTTTGTGTGATGAGCATGGACATTTGTTTCCGAGTCATGGATGTTTGTGTGTATAATAAGTATGTATTACAAACAAAAAAGTATATATGTAGTTTATCAACTACCTGGTGTCCAAGACACAAGCCTTGCTTAGTGTGGCACAAGGTGGCGCTACGTGTTAATGTCCAGCGATATTTATTTTTATTTTATTTTATTGTACTTTGTTGAAAAGAAAATACATAGCAAAAACTGAAAACGTGCTCCAAATCTTACGTGCGTACCGCAGTGATAATTTTTGTTTATTTATTTTTTACTGATATCAGCTGTCAACATTTCCCGAAACTGTGATAGTATTATTCAAGCAGCCGGAATCAATTGAATTAAACAATTACCACAATTTAATGACTTGGCAGTCTCCCAACAAAAATAACGACATATTAAAAGTTTTACTGTACTTTTTCCCATTAAACTAGAGACATCCGTTTCGTTTTATTTTAATGGCTGACTATCGCGTATATCGGAATAATGGCGAAGATTCTGTGGGTGTACATTTATGTCCATTTGTTCCAAGAACTATTATTTATTTTGAAGCACATAATTTACAATCAGAAGCATCGTTTCCTGTTTTAGATCTACAATCAAGATTTGTGTTGCTATTGTTTGCTTTAAACGATTTAAAGTATTGTTTTTTTTTAACAATTTTAACGAAAAGTGTGATGACCAGTCTTACCAAGGAGCGTGTGTGTACCTATGTGGTCAAAAAGTTGCGTGATGTGAAATACTGAAACTCATCTGCAATCGGTTAGACTGGAAGCCGACATCAACATAAAGGTGAACGCAGACCTGGCCGCACCGCACGCACCGCAGTCGACGCATTCGAATAGGCTAGTTTCCACCATCAATAAATTGCAAAACTAATTAGTCCGTCAGTTAGAGTATTGGAAAATAATGGACACGTATTTTTTGTTTTTGTAAATCACTGAGTACTGACAAAGAGAAAACGCATCAAAACTAGGGAGTGGGGGCTCGTGACGTCACAACGCACTAAAAACTATAGCACGGCGTGACGTATTGCGAATTTTAAAAGCGTCGTATCTTCGTCAATTTTGGTTTATGTAACAAAAGAAAAAATACGGGTCAAATATTTTTTTATAATCTAACTGACGGACTAATTAGATCTTTTTAGGACACAAGCCTATTCCTCGTATTGACTTCTATGCCATCTGTGTCTATGTGCAATCTGTGTCAATGTATCTGTGTGCGAGATTGCTTATAAGTATTCGAATGCGTCGACTGCGGCGCGTGCGGTGCAGCTAGGTTTACTTTCACCTTTATTAGGCAAAAAGTAGACAGATTATGAATAATTTGACCCTTCAGTTTTGAAGTACCAAAGATTTTTACATTTATTTCTCTCATCTGTTAAAGTAAGCTTGCTCAGACATCCTGGAACTGGGTCTAGTTATTCATGATAAAATATTCAAGGTAATGTTCGTGCCGCTTCATAAATGGCTTCAAAAATTATTCAGGAGTGTAGGTAGATGGGTAACTGAAATATGAAACCTTAACAGTCTTCTATAGATCTACCAAAATGGTATTATAGTATGCACAAAAGAGGTATTTTATTTCTATAACGTTTTCTTCGCACACAAACGTATAACTAGGCCAAGTAGGCCTTGTAATTTTATCAACGATATTTATACTAAACGCTAAGAAAACGACAAAACGCTACACACACGCAACCACGCTACATACACACTCCTTTTGCTTCATTCACATGCCTACCGGTTACGGACCAAAATTAATCATACTTAAACCTTGCCACAACTGTATCTATTGCACTGTAAATAATTTGGACGACGTCCCTGGACGTCGGACGCCGTAAGACGACGCCATTGCAATTAAAGTGTCATTTGTTCTCGTCAAACGTCATTAATTCATTATAGATGCAATGTCAATGCCGACCAGGGTTGTCACACAATTTGTATGTAAATTAGGACTAATGACAAATGTCGTAAATTTTATTGGTGATTGAATTGGTTTTATGTTTGTTTTGATTGAAACACAGCTCTACGTAACCCTTCGGCAATTAAAGGTTCAATGTTCAGTAGAATGATATTTAAATTGTAATAAAACAAAAAAAATAATGCTTAAGTCAATTGGAAATACTACGAGTACTGAAATTGATCAGCCTATTTAACAATCAGTGGTCCGGGTATTTTGATAGTGATTTTACTGTTACATTTTACTGCTTGTTGAACAGTCATTTATTTTATTTTGTGTATTTTTTTAACTGTATTATGACTTATATGTAGAGAAAGTAGCGGTAAACATTTTGAATTTGTTCAATAAGTAAAAACAAATATTCTCCTGGCTTGTCGTTGCCTTTAGAACTAAATCAGACTATTTAATCATTATACAGAGTCAAGCACAAACTGATCACAAAATTCTTAGCCAATAACCGTTACCAAAATATTTTTCCAAAAATATTTTTGCCATAAACGATAGCGTTACGGACAACCCTAGCTGTTGCTACACTATCGCCTGTGGCCACTTCCGTGACCAGAAGAACGTAAATAGCCCCCAGCCACGCTGCGGGGACACACACCTTTTTGTTAAGGGAATTTTACCGAAATACGAGGGCGAAATGTTCGGAATTTTGTGAGGTAATATTTTTGTGGTTTCCGTGTGATAGCTTTAAGTCATGAGATTTGGGAGTATTTTTAAAACTATGTCGCTTGGTTTAGTTTTGGTATTACATTATTAGATAGAGATGGATGGGAACCCGATATGAACTGAGAGAAATCAGGCGCAAGGCCAAGGGAAGAGAAAAATGTAAATGAACGGTTAATGAATTTATAACTCACTAGCGGACGTCACGTGGTTTCACCCACATAGTTCCCGTTTCTATGAGAGTACGGGGATAAAATATAGACTATGTTACTCGCTGATAATGTAGCTATCCAATGCTGAATAAATTTTTCAAATCGGTCTAGTGGTTTTTAAGTTTTTTCGTTACATACAAAAACACAAATTTTTCCTCTTCATAATTTTGGTATAGATAGTGTAGATATAGATGTTAGAAGAAAAATTCTGCCCCAATTGGTTTAATTTATCTAGTACTTATTGCAGGCTTATTTCCTCGAAAATAAACCAAAAGGCGACAACACGCCACAGTAAAAAATACATTGGAAAGTTAAAATTTCACACCATCCATACCTACTATCGAAAAATCCACAAACATAAATTCGAAGAAAAATATTTCAAAAAGGTTGCTTCGATAATAAATTCTACACATTCAGAAGGACAGGATACGTCATCTGTGACAGATGGTGTGGACTGGCCAGGCTCACTATACACATTGGCTGTCCATCATTTTTTGTGACATGCGGATTAGGTACTGGCTGGGCTATTTTTACGTCAAAAGTTCTATGAAAAAATGTGATTGAAACTTTAGCAGATGACACCTAGATCTGTGTTGATGAATGACTGCTTTGGAAGCTTTTCGTAAGTGTAAAAGAGTCTAGTGTGATGATGAATTTGAAACGAACAGAAATTATTTTCAGATGTACACCTACCACTGCTTGTTTCTGCATCACCCAAAGGTTGACTGGTAGAAAATGCCTATGGCATTGAGTCCGCCTCTGTACTATGAGCTTGAAGTGTTAAATAAATAATTTTTGTTTTTTGTTGAATATCTGTACCATCAAATTGTTTACAAGTACATCTCAAAATGAGTCTAAACATCTTGAAAAGAATTGGAGTAAGCCTTTGCCCAGTAGTGGGACTGTATAGGAAAAATAAAAAAGATCGTCTTTAGAAGATCAATAAATTTTAAGCGGATCACTCAAAAATGTCCTAGAAATATACATTACTTTACTATAAAGGGTGTAAAACACCTCTTCACGAAGCCGAAAGGCACTTGTTCTCCCCATCATTGCGATCATTTTTTTGTTCTACACCATATATGGGAACCTTCTAGTTACGGAGATATGGGGGGGTCAAAGTTACAACTTTTTGACAAGTTTTATTTTAAACACAAGTTTTTTTTGTAAGATTTTGACTTTTAAAACCTTCACGACCCCCGTACTATTCAATCCATCCATCAGCACAATGTTTTAAGTGTGTTACATTGAGTTCAACTTCTACCACAAAAAATGATTTATAACCTCAAAAAAAAAGTGGTTTCCCAGCAATAATTTTTGCGTAAAGTTACTTAGTTTGATGTACAGAATGCTTGGTTAACGGCTTTGTGATGAGGTGGTTTACACCCTGTATACATTAATATACATACATTTCTTAGAATACCTATAAATCGATGTCAATAAAAATTTATTTCCCTCCGTCAGCTAGGCAGGAAATGTCACCTGCGTGACCGCTCCAAAGAACACAAAGTGTCACTCACTCACTGTCTCACTGGAATTAAGCGGCTCTTTTCAGACTTGACGACCATTTCTTACAGAACTTACTCCACTTCTTCTTTTTCATTATTTCTTTATCGTGTGGTTACTTGGTTAGTGCCTAACCTGGAGTCAAGGTTTTATGCCACCCAATACGCCTCTGACTTGGCTTTACATGCCGTCGAGAAATATCTCTCAGGCATGCTGGTTTCCTCACGATGTTTTCCTTCACCAAACAAGTGATAAATACAATACGCACACTAATCCGAAAAATCAGAGGTGCGTCTTGGGTTCAACAAGGAATGCACCCAATTACCAATCACCATGTGTAATTGATATCCATACTGATATTATAAAAGGGAAAGTGTGCGTCGGCCTGTGTGTCGGTTACATTTTCATACCAAACGGCTGAACGGACTTAGATAAAAAAAAAAAAAAAAAAAAATATGAAAAAGCGTTTGCGTATGTTCCTCCTCCTCCATGTAATAAGGAGCAAGCCTATTGCCATCAAGCGGGCATAAATTCAGACTCCGTGGCTGAAACTAAGAAATTCCTGGTGAAAAACGTAGACCGAGGCAGATAAAGGTAGAGGGGTAGTACAACATAGCTGTTAGTGCGTCGAAGATCATATTCCTGATCATCCGATCTGAACACGAAGGCTGGAAGTCTAACCGGATATATCTTAATACAAGTAGGTATTAAGGGGCTACCTCACGCCAACGACCTTGAGCGAGTGGGAGAAGTTTAGCAATAGCGTATACCCGTGCGTGAGAGTGGTCAGCGATACACTGCCGCCCGTCACCCCGAGGAGCCCCGCACCAAGATTATTCGAAAAAACAACCCACCTTGATTTATCAAACACAATACGGATAAAAGCCGTATACTAATATAAAGGGCATTCAATTGTCTTTGAGATGATCTAAGTTTCATGCAAATACGCCAGATAGTTATTGCGAGATGATCGTTTTTTTGCCGCGTTAGACATTACTTCACAAATTAATTACACTAAGTTATAAAAATATTTCTTCACATTTTCACATATCGAATTATGAAAGAAATGGTCTAGTATAACATATATTTTTTTCAAAGAAATTAGACTAGAAGTTAAGACGTGATGATCAATTTAAAATCACTAAAAGTCATGTGTCTGCGCCTTAATACATAATCATTCATCACCATTTAATTCATAACTACATACTCACTTACTTCTCGGCGTTTCCAAACTAATTGTTTACGAGCACCGTTAATAAATGGCTTGTAAACGCACATATAAATTCAACACTACGCTGAAAGTGCCACGTGGTTATTGTCTGAGAGATTTATGCTGTTTACATCACTAGTTTTTGTTATGGAGCACTTACTGAGAGCTTTACGTATGTAGGTAAAAATGTGATGTATTGGGTAAGAAGATTTTGTGAGAGTAGTGTTCCTGAACATGAAACTCTGGCTTCAGGATTCAGATTCTAACTTATGCCAGGAAAGGCAACAGAGCGAATTGATGAAATGGGATTCAATGTTTGAAGAATGAAACAGTTACGAGTCGGGATACTTTTTCACTTGTTTTGCACGTCTTGCTATCTGCACACATTTATTTTTTCTTCTATTCTTCACTGTCAACCTTATACAAAATACAATGTATCATTTCTCACATAATTCATCAATCTTTTTGGTCTTCATATTAAAATGGTCAAGCTTCATAAATGATGTAGGTAAGTAAAGTATAGTGTAGTGGATTATTACACGGCTTCTGACGTGTGAGAATCTACTTTTAAATTCTTATTATAAATCGCTATTATTCGAAATCGCTATTAAGTAAAATGATCGGAATTTGTAAATAACCCTTTATGAGTGCCAAGAACACATAGTTAGGGAAATTGGATTTGTTATAATGGATTATTATCTAGGAATTGGTCAATCCGGTATCACACTATTATATAATTAATTCTCTGGGACTTCGTCGAGCTTCATTGTCTCGGCGCTTATCTGGTGGTTGCCACTGTTGGTTTTGGCTTTCATGAGTTACAGTGATTTGGGAATAGTGTGGAGGGCTTGTCCCAAAAAAAAAAGACTGGGTGTCGGTTTGTTGTCAACTACAAAATCGTACCATCCCTGTTTCCTCTAGAATTTCACCGCAAATGGACACGTAAAGCGTTTGTAATGCATCTCGAATTTAAGAATAGAATAGAATAGAATAGAATACTCTTTATTATGTACACCATAAAAAATAGAAATACATCAATTTTAAACATTTTACAAGGGGTGACACAATGGGCGGTCTTAACGCTAAAAGCGATATTTTAAAGACAACCTTTGGATGGATTTAAATGGGAAAGGAAAGACAATACTGCAGATAGCCTGTGGTGTACCATTTACATTATATACAATAAATAAATACATACATATACACACATAAGACATATTACACTTATGCATATATATATAAAACATATAAGCCTCAGTGAAATGAAATTTTCCGTGTAGCCTCTGGTCCCACAGTCAGCCGCCAGGCATGACCCAAATTAATAGTAGGTACAGTCTGTCTGTTTGCTAAAATTTGCATGATTTGCTGCATTTGCACTGTATTTCAATAAGATGCTTAAAATCTTAGTAATTCATTAGATGCAGATGTTTGATGTTACTTCTTTGTTGGAGATGTTATGTAATAGGAAGTTTTACAGATAGTTAAATAGGTATTACAAATTCTTTCCTTCTTGATCGTGTGATCCTCTGACTTAGCTTCAAGTACATGCCGTCAAGAAAAATATATCTTAGGTTAGTTTCCTCACGATGTTTTTATTCACCGAAGCAAGTGATCATTCATTACGCACATGAATTCGAAAAATCAGAGGTGCGTGCCTTGGGTTTCAACTCGCGACCTATGATTTGACATTGACCTCGGTATTACAATATTGATCTTATAAATATGGTGACACAATGGGCGGTCTTATCGCTTCAAGCGATCTTTTCAAGACAACCTTTGGATGGATTTAAGGGTGTAGGAGAGGCAATTCTTAAGGTTTTTATAATTTAGTTTCTGGTTACTACATTAATAATTATGGCAGTAATGTGTTTGAGACTAGGTTCAGTCCACAGTTTCGTCCTTATGGTGGAGTCTCACTGAAAAGTATCTTGTCATTATGTCCTAACCCAGATCCAAAGGTGAGCTTAATTTTAATTGAATCCATTCAGCCGTTAAAACGTATAAAGAACCAAACAGACAGATTGCCTTTGGAATTCATAATATTAGCATGAATTTGGATTTTTGGGGTAACTGCAACAGGGCTACAAGCAACGAAATACTAGAACAAAAAGAATTTTAAAATGAACCGTCTCCAACGAAAGGAGAGACCATTAGCCTCCAACCACATCCCCATAATTAATTCGGATGACCATGTACCAAAAGATCTTTTAACCAAAGAAATAAAAACATCGTATCACTAATACAATAACGAGTACCCACTAAGAATTCCGATACATTTTTAACGACATGTCCCCAATTACAACTGTATATCTTTTTCATCCAAACACAAGATACGTCCTCCAAAAGATGAGATAATACGGCGTCTTGTATTCCTTCACTGTGTACCTCATTAAACATGCATAATCGAGTGTCTCAGGAATGCTCAAAGATCTAACAATACGTCCAAAAATACGTATATGAATAATGCGTGCTCGTTCTCGAGCATTTCAGAAGCATTTTATAAGCAAACGTAAGCAATTACTTTCAGCGGGTTTTATGAAGCGGTGGAGATAAGCGTTCTGAAGCGTTTCAGGATTTCCGCGTTTTGCTTTTGTTTTCACCTTTTGTGTTCGTGCAATCCTTTTATTGTTGTGTTTTGTTTAGAGTTGTGTTTGTATGTAATTAGTGTGGGAATGTGCTTCAGTGCACGCGTGCGTGTGTTTAGCAGCTACGGAGTCTTGATAGGCGGTTAAGGCTACTACTTGAGCTAAACACGTGTTTTATAATGCCTAAAAGTACCGCCCATTGTGTCACCCCTTGTAAAATGTTTAAAATTTTTGTATTTCTATTTTTTATGGTGTACATAATAAAGAGTATTCTATTCTATTCTATGATTCACGGCAATAAACAAAATCAGAAAAATATATGATATTCTCCAGGATATATGCTAGTATGATAGTGTTTTGAAAACATATTACTAAATTAATTTGACTCGATAAAAAAATCACGAACTTATCTCTAAAAATTTCTTTCAATCAAAAAAAAAACATACTAAAATACATGCGATCATTCCGTTTGTTTGGAAAATAATTATGCAAGCAATATATTAGCATTATAGTGTTTTAGTCCAATCAATAGATTTTTTTGTAAATCGATCGAAACCACTCATTTCGCACTATTTGGCCCGCAGTGACTGACGTAACAACCACTTTGTAGTGTAAGCTGATTTGAACTTTATTTTAACAGTATTTCAAACGATGTTTGAACCACCACAAATTTTAATAGAGTTGCTTATTCAGCTCATCTAGTCGCCTTAATGGCAATAGGCTCGCAACTAGTTCATACAATCGTAATAACAAAATAGCAGTATTTAATTCGATTGGATTTATTTTGAAAGGACAATGATATAAAAACGAGATATGAGGAATCTAAAATTTCTATAGAAAACTTAATTCTCGCATAACTTTTGTTTTAATCAGTGTCCTTTCGAAATATATATTTGGGAACCTAGATATTCAGTAATCCAATCGAAATAAATGCACACTACTTGTATCTTAAAAATATTTTTGATTTAGAAATTATTTTGGTACTACGTTTGTAAGCATAACTTGTGAAATTTGTATGTACTTTTAGGTACAGCTCTACCTTACACTTCGAGAATTACAGGCGTGATTTTATGTCATTTGTGCTTCAGTATATTTTTCTTAGTAATAAGTGCAGTGTTTAAAGAATCTTATGGCACCCCATTAACGTTGGCAGGAGGGAAGCACGCTCGGAAAACACGTTTTGTTAGAGTTTTGTGAAATGCATTGTAAAATTAAGTTGGCGGGACGTTAGTTCTGTTAATGGCCCCCGGAACCAAGTGGCAGACAGCTTGATGTAGTAATTTTCATAGTAAAATTTCACATTTTCTCAATTAACTCCCGAAATACAAGAGATAAAAAAATAGTAACTACTTGTTTTGAAAGCATTTGATAACTAAATACTATGACATCATACTTTTTTCAAAAAAAAATACCTTTTTTTTTTCTCCGAAATGCCTGTCCAACCTCGCCTTTAAATTCGTTCCACTGTGCACAACCGCAAAACATTCATCTTCATTATTAATTAGATTATTTATTTAAAATAGGTACACCAACAGTACATACAAAAAACATTTGTAATTAAAGGTTCACTTGATATGGTTCTAATGTTCGTACCAATTATAGGTGTACACAACATTCTTAAAGCTACTATGACTTAAAACTAAAAAAGAGATCAAATAACACACTTACTTACAGATTATTATTAAAAAGGTGTAGAATTATATAATTCATAATTAAATAATTCATTCTCATTTTATAGCAAACAAAATTATTATCACACTTTGCTGGCCAGCAAGCCTTAAAATAACTGTTTCAAAATTTCACGTGCTAATTTGACAATTTGGGTAACTCTAGGTACCCACATTTTCATGTGAAAATTTACGACATTCGCAGGAAATATTTCACTGTTTCAGTGTAATTCCGCCTCTTTACACGCTTTAACTTTACAACATCATTCTGCATTACATTCGCTTCCAAATTGTTATAGAGATATATCGTACATTTTACAACGTCATAAAATTACCTGTTACTTTACTACCCATTGAATTTGAACTTTACTACTTCGTTTTAAGATTTGGATTTGTAGTTCAGTAACAACTGCAAGTTTATGTGTACATTTCAGTTCGAGAGTGTTTTGTTTTTGCTTTTAATTTTATGAATGAAAGAATCGTTTTTAAATGCTGGCTGTTTATTTTGAACGAGAAGTGCATTGCTTTTGTATTTAGTTATGGTTCAATAAACGTTTGAGGAGCTATAAAAATAAATCGTTGTTTTCATTTTCCATGACTGATTGATGTGTTTCTGGAGAATATAATTAGCATTGGCATACAATTAAAGGTTACAGAGTCATTGGTCGCTTTTGACTTTTTATCTCTCCATGCCTTTCTCAAGTTATTTTTTTAGACTGAGTAGTGTGAGATGAGCCACTGTTAAAATAACAAGAGTAATTATGAAGTTCTGCTTTCAAAACGGTGAAGGATAACATCGAGAAGAAAACGGGTAGTCCTCTAGGACTACCGTTTTTTTTTTTGTTCGAATATTTGGTTCTAACCAAATATCGGAAGACATGTGACAACTATCAATCCGCACTAGGATTTGGTTCTAACCAAATATCGGAAGACATGTGACAACTATCAATCCGCACTAGGCCATAGACTGGACGCCTGTGTCCCAGCATTGGGAACATTAAAGGCTGATGATGATGGTCATGATGATATGAAGTTGTAATATATCACAACAAATGTTTTGAGTTGTGGTTTGACCGAACATTTAGAGTAGCTTTAGGTAAAGCTACTCTAAAACTTCTAATAGTTTAAAATACTGTAGTTCTTACACAGGTCTAATAGGCTTGTTTCCACCATCAATAAATTGCAAATCTATTTAGTCCGTCAGTTAGAGTATTAGAAAATAATGGACACATATTTTTTGTTTTTGTAAATCAACGAATATTGACAAAGATAAAACGCATCAAGCAGTGGGGGCTCGTGACGTCAGTACTCACTAAGAATCATACCGAACAGTGACGTATTGGGAATTTTAAAAGCGTCGTATCTTCGTCAATTTTGTTTTATGTGACAAAAGAAAAAATACGGGTCAAATATTTTTTAATAATCTAAGTGACGGACTAATTAGATTTTTTCAGTTAACAAGCCTATTAAGTAGCCTTTCAGTCCATAATCCATGGCTGGACACTGACCTCTAAAATATAGGTCGAGGCTTAGGTTGGGGGTTAGGATCAGATTTGTGGACAAACACTCGTGTGCTTTCTTATTGTGATTGGCTTGTAACATGTGTTTTTAATTTTAAGTGTCAAATATTTTTTTTTCAGTCCATAATATGTTAAACGAAGTGCCCAGAAAATCTTGTTTAAAGTTCACCATTAAAATCTCATAAATATAATTAATAAGCTTGATGATCTATTCAATCGCTATATAACATTAATATTAAGAATATTGTATTATACAGAAAGCAGAACATTTGATTGACGCGGACAGAACTTCAAAGACTGCTACGACTTGAAATATTACACGTCAGTTCACACGAAACGGTTTACAAGATAATTAATAAATATTATTCAAAAAAACCTGTTTATTTGTGATTAAGCACATAAAAACCACTGAACTGATCCTGATATTAATGCGAGTTTTCCTAGTCTAGAAAAGTAAGATACCTTTTGTCTGACAAATGGAACAGTATGAATTTAGTTAGGTTAGGTTAGGTTAGGTGAAACCAAGTGTGGAAGTGGGCGGGCCATAATAATATAATGTCGTAGACTGGATGGAAGACAGGGGAAGAGACTGCTGGAGTGGAGACCACGGACGTGATGGAGGAATGTAGGAAGACAATCAAATAGGTGGACTAACAATGTCATTAAAAAGGCCGCAAGTAACTGTATAGCCATGACCCCGAAATGCCAACAGTGGAGAGATTAGGATTAAACCTACACTCAGCAATGGGTGGCCAATGGTTGAAAAAGAGAGAGAAAGAGAAGGTAAAACCGAGGACTTTTTTTTTTTGGGTAGGGCATCTCGCAGTTCAGCGTAGGAAGACTGGCTTCTGCTTAACCGGGCAAGTCCTGTGGATGCCTTGAATTTAAGGCCTCCAGCCAGGGCAACAATGACTATAAACCAAGCGACCACGCACTAAGGGCACCCCCTGTGGGGTACGAACCTCGGCTTAGGGCATCGCTGGGGGCAGCAAAGGGACAGGCTGGATCTGGTTGTCATTAATTAGGGACTGATTTATTACTACAGGCTCAGCTTCGCGGGCTGGCTCGAGCAAGGGTCGGGGAGGGTAAACCCGAGGGCAAATCTACATTGACATAAATACCAACGACATGTGAAGTTTCCTTGAACAATTATGCAACTGCTGGCAACCGCTCCAGATGTTTACCTTCCCATCACATCGAGGTTTTAATCTCGTACATCAAATCACTATTTTAAGCGAAAACTCAATGTAAACAGAACTGATAAATATCTTTCTCTGTTTTCGACATTTTTATAAATTACTGCTGTTAAAGTGTAGCCGTCATATTGTCAGATGGGTAGACATACACTAGAGTGTGTTTGTATAAAGATCGCGAGAATTCAGGATTTTTCCGTTATTTTATTTAAAGTCAATGAAAAACCTTCAGAAGAATGTAGAAAATGTTCTGAGGAACGTTTTGAGTATAATACTTGTCTATGATATAGAAACCCGAAGAATCGATTGAAAAATTAGATACAGTGATTTGAAGTTGAAGACAAAGAGAAGAGAAGTATGCTAAATCGTCACCAAATAAAAATGATGAGTTAGTAAAAAACCTAGGCTGTGATATTTTTTTCAGCCGAAAGGTGCCATTTATTAAATAAAAAATATATCAGCTGTCATTCATATCAAGTAACATTGCCTACGTAAGTAAATTTTTCAAACCAAAATATGATACTTGGTTCGGTTTGAAAGATTACAATGTCACGTTTTTTTTTTCTTTTTAATTTGCTGCGCCGACCCCAAATGAATTGGGTTAAGGGGCCGGCGGAGGATGCGTATTTCATTCAAACGTAATATCAAAATTATTTGTAAATCAAACATATTCTTAAGGTAGTGTGTATTTATTTCGATTGAATTACAGAATATCTATGTTCCCAAATATGTTTTTTGAGAGAATAGTGATGCAAAGACGAGATATGAGGAATTTAAACCTTTCTATAGAAAACTTATTTTTCTTATAACTCTTGTTAAAATCAGTGTCCAACCAAAATGTATTTGGGAACCTAGATATTCTGTAATTCAATCGAAATAAATACACACTACCTTAGGAATATGTTTAATTTACAAATTATTTTGGTATTACGTTTGTATGAAATACGCATGCTCCGCAGGCGTCATAAGGAGAAAATCAATGATGAATGATGTTTGATGGAGAAATATAGGTATGCTGTACACACACTGATAATATTTTACAAAATAAATAGCAAGGGCGGTGATGCTGCACGTCATTGCACTTTTGAAAATAAATCAGTAGCCAATACAAACTTCCCGTCGAAAAAAAAACAACGAAACCAACACACTGCAGTAAGCTATAAGCGATAGCGATTTAATCACATTTAGTCTTCTTCATTCCAAAGGTTAACATTTTCATGCAATAAAAATATAGGCAATAACTGACAGTGTTTTAAACCTGATCCCTTTCGAGAGATCCTGGCGTAGGGAAAGTAACATTATATTAGCAAAAATGTTGAACTTTTAAGTCAAAAATGTTCGGAAAGCTCATGGCAATTATTCTAAAAGTAAAGAAACAAACATTTTTGAAAGCGATTGCCACTTACTGAGGCTTTAGAGTGGCAACTGCTGCTTAGCACTGATGTATTTACATTTTAAACTTCCTCATATACCAGAGGAAACATATTCTGAGCGTAAGATTCAACAGGGTTTTTCCATTTCAATGAACAAGCCTTATTATTTTTTCATCACTCTCACTCTCAAGACATCCTAAAATAAACACAGGATTTCAATTTGTATTTTTTTACTAATACTTGTAACCTACATCTGCATTGTCAATAAAACTAATTTATAATAACATTCAAGAATAGTGACTACATTAAATATGTACCTAGGTCAAAATTTGTAGAATATATCAATATATAACACAACACATGTTTTCGCTTAGTAATTTGTTACAATTTAACTTATTCAATTTCGGTAGTTAAAGAAAAATCGTCAAATCGTGAACGAAACTGCACTTATCGACAGTGTTTATATTATTATAGCACTATAAGTAATAAAATATTTTATTTCAAATAAAAAACTTTGCGGGCCAAATAAGAATACTCGTAGTACTGTTCTTGACAGTACTATTCTTATTTGGCCCGCAAAGTTTTTCGCCATTTTGTACTGCAATACTCGCGAACTACATTACCAAACCGTACTAATTGACAGCAATCGTGTGAAGTTGGCAGCAAGCGTGATCCTATTCTTTGTTGGCTCGCATAGTAAACATTTTGTTTTGGACTGAATCCATAAAAGCGAAATTCGTCCAATTTTCTCCTCGCCACCGCTTTTAACTAGCGCCAAACCGCTCATCTTTCGTTAGAGCAGTCTGTTCTTATTGCCGGACGTAAATAAACGGCCGTAGATCATTACAGGCATTCTTCCAGAAACAATGTTATTTTTAGTACGGCAGGTCGATGCGGTATAAAAACCGCGCCGGATTGAGAACGGGTTAGGTAATGGTAATGCGCAAGAGTTTTGGATTTTCCCAATCGATAATCTGAGCTGCAATGTTTTTTAATAATGCATATCTACTGATTATTATTGCATTCCGCAATCTAAAAGAAAACCCACTATTTGGTTCTCTGACCAAAACACCATCTCGGGATACAATACAATACGCGATTGCTCCTTTTATTTGTTTATTGAGGTCACGCAACTAACTGAAGCATATTGAACTGAATCACGCGCGGGATTCGCCTTAATTTGACCAAATTTAGTTTCGGAGTAACGGTTCGTACACGTAGACACGTTATGACGTCACATCGTGCTACGACGCGGCGTCATTTCACGATACGACGTCGTATCGTGGGAATTCACGTTTGAAGTCAACCCATTGCTTATCATTTTAGTATGCTTTAGTACAGGGAAATACGAACTATTTTCTGAGGCCACTGCTGATTATTGCTACTTGTTTCGACATAGGTACATTCCCACGATACGACGTCGCATTGTGAAACATGTCGCGTCGTATCAGGATGTGGAAAAAGTAGTACTGAATTAAAAACACGGTTCGTTTTTATTTTGGTTTTTAAATCAATACTTCGTCCTCGAGAGACTACTAATCCAGAAGTTTCCTTAAACGGCTCTGGTCAAGGCCCCAACTGAAATAAACCTACACATTATTGTATTATTGTAAAAGTAGTTCATTTCTGTTAAAAGTTTTGGTCGAACTTGAAACTTCCTAATTGATATATTGCTGTTTTTAACTTTGATTAATGTGAACTCGTATTTTGTAAGTTTCGCGAATTTGTTTCTATACAGAAGTTTGGCGTCAATTTAGTTTTGATTTATAGTTTTTATTGTCGGCTTTATTTTGTCTTATTTTTAGACAACACTTTCAAACTCAAGTGCTTATTGTATGACTGTCTAGCTGTCACTTCAAAGCTTACTGTACCAACTAAAATACTTGAAAACCTCTTCAAGTTAAATGTCATTTGAAAATTCAAGGATTACCTAAATGGAAAACGCTATACAGGTTTATTGAAACGAGGATGATAATTACCAAAAGTTGCTTAATTAAAACCTTAATTTCACACCCATATGTCGTCATTTGCGGGTGAGAACGTAATCTATTACTTATTTGTAATTTAAATAAATAATAGTACCCTCTTTAGCAACTTCTCACCCAATAGTGAAGGAGTTATGAGGAATTTACTCACGTATATTAAAAAAAAATCATTAGTACTTCTCCAAATAGGCGGTTTGCATTAATACATCATTGGCTGTCTTTCAACGGGTCATTTTGTACTTCAAATAATAATGACCAACTTTGACAAGTCTCTTTGTCTAGTCTTTAGTCTGTGACAAGTTTCTTTCTTTCTTTCTTTTAATGAAATTTAAATATTTGTATGAAATTTTCATCGACATTTCAGTACTAAAGTTGTCTTTTATTATAACTTTATCATCATCATTCTCGTGGCAGTATCCCTATTTATTTGGGGGCGGTGCAGCATGTCTTCATCTCTCCTATGTATCTCTATTAGTTGTCATCTCATCAGTCACCTCCTATCTAGCCATATATAACTTCACACAGTTCTTTGGTCTTCCTCTATTCTTATACAGGACAGGCCTGTTGGTCTAGTGGTTAGTGACCCTGACTGCTATGCCGGAGGTCGTGGGTTCGATTCCCACCCAGGACAAATGTTTGTGTGATGAGCACGATCATTTGTTCTGTGTCTGGGTGTAATTTATCTATAATATGTATGTATTTAGAAATATATAAGTATGTTTATCAGTTGTCTAGTACCCATAACACAAGCTCTGCTTAGCTTGGGACTAGATGACGTTGTGTGATGGTTGTGGAATATTATTATTATTATTATTATACCCATCCACATTTAGACTCAAAAGTTGGTTCACAAAATTTTCCTCATGTTCATATTAAACACTGCCTGTAAATGATGGCTACAAGAAAGTAATTTATAGGGTATAAAACACCTTTTCACGAAGCCGAAAGGCACTTAAATTGTTCTCCCCATCATTGTGATCATTTTTTTGATCTACACCATACCTGGGAACCTTCTTTCTAGTTACGGAGATATGGGGGGTCAAAGTTACAAATTTTTGATATTTTTTTTTTAAATACAAGTTTTTTGTTCTAAGATTTTGACTTTTAACACCTCCACGATCCCCGTACTATTCAATCCATCCATCAGCATAATTGTGTTACATTGAGTTCTACCACAAAACATGATTTATAATCTAAAAAAAAAAGTTGTTTCCCAGCAATAATAATTTTTGCGTAAAGTTACTTAGTTTGGTGTACAGAATGCTTGGTTAACGGCTTTGTGATGAGGTGCTTTACACCCTGTAGTTGAAGTGTCATCATTTGCCTAGCCTTGTCATAACTATGTTGGGGTCGGCTTCCAGTCTAACTGGATGCATCGGAATACCAGTATTTTACATGCAGTGACTGCTTATTTGACCTCCAAAACCCAGTTAGTAGTGGGTAATACGACACCCTATGGTAAGACTGGTAGTCAGACTTTTTGGGCTACTGGCTACTTGTAACGACTGCCTATGATCTACAAATGACACCCGGGGCCAACTGCTTAACCTGGGTGGTCTACATCGACCAACCGGCTGTTATTACTTCGCCACGAGCTTCTCCTATCAGCTGAGGTGTGAAGAGGAGTTTTGGCTTTCACACAAGATGAAAGCTAACATTCTTTTTCACACTTCAACAGATAATCACAACAAATCTTTTCAATATCCAATCTATTTCGTTTTACGTAAAGCTGCTTTTTAAAAATCACTTACAATGTATCGTTTTCAATCAAGCCGAACGAATGATATCAAACGGCCAGACCGTTACGGCTGGGAAGTCAGTGTTGAAATAAAAGCATAAAAATAAACACAATTCATTCATGTGGGTGTGTATTGTAAATACATAGATAGATTTTTAATCATTGAATGTTGTGTGTGTAGAGTGCAGAATCAGGTTAGTATTGATAATCGTAAAAGTTGTAAACCGAAAATGTATGAATCCATTTACACCGCACTTCAGTGTCAACGAAACTAATATAAGCGCTTGCTAAGACAGTAAATAAAAGTTTATAAGATGTTTTGTTCGAGTTTCGATTAATTTCACAAGGTTGGTAGTATGGAGTTAGGCCCCGTTACCACTATGTCGTGACGATTAATTTATCGTTGATTTTTAGTTGGCAAAAGTCGTGAACGTCAGTAATCGCGTCGTCCTATACGTGAACACCTCCATTTAATAATTCACTCATTAAGAAACTACTCTAAGTTTCAAAATATTGTTTCGCTTTCTACTATTTAATATAATTATTCCAGAAATCTCGCCAGCATTGATATTTACCTAATTGCACAACCTTATAAAATAAACTATTATATTCTATCTACTGCACCATTTCATGTTTCAGTAACCAAAGAATATCATTTAAATTGTAGTACAATTTAATAAATTAACCCTCTCTCTCTCTGCAAACAAAATTAATCAGAAATTCTGGATTTTCAATTAAAAATCTTAACATTGAAATTAAAACGATTTCATTTTGTTCTCTTTATACGAATACAAATTAAATGTGTATCTCCACAATTTATCTTAAGCATAATAAATTAATTGGATACTGGGTATTAATCTGGATAAACTGTTGTTTCTGATACAAAACAAAACATTACGCGGTTTTAAATTAGTTTCCAATACGATATTGTTCTGTTGAGGTTTGTTTCCACTGACAGAGGTTCATTTAATTCGTTTTAAGTATCTAAACTCAAATAGCAAAACAGAACCCTCATAATATCATAATGTGATTCTATCCGGATAATATACAGCCATTATACTCGAAAACTAATTGTACTGGGTGACAGTCCCTGGCTATCCTATCAAAAGTGAAAAGTGCTTTCTTTACGGGCTGTGATTTGATGTTGACCATAAAGGGTGTAAAATACCTCTTCACGAAGCCGAAAGGCACTTATTCTCCTCGTCATTGCGATCATTTTTTTGCCTACATCATACCTGGGAACATTCTAGTTACGGAGATATTATGGAGGGTCAAAGTTTCAACCAATGTTTTATGTACGTAACATTGAGTTATAACCACAAAATATGATTTTTCACTCCAAAAAAAAAATTGTTTCTCAGCAATAATTTTTGCATGAAGTTACTTAGTTTGATGTACAGAATGCTTGGTTGACGGCTTCGTGATGAGGTGGTATCGCTTCACCCTGTATCTGTACCAAAAAAAAAAATCCAACTCAGGTACAGGACCCAATTTTACACAATATAGTCATTAATGACAAAGTCATCCATAAAATATACTTCAAATCGCGGTCCTGTCCTATAAAGTTAAGTAAGTACTTACGGTTTTGGTTAATTTAATTCTATTTGGTGTGACTATGGATCGATCGTGCTAATTCCACGATTTCAACCAATGCTTTTACGTTACACGGTGAAGAAAATCTTTCTTGTAATGGAAATTGAAATGAAAATTCTTATTCATACATTTTAGCTGAAATTTGAGATTGGATTTCAAACGTATGAAAATTGAGTTTTTTTGTATTTCTGTTTTTGCTTAGTGATGAACTTGTAAATCTTGCATTGAAATTACATTTTTTTTTATTCTTGAGGGAATTTATTTTAAAACACAGTCTAATTATTAACAATATATACACACTAACTCCATATTAGAAATAAAAATATGTACAAGTATCAAAAAGGGTTACAGTGCATCGAAAAATTTTTCCACATCGCTGACAACAGGAAAAATGTCCAGAAGGCTGGCAGCTTTGCCACGTTGCTGATTCTTTGGCAAAAAAATTGGCCCGCCCTCTGGTCACGTGTAGATCGACCAACAGTTTGGAGATTTCTCGAAATACTAAGTGGCCACTCGGACCCCATGGCCCTAGTGTTGATTTGAAGTATACAATAAACAGTGTTGATCATAATTAACCAGGTCTGCAAAGTTGAACTGTATGTCAAAGACTTAATACAAATTGTGTCCCAGAAGGCATGTTCCCACATAAGCCCGATCATGCTACGCAGCAAAACCAGTTGCAATTTTTACACGTGGACGAATTCTCATCATTTTCATTTTCCGTATCATCACTAAAGATCAAAATTTCTAACAAAGTAAAAATTTCGGATACAATCAGCACAACTAAATCGGAGTCAGGAGCTATCTGAGTCAATATTCTTCAGAAATTATGTATTTATGATACCGACAGTCCTGGCACACCGTTTCAATGTGCTAGTCGCGATCAGTTTCGTCGGAAAAATTCACCCTGAAACAAGTAAATAGCATGAGCAGAAAAAATATCCATATTTCCATACTAATATTATAAATTCGAAAGTAACTCTGTTTGTCTGTCTGTTTGCTACCTTTTCACGACTAAACGGCTGATTGGATCATTCGTAGTTCGTAGTTACGGGGATAAACCATATTGCATTGTGTCTAATTATGTGACGCAGACGAAGTTGCGCGGGTCAGCTAGTGATAGAATAAACCTGTAAAAATCTAAAATGCAAAAATATTCTCCCTCTACATATTTCTATTCCACAATATTGGACTGTTTACCGGCTCAATATACCCGCACCCTACACATAACACAAATAAAGAATGTTCGCGGTCGGAAACATTCGGTCGCACTCGGCAACACTCGGCTAACCGATGTACGTTTGTTGAGGGAAACTCGATCAGTGCTAGTTTTCATCGGGTCTGTTGCAAAGAAAATGACGATTGTAAATATTGAAACATTTTGTGGGTGAGTTATGTTGTTGTGTTGGTTTAATGGAGTATTATAATATTTCTGTACCTATGTAATGTTTCCTGATTATATAGTATCTATGAAGATTCCTCTCCTCGTAGGTCTAGTGGTCGTCCTGCCGAGGTATTCCTCAGAGCGCACCTATTTCTAAGCGCAACCATCTAAGCGCAACTAAATCATTCCTCGGAGCGCAACCATGATTACAAATAGAGAAGGGTTCATTCATTATATCGACAGACAGTTTTAAAGAATCATTCCCTTTCTGCGTCGAGTCACTTAACGTCGACTCGACATGGCTGTCACAGAATACAGTCACACTAAAAACGAAATACAACTTTTAATTTGTAAAGTTATTTTGCTCATCCGGTGATCCGTATTTTAAATAATACATTGATAGCCCTCAAAATGTACTATATAGGCTAGCAGAAGTTCAAGGAGTAGTTATTTTATGTATTTTTTTATATTCCGGGTATCTAAGTAGGAGCAAACATGTGATTGAAATACTATCTTCAATTCCTGATAGCCTAGTACTTCTGTACATTACTGACCAAAAGATGCTTGAACAAGTAAATATCTGTTTGCCTGGAAGTCCGTTTTAATATATTAAAGTTAGGACAGTTGACATTTTACTTGGGGTCGACGCATTACGTTATCTCCTCCCATTCTCTTCTGTCAGACGTCACGGCATCATTTACTCCTTTCATTTTTCTATCATTCCTCATTCAATCCATCCATCTTTTATTTGGCTTCCTCTCCCTCTGTATCCATCAAGATTAATTTCCATCACTTTTTAGTAACATGCGTTTCATAACACATCGGAGGGAAGAAACGCATGTTACTAGGCCCCTTCTCAGTGAAAAGGTCGAATCGAAAATCGATGGATTATGAACTCTCACGCGGGCTCAATACAGGTTGGTGTATATGTAATGTATTTCGTTCCTACTTTAGTGAGTGCTAATAGAGTTGAAAATACCAATCGAATATTCCCAAAGTACTTAAGTCCCTATTAAAACTAACAAACCCAATGACTATTAAATAAAGCTACGAGTACACTAACAACACTTGTTGCAAATGAAGTATTAAAATATTCCGCGCCTAGTCTCGCAAATGGGTTACCTGCCGATAAGTGGTTGAGCGGTAATGGCCGCCTGGAGTACAAAGTAGGGATGCGATACTTCGATATTTTGGATTGATACAAACATATACTCTATGATACAAACGAATCCGATACAATTCAAACTCAAATTATTCACTTCACTTTTGAATGTCAGAAAAACAAACAAGGCGAAGCTATAGTCACAGACACAAGGCATAATGACTGTAGTGACCCATTCCATGGAGAAGAATGAGCAAGAAACTTCATGGACTGACAGACGGATGGCTTGGATCGATGCATCGATTCAAGCATTGCGTGCTGTCAATATCAGAATCAATAGGTCGTATCGTACCGAAATGTCATAAATTCGCTGAAATGACAATTTTAAACAATACAAAATGACGACACAAAAAGAGTAGCTGGCTGTACAAGAATTCTTTGAATATTGCCTAGACTGTTAAGTACGATTTGACGTTTCAAGAATCAAATCGAAGCGATTCAAACGATCTTAGAATTGTATCATACACTTAACACACAAATAATTGCAATCCGGATCGATCCAAAATCACGTATCGCGCATCACTAAGCCCCAAGCATGGCGGGAACATGAATAAACTGGAGTATAAAAGGGTACGAGATTTACGCCTGGGTTTCATTATTGAGCGGGAAATCTTGGACCTGTTTATTATTATTTTATGTTGGTACTAATTTATGGATAATGGTGGGCACAAATTTTGGGTTAGAGGTACGTAATGGATTTAGTTAAGGTAAATAGTTATTGGTTTAGACGTAAGTAGATAGGTAAGACGAGATAAGTTAGTAATAACAATTACTTTTATCACATATTCTTAAGGTCTAAAGTGCTTTGTCACGTGAATTCGTCACTTTTACGTAGTTTTTGAGTAGCCAGATTTGAGCACAGATTTGCCGGATTTTTATCTTTTGTTACGAAGATCCGGGTTGGCTTAACATCGCGCGCGTTGGAAAATTTTCCAAGAGAAAAGAACTATCTTGTAGTACGATAAAAGATTATTTATCTTTAGACAATCCCAAAAAAAAAAAAGTGTCTCAATAAATTAGGCAAATGCTGCTCAATTTATTTCTTCAAGTCAAACGCTCTTAGCCAGGAAAATATTACAAAAGCAAATGAACTAAAAAGCTATTATCTTACCACATTAGTTAATTTACCCAATAATTCTGCTCTCATTCAAAAATCTGAATGAAAACAAAGCTTTATTAATAATATGAGCCGTCTAAACATCTTTGTGCTAATAGAAACAAACATTTGGATTTGTATAGACAGTGATAACAGAGAGTTTTTAAATTTACTCGAACCACCGCCAGCAACACGGGACTAGGGTATCCAACAGAGACCAAGCTTCATTCGTTCGCGCTGTGTTAGGTACACTAGAATACGGCTGAATTTCAGTGTAAATTGGAGTACATTTTAAGACTATACTGTGATGGGGGGTTCAACAGATAGGGAACTTTTGTACCCCTCATCACCATGACTGTGGTGTAAATAAATACTCGTTGTTCAAGATCATGACTGCTTGCAATTATAAACGTCAAAGGACAATAAATCAGACCTTGTGGTAGTCAATCGATCGCTCTTCAATTGAGTATCGCTGAAACCGATTAATTGGACATGGACATGCCTTTTTCATCATCATCATCCACAGCCCGAACTCACCCACTGCTGGGTATAGGCCTCTCTCTTCTTGTGCCAAATTCCACGGTCTTGCGCTAGCCTCATCCAGGTTATTCCCCCGACGGCAACTATGTCGTCTGTCCATCTCGCCGCCGGACGACCCACGTTCCTTTTTACTTTCACTGAATTACCATTTGGTGTGTGTTCGGAACCGCGTCCACAATTCGTTTCCATCGGTCAATAGGGCATAATGAATGTGCTGAATTTTCAGACTTATCTCATTGAAAACCATTATTTAGATAAAAACTTATCATCGACGTTGAATGTGTAAAACTGTTGATTTTTTGATCAGGTGGTTGTTACCTAATTAAGTTTATTGAAAGGATTGTGCAATGTGTTATGTGAACTCTTATTATACGAGAAGCCTTTAATATTACTATTGTACACAACTCGGGTTACATTTAATTTTCTCATATGCTCCGTCATTCACAAACACAATTTGTCTCTGATCTATTTTTCATTGTTTTACTCTTGGAATTCCAGGTCCATGAATACAGTGAGTTCTAAGAAATTATTAATAATACCTCAGTAAGCAGTCTGTCATCACTGAAAAAGCTTCTAATTTTAAAATTGTGGAGAATGGGTTGTCATGTCATGAAATGTGTAGGTATGTGTCAAAAATTCATGATGACGCCTTGATTCTGACACCACGTTTCTCAAAGAAACAAACTTCTGTCAAAACGTGTTATGATTAGTTGACAATGGTTGAATTTTCAAAAGCCACTCCAATGATGAAGGGTTTCATATGTGATCATCATTTGTTTCTGTGTCAAATATTTTTGCGCGCCATCCCTAAGAGGAAAAACTTGTAGCTACTGTTACTGAGGTATTTATTTTTAACTTGTATGTATGTTTATACACGATATACCGATTTCCACAATTGTATATTTATGAAATTAAGTAGGCTTTCAAAAACTAAAAACAGGTAAAGGTTTTTTCAGATTTCATAATATTGAGACCTATACAAAACGTACACACATATTTACTTACTAAAAGAGGAGGCAATTAAGCTTTTCTTCGCTTGCACAAAAAACAACATTAAAAATGAAAGGATAAACACGTAAATGTGGAGCTGACGTTTGTTATCTGTACTGTGGTCATTAAGGCGTCTGCCACTGATAGTGACTTAAAAAGTGGAATGGAGGCAAAGTATTTTTTGATAATGAGAGCTTCATAATATTGAGGAGGAGTTTTTAACGCCATTTTTTAAGTTTTTTATTTAATTTAGTAAGTTAACTCTATTTACATAGCTTTTTTAAATTGTGAATAATGTATGTACATAGTACTCTTAAATATCAATAAAATTAAATTGGTCTAAATACATGAAAAGAAATAGTAAGACTGTAACTTGAAACTCTCTACTTATTACATTGTATTTGATAAGAAGCCAGTACCAGTACCAGTAGTGGGAACATTTATATCAAGTGGCCGTTATATGCACTTTTGAGTTATAGAAAAAAACACAACAATAAAATGAAGCTGCAATCCCAATCACAAGGCGTAAAAAGGCATATTAACATTGTAACTGTCTACACTAAGATAGACGAATCTCTTTCAACTTCTCTGCAACGCCACTTTAAACCGGTACCTAGTTTTAAAGAGCAGGAAATTAATAAAGTACTACTTACTTTATCAATTCTTGCCACTCCACACATCCATCTCAAGATTCTTTCCTACAAAATGAAACAAAAATTAAATCATTCCCCCTCTGCATAAGTATAACCAAGGCTCATTTTCTTATGAAAAGGCTCTAATCCCTAGCTGTCCAGGTTCATTTGTTAGAATACTAAACCGTTTTGTTCATTTTTCCTTGCTCCTTCCATCCTACACTAAACTCAAGTGAAGTATATGTGTGTGAGAGAGAGAAAAACTGTCGAGTAGGTCAATTAGTCCCAGTCAGCTCGCACGGCGAACTTATAAGCAGGCTTGGGTTGAAATGTTTCATGTAAAGACCGTTAGCGCTAATTGTCACCCTCCTCTACGAATGAACATTTTAATCTCTGTAGAGAAATTCATGAATTGCTAGCTAATATGTCAGCTCGATAGGCATTTTTTTTTCATGGACACCACCTAAATCTTAAAATAAGATTATCGACGATCACCGATTCATATTTAATATCAATTAATACAAAACATTTAATAAACTGTCACCAACGGGATATCTACCATGATTATTAATTATTTTGATCTCCCAATATTTCAACGCTGTATTGTTGTGACGCTGTTGTGTTGTCATCCTGCGATCATGGCACTTGCAACAGTGCAGCGTCGAAATATCGAGAGCTCCAAATAATTAATTATCACGGAAGATATCCCGTAAGAGACCGTTTAAGTTTCGCTTTAAACCGACAAACTAAATTGAAGTTTGTAAACTTCAGATCCACATGTTTTAACACCTTTGAAAATAAAACCAATATTCCTTGTCAGGCAAAATAGAATCAGAGGCGGTCCGTAACTTCACTATTTGTTCAGAAACCTAAAGAAACAAACAACAACCTAAAGAATAAGAGAGGGGCCCGCAAGGCCGAAGCCTGCCGGGGTTGCGGGCCTATTCGAAAGAGATACCGCGGCCCCGGAACATAAAGGGCGAGGAAGGAACATGGATGGGTATTAGTCAGTAAAAGTCTGACACTCCCTCCCGCTCCGCCCAGAGTGGGAGAAGTCATTTGATGATTTCCCATCCGAAAAAAAAAAAAAAAAGACCCTGTCCCATTTAATTATTTATTTTATTTATTTATTCTGCTCTGTCAACCGTCACGCTATCATTTACTCCTTTCTCTTCCATCTCATTACTCACACATTCAATCCATCTCTTTTCCTTAAAGAACCAGCGTCTACCTTAAAATACATCGTGCTAAAAATACACCCGAAGTGTACAATCTTATAGTTTCCGATATCCTACCTATTTTCGTTCCACGTCGTATACCAAATACCCTGAAAGCCAGACCAAAAACCGGTTTCGTATAGTGTCAAGTTGCCGATACCAAGAGATTTACGAGCTTCGAATAGCACAACGTAGAACATTACCAGTAAAGTCGTATGATATTTGTTTTACCTCTGATTGCAGTCCAACATCAACCTTAAAGAAATGAAAATAAGGTCTAGTAGTCGCAAGTGCAACTGCTGAGCATGAGGTCCTGGGTTTGATTCCCAGGGCAGACAAAGTTTTATTGAGTTTTCAATAGAAAACCCAATAAAACTTTGACCAACCAGACAGCAACTGAGACTGGTTTTGTGCCCAGTTGATCGCAATAGGCGAGCCTCCTATTATAAGGGACTTACGCATAAATGTAGGGGTACTATTAGATACAATTTTGCGTAACCCTACAGGCACTACAAGCGCGAAGTTACAAGGATCAAAATCATTTTGACAGACTTGTCAGTGAAACTTAATAACGACCTTATTAGTACTTGCATAAAGTTCACGGCGATTCAAGAGCGAAGGTAAACTACTTGTAAAATGACTGTAGCTTGAGTTCGATTTTATACGTGACAGAATTCTGAAGCGAATAACGTATGGTGTTAATTAAATTTTTATTTATCACCAATATTGGACGGAGTAAATCAATTAAGTGGGAGCTTAGTAGAGCTTGTTGTATGAGAAAGAGGCGGGAAACTTAATCAACTTAGCAACGTGTTAGATAAACTTTTAGCGCTTAGTTTTCGAAAGAAAGTGGAACGGAAAATTGGAAAAACTTGTTCATTTAAATCGGAGAATAGTGTTCAGTGGTGGTGTATAGAGCTATAAGCCAGTTCTACTCTGGTCAACCCCGTACTTAAAATCGGCCATAATTTTTTTAAGAAGGAAAAAAAGTATAGAAGGAACATGTTTATTTGGTTCTTAACATTTTGTTATAAAATCATAGCGACTGTTCTTACAATAGTAATAATTCTGTATCTATTTAAATATAAACATATCACCGGAACGTAGATAGGCATGGCATACCGGAAACGTCATTGTAAAAATAAAAAATAATTAGTTTTATTTATGTTAATATATAATCATCATCACCGCCGATTATGGCTATTTAATAGTTAAGTCAGAGTTCAAAGAAATAACAAATAATTTTTAACTTTTGCTTTAAACTGTATACATTATATTAAGTAGGTCGAACGGTTCATAGTTTAAACCATTGGACCTATTTAAAAAGTTTTACATAAAAAAAAAATGATAGGTACGATTGTTTGCCTTACATTTTTAACTCGATAATTTTGTGGAAATAATACTCTGCCTCGTCTATGAAAGACAAATCGGTATATCGTTTTATACAGAGGGTTAGGTTACCCTGAGACATACTTGGTCCCATAGTTTACTACATATTATTATGACATGATATAAAAAAACCTGTTTCCTATACCTTAACGTACGTTAAGGAAAACATTAATGGACGCCTGCCTTATACCTTTTTTTTGTGTGCAAAAAGTTTAAAATAAAAAAAAACCAGTGCTTGATACAGTTATTTTTTTTTTCGTTTTCTCAAGATCGATCTCATAGTAGCAGTAGGTCATGTTACAGAGTACTATACTTAATCGGAATAAATATAGTACTATGTAATACGTTATTCCTATAAATACATTTAATTTCACTCGTTTAACTTAACGCTCTGTATTAATAATCCATAGTATTACGTCTTGGCCTTGTTATCGTTCATTAAATAACGATATCTAGGCAATATCTAAGCACTTACTGAACACACACATTAATTTTCATTTATTTTTTTTCCAAGCTATTTATAGATATACGGAGGCCACATATAGATACGAACCTATATGTGGCCTCCGTATATCTATAAATAGCTTGGAAACGTGAAGAAATTTTCAAGAAAGTACTTAAAGTATTAATATCACATATCTACCACTTTCAGACAGAACATCGGTTAGAGGCGGAAGACGGAAGACGTAGTAATGCCAAGGCAATTGGTTTACTGGATCCAAGACTTTTTGTCAGGACCACTAGTCACAGTATAAGATTATGATTTACAAAAATAAGATTACTTCTGATAAATAAACCACCACCACTCTTTGAACTGATGCTTTTTGGTGGGTTATCAATGTATTATTTAAAAATACGGATGACTGGATGAGCAAAATACGAGTAACTTTATTAGTGAAAAAGCCGTAGGTATTTCATTTTTAATGTGGTTGTGCTCTGTGACAGCCACGTCGAGACGAAACAAAAGGCAATGCATCAAAACCAAGAAAAATCACGAGTTGACGTAAAGGGACTCGACACAGCGGGAATGATTCCCTAGAGCTAACGAACGGGTAATCTTAAAACTTAGCAGAAGAATACTACGACGTATTGAATATGACGGTATACAATTACTCAAGTATTCATCTGAACCCACACTGGAAAAGGAAAGTGGAGAAAATATTGTAAATACAAAACCATCTAGATTTTCCTCACAACCCTTACGGCTGAACAAGGTCATGCTAAATGTAGCTTTGTATGTATGTACTACTGTGTACCTTTTCAGGGAAATGGAGCCGAGAAAAACCACAAGAGGTAATTTAGGCGAAATCACTAGTCGCTGGTCTAGTTGGTGACCAATGTTGGGTGCAATATTTGGGGAATGTTGACGACAAATGTAGTTGTTATACGGGGTGTTTTTGACATCGAATCTCAAACTGTTACTACAAAGTCAACACAGGATTACAGCACCTTTTAAGTTTTTTTTTTTCGTATGTGATATCGAAAGTAAATCATCTGCTTCATTCAATAGTAAAGTGATAGTAATCCATAGTTGCGTGGCGTGCGATTGAGGAGGCCTATGTCCAGCAGTCGACTGCTGTAGGCTACTAATGATGATTACTATTAGTTGCAACAATGTTTGCAACATGTCCCTACGACCTGTTTTATTTAATTTGTAATGAAAGATATATGTATAAAAGACCAATAGAGCGGACATTAGCAATATTTTCAACAAAAAATTTTGTTCGAATCGGAAATGTTCGGGCATTTTCGATTTTGACACACTAGTTCTACATACAAGCGGGTGTATGACACTAAATCCAATAGCGCTGTGCTATTTTAATGCCATAAGCTTCAAAAATTCTAAAGTTGCTTATTTCTTGCCTGTGGATACAGTCGTACCTATGAAGCTTATTATTGCGTTTTGGGTCACATCTGACTATTGCATTTTCAGTAACTCGATGATTTGTGGTTGATTATTTTATTCATATCAAAACTGGGCAAAGTTGATTTAAAGTTTAAAATAATTATGATTTCTGATGTAGGATAGCCTGCAAACCCAATTTGTGTCATTTTCGTCCAGTGCAAACTGACAATAGGGTCAGTAAGAAATTTGTATATATTTTTTCAAATAATAAGATTGCGTGGATAAAAACGACACAAATCAAGTTGCTGAAAAAAATGATTAATTTATGCGCTTTCTGAAAAGTATCATATCAACGCTCTGAGTGACGCAGATTTGTCACAATTATCAATTTTTGGTCGAGAGGAGGAAAATTTCCAAAAAAACTTAAAAGGTTGTTTACTAAAACGACTCAGATAAGATCCCTAGTTATAGGGTTACATTTGTTGCAAATGAGTTCTAAAATCACCCATTTCAAGGCCCGCACCCAATTAGCAATCACCCGGTATTTTAATTTCTTTGTTTGTTATCAACGTTATGATTATTAATAAAAATTGTACCATATTTCTGCATGACAAATCCCACGTTTCACTAAGTCATCGAAACTTGTATAGATTTAATTACAATCTTAACACCTTAATTTATATTATTATTCGAACCCTGGCTTCGGCAAGTCAACTAAGTTTAGATCCAGGGAAGTTTCCAACTAAACCGTTGGCATATACCCTGTAAGGTCGAGATGTCAGGGTCGTGGGGCTAGATTGAACACGTATACTAAATGACATCTCAATTATATTGGTGGGACAAGGTTTAACTGGGCCGGATTTATGTATCTGGACTTAGACACGTACGTGTGGCGATGTAGTCAGCATCGAGTGCAGATGTATTGTAAGTTACCCAAAACGCAATGGAGGGGTCTTGAGTTTTCTTGCGTGATCGAATCAGGAACGTAGCCCAAAGAATTGCCAAACTTAAGTAGCAGTGGGCAGGGCATATTGCTTGCAGAACTGATAGCCGATGGGGCCAAATAGTTCTGGAGTGGCGATTGCGAAGCGGAAGGCCTCTAGGACCGATAATCTGGTGAAGGTTGTAGGACTCACCTGGATGCGAGTGGCACGATACCAGTCAGTGTGGTACCGTGACCACATTGACTGGTACCGTGTCTCCCCCAAGTGTCTGGGTCAAACACTTGGGGGTGGCCTATGTTCAGCAGTGGACGTCTTTCAGCTGTAATGATGATGATGATGACACATCTATGGTCGTTGCAAGGTGTAAAGGACAACGACGCTAAAACGATTACTACGTATTTAGTACATCGTTCAGAACTCGATAAATAATTTCGATTCTTACCTAAGTATATTTTGTAACTGTAGTGCTGATGTTACCTGTAACAGAATAAAAATGGTCATGTATTCAATTGTCATAAAAACATTAAAAATTCATCTGCAATATGGATCGGGCTTCACATCAAAGTAAAGAAGCTGTTTAAAAAGCCGATCAACCGCATAATCCACTCTCCGAATCATAAACGATTTAATAATAAAATTATAATCCAAAGTTATTTTTTTTTACAATTTTAAATATTTAGAAAAACAAAAGTATTTAAAACAACTGAAAAATATAAAACATATGATGACATTTGGCATTAGAAACTAAGTAAATTATATCATTAATTAAATTATAACGATCATTAACACCGAAATTAATGCACAAAAAACTCTTTTCATCAATTAGGTATGGAAATCCGTGAAAACTAAAGGCAATCCGTGTAAATGACGATTGTTAAAATTATTTCAGCGGTTCACAACAATGGCGGCGTCAAAATATAATATTAAATTGGCACTCTGACCCTCCCGACCCATTTAATCATTGAACTATTAAATGTGGTCTATTGGCAAATGATTCGCGCCGTGAAAGCATGATGACTACATATATTTTCGCTTTTCGTGTTTGTCTGTGTCTACGTTGTTCTTGAAAACGACACGACGAATTTAGATGCTGATTTTGCCTTCAATTACATACTTTATGTTCGCCTAACTGGTCAAAATGTACTGAACAGCTGATTTTTTTATCTACACTAATATTATAAAGAGGAAAACTTTGTTTGTTTGTTTGTTTGGTTGTAATGAATAGGCTTAAAAACTACTGGACCGTTTTTAAAAATTCTTTCACCATTCGAAAGCTACATTATCCACGAGTAACATAGGATATATTTTATCCCCGTACTCCCACGGGAACGGGAACTATGCGGGTGAAACCGCGGGACGTCCGCTAGTCATGAATAAAATCACTATCGTACACTAATTGCCAGTCACCATAAATAATAATAATAGATCACTTGGCTACATTTAAAAGAGTAAAACTTATAATTTATTTGATAGTGAATTGCTGAATATACATTTCCTTGTCATAATTAACTTATGGATGGAAATACTCATGATAATTTCTATGAAATCAATCAATCATGAAAAACATATAGGTACGCAAAAAAAATACCAGCTTTTTGAGACATGATGGCTCCTGCCTACGGAACTAGCAAGCCTATCAGCCTCCAATTTATTTTTCATCAGAAACTTCTCAAAGAAAAACTTTGAAACCACGCCTTCAGACACTTTATTTAAGTTAAAGAAGAGAAACATTACCCACTCACTTTTCAATTTCAATATTACATTTATTTTATTTCAATTGGTATTTTTCTTTCCGGCACTGAGAGAGAAACGTAGATATTTTATGCTTGGAATAGAAATGAAATTTTCCATCACCGTGCTTCTTGGAAACTTTAGGAAAATATGATCCACTTCTGTTGTCCTATTATTTCGTCACGCTCTGATCCCAAACAGTTGTTAAGCTCAGTACATCTGTTGTTCTTTGAAAAACAACTGTTTTAACCAATTCTAGCTTTATTGAGACCTGACTTTTACATCTGGATCTGGGTGTTTTTGCTTTTCAATGGAGAGAGCAAGAAAAGATAAAAAAGTGTGAAGTTAAAATGTTTTTAGGGTTCCGCACCTCAGTCGATGGAACACTTTAGAGTCCGTCTGTCTGAAATAAAAAAATAAATGGCCGTAAGTTCTACAATAAGCCATTCCAAGCTTACCCATTAATTACCGGACAACCTATATATTTAAAGAGGTAGTTTGCATGTAGGGGGAACTCTCCGGACAGCATTATTGTAATTTGACCTATGTTTACAAATAAAGCATTCTGATTCTGATTCTGATTTTCACTGGCAGAAAGCTACATTGTTCGTGGGTGCACTAAGCTATAACTTATATTTATATCATGCTTAATAACCGAGCTATCACAATTTTTGCGGACTAAGTCGCGGGCGAGGTGCAATTACAAAATAAATCGTGTGTGACCGACCTTCCTATCAAGAGTAACCTCTGATTTCTGACGCTTACCCTCCGCATTTGAGGGTCGTACTGATAACAGGGAGATTAGTTAGCAATTACTTATTTTCTTTTCAGTTACTATGCATTATTTATCTTGAAAGCCATTATTATGTCTTTCATGCTATTATTGCCTAGGCTAACTAGAGTTACGTAGTTACCAAACATTCTGAAAGGATCTTTCAGAATGTTTGGTAATCACAGCTGTCTGTCTATTTGTTCTGGTTAATCTCCAAAGTGGCTGGACCTATTGTGACTTAACTTTAACTGTCAGATAGATTTAATGCTATGATAAATATTTAGTTTTAATACCGCTAGACAAAAATATCCAGGTCTGAAAGCAGGACACAAATCCCACCGTCATGCATATGCACATGCACATATGGGCCCACCCTCCCGCCCTCATGCATATGCACACATACAAAACAAGTGAGAAATAATTAGCATGCCATGCAACCAAACCTTTACTCGACACGTGTTTCGCCCCTCCACGGGGTATCCTCAGGAGTTTTTGACTCGTCGAGCATTCGAGCTCAAACGCTAGATAGATAATGTTATAAGTTAGGCTTCTTACATTAAGGCGCTTAGACGAGCTAAATTAGCAACTCTATTTGTGGTGGTTCAAACTTCGTTTGAAATGCTGTTAGAATAAAGTTCTAATCAGCTTGCACTACAAAGTGGTTGTTACGTCAGCCACTGCGGGCCAAGTAGCGCGAAATGAGTGGTTTCGATCGATTTACAAAAAAACTATTGATTGGATTAAAAAACTAAAACAGTATCATGCTAATGTATTGCTTGTAGAATTATTTGCCAAAAAATCAAAATGATCGCATGCATGTTAGTATGTTTTTTATTGTTTGAAAGATATTTTTAGAGGTAAGTTCGTGATTTCTTTTTATCGAGCCAAATTAATTGTATTATGTTTTCAAAACAGTATCATGCTAGCATATATCCTGAAGAATATCATAATTTTTTCTGGTCTTGTTTATAGCAGTGAATCATATACTTTTAGTAATTATAAAACTCGCGTTTAGCTCGTGTAATCGCCTTAAGGGGGAAGCGTCAGGGTAAAATGTATGTTGTTACAGAATTATAACCATCAAAATCATCAGTACAACCCTCTAAGTTCATGTAAGTCGATGGACGATTTTTGCAAGGCCAAAGTCGTTCCTATACTTATGTGAGCTTGGATGATTGTATTGACGATTTCGATGATCATAATTCTGTAACTACATACGTCTTACAGTCGCGAACGATATTTTCAACTTCACACAACCTGCCACTGGCCTGCAAGTTGCAAAAATCGTAAGAAAATTTGAATTACGCGGGCTACCCTGACGTTTCCCCCTTAAAGTAAAAGAATAAATGTTTCCGTGCAAAAAAAAAAGTAAACCCTTGAAATTGTAAAAAAAATCCGATTCAAGTAATATTTTCACGAACTCTCGGAGTTCTAGGTTAGACTAAAACCCAACCCCAATATTTAAACCAATCAACCAAAAGAAAGGATAGGCAGAAAATGATGATTGGTGATTCCCATGTATAGTACTAGACTGTCCTAGATTGATGTTGATGACAAATACTAAATCTAGTTCCAAAACTACGACTCTATACATCATATTTAATAGGCACTTAAGCATACCAAAATAGTACTTAAAACGATCTTGAATACCTCGCAACCTTGTACTCCACCGTAATTCCGGGCAGGTGATTAACTAATATATTAGAAAATTAAATTAATCAAGATCTATATTCTGGCATTATTCATCAAAACACGCTCTTATAGTGATTAATCATAAGTAATTTAGTGACGCCTACCTGGTATTTAAACTAATGTTATTAATGCGAAAGTAACTGTCTGTCTGTCTGTATGTATGTTACCTTTTTACGCCTTAACTGCTGAACGGATTTTGATGTTAACTGGCACAGGTGTAGATCATATCCTGGGTTAAGAAGATACAGGATATTATTTGATCTCAGTATAATGTTACTCTGGTATAATTTCTGAGCTAGATATGGAAAAGAAAGATATAAATTGTCGCAGAGACCTGACGAGCATAGCAAATCTAAGAGCATCCCGCTTCGATGTCTCCGCTGAGATTGGCCGCCATGGCCGGAAAGTTGGTCTGAAGTGCTATTCTCATTCTTAATTTCAGAAATGTAAGCAGTCGCAGCAGCGGGGTAAAGCTAGTTCAATATAATATTTTAATAATCGCTACATACATCTAAAATTGGTGAAG
This sequence comes from Xestia ashworthii, assembly GCA_950022955.1. NCBI lineage: Eukaryota > Metazoa > Arthropoda > Insecta > Lepidoptera > Noctuidae > Xestia > Xestia ashworthii. The sequence continues at coordinate 12,115,901 of OX465570.1, read as the reverse complement.
TGCATTCCTAGAACTATTTTGATCATAATTATAAGCAGATATTAATATTGTTTTTATTTTACGATGTATGTATGAAAAACTTAACGATATTGATCGATTATTAATAGTTGTGTCGGTACATGAATTGCATTGTCAGCGTGACAGCAAGCGATTGCATTGGAAACCAGTTACTATGACGCTTACAAACAACGTTTTTATTGATGTTGTTTTGCTTATAATGTGTAGTTTGCTAGTTCGCGTGTTTCAATATTATATTATCTTATTATATTGATTTTGTTAACACATCGTTATAAAAATGATAACATTTTTATTTTTTTGTGCTTAATGCATGTCTTAAAACTTTTCTCACTGCAACTATTTTTCCATGTAGCGAAAACGGATTTGTGCCCGGTTGATAGCAATAGGCTCATTTCTATTACATGGACTTTAACATAATTGGCAAAATATGAGTACCTATACAAGACGGTCTTGAGTCAAGTCGATGACTGTGCATACGGGTGTAAACTTTTGCCTAAACTCTTCAGAGATACAGGCGTGATTGTATGTTGTTAGCAAAACTGGTGACTTGTCCTCAAAGATTAACTGATATCGACCCTTGTTTTTTCGAAATGTCATCTCGCAGTTCAATCTAGAAAGGTTGTCTCGTCTGCTTAACCGGACTATAACCGATACGGACTCCGAACACCGGACTCCGAACACCGGACTCCGAACACCGGACTCACTAGATACTTCACGTAGAAACTTCAGGACAGTTCGGATCGTAAGCCGTACGGACATATTGCGGACCGGACTTGCAGTTTAATCGAACTTTTACTTAAGCGATTAGTATGGTTACAAATATACTACAAGGTTTGTCGTTCTGTACCTATTTTAAGACACGGCTAAGGCATTACAAATTCATATTCCAATTATCGTTTCGCTTGCCAAGCCTTGGTGGAGTTGTTTCTGAAAATACCACCGCATTACAAGGAGTAGGAATAAATATTCAACTGAAGAACTGACGTGGGCATTGACGTGCTGTAAATCTGTAGAACAAAAAACTTGTCTTTGCGGTAACATCATCGGTATAACTACATTTGTAGTAAAAATAGGCCAGAGGTGTATATCTGTATACCAACATTCGGTTAGTTAAATACATATCAGAGAATTCTTCAGCTTCTGCTAGGTTAAATTAAATTAGCTAGCACGACTCACGAATAAGCGCGTGTACGTGCGATCGATTTTTGAACTGCAAAATGTGGCGCGTGAGCCGATACGAGAACCGCTCTTACATGATTTTAATTTTAACTAGGTTATAAAGCTAATGAGACTTCAAAAACGAAAGCATTTCATTTTATTCTGAACGTTACAACATAAATAATTACCTACACGTGTGTAGGCTAGACGTATGAACTTACGAAGATCAAATTGTCCCAAAAATACGAGACGTTTTTTGCTAGATTTTCTTTACAAAAACCTGACCACACAATGGGTTAAAAAACCTCCTGCGAACAAGGGTATCCAGTAAATCAATATTCTTTCTAACCACGACATTTTCTTCTCGAATTGCTTAGAACCCCTGAATTAACTTACAATAAATCTTTTCCTTCAATTGACTTTATCCAATCGTACGAAAATGTACTCAATATACTCTGTTTTCCTTCCATTTCGAGCCTTAATTGATTCAAACATATATTTCTGTAATATAGAACATTCTATAAAGATTTTCTTCATGTTAATTAAATCTAATTAAGCTCTCGTAATTAATTCATGGGTGCTTGATTAAAATGAGGATCAAAAGAGTCTTCAAAAGTTATTTTATTATGATGTAGAAAATTTTGTAAGTAGGTGGGTGGCGTAGGTGATTACTGTCTAATACATAATCATAATCATTTATTCATTTGCGAATATGGGTACAAAAATAAAAGGTCTTAAATAAACAATAGTGTCCATTAGCCATATCCAGGCATGCACACACATTATAAAAGTTTGTCCTGCAAATATTCAGTGACAGAGTAATACACATTTTTTAGTAACAGTGTTTTGACATTGTGTTTAAATATCTTCATATCATTTATCTCCAGGAATGAGTTTGGTAAATGGTTATATATGCGTGGAGCTATACATAATACACTTTTATTTAATAACGCTGTTTTATTGATTGGTAAGCATATTATATTGAACTTGTGTCTTTTGTTATGTAATTTACAAGTGATGATTTTACATTTATTAGCGCGATATTCAAATTAGAAATTATAATTTTCACATTTATTAATGTCTTTCTATCATTTAATAGAAGAGCTCGTGGCTGAATTCTAACTACCGCTCGGATCAATGTTTAAGTTAAGTCGTGCTTGCCTAGGATGGTATGTGGATTACTTACATACCGAGATTCCTCTATGCTTCAGAAAGCACGTTAAGCCGTTGGTCCCGGCTGTCTTTTGTAGATCTTTGACAGTAGTTACAGTTGTGAGTGGCCCAAAAAGTCTTACCAAGGGGTATTAGTACTAACTGGGTTGTGGAGGTCAGATAGACAGTCGCTCCATTGTGTGTTTTCATGGAGTTTCTTGCCCGTTCTTCTCCACAGAGATCTACGCTAGGGAATGGGCAACTACAGTACTTTCTCAAGTTATTATGCCTTATGTAGCTTTGATTTTTCTTTGTATTTTTGACATTCAAAAGTGCCCTATTGGTCTAATTGAAATAAATGATTTGAGTTTGAGTTTGTTTGTTTGCTTGCTACGATTAAGGTAACTCAAAAACTAATCAACCGATTTCAAAAATTCTTTCACCATTAGAAACCTACCAGTCTTATTCATAAAAATTCCTTAAAATAGGTTTTAAACAATCATCAGTTAAAATACTCATTACAGCTAATAAACCTATTATAAAATTCTCTATTCATAATCGTTCTATAAACCAGTCATATCATATGTTGTCGTTATAAGACGTTTTAACGTGATTAAGTTGTCGTTCTGCTGAATCCATAGATAAAATGCCAAAACAACGTGTCCATATAACGCATTCAAAAAGTTCTACAACGTCACTTGTGACATTTGGGCAGCATTCCGAATTTATTTGGGGCATGGTCGGTGTAATCGCGAGATGGTGCATGCCACATTACGTCATCTATGACGATTCAAGGGACATCGATATCGCGCTCACGGTAATTTGGAACTGGTTTATGGACGCTCTAATCAATTACAGAAAAATTCGGAATACATCCTTGGAGCAGCCTTTTTTTATTACATCAAAATCAGCTGCTGCACATTTGTCGGCCATATTTCTGTTTATTAAAGGTTTATAGCAGGGTCAACCTCGTTTTAAGTTATGAAGCCGCTATTGAATACTTATATAGTGTTTTAGCGTTATGAAACGTTTATGAATATTATTTTTCAGGATTCCCATTACCTATAACAAGCTTATTAACCTATTATAACTTTTTATGAATAAGACCGTACATCCTTATCGAGTAACATCTATACTAATATTATAAAGCAGAATAGTTTGTTTGTTTGTTTGGTTGAACGCGCTAATCTCAGGAACTACGGGCTCGAATTGAAAAAATCTTTTTGCGTTGGATAGTCCATTTATCGAGGAAGGCTATAGACTATATACCATCACGCTATAACCAATAGGAGCGGAGCATAAATGAAAAATGTTGCAAAAACGGGGGAAATTTTATTCCCTTTGTAAGCTTTTTCTCTCTTATGTGACGCAGACGAAGTTGCGTGGGTCAGCTAGTAGGTTATAAATCCTATTGATATCATGCTCGGCCAAGCTATCATAAGTCTCGGGCGAAGTGTTAAATGATATAATAAATAAATAATTATTCGGTTAAAAACGTACCATTTAACTTTTAAACCTAGATCATAGTCTATCCGTGTGCCAAATTATATCCAAATTTCTTAAGCCGTTTAAGCGTAATTGAGTCACAAACTCATAAGCTCTAACGTTCGTAATATGAGTGGAAAAGTCAGATTTCTATTAATTAAATCTTCTTAGGCACTCAATAAGTTCTGAAAGACAATTAAGGAATCTTAGTAATAGGTAGGTACCTATCCATATTAATCGGATCTCTAATACAATTCCATTACCTATTTGATATCTCAGGGAGGCAGAGGGCAGGATTTGAGCCTCGAGAAACAATTGAACAGAGGAAATTACAAAAGACCTACCTACTTACAGGGCCCTGTTGTAATAAACGTCACAATCCGACAATTTTAAACCGAAATGTGTAAAATTGTAGGTTTAATTTTGACAATTTTGTCACTTTTCCGCCATGGTTTTGTAAGTTGTAATTATTATTAAACAGAAACTTGTAGATTTAAAACTTGTGAAATACAATTACAATATACAATTTGTAAGTTTTTTAAACAGTGCCCAAATTTCGGTTCCCTAAGAGACTGTTATGTGAATGAGTTATTATTTGTTTTTATTTGTTAGCCTATCTTCTGAGCAATTACCTTGTATACACGAAGCATGATATGGAGCCCGTAGCTAAATAATAACAGCCGTTTGGGTCGATCTTTAGGTTAAGCTGTGCTTGCCTAGGTTGGTCCGTGGATGGGTTATCACCCTTACATACCGAGTTTCCACCGCGGTCTCTTTTGTCACTTGTAGATCTTTGACAGTCGTTACTGGTAACCCGTGGCCCAAATAGTCTGACAACCAGTCTTACCAAGGGGTATCGTATTAACCCGTACTAACTGGGTAGTGGAGGTCAGATAGGCAGTAACTCCACGTAAAATGAAACTAAAATTGATTTGTGTATTGAGTATTCCGACCGACGGAATTATATTGATTTTTATTTAACAATCATCTCAAATCAATTTGTACTACCAAGTACATATAATAAAAAAAGCAATCTAAAAAAGTTATTAGTGCTTAATTTGGACATAATTTTTAACAATTATAAACAATTTTTAAAAATAATTAAGCCCACGTGTAACAAAATATTAATTGCCAGTAACATCTGCGTTTGGACTGTTGTCCCATCATTAAATAAAAAATAAAAAGTAAATTACTACCGACACAATCCGCCTAATGATCATTTTCTTTGTAGGTCTACACAAAAAAAAATCGTTATGTATCATGAAAAGATCTTGTATAATAACATAAATAAAATTTCTTTATAAAAAAAACACAGCCTTTTCAGCTACCTAAAAGAAACTTAATTGAAACTTGGCAACCGCCTAATCAGACTCGGCCAAGTTTTTGCCAAGCCGGTACACCAATTTTAGGCTACGCTTGGACAAAAAAGTGACAAAAACAGCCTCGTAATGGCCATGTTTTGGCACAAAACCTATTGGCCTGCGGGAAATGAGATACGTTTAGGACGAAGAACTTTTTCTTTTTTTGTGTCGCGAATAAGAGTAAAAGCGCCTCCTAAAAATATATGCTTTGGAATTTTAATTTCCTTTTAACCGTGTGTATTATAACACTTATTTTATATTTATTATTTATTATGAATAGGCGAATAAATTCTTTTTAATTCCTGGTTTTTCTTGGTAATTAAAAATTATACCTTGTGGAATTAACTTTAAAAAAACTTGACTTTGACTTGGCTTACCCAAATCCTTTTATTCATAAATAAATTACCACAATATAAGTTTTTAAACAGAATTGATCATTGACATTATCATTTACTCTGAAAGCGGGATGTTTACCATGTACTTAACTAGAACAAGGAAGAGCGTAGACCGATTTGTCTGCTCCATAACAGTAACTTGGTGTGAATGGCCGGAGAATTTAGTTTTTTTTTCTCTGTATTTTATAAGTGGAGACCTGTAATTGGCATTCAGACTATTGTACTGTCCTTGATCTGTTTGTTTTAGCTGTAAGTCTCCCATGTTATTAAAATTAAATAAATAAACAGCCCTTTTTCCCTGATCATGACATTTTTTGCTTGACAGTGCCGAAATATCGGATTATTCCGAACCTGACCTGATTAGGATTTCAGGTCAGGTTCGGAATAATCCCGGTCGCGGTTAGGTTAGGTTAGGAACATAGAAAAAAAAAACTTTATTCCAAACGTAACCTTCTGCCTAACCTGACCGGAAGTATCGTTATTAACCTAATAGTCCAATAGCATTGGGCTATTTTGATGCAATAAGTTTCAAAAATTCTAAAGTTGCTTATTTTTGGGTGTTCATATGGATAAAATAGTTAGTAAGGCGTACCAAATGTTTGGTTTTGTAATGAGAGCATCTACGGAATTTCGTCGCCCCTCCACCTTTCTGCATTTAAACAAATCCATAAATAGGCCGCAGCTAGAGTTTGTAGTATCGATATGGAACCCACGTTACAAAAAATATAATGATCCTATAGAGTTAGTACAACGCCAATACTTTCGTGCTTTAAATTACAGATGTTTTCGGAAAAATGTCTCATACCACTTGCTTCTTAGGAAATACGATATCCTAACCTTGCAGTCAAGACAACTGCTGCTTGATGTTATGACTCTGTTTAATGTATGCCGCAATAAATTCTGATTTGGTAAAGAATATAAGTTACCTTGCAGTTCCTCAAATAGTACATGTACGTGAGGTGCGCATACGGCGCGGCGGCGCCTGTTTGCTACTTACTACAGCCTGGCTCACGCTCACCTCTTCGTCGCTTGGTTGAGACTTACAATAATGAATTTAGCTCAATCGACATACTTTTTCTCAGTAAAAACGTATTCGGGAACTCAAAAAATAAGTATACAAGGCAAATACCCCAGTTTCAGTGTTTATGATGAATGACCACAATCCCTAAATGCACATTTATATCCATTTATACCATATCATTAAATAAAACACATTTATTACTTGTACACGATAAAATATTAATAAATAAGAACGTTGGACGGAACTCATTACGTCGTTTGGCCAAGCACGATATTTATGGGCCGAAATATAGAGGCTTCCCTTTAACGGATGGACGCCGGGAATAATCGAAATATTTATTATTCATATTCTATTTTTGGGTAAGACACTTGATGTGTGGCTAGGTATTTTTATTTTTACCTTGCCAAGAAAAATGGGCCTTTGTAAAGGTGGTTATAGAAAGAAAGATAAAAGTTGTAGAATCTTTTTTAATGTCTACTACAAAGAAAAGTGATTCTTTCTGGTAGTATCTAAAACTCTTTCTAGTACTAATCAAAATATTGTTAAACAGTGTTCATGGAGTTTCTTGTCCATTCTTTTCCAAAGAGATCTTCGCTTTGTAATGTGCAACTACTACTACTTCTCAAGTTATTATGCCTTGTGATTGTAGCTTAGCTTTTTTTGTTGGTGTTTTTTTTGGCATTCAAAAGCGCCGTAATGGTCTTATTGAAATAAATGCTTTGAGTTTGAGTTTAATTAACCATAGCATTTTTATACCTTAATAGTCCCACAACCACTTAATTATTGATTTGGTTTGTTAATCATTACGTCTTCCTAGCTTTTTCCCAACTATGTGGGGTTGGCTTCAGGTCTAACCGGATGTAGCTGAATACCCAATACTTTACGCGGAATCACTGTTTATCTGACTTCCACAACCCAGTTAGGATTATATATGACAGTTAAATTCATTCTCTGGGACTTCGTCGAGCTTCATTGTCTCAGCGCTTTTCTGGTGGTCGCCACTGTTGATTCTGGCTTTTAGGAGTTACAGTGATTTGGGAATAATGTGGCGAGCTTGTCCCAATATAAAAGTACTGGATAATACGATGGTTACGAGCTCGTGGAGAAATAATATCAGTCGCTCTGGTCGATCTTTAGGTTAAGCCATGCTTGCCTAGGTTGGTCTATGGATGGGTGACCACCCTTACATACCGAGTTTCCTCCGTGACTCGGAAAGCACGTTAAGCCGTTGGTCCCGGCTGTCGTTTGTCCATCTTTGACAGGTCACAGGTAGTCAGTGGCCCCAAAAGTCTGACACCAGTCTTACCAAGTGGTATCGTATTTCCCAGTATTAACTGGGTTGTGGAGGTCAGATAGGCAGTCGCCCCATGTAAAATACTGGTATTCAGCTGCATCCGGTTAGACTGGAAGCCGACCTCAACATAGTTGGCAAAAGGCTAGGCAGATGATGCAGATGATGATGGATAATACGATAACGCTTCGTAATAGCAATTTCGCATTACGTCCGATCCGAATCCGATCCGAACCCGGGCCGGAGTAATCGTAGAACTATTTCTATGGTAGTTTACGCACTAGATCCGGCGTCCGTCATCCAATTTTATATTGTAGTGTATTTTCACGGGTACGGATTGGACTCGGACGTAGTGCGAAACTGCTCTAAGAATGGTTTTCAGACTTTCAGACCACTAACCTAACGACTGTAAAAAGATAGTGACAGCCAGAATCAACGGCTTAACATGCTTTTCGGGGCACGGGGGAAACTTACTACTTATGTAATGGTTGGTCACCAATCCACGGATCAACCTGCGAGTGCGGCTCAACCTGAAGATCGACCCAAGCAGTTTTTATAATGCAGCCACGAGCTCGTCTTATTAATTTAGTTCGTTAAAAACAATGCTGTTACTTGTCATATGAAATGCGATACTATTTTTACAGATTCTGATGGATGACCAGTTTAGTCACTACATTCATGTTGCATTTGATTGGAAAGCCGATAGTGATTGATAAAATTTGTGGTACCCTTTTAATTTTAAATACTTATAATGTCTGATACTCACCGCAAAATAAAAGTTTGTTTGTTTATTTTACATTTTGAATTTACTCATTGATTATTGCATGTCCTAAAAAACCATGTGTACTCAAAATCAAGAATATAATTTAGCAACATGTTGAGATAAGAGAAATGCAGGGATTCTTTTATGCCTGAAGTAAATAGCGGACGGTCGGTCGTAATGTCAACGAGAGTAAAATACGGCTGTCGGTCGCTGCCCGCTGTCAGTGTCACAGTATAAGTGCTATATAGAACACAATGATACCCGTACCCAACCGACCGTGCGCGACCGACCGCTAGCGCAACATGCATTCGAGCCTTAATGTTTATGGTGTTTAATGTGCAAGAGTATTCGTAAAAGTATGTGTATGAGTGATTATGCTATATAAGTAGGTATGTACTTAGCAAAGTACTTCAGACTCCCCGACCCTTGCTCGACGAGCCAGCCCGCAACGCTGAGCATGTAACGTTAAATTCCCCACCCAACCTGTCCCTTGCTGCCCTCCCGACAATGACGCACTAAGTCGAGGCCCGAACCCCACAGGGGGTGCCCTTAGTGATCGTCATTTAAATGTTAATATTTTTAGTTTGTAAGCTCTGGCTGGGGGCCTTAAAGTAATTTTTGGCCACCCACAGGATCGTTCGGTTAAGTAGTCAAGCAACCTTCTAGAGTTGCAACTACGAGTGTCATACCTAAAAAAAAAAAAACAAAGTACTTCACCTACCACTCCAAATATCACTTTAGCTTTAACGTTTAGAAAAAAAGTGTTTAAATAGGAACATCCGTGTTTAATCAGTTGACATCACTGACATATCTTGGATTTGAACCTTAAATAATAATGATCATCATCATTTCAGCCCTGTATCACCCACTGCTGGGTATTAGGTCTCCCCTTCCTGGATCTATGCGAGCCTATACAACGTGTAACAGAAAGGGTATAGTCATATGGAAGGGTGCGCTACAGACCATCAAACTGAACAATTTTTTCTATACAACACGAATCAACACCATCGTGCACCATCGAACACCATCGTAATCGTAAAAAAATAGTCAGCTGTCTCACATTTGGTCGAGTAAGAATGTAGTATGGGGCTTTTGATTATTTTTTCGCGATTACGGTAGTGGTTCCATGGAGAAAGTTGTTCAGTTTGATGGTCTGTAGCACACCCTTTCAAACGACTATATCCTTTCTTATCCTTTCTTTCTTTTATATATCCTTTCTTTCTTTTATTATCCTAAAAATCTGCGATTACTATACTAGGACAAGCAGTTCGCCGTCATTGCTTAAATTAGCTTTTTACGTCACTACACTGCAATATAGGCGCTTCGCAAACATACGCATGAATGAGCATTAGATCACGTAGTAGTAATATGCGAGTACCATTTGTACAGTCACGAGCATAAGTATACAGCAACAGGAAAAATATGTCCCCTCTCGTAACCGTTTTAGCTCTAAGAATTAAGAATTAATATGTTTGCCATAATACATTATACTCTTAAAAAGCTAATTTAAGCAATGGCGGCGAACTGCTTGTCTTAGTATAGTAATCGCAGATTTTTGGCAATATTACGCATTATTATCAGAGTATCACACTCCAAAAGTTCCGCATTTAAAAAAAAAAAATACTGTTATTCAAAAACACTAAGAAAAACAGTAAACTACAATACCTCGATATAAATCAGAAGTTCCTCGAGATTTTACGAAACTAACAAAAAACAAAAACCTGAGTCTCAACAACAAGCTTCGAAAATTCCAAATTCAAACCAGTCCTTTATTTCAAAATCTTGCTTTGACGTTTGACGAAGAGTTCCAAAAACAGAAAACCTCCTTTTACAGACTACATTCCTAGTACCTCTGATGTCACTTTTGTCACGTACGGGCGTCGTATACTGCAGGTGCGAACGATGCCACCTAAGCTATTGTCTTCTTCGTATATTGCTTCTCTGCAGTCTATTGTGCTGAAATCTTTTCTCGGATAAGACCACTCTTTGTCGATGTCTTTAATGGACTTCTGTTAGGTGGTCTTTACAGAGGTCTTTCTACTTTCAGGAACTGGTGCTCCTAAAAGCGTTAATGACTACTTGTATTTAGGTGAACCAATTGTCAGTTTCTACCAGCAGAATACAAGTAGTGCAAAACCTTTAACTGCAATATAAAAATACGGCTTTCTTTGTGTTCTTCACAATTGAAATAAAGATACACTTTTACACATGAACACAGCTGAATGAATTACGAAATCTTTTGTATTGAAGACATGATTGTGGTTTCAGCCATGTATACCCGCACGCGACTAGATTGAAAATCAACCCTAATATATTAATTAGATGCGAAAAAACTATTCAGACAATGATGATGTCTAAAACTCATTGGGTTATTAAGCTATGAATACTAAATAAGCATCTCTCATTATACCAATGACTGGAGCAACAAACGATGGATCGCTGGTCAAAGTATGTTTTAGTACGCAGAGCGACCAATCAAATTATACAAAAACCAGTATACACGGATACCTCATTGTTCGTGAAATTAGGTATCCGAATATACTGTTGGAAATAAATGCTACGAGTAGTATGATAGTGTTTTGAAAACTAACTACTCGATAAAAAAAAATCACGAACTTATTTCTAAAAATTTCTTTCAACCAAAAAAAAAACGTACTAAAATACATGCGACCATTCTGATTTTTTGGAAAATAATTTTACAAGCAACGTATTAGCATCACTGTGTTTTAGTTTTTTAGTCCAAGTAGATTTTTTGTAAATCGATCGAAACCACTCATTTCGCACTATTTGGCGCGCAGTGACTGACGCAACAACCACTTTGTAGTGCAAGCTGATTTGAATTTTATTATAACAGCATTTCAAACGAAGTTTGAACCACTGCAAATAGTTGTATTATTTCTCATGTAGTCGCCTTAAAAGATATGTGTGTAATATTAATATCGTTGAAATTCATTTAAAACGAAAGAGCGGTTGAAATGTAACATGTTCTAAAACATTTTAATGTTGAGAGCTAAAATCTGTTCATGAAAATTGCAGCCTTTGAAGATCAGAAGTCATTTATTTTTGATGGAATAAAAGCAATAGAGTACATATAAACTTCGTTGTAAATCTTTTGAAGCGTAAAGAAGTAACATTAATAACTGACTAGATAAATGGAAAAGGCATTCAAAATAAGTTTTATTTTGTTGTTCATTTCATTCGGGTCTGTTGAATTTTGAACCCTGGTATTTTAAATGGATGATTCGATCAAAAGAAAATGTAACATACGTCATGCTTGTGTTTTACCGAAAGATTAGGAAGATATCTAAAACTTCTGTACTCCTACATTTTACCAGTTAGGTATGTTTCAAGACCCATGTAAGGTGCAACGAAATTCGCAGGATGGCTGGTAGCAATCGGATGAATATTGCCGAGAATCGAGTTCAGTGGCGTACGATTAAAGAGGCATTATTGTATCCAGCAGTGGACGATTGTAGGGTGATGGTGTCGAATAAGGAGGGAGGTTATATCGACCTACCGGATGTCAACTCCGGGGTACTGCTTAGAAAATTCCCCAGAAAAAATAAAACCAGGACTTCATGCATACCAGAAATTACAACCACTGGAAAAACGAGGCAGAAGAAAACAAGTTATGTTCTTAATTGAAAGACCTGAAAATAATACACTCAAAGTTAACTAATAGGGCTATCGGCCTGAATTGAACACAGACTCTAAACCGACTTTGAAGCCAGGTTGGCCGCTGCCGATGCCGGTGCAACTTAGTTCGTAAGGGGTATATCGATGAAGCAGATTGCAATAGCGAAGTATCATCCCAAACCATGGCCTACCTCCTGACCTACACTTTGTTCAAATCCATCTGCACTTTAATCGACCTCTACCTACCAATGCCGTCAATGTGGATGACTTCTGTTCAAAACAAATGTAGTAAAATAATTATGGGAATCATAGATCCGAAAAGAAGAACTAATGCATGACAAATTTAAATGGAATCCCAACATAACACAACGCATACTAAACACAGTTTGACAGATGTGCCTTTGAAACAATAGCTACCAAAGACAGCGCTCAAATTCCCTCTTCCTACAATAAAACCAATAACGAACACTACAAAAACATGAAAAGTTGAATCAACTTCACCAATCGTCACCACACTGACTTACAGGCCATTACTTCACCTAAATGCCGTGTAGACGTAATAGCTACAAGTAATATTTAGGTCAGATCCATCAGCGTGAACCAGCTACCGTGTCACAAGATTTTGATTGATAGCGTACCATGATTCGGCCGGATTTTTAGACGTATTTTTAGGAATAAAGGTGCAATGTGGTTGACTCGGGAAGGTCGGGAGGATAGACTCATTATGATGGTTTGGAAATGAGGATGAATGGCATTTGTTGTTGAAAGTCGGTTGTTGAGATTTAATTAGTGACTAAAGTGTACAAGGCAAAAAAGCAATACGCCCAAATTTATCAAATATTGTGCGCAAAAGTGTGTTTTGCACAATATTTGATGATTTAAATTTTCAAAACACTACTTCATTAGGTCCATATGTAGCTTTGACTGCTTACTATATTGTAAGTTTGTCGATAAGAGGCTCATAGTTTTGTGGACGTAGTAACTTTAGTAAAAACTATAATAACTGCTACTGCGCAAAAATAAAATCAGTTTTTCTCTTCATTTACCAAATAAAACATTTCATACCTTGTAAGGAAACCCGGCAGACCCGGTGGATGGCGGTACGAGGTGGTCAAAACTACAACCAGTGGTCAACATTGGCCCAAGATCATTGGATTTGGAAGTCATGGGGAGGGGCCTTTGCCCAACGGTGGGATGACACAGCCTAATTGTAGCAATAATATCTTGTACGGTTGTGTTTTATCGTAAAAAAATAGTTTTACATAACAACATACCTTACTGCAAATCAAAACACAATATTCGCATTAATAATTATTATAGATCATTACATCCAATTCGGGACAATTGTTACTTTTGCACGGTGGCGGTGGCGTGTGTAATGAATAAAAATGATAGTTTAATGGCTATCAACCTTAGTCCAACGTCTATGTTGTTTGTATCTATTATAGAGGAGCAGGTTACCTGACGCGTAATTTCTAAAGTATCCCTGAATGAGAACTGCTTTGGTTTTTTTTTTTTATATCGAATTTTAAATTAAATTACAATTGCTTTTGTTACTAGTTTATCCCAGCGTTCTTTTTTTAAAACCAAATGGGCCTTGCGCTTGCCCTTGATCACGCCAGATGAAAAGCGATGGATGAGATATTTATTTTAGTTTCTTGTAAAGTATAAAGAAGACACTATTGGTCTTTTACATCTATTCTTTTTGTTTTCCTTTTTTATTATAAAAAATATGAAAATTCATTAGATTAGTTACAAAACTGCAAAAAAAGGTCAAGTAGTAAGTCAAGTACTGATATAACTATAGGTCTAGGACTATAGGTATCTTTAATTACACACCACTTAACTTTATTCTCGATAACTCTCATCGATATTATTGTCTAAGTAACCGTGAAATTGTAAAACCCGCTAGATTGTAATCTATCTAGCAAGATTGTAAACTCTCGAAAGATTGTCAAACGAACATACTGCTTACAATATAAGATTACAATGTAGATTATAAACTATCGAAGTGAAATCGTAATATTGTGAAATGCAATGAAAGTTTTTACAATGTAACGCTGACATATACAACGTTTAGGAAACTGTTTAATGCCGATATAGAGACTATTTTCATCGTTCTTTGCCTCTTCATGTAAGTGCCTACATTAATTCTCATATTTCTACAACCAACCTAGATTATAAATCAACCTTCACCCTAACAAGGCACTATACAGAATACACAGCTCTCCCATTTCCCGATGACGTGACACCTTTCATGCTGGCAACTTTTACGAGCTAGCATAAATCATAGTGAGACATAAAGGTCGTAAGGTCTATGAACTCTTTGGTTCAATGTTGATGCTTTTAGCATAACTGTACGGGGTTAAGAAAAGTCGTTAATGCGTCAGACATACTGTGCGTAGTCTCGTAGTTTTCAATTTTGTTGGTTAGAAATTCTCCTACGGGAACGTACCAGGATAAAAACTTTCCTATGACCTAACTCAGGTCGTGGTATATCACTCTGTTAAAGAAGATTGAGCCAATCTCAACATCATCAATGGATGGATAACAATCCTAATAGAGATTAATTCTTATTACAATGATTTCCCTCAATTGTTAATCATGCAGGAACTCAAGAGCATTTAACGTGAGTAATTAAGTAGGATAAATAAAAGTAGCTTAATACTTTAATATCCATGGTTTACTGCCCATTCTCCTTTCATAGACAACCGTCCAGTTTTTAAGGTGTGAAAAGGTCACAGACCGACAGACAAGATACTTTGTTAGTTCTAATATTAGTATGTATATAAAAACAACTATAAAGCAAATCTGCAAATTGAAACAGCGCATAAAATCAATGCATATCACTAAACGCATCAAGGTACTAATGGTTAGCATAAATTCAATTGTTTCAATGGCTGGGCTATTGAAAGTCTTGTATCAGTTGTTGTATTCGGATTTATATGCATACAGATTAATAACTAAACTTCAAGTATACATTGCCACCATTTACTGCCGAAAAGCCTGCTCTAATGTACTGAAAAGGAAACTAATTTAACGAAAGAAACCTGGATCCATAACACTGTTTTAGGCTATCACGTCCCGTAAGTGACAATATAAGTTCTGGATCCATAAGTTGAAACAAGTTAAGGCGACACCATTGCATATACCTTTTTTAGGATGGGAAAGTCATCAAATGACTCCTCCCGCTCTGGGCGTAGTGGAAGGGAGTGTCAGACTTTTACTGACTAAAACCCATCCATGTTCCTACTTAGCCTTTTGTGTCCCAGGGCCGCGGTATCTCTTTCGAACAGTCCCGGTCCTTGCGGGCTCTTTCCTTTCTCTATATCCCTTAGGTGAACTTAGAAGCTATTCTAGTTCAAGTCTGTGTCATAATGGTTTATTTGAATTAATTATTTTGTTTTTGAGATGTATTTTGTTTTTGTTTTGCTATGGACACTTTTAACGTGCACATCTTGCTACATTGTTCTCACATAATATACCATCTCAACATGAATGATGTAACCAAGATTTTGTAACAATATTTTGATTTAAGAGAGTGTCCATGGAGTTTCTTGTCCGTTCTTCTCCATAGAGATCTACGCTAGGGAATGGGCAACTACAGTACTTTCACAGTTTTTAAGTCTTGTGACTGGGACTGTAGCTACATTAAATGTTCATTTTTGTTTCGACAATTCAAAAGTGCCTGTAACTGGCCTACTTGAAATAAATGCTTTGATTTTGATTTTGATTTTGAATCATTATCATCATCTTCCTGCCTATGGCCCATGTTAACTGGAGTTGGAAGAACACATAGTATTATGTTAGCTAAGTTGAAAATTTCCAATCCTTGTCTCCTTCTAGAAAGAAGGTGATCGCTAAGATGGCGAGTAATAGACAAGTTTGGCAGAAGAAGACATGCTGCGCGGACCCCAAATGAATTGGAATTAGGGCATGCTCCTTCTATCTCAGAATATTAGTCTTAGATAAGTTTTGTCGTGAAATAATTGCCTAAACCATACAATGTTCCGTTATTGAATCAAAATAACACTAGTGAATATTGATCAAGTTTGATAACAAAATGAAAGAGCGCCAAGAATTTGACCTGGATAAAACTTTTTACAGGTTCCTCTATCTAGCAGAATTTTGATGCTCCGAAATTGATTTGGTACAGTATAATCTTCATTAAACGTATATTTTAAGGCACAAAAATATTAAATATTATTATAGTTTGGCCGAATGTTTATGTCTGAATTTACAATAGCATGCTTTTAGGATGGCAGAATTTTATTTGGCATAATTTATTACCTTCGGCAAAATGCTATCCGATGTTATGCAAAACAATATTATATCATGAAAAGTTCTGCTATAAAGGGTATATACCGGCCCCTTTTTACATCAGAAAATCTAAGTGCCAATAACCTTTCATATGAAGAAAGCCGCGGGTCAGAAAGTAATGAGGATACGGTACAATTTTCCTTCAAAGGTCCACATATGAACATCCTAACCCTAAGGGCTATAACAAAATTCCATTTTCCCAAACTTTATTCTGTTAGCCAAGAAGATTAAAAGAAGTTATTATGAAACTCTTTTTTAATTTATAAGTCAAAGAGTTATTCGTTTAACACTGACTTTTCGTTTCTTTAATTTTGTTTTTGATAAAGAAATTCTGTTATTTGTGGTTTTCTCTGTTTAATACTTTTCTTAGTTTATAAATTGTTTTGATTAAGAAGTTTCAATTAACACAAAATACTTGTAGTCCAGTTTATTTAATTGTGTTTTGTTGATTAAAGTTTGTTGTCTAGACAAAAATAATTGCCTTTGTAATCAAAACTAAATTCCCAAATGGTTACCGATCATTTAAAAACTTAATAATACTCTTTCTAAGTCTACAGGTAGGTGTTTTATGTAAATATTGTACCGAAAAAACAATACACTTCATTTTCTAAAGGTTAGAGGTAGATCAACAATTGGAACAAAGTCGGTGTAAACAACAACTACTTAATATAAATTTAAACAAAGCTGCTAATGACTAAACTTAGTTATTCAAAGTTTAGCATTATTCAAATTTTCAATTTTAGCCTTTAATCGTCGGCGTCGGTTGGGTACCCGATTAATATTGCTTTTACTGGCGGATGGGAAAGGTAGGTAAATATTTACGTTTCTCTGTCATTTAGTACTTTTCAACCGACTTCCAAAAAGAGGAGGTTGTTTTTTTTTTTTTTTGTGATTGTTACCTCAGAACATTCGACTGAGTGAACCGATTTTGATGTTTTTTTTTTATTTGAAAGCTGGTGCTTCCCGTGTGGTCCCATTTTAATTTGCTGAAGATCTGATGCTGATCTTCGGAGATATACAATGGAACTCTTCAAAAATAGACGGCAAATCTGCAGTGAATGCTGCAATCGCTTGTAGGTTCATTGTTTATACTACACCATGACGTAAAATCACGCCTGTATGCTCTGAGTGGGTACGCAGATGTGTTCAATACACCCAGATTACGACAGTTAGATGTGTTAAGTTCCATTTAATGGGATCCTAGAGAAATAGAGGGAACTCCTTAAATTTTATAGGCTCACCAAAAGCGATTTCGGTAGTTTTAGGAAAAGTACTTTCTCGGAGTGATCCCATTTCAATTTGGTAAAAATCTGATGAAGAACTTCGAAAGATAGGCAACGGAACTCCTCAATAAATGATAGCAAATGTACTGGGATCGCTGAAATCTCATGTCTGTCTATTGTTTACACCAGTTCATAACAAAAAATCACGCCTGAATAGACTCGGTGGGACTTTGTAATAAAAGTAGTGGACTGTATTTTAAATAGGTGTAATACCACAATTAACAAGTACAACAAGATATGAAGACCGTACAAAGAAATGCCCGGAGTGGCCGGCGTCTGTGAGCTCAGTGAGTGGTAGGGCGCGCAGCGCGCTCGCGTAGCCGGGTTCAGTACCCCGAGCCCCGCGCCCTCCCCGCGGTCGTCCACGCATATGTGAAGCGCCGACAACGCCGATACGCTGTGAAAGGGTTAGCACATGTGAACCACTAAAAAGTGAAAAATTAAAACTTTTTTGCAAAATAAATGACCTTTGTTTGATCGATTTAGTTTATTTGTCACCGACTTCTGAAGCTAAAGTTATTTTTCAATTTTTTGTGTGAAGTCGGTTATATTTTTTGCAAAAAAGTTTTTATTTTTCTATAAACATAGCAGAAAAATATAAATCATTTTTTTAGGTCATTTTGGAACCGAAAGCTATAAACTCGATCATCAAACACGACGATTGGAACTGATTTTTGTAAATTAAAAAAAATATATGTTATAAGTAAATTGAATTTTTCGTGTTTAAAAAAATAAATAAACAGAAACTGGTATTACCAATATAGCTGAACAAACAATAGAAAGGGACTGGAGACCTGGAAACCCCGCTTCAGCATATTAAGAGGTCCTTGGTGATTCCCAGGTCGGATTATTATTGGGGGTTTCCATCAAGAATTTCTCATTAGCAGTCACTAAGTCTGGATTTGTGCCCGGTTGATGGCAATAGGCTCGTCCCATATTAGATGGGAATGTCCGTGTGCCATTAGGTATAATTACATCTGCCTAGCACTTCGGGGATTGTAGTCGTGATGTTATTATTCCACTATTCCTACCGCTTGACCGTGATTTTACTGTCAGGGTCAGTCAGCTGTCACTGACGATATCAATTGCGTAATACATACACAAACATTATGTCACAGTAAAACAAAAATAGATACGAAAAAAAAATAGTTGTTTTATTTAACATTTATGTTAAATTACCTATTCATTTTGTACCATGACCGTTGACATAATGAATTGTAGAGATGACAGAAGATAAAGAACACTTTTAATTAAAATCAAATTACGCAAGACTCTTTTAACAAGGTATAAAAGACGTTTTCCTCGTTCAAGAAAAAAAAGAGACCAAGTTACAGTGGATTTTGGAAGTTAGAACACTGTTGACTGTTATAATTTGACCTTTCTTTCTGACCCAGTGATTATTTAATAGGTAACTGTTTTGTGTGAATCCCTGAAATAAATGATCTTTATGATTTTATTGTAGCTACTGTCGCTTTTATTATACGTAGTACTTTTATAACGTTGCTTTACAGGGTTTTACCAAACCTTAAATTCTTAGTGATATGTCTGAAGATAATTCTTTTTTTTTGTGTTGATGACACATACGTTGATAATCGCTAGGTAGGGTACACTCTAGTCTTATTTATAAGTAAGTACAGTAATACCATTCTCTTCTGCATTTTAAATTAATTAATTCAGCCAGATTTAAATTAAAAAGAAATTTAAAAAAAATACATATTAATGAATAAAAAACCTTTTTATTTTTAATCTACGCCGATCCCAACTGAAGTCAGCGTAGTTTTCTTAATACTTATCTAATTACCTATAAGTCACCTACCATTTTCTAGCAGTAGGTATCTTTATTCACACAGTGTATCCATAATGTCGTTGGTGTCCTCTTGTATCCATTCAAAATTTTCCTTGCAACATTGTCGTTCTTCACCTAGTCTAAAATAACATAGAGAAGTGCTTACGTTTAGTAGCTAATCCCCGAATTATAGGTTCGAAGAGGATGGCGGGGTCTAGAGAGCGATACTAGCTTCCACCCGCGTACGTGCCCGCGGCTTTGCCGGGTATTTTTTTTTTTGTACAATATCTATTTAAGTTGTAGTCTAAATGACACTATGATGTAGTATACAAAGCAAAATTTAATTTAAATAAGAAAAGAAACAAAAACGATACAAACGTAAAAAAAAATGTTGTAAAACGTTTCAGTGCTATTTCAGGTAATAGCATTATGTGCCCAGCCTTTTCCCAACATGTTGGGGTCGGCTTCCAGTGTTACCAAATGCAGCAAAACACCTGTGTTTTACATGAAGCAACTGCCTTTCTGCTATTTCAGCTATATGATACGTAAAAAAATAGACTGGTTGACTATAGGAATGGTCATATTTTCTGGTTCAAAAACTTTCTGGCTTACCGCTTAGTTACTATAGTTTGACCTTTACGACGTTATTTTTCTTTATTCATTAACTTTGCTAGGTCATAACTTTATTATTAAATACACTTAACATAAGTCATTTCACGGTGCGATAATACTGCCATTTTTCGTCACGCAATATATGGAAATACGCCATGATTTGCATACAGATTAAGCGCCATGTTTTTTTGTTATTAAACACACAGCTTTTTTTTCTGGTGGAAAAATATGAATAGTAGATAATTTTTGTTCTAGGATTTTTGGAAATTTTAAGAAAAAAATAATAGAACTGACCACTGCAGTTTTGCGTAGTCGATGAGCACTTGGAACAAACCGTTTGTTTTCCATGTGTGGACAGAGTGTTGTCTCGGATTAAAGTGGTGTATATTGCAACTACGAATGTTACAATTACTCTATATTTCGTAACAAAAACTTTACGTAACAATATGTCAACGTTTTTCTCGGTAAATTCCGGTATAGTTACATTAAGGGTATGGCAACAACTTCCAGAAAAACAACGCTTATTTGAATCCCACAATTTTGCTAAACGATCTCATCATAACATTTTCCTACCCTTAACCCATGTGACTTGGGATCGGTGCAATATGTGTTTTACTTCATTTTCCTTTGTCAACCGACACGCAATCAATTTACACCTTTTTCTTTCAAAACCTTTTTCTTGCTTAAGGGGCCGGCGGAGCGTGCGTCGTTCATACAAACGTAATACCAAAATTATTCGTAAACCAAACATTTTCTTAAGGAAGTGTGTATTTATTTCGATTGGATTACATAATATCTAGGTTCCCAAATAAATATTTTGAAAGGACAATGCTATTTAGACGAGATATGAGGAATTTAAAATTTCTATAGAAAACTTATTTCTCTCAAAACTCTTGTTTAAATCAATTTCCATTCAAAATATTTATTTGGGAACCTAGATATTATGTAATCCAATCAAAATAAATACACACTACCTTGAGAATATGTTTAATTTACAAATTATTTTGGTATTACGTTTGTATGAAACTCGCATGCTTCGCAGGCCTCTTAACGATCAGGGGCCTAATTCTGCTATTTTAATAAATTTGTCACTCCAACACGATTCCATTCCCATCCAATTGTCATTTTGCTTTAACTTCATAATCTTCAAAATTCACAATGGTCGATCATTGGTCGGTCAATAGTTATGTAATAAAATTGTATTTTATTGGCATGGTCGTATTGTCATTATTATAAAACCCTGTACAAATGTTTTTCGAAATCTACTACTAAATGCGAACATGCCAGCTTTCGTGTACGAGATTACCAATTTATGACATTTCTTTCAATGGTGTGTCAGTGGTTGACTATTGAAAAGTCATAATGGCGCCATTGTGTTAGTAGATTAACAAACTTGTCAAATATGACAGATCGTGACCATTATGAAATCAATGATCGACTATTCTGACACTATTGTAATAGCAGAATCGAGGTCCTGAATGTATGTCGACCCGAATGGCGTAGTGGTAGTGACGCTGCCTTACGTTTTTGGGTCCTGGGTTCGAATCCCAGTAGGAGCAAATGTTTGTGTGATGAACATTTGTTTCCGAGTCATAGATGTTTATATGTATAATAAGTATGTATTTACAAACAGAAAATAGTATATCAACTATCTAGTGTCCACGACACAAACTTTGCTTAGTGTGGCACTAGGTGGCGCTGTGTGTTGATGTCCAGCGATATTTATTTATTTATTTATATAAATAAATCGGACAATTTGTAGCATAAGAAAGCACGCTTTCCTATCTCGTTAAAAACAGAATCTAACAGACAGATAATATAAGAATTTTAAATTCAAGGGAGAGCACCAAATCAAATAAAAACTAGTGTTGATTTACAGTCGACCTTATTCAAATAAAAATAAAAAAAACATTCTAGTTGTAACAAAAATACCAAACTGACATGACCTGGATACAATTTTTCACATTCTACTCATTTAGCAGAGCCGTAATTTCAGGTCACCTGTCGAGGCGATCTCGGATCACGGCCAAACTATTCCTTAACTAATGAAATTCCCAGCAAACTAATGATGCTTTTAAATATTTTCTTTGTAACTGAAACTATTTTCTTTAAATATTTTTAAGAATTCCAGAGGTGAATTATGTTTATTTGCTACTACGAAACAAAAGATTTTGCTTTGAAATTGTGTAATATACCTACTGGATCCTGATACGATTTTTTATGATTTTTCCAAAACTAGTTAATAAGTTGGCACTGTGTGTAATGTCCAGCGGAATATATATTTATTTATTTATGATTTAGTATCGATCCAAGCGTCGAAGCAAGCTCAGGTTGAGGCTCAGCCACAACTTACTCTTCTCTTGTCCGTCGTTCACACCTAAGGCGCGGGACAAATATAAGAAGCGTCGGTGTTTGATATTTCATACAAAATGTATAGAAGATGTGTGGCGCGAGACATACTAAGATGGCGTGGCGGAGACGTGGCGCGGGCGCCGCTTCCTCGCCCTCGGCGCACCCGCAGTTAGCAGTGGCATGCACAGGGCGTGAACAAGACGGCGAAAATGCGTGACAATAAATAAAGACTTTAAAGACTAGAATGCGCCCGCGCCTCGCCTATCCGACACCGTTAGCGCGCCCGTTCATAGCTGCGCCGGCGCTACGCCATCACCTCGCCCGCGCCGCGCCGCCGCCCGACGCCTCTCGTATTTCTTTCACCCTTTAGGACTGTTCATACTGGTCGGACAAAAACTGAGTCGAATTTGACAACATTATGGAGTTATTATTTTGATCGATATCGAGTTAAGGGCAGGAAGATGAAGAAGAATTATTCATTATTTAAGCAAAAAAAAGTTCTTTTTTTTTCAAATGGGTAATCATCAAATGACTTCTCCCGCTCTGGATGGAGTGGGAGGGAGTGTCAGACTTTTACTGACTAAAACCCATCCATGTTCCTTTCTCGACCTTTTTATTCCGGGGCCGGTATCTCTTTCGAACAGCCCCGCAGCCCCGGGGTCCCGTAACCCCGGGGTCCACCAGCCCCGGGGTCCCACAGCCCCGGGGTCCTGCAGCCCCGGGGTCCTGCAGCCCCGCGGTCTTGCAGCCCCGGGTCCCACAGCCCCGGGTCCCACAGCCTCGGGGTCCCACAGCACCTGGGTGTTGTAAGTCCTGGATTTGAAGTGTCCGAACACAGGCAGGCACTTTGCCTTCTATTATTACAATCTTCCTATCAATCAAAACGATATAGAAAAACATCGTAAGGAAATCGTCTCAGAGCAAAAATATTCATTGACATGACATGACACATCCGTGTTAATTTCTATACGCACTGAATCCGCGTCGTGGACACAGCCCCCTCTCTCTCAAAGACGAGAATAGTGTCCCAGCCGTGGGCACATTTTTTAATTATTACTTTGCCGCACACAAGAAATTATTTCTGTATCGTGGAGTCGTTTACAAACCTTTAAAATCACTAGTGACAAAACAGACTGATCACCGAAAAGACTTTACTTCGACGGGACTCTTCGCCGACAGGACACTTCGCCGACAGAACCCATCAGCGACGCAACTTAACTCTGATAATCAGACTTGATCAATCATACTTCGGAAATCGATAATGCTTCCTTGTAATTGTATAATTCATAAAAAATAAAGATCTTGCATTAATTTTTAGTTTAGTCGTCGTACACTCTAAACACACACACTAACTGCCATAATAGACCGATTTTGCTTTGCCATGTTTTTTTTAAGGTTTATTGTGGGTGTGTCATGCCTAAGTTATTTTTTGTCATGATTAATAAGCAGTAAATTACTATCTGGTTAAGCCCATAGCCTAGTGGATCAAGAGATTAACCGATAAAAAATAGTATGGGTAAAAACGTTTTTTTTACGAAGGCCGTTTGGATCCACTTGACATAAATCATTATGTCACCAAATGTTACTCTAACGTGCCAGAAGTGACTATAAATGATACTCCGCTATCCAGAGTAACAAAATTTAAGTACCTGGGTCATTGGGTCACACATGACCTGAATGATGACCTCGACATGGAGAGGGAACGCAGGGCGATGGCTGTCCGAGGTAATATGCTGATCCGCAGATTTGCACGTTGTACGACGCAAGTCAAAATAACCCTTTTCAGAGCATACTGCCAGTCTTTTTACACGTGCAGTCTGTGGGTCAGGTATACGCTGAGGGCATACAACGCCTTGCGTGTCCAGTATAATAACGTGTTCAGGATGCTGTTGGGTCTACCACGCTTTTGTAGCGCTTCCGGGATGTTCGCCGAAGCCAGGGTTGATGGTTTTCATGCCATTATGCGGAAAAGGTGCGCATCTATTCTCGGTAGAGTACGTGCTAGCTCCCACAGCATTCTGAATGTGTTTTGTGATAGGTGGGACAGCCCCATGCTGGCTCACTGGATACGGCTGCACATGTAAGTGTAAGTCTTATATATTTTGTAATTTTTTTTTTTCTTTTTGTTTTACTAACATTAGGTTAAGACTTACTAACAACATATGGATTGTATGATCTGAAATAAATTTATATTATTATTATTATCAAAATCAGCTGTTCGACAAATTATAAGAAAAAAAAAATTGGTGCCCAATTCAAACATTTTTTACCACGCCACTTAAAAATAATGAATATCGAATTAATGATTGACTAATGTTGTTTTTATGACTATTCATGTTTGATTATAAAAAAAAACAAATATTGATAAATGTTTTTCTTGTTAAGAGTGGGCTTGGCTTAATCCAGAAAGGTTTTTAGAGCAAAATTATTATAAATATAATGGGGCTGTTTTCTGAATTTATTTTAACTAGATTCCTATTTAGTAACATCAATTCATCGCTATCTTGCCCTTATTCATTAGGTTCATCATCTCATCAGGCAACTCCTTTCTTGCCATATATTATCTATTATCTTTTACACAATCCATTCATCGTTTCTTTGGAAATATATTATTATATTATATTATATTATATTAAAAGCCTATATTGTCCCACTGAAGGATAAAGGTCTTCTTTCTCTCCTTCCAAATTTCGTGATCTAGTGCGTTTCACATGTAGATAATAACTAAAATAATGATAAAAACTTAGTTAGTTGGTTAATAGATAGGATGATAGAAACCTATAAATACCCTCCTTGTACCTAGATGGGTATAAACGATAATAAATCGCACTAGATCACGTAATGTGGAAGGAGAGAAAGGAGACTATTACCTTTCAGTGGGACTAAATAGGCATATAATATAATATGATAATAAATAAATCTACGGGTAGTAAAAAAAAATAGTACCACAGACTTAAGGGACAGGCGGAGCTGCGTGCGTCGTTCATATAAACGTAGTACCAAAATAATTCGTAAACCAAACAAATTCTTAAGAAAATGTGTATTTATTTCGATTGGATTACATAATATCTAGGTTCTCAAATATATATTTTGAAAGGACAACGATATTTAGACGAGATATGAGGAATTTACCATTTCTAAAGAAAACTTATTTTTCTCATAACTCTTGTTTACATCAATGTCCATTCATAATATATATTTGGAAACCTAGATATTATGTAATCCAATCGAAATAAATACACACTTCCTTAAGAATATGTTTGGTTTACGATTTATTTTGGTATTACGTTTGTATGAACGACGCACGCTCCGCCGGCCCCTTAATATACTTAAATATATACTATAGGTATAAGATTCGCTCCAGTTACCCAATTTACTTGAATCGTATGATTAACAATGAACAATGAGTTCTGTCCGCTACAATAGTGTAAAGCGTGAAGGATGGCAGCTGAGTTTTGTAATACCATTGTTAAAACCAGTATGAATATTCATTCTTCATGGTGTTGCGCTATAAAAGAAATCCTACAAATATTATAAATGCGAAACTTAGTGAGTATGGATGCATGGATGTCTGTTACTCTTCACGCAAAAACTACTGAACGGATTTGTTTGAAATTTTGCACACAGATAGTTTATAACCTAAATAAAAACATAAGATACTTTTTATCCTAGTATTAAGATCCCATAGGACAATTATAAAACTTCACGCGGGCGAAACCACTGACAGAAGCTAGTATTATTATATCTGGTACGCATGATGACTGAGCCAGCTATGCATTTCAATGTAAACGGATCTCTCATTGCATGGGAATCTAGGGACAAAGCGGGGCCATGTTACACTGGATATATACGGTCGAACAAGCTATTTGGTTTACAGTT
Organism: Xestia ashworthii; assembly: GCA_950022955.1. Lineage (NCBI taxonomy): Eukaryota > Metazoa > Arthropoda > Insecta > Lepidoptera > Noctuidae > Xestia > Xestia ashworthii. Next base: position 12,089,389 of record OX465570.1, on the reverse strand, counting down.
TAACCCACGAATTACATTGTCAAATGTAAACCAAATAGCTTGTTCGACCGTACAGCTTGATATTATGTCGCCGTGTTCACGACTTTTTTTAAGTAACTTGCAACCCAACCCTGTTTCGCACAGTATTACGACTCTTCCTTATATTGATATTTCTTTATTATCAAGTTTGTAATAAAAGCTCAACACGTAAACCAACCGAAACAAAATATCCTCTAATGGAAAAAACCACAGCAAAACTCGTTGCTTACCTAGTTTAAAAGAACATCGTGACTGACACAAAAAGCGATACTTCAATGTGGTCATGTGTATAATAATGTAAAGATATTGTAATGAAATCTTTTTTCAGGATAAAGGTACTGAAGAGTATTTTTAGTGAGAATGCAGCGTAGATACTGAAAAGAGAATATTATAGTGCTAGCTTTTAAATTCCTCACTACGAAGAAAATACAAAATACACATGCTTACAAAATGGAACTAGAAAATCTTTATCACGTTTTCTTACGACATGTCATTTACAGGAGACTTTTTCCAGGTTTTTCCCAATGGGCTTTCCTGGTAGCTAGTTAGAAATATTCTGCACGTGCCATATTTAGGGTTAAAAATATACATTTATTTTTGACATTGACAGGATGATATTCACTCTGATTTGTCTGAAGCCTTTTGCGGTACAAGGTTCTTTTGGTTGTGTATTGACTGACACCAACGTCATTCCGAGATTCGAAACATGAGAAAAAATTAATGTCTTTCTCTAAAATTGTGTAAACGGATTCTTGAATAACTGTGAGCATAGAATAAAAAAATATTTCAATCTTTTTTTTCAGCTTGTAGTTTAGTTATGTGGAAGATTTAGCAGACGTTGTTTTTTTACTTTTTACTCTTTTTAAAAAAAAACATAACATAAAAATAATACGTATACGTATAGATCATACGTATACGTATTCGCGCGCATATATGTACGATACATAATTATATGCGCGCGAAAAAAATACCCTACTTCTTGGTCAGTTAAGTAGGTAACAAGAAAACTTAGGCCCAAGACAAATCCACTGCGAGGATCGGCCGGAGGACACGGTGGAGCATATACGGTGGAGGTTTGCCCCGCGTGGGCGGAGCACCGCCGTATCCTCATAGCGGCGAACGGCGGCGGCGACCTCTCGCGTCCGGCCCTGGTTCAATCCATGGTCCGAAGCGAGACGGAATGGGAAGCCGTCACCTCCTTCTGCAAAGCAGTGATGCTAGCGAAGGAGGTGGCGGAATGCGAGAGGGAGAGAACCTCTCGCCCCAGCCGCCGCGAGAGAGCACCGGGAGTCACGAGGTGACCCCCGACCACCGTAGGTGCGGGCCTGTGGACGGTGAGCTATGGGCTAGCTTAAAAAAAATCTAAAATAAGAAAAAGTAGAAAAAATCCATGACTACAAAAACGATAACTACGTACATAATTATGTCGAAAATCTAATAGGATAACGTAATATTCAAGGCTCGTTGGTTTGTTAATGAGTAAAGTAATGTAGCGAAGCGTTCTCAGAAAGACATGATGACAGGCCGAAACAGGACAACCGTTTTACTAATCAATTATTATCATGACATGAATAACACACACTACATGAGAGAGCCATTCAAATTATATGGATGTTTTTCTTGTTTTATTGGGTGGAAAATGAGCTGGCAGCATCAGAAGTTCTATTATTAACGAATACGCGACGTTCACGTAAAGGAGTATTGGACTGTAATGTGACAATCCAAGATTTGATCTTGTTCAGATACAAGTAAATCTCAACTGTTACATAACAGGCGAATGTTCGCGGTGAGAGCGTCTCATTATACGAACCAAGACACGCATCTCTGGTATTTCAGATTCATGTGCTTATTGTATTTATGACTTGCTTCAGCGAAGGAAAATGTCCTTAGGAAACCAGCATGCTTGAGAGATATTTACTGACGGCATGTAAAGCCAAGTTAGAGGTCCACATGCGGTACAGAAATCTGACACTAGGTTAGGCACAACCACACGATAAAGAAAGAGAAGAATAAACGATTCTGAATCGGAATACAATTAGGCTTTCTTCAATAATTCTTCTTAAATATAGCATTTGAGTTTTTTTTTTTGCAACAGGCGCAATTTGTATCGCCAATGGAAAAATTAAGGAAATATGAGAATAAGTATTTTCAATTTAAAATAAGTTGTATTTTGAAAATCTCTCCCAGGCCCAGGTTAGGGATCAAATATGATGCCTCCAGCCCACGTAGCATGACCACCGTAGACACGAAAGACAATCGACCAATCTCTTGTTCACCTGTCATTGAATCGACAAAATGATATGACAGATGAACAAAAAAATTGTCGTCTCCCTTTCGTGTCTATGGAGATCATACTACGCGGGCTGATCATAAATATTATGATTTTGATTACTCCATTATGGAAGATCAAGCTATAATAGCTCATCTGTCTGTAATTAATTGACTTATTCTTTTGAAAAATTAACAAGTACGAAACTATCTGAATGAAAAGCTATGTAAATAAGAGAAACGTGAAAATATTATTTGCGCAGCTATGCAAATAACTTCGCTGATGACTACCGTCTGACGTCAAAGTGTCATGTTGAAGGGCGTGCTAAAGAAATGTGATTTGGCTATCTGTAATTAAAATAGTTGTCACTATATGAGTTAGAGTCAGTTTCCACCGAGCGGAAAAATCCTAGCGTCATTGAAAAATTTAATAAAGGCCTTTATCAATATTGCCTTTAAGTATACAATTGTGCGCTTGCAGATTCTCGTCTGACACGTCGTCGGGTTGAGACGGCACAGCTGGACAGCAAATACAATCGCGGCAGTATCAAGCCTAATCTGAATTACGCTTTTGCTCTGCGATTCTATTGCAAATCTCGAAATTATTACTCGAAATTATATTGCAGCCTCCCCACACTGACCACTGGCGGTTAAAGTCGCCAAAAACACCGATGCCAAAATTGTGGTTAACAAATTTAATTATCTCCCACTAGAGACATGATAATGTAAAAAAAATGTAGATGGATTGAGAGGGAGAGAAAGAAAAGATGAATAAATTGTGTAAGGATTATTATGAAGGAAACAAAACAAAATGATAGTGTGACGATAGACAGGGGGAAATGGAAGAAAAAACGTGTTGCGGCGATCCCAAAAAGCTTGAGGCAAGAACAAGAAGATGATGATGGTAGCGTGACGGTTGACAAAGAAGAATGGTGTTAAAAAACCTATTGCATAGACCCCAAGTTGTAAAAAAGCTAAAACATAAAATGTTAACTTTCAAGAATAAAATCAACAGCTATTTTCCCAACAAAATATATTCTTGTAGTCTCGGCGTCAAAACAAAGCAATTTAAATACGCACATAAACTTTATTACGGAATTCTTTTGGCTGGGTGTCTAAAAACTTAAAGTTACGGCCTTTTAACCCGACACGATAGTGTAAGCCAGAGGCACAACGAAGATAAAACTTAATCTGAGTCTACAATCTTTTGTTTTAGAGACTCCGCACAACTTTGAATCCAAAGGATAAACCTAAGTACAAAGAAAAAGTCAAAGAAATAAGCGATGAAAATAAAGATTGTCAAAACCACAGGTATACCAATCTTGAAATGACTTACTCATGTTTTCCAAACAGTCACTATTCTTATTTATAACAAAAATACGAGTAAATTTGAGACAGTAAAGGCAAATTTAGCAATTCTATAGCCATCGACAACGTTATAGCTAACTAGTATAAAAAACTAACGGTAAAGAAGGCACTTAATTATGCATTCTAAGAGAATAAAGACAAAAGAGTGACAAAATATTTCCCTCAGCGAACCCTCAACCAGAACAATTTCATCACCAACTTTCTGAATCAAATTAAACGCAACAGAAAGTTGCGCCACTAAAATTGCTCGCTACTCGCGCGGTCAGTATTTTGTTACCAAGTTTTGGAGCAGGATCTAAATCATCTAAATCATTCATGTTTGTTTCGTAAGTATCCTTGTTAGAAACTTTCTCTTCGACTCCTAATTTATCGTTGTATCCAACTTTTGTTCGGTCAAAATGTAATCTTAAGTTTTGTGGCTATTGCTTGCAATTTCTTGAAGTTTCTCCTTTATCTTAAAGCCAGAAAATAGTTGCTTTATTTAAAATGTGCGGACTATTTCAGCAAAATTTTGAAGATTGTTTACGTAAAATTCAAATCATAATATTAGAATTTCAATAACCCCCGGAAGCCAGACTGAATGTCATTGTTTAATATTGTGATGTTTAATGTATTAGAAGAAAAATCAGGGTCAAACAACAACAAAATTACACGGTAACCGAAAGAATTTATAATTTACATGAAGTTTCCAGCTTACCTGACCGCATGACAAAACTACAGAAGACCATACTTACATATCTATTCTTTTGCACCAATCATCTCTATCTATTATAGGCTATGTGGAGACGTGTTATATGTGGTCGCGATCCTAAGCAGTGAGGGAATGACATAGAAGAGAGAACTCAGAGGGGACCTAGCTGCTGAACCACTCCCAACCTGCCCCTCAATAACCGGTCTTTCGTTTTCCGCGCCCAGTTTCACCCAGCCACATTTTTAAACACGACGGTCTTACTTGCTGCGCTTCATTTAAACTCCTCTTTATCTTCCTAACCTTGACCTTGGGGTCAGCGTGAAACTATTCCAACCTTACAAATATGTTGGTATTTCATTTATAGCTTCGTATAGTGCATCACCAAAACAATATGCTAATGCCCTTCGACGTAAACTCTCATATATCATAGCGTATCGGATTGCATAAGCGTTTCCTCTACCAGCTTATGACCACTTCCTCCTTAACTTCGACCTTGTTTGTCTGGTAATGCATGGCCGTACGATTTTATGATGTTTTCACATTATTTGTTTTTGTTGAAACTGCAGAGTTTCATGTTTGTTTGTCTACTTTAGGATATTTACTGTCGAATGCTCCAACTTTGAGCTCACAGTAAAATTTGCAACTGAAAATTGAAATTTTTCTTCAAGCTCTCAAATCGTGACCAAAGCATTGACTAATAAATGAAGGAATAATTTATGTAACCGATAAAAACACAAGTGAGTAAAGCAATCTTACATTTATTTATAAACCATAATAAAAATAATCGTACAGCAGTACCAAGCATAACGGTCCAAGTTCTAAAACACTTAAAGCCAGCTGACAATCAGCTGATTAACAAATACTCCACGTTCTAATCATCAAACAAACATTCATTCAGTAAATGACAATCGCGAATTCGAACACTCCTTATCGGTCCCCGGAAGCAGCTGTACCGTTAGCCATATCATTCATTATATTACTGTCGCGAAATATTATGCTTTGAACTGTACTGATAACGTCAATTTCAGTTTTGAAGTTATTTAAAGAGAGTTTATCAATTATTTTATTACGGCGATGACCTTCGTTACTGTTGTCATTGTATCCATTAACTACTTAATATGGACCAGAAACTTTGTCTTTATTTATGGTAATGAGATTTGGCTGACCTTTCGGTAGCATAGCCTAATTGGCCTTTGAAGTTCCCACTGCTGGGGCTTACACCTACTTTCTGTACACAGTACGGGTTTGTGGATGGCTTATGTTAAATTTTGTTTTAAGTAATACCGATTTCCTCATGATTTTATCTTTGAACGTTTTCGGAAAACGGTCTGTCAGTCCCTACTCAACAATAATTCGTATCTATTCGCAAAAATTTGTGAGGCGTATTATTATGAAATTTCTCTCCTATCTTTAACAAAAAAAAACTTACACGTGTTTTTCGGTTACAAACTCATTGATTTTTAAAGAACTGACTATTTGAACATCCGCCAAAGGTCGACATAAGTTCTTCTACACAGTGTTTATACATTCGAGCTTGGTTAGTCTTTCATCCAACCAAACTTAAAGGTTCTTCCTTTAATATTCAGGCCAGCTTTGGCGAGGATAGTACACAAGAAATACCCACTTTTTGAATAAAATAATGCTGCTCATACGACCAGCCTATCTAATATGACCAAAGGGGACTACCTAACTGAGCGAGATCTGATGAATAATAAACTACATTCAACAGATTACGACTTAAGAGAGACATTTCTAATTAGGAATTACAGTTATAATGATTAAAGGCTCGGTAGCTAATGGAAGATCAAAGTAAATAAACTACTGAGTAAAATCACAGATGATGAAAGGGAAGGTAACTCGGAGGATTGTATTTTTGGATAAACTCTGACAGAAAATGTTTAACTATTCGAGTAAATTGTTATTAATACATTTTCACTGTCGAAACGAGGCATCGCTTTATGAAACTAATCAGTTTGACGATGAAAAATAAATTGAATAGACGACTGTGTGATTTCGATACTTGGAATTGCAGATAATTAGTGTCAAAGTTTAATCAAAACCAAATTCATGCAGCAAATGAGCCCACAAAGTGTCAAATAGTGATTAATTATCGTGGTGAATAGATTTAAATTGGTATACGTTTAATGAGCAACGCACTGGATTAATAATAACTACTGGATAATAACTGGATTTATTTAATGAGTTTATGTTGGCACCAACTTAAATGTAAAAAATGTATGTTTACTACTAAATAAATAAATCGAATTAAAGAGATATTGAAACACAAGAATGAGAGAGGACGACGAAAATATTAGGTCAAGTTTACTGTATAAACAAGGATTTAGCTTACACAGAAGTCCCAGAATCTTAAAGAAAAATATCGAAAGAAGACGAGCCTTATGTTGTAATAACAACATTATCTGATTTCAAAATCTCTGAAATCGAAGACAATGAATCATTCGACGATGTCTTTTAATCCAGAAGAAATATCGAATTATTTAACGTTTCCCAGTATAGCATTGACACAGTCCTACAGTGAGGTGAAACAAATCATACAAAACTGTATCATTGGCTGCAGACCTTCACCTCATTATATGACATCCGCTAGCAATGTATAATAAACGTTGTATCGCCGCACCTCACTTCAGTTCATCATAGAGTGCATCAATTATATTTATGACAGTTTTTATTGAATTTATAATGTGAACAATAATACTTCTATATAAAAGTAAAACTTTATTTTCAGAACTAGGCTGATATCAGATTTTCCTTCATCGGGTGTTTGTATTCATTGATGAATCATCCCCATCAGCCCATTAATGTTCCCACTGCTGGGACACAGGCCTCCTTTCTATGAAAGGAAATCTTTGCTGAATAATTTAGCTTTACTCTGTTTTCAACTTCGACGAATTAATTTAGGTCACAAGCATACTCACTGCAATCGACAAGAACTGAGAATTTGGGGTTTCTAACTGCTATGATTCGTTGAACTATTCTTGTTAGAGAGGAAGCTATCTTGTTAAAGGGTAGGAGAGGTGGAGAGCGCCGATCTTCCTTGTGGTCTTGGTGGTGTATGTGTGTTATGCATCACCCGACCATGCGAACGAGTGGTATCGTCTGACAAACGCCTTATAGCTAGCACTGAAGCATTAGAAGTACTATAGGTGCTATTTTCTATTTGTGGTGCAACGGAAACCATGATATTTCCTCTACGAAATACCAATTTAATCTACGTATTAGTCAGTGGAGCATTAGAATATATTAATTAACGAGTGACGCTTGTACTGTTATCGGCTTAATAAGCTTCAGTAGTCGCGATCATGTTGGTGGCATATCGGGGAGATAAGGCTCTGTGATAAGGCAGTATATGCGGTATATTACCTGCTTTTGATATTGAGGGTCTTTATCTTTCACTTTACGCTCTTTTGATTCATAGTGGCTCTATTTGACGCGAGTATTTTGCTATGGAATAACTAACGGCCCCCACTAAATATGAAATTCAAATTAACGAAACAATTATGTAGCGTATGGATAAAACAAGAAAATGTTACATAAAAGGGAGTCTGAAAGTAGCGCTTGTCACTGAAAAGATGTGTGGTGAATAGGTTGTCATGGTAAAAGCATGTTGTGATGCGGAAGGAACGACACAACATACACCAAATGTGGTGTGGTGAGGAATGTGGATACCAGCTATTGGTATTAGAGTAGAGGAATACGAAATAAACGATAGATGAACAGATGATATGGTTAGAAAGGAGGTAAAAAAGGAAATGCATACATGCTGCGGCGACCCCAAATAAACTTGGAAAAGGACATGAAAATGATTATGATGATATATTTTAGAATGTAGATATATGATCCCATGGGATGGGATTATAATATTATCATCATCATCAATACTTTGTTATCATTCATCAGTCAATATTTATGAAACTAAACTAACATCGATGGATTAAATTGTAATTTCTTTCTATTTTAGAACCTTTTAATCTATGTTCTTTACTTGTATTTTGCAACAATGAATACAATATAAAGTCTTTGTTGCATAAGAATATTGATTGACGGTAATTCAAGTAGGTATGATCACACTAGCTGATTGCTATTAAAGAAGTAATCAGGTCAAATGAAGTACCTATAATCACGACTTAATTGATTGCTAATTTGTTTACTGCTTGCCAGTACCTTCTTACTTGATGCGTGTTTTCTACCGCCACCTTTGGTAAAGAAACTGTACTTAATAGATATTTGGTAATACGAGTACAAAGTGCTTGTTAAATTTTTAATAATATAAGGTGTCTATGCATAATAATAAATATTATACGGTCAAAGGTAAAAAATATTTTCAATTTATTTGACATATCGAAAAAATAATGAGTTTGGTTAGACTTAATGATAGAATTGTTACTACCACAGTTGGAAAAAAACTGAAATTATAATGATTTCATGAATGAGTCAGCAGAACTTAAAAATAAAGCAAATAGAAAACATGTTAGGGAAATAAAATCAAACATTTCATCGGAATACGATTAAGCTGTCAAAAAATGACTTATGTTGTGTTATCTGTCTTTCCGATCGTGTCAACGTAGCGTCGATTGAAAGCTGATAGTGATAGACATTTGACAATCGTTTGAATTTTGTTCCATGTGGGAAGTTACCAGCCAGCCATTTTTATTAATCGCATTTCAATTTTCGAATACTTTTGACTTCTATCAAATGATCTTTTGTATGACAACGTTTGGTTATTTTAGGGATAGATTGATTACGTAAATGTCTTCTTTAGTTATTTAGCAGGTTTGCCTCATTCAACAAAATGTTTTAGTAAATACGTTTCACTTTTCTCATTGGCACCTTTTTATACTGACATTTCCCACCACAAAGTATGTATTTGCGGTTGAAGAAATTGAATTTAATTAAGGAAAGCTAAGCAAATAAATTGTAAGTCGTCTAATAACATTATCTGCACATCTATTTGTGTTTAATCTTCGATCTTTTACACACATTTTAGAGTAACTCATAAAAATCTAAATCAAAAGTCATTTATTCAAATTGGGCCGATAAATTAGCACTTTTTCACTGTCACAGTTTACAAGAGACAGCCCTTAAAATGCGCCTTCTCTACTTTCTAGTGTTTTAGTTGGGAAGAAAAAAATGGCGGAACAAACTCCCCAGCAACACATCTGTCTGTTAGTTAAGAGGGACTAATATATACGTTTTATATAAATTATTGTCCCATGTCTGCTCGTACACACCAATAATAAAAAATTAAAAAACTTTAAAAGTGTGCAATACTTATACAAAAATATTAAAAAAAAAAACTTAAAAATATACAATATACAAATAATAAAAAAGTATAAAAATAAACAAACAAACATAAAGCCTCCAGGCATAAAGGGTGCCCCGCTTACACGTGCAATGTTGGGTTAATAGATACAATAAGGCGTGATACATACTCACTCGTATTTGGTTTACATGTAAAAGGTCTAACATTATTTAACTACTATGTTTGTATTTACATAAAATTAAACTCATTAGTCTAGTACTCTAGTAGTCTAGGCTGCTGAACATCTACCTAAGTCTGAAAAGTGTCAACAGAGCCTGAAAATGAATTCTAGTTCAAACTGTGTTCATGGGTACTAAAAATTGCTCTCAAAATATTACTCATACATTCTTCTTAAATTATGCTCTGTCAACCGTCACGCACTATCATTTACTCTTTTTCTTTCATATCTGTCCTCACGCAATCCAACCATCATTTCCTTAGTCTTCCTCTCTTTCTCCATCCATCAACATGGATATTTATCACTCTTTTAGTCACATGCGTTTCGTTCCCCCTATAGACTACAGGCCCATGTTGAAAAATGATGGGTCATTGGACCACCAGGTGACCTGTCTGGAACGACATAAGAGCATAAAATAATAAGATTCAGCACTATACTATGCCGTCACTTGTAAGCTGTCCAATCTCATGACAGACTCTAAAAATTAAAAAAAAAATACAGTCGTAATATTCTGTCAAGTTTCAACGATAAAATGATTTTATCGAAAAACAAAACTTCAAAGGTTAACTTTATAGGTTTATTAAACTAAACTAAATGATAAAGTTTGTTAAACTAAGTCGATACTTTATAATTAAAAACGTTACTTAATAATACTGAACGTTGATTGTAAAAAAAATAATTGAAATGTTTCTGCTCTGTTTTTATACCTAGAACTCTTAAGTTTTGAAAATAAACAATGAAAGTATCTTATCTATTAAAAAAAATAACGTACAAAATTGATTGGTATGATACCTGAACTGTTATGAAGTTCTATTTCATATTCATTGTAATGCTTCTACTCTGTGAAAGGTACTTATCCATATAAACTAAAATTGGAACAAACGAATTTTTTGTTGGTTTGTTATGATTTCACTCAAGAACTACTTAAAAAATTTTTAAATTTCTTTCACCATTAGATAGCCACATCTTTACCGAAAGTCTATGACTAGTGTCTGTTGCCAGTGATAACATACGGGACCGAAACGTGGTCGCTCACAATGGGCCTTATCAAAAGGCTTAAAGTCACCCAAAGGGCAATGGAGAGGGCTATGCTCGAAGTTTCCTTGCGTGATCGAATCAGAAATGAAGACGTCCGCAAGAGAACCAAGGTCACCGACGTAGCCGCAGAGCACAGTGCTCGCAGAACGAATGGCCGATGGGGCCGAAAAGTTCTGGAGTGGCGACCGCGAACCGGAAGACGATGCGTTGGAAGACCTCTCACTAGGTGGACCGATGATCTGGTGAAGGTTGCTGGAATCCGTTAGATGCGAATCGCACAGGACCGGTCAATGTAGTGACACTTGAGGGAGGCCTATGTCCAGCAGTGGACGTCTTTCGGCTGAAATGATGATGATGATGATGATCTTTACCAAATAACATAGGCTATAAATTATAATGATATCATGCAAATTAGTCGAGCTATCAAAATTTTCGTGGACGAAGTCGTGAGCGAAGTGCTAGTTCAATATAAAATTACAACAGTAACTGATAGTGGACTTCACTATCATAAATACAGATAATAACTTAACACCTCTTCGATGCAGTAGGTTAATTTATGGTTTTATTAAGGATGAAATAATAAATAACTGTCATTTTAAAACAAGTGTTAATAATGTGCACCTTAGCAACGATGACAGTATCACACGATTCACTTAAAATCATTTTGGATGACTCAACCAAATTGAATCGAAAATGAATCAGAAGTATTTAGACGTGGAATGAAATATTGATGAACGTACGAGTGAAACGTCTGATAGGAATACGCTCGCTCACTTTCTGAAACGAAAATTATTGACGCTTCAAATCTAAAGGCAGTCAAGTGATGCAATTATTGGCTGTTGATGATACATTTAACCAATCATAGCTTTTGCCTTGCGTTTGATTCTGACGCGTCGATAATTTTCGTTCCATACCAGGTGTAGGTGAATTAATTTAGTAAAACCGTTGCTAGGCTTGACGAAATCATCATCATCATCTGCTCAGCCTTTTTCCATCTATGTTGGGGTCGGCTTCCAGTCTAACTGGATGCAGCTGAATACCAGTATTTTACATGGAGCGACTGCCTATCTGACCCCCACAACCCAGTTAGTATTAGGTAACACGATACCACTTGGTAAGACGGTTGTCAGACTTTTTGGACCACTGACTACCTGTAACCTAGGCTTGACGATATATACCTATGGATTATTGTTTTTAAACCGGCAGAATAGAAACTAAGATTGAATATTTACATTAACGCAACAACATTTTTTTCTCTTTCGTTGAAGTGAGTGATGGGGAACGAGGTGTGATGTCACACCACACTTAATCCACAAACATTTTATACTTCAGCTTTTAAGTGCCGACGACGTCTAAGTGCTGATGACGTCATCAGCTAACTTCAAGGTTTTCAGATTAACCTTAATTTTTCAGATTTTTGTCTGGTTTTGCTTGGAAGTAAACTGGTCAGACAAACTGTTTCATTTATTTGATGGTGATTTGTTCACAGAATTGCTCTCATAATTAAAGTATCAACAAAAAACACACAAATACTTTATTTTAATTTATGTCTAAAGTGGCTTTATAATTTACAAGTAAAATTATTACTCTCTTACCTTCAAAATTACAAGAACTGAGTTTCACAAAGGTTTAAGTAATTTCAAGATTCTTTTTTAAGAATAAATGGCTCGTGAATCATGAAGTCAAAGATTTATTTCACTACTAAAAGACGGCTAGAAATTAATAAAATAATTCTTTTCAAATTGCCTGCCTTCTGAGTGCGGCACAATCATTTATTACAGTTATAGCATAATAAATAAAAATAATATACTAATTACTTGTTTGCTTAACTGTAATCATTCTTTATAAAATATTGCCCACTACTCACAGTAACTATAACTTATGTTTTTTCTTCGCTATGATTATGTACCTAGTTACCTCTATAATACATGTTCCTAATGGTCCCAGCGTAAGTAAATAATAAAATTGAAGCCTTATGATACCGTTGGGTAGACAAACATTATTACTAGAAATGTTAATCTGTAGATAAATACATTTATTTTGTGACAAAATACTTATGTTTCTATACTCCAAAATTCTATAAAACTCGTAAATCATACACACAGCACAAGCTCTTTAATAATTTACTAGTAAGGCTTAAACAATATGCGAACCAACAACTATAGAGTACCTCAACAATAATTTACTGAAACATTGACAAAATAGTCCTTCAACCTAGACGAAACCACAAATTTTTTTTATTGTTTTGATTTTATTTTATTAGTACTTTTTCTTGTAATTCTTTTTACAATAGTTCTACAATGACCTCATGTATATAAAAACAAAAACTGTCATAAATCTCGGCGAGGGGGGCCAGGAGTCTATAGCACAGGGTATCCTAGTTTGAACTCCTGACTCCCATAAATCTTTGTACCTCCAATATTTGTAACACCTTATAATGTATCTGTACTTTGTGGGAGCAAAATAAATTTTATTATTATTATTATAAAATAAATTTTATTATTATTATTATAAAATAAATTTTATTATTATTATTATAAAATGAATCATTCAATATCACTCATTCTTCCTACGTGGTGTGACCGTCGTACTGCCAAGTCCATAGGTCTCAAGTTTGACCCCAAGGTATTCCTCTGATTTTTCGGATTCATGTCCATATTGTATGATTATCATTTGCTACGATGAAAGAAAGCATCGTGAGGAAACCAGCATGCTTGAGAGATAATTTTCTCGACGGCATTTAAAACCCAGTTTGGGAGCTCATAAAGTGTGTAAAACACCTCTTAACGAAGCCGAAAGGCACTTGTTCTCCCCGTCATTGCGATAGTTTTTTTGTTCCAAACTGTACCTGGGAACCTTCTAGTTACGGAGATATTGAGGGTTAAAATTCCAACTTTTTGACAAGGTTTTTTTCAAATACAAGTTTTCATTGTAAGATTTTTACTTAAACACTTCTACGACGACTATTCAATCCATCCATCAGCACAATGTTTTGAGGGTGTTACATTGATTTTTACCAAAAACCATGACTTTTCACCCCATAAAAAAGTCGTTTCCCAGCAATAATTTTTGCGTTAAGTTACTTAGTTTGATGTACAGAATGCGTGGTTGTCTGCTTTGTGATGAGGTTGTTTACACCCTGTATAGGCGGCATAAAAAAACTGACACTAGGTTAGACACTAACCACACAAAAAAGAAAGATTCTTTCTACCCTTTGAACCAGAATGAATAATTTCGGTTGAACTGTCTACGGTTGCCTTAATTTCTATGAACCGACTAACAATTGACAAACTTTGGTCCACAGACGCGGTGACATTCCTAATTTCTATTGACTAACTATGAATACCGTATACGAACATTAAATTATTCAGACCAAAACAATATAGTTGCTAACAAGATCAACAATTGGAACAGAACTATGCAGTACAGAAGTTTAAATTGTATTGACTTAAATTCTAACTACGTATGTTTGAATGAGACGTTAGATTCTAAGTTAAAGTGAACCGTTTGTTGCGAATAACTTGAGAGAGCCGTAGGAACTAAAACGAAGAATCTTACATTTTTTTCTATTGTTAAATTCAATGAAAAACTCGAAGAAAAGATACCAAATGGAAATTATAACAATATTGTGAAACTAAGTTATAAACGGCACACAGTATTTTAAGTAAGATTAACAATTTAATTTAACGAAGTAACTGTTTACGTTATTTTTATTGTTATTCTTTTGGGACACGGTCTTAAAGTATTCTTAAAGAAAAAAAGATTTAATAATTTAAACAAATATACTAGAACATAAAAAGGATAAAATTAAAAAATAAACACGACCTTCCTTCTAACATCAAAATATAAAACAGCAATTTCATACAATAACGTATCCGATCAGGAGCCATAAAATTCCGCTTAGGTACAACCAACATGTTATTTACAAAGTTGCGGTGAAAGCCAAGTAAACAGTAAAACTATTCGCCGAAGTACGTAGTTAGTTGTTACGCGACTCAATAGTGTGTGAACTGATGCCGTTCTAACACATTATTGGTAGACGAAAGTCGGAATAATAAATTGGAATGATCATCTGCCTTGTGTTATTTGTTTGAGTTTATTTTGTGTTTTATCAACTACTTTGTTCGACATAAAACATATAAAAATGGGTATTTATCGCGAATTTACGAAGCGAGTCGCAGGTTCGCGGTCGCGAGTTTGAAGACGGCTTCAAACTCTCTTCAGCTTGGAATCCAGTGATCACTAAGTGTACTCGTCAAGTGAAATCGCCTCAGTATACGGACACGGTTAGTCCAATTCAATTCATTCAATTCATTTATCAAGTGAGGGTAGTTGAAAAAACACCTTCACTTTGCTGTGGCGGTACCTCCACACTTCAGTCTCCCCGCGAGCACGGCTGGTGCAATCCGGTCGAAACGTCGGGCTTAAATTAAAGGTAAATTCGCGATAAATACCCGTTTTTATATGTTTTATGATGTGTTCTGATCGTGAAAGTTTAAAAAAGACAATTACTGTGTTCGAGTAAGCTTCCAGACTAATCGGATACAGCTACATCTGCCTATTTGACATCCACAATACCGTAACTGGGTAAAATAATACCCACGGTAAGAGTTGGGTTGTCAGACTTTGAGACCACTGACTACTCTGTAATGTCTGTCAAAAATCTACAAATTGTAGCTGGTAGTACCAACTGCCCAACGTGCTTTCCGTAATGAATGGTCACCAATAAATGCACCGGCTTTCATTCGAGCTGTGTTGCTGTTAATATTTAGACTTGATCCCATGAGGATTAATAAATTAAAGTCCACCATCAAAAGTTGAGCAGCGCCTACAAAAGTTTACGGCTGGGCCGTTAAAATGGCGCTGTCAGACGAACAAGCCGAGTTAGACTGATAAAGCCTTTTATCTTTATCTTTATAGAAACGATAAAATTTTCTTTTGCCTGATAGGCCTTTGTTCGGTATTGATTCTGCTCTTCATGATAAAAGAAATTTGGTTATTGAGAGATCCTGACCTTTTCTACTTTTTTTCTATTCATCGATAGAAGTTTATAAGGTCAAGTTAGCGGAATAGACTAAAATATTTTAAGGCTTAAGCCCAAATTCTTTGTTCTTTTTAAAAAAGTACAATGAATTTGGGCTGAAACGTGAATAGAATGAAGACGTGAATTGTGGTCTCAATATCATTTACAAAATTAGGCATTTTGTAAACTGAGATCAAAGATAATCTTTAAAGACAGAAAGAAAGAAAAAGTATTTATTAAACAGGTATCAGGTTTTTTTTTGTATTTTGACATAATAATTTTTTACATAATAATACAGAATAAAACAAAATTGAAACTTGTTGCAATGTCCGAAAAATACAACATCTTCAATCCTTTAGTAAACATTAATTAATTGAAGTAAGCCATAAAATAGAATTAATGACAAAATGTAAACGGTGTGCGAATGTAATTTATTTATGTAAAATCAAGTGGTCTTTCTTCCTCTATCTATTGTTGCAAATTCACACATTAACGTGACACCTGTAATTTCTGAAGGTAGACCTTTGTATCTTCTAATTTTCGTTACTAATTAGGTATTAGTAACTTAAATATAAATTTAGCTTATTACATAGTACTGGTCTGATCGTCTACGGAGGCGACCGTATTTTCTGAAATCGGGTTCAATCTTGATTCAAGCCTGCTACTAATAAATGCCTAATTTAATAACCTAATGCCACCCGTCCCAACCCGGGAATCGTAAATCGTAATCGTACCTCACCCTCGTATTTCTTGCGACGACTATGCCAAGAGACAAATATTCATAATTTTTAAAAGAATTATCACTTGCTTCGGTGAAAGAAATCATCTTGAGGAAGCCAGCATGCCTGAGAGATACTTCTTGACGGCATGTAAAGTCAGAGGCCCATGGGCGGAATAAAAACTCTGACATCAGCCCGCGTAGCATGACCTCCGTAGAAACTGGTTTTTTTTATGGCAAAATCGACAAAATGACAGATTATGACAGATATCTTTTGTTCATCTGTTTTTTAACTCCCGATGCAAAAACGACGGGGTGTTACAAGTTTGACGTGTTTGTGTGTGTGTGTCTCTGTCTGTGGCATCGTAGCTCTCGAACGGATTAGCCGATTTTGATTTTTTGTTTGAAAGGTCAATTACTCGGGAGTGTTCTAAGCTATGTTTGATAAAAATCACCTATAACATTATTTATTCAACAACTCCCTCAATATGGGTAGGTATCAAATGAAAGGGCTTGACTAGTAGAATACTATACGCTATAATATATATCACATCTAAGATGGCCGCCACCACAAAATGGTGAATTACAGTTTTTTTTCACTACTCCCTTAATATGGGTATTAAATTAAAGGGTTTGTTAAATTATGACCCTACGTGTGTCGGGGTTTTTTTTTAATTTTTAATTTAACTGGTTTGAAACGCTTTTCTACGGTGGTCATTCTACGCTTTTCCAAAAAACACCTACGTGAATTCATCGTTTTATTAGGTCAACTCCCCGTAGGAATTACAACAACGCTACCGAGCTTACATTAATAAACTTTTATTTTAAACTTTCTGCATTTCTGCGTATATCGTGCTTGTCTCTCATAAAGTTCGAGTGGTCTTTCCGCCGTAGCGTGTGCGCATAACTAATGGGCCCGTAATAAAATAAATCAGCTTTACAAGTGGTTCGTACGGGTTGCTAATAAGATAGTAAGTCTGAATAATGTTGTAAGTAAAGATCTAGGGGCGAGATTTACTCAACTAAAAATATCAAGGAAACTGCCAAAGATAAGGTTTTCTGTTTGTGTATGATTCAGTTATTAAATATTAAAGAAAAAAAAAATTAAGTCAGTAAGTTTTGGACTAGAGACCGCGAACTGGAAGACGTTGCGCTAGCAGACCTCTAACTAGGCAGACCGATGACCTGGTGAAGGTTGCGAGAATCCGCTGGATGAAAGACGCACGGGACGGGTCAATGTGGTGACACTTAGTCCCGGCCTATGTCCAATATGGACGTCTTTCAGTCGAAATGATAATGATGAAGTTTTGGGTTGGATTGTGTGAGGAATGATATGAAAAAGAAAGGAATAAATGATGCCTTGATGTTGGATAGGGAAGAATGAAAGAAGAAAACGTATTGGGACGACCCCAAATAGAATGGGAAAAGGGCAGGGAAAAAAAGAGACGACGATCGTTAGTAATCGATCGTTAGTAATTTTTTGCTTCAGCTCCAAACCAATATTTAAACCTGAGTAGCAATACGTTATGGGAATACAATATGTTAATAAAGGAAAATATTGAAAAACTGAAAACTTTAGAACGAGTTTTGAATATAGTTTTTGTTTTGGTGGCCTAAGAGAATACAAGAAACGATCGAAAAAAAAACCTATTCTAGTTGACAAAAGTTGGAAAAGTTACTTATCAAAACTTGAATTGAAACACGAAAAGATTTGTGATTGAAATAAAATAAAAAAAAGTCACAGTTAAATATGAAAAAAACACGAATAGTTTCTGGTTGATAGCAAGGAACCCTAAAACGGTTAATTATGACTATTGCAAACATTCGACCTTCATGTAATGACTGAAATAGTTTTCGCTTCGTAATGTTGGCAACACACTAAAATAAAAAAATAAGATAAACTTTTACAAAAAAAAAAACAAATAGCAAACGAACATCTGTGACAGACACATAATTAACAATCAACACTTCGATCCTATTTTCGATGATTGGATTGTGACTCACAGAAAAGAAAAAAGTTTTTTTGTTCGAAGAAAATTTTGCTGAATAATATAAGTTTTGTGAAGGTCAAACTGTCGAGGTAGAGAGAAACTCGGTTTTACAGTCAATTTACTATGATAATCGTTGTTGTGAAGTTGTATAATGGGCCATTTGTAGAGGCTTGTGAACATTATGGTGACCGCACGCGACACAATAACAGCTCTTTTGCACGATCCATCGCAAGCCACAGACGGGCCATATCGTAGTGTTCTATATTTATATTATTTTTTCTTTGAAAACGTTACCCCACACTAGGAATTTCTCATATACACAAACAGCTAGACCCGAAACCTCTATCTATAGGCTATAAAAATATTGGTTTCATGCTGGGATTGATTCCGCGACATGCAGAGCAGCAGTCAATCGCTCAGCCGCTGTGCCAACCGTGCCGACAAACTGCAATGTATTATTATGTATTGAGCTTGACTCACGCTAGACCATGTTGGGTCCGAGCCGAGTGTCGACCGTGCAATTTTGTATGGACACACTCACGCTTTTGAGCCGCTACCGAGCAACGGACAATGGATTTTGCAACGACCGACACTCGACTCGGACCCGGCATGGTCTAGCGTGGGTCATCTTTTACGGCCCGATGTGGCAGTTTGCTTGCATTTAAACTTCTAATCTTAAACATAAAAACAAAGGAAAATCACATAAATAATCTTCATTGAAAACGAAAGTCAACTAAATGAATGAACTTAATTCCCATAAGGCTTTTTGAATGAATTTCAACTTAAAATCGTATTGCAATTCCAATTGCAACAGCTTTCCCAAATCCCTAACCAATCAGTTTTTGATTTAATTTATTCTTAAGACAGGTCAACGAATTTAGTCTGCCGAGGATCCCATCCAATATAAAGGCAAATCGGTTCAGTCCAATTTAAGTCTTCGAATATTAAATCTTGAAGACGCCCATCTCATGGTGGAGGTGCCAGCAAATTTGATTCACTGCGCTGTGGTATATTCACTTAGTTTAATCCTGAGTTCAGTGGAAAATTTAAAACATAAATTTTATACTGGAACGTTTAGTCTGTGTTTTTCTTTGGGTTTTTTCAAATCTCTAAGTTAGGGATTTAGGACCAATGGAATATTTACTTAATTTGGTCGTGTGTTTGATATAGCTTGAGGATTTACTTATACGTGGGTATTGATGCAACTCTGTTTATTTAATGTTTACCAATTTAAAATAACAACAAAAACAATCAATTTCAATGAACACAATGGTGACAGCCTGAAAAAAAAATTGCAGAACAATTTTTAGGGTTCCGTAGCCAAATGGCAAAAAACGGAACCCTTATAGTTTCGCCATGTCTGTCTGTCTGTCTGTCTGTCTGTCTGTCCGCGGATAATCTCAGTGACCGTTAGCACCAGAAAGCTGAAATTTGGTACCAATATGTATATCAATCATGCCGACAAAGTGCAAAAATAAAAATTTAAAAAAACATTTTTATTAGGGTACCTCCCCCAGACGTAAAGTGGGGAGCGATTTTTTTTTTAATTTTGACCCTGACGTGTGATATATTGTTGGATAGGTATTTAAAAATGAATAGGGGTTTTCTAAAATCATTTTTTGATAATATTAATATTTTAGGAAATAATCGCTCCGAAAGTCAAAAACAATGTGTCCCCCCCCCCTCTAACTTTTGAACCATAAGTTTAAAAAATATGAAAAAAATCACAGAAGTAGACCTTTATATGAACTTTCTAGGAAAATTATTTTCAACTTGATGAGTTGAATAGTTTTTGAGTTATATAGCACTTTTTCAAAAAAACGCAAATGATAACTTTGTTTTTCATACAAATACTATGAAAAACAAAGTTATTTTTGCTGACGAAAAATGTTGGTATTTTTAATGGTCTGGGAAGCTACGGAACCCTACAGTGAGCGTGGCCCGACACGCTCTTGGCCGGTTTTTTAATTTAATGTCAGTACTTTTTGTAAAAAAAAACTCCAATTCGTGGCAGTGCTGCGAGCCTTCTGGGCACTCTTTCTGTTGGCAGCGATGTGGACGAATTTTTCGATGCCCTGTAACCCGTTTTGATACTTTTACAAATTTTATTTCTATTATAGATTTAGTGTGAATATATTGTAAATAATTAGTCTGTATTTTAAAATATTATGAACAAACTTACTAAACAATGTTAAATAAGACTTAAAACATACAAATAGTTAGTCTCTGAGAATTTCAATTAACGGGTCTAGGACTTACGAGCACACCGAGAAGGATTATTTTTCTCAAACAGTCTTAAAACTGTCGGAAGAATTTAATTTAGCACTCGGGACTGCAGTGATTCTGAAAATCTAATTAAGTTTACATCAGTCCTTATTTTTTACCCAGGTAAGGAAAAAGTACTAGTTTCTTAAGCAAAATAAGCATAAGGGTAAACAAATCTTCAGATCTGTATATTTCTTAAAAAAATATTTACCCACTTACATATAATCAAAAGATATTATAAAAAACAATCTCAGTTTATTAAGTATCATTATTTTATCAGAGAAACAGAAAATATATTAAATGTATCGAAACAAATGAACATAGAAATTGAAATTAGAAATATTTTCAACGAGGATTAATTTATTACGGTATGAAAAAGCAAGCAGCAAGTTTCACATCGTATCAAAAGAAAAGGCACTATATTACTTTCAGAAAAACAGCTTCTAAATAACAAAATGGGTAATATCATGTCGCATTGAAATTCAACATTAAAACATTTTATAAAGTGCTAAATATTTTTATTGCAAGTCTCTGGAATTCCACTCTGCAATTTGAAATTCTCCATCTTGAATTATGCATGGTTTAAATTTAAGAGACTGGATATTAAATAACATACTTCAGTCACGAAAATTCCTTGAAGTATATTGTGGCTTTTATATTTTTTTTTAATATACAAAAAAATAAAGCTTTCACCGTTAACAAAAAAAGGAAAACGTAAAAAATAATATTATTCAAAGGATCGCACGTTTTTCGGAAAGGACACCTTTTATATCCTCGAAAAAGAGCAAAATAAACCTTATTGCTGTCAGTCCCCAACACGGATATTTGGGAGTTTCGTCATTTATGAGAGAGGTCCCCATCAAATTCGTCGGGAGCGTTTGAAAATGTGACGCATTGTGTTGATATAAAAATGACGATTTGGGGAATATACATTTCCATTTCTGTGGTAGGTAATTTAGGAGAAGTTACGTGAATGGGTCAGGGTGGAGTAAATCAAGGTTTTAGAGTGCATTGCTGGTGGTTCGTAAATTTTGGTCAGCCAGGTAATCGCTTTTTAAAAATAATAGTTTGACTAAAAACCGAACTCAACGGAGTTCGGAGGTGGTTCGGGCAAATTATTTTTCAACACACTTGCTCAAAAAGTGCATTTACGAAGCCTGTATACATTGTTCGAAATTTAAAAATTACGCACCATACAACGGACCGTGCGGTAAAATAGGTACTCTCACCTAAGTACCCATTTTACCGCACTCCCCTTTGTATAGCACCGTGCGTATTCTTTACGGTTTTTTTTTATTTCCAAAAAAAAAGCATTCCACCAAGGAGTTTCACATTAGGAGAATAAATAGGCTGACTGATCGAACCTCCTTGGAAGTGCTTTTGCTCAATACGTTTTTCTCACTTTAATACAAAAGAGTAAGTGAGATGAAAGATGTAGTTCTAATTTTCACTACGTGCATGTGGCGCCATTTGCAAATTTGCGCCATTTTCATAGAAATGTGAAAGATTGTTGCGACATTCCGACTGATAAACCAAATAATAATATGAGTTGAAGCGAGGAATCAGATGTTAATATGGAATCTACTCCAACTGATATTTTGAATGAGGTGCAAATTGCTGAAAGCAGTTTCTTGCCGCCAAAATCGCGATAGCGCTATTTAATGATTCACAAAAAATTTATAGCGTGGTTTAATCATCATCATCATCATCAGCCTATAATTTTCCCACTGCTGGGACACGGCCTCCTGTCAATGAGAGGGAAAAAGGGGAAAGGTTCCTGTTGATGAGGGTGGTTTAATCATTTTCTCGCAAATGTGTTGAAAAACTTTGTATGACACACGTGCAGAAATTGGTATTTACAAACTCGTGACTATGGTAAGCGTCTACTCATTTGTAAAAACCAACTTACCGCACAAGTATCATAAATAACTATTACAGATTTTTTTACAGTTTCCTTATATTTCGTGAAAAAGTGGGTAAGTTTGAAAGTCTAAACATAAGGGAGGTTTAAAAGCCAAAGAAGTAAAATAACTAAACCACTTGCCACTTATATTATTTTATGACCTAGTTCTTCCTGAGACAGTATCAAAATCATAAAAGTAAAATAAAATTTATCCAAAACTCTAGCAATGAAATTTTTCAATTATTATTTGTTACCCCCAAGAGGTCGTAAAAACTTCGGAACTATGTAAGTTATCCGGATGGTTCCCCGTTCAAACTTTGGGGATGTTAAAACGTAATTTTATTATTGCTGTGTCATCCCCATTTGGGGAAATAGCCGAGGAGATGGACTGTTTGTCCTTGAACCTTTCACTGACAAGTTTAGACAAAGAAATCAATGGCGTCGCTTGAAGTTTTTTAGATTAATGAGAGATTGCGATGATCGCTTTTGAAGCGCTAGTCGTATTTTTTTTAGTAAACAGGTTAATGTAGAACTAGAAATTATATAAACAGCTAAATAACATTTGTTATATGTAAAATATTAATGTACATTAATTAGAATTTGATAAAGTAAACTAAACTAACTAACTTAAACTAAAAACTTAAAAAAATATCGTCAAAAAGCTCCTCCTCAAAGCTGTCAACTGGTAATGTCCCCAAGAGACTGGCAGTGTTTATTAATGAAATTACACGTGTTTAGCAATTCTAAAACGCGTTCAAAGGTTTCAGTGACAATATTCGATACCAATGAAGACACTTACCAGCTCTTAAACGAAAATAATCAAAAACAGAGTACCTTACCTACTTCTACTGTTTTGGTGACAATGTGAAATGATTTTAGAAAAAAAACTAAAACGTATACTTTCCGGCATAATTCAGTATGTCAGACATTTCTGTAACATCAAACCGACTTCTGAAACTGAACTTCATCTTTTATGTCTATAACTTCCCAAAATGTCAGCTTACATTATTGCAAGCGTTACCTCACTTGTTTTACATTACTTTTATACGAAAACAGCCTCGCTACACAACAGTATAAATTACTGTAGGTTCTTTTTACAAAGTGCCCTCAAAAACCTAGCAAGGAGTACATGAGTACCTGAAGTATACTTGTAAAATATACCGGAGAGTGGCAAGTGAAGTGACTTGGCGCAAATCGTTTCAGTCCGGCCGGCCAACTTCGCTTTTTGTGCCAAATAGTTTATTAAACTCCTACCTAATAAACTTTCGGACTTTGGTAGAAGTTTGAAGTGCCCGTTTACTTCAATTATTAAGTGCTTTTAATTTTACGACTGTCTACGCGGACCTTTGGTGGATTCTTGGACTAAGTTTTGAGAAACGATTCTTTAATAATTGAGGACTTCAGGAGGACGGGACCATTTTCCATTGTTTTAAGGATACTTTTTTGTTTCAAGTGATTATATTAGATAGGCTGAATGAATGTGTGATTTTTTTTTCTACAAAAGACTCGACTAAGACCAGGCGTAGATTTTAAAACAGACCATTTTTGATTTGAATACCTCTGAGTTTTCTTCTCAGAGTCGTATAAGAAACAATGTTTTCTTTAAATGGAATTCTTTTTTGAAAAATCCAATTTACGACGTTGATAAAAATATTTCTCTTTGATCACTAAAAATGTCTTAAGGTATATAATATAACGTGTAACAGAAAGGGTATAGTCATATGAAAGGGTGTGCTACAGACCATCAAACTGTTCTCCATGGAACCACCATCGTAATCGCCAAAAAATTTCCAACGGCCCCATACTAAATTGCAATACCTACTCGACCAAATGTATGAAACAGCTGATTATTTTTTTACGATTAAGATGGTGGTCCCATAGAGAAAGTTGTTCAGTTTTATGGTCTATAGCACACCCTTTCACATGACTATACCTTTTTTGTTACACGTTGTATAAAACAATCTAGTAACACTAGAAAACATACACAAACCTTTGTACAACAGAAAAAAAGTACTGTGATATACGTTTTTCAGCAATTATGTTAAAATACAGTATACCAGTATTGAAAATCGCACGTTTTCTGCCAATAAATAAATACTTCCCTAGAAATTCAAATTCGCAACACTCAAAAAGAAATAACAGATATCATCAATTTACAATGAAAAATTCTATTGTTCTAAAATCAAATTCGAATAGGGAATTTCAAGTGCGAAAGACTGGCGGTTTCAAGTGATCGTATACATTTAAAAACAGAAGAAAGACATCCAGTGCTGTAATTGTTCGTTCCCTTGGCCGTTGGCGTTTTGTTAACGTCACAGCTTTGTGTATTCTATTTTTAAAACAAAAATATGCAGAGGATTGATAATTTCATAGCAACACAAAAAAAGCTAACTAAATGATTTTTTACAATCTTGCACGACAGATATTAGTTTTTTTAAATGTTTTCGTGTATGCTTGTGTGATTGTTGTGAACATTAATCAGAGCAATGATCAATACAGGCAGGATTATTAATGTAAATTTTATCATTGTTTGTGAACCCCAAATTAGACGTAGATGATCGATTCAACGTTTTCTGTAAAACGTTTTCAAAAATAGTAAAAATAAAATCTGGGCAGTCTTTGGGGATTGCCGATAGAAGTAAAAATAAAAATAACACAGGCCCCGCCCTAGTCGTAGCAGTGCTACGCCTTATGCCCCACGCACGCCGGTGGTGCTACGCCGTAGCAGATCAGCTACGAGTGCTGCGAAAAGCGAACGTGACGGTAACGCGATTTTCCTGATTTTTGTACACCCAAAAAGTGCTCAACGTGCCTTAAAAAGTCTTCACTTCAATAACCCTATGCCCGACCTGGCACTCAAAGCTTATTACACGACCATTAGCCCATTGAGCCAGTAATCACTCAATCTGAATTATAAATACTAAACATACATCAATTTTGCATTCGGAAATCGATAGATGATTAGTTGTTCCCGACCAACCTTTGAGGCAGGTGTTAGTTCCCATGATGATACATAAATAGGAATGTCGACAGAATACTGGACAATTATAGCAATCTATTATGGACACAATGGAACCTTGACATACGGAGTTGATGTTCTGCTGTTACTCGTATTTACGGTTCTGGATATTGAAATGGTTATCGGGCAGTGATTGAAACGACGCCGAGATACCGGAGAATTTTCTTAGTGTTACGCAACGATAAAAACAAAGTAATCCAAATAAACTTTGTCTTCATTACAGGTTGATTTTGAATAACCGTTCTAAAAAAGCGTTCGGTGACGATGACTCGAGTTCTTTAATTTTTGTTCACCCAAAAATTGCTCAACGCGCCTAGAGAAGATTTCACTTTAAAAAAAATAGTAAGTACCTGGATAGGCTTTTGCCCAGCAATGGGATATTAAAGTCTAAAAAATCATAACAATAAACAAAGCTAATCTAAAAAAATAATAATTTTCTTTGGAAGTAATTTCTGAATGAATTACCTGTATCACTTAATGGAAATGATGTATACTGCCGTGTAGTTTATTTTCCAGCGTACGTACATTATGGATAGAGAACTAGTTGGACACAATGCGGTACATTTTTAATCGTCTATTCAAGGCTTTATTACCTACGGCTTATGTACCTAATCATAAAACGTAACTCGTAATTTTACTTCTAATAAAAAAGCAACAACAGTTACTTACGGCCGGTAGGTAGTCATCAAAACGAATGGTTAATGACACTCGTGGGCCTAGAACGAACGCGACAACAAGTTCTGAATTCCTGTCGCGTTGACGGTCGGTCGCCCACGGTCGGTCGCCCATGGTCGGTCGCCTAAGGTTGGTCGCCCACGGTCGATCGTGTACGAGTATAAATTGTGTTCTATAGCACCACATTGCGATACTGACGTCAGCGACGACCGACTGCCGTATTTTATTCTCGCTGACGTCACGACCGACCGTACACGACCAACCGTCCGCGTGACAAAAATTCAGGCCTTAACGTAATGTAAATTATGTTCGATTTTATAACTCAGAATTCATGTTTAACTCATCATATTAATTAAGTTTTAAGACTTTATTCGCATCTATAGGGTGCTCATTTTACTTGTAGCGGGGGAAAAATATAACCTAACTGCTATTGGATTAATAAGTCAATTAAGATTTGGAAAACAAAATATTTTTTATTAAAAAAACTTTTCAATTACGTCGCGTGTTTGTGCTAGGCTCATCGGTAAAGTTGCGGTTATCGACCGTAGTCAACACCTGTAATACGTTTAATTTTTAATAAAGGTACATGTTTTGCAGCAAAAAATGGTGGATTATTAATTAAAGTTGACCTCAACGATAAACCGATGAAGCGATCTCCAATTTTGAATTTGGAGTACTTTATATTTTATACCAGCAAGCTTGTGTTTGGCTGTGTGAAAAATATTTTCTCAATGTTTTGAAATACGAACTCAGTTGAAATTTTTCGAGAACTTCACAATTATTGTTTTAAAAAAGTAACCTTCAAAACAATAAATACGAAAAAAAACAACATTTGCATTATTTATGATAAATAGGTTTACTAATTTGAAAAAAAAAAGACATGATAATCGGTAACATAATTATTATCCTACCTACTTACTTAGATAGAAAAAATAATAAAAAGTGTTACATACGGTTATGTTCTTGATTTAAATAAAACGTTGGTTACAGATGGGCTTGAGAAGAATGTATCCATGGTGATCTGAAAGTAAAGAAAAAAAACAGATTATTTCAGCGCGATCAGAATAATTATTGTGAAATACTGACACTTCCATCACTCAATGTGCTGATCGCATTGTGTGTGAATAGGTCGATTTTAGAATTAAAAATATTCCTTTTACGATATTTTCATATTTTTATGAATGTAATCGTGTCTATGGTACTGATTGTGCTTGTAGCAAAACAATAACTAAAAATATTTAAGATATTATTTTATGAATTTTCGATTAATAAATTACCATTTTTATATTTCGATTACACCGCGCATTCGTGGGCCTAAGACACATTATAATTCTGATCTGAGTAATTTGATTTTGGGACTTACAAACTCAAATGTGAAGTTCTAAATGAATATCGAGTGCGCCTTTACGTTGAAGGACGAACATTTTGACAAGTTCTTTATTCAAATACTGAAATCAGGAACTGGCAGAATGTGTATTTTGAATTCGAAATTTGAATAATTATAGGCCCGTATCCGTGTTGCCGGTTTTCAGCAAGGTGTTTGAAAAGATAATGCTCGATCAAATGCTTAACCATTTTAACACCAATAAAATCTTACACGAACAGCAGTATGGTTTCACCAAAGGACGTTGTACGACTGACGCCGGTGTCACTTTATTAAAACATATTTTTACTGCGTGGGAAGAGGCACAAGATGCCATAGGAATCTTCTGTGACCTCTCGAAGGCATTTGATTGCGTAAATCACGAAACCCTGATTTTGAAGCTTGAGCATTACGGTTTAGGTAAACTTGCGCTCAGTTTAGTAAAATCATATCTGAATGATAGACAGCAGCATGTACAAGTAAAGGGTGTAAATTCGATGGGTTTAAAAGTAAAAATGGGTGTACCACAAGGTTCGATATTGGGTCCCTTCCTCTTTTTAGTATACATTAATGACCTACCCCATTTATTTAACAACCATCCGCAAATGGTGTTGTTTGCTGATGATACTTCTTTAATATTTAGGATAAACAGACGTGCCACAAATCTTGACGACGTAAATAGCGCCCTACTGCAGGTTCATAATTGGTTTACCGCTAATAATTTAGTACTAAATGGGAAAAAAACTAAGTGCATAAGATTTGCTTTACCAAATGTCAAAAGTAGTGATTGTGACATAGTATTGAATCAAGAGAAACTTGAATTTGTCAATAAAACGGTTTTCTTGGGAATTACGCTTGACCACAGGCTACAATGGGGTCCTCATTTAACATCTCTTGCAGGCCGGCTGAGCTCAGCAGCGTATGCTGTTAGAAAAATCCGTCAATTTACTGATGTTGATACGGCGAGGATAGTCTATTTTAGTTATTTTCATAGTATTATGTCATACGGTATTTTACTATGGGGACGTGCTGCAGACATCGAGTCTATTTTTATTCTGCAGAAAAGAGCCATCAGAGCCATATATGAATTACGTAGACGCGATTCTCTAAGAGAACTGTTTAAGGAAATTAATATCATGACAGTACCTTGTCAATACATCTTTGAAAACATCATGTACGTTAGGAAAAATCTGCATTTATTCAGTAAAAGAGGTGACAGACACCACTATAATACTAGAAATAGGGACCAACTAGTTCAGCCAGGTTTTAGGCTTGCTAAAGTAGATTCATCTTTCATGGGGTACTGTTTAAAATGTTACAATAAAATACCTCCCCACATTCTACAACTGAATGAGACGAAATTTAAATCTTGTGTAAAACGCACACTATGTAGGCAAGCATATTATAAGCTGGGGGATTACATTGAGGATAAAAATGCTTGGCTAAATGCTGGTCCTGCTCCGCAACCATAGATGCAAACTTATTGGACAATTATTGTGGTAGCTGCAGAAGATTGTAAAAATATTCTTGCATTGTATAGATTCCATCTCTTAGTATTGTATAATTGCATAACACATGTGTGAGTACCATGTACCGTAAAGCTACCATTTGCATTTAGTTATGTTTAATTGACTTGAATATGCCTTGGCGGCTGAGAGAATGTCATGCTCGCTTAAATGTCTTGCTGATGGTGGCGGGTGGGTCGGGTCATTTAGTTCCCTTCAATATGGTTGAATTGAATGGCGCTGATTCATGCGTCATGTTCGTGAACGGGCGCTGTCAGTCGGGACTGGTCATCTCTTAGCTGCCGTGGATCATTTGAATTGCTTTATTTTTAATTGTTGATTTATTTATTTTTACTCTGGACGCTCTTATTGTGCACGTCTTTCTACATCGTTCTCACATATATGTATAATCTCAACATGAAAGATGTAACCAAGATTTTGTAACAACATTTTTGATTGAAAAGAGTGTCCATGGAGTTTCTTGCCCGTTCTTCTCCATAGAGATCTACGTTAGGGAATGGGCAACTACAGTACTTTCTCAAGTTATTATGCCTTGTGTCTGTGACTGTAGCTTCGCTTTATTTTTCGTTTTATCGACATTCAAAAGTGCCGTAATGGTCTAGTTGAAATAAATGATTTGAGTTTGAGTTTGAGTTTGAGTTTAAATACGTAGCTATTAAGAGTTCTATTACTCTTTTTACGCTTGTCAGTTTTCGTTTGTCAGTTTAATAAGACAACGTTACAATAATAGTACATTGTGATACAAGGGGCTAAAATGACCCATTATAGACGAGGTAAGCTCGCTCCTCAGTTTAAGCCTTTCAACGCGAGCGCTGGACGAGGAAGGACCTGGACACAAAAATTTCGTCAGTAACAATCCACTCGTGCATGTCGATCGAAATAATTTGATCCAGGACGTAAAAATAAAAAAAAATGCAAAAAAAAATGTAATAGGACTCTTAAGAATATATCTTTGTTGTGCCGTAGCCCGTAGTCGAATAAAATGGTAGCCACCGGAAGTATGGAACACCGCACAAGTTATAATAGCCGGCTATTGTGTTAGTCTTCGACCCCATTCGGTGTTACAATGAATACTTGGAAAACTGATTGGGTAGGTTAAATGGGTAAGTGTAATTAAGAATGAGAAGTGCGATGTATTTTCTTTCTGTAAAAGTTAGGCTCCGTTGCCACTATGTCGTGACGACAGTTAATCGTGTAGTTTTAAGTGTCGAGGCTTGTGTATTTAAATGGAGATGTTCACTTATAGGACGACACGATAACTGTCGTCCATGACTTTTGCTAACTAAAAACCAACGATAAATTAATCGCCACGACATAGTGCAAACGGGGCCTACATTGAATATTTTACTAATTCACCAATCGGCGAGGTGGATTAGGGCACACTCTTTCAGAAAGAAAGGATGCCTGTGTTCCAGCAATAGGATTATTTTTGTCCTATGTAAAATACATAGTGTCATAGTTTCTGTCTAAAAATTATTCTTCATTTTGTCTCGTAGTTTAAAACTCTTTATAGTTAGTTGAAATCAGAACGGGTAAAACTAAAATTTAAATGCCATGCCAAAACGCCATGAGAAAACCACTTTCCGCAGTTATTTCAAAATAAACAATTTACGAACCAAAAAACTAACGTAACTCCAAAAACAGTCTTGGTACACATGGTGACTCATCAAGTTATACATTTCCAGTATAACATAGACTCGCTATTTATGATTTTCCCGTACAATGAGCCATCAGCATAAACTGGTTTTGTATGGCTTGATTGGTCGTGGAGCGTACCTAATAAATACACTGTTTTTTCGCATTGAAATAATCTTTATTGTTTTATAGTATGTAAGTCTACTGATATCTGTATTTGACTACTTGTAATGACACCTTTTACGTTTATACCAGCAAATATATGCACATTATAAAACAGATGTACGTACAATGGAAAATTTACTGACAAAACTTTAGTATCTGTGGGTAGCAAAACACTACTTATTAGGCAAATTCAACGTTAATTCCAATACATACATAATTATACTTCGGTCTATTTTACGTAATTCCGTCCATGTACGTCATTTGGCGTAGATTGTGAATTCAAGTTCAGATTGGGAATAGCTATTTTAGAACTTGTCCCACAGTGTTCGACGATGCAACGATTTGCTGTCTATAAACGCTGTTATAGAAGGTCCCATTTCAGTTATATTATAATTTTTCAGAATCGGATCGGTTTATACCGTTTACAGTCAAACTTACAAAACTTTCTATATTTTTAATTGACTTTTAGAAAAGGAGGTAATGTATTCGACCAGCATCTTTTTTGTGTATGTACTGATTTCTCCGTGATTACTGGTACGATTTAAATGATTCTTTTTTTATTTGGTAGACGAAGCTTAAGTATTGACTTTGTTACCCTCTATGCATTTTGTCTTCCTCGTCTATGTTAATGATGGGTTAACAACTTCTAAATACAATGCAATTAATACTTGAAAGGATAATGGCCGTTCATACAGCCCGGTAATAGCCTCTTTCCGCTGTATTTTTGGTGCTGTAGGGTAAGAAACACTAGCTTCGCTTTCCGCTAATAGTTGACGGTGGGGCAATAACGTTATGGAGGATGACGATACAAATTTCATTACCGCCATTATCGAAACAAATATCTGGCTGAATTACACAAAAAAAAAAAATGCAAAACGTCTTGTTTTTTTTTGCGTTTCATGACAATTTTTTTATACGAATGACGTCTCCAGATTTTTATATGAGTTCGTTTAGACTTGATGGTTCGATGATTTACACATGCAAATATTTTATACAAACTGTGCTAAGATTACGCCTATTACAAAGTGTTTTGTTTGTTTTTTTTTATCAGTGGTGCATCATTGACAAGACCCCAAATTATGTCTTTTTTGGTTGTGGGTACAAACGAAAAGACGCACTTTATTTTTTAAAATTTCATTCAATTTCATAACAAAATGGCCCAGACAAAAAAATATGCAATTGTGATTTAGTAGAATGTGACTATTATAAGGTGAAGACAGACACGAGTTCAAAATTTAACAAACGCAGTCAGTATTTCCAGATATTTATTTACAATGGCAGGAGAATGATATGTCTTGCCCTTGTCCAGATTTATTTGAAGTCAGCGCAGCATGTCTTTTCCATACTTCTCTATAACTCGACATCTCATCAGACACCTCCTTTCGTGACCTTTTCTTTCCCATGCGTGTAGACGGAAACCATAGACCTTTACCAGAGACAATTCCAAATACCAAATTTCCTAATATACTAGTACAAACAATTATACTTTTCTGTAAAACACAAGCACTGTTAGAGATTTAGAACGGTCATAGACAGCTACAAGAAACTGAACGTCTTCAAGCCCCGTTACCCAGATTCAAAGGAAAATCAATTCGGCCTTGACATAACGACTAACACACACACTAATACCTACTGGTGTTACATAGAACAATTATGTTCAATACAGGGAAGGGCGCCAAGAAGCCCCGATCTAGGCCAATATCTTCCATTGTTAGCAGTGGTGGAGTATCTATTACTTAGAAGAAATTCTTGTGTATTTCTGATTACTACAGATTATAAGTTAACTGACGAGCCACGCTTTGCATGGGTTTTAAGGGGCCGGCGGAGCATGCGTCTTTCATACAAACGTAATACCAAAATAATTTGTAAATCAAACATATTCATACGGTAGTGTGTATTTATTTCCATTGGATTACAGAGTATCTAGGTTCCCAAATATATATTTTGAACGGAAACTGATTTAAACAAGAGTTATGAGAAAAATAAGTTTTCTATAGAAATTTGAAATTCCTCATAACTCTAGTTTAAATTAGTGTCCATACAAAGTTTGTTTACAATGTTTGATTTACAAATTATTTTGGTATTACGTTTGTATGAAATACGCATGCTCCGCCGGCCCCTTAAGATTTGACCTGAAATCGACTTTTACATCGATAAAAATGATCCGGAATCATCATCTGCCTAGCCTTTTCCTAACTAAGTTGGGGTCGGCTTCCAGTCTAACCTAGCCGTATGCCACCTAAATACCAGTATTTTACATGGATCAGCGGGTCATACCCTCAGACTGGTTGACTTAGAAACAATATTTAGGTACTTACTAAGTATTCATTTTTTATATTAGCTAAGGAATTTAATAATACCGATTGAATTGTATGAATTATCACTGTTACACGACATTCAATAATAGGTACAAACCACAAACCTACAAAGTATCGATTAGTAGACCACTCTAAAGTACGGTAAACGCAACGATCATACAAAAACACATCCGGGGTCAAAGTTTAGTATTCTATAGCGTAAAAACTATATAATACATTATTAAAGTACCTGTTTTAGCAAATTTTTTTTTTTTTTTTTTATGTAGGGCATCTCGCAGTTCAGTCTACGACGACTGGCTTCTGCTTAACCGGGCAAGTCTTGTGGATGCCTTGAATTTAAGGCCTCCAGCCAGGGCAAAAATGACTAAAAACTAAGCGACAGCGCTCTAAGGGCACCCCCTGTGGGGTACGGACCTCGGCTTAGGGCGTCGCTGGGGGCAGCAAAGGGACAGGCTGGATCTGATTGTCATTAATTAGGGACTGTTTTATTGTCTGTCTGTCTTACCCACACGGTAGCGGAAGGTACGGTTTGACAGAAAGTCTCGTAAGATGAGCACGAGACGGTCAGGCACACCGAGTTGGTATAGCTTATATAATAAGCCATTGTGCCAGACCTTGTCAAAGGCTTTCGCTATATCGAAATACATCACGCACGTCATCGCTCCGCGCTGGAAACCAGCGCTAATGTGTTCAACGATGCGGTGGACTTGATGTATGCAAGAATGTTCGGTCCTGAAGCCGAACTGTTCTATAGGGATGAGGCCCTTTGTCTCGGCATAATCTCTGAGACGCTTATAAATAAGCCTTTCATAGATTTTGCCGAGAGCACTCAGGAGACTGATCGGCCTGTAGCTCGAAGGCTGGGCTTTCGGTTTCCCAGGTTTGGGAATACCTATAACAGTGGCCTCTTTCCACGCTTGGGGGAACATATTGTTGCTCAGGGCGCCATTGAAGATGGCAGCCAGAAGGACTATGAGCCGGGCGGGGAGGGCTTTAAAAACTCTATTAGTGAAGCCATCGGCGCCTGGGGCTTTCCGAGACTGTAACTTATCTATGATATCTTTGACCTCTTCCGGGGTGATGACGGGGAGAGGGTCATCGGGGTCTTCTACAGGGGGAAGCGAAGCTCTACGTTCGACTTCTGCATCCACCTCATCAAGGTGCTGCTTGTCTACTGGTAGAGTGCTCGGTGAACATTGGGATTCCAAACTGTCGGCCAGACATTCTGCTTTTTCAGAGTCGTCAAAAGCGACGCTCTTATCGGGACGGATGAGGGGTGGAGAAGAAACCTCTTCCGAGGTGCGCAACTTCCTCTGAAGCTGCCAGAAAGCTAGGTGAGTGGGCTCAAGTTCGCTGAGCGTTTTGTCCCATTGACTCGAACGAAACTCACTGGTGCGTTTCTTTACAGCACGCTGTAAGGAACGCATGTGAATCTTGTTCGCTTCGCAGGGCCAAGAGCTGTAGGCACGTATAGCCGCATTCTTCTCGCTTATCAGTTCACGAATTTCGTCGGGAAGTATCCAGCGTTGATCGCTCATCGCTGGTACTTCTCGAGAACAATCCTTCAGTACGGATTGTACGTGTTCTGTAAACGAGTTGATTGCGGCCTCGGTGTCTGCGACAGAGACAATATGGTCGGGAATACCATCAAGAAGCGGTGACGTTTCGGATTTCAGCATATCGCTTACTTTCCTCCAGTCAGTGGTGAGAGTGGTGGGAGGGGGTTGGCTGGGGTCAATGATACCCGAGCGAGGAATCAAGTGCATGAGCACTGGACGATGGTCGGAATGGAGCTCGTGTAACGTCTCAATCAAGTGTAACCGAAGGTTCACGTTCTTGAGCAGCGCTATATCGAGCACGTCAGGATGATAGCGTCGGGATAATAGGTGTGCTCGATAGGAGCGATCGGGTCAAAGTTGAGAGACAGACCTAGATCGTAGAGGACTTTCCCTCTCGGGTTCGTCATTCTACTGTTCCAGGCTGGGTGTTTGGCATTAAGATCGCCCGCGATGATCACGGAGTCACTTAAGCCGAAAAGGAGGGTGAGATCATTAACCAGGAGGTTGTGATCTTCCGACGTGTTAGAAGGGGCCAAATAAGCAGACACTAAGTGGATCGGTTGATGACCGGTCATAGCTAGCCGACAGATTGAAACCTCAAGTAGGGACTTTAAAGGAGGGGGGTCGATAGGGATGCAGTGCAGTTCCTTGCGAAAGTAAATGAGAGTGCCACCCTTGTGGCAACGTAACCTATCATTGCGAACTAAACGGTAGTTTGCAATCTTGGGGTCGCGGTGGCTGGGTTTAAGGAAGGTCTCCTGGATGAGGAGTACATCAACGTTGTGGTCACGGAGGAAAGAGGCGATCTCGTCGCGTTGACCTCTCATGCCGTTGGCGTTAAAGTAACCTAATCTAAGGGACCGGGGTTGGGTGCAAGAGATTCCGGGTGTAATATCCATTACGGTGCGAAACTAAGGTTGCTTAAGGCTGACTTGATGACCGGATAGGCATCAATGATATCAACTACTTGCTGAAGGTCCGTTGCAGCCCTGAGTTCGGCCACCATGCGGTCGGCCTCAGGGGTGCAAAGGGGCTGATACTTCATCAAGTATTTGAGGTTAGATTCCTGTGAAGCAGGAGCGCGGGTTGGAGCGACGGGAGCGCGGGTTTGAGAGACGGGAGCGCGGGTTTTAGGAAGGGCCTGAGGGGCGACCACGGGAGTGGGCGCTGGTACAGGGTTTTCCATTAGACCGGGCATGGGGGGGTTGGGTTGGGACTTCGCGAGGGCTGGGAACGCTTGCTGATGGTTCAGCATGTTCCATGGGGAGGGCCTCTGCGGGCTGAGACGCTCGGGGAGGACCTTGGAGGGGACTTGAAAAGAAGAGGGAGCTTCCCTCTGCTGGCGTTGGTTGGCGCGATTGGCCAACTTACCAGCGGACTGTTTGGGGGCTTTGGGACAGCCCCTGTAGTTAGCCGGGTGGCCAGACTGACCGCACAGGACGCAACTAGGCGGCTCTGTGCAGAGATTCCTGTCCTTAGGACGGGTGCAGTCTGCCGTGGCATGATCGCCGAGGCACTTTACGCACCTATGCGGTGCGTAGCAGTGCTTTTGGCTGTGGCCATAAAGCTGGCAGCGATGACACTGCCCGACGACTTTGAGCTTTTTAGGCCTCTCTATAATGATGCCCGAGAGCGAGCATACTGACCGGACTTTGGGTTTTAGCTAATACTAACTATTTCATTACGTTTGTGGACCTCGAAGAGTGACCTGTAGGTGTAGATAGCTATACACCCACATTAAGCCAGTTACAGTTTTAGGGCGAGCCTATTTTCATCAACCGGACACAAATTCAAACTCCGTGGCTGCAATTAATAAATGGGAAAACCCAATAACCCTTTGCCCGACCCGGGAATCGAACCCACGACCTCTTGCTCAGCAGTCGTGTTTGCGGAGGCTTTATAGCATAAGCATAGCGTAGTCAGTCTATAATGTTGTTACTGCTGGAACACAGGCTCTCTATAAGAGAGAATCAGCTGTAATCGACTACGCAGGCTCAGTGCTGGTTGGAAGAGTCACATGTCGAATCAGAAATGAAGACATCCCCAAGAAAACCAAGGTTGTCGACGTAGCCCGAAGAATTGCCAAACTTAAGTGGCAGTGGGCAGGGCACATTGTTCGCAGAACGGATGTGGCCCTGCCCGATGTGGCTGAAAAGTTCTGGAGTGACAAACGCAAACCGGAAGACGTTGCGTTGGAAGGCCTCCTACTAGGTGGACCGATGACCTGGTGAAGGCTGCAGGTACCGCTGGATGCGATTCGCACGGGACCGGTCAATGAGGCGACACTTGGAGGTGGCTTATGTCCAGCTGTGGACGTCTTTCGGCTGAAATGATGATGATGATGACATTCATTCATCATTCATCTTGAACTATTAATTCGAAGACATTTGATGACATGTCTTCGAATTAATAGTTCTAGAACATTCACACGACGATTTCCTTCACCGTTTTGTTGTTCTTTAATGTTGTATGTTTAGTGTTAATAACTTATGGGATTAGTCATGAAGGAAGGGACGTAAAATATCATGTCATCAATGATGTAGATATAAAATATTTTATGAGCGTGTTACTAAGGGGCTTTTATGTGTTAGGATAAGTGGTCACTGGCGCCTTTAGACAACACCAAGGGGTTTACCTAATGGAAGTAATAGTACCCTTAATTAAGCCGAAAGGCACTTGTTCTCCCTGTCAATGCGATATTTTTGTTCTAGAGTCTAGACCATGAAAACTAGTATGTTTTTCATAAACAAGTGGTTGGATCATAAAATATTGGCTTCATGGATTTAGGTCGTTCCAATTAAAGCTTAAAATAAACACAAATTTCCTTGGAATTTCTATTTCCCATTGAGCAATACCACAAATATGATAACATAAATATCTGTCCGTTTGCCTGAAATCCATAAAAATGCTAGGCCATAAACTAGAGCGGCAATCAAATCAATTGTTCTAACAAAATGAGCTATTGTTGAAACAGAAACACCCTGTTTTTTTTTTTTAAATAAATACCCTGTATTGATTTCTGATATTGTGAAATTAATTGGATCAAACATTTTTTTGTTGAAAGTTGAGTGAGGAAAATGAAAGTAATTTGAAACGAATGTGGTTATTGCATAACAGTGGTTCTGTAAATAGATTAAGGTACACTTTTGCTAGTCTTCGTTTTATTTTTATGAGGGTCTTTTTTTATTTATTGTGTTTATTCATTAGACATGTTTATTAAATTCTTTGACTTATGTCAGCAAGCAGATATATCTGTAAAATAAATAAGGCGGTTAAAAACACAAGTTAGCAAATTCCAATTTTTACTACAAAAGTTATCTAAAGATTGAAAATTCGGCCCTGTTAATAATCAAGTTATTAGACCACTTTCAACATTTCCATGCAGTAATAAATCCTCGAAAGTTACTGTTGAAATCTGACTCATGTAGCGTTGTTTGTTATAGATTTTACTCATGTAAGTATTTATTTTACTTGAACATAAGCCATAGCCCAATTATTTTAGTCGAAGATACACACTATCATATCATGCAATTCA
This sequence comes from Xestia ashworthii, assembly GCA_950022955.1. Classification (NCBI taxonomy): domain Eukaryota; kingdom Metazoa; phylum Arthropoda; class Insecta; order Lepidoptera; family Noctuidae; genus Xestia; species Xestia ashworthii. The sequence goes on along the minus strand of OX465570.1, from coordinate 12,050,813 downwards.
GTCAACACTATCATTCTCCAGCTTTTATCCTAATAGTAGGGTTCAGCGCAGCGTGTCTTGTTCTTCCATACTACTTCATATTCATAAACTTCGATCGGTCAGTGTACTCAACAATATGAACAACTTTTACTATTGGACCAAACCTGAAATCGCGAAAAAAAACTGCTGTTCAGTACATTTTGACCAGTTAGGCCAACGTATCCCAAAGTGGGCGATAACGCCCCCTTGTGGGCGCTGCAGGCCTAAAGGGGGCAGTAAGAGACCCAGAAAAAAATGGGGGCGATGTGTAGAGGCTTAGGGGGCGATTTGTAATTTCATCTGGGAGGACTCTTAGACACCGACTGAGCTCTCGATTCTTGACTTCAACTTCTGAACATCAACTAGTATTAATTAAGAGATTGCTCAAACTAACTCGGTTCGATATTTTTCCCCGTGTAGTTCATAATATATCTGTCCTGTTTTATTGAATAAATAAAAGCAAAATAATTAAACATGGAATAAAATTATATAATAAATTAAAAAAAATACATTAAAGTAATAATTTAAATTAAAGCTATAATAGCTAGCTAAGCTAACATAACAGTTGTTAGTTTTTAGCAGTTTGTTACTTGTTGTGTTGTTTGTTATTTTTTTAATTTGATTTTTTAAAATTTTACTTTAGAATTTTTAAGGAATTTTATTTTAATAGAAAATGGGGGCGCTAAAAATAATTTATCCTCAAAGTGGGCAGTAGACAAAATAAGTTCGGGAACCCCTGAGTTACGCGAACATTAATGTACTGAACAGCTGATTGCCAGTCGCTCAATATTACTCGCCATCTCATCATTCGTCTTCTTTCAAGCCATATCTTATAGGATCACCATGTGTAGTTTGACTAGCTCTTTATTTAAATACTCGATAAGGACAGCCTATCTATCGTAATTTTAGTATTCTTTAAACTTTTCTGACCAACATAAAATAGAGGTTAGACTATTTTCACGCTCTCTCAATATTCTATTCAATACTCATTAAATAACTCCATAATACTCGTAATATCATCAAATTACGAATTCTAGAATATTCGATGACATTCAAATAATTGATAAAACCTAATCAAAACTTATAATACCAGTTACCTAAACATTTTCATCTAAGAGACAAACGGCCTTATGAAACCTAATGGAAAGTTTCTAAGATTTTGGTAAAGTCTCCTTTTAGCCATTAAGTTGTGTAAGTCGACCTCATAATATATAACTTGCCCACCACTTTTGTCATCAATTATCCTAACTATACTAACGAATACTATAAATGTTAAAGCATGTTTGTTTCTTACTTTTTCACGCCTAAACTATTGAACCGATCATCCTGTTGCTTATACGTTGACAAATGCACGGAAACGGACTTAAGAAATGTTTCATCCCGAAAAAAAATAGTGTTTTAGGTAAATAATAATAACGTTCTTATAATATTAGAAGCCACGTGTCTTTCGAATCATGATTAAATTATTATTATTACAAGCGATTACAAGCCAAAATTATTTATTATCAAATTCTAAAGCCGCGGGCAATAGCAAGTTTTCAATAAATTGGAACGTCACTCAGATTGAAAACATGTAGGTAAGACCTGTCAAAAAATAAAAAGATTGTATTGTTGTATAATAATATCATGCAAAAAACATTAGAATTGTAATCCAATTACGAAGTATACCTACGTATGTGTACGAGTATAAGCACGGATGTCGAAATTTGAAAAAGGAATCGATGAAATGTTTAATATCCTGCATTAAATGTATTTTTTGGGAAGCAATTTCTAAATGATTAATAATCTTCCTCGTGTTAAGACTGTCTTCGTCATCATGATCATCATTTCAGGCGCAAGACGTCCACTACTCAATATAGGCCTCCCTCAAGTATCGCCATGTTGACCGGTCCCGTCTCCAGTTCTATTGATAAATTCACGTCAGTAAAAACTACAATCCCTCTCAATGGGAGCTGGTTTGTGCTGCGGGACTGTTTGAAAGAGATACCGCGGCCCCGGAACGTAAAGGGCGAGGAAGGAACATGGATGGGTTTTAGTCAGTAAAAGTCTGACACTGGATCCCGCTCCGCCCAGAGTGGGAGAAGTTATTTGATGATTACCTGAAATAAATAAATAAAAGGGAGCAGGTTTGTGTCCCAGCTCATGCACTCAAGTAGATTCAGCTATCTTGTTATCATTACTAGAAATTCTCAAAGATTTTTATTTCATCACTCATTTCCTCACGACTTTGATCGCTAATCTTACTAACATAATTAATAAAATTATGCCAATCAATTAATATTCAGTACTCTATTATCATATTCATGAAGGTTTGGTGTAAAAACGTAGTAAATGACTTGTTTTTCTGCTCCAATTTTTGTTAACTTCTTTTGTTAAGTTTAATTAATCCTGGCTTGACTTTTAAAGTAGGTAAGTTCTTTTGACTCCGAGATTAAGGGAAAAAAATCATAAGCGTGGATTACTGAATTTGTCAAAACATTTCTACGTTTAATGTTCGAATATAGGTATACATATGGAGGTATATAAAGACTAAAGGCACTATATCAGTTGCGAGTTTTATATCATTAATGCCCGTTTTCACCGACATCCCCTATACTACCACTTACGTATGGGACTCTTAGCTTAAAAGCTCCCCTAAACTAGCCTCCAAATAAAATTTTGTTTCACCATCATTTCTGTCACCTAGCTAGGGGATACATAACTATGTGACGTTTGGTTTGCGATAATAGAGACTGATTCGTTATTGAACATATCGATACTTTGAAACATGACAATTTTTTATTAAATTCTCTTAATATACACCCAAATGGATACAGTTATTAATGAATCATGGTCAGATAGCAATATCAGATATGATTTCGTTCACATTTATAATTAATTTCATTTTTTTTTAATTTACTCTGTGCAGCATACAATAAGACTCATCATCACCTTGCGTATTATCTGTGCTCATATTACTTAGTTTTTGACTCTTGTCGCAGGTAGTTCGTGAGATTTAAATTGATTGTTGCGTGTTCAGCGTCACGTGTTGTTTTTCGAGACCAAATAAAATAAATATTTAATCTTTTGTACATTTATGGACATGTACCCCTTCCTATTTCTAAAGACCTCTGTATCATCTGCCCCGTAAAAATACACAGTACATTTATTTTTATGTGTTTTATTTTGTAATAATCGTAATAATCAGATTAATTTCATAATTTAAGGTGTTGTGCTTTCACCTGGTGATTGTATTTTCACATATGTACCTAAAATCAATGCACACATAAAGTATCGTCGAAAAAATACCATGTTACCATGAAAAAAGTACCACGAGGTATCATTTATTTTAAGATCAAGGGACATAATATGTATTTCGTATAATCTAAAATGAGATAAGTACTCACCTATTGGGTGTCAGAAAATTCTAAGGCGTGTTTAATCTATTCCAACAAATATTACACTGAAGTTTTATTTAACCTAAGTATAATATCTCCGATAAAATTAAGTTTCATAAAAATATTGATGTGATTTGGTCGTTTGCGACATATTTTTGATCTACGGCTGTTATTTACGTCTATGGTATTGAATATTGTAAGAAAGGTTTCTAAACTTTCAAATATTCGTTGAAATCAGAATCCATCTTCGTGTTTTGAGAGATCACTTACGTTATGTGCCGGTTTATGGGGCCAAATTCTGACCACCCAAATTTAGGGGACCTTTTAGCATTTAAGTGACCCCTAAATGTTGGTGAAACAGAAACCATCCCCTATCGGTCCCCTATCTATGCTTAGGGGGTCCCATAAACTTAGGGGATAAAATCTTAGGGGATGAAAACGGGCGTAATGCCCGTTTTCACCGACATCCCCTAAGTGTATGAATGGCACAAAACACTTTCAATAACTAATAGAAGGATTTTGAAAAAAATCTCAATTCCTTGCCTAGGTCTGCCTAGCCTTTGCCAACTATGCTAAGGTTGGCTTCTAGTTTAACTAGCTGCAACAGAATACCAGTATTTTACATGGAGCGACTGCCCATCCGACCTCCAGAACCCGGTTAGTAAATAAACCCGGTAATACGATATCCCTTGGCAAGACTGTGAGAAAGTTGGGCCACTGACTACCAGTAACGACAGCCAGGACCAACGGCTTAACGTGCTTTTCGAGGCACGGAGGAAACTCTATATGTAATCGTTGGCAACACACCCACCGACCAACCTAGGCAAACGCGGTTTTATCTGAAGATTGACCAGAGCGACTGTTATTATTTAACCTCTTGTTCCTCAATCCATTGCCTCATATGTTTGATAAATATATCTGCTCAACAAATTATTAACGCAATGAATGCTGATCAATTGTCAAATAGACCGACATAGTAGGAGTACAATGCAATTTTTCCATACTAGCGGACGTAACGCGGTTTGACCCGCGTAGTTCCGGTTCCCGTGGGAGCACGGAGATAAAATATAGCCCTTGCTGGTATCTATCTATCCATTGCTGAAAGAGTTTTTCAAATCGGTCAAGTAGTTTTTAATGTTATTCGTTACATATCTACATAAAATATAAAAAAATCAAATCTTTCCTCTATATAATATTAGTACAGATTTGCGTTACTTGTATTGTTCACTTGCACGTGGCCCGATTTAAAATCAGAACACTTTCAAGCTTAGCGGCTTTGCCGTGATTCGGCAATCCTCAACGGTAACCTCCAACAATAATTGGGCTTAATAAAAATTTATGGGCCGACGTGAAGGAGTAGCAAGTCAGCGGAAACTCACGAATTTTGTGCTTATCTAATATTCACTGAGGCAACGCGCTACTGGGGTGAAAGTCCTAGGTATTCGTTTGAGTGCGTAAAGATTGTTTAAGGTTAATTCTAAGTCGGATTGGTTTTTCTCTTTCTGGAATATTAATCGTTCTTCAATTTGTAGTTATTAGTACAAAATATATAAATACAACTATCTGAATAACTCACAACACTGTTTATACTCGTATGACCTCTAAAACCCAGTAATAGCCTATTCCTTTTTTGTCAAGTTATCACTTGTTTCGGTGAAGGAAAACATCGTGAGAAAATCAACATGCCTGAGAGATATTTCTCGACGGCATGTAAAACCAATTCAGGAGCCCATGGGCGGCATAAAAAAACTCTGACACTAGGATAGGCACCAACTTCACGATAACGAAGAAGATTCCTTTTTTAAATCCCCCAGCGTTTTGCCTTTTCCGGCCAATTAGTCAAAACAGTTATTTACCTTTTAAAAAGAAAATGTTAATATCTCAAAGACAATATCCTAAAAAGAAATAATTTTCAAGACAACCTATTCCGTTCAAGACGCTTTTAAAATAAATAATCCCATAAACATAAAAGATGGCATTAAAGCCTCATCAACGTTCAAACAAAGACGAAAAAGAAATTGATCCACAAATACTTTGAAGGGAAACCATAGCACCAACATTTACGAGGCATTTTATAAGCCTCGGTAGCGATCGGTTCGATTTGGCGATAATTGACTTCGGTACTTATTCTTGTCACGTTGGTACCATTATATTTAACGATTACATTGTTACTGTATGTCAATGTAACATACATGTATGCGTGTATGTAAAAAATATGCAAATTATAACTACCACGTCGGTCTCTGGGTTAATTCTAGGTTGGATAAAGTGATATTGAGTCTTACAATCAGGAATTTCTTCATTCACGCAGCTTGGAATCTGGATATTGGCATAGGGTCACCCCCTATCATATAGGATATTATTTTAAACGTGTGTGCGTATAAAAGAGGTCAGGCGCCTCGGAGCGCACTTATTTCTAAGCGCAACTAAATCATTCCTCGAAGCGCAACCATTTACGTCTACCCATTCTTTGGGAAAACCAGGGGTGATGTTCGTATGTTATGCAAATTCAATCTCGAAGCACGGATGTCGAAAATTGAAAAAGGAATCGAAGAAATGTTTAATATCCTGCATTTAATTATTTTTTTTGGGAAGCCACTTCTAAATGATTGAAAATTTTCCCCATGTTCTGTTACGTTTTTAATTTCCTTGGATGTTAAGAAAGGTTTAAAAGGAGGGGTAATACACGAAGGTTGGTTACCGCCTTAGGTTAAATAGACTCCTTTGATTCGCAGAATTCATATTTGAAATTGGAATGTTGTATTTTTTTTCTTTCATCCCACTGGCTGAAGGGTTTAAATAAATGTATATGTAGGCTTATTATTTTTGAAAGCTTTACTACTGAATCAAATATGGTGGGTTGGTCTGGATAGAGTGCTGGGTGGTGGACCATTCATCATGATGATGCATTATGTGTCGTTTCTTTTCTGTACGTTCCATTTGTCCATTTTATTTTGCATACGATGATCTGTCAGTCGGATTCTGATCGCGGTATTTTTAATTTAGTTTGTTAATTCCACAAAACTCGTGATTTCTAAAAGATTTAGGTTTGAATCTAAATGCATGTTCCTGAAAAAAACATTTGCTATTCTTTCTCAAAACTAAAGGCACATAGAAAAGCAATTTTATTGGACTTCAAATAAAACAAAAGCGAACATGATTGACGTCAATATCGCAAAGAGACGAACTGCCAAATCGCATAAAACAGTTTTTTCACAAAGAAAAATTGCATTCACTTCATGGTTTTATTTTGCGAAGAGTTATGAACGAGTAAAGTATCAGATATTATTGCAACTAAGTTTGTAAGTTTATTACTGTTTGGCTTTCATTGTTAGCCAGTAGATCATCTCTTCCTAGAAAACAAGAAAGATAATTTATCATTTCTTTCCAAATTACGGTTAAATCTTCTAAACAACATCCTCGTTGGTCTAATTACTGCTGAGCGAGAGGTTTTCGGTTCGATTTCTGGGCCAGACAAAGTGTTTCGGTATTTCCATCTGAGGAGTAACAGATCAAAGTGTATTAACTCCACCCACCGTAATAAATTTTTTTTATCTAATTCAAACCTTGTTACTATGTCAAATTATGACGCATCAAACTGTATTACTTTTTATTATAGAAAAGAACCAAAAGTGCACATCGTTTCAAACAATATTAAATCCAGGTTTGTGTAAGTGTGCTCTCTTTAAAGTACTATGGATTATTGCGTTTATCTCAAAAGTTGCACTGACGGAGATAAACACTTTGATCTGTTACTCCTCATCTGGAATTCCTTAGTACCAGCCACGGAGTCTAGATGCATGACCATTTGATGGCAATAGGTTCAACCCGTACGGCATGGGTCTTAAAACATAACTAGCGAAGTTTGTGTCTATTACTATTAGGTACACCTCTGTAGTCCTCCGTAATATTATGTTGTAGAATAAAATTTAATTCAATCACTGTCAGACAACGCACAGCCTAAACCACTAGAAAAAGAAACTTTAAATATAAAAAGTAACACAAAGTTAGTATACATTTGCCTATTTGAACTTACGGAGCGTACGTAAAAGAAAACTGAACGGAGGGTTCGATAAAACCTACTAATAGTCCGAATCTTCACATGGTTTTTGTCGTAATATTGCCAAAAGGCCTATTTATGATTTAAAGGTAGAATCATCTCCTTCTGAATCAGCTCCTTCTTCTATCATCTGAGGATGGCACAGGAGTCTCCGGCCTCACTTCAAATATAAATTTAAACTAGAAAGTGAGACAACAGAAGGTACCATTAACAATATTTTTGTTAATCCTACCAACAGCAAGGTATCTTCTTGCACTCAATTAGTTAGTAAAAAAGGGCCTCAGCAGAACACCTTAAAATTATTCCACCAAAATATCCAAGGCATTTCTTCGAAATTATTAGAAATTGAATTGTTTTTAGAAAGTAGTAAGTTTGACATTATTTGTTTTACTGAACATTGGCTAAAGGATTACCAAATGCTTATTAATTATGAGAACTATATGGTGGGTAGCTGCTTTAATCGTAAAACTATGCTTCGTGGAGGTTCCCTAATATTAATAAAAAATAGTTTTAAATATAAGCAACGTAATGACATAGTAGGTCTCTCGGTTGAACATTGCGTCGAACTGTCCTGTGTTGAGCTAGATAAGCATGTAATTGTGTGTGTGTACAGACCCCCAAACTATCAAAACTTTTCCATATTTGAATCAATAATGGAAGATGTCCTGGCAAAACTTGCAGCCAGTAATAAAGCTACAATAATTTGTGGTGATTTTAATATCAATATTTTAGAAGAAAATTCAAATAGCAGTCGGTTATTAAATCTTTTTAAGTCATTTGACTTGAATAACGTTTTTATTGAACCCACTAGAATCACAACTTCTTCTGCTACTTGTATAGATAATGTTTTCTGCGATTGTGATTACTTAGATAAAGCCATAATAAATTGTTTGCCGTCTGACCATAGCGGACAAACTGTAACTTTTAGTTGTAAAACTCCAATACAAAAAGTTCAGATTAAATTTAGACCTATAACTTCTTGCAAATTAAATAGGTATAATATTTCCCTACAGAACAAGTTAAGTGTAATGAGCCAAGAGGATATTAATATAAATCAATTGTATGATCGTTTCTTTTCATTAGTTCACACGGAATTCAACAAAACTTTTGAAAAGAAGACAAAGAGTATTTGCCCTAAATTTATATTTAGTGATTGGGCAACTAAAGGTATCAGAAAAAGTAGGGAAAGGCTATTTGAGCTTTATAGCCTCAAGCCTTTTATAAACACTGAAACTTTTAGCAAGTATGTTGCTACGTATTCAAAGATTTTTAGAAGTACTTGCAAGGTTGCTAAAGCCCTGCACATAAGCAACAAGATCAAAACAGCAGAAAATAAAATAAAGACCGTTTGGAAAGTCATAAATAACGAGACTAACAGAAAGAAAATACGTAAGAATAGCTTTACATTAGATACAGCATGTGGTCCTAAAAGCTCTGATCAGGAAGTAGCTCAAGAATTTGTTAATTTTTTTACCGAAATACCAATAAAAACTACGGGGGCTCTTAATTCCTCACCTGAAGCCTCAATTGGCTTATTAAAGGCGAATGTGTCTGGCTGCCTGGCTGAATTTAAATTTAAACACATTAACCCTATGACAGTTATTAAAGCTTTCCGGCAAATTAAAATCAAACTGACCGAAGATTTATGGGGAATGTCTATCAAAGTTTGTACATCTATACTTGAGACCATAGCCCCGTACTTAGCTTTAATTTTTAATTTATGTGTAGACCAAGGAGTTTTCCCGGATTTAATGAAATACAGTAAAGTCATACCTCTTTTCAAATCCGGGGACAGTAAAGATTCCAATAATTATAGACCCGTATCCGTGTTACCAGTTTTTAGCAAGGTTTTTGAAAAAGTAATGCTTAATCAAATGCTCTGTCATTTTAACACCAACAGAATCTTACATGATCAACAGTATGGTTTCACCAAGGGACGTTGTACAACTGACGCCGGTGTAACCCTATTAAAGCACATATTTGCTGCGTGGGAAGAGTCCCAAGACGCAATAGGAATTTTCTGTGATCTCTCCAAAGCTTTTGATTGCGTAAATCACGACACATTACTTTTGAAACTGGAGCATTACGGACTGGGTAAACTTGCACTTAGCCTGCTAAAATCTTATTTGAGCGATAGAAAACAACATGTTCAAATAAATGGTGTTAATTCACAGGGTTTGAATGTAAAAATGGGGGTTCCGCAAGGCTCAATATTGGGTCCTTTCCTTTTTTTAGTATATATAAATGATCTACCCTATTTGTTGAAACACCAACCTCAAAATATGGTGTTGTTTGCTGATGACACTTCTCTAATTTTTAAGATAAATAGACGGGCCCAAAATCTAGATGACGTGAATGATGCCCTACTTCAGGTCCAAAATTGGTTCACAGCAAACAATTTGGTATTGAATGAAAAAAAAACTAAATGCATAAGATTTTCATTACCGAATGTTAAAAGTAGTGATTGTGAGATAATATTGAATAAAGAGAAACTCGAATTCGTAGATAAAACGGTTTTCCTGGGGCTTACGCTTGATTCAAGGCTACAATGGGGTTCTCATTTAACATCTCTTGCGGGGCGCTTAAGTTCAGCAGCATATGCCATTAGAAAAATCCGTCAATTCACTGATGTAGATACCGCTAGACTGGTCTATTTTAGTTACTTCCATAGTATAATGTCTTACGGTATTTTGCTATGGGGACGGGCTGCTGATATTGAGTCTATATTTATTCTGCAGAAAAGAGCCATCAGAGCCATATACAATCTTCGTAGGCGCGATTCTCTAAGGGAACTTTTTAAGGATATTGGCATCATGACGGTTCATTGCCAATACATCTACGAAAACATAATGTACGTTAGAAAAAATCTGCATCTTTTCGGTAAAAGAGGCGACAGACACAATTACAGTACTAGAAATAGGGACCAACTAGTTCAGCCAGGCTTTAGACTCGCTAAAGTAGACTCATCTTTCATGGGGTACTGTTTGAGATGCTATAATAAAATTCCACAAAGTATTCTTGAACTGAATGAGACTAAATTTAAAACATGCATTAAACGCACACTATCTAAGCAAGTATATTACAAGTTGAGCGATTATATCGCTGATAAAAATGCTTGGCTCAATGCTGGTCCTGCTCCACAAGGACAGGGGCTCAAAAATTGATAGCATTAAATGGTATTGTTGGAGCTGCTGAAGATTGTACAACTATCTTTGCATTGTATAGATTCAATCTATTTAGTATTATATAAACGCATAGCCCATATTGTGTGAGTACTATGTACTAGAAAGCTATCATTCACTGGAAACCTACTTTAGTTTTTGACTTGAATGTGCCCTGGCGGTTGAGAGTATGTCATGCTCACTCAAATGTCTCGCTGATCATGGCGCGTGTGTCGGACCATTTAGTTCCCTTCAAAATGGTTGAGCTGAATGGTGCTGATCCATGCGTCATGTGCGTGAACGGGCGCTGTCAGTTGTGACTGGTCATCTCTTAGTCGCCATGGTTTATTTGAATTAATTATTTTGTTTTTGAGTTGTATTTTGTTTTGTTTTGCTATGGACACTTTTAACGTGCACATCTTGCTACATTGTTCTCACATAATATAACATCTCAACATGAGTGATGTAACCAAGATTTTGTAACAATTTTTTGATTTAAAAGAGTGTCCATGGAGTTTCTTGCCCGTTCTTCTCCATAGAGATCTACGCTAGGGAATGGGCAACTACAGTACTTTCACAGTTTTTATGTCTTGTGACTGGGACTGTAGCTACATTTAATTTTCATCTTTGTTTCGACAATTCAAAAGTGCCTGTTATTGGCCTACTTGAAATAAATGCTTTGATTTTGATTTTGATTTTGATTTTGATCTGGTATCAAAATTATGGAATCTTACAAATATCAATTCTACCGACAGAACTGGCAGGTAATAACAAAAGACAGAATTGTGTTAGAGGGGAGGCCTTTGCAATGCACTAAAAGAGTAAGTTAATACCATGTCTCGTTTTCCCTAAAACTATCAACACAACTCATGTAAACCTAACTAAAATATCCACCATCATCGCATTACAAACAAAACCCCAAGACCTAACACCACACATCAAAATCTTGCACCAGATCAAAGCACTGCATTCTTTGAAACCCAAACAAACTGATCTGAACCGCAAATACCAGTAGCTTCTAAAATAAACCCACGGTCAAGAGCAGAGTGGATGATGACGTTAAATGTGATCATGGAACAAGACACTGTGGTAAACAATAGAGCAGCGTTACTCAAACTACTTATAATCTGCGGCAAACAATTCAATTTCTCAGACACGTCATGTTTCGAGTTTGCTTCAAGTACAAAAGCATGACAACTTGCGGAGCTACTCACGTAAAGAATTCAAGAGACAAGCAATTGCATTGCCTGAGGACGTAAACAGGGGGGCTAACATAAGTGCAGACAAAAAAAAATGCTCAAACCAATGTGATATAACAATATGTATGTGGTGGCTTTTTCTTGCCTGATATATTGTAGGAATAGCGTACTGCTTTAGGAAAACCCACCACACTACTTCTAAACCACTGCAACTCCTGAAAGCCAGAATAAAAAATGGCGACCACCAGAAAAGAGCCGAGACAATGAAGCTCGATGAAGTCACAGAAAAACAATTTAGTGTGATAAACCCTGAATGAAGTGAATCTACACTAATATTAATAATATAAGAGGAAAGATTTGATCTTTCGTTTGTTGTTCAACCGATTTAAAAAAAAATCACCATTAGAAAGCTATATTTTTAACGAGTAACATAAGCTATAAATTATATTGATATCATGCAAAGTAGCAGAGCTATCACTATTTTCGCGGACGAAGTTGCAAGCGAAGTGCTAGTTTCTAATATGTAGATTTAACCATTATAAATCATGAATAAGACATGTAAAATAAGACAAATACCCGCCAATAGTGTTAATCTAGTCACATGTCCCCTACAACCAACATACCCCTGGGGGGTACTTGTCTCTTTGAGAAACACTTGAACTGAGCATCTATAGAGAAAGGAACTAATCGGTTGGTACGCAGTAAACAAGACGAAGTATCGATTGAGGTTTGAATAGCGGAAGATATTACTTGAATGGCGTAAATGGATACTGTTAAAGGCTTTTGTTCTTTAATGGTTTTTGAAGGGGGGTTCAATTAAGGAAGTTATTTTTGGGGACGGTGTTGGAAATTGGTTGGAATTCTTATGCAAGAAGAGAGGTTACTGGGGTTAATGAGTTTGGGGTAACTGACTTTAATTACTACAACTACTTACTTTACTACGACGCAGTGTATTACAGTATTTCTATTAACAAAGATTTCATTGAAAACTCGTTCATGTAAATTTAACGAATTGTTATACAGGAGATCTTCTTAACTACTCTGTGACCCGATAAAAAAATTCACACTCACACATAATAAGAACACAGTCCATTTTCATCCAGCACCAAATTTTCGCACGAAACTGTTTACAAAAATGATGCGGATGATCCACACAATCTAGATTTATGCCCCACATAAATTTTAGAAGACATTCGCTGTCCGAAGATGGGCTGTCATCAAATAATATACGCCAAACGAGATCCGAACGTAGCTAAGTGGTGACAATTCCGTCGCGGACACATCAAGGGTCATTCCGGACACTCCTGAGACAATCTTGGCTTATATCTATAGGTCTAAGAGTCCTTCTAGATCTCCAATTTGGTCGACTAATTTGGTAGGGTTCCTGATTTCTTGAGAGTCACTTAAGAAGGATAGGAGTCGATAGGACCTTTCATCTTTCTTGATATTTTCGTAAATTACGAATCGCTCTAATTATCCGTTACTTGTAAGTTGTTAGGTCTTCAAAAAACTGCTGCTCTGTTGGTTAAGTGATCCTACGTCTGATCATAATATTTTTTTGAAAACCCCAATCTCATTTTACCCAACCCGTAAAATAGAATGTTTAATAGCAACCGAACTATGTATTTGTGTCTCTGGAAATAGTTTTGTTTACTATTATCCTGTATTAGTAATATTGCTGGATAAAATTTGTTTAGACGTTGCCCTGTTAGCTCCTTTTGGCGAATAGACGCGTGATATAACGCCAAATGAAGCATTCAAACATTTTCTATACATAATATTAAACATACATAGCGTGCATAATTATGTATGCATATGCAAATGCAGCTTCCAATCGAATATATCAAGGTCAGACGATCAATTTGGTGAGATTTAGTACGTATTAATTCTATTCTACTCTCGGATAAGATGAGAATTTGGAACATCTGTCAGTATTAACTATCTCGGCCGTTGTCAGCGGTGAGACCATTTATTTGTGTGAATATTATTGACGTAAAGTGAGAATTACTTTTCTATGTTTGTATTAATTGTAATCACTTTGTTTATTGAATTCAGCACGTGTACCTACATGGCTAATGGTCCTCTCAATATTACCTCTGGTTTACTAGTATTGTGACTTTAATTCTCATAGACATAAGGCATGTGAATGTTATGTACGCCTTTATTGTCACGTGCATCAGACCGCTTTATCATAAATTGTGAATTTCTTTGTAAAATGTATGTGATGTGGCTGTACTTATTCAAATAAATAAATAAATAAATAAGGCTATGGCAAAGGTTAAATAATAGACTGTAAAAGAACTGTACCGTAGAAAAATAAAACATGAAATTACCAATTGTATGAAGATTTCTATAGCGTAGTGTCATATATGAAGAGAATTGCTTTTTGTAGGACGAGAGATTATCGAAGTCTACAGTAACAGTGCTGATGACATTGACAAAATGGCGTTGTTAGTACCTACTTGAGATTAATTGTAAATACAATATAAAGGTTAGTAATTATGTCGTGGTGATAACTGCTCACTATTCAAAAGTAGCCAGATTCGACGTCGAACGTACATATTTTCAAGAGGCTCCTTGAATATAGTCTACTAATAATATTTAACTGATATTGATATTCTGTGCCGTGCATGCATGGAGGATGACGAGACAGCAGCCCACGTGCTTCTACACCGCCCAGTGGTTGCGACATACAGGGCAAAGTACTTCGGTCACCCAGGTACTCTCCGCGAGATTGTCGGCAACATCGGGGCGCTGCTGGCCTTTGTCGGGGAGTTGAGATGGATCGAGTGAAAACCTCGTACGCAAAATACGCTCCTTGACGTGGAGTTGCGGACACCAGCCCGTTATACAATACAATTATAAAGAATACTGATATTCAATGGCCTTCTGTAAAACGCCTGCATTGTACAAGTTTAGGTGTGAAGTGGTGCTCAAATGCTCACTATCGCTTGAGTGACGCGCTCAATATCGGACAAAACTGCATAAAATTTTATATTCTGACGCAAGCGCCTCTTACTAAATGATAATGTAAAGTAATCATTTTTTTGTATGCAAATAGGTAAACAATTATATTGGTTTAAAAATAAATCGTTCGATTTCAAGTCACGTTGTTTTTCTTTCATAAACAGTACATTAATAAAATATGTATATTGTATGTATACCTATTTGTTCTGATGACGTTTTTGCAGATGCAGTAAAAATATAGAAGTTGCAAAAAAAAAAAACGAAAGATCGTCCAAAATCGTTCAAGAAAATTGCATAAGCAGCCCGTAATGCGTGTTCTCACTGCTGGGATACAAGCTTACTCTTTTTAAGAGGTCGCGGGTGATAAGGATTGCGCCTCATCTGGCACGGACTTGCGGCCCCGTTCTATCGCACGCAAGAGCAGATTCTGTTTATCACTCTAGCAAACGACGTTTCTAAGCGACAGAAAAGGATAAGATCATGGAAAATACAATTCCGTGCTGCTAGATGACGCGAAACGCTAACCCGATGTGAGCCCAATGAAGATTGCGAGATTTCACATAAACAATTTTGTTTCTGAAACACCAGGATAAGGGACGCACAAAACCGGGAAGTGTGACAGAAAAAAGGAGAGGTCTATACCAAGAAGTGGGTGATTCTAGGTTGATAGGATGTTGATCCAGTTGAAGTCACCAAAAGGGCAATGGAGAGGGCTCTGCTCGGAGTTTCCTTGCGTGATCAAATCAGAAATGAAGACATCCGCAAGAGAACCAAGGTCACCGACGTAGCCCGAAGAATTTCTAAACTTAAGTGACAGTGGGCAGGGCACATTGCTCGCAGAACGGATGGCCGATGGGGCCGAAAAGTTCTGGAGTGGCGACCGCGAACCGGAAGACGATGCGTTGGAAGGCCTCCCACTAGGTGGACCGATGACCTGGTGAAGGTTGCGGGAATCCGGTGGATGCGAGTCACAAGGGACCGGTCAATGTGGCGACACTTGGGGGAGGCCTATGTCCAGCAGTGGACGTCTTTCGGCTGAAATGATGATGAGGATGATGATGATGATGATGATGATCATGGGGTTGATGATGATCATGATGATTTTTGTTGAACCTTGAATAGTGAGAACTTTTAAAGCTCAGCACAAGTAAATTTAATTTTTAATAACTGCTCAACTGTCGATCCATAGTATAAAATATTCCGCTTCCTGTGACGGTCTTCTTTCTTGCTGCGGATATTAAACTGGGTGATTTTATGCATTAGGACTTTTTTATTTTATTTCTTTGAAAGATAATACTTCGTATCTTCTAATATTATTGTGTGACTATTTTTGTCGTGACATCGTCTAATAAATCGATGAACGCCGGCTGCACGCACATAAAGTAAAGTGAAATAAAGTAAAGTAAAGTGTCCCGTTCTGCTCTGTCCCGTTACGCGCATTGTAACGTTACGATCGGAGCGTATGTATGCAATCATTTCATCAATGTTTTGTTATGACGTTGTCACGTTAACCTTTTGGACGCCATTGTCACATATACGTGACAAGCAAGCGCGTGCCCTGTACGCCAAACGACACAAACATGTGACAAAATAGTAGATGAAATTGTGGCTTAAATTGGCATGGAGGGTACGCGCGAGCGTTTATGCTGTGGCGGTCAAAAGGCTATCGTCCGTAAACCGACTTTACAGACAACAATTTTTGTAAAGTATTCATATTTGTGCCTGGTTGATACCAATAGGCTCCCATTATTACATTGGATTTAAACATAACTGGCGGATAGTGGGGTTACTGTTACACACACCTCTGCCTAACCCTCCAGGGATTACAGGCGTGATGTTATGTTATGTTATTCATTGTTTAATGAAGCCATTCCTGGTTTTGAGTATATCATCATCACCATCACCACACATTATAAAACAAAGTCCCCCGCCGCGTCTGTCTGTCCCTATGTATGCTTAGATCTTTAAAACTACGCAACGGATTTTGATGCGAGTTTTTTTAATAGATAGAGTGATTCAAGAGGAAGGTTTCGTTCATTCATTTCACGCGGGCGAAGCCGCGGGCATCGGCTAGTGTTCCAATAAATCAAAGATTCGGCAGTAATAAAAATACATCTAACTTTGGTAAATTTCAAACTATCAAGGTATTCAAATTCAAGGTAGAGCGCGAAGCTATGTCAACAGACTGAATGTCTGCAAATTCAGGAAGGAATCATTGCATTCTTTGTTTTATAAACATTACCAACGGTTTGCTTATCCATGAACTTTGGAATAACCCAATTGTATGATTGTCCTTGATATTTTATGTCTGTGCCTCAATGCCGTATAAGATATCAATTGACCCGTTTAATTAACGACTTCTCCCAAAGATAGCACAGTTAAGACATTAATAATAAAATCATCGAAAAGTGGTTGGATCTTAGTGACGGAATTATATTGAGAATTAGAATCGCGTGGTCCTCATTCTCATCAATAACACAATCATGTTGTAATGTAAAGAATTATCACATTATTTGCTTCGGCAAAACTGATGAACTCATTCCTTAGTGCTCAGTCTTTTGTTTCATATGGTACTCTTTTGCTAGTTTTCGTGTTTCTTGTTTTAAGTAATTAATTATTTAATCCTGCACAGACTAGCCTCAGAGGCTCTCAGACTGTGGATTAAATAATTAATTATACTAAGTAGACGCAACATTATAAAAAGTGTACTGCTGTGTAGGTACTCCATTTTGGTAAGTTCTTAAACATACAATTATAAAATACTAGCGGACGTCCCGCGGTTTCACCCGCATAGTTCCCGTTCCCGTGGGAGTACGGGGATAAAATATATCCTATGTTACTCGTGGATAATGTAGCTTTCGAATGGTGAAAGAATTTTTAAAAACGGTCCAGTAGTTTTTAAGCCTATTCATTACAACCAAACAAACAAACAAACAAAGTTTTCCTCTTTATAATATTAGTGTAGATATCTGGATACTAGAGCTTTGCTTGTTTGTTTTTTATTTAGTAAACAACGTTTTCTAAAAACTACACTTAGCTAGACCGATTTATTGCCCCCGAAACCTCCTGCATACTAAATTTCATGAAAATTGTTGGAGGCGTTTCCGAGATACAAATTATATATACCTACATATATATGTACAAGAATTGCTCATTTAAAGGTATTAGATGAAATGATAATAATAATTATTAGTAAGAAAACAGTAACTAAATCTCTCTTCCGTAGCCAGTTTGATATCTAGAACTGTCTATCGGATTATTACGTGACTACACACAAATCTATAAAGTTTGGTGCCAATATTGAACTTCCGATGAGCTTGGGGCTGTAATCTGTATTATTATGTAGATGCTGGCTCGAGGTCAGGGTGAGACGCTATTACCTAATCGGCTTGGGGCAAACTTCACCACAGAAAGTAAACGAACAGCATATTTCTACTATGTGAAGATATATAAGGTGGAAATGATAAACGGGGCAGTAAGGGGAGCTACCTTAAGGGGCCGGCGGAGGATGCGTATTTCATACAAACGTAATACCAAAATTATTTGTAAATCAAACATATTCTTAAGGTAGTCTGTATTTATTTCGATTGAATTACAGAATCTCTATGTTCCCAAATATGTTTTTTGAGAGAATAGTGATGCAAAAACGAGATATGAGGAATTTAAATTTTCTATAGAAAACTTATTTTTCTTATTATAACTCTTGTTAAAATCAGTGTCCAATCAAAATATATAATTGGGAACCTAGATATTCTGTAATTCAATCGAAATAAATACACACTACCTTAGGAAAATGTTTAATTTACAAATTATTTTGGTATTACGTTTGTATGAAATACGCATGCTCCGCAGGCGTCTTAACCGTTGCAGCTACACGAAAATGGGCTTAGGAAACCATCGATAATTTTTCGTGAAATATTTGTATGTAAATGGCCATTTTCATCATCGGCCTATTACTGATCCCAGTGCTGGGACAGGCCTCCTCTCTATGAGAGGGAATGGGCTATATAATCCACCACGCGGGCCCAGTGCGGATTGATCACTAGGAAGAGCAAGTTGTCACTCAAGTGCAAGTAGTTGCGTCTTTACACCGCAGTCATCCGTCCCATCATGACATACGCTTGTATCGTATTCGCTCATGCCCACCCGCGTCATATCCACACGATGCAGACCTTGCAGAACCGATTCCTCCGTAAGATCACCGGTGCCCCCCCGTACGTCCGTAACGACAGTCTACACGTAGACCTTAGAATCCCTACCGTTAAGCAGTTCATGAAACGCCTGTCCAAGCGTTACTTCGACACTGCCATCAAACATAGGAACCCCCTAATCGCATCGGCCGCCCGGTACGACCCATCGCGTATTAGCTCAGTCCAACGTCCGCGTCACACCTTAGTCACCCCCGACGATCCGATCACTATCTTGCAAGAGAGTAGGAAAGATACCAGTACAGTTCGTAGATTGTACAAATACAAACCGAAAACCTTCCGACCTCGCCGCCGAGGTCCGGCGCGTAATCCCAAGTCAATCCCTCCCCGACCCTTGCCTGAGCCAGCCCGCGATGCTGAGCCTTTAGCAATAAAACAGTCCCTAAATAAAGACAATCAGATCCAGCCTGTCCCTTTGCTGCCCCCAGCGACGCCCTAAGCCGAGGTCCGTACCCCACAGGGGGTGCCCTTAGAGCGCTGTCGCTTAGTTTTTAGTCATTTTTGCCCTGGCTGGAGGCCTTAAATTCAAGGCATCCACAGGACTTGCCCGGTTAAGCAGAAGCCAGTCTTCGTAGACTGAACTGCGAGATGCCCTACACAAGATGTCACATGTCTTCGAATTTATGGTTCTAGAACATGCCGGTTTCCTCACGATGTTTTCCTTCACCGTTTTGAGAGCAGCGGTGATGTAACAAATCACACAAAGTAATGCGCGCTTGCCTGGGTTCGAACCCACGACTTACTGAACGTAAGTCGGGGCCGCCACCACTGGGCCACCGCTGCTCTCAGTCGCCATTTTACACAAAACATTTTTTGATGTCAATCGATCCTGTTTCTAATACTGATCAAAAAGTCCTATCGGTGAAATACATTACATACATTTTGTACATACATTTTCTTTGAAAGTTTTAACCAATTTTTTTTTTTGATGATTGTCGATCCTGTTTCTGATCAATTAATTCATTATGGATGTCAGTTAAGCAGTCGTTCCGTGTAAAATTCTGGTATTCAGCTTTATCCAGCTAGACTAAAACCCGACCCTGGTAAAGGTAAAAGATTATGCAGATGTTTGTTGAAAGAACACTTTTCATGACTAAAAAACCTTAAGAGGCCGGCGGAGCATGCATGAAATGCATGGAACAAAATTACTTCCGGTTCAATAACGAATATTACCGCCAGAAAGAGGGTCTAGCAATGGGGTCACCTTTAAGTCCTTTAATGGCGGAAATATTTATGGACTACTTCGAGTGTAAATATGTGGTGGGCGAGCCCAACAATCTGTTTTATTATAGATATGTAGATGACATAATTATCTGTTGGACAGGAACTAATCGTCAATTAGATATATTCGTAAATAAGCTCAACACTCACCACCCCAAAATTAAGTTCAAATTAGAATTAGAATCAAATCAGTCCCTTAATTTTTTGGATCTAACAATCACAAGAGTCAACAACAAACTCGATTTCCAAATTTATCGAAAGCCCACGCACACTGACACAACGAT
Source organism: Xestia ashworthii (assembly GCA_950022955.1). Taxonomy (NCBI): domain Eukaryota; kingdom Metazoa; phylum Arthropoda; class Insecta; order Lepidoptera; family Noctuidae; genus Xestia; species Xestia ashworthii. Next base: position 12,030,318 of record OX465570.1, on the reverse strand, counting down.
TCCCGCATCTTCCTGTCACCCACTACAGCATAAACTAGCAGCCTTCCGCAGCTATGTCCACCGTTTAATGTCACTCCCACTGTCCACAGATAGTTACGTCAAAGAACTCAAAATATTGTATCAAATCGCGACTTCAAACGGTTACACCAAACAAGTTATTGATAATATAATTAAGAAAAAGCAGAATGACCGGGCACGCTCAGCACTATATGCATGTCCCCCCGAAAGAATTAACAAGAATATCGGAAGTCTCACTTACATAGGCCCAATTTCAGATAGGATCGCGAATATTCTTAGAAAACACAATGTTTACGTAGCATTTCGATCAGATCATAACTTGCGTAAACTATGTAACGGTAAAGAAAAATTAGAGAATTCAAAAAAATCCGGAGTTTACAAATTAGTGTGCAATGATTGCAACGGGGTCTATGTAGGTCAGACAGGCCGAGGTTTCGAAATTAGGTACAGGGAACATGTTGCCGCTTACAGGAATGGCCATCCAGATAAATCACATTTCGCAAAACATTTAATTGACACCGGCCACTCCTTGAGCGACAACAATTCCTATAACATTTTGCATGTTTGCGATAAGGGTTTCCGGTTGAGTGTGTTGGAACAGCTAGAAATATCAAAACATAACAATAACAATGCATATACACTGTTGAATGACCAAACAAATTTAATCCCATCACCACTTCTAAGTATGATTGCAGGTAGTTCGACACAGATGTCTTTGTGACGTTGTATCGACCGTTATAAAAGCGTCATCGAAACGGTATATAAAGGGCCGACAGCGGTGCGACTAGCACATTCGAGTTGGAAAGCTCGACGAGTCAACAACTCCTGAGGATGCCCCGTGGAGGGGCGAAACAGGTGTCGAGTAAAGGTTTGGTTGCATGGCATGCTAATTATTTCTCACTTGTTTTGTATGTGTGCATATGCATGAGGGCGGGAGGGTGGGCCCATATGTGCATGTGCATATGCATGACGGTGGGATTTGTGTCCTGCTTTCAGACCTGGATATTTTTGTCTAGCGGTATTAAAACTAAATATTTTTCATAGCATTTAATGCGAATTTCATACAAACGTAATAAGTACCAAAATAATTTGTAAACCAAACATATTTTTAAGGTAGTGTGTATTTATTTTGATTGGATTACTAAATATCTATGTTCCCAAATATATATTTTGAAAAGACAATGATATAAAGACGAGATTATGAGGAATTTAAAATTTCAATAGAAAACTTATTATCCTCATAACTCTTGTTTAAATCAGTGTACATTCAAAATATTGATCTGGGAACCTAGATATTCTGTAATTCAATCGCAATAAATACATACTTCCATAAGAATATGTTTGATTTACAAATTATTTTGGTATTACGTTTGTATGAACAACGCATGCTCCGCAGGCCTCTTAAGTTATAATTCGAGAAGGAGTCGGTGTTTCTTAACGATGATGGTAATAGTATGATATAAATATATACCTAGTTGTTGATAACAACGGTGATGATTGTTGAGGACTAATAAAATGGTCTATAACAAGAAACAAAGCCTTAAAGAGCGTCACAGTAACATTAGGTACGTTTCACCAGAAACAAGATAAATACATTTCATTTTACGTTCAGAAAGTAAGTATGGATTATTTATCATTGCCTGGGGTTAGCTACAAAAGAACAATTTACGTCTTACCGGTCAAATGCGTCATTGGTTTATTTAATTAGACAATGGACGATTTGAATGAAATATGTCTGGAGAGTTTGCGTAGTTAGGTGTTTTTTTATGTCAATGTACAGTCAGCAAAACAGTTAGGTATGCAGGCTAGCGATCATCTTACTGGGAAAATGTAGTAATGTAATATTATGTACAACTCTGGCTCACCCTTCGAGGGTTTACAGGCTTGATGATGTGAATAAACTCATTAGAAAACGAATTCCATGCTTAAGTACTAAATATCTTGTTGCAATTAAATAAATAACTGAAAATGACGTAGGTACCCCAATCAAGGTAAACAAAATGTGTTAATAATTCAAAAATGATGTTCTTGAAAAGCGTTATAACGATGATTGTAGGTCATTTTGTATTTCACAAATAATTTGCATGAAAGATAATGGTACAAAACAGATTATTATCATTAATTTAAACGTCAGTAAATTGTTAAAGTATCCATTAATAACAATAACCACAATTCAGCACATAGAAGTTTTAATTTGCAATGAACACACAATGGACGTCTTGGTATGTTATGGGTCACCGCCCATTATACACCGAGTTTCTTTCAAGCCTCGAAAAGCACGTTAACCCGTTGATCACAGCTGTCATATAAAGATCTTTGACAGTCGTTACAGGTAGTGGCAACCAGTCTCACCAAGAGGTATCGTTTTACCCAGTACTAACTGGGTTGTGGAGGTCAGATAGGCAGTGGCTGCATGTAAAATACTGGTATTCAGCTGCATCCGTTTAGACTGGAAGCCGACACTAACATAGTTGGGAAAAGGCTAAGCAGGTGATGATACAACACACTGATTGTGAAAAATATGAAAGAAATCCATTCAATCTTTTCGAAGAAAATGAAAATCCTTTTCTTTCAGTTTGTGAGTTAGAAAGAAAGAAAGAAAGAAAAAATGTTTATTTGACGTCAGTACATTAAGCACACACACAATAATTAAAAAAAAGTTACAAACAGGACAACAATACATGGTATGTGCTGTGTGCCCCACGGCTGCGCCAAAAAGGTCCATTTCAGCATTCATGCCAGACAGGTGATGCTGTCTGACGCTGGTCTTCCAATGAACCTTGAGGGGGTTAGTGACATACAGAAAACAGTTTCAAACATAATAAATAATAATAAATAAATGGATATACAATAAATAGTTATCGGGTAAATTAATGAAATGAGTTCGTACTTAAGAAGAAGAAAAAAAAAGGAAGTTCTTAAGGAAAACATGGAGTTTGCAATAACAACAAAATCTTTCCATACACAAATGTTTTTTTGGCTCTTGCTTACTGCTATTAGAAATACTTAGCGTTATGTTATAAAATACCAGCATTTTATCTTCGACGAATTTGAAAATACATTCGGGTTGTAATATTACAATTCAATCATGATTGGAAAGACACGTTCCCCCATATAATACCATAAGAAAGTGATTTTCCTCGGTAACAGAACTTTTTTGTGATGAAAGTTACCCTTTGTTTGTTTCTGTACACTTGACAACGTATGTGTAAGATTTCAGGATAATCGATTTAGTGGTTTAGATGTAAAAAGGTAACTAACAAAATCATATACTTTTTTTTGTTTTTTTTTTATTTTATTTTATTCTGTTCGGGAAACTTACAGCTAATACAAACAATGCTCTTCATCATCAGCCGATTTATGTTCCCACTGCTGGAACACAGGCCTCCTCTACAAGATAGTGAATGGGCTAATAATCTACCACGCGGGCCCAGTGCGGATTGGTAGATGTTAGGTACATGTCTTTGAATTTTTGGTTCTTGGACATGCCGGTTTCCTCACGATATTTCCTTCACCGTTTTGAGAGCAGTGGTGATGAAATAAATTACACAAAGTAATGCGCCTGTCTGGGTGCGAACCCACGACTTACTGTTTGTCGGGGTCGCCACCACTTGGCCACCGCTGCTCTTTTAACAAAAACACAATACAATATACACAATGCTCTTAAACTATACATATTCAAAGGCCATTTACAAGTTTCCTTAATATTAGTAAGGATTCATTAGGTTATCAAAAATCAATGTCGCTTACACGACAAACACTGCCTACTCTTAATGTAGTTTACAGCAAAACGCTAAACTCGTAACTTTTAACGAATTCTAGGTACCTATAACTCGTGAAGTTTTAAGACGTATTTTATACTCAAAATACCAGCCAAATGTTTGTGGGCATTAGACTTGTTTTTACAAAACTCTCTCACAACACCGGATACAGTAATCTACTGTTCTAATTAAAAAACTGTAACAGGTTAATTCAGGCTAAAATTTACGATACTTCCACAGTCTAAAACACGGCATCCACAGTATGGTCTATAAAACCAGCCATGTTTGTGCTTTATAGCTTCTGACGTAGACATTATAAAAACTATGGCGGAGCGAACTTTGGCTATAAATTATAATTTTATGCTTTATAATCGGGTTTGGAACAAAAGGTTTAATATACAATCTGCTTTTCTTACGCGGCCAAATATAGAGAGTACTTTATATAATATAAAAACGGATCATGGCAAGTACATGTCAAGTAATTGAGGGATATTGGAGTTATAACACTGATTACTTTTGTGGATTATGTTCTACGAAAAATGGGAATAGTAAGTTGCTTTTATACTCATGCAATTTTGTGATGGTTAATATGACACCTTGGGTCGATTGGACAGCTTGTGGCTGTGTAATAACAGCTCTACGGATCAATGGAAGGTTAAGTTTCGCTTGACTAGATCGATCTGTGAATGGATGACCATTGCATTACAAGTCGAGATTCTTCCTTACTTACATAAGCACGATATGACGTTGGTCCGGGTTATAATTCGAAGACCGTTGACAGTCGTTAAGGGGAGCAAGAAACCCGGAAGTCCAACAACCCGTCTCACCAAATGGGTGGGTGTATATACAGTAACTAGGTAATCCAAAAAACGCACGTCTGATTGTTCAGAGTTATTGTGTGTATCGGTATAATTATCACTTGATTCGGTGAAGAAAAACATCGTGAGGAAACCAGCATGCCAGAGAGATTTTTTGACGAAATGTAAAGCCAATTCAGAGGCCCGTGGGCGTCATAAAAACTTTAATACCAGGTTAGGCGACAAGTAAAGAAGAAAGAAGATTGGTTTATGTAGTTCGGATGTGCAGCCATTCCATGCAAAATAAAAATATACTATGAAACTAAGTTAATGAACATATATCACAAACACACAATAAAGGGTATAAAACACCTCTTCACGAAGCCGAAAGGCACTTGTTCTCCCCATCATTGCGATCATTTTTTTTGCTCTACACCATACCTGGGAACTTTCTAGTTACGGAGATATGGGGGTTCAAAATTACAACTTTTTGACAAGTTATTTTTTTAAGACAAGTTTTTTTTGTAAGATTTTAACACCTCCGCGACCCCCGTACTATTCAATCCATCCATCAGCACAATGTTTTAAGTGCGTTACATTGAGTTCTACCGCAAAACATGATTTTTAACCTCAAAAAACAAAGTTGTTTCCCAGCAATAATTTTTGCGTAAAGTTACTCAGTTTGATGTACAGAATGCTTGGTTAACGGCTTTGTGATGAGGTGGTTTACACCCTGTATAATACTTACCTACATACACACAAATACATTTTACAAAAAACATCAAATACACAAAATTGGGCTTAGAAATGCAAATGACATACAATTATACCCACCACGCCCCAATTACGGAAAGAAAAATGTGATGTACGAAGGTGCTGCATTGTACAATAAACTGCCAAATGACATCATCATCGGCCTATCAATTTTCCCACTGCTGGGACAGGCCTCCTCTCTATGAGACGGAATGGGCTATGATCCACCACGCGGGCCCAGTGCGGATTGGTAGATGTCACATGTCTTCGAATTTATGGTTCTAGGACATGCCGGTTTCTTCACGATGTTTTCCTTCACCGTTTTGAGAGCAGCGGTGATGTAATAAATTACACAAAGTAATGCGCCTGCCTGGGTTCGAACCCACGACTTCCTGAACGTAAGACGGGGCCGCCACCACTGGGCCACAGCTGCTCTCTCAAATGACATAAAAAATGCAAAATCAATGGCAATATTCAAGAGACGTTTAAAATTACACATATTTAAAGCAAGCGCACCTAAGGTCCATGTTCACCGAAAAGATAACAGTCTGATTAGCTAAAAACAGCTGTCACTGTGACATATTACCATACAAAAATGTGTTTTAAACAGCTGTTTTAGATAATCAGACTGTCATCTTTTTGGTGAACATGGACCTTAGTACATTATATACTTAATCTAGTTGTCCGCGTTCCATGCTGTTTACATTTCATCTGGGTTATTTTTTTTTTTACAGATTACCTTACCTACACCTTTAGAATATTATTTTGTACCTCTCTCTGTTTGTAACGATTTGGTCAAAACTGAACGTTAAAACAATATTTTTTTGTAAATTAGTTAATATTTCTCATGTAAGTAGGGAAATTGAAATTTCCGGAAATAAAGACATCTCAAACCCGAAAATACTGGCATGCAGCTGCATCCAGTGACAAAAACTCTCTACCGTTATGTTCCTGTGTTCTTTTTCCTACTGTGTGCGTGTTCTACTTACCAATTTTCACTTATACTTTTTACTACTTCAGAAGGTACTAAAAACTTCGACCTAAATAAAGAAAATCATTCAATACGCAGAGACCTGACCAATGGCCTGGAATAAGAGTTTTAAAACTTTGAAATACGATAAGCCTTTAAACTCTGCTCAAGTTTCCTTCAGTTTTAAAGAATTTTATTCATTCATTCATTCGAGAGGCTATCAATTATTTTAATCAGTGATTGTATAAAATCCTTATCTGTTTGGTCCTAGGATTTTCGGATATCTTTACGGCTAAAATAAAGTTTATCGACATACACTTTGACGATAAAAATTCAGTTTTATTTGTTTACTACTTAATAACTGGAGTTCAGAAACCTTTGATTAACCTTATTCAGCTACTAAGCAACGGCTTAATGCGATTACTGCTTGTTTTTATGAACTGATAAATTAATGCAAAAATGCAAACTGTTGGAATTTCAACTCTTGTTGCTAAGCCGTACATTCAAAATCCAACTGCATATTATCATTTTCTTGCCCTTTCCCCCATTCACTTGGGTTCGGCACACCCTTTCTTTTTTTTTTTGTGTAGGGCATCTGTCTTCTTCCATACTTAAGTATCTATAACTCGTCAGCTCATCCCCCCCCCCCCCCACCGCTTTCATGCCATGTCATATTTCACACGGTTCATCCATGTTTTTATTGACAGTCAAAAATCAACCGCATTACAAAATTCACAATTAATAGGAAATAATAATTGTTCCGAAAAACAAATTAATCTCCAACGATCTGTGACCGACTGTTATTCTAATTAACCACCGTTATAATGAATTATTGACAAAAAAAAACAAAAACATAAAGGACAAAAAAATATACAATTTAACAAAAAAATAAGAAATGCTCAAATTACATTTTCTCCTGAAAAAAATGGATCTTCGAATAACAATACTAAACTTCCGAATAGAATACTGAACCTCCGATTAATCTATATACATATAATAAAATCGTAGGAAAGTCAAAACTGTACATTTCATATTTTTAAAAATAATACTTGGGGCGTGATCTACAATCGATATCGAAGCCAAAAATACAGTTTTTAGAATTTTTGTCTGTTTGTCTTTATGTATGTCCGGGCTAAACTCAAAAAGTACTGCATGGATTTACTTCAAATTTTGCATGAATGTTACTAAGAGGTCGGGTCAACATTTATGGGCTACATATTATTACGCTATCACCTACCCGGGGAGGAGCACTGGCATCTTAGGTATTTTTGGTGCTGTAGAGCCTTCACGCAGACGACGTCGCGGGCAGCAGCTAGTTAATAATAAAATAAATTATATTCATTTAGGCATCTGTTTAGGTGACGCGTAGTGTTAGTGGAAATGAGCGTAAGTACGAGATGATTGAGTATGTGTGAGTTTAAGCGTAAAAAGTTCTTAGTGCGTCATTGAAGAGCTTGAAAAAACAGCGTATGTTTGTATGGATAATGAACATCTAGTACGATGTTTCTAAAAATAACTTCGTGTTAGCAATGACCAATAATGATAAGTTCATTCGTCTTAGAATATAATTATCAAACAGTTTATTTTTCATTATATCACAACCGTACCAAAGCCTTTTCCCAACAATGATGGCGACCCCAATGTAGAATAGGATAGAATAGAATACTCTTTACTATGTACACCATAAAAATCTATACTAATATTATAAAGCAGAAGAGTTTGTTTGTTTGGTTGAAGGCGCTAATCTCAGGAACTACCGGCTCGAATTGAAACATTATTTTAGCGTTGGATAATCCATTTATTGAGGAAGGCTACATAATAGGCTATATAACATCACGCTATGACCAATAGGAGCGGAGCAGCAATAAGAAATGTTGCAAGCGGGAAATTCACGCGAACGAAGTCGCGGGCAGAAGCTAGTTATAGATACAAACATTTTAAACATTTTACAAGGGGTGACACAATGGGCGGTCTTATCGCGAAAAGCGATCTTTTAAAGACAACCTTTGCAGTTGCCTTTGTAGATGGTTTGTAACCTAACCAGATACAGCTGAATAACCAGTAATATAAAAGACAACCTTTGCCTTGGCCTTTGTAGATGGTTTGTAACCTAACCAGATACAGCTGAATAACCAGTAATATAAAAGACAACCTTTGCAGTTGCCTTTGTAGATGGTTTGTAACCTAACCAGATACAGCTGAATAACCAGTAATATAAAAGACAACCTTTGCAGTTGCCTTTGTAAATGGTTTGTAACCTAACCAGATACAGCTGAATAACCAGTAATATAAAAGACAACCTTTGTCTTGGCCTTTGTAGATGGTTTGTAACCTAACCAGATACAGCTGAATAACCAGTAATATAAAAGACAACCTTTAGAATAGAATAGAATAGAATAATATTTATTTGCTTAAAAACATGGTATAAAAGATGGTCAAATACAAACAAAAAACTAGTGCATACATGTTTTTGCTTAACAGTGATAAGCGTACAAAATTTTCAATACAATACAATTGTTTAACATTTACTGTCAAAGAAGTCTTTGACACTATAAAAACTACGACTACACAAAAATTCATACAATTTGTCCTTAAATAAACTTAAATTTAACATTTTGAGATTACTTGGTATCTTATTATATATACGCACACACATTGATAAACAACTTTTATTGTACTTAGCTAGTCTTGGAAGGCTATCCAGAACTAGTTTATAGGGGTCTCGCCGGTTACGCGGATATAAATCACCTGCATTATTAAACAATTCTGTATGCTTCCTCACAAACATACATGTTTCGTATATGTATAGAGACGGTAGCGGTAACAAGCCAAGCTTTTTAAACATCGGTCTACAGGATTCATCAGGTCGAAGCCTGGTAATTGCTCTAATGCACTTTCTTTGTGCAATGAATGCTCTATTTTGATCTGTGCTATTACCCCACATTATTAAACCATAGCGGAGCACCGATTCGACGTATGCATGATATGACGTAATTGCTGTTTTAACGTTTGTTATATTCCTAACTTTTTTAAGTGCATATACGAACTTATTTATTCTTTTGGAGACGGTATCAATATGTACTTTCCAGTTTATGTCTTGATCTATAATTACACCTAGAAATTTTGTTTGAGTTACTTCGTCAATTTTATGTATATTCATTTTAACATTGTATTTAGCATTATTAGATTTATTAAATTGTATATAAACTGATTTTTTAAGATTTATTGATAAATTAATTTTATTTAAATATTCAATTAGTCTTTCAATAGTGTTATTAATCTCAGTCTCATGATCGTCAATCGTATTATTTTTTCCTATCAGTTGTTACAATAATAGAAATATCATCAGCAAATAAAATACATTTATGGTTGGTTATATTAATAGTGGAATTAATGTACAAAAGGAATAAAATTGGTCCTAACACACTTCCTTGAGGGACGCCATATCTGTTGTACTTGAGTTCGGATGAGTGTGGTATCATGTCGTTATTTCTATCTACCTTTGTAATGATAACTCGTTGTCGTCTGTTATTTAGGTATGACGAAATCCACTGAAGAACTATGCCTCTAATTCCAATTGCCTCCAGTTTTTGCAGTAACAGGTCATGAGACACTAGGTCAAAGGCTTTAGATAAATCAAAGAACAAGCCTGTAGTAAGACGGTGTTGATTAATATTCGTCATTATATTTTTTATAAGAGTGAAAATAGCGAGAGTTGTAGATTTGTTTTTTTGAAAGCCGAACTGTTCTTTTTTGATTATGTTAAATTTGTTACAAAATTCAATCAATCTTTTGTACATGCACTTCTCAAATATCTTTGACAAAATAGGTATTAATGTTATTGGGCGATAGTTATTAACATCTGATTTTTCTCCCTTTTTAAAAAGTGGTTTAACAATTGATACTTTTAATGCTTCAGGAAAAGTACCAAGTGAGAAAGATACATTAATTAAATGTGTTATAATTGCACTTAGCTCACTAGTGCATGCTTTTATAATTTTCGTATTAATTTCATCGTATCCTTCAGAATTTGAGTTTTTTAATGATATTATCTCCGTTCTAACTTCATTTTCAGACACTGGTTTGAGGAACATCGAATGAGCTGTTGAATTTCTCTTAGGGCTTGCTTTTACATCCAAATTAGAAGTATGCGCCATATTAATGTAATGGTCATTGAAGACCGTCGCTATTTCTGTAGGGTCCGTGACTATTGTGTTATCAATTTGGATATGATCTATACTGTTCTTGACGTTATTGTTCATGATTTCATCCCTAATTACTTTCCATACAGCTTTGCATTTGTTTTCATTTTCATTTATAAACTTAATATTTGCGTTTTTTCTCGATGCATCTACACATTTCTGTAAGATTTTTGAATATTGCATATATTTAGTTTTATTTCCTATATTTTTATTTCTATAATATTGAAAGCGTAGATACCGTTTTGTTTTACAACTTTGTTTCAATCCTTTGCTTATCCAATTTTGTTTCTTTTGATTAGTGTTAACTTTTTTGCAGTTGCCTTTGTAGATGGTTTGTAACCTAACCAGATACAGCTGAATAACCAGTAATATAAAAGACAACCTTTGCAGTTGCCTTTGTAGATGGTTTGTAACCTAACCAGATACAGCTGAATAACCAGTAATATAAAAGACAACCTTTGCAGTTGCCTTTGTAGATGGTTTGCAACCTAACCAGATACAGCTGAATAACCAGTAATATAAAAGACAACCTTTGCAGTTGCCTTTGTAGATGGTTTGTAATCTAACCAGATACAGCTGAATAATCAGTAATATAAAAGACACGACTGCATATTTCAAGAGCTCGTGGCTAAAATAATTACAGCGGCTCAGGTCAATTTACAGGTTAAGGCGACTAGATGAGCAAAACACGTGCTTTATAATGCCTAAAAGTACATGGTTCACGGCAATAAACAAAACCAGAAAAATTTCATTTTCATTTCATTTATTTCAGTAACAATTTTTACATTGTATCGTAAATTTACACTCAATCATATAATTAAAGAATTAGGTACAATAGAAATCATAATTACATTAGAAAATCATGATAAAGCAGTAAACAAAATAGATTAATAAAAAAAAAGATGTGTGAAGAAAGATGTGATGTGATCTTCAGGATATATGCTATTATGATGGAGTTTTGAAAACATAATATAATTAATTTGACTCGATAAAATAATTCGAACGAATCACGAACTTATATCTCTAAAAAATTCTTTCAACCAAAAAAAAAAAACACTAAAATTCATGCGATTATTCAGATTTTTTGGCAAATAATTCTACAAGCAATATATTAGCATTATAGTGTTTTATATTTTAGTCTAATCAACAGATTGTTTGTAAATCGATCGGAACCACTCATTTCGCACTATTTGGCCCGTAGTGACTGACGTAACAACCACTTTGTAGTGCAAGCTGATTTGAACTTTATTCTAACAGAATTTCAAACGAAGTTTGAACCACCACAAATAGAGTTGCTAATTTAGCTCATCTAGTCGCCTTAAGCCGCGCTTGCTTAGGTTGGTCCATGGATACATGACTGATTACCCATTACATGCACCCTTTACACGAATTTCCTCCATACCTATATCGGAAAGCACGTACAAGGTTCCTGCTGTTGTAGATCTTTAACAGTTGGTACAGGAAGTCAGTGGCCTGAAAGTCTTATAACCAGTCTCACCATTAGGGACCGTATTATCCAGTATGGTTAGTACTAATGGCTTATGAAGTCAGATAGGCAGTCGTTCCATGTGTAATACATTACATGCATCCTGTTAGACTGGAAGCCGACCCCAACATAGTTGGGAAATCTAGGCAGATGATGACTGCCTAATTGAACACGGGAACCCTGTAACTGGGTAACTCATTATTCTAGGTAAGACTGTATGTCAGACTTGAGGGTAACCGTACGGAATACAGGATCAATACCACGTTTCATTATTTGCCTACTAATTATCTAATTAATAGAAAGGTTCATGCCAGAATACTATTGGAGGATTCCCTATAGACCACTTATACTTATGGCCCGACAAAATGTTGACAAACCAAGGTATTTTTTTTTTAATATAGAAATAGAAGAGTATTTTAGAGTATGAGACTCGTTCCTGCTTCGCATTGTTTTTTACAACATGAAAAAAAAATTGAGATTTTCTTGCTGTAACGGGACTTAAAATACAATAAACTAATCCAAAAGGCACTTGTTCTTCTCATCATTGCGATTTTTTTTGTTTTGAGCCATGCCTGAGACCTTCTGGTTACAGAGATATTGGAGGTCAAGGTTTCAACAATTTCATCAGTTTTTTCACAAATTTTAATGTTATGACATTACTTTAAATACCTTAGCGACCCTCATACTGGTCAATGCACCCATCAGCACAATGTTTTGAGAGCCAATCCTAACATTGAGCGCTACCGTAAACCGTGATTAGCGTTAATAGCAATATTTATATTGCAGTGTTACTGTTTGATGAATGCAGATGTGCCTCGTTACAGGTAGTCAGTGGCCCAAAATGTATGACAACCAGTCTTCCGAAAAGAAAGAAAGAAAAAGACCAAGGGGTATAGTTGTATCGTATTATCCAGTACTAACTGGGTTGTGGAGGTCAGATAAAATACTCTACGCTCCATGTAAAATACTACGGTATTCAGCTGCATCCGGTTAGACTGGAAGCCGACCCCATCATTGTTGGGAAAAGGCTAGGCAGAATAAGTTTGATGATTGTATTCATCTTGGTTGGCAGCTTCATGAAGAGTCATTTTATATCTGCTTAATGGAAAGTTATTAATATTGGTCAAACAAAAAAAAAGCCTTTCTAATTACGTTAACACTAATGAAACCATCGTTTTATTTACTGCCTAGTTTGTGTACGTAAAGTACGTCAATTAGCGTATATTTACTGTGTTTGACCTAACACCCGACTGACAATTGACACCTAGCCACAGCCAAATATTTGTTAGAATCTGTGTCATTTTGTCATTCAATGGTTATCCCGCCCCTCTCTGTCAATCAGTGGGCTGTATCTCATGATACGTAATAGGCAAACAGTTTATCTTATCACAGAATGCGTATTTCTAAAAAAAAAATGAAAAAAAAAGCCGCCCCCCCCCTTAAATTTTTTTTTTCTTTTTCAATTTCCTACGGCACGGTACGGACGGACCTCTATGGTACGGACTTCCGCTTGGCCGGTTTTTATATAGCCGTGCAAGAAAAACAATTCAGTGATAGTGTTTTGATTGAAAGGTTTTTTTTGTGACTGAAAATGATTTACTTCGATGTTTCTTTTACTCTTCTTATTCAACACCTACTCTAGCAAGTAAACCTTAACTTGTTTATAAAAGAATACGATTTATTAATTTAATTATAGAATCTACATTCAACAAAAAAAAAAAGATGAATGGCAGACTTCATAATAATTATGTTTTAACTTATTAAATTTTTTTAGACATTTTGGAAGTAACTTCTATTGAAAGTAACACAACTCATTTTTATTTTTTTTTACAACGCGGCTACAACTTTTTATTTTCCGCAAAGAAAATGTATTAAAACTTTCCGTACTAAAACGATGCATTATGAGGACAAAGGACAAGCGACAGACAACGTTCAGTCTAATGCAACCAGGGCCAAGTTTGTTGAAACGGTAAGAAAAGTTTAAAATTAAGGTGGAGAATAATTTTAAACTTTTCTTACTACACCGTACTTTTCTGCATTGTATTGTGATACAATGTACAGACTACTACAATCTGTCAAATTGTTATACAAGATATACAAGTTTATAGCTTATGCGTTAGATTCAAGGTTGATTGGGAAAAAATGACAGTTCCGGGTAATAGTTTGAAGTACATACATAGTACATCAAGCTACCCATAATTGTTGGGTGTATGTCTAAAGTGACAAAGCTTACAATCTTGCACTATCAGTGCATCGATGTCTCATCAGTTTCGATTTAAAACACCACAAAGGAGGTCATAATGGTCTATGATTTTAACTATTAAATAATGATGGTCTGACTTTTGACCCGACAAGTCCTGTGAGAACCAGCGATAAAACTTAAAACAATGTAGCTAATCAAATTAGATAAGTACAGTCGTTGAAATCGTGGATTGTAGGCAATCGCTTGACGTGTTGAATAATTCATAATTATGATACTAAAAGTCTCGTTCTTGATGAGATTTCTATCTCCCTTTGTGTAGTAACCGGTTATCGCGGTATGACAATGTAGTGGGGAAAATGTTGAGTATGGATTTAAATGGCTATAAGAGTAGAGAAAGACCAAAGAAATGGATAGACTGTGTGAAGATATAAGGCTGGTTAGAAGGTGACTTCTTAGATAACGAATAATAAAGAAGTATAGACAAAGACATACTACGCCGACACCAAATAAATAAGAATAAGGGCAGCAGAACGATCATCACCCTATGAATGTGTTCTTTATTCAAAAATAATAATCTCCTCATTTAAGAACCTACTTAAAATAAAAACGCACCTATATAAACTTTAATACCAAGACAACATTATTTAAATCACCACCAAGATCACATGACACTAACAACTAACAATTATTATGCAAAATGTCTCAAGGAAGATGCTGTGAATTACTGTGAGAGCTGTTTCAAATGCAAAATCAATTCGTGTGGCGTTGCTCACATGTAAATGTAGTTAGATAGTGAGATGCAGTGCTGACAAACGCACAATGAGATGCGAGGTTGGTGACACATTGTTTGTAGAGAACTTGCAGGAAGACGCTGATGGTGACAAGATAAAAGATTGTCTGGAGATTTGAAAGGAACTTTGCTTTGCTTTAGTTTCACGGAGTGTCTGCAGATACGCAGACACTTACGGAAGAAGCGTAACTATTTCATGAAAAAGTAAGTAAATGGGGTTATTTGAACATGGAGGGTTGTATTGATGATTTTTATAATGATTATAAGTAATTCTGTAACTATAAAACTTACAAAATTTTAATTTTACGGGATATGCTGGCGCTTTCGCTATATAAAAAACGTAATAATGTATTTCAGGTAATGTATCCCCAACTGTAACTACACGGCGAGGATTTGAGTATCTACTGAGAATAATATAAATGGTCGTACTTGAAGGCGTGGAATGTGTTTCAGATTTGTTATTAAGTGAAGCCAAAGATTAAAATAAAATAAAATAAATAAATATCGCTGGACATTACACACAGCGCCATCTAGTGCCACACTAAGCAAGGCTTGTGTCGTGGTTACCAGACAGTTGATATACTACATTATATACTTTTTGTTTGTAAATACATACTTATTATACATATAAACATCCATGACTCGGAAACAAATGTCCATGCTCATCACACAAACATTTTCTCCTACCGGGATTCGAACCCGGGACCCTAAGAACGTAAGGCAGCCTCACTACCGCTGCGCCATTCGGGTCGTCAAAGATTATTTGGCCAAATTGTACTTATTTACTAGAATTAGTAGATTATCTAAGTTGGTAGTATTTTTTTTGTGTTTGGCATCTCACAGTTCAACCTATGAGGTTGTCGTCTTTTTTTTTTTTTTTTTTTTTGTTGCCGGGGTGGAAAATCCTCGATGGATGTCCTCCGCTCTGGGGAGAGCGGAGGGGTCTGTCAGACTCATACTGACTAAAAACCACCCCGGTGTTCCCTTCCCACACTTGCACCGGGGATCATGGGAACTAGTGCGCCTTCCACGATCCCCGGCTAGTGCCGGCCCGCCACTGCGGGCCTCCTCAAGTCTGCGGGGGGAGTGAGGTGTACTCCTCCCGCGACGTCCTATAGGGGCGCGCGCGGAACACTACGCGCCACCGCCTCGGGTCCAGTTATTCGGCGGGGCGGCGGACCTCCCCAAGTCCACCGTCCCTCTGGACCCGTCTAGGGGGGCTGGAAGAGGGCGTTGTCCGCCCTCCGCCGACGCCCGGTTCGTCTGCTGCGGGTCGGGAGAGTGGTCTCGACCTCCCTCAACCTCTCCGCAGCCTCCTTCTGTGAGATGACCGTTTCACAGAAGGAGATCACCGCATCCCACGACTCTGCGCTCCCGACCATCGCGCGAGCGACGGCCGGCAGCGACAGGTCGGCTCCCACTTCTATGAGGTTGTCGTCTGGCTTAACCATGCTATCCTTGTGGATGCCTTGAGAGTAAGGCCTCCAGCCTGGGTAGAAGATACACAACGTTCTTGACATATCATTTCTGAAGATCTTGAGAAAGATGCTGAAGCTGACAACTTTAGAGATTGTCTAGAGATTTGAAAAGAATTTTCCTTCGGTTTAGTTTTGCAACATTTCATGATAGCGTCTGCCGAGGAGTGGTACTATATAAACTTGGTAGTTTTTGAAGTAGTAGAAGACGTGTTTTAAAAATCCTGGTAGTATTTTTGTGTAGGCAAAAATTATTTAGACTAAATGAACTTATTCACTAGTATCGGTATAATTTAAAGTTAGGAACTTAATTTTGCCTAATGTGCTTAGTGTTATTTTGTCCAATCCGCACTGGGCCCGCGTGGTGGATTATAGCCCATTCCCTGTCATCGAGGGGAGGCCTGTGTCCCAGCAGTGGGAATATTAATAGGCTGATGATGATGATGATGAATGTGTTAAGTATCTTATAATAAACAAATCATAAGAAAGAGGGTCCAATTCAATTAATTATTTGAATCCTGCAAAAATGTTAAAATAAATAAGTGTTAGCTGCAACTTCAGACTAGAGGGAGTTACGAGTCACAAGCCCTATAAAAGCCAGCGGACACCAGCGCGCCTCCTCTTTGGCTGATAGGCGTGCGCTCGTGAACATCGACCTAGGAATCTTTTCGTGTCATTTATTTAGTTAGAAATAATTATTTTGTGTGTGAATATAAATTATTAAAAATAAGTTTGATTTTGTTTGAAGTTATCTTTTTTTTAATTAAAATCTATTTACTTTCCCAAAATAAGAATAAATGATAGCGTGACAGTTGAAAGAGAAGAATCGAAGAAAAAAACGTGTTGCGACGACTACAAGTATCATGGCACCAGGACAGAAAGATGGTGCATTGCAATAAGCATGATGACAGTATCAAAAAATTGCAAATCTATTTAGTCCGTCATTTAAATTGTTGGAAAATAATGGACACGTATTTTTTGTTTTTGTAAATCAATGAATATTGACAAAGATAAAACCCATCAAATCTCGAGAGGGGCGTCGTGACGTCAGAACGCACTAAAATTTATACCAAGGCGTGACGTATTGGGGATATTAAAATCGTTGTATCTTCGTCAATTATGGTTAACGTAACAAAAGAAAAAATACGGGTTAAATAGTTGTTGATAATCTAACTGACGGACTCTAACGGACGAAGGTTTCTAGAAACACAAGATACTGTTTGAAGATGTAAAAGAAACTTTGTAGTCTGAAGAGTGTAAGTTGTCGTTTTTGTTTCAAACAACGATAGTGTATAGAGGAATGCTTTTAAACTTTCTCTACTTTTAAATTTGCGTTTGAAGTTTTTAGGTGCGGAATGGGTGTTTTGAAAAGGTTTTTAAGATACGGTTAAGTTATAGATCCTTTTGTTATGAGTATACTTATTTGTTTGTTGTTTAACACCACGCCTGTAGCCAGGTTAGGGATAAGCAAATGTATACCAAAATGGGGTCGAGCTTTTTCTACACCTAGCGAGCTAATACACCATTTTTTTAAGCTTCAACTATTCCACAACTGGGAACCAAACTTATAGTCAAGTTATTCCTTATGGACGTAGTATGTCAAGTGCCAAGACTTTACTTTGTCGTCCAAGATCCCGGGGCCACCAGACCTCAACAATCTAATGTACTAATGAGAAAGTAATTCAGCGTCAGGCAGAAATTTCTATCAACGAGTGTCTGGCAGTTTTAACTATTATTTTTTTAATATAATTCTATACTTACCACATGAAAAAATTCCATTCAGGTTTTAAGTAACTAAGGTCCATGTTCACCAAAAAGATGACAGTCTGATTATCTAAAACAGCTGTTTAAAACACATTTTTGTATGGTAATATGTCACAGTGACAGCTGTTTTTAGCTAATCAGGCTGTTATCTTTTCGGTGAACATGGACCTTAGAAACCTGAAATTTCTGAGATCTGAAAATTGTGAAATCGTGATCTGCCAGCCATCACGAGAGGTGAAGAATGCTACTGAAAGTGCCAAACTCGTCTCCTTTTGGGCTGACTCTATTTAAATTGTCATCGTGCTATGTCGTGACGACAGATAATCGTGTAGTTTTCAGTGTCATGGCTTGGGTATTTAAAAGGAGGTGTTCATAGGACGACGCAATTACTGTCGGCTGTGACTTTTGGCTACTAAAAACCAACCATAAAATTATCATCACGCATAACAGGAACAGGGCCTTAGAAGATTATTTAGTGTCATTTCTAACAAATACTTGGACAAGTAGCAGTTACTATAAGCCCACAGTTTTGTTGATGACGGCCACAGAGAGAAGGCCTATGTCCCAGCGGTGGGGAGGTTACGAG
This sequence comes from Xestia ashworthii, assembly GCA_950022955.1. Classification (NCBI taxonomy): domain Eukaryota; kingdom Metazoa; phylum Arthropoda; class Insecta; order Lepidoptera; family Noctuidae; genus Xestia; species Xestia ashworthii. Next base: position 12,011,513 of record OX465570.1, on the reverse strand, counting down.
CCAATTACAATCGCGCAATAATTCTCAAGTATGTGACACATAAAAGTGCTAAACAATGTCACATGTGTACCTACTAATCTGTCTAGGTAAACATATTTTGGTTTACGGCTTCGTAATAATCAGATAAGATCATAGAGCTCTCATAGAATGACGTATAAAACGATATTACGTGGAAATCAAACTAGTAAGTGCGTCCACTTTTTTGTCAGTTGAACAATTATGTAATAAATATGTTTTACTAAACTTGAGTTCCGTACCTTTGGTTTTTAACCGACTTCTAAAAAAGGAGGAGGTTCTCAATTCGGATGTTTCTATTTTTTTTTTTTTATGTTTGTTCGCGCATAACTCCGTCGCTTGCCAACCGATTTGAAAAAATATTTTTTTGTTGGAAAGGGTATACTTTCCAAATGGTCCCATAGTCACCAAGTTGGGATCTGATGATGGAATCTTGGCGAAATCGAGGGAACTCTTCAAATTTTATAGGATAACGTTCAGCGATTTCGGTAATTTCTACAACAAGTGAAGCATTTGCGTTTGATAAGAACCATTCTACTATCAGATCTGATGATGAAGCCAAGAGTCACGGAACTCCATAATGAGACAATGTATCCTAGTCGTGTTTGGGCTTGTTGTAATTGTAACGGTATGCACTTTACATGTGAACCACTAAAAAGTGAAAAATAAAAACTTTTTTGCAAAAAATAAAACCGACATCAAAAAAAAAAAAAGTGAAAAATAACTTCAGCTTCTGAAGTCGGTGACAAAAAATTAAATCAATCAAACAAAGGTCACCGACTTCAGAAGCTAAAGTTATTATATTATATTATAAGCTTAGCATATTCCGCCTAAAATGTTCCCTCTGCTGGGACAGTTCTGTGAGTGGGAGTGGTCTGGAAGGGCTGGAAGCTACCATGTGCTCATGGCGCGTTAGTCGATATCTCATGTCTTCTTATTTTTGGTTCTAGCACATGTTTCTGAGGAAACCGAGTTACGCCACTGATCTCATATACTTAAGTATTAAATTGCATTTTAAAACATAGTACTACACCAATTTAATAATCATGTTGGTAAAAATAATAGTTGAAAATCAGAAGATTCTTTTTTAAGTAGCCTTGCTAATTTGTGTGATATTTTCCTGTACAGAAATCTATACCAACAATCATTTATCGATACTTTATCCGTCAAATAATTCATATGAAGTACCACTCGATAAGATTACGCTAACACGTTCAAAGATGACCTTTTTGACCATAACCAGGTAATTACTACAACACTGTTATGAACAAAAAAAAATACCTAAGATTAAAGTACAACATGACAAGTTTACCTAAGACATACGGCAATTTATGGAACTAAATTGAAATGTACCGACTTTGACAGCTACGTTGACATTTTCCCTGTGCAACTAGCGCCAGTGCCAATTGCAAAGATGTTTTGTAATTCGTGAACCGTGAATCATCAATTGATTTACTTTTGCACTTGGCCTTGATAAACTTGAGATTCTCAGTAGCGCTATATTTGTAATTATCGTGTTACATTAATGAGTTTATTGGTATAGTTTATATATTTTAGAAAAAGATGCCCAGTTTATGGTTTGATGTAATGACTATAAAGATAAGAAAAAAAAAAATGTGATGCGTAAATGTAATAAACTCTTAAACATTTTCTCATTTACTTATCATTTTCTTATTTACTGTAATATAATTGTTGTAAAATACTGAAGATTTATGTTGCTTTAAAAATTGATCATTACCAATAATATTAACATTTTTATTTTATTATTGTTTAGATTAAAGATAGCTCAGCTGTAGATAAAAATTCAAGATAACAACATAATTTGTGACTGCTTTTGATTACAGTCAGGTAAAATAAATAAGGTAAAATGTCGCTCAAATTAAAACGCATTTGCAATTAACCAACATTTGTCTAAACGATACAGGGGAACAATAGTTTTCTTGTATCGACACAGAACGAAAGTAGCTCTTGCATGGTAAATATTCAATCTAACAAATCAATCAAGATCTTAACTTATGTGAATTTATCAGAGGCTATGATAACGCACCCTTTTTTTTTTTTTTTAGGATGGGAAATCATCAAATGACTTCTCCCACTCTGGGCGGAGCGGGAGGGAGTGTCAGACTCTTACTGACTAAAACCCATCCATGTTCCTTCCTCGCCCTTTACGTTCCGGGGCCGCGGTATCTCTTTCGAACAGTCCCGCAACCCCGGCAGGTTGATAACGCACCCTAAAGGTGGCTATACATTCTCTCCAAGTCAGAGTGAATGCGGCTCGACTAATCTCGATGTTCCTTGCTTAGCTGTTCGCCCTCGCAATCACCTTACCTCGGAGTGTTTTGGCAAGAGAGCGCAATCATCATAGTACTTAACATTCGATATTTAAAAATCAGAAGGCAGCTATGATTACGGGGAAATAGAATGCACCTCTATCTCACTGACACACTCTTGTGCAATACACCTAGTGTGTCTAAACACACACTCTTGTGCACTATGATATTAAAGGTAGCTGTTATTAAGGGAACAGAGAGTGCAGCTGTATCTAAGCACATACTTGTGAACCATAATACCTCCAATTTCAATTTTGATCTTCGCTGAGTAATGGATGGACTTACTCGTATACATAATAACAACCAGCTTCCGAGATAAAGGCAGTTTATGTGAAAAATAAACTATCTCCTTCATTAAGCATCTTTTTCCACTCGTTTCAATAAATTTCTAGACACTGATATACAAATAACAATCACTCAAGACACACACGAGTGAATTTCATCAACTCATCAATCATTGGCAAGAAAATCAGCGTTTTATCAAAATCGAACCACTGACAGGTAGCAAAGTTTTATCTTTGAGAGATGAGTATCAAACATGGGAAAACACGTTTTATTTCTAGATTTGATGTAAATCGACACGAGTGGCGATATCGATTTGGATATTATGAGGCGTCACAGCACTTTCAAGGTTTCAGATTTCAAGATTAAGCTGTATTATCGAGAGATAAAATGGTTTTTTGAATGTTAATAGACTTTTTCATTTTTGGGTTTTGAATTAGTTCTATGTTGTTCTAAGGAACTATAGGGCAGGTAACTATACGTAGCGTGGAAAAACTATGTGTTCTCGAAAAAAAAGTCTTGGTTGAGCATGAGCATCATACACGAATGGACCAGTCACGAGTTTTGGTGAGCTGTCAGTTCATCATTGCAGAGAACAAAGATAAATAATTCTTGTTATTGACCAATCATCTGAAAGGAGATCGGGCAGACTTGTAAAGACTCTGAACCAATAAGTTATGTTAATTCTATAATCACTGGTTGTCTTTGATGTTTTTCAAGCTCACAGGAATCGCTCAAAAAAATAGTCTTTTAATCAGCTCCAAGAAAATATAGCCATTTGGACCGATATTGCACGATCTCCTTTAAGGAGAAGAAGAAATGTTCAAAGTTGAAGAAGAGGGATACGTAGGTGATACTAATTTGAATGGATTCAGTAGTGCAAAATACTACCCAACACAAACACGTGATATTAACGTAAATTCAAATCAGGTTACCATGCATATTGCATAACCGTATAAAAACAAGAGGCCAAAGGTGTAAGCGGGTAAGTGTTAAAATAATAATGTATTCAAAGAATTCATGAATGTATAGTAGCGCCGCCTTGAGGATGAACTATGTTCTTCAAATTAATAAAATATATAAAGCGACGATTGCCTCGCATGAGGTCTTTTTACAACGGGCTGGTGTCCGAAACTCCACGTCCAAGCGCGTATTTTGCGTATGGGCGATAATCCACCACGCGAGCCCAGTTTAAATGTCACATGTTTTCGAATTTTTGGTTTTAGGAAATGCCGGTTTCCTCACGAAGTTTTCCTTCATCGTTTTGAGAGCAGTGGTGATGAAATAAATTACACAAAGTAATACGCCTGTCTGGCTTCGAACAGTTCGCACCCACGACTTACGTAAGTCGGGGCCGCCACCACTGGGCCACCACTACTCTCGCAAGAGGTCTTGGGCCAAAAAAAGTAGCAGCAGTTCCATAGATTTTGACGTGTAGGTATTGCGCTTCGTAGAATTTTTTTTTAATTACCGATGAAAATTTTATACTATACATGGGAGGAGGGGTGTTGGGCGTTAAGACTGATGTACTGAATAGGTGATAACCGTTTGTGCTTCGATTACCATTCCACCCTGTATAGAAAACGGAATATATTGTCGATATTCTAATAATACAAGACGTTTAGAAATAAACGATCGACAGTAATAGACATTTTCACTTTTAAATGTGGATTTGTGTTATAATATATTTAAAAAGCAAATTAACCAATCGTTCTAGCAGTCTGAAGGTCAAAACCGTGTCCCTGAACAATAAAAATAATGGAATTTAAAATAAATAATATAACTTTGGTTGGTAAAAACTTTGATTTTACATGAAATTAAGAAAATATTTAAAGTGTTGATGCTATTTGTGCCAATCTATCTATTTATATGTTAGATACACATACAATAACATGCTCTAAAAGGTTTATTATGCAAACTATGAAAAAAAAACCGTTCTTTGCTTAGGTAATAATTATTAGGCATAATATACAATGGTGTCCATTCTGTTGTGCACAAACTAAACTTGATTTAGGCTATTGCTATCTTTTTCTCTCTAATAAAACGAGAAAGAAACGGACGAAATTAAGAGCTGTCAAATTTAATTGGAACTAATATTTCCATACAAATGAAGGGTGCACGTAAAAACATGTCGACTAAAACTACGGTGAAGCGCAAGGCATAAACTAATTTGACATATCTAACTTAGTTCATAGCTATAGCCGTCCTTTTCGCGCACTGCCTTTTAGTAAAAGATCGCAATAGCCTAAATTAAGTTTAGTTAGTGCACAACAGAATCGACACCAATATCGAACGTTCAGTGGGCAAATAAACAATATCGACGTTGTATAGAACGACTAGGTATTCCTTAACATAAGTAGTATCAGCCTACAATATTCCCACTGCTGGGACACAGGCTTCCTCTCTATGAGAGGGAATGGGCTATAACCCCACGCGGGCCCAGTGCAGTTTGGTAGACGTCACAAATGTCTTCGATTTTTTGGTTCTAGTACATGCCGGTTTCCTCACAATGTGTTTATTCACCGTTATGAGAGCAGGGGTGATGAAAAAAAAAATATTCACCTTCTTGTAAGTTGGGGCCCCCACTGCTGGGCCACCGCTGCTCTGTTCTATAGAATGACTGAATAATATGGTTTGCTGGTAACATACGTATTTACCGTTTTCCTACTATTCAAAATCTTTTCCTTATCTTGTCATCTATCGTACAAAGATTTCATTGTTACCTCTGAGTAAATATACCTACAGTAAATACATACAAACCAATCCGGCATTCTGGTGTGAATTAAGCCTAACACCGCTTACCTGACATTTGAATACACAATGATAACTGAACACGTTAATTAAATATTATCTAGTATCCGCCTCGAGCCGATAGATATTTGCATAGTTTCTAACAAAGATCGAATTACTTATTAATGAAATAATTATGTTTTTTTTTTGTAGGTAGGTACTTTAGAGGTTGATGAACTCACTGGGCAATAAAAGTGTAAAAAAACGCGTGCTATCGTGAATCGTATTTTTTAACCGACTTCTAAAAAAGGAGGAGGTTCTCAATTCGGGTGTTTTTAACAAATAGATTCGCTTTCGATATAAATCAGATAGATTTCTAAAAAATATTGGACACATTTTTTTTTCGCGTAAACCAAAAATGAAGACGATAGGTACGGTACAGACACGTCATAAATGTTAATACAATTTTACCCCTGACGTCACAAGCCCCCTCTCATGATCTATGATACGTTTTATCGTCGTCAATTCTTATTGATATGATAAAACAAAAAATAAGTTTCGAATAGTTTTCGTTAATCTAACTGACGGACTAAATACAATCATATTTTTTTTAGTCAGGTCGGTCCCCGATTGCTAGAAAATTTAAATTTCGCAGACTACCCTGACTATCTTAAATGGTGCTTGAAAATCCCGTCAATCTAGACCTCGTTACCCTCTCAAGGCCACACACAAGCCAAAGCTATCTAACACACAGAAAATAAATATAAGAACCTCTCAGTGTCCGTTCTTAAAGATTCACAGCTTCGTTATCGTGATCATTTGAAGCGAAATGAAATATATAAACCCGGCTATAACGAGGAATCTGACTAAAGTAATACTGAAGATGATTCGGATAGAAATATTGAAAAGCAAAGAGATGATTTGAAATGGAGCTGTTTGGTATTCAAATAGGATGATTTACTTATCTAAGTGTGTATGTAAAATGAGTAGCATTTCGTATCTGTCTGTATAATCGCAATGTTTTTCTAAGATTAGCGTTGTATTTTGATATAAATTTCACGGTTATTTAGAAAATTGACTACGGATGTGTTATACCTTAGTATTAAACTAACAAACAGGGTGAAAATAGCCCATTCAGGAAACCGTCCACAAAGCATTCTTGACATGAAACTAACTGTGCAAATATTTTTGCTGGGAAACAAAACGTTTTTGTTAGTCTGTTAAATTAATCGTGATTGACGACAGTGCTCAATGTAACGCATTCAAAACATTGTTCTGATGGATTCATTGAATAGACAAATAAAATTGGGCAGTTAAAAATTTGAAGAAAAAAGGAATGTAAAAGCTGGAGCCTTAGCCCTCAAAATCTCCGTAACTAAAAGGTTCCTAGGTATGGTCTAGGACCAAGAATTATCTAATAAGAATAAGTGTCTTTCAGTTTCGTTTTAAAAGTATTTTATACCCATTGTAAAAAATATATCTTATCTCGATGCACACTTTATTTGTTTTTTTAGGGTTCCGTAGCCAAATGGCAAAAAACGGAACCCTTATAGATTCGTCATGTCTGTCTGTCTGTCCGTCCGTATGTCACAGCCACTTTCTTCCGAAACTATAAGAACTATGCTGTTGAAACTTGGTAAGTAGATGTATTCTATGAACAGCATTAAGATTTTTACACAAAAATAGAAAAATACAATAAATTTTTGGGGTTCCCCATACCTAGAACTGAAACTCAAAAACTTTTTTTTCATAAAATCCATACGTGTGAGGTATCTATGGATAGGTCTTTAAAAATAATATTGAGGTTTCTAACGTATTTTTTTTCTAAACTGAATAGTTTGCGCGAGAGACACTTCCAAAGTGGAAAAATGTGCCCCCCCCCCCCTGTAACTTCTAAAATACGAGAATGATAAAACTAAAAGAAATATTTGATGTACATTACCATGCAAACTTCCATTAAGTTAGTAAGTAATTTTTTTTAAGACGTCATAAATCGTAAACAGCAATTTACCTTTCATTTAAATCTGCTACGGAACCCTTCATGGGCGAGTCCGACTCGCACTTGGCCGCTTTTTCATTCATAAACCTTGCTAAATAGAGGCGTGTCGCTAGTAATAATAATCTATTAAAACAGACAGATAGTTTGCAAGATGTCATACAACCTAGACTGCGTCTGACCTTTACAGAAACGACTAAAGGAACATGAATTAATTTTAATATGCCATAAATCATAGTTAGTAATAATCAAAATCAATTTATTTTATATATAGTGGTTTGAATGCTCTTAAAATCATAATGTTACGAACCGAACTTATTGGCATCACCTTTTCGGAACTTTTAATTGTTTTCTAAATCCAAATATGATTGTGACAGTAAGCTAGACTTGTGACTTTTGGTTTGCTCGCTTGTATGTATGTTTGTAAAATAAACTGTGGTTACCTATACCAGCGCGTTTTAGTCATAGTAGCTACGATCAGTAACATTTTGGTCCTTCTCCCACGTGAAAAGGAGCCATGGTTTATAATACCCGATCTAAACATCAAAATAGTGAACCACCACAAGGAGCTTCAAACGGAGTCGCCGGCCCAAGCGGAAATGACAATGGATGCACAGCTCTATTGGCATAATAAAAAGAGACCACCGTGGCAATTCCAATAAACACGCATTGAAAACTCTCCACGAGACTGTACATAGACTATCCGATGGTCACTTTGAAGCCGGTCTCCTCTGGCGACCCGATATTAAGGATGTACCGAACAATTTTAAATTAGCGCTTTCTAGATTTTTATCTCTCGAAAAGAAAATGCAGTCAGATGTGCAATATGCCAACATGTATCGAGATAACATTAAAGCAATGTTAGATAAGAAATACGTTGAAGAGTGCACGGCCCCCCCAATTGGTATCACTTGGTATCTCCCACATTTTGGCGTTACTCATGCCCATAAACCTGGTAAGTTGAGAGTCGTACACGACGCAGCCGCGAAGTTTAAAGGAATCAGTCTTAATTCTCTCCTTTTGCCAGGTCCTGACTTATTACAGCCATTACTTGCAATCTTGATGAGGTTTAGGGAAAACGCTATAGCACTCACGGCGGACATACGCGAAATGTTCCCACAGGTTCGAATTCGTTCATCAGATCGCGATGCGCAGCGCTTTTTGTGGCGCGATGACCCAGCACACAAACTAAAGCTGTATCGTATGTCATCAATGATGTTTGGCACGTGCTCGAGCCCGTGTACCGCCCTGTATGTAAAGAACCTTAATGCGAAAGAATACAAACATGAGTACCCTGGTGCTGCGCATGCAACCATACACGATGTGTACATGGATGACTATATTGGCTCACTACAAAGTGTAGACCAAGCTGCGCTTCTGGCCCGTGACATTGTACATCTCAATCGTCGGGCGGGTTTTGAGATGCGCGACTGGGTCTCGAACGACCTAAAAGCTCTTTCTTTATTAGAACCTGAATCGATATCTCAGAAATTTAACGATGTAATGCTAGGTAACGATAACAACGTTTCTAGGGTGCTCGGTCTGAACTGGCAACCTAGGAACGACGTCATAGGTTTCAGTCTCAACTTGGATTCTAAATCGCCAGCTAGGCTAACTAAACGTGACGCGTTGTCACATCTAATGCAAATTTATGATCCTTTGGGTATTCTAGGCCCACTTGTTTCTAGAGGACGCGTCATGTTTCAGTCAATTTGGCGAAAAGGTTTATCTTGGGACGATGAACTCGATCAAGGAGACCAAAAGCTTTGGTTTGAATGGCTCCGAGATGTAAAACTTGCTTCTCAGTTGCATCTGCCGCGATATTATGGATTTAGATCATCTAATATCATTTACCGCGAACTACATCTGTTTTGCGATGCCAGTGAGGTGGCTTACGCTGCAGTGGCGTACTGGCGACATATCTATGCAGATGGAACAGTGAAGCTCGCTCTTATTGGTAGCAAAAGTAGAGTCACACCATTGAAACCCGCCTCCATCCCACGCCTCGAGTTGCAGGCAGCTTTAGTAGCTGCTCGGTTTGCATCATTCATTCACGAATCGCATCAGCATAAACCAAGTAAGCGTATATTTTGGTGTGATTCGCTTAACGTTTTGAGTTGGTTGCGTAGTGATGCGCGGTCTTTCAAACCATTTGTAGCACATCGAATCGGCGAGATTCTCGAAACTACAGCTGTAACGGAATGGAGATGGATTCCGACCGCGGAAAATGTGGCAGACGATGCGACACGCCATAAGCGCGCAGTATTCAATCAAGAATCTCGCTGGATTACAGGTCCAACATTTTTACTAGAATCAGAACAACAATGGCCAACATCACCATACATAGATACGGCCAGTAGTTTAGAAGCAAAACCATCCGTTCATAATCATTGTCATCTCATTTCCTCGCATAATTTCCCGACACCATTGACTGTTGACCCAGAAAGACTGAGCTCATGGATGAGGCTAGTGAGAGCTACGGCGAGAGCCCATAAATTTTTGCACCTATTAAAAAACAAAGACAGTCCTAAAGAAATAACCGCTGAGGATCTGCGCGTGGCTGAATCACACATTCTGAAGAAAAGCCAGCTCGACTCCTTCCCAGATGAAATAGTCTACCTCTCTGAGAAAAGGTCACTACATCGAAAAAGCCGATTATTCAATCTATCCCCCTACATAGATAAAGATAATTTACTGAGATTGGGCGGAAGAATCAACCGAATGCAAGATATTGGCGATGGCGTGAAAAATCCTATAATTTTGGATCCCAAACACCCTGCTGTCCAGCTTTTGATTGCCCATCATCACGTGAAGTCTGCCCACGCTAATTCCGAGACAGTAGTTAACGAAATGCGGCAAACCTATTGGATAATCAACTTGCGAAGTACTGTTCGAAAAATCGCCCATGGTTGTCAACTGTGTCGGCTAAAGCGCGCTCAACCCTTCGCACCGTCTACAGGAGACCTGCCACCAGCCCGCCTAGCCCATCATCGTAGACCGTTCACCTTCGTTGGCTTGGACTACTTCGGCCCAGTTCAGGTCACAGTTGGCAGAAGGAAAGAGAAACGCTATGTAGCACTGTATACCTGCCTCGTCATACGAGCAGTTCATCTGGAGGTCGTACATAGTTTGTCAACCGACGCGGCGATCATGAGTTTGCGCCGTTTCGTTGCACGCCGTGGAACACCGAGTGAAATATGGTCCGATAACGGAACAGCTTTTGTGGGAGCCAACAGGACGCTAAAAGGGCTGTACGGGGCAGAAATTAACCGATTTGTAGCAGATGAGAAGATCTCATGGCGATTCATTCCCCCTTCAGCCCCATTCATGGGTGGAGCGTGGGAGCGTATGGTAAGATCAATCAAAACAGCACTCAAGACCACCCTAAGAGAACGCTCCCCCTCAGATGAAGTCCTGCAGACCTTTCTACTGGAGTCGGAGAATCTAGTGAATACGCGTCCACTGACACACGTTTCAGTTGATCCAGACTGTGAGGAAGCCTTGACACCAATGCATTTTATATTAGGATCGTCTTCAGGGAGACCTATCCCCGCTACGTTGACGGATCGGGATATCATCGGACGAGACGGTTGGCGCAGAGCCGTAAGACTCACGGATCATTTTTGGTCTCGATGGATTCGCGAATATCTTCCAACTTTGGTGCCTCGACGCGGCGGTGGATCATCCCCAAGTATAAAGGTGGGCGACTTGGTTATCGTGGCAGATGGACAGTTACCCAGGGGATCTTGGCCGAGAGGTAGAGTGACTAAGATATACACAGGCCCAGACGGAGTAGCGAGAGTGGCAGACATACTAACAGGTGCTGGCCCTCTCAGGAGACCGCTTAAGAAGTTAGTGCCCCAGGAGCTCTAGGCTAGACTTTAATAAAAATGTGGAGTATGTTACGAACCGAACTTATTGGCATCACCTTTTCGGAACTTTTAATTGTTTTCTAAATCCAAATATGATTGTGACAGTAAGCTAGACTTGTGACTTTTGGTTTGCTCGCTTGTATGTATGTTTGTAAAATAAACTGTGGTTACCTATACCAGCGCGTTTTAGTCATAGTAGCTACGATCAGTAACACATAACTTAAACAGAAACTGGATTGAAACTGTTAAAAGAGCAATAAACTAATGTGAAACATCAAAGGATGTTTGTTTATGATATTTAAATAAATCATTTTGAATGAATTATTTATATTCGAGTTATGAATTTAATGAAAGATAATATAAATCAGTCTGTTTGTCCATCATTTAGTTAATTTTAAATCAGAAAATGTTGATTTGACGTTCAGAACATTTAAAATATGCAGTATTAAGATTAAAAGTACCGTAGTAAGGATGAATAAAATATTGGTAAGATCAATATTTTATACCTAGTAATGATCTTTCTTCTCAGAGATAACTTTTACTCCTGAGGGCTGATTACCCATTCTGGGAGTACGATATTGTGCCCACTGTCTCATTTTGAATACAATAAACCTGAAGAAAATGTTTACAAGAACACACTAAGCTCTGGAACTACTAGTCGGATAAAAAAACGTTTTGCAGTCGATAGCTCAATTTTTGAAAACGGAAGCGACAAAAAAAAAAAAAAAGGATCAGAAACGGTTGGTTAAACAACTACTGTAATTCATAATAAAGATCAATTTTTGAAAAAGGAACGGACCAAAAAGAAACAAAATTGGGTAAACAGCGGGGCACAACTTCTTTTTTTTTTTAAACTTCATGTTCAAGAGTGGTACATAGGCGGAATTAATGCCATTATTATTCATTATAATAAGATTCAATGCCATAGACAAACAAATTATGTCTAAAACACTGCAGAATTTAAACACACTTAAATAAACCCAGAAGAAGCCAACCACAGCAATGCTAATGACTCCTCACAAAAACAAAACAATTTCATAACAGATTTACTCAAAGATAACTCAGAAGGAAGTGTCACTCAAATTAATCTCTCAAGGCAACTGGACGAGACTTGAGAAGCTCAACATTTAGTTGCCAATAAAATGGTTAATCCGAGAATACCTGTAATTAGAAATTAAGGCCACGTTTTGAGGTTATGTGCCAAAACTGTTCACACAAAATTAGAGATGATGATTTTCTTTGCGGAATTCTAAATGATACAACCAAACGGATTTAAGATACAATAGACAAGTTAACGGAAGAAAAAAACAGCAAAGCGTGAGTTGAACTCGTGCACAAATTGTTCCGTAGCACCAAAGTATATGTTATAATAATATACACATAAAAAGGGCCGCCATCTAGTGCCACACAAAGCAACGAGGCTTGTGCCGTAGACAGCAGATAGTTGATACACCACAAAGATACTTTTTTGTTTGTAAATACATACTTATGATACGTACCTATAAACATCTATTTTGCTAATTTTCACATATTTCACTTAAACTGGCTGATACCAATCAGCGGCTTCATGCATATATAGATTATTAATTATATTGTGCTGTATTATAAAGGGTGTAAAACACCTCTTAACGAAGCCGAAAGGCACTTGTTCTCCTCGTCATTCCTATCATTTGTTTGTTCTACACCATACTTGAGAACCTCCTAGTTACGGAGATATTGGGTTTGGTTTGGTTCCAAGTGTTTGTCATTTTTTTTTTAAATAAGTACTAGTTTTTATTGTCAGATTTTTAAATACCTCTACTAACCCCGTATTATCCATCCATCATCACAATGTTTTGAGTGCGTTATATTGAGTTATACCACAAAACGTGATATTTCACCACAAAATAAAGTTGTTCCCCAGCAATAATTTTTGCGTAAAGTTACTTGGTTTTATGTAAAGAATGCTTGACGGCTTCATGATGATGTGGTTTACACCCTGTAGATTATAAATTTTATAGTGCTGTATTATATAATATACTGGTAGTGTAGGGATCCTACAATATTAACAGGCAATACTGCCATTTTAATATTTACTCAATTTTTCATTCGGTCTTAACTTACTGCCCTTAAACTTACAGTCCACGCTCTAACAAGTAGATGTGTATCTATAATATGTCTTTGGTTTCATCGAAAATAACAAAATACTACCAACTCAATCATTAAAAATACACGTTTAGATATAATCTGCATAATAATTAGAAGATATACTATAGATACTAGAGCACATACCATTGGATACGATTAAATCAACACCTTTATCTTAAGATAGCATTGTCTCAGATAATGTTTTTATGATACGCAGTCATTTAACTCTAAATAAATATTTCCTTAAGGAAATACTGTAAACTGTGATCGTGATTTTTAATTTGTAAATATTATGTGTTTTTGGAAAATTAGCAACACCAGTTCAGCACTTCACGTGATTTTTCAATTGTCATTCTGAAATTAACATTATTTTCGCTAACATGTTGTGACATGTTAGCGAAAATAGTGTTAATCTCAGAATGACAAATAACAATTTGTTAAAGTGAAAATGACATCAATAGGGTAAGGATATGAATATACTTTACTTACTTGTTTTAACAATATCAATAGTTTATCTACCTCAAAATACTATAATAGACAAAAGATTATCTTCGCATAGGAATTATTTATAATTAATTTTATTACTATGATCACTTTAATCAAAGAGTTATCGTGTTATTCCACTTTCAATTATGAATTTCCCCAAAACTTTATCTATGCTCGTGTGACTAATCTAAATAGTCTAAACAAAGTAAGGGTAGGCTTACCACCAGATTGAAATTCTGGAGCATGACTAATACACATTTTGGCTATTTCATTAATTAAATTATTTTAGTCCTCTACGTTTATAAACAGATAGAAGATTAGAAGTACAACATTATTATACAGTACAGTGCAAATGGATGATCACCTATAACATACTCAGTTTCCTCCGTGCCCCGGAAACTACGTCAAGCAGTTGTCTCGGCTACCATTTGCAGATCTTTGACAGTCGTTGCAAGTAGTCAGTAGCCCGAAAGTCTAACAACAATTCTTACCAAGGGGTGTTGTATTGCCCAGTAATAACGGGGTTGTGGAGTTCAGATAGGCAGTCGTTCCATGTTAAATACTTGAATTCAGCTGCATACGGTTACATTGGATGCTGACCCCAAAATACAGGTGATGATGTGTGTTAAAAATGTGTGTGCCACCCTATTTAATGGTATGGACACCATTGCCTGAAACATTCATTTATTTGTCAATTGTGTGAACTGAACAACCTGTTGCATGCAGCCAAAAACGCAATTAGCGAAAAAAAACAGCTGTCACATTCAAAATTAGAATACATGCTCAACGCGAGTGCATGTAAACACACATTTCTAACACACACTGTATAATCAGACCAATTTAGCTTTGACGCTACCAATACCAACTAATAGTATTCTGCAATTCGCTGCCAAACTGTCCTTTTAATCAAAGTTCATTCACAGTTGACGCACCAAATTTCATGTCATTTGGTTCATGCTGTGTCATACTGCTATTAATGCACAAATAAAAAGTAATGTAGCGATTGGTATCTTCACTATTATTGTGTCCATAGCATGACTGCACAAAACGCTACACAAAGTATTGATGGAAACGCGCAACTCAAACGCAGTTATGTAGTTGTTTCAATTTGTGAGATCTTAACAGATCAATTGAGTCTTCCTCTATTTAGACGACCGTGGTGCTGATGGGCTGATGTACAGTATCTATTACACTGGATGGTAATGGGTCTTTATTTGTATCGGAATTGTTGAAGACTTCTTTTTCAAAAGTGATCGTATACTACTGGACCTCAATCGAATCACCGACAATCGTCTGGGGGGAGGGGGGCAACTTTCGTGGCTAAAATGATTGAAAAAACGTTTTAAATTATAAATGTCGAAGTAACTTTGTAAATGTATGTTACCAATCATCTCCTTAATGATTGAACAGAAAGCGATAAAATTTAAAATTTTTGACACGAAATTACATCAAAGTGACCACTTTAAGTTTGCAGTTGAAGGTGACGCTGCCTGTCAAGAAAAAATGCATCGATATGTCAAACTTGGTAAAGGAGATGTTTGATTTTGGGCCACCACTATGTACACTACATGGATAAATAGGAAAAAATAGGGGAATAAAAAATACTAACAAATTAATTTGAAGAAGGGTACAGGCCTATTTTTCGGGCAGCCATGACAGTTGTGTGGCATGACGTTTTACGACTTTGACAGTTTTAAGAAGTGACGTCTTGTCGTGTGTTGAGTCTGTCATTGCATTGAGTTTGGATTGGATGTGTTCAATCAAATGTTATTGTCAAAATGACATTGTTCGCATACCTACTGCTGCTCTGATCCACCATGTTTAATTTTACGTTGTGTTGCTCTCCTTGACCAAGTTAATTTGAATATACATTGAAATGAAGTGAAATTAAAGAAGTTTAACATTAAAAAAACGGTTACTGTATTAAATTGCGATATTTACGCATAGTGTGCATAGTGCTGGCCCAGGCTCCATACATTTCTGGAACATCTCCTTTATTTTATTTCTGTGCTTTCCCACCTGCACAGATAAGTTGGTTAAATTTAACTTTGATCATAAACGTGGATAAAGCCGCGACCATAAACCAGTCTTCTATATAGTAGGGAGTTTGTGTTGATTTAAAAAAAAACTAATTTAGATAACAGTACTGTCAAACAAGATGATGGATAAGTACTATACTAAAAACTTATAATACGTACAGACATGAACGTAAGTGTTAGTACAAGTTTATTATTTTCATAAGCGTCCCTAGACGGTATTCAACGTCGATCTAGCTGTAAAGTGGTCGAACTAAACACAGCAAACATGAAACTGGCACTCTTGAACTTGGGTTAGATATACAAATTTTATTCAGTTTAATTTATATAATTCACCTTAAGATGTAAATGTAGATAAGTGTTAAAATTATGCTGCCAAAGAAATATGCCCATTTTGTTAGAAGTTTTCATCCCTTTTCGATTGATCGATCTAAAATATAAAACTAGAATAATACAAGTCTTCATTCTTAACAACATTTCAAACAATACAAACAACGTTGAATAGAGGACAGAATGTGGATTTGCATATTCTGACTGAAAACGATGTGGATGGAATTTCAGAAGCGATGTGAATGTTGAAACAAAAATGTCATCGCCACGCAAAAATTTGCAGAAAATTCCCAAATATGTCTGAGATTTCATAGACGAATATCTAAGAGGGAGAGAAATGATTAAAGAAACGTCAAAATTTAAGTGGATTAAGTTGAAAGTGGGTAGGTTATGAGGATCGAGACTTATAGAAATCAAGCAAGGAGAGCATTCCATTGGCTATAGATTCTTTAAAGATGAAGTTATGCCTTAACAAAATTTTAATGAGCGTACCTATTTTGAAAAATTGAAATACTAGGAGCTTCGCGGAGTTTTTAAGGCATTGCTGAAACGGCTCAAATTAACATTTTATTTGACCCAGTTAGAAAATTTAATATATAAGTCACTTTTACTAGGTACTTACGACACAATACCATTTTTCTTATTTTTTAACTTCTTTATTTTCAATTTGAAGATGTCTCCCCTGCTAAGCATGCTTCAATAGTACGGTATTGTATTCGTACAATCATATTTAATATGGTATTTTAATTTTAATGCTCATTTGAGCGTGCCTGTATACATGTCTCCGTAAAATTGTCAAACACGTTAG
This sequence comes from Xestia ashworthii, assembly GCA_950022955.1. Taxonomy (NCBI): domain Eukaryota; kingdom Metazoa; phylum Arthropoda; class Insecta; order Lepidoptera; family Noctuidae; genus Xestia; species Xestia ashworthii. The sequence continues at coordinate 11,994,501 of OX465570.1, read as the reverse complement.
ATTGTAATCTCTCTAGCGATTTTGTAAACAATCGAAATATTGTCAACTGAACATACGGAAGTATCTCTGCCCCCATAATTGGGACTTGGGGCACCCCCACGTTGGGTTAGTTAGGTTCCTTTAAACCCTGCACTCGGAAATAGGGGCCCCGCGTAGCGGGGCTCCATCGACCACGCTTTTTAGGGCAATATAAAGTGTTTTAAGGTTAGGTTATATTAATCGGTATTTCTCAGGAATGGTACATTATCTTTTCATGAGAGTGGTACCATTGGGCAAGAGGGACCCCTCCTTCCCTCCACACCGCGTGAGTTGACTACCATCGCATGCATTTCACGAAAAATGATGCGTTTTTTTGTAAGCAGTATGTTCGTTTGACAATATTTCGAGAGTTTACAATCTCTCTAGTTATTTTACAATCTAACGTGTTTGGCTATTTTACGGTGACATATACAGCAATCTCGTTAAATGGGAAGGACCAAAAACTTTTATGCTTTAATAACACTTCAGTAACGAATTATGTTATCTAAAATCCAAAGAAATACCTAACCAGTACCAAACATTAAATTTAACTAGAATTTGTGCTGATATTTTATGTTTAAAGAGGTAAATGATTTTTCTTATAAATATTTAAGACAAAGAGGTGTCACTTAATCTTTGAAGAGATTTAAGATTCCGCAAGATTATGTTACAGTAAATTAACGTTTTGAGAAAAAGGAAATTCGACGTTAAATTTTGAAGAGCTGTATCAAAAGCCTTTTGTTTACAAAGTGTTTATCAATTATCTGTAAATGAATATCATGATGGCTGTCTGAAAATTATAATTAAATGATTTCACTATTTAGCTGGTAGTGTTTCGATAGGCAGTGTGAAATTAATCCTTTACTAAATTCTTGTTAGAATTAAAGGCAGCACCATTGTCTGAATATCGTCCATATCAATATAGTCGTTATATTCTATTCTTAATGCGTACTTATTTGTTCAGTTAAAACCAAATAGAGCATACCTACATACACGGTACAAGTATACATCACAGGTATTGAAACTCTATAAGAGACAAATGAATATTTTTGCGATTACGACGATGGTCAGACGACGGTCCCATAGGAAAATGGTGGTTCATTTCAATAATCTACACTATTTTGGTAGTGAAAAGGTGTTTTCCCACTACCTAACATGTCATGACCGTTCTAAGAGTATCAGGGAAACAAAAATATCCTTTAAGGTATGAGAGATCAAAACCGTCGCGTGCCATGCACGTAGCGGATTCGTCGATGGTCCATGTTGGTTGGTGCCATAGTCTCAAACTTTTCAATACAAAGAATGTATGGTTAAAACCACGTACGATGACCGTTCAAAACCCGATAAAACCGCGTATAAATACCGTTTTAAACCCGATATAAACAGGTATGATACACTGTTGATTTTATTTAGGTAATCATAGTTTGAATTCTGAGGAACCACTATACGTATTTTGTTGACCGTGTTTTGCAAATTGGGTTTAGTCGTCAGTATTCGTACTTGTAAATGTATAAAAGTGCAAAGTTGTAAAGAAGTGAAAGTGGCTTATCAATTTAAGTCCTCGTCTCTACCTGTGTAAGATTTCAAATCCCATAAATAAAAAGTTTATATTTATAGACAATCTTTAAAATCTTCAGAGCCAAAGACGCGAACAAAAGGACCTCTAAATGTAGACAAAATGACAACTCATTGAGCAGTTGTTCAAATATATATTTATGAATGGTTTCCGTTTCAACCTGACAGCTCTGTCTGAGGCACAAAATTAATATTCAATTATGATCAGGGTCACGTCACCAGACACTTTGTTTCTTATAAGAAGATATCTTTATTCGGTCATGACTCTAAAAATATTCTTTGTCAGTCAACGTGGTATACTTTTTCCTTTGGGGGTTCATTTTAGCAAAAGATCCGCAAAGGGAAATGTAGTAATGTTTTGTGTTGTATTTGATGTAATAATAATAATAATCATCATCATCATTTCAGCTGAAAGACGTCCACTGCTGGACATAGGCCTCCCCCAAGTAACAATATTGTACCTATTATTATTCTATTAAAATTATGCTGACTTCTTACAATGTTGCCTTATAGTATATTTTATAACGAGGGACTAAACGAAGCCATTATATACCCGAGGTGGTTTGACTCCCGAGCTTGCGAGGGAGTCATTAAAAAGCGAGGGTATATTAAGTTGGCGTTTAGTCTCGAAGTGCAAACTGTACTTTTCACTTAGAGTGCGAGAAAAATAGTCATTTAAAACCGAACAAATTTACACTCGACTAAAATTCTGAACTGAGCGGTCAGTTTTTTCTTCTATCAGGTCAGTCACAGATTAACAATTTAAAACACAACACAAACTCTCAACATTGTCGCAATGAAGACGATCCACACTCCACAGATAATTAGTACCTACATTACTGCAGCGGCTAGCAACAGAGGCATTGCACATACTTTTTTTTTCAAAATCACAAACAACAATAGTTTTTCTCGCGTTGAAGAGTTCATTTGTTTTTTTTTTCAATATACCGCTTTCTATTTGCGAGCCAATTCGAAATTTAAATAATACTTTGATCCATTAAAAAAAAAGTTACTGTTTTGTGACCATGTTTCAGAGTAAAAGATCGTTCCATTTTTAAATTACTTTTTACTCCCTAGGGAATAAACGGTCACTTTAATCCCGCTTCGTAGGGCTATAATGGCGTACTTTTAGAGCATGAGAAGTGAAAAAGATATTATTCCTAACTATGTCTACTTTGTGGTACTTGCTATTACAGTCCAATTTATAAAACGGAATGAAAAACTGAGTACAAGTTGAAAAACAACTGTCACTGTAATAAGGAAAAACTAAAAATACTTAAGTCGTCTTACTTCAATCAACAACTATTCGATCATGTATCTTGGTACTCTATGGATAAACACGATAGACACATAAAATAAATGATTACTTCCATTAACACTGAAATACGGGATATTTACCTTTTTTACTATTTGTTTAGAGTTTCACTTTCTATCATAATATGCTATTTTCAAACCTTATCATATTATGATAAGGCTTGAAAATAGTTTCAAATCCGTTATTTGACTCGATAATCTGGTCAATCATGGTAAATATTCAGTTTTTCAGTGTTATTGATCGTGTTAGCGGCAAAGTCAGTTAAAAAAAATATAACTGTATACACTACGCTTAACTCAGTCCAAAGTGACGTAGAAGATGTTGTAAGTTTTATCACATTTCCATTAAAACCACATTAGGATTGTTGCGGCATTTTGCGCAATACATAATGCATTGTGGTCAGTTTTTCACACGCTCTAGTCGCTTGGACATCACATAACATTAAAGTAATGATAGTAGCAGAAAACATTTGTCATTTTTGATATAAAAAACTTTGTGAAAATGGTAACTGGCGTTTTTTTCTTCCTAAACCATGATACACACTAAAATTGAGGCGGGGTGTATATGTCACCGTAAAATTGTCAAACACGCTATATTGTAATCTCTCTAGCGATATTGTAAACTCTCGAAATATGGTCAAACGAACATACTGCTTACAATGAAACGCATTATTTTTCGTGAAATGCATGCGATGGTAGTCAACTCACGGTGTGGAGGGAAGGAGGGCTCCCCCTTGCCCAGTACAATGGTACATTATATTATATTAATCGGTATTTCTTAGGAATGCCTGAGAAATACCGATTAAAATAACCAAACCTTAAACACTTTATATTCCCTTAAAAAGCGTAGTCGACGGAGCCCCGGTTCGCGGTGCCCCTATTTCCGAGTGCAGGGTTTAAAAGAACCTAACTAACCTAACGGGGGGTTGCCCCAAGTCCCGATTATGGGGGCAGAGATACTTCCGTATGTTCAGTTGACAATATTTCGAGAGTTTACAATATCTCTAGAGAGAAACACGTTGTATTGTAATATAACCTGTTTGACAATTTTACGGTGACATATACATAACGTAAATACAAAAAAATGCGTCATAATATAACCTGTTTGACAATTTTACGGTGACATATACATAACGTAAATACAAAAAAATGCGTCAAAATACAAGTATCATAATTATAGCAGTGTTAAATTGTTTGTTTTACATGTAACACGAGTATTTTTCGTTAAAAAATCGACGTATTTACGGTACGAAAAACATAAAAAAATCGTGCAAGGACTTCAGGTAGAATTTAAGACTGCATTATTATATATGATAAAAACTAGAAACAGCAATCATAATTTTGACATTTTAAAATAACTCTGTTAAAATGTTTTTATAGGTAACCATTTATTTAATGAAGCAATAAATCAAATCACAGCGGGTTTATTATTTTTAGGAAAAAAAAAATGTTACGAAACCAATGCATAAGTACCTATGTTTAAAAAGGATATAGATATCGCGTTTGATTTAAAGACGAAATTTTTCTATTTAAATAATATTATGTTCAAAATCTAGTCACTAACCTTATCTTAGCGACAGTCAAAAACTTAAAAGAAGATCCGTGTATTAATTAGATGAACTCATTTTATTGTCAGATTTGGATGGAAGACTGCAATCGGTCTTTAAATTATAGGAACTTTACCTTTATGTAATGATTCGGAGAACACACAACTAACAATTTAAGTAAGTATGTGTAATTCACTACCCGACGACGAGATTGTAATGTCCTCACATTCGATTTCTATACGAAATACTGTAATAACATCTTGTTTAATTGAAACGTTGCAGAATCGTGTCTCCAACATACTAACATAATGTTGTAACTAATAGATTTGAACCAAAGTGTTTCAGTAAAAATGTTTCCTAAGAAAACCTTCAGTATCGTTTAGATTTATGTGTGAACAGTTTAAAATAAATTGCCCCTCATATGAAACAATGATGTAGCACCCGACTAGATGATGACGCAGATTACATTGAATTTTCTCAGAACATCTTCCAGGAAAGGGACAAAGAGCATGAAATAATATTCGCAAACCATTACATGACATTTGAACAAGCTGTACTGTCATTTAATTCATTAAAAAACTCTTCAACAGAGTGCTAAGTATCATCACAGTCATCAAATTAGCCTTTTCTAACAACTGACAATTTCTTCCAACTACGTGTTTTTCATATTAATTGTCCTCCAAAAGCCAGTTACTGAGTAACACGATATCCTTCGGCAAGACTGGCCGTCTCTCTTTCGGAGGTTTGAGTAGCTTATGACGATACTTACCCACATTTACGGGATATCTTTTACGATTTTCGACTTTTTTATAACGATATTATTATTTTTGCACGTAGCAAATGACGTAAGAAAGAGGGTAGACAGATTTGTCTGCACCTAATAATTTATTTAGCATTTTCCGGTCGTCCCGCGATCTGTTTGCAAAAGCGTCGAAATCTCGGGAGCTCACAATCATTGAAAATTACGGATTATATACCCAAAAGTGACAGTGTAAGTTTAATTATAAACCGTGAAAGCTTATAACAGTGTCTTTATCGACTCTCAAATAAACAATTAAATCTCGATTGTCATCTGGGACCAACCGGGGACGTATGCCACATTGGGCACCTGCTTTGCCCACCTGAGGTATTCCACATTCGGCACCTATCAATATTTTTTGCAGGTGCCCTTAGTGGAATAGTTTATTATTTTAACTTTTATTCCACATTCGGCACCTAAGAACCAGTGTACTAGTGTTGGGACGTTTCTTTTATAGCAAAACAAAATTAAAAATTCGATTAAAATCAGTACAGTTTAGTAACATGATAATAAATATAACTTCTTTATGTCTTTAATAACTTTTATATCACAATTAGTTTCCTTAATCATATGTATTGAAAAATTTGTCTTGAGCTACAATGATAAAAATAGGAACTTCAGTATGATATTGTGTCGAAATGTTATTGTCCTTTATAATAGTTAGTCATAGTTTCATTACCGTCATTTGTTTGGCTAAGGACCGAATGATATTTTATTGGTTTGTTGACCGAACTCCTTAATGGACAAATGAGTTTTCATGGTTATGTCTAACATTTTAATGTTACTACCGGATCTTGAACCGTGAGACGATGTCTGAGTGTGCTTGTATTGATTAGATGGATGTCGTTTTTAGATTTGTTATTCTACAGAGTTCTTGTTTAGTTGTTAAATAATGGATTGTCACTTAATCAAGCATTTATTTCAATGTGATTTGTGGTCAGCAGGTGGTTGTGCAGTAGTTTGTATGTAGGGGGTAATATCCGGAACACCAAAACCAATTTCGAAAACTCTTTTATAAACAGGTAACATTATCCCTGATTGTCAAAGGCACGTAACGGGAGCAAAGATATCAGCAAAATCTAGTGAGAAATGAAATATTTTAATTTAGGTTTTTCTTTTTACTCTTAAAACTAAAAAAAACGATAGAGCAGACGTTAATCTTGACTTTACCTACTAGAGCTTTTAGACAAAAGAATAAAATAAAAAATTTACTAAATAAAATAAAGCAGTGACTCCATTACATTTGACCAAGTTCTTTTATTTTCACTTTATTGAAACTTATATCTGGCGCAGCTGGATCTGAGCTGAAGCTTGCAATTCTAAATCGATATGGGATTAGCTGCTCCACTGTGCTATAGCATTACACTTTTAAAAATTTTAGCTGGCTATTTAATTCGCGTCGTAATATATTTTTTAGTACGAAAATGTATCTCTTATAGGTTTAAAATCATTTTTTTTTTTTTAGGAAACGTCATCTGCCAAACCTTTTCCCAATGATGTTGGGGTTTTATTGGGTCAGCTTTCAGTCCAACCGGTACCAAAATACAAAATTAATCCTAATAACCAATACGTTTTTCGTAGACATAATAGGTAGTTCCCGACCAACCTCTGTTAGGAGCTCGAATTTTGTTTCCACTCACCTTTACCACAAAAGTTTCATTTACGTTAAATATTTTGTTGCGGTTGTAACCGAAGCATAGTTTCAAATGCTTTCCACTTCTAATTAAAAACTCAAATATTAACTTCAATTTGCTTTTTGCTAACTATCCAATAACGTAGGTATAAACTTGTAACGATGTCGTTTCATTTACAGTCTCGTGGACGTAAAACCTCCACGACGACTAAAAAACCTCCATAGTACTTACTTGGTACTCAAAGAAAGAAATGTAACAGTCCTTTCAAAATTCAAATTTGAAATTGGCTTGTCGCATTGACTGCGCAGCCATTTTATCATCAGTCCTACCAAAATTATTGAACAGAATACAACTTCCTAAGTTTCTTGTACCAGAGTATTGACTATGTAACAACGGATTTCTCTAACTAGCACAGCTAGATTCTATTGTAATAAGAAAGTTCTAAAAAACCCGACGCACGGGGTAAGTTTGTGATCACAAAATACAATCTTGTAACTGCGGCTCCTCGCCGCCTATTAAAATTTAGTTATACTAGGACTCCTTTTAATCTTGTATTTTCTATTCATTGTTTCACTTCGTCACAAACTGCAATCAACATTCAGTTGCGTTCATTCAATACTTTTAGAAAAATGCTATCGAATAAAAGAATTGGATAGGTATAAGTACAAAGTAATGGCAAACAACTTGAAATTCACTGTTTTTGTGGTCATCCTCTTTTTTTCTAGGTATTATTTCATTACATAAGACAATCGTCTCAATATCCACGAAGCAGTGGCGAAGGGTGAAAAAAGAGTCAGGGTAAGCCGAGAAAAAAAATGAGAATGATTTTTTTTTTGACTTGACTTTTTGATGTTTGTTTTGACCTCATTTTCATTATCAGCGACCCCAAAAACCACGAAAACGACACCTATGAAGAAAAAACCAAAATTTTTCGTCGGTGCCATCTTTGATTTTCATTTTGACCTCTTTTTTATCATCAGCGACCCCAAAAACCACGAAAACGACACCCATGAAGAAAAAACTGTAATTTTTCATTGGCGCCATCTTAGATTTTCATTTTGATCTCATTTTCATTATCAGCGACCCCAAAAACCTTGAAAACGACACCCATGAAGAAAAAACCAAAATTTATCGTTGGCGCTATCTTGGATTTTCATTTTGACCTCATTTTCATTATCGGCGACCCCAAAAATCACGAAAACGACACCCATGAAGAAAAAACTGAAATTTTTCATCGGCGCCATCTTGGATTTTCATTTTGACCTCATTTTCATTATCAGCGACCCCAAAAACCACGAAAACGACACCCATGAAGAGAAAACCGAAATTTTTCGTCGGCGCCATCTTTGATTTTCATTTTGAACTCTTATTTATTATCAGCGACCCCAAAAACTACGAAAACGACACCCATGAAGAAAAAACTGAAATTTTTCATCGGCGCCATCTTAGATTTTCATTATCAGCGACCTCAAATACCACGAAAACAACACCCATGAAGAAACAACCAAAAAATGTCATTTTAGATTTTCATTTTGACCTAATTTTCATTATCAGCGACCCCAAAAATAATGAAATTGGCAACCATGACAAAAAAAAAAAGAAAAATGCAGAGGTACCATACTTGAAAAATAAAAGTGAACAACAAAATAAACATCCAAATAAATAACCAAATACGAAATCCACCATTACTAATACTATCTCGTTCTTCCCCTATCATACTTTCTTTTTCTGCCCCTGTCGTAACTCGATAAAATTCGGTTTACTGCACAAAATAATGTCATTCATCAAGCATGAATGATGTCCGATTCTTTACGAAATTCAACGAGCGTTAACGATTTCTTTCCATCTCGCTCACGCGCACGCATTTTCTATTACTTTATCTTTGAATAACTCGGTTTGCTTCGGCTTACCAGAGCCATACTATGGCGGGCTGGCTAGTGACGTCATGACGTTTATTTTGCTTAGAAATTAAGCTGCCAAAAAGCCGATAGCGCCTGCGGGTTATTTTATAGCAAAACGTTATTGAAAGGTAATTTTTTTTTTATTAAATGCGAGTAGGCGTTTGGTGATCCTTGTAAGAAGTAGTGATTGTGCAATTTTTCAATTACGGTAGGTAGAGAGTGGTTGTGTTCTGAACTTCTGAAGGTAAGCCGGTGGGAATGGAGTTGTTAGGAGCCTGCGCCACTGCCACGAAGTATATTTGAAGAAGCAAACAACTTGAAATTCACTGTATGCGAGGTCTTCCTCTTTTTTTCTAAATATTCTTTCATTATTTATGAAAATCGTCTCAAAATCTACGATATAATTTGAAGAAGCAAACAAATCACAGACAAACAACTTCACTTTAAACAATTTAGCGTTAAGCCCATTATCAGTTACTATCTCTAAAACTACGTAGTGAGATTTATACAAGGAAAGGCAAGCGCTACAAGATACAGAATTGAATAAGATAATGTAAACTACTTACTATACCAAGTAATCTATCAGTCCATACAATTATGTCGTCACATGCTCACGACTGAACATGTGTAAGGACTTCCTTCAGACCATTATAACAAAACGTTTCAAGAATATTTCGCAGACTAGGAATTTACCTTGGTGACTAGAAATAATAAGAAAAGGTGTATTATCTGAGCCAAAGTAAGGAGTGTTTTATTGTTAGTGGTTCAAATGAAAAACTGTTTCTATTATCCATCGCCTGCCTAACCTTTTTCCAGCAGTTTTGAGGTTGGCTTCCTATCGAATCAGATGCCACTGAATTCCAGTTGTTTTACTTGCAGCGACCGCCTATCTAAACATACATCCCTGTTTTGAGTAACACATTATCCTTATGGTATGACTGATTTTTAGAACAGACTATCTGACTTCTGGATATCAGCATCTTTTGTTAATGGTAGATTGAATATAATATGGATTAATCTATGAGAAAACTGTGCTACGTTTTAATACAGACTATCCGATTGTTTTATTATTTCTTCGTAATCGATCAAAATAGACTCCTGATTTTAAACCTTCAAAATGTTCGCTAATCCCATTAAGTTATTGAAAAGAAAATGACAGTGACGCTTGAAGTTATCGAACGTTAATGGACGTCCGGCTTTCATAAAGAAAATGGGGTTGATGATTAATTGAATCTTCGGTCAAGGAACTTTAGAAGTCAACATTTTGTAAAGTCCCCATTTATGGATTAGTCATTCCAGTAACAACAACAATATAGTAAAATCCTTTAATCGTGAAACACGAAGGCTTAAAGATAAAAATAATGATAGCGAGAAATACAAAACAACATCATAAAAATTGAATTCAGACCGAAAAAGTCCTAAAGACAAAATACTGTTTGAACATCTTCAACCAAATATAAATTGAAGAATGTTTGACAACGTCTTAGATTTTCACTCGTATTTGAATAAGATTGGCAACTTGAAATTGCGTCATTTGATAAAAAATCTGTTCGACTTGACAACGAGACAATATCATGTACACCTGATACAAGATATTTTGTCTCAATATTGATGTTCGATTTTCTTTCATACTGTTACTGTCCATGATTTCCAGTTTCTTCGATCCCGAGCTATGCAGATTTATTTAAAACTACAAATTAATTTACCTAATTTCTTTAAACCTAGTCTCTAAGACTAAAAGTTTCCTAAAATAAGTCCTGAGGCAATCCATCAATCATGTCCCCGAAACAAAACCATTGAAAATAGATTAAGTAAACACAACTAGACCTAAGCCTTACCCTTGAGAGACACCTCACTCAAAATATAAGTCCCTCAAATTATCGATTCGACGACCATTTGCGTCGCTGTATCAGCGCTGCTTTTTTTGCTAAATGACGACATTTCTTAAGGTTACATCATTTAGAACCACAGTTTGCTACTACGAGTATGACCTCACGGGTACTATTGAACTTCAACTATGGAATTTTACTAGATACGGCTCCTAATGATAACGGTTCTTAAGAGATGAAGAATCGAATGCGTCAAAAGGGACAAACTTTTCTTAAAGCTAAACAAATATGTGCGAAAGCAATCGTCTGTTCTAGTATTTGCAGTAGTACTAGATACGTCATGACTTTAGTATTTGGACGCGCGATAACGGATGATTGTGGCAATGATGCTGAAGAAAGTTCCGCATTTCATCCAAAGATTTCCATCAAAATGTTTGTGATTTTATTTGTGTAACCAGATTCCCCGTGTAATAAATAACCTGTAATAATTTGAAATTTTTATGGAAATGAAGATGAAATATATTATTTTCGGAAAGATGCGCACTTGCTACCAAGATATTTGAATTTTATTTGATCGTTTCTGTTTCGAAGAGTATTTTTTGCGCCACGTTTTTGTATAATATTTTTTGTATCCATCTGACCTCCGGCGAAGAATTTATAAAGTTTAAATCCCAGTAAGTACTTACATTTTTTCAACTAGTCGGTTTAATTTCTTCGTCCACAAGCTGGTCCAAAATTTCGTTCAATAACTCACAAAATAGGTATTAAAACTGATCACTCTTACAGTAATACAAATAAAAACTATTTTAATTTAATATTTATAAATCTTATCAATGTCAATTCTTTCGAATTTGATCGTCTGACGCACTTTTAGATAAGATAAACTATACTAAAACAACGAAAAAAAAAAACTTTGTTCTACAATTATTTTTTTGTAACACTGTCTTGAACACAGCACTTCACGTTGTTTTTTTTTATTTATTTACAATCACTTAAATTCTTCGTGTTCGTGTACATGTCGGTGTAATCGTGAGACGGGCCGCGGTCGTCCGTTCAGTACAGTGTGCGCGGACCAACTGGCGCCGATGCCGACTACGCGTGCCGACCGCTCTTCACCTGTAGCTCATTGCCTCGATGATATTTTCGTTCTTTTTATCTATGTAATTGCTTTCAGTGATAATGCCCATCGGTTTTTCATCAAAATTAGAATTTAAATTAATTTAGAAGCTAGTTAATCAAATATTTCATTTTGTTTATTAATTGCGGAGCTAGTTTAAGAATTTCAGTCATTTGTTTTGTAAATAATGTTCTGAATTAGATTAGTAATTTCAAATAACACCATGAATCTGTTTAATTTAATTTAATTGTTTTTATGTTACTAAATTATCCCTATAATTGCAATAATTTGTTAAACTAGAGTTCAAATTGAATTAATAGTAAGTAAGAAGTTGAAGAAACAGCTTTTAGTAACTCATTCAAACATGTAGGTTGCAATTTTCACAAAAAAACTAGAGCTTACTTTTCGCATATATAGTACTAGCTTTTGCTCACGGTTTCGCTTCCATTTATGTACAGACCGGTTTAAATGTACAGTAGCCTACGACACTCTGGGATTGAGCAGCTTCTCGTTAGTGAAAGAATTTTCCGCACCGTATCTGTAGTTCCGAAGATTGCACCTTTCATACAAACAATAGTACATTTTGATACAAGTGGAGAAAGTTTGTTACTGTAGTTCAAGGCGGTATTAACACACGAGCCGTAAGGCGAGGGTGTTTTTGAGCCAAGAACTGCAATAACAAATGTCTACGTGTATCAAACGACGTGTTTCAATACACTTTTGTAGAAATAAAATAAAAGAATGTACTTAAAATATTTGTGTCATGAATTACAACGACACTTTGATTTAATTATTTTTTTCCGCGCTTTGCTTTCGCCAGGATGAAGGAGAAACAAAGGTATGAAGCTATTATACAGCCTAATATAAAAAAAAGTTTTTTTTTATACTTTTGAATTTAGAACACAAATAAATGTTAATTTGTAAACAAAGGAAATATTACTTTTAAAGAATCATGTTTATCTATGATATTAAATTTATAAACACAATTTGAATATTCAAAAAATGATTACGCCGCCGTAAAGACGTAGATCACTTATCCGAAATTAAAAAATAACATTCACCTCTGACTCTTTAGTCAGATGTGAATGTGTTTTTTAATTATGCATTGATCAGTTAAGGTACAGTTTTCTGTGGTAATTTTGCTTTCTGCACATGTGTGGAAAAAACATGAAAAACGCACGTGTGTGAAATACACTGCATTTTGAACCTAATCATAGTGCGAAAAGAACTAGTTTTCGAGGAAATGTATTGAAAAGTATATCTCTTTATAATTAATATACATATTAGTATAGATTAGTATGGATATAGATTATTTGATAATACTCCCGCCAAATAAAATCAGCTAAATATAATTTTAGTGAATTCAACGCACGGACAGACGAAGTCTAATTAAAACCTAATGCAAAAAGTTTGGCGAAAACATTTTACCATGTGAACATTTTTCACTCTCGAATTTCAAGCAATAATTTTGCGAGCCCTCATGGGGATGGACAAAACTTTGCTGGATAGCTGTATCTTCCTAAAAATATCAATATTGAACTAAGAAAGGGGATGTGCTATAATCGGGCCATAATCTACCACGCTTGCTTAGTACGGTTGGCAGGTATCACATGTATTTGTGAAGGTTTCGGGAATAACGATGACCTGGTGAAGGTTGCGGGAATCCACCGGATGCAAGTCGCACGGGACAGGTCAATGTAGCGACACTTGGGCTTCCCTAAGTGGACTATGTCCAGCAGTGGATGTCTTTCGTCTAAAATGATGGTGATGATGATAATGACATGTCTTTGATTTTAGGCTCACACAGCTCTACATATTAGGCCTTGATAGAAGCATATTCCGTTTATTCAATAAAACCACTTGAACATCGGTCGGATTTTGAAATGGATAATACCCAACTCAAACATTATTACGAAAATTATTAACATTACTATCGCAATTTCAATACCTAAGCACGTAATAATCGACGAACCAAAGAAGTGATTACAAAGGGAAGTTTTCGTGAAAACACTAAATTATGCGTTGACCAAACGACAACAATGAACATGCAAGAACGAAATTAAGTCACAGTTTGCTTCGATTATCACAATAAAATCAGTCATTTTCATTATAAATAGCTGTAAGCGTTAATGTTTGTAACATTTGATTTCAGAGAACACGCTAAAGGTTCTGTATATTTTTGTAACAGTACAAGTTTTATTTTGAACTTTTGTAATCGACATAAAAAGGAGAGTGCCCAAGTTTGGTGTAAGATTTTATTTGTAACTAATAGCTCTTACTGAAACAATCTGAATTTAGACCTAAACCTCTCAAATGAATTACAAATCAAAAATTTAAAATTTGTTAATTAGTGATAGCTTCTTGGGGAATCCTCAAAGACACCGAATTCCAAATCAGCATTCAAGTAAACTTTTTATAAAACTGTTAAGTAAGGATACTTCAGGGTACTGACTGTCTCTTATTTATTTTGCTGTGACTCGTGACACATCAAATGCTTTTCAATAGACCATGATTGAAACTATTGAAAGTTTATACAAAAGGGATAATTAATCAGTATTTCGCTTTATCATTGTTAAAGAGTTATTAATTATGAAATAAAGATGATGATTCTCTCATCGGCCATTTCCCGAGTATGTTGACATCAGCTCCCAGTCTAAACTGATGCAGCTTTTACATGCAGCTACAGCTGCTTATCTGACCTCCACAACCTAGCTACTTGGCAATACGATACCCCTTGCTACTGGTTGTCAGACTTACCAGATTCCATTCCATGGTTATTTCTCTGTATATTCAGCTTTTAGTCTGTCTCATGTTACTTGGGAACTGCTCAAATGGCGACAAATGTGTTGTGATCTGGACATCACAACAGGGTGGCTGTACACGTATAGTATAGCATAAAGTACTGTATGGATACAGCACTACACGTTCTCCCGGTGGACAGCCACCGTTACGCGATCACTTACTCCTTTTCAATCGTAGCTTTTCTCACACATTACGTCCATCATTTATTCATTTATCCACATTTATGTCTACCATTACTTAATAACCTATACAATAAATGCACCTTAATTAATCCTAACTTAATTTATACCAATATCTATAGCTATTATACAAATGCATTCCTTGTGAATTCATCCACAGAACCACAGAAAGAGTCTTTGGCCGACCTCACACTCTCCATCCATCAAAATTTATATTCTGCCCTTAACATAACGTTTCATCCCATCTCAACACAATACGATTCCTTTTCAACTTTACATTTTTCTTTATTGAGATCAATATTATCAAAATGCTTGTCAATTTATTATTCTCCTACAAAGGCAAGCTGAATATAATCAAATTCAGTTTTTCCAAACTCGGCACGGAATTCTATTTCGATGAAAAATGAATGTATCAGGCCAATGAATTTGAATTTAACTGTGGGCACGCAACGTTGATTAAATGATTTATACAGGTCAGTCGTGTGCCCTATGATAGTCAATTATTTTGATTCTTTTGATGAGTTCGTGATTTTTATCGTTGTTGGACATGGACTTAACTGATGCTCCTTGTATATCTACTGTACAATATAATATATCTTCAACTAAGATTGTACTGTTTTAGTCATGTGACGTAGTAAACATTGAAAGGTTCTTCATCATCATCATGATTGGCTGCCTTGCTACTTCCACTGATGGCAGGTGGGAGTGGCTGACAGCAATAGGGAAGTGGGAGTCCCTTTTGTCTCTCGGTAACCATTCATAGATTACAACTTTAAATATTAAGATTTCAAATTAACATCCTCATCCTATCTACCTTGCCTTTTTGGTCTGCCAATACTTCTTCTTCCGTCTTTCGGTTACCATTAATAGAAGAGAAGAACCGAACAGAACTTTAGAACAGAACTAGAACTAGAACTTTCAATATTAAGGTTTGAAATTATCATTCTCATTCTATAAACCGTTAGAGTAGACGAGGAATACAAAGTTGATTTTAGAACTATTAACATTAAGAAAGTTATAAATGTTACGTTTCACTTGCAAACAAGAAATTAATTTCTTTTTCAGATATTATCATTTAATGCTTTTTATACCTACGTGTATAAATTTTCAACGTAAAAAGCTAAACAGAATCTCGACAGGTTCGAAATTATCTGCCGAGCCATACCCTCCTATAAAATTCTACTATCTCTAGTAATAATACCCAGGCAGTGAAAAAGAAATTCGTCCTGCAAGAATATTAGGTAGTAAAATTACGCGACATATTTTTTTTTATAGACCAAATGAAATCTTGAATTAAGAGTACCTTTTCGTACACTTTCACTAATTTTCCGTTTTCACGGAGTGTTATTGGGTTTTTCCATCAGGAATATCTCAGTGATAACCACGGAGTCGGAATTTGTGCTTGGTTGATGACAATAGGATCACCCCTCGTTTTTTTTTTTTTTTGGGTGGGGCATCTCGCAGTGCAGTCTGAGAAGACTGGCTTCTGCTTAACCGGGCAAGGCCTGTGGATGCCTTGAATTTAAGGCCTCCAGCCAGGGCAACAATATGTTAAGCAAAATAAAATGAATATGAATATTGTGTTGCTGCAGAGATTTAAGATTAAAGTCTTATCTATATAAAAGCACTAATGTTGATCAATATAGTACTTGTACGCCGGACGCCTTTATATCAAGCTGTACTTATCCAGTTTAAGCTGATCTCGACTAGTATTGATTTCAAGTACAAAGCAAGGTCAGTTTTTACTTTTACCAGAAATTAATAGCTTTATACGCTGTGTACGTTTTCGATACGATATTCTTACGATAAAACATCTATTTCAGAGAAATACGTATTTTATGCAAAGAATTTATCGTTGTGTCAGCTTATTCATTGTTTTTTATTGTTTCGGCTCTCGCTTTACTCCAAGGTTGACCAATAATTTACTACTGCCAATTTTCAGACAGTAAAAAAACATAAAACCTAAACAGTATTCTGAAACTACGTGAGATACGAACACATAAACTGCCTAGATATTTTCCGTTCAGGAAATGAAACAATTTTGTCTCAAAGTCAAAAGAATTTTGTCTTGGGGCAAAAGACTTTTTTCAGTGCATTTGAAAACTGACACTGTTTTAATAGATCAACTCATTTATGGATATTCTCTGTTATAGACCGTCTCGGGTCTCGATAATTATGTAACTTGAGATAACCTTGGAGCATAGCCCAGTGGCAATCACTTTCAATGTGTTCCGTTCTTCTGTAACGTCCTTTGATATGATTTACGGATAAGTGTTCGGTCATCATTTCAGCCGAAAGTCGTCCACTGCTGGACATAGGCCTTCACCAAGTGTCGCCACATTGACCGGTCCTGTGCATCTTGCGTCCAGAAAATCCCCGCAACCTTCACCAGGTCATCGGTCCATTTAGTGGGAGGCCTTCCAACGCAACGTCTTCCGGGTCACGGTCTGCGAGCAATGTCTCCTGTACACTGCCACTGGTGTGGCAAGTTTGGCAATTATTTGGGCCACGTCGGTGACCTTGGTTCTCTTGTCTTCATTTCTGATTCGATCACGCAAGGAAACTTCGACTTCCCTCTCCATTGCCGTATGGGTTACTTTAAGTATTCTAATGTGGCCAGTTGTGAGCGACTACGTTCGGCCGTTCGGTAGTTTGCGTCAACTATTGCTTACTGTATTTCGTCCTCCTTGTCTAAACCCTTTAGTGGAATCAAAATTGACGTCTAAAAACACTAAAACCCAAATCTTTATAACATATTTCCTTAGTCTGTTATCATTATCATCCGCGTTAATGCGTTATGCAACTCATACAAGTCATAGCGGAAACATGTCCGAATGTCACTTATCATACAAAACACGACATGATTGTAAACAAAATATTACCTTTATCTATTACTACACTGTACTTGTTTGAGGTTAAGGGACTATAGTCATTAGAGCTATTATCTTGTTTACTAAGCGTGTCAATTGCTCCATATTTTGTTAAGTTATTTTGTCATTCGGAAACCCAAATTATGTTTTTGTTCTTTTTTTAATTTTATAGTCACCCGAAAGAGGATTGTCGAGCTCTTAGCTAAATAAAAAGGTCTTTAGGTTAAGCTGCGCATGTTTGGGTTGTTCCATGAATGGGTGAGTCGAGTTTCCTGCGTGCCTCGGAAAGCACGTTTTAGCCATTAGTACCTACCAGCAGTCAATTGTAGATGTTTGATAGTCATAACCAGTGATCGGAATAGGTAGAGCTATTTAGGTTCATTGACCGCAAACATTGATGTTAATATGGATATTCCACGGGATTCCGACTACGGGTTTTTATTATTATGTTATTTGTTTAAATAAGTGAATTATTGTTGAAGCGTATTGATTATTTTAATTAAGATTATATTGTAAATACAAATTGTTCTATTTGATAATGTTTTGATTTTCTGAGGAACAAAAAATTTGTATGGTAGGTAATATGTTTTACACCTACAATTTTCGAATAAAAATGTTTAAATGATTGTTGATTCTTGAATAAGAAATTGTTACAAAAAAAAACATTTTTGTGGTATAATGAATCAAGTTTATCTATTTACGAGTATTACACTATCCTTAATCCCGTCTTTCTTATATTTACCCGTCAGAAAGGAAGTGTAATCTTTCATTAGTCCCGAAGGCGAGATTTTTTATGATTTTACTACCTACATAAAAACCAAA
Source organism: Xestia ashworthii (assembly GCA_950022955.1). Classification (NCBI taxonomy): domain Eukaryota; kingdom Metazoa; phylum Arthropoda; class Insecta; order Lepidoptera; family Noctuidae; genus Xestia; species Xestia ashworthii. The sequence goes on along the minus strand of OX465570.1, from coordinate 11,976,094 downwards.
TCCCGGGACTCTTGGAATATCCATATTATTACATAAATCAGCTCTACCTATTCCGATCTATGGTCATAACAGGTAGTCAGTGGCCCGAAAGACTGACAGCCAGTCTTACCAAGTAGTTACTGGATAATTCCAGATTGTGGAGGTCAGTTATGTAGTTTCTACATGTAAAATATTGGTATTCGACTGCATCCGGTTAGACCGGCAGCAGATCTTAACATAGTTGAGAAAAGGCTACGCAAATGATGATGTGATTGACCGAGAGACGGTAGCAGAAGTGTAGGCAGACCAACAGCTAGATGCGTGGATGATATTCAAAAGATCGGGGGCAACGGGGACACGTGAAGGAAGAGGTCTGTAAAATGTTCCGCCTACAACTGAAGAAATGTCGTCTCCCTTTAGTGCATTACAAAACTAAAGCGTGTGCATTAAAGATTATGAGTTAATAATAATATACAAATTGCAATAATAAATCTTACCAGCTACGCTCCGGTCCGTGGTTTCACCCGCGTGGTGTGAATAAAAAATACACCTAGGTGTATAAAAAATAGCCTTCGACCTATTCTCAGACCTACAAAATATACACAAAATCTTTCACAAAAAAAAAAAAAAAAACAAAAAAAGTGAAAAATAACTTTAGCTTCTGATGTCGGTGACCTTTGTTAGATTGATTTAATTTTTTTGTCACCGACTTCAGAAGCTAAAGTTATTTTTCACTTTTTTGTTTTTTTTTTTTGAAGTCGGTTTTATTTTTTGCAAAAAAAGTTTTTATTTTTCACTTTTTAGTGGTTCACATGTGCTTGGTACACATGGAAAGTGCATACCGTTACAATTGCAACAAGCCCAAACACGACTAGGATACATTGTCTCATTATGGAGTTCCATTACTCTTGGCTTCATCATCAGATCTGATGGAAGAATGGTTCTTATCAAACGCAAATGCTTCACTTGTTGTAGAAAATACCAAAATCGCTGTACGTTATCCTATAAAATTTGAAGAGTTCCCTCGATTTCGCCAAGATTCCATCATCAGATCCCGATTTGGTGGCTATGGGACCATTTGGAAAGTATACCCTTTCCAACAAAAAAAAAATTTTCAAATCGGTTGGCAAGCGACGGAGTTATGCGAGAACAAACATAAAAAAAAAAAAAAAAAAATAGAAACATCCGAATTGAGAACCTCCTCCTTTTTTAGAAGTCGTTTCAAAATCGGTCACGAACGACGAACGACTCGACAAACACAAAAATTATAAAATGACGAGCTTTTAATTTACGAAGAATATTCACTGTGAAAATTAATCTACATAATTTATTCTAACAAATAAACCTAATCAAATCTATTCTAATATTAATCTTTAATAATTAAGATAAATTAATGAGCATCTAACAATTAGTTTTGAAAGATCTCATTATTTTTGATGCTATCTAAAATCCGTTGTAGTGTAGTCGACAACGATGTATTTAATTTTATTAAAATTCCATTTAATTTTAAGTTAGGCATTTATATAATGTGTAAATTTATAAAAGAGTTGTAAGGTATTAAATTCATACATAATTGAATGCAAAGCTCGTGGCTAAATAATTACAGCCACTCGGGCCGATCTTTAGGTTAAGCCGTGCTTGCCTAGGTCGGTCTGTGGATGTGTGACCGCCCTTACATACAGAGTTTCCTCCAAACCTCGGAAAGCACGTTAAGCAGTTGGTCCCGGCTGTCATTTGTCCATCTTTGGCAGTCATAACAGTTAGTCAGTGGCCCAAAAACTCAGACAACCAGTATTACCAAGTGGTATCGTATTACCCATTATTAACTGGGTTGTGGAGTTCAGATAGGCAGTCGCTCCATGTAAAATACTGGTATTCAGCTGCATCCGGTTAGACTGAAAGCCGACGCCAACATAGTTGGTAAAAGGCTAGGCAGATGATGATTTGAATGCAAAGAACTGAAGGTAATTATTATAAACAAGAAGGTATTCAAATTTTTTAAAGGAGAACAGGAGTATGAAGACTAAGTAAGCTACTGCAGATTTTGGGTTAGAATCTGCGTGATCATAATGAATTAAACCGTCGAGTTTTTGCCAACCGCAGATTAATGTACCCTACATTTGGGTCCAGCAAATATCGAAGCGTTTCAAGGTCACAAGCGGCGATCTTCTCCATGTCTATTTACGAAACAGTCCATTCATATTTCAAGTTCAAGTTCGCCATTTTCGCCGAAATCGAATCGCGAACAGACTGATAAACGGTTATTTCTTCCGACATTCCGCCGCTTACCTTGTGCCATAAAAATTTATACTCTCTCCTGAAAAACGACATGGCTGCTACTAACATTTAGTTATATAAAAATTCTCACGACAATTTTCAGCTAACGAGTCCTATTCATATGGAAAAATTGGCTCTTAGCAGAAATTAGTTTTGAAAACGAGTTTTTTGTGAAAATGATTTCAGTGGTAGGTCTCTTTGACTACGTTAGCAAAATTTATAGAGCCTCAGAAACATTTATGGAAGACTGATAGGCCCCGATCTTTGCCGAAGTTCTAACTTTCGGCGACGAAGGAATATTTTTTCATAAAAACGACTTTTTCGCGTACCTACCCGACATTCAGAGATTTATTTGCCGTAAAATTTGTGTATTCTAGGAAGTGTTTATTACTGCTTTGATAAGACGTGTTTTTCTGTTTTTTGAGGTGGAAAAGTATATTTTTTCGTTTGTTTATGATGAAGGAGAATAACAGTTTGTTTAAGATATTTAAGCGTCCGAAAAAATAGGTTTAGTGAATTTGGAAAGGCAATTTTAAACTTCTATCTTAAGCTCATAGCAGTCATATAAATACTGCAGTTACGATGACTATATAAGTGTATATTGCAGTAAGTACAGAGTTTCATAGAAGATTTAAGGCTGCGTTTCCCTTCAAAGATGAGCGAGCATGCGTAGCGAGAGATATGTGTGAAACCAACCAGTAATATCGCTTCGTTTTCACAGCTTATTCGTATTCTAGCAGTGACAAACACACATGTACACTCTCACCGAGAGACTCGCAAGGCAGGGCCGTGTGAGGAACAGTGCCCTGCATAATGTTCCTTATTATCTTCACATGTTTTTTAGGGTAGATGACAAAAAAATCTAATTGGTCCGTCAGTTAGATTATCAAAAAATATTTGACCCGTATTTTTTCTTTTGATAGGTAAAATTCTCAATATGTCACGCCTTGGTACAATTTTTAGAGCCCCACTTTTGAGTTTTGATGCGTTTTGTCTTTGTCAAATATAGTTTTTGTAAATTCTTTGATTTAGAAAAACAAAAAATTACGTGTCCTTTATTTTCCAATACTCTGAATGACGGACTAAATAGATTTGCAATTTTTTGACATTGTCGTCATGCCTCGGCGAGAATGTACAGTCAACATAATATGTTTGAGCTGAAATTTATTAAATATAATTATAAAAAATATAAAAGCTTTATTGTTCAAAAGAGCATTACACAGGTTGAAATATCACTAGCCTCCACACTAGAATTCCCTGTGTCGTGGAGACTAGTCTCCTTCGTCTTACAAAAAAATAAATAAACAGGAGGTAAGCCGTACCATACAAAGCAATAGGCAGGTAAAATTTCTATGGTTACAGAAATAAAAAAAAACAAAAGTATATTCCCTTTCAAGTTGTCACATCTCCATTTGTTACAATTTCCTGTGCTGCTTTACAAGAAACCGCGGTTACGGGTTAGTAGGAGGCCTATAGGGGAACCGTGCCTTGCATAATTTTCCTTACTATCTTCACATATTTAATTGCAGTGATTTGTCAAGGTACACGTTCAGAAACCCATTTCATCTGGGAACAGATTTGTAACACCTTACGCGACCAACGACGTGTCAAATTGATGCTTGCTCACTTACCTTTCATCAATGCGACCAATGAGCACGCGTGACTTTGGGGTCGTGTATTTCGGTGTACAATTTACTTACTGAAAATTCATTCCGAACGATTTATCTTGATTTGGAGGATATTATTAAGTCACAGTGACACGTTTTAGCTAGTGTTTTTTTCACTTCTTTTCGAATGTTATTTCTGATAATGTCAAGAAAATGAGATGTAAGCTTCTATGACAAACGGCACGCTATAAGTAAATAATTATAGAGATGAACTGGCGATTTTAAAAAGTTGCCTGGAACATATTGCTTGCTGAAAGCGGAGGACAAAATGTAGGTGTTTGCGATGCTTGGGAGGCCGTTCCTCCTGCATTTAACGTGTTTTTTTTTCGGAAATAAGACAATTTTTTTGTAAGTATTTATAAAACAATATTAAAGACACACAATAATGGATGACGCACGCAAGACCGCACCGGTTCCGAGTGTTGGCCGCAGCACAATCCATTGTCCGATGCTCGGTAGCGGTTCGGAAGCGTGAATATCTCCATACAAAATTGTACGTTCGACACTCGGCTCGGACCCGGTATAGTCTAGCGTGCGATTATTGTTGTCATCCGTTTTAGGTGATAACTATATCAACAAAACATTATCAATGCACAACAGATGTTTGTGTTTGAGTGACCTAGATTTATAACCAACAGGAAATATACTTATTAGCGCCTGTTTATTTATTTATTTTGGATTACCAACGAGCACCATTACAATTTCTTGAATAAAATTAAAACTAATGCAAAATAAATGCAACTCGCACTTGTTTTTGTTCTCCTTTGTCTCTAATGTTCATGCATACCTGAGATTTGCTTGGTTACTACGAGTATTATGTATTTACTAATTAGGTACTCGTAGTACATTATTTCCATAATAGTTTCAATGTTTTAATCAATGTAAGTAAGTCGCAGTGACCATCCGATGACATGACATGTAAAAAATTAATATATAAGAGAATGAATGACGGTGAAGCAAAGAGGCCACATATATAACACCTCCGTCCCAAATCGTCTAGTTGTTAAGTTCTGAAGGGTGTTCGGTGTTACTCTTCCTCTCTTGGTATTAATGTACCCAGCATCTGATCAACATGTCTTTTGCAAATCTGACCAGAATCAGTCTCTATTTGATAGTACAATTGGCCCAATATCCTTAAAACGGTACCGAATTCCCATTTAATTTAATCGTTTGTGTAGCTGCGTATTTGCACTCTCTGCGCAACAGTAAATGAGCGTACTCTTGGCTCATCAGTTGGCGGACGTGTTTCGTCCCTCGTCCTCGCCTTGAAATGTACACTTAGGGTGTTTCTTATTTAACAACTAGACGATTTGGGACGGAGGTGTTATTTATATAACGTATGAAAACGGGTATTTATCGCGAATTTACGGACCTCAATATAATTTACGGACACTGTTAGTGTAGTGTGCTGTCCTAGTGTGAACCGGCCCTAATTAACACTTATGAAGATCAAGTGAGGGTAGTTGAATAAACGCCTTCGCTTTGCTGTCGCAGTACATCCAAGGCGCTGTCTCCACGAGCGAGAGAATCGCGGCGATTTGACGTATTTCTATACGATAATATCGCCGCGATTCTCTCGCTCGTGGAGACGGCCCAAAAGAGAGTGTATAGAAAAACGTGGCAAGGACGATAATATCGCCGCGATTCTCTCGCTCGTGGAGACAGCGCCCAATACTTCAGTCTCCCACCATTGCAAGTGCAATCCGGTCGAACCTTCGGGCTTAATTAATTAAAGGTGAATTCGCGATAAATAGGTACCCGTTTTCATATGTTATATAATGCGACAATTTTAGTTGTTATGTAATTTGAATTGTTAGTGACTCTGATGTTGGTGTGTTTATTATACATAAAAAATAATAATGCTGGACTTTTATAATATATGTATAATATAATATTTTATAATATATAGTTACTTCCAACAACCTGAAACTAACAAGCTCAGTTTAAAAAACTCCACAAACTCGGTAACCATCTGTATATTTTACCTAATTTTATTTATCAAAAACATTTACAAATAGTGTTTAAAATGTAACAGATTGATTCATTCACGTGTCTACGGGTATTATCTATTATAGGATCTTTGTGTGTGTACATCAATCTCCTTCAATCAGTTGTAGCTCGCTCCAAGATCAACAAATACTTAGCGTGGTGAAGCGAGGTGTGTTTGTGAGCGACTCGTGGTTTTTTAAGCGATTTGACGCTGTGTCTCGACAGAATATCGTGCTATAGTCAGGAGCTCAGCAGCTTATTGCTAACTCCCAAATACAGAAAACAGCTATACTATCAATTCAATTGATACTAAATTCATCATCATCATCATCATTTCAGCCGAAAGACATCCACTGCTGGACATAGGCCTCTCCCAAGTGTCCCCACATTGACCGGTCCCGTGCGACTTGCATCCAACGGATTCCAGCAGACAACCTGGTGAAGGTTCACCAGGTCATCGGTCCACCTAGTGGTAGGTCTTCCAACGCAGCGTCTTCTGGTTCGCGGTCGCCACTCCAGAACTTTTCGGCTCCATCGGCCATCCGTTCTGCGAGCAATGTGCCCTGCCCACTGCCACTTAAGTTTGGTAATACTACGGGCTACGTTGGTGACCTTGATTCTCTTGCGGATGTCTTCATTTCTGATTCGATCACGCAAGGAAACTTCATGGCTCTTTGGGTGACTTTAAGCCGTTTGATACTGAATTATCATCCTGCAAATGTGGCGCTTACAACAGCGTCGAAATATCACGCGAATCTGGTCCTTATGCTAACAAATGATCGGGAGCTCAGAATATTGAATAGTCACGGAAGATATCCCGTAAGACCGCGTTGGCACTATGTCGTGACCACAGATAATCGTGTTGTTTTAAGTGTCGTGGCTTGTGTATGTAAAATGGTGGTGTACACATATAGGACGACACAAAAACTGTCGTCCATGACTTTTGCTAACCAAAAACCAACGATAAATTAATCGTCACTTATTGGGAACGGGGCCTGAGTGACAGTTTATTGAATTGTTTAATAAAGCATGAGCATCTCGTAAAAGGAAAGGAGAAAATTGTTTGAACACTTGGGCACTAGTGTGACACTCGCGAGTCCACACAGATGGTTTAACACTTTTCACCCTTATAAGGTAAGTAATAAAGTTGAAATAGTGGTCGATCGGCATTGAACTCGGCGGTATCTACAAGGTTCGTCCCTGATGTTCTTCATAAGAATCAATGGTGCGGTTTAATCGCAAAACAAATAAAGGGTGTAAAAAGACAAAAGACTCCTAAAGATGCCATACCTGGCAACCTTATAGTTACGGAGATATTGGAAAGAAAGAAAAAGCATTTAGCCCGCCATGTTGAATTGTGATTGGTTGAGTAATTGTATTGGGGGTCAAAGTTTCAACTTTTTTACAAGTTTTATTTTAAATACAGGTTTTCAATCCAACAACATATTTAAGTTTAAACACCTTCACGACCACTATTCGTCAAACTATTCAAACCATCCACCAGCACAATATTTTGAGTGCGTTACATTGAGTTTTACCGGAAAACTAAATTTCCCACCCCAAAAAAAGTTTTTGCTTAAGGTTATTTAGTTTGATCTATAGAATGCTTGGTTGACGGTTTCGTGAAAAGTCTGTTTACATCCTGTATGACAATTCAAATGTAAATTAATTAATTATTTATTGGTCTCATCAAAATACAGGCTATGAATACAAGTCAAGTTTCACTTTATGCGTTCCATCAACCCCAAACCCCTTACTAAGCCAATTACATTGAAACATTGTTCGAGTGAAAAAGCATTTGGAAGTTTACGCTCAACGATACAATAAAGGGACGAAATAGTTGTACTCCGTCATGCCCGTTTCAGTTAGTTCGTAAATCTGAATTGCTCTGACATTGTGTTACTTTGTTTTGCTTTGAATATATTCAACACACTGCAGTACTAATAAAACTGTAGCTGTAGCTTATGTTGTGTTAGCAGTAATTTTTGGCCTGAGTTTTAGTTGCATGTAAAGTGTCGGTGAGCGACATTACTAGCTTATCTCTTGCAATTCAGGTTGTGGTATTCTTGAAAAGGTCGTGAATAAACGGAGTTGGACGACTGTTTTTAAATTGAGCCGTGTCAATGCCCTTAACGTAAATGTAGGTGTGTAGATGTGTCAACGCCCTAAGAACAAAAGACTGCCCATCTCGGGAGTTAGTTTCGAGATTAGCAGTTACATTTTTCTGCAAGTTTTTTTATGCAATTTCGTCTTCATCTTTCTAGGGTCAAAAGATACTTTTAGCACTGTATGTTGGGTGACATAGGCGTTGAAATGTCAAAGCCGTGTCGTTTGGCGACTAACGCCTGTAACTTGACTCACACTAGACCGTGTCGGATCCGAAGCGAGTGGGGACCGTGCAACTTTGTATGGACACTCTCACGCTTTCGGGCCGCTACCAAGTAACACACAATGGATTGTGCTACGGCCGACACTCGGCTTGAACCCGGCCTGGTCTAGCGTGCGTCATCCTTTACGTGGTGGTAGAACTTCAACGACGATTGGTGACGTCAGGTAACTTGCGATAGACCAGCCAACTCATGACGTGTCTGAATCATCTTGATGTCCTTTCGTTTCTTCAAAAGGTTTTGAAAAATACTCGCTCCACTAATTCAACATTCCAAGTTCCTACAGTTGTAGCCGTAAAAGTAACAAGAACGCTGTTATTACAGGGTGTAACCAACCTCATCACAAAGCAGTCAATCAAGCATTCTGTACATCAAACTTAGTAACTTTACACAAAAATTCCTGCTGTGAAAAGACTTTTTCTTTGGGGTGAAATATTACGTTTTACGGCAGAACTCAAGGCAACGTATTTTTAAAAGTAAGGTTGAAAAAAAAAGTATCAAAAAAAAAATTTGGCACTTTGACCCCCAATACTAGTAACTAGAAGGTTCCCCGTTAAGGTGTAGAACAAAAAAAAAAGATCACAATGACGGGGAGAACAAGTGTCTTTGGCCTTCGTTGAGAGGTTTTTTACAACATATAGGTATTTCTTACCACAAAGCGTCTTTTGCGACAGCTGCCAAAGTATAAATGAGTCTACCTGTAAAATATTCTGTTCATACGAGCTGCAAACATTGTCTGATTATAAATATTTTCACTGCATAAACGTTGAAAATAACAATCAATACGTACTGTTTAATTTACTCACGTCTAAACTACGCGAAATGTAAACGATTAAAATCTCTAGCGCAGAATGTGTATACAGTAACTCTTATACAATCGTGTAGCTATCATCGGATGTAGCTTTTTTACTTCAACGCTAGAAGTTATTTCCAGTAAAAGAAGCATATTATTGCTTTTCACCTGTGTTTCTTCGCTTTTTAATGTTTTAGCAGCCGAACTGGACAAAAACCTACAAAACGAACTTAATGCCTGAATTTGGCTATCTTTGAGGTACTCCTGAAAAACGGGAATCGAACCCAAGACCCAATGCTCAATAGTCACGCGCGCGATCACCAACGAAGCAGTCTACTATATAAGGGAATATTTACCTTGACAAAAAAAATAAAACATAACGTGTGAAGATTTTTTTTGTATTTTTTTTAAACACTCAACTTTGTCTCACTCTTTCATATTTGTTGCTTCCCTCTTTTAGGGCCTTATCACACTAGCGAGTTGAGAGCGAGTGGAAAGCGGGGCGAATACGCAACGAGCTCGTCGCGAGTTCGCAACATGTGCGCGGCAAACACGCCGCGGGTGCGCAGAGAGCTTTGCTGCGAAGTCACCGCGGGTGGGCAGCGATCTGCGTTTTCTACAATCATTCATTTGTTTTTCGACGCGGCGAGTTCACCGCGCAAACGTTGCAATCTCGCGGCAAGCTCGCTGCTCTCTCGCCCCGCTTTCCACTCGCTCGCAACTCGCTAGTGTGATAAGGCTCTTTTAGTGAGACCCGTCCTTATGTCGGATATCAATCAATGCAGAATTAATTTCGGCTTTCGTACGTAAACGTATTGTATAATTTTGAATCAATGCATTCCTTGTTACGCCGATACAGTCTATTTATATCAGCCTACTGAAAATTCTGAATAAATTCACTTCGAATATTATATCTGAGTTTTGTAGTCATTATACATTGATTTATTGAATAATCAAGGATTTGATATTTTATTATAATTACATAATAGGCTAGTGTCCTAAAAAAATCTAATTAGTCCGTTAGTTATATTATAAAAAAGTATTTGACCCGTATTTTTTCTTTTGTTACATAAACCAAAATTGACGAAGATACGACGCTTTTAAAATTCAATGATTTACAAAAACAAAAAGTACGTGTCCATTATTTTCCAATACTCTAACTGACGGACTAATTAGATTTGCAATTTATTGTTGGTGGAAACTAGCCTATTATTATAACTTCACGCCTGTTATTTTAAGGGCAAATAAAGTATTAATAAATAAATCCGTCATTTCTTTATTATACCAACCAATATTGTTCCAGATATGTTTAAGTCCCATGTAATAGGGGGCCAGCTTATTCCCAGCCACCGGACACAAATTCCCAGCAACCGTACACAAATTCCCAGCAACCGGACACAAATTCCCAGCAACCGGATACAAATTCCCAGCAACCGGACACAAATTGAAACAGTTGAGAGAGCTGTAATTTAAAAATCCCTGATGAATAAATGTAACAACACTCGACCCGAACTAGAGGAGCTCGTAGCTACATAACAACAGCCGCTCAGATCGATTTTTAGGTTAATCCTTGCTTGCCTAGGTTGGTCTGTAGATGGGTGACCAGTCATTACATACCGCGTTTCTTCCGTGCTGTTGGCCCGGCTGTTATACTCGTATGTAGATCTCTGACAGTCGTTACAGGTTACGGGGGTATCGTATTATAATTAGCCAACTTACCACCTGCAGTACTAACTGGGTTGTGGAGGTCAGATAGGCAGTCGCTCGATGTATAATATTGGTATTCAGCAGGCTGCACCCGGTTAAATTGGAAGACGATCTAAACATAGTTTGGAAAAGGTTAGCCCGAACTGGATATCAAACCATAGGCTATCGGTAGAGTAAGTGATGCGACCAATGGAGCAAAGAGGAACTTAAAGGTTATTATTATACACTAATATATGCCCGCGGCCTCGTCCGCGCGGAGGTCAATAATAATTCCACGGGATCATATTACTGAGATAAAAAGTATCCTATGTATTAATCTAAGTTATAAACTATTTGTGTACTAAATTTCATCCAAATCCGCTCAGAAGTTTTTGCTTGAAAGAGTAACAAACATCCATTCATCCATCCTTATAAACTTTCGCGTTCATAATATTAGTAAGATGGTAAGATTAGTAAGATTGGGAGGATTAGGTTTGTCCATTACAATTTTCAGTCAAATAAAACTATTTCTGTGTACAAATTGTACATAAATAAGGTTACTAGGAACTTAAAATCATTTCAACATAATTTTAAATACCTACTCATTATTAAATACCCGTTTCAACAGTCATAAAAAATGTGATTAACCTTTCAGCAAAAACGTAACATTAATTTCAAACACGAGGCACTTTTTGAGTTAATTAAAAATAACTTGAACCCTAATAAACGGTCTCCGAATTTAATGGGACACCCTTTAATGGCCGCCTCTGGAGGGATATTAAAAATATAACATTAAGTAATAACATTTTAAAAGCAACGTCAAAGTGTTGGTGAGATATATTGAATAATGTAAATTGATGCGCTGTAAACTTTCTGCCATTAATATTCTTTATGCTGTCATATTTTGAATAGCAAGTTTTACGAAACTGATGTTATTTTAGTTCAAAGCGTGGTCAAAACTAACATCATCATCTGTCTACCCTTATTTTTTCTTTTAAGGCGCTTGGACGAGCTAAATTAGCAACTCTATTTGTGGTGGTTCAAACTTCGTTTGAAATGCTGTTAGAATAAAGTACTAATCAGCTTGCACTACAAAGTGGTTGTTACGTCAGCCACTGCGGGCCAAATAGCGCGAAATGAGTGGTTTCGATCGATTTACAAAAAAACTATTGATTGGATTAAAAAACTAAAACAGTGTCATGCTAATATATTGCTTGTAGAATTATTTGCCAAAAATCAGAATGATCGCATGCATATTAGTATGGTTTTTGGAGGTAAGTTCGTGATTTCTTTTTATCGAGCCAAATTAATTGTATTATGTTTTCAAAACAGTATCATGCTAGCATATATCCTGAAGAATATCATATATTTTTCTGGTCTTGCATATAGCAGTGAATCATATACTTTTAGTAATTATAAAACTCGCGTTTAGCTCGTGTAATCGCCTTAAGGGTAAGTCAAGCAACATCGTCTAGAAAACATCATGAGGAAATCAGCATGCCTGAGATATATTTCTTGACGGTATGTGGTATTCAAAAATTCTGACACCAGGTTAAGCATTCACCACACGAAATAAAGAAAGATCATCTAGCCATAATGTTATCATGCAAAATTCGTCTGTTATTTCTTCAATTTCCAACTCGCATACTGTGTGTTTTGACCTGTTTTTTTTAAATGGACTTGAATATTTTGACCTTTTTTTTTTAATGGACTTGAATTGAGGCTGAGCGGATAACTATCCGCACAGTCAAAATTCAAGTCCATTAAAAATCATGTCTAGAAGAAAATACTTACTTCTGAAGACTTTGCTTTTGTCATTCTTTCGATACCGCCAATTTTCACACAACTTCAGCAGTCACCAGCGCCACTTTCAGACTTCCTCTTCCAACTACATTTTCTTCTCCTGGTGTTCTCGACACAAGCCTCGTTGCTTAGTGTGGCACTGGATGGCGCTGTGTGTAGTGATTTTTATCGCAATTAAATCATCATTATCTTAACAGCCCGTGATCAACCACTGTTGGGTATTAGGGCTCCCTTTTTTCTGCTTTACTTATAACATAGGTACTTAAGTTAAACTGACTGACTGACAAAAACACTGTCTGTTTTTGGAGCCAACATTTTATTTTTACGTGGGAATCGACCGCTTTAGCAGAATCGTAATAGGACTCAATTTAACGAATTCACTCAATTCAAAAAGGTCAAAAAGCCATTTAAAGAGTTACCACTCTTTTTAGGAATTATAACGTGGTTAATATTATTATTCTATTATGTTCCTGAAAAGGTGGCCATTTTAAGACCCAACTAGTACTTAAGTTCAATCGGAATACATTCCGTCTTAATGATGACTGAATAAAAATTCCGATAGCGCGAAATAAAGTTGATTGTCAAACTGTAGCTTAACTGTCGGGAGTTTGCGACTGTTTTATGTTCGGAACACTCGGTGCAGATCATGAAATCTGACGAGACCGGTCATTTACATTATTGAGTCGCTTTTCCTTTGGAACTAGAGTGAGGCGATACGCAACACACGCGGTGTTACAGTGTTGTATCATCGTCATTATCATCAGCCTATTAATGTTCCCACTGCTGGGACACAGGCCTCCTCTCTATGAAAGGGAATGGGCTATAATCCACCACGCGAGCCCAGTGTGGATTGGTAGATATCACATGTGTTCGATTTTTTGGATCTGGGACATGCCGGTTTCCTCACGATGTTTTCCTTTTTTTCCACGATGCTATACCGTTTTTAGAGCAGTGGTGATGAAATTATTTACACAAAGTAATGCGCCTGTCTGGGTTCGAACCCACGACGTATGGTTGGTAAGTCAGGGCCGCCACTACTGGACCACCGCTGCTCTGCTACGTATGTAAGTATGGCCAGTTACAAAACGTAGTTAAAACTTCATTGTTAAATATCTTACTTGCCACAGTTTGTGAGGATGATACGAGTAGATGGATGCAGATTTGTTACAGTAGAACGGTTTTTCGTGAAATTTGGCATGCCGATAGTTTTTATAACACTGTCTTATGATACTTTTAATCCCGGTAGCAAAATCCCGTTCGACAATGATTTATTCTTCGTTCGTCCCGAAATTTTGTTTCACATTCTTCACCAGTTTTGAATTCCTGCTGGGACTAAGCAGGAATTCAAAAGAGGTGATGAATGTGAAACTATTAATTTTGTATTGCAAGTGATTTAAAAGCAGTCTGGGACAATACTGAAGTTCATGCTAGCCCGCATGGACTGCAGCGGTCATAAGTTAGTAATTAATAAATAAAAAGATATTGAAATGGTTGTAAAAAAATTACATGAAATTTAGATAAGTGGAGTACCAAAAATAATGTTCGGTTATTCAGATCAAACGTGTAAAAGAAACAGAGTTCTTCTACCTCTGTTGCTGACCGTAGCTATTAAAATACATACCAACAATTTATCATATGTTATTGCAATGCACGTTGCAATACTGTCATCAGTGCAAAAAAATCATTACTCAGGAGGACCATTTAAAAAAATTACCATCCTTTAACTTATAACAAACACTTCCTAATTTTCGTTAATTAACGTAAGTGCAAATCGGGAAGTGGTTTACCATTGAAAATACTAATTACAAAATTAGCTTACTTGAAAAATTTACGCAAAAGTGACATTGTATTGGACCAAAGTGGCGATAAGGCAACATATTATGATATACCATAACGTAAGATTATTTTGTTCAACCAATCACTGCAGTTAAGGTACAGGTAAGAGGAACGACTTTTTCAAGGTCAAAGATATTCTTCGACCGTTATGAACTTGGAAGGTTTTATTGATGATTTTGTTGATTATAACTCTGTTACTACATACGTCTTACAGTCGCAAACAATATTTTAATCAACGTACAACCTAGCACTGGCCTGGCAAAGGAGACAATTTTTTTGTTCGGGGATTAGGCCACCCACATAAATTGTAGCATTTAATAATGAAACTTACATTGATTTCTTCCTTATAACCTCTAGATTACAGTGGTTAAATCTACGCATTATCTAAACGGAATAAATGCGAAAAATCTGCAAAACACTAACGAAAACCAAAATAAACAGAAAAAGTAAATGTCAAAATAATGAAGTCGGGTGTCAATCACTAAAAAAGTGGATTTATAACGTTCCGTGCCTCGTTGATTGTTTAAACCATCTATGCGATTTTAGTGTAAACCTTTAAAAATAGGCATTAAAAATGCTCACAGTTTAATAATATTTATTTTTATATTCTTTCTGATCCTATAATGATTAGAACAGATATGATTACCAACGGGTAGGTACCGTACTTTTTTTAGTAAACAGAAAAAAACGCCCCTGTTCACGTAAGTATTTGCTGTCAAATGACACTGACCACAACAAAAATGATTTGACCCGCAAAAAAATAACATAGCTTATTTATTATGATTTTAAGATTCCGTTTTCATTTCTACGTAATATTTCGTTGAATACCATAGTAAAATGGTTACTATTTTTTGGTGTTATTACCTATGAATAATAAATGCAACGACCACGTGGGCCCAAAAAAAATATCTCCTTTTCTTTCGTTTTTTGCAATTTGCAGCTTATTAATACATGTCGCTTTCACCTTAACTTGCAATGTTCATTCGCTGAATGACAGGGGTAGAGCCAGTGCATTTGTACGCAGAACAGAAAATGTCCGATCATAGCCGTGTCATGTCTGAACATTTTGGCTTCATTTTCAACATGACGGGCGCTTTGCCTGTTCGTTGTGGCTTCAGACTGTCATGTTTCATGCTTTTTAGTATCCAAATCGTTGTGCATTGTGAACATATTCATTAAATTGCACAATTACGTCGGGTGACTACAAAATAAAGTCATTGACTGTTAACAATAGGAATAAATAAACATGTTATTTAAAAACAAGAGCGAGTCGGAGTCGCGCACCGAAGGTTCCGTACAAACTTTTTTAGGGATAAACTTAACTTTGCTGTTCAACGAAACTACCATAATTAAAGGTTTTCGACCCAAGACCTATAGGGTACTTCCGGTTGACCTAGAATGGTCAATTTAGTACAAGTAAAAGGAAAGTTCCGAAAAATAAATAAAGTTAAAAATTAAGGTCAGTGGTCTTTACAAGTTTTCGCGAAAATGTAAATTGTATAGGGACAATATTAGACCTGATTAACGATATCTGGTATACATTTTAAATTGCTAGGTCCGACCTGAGGACCCGTTCCTGAGAAAATCGGTGGTGACAGACTGACAAGAAAGTGATTTTATGAGGGTTCCTTTTTTACCTTTTGAGGTACGGAACCCTAAAAAAACAAAAATAAGTGGCACTTCTTTTGCAGTTATACAAATTGATTGACGATTTCAATACCTACAATGGAGATAATTAAGAGCAAGCATTGCTCTTTTTGCTTTTAACATGTTATTTATTAACCAAGTGACGTTTCTTTGTTAAAAATTTCCCTTTAGCAGTAAGTACTTCATATCCTCACAATTAATTCATTGTCACGAAAAACTTAATCACAGGATGGCAGGTAGCATTTTAAAATAAATCGTTTCTAAATGTCATGTTTTTATTTTTGAGGGTACATCGAGGGTACATTGTCTATTTTTAAGCGCGTGAGAAGCAGCAGTAACGGTATCCTGAAGATGATTGCTTCACGTCATCATCATCATCAGCCTATAATGTTCCCACTGCTGGGACACGGCCTCCTCTCAATG
This sequence comes from Xestia ashworthii, assembly GCA_950022955.1. NCBI lineage: Eukaryota > Metazoa > Arthropoda > Insecta > Lepidoptera > Noctuidae > Xestia > Xestia ashworthii. The sequence goes on along the minus strand of OX465570.1, from coordinate 11,959,607 downwards.
GGAGGGATTGCTTCACGTGCTGATTGCCCAATCCAAATGAGATGGATGAGCATCATGTTGGAGCGTTAGATGTTGGCAAACGGACTAAAACATTATCTGGCGAAATGTGGATATGTACGATATAGTGTGCCTCTGCCTGAAATCATAGATACCTATAAACCCCGCGCGAGCTCCGAGGAATCAGTCGCTCACTTAAATCATCGGTGGTTTGGGAAACCAAACCACCAATACAATGCAATTACGTGCTTGAAAAAGCACGTAATTATATACCCTCTTATAATGTTTTCATAATTTAGTTCGCGCGGAGTACTAAATTATGACCACCGATGATTTAAGTAAGCCATCGATCACTCGAAGCTCGTGCGCGGACTATACGCCTCTGCCTGAAATCATTATTTCATAGATACCCACCGAATGCAAGTGTGATCCTCGTCGCCAATGATAGATATCTCAGTAGAGAAGCAAGAAACAAACGAGTGTATGGAACAAAAGCTAGTTTATTACTGCTGGTTGCTGGTACATAAGTATTACAAAGACAATGTTCATAATTATAATATGTGGGTAGGAGGTGGGCACATATGTATCAAAATTTCAATTATTCATTTAAAAAACCCCCGACACGATGTACTAAAAGTTAAATAGAAAATAATTCGTTAATTCGCCATTTGTGGTGGCGGCCATCTTGGATTTTTAATTTATTATTCTATTAGTCAAGCCCTTTCATTGGATACCCATATTTAGGGAGTTGTTGAATAAATATGCAATCCGCCATTTGGTGGCGGCAGCCATCTTGGACTGATTTTTATCAAACATAGCTAAGGACAACTAATTCACCTTTCAAACAAAAAAAAAATCCAAATCGGTTCATCCAGACAGACACACACACAAACAGACACGTCAAAATTATAACACCCCGTCGTTTTTGCGTCGAGGGTTAATAACCAATACCTACGTATAAGAATGTAAAGTTACTTACATAAGTATAAGTGTGGGTTGGTCGTCTGTGAAATGTAATTTCATAGGGAATCCACGTCCATGAGTCAGCAGCTTAATGGCCGTGCTCAAAACGGTGGGGCCATTTGCACGCTCACTACTTCGTGGAGGAATATGATATGGCGCGGTTTTACAATTGGCAATGTGGACAGGTATTTATTAAAGTGAGATCTTCCAGGCACTTCTGAAGTGATGAGACTAAGGCTCGAATTACTGTCACGCTGACGGTCGCGTTGGTCGCGTACGTTAGGGAGACAGTAGCAAATATGCGCCGCTGACGTCAGCGTCGCAGTATTCTGCCATATCGACCGTGCACGACCGACCGTCGGCGTGACAGTAATTCAAGCTTAAGGGGCCGGTGGAGCATGCGTTTTTCATACAAACGTAATACCAAAATAATATGAAAATCAAACACGTTCTGAAGGTAGTGTGTATGTATTTCGATTATAATATAGAATATCTCTGTTCCCAAATAAATATTTTTAAATGATAATGATATAAAGACGAGATATGAGGAATTTAAAATTTCTACAGAAAATTTATTTTCCTCACAACTCTTGTTGAAATCGGTGCACATTCAAAATATGTGTTTGGGAACCAATATATTCTGTAATCCAATCAAAATAAATACACACTACTTTAAGAATATGTTTGATTTACAAATTATTTTAGTATTACGTTTGTATGAAATTCGCATGCACCGCAGGCCTCTTAAGGTTGACAAGTATTGTATAAAAACAGAAGGCTTAAGCTAAGAAAACTAAAAAAATATCAAAAAGTTAGGTATTCCTTCTTCATAGTGTGTAGTGCCTAATCAGGTGACAAAGTTTTTATCCCGCCCAACGGGCCTCTGAATTGGCTTAACATGCCGTCGAGAAATATCTTTCAGGCGTGCTGGTTTCCTCACGATGTTTTCCTTCACCGAAGCAAGTGATAATTATACAATACGCACATGAATGTGAAAAATTGATGAGCATATATTGGGTTCGAACTCGAGACCCATAGGACAACCCAACTATCCAAGATACGATATTTAAGAGATACGATACCCAAAATACTCGGACTACCAAATCATAACTTGGTAGTCCGTGTATAAGTTGATCTTGTTGAAACTGGTTTTAGAAACACAAAACGCCAAAAAAGGTATAGGTATCGAAAGTGCACATGGCTTCCAGCTCTCTTTATTTTCAAGCTAAGGAACGTTAAGATAGTTTTGGCTGTATAACAACAATTTTTGAGAGAAATACACTTTTTGAACTAAACAAGATGCAAAAATGTTGGATTAATTGATAAACTAATATTATAAAGAGGAAAGATTATAATTATTTTTGTTTGTTTGTTACGATTTAACTCAAGAACTACTCAACCGATTTCAAAAATGCTCTACTATTAGAAAGCTACATCTTTACCGAGTAACATAAGCTATAAATTATATTTGTCACCGTAAAATTGTCAAATACGTTATATTGTAATATCTCTAGCGATATTGTAAAGTCTCGAATTATTGTCAAATCAAATGAACATACTGCTTACAATAAAACGCATTATTTTTCGTGAAATGCATGCGATGGTAGTCAACTCACGCGGTGTGGAGAGAAGGAAGGGTCCCCCTTGCCCATTGGTACCACTCTCATGAAAAGATACTGTACCATTCCTGAGAAATATCGATTAATATAACCTAACCTTAAAACACTTCATATTCCCCTAAAAAGCGTAGTCGACGGAGCCCCGCTACGCGGGGCCCCTATTTCCGGGTGCAGGGTTTAAAGGAACCTAACTAACCTAACGGGGGGGTGCCCCAAGTCCCGATTATGGGGGCAGAGATACTTCCGTATGTTCAGTTGACAATAATTCGAGATATTACAATATCGCTAGCGAGAAACACGTTATATTGTAATATAACGTGTTTGACAATTTTACGGTGACATATTAAAATCATGCAAATTAGCCGAGCTATCACAATTTTCGCGGACGAAGTCGCGGGCGTAGTGCTAGTTTATGATTACAATGAATCTGACGTGAATACGAGTAAAACCTTCCCGGATTAACATCGGATTATGTTTTGCAACAGTTTAAAACAGTTCTAGTACCCCAAACCGCAGACAAAACTTTTGTAGCAGACCTGACGCTTGAGGGTTTAGATAAATGGTAGTTTCTAACAAAGTGTTTCGTGTTTCAACACAGACTTATCAACAGTTAGTAGTATGTAGGAGTTTCTCAGTAGCATCCACGGAGCCGGGAGCTGTCCCCGGTTGATAGCAATAGACTCGTCCTCAATTTTTCTATGGGACAAGTCCCGCTACACTATTCTCAAACTACTGTAATTCCTGAAAGCAAGTAAGCCAACAGTGGCAACCACCAGAAAAGCGCCGAGACAATGAAGCTCGACGAAGTCCCAGAGAATGAATATAGTATACTTATAGTGGTCTTGGATCCCGCAACGAAATTAATTAGAAAGTATAGCAGAGGAGTATCTTAGAGGGTACCCTATTACTGTGGATTTAAATATAAGTGGCGAAGTGCCTAATCCTTGGGGATAATATCCGTGATGATATGCTACGTACATTTAAGATTTCCCCATCATCGTTAGGTTGTGTTTTTTCTGTGTGTGAACCTCGTAGCTAAATTATAACAGCCGCTGGGGTCGATCTTAAGATTACGCCGCGCTAGACTGTCCATTAATAGCCGGTCCATTAATAGTTGACCACCTAAAAGACACTGAGTTTTCTCCGTGCCCTGGAAAGCACGTTGAGTCGTTGGTCTTGGATTCAATTGTAAATCTTTGGCAGTCGTTACAGGTAGCACCGAACCCGAAATTACCCAGTACTAACTGAGTTGTGAAGGCCAGATGGGCAGTCGCTAAATGTAAAATACTGGTATTCAGCTGCATCCGGTTAGACTGGAAGCCGACCCCTGGTAAAAGCTTGGAAAAAGACTAGACAAACATTTTGGTAGGCAAATGATGATTGCTGATAGAATATCACTTTCCCTAGACCAAGTATAATTATAGTATATTTTATAACGAGGGACTAAACTAATATACCCGAAAAAAGCTCGGGAGTCAATGAAAGCGAGGGTATATTAAATTGGCGTTTATAGTCTCGAGGTGCAAACTGTACTTTTCACTTCGAGTGCGAGAAAAATGCGAGAAGAATCAAAGTCATTTAAAACCGAACAAATTTACGCTCGACAAAAATTCTGAACTGAGCGGTCAGTTTTTTCTTCAATCAGGTCAGTCACAGATTAACAATGTATAACACAACACAAACTCTCAACATTTTCGCAATGAAGATGATCCACACTCCACAGATAATTAGTACCTACATTACTGCAGCGGCTAGCAACAGAGGCATTGCACATAATTTTCAAAATCAACGATGCACACAAACAACAACAATTTTTCTCGTGTTGAAGAGTTCATTTTCTTTTCAATAAAACGCTTTCTATTTGCAAGCCAATTCGAAATTTAAATAAAACCTTTGATAAGTTACTCTTTTTTAACCACGTTTCAGAGTTTTACTCCCTAGGGAATAAATGGTCACTTTAATCCCACTTCGTGGGGCTATATTGGCGTACTTTAGAGCATGAGAAGTAAAAAAACTAGTTTTTCCCATCTCCTTTCGAAAATAACATTATTTCCTTGTTCTAAAAAAAGGTTGAAACAACATGACCTTGGTTCCTATATATTTAGATTAAAAAAATGTAAGAAAATTTACTGATGCTATCTTCTTATCAAGTTTAGGAACTTCCTAAGAGGATTCTTCGTAATTTGATTATAGCGAATAAGCGGACCACAATTTTATTACCTGATACAAAATCTGCGTTATTTTATAAATAATTAGTTAATTACGTCAAAATATCCACTGGGAAATAACTTTTTAGACGGAAAACATCCCAAATTATGTCGAACCTTATAATTAACATCATATTATTAAATCATACTAATATTACAAATGCGAAAGTTTGTGAGTATGAATGTGTGGATATATGGATGGATGTTTAAATGAATGTTTGTTAATCTTTTACACAAAAACTACTGATCGGATTTGGATGAAATTTTGCACTCAGATAGTTTATTAAATAACCTGGATTAAAACATGCGATACTTTTTATCTCGGTCAGTGGGCGAAGCCGCTGGCAGAAGATAGTAACTAATAAGATATACGATGGATACTTCCAAAAGCCACAGAAACCTATTCGCTACAATCAGATACATCTGATTATACCATACATATTACCGCCATATTATTACACACGCTGGTTGCGAGAATTACCCACCTGACATAAAATATCACCATTGATATCAGTGGATGGCCTTCTAATGCCTTCTAATACTTCCTACCAGCTTTTCCACTCACTGAATATATCACGGTAAAAAGGATAAGGCCTGAATTCCGACCGTGCGCGACCGTCCGTCAGCGCTACAAGGATTCAGGCCTCACCAGTAAACACAAGTTGGTAATGAGGCAGACCACAGATATAGATATATCTGGATAACGCAAGAGCACCGTGCAAGAGCTACTTCGAGTCCGGCTGAAGCATTTTATGCTTAACGTGGTTACAGTTGCAGCAAGCTTATTTGTTTAAAACAACAACAACTCAGGACCTTAATTTTGGACATTTAAAAAACAAAAATGTATGTTTTTTTTTCTAGAATTAAATAGTACTTTTGACGTCTATCTTTCTTACTCAAATTACGCCAAAACATAAGGCGGGGACAAAAAATTCCGATTCGGCTTCCGTCAAAGAAGGCGATTTGGATTCCGTTACAGACATGTGAGAAATACTTGACAGAGGTAATATAATATCTTTCTTGTTTCGTCTCCTAGACTCTGGGCAAGTTTTAGCAGGATAGACATAGTTTTAGTAAACAAATTACTTCAAAACTTAAGTCAGTGTCAAGAGCTATATTTGTTCTCGTCAACAGACGTGGGTTTTTTGTCAGGAAACAAATATGATCTCGTCAACAGAGCAAAGGATAGTAGTAGTCGAAAATGCCACGCTTGGTTTTCATACGGATTGTGATTTGCGTTATCTTGGTATTGAGGTTAGCAGTTAAGGGCCCAGACCATCAAAACCATTTTTAGAACGGGAAAATCAATTGGTGAGAATTAATGTGTGAGAAGTCAAATAAAAGCAGAAACTTTTGAAATCATTTAAATTTCAAACTCAAAATGAAAGACGATTTCTATTAAAAGTCAAATTTGTTAAAACTCAGTTTCATATTGAAAAATTTAATTAATCAAACGAAAGGTAAAGGTCAAATTAGTTTTTTTGTGTGTTGGCAATTATTGTAATATAATGTACCATGACTCACAAAAAAATAACTATCCATTTTATTAAGGCGTAACAGTTCAGATTCGAGCTTCACAGTACGCAACCGGTAACGATACAATTTGTAATAGTAAATTGTTTGTACAAAGTCAAATCTTGGTTGGTAACATAACAAGCAAATGCCGTGGTGAGGGATCGCTCTTAGATGAAACCATAACGCGTCAATGGATAGACAATTAGATTCTTGCCCTATGCGTAAACTGAATAACCAACTGCCAGATAGATAACATTTTAGATACAATCCTTAATGTTCTTTTCGCTACAGCCATCAATTTTACTCGACCACGTCACTACCCGTGGGCACTACCCGGAATTTGACGATTCGATTTTCAACTGAGAAATCGATCAAAAAATCCAATCACACTTTGCCCGACCTGTAAATCGAGCCCAGGACCTCATCCTCAACAGGCGACCACTCGCTTGTCTCTGTCTTTCCTCACTACACTTATCTACTTGGCTGAACACTTGACCAATGTAAATCGGACCCTACTTACTAAGATTCTACGAGTAACAATACAATCCTAAAGATAAATGTATTGTTTGCTTCAGTGACATTATTCGCTTGGCAGACTTGAAAGGTCCGACGATTTCAATAGACATTGAATCTCTGAACCGATCTAGGTTCACTTGTATTACGAGTACATTGTACTACATAGGTAATTTAGGTCCTCTATAAATCGGTCTGGTGAACTTCGTATCATGGATACTTTAATATAAATTATGATTTCGCTTTATTGTATGTGGACTGGCAATTGGTAGTGTTGCGTATTTTTTTGTACATAAAAAAAACCTTAACATATCCATAATTATCTATGGTACCTAAAATCTGAATAATTTGTTTTTAGTTTGAGCATTTGATAGCCCAATAGGCATGACGACAGTATTAAAAAAATCTAATCTCTTTAGTCCGTCAGTTAGATTATTGAAAAATAATGGACACGTATTTTTTGTTTTGGTAAATCAATGAATATTGACAAAGATAAAACGTATCAAAACTCGGGAGTGGGGGCTCGTGACGTCAGAACTAGCCAAAAATTATACCTAGGCGTGACGTATTGGGAATATTAAAAGCGTCGTATCTTCGTCAATTATGATTTACGAAAAAAAAGAAAAAACACGGGTCAAATATGTTTTAATAATCTACTTGACGAACTGATTAGATTTTTTTTTGTCTTCTTCATATTCTCGAAGAAGATTATAAGCCATTTAACATCACGCTAGGACCCATAGGAGCTGAGCAAAAAGAGAAATTCAGCGCGTAACCCCGAAAAACCACTAAATGAAAATAAGCCCCAGCCTATTCCTAACGATTTAAGGAATAGCTTCTAGTACCATCAAATGCAACTGAAAACCAGTATTATGTAAAGTAACGGCCTCTCAATCATTCTGAGTTTTCGTATCTAATATTATGAGCCTGAAAACGGTTTATTTGTTATTTGTTATTTATTTGTTATTATTTGTTATTTATATGTTATTTATTTGTTGGTCACATCTAAGATTTCGTTGATATTTAACACACATGAAGACTTTACTCTAAGACTTACCTTCTTTTTTCGCCCATCTGCCTCCGTCTTGACTTTATACATGCCATCGAGAAATATCTCTCTCACGCAAGCTGTGGTTTCCACACGATGTTTTCCTTCACCGAAGCAAGTGATATTATTATACACTAAGCAATCCAAAAAATCAAAGGTGCGTGTCTTGGGCTTAAAATTAAGACAAACCGACGGTCCTATCACTGTTTTATAACTTACTTAAGACATGGGATTTTTAATCTTGATATAACCTTCCGTAGGGCTATTTTCAATTTCACTGTGGGCGAAACCGTAGGCTATCTCGTAAAACTACAAACAAACATAAAATAGATCGATCACCAAATTCAGCTGCATGATCTAATACCAACTAATTATAGGCTACATGAAAAATACCACGCAGGAAATGTTATGACAGTCATTTTGCTATTTTGTAAACCGCAATGTTTTGACATTTTAGAAATAACTAGCTGAAATATTAAGTAATGTGTTCTAAAAATATTGGTTCTGCATCATATCCGGACAGATTTTGTCCGGGCTGTCTACTCACACCTGTTTTTGGACGTCATGATATTTAAGGCGTCGTTCACATCAAAGCGTGATAATAGTTATCTTCCTGCAAGGTCTAGCCTTCCGTGATCCACCTGGAAATCTACGAACTACAACCTGGTTAGAAGTGCCTTTCCGAGACGGACTGCAGACCGCAAACTGCAACCGCAAAACTGCAAGCGACACCACTTGTTTCTATAAAACTCTATGAAATTGATTCCAAGCTCGGTGACAATGGCCGCGGTACACGGTGCGCAGCAACGTAGAGATTCGTAGAAACAAGAGGTGTCGCCTGTAGCTTGCGGTCTGCAGCCCGTCTCGGAAAGAAACCATATGTGGGTCTACCTCAATGAAACGGCAATGTGCGGTTGTGGAGCTGTATCACAAACTATTCTTCACCACCTATGCTGTCTTAGCCCAAAAACATGCAGCAGACGTAACCTTTGCGCTGCCACCCACGACGTGATGGAATTAGCGAAGTTCTGGTCTAACAAAATATTAAAATGATCTTGCCAGCGACACGAAGCAGAAGAATAGTCACCGGCTGACTGTGAATGTCTAGAACTACCATTATGAATTTTGGAGAAATAGCACAAAGGTGAGCCATGCAAGAGGAATATGTCCAGCAGTGGACCATGAGATGCCGAGAGAGAGAGAGCACAATGGTAATGGCTAGTGTCCGACCGACGGCGACGCCGATGCTTAGGTATCGGCTTTGAATTTGAATCAAGCTAAAGATTCTAAAAAGCGCCGAAATTGAACGAACATTTACGAATGGATGAGAGCCCGGTGAAAAAGACCATGCGCGGAGGGCAGCGATCACATATTATTTTATTAAACATCATCGTGGTCTAATATACTGCGAAAAAAAAAAACTATTTATTTCGAACTGTTGTTTCGTGTTGTAGTCCTTGTCCTAGAACAACAGCACAAAAAAAACGGTAGAACCTATATTAAAAAAATACGAAAGAAAAGAAAATAGAGATTATCAGCTCCTCTCACTGCCTTTAACACAATAATAGAAAATAATAACTAGTTACTCTACCTACTGATTATGTTTTTCCCACATCTTTCTAAACCACGTAATTACTTGAAATTAAATTTTGTGTTAAATGCTTGCCACTGCAATTCGTGTAAGTGTAATGTTTTATTAATAATCTGATTAATTATTGTTGCGTTTGTAGTAGTAATTAGTTTTATTTGTATGGGTAAATGCTTGTTGGAACATTATAAATAGGTACATAGTAAATGGTTTACAGTAACCGCTGATCAATTACTCTGCCTCCAGGAATGAAGAAGAAAGGGAAGAAGAACGGGAAGAACGGTAAGAAGACCGGGAAGAAGACCCGGAAGACCGGGAAGAACGGAAAGAAGACCGGAAGGAACGGGAGGAAGACCCGGAAAAACGGAAGAACACCGGAAAGAACGGGAAGAAGACCGGTAAGAACACCCGTTAGTCCAGGAACAAGATCGGGAAGACTGGTAAGAACAGTAAGAAGACCGGGAAGAAGAATGGGAAGAAGACAGGGAAGTACGGGAAGAAGACCGGGAAAAACGGTAAGAAGACCGGGAAGTAGACCGGGAAGAACGATACCGAAAAGAACGGGAAGAAGACCCGGAAAAACGGGAAGAACACCGGAAAGAACGGGAAGAAGACCGGAAAGAACGAGAAGAAAACTGGTAAAAACACCGGTAAGACCGGAAACAAGATCGGGAAGACCGGTAAGAACACCGGGAAGAACGGGAAGAACACCGGAAAGAAGCGCAAGAAGACCGGGAAGAACGGGTAGAAGACCGGGAAGAAGACCGGGAAGATCTGGAAGAAAATCGGGAAGAACGGGAAGAAGGCCGGGAAGAGGACCGGGAAGAACGGGAAGAACGGAAAGAAGAACGGTCTTACGTTCTTAGGAACCTTCAAGCTTTCTTCGTCATTTCGCGATAATATTTATTTGGAGTTTTATTTGGGTTAAGAAAATCATGTTTTACGGCAGTACTCAATGAAACTCACTCAAAACATAGTGCTGATAGATGCATTGAATAGTACGGGGTTCATGGAGGTATTTGAAATAAAGTAATAACATTTTAAAAAAAACATGCGCTGCAGTCTTTGGGGACTGCCGATAGAAGTGAAAACTAAGTATTCTATATGAGCTACGGGTTGTGCCCCGTGCGCGTTTAAGTGGACGCCGTAGCGGATCGGCTACGAGTCCTACGAAGCATTAAAGGACGGTCATTTGAGTTCCATGATTTTTGTTCACCCAAAAAGTGCTCAACGCGCCTAAAAGAAGTTTTCACTTCAAACAACTTATGTAGTGTCTCCCCCGTACTGGGAAATGACGCAGCGGGAATTATTCCTATAAAGGGGTGGGGGTTGTAGGTGTACATTTTTAGTTCTCACAAGGTCATACTTCTGCATATCTTTAGACAATTACAAAAGAGATAAGTTTACAAAAGACTTCATCAATTTAATAATGACGTGCGAATAACTGATATGAAATGTAAACTTAGTTATTGCGAATCGAAATATCAAAATTTTATCTTCCTCACATAGCAACTGAACACATAATAAATACACAATGCTAGTTTAAATCATAAATAGGTATTAATTTATTTGCCTTGCCATTCAATGTAAATGAGATGGTATTTGCACAGTTTTACAGTCTTATTGAGTTGGCGAATTGTATAAGAATTTGAACGAGAAATTTTGGAGTTCTGGTCCATGAATGCATGTTATTCGATCATTCTCAGAAGATCCATTGGCCAGATCCATGATGGATCTAGTGAGAATTAATTTTCTGATTGGATCCTGATTTCAAAACGTGGATCTACTGAGAATCGTTCATTCTCAAAAGATCCATTGGCCAAATCCATGATGGATCTAATGAATCTAGTAAGTATTCATCCACAGCTGGTTATAGGCCCTTTATTTTGTCACACTTCACTGTTCTGTGTGCCCCTTATCCAGGTACTTCCTGCAATTTGGACGATATCGTCGACCCAACGAGCTTGAGGTCGGCCCTGGTTTCTTTGGCCTAACCTTGTCCACCACTCGGTCAAAGCTTTGGTCCATTGGCTATATCCGCGTCTAACCAGACGTCCTACCCAAGTCCACTTGAGGCGCACCGCCTGGTCCCCGACTTTAGAGACTGTAGACCGACGGCGTATTTCAGCGTTACACACTCGATCTAACAATTTAATGCCGAGCATTGCTCGTAGCGCTTAGTGCTACTCGGACTCGGTGGACAGTCTCCTTTGTGACCGCCCATGCCTCGGCATCGTAGCAAGGTCGCGTCGGTCCTTAAGATAGGATGAGATCCTCGGATCTTGGATAGGGTGCTTGGATAAGTTCCTCTGCTGCAGAGTGACACCTACCCTACGCTGAAGACATCCACCAGAGACAGAACCTGGAACTGGAGCCGTTGGTTGCGGGCTAGGTAAGACGGAAATATCATCGCTGGAGACGGTTCAGGCCATTTTTGCCTAACACATCTTTTTACCCTCTACAATCGAGTCGTGTGATGGCCACGAAAGTTAAGGCCATAAATAATAAGTGTACTCGTACTTAATCATTGAGCTCTTATTATTTATTATTTACAACCCAAATCGGATGCTTCTATTTTTTTTTAATGTTTTTTCGCGCATAACTCCGTCGCTTGCCAACCGATTTGAAAAAATCTTTTTTTGTTGGAAAGGGTATACTTTCCAAATGGTCCCATAGTCACCAAGTTCAGATCTGATGATGGAATCTTGGCGAAATCGAGGGAACTCTTCAAATTGTATAGGATAACGTACAGCGATTTTGGTATTTTCTACAACAAGTAAAGCATTTGCGTTCGATGAGAACCATTCTACCATCAGATCTGATGATGAAGCCAAGAGTCACGGAACTGCTTAATGAGACAATGTATCCTGGTCGTGTTTGGGCTTGTTGTAATTGTAACGGTATGCACTTTCCATGTGCCATGTGCATGTGTGTGTGTGTGTGTGTGTTCCATTTACCAGTCCTTTGAATTATTGATTGTATTTTATGATTGTATACATTTCGCATGCCTAACGGTAGAATCACTTGAAACATGTAAATCTGTTTAACACCACTGTAACAGTGTTTTCTGCAAAAATAAATGATTTGATTTGATTTGATGTGTACCAAGGACATGTGAACCACTAAAAAGTGAAAAATAAAAACTTTTTTGCAAAAAATAAAAACGACTTCAAAAATAACCATAGCTTCTGAAGTCGATGACAAAAAAATTAAAACCATGGTCACCGACTTCAGAAGCAAAAGTTATTTTTCCCTTTTTTTTTCTGATAAATCAAAAGTTACAAGTGATTATCTGAAGGTGCTTTATTTTTTCATACCTTGGACAAACGATGAAAAATACTTTAAGCACCTTCAGATATTTCAAAATAAAATAATTTCAGGTAGAATGGACAAAAATAGTCGATGACTTTCCTGGAAAATATTTTTGTTATGTTTGAGAGAGTTTGATTATTTTTGCTGCAGTTTACTATTTTAGAACTTTTATGCCTTTCTTATCTTTTGATTATTCAGATAAATCGACTTCACGTCATTATTAACAAGAATTCTTTCAACAAGAGATAAACTGCACACGAATTTCTATTTATAGTTTATTTTCAATAAATTGCATGCATAAAATAAAGATCGATATGAATTTGTTAAAATATTTATATGATGATCGATTCTGACGTGGATTAAATTAGATGTTACAGAATTATTTACTTTAATACGATGAGAATATCTTGAATTCTAGACGTCGTTGAAAATAATTTAAGCGTCAGAAAACCTTACATTATCGAAATGTTTTACCAGCGTCATTCTGAAAACACATCACCATTATGCTGCCCTACTAACTATTGTCATCATTAACTTTACATATTTTTCTAATTGAACATTGTCTTGTCTAGATATTTCAAATTCTTTGATTAAGAAAACATCTTTTTATAGTACATTTCCTACCTATTGCATACAATGTTGAGACGCATTTAATTATCAATTGTCTTTCCTGTTAATTAATTTATTGCATTTGTGAGGGATTATTTAATCGCTTCGAAGCGTTGCACGTTGGTTTAGTTCTAGTTCACAAATGTTCTAAAGACCATTTGTAAGACTGTCTCACAGTACCGCTGACATGCCAATAACATCTTTATCCATTCATCTTGCAATAAATTATAATTAGTAGGCACTTGGAACCATCGTACCTACTCATTATGTAATTGCACAAGTCACCGTGATGCTGCATGAATACACAAGAAATGACAGACAATAATGGCCTTTTTTTCTCAGCCTATTTTTAGATTTACACGCGTCATAAGTGAATTAATAATCTCAGAAAGTGTAAGCGGAGCTATAATCGTACAAAAAATAACTGAAGATAGGTCATCAGCTCCCTGTCCGTATCCTATGTTATCTGGGGCCGTTGTAACACGTTTTTCCCTGCCATTCTCACCTGACAGCTGTCACGGTATCATTAACGGCCATTTTCAATAACTTACTGTTCGGTTTCGGTAGGTTATTATCTCTGTCTGTTTTACATTTTTGCCAACCGTCGGTTAGAAACAAAATGTCAATGACCGGTCAATGTGCCGACACTTGAAGGCCTAATGGACAGCAGTGGACGTCTTGCGGCTGAAATGATGATGATGAATAGGTGAAATATAATTTCACAGTAATTTCATAGACATCAAACGTTAATTCATAAGACTAAAGAATCTTCAAACTTCATCCTGACCTTCAAACTCCCGCCCAATCATCAAATATCAGAGTAGTTCTCGTCAATTTGAAGAGAATGTTACTAGTTGTCAGTAGATCCATTCCCCGGGTGTGTCAGTTCAGTCTCGAGCGTAGTGTCACGTTGCGAGCGTCTCGTGTTACAAAGTAATTGGCAACTAATAGTTTGAGCGATGTGTGACCTTGGGTTTCTGGGCTATGTTGTACTAACTGGTATAGATAGGTAGGGCAAATGGAACCTGGTTTCGGTCCGAACACAAAACGGGACAGAAACCGTGTTCTAATAGGTAGATAGGCGATTTTGCGGGAAAGAGTAACAAAGAAAATAAATAATCGAAGCATTTTTTTTTCAAGTAGGCCAGTAACAGGCACTTTTGAATTGCCAAAACAAAGATGAAAATTATTTAGCTACAGTCCCAGTCACAAGAGATAAAAAAAACTGTAAAATAACTGAAGTTGCCCATTCCCTGGCGAAGATCTCTATTGAGAAAAACGGGCAAAAAAACTCCATTGACACTCTTTTAAATCAGAATATTTTTTACAAAACCTTGGTTATATCATTCATGTTGAGATGGAACAATGTAGCAAAATGTGCACGTTAAAACTGTCCATAGTAAAAACAAATCTATACTTCTATACTTAATATTATAAAGAGGAAAACTTTGTTTGTTTGTTTGTTTGGTTGTAATGAATAGGCTTAAAAACTACTGGACCGTTTTTAAAAATTCTTTCACCATTCGAAAGCTACATTATCCACGAGTAACATAGGATATATTTTATCCCCGTACTCCCACGGGAACGGGAACTATGCGGGTGAAACCGCGGGACGTCCGCTAGTCAAAAATAAAATAATGAATTCAAATACACGCGGTAACCAAGAGCCGACCAGTCCCAACTGACAGGGCCCGTTCACGAACACGACAGCAAACATCGATCCATCTATTCATACATCCTTACAACAATTTGCTTGCAAAGAGATAGTTTTTATGTTTATCCCACTTTATTGGGATCTTAAAAACTATATCTACATACGTGTATGTGTATTTTTTTTTCCTTTATGTAAAATAGCATACAACTATTTTTACCGATCCTGTTTAGTTATGAAAGCATCACGCATTGCAAAATTAAATGCAATTATGCAATGTCGCGACAATAATTGACATCCGAAAATAACCGTGTTTAATTTGGAAATACAAACACCTTCAAGTAAACTTACAGGATTGAATTCTTGAAGGTCGTCAGCTGAACAAACGTACAAATAAATTCTGATGATAAATCTGGTCTTTCTTTGGAATGCGCTCCCTCAGAATATCAGGACGGTAACCAATCGGTTTACTTTTAAAGTGAAAGCTCGAGAGCACATTCACAAGAAGTTGGCAGAGTCGTCTCAGTATTAACTTGTAGTTTTTTTTTTGTTAATCTCTCATAACCTTTTTTATATTTTGCTTTATGTATGTATATATGTATTTATTATTGTATTTTAGTTTTATCTATACTTAATATTATAAAGCAGAAGAGTTTGTTTGTTTGTTTGTTTGGTTGAACGCGCTAATCTCCGGAACTACGGGCTCGAATTGAAAAATTCTTTTTGCGTTGGATAGTCCATGTATCGAGGAAGGCTATAGGCTATTTAACATCACGCTATGACCAATAGGAGCGGAGCAGCAATAAGAAATGTTGCAAGGGGGAACAATACAGTTTAAACTTCCGTTGAGTAGGCGATGCGTTGCGATATCAAAACTTCACACGAACGAAGTCGCGGGCAGAAGCTATGAGGCTATAATTTATCTTGGAAACTTGAACACCTGATGCAGAACCGCAACAGACCAGCTAAACTATAAGAGATACAAAAATGCCACCATAGCAAAAATTGTTCTACATGATGAGCATTTTCTGCTGAGAGTATAAGTTTGAAGATCTGGAACATCTGATGTGGAATTCCAAGAGCCCAGCTACACCATAACACATATAGGAATGACGTCTTAGCAAAAGTTGTTCAATTTTATGAGCACTCTCTGTTGGTTTATAAAAATCGAAGATCTGGAACGCCTGTTGTGGAACTCCAAGAGCCCAGCTACACCATAACACATATAGGAATGACGTCTTAGCAAAAGTTGTTCAATCTGATGAGCACTCTCTGTTGACTTATAAAAATCGAAGATCTCGGACACCTGTTGTAGAATTAATTTCCTTTTCCAGTTATCTTCGTTACTCGGTAGCCTACCCGGTAACGCAGGGGAGCAGTTACTTAGATTTCAATTGATCAGGTATCTTCACAACAAAACTATAACCATGCCTAGAAAGAGGTCAAATCTTTCCCAATGTTCCAAAGGAGCTAAAAGATTGAGGATCATAAGATCCCAAGAATCTATCGAAGAGCGTCAGGAGAGACTTGATGCTGTTCGAGAACATCAGGCTGCAACTTGCTCCGTGGAAACCTCTTAGGATCGCGAAGCACGCCTGCGTTCTCAGCGTATTTCTACATCCAGGTCTCTAGAGACCAGTGAAGAATAGATGCGCGACTGACCGCTGATCGTGAACGTCACGCATTGTCTCGCGAGTCGGAGACGTTCACGGATAGAGAATTGCGCTTGAGTTCTCAGCGTATCTACGCATAGCTTCTTCTAGGTCTTTAGAGACAAGTGCGGAACGTGATGCGCGACTGTCCGCTGATCGTGAGCGAATCCGAAATTTTTACCGATACAGAATCAGGCCTGAGTTTTCAGCGTATTCGCACATCTACTAACAGGTCTTTTGAAACGAGTGATGAACGTGATGCGTGATGCGCGATGCACGTTCATTGAACGAACGTTTGAATTCTGATCGACGTCGACATTCTCTGAACAGAATGTAGATATCATCTGAAAAACCGGATGTGTCTCAAGATATAGCCGTAGGGCATGGCGACCTGCCGTGTCGACGGCGCGTTCGTGTTCCACGTGCGCCTCATAGAGATGTCAGCATAAAGGGAGGGGCCCGCAAAGGTCGAAGCCTGCCGGGGCTGCGGGACTGTTCGAAAGAGATACCGTGGCCCTGGAACGTAAAGGGCGAGGAAGGAACATGGATGGGTTTTAGTCAGTAAAAATCTGACACTCCCTCCCGCTCCGCCCAGAGTTGGAGAAGTTATTTGATTATTTCCCAACCGAAAAAAAGGGCATGGCGACCTTCCTTGGGTTGATAAGGCACGGAGTGCATTTACGTCTCCTATGATTGAATACGCCACACATTCCGCCATCGGAGGTATGGCTAAAAATTGTACTTTTTGTGAAGCTGTTAAATGGCAAAAAAAAACAAATGGTTGCTCAGGTGGGAAAGATCCGTTATTTTCCCGTCCCCGGGTTCATAGAATTCGACATCAGACGTTTCAGATCTTCGACGACCCCGTTGTCGCTGGCATAAGCAACAGGATCCGCGTACGAAGTCGCGGGCAGAAGCTAGTGTTTTAACTATTTTGTCTTCTGTTATTGCACCTACTATGTATTGTCTCTGCATCACCCTAAGGTAGACTGGTAGAAAATGCCCAAGGCATTAAGTCCGCCTTTGTACAGTGTTTACTTGTGCATAAAGTTTTAATAAATAAATAAAAAAATAAATAAATTAGCAAGTCTCCTGAACTGGAATCAATATAAACTTAAGACGCCTGCGGAGCATGCGTATTTCATACAAACGTAATACCAAAATAATTTGTAAATTAAACATATTCCTAAGGTAGTGTGTATTTATTTCGATTGAATTACAGAATATCTAGGTTCCCAAATATATATTTTGATTAGATACTCATTTTAACAAGAGTTATAAGAAAAATAAGATTTCTATAGAAATTTTAAATTCCCCATATCTCGTCTTTGTATCATTGTCCTCTCAAAAAATACATTTGGGAACATAGATATTCTGTAATCCAATCGAAATAAATACACACTACCTTAAGAATATGTTTGATTTTCATATTATTTTGGTATTACGTTTGTATGAAAAACGCATGCTCCGCCGGCCCCTTAAGATAAACTGGTTCACTTGGGGCATTAATTTGTCTCCTTGGTTCAAGAGGGGTCTGTTATCAGTTTGTTTATTAAGTGATAAGAATAATAAATAAATAAAATAAATAATAATAATAAATATTGCTGGACATTACACACAGCGCCGTCTAGTGCCACACTAAGCAAGGCTTGTGTCGTGGTCACCAGACAGTTGATATACTACATATATACTTTTTGTTTGTAAATACATACTTATTATGCATATAAACATCCATGACTCGGAAACAAATGTCCATGCTCATCACACAAACATTTGCTCCTACCGGGATTCGAACCCGGGACCCTAGGAACGTAAGGCAGCCTCAATACCGCTGCGCCATTCGGGTCGTTAATAATTGTTACACTTACCAATAAACATCTTATTATCTCTTTTCAATGAAATAATGTTTTACTAAGCAAATCGGTGAAGGAAAACACCTCGAGGAAACCGAAACCGGCATGTCCTAGAACCAAAAATTCGAAGACGTGACATCTACCAATCCGCTTTGGGCCCGCTTGGTGGATTATAGCCCATTCTCTCAAAGAGAGGAGGCCTGTGTCCCAACAGTGGGACATTTGAAGGATGAAAAAAGGAAAAAAATGGTAGGTTAAAATGGGACTGGGCGGGTCACATTTTCAGGATGGATTAGGACAGTGGGGCCAGAATCGTCACACAGTGCCTGAAGACGGTCGTCATTACCGAGACAGGCGCAAGGCAAGCTGGCGTGACGATTCGGAGAAGTTCCTGAGTGATTGGCCAGAGAAGGCAAAACACTGCGAGAGTTGGAAAGGCATGAGGAAGCTTCTGTCCAGCTGTGGAACAGGATAGGCTAATTAAGATGGTAACAAGGGCGACCCGTGTTTGACCGTCCAAAACATTATAGAGAAATTTTGTCGTGAAACGGAAAGTAGTTGGTCCCACCTGTCGTAGATCTTTGACAGCCCTTACGGGTTATTATGTCATAATTATGATGTCGCTCATTTGTTCGTAAACACGGCAGGCTCTATCTTTCGGCGCTATCAATAATAGGGATTAAGCATGTAATTTATTTCAATTAAATCAAATAAATATAGTATTATCAACCCAAGAAAAGTATTAAAAGTTAAATTCAACTACGCTTGTCCCTCAAAATGAATATTAAACTCCGGCAATTTTCTACGACAGTTCAAACGTCCGTGACTGTTGCAGCCGTCATTCACCTCAATCTGCCTTGTTTACATCATTTTTTTGGCCTAAAGCCGGAAACACACTTACGTGGTGTGGCGTGTCGCGCCATAACCCCGCCACCGCTCTGGCCAATCGGAGGAGACCAGTCAGCGCCACGCCAGAACGCGCCATGACACGACACGACCTACAAATATGCCTCTAACCATATTACATGTATAAAACCGATATGCTTCTGGCGCGTAAGTGTGTTTCCGGCATTAATAAGGCCTTGTCAGTTTAGACGTTTCGTGTCGCACCGCGCTGCGGTGCCGAAGCGGTGCCTTTGTCGTCTTGCGCACGGACGTTTGTTTGTTTTCATACAAAGCGCGCCCTAACTGTATTGCGCTTTATTTAAGAAAAAAATGCATTAACGAAATTAAAAAAAAGTCTTCATTATCATCATCATCATCAGCCTATAATGTTCCCACTGCTGAGACACGGCCTCCTGTCAATGAGAGGGAATGGGCTATAATCTACCACGCGGGCCCAGTGCGGATTGGTAGATGTCACATGTCTTCGAATGTTTGGTTCTAGACATGCCGGTTTCCTCACGATGTTTTCCTTCACGGTTTTGAGAGCAGCGGTGATTAAATAAGTTTCACGAAGTAATGCGCCTGTCTGGGTTCGAACCCACGACTTACTGTTCGTAATTGTCTTTTTTTTTATTTTTTATTTTTATTTATTTATTTATTTATGGTTTACCAACAGATGTTACAGCTAATCATGACATGTTTGGTAAGCTTAGAATAAACAATACTGCACACCTAATTAAAGGTAAACACCGCATGCTTTGTGTTTTACAGCTCAGAAAGAAAATGAAAAGTTATGTTATTATGAGTGTTAGTATGTATCTTAAACTAAATTTTAATTCTTATTGCTATGTTAGTAGCTTACTGCTATGTAAAGTATCTAATCTAATTTTCACGGTTAGCATTACGAATAAATTGAGTTAGGTTGTCTGTGTGGATGTCTATAAGATCACTATGCTCATTGATGAGTTTGCATAAGCGTGGTATGGGGGAACTTGCGCCAAATTTAGTTCTACGAAAGGGGGGAACCAAGGGCGTGATCGGTTTTCGGGGAGGATTTCGAGGCACTCGGAGAGAAAATTTGCTAAGAAGGTGCGGGCAGTCAATCTTACTCCTGAATATTTTAAAGATGAACTTAAGGTCTAAAGTGTCCCTACGTTTCTCGAGAGATTTCATTTTGAAGTAATCTAACTTTTCTCTGTAAGGTTTTCTTTTCAGGCTTCTGCTCCCGAATGTAAATGTTAAGCGGTTCAATAATCTTTTTTGAACCCTTTCCATTCTTAGTGAATGGACAGCAAAATGTGGCCGCCAAGCAACACTACAGTACTCCAGAGTACTACGGACGAGACTATTATATAGCATTATTTTAGTATGTGCTTTTCGAAATAGTTTGCTGTTACGGATTACAAATCCTAGCATACGTAGTGATTTTTTAATAATGCTATCAATGTGCGGTACAAAGGTCAGCTTGCTGTCAAGCAAGACGCCTAGATCCCTGATATGGTCTACTTCAGCCAGAGGCGTACCACAGATATTATAAGACGTGTTCATATTATGCAACTTTCGACTGAACTTGATGTGACGGCATTTTTCGCGATTTAAATTCATACCATTTATGGAGCACCACTCATGCAGCCTATCTATATCTTGTTGCATTGATATTACATCTTGTTCTGATGTCACTGTCTTTATCATTTTTATGTCATCTGCAAAAAGGAATGACGAGGTATTTATGAAACAATCAGTGACATCGTTAATATAGATGTTAAATAAAATGGGGCCCAAATGCGATCCCTGGGGGACACCTGAGGTGACTCGGAGGCGCGACGAACAGTAACCGTTGACCACCACATAGAATTCTCTATTGGTTAAGTAGGACTGAAACCAATTGAGAAGTGGGCCATGGATGCCATAAACCGACAGCTTTTTTATCAGTAGTCTGTGGGGCACTTTATCAAATGCTTTGCTGAAGTCCGTATATACAGCGTCAACCTGATAGCCCCTATCTAGGGACTCGGTTAAAGTCTCTATGTAGGAGACAAGGTTAGTGCACGTCGAGCGACGTTGGACGAATCCATGCTGCTCTTCACATAGGAACTTCTCAAAGTAACGCTGCACATACGGACACAGCAATGACTCTAGGACTTTTCCAAAGATAGAAAGAATAGATATAGGTCTATAATTGTTCATTACATCATTATCTCCACCCTTTAATACGGGAACCACTTTTGCCAATTTCCAGGCTTTTGGGAACTGACCTGAACTGAAAGATTTATTAAAAATTATCTGTAAAGGTTTTACCAAGCTCTGTGCACAACGCGCAATAAAGAGTGGAGAGATTCCATCAGGACCAGCGCCTTTCGACTGATCTAAGGTTTTTAACTTTTTAAGGATCTCGTCTTCTTCGATTTTAATAAACGAAAAATTGTCGGAAGCTGTATAAGTCGAACTAAATTTTTTAAAGTAAGCGGAGTGTTCGTCAGCCCGCAACCCATAATCACTATTATAGATGTTAGAATACATCGTCGCAAACAGATTGCAGATTTCCGTGCCATCCGATGATATACAAGATCCATTAGTCATGGTAGCTGGATACCTGCTCTCCTGGCGACGTTTATCTTTTAAATATGACCAAAAATATTTTGGATTATTCTTAATTGCTGACTCCGCGCTAGCAATGTACAAGTTATAGCATTCCTTCGTGGCCACATCGCATCTTTTGCTTATTAATTTAAGTTCTATGGCATCCAAGGGATTATTGAATTTTTTTACTTTAATACGGAGTTTATACCTTTCCTTTAATAGCTTAATTAAGTTTGCACTGAACCAAGAGGGATATCTTACATTTTTTCTACGGCACAATGGGACAAAGTTGCTTATTGTGGCTTCAAGAATGCCATAGAACTCGTCTACCATTTCATCAACATCACGACACTTTTCGAGTATATCGCACCAGTTTTGATTGATAAGATGTTCATTCACTAGTGTGTAGTCAGCTTTATGATAATTGCGTTTCTGTGATGATTTGTTTGATTTAAGTAGTGTGATTTCCGCTATAGATAAGTGAATGTCTAAGGGGGGATGATGAAGATCAATAGGCGACAGTGGTTGAGCATCAGTTACAATGCACTTCGGTGTATTAGTCAGTACTAGGTCTAGAAGTTTCCCGTTGTTATTACAGACGTTGTTACACTGGAGAAGATTATTCGCTGTCACAAAGTCTGTCAAAATTTGCCCCAGGGCAGAGGAATTCTTTTCGGCGATGGAATGATTAACCGCATGCCAATTAACGGTAGATACATTAAAGTCTCCTATTAAACAAGTATACGCATCGGATGTATCTAAATAGTTGTTACAGTTGGCAATAAAATATTCTAGTATGGGTTTTGACACAGGGGGTGGAAGGTACACTGCACACAAATCTAGACGAGACACCGCGTTTGAAGATCTGCAAGCTAGTTCTACAGTTACCCAGAGATCCTCGCAATTGCTTTCTCTATGAGCTAATCTTTTAGAGCTTAATTTGTTAGATACAGCAATCAGTACTCCTCCACCCTCTTTGTGAGCATTGTGTCCCGAGTTTTCTCTATCACGTCTGTATACTGTATATCTATTATCAAATAATTCGCTACTGTAGATATTGCTGTTAAGCCAAGTTTCTGTCAGTACAATTATATCATGATTACAGGACATCACAGAGCACAGGAAATCGTGTGTTTTGGTGCGTAACCCTCTAACATTCTGATAAAATATACTAAGCATTTTAATTGGTTATAGCTGAAAATCATGCCTTTAATAGTAAAAGAAATATATAAGAAAAAGGTTTTACACAAGTTTATCAAGGTAAGCAATATCTCTGATCACCTTGTATTCAGATGTGTCATCTTTACGCATCAAAACACGACCCCCTCTAACCCATACAAATTTATAACCTATGGCCTTAGCTTTCGATCTGGCAGCCGCGTGAATAGCCTTGTTGGTCGGTGATAAGTGCTCCATTATATATATCGGCTTTTTCTCTCCAGCTATCCCGATATGTGATGAATTCAGCTTAGCCTCAGCGTGTTTTTTGTTGTATTCTATTGCAGCTGCGATATAGGAGTCTCGGATTCTTGGCGAGCAAAACTGTACCACTATAGATCTAGGACGATCGGAGTCACGTTTCTGCTTGGCAACTCTGGTACAATTTAAAATATGATCATCTGTGACTTGGCATCCTATTACCGATCCCAGCTGCTTGGTTAAAATTATCAGGTTCTCCGACTTAAATTCCGGGACACATTGCAACTCGATGTTGCTGCTGCGGCCGTGCTGCTCCATTTGATTGATGCGTGTAGTTAAGTTAATGATCGTGTTTTTCATGATGTCATTTTGAGATTCTAGGTTTTTGACCAATGCCGACGATGATATTAATTCCTCTTTAAGGTCGTCGTAGTCCTTGCTAATAAAGGCCATTGAGTCCTTCACATCCTGAATGTCCTCTCTAATTGTTTTCAGTTCAGAGCTTATTAAGGTCGTTATGGTGCTCCTCAACTCAGCCATCATCGCAGTCCTTTCAGCTCTCAAGATTTCTGTGACGATATCCCGAATGTCGTCTTTAGTTATTGGACGAGAGGCCTCAGTTGGTGGCGAACAAAGAGCCTGTCTCTTCTTAGAACGTGACGTTACATTTTCAGAGGCCACTGCACATTTCACTGGGGTGTTTACGCTGGTTATTCCGGATTTTGATTTAGCAGTTTTACACGACGAGCATTGCCAGTTTGTAGCCAACAGTTTTGCAGAATGTTCTTGCTTGCTAGTCAATTGTAGGCACGTTACGTGAAAACATTGTTTACAAACACAGCAAGTGGCGCACTCCTCGTCTTTATGTTCGGCACAACAGCTTGTAGGCATTATTTAATCGGTTTATGAAGTATAAAATAAATATAAAATATTCCAACTCCGGGCAGTGTTATTCAGCTAAGAATAAGTGTTGTAAGTATGTACTAAGGCAGCCGTATAAAACGGGCAAATGTGCATGTGTGCGTAGCAGCGGGAGAACTGCGGGTTGCCCTAGGTCATGGACAGCGATCGCAGCTAACGTACTCGGCGGCGACACGGACGACACAGATCCCGATGCTTTCCAACTGCCGACACTGACGCACAGTGCTTACCCGTGTTTATAGAATCACCGTCAAAGTTAAGATTGCTCAGCTGATTACTCTTACCACAGGGCTGATATCAGTTAGCTAACACTGTCACTTTGGCTAAGATACAGTATATTTACGGTCTACGCACAAATACTAGACTAAGACAAGTTATTAACACTCGAAACTTTTTTTTTCTTTCGGAGCGGATCAAAACTCAACTGTTCGTCGCGGGTACGCGGGTAAAACTAAAACTTACTTTTTTAAACTTTCACGATCAGAACACATTATAAAACATATGACATCATCCGACTGTTCGTAAGTCGGGGCCGCCACCACTGGGCCACCACTGCTCTCCCACCACTGGGCCACCGCTGCTCTCTCGAAGAAAGTCTTAGTGAAACTTTAAATACTTTTCAAATAAAAGTGTTTTTTTGACGGATAGACTTTGACGGCGTTATCGAAGACGTTTCGCCAAAAACAATAAACTGTTGTTTTAGAAATATAAACAAGTGTACCATGCGCAATACAAGGCATTTTAAATAAATGATAAGAGTTTAGTATTTCTTGCATATATTCCTTAAGTATTGTATAGATTATGAACGCGATGAGCGCGTGTAAGAACCACCATACCACCATAGACGGGAAAATCATATTTTTAAACCCTACGAGTAATCTATCTCCTACATCCTTAAAGAACTTTTAACAACTAAACTCTCACAGGTTTATTACTCTTCCAATTATTTCTAGAGCCGCTTTGAGAACACTGAAACCACACTACACGTTCATGTATTAATGATTTAAAGTTTAGCTTTACGCTGTTTACGAAGGGAACTCACTGTAGAAAGAAAAATTATCAATTTTTCAGTTTGTCACTGTTACGGTTTGACTTCGTCATTTTGACATTTATTTTAGGTGTCAATTTCATTTTTGAAAAGCACACTACAGTCAGGCCTAGTTTGGAGTCGTTACACGTGGTCCCAGTGGGTCGACCCGGAGTAATTTTACTTACCCGTGGTTCCATGGCATTAGGGATTGTTTCCTGGACTTCTGTATATAAAGATGGAAAATACAAATCCATAATAACAGCAAATCATATCCCACCCGGACCACGGGTAACGACTCCTAGTTTGGGAGATTTTTGGAAATACACTCGTTTGTTTTTTTAATGTGATTGGCTTGCAATATGTATTTTTAAGTGTCATGCATCATGTGTTCCACGTGTACTCTGAGGGACCTGCCCGAGGCCAACGCTAACGTTGTCGAGGTACTGGTCAAAAATCATATAATTTAAAAAAAAAGCGGCTAAGTGCGATTTGGATTCGGCCATACAGGGTTCCGCATCAAAATTGTGTAAATTGCGGTTTACGTTATAATATGACGTATTAAAAAAAACTACTTACTAGATCAAAATCAAAATCAATCAAAATCAAAGCATTTATTTCAAGTAGGCCAGTTACAGGCACTTTTGAATTGTCGAAACAAAAATGAACATTTAAAGTAGCTACAGTCCCAGTCACAAGACATAAAAACTGTGAAAGTACTGTAGTTGCCCATTCCCTAGCGTAGATCTCTATGGAGAAGAACGGGCAAGAAACTCCATGGACACTCTTTTAAATCAAAATATTGTTACAAAATCTTGGTTACATCATTCATGTTGAGATGGTATATTATGTGAGAACAATGTAGCAAGATGTGCACGTTAAAAGTGTCCATAGCAAAACAAAAATAAAATACAACTCAAAAACAAAATAATTCAAATAAACCATGGCGACTAAGAGATGACCAGTCACAACTGACAGCGCCCGTTCACGAACATGACGCATGGATCAGCACCATTCAGCTCAACCATTTTGAAGGGAACTAAATGGTCCGACACACGCGCCACCATCAGCGAGACATTTGAGAGAGCATGACATACTCTCAACCGCCAGGGCACATTCAAGTCAAGAACTGCCGTAGGTTTCCAGTGAATGATAGCTTACTAGTACATAGTACTCACACAATATAGGCTATGCGATTATATAATACTAACATTGAATCTATACAATGCAAAGATAAGTTTGTACAATCTTCAGCAGCTCCAACAATACCATTTAATGCTATCATTTTTTGCGCCGTTGTCCATGTGGAGCAGGACCAGCATTAAGCCAAGCATTTTTATCAGCGATATAATCGCTCAACTTGTAATATGCTTGTTTACATAGTGTGCGTTTAACGCATGTTTTAAATTTCGTCTCATTCAGTTCAAGAATACTTTGTGGAATTTTATTATAGCATCTCAAACAGTACCCCATGAAAGATGAGTCTACTTTAGCGAGTCTAAAGCCTGGCTGAACTAGTTGGTCCCTATTTCTAGTACTGTAATTGTGTCTGTCACCTCTTTTACCAAAAAGATGCAGATTTTTTCTGACGTACATTATGTTTTCGTAGATGTATTGGCAATGAACCGTCATGATGCCAATATCCTTAAATAGTTCCCTTAGAGAATCGCGCCTACGAAGATTATATATGGCTCTGATGGCTCTTTTCTGCAGAATAAATATAGACTCAACATCAGCAGCCCGTCCCCATAGCAAAATACCGTAAGACATTATACTATGGAAGTAACTAAAATAGACCAGTCTAGCGGTATCTACATCAGTGAATTGACGGATTTTTCTAATGGCATATGCTGCTGAACTTAAGCGCCCCGCAAGCGATGTTAAATGAGAACCCCATTGTAGCCTTGAATCAAGCGTAAGCCCCAGGAAAACAGTTTTATCTACGAATTCGAGTTTCTCTTTATTCAATATTATCTCACAATCACTACTTTTAACATTCGGTAATGAAAATCTTATGCATTTAGTTTTCTTTTCATTCAATACCAAATTGTTTGCTGTGAACCAATTTTGGACCTGAAGTAGGGCATTATTCACTTCATCTAGATTTTGGGCCCGTCTATTTATCTTAAAAATTAGGGAAGTGTCATCAGCAAATAGCACCATATTTTGTGGTTGGTTTTTCAATAAATAGGGTAGATCATTTATATAGACTAGAAAAAGGAAAGGACCCAATATTGAGCCTTGCGGAACCCCCATTTTTACTTTCAAACCCTGTGAATTGACACCATTTATTTGAACATGTTGTTTTCTATCACTCAAATAAGATTTTACCAGGCTAAGTGCAAGTTTACCTAGTCCGTAATGCTCCAGTTTCAAAAGTAATGTGTCGTGATTTACGCAGTCAAAAGCTTTGGACAGGTCACAGAAAATTCCTATTGCGTCTTGGGACTCTTCCCACGCAGCAAAAACGTGCTTTAATAAGGTTACACCGGCGTCAGTTGTACAACGTCCCTTGGTGAAACCATACTGTTGATCATGTAAGATTCTGTTGGTGTTAAAATGATAGAGCATTTGATTAAGCATTACTTTTTCAAAAACCTTGCTAAAAACTGGTAACACGGATACAGGTCTATAATTATTGGCATCTTTACTGTCCCCGGATTTGAAAAGAGGTATGACTTTACTGTATTTCATTAAATCAGGGAACACTCCTTGGTCTACACATGAATTAAAAATTAAAGCTAAGTACGGGGCTATGGTCTCAAGTATAGATGTACAAACTTTGATAGACATTCCCCATAGATCTTCGGTCAGTTTGATTTTAATTTGCCGGAAAGCTTTAATAACTGTCATAGGGTTAATGTGTTTAAATTTAAATTCAGCCAGGCAGCCAGATACATTCGCCTTTAATAAGCCAATTGAGATTTCAGGTGAGGAATTAAGGGCCTCCGTAGTTTTTATTGGTATATCGGTAAAGAAATTTACAAATTCTTGAGCTACTTCCTGATTAGAGCTTTTAGGACCACATTCTGTATCTAATGTATAGCTATTATTACGTATTTTCTTTCTGTTAGTCTCGTTATTTATGACTTTCCAAACGGTTTTTATTTTATTTTCTGCTGTTTTGATCTTGTTGCTAATGTGCAGGGCTTTAGCAACCTTGCAAGTATTTCTAAAAATCTTTGAATACTTAGCAACATACTTGCTAAAAGTTTCTGTGTTTATAAAAGTCTTAAGGCTGTAAAGCTCAAATAGCCTTTCCCTACTTTTTCTGATACCTCTAGTTGCCCAATCACTAAATATAAATTTAGGGCAAATACTCTTTGTCTTCTTTTCAAAAGTTTTGTTGAATTCCGTGTGAACTAATGAAAAGAAACGGTCATACAATTGATTTGAATTAATATCCTCTTGGCTCATTTCACTTAACTTGTTCTGTAGGGAAATATTAAACCTATTTAATTTGCAAGAAGTTATAGGTCTAAATTTAATCTGGACATTTTGTATTGGAGTTTTACACCTAAAAGTTACAGTTTGTCCGCTATGGTCAGACGGCAAACAATTCACTATGGCTTTATCTAAATAATCACAATTGCAGAAAACATTATCTATACAAGTAGCAGAAGATGATGTTACTCTAGTAGGTTCTATAAAAGTGTTGGTCAAGTCAAATGACTTAAAAAGATTTAATAACCGACTGCTATTTGGATTCTCTTCTAAAATATTGATATTGAAATCACCACAAATAATTGTAGACTTATTACTGGCTGCAAGTTTTGCCAGGACATCTTCCATTATTGATTCGAATAAGGAAAAGTTTTGATAGTTTGGGGGTCTGTACACACACACAACTACATGCTTATCTAGCTCAACACAGGACAGTTCGACGCAATGTTCAACCGAGAGACCTACTATGTCATTACGTTGCTTATATTTAAAACTATTTTTTATTAATATTAGGGAACCTCCACGAAGCATAGTTTTACGGTTAAAGCAGCTACCCACCATATAGTTCTCATAATTAATAAGCATTTGGTAATCCTTTAGCCAATGTTCAGTAAAACAAATAATGTCAAACTTACTACTTTCTAAAAACAATTCAATTTCTAATAATTTGGAAGAAATGCCTTGGATATTTTGGTGGAATAATTTTAAGGTGTTCTGCTGAGGCCCTTTTTTACTAACTAGTTGAGTGCAAGAAGATACCTTGTTGTTGGTAGGATTAACAATAATATTGTTAATGGTACCTTCTGTTGTCTCACTTTCTAGTTTAAATTAATATATGGAGTGAGGCCGGAGACTCCCGTGCCATCCTCTGACAACAAGACCCTATCACTAATAAACCCTAATTGAGAATTTTCCACGGTGACAGATGGATCCTCTCCAGTACAATGTGTGTAAACATTTATAGCACTAGTGCTATATTCATTCGTGCCAGTCACCTGAACATTAGTAGAATTACTAATTGTCGATGTATTAATAATATAACTAAACTTAGACATACTATTTATGTCTGTGTGAATACTATAAGATAATAGCCGAGCTATTTTGTGTCTACATACAATAGGTAGATACACCTTACCCCGTGTCGACTTTAGTTTACCAACAATAGTGTTGATATCCAGATATATAAGTCTGTCACTATAGTGACCTACTAGAAAATGAATATGGTTATTTAACATATGTATATAATTGTTTTTCCTATTACCCAAATTTTCAAAATAGGGAAAAGCACACAATATGATTTTACTACATTTTAACTTTAACAACTCGGATACACAGTCAGTGATATCTTCCTTTTTAATCTTAGAACTATTGCCTACACATATAGTTATGGTGGTACTAGGATCACAAACGGTTTTTGTCGCAGATGCCATAACCTGTTTGTAGGTAGACCCTGGCATACAATTGTTTTGAGTACAATAATTCAGGTTATTACTAATTAATTTACCTAGCCCCTTACCTATATTGTCAGAGAACATAACTGAAAGATTACAATTATGATTATTATGAGAAATAAAATTACCACTCTCAGGCAGACTATCATGTGTAAAAGTATTTGATTGTCGGTTCGGTAAACAGTCCTGAGACAAATTCTCAACCTGGGATGGGTCCTCCATTACCTCAGGCTGGATATTGTCATGGTTGGTAACCGTCTGACAACTACATTGACCCATTACCAACTCATTTGCTGCAAAAATATGTTCCCTAATTTGGTTCTGAGATATCATATACCTACTAGAAAGGGAACTTAGTGAATCCTGAAGTACCTGTATTTCAGACTGTAATTGCTGAGTATCAATTTGATAAATTTTTACACTGTCTTCCAATTTTATTTGATAGTTGTTTAACTTATTTACTAAATCAACACGCTCTTTCCTCAGTGGAATATATTTGGAAAAGCGTTTTTGTTGTTTCCTAAATTGATTACATTTTTTTATTATTCTATTCAACTTAGCATATTTTTTTAATTTGTTTTTGCTAACTGAATAATTTTGTTTCATTAATGAATCCTCTGTCAGATCAATAGTTATTAAGGAAGGGGTGTTTAAATTATTATTATTGTTTAATAATTCATTATATAAGAGGTTTGTTTCTTTAGCTTGTGAACATGCTCTTTCTTTCTGTAACTTTATTATACAACTATTGGCATGAATTAACTTATCTTCTAAGTCCCTAATTTTAAATAAAGCCTGCTCATATAAATCACTACAATTACTGAAACCATCCGTGACCACCTTCAGTTGATCCCGTTCATCCACAACGTCCAAGTATTGCTGATGAAGGTCTACTAGCTCCCGTTTTAAGCTGGAGTTTTTGCCGTTAATCTTATCGACTTCCACCTCACTCTCCTCTCTCTCCTGTAACAGTTGTTGGACTTGGAGGTTTGATTCTTTAAGTTCTTGGAGGGCCGTTCTCAATTTTAACTCCATATCCAGAGCAGTAGCCTTACGGGTCATCACAGGCATGGTTTAAGGATGGGTTACTGAAAATTAGAAATAAAGAAACGGTGAGAACTAATAGAATAGACTAATAAAATAAAGTTAGCAATGAGAGGGGAAAAAATAAAAAAAAATATAAATGACAAGAAAGAGCCTTTAGTTATGTAATGAATGAGGTTTAGTATATAATAGCTTTAAGTTTATCCAATTTAATGAGTCAAATTGAAATGAGTGTTCAATTTCAATGGTTTTATTGTCTTAGGGATTTACTTTTACTTGTGTGGGTAGGTTGCTTACAAGAAAATTGAAACTTATCTTATGAAATTACTTAATTAAAGTTAATAATGCACAATAAATGATCATAAACGATATATTTATGAATTTGTATTGAAAAGATCGATTTGAAAATAAAAACAAAGTATTGTCTTTGTTGTTTTATGACCGGTTCTCAACAAAGAGATTTGTAACCAGTGCAGGGTAATGATTAAGCAAAAATAAACATACTAGAAATTGGCATGGATGTGCTAGAGAGTTAAAGTGACGATTGTGTGCTATTATTAAATAAAAGTAGACAATACTTCCCCCGAATAATCCGTTAGTTAGAACGTCAGCTGTTGTTTCTAGGTTACCGGTGTCGTTGTATTACCGAAAACTTTATCAATTTTCAGGATAACAATTTTCCTGAGTATTTACGCATTTATGATACGTATTTATACATTATTACACCTTATTATAACATAATTACTAATTAAATTTAATTATAAAATACGGAACAAAGATTAGACATGTCACTCGGGCAGTGTTGCCACTTTTTTTTCCCAAAAAAGAGAAGATCTCGTTCAAACCAATTTTCACTGGAAGTTTACATGGTAATGTACATCACATATTTTTTTTAATTTTGTCATTCTCTTATTTTAGAAGTTCCAGGGGAGGGGGGGCACATTTTACCACTTTAGAAGTGTCTCTCGCGCAAACTATTCAGTTTAGAAAAAATATGTATTAGAAATCTCAATATCATTTTTGAAGACCTATCCATAGATACCCCACATGTATGGGTTTGATAAAAAAAAATGAGTTTCAGTTCTAATTATGGGGAACCCCCAAAATTTATTGTTTTATTTCTATTTTTGTGTAAAAACCTTCATGCGGTTTACAGAATACTTACCAAGTTTCAACAGCATAATTCTTACAGTTTCGAAAAAAAAGTGGCTGTGACATACGGACGGACAGACAATACAATACAATACAATGTCTTTATTTTTTCTCTTCACAAAGGTTCACATAGTTTACATAAGTAAGTTGTAACAATATTTTCTTAACAAAATGCAGACAGACAGACATGATGAATCTATTATATAAGGGTTCCGGTTCCGGAACCCTGAAAAGGGGATATTCATCGACACAACGAAGAAGAAGTGTCAACCTGTCAACATTTTTTCCTACTGCTCTATGACTTGTCGTCTCATCAGACAACTCTTTTCATAGCCATTATCATACTTCACTCAGTCCATCTATAGTTTCTATGGTCTGCCTGTACTCTCACAGAAAGAAGAATAACTAAACAAAATTCATTTCATAGTCATATCATACTTCACACAGTCCATCTATAGTTTCTATGATCTGCCTGTACTCTCACAGAAAGAAGAATAACTAAACAAAATTCATTTCATAGCCATATCATACTTCACACAGTCCATCTATAGTTTCTATGGTCTGCCTGTATTCTCACAGAAAGAAGAATAACTAAACAAAATTCATTTTGGAAACAATTCTGTACTCAGAAGTGGTCGTTGTTTGTATTTTACCGGCCTTTAGTTATGTTTCTAGCAGTCTTTGTATGTATGTTTGTATTTACATATGTTCCATCTTAGCGCCTAATCTATTCATCTGATTTTGATGAAAAAGATGTCAATCGATTCGTTTTTATTGTCCGCGTAACATAGGCATTTTAATAACATTTTCATTTTCATAACATTTTAACCGACTTCAACATAGGAGGAGTCGATTTTATCTAATAAACCCAGATTTTAGAGACTGATTTTTCAGTAGTCGGGTTTTTAGTTGTAGTACACACAAATTCTTGTTTCATTAAAAAAATACGCATATTACTTCAGAAGTTAAACAAAGGCATTTCGAGTTACCAATAGTAAAAGACGTTCCCACTTCATGTAAGGTTAGTTAGTAATTTAGAACAAAAGTTCAACATTATTTGCCCTTCGCCGCCTCTGCACATAGATTATGAAGTGAGAATAATTTATATAATAAATAAATATCGCTGGACATTAACACATAGTGCCATCTAGTGCCATACTAAGCAAGGCTTGTGTCGTGGACACCAGATAGTTGATATACTACATATATACTTTTTTGTTTGTAAATACATACTTATTATACATATAAACATCCATGACTCGGAAACAAATGTCCATGCTCATCACACAAACATTTGCTCCTACGGGGATTCGAACCCAGGACCCTAAGAACCTAAGGCAGCCTCACCCACCTCTACGCCATTCGGGTCGTCAAAAAAATATCCTAAATTGCATGAAAATAAGCACAGAGAGTGTGCTATTGTTTGTATCAAACAAAATACAGATTTAACGAATATCGACGGCGGCCATTTTGACTATTGTACTGGGAACCCCTTTTTTTTTTTTTAGGATGGGGAATCATCAAATGACTTCTACCACTCTGGGCGGAGCGGGAGGGAGTGTCAGACTTTTACTGACTAAAACCCATCCATGTTCCTTCCTCGCCCTTTATATTCCGGGGCCGCGGTATCTCTTTCGAACAGGCCCGCAACCCCGGCAGGGAACCCCTTGCGAACGCCTTTGTCCAGTAATGGATTGTTATTGTCTTTTACTGACCCTCTCCCTGAAATAGAATAATCAAAAAATCTATTGAAACAGATGTAGGTAATGAACTGCTGCTAATGTGCTGAACTGTTGTACTGAACTGATGTACTGAACTGATGTACTGAACTGATGTACTGTACTAATGTATTGAACTATTGTACTGAACTGATGTACTGAACTGATGTACAGAGTTGATATACTGAACTGATGTACTGAACTAATGTATTAAACTAATGCACTGAACTGATGTACTGAAGTGATGTACTGAACTGATGTACTGAACTAATGTGCTGAGCTGATGTACTGAACTAATGTACTGAACTATTGTGCTGAACGGATGTACTAAACTAATGTACTGAAAAGTACTGTCTCTCAATAACTTTATTAGGTTTACAGCCCTAACGGCCGAATACTAAAACGTCACTCAAAATTTAAGTAGCACTTACATTTAACAGATACTCAAAAAAGACGTTTGGCAATACAAAATTTAAAGTTTGAGCTGCTCAAATGTTAAACAGTACTTCAGTTTTGAGTGACATTTCTGTATTCGGAGTTATAATTACAGTACCTTTACATATCAACACTTTAAGCAACATACCTATCTCAAACTATATCACCTTTGAAGTTTCACAAAGTCCTTGAACCCCTAAGCCCCGTAATGAGGAGTATCAAAACTTATACATATTTGCACAACCCTGTATTTGTTTGTCGCACCTACAGGGTGTGTTATAACAACTTATTGCTAGGTAAACGATGGTAATTGGCCGTAATTAGTTTTGAAGGCATTTTAGATTTGTCTTTGCCTTTTTAGAGTATGTTTTTGTCAAATATTATATTTGTCTGAATGTAGACAGAGATATCGTAGTTTTGAATGTACAGTAAGTACCGATATTTGATTACCAATAACTCTTATAGAATGATCATCTTCCGCCCCTGTCCCATATTACTTGGGGTAGGATCGCTATTTTATCTTTTTTTATTTTGTTTTATAAGTACCTACTTGATTAAAATTTGAATTTTGACGTTTTAAAGTGACACTTAGTTTTGACTTTTATATATATTTTTTTTATTAATGATGTTTTTATTTTTTTTTTGTCAAAATCAATTAATACTTTTTTGCATTCAAGTAGTATAATTTAAAAGGTTTTTCAATTTTTAATGTCAATGATATTTGTACGCCTTCGGGCGTAACATAGCGCGCTTGTAATCTTTTAAAACAACTATTTACTGTACCTATGTTAACAAATGATTAAATGACTTATGACTCATGACTTATGACTTTTCTTCCTTTCTCCTCTGTCAACTTTCACGACATCATTTACTTCTTTTTCTTTCATATCATTCCTCCCAAAATTCATCTTTTGTTTTCTTGGTCTTCCTCTCCCTCTCCATATAACTTTTATAGAATAACGTTCCTAATTAAATCATACGATGAAATGCTTTTCAATGTCAATAATAATATAATAATTATATACGAGTAGTATATCATTTAATTCAGGTAAGTAACAAAATAGCCATATCATAATTATATTACCTCACAGACTAACATATGGACTAACATACATAATTATTATAAGAACCACAAAAACGTAAACTATTAAACACGAAGAGACGGCGTCATGTTGTTGATACATGACACCCTTCGGCCAAAACTCTTCCTTGAGGAAGGTCTCAATTATGATGAGCCGCAACTCACACCACGAACGACTTAAAATTCTTGTTGTGGCGCGACTACAACTTTTCGACCCTCAAGGTCCAGCTGGTCTTCGCTCGGACATACTCCACGATCTCCTCAACCTTCGTGGTGTGATGTAGCCGGGACACATAGAGCTGCGTTGTTGGTATTGCCGGACGCAGCATATTGGGTCCTGCCAGCGCGGTCTCGCACTGGTTTCGACTAGGTTGCTTTTTCTTCTTCTTCCTCTCCACCGTCACAAAGCCATCATATTATTATCAATGATGACCTCACTGATTAATAAAGTCCAAAAAAATATTTAATAGCCTCAGTTGCCAAATATTTTGACGTTCCGAATGTTGCACGGCAAAGCTGCAGTAATTGCTGCAATCTCTTGGTTGTTTATTGTTTAAATACAACATCATGACGTAACATCACACTGTATGCTCTAAGGGAGTACGCAGAAGTATACAATACACTCAGATTTCGACAGTTAGACGTGTAAAGTTCCATTCTAAAGAAATGGGATCCCGGAGAAATAGAGGTAACTCCTTAACTTTATAGGCACACCAGAAGTGGTTTGGGTAGTTTTAGGCAGAGTACTTTCTCGGAGTGATCCCATTCCGATTTGATAAAGATCTGGTGACTTCGGAAGATAGGCAACTGAACTCCTTAATAAATGATAGCAAATGTACTGGGATCGCTGAAGACTCACGTCTGTCTATTGTTTACACCAGTTCATAACAAAAAATCACACCGATACGCTGTGGGGGTAAGCACATGTGAACCACTAAAAAGTGAAAAATAAAAACTTTTTTGCAAAAAATATAACCGACTTCAAACAAAAAAGTGAAAAATAACTTTAGCTTCAGAAGTCGGTGACAAAAAAACTAAAACAATCAAACAAAGGTCACCGACTTCTGAAGCTAAAGTTATTTTTCACTTTTTTGTTTGAAGTCGGTTATATTTTTTGCAAAAAAGGTTTTTTGCAATATCTACTTCACTAATTTTGATGTAAGTTAAATGCATTTCGTCATACATTATAGTATCAACGTGGAATACGTAAGTCAGAAAATATATAATTAACTGTACAGGGTGGGTAAAAAATCGTGGATCAAACGAAACAGGGCATTAGTTGGGGTCATTTGCAATGAGAGATATCTCTGTGTCAGAGCCCTAACTTGATCTCCTGAAAAGTTATGACTATTTGAGCGTAGGCAGTGAGAGCAATAGTATATTTTATAACGAGGGACTAAACGAAGCCATTATATACCCGAGGTGGTTTGACTCCCGAGCTTGCGAGGGAGTCATTAAAAAGCGAGGGTATATTAAATTGGCGTTTAGTCTCGAGGTGCAAACTGTACTTTTCACTTCGAGTGCGAGAAAAATAGTCATTTAAAACAACAAATTTACACTCGACAAAAATTTTGAACTGAGCGGTCAGTTTTCTCATCTATCAGATCAGTCACAGATTAACAATTTAAAACACAACACAAACTCTCAACATTGTCGCAATGAAGATGATCCACACTCCACAGATAATTAGTATCTACATTACTGCAGCGGCTAGCAACAGAGGCATTGCACATACTTTTCAAAATCAACGATGCACACAAACAACAATAATTTTTCTCGCGTTGAAGAGTGCATTTGTTTTTTTTTTTCAATAAACCGCTTTCTATTTGCAAGCCAATTCGAAATTCAAATAATACTTTGATCCATTAAAAAAAAAAAAGTTAGGTACTGTTTTGTGACCATGTTTCAGAGTAAAAGATCGTTCCATTTTTAAATTACTTTTTACTCCCTAGGGAATAAACGGTCACTTTAATCCCGCTTCGTAGGGCTATAATGGCGTACTTTTAGAGCATGAGAAGTGAAAAATATTTTATACTTAATTTATGTTTTTTAAGTAAAAAATAAGATAACTTATAAGTACGAATATCTCCAAGTATGACTAGGTTTCTATAGCATAAACATGTAAATGACAGAAACAATCATCGTTTAATGATCCAGGAAATAATTCAATCAACATTACTTGCTGCATTCAAAATGTTATTATTGTCAATAGTGTCGTAACTTCTTCCTGGTTTATACCTATATAATTTATGTGAACGGGTAATAATGGATGAATCAATCATTATTTACATGCAACTTTTTTATATGCTTGTCTGCTAGAAACATAAAAAGTTGCTGAATTTTCAATTAAAGACGTAACAAGGTACAGTTTAGTACGAGTACCTGAATTAAGACGTAACAAGGTATAGTTTAGTACCTGAATTAAGACATTATCATACTTTTGCCAATATTCCAATTTATTTGGGGTCAGCGCAGCATATCTTCCATCATCATTTCAGTCGAAAGACATCCACAGCTGGACTTAAGGTCTTCCCCAAGTGTCACCACATTGACCGGTCCCGTGCGCCTCGCAAGGGCAATGGAGAGGGCTATGCTCGGAGTTTCCTTGCGTGATCGAATCAGAATGAAGACATCCGCAAGAGAACCAAGGTCACCGACGTAGCCCGAAGAATTGCTAAACTTAAGTGGCAGTGGGCAGGGCACATTGCTCGCAGAACGGATGGCCGTTGGGGCCGAAAAGTTCTGGAGTGGCGACCGCGAACCGGACGACGATGCATTGGAAGACCTCCCACTAGGTGGACCGATGACCTGGTGATAGTTGCGGGAATCCGGTGGATGCGAGTCGCAAGGGACCGGTCATCATCTCAGTGGCGACACTTGGGGGAGGCCTATGTCCAGCAGTGGGCGTCTTTCGGCTGAGATGATGATGATGATGATGTGCGCCTCGCATCCAGCGGATTCCCGCAACCTTCACCAGACCCCATATTCATAACGCAAAAGATAGACATACGACTTGTCGAATTGAAATTAATTCCGAGCGTATGTGAATACGGGGGCAGGTCATCTGTCCGTCTGTAGTGAGGCTTCTTACATACTTCTTGTCTATTACTCGTCGTAACATCAGACACCTCTTTTCTAGACCTCATCATCCTTTACACTCCATCCATCGTTTCTTTGGTCTTTCCTCTACTCTTATAGCCTAACATTTATATTACAACTAGGGTTGCCAACTTTGTTTACAAGAAATAA
This sequence comes from Xestia ashworthii, assembly GCA_950022955.1. Lineage (NCBI taxonomy): Eukaryota > Metazoa > Arthropoda > Insecta > Lepidoptera > Noctuidae > Xestia > Xestia ashworthii. The sequence continues at coordinate 11,920,674 of OX465570.1, read as the reverse complement.
AGTATATTCAGGTCTATGAAGAATATTAGACAGTATTTTAGAAAAATGAACAGTTTTTTTATTTTTTTAATACAATATGTCTTTTAGAGCTTCTCCCACAACTTGTTAATTTACAAGCTTTTTTTAAAAACTTCATACGCTTCACCACAATTATAACAGAAATTAAAATAAATGAGGAGCTAATATTTATTAAATTTATAGATGCTCTATTTCTATCCTCTCGCCACTTAGCATTCATTACGAAAAACTCTTTCAGTACCTAAATGCTGATGTGGCGAAATTTGTGTGAGCTTCGAGTGTAACACATAACTTAATTACAACACCAAATAAAATAAACAAGTTACAAGTTAATAAAATCGAAAATTCTCGAAGCGAACTTCAAACAACATGTGTTCCCAAGCAAATAATAAAAGAACAAAATAATTGCGTCGAGTATTTGCACACCAGGTTTGTTCAAATAACTCGTGTTAGAAAAGATTGCAATATTTTCACAGGTCGCCTTTCTATGCTTATAACCCTTCTTCATATTTATTTAGGACCACAGGTTAAATCACTGCAGATTTGCCGTCTATTTTTGAAGAGTTCCATTGTATATCTCCGAAGATCAGTATCAGATCTTCAACAAATTAAAATGGGACCCAACGGGAAGCACCAGCTTTCAAATAAAAAAAGAATCATCAAAATCGGTTCACCCAGTCGAAAGTTCTGAGGTAACAAACAAAAAAAAAAAAAAAAAAATTGAGAACCTCCTCTTTTTAGAAGTCGGTTGATAAAATATGTTTACCTACAGTGTTCAAACATTAATTTAAACATTAAAGTAAATCAACAAAGCAATTTGGCTTCAAATGTTGGACCGTGCGCGATCGTAATTCTGCGGAAGTAATATTATTGTATACAAAAGGTATACAATTTGGCAATAACTTGTACTATTTCAGTCATTCGATATGCAACACGACAATGCTGAATTTGGTTTATAAGTTATCGTCTATACTAACTATGGAGTTTATTGCCGGTTCTTCTCCATGGAATCGACCAACGCGAACCGTGCACCTTTTTCGACGTTTTATAGGTGCCCATCTAGGCCTATGAGATATAAAATATTTTCATTTTGACTATACATTTTCTTCTACATAAGTTTATGTGGATGATCTGTTAATAACTTTAAGTAACAATAGAAAACGAATACTCGACAAGAATTTGTGTGAGATATCACCATACCGCAACTAAAAATATTAATATTATATTATTATAAAAACCTTTTTTGTTTTTTTTTTTTTTTTAAAAACAACCGACGTTTTGGGGCAGTCTTTAGGGATTGCCGACAGAAGTGAAAACTAAGTAATCTATTTATGCCACGGTTTCCGGCATGCCTAAGTGGTGCTACACCCTCGCGGATCGGCTACGAGTGCTACGAAGCGTTACGTGACGGTCACGCGAGTTCCAAGATCTTGTTCACCTAAAAAGTGCTCAACGTGCCAAAAGAAGTTTTCACTTGCACTCAACACACTCAAAAGTGGAATAGTTATTTATCCAACATCTGAGGAAAGTTCGTTTTTCCTATGAGTTTTGATTTTGAGAAGGATTGAAAAATAGAATCACGAGCGCAGCGAATGATAATAAATTTCAATCCTGAGTAAGCGAGACTCGACAAAACGAATAGCAAATGAACTTGCTCACATGTTGCAAACAAAACTTTTCACCATTCCCAGCAAGAAAGTATTCAGTCATCATAGGTAAATAAATTTGACGATGTAATTTTTTCAATATTTTATTAAACTTTTTTAATGTTTCTGAACTTATACACTTACAATAATTTGATAAATTTTATAAAAAAAAAACATAAATCTAAACTTATACATACATATTTCTATTACAAGCATAAAAATATTTATTTTTCAAAATGTCTTTAAAACTTAACATAAAAAATTAGGCAAGGTTAGTTTCTGAACGGGATCATTACTTTCCTCACCGTTCAAACAGTGAGGAAAAACCGACTTTCCTCTCTGTTTTAGTAGAGGAAAGACACTTCTTTCGTGCGGGAGTGGTGAAAACTTTTTGGTTCGTTTCCCCGGTCGGAAAAAGTGTTATTGTGTTTTTCATCAGTTTTTTCTGTCCGCCCCCGATAACATGGAGCATAAATAATATTTAACTTGAGAAATGTGGGTGTAAGGTACACCTCTGTGGCGAGGGGCCCGCAAGGGCCGAAGCCTGCCGGGGTTGCGGGCCTGTTCGAAAGAGATACCGCGGCCCCGGAACATAAAGGGCGAGGAAGGAACCTGGATGGGTTTTAGTCAGTAAAAGTCTGACACTCCCTCTCGCGCCGCCCAGAGTGGGAGATGTCATTTGATGATTTCCCATACGAAAAAAAAAAGGTACACCTCTGTCTAACTATTCGAGGAAATATAAATACCTACGTGCGACTGTGCATCGAAAGCTAAAGAAAGAAAAGAAAGAAAGAAAAAATGTTTATTTGACGTCAGTACATAAAGCACACACACAACAATATTAAAAAAGTTACAAGAAAAAAGAGAAAATACATAGTATGTACTGTGTGCCTCACGGCTGCGCCAAAAAGGTCCATTTCAGCATTCATGCCAGACAGGTGATGCTGTCTGACGCTGGTCTTCCAATGAACCTTGAGGGGTAAACATGGGCTAAACATGTTAGTGTACCCATCCATACAAATTAGCCAACAAATCGATGGCCACCACAAATGCCAGCCAACAACATGCACTACTAATTAATGCAGCATCGGATAAAGTCGGACGCTTCGGATATACTACTAGTCTGTAATTAGTTTTATTTTGATACTATAATAAAACGGCTATCATGTTTTCAGTACATCATCACCAGTTGCAGAAAAGTTGAAAGGGGTATGTGTTGAGGAGGGATTAATCGCATGTGACTAAAAGAGTGATTAATATAAATGTTGATGTATGGAGGGGAGAGGAAGACCAAAGAAACGATGGATGGATTGTATATGAGGAATGATATGAAAGATAAAAGAATAAATGATAGCGTGACGGTTCATCATTTCAGCCGAAAGACGTCCCCTGCTGGACATAGGCCTCCCCCAAGTGTCCCCACATTGACCGATCCCTTGCGACTCGCATCCAACGCATTCCCGCAACCTTCACCAGGTCATCGGTCCACCTAATAATAATTTCGGTGTTTTGAACATTATGGTTACTGAAGTTTATAAGAAACGTGTTATGGATAATGATTTTCGGACAAAAAATTTTAGGACAATCAAGGGAGTACCGTCCAGAGACGCGTCTCCGCGCGATCTAGCGATAATTGCAACTATAATCTAATTTAAAATATGAAAGAAAAATTGAAAAAAAACAATCAATTATATATACTTACCCTAAATCTAGGTGCAAATATAGTCATTTATTTTCAACAGCTAATAAAACATAGCACACTAAATTCAAGACATATTATCCATATCAACGTAGGCAAGCCCACATTTAAACGTAACTTGGCAATAAATCTTATTTGTGTTGACTTCCTACAATGTAACCCATTATACCGCCCATTATGAACCTTAACGTGCTATAAATAAGGATCTACGATGTGACGATGTATTTACCTCGGTGGCCACAAGCCAAATGCATGGAATGATAAAATACAGGAAATAAACTATATCAATTTTACAAATCCGATGAAATAAACTGTCTTGAATTTCTCTTGTGTAATATTTGTCATGTTTTTAGTTTTCATGGCTGTATGAAAGTATTTTTATGTATGTTTTATTATGCTTTCTTTATTAGGGGTTTAGGGGATTTCCTCTTTGGTCTAGTAGGGGTAACTCGACTGCTGGGCATGAAGTTCTGGTCGGGCAAATTGTTATTAGGTTTTTCCATGAGAAATTTCTTAGCAGCAGTCACGGAGTCTAGATTTTTGCCTGCTCAATGGTTATATGCTCGCCCCTAGTACATTAGACTTCAATATAACTGGCGAAATGTGGGTGAGGTACACCTCTGCCTATTTATATATTTTGTTATTAGAAACGAAAATAGGGGCAGATAGATTTTGGGTGATATAATAGAACTAGTATAGCGTTAGTACTATTATTTGTATGTAATGTGTTTATGTAACATTATATTGTTGAGTAGTTGATATTTGTGCAAACAATTTCGACTTTAATATGTGTTTGTATATGTTGTCGAGCGTATGGCACTCGTGGGCTGCAGCTGAAAATCAGCGTCAGGTGGCACACTTTGTATGCCATCTGAAATTTTGCTGAACTGAGGCCCTTTTGGCATTATAAGTTGTGTGTTTATGTATTATGTAAAACTTTATAGGTATTTTAATGCCAAATAAACACAATTGTCTTTCTTTCTTCCTTTTCTTTCTATCCGTTCTGTGGTATAGCGTAGCTACTTCATTAACCCAGCTGATTTATAATTAGAAACAGACATCATGGTCTTGGCCAAGAAGACGCATTCAGCATTCTAATGGAAAACACATAGCTATTTGAGATAGTCATCTTACAATACCGTGTCTTTTTCATAGACGGAGACACGCGCACTACAACAATTGACCTTACTTTAGCGCTTTCAGTGTCAACTTTCTATTGTAGATGTGCCAGAAATTCTAAAATTTCTCTTGTATTGCGTGAAAAAAACAAAAATCTCACATATATACCAATAGCGGAACACTAAAACCGGGAACAAACAAACTATCAGGCTACACAAATATTTGAGCCGTGCCCGAAACCGCAACACGATCTGGCGTGAAAGCTAATTGCATAGCCATTTTGTCAATCAATCAGTCACAGGTTTAGTTAGTAGGTTTGAATAGTCTCTGAACGTATTTGAATATAGTTTATAAGATTTAGTTTTGCATCCTAGTCAAAATTTAGGAGCTTAAGACGTAAATAATAATCGATTTAAATTACGATACTCGGTACATTAATAAAGCTGCTATTTTAAATTGTTTAAATTTGACAGTAGTTTGCGTAGATACAACCTTAAATTTGAACAAGATGCAAAGCGACACCTTGTATTTTAGTATAAGTGGGGAAACTTCGTTTTTGCAATCGAGGCGGAATTCATACCCATGCCGCAGGCGAGGTTGTTATGTAGCCGAGAACTGCAGAAACAGTCCACGTGTATATGACGACATTGTTCAATACAATTTCAAAGAAATTAAACAAGAATGAAAAGTAGTATTATTGTCATGAATTATTAGGAAACTATGATTTAATTTGCTCTATCCGCACGTTTTTATCGTCACACTATAGCTGAAGCAACGATACCGTTGCCTCTAAAAAGCCTTATTTGAAAAACAGAAAATTCTATTTTTTTTATTATTATTTTAAAAGCACGACAGTCGTAGTCGATAGCAACAGACATTTGAATTCTGACTGTACGGCAGGTACATTTCTAAGACTGATTAATATAAAGTGGGTACATATTATCATATTATTTATTATTTTGAACATTTCTATATTTGCTCCTTCCGTAAATATTCCTTCAAATACGTTCTGTAAGTACATAGCTCCCTTCCCATTCTCTATTTACCTGGCGACGTGCAAGATATTCATCATTGCTATCATGATAATATCAGCCGCAAGCCGTCCGCTCCTGGACATAAGCTCTCCCATAAATCTTGGTTATGAACACCTCCGGTGCGGTATTATATACCTTGGGTACATATGTAGGTAGGTATAAAATAAGTATTATGTAAATCTTAGCGGTTTGGCAGGGAACGTTGAATTACCTAGCCTATTTTAACCTATTGTATTTACTGAGAAGAAAACTACGTCAAACCTGTGGCTAGAGTCTTGTTACACAGTGTAGAAAAAATAAGAGTAGGTACATTACCACTCAAAAATATTTAGGGGGAATCCGGGCCCCGATCACATTTTTTAATCTAAACTAATAATAATTATTATATAGAGGTCTGCATTTGTTTGTATGTTATAGGAAGTTTACTGAACTGCCGCACAGAAAATTCTGTAAAGTTGTGAAAAAATGGCTTATTTCACATTCACAGCTTTTATTCCATAACAGAATTTCTCAGAAAATCAAATTGTCAGTCATATCACTACCGAATTGAATTGTAGAGAATTATCTATTTTTTATGATGTTATGTTTTTACATAAAGGGTGTAAATCACCTCTTCACGAAGCCGAAAGGCACTTGTTCCCCCCATCATTGCGATAATTTTTTGGGGGGGGGGTCAAAGTTACAACTTTTTGACAAGGTTTTTTTTAATTGTAAGATTTTAACTTATAAGACCTCCACGACCCCCGTACTATTCTATTCATCCATCAGCACAATGTTTTAAGTGCGTTACATTGAGTTCTACCACAAAACATGATTTATAACCTCAAAAAAAAAGCAATATTTTTTGCGTAAAGTTACTTAGTTTGATGTACAGAATGCTTGGTTGACGGCTTCGTGATGAGGTGGTTTACACCCTGTATAAAAAATATTTTATTATTATGCTAACAATCTGTTGAATAACTTAAACACTTTATTATTTATGTACACACAAAATACTTCATAGGTTAACAGTTCTTTTGTATTATAATGAAATTGTTTTTTTTTTGTGTCGCGTTAATTAAAAGATGCACTTTTAAGTACTTAGGCTTTAATTAATGTTAGTAAAAGTGAGCAAATGTTACCGTCAAGTGTCTCCACTTTAATTTTAAGAACAATAAAACTCATTTCCTTTTCTGTTTTCTTATTTCCTCTAGATCCGCGTGGATGGTATTAGGCTAAGTACCGGCCGGCGGAAATAGCCAAGCCACTCAAAAACAAGTATGTTTGAGAATAGAATATTTTATCTTACTTTTAATCGCTACTATAATGTAAAACAAATATTTTGTTGTAAGGTTAGACAGAACTTAGTATTTTTTTACGTTATCTAAATACTAGCAAGGCACAGATTTATGTTAACAATAAAACAGTACATAGAACATGCTACAGCAGTATGTGAAACTGTGTGCGTGACTGCGGCTGCTGCTTTACTATCTGGTGTCCACGACACAAGCCACGTTGCTTAGTGTGGCACTTGATGGCACTGTGTGTAATGTCCAGCGATATTTATTTATTCATTTATTTAGTTTATATAACTGGAAGAAATGTTTAATTCGCCGCAAGAGTTTCTTTATCTGCTAAGGACCCTACGTTACCAACTTATAATTCGGCCTCCATCATAAAATTGATCCTGCCATCTGTGAGTTCGCTGTACAATTATTACAATAATCTGTTTCGATTGACAGAAGAGACGAGCGACATCTACTGGTGTCTGTATTTACTAGTAAACAGCTAACGAAAGGTGAAATATAATCGTGCTCATAGTTTGCCTAAAGAGGAAGCGTTATAATTACGGTATAAACTCTCATGTTAAAGGGGTCAAATCTCTTACACAAATCTAGACTCTATGAAGCTACAAAAAAAGTCGCAAAAGAAATCGTCCAACCTAAATGACCAAACTCTGTGCGACAATAATTCAGACCTTATAATCCCCAGATTAAACCGAAACCCATATCCTCAGCAGTCACGTTACGACTACTAATTTGTAGAAATTAATTACACCATTCACTGACAGAACCACTTACTGATACAAATTAGCAACGAGTAAACCATTCTTCAAGAACTAGATTCTCCCGATCATACTTAACTACGAATCTGAATCCGCTGTGAGTTCCTTGATTGGCATTTTAAAAACCCGGTTCATAATTCGAATTTACACTAGCGCCACCCTTGCGAGCGTGTCAGCGGGTTGAACTAAATTGAGAGGGAGATTTTCACAGATAAAGTATGAGATGACGTAAGAAGGTAATCTGTAGGTAAGGTAATTCCCCCATCACTTCGACACTCACTTCGCGCTCGAACCCGATTCAAAGTGTCAAATAAAAAGAACCTTGATGTGAGATGCAAGTTGTTGTTTGAATTTTACAGAATTGACCGGCTATTCAGCAAATGTCACGCATACATACAACAATTATTGTTAATCGTCTGTTTAGCCTTTTCTCAACTATGTTGGGGTCGGCTTCCAGTCTAACCGGATGTAGCTGAATACCAGTGTTATACATGGAGCGACTGCCTATCTGACCTCCACAACCCAGTTAGTATACTGGGTAATAAAGCCTTGGTAAGACATTTTGGGGCACTGACTACCTGTAACGACTTTCAAAGATCTTCAAATAACAGCCAGGGCCAACAGCTTAACGTGCCTTCCGAGGCACTGAGGAAACTCGGTATGTAAGGGTGGTCACCCATCCACAGACCAACCTTGGCAAGTGCAGCTTAACCTAAAGATCGACCCAAGTGGCTGCTATTATTTGGCCACGAGCTCCTCCACAAGATGGACCGATGACCTGGTGAAGGCTGCTGGAATCAGCTGGATGCGAGTTTTACGGGACCGGTCAATGTGGCGACACTTGGGGGAGGCCTATGCCCAGCAGTGGACGTCTTTCGGCTGAAATGATGATGATGAGTCAAACAATTGAATGCTACGCGCCATTTGTTGACAGATCCACTTAGTGCGACAAATTACTAAACACTTTGAACAAATCCCCAAGCACCTGTTTAGTGTTGTGAAATATAGGTGTATGCATTACTAGCCACGGCTCAGTTGAAAGTACCACAAAGTAATTAGTAACATGCGCAAATATTGCAGTTTCAGTGTCAGTTTAGAAGCGCACAAAACTATGCTGACAAATTGAATTAACTAATTAATTATTTATTTAGAAATTGTATTTGTTTGTATGGCATTTGAATGATTTAGGTATTAGTCTCGTGGTTGCCGGTTGCAGGCCCGAATGTGGTTGATTGTTTTGTAGTCTGGTTGTGGGTTTGATTAAGTTACTGAGTCAGGTGAACTAGTATTGCGTGTCCTATCTAAGGTGTAAACCACCCCTTCAGTATGCCAACAACCAAGCTTTCTGTGCATCAAACTAAACAACCTTTTTTTTTAGAGGTGGAACATCATGTTTAACGCTAAGACTCAATGTAAAGCATTCAAAAATATGTGCTCATGGATGGTACAGGGATTTTTTTTATTTGAACAATCCCGCCACACTATTCCCAAATCACTGTAACTCCTGAAAGCCAGAATAAACAGTGGCGACCACCAGAAAAGCGCCGAGACAAAGAAGCTCGACGAAGTCCCAGAGAATGAATGAAACTCTCTTGGATCCCGCAACGAAATTAATTAGAAAGTATAGCGGAGGAGTAGGAAAATACCGTAATTTCCACTTCCCTCCATATCAGCAGGAGACAGAACGAAACAAGGCCAATAGGCACAAAGAGACGTTGGACTGGACCGGGATCGTGGAGGTATTTTAATTTTTTTTTCTTTCAGGGTTCAGGGGCGACGGATTCATCAGAAATCCGACACTCCCCCACCCATGAACTGACTTGACCAACGTCTACTGGTCTCATCGTAATTATAAATAAGTGCAAAATAAAACATTATACAAGATAAACTGTTGACTATTATAGCTCATAGCTTCCACTGTTGAAAGATTTACTGCGAAACGCTACTGTTTAGTTTTATTTGAATGTCCTCACAGAATGATATATGATAAATCTGGTAATGATGTATGATGTGATGATTTGTAGGTAGTAATGCGTTTTAGTTATTATAACTTTAGTGCAATTTAATAAAATTTCATAGCATTAATTTATTTCTACCGCTTTCTTCATTGACTTTGATTAAAGCTCGTTTGAATAGAGATGCTAAATAATGGTGTTTAATTCTTTTACATTTAAATATGTTGGGACTTTACCCTAAACAAAACTATTCATACCAAATTTATGAGTTAGCTTGAAGAATAGGCAAGTTTCCATCATCGATAAATTACCAATCTAATTAGTCCGTCAGTTAGAGTATTGGAAAATAATGGACACGTATTATTTGTTTTTGTAAATCAATGAAACTCAGGAGTGGGGGCTCATGACGTCACAACGCACTAAAAACTATAGCAGCGCGTGACGTATTGCGAATTTTAAAAGCGTTATATCTTCCTCAATTTTGGTTTATGTAACAAAAGAAAAAATACGTGTCAAATATTTTTTGATAATCTTACTGACGGACTAATTAGATTTTTTTAGGACACAAGCCTATTGTCATCAATTGTACCAAACCAGCCGCACAACTCACAAGTCAATTCTAAAATATTATAACATTACTGTAAGGGGTACTTTAGAAACGCACGCCGCTGAATAGCCCATACACAGCATACACAGCTGAATGGGACGAAATCGCTTCCATTTCCACGGAGGAATCAAAGGGAGCGCAAAATCTGGGACGTGAAATATGAAGACTCTTTTACACTGCTGGTTGCTGGCCGGATAGAATTCAAAGAATTGCTTTTAAAAGTTCTGACGATAAAGTTTCGATTCGGTTTTTGACTTTAAAACGGTTTACTACTTGTGGTTTTATTTTTAATTGAAATGCTTAATGTTCTACATGCATTTAGATTTTTTTTTAATGTGCACGATTTAAAAAAAAAAAAGAATTCAATGAACTCCGCTTGCTGATGCAGTCAAAAGATCATCAAATGTGCAAATGACGTTATACGGTGCAAGACAGAAAGTGAACCATTGACTACGGAGAAACGCCGTATACTATTTTTTTTTTCAATTTGAACATCTAAATGTTATTCGATACACTCATTCTTCGGTACATTCGTGGCATGCACTCTTTTGATACCTAGTTTAGTACACATAAGTATAGATGGCACTAACACCATGCTGTAACAACCCGCGTAGTGTGACCACCGCAGAAAGGAAAATAATCGATAAATCTTTTGTTCATGGATCATTAAATAGTAAAAAATACAAATATACAAATCTTTCCTCTTTAGAATATTAGTATACAACGTTAGTTTATAGTCGTTTTAATTACTTTAAGGGCGGGTAGTACTCATATAAATGAACAACCTTTACTATAGGACTGACTATGAAATCTCAAAAAAAAACAGCCGCTTCATACATTGTTGATCGCGTAACTCGAAAAAATATAGGCAAAATCTAGGTAATATTTTTCGAGATTTCATAGTCGGTTCTATTGTAAAAGTTGTTCATTTTCATGAGTACTGAGTTTTAAAGTAATTAAAACGACTAAAAAATAACGGTGTACGTGTTATTTCAGCCAAATCCAACATTAAAAAAACATGATAAGATTACCTGTTTTCTTAATTTGACCAATATGTTTATAATAATAATTTTCGACTGATTGAACTGAAATTAAAGATTGGAGCTACTATGATGAAGACGTCCGCTTAAATAGGATTTTGATAAATTCAACCCCCATGGGGATTAAATAAGGGCTGATGGAGGATGTAAATGTATTAGTCTGAACCTATCAGTACCTAATGAAACGAACAAATTAAGACCAACAAAATAATTTTTAGTTCTAAATGTTGACAATAGATGGCGTTAGTAGTATTTTAAAACGCGCTATCGCGTTGTGTTTTCACTGAGTTACATTATACCGTATCTAATAGTACATACTATACCTAAATTTATAAAATGGTAAACTGACTGACTGACTAACTGGGTGATATAACAACGCATTAGACTATTTCATTCGAAACTTCACAGGAGTACTCATATTGATAAATGAGTAGAAACGGGTTTCAGGTTTTTTCAGAATTCAACCCCTAAGAGGGGGAAATGGGGTGACAAAGTCTAAAATCGATGTACAGCCCAAACCGCTGGGTCTACAGATTCCAAATTTGGCAAGTAGGTTCCTTATGTAGTCTAGGGGTGCACTAAGGAAGGATTTTTAAAAATTCACCCTCTAAAGGGGTGAAGCGAGGCTCCAAAGATTGTATGGGGAAACAAGATTGGTTAGACTATTTCATTCGAAACTTCACAGGAGCACTCCTATTGATAAATGAGTAGAAATGGGTTTCAGGTTTTTTCAGAAACCAACCTCTAAGAGGGGGAAATGGCGTGACTAAGTCTGAAAATCAACAGGGGTATTGGTTGTATGGTATATCGGGTTGGGTGTACCTACTTCAAAAGATTTTAAGACTTAATGTGGCGGACCTGAAATTCCATCATCCCCTGTTGGGGTGCGATAAGGTTGGAATGAAAAATTAAAAATCGAAATGGGTGTCGCTTCCGAGATTATCAGGGGTGCTGATTACGAATATGGTATTTATTTTGAGATCCAGAAGATGGCGGATTTGACTTCTGTACAGGGTATCAGGACAAATGCGCGGCTTAATGGCCACTGAGGTTTAATCTGTAGAGTAAACATAACATCATCATCATCATCTTCCTGCTCTTATCCCATGTTACTTGGGGTCGGCGCAACACGTTTTCTTCTTCCATTCTCCTGTCAACTGTCATGCTATCATTTAGTCCTTTTTCTTTCATATCATTCCTCACACAATCCATCCATCGTTTTTCTGGTCTTCCTATCCCCCTCCATCCATCACAACACGCATTTTTTTGGTTTTTCCGTCATGAGTGTCGTTTTCATGGTTTTCATTTAAAACAAAATAATCTATTTTCTCTTTGATTTATGTGTGTCTTCGTAAATACGTATCACATCGTAACGTAATTTACCGGCGATACTAGACAATAATTTCAGATTTTACATAATACCTACTTCTGATAAGTTCCTCTGTTCTACTTTGAAACCAACTAATTTATGAGCAACGTCTGAATATGTATATCTTTAAAATTCTGCTGGGTCTTGAATTGTACTTACTCATTGTTTTGGGCAGTGAAAGTCCCTCATTTTTTTATTTAAAATTACCCCAATTTCAACGCGAGTGAAGCCGCAGACAAAGCTGTCTAACATACTCGTATAAAAATCTCGTGTCACACAGTGTTTGTTATCGAAGTCCTCTGATACGGCTTCACCGATTTTAATAAAATTTTTTGTGTGTATATTTGGTAGGTTGGAGAACAAGCCGTAGGCTATTTTTATACCCCAAGGTGACAAGGGTGGTTCACGCGGACGAAGTCGCGGGCAACAGCTAGTATACTATATACTACTATATATTTTTTTTTATATGCGTTAGGTGTGGTCAACAGATTGCATAGCCCCATCTGCCATTATTTAAAAACACGAAGTGACTTATGAAATCACTGTTGTTTTGAAACAACAACTTTGGATTGAAATGTAAATAAGTTTACTTTGAAAGTACCAAGCGACTCTTAAGTGGGTAACTAAGTTTCGTCTGTGGTTTTAAGTAAGAAACATGTTTTATTTTGCCATTATTTTACTTCTTTATTTATTTAATGAGTAGGTAACGCATATACCGTCATTTCCTTTTTGTGAAAGCGTTTTATATTTGGTATCATTTTACTTCAGGTTCCTAAAGCTCATTCAAGTAATAGTTTCACATTTGAAATTATCTCCACTTAAACGAATATCAACTCTAAATTAGTCTAAAAGAAGGTGATTTCAGAGTGACTAGTCTACTGAATAAGTAAGTTTTATGGGATTGACCTAAAAGTGGGGGACTGGGGGTGTTAAAACACGTATTTGTTTAGATAGTCAGAAAGTATGAAATCGCGAACACAGTAATTATAGACCGTTTGGTCCATAAAAGAAAAAAAAAACGTAACAGAAGCGAAAACTAAGGAATCTATGTCTATCTCTATCTGCTACGGGTTGTGCCCCGCGCACGCCTAAGTGGTTCTACGCCGTAGTGGATTGTCTGCGAGTCACGCGAGATCCATTTTGTCCACCCAAAAGTGCTCAACGCGCCTTAAGAAGTTTTCACTTAAAAAAAATAAACAACAATAAAATAAGTAAAACTTACAATAAATAAAATAAAAGTGTACCAGTCTCTTTAACTGAATACTGCATGCTTATTTCCTGAACGTATTCCCCGATGCACCCACCGATAAGAATATTCTCAAAGGAAATAGCCTATTTGAATGGCCAAGAGTGTACGAAGCCATTATTCACTTTTCCATTTCATATAAAATTATTCGGAATGATCTAAAAGAGCTACAATGTGTATTTAAACTTATTCTACATTTCGCCAGTTGTGTTTAAGTCCCATGTAATAGGGGGCAAGCCTATTGTCAACTGGGCACAAATTTATTGTCAACTGGGCACAAATTTATTGTCAACTGGGCACAAATTTATTAATATAGCTTCAACAACAGCTTCTGTGTACAGCATTTAGGTATATTTAGGGTTCCCAGAGTGGGAGAAGTCATTTGATGATTTCTCATACAAAAAAAAAGGTATACCTAAATGCTGTACATAGAAGCTGTTAAAAAAACCTAAACTCTTAAATAGGTTGTACTATGATGCGTGTGTAGGTTGTGTGTGTGTGTGTGTGTGATTGGTGACTTACACAGTCACCAATTACAAGTTTACCAGCATTCACAAAAAGAAGAGAAAAAGAAAACGAGTGGCTCTAGGCATGAGTTACAATAGTAAACCTTACATTAAGAGGTAGCTTACGAAACATAATACAAATCCAGGCTCCGTAGCTCCTAATGAGAAATCCCTGATAAAAAAACGCAATAACATTTTTTAAGACGACATACAATCTTGATAATTACATCATCATAATCAGCCCATAATATGGACACAGGTCTCCTCTATATGAGAGGGAATGCGCTATAATCCACCACGTGAGCCCAGTGTGGATTGGTAGATGTCACATGGTTTCGATTTCATCATTCGTACTAATGTTATAAAAACACTATTGCTGTCTTCTTTGTCTGTTTGTCTGCTACCACCTTTTCGCGATACAGATTACATTATATGATTATATTGCGATACAGATTTGATTATACGATAACGGATTACGGTGAAATTCGAGCATCAGGTAGACCACACCCTGGGTTAGGATGTAATGTAGTAAACTGAAATCCCGGGACTAAAGTTACTAACGCACGGGATCGATCACAAGCTACAATTTTCGCAGGAATAAGCTAATTAGACGATCATTATAATTAAGATTTGAAAAATAATTTTCACATCTAGTTGGACTGCAGAAACAAATGAATATGCTTTATATTAACTTCGTTTTAAAACACTTGCTCTGCCTGCAATTATTTTGTGAAATTAAAGTATGTATGGACTTGTATCGCTGCCCTTAATACAAGTTAATTTGTTTGTAAATTAGTAAGGGTGCCGGTTGCAACACCTACCAATTTTGTTAAACAGCATTAACTCAAGTGCACATCATTATAGATATTATTTCTTTATGTTGTTTTAAAATTATAATTTGATGAAATAAATAAATTATAAATTTAAGTAATAAAAAAATATGTAGGTATAACTACGTACCTACATACACATACAAACTCACGACTTCTTTTTCCTATGAGGTAGGTAGAAGCCACAGAACAAACCGGTAATTTTTCATAAGACACCAGGATCAATCATCAATTTCATAAAGTACAGTACTCGTAATAACTGTACACCCTTATACACCCGAACAACAAATCCATCATATAATTAAATTTATATAAAATACTCCCAAGTCTAGAAAAGCTGTTGAAAATAAAACCGGGACGCGCGCGTCACACAGTTTTAAAGTACCAGAATTTCCGCTCATAACAGTACTAATAGCCGAACAATGCTTAAAGGGTCGTTAGCGGAAAACACGCTTAAAATTCCGTCGCGTCCGTTTCGCTGAAAAATACCTTTGGAGACCTAACTTTCTTTTAATTCCCAGGGATTTAAAGCAAAAGTTGCTGCAGGGGCAGTGCACTGGACTAGACTATCATCCAAACTTCCAAACTAATATTATAAATGCGAAAGTAACTCAGTCTGTCTGTCTGTCTTTCTGTCTGTCTGTCTTTGCTTCACGCCTAAACTACTGAACCGATTTGTGTGAAATTTGGTACAGACATAGTTTGGAACTTGAGAAAGGACATAAGATAGTTTTTATAACAAAAAATAACATAAAAAGTAAAATTTATTCCGGACATACAGCGCCATCTATTGGTCAAGAGTCGGCATCAATTCAGTACTGAAAATTCATCGGAAATATGTAAATAAATAGTAAAATAGAAAATGCTCTAACGGAGTATAGATAATTGTGATCGCGCAATGGTGTCGATCGTTACACGAGTTCGGTTCATGTTATTGTTTTAATTCATCGGAAAAAAGTAAATAAATAGTAAAAAGGTATGAAAAAAATTATATCATTATAATAAAACTTTTAGTACAAAGAAAATGCCCGAACGGAGTATAGATAAATAATCCGAGTTGTCACTATGCTCGATAGATGGCGTTGGGATCGAAATAGATCGCGCTATGGTTTCGTTACACGCATTTGGTTGGGTATCGGCCGAGCGCTTCGGTACTGTCGTGGAATTGTGGATTGATTGTTTCGTAAATTTAAAATTGGCTCCGTTGTATTAGTAGATTAAAAGGTTTATTTGTTGAGTTGTCTGGTGGTTGTTTTCAAAATTGGTTCCGTTGTACAAGGGCAAACGCTTAACGTTGCGGGGGTACATCTTGAAAAAGACTGTTTCTCCCATGGACAACTCTACGTTGCGTGCTCAAGAGTGTCAAAACCACAAGACCTATATATTTTTGCAAAGGATGGCAAAACTAAAAACGTGGTTTACAGAAATGTCTTGGTGTAAGAAACTTAATAGTAATTAAGAAACTTAATAGAAATGTCTTGGTGTAAGAAACTTAATGGTGTAATATAATAATCTTTAAAGCCTAAAATAATAGAAAATTTGTCAAGGGAGAGACTCTTTTTTCTGAAATGGCAAATCAAAATAATATTTTGAAAATAAGGGAAAAATAAAATTTTCGCCTTTTTCGATCGGCAATAACGGCTTTAATGCCCTAAGTGAGTATACATATCTTCAATTCAAACGCAGAGCTCATTATGTTGATTTTTGAAGAGTTCCCTAGAATATCTTCCACATTTCATTTTTGAAGAGATCCCGCGAGATCGGGAACCATGTGGGTAAAACCAAAAATCTGCCGGAAGTCACTATTCCACGCGAACGAAGTCGCGGGCAAAAGCTAGTTTATTATATTCCCGAGTGGCAACTGATCTGGTTTTGTAAAGTCTCTGAAATATGTTAACGAAGTCAAAGTTGTGACCGAGTTTTGAACGCTTAGCTGGGACGGGCGGACGATTTAGAATGTTGAAATATAAGATAGGTGTCATAAGCTGCATGTTGCTGAGAAGTTTTTGCTTTAATGGAGTGACATGCTGTGTGCATTTTCACGTTAATATTGTGTCCGTGGATTATACGTACCTACACTTTATTTTAAATACATAATGCTAGCGTCTCAACAATGTAGGAGGGGGCAGTTTTGACCGATTATGCTTCCAAATGATTTTGAGAAAAACAAAAAGATATTTATGTGTCGGTTTTATTTTTAATACTTTGGCAACTGAGCCGATGTCAACTATTCTGCAGTGACTACAGTATGGCCAGTCAAAGTGTGCTGTTCTAAGTGCTGTTGCTTGTCAATAGAAATTGCGTCGATATGTCAAACTTGGTACATTTATTTTACTTTTGTGTTTTCCAAACCTGATACTGATAAGTTTATTGAAGTGTAGAGTCACGAGCACCAATATGTCAACACTTTTCTAAATTTTGTAACATTTTTCGCGAGACATGACGATTGTTACTTGGAGAGAGAATTTGATATCCAGAATACTATATTCGCAACAACATGAAATTTTATTCACAACACTAGGAGAAAAACACTTTTAGAAGTTGCTTAGTGTTTACAGAAATTGGCGCTCGTAACTGTACTTGGAAGTATGCTGCGAACTGCACATCAGGTGGTGGCAATAAGGGTCAATTCACACCGAGACCGACGCTGCGCGCATGTTTTAATAAAATGACTAAATATTATAATAACTTTAAAAGATATAGATTTCATTGCGATGCGTCTCGCGGCGGTGCGTGGCGCACCGCGAAATCACTGGCCTTTTAAACTGCCGTCGCGCCGAGTCGCGTCTCGGTGTGAACTGACGCTAAAGGTACTGTCAATGTCAAATTACTAACAAAACTGTCATTTGCGGTTCACTGTACATTGTGATACCTCAACACCAAGGTAAAATGAAACCTATTAATAGGTACACTGCTGACCTTAAAAGAAAACTTTCAAAGTCTCTTGTGGTTGTAAGTTTCACGGCACTTTACCACCATAACTTCAAACCAGAACTACTGCATAGTAGCAGAAACTACTAGCATGGTGGTAGAACTTCTCAGGAGACATAGTTGAAAACTTGAATACTAGATCAACGACAATTTGTTATAGCGGTCAACATTATGGGTGTAATTTCTGAATTAGTAATAAATAATAAAATATCAAATTATTTTCTCTACACAAGTTACTTAATGCTAAGGGTACAGTAGAGCACGAGCAAGGAATAACTCAAACAAAGGAAAGAGTTAAACAAATATGTACCGGTACCCGTTTATTAATTGATTTTAAAGCAACGGAAAAAAAAAAGTGTAATTTACTGGCCTAAAAATTTAATGCTCTTTCAGGCACGAATTTCTTTAATAAAATTTAATATCTTAGTCTGAGGGATCTTTAAGTATTAAAAGTCTATGTTGGTCTACTACAGCTGAACACAATTTTTCGATTCGAATGCTACTGAGCACTACTTCCTTACTGTAATCTAAGGTAGCCCAAAGTTTCAGGAAGTCATGCAATTAAAAGGTTATTTCCCGAATGCTGAAAAGTCACTCATTTAAGGGCTAACGTTTGAGCAGCTCCTTAACTATAAAGGAGATCATCCAGTTTGGGTTTTTTTTGCGGCCATCATTTATTAAAGCACACTTGTATTATAACCCATAGTTTTTTACTATGACGTCAAAGTCGAAAACTATCTGGGTTCGGAGATATATTATTTCGGGTGATTTTTTCAAGTGGGTGTGGATGGCAAAAGCCGAAACCATGAGATAGCGAAAAATGCTCAAAAGAGTCTCGAACCTGCAGTACAAGTACGTAGGATTCGATAGGACTCGATTAGATAAATTTGACGGATAATCTCGAATAAATGGGTTTTTATGTAGTCAAAAACTCACTTTATCGAGAATAACTGCCAAATTTATCTAATCGAATCCCGTAGGATTCAAAATCAAAATCAGCAGTGCAAGTACGTAACTATACTTGCACTGCTGATTTTGATGAAAGCTAAAACTGCATCATTAGATTTTAGAAAAAACAACATTTCTGTCCATGAATCAAACCCATTGATTTTGGAAAAAAAAATACTCACACTGTAGTAACTACACCACCACATTATATACATACACCACTCCGTCCAACATTTAAATGAAATATTTATTCATTCGTGGCTGCTGACTTCTATTTTTATCACAATTCATCGAACAAAGTGAATGATCTCCTTTGTATGGCCAAACGTCATTTTACTCAAAAATGACGTTTCTACTTAAGTTTTGAGTGACGTTTCTGTATTCGGCCGTACGCCAATAAAATGCAACATGAGTTCCTCGAACACCCCACATGAAATACTCAGGTGAACAAAATAGAAGCAATGAAAATTGTTCAGCAACTCAAATCTCTTTACCCAGCTGTCTGTTCATCACATTCTACATTCACTTCATTTTCAAACGCCTTAATAGCAATATCTTTCACGAAATACACTCTTAATAAACCTGAGAACTAATAACTCCGTACTATCAACGAAAAGGCAGGCGAAATTGCAAAATTTTAAACTGTTTTTAAACGACTCATTTGGTGTGGAGTGGAAGCAACTATACGTAGATGCGCTAGATCGAGGGAATGGCTTTCATTTCCTTGTAAATTCCTCAAGTTAACGCCTTATTCAATTTTACTGTGTTCCAGTTTGCATTTCGTTTTCTTGCTGGGATTTTTGTTGCGATTTTAAAGTTTCTACGGTGTTTGGAATATCTTCTTTCAGTGTTTCGGTCTTTGTGGATAAGTCTTCTTAAAGATCATTAGCAGTCTAGCGTGTTCTCTACTATGTGGAGGTCGGCTTCCAATCTGACCAGATCCAACTGAATACCAGTATTTTACATGGAGCGACTGCCTATCTGCTCTCCACAACTCAGTTAGTACTGGGTAATACGAAAACCATGAGTAAGACTGGTTTTCTGACTTTAGGGCCACTAACTACCTGTAGCGACTGTCAAAGAGGTACAGCTGTCAGCCGGGACCAACGGCTTAACGTGCTTTTCGACAGAGGAAACTTGGTATGGAACAGGTGGTCAACCATGCTAAACAAGGACGGACCAAGCTAGGGAAGCATGGCTTAACGGTGAAGATTCACCCGAGCAGCTGCTATTATACAACGTGTAACAGAAAGGGTATAGTCATATGAAAGGGTGTGCTACAGACCATCAAACTGATCAACTTTCTCCATGGGACCACCATCGTAATGGTGAAAAAATTTTCAACGGCCCCATACTAAATTCCAATACCTACTCGATATGAAACAGCTGATTATTTTTTTACGATTACGATGGTGGTCCCATAGAGAAAATTGTTCAGTTTGATGGTCTATCTATAGCACACCCTTTCATATGACTATACCCTTTTTGTTACACGTTGTATATTTGGCTACGAGCTTCTCCGATAATTCTTCTTTAGTATAAGAAAGTGTTCTGTATCATTAAAGATTTTTACCGTTAAAATATTTGGATTTGCGGTTAGTGAGCCTTCACGAGTGAAAGGTTGAAATTTCTTGCTAATGGACCCTGGATAATCCGATGCTAGCTTGTTGATTGGCTTGCCGGTTAGTATGAGCTGTTCTTGCTTTGTTTGTTTCAATCATAAACGTCATCAGCATTCCTAATCTAAACACTACGCAGAGTGCCTTGGTCCCGAAGGGAAGCCAGGGTAGAAGGAGGGTTTCTGGCTATCCGTAACGACTCAAACACCAACGGATAAGGGCCTTATCACACTAGCAAGTTGCGAGTGAATTGAAAACGGGGCGAGTGCGCAGCGAGGTCGCCGCGAGTTCGCAACGTCTGCTCGGCGAACACGCCGCGGGTGGGCAGCGAGTTCGCGGTGTGCGATCCATGTTTTGTCCAATCATTAATTTTGTGTTTCTTCGCGGCGTGTTCGCCGGGCATACGTTGCGAACGCACGGTGAGCTCGCTGCGCACTCGTTCCGCTTTCAATTCGCTCGTAAATCGCTAGTGTGATAACTGTGATAATGCTCTAAGCGAGACCTGCCCCCGTATTCACAACACGTTTGTGAATACGGGGTCTGGATGAACTACTGCCTGGACCAGAAAACACTCGCATAGGATAAGTAATGCCCGAACGATAATTTAGGTAACCCATGCTGATGTTATTACTTAGTCACGAGCAAATCCACACTATCTACACTAATATTATAAACAGGAAAAACTTGAATTTCGTGTGTGTGAATGTTTGTAATGAATAAACAAAAACTACTGTGCCGATTTCAAAAATTCTTTCACCATTGGAAAGCTACATTCACCCTGAGTAAATATTGCATTACATTACAATACAATTTATCCCCGTACCTAGAACGGGAACTACGCGGGTAAAACCGGGTGACGTCCGCCAGTACAATATAAACATATACGCAAATGAAATCACAATGTAGTCTTGGTCGGTAATAAGGATTGTCAGGCACCCCTAGGACACACCTACAGCTCATATTAGAGTAAGCCAAGGCGTTGATCATGATTTTACTGCGACATTTTGAACGGCATTTGGCAAACGTCATAATGTATTTTCATCAGTCACTTCCGTTGCTTCCATTGATTTTCTGTTAAAACTAACTGCTGAGTCATGGTTCGTTAATGTAATGAATTTGCTCGTACTTTTTGAATGGAATTCAATAGTCTTCATAAAGTCTGCTGACTAAGGTTTAAAATGGTTTCATTCAGTGCTATTTTTAACTCCGTTTAAAATGAAGTTAAAATACTTTAACTGTGGAACTGTTGAAGTATTTAAAGGTAAATGTGAAAAAAATAAAACAAAATCGTGAGGAAAGTTTTGAGTCTGAATGTGGGGTGATCATAAAAGTCAGGAAGACCAAAGGAACGCTGGATGAATTGTGTGAAAGGGTGACTACTGACAACTGTGATCTTGACTTATGGAGAGGTATGGAAAAAGAAGACGTTGCTATTCCA
Source organism: Xestia ashworthii (assembly GCA_950022955.1). Taxonomy (NCBI): domain Eukaryota; kingdom Metazoa; phylum Arthropoda; class Insecta; order Lepidoptera; family Noctuidae; genus Xestia; species Xestia ashworthii. The sequence continues at coordinate 11,898,625 of OX465570.1, read as the reverse complement.
ACATAAAACGAATTGGGATAAGACGTGAAATAAATCGATGCTGACGTGTCCAAAAAAAATGTAGATATCTTTCGCAAATGTCAAAATAGTTAAGAATGAAATCTTTTCAAGGGCAACAAATACGATTATGGTTTGAAGTCTTCCTCTCAAAGCATACACAGGAAAGTCTGGTTATTATAAGCAGAAGCCAGCCTCAAATGTTGACCTGCGAAATGCAATGTCGAAAAAACAAATAAGATTAAAGCCCCGTAAAGATAATGTAAAGCATTGTCATTGGTATACCATGTGCCCCTTTTTGGATCGGGCAGAGCTTTTTTTTTCGTGCAATACGTTATTGCTTACACACAAATCTACTTCTACTTGACTTCTTCCTCTCTATTTTCACACGTGTTGATAAACTGAAGGGAGCCAAAAAATAAATAATAAATATCGCTTAACATTACACACAGCGCCATCTAGTGCCACACTATGCAACGAGGGCACCTAGTGTCGTGGAAACCAGATAATTGATATACTACATACATACTTTCTGTTTGTAAATACATACTAATTATACATATAAACCTCCATGACTCGGAAACACATATATGTCCATGCTCATCACACAAAAATTTGCTCCTACCGGGATTCGAACCCGGGACCTGAAGTGCGTAAGGCAGCATCACTATCGCTGCGCCATTCGGGTCGTCAATATAAAGAGATCTCACTCGATCCAGTGATTCTAGTAACGCGTAATATATAGGTGAGTACGGAAGTGATTTTTTGGTATAAAGACACATACGTACACACCTTTGAAGTGAAACGTCTTTAAAATAAGTACCATACATGGAGTCATCATCATCATCATTTCAACCGAAAGACGTCCACTGCTGGACATAGGCCTCCCCCAAGTGTCGCCACATTGACCGGTCCCTTGCGACTCGCATCCAACGGATTCCCGTAACCTTCACCAGGTCATCGGTCCACCTAGTGGGAGGTCTTCCAACGCATTTCCGGTTCGCGGTCGCCACTCCAGAACTTTTCAGCCCCATCGGCCATCCGTTCTGCGAGCAATGTGCCCTGCCCACTGCAACTTAAGTTTCGCAATTCTTCGCGCTACGTCGGTGACCTTGGTTCTCTTGCGGATGTTTTCATTTCTAAGGCCCATTGTGAGCGACCACGTTTCGGTCCCGTATGTAATCACTGGCAACACACACTGGTCATAGACTTTCGTCTTGAGACACTGCGGTAAGTTGGTTGTATTACATAATCGTCTACAATTTCGAGTGTAGAGTCTCCGATCTCGATAGGAATGGGTGTGACATGGGCATTCAACATGACCTTCGTCTTGTCCATGTTCATTTTAAGACCCACTCTTTTGGAAGCTCTACTGAGGTCATCGAGCATTGTACTAAGGTCCTCTATGGTCTCAGCCATGACCACAATATTGTCGGCAAACCGAAGGTGAGTGATGTACTCGCCATTGACGTTGATGCCTAGCCCTCTCCAGTCCAGAGCCTTGAAGACATCTTCCAGTGCGGCGGTGAACAGTTTCGGAGATATGACGTCTCCCTGTCTTACACCTCGCTTCAGAAGGATAGGTTCCGAGGCTTGGTCCTGAAGTCGGAATGACATGGCGTTTTTGTACAAACACTTCAACACCTCGATGTACCGGTAGTCAATTTGGCACCTTTGGAGAGACTGCAGTACAGCCCAGGTCTCGATAGAATCAAAGGCTTTTTCGTCACATGGGGTGCCATGTCAGAAAACCGGACCGTAACGTAACGAACTGATGTGTTGACCAAAACGCGTAAGTGACGTGTATGCCACGGTGCTTATGACCTTTGGGTCGGGAAGTTTTAACCCGTGAGAAGGCGCGCCTCAGTTAGTTACACGGAGAGGCGCGTGCGAGCAAATTACTCACACTACTTTGCTCATATTTAATTCTACTTTTATAGTACCTATTGGCTTATAATGGATTTATATAAATAAAACAAGGTTTAATAAGTAAGAAAAATATATATTTTAATTAAAACTATGAAACATAAATGCAACTTCTAAAACAAGTGTTGAGGACAGAGGACTAATCGAGTAGCAATGAAACAACACGAACACTACTACAAGATTTATTGTCGGTATATCCACAGGTTTAAAATTATTACAAACTATTATTAACTATTACAACTATTATTATAATCACTGGTTTCGGGCAAGGATGGCTACAGTTCAACAATTCTATCTAAACGCGGTTAAAACTTACGAGACTAGTGCACTCTTTCGTGTCTGGAAGTGAACAGGCCCCACAATCGAAATGTGGGCGGAAAAAGAACTCGCGTTTACAATCAACATCCGGTTCCAGAAACTTCTAGAACATTCGAGCAGTTGCTACAGTGCTGCCCCGTAGTATCGAGAGGCGACTGCTACGACATTCATTCATAATGTTACAATACTCATTCATAAAACAGCGCCCCTGGTGTCGGAAAGCGGGCGCTAAATCGATAATTATGCGTAAACCACCCATTGTTACTGGTGCCCTCTAGTAGCAAGTGTCACAAACGGAAAGACGTTTCCACTTTACTGCTTCCGCTTTTCGACAACAGAGGACGCTACTTGTATATCAGTCACATTATCTCCCGCCGTGTACATACGACAATGTACATAATATACCACTAGTGACTGGTATACACTTCACAATATTTAACAATTGAATGCAATTTATGGTTACAATTTAGTTCACAAATACACAATTATAGTTAAGGGTAGCCACTCCAGAATCCTTGCTCTGCTATATATTAGATCATTATTGAAATAAAAAAATACTCCTCCTGGTAGCAGAATCCTGGAGAGACGCCAAAAAACATAAAGATATAATATGCAAGTTACGTAACATGAGAACTTATTCTACTTTAAACTAGTGTTTACAGAACAATGCATGATGACAACTAAGTTTCTACTGGTATAACGACGAGACGTTTAACAGGACGACGCATTACACCGCTCTTAGTTTTGACGTCGACGACTCTCACGACACCATCTGCACCTGGGTACATGCGTTCGACTCTCCCCTTTGGCCAGATGTTTCTTGGTAAGTTTGGGTCCACTATGACAACCAGATCGCCCACCTTGACCGTGTCGCCGCGTCCATGCGGCTCCCGCCGGTTTTGAAGCGTAGGCAGTACTTCGCGTACCCATCGTTGCCAAAACAAGTCCGCTAGTCGTTGTGACGCTCTCCAATGTGAATGGCGTAGTTCATCCGGCCTTGTGAAAATCCCTGGCAATGGGACTTTAGAGGGCGCACCGAGGAGAAAATGGTTAGGCGTCAATGCTTCTTCGTCGTGTGGGTTAACCGATACATGGGTCAATGGTCGGGAATTGACAGTGTGTTCTACCTCTGTCAGAAGTGTGTGAAGCACGTCTTCATACGGATGCCGATCGATAAGTGTAGCATTCAATGAGGCCTTCACCGTGCGTACCAACCTTTCCCACGCTCCGCCCATGAACGGTGCTCCTGGTGGAATGTAGCGCCAGTCGATGTGACGTACCTCTGCTTCGTGTTGAAGTGATTCTAGGGCGGCCTTACGGAGTTCAGCATCTGCCCCGTGGAAATTCGTGCCGTTATCACTCCAAATGACTTCAGGACATCCACGACGTGCCATCATACGCCTCAAAGCAAGTATAGCGGCGTCCGTCGATAGCGAGGCAGCAACTTCTAGATGGACAGCACGCGTAGTTAGGCATGTGAACAATGCCACATAGCGCTTCTCGTGATGTCTTGCTACTGTGACGGAGAGTGGGCCGAAGTAGTCCAGTCCTGTGTGTGTGAACGGGCGTTGATGGTGTGCCAGTCGACAGGGTGGTAAGTCGCCTGTCAGTGGCTCTGGCGGCACGGCTCGACGTAGTCTACAGGGCTGGCAGAGTCTGATTACTGCACGGACGGACGGCCTTAAACGTAGAATCCAATAACGCTGGCGTATTTCGTTCACGACGCATTCCACGCCGCTGTGGTGTAACTTGCGATGGATCCAGTCTATGTACAAACGGCAGTAACGGTGATCGCCGTCTAGTACTGCTGGTGACTGCGTTTCTTGTGATATTTCAGCAGCTGCTGCGATGCGCGAGCGTATTCTCATTATCTTGTTATCGTCGACTGTCAGAGATAACCGCTTCAACCGGCTGTCAGCTAGTATTGTTCTCCCGCCGGTGAGAAGACGCAATTCATCTGCGAAACTTTCTTCCTGTATAGCACGTGTCCACAGGAGCTCGGCCCGACGTGTGTACTGTGTGCCAAGGGGTATGTAGACCGTCGGTGTTACGCTGAGGTTGCGGCTCTGCACTCCGGATCGCTTTCTCGTACTCTCTCGTCGCTTCACCGTCCAATCTGGGTCGTCTGCACTAACGCCTTTATTGCGTTTACGGGTAGCTGTCGTGGTGTGAACTCGAAGTCGGTCGATGAATTGAAGAACACGGGCCGTGGTCCGGATCAGTCGTAGCCAGGAAGAGAAACGTGTGACGTCAGGTAGCGCTTCTGTTAATGTCGACCGTTCGTGAGCAGCAGCAATGGTGACACGCTCCTCACCGGTGTCGATGTAGGGGTTTGAGTCTGTTTCCTGCGGCCAGGCGTCTTCGCTGTCGTAGAGAAATGAAGGGCCGATGTACCAGCGGTGGCTCGCAGTGAAGTGAGTCGGTGTGTCGCGAGTCGAGTCGTCGGCGACATTGTGAGCGGTGGGGACCCAGCGCCATTCGCCCCGCTCGGTTGTTTCTTCTAGCTCCGCTACTCGGTGCCCGACGAATGGTTTGAAAGCGCGTGCGCCGGCGCGCAGCCACGCTAGCACAGTGCGCGAGTCGGACCAGAAGACTCGACGGTCGGCGCGGCGATCATGTTCTTCTTCCACGCAGCGTGCTAGTCGCCCACCGAGCACAGCAGCCTGTAATTCAAGTCTAGGTATAGATGTGACCTTAAGGGGCGCAACGCGCCCTTTCGCTGCCGCGAGCGACACATTCACTTGCCCTATGCCGTTCACTGAACGCCAATATGCTGCCGCGGCATAAGCTCGTTCGCTCGCGTCCACGAATACGTGCAATTCTACTCTAATAGCGTCATTATAACCGGGGTGACAACGTGGAACACGAACGCCTTTCAATATTTGTAGAGCAATCAACCAGTCGTGCCATTTACGTTCTAGACATTTAGGTAGGCGCTCGTCCCAACCGATTTTTAAACGCCAAGCGTCTTGCAATATGCACTTTGCTTGTGTCGTAAACGGCGCGGCTAGTCCCAGTGGGTCGTATAAAGACATTGCCGTTTTTAATAACTGACGTTTCGTAACCTGCTTACTCAAATAAGAAGGGTCTACTTTCCTGAAGTTGAATCCTAGAGTGTCATTCTGGTGTTGCCAAATAAGACCGAGAATTTTCTCCTCCTTGTTGAGCACAGTGTCCATTGCCACGGGCTCGGTCGCAAGACCAGCGACAGCGGCCGGCTCGTTGGACGCCCACTTCTGCAACACGAAGTTACCTCGCCGGTGTACAGCGTCGACAGCTTTAGACACTCGGCTCGCATCTTCTGCGTTGTCGAAACTCTGTAAAAAATCATCCATATAATGATTCCGTACTATAGAGTTCACTGCCTCAGGGTAGTCAGCCTCATGAACATGTGCGTTATGATTTTTAACGTAAATTGCAGTGCTCGGGGAAGAGGTCGCACCAAACAATACCGTTTTCATTCTATATTCGATGGGCGTTGAAGTCGTATCATCGCGCCATAGAAAACGAAGTGCGTCTCTGTCTTCCACTCTTACCGTTATGCGTAAAAACATATCTTTTATGTCTGCTGAAACGGCAACAGGTTTTTGTCTGAATCGCATTAACACGCCAAGGAGTGATTGCAAGAGATCAGGGCCCGTCAGGAGATAATCATTGAGGCACACTCCATGCGTGCGTGCCGCTGCATCATGCACAATTCTGACCTTACCCTGTTTAGACGGATTTATTACTGGAAAGTGTGGTAAGTACCACTTGCACCCGCTAGATGACGTTGGCGGTGCTAGTTCTGCATAACCATTTGATATCAGCGCCGTCATCTGGTCTGAATATTTTTGTTTCAGAGTTTGGTCTTTGCGTAAACGGGATTCAGTGCCTTGTAGTCGACTGAGCGCGGAGGCGTAGTTGTCTGGAAAACACCTATCTTTGTTCTTCCATAGTAGGCCCGTCTCGTAACCGCCTTCAGGCAGAGCGTGTGTAGTTTCCTCTAGTATTTTCAATGCTCTCACCTCTGGGTCTGCTTGCGGGCGACGTGGCTGCACTCCTAATGATTCCAGGCTAAAATGTTCTTGTATGAGCTTTTCAATAGATTCGTCTGTACTTACATGACCGCAGCGTTCTCCGATCTGTGGTAATACATGTAGTTTTGACAGGCTGCAGGTTTTACCATGTAAAATCCAGCCGAGCGGTGTGCGTGACGCTACTGGTTGATTCCTTGTACCTACTCGCGCTTCAGAGGCGAGCAGGAGTGCCCAGTTGTCCTGGCCTATCAAGACAGTTGGTACGCCAGCGTCATATGCTAGCTGCTCGACTATAGGTGTCAGATGCTCGAAGCCTGCTAGGTCCTCTGCGCGTATCGACTGACCTGATAACTCAAGTCTGTCGATGGTTCTGGCTTCGATGTCAATACCTTCAGTTGTGTATTTTCCTCGTATATTTACCTTGACTCGCTGCGAGTTCGTAGCGTCAATGCGCGCGCCTGCTACGGCCTCGATGTAAAATGGCTCATTTGGACCTTCTGCGCCTATCCGCTGCGCGACGTCAGTAGTAAGTAGAGTTATTGTCGATCCATCATCCAACAAAGCAAATGTGTCTACTTTACCGTTTGGTCCCGATAGTGTCACTGGCACTACTTTCAGCAAAACCTGGTTGTACGTGCGCGGCGTGCTCGTGTTATTGATGACGGCGTGCGGCGCGATGTCACCGCATGGCGCTGCGTCATCCCGTGACGCTGTGTGCCCGGTCGCTGTGACACGAGGACGCTCTTCTGGATCGTTTGCGGTGCAGGTTCCCCGGCTACTGTCACTGTGCAGCAGCCTGTGATGATAGTGCTCGCAGTCTTGCACTTCACACTGCTTGCTTTTGCATCTGTGTTTCCACGTCCGTCGGTTCAGGCACCTGAAACATAATTTATTTTTACGTGCAGTTTCCCATCTATCAGTTATCAACATTTTCTTAAAGTTAGAACAGATAGCCACACTACTACAACTACCGTTACATATCACACACGGTGTTTTGTCAGTCTCTACTATTTTAAACGTCTTGTGAGCTGGTCGTTGTGGACGGTCTCGTTTATGTTCCACCTCTGCCGAGGCGTGACGCGCATTGAGATCGGCCTCTCTATCGAGAAATTGTCCCAACACTAATAGGCCAGGCTCTGCGTCACCCGCAGCCATCTCATAATCGTACCACCGGCTCCTTAACGTAACTGACAACTTTTCTGAAATTGCAGAAATCATCTCTGGGCTATACAAATATTCTGTTCTTTTCAGAGCTTGCACCGCGGCAATGACGTTTGTGACCTTCGATGCAAACACACATATATCTGTAGGGTTATCTGATACTTTAGGTAACTGACGTAATTTATTTAATTCGTAAGTTATTAATGCGTTGGGTCGTCCAAATCGGGATTCTAACCTTTGCATAATTTGAACGGCCGAAGATCCTAAGAATAGGCATTTAACTGCCTCTAACGCTGTCCCTCTCAGGGATTTTCTGAGACGGGCCAAATTCCCTGCCTCTGTGTGAGTTGACGCAGACTCATTATAAGCTGCTTTAAAATACAGCCATTCGCTGGGGTGACCACTAAAGATAGGTAAATCAAAATCATACCTGCTGGCAGCGGGTTTGCCCCGCGCTACCTCTAATAATGCCTGAGTCAATCCCTGCAGCAGGCTCCCCTCGTCGCTACGTTGCAGCAAGGGCGGCGGCGCGTCGTTTGGGGTCATGGGTAGTGACTGCGGCGGGCGGATGTGGTCGCGGTGCTCACTACGTGTGTCCGCGACGTCCGTCTGACCTTTCGATGACGCAGTCGAGCTTCCCTCCAATAATTCTTCGTCTGCTGATTCAGCTTCCAAGAGCGCCAACCTAGCGGCGGCGAGTTCCAATCTCGCTCGCGCCAATGCCTTCCTGTCGATTTTCGTCTCGCCTCGTGGTTGTCTGTGCGGAGGTGTCGTCGCCCCAGGGCTGTGAGGTTGGGCCTGGTCCGACTCTGTGACGGAATAGTTGGGCGGGTCTGTCGGTCCCACCGTTGTCGCCAATTCCGTGGAGACGGACTCGTCCCCTTCCGTGGCCGCTGTGACGGGTTCATGCCTACCGCGTGTCTTCACCATGTCGACGGTATTGCATACACCACACTACCACTTCGCGTAATATTAAACTAAAGCTATATACCTGCCCGAAACCGGCTACCGGAGGACCAATGCTGGGATCCGGCTCGAAGGACCAATGTTGAGGACAGAGGACTAATCGAGTAGCAATGAAACAACACGAACACTACTACAAGATTTATTGTCGGTATATCCACAGGTTTAAAATTATTACAAACTATTATTAACTATTACAACTATTATTATAATCACTGGTTTCGGGCAAGGATGGCTACAGTTCAACAATTCTATCTAAACGCGGTTAAAACTTACGAGACTAGTGCACTCTTTCGTGTCTGGAAGTGAACAGGCCCCACAATCGAAATGTGGGCGGAAAAAGAACTCGCGTTTACAATCAACATCCGGTTCCAGAAACTTCTAGAACATTCGAGCAGTTGCTACAGTGCTGCCCCGTAGTATCGAGAGGCGACTGCTACGACATTCATTCATAATGTTACAATACTCATTCATAAAACAGCGCCCCTGGTGTCGGAAAGCGGGCGCTAAATCGATAATTATGCGTAAACCACCCATTGTTACTGGTGCCCTCTAGTAGCAAGTGTCACAAACGGAAAGACGTTTCCACTTTACTGCTTCCGCTTTTCGACAACAGAGGACGCTACTTGTATATCAGTCACAACAAGTAACAAATCAACTTATTTAATTTTGATAGTCTTCATATAAATCACAATAAAAACAAAAAATATTATTATTAAAACATTACTATAGAATATTTACGTAATAATTAACCAATATAATATGATTAAATAAAATAATATATTCTAGAAAATACAATTATATTTTTTTTATTAGTTAAATAAATACTTACACGGATGGGCGCGTGATGAGCAAATTACTGCACGATGTTCCGCGGGCTCCACAAACACTTCGCTGCGCGGTCGCAAAGGAACTGACCGCTGAGAGAGCTGCGTCAGGGGGGAGGGGATGAATAGTTAGGAAGCTACCTAGGCGCTTGAGACGTCAATGTCACCAAAAGTTTTTGCTTAAAATTTTTGTGTGAGTAAATTGCTCATAGCGCGCCTTCTCATGTGTGCGAGTCGCATTACACCGCTTCTCAGTGCTTTAAGAATTCCATCGCTTAATTCTACTTGACACCGCTAGATACCATATACTTGGTGCCCCACTGAAAGCGCTATATCTTAAGCCGTTTGAATTGTACTGTCAAAAATGTCAATGATTAAAGACTGCTTGCAATGCTTTATTTGCCACAGATGGTATGAATTGTTATTAGAAGATCGAAGAAGAATTGTCTGGACGGTGATTCGAACCAAAAACATAACCGGCATCATAAAGATGTGAGAGTAGGCACAAATTTAGACGTTTCTCGTTAAAAGCCACGGCTGTGTGCACCGACACAGCCGCATTTTTACCGCACCCGTATTTCTTTTTATAAAGATATTTTTTGGAGAAACTGACAAATAATATAAACTTACTCTGAAAAATAAAACGATTTACATCATCAAGAATTTAATTATTTATTTAGGTATTATAACATCAAACAAAGAAAAAAAAACCACCATTACAATATTAAGTAACCAATGATGTACTAGTAACTAGGAAATCCACAGTCCCTAGACGTTCCCGGCGCAAAGGAGCCCATGACACTTGCAGCGTTTCCGCGCTGAATTGCCAGGGCAAGCCTTTGCACCAGGAAAGAACCAGAGCGTGGGTCACCGCCCCTTTCTCTAAGTCGCCGGCCGACCTCCGCCACAAATTTTATAGCGTCGGACCCCCAGCAACCAGTGGTTTCTACTGCCAATGGGACAAAATAATATTTCGGTACCAAGGCTGCATATTTGGCCCGCTTCTTGAGGGCGGCTGTTTCAGCAGCGGCACCGGGTGCCCTGACAGTGCGAGGGAGATGGCTGGCGGCAAACGTGCTAACGCAAGTTGCGTCCCAAAGTAGGCACTTACCCTTTTGCCAGGGTACTAAAGTCAGGCCATCCGGTCTTTTGCCATCCAAACGACAGAGACCCGGTGGTTCCAGGACACAAGGGATATTGGCGCCAACCAGCGCTCTCCGGACAATGTCGTTGAGAGCATGGTGCCGCGGAAACCTCCCTGAGCAACGAAAGCAACTTAACGCGTGGTGGCCGTTGGCCTCCATCCTGGACCCGCAGATGCATACATGTGGTTCACAGACATCGCAGCCCAGGCGGAGGGCCACTGCCACCCGCAAAGAGTCGCCGTCAAGTAAAGTGCCCAGGTGAGGTGAAGGAAGCGCTTGCAACCATGCTCCTGATTCTGACCGCGACACTGCCTTCAAGCGCGCCAATTCAACCCCCTCCGCCTGATCTATTAGACCAGCTAAAACCGCCTTCGCTCCTACGTCATCCCAAAAGCGCTGCACTTGAGGTTCTTCCGGGATGATACCGCCAGGGCAATGGCCTGACCAGGCCGCCAGAGCGTCCGTCGCGAAAGGGATACTGACTTGTTCGCCATCAAGAGATAGAATGCAAGCGACCAAGTCAGTAACCCCATGCGCAGACGCTAAGAAGGCCGGCAAGCCAACATCCTGTGTGCGACGAACCCCCAGACCTCCAAATCGGATCGGCAAAGCAGCTTGCGCCCATTGAGCTTCGTTCAACGAAACGTTCAAAATACTCTCTACCGCCCCCTTAAGAGCATCATCGAAAGATGAGAGAGACTGTGGGAACCACCACGTCGGGGCAGTCCGCAAAAAGTATGTCAACTTCGGAACCGCGAAACACAAGCGCAAAAGTACCAAAGCGACGTGGGCAGAAAGAACCTTGAGTCTTTTGTGGGCGTCGAGAAGATTACGCTTGCGATCCTCCAGAGCCTCAGGTACCGCAACAGGGAAGATCGGGGCACCCAAGAGACTGAAAGAGATAGGTGAAAGCATAGTGAGACCCGGAAGAATGGAAGAAAAGTGGGAGAATTTTGGCTCAGCCACAGGGCCACAGGGGAAGAACTCACATTTAGCAGAATTTGCCTCGAGGCCCAGCTCCCTGAGACGTGGAATTAATGTGCGGATGTCTTGTTCAACGTCCTCAGGTTTGCCACCTATGGTACCGTCATCCAAGTACCACACGTTCAAGGGTGATTTTAGATCGTGGATTGAGGCTTGGATGGCCAAGCTAAAAGTGAGCGGCCCAAGAGGGTCTCCCTGCTGAGCTCCAACCTGAGACATGATCAAGGAATCACCAAAGTAAAGATTGGAAGGTGCCTCGTAAACTTGATGAAGAAACGGGTATAAGGATGGGGTCCTCTCCCTCACTTCTCTCAAAAGAACATCCCTTTCCAGGGAATTAAACGCATTTTTGAGATCAAGCTTCACAATGATGCAGTTTGCGTTTTCGGCCCCCATCGCAAAAGCACGAGTAGCATGAATGGCAGCCTCGCACCCGAGGCGCGTACCGAAGCCTAGTTGATGAGGCTGCAAATAAGCTGCCATCTCTATCTTAACGGCACGACAAGCCAGCTTAGCTGTCAGGCGTCGAAAGGTGCTACCAATGGCAATTGGCCTCAAACCCCCATCTTTCTTAGTGATAGCGCAAAGAGAAGCCCCGTACAAATATGGACATACCTCTCGATTTAATTGACCACTAAGCAAGAAGTTGCACAGCCTGCACAAAGATTCCAGAAGGCGTTGGCCATTGTCGCCCGCCGAACTAGACGTCAGTTCCTTTAGGTGCCCCGGTCTGATTCCATCTAACCCTGCAGCCGAACCACTGAAGAAGGAGCCAAGAGCCAGTGACACATCCTCGACAGTGACAGTCAGCGGTAAAAATGATTTATCTGGGGGATCTGGAAAAACAAGAGGACGAGAAGGCGAGGGGTGCTTCGATTTCAAAGCATCAAGAGTCTCAGGAGCAGATTGAGCCATGGAATCGTCAGACATTAACAGACGAACCGCTCCTCTTAGGTCCCCCTCATGTACCTTGGTCTCGATAGACCTCACAATAGAGTGGGATCTAAAAGACTTCCCTTCATCAATTTCCGGCGAGTCCAAGCAGCCAAGGCCAAAGGAACCGATATTATTTTTAACTTTCTGCACCATGTTACCCTTTTCCGATCTGTTTGGAGTCTTTAATGCTTTGAAAGAGAAGGTAAGGAGGGAGTACCAATCCTCAACGCCATTGTTATTCACACAGCTGTTAATAATTTGGGAAAGTTTTTCCGCCGCCAAACTACGCGCGCCCCGAGGGATGTGTCGCAAAACAGGTGTATCTCTTTTGAGTATTGCAAGATTTTGAAAAGACACCCCCTGTTGCAACGGCACCTGAGACGGCAGCGTTGAACTCGCTGAAAAAGCCACCTGGCCACCTGATTGTATAGAAGACGTCGCATCTTTATGCATGCGCCCTATGTGAATTTTGAGGCCATGAGAACTAAAAAGACGCGATGAAGCGAGACAATGAGGGCACGGCGACAAAGAGGAGGAACTCATTCTACTACAATCTGTGTAAATTAATTAAACTAAACTAAAAGGGTTACTAAACTAAAAAGTCACTAAAAAAAAAAAAAAAAACACGACACACGGGAGCGCTCGCACACAAACACTGGGAACGATGAACACAAGCCGGCGCAGCCCCTGCAGTCACCGATCCGATGCAGGTGGTGGTGGTGGAGTCCTGGGGCACCGCCACGCCGATCGCGCTGGCATTTTGAACAGCCCAGGCAACTGTTGCCGTGAGCGTCGCGTTGAGTCTCCTCAAAGAATAGAACTTAACTCAGAGGTCCGGTCCACTTGTATGGCGCCGCCGCTGACTAAGGAGGCTCTCGTTAGGCAGCAGGATCAAGGGCTTGATTCAGAAACCGGTACTCCTGAACACGGCTCGGATTGTTATGAGGAATATTTTTGAATGTCTTTGCTAAGAGGTTCCTCTCACTGGAGCCCAGACCTGAGCTTTGGCCCTGTTCTCGATACCGATGGGCTACTATTTTTAATATAAAATATGTTATTTGATTTGATTTTAAATAAAATTTTAAATAAAATTTTCTGAGCTGTCCCAGGTGACAGGTGACAGGTTCCCAAATATCATCAAGATATATAAAAACATATTTCCCAACACACATTTTCGTGGGCAACGTACTGCAACAAACGACGTTGTATCATCATTTTTAAGACATAAAAATGTTCCACGTATTCTACTTTATTGCACTTTCTTACAAAGAAATAAAGCACTCAAGGCGAGCACTTGTGTACGTGAATGTATCTGTGTAAGCGTTTTATGACGTACGCTCGCTTTGGGAGGCATAATCGTTATCGTCATGATTGTACCGAATAAGTGTGTTGATGTAAATCGTTTCAATTGTATTAACTTTGAACGGATAAGGATCATTTTCGTAAATTTGGAGATTTTGGTTTAAAATTTCGTCTTAGAGGCTTATTAGGTCCTTAGCTATTCGTAACATTCGTCTCCGTATTTCGGTGTTTTTCACACGATCGCAGAGGGTAATGTTCAAAATGGCTCGTGCATAGTTGGTTTCAGTCGAAAGATGTCCTTCTAGTAATTGACCATCCAGCATCCAGCGGATCCTCGCAACCTTTACCAGGTTATCGGGGTAGGGGGGTTCGGGGGGGGGGGTAAACCACGGGTATTATTTACTAAAAACTTTTGTGATATTTTTATTTATTCCCGCCATTTTCCAGTTCTCTTGAAACATTTATACATCGAAACTCTTCGAATGCAACATAAAATTCGAATAATTATTTAATTTAAATTCTATTTTCAGGCTAGGAAACAAGCTTTAAATAAAGTGAAATATTATTCGATATTGGACAAAATGAAATAAATTGCACAACTGCCAGCTGTCATGTCAAACGATAGAATTTATTGTTTGTAAGTACATCAAAATATACTTCCGCAGTGTTCGATTGGTAGTGACTATTGCTAAATAAGTAAGGGTTGATTGGTGAATAAAGTGAGGTGCTCGTGGCTTTAAAATAACAGCCACTCGGGTGGATCTTTAGGTTAAGTCGCGCTTGCCTAGGTTGGTATCTGGCACTATCTGGATAGGTGATGTGTGTTTTTTTTTTAGGGTGGGAAATCATCAAATGGTTTCTCCCACTCTGGGCGGAGCGGGAGGGAGTGTCAGACTTATACTGACTAAAACCCATCCATGTTCCTTCCTCGCCCTTTATGTTCCGGGGCCGCGGTATCTCTTTCGAACAGGCCCGCAACCCCGGCAGGCTTCGGCCCTTGCGGGCCCCTCCCCTTATGCTGACACCTCTTTGAGGAGCGCGTGGAACACGAACGCGCCGTCGACACGGCCTGTCGTCACTAGACGGACGGACCATAGCTAACCGTCCACAGGCCCGCATCTACGGTGGCCGGTAGCCACCACGTGGCCCCCAACGCCCGGTGCGTCTCCCGCGGCGGCCGGGAAGGGAGGCTCTCTCCCTGTCTCGTTCCGCCACCTCCTTCGCTAGCATGACTGCTTCGCAGAAGGAGGTGACCACCCTTACATACCGAGTTTCCACGATGCCTAGGAAAGCACGTTAAAGTTTTGTTTCCGGCTGACATTTGTAGATCTTTGACAGTCGTTACAGGTAGTCAGTGACCCAAAAAGTCTGACAACTAATCTTACTAAGGGGTATCGTATTACCCAGTAATAGCTGTGTTGTGGAGGTCAGATTAGCAGTCGCTCCATTTAAAATACTAGTATTCAGATGCATCCGGTTAGACTGGAAGCCGACCCCAACATAGTTAGGAAAAGGCTAGGCAGATGAGGATGTGTGTGGTTGGTGAATAAAGTTTTTATGGCTCTTTGACCCTATAACTAAGGCACTGTTGTCTGTCTGCCCATAAAAGGCCTGTAATTTCGAACCGTAATAGATATATAGATTATGTATGTCGGCGGCATCATGGACGTCGTCGTTGAGAGTCACGCAATATATTGGTTAATTGCACCAACAAATACAAATTTACACAAATTACTCAGCAAATACTAAACAGCAGGAAATATCAGCACAATTAAAGAAAATACCTTACTCCAGTTTAGAGTGTTTATTCCATGATTAGCGAACTAAGAATCTCCAAGAATAATAAAAATCTCTATTTCACATTACAACGGCTTTTATACACAGAAATTCAAACTGAGGTTGGTAGCGATGGGTCGAATAAAAATAACAATATTTAATTTTGCAAGGCGGGAAACATCAAAATAACTACTTAATAATCTTCGCCTTAGACTAGACTTTTAAATAATTAGAATTAACCGTATTTTAGATAAATCAATCATAAATCCTTATTATATAATCAAACGGGAATAACGATTACTTTTAAATTAAATAAACGAAAATACAAATATTAGTTCAGTAATTCAACAAATGTCAAACAAAAAAATCCTTTCGGCAACCCCAGGAGGAGGTAGATTTCGAAGAAAGATTCACTTATATTTACATTTGTAAATTTATATTCTTTTAATATTCTTTTTTTTCAGGGTGATCATTAAGGAGGCCAATTTTTCATTATTTTTGCGATAGAACGCAGCGTTTTCGAGATATAAGCAAATTTAGAATTAGAACCAGCTACGACTCCGTGACGCGCGCTCGCTACGCTCGAGTTTTACATTACACACCCAATTTCTGTCACAAATGTCGTCCGTCGCTCCGCCTTTGGCCTACGCTTCTCATGCCAGCTAGCAAGACTTTTAGGACAATTTATTTTCAAACAACCTGCAGTTTTCAAGGGCAACATCCGATGACTACCGCTGACAGCTGACAGAGAGATAGTTTAGCGCGCTTTTTGGTGTCGCTTCACGTTCCGTTCCACAAAAATTAAAAAAAAAATTAAAACGTTATGTTTAAATAAAAGTGTCAATGTACTTGCATATTAATCAGCAATCAATTATTGTGCTCATATAATACACATCAAAAGTATGCGAATATGTTAAAATAAAATAATATTTATGTAAAAAACTTGAACTAAATACACTTCTACGGTCAACGGAACGTTAAATGTCAGCTTTGACGTCTACCATGGCAAATGGCGTGCTTTTTTATAATTTACACACTACAATACAACTATTAATAACAATAAACCTACTTGTCAAAATAAGAACGTAACTACCCTCGAATAACAACTTTTTTTTTATTTTTTTTATTTAGCCTGTACTGTCCCACTGCTGGGCAAAGGCCTCCCACAATTGCTTCCATGTGCTCTTTTCCTGTGCCGCCTCGGACCAATCCTCGTGATGCGCGTCCAAATCGTCTCGCCACCTTTTTCTGGGTCGGCCTCGGCGGCGGCGCTGTCCGTCTTCCGGCAACCATCGTGTGGAGACCTTTGCCCAGCGGTCATCGTGCATGCGGCTGACGTGACCCGCCCAATCCCATTTTAACCTAGCAACCTTCATGCCAACGTCCACTATGCCCGTTTTGGAACGCAGCGTGGTGTTTCGAACCCTATCTTGTCTTTTGACACCCAAAATGCTGCGTTCCATTGCTCTTTGGCAAACTCCAAGGCGGAGCTTCTGAGACTCGGTGAGCGACCAGGTCTGAGCACCGTAGGTTACGACGGGCAGGATGCACATGTCAATGAGTTTGCGTTTCAGGGAGATTGGAAGATCGAATTACAAACTAACCTAAAATTTAAATCAAATGATGGTTTTGCGCCCTTATTACTATGAAGTTTTTATTTTTCACTTTTTAGTGGTTCACATGTGCTTACCCCTTCACAGCGTACCGGCGTGATTTACTGTTATGAACTGGTGTAAACAATAGACAGATATGAGATTTCAGCAATCCCAGTACATTTGCAATCATTTATTGTGGAATACCGTTGCCTATCTCCACAGTTCCTCAGATCTTCATCAAATTGAAATGGGATCACTTCGAGAAAGTACACTTCCTAAAACTACCCAAATCGCTTCTAGTGTGCCTATAAAATGTGAAGAGTTCTCTCTATTTCTCCAGGATTCCATCATCAGATCCTGATTTGATGATTATGGGACAACCTGGGAAATACCTATACCCTTTCAAACAATTAAAAAAAAACAAAATCGGTTTAGCCATCTTCGAGTAATCGGCAAACATTGAATTGAGAACCTCCTTATTTTTGAAGTCGGGTAATAACGACGTTATGGTAGGTGACTCAAAAATCCGAATAGCCCATATAAGATTCGGCCGAGTATCGTTAATTTGCTCTTAGGATTTTAAGAGTTCCGTTCCTTTGTCATGGATCCCATAATCAGAAGTAATCAGAACTTACCCAAATTCTCATCAATGTACCCTTGAAGTACATCCTTTCCGATACAATAAAAAAAAACAATACATGTCACGGTAATAGGGCTTATCCCCAATAAATGGAACACACCTATCTGTCGAAATCTGGGAGTATTGTACACATCTGAGTACCTACCCCCTCAAAGCATGCAGGCGTGATGTTACGTCATGATATTGTATAAACAATAAACAGCAATCACTGCAGCTATGCTGTCTATTTTTGAAGAGTTCCATTGTATATCTCCGAAGATCAGCATCAGACCTTCAGCAAATTACGAACCACACGGAAAGCCCCAGCTTTCAAAAAAAAAAAAAACATCAAAATCGGTTCACCCAGTCGAAAGTTCTGAGGTAACAAACACAAACCTCCTCTTTTTGGAAGTCGGTTGAAAAAAAGGGTTACAGGGCATTGAAAGATTCTTCCACATCGCTGCCAACAGGAAAAGTGCCCAGAAGGCTGGCAGCATTGCCACGTTGGATGGCAATGCTGATTCTTTGGCCAAAAAATAGGTCCGCCCTCTGGTCACGTTTTCAGTCGACCAACCGTATGGTGATTTCCCGAAATACAAGGTGGGCACTCGGACCCTATGGCCCTAGTGTTTCAATCCCAAACGGATAATTCCAATCCCAAAAGGACCAAAGGGTGTCGACGCAAGTTGCGTCCCACGCCAAAGGCCTACCCAACTTCCATGGCATTATGGTAATACCATCTGGACATAGGTTGATCTAGTGATCGCAAGAGCGACTGTAATTCAAATCAGATTCTTATAATTTTTGGAATATTCTTATGCATGTAAGTAATTTATCGGTTTACTAAGATAATAATATTAACATATTTTTTTAATGTAATAATTTACTGGTAATAAGCAGGTATGTATATTACGTTCATACTGTTGTTAAAAGCAAAATATTCCTACATTTTTTATACAGATTGTACTCGTAGCGTAGCTACTACATCGCTGAATTTTCTATAATGCTGACATAGTCTGATAAAAAAATATTAAACAAGATATTATAACACAACTTATCAATTTATCATTAAGCGTCTGGCATTAGCATTGAAGACGCCGCCGCTTCGATAAAAATACAATTTCATAACAAAAAGAAACATTTTGCACTGAAAGTGCCTTGTGATGAAGTCAATTTGGTTTGAAAGCATAAAATTTAAACTTGACATAAGCAGAAAATTAGTAACCATTTATTTACCACCAAAATGGAATCAAACTTTATGCAATTTATTGTTTTTATTAAACAATATAAATAAGTAACAGGTTTGCTAGTTAAAATAATGTAATAAGATACTGGCAAAACTGGCCAAGTTATTTTTATTATTTCTTGATAGAAAGAAATACACATTCTCTGACAATTTCAACTGTCTACCTGTTATAGATCATGAGATACAGCCCGCTGGCAGACAGATGGACAGACGGACAGACAGACGGATAGCGAAGACTTATGTCCATGTTCACCAAAAAGATGAGGGTATGATTATCTAAAAACAGCTGTTTAAAACACATTTTTGTATGGGAACATGTCACATTGACAGCTGTTTTAGATAATCAGACCGTTATCTTTTTAGTGAACATGGACCTTAGTAATAGTAATCCGTTGGTTACCCTTTGGGTGCAGAATCCCAAAAAAGTAAAAATTTTGTTTGTATTACGATAGCTAATAAAATTGAGCATGCATCGTCTGTTCCCTCACTCATCACTTGCAATTATATAAGATAAAAGTCCATTGCAAAAAAAGATTTAAATACCTACCTCAAAAGATTCCTTTTTAATTACCAAAGGGGCCGGCGATTCATACAAAAGTAATACCAAAATAATTTGTAAATCAAACATATTCTTAAGGTAGTATGTATTTACGAGTATTCCGATTGGATTACAGAACATCTATGTTCCAAAATATATATTTTGAAAGGAAAATGATAAAATATGAGGAACTTAAAATTTCTATAGAAAACTTATTTTTCTCATAACTCTTGTTTAAATCTGTGTCAATTCCAAATAATATATATTTAGGAATCTAGGTATTCTGTAATCCCATTGAAATAAATACACACTACCTTAAGAATGTTTGAATTACAAATTATTTGGCATAACGTTTGTTTGAAATACGCATGCTCCGCGGGCCTCTTAAGTGAAATAAACGACAGCAATTTCCCCAGACGAATTTAGCAAGACACCTTTACGAGAATCTTCAACTACAAACTTCAGTAGTATCCAAGATACTAGAGTGTAGAGAAAGTTTAGTCTCCATCGCACCTTCAGAGCTACCTCGATCGAGCTTCTCACGACTACTCAGCACTTTAAGATCAACTAAGTTAGACCTTTGTCCTTAATAGAGCCAATATTCTGAGATAGTTGGTAGTGGTTGCAATATTGGTTTTATTGCGGCTCTTTGGCTTTTGTTTTCTCAATACTTTTTTCCTCTCGTATTATAATTCGCGTGCGTATAAATTCGTCGAAACTCGTATATAATAACAGCCGTTCGTGTCGGTTACAGCTTAAGAAACTACTCACATATAATCAGCTTATGCCCATAGAAAACAACGATTTTGTATGAGATGCGTACGCACGCGTTTAGCTGAACGGATGCGTACGCGTCTCATCTTGACTGGTCTGTGGATGGGTGACCACGAACCAACCAGTACATGTACCGAGTTTATTCCGTGCACCTAAGGATTTTTTTTTTGATTTCTGCTTCTTGAGGATAAAGATTTCATGGTAACCTTGCTGGACAGAATCTATCCATCCACAGCCCGACTTCACCCACTGCTGGGTATAGGCCTCTCTTTGCTTGTGCCAAGCTCCATGTTCTTGTGCCAACCTCACCCAGGATATCCCCGCAATAGCAGCAATATCGTCTGCCCATCTCACCGCTGGACGACCAACACTTCTCTTTCCATTACTAGGAAGCCACTCGGTCACAGCTTTACTCCACCTGCCACCCCACGTCTTGCTAGGTGTCCTGCCCAACTCCATTTGAGTTATATAATTCGATTACCAATATCGAAGATCTACGTATGTTATCGGATTTCGACGTTTGGAACTCTGAGCATGGAACGCTCGCGTTCTTGACAGAATACAAAGCATGCCTATGAAGGTATCACTGCTGGAGCAGAGGCATCATCGTCACCTGCCTAGCCTTTTCCCAACAAGGTCGCGGTCAGCTTCCAGTCTAAACGGATGCAGCTGAATACCAGTAGTTTACATGGAGCGACTGCCTATCAGACCTCCACGACCCAGTCAATACTGGGAAATACGATACCACTTGGTAAGACTGGTGTCAGACTTTTTTGGGCCACTGACTACTTATAACGACTGTCAAAGATGGACAAATGACAGCCGGGACCAACAGCTTAACGTGCTTTCCGAGGCATGGAGGAAACTTGGTATGTAAGAGTGGTCACCCATCCTAGACCAACCAAGCACGGCTTAACCTAAAGATCGACACGAGCGGCTGTTATTATCTAGCCACAAGCTCCTCTGCTGGAGCAGAGGCCTCTGTATGAAAGGACGAGAGCTGTAAATTCCACGCAGGCTCATTGCGGTTTAGTTGATGTAGGTAAATATGAAAGCTACAAATTAACATATCCATCAAAACATACACCTCTTAATTACCCTTCATTCGTGAGCTAGAGCCAATCACCTAAAATTACCACCCACAGCGTCACCACGTTGTGTTGTACGTTGTACCGACTGACATGGCAATCGCGTAATTAAGTTCAAACATTGAAGCCTCGTTTGCATCTGCTCCCGACAGAGTTAATCGTGTTAGCTGAATTATGCCCGTGGTAGTGTTGTGTGGACTGATTTGTAAGCTATAGCGAGTTTAAGGACACTTAAGCAGTCTTAGGATAGTGCAACAAGATTCTTTTGACTTTAAACGAAACTTACGCTGATATTGTTTCTGAACTTACTCACACAATTTTACACTTTCTGTTTACAATGGCCTGACAATGACGTTCGAGCGTACTATACTGAACATCTACTGATTGGAATACAAATAGTACAAAATATCATGTTTATTTTGCTGAATGTAATGGTTCCTTGAAAGGCAGCGGTAAACAAATAAGAGGTCTGCTAGTTGGCCAACATCATTTGCATAATTATTTTAAAATCATTTGTTTATCTCATGTAAAATGTTCCAAAACTCCCACCAATAACTTTCGAACGTCAAATGTCAAATTTTACAATCAGCTAAAACATCCGCTCTTTGCCACTTCGTAGTGTTCCGTCTGAAGAGAAAAAGTGACGCAATAAACACCACAACAACAGACTCATCTCGCTTCCGCTTATAACTTGTTGTAAAGTTCAAAACGCACAAAACGTCGCGACGTGTTTATTGCTATAGAAACAAACGTCGAAGTTCTATAACTGTCGATACATCAACCGGGAATTGATAGTGTCTCGGTCGATGGTATTAATTTGTAACTAATTTCCTATTAATCCCAAAGACATGCATCAATCTGAAGCTTAATTATGACTAAATTATAAGAACCGTATTGGTGGCATAAGTAAAATTAATACTAAATCAAGTCTATAACTTGTCCAATCAACAAACAATAGTGTCAATATTGACAAACAGACAAAGTCATTTTGAGTTCTATAATAACAGGCTGAGAAGTCTACACACACGAACGTCACACACGTCTGGGTTTGTTATTCAAATGTAGCCAGTATGTATAATATGTCAACGTAAAATTGTCAAACACGTGATATTGTAGTCTCTCTAGCGATATTGTAAACTCTCGAAATATTGTCAAACGAACATACTGCTTACAATAAAACGCATTATTTTTCCTGAAATGCATGCGATGGTAATCAACTCACGCGGTGTGGAGGGAAGGAGGGGTCCCCCTTGCCCAGTAAAATGAAAAGATAATGTACCATTCCTGAGAAATACCGATTAATATAACCTAACCTTAAAACACTTTATATTCCCCTAAAAAGCATAGTCAACGAAGCCTATTTCCGAGTGCAGGGTTTAAAGGAACCTAACTAACCTAACCGGGACTTCCCCAAGTCCCGTACACGTTATATTGTAATATAACGTGTTTGACAATTTTACGGTGACATATATACAGGATGTAATCAACCTTATCACGAAGCCGTCAACGAAGCATTCTGTACATCAACCTCAGTAACTTTACGCAAAATAATATTGCAGGGAAACGACTTTTTTTTTGGGGTGAAAAATCATGTTTTGTCTTAGAACTCAGTGTTACGCACTCAAATTACACACTCAAATACTGATGGGTGAATTGAATATTACGGGGGTCGTTACAATAAAAACTTGTATTTAAAAAAAACTTGTTGAAAAGTTGAAACTTTGACACCCAATATTATTATCTCCGTAACCAGAAGGTTCCCAGGTATGGTGTAAAACAAAAAAATAAAAAGAGAAAAATGATCGCAATGGGGGAGAACATGTGCTTTTCGGTTTCATTAAGAGGTGTTTTACACCTTTTATATCGTATCGGGTAGTTTGTGTCTTGTGGCATCAATTCCGCCTGTGTACCACTATTGTACATGAAGTTTGAACAAATAAATAGATAAATCCGCCCCGCTACCACCTTTAGCTTGCTACCAAGGTTGTAACGCACGAAGCGTCGCAAAATGTTTACAGTTATGCAAGTTAGGACATCATGCTTGGGTTTCTCTGAAAGGTTGGGTAGAAGTGTACCTACCCTATACATACACCCACATTACACCAGTTACGATTAATCATCAACCGGACGCAAGTCTAGATTGGACGCCAGAGTCGAGTAGGTTCGTGGAGCCTATGCAGAGGTTCCACGAAAATACTGTTAATTATTTAAAAATATACCAAAATCAAAATGGTTTATTCCCATCTCGGCACCTTCCCATCTCGGCACCCATGAATTTATTTATCTTGTCTACGAAAAATTCCCATTTCGGCACCCTCTCATAAATCATTTTAAGGTACACAAAAAGAAACGGAAACACAGTATCAGTATAGTAAGTAAATCAACTTTATTATTCATTAAATAGAAAAATAAGGTAGCAGAGAAAATTAAGTCACGACAGTCACTAAAATTATAAAAAAAATAAGCAAATTGAATTCTCTCAATGAATTTTCGTGTAGGATTCTCGACTTATGCATCTGCAAATACAAAATACCGAAATAGACTTCATGCCAAACCTGATATGAGACTTCAACTTCAACTTTCTTGTGTCAAGCCAAAAAAATAAAACAATATATGAAAATATAAAAAATGATTCATACCTCTCATTAGCTTAGAAATAAGTAATTATTTATTTATTTATTTAAACTTTATGCACAAAAAGTACAAAGGCGGACTTAATGCCTTGGGCATTTTCTACCAGTCTACCTTAGGGTGATGCAGAGATAAAACAGTAGGTGCAAGTACAGAAAATTATGAAGAATAAAATATAACAATAAATACATATATACATACATACAACAAATTATAAAAAGTGAGGAAAGATAATAAACAATAAATAAACGTAGATGAAGAAAACAAACAACTTAATTGTGGGATAAGTCTGCCAACTTTTTATGTAAGTGCTCACGAACTTACGAATTATTATGACAGTACATGATTATTTGATTACTAATAAAGAGCCTTTTTTATTATTTTAGGCAACTAACGTATTTTAGGACTCTGTTAAATATGTAGGTTTCCAAAAGGGTCCGTTGGTGAAAAAGTTTGAGAACCGCTGCATTAAACCAAGAGTCAGTCATACGTTTTTACCTAACTACGGCAAAGCCAAAAGGTTTTGATTTTAGCAGCCTACATTTCGTCAATAGGAGGGATCGATTTTACCTTTTGAACCCCGAATTTAATTACATCGTGATTTTTTGTAGTCGGATTTTTACTGTCAAATTTTTTATTTTACACGTCACAATTTTTACATCAGATCAAATTAGGTTCATTTAATAAACATAACTTTATTTACTCACACTATTGTCCACGGATTAAAAAAAAATACTTAAAAGAGGAAAGGACGGACGACGGTCCCATTTCTAAATTATTAATTTAAAAAAAGAAGCGAGTTCTGAATGGTTGTCGGTAAGTAAACCTATAGCTTTTTTTTAATCTTGCGGGAGAAAACGCAAAAATATCGGTATCAGTAAAGTGTGTGTTTTATGTTACTACAAGGCGGTGGAGAGGTGCTCACCGCGTTTGTTTTCCACTTTTCAGTGTGAAACAGACGAGGAATGCGCACCTCCCGCCGTATCATACTTCTAGGTACTACATAACATAACTTATTGCTATGTTCATTCTAATCAAACTTATTATTACAAATGCCATGCAGGTCCTCATGTCCATGAGGAGCGTCCGCCTGGACTCCAAATTTAAGAGATTGTGCTGTTTGAGCAGTTCCAAATAAGAAATTGTCGAGTGATAAAATTTATACCGCACATTAAATAGAATTTGTTTTTGAACCATTTCAAGTCGATGTAAGTATTTGTCGTAGAAAGGACTCCAAATAGGAACAGGATATTCTAACTGAAAGTGAATCAGGGTTTTGTATAAAATTAAGAAATTAGTTTTTTTTAAAGTCCTTGAAAGGTCGACGAAACCACATCCGAAAGGCCTTGTTAATAACATTATCGATATGAATATCAAAGTGTAATTTGCGATCCAGCAATATTCCAAGGTCTCGTGTGGACTCAACTTTTTTCAAAGCAATGCCATACATATTTATGTGAAATTAATTTTATTTTTATTTTTGGTAAATGATATAGAATTACATTGAGGTGAGTTAATAAAACAGGATTTAATATCATTGATGAATAGAATAAAGAGGAGTGGGCCCAACTCGGATCCCTGGGGCACACCAGATTCCACAACAACGTAGTTTGACTCATAACCATTTATTACAACTTTTTGAATTCTATGAACTATATAAGACGGAAACCACCTAAGCAAACTACCTCTGATGCCGTTGAAGGCAATTATATCCAATAGTAAATTATGGTCCACCTTGTCAAAAGCCTTTAAAAATACACAGCATCCAGTTGGATGCAGTTGTCTATCTTCTCAAATAAGTAATTTGTAAAAATCATAAAATTTGTGGTGGTGGATCGACATTTTACGAAACCGTGCTGTTCTGGAATGATAAGATTACGCAGATAAGGAAATAGCGAGGTTTGCGCAAGACTCTCAATAAGCTTAGACAAAGCACAAAGACAAAGAAGACAAAGTGGACAGTATCAAAATGCCCGATAGTTTTTAATGTCGGTCTATGTGTGTCCACACAAATTCGTTTTCAATCTACAAAAGATCAGTTCACGTGTTTTTTTCGTGATTTATAGAATTTCCTACGAGAATTAATTATGATAGAGTAGTGGGTTGATGTAGTCATTATATCATTGTCCTGTGTTAACGGGTCGGTGATATATTGGTACAGGACGGAATTAATTTAGTTTAATTTATTATCATCACGTTCAGAAGGTTATACATACATTTTATATCAATTTAATTTTGCAGAACAGAAACAGACGCCATTCTTACCCTGGGTTCAGTGGAGACGTACTGTGGTGGTCACACAGGCTTCATATAAAACACTAATATCATAAAGATTTAATTTTTTGTTTGTTAAAATTTATCTCAAGGACTACTCAACCAATTTAAAAAAATTAGAAAGCTACATCTTTATCGAGTAACATTGGCTACATTATATTGATATGGTGCAAATTTGCAGAGTTATCACAATTTTCGAAGACGAAGTCGCGGGTGAAGTGCTTGTGTAAAATACTTGTACTCAGCAGATGGCTCTACATAAGGGAAGCCGGCACCAACATAATGAAAAACTACTAAGCAGGTTATGATGATGATCCACAAAAAAAATATATCAAACTAACTAGAACATCATCCAAGATAACAAATAACCACGCTAATCATTGACAAAAGTACCTCGAGATGGAAGTGGTCCATGACACATTAATCTGCGAGCCTCGCTGACCGCGGCGATTCATCTCTCAGTCCTAATCACGAGGGACAAGATTGATCGCAGAACAGAAAGTTAAATTTTATTATACCGTGCGATAGCAACAAGGTTTGGTGAATGTGTAGAAGATTTCGTAAGATAGATCGAAGGGAAAATTAAATTGGTAAACTTGGTTTTTTCGCGCCTCCTTTTTGGGGCAAGCCCGCCACTTTGTTTTCAAACCACTCACTCTTTACCCGCCTTTTCAACAGTCACTGCAAGTCCTGAAAGCCAAAATCTACATTGGCAACCGCCAGAAAGGAAACTCGAAATGAAGCTCGATAAAGTCCCAGAGAAACAATTTAACAGTCTTGGATCCCGCAACGAAAGTAATCAACAATAAAAAAATTCGGGCCCGGAAAGAGATGGCAATAAGAGCTGGACTCATTCTTAAAATATTAGGCAAGGCCAAACATTGAATAAGCACGTTTCTTCAATGTTGGGCCAATACTAGATGTCGCTTTGCATACTGGTGTATTCAAGGGTATGCTACAGACCATCAAACAGAACAACGTTATCTATGGGACCACCTTATAATATCACGTTTTGTAATCCCCAAAGGGTTAGGCAGAAGTGTACCTGACAAGCACACCTACATTTTAAATAAATAAATGAATATCGCTGGACATTAACACACAGCGTCATCTTGTGCCACACTAAGCAAGGCTTGTGTCATACGACATATATACTTTTTTGTTTGTAAATAAATACTTGTTATACATATAAACACATTCACATTTTGCGAGTCAAGTTTATTTTTTACGAATCATGAGTACTGTGAGAGGAATTTATGAAATTGTGAACCTTTACTTTATTATTTTGATGTTTTAGCTCTTGATCTTCTAGTTTTAGTTACTGTAATTGGTTTAGATATACAACGGTAATAATTAAATAAATAAATGTGATACAGCCCGCTGAGAGACAGATGGATGGTTGGACAAACTAGGATGCATAGTAAAAAGTTCCAGTTGGTCGTACCCTTCGAGTGCGGAACTCTAAAATTCAGAGCCAAAATATCAGCAGGTTCACTTGTTTTGATTAGCTGAAAAATAACCTGCCTTTTCTTTCTTAGTATTGCTGTCTAAGAAATATTCATTGTTTTGTCTCTCCAACCAGTGATAAATTACAAATGTCACTACAATTAATTGTGTGTTTAATACAACTACATTTTTTAAATCTCCCACTTTATTCACTTTGCTATATTTTTACTGTGGACAAACCAAAAAAAACTTATTAAAAGTTATGTGTTTTCGTGAATAGCGTTGATGTGCAATGCAAGTATTTTGCCAAGTTTTTTAACGCGTAAATCGTTCCCGGGAACATTTGTCATAGGTATTTGAATCCCAGACTGAGATGTATTATTAGCTTGTTTTAGCATTATTTGCGTCTGCTACTAAAATGAATGTATTGTAAAAAAAAAGAAGTTGTCTTTATAGTCGATTTAAGGTCGATAGTTTAACGTGACAACGTCATAACAAAACATTGATGAAATGATTGCATACATATGCTCCGATCGTAACGTTACAATGAGCGTAACGGGACAGAGCGTAACGGGACACTTTATCGTGCGTTCATCGATTTATTAGATCGTTCGTTTATTAGATCGTTCATCGTTCGTTGTCACTACAAAAAAATGTATTTTAACGTCTGCCTGAAGATTAATGAATTGAGTTGCATGTATTGTGGTAGACATTTTAATTTAGTTCACAAAAACGTATTACTGTTGGGTTAGAACGTTTTACATTTATTTATGTGAAAATAAATGCCAAGTGTATGTCCATAACTTTTCTTAATGTTTTCGTTTTTCGTGTTACAGAGGTAAGAAACATTTTGTGTATATCATCATGAATTATATTCTCGTACAAATATTAGTAGGTACATTTTACGTTGACGTTACTAAAAGTAAAATCAGAGTTGCTTATTGCGTACGTGACTGTGCCCAATCCCAGAGTGCCTAGGTTAGACTGGTTGTCAGACTTTTGGGCTACTGACTACCTGTCACATTATCAAAGATCTACAAAATATGACAGCTGGGACCAACGGATAAAGAGGCCTGTTACAAAAAAAAACGCGAAATTGCGACAATTACTTGTTTTAAAATAGTTTGTACCCTCTACTTCAATAATAATAGAACTAATTTTTGATAACTTATTTATTTATTTAGTAAAATCATTCTCCCGATGCATGTTTAAGCAAACACTCACGGAAAACTGATTACATGATTTTGGGATCTCTATTTTTGGACCTCTGATCCGATTGAATACATAGACAATCAACATTCTTTTTCATCTCACAAATATCCTCTATCTAGTTTCATAATAATATAATAGCATAGCTACATGCATCATCATCTGCCTAGCCTTTTCCTGCCTAGGCTTCCAATCTAGCCAGATGCAGCTGAATACCAATATTTTACATGCGGCGACTCGACCTCCACAACCTACGATACCCCTTTGTAAGACTGGTTGTCAGACTTTTTAAGGGCCACTGTGACGACTGTCAAAGATGGACAAATGACAGCCAGAACCAACAGCTTAACGTGCTTTTCGAGGCACGGAGGAAACTCAGTATGTAACGTGTGGTCACCAGTCCACGGACCAACTTGGGCAAGCGCGGTTCAACCTAAATATAGACCCAAGCGGCTGTTATTATTTTTAACTACGAGTTTTTACAGATGTCCAAATCATATCCCATTATTCTTATAGTCAAAATCGACCGTAGGTCAGAAATAAAATTATTGTTTATGAAGTTGATACACTTCAATAATCTGCCATGTTGTGGACATTTAATACTACTACCATCAAAATATTACAGTCATAATTTGAATAAGCGGGTAAAATAAGGTGACTAACCAGTCAATTAGGTAAAAAGTTATCTCCATACTTTAACCGACTCGCAAATTATCTTTAAAAAAATCGAGACTCCAATTTCGCAAGTTTCACTACTGAACATAAGGCTCATTTCTCGCAAGGTAAATTATTACAGAAGCCATTTTTCACCGTAATCTCTGCTGATGACATTCAAATGCGCCGCGGTCGCCATTTTGTGAATACGAGTGGAGCATTACGTGTACAACAGCAGCAAACGATGCTGCCGAGCATGAAGTCCTGTGTTCAATTGAGTAGATGACAAAACAAAAATGACAGTCAGTTAGATTACCAACAAATATTTGATCCGTATTTTTTCTTTTGTTTCATAAGCTAAAATTAACGAAGATACGACGCTTTTATAATTCGCAGTACGTATATAAGTGGTGAAAAATCATGTTATGTGGTAGAACCCAATGTAACGCACTCAAAACGGGTACGTATTTGGATATCGAAGATTAAAATGTAGGTATTTTATACTCAATGTTAAAATAAATGTTAAAATATCGATGTTCAAAACATCGAAAATGGAAATATCGGACGACCATAAAACCTAAAATTCAAATAACGAAAGTTTATATTATCGAATGGATAAATACGAGTGTCCTACGTCCAATATATCTAAAATCTAAATATCTACAAAAGTTACATCGAAAGATCCAAATATCGAAATATGGATTATCGAATGTCCTAAATATCGAAGAACAAACTATCGAACGTCCTAAATATCGATGGGTGCATATATTATTTGAACATCGAAAATTAATATACCTACGTGTAAAAATGGGTTTATTTTAATTAATACATTCATTAATTCACCCTAAAAATACGTACAAGTTAAAATATCGAACAAATTTTGATATAAGTAGTAAACCGAAAGTGAATTCAGAATCTACTCGACTCAAACTCAAAGCATTTATTTCAAACTAGCTCCTCCGCGCAACTTCGCCTGCGTTACGTAAGAGAGATACATTTTTCGCTGATGCTTCGCTATTGTAAAAAGGTTGCTTTTGCAACGTCTCCGGCGCTACGGTAAGTGCAACCCCTTCGCCCTTGCGTAACAAAGGATAGGCACCCATGTTCACCTCCGCTGCTTCGGCTTGCTGGTCGCCTCCGGCGACCAGCCTCAGCCGCTACGGCTCCCACCCTTTGTTACAGCGGGCGGGGGTTGCCCTCCCTTCGAGCCTCCGAATTTTTATATACACTCTAGGGGCAACAACCAAAAGACTACGTAAATTCGGGGTGCCCCAATTGGGTTTTGGAACAATTTCGACCTATTTTATCCATGAAAATCAGTGTCCAGTGTACAAGCATAGGTCAATCGTGAAGGTATTATTTAGGTCTTTAAATTAAAACATTTTCTTGAAAGTACACTAAAGCTACTAAAGCTAGTGACAGAAACGTATCGCTGCAAAACCGACTCCACGTAGTCTTGTCTGCCCTACCCCTAGAGTGTAATTTAGAATCGCGTAGGCGCGGAGGGGCGAGGCAGCCCGCGAGCTAAGGAGCAGGTGGTTTTAACACCCGCCGCTGCAGCTGAGGCTGGCCGGCGAAGCCGGCCAACAAGCCGATGCTGCGGTGGTGAGCGTTTAGACCATCTGCGACGTTAAGCTCGCGTGGGACTGCCGGAGCCCTGCAGCGCCGTGACAGAAACCTTTTTTTTCGGTAAGATTTTTTTTATGCGGTATTTTAACTAGTAGATATTTTTAACGTAGATATATGAACTTAGATGTATTAAATGTTGATATTTTGAACTTAGGCATAGTGTCAATCGATATTTTGAATCATTCGAAATTTTAATCACTCGGCATTTCAATCTTTGACGTTTTAAGCGTAGGTGTAACAATTTTCGACATTTTGATATAACCGAGATTTAAATTTTGGATGTTTTGAACATTGGTATTTTAAGCGTAGGTATTTTAATCTTCGATATTCAAATATGTACCCCTCAAAACATTGTGCTGGTGGATTGATTGAATAGTATGAGGATCGGGAGGTGCTTAAAGTAAAAATCTTGGTACTCCCTTGCTTGTCCTAAAATTTTTTGTCCGAAAATCATTTTGCATAACACGTTTGCTATAAACTTCAGTAACCATAATGTTCAAAATACCGAAATTTTGTTTTACATAACTAACTTTACTTCTAATACTATTTTGTCATAATATCGAATACTATAATAATTGAATCTCCTAATTTTACATGACATAAAGTCGTATGTCCTAAGTATTGTATCACATAATGTGCTTGATTCCGAATGGTCATTTATAAATTGTTAGTCGCTAAAAAAATCCCTAAAAGTTAGGTTTTAGTGACAGAAACGAATTGCTGTAAATCCGACTCCACGCAGTCTTGTCTGCCCTACCCCAAGAGTGTAATTTAAAATCGCGTAGGCGCGGAGGGGCGAGGCGGGCCGCAAGTTGAGGAGCAGGTGGTTGTGACACTCGCCGCTGAAGCTGCGGTGGTGAGCGTTAAACCCATCTGCGACGATAAGTTCGCGTGAGGCCGCCGGAGCCCCGCAGCGCCGAAGCCGTGCCAGAAACCATGCCTGCTGCATGATGCTTGCTCGTTTGCATGCTGCATGCATGCTTGCTTGCTTGCTTGCTTGCATGCTTGCTTGCTGCATACTTGCTTGCTTGTTGTATGCTTGCTACATGCGTGCTGCATGCTTGCTTGCATTGCAGGTCAACGCCTACATACGATCCAACATTTGGAGCACCAGAGAATCAATCAAAATTGTGCAGAAGCTTGGCATAATAAAATGAATCTTCTGGTAAATAAGCCTAAATCAGGCTTCTATCATTTGTCGAATTATCTATGTAACGCCTGACTGAAGTTCATAGCAAAAACTTTGTAATACAAATTAGTTCTAAGAATAGGACTTATGACTTTTATTGAAAACGATTTTATGTCTTTTGTATATTATTGATTGTAATACTTATGACAAACGGATTTAGGGCATATTATATTTAGGGATTTCAACTTTATGGCATATGATATTATGTGATACAAAGTTCGGGTAAATTATCATTCGGACAAATGATGATTAGGACAAAAAAAAAATGACATTTTAGATTATGGATTAAAAAGTTAGGTAACACGATAGAGAACCAAAAATCTTACATACAAAAACTTTTATTAAGAAAAGACCTGTCCAAAAGTTGTAACTTTGACCCCCAATATTTCCGTAACTAGAAGGTGGTCCAGCTGGAACAAAAAAATTATCGCAATGACGGGGAGAACCAGTGCCTTGCGGTTTCCTTAAAAGTCTATTTACACCCATTAGGTATACCTACACTTAGATATCTCGAAGCACTTCAGACATTGACCATGATTGACATTCATTCATTCAAACATATCACAGTCAGTTAACTACGAGTACGCTAGTAACTTTTACTGTGTGCCCGTTTTTATTAAGTTTAGTAGAATGCCAGTGGCCAGTGGCCAGTTCCATTATCTTACCAACAGTAAAAGGAAAGAATTACGAGTCGTAAAAAAAGACAATAAACCTAAGTTTATCAGACAAGGAGACAGACCAAACGATGATAAGATAGGTAAGAAGCGACTTCCTAAGATGATAAAAAAAAAAAATTACTATTTATCTTTTTTTTCTAATAATTCACTGATTGTTAAATCACACTTATAAATTACTAAGTACTATCGCATTTTCAAACAGGAAACAGAAGCTTATGCGTTCTATAGGTATATCAGTTCTTTACAAAATGCATCGAACTAATAAATAACATAAAGGCGAACACACAGTGGCTTTTTTGCGTTTCTGCGTCCCGCGATATTGCGCTATTGCATCCTATTTCTATTGCGGCGTTATATCCCGACAGTGTGTAACTTCGTAGCCGTCCCAATAAATAATGTACTAGAAACACATATCGCTATATCGCAGGACGTAGAAACGCGCCTGCGTGTGGAAGCCTTAACTGACATAATATTGCGACTGTTTTTGTTTGAGCGCCCTTTTACATTTTGGTGTTTCATTAATAAATTGTACAATTTACTCAAAATGGATCTTATAACGAAATAATATTTTGTTATTTTGAAAGTAACCTATGTTATCTGTGAGAAAAAAAAATATTGATTCTCTAGAATATACAGTAGGATCTACAAATTAGAGGTCCCAAATCATAAAATCAGGTTTCCATAAGTTTTTGCTTAAACAGGCATTGGGAGAATGATTATATCTAAATAAGTATTTATTGTATTGTACATGTGGTGTTTACCTATAAGTAATTGTTGCGCTGTTATTTAATTTTATGAATGAATTATGTCCCTGTATCCAGTGTAAACAATTGTTGGTAGACCTATAATAAATAAATAAATAAATAAGTAATTATTAATCTAAAATTCGTACTATTATTATTGAAGTGAGAGTTGGTCCCGGCTGTAAATTAACAGTCGTTAGGGTATTCAGTGGCCCAAAAAGTCTGACAAGCAGTCTTAACAAGGAGTATCGTATTTCGTATTTTGTACTGGGTTATGGAGGTCAGACAGGCACGCTCCATGTAAAATACTGGTATTCAGATCCATCCGGTTAGACTGAAAGCCGACCCCAACATAGTTAAGAAAGAATAGGCACATGATGATGATTAATCTGCAAAACATAGTGCTTGTTATAATTATATATCAATATTTTATGAAACATGTAAAATCTAAATGGCCGTGGTGGCGGCCCTGACTTACGAACAGTAAGTCGTAGGTTGGAACCCAAGCAGGCGCATAACTTTATGTAATTTATTTCATCACCGCTGCTATCAAAACGGTGCAGGAAAAAATCGCAAGGAAACCGGTATTTTCTAGAATCAAAAATTCGAAGACATATGACATCTTCCAATCCGCACTTGGCCCGCGTGGTGGATTAAAGCCCATTCCCATCTCATAGAGAGAGGCCTGTGTCCCAGCTGTGGGAACATTAATAGGCTGCTGATGATGATCACATGAAATATTTAAATGGTGAAAATTATTTACAAATTAATTTATAAATGAACTTAATTCAAAAGCAAAAAGTGTGAAAATAATAGCTGTGCGAAAACTCACAGGTGTGTTAATAAAGACTAATCATTTTATTCGAAAAACATTTACTTATTCAATTTTTGTAGAGCAATCTTTGGATGCAATCCAGAGAATGCATCCAAATGTAAAGCAACAGGTTTCCACACTGAATGGTCATCCCAATTTACAGAATTATAACAGTATCTTAATTTTAAAAAGAAATAAATCTTAACCCCGCGTTATAGCTATATAGCAATCAGTCGCGCGTATACACAATTGTCGCACCCAAATAATAATCGAAGGCTAGAGGTGCCAGCATCGGCCATCCGTCCTGCGATCAATGTGCCCTGCCCACTGCCACTTAAGTTTTGCAGTGTGATAATATGAGTTTATTTATTTTATTACTTAAACATAAAACGGCTATTCGCCAACTACATCAGTTAAAGAAAGTTATAAATAATATTGGTGAGCGATGGTGGCCCCAAATTACGTGTTTAAGGTCGTGGATTCAAACCCAGGCACACACCCTATAAAGGGTGTAAAACACCTCTTTACGAAACCGAAAGGCACTCGTATAATAATCGAAGGCTAGAGGAACCTTCCATCGACGCGTCACTCCGGTGACATAAATAGTAAACACTATTTGGAACGCAGACAGTGAGAAGAATGGGTGTAAAAGACGCTTAATGATCTCCTCGTCCTTCGATCATTTTGTATCATACCTGGGAACCTCCTAGTTCCGGAGATATTGGAGGTTTCGTCAAAGTGAGTGTCATCCTGTTTTTATTTGTAGATGCAACTTTACTCTAACTTACATCTAACATCCATCAGCACAATTTCAAGTCTTACCGTAAAACGTGATTTTTCACCCAAAAAAGTCAGTTACTTATTTAGTTTGGTGTACAAAATGCTTGGCTGGTGCCTCCTGAACAGTCTGTTTATAAATAATACCTTGTATTTAAATACAAACGCATAGAACAATAAAATATTTTATTTCAGACAAACTCCATTTAGTTAGTAAAACACACAATTTAGAAAGTAGTGTTAGTACATATATCTACCAGAATAACAAAAGCAAACCCATTATAGATTCGCCACAGTGGCAAGAGGACGTACCGAATGCCCCAGAAAGGGACTGTATAAAAAAAAAAAAAAAAATGTATGTTTCAAATATGGACTCGATGGTCTGAAATAAAATTATTATTATTATTATTATTTATTTATTATTTATTTATTTAAACTTCATATACAATAGTGGTACATAGGCGGACTTAATACCACAAGGCATTCTCTACCAGTCAACCAGTCAGTCGATTCTGTCCGCCATGGTTTTTATGCTGTTGGGGCTGACGCATACCCTGCGCTTAATGAAGGCGCCTCGGTTATTTTTCGGGATAAGCTCGCGACGCTACTCCTAAACCACTGTAACTTCCTAAAAGCCAGAATCAATAATGGCAACCACCACAAAAGCACCTAGACAATGGAGCTTGACGAAGTTCCAGTGAAAAAATTAAACTGTCTTGGATCCCGCAACGAGAACAATCAGAAAAATACAGCAGAGGAGCAGGAAAACCACAATTTTACGTCAGGCGCCTCACTTGCGCATGATAGCATGTAAGCCATCAATGCGCGCTTCTGCGAACATCTTGGAAGAACTGCAACAGCGCGGCAACCCCATTAACACCCTGAATGCATTTTCGTGTTACGCGCAGAGTCACTACATGACGCTGGCAGAATAGTCGACATCGCCTCAGTTTCCAAAGAAAAGAAAATTGCTCTAAGTAGATGAACATTTTTTGGTTTTCTCACAAACAGTCGGAAAGCCTAATCAGGCAATAATGTCTCCTCTAAAAACAAAACAATCAACCATCTAAACAATCTACGGACACAACATTATATGAAATCCACACGGTAAGTCATACGTGGCTCCTTTAAAGCAATTACTTCACAGTAACTTGCAGCTTATGACGTATCGTTCGCCCGTCCTAGCTAAGCGTTCAAAACTCGGTTACAACTTTGACATTAACATATTTCAGAGACTTCACAAAACCAGATCAGTTGCCACTCGGGAACATAGTAAAAGATAGTCTAGTCCAATGCACTGCTTCCGTAGCTATTTTCGCTTTAAATCCCTGGGAATTAAAAGAAGTTAGGTGTCCAAAGGTATTTTTCAGCAAAACGAACGCGGAATTTTAAGCGCGTTTTACGACAACGACCCTAGCATTGTTCGGCTAATAGTACTGTTTAGAGCGGAAATTCTGGTATTTTAAAACTGTGTGACGCCCACGTTCCGGTTTCATTTTAAACAGATTTTCAGACTTGGAGTAATACCTTTAAATAGATTTAATTTATGATGGGTTTGTTGTTCGGGTATGTTTATGTGTATTGAAGTTATTCCGCGTACTTACTGTACTTAATGAAATTAATGACTGATCCTGGTGTCTTTTCATAAAATTACAAATACACAAAAAGTCATGAGTTTGTATATGTATGTATGCAGTTATATTAATTTGTTGATTCTGTAGTCCAACTGGATCACTTTTCCAATCTTATAATGATGTCTTGGGTCGCGCGTTTAATCTCATGAACGATCCCGTGCGTTAGTAAGTTCATAATTCAAAATATGGGGCCTTATCACACTAGCGAGTTGCGAGCGAGTGGGAAGCGGGGCGAATGCGCAGCGAGCTCGCAACGAGTTCACGGTGTGCGATCCGCGTTTTATACAGTAGTTCATTTGGTTCTTCTTCAGCGTGTTCGTCGTGCACACGGTGCAAACTCGCGACGAGAACGCTGCGCATTCGCCCCGCTTTCCATTTACTCGCAATTCGCTAGTGTGATAGGGCTCTTATAGTTAAACACGTCCTAACCTGTTGTCCCCAGATTCTCTTGGTCACCTGATACTCAAAAAACCGGCCAAGCGTCAGTCGGAGTCGCACAAGAAGGGTTCCGTATCATCATAGTAGGGGAGCCACCTTTAATTTTTAATTTTGTTACTTATTGCTATTGCGGCAACAGAAATACATCAACTGTGAAAATTTCAACTGTCTAGCTATCACGTTTCATGAGCTACAGCGTAGTGATAGACAGACAGACGTACAGTGAAGTCTTAATACCTAATAGGGTCCCGCTTTACTTTGGGTACGGAACTCTAAAAAATTATAATACGTTTTCGTGAAAAGGTATCTTTCTAACAGACAGAGTTACTTTCACTGTTATAAAATTTCGTATGAATGTGATTAAACGTGCATCCCAGCATCTCTACCGAGGAGCTCGTAGCTAAGTAATATCAGCCGCTCGGTCGATCTTTAGGTTAAGCCGTGCTTGCTTAGGTTGGTCTGTGGATGGATGACCAGCCTTACATACTAAGTTTCCTCCGTGCCTCGGATGTCTTTTGTAGATCTTTGACAGTCATTACAGGTAATCAGTGGCGATTGTTATTTTTGTTGTTTTGTGTCTAGTGTGTCTAGAATATCTTAAATACTTTAATATGTTAAAAGTTCTTTGTAGTATGTAGGTATAATTATAATTGTTATTTTTGTTGTTTTGTGTCTAGTTAATTAAAATTAGAAACAGGTATTAAGTATAGTTTGTTTTTATTAATATTTGCATGCTATTTTTATGGCGAAATGTGTCATCGCACTACAAGTTTTTTACCAGCTTTTGTACCACATTTACTGCAAATAAATTATTTTGACTTTGGCTTTGACTAAAAAGTCTGACAACCAGTCTTACCAAGGGGTATCTTATAACCCAGTACTAACTGGGTGCTGGAGGTCAGATAGGCAGTCGCTCCATGTAAAATACTGATATTCAGCTGCATCCGGTAGACTAGAAGCCGACCCCAACATAGTCGGGAAAAGGCTAGGCAGATGATGTGCTTAAGCGTGTGTTTTCTTTAGTTCTTTTTTAAAATGCTCCACATTTAAAAAGATGACTAAAGAAAACATACGCTTAAGGGGTCGGCGGAGCAAGCGTCTTCCATACAAACGTAATACCAAAATAATTTGTAAATCAAACATATTCATACGGTAGTGTGTATTTATTTCGATTGGATTACAGAATATCTAGGTTCCTAAATATATATTTTGAATGGAAACTGATTTAAACAAGAGTTATGTAAAAACCGCCCCTAAGACGACCCACTGACCGAAAAATAAGTTTTCTATAGAAATTTTTAAATTCCTCATAACTCTTGTTTAAATCAGTGTCCATTCAAAAAATACATTTGGGAACCTAGATATTCTGTAATCCAATCGAAATAAATACACACGACCGTAAGTGTTGGATTTCGTATTTATTCATAATTTTCACTGTAGGGTAGAAGTAAAACTGACTTGCAAACTACGTCACTATCCTATGGTATCCCATCCTTTTCCCACATGCACACCTGGACTATCGCTGTCCTTGTCACCGCCGACGGTGACTGTGTGAAAAATTGAAGACTATATCGGCCACTTGAACGAGAGTAGCCTTACTGTGGCTTTACTAAGAACATACTCCCTTATTAATTTGCCGCCAGTGCAATTACAAACTATTATCTAAAACACTGAAAAGTGCGTGCTTATTTGTGGTGAAAGGCGGCTGTGCGCCCCCTCGTGCGCTGCCCCTAAATACAGCAAGGACTCGAACCCCCTGCCGACCGACGCGGAGGACAGATTGAAGACGGCGAATCTTATACAGGTCAGTGGTGCTGCATGTTTCCTGCCAAATTCCTCTGTCCATATTTACAAGCTCGTCGTCCTAATTTCGTGTCGCATTTTCAAGGTCTGACCTACCACCTACGTACTTTTCAACCCCCGCAAAATACAGTCCACTATATATCATCAAACCAGCTCCCTGCGTCTGGGATAAACGCTAAGAATTTATATTGCCGCCCAAGTAACTGGTGTAAGGCGCCACCAGTAAGAATGTGTTTGATTTACAAATTATTTTGGTATTACGTTTGTATGAAATACGCATGCTCCGCAGGTCCCTTAAGTTCCAGACTTCGCCACTTCCACCACATCGTCGTCGATGGCAGTGCGAAGGTTACTTCGGCCGCATGTTTTGGGCTAATAGGACAGGATAGGAAGTGGAGCATAGTTTGTGACACAGCTCCATATAACTAACCCGCTGCTATTTCATTGAGGTAGTCCCTTCCTTGTTTGGTCTTCGGAGACGAACTACATTAAGGGTGTAAAAAACCTCTTAACGAAGCCGAAAGGCGCTCTTTCTCCTTGTCATTGCCTTAATTTTTTTGTTCCACACCATGCCTGGGAACCTTCTAGTTACGGAGAAATTGGAGGTCAAAGTTACAATTTTTTTTTTAACACACCTTTTTATTGTAAGATTATTACTATAAACAACTACACGACCCCCGTAATATTCACTTCATCCATCAGCACAATGTTTTGAGTTACATTGAGTTCTGTCACAAAACAAGATTTTTCATCCTAAAAAAAATCAAGTTTCCCAGCTAAAAAATTGTGCGAAAGTTACTTAGTTTGATGTACAGAATGCTTGGTTAACGGCTTCGTGATGAGGTGGTGTACACCCTGTAAACCACCATATATTATTAATTATAACATTTTCAAAAATTTCGATTTGCGATTACAGATTTTGGAAAAATTATACAGTCGGCAAGAGAAAAACTAACTACATAGAGACTTTTTCATGCCAATTGTCTAATATAATACAATTACAGTATTTATATGTTGGTGTTATTTACATCATTTTAAATAAATAAATAATAATGAATAAATATCAGAAACCTTTACGGGACTAACTGAGGTTTTGTTTTAGTAGGTACTACAAAAGCCAGAAATCGCATACACTTTTCCTATACATTTAGAAGGTAGGTAACTCTCTTGACAGCGTTTTCTTGTAGCAACAAAAGAAAGATTTTCAGCTGTGTCCAGTTAGGCTAGAACTAACTCCAAAATAGTTGGCAGATGATGACGTATGAATGTATATAACGTGTTATCGAGATTTACGAAACCATTTTATTTATTGAAAATACCGATACAATTCGCCGACTATTTAGATCTTTACGTTCGAGTTAAAGATACTGATGTTACACTACCATTAAACGGATGATTCGGAAACACAAACAAAGGACACTTAAGACGTTACTGTGCATGTCATTTTCACAGTAAAATAATGCTGAGACTGCTTTTATTACAATACTAAAGCACAAACACTAACCTGAAATGTTTCTGTCACACATTCGAATTACAACTCTGTAGCTTTGAAAGTGAGTCTGAAATTCCTTTGTGAGTAACTTTTGAATCTTGGATATTACACTGTCAACGACGATGCAGGTAGTTTCGGCAGTGATAATAACATCAAGTTGACGTGAAGGCTAGACAGATATAAAGGACATGGTCTTTGAAACGGACATTACCATATCAGACTTAGTTGTAAGCTGCGCGATGGTCGTTTTGTATGTGATGATGATAATTAAACAAAATTTCATAATTTAGTTTTTTAAACAAAATTTCATAATTTAGTTTTATTGATGTATATAATGTAATATATAATCTACTAATTTTATCTCTAATTTTATCTATTAAATACGTCTGATGAAAATAACTTAATTTTATTTAATTTTAAATCGTCTTACAGTTCTAAAATCTACACCACTACACCACTACATCTACATGCACACCCCCATGTACCAACTTCTCCTTTCTCTGTCACACACTTTTGTTGTTACCACTAAATTCTACGAGTATCAATCCGCCATGTGTGTATTTCTCATCTGTCATAATATTATTTATTATATTTAGGGTGTGATACAGAACATCATCATATCATGATTCTCATCATTATCATTCTCATCATCATCAGGCTCGGCGCAGCATGTCTTCATACTTGTGTATAAATTAAAATTACCATACAAAATTCCAAACCCAAATTCCATTTTTTTTTTTTTTAATAAGGTCATGCAGTTTAAAAAATAATAAGCTGTCCCATACAATTGGGTTAATTAGGTGTTAGACCAAGTGATATGGAACAACTGTTAATTTTTTCATTACTACTAATTTAATCACGCATTTCTGAAACTGGCTGTATTATACGAGTATTTCATTGCTCTATGCTATGTCCTTTTCTCAATACTGATCCAATGTCCTGAGTGCGGCTTCAGCATGGAATCCATTTGTAATCGCAACTGAGTGATGTCAGATTTGATCCTGTAGTGACGCAAAATGTGGGCCAGTATCGTCTTCATCGTCATCATTGCGTAGGTTTTACCTGAAATAACACCATATTTATGTCAAATGTTTTTCACGGTCAATGTCTTTGAGACTTTATCTTTTTTAGGGTTCCGTAGTCAACTAGGAACCCTTATAGTTTCGCCATGTCTGTCTGTCCGTCCTCGCTTAATCTCTGTGACCGTTAGCACTAGAAAGCTGAA
Source organism: Xestia ashworthii (assembly GCA_950022955.1). Classification (NCBI taxonomy): domain Eukaryota; kingdom Metazoa; phylum Arthropoda; class Insecta; order Lepidoptera; family Noctuidae; genus Xestia; species Xestia ashworthii. Next base: position 11,856,776 of record OX465570.1, on the reverse strand, counting down.
AGGTACCAATATGTGTATCAATCACGCCGACAAAGTGGTAAAAAGAAAATTGGAAAAAAATGTTTTATTAGTTAAAAAAAACTCCCCACTTTACATATAGGGGGCTATATGTAAAGTGGGAAGTGATTTTTTTTTAAATTCTAGATCAAAGTGTGAAATAATGTATTTTTTCAGAATTTAAATCCATGCTATCTGATCTACGAATAAAATACAATAAAATCGACGTTAATCTGAATAACCATAATCAAAATCAATCAATCCCCAATCACGACAACCTCCTTAAGCGCTTCACTGACATGTTTTATTATTTGTGTGAGGTGATCCTTATTTTCAGTTGGACACTGGGGCACATTTCTCAACTCTATAGTGGTGGACTTGGCTTTCGTTTCCAAAAAAAACATTTTCTGTTCGAGCAATTCAACCCTACGTACTTTATAAGTGGAATTTTTCTTTTTAATTTCAGTCATGTTTTCCAGTACTTTAGTTTTGGTTGGTTTAGATGGAGTGCGTGAAATTATATTATATTAATGGTTAGTATGAATTGAATTAATAAACTCCAATTTTAATAATAACTAAATTCTTCGTCTCAAGTGTGCAAATTGGATATTTTTGATTCTCGGTCACCAAAATGTCATAAACTTTCGGAGTCAGCACTACTGCCATCAACACTACTGTCGGGGGCACTAGCACTTCACCTCAGGCGTCTACGAAAATGTCTTCCTTTAAAACGATTTTCTAAGCTGGTAACTTCGTGCACCAAGGTTAAAAATAAAGTGTTGCGCAACAGATGTTACTCTGTGATGTTTCTGTTAATCCCATGAGTCATCCACAAATTATAAGATAACCGTGTGTTTTGGGCAAAAGTAAACAAATTTGAATCTGTAGATCGTTGATTATTCGTCTTCTGTCGACTGAGCAAAAATGTGCTTACTCAAGTCATGAGCGAGGTAAATGAGTGGAGGTGCCTTCTCTTAAAGCCAGAAGAGCTGACTATTTTATCGCGAGAGCAAAACGTACATAACAAAAAAATAGTTTGAGACATACCGATACAATTTCGTTTTCCCAAACTGAAGGCAGCAAACGCGCCTGGGTTTTCAGGCATTCTGCTAGGATCCAGCCAGCGTTCCGGGTCAAACACTTTTGCGTCAGGACCCCATATCGGATGCCTGTGGATCCCGTGAAACAACATCCAGCAGCTCCTACCGGCTGATAGGGTGTAGTTTTCTATGGAAGTCACGCAGGTGATTAACCGATGCGTTGGCAAAAGTAATTGAAAAATTGTAGCGCTATTACTTTCATGACTAAAACATTTTTAATTCTTAAATATTCACTAAGGCCTTATACACGAAGTCATCGGCGGCGGCGCAGCGGTGGCGGCGCGGCGGCGGTGCGGCGCGTTCCAATGCATCCATTTATATGGAGCTGTTCACGAAGTCAGCGCAGGCGCGCTCCCTGAGGACGGTATGCTAGAAACCGCGCCCGCGCCGTGGCCGCACCACCACCGCTGGCTTTGTGTACGAGGCCTAAGATTGGCAGCATTATCGACTGAGCAAGATCTTGAACTTACTAAGTTTAACATCCGTTTCCGGTCTCCTGAGCCCTAATGGCGCGACGGCGTAATGCCTCATGGTCTCCTTCAGAAACGCCTCCATGTACACCAATTTTGACAGGTCGATCTTTTCTACGTCTCTATCATTTCCCAGAACTTCTTGTAATCTGAAATGATGTATAATTAAATTATGACACAGTGAAAACAGCTAATCAGTCAAAACTACTCTAAAAATATCTAAAATTTACTTAGTGACTTATTAGATTGTTAGGTTTTTTTGGTTTAATTCTAGGACTAGGTAGTTACAACTGAAACACACTTTAGTATGTTTGTTTTAACAATATGTTTTTAAGGACGCATACACGTAGAAGCCACTGCATGCCGGCGCCGACCTGTCAGCACTTATCGACACCAATCCGCGCTGGCAGTCGGCGCAGGCAGGGCAGGGTATACTTTGTGATAAGCACCGACAATTTCTGACGGCATAAGTAGGTCCAAACTTATCGGCGACCTGCTAGCGCTTCTACGTGTAAACGCACTTATGCAGAAAACACATTTTAACTTCATAAGGATTTTGACTGACACCAGTCAAAAGTGGTTTTAACCGATTAACAGTTTTGACTGTAACATACAGGGTGTAAACCACCTCATCACAAATCCGTTAACCAAGCATTCTGTACATCAAACTAAGTAACTTTTCGCAAAAAATATTGCTGGGAAGCAACTTTTTTTGAGGTTATAAATCATGTTTTGTGGTAGAACTCAATGTAACGCACTTAAAACATTGTGCTGATGGATGGATTGAATAGTACGGGGGTCGTGAAGGTGTGAAAAGTCTGACAAAAAAAACTTGTATTAAAAAAAAAAAACTTGTCAAAAAGTCGTAACTTTGACCCCCCATATCTCCGTAACTAGAAGGTTCCCAGGTATGGTGTAGAACAAAAAAATCAGCGCAATGATGGGGAGAACAAGTGCCTTTCGGTTTCGTGAAGAGGTGTTTTACACCCTTTATACACTGAGAGTCTAAATGGTCCAAAAGCTTAAGGTCGCTCAACGCGCTGTGCAGCTGCCTATGCTGGGAGTGTCTTTGCATGATTAGATCCGAAATTAAATAATCCGGCAAGAACGGGAGTTACCCACTTAGCTTACAAGTCAAGCCAGCTATGTTACCAGCATACTATTACTACATAGTATGGTGGTCGTATCTATCGAAGTATTGAAGGTCAATGGAGCAATCGAGTCCTGGAGTGGAGATCGCGTATCGGCAAAGCATTTAGTTATGTTTAGTTTTCCAGCTAGAAGGACGATCATCTGCCTAGCCTTTTCCCAACATTGTTGAGGTCGGCTTCCAGTCAAATGCAACTGAATACATGGAGGGATTGCCAATCTGACCCCCACAACCGAATAAGTACTGGGTAATAATTGTGATACCCCATTAAGCATGGTTGTCAGATTTTCGGGTCTGTAATGGGTGTCCATACTCATACCCCGACTTAACAAAGCAAGCGCAGCTTCTTTTGAAGATCGACCCAAGCAGCTGCTATTATTTTGCCACCAGCTTCCAGCTAGATGGACTAACGACCTTAAAAAGGTGGTTGGTTTAGATTGGATGCAAAAGTGGGAGGCAGGGTGTAAGTTGGGACAATCATAACTCAAGCTGTAGAATGCGATAACTATGGTGAATTGATAATACGTTCCTGACAGTGTTTTACAAATTATGATTGAAGACTACACGCGCTTTATATGGTCAGACTGTCCATCCTCGACAGACGAGGTATTGATAGCAATAATTAGTTCGAGTTCTTACTCAGAATACATTTTCTCCTGAGTTTCAGGGTAAGACCCCAAAAACAGCGTGGCGTACACAAGTTCAGTAGTCGTTGCATCTTGGCCGGCGACTAATATAGTGTCAATATGGTTTCTGATCTGTTTGTCAGTGAAAGCACCCTTCTCAGCTGCTAGCTCGAGGAGTATGTCTATGAAGGGCTTGAAGTTTCTTCCTTAAAAAAAATAACAACGTCAATAGCAAAATCTCGTTAATTTCATTAAAAGGTAAGAAAGGCATGTCGCGGAAATGACAATGTTATGGGGATATGTGGTGTTACGCGAATGGATAAATAAAATAAGAAATGAGTACATAAGGGGAGGTCTGAAAGTGTGGCCAGTGACTGAAAAGTTGTGTGGTAATCGATATTGTCGTTGTCTGAGCAAGTAGCGAAATCATAGCTGAGTTTTCGATAGTTAGTACCGCATCGCTCGATAGATGGCAGCACAGGAAAAATTAGAAGTCGCTATGGTTTCGTTACATGCATTTGGTTGGGTCCGGAGGAACATTTTTATTTTGTGAGCAGCGCACCTACCGGAATTAGTTGTCACTAATTATTAATATACGGGTTGTGAAGTATTTCGGTGTGGTATTATTTACGATCCCTCTCCAAGTCGACCCTCGAATATACATGGTCCTTGTCGAGTCGGATACGGCCGCGAGTGTTTTGGTGATCACCGGTGGTGGTAGTGATTGCCACCCTACGCGTCGTTACTGGGCAGTGGATCGCTGTCCAGATCAGCCCCTTCAGCGGGTACCAGGTGAAAGGTGCCCAGGAGTTGGAGGTGGAGCCGGGTGGAACTGGAGCCAGAGCAGAGGAGCAGCCGGTTGGAGCCAAGGCAGTCTGGACTGGCTGTGACACCCTGGAGGAGCAGCACGCGCGGGGAGGTGAAGCGGACCTTAGTAAGCGGCTAAGCAGAGGGCGTCACTTGTAAGGTGCAAGTGTCGATCATCAGTGTGAGTGAGTGAATAATTGTGAAGAAAAATCGTGAGTACATTTAAATAATAATCTAAAAAGTGCATTTCTGTTTACCTCGGACTTGTAAAATATTTCCGTTAAAAGTGGTTGGAACGGGGAACCTATGCCCAAATTCCATAAAAAAAACAATTCTCAAACACTTGTAAAAATTTAAAAATCGTGATCGTGACTGAAGTTTGTTGGAGATAAATTTGAAGAAGTTTGAAGTGTTTAGAGACATTATATCTATCATAAAAGTCTTTTATTTTTAAAGTGTTGCTATTTGTATTTCCTATTGTATTTGTTGTTATTGTTTATAAACATGGATGCCTATAATGATATTCAGGATGACATTAAGTCCAAAATTGTAAAAGCTACAATTAATTTTAAGAAGTGTCCAAAGGATCGACTTACGGTCTCATACATAGAAACACGTTTGGAAAGTTTGGAACAACATTGGAATATGTTTTACACTACGCACTTAAAAATAATTAGCGAAATTAAACGATCTGATTTATATAGTTCAAACTATCACAAAGATTGTGTGTATGATGAGGTAGAAGAAATATATTTGCTACACAAAAGTGATCTTAAAGAAATGTTATGTGCAGGTAAAACGGTACAATATAGCGATACACATAGTAGTTCAGGAAATAGTAAGGAAGTTTCTAATTTTAAATTACCGGAAGTAAAAATTCCTGTGTTCTCTGGTAAATACCTCGAGTGGCAGACCTTTCGGGATTTATTTGTCGGGTTAATTCATAATAATAAAAGGCTGGATGATGCACAAAAAATGTATTATCTCAAGGGGTATTTGACGGGAGACGCAGAACACTTGTTGAGAAATGTAAATGTTACTTCCGATAATTATCAGGCAAGCTGGAAAAAGTTAGAATCGATGTATAATAACAAAAGATTTATGGCAAATGGTATTTTAAAACGATTATTCGCTCAAAGGGTTTTAACGGTAGAATCGGCTACGGATATTAAAAGGTTAATCAGCACTACATCGGACTGTTTGGGGTCATTACAAAATTTAGGTATTGATGTGGCGTCCTGGGATATCTTGATAATTCATGTAGTTAGTTCAAAATTAGATAAAGATACCAGAAAAGCCTGGGAATTACATGCAGCTTCCGATCCCACAGATGATTTGTCTACGTTTAAACAGTTTAGTGACTTTTTAACAAGTCGCTTCCGCGGTTTGGAAAATCTGGATGGCAAAATAGATAGAAACCCTAAAACCACACAGTCATTTCATGTATCAAAAGACAAACAAAGTGTTACTTGTGCATATTGTTCAGCCGATCATCGAATTTCATCTTGTCCAAAGTTTTCTAAAGAATCTGTTGATAGTCGTCGAAATATTGTACAAGAAAAGAATTTATGCTTTATTTGCCTAAATAGTAACCACTCTGCTAGGTTCTGCAAAAACACTCACAGGTGCCAGGTGTGTAAACGCCGCCACCATTCTTTGTTACATCCAACGGGTGGGTCGGCATCAGTTATTGGTGAGGGTAGTTCGGCTGCTCGCGAGGGAACCTCATCGATGGCTAATGAGGAAAAAGATGTTGCCGCGCAAGCGGAGGATAAACCACTAGTCGCATGTCTTTCGACAGGAAATAACAAACAAGCGGTGTTATTAAGCACAGCCTTATTAAAGGCTGAGTCAAAACATGGGACTTACCGGGTAGTAAGGGCGTTGCTGGATCAGGGATCACAGGGATCCTTTGTAACGGAATCCATGGTCCAGTATTTGGGTTTGAAGAAAATACCTTCAAAAAATACGGTGGTGGGTGTGGGTGGAGATAAAAGTACTACGTCGACTGCCAAAGTAGTTGTCACGATTGGCTCAAGAATAGATCCAACGTTCAAACTGCAGGTAAACGCTTACGTTCTGAAATCGGTTACGGCTTTTCTCCCGTCTACTAAGGTATCAAGGGTAGAATGGGTAGACTTAATCGATACCGAGTTGGCAGATCCGGAATATTTCAGGCCTAATAAAATTGATATTTTATTGGGTGCTGATATATACAGCCAGGTTATTCGGGACGGGGTAAAGAAGAACTCAAGCGGGACGCTCTTAGCGCAGGGCACCGCTTTAGGCTGGATATTGTCGGGGGCAGTCGAAGTGGACAGTGGTCCTAATATCCACTCACATATAACCGTGATGCATTCTAGTGTCAAAGATGATGATCTGTTAAGAAAATTTTGGGAATTAGAGGCGGAACCATCGGCAAAAAGGATGCTCACGGAGGATGAAGTCAAATGTGAACAATTGTTTACGACTTCTACATTGCGGAATGAAGATGGTAGATACATCGTACGATTGCCGTTGCGGGATGCAAAGCTGGTTGGCAAGTTTGGCGAGTCAAAGAGTATAGCTGAAAAAAGATTTAAAAGCTTAGAATTAAAATTAGGAAGGGATAATCAATTAAAACAAGATTACAAAAAGGTTATACATGAATATTTAGAATTACAACATATGGAAAAGGTATCACAGGATAAAATAAAAATTCAAGAAGCCATATACTTACCACACCACGCCGTCGTCCGCGCGGATAAGGATACTACAAAGGTGCGAGTCGTATTCGATGCCTCCTGTAAAGGTTCAAATGGAATGTCACTTAACGACAATTTATTGATTGGACCCACCTTGCAGGCAGAACTTCGGCATATTATAATGCGTTGGAGATCCTATAAGATATGTTTAGTTGCCGATATCATTAAAATGTATCGACAAGTTTTGGTGGACCGCAAAGACACGATATTCCAACGCATACTTTGGAGGGATAGTCCTGAAAAGAAAATAGAAGAGTACGAGCTGAAGACGGTGACATTCGGTACTGCATCAGCACCGTATTTGGCAGTTCGTGCACTTCACCAAGTGGCATATGACGAGTGTGAAGATCGTCCTGAAATAAAGAAGATAATTTTAAATGACTTTTACATGGACGATTTGATGACTGGAGCTGAAAACATAGAAAAGGGCATCAAAATCTTCACAGAAATGAATGATACTTTGAGTAAAGGCGGATTTAAGTTGCAAAAGTGGATGAGCAACAGTAAAGAATTATTAAATATTGTACGAGATAAGAATGGATCTACAGATGAAGAGCTAAGAATAAAAATGGATGATATAACTAAAATATTGGGACTTACATGGAATTCAAGCGAAGACTTCTTCCAATACTCTCTGGAACTCCCGACGATTACTGGACCTGTAACAAAAAGAAAAATTATTTCTGAAATATCGCGTTTGTTTGACCCTCTGGGGTGGTTAGCGCCTAGCATAATATTATCTAAAATATATATACAGAAATTGTGGTTAGCAGGGTTAGATTGGGATCAAGAAATTCCAAGCAATTTAGAACAAGAATGGAGTACTTACCATCATAGCTTGGCTTCTCTGGTTCATATTAAAATTCCTCGATGGTTACACACTGGTCCAAATATCATGAAGTCAGAGTTACACGGATTTTCAGACGCATCAAAGTTAGCGTATGCAGCAGTCGTTTACCTTAGAGTGGTGGATAATTCGGGAAATGTTCATACGTCGCTAATAACAGCCAAAACAAAGGTAGCACCTATAAAACAAGTGTCTATCCCAAGACTGGAACTCTGTGGAGCAGTTTTAGTCACTAAACTAATAGCGGAAGTAGGTGAAGTTATGGGTATACCAAAGGCTGATTGGCATGCATGGACCGACAGTGAAGTAGTATTGGCATGGTTAAATTGTCATCCATGCCGCTGGAAAACATTTGTAGCCAATCGGGTTTCTGATATTCTAACCACATTAGATACGTATCACTGGGCACATGTGTCAACTAAGCAAAATCCAGCAGATTGTGCTTCGCGGGGTGTTGCTCCTTCAGAACTTGTAGGTACCTCTATATGGTGGGAAGGGCCGAGCTTCCTAAAGGATCCGGATGTCGAATACAAAAGGCCCAAACATCTTGTTACGCGATTAGAAGAAATCAAGGTACACACATCTACGTTGGATGTGACCTTTTGGAACAGATTTTCGACACTGCCAAGAATGATCCGAGTTATAGCGTATTGTCGCCGGTTTTTAAGACTACGAAGGCAAGGAATCAGGCAGAAACATTTGAGTAAGCAAGAACTGGAAGAGGCAACAGAGATATGTATAAAGAAATGTCAAGAAGAAGGGTTCGCCAATGAATTAGAAGAATTGAATAATCAGAAATATCAGGGAAAGGGGAGTCTAAAATCATTAAATATATTTTTGGATTCTAAGGGAATCATAAGAGTTGGAGGGCGGCTCGAGATGTCCCAATTAAATTATGACAGAGTTCACCCCATTTTGATCCCGAAAGAGTCGTTTCTCACAAGACTCCTAATTGCCGATGCACATCAGAAAACCATGCATGGTGGTCCGCAATTTGTGATAACCTATTTGCGGTCCAAATATTGGATTATAGGAGTTAAGCTTTTAGTTAAAAAGCATGTAAGGGAATGTGTTAAATGCCTGAGACATGCATCTAAGGTTAGAACACAATTAATGGGACAACTACCTTCGGCACGGGTTACACCCAATAAGCCATTTCTGTGTAGTGGAGTGGATTACGCGGGCCCCATTAATATTAGGGTTTCAAAAGGTCGAGGTAACAAATCTTACAAGGGCTACATAGCATTGTTCATATGCATGTCTACGAGAGCAGTGCATTTAGAAGCGGTCAGTGAACTGAGTACAAAGGGTTTTCTGGCTGCGTTCAAGAGATTTGTGGCAAGGCGGGGTCGATGTGCTGAATTGCACAGCGACAATGGCACAAATTTCGTGGGAGCAGCACGAGAATTACGGCATTTATTCACGGAAGAAAAATCCAATTTGAATTTAGAATTAGCAGACGAGCTTGCCACCAATGGTACTGAGTGGCACTTTATCCCTCCACACTCGCCAAACTTTGGGGGTCTTTGGGAGGCAGGGATAAAGTCCACAAAATATCACCTTAAGAGGGTGGTAGGAGACTCCACGCTAACCTATGAAGAAATTGCGACGGTGTTGGCTCAAATAGAAGCATGCCTTAATTCGAGACCATTATCCTATGTCGAGGATCAAGATAAGTTAATGATTTTAACTCCAGGTCATTTTCTGGTGGGGGAACCACTCGTTGTACCTCCAGACTCTAATTATGAAGGATGTAATACTAGTACTAGTAGTTTGCAACGATGGCAACTCCACCAGAGAATGATGCAGGATTTCTGGCGTCGATGGTCGCACGACTACCTTCACCAATTCTTGCAGAGACATAAGTGGGCTTACAAAACCCCGGAACCATCCATTGGTGAAGTGGTCCTAGTGAAGGAAGATAATTTGCCCCCTGGCAAGTGGTTACTAGGTAGGATTACAGCAAAACATCTGGGATCAGATGGTGTTACCCGGGTTGTTACGTTACGCACACAGTCGTCTACTATAAAAAGACCGACGTCCAAATTATGTGTGCTCCCTGTAACCGATTGAACTTGTAACTTTAGTCTTAAACAATACACCTTAGGTTATATTTTTGTTAATTGTTAGTATAGTTAAGGCTTAGATGTAATGACTTCGTTGTTAAGTTGGCTAAGCTTCTCACCAATGACATTGACACACCCATGTTCAACCAATTCAAATTATTTTGTCACGGTGGGCGGTGTTGAAGGACATTGGGCAGTATGTCCTTGGTGGGCGGTATGTCTGAGCAAGTAGCGAAATCATAGCTGAGTTTTCGATAGTTAGTACCGCATCGCTCGATAGATGGCAGCACAGGAAAAATTAGAAGTCGCTATGGTTTCGTTACATGCATTTGGTTGGGTCCGGAGGAACATTTTTATTTTGTGAGCAGCGCACCTACCGGAATTAGTTGTCACTAATTATTAATATACGGGTTGTGAAGTATTTCGGTGTGGTATTATTTACGATCCCTCTCCAAGTCGACCCTCGAATATACAGTCGTGGTATGGGCATGTGATGAGAAGGAATGAGGAAAATGTCGTCAGGAAAGTTTTGAGTATGAATGTGGATGGGTATATGAGTAGAGGAAGGTCAAAGTAACGATGGATGGGCTGTATTAAACATGATATGACAAGAAAAGAAGTGTCTGATGAGATGACGAAAAATAGAGAAGTAAGAAAGAAGAAGATTACTGCACCGACCCCAAATGAATTAGAATAAGGAATAAAGAATGATGATGGTAAGAAGGATTCTAGTTTGAAGAATCTTTACCTGGTTCACTATATTCAGTGCGTGTATTATTTTCATATAACTTTGATTTTCTTCTTCGTAGGACCTGTAAATTATTTAAGTAAGAACTTAGTATTATTTATATCTGGTTAAATGTTTGTGAATTTTCCATCAAAATCAGGCAGGAGAGTCTTTTGTCCATTTTATGCAATTCCTACGCCCATTTGAAACATTCGCCCTGTATTTTTGGTATTAGGTTAATTGTGTTTTTAGGTTTAAGGTTTTATCGTTGCATAATTAGGTAAGTTTCTGAAAGGCACGCAAACTTAGATTAATCTTTCTTTGATTATTTGAGAACATAAAGATAGGAAATCTAAACATGAGACCGTTCCACCTCTTAAAGAAGTATTATTTTAAGTTACTTCAGCGTAGAAAATAAATGGGGATGTGTAGGACATATTATAGCTCCAACATTTTCAATAATAATATTGCTACAAGAAGTGGTAGTACCGCCCTGGATTTTAAACATTCTTAGTAGTTCTGTCTTGTTACCGTGTCCGACATATTGTGCAGTATCTTCAGACAAGCATCTTGCTTCTTCTTGAGCCTGCTCCATGCAAAGGTGCAGTCAAAGTGCCACCACAACTTAAGGAACCGTTCTCCAATAGTGTCAAACATCGTGTCCGAGGCTTCAAAATATTCATTGTTGAGGTTTGGATCCGAAAAATCCACTCCTAGTACCGTGACTGGAAACAATACAACCGTTTTTTTAATAAATGCTTCACGCTTTGATGAGGTTTAACGGCTCGGCCACGAGTTACGGAGAAAACAATAAAAAAAAATTGCTTTCAACTAAGTACGCCCAAGCAAGCTCGCGCGCAAGGCTTGAGGTGACATTAGTGTCGGCAAAAGTTGAAAAATTAACATCATACTTACTGCAAATAGTCTCCAAAGCATTATTTCGTACGATTGACCAGTGAGTAAAGGGTCCTTTTCCAACCTCTTTGTCAAACTCTTTCACAATCTTTCTGGCCTGGCTATTGAAGACGCCCATGAACGTATCTAGTAATGACTGGCTGAACGCTGGGTTCAGTAGCCTTCGGTGAGCCTTCCAGATCGGATCTGAAAAATGCAGTCATAACTCGTGATATGCGTGCAAAAGAAGTTGCGGCAGTAAACGAATCTAATGAGAACTCTTTAGGAAATGTAATATCAAGTCATAAGTCACATAACCAGCCGTTGAACTTACTCGTAACTTTTCATTATTTTTTTGGGTTAATAGTACTGTACATTATTGATTTAAGTAAAAAAAAATACATGCATATTCCCTATTGTCGAAGCTATGAGTCAAACATAGGTTATGACGGGCTAAATAATAAAAGCGAATAAGCAACTTACATCTCGCAAAGACCAAACCATCGCCTAGCCAGGCCTCAGCAAATCTGTAGTAAGGGTCCTTTTCAAGGGACGCATTTGATAACGTAAGACAATCGTCCGGGTCGGTGATAACTGCCAAATAATATTCGAGTTAATAAAGCACGTGTCAAAGGTCAGAGAGGGGTGCTAATATTTGGATGTGGTATAAATAGACCATAAAACTATACCACGTTCTCTATGGGACCAACATCGTAAATGTCGTAAATACATGATGTTATTTTCTCGAATTTTAGGCGGTTCGGTATCCGAGTGTGGTAAACGAATTTTTGAAAATATGTGAATGCAGATTTGTCTCTTTTGAAAAATAAAGGAACGTTTGTATCTGCAGTTGCAGTTTGCGGTCTGCAGCTCGTCTCAGAAAGGAACCTTTAGGCTGCCAACAGACGGCCTGCATCGCAGCAACCGCGCGCAGTCGATATATTAAACTGCATACAGTTGTACGTTCGATTTCGTTCAGTCATGATATCAGCTATCAGTTTGTCGGTCGGCTGCAGTCTTGTGCAGCAACCGCATACAGCTAGTGTGCAGTTTAACTGCATGCACTCATTACATATTAATTGATGCTCGAGAAAATACTTAAGTCACTTAAAGAATAATTACCATACTGAGTTAGAGGTCCAATCTTGCATGATATGACTCCTCCCACGCTTGTGCAGTATGAGGCCACTTCTTCTAAAACGGACACTATACCTGCAATCGTAAAAAGGAAACCATTTAAGAAAAATCTTCAGGAATTACGAAGTTAAGATGCACTAGCTTTGTTCAATACCAAGATTAGTTTTTTTGAGACTTATTTTGAGACTTTACGCATGGTAAGTTTTATTCGAAAGTAAAACTATAAGATTCCTCCATGAATTATTTATTTCACATTGTGAGAGCTGGTGCCTGAAGTAGGTTTTAGAAAAAAAAACCTGTATTACAGGTCACCAGGCCCCACTTAGTGGCATCATAAATAAAAAGGCAGAAAGCATGTTTTTCTACTAAACAATTATAAACAAAAATAAATAATTGAAAGGGAAAAAAAAGAAATAAAACAAAATAACAAAACAAAACTAATCCTAGGATGTGTGTGAAGTGTGAAAGTGAAGGTGGATGGTGGTGCGTGTGTATGTGAATGGTTTTGAAAGTGTTGGTAGTTATTTGAGATCAAGTATTATGAAATTGGGTGGAGCAACTTTTCTGTGTCATCATAGGAAAGAGTTTTCAAAAATTCAGTTACTTTTTTCTTACATATTGGTTTGTGTAATGAATATATATTTTGGCTCTTGTTGATGATATTATATAGATAATCCCCTAGGTAGCAGAAAAATTTGTGGGACTGACGTAGACGGTAGAACTGTGTATTGCATACAGTACCCTTTCTTCGCTTATCTTTCAGTAGATCTAAATCATAAATTAGCTGCGAGTGCTTCTTAAGGACTGTATGCAGAACGAAAGTTTGTCTTATAGACAGTACATCCCACTTCTTATATAAGTCGACTGTTGGAAATCGGAAGGGAAGACCCGCAGCAACCTTAAGAATGGCCCGTTGAGCTCTTTCCGCCTCCATCAAGTGCGTTTTAGCAGCACCTCCCCAGGAGATGACACAGTAGTCAATAAGCGACTGACACAAGGCATAGTAGACCATCTTGATGGTACGACGGTCGGCTACATGTCTTAGACTCTTAAATATGTAAATGAGTTTGCGCAACCTCGTTACCAGTACGTCTATATGTGGTTTGAAGCAGAGGAATTGGTCCAAAATAACTCCAAGGTATTTAATGTTATCTGTCCTTTGAAGGGAGGGACAAACGCAAGGCTGTTGGGTTGACCAACACGTGTGAGCCGTGATTGACAATGAGCGTGGAGGTAGAACGTTTGACCGATGTGCAAATGCCACGTATTTGGTTTTTGTGACATTGAGAGTCAGCAAATTATTCCGCAACCATGCAACAAGCCCCTCAAGCCCCTCCTGAGCCACACCAAATACCCCATCCCAGCTATCACCACTAAAGAAGAGAGCAGTGTCATCAGCGAATGTAAAAATTTGACCATTACCAAGGTGAAGCTGGCACAGCTCGTTGATGTAGATCAAGAAGAGGGTCGGTCCGAGTATACTGCCCTGAGGCACTCCAAAGGTAACTGGCTCATCGTTACTCACCATACCATCAATTCTAACTTGCTGTTTCCGGTTAGATAGGTAGTCCTGGAATAATTTTAGTGGAAGACCCCGTACTCCCATATTTTCCATTTTTTGTAATAAGTGTGGGACAGAAACTGTGTCAAAAGCCAAGTCCAGAAACACCGCCAGACAATTTCTCTTCTTATCAAGATTCATTATGACCGAGCTAACCAGTTCATGTACCGCGTCATTGGTACATTTACCACGCCTGAACCCGAACTGGTAAGATGAAAGAAGGTTGTTAACCTCAAGGAACTTAATTAGCCGGTCATTCATAAGGCGCTCCAGAACTTTTGAGAGCGTTGGAAGAATAGAGATGGGTCTGAAGTTGTTGACACAGTCCCTGTCACCACCTTTGTGTATAGGTTTTAAAATAGCTAATTTAAACGCCTGTGGAAATGTCCCTGTAGATATGGCGAGGTTACAGATGTGGGTAACAGCGGGAGACAGCAAGTTTGCATACCTTTTCAGGAACCGGCCCGAGATTTGATCAATTCCGACAGCACAATCATCCCTTAATCCTTGAATGATTTGCAGGATCTCAGATTCGTCAGTAGGGAGCATGACCAAGGAATGAAGAGGACCAGTTTTCGCGTTATTATCAGCCTTGTTACTGAGAGGGAACGAACGAGAACTTATTTTCTCGGCTAGGTTGCGACCAACGTTTGCAAAATAACTATTGACCTCATTAATACTCTTGTCCGGATTGTCGCGTGAGATGAGACAGGAGGAATGATCTGTTGCCCTGTTGGATCCGCTAATCTGTTTTATAACATCCCATAGCTTCTTTTTGTTGCCACTTGCGTTCTCAATCTCTTTTTTTTCATAGTTTCTTTTAGCTTTCTTTAATAGTGAAGTGCAGAAGTTTCTATAACGTTTGTAAGTTGTGTGAAGGGTATCGTTATTTGGGTCCCTCTTCAACTTTTTATATAAATTATCCCTGTTGCGCATGCATTTTAAAAGCCCTTTTGTAATCCACGGCTTACTGATTTGTTTCCTTTTAGGTATTTTTACTACTTTGGAGTTATCTTTTATAGCCCTTGACAGACAACCTACTAGCAAGTCAGTTGCTTTATTTACATCGCTGCATTTTAGGATGTCTTGAAAATCTGAATTACGCAGGGCCGAGTCTAGGTTATCATAATCAATACGGTGACTAGTCTTATTTGAATACTCTAGCTGAGACTTGTCAGCAAGATCAAGGGTAATGGCCACACTCTCGTGATCAGTAATAGATGATTCGACTACAAGGCATGTAGCCCTCAATCTTGTCTTAACCATGATGTGATCCAGGCACGTTTTCCCATGGGTTGGTAGTACATGACCTGGGAGCATACAGTGACTAGCTAGGACATTAAGGTATTCGTGAGATCGTTTATCTGGGCTATTCATGACTATGTCTATGTTTATGTCACCGCAAAGTATTATATTTTTGTAGCTGCTTAGGGAATTGAGGAGTGCATCGAGGGCGTCAGTAAAGTTGCTAGTGTTATGTTGGCTGGGAGGGCGATAGATTCCAAGAATGCAAGTATCTGAATTTAATTTAAGTAATAGACAGTTTGCGTCACTGATTGGTGGTTCTTCAACTGACACTTTGAGTTGTTTATTGTAAAAAATTACGACTCCTTCATTTTGTGTCCTATGCAAAGTAGTTGATGCATGGTTATAATTGTCGAGGATGGGTATATCCTTGGCTGAGCATAGCCAGCATTCGGAAAGAACCAACACGTCCCATGCTACATTAGACCTATGCAGAAGCGTAGTGAAGTTTGGCATATTACATGAAATACTACGAATATTTTGAGAGAGAATGTTGAGATGGCGATTATTTTGATTTGCATGGGTTTTTACATCGTCTATATCACATCTAATAACTCGAGCCACCGAAAAGGAATCCAGATCCGAGTGAATTGCTTCAATGTTTTGCATCAAGTGAAAATTATTATTATTAAAAGAAACAGGTCACGTGTATAACGTGACCCTTTAAGTAAAATACGATGTTGGTTGTCACTCGGGTCTAGTATGTCGGTGGCTATTGTCACTGTAATTTTATGATGTGAAATGATAAATGGAATCGGATGTTTAAACAGACGGATATTATTGACGATAACACCTCGATTTACTAAATCTTGACTCAAATTGTGCGTTGTGTAAAATGCATGTAGTAAAGGTGTGAGTTGTTTGTGTGTAACAGAAGGTTGTGTATGTTGTGCGAGACTGCAATTAGGTTTAACATAAGGTAACAAATAAGACGTGTAAATAAATTTAACGAACGACATAATCCAAATTAAAACTGATCTTAATACAGGTAATAACAATGCAAAGCAATCTATAATAAGCACAATAACCAGTCACAAAATGAGTTTGCTTAACTCGGACTCATCATTAATACGCACTGGCAGTGACCCTTCTTCTTTCTTGATGAAGACCTTTCCGTAGGATGTCCAGGCCGCAACAAGCTTTTTATCCTTGACCTTTAGGCGCGCAACGTAAAACAACCTTCTTGCTCTGCTTGATAGGTATTCCGAAATAAATAATGTACTCAAATCACCCGGAACGTTGATGTGTTGCGAGTTTAGACGTGGTTCCTTAAGTTGACGTCTAGTTTTGTTGAACGAAATGTACTTGGAGATAACAGCCTCCTTACGCATTGTTGTAGTAAATTCTACCACTACGGCTTCTGACTTTGACCGGTAGATGTCTCTTATTTCTGACCTCTCGATTTGTGTCTCAAGTCCAAGCGCTGAGCCGAGGTTCTGAACAATATTGAAGAATTTTTCTTTGTTTTCAATTTCCTGTTTGGGTAAGTTGCGTATTTCGATGGTTGTACAGCGCGCATTCTTTTCGAGGAGGTCAATTTGGTTTTCTAGGACAGTAACTCGGGTTTTATACTCACAATTTTCCTTTTCCAGCCTAACAATTTTTGCCAGGAGTTCTTGATGTTGGGACGTGAGGGTTCCAATGGAGTTTTTGATCTCTTGGTTTTGCGTGGCAATAGTGTTCAAGGTACCGCTCAGGAGATCAAACTTGTGATCTTGTTGGACTTTGAACTCAACGAACATAGATTTAAATTCGGAGATGGAAGATTCAGGCTGTGCTGTGTACTCTCCAAGCGTGCGTTTTAACCGTTTAGTTATATTAGTATAATAATTATCTTCAGTATCTGTTTTATGAGAAATATCGAGAGCTGAGTCCGAATTCAGATTGTTTTGTGATGGTTTAGGAATGATCGTGTTTAGATGATATTTTTTATAAACCAGTACCGACTACATACATAATTTATGTATAATATAGTAGATTAACTTCTTAGCTACAGTTTGAGGTATAATACGAGTACCTGCACCGATTTTTACAAAATGTATTTATGGCCAGGCTCTCTTAGGCTCCTCCACATAGTGCGAGTCGGATTCGACGATTGATCTCTTTCTCGAAATTAGACCTACCTAACTGGACCGTTTGTCCTAGGTATACATAATCGTCTACAATTTCGAGTGTAGAGCCTCCGATCTTGATAGGAATGGGTGTGACATGGGTATTCAACATGACCTTCGTCTTGTCCATGTTCATTTTTAGACCCACTCTTTCGGAAGCTCCACTGAGGTCATCGAGCATTGTACTGAGGTCCTCCATGGTCTCAGCCATGACCACTATATCGTCGGCAAACCGAAGGTGAGTTATGTACTCGCCATTGACGTTGATGCCTAGCCCTCTCCAGTCCAGAACCTTGAAGACATCCTCCAGTGCAGCGGTGAACAGTTTCGGAGATATTACGTCTCCCTGTCTTACACCTCGCTGTAGAAGGATAGGTTCCGAGGCTTGGTCCTGAAGTTGGACTGACATGGTGGCGTTTTTGTACAAACACTTCAACACCTCGACGTACCGGTAGTCAATTTGGCACCGTTGGAGAGACTGCAGTACAGCCCAGGTCTCGATCGAATCAAAGGCTTTCTCGTAGTCCACAAACGCTAAACAGAGAGGCAAGTTGTACTCTTCGGTCTTCTGTATAACCTGCCGAAGCGTATGTATGTGGTCCACGGTGCTAAAGCCTTTTTGGAAACCGGCTTGTTCGGGTGGCTGGAAATCGTCAAACCTGCGCTCGAGACGATTCGTGATGACTCTTGAAAACAACTTGTAGACATGGCTTAGAAGTGAGATGGGCCTGTAGTTTTTCAACCGGGCATTGTCACCCTTCTTGAAGAAGAGCACCACCACACCCCTGCACCATGCCTGTGGCGTTTTCCCCTCGAGTATGACGGAATTAAACAGCTTCTGAAGGGCCTTAAGTACCGGTTTTCCACCCGCCTTCAGGAGTTCGGCCGTAATTCCGTCATCCCCCGGTGCCTTGTTGTTTTTGAGTTGTTTCAGAGCCATCCTAATCTCGTACAGGCTGACGTCCGGGATGTCTTCGGTATAGTGTCGGGTTAGTCTAGCTCTTGGGTCGTTTGCTAGGTCGACAATGGGTTTGCTGGTTGACGTGTATAACTGTCCATAGAAGTTCTCGATCTCCCTCAGTAGCTCCGGTTTGGCGGATAAGATCCTGCCATCGTCGGTCTTCAGTTTCGTGAGCTGGCTCTGCCCAATAGCCAGATCTCTTGAAAATACCTTGGAGCCTTTGTTCCGTTCGATTGCATCTTTAATGCGCTCGGTATTATAGCGGCGGAGGTCGCTCTTCAAGGATTTAGAAATCTGTCTATTGAGCTGCCGGTATTTCAACGCCTCGTCTGAAGACTGCAGGATCATCTCACGCCGCTCCTTCATGAGCTTGAGAGTTTGATCGGAGAACCTCTTTTTCTGATCTGTACGACGTGTCTTGAAGAACTTAGACCCGGTCGTATGGACAGTTTCCACGAACCCATCGTTGTATTCGTCCACTGAGCTCCCTAGGCACTCGAAACGATTCTGGAGTTCGAGCTGAAAGCTTTCGGGGTTTTGGATTTGGATCTGTGCTGGACGGAGCGTAGACTTCATCAGTCGAGACCTTTCTAGCTTGATATTGACGTTCAATGTGCCTCTTACCATGCGGTGATCGCTCCCGGTTTTCACCGAATTGATCACAGAGACATCATTGAACATTTGCTTCTTGGTTGACATGATGAAGTCAATCTCGTTTTTTGTTGCACCATCTGGGCTCTGCCAGGTCCACTTTCTGTGCTCACGCTTTTTGAAGAAGGAGTTCATCATATAGAGGCCCTCCTTCTCCATAAAACTAGCCAGTTGGTGGCCCCGGTGGTTCCGACGTCCAACTCCAAATTGCCCCACCTGCAGCTCATCCCCGTCTCGTTTGCCCAGTTTTGCGTTGAAGTCCCCCATGACAACAGTGAAGTGAGTTTTGAAACCATGCATGGCTTTAGAGATATCCTCATACATGGTCTCCACTTCGTCGTCGGGGTGTGCCGAGGTCGGGGCGTAGACCTGTATGACCTTCAGCGAATATCTTGAGGATATTCTGAGTATAAGGTACGCCACCCTGGTCGACACACTCTCGATCTTCACCACGTTGTTCACGAGGGACTTGTGGACGATAAACCCAACACCACCCTGGGACTGGCGGTCACCCTCTCGGAAATAAAGCAGGTTGCCGGATTTTAGGATTATCGTGTCCTCCCCCTCTCTTCGGACTTCAGATAATCCCACAATACTCCATCGCAGCCTGCTCAACTCCTCCTCGAGTTCTGCTATCTTCTCGTCGGTCCGGAGTGTGCGCGTGTTATAGGTTGCCAGGTCCAGTCGTTGGTATAGGCAGCCGGATCCCATCCGGGGATTCTTAGCACCCCTTGCCACGCCATCACCTCGACCGCTGCCGTAGTCGAGGGTAGACGGGCTGCCGGGCACTAGGGGCCATTTATTGAATGCGTTTTTCATTTTGGGGGGGTTTGCCATAATCGCCACGCTTGGCAGGCGGGTTGGCGATCGCAGTACGGTTGATACAAAAGCACAGAGAACGCTGCTGCCCATTCTCTGGTAAGTCCCTTAGTCGCCTCTTACGACACCCACGGGAAGATATGGGATGGTGCTATTCTTTACGTCCGACACCATGCGGACTACCCTCTATCTGTAATGTTCAAATACTTGGTGAATATTTTTGAGATCCAATCAGCACATTTTCAAGATATACGACTATGCAATAGATAGTGTTATGATGCATTGATAGATTAGCCAATTTTGATATTATTAGCCACGCCAAAACAAGGTTTATGCATGCCTTTATTATAATATACATACGAGTATCACATTCCTCTGTATGCACCCCGTACGATTTCACAAA
Source organism: Xestia ashworthii (assembly GCA_950022955.1). Lineage (NCBI taxonomy): Eukaryota > Metazoa > Arthropoda > Insecta > Lepidoptera > Noctuidae > Xestia > Xestia ashworthii. Next base: position 11,836,400 of record OX465570.1, on the reverse strand, counting down.
TCTAGGTGGACAAAAATCTAAAATCAAAATTATAGAAATGGTGCATTTTTTCACTTGTATCTCAATCTTGAATAACATTAGCAACTCCCAAAACAAAGCAAACCTACCTGGGCCCCGCGACCCTTCCGACAACAAAAGGCAAAGATGCCCTTTCAATAGCAGGTAAGCGAGAGCACGTTCAGTGGGACCGCTAACGTTAACGTGTTTGCATGTCTCTGAGTGTTTTGTGCGATACCAAGTGCTTTTTAGTGATGGAATCTTCTACTAGAGGTAATTATGGTTTTATTTAGTTAAAATATTACACTAAATTACTTTTTAAGATGATAAAATATGATCCTAAACATACCCTTTTCAATTCGTTTTCATAACTTATAATTCAAAATGTAATTAGACATAAAGTACTTAGCAATATACAGCAAAATGATGGTAATAGTTTTAAATGATTCCTTATTTATTCTATTATTAGGTACAAGTTGTTATATTTTGCGTTTATTTGCGCAAATTAACTTTTTTCATATTTTTTTGTTATAGGTCCCCGTTTGCAAAGAAAATCGTTGTTTGAATTTTGGCGTTCAATTTCGGCTAAAGGGCGAGTAACTCAAATGATTGACTTTGTTAAGTCAACATTAAGTGCTCCAGTTCTTAGTGAAGAAGCTGAACGGCTTTTGCGTGCTGTAATGAAGAATGAATGTGAAAAAATACCTACGTGAAAAATGGGAACGCAAGCAAAGAAAGTTGGACTTGTTTCTATGTTCTTACGAAGAGTGGCTAAACGAAGATATAGTGTTACATATGATCCCCGAGTGTTCACAATCGAGTTCCATTCGTGGGAGACCGCAAACAAGGTTTGAAAATAGTTCCAAAAGAACCAAAAAGCGTAAAGTCCAACATTTACTAACTGGTTATAGGGAGAGGGCGCCTCTGTGCCAACGTAAACATCAGCTGCGAGTACGAAATCGAATTAAAAATTATAAAAAGTAAACATACGTTTAGAAACCAGTGTAATAGTGTCAACGAATAGTAAATTCAGTTAAAGAAATAAAAGTGCGAACCTTATAATCTATTCAGACGCCAAAAAAGTGATACAAGTGACAATAAAGACAAAGTGACTTTTTTACGTTGTGAGGGTGTTTCGAACTGCTATTACTCAACTCAAAGGCTTACGTGATTGCTACCTGAAAAGTATGAAACGGATATCCAAATAAAGCTAAGTGTACTAAGCCACCCAAATAATTTCAAATAATTTCAAACCTTACCTAAAAATCTACTGCCTAAAAAGTTCCAGAATTGTTAGGCAACTTCGATAAGCGCCATCTATCAGATTTAGCTAGAACTAGCTAGTACGACCATTATCGATAAATCAAGTACACGAAAGTGAAGACGCTCATCATACCAACGAGTTCGTTATACTACGCTTTACCAACAGAGGGCGCTATTTCTAAAAATGGATGAAATTAAAGACATGCTTAGACATATGCAAGAAGAAATGAAGCAACAAAAAGTGGATATGCTAGCTATGAAAGAGGATATAAAAAACACTATCAATAATAACATAAATGAAAAATTTAAAAGTTTAGAAACCAAAAATAAACAACTTGAACAAAAACTAGAAACACAAACATTGGCAATAAATAATTTTGAGAGGTTTACAAGGAGAAAAAACTTACTATTTTTTGGAGTGGAAGAGCGAGAAAACGGCTACCACGGTTTGGAGGAAAAAGTGTTATCTATTATTAACAACATACTGGACATAAAATGCGAAAAATACTACATCGAATCCGTGCGAAGGCTTGGAACAAAAAGCGAAAAAACCAGACCTATTGTAATAACTTTGCTTACGATGGGGATGAAAATACAAATACTAAAAAATCAGAAGAGACTAGAAAACACACCCTATTATATAAAAGAAGATTATCCCCTAGATGTCCTGAAAAAACGAAAAGAGCTTCAAAGCGAAGTAGAGAAAGCAAGAGAAGAAGGGAAAAAAGCGGTAATAAAATATGACAAACTCATAATACTTAAAACTAAAAACCAACACATAGAACATCCTAAGACATATAACAAAAAAAGAAACTTCTCAGAATCCCCAGAGATGGGAGCCAATTCTGCCAGTAAAGAGAATCAAACCAAAAAACAGCCAACAAAAATAAATAAGAACAATAGTATGAACAACTTTATTATCAAAAAGCCTACGCTCACATTTCCCGATAGAACTTCTCCCCAAGCACACCACTCAAAACAAGACACTGAATAGCAATTAACGCCTGCCCCTCCCGATCTCCCAACACGGCTGGTCACCGCGGGAGATCTAGACTACAACCCTCCAACATGCCAAAAACTCTACATTTGCACATACAATGTCAAATCCCTATCGTCACCCCAAAGAATGATACTGTTAAAGTTCGCCCTGAATAAAATCAAATACGACATCATTGGACTAGCGGAAGTCAGAAGAAATGGTAATAATATACTCGAGGATGATGATCACATATTCTGCCACACCGGAGAAACTAAAGGGCTCCATGGAGTCGGGTTCCTGATAAAGAAAAAATACAAAAACAACATAGAAAACTATACGGGCATATCTGAAAGGGTGTGCCTGCTAAATCTTAAATTTGGAGAAATGAAACTTTCACTTATCCAAGTATACGCACCAACCTCGGAAGCTACAGAGAACGAGATAGACATTTTTTACGAACAAATAGAAAAAGCTCGGAGCCTTGCAAACGAAAAGGTCATCCTACTGGGAGATCTGAATGCGAAAATAGGCCAAAGAAAGCCTGAAGAAAACGCAGTTATGGGTCCATTCTGCTACGGAATAAGAAACCACAGAGGCGAAAAACTCATACAATATGCTTTTAAAAATAAATTCACCATAATCAATACAATATTTAAGAAAAACACAAAGAATTTATGGACATGGATTACACCGGACAAAAGAAATAAAAATCAAATAGACTATATTTTGAGCAACTGTCCAAGACTCTTTACCAACATTGAAATATTAAATAAAACTTCTTTTCCAAGCGACCACAGGTTTCTAAGAGGAACAATAATTCTAGACAAACCAAAGAAAAGTCGAACAACATTCAACTCAGCCGCAGCAAACCTATCAAGTGAGAAATCCCAAGAAACATTCTTAAGTGCTCTAAAAACAAATCTGGAAGGAGTTTACTGGGAAGATGATAAAGATATAGAGTCTTACTACCACAAAATAGAATCAGCCATAAAGGAAAGTCTAAACACTGTTACGTTTACCAAAACAAAAAAAGAAATAATATCTGAAGAAACTAAAAACTTAATAAAAAAACGTACCGAGCTACTACATAAACCCGCAAAAAACAAGGAGGAGAAAAAAGAACTTTCAACACTTTACAAAACGACAAACAAACTACTTAAAAAAGATTACGACAAATACAGAATGGAAATTATCGAAAAACATCTATTAACAACAGGAAGTCAAAAGAAAGCATATAAACAACTAAATACAGAGAAAAAATGGATTCCGACACTTAAGACACAAAAAACCAAACAAAAACAACAAACAAGGAAGGACCTAGTAAAAGTTGCCTCTGATTTCTATGCGAAACTATATGAAGATAAAAGCATCAACAATGGTAGCTATAGAAAGATTTACAAAAAGGGGGAGACGAATGGAAATGTTGAACCGTTCACTGTCGAAGAAATAATGAAAAAAAATGGAAAAACTGAAGAAAGAAAAAAGCCCAGGCCCGGACAACATCCCAAACGAAGCCTTGATATGTGGAAGACACCTGCTGATAAGCCACCTAGTAACCCTGTTCAATAAAGTACTGGAGAGCCAGGAAATACCTAAAAACTGGGCTAAATCAAGGATAATTCTTTTATATAAAAAGGGGGATCCAGCAGATATAAATAACTATCGACCAATCAGTCTATTACCAACTATATATAAACTGTTTACAATGTGTCTAGAGAAAAGAATAGAGCCAAATTTAGATAAGAGCCAACCAGTGGAACAGGCTGGCTTTCGCCAAGGATACTCAACAACTGACCACATGCATACCTTACAGCAAATAATAGAAAAACACGTTGAATTTAAAAAACACCTCTACCTTGCATATGTAGATTACGCGAAAGCGTTCGACTCTATCTCGCATAAAAGTATCTGGGACGCATTAGAATTTCAGAATCTTCCAAATACATACATCAATATTATAAAGGATATATACAGAAAAAGCACAAGCATGGTAAAGCTGGACAGACTGGGCCCAGAATTCAATATTCGCAGAGGTGTAAAACAAGGAGACCCACTCTCACCAAGGATCTTTATAGCTGTCCTACAAAATATGATGAAAGATTTAAACTGGGACAGGAAAGGAATAGTTATAGAGGGAAAATACCTGAGCAATCTGAGATTCGCAGACGATATAGTCCTCTTTGCTAAGACATCAAAACAGCTGGAGGTAATGTTAACAGAACTGATTGCTGCGAGTGGAAATATTGGTCTGCAATTGAACACCTCAAAGACAAAAATATCTACCAACGGTACGAAAAACCCCATAGTGATAAACCAACAAACCTTTGAATACGTAGAGAGCTATATCTACCTTGGAAAGCTACTATCTTTTAAAAACACAAGACACTCAGATGAACTAGACAGACGAATTAACATGACGTGGAAAAAATACTGGAGTTGCAAAGAAATCTTTAAGTCAAAACTTTCCATAAGGCTGAAGAAAGCAGTTATGGACTCAAGTCTATTACCCTGTCTGACATACGGAGCCCAAACCTGGATCTTCAATAAAAGCAGTATGCACAAAATACGTTCGTGCCAGCGAGCTATGGAGAGAAGCATCCTTGGTATCAAGCTCATAGACAAACAGAACAGCATAAAAATCAGACACAAAACGAAAGTGATAGACGCAGTAACGCACGCACGGCGATTAAAGTGGAAATGGGCAGGACACATCGCTCGCTATCCACAAGAAAGATGGTCCAAACGAATAACAAAGTGGAAAGGCCCTGGAAGTAAAAGAGCAAAAGGCAGACCACAAGCCCGCTGGGTCGACGACATAATAAAAATAGCAGGAAGCGACTGGTTGGAAGCGGCGAACACCAGAAAAAAATGGAGGCAGTTGGAGGAGGCCTATACCCGTGAGGGGCCATGACAGAAACTCAACATTTTAAAATAGTTTTTTACTTAATTTTTCTGTTACTGTTTTGGAAATAAAAAAAGGCTTATTATTATTATTATTATTATAGCCAAGAACAGTTATCATATGCTGCTCAATTGAGTGTTCGATCCAGTGGAAGACGTGATGCTGCTGACCTAATGCAGGAAATATCCACGGCTTCACCAAGACGTGCTACTACATATAAGCAAGCTCGGAAACTTTTTTCAACGTCCAGAAGAAGTAGAAATTCTGAAAAACAATTACGACCATACACTGCTGCAGAAGCATTAGCATTGTTTATATCAAACAATTTCACAGTTCACACTTATAAAAATATACAACAAGAAGCAAAAGAAAGAGGATTTCCGCTGTATCCATGCTACGACCAATTAGCACGAGTAAAAAAAGACTGTTATCCTCCGGTGGAATTAATTACAGTTAGTGATACATGGGCTGAAATTCAGCTTCAAGGACTTCTTGATCACACGGTTATGAGATTATGCAAAAATATTCTTGGAAATGTATTGCTAAGCTCTACAAATGAGTTAAATTATACAATGATTTATAAGTGGGGATGTGATGGTTCCTCTGGACATAGTTTGTATAAACAAGCATCGGACTAATTATGACTTAATAAAATATATGTTAATGTCTTCAGACCCATATATAGCTTTATTAAGAAAACTGCCTCACAAAAATGTGTATAAAAACCATAAAGATTTAATTTTTTGCTAAAAACTCAATAAATGTTGTTTTAAAAATAAATTATGCTTTTAATTTTACTATTATACCGTAGATCAATCATTTACAATCATTCAAAAAGCAATACCAGCATTCCTAATTTTTGTCCACCTAGATTTCTCAAATCGTATACTGTGGCGATGCTTTCAAATAGTGAACTGCGTTTTCCATTTCTTCCACGCGTCAGCCCGGCTAACGAAGCTGCTTTCCAAACTTAATTCTGATGGTGGTCGCGCGTGTTCCATAGCTATTCACAACGTATCAACACTATTCGCCGAAACTATCGCAACAAATTTCGATTATTACGTGTTTTATAATTACTTTCACCGCTGTCACCATGTAATGTAGTGAAACACCGAAGTCTGAGTTAGCAACTGATTTATTATTTCTGAAGGTACTTGCATATTAAGACGCCTGCGGAGCATGCGTATTTCATACAAACGTAATACCAAAATAATTTGTAAATTAAACATATTCCTAAGGTAGTGTGTATTTATTTCGATTGAATTACAGAATATCTAGGTTCGCGAGAGACCCTTCCAAAGTGGAAAAATGTGTGTCCCCCGACACACATTTTTCCACTTTGGAAGGGTCTCTCGCGCAAACTATTAAGTTTAGAAAAAAATTATATCAGAAACCTCAATATCATTTTTAAAGACCTATCCATAGATACCCCACACGTATGGGTTTGATGATTTTTTTTTTTAGTTTCAGTACTAATTATGGGGAATCCCCAAAATTTATTGTTTTTTTTTTCATTTTTGTGTGAAAATCTTAATGCGGTTCACAGAATACATCTACATAACAAGTTTCAGCAGCATAGTTCTTATAGTTTCGGAAAAAAGTGGCTGTGACATACGGACGGACAGACAGACAGACATACAGACAGACCGACATGACGAATCTATAACGGTTCCGTTTATGCCATTTGGCTACAGAACCCTAAAAAATGTGATAGCCCTCTTATTTCTTGGTTGGTTCTGTTTACACCTTGTATAAAGGGTGCAAAAAACCTCCTAACGAAGCCGGAAGGCACTTGTTCTCCCCGTAACTGCAGTCATTTTTTTTTGTTCTACACCATAGCTGGGAAGTACTGGGAACCTTCTAGTTACGAAGATATTGGGGGTCACAGGTCCAACTTTTTAACAAGTTTTTTTTTGTTTTAAATAAAAGTTTTTATGTGTGATTTTTAATTTAAGTACCTCTACGACCCTCGTACTATTTAATCCATCCATCAACACAATGTTTTAAGTGCTTTACATTGAGTTCTACCACAAAACATGATTTTTCACCCAAAAAAAAGTCGTTTCCCAGCTGTATTTTTTGCGTGTAAAGTTACGAGTACTTAGGTAGTTTAAAGGACAGAATACTTGGTTGACAGGCTTCGTGAAAACCTTTGTTACCGGGCAAATCCAATTTCAGGACAAACTAGTTTGGCCTAGGTTTATCGGCTTCCGAGTCGATGGAGTCCCGGTCAACGGAGTCCCGCTTCGCAGGGCTCCTACTTCTAAATGGTTCATAAAAATAACCACGAAGGGTATGGTGCCATACCCTTCCAACCTAATTTATCCGTGTCGGGGTGCCCCAAGTCTGTATAGTTTAGGCCTAGGCAAAAATGGTTTGTCCTAAAATCGGGTGTGGCCAGTAACCTTGTTTAAAATAGTACATACCGACACTGTCCCCCGCGGCTAGTATACGTGGTATATGTCCCAAAATTGGCCACGCCCCTGGAAACGATGGCGGTTCCGTAGTCTTTTCGGTCTTCCAACCCCATAACCAGTAAACTGCGCAAGCGACGCAGAAGAGCAGTATAGCGATCATTGTTGATGTTCTATCTTGTTACTGAAATTAAAATTTCATTATGAAATAATGCTGTCCTTTGTAACAATTAAAATGGTAAATAGTGATTATGTGGACGGGTAGCGCCCTCTATTGGAAAAATAGCGCACTAGCTGCAATGGAACAGCTGAGGTCAACTAGATGGCGTCACCGAGTAATAATTGCTTATTTTCTCAACAATGTAAATTACAAATAATAAAATATGGAAAATACATTAACAAAATTCTAATAATTAGCCATGATGAGTTTTCATACCGACTTGAGGAGTGGAGTGGTGGTTGACTTGTGGAGTCAAATTAATTGTATTATGTTTTCAAAACACTATCATGCTAGCATATATCCTGAAGAATATCATATATTTTTCTGGTCTTGTTTATAGCAGTGAATCATATACTTTAGTAATAATAAAACTCGCGTTTAGTCCATGTAATCGCCTTAAAGGTAAAGTTTGCGATAAAAACCCGTTTCCATATGTTTTATAAATATAACATAACATTATATAAAATGACATCACGCCTGCATTTGCCCGAAGGCTGAGGCAGTTGTTTACTTGCTATAAAAATAACAATAATGCAATTTTTACCCACGACGCAACGGAACCGGTGTATGCGTTTGGGGTGAGAGGCTCCAAAACTACAAGTTCGATTGTGATGCAGTTTTTAGTTATGGGTTCAACGGCAAAGGTATGAAGCCGTTATACAGTCTAATATTAAAAAATATTTTTTAAAATTTTTGAATTTAGAATACATATAAATGTTGATATGTTTATAAAAGTAAATATTAGTTATAAAATAATCATGTTTATCTACGATATTGAATTTATAAACACTATTTGAATATTCAAAAAAAATTATAAAGAAAGACGTAGATCGCTTCTCCGAAATAAAAAAAAACATTCACCTCTGACTATAGAGGTGAATGTTTTTTTTTTAAATTATGCAATGAACCAATTTGGACTAAGTATAGTGCATTTTTCATATTTTTTCTGCACATGTGTAGAAAAAACATGAAAAATGCACGCGTTTGAAATACACTGGATTTTGAACCTAATTGTAGTGCGAAAAGAACCAGTTTTCGAGGAAGTGTATTGAAATAGTACATTTTGATACAAGTGGAGAAAGTTTGTTATTGCCGTTCGAGGCGGTAATAACACATGAGCCGTAGGCGAGTAGTGTTTCTGAGCCAAGAACTGCAATAACAAATGTCCACGTGTATCAAATGACGTTTTTCAATACACTTTTGAAGAAATTAAATAAAAGTATGGAAAATTTCAGTGTCATGAATAATTATTACGAGACTATGATTTAATCTTATTTTTTTCCCGCTTTGCTTTCGCCACGTTGAACGACAGGCAAAGGTATGAAGCCGTTATACAGCCTAATATAAAAAAAAATGTTTTTTTTTTACATGTTTTTGAATTTAGAACACAAATAAATGTTAATTTGTTTATAAAAGTACACAAATAATTGTTAATTTGTTTATAAAAGTAAGTATCAGTTTTAAAAAATCATGTTTATCTATGATATTGAATTTATAAACACAAATTGAATATTAAAAAAATGTTTACGCCGTAAAGACGTAGATCGCTTTGCCGAAAGTAAAAAAAAAAAACATTCACCTCTGACTATAGGCATTGAACCAAGTTGGACTAAGTATAGGTATAGTCATCTGTGGCAATTGTACTTTCTGCACACGTGTAGAAAAAACATGAAAAATGCACGCGTGTGAAATACACTGCATTTTGAAACTAATCGTAGTGCGAAAAGAACCAGTTTTCGAGGAAGTGTATTGAAAAAGCTTTTTTGCAAAAAATAAAACCGGTGTCAGAAAAAGTAAATCAATAAAACAAAGGTCACCGACTTCTGAAGCTAAAGTTATTTTTCACTTTTTTTGTGTGAAGTCGGTTTTATTTTTTGCAAAAAAGCTTTTTTACGATGTTTCAAACAGTGTTGGGTTTTTGTAATACGAGGGTTTTTAAATTATTTAATCCTTTTTCAGTTAGTTTTTAAGCGTCGTGGGTTTATTAATTTTTTAAATTTTGCTTTTACATATTATTACTTAATTTTTAGTGTTATATTTTAAGGTTCCAATAAACATTGCTTCATAACGAATATTCTTGGTTTTTTTTTTTAATTCGATTGTTTTAAAATTAATTTATCCTTTTTCAATTACTTTTTAACCGTCGTGGATTTTTTTTCTTTCTTTTATTTTTATAAATTTAATATTTAGAGTTATTTAAAAAAAAAAACACAGTACCAATTGCTCCGAGTTCATGGCTTTCGGTTTTGGAACGACCTAAAAATAATTGTGTATAGTAGTACTTTCACCAACATTTCACCAGTCATAATTATTACGACCCATGTTGGACCGATGACCTGGTGAAGGTTGCGGGAGTCCGGTGGATGCGAGTCGCAAGGGACCGGTCAATGTGGCGACACTTGGGGGAGGCCTATGTCCAGCAGTGGACGTCTTTCGGCTGAAATGATGATAATGATGCTGATGATGTTAGGACTTCATGCAAAACTTCGGGTTACTACTAAGAAATTCCTAATAGAAAAACTCAATTACACTTTCTCCAACCAAGATATGAAAACCAGGACTTCATAGTCCGCAGTATGTATCAACAGGTTCCAATAAACATTGCTTCTCATATTTCTCTTTTTATCCAGTATTTTTTACTTACATTGCGTCCGGACGCGTCTTTTAAGCACATTCACAAAACATTACTTAAAAAAAAAACACAATTCACTTGGCACAATATATCAGCACTGATCTCTTGTTGGCAAATAACGAAACTAGCTCGAAGCTTTTCCTTAAATAGTATTTTGTATTGCCATCGGGCAGGTACAGTCACGAGCACGAATATGTAAACACTTAAAAACTTTATAAGTGTTTTTATCTTACTGTTCTGAATGCAATTTCATGTTTTAACGAAGATTTTAAGGTTCGTAACAACATGAAAGGACATTATCAAAAATAGCCTATGAATCAACACACATGAAACATTTACTATAATTCATAATTCTTTTTAATTTCGAAAACATTTTTAAAAGTATTAACTTCCGTCATAATCCTCGAACATAAGATGTTATTATTTTTTGGTTCAATTTGGGGTTTTTAATAGGCAAAGGTATTATAGCTCATACAGCCTAGGCTTTGTACAGCACTCTTAATAAGAGTTTGACACAGACATGCGTCAGTATTCTCAACACTTGATATACGATAATGGTTTTTAGTTACAAACAGTCCGCTATGATTTTGCGGAATAATACGGCTTATCAAAAAACTTAGTTGAAAGCGCTGAAACGAGCAATAAGAAAGAAAAAGCATTTATTAGCCCGTGCAGGACAAAACACATAAAAAGTAACATTATTTCAACTATTGTAAACAAAACATAGATAATAAATTAAAAATAAAAAGAAACGAAAGGTCCTGACCGAGGCCAAAAGACCCCTATACCAGTTGTTACATTCAGTAATAAATGCTAAGTTATTGCTACATACCGAATGTTTTTATTGGCGTAAATATAACCTCAAAATCAGAAAGTGTTTTGATTTTTCCGAATTCTCAAAAGTGTCCGTTATATAAATATTTAATAAATATTTCCATAGGATAATTATATTGGGAGTATTAAACAAAGAAACAGTTTAAAAATCGATTTACAATTGATCGAGAAATCGGTGAATATACAATAAAAAAATATATAAAACCGAACTTAGAACCTCCTCCTTTTTGAAGTCGGTTAAAAAGAGCTCTAGTCTAGTCACTTTATTTGTAAAAAAAATTAAATGTGCGTTCTGCACTCATACTCGTACACAAACGTTTCGATTTGATTTCGATTCGGAATTCTATCTCCCTCACTTTCGTAACGCCAAAAACTTTTTTTACAAAATATAAAACCGACTTCAAAAACACAACAAAGTGAAAAATTATTAAGTTATTTTAGAGTTTGAGTTGCGTTGTTATTTGAGTCTATCGAAACGCAAAAAAAAGAGGAAGTTATTTGTCCATTTTTAGTTGCAAAAACCTATACAAATGCGGTTCGCGGTCGCCACTCCAGAACTTTTCAGCCCCATCGGCCATCCGTTTCGCAAGCATCCGGTATGTTAGGTTCCATTTTATTGGGGTAAGCGAAATTCTCACTAAGCATACTGGTTCCTTTACAATAAAATGCTCAACTAAACTGCACACTTCTCGACCTGAGACGCATTAGGTCTGATATGGAATTTGACAAGTTTCGAGGAGAGCCAAAAGAAAGATATTGACAAAATCGTGTCAAAACTTTTGTTTATTATCGAATAGGCTAACAAAAATAGGTTAATGTTTTAGATAAATCGTGTGCCACTGTATGAGTACCTACAGTAATAAAACCAGTCACAGTAAAATAATAACATTTTATTAATCAAAAACTACTTTTTGGTGACATCCAACCATATGCTTGTACAGAGTTATTAAACAACGAATCCTTTTAATTCTATTTACTGATCCAACTTTATGCCTGCATTTTTTTGGTAAATTAAATGCGTATTGTATGCCCACCAGTATCGGGAACAGGGTCCAGAGAGAGGAACCTCCTAACAATAGGAGCCGTGTCCAGAAGTACCGCTTTCTGAATTAAGCCCTTGATCCAGCTGCCTAACGAGAGCCTTCTCAGGTATTGGTCGAGGCTCTTGGTAATTAAACCGTAGGCTGATACGACTATTGGTACAATTATTGCTGAGTCTTACTGACTAAAACCCATCCATGTTCCTTCCTCGCCCTTAATGTTCCGGGGCCGCGGTATCTCTTTCGAACAGTCCCGCAACCCCGGCAGAAGATTTATGATATCTGAGAGCTAAGTCTTCACAGATTCCACAATTTCCCCTTGCTTAACATGCATGACCGCACATTGGCCCACACCAAATCCCATCGCGATGGCGCTACTGAAATTTTCAGTTACCTTCAGTAGCTCCATCAGTTGCAAATCGTTTGGGGCAAAGAGTGTCAAGTCATCTATGTAAATTAGGTGAGATATAACCCAACCATCTGTCCGCAAGCGAAACCAAGAGCGAATCCTCCAGCAGTGTGCTAAGAAGATTCAAGGCTAAGCAGAACCGCTCTTGCCGAAGGACTATTCTCCATTGCCCCATACACGACCACAGGTGCGCAGAGTTGCATCAACTTTATACAACTCTAGCACCACCTTGAGCCATTTTATGTGGCACCGAGTCATAGGCCTTCTTATAGTCTATCCAACGGGTCAACAGATCCTTTTGGGAACAGCGAACCTGTTGACTAATGGCTATATCAATCAGTAGGTCGGTCCTTAGTACCACGGGGTCCGTTTCTACATCCATATTGAGAAACGGACATGACAGAAATGTCATCTATATGTTTGCTAATTTTAGTTCTCAAAATGGATGTTAGAATTTTATCGACTCTCCGATACTACCCGATGTATAGAGCAGGGTCGTTATTACCTGTTGTCAGGAACTCTGGCAGCGACCCTGACTCTAAGGTTGACTGGAATAGGGTCGCCAGGCGAGCGTGTGACCTTCTGAACCATTTTATCCAGAAGTTGTGCAGTCCATCCGGGTCTAGATATTTCCAGTTAGGCAACGGACGGACTGAAATAAGTAAATTATTATTAATTTTAACGCACGTGGCACAAGCCCGGTGCAGCTGTGCTCTGATATAGGTCAAGCCACCGTGGCGCCGAAAAACGGCTGATTATCCGGCGATAATGTCCGATGTCATTGTATCGCGTCGGTGTGCGGTCACGAAGTCAATGGAATAGTGCTTCTTCTTCACATAGGCATTTCTGTACAACGATAAAATAGCATTTCTTAAAGGCATAATGTCTAATTATGTTTGTAGACCCTAACCTATCAAATAAACTTTCGAGGCATAACACTATATCTCAAGGTCCGACATCTGATTATTTATTTTCAGGAGGCATAAAGTTCTATCTGACTATACGTATTATTTTTACCAACAATATTTGAAGCATAAAGTCGAATGACAAAATAGTCCCTTCCTTCTGCGTAAAATAACTTAAGGCGATTACACGAGCTAAACGCGAGTTTTATAATTACTAAAAGTATATGATTCACTGCTATAAACAAGACCAGAAAAATATATGATATTCTTCAGGATTTATGCTAGCATGATACTGTTTTCAAAACAAAATACAATTAATCTGGCTCGATAAAAAGAAATCACGAACTTACCTCTAAAAATATCTTTCAAACAATAAAAAACATACTAATATGCATGCGACCATTCTGATTTTTTTTGGCAAATAATTCTACAAGCAATATATTAGCATGGTACTGTTTTAGTTTTTTAATCCAATCAATAGTTTTTTTGTAAATCGATCGAAACCACTCATTTCGCGCTATTTGGCCCACAGTGGCTGACGTAACAACCACTTTGCAGTGCAAGCTGATTAGAACTTTATTCTAACAGCATTTCAAACGAAGTTTGAACCACCACAAATAGAGTTGCTAATTTAGCTCGTCTAAGCGCCTTAAAAGCATAAAAACTGAAGTCAATGTTCGACCTTCTAATTAAACCCATGTTTTAAGCATAAATACTGTACTTGCTATCAAGCCTTATTCCACGATATAAATTAAAAAAATCGACAGATTCGACTTTATGCATTTGTATAACATCAGAACAAAAAGAGAAACTTATGATTGTTATATGCCTAGAAAGAGCGCGAGATACAGGTTTCAGCTGACTATCAAAGTTATTTTGCTCTGATCTCGAGATTCGACCTCAGGGGACTTGATATTCAAGTAAATAATTTATACCATTAACTAAAACGCGTTTTACACGTGTCAAAAAATATCGTTAAATGAATTTTGTTTGCGTTACCTTGAGCGCGGCCGAACCACAAAAATAATTAACAATAAGCGCGTTCAAAAAAGAAACAAACAAAAATAACGGTTCAGCTTTTTTTATTGCAAAATGATCCTGCCCTTAACCCTTCGTATCCGGAACGTAGATTTACACAAGACACAATGGCTTTTTAACTGTGTCTATACGGCACACAAGAGGTACAACCTCGATCACGCCTGATGAACAGCGATGAATGAAGTAAGAGCATGCCCTTTTTTTAACCGACTTCTAAAAAAGGAGGAGGTTCTCAATTCGGATGTTTCCATTTTTTTTTATTTTTTTTTTTATGTTTGTTCGGGCATAACTCCGTCGCTTGCCAACCGATTTGGAAAATTCTTTTTTTGTTGGAAAGGGTATTCTTTCCAAATGGTCCCATAGCCACCAAGTCGGGATCTGATGATGGAATCTTGGCGAAATCGAGGGAACTCTTCAAATTTTATATGAAAACGTGTTGCGATTTTGGTATTTTCTACAACAAGTGAAGCATTTGCGTTTGATAAGAACCATTCTACCATCAGATCTGATGATGAAGCCAAGAGTCACGGAACTCCACAATGAGACAATGTACCCTAGTCGTGTTTGGGCTTGATGTAATTGTAACGGTATGCACTTTCCATGTATATCAAGCACATGAGAACCACTAAAAAGTGAAAAATAAAAACTTTTTTGCAAAAAATAAAACCGACTTCAAAAAAAACAAAAAAGTGAAAAATAACTTTAGCTTCTGAAGTCGGTGACAAAAAAACTAAATCAATCAAACAAAGGTCACCGACTTCAGAAGCTAAAGTTATTTTTCACTTTTTTGTTTTTTTTGAAGTCGGTTTTTGTTAGGTTGTACTTAAAGCTTGTATCATTATAATTGAACGTATCAGACAAACATAAATATTTACTCTACAAATCGTATCATTGCCTGCTTCGTTAGCCTGGTGGTAGTAAGCGCAACTGCTGATCAAGCCATCCTGGGTTGGATGCTCGGGTTGGGCGAAGTGTTTTTGCGTTTTTCCATTAGGAATTTCTCAGTAGCAGCCACGGATTCTGGATTTGTGACCAGTTGATGGCAATAGGCTGAGACCCTGTTTCACGAAATGTTGGTGAACTATTAGGCACACCTCTGCCTGCCTGCCGAGTGCCGGGGCTGCGGGACTTCGAAAGTGATACTGGGGCCCCAGAACATAAAGGGCGAGGAAGGAACATGAATGGGTTTTAGTCAGTAAAAGTCTGACACTCCCACCTGTTCCCCCCAGAGTGGGAGAAGTCACTTGATGATTTCCTATCCGAAAAAAAAGTTACACCGCTGCTTAATCCTTCGGGAATTACAAGCGTGATGTTATGTCGTATCATTGTATTTTTATGTTAAAAATTTTTCAATAAATTAGCAATTTTTAAACATCAACAAAACATAGTGACGTTTCTGTCAAGGTAGGTGGCAGGTACTTAAAACACACGAAAGTTCTGAATTACTTATAAATAACTAGCTGACCCGCGCAATTTCGTCTGCGTGAAGAATCGCTCGACCGATTTTATGCAAAACTTCACATAAACCATCTACTTAAATAGTCCGAACAAAGCCTAAACATTTGGTTTGGATAGGTGAGCCCGTTCTTGACTTATAAAATACAACAAAAATGGCATTTATTTTTATATATACCTATTGACTAGCGGACGTCACGTGGTTTCACCCGTGTAGTTCCCGTTGCCGTGAGAGTACGGGGATAAAATACAGGGTGTAAACCGTTGCGGTGGCGCCACTGTCACTTCGTTAACAACAGCTCCGTATAAAATAAATATTAAAAATAGTATCTGTACAAGTTCAGTGCTTTGAAGTGGTTAATTAGTGAAAGTGTACTACAAAGCTCAAATGGAAATGTTATCTAGTGAAAACATTCAAAAACAATCAAGTTATTAACGACTAAAACCCAGACGCTATATACTTAAAAAGAAAACTGTAATTCTGAGTGAATTATCGTTTTAAGTGACAATCATTACTCCGGTGAACAATAATACGCTGGTGAACACTATAAAAACTACTCAAAGTCAAGCGGTGAAACCCAAAACAGTGAGTTACAACAAAAACTTCTAACAATATAAACAAAGCAACAAATTATTTTCAATTCACCTCCGATATTCAAACAAAAAGTAACGGACCATATGCTTACTAACAGAGGACCAATTTCGATCAAGCTGATAACGATCAAGTGGCTTAGTGGCTACTGTGGTTGGAGGTTACGAACATTACGCTTGAAGGCGCGAGTTCGAATCTCAGAGGCTGAATATCTTTTTCCATTTTTATCAGATATTTAATTTAAATAGACAATGAGCTTCTTCGACAACATAACGTTCAGAAAAACAAAGACACGTTCTTTACAAATGTCCGAAGAAAATAGCCTTGATAGTTCGAAGTTAGATGGCAGCACTAGTAGCTTACCAAACTTATCAAGTGATCAAAACAATATACATGTACAGGAACTACAAAACCAAATTGCACTACTTACTTCACAACTTAACTCGGCACACAAAGAAATAGAGAATTTAAACATAGAAAATGCTCGGCTTAATAAAACAGTTAATGAATTAACAAGTAAAAATGATGTATTAAAAAAGGCCACAAAAAAATTAACGACTGATTTGGAAACTCCTAATAAAAGCTCACTTACATCTACTCCGCGCCCAAACTCTCAAAAAAAGTCACAGAAGAAGACAAGAAAGGCACAACTATTTTTGAAAAAACAAGATGCGGTTAATGTTTCTACGATAGGACTAGATAGTACAACAACACAGAAGGAAGAAAGTGATGACCATTCTTCGATCCCCATAAAAAGAAAACTGTGCATTGTCAGTGCGAATAAAAATAACAAAGTCTTGTCCACAGCTCAAGAGATATTTGAAAACTTTCAAGTATGTCACTACGTCACGCCGAATTGTGGCACACTTACACTTATTAAAGACTTACATAAAAAACTAATTGATTATTCTATGAATGACTATTGTGTTGTTTTAGTTGGAGAAAAAGACTTTTTACATACTGAAAATTATGTTAATATCATCATGAAACTAAGGGAGACATTGATGACAGTACAGAATACGAATATAATCTTATGTGCTCCTACTTTTAAATTAAGTGACTACTCGACAATGTTTAATTGGCGTATAGAGACGTTTAATAATTTATTACATCTAGACTTACAAACATATAACTACGCAACTGCATTTGATTCTAATTTAAATCTTTTATATGACTTTACCATGTTCTCAAAATACAATAGAAAAATTAATGACTGCGGTATGCGTAATATCTTTCAAAATGTATTGTTAACCTTATCAGAGATATCATCGACCCAATGTGAATTTTCTGCAGATGAAAAATTGTGTGATCAAGAAAGGTTTTTTCGTGTATAAAAATATTAATATTCTGCATCAAAATATAAATGGTCTCTTGAACAAATCTCATATGTTTACTGTTGCACTTAATGAACTATACAATTCAGAAAAAAATATTGATGTATTGTGTTTTTCGGAGCACAATATGATATCATCTGATGTTAACTTGTTGCATATTCCTAATTTTACACTTGCTACACATTTCACTCGGAAATCCCGACATGGAGGTACATGTATAATGATACGAAATGGAATTAAGTATAGAGCTTTGGAGTCGGTGGAAAAGTACTGTGTTTCTAATATAATTGAATGTTGTGCAGTAGAACTCACTGACCACAACATCATTGTAATGTGCGTCTATAGGAGTCCACTTAGTAGGGACATAAAGAGTAAACTTGATATATTTTTCAATAACCTAAATATTCTCCTCAAATGTTTTTCATTACACACTAACAAAAAACTTATTCTGTGTGGTGATTTCAACATTGATCTTTTAAAAAGGACCACATGTTTAGAGCAATTCAAATCTCTTATTACGGGTTACAATCTCAAATTTGAAATAAAGGTTCCAACAAGATTAAGTAGTGGGACTTGCATAGATAACATAATTCACAATGTACGAGGATCAAAAGGAGAAGTCCTAGAGCTGGCGGTATCCGATCATACGGCACAACTGTTACAATGTCCAGTTAGACGAATATGCATCTTGAATTACTGGTTTTCAAATAAACGAGATTACTCAAAAGAAAATATTCAGAAATTCATAGACAACATCAAAGCAATCACTTTTGCTGACGTTTACGAGGAAACGGACCCCGCTAAGGCTTTCAAATTATTCTATGACCTGTTTAAGTTGCTTTACGATTTATGCTTTCCAAATATAAAAATACGGATATCGACTAAACAAAAACCAAAATGGATTAGTCATGGCATTAGGATTTGCAGTAAACGAAAAAGAGAATTGCTGTGGAAATACCGGTTACTACCAAATAAGCAAAATAAAACAAACCTTAAAAAGCTTTCAAATCGGCTCAAGAAAGTAATAAACCTCACACAGAGAGCTCATAATAATCGTTATATACAATCATCTCAGAATATATGCAAAGCGACATGGAAAGTAATAAATAAAAATAATAATAAACATAATTTGCCAGGCGAAACCATAACAAAAATAAAATCGAATGACAAAATCGTAACTAATCCACTTGAAATTGCACAAGCTTTTAACGATTACTTTGTAGATCAAATTAAGCCAGTAACTAATTCAGACATTAATAGTAATAAACATAAAATAAGCAGTAACATTACTTCAATGTTTATGTCGCCTACAGTACCTCAAGAAATTCACCAAATTATTATGTCACTAAAGAATACGTCTAGCACTGGGTATGACGATATAAGAACAAATATTATAAAACAGGTATCTACAATAATTGCTCCTGTGTTGAGTCATCTTATCAATATGTGCATATACCATGGCTACTTCCCAGAGGAATTAAAAATAACAATTATAAAACCTCTCTTCAAGAAAGATAACAGAGAAGATATGTCTTGTTACAGACCTCTAGCGTTAGTACCGATTTTTTCAAAAGTATTCGAAAAAGCAATATATAATCAACTTACTTCATACTTTGAGAAAAATTGCCTTTTCGTTGATAACCAGAAAGGTTTTAGGAAAAACAGATCCATTGACATGGCCATCTACGATTTTTTACAAATGGTTACCAGTAGAGTGGATAAGAGGCTACCAACTCTAGCACTTTATATGGACATGTCAAAAGCTTTTGATCGCGTAGACCATACATTACTAATAAATAAACTTAACGCATACGGAATAAGAGGAAATATATCAAATCTAATAAAATCGTATCTATCTGATAGACAACAAATAACGTTCATAAGTAGAATTTCAAAAAAAACCGAAACAACATATAAATCCAGCCAAAGAGCGGTAAATTATGGAGTACCACAAGGTAGTGTACTCGGACCGCCCCTATTTATTATTTATATTAATGACTTTCCAACAGCATCAACATATCCTATGACAATGTTTGCAGATGACAGCACTTTACTTTTTAATAGTGACGAGGTAAGTACATTGGAGGCTGAGATTAACTCTACTTTACTATCAGTTGTGCATTGGCTGCAGAATAATAATTTGATTATAAATCTTGACAAAACAGTATTAATGACATTTCAACAAAGAATAAATTACAATCTGGACTTTAATATTAAATACAAAGACAAAACTATTAATGAAGCAAATGTGACTAAATTCCTTGGACTAAACATAGAAAACACTTTAAAATGGAATTCCCAAATTGACAAAGTATGCAGTAAGCTAAACCAACATTCCTATGCTTTGCACATGTTAAGTAAAACGGCCAATCGAGCAACAGTCTTAACGGCGTATCATGGTCTAGTAGCTTCAACATTGAGATACGGAATTATATTTTGGGGCAATGCCACGGGTAAAGATATGGTATTTAAGTGCCAAAAAAGATGCATAAGAGCTATTTATAATTTGCAGACAACAGACAGCTGCAAACCGTTTTTTAAAAATGCAAAAATATTAACTATGCCGTCGTTATATATCTATGAAACGTCTATGTTCGTGAAAAATAATTTACATAAATTTGCTCGAGTAACTAGTCAGCGCCGCTGTGATCGGTTACAAACAGTCGGATCTAGTACTGCGCTATACAGAAACAGTATTTTTGTAATGGCTCCAAAGGTCTATAATAAATTACCAAAATGTATAAGAAGTGAAGATAATGTCCGCAAATTCAAGAGTAAACTGCATTCATTCCTAATAGATCAGACATATTACTCTATCGAAGAATTCTTAAATGATAAAATATGACATTACCAGCCCTCTAATATAATTTACTTTGTTTTCTTTATCAATAATATATTTCATTGACATTATTTCCAATATTACAAAAGACATTAATAGCTTTCTTTAGAATTTACCGTTGACATGCATGAAAAATAAATTATAATTGTTTCTTATATAATTGATTAATAATACTTACATTGAAATCTCATTATTTGACTTTGTATTTTATAGATCCAGACTTATTATTAAAAATATTTGTACACCAATTTCATTGGTAGGACACAGAGCTCAACTAAAATGTATGAATAAGACCTTATTTTAATACCTGTGTTTCACAAATAAAGATGATTTGATTTGATTTGATTTGATTTGATTTGATTTGAAACCACCTAATCACAAAGCCGTTAACCAAGCATTCTGTACATCAAACTAAGTAACTTTACGCAAAAAGTATTGCTGGGAAACTACTTTTTTTTTGAGGTTTTAAATCATGTTTTGTGTTAGAACTCAATGAAACGCACTTAAAACATTGTGCTGATGGATGGATTGAATAATACGTGGGTCGTGGAGGTGCTTAAAGTTAAAATCTTACAAAAAAACTTGTATTAAAAAAAAATCTTGTCAAAAAGTTTTAACTTTGACCCCCCATATCTCCGTAACTAGAAGGTTCCCAGGTATGGTGTAGAACAAAAAAATGATCGCAATGATGTGGAGAACAAGTGCCTTCCGGCTTCGTGAAGAGGTGTTTTACATCCTTTATAGCCTATGTTACTTGCTAATAATGTAGCTATGCACTGCTGAAAGAATTTCTCAAATTGGTCCAGTAGTTTTTTGTTTATTTGTTACATACAAAAATGCAAACACACAAATCTTTTTTCTTTGTAATATTATTACAGATATTATAGACTAGCTAATGCCCGCGGCTGTACCCGCTCGAAAATGATGTATTAAAACCTTCCTCTTGAATAATCATTACATCTTTTATACATAACCCGCATCAAAATCCGTTGCGTAGTTCTAAAGATCCAAGCATAAATTATATACTTCTAAAAAAGGAGGAGGTTCTCAATTCGGATGTTTCTATTTTTTTTTTTTTTTTTTTTATTTGTTCGGGCATAACTCCGTTGCTTGCCAACCGATTTGGAAAATTCTTTTTTTGTTTGAAAGGGTATTCTTTCCAAATGGTCCCATATCCACCAAGTCGGGATCTGATGATGGAATCTTGGCGAAATCGAGAGAACTCTTCAAATTTTATATGAAAACGTGTTGCGATTTTGGTATTTTCTACAACAAGTGAAGCATTTGCGTTTGATAAGAACCATTCTACCATCAGATCTGATGATGAAGCCAAGAGTCACGGAACTCCATAATGAGGCAATGTACCCTAGTCGTATTTGGGCTTGTTGTAATTGTAACGGTATGCACTTTCCATGTATATCAAGCATATGTGAACCACTAAAAAGTGAAAAATAAAAACTTTTTTTGCAAAAAATAAAACCGACTTCTAAAAAAACACAAAAAAGTGAAAAATAACTTTAGCTTCAGAAGTCGGTGACAAAAAAACTAAATCAATCAAACAAAGGTCACCGACTTCAGAAGCTAAAGTTATTTTTCACTTTTTTGTGTTTTTTTAGAAGTCGGTTTTTTTATAATACGAGTATGGTTATTCAGACTACTAACTAACTATAACTTATCTCACTTAAAGATTCTTTAAAATTCAAATAAAATGAATAGTTAAAGAACGTGTATTTATTTTCTAGTATGTATACTAAATTAGCTCGCTGCGTGCGTAGTCTTTGAAGTAGGTACAATACTTAAACCGGTTCAAATGCGATAAAAGTGTCCACGGAAGATTTTTCTAAAACGAGTTTTGACAGTCAATAGAATAAGTAAATTAGTAGAGGTAATTGCTGAGATAAAAGTAGATTTTAATTTTGTATTTTTACCCAACTGCCAAGGATGGTTAAGGGGCCAGCGGAGTATGCGTAGTTCAACATCATCATCATCATCATCTCAGCCGAAAGACGCCCACTGCTGGACATAGGCCTCCCCCAAGTGTCGCCACATTGACCGGTCCCTTGCGCCTCGCATCCACCGGATTCCCGCAACCTTCACCAGGTCATCGGTCCACCTAGTGGGAGTTCTTCCAACGCATCGTCTTCCGGTTCGCGGTCGCCACTCCAGAACTTTTCGGCCCCAACTGCCATCCGTTCTGCGAGCAATGTGCCCTGCCCACTGCCACTTAAGTTTAGCAATTCTTCGAGCTACGTCGGTGACCTTGGTTCTCTTGCGGATGTTTTCATTTCTGATTCGATCACGCAAGGAAACTCCGAGCATAGCCCTCTCCATTGCCCTTTGGGTGACTTTAAGCCTTTTGATAAGGCCCATTGTGAGCGACCACGTTTTGGTCCCGTATGCGCAGTTCATACAAACGTAATACCAAAATAAATTGTAAATCAAACATAATTATTTTTAAGGTGGAGTGTATTTATTTCGATTGTATTACAGAATAATATCTATGTTCTCAAATATATGTTTTGAAAGGACAATGCTAAAAGACGAGATATGAGGAACTTAAAATTTCTATAGAAAACTTATTATTTTCATAAATCTTGTTGAAATCAGTATCAATTCAAAATAATATATAGGTATTTGGGAACATAGATATTCTATAATCTCATCGAATGTGTTTGATTTACAAATTATTTTGGTATTACCTTGAGCTCCGCATGCTTCACGGGCTTCTTAAGGATATATTTTTATGCGTATCTTGTATTTTAGTACTTTAAATGCTGGGAACTAACCTTGAGGGGTACGTTCAAGACGAACTTGCAATGTCGATGCGCGCTTAGATACGAGTACATTGGTCTCAGCTCACAACATTTTTTACACGCTTATATTTTTTATTCTCAATCGACGTGATCTGCCTACCTATTTATATTTTTTTTGTGTTGTTACCTGTAAGCCATCATTGTATCATGTTTTTTTTTCAGATTTATATTATTTTGTATATTAATTACAAAGAGATTCAAGCCGTCTGTGAAGGTGGACCACTGATCGCAGATTCTAACCCCGACCCGTTAGATTACTTTTTATAATGATTTATTTTGATTTTTTATTGGTTTAAGATTTTATTCGATCCCCAACCCACTTTAACTTTTTGTGTTTTTTTTTTGTTTTTTGCTGTCGACAACAACCTCCTGATTCTTGACTGTCAACGATGTCGTTAACAAACAAACGCACGCACACGCTTGTTGGCACAGTTGTGCGTGAACGTGCGT
Source organism: Xestia ashworthii (assembly GCA_950022955.1). Lineage (NCBI taxonomy): Eukaryota > Metazoa > Arthropoda > Insecta > Lepidoptera > Noctuidae > Xestia > Xestia ashworthii. Next base: position 11,812,284 of record OX465570.1, on the reverse strand, counting down.
GCACATTCACGCACAACTCTATCAAGTCCATCACATAATAATATATTTGCAAGTACGTCACAAAACGTAGCGACTTGGCTGTATTTGGTTTTGAATCTTCTGATGCCAACGGTAAAGTTAAATAATTTTCTTTAATCTATATAATATGTTGGCAGCAATGAGCCGTTTCGGAGAATCTTTTCGTTCGCCATACAATACGTGAACGTCATCCCACTCTGGTCTTTATTTGTGACATTCGCAAATAAAGACCAGAGTCGACTAAAGAGCCGCGCACACGACATGGCACGGCGGCACTGTAAATTTTAATTACGTTGGATTCAAACAATATGTTAAGGCGCAGACACATGACTTTTAGTGATTTTAAATTGATCATCACGTCTTAACTTCTAGTTTAATTTCTTTGAAAAAAATATATGTTATACTAGACCACTTCTTTCATAATTTGATATGTGAAAATGTGAAGAAAAATTTTTATAACTTAGTGTAATTGATTTGTGAAGTAATGTCTAACGCGGCAAAAAAACGATCATCACGCAAAAACTATCGGGCGTATTTGCATGAAACTTAGATCATCTCAAAGACAATTTAATGCCATTTATATTAGTATACGGCTTTTATCCGCATTGTGTTTGATAAATCAAGGTGGGTTGGTTTTTCGAATAATCTTGGTGCGGGGCTCCTCGGGGTGACGGGCGGCAGTGTATCGCTGACCACTCTCACGCACGGGTATACGCTATTGCTAAACTTCTACCACTCTCTCAAGGTCGTTGGCGTGAGGTAGCCCCTTAACTGGTTTCAACTGAATAGCAGTTACTGAATTATTATCGCAATGATGTTCTGGGTGTCCTCCCAAAGTGGCCTCCAACCTCCTCTTATAGCCACCCCGAGCCTCGCAGCTGGTTTATGATTTGGTATCATTTCTGAATCTGATCGCTGGTAAACATTACACACAACAATATTGTAACTAAATATAAACTGAATATCTGATCAATTTGAAGATACACACATGCATTGAATAATACCAAGTTTGCTCACCCTGGCCAACCCTCAGGCCTAATTGAACCGGAGTGGTGGCGGCGCGGCATGCGCGCATGATTCACTGCCCGCGCTATCTCCTCTTTCTCTCACGTCACACACGTCTTACGTGCATGCGAATTTCATACACACGTAATACCAAAATTATGATTTGTTAATCAAACATATTCTTAAGGTAGTGTGTATTTATTTTGATTGGATTACAAAATATATAGGTTCCCAAACACATGTTTTGAATGCACACCGATTTAAACAAGGAATTTTAAATTCCTTATATCTCGTCTTTATATCATTGTCCTCTCAAAATATTTATTTAGGGACATAGATATTCTATAATATAATCGAAATATATACACACTACCTTAAGAATATGTTTGATTTTCATATTATTTTGGTAAGTATTACGTTTGTATGAAAAACGCATGCTCCGCCGGCCCCTTAACTAATTAATATTTGTAGGTATGTACATAGAGGCTAAATTCCTTCGCTTTCGCGACAACTTGGGCAGTGGTAGCGACTCTGACTTACGACTAGTAAGTCATGGGTTCGATTTCGAACCCAGGCAGGCGCATTACTTGTAATTTGAACGTGTAATTTATTTCATTACCACTGCTCTCAAAACGGTGAAGGAAAACATCGTGAGGTAACCGGGATATCCTAGTACCAAAACTTCGATCCGAATTGTACAAGCACTGGACACTCGTGTTGGATTATAGCATTTATAGCCCATTTTCTCTCTCAGAGAGGAGGCCTGTGACCCAGCAGTGGGATCATTAAAGGCTGATTATGCTTATGTTATGCCGTGTTGTGCACGTCTATGTCTAAATAACGATTTCACTATTCCTAAAACTTTGACACAATACATTTCATGGTGAAAGTCATATCCTCAATTAAATGGAACTTAACATGACTAACTTTCGAAATGTGAGTGTACTGTACGGGTACGTATCATAATCCCGAATTTTAAAATACCGATGGACGAAATCCGGAAAGTACATTTGCCCGAAAGTTTAAAATCCCGAAGTTTATAAACCCTAAGTTTAAAATCCCGTAGTTCAAATACCCGAAAGTTTAAAATCCCGAAGTTCGAAATCCCGAAAGTTCATTTGCCCGAAATTTAAAATCCCGAAATTGTCACCGTTTCCGAGAAAAACGGTTTTTTGTAAACCTAACGTAAAAAACACTTAAAAGTTGCCTAGCAAGCAGCACGCATGCAGCAGGCATGCAGCAAGCATACAGCAGGCATGCAGCAAGCATACAGCAAGCATGCAGCAAGCATGCAGCAAGCATGCAGCAAGCACGCAGCAGGCATGCAGCAAGCATGCAGCAAGCATGCAGCAGGCATGGTTTCTATCACGGCTCCGGCGCTGCGGGGCTCCGGTGGTCACACGCGAGCTTATCGTCGCAGAGGGTTTTAACACTCGCCGCCGTGGCTGAGGCTGGCCGGCTTCAACCGGCCAGCAAGCCGAAGCTACCTGCTACTCAGCTCGCGGCCCGCCTCGCCCCTCCGCGCCTACGCGGGCTTAAATTACACTTTAGGGGTAGGGCAGAAAAGACTACGTGGAGTCGGATCTGCAGCGATTCATTTCTGTCACAAAATTTGTGCTTATATATATATGTCACCGTAAAATTGTCAAACACGTTATATTACAATATAACGTGTTACTCTCTAGCGATATTGTAAACTCTCGAATTATTGTCAACTGAACATACGGAAGTATCTCTGCCCCCATAATCGGGACTTGGGGCACCCCCCCGTTAGGTTAGTTAGGTTCCCTTTAAACCCTGCACTCCGAAATAGGGGCCCCGCGAAGCGGGGCTCCGTCGACTACGCTTTTTAGGGGCATATAATACGGCTATTTAAAAGTTCATTAGAGATGTTATCTTCGCCGGGTGATTTTCCTCTTTTGAAATGGAGTATCAGAGACTATCGTGGACACACTAAGATAATACTGGACCGGATAACAAAGACCATAGACGAGAATCAGCCGAAAGAACAGGCAGGGTTTCGAAGTGGCTTTTCAACCATCGACCACATCCATACCATTAAACAAATGATCAAGAAATGCAATGAATATGGAATAAACTACTACTTAGCATTTATAGACTACAATAAAGCATTTTATTCGCTGAAACATGAGAAAATATGGGAAGCCCTCACCGCACAACGGTTCCTCAGTAAATACACTAACATAATAAAGAACATATACTTTAATAAGAAAGCTAAAATACGCACGCAAAAAAGGTAGGAGAATGTTTCCCTATTAGGAAAGGAGTCAGACAGGGAGATCCCTTATCACCCAAGCTGTTCTTGGCAACCTTAGAACATTATACCAGTCACCCTATATTTCGACAACTGGAATGGAAGGAATATGGTATAAATGTTAATGGAAAATTGCTAAACCATCTAAGATTCGCAGATGATCTTGTATTAATATGTGATGATCCAAACACTCTGCAGATTATGATTGAACAACTGATAAACGAAAGTGAAAGGTAGGACTATCAATAAATACCGGTAAAACTAAGTTAATGACAAATTACACCAAAACACCCATTAAACCTGAAAATGCTGCAGAGCTGGAATATGTAAACGAGTACACATACTTGGGCCAAATAATATCTCCAACAGACATCACAACAAAAGAAATTCAAAATAGAATAAACCTAGGATGGAAGAGATACTGGGCTCTAAAAGACGTAATGAAAAACTTGGATATACCAGTAGAAAGAAAGAATAAAATATTTAATACATGCATTCTACCAAGCATGACATACGGATGTCAAACATGGAGTTGTACAAAGAAAAATATCAAGTCGCTAGAAGCCAACACCGAATGGAAAGAAGTATACTCAACATAAAATCAAGAGACAAAATTAGGTTAAAAACAATAAGAAAACAAACCAACATTATAGATATAAAACACCAAATCAAACAACTGAAATGGAAATGGGCAGGACACCTAACAAGAAGTAGGATAGAAAAGTGGACGAACGAAGTGACGGAATGGTGCCCTATATACAAAAAGAGAAGTAAAGGCAGGCAGCATCGAAGATGGGAGGATGATATCAAGGAGGTAGCAGGACCATGCTGGATGAGGATAGCAAGGGACAGATCGTTGTGGAGAACACTTGGGGAGGCCTATGCCAAAGCGCAAGACAATCACGACACCGTGTCTAATACAAATAATAACATTAATTACGTTGCTTTCATAAACAACCATGGTTAATATTAGTAGTACAAGTAGTTATAAGATGAAATGTAACATGTAAGATTGTTAATAAAGGCTATTATTATTATTATTTCGTTTATTCATTTTGAAACATATTATTTACATTTTTAAATATATCTTAAAATAAAACTAAAAAAAATACATTTAAAAACATAAAAAATAGTGGTCCACCGATATCGGGAGCAGGGTCCAAGCTACCGGTGGTTAGGGCTACAGAGACAGGAACCTCCTCACAATGCGAGCCGTATCGAGGAGTAGGTACTGCTTTCTATATCAGGCTCTTGATCCAGCCGCCTAAAGAGAGCTTCGATAGATGGTCATCGAAGCTCTTGGCAATAAGGCCATTGGCCGTCACGACAATCGGCACAATGATAACCGAGTTCATATTCCACATGTCGCGAACCTCGTGCGCCAAGTCGAGATATTTTATCTGTTTCTCTTTCTCAGCTTTCACGAGGTTCTCGTCATGCGGAATGGTAACATCGATTATCATTACGCGGCGCGCTGATCGGTCTATCACCACTATGTCAGGCTTATTGGCGACAATAGTCCTGTCAGTAATGATAGACTGATACCAGTACAACGTAACATGGTCTTTCACGAGAACTGGGTCGGGCACATACTTGTAGTACGGTACCTCTGATCCTCTGGGTCACAAGATTATATTTCAAGGCAAGTTGCTGGTGAATAATCCTGGCAACTTGATTGTCTGCCTGTGCAAATACTCGCCGCTAGCCAGACGAGAACAACCAGAAATTATATGTCTGATGGACTCACCCGGAAGGTGGCATGCCCGACACACGTCAACCGTCCCGTCACTCATAATATATTTCCGGTAGTTGTTCGTCAACATAACTTCGTCCATAATCGCACAGACAAAACCTTCAGTTTCCCCAAAGAGGTCGCCAAAACGTAGCCAGGACACGGACGCTAGAAAATCTACATCGGGCCCATGAAGAGCCCGGTAGAAGCGCCCGTGAAGCTCCTTGCCCTGCCATTCTTTGTCACGTCGGCTTTTTTAAAATATTCTCTGAGGCTGCACACCTCGCGGTTGTGGAGGGTCTTCGCATTTAAAAAGCCTCGACCCCCGCACTTCCGCGGGATGTACAGTCTCATCATCGATGACCGTGGGTGATGCATCCGGTTTTCAGTCAGCAGTGTACGAACTCTTCTATCCAGGGCGTCAAGTTCGGTCTCAGTCCATTTGAGTATGCCGAAAGAGTACATTAAAACTGGCATGACCCAACCGTTGAAGGCGCGCACCTTGTTCCCACCTGAAAGAAGGCTATTTAATACCTTCTTCAGGCGTCCGAAGAAGCGCTCCCTCAACGATTGCTTCATGTCAGTTACGTTAATGCCTAACGCCATACCCACATACTTATAGCTCTCGGATGAGGAAAGGAATCTTAGGTGTATGAAATCCGAGAGCTGAAGTCCCTCGGATTCCATAATCTCCCCTCGCTTTACATGTACATGACTGCACATTTGTCCACACCAAATTCCATCCTGATGGCGTTACTAAAAGTTTCAGTTACTTTTGGTAGCTCCATCAGTTGCAATTTGTTGGGGGCAAAGAGTTTCAGATCATCCATGTAAAGCAGGTGAGATATGACCTGACCATCTTTCGTCAACCGGTAGCCTAACCCTGAATTCTCCAGCAATGTGCTTAGAGGATTCAGGGCTAAACAGAACCAAAGTGGACTCAGACTGTCGCCCTGGAATATTCCCCGTTTAATCCATACAGGTTCATCGTTCCCCTGGATCTGTCGACATCCTGGATATCGAAGGACCGTCCTCCATTGCCCCATACATGACTCAAGGAAGGCGCGTAGAGTTGCATCGATCTTGTACAACTCCAGCACCCTCATGAGCCATGAATGTGGCACCGAGTCGTAGGCCTTCGCATGTTGACAGATCCTTGCGGGATCGACGGACCTGTTGGCTAATGGCCATGTCGATGAGGAGTAGCTCCTTAGTACCGCGGGACCCATTCCTACATCCATTTTGAGAGGCAGACATGATAGAGTTTTTGTCAATATGTGTATTAATTTTCACTCTCAAAATGGATGTAAGAAGTTTATAAACCGTCGACAAACACGTGATTGGTCTATAATTCTTGGGTTCCGCGGGACTACCTGACTTATGGAGCAGGTGGGTAACGCCTGTTGTTAAAAACTGCGGAAGAGACCCAGACTCTAAGGATGACTGGAATTGGGATGCCAGACAAGTGTGCGAACTACTAAGCCACTTGAGCCAGAAGTTGTGCAGTCCGTCCGGTCCCGGTGACTTCCAATTCGGTAACGGACGAACTGCATTGGCTATATCTAATGGTGTTATAAAAATTGGCTCCATTTCTGGAATAGGTTCACACACTCGCTCGACATCACGCATCCAGTCAGCCTCAGTATGACAAACGGGTACCGACCATATGCTGCGCCAGAAAGAACTCGTGGCGGCATCATCTGGGCGGCACACATCTGTTATATTTTGCTGAGGTTGCTCCCAAGTTCTGTATACCCACCTCTCATCGCTCTGGAACATGCGATTCTGCGAGTACCGATCAACCCGCCGCTTATAATGCCGAATACGGTTCGCCCATGCATAAACTTTCTGCTTCAGGAAGTCAACGCGCTCTGTGACACGGGACATGTATTCTTGAGGACTGATTTCAGTCCCCGAGAATGCCCGCCTCACAAAACGTATCACACGTGGTCGTGTATTGCCCTCCCTGAAGCAGTGTAGTTTGCCGATGAGTACCCTGGCCCCGTCGATACGGCGCCCATATTAAAGGAAATAAAACAAATACGTATACCTAGGTGCTATAACAAAACTATTTTGTTACAAGGTGGGAACGAGACGGAAATAAAACCGGTCGCCGAGATTGCCATGATAAGGCCATCTCCTCCCGCCGCCGCACCCGCGACCCTCGCGCTGGAGCTATCTGCTACGAGTAGCTGCTACGAGACGTGTACGCCTACGACAACCGCTACGTCTGCTACGCCGGCAAGTAATAATTATACACGCTTACAGCTGCATTTATTTTGTGATGCATCTGTTCAAGCCATGTGTTGTGTGGCGTATTGGCGATGGATAGTCAATGGGATTGTTTACGTCGCATTTATAGCAAGTAAATGTCGTGTTGTACCCGTTAAACCCATGACTGTACCTCGAGCCGAGCTACAGGCGGCGCTGTTGGCTGCACGATTGGCTGATAGGTACCGTTCTGAAGGAACACAGATTAGATCCCGAGCAACGATATTTTTGGTATGACTCCACAACCGTTTTACAGTGGATTAGAAATAACACACGTAGGTATAAAACGTTCGAAGCGAACCGATTGGGAGAAATTGACGAACTCACGCGTATTTCCGAATGGAGATATGTACCTACTAAATTAAATGTAGCGGATCTTGGTACTCGTGATGAATTTAACCACACAATGTTTCACAGTGAGTGGTTCACAGGGCCTGATTTTTTATACAAGAGTCCTTATGGCCTGCTGACGTCGTAAGCCCCGACATCGACAGAGACGAAGGGAGTTTAGAGTGTGTGGCTCTGATGCATGAGCCTACATGTAACTTACCTGTTCCTGAGCCGCAGCGGTTTTCCTCCTGGCTTCGCTTGCAGCGAGCCACGGCCGTCATTCTGAAATTTATTGACAGATGCAAGAGACTTACGGGTGAGGTTGACTGCGATGCGACGGCTCGAGCGGAGATCCTGTTACTAAAGGAGGTGCAAGTGGAATCGTTCTCAGCCGAAATATCTGCAATCAAAAATGGTAAACACTTATCACGAGATAGTAAGTTACTTACCTTGTCACCGTATCTAGATGAAACTGGTTTACTCCGCCTCGGTGGCCGCATAGATGCCGCGATAGATGTGGACCTAGAAACGAAGAGACCAATCATATTAGATGGAAAGCATGACATAACGCGTCTTCTTTGTCCTGTTCTTTCACATTAAGGCAGCACACGGGAACCAGGAAATGGTCGTCAATAACCTGAAACAGAAATTTTGGATTATTAGAATAAGGCCAACAGTTAAAAGGGTGGTTTCAAAATGCATGCTTTGTCGCATAAGGAAATGTAAGCAGCAAGTACCCAGAATGGGTGACTTACCTCACGCTCGAGTAGCACATCACCAACAACCATTTTCATTTTGTGGTTTGGACTTGTTTGGTCCAATGGAAGTGACTGTGGGCAGAGGAAGGCAGAAGAGGTATGGCGTTTTTTTCACCTGCCTCACTATACGAGCAGTTCATATCGAGCTTGTTCCATCACTCACGTCAGATTCTTTAATAATGGCGCTGCGACGCATGGCAGCACAGCGAGGATGGCCCTGCCATCTATATTCTGATAATGGCACTAACCTAGGAGCAAGCGATAAGGAACTGAAGCAATCAGAGCAGGCACTTAATATAGATGCTGTCAAGGCCGCCGGCGTGAACAACGCCATGCAGTGTCATTTTATACCCCCTTCCAGCCCTCACTGGGGTGGGGCCTGGGAGAGGTTGATTCGAAGCGTGAAGACTTCACTTCGAGTAATAATGAAGGAACGCGCTCCCCGCGAAGAAGTATTACTTACCCTGATGGCGGAAGTGGAGAACATGGTGAATAGTCGTCCGTTGACACACGTCTCCGTGGATCCTGAAAGCTTAGAATCTTTAACTACTAACATTTTCTTTTAGGTAGCTCATCCAGCACACCAATCATTGGGAATTTCGATGATTCCGACATGTTTCTACGCAAACAATGGAGAAAGTCACAAGCGTTACCGGATATGTTTTGGCGTAGATGGGTGAAAGAGGTTCTCCCTGAGTTACTGCCTCGAAGAAAATGGAACGAGGAGGTGAAACCTTTGCAGGTAGGTGACGTAGTGCTAGTGGCTGATCCTAACAGTCCTCGTAGTACCTGGCCGAAGGGTGTTATTCAGAAGATATGCCCAGGTAAGTATGGACGAATCAGACTGGTCGAGGTGAAGACTAAGACTGGTGTCTGGAAGCGACCTGCAGCCCGCGTCGCGCGAATTTCACTTGTTGAGGAGTGCTGAGCCAGCACTAGGGGGGGGAATGTCAGCGACGCGCTCATGTTCTGTACAAGTAGATACATAGATAAGTTAGTAAGTAGTAATAATATAATTATAAGTATAGCCTATGTAAGTATAGGTGTACGGGCCGATGGACCCCCACCTAAGACGCCGGCAGTTCAGTCCGTGCGAGCACCGCAAGCGGGTGCGCTTATACATTATTGTAACCCTGTTTGTAATTTTATCCGTGTCTTTCAAAAATATAAGTTTCTTGAGCTACTAAATCGTTTATCTTCGCCGATTACCACCCACAACATGTACAGGCATCTTAGGTATTTTTGGTGCTGTAGAGCCTTCACGCAGACGACGTCGCGGGCAGCAGCTAGTTATAAATAAAATGTTAAAGTTCCCCATCATTCCTGTGTGTGAAATTTTTTTATTCAAGGTCAAAGGTAAAAAAAATGAGTTTCTCAAGATTTTCAGCAAAACGGTAAGTTTTATCATAAAAATACCCCAAACAAATATGTAGATCATAAAATGTATTTAAAAAAATATGACAGTACCTACTTTTTTTCCTACAAGCCACCGTTTCTGAGATATTTCGATTCAGAAAGTTGAAAAAGTTGTAATCGAAGTTTTCCTTGAAATGTTCCACCTTTACAAGTATTGAGACATTTTATAGATAATTATCTGATCTACAATTTTTACTGAGCTAATTTTATGATAAAACTTACCGTTTTGCTGGAAATCGCGAAAAACCCGTTTTTGCGACCCTTACCCCGCGTATTTTTTTTTGCACGTGCAAAAAAAATTCGTGCCGGGTCGATGAGGACTTTTCACATTTCCTTTATAATAGTGTATTGAACAATCCTACCAATTTTCAGCCTAGTCGGAATTTATGTAACCTCACCCCTATTTTTAATCTAATTTGACCGGACTATACAGATTTGCTGTCTATTATTGACGAGTTCCGTTCCACATCTCCGAAGGTACATGTATTTTAAAATATTGTGGGACCAACTTGGAAGTATAGGTATTCTTTCGAACAAAATCAAAGTTTTTTTTTTCAAATCGGTTTAGGCGTCTTCAAGTAATCGGTGAACATACATAAAAACAGCGGACCTCCTCCTTTTTTGAAGTCGGTTAAAAGAATTTGCCTATTTTTTTTTCCAATTTGAATTTATCCGGCGATCAACGCCCAGCCCAAACCTTACCAATCCCTAGGGACCTAGAAAACTAAAATTTTGAGCAGGGGTTTCGTTTATAATTTAGACAAGGAATAAGAAAGGGTTTTTTGAAATTCAACACAGACAAGGGATGAAAGTTTGTATGAAAGTCCGTCAGTTTTAATGTTGGGATCTTAAAATGTTGTGTTTACGCTGACAATTGAAAATTAATTTATAATTATGTGTTTCAGAGTTTTTGATAATTCCACCGTCAAAAGATTAAAAAAGAGGATGAAGTTGTGTATGGAAAGTCCTTAATTTTCGAAATAAATATCACAAGAAATATTATCTAACCGAATGGTTGGAAGCTTACGCAACGGTGTTCTTATAATTTCAATCCTTAGGGGGTTAAAATTTAGTTTTTTTGTTAAAATCAGTCTAATATCATGAAAAATGACGTTGTCACGTAAAATTATTGTCCGTAAACCGACTTTACAGACAATCATTTTTATCCAGTATATGCTGTGTACTTCCTTTGTGCTCGTCCTCGTCTTTTCAGAACAGTGTATTCACTAACATTACTTTATGAATAGACAACAAACGATTTATTTTCCACAATATATCAGCATTGATCTCTTGTAGCCAAATAACGAAAGTGGCTCAAAGAACTACCTTAAATTTACAATGTCCCAAAAACATCTCGTAGAAAAATAAAACAAGGGTTTCCAGAATAAGACCACTTTGTACAATATCCCAAAAACATTTCGTAGAAAAATAAAACAAGGGTTTCCAGAGTAAGGCCAAACCTTAATATATAGCGGTGGAGGTCGTTCCTTGTGTGAAAGTCTTAACACCGCGATCTAGAAAATGACGTCATTGCACAACGCCATCTGTTATCAAAAAATGATACTAAACAAATGACAAGGTCTTGGTTTTGACATAGACAGATTAGACAGGTAGCCCGACCACGTCATTTGACACTTCATCAAAATACAACAACGGAACCTCCTAATGGCTGGCATAAACTATTATTTATTTTTTCGAAGTTAGAACCGCAGAATAAATTGTTTCACATTTTTAGACGACAAAAAAATAATAATTAGTCCGTCAGTTAGATTATCAACAAATATTTAGCCCATAATTTTTCTTTTGTTATATAACAAAAGAAAAATTACGGGTTAAATTAAAATTAAACCAAAATTGACGAAGATACGACGCTGTCGACGACGAGTTATGACGTCACGAGTCCCCACTCTCGAGTTTTGATGCGTTTTATCTTTGTCAATATTCATTGATTTACGAAAACAAAAAACACGCGTCCATTATTTTCTAATAATCTAACTGACGGACTAAATAGATTTGCAATTTTTTGATACTTTCGTCTTGCCTATTATGATTTATACAAGGGTGATTGGTAATTGGGTCTTAGGCCTTAAAATGGGGGATACTAGACCTTATTTGCAACAATTTTGACCCCGACCTTGGGGTCCAAACTGGGTTGTTTTTAAGAAATCGAACTTTTAAAGTTTTCTTTAAAACTTTTACACCATAAAGTGCCGATTGTAAGAAATATACGCCGTTCAGGGTATTAAACTGATACTTTTCTGATAGCTCATGAACGAATGTAAACAGCTCATCTGCCTTTGGAAAATAGTTGCAATAAAGGTCAGCTTTTGAAAATTTCTTGAGATGTAATAAATTAAATTAGATTCTGGTCAAGCTAAATAAAAGTTAATTCTCATAAAGTGATGTTTTTTCATGTTCGTAGAATTTGTAGGATTTGCTGCATTTTGACTTGAAAAAACTGATTTGGCCACTCTTCAGCCCATAAGACCAGAGACGGCGCGTGTGACATTTTTTAAATACATAAAACCGTTTTCAATAAAAGTCATAAGTCCTATTCTTAGAACTAATTTGTATTACAAAGTTTTTGCTATGAACTTCTGTCAGGCGTTACATACATAAGAGCACGCAATATTCGTCTGTAGACGTTGACCTGCCATGCAAGCAAGCATGCAGCAAGCATGCGGCACGCATGTAGCAAGCATGCGGCAAGCATACAGCAAGAAAGCAAGCATGCAAGCATGCAACAAGCAAGCAAGCGTGCAGCACACAAGTAAGCATACAGTATACAAGCAAGCATGCAGCATGCAAACGGGCACGCATCACATTCATATTCATTTTATTTTGCGTACCATAAGTTTTAAAAGATGTTACAATGGGCTTATAGCTAAGAACAATAAATTATGGCCCCTGTTAGGGCACAACAATAAACAAGATTAACATAAAATTTTTAGTAGTTAATTAAAGGTATTATTTACAAACCGCACTGGGCCCGCGTGGTGGATTATATAGCCCATTCCCTCTCATAGAGAGGAGGCCTGTCCCAGCAGTGGGAAAATTAATAGGCCGATGATGATGATGATGATGATTATTTACAAACAGAGGGTATGTTACACATTTATGAGAGTAAGATATATTATTATCATAGGTATAGTAATCACATAAAATAACAACATTATATCCTTATAATTGAGATCAATGTAATTGTAATTACTGTCGACATTTTAAGAAACATAATGTAGTAGAGATATTTATTTATAATTATTGAGATCAATTTATCTTAAATTATTACATTAGTTTAAGCACATCAGTAGGCAGGGAACATAATTAATTATAGTAACTATTACAAAGTGTAAAATGGTTAATTCTTAATATTAAATTGCATCATGCAGCAGGCATGGTTTCTGTCACGGCTCCGGCGCTGCGGGGCTCCGGGGCGGCCTCACGCGAGCTTATCGTCGCAGCCTCAGCCGAGACGGCGAGTGTTACAACCACCTGCTCCTCAATTCGCGGCCCGCCTCGCTCCTCCGCGCCTACGCGATTTTAAATTACACTTTTGGGGTAGGACAGACAAGACTGCGTGGAGTCGGATTTACAGCGATTCGTTTCTGTCACTAAAACCTAACTTTTAGGGTTTTTTTTAGCGACTAACAATTTATAAAATTAATGACCATTCGGAATCATACACATTATGCGAAACAATATTTAGGACATACGACTTTATGTCATGTAAAATTAGGAGATTCAATTATTATAATAATTGTATTCGATATTATGACAAAATAGTATCAGAAGTAAAGTATGTATGTAAAACAAAATTTCGGTATTTTGAACATTATGGTTACTGAAGTTTATAGCAAACGTGTTTTATGGATAATGATTTTCGGACAAAAAATTTTAGGACAAGCAAGGGAGTACCGTACAGAATGCTTGTTTGACGGCTTCGTGATGAGTTTGTATACACCCTGTATAATTAAATTAGTCTTAAAATAGATTAAAATGAGATAAGAATTATGAATAATAATATATATATATATATATATATATGTATATTTTTTTTTTATACAGACAGTCACAAATGTATATTAATTAATTTAAATAACTACATATAATTTTATAAAGAAATAATTATTCAAAAATGTAAAAATAAGATGACATAAATGAATAAAGTAAATTATAATATTAATTTAAAAAAAAAACATTGCTTGTAAGTACCGTATCTTGTAGATGCTTTCATGAGTATTCAGTAAAAAGCTGTTATTTAGAAGTTTCAAACAAATACAAAAATATCATTTATTTACATAAAATACCTTTGTATCGGAATTTATCCACGTCATAATGACACATGGTAAGGGCGAGGTCGCACTGGTCAAAACGGAAGGAGACGGGTATTGTGTCTATACTAATATTATAAAGTTCGTCTCAGAACTAAAATGTTGTAGTTTCTTTTTTTTTTTGTTTACCTCTCATAACTGTAAGTATACAAGTATCTATTCTTGTATTTTATTTTAGTTTTAAATATTTTCTAACCTATTTGTTTTCTGTTATTGCACCCTCTGTGTATTGTCTCTGCATCACCCTAAGGTAGACTGGTCGAAAATGCCCAAGGCATTCAGTCCGCCTTTGAACAGTTTTTACTTCTGCATTAAGTTTTTTTAATAAATAAAAATAAAGAGGAAAAATTTGTATTTTTGTATGTAACGAATACACTTAAAAACTACTGGACCGATTTGAAAAAATCTTTCAGCAATGGATAGCTACATTATCAGCAAGTAACATAGGCTATACTTGTATCCCCGTACTCCCACGGGAACGGGAACTACGCCGGTGAAATCGAGTGACGTCCGCTAGTATTTTATTCGTTTTTAACCCAAAGGTAAGCGAGGGAATGGTTAAAAGCTGATATTACTTTCGGGCTACTGACTGAATAAAAGATGTTTAGTGGTCAGACCAATCTAACAATTAATAAATTCAGTCTATTCTAAGATACAACAAAAAACACATTTAAAATTGCATTCGCCGGCAGGTTCCTATAGAATGACGTAGGTAGGTGGCTACCTACGTCATCGGCTACGGAACCTAACAATAAATAGACTAATAATAAACTAATAATTGAGAGTTAGATATCAATTTGGAAATTTTAGTCAATTTTTGTTTGTACAGTCACGTCTAATAATATGTAAACACTTAAGATTTTTTTAAATTGTGTTTCTCCTAATGTAGGTACTGATTAAAATTTAATGTTATTACGTACGAGTAGTAGGTATTCTGGAACTCATATTTTGATGAAAAAGATCCAATTTCCTAGTTACAATCGTTATATCTCCCGAAAATAGCTATAATATTAAGGAAAGTGTATACATATTATTAGACGTGACTGTACGTCGCGCGTCGTTTGTACGTTTAATTAATTACGTCTAGTTTTTGCGAGAAAAACCGGCTGGCGCGGCGGAAAGTTTTATTGCAGGTTATTGTCTGGTCGTAGGCATCTATGGCAACAGGTTGTTACATTTTGCCATTGCTGGTTTTAGTCGTGAATTGAGCAGGATCTAGCTATTTTAGCCACGGAACAGTAAAACCAGTGGAAGTAGCTTGAGAATAAACATTGTACCAGGAACCGGTGTCACCAAATTCATACATTTGCGATTTACTCTTACTACAAACCCAAAAATACGATTGGCTAAAAATAAAATCAGGGCGTAAACGAAATGTAAAAAATATTACACATACGAAATGCAACTTTAAGATCAACGGTCTATAAATCAAATTGATAAAAACAAGAAGTAAATACATTTTGGACTACCAAGTACCGCTACTCGTCGCTAGATGGCATTGTGTGTTGTGTGTTCAGTATGATCTGTAACCACGTAAAAATAAGGGTGGGATTTGAATGGCGTATCACTGACACGAATGCAGGTTGCTAATCAAATAGTGATGTAACCTAATTCGATCGAAATAATATCGATAGTATGAAAACTTATCTAAAACGTAATAATACAATGCAAAAAAAAAATATGCGATAGTGTGATAGTTAAAGTTAGTAGAAATAATTTCATTATTTTAATAATAATGAAATTAATATATCGTTGGGCAATTTTTAATATTAGTAAAAAGGGTATTTATTTGCATGTAAATCAAGTACCTTTTTGTTTGTTTTTGTTCATTTTATACAGGGTAATTGAAAAAAAAGCTGAAAACCTCGCAATATTTTATTATTACATTGCTATGTGAGTTTTAGACAATATAAAACAGTGAAAAAGTATCAATACAAAATCAGTCAATTTTTATTTTATTAACTTTATTAATTTAATAATTATCTGTATTATATTACTCAAAAAAACTATTTAAATATGTACCTAAATACTTTTATTTAAAAAAGGCAATGTAATAGGTACATATCGATTGATTTATCGATAAGGTCACGCACTATTTGTATAGCGTCAAAAGTATAAGTAGACAAACGAATATTCCAGAAAGGCTAATAACCGGGAAAAGAAAATCAACTTTTTAGTCATCTAATTAAAGACTATTTTTGTTTGTATATGTTATGCAATGTTTGACGAAATTTTATTTTTTCATTTTATATAAATAATTCCGAAAGTAAAACTTACCGGTGGTATGATACCCCGCCATGAGTTAGATTTTTAGTCCGACTATGGTTTTTACAGTCCAGTATGGCACAATAAGGCATTTTAATATTATTTCGTTAATATTATGTTGACGCAGTCTAGTTTGAGAATGAGAGCGCTTGAACAGCAAGTGCGTCACGCATGACTTACTAGCGGCGACAGTGCCACGCCTATTTACTTTTTTCCACTGTTTTTACTGTTCCGTGATTTTAGCTGCCCGTGTACGTGCAGTATTATATCCAAGACTCAAAAGTTACTCACAAAGGAATTTCGTACTCACTTCCAAAAGTATAGAGTTGGAATTCGAATGTTTGACAAAACATTTCAGGTTAGTGTTTGTGCTTTAGTATTGTAATAAAAGCAGTCTCAGCATTGTTCTACTGTGGAAATGACATGCACAGTAACGTCTTAAGTATCCTTTGTTTGTGTTTCCAAAATTGTAACATCTGTATCTTTAGCAAGAATCGAACGTAAAGATCTAAACAGTCGACAAATCGATGCGGTATTTTCAACAACTTAGCTGGTTTCATAAATCTCGATAACCCGTTATAAACTTTCATACGTCATCATCTGCCAATCCCAACTGTAGTAGGTACATGAAAATACTGTTAGGTCCATGTTCACCCGGGGCTGCGAGACTGTTCAAAAGAGATACCGCGGCCCCGGAACATAAAGGGCGAGGAAGGAACTTGGATGGGTATAGAAAAGTCTGACACTCCCTCGCGTTCAGCCCAGAGTGGGAGAAGTTATTTGATGATTTCCCACTAGTAAAAAAAAGTCTATGTTCACCAAAAAGATGACGGTCTGATTATCTAAAACAGCTGTTTAAAATACAACATGTCGCTTAAACAACTGTTAGGACGTATGCCTTATTGGGCACCTGAGGTATTCCACATACGGCACCTGTCGATATTTGTTGCAGGTGCCATTGGTGGAATTGTTATTTTATATTATTATTTAAACTTTTATTCCACAATCGGCACCTACGAACCAGTAGGTACTAGTGTTGAGACGTTTATTTTTACAGGACGTCAAAATTAAAAAAAAACTATTAAAATCAGTAGATATATTGTCAAATGTCTTTAATAACTTGAATATAGAAGAAAGAAAGAAAAAGCATTTATTAGCCCGCACAGGAGAAAACACATTAAAATTATCAGCATAAAACTTACTAATAAAACTTACACAGAAAAAACAAATATATATTTAAAAATTAAAAGAAACGAAACTCGTCCTGTACGAGGCCAAAAGGCTCCTATCTCAGCATGGTGCTGTAATATAAAAAAAAAACTTCACAGCGCTGGTATTCTGGTAGGGCCCAGTACTAATATCACAATCAGTTTCCTTATTTACATGTATTTCAAAATCAGCCTTGACTTGCTTGATAGAATTTAAATACAAATACTTTTTAGGTTTATACAACGTGTAACGGAAAGGGTTTAGCTATCCTTAAGATGAGAGTGTCAGGGTGGCCCGCGAAATTAAAATTATCTTGGGTTTTTTACAATTTCCGGGCCAGTGCTAGGTTGTATGTTGGTGGAAGTAACGCTCGCGGCTGTAGGGCGTATGTGGTTGCAGAATTGTAGTCATCAGAATGATCGGTGCAGCCCTCCAAGTTCATGAAAGTCGAGGAACGAATTTTTCACGGTCAAAGTCGTTCCTCGACTTTTATGAACTTTGAGGATTGTGTTGATGATTTTGATGATTATAATTCTGTGACTGCATAATAATGTCTTGCCGCCGCAAACAATGTTTTCATCAGTGTACAACTTGGAATGGCAGCGGCCGGCAGCGACGCGGCGAGCACTTTCAGTGTGAAATAATTTTAAACTTTAACTACATAGGTACTTAAAAGACCAGTATCGCTTGAAAAGCTTGAAAAGGTCGCGCGGCCGCCCGCGGCGCCGCTGGAAGCCGCGCGCCTCTTGGCGTTTCTGCCCGCGGCCGCCAGAGGCGCCGCGCGCTCCTCACCCCCGCGGCCCCGCCCCCGCCTCAACATTGATGGAGCGCAGTACCATTTCTCTGTAGTCTAGCAACGGGATACGTTGCGTCGCGTCGTCGTCGTCCTTCTTCTTCTTCCGCAATAAGTGCTATAATAACCAATTCCATCGTGTTCACTCCAATCCAAACACACGAGTTACCTTGCCAAATGTAGAAACTAAACTAGTCAAGAAGATACCACGGAGGTCACGCGAGGCCGCTGCCGGCCGCTGCCATTCTGGTGTGACTCGGGCCTAACAGAAGTGTATGCGATTTCCGACTTTTGTAGTATTTAAACCTATATAAGTCTTTTTTTCATATTTTTATGAAACAGGGACAATTGGCATAAAAAACTGCTCGTGAATATAAGCCGTTTTCTCGCTGTATGTATAATTTTTCTAAAATCTGTAAATGCAAATCTAAACTTCTGAAAATGTAACCGTTAGTCTCATAAGACTGTTTTCCTGTATAAATAAATAAATAAAACTATTGCGCAATTGTTACCATGAATTTGAAATATTAATTTAACATTCCACCAGCATTTTACCAAAGAATAGTTCGTACGAGGGCACAAACTTGTCAACAGTTAAAAAAGAACTAAAGAAAACACACTACACTGACAAAATTCGATGATAAGTTTTAACTACGAGCAATATTTAATCATATTTTGTAAACAAATCCTGTAAGAATTTAACGAGTTTTTTTTAACTATCACAAAGCTAATACTCAGGTGGCATACCCTTTTTTTTCGGATGGGAAATCATCAAACTTAACGACCCCTCCCGCAGAGCAGAGCCAGAGGGAGTGTCAGACTTTTACTGACTAAAACCCATCCATGTTCCTTCCTCGCCCTTTATGTTCCGGGACCACGGTATCTCTTTCCAACAGTTCCGCAGCCCCGACAGGCTTCGGCCCTTGATGCGGGCCCCTTTATTATGCTGACATCTCTTTGAAGCGCGCATGGAACATGGACGCACCGTCGACACGGCCTGTCGTCATAAGACGAACGAACAGCGAGCTAGCTCAAAGCTCACTGTCCGCAGGCCTGCCTACGGTGGCCGCGGGGCCACCACGTGGCCCAAACACAAACATATGGGAACCCAATGAATGTCAATTTAGAAATATACTGCTACATCTAAAAACCTGGTCAACCATTTTTATAATAAGCCATTAATATACAGGTAATAAAAATTACAATAGATTCCGCCTCGAAACTACCTTTTTAGGATATTAAAAACCTATGGAATTACAAAATCCATACCTTTATATGGGGGCTCATAAACGGGCAATTTTTTAGCAATAATTGCTTGGCAACACTAATGCATCAATCTAGATCTAATAAGTGGAGCAATCTGGAGCAACAAAAATAAAATGCAGCAATGGTTTTAGCTTTTTTTTTGCTTCTAATTGCTCCATATATTATATTTTTCATATCTCAATGTGCCAATATGAGTTGAGTTGCTTTTTGTTCAAGGACATGATGTTTACGTTTTTCTTGACGTCATCTATTTATTACCTGGATTTAAACATGTAATAATAACTATTTAAATTATAATTAGTAGTAGCTGTTTAAAATGTTACAATAAAATACCTAATACATTTAAATTTATACTATATCTATGCTAATATTATAAAGAGGAAAGATTTGTATCAAAAGAAAGAAAGATTTGTATTGAAAGATACAAATCTTTCCTCTTTATAATATTAGCATAGATAAAGTATAGATTTAAATTTCGTTCAGTTGTACAATGTGGGGAGGTATTTTATTAACCAAGATGTAACCAAGATTTTTAACCGACTTCTAAAAAGAGGAGGTTATCAATTCGTCTGTATGTTTTTTTTTTTTTTTTTTTTTTTTTTTGTGTTTGTTACCTCATAACTTTCGACTGAGTGAACCGATTTTGATGATTCTTTTTTTATTTGAAAGCTGGTGCTTCCCATGTGGTCCCATTTTATTTTGCTGTAGATCTGATTCTGGTCTTCGGAGATATACAATGGAACTCTTCAAAAATGTACGGCAAATCTGCAGTGCTTGCTGTTAACGCTTGTAGGTTTATTGTTTACACAACATCATGACGTAATATCACGCCTGTATGCTCTGAGGGGGTACGCAGATGTGTACAATACACCCAGATTTCGACAGTGGTTGTTACCTCAGTACTTTCGACTGGGTGAACCGATTTTGATGATTCTTTTTTAATTTGAAAGCTGGTGCTTCCCGTGTGGTTGTATTTTAATTTGCTGAAGATCTGATCCGGGTCTTCGGAGATATACAATGGAACTCTTCAAAAATACACGGCAAATCTGCAGTAACTGCTGCAATCGCTTGAATGTTTATTGTTTATACAAAATCATGACGTAACATCACGCCTGTACGCTCTGAGGGGTACGCAGAAGTGTACAATATTCCCAGATTTCGACAGTTAGGTGTATTAAGTTTCATTTATTGGGGATAAGCCTATTACCTTGACATGTATTGTTATTTTATTGGCAAGGGTACCTACTTCAAGGGTAGTTTGATGAGAATTTGGTTAGGTTCTGGTTATGGGATCCATGACAAAGGAACGGAACTCTTCAATTCTTAGAAGCAAATTAACGATACTCGGCCAAATCTTTTAAAGGCTATCCGGATATTTGAGTCACGTACCATAACGTCGTTATTAACCGACTTCAAAAAGGAGGAGGTTCTCAATTCAATGTTCCCCGATTACTCGAAGATGACTGGACCGAATTTGTTTTTTAATTGTTTGAAAGGGTATACTTCCCAGAAGGTCCCATAATCATCAAGTCAGGATCCTGATAGTGGGATCCTGGAGAAATAGAGGGAACTCTTCAAATTTTATAGGCACACCAGAAGCGATTTGGGAAGTTTTAGAAAGAGTACTTTCTCGGAGTGATCCCATTTAAATTTGGTAAAGATTAGATGAAGAACTTCGGAGAAAGGCAACGGAACTCCTCATTAAATGTAGCAAATGTGTGTCTCTTACTGGGATTGCTGAAATCTCATGTCTGTCTATTGTTTACACCAGTTCATAATAAAAAATCACGCTGGTACGCTGTGAAAGGGTATGCACATGTGAACCACTAAAAAGTGAAAAATAAAAACTTTTTTGCAAAAAATTAAACCGACTTCACACAAAAAAGTGAAAAATAACTTTAGCTTCAGAAGTCGGTGACAAAAAAACTAAATCAATCAAATAAAGGTCACCGACTTCTGAAGCTAAAGTTATTTTTCACTTTTTTGTGTGAAGTCGGTTTAATTTTTTGCAAAAAAGTTTTTATGTAACAAGTGTCCATGGAGTTTCTTGCCCGTTCTTCTCCATAGAGATCTAGGTACGTTACGGAATGGGCAACTACAGTACTTTCACAGTTTTTATGTCTTGTGACTGGGACTGTAGCTACATTTAATATTCATCTTTGTTTCGACAATTCAAAAGTGCCTGTAATTGGCCAACTTGAAATAAATGCTTTGATTTTGATTATAACATAATATTATATGTTTGTGTGTTTTTAACAAATAAACTCAAAAAACAGTGGATCGATTTGTATAATTCTTTCACCGTTAGAAGCTACATTCACCCTGAGTAACATAGGCTACATTTTATCCCCGTACTCCCACGGGGACGGGAACTACGCTACGCGGGTGAAATCTTGTATAAAACGTAAGTAGGCAAGCATATTTTAAGTTGGGGGATTACATTGATGATAAAAATGCTTGGCTCAATTCTAGTCCTGCTCCACAAATAATAGGAGCAAACTAATTGATTACCAGTTATGTTATTGTGGAAGATGCAGAAGATTGTAAAAACATCCTTGCATTGTGTAGATTTTATCTCTTAGTCTATCTATCTATCTATCTTCTTCTATCTTCTATACAGGGTGAAATTGAATAGATGCGACAAATTTAAATATACAATAATACGTGTTGTCAAGAAAATGTATAAAATATCAAATGTAAAATTGTAATGAACGAAGGAAGGGTAGTGGGCGGCGCGCGGTCGCCGGGAAGGGATGTCAGTGCTGGCGCACATGCGAGGTTTGGCAACGTCGCGCGATACTTACATTAGAAACTAGGCTAAATTAGGTAAATGACGGCTATGAACGGGAATACCGATAATTCGTACTTAAATAAAGATAATAACATCAATGGACCTTTTGAAAACGATAATCGCGTAATTTTTTTTAACGATTTAGATAGTAGAAAAAACAGTTTATAATTACTATGTTACTGTAACTGAAGCTCCCATTTCATTTTGTCGCATTTATTCAAATTCACCCTGTATATCTATCTTCTATCTATTTATATTATATAAAACTACAAAGCCACTCACTGATTGACATGCCGTTTCTCGGAATGGGTGAGAGATGGGTTAGGGGTTAGTTTTGGAAAAATGACAAGTACTTCCGGTCGAGTAGAGGAAAATTATAGAGGAGATTCAAATCCAAGATGGCGGCCGAGTCCATTTCCGGTTTCGGCGAGGAAAGGACTTGGGCCAATTTCGATTGGTAATTTTTGTAAAAGGGCTAAAGTGATTTAAAAAGAAAGTAAAAAAAAAAAAAAAAACAAGATGGCGGCCGCGCTGGGACGTTTTGAAATTTGCGACTTTTTTCACTCGACTTTGACCAATTGTTTTCTTCTACCGATTTTTAAAGTCGGCAACATTAACCTTGCCAATTTGTGGGTGATTTCAGTGGCAATTGAGAAAAATTATGACATTTTGAAAATCCAACATGGCGGACGCTGTGGCGGCCATGTTGTAAAATGGTGGAATTTACGACTTTTTTCAAATGGATTTTTCGTGTAGTTGGCAACATCTGACGGGTTCGAGTTGTACCGAGCGGTTGTGTGTTTTGTTGAGGAGTGTTGCCTGGTGCAAAAATTTTCCCCATTTTTCGAGTATTTTTCCAGATTTTCCCCGAAAACATGAAAAGTAGAAATAACGACATTTAGAATGGAGACTTTGTCTAGCTGGCAACTTTGGGGAGCCCCAAATGACATTTGACCATTTTCATCACTTTCGACTGGCAACCCCAAAAAATATTGAACTTTTTCATTTTTGGGACTTTTTCACTTTGGCGAATTACTTTGTTCTACCAAACTCAAAAGTTGGCAACACCGACTACACCTGTCGGTGGCCTGTATCCTTGAGATTTCCAGAAAATTATGACTTTTCAGAAAAACAAAATGGCGTCTGGTGTGGCGGCCATCTTGTGAAATCGACGAAAATTCACAATTTTCGACACGATTTTTCGGGTAGTTGGCAACATCTGACGGGTGCGAGTTGTACCGAGCGGTTGTGTGTTTAGTTGAGTAGTGTTGCTTGGATTCAAAATTTTCCCCATTTTTAGGGTAATTTCCCAGATTTTCCCCGAAAACATGAAAAGTAGAAATAACGACATTTTGAATAATAATTTTACATAATCACCAAGAATGGGATGCTCCAAATGACATTTGACCATTTTCATCACTTGCAACTGGCAACCCCGAAAGCTATTGGGGTTTGAATTTTCGGGTCAGACCTGACTTTGGCGAATTACTTTGTTCTACCAAACTCAAAAGGTGGCAACACCGAGTACACTGGTTGGTGGCCTGTATCCTTGAGATTTCAGGAAAATTATGACTTTACAGAAAAACAAAATGGCGGCTGGTGTGGCGGCCATCTTGTAAAACTGACGAAAAATTCTTATTTTCAACACGATTTTTCGGGCAGTTGGCAACATCCGACGGGTTCGAGTTGTACCGAGCGGTTGTGTGTTTTGTTAAGGAGTGTTGCCTGCTGCAAAAATTTTCCCCATATTAAGGGTATTTTCCCAGATTTTCCCCAAAAACTTGAAAAGTAGAAATAACAACATTTTGAATAAAAGTTTTATATAATCACCAAGAATGGGATGCCTGAAATGACATTTGACCATTTTCATCACTTTCAGCTGGCAACCCCATAAGACATTGGGGTTTGAATTTTCGGGTCAGACCTGACTTTGGCGAATTACTTTGTTCTACCAAACTCAAAAGTTGGTCACACCAAGTACACCGGTCGGTGGCCTGTATCCCTGAGATTTCCAGAAAATTATGACGTTTCAGAAAAACAAAATGGCGGCGTGTGTGGCGGCCATCTTGTAAAAACGACGAAAAATCTCAATTTTCGACATGATTTTTCGGGTGATTGGCAACATCTGACGGGTTCGAGTTGTACCAAGCGGTTGTGTGTTTTGTCAAGTCGTGTTGCCTGGTACAAAACATTTCCCCATTTCTAGGGTATTTTCCCCAAAAACATGAAAAATAGAAATAACGACATTTTGAATTAAATTGTTCCATTACCATCTTGAATTCGGTGCCCCAAATGACAGTTGACCATTTTCATCACTTTCAGTTGGCAACCCCGAGAGCCACTGGGGCTTGAATTTTCGGGTCAGACCCTACTTTGGCGAATTGTTTTGTTCTACCAAACTCAAAAGTTGGCAGCACCAAGTACACCGGTTTGTAGCCTATATCCTTGACATTTCAGAAAAATTATGACTTTTTAGAAAAACAAGATGGCGGACAGTGTAGCGGCCATCTTAATAAATACGAAAAATCCCACTTTTTGACACGATAAATAGAACAGCTGGCATCCCCCGACTGGATTGCGTTGTATGAAACGGTTGTGTTTTATCAAGGCGTGTTGCCAGGTGCAATTTTTTTCCCCATTTTTAGGGTATTTTTCCAGATTTTCCCCGAAAACAAGAAAAGTAGAAATGACAACATTTTGTATGGAAATTTTGCATAACCACCAATAATGGGGTGCCTTTAATGACATTTGACCATTTTCATCACTTTCAGCTGGCAACCCCGAAAGCCATTGGGGTTTGAATTTTCAGGTCAGACCTGATTTTGGCGAATTACTTTGTTCTACCAAACTCAAAAGTTGGCAACACCGAGTACACCGGTCGGTGGCCTGTATCCTTGAGATTTCCAGAAAATTATGACTTTACAGAAAAACAAAATGGCGGCATGTGTGGCGGCCATCTTGTAAAAACGACGAAAAATATCAATTTTCGACACGATTTTTCGGGTAGTTGGCAACATCCGACGGGTTTGAGTTGTAGCGAGAGGTTGTGTATTTTGTTGAGTAGTGTTGCCTGGATTAAAACATTTCCCCGTTTTTATTGTATTTTCCCAGATTTTGCCCAAAATCATGAAAAGTAGAAATAACGACATTTTGAATAGAAATTGTGCATTTTGAATACCAAGAATGGGGTGCCACAAATGACATTTGTCCATTTTCATCACTTTCATTTGGCAACCCCGAGAGCCATTGGTTCATAAATTTTCTGTTCAGACCCGACTTAGGTCCATGTTCACCGAAAAGATAACAGCCTGGTTAGCTAAAAACAGCTGTCACTGTGACATATTACCATACAAAAATGTGTTTTAAATAGCTGTTTTAGATAATCAGACTGTCATCTTTTTGGTGAACATGGACCTTAAGCGAATTACTTTGTTCTACCGAAGTCAACGTATAGCCACCGTTTGTTTACTGACATGTAGCTTTTATCCTGGTAAGTTTGGAAAAATTGTGACATTTCAGAAATTCAAGATGGCGGCCGTGCCATTTCCGGTTTCCGAAACCTTGTCCAATTGGGGTCGTTCAAACGGTGTAAGAGTTTTTTTCAAATTTTAAGATATTTAAGGGGTTTCGAGGGATCTTTATTGGTTTTAGGGCTCTGCCGCTACAGGAATATTTTGTAGACGCGAGCTGCTCGCCAACGAATAGTAGTAGTAGTTTACGATTGGGTTCCTTCAAACGGTTTCGACCGAATGAGGATTGATTTTGAACGTAGAGGGGTTTATTTATATGGTTGATTTAAGGGTTCCTTTGGTGGTGAAATTTGTGTATCCTTCCCACCTATCCCCAACCTCCCCTCAAATAGAAAGGGCTGTAACGTCATTACGGTTAGAGATAGCCGATAGGTGTTTGAACAAATATTATATTAGCATTGAAACCCGTCCGGTGGTGGTGGGGAGATGGCGAGGGAAGCGAGCCGGCGACCCCGTTGCATAAGGATAAGGTCACGGTAGCATTCCGGTGGTAGGCAGGTCCTGAGTGGAACGAAGTGAGGAGGTGGCGAGCGTAGCGAGCCGGCGACTATTACCGGTGGTGGTACCTGTAAGGTGAAGGGGGGAGGTGGCGAGCGAAGCGAGCCGGTGACTCTGTAGCGTGGGGATAAGGTCACGGTAGTTTTCCGTCGGTAGGCAGGTCTTGAGTGCAGCGAAGTGGGGAGGTGGCGAGCGTAGCGAGCCGTCGACTGAAAACCTGTCCAGTGGTGGTACCGTTAAAGCGAAGGGGGGAGGTGGCGAGCGAAGCGAGCCGGTGACCCCATAGCGTGAGGATAAGGTCACGGTAGCTTTCCGGTGGTAGGCAGGTCTTGAGTGGAGCAAAGTGGGGAGGTGGCGAGCGTAGCGAGCCGTCGACTGAAAACCTGTCCGGTCGTGGTGCCGGTAAAGCGATGGGGGAAGGTGGCGAGCGAAGCGAGTCGGCGACCCCGTGTCGTGGGGATAGGGTCACGGTAGCTTTCCGTCGGTAGGCAGGTCCTGAGTGGAGCGAAGTGGGGAGGTGGCGAGCGTAGCGAGCCGTCGACTTAAAACCTGTCCGGGTGGTGGTACCGGTAAAGCGAAGCGGGGAGGTGGCGAGCGAAGCGAGCCGGTGACCCCATAGCGTGAGGATAAGGTCACGGTAGCTTTCCGGTGGTAGGCAGGACTTGAGTGGAGCAAAGTGGGGAGGTGGCGAGCGTAGCGAGCCATCGACTGAAAACCTGTCCGGTGGTGGTACCGTTAAAGCGAATGGGGGAGGTGGCGAGCGAAGCGAGCCGGTGACCCCATAGCGTGAGGATAAGGTCACGGTAGCTTTCCGGTGGTAGGCAGGACTTGAGTGGAGCAAAGTGGGGAGGTGGCGAGCGTAGCGAGCCATCGACTGAAAACCTGTCCGGTGGCGGTACCGTTAAAGCGAATGGGGGAGGTGGCGAGCGAAGCGAGCCGGTGACCTCATAGCGTGAGGATAACGTCACGGTAGCTTTCCGGTGGTAGGCAGGACTTGAGTGGAGCAAAGTGGGGAGGTGGCGAGCGTAGCGAGCCATCGACTGAAAACCTGTCCGGTGGTGGTACCGTTAAAGCGAATGGGGGAGGTGGCGAGCGAAGCGAGCCGGTGACCCCATAGCGTGAGGATAAGGTCACGGTAGCATTCCGGTGGTTGGCAGGTCCTGAGTGGATCGGAGTGGGGAGGTGGCGAGCGTAGCGAGCCGGCGACCAGGACCGGTCCAAAGTTGGTTTGGCTATCAGACTATTGTACTGTCCTTGATCTGTTTGTTTTAGGTGTTAGTCTCCCGTGTTATTTTAATAAATAATAAAATCAATTTTCAAAACTCCCGTTCTCCCCCCCCCCCCCGCCCCCTCCCCCTCCCCCTCATCGAATCTCGGAAAGTAAGAGATCCGTGTTCTGTTTTTTTTACGGATTCGTATAGAGGAAGCTCGACAAAGAAAAACAATTTTCAAAGCTGGGCCCCTTTGCCCCCCCCTCTCCCCCCTTAGCCGGTTTTCAGAACTTGAGACATTTGGAACATTTTTTTCACATTCATAAACAGCGACCGCTTCTCCCTACCCGTCACCCCGCCCCCCATCGTATCTCGGAAACTGGCACACATAGTGGTTGATTTTAATTCTCACTTAATACTATTGAGGGGCGTTGAAATTCGTATACCCTCTCCTCCCCTAAACTTGAAAGGACTGTAACTTCATAACGGTTTGGGATAGCCATTAGGTGTTTGAACAAATATTATCATAGGCGTCGAAACCAGTCTGGTGGTAGAGGACCTTTCCGGTAGCAGGTAGGTCGACAAGCAAATTGTAGGGTAATGTTTTTTTAATGAGAGAAGGTCTGAGTTTTTAAATAAGTTTATAGATTATATTAGGGGTTCTTATGGGGTTTCCAAATCTTTACATTAATTCTCAAGTTTAATTTTATTTTAATGTCTTATTTTTATTGAATTAGTTTTCAGAATGTGTTAGGGGTTCTTTAGTGTTTTCATACTGATTTAAGGATTCCTATTGGTTCTCAAAATGTCATAAGGGTACGGAAAACAATTAAAATATGGGTAGGTTTCGTTATTCGAGTTAGAAGATGATTTAGAATGATTAGAGCCTAATCAAGTGGAAACCTTTAGTCCTTTTGGGCTTTATTTGGCATTTCACTAGAGTTTGATAAGTGAAACACCTCTTTTAGGGTCATGTTTGAGAATTAATATTACATTTAGGGGTTTTATAAGTGAAAAAAAAAAAAACAAGCTACCACCACTAGCACGCGAGCTGCTTGCAGCTCGCGCAGCACGCAACAACTAGTTTATATTATATAAAACTACAAGACCACTGACTCACTGACATGCCGTTTCTCGGAATGGGTGAGAGATGGGTTAGGGGTATGTTTTGGAAAAATGACAAGCACTTCCGGTCGAGTAGAGGAAAATTATAGAGGAGATTCAAATCCAAGATGGCGGCCGAGTCCATTTCCGGTTTCGGCGAGGAAAGGACTTGGGCCAATTTCGATTGGTAATTTTTGTAGAAGGGCTAAAGTGATTTGAAAAAAAAAGCAAAAAAAAAAAAAAAACAAGATGGCGGCCGCGCTGGGACGTTTTGAAATTTGCGACTTTTTTCACTCGACTTTGACGAATTGTTTTCTTCTACCGATTTTTAAAGTCGGCAACATTAACCTTGCCAATTTGTGGGTGATTTCAGTGGCAATTGAGAAAAATTATGACATTTTGAAAATCCAACATGGCGGACGCTATGGCGGCCATTTTGTTAAGAGTTGGAATTTACGACTTTTTTCAAATGGATTTTTCGTGTAGTTGGCAACATCTGACGGGTTCGAGTTGTACCAAGCGGATGTGTGTTTTGTTGTAGAGTATTGCCAGGTGCAAAAATTTTCCCCGTTTTTAGGGTATTTTCCCAGATTTTTCCCGAAAACATGAAAAGTAGAAATAACGACATTTTGAATGGAGACTTTGTCTAGCTGGCAACTTTGGGGAGCCCCAAATGACATTTGACCCTTTTCATCACTTTCAACTGGCAACCCAAAAAAATATTGAACTTTTTCATTTTTGGGACTTTTTCACTTTGGCGAATTACTTTGTTCTACCAAACTCAAAAGTTGGCAACACCGAGCACACCGATAGGTGGCCTGTATCCTTGAGATTTCCAGAAAATTATGACTTTTCAGAAAAACAAAATGGCGGCTGGTGTGGCGGCCATCTTGTAAAAACGACAAAAAATCCGAATTTACGACACGATATTTCGGGTAGTTGGCAACATCTGACGGGTTCGAGTTGTACCGAGCGGTTGTGTGTTTTGTTGAGGAGTGTTGCCTGGTGCAAAAATTTTCCCCATTTTTCGGGTGTTTTGCCAGATTTTCCCCGAAAACATGAAAAGTAGAAATAACGACATTTTGAATAGAGACTTTGTCTAGCTGGCAACTTTGGGGTGCCCCAAATGACATTTGACCATTTTCATAACTTTCAACTGGCAACCCCAAAAAATATTCAACTTTTTCATTTTTGGGACTTTTTCACTTTGGCGAATTACTTTGTTCTACCAAACTCAAAAGTTGGCAACACCGAGTACACTGGTTGGTGGCCTGTATCCTTGAGATTTCCAGAAAATTATGACTTTTCAGAAAAACAAAATGGCGGCTGGTGTGGCGGCCATCTTGTAAAAACGACTAAAAATCCGAATTTTCGACACGATTTTTCGAGTAGTTGGCAACATCTGACGGGTTCGAGTTGTAGGGAGCGGTTGTGTATTTTATTGAGTCGTGTTGCCTGGTGCAAAAATTTACCCCATTTTTAGGGTAATTTTCCAGATTTTCTCCAAAAACATGAAAAGTAGAAATAACGACATTTTGAATGAAATTTTTACATAATCACCAAGAATGGGATGCCCCAAATGACATTTGACCATTTTCATCACTTTCAGCTGGCAACCCCGAAAGCCATTGGGGTTTGAATTTTCGGGTCAGACCTGACTTTGGCGAATTACTTTGTTCTACCGAACACAAAAGTTGGCTACACCAAGTGCACTGATTTGTAGCCTATATCCTTGACATTTCAGAAAAATTATGACTTTTTAGAAAAACAAAATGGCGAACAGTGTGGCCATCTTATAAAAATGACGAAAAATCCAAATTTTCGATACGATAAATGGGTCAGTTAGCATCCCCCGACTGGATAATGTTATATGAACCGGTTGTGTTCTGTGTTGACGAGTGTTGCCTGGTGCAAAAAAATTCCCCATTTTTAAGGTATTTTCCCATGTTTTGCCCAAAAACATGAAAACTTAAAATGACGACATTTTGAATGGAACTTTTACATAATCACCAAGAATGGGATGCTCCAAATGACATTCGACCATTTTCATAACTTTAAACTGGCAACCCCGAAAGCCATTGGGGTTTGAATTTTCGGGTCAGACCTGACTTTGGCGAATTACTTTGTTCTACCAAACTCAAAAGTTGGCCACACCGAGTACACTCGTCGGTGGCTTGTATCCTTGAGATTTCCAAAAAATTATGACTTTTCAGAAAAACAATATGGCGGCGGGTGTGGTGGCCATCTTGTAAAATTACCAAAAATCCCAACTTTCGACACGATAAATGGGATAGCTGGCATCCCCCGACTGGATTGTTATGTACGCACCGATTGTGTAGTTTATTAACGAGTGTTGCCTGGTGCAACATTTTTTCCCACTTTTGTGGTACTTTTCCCCATTTTCCCCAAAACCAAGAAAAGTAGAAATGACGACATTTTAAATGAAAATTTTGCATAACCACCAAGAATGGGGTACCCCAAATGACATTTGTCCATATTCATCACTTGCAGCTGGCAACCCCGAGAGCCATTGGTTCATGAATTTTCGGGTCAGATCCAACTTTGGCGAATTCTTTTGTTCTACCAAAGCCAACGTATAGCCACCGTTTTTTTACTGACAGGTAGCTTTCATTATGGTTAGTTTGGAAAAATTATGACATTTCAAAAATTCAAGATGGCGGCCGTGTCATTTCCGGTTTCCGAAACCTTGTCCGACTGGGGTCGTTCAAGTGGTTCTCATCCCGCTGATGAGTTTGTGTCGAATTTTAGGTTTTTCAGGGCTTTCAAGGATATCTACTTGACTGAAGACGGCTGTAATTCAAAATGGCGGCCGCTTTACTTCCGGTTTCCCAAAAATTTACCGATTGAGGTCGTTCAAACGATTCATTAACTGAGGTGTAAGAGTTTTTTTCAAATTTTAGGATATTTAAGGGGTTTCAAGGGATCTTCACTGATTTTAGGGCTTTGCCCCTACAGGAATATTTTGTAGACGCGAGCTGCTCGCGAACCAATAGTTTACGATCCTTCAAACGGTTTCGACCGAATGAGGATTGATTTCGTACATTGAGGGGTTTATTTATTTGGTCGATTTTAGGGTTCCTTTGGAGGTGAAATTTGAGTACCCTTCCCACCTCTCCCCAACCTCCCCTAAAATAGAAAGGGCTGTAAGTTCATTACGGTAAGAGATAGCCGTTAGGTGTTTGAACAAATTTTATAGTAGGCGTTGGAACCTGTCCGGTGATGGTGGTGGGGAGGTGGCGAGCGAAGCAAGCCGGCGACCCCGTAGCGTGGGGATAAGGTCACGATAGCATTCCGGTGGTAGGAAGGTCCTGAGTGGAGCAAAGTGAGGAGGTGGTGAGCGTAGCGAGCCGTCGACTGAAAACCTGTCCGGTGGTGGTACCGGTAAAGCGAAGGGGGGAGGTGGCGAGCGAAGCGAGCCGGTGACCCCATAGCGTGAGGATAAGGTCACGGTAGCTTTCCGGTGGTAGGCAGGACTTGAGTGGAGCAAAGCGGGGAGGTGGCGAGCGTAGCGAGCCGTCGACTGAACACCTGTCCGGTGGTGGTGGTGGGGAGGTGGCGAGCGAAGCGAGCCGACGACCCCGTAGCGTGGGGATAAGGTCACGGTAGCTTTCTGTCGGTAGGCAAATCCTGAGTGGAGCGAAGTGGAGAGGTGGCGAGCGTAGCGAGCCGTCGACTGAAAACCTGTCCGGTGGTGGTACCGGTAAAGCGAAGGGGGGAGGTGGCGAGCGTAGCGAGCCGGTGACCTCATAGCGTGAGGATAAGATCACGGTAGCTTTCCGGTGGTAGGCAGGTCTTGAGTGGAGCGAAGTGGGGAGGTGGCGAGCGTAGCGAGCCGTTGACTGAAAACCTGCCCGGTGGTGATATCGGTGAAGCGAAGCGGGAGATAGCGAGCGAAGCGAGCTGGCGACCCCGTAGCGTGGCGATGATGTCATGTTAGGTTTCCGGTGGTAGGCAGGTCCTGAGTGGATCGGAGTGGGGAGGTGGCGAGCGTAGCGAGCCGGCGACCTGGTCGGCGACCAGGATCGGTCCGAAATTGGTTTGGCTATCAGACTATTGTACTGTCCTTGATCTGTTAGTTTTAGCTGTTAGTCTCCCATGTTATTTTAATAAATAATTTAATCAATTTTCAAAACTCCCGTTCTCACCCCCTAAACTAAGAGATCTGTGTTCTGTTTTTTTTACGGATTCGTATAGAGGAAGCTCGACAAGGAAAAACCATTTTCAAAGCTGCCACCTTTGCCATTATCATAGGCGTCGAAACCTGTCTGGTGGTAGAGGACCTTTCCGGTAGCAGGTAGGTCGACAAGCAAATTGTAGGGTAATGTTTTTTTAATGAGAGAATGTCTGAGTTTTTAAATAAGTTTATAGATTATATTAGGGGTTCTTATGGGGTTTAGAAATCTTTAAATTAATTCTCAAGTTTAATTTTATTTTAATATCTTATTTTTATTGAATAAGTTTTCAGAATGTGTTAGGGGTTCGTGTTTTCATACTGATTTAAGGATTCCTATTGGTTCTCAAAATGTCATAAGGGGAAGGAAAACAATTAAAATATGGGTAGGTTTCGTTATTCGAGTTAGAAGATGATTTAGAATGATTAGAGCTTAATCAAGTGGAAACCTTTAGTCCTTTTGGGCTTAATTTGGCAGTGCACTAGACTTTGAAAAGTAGAAAACTTCTTTTAGGGTCATTTTTGAGAATTAATATTACATTTAGGGGTTTTAAAAGTGACAAACAAAAACAAGCTACCACCACTAGCACGCGAGCTGCTTGCAGCTCGCGCAGCACGCAACAACTAGTCTAAGTATATATATAAAATGGTAAACTGACTGACTGACTGACTGCCCAAACCGCTGGGTCTACAAATTCCAAATTTGGCAAGTAGGTTTCTTATGTAGTTTAGGCGTGCACTAAGAAAGAATTTTTCAAAATTCACCCTCTTATGGGGTGAAACGGGCCTCCAAAGTTTGTACGGGGAAACTAGATTAGTTAGACTATTTCATTCGAAACTTCACAAGAGTACTCCTATTGATATATGAGTAGAAACGGGTTTGGTTTTTTTTCAAAATTCAACCCCTAAGAGGGGTAAATGGGGTCACAAAGTCTAAAAGTCAACGCACAGCCCAAACCGCTGGGTCTATAGATTCCAAATTTGGCAAGTAATTTCCTTATGAGGTCTAAGGGTGCACTAAGAAAGGATATTTCAAAATTTACCATCTATGGGGGTAAAACGGGCCTCCAAAGTTTGTATGGGGAAACAAGGTTAGTTAGACTATTTCATTTGAAACTTCACAAGAGTGCTTCTATTGATAAATGAGAGAAATGGGGTTTCAGGTTTTTTCAAAATTCAACCCCTAAGAGGGTAAATGGGGTGACAAATTCTAAAAATTAACGCACAGCCCAAACCGCTGGGTCTACAGATTCCAAATTTGGCAAATAGTTTCCTTATGAGGTTTAATGGTGCGCTAAGAAAGGATATTTCAAAATTCACCCTCCAAGGGGGTGAAATGGGCCTCTAAAGTTTGTATGGGGAAACAAAATTAGTTAGACTATTTCATTCGAAACTTCTCAAGAGTACTCCTATTGATAAATGAGTAGAAACGGTTTTCAGGTTTTTTCAAAATTCAACCCCTAAGAGGGGTAACTGGGGTGACAAATTCTAAAAATTAACGCACAGCCCAAACCGCTGGGTCTACAGATTCCTTTGGCAAGTAGGTTTCTTATGTGGTATAGGGGTGCACAAAGAAAGGATATTTCAAAATTCACCATCTATGGGGGTAAAACGGGCCTAAAAAGTTTGTATGGGGAAACAAGGTTAGTTAGACTATATCATTTGAAACTTCACAAGACTACTTCTATTGATAAATGAGAGAAACGCGTTTCAGGTTTTTTCAAAATTCATCCCCTAAGAAGAGTAAATGGGTTGACAAAGTCTAAAAATTAACGCACAGCCCAAACCGGTATTGTTTGTATGTTGTATCAGGTTGGGTGTATTACAAAAACAATGATTTTAAGATTCAATGTGGCGGACCTGAAATTCCATCATCCCCTGTTGGGGTGCGATGGGGTTGGAATGAAAAATTAAAAATCAATATGGGTGTCGCTTCCGAAATTATCATGGGTGCTGATGACGAATATGGTATTAAGTTTGAGATCCAGAAGATGTCGGATTCGACTTCTGTACAGGGCTATTGGGGTATCAGGACAAATGCGCGAGTAAACATAACATCATCATCATCATCATCATCGTCTACCTGCCCTTGTCCCATGTTATTTGGGGCATGCGCAACACATTTACTTCATCCATTCTCCTCTGTAAACTGTCATGCTATAATTTACTCCTTTTTCTTTCACATCATTCCTCACACGATCCATCTATCTTTTTTTTGGTCTACTTCTCCCCCTGCATCTATCATAACAGTAAACATAACATTACGCCTGTTATTTCATGAAGGTGGACATTTTTTTGGTTATTTCGTCATGGGTGTCGTTTTGGTGGTTTTTGGGGTCGTTGATAACGAAAATGAGGTCGAAATAAAAATCCAAGATAGCACCGAGGAAAAGTTTTTGTTTTTCCATCTCGGGTGCCATTTACATGGTTTTCGAGGTCGCTGATTACAAAAACGAGATGGAAATGGAAATCGAAATGGCGTTGAAATTTACTTTCTCTTTGTTTTACGCAGTGAAATTCCCTGATTTTTGAATTATATATATTACCAGAATTATAAATATTACCAGAATTCAACGCGAGCGAAGCCGCAGACAAAGCTATCTGATATGTAAAAATCTCGTGTCACATTGTTTGTTATGGAAGTCCTCCGAAACGACTTTAATATACGGGGTGCAATTTTAGTCATGGGCAATATTTTAATCCAAGGCTCTACTCACGATACTGATTGCATTAGGGCTAATAATTCACAAATCTAAAATATTATTAATGCACGTATGGAAAACCATAAAAATGTCATTGTAGTAAGTCACATTGCAAAGGCATAATGTTGCAAATAAACACTAAAAGTACTAAAAAAACATACTCCATAAACCCCAATAGTCTTGAAGTATCAAAATTTTAAAGCGCAGTATAACGCGTAACGAAAAGTAAACAAACATCAAATAATAATAAAACTGGTTTGCTGCCGGCCGGGCGCCGCCGCCGGGCAGCGCGAACGCGGCATACCCTTAAGGCGAGGATTTACTAATTTTGAACTTTTTTGAACATGTGTAACGTTTCAACTATAAAACAGAAAGCAATGAAAAATTATTTTATTATAATTGAACATACGACCAAGCGCCGGGCAAAAGCCAAAACATGATATCAATAAGTTGGCTCGATAAAAAAAAATCACAAACCTGGCTCTAATTTGTGTTTTCAAACGTATTTTTTTATATGAGATTATGTCTCAAAAAGTATTGAAAATTACATAAAACAATCAAACATTGTTTATAGAAGGAACTCGCAAAAAAAAATTGGAAAAAGTGCTATATTTTTTTTAATAAAAATAAAATTGCTTTGGCGGGTCGCGAAAGTCGAGAAATACACCAGCCAGTGCTCGCCGAGGCGTGACCGAGAGCTACCCCTCATAATTGTTACGCAACGTTTTTGTATCTTTTTATTATCTTTTAGCTGAAGTTTATTTTGAAATAGTTTTTTTATTAGTTATAGGTACATTATTAGTTTAAGAATTTGTTTATTTTATTTAAATTTCCCCGAAAACAGGATGGGTAATAAAAAAGATAAAAGATCTTATAAAAATAAGGCCTGGTCCCGGTACGAAAGGCAACGAAGGAACGGGGTGGGTTGCCGGCGCCGCGTCGCGGCGCGGCCCGCGCAATCGACTAGCCCATCCGCGCAATCGA
This sequence comes from Xestia ashworthii, assembly GCA_950022955.1. Taxonomy (NCBI): domain Eukaryota; kingdom Metazoa; phylum Arthropoda; class Insecta; order Lepidoptera; family Noctuidae; genus Xestia; species Xestia ashworthii. The sequence goes on along the minus strand of OX465570.1, from coordinate 11,775,603 downwards.
CTAGCCCATCCGCAAAATGGACTCGCCCACCCGCAAAATGGACTCGCCCACCCGCAAAATGGACTCGCCCACCCGCGCAATCGACTGGCCCATCCGCGCAATCGACTAGCCCATCCGCAAAATGGACTCGCCCACCCGCAAAATGGACTCGCCCACCCGCGCAATCGACTAGCCCATCCGCGCAATCGACTAGCCCATCCGCAAAATGGACTCGCTCACCCGCAAAATGGACTCGCCCACCCGCGCAATCGACTAGCCCATCCGCGCAATCGACTAGCCCACCCGCAAAATGGACTCGCCCACCCGCAAAATGGACTCGCCCACCCGCGCAATCGACTAGCCCATCCGCGCAATCGACTCGCCCACCCGCAAAATCGACTCGCCCACCCGCGCAATCGACTCGCCCGCTACTCGTCTGCGTCAACGAACTGGCGGGGAACGTGGTACCGAATTCATACCAGCATGCCGCACTACAAGCGAGCCTTAACAATAACAATAGCTCAAACGCATACCGCCCGCCTCGAACGAACTCTCTCCGTCCCGCTTCTTCACCCAAAAATACGAATACCCCGCACGCGCGGTGTGCTCCCGAGTCCCGAACTTTTTACGAACTGGAACTAACTTGTGACTAGTGTCATTACGACTGCGCAGGTGCATTGACGTGTATGATCCATTACTCCTGTGACGTAATCGCCGCTCGCGCCTCACGTATCGTATTCGGTTAAGAAACTTGGATTGCAGTGTTAGTGGACTTAACTGTAAAGTGTGTAGTGTGTGTCAGTCAATTACAGTTGTGACGATTCTGTGGTTGTAATAACGATGCCTCAGCCGCGTAATGTGCAGGCTAGGTACACAAATCAACAGTACTTCCAAATGGTCACTATTTACGATCGTACTAACAGTCTTGTGCAAACACGTGAAATATTTCATCGCCGCTACCCGAACGACCCAATTCCATCAGGGGGTCTTATTTTAGGAACCACACAAAATCTGTTGGACTTTTCATCTTTTCAAGTGCCAGTACATGCACTAGCTCGTGGAAGACCACCCGTTCACCCTTATTCCCTATACCGACGAATAAGGAAAGTTGGATCAAATCGTAAGCAACTTACCATAAGACGAGTCGGGCGGAGTCAAAAGAAGTCACGCGCAATGCCGCGTATGTACGCGCGCGCCGCGCTGCGTTGATACTTTGAGACACTTACTAACATTATTAAAGTTTTACATACTTGCATTAAAAATGTTTTAGATTTGCAAATTATTATCCCTAATGCAATCAGTATCGTGAGTAGAGCCTTAGATTAAAATATTGCCCATGACTAAAATTGCACCCTGTATTTTTTTGTAGGTCAGAGAATAAGTGGTAGGCCACTTTAATACCCCTAGGTGACAAGGGTAACCACCCTTGTTACGCGGAAACAGGCTCCGCTGCTATCGAGTGTATTTCTTGAAGCTTGATGTCCCCTCCGAAGTTATCCCTTCCTCTAGGTGTCACTCCTGTTTTGGCGCCTTTCTTTGTTTTGCACCATCGTTTAGTGATAATATTAGAGGGCAAGCACAGCGATTCCTCCCAACAACAAAGATGTAACCGAGTAGAGATAGACGTCGTGACTTGACATGTCAGACTCCTTCGGTATTATTTCTCTGTTTTTCTGAAATTCCAACTGCTGGTTTTTTTCTCTTATTTCTACTGCAGTTGGCGTTTCTTGTTCTGTTATATTTAATTTTGCATTCTTCCAGTCGAGTTCGAAGATATTGTTAATTGTTGAATATATGGTTGGTACTTCTATCTCTGGTTCCATGTTAAAACTACTTCCTAGCTGATTGTGTGTAAATATTGTGGCGTGCTTTTTCTGCAGTAAGCACTTTGATTTCAAGGAAATCACTTCAGTCCCGTCAATGACCGCAGGCGTAACTTGATCGTTACATATGACGCGCATCAGCTGTTTTCCGCACAATATAAATAGCCACATATTCGATTTGTGAAGTTTTGTCCAGGATTCTTTGCATTTTACGTCATTGAGGACGCATGATAAAGACTCTTGTTGGTTGAAGACTTGGGCCTCACATGGGGCGTCTTTATCGTGCATGTTGTAGACAGGACTAATTGCGGCACAAATGAATTCGTCTTCTCCTTTTTTCATCAACTCTATTAGCTGTATAACCAGTGTTTTCGATGCCTCGATAGTATCCTGCCCGTACACCAAATCATTCATGTAGAAATAGTTTTTCAGGACGTCCCCAGCTTCGGGATAGGTATGTTTCTCATCTTCTGCGAGTTTATGTAGAGTGCGCATTGCCAGATAAGGTGCACTTTCATTCCATAAGTTACTGTACTCAACTGCCGATCTTGTAGCGGTTCGTTAGGGAAAGATCTCCAGATTACAGTTTGTAGATGTTGTTGTTTTTCGCTCAGCCAGATGAACCGATAAAGTTTTTCTACATCTGCCGTAAAGACGTATCTGTATGTTTTCCAAATATCCTTTTGCGAGTTCGGACCGCAGATCGTTGAGACTGCTGTCTCCCTTTGTCTTGTACGACGCGTGGAACACTACTCTTGGACTCAGCTCTCAGCACGCCATGGTGAGGTAGGTAGACTTGGCCCTTACTTCCTTCTGTGACAGATTTCATGTGCCCCGTGGCGATGTATTCGTTCATAAAACGCCTGTACTCGTAACTGAGTACTTTATTTTTTAGCATTTTCTTTTCCAGTTGAAGGAACTGTGCTAATGCTTGTGACCTTGCATTTTTTAAGTTAGTTTCGAAGTTAGGCTTCATAGGCATGTGTACCGCATATTTTCCGTTCGTTAATCTTGTGGTAGTTGCGTTGTAATATTCCTCACGGTGTTGTTCTTCACTTAGTTGATGCTGACTTGTCTGGAATTTCCTCGTTTTCCCAAAATCTTGCCATTTTTTCGAAGTCGTTGAGTGTCTCCAAGCAGTTGAATGTCTTTGCATTCCCGCATAGAATCCAGCCCACTTTGGTTTGTTGGGCTACTGGGTATCTGTTATCGCTCCGGATGACGCTGTTTAGGATAAGCTCCGAGTCAGCGCCCAAGAGCAGATCGATCGGACCTGACAGGTAGAACTGTGGATCCGCTAGTTTTAAGTATTCCAAATAGTCTCAGTTGCTGATTGAAAACGATGCGGTAGGTAAATTGCTTATGAGTTTCTTCATAATTAATGCTTCAAAGTTAAATTTTTAGTCTGATTGTATTGACTGACATTCTAAGTTCATTGCCCCTTTGCAATTGCCGTTAAGGGTTCCAACACCCGATACAACGGCGCTCACTTTACGTCGCTGTAATCGGAGACGCTGTGCAGCGTTTTCTGTTATTAGGCTCACTTGGGAGCCTTGGTCAAGTAGACCTCTCAAGTTGATGAAGCTTCCATCAATTGTTCTGACTTTCAAAAGTGCAGATGTCAACAACACTTCCTTTTCTTCGTTCGTTATGTTGTTGACCCCATAAGAAGTCAAAGAGGTCGACGATGGGTTTTCCTCCCTTGTTGCTAGTTTGTCGCTAGATAGTTCAGTTTCTGCTTCATGCATAAGTGTGTGATGTGGACACAATTTACACGTCTTTCGTAATTTGCATTGTTTTTTCTGTGGCTGAATAGGCACTTTTTGCAAATATGCAAGTTGCGAATTGCGTCATCGCGCTTGTTTGCGTTCATAGCCAGGAATTCGAAATTCATCAAAACGATTAGTTTTGCATATTGAGCAAGTTTTTGCTGTCGTGAAGAAGGCCTTTGGCGAGTTTTGTGACTTGTTAAAGTACGATGACCCCTGCGTTTTATTCTTGTAGTTGTTATTTTGGTTTTCTGGCTGGTTTTATCCCTTTTGAGGCTGCTTTTCCGATTTCCATGGTTTGTTTCATGACGATAATTTTTAGTTGCTTCCCTGCAGAGCTTCCAGTGACATGAATTTTGATTCTAGAAACTCAGCGGTGGTGTCTAGCCCGATGTTTTTGAGCCCGTTCAAGCACTCCATCATAACGTCGTGAAGCTTCCGTATGCTTACAGCGGTTGGTTGTTGAACACTAGGTTGATTCAGGAGCATGTTCATGTATGATGTGAATAACAGCCGTTTGTTATCGGTGGGTAACATCTCCCAACAAGATGCGTAGTTCTCAGCACTGATGCCAAGATGCTGAACCAAATTCTCTGCCTTTCAGTTTTGTTTTCAAGTGTTGCGTTTTTTGGGCCTTCGAAAGTGTTTGATTGTTGTGTACACTTTCGAGGTAGAGGTCTCTAAAAGTCAGCCACTGGTGGCCATGAAAATCCGGTATTCGAATTCTTGGCGTAAATTTCTTGTGGTTTTTTTTGTGCATTGTTCCAGATGTTATGTTGTAGTTTCCATTTCAGTTCAGTGTGTTTTTACACTTGTATACAATAAATAATGCGCGTGTCGCTTCGTGAGATAAAAACTACGAGTATGTAAGAAACACAGTCAAATCTATATCTTATATATTTCTTACTAGCTTCTGCCCGCGACTTCGTACGCGGATCCTGTTGCTTATGCCAGCGACAACGGGGTCGTCAAAATCGAAGATCCCAAACGTCTGATGTCGAATTCTAAGAGCCCGGGGACGGGAAAATAACGGATCTTTCCCATCTGAGCAACACATACCGCTTGTTTCTTTTTGCCATTTAACAGCTTTACAAAAAGTACAATTTTGAACCATACCTCCGATGCGATGGCGGAATATGTGGCGTATTCAATCATAGGAGACGTAAATGCACTCCGTGCCTTATCAACCTAAGGAAGGTCGCCATGCCCTACGGCTATATCTTGAGACACATCCGATTCTTCAGATGATATCGACATTCTGTTCAGAGAATGTCGAAGTCTTCGCGCTCTTCTTCTTTCTCTTCATGCCATACTCCAGCAATTCTTTCTCTCTCACTTTCTAACTGATTATGAATATGTTGTTGTGTGCGTGTTTGGGGACAATGTATGCTAATTTCGATCAGCAGTTAGTCGCGCATCACGTTCATCACTGGTTTCAAAAAACCTGTTAGTAGATGTGCGAATACGCTGAGAACTCAAGCGTGATTGGATCCAACCACTGTTCTAAATTATTTAGCTCAAAAATGGCCAAACACAGACCTTGATTTGGAAACTCTTTCCAAAAAGACAATAACTCTATTGGCTTTGGTGACTGCGCATCGCGTTCAAACATTTTCATTAATAAAATTAAGCAATGTTCAAGTAAATTCTCCCATTGATATAATTATAAAAATACCTGATTTAATAAAAACTTCCAAACCTAATTCTTCACAACCAATCTTAAGATTACCTTTTTTCGACGCTCGTGCTCAGATCTATCCCGCTAGATGCTTAGAGGTTTATATAAATAAGACTCAAACGTTTCGCAAAAATGATTTTCTATTTATAAGTTACAAAAAACCACACTCAAAAGTTTCATCACAAACACTTAGTCACTGGATAAAAGATACACTTCACAATAGCGGTATAGACACGTCCATATTTAGTGCACACAGCACTCGTCATGCAGCCACATCCTCAGCCAATAGACTTTGGAGTCAGTATTGACCTAATTAGAAAAACTGCCGGATGGAGTGAAACATCTTCTGTCTTCGCAAAACATTATAATAGGGAAGTCGTAACTGATCCTCATCTGTTTGCCATTAGAGTACTTGCAGGTGATCATAATCTGTAACAAATACCTAATATTAGATTAAGAATAGAAACCAATGTAAAATAAAGTTAATTCAATGATAAATAGTTTGATTAAAAAACACTTATGATTACTCACCTGTTTCATTTCACATTTTGTCTCTGAACATCTACAATACGTAAACAATAAATCGCTTCGAATGAAGCTGTGAAACATAATTAAAAATCAAACGAACTTACCAAGTGAAGTTCGATGATAATTATGTGAACAGCTTCATTCGAAGCGATTTATACCCTCCCTAGAAAAGTTACCTACCCTACCCTAGATTAATTAAAATGTGAAATGTTTATTAGCTTTCAACAAAATGATATGAAAATAGCTGTGGACCGTTAAGAAACCTAGTGTAGTGGGGGCAAAACGGATAGTGTTGCAAGTGAAGCAAAACTACCAACAAAAGAAAAAAATAAAAAAATAAAAAACTGACTTACCTCTAAAAATCCGTGCAAGGCTGGTACATGGAGGCGCTGCTACAATACGTAAACAATAAATCGCTTCGAATGAAGCTGTTCACATAATTATCATCGAACTTCACTTGGTAAGTTCGTTTGATTTTTAATAATACGACTTACTTTTTATTTGTCTATTCAACAGTAGTTTATATTGTAAGTCATCATCACATTTGTTACTATGTAAAAGATCAGGATGCACTGGTAATCTACAATTTAATCGCCGCCCCATCATAAGTCGTGCAGGTGAATTCAAATTTTCCCGCGGAGTGTTTCTATAGCTTAGCAAGCTTAAATAAAAATCGGTGTTGCTTTCTGTTGATTTTTTTAACATTTTCTTTATTGTTTGTACTGCTCTTTCACTTTTTCCGTTTGATTGAGCATAGTAAGGAGACGACGTGACGTGTTTAAATCCCCACTCCCCACGAGTTAGACGTAATATCTCTCAACTGTGCTACTTCTATAAAACCAGAAAAGTAATCAATCATAATTAAATAAGTTTTCCTACCATACTCAAATATGTCAGTTCCAATTTTATTCCACGGCAACTCTGGTATAGACACAGGTATCATAGGTTTGAATTCTCCTGACACACTTTACATTTTTTTACATAATTTTCTATGTCTTTTGCTATACCTGGCCAAAATAATACTTCACGGGCACGCCTTTTACAACGGTCAATCCCTAAATGCCCTTCGTGAATTAGTTTTAACATTTCATTTTGCATTGATTGCGGTATCAAAACTTGTTTATTTTTAAATATTACACCATCCACACAATACAGCTCATCTCTCATAGACCAATAGTATTTTAAATTATTTGATACATTGAACTTTTCAGGCCAACCCTGATTTATATATTTAAGCAATAGTTTTAATGATGTATTCTTCATTGTTTCCTGCTTTACAAGAGTAAACTTGCTCTGTGACTTCGGCACATTATTGACGATCATTTTAATTTGGCTCAGAATAGCCCTTCTAATACTGTCATTGTATAAGTCTGGAAGTGGCGCTCGCGACACTGTGTCCGGTATATATATAATTATACTTCCCAGGCTTATAAGTAACTACCAAATCATAACCTTGAATTTTTAACATCATTCGCTAAGCGTGCTGGGGTTGCATCCAAGGATTTTTTTAAAATACTTTCAAGTGGTTTATGGTCTGATTCTACAACTACATTGTTTTTGCCGTAAATGTATTGGTGAAACTTCTCACACGCGAAAACAATGGCCAACATCTCCTTTTCGATTTGTGCGTACCTTTGCTGTGTTTCTGTTAGCGTGCGAGACGCATACTCAACTGGGGCCTAATTCTGCTATTTTAATAATTTCGTCACTCCAACACGATTCCATTCCCATCCCATTGTCATTTTGCTTAAAGTTCTTAATCTGCTAAATTCACAATGGTCGATCATTGGTCTCGTAATAAAATTATGTTTTAATTGCATTGTCGTATTGCCATTATTATTAAACCCTTAGTACAAATGGTTTTCGAAATCTACTACTAAATGCGAACATTTATTCATGCCAGATTTCATGTACGAGATTACCATTCATTCACATTTCTTTCAATAGAGTGTCAGTGGTTGACCATTGAGAAGTCATAATGACGCCATTATATTAGTAGATTAACAAACTTGTCAAAACTTGACCATTATGAAATCAATGATCGACTATTATGACACTATTGTAATAGCAGAATCGAGGCCCTGGTCGCCCGTCCTGCATGAGCACGGCCCCCAGAGCGACACTGGTCGCGTCCACGGACAATAATACTGGACTGTCAACGTTATACAGTGATAATACCGGTGCATTACAGATTAACTTCTTTAATTTCTCGAATGTGTTTTTATGTTCAACTTCCCAACTCCAGAGATTTTCTTTTTTTAAAAGTCTTGTGAGAGGGAAAATATGCTCAGAGTAATTAGGTATAAATTTTGATAAATAGTTTGTTGGAAATATACTGCAAGGAGTTTGTCTGTCCCAGTATAAACTCTATATTGTCTAGTTATAAGTAGTCTAGACAGATGTCACTTACTCGTCGTCTGATCGTTTGCATGTGCGGAGCACAATACATTTTGGAATATTTTATAATATGTTTTATTGAGTAGCCCACGGAAACCAACATGGTAGCAGAGCGTTTTGGTTTAAATTCGCTACTCTAATTATTATTTTCCAAGTGTGCGCGTGTCATTTCCTAAATTATTTTCAAAATTTTATTCGCAAGAAAAAAGAAAGAACAATGGCAACTGTCATGCAAAATGTTTCTATCGAAAAATTATCTGGGATTCAAGATTATTCATCCTGGAAATTCGTGATGCGGATGGTGCTCATCCATGACGATCTTTGGGATTGTGTGGGTACACCTGAAAATAAAAAAGAAGACGCGAAGAAGCAGGAAAAGGCGCTCGCGAAAATCGCCTTGAGCGTTAAACCTTGTGTATTTCCACAAATTAGAAATGCCAAGACAGCTCGAGAAGCGTGGAGCAACCTGCAGAAGGCATACGAGGACCGAGGCTTGTCACGACGACTCGGATTGCTTCGTACATTGTTCGCCACTAAACTAAGCGAATGTGCGAGTATGGAGGCATATGTGAACAAAGTCATAGATACATCACAACAACTGAGCGACATCGGAGCGGCTTTAGAAGATGACTTCGTGGCCGTGATTTTACTCAGCGGTTTAACAAATGACTACGACCCGTTGATTATGGCTCTAGAACATTCGAACACGTCACTGTCAAGCGACAATGTCAAAGCCAAACTGCTTCTAGAAAATGCAAGGCGTGATGAGAAAAGCGTAGATGCTACGGCTTTAGCAGCTCGGAAAGTACCCAAACTAATTAAGTGCTTTAGATGCAAAAAGAGTGGGCATGTTAAAAAGGATTGTCCTGACAACTCTGACGGCAAGAAGAGTGGCCGGAAAAGCCAGACGCATCTCACAGCGATGGCCGCAGGAGTCAAGCGAGACGTTTGGTACGTCGACAGCGGTGCGGCGCAGCATTTTTGTAATGATCGCAGGTTTTTATCAGATTTTACTACTGAAAAACCGAAGCAGGTCTTAATTGCCAATGGTGAAGCATTGCCGACAGCTGGAAAAGGAACTGCGCAAACTGTGCTTATGGACAATAGTGTGAGACCGATAAGTAATGTGTACTTAGTTCCTAAACTGTCTACTAATTTGTTACCTGTTAGTGCAATGGATAAGAAAGGTTTCGAAATTGTGTTTCGTTCTGGTGTGTGTACAGTCTATGACAATGGGGAGGTTTTGGCTACAGCTACTCTGAGAGATGGTATTTATGAACTAGATGCCATTGAAACTGTTTCTGTTTCGTGTAGCGAGCCATCCTCGCAGGCCATGTGTACGTCTTTGTCTGTAGGTACAGGTGACAGCAAAGCGGTGCCGACACGTCAACTGAAGGTTGATAGTCGTCCTGTTGCCGTGAGCGTGAAGCAAGCGCCGCAGTCCATGCTACTGGAAGCCAGCCAACACAACAAATTTGGCACCATCGTCTAGCACATCTGAACACTCGAAGCATGGAGTTACTCCGTTGCTTCGTATCGCGGTCAGTCAAAGTCCAACACTTATTATCGATGAAGGATTTATACTCTTCCGCCATCGCAGCTTTCCACTTACTTGCTTCTGGGCCATTCAGTGCCTCGCGTGCTGTCTGAGGGTCTCCCGTGTCACTGCATACAGTGCGTGCTACACTAGCTGACTCAAACCCACCATTACGATAGATGATTCTGAGAGCAGTAGTGAGACTCCGGATGACTCTGCGGATGAGACGTATGTCCCAGGAGATTCCACACTGGAAGACTGCGAAAACTCTACGGACGAAAGTGGTGAGTTTGAGTCAGCTAGTGTAGCACGCACTGTATGCAGTGACACGGGAGACCCTCAGACAGCACGCGAGGCACTGAATGGCCCAGAAGCAAGTAAGTGGAAAGCTGCGATGGCGGAAGAGTATAAATCCTTCATCGATAATAAGTGTTGGACTTTGACTGACCGCGATACGAAGCAACGGCCTGTTAAATGCAAGTGGATCTTTAGAAGAAAGCTTGGCCTCGACGGGGAAATATTGAGGTACAAAGCGCGCCTCGTTGCAAAAGGTTATACCCAGAAATACGGTATTGATTACGAAGAAACGTTCTCCCCTGTAGTACGATATTCTACTATACGTACGTTACTAGCTTTAGCAACGGAACATAACATGAACATCGAGCATCTGGATGTAAAAACGGCTTTTTTGAATGGAGATTTAAAGGAAACCGTTTTTATGGAGCAGCCAGAGGGCTACAAGATTAAAGGCCAAGAAGATAAAGTTTACAAGTTGAATAAGGCCATATACGGACTGAAGCAAGCTTCGAAGTCTTGGTATGAGAAAATAAATGGCGTTTTGACGAGCAAAATGAAATTTAAACGTTTATCTTCCGAACCTTGTGTTTATGTCAAGTCGAGCGGGAAATCTATGATTATAATTGCGCTCTATGTTGATGACATAATGCTATTTTCTTCAGTTGGTTGCCAAGATGTGGCAGGAATCAAAGAAGAATTAAAGAAGGCTTTCGAAATCAAAGATTTAGGGCCAGCACACCACATTCTTGGAATGAGGCTTTGCAGACAGAACAAGGAAATAACTCTAGACCAGTCAAGCTACATTAAGAAGGTGCTAGAACGATTTCACATGTCAGATTGCAAACCTGCGAGAACACCTATGGAGACAGGTCTGAAGCTCGTGAAATCTACAAAGAAGGATTGCACACACGACTACAGAGGCCTGATAGGATGTCTGATGTACATAGCGGTATGTACGCGGCCGGATATTGCGCATGCTGTCAGCTCGCTCAGCCAGTTCAACGACGCGTTCGACGAGACTCACTGGAAGGCGGCAAAACGCGTTCTTCGTTATCTGAAAGGTACGCCTGATTATTATTTAACTTTCCAGAAGTCAGGGTTGGATATCGTCGCATATGCTGACGCTGATTTTGCGTCAAATGAGGTCGATCGCCGATCTTATACCGGGTATGTGTTCAAAATTGGAAATTCTACCATCTCTTGGGAGAGTAGAAAACAAAAAACAGTGGCTCTTTCAAGCACAGAGGCCGAATACATGTGTCTGTCAGATGCTTGTAAAGAAGCACTTTTTCTACGCAAGTTTCTGTTCGAAATTTACGGGGTACAGTATAGGATTACGTTGTATAATGATAATCAGTCTGCACTGAAGTTGTGCACTAATTCTATGTACCACGCCAGAACGAAACATATTGACGTAAGACATCATTTCATCAGGGAAATAGTTGAGGAAGGTTCAGTTGTTATAAAATACCTATCTACTGATGAAATGGTGGCCGACGTTTTAACGAAACCGTTGGCAAAGGAAAAACACGATAAGTTTTTATGTCATTTATTTATATTGTTAAATAAATGATATGATGGTTCTAAGCAGTAGATAAGGTATACTTGCAGAAGTATATAATTTGTTTTAGATCCGTATCACATAGTTTTTTGAATATTTACTGTTTATATGTGACGGATGCTTTGATAAATTTATACTTTTGCTATGTTTTTGCTGTTGTAATGTTATATTATTTTTAGACAGCGGATGTGTCTACACTTAGATTATTTATTGTGTTTTATATGTGTAATTTGATTTACATGAGTTTATATTGGTTCAAGGGCCAGTGTTGGAAATATACTGCAAGGAGTTTGTCTGTCCCAGTATAAACTCTATATTGTCTAGTTATAAGTAGTCTAGACAGATGTCACTTACTCGTCGTCTGATCGTTTGCATGTGCGGAGCACAATACATTTTGGAATATTTTATAATATGTTTTATTGAGTAGCCCACGGAAACCAACATAGTTTACTGTCCCTAAAAATCTTTCCAAGCTTTTACGATCCGTTGGTTCGGGCATGTTATTTACTGCCCTAACTTTCTCTGGGTCCATTTTCATTTCATCTTTGTTAAAAATATGACCCAAATACGTTACCTCCTCCACACATATACGACATTTATCTTTGTTAAGTTTTAAATTAATTTCCCGAGCTCTATCTAGTAACGCTTTTAATCGCATGTCGTGTTCATTTTTATTACTACCCCAACAAATGATATCGTCAATAAAAGAATCTACCCCCTCTAAGCCTTCGAATAATTGTTTTATCTTTGCGTGAAATACCTCGGGCGCACAATTCAACCCAAATGGCAATCGCAAATATTGATATCGTCCAAAAGGTGTACTAAACGTACATAAATCTGTACTGGCATTAGGTATCTAATTTAACTGACCAAAATCCTGAATTTGCATCCAAAACTGAAAAATACTGAGCACCAATGTAGCTTAGTAGCCAATTCATTTATTGTTGGTAATTGAAAATGTGCACGTTGTATAGCCTTATAAGTGGTCTCGGGTCTAAACATACACGCAACTGACCATTCTTCTTAGCAACAATCACTAATGAGTTTACCGAAGGAGTTGGATGAGTCACCTTCCTAATAACTCCCAACTCTTTCATTCTATTCAACTCGTCTTGTAACTTGTCGCGCAATCCTAACGGTACTTTACGTGGAGCACTAATCACTGGCATCGCAGTCTTATCAACAACAATGTGATACTCACCAGGCAAACAGCCTAATCCATTAAATAAATCTTGATATTCAGTGCAATTTATATTATGTACTCTTTTTACTAAACCTAAAGTTAAACATGCTTGCAATCCCAGCACACTTTGACAATCCATTACTGCGATGGCAAATTTTAATTCGTAAACAATATTCTTATACCACCATTTTAAAATACAAACGCCCTTTATTGGAATGAAATCACCACTGTAAGATTGCAATTTAACATTATTATTAATATTTATTGACTTACTGTCGTACCCTAATGATGAAAAACGTTTTAAAGATAATACACTAATGTCCGCTCCAGTATCTAGTTTAAATTTTTCATAACCACGTTCCCCTTGAAGAATTTCGAACCAGTCCTCTGACGAAGTATTTATCTCGGAAACATTATACAAAACAGATATAAAAAATGACTCACAATCGTCCCCGTCATCACATTTTTCCTCACTTAAAGCTATTTCGTGTATTTTCTTAACACTTTTTTTAACTTTACACATCCTAGCAAAATGCCCATAATTTTCACACACATAACACTGCACAAATATAGCCGGACACGAAGTAGGCTCAGAACAATCAGCTCCACACCTGAGACAGTGACCCGATGCACCTGATTGTCGAGCCTCGTTGTAACCGGAACCAACCGCTCCACGTCCCCGGCGGCTGCACGGTCGCCCGCGGCTGCGCCAGCCACGGCCACCAACTCCACCACGTACTCCGACTGTATCAACTTGCATAGGCGCCGATTCTGCAGAACCACTTGTCTCCAACATGTGGTTGCTGTCCTTGGAAATTTCATTGACTTGACAGATTTTAATCGCTTTTTCTAAAGTCAAATCTTCTGTTCTCATTATGCGATCTCGTACTACCGTACTTTTTATACCACAAACGATACGGTCACGAATTAATTCCTCTTCTAGACTTTTGAAACAACAATTTCTGCTCAAGAATTTCAATGCTGTAACCTATTGATCTACAGACTCGCCAGTTTCCTGATTTCTCGTAAAAAAACTTGTATCTGGCCAAAGTTATATTCTGCCTGACGCCAAAATATTCATCAAATTTCTTGATTAACAAAGTGACGTCATCCTTTTCACTATCTTGATCAAACGTAAAAGTCTCATAAATATCGAACCCCTCGGGTCCAATCAGATTGACCAGTAAACTAGCCTGGACACCACCTTCCTCTTTATGCACCCCAGATGCCTTCAAAAATAGAGAGAACTGCGTTTTCCATTTCTTCCACGCGTCAGCCCGGCTGACGGAGCTGCCTTCCAAACTCAATTCTGATGGTGGTCGCGCGTGTTCCATAGTTATTCACTACTTTTCAACACTGTTCGCCGAAACTATCTCAACAAATCTCGATTAATACGTGTTTTATAATTATTTTCACCGCTGTCACCATGTAATGTAATGAAACACCGAAGTCTGAGTTAGCAACTGATTTATTCTATCTGCAGGTACTTTAATACACATTTATATGCAAGCACCCTCAACATCTCCGTAACTAGAAGGTTCCCAGGTATGGTGTAGAACAAAAAAATGATCGCAATGATGGGGAGAACAAGTGACTTTCGGCTTCGTGAAGAGGTGTTTTACACCCTTTATTATCCTAGTCTAGCGTTTTCTCATAACTACATACTGCCACCCCCTCACGCACACATTTGTATACACATCCATATTTATACACACTTTACACTATCTTACTCTCTCTCTCTCACACACACACATACACACACAACACCACACCTTACACTTCACACTCACACGTCACACACAAACACACACAAGCATTTTTATTTTTTTGATTTTATTTTATTAGTACTTTTTCATAAAATTCTTTTTTACAATAGTCCTACAATGACATGTATATAAAAACAAAAATTGTCATAAATCTCGGTGAGGGGGGCCAGTAGTCTATAGCACAGGGTATCCTAGTTTGAACTCCTGACTCCCACAAATCTTTGTACCTTCAATATTTGTAACACCTTATTGTAACTGTACTTTGTGGGAGCAAAATAAATTTTATTATTATTTCCTTTATTCAGTTATTTACATATCAATTTACATTTTTAAATATTCTAATATAAGATTATATAAAAAACATTTAAAAATATAAAAAATAGTAGGCCACCAGCGCCGGGAACAGGGCCCGAGCTGCCGGTGGTCAGGGCTCTTGAGAGAGGAACCTCCTAACAATACGCGCCGTGTCCAGAAGTACTGCTTTCTGAATCAAGCCCTTGATCCAGCTGCCAAGCGAGAGCCTCCTAAGATGTTGGTCGAGGCTCTTGGCTATTAAGCCATTGGCCGACACGACTATCGGCACAATGACTGCTGTACTCACATCCCACATGTCGACAACCTCGCGAGCCAGATCTAGATATTTGTTTTTTTTTATCTTGCTCTGCTTTCACGAGGTTCTCGTCATGCGGGACCGTTATATCAACAATCATTGTGCGACGCTCCAATCGATCTATCACCACAATGTCAGGCCTATTGGCAATAACAGTCCTGTCGGTGGTGATAGGACGGTCCCAATACAACGTGATATTACCATTTACGAGAACTGGGTCGGGCGCATACTTATAGTATGGCACTTCTGATTCCACAAGGTTGTATTTCAAAGCAAGTTGCTGGTGGATAATCCTGGCAACAAGGTTGTGTCTATGCAAGTACTCTCCGTTAGCCAGACTAGAACACCCAGAAATAATGTGTCGGATCGACTCTCCCGGACGGTGGCATGCCCGACATATGTCAACCGTGCCGTCCTTCACAATGTATTTGCGGTAGTTATTCGTCATCATAACTTCGTCCTTAATTGCACAAACAAAACCTTCGGTTTCCCCGAAGAGGTCACCAAAGCGTAGCCAGGATACGGACGCTAAGAAGTCTACATCAGGGCCATGTAGGGCGGAGCATTTCCGACGTTTGGCCCCCAGGCTGGAACGGACCGGGGCTGCCTTCAGGCGGCTCCTGCCCAACCTTGGGGGGCCAAACGCCTCCTGCCGCAGGCTCTATGCGGGGGTCGTGCGGTCCATGGCCCTTTACGGGGCCCCAGTGTGGGCGCGTTCTTTGAGGCGGCGAGCCGCCCACTATCTGAACGCGCCCCAGAAAGTGGTGGCCGTGAAAATGGTCCGTGGATACCGCACGATCGCACGCGAGGCGGCGGGCCTGCTTGCCGGATTGCCGATTGCCGATTTGAGGAGTGGCTTGAGAGGCGCCACGGCGCCCTCACCTTCCGCCTGACGCAGGTCCTCACCGGACACGGATGTTTCGGGAGGTACCTGCACCGAATCGGGCGGGAGGAAACGCCCGGGTGTCTCCACTGTGAGGATCGACCGGAGGACACGGTGGAGCACACGGTGGAAGTCTGCCCTGCGTGGGCGGAGCACCGCCGTGTCCTCGTAGCGGCAATCGGCGGCGGCGACCTCTCGCGTCCGGCCCTCATACAAACAGTAATCAGTATTCACAGTCACACACAAACAGTCAGAATCAAAATAAAGTCAACATTTTGGAAAGTAGTCATTCTAAACAGTCTTGGGAAATTAACTTGTCAGTAGGTAATAAACAAATTCAATGCATCATAGACTCAGGTGCAGATGTCAACATCATGTCAAAACAAACATACAATAACATTAAACGTCAAAACAATCTGTCAAAAGTATTGCTTGTCAAGTGTCAGATGAATGTCACAGGATTTGGTGGAAAATCCATTCCAATTTTAGGCAAAGTCAACATAAATTGCAATTTGTGTATAAACAATAATAACGTCGTCGAATCTATAATGTTTATAGTAGCAAACTTTGATTGTCCAAATGTTCTTGGTCTACCAACTTGTGAAAAGTTAGGTATAATAAAACGTGTATTTACAGTAACAAAACAAAATTTTTGTAAACAAATTCTTACACAATATAATGATGTTATTCAGGGTCTTGGGAGTCTACCTCCAGTCTGTCATCTTAAACTCAAGCCTGAAGCAGGTACCATGCGTTGATCCGCCCAGGAAAGTTCCATTCGCGTTACAAGGGAAATTACGTGAAGAGTTGGATCGCATGGAGAAGATGAATGTAATTGAGAAGGTCACAAAACCTACTGAGTGGGTTAATTCAGTTGTCGTTACTGTAAAAAGCACAGGTCAGTTAAGAATATGTCTAGATCCTAGGAATCTAAATAAAACTATCATGAGGGAATTCTATCCACTCAAGTCAATGATGAAATTAGGTCACAGCTTGAAGGTGCTGTATGTTTTTCATTTAGATGCTTATTCTGGATTTTGGATGATACGTTTAGATGAATATAGTTCTGAATTGTGTACTTTTCAAACACCATTTGGCAGATTTAAGTATTTAAGATTACCATATGGAATAAATGCTTCGTCAGAAATTTTTCAAAGAGTCATGATGAACTTATTTGGTGATATTGAAGGAGTTTTAATATTCATTGATGATAGATTAGTCTATGGCCCAAATGAATCTGTTCATAATGAAAGATTACATAAAGTCATGCAGAGAGCACGTCAAGTCAATTTAAAATTTAATAAGTCAAAATGTAAATTTTTAGTCTCTGAAGTATGTTTCTTGGGTTATATCTTCAGTAAAGATGGTGCCAGGGCAGACAAAGAGAAAGTCAAAGCCATTGTCAATATCACACCAAAAAATGTCAAAGAGTTACAGAGAATATTAGGTATGATCAATTATTTAGGACCTTTTATAAGTAACTTGTCAGAAATCTTTTGAAAAAGGATTCAGTCTGGACTTGGGATGAGAATCATAGTCAGTCTTAATAAATTAAAAGATGAGATTACTAACTCACCAGTTTTAGCTCATCATAATCCCAAGACTCCATTGGTCTTGTCAGTCGATTCGTCAAAGTCAGCTTTAGGTGCAGTCATATTACAAGCAAACAAACCTATAGCATTATAGCTCAAAAACTTTAACAGAAACCCAGGAAAGATAAGTATGCTCAAATAGAAAAAGAGCTGCTAGCTATTCTATTTGGTTGTGAAAAATTCCACCAATATGTTTAAGGAAATAGAGTCACAGTGCACACTGATCATAAACCTTTAGTCTATTTATTTAAAAAACCTTTACATGATGTCCCCGCTAGATTACAGCGTATGATGTTAACTTTACAAAAATATGATTTGGAAGTTATACATGTCCCAGGTAAAGAAATGTTTATATCAGACACTTTGTCAAGAGCCGCTTTAAAAGACCATTACACACCTGAAAATGAGTCAGAAATGTCATGTCATGTCAATATTATGTATGCTAATTTAGCAATCACAGAAGAATATAGCAAGAAATTGGCACAGGAAACCAAAACTGATGAATCCTTGCAATTATTAATCAAGTATTATTATGAAGGTTGGCCAAAACACAAAAATAGTGTCAGTCCACTGGTAAAACCATTTTGGAACATTCAAGGAGAAATCCATGTCATTAAATGTTTAGTATTCAAAGGTTCATAATAGTACCACAGTCTATGTATAGTGAAATGTTAGAAAAAAATCACAAAGGTCACCAAGGTATAAATAAATGCTTAACTTTAGCTAAACAATCCTTGTATTGGCCAAATATGTCTAGTAGTATTAAGAATTTAGTAGAACAATGTTTTATATGTGCAAAATTCAAGACTTTGAAATACAGGGTGTAAACCACCTCATCACAAAGCCGTTAACCAAGCATTCTGTACATCAAACTAAGTAACTTTAAGCAAAAATATTGCTGGGAAACAACTTTTTTTTTTGAGGTTTTGTCATCATGTTTTGTGGTAGAACTCAATGTTACGCACTTAAAACATTGTGCTGATGGATGGATTGAATAGTACGGGGGTCGTGGTGGTGTAAGAAGTAAAAATCCTACAAAAAAAACTTGTATTTAAAAAAAAAACTTGTCAAAAAGTTGTAACTTTGACCCCCCATATCTCCGTAACTAGAAGGTTCCCAGGTATGGTGTAGAACAAAAAAAATATCGCAATGATGGGGCGAACAAGTGCCTTTCGGCTTCGTGAAGAGGTGTTTTACACCCTTTATGTAAATATCCATGGCAACAAGTCGGTATTGATTTAATGCATTTTGATAATTTAGTTTATTTAATAGTCACAGATTATTACTCAAAATATATAGAGATTGCATTATTAAATAAAAACAGTGTCATCTCAAAATGTAATTACTCATTTGAAATCAATTTTTGCACGTCATGGAATACCATTGTCATTGGTGTCCGATGGTGGTCCTCCGTTCCAGTCAATAGAATTTAAAAACTTTTTACAAGAATGGGCCATAGAACATGTAGTTACTAGCCCATATCACTCACAGTCGAACGGACAGGCTGAATCTTCTGTCAAGATAATAAAGAATATGCTAAGGAAATGTAAAGAAAACAAAACAGATCCATAAATAGCTTTATTACAGTACAGAAATACGTCAAAAAACAATTTAGCATCACCAGCACAATTGTTAATGTCTAGAAACTTAAGAGATAACATTCCAGTGTCATATAAAAAATTGAAACCAAAAGTTGTAACGTTTCAGGATTACTAAGAGTCGGTCAGGAAAAATGATAGTAACAAATCTAGGTATTATGATAGAAATACAAAGTCTTTGTCAATGTTACATTATAATGACCATGTCTATTTTAAAAGAAATCCCAAAAGTAACTGGGAGCAAGCTATTGTCAAACTAAGAATGATGAACAATAGGTCATATTATGTTGTTGAGGATGTCCATGGTGTTAGGTATAGGAGAAATAGAATACACTTAAGACATAAGTATTCAAATAACTTCACAAACCCTCCTATGCAATCCAACTCGTCACAGGGGAGAGAGGAAGGTGACAGACAGGAGTCTAGGCCTCAAGAATCCTCTTCTCAAAAATCCTTAGAAGTAACAACAAGGTCAGGTCGTATTGTAAGACCAACAAGAAGGTTAATTGAAGAAATAGATTAACTTAGAATTATGAATAAAGTTAAGATCTAATGTTAGTCTTAGTATTAATAAGAATGTTGTCTAGTTTTAACGTAGCTATAAGTATCACAAAGCATGTTGTCATTTATAAGTTAAGTTGTTTAGCATAGTACTTCTTTATAATTGTTTGTCAGGGGTTAAAGTTAAACTCAACAAGGGGGATGTTGTAACATCACTATTTAGTATGTAATTAGTATACACATCACTATCATTATCTATGTCTTGTCTATGTTTGTCTTCTCGTGCCTAATGGCTGTCTGACTGTGAATCCCGTCTGTGATGTCGTCTACTTTGTAACCTGTGAATAAACCAAGTCTTCCCAACGGTGTCATTCAATAAACCAACAAACACAACAGCAGCGGATAGAGAAAAGAACATAATATACAGTTTTAGACAGATGTAATGTCAGTAGATTTGAGTTGAACCAGAACATGATTTTACTCAGGGCGGATTCAGCGTTGGTTTTAACAGCTTCCTACGAGGGACCGTGGACGATAATAGCAGTGTCATATATATATAAAAATTTCCATACAAAATTTAATAAGGTAATGAATGCAGTTAAAAAAAATAATCAGCTGTCCCATACAATTGGGTTAAGTAGACCAAATTGTGGGTCCTTTTCCTTGTTGTTCCCGACATTTCTGATACAGGCTGTAGATATTTCATTTATTTTAAGCTATGTCCTTCTCTCAATGCTGATGCAGTGTCCTGAGTATGGCTTCATCAGGGAGTCTATTTTAAGCTTCATCTTGGTGATGTCAGATTTGATCCTATAGCGACGCAAAACGTGCGCTAGCGTCGTCTTCATCGACATCATAGCGTAGGTTTTACCTGAAACAACATCATATTTTTGCATAATAATACACAGTTATAATCTGCTATTTAAACATGTGAAATCTCAAAAATGAAAAGAATAATTAGTTCAAACTAAATCTAACCATTTCTAAAGATTTTCTTATCAGCTAATAATTGTTAGTTAGGGCCACAATCACGCATATGCCTCCTATGTCCAGCAGTGGACGTCTTTCGGCTGAAATGATGGTGATGACGATGATCGATGCCGCGATGGAGCAAGGACTTGCAAATCCTTGCTAGGATGTAGACTTCTTAGCGTCCGTATCCTGGCTACGTTTTGGTTACTTCTGCCGGGAAACCGAAGGTTTCGTCTGTGCATGATTTGATCTGTGATGACGAAACTTTTTTGCAAAAAATGAAACCGACTTCCAAAAAAATTAAAAATAACTTTAGCTTCTGAAGCCGGTGACCTTTGTTTGATCGATTTAATTTTTTGTCACCGACTTCGGAAGCTAAAGTTATTTTTCATTTTTTTGTTTTTTTTTTTTTAATTTAATTTGTAACAAACATACAGCACCATCTAGTATGACTTAACCAAAGTACTATGATGAGCGGATCAATAACATGGCAGAGAGCAACCCTTATAGACAAGTGACGCCATCTACAATCTACGTGTAACAATCTGAACCAGCGCCTCTTCGGGAGTTATCTGCACTACACCTACAGAGGACCACACGATGATGTTATGCACACATTTGAACCGAAACCGCTTTATAAGCAGAGCTGTCTTCGAACAAATTGTCATTCACTAGCTAGCGGTTCTGAGCGCGGCAGCCACGCAGCCAGCTCTGATCCTCAGTAAACCTAGTTCCTGCTTCGATAGCCTAGCAGTCTTCAGGAACTAGACAGCTAGGGGAGGTCTGGAAGGAGATAGCCACGCAGTCCCTTTCATCCCTCCACTTAGGGTTGCCACCTGATATAGATATAATATTGTAACTGTTGTAAATTATAATAAGCAAGTTGCCAATAAAAATATCATAAGTCAATGGGGCTTTAATGTCACCAACAGCAACCCTACAAATTTATATTTCAATGTCAGATTACAAAGACCCATAATGGTTAGTAACAATTGGAACTTATAAAGTATGTTAGTAGAGTTACAAATTAAAAAAAAAAAACAAACAATTACAAAACACATTCACAACATATTATTAACAACATATTACATTTATTTTACCGTCCCTACCTCAATTTTCACCCAGAGCGAGTATATTGGACACTGGTATTTATCAGAAATGATCCTCAGAATGCCGTTGCTGCTGCCGCGTACTCTGCTTACTGTAACGACACACGCATGCGTCTTATTGCATAGAAATCATTCGTATGCGCTTCAGCAAACATCGCGGAAGCACTGCAGAACCGCGGCAACCGCAACAACATTCTGAAGACATTATTGTATTGTACACGCAGAGCGCTGTATGCCCTTTGGGTATAATTGATCCATAGGCTGCTCGTGTAGAAGGATTGACATTAGGCTCTGAACAATGGTAACTTAACCTTAGCTGAGCAACGAACAAACCTGCGAACCAACATATTACCCCTGACAGCCAGCGCTCTTCGTTCACGTTCAATGTCCTCATTGTCCTTCAGATCATCATGTCCTAGATATTTAAAATTTTTCACTCTAGTGAGCGGAGAACCAGTAAAAAAAATGGGGAGTTTCGTGAGGGGTTTTATCACCACATGAAAAACATACACTCGCTCTTGGTCGCATTGTACACCAGTCCATGTCTCTCCGCATACCGCTCACAAACCTTCAGTAGGTTGAGCAAGGGCCCTTGATGGGCTCAGCAGCACCATGTCGTCAGCGTAGCTTATATTATTGACTGCGACCCCATCAATATAACACCTTGCATGCATGTTGCTGAGCTCGCCAATCAGGCTGTCCATATATATGTCACCGTAAAATTGTCAAATACGTTATATTGTAATATCTCTAGCGATATTGTAAAATCTCGAAATATTGTCAAATGAACATACTGCTTACAACAAAACGCATTATTTTACGTGAAATGCATGCGATGGTAGTCAACTCACGCGGTGTGGAGGGAAGGAGGAGTCCCCCTTGCCCAGTGGTACAACTCTCATGAAAAGATATTGTACCATTCCTGAGAAATACCGATTATTATAACCTAACCTTAAAACACTTTATATTCCCCTAAAAAGCGTAGTCGACGGAGCCCCGCTTTGCGGGGCCCCTATTTCCGGGTGCAGGGTTTAAAGGAACCTAACTAACCTAACGGGGGGGTGCCCCAAGTCCCGATTATGGGGGCAGAGATACTTCCGTATGTTCAGTTGACAATAATTCGAGACTTTACAATATCGCTAGAGAGATACACGTTATTTATTTATTTATTTATTTATTTATTTACACTAAACATACAAAATATAACGTATTTGACAATTTTACGGTGACATATACATTAAAAAAAGTGGGCGAGGAACTTCCCCCTCTTCAAAATAGCTATCCGCCCATTTAATGACATTTAATTGATTGTGTCATACCAAAATTTAAACATCTCCACTAGTTCAGTCGGTACATTTTGTTTACAAAGCTTATCCCACAGAACCTCATAACAAACCAGATCTTTTGGAAGTCGGTTTTATTTTTTGCAAAAAAGTTTTTATTTTTCACTTTTTAGTGGTTCACATGTGCTTGATACACATGGAAAGTGCATGCCGTTACAATTACAACGAGCCCAAACACGACTAGGATACATTTCCTCTTTATGGAGTTCCGGTGCCTGACTCTTGGCTTCTTCATCAGACCTGATGGTGAGATGGTTCTTATTGAACGCAAATGCTTCACTTGTTGTAGAAAATACCAAAATCGCAGTACGTTATCCTACAACATTTGAGTTCCCTCGATTTCGGCAAGATTTCATCATCAGATCTCGACTTGGTGACTATGGGCCAATTGGAAAGTATACCCTTTCCAATAAAAAAAGATTTTTTCAAATCGGTTGGCAAACGACGCACAGTGGGTCGAAACGATGATTTTAGTGACTTAGGGATCAACTTCGTTTTTTTACTTTTTTAGGCGGATCGATAGAGCTCATTAACCTCAATAATAATTGTTCTGATGCTTATTTTCCTAAACTTGCTCCTTTGGGTGAAAAAATGCATTTTGTTATTTTTTTGTATGGAGCGGATCAAATTAAATTAAATTCCTGCTGAGTGGCGAGTGATCCCGCTTTGAAACTATATTTTTCTTAAAGCTTGTCCAGTCTGCTATCATTTGATGCTTTGACCATTTGCATAAAGTTGCAACACTGCCAAATAAATGGATCGAAAAAAATTAAAAAATACGTTGAATTCAAAGCTTAATTTTTTATTTTCGGATGTTTTTTAAAGTTATAATTGTTATAGTAAGTAAGTCAAAGCACTTAATAATACACATAGTTACTTAAACACTAACGACAATACATTAAAAGGTGCCTAATTTGCTTGAATTTACTTGAGAAAGTGCCTCTAAATTGTTCATCTCTGACGGTTTTGCCTTGCAAATATCACATACAGCTGCAGATGTATCCGACAAATATGATGTTATTTTGCCGTCTATCATCGTCAGGTACAATAATTCATGCTTAACTTCTACTTGGTGGATTCTTGTTGGCTGACGTCTTTCTTTTTCTTCTGTAATATTTACCCTTTATAGTTGCCACTGTTATCTGGGTTTCTTTGGTAAATTTAAACATTATCGGACGACAATAGAAAGTCGATGATGGTCGGTCGTTTTCCCAAACAATTGTTCCATCAAATTGTTGAAGCCTTATAGGAACTAGACTGGCCATCAAAATAGTAGAGTCATCAAACTCTGTCTCAGTTTTTTGTTTGCTTTGACTTGAGGCTCCATCAAAGCCCAATTTACTTATAAGCAGTAACTCTGTTGCCGAGTCCAAATCCAAAGCAATTACATCTAAAAGCCTAGAAACCGTCAAATTGAGTAACGCTTGCAATTTAATAGCAGCTCCTTCTTCAGTTATGGGTTATGGTTATGTCTTCTTTCTCTGGATAACATTTTGATTTTGCTTGCTTAATTTTATAATAAGAAGGGTATAAATCAGACCCATTTTCACTTGCTACTTCTCTTAGGCTTATATATTGCCACTTACTTAATTTAAGTGAAACTAATAAAGCCAGTGCCTTATCGGGTGAATATGCACAACTGTTTGCTTTATTTGCACTTAAACACTGCTTCACTTGTTCTATATCTTCGGGGTGATTTAGCAAATGGTTCATTATTTTTCCTACATCCTCATTTCCAGTGTTTCTTGAACTAGCAATTGTAGTAGCGTTCAGTTCATCCGGGGATAACGAAAGCGATTTGTTTATTTGATCAACGCGTCTTCGTTTTTGCCTGGAGCCTAATTCTTCGAAAGGTTTTCGAGGTGTAAATGAAGATGTTGAAGCTTCTGTAGTAGATGGTGGTAGATTATCAACATCTTCATTATTACACATCTCGAGCCTTTTCTGTTCAGTGTTTACAGTTTCAGGTATTACTCCTTCGGGCCAGTTTATCGCACTTTCTAACCAACCACCATTTCTTTTTAAAAAACTGTGCTAACGTGCGACTTCTTCGTTCCCATCTTGCACTTATATTTGAACAAAAGCGCGTACAGAATTTTTGGAGCAACTGTTCTCTTGCGTCACGTTTATTTTATGTTGTAGGTATTGGAAGAGTTTTGTACTATCTGACAGCGACTTAAACTCCTCTCTTAAAATCATAAATAAATCTATATTGTTAACTAAACTTTCCATTATAACGAAAAGGGACGATCACAATTACTAGATGTTAATAGCAGTACGAATAAACGAACACTAGTAAATATATAATAAATATGGTAATTTTATACATTCAGTGACAATCAAATGTTTACAAATTTTTCTACTACCCTCATTAACGAATTACCCTCATTAACATTAAAGTAATGACTGAAGGTGAAAAACATTGTTTTTTATAAAGTAAAAAGTTATGCTAATTACAGTCATTAAACACAAATAGAAATTTATAGATAAATGGTATCCACATTTTTAAGTAATACGTAATTAGTAAATTCAAGCAAATTGGGCACCTTTTAATGTATTATCGGTAGTGTTTAAGTAACTATGTGTATTATTAAGTGCTTTGACTTACTTACTGTATCAATTACAACTTTAAAAAACATCCGAAAATAAAAAAATGAAGCTTTGAATTCAACGTATTTTTTCATTTTTTTCGATCCATTTATTTGGCAGTGTTGCAACTTTATGCAAATGTTCAAAGCATCAAATGATAGCAGACTGGACAAGCTTTAAGAAAAATATAGTTTCAAAGCGGGATCACTCGCCACTCAGCAGGAATTTAATTTAATTTGATCCGCTCCATACAAAAAAATAACAAAATGCATTTTTCCACCCAAAGGAGCAAGTTTAGGAAAATAAGCATCAGAACAATTATTATTGAGGTTAATGAGCTCTATCGATCCGCCTAAAAAAAAAAGTAAAAAAACCAAGTTGATCCCTAAGTCACTAAAATCATCGTTTCGACCCACTGGGAGTTATGCGCGAACAAACATAAAAAAAAAATAGACAATCCGAATTGAGAACCTCCTCCTTTTTTAGAAGTCGGTTAAAAAGGAATATTTTTTCTAGTTTTTCAATATTTATTGATGCTGATCGTGCATTACATAAATATTATAGTCTATAGCCAACCTCAATGAATCGACTATCCAATACTAAAATATTTTTTTTAATTTTTGATCTAATAGTTCCTGAGAATAGCGCGTTTAACCAAACAAACCAACTCTTCAGCTTTTTAGGGTTCCGTACCTCAAAAGGAAAAAATGGAACACTTACAATACCACTTTCTTGTCCGTCTGTCTGTCTGTCCGTTTGTCCATCTGTCCGTCTGTCACCACCGATTTTCTTAGGAACGGATTAACCTAGCAAGTTGAAATTTGTATTAGTTACTGAGGTATATAGTCCCTATTAGGAGTATACAAATCAAAGTCCTGAGTCAATATCATAGAAACATATGGGCAAATTAAGATTTTTGCGAAATATTTGTAGCGGCGATCGGCGGTGGCGACCTCTCGCGTCCGGCCCTGGTTCAATCCATGGTCCGGAGCGAGACGGAATGGGAAGCCGTCACCTCCTTCTGCGAAGCAGTCATGCTAGCGAAGGAGGTGGCGGAACGAGACAGGGAGAGAGCCTCCCTTCCCGGCCGCCGCGGGAGACGCACCGGGCGTCGGGGGCCACGTGGTGGCTACCGGCCACCGTAGATGCGGGCCTGTGGACGGTTAGCTATGGGCTAGCTAGCCGTCCGTCCGTCTAGTGACGACAGGCCGTGTCGACGGCGCGTTCGTGTTCCACGCGCGCCTCAATGAGATGTCAGCATAAGGGGAGGGGCCCGCAAGGGCCGAAGCCTGCCGGAGTTACGGGACTGTTCGAAAGAGATACTGCGGCCCCGGAACGTAAAGGGCGAGGAAGGAACATGGATGGGTTTTAGTCAGTAAAAGTCTGACACTCCCTCCCGCTCCGCCCAGAGTGGGAGAAGTCATTTGATGATTTCCCATCCTAAAAAAAAAAAAATTACCATAATTTACCTTCAAATTCTTTTTTATTTTTCGTTAATTTCCCCTACACATTTAACTGTATACTGTTGAGTTCATTTGAGTATGCCCAAAGACTACATCAAAACCGGTATGACCCAACCGTTATAGGCACGCACCTTATTTCCGCCCGATTAAAGACTATTAAATACTTTTTTCAGGCGGCCAAAGAAGCGCTCCTTCAACGATTGCTTAATGTCAGCAACATTGATGCCCAGCGCTTTTGACATACCCAAATACTTATAGGTTTCGGTTGCTGAAAGGGATCTAATATTAATGGGATCTGAGAGCTGGGTTCCCACAGACTACACAATCTCCCCTCGCTTTAACACGTTTGACCGCACATTTGTCCACACCAAATTCTATCATGATAGCGCTACTGAAAGTTCCAGTTACCGTCAGTAGCTCAATCAATTGCAAATCGTTGGGGGGCAAAGAGTTTCAGGTCTTCCATGTTAAGGAGGTGAGATAACTCCACCATCTTTCCGCAACCGATATTACCATTAACGAGAACTGGGTCGGGCGCATACTTACAGTATGGCACTTCTGATTCCACAAGGTTGTACTTCAAAGCAAGTTGCTGGTGAATAATCTTGGCAACAAGGTTGTGTCTATGCAAGTACTCTCCGTTGGCCAGACTAGAACACCCAGAAATAATGTGTCGGATCGACTCTCCCGGACGGTGGCATGCCCGACATATGTCAACCGTGCCGTCCTTCACAATGTATTTGCGGTAGTTATTCGTCATCATAACTTTGTCCATTATTGCACAGACAAAACCTTCGGTATCCCCGAAGAGGTCACCAGAGCGCAGCCAGGATACGGACGCTAAGAAGTCTACATCGGGGCCATGTAGGGCCCGGTAAAAGCGTCCGTGAAGCTCTTTGCCCTGCCATTCCTCCCTGCGGTCATTAGTGTCTAATACTTTAGGCTTGCGACAGTTCTCGTTAGCCAGGGAGAGCGGGGTGAGGCCCTTGTCCACTGAGACCACATCTCGGTGCATCCCCACGTCGGCTTCCAGGAAATATTCCCTGAGACTGCATACCTCGCGGTTGTGCAGGTTCTTAGCATTTAAAAAGCCTCGACCCCCGCACTTCCGAGGGATATAGGTTAGCCATAGGCAATTGTTATGTCTAGTAGGTATGTATAAGGCGGAATGCCGTCCGTCCCTGCGGACCTTTTCGGCTTAAGATCAAGAAGCGCACGACTCACGTCTCCTAACTGCAATTGGTGAAATAGATTATGTAAAACTGCATGGCAGGATGAGTCTGTCATACTCACGTAAAAACAGTGCCGATGGTGGCGCTGCACATCCGGTCGCTAAGTTCCCTACAAAATGGTTGAGCTAAGCGGCGCGGATGTGCAGGTCATGTCCGTGAACGGGTGCCGACGGTTGCTGCCGGTCGACTCACATTGCCATGCAGTTATGAAGAGAAAAAAATATATATATATAGTTAAATGGCTAGTGTAGATTTTTGTTAATTTTAATTAGTGGTTAAGGAAAAATCAACAACTGTAAAGCCTAAAAAAAAAAGGAAAAAAAAAATTGGATGGACTCAAGTAGATCTTAAGTTACTAAGTTTAATGTAACGTGTCCATGGAGCACGATCGTAATTTTAATTTTTTTCTTTCAAATCAATCAAATAATTAATAAAATGTAAATAAGAGCGCGGACCCCCACGTCTGCGGTAGAAAACTAATTATAAAAAAAAAAAACTGCAATTGGTGCAAGTGTACTCGCGCTGCTCCGTTTCTGCTACCTGCGTTGGCTACAGCCACGTCTACATCCAACTCCGGTCGCTCTTCCCTATACACAGAATAAAAGTAAGCCGCAAAGTCTTCTACAGACCGCTGGCCAGATAATGCTACCCCATCTTTCACGATAGCTTGCGGGCTTCTCCTGCCTCTTTTAGACTTGACAAAATTCCAAAACGATTTGAGATCACTCAGCATTTGCCCCTGAACACGGCTCCGATATTGTTGCTGTGCAACTATTAACATATTTTTAATGTGGGCTCTATACCGAGCAAATGCTTCCTAATCGACCCTTGACCCGCTTGCCTTATACTGCTTATGCAGAGAAGCCTTCAACCTAATGTCGCGAATTATTTCAACAGTGTACCACTCAGGATAATTAATGTACCTTGAGTTTCCACCGCTTTTTTTTGGGCACACAGTCATCTGTAATAGAATTAATAACATAATAAAAATAATTTAAACCTACTTCTAAGTCCATTTCATACAACGGAGTCCAGTCTACGGCTGCAATTGTTGAATATAGGGAAAAAAAATCGGCTGTATTAAAGTTCCACCCGTTTGGTACATATGCGTCATCGTCAGGTGTGCTGCTGAGCCGGGGTGCCGGCGCAGGCGCGTGTGTGTACTAACCGAGACCTCGAGCGGCGGGTGGTACGCGTCTACCGGTACGAGCGGACCCTCCGCCGCGCGCGCACTTTCACACTCCCTCCCTTCGCCAGTGTACACAACACCAAATCTAACTGACGACCATAACAATTTCCCACTGCGTTTCTCTGAGTGAATTCACAAAAAGTATGAAAGTATTCATAATAATCACTTATGGCTACCGAACACGAATATAAGTTGAAATCACCTAAAACTAGAATATCCCTATACTTATTACAAAATTGTTCAATGATGCTAAATAATAACATGTATTCATTATGATTACTACCAGGTGGAATATAGACGACACAAAGTAAAAACATAAATCTGTTACGTAGGTAAACAGTAGCACAAACCAGTTCGAAGACACGATCGTCCACGTTCACGTCATCGGGTAGTGACATTCGTCGCAACTCAAAATGCGGTGTGGCCACGAAACACGCGCCGCCGCCGCGGCGCCGCCGCCGCCTTGTTTAGGTCCATCCGCTCGGTCACACAGTAAAATAGTAAATCCAGGTGGAATTATTTCTGCATCATGTATGGAGTCATTGCAGCCCGTTTCGGTGATAGCAAACAAGTCTGCATTTGCCGTTGAAATATTGTAATAAAATTCCTCCAGCTTTGTTCGAAGCCCGGGCACGTTTTGATACAATATTTCAACGGAGCTACCCAGGGTTTCTCGTGTTACTGGTTGCTCTACGAAATCACACCCATTCCGCAAATTCTATATTGACTGCCCAGTTTTAAGACTGACATAACTTGTCCTATTTACTCGCTGGAACTC
This sequence comes from Xestia ashworthii, assembly GCA_950022955.1. Taxonomy (NCBI): domain Eukaryota; kingdom Metazoa; phylum Arthropoda; class Insecta; order Lepidoptera; family Noctuidae; genus Xestia; species Xestia ashworthii. The sequence goes on along the minus strand of OX465570.1, from coordinate 11,745,226 downwards.
CGATGATAAAGGATGCATAATCCCTTTCCGTTTTATGTTTTATTTTTTCCACTTTAATTTGTACTTCTTTTTCATTTTTCCTAACATATTTTTCTGAGCTTTCTACTGTTGTGTACGTATAAGAATCTTTTCTTTTCCGTACCCTGTATGTCGATTGCATTCGTATTTCCGCCTTTTTTTACTTCACTGTTTATGTGTCTGGTTTTTTTTCCGTACTACATTAGTCCAATTTTCTTCTCCTTCTGGTTCTTCCTTTTCCAAAATAAAAACATCCTCAGACCTCCTCTCTCTATTTACGACTGGCCATCTGTTCCTCATTCGATACTATTGTCGTCGATTTCTTGGCCACAATTTGCTTTGCTGGTATTTTATTATCAACTACCTGCTTCTGCTTATCTTTGACGGCTTTTGCAAAAGATGGTGTCAAGCTTTTAGAGCCTTGCTCGGTCTGATTTGGAATGACTGTTTGACTCTTCTTTAGACTGGCTTCCAGGCTCTCATTCCTTTCCATTAACGTTATAATTCTTGCTTCTAGCATCTCAACCTTTTTTGCCTTTCGCTGTTCTACCTCCAATATTTGTTTTAATTCCTTTAATTCTTTTTCCGTAATAATAAATCTATTTTGCAATAACAAATATTATTTCCGCTGCTGCTCCAAATGAGACTGCACCTCCCATCGAAACTCCCGAATCTCGTCTAGAAGTAGGCTCTCCGTATCAATTAATTCACTTGTATTCCGACGACTGCCTCTCTCGGCGGTGTTCACATTGCTGCTCGGTGAACACATTTTGCTGGCGACTGCAGTTCCTCGAACAGGTGTATAGGTATTATCCCTTTTTGGCATTGTGCATGTGCACTCGGGACAAATCCACAGACTTCTGTATTCCAGCGTGAAAGCTTTAACATCTTCCGTTGTTAAGGCCAGACAACTAAGGTGAAATTTCTTCTTGCACTTTACTCGCGAACACTCCATAAATAGTGAGTGATTAACAACAGCATCACAGCCGCTACACTTCGCCTTCATTCAAAACTTAAAATAGTAAATATAAACATTTGTGATTTAGTGACACACGGTACGTAACACGTCCTTACGTGGCCGCGCGCTTACCCTCTTGTGCCAATCATAAGCATTTGCTTATGATTGGCACGCGGCTATACTATTTTGCAATAAATACATTGCTCCTCAACCACCACCTAAGTTTGTCGCTAAGTGACTGGACAAGCAATTTAAAAATCACAAAACGATAGTTCGAGTAATTCAGCAACTCGTCCCACTTGCCCACGGCCCGTTAGGGACGAGTTGATAAAAATCAAAATAAATAATATTTTCACTATGCAACTCGTCCCACGTTTCCGCTTATTCTTACGGCGAGTTAGTGATGTGCTTGTGTACCGATGTTTTTGTGTGGGTAAGTTGTACGGTGCTTGGTAAATACATGATGTGTTTGATGGCAAGGTTTACAATTGATTATGTACTACGTTCTGATTTAAGAAATGTGGGTGTGTGCGCGACTGCGTATCTATTGCTTTTACTGAACTGCATGTGTAGTAGTTGCCGTGTGGTAGGGATAAAGTGGAGACACAGCGTTCCGATACATTTTCGTCTAACGGGCATATCTCCTTCTTTATTATAACTATGGCAGTAATACAAAAAATATTCGCGAATATTCTAGCGGTGTGTAGTATTGTTTGCCAAACAATCGGTTTATTCACGAATCAAAGTCAACAAATAACATATAAATTATACACACAAAGTACAAAAGAAATTGTAAGCAAAAAGGATGATGAACAACTTTAATGAACTAAGGAAGTAGGTAAGGAAGTAGGTAAGGTCGAAATTACAATAACAAATCGTCTTATTTTTTATAAGTAGGTTGCGCACCTGTGACGAGACTATTCTCGAGGGAATTTGTACCTACTTGCTTTTAAAACTACGAGTATCAAAAACAGAAAGCACCCGAAAAAGAATGACAAATACACGATAATAATAACGTACCTTCTCAAACCTTCTTTCTTAACCACTGTTTAAAAAAAACACCTGTCGCGAACACAAGTCTTTTGACGACAGAGCAAAGTACGCTTACTTAAGGGGCCGGCGGAGCATGCGTTTTTCATACAAACGTAATACCAAAATAATATGAAAATCAAACATATTCTTAAGGTAGTGTGTATATGTCACCGTAAAATTATTGATTATTTATTGTTTCTCTCTAGCGATATTGGACGGATGTATCTCTGCCCCCATAATCGGGACTTGGGGCACCCCCCCGTTAGGTTAGTTAGGTTCCTGTAAACCCTGCACTCGGAAATAGGGGCCCCGCGAAGCGGGGCTCCGTCGACTACGCTTTTTAGGGGAATATAAAGTGTTTTAAGGTTAGGTTATAATTGTCGGTATTTCTCAGGAATGGTACAATATATGTTCATGAGTGTTGTACCACTGGGCAAGGGGCACCCCTGCTTTCCTCCACACCGCATAAGTTGACTACCATCGCATGCATATCACGAAAACGAATGCGTTTTGTTGTAAGCAGTATGTTCGCTAGAGATATTACAATATAACGTATTTGACAACTTTACGCGTGACATATATATTTCGATTGTATTATAGAATATCTATGTTCCCAAATAAATATTTTGAAAGGACCATGATATAAAGACGAGATATGAGGAATTTAAAATTTCTATAGAAAATTTATTTTTCTCATAACTCTTGTTTAAATCAGTGTTCAAAAATTCAAAATATGTGTTTGGGAACCTATATATTCTGTAATCCAATCAAAATAAACACACACTACCTTAATAATATGTTTGATTTACAAATTATTTTGGTATTACGTTTGTATGAAATTCGCATGTTCCGCAGGCCTCTTAAGTGATGAGCGAGCAAAATGAGTGGAGTCGCGTTCTCTTAAAACGATTGAGCGAAACGAGCAGGCAATTTTAGCGTGAGAGCAAAGCATATAATTTAAAAAAATGTTTGACACATACCGATACAATTTCGTTTTCCCAAACTAAAGGCAGCGTACGCGCCGGGGTTGTCAGGCAGTCTGCCAGGTTCTAGCCAGCGTTCAGGGTGAAACTCGTATGCGTCAGGACCCCATATCGGATGCCTATGGAGCCCACAATACAACAACCAGCAGGTCTTACCGGCTTGTAGGGTGTAGTTTTCTAAAACATGAAATTTTGTTAAGATGAAAGTTATGCAGCCTGTGATTGTTAATGTGTTGGCACATACGTTGACAAAATCAATTTAGAAATATTAACACTATTATTTTCGTGACTATATAAAACATTATTCTCAAGTTTGGAATCCGCAGTACGAGGTCTACAAATCTCGTATTGAGTCTGTCCAAAGAAAATTCATGCGCTATTTGGATTATAAAGCAAAACAGTTTTCAAATGATTATGACCACCGATGTAGGCGGTACCATTTTTTGCCATTAGAAACGAGACGTGATATCAGTGACATATGTTTCCTAGCGAACATAGCAAATGGCTCAATAGACTGTCCTGATTTACTCAGCAAAATACTAATTCGAACCAACCAAAATAACCTAAGGAGGCGGCCACTACTACAAGCACCAACTGCTTCTACAAACTATAGGCGTAACGCTTTCTGCATACGCACTGTAAAAGCTTTTAACAATTTACCATCACATTTGGAAATTGATCTATTCAACACTAGCGCACGTAAAATTAGAGGTATCCTAAGTAGGGAGTATTTTGGGGACGATAGAAAATAGTTGTTCATTATCGCACGGCTTGATACAATCACAATCGGTTGTAATGTTTGTGTAATTCTTTTGTTCTTTTTATTCTTTTTGTTTGTTTTTTTTCTTTTTTTCATTATGTATTTGTACGCTCACCAGATATTGGTTTGAGATTTGTTTAATTGCTAACATATATGTGGAAGCTTGTAATTAGCAATAGTCCACAAGCATATCATATGATCCAATGTTGTCATTAGTCTGTAAGCTTTCTGTAAAACAAAGTAAATAAATAAATAAATAAATATTATTGATCCTAAAAATATTCCATTGATTTCAATTGATTGCCAACACTATCGATTGATCAAGATCATGAACTTACTAAGTTTAACATCCGTTGCCGTTCTCCTGATTATCATTGGCGCGATGGAGTGAAACCTCATGCTCTCCTTCAGAATCGCCTCCATGTATACTAATTTTGACAGGTTGGTCTTTTCTACGTCTCTATCATCTCCCAGAACCTCCTGTAATCTGAAATGATGTTTACAATGGAAATCTAAACGCTCCAAATATTAGGGACGCTCGGCGGGCCGCAGAGTTGGCTATATTAAAAGGAGTTTCTTTAAAGGATAAGATCCGAAATTAAATTATCCAGAAAAGAACAGTAGTTACTAATATAGCATGCCAGTCAAGCAAGCTGTAAGAGATGTATGCTGGTCACTGGATTGGAGACCGCATATTGGCATCATCTGCCTAGCCTTTTCTCAACATTGCTGAGGTTCGTTTTCATTCTGCCAATCTGACCTCCACAACCGAGTAAATACTAGGTTATATGATACTCTAGAAAGGTAGGTTGTCAGACTTTCGGGCCAATCCAATTGACAGCCGGGACCAACCACTTATCTCCTCCTAATTCCACCCCACTACCGCCCACATCCCGTCTCATAAAAATTATCCAAACCAACCTCCAGCATAGCCAGACGGCTACCGCTTGCCTGCGCAGGGCGCTGGAGACGGAACCCCGAACCATTGCACTCATCCAAGAGCTGTGGATCCGCAAGAATAGAATAATTATGTGGCCTTGGTAACATTGGAGGTAAGTTAATCCTCGATACACAAGGTACAGTTAAACCACGATCCTGCGCCTATATACCCACCACCACACTCACGCAATTATGTTCCAGAGATCTAACAGCCGTCAGGATCAAAACCGACGGCGATGCACCTGATATCGACCTAGCCTCGGTATACATGCCTGGCGAGGATGAAGACTGCCCACCAAAAGAGATGGCCAACCTGGTAAGGTATTGTGAAGATGCCAACCTGGACCTGGTCATCTGCACGGACTCAAACGCCCAACACCCACTTTGGGGCTGCAACTAAGCCAACACTAGAGGTGAGGTACTACGAGTATGCAGATATTTGTTCTCCACTTACCTTAACATCGCTAACCGCGGCTCGGAACCCACTTGGGTCACATCTCGCGGACAAACAATTATTGATCTCACGCTGGCTTCATCAAGCGCGGCAAAACTTATCTCTGACTGGCACGTATCCAACGAGCCTTCCTGCTCTGACCATGGAAGGATCCGCTTCTCACTAGTGGCTAGTATAAAAAAACCCGAACACAGACGCAACCCACGCCGTACCTACGTACCCGGCTACAAACGACTATTGGCCTCCCTGCTAACGCAGCGCCCCAAATTCTAACAGACCCCAAACAACTTGAAGTCACTGGAACAAAACTCTCGGAATTCATAATCGAAACGCCTGCTGCAAACTAAAAGATCCAAACACCAAGACAAAGGGCAATTCCTGGTGGAACTCGGAACTTAGTAAGCTCAGGCAAACCATGCGCAAGCAATTTAACAAAGCCAAAAACTCCAGACTACCAGAAGACTGGGATTTATACAAGAAAACACAATACACCTTCAAAAAACAAGTCAGATACGCCAACAGGGCGGCCTGGCGAAAGTTCTGCGAAGAGATTAAATTAAACAGCGAGGCCGCACGCGTGAGAAATATCCTATCTACCGATCAGGATCGCGCCCTCGGGTCACTGAAAACCCCAAACAACACAAATACCAAGTCGGACCACGAGACAAGTAAGGTTCTTCTGGAAACCCACTTTCCAGACTGCGACCTCTCCGAGGACAGAACCTGGGCAACTGAGCCAACGCACACACCAAATGACCAAGACTGGGCCAGAGCCCGCACCATAGTAACAGCAGAAAGAATAAAATGGGCAATAAATACTTTCAAACCATAATAAATCCGCAGGCTTAGACGAAATCTTCCCCGCCCTCCTACAATGGGGAGTAGACGTCCTAACGCCATGGCTGACCGTCACCTACCAAGCCTGCATAGCACAGGACAGACTTGCATGGCGACAGGTGAAAGTCATTTTCATCCCCAAACCAGGCAAATCAGATTACACACAACCCAAGGCGTACAGGCCAATAAGCCTAACATCTTTCTTACTGAAAACCCTCGAGAGACTCTGCGATCGACACATTCGGGACGGACCTCTTAGGGAAAGACCACTTCACAAACAACAACACGCGTACTCCACAGGAAAATCAACAGAATCTGCGCTGCATAGTGTGATCTCCAAGATCGAATGTGCAATGGAACACAAATGCTCGTCACTAGCTGTCTTCATTGGCATAGAAGGCGCCTTTGACAAAACCATCTTTTATAGCATCAACGCAGCCCTCGAGAAACACGGGGTGAACCCGACTCAGGCTGGATCACAAAATATACTCCGACTGAGAGCGGTACAAGTTACGGTAAACGACACCACTAGAGCCATAGTGTCGAAGGGCTGCTCCCAGGGTGGAGTCCACTCCGCGCCTACACGAATGGCACGCGGAGGCACTACGCCGGGGGGAAACTCCGCTGCCGCGGCAAATCGCCGTTCAGCGGACAGACCTCCGGCGCGATCTCATGGCGACATGGAGAGAGCGACTGTCGCAACCCCGTGCAGGGCACGCCACGATAGTGGCGGTAAGTCCCCTCTTTGAGGAGTGGCTTGAGAGGCGCCACGGCGCCCTCACCTTCCGCCTGACGCAGGTCCTCACCGGACACGGATGTTTCGGGAGGTACCTGCACCGAATCGGGCGGGAGGAAACGCCCGGGTGTTTCCACTGTGAGGATCGACCGGAGGACACGGTGGAGCACACGGTAGAAGTCTGCCCTGCATGGGCGGAGCACCGCCGTGTCCTCGTAGCGGCGATCGGCGGCAGCGACCTCTCGCGTCCGGCCCTGGTTCAATCCATGGTCCGGAGCGAGACGGAATGGGAAGCCGTCACCTCCTTCTGCGAAGCAGTCATGCTGGCGAAGGAGGTGGCGGAACAAGAGAGGGAGAGAGCCTCTCTTCCCGGCCGCCGCGGGAGACGCACCGGGCGTCGGGGGCCACGTGGTGGCTACCGGCCACCGTAGATGCGGGCCTGTGGACGGTTAGCTATGGGCTAGCTAGCCGTCCGTCCGTCTAGTGACGACAGGCCGTGTCGACGGCGCGTTCGTGTTCCACGCGCGCCTCAAAGAGATGTCAGCAGAAGAGAGGGGCCCGCAAGGGCCGAAGCCTGCCGGGGTTGCGGGACTGTTCGAAAGAGATACCGCGGCCCCGGAACGTAAAGGGCGAGGAAGGAACATGGATGGGTTTTAGTCAGTAAGAGTCTGACACTCCCTCCCGCTCCGCCCAGAGTGGGAGAAGTCATTTGATGATTTGCCACCCTAAAAAAAAAAAAAAAAAAAGGGTGGAGTCCACTCGCCACAACTGTGGAACCTCGTAGTACAGCGGTCGGCAACCTTTTGGCAGGCAAGGGCCACAATGTGACAAAATAAAATAAAAGCGGGCCGCACTTGTGATAGAAGTCCAATATGACCAATTATACGTAGGTTCAAAAATGGAAAGCGCGTTCTTAAGGTTGCACTAGTCGCGGGTTCGAACCAGGGCCGTCTTTAACTAATTAAGGACCATGGGCACTTGAGAATAATGGTGCCTTTGCATGCAATGAGCGAGCGAAGCAAGCTCGAATTTTTTTATGCAAACTGTCTCGTAAAAGTAACGTTTTCTTGTCAAAAAAACGGATGCTTTTTTAGCGGCGGAGAACCATCATTTTAAATTAAAACTTTTTTTTTGATATATGTCTAGAAATGCTTTTAGTGATGTGACCACATGCCCAAATCTGTAAGCTGTATTTCGGCTATAATGCGTTGAATGTTAGCTTCCAAGTGCTCATTGTATATAATTTCGTCAAAGGGTTCAAAAACGATGTTAATCAGAACTTATAGTCAACAGCAAGCAGTACAAGGACATGAAAACTAACTATTCGTGTGACAACTGCAAGGCATTAACGTTGCAGACTCGTGGTTTCAATCGTTTTAAGTCTGAGATCCATGGGTCAAGATGGGAAAAATGCAATGCATTTTTATCCACTTGAGTGCCAAAGGAAGGTTTCATAATCACCTTTATGTATAGCAAACAAACAATATTGTCATAAAATTATCAGTAAAATAATGCCAATGACACGGACATAATAGTACATTAAGGTACAAGTGTGTAATGTTGGTGATTACCGCTGAGGCGCCATTGAGACCCGAGGACGGAATCATCAACACACAAGTGTATCATACGACGTTTTTCAACACACTTGAGAATAAAATGATACTAAAAATAACTATAATTTGTTGAAAACGAGTTGTGAATTTTTTTTCGCAATGGCGGGAATAATTAATCAGATTTCCCAAGGGCCGCGCATCTAACAATGGCGATCGGCCATAGACTAGAAGAATGAGGTTTCTTTTTTTTGGCTTATCGCGGATAGCGTTTAAGCCACGTACGAAATGGGGAATTCAAAGTTTTATTTAATACAGAGAAAACAAAAGTTACATTTGATTGAAAGTTTTATTTATTAAAAAGTTGAAATTATCTATGTTGATACGAAGTTGCATAAAATGAGCAAGCAATAGGTACATTAATTTATTTGTACTATTGAACACGTTTCTTTTTTGTATCGAAACTTTTTTAAGAACAACGCAATTCAACCAATAAAATAAAATAAAACCCTATAACTCACTTGTGAATAATAGCAATGAAAAAGTCACAGTTTGATTACAGGTGTCATTATGTGCCTAATTGCGGTGAAATTAGAGCCACTTTATGAGCAAGTGTGTTGAAAAAACCTTTTTCTGTGTTTTGTTTCAATTTAAAGTTCGAAAATTTTAGTATCATCTACCGGCTAACATTAAAATAAAGTGATAAAATGAGACTTTACAAACAAAACTGAATGATAAGGGTAAATTACGTAATGGGCAGCGGAGGAGTCCAGTAAAAACACCAAAATTCTCACTAAATGAATTTAATAAAATAATTACAATTAAGGGTATTACCATTGCTCAAAGCCCAAAAACAACCAATGTTTGAAGAATTTTTTTGACGAATCCCTTCATCCATTTTCCGTATAAAATGTATATGTAATACTTGAAGTCATCACAAATAAATTGTATTGAACCAAATTTTAAAAAACATTCTTATTTTTGTTTTGTCAATCAATTAATTTTCAACCTAAATTATAAATGTTACGTAAAACGGCTGAATAGTTTGGTATGAATTTTGAATCGAAAAATACGTAATGATATACTTACTGCACAATTTGTATTTACGGTTTTTCGTACTTCATTCAATATTTTTTAATAATAAGAAAAAAACACGTCAAATCGCGGAAAATGCGGGGACTGTCAACTGCAAACTTAAGTTGGTCATAATATGACCACTTTACGTGTCCAGTCCACGGTGGCGTTGCTTGTCAAGAAAATTAGCATCGATATGTCAAACTTGTTCCATTTATTTTAGTTCTGTTTTTCCCGCCTGCACAGATAAGTTGGTTGAAGCATATTCGGACGGCATACGTCAGTGTCCGCCGGACTCTTGTGGCGGGTGGATTGCTCGCACGTTATTTTTCCAAAAAAAAACAAAACTGCACGCTTTTAATGATTTTTGAATGAAATAATGTAGCAAATGGTACAATTATAGATATCTCGTAAAATAAGAATAGAAAATGCGTTTATAAAATATATTTTAAGTAGTTTGTAATTTCGATTTGTTGTTTGAACCTATCATAGAGTAAGCCTGACAGAAGTCAAATGTCTGTGTGCAATATCAAAGTAACAGCTTTTTACTGAATGCTAACATTATACACGGCACTTATAACAAAAACACGATTTTTTTCAATATTTGTCTTTAAGTCTGTCCGTCTGTCGGTCTGTCTGTTCCGGCTAATTTTCGAAACGGCTGAACCGTTTTTGACGGGACTTTTACTGACAAATAGCTGATGTGATAAGGTCTAATCTATTTGAATAAACTTTATGATGCGGTCTGTACTTATTATGTCTAAGCAAATCTACCTTAACGCGAATCTGTCCTGACGCGAATCTGGCGTAAAGCAAATCTGTCCTTATGCTAACAAATCTGTTCAAGTACTTACTCAGTAAATACTTTCTCCTGAGCTTCAGGGTAAGACCCTAAAAGCAACGTGGTGAACACAAGCACAGTAGTCGAAGTATCTTGTCCTGCGGCGAGAATTGTATCAACATGGTTTCTGATCTGTTTGTCGGTGAAAGCTCCCGTCTCAGCTGCTAGCTCAAGGAGTATGTCTATGAAGGGCTTGAAGTTGCTTCCTTAAAGTATTTTTAAATTAAAAATTTAAAAACCCGAGACACAAATAATCAACTAAAAGTGAAATAAAAAATAATTTGATAGGTCCTGTACAAGTCATCACTCCACTTTTCTCATATCATTCATTGTTAGTATTCCTTACTCCCTTTCAATATTATAGTGCACATTATGCTACTAGTCAAGCTCTTTTATTTGATAGCCATATTGAAGGAGTTGTGAAAAAAAGTATTGACAAAAGTAATTTTGTGGTAGCGGCCATAATGGATTTGAAATTTAATGTAATGTACAGTATTTTTCTAGTCAAGCTCTTTCATTTGATACCCATATTGAGGGAGTTGTGAAAAAATATGTATTACACCGTTTTGTGGCGGCGGCCATCTTAGACTGATTTTCATCAAATATAGCTAAGAACATTCCCGTCTAATTCATATTTTAAACAAAGTAAACAAAATCAAAACCGGTTCATCCGTTCGGGAGCTACGATACCACAAACAGACACACACAGACACGTCAAACTTACAACACCCCGTCGTTTTTACGCCGGGGGTTAAAAATTACATAATGTTAAATCTGGAAATCACGTGAATGACATTAAAAAGGAAAGAAGGATTCGAGTTAGAAGATTCTTTACCTGGTTTGCTGCTTTTAGTGCATGTATTATTTTCATAAAACTTTGATTTTCTTTTTTGTAGGACCTGCAAATAATTTTAGAATTAAAATAATATTATTTTTTAATTGTTTGTTCACTTTGTACTAACTTGATTGAAAATTAAACTTCTATTTACGAAACCCTGATAGGCATTCAAACATTCATGTTGCTTGGATTCGTTGAGTTAAAGATTGACAATCTAAAATCCCTTTTATACCCCGGAACACGAGACCCATCGCCACCTCTTAATCTTAAGTATTATTTTGTTGGTTGCAGTATTATTTTAATGTAACTTTAGCATGAGGAAGTTATGGGGATGTGTAGGACATAGACCTAAAAAAGACCTAAATTTTTGGAAGGAAATATGCAACAAGAGGTACACTACCTCTTGTTGCATATTTCCCCTTGATTTTAAACATAGTAGTGCTGTCTTGTTACCGTGTCCGACATATTGTGCAGTATCTTCAGACAAGCATCTTCCTTCTTCTTGAGCCTGCTCCATGCGTAGGTGCAGTCTAAGTGACACCACAACTTAAGGAACCGTTTTAGATATATTTCAAACATTGTGTCAAAGGCTTTGAAGTAGTCGCTGTTGAGGTTTGGATCTGAAAAATCTACTCCCAGTGCTGTGACTGGAAACGATAAAAAACTTTTGATGAATGAATACTTCATGTTTTGATGAGGTTTAACGGCTTGGCTATGAATTAAACTCTCGAGCTACAAGAGGAAACACGTGACACGAGCGTGTGTCATATTTAAAGGTGATTCTCAAAACAACTGCCTCATTTTTTTGTTGTTATTTCAGGTTGCTCCACTTAATTGATCCAGATTGATCCATCAGTGTTGCCAAACAGTTATTGCTCAAACCATTACCTATGTAAGAGCACTTTTAAGCTCGTAAACGAGGTGTAAGGAGACATTCGGGCGATAAAAAATGAACTTACTGCAAATAGTCTCCAAAGTGTTATTTCGTACGGTTGACATGTGATAAAAGGGTCCCTTTCCAACATGTTTGTCAAAGTCTTTCACAAGCTTTCTGGATTGGCTGTTGAAGACGCTTATGAACGTATCTAGTAATGTTTGACTAAACGCTGGGCTCAGTAGCTTTCGGTGAACCTTCCAGGTCGGATCTGAAAAATGTAAACGCAAATTTAACATTCATTTTATTTTTATTTTAGGTATTAACAACAAAATTAAGTTGTAAATATTTCTAAACCGGAAACCCAACAGCGTTATCAGAAAAATAACTATTGGATAATCTCTCGAGTGAAAAGAGAAAAAGTAATACCAAGATAAGGATTACTAACAAGCATGATAAAGAAATGTGGGTCCGATAAAGACGTAAATGTACTGATGTGCGTGCTGAAGAAGTTGCGGTGGTAACGAACTCTTTAGGAAATATGTTGGTACGCCCTTTCTTGTCCTAAAATTTTTTGTCCGAAAATCATTTTCCATAACACGTTTGCTATAAACTTCAGTAACCATAATGTTCAAAATCCCGAAATTTTGTTTTACATGATCTCTTCTCACAAAAAGTACAATTTTGAACCATACCTCCAATGGCGGAATATGTGGCGTATTCAATCATGGGAGTATACGTAAATGCCCTCCATTCCTTATCAACCCAAGGAAAGTCGCCATGTCCTACGGCTAGATCTTGAGACACATCCGATTCTTCAGATGATATCGACATTCTGTTCAGGGAATGTCGAAGTCGATCAGAATTCAAACGTTCGTTGCGCTCTTCTTCTGTCTCTTCATGCCATTCTCCAGCAATTGTTTCTCTCTCACTTTCTAATAATATTTTGTTCCGAAGAGATTTCCACGAAGCAAGTTGCAGCCTGATGTTCTCGAACAGCATCCAGTCTCTCCTGACGCTCTTCGGTAGATTCTTGGAATCTTATGATCCTCAATCTTTTTAGCTCCTTTGGAACATTGGGAAGATTTGACCTCTTTCTAGGCATGGTTATAGTTTTGTTGTGAAGATACCTGATCAATTAAAATCTAAGTGACTGACTCCTGCGTTACCAGGTAGGCTACCGCGTCACGAAGATAAATGGAAAACGAAATTAAACACTCAAATAAAATAAGCCCGAAGGCTAAAATAATAAATGGGAGTTTTGGCCAGTCAAAGGAGATAGTTTTTTTTGGGCCCACCAGGTCATTGCATTTATTATTCATAATAACACCAAAAAAAAGTAACCATTTTACCATGGTAGTAAACGAAATATTACGTAGAATTGAAAACGAAATCTTAAAATCAAATAATAAATAAGCTATGCTATGATATTTTATTGCGAGTCAAATCATTCCTGTTTTGGTCAATGTCATTTGACAGCAAATACTTACGTGAATAGGGGCGTTTTTTTTTCTGTTTACTAAAAAAAGTACGGTACCTACCCGTTGGTAATCATATTTGCTATAATTATTATAGAATCAGAAAGAATATAAAAAAAATATTATTAAACTGTGAGCATTTTTAGTGCTATTTTTAAAGGTTTACACTAAAATCGCATAGATGGTTTAAACAATCAACGTGGCACGGAACGTTATGAACCCACTTTTTTAGTGATTGACAGACAACTTCATTATTTTGACATTTACTTTTCTGTTTATTTTGATTTTCGTAAGTGTTTTTGCAGATTTTTCGCATTTATTCCGTTTAGACAATGCATAGTAATTTAACCACTGGAATCTAGAGGTTATAAGGAACAAATCAATGTAAATTTCATGATTATACGCTATAATTTATGTGGGTGGCCTAGTCCCCGAACAAGGAAAATTGTCTCCTTTTCAATGATATACCATCGTCATCGAAAATCAGTCCAAAACTGTCACCGCCTTCACCGCGTGGAGGTACTCCCAGCTTATGTTATGTTATAATCATGCAGTGAAATTAGTGCTGGCCTTGCAATAATTTTCACATCAGATGTTTCTGATCTTTGATTTTTTATAAGTCAACAGGAAATGCCCATCAGACCGAACAACTTTTGCTAAGACGTCCTTCCTATATGTGTTATGGTGTAGCTGGGCTCTTGGAGTTCCACGACAGGTGTTCCAGATCTTCGATTTTTATAAATCAACAGAGAGTGCTCAGCAAATTGATCAACTTTTGCTAAGACGTCTTTTGTATATGTATTATGGTGTAGCTGGGCTCTTGTAGTTCCACATCAGGTGTTCCAGATCTTCAAATTTATTCTCTCAACAGAAAATGCTTATCACGGGGAACAATTTTTGTTCTGGTGTCAATTTTGTATCTCTTATAGTTTAGCTGGTCTGTTGCGGTTCTGCATCAGGTGTTCAAGTTCCCAAGACAAATTATAGCCTATATGTTGAAAAAATAGGCCCACCCTCTGGTCACGTGAAGAGTCGACTAACCGTTTGGCGATTTCTCGAAATACTAAGTGGGCACTCGGACCCCATGGCCCTAGTGTTTCAACCCCAAACGGCTCAAACACATAATTACCAATTAAATTATTGTATTTGCGCCGTTTGAGGTTTTCAGCACCTGCAGCAGCCGCCCCAGCGCAGCACACCGTGCTAGGAAGATGGGATGGTGCAAGGGTGTCGACGCAAGTTGCGTCCCACACCAAAGGCCTACCCAACTTCCATGGCATTATGGTCATACCATCTGGTCTCTTGCCATCGACGCGTGCCAAGCCAGTAGGTTCTAATATAGCTGGCACCCCGGCGGTGGCAAGAGCACGACGGATGAGATCATTAATGCTGGCATGCCGCGCTATCCGACCTGCACTCTTAATGCACGAAAGTCCATGGTGTCCGAGGGAGTCGACAACTTCATCACAATGACTGCGATGGACCCACAAGGAGCGCCCAAACGCAAACATGTAGCGAGCCGGAAGGTTGTGTCACCTAACATAGTGCCTAAATTAGGTGACGGTAGTGCTCCAGAAGGAGCTCACGGCTGCGATCAACTGCGGGGCTGTAATTTTTAAAAAAGGTGCATCCTGAATGAGGGGGTCGGGGTGGACGGGCGGGTCGGGGAAGGTGAGATCATCCGCAGGCGATGGATGTTTGCTCTCCAGGGCTGAAAGAGTATCTGGAGAGCAGGGTGCTACCACATCACTACTGAACAGAATTCTGGCTGCCCCTCTAATGTCACCGTCACTTAGCTTGGATTCCGCAAGATCATAAATGTCTTTTTATTTGTTAAAAAAAGGTAATTTGGAATCCAAAATACGGGTCGAATTGTTGCAATGATCTTTAATTTGATTTGTTAAAGATTTTTGAGTAGCCAAATTTTTTTGGACATGCAGAATCCTGTGGAAGGGAAGGTGAGTAACTGCTCCCAAGCACGTGGCGAGTTGTCCTGGGTCGCGAAACGGACACATCGCGCTAAACTCAGCGCAACAGAATGTCTCGCGCCCCGGGGAACTCTTTTCAAAACTGGAGTGGAATTTTTGAATTTGGATAAACTTTGCCACAAACTTTGTTCTAAAGGAGTGGATGTCGGGGATACGGCTGGGGGGCACAAAGGTACACTATGAGGTTTGTGAACCTTGCCATAGTGTATCTTAAGCCCCCGTTCGCCTTTAAAGAAACGAGCCTGGGAGCAGTGAGGGCATCTAACTAGTTGCACATCCAGTGATGTGATAGGCTGACTGGCACTACTAATTCCGGCGTCGCTACAGCCGGCGAAGCTCATAAATAACGGAAACACACGAATAAGAACAAATAATAAAAACCACTCAAAGAAAACACAATATTAAACGACACATCAAAAAAAAAAATGTCACAGCACTGAACAGTATGTGCGCGCAGTCGCGCTGTCGTCCTGGGGTGCCGCGCCGCCGCGCCGACCAAGCTGGCATTTTGCGCAGCCCTGGCCAGCCCCGGAAACCGTTGTCGGGAGACGGGCGGGAGCATGCCGTTGAGTCTTGTAATATTTATGACAAACGGGTTTAGGGAATGTTGTATTTGGGGATTTCAATTCTACGCCATTCAGGACATTAAACTGATACTTTTCTGATAGCTCATGAACGAATGTATCCTACGAAAACCAAGAATTCTTTAAATTAGGGATTAAAAAGTTAGGTAACACGATAGAGAACCAATATGTTCAAGTACTTACTCGTAATTTGTATGAATTTTGCCTGTAGTCTGGTCAATTTAGACATCCAAGGTTACATAAATTGCGACTGGGCTGAAAACTGGTAGGATTGTTCAATACATTATTTGACAGGAAATGTGAAAAGTCCTCGTCGATGCAAAAAAAAATTACGCGGTGACATAGGTCACAAAAACGGATTTTTCGCGATTTTCATCAAATCAGTAAGTTAGCTCTGACAAAAATTGTAGATCAGATAATTATCCATAAAAATTTCAGTATACTTTTTGCCCTAAGAGCCACCGTTTTTGACCTATAACGATTCAAAAAGTTGAAAGAGTTGTTATCGAAGTTTTCCTTGAAATGTTCCACCTTTACACCATAAAGTGCCGATTGTGAGAAATCTACGCCATTCAGGACATTAAACTGATACTTTTCTGATAGCTCATGAACGAATGTATCCTACGAAAACTAAGAATTTTCGTGTTACCGATATGTGATGTTAGCTGTTTGACGTAATGCGCCGGATCCCAGTAACAACAAGGAAGACGTACATCGGAAAATCTGTACTACCCAGTATTACTAAAATACTACCTTCTCATGAACAGTCGTTATTTCCTGGTCATTTACTTACTAAAAGTGGTTATTGTGGTACCATTTTGAAAAGTTAATGAGACAACAAAGTCGGTTCTGTAATCTGCACGACAAGTGTCGTATATTTATTTTGAGAAACCGGCCTCGAAAACAAGAAAACTTTCAAGACATTTTCAGAAGATGACCTTTATAGCGCCTATTTTCCAAAGGCAGATGTACTGTTTTGAAATTGGTTTTCGGAGAATACATTCGTTCATGAGCTTTCAGAAAAGTATCAGTTTAATATCCTGAGTGGCGTAGATTTCTCACAATCGGCACTTTATGGTGTAAAGGTGGAACAATTCAAGGAAAACTTCGATTACAACTCTTTCAACTTTCTGAATCGTTATATCTTAGAAACGGTGGCTCTTAGGAAAAAAAGTAATGTGACATTTTTATAGATAATTATCTGATCTACAATTTTTGTCAGAGCTAACTTACCGATTTGCTGAAAATCGCGAAAAACCCGTTTTTGTGAGCTTTGACACCGAGTAAACTTTTTTGCACGGGTTGTCTATTGTTTACCCGAAGATTATACCATAATCATCATATTCCCGAATTTTATTTACCCGAATTTCATTTTCCGAATGTTTTGTTTGCCCTAAAAGAGATATGATATACTTTTAATTGCCCGAAACTTAGATACCATAAGATACGAGTGCCATACGTACTGTTTTTCATATTTTTAATTGCCATAATAATAATTATTAGACATAATATTTAAACGCCATAATGATTATTAGACATAATATTTAAATGCCATAATAATTATTAGACAAATATTTGAATGCCATAATAATCATAACACGTGATATTTAAGCGCCATAATAAATTGTCGAGGGTGGGCTTGGTCGACGAAGCCCCGCTACGCGGGGGTCCTGCTTCTGGGTAGTTTATAAAAAAATAACCACGAAGGGTATGGCGGGGTCTATTCGCTCGCTTCGCTCGCTCAAACGACCCATCACGCCATCCCCTTCTAACCTAATCTATCCGAGTCGGGGTGCCTTAAAGTCCCGATTACATCCAGTTTCTCATAATATAACAACCGTTACACACCCAATGTCGATGGCAAATGATGTTATGGCATATGATGATTATGGCATGTGATAATTAGGGCATGTGATAATTAGGGCATGTGATAATTATGGCATGTGATAATTAGGGCATGTGATAATTAGGGCTTACAATGATTATGACAAATGATGTTATGGTAAGTGACTTCATGAGAAACAAAGCTTCTAGCACGTGACTAATATAGCAAATAAGAGTAGGGCAAATGAATATTACGTCATATATTATTATGGCTGTTGACTATTATGGCAAATGATATTAGGGCAAATAAAATTCGGGCAAACGGCGCTATACCTTTTGCACGATCGATGAGGACTTTTCTCATTTCCTTTATACGAGTAATAGTGTATTGAACAATCCTACCAATTTACAGCCGAGTCCGAATTTATTTAACCTCACCCCTATTTTTTAGTCCAATTTGACCGGACAGTTAGATGAAATATTGAATCAAAATGATTCTTAATTTATTTTAATGAAAGTTTGAACTTTTTGTCTGAAGCTGTTTGCAAAATAGTAATTATCGCCATAACTTCAAACAGCAACCTTACCTTGCAATTATGCGTTCATCAAACATAGGTTCTGCTTCTGAGAGGTTAAAAATAATAGTAGCGAATAAGTTACTTAACTTACATTTCGAAAAGACCAAGCCATCGCCTAGCCATGCTTCAGCAAATCCGTAGTAGGGGTCTTTTTCGAGGCACGCATTTGATACCGTAAGACAGTCGTCCGGGTCGGTGATAACTGCAAAATAATATTCAAGTCAATACAGCACGTTGCAGAATGGGGTATTCATATCTCTGGATATGGTATAGACCAGCGGTCGGCAACCTTTTGGCAGGCAAGGGCCACAATGTGACAAAATAAAATAAAAGCGGGCCGCACTTGTGATAGAAGTCCACTAAGACCAATTATACGTAGGTTCAAAAATGAAAAGCGCGTTCTTAAGGTTGCACTAGTCGCGGGTTCGAACCAGGGCCGTCTTTAACTAATAAGGGGCACTTGAGAATAGTGGTGCCCTTGCATGCAATGAGCGAGCGAAGCGAGCTCGAATTTTTCTGCAACCTGCCTCGTAAAAGTAACGTTTTCTTGTAAAAAAAACGAATGTTTTTGTAGCGGCGGAGAACCATAATTTTAAATCAAAACATTTTTTTTTATATATGTCTAGAAATGGTTTTAGTGATGTGACCACATGCCCAAATCTGTAAGCTGTATTTCGGCTATAATGCGTTGAATGTTAGCTTGCAAGTGCTCATTGTATATAATTTCGTCAAAGGGTTGAAAAACGATCAGAACTTACAGTCAACAGCAAGCAGTGCAAGGACATGAAAACTAACTATTCATGTAACAATTGCAAGGCATTAATGTTGCAGACTTGTGGTTTCAAACGTTTAAGTCTGAGATCCATAGGACAAAATGGGAAAAATGCAATGCATTTTTATCCCCTTGAGTGACAAAGGAATTAGGTTTCATAATCACCTTTAAGTTTAACAAACAAACAATAATGTCATAAAATTATCAGTAAAATAATGCCAATGACACGGACATAAAAACCTTTTTTCTGTGTTTTGTTTCAATTTAAAGTTCGAAAATTTTAGTATCCAGCGGTTCTGCCTGGGTTAAATTAACTTTTGACAGCCTCTAGCTTGGACAGTTACAGGAACTTGGGGGCCCTGGGCAAATATCCAGAGTGCCCAGTGGTAAAGATGGTTCACTAATGTTTTACCAAAAGTCCATTGACAAATTTTCACTTTACAACCAGCGTTTCGTGTACTATTTATTCCGCAAATGTTTTATTTTAAAATATTCGTTTTACAAACATTTATTTGGCAAATACTTCTTTTATCAAATGCATCAGATGATATTTACTCATTTATAAATTTTTCATTTTTTACTTAGATATGTCGCCGCAGGAGTCTCTATCTGCTAAGATTTAATCTAATTAATAACACTCGTAAACTATTCCATGATAATATTGATGAACCTGCCATCTCTGCTTTAGCAGTTGGCATTAACAATTATTTACAAAGATAGAAGGGTTAAGCGCCATCTATTGGCATTTGAGTCAGTACAGGGTCTTTGAGGCCGGTGGTGCTAGATGCCCGGACTAAACCTCCTTTAAGTATTAATAGTGTGCCCTTAGACAGGGTTTATCAGTTTAAATACCTAGGGCATATAGTCACGGCTGACCTCAGGGATCATGCGGACCTAGAACGAGAGCGGAGGGCTTTATCCAAAAGAGCTAATATACTGGCTCGCAGGTTCGCGCGTTGCTCGGATGGCGTGAAAATAACTCTTTTTCGAGCATATTGCTCGTCCATGTACACCAGTAGCCTGTGGGCAAATTACACGCAAAAGAGCTATAGCACCCTCCGCGTTCAGTTTAACAACGCTTTCAGAGCGGTTTTGGGTCTGCCTCGCTACTGCAGCGCTTCCGGTATATTCGCGTGGGCACGCACCGACTGCTTCTATGCGACCATGCGAAAGCGCTGCGCGTCTTTTGTGCGCAGAGTGTGGGCCAGCTCCAATACCGTTCTGAGTATGATAGCAAACAGGTTGGACTGTCCTTATGTGCGGCACTGTTGTGACAGACAAGTTACATACAGTGTCGCACGTAAGAGACTACTGTAATTAATTGATTATATGAATTATTTTGAAGTACGATTGTCTTCTAGCTGTGTTGATGTGAATTAGAATTATTGATTTATTTTATTTGTATGTGTGTTGATGGTGTTTTTATTTATGTATGATGTTATTTATAATATGGCTTATGAACCTGAAATAAATGAATTTGAATTTGTATTAACTAGTAGGTACTTAAATAGATCTTCAAGTGACAATTTAAGAGATTAATTAAACAAGTTTAGCTAAAGCTAATATTTTATAACTAATGGGATTTTACCAATTTGTCATAGCTTTTTCGTGGACTACGGTTTCTTTGTTTGTATGGCAACACTCCACATGTTGTGGATGTCGCCATACAAACGCGCTAAGTACAATTCTAATGGTCAATAAGTCAATTTATAATTTTAAACTATGTATAACTAAATCAGTTTTTCTAAAACTAGCTACAAACCAAAAATAACAAGATTATTTACAAAGCGATCTATTAGTGGAAGACTTATTCTTTGTATTTATTTGACCCGTCTTTCGTTTTGCCGGAAATGGTTTTGTAACAAGTGGAAAAAGTTATGAAGCTAGTAATTTAGCTTAAACTTAAAAACACCTTTGCATTTGTGAATATTAGTATTGTTTAATTATTACAATAATTAAGTGTGAAGTATTCTGATATTTTTTGAAAGTTTTAATGAACTTACGATGTAATGAATTACTGTACTGAGTGAGTGAGTAACTTCCGGTCACCCTAAAAGACGCATTGGGAGACGCAGTGCCTGTACCTAAATGGTTTCTTAGAAATAAGCGTTTGGAGTTTGAGTAAAGAAGTGTTGTGTGTGATTTCAACTACCCATCTACCTATCTACCAACAATGAAGAATCGTATCACACGGCAATGTGATGGTTAGAGACTGCAAGACTAAGTATGGCGGCGAATGGCGCCAATATTCGAGGACTGCTCCTCTCCAGAGTTTCCCTGACGTGATAAAACGTGACGTCGTGACGTCGTGACGTGACGTGACGTCATTTGGATAAATCACGTTTCAACAAAATAATTTCCAGGCTAGTATTTTTTTTATTACTCTTTTTTAAGAAAAAATTAAGCAAATGCATTGTTTTTTCATAACATGCAAACAAGCATAATCCATGCATGTAGCAAACAAGCAGCAAGCATGCAGAAAGCATGCAGCAAGCGAGCAGCAAGCGAGCAGCAAGCATGCAGCAAGCGAGCAACAAGCATGCAGCAAACATGCAGCAAGCATGCAGCATGCTAGAGCCGGCCAGCCACCTGCTCCTCAGATCGCGGCCCGCCTCGACCCTCCGCGCCTACGCGGGCTTAAATTACACTCTAGGGGTAGGGCAGAAAAAACTACGTGGAGTCGGTTCTGCAGCGATTCATTTCTGTCACAAAATTTGTGCTAAACCAAATTCATTTGTTTTCTTTTCTTTTGGAATGGCACAATCAATATGTGTAATGTCTTTATTTCAAACGTAGATTTATGAGATAAAACGAAAAATTAATGAATTGTTTGTCAAATAATATGTTATTAAATAAAAGTTTATCGGACAATTATTTTGCGAAGTGAATTATTTGTTAAAGTTGTTGTTGTATAGTGATAAAATGACAAATAATGTGTTTTCTAATCGTTGCTTGCCAAGTAAAAGTTTGTGAATTAATGTTTGGTGAACTGACTGGTCACCGGCAAAGATGGCCCTGCCATGGACTTACTGGTGGGTGTGGACAAAAAGCACGCTGTCATCTGGCATCGAGCCCGACAGTGTGAGTTCAGAAGATGCACAATAATTCACAGTAAAAGACGCGCGTAAAAAGACATAAAAGCCTTTGGAAAATCGAGTTTTATGAAAATACCACTGAAATAAAATTGATTTAATTCGATAATTGTGCTTTGTCGGTACCGACTTTTTTTGGTACAGTTCTTTTATTAAGTACTAATTTAAAGTTAAAATTTACATTAAAAACGAATCTTTGGTAGCTCTTGTCTTTTTAATGGCTTTTTATTTTACTATTCTGTTTTCGCACAAACAAAATCAATAATGAGGCAAAACGATATCATGTTTAACATTTGTACGAACGAACAAGCTATTAGATTTACAGTATAACCTACATAATTACATTGTAAAATGTTAACCAAATAGCTGGTGACCAGTCAGTTCACCTAACATTAATTCACAAACTTTTACTTGACAAACAACGATTAGAAAAAACATTATTTGTCATTATTCATCATTATACAACAACAAGTTTAACAAATAATTCGGTGACCAGTCAGATCACCAAACATTAATTCACAAACTTTTACTTGACAAGCAACGATTAGAAAACACATTATTTGTCATTTCATCAGTATACAACAACAAGTTTAACAAATAATTCACTTCGCAAAATAATTATCACATAAACTTTTATTCGATAACGTATTATTTGACAAACAATTCATTATTTTTTCGTTTTATCTCATAAAACAACGTTTGAAATAAAGACGTTACACAAATTGATTGTGCCATTAAAAAAAAAAAGAAAATAAATGAATTTGGTTTCCTCTATGCATAAATTTTGTGACAGAAATGAATCGCTGCAGAACCGACTCCACGTAGTCTTTTCTGCCCTACCCCTAGAGTGTAATTTAAGCCCGCGTAGGCGCGGAGGGGCGAGGCGGGCCGCGAGCTGAGGAGCAGGTGGCTTTAAAACTCGCCGCCGCGGCTGAGGCTGGCCGGCTTCAGCCGGCCAGCAAGCCGAAGCTGCGGTGGTGAGCGTTAAAACCCTCTGCGACGATAAGCTCGCGTGTGACCGCCGGAGCCCCGCAGCACCGGAGCCGTGACAGAAACCATGCCTGCTGCATGTTGCATACTGCATGTTTGCATACTGCATGCTTACTGCATGCTTGCTGCATGCTTGCTGCATGCTTGCTGCATGCTTGCTGCATGCTTGCTGCTCGCTTGCTGCATGCTTGCTGCTCGCTTGCTGCATGCTTGCTGCTCGCTTGCTGCATGCTTTCTGAATGCCTGCTGCTTGCTTGCTGCTTGCTTGCTGCATGCATGGAGTATGACTGTTTGCATGTTATGCAAAAACTATGCATTTCCTTATTTTTTTCTTAAAAAAGAGTAATATAAAAAATACTAGCCTGTAAATTATTTTGTTGAAACGTGATTTGTCCAAACGTATCTAAGTAAAAAATGAAAAATTTATAAATGAATAAATATCATCTGATGCATTTGATAAAAGAAGTATTTGCCAAATAAATGTTTGTAAAACGAATATTTTTAAAATATAACATTTGCGGAATAAGTTGTTTGCGAAATAAATAGTATACGAAACGTTGGTTGTAAAATGAAAATTTGTCAATGGACTTTTGGTAAAACATTAGTGAACCAAATAATTCACTTCGCAAAATAATTATCCGATAAACTTTTATTTAATAACGTATTATTTGACAAACAGTTCATTATTTTTTCGTTTTACCTCATAAAACAACGTTTAAAAAAAGATATTACACATATTGATTGTGCCATTCCAAAAAAAAGAAAATAAATGAATTTGATTTTCTATAGGCACAAACAGAAATGTATCGCTTCAGAACCGACTCCACGTAGTCTTTTCTGCCCTACCCCTAGAGTGTAATTTAAGCCCACGTAGGCACGGAGGGGCGAGGCGGGCCGCGAGCTGAGGAGCAGGTGGCTTTAACACTGCACGCAGCCTCAGCCGCGGTGGTGAGCGTTAAGACCCTCTGTGACGATAAGCTCGCGTGTGACCGCCGGAGCCCCGCAGCGCCGGAGCCGTGACCGAAACCATGCCTGCTGCATGTTGCATGCTGCATGTTTGTATACTGCATGCTTGCTGGTTGCATGCATGCTGCATGCTAGCTGCATGCTTGCTGCATGCTTTCTGAATGCCTGCTGCTTGCTTGCTGTTTTCTTATTGCATGCATGGAGTATGCCTGTTTGCATGTTATGAAAAAACTTTATGAAAAAAATATGCATTTCCTTAATTTTTTCTTAAAAAAGAGTGATAAAAAATACTAGCCGGTAAATTATTTTGTTGAAACGTGATTTATCCAAATGTATCTAAGTAAAAAATGAAAAATGTATAAATGAATAAATATCATCTGATGCATTTCATAAAAGAAGTATTTGCCAAATAAATGTTTGTAAAACGAATTTTAAATAAAACATTTGCGGAATAAGTTGTTTGCGAAATAAATAGTATACGAAACGTTGGTTGTAAAATGAAAATTTGTCAATGGACTTTTGGTAAAACATTAGTGAACCCAAATAGCTTGTTCGACCGTACAGTGTCAAACAGTAGTAATTACCTCCCGAAATTTCTATGGAAATAAAATGTTGAATTGTGTCACGCTAAGGCTGGATCCAAACTATACAGTCGATAGCGGTTCGTTCATGCATTTATTTTGATATTTATAACTTATTTACAAAACGTTCGCGGGCCGCGTGTTGCCGACCGCTGGTATAGACCATAAAACTAAACAAGGTTCCCTATGAGACCAACATCGTAATCGCAAAAAAATGGGATCCTGCCGTTTTGCCGAAAAGATTTTGCCAAAATTTCATTACCCAAACAAATTTTAGCAACCTTTTTTTATACCATTGCAATATTTCAAATGATTTTAATACGCATATTTTTATTTAGTCAAATTTTTACTTGGCAAAATATTACCAAGTATAATGTCATTATGACATTTGGTCTTTAATCAAATGATTTATTACAGCAAACAATCTTCAGAAAATAAACGTTTGGTGAAATGATTTGTTAAGACAAAAAATATTTGGGCAAAACGACTTTTATTAATAGAAAAAAAGATATTATTTTTAGTGGGTTACCCGGAACTCAACTATTTAAATTAGGTTAATTTCGTCTTGAAACAAAATGGGTAGGTTAGGTTAGGTTAAAACTGTGATCTACCAGATTAGGTTAATTTCGTCTTTAAAGAAAATGGGTAGGTTAGGTTAGGTTAAAACTGTGACCTCCTACGCACGAGCGAGTGCCAGAAACGACTTGTATTAATAGAAAAAACAGATTGTTTTTAGTAGGTTACCCGGAACTGAACTATTTACAATAGGATAATTATTACTTATTTTAAAAAAAACCTTTAGGTTAGGTTAAAACTGTGATCTCCTGATTAGGTTAATTTCGTGTTTAAACAAAATGGGTGGGTTAGGTTAGGTTAAAACTGTGACCTCCGCCAGAAACGACTTGCATAAATAGAAAAAAGAGATTGTTTTTAATAAGTTACCCGAAACTGGGCTATTTAGATTAGGATAATTAATTATTTTAAAATAATGGTTAGGTTAGGTTAGGTTAAACCTGTGACCAGGTACGACTACATTATATAGAACAAAAAAATGGAAAACTGACGATACAAAATATTTGGCTTATTTGATTTTGCGTAAAAACTCTTTTTCCAACTGAAATATTTGACTAAATAAAAAATGTTAAAAGTACTAGTTGGTAAACAAGTAATAGTTTAAACGTAAATTTCCCAAACATTAGGTTTGCGTTATAATTTTTTGTGAATAGATTTTTTGCTAAATAATAATTTGGCAAATGAAATTATGCGAAAAATTTTTCGGGAAGTGAAAATTTGTCAAATTCCTTTCGGTCAAACAAGGGAGACCCCAAAAAAATACTGTCCTATACACTAATTGCGAATGGGTCAGCTGAATATTTTTACAAAATCTCTTAATATGACCACGCCTTTTTACACGCTTTTTTCACGCTGTGTAGGTACGTGTTTTTGAAAGTGATCAGTCTGATGTTCTGGTGGTAATATTACTCGTAGTTCATAATTATTATTATCCTATTATGATTCTGCTAAAGCGGCCATTTTATACCCCCAGGTTGTTTTAAACCTTGCCAATTGTCTTACCATAATATTGTTTAGATTTGTATCGTAAAGGCGAGTATAGCTTCTTATAAAAGCCAACACATCCATCTGCTAGACACTTTGTTACCATTTGATTTTGAGTAATGTTTCTGTAGCAAGCAGGCCGTTCAAGTTCAAAAGTAAACGAAAAATAGGAAAAAAAATGTTACAAGAAGGTAGTTCCTTCTAACGCGCTTTACAATGCTCGAGAAAATGCTAAAACCACTTTAAGAATACTTACAATAATGACTTAGAGGTCCAATCTTGCCTGTAACGACTCCTCCCACGCTTGTGCAGTATGAGGATATTTCCTCTAACAAGTCCACTAGACCTACAAACGAAAACATTTAAACAAGTTCTTCAGGAAATACGAAGTTTAGAGCGCACATCCAAAAAGTTAGCAACGTTGCAAATAGCTGTCAAATACCGTTAATTTTAGGTCGTTCTGGAACCGAAAGCTTGGAACGATTGGGACTGTTTTTTTAAATAACAATAAAACAATGAAATAAATGAAAATGTTTCTAAATTAAAGGCGCGTTTGCAAATCAGGCAAAATTATGCTGTTTCTCGGTACATTTTATAGCATAATAAAACAAAATTCAATATAACTAATAACTACATCGTATAGATTGGTTCTTCATCTTCAAATAAACGGTACTTTATTATTGAAAATTTTATTTTCTTACAATGCAAAATCGATCTTTCGTTGCCATTTTCCACAAATTTAACGATACCGGGTTGAGTTCAGGTACATTTTTGTGCTATTATTATCATATTTGACTACTTTAAAAATACTATATGTAGGCAAACATATTCAATGTTTAATGCTAGATATTTTTTTTTATCTAAATGCTTTAAATAGTCGCAGAAAAAATGAAAACCGAAACTTATTTTTTCACATATTTTGCTATTCTGGATGAATCTTAATCGATTGCATTAAGGGTTATTTTATTTCTAATACCCGTCTTGATTTATTGCACAAGCACTTGGAATGAAACTTTAGGCCGAGCGCGGCCCCCGTCGAGAGTGGACACGTATCGCCTGTTTAGAGCGGCTCGAGTTGAAAAAGATCGCTGTAAAAACACAAAATATTCGATAAACCGAATTTGATACTTGACAAGGTACTCGTAAGATAAAAAAAAGTATGTAAGTAGAGTTTATAAATGCCTAATCGTCCTGGACTCGATGGAGCGACCTGAATGTGTACTTCGGGAACTGCTACTGGTACTCCTCGACGTTTGGACTAGATGAGCCGAGTTTGGGCTTGTTTTGTTAGTTATGATGAGACCTTACCTCCGGACTTGATGGACCGACCTGAAGGTGTACTTTGGGACTGCTACTGGAACTCCTCGACGTGTTGGACTAGGTGAGCCGAGTTTGGACTTGTTTTGTTAGTTATGATGAGACCTTACCTCCGGACTTGATGGAGCGACCTGAAGGTGTACTTCGGTGACTGCTACTGGAACTCCTAGACGTGTTGGACTAGATGAGCCGAGTTTGGGTTTGTTTTGTTAGTTATGATGAGACCTTACCTCCGGACTTGATGGAGCGACCTGAAGGTGTACTTCGGTGACTGCTACTGGAACTCCTAGACGTGTTGGACTAGATGAGCCGAGTTTGGGTTTGTTTTGTTAGTTATGTTGAGACCTTACCTCCGGACTTGATGGAGCGCCCTGAAGGTGTACTTCGGTGACTGCTACTGGAACTCCTAGACGTGTTGGACTAGATGAGCCGAGTTTGGGTTTGTTTTGTTAGTTATGATGAGACCTTACCTCCGGACTTGATGGAGCGACCTGAAGGTGTACTTCGGTGACTGCTACTGGAACTCCTAGACGTGTTGGACTAGATAAGCCGAGTTTGGGCTTGTTTGGTTAGTTATGATGGGACCAGATTTGATGGAGTGACCTGGAGGTAGTTGGTACTTTCGTGATTAACAACAACAAACAACAAACGGTATCAATTTTTTATCGTCAGAATATTTCGTTGGATATGTGAAGAATGTGCTCTTACCTCCATATTTCGTGCCTGTCTTGGGTCAATCAATTCTGGGAGTTGACAGTTTTTATTATAATTTTTCTATGCACTGATACTTAATTTTGCCAGGGCCTGTCCATATAGCAAACACACAAGTGTCTTGCCTAGTAACGCGCAGCTGTCGCCCCTAACACGACCCACTGACCGCACCTGTCCTCAAACTTGGTGAAACCATTTATGTTTTCTATATGTATAACACGAATGTATTATTTGCCGTAGGCAACCAAAAATTAACAGTTTTAAATTTAAGTACTCGTTTGGTCACATCCTTCTGTATCACACGAGTACTGCGACTACCTTCAGAAACTCTGTGAAAAAATAAGTAATGATAATAATATCCCCCATCAAGTCCGGAGGTAAGGTCTCATCATAACTAACAAAACGAACCCAAACTCGGCTCACCTAGTCCCAACATGTCGAGGAGTTCCAGTAGCAGTCCCCGAAGTACACCTTCAGGTCTCTCCACCAAGTCCGGAGGTAAGGTCTCATCATAACTAACAAAACGAGCCCAAACTCGGCTCATCTAGTCCAACACGTCTAGGAGTTCCAGTAGCAGTCACCGAAGTACACCTTCAGTTCGCTCCATCAAGTCCGGAGGTATGGTCTCATCATAACTAACAAAACAAGTCCAAACTCGGCTCACCTAGTCCAACACGTCGAGGAGTTCCAGTAGCAGTCCCAAAGTACACCTTCAGGTCGGTCCATCAAGTCCGGAGGTAAGGTCTCATCATAACTAACAAAACAAGCCCAAACTCGGCTCACCTAGTCCAACACGTCGAGGAGTTCCAGTAGCAGTTCCCGAAGTACACCTTCAGGTCGCTCTATCAAGTCCGGAGGTAAGGTCTCATCATAAATAACAAAACAAGCCCAAACTCGGCTCATCTAGTCCAACACGTCTAGGAGTTCCAGTAGCAGTCACCGAAGTACACCTTCAGGTCGCTCCATCAAGTCCGGAGGTAAGGTCTCATCATAACTAACAAAACAAGCCCAAACTCGGCTCATCGAGTCCAACACGTCTAGGAGTTCCAGTAGCAGTCACCGAAGTACACCTTCAGTTCGCTCCATCAAGTCCGGAGGTATGGTCTCATCATAACTAACAAAACAAGTCCAAACTCGGCTCACCTAGTCCAACACGTCGAGGAGTTCCAGTAGCAGTCCCAAAGTACACCTTCAGGTCGGTCCATCAAGTCCGGAGGTAAGGTCTCATCATAACTAACAAAACAAGCCCAAACTCGGCTCACCTAGTCCAACACGTCGAGGAGTTCCAGTAGCAGTTCCCGAAGTACACCTTCAGGTCGCTCCATCAAGTCCGGAGGTAAGGTCTCATCATAAATAACAAAACAAGCCCAAACTCGGCTCACCTAGTCCAAACACGTCGAGGAGTTCCAGTAGCAGTTCCCGAAGTACACCTTCAGGTCGCTCCATCAAGTCCGGAGGTAAGGTCTCATCATAACTAACAAAACAAGCCCAAACTCGGCTCACCTAGTCCAACACGTCGAGGAGTTCCAGTAGCAGTTCCCGAAGTACACCTTCAGGTCGCTCCATCAAGTCCGGAGGTAAGGTCTCATCATAAATAACAAAACAAGCCCAAACTCGGCTCACCTAGTCCAAACACGTCGAGGAGTTCCAGTAGCAGTTCCCGAAGTACACCTTCAGGTCGCTCCATCAAGTCCGGAGGATAGGGGTTCATCATAACTACCAAAACAAGCCCAAACTCGGCTCACCTAGTCCAACACGTCGAGGAGTTCCAGTAGCAGTTCCCGAAGTACACCTTCAGGTCGCTCCATCAAGTCCGGAGGTAAGGTCTCATCATAACTAACAAAACAAGCCCAAACTCGGCTAATCTAGTCCAAACGTCGAGGAGTTCCAGTAGCTGTCACCGAAGTACACCTTAGGTCGTTCCATCAAGTCCGAGGTAAAACGTAAAAATATAAAACGTAAATATTTTTGTTGGTGCCATAATTTTATTCCAAATAATTACGTAAAAAGAAATGAATCTTTCTAAGTATCAAAATGAGTTCACTTGAATCAATCGAACCACTACATTGACACGAGTCAATACACACAAGTTTACTTTTCTCGGTAGCGAGAATAGTAGTCGTGCACTACACTTGTGTGTATGAGCCGTGTCAATGTAGTAGTTCGATTCTGTACCTATCCTAAATATTTGACAGCTATTTGCGACGTTGTCCATGCTGTACAAACGCTCATAAGACGCAATGGTTTTTATCGAATATTAATGCAATACTTAGGTTTTACCTGGTTTCATTAAAACCCGTTCAGCCATAAATAAGCACATGAAGAAGCGAGAAAATAAATACCTCGTCTTCACATTGTTAGTTTCAGTAGCAAATTGCACTTATAAACGATTGTTCAAAATATAATAATAATATATATAATAATATCGCTGGACATTACACACAGCGCCATCTAGTGCCACACTAAGCAAGGCTTGTGTCGTGGTCACCAGACAGTTGATAAACTACATAATTATATACTTTTTGTTTGTAAATACATACTTATTATACATAAACATCCATGACTCGGAAACAAATGTCCATGCTCATCACACAAACATTTGCTCCTACCGGGATTCTAACCCAGGACCCTTAGAACGTAAGGCAGCCTCACTACCGCTGTGCCATTCGGGTCGTCATGTATTATATTGTTGGCATAAATTATTATGTTTTGATTATACTTTTTAATCGACTTCTAAAAAAGGAGGAGGTTCTCAATTCGGATGTTTCTATTTTTTTTATGTTTATTCGCGCATAGCTCCGTCGCTTGCCAACCGATTTGAAAAATCTTTTTTTATGGAAAGGGTATACTTTCCAAATGGTCCCATAGTCATCAAGTCGGGATCTAATGATGGAATCTTGGCGAAATCGAGGGAACTCTTTTAATTTTATCTGTTTAATTTTTTTTTACTCTTTTCTTTTTATAGGATAACGTACAGCGATTTTGGTATTTTCTACAACAAGAGAAGCATTTGCGTTCAATAACAACCATTCTACCATCAGATCTGCTGATGAAGCCATTAACAGTCAGGCACCGGAACTCCTTATATGACTATGAGACAATGTATCCTAGTCGTGTTTGAGCTTGTTGTAATTGTAACGGTATGCACTTCCCATGTGTAGACTTTTTCTTTTTCATTTAAAATATCATTCTCCGGGAAGTTACTAAGTTTGACGTACAGAATACTTGGTTGACAGCTTGGTCGTGAAGGGTCCGTTTACATCTCGTTTAGAACAATACATACCACATCCGTCCCTCACGGTCAGTATACGCGGAATGTGTCCCAAAATAGGCCACGCCCCTGGCAATAATGGCGGCTCAGCTCTAGCCCTTTTGATCTTCCAGCTCCTTAACCAGAAAACTGCGCAGGCGACGCAGAATAGCAGTACAGCGATCATTGCTGATGTTCTATCTTGTTACTGAAATTAAAAATTAAATTTCCAATATGAAATTATGCATGCCGTCGATGGCCTTGAGAAATAAAATCGTGCATCACCGATACTTTTGTCAAAGGAACTGAACGGTCCCTATCAATGAAACTTACTCACTGTAGTTTTCGTTATCAGTCTTTAAATCTTATTTCTATAATAATTCCACTATTTTATTTAAGAACAGAGAGGCATAAACCATTTTGAAATCTCCATTCTGTATTTTGTCGTTTCGGTTTCAACTTCGGATTGTCGATGATATTCAAATGGCAGCCGGGACCAACGGCTTAACGAGATTTACTGTAGGAAACTATGTTATGGATGGCCACCTATCCTCAGACCGACCTACGAGTGTGGCTTAACCTTGAAGGTCAACCAGTGCAGTCGTTATTACTTAGCCACGAGCTCCTCCAGAAGTATAACCATCACTCAGTTTCAATTCAGCATCGTAATAAAAACCGATTCTGAGTCCTCTATTTCCGTAATAAAAACCGATTCTGAGTCCTCTATTTCCGTAACAAAAACCGATTCTGAGTCCTCTAATTCCGTAATAAAAACCGATTCTGAGTCCTCTATTTCCGTAATTTGCTTGTTTTTGAGCAGCGGTGGCCCAGTGGTGGCGGCCCCGACTGAGCAGCGGTGGCCCAGTGGTGGCGGCCCCGACTTACGAACAGTAAGTCGTGGGTTCGAACACAGACAGGCGCATTACTTTGTGTAATTTATTTCATCACCGCTGCTCTCAAAACGGTGAAGGAAAACATCATGAGGAAACCGGCATGTCCTAGAACCAAAAAAT
Organism: Xestia ashworthii; assembly: GCA_950022955.1. Taxonomy (NCBI): domain Eukaryota; kingdom Metazoa; phylum Arthropoda; class Insecta; order Lepidoptera; family Noctuidae; genus Xestia; species Xestia ashworthii. Next base: position 11,712,631 of record OX465570.1, on the reverse strand, counting down.
TCGAAGAAATTTGACATCTACCAACCCGCACCGGGCCCGCGTGGTAGATTATAGCCCTCTCTTAGAGAGGAGGCCTGTGTCCCAGCAGTGGGAACATTAATAGGCTGATGATGATGATGATGATGATGCTTGTTTTTAACAATGAACATAATATAACATAAAAAAACCCGAATGCGTAAAAACTAATTTTGAAAAATACGTGAAAAAATTAACATAAATAAAAAAACTAAAAAGAAAGAAACGAGCCCAGTAGTTTAGAATTCTGTAACAAATCATGAATTCCTTGGGAAGATTTGATTGGTAAAATTTGAATGGGCCCCGACTGTGAGTCGTTCTGTTCTGCATTAGAATTTATCATTTGTTACAGAATTCTAAACTACTGGGCTTGTTTCTTTCTTTTGAGTTGTTAATTTTTTCACGTATTTTTCAAAATTACTTTTTACGCAGTCGGGTTTTTGGTTTTTCTTTAAATTTTTTATTTTTATTTAATACTTTTTAGTTACGAATAAAAACTTAAATCAATAAGTAAGAAAATTTGCGAGAATGATTGTTTTGTTAAATAACTTTAAATCGTTATATATCCTAAACTATTATTTAAAATGAAAAATGATAAAAGGAACCTAAACATGATTTTAAAATACCTATTCAACGACACCCCACTTGACATAGTTCATGGACTTTTTTTTTTCATTTTGACAATATGGCGTCTGGTTGTCGCTGTTGTGAATTTTGATTACTGTCATGTCTTTAGTGATACTCGCAAGGTTAAGACGAATCGATTGATGTAAGGATTATCAAAATCGGCCTACGCATTTGGTCTCTAGAACGCCACATAGAAACACATACATACATACATAGACTGATAAACACATTACCCTCCTTTGCGTCGCGCAGTCGGGTAATAACACCACGTTTGCATTCACCCGAAGGATGAGGCAGTTGTGTGCTCGTACTCACATTTCACCAGTTATTATTAAGTCACCTTTTAGGAGCAAGCCACTACTATCCACCTGTTACAAATCAAAACTTCTGGCTAACTGAGATATTTCTAATGGAAGAACCCAATAACACAATTCTCGACGAAGATATAAAACCCAGGAACTCATGCTTTTATTGCTTGACAAAATTCCCTTTTTATCATTATTTGCTGTGTACTTACAATGTGCTTGGACACGCCTTTTAAGTACAGTGTATTCACTAACATTACTTTACAAATAAAAAAAAAAAAAAATCTTTGCACAATAGTATATAGCACTGAACTCTAGTTGTCAAATAACGGTTTATTATCGAAGAACTTTGGTATTTATTTTAGTCAAATTAGTTATTGAGCAGCCTACGGTGTTACAGAACCGGAAAATTGACTAATTTGAATAAACCAGACAGTTCTCCGCTTATGGGGCGGCGCAGACGACAGACTTTTGGTGTGAGTTGTGTGACAGACAAAGTCTACGACAAATTTTGCGTGTTTGATGTGTTTGACTACGAAGCGATCAATAGGATCCTTACCATCAGTAGACCCTTATAGTGGACAAAAAACTAATCAAACACATCAATCACGCAAAAAACTGCCGCAAAGCTTTTGTCGGTCGCAGACCTTCACATAAAAAGTCTGTCGTCTGCGCTGCCCCTTATACATTAATAATTAAATCCATTCGATATATCTACTACCCATGATACATCCTTTGAAACCTTGAGATCTGTCCGCTAACTTTATGGGTATAGGTAGGTACCTAAGTAAGCGGACAGATCTCAAGGTTTTAATCTATTCCTGAGAAAACCAGTTTATTAATAGTAATCGACATTCCCATCCGAAAAAAAAAATGGCTATGTTTGTGACAGCGTACAATTACAAAATAAAGTCGGTTAATAATGTAAAATACAGTAGGAGTCCAAAAGTCTTATATGTATACAGGCTGTAAATAACCTCATCACAAAACCCTTTTTTTTCCGGATGGGAAATCATCAAAAGACTTCTCCCACTCTGGGTGGAGCGGGAGGGAGTGTCAGACTTTTACTGACTAAAACCCATCCATGTTCCTTCCTCGCCCTTTACGTTCCGGCGGTATCTCTTTCGAACAGCTTAGATCATGATGATAATTAGTTATCCTTAAAAACTTTAAAGTCATAATATATCTTTTGATGGAGAGCACCGAGAAGAGAGACAAAGAAACAAAAATTATAACCTTCTCTAAGTTATGCACAATATTAATTTGTGCATTGAATCTAACCACATTGGTTTTATAGTTTACACGTGATGCTATAACAAAAGGGCTACGTAGAGACACACAGACATAGACGAAAATTTATGAAATAGTAGAAAAAGGGTTCCGTGTGTGATCCTTTAACAGCTTAAGTGCCATATTTACAGATTTATTATTTGAAATAAGTGATTCCCAAACTGTCGTTTAAGTGTTAAAAAAAGTATGTATTTAAACAATGATTTGGAAATCATAAAGCTTTAAAAAAAAACTAAATACTTTGTTACAAAAAGTGAAAACCATGTGGGTTTTGAACGTGCGAACCAAAATTACCATCGGAAATCTTACAGCATTAAACAAAATCAAAATGTATTTCACCGATGGGATATATATTTGTTCTAATGACAATTGGTTAAACATAGTTATTCTATTACAATGCATGTTATGACGGTTGTCAGTTGTCAAACAGTTGACAAATATAGACGAAAATGCATATTGCTCACCCCCGTAAGTAATTAGCGTGATAGTATATAGCCTATGTCCTTCCCTAGGTTGAAATACATCTCCTTGCCAATTTTCATTACGATCCGATCAGCCGTTTTGTCGTGAAAAGGTAGCAGACAGACAGACAAACAGAGTTACTTTCACATTTATATTATGGTATGGATGTGCCTACTTACAACAGTAATTCATTTTGTTAAATCATACCTACTACATATTTATACAAAAATAAAAACTCAGGACTGGGGGTACAAGTCAAGTCTGGTGACTTGACTTGTACCCCCAGTCCTGAGTTTTTATTTTTCGTTTTTGATTTTTGTTATGTTTTGGTTTTTGTTAGTTTTTACTGCAAGAAGTGTACTAGCTTAAACTGATTATTATGTACCTACATTATAAGAGTAATTCATTGCGTGTAATCATACCTACTGTAATATTTTATAGTATACAAAGTGCTGACCAGACTTGACTTGTACCCCAAGTCGTGAGTTTTTTTATCGTTTTTGGTTTTCCATATTGTGCGTGCTCCCAGATTTTGTATTGCTTACTTAAGGGGCCGGCGGAGGATGCGTTTTTCATACAAACGTAATACCAAAATAATATGAAAATCAAACATATTCTTAAGGTAGTGTGTATTTATTTCGATTGGATTACCGAATATCTATGTTCCCAAACAAATATTTTGAAAGGACAATGATATAAAGGCGAGATATAAGGAATTTAAAATTTCTATAGAAAACTTATTTTTCTCATAACTCTTGTTTAAATCAGTGTCCAATCAAAATATATATTTGGGAACCTAGATATTCTGTAATCCAATCGAAATAAATACACACTGCCTTAGGAATATGTTTGATTTACAAATTATTTTGGTATTACGTTTGTATGAAAAAAGCATGCTCCGCAGGCCTCTTAATTTAATTTTATCTACAATCCTTGATGTAAGAACTCGTTCTCGGTCGTTGGCCATGTTTAGATAGTATATTAAGGTCAACTCAATACTGCGGACTCGCAATACAAAGAACCTAAAACGAAAAAAAAACAAAAGACATAACAGACTTGGGTTACTACTGGTAATGTTAGATTTTATTGCAAGAAGTGTACTTACTTAAACTGATTATTATGTGCCTACTTATAAGAGAATATGTTATTCATTTTAATTCAATTTAACAATACACGAATACCCTAAAAATTATATGTTGTTTTTATCATAATTTTGACCACTGTTAGGCAGCTATTGTTTAGTATACTTTTAGGTGTTTAGAATTAAATTTCAGTAGCTATTGTTAAAAATATACTGCTATTGTTACTACGAATAAGCCTATGTTTAACTAACGTATGATTGTACTACCAGTACCTATGTATCTAATATTCATTCATTTGTGTTCAAGCTAAATCTAGTTTATTGTAATATTATTTTAAGTATGTTGACAAACTAGTATAGTCAACGAGAAATCAAATGAGTATTAGTTACTGGTACCAACACACTAAAAAAATATAACCTTATTTATATGCAAGAGCTATTCTACTTCACGAAACAACTATACTTCCCATGTTAATATGAATGAGCCTTTTGTTTCAGTAACAAGCTCTCCTTTGCTAAAACAACTACACTTTCTTTCTTTTGATCAAGTAGCAATATTAATTAAATGCAGAATTTAATTTATTTAGCTAAAGCTTTTAAATAATATTTAAAAGCTTTAGTTCAATTGCTACTTGAACTAAAGCTTTTATGAAGAAACAAAGAAAGTATAGTTGTGTAACGATGTCGTTTCATTTACAGTCTCGTGGACGTAAAACCTCCACGACGACTAAAAAACCTCCATAGTGCTTACGTACTCAAAGAAAGAAATGTAACAGTCCTTTCAAAATTCGAATTTAAAATTGGCTTGTCGCATTGACTGCACAGCCATTTTTATCATCAGTCCTACCAAAATTATGTAACGATATACATCTTCCTAAGTTTCTTCCTACTACCAGAGTATTGAGTGTTTGCTCTAACTAGCACAGCTGGTTTCTATTTAATGATGTTTTAAAAAAAACCCGACGCACGGGGTAAGTTTTTGATTATAAAATACTATCTTGTAACTGCGGCTCCTCGCCGCCTATTAAAAATTTCGTCTTACTAGGACTGTTATTTAACCATGTATTTTTTATTTATTGTTTCAGTTTTTATTTTTAATCATACGATTTCTACAATAATAAACCACCAAGTCACATAAGAAACGTTTATTATTTCATCATCTGCACCCATCACGTCACACTGGCTCTCCGGAAGAACTACCCCGGGATGAGGTTGTAGAGGCTTGGCGAGAAAGCGCTGACACGCCAGACGAGGCCGACACGCCAGCTACCAGAAGCGTTTTACACCATCTCCCGCTACATTCTACGTGACTGCGCCGAGGACACTGACCACCCTAATTGGATCAAAAATGAAGATCGGACTATTATTAATATTTACAGCGCGTATATAACAACGGCGTGATAGTGATTACTTTTTAGTGTTATACCATATTCTACCCTATGTAAGTACTACAGTCAAACTTCATCCCCATTTTTCATAACACAAAACAGAACGTATCACAACTATATAAACTACAATCACTATACACACATTTTACAGACAATAACACGCTCGACGCTACTAAGGCAGGTTACAAATGTAATCGGTTCCCGATTGTCTTAGTACCGGAGGCATTCATACACAAACTAATTACCTACCTATTACTCATATACCAAATACTTACAAAACTCAATACTTATTACAACACAGCCTTACAGACATCACCTACTCACACCTACGGCTTGTCTAACGACAGCTACATAAACCCTCGAGTTCTTGGAGTTTAAACCCTCGCAGTAATTCCAAAACACGTTGGTTACCTCACCCTTGGCTTTGGGGAGTACCCTTATCCAAGTTACTACACGCTTAGCCCGTATTTCTCTAGGCCTTCGAAGCCGACTCGAGAATACGTAAGCTAAGTTCTTACAAACATTACATGCAGCTAACAGAATATATTTTTAACACTAAATACACAACTATACAATAATATAATATAATAAAATACATAATCAGAAATTATCATCATAATCAGAATATTTAAATACATAAACTGTCATACTCAGACGTTGTCACTATTTATTTTCAACAATTTTCTTAATTTGACTGAAAAGGTTTTATACCTATTGTTCAATTTAAAAGCCATATAATTATACAATATGGATATTTCACAACTTAACAAACCTGAAATCATACCTCAACCTCATTTTAAAGAAAATTGTTTATATTTTAATTTTTATCATATTTATGATTAACTAGTTACTATACATAGGTAGTTGCTAAGTAACAAGCCACAGTATTATAGTCTTTGAACTCGTTTCATGGAGTATTAGTCTTTTTGCCAGTACTAAGGTTAGTTCCGAATTTGACCACCAAAACGGTTTCCAAGGTGAACTATTTTTTAATCCTAAACATATTATCATTTAAACCCTCTTTAGAACCTCTTTTACTCACTTGAACCTCTTTCACTCACTTGAACCTCTTTCAATCACTTGAACCTCTTTCACTCACTTGAACCTCTTTCACTCACTTGACTTGAGTGCCAAGTCCTCTCTTACTTGAGTGACGAGTCCCTCTCATACTGAGTTACCCTCTTACCTCTCATACCCTCTTACCTCTCATACCCTCTTCGAGTCCTCTCTCAAACTCAATATTTAACCCTGCACGGACTATTGTACTTTAATTTATCACTCTTTTAAATATTGTATACCTACTTTTGCTATCATTTAATTTTACTTGTTATTTTTTTTAAATGGTTTTATTAAAAAAAAAAGGCATAGACTCATTCCGTTATATAATTTTATTTACTATTCTTGTAAAAACTATTTAGTTGTAAATACTCCTCATGAAACATTTGGCTTGTTAATACCATATTTTATTTCTTGATTTTTTTATTTCTTTTTTTATTATGGAGCGGTACACGACTCCTAAAATAAGCCATCGTGTCGAGCGGTTTTCATAACTCGTAAAATAAGCCTTTGTGAACCTTACTTTTAAGTTATATAGTATTTTTTTATCCTTGAACCTGAATTTTAAGTGGGTTATTTAAAAGGTGCGGGTTACGACACCTAATTAAAAAAATAAGCCATCGTAAACCTAAAATATTATGTACTCATAACAAGTACCTACTTATTATAATCTCTAAGCAGATTAAGATTTTTCCTGACCATTATTAGGGTTGGTAAACTTGTAAATTTTTAGAACATTTAACACACACACTTACACATGACATTCATCACACACAAAAACACTGACCACGATCACCAAACGCCAGCGGGTGGTGACTGGCAATAATTCAATAAGCCTGCACTAATCTGGGTTAGTTCCTTGAGAAACATCTTCTATTATATAAGATTTCTCTTTTTAACTGTTGCCTTAATTCAGACTTATTGAATAAGACTTTGTTAGATACGATGAATGTTAGTATTTGAATGGAACCGGAACCAACCTAGTGTAAATTTGTCACTGTAATTAACATTCTTACATTCAAATTCTATCATGCACTTCCATTAATTAACAAATATGTTATTACCTATATTATTATTTTTATATAAAAGTGACTTGTTTTGTAACTACTTACCTACCAAATTTAATGTAATTGTGATAATGACATCGTTATCATTCCCGTATTTTTTTTTAAACTTTAATTTAACTCTGACTTAATAACAACTTAACTTACTAATTTTTTTTTCTCTTTTCTAACTTTCAACTAACTTTTTCTTTAACTTTCACCTCTTCATACCAATTCTCCTTCTTTTGCAAAAAAAAAAAAAAATCCTTAAAAGATTTTTTTTTTTTTTTGCGCCGGCCACCCCGGTATTGTAACGATGTCGTTTCATTTACAGTCTCGTGGACGTAAAACCTCCACGACGACTAAAAAACCTCCATAGTGCTTACGTACTCAAAGAAAGAAATGTAACAGTCCTTTCAAAATTCGAATTTAAAATTGGCTTGTCGCATTGACTGCACAGCCATTTTTATCATCAGTCCTACCAAAATTATGTAACGATATACATCTTCCTAAGTTTCTTCCTACTACCAGAGTATTGAGTGTTTGCTCTAACTAGCACAGCTGGTTTCTATTTAATGAAGTTCTAAAAAAAAACCCGACGCACGGGGTAAGTTTTTGATTATAAAATACTATCTTGTAACTGCGGCTCCTCGCCGCCTATTAAAAATTTCGTCTTACTAGGACTGTTATTTAACCATGTATTTTTTATTTATTGTTTCAGTTTTTATTTTTAATCATACGATTTCTACAATAATAAACCACCAAGTCACATAAGAAACGTTTATTATTTCATCATCTGCACCCATCACGTCACAGTTGTTTTAACAAAGGAGAGTTAGCTACTGGAACAAAGGCTCTGTCATATTAACAAAGGAAGTATAGTTGTTTTCGTGAAGTAACGCAGCTCCTGTATTTAAATTACATTGCTACTGGAACAAAGGCTCTGTCATATTAACAAAGGAAGTATAGTTGTTTTCGTGAAGTAACGCAGCTCCTGTATTGAAATTACATTGTTACTGGAACAAAGGCTCTGTCATATTAACAAAGGAAGTATAGTTGTTTTCGTGAAGTAACGCAGCTCCTGTATTGAAATTACATTGCTACTGGAACAAAGGCTCTTTCATATTAGCAAAGGAAGTATAGCTGTTTTCGCGAAGTAGCGTAGCTCCTGTATTGAAATTACATTGTTACTGGAACAAAGGCTCTGTCATATTAACAAAGGAAGTATTGTTTTTTCGCGAAGTAGCGTAGCTCTTGTATTGAAATTACATTGCTACTGGAACAAAGGCTCTTTCATATTAGCAAAGGAAGTATAGCTGTTTTCGCGAAGTAGCGTAGCTCCTGTATTGAAATTACATTGCTACTGGAACATAGGCTCTTTCATTATTAGCAAAGGAAGTATAGCTGTTTTCGCGAAGTAGCGTAGCTCATGTATTGAAATTACATTGCTACTGGAACAAAGGCTCATTCATTATTAGCAAAGGAAGTATAGCTGTTTTCGCGAAGTAGCGTAGCTCCAGCATTTACATAACATTGCTACTGAAACGAAGGCTCTTTTATATTAACAAAGGAAGAGTAGCTCCTGCATTCAAATAACTTTGCTACTGTAGATAATTACGAGTTGATTAAGTCAAACAACCTTAATACAGTGACTAAGCTTTAATGGTGGTTACAATGGATAAATGTTTACCACCACCTCATCACAAAGCCGTTAACCAAGCATTCTGTACATCAAACTAAGTTACTTTACGCAAAAAATATTGCTGGGTGCAACTTTTTTTTTTGAGGTTATAAATCATGTTTTGAGGTAGAAGTAGGAACTCAATGTAACGCACTTAAAACATTGTGCTGATGGATGGATTGAATAGTACGGGGGTCGTGGAGGTGTTATTAGTCAAAATCTTGCAAAAAAAACTTGCATTTAAAAAAAAACTTGTCAAAAGGTTGTAACTTGGACCCCCCATATCTCCGTAACTAGAAGATTCCCAGGTATGGTGTAGAACAAAAAAATGATCGCAATGATGGAGAGAACAAGTGCCTTTCGGCTTCATGAAGAGGTGTTTTACACCCTTTATATCCTCGTCTTTAGGTGAGAGACTAGCTCTACATCTACCTAATAAACCTTGGAGTAAATCAAAACGAAAAATAGTAGTTTCCATAAAACTTTTCGCGTGAATAGCTCAGAAAAGGCAACAGAAACTACAAGGTTTATTTTCTTCTCAGGTGATTTTTTTCCAATTTTTTGTTTTGTCGTAATAAATTCTGATAACGCATCATCTCTAAACTTTTTTCAAATCCGTGCTATTAACCGTGGATGACTTTCTTGAGAAGACGTTTCTTACAACTTTTTTCATGGGTTCATACCCACCCACCTGCAGCCAGAAACGTCTGATATGATAGAAATCATGTCTATCCATCAAATATAGGTAAACGTGTACAGAAAGTTTCATGTCCACGCTAATTGAATAGTTCTGTCGTGACACGATCCTGATTTCAGGATTAGGTATTGTCTATCATAAAAATAAATTATCACCTGAACCAAAGGTGTGTGCAAAAATTTTCAGCTCAATCGGATGGGGGAAACTGGTTTGAAATTCAGTTGCACTCGCGCCACGAGCCACGTGGTGTAGAAACACATTTGCCTGTTGTGGCGTGTCGCGCCATAACCCCCACAACCGCTCTGGCGCAATCGGTGGTGAGCAGTTAGCGCCACGCCAGAACGCGCCACGACACGACACGACAATACAAATATGTCTCTAACCATACTAAATGTATGAAACCGATACGCTTCTGGCGCGCCACGCCACGCCACGCCACGTAAGTGTGTTTCCGGCTTTAATCCACTCGTCACTTTTGTCCTCTACTATCGCATTAGAATTCACAACTCGCAACGATTCTCGATTAACACTCGCCGTCAGCCGTCGACGCATACCCAAACACATACACAAACGTATTAATCACACTCGCGTTCAACTCGGGCGCACTCGTAGTAGCGATCACTGGGCCGTAGGTGGGGGTGCGGGAGCACCTAATAACCGGTCGCTCGTTCGAAACCGCCGCTGTTGAGGCCTCCACGTGTGGATTGTCTTCTAACGATGTCTTGACGCCAACGTCTTGACGACGGTCGTTGCTTGACGCGTTTGCTCGTTGCTACCGAAACGATAATGTCCTGACCTTGTACACTCATGACCGCACTATTTTTTATTGTGTTGACGGTAGAAGTATCTTGTCTAGAGGTAATTGTCCTATAAGGTACATATTCTAAGCCTATAGGCCCACTGTTACACTCAAAACTATTAAGTATGCACGCTCCACGTCGTTTATTAACAGGATCGAAAATCATTTTTTCGTTTGACTGCTTCAGATAATTTGACGGTTATAAAAACTGCCATCTCAGGTATAATGCAACCATTTCGAGATGTTTCGCATTTGTACGTTTTTTTTTACGTGTTAAGTAACCCAGGGTGGGTTACTTAACACGTTTGACTATATTAAAATCATTCAGTCTTTCATTCCTAAAACGCTCGTTGACCCTAGTCGAGCTAGAACAAGTCGTGGTGAACACCAAAATTCACGCCTCATGTCAAAACAACTGCTTATGTCTCGCGGGCCTATTACGAAATAGTCGGTTATTTTACTGTTGGTGAACATGACCCTTCGGCGTGGAGGCTATTAGATTCTTATGCTGTCTGATTGGCAAGGTGGCCAGTGTTTCTCTGTTGACTTTTCACGCGTCACACTTGTCAAAAACGGACCTACGCAACACAGAGTATATAATCACTACGTTTACACTACGCAACTTTGTCGTGCACGCGTTAACAGCTGTTGTCGGGGCAATGACAACAGCAGTACAAGTACGTAGGAATCGATAGGACTCGATAAGATAAATTTGACAGTCATTCTCGATAAAATGAGTTTCTGACTCCATAAAAACTCGTTTTATTGAAAATAACTGTCAAATTTATCTTATCGAGTCCTATCGATTCCTACGTACTTGTACTGCAGCTATCATTGTGCGCGCAAATTCGTTCAGCAGCTATGAATGCAAAATTAACTCCCGAAACCATTGTGGAATTTTTATCAATTTGTGTCATGCCAAGTAAAACTAATGCAAATATGATCAAAAACAATGTTGATGCCCTTTCTAATCGAACTATTAGCTGTCGCTAAACGGTATCGAAAGGAGCCCTAGTGCTGCAGTTTCTGATGAAAAAAACTTAAGTGGTTTTCGTGCGGCGCTCACGGCCATAAGAGCAACACTTGTCCCAAACGATCTAAAAATAGTAATTGTGGTTCGCATTCGAAAGCCGTTAGCGATAGTCAGAACACTGATTCCAATTCAAATTATGAAAAACTATTAATGTAACTTTTGTAAATCGGGCCATACGGAAGAAAAGTGTTTCGCTAAACAGCGGCCAGATCTCGCAATAAATCCAATGTACATTTTTGTGGTAAAATTAAGGGTGATACGGCAAACCGTGACGTGACACCCCCAGTTCTGTGTGGTGTATCTACGGACGTCTTAATTGACAGCGGCTCGTCTGTATCGCTCATACGAACTTCTCAAACATTTTTCTTGCCGCCTAAGCCCTCATGCTCAGATGTTGCGTGGAATAGGTGCTCATGAGTTAAAATCGGATAGCCACGTCACTCTTTGCCAATCGAGTTCAACAATTTGACCTTAGAGGTAGACTTCCATGTAGTTCCCGGTGGTTGTTTGAGTACACCTTTGATAATAAAGATATTTGATCCCGATCTAGCTACTGTAAGGCGCTGTAGATGGCGCTCGAGGACCGTCATGAAGTTGACGGCTGCGAAGATAGCAACGCGCGGGCGGCGGCGCGCCTAGCTGAGATATTGCACCGGGGAAATTGATCATTCTCTTGGCTCGCGGACACCGACGGCTCAACATCTTTGTACTACATAATAGGTCTAGATAAGTGGAGAAAACACCACCCACACTGCCATGTTGGTGGCCGCTAAGATTGGCGTCAAAATTAAAGCGCGCGATTTCGTGAGCGCCGAGCATGTCGGAGGCCGGCGCATCAACGCAACGCAGGCGACGGTGCCGGTGGAGACCCGCCCCCGCTTCCTCGTCGTGCGGCTCGCGCGTCGCGACTACGGGGCGAGCTGGCTGGGGGGAGCGCGAGTGCGTCGAGGCATGACAACGGCGGATCTCGCTCGATCTGCCGGGCTCTCAAAATCAAAATCAAAATATTTTAAGTATTTCACATAGGCCTAGATGGGCACTTATAAAACGTCGAAAAAGGTGCACGGTTCGCAAACCGGCAAAAAACTCTGCGAACAGAAGCGCGCTTAACTAAACTGGGCCTATTTGGCGCAGCCGTGAAACGCACAATAATTATTTCTTTTCATTTTTTTTCTGTGTAGTTTTAAGTTTTTTAACTGTGTAGTTAAGTTTTTATTTTAATCTGTTTTTGTTGTGTGCATTTAGGGCATAAGCCTAATAAATATGTTTTATTATATTTACCTTTCATATTTTATTTATTTCTACCTTTCATCTTATCTTACTCGGTCATAACAAGCATTAGATTAGAATAGAACGACTATTTTAGACCAATTATCACTGGAGCGATGTAGCCCAACGGTTTAGTGGCCTCTTTATAAACCTAGGGTCGCAGGTTGAATCCCAGGCAGGTACTCATGGTACGGTAAGGTACTCATGCTCGTTTCGCGAGCAATTTTATACAACTACCTGATAAGTTTCAAAGGAACCGTGATCAAAATTAGGGACATACACAGACAAACTTTTCGGTTTTATAAAATAGCGATGGTCTGATCGTCACGGCTCTTCTTCTATTACGCCGCGCTGCCTACCACGGATCTTGTAGCGTGTAAGTGTTGCCTGCAGCCAACAACGCTGCGGCGCACGCGTCGTTGCAGTAGGAGGGAAGAAATACGTGCTGCACATCCGCACGAGAGGCATGTCGATTTATTTTAATAATCAATCTCTGATTCGACAAAATCAAGTCGGAATCATTCACTTCATCTATGCAAACTCTTTTGATGTTGAGGAAGTCTCAGTATTGTCATTTGTCTGTACAAAAAAATATACAGCACAGAGCATCAAGTAGTCTTTGGTCCCAATCCCAACTCGAGAGCTTTTTAGGGTTCCGTAGCCAAATGGCAAAAAAACGGGACCCTTATGGATTCGTCATATCTGTCTGTCTGTCTGTCCGTCCGTATGTCACAGCCACTATTTAGAAACTATAAGAACTATGCTGGTGAAACTTGGTAAGTAGAGTAGATTGTATTCTGTGAACCGCATTAAGATTTTCACAAAAAACTAGAAAAAAAAAATTGGGGTTTCCTGATACTCAGAACTGAAACTCTGAATGATTTTTTCATCAAACCATACGTGTGGTATTTATGGGTATATCTTCAAAAATGACATTGAGATATGTAGTATATTTTTTTCCTAAACTGAATATTTTGCGCGCGAGACACTTCCAAACAGGTAAAATGTGTGTGTGGGTCCCTGTAACTTCTAAAATAAGAGAATGACAAAACTAAAAAAATATATATGTCGCCGCAGGAGTCTCTATCTGCTAAGATTTAATCTAATTATTAACACTCAAAAACTATTCCATGATAATATTGATGAACCTGCCATCTCTGCTTTGGCAGTGGCATTAACAATTATTTACAAAGATCATTATTCAATTCAGAAGGGTTAAGCGCCATGGGTTGCGGGACTGTTCGAGGGTTGCGGGACTGTTCGAGGGTTGCGGGACTGTTCGAAAGAGATACCGCGGCCCCGGAACGTAAAGGGCGAGGAAGGAACATGGATGGGTTTTAGTCAGTAAGAGTCTGACACTCCCTCCCGCTCCGCCCAGAGTGGGAGAAGTCATTTGATGATTTCCCATCCCAAAAAAAAAAAAAAAAAAAAGGGTTAAGCGCCATCTATTGGCTTTTGTATTAACTAGTACTTAAATAGATCTTCGAGTGACAATTTAAGAGATTAATTAAACAAGTTTAGCTAGAACTATAGTTAAAATGAAGATAGCAAATATTTTATAACTATTGGGATTTTACCAATTTGTAATAGCTCTTTCGTGGACTATGATTTCTTTGTTTGTATGGCAGCATTCCACATGTTGTGGAATGTGGCACCAAGTACAATTTTAATGGTCAATAAGTCAATTTATAATTCTAGACTATAACTAGAATCAGTTTTTCTAAAACTAACTACAAACTAAAAAGTAACAAGATTATTTACAAAGCAATTTATTAGTGGAAGACCTATTCTTTGTATTAATTTGACCTGTCCTCCGATCTGCCGGAAATGGTTTTAAAACAAGTGTCAATAGTAATGAATCTAGTAATTTAGCTTAAACTTATAATACCTTTGCATTTGTGAATATTAGTATTGTTTAATTATTACAATAATTAAGTGTGAAGTATTCTGTTAGTGTTTGTTAGTTTTAATGAACTTACGATGTAATGAATTACTGTACTGAATGTGGTGTGTCACTTCCGGTATTCAAGGAACAGACGCGTCGATTAGGAGGTGTCTCTCTAACTTACGATGAGTAAAACAATTGAATTATTAAGTTAATAATAATGGCTTTTGAAGTGAACAATATAAGCTTGTGTAAATGAGAAATGTAAGAGTGTAAGGAGTTTCTTTGTCCGTTCTTCTCCTTACTAACAATATTGGCGAACGGGCTGCTCGCCTCAGAATGTTTATTGTGCCTACCTAAATGGTTTCTTAGAAATAAACGTTTGGAGTTTGAGCAAAGTGTTGTGTCTGATTTCAACTACCCATCTACCTATCTACCAACAATGAAGAATCGTATCGCACGGCGATGTGATGGTTAGAGGCTGAAAGACAATAAGTATGGCGGCGAATGGCGCCAATATTCGAGGACTGCTACTCTCCAGGGTTTCCCTGTCGTGATATATATGATGTGCATTATCATGTAACATTGCACCGAGTGAGTAGTTTTTTTTAATACATCATAAATCGTAGACCGCAATTTACCTTTCATTCAATAAACTCAAATATAAAAATAAAAAAAAAAAACGTTATGTTACTTGCTGCTACGGAATCCTTCATGGGCGAGTCCGACGCGCACTTGGCCGCTTTATTAGTAACTTCAAACAAAATCTTTTTGATAGACGGCCACACAAGGTTTGTTTTCTCTAAACAGCTAGTTTGTTTTCTATTATCATCACGAAGTTATGATTGGGTAGGTTGTCAACGCTTGTCTCTAATTGGCTAAGCATCGCATAGTAACAATGTCATCATTGGCGCTGGAAATGTGACATTTGACGGGCAGCAAGAATTGTCAAAGTAGACGATTTATGGGAAAAAGAGCAATGAAAGATTTGAATGTTTTTTATTATGGATATTTGTTTCTTTTGCGTGTGATGTAGATGCTTAACAACAAAAAAAATTGCGCGGTCGCCCGATTTTTCTTCAATATCGAACGTAATTCGAAATTTCAAAATTAAATTACACCAATAAAACAATATTCACGTACGGGTATGATTTAAGTAACACAAATAACAAATGCGTTTCCTCAAAATTTCCACGTGTCTGTACGACCTTTTTTTGAGGTTATTATTATGATAAAAAATTCAAAAAATACAACGGTTTGCACTGCTGGAGTGCCGTGCATTTTGATATTTTGGAATGGTTATGGAATAATTTTGCACGAATTGCTTTAATTACCAGTATAAAAGTACTATAATTTGTGTATAATTCATTAATCAATTTTTTGTTTAATTTATGTATAATTTATGTGTGTTTGTGTATTTATATTCATTTATTGCGATAACGTACACAAACATCTCCGTCTTACGAATTTTCGATCAGGTGTAAAATGTTAAACTGGCGTGTCCAGACGCCAGTTTAACATTTTTTACCCATCCCAAAAAGTGCACAACGCCGCTAAAGAAGTTATTACTTCATGATTACAAAAAATATTTGTGAAAACCTATAACAGAAGCAGTGAAAGATTACAAAAACGTTAGATAGAGAAAACGTTAAGGGGCCGGCGGAGCATGCGTTTTTCATACAAACGTAATACCAAAATAATATAAAAATCGAACATATTCTTAAGGTAGTGTGTATTTATTTCGATTGTATTACAGAATATCTATGTTCCCAAATGTATTTTTTGAGAGGACAATGATACAAAGACGAGATATGGGGAATTTAAAATTTCTATAGAAAACTTATTTTTCTTATAACTCTTGTTAAAATCAGTGTCTAATCAAAATGTATATTTGGGAACCTAGATATTCTGTAATTCAATCGAAATAAATACACACTACCTTAGGAATATGTTTAATTTACAAATTATTTTGGTATTACGTTTGTATGAAATACGCATGCTCCGCAGGCGTCTTAAGAGTAAAATAAAAAATGATTTGAAAGTTAAAACCTTCGCTCGATAGATGGTATTGTAGTCGAATTAGAAGTACGTAAGCAAGATGGTATTTTACTCGATATGAGCTTACAGAAAATATGTTTCATGTTAACAGTTTCATGTGTTATATTATATTCTTCGCCAGTATAGGGATGGACCCTCGTTCAGTTTCTTACGTGGTAGTGTGTGTGTCACACACACACACAGCATACAGCGTTTCGTAACGTGAATATTTCTACTAAATCGCACTACCTGTAAGACGCGTTAAGAAATTTCGTTCTAAAAAGTATACGTTGACAATTACAAAACAGGGCTCATATGACTATGTATAAAATAAATCTGCGCCTAAATTTTGAAGGAAATTATGCTTTTCCATTTTTTAATAATTTCGTGATTTATAGCTATGCAATATAAAAATAATGCTATATGAACTACGGCTGCCTCAAGCAATACGGTTGTATTTATTTTAACTAGCAGTACCATGTGAAACCATATTTTTTTTCCTTGTTGTATTTTTCTGACCTATCTAGTGGAAATCTGTCGAAGAAGCGGAGTATTTTTTTAACGTAACAAAAGGAAACACAAACATATTTTACTTCAAACTGTTATCATTCAACACTAATTTACTTGTCCATTGGGCATAACACCATCCCCATAGAAAAAAATTGATCCATGTTTTCAATGAATATCAAACAAATCACGTTGTCGCATACAAACTTTGCCCCCCTTTTTCACCCCTTTAGGAGTAGAATTTCGAAAAATCCTTTCTTTTCAAATGCCTACGTCATACAAAAAACACACCCTCCAAGTTTCAGATATCTACGATCAGGTGTTAAGAGGCTTTGCGTTGTTTCCAGTCAGTCATTCAGGAACTACTTCGTTCCCGAACTCCTTCGTTATGACTTCACAAAAAAAAAAAAAAAAGAACTGGCAGAAGTCTCCATGACATAACGCCGCGTTGCACGCCGCGGGGGACGCCGCGTACACAAACGTAGTGATTATATACTCTGTGGCGTGCACCGCCGCGTCCGACGCGGCGTCCGACGCTGCATCTCAAACAAACGCGCGTAAAAACGCTTCTCTGTAAACGCTCCCATACATTGACATATGTTTGAATTTTAAGCGGCCCGCGCCGCCCGACGCAACGCGCGACGCGCCGCGTCTATGGTTAAAGAAATTTATTTCTCAATAAGAAATTACAGGTATTTCACTTACTTGAGAACATTTTTGGAACATAATTAAAGTATTACATAAACTTTGACATCCAAACTAAGTAGACACTTAAGTAATGTTTTTCATTAAACTTAACAATAACATGTTTCTCTTTAAACTTAACAATAACAACTAATCTATTACTTAAATAAAATTTCGAAAGTATGCAAAAATCATAATATAACACAAAGCTTTAAATTGTTTTCCATCCACCCGCAAAAGAAATAAATACTGTGGTCAGAAATAATCATAACAGATGAGGAATGCGAGCTCCGTGCCACAATAAAGGTAATGCAGCAGCAGGGCAAGTTTGTTTAAAGTAAAGTTTGATCATTTAGAATGTGTTTTTTTAATTTAGTTTTAAAAATATTAAACGAGCTCTCATTCTTTACCTCTTTAGGTAGCTTATTGTATTGTTGTACTCCCGCAAAAATAATCGTTCTCTCACCATTGACTGTCCGCACTCGAGGCAGTAAAATGTGGTCCTTCCTACGACTGCTACGATTATGTACTTGGTGTATTTTAGTGAAGTGTATTTGTGTGTGAATAGTCTTATTTAAAATTTTTCTAATTAGTATGCTGGTACAGTATGTATGGAGTTGTCTAATATTCATGAGTTTCGTTTCCCTGTAAATTTTAAATGTAGGTGTAAGGTAATCATAGTGGAATAGTAGTTTGATAATTTTATTTTGAGCAATTTGTAGGTCTTTTAGACTAGTCTTTGGCGCGTTGCCCCAGATTTCAATGAGGTACATCAGATGTGGCTTCACTAAGGAGTTGTAAATGGTCTGGCGCACTCGAAGAGGAAGACAATGGACAACATTGCGCAATGAGCCCAAAAGTGAGGAAAGCTTGGATCGAATGTGATCAATTTGTATTTTCCAGTTTAACTGACTATCTACTCTTAGTCCAAGGTATTTCTCGCATTGTTTTTGCTGTATTATTTCATTGTTAATAGTCAATGGGGGGTGAGCTGGAATTTTTTTATTTTTGGCTTTATAGATAACATAACTAGTCTTAGCGGCATTTATTGTAAGTAGGTTTCGTTGGAACCAAACAGACAACGTGTTCAAATCTTGTTGCGCTTGGTTGATCATGTCATCAATCGAGGTACCATAATAAAAAAGACAGGTATCGTCCGCATAAAGAGAAACGTGTCCGTGTAATGCGATTTCGTGCACGGAATTGATGTAGATAAGAAAGAATAGTGGCCCAAGAACCGATCCCTGAGGCACGCCAAACGAGCCGGTGCTATGTGGTTTACTTTGGTATTCCCCGACTTTTACTATTTGAAACCTGTTCTTTAAGTACGATTCAAACATTTTGAGTGCGACCCCAGAAATACCTATGTTGCTGAGCTTTTGCAGTAGTATTGAGTGGCTAACGGTGTCAAAAGCTTTTTTTAGGTCGATAAAGAGACCTAATGCTATCTTTTTTTGATCAATATTGGTTTGTGTTGCTGTAATTAGGTCTGCTGTAGCTGATAAAGTGTTGGATAAAGAACGAAACCCATATTGTCTTTTATAAAGGAAGTTCATAGATGTGAGGTATTTGTCTAAACGTGAATAAATAACTTTTTCAAAGATTTTCGACACGACGGGAAGGACAGAGATAGGCCGGTAGTTGTTTGGGTCTGTTTTTGTACCAGATTTATAGATAGGGGTAACTTTAGCAATTTTCAGCGCATTTGGGAACGTTCCCTCAGCAAGGTGTTCATTAATGCAAGTTGTTAGTTTGTCTGTTATTAGGGTTTTTAAACACTTAATTATTTTTGTGGTTATCCCGTCAATCCCTACGCTACAGTTTGGATCAAGACTATCGATTATTTTTGAGATTTCGTCTGGTTGACAAGGTGTAAAAGTAGTTAATTGATTAGTATAATCTCTTGCCTGTGTTGTGGTTTCGTCGTTGTGTTTTTGCTGCGTCGTTAGAATAGCGTTAGCGAGTGTCGAACCGATCGTTGAGAAGAAGATGTTAAAAGTTTCACAGATTTCACTACCATCGGTAACGGGCCCATCTTTGGTTAAGAGATTTGGTGGAGTACAATGTGTTTTGACCTTATTGTTGGACAGTGTGTTAATTAGTTTCCACATCTTCTTTGGGTTTCCTGAGTATTTCTTGAATGTTTCATAGTAGTAATTCTTTTTAGTACGTTGTATTCTGTCTGTAGTTTTATTCCTTTCTATTATAAATTGTTTGTGTAAATCTTTGTTTTCTGGATCTTGCTTAAATTTGTGCCAAACTACATTTCTTTCGTGGATCTTTGTTATTATATCCCTGGATATCCAGTCTTGTTGAGGTGGATTTAGGACTTTGGTTTTGGTAACTTTGCTTTTAAGTATTGCACATTTTATATGATTTTTGAAGTTGTCGTAGTGGTTGTCACTTGGCTGATAGTTAGTACTTTTGATATATTCGAAAAGCTTTTCGTAATCCACCCCATCATACTTGACACGCTTTCTTGTTGGTGATTTGTACTTTCTCATTGCTAGGTAAATCTGCTTATGATCGGACATGGGCGAGTCAACAATTGCCATGTGGAATCCCTTATGTTTCAAGTTTGTGCATACGTGATCGAGAATAGTCTTTGTTGATGTGGTTTCACGTGTGCAATAGGCTTCGCTGATATTGTTGATAATTTCGTAGCCAGATTCTTTTATGGCACTTCTATACCGTTTGCTATTGGTATTTTTCGTTAATAGGTCAATGTTAAAATCACCAAAGACAATAGCACGCTTTTTGCTGATCAGTTGTGATGAGTACACTTCAAGAAACTCTTTTAAGTTGGTATTTCCCGGGTTGTAAACTAAGCCTATGTTCAGTGCATATTTTTCTAGACCAACCCACAGGTAGTTTATTCCTCCAGTGTAGGTTTCTGCGTTCATGGTATGATTTATGTTATTATGTACATATATGGAAACCCCACCACCTCTAGAGTCTGTTCTGAGATTGTAATAATGCGTATAGTTGGGTAGGTGGAATGATTCCGCATCCTCTTTAGATCTCAACCATGTCTCGGTGAGTAGGATTACATGGGTTGTGTTTCCAATCGATTTTAAGGAACATTTCAGCTCATCAAATTTTCCTCGCTTGCGTATACTCCGCACATTTGCGTAAAATAAGTTTAAGGTTGATTTTGATGTAGATAGATCCTGGTAGGTGTGACATAGTTGGTAGGTAATGGTTTCGTGGGTTGGGTTTTGCAAGATAGGTGAGATTAATGGTTGAAGTTTTTTGAAGGCATTTCTACGATCTTGGGAGTGCCGCTAATATATTTGATGATGAGATCTGTTTCACCATTTTCTTTACGTCGAGCCAATTCCTGGCTTAGTTCTTTCATTATATTCTTCTGAGTGGGAGTCTGATCTGAGTAAAGTTTGATGTTGTTTTGTACTTTATTTCGTCTGCGTAAATGAGCCCTAACTGATCTCATTTCATGCAAACTGTACTAAAACAAAGAAAAAAACAACCAAGAATTACAATGCTAAATCTCCAAGGATGTATTTTAAATTCAAAATCAAATCCCTGCTTACAAAGCTTAATTTAAATATTATCTCCCCTTTGTGAGGTAAGAGATTACTAGTTTGTGCAAAGCTGTACAGGTCGGTGAACCACAATGCATAGGACAGGTAATTAAGGTGATGAAGAAACTCGAGTTGCCTCGAGGTAGCCTCCAAACTTTACAACGTGCCAAGCGGCGCGGTAAGATAACGTGCGAATGGACGCCATCTTGGAATACGGATTTTTTAAAAGAGAATTTTGCATGAACTGCCGGTTTGGTTGGGTGCCAGCTACTTTAAATTGATTACGTTGAAAACAGGAAAGGCTAGGTACAACAAGTTTTATAAAGCTGGTTTTATTAATAAATTTGTTGAATGACACAAGATAGCCTTGAATTTAATAGATTAGTAAGAAACCTATTTAGTTACATCCAGCTGTGGTTCTCATTTGCTAGTATAATTAATTCACGACACGTCAGAAAAAGTAGTTTTTTTTTCTGAACATTGAAGTCAAAGAAGTCAATCTAAATTTAAAACGATCTCAAATTATACTTTTCACAATAAACTCAGATGTATTAGGTAATAGTCCGATACCGCTGGGCTGTTTTGATGCCTTATGTTTCAAAAATTCTAAAGTCGCTTTTTTCTTGCCTGTGGATACAGTCGTACCTATGAAGCTTATTATTGCGTTTTGTGTCACATCTGACCATTACATTATCTTTATTAATTCGATGATTTGTGGTTGGTTATTTTTATTCAAATCAAAACTGTTAAAATTGATTTAAAGTTTAAAATCATTGTGATATTGTTACGAGCTGGGTATGAGATAAATTAATTACTACCGATTAAACAATACAAATACTTTATTAATCACAAAACAATTTACCTAAACTTAATCACAACAGTTCACTATTCGCTTAGATATCGCACTTCTAGTTCACTTCGATTCGCTTCGTTGTGTAGCCAAAACAAGACTGACTGTCGCGGGCCTGAGCGGTGTATTTATACTCGCCAACAGACTTACAAAAAATAACCACGAATAGTCTAGAGGGTTATAGAACTGCTTCATAAAAAAACACTAACAAAAGAATAGTAGGTAATAATAAGCTACTTGTAGAAAACAAACAAATATGAAACAAATATGATAAGGCCCATTGTGAGCGACCACGTTTCGGTCCCGTATGTAATCACTGGCAACACACACTGGTCATAGACTTTCGTCTTGAGACACTGCGGTAAGTTGGACGAGAAGATACCGCGCAGTTTCCCGAACGCTGCCCAGCCGAGTCGGATTCGACGATTGACCTCTTTCTCGAAATTAGACCTACCTAACTGGACCGTTTGTCCTAGGTATACATAATCGTCTACAATGTCGAGTGTAGAGTCTCCGATCTTGATAGGAATGGGTGTGACATGGGCATTCAACATGACCTTCGTCTTGTCCATGTTCATTTTTAGACCCACTCTTTCGGAAGCTCTACTGAGGTCATCGAGCATTGTACTGAGGTCCTTCATGGTCTCAGCCATGACCACTATTCGTAAGACTAATCTACAGTCGTGTGTGTTCCGCGCTCTTAGGCGGACGTTGGTGATACGTGTAATAATATAATTATTATAGTATAGCGCGGCGCAAACCGTCGCTCGAAACTTTTGAAGCCATGAGTGACACACTTGTGGCAAACGAGCTGCTGGCGTTCCTACAACAGAAACTGGATGTGATGGACGAGGTGTCCGCCATTCAGATCTGTGGATCGAACTTCAGTGAGGAAGACATTGCTGCTGCGAAGCTGCTGCTGTTTCGGTCGCTCAATAAAATTGACCAAATGGTGTCTCGTAGGCGTGACGGGACAAAGAGAAGCCTGCAAGATATCATCACGCTGCTGAAAGCGACCGACCCTGACGACGTGCTGACGTTTGTGGCGAGGGATTTAACCAAATTACCTCCAGTCACTTTCGACCACGTCGACGTTACGAGCCTGCTGAAGGACATTGTCTTCCTTAAGGCTAGTTTGGCTGATTTGCAGAGAAATCTGGCTGCATCCCAGAGCACCGTTGCAGACTTGCGCGAACAATTAGTTGAGTTGCGCAACTCTGTGGCATTAACTGGGTCACCGGCACGTGTTAGCAACGTTAACACATGTCTTGAAGCCAGCTGCCTCAATGCGTCAGCTACGAGTTTTGCGTCAGCAGTTTTGTCGCCGGCGCCGATTGCTGAGTCTGCGTTGCGCGCAGTAAGTGTGCCTCGCAGCCCCGCGCCCGTCCCCGGAGCTCCTCCCCGCAGCGCTGCCCGACCGACGCGACCACCTGGACCAGTGGTTATTTCGAGCATCCCTGCTGCTCTTCCCGCAAAGCCAATGCCTGCAAAGGCAACGGACCAGGCTGATGATGACGGTGCAGCGGAGGAAACGCCGTCAGTGAAGCTGTAAGAACCGCCCCGGCAAGGCTCCTGCAGAGCCCAACGTAAAACTGCGCGCAGCGAAGCCGAACACCCCGGTGTACATCTCTCGCCTACACTACACCACGGAGGCTGAGGACATCGAGGAGTACGTGCGCCGAAGGTTGAAGTACACGCCAAGAGTACAACTACTGGAGTCGCGCCGCAACGTCAATTTCAAGGCGTTTGTGGTGCGTATCCCAACGTGTATGCTACATTTCGTGATGGAAGAAAGTTTTTGGCCGCAGGATGTGGTGTTCCGTCGTTTCCGCGGACAGATTCCACAAGAACGCACAAAAGATCGTGCAAGTGAAGTGCATCGTGTACTAACACAGTTTTTAAGTTACTATACTTACTAACAAAAAATGTCATTAGTATGTATATTTAGGTTAAGGTATTTATGTATGGGTCTTTGTTACCTGAAATAAATGGTTTATTATTATTACTATATCGTCGGCAAGCCGAAGGTGAGTGATGAACTCGCCATTGACGTTGATGCCTAGCCCTCTCCAGTCCAGAACCTTGAAGACATCCTCCAGTGCAGCGGTGAACAGTTTCCGAGATATGACGTCTCCCTGTCTTACACCTTGCTGCAGAAGGATAGGTTCCGAGGCTTGGTCCTGAAGTCGGACTGACATGGTGGCGTTTTTGTACAAACACTTCAACACCTCGATGTACCGGTACTCAATTTGGCACCGTTGGAGAGACTGCCGTACAGCCCAGGTCTCGATCGAATCAAAGGCTTTCTCGTAGTCCACAAACGCTAAACAGAGAGGCAAATTGTACTCTTCGGTCTTCTGTATAACCTGCCGAAGCGTATGTATGTGGTCCACGGTGCTAAAGCCTTTTCGGAAACCGGCTTGTTCGGGTGGCTGGAAATCGTCAAACCTGCGCTCAAGACGATTCGTGATGACTCTTGAAAACAACTTGTAGACATGTCTTAGAAGTGAGATGGGCCTGTAATTCTTCAACCGGGCATTGTCACCCTTCTTGAAGAAGAGCACCACCACACCCCTGCACCATGCCTTTAAAAAAAAAATCATCGGAGAGGCGTTCGTTCTGGCTGTTATTTGTAGATTTTAACAATCGTTACAGGTAGTCAGTGGCTTGAAAATATGGAGGTAAGATTGGCAGTCGCTCTATATAAAATACTGGTATTCAGCGGTATCCGGAAAATGAAAGCCGACCGAAACACAGTTGGGAACAGGCTGGGCACATAATAATTTTTCTGCTGCCTATCTGCCTTTGCCAACGTGCAGCTATGCGCAGTATCGTATAGGAGATGTGACATATTTTGTGACACAGCTCTATATCCATACGCCTCCCTACTGTTCCGTCGAGGTTCTGGGTTATAAGACCTATTAAAATAAATTAAGGATGTAAAAACCTCTTAACCAAGCCGAAAGGCACTTGTTCTCCCCGTCATTGCGATCATTTTTTTTTTGGTTCTACACCATACCTTTTCGGGGCTTAAGTTTCCAACTTTTTGACAAGTTTCTTTTTAAATACAAGTTTTTAATATAAGATTTTTACTTTTAACATCCCTACGAGCCCCGTACTATTCAGTCTACCCATAAACACAATGTTTTGAGTGCGTTTCATTGTGTTCTACCACAAAACATGATTTTTCAACCCAAAAACTAAAAGATAAAAGTCGTTTCCCAGCAATATTTTTTGCGTAAAGTTACTTAGTTTGATATACAGAATGCTTGGTACAGAACGGTTTCGTGATGAGTCTGGTTTATCCCCAGTAGATAGTCATCGTTATTAGTGAAACCTAGTTTCTCTACAAAATCCTAGCTACACGCTTCTTCGGCAGTCGTCACATTCGTGAACGTGACGGACACGACGCGTACACGTGACCGCTCGTCGCACTACATCCATCTGACCGGTGTCAAGTGACTGAGCTGTGGATTGTTGGGCTATCTATTGTTTCGTAAATGGTTGCTTGCAGATAGATCTTACTCTAAGTGTGTTAGTCTCTGAAACAGGATTCAGTCTGCGTTTGGGCCTCGACCCAGCAACAAGCTGGAAATTACTCTGAAATATTTGACGTGGTCACTAAACCGGCGAGATCTAGTCCTGGCGTCATTTTAAAGTCCTGAAGTCATGAAAAACTACAACTATTACTGCAATTACCACTATTGTGAGCCTCTGGACGCTGTCTGCCTTGAAAACTTACTGCTGCTACTACTGCGGCTGCTACAACTGCTGCTACTCCTACTATTCCTACTTCTGAGAACCTGGACACGGACAGCGGGTGAGCCTCGAGCCTCGAACCATCGGAGATTGGCGACTGCGAGTGAGCCTATCACTGCTACACACTTTTATATTGTGTAGTTATGCGTACAAGTTCAATATCACTACATATTATAAAAAACTTTTTTACAAAAAATAAAACCGACTTCAGAGAAAACAAAAAAGTGAAAAATAACTTCAGAAAAAACGCTTCAGAAGTCGGTGACCTTTGTTTGATTGATTTCGTTTTTTCGTCACCGACTTCTGAAGCGTTTTTTCTGAAGTTATTTTTCACTTTTTTGTTTTCTCTGAAGTCGGTTTTATTTTTTGTAAAAAAGTTTTTATTTTTCACTTTTTAGTGGTTCACATGTGCTTACCCCTTCACAGCGTACCGGCGTGATATTCGGTTATGAACTGGTGTAAACAATAGACAGATATGAGATATCAGCAATCCCAGTACATTTGCTATCATTTATTGAGGAGTTCCGTTGCCTATATCCGAAGTTCTTCATCAGATCTTCATGAAATTGAAATGGGATCACTTCGCGAAAGTACCTACACTTCCTAAAACTACCCAAATCGCTTCTAGTGTGCCTATAAAATGTGAAGAGTTTTCTCTATTTCTCCAGGATTCCATCATCAGATCCTGATTTGATGATTATGGGACAACCTGAGAAGTATAGGTACCCTTTCAAACAATTAAAAAATAATTAAAAATCGGTCCAGCCATCTTCGAGTAATCGGGGAACATTGAATTGAGAACCTCCTTATTTTTGAAGTCGGTTAATAACGACGTTATGGTAGGTGACTCAAATATCCGGATAGCCTATATAAGATTCGGCCGAGTATCGTTAATTTGCTCTTAAGAATTTAAGAGGTCCGTTCCTTTGTCATGGATCCCGTAATTAGAAGTAATCAGAACCTAACCAAATTCTCATCAATGTACCCTTGAAGCATACGAGTACATCCTTTCCAATAAAATAAAATAAAAAAACAATACATGTCACGGTAATAGGGCTTATCCCCAATAAATGGAACTTAACACACCTAACTGTCGAAATCTGGGTGTATTATACACTTCTGACTACCCCCTCAAAGCATACAGGCGTGATGTTACGTCGTGATATTGTATAAACAATAAACAACCAACCGTTTGCAGCAATCACTGCAGCTTTGCCGTGTATTTTTGAAGAGTTCCATTTATATCTCCGAAGATCAGCATCAGATCTTCAGCAAATTAAAATGGGAGTACACGGAAAGCACCAGCTTTCAAACAAAAGAAGAATCATCAAAATCGGTTCACCCAGTCGAAAGTTCTGAGGTAACAAACACTGTTGAAATCTGGGTGTATTGTACACATCTGCGTACCCCCTCAGAGCATACAGGCGTGATGTTACGTCATGATATAGTATAATCAATGAACCTACGATTGCAGCAATCACTGCAGTTTTGCTGTGTATTTTTGAAGAGTTCCATTGTATATCTCTGAAGATCAGCATCAGGTCTTCAGCAAATTAAAATGGGACCACACGTGAAGCACCAGCTTTCAAACAAAAAAAGAACCATCAAAATCGGTTCACCCAGTCGAAAGTTCTGAGGTAACAAACACAAAAAAAAAAAAAAAAAATACAGACGAATTGAGAACCTCCTCTTTTTGGAAGTCGGTTGAAAACAAAGTCCTCCGCCGCGTCTGTATGTCTGTCTTTTCGCGATAAACTCAAAAACTACTGCATCAATTTTCATGCTATTTTCACCAATGGATAGAGTGGTTCTCGAGGAAGGTTTTAGTATATAATTTGAACGCGGGCGAAGCCGCGGGCAACAGCTAGTTAATAATAAAAACCAGTCTAATAAAAACGGAGGTCCTTTTGTTTTAAAATAATAACAGGTTTTTTTTTCCTTACTCAACTAAAATTGTGTTTTCCTGATAATAATTATTCAAAAAGCGTTTCGGCAACATAAAAGTTTGCAATTCATTTGCATTAAAAAAAAAATAATCTCGAATGAACAGTAGACCGCACAAGGTTATAGAACCAAGTCTTTTCAAGAGGAAAAAATGTTATTATTAGGTTACATTCGGATTTGTTTTCCGATTCGAGATATCCGCTTATAAAATATGTGTTTTCAGTATCTCGTATTGTACGCCAAAAATCAGTGAAATACGTATTGTGTAGTGGTAACTAAGCTGGAGTTTTTAACTAAGTTTAGTTTTTTAAGGGGTTCTTAGCTAAATAATAACAGCCACTCGGGTCGATCTTTAGATTAAGCCATTTATAATGAGTGTCCACCCTAACACACCGAGTTTTCTCCATGCCTCGGAAAGCACGTTCAACTGTTGGTCCCAGCTGTCATTTGT
Source organism: Xestia ashworthii (assembly GCA_950022955.1). Classification (NCBI taxonomy): domain Eukaryota; kingdom Metazoa; phylum Arthropoda; class Insecta; order Lepidoptera; family Noctuidae; genus Xestia; species Xestia ashworthii. Next base: position 11,684,226 of record OX465570.1, on the reverse strand, counting down.
AGATCTTTGACAGCCGTTACAGGTAGTCAGTGGCCCAAAATGTCTGGCAACCAGTCTTACCAAGGGGTATCGTATTATCCAGTACGCGTTTGTGTTCCACCCGCGCCTCAAAGAGATTTCAGCAAAAAGCAAGGGCCTATGCCTGTCACGCCGGGCTGCGGGACTGTTCAAAAGAGATACCGCGGCCCTGCCACACAAAGGGCTAATGAATGAGTTTTAGTTAGTAAAAATCTGAGCTTGATTATTTCATATCAGAAAAAACCGGCCAAGAGCGTGACGGGCCACGCTCACTGTAGGGTTCCGTAGCTTCCCAGACCATTTAAAATACCAACATTTTTCGTCAGCAAAAATAACTTTGTTTTTCATAGTATTTGTATGAAAAACAAAGTTATCATTTGCGTTTTTTTGAAAAAGTGCTATATAACTCAAAAACTATTCAACTCATCAAGTTGAAAATAATTTTCCTAGAAAGTTCATATAAAGGTCTACTTCTGTGATTTTTTTCATATTTTTTAAACTTATGGTTCAAAAGTTAGAGGGGGGGGGGACACATTGTTTTTGACTTTCGGAGCGATTATTTCCTAAAACATTAATATTATCAAAAAATGATTTTAGAAAACCCCTATTCATTTTTAAATACCTATCCAACAATATATCACACGTCAGGGTCAAAATTAAAAAAAAATCGCTCCCCACTTTACGTCTGGGGGAGGTACCCTAATAAAAATGTTTTTTTTAATTTTTATTTTTGCACTTTGTCGGCATGATTGATATACATATTGGTACCAAATTTCAGCTTTCTGGTGCTAACGGTCACTGAGATTATCCGCGGACAGACCGACAGACAGACAGACAGACAGACAGACAGACATGGCGAAACTATAAGGGTTCCGTTTTTTGCCATTTGGCTACGGAACCCTAAAAAAGACGTACTTACATATTTTATGTACCCTTTAAACTGAAGAGATATAAAGTTGTTTCAGAAGTTTGAAAAATGTATCAATAATACTTAGATCACAAAATGATTTAGTATTCAAGGTACACGTACTACGATCCGACAATAAAAAAGATGTATATGTCACTGTAAAATTGTCAAACACGTTATATTGTAATCTCTCTAGCGATATTGTAAACTCTCGAATTATTGTCAAACGAACATACTGCTTACAATAAAACGCATTATTTTTCGTGAAATGCATGCGATGGTAGTCAACTCACGCGGTTTGGAGGGAAGGAGGGGTCCCCCTTGCCCAGTGGTACCACTCTCATGAAAAGATACTGTACCATTCCTGAGAAATATCGATTAATATAACCTACCCTTAAAACACTTTATATTCCCTTAGAAAGCGTAGTCGACGTAGCCCCGCTTCGCGGAGCCCCTATTTCCGAGTGCAGGGTTTAAAGGAACCTAACTAACCTAACGGGGGGGTGCCCCAAGTCCCGATTATGGGGGGAGAGATACTTCCGTATGATCAGTTGACAATAATTCGAGAGTTTACAATATCGCTAGAGAGAAACACGTTATATTGTAATATAACGTGTTTGACAATTTTACGGTCACATATATACATCATAAGACATCAGGTCCATCGCCATACTTATTCGTGCTCTATGAGATTATACCTTTCTAACGATATACTATTTTATATCTATTAGGTCCAGAACCAGAGTCCATACATTTGTGCCCATAGTCCTTTGTAAACTGCTTAGAAAAAAAACATCAACTACATCAATTAACCAGTTTTCGACATTTGACAAAATCCGAAAAACCTATTTTGTATTGAAGCTATGCCATTTTACAACAAAGCAACAAGACATAAAATACAGACAAAGTCAGCAAACGTTCCGTAAAATTATGACTTAGTCTAAACAGAGTTTAACTCACAGTCCAAACTCACTAATATCTTCTCAAAAACAAAGTCCAAAATCCTGGTACTCCTGAAATCGCTAAAACAGGGTTCCCGCCATTAGTTTTACACATAGTGCGTACATAAAGAATTCAAGATGGCGCCGAAAACTCCGACACTTAGTACAACCGTTAGTCAGCCTCAGGAATTATTAATAAGACTAGCACATCATTGGGCCTCGTTTGTTCTTTGTTACTGAAAATTACTTCTAGGTAATAGTTATTCTTGGGTAAAAAGCCTTTTTTACGAAGGGTAACAGATGTCTGTCTAAAATTCAAGGTTAAAGTTGGAACAGTGAAAAAGTTACGAAGAAATGAGTTTTCGTAATAATAAATTGGTTTCTATGAATGTTGATCTTCGCAAATTGGTAAGTATTTAACCATTTTTTTTTTATCAATGAGAAAAAAAGTCTAGTTTTCTATCAATTTCTTTACAGTTAAACCTTTTGAAGCTATCTGGTAGTCTTCTAATCACGGGCATTTTTGAAAATTTTGGGGAGTCATATTTTCTTTATTTATTAGAAGCTTGCCGCTAAATAATAACAGCCGCTCGGGTCGATCTTAAGTTTAAGCGGTGCTTGCCTAGGTTGGTCTGTGGATGGGTGAACACCCATTACATACTAATTTTCCTCAGTGCCTCGGAAACACGGTAAGCCCGGCTGTCATTTGTAGATCTTTGACAGTCGTTACAGGCAGGCATTTGCCCCAAAAAGTCTGACAACCAGTCTTACCAAGGGGTGTCGTATTACCCAGTATTCATTATTTTTGCTGTGGAGGTCTAGTGGGCAGCCGCTTTGTCACGTAGTCCTCTTTAGATGAAGCCCTAGAGGGCCACGTGGCAAAGAAAATAAAAAAAAAAACCACCACGTTACAGCTCCATGCAAAATACTCGTATGTATTTCAGCTGCATCCGGTTAGACTGGAAGCCGACCCCAACATAGTAGTTAGGAAAAGGCTAGGCAGATGATGATTTTCTTTACTTATTAATTGCTGAAACAAAGGAACGACTTGTCACGACATTTTTTAGGGTTCCGTAGCCAAATGGCAAAAAACGGAACCCTTATAGTTTCGCCATGTCTGTCTGTCTGTCTGTCTGTCCGCGGATAATCTCAGTGACCGTTAGCACCAGAAAGCTGAAATTTGGTACCAATATGTATATCAATCATGCCGACAAAGTGCAAAAATAAAAATTTAAAAAAACATTTTTATTAGGGTACCTCCCCCAGACGTAAAGTGGGGAGCGATTTTTTTTTTAATTTTGACCCTGACGTGTGATATATTGTTGGATAGGTATTTAAAAATGAATAGGGGTTTTCTAAAATCATTTTTTGATAATATTAATATTTTAGGAAATAATCGCTCCAAAAGTCAAAAACAATGTGTCCCCCCCCCCTCTAACTTTTGAACCATAAGTTTAAAAAATATGAAAAAAATCACAGAAGTAGACCTTTATATGAACTTTCTAGGAAAATTATTTTCAACTTGATGAGTTGAATGGTTTTTGAGTTATATAGCACTTTTTCAAAAAAACGCAAATGATAACTTTGTTTTTCATACAAATACTATGAAAAACAAATATTTTTGCTGACGAAAAATGTTGGTATTTTTAATGTTCTGGGAAGCTACGGAACCCTACAGTGAGCGTGGCCCGACACGCTCTTGGTCGGTTTTTTATGAAATAAAAAATGATTTCGCTAGGGAAGAAAAGAAGTGGGATACAAAATGTCGATTTCATTCAAACCATATAACACATATAATTATCATCCCTCTCACAGAAACCTTGTGTCTAATCTGATTATGGATCAATTAACCACAAAATTATTTTGACACTATTTTAAAACAATTAAACCCGTAACGATTTCACAGCACAGAATGATCAGTATTAAACTGATTCCTGATAAATTATTGATAGTCACACTAAAGCACAGAAATGTACAGAAGGGCGACTCCATACATTGCAACGCAAGTATACATGGTCAGGCCTCAGGAACATTGAGTTTGATATTTTTTTTTCATCTTTTTAGCTTTGTGCCTCATTCCGATTTATTTTTTGAATTTTAATAATGATACTCGTAGTAATGTTACTTATTGAATAACATGTAGTTTATTAATAGGTTATTATGTACAATATTTACATACTACATCTAAAACTATATATAATTACAAAAATAAAACTAAACGTAAAACTAGTACCAATATATATACAACAATGTCAATATGACACTTAGGCGTCAAAATACTCCTCCGCATCGCTGTCATCGGGAAACGTGCCCAGAAGACTGGCAGCATTGCCACGTTGAATGGCAATGCTAATTCTTTGGCCAAAGAAGTAGCCAGCCCTCTGGTCACGCGAAGTGTCGATCAGTTGGCGGGAGATTTCCTTAAAAAGGAGACGCGCACTCGGACCCCATGACCCGAGCGTTTCGACCCCAAGCTGTAGTTGCCAATAAGGTTACAGTATTTGCGCCGTTTGAGGATCTCAGCAGCTGCAGCAGCAGCGCCTGCACATTAGTGAATGAAGTGCTTCTTATTATGGATATTTTATTTCCTGTTATATAATAGTTTTGCATGCCGTAAGACAAAATACATTTGGACTATCATTAAAATAACCATCTTATTTGTATACCTAAATTACCTAAGTTTTGTTTTTTGCATGAAATAAAGATCACCTTGAGTCCGCGTCTATTATAATTATACAGGATGCAACATAATAAATTCAAGATCTCTCGTAGTGAGTGACAGACTATGAAACTAAACAACTTTAGAACAACCTTGTATATCGCATGCTAAACAAAGATGCAACTGCCGGTGGAATTCGTAAAATAAGTAATATGAAAAATCGCGAATTAGGATTTTGGCGCTGACATCGTCGCGACCGCTACGAATGTCGCGTCGTGATGACGTAGCTTGGTCTAAACAAGTTTTTTTTAATGCAGTGCATGTTTGTTTTTTTTTGTGTCTAACAATCATTATCATAAGACACGTCTCGCTTGTAACTCGTGAACTCACGACGACCAAGCTACACAAAACCAATTTATCCGGATCTTTTATTTTACGGGAAATCTATACAATACAAGGCCATGTCTTACTACATTACTTACTACAAGGACATGTATAGATTGATGTGTCGCCGAGTGTACATACGAGTGTTTGTGATCCTGTATTTTCTCGTTATATGTATAAAGCAGACCTTCTGTGATTTTGATGATGACGAAAAACGATTTATTTGCCTCATTTATTTATTTTGCAGTTATTTTAAATTATTACGTTCCAAATTAATGGGTTCAAGTTTCATTAGTGGATGTAATTATTTGAATTGATTGGTATCAGTTAATTTAGTGTTTGTTAACAAGCAACTTATGAATAGATGTAGCGAGTTAATTTAAGTTGAATAAGTTTTTATTACCATTGTTTTTTCTATGTAATTCAAACCTAGCTATACTTACTCTCTACATATACTTGGGTTCCCTAATCTGCAATGACAGCAACTGTATTCCAGAGATTAAAAGGAGAATCGGAGTGACAAAAGATGCTATGTTTAATCAACACTGGAAGAAAAGAGCAATTGCTATCAAAACCAAAATCAGATTGATACGAGAGCTGGTATTCCCGATCTTCCTGTATGGAGTAGAAACGTGGACAATCCTGGCCTGAGAAAGGTATAGGATTGATGCTTTCGAGATGCGGTGCTGGAGACGAATGCTGAGAGTAAGCATGCATCTTAGCCCAGTTCCTAATTAAAAGAAAGAAAGAAAGAGAAAATGTTTATTTGACGTCAGTACATAAACCACACACACAATAATATTAAAAAAGTTACAACAAAAAAGAGAAAATACATAGCATTTTTATGAAAATGACAACTCTGTTCATAAACTCAACTTGTTTATTCCAAACTAGCGGACGTCCCGCGGTTTCACCCGCATAGTTTCCGTTCCCGTGGGAGTACGGGGATAAAATATATCCTATGTTACTCGTGAATAATGTAGCTTTCGAATGGTGAAAGAATTTTTAAAAACGGTCCAGTAGTTTTTAAGCCTATTCATTACAACCAAACAAACAAACAAACAAAGTTTTCCTCTTTATAATATTAGTGTAGATGTAGACTAATATACAATTCACAGTCTTAATATCCAGTGTGTGTAGTCGACACGTCTTAATGCTACGATAGCCAAGCACGAACTGACTACCGACTGCCGATGCCGGTCTGTCCCCACTCTTACCCCTACCATAATGATACTCGGGTTCGTGATTGGCTACAAAAGTGACAGCTAGTGTTGCCATATTTCTAAGTACTGTGTGCCTCACGGCTGCGCCAAAAAGGTCCATTTCAGCATTCATGCGAGACAGGTGATGCTGTCTGACGCTGGTCTTCCAATGAACCTTGAGGGGTTAAAACTTGCTTGTCCACCGTATTCCGACAACGCATCCTTTCATATTTCGGCCACACCGGTGCTTAGTAGTGACGAAAGTCTGGAAAAATTGATAGTGGTTAGAAACACCGAAGGCAAGAGATTACGCGGTCGCTCACCAACAAGATGGACCGATCAAGTCTAAGACTCATCGTCCTCCAATTTCTACACGTTCGTAAGAGACCCGATGGACAGAAACCGGTTGAGCCTGATCATCCGCTCCCGATGCAACCCTCAGGCTGACCACGATCTTCTGACATGAGGGACCGACCCCAGAGAGACTTTAACAAATCTTGTAGCATTTGTAACCAAATTGATGTTAATTTTGTGTAATAAAAATGATTATTTTGTAATTTAATTGTAATTGTAATGAAAATGATAATTAATTAATGTAATGATAACTGTTATGAAAATGATTATTAATTTATTTAATGTTAACTGTAATGATAATGATAATAAGTCACTAACTGATCTATTGAGTGATAATTGTAATAATAACATTAAAATCGATCTGGTATTTTAAAATAATGTAAGTTCATGTTGCATAAATAATGTAGCTAAATGTTTGCATGCTGATTGGTAAAATATGGCAGAGCTTTGATATCTCATAACAACGATTGTATACCCATATTTGCAAAATAAAATTCTATTCTATTCTATTCTATTCTTAATGATTTTTTGTTTTTAAAAGATTTTCTGTTCACAATTTTACACACGATCAATTCATTATTTCTAGTTTCATTTCAAATATTTCTTCAAAAATATGAAATATATGAATACATTATACTAAATTGTAGTCCATGAATCAACTGACGACATTTACTAATGTATTCCCTACGTGCAGCATTTTCAATAAAAAATAATAGAATTTTAAACGGTCCTGCTATATTTTTTATTTTGCATTGGCTTTATTTTCATTTCACGTTCGTTTAAAAAAAGGAAAAACGAAGGTCTGGTATTTTTTCATAAAAAGAAAACACACAAAAACTTTCAAACTGCTGTGATTTAATGCATATACAAATACATATAAAGCATTCAAAAAATCATTCGACTTATTAGTAGAAATCGAATGACTTATTTTTTTTAAACACATTACAACAAATGAAATCAATTTATTCCATATCTTTTTATTTTTGAGTCAGTAAATTTACGTACGGGAGTTCAAAGTCGAACTATTATGACTTTACGACTCCATTTTTAATTAATTTATCACATTAATAGGACTAAGTATAGAGGATACACTATTCTATTCCATTTCTTATTATGGCACGCAAAGCCGTTCTGGCAATTTCTAAAATAAACTGGTCGGACAAGTAGCAAATAACAAGGGCATTTAGAAAAACAAAAACGATACAAATCTTCGTTCTATGATTGCTGTGTGGACCTTGTACGGGTTAAATATGGAAGGACACACTATAGTTCTTAAAATGTGACTTGACAACTTTCAGCAACGAGTGATTTTTGCAAATGGAAAATAATTTAAAATGAAACGTGAGATTGACTTTTTAGTCTACGTTATTAGAGCAGGCGAAGTAAGGCCTAATCTTCGCAAGGTCCAAGCGCTCAAAGAGGCACCAACTCCCAAAACGGCAACGCAGGTGAGACAGGTTCTTGGCTTAACTTCTTATTTTAGACGGTTCATATTAAGTTTTGCTACTTTGGCTAGTCCACTATATCCTCTTACTAAGCTGAAGGGCCCCATTATTTGGACTGATGAACACAATAAAATTGTGCATAATAACACATCAAAACCAGTTCTCACAATATTCGACCCTCTGGTCCCCATAGAACTCCATACGGACGCTAGTTCGAATAGATATGGGGCTATATTAATCCAAAAGAATAATAATGTACCGCACATTGTAGCCTATTTTAGCCGTCGTACTACTGAAACCGAATAAAGGTATCACTCGTATGAATTGGAGACATTAGCGGTTGTGCGCGCGGTTGAAAACTTCCGGCATTACCTTTACGGTCAGCATTTTACTGTTGATACCGACTGCAATTCCCTAAAAGCTTCTAAAGCAAAAACTGACCTTTGTCCGCGTCTCCACCGCTGGTGGGCGTATCTCCAGGCATTTATGATTTCGACATAGTTCATATGGAAAGACGCCGCATGGAACACGCCGATTACTAATCACGAAACCCTTTACCTGCTAGTACTATGCCTGCTATCGTCTGTGATACTGCAAGTACTGATGCGGAGTCATCCCGGTCCCATAAAATTGTTAACTTCGTTGAGCATCATGACACCTGGCTTCAAGTAGAGCAGAAACGAGACACCAAGATACAAAGAATAGTAAGCCAGCACTTTAATAACGAGATACCCGAAGCTATCGCAGTCGCTCATACCTACAATGTAGGTACGTGACGGTATTCTGTATAGGAAAGTAGAGCGTAATAAAATCAGTTCGTGGTTACCAAATGTGCCTAGGTCTCTTATTTGGACACTTATCAATCACGTACACACTGAAATTAAACACTTAGGATATGAGAAAACTCTCGAGAAAATCTATGAACAATATTGGTTTTCGGAAATGGCAAAGAACGTCTGTAGGTTCGTTGAATCATGTATTGTGTGTAAAGCTCGTCTTCCGGTTCGTGGTCGCCACTCCAGAACTTTTCGGCCCCATCGGCCACCCGTTCTGCGAGCAATGTGCCCTGCCCACAGCCACTTATGTTTGGCAATTCTTCGGGCTACTTCGGTGACCTTGGTATTCTTGCGGATGTCTTCATTTCTGAAAAGCCCTCAAAAGAGCTGAATCTCTATTCGGAGCACCGCGAAGAGTCATCGCTGACCAGGGCAGATGTTACTTTAGTGCTGACTTCAGAAAATACTGTCTTGAACATAACACTGACTTACATTTGGTCGCTACGGGTTCATCGAGAGCTAACGGACAGGTCGAACGTGTAATGTGTACACTTAGAGCCTACAAACGGTGATCGAAAATGATTCAGTTTGGCGGGATGAACTTGACGATGTTCAACTCGCTCTTAATAGCACTTGGTCCAGGATAACGGGATACACACCCACTTAACTTATGTTTGGTATCAAAACTCAGTCGTTAGGCATCTCTAAAATATCATCCGATTCGAATACTCCCACCCGCGCGAATTTAGAATCAATACGAAACGACGCATCCCGCGGTATTCAAGCGGCTGCAGCAGCCGATACGCAAAGTTTCAATCGCGGCAGAGCTGAAGTCTGACCCTTTTTGCAAGGCGATTACGTTTTTAATAAGAGTAGCGAACGTAACCAGACGAAATTATCGCGCAAATTCCGAGGACCGTTTGTTATTACTCGCGTGCTTGATAATGATCGCTACGAATTGAGATACATGAATGGCACAAACCGCATTTTCAAATATTCCTATGGCACTTATTTGTACATTGAAGGACTTGCTTCACAAAGCACTGGGAGGACGCTGTCGAGACGGTGTAAGCCCTCACTGATATCTGCTGAAAAACAAAGTACATCTTCCATGTATGCTAGAGCGACAGAATCCTTCAAAGATTTTAGCGCCGTTTTCGTTAGTAGACAGATGCTGCATTCCATAAACCAAACAACATTGTCAAATATTCGTAATGGCCGTCCGGAGTAACGAAAGCAGTACGCTCAACAGAGTCAGGCGCTACGTTTATTTGATGGTAACCTGATGCCATATCTAACGAAGAAAAGGAATGGGCACCACTCAGGCGATCTAGCTGTTCGTCGATCCTTGGAAGGGGAAACTGTTCAGGCCGCGTATTAGCGTTCAGTTCTCTATAATCAACGCGTATCCTGTCGGAGCCATCTTTTTTCTTAACCAGTAGGATGGGACTGGCTTTCGCGAATTATACCAGGTTTCAGAAGAGTCTGTACTTTACCTTTGACAATTTCTTTTTCAGCGGGTTCAACCGATAAGGATGCCTTTGAACAGTCTTGCATGGGTCTACCATTCACCTGTAGTAACGCGACGACTAGGAACGCCATCTATGAAAAACTTACCATATTTCTATAAAACAGCCAATAATGCACCATAATCTTTACCTTTAAGATCGGTGTCCACATTGTCAAGGTCGAAATCATCCACTGTTTGGCATACCTGAATATATTTACGTAGAGAGATTTAATACAATTGCTATTAATTTCAACATGAACATCAGGATGTTCATGTTGAAATTAATCTACTAGGACATCTCTGCCTACAATTATTGGATCAGTTATAATGTCATCTGGTATAATATGAAATAGTATTGTAAGAGGTTTATCTTAAATTTGAACTTTACTTAGAACCTGTGTTGTGCATTTAATATCCTCACCACCAATTACCGTTAAATAGACCGAATCATTGCGTATAGTACAGTAGTAGAGTTTATTACCAATGCTAGTTTTTACTAATGAGCATGAAGAACCTCTATCAAATAGGAACAAAATGACCTCACCCTGTAGACCTCTTGTCATCTGATGGTTGCAAAGCTGAACTTCCTTCCGGGTTGTATTTTGTTCAGATCCAGACTATTTTTCGGGGTAGCTCGTACTAATGTGTCCGTGTTTCCCACAGACAAAGCAGGTAACAGACTTTTCTCTTTCAGTTAATCTTGGCTTGGTTTCTGCATTGCGTTTCTTGCGTTAGTCTTACTGCTTGTGACTTTTATTTCCACTGAACCGTGGCGTCATTGAATCGAGGCTTTTTGTTAAAATCATTGTATTTGGTTTCAGGATTGTCATGGTCCCCGCTGCGCCTCTTCAAGGAGATTCTATTTAAGACTCAGAAGAGCTGTGCTGTAGTGGAGATTGTATTTGAATTTAACTATCTTCGTATAAAATTATCCCGCAGACAAAGTAAGAAAATAATCAAACCTGCCCGGCTAGCATGGGCAGGGGATAAAAATTTTATCCACCGGTTATTTCCACTTTTGTTTGAATTTTGTTCCTTGTCAGTGGAAATAACCGGTGGATAAAATTTTATCCCCTGCCCATGCTAGCCGGGCTGTGGTAGCTTCTTCATTAAAATTAACATTTGGTATTCGTTCAATGAGACCCCATAGTCGCAAGGCAGCTTTACATGCTGTTTCTTTGCAACAAACTGCTCAGTCAGTGCTAGCGCATTAGAGCGGGTACACATTCAAACTTGATTATGATTACTTTTTGATGTTTTTTTAGTAGAAAGATATAATTCATTATTTTGTAGGTGTTGGAAATCGTCTTGGGATGGTTTAAGAACCGAATAACTAAGACGAAAAGAGCAAAACAAAATCAGACTAAGATGCAGATGATGTTGTTAATAACAACAATAATTAATTTAGCAATATCTTTCGTCGTTACATTTGGACAAGTCACAAGAATCCATTGATATACTAAGGCCCATGTTCACCAAAAAGTTGACAGTCTGATTACCTAAAACAGCTGTTTAAAACGCATTTTTGTATGGGAACATGTCACAGTGACAGCGGTTTTTAGATAATCAGACGGTTATCTTTTCGGTGAACATGGACCTAAGAACTTACGTATTCTACGTAACATTGAACTCTCTGTTTTCAAGAAAAGTTAAAATAAGAACACTATTTTTCTTATTCTGAAATCACTTCAACTCCGCACTCTTCCCACATTAAAAAAACTTTACAACAAATTTTATTCAAGCATCAAAATACAAAACATTTAAAGAGCTTCAAAAAATATTCAGCGTAGTGCCCGTTGAGTCGTAAAGGAGATAGATAAAACGTATAATTTACGAGGCTTTTAGTGCTAATGGCAAAAGGCTTTATTGCGAACCCATCATAAAGTTAAACAGAAGGTGCTACTCAAGTGGCATATCTCGGGAAACGTAAACTGGGGACTGGGAACAAGGAACTGGGTATTGTTTATGACTTGGACGAACTTCGACAAGTTATGGCTGAGTGATATAGATCATGGGTTGATAGGAATGGTTAATGAGTTGGTCTTTGATGAGTTTAATTTTAGACCTAGAACTCATCACCAGTCTCCTGACCTTAACCTAATTGATTTGGGGTCGGCATAGCATGTCTTCTTCTTCTATTCTTCTACAATACTCGTCATATCAGCTGTGACCTCCTTTCTGGCTAGAAAAGCGGTGGCAGCTGAAATGATGAGTGAACGACGATAACGAAGGAACAATGGATGGACTGTGAATATGGCTTCTTTACACGGTCCATCCATCGTTCCTTTGGTCTTCCTGTAATCAACACAAAGATCCTACTATAGAAATATTATTTTCAGAATCACTAAACCCGTTTATTACGCCTGGATTAGTGCCTTAACTTCGTTTTCGAAGAACTTTCTCTTCTCGTTTCTTTTTTTTTTGGGACTAGCCCGCCACACACGCCCAAACCACTGTAACTCCTGAAAGCCAGAATCAACAGTGGCGACCACCAGAAAAGCGCCGAGACAATGAAGCTCGACGAAGTCCCAGAGAATGAATTTAACTATGTTGGATCCCGCAACGAAATTAATCAGAAAGTGTAGCGAAGGAGTAGGAAAAAAATACTGTAATTTCCACTTCCCTCCATATCAGCAGGAGACAGAACGAAACAAGGCCAATAGGCACAAAAGGTACGTTTACAACTGGGATAGGCCCAGTTGCCTAGCACCACGGATAAATATTAACGTTAATGGGTCCTAAGTTGAGAGCTGATATATTTGATTCCAATAATAGGTATGGCAGAAATGCTTGAACGCACGGAAATTTGCTCTAGTTTCTACAAGGTCCGTATAGTAAATAACTCCGGATGTAACCTGTACACTATCCAACATAATATTGCGTTCATTTTGCCAAAGACTACACTCCCACAAAATGTGATGTGCAGATTGTTCATATTCGCAGTCAGATGTTGAACATTGACAAAAAGGCGAGTCAACAAGCTTGAAGGAAAATAATTTACTCTTAAAGTTGCCATGACCCGTGAGAAATTGGGCAACACAGTGATCAACCTCCAAGCCATGTCCTGTCCAGCCGCTCACGAACGGATGGAAAGAACTGGTGGAGGTGTCTGCCCTTGATGGAATTGTCCCACCTACATTGCCATTCAGATAAAAGTTCCTCCCAGACGTCGGTCTGTGGGTTGAATAATCTAGAAATCCTAGCACGATCACGTATGGTTAAAAAGTCTGCGTCCGTGGTCTCACGCGCGTTATAGTACACTCTTCTCGTTTTACCGGATGCAGCTGAATACCAGTATTTTACATGGAGCGACTGCCTATCTGACCTCCTCAACCCAGTTAATACTGGAAAATACGATACTGTTATCAAAAGGTCAAATATTATTTTATGTGGACTTATGGCAGTTTGGTATATTTATCAACTCAATTGTAAACGTCTTTTTATAAGGGTGGGTCAAAAGTTTTGGCTGTTTCCAGTCGTATGTTCCTTACAGATATCTGAACTAAAACGTTTTAATTAGTTACAGCAAAACCCCTTGTCTATTTTTAACAACTAGAATTGTTATTTTTAACACAACTAGTAAGTTAAAAGAAGTCAAATTGTTAGGTTAAATTAAACGAAAAAAGTTAGGCTGCAGGTTACACAACACAGTTAAACGAACCTAATTTTGTTACTGATAACAAGTACTTCGCAAGTCCCTAGTATAAGGCCTACTGGTAGCTAAATTTTGGTTACTATTAACCTTATTAATATTATCTGGGGGCACGGCAGTGCCCCCGCCAAGTCGAGCGCGAAGCAAACACTGCCGTACCATCCTTTACTGGAACCATTTCGCCGCATTTTCAGGCCTCTATTTGAGAACCTCTGGATAAGACCAGAACGCAGAAATTTTCGTCATCTAGTAAGCCATAATCACATACTTAAAATCTAAAATTTCAAGTCTGTAGGTCATTTAGTTCCGAAGTTAAGCGAAAGCAAAGTTTCGCATTTATGACACTCACTCACTCACTCACTCATGATCATCAAAATAGAACTAGTACTTCCCATAAACTCAGAGAGTTGAAATTTGGTACAGAGTTAGGGTTTAATGGCCACATAAAGGGAAAACTATGAAAACTAGGATAATCGAAGATCTGGAGTACCTGGTGACCCTGATTAGAAAACACAAGAGCCCAACCAGACTATTAGAGAGATCGACATACCACCTTTACAAAAAATATTCAACTTAGTGGGCCGCTTCATTTGATGTCAAAAATCGAAGGTCTGAAGTATCTGATGAAGAACCCTCAGCTGGTCTCAGCTGTATTAGAGACTAGTTTCTGCCCGCGACTTCGTTCGCGTGAATTTCCCGCTTGCAACATTTCTTATTGCTGCTCCGCTCCTATTGGTCACAGCGTGATGTTATATAAGCTATAGTCTTCCTCGATAAATGGCCTATCCAACACAAAAATAATTTTTCAATTCGAGCTCGTAGTTCCTGAGATTAGCGCGTTCAACCAAACAAACAAACAAACTCTTCTGCTTCATAATATTATTAGTATATTAGTATAGATAGATATGGTAATGCCCCCTTCTACTATTGGTACGAGTACATAAAAAACATCGACTGTCATTGCAAAAATCCAGCGTAGTGGGACACATCTTCTAATTTAATCTAGCCTATTGATATTAATATTTCGCATAGAGAGGAGGCCTGTGTCCCAGCAGTGGGAATACTAATAGGCTGATGATGATGATGATGATTAATTTCGCTCAAAATTTTGACAAAATTTCATGCATTGGACTAAGAGTGGCGTTTATACTCACAAACGTCGCTAGATGGCGCTGACTATATTTTAAAACGCGCTTACGTTTGTTTTTCCGATAACCTTATATGGCGAAGTGGCAACCGGCCGCGTTACAGTCGTTTACGACATTCTTCTAGTGCGCTTGAAAACGTTTGCTAAGGAGTAGGAAGGATTATTTGCATTTCGTTGATTTCGCCTATTATTTCGTGAGGTTTGCTAAGGTTAGCAGTTTTTTATTATAACAATTCGAAGATTTGAATAGATTAGGAATTTTATGAAGAAACAGTACTTCGAAAATTCGCTAATACGTAATTTGATTCACGAATTATTGCCTATTAAGTCAAAATTTGAGATCATACCCGGGGCATACGTGTACAGAGAACAATTCCCAATCTGTGTGGCGTATGCCCTAACAATTCACAAGAGCCAAGGTCTAAGTCTAAAAAATGCCCTCATGGACATTGGCACCTCCATATTTCTTGTGGCCAAGCCTACGTGGCGCTTTCACGAGTAACCAATCTTCATGGAGTGCACCTCATAAATGTGGACTTCAAGAGTATAAAAGCTCAAGTTTCAGTGATCACCGAATACAGCCGGCTTAGGCGTAAATACCGCTCCAATCTTTCAGAAATTAAACCGTCTAAAAGAATAAATAATGAACGCGAATGGGCAATACGAAAAACTGTTGCTACTGTACAAGACTCTGAACAGGAAAAAAAGAAAAGAAAGATTTGTAATAATAAAAAAACTACTACTAAAAAGAATAAAACTGTGACAAATATGAAAATCTTATAAAATAAATCAATATGCCCACGTTTCTACAAAAAGAAGTGAAATCCCAACAAAAAACATTCTGTAAAAAACTAGCCAAGTCTCGATGGAGCTGCTTGTTTATCTCTAAAAAGTAATGAAATATAGACAAAGTCGTGCCAAGTCTAAGGTTCCTTACTGCGATTTCTTTATTATTATAGTTAATGTTGTGTGACTTGGCCGTTGAACATTCTTTATACGTTAGTGGGTACAAGTCAATTTTGTATTTACAACAGATATAACATTACGTGTAAACAAAATTAATGTTCAACGGCCAAGTCACACAACATTAACTATAATAATAAAGAAATCGCAGTAAGGAACCTTAGACTTGGCACGACTTTGTCTAGATTTCATTACTTTTTAGAGATAAACAAGCAGCTCCATCGAGACTTGGCTAGTTTTTTACAGAATGTTTTTTGTTGGGATTTACTTTACTGTGACAAACCGACATTCAAAAACCGAATAATGAAAATTATAAACGGAGATAAATGACAAGCAACCAATCTTCTTCTTCATTTGTACTATCTTTTATTATTCAACCTTTTAATTTTTTCAAAATTGTAAAAAATGTAAAAAAAGTAATCTAAATCAAACTTAAAAGTCATTTTGAATTATATTGTACTTTTTTTGTTGTTTATTTGGAAATATCTAGCATTAGTCCGTTCGCATTTTTTATTCATATATCCCATTTAAACAGGGAAACCTATGTATAATTGGCCAAAATACGCACACGCATAATTCCGTAAAATATTTTATGTATCACTATTGGTTACCTAAATGAATAAATAAACCTATCATTTTTTCCAGCGTGGACTTGTATGACGTCACACAAGAAAAATGTCACGTACTTTCATGACATGAATCTTACAAAATATCAAAAATATGGATATTAATCATTGGCGTAAAAGAGCTTACGAGGGTGAAAAGTGTGCGAGATATACTTTATAAAAATTATTGAACGATAAAATATGTGAAAGTTTAAAGATGACACGAAATAAATGGAGATGAATGACTGCGTGATGGCATAGGTTTTCAATGACAACGCTTAAAGTAATTTATTTATTTATTTAAACTTCATGTACAAGAGTGTTACATCGGCGGACTTAATGCCAACAATGTAATGTGCAACTTATGAAAAGTCAACTTCAGTAGAGAACTGAAATATGAAATTATGAAAATGGGCCCCACCTGCTTCTAACTCTTGTTTCATTTAAAATGTACTTGTGGTTTTTGCGGTTCATTTTTTACAATAGGGTTTTTTAGTTTTTTCAACAACTTTTTTTTTCTGTTGTCCTGCTAGTCTGTTACCGTTTTGCGCCTCAACGGTTGACCCGACTTGACATACGGATAGAACATGACCTGGGATGAGACGTCGGATATTTTCTTCCCATAAGATATTTTTTTTTCCTCCACTCATCTAATATTTAATGAATATTCCTTTTTAATATAAATATTTCGTTGTCTATATAGACAACGAAATATTTATTTGTACTAAAAGAACGTGTCAAAATCAACATGAAAACCGTCAAACAACCAACTCACTTTCACTAACAAAATGTTTACTCAAGTAGTTTAACACGCGCTAATTTAATCTGACTTCAACTCAAGTAGCAACATTCTCTACGGGCGTCACAAGTTTGAATTGAAGGAGTATGTAATTTAATATGGAGAACCTTAAGAACAGAGCCGATGAAAAGATTCATGATGCGGACACGGATTAGATTTAGTTCTTTTTTCATTCTGTGTAGACTTGCGTTTGGCCGCGAGCCGCCTGATGTGAAGTGATGATACGGCCTATGGTGGAGCACACTTGCCTAAAAGAAAGAAAATAAAGAAAGAAAAATACTTATTTGACGTCATTTATTAAAGCACACACAATAATAGAAAAAAAGATACAAATAATGAGGAAAACATAGTATGAGCTGTGTGCCTCAAAGCTACGCCAAAGAAGGAGCATTTCAGCAGGTGATGCTGTCTGACGCTGGTCTTCCAATGAACCTTGAGGAGGTGAGCGACGGAAAAACAGTTTCAAACATAATACGTTGCATAAATAAATGTTTACAAATAAATAGATAACGAGTAAATTAATTAAATGTGTATATGAAACCGATTCACTCGAACTTTGAATACATTCAGATAATAAAATGATCAATGAGTTGTGTGATCGGTAGGAGTTCAGGAAAGCGTAACTTGATAAAATTGAAACCTGAACGCCTCTTTTCTCGTAATTTATTGAAACACTCAAAATCTAGTCACAATCTTATGTCAGCGACAATGTCATAAATTTGACAAATGCAGATAAATTCAAAAAGGTTTTTGTTACAACCACGATTAAAACGGAGATACTTTTACATTTCTACTTTTGGTTCGATACAACGATCGCACGAATATCTAAACAGTGGTCGTCAACTCCAGCGTGGTGTAGAGATCTTATACTTCACAGCGGGTAAAAATGATAAAATAACGTCCAATGAATCGTCAAACAGATAATGTATCTGAGCACTTCATTTTCGATCTACTCTTTGGTTTCAAACGAACAGCTATTAATTTAACACTTCGATGTTTTGAATTATTAAAATGAAAGACTTAACCAAGTGTTGAATGTTGCCTAGTGTGCATGAATACACGAACATTACATTTGCATGCATGCCTAGTTAGTAATTTATAAGCGTTGGAAACTTTAGACTTAAAAGCACTTGAATTTGCATGGACGTAGCTTGAAATAGTGAATGCTGAAACTAATTGTAGCTTAATTGGACACATTGATACGCTTTTCGTAGCACTCTCTACTAGTTTTCACTTCTATCAGCAGTACCCAAAGATTGCCCCGTATCATGTTGTTTTTAAGAATTGATACGTATTCCATATTTGTTAATGATTAAATTCTTACATAGAATTTCTGAAATTGAGATTCAAGGGTATTAAAAATAAAAGATAATAATCGATACAGGAAATATCTGCTCACAAAAGTATGTCGATAATTATAAATAGTAATAAACGTAGGTAGGTACTCGCTATTACGACTCGTGCCCGACTCGTCACTGCTTCTACTCGTCATCAAAAGGCAAAAGATTCACAACTTTTTCAACAATTTTTGTTTTTAACCCCCGACGCAAAAACGACGGGGTGTTATAAGTTTGACGTGTCTGTGTGTGTGTGTGTCTGTCTGTAGCAGCGTAGCTCCGGAACGGATGAACCGATTTTGATTTTGTTTTTTTTTTGTTTGAAATGTGAATTAGTATGTTTGATAAAAATTAGTCCAAGATGGCCGCCGCCACAAAATGGCGGATTACATATTTATTCAACAACCCCTTCAATATGGGTATCAAATGAAAGGGCTTGACTAGCAGAATACTATACTCTGTAATAAATTTTAAATCCATTATGGCTGCCACCACAAAATGGTGAATTACATTTTCACCACTCCTTCAATATGGGTATCAAATGAAAGGGCTTGAGGAGTAGAATCTAAATTGCACTACCCGTAAGCGGCGTTTAGGAACTTTATCTAAAAAAAAATACCTTGAAATGATGACCCTATGTGTCGCGGGTATTTAAAACTTTTTGTAGTACGGATTCCGTTTAAAAATACGTATACTTTCTTATAATTCCTTAATAAAAACAGTTCTGGTTACAGCTGAGTAACAGCCAATACAGAATTACAGACTACTAAATGGAAACACCTTTTCAGCAAGCACTAAAACAATCCAATACAAAAAGAAAATATATTCTCTGAATTGTTTAACAAACGGCTGCCTCGTTGTATGTCTAGTGGTTGAAAGCACGACTGCTAAACATGAGGTCCTGGGTTCGATTCCCGGGTAGAGTAAAGTGTTATTGGGGTTTTTCCATCAGGAATTTGTCAGCTATTCGCCCGGTTGATGGCATTAGACTCACCCCTATTACGTGGGACTGAAACTTAACTGGCGATGTGTGGGTGTAAGTATTATTAGGCACACCACTGCCTACCCTTCAGGATTAGAGGCGTGATGTTTTGTCTCTGAATTGAAACCATTTGTCTGTCACACAAATTAACATTTACTGTTTTTGCTGCAAGTTTGCGTAGGCTGCGGTTTCTCTGAGCCGATTACGGGATATTGGGTCTTTCATTTGGTCAGGACCCCATTGTTGAGATACGTTTCTGTAATGGCATGGAAAGGGTTGACAAACAATTGAATGGGATTTTAGTGCTATTTTGGAGAAACTACTGTCCACAATGTTGTGGGAAGGACAAAGATATTATGGTTGTTGTTACATGACATATACAACGTGTAACAGAAAGGGTATAGTCATATGAAAGGGTGTGCTCCAGACCATCAAACTGAACAACTTTCTCCATGGAACCACCATCGTAATCGCGAAAAAATTTTCAACGGCCCCATACTAAATTCCAATACCTACTCGACCAAATGTATGAGACAGCTGATTATTTTTTTACGATGAAGTCGGTTTTTATTTTGTTTTTATGTTTTTATTTCTCACTTTTTAGTGGTTCACATGTGCTTACCCCTTCACAGCGTACCGGCGTGATTTTTGGTTATGAACACCAGTTCATAACCAATAGACAGATATGAAATTTCCGCAATCCCAGTACATTTGCTATCATTTATTGAGGAGTTCCGTTGCTTATCTCCGAAGTTCTTCATCAGATCTTCATCAAATTGAAATGGGATCACTTCGAGAAAGTACACTTCCTAACACTAACCAAATGTGTGCCTATAAAATGTGAAGAGTTCTCTCTATTTCTCCAGGATTCCATCATCAGATCCTGATTTGATGATTATGGGACAACCTGAGAAGTATAACCCTTTCAAACGATTAAAAAGAAAAACAAAATCAGTCCCGCCATCTTCAAGTAATCGGGGAACATTGAATTGAGAACCTCCTTATTTTTGAAGTCGGTTAATAACGACGTTATGGTAGGTGACTCAAATATCCGGATATATCGTTAATTTGCTCTTACGAATTTAAGAGCGGAACTCTTCCTTTGTCATGGATCCCATAATCAGAAGTAATCAGAACCTAACCAAATTCTCGTCAATATAGGGTATATCCTTTCCAATAAAATAAAATAAAAAACAATACATGTCACGGTAATAGGGCTTATCCCCAATAAATGGAACTTAACTCACCTAACTGTCGAAATCTGGGTGTATTATACACTTCTGACTACCCCCTCAAAGCATAAATGCGTGATGTTACGTCGTGATATTGTTTAAACAATAAACAACCAACCGTTTTCAGCAATCACTGCAGCTTTGCCGTGTATTTTTGAAGAGTTCCATTTATATCTCCGAAGATCAGCATCAGATCTTCTGCAAATTAAAATGGGGCCACACGAGAAGCACCAGCTTTCAAATAAAAAAAGAACCGTCAAAATTGGTTGACCCAGTCGAAAGTTCTGAGGTAACAAACACTGTCGAAATCTGGGTGTATTGTACACATCTGCACACCCCCTCAGAGCATACTGGCGTGATGTTACGTCATGATATAGTATAAACAATGAACTTACAAGCGATTGCAGCAATCACTGCAGATTTGCTGTGTATTTTTGAAGAGTTCCATTGTATATCTCCGAAGATCAGCATCAGGTCTTCAGCAAATTAAAATGGGACCACACGAGAAGCACCAGCTTTCAAACAAAAAAAGAACCATCAAAATCGGTTCACCCAGTCGAAAGTTCTGAGGTAACAAACACAAAAAAAAATACAGACGAATTGAGAACCTCCTCTTTTTGGAAGTCGGTTGAAAATACTGGTAATCAGCTGCATCCAATTAGACTGGAAGCCGACCGCAAAATATTTGGGAAAAAGGTTAGGCAGATGATGATGAACTCGGTCTTCTCAAAGAACAACAAACATTCTAATATTATCGTGTTAACTGCAAGAAAGTCCAATCAAGGGTTGGTCTTCACAGGGCATGCCACGACAGTGGCGATAAGTCCCCTCTTTGAGGAGTGGCTTGAGAGGCGCCACGGCGTCCTCACCTTCCGCCTGACGCAGGTTCGGGAGGTTCCTGCATCGAATCGGGCGGGAGGAAACGCCCGGGTGTCTCCGAGGATCGACCGGAGGAAACGGTGGAGGTATGCCCTGCGTGGGCGGAGCAACACCGTGTCCTCGTAGCGGCGATCGGCGGCGGCAACCACTCGCGTCCGGCCCTGGTTCAATCCATGGTCCGAAGCGAGACGGAATGGGAAGCCGTCACCTCCTTCTGCGAAGCAGTCATGCTAGCAAAGGAGGTGGTGGAACGCGAGAGGGAGAGAACCTATTGTCCTGTGGACAGTGAGCTATGGGCTAGCTAGCCGTCCGTCCGTCTTATGACGACAGGCCGTGTCGACGGCACGTTCGTGTTCCACGCGTGCCTCAAAGAGATGTCAGCATAAAGGAAGGGGCCCGCAAGGGCCGAAGCCTGCCGGGGCTGCGGGATGGTTCTAAAGAGATACCGTGGCCCCGGAACATAAAGGGCGAGGAAGGAACATGGATGGGTTTTCGTCAGTAAAAGTCTGACACTCCCTCCCGCTCCGCCCAGAGTGGGAGAAGTCATTTGATGATTTCGCATCCAAAAAAAAAGGGGGGGAATCCCACCAAACAAACAGAGTGTGCACATTTAAATTCGTGTGAAATCAAGGGCTGTTGGAGCCATCAGCTCTTGATCGTGGTAAAGTTATAATATGCTGAATGCGTTCAGTTTCAGTGAAAATCAGTTTTGCGTTCAGTGAAATTTTCCATAAACACGCCAAAAAGTAATATATTTTCGATACAAGATATTGTATCAATGCTGCTGCATTTGCGTTGCAATATCATATTACGAACTGCAACTCATACTCACTTATTTGCCTCAGTACAATTACAGGCGATTGAGGTCGCAACACAAGGCAAATAGTGTGGCGCTGAGCAAACATTTGACTACAACTTGAGCGCCACATCCGAATGTTATTTACCACTGCATCGAGCACCAACTGAGTTTGAATGAGAAGACAATAGAAATTCATTTAATTATGAAGACAGTTGCAGTGTTCAAATAGGGAAGAGAGTCGCAATGGACTGTATTTTTTTTTAATATTATTCATAAAACATTTTCATCAAATTAATTAACGCCACCAAGAAGGAAAACCAAGGTTACCGACGTAGCCCGAAGAATTACCAAACTAAAGTGCCAGCATTTTGCCACAATCACGCATATGTTTATTTGTTAACAAATGCGCGCGCAGTATTTCAGCATTATTTTGCTGCGCAGTTATTTTAAAACTGTGACATGTCCTTAGATATTCATTGAAATCAAATGATGTAGAGGCAATCTTGTACAAAATTATAAATTGGCGCAAGCATATAGCAATGGCGCAAGCCTATAGGTAGCAACGGGCAGGGCACATTGCTCGCAGAACGGATAGCCGATGGGACCGAAAAGTTCTGGAGCGGCGACCGCGAACCGAAAGAAGTTGAGTTGGAACGCCTCCCATTAGATGGACAGATGATCTGGCTTACCAGATCATCTGTCCACCTAATGGGAGGCGTTCCAACTCAACGTCTTCCGTAGCCCTTAGGCTACGGGAACCGCGGCGTCATTTGGGAAGGAAGACCTCCCTCTAGGTAGTCCGATGACCTGGTGAAGGTTGCAGGAATCCGCTGGATGCGAGTCGCACTGGACCGGTCAATGTGGCGAAACTAGGGGGAGGCCTAATGTCCAGCAGTGGACGACTTTCGGCTGAAATGATAATTATGATGATGAATTAACGATAAGGCAATTAACAGCCACGTTGGTCTAGTGATCTCTTTGGTGACAGCCCAGCGTGTGGTCTTTGGTTCGATTCCTAGGTTGGGCAAATGTTGACATTGAGTTTTTCCGTCAGGCATTCCAATAGCCATGTTAGACTTTCAGCGTACAGTCCTTTGGGTGGCATAAAAACTCTCACACACGGAAAAGGAAGAAAGTGCCAAGAAAACATTACCTGCTTTCCTCAAAACGTTTGTCAGGAGGTGTATAATTAACCCATATTTTCCCAGTTGTGTTTATGTTTCATTTTATAGAGTAAAGCTCTACTGTATATCGTCAAAAATAAATCAAAATCAAAGCATTTATTATAGCTACAGTCCCAATCACTACTGTGAAAGTACTGTAGTTGCTCATTCCCTAAAAACCCCTATGGAAAAGAACGGGCAAGATACTCCATAGACACTCTTTTAAATCAAAATATTGTTACAAAATCTTGGTAACATCATTCATGTCGAGATGGTATACTATGTGAGAACAATATAGGAAGATGTGCACGTATAAAGTGTCCATACTGACAATGAAATAAAAACCTACAATTCAAAAAAAAAAAAAAAATTCTCATAACTGACAGCGCCCGTTCACTACCACGACGATGACACATGGATCAGCACCATTCAACTCAACCATAATTTGAAGGGAACTGAATGATCCGACACGCGCCACCATCAGCGAGACATTTGAGTGAGCATGACATAGATACTCAAAACTGCCAAGGCACGTTTGTCAAGTCAAAATTCGCACACTGGGTGCCAATCAAAACTCCAGCTCCACTCAAAAATATGTGACGAAAAGAACTAAAAATAAAATTGAAATAAATAACTAAAGCACCACACCTGCTTCAGACGTAATAATGTTTTGCCTTGCTATAAATGTGATAGTATATTTCAGTCATAAAATTTGATGTGGCGTATATATTTTGAGAACGCAATCTCTGCCAGTCTTCAGAGTGGCTATGATGCTGCATTTCAGTGTGCAGTGAGTCAGGTCGATGTCACACACGGATAACAACTTGTGAACTAATTAATTTATACAATCCAGTTCTTTGGTAGCAGGAAGTTCTTTTTCGTCGTTTCTTGTGTCTCAGGTTCGCAGGAAGAGATTACTAAAGCCCGTTTTCTAATAACTTACTTACTTATAACTATCACGTCTCACAGCTATCGGTGTTTCTATAAACAAAGTAAGCTTGAAATATTCTATCCGCGTTACATACCTGTCAGTTGATTCATAAAAAAATGAATAAAAGATCTGTGACGTTTTGTTACCAACCGCCTGTAAAATGTCAAACAGCCAGAGATAGCAACCTACCGAAACCGAACAGTAAGTTATAGAATATGTCCGATAAGAAGAAACATTTACGGTGAGAGAATTGAAAAATAGGTATATTTTTCATTTCTCTCGCAGTCAGACTCGAAGTCACACAGTGCCCAAACGCCCGCGCGCAGAGCGCGAAAGAGACAACAGTAGAAAATACCAAGTAAGTACCTACACAAAAACAACGTTTCGTAGTCCCGTAATTACTTCTCCAAAACTTGATGGATTTAAAAACTTTTTTGTATGATTTAGTCTAATTTGTTTTTTGGATATTTGAACACAACGAAAATTTTGGCCAATTTTTTAGATTTTCGAAGGTTTCTTTTAAAAAAATAATAAGAAAAAAAGGAAACATAGGGACAAGCTAGTATTGGTCATTGATTTTTTGGAAAAGAAAATATTAGGGAGGAAACAGGGAACTACGTTTGTATGGAAAAACGGCCGTGCGTCCTCTTAAATAAAATAAGCAGCACCTTTGTGCTCTTTGCCTGTATGTTATTTCCTGTAAATAATTATGTGGTGAGCGGAATAAAAGCTCCAAGGTATTTACAAAGAGATATGGCTATTAGGCAGAGCCAGCTCACAAAACTGAAAACCGACGATGGCAGGACCTTATGCGCCAAACCGGAGCTACTGAGGAAGATCGAGAATTTCTATGGACAGATGTAAGTCAACCAGTAAACCTGTTGTTGACCTAGCAAACGACCCAAGAGCTAGACTGCCCCGACACAATACGGAAGTCAATCAGTGAAGCAGCTCAAAAACAACCAAGGCACCGGGTGATGAAGGAATTACGGCCGAACACCTGAAACCGATACTTAAGGCCCTTCAGAAGTTGTATTATTCCGTCATACTCGAGCGAAAAACGCAACAGGCATGGTGCAGGGATGTGGTGGTAGAGGTTCTTCAAGAAGGGCGACAACAAGCACGTATCCAGACTTTTCATTCGGAGGGGGGGGGGGGGGACAAATAGTGTGTTTACGTACTTCGCAGTGGTTATGATCCCGTTTATTTTCAGTCAGATTTCGGGGGGGGGGGGACCCAACTATAACCCCCCCCCCCCCCCCTGTATACGCGCCTGGGTGACAATACTCGGCTGAAGAATTATAAGCCCATTTCAATTCTAAGCCATGTCTACAACTTGTTTTCCAGAGTCATTACGAATCGTCTCGCGCGCAGGTTTGACGGTTTTCAGCCTCCCGAACAAGCCGGTTTCCGTAGCACCGTGGACCACATACTCGTAAATACAGAAGAACGATGACCTGGAGAAGGTTGCGGGAATCCGCTGAATTCGAGCCGCACGGGACCGGTCAATGTGGCGATACTTGGGGGAGGCCTATGTCCAGCAGTGGACGTTTGTCAGCTGAAATAATGATGATGATGTGTTTTGTAAGTACATAAATGAATAGTTTTATGGGATATCTTACTCTTGGACAATATTATGTTACTGCTTTGTCCAAGTTTCGGTTGAAATAAAATCTTTATTGTTTAAGAAAAAGATCAATGACAAAATGGATGCCAGTTAACAGTTCAAATCATACAAAAATTACAATGAAATATTACTAATTAGTACAAAAAATCGTCAACTAGGTTTTTAGATGGACACAAAAATAAACTGTTTGTTCACATAAAATAATTATTATTAAGTACTCAAAACAGGTATCGTCAAAGGCAACTTAGGTCCTTAATTATGTTACCTCCTTGAGAAAAAACCGTTAGTTGATATTTGTAATGTATCAATTAAAGTTTTAGCCATGACACAAAACCGCCAAAAATGGAGAGATTTGGAAGAAATCTACACTCAGCATAGGGTGGCCAAGTATTGAAGAAGATAGCAGAGAGAGGGAGAGAGAGATAGTTTAAAACACCTAAGTAGAACGGAAACAAAACCCCGTGTAGCGGTGTTTGCTGTATCCAATCTACACGGTGATAGAGGTGGCTGGGCTTATGAATATAAATCGAGAATCATAACCAATGCCATCGCTCGTTTTAGTCACAACACTGCTAATTACTCCACGGCTTTTAACTACATTGTCGAGTAGTGTAGCTTTATTGTGAGATAAATAAATTGGGACATGAACCAGGGCCTCGATTCTGCTATTACAATAGTGTCAGAGTATTCGATCATTGATTTCATAATGATCAAGTTCTGTCAAATTTTGACAAGTTTGTTAATTCTACTATCATAATGGCGCCATTATGACTTCTCAATGAACAACCACTGACACTCCATTGAAAGAAATGTCATAGAATATTAATCTCGTACATGGAATCTGGCATGAATAAATGTTCCCATTTAGTAGTAGATTTCGAAAACCATTTGTACTAAGGGTTTTATAATAATGACAATACGACAATGCCATTAAAACACAAATTTATTACGAGACCATTGACCGACCATTGTGAATTTAGCAGATTACGAACTTTAAGCAAAATGACAATGGGATGAGAATGGAATCGTGTTGGAGTGACGAATTTATTAAAATAGCAGAATTAGGCCCCTGGATGCAGACAGTTAAAACTTTTCTGTTAAAAAAAACTATAAAGATAAAGATGCATTTATTTGTATAAACATGTGTGACGTGATACATACATATGCAAATAATATGGATGGAAAACGAGTTTAGAAGATTGCTGGTTCAACTTGTTCTGGCATATTCGGCGTACAAAACACTTTTTTTTGAGAATGCTGTTTTGGTGGAGACTAATTGTACCCAAAGTCTATACTACTCACGTATATTTCTACCTGTATAATTTAATCAGAAGGGGAAACAAATTAGGATTATTTTTTACAATCATTAAGCCAGGTAATTATAGAATTCAATGACTCATTAGTATCAAAATGGTATGTATGATTAACAACAAATTGAACAAATAATTAAAGAAATACAGGACATGGATAATAATCAAGAGAAAAAACCAAGCCAAAGGGATGATACCTGCGAAGAGAGGTGTGACATAATTCCAGAAATTCATACGAAAGAGACAAACGTTAAGGCAAATGATAATAATAAAGTGACTATCTTATCGTCTGTAAAAATCACACCAGAAAACCAAGCTTTCTATAAAATTTTACCCCTAAAAGTTTACAGCCTAAAAGTTTACAACTAAAACCAATTGATAAAGATTTAGATTTGTTTACAAACCAAAAGCGAAAACTGGCACATAGTACAAGCGTATCTAATACACCAAAGAAAGTTAATTGCCCTACAAAAATAACGACAAAAGATCAAAAGGATTTAAGTGGAAACTTTTATATCAACATTGATAACGATGATGATGGTGAGACCAAAAATTATATTGATGATTCGAAGAAATACAGTATTGGGACACAGTTCTTGTTAGACATTTCAAACGAACTTGGACATATTACGTCGGTATCATTGAAAATATTGATATCAATTCAAACCCAAATATGTACAAGATAGAAATAGATACATTTCTATAGAAATGTTGGCAAGAAAACCAACATAAAATTTGTTATTCCTAAGCGTAAAGATCAAGACTGCGTACCTGATTCTAATATAGTTAAGGTTATTAGGATAGAACTACTACAGATAAATGAAGATCCTGTTGAGTATACCCTTATGAATGACGATGATGAAAATTTCTTTTTAGCCGACTTCCAAAAAGGAGGAGGTTCTCTATTCGACTGTATGTATTTTTTTTTTATGTATGTTCACCGATTACTCGAAGATGCCTGAACCGATTTGAAAAATTCTTTTTTTGTTTGAAAGGGTATACTTTCAAGTTGGTTCCATAGTCGCCAAGTCGGGATCTGATGATGGAATCTTGGCGAAATCGAGGGAACTCTTCAAATTTTATAGGATAACGTACAGCAATTTTGGTATTTTCTACAACAAGTGAAGCATTTGCGTTTGATAAGAACCATTCTACCATCAGATCTGATGATGAAGCCAAGAGTCACGGAACTCCATAATGAGACAATGTATCCTAGTCGTGTTTGGGCTTGTTATAATTGTAACGGTATGCACTTTCCATGTGTACCAAGCACATGTGAACCACTAAAAAGTGAAAAAACTTTTTTGCAAAAAATAAAACTGACTTAAAAAAAAAAAAACAAAAAAGTGAAAAATAACTTTAGCTGCTGAAGTCGGTGACAAAAAAATTAAATCAATCATAAAAACGTCACCGACTTCAGAAGCTAAAGTTATTTTTCACTTTTTTGTTTTTTTTTGAAGTCGGTTTTATTTTTTGCAAAAAAGTTTTCAACTTTACCACAAGAGAAGAAGGTTCATTTTCGATTGGGAAAATTTGACAGATTGGGGTAAGTTGATGTACTGGCGTCTGTACAATGCGGAAGGTACATAGTTTGTATAATTATTAATAATAAATTAATGTTATAAGACAATCCTACTAAATATTATAAACGTGAAAGTTAGTTTGGATGGATGGATGGATGTTTGTTACTACTTCACTCAAAAACTACTGGACAGATTTGGATGAAATTTGGTACACAGATAGAGTATAACTTGGATTAACACATAGGCTAGTTTTATTCCGATTTTATGTTCTATTGGGATTATTTTCGAGTTCCAGCGGGAGAAACCGCTGGTAACAGCTAGTAGACATAAAATGCATCAAACATTGTTTGACGTATCTATCTATATTTTTTTTACAAACTTCTAAATAAGAATAAGAAAATGAACAAGAACAAGAACAAGAACAAGAACAAGAACAAGAATGAGAATAATTTATTTGCTTAAAATACAGGTGTTACCAGTTGTTACAAGTCGGTGGTTTAGGCACAAACCATATTTTGCCTTTTTAGGGCATGCAAATATAATTTTACATTATTTTATAATGCGTATTTATAAGTATTTTCAATTTAAGCTTATTAAAAGTAAAGTAAAATAATTATTAAATAAAAATAAAATGTAAAAAAAAAGAAACCTTAACACATATTGCACAATGAAACTATTACCTATATCTTAACATAGAAAAAATCTAAACACATAATATATTGCACCACCCGAAATTAATACTTATATTATCTTAAATTAAATTTTGTGTTGCAGAAATTCTTGTAAACTGTAAAAACAATAATTTCAAGAGCTAGGTATTTCGATATTATAAATGATTTTATTTGACTGAACGACTTGCTATTTATAATATTTTGCGTTGACGTTTGACGCCGAACATAACAAATAACTAAGTCTGCCGAAAAACATGTACCTAGCTGTACCATTACCATGCACAAGAAATCATGCGCTTTCGCAAAGTAGGCATGAAAGAACTTGAATTTATTATTGTCGATTGCCGAGTGACTGACGACGTAAGCTTCAAGGTCACGGGGCTACCTTAGTTTTATAGGTAGTACAAAAGTACAGTATGGTTTTAACGCCATCTATTGGTGCAAATTTGTGTAAAATAAACTGATCGCGGCCCACAAGCTGGCGAATCAACGCTGCTAGCTCTATCTAGCGCCGAGGTGAGTGAAACAAGCCGGGCTCAGCCACTTTAGATAATTGCCCGAATAGCCCGTAGAAATGACGTAGTTACGGCGGTCACGTTTCTTTGTATGGGATGGGGTTTCTGTACGCTAGTATTATATTATCTGTGCTCCTAGCTAGCTGTAGTCGCCTTAATAATAATATGTCACGTCGCGCAGGTTTCGGTGTTTCTATAAACAAAGTTAGCTTGAAATGTCCACGTCCTCCCACCCCCCGTCGCCCCCGTCTCCCGTCGTATCCTATCCACGATTTGTTGATTTATGTAAAAAGATTTTCAACACACTTGCTCAAAAAGTGCATTTACGAAGCCTGTATATGTCACCGTAAAATTGTCAAATACGTTATATTACAATATAACGTGTATCTCTCTAGCGATATTGTAAAGTCTCGAATTATTGTCAACTGAACATACGGGAGTATCTCTTGCCCCCATAAACGGGACTTGGGGCACCCCCTCGTTAGGTTAGCTTTTTAGGGGAATATAAAGTGTTTTAAGGTTAGGTTATAATAATCGGTATTTCTCAGGAACAATATCTTTTCATGAGAGTTGTACCACTGGGCAAGGGGGGCCCTTCCCTCCACACCGCGTAAATTGACTACCATCGCATGCATATCACGAAAAATAATGCGTTTTGTTGTAAGCAGTATGTTCATTTGACAATATTTCGAGATTTTACAATATCGCTAGAGATATTACAATTTAACGTATTTGACAATTTTACGGTGACATATACATTGTTCGAAAGTTCAAAATTACGCACCATACAACGGAACGTGCGGTAAAATAGGTACTCTCGCCTAAGTATCTATTTCACCGCACTCCCCTTTGTATAGCACCGTGCGTATTCTTCACGGTTTTTTTTTTATTTCCAAAAAAAAAAGGAATGCCACCAAGGAGTTTCACATTATGAGAATAAATAAGCTGACTGATCGAACCTCCTTGGAAATGCTTTTGTTCAATATGTTTGTCACACTTTAATACAAAGAGTAAGTGAGACGAAAGATGTAGTTCTAATTTTCACCACGTGCATGTGGCGCCATTTGCAAATTCGCGCCATTTCCTTATTCGAAACGTCAAAGATTGTTGCGACTTTCCTACTGAAAAACCAAATAATAATATGAGTTCAAGCGAGGAATCAGAATGTTAATATGGAATCTACTCCAACTGATATTTTGAATGAGGTGCAAATTGCAGAAAACAGTTTCTTGCCGCCAAAATCGTGAGAGCGCTATTTAATGATTTGCAAAAAAATTATAGTGTTGTCAATATAATGAATAATTTTCTCGCAAATGTGTTGAAAAACGTTGTATGACACACGTGCAGAAGTTGGTATTTACAAACTCGTGACTATGGTAAGCTCGTTTGTAAAAACCCAGTTACCGCACTAGTATCATAAATAACTATTGTGACCTTTTGTTTCTAACCATCGGTAAGCAAAATGTCAAACACACAGAGATGGCAAATTACCGAAACTAAACAGTAAGTTATTGAAAATGGCCGTTAATTATGTATGGATTATTACATAGATAAAAAGTGACGACTTGATTTAATTTGCATGACATCAATGATTAATTTTAATAGGTAGGAAATCAATTTAATCAAGAATACATGATGAATTAGTAAATGGACATTGACGTAGGACTAATAGTGATTTTAATGTTAATGAAAGATTGAACAGTACTATACAGACTAAAACAGAACTAAAACAATGATAAAAAGAAGACTAAAAGTAATTACCTATATAATAATAAATACATGTTGTAAACCATCTCATCATGAAGCCGTCAACCAAGCATTCTGTACATCAAACTATACTTAGTTTATAAGTCGTTTCCCAGCAATCATTTTTGCGTCAAGTTACTCTTATCGCAAAAGTTATTGCTGGGAAACGACATTTTTTTTTTGGGGTGTCAAAGCTTGTTTTGTGGTAGAACTCAATGTAACACTGTGCTGGTGGATTGATTGAATAGTACGGGGGACGGAAAGTAAAAAAAAATACTATCCATCTAAACTTGTATTTAAAAAAAACTTGTCGAAAAGTTGGAACTTTGACCACTAATATCTCCGTAGGTTCCCAGGTATGGTGTAGAACAAAAACTTTTTTGCAAAAAGTAAAACCGACTTCAAAAAGAAAAAGTGAAAAATAACTTTAGCTTCTGAAGTCGGTGACGTTTGTATGATTGATTTAATTTTTTTGTCACCGACTTCAGAAGCTAAAGTTATTTTTCACTTTTTCTTTTTGAAGTCGGTTTTACTTTTTGCAAAAAAGTTTTTATTTTTCACTTTTTAGTGGTTCACATGGAAAGTGCATACCGTTACAATTACAACAAGCCCAAACACGACTAGGATACATTGTCTCATTATGGAGTTCCGTGACTCTTGGCTTCATCATCAGATCTGATGGTAGAATGGTTCTTATCAAACGCAAATGCTTCACTTGTTGTAGAAAATATAAAAATTGCTGTACGTTATCCTATAAAATTTGAAGAGTTCCCTCGATTTCGCCAAGATTCCATCATCAGATCCCGACTTGGCGACTATGGGACCAACTTGGAAGTATACCCTTTCAAACAAAAAAAGAATTTTTCAAATCGGTTTAGGCGTCTTCGAGTAATCGGGTAACATACATAAAAAAAAAAAAAAAAAAAAAAAAAAAAAATACATACAGTCGAATAGAGAACCTCCTCCTTTTTGGAAGTCGGTTAAAAAAATGATCGCAATGACGGGGGAAACAAGTGTCTTTCGGCTTCGTTAAGAGGTGTTTTACACCCTTTATACCTACAACGACAACAATAGGACACTAGTCGTCAAAGTACCGCAGCGGGACTGTTCGAAAGAGACACCGTGGCCCCGGAACATAAATGGCGAGGAAATAACATGGATGGGTTTTAGTCAGTAAAAGTCTGACACTCCGCCCAGAGTGGGAAAAGTTATTTGATGATTTCCTATCCGAAAAAAAAAGTCGTCAAAGCACTCCTCCGCATCACTGTCATCCGGAAACGTGCCCTTCTGGGCACGTTTCGACTGGCAGTATTGCTACGTTGAATGGCAGTGCTATTTTTTTAGACAAAGAAGGAGCCAGCCCCCTGCAGGTAAAAAAAAAAGCCCTCTGCAGGTCACGTGAAGTATTAAGTATTAAATATTGTACACATTATCTTGTTGGTGTTGGCGAGTGTTTATGTAATCATAAAAACTGATATTAAACAATAAATAATTTGATGACCTTTCTAAACCCGTTTTAAACGGATATTTATTTTATTTATTAAAACTTTATGCACAGTTAAAACTGTACAAAGGCGGACTTAATGCCTTAGGCATTTTCTACCAGTCTATACACAGTAGGTGCAATAACCGAAAAAAAAGACCGTGTCCTCGTAGCGGCGATCGGCGGCGGCGACCTCTCGCGTCCGGCCCTGGTTCAATCCATGGTCCGGAGCGAGACGGAATAGGAAGCCGTCACCTCCTTCTGCGAAGCAGTCATGCTAGCGAAGGAGGTGGCGGAACGAGAGAGGGAGATATCCTCTCTTCCCGGCCGCCGCGGGAGACGCACCGGGCGTCGGGGGCCACGTGGTGGCTACCGGCCACCGTAGACGCGGGCCTGTGGACGGTTGGCTATGGGCTAGCTAGCCGTCCGTCCGTCTAACGACGACAGGCCGTGTCGACGGCGCGTTCGTGTTCCACGCGCGCCTCAAAGAGTTGTCAGCATAGAGAGGGGCCCGCAAGGGCCGAAGCCTGCCGGGGTTGCGGGACTGTTCGAAAGAGATACCGCAGCCCCGGAACGTAAAGGGCGAGGAAGGAACATGGATGGGTTTTAGTCAGTAAAAGTCTGACACTCCCTCCCGCTCCGCCCAGAGTGGGAGAAGTCATTTGATGATGTCCCATCCTAAAAAAAAAAAAAAAAAGGGTGATGCAGAGATAATACACAGTAGTTGTGCTAAGATATAATAAACTGTTGATGTTCTAGTGGGCATAATTGACTGTGTTAAGTATCTTTCCGTCACTGAATCGTCCATAGCAAGCTCATTCATTTAAAGGCTAGTTTCCATCCTACTTCCTACTAATTCTACTATAATACGAGTATTATAATTAATGCGAAAGTTTGTGAGTATGGATGTATGGATGGATGTTTTTTACTCTTTCACACAAAAACCACTTGGATTTGGATGCAATTTTGCACACAGATAGTTTACCTGGATTAACACATAAGATACTTTTTATCCCGATATTTAGATCCCATAGGACAAATATCAAACTTCACGCGGGCCAAGCCGCTGGCAAAAGGTAGTTTGTCCATCTTTGGTAGTCGTTACAGGTAGTCAGTTGCCCAAAAAGTGTGACAATCAGTCTTACCAAGTGGTATCGTATTACCCAGTATTAACTGGGTTGTGGAGGCCAGACATGCAGTGGCTCTATGTAAAATACTGGTACTCAGCTGCATCCGGTTAGACTGGAAGCCAACCCCAACATAGTTGGGAAAAGGCTAGGCAGATGATGGTGACCTGTTCCTAAAGACAAACTGTGGTTTTGTGGGACATAGTTTTATATTATATGAACTTATAAGTAAAGAACACAGAAATACTTTGGACAGTAAAAGGTATTCTGTTATTTCCTCTTCTATCTATACATATAATAAAAGAGTAAAAAAGCTGTGTCTGTACATTGAATATATTTAAAAAATAATAATTGAAGGGGGTTTAGAAACAGTAATAGAGTACGAATCCAAAAAAAAAAGTATGTCTGTTTGTCTGTTTGTTTGTACACGCTAATCTTCGGAAGTACTGGACGGATTTGAATGATTTTTTTTTCGTTGTATAGATATTATGTCTGGGCAACATATAGGCTATAATTTATCTTGGAAACCTGAACACCTGATGTAGAACCGCAACAGACCAGCTAAACTATAAGAGATACAAAAATGACACCATAGCAAAAATTGTTCCACGTGATGAGCATTTTCTGCTGAGAGAATAAATTTGAAGATCTGGAACACCTGATGTGGAACTCCAAGAGCCCAGTTATACCATAACACATATAGGAATGACGTCTTAGCAAAAGTTATTCAATCTGATGAGCACTCTCTGTTGACTTATAAAAATCGAAGATCTGGGACACCTGTCGTGGAACTCCAATAGCCCAGCTACACCATAACACACATAGGAATGACGTCTTAGCAAAAGTTGTTCAATTTGATAAGCACTCTCTGTTGATTTATAAAAATCGAAGATCTGGGACACCTATTGTGGAACTCCAAGAGCCCAGCTACACCATAACACATATGGGAATGACGTCTTAGCAAAAGTTGTTCGGTCTGATGGGCATTTCCTGTTGACTTATAAAAAATCGAAGATCAGAAACATCTGATGTGAAAATTATTGCAAAGCTATAACTAATTTCACTGTATAATAAAATTATAAAATAACAAAAACTGGGAGTACCTCCACGCGGTTAAGGCGGTAACTCTACTGACCAAAACTCATTTTATCGAATACTAGCGGACGTCCCGCGGTTTCACCCGCATAGTTCCCGTTCCCGTGGGAGTACGGGGATAAAATATATCCTATGTTACTCGTGGATAATGTAGCTTTCGAATGGTGAAAGAATTTTTAAAAACGGTCCAGTAGTTTTTAAGCCTATTCATTACAACCAAACAAACAAACAAACAAACAAAGTTTTCCTCTTTATAATATTAGTGTAGAAATATGTGACCGTGTGCTTATGTTATTTGAGTGTTTAATTTCCTTTTCCATTTATCTTCGTGACTCGGTAGCCTACCCGGTAACGCAGGGCACTTAGATTTTAATTGATCAGGTATCTTCACAACAAAACTATAACCATGCCTAGAAAGAGGTCAAACCTTTCCCAATGTTCCAAAGGAGCTAAAAGATTGAGGATCATAAGATCCCAAGAATCTATCGAAGAGCGTCAGGAGAGACTCGATGCTGTTCGAGAACATCAGGCTGCAACTCGCTCCGTGGAAACCTCTTCCGATCGCGAAGCGTGCGTTCTCAGCAAATTTACGCATCTACATCCAGGTCTCTAGAGACCAGTGAAGAATAGATGCCTGACTGCGTTCACGGATAGAGAATTGCGCTTGAGTTCTCAGCGTATTCGCACGTCTACTAACAGGTCTTTTGAAACGAGCGATGAACGTGATGCGCGACTAACTGCTGCTCGAGATTATCATACATTACCCCAAACACGCACACAACAAAATATTCATAATCAGTTAGAATGTGAGAGAGAAAGAACATTCTCTGAACAGAATGTCGATAACATCTGAAGAATCGGGTGTCTCTCAGGGCATGACGACCTTCCTTGGGTTGATAAGAAACGGATTCATTTACGTATACTCCTATGATTGAATACTCCACATATTCCGGAGGTATGGTTCAAGATTATACTTTTTGTGAAGCTGTTAAATGGCAAAAAGAACCAAACGGTATGTGTTGCTCAGGTGGTAAAGATCCGTTATTTTCCCGTCCCTGGGCTCTTAGAATTCGACGTTTCAGATCTTCGATTTTGACAAACCCGGTGTCGCTGGCAAAAGCAACAGGATCCGCGTACGAAGTCGCGGGCAGAAGCTAGTATAAAATAATTCTTCACAATCGTACTTGGGAAAATCTACCTTATACACTACAAAAGCTAAATAAACAATTTTATGAATTCTTTAATAATTATTAACGAACTGACATCGCCAGCCCCTTATATTAGCATTCTTGGAATATCTGCCGGCCAGTAACGTTGGCATCTCATCAAAGTTGTGCATATGCAAATATGCAAGGTATTGCGCACTGAGGCGTTTAGTGTGACTGACAGGTTTACAGGAATGGTGGATAAAAGCAAAGTAATCAGTTATGACTTTCCCTGAATTGGAAAACATATTCCACAAAATAATCCAAACGTTAGCACAAATTCAAGTATTTAATTGATTTGGTGGGCCTTGAGTTTCAGTATAGAGAAATATATTTTTCATTGTTCAATTCTTGAAAAGTCTATCCTATTTAAGTTTTTTATTGTGTAATGCATTTTAAACCCATTATTAACCATTCTCTTTGTGTTCAATTCTATAACAAACATGTCATAGTAATCCTAACTTCTATACATAATAAACTACATTATCTTAACTACATACATACATACAGAAATGATATCATCTACTCTCCAAATGTCCTCTGACATTTAGTATTCACAGATTATGCACTAATATTCACGCTCGAGTCATGAGCCAAGAATATTCTAGATATTGTCGACAATGACACAGTGTGTCGTGTTACTTATCCCTAGTAATAAAAAGAGGGAAACACAAACAATTAATTTTAATTAAAGAGATTAAAAATGTAGTAGGAAAACGACCTATCTATCTCACGCTTCACAGATGGTAATGTTAGTGGAAGTTTCACAATACTTGGTATGGCGTCAAGACAAGGCAACCTCCAGGGTCCAGCTCTGTAGAAAGGCGAGAAGAACAGCTTCACAGATCAGGCTTCAGGGTAGTTCTGCTGGAAGGGCATCGTGCAGTTCTCCGGATCGAGCCTCAGGGCTGTTCTGCGAGGCAAGTGCCAGGGCAGGCACGAAGACAACTCCGAAGATCGAGAGTAAGAGTCCCAGGCGAATCTGTTAGTTGGACATCCCCTGGGAAGTGTTGGGGCGCGTCAGGGTGTCAGCGCCACTAACACTGTTCACCTTTAGAGGGTGAACTCCGCGAATCTTGATATAGTTGGCTTTACAAACCCAAGCTTTTCTGCCAATCTGGTGTTTCTCACATGAGATTCCGTTGTAGACTGTCGGGAATGTGTCAGGAAATCCCTTTTATACCCAAAAAATCAGCAGTTTTTCTAGATCAGTTGTTTTATTTTAATTCTATACTTCTCTAGAGTTCTTTTTTTGATTTTAAAATCAAAAATGTGAGTTCTCTATACTTAAGTATAAAGTGTCTGAAACATGAATAAGTGTTATTGTGCAAAATCTGTCGAATTCGGTGTTAACGTTTGGTTTTAAAGCAATTCCTCAGTTGCAGCCACGGGGTCTGGTATTGGTGCCCAGTTGATGGTAAGTCATGAAGGCTTATTCCTTCATTCGTTCAGTTCACCACTCACAGCAATTGTCAATAACTTACTAACAGGTAACGGAAGCTACGAGACTTAGGCATATTAACTAACAGTTATATGTAAGTAAGTTTTACAACGCGGCCGTAAGAGTGGTTATAGTATAGCTAGCTCGTATTGGCTTACACGCGCCACATTTTGCATTTCAAAAACCGAATGCGCAAAACGCGCTCCTTTCGGCGAATTCGCGTGGGGACGCGTATCGCGCTTATACGAACTTATAAAAACGACAAGACACGAAGTTGCACTTGTAAAGGCGCGCGTAAACGCGTGTACACGCGCTCCCAAAATCGAGAATCTTTTAGTTCCATTCCTTACGTCGTACAATCCCAGATTCACAATCAATCATCAATAAATTCAACAGCCTAACAATATTACAAAAACTATTCACACAACATACGCAATAACTAACTCTCATGTTATTCAAATGTTTTGATATTGTTTCCGAGCTCGCAATTCTCAGTTCAAAATGAAATATCTCATGTCCATCAACTACCGGATATCAATATCGACTATCAACAATATATCGGACACGAATATCGGTGCATCGCCAACGTACCGAATATTGCCTGTAAAAAACAGGCGAGTAGGTAGGTACGAGTACAATGGAATCATGAAATATTCCACTCGTATCGCATGCTTCAAACACCTTTTTTACACGACATAGTCAAAAGGAAGTAGGTATAAGATTTTTATTTGAACATTTTCGTTTTAGGTATAAAGACCAATTATTAAAAAGTTCCCGAGACTCTCAAGATCTCCTTCTACTTATTAAAAATGTGCATTTTCATGCAAAATGAGTCCTTTTCGGTAACCTACAATATGTATGTGAGACGACATTATTTTAGACTTAAAGTCTAAATAAATATCGTCATAAATACCTCCCGAAATACAAACAGAAACTGTAATCTAGGACTACTCTTGCAAAAAAAATCATAACAGCATTATCATAGAACTCATTATATTTCAAGAAATCACTGGAACTCTCGAGTCATAACAACCGTCAGGATGACTTATAGAAACGCGCAACTAACAGATGAGACCGAAATCAGTGTCTATGAATAATGTGTAGAATCCTAGACGGGGCACAAACTAGTGTCTGATTAATGTCCCTCTCTTGCCCTGTTAACGAGGCTGTGGCGAGAGACGTGGAGATTGGAAAGGAGAGAGATATGGCAATATTGTTGAACTGAATTGAACGAAGCATACTTACAGGGTGTAAACAGACTCATGACGAAGCTGTCAACCAATCATTATGTAACCTACAAAGTGTAGTCGACGGAGACCCTCTACGCGGTACTCCCATTTCTGTCTACGGGGTTTAGAAGAACCTAACTTACCTTACGTCGGGGTGCCGGTAAGTTTCGAATATGGGGGCAAAGATAATTTGTTCGTATGCATTTCACAATTTCACGGTTTCACTTCGACCGAAAAATAATGCGTCATATTATAAGCAGTATGTTCAGTTGACAATATTTCGAGAGTTTACAATCTCGCTAGACAGATTACAATCTAACGGGTATTACAATTTTACGGTGACATATCCATCACTCTTTTAGTCACATGTGATTTTTCCCTTCTCATCACATGTCCATATCGACACTAATCTTTATGCCATATTTGTGCATATTCTGAAGATACAAATTTGGCTTTTGTATAAAATATACAAAAGCCAAATTTGTATCTTCAGAAGCGAGACATAAATATGTCTCGCTTCTTTATTCAAAGTCTTTGATAGTTTTTTCTACCGTTTCTCTTCTAATGGAGCGTTTTAGTGCTGGCACGTGCTTTTAATAACAAAGTGAAGAATTTCTTTTCTTATTTTGCATTTACTTTAAAGTTTTACTACTCACCGCATACATATGTTTAATCTGGTTAACTGGAAACTTGAGAGCTTTTCTTAAAACTGTAGGTAACAAGGAAGAATATAATGCCCGTAATATCATCATAATGCATTTGTATTTTCATTATCTTTTGTTCTGAAACTTTTTAAACTAAATAAAACATGTAGATTTTGCTTTATCATCATCATTCATCTCTTTCATATGAAAAACTCTTACCGCCGTTTTCTATAACTTACTTAAGTATACTGTTGGTTAATGTGCCTTCTTCCGTAGATGTCGGTGTTTCTACCTGTCACTTCAATCACCGAAAAATCAAAGAAAGCTTTTCTGTGACGTTTTGTTTCAAACCGTCCATGGCAGAGTCGTCAAGGTCAACACAACAACAAGTATAATTAAATAGTCAA
This sequence comes from Xestia ashworthii, assembly GCA_950022955.1. NCBI lineage: Eukaryota > Metazoa > Arthropoda > Insecta > Lepidoptera > Noctuidae > Xestia > Xestia ashworthii. Next base: position 11,643,518 of record OX465570.1, on the reverse strand, counting down.
ACGATCTTACCTTTAAGTGAAGTTCGACGGTAATTATGCTTGTTGTTGTGTTGATTAGTCCCACCCGACCCAGACTTTCCATGCTATATAGTTATATGAGCATGAACTCTATGTTGTAAAACCAATAAATCGCTATGAACTTAATGAAGATATGTAATAGAGTCGGTTGGCAACACCATGGGGTTGCGTTCAGGAATAAGTTTTTTCTCTTTAAAATGTATGTGACGTAGAGTAAAGCCGAGACTAGACAGAAATAACAACAATAACGTTAACTTTCTGTTGCTAATTACTAACGAATAAATTCGGTTGCAATAGTGATGCTTGCGAGTAACGAAAGTGTCTATATCCTAGATGCGTTTCTCGTAAGCATAATTATTGCAACCGAATTTATTCGTTAGTAATAAGCGATCAAAGTTAGCGATTTTGTCGTTATCTCTGTCGAAACTGCCGGGGCCAGATAGCAGAAAGTTTAACAGACAGAGATAGCAACCTACCGAAACCAGCTAGTAAGTTATTGAAAATGACCGTATAATGGTGCAACCACACCGCAGTTACTTTTAGTGGAGCAACGTTGATCATCATCCGATAACAAGAAGTTATTTAATATTATCATATGTTGCCGTGTTAGTTAGTATACAGGGTGAAATTTCTCAATGCCACCTGGAGGGAAAGTTTTCCAAATACTGAAAATAGAAAATATTACTTAAAGGAAACATTCCTTTGTTTTTAAAAAGAAATAAATCTGCATTCACAGATTTTCGAAAATTCGCTTTCCACACTTTCTAGTCCCATGTAATAGAAGAGCCAGATATTAATAGGCGTCAGTTAATAGTTAAACACCGTGTATACTGATTTTCGAAAGGCTTTCGACAACGTAGACCACAAACTGCCTTTGGACAAAATTGCCTTCAACGGCATTAGAGGCAATCTGCTCAAATGGTTTGTGTCATACATATTCCACAGAACACAGAAAGTTGTCAACAATTGATACGAGTCCGATTACACAGTTGTTGAATCTGGTGTGCCCAAGGTTCAGTTTTGGGTCCTTTATTGTTTATCTTGTTTATTAACGACATAAAGTCCTGTATAGTTAACTCTACATTCCTCATGTACGCCGATGACATCCTGTACAAGTATGCAGGACAAGATGATAAGAGACAAGATGACCAACGAAGACATTCGCAATATTGTCTTCAGAACAAACTTTATCTCAGTTTACCAAAATGTCACTATATTTCTATTACCAAAAATAAAGCAAGTATTAAATGTCTTTACACACTACGAGTAAATGACATAAACTTGAATAAAACTGATTGCTAAACTACGCGGATCTGATGAAATAATACAACATTCTAAACTTGGAGCACAGGCGTACACTGCTGATGGTTAGGATGCTGTATGGCATATGCAATAATAGGTTTAACTGTATGGAATTCTCAAATAAACTAGATTATGTAGTACCTAGAACTGTTCATCGACGAGAAGTGCGAGTAACCCGCTTATTCTACACAGATAAGTGTAGAACAAATGCTGGGGAGAGAGCTCCACTCCACTGATTATTAGAAACGTACAAATTACATTTTATAAATTTGGATAATTTCGCTCTTAAAACAAATTTTGAAAATTTGCTTCTGATTTTCTGAATTACTTTCTGGTCATCTAAGAAAGGATTTTCTGAAATTATACCACTAAGGGGGTGAAAAGGTAGGAGGCAAAGTTTGTATGGGAAAATGTGATTCCTTGGTCCAATCACTTCAAATTTTGCTATCAACAAAATTAACAGAATTGATGGACGCGTTTCGTTTTGCACGTAAATTAATTTCAATGCATATCTTAGGAGATACACCGCTTTAAATAACTCAAACTAATAATTTTATAAAACAGTTAATAAATTCGATATGAAAACTTCAGAGTTCATTGTAGAAATCATATAACATTAGTCGTTTGTTTTTCTATACTGTTATCGTCCATTAGTATATTGTTGTAAGCCACAAAGGAATGTTGATAGAGATTGGCCCCTAGCGTTTTTGTTGATTAATCAAAGATAATTTGCCGGTACCTTTACCAGATTAATTCCCTTTGTGTACAGTCAGGTTAATTTTATTCAAATTATTATAGGCACACAATATGATATCACTCTAGTCATTTCCCAAAGGAGTAGGCAAAATCTCGAAAATAATAAAATTTTATGTTTTAAATCGTAGGTAACGAGAATAGAAATACTTCATTTTACACCAAAATTGTTTTAGAATATCGTTAATTAATTCTATGGTTACAATGGCAATTTTTTATGCAGCATTACCGCATTGACTGCGAACTTATCGTCATAAATCTGGTTGAAATTCCTGGAGTTACAAATGTAAGCACTTTACCCGATCCAGGAAGCGATCTAACGACCCCACTTATGGCAAAAAATAAAATGTTCTGTACCTACTGTAATATCAAAATTTTAATACGATTCTCACTTTCTGCCAATAATATTAAATCGCTTTACATAATGAGCACGCAAACTGTATAACAATGCATCAGCTGTCTTCAACACAATAGTATAATGTTTGCCAAATTGGAATTGTTCCACAAAATTTCGCTTTTCAAACAAATCCGTGTCTGTTTCGGGTCATTAGATATTATTTGACGTATCGGAGGTCGACAGCCGTCCATTGTGTTGGAAAGCCCTCAAATTGATGGCCTCGTGAAGTGACCTTGATCGGGGGTAATTAGGAATATCACGTTAGAATTTTCCTCCTTATTCCATAGCTTGAATGGGATGAGATGACCTTGTGGTACCGGCTTGGTGATACGCAAAAATGTGAACAAAAGATTGGTTTGAATGTCAGTAGGTGGTATATTTTTCCTTTATTATTTTTTGGTATCACTTGCCACCGAAAAGGAATCGACTGTCTTTGTATAGATGTCGTAGCCAATTCGTATAACACGCTGTATTACATAATGGCGCACCGGATTGTAAAACGTCGCCGTTATGTAATGCGGCGTCGTCGTCACGTTCAGCCGGATTGTAGTGGCAATACGTTCGACAAAGTGTATGTGGCGTCCGATGTTTAGCCATATTGTAAAACGGCCGAATAAAATACTGAAAATTCCGAAAATAAGGCGTAATAGACGTATCCCTGCTACGCGGGGCTCCTATTTCTGTCTGCAGGGTTTAAAGTAACCTAACATTACCTATCCTCGGGTGCCCTAAGTTCCGAGCTCGCTTCACTCGCTTTAAAAGCGGCGTTTCGACGCACGCGTGGCACGTTTACGCCGCTTTGACGAACGCGAAATGCTCATTCAGTGCGGCGTACTTTACTTCAGCCGAATTGTAATCCGGCTGAACGTGACGACGCCACATTATATAACGGCGACGACGTTATACAATCCGGTGCGCCATTATGTAAGACGGCGTGATCTACGATTTGGCTGCGACATAGACATAATTATGATTAGGAGGGACGAATCGCATGTGAGTAAAAGAGCGATTGAATATAAATGTTGATGGATGGTGTAATGTTTGTGTTTTTGTACTTACGTTTTTGACTGTTGTTATCCAAAATTTTATCATACGTTCTTTCCGATGCATAGCCTTTATGCGGTGGCTTAGCATGCCTTTTCCGCCTATTAATTCGTATTATTTAAAGCTTTCTGTATATTTTATCTTTTAAATCTTTGTTTACTTTTGTGATGTCAGATAATGACAATGACAAGCTAGTTTTCTCTTTTATATAAGCTGTAACTAGGAGTTGTAGATTGTATACATTTGATGTTAGAGCTTCTTTGTAACCATTTTTATTCTTCTATGTTCTAGAACATTATAAAATTCATAATTGCATGATGATGGGAAGTCGAGCCTGAAAATTCAGTCTGCGTTTGGACCACGAGCCGGCAACAAGCTGGGACTTCCTCTAAACTACGTGTATTATTGGATGTGGTCATTAAGCCGGCGACATCTAGCCCTGGCGTCATATTGAAGACCTGACATCCATGAAAAGCCACAACTACTACTGCTGCTACTACTGCTGGTGCTGCTACTCCTACATCTCCTACTACTGAGAACCTGGACACGGAGAGCAGGTGAGCCTCGACCCTCGAACCCTCGCAAGATTGGTGTCTGCGTGCGCGCCTGTCACTGCGGCAAGCGGTTTCTGCCAGCTGCGAGCTTCGGACCTGGACCTGGACCTTTATCACCACGTTACCTCGGCTTCCCTTGTCTTATTAAACCATCATTTCATATCTTGCCATTTTTCTTTCTAACTTATCAATGCGACCTTACATTTTCCTACCCAGAAAAATGTAACGTTAGAATGGAGAGGAAGAGGAAGAGGAAGACTAAGGAAACGATGGATGGATTGTGTGAGGAATAATATGAAAGAACAAATGATAGTGTGACCAATGACAGAGTAGAATTCAAGTTTAATTATACAGAACCCGCCGACCGTGTCGGCAACTTTCGTTCGCATTGAATTGACATGCTGCCGGCCAACGGGCGGCTTTAGTGTGCCTACATCCTGACCAAACACCTTTACTAAAAAATCTATAACAATTACGAAAACAACAATACCGACTTTTTTAAAAAACTTGTGAAGTATGCAAATGATAAACAACAGCTGCATATTAAAAAAACTGCTATTCAAAGACACATTCAAAGCACGATAATAATTTTCTCTGACACTAACACTGACAGTGAGTGCATGGTTCTAAATTAATTCTGACATCATTAACAGTCTACACGAATCAACACTTACATTATTTACTGCAGCATAAAACGAACAAGCTTACTCCGTGTGCTATGCGGCGAGCTATCATTTCATCTTCATAAATTCAGAGTTTCTTTTAAGGCGCTTAGACGAGCTAAATTAGCAACTCTATTTGTGGTGGTTCAAACTTCGTTTGAAATGCTGTTAGAATAAAGTTCTAATCAGCTTGCACTACAAAGTGGTTGTTACGTCAGCCACTGCGGGCCAAATAGCGCGAAATGAGTGGTTTCGATCGATTTACAAAAAAACTATTGATTGGATTAAAAAACTAAAACAGTATCATGATAATATATTGCTTGTAGAATTATTTGCCATAAAATCAGAATGATCGCATGCATATTAGTATGTTTTGTTATTGTTTGAAATATATTTTTAGAGGTAAGTTCGTGATTTCTTTTTATCGAGCCAAATTAATTGTATTATGTTTTCAAAACAGTATCATGCTAGCATATATCCTGAAGAATATCATATATTTTTCTGGTCTTGTTTATAGCAGTGAATCATATACTTTTAGTAATTAATAAACTAGCGTTTAGCTCGTGTAATCGCCTTAAGAGGCTGACAACATCTAATTGATGTTATCTAAGCAGTTTTTTAATAAAAACTACTTGTTCTAGCACAACAAAAAAATACATGTTCATATTCATTATATTTCCAAGACCATGGACGGACTTGATACATAATTGGACGAGATTGGCTCCATAGAAAATAATTGTAAAGAGTGGTCTATAAAATCATGATAACGGTTCTTAATTTTTGTGTGTGTCTATAATTTGTTGACGTTTGGGCCTGCAATTAAAAACACAAAGTCATCATCCACTCTTTTTTTAAACTCAAACTCAAACTCACTCAAACTCAAATCATTTATTTCAATTAGACCATTACGGCACTTTTGAATGTCAAAAATACAAAACTAAATCAAAGCTACAGTCACAGTCACAAGGCATAATAACTTGAGAAAGTACTGTAGTTGCCCATTCCCTAGCGTAGATCTCTATGGAGAAGAACGGGCAAGAAACTCCATGGACACTCTTTTAAATCAAAATATTGTTACAAAATCTTGGTTACATCATTCATGTTGTGATTATAGATATATGTGAGAACGATGTAGACAGACGTGCACATTAAGAGCGTCCAGAGAAAAGATGAAATCAACAAATTAAAAAATAAATAAATTAAAATTAACCGTGGCAGCCGAGAGTTGACCAGTCTCAATAGACAGCGCCCGTTCACGAACATGACGCATGTATCAGCACCATTCAGCTCAACCATATTGAAGGGAACTAAATGACCCGACACACCCGCCACCATCACCGAGACATTTGAGTGAGCATGACATTCTCTCAGCCGCCAAGGCTTATTCAAGTCAGAAAAAATAAAATAACTAGATGTAAATGGTGGCTTTACAGTACATAGTACTCACACATGCGCTATGAAGTTATATAATACTAATATATGGAATCTATACAATGCAACGATCTTTTTTACAATCTTCTGCAGCTTCCACAATAACTTGACTGGGAATCAATTAGTTTGCTCCTATGGTTGTGGAGCAGGACCGGCATTGAGCCAAGCATTTTTATCATCAATGTAATCCACCAACTTATAATACGCTTGACTACATAGTGTGCGTTTTACACAAGATTTAAATTTCGTCTCATTCAGTTGTAGAATGTGGAGAGGTATTTTATTGTAACATTTTAAGCAGTACCCCATGAAAGAGGAATCTACTTTAGCAAGCCTGAAACCTGGCTGAACTAGTTGGTCCCTATTTCTAGTATTATAGTGGTGTCTGTCACCTCTTTTACTGAATAAATGCAGATTTTTCCTAACGTACATGATGTTTTCATAGATGTATTGACAAGGTACTGTCATGATATTAATTTCCTTAAACAGCTCTCTTAGAGAGTCGCGTCTACGTAAATCATATATGGCTCTGATGGCTCTTTTCTGCAGAATAAATATAGACTCGATGTCTGCAGCCCGTCCCCATAGTAAAATACCGTATGACATGATACTATGAAAATAACTAAAATAAACTATCCTCGCGGTATCAACATCGGTAAATTGACGGATTTTTCTAACAGCATATGCTGCTGAGCTTAGGCGTCCTGCAAGAGATGTTAAATGAGGGCCCCATTGTAGCCTTGAATCGAGCGCGATTCCCAAGAAAATCGTTTTATCGACAAATTCTAGTTTCTCTTGATTTAATACTATGTCACAATCACTACTTTTGACATTTGGTAGAGCAAATCTGATGCACTTAGTTTTTTTCCCATTTAGAACTAAATTATTTACAGTAAACCAATTATGAACCTGCAGTAGGGCGTTATTTACGTCGTCAAGATTAGTGGCACGTCTGTTTATCCTAAATATTAAAGAAGTATCGTCTGCAAACAACACCATTTGCGGGTGATTGTTAAATAAATGGGGTAAGTCATTAATATAAACTAAAAAGAGGAAGGGACCCAATATCGAACCTTGTGGTACACCCATTTCTACTTTTAAACCCATTGAATTGACACCATTGATTTGTACCTGCTGCTGTCTATCACTCAAATACGATTTTACTAAGCTGAGCGCAAGTTTACCTAAACCGTAATGCTCAAGTTTCAAGATCAGGGTTTCGTGATTTACGCAATCAAATGCCTTCGAAAGGTCACAGAAGATTCCTATGGCATCTTGTGCCTCTTCCCACGCAGTAAATATGTGTTTTAATAAAGTGACACCGGCGTCAGTTGTACAACGTCCTTTGGTGAAACCATACTGTTGCTCGTGTAATATTTTATTGTTGTTAAAATGGTGAAGCATTTGATTGAGCATTATCTTTTCAAACACCTTGCTGAAAACTGGCAACACGGATACGGGCCTATAGTTATTCGTGTCTTTACTGTCCCCGGATTTAAAAAGCGGTATTACCTTACTGAACTTCATTAGATCCGGAAAGACCCCTTGATCCACGCACAAATTAAATATTAAGGCTAAATACGGAGCTACAGTCTCAATAATTGAGGTACAAACTTTGATAGACAAACCCCATAGATCTTCAGTTAATTTGATCTTGATTTGCTTAAAAGCTTTTAAGACTGTTATGGGGTTAATATGCTGAAATTTAAATTCATTTGGACAGGCTGAAACGTTTGCTTTCAGTAAATCAATAGAAAGCAAGGGACAAGAGTTTAAGGTTTCTGTAGTTTTAATTGGGATACTAGTAAAGAAATTTACAAATTCATGAGCAACTTCACTGTTGGAGCTGACAAGGCCACGTGAGGTCTCTAGTGTTAAGTCATTACTTTGTTTTTTATTTCTATTTGTTTCGCTGTTGATTATTTTCCAAACCGTCTTTATTTTATTTTCGGCTGATTTAATCTTTTTGCTAATGAATAAAGATTTGGCTACCTTGCAAGTGGTTTTAAAAATTTTCGAGTAAGTAGCTACATATTTATTAAAAGATTCTGTTTTGATGTAAGGCTTAAGGCCGTACAACTCAAACAATCGTTCCCTACTTTTCCTAATACCCTGTGTTGCCCAGTCACTGAAAATAAACTTTGGGCCAATAGTTTTAGTTTTCTTTTTTAAAGTGTTATTGAACTCAGTGTGCACTACCGAAAAGAATTCTTCATACAATTCATTTACATTGTTTCTAATATGGCCTGGTATATTTAGCTTGCTAATTAAATTATTATTCAACTTTTCTAAATTGCTGGGTGTTATTTGTCTGGTTTGAATCTGAATTTTTTGTAATTGTTTATTGTACGCGAAAGCAACTGTCTGCCCGCTGTGATCTGAAGGAAGGTAATTTACGATAGATTTATCTATGTAGTCGCAGCAACAAAACACATTATCAATACATGTAGCAGTATTTGTAGTAATTCGGGTTGGTTCTGAAAAAACGTTTGACAAATTAAATGATTTAAAAAGACTTAAAAATCTACTGCTATTTACATTATTCTCTAAGATATTAACATTGAAGTCACCACAGATAATTATTGGTTTATTACCAGTTACAAGTTTTGCTAAAGCATCTTCCATTACTGACTCAAAGATAGAGTAGTTCAGATAATTTGGGGGTCTGTAAACGCACACTATTATATGCTTATCAAGCTCAACACAAGACAATTCAATGCTATGTTCGACCGATAGATCGACTATATCATTTCGAGACTTAGATTTAATACAATTGTTAACTAAGATTAAGGAACCCCCTCGCATCTTAGATTTTCGGTTAAAGCAACTTCCCACGTTGTAGTTATCATAATTTATTTGCATTGATTCATAATCTTTCATCCAATGTTCGGTAAAACAAATAACATCAAACTTGGTTTTTTCTAAAAACAATTCTATCTCTAATTGTTTGGATGAAAATCCCTGAATATTCTGGTGAAATAATTTCAAGGTATTCTGCTCAGCTCCTTTTTTACAAATAGTTGATGGAGAGCTAGAAGATATCGGTTTATCTAAATTGTCTCTATTACCTTCTATTGTCTTACTGACTAGTTTAAATCTAAGCTAAAATGTGTATAATTACAATTAGTATAATTACTAATTTCCGTGGAACTATTTACATAAGACTGCGACATACAACATATGTCTGAGTTTATATTAAAAGCTAATAGCCTCGCTATTTGACGTCTAAAACTAATCGGTAGATATGCATTATTCCTCGTTGACTTTAATTTCTGAACGAAACTGTTGGTGTCAAAAAACACCAACTTGTCACAATAGTGACTTAGTAAATGCATGTGATTATTAAGTTTATGAATATAATGATTTTGCCTGCTTGACAACTTCTCAAAGTATGGAAAGGCACAAAGAATTATTTTCCTACAATTTAGTTGCAACAGTTGAGTGACATTGTCAGTGATATCATCAATTTTTACGTTAAGACTATTCCCAACAAATACAGTTAATATAGCATTAGGATCTAAATCCTTCCGAGTTATGGATGTCATTATTTGGTTGTAAGAAGCCTGAGGTGCACAATAATTTTGGGAAGAATGACTCAGATTGTTACTTATTAATTTTCCTAATCCTATTCCGATACTGTCTGTAAACATAATGGAGCAACCACACTGTGAACTACTAGAAAGGGGAGAACTACTTTCTGTTTGTCCTATAGGTATAGAACCTTGTACAATGAGCGGTGAATTTTCAATGGGGATACAGCCCGGAACACTGCCCAACCGGGTCGGGTCCTCCGTTACCTCAGGCAGGACAGTGTCCGGGCTGGATTCCCCTTGTGATGTACATTGAGTGTTTTCGATGGTCATCATGTCTACATAGTCTGCATTACCATTTACTAACTCGTTTGCAGCAAGTATATGTTCCTTAATTTGTTTCTGTGAATTTACATACTTAGAATAACATAATTTTAGTTGACACTCTAAAACTTGAATTTCTGACTGTAAGTGTTGAGTGTCTGTTTCATAAAACTTCTTACTGTCCTCTAATTTAATTTGATAATTATTTAACTTTTTAATCAGAAAAACACGTTCTTTTCTTAGTTTTATATTGTTGGAACTATGTTTTTGTTGTTTTTTAAATTTATTGCATTTCTTTATTATTCTATTCAGTTTTGCATATTTTTTTATTTTATTTTGGCTTACTTTATAACTGCTGCAGTTATATTTCAGAATAGAATCTTCAGTTAGATCTATTGTTGTTAAGGAATGTGGGTTGCAATTTGAATTTAATAATTGATTATATAGGTGATCTGTTTCCCTAAACTGAGTACATTCTCTTTGTTTCTGAAACTCAATAATTTGTTTATTGGCATGAAGCAGTTCATCTTCTAAGTCCCTAACCTTACATAAAGCCGTTTCATAATAGTTACTGCAGTCGTTGAAACCATCTGTGACCACCCGCAGTTTGTCCCGTTCATCGACAACATCCATGTATTGTTGGTGCAGGTCCACTAGCTCACGTTTCAAGCTTGTGTTTTTGAGAATGACCTTCTCAATTTCGATCTCATGTTCCTCTCTATCCAATAACAGCTGTTGACATTTGCTGTTAGATGCCTTAAGTTCATCAAGGGCCGTTCTCAACTTAGCCTGCAACTCCTGGGTAGTAGCCTTACGGGTCATCACAGGCATGGTTTCAGGCAAATGAACTGAAAGTAGAAGTACAAAGAATGGTGAGAACTAATTGGATGGACAAAATCAGGAAAGCTAGAAATGAAAGGTGAAAGTGAGAATAGAGTAGAATATGTGATTAATAGACTGGTAACTGAAGTAGGCTTATGAGTCTTACACAAAATACTTCAATAAGAAGATTAGATCAAGTTGAAATTTACATTGATTTACATAAGTCTTTTACTTTTTCTTATTGTGGGTAGGACTCTTGGCTTAAAATTATTGGACCTAATTGACTAAATAATGCTAAAATTTAATAAAGAAAAAGCAATCTATTGTTTTGTTTTTAGTTTTAAATAGATAGAAAGTTACTTCATTAACTTATTACAAACTGCACAACTACTTATTATTTAACAAGTGATAACTGACACTGAACCTATGTTCAACTATAAAGGAGTGCCAGATTAATCAGAATAATGATTTTAGTTTAACCAAAGTGAGCTTATACATTAAAAGGAAACAATTATACTCCCCAGATTGATCCACAGGAACATCAGCTGTTCTTGATATATGTTACCGGTTGAGGTAGGCAACCAAACACTATGTTTTATGGCGTATTTTTCCGTGAAAACAATAATCCTGGGTATTTGCACGCTTAGTAGTCATTTAATTACAATAATACAAGATTTTAACACTTAAAAAATAATTAAAACTAATTTTAAATTACAGAGCGAAATTTAGACATGTCACTCAACCAGTGTTGCCAAAAAAAAAAAAACACTAATTATTTATTATTAATTACACTAATTATTTATTATTATCTTCTAAAACCTGGCCGCCCAGCAAAAATGGGCTCTCGTTTACTTCGATACTAATAGATAGTGTGCGCGCATTTTGGTGTTGACAGCCCCTTAAGAGGCCTATCACAATTCTTCTTGTTTTTGAGAGTTTTTAGAGTCAACTCTCAAATACAAGAAAAAATGTGATATTTATTTAGAACACTCCCGAGAGAAATAATCAAACTACTCGTATCTCGGGCTATTTATTTTCTTAATTTTATTGCCACAATATATCTACACCATAATCACACATCTACACTGAGATTTTTGATGTGTGGTTTAGATATGGCCACAATTTTTTTTAATAATTGCCCACAATTTGTGACACAAAGTTTGACTCTAAAAACACTCAAATACAAGATATATTGTAATAGCCCTCTTGAAGTAATAAATATAATAAAGTAATAAATAACATTCTTTGCTTGTTTTTTGAAAAGGAAATCTATGGAAAATATCATTGATAGGTACTCTATTGCCTAGTGACATAGAATTTTACATCATGATAAATAAATAAATAACTGATGCCATGTGGACTGAAATCGCAGGAACAAGTTGAAGTTGTTGTTGTTGTTGAGTTTGTTGAATAAGATCAAAGAAAAATATACAGAAGATGACTGGAATATATCCAACATACTTGCAGGGATTACAAGCTGAAGTGGCAGTGAGCTGACAAAGGGAAAGAAAAAGAAGAAATTATGATAAAAGATTTATCCTAAAAGTGCTATGGGAACGATGATGGATGACTGATTGTGAAAATAAAATATCCATGAAAGTGTAGCGATGTACAAATACATCATCTGCCTAGCCTTTTCCTAACTATGTTGGGGTCGGCTTCCAGTCTAACCGAATGCAGCTGAATACCAGTATTTTACATGGAGCGACTGCCTATCTGACCTCCACAACCCAGTTAATACTGGGATATACGATACCACTTGGTAAGACTGCTTGTCAGACTTTTTGGGCCACTGACTACCTGTAACGACTGTCAAAGATGGACAAATGACAGCCGGGACCAACAGCTTAACGTGCTTTCCGAGGCACGGAGGAAACTCGGTATGTAAGGGTGGTCACCCATCCACAGACCAACCTAGGCAAGCACGGCTTAACCTAACGATCGATCCGAGTGGCTGTTAATATTTAGCCACGAGCAGCTCCATGCGAGTGAGCGATGTACAAATCCACAAACCTTTTATTATTTCAGAAGTACATCAAAAATAAGTCTCTCTACACGAGGGTAGGTACTGTGTCTGCATATCTCTTTTAGACAAAATGTTCATTTCTTCATCGTCCTTGCATTGGAAAAATACTCTTGGAAAATATTCTAAATTCTCAGTATTTTTTTTTTAAAAGCCAAGTGTTAATATAGGTCCTACACACTATTTTGTTGATTTTGCTAAACCCAAATGCTTAGTTAAACATTTACAAAACTGGTATGGTATTATTAACTCATTAGAATTTTACAATTCTAATAATAAATAATACCATTCCAGTTAACGTTTCTACGTATCTGATACCTTATTACAAAAACCGGCCAAGAGCGTTTCGGGCCACGCTCAGTGTTGGGTTCCGTAGTTTCCCGTCCGTCACAATAAGTGTTCAATCCAATCCGATTTTAATCATTCATTCTTTGTTTGAAAAAAGATACGTTCAGGATAATAAAATATGTAAACGAAGTTAAAAAAAATGCTTGCATATACGATTATACTACAAACTTAGTCCAGAGATTATTTTGTACAACTTTTTGTGTTTTTTGTACAAAAACTTGTTTCCATCCAAGTTCAAAATAATTTTCCTAGAAAGTCCTTATAATGTTCTACTTTTCAGATTTTTTTCATATTTTCTAAACTTATGGTTCAAAAGTTAGAGGGGGGGGGGGGGATACACATTGTTTTTTTTACTTTTGGAGCGATTATTTCTGAAATTATTGACATTATCAAAAAATGATTTTAGTAAACCCCTAGATAAGATAAGATAATATTTATTTGCTAAACATGTGTCATACATACAAGGAAATACATGCATGCAAGATGGTAACAACAACAACATTATTAGGTACAGCATGTTTGCCACATGATGTGACGTGCAAATGTCCAGAAGTGTTCATTGTGTGTCATTTTTAAATACCTTTCCAACAATATATCACACGTTAGGGTTGAAATTTAAAAAAAAATCACTTCCCACTTTACATACACACTTTACTTTTTTTTTTTAATTTTTATTTTACCACTTTGTCGGCGTGATTGATACACATATTGGTACCAAATTTCAGCTTTCTAGTGCTAACGGTCACAGAGATTAAGCGAGGACGGACAGACGGACAGACAGACATGGCGAAACTATAAGGGTTCCTAGTTGACTACGGAACCCTAAAAAACCACATCGGTTAAAATTACAAACAGGTTTCGTAAAACGATCGATTATACGAATCGAGACATGTAATATTCACTGATTTTGTTTCGTAAAATAAGGATTATGTTTATGTTTTCACAACTTATTTACAAATACATCATCTGCCAAAGATACTTAGACAAGTATCGTATGTTCTAAGCAAATTATGGGGTAAAATATACGAAACAGATTTACTAAAAAATACTATAGTGTGAATATTACATGACTAGTTTCGTAGAATCGATCGATTTTAAACTGATTTGTAAATTATATTATAACCTATAATAATAAAATACCTATAATATAATTTACAAATCAGTTTAAAATCGATCGATTCTACGAAACTAGTCATGTAATATTCACACTATAGTATTTTTTAGTAAATCTGTTTCGTATATTTTACCCCATAATTTGCTTAGAACATACGATACTTGTGTAAGCACGTGTCATTTTATGCCTCTTAGTGTGTTATTTTATATCACATTATTTGTTGTTAAATAATTAAAGAATATTTACTACCTAAAATCTTAATTTAAATTCAAATAGTATTAAAATAAGTTTAACTGCCAAGCTCGCAATCATGGCGCCATCCCCACTATTATTGTATAAAAGAGCATGCCGCCATCATTGCGAGCTCAGTTTGTGTGCGACGTTCCTGGAGTTAACATCTTTTATCGGTAAGTTGATTTTGTAGTATTTATTTTTGATGATGTTTAAGTTGATATGTTTTAATGATGGTTATTTAATATATATTAATGTATGTTGATGAATATAAATATTTAAAGATGGTTATAAAGGTAATTATTGCATTTTTGTTATAAATAAAACAAAGTATAATATCAAACTACCCTTTTATTTTACAATTCAGAAGTGGGATTAGTAGCTCATTCTAATATGTGTATTTTTTTTCTTCTCTTTTTCGGTCGAGAACATGGATAGACAAAGAGTGCTTACCTCTCCAATTTTGGAGAGTGTACAAGTGCAATCAATCGAAAGTGCAGATGATCATAGGCACCATCACTCGTTGAAGCAGCAATCACAAGGTTCAAGACTGAGTATGCAGCAGATGCGAGGCCGCGTGACGGACCCGATTTGCCATATACCCAGCAACAGTCGATCGCGCAGCCCTTTGCGCAGTAGCCCGCAGTGCAGTAGGCAGCTGCGCAATAGCCAGCGGCGCAGCAGCCCGAGGCGCAGCAGTCCGAGGCGCAGCAGCCCGAGGCGCAGCAGCCCGAGGCGCAGCAGCCCGAGGCGCAGCAGCCCGAGGCGCAGCAGCCCGAGGCGCAGCAGCCCGAGGCACAGCAGCCAGCGGCGCAGCAGCCAGCGGCGCAGCAGCCAGCGGCGCAGCAGCCCGAGGCGCAGCAGCCAGCGGCGCAGCAGCCCGAGGCGCAGCAGCCAGCGGCGCAGCAGCCAGCGGCGCAGCAGCCCGAGGCGCAGCAGCCAGCGGCGCAGCAGCCAGCGGCGCAGCAGCCCGAGGCGCAGCAGCCCGAGGCGCAGCAGCCCGAGGCGCAGCAGCCCGAGGCGCAGCAGCCAGCGGCGCAGCAGCCCGAGGCGCAGCAGCCAGCGGCGCAGCAGCCCGAGGCGCAGCAGCCCGAGGCGCAGCAGCCCGAGGCGCAGCAGCCCGAGGCACAGCAGCCAGCGGCGCAGCAGCCCACAACGAGGCACGAATAGCAACGTGCATCATCTCGCAGCAGCAAATCAAGGAACTACAGGTAACACTGCTGCTTCTAACGGAGGCAGTGGTGATTTAAATATTTTAGTACAGGCGTTGAGGTCACTTGTTCCGGGTCATGAAAACATAGGCTCTTTCAACAATACTATACCCGAGTTTGATCCTGCAAGAAAAGAGCAAACGATGGGTATGTGGTTGCACAAAGTGAATGAGTGTGCCGCCATTTATTCATGGAATGAAAAACAAATAGTGCATTTTGCACTTTGTAAACTTCAAGGCATTGCAAAACGTTGGTATGAAGGATTACCATCGGTGCTCTTTTCTTGGAACGAATGGCAGACAAAATTAATGTCGGCTTTTCCCTCGGAAGAGAATTATGGTCAAATGTTAGCTGATATGCTGTCTAGGCGCGCACGCTACGGAGATTCTCTTGAAGATTATTTTTACGATAAAATTACTCTTATTAACCGATGTAGTATAACTGGTAAACGAGCAGTAGAATGTGTTCTACACGGCATAGATGATCGCGCAGTTAGGTTAGGTGCCGAAGCAGCTCAGTATGATGACTTGGATAAATTGCTCACTTATTTAAGAAATTCAAGAAGTATAAAACAAAATTCTGACCGTAAATCTAATCTAAATAAAAATCAGCCTGTTACAAACTCGTCGGATAATAAAACAAAGAATCCAAGCGCCAAAGACAGAGTCCTTCGTTGCAATAACTGTAAACAGGAAGGTCACTTTGTAAGTCAATGTACTCAACCAATCAAAAAGTGCACTAAATGTATGAAGGTTGGTCATGAGGCGGAAAATTGTTATTCAAAAATAATTCCAGCTCAAAAATCAGTTAACAGAGTAGATATCAATAGTGCAATTTCAGATAAATATTTTAAAACTGTGCGAGTTAACGACATAGAAATGAATTCCTTTGTTGATCTTGGTAGTGAATGCTCGATGCTTAAACAATCTGAATTGTCCAAATTGGGGAATGTAGAGGTAAACACAAGAGATCTGCCTATACTCAGAGGTTTTGGGAACTCTGTTGTGCATACATTGGGTAAGGTCAATACTCTAGTTGAAATTGATGGAGTCAAGGCTGAAGTTGAAATATTAATTGTTCCAGATTGTGTTATGCAGGTTCCCCTTATGATAGGACAAACCTTTACTGAACAACCTCATGTATTGATTAAGAAAACAAGTGAACATTTTGAAATTTTACAAAATTCTATCGATAATAACCAATACAAAAAAATAA
Organism: Xestia ashworthii; assembly: GCA_950022955.1. Taxonomy (NCBI): domain Eukaryota; kingdom Metazoa; phylum Arthropoda; class Insecta; order Lepidoptera; family Noctuidae; genus Xestia; species Xestia ashworthii. The sequence goes on along the minus strand of OX465570.1, from coordinate 11,626,539 downwards.
AAATTTTTAACCTTAAAAATATTCAATTAACAGGTTTAACTATTTTAGAAGTCTATACAGAACCCAAATTCACAGGTGACCTTTACGTTGAGGGAGGCTCGCGTAACAAAAATAACTTTTTCCATTCTGTTCTAACTGGAATTTACCAATTCGACAGTGATGGTTACGGACAAATTGTTATAAATTGCTTAAATTTCAAGCCGCTATGGTTAGAAGACAATATTTTAATTGCACGGGGTATCACTGCTAATCAACAAAATGAAAAGAAAGTTCTGCATGTAGCCAATTCTAAACTGCAGGATCAACAAATGAGTTTTATCTGTTCATCAGACCTAAACGTTGCTGGTGAATTAAGCAAAGAGGTGATTGATGACTTGCTTTGCTTATTAAATGGTTATCGACATTGCTTTGCGTTTACACTCTCTGAGTTGGGGCACTCTTCGGTTTGTGAAATGAGCATTGACCTGCACTGTAACACACCTGTAGTCTATAGGCCATACCGGCTGGCCATTAAGGAGAAGGAAATAGTCAGGGATATTGTAGATGAACTAGTTCAAAACAATATAGTACGCCCTTCAGTTTCCCCTTTTGCTAGTCCTATTGTGCTTGTACGGAAAAAAACTGGCGGTTACCGCCTTTGCATCGATTATAGAGCCTTAAATAAAAATACGGTACGCGAAAATTACCCAATGCCACTTATTGATGACCAGATTGATACATTAGCTGGAAATATGTACTTCACAGCTCTTGATTTGGCATCTGGTTACTACCAGATCTCTATCAGAGAGCAGGATAGGCATAAAACAGCGTTCGTTACACCGGAAGGTCATTTCGAATTTAACCGAATGCCTTTCGGTTTAGCAAATGCCCCAGCAACATTCCAACGAATGATGCATCAGGTTTTAGGCAACTTACGTCATAAAGAGGCACTAGCTTACTTGGATGATATAATCATCCCATCAAAATCAATACAAGAGGGTATGAGACAATTAGAATCAGTACTAGTTTTGCTATCAGAAGCAGGCCTTACTCTAAATTTATCAAAATGTGTTTTCTTTGGTCGTTCAGTAACTTATTTGGGGTTTAATATTTCAAATGATGGCATCCAACCAGGCTCCGCTAAAATAGAGGCAGTAGAAAAATTTCCCGTACCAAAAGATCAACACAATGTAAGGCAGTTTTTAGGCCTAGCAAGTTTTTTCCGTAGGTTTGTGAAGGGGTTTTCGATTATTTCAAAGCCATTGACACAGTTACTCAAAAAAAATGCTGTTTGGGTATGGGGGCCCGATCAACAAAATGCATTCAATACCTTAAAAACGATCTTAGTTCAAAAACCGATATTAGCCCTATATAATCCTAAATCCAAAACAGAATTGCACACCGACGCATGCAAAATAGGTATCGGTGGCATACTGTTCCAGAAAAGTGAACAGAATATTTTAAAACCCGTAGCTTATTTTAGCCGTCAAACTAGCCCTGAAGAACAAAATTATTGCTCTTATGACCTAGAAACTCTGGCAGTGGTGGCCTCGTTACAAAAATTTCGGGTGTATTTAGTAGGGATACATTTTAAAATCGTAACCGATTGTAATTCGTTAAGGTCCACTTTCATGAAACGTGATATGATTCCCCGGGTAGCCAGATGGTGGACCCAAATGCAAGAATTTGATTTTGAAATCGAGTACAAAGCGGGATCTTCTATGGCACATGTGGACGCTTTAAGTCGCAACCCATCTATCAGTAGTAATCACTCGGAAAAAAGGGTTAATTCTATAACAGAAACAGACTGGCTCTCAACAGTACAGAATTCAGATTCAGAACTTCAACGGATTATCGGGATTTTAAGTAACTCTGAATTTAACGATATTTTAGAAATAAAAGAAAAATACAAAATTAAGAATGGTAAACTTTTTAGAATCACACCTGATGGAGACAGGTGGGTTGTGCCTAAAGGCGTTCGATGGCAAATCGTCAAACAAAATCATGACGATATAGGACACTTTGCTTTAGACAAAACACTGGAAAAGATAAAAACTCATTATTGGTTCCCAGATATGCGAGCTTTTGTTGCAAAATATGTATCCTCATGTCTAGAATGTGCGTATAGTAAAGCACCTGGTGGGAAAAGACCCGGTTTTTTGCACCCAATTCATAAAGTAGACGTGCCGTTTGATACTATACACATGGATCATACAGGTCCATTTGTACGTAGTAGTAGGGGTAATGTGTATATTCTTGTGATCATTGACGCTTTTACGAAATACATTTATTTAAAACCGGTGAAAAATACAAAATCAAACACTACTATTAGAATTTTGCGAGAGTTTATTAGCATCTTTGGTGTTCCTAAACGAATTATATCCGACCGAGGCACGTCATTTACAAGTGACCTCTTCAAAAAGTTTGTGTTAGATAAGGGCATCAAACATGTACTAAATGCAGTTGCTACTCCACGGGCCAACGGTCAGGTGGAGAGATATAACAAAGTTATCGTTGACTCGTTAACAGCCAAATGTGTTGGCACATGCGAAAGCAAATGGGAAGACCACCTGCCCGATGTCCAGTGGGGTATCAATAATACCTTCAACAAAGGTATCAATAAGACACCTGCAGAGGCTCTTTTTGGAATAAGACCACAGGGCTCCAGTGATAGTAGAGTAATTTCTGCAATTGATGATGATATCACCCCAAAAAGCAAAAGTCTCGAAGAAATTCGTGCTGAAATCTCTTCTCATATTGAATCCACACAAGAGACTCAAAAAGCAACATTTGATAAATCTCGTTGCAAGTCTATCAAATATAATATTGGGGATTTAGTAAGGGTTGAAAGGCAAATTCCCTCTACAGGTGGTAGTAAAAAATTAATCCCAAAGTATCAGGGCCCTTACAAAATAACTAATATTTTCGATCATGACCGTTACCAAGTAGAGGACACGCCACTTACAAGGAAGGGAAACAAAAAATACTCTAGTGTTATTGCTGTGGATAAATTAAAGCCATGGATTTGCTTCAAAAGACCACATGATGACGTTTTAACTTAAGTGAAATCGTTTAAAACTACGTAATTACATAGATCAATGGGGTCGAATATTGATTCAAGACCAATAGGGTCAACACATTAAGACCAATGGGGTCAATACATTGAGACCAATGGGGTCAATACTTTAAGACCAATGGGGTCAATACTTCAAGACCAATGGGGTCAACACTTTAAGACCAATGGGGTCAATACATTAAGACCAATGGGGTCAATAAGTTAAGACCAATGGGGTCAAATATATTTAATAAGGACTAATGGAGTCTGCTTATATTAATTTAGACCAATGCATTTACCTAATTTTTATTTACATTGTTCCATTTACACACATATTATTGTTATTGTACTTAATTGTATTTATCTTATTATTGTTTGCTTGATTTAACATCTAAGTACGGGGACGTACTTACAATTTGCTTGGATGGCCGACTGTAAGCACGTGTCATTTTATGCCTCTTAGTGTGTTATTTTATATCACATTATTTGTTGTTAAATAATTAAAGAATATTTACTACCTAAAATCTTAATTTAAATTCAAATAGTATTAAAATAAGTTTAACTGCCAAGCTCGCAATCATGGCGCCATCCCCACTATTATTGTATAAAAGAGCATGCCGCCATCATTGCGAGCTCAGTTTGTGTGCGACGTTCCTGGAGTTAACATCTTTTATCGGTAAGTTGATTTTGTAGTATTTATTTTTGATGATGTTTAAGTTGATATGTTTTAATGATGGTTATTTAATATATATTAATGTATGTTGATGAATATAAATATTTAAAGATGGTTATAAAGGTAATTATTGCATTTTTGTTATAAATAAAACAAAGTATAATATCAAACTACCCTTTTATTTTACACTTGTCTTCTAATATTTACTCATTCTGTTTCGTTTAATGTATGTACGTGTTATGTTTAGTATTGTTTGCTATGGTATATTTCGCATATTTTGCCATACAACTTTTGTAAACTATACGACACTAGTCTTGTAATATTCACTCATTCCGTTTCGTATAAAATACAATATCAAAGATAGATAAGTGTATTACTGGGTAAAACAAATTATCAAGAAGAACGTTCCAAAGTAAAGTCGTAAATAAACGAAAATAAATACCTAGGAAAACAACTATAGCAAAAATATAACACACCACCCCTTAAATGTACACAAAAAAAAATAGTGAAATTATCATAATTATACAAAACAATGAATGATTAAATATTACAATTCCAATATTTAGTCAAAATAGGGACAAACTAGTTAGGTACAGGAACTACTGGTTCGAATTGAAAAAATATTTTTGTGTTGGATAGTCCATTTATCGAGGAAGGCTTATGAACGGAGTATGAATGAAAAATGTTGCAAAACATGGATTTTTTTACTTTAGTTTTTCGCTCTTATGTGACGCAGACGAAGTTGAGGTCAGCTAGTTGTTTAATAATTTAACATCAAATTACAGTTGAATATACTAAATCGTGGATGTTGAATTGCGTTTAGTAAAATTAACATTCAGGATCGTAAATTTTACATGGAACTTTAGTAACGAAGCATACTTTATTTGACGATACTCCTGGCAACCATTTTACAAAACATACTGAAGTGTATTTAACACATAGTTTTACTAAACAATAGATAGGTTAATGTTAACTTTTGATGGTTTAGTGAAATGAACTACGAGTATTTGTCAAAATCAACGAGGAAATAGGTTGATTTTACTAGTTGAAGCCTCAAACTACTCTTGTTTTGTGACGTGCGACATGCCACGAAAGAAAGAAATATTTGACAATTATTTTCGCATTTTTCATTTCATTTTCCAATTTCAAACGGCCAGCTGTCAGATAATTGCTTGCATATTCTGAAAAAGCACTTGGCAATAAAATCTTTTGTAAAAACCACGATTTATATTTCATGCCAGCATTTGTTTTTTGGTTTAGCTTTTATTCGTTTGTTTTGAAATGCTAAACAATTTTTGAATTGTTGTTAATTATTGCGACTGTATAACACTAAGAATAGAGCATCTAAATACTGTTAGCCTTGTTGTGACCTTGATTAAAATTATTCGTGTTTTAATTTCTAATAAACATTACGCGTTTTTTGCATACATTTGCCTAATTCTTTAAAATGCTATTCCTAAATCTATCCAAAACTTGTTGTTTTACGGTTCTTTCTATATAAACTTAAACTAGCTTCTGCCCGCGACTTCGTTCGCGTGAAGTTTTGATATCGCAACACATCGCCTGCTCAACGGAAGCTTTTTTCCCGCTTGCAACATTTCTTATTGCTGCTCCGCTCCTATTGGTCATAGCGTGATGTTATATAGCCTTCCTCGATAAATGAACTACCCAACGCAAAAAAAAAAAACAATTCGAGCCGGTACTTCCTGAGATTAGCGCGTTCAACCAAACAAACAAACAAACTCTTCTGCTTTATAATATTATATTAAGTATATTAAGTATAGATATATAAAAGGTTTAACTGGTCCTATTATAATATAATGAATCGCGTTTATTTGCATTTTACCACTGGCCATTTCCGTAATACACGAAATGCTATAAGTGCCTAAATGCCTAAATGTCTTCCTAGGAATTCTACGATATATTAATTACCAGATTACATTTCCAGTGGCATTGTTTTCATGATGTGCCTGCTTGTTCAAGGCCACTGACCGATTACGATGAACAATGTAATCGTAACTAGCTAATTCAGATTAACCGATATTGCACCTAGTTTGAAACAGCTGTATTGAGACAGTTGATTGATACTACGAGTATTAATCAATTGTCTCAATACAGCTATTGTTCTTAGATCATGTGGAATCGGATTTCGGTTCCATAGTAAAACCGGTTTTTCCCGGGTTTTATTATAGGACCGAAATCCGATGCCGTGCATGCCCTTGTGAAGAGTATGACTGAAAGGTGACTAACAAAAGGTATTTACAAGGCAGTTGTGAAAAGAAAGAAAGAAAGAAAAAGCATTTATTAGCACGCACAGGACAAAACACATAAAAAATATCAGTTTAAAACTTACTAATAAAACTTACACAGAAAAAACAAACATATATTTAAAAATTAAAAGAAACGAAACTCGTCCTGCACGAGGCCAAAAGGCTCCTATCTCAGCATGGTGCTGTAACATTAAAATAAACAATACAAATAAATTAATGTGTGAAGTATAAATAAATATAAAGAAAATAATAAAACACCTACACCCCACGTAATGAATACTGTTCGCCAATCTGTGCCATGCCTTTCACTGGCAACACTGACGAACATAGACAGACGCGGGCTAATATAGTAATCTGTGGACGCGGGCGCAGACATTCACATATTTCACATAATATATTTGTTTTGTTTTGTTTTGATTGGAATATTACATATTACGTATGTCAGCTAGCTAGCAAGTGAAATCAAACAAAACATGAATACCAAATAATACTGTGATCATAATCATCAGATAGTGTGCAGTGATAGTGTAATGTAAGATATTCGTATTAAACTGGGGCTGTCAACAGAGTCCAAACAAGACACAATCAAAGCCAGTTGTGAGTGGCTCGCTGGGAAAGGATGCCCTTTTTTTTTTTTTTTTTAGGATGGGAAATCATCAAATGACTTCTCCCACTCTGGGCAGAGCGGGAGGGAGTGTCAGACTCTTACTGGCTAAAACCCATCCATGTTCCTTCCTCGCCCTTTACGTTCCGGGGCCGCGGTATCTCTTTCGAACAGTCCCGCAACCCCGGCAGGCTTCGGCCCTTGCGGGCCCCTCTCTTCTGCTGACATCTCTTTGAGGCGCGCGTGGAACACGAACGCGCCGTCGACACGGCCTGTCGTCACTAGACGGACGGACGGCTAGCTAGCCCATAGCTAACCGTCCACAGGCCCGGGAAAGGATGCCCTAGAAGAACATTACACTGACCTTATTGATATGGCTTTTAAGATAGGTCAATTGCGTAGTACTCGCATTAGATGCACAATTATGTATACCCATGTCCGTAACATCACCATCTCAGGTCCAGTTGAAAATCAGCGTCGGGCACTATTGAAGCTCGGCCGGCAGTTTGCTGAACTGGGCCTATTTGGCGCAGCCGTGAGACACACAATATTTTCTCTTTTTTTCTGTCTAGTTTTTAGTTTTTACTGTGTAGATTTGTTTTTTTTTTTTGCTTTTACTTTATTTTTTTATTTGTTGTGTGCACTAACATGTGTCAAATAAAAGATTTCTTTCTTTCTTTCTTTCAACCGGCGTGCGTGTATGACTAGATGTATGAACGTGTATGAGACAAAAGGAGTATGTAAAGATTGAAGCAGGTAGCGTTCTGTGTTTCTACCAACACCCGTGAGGAAAAGACGTGAGTTTATAAATGTATGATAAGCTCTTAGCTAAATCGATACCAAGCTTGCTTATTGCTTCGTCGGTTCAGTCAAATGGCCGCAAGTGCTTCTACTGAGCATGTGGTCCTAAGTTCGACTACCAACGACTACTTACATCCGGATTTTCTTAGGCTTGAATTTCTGTCACGCTGACAGTCGTTCGCATACGAGTATACATTGTGTTGTTCTATATAGCATCATCCTGCGACGCAAATGTCAGCGGTGACTGACAGCCCTGTTTTGCCGTCGCTGACGTCACGACTGACCGTACGCGACCGACCGTCAGCGCAACAAAGATTCAATCCTTAGAAGTATTCGTTAATATGTATTTGTGAGCAAATGGCAACTCTACCCAAATTGGAGATTAGATAAGTTAGTTGCTCGATCAAAGTTATTGTCGTTCCAGATATTCCCCATTAAGATAATACTCGGATTATAATACGGTAGGTACTTGACATACCAATCAATTAACATACTTTTTATGAGCCATTCAAACGCGATTCCCCTTTATTTTGTATGGCAATAAATAGTACGGTGTGACGTCTCTATTTATTCAACTCAATGACTCAACTACTCGTATTTAATGATTTTAAAGCAACTAAAAATCTAATACTGTAATAAATTTGGTTTTCAGATCTTAACTGCTGTTTTAGAGGAGTTGTATCTTGGAATTATTTTTTAACGGTGTCAACAAGCCTATTCCAACACAGAGTCGAAGAAATTTAAGAAGTCCGTTTTGACAGCCGTCATATCCATAGTAAATTGGCATTGTCACCGCTATCGGAAATTGAACTTTATTAGTATTACGCTAACAAATGTCAAAACGGGCCTTTTATTTTTTGAATACTTCAGTATGAATTAAATAAGACCATGACCTTTCTCAAGACCATGACCACGACCTTTGCCTTTGTCATGTAAGTTTACGCTTGACCTGGATTTAGGTCAAGCGTAAACTTAACAGTGTACGTGACCAACCTAAAAAGTGATACGTTTTTAGCTACAAATATATGTTATTCATATTTTGTTACACATTATAACTTATTTTTACACAGTTATTTGTTTTATGTGACAAAAGAAAAAATACGGGTCAAATATTTTTTGATAATCTAAGTGACGGACTAATTAGATTTTTTCAGTTAACAAGCCTATTACAACTATATTGTGGACTATACACCGAAAGCAGTGTTCGTTTTTTGCATTGTATTTGTGTGTACATATTATTTGTGAATAAGTAACTGAACATTGTAAGCTTTGTAGGTTCCCAGATTCTGTTAAACTTTTGTAAAATGTCTATCTTCTTTTACGTTTTTTTACGACCTATTGGCGGGCCTATACGCTGCACTGTCCCCCCATACTAAAGTACGAATACTGTACAATCATAATAATATTGTAATACCAAATGATTTGTCACGAGTAACCATGGAGTTTCTTGCCGGTTCTTCTCCATAAAAACGACCAACGCGAACCATGCATCTTTTTCGACGCTTATTTAGTAGGTGCCCATTTAAGCCTATGTGAAATAAAATACGTATTTTGTTTTTGATTTTGTATCTTAAGCTCCATTATCTCACCCCTGGTCCCACGGATTCCTTAATTTCACCTTTTCATATTTCTTTTTTTTTAAAGAAATATAAAAAGGTGAAAAATTATATATTTGCAATATTATTCGTACCGGATGAACTGGCTTTTAGTTAATTTGTTAAACAGTCTTCTATTCCCAACATTTGTCATACACCAATAATATATTGATACAATGAGAGTAAGATGAAGGTATGTAGCTACTTGGTACTTAGCTATGATGACGTGACTAGTGAGGCCATGACGTCACGCAACCGGAGACGTTGCGGCGTATATAAGGGCTACTGCGCTTTCAATTTGTTTTATCAACACGAGACATTAAGTACGGTCGAACAAGCTATTTGGTTTACAGTTTAACCAACAAATTACATTGTAAAGTGTAAACCAAATAGCTTGTGCGACCGTACATTTACATTCAGATAACTACTTTATGTGATACCGAGACAATGAAACAAAAAGATGATTAAAACATGGAATGGGCCTGCTCCTGCTTCCAAATGCGGTTGCTTTTTGATTTTCAGTCGGGTATTCAATTTTTTTATCAAGTACTTTTTTCGTTTCCAGCTTTTCAGTTTAATACTGTGAAAGATATCACAGAAGATTTAACTACTTGATTTCATCAGTTAAGATTTGTAATGATAATAATACATAATTATGAAACTGACTGATTAATTTAATAATAATACATTGCGCTTTGACGTGGAGTTGCGGACACCAGCCCGTTATACAATACAATACATTATGAAAAACAGACATTTAATAATTAAAATAACCATAATTCAATTAAACTATAATACTTTTACACACAATAAATTATGTTAAATAACTATAAGAAACTAATAAAAATGATCATTTTTTAAAGCCAGTAAACAAATAAGCAATTTTAAACATAATTACAAAAATAAAAAATGATTAAATAGACTATTATTATTATTAGACTATAAAGATTATTGGATAAATGAAAAATAAATATTTTATAGTAAAAGTTATAAAGCGCTTTTCCTCTCTCTATTTATTTATTTTAAGAAAATTGCTGTGCCCGAGGGTCCATTATTGTTACTATTATTTTATTTACCACCATTTACCACATTATGGCAATAAATGATTTTTATTTGATTTGATTTAATAACCAGCCTGAATTCTTGTCGCACTGACGGTCGATCGCGTACGTGTATATGTATATTGTGTACCACACTGCGACGCTGACGTCAGCGGCGACCGACAGCCATATTATGTTCTCGCTGACGTCATGACCGACCGTACTCGACCGAACGTCACCGTGACAAGAATTCAGGCCTTATAAATCCGCAATTATAAATAAACTCGAAATTCTCCCCAATGGTGGAACGAAGCAACCCTATCTTCTTTCCGCCACACAATTTAGAAACTTCGACAGTTCAGTCTCTGCTAAATGCAGTAGAAAATATTCGACTTTGAGTTTGAAATGTTTTGGAAACCTTTATAGTTTTAACAAAATAATATAAGATCGAGTATTAGCTATTTTAAATCGCAATGTTATAAAAATCACAATTGTTTCACTGTAGATATTTGTGAGGTTCTAAGTTCAGCAAAAAAAATGTGTGCCGTCAAAGGCCGAGTATGACGTCTTGGATTATTTTTTCATTTTCATACGGATTTTATCCATCTTAAAAAACCGCTCAAGTGCGAGTCGGGCTGGCGCATGAAAGGTTCCGTACCATGGTAGTAGGGAAGACCCCTTTTTTTAGTTTAGTTTAATAAACTAAATTTAAAAAAAAACCCGTACGCAAAATCCGCGCCTTGACGTGGAGTTGCGGACACCAGCCCGTTATACAATACAATACAATACAGTACAAACTAAAAAAAAGTAATAAAAAAAAATAAAAATATATTGTTATAACGCGACAACAGAAACAGATATTCCGTGAAAACTTAAATTGTCTACCTGTTATGGTTCATGAGATACAGCCCGATGACAGACAGACAGACGGATGGACGAACAGCGGAAACTTAGTAGCCTTTTGTTACCGTTCGGGTACGGAATTCAGTTTCAGTTGTAGCCCAGCACTCCAATTACTGATTACACTATCTATCAAAATTCGAAGGAATTTGAAATTATTTATTTATCCTGTAGCGGCACTACAAAAAGTACTACAACGCCATCTATGACTTGAAGGATGAACTAACAAGCGAAACACGTCAAAGTCCTACATCGCGCAAGCAACGTTATCCGCGATTTAAGAGTCTGCAGCGCGCGTTCACTCGTTATAGAGTGTGAAAAGGATAGCGCTATTACTTCCGCTTACGAAACGAGAGACAGAAAGAGTGTGTGTGCTCGCTTAGAATAAAATAACGTAAGCCGCATAGCCTTGATGCTAATTACGAGAAAACGACATAGAAAAATAAGATTTTTTTACGGCAGGATTTGAGATAAAAATGTTACCTATCTATTGGGCTAAAAATCACCATTAAATTCCATAAGGTTTCAAAGATCTAACTCAAAATATGTGCAAAGCAACATGTTTTAGAATGTTCTTTTCTATCGAGATTTTTTTATCCAATTGTGTTTTGTTTCAGCAGAACTAAAGATTATAAGTCCAAGTTAATGGTGTCCAAATTGTGAACTCTTAGGTCATTTGGATTTCGAGATAAAGTTCAATCAATATCATCAAAACTACATAGGACGGCCTCTTAAGACTATACAATACAAGGATGCGATAACAACTAACGGGCTGTAGCCCACCAGACATAATACCAGTTTAGTTAGAGGATAAACTTTACACCCTTTCCTGTATACCCGCAAAATCCTAAATTCATAAGTTAAAAAATAATCCGCTAATCAACGACAATAACGCAACACGGAATTGTTTAAATTAATATCATTGCCATCGGAAGTGTTTTACGCAATTAGCCTGCAATGCCATCATGACCTTTCTAATGGCATTCTTAAGACCACAGTAATAAAGTCCCCGTCTAGAGGTTACCATTAAGCGATAAGCTAATGCACATGAAAAGGTAAATAGGTGTACTCCTTTGAAACCGAAATAAGGAGTATCTACTTAACTCCGCAAAAAGGCTTCAATACAGCAACTTCACCGCCGCGACTAACTAAAACTTGCCTAATACGAGTTTGTAAAACATTTTCATCTTTTAACGACGTGGGGCGTATTTACCTAAGTAAAAATATCAAGAAACTTTTAGCAAGTAAACGATTGGCCAGGGCCGGCAGTCTCGACAGAGATAACGACAAAATCGCTAACTTTCGGTCGCTGATTACTAACGAATAAATTCGGTTGCAATAATTATGCTTACGAGAAACGCGTCTAGGATGAAGACACTTTCATTATTCGCCAGCATCATTATTGCAACCGAATTTATTCGTTAGTAATTAGCAACCGAAAGTTAACGATTTTGTCGTTATCTCTGTCGAGACTGCCGGGCCAGGAGTAACACTCTCAAGAAATTGCTAGGACAAGTTATTGTGACGAGATTGACAACGAGACTTGCGACGAAACTTGCGACGAGACTTGTGATGAGACTTGCGACGAGACTTGTGAAGAGACTTGGACGAGACTTGCGACGAGATTTGCGATAATAACTTGCAACGAGACTTGTGAAGAGACTTGCGACGAGATTTGCGACAGTAACTTGCGACGAGACTTGCGATAGTCTTAAGCTGTCAGAAGTCCTCTATAACTTCAGTTTCTGCTACAACTAATCTGAACCTTATATTTATGTGTTGCGGAATATAAGGCATTATATTTTAGAGCTTGCGGCTTGCTCGCTCTAATCTTGGCCGGTAAATGACGTGTTAAGGGGAAGGTTCTCTTATGTTCCTTCAGAATCTAAAGGTTTTAGGTTAGTATCGTAAGATGAAGAAACGAAAAAGAAAATACGTTTATTAGGTACAAAAATTTTACAAAAAATCTTCAACTTATTCACAAAAGAAAACGATAATTATTGTGTCACGGCAGCGCCAAATAGCCCCAGTTGAGCAAAATAGTGCCCGACGCTGGTTTTCAACTGGACCTGAGACAGTGATAAGGGCTTGGGCAGTTGTTATACTATTTGTTCGACGGACAAATGAATTCTTCCATCCATTCCTCAATATTTTGTTTTTCCATATCACCCGCGTCTATCCGTGAACATCAGATTTGCCGGTCAACAGTCGCATTTCGCTTTGAAATTTTGCCTAAAAATGACTTATCAATTACTTATGTTTGCTTACCATGATGAGAGAATTGCTTATTTCATAAATTAAAAGAATTTAATCATTTAAGGTTGACCAGCCATTCTGATATCAGAATGGCTGGTCAATATCTGTAGAGCAGTAACTATGAGAAATTACAGAAATTTTCATGGGCGAAAGATTGCTTACCAATTGCTTATTTCACGATTTATAAACCGAGACCCTGTTTATTCTCTCATTACCACAGCCACATGTTTAAAAGCCCCGGCCGGCGCCTATTAAAATATGTAAGCAAACTGACGTATGTTCGTACTTGTTCCTTTATTTACTGTAATAAACAAACGGTTCCTAGTTCTATATTATTTGTAATCATATCACCTTCCTGCCCTTGTCAAATGTTGTTTGTAGTCGGCGCAACACGCTTTTTTCTTCCATTCTCCCCTGTCAGTCGTCACGCTATCAATACTTTCGTTATTATTTTACTCCTTTTTCCTTCATATCATTCCTCACACAATCCATCCATCGTTGCCTTGGTCTTCCTCTCCCTCTCTATCCATCAAAATTAACACTCGTCAGAAATTAACACTCGTCAGAAATTTTCTTATTCTCACCAGACTCAGTAATTAGACACATGTGAGCTATACAGATATACAGGGTGTCCGGTAATTAACAGATAACCTTGAAATGGCTTATGGCCATTCAGAAAAAGAAATCTATCATAAGTAGATTATGTAGTAAGTACTGATAAGTATTTAAAATCGTACGACTAGAAATTAATGAAATTCATCGGTTTTCTGTCGTTTTAATATAATGCAGCATATCAGAATGGCTGGTCCTTAAATGTTTAATTTTTTTTTATCAGAATTCTTTTAATTTATTAAATAAGCAATTCTCTGATCATGGGAAGCAAATATAAGTAATTGATAAGTAATTTTTAGGCACAATTTCAAGGCGAAATGCGACTGTTTACCAGGGAAGATTTCCCGGTCAACAGTCGCATTTAGATAGATACCCCGAGATATACCCGATAGACGTGAACGTCAGATGACGTTGAACAGAAGGAAATCATAATAGGCGGTCCACAACGCAGTCTATATAAAAACTTTTGTAGTAGACTGGTTCCGAAGATAAATAGCGACTAAATATCAAACTTAGAAGGTATATAATGAGAGGGGCCCGCAAGGGCCGAAGCCTGCCGGGGTTGCGGGACTGTTCGAAAGAGATACCCGCGGCCCCGGAACGTAAAGGGCGAGGAAGGAACATGGATGGGTTTTAGTCAGTAAGAGTCTGACACTCCCTCCCGCTCCGCCCAGAGTGGGAGAAGTCATTTGATGATTTCCCATCCTAAAAAAAAAAAAAAAGAAGGTATATAATAATACTTGCTAGATATTGTAGTTGTGGTAAAGTTTAACTAAAGGGTTATTTATGCCCTTTAGTACTTTGTAGTAATTAGTGATGAAATACAGTCGTTTATGAAAACTTATTTCTATTTTCTACATTAAATAAGTGGCCAATTTTGGTTTCTACTTTGTCCGTCTTCGTAAATGATTAGTTTGTGTGTGTTAATATTAGTTATAGTTCTTGTTAGTATATTTTTTTTACTTTCTTCCTTTTCTTTCTTTTTCTTTCACCAGCTGTAAGCCAAATGTCAACTGAATTCGTTGAGCCATTCATAAGTAATTGAGTTACAAAAACATCAGAACTTCTTCACAAAAGGCATGACGACCATTTTAAAAAATTGCAAATCTTTTTAGTCCGTCAGTTAGAGTATTGGAAAATAAAAGACACGGATTTTTTGTTTTTGTAAATCAATGAATATTGACAAAGATAAAACGCATCAAAGCTTGGAAGTGGGGGCTCGTGACGTCGGAACTCGCTAAAAATTATACCAATGCGTGACGTATCGAGAATTTTAAAAGCGTCGCATATTCGTCAATTTTGGTTAATGTAACAAAAGAAAAAATAAGGGTCAAATATTTGTTCATAATCTAACTGCACGGACTATTTCTTTTTTCGTCTACCCTATTCTAATGCTTATGTTCTTACCCTTTTGCCAATTTATTTGGGGTCAGTGTAGCGTGTATTCTAATGTTAAAGTAAAATGGGATTTAAAACTTGGCCTTAATAAAATGGAGTTGCAGGATGGTAGTGACCGTCGCCTCTCAACTTAAGTTACTGTCGCTAAGTGCTTCCTCTAGGCTACCTACATCCTATATAGGCTCTATGTATGCACTTAGGTAGGATGCCTAGATATACTAGTAATAGACTTAAGACTTAGAAAATAAACTTTCGATTTGCTTGATTTTGTATTTTAATTTTTTTTGTTTGGGATTGTAAACCTGAATCTATAATATATTTGGAAAGGTCAATTAAACAAACATATTTAATCATAATACGAGTATGTTAATAATTATTCTAAACGAATATATATTCTAACTTTTCCTATTTCACCTTGTTAGGTACTAAACTAATGGTACTAACTGCTGGGCTAATCTCAAGATTATATTGTCTTGAGATTAGCCCAACTCGTTTTTCTTTAATTTTCCCCTATCGAAAGTCAAGCAGCACACAAGCTTTTCTTTGTTCACATTATTAGTATTGCCTTAAAAATTTATTTATTTTTATTGAATAACACATACATTTGTTTTAATATCTAAATATTATGTGGAAAGAAAATAACTTATACATTTATGTAGATTTTTAAACTTAGCTTTATCTTAAAACAGGAAGCTGAAATATTTATTTTTCCATTTCCAGGGTAATCCACAGGCCCAAAATTAAATTAAATTGCAATGTGGCCAGTAATAAAATTCAATATCTACTTTATGTTAGTGCAGTTGCGTCGGGGGAAATTTCAAAATATTTGACACAGTGTTGCCACAATTCAATTACTGCCCGGCTAGCATGGGCAGGGGATAAAATTTTATCCACCGGTTATTTCCACTGACAAGGGACAAAATTCAAACAAAAGTGGAAATAACCGGTGGATAAAATTTTTATCCCCTGCCCATGCTAGCCGGGCTGCACTCGTAAATGTCCTGTAGTGTGGCGTAAAATAACTGGAATCAAGCCAATATTTGTGAATTTAGTTTCCTATCGTAGTTAACATAAGATAGCATTTGCGCAAACGAAATCTTGATATTTGAACTCGACAGACATGGAACGATAAAACAAAAATATTCCCTGTTTTTTTTTGTTTCTGACCTCAGATTACTCATGAGATGTTGGTTTGAGAAAAAGATACATGCTGAATACGAAGCCTTCTTTTCTCTTTGAAGTCGGTTTGTAAGTTTTTTTTTGTAAAGGAGAATGCCCGCCTTTGTATAGACTTCGTCCCTAGGGCTGTCTCAAGTTATGGTATGTGCCATTTGAAAGGTAATTAAGGTAACAATAACTTTATTTTATTGAACGGTACCAATAGTCACGTGTGATATGTGTGCAGGGAAAGAACTATGATTGGTTTTTTTTTAACTCAGCGAGATATAATTTTCATCTTGATCTTGCCCTGGAGACAAAACGCCGATTGTCCTCTACTTTAAATTCATATTTATTTAGATAACTAGCTGACCCGCGCAACTTCGTCTGCGTCACATAAGAGAAAGAGAGGGTTACAGAGATTGGGTCGTAAGCACCTATAATACAATTTTCAAAGAGCACATCACACACATCCTTCCGCATAATGAAAATGCGCGCCCGGTACATGATCATTATTTTGCTGCGGAGTTATTTAAAACGGTGTATCTCCTAAGATATGCATTGAAATCAATTTACGTGCTTTACGAAACGCGTCCATCAATTCTGTTAATATTGTTGATAGCAAAATTTGAAGTAGATTGGACCAAGGAATCACATTTTCCCATACAAACTTTGCACTTTGTAGGGGGCTATAATTAAGTAGGGGGTTATAATTTCAGAAAATCCTTTCTTATCGTATTATAGGCATACGATAAGAAATGATTTTCTGAAATTATTATACAAAAAATACACCCTCCAAGCTTCAGGTTTCTACAATCTGCGGTAAAGGCTGTGCGTTGATCCATCACATACAGTCCTTCAGGACAAAGCACTTTTTTTTAATCTGTGAATGGGGATCAAAATTTCACGAAAAATTACGGATGGTTTCCTAAGACCATTTTCATGTAGCTGCAACGGTTAAGGTTTATCATTATTGGCATCAAAAAAATTGTTTTATGTAAAATGGCAATTTTCTTGCTAACTGCACTTTATTTTTTAATTAAATCTGTGAATGGGGATCAACATTTAGCTAAAAAATTATGGATTGTTTCTAAGACCTTTTTCGTGTAGCTGCAGTTCCCCTTACTGCCCCGTTTACCGTTTCCACCTAGTATTACCAACTACTTATACCGAGGAAAGCCGATTTTCTTGAGTTCCGCTATTTTGGGCGCATTCACTTCAAAAATCAAATTTCAAGAAAATTGAGAAATTATATTTACCTGTATTCGATTTGAAGTATTTACAGCAACTTTTAAAGGTTTATACTTCATTGGATTTTGTTCTATAGGTGTATGAAGTTTATTAATTTTAAACACAAAACCCTCTTTTTTACGTCTCTGGATGAAATTTTTTAAAAATGCTGAAACAGGTATTTCTTTATTTTTAATAATAAGTATTTACTCTGAGTTTCATGATTCTAGAACAATCTTCAAAAAAATTTTCATACAAATTTTACCCCGCATTTTCTAGTTTAATTCAATAATGTTTCCAATGTAATTTTAATGTAATTATGACATTTTAATATTTTTTTTGTATTGGTATGATTTCTATAATTTATGTGTTTGTATTTGTGTCTATCTATTTTTATCTTTGCTTTATATGGGTCTCGGACCTGAAATAAATGATTTTATTATTATTATTATTATTTTCACCCCCTTTTTCCAAAATTTTCGATAATTTCTATAGCCTAAATGTTATTCTGAGTTTATTTAAATAGATTAGTGAAGTTTTCATCAAAATCCGTCCAGCAGTTTTTACGTGATGCGCGTTCAAACAAACAAACAAACGAAAATTTTAAAAATGGTTTTAATATGTTCAGTTACTTATTTTAAGTCACTGTGGGCGATTTTTTTTTTTTAATCTTCAATTTACAGAATTTTTGGTCTCAACGATTTTATTATATGTATAGATTATGTTTAAATCTACAAAACCAAAACGGTTAAAGTTAACTTTTTTTGAGGAGTATCGCTAGCTAATCTATTTGACCTTGTAATACACACTCTAATGTAAATGCACCCTTTTGAAAATCACAGTCCAATATATCGTTCAAAACACATTCGAACAGAATGCAACCTCTTATTGCTAAAACAGTCTCAGTTACAACCACATAACACGAGTCGTTAGGATACGTTTGCGGTCTTAAAACCTTAAAAGCTTTGGCAATAAAAGATTTAAGTTCAAGGTCGGGGTAATACGGTCATATTGAGCTCTGCCAAATCTCCTTTGAGAAATCTTGGCTCGATGCCAGAAGGTCGAAGTCCAAATGGTGGAGATATCATCCGTGTTACTAAGCGGTTATCTTTTACATTTTCATTGATTACTTGCTATTGTGTTAAGATCACATTTTCTTTCTTTGTTAAGGCTTGTAATCTTCGAAGGGTAGGGAAAAAAATAAGTTAAATAGCTGTGTGAACTTAGTGTAGATTTTTGTTAATCTTAATAAGTGGTTAAGGGGCCGGCGGAGCATGCGTCTTTCATACAAACGTAATACCAAAATAATTTGTAAATCAAACATATTCATGCGCTAGTGTGTATTTATTTCGATTGGATTACAGAATATAAAGGTTCCCAAATATATATTTTGAATGGAAACTGATTTATCAAGAGTGGTGAGAAAAATAACTCATAACTCTTGTTTAAATCAGTGTCCATTCATTTCATGAGAGTTGTACCACTGGGCAAGGGGCACCGTGTGAGTTGACTACCATCGCATGCATTTCACGTAAAATAATGCATTTTGTTGTAAGCAGTATGTTCATTTGACAATATTTCGAGATTTTTCAATATCGCTAGAGATATTACAATATAACGTATTTGACAATTTTACGGTGACAGATGCATTGAATAGTAAACGGATCATTGAGGTATTTATAGTAAAGAAGTACCTTAAAAACTAGTATTCAAAAAAAACTTGTGAAAATGTTGGAACTTTGACCTCCTCTATCTCCGTAACTAAAAGGCATGGTTCTCATTCAGTATGAAATAATTTTCAATGAATATCAACTCGTCATTGTTCAAAGTTCGCCGTGAAGTTTTGATCTTTGTTACCAAGTTACGTCATTAAATATAAATTTCAATGCAATACTCAGTGATGCGCTACTGAGTGCCGTTGTATCAAAAAAAATATGTCCTAATTTGATAAAGGAGAAAGAAATAAAGAGTAGAAGGTATAAAAGACTTGACTGTAAGTATAGTACTTTAATTAAGTGGCAATAAGGTACATAATCTCTTACACATTTTCTTTGTATTCGTTAAATTATGTAACTGAAACTAAATTAAATTACAGCACTGAATACGTGCAAGTGCTAAATGTTCTTAGTAGTTTAGTTTACCTCGCATATCACTAAGGATGGTTGCCTACCCTGTATAAACCTTCATAATTTTATAGTGCTACGAGTAATAAACAATGATTTATAATCCGTGTAAATGAAATGTTACGTTTACTACATACTTACACCGCGATTATGTGGCGAAAATTTAGAATTATTCTAATTTATTTGTGTTCTTTAATTGTAGTGTATATTTTAATGACACGACGGATTCGCCAGAATTTTGTAGAAAACACACAATCTTCGGTTACGTTACGTCATGTTGCAGTGCATTTTGATTTGAAGGGATCTCCTCCAAAACTGACTTACTTGGCTAATTTTCTACCCATACTCAAAATGTATGGTGTGGATTCAATTATTTTGGAATATGAGGACATGTTTCCGTATACAGGGAATCTTGTCAACATCAGTTCTGTAAACGCTTACAAAAAAAGTGAGGTAAGTTTCGATAGTCAAATTGAGCCCTATCATAATCACAGCCGCATGCTGAGATAGGAGCCTTTTGGCCTCGTACGGGACCAATTTGATTGTTTTGTTTACTTTTTTCTGTTTTATAATTTTGTCATATTGTTTATTATTTCTTTTTTTACATGTCCTGTGTGAGTCTAATAATACTTTTTGTTTCTTTCGATAATGATACCTACTCGTATTACAAAAATTGGATTGGTGTGAAAAAAAAAAAATCTAACAAAAAAATACTATAATAATATATATAACATCTGTTAATCTTAAACTAAACTTGTTTAGTATACTAATATTATAAAGCTGAAAAGTTTGTTTATTTGTTTGAACGCGCTAATCTCAGGAACTACTGACTGAAATTGAAGAAATCTTTTTGTGTTGCATAGTCCATTTATTGAGAAAGGTTATAAGCTATATAACATCACGTTACAACTTATAGGAGTGGAGCAAAGATTCTTTTTGTGGGCTTTTTCTCTTTTATGTGACGCAGACGAAGTTGCGTGGGTCAGCTAGTAAACAATAAACAGTTTGAAGGGACAGTCGTATACTCTATTGTTGTTGTCATTGTTGCGCTGAGCTGCAGACCAGTTAAAGCCCCGGCACCCGAAAAGCACGTTCTAAACACCCCAAAAAGCACTAGACTGCAGTGGAGGTTTTCGACTTTTGAATGAAACAGCTTCTTTCTTTTAGCATAAGAATAATCAGCCTCTATCCATTCAGCGGTGGCCCAGTGGTGGCTGGCCCGACTTACAAACAGTAAGTCGTAGGTTCCAACACAGGCAGTCGCATTACTTTGTGTAATTTATTTCATCACTGCTGCTCTCAAAACGGTGAAGGAAAACATCGTGAGGAAACCGGCATATCCTAGAACTAAAATTTCGAAGGCATGTGACATCTACCAATCCGCGTGGTGGATTATAGCCCATTCCCTCTCATGCAGAAGAGGCCTGTGTCCTAGCAGTGGGAACATTAATAAGCTGATAGTGATGATAATGATCTATCTATTCCCGTGGGCAGTGGGGTCAACGGGAATGCACCATCCATATCCCTATATCGTTCGATACAAGACTTGGTCGTCAGACTATCGGATATTTGACCACCTGTGACGAGCACCCAGAAGTTTCAAATGACAGCTGGATCAACTTCTACTAAGGCTTCTTTCTAAGGCACGGAAGGACCATCTGTTACATACCGAGTTGAGTAATGAATGGTCACCTATCTGTGGTCTGATTCTGGAAGATCGACCCATAAGGCTGATACTTTTGAGCACAAATCCCTCTTGTACGTAATGCAAGCATTTAAGTGTGTAATACAGCCCTTTACATATTTTATTTTCAGCTCCTAAGATTCCTCTCCAAAGCCCTAGTGCTAGGCATGGAAGTAATACCCCTCATACAAACATTCGGACACATGGAATTCGCCCTAAAATTGAAAGAGTTCGCTCACCTGAGGGAGTTAGAAAAGTATCCAGCAGAAATATGCCCTAGCAACCCAGCGAGCAAAGCATTAATTACGGATATGTTGAAACAAGTAAGTATGTACAAAATTGTTTCTCACAGCTGTCTTTACAACTTTACTTCGTAAAACTCCCAGACCCCGGAGCTCGTGGCTAAATAATAAAAGCCGCTCGGGACGATCTTTAGGTTAAGCCGTGCTTGCCCAAATTGGTCTGTGGATGGGTGACCACCCCTACCATACCGAGTTTCCTCTATGCCTCGGAAAGCACGTTAAGCTGTTGGTCCCGGCTGTCATTTGTCCATCTTTGGCAGTCGTTACAGGTAGTCAGTAGCCTAAATAGTCTGACAACCAATCTTACCAAGGGGTATCGTATTATCCAGTATTAACTGGTTTGTGGAGGTCAGATAGGCAGTCGCTCCATGTAAAGTACTGGTATTCAGCTGCATCCGGATAGACTAGAAGCCGATCCCAACGTAGTTGGGAAAAGGCTAGGCAGATGATTTAATGTAGTATTATTTAAATCTTACTTCACTGTGATCGATCAGTATGCTGAGTGCGAGTTTCATACTAAAATTCGAGTAACGTCTGTATCGCGTAGTTCGAGTTTACGTCGTCGATAGTGACAATCCAGTGCCTCTACGAAAGTAAGGACCGTTTCGAGCACATTGCTAACATTTGCATGTATAACGCGAGTGCAAGTTACAATTTCGACAGTTTTGACAGCTTGAATACAAAACACAGTCACTTGCGAGCGTGAAAGTTGTCACTTAAGATTTTGTGGTGAGAGCATCGTGAGAGTGGTCATATAACAAAGTAATTTAATTTAATTTCATATTGTGAATAAAACTTACAATGGAATCTCGTATTATTTCGTGTGGAGAATGTTTGAGACCGCAAAAGCATAAGCGTAATTTAACGCCACAAAAATAAACTCGTAAACAATGATAGAGTGCTCCACTACAAGCCACTCGGGCATTATTAGATCAGTTGCTTAGATCTCCATGCTTAAAAAGTAACAAACTTTGTTTTACAAACTTCACAGATGGATCAAGGTCACTCACTACACACCAAAAGATATAAATTACACTAACTGCTTCGTTTATTTTCCCAACATTTCAAATTGAGACGGGCTAGTCTTTATTTTTAACAACACAAACTTTCGTAAACACAAACAAAACTAATGACCATTGACCACAGATAAATAATGTCGTCTAACTTTGTTGTATAACCACAACTAGTTGAATAGGCAGTCGCTTCTGTTATGAACACAAAATACGACTGTCAATTTATTTTGGCCGGTTACTAATGTACGCGCCACTTCTCGCAGTGAATTAACATGAAACGAACGAACGTATTCTAGACACTCACACTCGCAAGTTAACAATTGTCGATGCGTTTAGAATTAGCACTCACAATTATAGTTCTCACGTATTACGCTAGATGGCACTTACTCAGCGCCATACAAATTTGCGTAAACGTTGACACGGTCGATACGTACAAAAAACTCGCACTAAGCAAGTGTAAAACACCTCTCAACGATGCCGACAGGCAGTTGTTTTCTCCGTCATTGCAATTATTTTTTGTTGTACACCATACCTAGGAACCTTCTAGTTACGGAGATATTGGGGGTCAAAGTTTAAAACTCCCACAAAACATGATTTTTCACCCCAAAAAAAATTGATTCTCAGCAATATTTTTTGCGTAAAGTTACTTAGTTTGATGTACAGAATGCTTGTTTGATGGCTTCGTGATGAGGTGGTTTACATCCTGTATATAACTCCCTATTTGAATTGGATTTGTTAAGTTCAATTTCATGAGTTTTCAGTTACAAGCGCGGGAAACTCCGTTAAAAATAAATATGATAAAAGTAGTCTACGTTACTCGTTATTACAGCCATCTGCCAGTAAAAGTCCCGTCGAAATCGGTCCAGTCGTTTTGGAGATAAGCCGGAACAAACCCGACAGTAATTAGGTTATACAATTATAATTTATTTCAGATACATTCAGCAAAAAGTTGTTATTTTGAAATAACAAATGAAAACTTCAATTTTATTTATTTTTCATAATATTTGTTATGATCTCCATTACAGGTTATTGATCTTCATTCAACATTCTCACCGCTGCTGCACATACATGTTGGTTGCGACGAAGTACGAAAACTAAATAAGTGCTTTAAATGTCTAGACAGAAGATTGAAGAACGAGTGAGTACAACATAGCTTGACCTAGTTATGGGTCTCGAGTTCGCACCTCTGATTATTGGAGTTCATGTTCGTATTGTATAATTGTCCCTTGCATCGGTAAAGGAAAACATTGTGAGGAAACCTGAATGCCTGAGAGATATTCCTCTATAGCATGTTAAGCTAAGTCAGAAGCCCATGGGCGCCACACGATGATGAATAAGAAGAACTTAATTATTTATGGCAATTTTCAATACCTTACTAACAGATATCGTAAGGTTGCTACTCCTTTAAAAAAAAAAAAACACTAGGGCCATGGAGTCCGAGTGCCCACTTAGTATTTCGAGAAATCGCCAAACGGTTGGTTGACTCTTCACGTGACGATAGGGCGGGCCTTTTTTGGGCAAAGAATCAGCATTGCCTACCAACGTGGCAATGCTGCCAGCCTTCTGGGCACTTTTCCTGTTGGCAGCGATGTGGACGAATTTTTCGATGCCCTGTAACCCTTTTTGATACTTGTACATATTTTATTTCTAGTATAGAGTTAGTGTGTATATATATTGTAAATAATTAGTCCTTGGTTTAAAATAAATTATAGCTAACTTTGTTTATAGAAACACCGACAGCTACGAGACGTAGGCATGTTCAAATCAAAAAATCAAATCAAATCATTTATTTCTTTGCAAACATGGGTAATTGGTACATTGATGTTTTCTTATACAATGTAGTCCTCCATATTCTACCGTCATATAGGCATGCAAATAATATTCAATTCTAACTAAATTTTATTTGTAAGTAAGAAGAAAACGGCTGTTAGTACTATCATCTTAGCTGTTCTCTTCAAGTAGATAAGGTTGTTTTTATCGAGCTATAGTAAGGTCCTACAACAAACATTATGATATTGATTACTAGGCTAGGTATCAAAAATTAATTCGACTGTTCAATTTTTCTCATACTTTTGCTTTATTCTCATTTTCAGTGCCGTATTTGTCCAACACGTTGAAGAAGTGGCTTCGATAGTAAAAAGCATAACTCCCTCAACAACAGTTCTTATATGGGGCGACATGCTGCGTGAAATCAATATGCCATACATATTCATTAATAATACTAATATTGAACCAGTTGAGTGGGATTACCGTGAAAATCCAGACTTTTCCCACAAACATTTCTACAATCTACACAATAACTTCAAAAACATCTGGATAGCCTCCGCATACAAAGGCGCTGATGGCAGAGAAGCAACTATTCCTAATATCAAAAAACGATTCCAGAATCATTTAAGCTGGATGAAGTTTATATTAGACTACAAGTTCGGAGGAGAGAACAAAGTCTACCATTTCGAGGGAATCATTCTCACTGGCTGGTCGCGATACTCACACATGGCTCCACAGTGCGAACTACTTCCAATATCTATGCCAAGTTTGATCCTGAATCTCTTATTGATAAAAACCTTACAGAGAGGCATTGATCAAGGCGACTTATTTAATCTGAATTATTGCGAGTTTTACAATAAATACCTAAGTTATCAATTCAGGAAAAGCTTTAAAACCTTCAATAATATAAAAAATCGATGCGCTTTTGAAAACACAGTCCTTGAAACAGGGTTTACTGAAGTGTTTAATTCCTCAGTAGTCAATGATTGCCATTCTGAACTACGTGGCCGAATATTCGAATGTCAGAGACAAGTTCCTTATGTAGATATAATTGAATTACAAAGCACTCACCAAAAATGTAGAGGAGCACTCCAAAAATTAGCAGCTATGAAGAAAAGCATCGAAATATTCATGGTCAAATATTATAAAACGTTTGCTATCAGAAGTTACATTGACGAGATTATACAAGTTCCTGCAAAGGAAATGAAGACAATGATGGATTATTTACGTAACTGCACTAGAGATCATTTGTGGGACAGAAGGAACTAAGAATTTCTGCACAATTCGAGTCACGTTTGTCTAACTAAAAAGTGTTTCTTTGTTAGACAAATGCGTTTGGCGAAACTGAATCAGAACAGTGTCTTCAACATTGTGTTTGGAATTATACCGCAGCAAGACTGTCACTTGCGGTCATTATCAACCGCAGCAGCTCTGTCACTTGCGGTCATTGTCAACCGCATTAGTTCTGTCACTTGTCAACCGCAGCAGCTCTGTCACTTGGGGTCGTTGTCAACCGCAACAGTTCTGTCACTTGGGGTCATTGTCAACCGCAGCAGCTCGGTCACTTGGGGTCATTGTCAACCGCAGCAGCTCTGTCACTTGGGGTCATTGTCAACCGCAGCAGCTCTGTCACTTGGGGTCATTGTCAACCGCAGCAGCTCTGCACTTGGGGTCATTGTCGACTACAACACACTGCTGTTTGTAGTCAGCTGCGCGTCGCTTTCGAAAATGAATCTTTATACATTTTATAAGTTTTTAACAACATACTGTACGACCGCTCGACCGCTCAATGTTTTTATACTAAGTTGTAATTGTGTTTTAAAATAAGTAAGTATATTATAACCTATCACACGGGCATCATCATCATCATCATTTCAGTCGATAGACGTCCACTGCTGGACATAGGCCAGCCCCAAGTGTCGCCACATTGACCGCTCCTCTGCGATTCGCATCCAGCGGATTCCCGTAGCCCTCATCAGATCATCTGTCCACCTCGTGGAAGGCCTTCCAATACAACGTCTTTCGATTCGCGGTCGCCACTCCAGAACTTTGCGGCCCCATCGGCCATCCGTACTGCGAGCAATACGAGTAACACACGCGCATAAGCTAGTTTATTATATATTTATTTTACACTAGCTTCTGCCAGCGGCTTCTGCCAGCGGCTTCACCCGCGTGAAGTTTGATAATTGTCCCATGGGATCTTACTACCAGGATAAAAAGTATTTTATGTGTTAATCTAGGTTATAAACTATCTGTACGCAAAATTTCATCCAAATCCATTCAGTAGTTTTTGAGTGAAAGAGTAACAAATATCTAAACATCTATGCTCACAAACTTTCGCAATTAAGTATAATATTAGTAGGATAATATTCACAGATAATATTAGTAGACTAACTATGAATTTCACTTCACCATCAAAATTATTTAAGTATCAAACCGTGTTATACGTCGATTGACGACCATTCTACGGAAAGCTTTCAATGTTCAGTACACTGACATAATCAATCAAAGTATAATGCCCCTTGTCGAAAACCAGACACGCCGCTCGCTTCGGAAACCAAAGGATAACAATGTCAGCAAGACTTATGATAAAACGTAAAGTAGTTCATGAGCTACGTTATTATACAAACCTTGCATCCTAACCAAAGCGATTGCTTCCACGAGTACGGGATCATCGCGTTCATGTCACTCATTTATTCGGAAATCGGGCTGGCTCCTTTGTCAGCACAGCCACGCGTTCGTACTCGTCGATAGAAGAGTTACGACGCGACCGGAAAAACTACAGTTGCGCTTAAGGGTACTAGACTTTAAGACTACCAAATAAGACACCAGAAAAAATAAACGACAAATCTTTTGTTCATCTGTCATTGAATCGACAAAATGACAGATAAACAAAAGATTTGTCGATGCTTTCTCAGAAGAAACCCGTTTCTTCGGCTAAAAAAAAGCCTGACTCATAATTGAAAATCCAAAATCGACGTTGAAGGAGTCTCTAAATGTGTATAAAAACATTCTTCCTAGTGTGTCGATGGCATTTAAATTGAGTCAACCCAAAATTTTGCGACGAGTTTGGCACTTTCAGCAGCGTCCATCAGCTTCTGTGATTAAAACCCTAAAAACATTGGATGAATAGCATAATTCTAATAACTATTTCAACATGCAAAATCGAGTAAACAACAATTTTAAAGGTAATATTCGTAACAAGACAAAGAGAAACATTTCTTTTGTGTCTACACCATACGAACCACCGACTGGATTACATGCGGCCATAATTAAATTCTTCAAACCTTTTGTACGTGTATGGTACCCGGAGTCGTTTCCATTTCTGATTACAATGACTTGAAAAAAATACACATCGAACGTTTTTTCGACTCGCTCGATGGGGTACTAGGACGAACGCTTATTACTGTACGTCTCTCATTCTTTTTGTAAAATAAAACGAATAATTTTGTTAAACGAGACTTTTCTTCCTTTGCATTTTTTTCATTTTCATTGTTTGTTGAAACCAGTTCAGTACTTAGTACCTTGTATTATTGTAGCGGCGGTTATGGAACAAATAATATAACAAGAACAACATGTAAAAAATCTTTATTTACACACACAGCAACAAACACATTATGGCTTTTAATTAAATTTTAATCATTAGTAACAATTTATCACCTTTTTCATGCTTACAGCAACGACATTACCTACGTAATACCACGGTTTCTACGTTTTGCTACCAGCATTTTGATATCACGAATACCTATTCCATTTTTATGGAAAATACTCAGAGTAAATTAAATTAATTGATCGTCTCTGATAAGTTCAAGAGCTATTTTCAACCGTCAAACGGGGTTTAATTAAAACATTATTATTTCGAGAATTATTTGTGAGTTTCGAAAACAACATTTATCTATTTTTAGTATCATTATCGTCTGGTTCTTTACTTTTGCTTTCTTCTTTTTCACTTTTTGGTTTGTGTACCGGGACGATCTCTGTAGCCGGCGGTGTTATGGGCACCAGACTGCCATCTTCTTCAGCAACCTTTAAGCCAATTGTAGCACCGAGCTTTGCACTAGCCTGCTTGAATGTATTAGATAACTTCACTTGAACGACGTTGATGACCATAGATGTAAGAGCGAATCCGAACACTAAGTACAAAATGGACGCCATCATGAACATTGGATGGTCAGGGACTAGATCTCCAAGACCGATAGTAGATATAGATATGAAGATAAAGTAGAAAGACTCAAAAAAGTTCCACTTTTCCCATAAACTGTAGACGAATGCACCGATATTGATATAAGTGAGGAGAATGACGACGGCGACGGAGATCGGCAAGTTGAACTCGTCATCTATTTCGAAGACTGATGGCGCTGGAGTTTCCATATCTGTCTCGAGGTCGATATCTCTTGGTAAGGTACCGGGTTTAGGTGGCAGAGGTGGAGGAGCGTCGCTTGACTTCCTCTCAACTGGCGGAGGCTGGGTACCATCAGGACTTTCTTCAATATCTTCCTCGGAGAATATCTGTGACGGACGACGGACTACATCGTAGACAATGTTGAGTCCCTTCATTACCTCCTGAAATTTAACAAAATTTCATGTTATTCCTCTAAACTTTTCATCCAGCTTTGGACGAACATCAAAGGTCTGTAAAAATGTAAGATCACATAGCCTGGAGCGTAATTATTACTCATTTCTGTATAAAAAGGGGAACGGTAGCTTTGTTTTCCTGTACAGCTGTGGGATTGTTGTTATCGACAACAAAGCCTAAAAATCAAAATTATTATTATGAACAAAAATACTCGTAGGTACATTTAAATCATTGATTCTCTTAAGAAACTTCTGTCGCCATAATTTAACAGCTGGATGGGAGTCGTCGAGAGGCCCACATCCATCAAAGGGCTGATGATAACCCGCCATTTCTATTGGTTGAATGAATAATTATCAATAGCCAATCGCATCACTTGACCAGCATTTAATTGTGAGCCGCAGATTATTGTCATTCCAAAAATCAGGGAAAACTCTGTTACATAATAAATGATGGACTGATTATACTGCTTGATCCACCTTTAATCAACATATAGCTCAAATTATCTTTTAGCCTGTTACAGTATAACAAGATTTATTACACATAATAGGGCTGAAACGCTTTAATGCGTGGTGCACGCCAGTGGAGCGTGCGGTGGACCTCGTCATTACGGCTGAAACCAAGTATGGCGAGATAGCAAGTAAGAGGGGATTGAATTTATTTTGTTTTGCCTGTAGTTTTATTTTGAAATAGTAAATGCTGTTGTGTCGAGTGAATTTAAAGTGAATCTTTAAGAAATTTCTAAGAAAGAAATTGTGCCAATGATTGCACTCAAATTACCGCACTTCTTTACTTTTTTAAATTATATATTGAGAAAACAGATGGTGAACATTTTGGGAGCAGCGTACCATCATAATAATTTTGTGGTTATAGCGAAGGCACCACTAATTTATGATTAAAATGATTCAAATCGCATTGAAACAATTCACTTAGAATATTGTAAAACACACTTTCAGTTACATTCCGAACAATTTTGAAGGAAATTCACTTAAACACTGTTTTAGGCTTTCACAGTTTAAAACTAAACTTATCTTGTCACTTACGGGATATCTTCCGTGATTATTTATTGTTTTGAGCTCCCGATATTTCGACGCTGTTGCAAGCGCCATAATCGCGGGTAAAATAATCACGGAAGATATCCCGTAAGTGACAATATAAGTTTTGAAATTCACTTAGTCATCAAAATTCGCCTCATCATATAACATCGCAAATAACGCAGTGAATGTTCTTTAACTATAAAGGGTGTAAAACACCTCTTAACGAAGGCGACAGGCACTTGTTCTCTCCGTCATTGCGATATTTTTTATACCATACCTGGGAAACCTTCAAGATACGGAGATATTCAAGGTCAAATTTACAATTTTTTTAAATTATAAGTTTTTATTGTAAGATTTTTACTTTAAATACGAACCCCGTACTATTCAACCCATCCATCAGCACAATGTTTTGAGTGCGTTACATTGAGTTATACCACGAAACGTGAATTTTCACCCCAAAAAAAAGAAGTTGTTTCCCAGCAACAATTTTTGCGTAAAGTTACTTAGTTTGATGTACAGAATGCTTGGTGGACGGCTTCGTGATGAGGTGGTTTACACCCTCTATATAAAAACAAGATCACTGTTAATGTGTTTCGCAATTACAGCACAGTTCTCAACGTAAATTGATTTAGAAACAATTTTAAAACGTTGATAACTACTCTTTGATGCTTTGCCCAGAATTTTCTAATACGTATCACCGGTTGTACGATGCAAGCATGCCATGCGCCATCTCGGATTATAGAACATCTCATAATTATTACCTGCATTGGGGCGGTTCTTCTAACTTTCCTGCAGCTCCTTGTGTAGTAGAACCTTCTGATGTATGCCCAGAAGAATTTGATGATCCTTGTGAAGAATTTACCGAAGTCCGCTAAGAGAATCAGGAACAATGGGATCCCGATAGTGGCATATACTATCGTCGCCACTCGACCAGATGTTGTCTTCGGAGCTATGTGACCATAACCTGGAAAATGTTAATTTGCAGGACTTAAAACATTGTCGTATAAGAAACACAAATTACTAGTTTTACAAAATAAATATAAAGGTAAAAGTTGCTTGAATGAAATAAAAAGTGCATGTTTATTCGTTTTAATAAGTACATCGTACAAAGAAAATAATACACTGTGTGGTGTGAAATATGCATTTGGGTTCAAATAAAACTAAAACACTTGTGGAATTCGTGAGAGTTCTGTTTTGTGAAAGTTTGACAGAATTTTCAGTGAAAGCGACCTAATAGCAAACTTATTTTCACTAGAATTAAGAATATTTTAGGTGAAATTACTGTGAAAAGACTAAGTATATCCTGTTAATCTTACCGACAGTAGTGACTAACGTCAAGCAGTAGACGAAAGAGTTCATAAAGTTCCAAGACCTCTGGCCGCTGTATGAAGTAACTCCTGCCTCGTGAGCCGTATGCAGCTGATTCTCGAATTCAAACAACTTCTTCCTCGCCATCGACTTCCAATCTTCCTCCCTCAAATTGTGACTTCCTCGCCAAAGATGTTCAATAAAATCTCTTTTCACATTCCTAGTACTACATTTGTACGCATTTTCAAACGATCCTTCTAACGTCTTAAACATCATTCCTCCTAGACCACACATTATGATTAATATTAGAAGGTCACAAATACATTTGTTTCGCAAATCCCTAATTTTATCGCAATGTATTCTCTGCTCTTGCTTAAAGTCTTGCCAATTCGCAATGAATTTCCATCTCGACCTAACAACTTTTTGGTTTTTGTCTTCTTCTAGAGATTTTTTTCTTGCTTTTTTCTCTACAGTATGATCCCTGCTTTCTTTCCTAGCCGCACTTTTGGAATCGGCTACAGATCTTTTCCTTAACCCTGACCTTTGCTCACTTCTTTCAACTTTAGGAACATTATTCTCGTCTGCTCCTAATATGATACCCGTCATCATTTCACGTCTTTCAACCGCTTGACTTAGTACATTAAGCTTGCGTGTCAACTCCGCTGTTCGTTCTTTCAAATCAAAGTCAAACTCATTTTCACTCGGGGATGATGAATAACAACTGGACGTGTACTCAGACTGACTAGCATCAATGTAACCGGAGCTTTGCCTACTATGATCCAAGCTACGTTGATCCAGATCTGTTGTCTTTGACTTTATTAAACCAGCTAAAATTTCTTTTTCACTGATAATTTGAATAGTTTTAGGACAAGACACGCCTCGAGATCTAGACTGCCTCAAGGTGGTGGGGGTCTTATTGGGAGTCTTTAAAGTTTTGTTGCTGGGTTTATATTCAGTTGGAAGCCTGGGATCATCTTTCGGCATAGATAAGCTTCTTGCTCGGGCTTTTTCCATCAACTCAATAATCTCTCGACTAGTCTGACTCATACCTGTTCCAGTTTTATCTACCACTTTTACATCTTCAGTACGATGCATAGACTGCGAACGATTTACTTTTGGTGACATTTTATTCTTCGTGTATCGTCGTGGCACAGGCATTGCTCTACGTTTTGGTGCTTCTACTTTTGCATAATGTTGATCCTCACTCATCTCACTTTCACTAGTTTTATTCTGTAAATGTTATTATGGATAAATTATTAGTTGCTTCTCTTATCCTACAAAAATATGGCAAACTATTTACATAGTGATCATTGTATTGCAGGGTTTGGGATTATGTAGATTGGAAATAAAGTGCTATTAACAAAGCGACAAACAGTATAAAAAATAGTTTCATGAAAAAACTGACCCCAAATCTTGATGCAGATTTGCTGCGGGCCGGTTTGACAGGTGGCGGCCGTTTTTGTTCTTCATCTTTTACTACTTGTTTAGGAGGCGGTTTTACAATAATCGGCTTAATATCTGTAGATAATCTCCTGCTGGGAGTTCTAACAATTCTTTCTCTTACTTCCACATTAGGTTTATTTTCTGGTATCAATTTCTTGCTAGGAGTTCTTTCTAATTGAATCACTTTTGTTACAAGTTCAGCCGGTGTCTCCGGTTTAGGAGTAGTCGCTTTAGCCTTTTTAATATCTTTGTCTTCGAAAGTGAACACCTCTTCATTTTTAACCGGCGTTTTCAATTTCTTGGTTGCTTCTTCTGGTTTCTTTTCTTCAGGATTAACCACATCATCTTGTTTTTTTTGTTGAGTGGCAGGCATAGCAAAAGGGAATAACTCTTTTGGAGAGCTGCTGACAGGAGAAGGAGTAGAGAGAACATGTTTTAAGTCTTTTGGAGGTTCGATTGTTAGTGAATTACGTCGTGAAGTATCTTCGTCTTTTGGAGTCAGGGCATAATTAGTCGACAAGAGTTTATTAGTGGGATCTATAAAGCTTCCTTTACGTTCCAAAAAATTTGCAAGTTCTTCTTTGTCTGGTATAGCAAATGGTGAAATACTTCGGCGTCTACGCTCTTGAGCAGCCATTGCTCTTTGCTCCAGAAGTTCCTCTGTGTTTAAATCATAAACCGGATCTTTAACGTTTGCTTTTGCCTGCACTAAGCGTCTCATTTCTTCGTAAGTACTATCAGCTTCAATTTCCCTTGAGTTAGGGCGTGGTAGTTGTGGTTTTGGTTCTTCATCGTCAGAAGTCGGGGTATCTTCATGAGGCTGTAGAGTTCTACTAGGTTCTGGAGTTTTTTCTCTCTGCCTTGCAGCTTGACCTCTGTTTTTAGACAAGTTTCTTCTTTTTCTTATGGACATGTTTTGTCTATCGTCATCCATGATTTCTTCGTTTAGTCTTATTTCGGGTGAAACCACTGGTTGACTATACCTTCGTGGTTCAGATTCTGCTCGTGTTGTTGGAATTGTCAGTTTCAATTTAACTTCTCCTTCTTCTTGGAATTCACTACCACTCATCACCACCAACTTTCACTCACACCGTAACTGAAAAAAAAAAGTTGTGATATCACAACCGCTCACAATAGACTAAGGGAATTGAACCCGATCAAAAGAGTCAGACCGATATCAAGCTTGGCAGAGAATAATAGTTCTCCTGCCAATAATTATGACACAAATAAGATCAAGCAAGCCAACAACGATAAGAATTCAATAAGTGTAAACTTACCTCTCGTTAACGATCCCAAACACAAACTTCTTTATTGTAACGGGGTCGAAGCAGATTTCTAATAAAAGAATCTATTTTGGCCTCCCCACAGTGTCGGACGTAAACAAACGCCCGTTGATAAGAGATTGCAATTCATTTCTGTTGGAGTATTATCACAGTTCAGGCGGAGAGGTTGCAATGGGAATTGAAACGATTTTCACTGACTTTTGTGGAACTTTGAATGGTATAAATGTTGTCACAGTTTTCGAGATACACGCCGTGCGTTTGTGACGCGGCCTACTGAGCGGAAGAGCGCCAAGCCAGCCGGGCAGTGTTCCAAAATTAAAACAACTACACCTAAATTCAGTCGAGTTCGTATTTGCAATCGTACTCTAGAAAATGTTCTCGACACTAGCAACCACCGTTATTTGACACGTTCGTCAGAAACTCTAGTTGTAAGAATTTGACGATTGGTAAGGGTCAATGTAAATTGGATTTACGACTTATGTTGCTTATAAATTTCGTACAACGTTAAAGTGGGATATAAATAGGAAGACGTGTAGTTGACGCCAGCTTTGCTTATTACGTGTCATTTTTCGTAATTTACCACAAACCACATTCAAAAATTGTTCACTTACATAGATTTTCATATCGCAATTCTTCCGTTTTAAACTAAGATACTTATTTAAAACATCTAAAAACTCCTAGGCTACCATAATCATCTTTTCATGTCTTTAAAGAAAACTAATGCCTAAGAAAACAACACTCAGATAAAATAACGCTGAATGAAAACAAATCCTATCAAAATAAAACGCAGTAGAGAGTTAAACTAGCGAAATAAAAAGGTCGTAGTAAGAAGGGTAGCTAGAATAAAGAGTTTATTTCCTTATGTGTCCAAGCGGCTTTGTAAACTCGTTCAAATGAACATAAAAGAATGCCGCTATGTTTAAGTTTACCTCTGAAGAGGAAAACATGAATTGTTTCTCTTATAGCTTTGAAAAATATTGATAACAAATGCAGCTAAAACCACGTTATTTTTAACTTGTTTTCAACTAATAATCAACTTTAAGTTTGACTTAAGAAAGGAGATTTCTGCTGAAACTGGTAGTACGGAATGCGATTTGTACGCCTGAAGGTTTAGTAATCGTGTGGCGTTTTACAAATGACTGCTCTTACAAAATTATCAGGCGTTAGCTGTTTAAATATTTTCACCTTGTGTAGTACTACTAGCAAAGATAGGTAGATTTTACTTTGCTTGCTTGCCATTTCGTCATTAGGACTTTTCGAATTTAGCAAAACGACACTGCAGACCGCGAGACCGTAGTAGGTACTCGACCGCAGTAGATACTCGACCGTAATCAATTTAACAGAAAGTCAGCTAAATCGGAAAGGAAAAGAGATGTAAAATAATATGCGCCTAAAAAAAACACCTTGATTCCTTAGTTGGGGTAAAAATAAATTCTGTTACTCGCCATGAAATCTTCTACCTACAGCCCACCTTGTCTAGCCTAGACAAACAATTTGTCCCTACAGACCTCTCCCACCAACCAATTCTTTGCTTCTCGCATCCAAAGTCATTGGTCTACTTTGTGGAGGTATTACCTACTCACCCTCAGCTTAATTAAGTATTTGGCATGGAGCGACTGCCTATCAAACCTCCACAACCCAATTAGTTTTGAGCAATGCGATACCCCTTCGCAAGACTGGTTGTCAGTTGAAAGTTTTCTTACCTATAGTTGTATAAATAGTGCCAGCGTAGAACATTGAGTTCCAGAAGGTCCATGTAGTCTTCTGAGTATTGCCGTCGTTGAGATGCTTCATATACTCCGTATAGTTGGCCTCGTATTCAGTTAAGTAGTCTTGTATATACGGGAACAGATCGAAGTTGTTATTCTGGTGACAAAATATACATGACTGAATTAAACACATGTTTTTTTTGGGACAAGCCCGCCACTCTATTCCCAAACCACTGTAACTCGTGAAAACCAGAATCAACAGTACTACCAAAAAAGCACCGCGACAATCAAGTGAAGGTCGAGGAAGTCCCAGAGAATGAATTTAAGTGTCTAAGTACAGCGGAGGAGTAAAATATACACATGTTATTGGTGGATGGCGCAGTGGTTCTTGTAGATTATTGGTTCAAGCCCAGGCATACGCATTACTTTGTTTAATTTAATTTCGTCACCACTGCTCTCAAAACGGTGAAAAAAATATTGACGAAAACCATGAAAGTGTCGCAATCGTAACTAACTAGTAGTTAAAAGGTTCGATTTTCAGGTCGATCAGTGTTTTTAGTTTTTCTTTCAAACTTTCAGTCCATGACGTCTGAAAGCAAGATTGTTTTAATCTTATAATAGAGTGAGACAGAAATAGCACTAGACATCCTCTATAGCTCCGTCTCTTTCCCACACTGGAATGACATTAAAACAATCCGGGTCCGTTTTTCTTTTTTTTTTCGGATGTAAAATGATCAAATTACTCCTCCCGCTCTGAGCGGAGCGGGACGGAGTGTCCGACTTTGACTGACTAAAACCCATCCATGTTCCTTCCTCGCCCTTTATGTTCCGGGGCCACGGTATATCTTTCGTACAGTCCCGCAGCCCCAGCAAGCATCGGCCTTGCGCCTTCCTTAAGCTGACATCTCTTTGAGGCGCGCGTGGAACACCAACGCGCCGTCGACACGGGCTGTTGTCATAAGACGGACGGCGAGCTAGCCCATAGCTCACCGTCCACAGGCCGTGCCTACGGTGGCCGAGGGCCATCACCGGCGGGTGCGGCTCCCGCGGCAGCTGGGACGAGAGGTTCTCTCCCTCTCGTGTTCCGCCACCTACTTCGCTAGCATGACTTGTCGTGAAGCGACAGATATGAAGAAAAAAATAGAATAAATAAAAAAAAATGAGGATAAACGTTATACAATTTATTTTAGTAATAAAATCTGAAAGTAACAAAATGAAGATGATAGTGAAGATGAGGATGGAGTGAAGGGATGATCACGGGATGAAGACGAGCAGGAGAGGGTCGCAGGAGAGGGTCGACGGCAGTCCGGGGCGAGTCAGCCAAAAACGGTCCAACCGCTGACTCCAGCCCCGGATGAAGGTTGACAGCAGTAGGCTGGCTTCGCAGCACAGGACTCCAGCCCCGGATGAAGGTTGACAGCAGTAGGCAGGCTTCGCAGCACAGGACTCCAGCCCCGGATGAAGGTTGACAGCAGTAGGCAGGCTTCGCAGCACAGGACTCCAGCCCCGGATGAAGGTTGACAGCAGTAGGCAGGCTTCGCAGCACAGGACTCCAGCCCCGGATGAAGGTTGACAGCAGTAGGCAGGCTTCGCAGCACAGGACTCCAGCCCCGGATGAAGGTTGACAGCAGATGCAGCAGTCCTCCTCTGAAGCCCAGTGCAGAGGCAGGTTTTAGTTGAGGTGACTGGTGGAGAAGTCAAGAGGTTTGAGGTCTTTTCTTGAGTCCCGGAGCAGTCGGCCCCGGGACAAGGCCTATATAATTTTCTTCGCTCGAAAGCTAGCGATGAAATGAATGAATGTCTAGAGCGGCCCTGTCTTATATAGCCGATTTCGAAATCAAAAGTGGAATTTGCAAAATGTTTGAAAATTAGACGAAAAGAGTGTGTAAAGTAGAAGGCCAGAACGATTATCTGGCTTTTAAGACAAAAACGGTGGATGGCCACAAAGAAAACCACGAACGATTAAAAGGTAACTATGACGACCAGATTATTGACAATAAAATGTCAAAGAATTAATAAACACAAAGTTAGCAAAAACATGAGGAAATACGATGGAATTAAAGGTTCTGGTGCGTGGATAGTGTAGTAAATAATGTTGCGCATCATCTGTGAGCAATTTGTGAGTATAGTGTAGTATGAAAATGAAAATGATAAACTCGTAATTGTTACAGTAAAACGATATCTACAATGAAACTAAATGAAAGGATGGCAATAAAAGAGCAACGTGAAACAATAAAGCTTAAACTAATAATGGATGTGATGAAGATTTGACCTAAAATTGATGTACAGACAAAATGTCAACCATTGAGGACGTTCAGTCGGTTAGTACGTAATAATATTACTACATTTCCCCGACAACCCCAGAAAATTTTCGACTCAGAGAAAATTTTATGTTTAAAGTTCGAGAGAAATCCTTGAAACATTACTTCGTCCAAACAGAAATCATCTAACAGACATTCATTCTTCCTCAGGTATACTATCATCTACATAATGGTAAGGGTGGAGTTCACAGTCAATGACTACCACTCTAGAAGTATGTTCCTAAATATGACCTAAGGCTTATTTAGGGAGTAATCAACCGCTCCATGGGTGGAAAATATATTGACCTAAGGCTTATTTAGGGAGTAATCAACCGCTCCCTGGGTGAAAAATATATTGACCTAAGGCTTATTTTACGAGTAGTCAGCCGCTCGAAGAAAACCCTATATAGTAATTAGAGAAAATTAAGATAAAGGAATAATTATATAATTATTAAGATGACTATTTAGTTTAGTCTAAGATAGATTCGAGCGGTAGGGCTCTAAAGTAAAGGTATCAGAACTAGTGATCTTCTGACCTCATTTGTAGAAGTGAAGAATAAGAGCAGTAAGCTCTAAATCACAAAATAAAGACAAGTTAAAAGTAACGCCGCATAGGACGTTGAATAGTGAGTTTAAAAACTCGTATTCAAAACAAAAATAAAGATTAATTTTAAGCGATTGATAAATGAGCTAATGAGAGATTAACTATCTAAATAAGATGATTCGATGAAGACGAGGTTTAGATTTTAATGTCTTTAATGTGCCATTTATTTTTCGTTCCATTAGTATCTTCTAATATGTATACTAAGGGCGAGAGTTTCTTAAAGACTTTGCATCTTAGAAATTTAGGGGCCAGTTTTGCGCTGAAGTACGAACCCGCGTTGCTTTGTACGTAATTCTTACGCCAAACTGTATCACCGACATTAAATTCTTTAAATGACCGACGTAGGTCATAGCGAGCGCTATTCTTAGCGTGTGCTATGTATAAATTAGTTTGAACCTTATCAAAAATTGACGAGAGGAAACCAATATTTGTAGCGTAGACATCGCGAGGTAGAAAAACAACTTCCTCAAGATTTTGAGTTGGAGTGTAGAATGAACCACAAGGAACTGTTTCCCGACCAAATACTAAAAAGTTTGGAGAAAAACCAGTTATAGCATTAACACAACTGTTTATCGCGTGTTGAATTTTTGGGAGATAAATATCCCAGGTTCGATGATCATCACCTACCAAAGTAGCTAGAGCCGTGATGATGGTCCTATTATACCTTTCTGTAGGATTGACTTGGGGACAGTAAAATGGAGAGTAGAATATAAAAGGGACTTTATATTTATTAAGAAATGTAGTAAATTCACGGGATTGAAATTGGGGACAGTTATCCATGATAATGGTTTGTGGAACACCATGGATGAGAAATACGGAATTCTCTAAAATATTAATTATGTTAGACGCAGTAGCACGTTTTAAGGGAAAGATAAAAGTATATTTAGTAAAGGTACAATTAATAACTAAAATATGTTGATTACGTCTTCTGGTCATGGGAAAAGGACCCATAAGATCAAGCGATATAGATTGAAAAGGTCTCGAGCAAATTTTTGGTTTACCCATAGGGCCATAAGGAGAATGATTTGGATGTTTATAAGCAAGACAAATGTCGCAAGTAGAGATAAATTTAGCGATATCTTTAAACATGCCAGACCAGTAATATCGTAACGAAAGCTTCTTGTAGGTTTTGAAAATTCCGAGATGAGGTTCTTGAGAAGGACTGTGATTCCTTTCGATAATAGCCTGTCTTTCATGTGGAAGTGGAACTTCTTTCCAAGTGAAGTCATCGTTCAGAGCATGAGGAGAGTGAATGCAACGATAGAGCTTGTTTTCTTTAACCGTATAGTTTGGATAAGAATCAGGATTGTTCTGACAGCCAAGTAAAATCTTGTTGTAGTGTTCCAAGTCACGATTAGGAACTGATTCGTCCGTTAAAATAGGATTTACACCTTGACGTTGAGAATCTTCAGAGTCGATGAGTTTTTGATCTGGATAGTAGGTCAGGGACAACATTATCTTTACCCTTTTTATGTTTTAGAATGAAGTTGAAGCAAGATAGGCGTAGCGTCCAACGAGCCAGTCTTCCTGAAGGATTGGATAAGTTCTGGAACCATTTAAGAGCAGCGTGATCTGTGTAAATTGTAAATTGTTTACCATTATCTAGGTAACAACGCCAGTGTTCTAGAGCAGTTATTACGGCTAGAGTTTCTCTTTCTGTTGTAGAATAGTTCTGCTGGTTTTTATTAAGAGCTTTACTCATGTAAGCAATAACAACTTCCTTGTCGTTTTGATGTTGTGTAAGCATTGCTCCTATGCCAAAATTTGATGCATCGCAATGTACAGAGAATGGGAGGTTGAAGTCTGGGCAAGCGAGAACAGGAGTAGTAACCAAAGCTTCTTTAAGTTTCACGAATGCCGATTCTGCTTCGGGGTTCCAAACGAATTTAGGGGCATTCTTCCCAGAGCAAGTTAGCCTGTTAAGTGGAGAAGCAATTGTGCTGAAGTTTGCAATGAATCTTCGGAACCAGCTGCAAGTACCGATGAATCTACGTACTTCTTTTCTAGAGGATGGTGTAGGATATTCCAAAATGGCTCGAATTTTGTCCGGATCAGCTCTCAGGCCATATTCACCTACAACAAAACCGAGGTACTTGAGTTCTTTCCTGAAGAATTGACTTTTTTCAAAATTTATAGTTAAATTGGCAAAAGAGAGTTTTTCATGAACTTTTAAGAGAAGAGAAATATGTTCTTCGAAGGTATCGCTTATAATTACGATATCGTCGAGATAACAGAATACTTTGTTGTCAAAATCTGGAGTAAACAGCATATCCATTAGTCTCTGTTGAGTAGCAGGAGAGTTAGTTAAGCCGAAGGGCATTACTTTAAATCTGTACATGCCTCTTCCGGGTACATAAAAGGCAGTCTTGTCTTTGTCCGCAGGGTTGAGAGAAATTTCCCAGAAGGCCTTCGCAATGTCGATACTTGAGAGATATTTGGCGTTTTTAAGATTGTCAAGAATCTCACTTATAAGTGGGAGGCTGTAGGCATCACGACGAGTGATTGAGTTAAGTTTCCTGCTGTCGACGCAGAAACGCCATTCTCCATTCTTCTTCGGAGTTATAAGCACCGGAGATAGCCATGGACTTTCGCATTGTTCGATGACATTCCATTTCAACATTTTATCCACTTCGTTGATTAAAGCTTTTTGTTTTTCAGGGGACAATCGATAACATCTTTGCTTGATGGGGAGAGAATCACCTGTGTCGATCTTGTGTGTAATTAAATGAGTACGTCCCAAAATGCCTTTTTCTTCAAATGAGATACTCTTGAAGCGTTGGATAATGTTATCTGCAATATCCTTTTGATTTGTACTAAGATGTTCATAAGGTAGTATCTTTTTCTCCGCATCTTGAATAGATGAACATTTAAGGTTCGACTGACAAACAGAAGATAAAATAGTAGGAAGAAGATTAAATTTTTTCCAGAAATCAATACCAAGAATAAGAGAGGGGAATAATTCTGGAAAAACATAAGCTTTAATTAAATGAGTCTGGTCATTAAAGAAAATAGGTAATTCAAAATATCCTAAAGATTTAATTTTTTGGTTACTAGCAGTTGAGACAGTAATTAAGTCTGACTTGAAAAGCTTGAAACCTAATTTAAGAATTTCCAGGTGAGAATTGTTGCCAAGTATGGTAACAGAACTACCTGAATCAAGTAAGGCAGAAATGTTTAAGTTAATAATTCGCACGTTAATGAAAGGGCGTTTGGAATCATTGTCATTAGAGTAAAGGGTTGAAGAAATTTTGTAGTAAGAAAAGAAATTTTTAAGAGTTTTGATCCAATTATTCCAATCATTAACGTCGAAATTTTCACTTTTCAAGTCAGTTGTTAGTTTTTTTGAGCTAGTACCAGGCTTAGGATTGCATTTAGGGCAATCAGCAGTTTTAAAGTCCTTCAAACCACATTTGAAGCAAATAATGAAGTGAGGTTTCTTACAAGTGTTTAAGGTGTGTCCATGCACACGACAACGAACGCAAAAGCTACTCTGTTGAGGAGGATCAGATCGAGTCAGAGTGTTAATTTGTTTTGGTTTTTGGAGGTACTGAGGAGGAGGTTTCTGAAAATTTACAGAGGGAGAATTAGTAACTGGTATACGAGGTTTGTAGCTAAATTCAGCTGTTAAAGTATTTTGTTGCAAAGATGGTTCTTTAAAGTTTTTATCTTTGTCCAAGAATTTTTCGTAAATCTG
Organism: Xestia ashworthii; assembly: GCA_950022955.1. Taxonomy (NCBI): domain Eukaryota; kingdom Metazoa; phylum Arthropoda; class Insecta; order Lepidoptera; family Noctuidae; genus Xestia; species Xestia ashworthii. The sequence continues at coordinate 11,584,128 of OX465570.1, read as the reverse complement.
GCAAACAGCTAAGAGAGAGTCAATAGTAGTACAATCTCTTAATGCCACAAAAACTGAATAGCACGGTCTGATATTCCTCAGTAAAATCTCTAATTGTTCTGACTCAGACAATTTTTTAGTCAAGCGTGAAAACATTCCGGACATAATTGAAATGTAGACCGATATAGTTTCGTCCAGACCTTGAGTTCGCTTTCTGATGTCTTCTAGTAATTTGTAATCGTAATCGAAAACACCAAAATCTTTTATAAGAAGCTCAGAAGTTTCATGCCAGGTCAGATTTGGATTACAATTAATCTGAAATCTAAACCAGTGTAAAGCATTGTCTGTAAAAATTTCGTACGCTTGATTAATCAAAAGTTTTTTGTCAAAGCTACGTGAAATGCAATATTCTTCTAGTTTTTGAAGGAACGACCTAGGACATGACTTTCCATTATAAGTGTATCTTTTTAAATCTTTAAAAATATGAGGCTTCACTTGTTGAGGAGGAACTGTAGAGTTAATTTGTTGAAGGAGGGCCTCAAGAATGGTCTGTGACGGAGGGATATTTGAAGGAGGAGTTTCCGAGTTGTCATGAGAGGTAGGTAAATCGTAGAGAGGAGGGGGAGTATTTTCCGCTGGAAGAAAAGTGAATGGTTCAAATTTGTTGTTGAGGCTATCAAATTTGGACCGTAAAGCGTCAAACTCAATTTTCTGTTCAGAGTTCAGTACGTCAACGTCTATACGCTAGAGTCTAAAAAAATAAATGATTAAGATAAGTTTCTATAAGACGAGTGTATTTGGAATCACCGTGTAGAAGTTTATCTACTTTTAAGTCTAAGTAATTAATAGTGGTATTAATTTGAGGGAGCTCTTCCTCAATTGGAATTGGTGAGATTAAAATTTCCTCCGAGGAGGTAATAGAAGAAAGTCGAAGAATTTGCTTTCTTAACCGTACGACAGTGTCTACTGGTTCCTCAAGTCTGATCTTAATTTCGTATTCGAGTTCAGGTTTATTAAGAAATTCAAACTTAATTATTCTATACATATTGGTAAAATAAAGATAAGTTTCAAAGAAAATACCTTGTTTCCTTCTAGAAGAAAAAAAAAAAAATTAGAAGTATTAAGTTAGTAAAAGATTAAAGAAAAATTATTTTCCTTCCAAAAGAAAAAATAGTTACAATGATAGCTATATGAAAATGTTTAATGATGTCTGTAGTATGACAATGAACTAATGATCTAAAGTGAAGTTGCCAAGAGAGACTGCCAAAAGGTTTATATTAAATCAGAGGAAAATTGTAGTTAAGGTGAAACAGAAACAATTTTTATAAACCAAGTCTGTATAAAGGTTTTAAGGTTTAGTGAAGAGTAATGACCTCTTTAGTTTATATAATGAGTCACACTATGTAAAGGTAAGATACCACAATCTTAAAAGTATTACGTGTATGACCACCAGAAATAATGTTTTTAAAATGGGTACTTATTTTCCCTCTGATTTATGGACACTAGACAAAGTGTTTTCTTTAGAATTTTGTGATGATGGAAATGTGTAGTGTTATGTAGAAGTGTAGAACCTGAAGACAATTGGGCGCCAAACTGTCGTGAAGCGACAGATATGAAGAAAAAAATAGAATAAATAAAAAAAAATGAGGATAAACGTTATACAATTTATTTTAGTAATAAAATCTGAAAGTAACAAAATGAAGATGATAGTGAAGATGAGGATGGAGTGAAGGGATGATCACGGGATGAAGACGAGCAGGAGAGGGTCGCAGGAGAGGGTCGACGGCAGTCCGGGGCGAGTCAGCCAAAAACGGTCCAACCGCTGACTCCAGCCCCGGATGAAGGTTGACAGCAGTAGGCTGGCTTCGCAGCACAGGACTCCAGCCCCGGATGAAGGTTGACAGCAGTAGGCAGGCTTCGCAGCACAGGACTCCAGCCCCGGATGAAGGTTGACAGCAGTAGGCAGGCTTCGCAGCACAGGACTCCAGCCCCGGATGAAGGTTGACAGCAGTAGGCAGGCTTCGCAGCACAGGACTCCAGCCCCGGATGAAGGTTGACAGCAGTAGGCAGGCTTCGCAGCACAGGACTCCAGCCCCGGATGAAGGTTGACAGCAGATGCAGCAGTCCTCCTCTGAAGCCCAGTGCAGAGGCAGGTTTTAGTTGAGGTGACTGGTGGAGAAGTCAAGAGGTTTGAGGTCTTTTCTTGAGTCCCGGAGCAGTCGGCCCCGGGACAAGGCCTATATAATTTTCTTCGCTCGAAAGCTAGCGATGAAATGAATGAATGTCTAGAGCGGCCCTGTCTTATATAGCCGATTTCGAAATCAAAAGTGGAATTTGCAAAATGTTTGAAAATTAGACGAAAAGAGTGTGTAAAGTAGAAGGCCAGAACGATTATCTGGCTTTTAAGACAAAAACGGTGGATGGCCACAAAGAAAACCACGAACGATTAAAAGGTAACTATGACGACCAGATTATTGACAATAAAATGTCAAAGAATTAATAAACACAAAGTTAGCAAAAACATGAGGAAATACGATGGAATTAAAGGTTCTGGTGCGTGGATAGTGTAGTAAATAATGTTGCGCATCATCTGTGAGCAATTTGTGAGTATAGTGTAGTATGAAAATGAAAATGATAAACTCGTAATTGTTACAGTAAAACGATATCTACAATGAAACTAAATGAAAGGATGGCAATAAAAGAGCAACGTGAAACAATAAAGCTTAAACTAATAATGGATGTGATGAAGATTTGACCTAAAATTGATGTACAGACAAAATGTCAACCATTGAGGACGTTCAGTCGGTTAGTACGTAATAATATTACTACAGACTGCTTCGCAGAAGGAGGTGACGGCGTCCCATTGTCTCGCTCCGGACCACGGATTGAACCAGGGCTGGACGAGAGAGGTCGCCGCCGCCGATAATCCGGGTCCCTGGAGTGTGAATAGTGTCCGATCGATATCAATAGGCTTTGGTATATGGGAGTCATACATAACGGACAAAATATTGGTGCCATTTAATACTACTTACCCCTGGATCAAACAGGTGTCATTTGCGTCGTCATCTATGTCTTCAATTAGTCTGCTTTTTACACGTGTAACCCATTTTCTGTACACGTAGGCACTACAGCAGCTGATAAACATACAGCGTGCGTTTTATTATATGGCATAGTGCCTAATAGTGTTGTACTTTCTGCTTTAAAACATGTAATAATTCGTTTCAATTTATAATACCATTATTGTTTTACACTGAGTGGCTCTTTATTATGATTTTATGTAACGTGGCGTCTAGTTGCTCATCATCATCATCATTTTCCAAGCCTTTTTTCCCAACTATGTTGGGGTCGGCTTCCAGTCTCACCGGATGCAGCTGAATACCAGTATTTTACATGGAGCATGGAGACTGCCTAACTGACCAAGTGGCGTCTGTTGTTTTCTCACATTTCGATTAGTAAAACATGGCTTATATATACATGGCTTATACATGGCTTAGTATATTTGAAGTATTTGAACTAATCCGTCCATTAAGGTTCCTTATTTCCTCTGGGTTTAGACTCATATACACGCATGTATTTCGTCAAAGAGTAGGGCAGAGGTTTATCATAGTAGTAGTAGGTTTCGTCTCACGTAATAGAGGGCAAGCCTATCTATGCCATCAGCCAGGCTCAAATCTAGACTCCAGACTGCTAATTAGAAATTCCTGATAAAAATCCCAATAATAACTTTACCTGACTTGAGAATCGAACCCTGCAACCTCTTAACTTAAATATTAATTTAATTCATAGAAATTTAGAGAAAACTGTAATTGAACGGTTTTCTCTGAATTTATATGAATCATGTATATGTCACCGTAAAATTGTCAAAGACGTTATGTTACAATATAACGTGTTTCTCTCTAGCGATATTGTAAACTCTCGAATTATTGTCAACTGAACATACGGAAGTATCTCTGCCCCCATAATCGGGACTTGGGGCACCCCCTTCGTTAGGTTAGTTAGGTTCCTTGAAACCCTGCACTCGAAAATAGGGGCCCCGCGAAGCGGGGCTCCGTCGACTACGCTTTTTAGTTGAATATAAAGTGTTTAAATGTTAGGTTAGGTTACGCTGTCTCCAAAACTGTTCACTAGTACCCTGGAAGAAGTCTTTCAGACGCTGGCAGTCAAATGGGAAGGGAAGGGGATTGTCGTTGGTGAAACAAGATTGAATAATCTGCGTTTCGCTGATGACATTGTCCTTTTCTCCCCCACAGCCACAGATCTAGAGCAAATGCTACAAGACCTTAGCGATGCAAGCCTTGAGGTTGGACTAAAGATGAACATGTCAAAGACCAAACTCATGACCAACAGCTCCAACAAGAGCATACACGTAGGCGGGGAGAATATACAATATGTCCAGGAATATATCTACTTGGGCCAAGTAATCTCTTTCCAGGCAAGGCAAGATAAGGAAATTGCTAGACGAACGGAAAATGCCTGGAAGGGTTACTGGTCCATGATGGAATATTTTAAGGGCACTCTGCCCATGTCTTTGAAGCGAAAGCTGATGGACATGTGTATTCTCCCCATCTTGACCTACGGTGCACAAACTTGGTCTTTGACTAACATCCAAAAGTCCAAACTTAAGGTTTGCCAACGTGCTATGGAGCGCAGTATCTTAGGTGTTAAATTAACGGATCGTATTCGTAACACTATACTGCGCTCCAAAACGCAAATCGTTGACGTGGCTCAAAAGGCTGCCCAACTTAAATGGGACTGAGCAGGACATGTCTGTCGCATGCCGAATGAACTGTGGGCCCGTAAGGCTCAGGAATGGTGCCCTGAAACAGTGACACGAGGTCGCGGCAGACCACGAAAGAGATGGCGGGACGAACTGGATGTCTTCCTTGAGAATTGGAAAGAAAGAGCACAGAATCGTGAACGTTGGAAGGAATGGAGGGAGGCCTTTGCCCAGCAGTGGGACAATACAGGCTAGCTATAATAAAATGTTAGTTTATATTAATCGGTATTTCTCAGGAATGGTACAGTATCTTTTCATGAGAGTGGTACCACTGGGCAAGGGGGACCCCTCCTTCCCTCCACACCACGTGAGCCGTGAGCACGTGACCATCGCATGCATTTCACGAAAAATAATGCGTTTTATTGTAAGCAGTCATGTTCGTTTGACAATAATTCGAGAGTTTACAATATCGCTAGAGAGATTACAATATAACGTGTTTGACAATTTTACGGTGACATATATAAGTAATGTATTCTGTAATTGACGACCCGAATGGCGCAGTGGTAGTGAGGCTGACTTACGTTCTTAGGGTCCCGGGTTCGAATCCCGGTAGGAGCAAAATGTTTGTGTGATGAGCATGTACATTTGTTTCCGAGTCATGGATGTTTATATGTATAACTAGCGGACGTCCCGCGGTTTCACCCGCATAGTTCCCGTTCCCGTGGGAGTACGGGGATAAAATATATCCTATGTTACTCGTGGATAATGTAGCTTTCGAATGGTGAAAGAATTTTTAAAAACGGTCCAGTAGTTTTTAAGCCTATTCATTACAACCAAACAAACAAACAAACAAAGTTTTCCTCTTTATAATATTATTAAGTGTAGATAAGTATGTATTTACAAACAAAAAGTATAAATGTAGTATATCAACTGTCTGGTGACCACGACACAAGCCTTGCTTAGTGTGGCACTAGATGGCGCTGTGTGTAATGTCCAGCGATATTCATTAATATATTTATTTCGTTCTAAAATATTTATTTAATTATAAAACGGATTTGAAAATCCGTTTTGACTGGCTAATTGTATTAAACAGATACAGCCTTGTAGCAGATAGACTGATGTTGTAGGCCAATTAGCGGGTCCCGGAACTCTTTGAATGCGGATCTCTAGAAAGCCATAGATATACTTACAAGTGAAGCCGTCTGATTCTGCACCACATCGCGTATCCTATTGGCTAAAAATCTCCGGACATCCGTCAGGTTCTGGTCATAATTGGCCTCGTTTGGACCTGAAACAAAGTATGCAAAATGTTACCTGTATTTTTCTTTAGATGCCACTATATCATAATCATAATACCTACGAGTAACTATTAATATGATTGTGAAGAGAAAACTTTGTACCCCTTTTTACGGAAATTGCGCACACTTATAATTTCAGTACACAAGCCCATTTTTGTTTCAAATAACAGCTTTTTATTGAATGTATATAAAAGTATACAGGGTAAATTTTGTCATCAAGTGGACGTGATTGGCCAAATCCGAAACCGAGGAATAGTGAAAAATACTTAAAGGAAACTTGAGACCGATTTTGTGAAAACTAAAATAACATTATTAGATTTTTGTAAAATCAATATTCTTAGCCAGGAAGCGAACCCAATGATTTCGGAAAAAAACACACCGTATTCGTCCATTCGATAGCGAAGTAAGGATCAAATTCTGGAAAATAAGGGCTTAAGGCAAACTTAAGAAAAAAGTAAGTTTTTCTTAAATTCAGCCTGCATACTTTCATAATTATGTATTCATTAAAAAAACTGTGGGCACGGCACTTACACAAAAAAGTCTGTCTGTCTGTTGGTCGCGGGCAACAGCTTGTAATCAATGCAAGGAGTGCGGAATGTTAATATTTATTTTTTAATTATGCATAAAAATACATTAAATCAATAAATACAATTTTACACACACTACCATGTATTTGACACACACGCATACATGTAGTGCGAACCAAGCGATCTTTCCTCTACGCACTTCAACCTAAAAAACAATTATAGTCCCAGCCACGAAAAGCTATACCTTTTGTAAACACACGTTGCGTACGTTTCGTATAGTATAAGACTTATTAATGGTCGAATTTCGACCACTGGCGACCACTAGTTTATATTATTCTAGTGACAGCAAGCTCGACTGCTGAATGTAGGTACTGAAGTTTGATATCTAGATTAATTCGCGAGCCGGGGCTGCGGGACTGCCGGGGCTGCGGGACTGCCGGGCCTGCGGGACTGCTGGGGCTGCGGGACTGTTGGAAGAGGCGAGGAAGGAACATGGATGGGTTTTAGTCAGTAAAAGTCTGACACTCCCTCCTGCTCCACCCAAAGTGGGAGAAGTTATTTGATGATTTCTCATCCGAAAAAAACAAAAAAAAAAGGTTGATTCGCGAGCACATCAAGCTGCCACAATCTGTATTTTTTTTAAATAGATTTTCAACTTTATCGATAAACCTTTAGGTTCAAGGTCAATTGGGAAAATTTTACAGTTTCAGGTCACTTGATGTGATGGTACCTGGTGACGCATTTAAGTTTCGTTATTTTTTTAATGTGCTATGATAAAATTGTCGTTGCGGCTGTGTTCCAGTTGAAGCTTTGAAACCACAAACCTGACGAAGAACACTACTAGAACACACTTCACTCGATCTTTACTTTGAAAATGCAGGCATTACTGTAGTTTTAGAATCCTTTAGAGCTCGGAATATCATTAGGCAGGTAATAACGGAGAATAAGGCACAAAATTGCTTGACACTTAGCATGACACTTTCGCTTTATATTGACCACCAAGTTTAATAACCTCTGACCCTACACTTTTCAGGTCCACCAGGAAAACAAAGTTTTATGATTTTCCCCCATATCATAAAACTTTGTTTTCCGCGCACCTCAAGACATGTGAATAGGGCCACATAATGTCGCCCGCTCGACTAAGAATGCGCTCAAAATATAAAAGGTACGACCCACTGCCCTATATGAATGCTGCTTGAAATAAGATGGGGAAACAGGTGGAGTACTTAAACATTAAAGGTTGAACCGGTCTTACAAGTAGCTGGTCCAAGGTCCTTATTTAACGTTATATGTTTCCATCACGACACGAACTTTTGTGATGCTTAAAAATAGTATTACAGCTTAGACATTCTGCAAATTGGTCATTTTGCGACCGCTGGATATTTTGCGAATCGGACATTCTGAGTCTAAACGCTTTTAGCCTAGCAAGAACGAACAAAGCTAACTTATATGCTACATGCATTTGAAAATCACCAAAAAATTCGAAGACATATGACATCTGCCAACCCGCACTGGGCCCGCGTGGTGGATTATAACCCATTCCCTCTCATAGAGTGGAGGCATGTGTCCCAGCAGTGGGAACATTAATAGGCTGATACTTTGAAAATCGAAAAAATTGCGTTTCACGCATAAGACGTTAATACAAACTAAGTTTGCCTTAAAACGCTAAGCCTAGTTGTATTTTCAACCGACTTCTAAAAAGAGGAGGTTCTCAATTCGTCTGTATTTTTTTTTTTTTTGTTGTTGTGTTTGTTACCTCAGAACTTTCGACTGGGTGAACCGATTTTGATGATTCTTTTTTTATTTGAAAGCTGGTGCTTCCCGTTGGGTCCCATTTTAATTTGTTGAAGATCTGATGCTGATATTCGGAGATATACAATGGAACTTTTCAAAAATAGACGGCAAATCTGCAGTGATTGCTGCATTCGCTTGTAGGTTCATTGTTTATACTACATCATGACGTAACATCACGCCTGTATGCTCTGAGGGGGTACGCAGATGTGTACAATATACCCAGATTTCGACAATGTTTGTTACCTCAGAACTTTCGACTGGGTAAACCGATTTTGATGATTCTTCTTTTATTTGAAAGCTGGTGCTGTCCGTGTGGTTCCATGTCAATTTGGTTAAGATCTTACGCTGATCTTCGGAGATATAAATGGAACTCTTCAAAAATACACGGCAAAGCTGCAGTAATTGCTGCAATCGCTTGGTTGTTTATTGTTTATACAACATCATGACGTAACATCACACCTGTATGGTCTGAAGGAGTACGCAGAAGTATACAATACACCCAGATTTCGACAGTTAGACGTGTAAAGTTCCATTCAATGGGACCCCGGAGAAATAGAGGTAACTCCTTAACTTTATAGGCACACCAGAAGTGGTTTGGGTAGTTTTAGGCAGAGTACTTTCTCGGAGTGATCCCATTTCGATTTGATAAAGATCTGGTGACTTCGGAAGCTATGCAACTGAACTGCTTAATAAATGATAGCAAATGTACTGGGATCGCTGAAGACTCACATCTGTCTATTGTTTACACTAGTTCATAACAAAAAATCACACCGATACGCTGTGAAAGGGTAAGCACATGTGAACCACTAAAAAGTGAAAAATAAAAACTTTTTTGCAAAAAATATAACCGACTTCACACAAAAAAGTGAAAAATAAGTTTAGCTCCAGAAGTCGGTGACAAAAAAACTAAATCAATCAAACAAAGGTCACCGACTTCTGGAGCTAAACTTATTTTTCACTTTTTTGTGTGAAGTCGGTTATATTTTTTGCAAAAAAGTTTTTATTGATTCAAAAATCACGTCGTGTATTCAGGCCAGGTCCTCTGAAGTCAGAGATATTATTTTAGTAAAAATTTAGTCAAGTGACCGCTTCAGAAGGGGGGCAGGAGGGGGTGGGGGAGGGTGGGAGTGTCCCCCGTGCCCCCTGGTACCACTCCCATGAAAAGAAAATGCACCATTCCTGAGAAAAATCGATTAATGTAACCTAACCTCAAAACACTTAAAAGTCGCTTAAATGGATTAGGGTTAAATTATATATCCTATACCACTCACCGTGGCACCGTGGCGCAGCACAGCCTTCTAACCTAAATCAACCGTGTCGGGGTGCCCCAAGTCCCGAGCTCGCTTCGCTCGCTCTTGCATCCAAATTATAGTCATTCTCAGCTTCTAATAACATAATTGCCTATTGTACAATGACAGTGACACAATAACAATTTCTTTTTTTTTTTTTCGTTTTGCAGACTTTTCACGTCATTCTGCACCATAGACACACATTTGGAACAGATTTGACTGTCAGTCGTCTATTTTAACGTTCCGTTTTCGCTATAGAGCTGATTTGAGGTTAGAAACAGTTTACACTAATTTCAAGGAAAATATGCTTAATCTTGTATAAGAGTGGTCTAGTCATAACAGGGGGACCCATTCCCTACCAGCTTTAACCCTTTTTAGCCCTCACCGCGGCGGTCATGTAACTAAAGCCAACCCATTATTTTGCTTCGTACTGAAGTATAAGTTTACATCTGCAACGTTTGGCGACATTGTTCGCTAAACAATGCACCTGAAATGTAGGGAAGGAAGATACCGTAAATACTGGAGACACGGGAACACTGTTGGACAAGATGTTTAGAAATGAATGGGTACAAGAGCATTGTTGTCTTAATAAAGGAGGATATCTTGAAGGAGGTGGTGCCAACTCTATTTGATTGTGAAGGAGCTAATTTTATACAAATTCTACAGTCTTACACTGTACATGTTTTGCTGACGCGCTGCATTTTATTACCATAAAAACAAAACGGTAAATGAAAATATAAAAATCTAAATAGTCCGTCAGATAGATTATAGACAAATATTTGACCCGTATTTTTTCTTTTGTTATATAAACTAAAATTTAAAAAGATATGACGCTTTTCAAATTCTCAATAAGACACGCCGTAGTATAATTTTTAGTGAGCTCTGACGTCACGATGCGAATTACACTTCGTCGCTGCATCCTCGAGATTTACTGATTCACTAGGTAGTACACTTCTCAATGTACTAGGCATCGCACAATTTTTAGATAAAAAACTAAAAAATAAAAATAAAATTAGACATTAGACGACTTCCGGCAGTGCGCAGTGGTGGGGCGCCCGCCGCACCCAGCCGTCTACGATCGTTCACTCGCCATTCGCTTCTTTTGTGCGGGCATCGCAACATTAATATTCTTCATGTCCATCAAAGTTACTTCTATCCAATTCTTGTGTTTTTTTTTCTTGTGTTTTGTTTCTTTTTTCTTGTGTTGTGATTGTGACCATGGGTCGAAGGCGACATGAAGATGATCCAGAGGCCATCAGACGAAAAATAAGGCGTCTGGAAAAGCGTTTACAAAGACAACGCGAACACACATCCAGTGATGAAGGTTAGTCAAATTAATTATCGTAATAACTACTAATGAAGTTATTTACAAACTTTTTCTCTTTAAACCTATTCCGTATATTTTTGTTGTTCGCACATGTGCGGTATGACTCATGACTTTTTATGGTTGTTGTTCCATAATAATGTTAGGTTCTTATATTATGAATAAAAACTTTTTTGCAAAAAATAAAACCGACTTCACACAAAAAAGTGAAAAATAACTTTAGCTTCAGAAGTCGGTGACCTTTATTTGATTGATTTAGTTTTTTTGTCACCGACTTCTGAAGCTAAAGTTATTTTTCACATTTTTGTGTGAAGTCGGTTTTATTTTTTGCAAAAAAGTTTTTATTTTTCACTTTTTAGTGGTTCACATGTGCATACCCTTTCAAAGCGTACCAGCATGATTTTTTGTTATTAACTGGTGTAAACAATAGACAGACATGAGATTTCAGCAATCCCAGTAAGAGACACACATTTGCTACATTTAATGAGGAGTTCCGTTGCCTTTCTCCGAAGTTTTTCATCTAATCTTTACCAAATTTAAATGGGATCACTCCGAGAAAGTAGTCTTTCTAAAACTACTCAAATCGCTTCTGGTGTGCCTATAAAATTTAAAAAGTTCTCTCTATTTCTCCAGGATCCCATTATCAGGATCCTGACTTGATGATTATGGGACCTTCTGGGAAGTATACCCTTTCAAACAATTAAAAAACAAATTCGGTCCAGTCATCTTCGAGTAATCGGGGAACATTGAATTGAGAACCTTCTCCTTTTTGAAGTCGGTTAATAACGACGTTATGGTACGTGACCCAAATATCCGGATAGCCTTTAAAAGATTTGGCCGAGTATCGTTAATTTGCTTCTAAGAATTGAAGAGCTCCGTTCCTTTGTCATGGATCCCATAATCAGAACCTAACCAAATTCTCATCAAACTACCCTTGAAGTACCCTTGCCAATAAAATAAAAAAAAACAATACATGTCAAGGTAATAGGCTTATCCCCAATAAATGGAACTTAATACACCTAACTGTCGAAATCTGGGAATATTGTACACATCTGCGTACCCCCTCAGAGCATACAGGCGTGATGTTACGTCATGATGCTGTATAAACAATAAACATTCAAGCGATTGCAGCAGTTACTGCAGATTTGCCGTGTATTTTTGAAGAGTTCCATTGTATATCTCCGAAGATCCGGATCAGATCTTCAGTAAATTAAAATATAACCACACGGGAAGCACCATATTTCAAATTAAAAAAGAATCATCAAACTCAGTTCACCCAGTCGAAAGTACTGAGGTAACAAACACTGTCGAAATCTGGGTGTACTGTACACATCTGCGTACCCCCTCAGAGCAGACAGGCGTGATATTACGTCATGATGTTGTATAAACAATAAACCTACAAGCGATAACAGCAATCACTGCAGATTTGCCGTACATTTTTGAGGAGTTCCATTGTATATCTCCGAAGACCAGCATCAGATCTTCAGCAAATTAAAATGGGACCACATGGGAAGCACCAGCTTTCAAATAAAAAAAGAATCATCAAAATCGGTCCACTCAGTCGAAAGTTATGAGGTAACAAACACAAAAAAAAAAAAAAAAAAAAAAAAAAAAACATACAGACGAATTGATAACCTCCTCTTTTTGGAAGTCGGTTAAAAAAGGAATTCTCTTACATCGAGGTTACTTTGATTTTACAAAAAATTAGTTACTCATTTGACAATGTGTACTGCGATGAGATTGCAGTCGTTCCAGTACTTTCCTTTATGGAATTCGTATGTAAATAAGGACCTACCTACCCATGGATATTCTGCAAGTACCGTGATGAGATCCCGGTCAAGTTAAAGCCCCTTTTGTTAAATAACTAAGTGTCGTGACGCGATTACGACCGTCTTTAATAAGTGACTATTATTGTCATGTGGTTTGATGCGATCAAATCCTTTTGTTGTCATTGTTTGAAGCCAAATTTGAGTAAATCCAATGCTATAGTAGATCGAAATATTGTTCCAGATGTTGAGTCTGGCCACTCAAGACCTGCCTCCTTACCTCCCGACTACGAATCCTCCGAGCATTACCAATCAGATGGAGCTCAGTCGAACTTTCGATCTGTGGTAACAGTGCCACAACACACTATCTCTGATACCATTGCTGGGGGCGCTAGCACCAGCACCGCACCAGAAGTTGTGGAGCCCCTCCCATCTGACATATTGGAGGTTCTTGGGGAATCCAAGGAAAAAGATGAGGTATTCGGGCCTAGAATCAGAGAAGAAATCTCCAAACGTTGGGGAAAGATAATTATGGAAGGGCTAGGTAAAGAACAGAAACAAAAGCTATTTAATAATATTTTGACCCCGGAGAACTTTAAACTTATTAAGGCACCAAAGCTTAACCAAGAAATATCCTCTGTCTTAACGGAATCCGCCAGAAACAGGGATAAGCGTCTGGAATGGGCACAAAACCATCTAGGCATTGGTATAGCGGGTATCACTAACCTACTGTCGTCCGTAATTGATGGTGATTTAGAGAAAGCCGAGATTATAAAAAAGCTCTCAGAAACTGCCCAAGTATTATTAGATTTACATTGCCAAAATACTGCTAACCGAAGGAAGTTAGTCACATTCAGCTTGGATAAGAAATTTTTGAATATCGTTCAAGGAGTTAAGAGAGATACTTTTCTCTTTGGAGAAAATTTGGGAGAAAAAATCAAAGCATCTAAGATGGCTGAAAAGTCCGGATTACAAATAAGGAGGACCGAGCCTCAACCATCGACCTCCCACAGATCAACACGCTCTAATAATTATCGTCAGGGAAACTCGAGGCGCCCACTTCGTCACCAGAACTACAGAGGCAGGTCGAGTGGGCCCAGGACCCAAGCCTCCAACCCGAACACGGGGAGATATTCAGCGCCAACAGAGCGGTACAGCTCTGCGAGGACAGCCACGAAGGCCCCGCTGAAGCCCGAATAGAGGTAATTAAACATGCTGGTCGATTACGACACTTTGTAACAGCTTGGAAAAGCATAACTAACGATCCGATAATCTTACAGTATATATATCATGGTTACAAGATACATTTTAATCGACCCGTTATTCAGTATGCAGAACCGGTTAATAAATCGTTTTCCCTCCAGGAGGCCAATAGTCTTAATACTGAAATTTCAAAGCTTATATCACCAGGTGCGATAGTAAAATGTGAAAACATTCATGGTCAGTTTATTTCGAATATTTTTATGATCCCTAAAAGCGACGGTACCCATAGATTTATTCTTAATCTTAAAAAATTAAACAATTTTATTGATCCACAACATTTTAAAATGGAAGATGTTAGAACGGCTTGTAAATTATTATCAAAGTCATATTACATGGCCCATATTGACCTCAAGGAGGCATATTTTTTAATCCCAATTAATGATATTAGTAAAAAATATTTACGGTTTAAGTTTTTCAATCAGACTTATGAATTTCAGTGTTTACCTTTTGGTTTATGTTCAGCACCATTAATTTTTACTAAATTAATTTTTACTAAAGTAATGAAACCAGTGGTTACATACCTCAGAAAAATAGGTATTATGCTGGTTATTTATTTAGACGATTTGTTATGTATTAATAAAACATTTGAAAGCTGCTCTCATGATGTAAAAATAATCACCAACCTGTTAGAAAAGCTCGGATTTGTGATAAACATTAATAAAAGTGATTTAGTTCCCAGCCAACTCAAAACTTTTTTAGGTTTTGAGTTAAACTCAACGGACATGACTTTAAAATTGCCACTAAAGAAACGATTGAAGGTTCTAGAGATGGTCGAAAGATACTCCAACAAACGTTTATTATCTATCAGAGAATTTGCTAAGTTTTTGGGATTGCTTACGTCATCATGCCCAGCTGTTAGTTACGGGTGGGTTTATACCAAGCGATTTGAAAGAACTAAATATATTGCGCTTCAGAAATCAAATGAAGATTATGATGTTAATATGATCATTCCTAATAACCTAGAACCAGATTTTTCATGGTGGAAGACAAACATCATGAATGTGTCATGTCCAATCCGTCAAAGCAAATACTGCTTAGAGATTTTTTTCCGATGCATCTCTAACGGGTTGGGGTATCGCTTGTAACGGAGAAACCAGCGGTGGATTTTGGAGCACGTCTGAGGCCCAAAACCATATAAACTTATTAGAATTAAAAGCGGCTTTCATTGGTTTAAGATGTTATGCCAAGGACCTTGTAGACAAAGAGATTCTTTTAAGAATAGATAACACTACCGCAATCTCATATATTAATAGGATGGGCGGTGTTCAATATACACACCTTAATGATTTAGCACGCGAGATTTGGCAGTGGTGTGAGGAGCGCCGTATCTTCATTTTCGCTTCTTACATTAAATCAAAACACAACACGGAAGCTGACCAAGAATCAAGGCGCATCAATATCGACACCGAGTGGGAATTATCTCGTTCAGCGTTCCATGATGTAGTCCTGCATTATGGTACTCCAGAGATTGATTTATTCGCAACTTGTCTGAATGCGAAATGTCATAAATATGTTTCCTGGAAACGAGACCCACACGCTTTCGATATTGATGCATTTACTTTAAATTGGGGAAACTTATACTTTCACTCGTTCCCACCTTTTTCGTTGATTCTCAAATGTTTACGAAAAATAATTGCTGATAAGGCTACAGGAGTGCTTATAGGCCTAGTCAGCCATGGTATCCACTGTTTACATCTTTACAGATAAGGAAACCTGTTTATCACGGACCAAGTAGTGATCTCCTTTTATCTCCTTTCAGAACGCAGCACCCCCTTTGGATGAAACTTACCCTGGTATCATGCCTGTTATCAGGGAAGCATTTTTTCGAAAATCATTGACTCCAGAAACTATAAAAATTATCACTGCTTCTTTATCTAATAATACGTTGAAACAGTACAATATCGCTTACAAAAAATGGTGGCATTTTTGTCAAACCCATAAGGTAGACAGCTACACCGCATCTGTACAAACGGTACTGCAATTTTTGTCCAGAGAATTTGAAACAGGAGCCAGTTATACTACGTTGAACACTTATCGTTCGGCGCTCGGTTTGATTATAGGTAGACAATTAAGTACAAACGATATGGTCCGCAGATTTATGAAAGGTGTTTTTAAACTTAAACCAGTTTTCCCTCGGTATCAGTCTACTTGGGACACAAATGTAGTTTTAGATTTTTTATTCAATTATTTTCCTAATGAAAACCTGTGTATAAATAAATTAACAAAGAAACTGGTAACTCTGCTCGCGTTGTCGACTGCACAACGTGTGCAGACGTTATCCTGTATTCGTGTCTCTAATATAAATATTTGTGATTCAAACATTATAATAACAATTGATGATTTGTTAAAAACTTCTGCACCAGGCAGACAAACACACCGTTTGATAATTCCATTCTTTCCTGATAAAAAAGAAATATGCCCAGGAAGGACTTTATGTTCATATATTAATGTTACAGATACATTTAGGACTGAACCAAATACCGAAAGGTTATTATTAACCACTAAGAGACCAATCCACAACGCCAGCTCCTCTACGATTAGCCGCTGGATTAAACAGACGCTAGCAGACAGTGGTATAGACACCACAATATTTACGTCACATAGCACCCGTCACGCGGCTACATCAGCGGCTAGTCGTAGAGGTATTTCTATAGATTTAATTAAAAAGACTGCCGGTTGGTCTGGTAATTCTCTAGTATTTGGAAAATTTTATAACAGACCTCTGCTCACAGAGGAAACTGATGATTTTGCTCGAGCTGTTTATGAAAATACCGTTTAAATTTTGTCAGAATGACCGTATACTTTTATTTTCGTGTAATCATTTCGTTGATAATAATATCCCTATGTCCAAAATAAAACAATATCACTAGATGCTTTTGTTTTCTTCACCACTAATGTATTGGCTATTTATCTCAAAACTCTGAACATCTACCTAGTGAATCAGTAAATCTCGAGGATGCAGCGACGAAGTGTAATTAATGGTTAAACAAACTTACCTGATGTGAAGTTTGACCGCAATTACACGAGTCGCTGCATCCGAAGAGATTTACAAACCCGCCCAACCCTTATTTGCAAGAAATCCCGATATTAAATTAATAAAGTTTAAGATAAATAGCGCTCTTAAATGAATGGCGAGTGAACGATCGTAGACGGCTGGGTGCGGCGGGCGCCCCACCACTGCGCACTGCCGGAAGTCGTCTAATGTCTAATTTTATTTTTATTTTTTTATCTAAAAATTGTGCGATGCCTAGTACATTGAGAAGTGTACTACCTAGTGAATCAGTAAATCTCTTCGGATGCAGCGACTCGTGTAATTGCGGTCAAACTTCACTTCAGGTAAGTTTGTTTAACCATTAATTAACATACGTTTAAGTATACGAGTTTTGATGCGTTTTATCTTTGTCAATATTCTTTGATTTACAAAACCAAAAAATACGTGTCCATTATTTTCCAATACTCTAAATGGCGGACTAAATAGATTTGCAGTTTTTTTATACTATCACCATATCCTATTCATTACATTTAATGAGTGACAACTGCAAAGACTACAACGCGGTGTCTAACATTAGAGATAGGAATCGTTAATAGTTCCACTTGTAAACTATATATAAACGAAAAATATGTATAGGTAATCAAAAAACTATGAATCAAGTGACATTTTCTCTACGCACCTAAACAAACTCTACAATTGTACGCACCGTACACAAATAACAACTTATAAGTTTTTATTCATCATTATCTACCCAGCCTTTTCCCAACTATGTTGGGGTCGGCTTCCAATCCAACCGGATGCAACCAAATACCAGTATTTCACATGGAGCGACTGTCTACCTGACCTCCACAACCCAGTTAATACTGTCAAAAATCTACAAATGACAGCCGTGACTAACTGCTAAACGTGCTTTCCGAGGTACGGAGGAAACTCTGTATGTAATTGGTGGTCACCCATCCACAGACCAACCTGGGCAAGCTAGTAAGATTTAGCCACAAGCCTCCTCATGTTTTTTTAATATTTTTGGCGCAGGCAGTGAAGCTGCCTTACGTTCTTTGGGTCAAATGTTTGTGTGATGAGCATGGACATTTGTTTCCGAGTCATGGATGTTAATATGTATTTACAAACAAAAAAAGTATCAACTATCTGGTATCCACGACACAAGCCTCGTTGCTTAGTGTGGCACTAGATGGCGCTGTGTGTAATGTACAGCGATATTTATTTATTTTATCATAAATATTTTAGGCTTATGTATAATAGTCGATGGTGATGATGAGATCTATTAGGTAGATTTCCTTTTTTTGAAAAAAAAAAATCTACCTATTGGTCTCTCACCTACGGGGATATATGAATACGTATGTATATGGGTGACAAGCAAAATTTAGCCACACTCTACAGGTCGCAATTATGAACCGATTGCTTCAAACTTGGCCAAAAAATCGAAACGGTCAAAACTTAGGCTAAGTTCGTGAATGGGCGGAATTCGTCCATGGGGGGCGGCGGGGAGGCGGTTTTTCTAAAATCAGTTTTTTGGCCATAACTTTTTTCCTATACAAGAAACAGTAAACATTTTGACCGTCGCAAATATTTTTTTTTTGAAAGCAAATTGTTTACTTTACAATTGTTACCTTCAAAGTTTAGCGATAAAACTTATGGTTTTCGAAATAAAAAATTATAACTAAACATTTGAGGGCGTTTCCATGCTAAACTCTTATGAGAGAATTTAAAAAGGGTAAACTTTCCATTACAGGACAACGATTTTGAAATCAAATATTTTTTTTTGTAGATTGTACACATAAGTACAACTCTTTATACAAATTTTTAATAGTCGGGACGCTCCAGCACCTTCTTCGAAATCTACCTCCTCCTGCGGCTTGCCGGAGGGATTTCTTTACTACTACATTATGCGTGAGCATGAGGTTCCAGGTTCGATTCCCAGATCGGGCAGTGTTATTGCGTTATCTATCTTATCAGAAGTTTCCAATTATCAGACCCGGAGTCTGAATTTGTATCCGATGGATGGCAATAGGGTCGCCTTTTATCACATGGAATATAACAGGCCAAATGTGTATGTACTCGTACCTATAAGTACATCTCTGCCTAACCTAAAGCGGGATGTTAGGATATATGTATATGTTACCGTAAAATTGTAAAACTCGTTTGATTGTAATCTATCTAGCGAGATTGTAAACTCTCGAAACTCGGAGAATCAGTCAACCCATAGCGTAGGTCCGGGGCGTATACGGAGCGTGTATAAAATTCTGCGAATAAAACTCGGTGCATAAAACCCTAAATCGGGATTATTCACTGAGTTTAAGTTTAAATGAAGCAACTTGGCAATTATCCAGTAGGATGGAAATTTCCAAAGAGATTAAAATTCAACGGTCGTGTCTGCTAAAGCGCTAGACAGGACTAAAAGCGATGTAGTATTCTCTCTGAACAGCCTAAAAACGACTCAATACTAAATGTCAAATAACATTTTACGAAACAAAATTCAATTGTTCAAAATCAGTCAAGGGATTGGATGCTGTCCAAACCAGCCACAGATCTTATTAAGTATAATCCCCAATTCAAACACAAGTTTAATTTACAGATAGAACTAAACTGGTAAACTTAATTGTAACAATATCTAAGTTGAGAAACAATCCCATTATTTGATTTAAGTTGAAATCATAGTGGCCTGGCCAAGTCTGGATTTATTGAATAGCTATGTTTTACTATCTTCTTTCCTGTGCCCCATGGGGTCAACGAAACACGTCTTTTTTCTTCAATTTTCCTCTAACAACTGTCACGCTAAAATAATTTAACTCCTTTTTCTTTCATATCATTTCTCACACAATCCATACATCATTTATTTGGTCATCCTCTGCCTCTCTATCCAGCAACATTTATAAAGGGTGTAAAACACCTCTTCACGAAGCCGAAAGGCATTTGTTCTCCCCATCATTGCGATCATTTTTTTGTTCTACACCATACCTGGGAACCTTCTAGTTACGGAGATATGGGGGGTCAAAGTTACAACTTTTTGACAAGTTTTTTTTTTAATACAAGTTTTTTTGTAAGAATTTGACTATTAACACCTCCACGACTCTCGTACTATTCAATTCATATATCAGCACAATATTTTAAGTGCGTTACATTGAGTTCTACCACAAAACATGATTTATAACCTCAAAAATAAAAGTTGTTTCCCATCAATAATTTTTGCGGAAAGTTAGGTACTTAGTTTGATGTACAGAATGCTTGGTTAACGGCTTTGTGATGAGGTGGTTTACACCCTGTATTGGAACGAAGTTCCTTATCGCGCGTTGTAAAAGGGGGCTAGACGGAAAAAAATCTTACGAAAAGTTGTCACGACACTTTTTATTTTTTAGAACAGCGCCATCTAATGTGTATGAGTGGTAAGTACTAATAATATTGGTAACTGCGACATCTATTGTTAAAATATGTAAGTACTACTCCGTTGTGTTACTAGATGTCGCTAGTAGTTGGGAATGCACTGAGTAACACCCTCCGGCCGTTTTCGTAATTTTTGCCATTCGCAACGCTGAAAGTTGTTTTAAAAAACCAAAACGGGGAAATAATGTTTTGCTATAGTAAGCTATTGTAAGCTGTGCGGCGTCGCATGTTTCTCTGTCTGTCTCTCTCTCTCTTATAGAAAGCAAGCCAGAACTTCGTTCCATCCGGGTGTCCCTTGACACCTCTCATGATTTTTTTTTATCACTCTTTTAGTCCTATGCTATTTGTCTCTTCTCATCACATGTCCATACCACGACAGTCGATTCAAATCAAATCAAATCAAAACATTTATTTTTGCAAAAAACACTGTTACAATGGTGTTATAAAAAATACGTTTCAAGTGATTCTACCGTACGGAATGCAATACAATCATAAAATACAATCAATAAATTAAAGGTCAGGTAAATTAATTTAAAAGTAAATAAAAATAAATAGAAAAAAAACAAAATATTAAGATATTAAATTAATTCAACGTCATACAGATTAGTTATGATTTGAATGTTATTTATATCTGGAATTGTTACAATGTCCCTTTCAACTTATCTGTAACTGGCGCAACTTATTATTTATTTATTTATCAAAACAAAATAAGTATGGTTAAAAAAAAAAACTAAGCCCCACAAAACCATTGACATGGTGGTGGTGGTTACTTACCTTACTTACCATTCCTGTTACACCACACGTCCTCCTCAACAGTCATGAGACTGTGACATGTAGTGGAGATGAATCCACTACATGCAATCTATATTCAGTTCATCCATCTTTTTCACATCCCAGCATTCCAGTCCATACAGTACGACAGGCTATAAATTTTACCAAAACGTGTATTAACTATTTTATTTTGTTAACTATTTGCAATTAACTTAAACTTCTTGGAGTTGGTAGTTTAGACTTGTTCTTACGTTCGTAGCACCTGATGCATCTGAGCTACGAAAACACGTAGCACCGGAGGCCTCTACGAATACTCGTAGCAGCTGATGCCTTTGTCATTGTTTGCATGTTTATTCTGAGCTGCATCACAACTCATATTTAATTGGTATAAGTGTTATATACTTAATTACCAGTTAAGGAGTTCAGAACCTAAGTAAGTACTAAAATATTCATTGTGAAGTTGGGAAATGACATCAAATAACACACCAATGCACACTGCGGATACAACACCTGCACATTCGTAAGATGACGTCGTATAAGCTACATGCAAAAATAGCCTTTATTACAACCAGTATTGTTTCCTCAACCACACTTTCAAAAGAACCAGTTTTAAACCGTAACCGTTTTCAAATCCCATTTATTAAAAGCCATTTTATTTTCAACGAAATATCAAGCGACGTATTTTATCGATTATGATTGTAATCTCTAAAACTCATTCGGCTACAAGGTTTGTCCATTTCGTACAAAGGGAGAAAAATCTCTTTTGTTACCTTTAATGGATCCTGAAATAATAATTTAAAACTGGCAACAAAGACTGTTTTGATATCTCGAAATTGTTATCTGAAATGAAATGTGTTTTATTTAAAGTGACTTTCATTGATTCTGACAATGTTTTGTAAATTTTAAACAAGTTTTCTGCGAAATGGCTATTCTTGGACCTTTGATAACATTACATCACGCCTGTAATATTTAAGGGGTTAAGCAGAGGTGTACCCATTAGTACACCCACATTTTGCAAGTTACGTTTAAGAGGCCTGCGGAGCATGCATAGTTCATACAAACGTAATACCAAAATAATTTGTAAATCAAACATATTCCTAAGGCAGTGTGTATTTATTTCTATTGGATTACAGAATATCTAGGTTCCCAAATATATATTTTGATTGCACACTGATTTAAACAAGAGTTATGAGAAAAATAAGTTTTCTATAGAAATTTTAAATTCCTCATATTATCTCGTCTTTGTATCATTGTCCTTTCAAAATATATGTTTGGGAACATAGATATTCTGTAATCCAATAGAAATAAATACACACTACATTAAGAATATGTATGATTTAAAAATTATTTTTGGTGTTACGTTTGTATGAAATACGCATGCTCCGCCGGCCCCTTAAGTCTACCTTTAGTCTTATGTAATAGGGGAAGACCCTAACAAAGAAAAAACTAGTCCGTCGTCTTTGGGAGTCCGCCATATTAGATTTAGGATGACGTCAGTCAACTAACCATGCATTGTCATCCAAACTAAACTTGTATGATTGTAAAATTTCAACTCAAGTGATTGGAAATAACTGTTTTAAAATTCAGTTACAAGATTTGTCCTAAACCCACTAACATTACAAATCAAATAAAACATTGTACACAACAAAAAACCATGCCATTCCATTGCTTTTCGTCACAACGAATTCCACAACTACCTACAAACTCACAGCGCAATGTAGAATGTACAATTTAAAAGCCCTCACGTAGGTTGTGATAATAAATGAAGCAGTAGTGAGCGGCGAGTGCATGCGTTCGGTTTGCCTCGGCCGAGAAGTTCGGGTCCATTCATAGTGGAGATTTATTAAAATAGGGTGGTCGTAGAAGTATTTAAAGCAAAGTTATAACATTTTCTGCAAAAAGTGTTACAGTCTATACTTGAAATCAGTAGAAGATAGTATAAAAGTCAACACCAAATATTTCTGGACCTATGTGTCTAATCGGCAGTCTAAAGCTCCGATCCCTTCAACAATGCATTATAAACACCTATCATCGACCGATCCTGAGGAGATTTGTAACCACTTTGCAAACTTCTTTCATTCTGTGTACGAACCTTCTACGCTCCCAAATAATCAGACCCAGGACAATGAATATGCTGAAAATTGTTCCATTGTTAGTAGTCTTGAGGTTACTACTGACCAAGTACTCAGTGCCCTTAAATGTTTGGATTGCACCAAAGGGCCAGGCCCAGACGGTATTCCACCAATTTTCCTTAACAGGGCAGCTCAGGCGTTATGTGCACCATTGTGTATTATTTATAATAAGTGTTTGCGTCAGGGAACTTTCCCAGAAATCTGGAAGCGGGCAAATATTACTCCCGTTCATAAAAGCGGTTCAAAACATGACGTTGAAAATTATCGGCCCATTTCTATTCTATCAGCATTGTCAAAGCTTTTCGAAAGGCTCGTTCACGATTAGTTGTATCCAATTGTCCATGACAAAATATTACAACAACAGCACGGGTTCGTAAAAAGAAGGTCTACCACTAATATGATAGCTTTCACCGACTATTTATTTAATAACATGGACTCTCGTGTGCAAGTGGACGCTGTATACACTGACTTTCGAAAAGCCTTTGACAGGGTCGATCATGAATTGCTTTTAAAGAAGCTAGCGTTCAACGGAATCCGAGAGGATCTGTTACGGTGGTTTGTTTCCTATGTGTCAAATCGAACACAAAAGGTAGTGGTCAATGGGTTCCACTCCACCGCCGTAACCGCGACATCAGGGGTACCTCAGGGCTCAATTCTGGGACCTCTTTTAATTATAATTTTTATAAATGACATCGACACGTGTTTCTATGACTCTAAGTTCCTACTTTATGCAGACGATCTAAAAGTATTTAGACCCGTTAGAACCATATTAGATTGTCACTTACTCCAACAAGACCTTAATCGCTTAGCCGAGTATTGTATTAAAAACAAACTCCAACTCAGTATATCCAAATGTTGCTGTATCAGCTTTACCAAAAACAAAAACCAAATTAAACACCCTTATGCACTACAAAGTGAAATCCTAGACAGAGTCAACACAATTCGTGATCTGGGGATACTACTCGATAGTAAACTGCACCTGGACGCACATGTTGATAAAATCATAAGTCAGGCTTATCGCATGTATGGATTCGTGATAAAATCTGCAGCAGAATTCATCTACCCGAGCACATATTTACATTTGTATCGGTCATTAATCCGGTCTCAACTTGAATATGCTGTGCCGGTGTGGAGTCCCTATTATAATAAATATAATGATAGTATTGAACGTATACAACGCAAGTTCCTGAAAACGATGCATTACCGCTGTACTAGAAGTCGTATTTATCAATCATATAACGACTTGCTAAACAAATATAACATGATTTCTTTGAAGTCTAGACGTACTTTTCTAGATACTATGTTTCTATACGATCTATGTAACAACTCATATGATTGTGTGGACATCCGTAATAAGCTTTGCTTTGTTGTACCTAGAACAATTCAGAGACGGGAGGTGCGCACGCGCCCTGTTTTCGCTGTCACTCCTAGTCGCACGAATGCAGGCTTGCGTGCTCCTCTACGTCGTCTCACAGGCAATTTCAATAAGCTCTTCTCTAACCTGGATATATTTGCTCTGTCTGTTGGATCATTTAGAAAAATATTACTTGACACAATCCAGAATCTTTGTGAATGATATATTATAGTGTTACTTAGTGGCTTTACTGTATGTGAATTTTATCTCATGAATTTATCTATTTTTTCGACTTTTACTTCATTGTCATCAACATTGTCTTTGTTTTTTGTGTATCTGTGGAGAACGTTGTTGGTTGCACATTTGTATAACTCCTTATATTTTATTTTTTGTAGTATATATTGTGTAATTGTTGGTTCTTCCAAATAAATAAAATAAAATAAAATAAAATAAAAAAATAAGTCAAAACTGCACACAATGGTCCACGAATGCACAAGAAAAGCCACTGTACGGGGGGAATGGCAACGAATTGTGAAGCTTCCCACCACCCCTTTTTTTTCGGATGGGAAATCATCAAATGACTTCTCCCACTCCGGGCGGAGCGGGAGGGAGTATCAGACTTTTACTGACTAAAACCTATCCAAGTTCTTTTCTTACCCTTTATGTTCCGGGGCCACGGTATCTCTTTCGAAGAGTCCCGCAGCCCTGGCAGAGATAGTTTATATCCTGGATTAACACATAGAAAACTATTTATTCCGGTATTTATTACGGTCCGCCACCCTTGACGTGACGACCACTACTAACCAGCCAAGAGTGTGACGACGAAGAAGAAGATTAAATTGTGATAATTGCGTTTAAAAAAAAACTTGTGAAAATAACGAATTTTGTCCCCAATATCTCCGTAACTAGCAGGTTGCTGCGAGGTAGCTGCGAGGATCGACCGGAGGACACGGTGGAGCACACGGTGGAAGTCTGCCCTGCGTGGGCGGAGCACCGCCGTGTCCTCGTAGCGGCGAACGGCGGCGGCGACCTCTCGCGTCCAGCCCTGGTTCAATCTATGGTCCGGAGCGAGACGGAATGGGAAGCCGTCACCTCCTTCTGCGAAGCAGTTATGCTAGCGAAGGAGGTGGCGGAACGAGAGAGGGAGAGAGCCTCCCTTCCCGGCCGCCGCGGGAGACGCACCGGGCGTCGGGGGCCACGTGGTGGCTACCGGCCACCGTAGATGCGGGCCTGTGGACGGTTAGCTATGGGCTAGCTAGCCGTCCGTCTGTCTAATGACGACAGGCCGTGTCGACGGCGCGTTCGTGTTCCACGCGCGCCTCAAAGAGATGTCAGCATAAGGGGAGGGGCCCGCAAGGGCCGAAGCCTGCCGGAGTTGCGGGCCTATTCGAAAGAGATACCGCTGCCCCGGAACATAAAGGGCGAGGAAGGAACATGGATGGGTTTTAGTCAGTAAAAGTCTGACACTCCCTCCCGCTCCGCCCAGAGTAGGAGAAGTCATTTGATGATTTCCCATCCTAAAAAAAAAAAAGGTATGGTCTTGAACAAACCAAATATATCTCAATGACCATGACGGGGAGATTAATAAATTAGTGTCTTTCAGTTTCATTAGGAGTACTTTTACACTCATTAGGTATAAGTCCTGCTGGGTCTTCCATAACGGTATTTACTTTCACCGTTTTGAAAGCAGTGGTGATGCAATATTTGGCACCAATAAAAGTGTTTATGTAAAAACACGAACACATGACATTATGGTTCAGTAGAAATGGTTTCGACTTGTACTCATCAGTAAGTCATCAGTTCGACCACACGATGAACACAATAAAAGTTATCTGACCGAATTCACTTGAGAATTTGAGATAGGCCCTTTGTACTATTTATTTATCGTTGCACCTCTTCAACAAAAAAGCCAAAATTTTAATATTGTTGAATGAAAAATATACCGTTTAAGTTTCTTTTATCATAATGATTGGAGACTTGAATTCAATCGAAGTTTCCATTGATAAATTGCACTTTCCACCTTCATCAGAGTTTGCAAATATAAATTATGAATGAATATAGATCTATTGAAAACAGAAGTTAAAGGCAACGAGATGAGTAGGTATTTTAATAATTATTTATCACAAAATGTTAAAAGTGACAGCGAGTCAAACCCAGAGATTATTAATTTGTGGTTAAAGATTAATTTTGAATGTGGAACGGCGAGCTAATTTGAACAGCACACTTCCAATTGCATCATCATCTGCCCAGCCTTTTCGCTACTTTGTTGGGGTTGGCTTCCAGTCTAACAGGATGCAGCGGAATACCAGTAGGTCGAAGAAGCTATTTGGTTTACAGTTTAACCCACAAATTACATTGTAAAATGTGAACCAAACAGCTTGTTCGACCGTTCATAGAGTGAAAATATACCACAATTGACATTTCCCTCCATCGGTCAAGTGTTTTCATGATAGTCTTGCCTAGCCTTACCAATTAGTACTCGAATTTGTTAACTTCAGTTTATCCAATTATTCATCATATCAGCCGAAACACGTCCACTGCTAGACATAAGCCTCCCCCAATGTCGCACATTAAACGGTCCCGTGCGACTCGCATCCAGCGGATTCCCGCAGCCTTCACCAGGTCATCGATCCACCTAGCCAAGGATTGTATTATCAAAAATTAAGACCGCCAACCACGTTTGAAGTCACCCACCATATTCTGTCAGAAAATTTATCTTTAATCTTACAACCAAGTGTACGAGCCTTAAGTCCAGTCCCCGCTGGCCCAGATGTAAGCTTCCTGCGTGCCGTCGGAAACATCCGCGGCAGGTATTAATGCATATGCAGCGGTAATAACAACGGGATGGCTTATACTTTTAACTAACAACTATTTTATGGAACTTTCGTGTAAAGTTACAATGTTTGCTACGTTTTTGATGAGAGTAAGCTCGCCCTCAATTACATATGACTTTACAAAACTGGGGATATGTGGCTGTACTATTAACAAGATACACCTCTGCCTAAGCCCTCATAGATTACAGGCGTGATGTTATGTTATGCTACAAGGCTGAATGTATCTAAATTTTTGGATTTTGTTACCTTATGGTTTGTTTTTAAGGTAGATTCTCTCATGTGGGAATTATGGAATAACTCAAAATGTTAAGGGAACTTTCTGGATTATTCTTACATTAGGGTTCATAGTTTCCCCTTAAGAGAATCCCCCTTAGGGGGGCTGTTTAGGTAGTATAGTGGAATAAGCCTCTCAAAAGTAAGGTTAATAAAGAGTTTAGTTTTTAAAGTGTAGGATTCTGGACGTTATCGTTTGGTGTTAACTGATTTTAAGAAGTCTTAATAGCAAGTTATCCTTGTTTTCACAACACTAAAAAAAACATTTGAAAGCAGCGGTGACCCAGTGGTGGTGGCCCTGACTTGCGAACAGAGTCATGGGTTCGAACCCTGGCAGGCGCATTACTTTGTGTAATTTATTTCATCACCACTGTTCTCAAAACGGTGAAAGAAAACATCGTGAGGAAACCGGCCATGTCCTAGAACCAAACATTCGAAGACATGTGACCTCTACCAATCCGCATTGGGTCCGCGTGGTGGATTATAGCCCATTCCCTTTCATAAAGAGGAGGCCTGTGTCCCAGCAGTGGGAACATTAATAAGCTGATGATGATGATGATGTAAAAACATCTTAAGGAACACTATAATTTGACGGTATGGTTGGCGCAGTGGCTAAACGATTGGCTGCTACGCCGCGTGCCGTGGGTTCGTTCTCCGAACGGAACATCTATTTGTATGACCTACTGGTAGTAGTTCCAGGTTTGGCTGCTAGTCAAAGAGAGATTAAATGTATGTAAACGCACCCACAGTGTAGGACAAACTTTGGGGACCGCCTATAGAAGTGAAATTAAAAAGTACACAGGCCCCGTCCCAGTCGTAGCACTGCTACGGGCTATGCCCCGCGCACACATAAGTGGTGCTACGCCATAGCGGCAACGAGTGCTACGAAACGTTTGGTGACAGTCACACGAATTCCATGATTATGTTCAACACAAAAAGTGCTCAAAGTGCCCAAAGAAGTTTTCAAGAACAAGTAATAAAAAAACGCTCGTCTCAAACTTGCGAGTTGAGGTTCCACAAATATACAGTTTAATAATATTTAGGTATGCGGCAGCACCTGCTGGATAGTTAGGTGCTGCTTATTTTTATTGTTAATGAATAATTAACTATAAAAGAAATCCGTTGGATATCACTTGCATGACTGAATATACTTTTGAATACCCGGTCACAACTAGATCAGTAAAGTGGTCAAACAAACGCACCTATTACGTACTACATAATTATACTCACGATACTACAGAACGCTATACCTGGTACGATTTTATCATACTTATTTTGCTTCGTTCACGTACATTTCCACGACGATATGAAAAGAAAAATAAAATAACGGAATGCAATTTGTGCATTACTCAATTTGTCTCCATAGAAACTGTATCATGTATTCATGCGACGTACCACTCCATGTTTCATATTCTCCAACGAACACAGAACTTACGAAACAACTTGCGTTTTCATCACTTTAAGTATGGACTGCAATACTTTGTAACAACACGATGTACAATGGAGAAGGTATGGTTTTGGCGAGCGTTTAGATTGATAGTGTAGTACTTATTCAAGTACTTGCAGTGGAATGTTGAAAAGACATTTTTAAGTTTCAAATTCTATTGTATTAAGGCGCCTATACGAGCTAAATTAGCAACTCTATTTGTGGTGGTTCAAACTTCGTTTGAAATGCTGTTAGAATAAAGTTCTAATCAGCTTGCACTACAAAGTGGTTGTTACGTCAGCTACTGCGGGCCAAATAGCGCGAAATGAGTGGTTTCGACCGATTTACAAAAAAACTATTAATTGGATTAAAAAACTAAAACAGTATCATGCTAATATATTGCTTGTAGAATTATTTGCCAAAAAATCAGAATGATCGCATGCATACTAGTATGTTTTCTATTGTTTGAAAGATATTTTTAGAGGTAAGTTCGTGATTTCTTTTTATCGAGCCAAATTAATTGTATTATGTTTTCAAAACAGTATCATGCTAGCATATATCCTGAAGAATATCATATATTTTTCTGGTCTTGTTTATAGCAGTGAATCATATACTTTTAGTAATTATAAAACTCGCGTTTAGCTCGTGTAGTCGCCTTAAGGGGCCGGCGGACTATGCGTATTTCATACAAACGTAATACCAAAATTATTTGTAAATAAAACCTATTCTTAAGGTAGTGTGTATTTATTTCGATTGTTTATTTCAACGTAATACCAAAATTATTTGTAAATTAAACATATTCCTAAGGTAGTGTGTATTTATTTCGATTGAATTACAGAATATCTAGGTTCCCAAATATGTATTTTGATTGGACACTGATTTTAACAAGAGTTATAAGAAAAATAAGTTTTCTATGGAAATTTTAAATTCCTCATATCTCGTCTTTTTAACATTGTCCTTTCAAAATATGTAAAAAAATCTTGACTTTTCATTCTAGTTACGTGAAGAGGGTTTTTCTTTTTAGCGATTTTCATGATTTTTATATATTCTTCTGCAGTATAAAGTCTTTCATGATTCTTTAGCTCACATTCTATTTTACTAAAGTCTGTGTCATTAGGGAGAAAAGAATGTCCAGACTCTAAATATTTAAACGTGATTGTTTTTAGACTCGAATGTCTATTCAGTACAGTTTTCAACATTAGCACTATTTTAATGTTTCTATTTTGTCCCCCACAGGAATCGCTCCAAAGAACTAAGTTTTCTACACCATCCCTCAGACGGTTTTTAATGAAACGAATTAGACAAGACCCAACTTCTCGGGCTCCTCTTCCGGCTTCTCCTTCAACCCAGATATTACATCTACCTTGATCGCTAGAGCCAACGTGGATCCCAGCATTATAAACCCTTATCTGACGTTTATAAAACACAATGTTAGTCGGTATACGGGGTAGAGGTAGCGTTTTTTCTAGATAGTAGGTAATACATTCAAATTTTGGATCTAGTTTTGCCCGCGCCAAGTCTTCAGACATTTTACTACGAAGTTCTTCCGCTCGCATTTGATGTGTATCTCGTTTCTTGATTAATATTTTTTTTTTCTTCTGGCACATGACATTTATTTATTTCGAGCCCCCGCTCTACCCCATATAAACGTCAGCTATGGGTTTATAATGCTGGGATCCATGTAGTTTCTTAGTTCTTTGGAGCGATTTCTGTGGGGGACAAAATAGAAACATTAAAATAGTGCTAATGTTGAAAACTGTACTGAATAGACATTCGAGCCTAAAAACAATCACGTTTAAATATTTAGAGTCTGGACATTCTTTTCTCCCTAATGACACAGACTTTAGTAAAATAGACCACCTTAAAATAGAATAGAACACCTTAAAATTATTCCACCAAAATATCCAAGGAATTTCTTCCAAATTATTAGAAATTGAATTGTTTTTAGAAAGTAGTAAGTTTGACATTATTTGTTTTACTGAACATTGGCTAGAGGATTACCAAATGCTTATTAATTATGAGAACTATATGGTGGGTAGCTGCTTTAACCGTAAAACTATGCTTCGTGGAGGTTCCCTAATATTAATAAAAAATAGTTTTAAATATAAGCAACGTAATGACATAGTAGGTCTCTCGGTTGAACATTGCGTCGAACTGTCCTGTGTTGAGCTAGATAAGCATGTAGTTGTGTGTGTGTACAGACCCCCAAACTATCAAAACTTTTCCTTATTCGAATCAATAATGGAAGATGTCCTGGCAAAACTTGCAGCCAGTAATAAGTCTACAATTATTTGTGGTGATTTCAATATCAATATTTTAGAAGAGAATCCAAATAGCAGTCGGTTATTAAATCTTTTTAAGTCATTTGACTTGACCAACACTTTTATAGAACCTACTAGAGTAACATCATCTTCTGCTACTTGTATAGATAATGTTTTCTGCAATTGTGATTATTTAGATAAAGCCATAGTGAATTGTTTGCCGTCTGACCATAGCGGACAAACTGTAACTTTTAGGTGTAAAACTCCAATACAAAATGTTCAGATTAAATTTAGACCTATAACTTCTTGCAAATTAAATAGGTTTAATATTTCCCTACAGAACAAGTTAAGTGAAATGAGCCAAGAGGATATTAATATAAATCAATTGTATGACCGTTTCTTTTCATTAGTTCACACGGAATTCAACAAAACTTTTGAAAAGAAGACAAAGAGTATTTGCCCTAAATTTATATTTAGTGATTGGGCTACTAGAGGTATCAGAAAAAGTAGGGAAAAGCTATTTGAGCTTTACAGCCTTAAGACTTTTATAAACACAGAAACTTTTAGCAAGTATGTTGCTAAGTATTCAAAGATTTTTAGAAATACTTGCAAGGTTGCTAAAGCCCTGCACATTAGCAACAAGATTAAAACAGCAGAAAATAAAATAAAAACCGTTTGGAAAGTCATAAATAACGAGACTAACAGAAAGAAAATACGTAAGAATAGCTATACATTAGATACAGAATGTGGTCCTAAAAGCTCTAATCAGGACGTAGCTCAAGAATTTGTAAATTTCTTTACCGATATACCAATAAAAACTACGGAGGCCCTTAATTCCTCACCTGAAATCTCAATTGGCTTATTAAAGGCGAATGTATCTGGCTGCCTGGCTGAATTTAAATTTAAACACATTAACCCTATGACAGTTATTAAAGCTTTCCGGCAAATTAAAATCAAACTGACCGAAGATCTATGGGGAATGTCTATCAAAGTTTGTACATCTATACTTGAGACCATAGCCCCGTACTTAGCTTTAATTTTTAATTCATGTGTAGACCAAGGAGTGTTCCCTGATTTAATGAAATACAGTAAAGTCATACCTCTTTTCAAATCCGGGGACAGTAAAGATGCCAATAATTATAGACCTGTATCCGTGTTACCAGTTTTTAGCAAGGTTTTTGAAAAAGTAATGCTTAATCAAATGCTCTATCATTTTAACACCAACAGAATCTTACATGATCAACAGTATGGTTTCACCAAGGGACGTTGTACAACTGACGCCGGTGTAACCTTATTAAAGCACGTTTTTGCTGCGTGGGAAGAGTCCCAAGACGCAATAGGAATTTTCTGTGACCTCTCCAAAGCTTTTGACTGCGTAAATCACGACACATTACTTTTGAAACTGGAGCATTACGGACTAGGTAAACTTGCACTTAGCCTGGTAAAATCTTATTTGAGTGATAGAAAACAACATGTTCAAATAAATGGTGTCAATTCACAGGGTTTGAAAGTAAAAATGGGGGTTCCGCAAGGCTCAATATTGGGTCCTTTCCTTTTTCTAGTCTATATAAATGATCTACCCTATTTATTGAAAAACCAACCACAAAATATGGTGCTATTTGCTGATGACACTTCCCTAATTTTTAAGATAAATAGACGGGCCCAAAATCTAGATGAAGTGAATAATGCCCTACTTCAGGTCCAAAATTGGTTCACAGCAAACAATTTGGTATTAAATGAAAAGAAAACTAAATGCATAAGATTTTCATTACCGAATGTTAAAAGTAGTGATTGTGAGATAATATTGAATAAAGAGAAACTCGAATTCGTAGATAAAACTGTTTTCCTGGGGCTTACGCTTGATTCAAGGCTACAATGGGGTTCTCATTTAACATCGCTTGCGGGGCGCTTAAGTTCAGCAGCATATGCCATTAGAAAAATCCGTCAATTCACTGATGTAGATACCGCTAGACTGGTCTATTTTAGTTACTTCCATAGTATAATGTCTTACGGTATTTTGCTATGGGGACGGGCTGCAGATATTGAGTCTATTTATTCTGCAGAAAAGAGCCATCAGAGCCATATATAATCTTCGTAGGCGCGATTCTCTAAGGGAACTATTTAAGGATATTGGCATCATGACGGTTCATTGTCAATACATCTACGAAAACATAATGTACGTCAGAAAAAATCTGCATCTTTTTGGTAAAAGAGGTGACAGACACAATTACAGTACTAGAAATAGGGACCAACTAGTTCAGCCAGGCTTTAGACTCGCTAAAGTAGACTCATCTTTCATGGGGTACTGTTTGAGATGCTATAATAAAATTCCACAAAGTATTCTTGAACTGAATGAGACGAAATTTAAAACATGCGTTAAACGCACACTATGTAAACAAGCATATTACAAGTTGAGCGATTATATCGCTGATAAAAATGCTTGGCTTAATGCTGGTCCTGCTCCACATGGACAGGGGCGCAAAAATTGATAGCATTAAATGGTATTGTTGGAGCTGCTGAAGATTGTACAAACTTATCTTTGCATTGTATAGATTCAATGTTAGTATTATATAATCGCATAGCCTATATTGTGTGAGTACTATGTACTAGTAAGCTATCATTCACTGGAAACCTACGGCAGTTCTTGACTTGAATGTGCCCTGGCGGTTGAGAGTATGTCATGCTCTCTCAAATGTCTCGCTGATGGTGGCGCGTGTGTCGGACCATTTAGTTCCCTTCAAAATGGTTGAGCTGAATGGTGCTGATCCATGCGTCATGTTCGTGAACGGGCGCTGTCAGTTGTGACTGGTCATCTCTTAGTCGCCATGGTTTATTTGAATTATTTTGTTTTTGAGTTGTATTTTATTTTTGTTTTGCTATGGACACTTTTAACGTGCACATCTTGCTACATTGTTCTCACATGATATACCATCTCAACATGAATGATGTAACCAAGATTTTGTAACAATATTTTGATTTAAAAGAGTGTCCATGGAGTTTCTTGCCCGTTCTTCTCCATAGAGATCTACGCTAGGGAATGGGCAACTACAGTACTTTCACAGTTTTTATGTCTTGTGACTGGGACTGTAGCTACTTTAAATGTTCATTTTTGTTTCGACAATTCAAAAGTGCCTGTAACTGGCCTACTTGAAATAAATGCTTTGATTTTGATTTTGATTTTAGAATGTGAGCTAAAGAATCATGAAAGAGTTTATACTGCAGAAGAATATATAAAAATCTTGAAAATCGCTAAAAAGAAAAACCCTCTTCACGTAACTAGAATGAAAAGTCAAGATTTTTTAAGCAGTAAGAAAATTGAGAAGAAAGTTATAAAACGTAAAATATGTATAAATAAAAATAAAATTAATTGGCTGATTACAAAACAAATTATTTTGATAAAAGATGATCCCTGGTAAATTACCATGATATCAGACAGTGGAGAGATTCAAACCTAAGATTTATCGAAAAAGATCAAAGGTGTTTTGATCAAATTTTCAGAAGAAGATTTCGAAGTTCTGTGGCCTCAAGGAAAGGCTATTGCCGAAGCAAAGCTAGCAGATCTCAAATCTTTGTATAATTTGATACCCGAAGATTGCCACGCGTTTTATAATAACCTCACAGGAACGGACATAAACGAAAATGTAGATGGATATGGACCAACATTGGATTTTGATTTGGAGGAAGAATAATGAAGTTCTCTATGCCCATGTCTGTACCGTTTTTAAGTTTATTTTATTTTTTTCTATGTCAAAGAGAACATAATGAAGCTGATTGAATACATTATTTTTTAATAATTATTTAATTTTATTTTTAATAAATTATTTTGTGGCTTGAGTTTTTTATGAAGAAAAAAAAAATTTACGACTTCTTTAAAAATTGCTTTTCTTTGTAAGGACTCAACCCACACTTTGCTTAATATCTCAAAACCTACTGAAAAAACTAATGTTTATGTTACGTTAACAATTACAATATTAGACTACTAAAATAAAAAAAAGACATTTTGAAAAAAAAGTATGTTCCTCTTAGAGCAATTACAGCTGAAACTTCAAACACCCATTACTAAAAAGTGACTTGATGTGGATTAGGTCCTTTCTGCTTAACTACGTCCGTTTGTATGAAATACGCATGCTCCGCAGGCGTCTTAACTAAGGATTTACTTCATGGGGGTAAGCAGAACTATAGAACGCCTTTTGATAAGATTCTTACACCTTTTGCCTCGTCCACATTCATACATCTAGTCATAAACGCACGCTAGTAACTGGGTTGTGGAGGTCAGCAAGTCAGTCTTTCTAGGTAAAATCCAGCTGCATTCGGTTAGATTGGTGATTCCATATCTTTGTTGAGAAAGTGCTAGGTTGACGAGTTTCCTCGTTAGTCGTTGCTTCAACGAAGAAGTTTCTTAATTTGAGAGGTGTTGCCATAAAAGTGATACAAGTGCATGATAATGGCCGTTTTCACTCAGACTAAGCTACAAATGATTGAATGTGCAAATTCGAATTGCAACTATCGGCTTTAAGTCGAGAGTTAAAAGTGTATCAGACTTTTTCAAGTTGACTGTCATTTGAGTAATAAGCTTGATTTAACTTGGCAGAGAGCAGCGGTGGCCCAGTGGTGGCGGCCCCGACTTACGACGTGGGTTCGAACCCAGACAGGCGCATTACTTTGTGTAATTTATTTCATCACCACTGCTCTCAAAACGGCGAAGGAAAACATCGTGAGGAAACCGGCCGGAAATGTCCTAGAACCAAAAATTCGAAGACATGTGACATCTACCAATCCGCACTGGGCCCGCGTGGTAGATTATAGCCCATTCCCTCTTATTGAGAGGAGGCCGTGTCCCAGCAGTGGGAACATTATATGCTGATGATGATGATGATGATGTACTTGCCGGAATAGCTTTACTACTTACTGGCTCAGTTACTCAACTGATGTGAACACTCCACCTTGCTTTCACGTACGCGCCCTAATGTAATCAGATAATACAGTATAACACGAGGGCCGGTGGAAAAATGGGTTTTATTCACGTAAGATATGAATGAGCTGAATTAATGTCGAGTTTTACTTGCATTCGTATTATCGCGCCTGTCTTCGCTGACGGAGTAGACAGCGTGATAATGAATGAGCTTATTTCCATTTTAATCATTGTACTTTTACTTAAAGTTTCCATGAAATGTGATAAAGATACCTCACAAAACATTGCTCGACTGTTAACATATTCAATCCTTTTACCGTGTACCTCGTTGGCTGTGGCTGGAAGCGCAACTTCTGAGCATCTGAGCTGAGCTTCCGGCCACGATGTGATACGGTTTGATTCCCAGGTCGGACAAAGAAATTGTCATTGGGTTTTTTCATCAGGAGTTTCTCAGTAGCAGCCACAGAGTCTGGATTTGCACCCATCATCATCATCATTATTATCATCATCATCATCATTATTATTATTATCATCATCATCATCATCATCATCATCATCATCATTATTATCATCATCATCATCATCATTATTATCATCATCATCATCATCATCATCATTATTATCATCATCATCATCATCATCATCATTATTATCATCATCATCATCATTCCAGCCGAAAGACTTGCCATAAGCCTGCTGGACATAAGCCTGCTGGACATAAGCCTCCCCCAAGTGTCACCACATTGACCGGTCCCTTGCGATTCGCATCCAGCGGATTCCCGCAACCTTCACCAGGTCCCTTATTCACAACCATTCGATACGTTTCCGTGTCGGTTAGGAACCGTATTCGACTATCTCATTTCCGAACCGAAGAACTGTCAAAACGCTATTCACAGATCCGAACGGATGCGCTTTTTTCTATCTGATTGAGATTGTGTTTATGGGGAACGCTACAAAATGGTAGTAAATAGATAATCGTGGTAGAAAACTTAAGATAGAAATTAAAATTGGTTTATTTGAATGTTTCGTTCTATTTAATAAGGGAATATACAGCTAGTAACTTAATAGACAGCAGCGATACAAAATTATTTTATTATTTTACTAAAATAAACTAAAAAAAAAACAATTTTCGAATAAACCTGCTTTGTAAACAGCCGTCTGTGGAACTGGCAAAGCGAGAAAAATGTTTTTTTTTTTTGTTAACACTATAGTTTTCTTTTTTCTTAAAAGGAAAAAAATTACTATGTACTATTTGATATCAGTGTTATACAATTCTTACTTGTTAACTAAAATCTAGAACGAATATTACATTTCTGTAAACACATAAATTTTATGTAAATGCGGATACATCACTAAAATACGGTCAATACAATAATAAAACTTCATTTACTTCTTCAGGGAGTGTTTAAGAAGTTTAGTAATTTCGATTTTACTGAAATATGATGGAAATATGCTTTATTTCTTCCGATTAATTTTGTTCGATATGACTCCCGACAGAAAACAGCTGTCGGAAAGATTCGAGTCTTCTTAACGAGTTGAACTGTCAAAATTATTCGGTTTCGGATTTGTGAATAGCGTTTGGAGGACATCTTCGATATCTTTGACGTTGGATTCGGTACGGAATCGAGTCGAATGGTTGTGAATAAGGGGCCAGGTCATTTGTCCACCCGTTTGATAGTAAGAGGCTCGCTCCCTGTTACTTGGTACTTAAACATCATCTGCCTAGCCTTTTCCCAACTGTGTTGGGGTCGGCTTCCAGTCTTACCGGATGCAACTGAATGCCAGTATTTTACATGGAGCGACTGCCTATCTGACCTCCACAACCCAGTTAATACTGGGTAATATGATACCACTTGGTAAGACTGGCTGTCAGACGTTTTGGGCCACTGACTATCTGTAACGACTGCCAAAGGTGGACAAATGACAGCCGGGAACAACTGCATGGTACTTAAACATACCGGGCGAATTGTGTGTGTCCCATTAAGGTGTACCTCTGCCTGACCCTTTTGGTATTAGAGGCGTGATGAATGTGATATGTTTATGAAATTATGAACTATATAATTATTAAGTCTTGCTTCGTAGATCATACAATTGTACCACAAGTTAGCAACGTAGAAAATAATAAAGGGTGTAAAACACCTCCTAACGAATCCGAAAACCACTTGTTTTTCCCGTCATTGCGATATTTTTTTTGTTCTACACCATACCTGGGAACCTTCTAGTTACGCATCTGCGTAACTAGAAGGGGAGGAGATAGGGGGTCAAAGTTCCAACTTTTTGACAAGTTTTTTTAAACACAAGTTTTTATTGGAAGATTTTAAGTTTAAACACCTTTACGACCCCCGTACTATTCAATCCATCCATCAGCACAATGTTTTAAGTGCGTTACATTGAGTTCTGCAGGCAAACATGATTTTTCACCCCAAGAAAAAAGCCGTTTCCCAGCAATAATTTTTGCGTAAAGTTACTTAGTTTGATGTACAGAATGCTTGGCTGACGGCTTCGTGATGAGGTGGTTTAAACCCTGAATATCTGCGAAAGGCTTCGCTTTTTATAATAAAACAACAGTTACTTACAACAAGAAACTTACAAAACTAAAAAGTATTAATTTGTCGATTCATGTCAAAAATATACCAAAGTCTAGCCTTTTCTTATAATTGGTGACGGATTCTAGTCTTACCGGATGCAGCTGAAAAGCAATATTTTACGAGGAGCGACTGCCTTTCTCACCTCCACGACTCAGTACCAGGTAACATTGTACCCCTGGTAAGACTACATAATTGGCAGAGTTTCGGGCCACTTACTACCTGTAACGATTGTCAAAGATCTACAAATGACAGCCGAACCTGCTTTTCGAGACAGGGAGGAAACCGATCTGCAGACCAACCTTCTGATTAATTTCGTTGCGGGACCCAAGACAGTTAAATTCATTATCTGGGACTTCGTCGAGCTTCACCTTCTCGGCGCTTTTCTGGTGGTCGCCACTGTTGATTCTGGCTTTCAGGAGTTACAGTGGTTTGGGAATATTGTGGCGGGCTTGTCCCATAAAAAAAGGCCAACGTTCGCAAGTGCGTCTTAAAGATCGATCGGTGCAACTGTTATTATTTAGCCACGCCAAAATTTCGGTGACACCTTTTAGTAATTTACAGGTAACTTCGAAGATTATAAAAGAAAACAAGTCTAAATATAACTGTCTATAAACTTCGCTAAGCCGACTTTGTTTAGCAAAAATATCCTAGAAAAACTCCTACTATGTTTAACCTAATTAGGAAAATTCACTAAACCAATACGAGTATACCTAATACTGAGAAAACATATTTTCTAAGAATATGAGTATTTTTCTTGAGCTATATATATTTGAACGTAATTACCAGTTTTCTTGCTAGTGCTTTACAAAAACGCTACGACTACTTAATTTTACTACAGATGATTTAGAACAGTATCTACTCTGTTTTCAAGAAAAAAGTGAAAATATCTCGCCGGAAACGTAGTAAATGAAATGCTTTTTTTTCAGTTTTAGTTATTCTAATTTTATGAAGATGTAAAACTTGTTTGTATGTTTGCATGTAGGGGTTATCTCCAGTACTAATGTACCAATTCTTTCACTGACAGAAAGCTACGTTTTTCGTGGGTACTTTAAAAACAAATTAAAAAAACATTTATTTCAGGTTCATAACCCATATTAGGTACATCTTACATCATACACACCACAAATACACCATCAGCACACATACAAGTAAGATAAATCAATAATACTAATACAAATTCACATAATTATACAAAACAGATACAAGGTAATATTATTTGAAATTCATACACAAGATCAATTCATTACAGTAATCTCTTACGTGCGACACATAAGGACAGTCCAAACTTTTTGCTATCATACTCAGAACGTATCGTATTTATCGTATTGGAGCTGAGGCCCTACTCCCTAACGTTTCGTCCATACGGACGGATCTATCCGCGTCTCTCACACGCACTCGTCTGCAGACGTGCGCGAGAGACGCGGATAGATCCGTCCGTATGGACGAAACGTTAGGGAGTAGGGCCTCTGGCCCCCACTCTGCGTACAAGAGACGCGCAGCGCTTCCGCATGGTCGCATAGAAGCTGTCCGTGCGCGCCCATGCGAACATACTTACCCGAATCGTTTTAAAAAAACCGGCCAAGAGCGTGTCGGGCCACGCTCACTGTAGGGTTCCGTAGCTTCCCAGACCATTAAAAATACCAACATTTTTCGTCAGCAAAAATATCTTTGTTTTTCATAGTATTTGTATGAAAAACAAAGTTATCATTTGCGTTTTTTTGAAAAAGTGCTATATAACTCAAAAACTATTCAACTCATCAAGTTGAAAATAATTTTCCTAGAAAGTTCATATAAAGGTCTACTTCTGTGATTTTTTTCATATTTTTTAAACTTATGGTTCAAAAGTTAGAGGGGGGGGGGACACATTGTTTTTGACTTTCGGAGCGATTATTTCCTAAAATATTAATATTATCAAAAAATGATTTTAGAAAACCCCTATTCATTTTTAAATACCTATCCAACAATATATCACACGTCAGGGTCAAAATTAAAAAAAAAATCGCTCCCCACTTTACGTCTGGGGGAGGTACCCTAATAAAAATGTTTTTTTAAATTTTTATTTTTGCACTTTGTCGGCATGATTGATATACATATTGGTACCAAATTTCAGCTTTCTGGTGCTAACGGTCACTGAGATTATCCGCGGACAGACAGACAGACAGACATGGCGAAACTATAAGGGTTCCGTTTTTTGCCATTTGGCTACGGAACCCTAAAAACAACTTTATTTCAGCCCTTGATCCACATGATGTTAGTTAGTGGTAGTGTAATACAGATAAATTACCTTGATATAGGAGTATACCATGCAAATTAGCCGAGCTATCGCAATTTTTGACGTGCTGTTTTGCATATTTTGACACTTAATAA
The DNA here is from genome assembly GCA_950022955.1 of Xestia ashworthii. NCBI lineage: Eukaryota > Metazoa > Arthropoda > Insecta > Lepidoptera > Noctuidae > Xestia > Xestia ashworthii. The sequence continues at coordinate 11,542,862 of OX465570.1, read as the reverse complement.
TTTAACTTGCATAAAATTCGGTTTAGTATATTTGCTTTCGTTTATCTTTGTCAATTTTAAGTATTTTAAACCTTATAACCATATTGAAACGTTACAAACAACTATTGGGTAACATAACTTTAATATGAAAAATAACTGTAAACAAACCGTAGTTGAATGCACGTCAGTTCACGAACAGTTGAGGAAATACCGAAACACGAGATATGCGCAGTTGGGTGACATTGCGGAATGGATAGCTCCGCTGGAAAATTCATAAATCTACAGCGGTATTCCAAAAGTCTGAATATGCAACGCTCGTAACTTTGTTGAATAAAATTCGAAGGCCCTATCACGAAAGCGCGACGTAAAAGTATCGTGAACGAAGCTATGATTTTTTAATTGAAAATACATTGATGAAAACTTGTGCGACAGATATATAAAGACTCCCCTCGCAGGAAATATTTGCCGGAAATGTAGCAGTTCTGATTACAGTATTAATCGTTTTAATGCTAATAATGTAAACAAGGTGGAATATATACCAATTCGCACTGGGCTCGCGTGGTGGCACATTCCCTCTAATTGAGAGGAGGCCGTGTCCCAGCAGTGAGAACAATACAGGCTGATTGATGTTGATGATCTCGATACGTTGTAGATAACCGTTTTAGTGCAGTGTCCCTTCCACTCAGTATAGGTAGAAAGTTTATTAAATAAGGAACCATATTAACAGTACATGTTAAGTCCAAAACGAGTATTCAATTTTAAAATCATTTGAATTTACGTTAAATACGTTTACTCCGCGCATTCGGGCTTGGCTCACTGTTTCCGAAAGATTTGTTTTTCCCGTTCCGTTGAGTAACAATTTTCCGTTGAAGGTCAGTTGGAATCAAGGATTTTTGAAATGGTCTCTTCAAGTCTCTTGCATTGTTATTGTAGTTCGAGGTCGGCTAGTGTTATTTAGATTTTTAACAAGGATTTCTGTGACAACCTGACAGCCTTGGTATTAAACTTTTATATTGGTTATTCAAGTAAGTGGTTACACCTACTTGTTTAACCAATAAAAAAGTTCAAAACTTAAATTACCTCCTTTATTCATGTTCGCTTAACTTGAGACAAAGTAGAGATGTAAGTAAAAGGGTCAGTTAACACCGAGACGAGACGCGACGCTGCGCTGCGCGCACAATTTTGTAGAGCGCCTCAAAATATAACTTTATTTACTACACGAAAAGATACACGTTTAATTGTGAGAATTCAGAATACGTTGCAGAAATCACTGGCTTTTTCCAGTACCATGGCGCCGCGTCGCTTCGTGTCTCGTCTCGGTATGATCTGACGCTAAAGTAAAAAAAAAACCGAACCGAACTACAAGAAAAAATAAGTTCAAAAACTAAAATCTGCTTATTGAAAAATCACGTTCTAAAAACTATGAAGGAAGAAATGTACTGTCGAGGACTTTAATGGATGAGTCACTTGCCACTTGCGTATTTTAGCCGTGCAATACAAATCGGGTTTGCAAAATTGGAAATTATTGCACTTTCTTTTACTGACTAAAACCCATCCATGTTCCTTCTTAGCCCTTTGTGTTCCAGGGCTTCGCAGGGTTTTCGCTGTATCATTTTCGAACAGTTCTGCAGCAGAATAGCGTACCCTTAAAAGGTTTTCAGTTACTTTAACTACACCTTGCATAATGTTTATTCCATGTATATCGGACTGGAAAAAAACGATTTTTGAATCTGCTCTCGCTTGCAATAATTATTAAAAATCGATTAATGATGCACGTAGGGAAATAGATTAAAGAACTTCTAAGATTAAAAGATTTGTCACCATCGTAAATACTGCAAGAAACTCCATAAACTTCGAATACTGGTTGATATAAAATGACTAATCTCAGTAACATTACATAGCAAGAATCACTCATCATATTTTATCGAAGACACTATTTTTGTAAGCAAACAAACCTTAGACAAAGAATTTCACATAATGATGTATCTTTTTGGAATAACCATGAGACATAGACAAGAAAATCCAGACAGCTACGTCATTCAAAGGTTTAGACTGGACAGTTTTCTTCAAGAAATTGCCAAAAGCTGTAGGTGTCAAACAGAAGAACTTACGAGAAGAAAATGCTCGCACAGTATAGTCATCACTTTGAGTGGCACGAGCCATATTTGAACCGTGATGTCATTCGGAAATATTTCAGGTCAGAAAAATGTTTACTAGCCCACACTTCTATGTAACAAATTGTTCTTCAACTGGCCGCAGTTCAGAGTTTCAACAGAATACGAGATCAACTTAGACTGGTTTCGTTTCGACTTTCGTGTAGCTAACTGTTATGTACTAAAGCCACGTCGAATACATAAGCCTCAAACGAATGCAACAAGTTTGCAGACCATTGTGCAAAAACTTCTGATTAATGAAAATCACAACGAAATGCAACCCTTATAGCCTGTTATGCAAGGTTTTATTTGACACGTGAACGTAAATACCTGAATCTTGTTTTTTTACAACAAAAAAAACACAAATGTTCACCTTTTATTCAACAGTGGCCATTTGTCAACGTCTTACGGATGCCAAAACTTCTTAAATCACTATAGATAGAGACTTTACTATTTGCATACTTTTGTGTAAGTTACAGTTCAATTTCGCTCAAAATGAAGAATACCTAGTACAAAAGTTGATATTACCATATTTTCATAATGTATAAATATTTTCCAGTAAAAATAATACCCAGCCTTACATAAATCTTCTGATTTTGATATTAACTTTTGAAAGGAACGTGACGTGTCAATATTCCTTCGATATTAAATTGGGATATTACAATAGAATTCGTGATGATTGATCACCTTTCAAACTGATTTAACGTTAAATAGGTAGCTTTTAAACAAACAAGTTAATACCACATCGAAACGTGACGGCGTCATTGTATTCTATTCTCAGAGAACGCATCAACTTTTCAAAGAATGCATTAACTTTCAAAGAGAATATTAAAAGAAAACATTCTGTTGTGAAGGGGCCGTAAATAAATGTAAAAAGTCAGCGAGTCTAAACTCGGGTGCCACAAATCAAAACTTGAGCGACGTCAGCGCAAAAAAGAAAGAAAAAGAAAAATAAGTAAAATGTTGCCTTTTATCCGTAGAATTTCAATGTATACCTATTTAGTTAAATTTTAATCCTCTTCAGTCTGATATAACGTAGCAATTTAAAATTATGATCAGCGATGATTTACATAAAATACTTTTATTCATACTTTGATACAAATATGCGAAAATAGTGTGCGTACTCCCAGCGGAAAATGCAATATTTAAATGAGGCAAATTAAAGTAAACGAAAATTTATTCTTCAGTCGTATTTCAAAAAACAGTGTTTTAATATCACTCATTATTTATTGGCAAAACGAGAAATGTTGAAATGGTGGCTGTTTTGAGATAATCATATTTAGTGACACCACTAGCCATATAAACGGTGAAGGAAAACATCGTGAGGAAACCGGCATGCCTAGAACCATAAATTCGAAGACATGTGACATCTACCAATCCGCACTGGGCCCGCGTGGTGGATTATATAGCCCATTCCCTCTCATAGAGAGGAGGCCTGTCCCAGCAGTGGGAACATTAATAGGCCCATGATGATGTTGATGACTAGCCATATAGCCATAGCAACAACACATATTTAATAATAACGGGAATAGCTCAATTTTCTTTATGAAAATGATAAAAGACCTAAGTTTCAGCGAGCTTTCAGAGGAGCAATACTCGTGTATTTTTAACCCCCGATGCAAAAACGACGGGGTGTAATAAGTTTGACGTGTCGGTTTGAGTGTGTGTGGGTCGTATGATCGTCGCTCCCAAATGGATAAACCGATTTTGTTTTGTTTGAAAGGTGAATAAGTCGGGAGTGTTCTTAGCTATGTTTGATAAAAATCGGTCCAAGATGGCCGCCGCCACAAAATGGCTGATTACATATGTTTTCACAACTCGCTTAATGGAGAATCCCAAAATGGAGAGGAAGACCATAAAAGCGGGATCATAACCTGCGAATTACTAACGCAGAGACGTCCACACAAAACGGTCTGTTCAAAATACAAGAATCTAAATGCCAAATAAATAAAGCACATAATCAAACATATTTATGTAACTCCGTGTAAACTGGAACTGAATTAGAACTAACCTACTCCGTAAGAATGCGTGTAAACGAGATAATGTGGTTCATACTCGTATTTCAGAGACGAAAGTATTTTGAGTGTGGCGTTAAGTGATTTTTACCAAAGTTCATTAATATTATATTGTGTTAAGAGGCCTGCTTCACGGTTTTGAGAGCAGTGGTGATGAAATAAATTACACAAAGTAATGCGTCTGGCTGGGTTTGAACCCACGACTTACTGTTCGTAAGTCGGGGCCGCTACCACTGGGCCCCCGTGCTCAGGTGATTTAGTCTGATCTAAAAAAGATGTTTGTTTACCTAATAGTTTACGTAACGTGTAGTGGGTAATTGATCCACTGCTCCAAATTGTCTGTAATTTGGGGTAATCTGTTAACGAAAGTTATTCTAAAATCGTAAAATTCAACAGCAAGCATCGATTAGTGTTTCAGGAGAGTTTTTATCAAGAAATAAATTTCCTTTTTTAAATCAATTTACTACTTTATTCATCACCACAGTGCCACGGAGACCATTAAATAATAATATAATTATCATTCAAATAATCAATCTAAATAAATAAATTTTATTTTTTTTTGTTTGTAAAAATTAAAAAAAAAAACAATTATACCAAATCCTCTATATAACAACGCTCTTCGGCGCCGGCCCACACTTTCCGTGTGCATACATTTCGACAACTAAACAAAATAGCATCACTTAAGTCCCTTTCCTAACTATTTTGATCTTCATACATTGATTCCCATTTGGTAAAACTTTTTGTTCGGCAAGCACTCAGGAGAGCTACTAAGAAAAATCACAATTACTGTTCGGTATTATTTCTTTCTTTCTAACTTATCGTAAATACTAAAGCAATGTATATACACAAAAATAAATCTTCCTGCTATGAGAAAAAAAAAACCTAGAACTAAGAAAACACAATAGTTCCAATAACATTTAATAGAATTTTACTTTCATATTATTATAGAAAAAATATTCATTGAAATAAAACTAAATCGTAACAAAACAGTCTTTTTGGTGAATACTCAACCAAAAGTACTAGGCGTGCATCAAATCATGGTGGTATTTATACTAACAGTTCCGTCTGTTCACACAAGTTCAGGGCAAAACCTACTTACTATGAAAGCACTAGGCTCCATAATAGGATTTCTAATGGTAGAGTGGTAGTATTGTAAACGGCGGGACTAACATCTTTTTAACGATTCTTTTCTCCTAGTAATTATTGTTGGGTACCCTAAAAAGACGATTTCAGCAGCAAAGACATCTCCTTCTTGATTCTGTTGTCCTAGTACTTTCTGTTCTAATTCAAAATTGAGTTCTCTCGTAACAAACCTTAGTGTGCCAGACAGAGACAAAAAATAGCAACATCAACAAATGTTTTCCTTGTAACTTTTGGAGCTGACTGTATACTGTACAAAAAATAGTTAAAATTGATGGTTGACGAAATGGGATTCAATATAAAGGGTGTAAAACACCTCTTCACGAAGCCGAAAGGGACTTGTTCTCCCCATCATTGCGATCATTTTTTTGTTCTACACCATACCTGGGAACCTTCTAGTTACGGAGATATGGGGGGTCAAAGTTACAACTTTTTGACAAGTATTTTTTTAAATAAAAGTTTTTTTTGTAAGATTTTGACTTTTAACACCTCCACGACTCCCGTACTATTCAATCCATCCATCAGCATAATGTTTGAGGTGCGTTACGTTGAGTTATACCACAAAACATGATTTATAACCTCAAAAAAAAAAGTTGTTTCCCAGCAATAATTTTTGCGTAAAGTTACTTAGTTTGATGTACAGAAGGCTTGGTTAACGGCTTTGTGATGAGGTGGTTTACACCCTGTATGAAGATTAAAATAGTTACGAGTTGGCACACTTTTTCACTTGTTTTGCACGGCTTTTATTTAGTTGGTGAAATGGGAAAGTTACGAGATGGGCCGGAGCCCTCTCTCCCTTAGGCTAGGCGCAGCGACGATCTCCGCAGTGTCTGGCTGCAGTTAGATGAGAGTTGTCGAAAATCCACCCGAATGGCATGCAAGTGGAGAAACCAATAACCAGCAAGGTCGAAGGTACCTTTTTTTTGGATGGGAAATCATCAAATGTCTCTTCCCACTGTGGGCGGAGCGGGAGGGAGTGTCAGACTTTTACTGACTAGAACCCATCCATGTTCCTTCCTCGCCCTGTATGTTCTGGGGCCACGGTATCTCTTTCGAACAGTCCCGCAGCCCCGGAGGCTTGAATTCCTACCGGCATTCCCTTCAGAAACAATCATCGTCATCATCATTCATTTTTATTATCCGTTAAAAGAACTAAAGGCTACGATATTAGAAAAAGAAAAACTTGAGAGGTGTCAAAGGAACACCCGGATGGAACGAAGTTCTTTCGATTAACTAGTGAAGGAATTGAAATAAAATTTTATTTTTTTTAAGTTATATTTTATTATTAACAAATATAATGTTCACTCAACAAAAATAATCGTCGCCACACCACACTGTTCAATGCGAAATAGAAATGAAACAAACGCATTGCAACCTTCATTTATTTTTAAAAAGAAAAAAAGTGTCGTGACAACTTTTTCGTAAGAATTTTTTCCGTCTAGCCCCCTTTCACAACGCGCGTTATGGAACTTCGTTCCAAAAAGCCGTTTTCACATACCAAAAAATAATGTACACGCGTAATAAAATAAAGTATTCTTCCAACAATCTGTTAATTTTATCTTTCATAATATCCTGTATTTAGTACACACGCGAAAACATCGATGTTCATTCACCTGTTTTGATGGTTTTAAATAAATGTTTTGGCAAACTGAATATACCCTAGCAATCCTAAGGTCATACATTAACATAAATGTATTATAATGAGGACGATGTTTTGAGTCGTTATTTATTTTAAAAGTAAATCAGTTCACATACACACGAATAGTAGGAGTTTTTCTGTGAATACTAACTTTTTGTTCCGGTAGTAATCTCCGAAACGACAGGACCGATTTTGACGGGGCTTTTACTGGCAGATAGCTAAAGATACCTTAAGTAAGTAGATAAGGAGTACTTTTATAGATTATATTTAGTAGATTAGATAAAGGATTAGAGTTCCGTGCAAATAAAACCCTTAAATTCTTAACAAACTCGGATTCAAATAGGTCATATTTTATAGTAATTTCACGCGGATGAAAGTCACGGGCAACAACTAATACCAAAAAACCCTTTAAAAAAGTACCTCTGGCTTCCTTACGCTCTTACCCTCTATTTATTAACCCACAACGCAAAAACGACGGGTTGTTATAAGTTTGACGTGTCTGTGTGTGTGTGTGTGTGTGTGTCTGTCTGTGGCATCGTAGCTCCCGAACGAATGAACGGATTTTAATCGTTTCTTTGTTTAAAAGGTGAATCAGTCCAAGATAGCCGCCGCCACAAAATGGCGAATTACATATTTATTCAACCACTCCTTCAATATGGTAGAATACAAACCTATGATAAATAATAAAATCAAGGTGGCCGCTACCTCAAAATGGCGAATTAACGAATTATTTTCTATTTAACTTTAGAGATACATTGTGTCGGGGCTTTTAATTTTTAACCGACTTCTAAAAAAGGAGGAGGTTCTCAATTCGGATGTTTATATATTTTTTTTGTTTGTTCGCGCATAACTCCGTCGCTTGCCAACCGATTTGAAAAATTCTTTTTATGTTGGAAAGGGTACTTTCCAAATGGTCCCATAGCCACCAAGTAGGGATCTAATTATGGAATCTTGGCGAAATCGAGGGAACTCATCAAATTTTATAGGCACACATAAAACGATTTGGGAAGGTTTCGGAAGAGTACTTTCTCGCGGTCCCACTTCAATTTGGTGAAGAGCTGATAAAGAACTTCGGAGAAAGGCAACGGAACTCCTCAATAAATGCTAGCAAATGGACTGGGATTGCTGAAATCTCGTCTGTCTGTTGTTTACACCAGTTCATAACATAACATCACGCCAGTACGCTGTGAAGGGGGAAGCGCATGTGAATGTGAACCACTAAAAAGTAAAAAATAAAACTAAACCAATCAAAGTTCACCGACTTCTGAAGCTTAAGCTATTTTTCACTTTTTGTGTTTTTAGAAGTCGGTTTTATATTTTTTAATTTAATTTTATTTGTTAAATTCTTGCTCAACCCAAATCCGTACAAACTAAAACCTTCAATTACTATCAATTACTACAACAAGCCCACTCGTTCAATGAATAAGAGCCGTTCCATTGCAAGGTTTGTGCAATCAATGTAAAAGCCAGAGGTACAAAGCCACCAATGGTTTCAATGTATTCTGTCCGTACTGAAGTTTCCTGTCAATGTAAAACCTCTATGGACAGTTCAGTTGATTGCTCTGCAACTAGTAAAACCCGGATTAAGTGGAAGTTTCATTAGTAACTCGACGGAAAAAATATGCTGGAAAATGACTACTTTTTTGGGGGAGAAATATCACGTTTACGGTAAATTTCAATGATAGGCACTCAAAATATTGTGCTGATGGATGGATTGAATAGTAAACGGGTTATAGAGGTATTTAATGTAAAGTTTTGATACTCAAAAACTTGTATCAAAACAAAAGTTGTGAAAAGTTGGAATTTTGACCCCCCCTGCCTCCGTAACTAGGTTCCCAGTTATGGTCTAAAAAGAAAACTATCCCAATGACGGGGAGAACACGCATCCTTACGGCTGGATTAAGGGTATTTTTACACTTATTAGAATGATACTAGTAAGATCACACTTCTCCCTAATATCAGTAAAAAATAAAAGCTTTTAAACAGAAACCATTTGACCATAATAAACGCACGTGATGATCGAACTTTTAGAGAAATTACTTTTGCAAAAGAAAGCAAAGTCCTCTTCTAAATTCTTTGCTTATTACTAATTAGCTTCACAACTTATAAACTACTCTCATTCCTATCAAAACAATCACAATTTCTATTAGTTTCACTCTTAATGCTCATTCTAATTCATTCTGACAACCACAATCCAAAATAGCTGTTCCATTTACCAGTTGATTTACTACGACAGACTGCAATCCGAAGTATGTAACACAATTATTTATCTAAGCTTTATATACCGTTTTATTTTCCATCGGTTGTTTTTACGACTAACTAATGGCTTCCTGTACGAATAAGGATAGTCAAAAAACAAGCAGAGTCATTTATGTGAATGAAAGGAGCAAATATCGGGGTCTGATTGAGAATAGGGATGTGCCTAAGACATGTAATTCCACTTTTCTGCACTGCGCCCGCGTGGTCGAAGTTGGGCAATGGTAGCCCAGTATTCTCGGTGACTTGCACAAGTTACGTAGGTCGTGGTCCTAACCTAGACAGTGCATTACTTTGTTTATTTCATCACTTCACATAAACCGGAGAAAGAAAACATCGTGAGGGGAACCGGCATGTCCTAGAACGAAAAAAACAAAGACAGTGACATCGACCAATCCGCACTGGACCCGCTTGGTACCATCATGCCGACTCGCTCTGATGTTTCCGACCACCAAGGTACAAAAAGTTGTCAGCCTTCAACTCAACGCCATTTGTATCGATTTATCCTTTCCCAAACCTAACGGAGCATGACAGTGATCAATGCCAATGTCAGCCAAGTTCACGTCTTGGAAACATGTCTGATGGCCATAAATCATGAGCGAATAAACACATTTTTGTAGCTTCCTTTGCGTGATCGATATCATTTGCGATGACATGTACCGACTCTACGATATTTAATACTTATACGCTCGATTCAGGCTTTATGTTACCCTTGAGGGTTGAGTAAGGTTGGAATAAAAATGTAAGCAAAACATTGAACTTAAGGCCTTCGCTCACCGCTATTTTTTGCAGAGATGGCGTTGCGATGCAAATGCAAAATGGCCGCAATACAGTCGTGATGCTGTCCAATTTACAACTTTATTACTCAGGACCTAAGGATGAAAAGTGGTCGTCGCTCAGTAAACACGATAGTACTTTCCACTGCAGACTCACCGTACCCCTGGCCGTAGGTACCTCTGGTGATACGGTGGGTTTTTTAAAGTTAAATGATACCACACAGTTTTGTTCACCGAGTGGCACTTAGTTTTTTGAGAAAATAAAAGATAATTATAGTTAGTACCCAAACGTGTAATAAGACAAAAAAAAAATTGTAGACTTTTTAAAAACGGAAAGAATTTCACAATAATACCAGTAACTAATCAAAAACTTTTCAGAGACAACAATACTTCTGTGGAGCGTATTCTAGACATGGAAAACAAAACAGTCGAGAGAACGGACCAAATAATCGCTTAACTTGCCAATTTAGAACTTAAGTTCTTTTTTTCATCGAAAAAGTAAACATATTTTCGTGTCCATTAACAAAATTTCATATAAAGTACCAGCAGTAATGTTTACATCGTGTTTTTACGGACAGAACAAGAAACAAAAACTAGTCGCCATTACTAAGTAAACCAACCACATGCCACAGTAAATAATATGAGGGATTATTTTGCCCAAACAGTAAAAACATCCCAGGAATAAAAACTCCAGGTACTCTTTCTTACTGTACCATTTCTGGGCTCTCCGGCCGAGACAAATATCGTGCTCAATGTATGCTGAAAACAAAAAAAAAAGTCAGTAAATGCCACTTTTACTCGACTACATCTGCCTAGCCTTTTCCCAACTATGTTGGGGTCGGCTTCCAGTCTAACCGGATGCAGCTGAATACCAGTATTTTACATTGAGCGACTGCCTGTCTGACCTCCACAACCATCAGTTATTACTGGGTAATACTTGGTAAGAATGGTTGTCAGACTTTTTGGGCCACTGACCTGTAACGACTGTCAAAGATGGACAACAACAGGTTAACGTGCTTTCCGAGGCAAGGAGGAAACCTGGCACCTATGTAAGGATGGTCACCTGTCCACAGACCAACCTAGGCAAGCACGGCTTAACCTAAAGATTGACCCGAGCAGCTGGTGTTTTTATTGTTTCCGAAGAGTGCATTTCTGCATCGAAAAGTAACGTCACTCACTCCCTAAAGTCTCATAGGTACCAAAGCTTTTGCGTAAAAAGGGATGCCTATTTATTCCGTCAAACCTGCTTCACAAAGTTAACAATGAAAATAAGTACGAAGTAAAACAATGTATTTAGTAACAAGAAAAGCAAACTTACTAGGCATTGTTTCCGAAAATTATGAAAATTAAGTTACAACGAAAAGTTAAACTTATTGTTATTTGTTCATGTTTTTTGGGTTGTTTTTCTATTTAATTGTTTATTAAAAAAAGGTTTTCATAATTGTAGCGATGATGGACTTGACAGATTTTTTTTCATTTGCTATGACGTTTCTTTGCAACGTTGAAAGAATATTTATTTTTAATCAGGTTTCTTTCAATGTGAACTTTTTGTAAAGAAAAAGGATTGATGATGAAATAATCAATTATACTTATAACTTATTAACCGACTTCAAAAAGGAGGAGGTTCTCAATTCGTCGGAACCTTTTTTGTAGGTATGTTCCCCGATTACTCGAAGATGGCTGGAGCGATTTGAATTATTCTTTTTTTGTTTCAAAGGGTATACTTTCGAGGTGGTCCCATAATCATCAAGTTGGGATCTGATGATGGGATCCTGGATAAATTGAGAGAACTTTCAGATTTTATAGGCACACTTGATGTGGTTTAAGTAGTTTTTGGAAGAGTACTTTCTTAAAGTGATTCAAATTGAATTTGGTGAAGATCTGATGAAGAACTTTGGAGATAGGCAACGGAACTTCTTAATAAATGATATGTCAGATGGACTGGGATTGCTGAAATCTCATGTCCATCTATTGTTTACACCAGTTCATAACATAAAATCACGCCGCGACTTAACGTCTTTGTGATGAGGTGGTTTACACCCTGTATAGAAAAATCCAACGGAAGTGTTGGGCAGTCTTCTTAGAGGGACGAAGAACTTTGCATCCTGTTCAGTTTAAATGACGAAGTTTCCGAATCACAACCCGTAGTTTGTATTTGTGCATGGTTGATGGCAATAGGCACCCGTTGTTACGTGAGTAAGCACACCTCTGGCTTACCCTTCGGGTATTACAGGCGTGGTGGTATTAAATGTTTTACCAACAGAGGCCGAGCGAATATTTTAGTTTTAGTAGACGCTGCGTCTGTCAGCGCTCGTATTTTGATCGTGCAACACTTGCAAGGAAGATTGATGGTTTTCTAATGTTTTTGTTGATAGTACCCGGCTGATTGATACCTCATAAAGCTTTTTATTTATTACTTGCTGTTGCCCAAAGCGTAAATTAATTATTGTGGAGATTTGCTCCGCTTGGGCGGACCTCCGCCGTGCCCTCGTAGTGGCGATCGGCGACGGCGACCTCTCGCGTCGGCCTAAGTTCATTCCATGGTCCGAAGCAAGAGGGAATGGGAAGCCGTCACCTCCTTTTGCGACGCAGTCAAGCTAGCAAAGGAGGTGGAGGAACGTGATAGGAAGAGAACCTCACGTCCCAGCCGCCGCGGGAGTCGCATCGGGCGTCGGGGCCACCATAGACGCGAGCCTGTAGACGGTGGGCTAGCTCGCCTCAAAAATAAAGTTTACAGAACAGCACTAAAATTGTAATCTAGCTAATGTAATCCATCAGTAAGAAACTATTTTGATCCCCCACACTTCGCAATAAGGATTGATGAGTATCCAATGGTATTACGGCGATTGACTGACACCCACAGAGGATTACATTTAAAACGAGTATTTATGCATTGGAATAGCTGTAACCCTGACTCCTATCTTAAATCGCTGAATTATTGACTCACTGACAGCGCTTACAAGAGTTAATGATGTTTAAGATGCATCAGAAAGCTACAAACTAAAACCACTATAATACTCGTAATAATAAACAGGGTCTAACTAAAATAAAACTGAAAGTAACTGAAACTTTCAGTAGCGCCATCAGGATGGAATTTGGTGTGGACAAATGCGCAGCCATGTATGTAAAGCGAGACGAGATTATGGGATCCGAGGGACTTCAGCTCTCGGATTCCATACACCTAAGATCCCTTTCCTCATCCGAGAGACATAAGTATTTGGGTCTGTCGGAAGCGTTAGGCATTATCGTAACTGACATGAAGCAATCGTTGAGGGAGCGCTTCTTCGGTCGCATAAAGAAGTTATTAAATAGCTTTCTTTCAGGTGGGAACAAGGTGCCGGTTTTGATGTACTCTTTCGGCATACTCAAATGAACTCAGACCGAACTCGACGCCCTGGATAGAAGAGTTCGTACACTGCTGACTGAAAGCCGGATGCATCACCCACGATCATCGGTGATGAGACTGTACATCCCGCGGAAGTGTGAGGTCGAGGCTTTTAAATGCGAAGACCCTCCACAACCACGAGGTGTGCAACCTCAGAGAATATTTTCTAAAAGCCGAGGTGGGTATGCACAGAGATGTGGTCGCAGTGGACAAGGGACTCACCCCGTTGTCCATGGCTAAAGAGAACTGGCATAAACCTGTGGTACTTACTACTGATGACGAAGTTATGTTGACGAAAACAACTACCAGAAATATATTACGAAGGACGGGACGGTTGACGTGTGTCGGGCATGCCACCTTCCGGGTGAGTACATCAGACATATTATTTCCGGTTGTTCTCGTCTGGCTAACGGCGAGTACTTGCACAGGCACAATCAAGTAGCCAGGATTATTCACCAGTAACTTGCTTTGAAATATAATCTTGTGGAATCTGAGGTACCGTACTACAAGTATGTGCCCGATCCAGTTCTCTTGAAAAACCATGTCACATTGTACTGGGATCAGTCCGTATCATTACTGACAGCTAGGACTATTGTCGCCAATAAGCCTGACATAGTGGTGATAGACCGATCAGCGTACCGCGTAGTGAAAATCGATGTTACCATTCCGCATGACGAGAACCTCGTGAAAGCTGAGAAAGAGAAACAAATATCTCGACTTGGCACACGAGATTTGCGACATGTGGAATATGAACTCGGTTATCATTGTGCCGATTGTCCTGACGGCCATCGGCCTGATAGCCAAGAACCTCGACGACCATCTCTCGAAGCTCTTATTAGGCGGTTGGATCTCCCTCTGCGAAGCAGTCATGCTAGCGAAGGAGGTCGCCGGAACGCAACCGAACGCGTGTTCCACGCGCGCCTCAAAGAGATGTCAGCATAAAGGGAGGGCCCCGCAAGGGCCGAAGCCTGCTGGGACAGCTCGAAAGAGATACCGCGGCCCCGGAACGTAAAGGACGAGGAAGGAACATGGATGATTTTTAGTCATAATGGTTTTCAAAGATCTACAAGCGAATACGAGAAACATAAGGAGTTTTTATGAACCGAAAACATTTAATGATTGGGGTGTGACTATGGATTGGTCGTGGAAATGTTTTCGGTTCATTCTATGGAATACAAAAATACAAACATGGATGCAAAAATGGATACAAAAATTCTAAACGATCGAAACGTATGCGTTTCGATCGTTTAGAATTTTTGTATGAAATAGCATATTTTTATTAATGGGTAACTTACGAATTTTGTGCTGGGTCCTGAATTTAAATAATAAATAAATATCGCTGGACCGGAACAGTTTGTTATCAGACTGTCTATTAGTTCATAACAGACATTTTACATGATTGACTCTAATTATACTGTAATGTAAACCATTTCATAAAACCGTCCGATGATTAGCAAAAGCCAGAGATCGATCTTCATAACATAGGTATGCTGCCAGTGTCAACAGATTGGTACACGGACCGTTTAAAAATAAATCCCATGTCTTTCGCGAGCCCTGAAAAAAACGTTTATATTAATAAAACTACTGAACTACATGACTCATAAACCTTCAAATAAATAAATTCTGTAAGTTTTCGCAAACACACTTTGTCATAAATAATGTGTCATTTCTTACGAACACGATTATACTACAATCTAAGAAAAATATCAAACTGTAACTGTTACCTATCTACATCTACACTATCTACACTAATATTAAGAAGAGGAAAGATTTGATTTTTCGTTTGTTTGTTGAGATTTAACTCAAGAACTACTCAACCGATCTAAAAAATTATTTCACCATTAGAAAGCTACATCTTTACAGAGTAACATAGGCTATAATCATGCAAAATAGCCGACATAGGAGTTGCTAGCCAACCCTCAGTAATATTTAGGAGACGAATCAGTGAAGGACCAGGAAAACCAGTAGGTAGGTGCGTTTCACCTCTAGTTAACTCATAGGGGCACAAAGAATCGGGTTAAACTAGTGTAAAGAAACCCCTTTGAAAAGGGAGGATGCTCCGCACAGACGAGTGTTATGGTGTCTCGTGGTGTGGTGTATTGGGATTGGGATTTACTAATGCTCATTAGTATTGATGTAAGTTCTTCATTTGTTTCATAGATGGCGCAGTAGTTAACCGTTTTTCCCCCACTTCCCGACCTCAGATCGCCCGTAATTTATTTTTCTTTTTCTAATGGGTTTCATCGTGAAGAACAAAAAGTAATACCTGTAGGTAGGTGCGTTCCACTCACAGATAACCTAACAAGAATTTCCTGCGTAAAAACGACTCGAAAGTTATTCGATTGACCATTTGATGAACTATCTTGATGGTCCTTTTTTTAAATCAGTTTTTCCTAGTAAGTGGCCAAACCACTAATAGCTGCCAAGGTGCTGCTAACGCGTAGAATGAAGTTATGGATGAACTAAGAGTTTTCCGTGCGAATTATATTCATCTAAGAAGGCAGTTAGTCGTCAGTTTTCTGATTTGCGAAAGGACTCAAGTCGAAGTTCTTACAATATTTTCATACAACATGCAATAATAAACAAGCGTACCAGATATTTCAGAAATCAGTGACCATGAAGCTAATGACACCGTTTAGCAGCAGTCTAGTAGATTATGAACTCATGAAAGAGTAGGACACATAAATCACTATTACTGACTGGGAAATAAAAATACAGACTGACTCCGTCGATTTTCTTGTTTACTCTGCTTCGTTTGAGAACGTCGTATTTCATTTTGCAAATTTTATAGAGGCGTTTAACTGTTTAACTGGAGACTGTAAATATTCCGCATTTTTCAAGTTCTTGTTTTTACGATTTTCTCAAATATACCGAAAGTACTAGTAGTAACTGTAGGCCGAAAGCTTCTTCTCACATAGACAAAGATTAAGTTCCTGTTGATCATCTTTAATATGGTTTTTATTTCACCACAAGTCAGTTCGGTATGCACCGAAATGAGGTCGGGATTTATAAACATAACTTAACACTAAGTGTTATTCCTGTCACTTTCGCACAGCTGTCAAATTGAAAGTTCAATATAGAGACAGAAAAATGGACAAAGTGAGAGCCAGCTTTATAATACGTCATTGGAGCCAGCGTCTTGCTCTGAATTCTTCCCCGCAGGACTCACAGAAAAGACGTAAGACGCAGATGGGGCGCAGACATACGTCTCTTCAAAATGTATAGAAGCGTCGCGCCTCAAAACATAGAAAAGGCAGGGCGCGGACACGAAGCTTGCCCATCTGCGCCCTGTTGTAAAATAGATAGAAAGGTCGGGGCACGGGTGCGAGCGGACGAGGGACAGACGAGAACGGGGTTGCGGGTGGGGTTAGGCGCGGGTGCCGGGAATCACGCGGCTAAGTTGGTTGAAAATCTCTCGTCACTCCCGTGCCTCGTCTTTTCTATAAAGGGTGTAAGAAAACCTCTTAACGAAGCCGAAAGCACTTGTTCTCCCCGTCATTGATATCATTGTTTTGTTCTACATCATACCTAGGAACTTTCTAGTTACGGAGACATTAAAAAAAACTTGTCAAAAAGTTGGAACTTTGACCAGTTCCAAATTTTTGACAAGTTTTTTTTTATACAATTTTTTGTTGTATTTTTTTAATATAAACACCTCCACGACCCCCGTACTATTTATTCAATCCATCCAGCACCAGAATGCTTGGTTGACGGCTTTGTGATGAGGTTGTTTACACCCTGTATAGAGACAGGAACATGTAAGACAAAGCGAGAGCTAGCGCGCTGCCAGCACACGTCTTGCTTTGAATGCTTCCAAGGCCTTTAATGGTGTCGCATCGAAATAGGCAGTATGTTCCGTATTATAGAGAGTGGTTCTATTGCCATCAACCAGGCGTAATGAGCAGTTGATACTGATAGAAAAGTTCAATAAGACTGCCTACTTTCTCTCTTTGCATGACCAAACGAATCGGTCAACCTTATTTCGTCCTCAGTACCATGATCAAGTAAGATTTCCAGTAGAAACGTTTCCTTCAGTTTTAGGAGGAATTTAGTATTTATGAATTTTACGGTTTTCCCGGCCTGCTGCCAAAATCCGCTTCGCTTGAACGAGCGCTCATTAATGCAAGTGCATGAACATTTCCTTCTTCAATTATTTGGCAAGCTACGGATTTTTACGCGGAACTACGCCTAATAAAATCGGGTTTAAGAAATTAATTACGAGCTTTGTGAATGAAATCCAAAAATATATTTATGAAGACGGCATAGAAGTATGAACTGCTTGTGCTGCCAAAAGTTTAAATGTGTTTAGCCCAAAACTCAGCCACGCGAACTCCACTCACTAACAACCTTTTTTTTTCGTATGGAAAATCATCAAATGACTTCCCACTCTGAGCGGAGCGGAAAAAAGTGTCTGTCTGACTGAGATTAAAACCCATCCATGTTCCTTCCTCGCCCTTTACGTTTCGGGGCCACGGTATCTCTTTCGAACTGTCCCGCAGTCCACTCACTACAGCCTGCATGAGCTAACAACTTTTACTGTGCGTATTTGATTTTAGTTAGACATTTGTGTCATAGATGCCGCTATAATACTTTTTGTATTATGTTGCTGTAATAGAAACTTTTTCTAATGCCGCTACAGACACGTGGTTTTATGGGTTATGTTTATTCTCCAAGCCCCGCTCGAAGAAGCGAAGAAAATCCATTGCGATTTACAGTAGGTACACATATATTTACAGTCTCTGTGAATGCAATGTTATGAAATTGCGTTGTTTTCATAAAGACAAATACCTACTCAATGCCATTTAATTTTCAAAATAATCATTTTACTCGGCTATTTTTACTGTGGCATTGAATAATCTATAAGTAGGACAAGGGAAGACGAAAACATAATGTCACAAAAACATTGTAATTCCTACGAGAAATAAAAATGGAATTGGAAAATTAATGTTGTATGTGTCCAAATTAATGTTGGAGATACCAAAATTCGCAGATCCTAATTCATGGAATCGATTTTCTTCGAAAAAGATAGGGGTCATTCTTGACAATCGAATTCTTCATGTTGGCCCTTGGCGTTTTTTATTTTTACAATTTTCAACCTATTTACTATAAAATATGAAATTGTATTTATTTAATTAAAAGCAGATTTATCAAATACTTAGGCATCACTTTTAGTCAATTTGGTATAGAAATTATTAAACTACTTTAAGTTTTCGATGCCAAGGGAATAAGAAAAAGTAACAGGGGAATAAGAGAAACGCTAAGGGAATCATAAAAAAGGGCAGGGGAATAAAAAATAGTAGTTTGAAATCACATTTTATTAAATAAATATGAAGTGTATTTAAAAATAAATTAATGAGTCATATGCAATGCGAAAAAAAAAAAAATTAAAAAAAAAAGGAATACAGTTTTAGGTGTTTGACATTTTTTTACAGTTATTATACTTACCGTAAATGAAAAAAAAGCCCCAGTTAGATTAGGTGTTAAGACGCCTGCGGAGCATGCGTATTTCATACAAACGTAATACCAAAATAATTTGTAAATTAAACATATTCCTAAGGTAGTGTGTATTTATTTCGATTGAATTACAGAATATCTAGGTTCCCAAATATATATTTTGATTAGACACTGATTTTAACAAGAGTTATAAGAAAAATAAGTTTTCTATAGAAATTTTAAATTCCCCATATCTCGTCTTTGTATCATTGTCCTCTCAAAAAATACATTTGGGAACATAGATATTCTGTAATACAATCGAAATAAATACACACTACCTTAAGAATATGTTCGATTTTCATATTATTTTGGTATTACGTTTGTATGAAAAACGCATGCTCCGCCGGCCCCTTAAGGTAATGTAAAAAAATATGCTGGTCAATTATTTTTAGTTTTGCGGGTACTTTTTCCTTCTGGACGGTGTAAATTGGGGTGTTTTGTCTGAATGGACCAAAATAAATGGACCACGGTCCGTTCGGACGTGGACAAAAATGTTTACTTCCAAACGGACCAGTGAATGAATAAACAATAATAAGTTTAAAGGGGCCGTCGCATAAATTGTTTTACCCTCTCAAGAATCACCCATAGTTGTAAGAAATATATTTTTCGAAGGGCGTTTACCTATCTTTACGGATAGGTAAACATTCTTTCAGCTAAGTTATAATTAACTGCTGCATAACTTGACAAATATGATCCGTCTTTAATACTCGTAACTACAGAATCGAATAGTGGCTGGTCTAGCGGTCGCCAGCAATGGTTTTATTCCCAGGTTGGACAATGCTTATTGGAAGAACCCAATAACAATTAGGAATTACTTAGTAGCAACATTATAAGCCTATTATATGGGCCTTCAAACATATCTGGCAAATGTTAGTGTAATATTAGGTAAAGTTCCCCCTGACCCTTCTATGGAAGCCAGTCAAAACCTCCCCATGAAGTAGAACATATGTTTTAGAAGACATGGTCCAAAAAAAATATTACAAAAATATAATTATTAGCTGTTTATTTAAAAAAAGTAAAGTTCTGTTGTGGCTGCCGCGAACCAGAAGACGATGCGTTGGAAGGTGGGCC
The DNA here is from genome assembly GCA_950022955.1 of Xestia ashworthii. Lineage (NCBI taxonomy): Eukaryota > Metazoa > Arthropoda > Insecta > Lepidoptera > Noctuidae > Xestia > Xestia ashworthii. Next base: position 11,522,955 of record OX465570.1, on the reverse strand, counting down.
GATGACCTGGTGAAGGTTGCGGGAATCCGTTGGATGCGAGGCGCACGGGACCGGTCAAAGTGGTGACACTTGGGGGAGGTCTATGACCAGCAGTGGACTTCTTTCGGCTGAAATGATGATGATGAAAACGGTTTTACTTCTGTCAAAATAATTATAAATAATTTTAAATAATAATAAAATCATCAAAAGCTCTTGATTCATTTCAATTCTCAGAAATTCATAATGAACCATTCGTATTGAGATGAATTATATGAATAACCCTGTGAATGTTTCGTAGAAAAATGCTCTTAGTTAAAAACTTGTGGCCGTGATTCGCCCACGGTGTAATAAAAGTATTGGCATTAGATACTGTTTAAAGATAGGATCTTATTTTTAACTGTTTATTAATAAATATCGACTGATTACTGAGTCACTATGCGTGACAAACACTTGTGAAAAAGTTTTTTATTTACTCCAGATTTAAAAACAGGGTCATTCATCCCGTTTTTATTTTATTTACTGAAAACAGCCCCACATCCTGTAATTTTAATTTTCATTGACGTGTAATTAGGAACTGAGCACATGAATCTGAATTCTCCATAAAGGAAATATTTCATCGGTTGCTAGAAAAAATTGCTGTTTCTGAGTGATCGAGAATCATGTAAGTACTGAATACGTGGTAACAGTTAAGAGGCCTATTACAAGAAAATGCGAAATTGCGAGTTTTCCTAGTTGAAATTAATTATATGTTTTCCGTTCGTTGCTTGAAATAACAATTAATTATTACAAATACTTTGTTGGCTCTACTTCAATAATAATAATAAAAATAAATTCATTTATTCTCAGGTAAATAACACCCATAGCCAAATAATATTAAAAATCAAATATTAATATCAAACTAACATCACAATAAAATAAAATAAAAACAAAACTCAATCAATCAGAAATAAATTAAATCAAAAACATTTAATCAAATAAGTCATATAAAATCCAGAATTTAAGTCACTAATAGAACGAATTTCAGATAACTTATTTATTTATTTAGTACTTTTCATTTAGTAATTTCACACGTCATTTTCCCGACGCATGTTTAAACAAAAAAATAAAAACTTTTTTGAAAAAAATATAACCGACTTCACACAAAAAAGTGAAAAATAACTTTAGCTTCAGAAGTCGGTGACCTTTGTTTGATTGATTTAGTTTTTTTGTCACCGACTTCTGAAGCTAAAGTTATTTTTCACTTTTTTGTGTGAAGTCGGTTATATTTTTTTCAAAAAAGTTTTTATTTTTCACTTTTTAGTGGTTCACATGTGCTTACCCTTTCACAGCGTATCGGTGTGATTTTTTTTTATGAACTGGTGTAAACAATAGACAGACGTGGGTCTTCAGCGATCCCAGTACATTTGCTATCATTTATTAAGGAGTTCAGTTGCCTATCTTCCGAAGTCACCTGATCTTTATCAAATCGAAATGGGATCACTCCGAGAAAGTACTCTGCCTAAAACTACCCAAACCGCTTCTGGTGTGCCTATAAAGTTAAGGAGTTACTTCTATTTCTACGGGATCCCATTGAATGGAACTTTACACGTCCAACTGTCGAAATCTGGGTGTATTGTATACGTCTGCGTACTCCCTCAGAGCATACAGGTGTGATGTTACGTCATGATGTTGTATAAACAATAAACAACCAAGCGAATGCAGCAATTACTGCAGCTTTGCCGTGTATTTTTGAAGAGTTCCATTTATATCTTCGAAGATCAGCGTAAGATCTTAACCAAATTGACATGGAACCACACGGAAAGCACCAGCTTTCAAATAAAAGAAGAATCATCAAAATCGGTTCACTCAGTGGAAAGTTCTGAGGTAACAAACATTGTCGAAATCTGGGTATATTGTACACATCTGCGTACCCCCGCAGAGCATACAGGCGTGATGTTACGTCATGATGTAGTTTATACAATGAACCTACAAGCGGATGCAGCAATCACTGCAGATTTGCCGTCTATTTTTGAAGAGTTCCATTGTATATCTCCGAAGATCAGCATCAGATCTTCAACAAATTATAATGGGACCCAACGGGAAGCACCAGCTTTCAAATAAAAAAAGAATCATCAAAATCGGTTCACCCAGTCAAAAGTTCTGAGGTAACAAACACAAAAAAAAAAAAAAAAAAAAAAAAAAAAATACAGACGAATTGAGAACCTCCTCTTTTTAGAAGTCGGTTGAAAACTCACGGAAACCCGATTTCATGATTTGGGACATCTAATTTATAGATCCTATTTGTGCCGGACGACCGTGATCGCTGGACGCGAGGATGTATGTGTGCCTACCTGACGATCTGCCTACACTGTAATTGTGGCACATAATCTTCGGACCGAGACGGCGCTGACGTCCTACACCTATAGATTCAGACTACCTCAGTCATCGTTACTAGGGGAAAGGGTTACTGGGAATATTATCACTGATAAACTTTCATACCTATTTCAGAAAGCGATTCGAAACTTCTTCAGGACTTTCACGCACTACTTTTCACTGTTTGATTTACTCACTTTATACTATAATATTTGCCGTACTGATGACTACTATAGTATGGAATTCTATAATTACTATCGTACTAAGGAAATTTACAGTAACAAGAAACGTGAATCGCTTCCTGTTTTTGAATTTTTTTATTGCATATTTTAATTTCAATATTTACAAGGTTTCTGTAATATCACAATTATGCTGTGCTTATATCTAAGTATTTTTTAGATGTCAAGGCTTTTACATAAAGTTATCTGTCTATTAACATAAAAATTATACTATTATATTACATTTATTGACATTAAAGAAATATTACTAAATTAGTACACAACTTTTCAAAACTTGGCTGGTTGAAGGATCTTTCAGGATGAATAAAATTACACGAAAACTGGCGTTGATACTGTAAGTATTTAAGGTGCCATATATACAAGGTGTATATGACCTATTGAGATTTACTATTTATTTTTACGTATCTACGTTATTCAGCCTGTAACGATCCTTCGACTGTCGGTATGTTAGACAAAATTTACACATTATGAACAAAGATTTTAAAGATTACGTTAGACCGTCATATTCTCGACAAGTGGTGGTTTTCCTGAAGGGGTAAGTTAAACAAAAAACTATATCCAGGCCTAGGTCGCAACCAAGGCTACCTGGATTTCAACAAATTACTAAATTAAAACTAGAAATACCACTTTCAAGTTAACATGAGTCCAGCGCTTACTGCTTGGTTTATTTACTAACTCTAAGTAATCATTGCACTGACGCATTTATTTATTCGTCACTGTTAGGTATTGCCCATGTTTCACTGACTCTACACTATTATTTCAAAGACACTATTAACAACTTATTTGTTGGTGACGTTAGTCGTGAATACTATTGAATATGTAGACAGTCAAGATTGTTTTCATCTCACAAATATCCTACACAATAATAGAATACTTTTTCAAGAAGAAAAGTTTTGTTCACTTGGAAATAGCGGAAAACACGTCATAATGCTATCATGTTTACCTAAGAAAGCTTTTCCAATAAATACGCAACTAGATTATTTGCTTTACGTATGACAAACTATACGCGTCATCATGCGACATTATCTTGAAGAGTTATCACATAATTATCACAATAGTTTAATTTCAAATGCCTTTTTATTGGCCTTTTCAAAACCTTTCTATTGAACACCCCTGCTTCGCTCGATTTTGCGACCTAGACAAAATCATTAAGATTGCTTTGTATTAGGTATTTAAGTTTCATATAATCTTATTTACACATTACGTATTAAAATTTTTCACCGTGCAATAACCTTTTGCGTAGAGCTAATTATTTAGATGTACAGTACGCACAGAGCAGCGGTGGCCCAGTGGTGGCGGCCCCGACTTACGAACAGTAAGTCGTGGGCTACCAATACGCACTGGACCCGCGTGGTGGTTTATTGCCCATTCCCCTCTCATAGAGAAGAGGCTTGTGTCCCAGCAGTGGGAACATTAATAGGCTGATGATGATGACAGAACGCTTGGCTTCGTGAAGGGTCCGTTTACAATTTGTATAAATACACTTTTAATGAAGAAGAAAAGTCATAAATAATGTAGAAAACCGCAGTGTAATCGAGTGTTCACACAGGTAGACACGAAAATCGCATTAAGTTTATATGCAAAGAGATATCGATCACTAGATACGTTTATTATAGATAGAGAGAACTAAATTTTTCTTTGCCCTACAAAAAATATAGGTAGCTCACCGATAAGCCTGTACAGGAAAGCAAAATACAAAAATACGGCACAAGTACTTGTAATCACGGCCCTTTAATAATAACTTCGTTAATGTTATCGTTATACAAATACCAGGTCAATATCCAAAGCTTTTAGTCACAATTAATGACAACGATAATATGGGTTACCTACTTACGTATTTATAACAAATTGAACGAAAAGCCTTCGTTTGCCCAAGAGCTTTGAGTTGAAAATTCAACAGTGAGCATTTTTGACGCGCTGGAATGAGCTTGGTTGTATTCTCATCACTCGGTTCAATACAGAGAGTTGAAAATCCGGCGTGCGATAAAAACAGGCTGTGTTTACGAGGTCTAAGATGGTCTACTCACTAGTTCGATTTTGGCAATGTTTGTTGACAATTTTGTTAAACAGAGCGAGAATACTATCGCACGCGGCAGCACGCTCTAATTCTCGCTTTAGCATATGACTGTTCTTGGCAACAGAGTAAGATAGGGGCTTAAAAAAGTGCAATTTCGTGCTGCCAGAGGTGGTTTCACCATCAGAGCTGACCTGAAGAAATTAACTACATATATTCAGGATCGTGCTGATGAGTAAACTCCGTTCGGCATTATCCATCTCTGAATTATGTTTCGTTTCGGCACAGTTCCAGTTTAAGCGGCTTTTTCTCGAATTTAAATCTACTTTATTTGATTTTGTCGCCCGTCTGTGCTATCAATCGAACATAAGTGTATAGGACCCCTAAACTGTCAGTAATTCTATTCTTCCTAAAATGAAAAGAAATAATATTTATTTGTTTCATCTTGTTTGTATTTCTGAAAAGGGTAACGGTACGGTTGACTTAACACGTCAGTTGAGACAGCTCCTACATTTTGTAGCCAATATGGCTGCTGTCAAAGTCAAATGTTTATAAAATAAATTATTAAACTGTATTGTTTTTGTTTCGTTTGTATTGTGCTGCGTATGCAAAACTTCATAGTGTTCGAAAATTGGTAGTAGCTAGATAATTCTTCGGCAAGCATATTCAATATTAAAACTTGGTAGATGAGAGAACTCTAAAACCTCAGATCATAGACTGTTTTTGAAAAGTTTCAGACAGGAACCCTGTGGGCAGACCTCGCTTTCAGATTACTAAAAAGAACTTAAAAATAACAACGGGTTGTTCCCCGATGTTGATTTTCATCTTATCGGGACCTTCACCCAAACCACATCAACAGGAATATCAGAGGAAGATAATCTTGGATTTCACTAAATAAATAAATAAATATCGCTGGACAATACACATCATCAGTACCGCACCATCTAGTGCCACACTAAGCAACGATGCTTGTGTTGTGGTCACCATATGGTAAATCAAACTTCTGAAAAAAATAAACAAATGATCGATTGATGAGGCTTTTGACATTCAACATTAGGGTTACCATTCTAAGGCTGAATGTTACATGTTATTACGATTTCGACTACAGGACTTTTATTGTTATTGTAAATTTGAATTTTCATCACTGCCAAAATTATATTGATCTTTATTTTCACGCCAACAAGATTGCTGCCATTGTCAAGTATGTCGAATTACTGTGTGCCTTATTTGTAATAACAGTTTTAGTTTGCAGCTACAAAAGTTAACAGGACAAGGAAAGTTTACTTGATAAGCTAGAATAAGCTGAAAAATCACGATTCTGCTTCGTGAATTCAGTCGGAAACCACACTCGGTTCAACATTGCCAGATTTTTTCACTCTTTTTGTCGCATGTCAACTATCCGAGTTCGAGATACTCTATGACTAAAGTAAACATTATACAAAACGTATAAAAATAACAACTAAAAACAAGGTAAGGTGATATAAGTCACACTCGCAAGAACGATGTTTTAGTCAAAGGAAAATATGATTTATTAACACAAAAATAGTATCAATGTCTCCAGTTTATTTTCAAACTCCGTAAATATCTAAAAAGAATGTGAAGAAACTATTAATATCTACGAAACAGAACATAGATGCGAGAAATTGTTTGTTTATAAGATTTTAACTCAATGCTTTTGAGAGAAGTAATATTAAACATTACAACACAGAAAAGTACATCTTCCGACTTGCTCCCATTTTATAATAACGAATCAATTATCACTAATTGATCTGTCTTGTTACATCACTCTCAATGCATTAAAAACACAACTGTCTGTCAAAATAAAACCTCTCTAAAAAGAAAGTTTGACACTGACAACGATTTGACATTTCACCTTCCCGCGCTTTTGGAAAGCATTCGTCAGTCGCTCCGTGGAATAAAGTCTGAATCAGTTTTGACAGATGATCTTTATGTCTCACGAAGTTAAATGGAGTTATGAACTTGAACGTTAAAAATCCAGCAATAAATTACAAATTCTATCAACCGTACCCACGCCACGTAAAGTTTCGAGCATAAAAGGAGCAGTCTGGAACAATCTATAGTATTAATAAAACGCTTGTAAAGTTTCAAAACCTGTTAACACTTTGAATTGGCGTCCTAAGAGGCTTTCGATATTAAAAGTTTATTATATTAACAGAAAATGGCGTGAACGAATTAAAGTTTGAACTTAAGTTTAACGTTCGTGCCTAGATCGGTCTTGTTAGAAAGTTTAGAGAATACAGACAAGTCGCAGAATACGAACTGTGTTGGTCACACACACACGCATGAGACACGACGTGTAACAAGGACAGAGTTTCATGTACGGAACTGCAATTGAAATGACAACAGTTTCCGGTAGTTAGTGAGACTATAACTATCGCTGTCTCACTGTCTCGCTTTCTCTCTATTCACGACCTCTGGCTATACGACTTACGCGAAGTGAGTGTCACTTTTTTCCTTCGCATCAGTGCCACTGCGTCGGAAGGTAGCATTGTATGCGAGACTTTGACAGATATTTCAGTACATTATCTGTCAAAGGTCCCCTCTGCTCTCCGGTCCGCTCGGTTAGACCGCACCCATGCTACTCTATGATTGTTTCATGTTTGTTTTTCCCACAATGGCTGTCGCAACATTCGCTTGTCGCTTGAACTTGTAGGTTCTGACCAAGCAGGAACGTTTATAACAGAGTAAGTTGTAAACTTGTTGCAAGATTATGAACAGGGGCAGTGCCATGAGCACGAAGTTTCGAAGCAACACACGAGACGATAAATTGTGTTGGAATTTATAGCAGCATCACAAATATTGGACGAATGCTTTTGTATTGAGACTAGAAGCACAGGAAAATTGTGGGCCTCAACCACGAAATGAATTTGTCACATTTGAAAACAATATTTACATGCAATTAAAACTTTAAGTACTATGGTTGATAGTTTCTTTTGCAACACAAAAAAAAAACAGCAGGCAGTCTTTGGGGATTGCCGGTAGAAGTTACAACATTATTACAAAAGAGGAAAAATTTGCATTTTTGTGTGTATGTTTGTAATGAATAAACTCAAAAACTACTGTGCCGAAAGCTACATTCACCCTGAGTAACATAGGCTACATTTATGCCCGTACTCTCACGGGAACGGGAACTATGCGGGTGAAACCGCGTGACGTCCGCTAGTCCAAAATAAACAACTATGTCTACATCTCTTTTTAGAATCTCCTTTCGCAGGTATGCTGGAAGAGATTTCTTATAAATAAGCATCACCTTTGTACTATGTTCTGTTCCTTTCAATCCATACCATAATATAAATGCGAAAGTAACTCTGTTTGTCTGTCTGTCTGCTACCTTTTCACGACAAAACGGCTGATCGGATCGTAATGAAAATTGGCAAGGAGATGTATTTCAACCTAGGGAAGGACATAGGCTATATATTATCACGCTAATTACTTACGGGGGTGAGCAATATGCATTTCGTCTATATTTGTCAACTGTTTGACAACTGACAACCGTCATAATATGCATTGTAATAGAATAACTATTTTTAACCAATTGTCATTAGAACAAATAGCCCATCGGTGACGGCTACCGCCTTTCGAACAATGAGTCGCAAAACCAATGTGGTTCGATTCAATGCACAAATTAATAATGTGCATACCTTTTTTTTTTTTTTTTTTTTTTAGGATGGGAAATCATCAAATGACTTCTCCCACTCTGGGCGGAGCGGGAGGGAGTGTCAGACTCTTACTGACTAAAACCCATCCATGTTCCTTCCTCGCCCTTTACGTTCCGGGGCCGCGGTATCTCTTTCGAACAGTCCCGCAACCCCGGCAGGCTTCGGCCCTTGCGGGCCCCTCTCTGCTGCTGACATCTCTTTGAGGCGCGCGTGGAACACGAACGCGCCGTCGACACGGCCTGTCGTCACTAGACGGACGGACGGCTAGCTAGCCCATAGCTAACCGTCCACAGGCCCGCATCTACGGTGGATAATGTGCATACCTTAGAGAAGGTTTTCATTTTTGTTTCTTTGTAATCGGTGCTCTCCATCAAAAGATATATTATGACTTTAAAGTTTTTAAGAAGAACTTATCATCATGATCTAAGGATACATGCAGTGACATCTATTGAATCAAAATGGTACTAATGAATAAAAATCACAAGATAGAGAAGAAGAGAATAGTCAACATGACCCTGCTTTAAATCTGCATAGCCGGTAGAGTATCTGTTCGACCGCTTTCCATGCAAATGTTCCAGCAGTTTAACTTCGTGCTCTGTAGTTAATGGCGTTGTTCATTTGACTCCATTTTCTGAATCACGGTGTTATGATTTTCTGTGAAAGAATGATACTGACATTCGACCATTTCAGATGTCTCAAGTTTGGTTTTTTGGAAGAGGTTTTCAATCCAACGCCTGTTTTTCTTTATGTAAAGGTACCTATATTATGGCTGAGCAATACTTAAATGACGAAAGTTGTAAGAATCCGCTGGATGTGAGTCGCACGAGACCGGTCAATGTGGCGACACAGGTCCAGCATTAGAGGTCTTTCGGCTGAAATAATGATGAATGATGATAATTCAAATGGAGTAGGGCAGGTCATCAAGCAGGATGCGGCGATGTCAGGTGGAGTAAAGCTGTGACCAAGTGGCGTTCTAGAAATCGAAACAGAAGTTTTGGTCGTCCAGAGGTGAGATAAGCAGACGATATTGTTGCCATTACGGGGATATCCTGGATGAGACTGGCACACGAGCGTAGAGCTTGGCACAAACAAAGAAAGGCCTCTCTTTGTTTGTGCCAAGCGATCTCTTTCGAACAGGCCCGCAACCCAGGCAGGCTTCGGCCCTTGCGGGCCCCTCCCCTTATGCTGACATCTCTTTGAGGCGCGCGTGGAACACGAACGCGCCGTCGACACGGCCTGTCGTCATTAGTCGGACGGACGGCTAGCTAGCCCATAGCTAACCGTCCACAGGCCCGCATCTACGGTGGCCGGTAGCCACCACGTGGCCCCCGACGCCCGTTGCGTCTCCCGCGGCGGCTGGGAAGAGAGGCTCTCTCCCTCTCGCGTTCCGCCACCTCCTTCGCTAGCATGACTGCTTCGCAGATGGAGGTGACGGCTTCCGATTCCGTCTCGCTCCGGACCATGGATTGAACCAGGGCCGGACGCGAGAGGTCGCCGCCGCTAATCGCCGCTACGAGGACACGGCGGTGCTCCGCCCACGCAGGGCAGACTTCCAACGTGTGCTCCACCGTGTCCTCCGGTCGATCCTCGAAGTGGAAGCACCCGGGCGTTTCCTCCCGCCCGATTCGGTGCAGGTACCTCCCGAAACATCCGTGTCCGGTGAGGACCTGCGTCAGGCGGAAGGTGAGGACGCCGTGGCGCCTCTCCAGCCACTACTCAAAGAGGGGACTTCTACTATCGTGGCGTGCCCCGCACGGGGTTGCAACAGTCGCTCTCTCCATGTCGCCATGAGATCGCGCCGGAGGTCTGTCCGCTGAAAACCAGCATGCCTGAGAGATATTTGATCGACGGCATCTAAAGCCAAGACTGAGGACCTTGGGCGGCATAAAAACTCTCACACCAGGTTAGGCACTAACCACACGATAAAGAAGAAGATCGTGTTGGGGCTTATTACGTAACCTTTTTGACAACTTTAGACCTGGCTGAAGTATAACTGTGATCGAAGGTCTAGCGATGGAGACGTAAGACAGTCACAAGAGGTCCGAAACAGTTTATAGCAGCTATATCGTGTGTCGGCTCATTTCATGCACCTTGATATAAATTTGAGACCCAGCTGGAGTATGAGTATCATCGAAGTTCTAACGATGGACACGAAAGGCAGTCACAACAGGTCCGCAACACTTCAAATCTGCTCTATCGTGTTTAAGGTTAATTTCGTACACCTTGATGAGAACTTTTAAACCTAGCTGGAGTATGACTGTCATCGATGGTCTAACGATGGAGACTGAAGGCAGTTGCAAGAGATCCTCAACAGTTTACAGCAGCTATATCGTCATTGGGCTCACTTAACGCACCGTGCAAAAGGTTTTCAAGAGTTTACAGCATCTACATCTACGTGTTGTGTTGACCTGCCTGGAGTATGACTAACATCAAAGGTCTGACTTTGGAGAAGGAAGGCAGATGCGAGAGGTCCGCAACAGTTTGAAGCAGCTTTAACGTGTCGCGGCTCATGCCATGCCAGTTGATGAAGACTTTTGACCTAGCTGGAGTATGAAATCGTCGAGTGCCCAATGATAGAAACGTAAGGCAGTCGAAGGAAGAGCCCATAATTGAAAAAACAAAAGTAGAATATTTTGGCGATTAATGTAAACCTATTCGAGCAAAAATAAATTGTTACTTACTTGAATCTGTACCAATATTATAAAGCTGCAGAGTTTGTTTGTTCGGTTGGTTGAACGCGCTGATTTTAGGAACTGTTGGTTCGTCTTACGCAGACGAAGTTGCGCGGGTCAGCTAGTATTACATAAATTGTTAATTAAATAAATACACTTTATCTTAATATTGTATAAGGTTGATTTTGACTAACCGTTATAAGAAATCGTTCGGTGACAATGACGCCAGGTCCATGATTATTGTTCACCCAAAAAGTGCTCAACGCGCCGAAATAAGTTTCCACTTCAATAAACCTTGTCTTGGTTCATTATGTGCAAGCAGTGCAAGTCACATTCAACGTTATGGTGGGAAAGCACGATTGACGATACCTACAAATACGACATGTACTCAAAACCCTGAACAACAGAACATTGGACACCAATAAATGTATTTGTTGGCATCTCTTTTATTACAATTCATGAACACAAACTTTTACGATTACTATTCCACATGTTGCGGCCATTACGTCCGCCTCATCAAAGGTTGTGGTTTCCGGCGATCACCGCAAGCCTGAATAATATCCACATTTAAATTTTCATTGGAATTGTGACTCGTGTGTACCCATTATTTTGGTATCGCTTTTCTTATGACCATACGTTTAGGTGCTTCGAAGTTTAAGTTTCGTCTCGCATCATGTGGTCGGGACATAAAAACTTTTTAAATATCGGTTCGGAAAAATACAGGCAACTGAATTACGGGAACGTAACGAGCACAAGCTCTTGCTTGGGATCTGAGAGCTGATATAGGTAAGTGCTTATAGGAGTAATATTTTATGATCGATACTTTCAGATACTCCTTCTTGACGCATTAGGGACTACGCACACTTTTGTATGAGACGCGTGCGCGCGCGTTCAGTTGAATGCGCGCGTATGCGTCTCATACAAAATCGTTGTTTTCTATGGGCGTAAGATGAATAGAGCTGAATAGATGTGCGTAGTCCCTTAAGGTTGACTTTGAAACCACGCGGTAAGTGGGTAGTGGTTCAGAGAATGTGAAACTTGGAGAAGAATATGAGGTAGATCTTTGCGTGTGGCTACTTAGGTTAACAAACCTTTATTTTAACTCAATTGATTTTATATTTGCTGTCTTCTGAAACTCTTTATTTATGTACCTATTGAAACTCTTTATTTACCAACTAAAACTAACAAAATAGACTTATTTTTGTGATTTTGCTATTTTTATGGACATTAAGCATAAAATAATGATACGGTTCGTATTGTTAAGAGATTCCTTTCTCTCCAGCCTTGGCCTCCAGCTACTTTGACCTTGTTCCCGACACCGGTGGGCTGTATATTTTTTATTTGTTTTTTTTTTATTTAAAAAAGCTATGAAAATTGTCTAAGATAAAATAAAGGGAGTTATATTGATACTTACCAGTTTGATACGATCTACCCGCGTCTTCAAACTGGAGAAAAGTCAAAAATATGCTATCAAGGAAAATGCCAAAGCGAATTCCATATCTTTCAAACCAGGTCTTTTGCTCTCAAGTACTTTCTTCCTCTTAAGATTTAGTGAATAGCTCAAGTACTATGGCTTCAGAACGTTAAAACTGAAGTGCTTCGGATAAAGTTTGCTCTTCTTGAACTGGTATAAAGCTTAATCTAGTGCGCACAATGGCTTAATGCGAATTGTGGGGAAACTTTCGTTTAGGAAGATTCTTGAAAGGAACGGGAAGGAATAAGTATGAGTTATTTTTTCTCGTTGATAAATCTTTGAATGCAGTTAGTTACAAATGGATAAAGTAAGAATTTAGCATAGAAAGGAGGAAATTTGAAAGTGTCGAAATGAAAGGGAGTCGTTTGTTGGTTGGAACATGACTGTGATGAGGAAGGATGAAACAAATGTGCCTAAAAGAGTGATGGACATGAATGTTGATGGATAGAGAAGCAGAAAAGAGTGATGGACATGAATGTTGATGGATGGAGAAGCAGAAAAGAGTGATGGACATGAATGTTGATTGATGGAGAAGCAGAAAAGAGTGATGGACATGAATGTTGATGGATGGAGAAGCAAAAAAGAGTGATGGACATGAATGTTGATGGATGGAGAAGCAGAAAAGAAAAGAAAAGATGGATGGATTGTGTGAGGAATGATATGAAGGATTAAGGAGTAAATGATAACGTGACGCTTGATAGGGGAGAATGGAAGAAGAAAACGTGTTGCATCTACCCGATATAAAATAGGACATGGGCAAGATGATGATTTTTGCTGTGTCACCAAATCTATGAATGCTATTATTAGCTATTATGTACTGAAAAAGGAAGGAAAGTCTTGTAAGAACGTTATCCTGTTACTACAACCGTAAAACTCTCACTTTTTATAAATAACTAAATAAATAACGCTGGACATTACACACAGCGCCATCTAGTGCCACACTAAGCAATGAGGCTTGTGTGTTGGACACCAAATAGTTCATAATATACAACATAGATTATTTTTTGGATGTAAATACATTTTTATAATACAAATAAACATCGATAACTCGAACATCGAAAAAAGAAGTTTATAAGAAGGGCTTACGACCATTATTCCAACGAGTTAAACAAGGAATTTAAAATATATCAATTTGACTAAGTAACAGACGTCATGTTTTTCTAAAGTGATCTAAAACTGAAATCGTTTTAAGTAGACTGGAATTCCAGACGTTTTATTGACTAGATAAAAATGCCGTCGTTAAACACATCGCGTACCAAATTATTGCTTGCTGCAAGCACTACAGTAGTTTATTAATGAATTGATCTGAAACTCTACATAGTGTAGTAAGTGTAAATTATTTATTTTATTTTATTTTATTTTATTGTCTTTGGGTGGCTTACAGCTAACAATACAAACATATATAGTGAGGCAATCAACGAAAAGCCATTTACAAGCCTCCACATTTAGCACTAAACCATTGTTGCACAAACTTATAATAAATAAAAAAAAAAATAGAAACTTATATCACAACTTAAACACAAACTTATATCTAAGCATAATTAATAATATAACTTATCATAATATAAATAACAAAGAATAGGTGTAAAGAAAAAAAACTATTCAAATTCATCACAAACAACATAGGTTTTAGACAATGCACTACTAATTGCCGCTAAGCTACTTGCAAACAAATCGATTGATGGGTGTTCATTCGTTACAATAGCGTTAAATGCTTTGATTGAACGAAGGAAAAAAGAATTACTACGGTAAACTGTGCGAGCGTAAGGAGCACGAAGAAGATTTCTCAAGCGAGAATGACGAGGAGGAACATTCAGGGACAGCTTAGAAAGAAGTTCAGGACACTCAATTCTTGATTGAGCTATTTTTACTAGGAACCGCATGTCAGATATATTTCTCCGAGTTACAAGTGGAAGTAAGTGAAATCGAGCGCAGCGTTCCTTGTAGCTCAGATAAGGGATTTTAAATTTGTAACCTAAGTATCGCGTGAATTTCCTTTGTAACTGTTCCAATCTGTCTGAATGAACTGCATAATTTGGATTCCAAATTTGACTACCATATTCGAGATGACTGCGGACGTAAGCGCAATACAGAATTTTCAAGGTTTTCATTCTCTTAAACGAACTTGCATTACGGATAATGAATCCCAGGGCTTTGGATGCTTTTTTGGCAATATGGTCAACATGACACTCAAAGGTGAGCTTACTGTCCAGAAAAATACCAAGGTCTCTGGTGACATGAGTTCGAGATAAAGGCTGATTAGCGATTGAGTAATTAAATATTATTGATAGGTTTTTCCGGGTAAAGGTACTCTTATTCCTGGGTATTGAATTTTAATTTTGATAAAATATCAAATAAGGTCTATTTTTGACATAACAGCGAGCAACACAACGAGAGACAACCCACAACCGTGCGGTGTGGCGCAGAAATACTAGGAGGGCTGACCCCAACTAAATTGGGATATTAGCCAAGAGGAAGAAGATGATCAAATAAGGTCTATTTTACCCTAACACACGTGCTTTCCCAAAGTACGCCCTCTCAAACAGTAACAAATCAATTTGCAGACCTTATCGACAGATCGAAAGTTGTCTAACTTAGTTACCAACTCCCGGTATCTATTAGTTTCAGAACTAAGATCGTGAGTTTCCAAAATGTCCCGGCATTAAGTTGTATTAATTTATCTGTTCTATCAATTTTGACCTTTCGGCCCTACGATTCATCAGTTCATCAGTTCAGATCAGTTCGGTAATTAACGGAGTTGATTTGTCATCATTTTCCTGCCCAGCCTTTTTCGATTACTTCACTATTACTTGTCATCTGGCCAGTCATCTCCTTTCTAGCCATACCATTCTTCACACAGTCCACTCATAGTTTCTTTGGTCTTTTTCTACTAGTGCTCAAAACTTTCTCCACATTTCCCGGAATTAATTCTAATAATTGAGTGTCTTGCTAAAAAGCTACAACTTATTTTGATGTTAAGTAGAATTCAAAGATTTATCGACCGATACTAGTAGTAGAGCAAGTTTTATATGATTTTTTTTGTTCTTCCCGTATGTTGTTATGGCAGACAGTGTTATACTCTTAGTAAATAACCAATTGTTATAAACAACAGACGTATGTTGTTGGACTGAAATAAGAATTATAAAGCATATCGGAATAATATTCTCTTTGGTAAGTCTGTCAAAATTCATTCATTCTCACTTTGAAACGGTTAATTAGGCTGGCTTTCAAAAGTATTAATGATTGTGAAATAAAGCTGTAATCATGTTTATATTTTGTGCCTCATTAATCCTGCTTACGAGCACCAATTTATTTTGTTAACCGGATAAAGATACGGACTATCATTGACATATTTGTGTGTAACAACAGTTACGAATTGGCCAATCACAAAATACAATAAAAGTTAAAACAAATACGTCGCCGTGTTTGAAGTAAAATAACAAAAAGAAATCTTGTCCCACTTGAAGGAAAATGTATATAAAAATTTTCTACTCACCCTCGATAGCCATAAAAGCAGCAGCACCAATAAAACTGTACAACACCATAAACAAACTCAAGAAAAGATGAGTGAACCACTTTCTGGAGAGTAACTTTAATCTATTGTAGAACCAGAATGCAGTTTTTTCACCAGCACTTAGTCCGTGCTTCGTAGTGTTTATAGTAAAGTCCTTGAAGCCTTCGAACTGCTTGAACATAAACTCGGAGGCTTTGGTATGATACATGTGCATGAAAGGGTTGAAGTAAGGATTTCCGTGGGGGTCCGATAAGTGAGAGCCTGCGGTGCCTGGAGCCTTTCCGTGGTACCTCGGCTGGGCCCAGTAAACAGAGGTCCCTGTCGGTGGGCCTCTAATGCTAGGCGTCATCAGGATAGTGGAGTCAGGTATCTGCAGCGTGATCTTAGGCCGCACTGGCCTGGCTGGCGGCGGCGGCGGCGGGTAAGGCGGAACATCTGAAGTAGCCATATCTTCACTTGTTTATAGAGCTTTTAATAACACTACACTGTTTATCAACTGCAGTGCTGCGCGCGCGATCTCGCGTGTAATGTTTGTTTTAGCGCCGGCGTCGTACCGTAACTTTCATTGACATTACAGAATATTTTTCGCTTTTCGCGGCGTAAGGTTTTGGCTGTAGTCGTGCTCGGGCCCGAACTGGCTGGACACTGATTTTATAAATAAAACGGGAGTTAGCGAGTGCTTCCCGTTGTGTCATCGGAGTCTGTCCGTTATCTCTGAGTCGTAATCGCTGCCAATACGATTTGGTTCTGTGTAATTTCTATGCGTAACACACTGAATCCGTTTTCCCCGAATGAGGTGTATTTGAGAAGGCGCTTGATCGGATTCTGAGGAAAAAGCTCGCTTCACTTCATTCGGCCCATGTTTAATATCACTCACTTCCATTTCAATTAGATTGAAACGCGCTTTATAAAGTTTACGCAAGTTTTCCGACATTTATACGAACTCGCTTTTCGGATGAGATTTAAAACGAGGAAAATGTATAAACATTATTATCTTCAGATAATGTATTTCCAATATATTATAACAACGTTCTTCGGAAATGTTGCTATTTACTATACATATATGCTATCAATCGTGTTATGACCCATAAATATTAATTTTAACTGTGTCTTTATGAACAGACCATAAATAGGTCAAAAGAACAAAAGGGTTTAATTTAACATAATCTTTCCGTTCCCATTTTATAAAGTCTTCATAATTCTATCAATTCTCATAAACTCGATAGGTGAGTAAATGTTTAAATTGATTGGGATCTTCCATCATGAGGGAAGGATTGGTCAGCTGACTCAGCTTTTCTTACTTAGCACCCTAAGTATAAGATTTCATGCACTTAAATTTATGTTAAAAGCCAGTGTACATCAGGGATGGTGGGGCAGAGCATTTTATCTTAACTCATCCTCTTAACTATGTTTAGAGATCGAACCCCCGGCATAAAAGAAAATTCGTTGCACATAATATTGGAATCTGTATCTTGGTACCACTACCTACGTATGAGTTTACGTTAGGTAAAGATGAAATGCTTTGGCCTTAATAGATTTTTCCAACATTTTTTTATTCAGTACTTATCCAGAACATATACTATTCACCAAAGACAAACCCACCTTATGTCTCAAGCATTCATACACCTGCATATTTGAGGATCAACCTTGCCACCTGGTCCTAACTGATCTGAAAAAGTACCATCAACTTGGGACAAAACTGGCCACAGACATCCCTAAAGACCAAAAATAGTAGTAAAAAAAGGTACCAAAGCTACCCAACAAACAGGTCAAAACCAAATAAAAAAAACTATAAAGTCTATCCAGATCGCCAGAAGCCTGTCAATAATGTTTTATTACACCACCCTCTTTACGTCTCTCCTTTATTGATAGATCTAGTGTCAGCTATAGACAGATATAAAGACTGAATAAGAAAAGGTTTTCATCTCTTTAGTGCCTATTTTCTACACCCTGTACCTACAATAAGATGTTGTCAACAGCCATATATAAATTGGATGACTCACCAAGATATAGCGGGTTTTATTCAGTATTTTCGCCTGAATTCTTATGTGATTTTTTTTCGTGGAAATCATGGACATACGTACTTATATTATTATTGTTGGTTGTTCCCTTTTTATATAATTTCGTGGAAGATTTCAAGTTGAAGAATAAAGATTTCTTTGTTCTTGAAGGCTGGGGAATTAGTTTGAAAGAATCTGGCTTGACAAATAGGCATAAGTTTGTATGTAGGTACAGTCGACCGAAGATCTGTGGCAACGCGTTGACCTTGAGCCGACCTAGCAAAGCGCAAAGTTTCAATAAAACAAGAGGCCAGTTTACACTGTTTTTTCAACTCCGCATAACAGATGCGGCCTACGGTACATAATTTAAAAAAAAAGTTTTCCTTTACGATCTTGCCATATAATTCAAACTTTCTTATATCTAAATAAAATCACATCTAAACTGAAATATACCAAGAAGAGTCTATTCGTGGAGATTTGTCACCAACATTTGATGACAAACCAAATACCTACCTACTGCATTATTTTTGGCGTGGCGCTTGAATTTTGTCACGATTTTCTCTTCGCCATTAAATTCATCGGTGGATCGTTATTTTCTCTTAAATAATGTCTGAATCATTTGAAGATGAGCGTGGTTTCCTTTACGTAACGCACATAAAGTGAAATGTCACTAGCCGAAATGTAAGAAGAAGACGAGCCCGCCGAAACTGCATATTTTGAGATAAAGGCAAAAGAATAATTATATTCACATTACATACCTACGTGACTACTTATTCCCACTTTCAACTGTTTGCTAATTGAGTAATACAATACCCGCTTGGCTGACAGATGTTCGGGCTTCTTGATATTCATAACGGCTAGTAATATTAACCGATAATTTTGTAATACAATACATCGCTCACACCTGACCAACAAACAGTTTGACAGCTAAGATACGAGTAAGTACTCGATCATACGAGAAAACATGGCACTCGAAAAAATTAAGCTTTTAGAAAAATGAGAGCGCACTCAAGATAAGTAGTTTCTTTTAAATCCCGGATTTGTATCATTAAATTCAAACAAATCAGTTGCACTTAAAATGTGGCAACACACTCATATAAACTTCATACATACTTAAAAGAAAATCTATCTAACAATTAACTAAAGAAAACACTTCACTCATACTCAATGATTTGGCAACTTCATAATTAGAATTAGAATTGAAATTGAGATTTACGCTACATACGTTTTTCTATGTTACACAACGTTATGTCAAACAAAATTTCATGATAATTGTAACGTCTTGGCAACGTTTATAATTTTATTGACCTACAGATTCAGCAAAACAAATGTATTGCGAACAGCGATAGTGAAATTAGACTTATCTATTGTTTATAGGCAAAATATTGGTGTTCATCTGCATCTCATCATGATTCGATAGGACTCGATAAGATGACAGTTATTCTCGATAAAATGAGTTTTTGACTCCATAAAAACTCATTTTATCGAGAATATCTATCAAATTTATCTGAATCTTACGTACTTGCTCTGCTGGTTAGACTAGAAGCCGACCCCAACATGGTTGGAAAAAGACTAGGCATATGAAGATGATGACGCAGATGATGATATTGTTTCTAAGTTCATCATTTACGGAGATCACACAAAATTATCCAACCATCATAACTGACCTCAAGCAGTCTGTCCACGGCTGGAATCTTAGAAGAGTCTATCCAATCATAGTAACTACTCTCACTCGATCCTCGGCTGTCTTTCATCAATTTGTTACCAGACACCATGCGAAGATCGACACTCAAGGTGACTTTGACGTCCTAGTTCTACCCTAGGTTTCATTTTAATTTTAGCCAAAAGACGTCCATTGCTGGTCTTAGGCCTCCCTAAAGTGACGACCCGATTGGCGCAGCGGTAGTGAGGCTGCCTTCCGTTCTTAGGTTCCTGAGTTCGAATCCCGGTAGGAGCAAATGTTTGTGTGATGAGCATGGAAATTTTTTTCCGAGTCATGGATGTTTATATGTATAGTAAGTATGTATTTACAAATAAAAAGTGTCTATGTAGTAAATCAACTATCTGGTGTCCACGAAACAAGCCTCGTTGCTTATTGTGGCACTAGGTGGCGCTGTGTGTAATGCCCAGCGATATTTATTTATTTATTTAAGTGTTGCCATATTGACTTGCATCCAGTGGATTCCCGCTACCTTCACCAGGTCATCGGTCCACCTACTTAGTGGGTAGGTCTTCCAACGCAACGTCTTCTCAACGTACGCTGGGGTTTCCGCATCGTAAACTCAAGAACACGTGAACACGTCTACCGCAATGGGCAAAGCCTGTACGCAGATCCTAACCATGGGATCTCAATTTCAGGTTTAATAATTACCAATTTAGTTTTTTTTCAACATTTTCGTGTACGTTCATGATCGCTACTTACTGCCCATTATAATTATTATTCTTCGTTACATGTATAGAAGTAATTTGTTCAGTCTTTTGGCGACGACATAGTAATAAAACGAATAGCCATTAAAGTCTCATCACTCTACAAAATTAACTTCTCATAGTATTACGTAATACAAGTTAGCTTTTAGCCAAATTTATTTGTGGAGGCAAATGAATATTTACACAAAAAGTACAGATTCTTTTGATACAGCAGGTATTTTATGCTGCTGCATTACTTTCCATGTGGGTTCAGAATATTGAATATTGACACTAGCGAGTTGCGAGCGAGTGGAAAGCGGCCCCGCGAGTTCGCAAATGTGCGCGATGAAGACGCCGCAGGTGGGCAGCGAGTTCGCGGTGAGCTATCCGCGTTTCGTATCATGATTTATTTTGTTTTCGCACACGTTGCGAACTCGTGTCGAGCTCGCTGCACACTCGCCCCGCTTTCCATTCGCTCGCAACTGGCTAGTGTGGTAAATAAGGCCCTAGAGAGAAAAAGAGTAAAAGGGTTAGTTAGTATTTTACATTATAGTTAGGCTTTAAAACTGGGATAATTATCTGAAATCTTTAAACTTTGCCTTAAACAAGATCTGTATATCTATTCGTTCATGCAATTTCCAGACGAATAAAGCGTGACTGTGGTTCTTGTTAATCATTATCTATTAACACATGGTAATAAAAGTTATCCAACAGTTAAAGTGCCCATTAGTTGGGTGTTTGCCTTCGCAAACTGTCCTTTACCTCGCCGTTAAAGATGGCATCCGGCCAAAATTATTGACATCGATCCAGCTAAAGATATTTTGGAATGTTAAAGCGCTTCTGGAATGCGTCTATGAATGCTGTTATTTAAACTAATTAGTTTATTTATTAATAGTCTTATTTGTTTGGTGTCAGGGTTCGTTATAGCATAACGCCACATCTATATTTCTCAAATGGACTGGGACGTAAAACTGTAATAGACTCACTGTCACCAATTATGTTACAACTTACAACCCATGTAGCAGAACCCTCTATTACACGAGTTTCAAACTAGTTGCCATCAACTGGACACAAATCCAAGCTCCAGATTGCTATGGAGAAATAATAAGTAATGGAAAAATCCCAAAAACATTTTGTTCGACCTGGTCGAATCCAGGACTTCATTCTAAAAGTACCTAGTGCTTTATGACCACAAGAACGACAGGCAAAGCTTTCAATACTTAAGTCTATTTCTGTATTTGCCAGACCTCTTGGAGTCAAGTTCTCTCAGTCACACTCTCATACAAAGTCCGCCTTCCCTGACCTACAACAAGTGGGGTCGTTGGAATAACAAGCAGTTCCGATGTTTAATCAACGATTCACGTGATTGTCGCTTGCCGTGCCAACAATCTTAATACTCATTACGAATCGTGACAAATTATATAAGCAGTGCCCAATGTGGGCATTACCAAATGTTGTAACCACAAAATATACTACGTAGGTTTCGTTTGTTACTCTGTAGACGACCTATGGGACGGAGCAATTATTTCTTATGGAGCCTAACATCGGGGGCCTATCTCTTTCCACCAGGATCATGGACGGCTCAAATCTCAGCTGTGTATGGAGCGTGTCTCAACAGACCATACAGTTTGCCCTGATACCCTGATACCTGCGCACGTGACGATGTGATGACGATGCAGTCATAACATCGTCACGTGCGCATATTTAATTAAAATTTGTAAATGAAAAAGAAGGAGACCCCTAAGTTTAAGCGTCCGCCGCATGATTTGTGACTTATAAAACAACTGAGACAGTCGAAGATCGAGAGTCGTAGAAAGTTATGGCCGCGGATCACAAATACTGCTGGTTATAAGCTGAAGAAAAATCAACAAGCAATGGTTTTCATCCTTGGATAGAAATACGGAATTGCAAGTCACTGTTCCCTAAGAAGGACTTAACTAAGTTAGTCTCCACTTGAAAAGGACCTTTCCTTTAGGATTGCGTGAGGAATGGTATGGAAGATGAAGGAGTAATAAAAGCGTGACGGTTGACAGAGGAAAATGGAAGAAAAAAACTGACTGCGCCGATCCCAAGTAACATAAGTCAAGGGCCAGGAAGATGATAATGGAATAATGTAGAATGGTTTTGAACGACATTCAAACTAAGCAAAATAAGAATTGTCTTCGAGATACTTCCAGTAACGTAACAAGTCTAGACAAATTCCTGTGCCACCATTAAGATTCTAACACACCTATAAATAAGTGCAATAAATTATTTCATCTAATAATGTCTTCCTCGAGTGAGATTACCTGTGGATTCCACATGAACTCATAATTCAACCGTCTTGCCAAGCGAAGAGTAGAATACACAGATAGATAGATATATTATTGTAATATACCTAGCTGTTACCTACTTACTCAATAGAATTTGAATATTTTAGCATAAATACTGAATAATGTAAATGTCACGTAGTAAGTAACCTTCAATTACCATTTTAATAGTCCAAGACATCAAACTGCTGTTCAGAATTTCGAAGAACCAGTGTCACTGGTCCCGATTGTGTCAAACATAGAAATCCCAGCCATAGCATTACCTACGTTGCTCTTTCAACTTGCACTCGACCAACAAAGGCAGTAATTGCATTTCGATAAGGATCATTCATATTTCTAGGTTTGAGGCCTAAGACTAAAAGGCAAAAAGTTTCTGGGTTCACAATCGTAACATTTTTAACTTCGTCAATTTGTAAGGCTGAACTGAACACAAATTATACTCGAATGCTAAGACACCTGTGTTAATCTTTGCTCATAAAAACCTGATTGTGCCTACTTTGGTCTTGCGAAGAAATAACTTACTCAAATTCTATCAGTAGGAGTCCAACATATTCCTGCGCTCTCCTACAGAAGGCCGTTTTGCGGTTAAGACCTGAACCGATTTCAGGATCACGCTTGTGTTCTGTTCTCTGATCAATCAGTCTACTAAAACACTCCTAAATTGCGCCAGAACTCCCGGTACTCCGTCTTTCCCATCTAGTAGGACCCAGACGCCTTCAAAGGAGGTCACATCCCCTAGCTGTCCGAATAACAATGACTTACGTAGGTAAGTCGCTTAAAGTTAATACACGACCGCGAAACAAATCCAAGCCAGTTCGAGCTCAATGCCGACCGATAATATAAGTAAAGTAGTGCAGACTATTTGAATTACACTTTAATACTACTGTAATAATATATTCTATTACCTAGTGTTTGTTACTGGATCACAATAGCTAGTTAATAAACTGAACGTGCCATTAATGTAGGTAATAATGTGAATAGGTGGTTAGAGGTGGATGTACCTCATCGTACGTACACATAATTTCTTAATGCTGAAACTTAGATTATTCCAGGCTAAAATGTTGTAATCACAAACGCAGTGAAACTTCTTTCTTTTCACTATTCTATTTACATCCACATTTTACCAGATATGGTTATTTAAATCCTTTGGATCTTACGATATTCTCACGGACCCTAGATCAATGAGACCGCTACACCAGACCCCATATTCACAACGCTTCGATTCGATTTCGATTCGGGAACTCATATGTCTATCTCGCTCGTTTTCGTTATGCCAAAAAAGGATAGACAAACGACTTGTCGAATCGAAATTCATTCCGAGCGTTTGTGAATACGGGGGCAGAACTACCTATTACTGCCATACGGAAGACCAATTTGTTCACCAAGACAGAGACTGTGGCCTCAATCTAGTTCCAATAGAGTATAAAGGCAAAAGCTACGTACCAATAGTGTCTGTTTCTGTCTGCTACCTTTCTCGAAGTTTCACGCCGTAACGACCGGGATTTTGATGAAGATGTGCTTACAGATAGAGGCGAACTGGGTTATGACTTCATACTTTTTGACACCACGCGGGTGAAGCTGTGAACAACAGTTCGCTTAAGGTGAATGCTCTAGGGTAGCACGAGAAATTCAAACTTTCTGACGTTTTCTGAAATTTGCAAGTCAGTGCTAAGTTCCAAGTTCAAGGTCTAGGAATGACTTTGACCTTGAAAAAGTCGTTCCATTGATTTTGATGATTATAGTTCTATTACTACCATAGAAATATAAAAAAACAGGAGTAGAAGTAGCAAGGGGGCGTGTCGGTGTCCGCGCGACTGGCTCAAGAGGCCCAGACATAAGCAAATGGCTAAGTATACCTACTATTTTTGCAACAAATACATTGCTCCTCAAACACTACCTAAGTTTGTCGCTAAGTGGACAAGCAATGTAAAAATCACCAAACGATAGTTCAATAAGCGGATGCATCGCGCATGCGGCCGCGAATCTTACGACGAGTTAGTGATGTGCTTGTGTACCGATGTTTTTGTGTGGGTAAATTGTACGGTGCATGGGAAATACACGATGTGTTTGATGCATAAGGTTTATAATTGATTGTGTACTGCGTTCTGGTTTAAGAAATGCGGGCGTGTGCGCGACTTCGTATCTATTGCTTTTACTGAACTGCATTTGTGTAGTAGGGGCAAAGTGGAGACACAGGGTTCCGATACATTGTCGTCTAACGGGCATATCTCTTTTTTTATTATATCTATGATTAATACACACGTCTTACAACAGCGAATCATATTTTCATCTACATACAACCAGACACTGACCTGTAAATTACAAATAACGTAAGAAAATTTGAATTTCGCGGGATACGCTTTACGCAATTTGCCGATCAGTTTGATTCGCGGTCGTTACACACACGGCTTTACAGGGTTATAGTCATTAAAATCATCAATACAACCCTCCAAGTTAATATTAATCCCATTGAATGTCATTTTCATGAAATACTTAGTCATTCAAATGGGATTCAACCATTTTCCCGGACTACCTACTGGGAGGGCTTTCACCTTAAGTAAATCTAGCTTCACGAAAACCTACGTATTACTCATAACGTAACAATTTTATCATGCCGTCAGTCAATACAATGGATCGAGATCACAGACTGACGTATTTTACGACGGCCATCTGGATTTAGTGAGTGATCAATTAATAGTCAGCGTACTGTTTATGGCACTATTAATAATATTGCCGTGAAGTACTGCATGTTAGCTGGGTGGATTATTGACGGATTATGTCACACATTGTTCTGAACGCGGTTGAATCGGTTCATCCAAATGAATATAATCACTACCAGGGCCTCCCAGATTTTAGGCCTTTCAGGCTCAGTACTTTAACTAATTGCACATTTTGTTACTATCACCAGCTATCCTTAAAAATGATCACCTCGCCTCAGACACACAGTTTGACCTTTTCGCAAAAAAAGTGGACCATGGGCCATTGCTTGGCGACTTTTACATACGATTGTTCAGATTATTGCACTTTTAAAGTTATTACAGACCGGAAACGGTGAAACATTACCTACCCACATGTAGCAATTTAGCTCTTTCCGGTTTGATGGTCCCTCACCGTTAACTTTTAGTAGCTGGTAGTAAGCACCTACTTTATTAGCATTTTATAGGATGGCCTGGAAGTTACGGGTATTAAAACAAAGCCTCCTGGCCATGAAGTTTCTGCTGAAAATCTTTTTTTAAGGTCACTGATACAAGACTTGCATTCTTTAAGTGGAAATAAAGGTGCTACATAGAACTTGGAGGCAAAACCACTGCAAAATACGCAACAGTAATAATAGCGCCACCTATCTTATTAGGTATGCATCTCTTTGTTTAAGTCACCGTAAAATTGTCAAACACATTATATTACAATATAACGTGTTTCTCTCTAGCGATATTGTAAACTCTCGAAATATTATCAACATACGGAAGTATCTCTGCCCCAGTGGCGTAGCGTGCCTTGGCGGGGCCCCGTATAAAAATTTGTTTGGGGGCCCTTATGGGTAAAAATTTCTGACAACGGAAAAAAATGTTTGCATAAAATTAAAAGAAATATTTATTCATCATAATTCAAATTATATAAACACTCTCCTTGCCTATTTTTCGGCAAATGAAACGAAAAAAGAAATAGCTTTTTTTGACTTTTGTAATTTCTGAAAAAAAAAAAAAAATTGGGATGTTTTTATTAATTTTTGCTTACGCACGTCGGGGGCCCCCGTGGCCCGGGGGCCCCGTATAATTGATACGGCTGATACGGCGGTAGCTACGCCCCTGCTCTGCCCCTATAATCGGGACTTGGGGCACCCCCCCCGTTAGGTTAATTAGGTTCCTTTAAACCCCGCACTCGGCAATAGGGGCCCCACAAAGCGGGGCTCCGTCGACTACGCTTTTTACGGGAATATCAAGTGATTTAAGCTTAGGTTATATTAATCGGTATTTCTCAGGAATGGTACATTATCTTTTCAGGAGAGTGGTATCACTGGGCAAGGGGGACCCCTCCTTCCCTCCACACCGCGTGAGTTGACTACCATCGCATGCATTTCACGAAAAATAATGCGTTTTATTGTAAGCAGTCATGTTCGTTTGACAACATTTCGAGAGTTTACAATATCGCTAGAGAGATTACAATATAACGTACACACATCAAAAGTGTCTAGGGATCAAGCATTTTTATGCGGATTTCTTGAGATTGAGATGTGGTTTTGTGTGTTTTCTGATGAGTCTCGTTTTGGTATGAGACCGGATACAAGACGTATACGACACTGGAGAACCCCTGGACGCCAACAGCGATTAAAATCCTACCAGGAAGTCCATCCATAAAGTGGTGGAACCATCATGGTATGGGCGGGTATTTGGATCGGCGGAAGAACTGAGTTGATTTGAATCAGAGGCAACCTCAACGCTCAAATTTATGCTGAGACGATTGTATCAGACGTCATCGTTCCTCTACAAGTGCAAATCGGTCCCTTATTTCAGTTAATGCATGATAATGCACGACCGCACACCGCAAGAGTTGTAAGACAGACTCTCGCCGCAGCTAACATCAATGTCCTGCCCTGGCCTGCTCAGTCGCCAGACTTGAACCCGATTGAGCATGCATGGGATATGCTACAGAGAAGAGCTATGCCGAATATGGAGGGTATCCAGTCGCAAGAAGACCTTTTTTTGTTGTTGCAACGAACATGGGCGGCCATTCCACAGCGTGATTTGGATGAACTCATTTTGAGTATGCCAAACCGATCGGCTGCCCAAATTCAAAACCTAGTAACAGGTAATTTGGAAAAAAAAACGTTTTTGCCATTTTTCGACTTACTAGACAGTATCGAAATGATGTGAACCTTAAAACACCCAGTTTCGTACGTAATTTCAAAAAACTCTTTCAGCAAGTCGACGCAATTTGCCATGATTACGAAAATTTCCTTGAACTACAAATTCTAAACCTAGTAAGTCAGAATACAAATTGAAAACCCTAGCAGTTCAAGCGACTTACTAAGTTATGAATTTGAAATACCCACTTGCTATGTTTTGAATTTGGCGCAGATTGTAAAGTCAACGAAATTTCGTTTAGTAAGTCCAGTGTTACCGGTGCTTCATGCCACACAAAACACTTGCAGTTTATCTTTGCGTTTTTACATATTGGTGCAAATGTTAAATTGAAAGCTAATAGACAACTCAGAAAAAAGAATTTTTAATTTTCGGCATATCTGGCAATAATGTCACTTTCTGAAGATTCATAGGAAAATAGTGTTCCATAGTATCGTTCGTTCGTAGTATCGTTGGCTTTATTCGCATCTTCTTTGTAATTTTTTGTA
The DNA here is from genome assembly GCA_950022955.1 of Xestia ashworthii. Lineage (NCBI taxonomy): Eukaryota > Metazoa > Arthropoda > Insecta > Lepidoptera > Noctuidae > Xestia > Xestia ashworthii. Next base: position 11,494,969 of record OX465570.1, on the reverse strand, counting down.
GCTTTTTCAGCTATAACCTTGTGTTTCGCTCCATGATTGCGGAGTATTCCAGGAAAAGATTAAAAATGAAAGTGAGGCATCAGCTGTCGAAAGTTTACAGAATGATTTCGCTCAACAGGAGGAAACACAAGAAGATGCGAATAAAGCCAAAGATACTATGGAACACTATTTTTAGCATCTCTTTTTCTATGTTTGCGTACACGGAAACATAGAAAAGGAGATGAGGCGTCGAGATGGAGTTTATGATTACGAGGACTACAAGTCTATTTTAGTGAACTGTAGAAAGAACATTGACATTATCGAAGTGCAAAAATCATACCAATGGGTAAAAAAGAAACGAGTTCCCCGGCGTAACACAAATGACTATCCTCTCAGCACATTTTTGCTAAACCCAGTGGTTGAGGCTAAGTTCCTCAAAGGATCACGAAATCTGTTCTACTCGTATAAAACCGATTTTGATGAGTCTTACAAAGAACTGAACTTCTTGATGCAGAAATTTAATGTCAACACTATTCCCCCACTTTCAAATACTATCCCCCGGGGGTGAAATCATCGAAGAAAGATGGTATTGTTTCAAAATTGGTCCCCCTAATGCCATTGAGCAGAAGGGAGTTTTGGCTGAATCTACCTACGAGTGAAAACTCCACTGATTTGCAAACTGATGGTCAAATTGTTACCAATGGTAACGAGTAGTTGATTTTCAATATGAATGATTTTATTTTAGCTCAAGTTTTTTATTTTAGTTTTTGCTGATTATTGAGAGTCTGAGTTATGTTTTGATTTAAGAACCCTTTGAGGTTCGTTACTAAATATGTTTTTATAAGTCACATAATTTTTAATCAAAATTTGCATTCATTATGTATTTTGGGATTGTTTTTATTTCACTCAGTTATTAACACTATGCCTAATGAATTTGTTTAGTCTTTACTATTACCATAGAAAATCAAATTGTTAACCTAGTAAGCAGACTTACTAAGTTTTGATATTGTTTTTACAGTATTTAATTGAGTAAATTCACAAAAAAAAATAAAGTGTGAGTGATTCAAGTGTAACCTTAAACTCCATAACGATAACGAGTATTACAAACTAATGTCAACAATATAGCAAAACTTTTCGCCAAACATCCAAATCGCTATCTTTTCTAGTTTCTTCAGGCGAACGAATCAAAGTAGCCGACCTGTTTTTTTGCTCTCCTGAACATTTTTGTTGGAACGAGTTACTATGTTTTGATTTTAAGCAGCCGCGATGTTCTTGTGTTGTAAGTGTTCGCGGTAGAAACACGGATTATTAATTGTTTAAGTTACCCAATAAAATTTTAATGAAAACTGTTATTTCATTCTTTTTTTCGAACTTTAATGTTAGTGGTTCAAATGTCAAAAATCCCTTTATTAGGAAAATGGCAAATTTCTTTATTAATGCAAAGGTGACTTGGTTTATCGTTACTGTGACAAACGAAAACACTTCATTTGATGAATCCTTATAGAAAATTTTAATTAATATCAATCAGGAGAAAAGTTATTGCAAAAATCTATGTTGATCCCTAGACACTTTTGATGTGTGTATTTGACAAATTTTCGGTGACTTAAACAGGGTTACTGCTAATTCGACGTATTCCTTGCAGGACGTAGGGTTATAATGCAAGAAATTAAGCCACCAAATGTTCTACCGAAATTCAGTGGTTTTTGAGGTTGGTCGATTTTTAGTTTTTTATGTAAAATCCCAGATTAAATCATTTAAAGTCAATTTAAATACGAAATACGGCGCGTGTGTACTGAAATTTAAGTTATTATCACAGCTGATGACGTAGCAGACCTTTTTTAATAATTAAATCCTAAACTCTTATTTTTGCCATTCCTTAATAAAAACATATTGCATAGTAAAAAAAAAATACTACGCCAGATGTACAAATTACTAGAAAAATATCCTTGTCTTATCAGCTACCGGTATTTAAAATAGTATAACACTTATTGAAAAGTCGTAGACTACATTATGAAAATAGTTTTTTGATTTAAGTACAGGAAGGCGTTCATCTCATAAAACGCATTCGGAAAATCTAATTAAACAATTTCGTGTAACACTATTTTGTTTTTAATCAATATCAATCACACTGGCAAAGCTGTGAGTAACTTTGTGAGCGAACATGTTAGTACGAGAGCCCATGTCCAAAATGTTTGCCTCAACCTTTTACAATCAAATCCGTACAAATTGTAAATTGGTTATTGTGATTCCAAAAATACTAACTTTAGTTACTTTGCATGACTGCGTTTTCAAATAAGATCAATTTGTTTTGATCTAATCCGTCTGATTTGATTTAAATAATGTAAAACAATATCAAAAATATCTTGAAAACCGAAAACACAATTTTCGGATAGGTACTACTAGCGTTGCACGTTCCCAGCCGACATTGTCAGAAAATTGAAAATGAGGCAAAAAAAACTTATTGCAAACAGTCCGCAAATCTTGTTTTCGACTGACATTGGTCAGTCTATGCGAATGTTTAATTTTTAATACTGTCTAGGAATCTTAGTACAATAAGCACATTGCGAATACGTTTAAGTTAAGATGGTATTGAGTTGAGGTTGCCTAAGTATGCACACTATCGCGATATACTTTGGCAACCTAAGACGATTATGGTCTTGACGTAACTTTATTCCACAACACGTTACTAAGCTTAATAATTAATATTATTTATTTGTTAAACAGCTGAATGAAGGTCGGTCTCCTAGACTATTCCGTTGAGTGCGCGAACAGAGAATGCGTGTTCGCTGACTCGAGTCCACCGCTACTACGTGTTCTTTCACAAATGTGCGCGAACATTTCGGTGAACACGCGCATGTTTTGCTCATGATCACCAGAACGAGTCCACCGAAAAAAACATGTAATGTTAAAGTTTTAAGCATTTTGAACTTTTCATTCTTAAAAAAGGTCTGTTGCGTCATCAGCTATGATAATAACTTAATTTTCAGTACATTCGCGCCGTAAATCGTTTTTAAATTGGCTTTAAATTATTTAATCTGGGATTTTTTATAAAAAACTAAAAATCGTCCTAACTCAAAAACACAGACGTTTAGAGCTCAAAAACCACTGAATTTCGGTAAAACATTTGGTGGCTTAGTTTCTTGCATTATAACCCTACTATAACGTCCTGCAAGGAATACGTCGAATTACCAGTAACCCTGTTTAAAGCGCAGTAGCTGTGGCACACTGCCATCGCATCGAGTTGGAGGAAGAACTCAAAACCAAAACTGTATCTCGTGTTAAACCAGACCTGAAGTCTAAGTAAAAATAGTTCAAGACTACGAGACATCAATTATAAACATCTTTGAATAACTGCGTAATTTTTCTTAAACAAGGAATCTTTTGAAGCGTAATTCATTTTTTTGTATTTAGTCGATTTTCCAGTGCTCGAACATTATTTTTTTATTTTCTGGTGCTGCAACATTGTTTTGTTTGACAGCTGTTGTCTTTTGACGTTTATGTTTCGAACTATGTGTTTTTTCCCAAGTTTTTCGTAATATTATTGATTCAGTCAAGCATTTAAAATTCATAGAAAAAAGGAGACACCTATTATGAAACGAGTGTACATTTACAGGAATAAGTCTGACCAAAATGGAAAAGTTTTGGCCGTGGAAAACACGATTGAAGCACTAAAGTCAGAAATATCAAAACTGTTCGAAGAGAATCAAGAAAACTTGAGATTGTATTCGTCAAATGGCTGTGAAATTGAAGATGTGAGAGTACTTAGAGATGATGACAAGATTTATTTATGTGTTGACGGCGACAGAGAGTCAAAAAATTGTGATGATATTGCAAATTCAGTGCAAAATTTGAGTATGGGAGATGGTCAAGCAAGCAAGCCTGGCAAGGCTGTAGCTGACTGGATAACTTTAAATGTTGGTGGCAAGCATTTTACTACCTCTCGGTCCACACTGTTGGCCAAAGAGCCTTTGTCAATGTTGGCCCGAATGTTTGCTGATGACAATAACATGTACTTAATGACCCCAAGTGCTACTGATTCTGTTGGTGCATACTTGATAGACCGTAGCCCAGAGTACTTTGAGCCTATTCTGAATTATTTGAGACATGGCGATGTGATATTAGATAAGCATGTTAACCCTAAAGGTGTGATGGAAGAGGCTGTATTTTATGGTGTGCATATTTTTTTTATACTCAACGTTATTATAATTGTACTAACCCATAGTACTATTTTGTTATATAAAAAAAGTCGGAAAGCAAGCATTTTACTAATCCTGGGTCTGCACAACGCAGAGTCCCAAGGACAGGAAACTTATTGTTTCTTTTATGAGTATAATTGTCTTGTGCAAAAGTATTAAATTCACTATAGTTTTCCTCATCTGAGTAAATACTACCTACTTACTCAGCCATACCATGAAAGGAATAGTTTCATGTTAATAACTTATTTATATTACACACATTATTTTAGTTTTGTGGATGCAACCACTACTGCTGAGCTTGACGCTGAGTTGGCTTTCTGTGTCAGGCTCAAAATCAAAATCAAAAAATCAAGTGTCACGCTAAAACTTATTTCAGTTTACTACCAGGAATTTTCCAGTACCAGCTTTCTCAGATATCGCTCAGTTGATGGTAATGCGGTTGCCCCATACATGTCTCAGTACCATGTTATAACATCATACTTAGACATAACTCGTGAAAATATGTTAATAATAAATAAATATCGCTGGACATTACGGGTGTGGGTGGGTGTTCTTTTTGCCTCTGTAGCTCTTTAATTTCCAATTTATTTCGCCAGTGTTAACTTGCCCTTTAATAAAATTACTCACTGCACTAACAAATAAATACTATTTAAAACTAAAACAAAAAAAATTGAATCTTATTCCAGGTATCGACTCAATGATACCACAGTTAAACCTTTTAATTGAGCAGTCACAGAGCAGTTGCGGTATTAACCATGCTCTGACACGAATGGATGTGGTTCGCTCCATCATTATGACCCCTAATACTTGGGAGTTACGGTTCCAGGGTGTGAACCTGTCCGGAGCTGACCTGAATAGGCTGGACCTTAGGAATATTAATTTTAAGGTATGTTTAACATTGGGGTCGATTCTGTTGTGCACAAATGGAAATATTGGTTCCAATTAAGTTTAGTTTGTGCACAACAGAATCAACACCAATACATTTTATTCACAAATCAAAGATCTTCGTTAATATTCAGTCTGTATTTTTAATTGACGGTTTTTAATTGTTATTATTTTAAAGAACCAGATTACAAATGAGAAAATTTGCTTACAAACCCTAGTAGAATCTTCATGAGGTCTTCAAACACTGGCGTGGGATCTAATTCCAAGCTATGGATTTAGTAGCCAGCTCTTATTTTTTTATTTTTTTTATTCTAGAAAATACTATGCTATAAACAGTTTACAACAATAACCATATTTATAATCTTCAATCTTTTCTTTTGAAGTCAACAGAGCCATAACAATGAAAATTCTTATTTCTCCATCTTCCAGTATGCTTGTTTGTCCCGGTGCAACTTGAATGGTGCCAACCTATCTCACTGCTGCCTGGAGCGCGCTGACTTGTCGCACGCAAATTTAGAAGGAGCCCAACTGTTGGGTGTTAAAGCTTTATGTGCCAATATGGAAGGTAAGCGTGGCTACTGAGATGACGACTTATATACACGTGCCTTCTCTGTATGAGAGGAGGCCTTTGCCCAGCAGTGGGAAAATAATAGGCTGGTATTTTTTTTTGTGGTACAAGAAGACATGCTGCATGAACCTTGAGCAAATGGGAAAGGAGTAGGAGCATAATGATGATGGAAGACTAGTGTGTATGTCACCATCATCAACTGCCTAGCCTTTTCCCAACTATGTTGGGGCTAAATACCAGTATTTTACATGGAGCGACTGCCTATCTGACCTCCACAACCTAGTTAATACTGGGAAATACGATACCACTTGGTAAGACTGACTACTACACTGACTACCTGTAACGACTGTCAAAGATGGACAAATGACAGCCGGGACCAACGGCTTAACGTGCTCACCGAGGCACGGAGGAAACTCGGTATGTAAGGGTAGTCCTAGTCACCCACCCACAGACCAACCTAGGCAAGCATGGCTTAACCTAAAGATCGACCCGAGCGGCTGATATTACTTAGCCACGAGCTCCTCCAACCATTAGATTGTAATCTATCTAGCGAGATTGTAAACTCTCGAAAGATTGTCAAATGAACATACTGCTTACAATTTAACGCATTATATTTCGGTAGATTATAATCTATGTAAGTGAAACCGAAATATTGTGAAATGCATGCGACGGAAGTATCTCTGCCCCCATAATCGGGGCTTGGGCACCCGACGATAGGTTCCTTTCCATTAAACCCTGCAGACAGAAATAGGAGCCCCGCGTCGACCACGCTTTTTAGGGGAATAGAAAGTGCTTTGAGGTTAGGTTACATTAATCCGCCCCTAAGACGACCCACTGACCCGTTTTTCTCAGGAATGGCATAATACGCCATTCTTTTCATGAGAGTGGTACCATGGGGCAAAGGGGACCCCCTTCCCTCCCCCTACTCCACGCCGCGCGAGTTGACTTCCGTCGCATACATTTCACAATTTTATGGTTTCACTTCGTTAGATTATAATCTACCGAAAAATAATGCGTCATATTTTAAGCAGTAAGTACGTTCGTTTGACAACCTTTCCAGAGTTTACAATCCCGCTAGTTATATTAAAATCTAACGGTTTTTACAATGTGACGCTGACATAAACATTCTGACATTTGACTTTGCAATAGCAAGGCACTTTTAGTACCTCTCACAATGTAAATTACCTACCAGAGAAAATTATTTTAACCATGGCTTCGAATTTAATTCAGTATCAATAGTAACATAAAGTTTTGATCTACAATCATTGAACTTGAATTATAATGGAAATTATCGACACGACGAAGAAGTCCATTGAAGTGAAACATTTGAACACAAAATTAATCATCATCATCAGCCTATAATGTTCCCACTGCTGGGACATGGCCTCGTCTCAATGAGAGGGAATGGCATCCACCACGCGGACCCGTGCGGATTGGTAATGTCACATGTCTTAGAATTTTTTGTTCTAGGACATGCCTGTTTCCACAAGAGGTTTTCCTTCACCATTTTGAGAGCAGCGGTGGCCCAGTAGTGGTGGCCCTAACTTCCGAACAGTAAGTCGTGGGTACGAACCCAGATAGGCGCAATAAGTAATTTATTTCATCAAAATGAATCAATAGTGAAGAATTACAATAGGTATTCACTTTTCTTCACTATTGATTCAGTGATTTTGGCACTACTTCTGTAGATATCACTCCCTACCACTAAGAGGGCCCAATGCGGGTTGATTAAAAACAGACTATTGCTAACTCTATAATCTAATCTCTCTCAATTATTTAAAATTACAGGTGCCAATTTAAAAGGTTGCAACATGGATGATCCAATTGGATCTAGAGCCTTGATGGAAGGGGTAAACTTAAAAGGTAATAAATAAGTCCAATGTATAATAAAAACATAATAGAACTTTATGTAATTTATTATATTTTCTTTCCTTTTTCTGCTTTATCCCTTGGCCAAAGACTCCACTTCTACTATTCTTTAATACAATCAACAAATACTTTTTGCAGGTGCAAACTTAGAGGGAAGCAACATGACGGGCGTGAATTTACGGGTGGCAACACTGAAGAATGCCAACCTACAGAACTGTGATCTGAGGGCTGCCGTGCTTGCTGGGGCTGATTTAGAGGTATTGCATAAAAATAAACACCAGGCTGTTACTATACCCATAGTCTCGAAGACATCATCATCATTGATCATTGATCTGACAATGTATAATACGATTATTGTTTGTGTGTATAGAGTACCAAAGTCAAATAACTTGTCTGTATTTTTTGAGCAATTAGAAAAAGTGTTAAGTACTATTTGTAACAAAAATTTAAAAAGAAATGTCGTAATTGCAGGTGACTTTAATATTGACTGCCTTAAGCGTAACAATACTATGATAGATCTAGAATGTTTGCTCTTAAGTTATAATTTAAAGCTAGAAATAAATCAGCCAACTCGACTTGCGAGCGGCACTTGCATAGACAACTTTGCACATAATGTGGGAAAGAAGTGTAAATCTGAGGTTATTGACTTCGGCTTGTCAGACCATACAGCGCAAGTACTAAAATTACCGGTCAGTAAAAAAAATTTAATTAAATATTGGCGAACCAATAGACGAGACTATAATAAAGAAAATATGTTAAAATTCAAAAATTATATAAAAACTTTCTCTTTTTCTGAAATGTATAATACAAATAATCCTAGCACAGCATATAATGCATTTCTGGAAGCTTTTATGATGCTGTATAATTTGTGTTTTCCTTTCCGAAATATTACAATAAGAACCAAAGAAAAACCTCAGTGGGTATCACGTGGCATAAAAATCTGTAGCAAAAAAAAGAGAGAGCTTATGTGGAATTATAGGCTGAACCGTAATGAAGTAAATAAAACCAAATTTAAAAAATATTCTAAAACATATAAAAATATAATTAATTTAACGCAAAGAGCACAAAGCAATAAGAAAATAAAATCCTCCACTAACAAGTCCAAAGCCACATGGGCGATCATAAATAGGTCTAAACTTAATTTACCAAAGAGTAGTATCACTTCCATAGTAACAAACAATAAAACTATAACCAGGCCACAAGATATTGCGAATGCTTTTAACAATTTCTTTATAGAAAAGATTGAACCAATACCAGACGCTGGTAAGAAGGTAACCGTAAATATCTCTAAAACAAATCAATCTATGTTTATGGCACCAAGTACTCCGTATGACATACTTCAAATTATAAGATTGCTTAAAAATACTACAAGTGTTGGATACGACGGGGTCTCTACTAAAATTCTAAAGTACATCGCTTATTATATCTGTGACCACCTAAGCCATATCATTAATATGTGTATAACCACTGGATCATACCCGGAAAGTCTAAAAACTTCAATTATTAAACCCATCTTCAAAAAAGACAACAAGCAGAGCATGAACTGTTACAGACCTATTGCACTTATTCCTATAATTTCGAAAATTTTTGAAAAATTTTTATATAATCAAATTTATAACTATTTAGAAAAATTCAACATTCTTACAGAAGATCAGAAAGGTTTCCGCAAGAAAAAAACAATAAACATGGCTATTTTTGATTTTATAAATAACGTCATGGGTAATGTGGATAAAAGGACGCCGGTATGTTCCATTTACTGCGATATGACCCAGGCGTTCGATTATGTTAATCATAACATTCTCCTCCGTAAACTGGAAGCTTATGGCATTAGAGGCAATGTACTAAATCTCATTGAATCTTATCTAAAAAATCGTAAACAATTAACAGTAATTTCTAAAATAAACTATAATTCAAAAAAAGAAGAAACATTTGCATCAAAAAAACGTGTAGTTAAATATGGAGTCCCGCAAGGGAGCGTATTGGGTCCTTTGTTATTTATTATCTATATAAATGACTTGCCATTGGTAACTCATTATCCAGTATCACTTTTTGCTGATGACAGCACAGTCACTATTAATTCTGTAAATAAAGATAGGTATGAACATGAAATAAATAATACAATAAATTCTATCATTAACTGGCTAGATAACAATAATTTAAAAATTAATCTAGAAAAAACCAAAATTATGTTCTTCAGTCAACGTTTAGAAGCACCAAATATTACTGCTCAACACGAATTGACTGTTATAAAAAAGGTAGACACAGCTAAATTTTTAGGTGTTATCATTGACAAACGCCTGAACTGGAAAGCACACACAGAAGAATTAAATAAAAAAGTATGTTCTTCTGCCTATGCCCTTTATAAACTTAAGCCTATTATAAGTACCAATGCGCTTATAACTGCCTACCACGGTATTGTCGGGTCCATATTGAGATTTGGAGTTATATTCTGGGGAAACTCTACTAATAGAGAAATCATTTTTAAGTCACAAAAAAGGTGTATTAGGGCTATGTTTGGCTTGGAAATAACTGATAGTTGCAAACAATACTTTATTAAATATAACATTTTAAGTCTGCCTTCCTTATATATTTATGAAATTGCAAATTTTATACGCGCCAATCCTAACCTATTTAAAAAACTATCAGACGTTTGTATTCGTAATCGACGGGATAATGATAAATTGTGTGTACAACAATCAACCACGGCATTGATGCGTAAAAGCGTTTTTTTGTTTAGCACCAATAATTTATAATAAAATTCCTAAACCTATTAGACAAATGCCGAATGCTTTGTTTAAAATACATTTAAAAAAATATCTCATAGCTAAGTGCTTTTACACCATATCGGAATTTTTAAATGAACGTAATTAATTAATGAGATTCCTATAATTACGACATTTACACAATTTGACCCTTTAGTTTGTAACTTTTAATTAGCAGTAGGAGTATATATAAAAAATACTTTTTTATTTTTTTGTTAATTTTATAATTAGTTATGTAAACTCAAGTTTTATTATGGTTTATTCTGAACCAAAAAGTTATTTTGTACGCCATTAATGGCAAAACATGCAGATCTACCTGTTATTTAAGACCTTGCACATATTATTTGATGTATAATCATGTTTTTACAATAAATATATTCTATTCTATTCTATTCTATTCTATCATCGTCATCAATTATTCATCAGACAATGTGATCTATCAAGCCACAGTTGACCCGCGTGATGGCTTAGGGTCGTAGCACACGTATCGGATCGTCACCGTATCAACTCGAGCCATTCAATATTATTTGTATGAAACCCCCTATTGCAACGCACACTAATCGGAATCGTAACGTAATCGCCTTGCCTCGGGACAAGCTCACGATCCCCCAGTGCGGTGCGTGGTCGACTTACAGTCCCCGCGCTTACGGTTCTCCGTACCCTAGCTTACGGCTCTCCGTACCCTAGTTTACGGCTCTCCGTACCCTAGTTTACGGCTCGCCGACCGCTGTTTGACGGCTCTCCGTACCCTAGCTTACGTTAACGTTTGGATTCAAAGTGATTAAACTAGTGCCGCCCAGCCGTCAAGCAGCGGTCGGCGAGCCGTAAGCGCGGCGTCGCCTAGCTGTAGGCGAGTCGACGTGCTGGAGCTTCTGATCCGCTTACGTTACGTGGTTGCGTTACGTGGACGCCTGTTTGACGCCAAGGGGAAAGGCGAGGCGTTGACGATCCGTTTCCGATCCGATACGTGTGCTACGACCCTTACTCGTTCACTGAAAGGAGTGAAAGTACGCATGTCCTAGCTGTCTCACAGTATAGGACGGTTATGCTCTTTTACCATACAAGTTCACGGCATCATGTTATTACAGACACTAGAAGCTTTACAGCTTTACTATGAAATATGCATTGCAAAAAACGTATGGTGCTAGGTAGGTCAAATTATGTCCTGTTCCTATAGCCCAGGATCCAGGTCCATCTCTTTCTGAAATCACTTTAAATACTAGGGGTGCTAGGTGTACACTCATTAAACTCGGTTTGATGGACATTGGCGGACGATAAAATCGGTTATATATATATATATTTTTTTTTTTCTAGCCTGCTCTGTCCCACTCCTGGGCAAAGGCCTCCCTCCACTCTTTCCACCTCTCGCGAACCCGCGCGTCCTCCCTCCAGTTTGGACGGAACCTGTCCAGTTCGTCCCGCCATCTCCTTCGTGGTCTGCCGCGACCCCGCCTCGCTGTGTCAGGGCACCAGTTTCCTGCTATTTTGGCCCACAGTTGGTCCGGCATGCGGCAGACGTGCCCTGCCCAATCCCATATATATATATACTAGCGGACGTCCCGCGGTTTCACCCGCATAGTTCCCGTTCCCGTGGGAGTACGGGGATAAAATATATCCTATGTTACTCGTGGATAATGTAGCTTTCGAATGGTGAAAGAATTTTTAAAAACGGTCCAGTAGTTTTTAAGCCTATTCATTACAACCAAACAAACAAACAGAGTTTTCCTCTTTATAATATTAGTGTAGATATATATATTATGTAAATAATTTACATTTATATTCGACTATCTTTTGCTCTCGGCATCGCTCCCATTATTTAGGGAAAGTAACCCACAGGAACGTTTTAAATGTATCATATGACACTCGGAGATAATTTAGCTTCCCGTTAATGAAAAAAATCTGATCAGTAGTTCCGAAGATTATCCCCAACATACAAACTCTTTTATAAACCAGCTTTTACCTGCGACTTTGCTCCCGTTATGTTCGGAAATTAACCCACGGGAACGTTTTAAATATAGCTTCCCGTAAGAGCGGTTTCGCACTACGTCCATCCTACGAAAATATAAACACAGCGCTACCCTTGCACACCGTACATGCACCACAATTTTACATCCAGGCACTCTTCATTTGTTTTTAAAATAATAAAATCTCTGTTTCAGTGTTGTGACTTATCGGGCAGTGACCTACATGAAGCGAATCTCCGCGGTGCCAATCTCAAAGACGCGGCTTTCGAACTGATGCTCACCCCGCTCCATATGTCCCAAACTATCAGATAAATTATTTATTCTATGCTTTTAATAAATGTTTACGTTGACGCTGTTTTTTTTATTTTTAAACCAAACGGTAAAATATACCAGTAAATCTTCAGTATTACCAAAACTTAAATGAATCGAGAGAAAATTTTTTTTTGTAAAATAGGGCAACAGCTGTTGCGTGTCTTTCTTGGATATTATGTGAGTAAACTCAACAACAACGTATTTTGGAAACGATATTTATATAGGTTAGTAACCTTTTATATTAGTAACTAGCTGTGCCCTAAACGTAGTGATTATATTATACTTTGTGCTGGGTCTTCAAAAATGGTATTGAGCTTTCTGAAATCATTTTTTTGTAAACAGAATAGTTTGCGCGAGAGACACCTCCAAAGTGGTAAAACGTGCCCACCCCCCCTGTAATTTTTAAAATCAGAGAATGATAAAACTAAAAAAAATATGTACATTAGGCATGTAAACTTCCACCGAAAATTGGTTTGAACGAGATCTACTAAGTATTTTTTTTTAATACGTCATCTTTTATTATATTATTATGTTACTTGCTGCTACGGAACCCTTCATGGGCGAGTCCGACTCGCACTTGGCGGCTTTTTTCAAATACCTTACTTGGCGCATGTGGAATATATTGTGCAATATTTCTCAAAATCGGCTAAGGAGTCTAAAGAAGCTAGTTTACTTAGTTTCACCTGTCCCGATGTTTTGTCTGTAATGGAATATATTGCGGAACAATGCAATCTGATAATATGGGGCTGATTTCATGATGGAGCTGGAAGGTGGCCATAAGACCTCCGTTATAAAACGACGTAATCCCATCGAATTTGGACTCGTTTGATTCATATTGATGAGTAGGTACTTTGTCTTTAGATGGTATCTAGGGTCTGATGATGGAGCTGGAAGGTGGCCATAGGAACTCTGTAATGAGACGACGCAATCCCATCAATGTTGGACTTGTTTGATTATTCTTGATAAGTACTTTGTCTTGATGGTATCCAGTCTCTGATGATGGAGCTGCAAGGTGGTCATAGGAACTCCGATAAAAAAGACATAATCCCATCGGGTTTGGGCTCGTTTGAGCCAAGAGTACTTCGGTCCTAAATGGTAACCACAGTTTGATGATGAAGCTGGAAGGTGGACATAGGATCTCCGTAATAAAACGACGTTCCCACATCGAGTTTGGGCTCGTTTGATTAGTTTTGATGAGTAGGTAGGTACTTTGGTGCTAGATGGTAACCAGGGTCTGATGATGGAGCTGGAAGATGGCCATAGGAACTCGATAATTAAACGACATAAGTAACCCCCATCGAGTTTGGACTTGTTTGATCCATCTTGTTCCAACGAGTATTTTGGTGATAGATGAGTCTAATAATATTTTTAGAATTAAGAACGGGATATTTATCATGTCAGTCTAAAAACTCATCTGTGGTCTGCCCCAGGTTCAGGGGGTTGCAGCGAGCGACGCATAGGAATGCTGGGGAGAAACGTAATAATATATTTTTTCTTTTTCTCAATAAATTTCTCTTTTTTTAGTTAATGTGTGCTCAAAACAATACATTGCGCGTAGTACTAAGAATTACTACGGTACGGGCTACGGAACACGCCGCTGCGTGCTACGAACTATGCCGTAGTTAATTAAATCCCGAACCATACCTAATCCCTAAAAAGCAAAAAATGGAATTGAAAGTAAAAACACTGTTTTTAAAAACAATCTTTTAAAAACAACGCTTATAATTAAATGCGCTAAAAATAATAAAATAAACTTTTCCTATAAAACGTTTAATAATAAATTAAAACGTCATCGTCACTACACAATTTAGATGACACCACAGAGTACTTTGGGATCAAAGACTACAATCACAGAGTATATAATCACTACGTTTAAGAGACGGGACTTCCATACATTCCATTGGAAACGCATTACATGGCATCCAACACCAACAGATACCACAAAGATGTCAAACAACAGGTGCACAGATTATTTATTCCTTACGTTTAAGCAGGAGTGCCAACCTAATAAACCAAATAGTGCTTACCAAATAGCTTTTTATCGATATCGATAAAATATGCAGCGTAAAAACTGAGGCTACTACTAAATATGTTTAATGTTTAGGTATTGAATCCGCATTTATGAGTCCAATATTGATGAGGGGGATATTTGGTACTAATACAAGATTGGACTTAAATGCGGACCCGCAATAAAATAAAAAACTGTTTTTGCTGCTTTAATTCAAATTTTATTACCGAAATGAAATAACATAATCAGCGAAAAGAAAATCAAACAATCAAATGAAATGAAAATAAAAACTGATTCTTTCTAAATTTTTATCATTATTTTGTGATGACATGTTTTTCAAATAAAAACAAAATCAAAGCATTTATTTCAAATAGGTCAGTTACAGGACTTACAGGCACTTTTGAAGTGTCGAAACAAAGATGAAAGTTACATCTAGCAACACTCCCAGTCACAAGACATAAAACTGTGAAAGTACTGTAGTTGCCCATTCCCTAGCGTAGATCTCGTAGATGTATGCAACTTTTCAACGGGAACATATATATTAAATCTTCTGTGCCCACAAACTTGACCCACTATTTGCATCTGAAATTTTAAATAAAATTAAATTTAAAATTGCACAACCGTTCCTTGCTCATTTATGTAGGCACGCAATTTAAATATGTAAAACATTGTGCCCCTAATCTTTCACGCAATATTATATTTCTTATTTTTTTTCAATGATAAACAATATCGTTGTTATCGATATGTTTACCAGTTGCAGTACAACACTAGCACATATTTTAAATAAGATAATTTTATTAATTTTACTTGTTCCTAGCCTGCTTTAACGTAGAGCTTAAAAGTAGGCTGCAAAGTATCATATTTAAGTACTTACCGGGCTTCATCTAAAGGAAATCTCGCCATAAACATCCTTATAACATTATTCGAACGACTTGCTCGATTTTCACATATTTCACAAGTAATAAACCGTCTTTTTGGTGGCATTTTAATTCAAAGTTCACTTCTGATGACCCTTCACTAATTTTGATGTGAAATTACACTTAAAACGATTAAAATCCACAATCAAACACGCATTTACATTCAAACACACGGCGCGAAATGAAGTTTTGACAACAAACAACATGGCTGACACTTGACGGGATATTGCAAGAAAGAGAAACCCCACTGAGGGAGTGTGATAGCAAATCCGCCATTATTTGGCTTGTAAAGTCCATAGATAAAAAATTTGTTCCGAGTTGCGACAGACTGACTACAATATATATACTGAGTTAGGGGATGACACAAAGTCACAATCACAATCAAGTACTTAAAATTAACTTGAACTCATTGATTTTAATAAAAAAATTAACTAACTAAATAAATACCTACTATAGGTAAGTAGTACGTAAATCTCGCGACAAGCTTTTGTGTCATTTAAATCTTACTTATTGAATTATTGACCTAGGAAAATTTAATTCTATTCTTTTATTTTATTCTTTTTGGCGCATTAAAATAAAGGTTGTTTTATTAAAAAGTTTTTTAAATTCAGTTTAATTTATCATCATAAAATTGCTAAGAAAGACAAAGAGGGTTTATTGAATAATAGGTTGGATATATTGTTTTCCACACTTGTTTTCATTGTATCTATAAGAAACTTTTTTTACCACTAAACAAATTCGTAAATAAGAACATACCTACTTAATACTATTTTGTTATAAGGTTGGTCCCAGCCCTCGTGAATAGAGTTGCGCACAGACTACTGTAGTACTGTTTACGACTGTCAAAACGTATTTGTAATTCAGATTATCCATTCATTTTCACAATATTCTACAATGATATGAAAATTTTTGTGTTACACATAAACCGCAATTTCTAGATAATGTTAAATCATATTTAAAATAAGCGTTTTTTACATAAGTTTGTTAAATCGACTTCAATAAGAAATATTTTAGTAATAAACGCGCAACTCTAAAACGTTTTTGTTTTCAGGTTGGTGGCATTTGTTTTTTATTCGCGACTTCGCGTTCTATTTTTGTGTGTGACGGTTCCGTTCGGCGGAGAAGGATTCAATTTTGCAAATAATTTTGATGGTTCTCGTTTAGATCATCGAAATCCTTGCAGAAGAGCTCCCGATTGCGGTAAATTATCAAAATGCAGAACGGAGACGATACGCCAACGGCCGCGGATAACAGTAAGTTTTCCATTTTGTTGTTGAAAATAATGGAATAACAATCAATATTCCACTGTTTTATTTACCAATTTAGAGAAATTAGATGTTGAAATGCGTGTAAAATTGCATTAAAAATGTTTTCGTAGTAAGAAGCACATGTATTTCGAAATACCCGCATACAATCGATGATGAAAAGTGCCGATGTTTCTACGACGACGCCGCGGTTAAAATATTGTAGAATCGGATTGCAGCAGTAATTTCACTTGCGTTTGAGTGTTTCGTGCATCGATTACCGCGATTTGGGTTGTTTCCTCGGCTTGTAATTATTGATACTGTGGGTAGCTTAATTGGAGTGTGAAGCATGACTCACATTCTTCTGGTCTGCCCACCTCTTTTGTAAAACTGCATTTGATTTATTAGGTAGTAGAATAGCGCGGAGTACAATGTACTCGCAATTGTCGGCGGTATGTCGCATAAAAAATTGCAAGAAAGTTGGGAGCTGCAGCAATTAATATAATACTTAATTAACCTAGGTACCTTCGCTGTGTTCATGTGTGAGGTCACTTTAGATTTTATATTTGCATTGAATCATCGGTTTGAAGGTCTACTTATGCAGCTGGTTGCCTCATCTATCTTTATAGATATGAGTGTGCAATTAAGGAATTCAGATACTCTCAGATAACTTTTTAACATATTTTTTTGTATCTACCTACATGCTATGGATTATCGGAGACATTTTTATTTATGTGTGGGCTGCATAGGTCATGGTTGAATTATTTATCGGTTTGTCAGCTTTCCTGATTATTTACTTGTTATTTCTGAGTATGTTTATACATACATACATTACATATTTATCTTAATGTGTACAAACTTGTTATCATGGTAATAAGTTTGTGTGTGATTTGGTACAATGTTGTCTGATTGAAACTGTAGATGTATAAATAATATAATTTGATGCATTATTGCTACCCAAAATATACATAAAATAAAATTTGGTGATGTTTGTCAACACAATTCACCTTACTGTATATTTGTTAGTTGCTTGTCTTCAATTTGATGACAAACTTAGATCCTTTTTCTATCACTGTGTCAAACTTTAAAAAAGTTCTTTGTGTTGCTGGCACAACATTCAATTTTAAATATTTTGCTAACCTGGAACTTGGGCACTTCCACGGCATAATGTTGCAAGATTTCCTATTGGTTCATATGTTCAATCTTTTTTTTTTCAGACCATTATTTAAAGGCTGAGAATTTTTTTAATATAACAAATTTGTTTAATGCCAAACAGTCATAAGTGAGGCTAAATTGTTTAATGGTAGACAGTCATTTAAGGGTATGTGTGGCTAAATAAAATACTGGCTATTTAACAGAAATTGTAGCTAAAAATGTTAATATAGTATCTTCATTAAGAGCCCTTTTACATTTTGGTGTTGCGCTAGTGTTGATTGTCTATATTTGTTGTATTCAAAAGGATCTACAAATTAGAGGTCCCAAATCTTAAAATCAGGTTTCCGTGAGGTTTTGCTTAAACATGCATCGGGAGAATGACTACCTATGAAATAAATAAATAAGTTACTAAAATTCGTTCTA
This sequence comes from Xestia ashworthii, assembly GCA_950022955.1. Classification (NCBI taxonomy): domain Eukaryota; kingdom Metazoa; phylum Arthropoda; class Insecta; order Lepidoptera; family Noctuidae; genus Xestia; species Xestia ashworthii. The sequence goes on along the minus strand of OX465570.1, from coordinate 11,476,687 downwards.
TTATTATTGAAGAAGAGGAAACAAACTTTTTGTACTTAACAAGTAATTGTTATTTCAAGCAACAAACAGTAACCATATAATTTCAAGGAGTAAAACTTGCAATTTCGCGTTTTTTTGTAACAGGCCTCTTAAGTTAAATGTTAGTACGAAAAGTAAGTAGCTTTATAAACAACATAGCAGAACAAATCCCAATCCTTATCACACTGCTCTTACAAGTATTTCAAATTCAATCTAGGCAACTAAAGTCTATTAAACTAAACATGTTTCTATTATGTGTGACACAGGTGTTGTGTTTCATCCATGTAATGCCCTCACCTTGGATCGCGCTAAGTTTTGTATGCCACCTGTTTACTGAGCATACAATAAAGTCATCAGGCTTAATGCTTGTTTAACTGCTTTGATTTTCGTCGTTTATTCATATTATATTAGTATGCATTATAAAATTATACAGGTAGGTTGGTCATTGAAGAGTTTTTTGATGGGACACTTGTGACTGGCTCATATTTTTATAACAGCCTAAAGTTTGGATTAGTGGTGTATAGTTGAGATTGAAATGAATAAAAAGGGCACATAATACACAGGTTCTTTGCCGTATAATTTGCTATGTACGATGAATATTGTTTTCTGGGTAAGGTTTTGATTCGAGTCACCTGAACTGGGTGGGGTGTTCTTTTCCCGTTACGTGTGTACAAAAAAAAAATCTCCAGCAGCTAAAATCACATGGGAGCGCTTCATATCAACCCCCAAATTCAGATTCCTGGTGACTCGATTCGAAACCCAACCCTTGTTGGGTATTCTTCTTTTATTTCTGTAATTGAAGAAAATTACAATTTATGATCAATAGACTATGAACAATCATCTATTCACTCAGGGCGTGGCAGGCGAGCCGCTCATATGAGTGTACGCTCATATTATGTCAATTGACCAACAGTCTTGCTCTTATTGTGTGATTGTGTGCGTGTGTGAGTGCACGTCAAACACAGTTTTTGCGTTAGTGTGACAATCAATAGGAAGCTCGCGATCTAAGGGGCTGCCTCCACGAGCGAGAGAATCGCGGCGATATTATCGTCCTTGCCACGTTTTTCCATAAACTTTCTTAGGGAAGGAGGCGGGCGGCGCCTTAGTGTGAGTAGTTTGTGTGCGTAATGCACTAACGTATGGGTATCTTGCTTGTAGTGAAGTTAAAGAGTGAGAGACAAGCGGAGCGGTGACACGCGTTCTGTTACAAATCAGGAACTATTTCTTTTCTAACCTCTTACCTGTTCTGTGATATACCACAAGCATGGTGTTTTTGCACTTGAACTTGAACTGTGTTGCTTACAAGGTCACAATACAATCGTATTCCATGATCAATAAAACTGTCTACCTATGCAATAAACATGGTGGCTACAATTTTATCGGAACGTAAAAAATAATAGTTCTAGATTCCTTTAAAAATCCTACCACCTAAATAAAAACTTAGCTGACAGGTGTCGGGGACAGTGTTCAAGCTATCGGAGGTCAGGACTCCCAGTAGCTTGGCGTCTACTTGACGTGAAAAATACGTGTCCAGAAGTACCATTTTCTGAATCAAGCTCTTGATCCAGGCGCCTAGAGAGAAGAGCCTCCTCAAGTATTGGTCGAGGCTCTTGCAATTAAGCCAATGGCTGAAACGGCTATCGGGCATTGATCGCTAATGTCATACTGTATTACCTGTATTTGATCGCAAACTATTCAGAGAGTGTGGCTTTGACAAAAAAACGCTTGTGTTTGCGTCATCTATTTGCCTGTGATGTTGACTATTAGGTACTTTGGGTGGAAAGTAAGCAGTGTTTGAAATGCCAAAGGCCTTGGCTCAAACGTTGTCGTTGGTTCACCTAAAGTATCTCTATGTAAGTATAGAACATATGTAAGAGAATGAAGAAAAATAGAACTGTATCGGAGATACATTTTCTTTGTTCTCTTTCGCGTGTCTGTGGTAACAAATCCAGTATAAGCTAGTCTTTTATTCTATTGAAACTCCGTACTACGGCAAGCCAGCTAAAGGTCCATATTGTGTCGATACCGACATACGAACTTCCCTGCTATGAGCTCATTTTTAAAAGTGTGTTCGCTTTTTGCCACTCCTTTCTCTCGTTGTAAGCGTTGACGCGCTTATAAGCTCGTATTAGCGCGAAACGCCAGGATACACGTGTATGGTTTTTGAAGCGCAAAATCTGCCGAAACCGCTCCAAAACAGTTTGGCTGTGTCGGTCAAGAGACCAAAGATTCTGACAACTTAAAAAAAACCATCTCTGTCTCGATTCATTTTGTACCAGTTGGATGTTTTCTTTCGTATCTGGGTTATAACAACTCTCCGAGCCACTGTCCATTCAGATAGTGCAGGGTGACGCATTAATCAATTTGACTGCCACAGGTCGACTGCGTTAGCTTATTTGTGCTGGTCAGTAACAACCAAATACATTTGGAATTCTAGACTTTAGTGACACTTGAATATTTGTTGGGAAAAAAATCTTAACACATTTATGTAAAGCGACCATGACGCGCCCACAAAAATTAAATAACTATGACAAATAAAATGAAAATACCACGGTCAACAAAATATATTATTACCGATTTGTCATCAACAAGCAGTGATAGTCAAGTGTTGGTGTGTGGTCTCGAGTTCGAACCCAAGATTTTTCCGATTCATATGAGTATAGTTTATTTATCACTTGCTTCGGTGAAGGAAAACATCGTGAGGACACCAGCAGCAAGTCCGAGAGATATTTCTCGACGGTAGTAGGTATGCAAGGCCGAGTCAGGGCCCGGGTCCATATGAGCGGCATAAAAACTGACAGATTATGCACTAACCACACGATAAAGAAAGAAAGATTAACAAGCAAATAATGGTACAAAATCCGATTACAAATTCACATCATATTATCATCTCGCCTGCATCTCCCCACGTTCTAATCAGACATGTTGCTAATAGTACCCTATTTATGTTCAATAATATGGCTCAATTAATTCGCCGTCTATGAAGTTCTATTGGGTGTCTCCTTTGCCATTCACGCGCATCGTTAAGGCGGCTAAAAAGGCTCTAAACATGGAACGAAATGAACGTGGCAAAATACAGAACTAATATGAAATGCATTCAATTTGACAGGTCAAGGTCTGACATCTCAGCACCGCCATTATGTTTAAAAAATGTGTGGATTGGGCCAATTAAAATTATTTGATCAAACTTCACGGTTCATAAGTAATTTTTAGTAGTTATAACTACAGGGTCAATGTGCCTAGAAGTACATAATTAGTTGCAGTGACTTTGAAATCGTAAGTTCCAGTTCCAGTTAAATTTTTTTTTTCACTAGTTGGTACCCGACAACTCTGCATTTTCGCTAGCTAATTCAATTTGACCCTGTATCAGTTCACCGTCTCTTCCTGTGTTGACCGTATATGGGACAACGCTATTATTCCCAAGAGTTCCTACCTACTCATGCGCTAATTAAAACTGTATACCATCGACAATCTGACTGCCAGACGTACCTACCTATTTAGAAAGTATTTTAGCGTGGTTTGAATTGAGAACTGCCTCGTTGTTCTGGTGGTCGCATGACTGCTGATTATGAGGTTTTGGTTTCTATTCGGGCAATATTTTTGGGCTTTATTACATCATAATCTTCTCAGGAGCAATTCTGGTGTCTCGGTTTATGCCTGGTTGCAGGCAATGTGCTCGCTCCCCTGGGACCTGGGACTTAATACAACTAGTACTAAAGATACGTCTTTGCCTAACCCTCTTGGGATTACAGGGATGCTGTGATACTAGTTGTGTGTCCATTATTCGACTGCCCGTCAAACTGAACAGTCATCATCATTTATTAATGTTCCCACTGCTGGGACACAGGCCTCCTCTGTATGAGAAAGAAAGGGCTATAATCTACCACGCGGGCCCAGTGCGGGTTGGTAGATGTCACATGTCTTCGAATTTTTTGGTTCTAGGTCCTGCCTGTTTCCTCACGATGAACAGTAACTATCGGTAAAAATTAATCGATAGCAGTAGTAATCCACTAGTCATTATTATGTTGCACATAAAGTTTATATTCCAGTACACAATAACGTTTATATTTCTACTATAAACGCGTCTTTGCAATGTACGGTTTTACTACTCGACGTATAATATACCAACTGTTGAATATAACGGTCATTTACCTTAGCATTTGTTTTATAAATATAGCATTATATTCGGTTTTTCAATCATTTATCACTTTGACCTAATTTTGAAATTGCGATTTTTATTCGTTGACAGAAACGTCTATTGAAAACATTTTTCTTTTTAAAATAAAAGTCTTGTAGTAAAAGTGGATAACCTTAGTTGCTATTAAAAATAATTTTAAGTACATATCGGTTCGAGCATCATCAGACAAATTTTGCAACACAGCTGCAGTTTTGTCAATTTTCAAGTCTTATCAATTTTACGCCTCTTTTCGCGTCTAGGCCTTTCCCACAAACTCCATCTAGTCATATCGACATGTCTTGCCAACAAACATCCTACGCAATGCCAACTGTCAAAACAAAATAAAAGAAAGTTCAATAACCCGCAATAAAAATACTGTCTACCAACTTTCAGCCAAGAAAGCGGTGCCTGAGGAGATTACGAAGCATTCGTTCCGGCTGAAAGTATGGCGTCATCTGGAAACCAACGGGCTGGCCATGTTCCCGCGCCCCGTGTACAACCGTATCCCTAACTTCAAGGGTGCTCCGGAGGCTGCCGCCAAGCTAGCTGAGCTGGATGTCTTCAAGAATGCCAGCACCGTGAAAGTCAACCCAGATAAGCCGCAGGAGGCTGTGAGGTAAGTCGCTATCAAATCGTTACAAAAGAAGATCGACATGTGAGTTTATGTTCAGCCACACAGATGTTACTTTTAGGGGCAGCGCAGACGACATATTTTTGTGTGCGACAGACAAGAACTGCGACATATTTGCGTGGTTTCATGTGTTGACTACTTTTTTTTTGTCAACTATGACGATGTATGATCCTACTGAGCACCTTATAGTTTTTGTCAGTCGCTGACTTGTACGTGCACAAATTGTATGTCGTCTGCGCTGCCCCTTTGTGAAGCAACGTTTTCAAGTCCTACTTTGGCAACAAAACAAAAAGTTATGCGAAAGGCGCAAAAACTCCAAATAGGTGCGGTGTGGACTTTCGACCTAACTTCAAGAAGTTCAGCCCTCAGCTGCTTGACCCAATAATAAACAGAAGTAGCCCTAAGAAATTAGCCTATACTCTTGCATCTAAGTACATTTTATAAAAACTTTCTACCGTGTACGAAAAATTCTTACGAGACAATTTGTGACTGACCAAGGAACTTGAGACTGCGCTGCTGGAACAACATTGAAAGCAAATATTTACACAATTTAGCTGCTTCGGTAAACGACTGCACAAAATATGCAGGTTGTTTCATTGACAAGTTCCAAGAAGTGCTGATTGTAGGTTCAGGGACATCTGATAAAAACACGTAAAATTGATCAAGTGATTGCTGAATAATTGATGTTTTATCGATGTTCCAAGCTAAGGGGTTTTACCGTTTCGACTACAATTTTAGTTATTGTATTGTATAACGGGCTGGTGTCCGCAACTCCATTCCATGTCAAAGCGCGTATTTTGCGTATGGGTTATAATCCACCACGCGGGCCCAGTGCGGATTAGTAGTTGTCACATGTCTTCGAATTTTTGGTTCTAGGACATGCCGGTTTCCTCACGATGTTTTCCTTAAACTACCAATCTAAGTCTTTAAGAAAGTAAAATATATTAAAAAAAACGCGAAGAAAGTCCAGCACGACACGAATCAGAGTGTACATAGCGCTCGCATTTGCAGCTCTTATATCATCCTTTCGTGCAGTTTGTGCGTTCCGCGCCGCTTGCTGATTGACGGCCCATAGCTCAGAATCGCACTAGTCTCGCGAATTTAAAACGATACCTTTATCTCGTTTCGTGAGCAGTCGATTCGAGTTAGCGACCGAACACGGGACACATTCCAGAACTCGTATAATACAGTGCTAATTTTAGAATATAGCATAGAGGTGTCTCACCGAAACGCCTAAATAGTCGTAACTGAAAGAATTACATCCAGTTTTCAGCGGATTTTAATTGGAAGAAAGTGATGAAAATAAATAATAAAGTATCATGTTTTTTACTTTCACTGTTGCTATGAAGAAATGCAATATTTCAAATAACTTTACTTACAGTATGTTTCTTCAGAGTCAATGCCCTCTGCGTTTTGTAACGTAGAGCGCGTAGGGAAACGCTCGCTGAAAATGTTACTAGACAATTTTAAATTGTAGCTGACCCGCGCAACTTCGTCTGCGTCACATAAGAGAGGGTTAGACTAAGTAATTATTCGTAAACGAATAAATTTTCTTAGTTTTTATGCCGTGTTTGCAACAATTTTCATTGATGCTCTGCTCCTATTGGTCGTAGCGTGATATTTATAGCCTACAGCCTTTTTTAATTCAATCTAGTAGTTCCTGAGATTAACGCGTTCAACCAAACAAAGTCTAAATATTAACATACTCAATATACAAGTACAGATTTATAACAACAGTCCCTAAGAATATTTGTGTAGCCTATTCATGCTCGGAAATGTTTTCTTTGTTTTTCCAATGTCGTAGCGACAATAATACCAACTACCACATAACTAACGTTTAAAATCCCAAGCCGAGAGTTCTGATTGGATTCCTCTAATAGCCAATAAATTTCTCAATTGGAGCGCGAGATTGAAACTGCTACAAAATGTCTGATGGAACAGTCGAATTCCTCTACTGAACTCATGTTCCAAGCAACTGTTTTATTTACGTGTTGATTCAGTAGATAACGCAAACCACAATCTTACTAGGGTGCTTTCTTAAGTATTGTTCAGTCAGGAATGGAAGGTTATATCGGATTCCTACTGAGTTATTCTTCCGATCATCAGTCATCACCACTACGACCTACCAAAACGGATTACATATTCCTATAACGTCGGGCTTACTTGCATGTTTTTCTTATATACCAAATATCCTCCGTGCCTCGTAAAGTACATCTTTGGTTTTGCGTACTGTGGCTAGAAATTCGACATTACTTCCATACAAGAAGTTTCAAATAACTACCGACAGTAAGCAAAACCAAAAATTGATAGGTTATTGAGACTGGCCGTAAGCCGTTGGTTCCGGCTGTCATTTGTAGATCTTTGTCAGTCGTTACAGATAGTCTGTGGCCCGAAAGTGTGACAATTGGTTTTACCAAGGCGTCTCGTATTACCCGTTACTGAGTTATATGCAGGTCAGATAGGCAGTCGCTTCATGTAAAATATGGTATTCAGCTGCATCCGGTTGAACTGGATGCCGACCCCAACATAGTTGGGAGAAGGCTGTGCAGATGATGATAAGACAATTTTGAAATCTCATGACATTTTTCGCATTTTCCATCTGGCAGATATCTACCTGATAAGTACACAAAAAAGCTTATGCATGAATAATCGGAATCTTTTATTTATTTATTAAATTGTATGCACAAGCAAAAACTCTAAAAAGGCGGACTTAATGCCTTGGGCATTTTCTACCAGTCTACCTTAGGGTGATGCAGAGAGTATGTCACAGTTATTTCGATGACTTAGTTATCTTATGTCTATTTTTCATTAACACTAAGCGATACTTCAATGAATGCCTAGTTAATATTGCACTGTTGGAATTTAAACTCCTAATGTTTATTCGAGGGTTGAAAATCCAACAACACGCGCTTAGCTTATCGGAATAGGTTGAGTTTAGACCCGGTTAGACTGGAAGCCGACTCCTACATAGTTGGGAAATGATTAGGCAGATAATGTTGCTTTACTAAGGTTTGTATTCATGAAACTCAAATTATTGTCGTCCTGTAGTGTGACACTGTCAAGGTTAAATGAAATCGATGCAATGATGCGTAGTTTCGTGAAACTCCCTGATTCAGTAAACTAGGAGGTTTGCCTCGTTCACACCTGAACTTACTTCTGCGTCAGAAATGGCACTTGTTGGTAAATATTTGTGGAATTGTATTCATCATTTTCCTGCCTCTGTCCCAAGCACGGCATCATTTATACTCCTTTCTCTTTCATATCATTCCTCATACAATCCGTCCATCTTTTCTTTCTCTCTTTCTCCATCCATCAACATTCATAGCCATCGGTCTTTTAATTACACATCCGTTTCATCCCTCCTTTAGTCATTACATGCCCATACAAACGACAAACGATTTCCTTTCAATTTGAAAAATTGTATTGAAAAAACTAAATGACTGTGTTAGTTCCGACTCTGGCCACACGCCAAAAGGTCCGTGTACAGTTATAATGGCGACACATTACTTCCGAGGAAAAAATACAAACATAGCTGTTTGTATTATTAAATACAATGTAGAAAACCAGAGTGCCCAAGTACATACAGTACATTGATTACTTACGCAACCCATGACCGATATCTTGGGTAACGCATTCCACACTCAATGTTTTATAACTTTCTGCTTTATTACATAAATCGCTGCAAGCCGCTGAAAATTTATGCGTACAGCCCGGCTAGCATGGGCAGGGGATAAAATTTTATCCACCGGTTATTTCCACTGACAAGGGACAAAATTCAAACAAAAGTGGAAATAACCGGTGGATAAAATTTTTATCCCCTGCCCATGCTAGCCGGGCTGGTAACTTAAATTTAATTTTCTTATAATGAGCATTTTACGGTATTGGTGGGACCGATTTTTCTTATTCCAATATAATTTGTTTGTCACATAATATTCTTATATTATAAATACCCCTCCTGATCAGAAGGTCTAAGTAGCAAAATGTCCAACAGCGCGAAACGTCGAGCAGTAAGTCTAATTAGCAAAACGTCCAACTATCAGATGGTCTGTTAGCAGAACGTCTTTTAGCAAAAAATCTGATCAAAATGTCTGGATACTCAGCCATAAAATTCAACACACACTGCATCGGGGGGAAATATTATTCACAAATAGACTCTTTGGTCTATGTACTCCTACTGTTACTATTAGCCTGTGTCATCCCACTGCTGGCCAAATGCCTCTTCAAATGACTTCCAAATTCTTTGATCTAGGGCCAGTGTGGACCACTGCACTGTGTTGCGTACATGGTCGGAACTCGTAGCATGACATTTACTCATTTCATTCGGTGAATGACATTTAATTTCATGAATCCTTGCTATCCTATTTCATTAGGACATTAATGATATCCTAGTAACGTTTAAGAGGCTACTAGCTTTTAACTCCGTTTTTTGTTTATGGAACAAAATAAATGTAATTTACAAATGACTTACTTTCTTTCATGAGTGTACACATTTTAAGAATGACTTTTGCTAAATAGACGTTCTGCTAGTTAGACCATCTGATAGTTGGACGTTTTGCTACATGGTCATTTTGCTAATTAGACTTACTGCTCATTAGACGTTTCGCGCTATTGAACATTTTGCTACTTAGACCTTCTGATCAGGAGGGATAAATACTATAGTGTGAAAATACAATAAGTACTGCAAGCTACAACATAACACAGTATACAATAGGAAAATACGTACTTCATTTGCCTATAAAACGCTATTTTATTACGTACTTTGGTGTATTCAACATAAGGCAGTGCCATGCAGGAAGGTATTATAGTTTTAATAAATCTAGTTAAAGTAGCTAGAAAATTATTGACTTCAGAGGTAATGGATAATGAGAAGAAGGCAAGCTGCTCCGGCCCCAAATAAATTGGTATCAGGGCAAGAGGGCCGATGCATAATAAAATACACAGATAAATGTATACCTATTTTATTTTTTTATTTTTTATTTTTTTTAGGATGGGAAATCATCAAATGACTTCTCCCACTCTGGGCGGAGCGGGAGGGAGTGTCAGACTTTTACTGACTAAAACCCATAAATGTATACCTAGCGTAGTAAAATTTTTGTGAAAATACTTGACTTCATTCAATCAATGGAAATGAGCTTTCAACTGCGTATTGTAATTGTTTTCATTTGAACCGTGAAGAATTTTTAGAACCCAGAAAATAATTAGCAGCGATATGCGTATGCGCATGCGCCGCGGTCACAGCCATTAAAATAATGCGAATGGTGCGTATTGATAAGTTGTAGAAACAATTTTGTATTATGTTTTATAGGCTTAAAAAGAAAAGTGTGTCAAGATATACTCGTAAACTTAGAATAAAAGTAGAATCGAAATCAATGATAGGCGAAGTGAGTTTCACTGAAACTAATTACAAGACTTACCTTACGTATGGTGTTAGAACAATATTTTGGCGGTCCAGGGACCGAACATGTGTGATTTTGGCCACGGTACTAAAGATCAAACGCAAAGAATTTATTCTAGTAGCACTTTCGAAAGTCAAAAACAGAAGGATAAAGTTACGGGTCCAGTCGCATAATAACTTGTGAAAGTACTATAGTGTTCCAAAACTTAGGTCTCTATCTATGGAGAAGAATGGGCAAGAAGCTCCATCCAATGGACTCTTTTTAGGGTTCCGTAGCCAAATGGCAAAAAACGGAACCCTTATAGTTTCGCCATGTCTGTCTGTCTGTCTGTCCGCGGATAATCTCAGTGACCGTTAGCACCAGAAAGCTGAAATTTGGTACCAATATGTATATCAATCATGCCGACAAAGTGCAAAAATAAAAATTAAAAAAAACATTTTTATTAGGGTACCTCCCCCAGACGTAAAGTGGGGAGCGATTTTTTTTTTAATTTTGACCCTGACGTGTGATATATTGTTGGATAGGTATTTAAAAATGAATAGGGGTTTTCTAAAATCATTTTTTGATAATATTAATATTTTAGGAAATAATCGCTCCGAAAGTCAAAAACAATGTGTCCCCCCCCCCTCTAACTTTTGAACCATAAGTTTAAAAAATATGAAAAAAATCACAGAAGTAGACCTTTATATGAACTTTCTAGGAAAATTATTTTCAACTTGATGAGTTGAATAGTTTTTGAGTTATATAGCACTTTTTCAAAAAAACGCAAATGATAACTTTGTTTTTCATACAAATACTATGAAAAACAAAGTTATTTTTGCTGACGAAAAATGTTGATATTTTTAATGGTCTGGGAAGCTACGGAACCCTACAGTGAGCGTGGCCCGACACGCTCTTGGCCGGTTTTTTTTAAATCAATATATCGATTCTTTTACAGGGTAGGTGGAAGAGACATCGCACAAGTTACCAAGTTTTCAGTAAATCATTCTGAAATATTTCATTGGCAATTTAAATTTAAAAGAAGCTACCGACACACCAGGTCTATTATAATGAATTCACCTTATCATTAGGATTGCAAAGTTCCGAGAATTCCAAAACTATTTAAGTATATGTTTAATCTGATAATACACAATCATGTAATGCATTTCTTGTATAATTTGACCCTGTTACCAATGTGATAAGTCATTGCTTACTATGTAAGTAATGAGTGGTTCTAGGAATTTATCAAATATCGTGTGTATGTTTTACAAACATTTAAACTCACATACAACAGTCAGACTCGGAACAAATACCTGTAGGTCATACAAATATTTGCTCCGTGAGGGGATCGAACCCGCGACACGCATCGTAGCAGCTAATCACTCAGCCGCTGCGACACCGTGCCGTACATTCTTATCGAGCTTGATTTAATGCCTAAATGACTACAGGTTAGTTCGATCAGCGACGAAAATCATGGAAATAAAATGCTGAAGGTGACTGCAGCTGCAAACTACACAGTAGCTATAGTAGACCGCAACGACATACGCTTCCGTAGACCGGTTTGCATGGAAACCCGTCGTGTTGCTGCGGTCTCTTATTGCTACGGCGATGGCTGCTGGGGGGATTCTGAAGGGCACACAAACAATGGCAAACGCAAACGATGGCCATCCCCTTCAGAAACATACTGCTGCCACTGCTGTCTTCTCTTGCCCTTATCTCAATTCTCTGTCATGCTGTAAACATCATCATTCTCGCTCCTATCCCAATTCACTGTCATGCTGTAAACAAAACGGTTAATTTAATTTAAAAAATCCGATTTTTAAGTTGAAAATTAGTATTGGAATTCTTATCTCTGATTTTAGTAACTGCTTCTTACCATTCGTAATGAATCGGAAATCAACGACTGGAAAGTACAATCATTTCGTATGTTTGTTGATACGATATAGTTAATCTTACCCAACAAGGCGTATCCACTTTCACGTAATTACCTACTAGTTATATCGAGTACAGTAATGCGGGGTTTACATTATGAAACTAGTGTCGTGGAACAGTTTATTTGACTGGCAGATCTAGTAATCGGTTTTTGAAAGGCTAATTAACACAAAAAAAAAACTAAATACCTGTCAAACGGTTGCTGTGTTTTTTTTAACAGAGAGGGCTATCACAATTTTTCTTGTTTTGAGTATTTTAAGAGTCTAACACTCAAATACAAGAAAAATTGTGATATTTGTTTAGAACACTCCCGAGAGAAATAATCAAGCTTTCTCGGGCATCCCTACTTACTTACATTTTTTTTTAATTTTGTGGCCATATCTAAACCACACATCAAAACTGTGAATTTAGATCTCTCTTAAGCCTGTACTGTCCGCTGTCCCACTGCTGGGCATAGCCCGCTATACCTCGTACCATTACCTTGTGGTACGCGTGCAGGTCGTCTCGCCATCTCTTTTTAAGCCAGCCTGAGTGGTTCTCTTTAACTGTTGATTAGTTGTCTGAAGCGACGGTAGCCAAATATATCACTTGCTTCCAAGTTGGTCCCATAGCCAACAAGTCGGGATCTGATGATGGAATCTTGGCGAAATCGAGGGAACTCTTCAAATTTTATAGGATAACGTACAGCGATTTTGGTATTTTCTGCAACAAATGAAGCACTTGCGTTTGATGAGAACCATTCTACCATCAGATCGGATGATGAAGCCAAGAGTCACGGAACTCCATAATGAGACAATGTATCCTAGTCGTGTTTGGGCTTGTTGTAATTGTAACGTTATGCACTTTCCATGTGTACCAAGCACATGTGAACCACTAAAAATTGAAAAATAAAAACTTTTTTTGCAAAAAAAGTTTTGTACTATATATTTTTCTGTTACTCCATTAACATAATTGCGAACGACCGCAAATTTTGGAGCCATTTTTCATTATCAAAAAGGAAGAGTGGAGGAAAGCCTATGCCCAGGTCTTTGCGGACAGGCGATAGAGTTACTAAGTAATCTATATCTGCTACGGGTTGTGCACCGCGCACGCCTAATTAGTGCTACGCCGTAGCGGATCGGCTACGAGTGCTACGAAGCGTTAGGGGACGGTCACGCGAGTTCCGTGAGTTTTGTTCATCCTAAAAGTGCCCAACGCACCTAAATAAGTTTTCACTTCGAGAGTACTTACATCAAGATTTTTTTCATCATTATTTTCTTTACACCTGTTGAAAATCTATTGTTATTTTTAAATTTTCGGTACCCCAGGACAAGCGAAATTATGGTACTTTAATCAAAACTGTCGATTTCCCGTTCTCCATCTAGTTTTCGGCCATGTTTGTTGAAACTCACACAGTTAACAGAAAAGTTAGAAAACACGTTTTCATCCATCAGTACAATCATTTTGTCACTCCCAGACAATGTGTTACCAAAGTTTAAAGATCACTGCTCACATGTGTAGCCAGACATGCTTATCACTAGGAGACAGTAACCTATTAACTATTACTACTAGATAAACAAAATTCCAGGTTGGCTTTCTCTCAAAGATTAGAACACTGCGTTAGCTCTAAGTGACAGTAATCTTAATGTATGTGTACACGACACGATAGTGTTAGGTATTACTTGTGCATGCAGTTTGGAGTCGTGATCGTGGCTATTTTAATGGTAGTATGTCATGTATATAATTGTTATACGTTAATAAATGCGTCTAATGCTCGAAAATGTGGTTTTAGCGAACATAGACTGACTGATATTTGTGAACAGTTATGTCATTTAATTTCTCGACTTTTTCTCAATAAACCCTTTAATTTGATACCCATTTCATGCGCATGCATAAAAAATAACAAGTCCGCCAATTTGGATTTACATTGACATCACTTAGCTAACCATGCATTGCCATTCAAACCAAACAAGTATGCAAAATTTCAGCTCAATTGGAAACCAGAAAGTGGGTCTTTAACTTTGTTTACAGATGAACCTAATAAAAGCGTGTTAGTAAAAACAAAATAACAGTATCGATAAAGTCTACCTTAACCTTTTGACCGCCACAGCATAAACGCTCGCGCGTGCCCTCCACGCCAAGCCACAATTTCATCTACTATTTTGTCACATATTTGTGTCGTTTGGCGTACAGGGCACACGCTTGCTTGTCACGTATATGTGACAATGGCGTCCAAAAGGTTTACAAACACCTCATTAGGATTGCCCGACTGAAGTGTAAACAGTCAGATTAAGTCTCGAGAATGTAGAAGGTCGAAGTGTTCTGCTGGAATGAATTCTCATCAATGACGCTTCAATAGTTTGACGTGAATAGGTCAATAATGGTTTCGATGCCGTTGGTCAGTTAACCTAGTTCCTTCTATGATTAGTTTTGCTTGATAACGGTGTTCACTGAAGACTGTAAGAGAACTTTTCTGCAGTGTATAAAATCCATTATTAAAAACGATTATTGAAAAGTCTATTTTAGATACATCACAAATTACCAGTTAATTGGAAAGCCTACATTGTTTCTTAATCTTTACCTATTCGGACCCATGTAAGAAAATTAAAGAAGTTGGTATTTTGTTTGTGGCAGAAGCACCTAAACGTTTGTTTAAGGTGTCGAAGAGCATCTTTGATAGTTTATCAAAGATGCTCTTCGACACCTTTTCAGACCTATGAGAACCTACATGAAAAATATTTCGTAGATTGTGGTGATTTTTGGCAAGAATGTAAAACAAAACATTTACTTCCCAGGGTCATCTGCCTGGAGCAACAAAAGACCCTCTATGTGCCGGTGCCTCGTCTGCAGAAAGGGTTCCTCAACCGGCTCGAGCTGCCCGAAGGAGAGACGGGCCCGGCAGCCATCAGGAAGGCCGTCTCGCGTAACGGAATGGAATCTTATGGGAAACCTATTGGTAAGTACTACTTGGAAATATGGTATAGTTCATTAGCTGATGCCCGCGTCTTCGCCCGCGTTCAAATCTTAAACCTTCCTCGAGCACCACTCTATGCATTGGTGAACAACATGAAAGTCGGTGCAGTAATTTTTGAGTTTATCGCGAAAAGGCAAACGGGGGCGGAGGACTTTTTTTTATAATAAATGTAGTTATAGTGATTGAGAGAGGTGGTTGAATTGGAAACCATGTTATGATAGTTCTTACAAAATTGGCCCAAGTTGGTTGCTTTCACAACAAAATAAACCAATTTTATCAATTTGTGTGATTCATTCTTTTGTTAAGATATTTGCCAGTCATAGTGGGCGTATCGGCTCGCGACGTATTGAATTATTTAAATGCATTTTGTGCTTGAAGTGAATATTCTTTTAAAGAGCATCTGATTATAATAATGTCAGCAATTAACCGGGAGATTGCCAGGCGTCGCGTTCGCTTGTCGGATTAGTGATCACAGTACGTTTCAGTGACGGAAGACCTGTATTCTTCTCCTTATTTACCATAAGGATCAGGGCTGGTAGTATTGGTATAAGCAAAGCTGTCCTCTGACAGTCAGAATATTTTTTTCTTAGCCTGTATCGCTCCACTGCTGGACTAAGGCCTCACTTCACTCACTCTCCGAGTGGATTTTTCTGACCAAATTCTTATAAACGGCTCCTAAGTCGTCACACCAGCGTTTTCCAGGCCTCCCTCGGCGACGACGCCCGTCTTCTGACACCTACTGCGTTACGATTCCGGCTCATCGCTACTGATGAATTTTACAGACATTGCCCGCGCAATCCCACTCCAATTCAGTAGTTTAATTGCCCACATCAGCCAATTCCTTGTCCACAAAACCACATAAAACTGCCAAGATTGTTCTACAATACTCTTTACTTACCTTCAGACTTATTGTATTACGAGCATGACGTCATCAGTAAACAGGTGCGTACTGTAGTATAGACTGGTCTTTTGTTCGCACTTGACCTTGCATCAGCAAAAAGTTCTATTTATCAGTTCTTATATCGAAGACACAGAACTCTATAAGTATTATATGTCACCGTTAAATTTTAAAACCCGTTAGATTGTAATCTATCTAGCGAGATTGTAAACTCTCGAAAGATTGACAAACGAACATACTGCTTACAATATAACGCATTATATTTCGGTAGATTATAATCTATCGAAGTGAAACCGTTAAATAGTGAAATGCATGCGACGCTAGTATATCTGCCCCCCAAAATCGGGACTTGGGGCACCCCGAGTTAGGTTAGTTAGATTCCTTTAAACCCTGCTGACAAAAATAGGAGACCGGCGTAGCGGGGCTCCATCGACTACGTTTTTAGGGGAATGTAAAGTGTGTTGTGTCCATCGAAAGTTTAAAAAAAAAACTAAGCACTGTGGTGTATATTAACGAAAAGACTTCTTTAGAAAAGACATTGATGTTAGCGTACATTACTCTATGCTAATAATAATAACTTTATTTCCATTAAGGTAGGTACAAAAATGACTTAATCTAATAACAATTTAATACTTAGGTTAAGAGGTTGTATGCTGTCACATAGAATATTAAAATTCTCTAACTCCTAAACTAAGTCAAGCTTGTATTATTGGAGTTAGTGAGCTGTTGACCTAAACACAACCTTGAAGTTGGACATGTGTAACTGTGCAACATTATAAAGATACTGCTTTAAAAAAATATAAAGAAATAAAAATAAAAAATTGAAAAAAATAAATAAAAAATAACATAGCATAAAACACCTGTAAAGTTATACAAAATGATATAATAAAAAACAATTCAAAATAAATCTACTGTAAAGTTATATCAATACACTCTATAAATAGTGTGCGTGATTAGAAAGTATTGGTCCTTCTAAACCCACGTTTTTCGTTGTAACTAAAAAGAGGAGGTCATGTTAAAATGTCACTCAATTTTTGAAAACCGTAATTCGTTGGTTTACGAGCAGGTTTGGCGATCAAAATGAACGTGACGGTCGCATGTTGGCGCGACAATCGCATGTTCGCGTGACGATCGCTTTGGTTAAAACGTGGTCTGGCTACGTTTAAGCATGGTATTGAGACCACTTTTTCATGCATAGTTATTTTAATGCACGTCACGATTGGCGTGTAGGAAAGATGGCGTCCTTGCCAAGTGCATAAAAACATCTACCTACTAACTGTGAAGTCCGATACTAAAGAATAAAAAGCAAATGGTGTTTTGCACCAGTACCTATTACATGAGCGTCGATACACACTACAGTGTGTATCGATGGTTCTAGCTTACTTTGAATATATTGGCATCTTTCCAGAGGGTGCAAGTTCTCATGAATATGAACCCGCGCCTTTTATTATGCGACAAAGTTCGCGGAAAACCGGAATAAACGATGGAAAATCTATTTCAGAATAATTGATCTTAATGGGAAGTGTCTGGGCCCACGAAATTCAAAATTAATGACTCAAACATTAGAAATATCGGAAACTCAAAACAAACAATAAACATGGTAAATATCCCGTTCTTAATTCTAATGTTTGTGTTAGTGACCATGTCAGTCTAAAAACTTAAAATTAATGACTATTTCTTGAAAAGGTCATTGAATGGGATTAAATAAAAACCTAGGGAGTTTGGTTGTTCGATTGAGCGAATCTTTTCTTATCAATATACAACCTTACACTGACCTGCAATTTGCAAAAGACGTAAAAAAAACAGTTTCGCGAGTTACCCTTTAGTTTACTGGTATTCAGCTGCATCCGGTTAGACTAGAAACCGACCTCAACATAGTTGGAAAAAGGCTAGTCAGATGATAATGATAATGTAAATAAATTCAAAGTCGTAAAAATCATAAGAGACCAAGGACTGTTTTCTTTTTCGTAATTTGCTAAAGATTCAGGAGTAATTGTATAAAAATTCTAATAAAAAGTGTTTCTCATCAGGCATTGAAGATTCCGTTTCGCTGGATTTGGTAGTCATGGGATCAGTCGCCGTATCCAAGGAGGGATACCGCATCGGCAAAGGAAGAGGTAACATATTTTGTTAAAAGTACTACAAATTGGATTGTATTTATGTTTTATTAATTTATATAATTATTTTAGATCGCATAGTTAATTTAATTTATTGCATTTACTTAATCTATTTTATTTTTTATATGAGACCTCTTTGTATTTAAACGCAGTCTCTTCTCATGGAATCTTCAAGTATAATGTCACTATTTATTATACGTAATGGACGCCCGAGTCTAAATTAAAAAAAAAAGGACAAGGGAACGATAATGGATTCAGAAAAGTTACTATTTTACATATTCATTTATTTGCATTCCTAAATGGTAGGTATTTAAGGCAAATAAAACAACCATACACCCCTCTTTAAATGTTACCTATTTATTTACGGAGTTTATCTTATGATATGTATTGTATAGGCTATGGCGACCTGGAGTTCGGTCTGATGATGCACATGAAAGCCATCAAGCCTAACACAGTGGTCGCCACCACTGTGCACGATTGCCAGGTAAAAATAGTATTGTGGAGAAGTTTATTAATATCTACCCTATATTTCTACATTGCATAAAATCTGCCTTAGCTACGACATGTGTAAGTCAACGCACACGTATTTCAAGCATATCACCGATATATTCAGTGTTTTTTTCAAAAAAGCTGAAATGCACTCTAACAACATCGCCTAGGTTAGAGGACAGCAACTTGATCAGTTTGTAGTATTGATCCGGTGAATGCTTTGCATGTGTTTGGGCCTTAGCAGACACGATATTTCTTAGCATTTGTGATTATGCACCCGTCTGCGGAGAACATTCTCTTCACCGTGGTTGAACGCGAATATTCGCCATAATTGTACAGCTGTCGAAATGCTGATCGCTGCTGCTAAAAAACACTGAATTCTGGTCCTGAATTCCTGATTTGTCTATGAATGTAGCTGCTATTGACGCTTTACGCATTATACGCTGATACGTATTTTTTTTTTGCTTAGCTTAACAGCAGTGCAAGTACGTAGGACTCGATAGGACGAGTACTTGCACTGCAGGTTCCGAACCGCCATAAAGTTTGCACCGTTATACCTGCGCAGACCGTCACTCGCAGCTAACTTCAGAGCTGTCATAAAGTTTGAACAGAACTATCTATTACCTACAGTAAACTTCTCCATGATGTTGTATGTGTGAAGTAGTTTGCACCGAAAGGCGTCGTATTTAAATAACACTTTTAATAAACAGATTTTGTTATCGTTGTTATATTAGTCTATTATTAACACGTAGGTAATTTAATAACGCCCTTAGTTGGTTTATTAAACAAATCATAAAGTAATATTTGTATGTTATTGTAAAGCCCCGTATTCATAAAAAGGAATAGGAAGTTTATCACTTGCGGCAACATTATTGTGTTGCTGGCAACATTTTTCTCACTCACTTGCGTGTTGTGCATCTTTTGTTTCCCGTGATTACGGTGCTATACAAAGCCAAATAAACTAGCTAAGCAGTCGTATGGGTTTAACACTAAAAATCTGAATTTAATCTTAATAACAGTGGACGTGTATGGTTATTCCAAATTATTTTTGCTACCTAGCAACTGCCTAGTTGTGTAGTGATCGAGTGGCTGAGCTGAGCATGAGGTCCAGTTTTCGATGTCCAGGTTGTGCAGTGTTATTGAGTTCTTTATTTCTCGATTGAAGCCACGGAGTCTGGTTTTGTGGCCGGTTGGCTCGCTCCCTATTAATGGAACTTAATCATAACTAGTGAAATGTGGGCCGTATATTAGTTACACCACTTACAAGGTTACAGGCGTGATGTTTTGCTGTGAAATTCGGTTTTATTATAGTGTTTAGATATCGATATTCCAACACAACTGCGCAGTTTCGCTAGCTAATTTAACTTAACCCCTGCACTGTAATTGTTTATCTCTCATTGTTTCTGACGTCATAGTAATGTGTGTTGTTCTATTATAGGTATTCGAAACCCTGCCGGCTGATTTGTTCGGGCCCCATGATGTCCCCATCGATATCATTATCACACCCACTCAGGTACGTCTAAAAGTTCTTCAATACTAGAGAGATTGCTGTTTTGTGGCTAGAGCTATGAAGACACACGAAAACGTCTGAAAAAAAAAAGAACTGCCGATAGAAGTGAAAACTAAGTACTTAAGTAATCTTATCTGCTACGGGTTGTGCCCCGCGCACGCCTAAGTGGTGCTACGCCGTAGCGGATCGGCTACGAGTGCTACGAAGAGTTAGGCGACGGTCACGCGTGATCCATGATTTTGTTTACTCAAAAAGTGCTCAACGCGCCTAAAGAAGTTTTCACTTCCAAAACAGACAAAACAGTTTTTTTATACCGAGTGGAACGGACACCGACGAACGGTGTCGCTTTCAACCGGTAAAGATGTAGCTTTCTAATGGTAGAATTTTTAAAATCGGTTGTAGTTTTTGAGTTAAATCGTAACAAACACACAAAAAAAATCTTTCCTCTTCATAATATAAGCATAGATTATTATAGTATAGTATAACAATATTGTCGATTCACGCTCGATTAATTCATTGATTCAGGTGATACAAACTCAACGCATGAGCCAGAGGCCGGTGGGGATTCTGTGGCACCTGCTATCCAACCGCCGCATCGAACTCATGCCTATATTGGGGCAGCTGCGTGAGATCGAGATGCTGTAAGTATTTTGGAACTCATAAGTGTAATGCGGCAAATGTCTTTGCGACTAGTTTTGTCTCCAATTAGGGTTCCAAGAAATCTGCCAGCTAGCTTGCATACCTTATCTGTTGACATTCTACGTAGCAGTGGAATTGCAAGTGAAAACGTGTTTTTTGCCCGAACATATTTTTTTCGCGCACTTACAGTGAAAACAAGCTTAACTGTGCCGAAGGAAGCGAAAAAGAATCGAATTGTAGAATCACTTGTATCTTCACACACTTATCCGCACCGAATCGGCCGAATTGCTTTTTTTTTTCGAAATCGCATCTCGCAGTTAAACTTAGAGAAGTTGTCGTCTGCTTAACCGGACGGACGAATTGATAACGATATAAGTCCTTGCAACAGCACAAAAAGCTTGTAGCTTCCGCTGACACCGATAAAGGTGCACCCACCTAGCACTCCAGCCATTAAAACAGTTCATCTTACACAAGTAACCTGATAAACATTATTTTTACCCAATATACTGTGTCTTATAGTCGTGTACATTCCACAGCGCGGGCCGTCCGTGCACGCTGAAGGAAGTGGACACGGATGTAGAGGAGCGAGCGGCGCAGCGACCGCGCCGGCTGCGGAGACGCACGCGCTCGCACAAGAGCCAGAGTGAGGGAGAGGTAACTATACGAAGCGATTTATTGTTACTTTTTTTTTTTAGAAAATCAAAAAGCATTTATTTCAAGTAGGCCAGTTACAGGAACTTTTGAATTGTAGAAACAGCCCTACGTAGCAGTGAAATTGCAAGTGAAAATGTGTTTTTTGCCCGAACGTATTTTTATATGACACTCAACACTCTTTTAAGCCAAAATATTGTTACAAAATCTTGGTTACATCACTCATGAGATGGTATGTTATGTGAGAACAATGTAGCAAGATGTGCATGGTAAGTGTCCATATCACAAACAAAACTAAAATACAACTCAACTCGGAAATTCCTTAGACCACAGAACAAATAAAAGAGTGGTTTGTGGTGGTTTTGTGGGCGGGGCAGGCGTGCCGCTCATAAAAGTAAACGCTCATATGTCAATCGACCAACAGTCGCGTTCTTATTGTGTGCGTGTGTGAGTGCACGTCAAGCATTGTTTATGCGTTAGTGTGACAATCAATAGCAAGCTCGCGATCTAAGTGTGAGTAGTTTATTTGTGTGCGTAATGCACGTACGTATGGGCAGAACTCTGTCACTCCGTGTGTAGGTGTCACCGTAAAATTGTCAAATACGTTATATTGTTATATCTCTAGCGATATTGTAAAATCTCGAAATATTGTCAAATGAACATGCGGAAGTATCTCTGCCCCCATAATCGGGACTTGGGGCACCCCCCCGTTAGGTTAGTTAGGTTCCTTTAAACCCTGCACCCAGAAATAGGGGCCCCGCTACGCTTTTTAGGGGAATATAAAGTGTTTTAAGGTTAGGTTATAATAATCGGTATTTCTCAGGAATGGTACAATATCTTTTCATGAGAGTTGTACCACTGGGCAAGGGGGACCCCTCCTTCCCTCCACACCGCGTGAGTTGACTACCATCGCATGCATTTCACGGAAAATAATGCGTTTTGTTGTAAGCAGTATGTTCATTTGACAATATTTCGAGATTTTACAATATCGCTAGAGATATTACAATATAACGTATTTGACAATTTTACGGTGACATAGGCATGAGATAACTACCTACCGCTTCGCGCATATTGAATATGCAAGTTCAGTGGGGCTGTCGCGCTCGAGACGTGCGTACCTACGTCGCGTTAATTTTCTCGCTCTTTCGACTGATTTATTGGTCATTACTTCATTAGTCATTCTTAGTAAAAATGACAAGCCGGATAAACTGTTGTGTGTGTTGTTTAAATACATATAATAAATGTAGAAACAAAATGTCCTTTTTTATTTATTTACCAGCAGATTGTGAAATGTAAGTTAATTAAAGTTTTATTTTATTATTTAGGTAACAATAAGCCATAAAAAGAAACTCATAGTTCAGTGCAGTAAACGTTAGTAGCAAGAAGTTAGGTAGGTAGAATAAGTAGGTTCAAACAGTGAAAAGCGAAAATAACTGAACAGAATGGATTGACAGTTTTTGTACGGCTATACGGTAGTTACCTACCTACTAGCATTGATTACGGAATACCAGGGGGTCCAAAATGGCCGCTTAAGCAGAACATAATATGAATCACGTTAAAAATTTTAAATTCTTAAAATGGACTATGTTTATGACTGTAAAGTCCATTTTTTTAATTTAATTTTTTTATCGTTATTCATAACGTTCTGCTAAAGCGACCATTTTAGGCCCGCAGAGCTCTTTTGATAGTTGACGAGATCCATCGTGTTGCCAGTTTTGCTGCTTACCTACCTATATTCGTATAAGATAGGGTAGGTCCCTATGCTAGTTCCTGTAGAGGTTTATGAGGCCAAAAGAAGCGAGTGTTAGAAAAATATATTCAAGGCCAACGCTCATAACTCAATTAGATGAACCGCACTTGCTGTTGTTTGATATTCTACATAGTGTAATAAAAAAATAATGATTCCAAGTGGAACGCTGGGTTAAAGTAAAACAATTGAATAAAAAGTGTGTGTACTCAAAAAAATAAGTTTTAAAGAGAATCTCGGGCGCCAGAGTACACACCATGCTTACGGATAGTTGGGGCAGCAGGCATTAAGAACCATTAATCTGTTAGTGGGGGGGGGCATCAATAAAAGTCGATCATAGAAGTAAAAAAATCTATTTCTTCCTAAGAACTAACACTACATGTAAGGTAATTATTTTTATAATGCAAACGCGAGTATTATATAGCGAGCATTAATTAACGGTGAGTATTTAAAGAGAAAGATGGTCATTATTGCACTTTTAGATAGTTTAAGGGCGGAAAAGGCCAGCCCACAACACATGATGATCATCTCATTGGTGCTCGCAACTCAGGCGTGCGTCCCAGGTGAGTCTGGTAGGAGCCGCGCGTCCAAAATTTTAAAGGGTGAAAGGAAACACCTCATTGGGCTGAAAATATGAACAATTTTGTTAGATGAGCGTACTATCAAAAAAAATATGGCGACGTACGCTTTCGTGAATTTCTATCAAATATACTACTTGTTTCCTTCAAAATACAAAGGGCTGTCCTCTCTATGCAGGGCAACCAAAATAGTTCAATAAGGATTCCTGGAACAATGTAATATTTGCAACGATGAGCGTCAGCCATTAAGCAAACACAATTTGAATTTGTATTGGAAAATACGAAGAACTCGCTTACCATCGAAATAAAACGAAATCCCATGGGGAACTATGTAGGACTACCGGCAGCCACCATTTATTGGCCTATTTAGCCGTGTCCTGCAATCCGTTTATTTGGATTTATTCTCGGGTGATCCAAAACACACCATTCTTCTAAAAATCTAAGGTCCATGTTCACCGAAAAGTTAACCGTCTGGTTATCTAAAAACAGCTGTCACTGTGACATATTCCCATACAAAAATGCGTTTTAAACAGCCGTTTTAGGTAATCAGACTGTCATCTTTTTGGTGAACATGGACCTAAGTCGGAAAGTGTCAGTTGTCAAAGACAAACTTCACAGCTAAGAAAAATCAGTGTGACCCAACGACCATACAGCCTCTAGACTCCTAATAACAGGCGACCGATGTCTGTCAACACATAAGGGGTATAAATCTTATAGCCGTCGTCACTCACCGAGTTCGAATTAGTTTCATCCACTCCTGTGAGCCGCAAACACTTCCGCATTACTCCTTTATAAAATCGAGAAAATAGACATAATATGGCCCCGTGTACCTATAATACGTTGGTGTGATAAAGAAAGCTGGACTTCAAGTTTCCTGAAAGACGGTATCACATTTCATCGGTAATTTAAAAGTTCCTTCTAAATTAGATTAAATTTCTGACAATATTTATCGGAGTTCATCTTATACTGGTCATACTTGATGTCTTTTATGATTGCGTCCCTTTCTTTTGAAAGTACTTTTTTCTCTATCTCTTTTCCTCGATGTTACGTTAGCATAATTAGTGATGTTCCAAATCGTACGACCACCTCTGTTGTCGATAAAGCAAAAAATAAAACCTATAACTATTTATTTATGCAAAAAATATATTTTTAATAATTAAAAATTACAACATTTACATATTTATTAATATGTTCACGTCATTTTACCGAAGATTGTTTTATCCCTATGAAAAACCGTCGCCGCCTACTAACTTGTTCATATAAGTTCAGATATTTTACCTACATGATTCAATCGTAATTAGAATAAAGAAGGTAATTTAATGCAAGTAAAGTATTTAAAACATATTTTATTATGCCTACAGTTAAAAAATATCGATACTTTTTTGTTTGATTTAAAACTGTCCCATCCCTAGTGAAATGCAATGACCTTGAATTGGCCAATCAGAAAGCAGTACCCCGTCCCCCTCGCGTACCTCGTACCGCAGCGAGTTGACAGAATAGTTTTCGTGCGTTAGATCGTGTATTAGGCGTCTATAGGCTGTATGGTCGTTGGTGTGACCACTACACAAAAAAAAATATTTTAAAGCAATGAATCCGTTTTCATGTAACAGGCTTAAAAGACTCGTTACAATAGGTTCGGACTTGCTTCAAATAATAACCAGTAGACCATATGACCGATACAAGGATATTACCCCTACTTACAATCAGTCAGTCAGTTTAATAAAAAATATTCATTTCACTACTCCATGCCCATGCTTCCCATCCGAGTTTATTTTAAAATTATTTGTTAGATTTCGCATTTATGGTGCTATTAAATTTAATAATCGTTATTTTAGAGAAGAAATATATGAGACATTATAAGTAAAACAATTGTAAGACGAACACCCAAAAAAGCCCCAGTCCCGGCGCAAAAGAAACTTATCTCATCCTTTAGAGTATTTTAGGTAAAAGATTTTTTGATAGGTGTGATTGCCGCAGGGAGTGGCAAACATTGAAAAAAATTGCATTGCAATTTTTATAGGAGTAAATTGAAAACTACAGGATGTTGAACAAATGAGTTTAAAAATGGGTAAGAATTTTTGTACATCACATTTATATTGAAAATATACGGATATTCTTACATATTTGATAAAAATATGTGTAAAAAGAAGTGCTATGAAAAACTATTTTCTTGTTTGGACACAGTGATTCTGATATATATAAAAAAAAACCTCCTTTTTTAGAAGTCGGTTAAAAAGCGGTGACACGCGTTCTAATACAAATCGGGAAGTACATATTTTCTTTCTATCCTCTTTTATCTGATCGGTGCCTTAAATGCACCATCAGTAGGCACATGACTAGCAGAAATATGCATTTTCTCTTCTTTGTCGTTTCCTGAATACTGAGGATCACATACCCGCCTCCTAAGTTCTTCTCACTGACTGTTCTGGTCGAAAATGTCCCGACGCTTTTTCAATCGACGGATGCTTGATGGGGCACATAATAATGTGACATTATTCCGCAGGGCAACACGACAGAGGGCGAAGAAGGCAAGGGAGGCGGTAAGGCGCGTCGCTCTGCGCGGCGGCGCAACAGTCACAAGTCTGCCAGCAAGGACAAGGAAGACAAGCCGCGCCGCCCCAAGCGGCAGAGGCCCGACATCGACTTCTCTGTCAAGGTAAAGTTGGAAACACTTACGTGGCGTGGCGCGCCGGAAGCATATCGGTTTCATACATTTAGTAGGTTTAGAGACATATTTGTAGGTCGTGTCGTGTCGTGGCGCGTTCTGGCGTGGCGCTGACTGCTCTCCACCGATTGCGCCAGAGCGGTGGTGGGGGTTATGGCGCGACAAGGCCACAATAGGTAAATGTTTTTCTACACCACGTGGCTCGTGGCGCCAGCTTGCCGAAGAGAACATTATGCGCGTTTGAACGCTGCAAAGGTTCAATATGTCCTGTTCAGAAATAACGCCAGAGCGCCACGACACGACATAATAGTGTGCACGGTCAACGTCATGACAGCAAGTGCCACACCACGCCATGCCACGTTAG
This sequence comes from Xestia ashworthii, assembly GCA_950022955.1. NCBI lineage: Eukaryota > Metazoa > Arthropoda > Insecta > Lepidoptera > Noctuidae > Xestia > Xestia ashworthii. The sequence goes on along the minus strand of OX465570.1, from coordinate 11,449,943 downwards.
TGTGTTTCCCGCTTAACGCACATCCGCTTTAATACTGAAGCTCTTTAGCACCTGCCATCAGGCGAGTACCGCCAAACGTCAAAGAAAACCGCCACGTGAACAAATGATACCGGTGTCACACCTTGCAAGAAATATAAAGGGTGTAAAACACCTCTTAACGAAGTCGAAAGGCACTTGTTCTCCCTGTCATTGCGATCATTTTTTTGTTCTACACCATACCTGGGAACCTTCTGGTTACGGAGATATTGATATTCCCCAATATTATAACTATTTATTCAAAGTTACAACTTTTTCACAAGATTTTTTTTTAAATACAAGTTTTTATTTTAAGAATTTTACTTTAAATACCTCCACGAACCCCGTACTATTCAATCCATCCATCAGCACAATGTGTTGAGTGCGTTACATTGATTTATATCACTTAACCGTGATTTTTCACCCCAAAAAAAAGTTGTTTCCCAGCAATAATTTTTGCGTAAAGTTACTTAGTTTGATGTACAGAATGCTTGGTTGATGGCTTCGTGATGAGGTGATTTACACCCTGTATTAATATGGTAAATTTTATATTGGTTTATCACCATCATCATCATCATCATCATCATCCACAGCCTGAATTCACCCACCGGTTTTATATTGGTAACGGTCGGAATATTGATTCGTTGAAGTAAACTGAAAGGTTCTAATGGTGTTTTAGTAACTGATCCGTTTTGTTTTTTTTTATGCCGTTTTCCCACACAAAGACGTGAATTTTCTCAACAAAATTATCTCTTCAAATTAAAGTCTAAAGTTTGTAGACTACAATAATCCTGGTGTTGTTACAGATATCTAACATCAGTCCTAACACAAGAGTACGCGATCTGAAACAAGCGCTGTCTGAACGCGGAGTCAAGCCACAGATCATGGTCTGGAAGGTAAACTATCTATACAGAAGAAATCGACAGTTATCATGGGAGTGATTCGACCCCCGTCAGAATAAAGAAGTTTCGCTATATAACTTAATAATTCGATTGGCAAAAAAAATCCTCAAAAATATGCATCAAGTTAGTCAAAGTAGTTAGTGTCTACTGTTTTATACGACTTATTTTTGTGGTATCCTATTTAAAACAGCGTTAACATTGAGAGAGTTTTAATTTATTTAAAATTTTCAGGGATTCCGTGGCTTCTGTTATTTACATTTCTTCAAGCCAAGTCCACAAAAGGTGAGTTTTAAAATGTAATTTTCTTTAAAATCCTAATCAGTGATTCAGTTAATCAATCTTTAAATTATGAAACCTGAAAATCCCCCAAATATGATAAAACAAAGTCCTCCACCGCGTCAGTCGTGTCTGTTTGCGATAAACTCAAAAACGACAGCACCGATTTTCATGCAGTTTTTTCACCAATATATAGTGTTTCTCAAAGAATGTTTTAATGTGGAATTTGTACGCGGGCATTAGCTAGTATCGAATAAAAAAGTCATAATCTAGCAATGAAAATACAACTGTTGCTACCAGTTCTGCGACACTGGCTCACGGTAGCTACTACAGAAACCACGCGTTTAACGTTGTGAAGGGTCTGTTTATAGTTAGTATATTCGTTCCCAGGGCGAGGGCGACAGCGGGTCCAGCGTCAGCATGGACAGTGTGCTGACCGCGCTAGCGGAGATGTCGCTGGGCGGCAGTGGAGGCGCCGCGCCCGGCGAGGAGCCGCGTGACGACAAGCCGCGTCTGCTGTGTGTGGAGCCCGCGCCGCCACGCACTGCGCCCGCGCAGGCAGAGGTACTGTACCTGTGTCAGTGTGTACTAGCTGTAACAGTAGCGCCGCGCGACGACAAGCCGCGTCTGCTGTGTGTGGAGCCCGCGCCGCCACGCACTGCGCCCGCGCAGGCAGAGGTACTGTACCTGTGTCAGTGTGTACTAGCTGTAACAGTAGCGCCGCGCGACTACAAGCCGCGTCTGCTGTGTGTGGAGCCCGCGCCGCCACGCACTGCGCCCGCGCAGGCAGAGGTACTGTACCTGTGTCAGTGTGTACTAGCTGTAACAGTAGCGCCGCGTGACGACAAGCCGCGTCTGCTGTGTGTGGAGCCCGCGCCGCCACGCACTGCGCCCGCGCAGGCAGAGGTACTGTACCTGTGTCAGTGTGTACTAGCTGTAACAGTAGCGCCGCGCGACGACAAGCCGCGTCTGCTGTGTGTGGAGCCCGCGCCGCCACGCACTGCGCCCGCGCAGGCAGAGGTACTGTACCTGTGTCAGTGTGTACTAGCTGTAACAGTAGCGCCGCGCGACGACAAGCCGCGTCTGCTGTGTGTGGAGCCCGCGCCGCCACGCACTGCGCCCGCGCAGGCAGAGGTACTGTACCTGTGTCAGTGTGTACTAGCTGTAACAGTAGCGCCGCGTGACGACAAGCCGCGTCTGCTGTGTGTGGAGCCCGCGCCGCCACGCACTGCGCCCGCGCAGGCAGAGGTACTGTACCTGTGTCAGTGTGTACTAGCTGTAACAGTAGCGCCGCGCGACGACAAGCCGCGTCTGCTGTGTGTGGAGCCCGCGCCGCCACGCACTGCGCCCGCGCAGGCAGAGGTACTGTACCTGTGTCAGTGTGTACTAGCTGTAACAGTAGCGCCGCGCGACGACAAGCCGCGTCTGCTGTGTGTGGAGCCCGCGCCGCCACGCACTGCGCCCGCGCAGGCAGAGGTACTGTACCTGTGTCAGTGTGTACTAGCTGTAACAGTAGCGCCGCGCGACGACAAGCCGCGTCTGCTGTGTGTGGAGCCCGCGCCGCCACGCACTGCGCCCGCGCAGGCAGAGGTACTGTACCTGTGTCAGTGTGTACTAGCTGTAACAGTAGCGCCGCGCGACTACAAGCCGCGTCTGCTGTGTGTGGAGCCCGCGCCGCCACGCACTGCGCCCGCGCAGGCAGAGGTACTGTACCTGTGTCAGTGTGTACTAGCTGTAACAGTAGCGCCGCGTGACGACAAGCCGCGTCTGCTGTGTGTGGAGCCCGCGCCGCCACGCACTGCGCCCGCGCAGCCAGAGGTACTGTACCTGTGTCAGTGTGTACTAGCTGTAACAGTAGCGCCGCGCGACGACAAGCCGCGTCTGCTGTGTGTGGAGCCCGCGCCGCCACGCACTGCGCCCGCGCAGGCAGAGGTACTGTACCTGTGTCAGTGTGTACTAGCTGTAACAGTAGCGCCGCGCGACGACAAGCCGCGTCTGCTGTGTGTGGAGCCCGCGCCGCCACGCACTGCGCCCGCGCAGGCAGAGGTACTGTACCTGTGTCAGTGTGTACTAGCTGTAACAGTAGCGCCGCGCGACGACAAGCCGCGTCTGCTGTGTGTGGAGCCCGCGCCGCCACGCACTGCGCCCGCGCAGGCAGAGGTACTGTACCTGTGTCAGTGTGTACTAGCTGTAACAGTAGCGCCGCGCGACGACAAGCCGCGTCTGCTGTGTGTGGAGCCCGCGCCGCCACGCACTGCGCCCGCGCAGGCAGAGGTACTGTACCTGTGTCAGTGTGTACTAGCTGTAACAGTAGCGCCGCGCGACGACAAGCCGCGTCTGCTGTGTGTGGAGCCCGCGCCGCCACGCACTGCGCCCGCGCAGGCAGAGGTACTGTACCTGTGTCAGTGTGTACTAGCTGTAACAGTAGCGCCGCGCGACGACAAGTCGCGTCTGCTGTGTGTGGAGCCCGCGCCGCCACGCACTGCGCCCGCGCAGGCAGAGGTACTGTACCTGTGTCAGTGTGTACTAGCTGTAACAGTAGCGCCGCGCGACTACAAGCCGCGTCTGCTGTGTGTGGAGCCCGCGCCGCCACGCACTGCGCCCGCGCAGGCAGAGGTACTGTACCTGTGTCAGTGTGTACTAGCTGTAACAGTAGCGCCGCGTTGACGACAAGCCGCGTCTGCTGTGTGTGGAGCCCGCGCCGCCACGCACTGCGCCCGCGCAGGCAGAGGTACTGTACCTGTGTCAGTGTGTACTAGCTGTAACAGTAGCGCCGCGCGACGACAAGCCGCGTCTGCTGTGTGTGGAGCCCGCGCCGCCACGCACTGCGCCCGCGCAGGCAGAGGTACTGTACCTGTGTCAGTGTGTACTAGCTGTAACAGTAGCGCCGCGCGACGACAAGCCGCGTCTGCTGTGTGTGGAGCCCGCGCCGCCACGCACTGCGCCCGCGCAGGCAGAGGTACTGTACCTGTGTCAGTGTGTACTAGCTGTAACAGTAGCGCCGCGCGACGACAAGCCGCGTCTGCTGTGTGTGGAGCCCGCGCCGCCACGCACTGCGCCCGCGCAGGCAGAGGTACTGTACCTGTGTCAGTGTGTACTAGCTGTAACAGTAGCGCCGCGCGACGACAAGCCGCGTCTGCTGTGTGTGGAGCCCGCGCCGCCACGCACTGCGCCCGCGCAGGCAGAGGTACTGTACCTGTGTCAGTGTGTACTAGCTGTAACAGTAGCGCCGCGCGACTACAAGCCGCGTCTGCTGTGTGTGGAGCCCGCGCCGCCACGCACTGCGCCCGCGCAGGCAGAGGTACTGTACCTGTGTCAGTGTGTACTAGCTGTAACAGTAGCGCCGCGCGACTACAAGCCGCGTCTGCTGTGTGTGGAGCCCGCGCCGCCACGCACTGCGCCCGCGCAGGCAGAGGTACTGTACCTGTGTCAGTGTGTACTAGCTTTAACAGTAGCGCCGCGCGACGACAAGCCGCGTCTGCTGTGTGTGGAGCCCGCGCCGCCACGCACTGCGCCCGCGCAGGCAGAGGTACTGTACCTGTGTCAGTGTGTACTAGCTGTAACAGTAGCGCCGCGCGACTACAAGCCGCGTCTGCTGTGTGTGGAGCCCGCGCCGCCACGCACTGCGCCCGCGCAGGCAGAGGTACTGTACCTGTGTCAGTGTGTACTAGCTGTAACAGTAGCGCCGCGCGACTACAAGCCGCGTCTGCTGTGTGTGGAGCCCGCGCCGCCACGCACTGCGCCCGCGCAGGCAGAGGTACTGTACCTGTGTCAGTGTGTACTAGCTGTAACAGTAGCGCCGCGCGACGACAAGCCGCGTCTGCTGTGTGTGGAGCCCGCGCCGCCACGCACTGCGCCCGCGCAGGCAGAGGTACTGTACCTGTGTCAGTGTGTACTAGCTGTAACAGTAGCGCCGCGCGACGACAAGCCGCGTCTGCTGTGTGTGGAGCCCGCGCCGCCACGCACTGCGCCCGCGCAGGCAGAGGTACTGTACCTGTGTCAGTGTGTACTAGCTGTAACAGTAGCGCCGCGCGACGACAAGCCGCGTCTGCTGTGTGTGGAGCCCGCGCCGCCACGCACTGCGCCCGCGCAGGCAGAGGTACTGTACCTGTGTCAGTGTGTACTAGCTGTAACAGTAGCGCCGCGCGACGACAAGCCGCGTCTGCTGTGTGTGGAGCCCGCGCCGCCACGCACTGCGCCCGCGCAGGCAGAGGTACTGTACCTGTGTCAGTGTGTACTAGCTGTAACAGTAGCGCCGCGCGACGACAAGCCGCGTCTGCTGTGTGTGGAGCCCGCGCCGCCACGCACTGCGCCCGCGCAGGCAGAGGTACTGTACCTGTGTCAGTGTGTACTAGCTGTAACAGTAGCGCCGCGCGACTACAAGCCGCGTCTGCTGTGTGTGGAGCCCGCGCCGCCACGCACTGCGCCCGCGCAGGCAGAGGTACTGTACCTGTGTCAGTGTGTACTAGCTGTAACAGTAGCGCCGCGCGACTACAAGCCGCGTCTGCTGTGTGTGGAACCCGCGCCGCCACGCACTGCGCCCGCGCAGGCAGAGGTACTGTACCTGTGTCAGTGTGTACTAGCTGTAACAGTAGCGCCGCGCGACGACAAGCCGCGTCTGCTGTGTGTGGAGCCCGCGCCGCCACGCACTGCGCCCGCGCAGGCAGAGGTACTGTACCTGTGTCAGTGTGTACTAGCTGTAACAGTAGCGCCGCGCGACGACAAGCCGCGTCTGCTGTGTGTGGAGCCCGCGCCGCCACGCACTGCGCCCGCGCAGGCAGAGGTACTGTACCTGTGTCAGTGTGTACTAGCTGTAACAGTAGCGCCGCGCGACGACAAGCCGCGTCTGCTGTGTGTGGAGCCCGCGCCGCCACGCACTGCGCCCGCGCAGGCAGAGGTACTGTACCTGTGTCAGTGTGTACTAGCTGTAATAATACGACAAGCTATGTTGGATTCAATAAACATTCTTCTATATGAATATAGATTGTTTGCAGATCAAATTAGTAAAAATAGTTTTTCTCTTTTCAGGTTCATTGACTTCCCAAAGACGATGGACACCAACCTATATCTCTCGATATTTTGTTAACGACTACCTTATAATTATATCTAAAACACGCATATATCGTTGATCGCTTGGTTGCACACGGACTGACGGGTTCCCTGTCGCATTCCGACACTAATTTGTTTAACGTTAAGGTACATTTTTCTTTGCGCCGGCCCCAGTTAACGCTAGCGCGCGCTGTATACTGCATTTTTCTTATAGTTGCATCCATCACTATGGAATGTTTCGCCGCAGTGTCTTCTTGGAGTGTATACTTTGTTTTCAAGTAGTGTGCTACAAAACTGTTAATGTTTCCTCGTCTCGAGATCAGATTTTGTAGCTTCCTCTTGTTATTAATATGTTATAGTGTAGTAGGCAGCGCGTTCGCTGTAACCGAAGTAGATGCGAGAGGGTTCGATTTTAGTTTGTGTCGATTGTTCGGACGTGAGTTCGCTCGATGGTTTTTTGTTCTTGTTTGTATGGGCCGGCCTTTAGAGTGAGCTATACTTATACACTTAACGAAAATTATATCTTTTATGAATGTTTTAGTTGTCTCTAGTCTAATGTTAGCATGTAAATTGAACGTTGTTTCTATAATTGTTTATGGTTCCACGTTTATTCGTTGCAGATACATTTTAAGCATTCTTCCATAATAATATTACGAGAAAAAGAAGCTATATTTTTAGTATATAGTATAGATTGAACTAAAACTAAAAAGTTTATATTTAATATTGTAAGGTGCTTGTAAGAATGGAGCCCCGAACTTTGTTTAGAAATTAGTTTGGAGGATTTGATTAGTGTTAAGAGTATTTATTTTATTACGAATTTTGGGGCTCTGTTCTTTATCTAGTTGTATATTTGTGCCAACTTTGTTTGAATTAAATCCAACTTGTTCTATAAAATTTGGCGTAATTTAGATCTGTAGGCTGCATTTCGCAGCATTGAAACGTTTGTCTCGAAAATAATAATTAATAATATTACATTTAACATATCGAGTGGGAGGAAGTTGGTATAAATATTTTGAACCCTGTGTGGATGTCGAAAGTTACTTTTTCAGTATTAGGTTATCTGTAATTTAAGACTTGAAAAGTAATATATTATTGACATAATAAGATATATTTAAACTATATTTCTATTAGAGTTAGCGAACTAGATGTTCGCGCCGCATTGGTCTCCTTTAGCATAAAAGAAAATTGTATTTTATATAGAAAGAGGAACTTTATTGATGTATTTTTCGAAATTTTTAGTTATATCGGGTTGCATAATATTAAATAGCTTTGTCGATTACATTTACAGGCATTTCTCGTAACTGATAGCGTCTGTACACTTGCGCACACAAATGTTTGTGTGCTTTCGTTATTCCTCACTTTGCAAGTTTAATAAGCACTATATAAAAAATATATATTTATGTATATAATAACTTGTTAACACAACGCTATTTACTAGTTTATTTTGTAATTTTATAACGTTGGGTAGCAAGCATGGATGAGCGTTTTTTTTGTTTTGTATTTTTTTTTAATAAATTTATTAAACTCTTTATTTTCTGGCTTTTTATTTTTAATTTGCAACGCTTGAATAGTTTGTTCTTGTTTATAATACTATGCAATAATGGATCCAGATAGGTAGCTAGTTTGGATTACTATATGAATATTAAAATTTATTACAAGTAAACCGAAGTCGTCCGCGACGGCAATATTGCAACGACACGACTTTCATTGTACAGACGCCAGCGCATCAAGCTACTCATACTGTTATATTTCTCCAATAAATCTTGAACCTAATACTTTAACGATGAAGTTGAAGATCTATCGGAGATAATTTGACTGATTTTTAGCTTGATGTGCCCTGTACTATGAAATCGGCAACAGGCAATGTCATCTGCGGGTAAAAGAGACTGTTATTAGTATTGCCTTTAATTATAAAAGACAACTTAAATTCAACGCAACGCGTTTATCGTGGATGCGCGAGCACCGAATTTTATGTCCGTGACTACCAACGCCAATCGCTTCCATATTTGGTCAGTAATTTGTACTCAATTGGTACCAATTAGCACTCTAACAACAAAATTGGTACCTTAGCAATTTTCGAGAAAATCGACTTTGAAGGTGGTGAGGCTTACCCGTAACAAACAGCTCAGCTAATACCATTGACAATGACAACTTAATTTGGTCGGGTTTTACACGGAGATTTAGTATGGAAAAGTAATGAAAGCTAATTTCTCTTAAAATACAACACTTGGGAATCTGAATTTTGTTGTTCGATTACTAATTGGTACCAATTGAGTACAAATTATTGACCAAATATGGAAGCGATTGGCGTTGGTGGTCCGGCGGTAGTCACGGACATCCCAATTTTATGATTTAAGACAATGCTGGTACAGTCCTTTATTCAGTGATGTCAAAGTGCGCGAGGATTTTTCCGCTAGGTGGAAACGGGCCCCTCCGAAAGCGTTTTCATCGAGATACAAAGAAATCACTCCGTTCTTGTGTCGCTGCGGTTTGTCATGGCTTTGCCGCTGCAGTTGGCGGTTATGGGTTGCCTTCGAATATGTACCTTGATAGTCGTTTAAATTCTAAAACTTAATGTTGTGATTGTATGTCCTTAAACATTTCGTCGCTTAGAGGTTGAGGGTAAATTAAATTCTATTTTTCTAGCCGATTTACTGTTTTATTGATAACTAGCCGACCCGACTGACGTTGTCCTGACAACTATGAATATTGAATTCGAATTGACTTACTAACTACCTACTACAATTTTTCTTTCAAAAGAACCTTCTGACAATAACAAACTCAACAAAAATAAAAAGACTTGGTCCAACCGTTCACGCGTGATGGCATGACCAAGGGAAATAGGGATTCATTTGTACACTAGCTGAACCACGCAACTTCGTCTGCGTCACATAAAAGAGATAATGACCTTAGATTGATTTAGTTCTTTAACACCGACTTCTGAAGCTAGTTATTATTCAATAGGAAATGATAATGGTTCCGGAAAACAAATTTATCTCCAGCGATATGTGGCCGACTATAATTCAGGTACTACAGTCACTATTTACTACCCTTATTCATTTTTTTTTTGTTAATTCGGTTTTATTTTTTGCAAAAGATTAATTTTTCACTTTTTAGTGGCCAAATATCAGAATTTGTCGGTCACTGGTTCAAAAGATAAAGGGTGTAAAACACCTCTTCACGAAGCCGAATGGCAATTGTTCTCCCCATCATTGCGATATTTTTTTTGTTTTACACCATACCTGGGAACCTTCTAGTTACGGAGATATTGGGGGTCAAAGTTCCAACTTTTTGACGAGTTTTTTTTAAATACAAGTTTTTTTTGTAAGATTTTTACTTTAACCACCTCCAAGACCCCCGTACTATTCAATCCATCCATCAGCACAATGTTTTAAGTGCGTTGCATTGAGTTTTACCACAAAACATGATTTTTGACCCCAAAAAAAAAAGTCGTTTCCCAGCAATAATTTTTACGTAAAGTTACTTAGTTTGATGTACAGAATGCGTGGTTAATGGATTCGTGATGAGGTGGTTTACACCCTGTATAACGGTTTATAGGTGGCCGATCTGGAGAGAGTGCCCAGCTTGGCCACATTTATATCTCAAAAACTAGGGCACCTAGCGAAGATCTGTTTTCTCCCATATTTATTCGCAATTTCTCGGATCTGATGATGGAATCCTGGAGAAATAGAGAGAACTCTTCAAATTTTATAGGCACACATGAAGCGATTTGGGTAGTTTTCGGAAAAAATCTTTCTCCGCTCCTATTGGTTGTAGCGTGATGTTATATAGCTTACTAGCTTCTGCCCGGAAAAAATCTTTCTCCGCTCCTATTGGTTGTAGCGTGATGTTATATAGCTTACTAGCTTCTGCCCGGAATAAATCTTTCTCCGCTCCTATTGGTTGTAGCGTGATGTTATATAGCTTACTAGCTTCTGCCCGGAAAAAATCTTTCTCCGCTCCTATTGGTTGTAGCGTGATGTTATATAGCTTACTAGCTTCTGCCCGGAAAAAATCTTTCTCCGCTCCTATTGGTTGTAGCGTGATATTATATAGCTTACTAGCTTCTGCCCGGAAAAAATCTTTCTCCGCTCCTATTGGTTGTAGCGTGATGTTATATAGCTTACTAGCTTCTGCCCGCGACTTCGTTCTCGTGAATTCCCGCTTGCAACATTTCTTATTGCTGCTCCGCTCCTATTGGTCATAGCGTGATGTTATATAACCTATAGCCTTCCTCGATAAGGACTATCCAACGCAAAAATAATTTTTCAATTCGAACCGCTAGTTCCTGAGATTAGCGCGTTCAACCGAACAAACTCTTCTGCTTTATAATATTAGTATAGATAACCTCCCTCGGTAAATGGACTATCCAACAAAAAACGATTTTTTCAATTTCAATCAGTATTTCCTGAGATTAGTGCGTTCAAACAAACAAACTCTTCAGCTTTATAATACTCGTAGATATACCTAGATCGCAAAATACTTCCCAGTATAACATTTTCAATATTAAATATATCTATGGTTTAAATACAAACACACAAGCGATGTAAGACAACGTTTGACGACAAGCTATAGTTCAAACAAAATGTTAACCCATGTCGGTGTAGTACTTGTTCACGTAAGAACGCGCGGGCGCGGGCGCGGAGACCTGTCGAGTTCATGTTCACATTGGCCGCCAAGCGTTTGCGCGAGTCCGTTTCTAGCGACAAGTTCATACTGGTTGAACTTACTCAGGTAATCGCGCGCTCCACCGCTAGTTCGACGTGAACACACACAAACATCAACATTTTCAGCGAGATAGGTATCGGCGATTATGTATTTTTTCACCGTTTCAATGGCGCGCCCATGGCGTATTAGTCTTATAGCTCCTGAAATATAAACCTAGTATTTTTTGTTTTATTTTTACAAGTTTTGACAAATTCAAATCTGGGTTTTACAAAAAACTTCAGACGTCTGCGTTGCTTTTTCAGCGAGATTTCGGCGAAAATGTGTTTTTCACCGTTTCAATGACGCGGCCATGGCGTATTAGTCTTACAGCTCCTAAAATATAGGCCCAGGATTTTTTTTTACATTTTTACATTTTTTTTCCAAATTCAATACTTACCAATAGGTCTCTGCAATTTTAAAGATCTCCGTGGCCGCGCGGTTCGGAGCGTTTATGGCGCGGCCACGTTCAAACCCTTATAACTTTTTAACCAAAGCCTTGACAAATTTATGGTTTTTGGAGTCGACTTTTACAATTTTTTACAAAATCTTGGCATACTTTTTTTTAAAAAAACGTTATGGCCGCGCCAGCGTAACGGACACGAACTCGTGAAGCAACCAATGTTCGGTTGTAATCTAGTTAATGTTAAATGTTTCCAGTTTAGTCACTTTAGCCAAGAAAACCCCAGCCTCGCTTAAAAAACCTTTTTTGCAAAAAATAAAACCGACTTCAAAAAAAAAACAAAAAAAGTGAAAAATAACTTTAGCTTCTGAAGTCGGTGACCTTTGTTTGATTGATTTATTTTTTTTGTCACCGACTTCAGAAGCTAAAGTTATTTTTCACTTTTTTTGTTTTTTTTTTGAAGTCGGTTTTATTTTTTGCAAAAAAAGTTTTTATTTTTCATTATTTAGTAGTTCACATGTACTTGATATACATGGAAAGTGCATACCGTTACAATTACAACAAGCCCAAACACGACTAGGATACATTGTCTCATTATGGAGTTCCGTGACTCTTGGCTTCATCATCAGATCTGATGGTAGAATGGTTCTTATCGAACGCAAATGCTTCACTTGTTGTAGGAAATAGGTACCAAAATCGCAACACGGTATCATATAAAATTTGAAGAGTTCCCTCGATTTCGCCAAGATTCCATCATCAGATCCCGACTTGGCGGCTATGGGACCATTTGGAAAGAATACCCTTTCCAACAAAAATAGAATTTTTCAAATCGGTTGGCAAGCGACGGAGTTATGCCCGAACAAACATAAAAAAAAAAAAAAAAATAGAAACATCCGAATTGAGAACCTCCTCCTTTTTTAGAAGTCAGTTAAAAATGAACTTTACTGGCAAGTAATAAAAATTAAGAAGGGGTTCCGTTAAAACTCCGCAAAAAACTTTCGAATGTTCCTATCGAGCTTGTGGGGGCGAGGTTCTTTTACAAAGATATTATGATTGACGGCTGTCTATCTGTACGGCTGTGTATGTTCGATGTAGGGTTGCCATCCGTCCTTCATTTGTAGTCCGGGTTTAAAAATTTTAAAGCTCATTGCACCGTCTGGTACATTCAAAGTGGTGATAAAAATGACTACTTAAGTAAAAATTTTAAGGACTGAAAATAAATAAAAGGCGATTTAACACCTGTTTTGTATTACACTGACTATGTTTAAAACCTGTGGACATGTCCAGGTTCTGGGCTCTATTATCCGGGGTTTTCACGTGTCTTGTCCAGGGTTGCCAAATTTTTGCTATCGATCGATCAACCCTAGTTCGATGACTAATTTCGGTTGTGAATATGGATGTTTGAACTAACTGAACGGATGTCGATGAAATTTTGCACACAGTTTTCGCAGTTTATAACCTGAATTAAAATATCTTTTTATCCCGGTAGTAAGATCCCATGTGACAATTACCAAATTTCAAGCGGGCGAAGCTGCTGGCAGAAGCTAGTTATGTAGTCATTGATCAACTGACTGAAAAAAATAGTTACATAATTGACCCAATTGACAACAACATACCTACCTTCTAATGGTACCTAATTAACAACTTATAACATGTTTAAAAAACACTACCTGTGTGATCGTATCAATACATATAAATAAAGTGACATGTTCCACCCTATCTGATGGTGCACGCGATTTTAACAATACAATAAATATGGCAAGGGAAAACTACCTACAGCTCATTTTGAAGTCATTGATGAAGTTGCCATTATGATTCCTATTCTATTGATCTTTTTGCTAAGGTTTTGTTCTGGTCAAGAGCCTCCTGGAATGGTAAGTTTTATTTTTTTGAGTCTTAATGACTGCGTCTGGTTTTAGGACATTTTTTTTTATTAGGAACCCTCAGGACTGTATAAAGGGTAGGCAGAACTTTGTCAATGTGACAACAGTTGGGGGTGGCTTACGTCCAGCTGTGGACAACTTTCGGCTTAAATGATAATCATGAGGCAAAAGTTTTACGCCTCCTTTTAATTTTCACAGTACCTACCAATACATAAACACTTAACAACTTGAAAAAGTGTTTTTCTCCTACTGTTCTGATTTAAATTTTGTGTGAATAGTATCTGGAACTCATATTTTGTTAAATACATCCTATTTCCAAGTTACTATCGTTGTTTCTCGCGGAAATTACTTTTAAAGGAGATCACCCAGCCTCCATACACTTTTGGGCTACCTATTTTCAGAAGTGCCCATCCTAACTTATAGAGCTCAGACCTAGTCACTCAACTCATTGCAAAAGTTCCGCATTGGGGTACCTATGCCAAAGAGCGACGGAGCGCAGCATCTCAGAAATTTTGTGGTTGAATAACTTATCGGTGAATTATTGACTGTGATAATAAAACATGTTCATTATGTTATGCTCTATCCAAATAATAAGTTTATTTTGGTTGGCACTTAAACGTGCCTGACCTGGTAGTTGAACCCAGGACCTTAAGGGGCCGGCGGAGCATGCGTCTTTCATACAAACGTAATACCAAAATAATTTGTGAATCAAACATATTCTTAAGGTGGTGTGTATTTATTACGATTGAGTTACAGAATATCTATGTTCCCAAATACATATTTTGAAAGGATAATGATATAAAGTCGAGATATGAGGAATTTAAAATTCCTATAGAAAATTTATTTTTCCCATAATTCTTGTATAAATCAATGTACATTCAAAATATATATTTGGGAACCTAGATATTGTGTAAATCAATCGAAATAAACACACAATATCTTAAGAATATGTTTGATCTACAAATTATTTTGGTATTACGTTTGTATGAACGACGCATGCTCCGCCGGCCCCTTAAGCTCAAGCTTGCGAACACTAGACCAACGAGGTAGTCAGAACCAGTTAGGTACACATAATACTTATATCTTGCTCCTAACTAAATTGCTTTAACAAAATTCTTTTCCAAAGACCTATAGGATGAACATGGACTCTCAAATAGAATGTTGTGACGAAGAGAGCAAATTATACATGGATACATCAGAAGTGTTCGTGGGACGATACAACGAGACCACCGCCTACATGTACGGACTTACTAAGATGATGCGACCCTTCGGAGCTAATACGATGGTGAGATTTGATATCATTTTTTGAAGCTATAAATCCGACTAGAATACCGATTTTCATAATTCTGAATGGTTCAAAATCCCGAATGTATCAACTCCGATTTAGCAATAACCATAATTTCATAATTCCTAAATTTCAAAATCCTTTTTTTTTTTTTTTAGGATGGGAAATTCTCCCACTCTGGGCGGAGCGGGAGGGAGTGTCAGACTTTTACTGACTAAAACCCATCCATGTTCCTTCCTCGCCCTTTATGTTCCGGGGCCGCGGTATCTCTTTCGAACAGGCCCGCAACCCCAGCAGGCTTCGGCCCTTACGGGCCCCTTCTATGTGCTGACATCTCTTTGAGGCGCGCGTGGAACACGAACGCGCCGTCGACACGGCCTGTCGACGGACGGACGGCTAGCTAGCCCACAGCCCATAGCTAACCGTCCACAGGCCCGCATCTACGGTGGAATTTCAATATCCTAACGTTTATAATTACTATTCTCAAAATACCGAGTTTCATTAGATCGAATAATAAAAAGTCCGACTTAATAATAATTTAAAACAACATCATAAATACGAATTTCGATTATTAAAATACCGATGAATACAATTCCGAAATAAAAACGCCTTGTAAAACTGAAAAGCATGACAAATAAACACATAATTGCTCGTCAGAGAGAAGTAGAATATTATGTTTAGTATGAGGAGGTAGAATTAAATAACTAATGACGAATGTGTTTTCCTACTCATCATTGCATAGATTGTTTACAGTTATTATCTTTGTGTACATATCCTATAAAGTAATTAATTAGGTATCATACTGGTAAAAATATTTTGTTTCCCTGGTCACAATTCTAACCTAACCTAACCGAAGCGATTCATCAATAATACAAGGAATTTGCAGCATGCATGCAGGCATGCAGCTTGCAAACAAGCACGCAACATGCAAGCAAGCACGCAACATGCAAGCAAGCACGCAACATGCAACATGCAAGCAGGCATGCAGCAAGTAAGCAGACATGCAACATGCAGCAAGCATTGTTTCCGTCACGGCTCTGGCGCTGCGGAGTTTAGGCGGCCCCACGCGAGCTTGTCATCGCAGATGGTTTTAACGCTCACAACCGCAGCTTCGGCTTGCTGGCCGGCTTAGCCAGCTATACTCAGCCGCGGTGGCGGGCCTTCAAACCACCGTGAGCTTTAAGACCATCTGCGACGATAAGCTTGCGTGGGGTCGTCCAAACCCCGCATCGCCGAAGCCGCGACAGAAACAATGCTCGCTGCATGTTGCATGCCTGCTTGCTTGCTGCTTGCCTGCTTACATGCTGCATGCTTTTTTGCATGTTGCATGTCTGCTTGCATGTTGCATGCCTGCTTGCATGTTGCATGCCTGCTTGCATGTTGCATGCCTGCTTGCATGTTGCATGCCCGCTTGCATGTTGCATGCCTGCTTGCATGATGCATGTCTTTTTGCACACTGCATATTTGCTTGCATGCTGCAAATCCCCTGGTTAGAACTGTGACAGTTTAAGCGCGAAGGCGTGTTTATTTGTCGTGTTATTCAGTTTTACAAGGCATTTTTATTTAGGAATTGTATTAATCGGTATTTCGTATTTTTGATGTTTCGAATTATCATTAAATCGGACTTTTTGATATTCGATCTATTGAAACTCGGTATTTTGAAAATAGTAATTATAAAAGTTAGGAATATTGAAATTTAGGAATTATGAAAATAGGATTAATGATAAATCGGAGTTGAGACCTTCGGAATTTTGAACCATTCGGAATTATGAAAATTGGTATTTTGAAATACGGGTTTCTGACTTTCGGAATAAAGTTTTTCGTATTTCGCGCCCAGAAAGTGCCACTCCTGTGTGGTACAAAGAGTGCATCTTTCACTTCTTACCCATCGTGTTGCTCAACTTTAAACTAAACGAGCTTAAATTGAATGCTGCAAGGTAGCCCGCGAAATTCAAGTTTTCTTACGTTTCTTGCAATTTGCAATTATTTCATGAAAAATTCAATCGACTTTCATTAACTTAAAAAAAAATACAAAAAAAATACAAAATCTTTATTTTATAACCAAAAAGTTTTACATTAGTTGGTGATTGGAGCCTCCTTTTAGGCAAGTAATGCCTGTGTTAGGAGACTCCGCTCTTCAACAGCAAAATTCAATTTATTTGGTTCCTTAGATATAAACATTGTTTGTGTGTGTGGGTGTGTGTGTGTGTGGGTGTATGTGTGGGTGTGTGTGTGTGTGTGTGGGTGTGTGTGAGTGTTTCATTTTGTGTGTTGCAATAGTGCCTCAGTGTCTGCGTAATTTAGTGCCTTTATCCAGATTGTTAGAATTTTTTTGCACTCGTGTAATTGTTTATTGTGTCCATATATATATTTATTTATTCTGTTATAAAGTTGACATGATAGCTTATTGTACTGAATGGCAGCAAATTTTGTTTTAGTTTGAGGAACCTGTGCTATGAGATCTTTCCGTCTTTTCGATATTGCAGTTTTGTCATATGATAGATTCTTATGTTTTTTAAGAACGGTATTTAAAATGTATAGCTTTCTTACAGAAAGTAGTCCACTATCTTGATAGAGGCTTTCAGTAGGGTATGTAATTTTTTTGAAATACATTATTTTTATTACAGCACGTTGTCCTCGTTCAACATGTATAAACTTCGATTTTGCTGCACCGCCCCATATTGTGATACAGTAGGCTATAACAGATTGTGCTAGAGATATATATATTTCATTTAATAAATTTCTGTGTGAGCCTGATTTCTTATTTATATTTATGGGCGCAATATATCTCAATGTTTTAAAAATCCACCCTAATTTTCTAATTCTTCCTGTGACATGTTCAATATGAGAGTACCGTGACAATCTGTGATCAATAATTACACCTAGATATTTTGTTTCCAGAACTTTTTTAATTAAGGGACAGTCGCAGTTGTTATTGTTACCTTTATCACAAGAGTGTACTTTAATGTTGAATACTCCATCTGGTTGTGTATTTTTATATATGGAGAAGCATATAAAATTGGTTTTCGCAGTATTTAACGTGAGAAGGTTGTTACCGAGCCAAGTCGCAATTTGGAACATTCCTGTCTCCGTTTTAATTTTAACATCGGACCAACTGTGCCCATGGAAGACAACAGCAGTGTCATCGGCGTACGAGAATATATTTGCGTTTTCCACTTTTAGGTTACCTACATAGATCGTTAATGTAGGCTAGAAATAATGTGGGACCCAGAACACTACCCTGCGGCACTCCGAACGACACATCACTATCATCACTAATATACCCTCCAATCTTTACCCTCTGTTTCCTGTTTGTGAGATAGTCTATAAAAAAATTGAGAGGAGTTCCCCTTATTCCAAGTTTCTCCAGTTTGGCCACAAGGGTGGGAACGGAAACGGTGTCAAAAGCTTTTTTTAGGTCTAGAAATACCGTCAAGCATTTCTTCCCTCTGTCTAAATGATCGGTTACTAGCGAGGTGAGGGCACCAACTGCATCCTCGGTGGAAACTCCCTGCCTAAAGCCAAATTGTGTTGAAGATATAATTTTAAATTTATTGAAATAATTTACTAATCTAGTGTTGGTTAATTTTTCTATTACTTTAGACAGGGCTGGCAATACCGAGATAGGTCTATAATTATTGACATCGCTTCCGATCCCTCCCTTGTGGACTGGAGTAATAACAGATTGTTTCAGGGGGCCTGGGAATACTCCGTTTTTGAAACAGAGGTTAGCTAGGTGGGCAATAACAGGGGCGAGTTCTTTATTACAGTATTTTATGAATTTTGTAGAAATACCACCCCAACCAGGGGCACTATCCGGCTTCAAGTTCCTTATGATTTCCTCTACTTCCTCTGTGTCAGTATTTAATAGCACGAATGAATTTATTTGTGTATGTATATTATTTTGTTGGACATCTGAACTGTTATTATTTCTAGGTTTTATTTGTTGGGCTAATTCTTTTCCGATATTCGCGAAATAGCTATTAACGTAGTTTACTGACTCAGTCGCAGTAGGCTTGATATTTAGTAATTCTGTACTTTGATTTTTTGTTTTGTTGGTATAAGTAATTGATTTTATATTTTTCCATAATAATTTTGTGTTGGCGACTGAGTTAGCCAGCAAATCTCTTTCGTACTTTCTTTTAATTTTTTTAATAAGGTTGTTACAGTGTTTTCTACATCGGCTATATGTGATTTTCAGAATTTCGTTATGTGGGTCAGCCCGTGAGTTTTTTTGTAATTTATTACGATTCTTAATACAGCGGACTATTCCCGGGGTTATCCACGGTTTGATGATGCGTTTGTTGTTGGGAATTTTTCTTATTGTAGTATTATTCCTGATAGTTTCAGTAAGTTTTTCTATAAGTCCATCGATTAAAGCATTAGGATCATTGCAGAACATCAATTCGTGTATATTTTTTTCTTGTAAATAATTTAGTGCTTGTTCAAAGTTCAAGGTGGTAACGCTTTTATGGATAATTTCATTATTTTTTGTTTTCGATAGTGATAGAAATGTAGTAAAATGATCTGTGATCGAAGTCCGCAAAATAGCGATTGATGCACATACTTTTTTCGCGTTGATTCGTAGCATGAAATGGTCCAGGCAGTTTTGTTCTCTGGTAGGTAATGTATGACCTGGTAATATGCCATAGGTTGACAGGGTGTTAAGGTAATTGAGGCGGTTATTTTGCTCATTAGGTGCCTAACTTGGAGGGTTATATTGCTGATTTTGTTGATGATTATTGTGCAGACTGGGCACACTTGTGTACTGGGTTGGTGGAGAATAAAACCACTAGTTGCTTCTTTCTTCTATATTTGGAGAGTGTTCGACTGGCTGGCTTTTATACAAAAATTGTTTAGTGATTAACCAATCAGAATCTAATTCGAATTTACAAAAAAATGCGGGAATACCTAAAATCCAATCAGAACAAGGCAAAAACGCGCGAAAACATTGTGCACATTACCTTAAGTACTGCGAAACTTTACCGTAATGAAAACCGCGTAACAATATTTACGTTTTTAACTAACTTTTTCTATGTAAACGTATATAAAACTATGTATTTATCACGAACTATCATATAAAAATATAAAATCAACAAAAACATTCCATAATAAAACTTATATATCCTAACACTAAGTCTATCAAAAAACTAAGTTTATAATCACTTTTTAACTGTATTTAAGTGTCTATGTATCACTATCACATTATGTACTGTCCTATCAGAGTCTATTTAGAACTTTGCACCATTTCCCGTTGTCCCGCACAGTTATAACTCGGTAAATATATACGTCTTACAGCCGCTAATTATATTTTAATCAACATACAACCTAGCACCGGTCTGCAGATTGCAAAAAAACGTCCAAACATTTTAATTTCGCGGGCTACCTTGGAGCATTCACCTTAAAGAATCTTCGAAAACAACGGAGAGATATCTTGGTAGGCCGCATAAAGTATTAAACTGTGACATCTAAATCAATAGTTTTTCAGGTGCAAATTATTTTGCAAAGAGAAGTATCTGGGACCTACGAGACAATGATAACGCATGAGATTTGCGATATTTGCGATGAGGTGGCAAAGGGGAAAGAAAGCGACTATCATGACTATATGAGATACTTAACGATTCCTGAACAATGTCCTTTTGAAGCGGTATGTATACAAGCAAGCGTCTTATTATTCTTTTACACCTCATTATTTTTATTTCCAAAGGCTGCAGGTTTCCACTAAACATATGTACAACAACAACATTTTTATACAAGTGGAGAAAGTTTGTTATTGTATTCCGAGGTGGAATTAACACACGAGCCGTAGGCGAGGGTGTTTTTGAGCCAAGAAAGCTGACAATGCCTGTTTCACTGGTTTTACTAAACCTTATAAATTGTAAAATGATCTTCCGAACACTCGACCTTCACTATATTGATTCTCCTACACAGGGCGACTATCCAGTCAATAACTTCATAATCGACACCGAAGATATGCCACTGAATAGCAACACTGCAGGCAGATACCAAGCCTTCATGAATTTTTACAATAATCCAGAGCAAGACTGCATGACTACCAAGGAATTAATGTTTTGCTTAACTGTAAAGTTTCTTATTGAAATGGCCTAAAATTAGAAGCAATTTAAATTAGCTCTGGTAAGTTCTACCTACGCGTAAATAATGTAATCAATTTGTGATGTTATTGTGTAAAGTTAAGAGTTTTGACAAATATAAACTGTATACGTAGTAAATACAAGAAAACGTGTTTATTATTTCTATCATCATCTGCTTAGCCTATTCAGGTATATGTTGGCTTCCAGTTCAACCGGGATGCGGAGTTGACATGGTCACAGCAAGTGCTGTGTACCTATTATTATCCCTATAGGTATAGGTACCTATATCAAGTGTATCTCAAGAGTATGGATAGCAAGTCCTCTTGTACAGTTGGACCTACCATCCGAATATCATTGAAGGACTTGCCCGAGGTGCTGTTGGCTGAAGCATCGTAAACTACGCGGAGTTTTGTGGTAGAGCTAGACTCGCGTACAACACCGTGATGAGGGAAAAAAAAATTAAATTCTGATGGATTTGGTTGTGAATATTCTGTCATGTGATGAAGGTCAATATATTCTTGCATAAATTGTAAAAATCTGTTTTTAAATGTGGAGTCCCGCTCAAATCTACGCTCTAGGGAGAGGAAACGACGCTTTGCCATCGCATAAGAGTCACCATACCGCGCGGTAACGCGCAGTGACTAATATAAATAAAAAATTAAACTTAAATGACACTCCTAGCAAAACACTTGGCCTATACTGGGACTGTAAAACAGACAGACTATTTTTTTCAATAGATTCAAAACAAATTTCAAAAATTACAAAGCGAAATATTTTGTCTTTAATAAGTCAGGTGTTTGATCCTCTCGGCCTCGTCGGGCCATACATAGTTCAGGCCAAACTTATGCTACAGCAACTGTGGATTCTCACAATTCCTTAGTTCTTACAGTCACTTCCAGAGCTCAACTCAGTTCATATTCCTCGTTGGGTATCCTGACAATGCTTCTTCGATTGACAGCACACTTTCACAGACGCCTCTGAACGCGCCTATGGCGCCTGTATTTATGTTAGAACGGTAGCAGTTGACGGAACAGTTTGCGTTCGCCTTTTAGCTTCCAAGAACAGGGTTGCCCCTTTAAAGCCCACAACCATACCAAGGTTGGAGTTGTGAGGTGCCTTACTGAGAACAGGTGGCGTACCATGACGTCTTATAGCATGATTGTTTTAATCTTATTCCAGAGTGAGAAAGAGATGGCGCTAGACGTTCTCTGTAGCTCCGTCTCTTTTCCACACTGGAATGACGTTAAAACAATCCTGCTGTAAGACGTCATGGTTACCCCGCAAGACTTTTTCTGAAGGTGCGTAAATCACTCACCCACTGTTACTTTTGGTGTGATTCGACGATTGTGCTCGGATGGCTGTCTACATTGCCAGGACGTCATAAATTTCTCAATTTCAGCAGTATTTGGTGAAGACTTCTATAAACAATGCATTGGTAAGAAGTCAGCTCGAATGTAACGCAATCATATGGGCTTCGCATGAAGCTAAATACAGTCTCATGCTGGAGCGTACACAAAATAAATTTTCTAGGTTTCTGTACTTAAGGTTGTATGGTGTATATCCATTTTATCCATTGATGTATCCAACCTTGTTTGTTATAGGCATGGTAGGATACAATAAATTGGAAACAAGGAGGGACATAGCTCTTGCTACCTATATTTTTAAATTATTGTGTGGCAAGACTTCAAACTCAGGTATATTAAAAGAAATAAACCTGTGTGTGCCCGACAATCATGTATTGCGAAGGCGATGGCCACGTCTATTGGCGGTTCCCAGTAGTAGGACCAATCTACTGAGTAAAGCCCCTATAACGCGTACCTTGCGTATACATAATGACGTAGCAGACAGCATAGATCTTTTTACTTGTTCTCTGGGTGAGTTCACAAAAGTCACTATGTACAGAATATGTTACGATAAAATACTGTAATTATAGCCACACTATTGAATTAGGACAATCCTGTAATGATAGTGATGATGAGTGAATAAATAAATAAATAAAATAACACGTGAAAAATTTCCAAAAAATCTTATAATTTTGATTTCTCCAAAACGCTCCACTTTGGACCACAGACACGACAGACACAATGTAAAAATCATTATTGAATAAATGAATTTAATTGAATTGACCCAAAGTTCTTTATTATCTGCAATCGCACGCCACTTTCTCGATTCTCGATTCTCGTCACCTCATAACCAGTTGCTACCGGCCCCCTCTGAAGACCGTCGCTCCACCATGCTGTGCTTATACGCTCCCACCTTACGCTTGCCGATTCGCGGTCTCCATTCAAAAACAAATCTACCGCAACGGTCTAAATTCTACGGCTTATGGCCGGCCCATTCAGTGGCGGATTATCTCTAAGGCAAACTAGGCGCGTGGTTTCAAAAAGGCGCGCGTGGATTTTCTGAAAGAAAAAGGCTAGTCAGATGATGATAGTCCTTTCAGAGATATCGATTCCTATATAATTTATTTATTTTATTTTCCGCGGTATTTGAGCGGTATTTGCGTAAGGCGCCTCTAAAAATGGGAAAGCCCCTGGTGAGAATGGGATAACGACTTAGCTTCTGAAAGCAGGAGGAATTCATCTATAGGGAGAGCTTCGGAGGCTTTTCTACTCGCTCCTGTTCTCTGGGAGAACTTTAGAAGCATATAGAAGGAACGTGGTTGTTTCCTTTAAAAAAAGAAACAATACCCTATCAAAGAATTACAGATCCAGTTAGCTCCTTAGCTACGTGTTTAAGATGTTTGCAAAAGTAGTGACGAATCGTCTAGCGCGAAGACTCGACGACTTCTAGCCTCCGAAGCAAGCCGGGTTTCGAGGAGGATACAGCACCACAGACCACGTAGTGCGGCAGATTATACAAAAGTCTGAAGGTTTTAATTGGCTCTGACAGAAGGCAGCCTCTCTTCTTACCTCTGGGGGGGCTGTAGAGCAGAGAGGCTATGTCAGTCCCACGCGGTGGATGGAAGATTGGTTAGGTTGCTAAGTTCACGGGCAGCGAGCAAAAATAAACAAACAAAATCACGTAGTACAATACTTATCATTGTCTAGTGAAGAAAACTAGAAGTTACATAATACTCGTATGATTAACATTCAAATAAGGGATATAGAAAATCAGCTAAGCAGACATGTTGTGTCCGGGGTTGCGGGACTGTTCGAAAGAGATACCGTGGCCCCGGAACGTAAAGGGCGAGAAAGGAACACTCCCTCCCGCTCCGCCCAGAGTGGGACAAGTCATTTGATGATTTCCCATCCGAAAAAAAAGGGCATGTGTGGGCAATTCAGAACGGTTTTAGAGAGTCGAGTAATGTCAGTGTAAAGCAACACAGATATAAAGCATGGATTTATGAATACATTCTGACCATAACCTCAGTCTGATAGACAAGTTGAATGGTGTGGTGCAGGGGCCACTCCTGCAAGCAGATGTAGAGCAGCTAATGGTTTGGTCTGGTTTGAGGCAGCCAGTGATTATTCGGCATGTTTCGTTTAGAGCTGCATCTACTTCTCGGGCATGAGCGGATCGATACCAATACATATTTATTCTACTATGTGTGATGAATACTCGACAAGAATTTGTGTGACACCATCATACCACAACTAAAAACGGTGAAATAAAGGGTGTAGTCGGTGGCACAAAATTGATAAAAAAACTAAACTCCCAACTCTTTAGAGCAGCTATACTCAACCTGCGGCCCACCGCACCTTTGTTATTAGTCCATCTGAAGTTACAAATTTATTGTAAACCAAGATAGGTCTGTCGAGTAACGCCTACCTAAAGGAGAACGTAAACATATCTAAAATAATAAATGTAGATGAAAAACAGAATGTGGTCACGGGGTGTATGTTTATTATTGTGCAAAAAAAACTCAAAAATTATTGATATGTTCATTAAAATACCGAAAAAATATCAAAATTCAAACACAATCGTTTTGGCACAATTAAACTGCATAAGTAAAATTTCGCCTACGTCAGTTTTATTAAAATTAATACTTTTTTTAACATTATCACAGTTTTCTGTTATTAAGAACATAATGAGTCTAAACAGGAATATCTTACATAGAAAACAAGAATGAAATTGATCATCTCTGCTTAGAAACCTATCAACTGCTCTGCTATAAATACAGATCATTCGAGAAATAACAGAAACGACCAAGCAGCTGTAAAACAACGGGAAATTACTTTTTTTTGTGGTGCAAAGACACGTTTTACGATAGGACTCAAAGTGACGCAGTCAAAAGCTGATGGATGCAATGAATATTACAAGAGGCGCCGGGCGTGGTCGTCATAGAAAGACCATATTTAAAGTGAAGTGTTTAAAAACTTGTAGGTATACCTCCAATATCTCCGAAACTCCCCGGTATCATCATCATCATTTCAGCCGAAAGACGTCCACTGCTGGACCTAAGTGTCGCCACATTGACCGGTCCCGTGCGACTCGCATCCAACGGATTCCCGCAACCTTCACCAGGTCATCGGTCCACCTAGTGGGAGGTCTTCCAACGCATTGTCTTCTCGTTCGCGTTCGCCACTTTAGAACTTTTCGGCCCCATCGGTCATCCGTTCTGCGAGTAATGTGCCCTCCCACTGCCCACTGCCACTGCCCCTGGTATGATCCAGAACAAACAAATTATCGCAATGACGGGGTGAACAAACACTTTTCCCTACAAAACAAAACCAATAGGTAAAAAAATAAACCTTTGTATGATACAACAACATACTATAATTAACTAATTATCAACTTATTATATTATGTTAATAAACACTTCTCGCGTGGTCCTATCACTACATACAAATATATTGACATGTCCGGCCCTATCAGATGATGCACGCGATTTTAACAATATATTAAGTACAGCGAGGGGACAATACCGCTCATTTTGCATTGCAAGATTGATGAGCTGCTGAGCCGTAATGATTCCTATTATACTGATCTATTTGCTACGGTTTTGTACTGGTAATTCGCCTGAAGTAGTAAGTTTATTTTTGTATTTATTTAATCGTTTTCTTTTTCAAGTAGATAGTCGCGAGAATTACTAAAGGTCATTTTGGATAACTTACTGACGATATCGGTTGGCTAGCAGTCAGTAAGTTATAGAAACGGCCTTAAACTGTATATTATGAATCTTAAAACTAGTACTAGAAGCTGGGTCGAAGACAAAGTTACTGAGTCTTGATCAATATGAAAATGCCTGTATCTCGTTTAAGTCTATGTATGTAATATTTGCCTTTAACCTGTCTAAAATCTAGTCCCCACGACTGTAATGCTCCTAAAATCATAATCTGTGCGTGTAAATTCAATGTCACTCTTACCAATATTAAAATTATCTTAACAAAATTTTTTTTACAAAGAACTATGTAGTGAACATAGACTCTCAAATGGAAGCCTGCGACGAAGAAAGTGCATCATTCGTGGATACATCGGGGGTGTCCGTGGGTCGCTACAACGAGACCATCGCCTTTATGTCCGGACATATCAAATTCTTGCAAGCCGTCGGTCCTGATACTATGGTGAGCGTTTTTTAAGCTTTGAATATGAAATGATATTCAAAATATCTACTGTTAAACTTGACTCAAAACTTCTCTCTTGGACGAAGAATGCAGTACCCCGACCACCGCCACACGACTGCAAAAATATGCACATGCAGGCAAAATTAGCAAGCCATGCACCCGCGGCATGCCATGCAAATTTTTATTAAGTTTGGATATTTTTGCATAATATTTAATGTCTTGGATATTTGCAAATTAATGCCTGATTCGTTAACATTATATTATCAGAGATCAATCAACTCAGTGTGTTACAATCCACCGCAGCTGAACATAGGTTAAGTTGCGTCACAAAACCTTGCCTTCAGTCTTGCACATTCTAGCTAACCACCATTCAGGAAGCGGGCTATGTCCAGTTTCTTCTAAAAAATGAAGTTTAAGATCGATTAGCTGGAAAAGAAATTACCGCATAACAATGCGGTAATTTCTTAGCTTCAGTGGCAGCAGGCTGACCATGTCTGTCGAAGGACCGATGGCCGATGAAGCAGACTAATTATGTTCTGGAGACCTCGTAGTTGCAAGATGCCAGCTAGATGGACTAACGACCTTATTTAGATTCCTTAATGAAATATTGCATTTGAATGAGGTAAAATATGCCACACATCAGTACTTAACATCTCAGTGTGAAGTACTGATGGGATGCTTAGTTGAAAAGTACTTATAGGTACGAAAAATTGTCGGAGATTCTCATGGCGATGCTTTGTGCAGGTCTTTGGCCAGCAAAACACATCTTTCAGATGAATAATGAGGATGACAATATACCTTGTTCTTTATCAAAAAATCCCAATACCAATTTAACAATTTTTCAGGTAGAAATAATTCTACAAAAGGAAGCATCTGGAAAGTACGAGATTATGTTCACGCATGAGATATGCGACCTCTGCGGTGAGGTGGCAAAGGGGCCAGATAGTGACTATTATGGCTATATGAAATATTTTGCTATGCCTGACGAGTGTCCTTTTGAAGCGGTATGTATAGCAAGCGTAAAAAAAAACTTGTGAAAAACTCGGAACTTTGACCAATATTTCCGTAACTAAAACTTTCTCAGGCAGGTATAGGATCAGTCCATAAAAAAATATCCCAATAGCGGGGAGAGTAAGTGCCTTTCCGTTTCTGTAAGAGTGTTTTCACAGCCATCATAAAATCTCTAATACCTACTTCTCCTCCCCTTTCTCCCTCTCGCTGTTTTTGATGTACCAAACCTAATTATTCCAAAATGATCTTTGAAACAATAGAATTTCATTGGCTTTCTTTCACACAGGACGATTATCCAGTCAAAGACTTCATAGTGGACACCGATGATTTGCCACTGAATAGCAACACGGCAGGCAGATACCAAGCCTTACTGACGCTTTACAAGAATCCAGAGAAAGATTGCAAGGCTAATAAGGAATTCATGTGCTGCCTTACTATGAAGTTACTTATTGAAAAGGACTAAAATTTAGATATTGTCGGCTTTGGTAACTTCAAAAAAAAATAGCGAAAATATAACTCTGCACAGTCCCTAAGGGTGTTATTGGGTATCCAGATTAGATTCTATTAATTTATGTTCTTTTCGGGAAGTGACGTCATAAAAACAAATTGATGTCCGAACATACAGTCCATACTGAAGCCGAAGACGGTGTTGTCACGTTTTAAAAGTTTGTTACAATTTAGGGAAACGGTAGTACTTTGGATAAAAAATAATGCATTTTAAAAATTTATTAATAAAATAAATAAATTTATTTTAAAATTTTTATTTTTTATTAAATTTATTTTCCTTTCATGAGTAATTTATAATTTTGATTTGGCAATGTCATTGATATACCTATATATGTCCCTTCCGGATCGGACAGGGTTTTTTTTACATATTATCTTAAAACGTGGACTGAAAGTTTTGTTTTTGTGAAATAGAAGTTAAGATTTTTGTCAAAAATAAACTGTTTTGTCCTATTCAATACAAATGAATACCTATATGTGTATTAATTAATCCTGTCATCATCTGCGCAGCTTATTCCTAACTATGTCGAGGTTGGCTTCTAGTTTCATTTATCATTTTATCGGATGCGGATTCATAATCTGCCTAGCCTTTTCCCAACTATGTTAGGGCCGGCTTCCAGTCTAACTGGATGCAGCTGAATACCAGCATGGAACGACTCCCTGTCTGACCTCCACAACTCAGTTAGTGCTGGGTAATACAACACCGCCTTGATAAGACTGGTTGTCAGACTTTTTGGGCCACTGACTCCCTATAACGATTGTCAAAGCCGCGGGACCAACAGCTTAATGTAAAAGTAATAGGATTATGTAAGAATCGTAGCTGGCAGCGTTCTGTAGTGAGTGCGTACCCCGTGATAAAAACGGGTTTATCTTCTCTGATATTCTATTCACAGTATTTGTTATTGAACGTGTATATTTGTTAGGGTTGAGGTCGTAGGCTATTGTTTATACCCCTGCTGTGATTACGGTGCGACCGAAACCGCTGGTAAAAGCTAGTGGATGTATGTATGTCACAGTAAAATTGTCAAACACTTTAGATTGTAAAATAACTAGAGATTGAAAACTCTCGAAATATTGTAAAACGAACATACTGCTTACAATAAAACCCATCATTTTTCGTGAAATGCATGCGATAATAGTCAACTCACGCAGTGTGGAGGGAAGGAGGAGGTACGCGGTGAGAGTGGTACCATTGTGGGCAAGGTGGTACCTTGTCCAATGGTACCACTCTCATGAAAATAACCTAACCTTAAAACACTTTACATTACCCTAAAAAGCGTACTCGACGAAGCCCCGCTACGCTGGGCCCCTATTTCCGAGTGCAGGGTTTAAAGGAACCTAACTAACCTAACGTGGGGGTGCCCCAAGTCCCGATTATGGGGGCAGAGATACTTCCGTAAGTTCAGTTGACAATATTTCGAGAGTTTACAACCTCGCTAGAGAAATTACAATATAACGTGTTTGACAATTTTACGGTGACATGCATATTTCAAATGTTGTGGACAATCTATTTCTAGAATGAAACGCAATTTATATATTTATCTTACAAGGTATATTGACCCGCGGTCTAATCGTCTGGTTCGTTTACATTCTCATCTTTACTGGACTCGTAAGAGACAGGGTCCTTTTTCTTACCCTTTACTTCAGCATCACCAGAATTAGCTTTTGCTTTCGCTGCTTTGGCTTTATGTTTCTTAGACTTCTTCTTTTTGGGTTTTTCTGCTTTTTCGGTTGTTGGTTCTTCGGTTGTGGCTTTTTCGATGGTTTCTTTATTCTCTTCAGATTCCGAACCTGACTTTTCCACAGCTTTTTCTTTTTGCTCCTTTGGTTTCTTAGCTTTATCTTCGCTGTAATGAAAATGTGATTGACTAAATAGTTCGAGGTGGCGCCGGAGAAGAGGTATTTAAGGCATTTTATTTATATATTTTTATATTACTAATTTATTATTATTCTATGCCGATCAGGATGATACAGGCAGTAACATTGAAATATTTTAATCCTGAATTGATTGCAAATTGGTATAAAATTAATTTAGAAATAGTTTATATATACTCAAGCTGTCTCAGGGCGCTCTTTTCTTCCTTTTCGTCGCTGTGGATGATAAATTATGATTAGTTTTGACTATTACTTAAGTTTTTGTTTTTTTTTGGAAAATACTGTATTGTATACGTATTCATACTATATCTTACCTCTGGCTTGATGAAGCTTCACCATCAACACTGCAACAAGAGTAAATATTATTGAAACCGGTTATATATTTCAGGACTTTATGAAAATTATACACCTTATCATTTTATTTTATTCAAACCTTTCTGCCGCTGCCGCTTTCGCGTCTCTGAAAACCGAAAAAATGAATGAATTTGATTATTTCTTAGAACCCTAGTCTGTAGTAAATACAGATAATAAGAGAAAAAATAAAAATAAAATTTACCTATTAGTTTCTTTTTTAGTTTCGCCACTGTCGCTGAAAAAACGAATGTCAACAGATTAGATTCTGAATTAAATAGAAACCATAACAAGTTATTTCTAATTACTTACTCCACATTATCCCAAGAAACGGACCATTCTTCGTGAGTTATACCTGATCGGAATACTCTCCTGCAGTTTTCCCTGAACACAGAAATATACATTTGTAAATCTAACTACCAAGACACATATCTCTAACAACCTAAAATATCCGTACCTATTCATTGAAACAAACTACTCAACCTCTCAGTAACCTGGCATCACAAAAAGTTTCATTTTTTGTTGTAGCAGCATAATATTGTGATGTTTCGAGATACACCCGCCAGTAAGCAACTACTTCTTTATTATCCTGTATATACGGGTCTCAGCGATGTTATAAGGCTAAAAAATACTTACTCAACATCCTTGTGAATAGCACAAGATATAAACTGACGGTTTCTATAGACTGAAGTATACAAGAAGGGTCCATGACAGCTATGAGTTTTAGGATCGATTTTGCAAGCTGAGATGACTCCAATCACCCTCTCTTTTCCTTGGTATCGCACTATCAAGGGTCCACCGTGGTCATTCTGAAAATTAGGAACAAAATCGTCATTCACACTCCTGGACTTCTTAATTCAGCCACCTTATTAAATCCACGTTAAAAACCGTCTAACATTTCATATTCATTTTATTCGTTCATTTTGTTTTCGCACCTCCTAATTTAAGACACCAATATCTACAAGAGCGCCGCTTTACTGAAACTTGTTGCTTTGGTTAGCTGCACTATTGGGGGGGGGGGGGGGTGTGATAGAATTCTAGATACTGAATTTTAGATACCCCGTCTTTCAATCTCCAGAATTTCAGAAAAAGGCACTACCTACTCCCACGCCAGATACATAGCCATTAGGTCTTAAAGTAATATTACTTGGGGTCGGCGCAACTTTTTTTCTTCTAAATGTACTATGATCAGAAAATTACTAACCTCACAGAAACCTCCTTGCATGGAAGATCTTCTCGCTGTGTAGTCATCAGGGTCCTTCAAATGTCTGCCCAAGTCAACGTTGAGGGAGTTAGTTGGTACTTCTATCTCAGTGTGTCTTCTGGATTCTACATCTGTGCAGTTGGCGTATTTTTTCTAAAAATATAAAATACCAGCTTAGTATCAATTAATGAACTCAGCGTATCGAAGTCCACTGCTGTACGAGGGTATCCCACGTGCTTTCGGCCCAATACCTTTTTCGCCACCAGTCTGTGCCCGCCACCTTATTTGGTAACCACCAAATAAGGTGCCGAAGGATCAACCGATCCTTCTAGTGTTGTGTAGAGTTAGCATAATCTAAACTATTTGGACACAGACCTCTTCAAAGCAGTCGACAGAATTCCACCACGAGACTGCTTTGTGTGATGATGAGCTTTTAAAGTTTTTTTTTCGCTAAACTAAATGACGTAATTTTTCTTAGTGTCTTCTCATTTATGTTTTGTACTTACTTTTGCAAAATCATTGAGGTTACAATCAGTGCTAGTTGAGTTATTTGTAAAACACCATCAACCTCGCAGGAGTAGATTCTGAACATCATAAACAATAACATTTGTTCTACGACTTTTCCGAAAACAGACAAAAAAAAACAACTCTCCTCCTACATTTATGTTCGAACAGCTGATCGAGTTTTGTATGAAAAGTCGTTTTTTTTGCTCCTGCGAGGTTGTTGGCGTTTTACAAATAACCCTGTATAAGTTAAGAGTTTTGGTACACTTTTTTTGGTGTTATTTACTTTGGTACTTACCTCACAAAGCTCACTCAGCCTCTTCATGACATCTTTTGTGCAGATCATGTACTGTGTGATAATTTCCCTGAACCTTTGAGCCCATTTCTTAGCGCATTGTTCGTTGTCCATAATGCAGACTTTGGCTTCTTGTAGGCATTTGCTGTTCTTAGGTATGTGTGGCCCTTGACGCCGGTATACACCCTAGGAAAAACAAATCTGTTATAGGCGCTAGAACTAGGACCTCATACGATACGAGTTGAGTCAAAAGACACTCGTGCGTTTCAATTGTTTCCTTCGAGTGAGTGCCATTGCGTCATGTGTCGTGGTGACTCGTAGCAAGCTCTAAGTAAGCTCTTTCATTTGTTATCGCCGCAATAGCTGTCGCATGTTTCATGTCGCTTCCCCTTCTAGCTCGTGACCAAGCCGTAAGTAGTCTTGCCTTTAAATTAAAACCTCACCTCTCTGAAGTTATTGCCGCTTCCCCATCCAGCGATCCATCCTTTAGTTCCTGGCTTCTCCATATCCCTACTGATGTTGTTGTATTGAATGCAGCTAGCGGCGAATTCGCATCCCTTCTCCTGGACACCGAGTTTGAAAGCTTTATCTACTTTGACTATTGCGATGTCGTTCGATGACCATTTGATGCTGTCTTGGAAGTCAAACTTGTAGTCTAGAAAAAAGTCGAAAACGTGGTTAAAAGTGCATGTTATGTTCTGTCAATATTTTTTACATAATAATTGTTGGAAAAAACTTACTCTTAGGGATACATTTCCATACAACTTTGCGGCGATGTTTGCAGACGCACTCGTCGCTCTTATAATCGAAGCTATCCACGAATTTGGTAGTGCCAGAGACGATGTAGAACCTGTCAGCATCTTCGACACAGGCTGCTGATGTCAGCACGTAGTAGGGGTCAACGATGACTCCACCGCATAGCCAGCCGCGGTATTTATGGGCTTTAGCAGATTCTTTGGTTAGTTGGAGGTATACCTGCGTAGTGCAAATAATGTCAATACAAGCTTGACGCAGAAATGATTCAGGGTGCTATATTTCGAAATGTGATTTTTGAGAAATCAGATTTCAGTTGTTGGTCATCGATGTTGAAACGTGGCACCATGCTGGTTCTTATGGCGTAGTGACTTCATTGGTTTTTTTAATATGTGCTATGCACGATTAGGTGGGTAGTACCGTTTTTTTTTTCATTTAAGTCAGCCACGCGGGTGATGTTACAGTGCACATAATCTCGTGCTCTCTGTCCTAGTCGGATAGGGCAAAAATCTTTTACAAAATTAAGTTACCGGACCAACCCCATGATGTGCTCTCTGAAGCACGGATAAATAAAGACGGAACAAAATTATCGTAGATGCTGCTAATTAAAACGTGACCATCATCATTTCTGATAAAATGATATTCCGTAACGCAATTGCCAAAGAGCACCTGTTTCATCCAATCAGGACTTTGAAATAATTATTAAGTGGTTCCAAAATGCAGTCATATGTCCGATAGCAACCAATGTTACACGTGGTAGCATATCGGTACCAATGACGTCATCGATATTTGAATTTCCGCGACACACGAGTTGGTACCGCATTATAAGTCCTCCTAGCCGAATTTTCGCTATGGCAGCCAATCTGGGCAAAGATTAGCCATCGACGCGGGAGATAGTAAAGTGCACACTATTTAAGTGGATTTGACAAGCCCGTCATACTTTTCCCAGACCACTGTAAGTCCCGAAAGTCAGAATCAACAGTAGCGACCACCAGAAAAGCGCCGAGACAATGAAGCTCGACGAAGTCCCAAATAATGAATTTAACTGTCTTGGATCCCTCAACGAAATTAATCAGAAAAGTATAGAGGAGGAGTAGGAAACAACCGTAATTTCTGCTGCACAAGTGCAGTGCACAAAAACAGCTGTTCTATACATTTTGACCGTGTGGGTTCTGCACTTTTATAGGGAACAGTTATTATGATGAATAGTTGCTATGTGGAAGGGGGCCCGATTTTGCGTCGGGACACCGACGCGAAAACGATTACCACGGTTACCAAAACAGTTCCAACCTGCATATTAATTCGATAACTAATAGCCTTTAAAGGTGAACGCACACTTATCAGAGCCGAAGGAAGTGAACGAGCCGAAAGAATCGAATTTTAGCATTACTTTTATGAAATCCTATGGAACCTCGCACACTTATTGGCGTCGAATCGGACGAATAGATAACGTTTTGCGGAAGAGAAAATGTTTCTTTCGGCGCAGTCGGTTCTTCCGGCGCGGATATGTGTGCGTTCACCTTAAAACATGATTTAAAAAAAGATGACATAAAAAATATTTGAAAAAAAAAAACAGATTTGTTCACCGTCCCTCCCTCCCTTACTTACCATGTACGGCCTTTTCCCCTTTTCGGTTCTCTTGCTGAACAGGATCCTCCTGGAGTCTACGTGGGTGGTGTTCTCGAAGTTCCAGCTTTCGTCTGGTACTTCCTCATCAATCAGGGACGTGTCGTTGCTACTCTTGGAGTGGTGCTTGTTGTGCGGCTTCTTAGTGGCGTCATCTTTGTTTCCTTTATCTGTCTTTGATGAATGTGATAATGCTGAACCTAGATCAGGAAAATACGATGAAACATTAATATTGGTATTAATATTTGCTTAAACATCAATACAAATATTCGGAACATTCCCAAGAACTTACCTAAAATTAGAAAAATCGTCGCCAGGAGCAAGCAAAATTTCGTCATTTTCACTCGCGGGTCGATCCA
Organism: Xestia ashworthii; assembly: GCA_950022955.1. Taxonomy (NCBI): domain Eukaryota; kingdom Metazoa; phylum Arthropoda; class Insecta; order Lepidoptera; family Noctuidae; genus Xestia; species Xestia ashworthii. The sequence goes on along the minus strand of OX465570.1, from coordinate 11,415,345 downwards.
AGAAGGATCAAAAAAATGATTTGTTCAATCTCAAGATGATTTGGAGAATGTTAATTTTTTGGCCAATTTACCGAAAGTAACGCTTTGTTGAAGCTATTTGATTATACGTTATCCGGAAATCGTATAAAGTTACGTATAATGTAATTATTTTTTCAAGTTAATTGAATGAGCAAATAAATTGGTTTCGCATTCTGAAATGACTTATTATAATTACTTTGTTTTTTAATTTATTTGTTCCAAATGAATATTTCTCTCGAGCATGCACGATACCGAATATCGAAGCCTTCCGGGATCTGAATAATGGAATAACTTACCTATCTATTGACACACTCTATTCACCATAGATTTCCCTACTCTCCATCCAGATCTTCCCATCCAGAGGTGTCAAGGACCTGTCTTGATTTTGAGATTCCAGCTCTATTGCATTCTGGCCTTCCTTGCCACTACGTCGCTTGCCCTTCAATGAGATAAAGTGAGAGTTATTGACCTACCTATGTACCCACTTCTTGGGCAACATAATATTTATAGTAGTACCTATATCATCTTAAAAAATATTTGAAAAAAAAAACAGATTTGATGACCGAGTGCTCACAGCCTTTTCAAGGAAATTTCAAAACGCTTAGTTGACACTTCCCGTGACCCTAGGGCTGGCTTTTACCTTGGTCAAAGACTTAGCGTTGCCATTCAGCGTGGTAACGCTGCCAGTCTCTTGGGGACATTACCAGCTGACAGCGTAGAGGAGGAGTTTTTTGACGCCATTTTTTAAGTTTTTAGTTTAGTTAATTTTAGCAAATTGTAAATAATGTACATTTACGAGTATATCCCCTTTAATAAAAATTTCGTTCGAGCATTAATAAATAATTTATATCATCTTCTTACATTTTGATTTACTGATGTTTATGCGATCGGTTTAATTCCAACATTGAATTTTGAATGAATTTTGGCTTTGCACAGCATTGTTTCTGCCATTCATTCCTGTGTGATAGCCTCTTTCTAAACTCCATGTACCCTGTTACAAAGAAAAATGGGAAAAGAGAGGTCGGGTAGTGCAAGGTACTGGCTGTACAAAATTATCACCCAATAACTGTAACCGGATGGTAGTTTTGGCACATTTCGAAATTTCTGTCCTATTATAGCCGACTAGCTTATGCCCGCGGCTTCGCACTTTTCGATCTCGATATTTTTCCGACGGGATCACAACTATTTCTGGGATGAAAAGTAGCCTATGTGTTCATCCAAGTTATAAACTATCTATGTGCTAAATTGCATCCCAATGCGTTCAGTAGTTTTTGCATCAAAGAGCAACAAACATAAATGTGAAAGTTTGCATGTGTGTAACATGCAAACTTTCGCATTTATAATATTAGTGTGATTGTCGAGAATTCTTAGGCCCCGTGTATATATGTCAGCGTCTCATTGTAAAAAAACTGTTAGATTGTAATGTAACTAGAGAAATTGTAACCTCTCGAAAGATTGTCAAACGAACATACTGCTTACAATATTACTCATTATTTTTCGGCAGATTATAATCTAACGAAGTCAACTCGCGCGATGTGGAGGAGGGGGAGGGAAGGACCCCCTTGCCCCGCGGTAGCACTCATGAAAAGATATTGTACCATTCCTGAGAAATACCGATTAATATACCCGAACCTCAAAACACTTTATATTCCCTTAAAAAGCATAGTCGACGGAGCCGCCCTCATGTCTGTCTGCAGGGTTTAAAGGAACCTAACTAACCTAACGTGGGGGTGCTCCAAGCCCCGAACATGGGGGCAGATATACTTCCGTGGCAATGCATTTCATAATATTACGGTTTCACTTCGATAGATTACAGAGCAGAGATTTATTATTAGAGCAGTATGTTCAGTTGACAATATTTCGAGAGTTTACAATCTCGCTAGAGAAATTACAATCTAACGGGTTTTACAATTTTACGGTGACATTTAAACAGGGTGTAAACCACCTCATCACAAAGCCGTTAACCAAGCATTCTGTACATCAAACTAAGTACGCAAAAATTATTGCTGGGAAACAACTTTTTTTTTTGAGGTTATAAATCATGTTCTGTGGTAGAACTCAATGTAACGCACTTAAATCATTGTGCTGATGGATGGATTGAATAGTATGGGGGTCGTGGAGATGGTAAAAACCAAAATCTTACAAAAAAAACTTGTATTTAAACAAAAACTTCTCAAAAAGTTGTAACTTTGACCCCCAATATCTCCGTAACTAGAAGGTTTCCAGGTATAGTGTAGAACATAAAAATGATAGCAATGACGGGGAGAACAAGTGCCTTTCGGCTTCGTTAAGAGGTGTTTTACACCCTTTATACAGAACGTCACTCAATCAATACTCAGACATGATTTTAAACTAGATTCAAGCCATTAATTAGTTAAACTAGTTTTAAGTAATATTTGAGTCTTGACAGACTTTAGTGTTTATGATATGACGGATTTTAAACTCCATAGACTCAGAAAGCGGTGATAAGATAACCTAGCTGCGTGAGGCGAGATCTGGTTGGAGGAGCTTCGAGAAAAGAGTTCGTGAAAGGAATTGGGAAGACCATTATCCAGCAGTGTGTCAGGCCAAAAAGAAGACTTAAACCTTTGCAACTTCTTCGGCTTTTCTCAATCGTAGAGGCCGTTTAGATGTATTGAAGTTAAAATCAGTCTTATTAAAAAATCGAGATAAACTTAAAGAAATTAAATTCAAAAACTAATTCAACACATAGCCTTTGGTAAATACGGTCCTTTAGAGGGATGCTCCCGCTTACGTTTTTTTTGCAATTTGCAAGGCAGAAAAGTTTGAAAAATTCGTTCATCGACTCTTATGAACTTGGAGGGTGGTATTGATGATTTTGATGATTATAATTCTGTAACTTAATACATCTTACAGCCGCGACCGATATGTTTATCAACATACAACTTAGCACTGCCTTGCAAATTGCAAAAACGTAAGAAAATTGGAATTTCGCGGGCCACCCTGACGCTTTCACCTTAAATAGAATCTTTGATACAGCCTTGTTTTTGAATTGAATGCTTTAATTATTATTTTTATTAACCAGATAACAGTATTATTTACATTCTCTTAAAACTTCAACTGTGAAATAGTTATAAAAATAGTTATAATTCATCCACATTGTTGTAAAAAAAAAAGCGCTCGGAAGGCTACATGGTATCTAACGCCTATTATCTATTCTGTGCCTCTGGTTCATCATCATCATCATCGGCCTATTAATGTTCCCACTGCTGGGACAGGCTTCCTCTCTATGAGAGGGAATGGGCTATGTAATCCAACCACGCGGGCCCAGTGCGGATTGGTAGATTTCACATGTCTTCGAATTTATGGTTACGTGAAGAGAATTTTAGAATACAAACAAGTTATGCCAAATCAAATTTATTTTATTTATAATGATTTTTACACTCATGTTGGCATTTAAACTGACGAGTTCGATGCCGCCGATACCGCATGTGGGACTTCTGCTCCTGACTTTATCTCGCGTGGTTGTTCTACTTTGGTTTGTCTGGAAGAGAGAAAAAACAGTGGTTTTAATACAATATCAATATCTGCCAAGCCTTTTCTCAACTATGTTGGGGTCGGCTTCTAGTTTAACAGGATGCAGCTGAATACTATAATTTTATATCTAATAGATATAAGTGCGCAGTGTCTCTGCATCACTCTAAGGTAGGTTGGTAGAAAATGCCCAAAGCATTAATTCCGCCCGCTTTACATCATCTGCCTGGCATAAGGTGGACGACAGCAAAAATCTGATTAGTCCGTCAGGTAGATTTAAAAAAATATTTGACCCGTATTTTTTCTATTGTTACGTAAATCAAAATTGACGAAGATACGACGCTTTTAAAATGACTTAGGTGACTATTCATCCGCAAAATATTTCATCCGCGGATGAAACGTCACCCTTTTAAAATTGTTAGGCGACGTATCATCCGCAAGTTCGGATGAGTCGTCACGTAGTTAATATTAATGTGGTCATATGAGCCAAATAAACTTGGACGGGTTTTTTGTTTCGTTTTTCCCAATAAGTCACGCCTACGTCACGAGCCCCCCCACTCCCGAGTTTCGATCCGTTTTATCTTTGTCAATATTCATTGATTTACAAAAACAAAAAATACGTTTCCATTATTTTTCAATAATCTAACTGACGGACTAAATAGATTTGTATTTTTTTGATACTGTCGTCATGCTTATTCTCCCAACTATGTTAGGGTCGGCTTCCAGTCTAACCAGATGCAGCTGCATACCAGTATTTTACATGAAGCGACTGCATAGCTATCTGACCTCCACAACTCGGTTACCAGTGTTGGGTAACATACTATATCTCTTGGTAGGACTAGTTATGTGAAATGTAGTTCTCACATTTGACTTTTTACAGTTCCGTAATTCAAAACGAAAAAGCGGAACCCTTATGAGATCTTCGGACCACCGACTACTTGTAACGCCTGTCAAAGATCTAATGTATCTAATAAAATGACAGCTGTGACCAACCAGCGGTTTAATGTTGTGCAATAGTATATCAACTATCTGGTGTCCACGACACAAGCCTTGCTTAGTGTGGCACTAGATGGCGCTGTGTGTAATGTCCAGTGATATTTATTTTTTTATTTATTACGAGGCACGGAGGAATCTCGGTATGTAATGTGTGGTCACCCATCCACGGTCCAACCTAGGTAAGATCGGCTGAACCTAAAGATTGACCCGAGCGGCTGTTATTATTTAGCCATGAGCCACGCCACGAGAGATTGCCTTATCTCTGGGAGTTTATCTCAATTTTATAATTAAAATGATTTATCAAACATGTGGCGGAAATAAGTCATGATTTTATAGACTTTTTGCTTCATGAACATTTGTACAATGATGCCCATGACAACAGACTCGAAATACCAATGTATGACTTTTCGAGCTCAACTGCCTCATCTAATCTAGTGGTCACAAGTTAGTGCTACTTTTGAATATGAGGTCTGGGCTCGATTCTCAGATCAGGCAAAAAGCCATTGGGTTATTCCATCAGGAATTTCTCAGTACCTACCAGCTCACAAGTTAGACTTGTGCCCAGTTGATGGTAATAGAGGACAAACTTATGTCATCATTGCACGGGAATTCAATTCATGAAATTAAGTAGTAAATAGGCCTGAAGTGGCGATTCTGAGACAACTTTCTGAAAAGAGACTTCAATAGAATAATAATAATAATAATATAAATTTATTTCAGATCATACAATCCATATGTTGTTAGTAAGTCTTAACCTAATGTTAGTAAAACAAAAAGAAAAAAAAATTACAAAATATATAAGACTTACACTTACATGTGCAGCCGTATCCAGTGAGCCAGCATGGGGCTGTCCCACCTATCACAAAACACATTCAGAATGCTGTGGGAGCTAGCACGTACTCTACCGAGAATAGATGCGCACCTTTTCCGCATAATGGCATGAAAACCATCAACCCTGGCTTCGGCGAACATCCCGGAAGCGCTACAAAAGCGTGGTAGACCCAACAGCATCCTGAACACGTTATTATACTGGACACGCAAGGCGTTGTATGCCCTCAGCGTATACCTGACCCACAGACTGCACGTGTAAAAAGACTGGCAGTATGCTCTGAAAAGGGTTATTTTGACTTGCGTCGTACAACGTGCAAATCTGCGGATCAGCATATTACCTCGGACAGCCATCGCCCTGCGTTCCCTCTCCATGTCGAGGTCATCATTCAGGTCATGTGTGACCCAATGACCCAGGTACTTAAATTTTGTTACTCTGGATAGCGGAGTATCATTTATAGTCACTTCTGGCACGTTAGAGAGAATGATAACTGGCTAAATGCTTATAATCCTACTAATATTAAAAAGGTATACAATTAACGAACCACCAGATTTATCAAAATGTAACGGCAAAAAAAAAGTAAAATTAAATTAAAAATTTAAAAAACCCCCGACGCAATGTTCTAAAGGCTAAATAGACATGAATTCGTTAGTTTGCCATTTTGTGGTGGCGCCCATCTTGGATTTTTAATTTATCATAGTGTATTCTACTAGTCAAGCCCTTTCATTTGATATGCATATTGAGGGAGTTGTTGAATAAACATGTAATCCGCCATTTTGTGGCGGCGGCCAGCTTGGATGTATTATGCAGTATATCAACTATCTGGTGTCCACAACACAAGCCTTGAGTTGTTGCTTCGTGTGACACTAGATGGCGCTGTATGTAATGTCCAGCGAAAAAAAAAAGAAAAGATGAATAAAAGAAAACAAATGAAGGCTAATATTTTAAAAGTAGCGTACCTTCGGCCATGTATTGTAAATTCTTTATGCTTGGACCAATCAAAATAAGTTTCGGCTATTGGGCTTTCACTGTTGGATGAGTTTAGCGAAGTTCTGCAAGTGGCCCTGTGATCGAACAAAAGTAATGTATTATTATTTTGTAGTATGTATTTATTAGATATATTTCAGAAGAAGAGAAGTTGAAAGTATCAAAATCACCAATACAACTCTCCAAGTTCACAAAAGTCGAGGAACGATTTTGATCTTGAAATAGTCGTTCCTCGACCTTTCATCCAATAACATACAACCTTACACCGGCCTGAAAATTGCAAAAAACGTAAGAGCATTTCGAATGGTCGCCATGACGGTGAGAACAAGTGAGAGTTTTTTTACAACCTGTATAATAATAAAATTGGACATGAAACAAAAAGAACACACTTAATATCCTTGTCAATGGCACAACTGATGACGCTCCAGTATTTGTAGACGCTGGTATATAGGAAGGGTCCGTAGCATTGATTGGTGGATTCCCTCACTTGACATGCGGACATTACTCCTATAACCATGGAGGTTTTACCTTCGCCCACGATCAGAGGCCCACCGTGGTCATTCTAAAACAAAAATAATTTTGTAAAGCATGGAAAACATCATCTGCATTAGGCTCGGGACAAATACAAGAGGCGGCGGGTGGAGGTGAGGCGCGGCTTCAGCGCGGGCGAGGTGCGGGCGCGGCGTCAGTGTAGTGCAGAACAGGCGCGCTAACGGTGTTGAAAAGGCGAGGCGTGAGCGCATTCTAGTATTTAAATTTCATTTCATTTTCGCCGTCTTGTTGTCTTCTGTGCATGCCACTGCTAACTGCCGGTGCGTCGAGGGCGAGGAAGCGGCTCCCGCGCCGCGCCCACGCCACGCCCACGCCACTCCGTCTCAGTAAGAATATGTACACCTCTTCTAGACATTTTGTATGAAATATCAACCAGGTATATGATGTAGAGGAACCAAAAGGAGAATATAACAGTAAACCGCATAGGAAACCGCGTCAGTATAATTATGCCTGTTTACCTGTTTGCCTGTTTTTTGTTACCTCACAAAATCCGCCAAAAGATTCACCCTTCTTCCTTCCAGACTCATGGTAGTGATAACCGGTCTGAACCTTCAGCTGTCCTGGCTCTATCATCATTCTTCTGGAAGTTTTGTGTTCATCACTATCACCTTCTTCATCGCTGGGATCAAATTGCATCTCTTTGCATTTGACTCCGCGTTCCTATAAAATGATAAGAATACTTTTAATTTTCCTAAGACTATTGCAAGCAAAGTTTCTGTTTGTTTATTCAGATGCAGCTGTTCACGTACCTATACCTACCACATCACGATTATTACGACCCGAATGGCGTAGTGGTAGTGAGGCTGCCTTACGTTCTTAGGGTCCTGGATTCGAATCCCGGTGGGAACAAATGTTTGTGTGATGAGCATGGACATTTGTTTCCGAGTCATGGATGTTTATACAGGGTGTAAACCACCTCATCACAAAGCCGTTAACCAAGCATTCTGTACATCAAACTAAGTAACTTTACGCAAAAATTATTGCTGGGAAACGAAAAGTTGTAAGTTTGACCCCCTATACCTCCGTAACTCGAAGGTTCCCAGGTATGGTGTAGAACATAAAAATGATCGCAATGATGGGGAGAACAAGTGCCTTTCGGCTTCGTGAAGAGGTGTTTTACACCCTTTATGTATAGTAAGTATCTATTTACAACAGTATCTATTTATGTACAAAGGCGGACTTAATGCCTTGGGCATTTTCTACCAGTCTACCTTAGGGTGATGCAGAGATAAAACAGTAGGTGCAATAGTATAGAAAATTATGAAGAATAAAATATAACAATAAATACACATATGTATGTCACCGTAAAATTGTCAAATACGTTATATTACAATATAACGTGTATCTATCTAGCGATATTGTAAAGTCTCGAATTATTGTCAACTGAACATACGGAAGTATCTCTGCCCCCATAATCGGGACATGGGGCACCCCCCCGTTAGGTTAGTTAGGTTCCTTTAAACCCTGCACCCGGAAATAGGGGCCCCGCGAAGCGGGGCTCCGTCGATTACGCTTTTTAGGGGAATATAAAGTGTTTTAAGGTTAGGTTATAATATTGGAGATATTACAATATAACGTATTTGACAATTTTACGGTGACATATACATACATACAACAAATTATAAAAAGTGAGGAAAGATAAAAAAACAATAAAAAAAAGTGGATGAAGAAAACAAACAAATTAAACGTGGGATAAGCCAACTTTTTATGTAAGTGCTCGCGAGCTTTTATTTTAAATGTAAGCCGACTGGTTGCCATCCTGATATTTAATACCCCTAAAATCCAAATGTAGTGGAAAATAAAAACATTACTTACTGCACAAATGGCACTTGTGGCCTCATCCTCACTGGTATCTCTGGTGCAAATCATGTGTTCATTGATCAAGAAGTGGTAGCGTTCCTCCCAGTGCTTCTTGCAGCTCTTACTGGAGATCAGCCGAACTTGTACTTCCATAAGTTCCGGCGAGTTCACTGATTGTCTTAACTGCAATTAGGTCTAATATTTTACTCTGTGAGAGACTACCATCGAATGACAAAATAATAGTCGCAAGTAAGGTGCGATGGGTCCGTGGTATCAAACACGGAATGCACAAGCCTTGGCCTTTGGGACCTAGGTAAAGTGAAAATCTACGCGGGGTGTTTGGTAGCAGATGAGTGAGAATGGTTGCGGATATAAATAATACAAGTAACGCACAAAAAAGTCCAAATTAAGTTTAGAGTTGAATGGCAGGTGTGAGAGCGCCCGACATTGGTTTAAGAGTTATGTAAAGTGGTGTCTAAATAGTACACCCACATTTCGCTAGTTATGTTTACGTCTTATGTAATAAGGGGCGAGCCTTTTGCCATCAACTGGGCACTAATCCAGACTCCTGATGGAAAACCCATTGACAATTTGCCAGACTCGGGAATTGAACACAGGACTTCATGCTAAGCTTGGCTCGATTGCGACCACCGGACCAACGACGCAGCTATAAGCACAATATATCATAGTTAAAAACTTCACTGGAGTGGTGTCACCCACAGAACACCTCTGTGGTGTCACCTAAGTCAATTTTAACTGGTTGATACTAGTAGGAGGCGATGCCATTACTGTGCCCCCAAGAGTACCTTGCAGTTTGGAGTTTCAAAGAAATAATCCTAGAGGGAGTTAGTTAAAGCGATGCTAAACTCAGTGCTGATCTAAAACTGTTTAGAAATATATATAACTGTTTATAAATCAGCACTGAGTTTAGCATCGCTTCAAATAACTCCCTGTAACCTCTCCACCTAAATTTTAATCAAATTTTGTTCGACGTCGAAAACTAGGTACCTACTACAAGACTTGACTATAAAAGCTAAGCCCTTGTCATATTAAAGATAGTACGTGGGTACTTACGGATTGATTTGAAAACAACTGAAAATTAAACACGAGTTTTATAGTAAACTTTTGAAGTTGTAACAGACTTCATCATCATCATCATCGGCCTATTAATATTCCCACTGCTGGGACAGGCCTCCTCTCAATGAGAGGGAATGGGCTAAATAATCCACCACGCGGGCCCAGTGCGGATTGGTAGATGTCACATGTCTTCAAATTTATGGTTCTAGGACATGCCGGTTTCCTCACGATGTTTTCCTTCACCGTTTTGAGAGCAGCGGTGATGTAATAAATTACACAAAGTAATGCGCCTTGTCTGGGTTCGAACCCACGACTTACTGAACGTAAGTCGGGGCCACCATCACTGGGCCACCGCTGCTCTCACTGGGCCACCGCTGCTCTCAGTGCTGCAGCTAACAGACTTGATACACACTTAATTATTTTATTGGCAACACTGAGTTGCAAATTCCGTTGGTGTAGTGGGTTTGTGCACTGGTAGTAGGGAACGCTCAGGCAGAAACGATTCCTTTCTAAAATTAATTCTGTTTCTTGACATATAGCGAGCAGTCACTTCTAAATAAGCCGACGTCATTATTGCTAAAAGACTAAACGTTCCTACTGCAAGTTTATACTGTAACATCGTTATTGTCAGTCCTAAATAAAACCCATCTTCATTCTGCTGTTTTAAATTCTGACTGTTTCTACAAACGAAAATATTAAGAGAGAGCCCCCTCTCAAATTGGACAGTTCCATTTTGGTAAACGCGTTGAAGTTGCCTGGGTCGGACTATATGCGTAAGATGGAGAGGAGGGCGTTTTGGTGCAGTTTAGGAGAAGCCTATGTCCAGCTGACGACTGAGACTGACTGAGACTAGACTGAGTTGAGGCCATCTATCTCGCTAACTAAGACAATAGGTATAACTACAGTATCAAACAATTACAAATCTATTTAGTCCGCGTCGGTTACAGTCAGTATTGGAAAATAATCGACAAATATTTTTTTGGTTTTGTAAATCAATGAATACTGACAAAGATAAAACGCATCGAAACTAGGGAGTGGGGGGGGCTCGTGACGTCAGAACTCACTAAAAATTATACCAATGCGTGACTTATTGAAAATTTTAAAAGCGTCCTATCTTCGTCAATATTTATAATTGTATGTAGCATTATTCTATTAAATACTATCTCATTTTGGTTTAAAAAAGGAAAAATACGGGTCAAATATTTTTTGATAATGTAACTGACGAACTAATTAGATTTTTTTGTCGTCTATGCTTTGCTTACATCGCTAAATGCATCGGTTGCGCCCCAACCAGCGATGGTTGCATACGATCGCTTCTCGTTGTCAGTGGACACGTTGTTATACGCTATTTTCTTAGGTATGAAGTCACATCCCCGGACGCGTCTGGCAAAGTTGAAGGGATCTTCCACTTTTACGACAGCAATGTCGGCCATCATCCAGCGAATGTTGTCGAACTCGCCGCCGTCGTACACGTAAGCTAGATTGAAATCATACTTTATTTATTTATTTGCTTACATGTAAAACACTGGTTAGGGGCCATCCATAAATTATGCACACTAATTTCATGATTTTTTAAACACCCCCCCACCCCTCGTCCTTGTCACAGCTGGTCACATTTGTAAGACCCCCGCCCTAGCGTGACGTTACATATTTTTCAATTTTACGTCTATCAATCTATCAATTAGTAAACTACAAAAACTACTTTCATTAAAAAAGCAGTTCTGAAATTAGTTTTACTTTGATTTAAATATTTTTTAATTGAATTAACATCAAATGAAACATTTATAAAAATAATATACTCTCAAATGTCACACTTCGTCGACCCCCTCCCTCCCTTATAACGTTTGACGTAATTTATGGATGACCCCTTATTAGGCACATTAAAATTTCGTGACACAGTATTAAGACATGCATCCTGTAAGGGCACTGCAAAATAGTATACCTATTTCAAATCGTTAAGACATACACAACAATACTACAATTGTTTACATAATAATACATTTACATAATTATATTGATTCTAAATATTAAAGTTTAGAATCAATCATCATTACATTAAAATTAATCATTATTATCAGTTCATTCAATCATATTTGTCATAGTATAGGTAGTGTCGCATCTATTATTCTTTTACATTTATGTTAATATAATATTATTTAATAGATCGATTCACAATTTGTCAGTAGCTTTTCTTTATCAACAAAGATTTCAACAGTTAAAAGAAAATTGAGTCATTTGGTAGGGATTTCCATTTTTCAGGTAGCTTATTAAATATTATTAGCTAGTCTTAAAATTATAAAAGCGAAAGTTTAAAGGTGTGTGAGTAAGTGTGTACATACACACTAACTCACACACCTTGTTGCTCTTTTGCGCAAAAACTACAGAGCGGATTTGAATGAAATTTTGCACACAGATGGTTTATAACCTGTTTTAACACTTATGATATTTTTTATCCCGGTAGTAAGATTTTATGGGAAAATATGGACCTTCACACGGTCAAAGCCGCGGGCAGAAGCTAGTAATATTATATTATGTTTACGTCTTTCCTCTATAAAAGTAAATAAAATTTAAGTGTGTGTAAATGACAGCTTTTTACTGAATTCTTAATATTATGAAAGAGTACGGTACCTACTTATAACAAAACACTATTATTTGTCTGTGTAGACGAGTATTTCATCTCGTAATCAATATTTTCGTAAAAGTACGACTCGTAACTATCGGTGTTTAATGTGTTTATATATATAAAGTTAGCTTGAAATACCCTATCCACGTCACTACCTGTAACTTGATTCACAGAAAAAAAATACAATCGAATTGAGAACTCCCTCTTTTTGGAAGTCGGTTGAAAAATATTAAAATAAACTTTTCTTCGATGTTTTGTTTCTAACCGTCCTTAAGCGAAATGGCAAACAGACAGAGATAACAACCTACCGAAACCTGTTAGTAAGTTATTGACAATAGCCGTAAATGAATATGTTAAGGGGCTACCTCACGCCAACGACCTTGAGCGAGTGGGAGAAGTTTAGCAATAGCGTATACCCGTGCGTGAGAGTGGTCAGCGATACACTGCCGCCCGTCGCCCCGAGGAGCCCCGCACCAAGATTATTCGAAAAAACAACCCACCTTGATTTATCAAACACAATACGGATAAAAGCCGTATACCTACTAATATAAAGGGCATTAAATTGTCTTTGAGATGATCTAAGTTTCATGCAAATACGCCCGATAGTTTTTGCGTGATGATCGTTTTTTTGCCGCGTTAGACATTACTTCACAAATTAATTACACTAAGTTATAAAAATATTTCTTCACATTTTCACATATCAAATTATGAAAGAAATGGTCTAGTATAACATATATTTTTTTCAAAGAAATTAGACTAGAAGTTAAGACGTGATGATCAATTTAAAATCACTTAAAGTCATGTGTCTGCGCCTTAAGAATTACTTACATTTGTACACACATTTCCACACGGCTTTCTTGGCGCCGTTAATAATGCATTCATTGGTATCGTCTGATAATGGGATGTATCTGCAAGTTTAAGAACTAATTACACAGTCAGCAGTTCGACGTGAAGTTTTAGGCTCATCTGTTTTAAATCATCGTCTTCTTCCCGGGGTCGGCACAACACTTGCTTTTCTAAATATCTGGTATGACCGAGGTTTGCTCGGTTTTTTTTTGGTAATGAAACCTAGCTAGATTGATTTATCGCCTCCGAAACCTCTTGCATACAAAATTTCATAAAATAGTTGGAGCCGATCAGCCGATTCCGAGATTCAGAAGTTACTAGATAAAAAAACCTGAAAATCTAAGATAACCTTATTTTCAGAATTCGGTGACTTTGTTTCATTGACTTTTTTTCCTCCGACTTCCGAATGTAACGTTATTTTAGACTTTTTGGAAGTGGTTTTTTTTGTAGAAAGTTTCTTATTTTAATCATTTTAATAAAATAGTAACAGAATGCTTGGTTGACAGCTTGGTGGAGGATCAGACTCTGTTTAACTTTACATACTTGCTCGTTCCAGAGACGATGTAGAACTTCTCAACGTCTTCAATGCAGGCTGCGGATGTCAGCACGTAACTCTCATGGATGATCACTCCTCCGCAGATCCAATCCGAAGGTATGTCGGAATCCGTGGTCGGGGCTGCTCTTAAGTACACCTCGACAAAAAATCACCTGACGTTAGGGTTTGATTAACGGCTTTTTTCTATACCTTACTTAGAGACCGTTCAAGTATTACGTAAGCACTATAGGGGGCGGGGGGGGGGGAGGTCTATGTTTTGCTTATTTTTGATGGTCTAGATGGTGATTTATAGGTCAGCAATAATTATTTACTTTTTCACACATCAAATGGCAACCCAGACATTGCCTATGCTTGAAAACGAAACGCATATTCTGGATGCCCATAAACAAAAACACGAAACTCACATTAAAAGAAAAATGCATATATACCAATGTTTACGTAAACATGGGAGGGGGGGTGAGAGCTTTGCTTACTTTTGCTGACCAGGTGGAGGGGGTGGGTAAATAATTATAAATCTGCTTACGTAATACTTGAACGGCCTAAATACCTTTAACTGTTGGTTAATGTGCTTTCTTCCATAGCTATCGGTATTTCTATAAACTGAGAATATTCTATCCGTGTCACGTACCGGTCACTTGATTCATATAAAAATCAAAGAAAGCTTTTCTGTGGCGTTTTGTTTCTAACCGCCCAGTAAGCGAAATGTCAAAGAGACAGAGATAGCACCCTATCGAAACCGGCTAGTAAGTTATTGAAAAGGGCCGGAAATAATGATGATGAAATTATGTTTATTTGTCTTGAACTGTAGAAAAATAACATTTTAAAACAAGACGCCAATCGCATTTAATTGCCGACTGATATCTAAGAAGAAATATTTTCCTTTACAGTTTTTGTGATGAAATGAATTAAACAAAGTAATGCGTTTGCCTGGATTCGAACCCACGACTTACTTATACTTAGGTCCATGTTCACCAAAAAGATGCGCTCTGATTATCTAAAAACAGCTGTTTAAAACACATTTTTGTATGGGAACATGTCACAGTAACAGCTGTTTTTAGATAATCAGACCGTTATCTTTTCGGTGAACAGGACCTTAAAAGTTCTAACACTAGATTATTTTAAAGTGTGAAGTGAATCATCACACGGCCAGGGGCCAAAGGGCTTCTTGGAGGATCAACAATAGCAGCGTTGTTTTCCGGAAATTGAAAGTTTAAGGGGCCGGCGGAGCATGCGTATTTCCTACAAACGTAATACCAAAATAATTTGTAAATCTAACATATTCTTATAGAGTGGTGGTAGTGTGTATATTTATTTCGATTATATCTATACTCACTAATCTCAGGAACTACTGGTTCAAATTGAAAAATTATTTTTGTCTTGGATAGCACATTTATCGAGGAAGGCTTTAGGCTATATAACATCACGCTACGACAATAAGGAGCGGAGCAGGAATGAAAAAAGTTGCAAAAACGGGGTTTTTTTTTCCTTTCGTTTCTCTCTATTATTTATGTGACGCAGACGAAGTTGCGTTGGTCAGCTATAAGCTATAATTTATCTTGGAAACTTGAACACCTGATGCAGAACCGCAACAGACCAGCTAAACTATAAGAGATACGAATATGACACCATAGCAAAAATTGTTCCACGTGATGAGCATTTTCTGCTGACAGAATAAATTTAAAGATCTGGAACACCTGATGTGGAACTCCAAGAGCCCAGCTACTCCATAACACATATAGGAATGACGTCTTAGCAAAAGTTGTTCAATCTGATGAGCACTCTCTGTTGACTTATAAAAATCGAAGATCTGGGACACCTGTTGTGGAACTCCAATAGCCCAGCTACACCATAACACATATAGGAATGACGTCTTAGCAAAAGTTGTTCGGTCTGATGGGCATTTCCTGTTGACTTAGAAAAAATCGAAGGTCAGAAACATTTGATGTGAAAATTATTGCAAAGCTATCACTAATTTCACTGTATAAAATAACATAAACTGGGAGTACAGTCCACGCGGTGAAGGCTGTAACAGTTTAGGACTGATTTTCGATGACGATTGTATATCAATGAAAATTTGACTCGACTGGCCAAAACTCCCATTTATTATTTAATTTTATCGAATAAATATGTCTTAGGGTTTATGTTATTTGAGTGTTGAATTTCCTTTTCCATTTAACTTCGTGACTCGGTAGCCTACCCGGTAACGCAGGGGAGCAGTCAATTAGATTTTAATTGATTAGATATCTTCACAACAAAACTATAACCATGCTTAGAAAGAGGTCAAATCTTTCCCAAATGTTCCAAAGGAGCTACAAGATTGAGGATCATGAGATCCCAATAATCTACCGAAGAGCGTCAGAAGAGACTTGATGCTGTTCGAGAACACCAGGCTACAACTTGCTCCGTGGAAACCTCTTCGGATCGCGAAGCACGCCTGCGTTCTTAGCGTATTTACGCATCTACATCCAGATCTCTAGAGACCAGTGAAGAATAGATGCGCGACTGGCTGATCGTGAACGTCATGCATTGTCTCGCGAGTCGGAAACGTTTACCGATACAGAATCACGCTTGAGTTCTCAGTGTATTCGCACATCTACTAACAGGTCTTTTGAAACGAGTGATGAACATGATGCGCGACTAACTGCTGCTCGAGATTATCATACATTGCCCCGAACACGCACACAACAAAATATTCGTAATCAGTTAGAAAGTGAGAGAGAAAGAATTGCTGGAGTACGGCATGAAGAGACAGAAGAAGAGCGCAACGAACGTTTGAATTCTGATCGACTTCGACATTGTCTGAACAGAATGTCGTATCATCTGAAGAATCGGATGTGTCTCAAGATATAGCCGTAGGGCATGGCGACCTTCCTTGGGTGATAAAGGAACGGAGTGCATTTACGTATATACGCCTATGATTGAATACGCCACATATTGTGGTTCAAAATTGTACTTTTTGTGAAGCTGTTAAATGGCGAAAAGAAACAAACGGTATGTGTTGCTCAGATGGGAAAGATCCGCTTTTCCCTTCCCCGGGCTCTTAGAATTCGACATCAGACGTTTCTGATCTTCGATTTTGACGACCCCGTTGTCGCTGGCATAAGCAACAGGATCCGCGTACGAAGTCGCGGGCAGAAGCTAGTTACAGTATATGATCCTAAAATATATTTTGGAAGGAAAATTATTAAAGACGAGATATGAGGAATTTAAAATTTACATAGAAAACTTATTTTTCTCATAACTCTTGTTTAAATCAGTGTCCATTCAAAATATGTATTTGGGAACCTAGATATTCTGTAATACAATCGAAATAAATACACACTTCCTTAGGAACATGTTTGATTCACAAATTATTTTGGTATTACGTTTGTATGAAATGCGCTTGCTCCGCGGGCCTCTTAAGTTGAAATTCTCAAGATAAGTTATGGAATCAGCCGTTACTTTGCGGGAATAGGACGAGCCTTTTGCCACCAACTGGGTACAAATCCAGAATCCGTGGCTGCTACTTAGAAAAAAACCTAATGGAAAAACTCTGTAACAGTTTGCCTGAACCGGGAAACAAACGCTTATACTAGCTAATACTAGCTATATTATAAAAAGGACTCCTACCATATATGGTCTCGTATCACCAACCGGCTTTCCTTTTAATATCCGTCGTGTTGGCTTTAAGGGCCCATAGTCGGTCGTATTGTCAGCAGCTATCGGATCTATGTTTCCTAAATGAACTGAAACATTCGAAAAACAACAAAAAAAGTATATAAGTAGTATATCAACTATCTGGTGTCCACGACACAAGCCTTGCTTAGTGTGGCACTAGGTGGCGCTGTGTGTCAATGTCTAGCGATATTTATTTTATTTTTTATATTATAATCTGCCTAGCATTTTTCCCAATGTTGGGGTCGGCTTCCAGTCTAACCGGATGCAGCTAAATACCAGTACATGGAGCGACTGCTTATCTGACCTCCACTACCCAGTTTGTATACGATGCAACTTGGTAAGACTGGTTGTCAGACTTTCGGGCCACTACCTGTGACGACTGTCAAAGATCTACAAATGACAGCCAGGACCAACAGCTTAACGTGCTTTTCGAGGAAACTCTCTGTAAGGGTGGTCACCTATTCACAGACCAACCTAGGCAAGCACGGCTTTACCGAAACATCGACCCATCATCACCATTTCAGCGAAAGACATCCACTGCTGGACATAGGCCTCCCCCAAGTGTCGCCACATTGACCGATTCGCATCCAACTGATTCCCGCAGCCCTCACCAGATCATCTGTCCACCTAGAGGGGAGGCTTTCCTTCGCGGACGCCACTCCAGAACTTTTCGGCCCCATGGGCCATCCGTTCTGCGAGCAATGCGCCCTGCCCAAAATCGACCCGCGCGGCGGTTATTATTTAGTCACAAACTCCTCAAACATTCGAAGAAAGAAAACGTTTTTTAAATGTCTTTGTGTTTTAATTGTCTTTGTTTTTTTGTTTTACTTTAATCTGTCGCTGTTGGGATAGTCATCATTCAGTCGGAAGCCGTGTAATGCTGATCCTAAGACTCTTCAAGTATCCTCATAAGGTTCGGTTTTGTACTTTCCGAATTCTGGGTGCATATCTTTTTTTTATTTGGGACTGCATCGAGCTTCATTGTCTCGGTACTTTTCGCAGTTGCAGTGGTCTGGGAATAGTGTTGTGGCACTATTCCCAGACCACTGCAACTCCTGAAAGCCAGAATCAACAGTGGCGACCACCAGAAAAGCACCGAGACAATGAAGCTCGATGCAGTCGAAGAGAAACAATTTAACTGTCTTGGCAACGAAATTAATCAGAAAAGTATGGCGGAGGGAACAACCGTAATTTCCACTTCAGGTTATGGTCTACCTTGAATGGGGCCTGGGTTCTAATGCTGCTTCTTCCGTTATTTAAAAAGGTGAAAAGTATGGGCAGGTATGCTTTTGTAATCAACCATAAAAAGATAGGATGGCTAAGGTTATCATACTCGTATATTGCATGGGGTGTGAAAAAACCGGCTGCACATAGACACCTGACATTCTCATTTGATTTTGAACTTAACAGTAGCCAGTTATGGTTTCAAATCAGTTGAAGAAGGGCAGATTGTAGTAGCTTGATGTGCTAGCGTCTGTGCTACCGATTTCACTGACGGTCGACCTCTTTTCATTTTTACTACTTAGAACATAAAGGTGAAAGCTGGCAGACCTTCAATGAAGCCGGTAGTACCTAGTAGACGGTAGTATTGTCATGGCTAATATCCCGAAAATAACAATATTATTCTGTTCTTTATTTTCTGTCAATCTATGTAGTTGCAAGACGTTCCAAAAATACGGTCCGATACGCTTCGAAAGCGCTTGACAGTTTTTCAGGGTTCAGGACTAGCTGCAAAGTATTACAGCTAGCAGCTGCATACAGCAACAGCGTTCAGTAGCTGTATGCAGCTGTGTCAGCTACTGAAAGTGCAGCTACATAAGTAATTGAATGATGGTTATTCATTCATAATAAAGCTTCATTGGCATTGGCCATTCTACACGTGGTGCCAACGGACCGCCAACGCATGCCATTAAATACGAAGTCAATAAAAATCAAAAGACATTTATTCAAATGAGGCGTAGCGTTCGAAGTGGCGGAACAAATTCCCTAGCAACATAGCTACCTCAGTATCTGAGTACATAACAAAGTCAAAAAACTTACCAGCAACGGTCACGGTAACGATGCACGTAATCAATTTAATTAAAAAACAACATTTTATATGCAATATAACTTCCCCACGTTGCATAATTGAATTTACGTATAGATTTTTTGACTTTATCAATTTACACGTGTTCGGATACTAACAGCCGTAGTCACCGCAGACCTGCCGACAAATGGCGGATGACAGGCACCGCTGAATACTTTCACATGTTTTATAATGTTATGAATACAACTAAATTCAAAATGATAGATCGAATAATGAGGACCTTATGGCCAAATAATAACCGGTCAGGTCGATCTTAAGGTTAAGCCGCGTGGATGGGTGACCATTACTCACCGAGTTTCCTCCGTGCCTCAGAAAGCTAAGCCATTGACCGCGGCTGTCATTTGTGCGGCCATCTTAGAGAATAGTTACAGGTAGTCAGTGGCCCGAAAGTCGGACAACCAGTCTATACAAAGGGTATCGTATAGGCTAGTTTCCACCATCAATAAATTGCAAAACTAATAAGTCCGTCATTTAGAGTATTGGAAAATAATGGACACGTATTTTTTGTTTTTGTAAATCACTGAGTACTGACAAAATTAAAACGCATCAAAACTCGGGAGTGGGGGCTCGTGACGTCACAACGCACTAAAAACTATAGCACGGCGAGACGTATTGTGAATTTTAAGAGCGTCGTATCTTCGTTAATTTTGGTTTATGTAACAAAAGAAAAAATACGGGTCAAATATTTTTTTTATAATCTAACTGACGGACTTATTAGATTTTTTTAGGACACAAGCCTATTACCCAGCGCTAACTGGGTTGTGGGGGTCAGCTAGGCAGTCGCTCCATATTAATTATTGGTATTCAGCGGCATCGGCAGTGCAAGTACGTAAAATTCGATAAGACTCGTGTTGATAAATTTGACAGCTATTCTCAATAAAATGAGGTTTTATCGAGTCAAAAACTCATTTTATCGAGAATAACTGTCAAATTTATCTTATCGAGCCCTATCGATTCCTACGTACTTGTACTGCCGGTTAGATTGGAAAGCAACCCCAACATAGTTGGGAAAAGGCTAGGCCTTGCCCCTTGGCAGATGATGATGATCGCGTGAATGATTGCGTGTGTGCCTGTAAAGTGCCAGTATCCCTATATATTCGGGGAAGCTATAATTTTCTGCTTGCACTGGTAATATTATACCTAGTACCCGTGTTACCTACATTACTGTTTACTACACTACTTAGGCTGATAAATGTTGGTTCAGTTCTCCTGCAGTCGTCCAAAGACTATTTTATTGTAGGATTTGTATTTCCTACATATCATCGATCGCTTTGTTTTATTTGGTCGTCAACTCAATAATCGTCCACATTCCTAACGATGTTGACTGCAGCTCCTTGCAGTTCTAATCGCCTAGTCCGTGGCACTATAATTTCAATAACATGCCTGACTGAGTTTAACAGTTTCATTACGAAAAAGAAACTTTTGATAACCGACAAATGAAATAAAGAAACCAAAACCATATCGTTTATTCAAAATTTAAAACTAGGTTGAAGTTCAGCACTTTTTGAACTTCTTTTACAGAAGAAGGCCCGACTTTCGCCCCGACTTACATACAGCCCATCAATTGATCAAATGATTAAATGACTACGACTTAATTGTGCTACTAATGCTGGGATGCAGGCCTTATTCTTGTTTGTAACGGTGGGCTGCAAATGCTGTAATCTACCACGTGGGCCCACGATAGATCGATTTGCATGTCTTCGAATGTTTTGTTCAATAAAGACAAACCAATTTGATTATAACCTTTTCCTTCGCTGCTTTGAGCTGTAGGTAGTTACACAATTTCACTAAAATTAATAACATACTTAGAGTAAAGAGCATTCAAGGCGCCTGAAATCGAACCGACACGACATTTAATTTTAATAATCCTATTTTAGACTTTTTGGTCCACAAGCGACCCATCTTTTTTTTAATCAAACTCTGACAGAGAAGAGACCCAAGAACGATTTTTAAATCGTGGGTCTTATACTCGTAAAATCCCACTGAACCTTTTTCATCTCATTTAACGTCATTGAATAAATGAAGCAATGATGTGGAGCATTTTAACTACTCGTCGCTAGATGGCGCTATTACAAGAAAACTCTTTCGTGATTTGCTAATCATCACTAGATAGCGCTGCAAAGCAGAACCTGCGAAGCATCGTAACAATATTTTTTGTTAGTTTTACCTCTGCTTAAAACTTAACGAAGTTCAGCTTACGTTAATGTAATCGAAAAATATTGCACATAGTCATGACAACGTAAAGCTACCTACTTACTGCCGTTATGTCTTGTGATTATGTTTCACATGTCATCATCATCAATGATTAATTATTTTGGACAATATAACCATTAATTGCTACGAAACGCGATTATTTAAGTGTATGTAACTTCAATGACAATTGCTAATGCATTTATAATACCTTTATTATAGCCAACTTGCTGGTTTTCTCAGAGGAAACATCAGTAGGTACCTACCAGCAACTAACTTAGATCACTTGAAGTTGACGAGAATGTTGAATGAAAATTGTTTCGGTACTTATCAAACAGGGAAAATGGTTTCAAACATTTAGGATAAGTTTTCGCATAATTCGACACAAGTGATTACTTATTTTGTGCAGTTTATGTAGCAAGCAATTTGTTACAATAGAGCAGCCGACAAAAAAATGTCCGTCAGTTAGATTATCAACAAATATTTGACCCGTATTTTTTCTTTTGTTACACAAACCAAAATTAACGAAGATACGATGCTTTTAAAATTCTCAATACGTCACGCCTTGCTATAATTTTTAGCGAGTTCTGACGTCACGAGCATCCTCGCCGAGTTTTGATACGTTTTAACTTTGTCAATATTCATTGATTTACAAAAACAAAACAAGAAATATTGTTACAATAAAGTTCTAATCAGCTTGCAGGTTTCGATCGATTTTCAAAAACAATAGATTTTTTGAAAATCGATCGAAACTACACATTGGACTTAAAAAATAAAACACTATGATGCTAATGTGTTGATTGTTGCTTGCTTATTTGTCAAAAAATCAGAATGAGCGCATACACTAATATGTATTTTAGTATTTTAGAGATAAGTTCGTGATTTTTTTATCGAGTAAAATTAATTGTAGTAGGTATGAGAGTGATTGCTAGTAGGTATGATAGTGTTTTCAAAACACTATCATACCTACCTACTAGCATATATCCTGAAGAATATCATATTCTTTTCTGGTTTTGTTTATTGCAGTAAATTATATACTTTTAGGCAATATAAAACTCGCGTTTAGCTCCCGTAGGCTTCTCAAAGTTAAATAAAACCTTTTCAACTTAGAAAGAAAGAAAAGCTTGGGGTACTTGGTTTGATTTTCGGGTCCGGCAAAGAGTGCTGGGTTTTTTTTTCTATATGGAAAAATTACTGTTCCCGAAGTTTGGAAGTTGGCGGTATGGTACCCTCACGCCTCGGAAGCACGTTAAACTGTTGGTCCTGTGCCTGATCTTTCTCTGGTCATGTTGGATTGCCGTCAGATCGAACCAATATAAAGGAACAGAGTGTCCACCCGTGCCTTCATAAACTTGATATTCCTAACGCCGATGGCTAATCTCCCTCCGCTGAGATTGGCTGCCGTGAGCGAAAACTTTCAGGAGGACTAAACAGTAATTAGGGATAGTTGTCTTTTGTATAAAGCAAAAACAGGTTAATCAAAACTAGAAATTTAAGAGATTCCAAGAAAATGTAAAGCGATGGACAGTTTGGTTCGACTCAGTTGATGTTTTCATGGGCGTCAAAGGTTTGACATCAGGAAATGACATTTTCCCATACAAACAA
The DNA here is from genome assembly GCA_950022955.1 of Xestia ashworthii. Lineage (NCBI taxonomy): Eukaryota > Metazoa > Arthropoda > Insecta > Lepidoptera > Noctuidae > Xestia > Xestia ashworthii. Next base: position 11,392,028 of record OX465570.1, on the reverse strand, counting down.
CGTTTCCAATGTGCATGTAGAAGAAGTCTTGACTGTAAAATGTTTGGCCCATGAACTTTCACAGCTACAAAAACATAAACCGTTAGTATACGAGCCTATATTACAAAAAGGTTCTGCCATAATCACCACGCTTCCCAATCAACCCATAATGTTCCGGCTAGCTGGAAGAAAGGCTTCTCTTGCAGTAGCCCCAATGAGGGTTGGGGTGCGGGGTTTTAACTCGTATACTATGGTTCATCAATGGGTAATCAATATTCTCCGGAGCACTTACCTACACCATGATTTAATTCCTTTTGCCGAAAATATCGTGGGGCACCTAGAACTGGATTCGGTTTCACATATTATGCGAGTAAAAAACCTTCTGCCAGTATCTTACCGCCTACAGCCGCCCATAAGCGTCTGGAACTGGAAGCCTGAGATCTAAGATGTTCTCTACCTTAAAGAATGCACCACGTTTGATGTCAAGACGTTAACATGTTGTAGTGTTTTTTGCCATCATCAGACAACATTTCATTTATTCTGACCGATAGACTCTTCATTAAAAAGTCGCGGTATTATAAGCGAAATTATGAGGAAAATGATATTGAGAAAAATGTCGTGAAAAGTTTTGAATATGAATGGGGATGTTTAGGTTTAAGAGTAGAGGAAGACCAAAAAAATGATGGATGGACTGTTTGAAGGATGATATGGCTAGAAAGGAGGTTACTGTTGAGATGACGATTAAGAGATATAGAAGAAGAAGACATGCTGCGTCGACCTCAAATAAATTGGAACCAACGATGGATAAAAAATTGAAAACAGCTACTGAAGCTTTTGTCAATCCTATTGATAGACATTTGAGACATGCGAAACGCTTTAAAAGGGAATGCTTTAGCACCCAAGTAAAGTTCCTAAAAATAAAGAATAATTATTCCGTAGTCCATTTAAATTTTGTATCAGCCTTTGATTACGTTTGAAATTAAAGCTTACACTTGTAAGTGTTAAAAATTTCGCCGATTGTTCTCCATGCTTTGTATTGCTTCTCATTGGTTCAAACTATAATACTCGTAGGAAGAAAGATATCTGAAGCTCTCCCAAAGATACACAATATTAAGTATGGAGTTCCGCAAGGGTCCGTCATAGGACTAGTCCAGTGTAAAAATTGTTAATCATTCAAACTCCAAAATACAAAGACTTGTGCTTCATTTATATTTAGCAATAGTTTCTACAATAAATAGTCAACCACTGACATTGTTTTTCATAAAGTTAAGTAAGAACAATTGAAACAGTTAGAGTAGAAATTCCGAGTGCCTATGTTTTATTTCTGAGGAAATGCTAAGGAGTGCGAAGAGGTTTCAGTCAATAAAATATAGAAAAACCTACTATTTTATTAATTAACCTCAAGAAGTATTTACTTATAATTACAATTAATGGATTTAAATAAAATTACACTTTTATGAATAACTAGATTATGATTAATATGGCAAGTCTCGTTCGCATTTTATTCAAAACAATTCTAAAAACAGTCCATCTCACAAACACAACTCAAATATTTATGATATTGCAAATCCAATACACATTCCATTACGTCATACCTTTTACCGTGATCAACCATAACAGCAAAAGGAATAAGCATTCCCGTATCATAGAAAACCATAATCTAACACCCTTTACCACTCCAACTGTCGGATACAATACTATAAAGTAGCTATCTTCAGCAATACATTATCCTTACTTATCTATGGCCATAACATGAAACTTGGGATCTATTTTATTATAAAGTGCATTGTCTACTATAGAAGAGGTCGGTCGACCGCCGTACGTAAATAATTTAACTGTCTTAAAAGATTCAAAAATAGTTTCCTAACATTGCCCCCCTTAATATGTACACCATTTGTCAGGCCATAACTGGATTTAAACGACGCGTTACAAGAAAAAGGCCACGCCCTCTGACAGACATATAACGCGCCCACTCTAACTCACTGAAAGGCTTCGCTAAAGTTTCTATCTATCTCTATCGCACGAATATTCTTGGTGGTATTTACCTTGTTACAAGACCACTAAAAATGTGCCAAAGACCAACTCTTGCTGGAAGATTATAAGCCTTGTGCGCCGAACGTTAAAGTCGAAAACCCTTTGTTAATGGTATCATGGGGGGACTCAATTGAAGCGAGACGAGCCACGAAAGGGACGCAGCGAATCGTTCTGTTTAAGTTAGTGAGTCCAAACGAGTTTTTATGTTTGGAAATCGTATTAAGCTTTTGTTGGAAACTGTTCCACTCAACGGGCATAGTTGAGGCGTTTGTGCGGTCAAACTATCGCGTTTGAATTTCGAAAAGCGGTGGGGATACTGCTGATTGGCTCGTTTTGGCCGATACACTGTGTAACGATTCGGTCGCGTGCGGTCGAGCGGAGCGCGCCAACTGAGCTTTTTTCAAATAAGAAACTCGAGTTCGTATGTTCCATTCTTATTTCGGATTTCAAATAGAATTGGTCTAATTTAAAATTGGTGTTTCCTAAAAAAATGTTTAGCTGCGAAAATTATCGGTGAAGACTTAAAATCTAGTGTCAGTGTTTACATAAACAGTTACAACTTTTTAAAAATGTCGTCGGTACACTCTGATGATGATCAAGAGGAGATCAACGTGGACTCTGACAGCAGGCTATCGGGTCATTGCGACAGAAGCATAGCATCGGAAGACCGAGATTCAGAGCACAGTTACCATGACAGATATCATGATTCGCCGAACGAACACATGACTGACACCCAACCGAGGGTGAACCTACCTTTCAGCATATCTCGACTTTTAGGGAAACAATTCGAGGATATAGACAAGCGTCGAAATTCTGGGGAAAGTGACGACCGAAGTGATCAGGATACTGAATCAGAGAGTGCTAAAGACGAGGGGAAGGACAATTCCGGTTTACCGTTGAACTTTTCACATACGCAAGGTTTATATCCAAATTCGGGACTGTTATTGAGACCTGGGTTGGGTATCGGTGGCGGGTATGGGTTCTCGAGTAACCCTGGGGTGGTTAGAGTGCCAGCGCATAGGGCTCTGGGTGCTTTGGGTGCCTGGGGAGTCACCATGGACCCCATGCGGCAAGCAGCAGCGGCGGCATTTGCACACCAAATTGTTAAGGATAGATTGAATGGTAAGACATTTCTTTGATTTCTTTTGCACTGTTGACAGTTTTGGTATAATTTTTGTAAGTAAAGTAAAGTAAAAACTTCTTGAGCACTTTTTGGGTGAACAAAAACATGGAACTCGCGTCATCGTCACCGAACGCTTTCTTAGAACGGTTAGTCAAGATCAACCTTATACAATTAAGATAAAGTTTATTTTGGATTACTTAGTTTTCATTTTTATTGGCTGTCCTAAAGACTGTCCCGCATGTTTTTTTTTTAAAGCTAAGAGAAAATTAGTGGCAATTCGAATAACATTATAAAATAAGGTCAAATGCAGTGCAAAAATTGATTACAATATCTTGTATATTTATTGTTCTAAGATTTCTGATTGACGTAACATTAGCGTTAATTAATTATAATCTATGATAGTCGAAATGTCAAATGTCAGATCAGTTAAAAGGGTTAATGAGGCCGATAAGAAATAAATTGTACTGTCGCATATATTCCCTGTTAAGTACTATTTGTAATAAATACTAGATGCTTAGTTAATTAATATGTTTGTTTATCAATAATGTTGACCTGGATAGATCAATTGCTGTTGATGGACTAATTATTTTAGTCCTTATTCTTTATATAATTGCCTGAAAGACTAGTTTTTTTAGTTCGTTAAGTGCCTAATTGGTTGCTCGTTAGTGGCTTATTGTAAGCGCCGTTGTTTATCCTAGAGCTTCTGATGTTTCGTGATCGAGTGTCAAAATACTTTTTCTTTTTGCTATCTTCATGGGCATGCATTGTTATACCTATGTTTTCCAAATATCGATGTGTCTACTTTTTCTGAACATCTCATACACACAACCTGTAAACAAGACAAACCTATCGTTTTCTCCTACCAAACAAAATCAAAAATTCCAAAAAAAAACAAATACGCATCGAAAATTGTAATATTTGAGACACGACTTTTTCCTTCTTTGTTTTATAAAAAAGGGTCCAAATCGGGTGCCAACGGCCTCTGAGCCAATTACCCTCGCGTGCGAACCGATGACACACCTAGAGAACTATTTCTTTTTTCCCCTTTTTTTTTGGTCCTTCGAGGCGAGATTGAAGGCGCCCCGTTCTGTAATTTGTCGCGTCGGCCGCCGGTCAAGTTGGGGACACTGCTTTTTTTGTCATGTTACTCATCCTGACAGAAAATTGGTTGTTAAGTTGCACGTTTGGTGTCGCTGTAATTTGAATCGAGAACTTTTTCTTATTGAACCGGATGCTTTGGTGATTTGCTTTTTTTTTGGTTGGTAGGTAAGTAGCGTTTGGGTTTACGAAAAAGTTTGTTCCATATTTTTATTTTTTTAAAGATTATGAATTCACGATATGCCAGAGAACCAATAAAAGGCAAGATAACCAAAAACATCAAATTTTTTCATGCTGTAATTTTACTTTATTATAGAAACTAGTGACTTGCTTTAGGTTATCTAGTTCGTGAGGAAATCTTAACAAAACTCTTATACATAATTGATAAAAACACACTTAAAACACTACTTAATTTTTTTTCACCTTGGTCAATTTACACAAAACAAATTCGAAAAAAAAAAACCGTTCCACAACCCGACGCGTGCAGACCCTTGGGTTTTTGCGACCACCCGGCAAAGAGGAAGCGGTAACAGGATTACACACTATAATTGAGACAATAGCTACACAGAATTCCTCAGATCCGTACGTGGATCGGAAATACTTACGAAGTGACAGAAAAAAAACGTCGGCGCCAATGAGATTTTTTTTTATTGAACTATTAAAGTTTTTTATGACTTTTTAAAACACTGAAACACTTTTGTCGTTACACCATTTGGGGATTATGGAGTCGTTAAACGTAGATTAACATAATCTTTGATTAACTGTTTTGGTAAACAGTTTGCGGTTGATTAATCAGATCTAGATTAGCATTTGAAAATTTTAAGAGGAGCAATTTTCTGTCTTTTATGGTTGTCTTAACGTTCAGATTACGGTGTATTGGATCTGAAAATGGTAATTAAAACTATAAAATGGTTTTAGTTGGACGTGTTAAAAGTTTTATTTGCAATCATAATCCATACTTAAATAGTTCTCGTAGTAATATGAATATTCAAAAGCTATAATAAACACATACTTACATTAAAAACCTTGAAAATTATACCAACTGCTGTTTTTGAAATAATTTAAATAAAAACCAATTTATTTATTGCAATAAAATAAAGGAAAATGTGTAGAGACGAAAAATCTTCTTACACACATTAAATGTTATCCAAAAATAAAGTGTTTTAAGCATATTTATAAAACTACAAATTTTAACACAAACAGGCTAGTGCTGGTTCATGACTGAATTAAATACATTTTTTGCCGTTGGAACGCAGTTTTTTTTACGAAACTTAAGTCACCTGAAAGTTTTCCATAAACGTCGACAATATTTTCTACTCAATCAACAAAATGTAGATACTTATGGTTATGTGCTCAGTGACGAAGCTGTATAACAGTTGTATAACCGAATCATTTGAAGCGCGTCGACTGAAACAGTTTCCGTCGAATTGCGGTTATTACGCTTTGCTTGCCGACGGCGACCGATTTGACATCAGTTTTTTTTTTAAATATACTAGGTACCTGAATGCGATCAGAGCAGTTTTTTTAAGTCTTTGTGAAAATGATGATAATGGCGTTGAGTTTCAGTAGTGAAATCGACCCAATATCTCTTTCGTCGGAAGAGTGATATTTAGATAATTACTACTACTATTATTTTATATTTGTACTTAAAAACACTGTGTACAAAAACAAAAATATAACTATGTAGGTATGTATTTTTCTCCCGTCCAAGTAAAAGTTAGTGCAAGAAAATTATAACAAAATTATAAAATTATTTATAGTTAGTTTTTGGAGAGAAGGTGCTCGTGGCTAAATAATAACAGCCGCTCGTGCCGATCTTTAGGTTAAGTTGTGCTTGCCTAGGTTGGTCTGTGGATGGGTGACCACCCTTACATACCGAGTTTCCTCCGTGCCTCGAAAAGCACGTTAAGCTGTTAGTCTCGGCTGTCATTTGTTCATCTTTGGCAGACGTTACAGGTAGTCAGAGGCCCAAAAAGTCTGACAACCAGTCTTACCAAGTGGTATCGTATTATCCAGACTAACTAACTGGGTTGTGGAGGTCAGATAGGCAGTCGCTCCATGTAAAATACTGGTATGGCTCGGCTTCCAGTCTAACCGGATGCAGCTGAGCATCCGGTTAGACTGGAAGCCGACCCCAACATAGTTGGGAAAAGGCTAGGCAGATGATGACTACTACAGTAACTATTATTATTACTACTTTATATAATGACTTCAATGTCATTATATAAAGTAGTCATCTTAAAATAGAATCCGCGATCAAAATTTTGCCATTTTAGGCCATTTTTCTTTGTGAAAGGAAACTTTTTGGTATTGTTAACTTATTTATTTAATTCATAATAAAATGAATACAACATTAACTTTTGACGACCCGAATGGCGTAGTGGTAGTGACGCTGCTTTACGTGCTTAGGGTCCTGGGTTCGAATCCCGGTAGGAGCAAATGTTTGTGTGATGAGCATGGACATTTGTTTCCGAGTCATGGATGTTTATATGTATAATAAGTATTTATTTACAAACAAAAAAGTATATATGTAGTATATCAAATATCTAGTGTCCACGACACAAGCTTTGCTTAGTGTGGCACTAGGTGGCGCTGTGTGTTAATGTCCAGCGATATTATTAAATAATTTAATTAAAATTACATAGGAGAAAAATCATACCGTAACCTATTCTGGGGTCAGGAGAACTATAATGACCATAATAGATATGACATTACGCACGACACGACGATTACGACATTATAGTTCTCTATTCTAGTTCTGGATCTATTTATTAAAATAGATCCAGTTTTTTGTGCAATGCTTGCTTGCACGTGTCGTGTCTACAAACTAGCCAATCTTGAATATTTGAACAGGTATAACAGACTGCACGTCGCTGGAGCATTCCGACCTTAAATGCTAATCTAGGGTATTTTGTAGTTTCAAAAGAATAGGAGCCCAATTAAGACTGGTTCTGTTACCAATGTCATGCGGGCTTCTGCACTTACATTTCAGATTGATTATGTCATCTTTTTTTACAAATATTTTTTAGCCTTTCTAACGATAGTGCACCGGTTTAGATTTAAGTATGAAATACACAATATTATATAATATTATACCATGACATCGCCCAAAAACTCAAAACAACGGTTATTTAACGACATCATTAGGTACAACAAAAAAAAACTTCTTTTTTTTCTGAAGCAAAAACCTTAGTTGATTGTCAACCGTTTAGAAAGGCGAGCCAGTTACCTTAACAAAAACAGTGATCGCTTTGCGAAATCAATAGAGAGTATAATAAGTCTTACCGCGATCTTTCTAGCATTTGTCGGTAGGTTGATACTGCCTATTTCCGCTTCAGTTCTCATTATTTCACCGCACAATTTTACCTAATGCACCTTTTTGCATCTATTACTGGCCATCGAGCTTTTTATTATATATTTTTTTAAATCTTTACCAACCGTTTTGCCTGTTCCTTGCTGTTAGTTCTTTTATTCTTTTTTCGAATTTGTGGTGAAAATTGTTGTCGAAATGGCCAGGTACCGTACTAAGAAACGTTGCTGTAAGACTTATTTGAGTATAGTGACGCGGGCCATATTAAAAACCTAAGACAGTTCTTGTTTTACACCCCCATAATTCACTATTGATGACGAGGTAAGTTGAAGTGCTGTTTTTTTGTCTGTTTTTTTTTTAATTTACTGTAACTGTAAGAAAAATAAAGTGACCCGTAAGAAGCAAACGTAGAAACTCAATAAAATAGTAAAACATCATCTATACTAGATCAAGTCAATCGTTATTAAAACAGGTTTAACTTATCTTATCTCCAGGTAAGATATCGGGGTAAGCATACTCATAAATATCAATCTACTGATAGTATCTCTAACTAGCGTTACTTTGTTACTTGTAGCGTGTAATGAGAACTTGTGGAACCCGTCGGGTTTGCTTCAAAAGAACTTGGAAAAGGATTATGAAGTTATATTAAATGCTATGAAAAATATTTAGTTTTAATACCGCTAGACAAAAATATCCAGGTCTGAAAGCAGGACACAAATCCCACCGTCATGCATATGCACATGCACATATGGGCCCACCCTCCCGCCCTCATGCATATGCACACATACAAAACAAGTGAGAAATAATTAGCATGCCATGCAACCAAACCTTTACTCAGGAGTTGTTGACTCGTCGAGACGCTCGACGAGTCAACAACTCCTGAGGATGCCCCGTGGAGGGGCGAAACACGTGTCGAGTAAAGGTTTGGTTGCATGGCATGCTAATTATTTCTCACTTGTTTTGTATGTGTGCATATTATGCATGAGGGCGGGAGGGTGGGCCCATATGTGCATGTGCATATGCATGACGGTGGGATTTGTGTCCTGCTTTCAGACCTGGATATTTTTGTCTAGCGGTATTAAAACTAAATATTTTTCATAGCATTTAATGCCATGGATTTCCGCAAAGTAACGCCTGATTCCATAACTTATGAAGTTATATGTTGATGTTGAAGCGATTCCAATTCAAGGGACTGCAGGAGCTAAATTAGCAACTCTATTTGTGGTGGTTGAAACTTCGTTTGAAATACTGTTAGAATAAAGTTCTAATCAGCTTGCACTACAAAGTGATTGTTACGTCAGTCACTGCGGGTCGAATAGTGCGAAATGAGTGGTTTTGATCGATTTACAAAAAAAATCTATTGATTGGACTAAAAAATTAAACACTATGATGTCAATATGTTGCTTGTAGAATTATTTGCCAAAAAAATCAGAATGATCGCATTTTTAGAGATAAGTTTGTAATGTTTTTATCGAGTAAAATTAATTAATTTATAATAATTATTATGTTTTCAAAACACTATCATACTAGCATGTATCCTGAAGAATATCATATATTGTTTATGGTTTTGTTTATTGCAGTGAATCATATACTTTCAGGCATTATAAAACTCGCGTTTAGCTCCTGTAGTCGCCTTAATAAGGTTTAAAAATCACACTCCGCAGTCCAATCAAGTAAAGTACTTCATCATCATCCTCACCCTGACTTCTCCCACTGCTGGGTATAGGCCTCTCTTTTCTTGTGCCAATCTCCACGGTCCCTTGCCAGCCTCATCCAGGTTATTCCCCCGACGGCAACTATGTCGTCTGCCCATCACGCCGCCGGACGACCCACGTTCCATTTTCCAGTTCTTGGACGTCATCACAGCGCCTTGCTAGGTGTCCTGCCTAACTCCATTTGAGTTCCATTACGCGATTTCCTGCATCGAAAGTTTTTATGCGTGTTCGGATAAATTGCAAGATATGTAAAACAATCGCAGTAAAAATGCCAAAGTAATTGCTCCCATACAAAAGACATCAACGACGGTTCCCGTGAGTTTTTGCTTTAGGCCTAACGCGGGTCGCACTTTTACTACAAACACTCGGATTATGGGAAGTAAGTAGAAAATTGATCATAAGACTCCACTTAGTAAAACAACGAAACACTCGATAAGGTAAATATTAAGTATATTAAATATTACAGTTAAAAAAAAAAGAAAATCACGCTTCTCTTTACAATTGTCACCCATATCCAAAGAATGCATAAAAAATGACTAGTCAAAAGATGGTGTCTTTGGAAGTAATATTGAATTAAAAATGACGTCATTTAGCTTACCATGCATTGTCATCCAAACTTAACATGTGTGAAAAATTTCAGCTCAATCGGAAACCGGAAAGTGGTCAATTTAACTTCTAAGAATTTTTTACATAGTAACAGGAGAAGCAAATATAAGCGTGTTAAAATTGTGTGTAAAAATTTCATCTTAGAAAATGTTTTAAAATCCGTGTTCACAACAATACAACGCAATAGAAGTTGATGTTGAATTAACAAAACATAGACTCCTTGGTGCATTGCTAGGTCTGTGGCCCGGAACATAAAGGGCGAAGAAGGAACATGGATGGGTTATTATGTAGTCAGTAAAAGTCTGACACTCCCTCCCGCTCCACCCAGAGTGGGAGAAAGAAGTCATTTGATGATTTCCCATACGAAAAAAAAATGGTACATTGCTAGGCACCCACCAGTTGGTATGTTTTAAGTTCCATGGAATAAGGGGTGAGTCTGTTGCTATCAACCGAGCTCAGATCCTAACTCCATGGCTGCTGTGAGAAATTCCTGATGGTAAAACCCAATAAGATTATGTCTGGACCTTAATACAGACACCTCTGAGACCTGCCGGGGTTGCGGGCCTGTTCGAAAGAGATACCGGGGCCCCGGAACGTAAAGGGCAAGGAAGGAACATGGATGGGTTTTAGTCAGGGGGGGGGTCATTTGATGATTTACAATACGAAAAAAAAAGGCACCTCTGAGTATGTTTTGGCTGTTTCTTGTCAGAGTAGACAGGAACGAAACAGCGGCATTAAAGAGCATTATTAGGCAGATATTTCTAGTAGAGAGGTGACTTTAATAGGAAGGGAGCCTATTGCCATCAACCGGGCCCAAATCCAGTCTCCGTGGCTGCTACTGAGAAAGTGATGGAAAATCCCAATTTCAATAGGTAATAGGGTAGACGACAAAAAAAATCTAATTAGTCCGTCAGGTAGATTATTAAAAAATATTTGACCCGTATTTTTTCTTTTGTTACGTAAATCAAAATTGACGAAGAGACAACGCTTTTAAAATTCCCAATACGTCACGCCTAGGTATAACTATTACGCTAGTTCTGACGTCACGAGACCTTACTCCGGAGTTTTGATGCATTTTATCTTTGTCAATATTCATTGATTTACAAAAACAAAAAATACGTGTCCATTATTTTTCAATAATATAACTGACGGACTAAATAGATTTGCAAGTTTTTGATACTGTCGTCATTCCTATATCCCGACCCGGGAATCGTGCCCAGGACCTCATACGCTTGTGCTTTACATAATTAGGCTGCTGTCTGGGAAAACAAAAACAACAGAATCGCGGTGATTCATTTGTTTTAACCGACGGATGCTAAGCCACAGTACGACCTTCAAAAAGTGTAAGTCCATTAATTCATGGTAATTTTGCCCAGTTCTAGAGTCAGCACGAATTTGCTTTATTCCATTATTTTGTTAATGAACGCTGTGCCTTAAATTGGGCCAAGGCATCTAAAGTGATTGCAGAGATGATGGTATAATCATTCATCATTATTTTATAAGATTATGTAAGTTGCTAGTTATTTCAAGTCGTGAGAATGAGGTCCTTTTCGTTTTTTTTTAGTTTTGTTTAATTGATTACTAGGATTATTTTTAACTGGGTAGTTTATCAACAAAAATTAAAAACATTTTTACTAATTTGGGAAGTATCCCCATAGGGAAAATTGGACCACCCTGTCTAAATTTATTTTTATTTGAGGAAACGTTTTGAATATTGCGTTGATTTGACTTTTCCTCATCAGTATTGATTTGCTCATAAATTTGACATGCGTTTTCTGGACGCGCTTTAATTGTTTTTTTTTTTCTAAGTGGAGGCTCATTCGACAGCGACACAAAGGCTGACAAGGCCTAATTGTTGTATTTTAAGCAGTTTTTTAAGAAAAAAAAATATATATTCCAATACATCACAAAAAAAAAGTTAACATTCATCATATTTCAAAGACCGTGGACGGTCTCGATACATAATTGCACGAAATCGGCTGAATAAAAAATTAATTGCAAAGAGTGGTCATTAAATCATCATTAAAAGGTTCTATGTCTTTATTTTTTTGACGTATGGATCTGCAATTAAAAATACGGAACAACATTATTCATACCTATACCGCTAACGAGTCATATTTCACAAATAATCCACACTTTGATATTATTTCACTAATCATTTGTTATCATCTTCTAAAACCTCGCCGCCCAGTAATACTGGGTTCTCGTTTACTCCTATACAAATAGACTGTGTACGCGCATTTTGGTGTTGACAGCGCCTTAAAAATCTATTATAAGGGGATTAAAGGAGCTAAATTAGCAACTCTATTTGTGGTGGTTTAAACTTCGTTTGAAACACTGTTAGAATAAAGTTCTAATCAGCCTGCACTACAAACTGGTTGTTATGTCAGTCACTGCGGGCCGAATAGTGCGAAATATGTGGTTTTGATCGATTTACAAAAAATCTATTCATTGGACTAAAAAAATAAAACACTATGATGCTAATATGTTGCATGTTGAATTATTTGCCAAAATGTCAGACTATGCGATCATTCTGGCATTTTGGCAAATAATTCAACATGCAACTATTTTGGTATGGTTTTTTTAGAGATAAGTTCGTGATTTTTTTATGGAGTAAAATATTAATTGTATTATGTTTTCAAAACACTATCATACCAGCATATATCCTGAAGAATATCATATATATTTTCTGGTTTTTTTTATTGCAGTGAATCATATACTTTCAGTCATTTTAAAACTCGCGTTTAGCTCCTCTATTCACCTTAATCCTATAAAGATGTTATCAAATAGGATTAAAATATTGTCAATAATAGTACAACCATAAGTTACAATATTACTAACAGTAGTCTGTTTAATATCTCAGTCAACATTCCCACGACTAAATTAATAGATAACGGCATTTTAAACACATTTTTATCTTGATATCAAAGAACTAAAGATAAGGCTGTACTTATCAAGGTATAAAAAACTATAAAACTGCATATAAATGAATGTTGTGAGTGTTTGTCAGTGTTTATAGTTTTTATTACTTAATTTTAATTGTGGACTAGCTTTTGCAAGCGGCGTCGCCCGCGTAACTTTCTTTATAAAATAAAAAATGTAATCTATGTGTTTTTCGGATCTTATCGATTATATCGTAAATGTACATGAAATCTGTTCAGTATTATTTGCGTGGAAGAGTCACAAACATCCGTTTTTGCAAAGTTTTGCGTTTCTAATAGTAAATACATAATAATATGTGGAAATTTAATGTGTAGTATAGAAGGACAAGATTAGCTAATATGCAGTTATAACAGTTTACACTTTTATATGTAATTATTAAAGACCATGGGAGTTTTTTTTTAAAGTTAGGTACTACATGTTTGTGACGGCAGGAAGGTCTGAATTGAAAAGTATTTACACTTCATCCTATGTTATTTCTCACGAAAGGTATATTTTTATAACTGCAAGAGGCTTTATGGATAGATATTCTTAATTTACTTATCAAATAAATCTACCTAGTGAATGACCACTCATATTATACCCTAAAATGCAGTTAACTCCTTACATAAACAAAAACACTTCACAGCTGCACTTAAACATTACAAAAAAACATAACATTTGACGACACGTCACCACAATTTTATTTCGTCGTCACTCCGCCCGAATTTTATCGCACCATTCTTACCTTTCAAACGTGCCACAAAATCATCGATACACTAATACACATGTCTAATATCCCCCAACCTCCCCTCGATAGCCTCTTCGCCCGCATTTCCCGCGGGGAGACGCGGGATCGTTGGCGTTATGAAAATTTGACGTCAACCAATATGCGATGATACGTTCAGGGGTTACGTTTCGTATATTATTTTACATGTGTGAAATTGCCCGACCTCCCCTTTGTGGGTGAAATGGGGTTTTCTTAATCGGTTGGCTTTAGTTTAGTAATTGTTTTTGGTGCGTTGAAATTATTGCGGTTGGTAAGGATATCTCAACGCTTTGCATATTAATTTGGTCTTAACTGTTGTAATGTCTGTAATGAATTAACTTCAGTGGGGAGTTATAGCCTACATTATATGAAATGAAAATTAACAATAGGTGGTCGAGTGATATTTTATAATAATTCAATTTCATTATTTTAGATAAATTACAATCGTTCGTAGTTTTTAATAATAACATAATGTGAAAAAAGACATTAAACTAAAAGTAAAATAGGTATATTATGTGTCTAAACATACGTAGGCAGGAGAATAAAAAATTAACAGTTTTCCAACAGTTGATATTATTTTTTTATAAGAAGATTTTAGTATAAAAACAAAAAAAATACAACCATGCGTTTGCTGATCAACACGAAGACTTTTCTATAACCATAGTAAAACACGAAAAAAGTCCGCAAGAATCCATAAGCTTAAGTATAAGTAAGCCTCAAGTTGATATGTTTTATCGCCAATCCATAATGCGCGATGCTATAAACCCGGCCATATTTCAAATGTGTAAATATATGTGAGCGAACTCCCCGCGCCTCCCCCCGAGACGTGGACCCATGCTACATAAAATATTATATTGCAATTTATATTTTTCGCTTCAGAAAGATTAGAAGAATCCCCGTTTATGTTAAGTGGTATTGCATATATGTTTATGTGTTTTTGCATGTCTATGCAATGTTTGTATTTTGGTTTAATCAATCACCGTCTTGAGCAATGAGACTAAAATAATTACTTATAATAAGATTAAATGAAACACTAACTTGTGCCCGCGACTTAGAGCTCGATAATTGTCCCACGGGATGATACTACCGGGATAAAAAATATCCTATTTATTATTCTAGGTTATAAGGTATCTATGTGCTAAATTTTATCCAAATCTGTTCATTAGTTTTTGCGTGATAGAGTGACAAACATACACACATTCACACATACTCACATTCACGCATACTCACATTCACACATACTCACATTCACACATACTCACATTCACACATACTAACTTTTGCCTTTACATTTTGATGACAAGACTAGGTAAGGTAGTACTGAGTTCACTGAAAGTCGACCACCAACCACCACCAACCTTATTACTAAGGACTCAGTAGTCGGCACATTGTGGGCAATGACTATCTCATTTCTTTGCACTAGAAGTTTCTTTGGTTGCTCACCCTATCGAAAGATGGAAAACAAATTGAAGGAGGATAGTTAAAAGTACTACCTAAGTGCAAAATGGTGATATAGCATGCCATCACGCGTGTAAAGGATAGGCAGATATATCTAGTGGAGAGGTGTATTTAATAGAAGAGGAGCCTATTGCCATCAAACAGGCCCAAATCCAGTCTCCGTGGCTGCTACTTATGGAAAATCCCAATATCAATTTGCCTGACCCAGGAATCGAACCCGGAAGCTCATGCTCATTTTCATCTATCTTTGTTTTTATCCACTCCATTTCAAACCATCATCATCATCAGCCTATTAATGTTCCCACTGCTGGGACAGTCCTCTGGGTCAGCCAATGGGTCATAATCCACCACGCGGGCCCAGTGCGGATTGGTAGATGTCACATGTCTTCGAATTTTTTGGTTCTAGGACATACCGGTTTCCTCACGATGTTTTCCTTCACTGGTTTGAGAGCAATGGTGATGAAATAAATTACACAAAGTAATGCGCCTGTCTGGATTCGAACCCACGACTTACTGTTCGTAAGTTGGGGTCGCCACTACTGGACCACCGCTGCTTTCAAACCTAACTGAACCAGGATATTCAGTTTACAAAACTACCATTTATTTTTTATTTATTTTTCACTCACATAAATTGTAGCATTTAATAATGAAATGTACATTGATTTCTTCCTTATAACCTCTAGATTACAGTGATTAAATTAGCTAAGCATTGTCTAACCGGAATATATGCGAAAAATCTACAAAAATACTTACGAAAACCAAAATAAACATCAGAAAAAGTGAATGTCAAAATAATGAAGTTGTCTGTCAACTACTAAAAAAGTGGATTTATAACGTTCCGTGCCACGTTGATTATTTAAACCATCTATGCGATTTTACTGTAAACCTTTAAAAATGCCCACAGATTAATAATATTTATTTTTATATTCTAATCTCCTTCTATTATAATTATTGCTATATGATTACTAATGGGTAGGTACCGTAATTTTTTTTTGTAAACGAAAAAAAAACGCTCCTATTCACATAAATATTTTCTGTCAAACGACATTGACCACAACAGGCATGATTTGACTCGCAAAAAAATATCATAACATAGTTTATTTATTATGATTTTATGATTCCGGTTACATTTCTATGTAATATTTCGTTTAATACTAAAATAATATAGTAAAATGGTTACTTTTTTTGGTGTAATATGAATAATAAAAGCAACGACCAGGTGGACCCAAAATTAATGTCTTCTTTTTACTGTTAGCTACTTGTACCATGCATAATGACTTCTTCAACAGTCTAGAAAATTATTTCAAGCAAATGTTCACAAGCTTTTAATGACGATGTGTTTACGGTACCGTATCACAGATTACTTTATACATAAGTTACCTACATAGTTTACCAGGAAACAATGAGCTTCGTTACGACTAGTAAAACTAACGTTGACTAAAATACTGCATTTTTAAAACAATCGGGACTGTAAAAAGTGTCTGGGCTCTCTCTTATTTGAATATCTACCATTTGATAAAAATCATCATAAGTAATTAAAAAAAATCTTATTTATTGGACCCCTGATCTCTGAAACTTCAGAGCATAAAAAAAATACATATATAGTTAATTGCTTGTAGATTACAGGAAAACTTATAAGAATTCTATCAATTGAAAATAACTTTATTTTCAATTGATAGAATTCTTATAAGTTTACCACTTGGTAAACTCGATATAATACGTTAACTTACGGAATATTTTATTTTGGCATTTTACGGAACCCTCTCCACGCGAGTTCAACTTGCACTTGGCCAGTTTTTTCAAGTTAATATAATATAATAGTCTAAAGTTTTCTTGATATTACTCATCGCAAAATGTCTACATTCACAATTGATCCGACCGCCCCGCCCGCCCGACAGCATTACCGCATTATCTTATGACATCAAAACATCTACGAGTATGTATTTCGACAACTCCAACCTTTGCCCCTAATATGATCATACCACATTTCCTCTACCCAGATTCAAGTCTAAAATTCCCATACGAACACCGAACAGCGGATGCTAGATTATCCACAATTAGGCGGTGACACGTAAGCCCAGTGGTCCGACCGACGACATTGTAGACAAAAATTTAATGAGCAAAATGAGCGAGCGTGCGTGTAATCACAGTGTGACATGCGACTGTCCCACAAACGTGGGAGTTTGTTGAGGTATTTCCTTGTGTTAAAAGTGGTACGCAGGTCGTGGAAAAAATTAAGCTGACATGAAAATGTTGTGACGTGCTTCTGTTTTTGTAAATATTTGCGTAAGAGGTGAGATAATGGGTGATGCAATTGTGATGAAGCATTGATTTAGCATTCAAATTGTGTATCATTGGAAGGATTCGAAGTTGCCTTCTCGTCTGGTTGACGTAAACAATAAAATGAATGTGGTTGAAGTGTCAAAATAAAAGACATTGCCACTGTAGGTGTGTTACGAATTTTAGGTACTAGGACATGCGCGGTTTTCTTGTTTTCTTACCTCATGAGCGAATAATCGTTCCTAATAGTACACACTTCCTTGACTATAGTTCCAGAGACATAAAAAAATAATAATTTATAAATTAAAATATACGCATACACATTGCTATTCATAGCAAATAAAATTATGTTTCTAATAAATCAGTACAAAAGTTTACCAGCAACATGTCTAGCAATTTATAATAATACCAACACCGAGGCACTAAAAGATAATGTGAAGTTAACTTTGTATATCTTAATGCATGTACTACGATGATAATATTATGATTAAATAAGGTATGATTTGCATTGAAATCGTAATGTACTTTGAGCAATAATACTATAAAATAACCGTAGAACCAATTTACGCTAATAACATAGAGGGATTTTCCGCAAATAAATATAGAATTAGTTAAATTATACCTATCAGTGTTGGTACATTACGATAATGCATAACTGCAAACAATATATTGGATGATTTTATCAGCGCATCATTTCAAACCGATATAAACTGCAGATGACATGTTTTAAATAACATAATTTAACAATGACACTGGGCAATGTCAAAAACTAAACTAAATATTCTCTCATGGTATACAATATTTAGGATTACTACCATCTAACCTGAAATAGTAAAACATTCAGGTTAAAGGGAAAACAGAATCGAGTACTGAACAAAACAAAAACAATGTTCTAAACACAACGAACACGTATCGTACACGGATTACGACACACGAACAAAGGCACTAAAAGCACAACATCATAAACCCAGCCTTTCGTTCGGGTGAACGAGTGCAACGTTTGAAAATGCAACCTAAACCTGTTTCCCGATTGCATTTCAACCCATGAATTTTCCATGAGGTCGTACCTCCCCGATTCCCGTTCGTTTGGCAACGTAACTAGTGGGAATTGGTATTCGCTTGTTGCGTATATTATGTATGAGATTTTGTCCGCTTATTTTTTCGTTTCGCACCACTGTGCAGTGTCCGGTGTAATTGAGAAATGTTTATTCTCGGTGCACATTGTCGGTGCTGCAGTGAACCGGATAATTGCATATTTATGATCGGAGAGCAAATTGATTTGCAAAAAATTGGCGAAAAATTTTCGAGTTACTTTTTTTGATTCGGTAGTTACATTTGGTATGCAGTTGGCGGGAACATTTCAATCAGTAAATATTTGATGCTGTTAAATTTTTCATTTTCTATGTTGAATTTTTGGTGCACAGTGTGTATAAGTGGTTAAGGCGCGGACAAATGGGAGTGTAGGAGTGATGGAGTGACTCCATGCAATCCCTCGTGACGGCTGCGTCCAATTAGGCGTCAGGCATTCGTCTTCCCGTCCTTACTTTTTCGCTTCCCTCACTTGGGGGCGGATTTGTAGGAAAATATGAGCGAAAATTTGTCTCACTTTAAGTGAGAGCAACGCTCTGAGGTGTTTTGTATGGCAGTATGATTTACATACATTTTGAAAATACTTTTGACCTTCAAAATATAAAACAAAATTATTTTGGCACTAGTGCTCATCATCTACCTAGCCTTTTCCCAACTATGTTGGAGTCGGCTTCCAGTCAGCTGAATACCAGTACTTAAGCGCCTGCCTATCTGACCTCCACAACCCACTGGACTGGAGTACTGGGTAATACGATACCCCTTGGTAAGACTGGTTGTCAGACTTTTGACTTTTACCCTCAAAATATTAATCAAAAATATTTTGGGCACTAGTGCTCAATTCAGTCTTCTACTGTTAGGAAAACATACCTAGCAATACACTTCAATAACCTGGTTCAACCGGGTTATTGACGTACGTTGCCTAACAGTAGATGTACAGCAATACGTCAAAGTCGATTGAAATTAAACCAAAAACCATACATTCCTCAATTTAGTTTGTTGGGTAAGGTTTGACCTTATTGATCTAAATTATTTAGCCAAACTCAAATACAGGGTGTATTCCACCTCATCACGAAACCGTCAACCAAGCATTCTGGACATCAAACTAAGTAACTTTATGCAAATATTATTGCTGGGAAACACCTTTTTATTGGGGTGAAAAATCATGTTTTTTGTTGTAACTCAATGTTACGCCCTCAAAACATCGTGCTGACGGATAGATTGAATAGCACGGGGGTCTTGAGGTATTTAAAGTAAAAATCTTACAATAAAAACTTGTTTTGAAAAAAAAACGTCAAAAAGTTGTACTTTTGACCCCCAATATCTCCGTAACTAGAAGGTTCCCAGGTTTAGTGTGGAACAAAAAAATGATCGCAATGACGAGGAGAACAAGTGCCTTTCGGCTTCGTTAAGAGGGGTTTTACACCCTTAATGTCATAACGTCTGTAATCCACAAAGCGGTAGGCAGAGGTATATCTAATAATACACCCACGATTCGTTTTTAAGTCCCATATTATAGGGACTAGGAGCCTTTTGCACTCAATACGATTCCAGACTCCCTGGCTGCTATTTCTGATGGAAAAGATAAATAACAAACTCAAACTCTCAACTCTCAAACAAAATCCTCCGCTGCGTCTGTCTGTCTGTTCGGGATAAACTCAAAAACTACTGCATCGATTTTCATGCTGTTTTCACCAATGGATAGAGTGGTTCTCGAGGAAGGTTTTAGTATATACAGTAATATCCCATGAGACAATTATCGAACTTCACGCGGGCAGAAGCTAGAGTATTTATAAAAAAAAAAAAAACAATTTCAAAAACCTTTTTCACAAACTGTAGGTTTCAATAAAACGACATAAATAAATGTGATTCACAGTGAGTGGGCTGCCCCAAGCGCGTAGGGTTACACGGCTATATCATAAAGGGTTCGCCCAGACGGTTAAGCCCTTCAATGTTAATTTGTTACTTAATTTTTCTCTGCCTTTATAACTGACGTAATAAGGTTTTTCGTTACAAAATTAAGGGTTATGATTTTTAATTGTTTTCTCTTGATGAGGAAAATTATTGTGAAAATCTTTATGGTTATTAAAAATGTTTTTTAGCTTAGTTTTATAGGTTTATACGTTTAAGGAAGGCAAAAAACCGTATTTTAATTATATTTAAAAGATAGAAAGGTTTTATTTTTACCCCAATAGCTGTGAATCACATTTATTTATGTCGATTCATTGAAACGAAAAAAAAAACTTTCTCTCTTTTTTTCTTTTTCTCTCTTTTTTCTTTCTTTTGTAAAAAAGATGGTTGAAATTGTATTTATTTTTTAGTAAGTACATGATTAAGTACAGTTTTTTGACCAAAGAATGAGTATTGCTATCCAACGTGGCAATACTGCCAGTCTTCTGGGCACCTTTCCTGTTGACAACGATGTGGAAGAATTTTTCGACGCCCTGTATATATTTTTGTTACTATTATAGAGTTATAGTGTGTAAATATTGTAAATAATTAGTCTGACATAAATAAAGAAAATAAAAAGCTTATATGCTCCAACCATGGTAGTAGCGCGTTTACTAATAGTGCACTAGTGTAGAAAAACGTATTACTATGTAGTAGTATGTAGTGATCAGGTAA
Source organism: Xestia ashworthii (assembly GCA_950022955.1). Taxonomy (NCBI): domain Eukaryota; kingdom Metazoa; phylum Arthropoda; class Insecta; order Lepidoptera; family Noctuidae; genus Xestia; species Xestia ashworthii. The sequence goes on along the minus strand of OX465570.1, from coordinate 11,371,026 downwards.
AGTAGTAAAGGGGCCATCTGTAGACAACAGCTTGCACAAGGTTCAACTACAAGAAAAACAAGCATTTAAGATGCTTGTTTTTCTTGTTTGAGCAAAATAACAGACTTACATACGTATACGGTAATTCACATAACATTGGTGCTTTTGTTCTAGTAAAATAAGTTGACTGTGTCTGTGAGTGCCTAATTGGTCTAGAGGTTACTAGACTGATGTTAAAATGAATATAATGTTAAATGTTAAGCCAGTGAACCCACGGTATCGTCACATAGATCAATGAAACTACTGCAAAACAAATACATGCTGATATTATTCCAAGAACAAAATGGTAGACTTTAAGGACCAACATTATTGATTAAATCGAGAGCTGACACACCAATGCATTAGCAAATTGTATTGCGTAGGAGTCGACAGCTATAATAACTTGGACTTTATTGAAATAAGTTGTCATAGTGACAATTATGACAGTTCAAACGTGATGAAATTATACTTATACCTACCTAGATTTTATGGCAATGCTCAGTTTAATGTCAACTTAGGGTGCAATAAACTTGGTGGCTAGTAATGTAGGTTCTTTATTATTCAAGATTTGTCATCTAGTATGCTTATTATAAACATTTCTGTGTTAAGATAGCTTATATGAATTAATTAACAAAACCTAAGGTATTCTTTTCAGCGTGCTTGTCCTGTGAAATCAGCTTAAAATAGAACCCTCTGACTGCGTACGTAGAATATGAATTTCAAGAGTCTGTTGTATGTCTTTTCTTTCGTTTTCTATTAAGAAAGATTAGTGAGTCAACAATATAGTGAATTTGTGACATTGGATTAAATAATTATGTTTTATTTTGATATATTTATAAGCAACAAAATTCGAATTTCCACATCATATGTAGAATGTCAATGAAGAAAGAATACAACAAAACAGACAATAAAAAAAAAACGAATCACGTTCGAATTACAATCATTTTTATTTTTAAATTCATCCTAAAAATAAAACAAAGTCAGGTGCACATTTCCGCCAAAATGCTACAACTGCGTACCAACCTCAAAACGTCCCTATTCTGCAAGTCTCACTCACGTAACACAAACCACGCCAGTCCGGGCGCACGCATGAATCATACCACCCTTAACCGGATTACGACCCGCGGAATCTTGTTACCGCACCCTTTTCCACCCTGATACCGACGGACGGGAAATTCGTTTTACTATGTAGCTAATCGTTTTTATGTAGTTCTGTGGCGGTTGTGGGTCATACTGTTACGTTGGGCTGAATATTGAAGGTTTTAAGATGGATGGTGCGTTTTAGAGGTTTGGATTGGAATTAGAGGGCAAAGGATGGGTTTCCAGTTGTTTTGTATTGGAAATTAAGGGTTTTCTTGTATTTTTTGTTGATTTTCGTTTAATATTAGTTGGGTGAATGAATCTGTATTAGAACCCCCTCATAAGTCCTCATCGACATCGCCTCGTCGTCATAAGTGCTCCTGCCCTTATCTCTATGTATTTAGGGTCTTTTTCTTCTTTCATACTTCTCTATTACTTACTCGTCATTTCAGTAGTCACTTCCTTTGTAGCCATATCATACTTCACAAAGTACCTCCATCGTTTCTTTGGTCTGCTTCTACTCTTAAAGCCATCTACCCTCAAAAGTGTGGTTATAAAACGACACAACATTTGCTATTTGTATTGTATTTAGTTTACATGTACTTAGACATCAGCCTAAAAGTAAAGAAAGGAAGCTTTCTAAAATTCAATACGTAAGCTCAAGTACTTCGTGCTCTGGGAAATGAATAAACCGAACGCCTTACCTTTAAACTTAAATTGCAGGGGGAACAAAAGTCACTAACAATCTTAAACTACGACCAAGTTACTCCCCAGCAATTGCTACATAATTTGCGGTCACGTGAGGCGGCCATTACGCTGTCGGCCGACCAATGAGAGCGCGCTGTTTAATACGATTCCATATTTGAAAAGAATTTATGAATGTATTTTTAATTCAGAATAGGGCAGTAGTGATATAGTACTGAGTGTAATGGATTTATCGCGGTGTGTATGTCGCGAGGTGTTTTAATGCCACAAAAAAGTGTAAAATCCTTGACAGGGTTAAATTTAATGGCCAATTAATTAAAGGCCAGTAAAAGCTATACAATTCTTAGAAAAGAAAGCGTTAATAACCTGAAATAAACGACCATTGATACGTTATAATATGATGTCCCAATGTTTTATTACTTGCATTCAAGCCTGTAGTTTTTGTACGAATAATTTAACATCAACTCAATTTCAACTAATGCTCGGAATTAAACTCGTTTTTTTATGATAAATGCCCAGCTTATTTACGGTCTAGTAAATAACCAGACAGATAGATTGCTTCGAAATTATAGAAGTAAATGGACATAAATACGCTATTATGTTGATTGTACTATAATATGGACATGACATTGAAAACAATATAGTTATAAACAACATGATCTCATCTCACGGATCATTTAATGCAAATCGATCTATTACGGAAAACACCGGCGATTACCGACCGCTCGACCAATAGGAACGCGCCATTTAAATAGTAATTTATTGAGTTTCGAATTTTTAAAACGTGATTACGCCCGCCATCTTGGATGTAATTTTGAAAAGAGAACGTGCAACAGCTACTTTGAAACGATTTGTAACGATTACCGCTTCCTTTTTTAAAAGTAAGATAGCTTGCGGTTTGTGTATGGTCAATCTTTTAAGGTGTGTTTCCACAAATGATGATGAACATGTAATTTTACATTTATTACCTATGTATGGAAAACTGATTATAGTACGATGTAATCAAAACTTAATAATACATGGTACCTACTTCATATAGAAACTATAAATGGGTATTTTAATGAGATTTTTATTTATTCATAACATTTTTTTTCGTAGGTAATTCTCGATCTGTATTGTTCTTATAGATTAAATCGTGACTTAAATTACAAAGATAAGTTGTAAATGTAAATCGGTGTAATTGCATGATGGTTTCAGTTTGATAATAAACGTTACGTAGCAAAATTTGAATAAAACCTATTACGGAGGCAGTTTAACCTAGTTCTTGAGGTTTTATTTTTAATAAACATTGAGTCATAAAAGGAACAATGAATGGAAGTAATAATAGGCTTCTTAAATTACTTTTATTCATTTGATTTTTATTGTTTCATTATAAAAGCGATTCATGGGTAGTTATTCATAATTGTAACAACTTTTGATTGTTGTTTCTTGAAATAAACCTCTAGTCTTTTTAAACAATAACTGAAAAAAAGAGTGTTTTGCTTTCAGCGTTCATGTGTGTATGTATGTATGTTTCTTTATTCCACCATAACTTCTAAACACCTCAACTGATTTCGATGTATTTAGTACTGATAGAATCTTTACATTATCCCGGGTAACAGTGCATTACTCTGGCGCTTACCCGTAAAATAATTCTGCTACACGAGGTGGCGATAAGACCCCTAATAACACCTCAAAAATCTCCCACACATCTACTCTACTAACTCTAAACAAACCTCTTTTCAGCATCATTCCCAATCACAAGGCGGATTGGTCACCCCTACCAGAACCGAACGCCTCCGAAGCGGAAGAAGCCCCGAACCTCCTTCACCAGGCTCCAGATCGCCGAGCTGGAGAAACGATTCCACAAACAGAAGTACCTGGCGTCCGCTGAGAGAGCGAGCCTGGCGAAGACCTTGAAGATGACTGATGCACAGGTCAAGACGTGGTTCCAGAATCGACGGACGAAGTGGAGGTGAGGCTGATGCTCTTTTAAACACTGACACAAACACACACACACTGACACAAACACTGAAATTTTACGTTTGATGCTCTTTTGTTTTATTTTTTTTTATTTTTGGATGTTGTGTGCTGTTTATTGTTTGAGATTTGAGAGAGAGTCGATAGGAATTTAAACTAATAAACTAACTTCTGCCCGCGACTTCGTTCGTGTGAATTTCCCGCTTGCAACATTTCTTATTGCTGCTTCGCTCCTATTGGTCATAGCGTGATGTTATATAGCCTATAACCTTCCTCGATAAATGGACTATCCAACGCAAAAATATTTTTTCAATTCGAGCCGGTAGTTCCTGAGATTAGCGCGTTCAACCAAACAAACAAACAAACTCTTCTGTTTAAATATTAGTATAGATATAGATAATAACAGCCGCTCGGGTTGATGGTTAGGTTAAGCCGCGTTTGCCTAGGTTGGTCCGCGGATGGGTGACTACCCACTGCATACCGAATTTCCGCCGTGCCTTGGAAATCACGTTGGTCTCCGTTGTCGTTTGTAGATCTTTGGGGTCATTCGTCGACTGGCGACAGTGAAACTCGCAAGTTCGCGCGAGATGGCAACTTTCTATTGACAGTCGTTACAGGTAGGTATTAATTTTTTTTATAACAATATGGGCCTCCTATTGACCTAGGTTAGGTAGTCAGAAGACTCAGAAGCCCAAAAGTCTGACAATCAGTCTTATCAAGGGGTGTCGTAATACCCATAGGTACAGTACTAAATGGTTTTTGGAGGTCAAATAGGCAGTCGCCCCAAGTAAAATACTGGTATTCAGCTACATACGGTTAGACTGGAAGCTAACCTCAACTTACTTGGGAAAACACTAGGCAGACGATGAGATAATAAACCATCATCGAAATCCCAACGATGGATGTGATAAATAAAAATTAAGTGGGTTCAATTATAGTTACAAATACATTCAAGTAATTTACATGAAAATAGCTTAATTTTCTTCAAAGTGCGTGTTCCCAACCTTTACATGTTTCAAACGATTTCATTGATAACAAAATACATGTCAGTAAGTACCTACAGTCGATAACAAAACTTTATCTTCACTTAAAATACTTGTAATTATTTTAGTAAAGGCGTCAACATTCTTAGCTTGTTGTCATTTAGATAACTAAAGACAAGTTACTAATGTTCAAATAACTTGACACTTGGTTTCATGAATACCCTTAGCATTTCAAGGTCTTCAAAAACTGGCGTTTCTCGTGCCCAAAGAACTTGAACCCTGTTTTCATACATGCCCTTAAGATTTGGGGGTCTTTGATGAACTGGTGTTTTCATTACCCTAATAGTGTTGAGTCGTAAAATGTGTAGTAGAAGAGTATGATACAGTCGAGTTGAGTACTCGTTTTAATTACAAATCGTAAAACTGAATTGATTAACATAAAATGTTACTTTAAAATAACGTGTTGGAGTCATAAATTAAAATTATACTAAGTGTTTTCTGAAGGAAAATTGGCATGTCTAGTCGAATTCGACATGCAGCAACTGGCGACTGTGAAACTCGAGAGTGCGCGCGAGTTGGCACCTTCCAATTTTTTTTTTGTCACAAACTCACTCGCACGATAGAAAGTGCAGTCAAATGAAAATTATTTTTAATTCAAGACGTATTAAATATCTTATACATTTAAAGTGGATGCATACTTTATAAGAAGTTTATGTAGTTGACTGTAGTACATCTGAAAAAAACGGAAGGTGTCATCCTGCGCGGATCTTAAACCAGGTTAAGATGTCTTTAAATGATGAAACTCGCCCTTCATCAACATACATTTGATTGTCCCAAGGTTCCTTATCCATAGGGTATCCATCCGTCCATCTGTCTGTCAGCGGGCTGTATTTCACGTTCCATTATAGTGGTAGACAGTTATTTCAACAGAATGTGTATTTCTGTTGCCGCTATAACAACAAATAATAAAGTAACACCTTTTTTTCGGATGGGAAATCATCAAATGACTCAATCACTCTGAGCGGAGCGGGAGGGAGTGTCAGACTTTTACTGACTGAAACCCATCCATGTTCCTTCCTCGCCCTTTATGTTTCGCGGCCACGGTATCTCTTCCGAACAGTCCTGCAGCCCCGGCAGGCTTCAGCCTTTCCATTATGCTGACATCTCTTTGAGGCGTGCGTGGAACATGCACGCGCCGTCGACACGGCCTGTCGTCATAAGACAGACGGACGGCGAGCTAGCGCATAGCTCACTGTCCACAGGCCCGAAAAATAACACCCAATCTTTGGACGGAGTATAAGATCAAAGCATAATAACCCTTAAGATCTATCAATAACCTTCATTTTATACCGCATATAATCTGGTTACAAGTAGGAAACAAGACTCTAACGATAATTCTAATCAATTCACATCCCATCTTATATTGAAATCATCGATTAACATAAATTAACTAAACCATTCAATCAATAAAACGAACACGTGTTTTGTAAGTGCTTTTAGCTAGCAACACTGTCATTTTATTTATGGCAACATTAGCTTGACCATAAATAAAGTCATCTTTGACCATACTAAGTAGAGTTTCTGGTTTGGATATAGACTGATTGAGGCTCAGTGCTGAAATGAGGTTTTATTGGAAATGAAATTTATTTCAAGGTCGCACTGGACATCATTTAATGCCTCTTTTTCCCAAAGGTTTAAAATAGCTGAACGTGTCTATGGTAGTTACACTGGCTCCGACCCATTTCGTATCTTTCCCATTTCGACAACAAAACACTTATACACCGTGACTTTTTAGTCGCTTATTACAATGTGATGCAGCAGTCCACTTCTTGTCACCAATGACTACTAAACATTCAAAAAAAGATGAGTATTTATGAGATTTTAAAAATAAAATTATTATTTTATTTGTTCCGATCATCTTAATTAATGGTAAAAGAAAAAATCGCCTTTTATGTCTTCTATGTGACAAGTATTTTATTTCGGATAAATTCAGCGAACCACTTTTGTAAAACAACTAAAACGTGGGACCAACGTGGTAGTCGTTTAAATAATCGAAATTTTTAATATTCTTTGATTCAGAAATCGAACTATCCAAGCTCAGAAAACGCAATGGCTTAAATTTATTATGACGCAAACATTGAAGGTCCGTTATTTTTTTTAAGTGAAAACGTTGGGACTTTTTTGTGGGTGAACAAAAATCATAGAACTCGCGCGACCATAACCTAACGCTTCGTAACACTCGTAGCCGATCCGCTACAGCTTATCACCACTTAGGCGTGCGCGGGGGCACAACCGTAGCAGATATAGATTACTTAGATTTTTTATCAGCAGTGCAACTGCCCCGCATGTTTTTTTTTTAAGAAGATAATAAATAGAATGTAAAAGCACTGAAGCATGACATTATTCCTACCACAAACATAAGCACTTCATTTTCTTAGTGCTTGAATGTAGTCTAGAAAATATAGGTTCATGTCCACAATTCACAATATGCCTAATACTTACCGCAGTCAGGATAAAATGAATCCTTAACTAAATAAATGAAACGTGAGATTTTCGCATTTGGGAGGAGCTAGTCGACAAATAATAACAGTCACTTGGTTCGATCTTCGGGTTAAGCCTCGCCTGTTTAGGTTGGCCCGTGGATCAATGACCATCTAGCTAGTACATACCGGGTTTCCTCCGTGCCTCGGAAAGCACGGTATAAACCGTTGGTCACGGCTGTCATTTGTAGATCTTTGACAGTCGTGACAGGTAGCGGCCCGAAAGTCTGACAACCAGGCTTGATCTTTGACAGTCGTCACGGGTAGTGACTCAAAAGTCTAACAACCAGTCTTACAAAGGAGTATTTTGTATTACCCTTTTTTTTTCGGATGGGAAATCATCAAATGACTTCTCCCACTCTGGGCGGAGCGGGAGGGAGTGTCAGATTTTTACTGACTAAAACCCATCCATGTTCCTTCCTCGCCCTTAACGTTCCAGGGCCACGGTATCTCTTTCGAACAGTCCCGCAGCCCCGACAGGGTATTGTATTACCCTGTACTATAGCTGCTGCCAAGATCGCAAAAGCGGTCATTGCCATTTGGAGCTCTTTAGCTCTTCGTAGGAACCAAAACAAATGAACGACGATATAATAATATGACGACTCAAGACCAAAAAGAAGAAGCCTGTTCAAGGGCTTTTTATGGATTTCAAAATGAAGAACTCTATTTTTAGGTGGAACTATTACTGTCGCTCCATGAAAAGTACCTATTGTTATATAACTGCATTCTTCTATGAAATCCGATCTCTAAATAGTTCGAAAAAGGTAAATGACGAGGATGACGTCGGCGTTGTGGAGTTTAAATTAGACCCAGATGTGTTCGTACTAAATCTGTATTGACTTTTGAGTTTTTACAATGGTTTTGTATGTAGTCGTCGTCGCGTCACACAGATAAAAAAAGGCAAATGAGACGATGTTAGATTTTCTCATTTTCAATCTTTCATCTTCCTCTTAATCATTTTATGTTTTCATCGTATTTGTTTATCCAGATTGATTGTAGCTACAAAGAATCAATTTACTTTAAACATATCAAATTGTATTTGACTATTAGCTAAAATGTATAAAAGAAATCGCTTTTATAAGATACTCCCACCTTCCATGCCTCCTTTTATTAGGCTAAATATCTGTTGTCAAAAACCCTTGCTATCAGTTCATAATTTAACCCTACCTAACCCAGTTTTAAAATATATTGAGAGCCTCATAATAAATCGAACGTGCTTTATCCTAATCTTTTAAATGAGTCTTTTATTTTAAATCTTCGTTCGGAAATACGGTAAAGTGCGGCTGAACCCAAAATTCCTTTTGCCAGTTTACATCGTATTTATGTGTTGGTATTTTAAAACGATATCGTTTCTTTGTGTTCTTGTTTCAAATATTTTAGAACACTGAATTCCTTTTTCGAATTAAGAGTGACATTAAATGAAAATTATTTAAATGCATGTCATACTTAGCGATTGTGTGATGTTTTACATTATGTAAACACGTCTTTAATGTAATTTATTGCAAAAGATCAGCCATCTTACCAAAAAGCTTTTTTCATTTAAATTCAGCCACGAAACTATAAAAAGAATCATTTGAATAATTCTGTAAAGCGGACGCTATATATTACGTAAAACGTACCTCTTTAAACTTTATCATTATTTATGTTCAAAATCGTCTTTTTCCAAATAAGTCGGTGACTAGCTCTGTCAAAAACATTAGGCGGTAAATTAATCAAGTAAACTGGAAACAAATCCTATCGGCCGTGGTCCTAGCCACGTCGCCCTTCGTTAGCAGATAACCCGACTTTTAATAATACACAACAGGACAAAAACAAGAAGCTAGAGATAAGAGACCATTAACTTGGCCGGTTAATACAAAGAGACAGACGCTAAATCGACCGAATCCGAATACTAATGCCCTTTGTGGGACAGATTTTGAAATAGGAACGGATTAATTCGTTCATAATAGGCGCCATCTTCAGATGTGCAGTGTTTTTTTTTTAATCCTTCACTGGAATCGACTTTGCACATCAGTTTGAGGTTTTAAGTAGTACCTAACATTTGCATTGCATTTAATTAGCATAACGGGCTCGACAACGCGGTGGATATTTTTAAGCTCTGAAACGGATTTTGACTACGCATGTTGCAGCGCTGCATAGAAGTAGGTAAGTCGTATCTTTGGCTGCGAGAAGCTTTTTTCTAAGCTACTACGGTTTCTACATGAAACCATTTAATTCATTGAAGTGAAGGAAACCCAGCGAGGTTTTACATAAATTTTGTTACCTACATTCAATCTTTAGTTTTATCTAGCAAGATAGTCTTTATTCTTAATTCAAACCGAACGCTACCAAGTTAACAAACATACGTTCCAAAACACAATCAAAGTACGATTACAAAGGCGAAATAAAATCCTGTATCAGACAGTAGATCACGAACATCGGCCGTGAGTGCCTGGCCAATAGTCTTTTTTGTTTTATTATAATAAAATCAGTGGCATGGCGCCGCGCGTATCGAGCATGCGTTATCAGTACCGAACACAAACACCGCTTGTCCATTAGAACGTAATCGGTTGTGATGCCACCAACACAACTTCGGAACGCACCTCGTGCATTGTCTCGCAGTTTTGAATATCGAATTTCTTGTTTTGTGCCTGTGTTCTTATTGTTTTAAAAAGGATTTGTGGAATGAGTTTCGATATATTTGAGTTTGTAGTAGCGTATCTTCAATGGCGTTCTATGTTGGTCTAAGAATGCGATTTAGTTTGTCCTGAACAAACCTTTATCTTCAGGGAAATTGTTATTATAGGCGTTGGTTGGAAGATAGTTTTCCTTGTTGCTACCACTATTGTGTCAATATGGGTTAGCAATTAGATAAAGTTAAGTAGAAACTTGCATTTTAGCGGTTGGTATCAAGAATCGTTTATTTGCAGGATAACGGGTTCTTACCAGAAAATCTGACCCTATCTATACAACTATAATAAAGTGGTTTTGTTATCTTCGGAACTCCGATCCGATTTCTAAATTTCTTTAACTAATTTGAAGCTACTATCATCCCTTGATGGGTCCCTGGTATTATAGGCTAATTACATAACGTTTTCATGGGATAATTACCGACCATAACCAGAGAGAAGCCTACACATATTATAAAACAGTATGTACAGTCAGTACAGTCTGTCTGTTCACGATAAACTCAAAAACTACTGCACCGATTTGCATGCTGTTTTCACCAATGGATAGAGTGGTTCTCGAGGAAGGTTTAAGTTTATAATTTGTACGCGGGCAAAGCTGTGGGCATCAGCTAGCTATTAATAAATATATAATCTATCTACATAATTAATAGGTACCTAAGGTCTGTCTATATTTATGTTAGAGACTTAACGATGCTCTCAAATCATCTAAATCACTATGAATTCAACCTAATATCCTTATAACTGATTACAAGAGACATAAATTAAATGAAGTGGCATTTTATCTATGACAAATGGGTCTGTATTATCTGTGGCTCCGTCGGGGATGCTGCTCGTTAAAACAAATATTGGGCTACCGTAGACTATCCTTTGATAATTAGTTATTATTTGACAGTGATTAAAGATGGAAATTGTAAGAGATCCTTTATTGGGCGATAAGTTGGATTTATTTGAAATACTTTGTAAAATTGACCCAATATATGACTTAATAGGCAATTCATAATTGCACATGTAAAATAGTTCTTTTTTTCGGATGTCTGTCTGTCTGACACTACCGCTAGAACGGAAGGGAATGTTAGACTTTTACTGACTAAAACCCATCCATGTTCCTTCTTAGGCCTTTGTGTTCCGGGGATTGTATCACGATAACTCTTTGAACAGTCCCTCAGCCCTGGCAGGCACATGTAAAATACCTTCAGTCCTAACAAGATGCGGCCCATTCGAGCGAATCAAACTGCGGAGACATCGAGAGGAAACCGGTCCTAGAATCCAAAATTCGAAGACATGAGACATCTATCAACCCGCACAGGGCCGCCGTGGTGGAATACGGCCCATTCCCTCTCATAGAGAGGAGGCCTGTGTCCCAGTGGAACCATTATAGGCTGATTGTTGCAATATCTGTCAAAGTCTGTTGTCCGGGGTCCGGTGTCTGCGGTCCGGTCTGGGGTCCCAGGCCGCCCGATTGGACCCACACCTTTACAGTCTATTCAGTTTTGGGTTCCCTTTTTCTCTCTTACCAAAGCTTAAAAACCAAAATGAAATAATTGAAGTCAAGAAAATGACAAAAGCTTTCCCTAAAACATTCTGAAACCTCGATGACAAATCTATTTTAATTTCGTCAATTCATAAACTAAACGTGAACGAAATAAAACATGCAATCATTCATTTGCATGCAATCAGCGTTCATCTGTCAACAATGAAAACAATACATGAATGAGACACAATAAATTACACCTCTCGCGTAAGTAATAGTTTAAACTCATCCATAAACAATGGCTCAATGCATTATGATCTGTGCCTTCATTGATTATCTGTGTACTCAGCTAAGGATGTGACAAACTCGTATATTTAAACTATCGATTCTATTGACAGTCGATTCTTAGGTAACGATTTCTATATTTTAAATTAATTGTAGTTGTATAGTCGTGTAGGTTTTTTCTATTACATGAATAATGGATCAGTTTGAATTATTGATACCTTATTGAGTTTTGGAATTGTAATTTGTCATTTTTTTAAATGTAGAAATTGATTTTTATTTATGCAGGAATGGATTTTTATTGAGTAAAAAGATAAACATCTTGTTACTTTTATACATTTTATTTATTTATTGGATTTCAAGAATCATACAAGTAGATAAAAGTTAAGGAAATACAGTATAGTAAACCCCGGCTATAGTTTTTCTAAACAATACATGATCTAAAGTACTTAAGTATATTCAATGGTAACAACTAATCATAATCTAATTTTTACGTAGTCAATCCTGAAAAATCGCTATAAACCACATCCAAATACACCCATACCATAAATTACTAGCGGAACAATATATGCCGGCATACACCCAATCAATTCGTTCCCCAAACTGATCCAAATTGCTATAACAAAGGTTAGAGAGAAGCAGTTAAGTGGACGTACTAACTATACATATGCTATGTACACAACATCAAGCAGGCGGTAACATGGGGTAGCTAGGGACATACATTTTGTATGAGCAACACAACTCGGCAGTTTGAGGCATCAATTATTAACTGCGGTGGAAAAGACGAACGCTCGACTTTTTACATGTATTGTACCCGTTTGTTTGGTTTATAGCCTATTTTTGTGACTTTTACCGGCGTTTTAACGTTATTTTTATGCGCAACTCGTCTTGGATAAGCGGGCATACTAGTTATTTTACAATAAATGATGCCGAGAAGCTTTTTAATTATTTTTTCGACGATTTTTATCGTATTTTAAGTAGTTCTATGGAGAGGTAATGGAATACCTACATAGTTTGCAACTGTGTTCATGAATATTGATAGAGTCGTTACGAAGCATTAAATTTTAAGTACATATTCAAGTAAATTATTTACCTGTTTCATACTACTTTACAGCTGTTTAACATGCTGTTTTACATCTTAATCTTTTTGTAGCTTTTCCATTTAGTCGATATCGGTAAATTATCTTTAATTTGTAAGTACAGCACTAAAGTTAATTTTAGTTCTCAGCATTCAAAAATCGATAGCAATTGGAACCTTATTACGTACATTTCTTACTATTAGAAGTTAAGTATCGTAAACCAATTTCCTCAAACTATTTACACATTCTAAAGGTCGATGGTCATTTCCCTGGAATCGTGTTCGACTATCGACAAATCGAATTGGAATCGTTGCACGATCTAACACGTAATGTTACCCACGTAGCAACATGGCCGCCCTAGGCGTCTCGTTTTCTTTATTTATTTATTTACCCTGTTTCATTTTCTTCCTGTAATTCTTTTCCCTTGTCTAAGTGAATATTAAAACTCCCCGAATTAGGGTGTTTAGACGTGTTTCTTGAAAGAATGTCTTATCTCAACCGCTAAGAGTGTGTTTTCCTTTAAGATAACACTCTGCGATTTAATTTCGCGAATACATTATTTGCAAGGAATAATGAGGTGTATTTTTCTTGGCATACAGTTCTAAATGGCTTGCTTTTTTTTGGGAGCGTTTCTTCGAGTCTATGTTGGTTGTCTCTTGTATAATTGTTGCTTGTAGGTTGTCTCCTTAGGAATTAGGAAACAAATCCGTTTGCCGATTGATACGAGGGTTCTAAGAAGGGGGAGTGATGTGTTCCACAGTGAGTCGTTAATTTTTATTTCACATCGTCTTTTCTTATATTCTCGTACGATTAGGGGAGAAGAAAGATGTATTGATGCTGTCAAATAATGTAAATGACTGTCACCTAGTAAACATGGCGGCTGCTTATATTTTTAATATCTTTCAAAAACATACGAATTATTAGTTTGAAATGTTTAGTATAAATGTCTTCTCTGACAAGATACAATTTCTCGTCAATCTCAAACTCAAAGCATTAATTTAAATGAGGGTTTTTCTTTTTCATCTCTTCCCTAGTTGCTGGATAGATGGCGCTGATCTTGGTACGTTACTGCAAGGAACAGAACGTAACATAATTTCACTTGGACCTAATGGTTATTTTCGGAAGCTTTTGCAAACGCAAAAAACACACGTCACATACGCTTGTTGACTGACACTTTTGTCAGTCAACAAGCGTATGTGACGTGTGTTTTTTCAAGCGTTTTGGCTTTGGTACATGTAACGTAGTCAGATTAACGCCATTATATCGAGTTCATGAAAACATTTTTTTTTAATTGTCAAATAGGAAACCTCTCATGAGACCATTGGGGCACTTTTGATTTATAAAAAAAAAAAACAAAAAAGCTTAGTCACAGTCACAAGACATAATAACTTTACAAAGTACTGTTGTTGCACACTCCAAAGCTCCAAAGATCTCTTTGGAGAAGAATGGGAGAGAAACTTCATGGACACTCTTTTTAATCAAAATATTATTGGAAAATCTTCATCATTATCATTCATGTCACGTCATCTGCAAAAGGATGAAATCATTCATGTGAAATAAAAAATCTTACATTTTCGGATGTGACAGTGTAAAATACCTTTTTTTTTTAAAAAAAACTTGTCTTGTTACCAATGCATGTAGTTTCAACACAAACACAAAGAACAACTATGAAACCTTACCAAAAGTTACTTCCACCTGAATAAAGCCATGATTACGATCCAAAAAATTTAAAGAAAGAAAATATAACAAATTCATAGGCCTTTACATTATGCAAGGAGTTTTTACGAGAACATCTTGAAGTTTTAAAACGTTCCTCGGATTTATTTGACTGTTTTGATAACTGCTGAGGGTAAAGTTGTAAAGTTTTATCGTTAGAACATTTTTATTGTTCGTATGTTTTGAGTTTGGGGAGTTTTTGGAGGCATATTTTGACGTAATGAAAATTTTAGTAAGTGATTTGAAAAAAATTAAATAGGGTCTTATTAAGTTGTGTTTTAGCTTACTTTAAAGTGAAATGGTTTTGTTAAAACGTGACGGACGAGTTACCATTGGGCATTACTGAACGTGGAATTTAGATTAGTTCATGTTTTATTTAAATTTGCCAGTTATCTTAGGTTTTTATTACCCATACTAGGTATTGGTTTCCAAATTCATCTTGCCCTTGTCATTTTTAATACATTACCCTAAAAAAAACCATTAAAAGCCATTATAAAATGGAGTTCAAGTTCCACAAAATCTATGTGGTTTAACTAAAACAAAAAAATCGGGAAATCAACTCTGTGTGTCTGTTACCATTTTACATCTTCACAGCTTAACGTATTTCGATGTAATTTTAGGCCCAGGTAGACTATGGCCCGGACTGGGATAAGGGATACTTTTTATCCCTGTAGTACGTTCCAATAATATTATTTTGTCCTCCACACAAGCAAAGCCGACGGTAAAATTATTCCCGATATAAAGTTGCACCCAAACCACCGACATAAAATTACCCTAAAATTAATTAACGTTTCTAAAAAACAGACACGAAGAGTAACGTCAAATCTGCTTATTTAACCCCAAAAATTCATAGCCGCTAAGCAGATTATTAGACACGATTTTGGAAGAGAGAAAAAAGAGAAAAACTGTAGAGAGTTGGCCAAAGTAATTAATAAAGCAGATCTTAATTAGCTGGCATAAATTTGTTAGAACCGACCGCGCTGGTGGGATGAAATAACATGGAGGTTAAAGTGAAACTGGAAGAGCTTCGAGCGAGGGAAAAAAATCGTACGGTTTTGTGACAGTCTCTTTGTTTAATTGTAATATAGTTTTTTTTTTTTAGTTTAATTTTAATTTTAGATTTAGATGGTGAATTTGATTTAGATGTGGATTTTAACTTTGATTATGATTTTTGATTCTAATAATGTAATGTGATTTAAATTTTAATGTAATCTATGTAATAATTATGTAAACTGAGTTATATGGATTAATGCCTGAAATAAACGATAATAATAATATACTATTTGACTACAGTAGACGCCTAGACACTACGTAGACTGCCTTGTTCCCGATGGGAAGCCGGGATGAATAGGCTTCTTAGGTCCCTTCGGGTCTGTTAGTTAATTTTAGTATTTGGTCCTGATTATTATTTTATCTACATACATAATTAGTTGCCTAGTAAGTACTTCATGCAGTAAACTAGGGTAGAATTTAAGTAAGTTAGAGATTTTTAAATGTATTTGAATGCAAACGGAATGCGTATAAAACTTTTGAAATTAAATATAATATCAAGATGGATATTTGTGTTTTAAACACTCTTAACTACAGTCGCCAGCACATCAAATTACCACAACCTGTCAAATTTCTCCAAATGACTTTAAACTATGAATGTTGATGGTTAAGTTCAAAATTGAACGAGAAAATTTGAGTTTGTAGTAAACTTGATGCGCTGGTGTAACTACACAAAAAAATAATAAAGGGTGTAAAAGACCTCTTCACGAAGCCGAAAGCCACTTGTTCTCCCCATCATTGCGATAATTTTTTTGTTCTACACCATGGAACCTTCTAGTTACAGAGATATGGGGGGTCAAAGTTACAACTTTTTGACAGGGTTTTTTTTTAAATACAAGTTTTTTTTGCCAGGTTTTGACTTTTAACACCTCCACGACCCCCGTACTATTCAATTGATCGATTAGCACATTTTTTTAAGTGCGTTACATTGAGTTCTACCACAAAACATGATTTATAACCTCAAAAAAAAAGTTGTTTCCCAGCAGTTACTTAGTTTGATGTACAGAATGCTTGGTTAATGGCTTTGTGATGAGGTGGTTTACACCCTGTATATCCTCTGTCTGTTTAGCTTTAGGATGATTTGATGAATCAAGTCGATGACACACGAAAAACTAAGCAATAAGTACTTCTTACTAACATACTTCTATTTTAACTTGCCTTATCCACACACAATCCTTGCATTACCGTTGCCTCATCCAGTAAACCCGCCATCCTTGTTATACTTATAAAATAATCAGCCTGAAAATACTAATTGCTACCCTCCACGTTTGGCTTATTTAAGGGAAGTTTAATTGTTACCCGCTTTATCTAATTATAAAGACGCGGACTCAACTCGCAGCTCGGCAGCTAGTGCTGTGCCGTGTCGATAAATTTTAACTCGATAATTTTAATTGCGATATTGTGTTGTTTTATTTACGCTTTAATTGTTATTATTTTATCTTTACGATTAATACCGAGTGGAAAAGTGTGGTTTTAATTAAATTAATAAATTGGTTGTTTCTTTTTCAAATTGAAATGTAAATAAAAAAAATAATGTGCCAATTATTTTATGTTTTTATTAAGCAGTTACATTTCTATTTTTTTGTCATTATCAAGGATTGTTTAATGAAAATAATGAGCACAAGTTTTTTTCACGATAATTGCTGTCTCTTTATCAACATTATTCATTAGCTTCCTTTACAAAAACATGAAAAATAACATCGATAACGCAGCACCTCCCTTCAGCTCGTACATTAACCGTTCTAATAAAGTTCTTGCAACGTTATAATAGACTTAACGCTTTGTTCAATCATTCATTATCTCGCTACACACAGACCAGGACAATTAGAACCCTCCAAACAGCTCACATCTCCCCTTTTCTCATTAGAATCTTCATAACTGAAGGCGGTGGGGGAGATCTGGGACAGCTGGCTGTTTGAGGTTCCACTTCGGGGTGGTCATATATCAGTCTAAAGTTTGAATTCAACGAATAAATTAACTTTATATTCATTTGAACGTCAGTTTTAATGAAACGTGAAATATTGTGGAACTTTCTTCGCGTATTTAAAGTTAATGTGGTTTGATATGTGGGATCAATTATCATTTATAATTATTAAAGACGTTCTACTGAGATCTGCCACACTGACGGACTGGACTGGCTGCGGACTTTGACAGATATTTCAGTAAGTTAGGTCTAAACGAAGATCACGCAGAAGATTGATTGAAGATTTTTGTTGACTAACAAAGCATTTTGTACAACAAACTAAGTAACCCCCGAATTCAGGTGACTCGATTCTAAAACATACCCAATTATAATGCTGATAGGTGCATTGAATAGTCAGGGGGAAAGTATTTAATGTTTACTTGTAACATTAAAAAAAACTTGTAAGTATTAAAAAAACAAGTTGAAGTTGGAACTTTGACCTCTAATAATGTCCGTGACTAGAAGGTTCCCAAAAAAAAATTGGTAAAAAAAAGGTATTTTACGCCCTCAATTATATGTCTGTCTCATAGAAAACATTAAAACCATAGACAAAATAAGTTCTATATCCTCTTACAAGAAATCTTTCCAACTTCGCCTGGCACATTATTAGAGAAGATATAAATTTGATACTGGCCACCACTAAATAAGCACCAACCTCCTTGTATCGACTAATTAAGATACCATTAAACTTTTCCAACGCACCCAACATTAATTTGCATGTAAAGGAACCACGTTACACAAGCACCAAACATGAACTTTATTACAACGACGATAAAGTATAATTCCATTTGGATATTTGAAAAGGGTATGTTTTATAGAGGAATAAAGCTTTTAAGCCGAGTCCACATGATATCGCGAACACTGTTAAGTTAAGAGTCTCAATTATGTAAGGGCTTTATCGTAATTGAAAATTTTTCGTCCCGATATTCTTGTCTGCGTACTTAATAACGATTAAGTTTTAAGTGTTCATTAGTGTGCACCAGGGTTTATGTTATGGTTGAATGGTTAGCCAGCGTTTTTAAGAGTATTTAATGTTATGTACTGAAGTAAAATGAAGATTGAGCTAATCGGAATCGTCAGTTCGCGAGGAAGCTTGAAAGAGTCATAATCGTTAGCGAATCTTTAATAAACCATTTATGTACCATAAAGTTTTAAAGATTTGCGGGAATGTTTTTGGGCATTCGAATATAGTATTTTCTTATGAAAATCTTTCACGGCAAAAATCATGTACATACAGCTGCTCTATCTACTACTTACTTCTAACAAGATCCGAAATCTATTTAAATAGATTTCTTCACTGTGACACGTTCTCTAACGCTATCTTGTCTGTAGGTAAGCCTCACTTACCGTTTTGTCGGCCATCATTTGCATTCCTCCATAGTTTTTTTGCCGTTAGCACTCTTTTCCAAAAAATGCAGAAATCTGTCGATTTTCGGAGCTCGATAAAAAAAATCCTAAATCTGGCTATCATTGGAGATCCAAAAATGTTTCGGTTTCTGAAAGGACATATTTTTGCATGTTTTGGAAAATTGTTTCGATCTAAATAAGTGTTAGCATTTCGCAAGCACTAGTTTTGTTAATCGCTGTATGAGTATTTTGCTCCAATTAGTAGGTACGGTACGTATATTAAAGTAGTTGCACGTTGTATTCTATCAGACTTCCTAAAAGAATTTCTTTAAAAACCGGGTCTTCTAACTTCTTCATAAATACTCATGATTAAAACCACCAAACTCGCAAGTTCAAGAAGTCTCATACTCGACTTTATAAATATTTTAAAAGCGGCGTATCGTTAACGCTAAAGTGTGTTCACCCCTTTTAAGTAAAGGCCGGTAAGAGTTAAGTTGTGGCTGTATTATCTAAGTACTTGTCTACTTATTAACAACGATATAGTTTCATGGATATGGCTAAGTTGTAGCTGTGAGAGAAACGTGGCGTAACTAAAGTTTAAGATTTTGTGGTGGATACTCCAGGTCTCCAGGGTAGCTACTTGATGGCTGCGGGACTGTTCGAAAGAGATACCGCGGCCCCGAAACACAAAGGGCGAGGAAGGAACTTGGATGGGTTTTAGTCAGTAAAAGTCTGACACTCTCTCCCGCTCCGCCCAGAGTGGAACAAGTTATTTAATGAATTCCCATCCGAAAAAAAAAGAAAAAAGAGGGTAGCCACTTGATTACTATTTCTGAAAAAGTCATTCAATCGAGTTACATGAACTGGGGGTGGTGCTTTGATGATTTGGAGGTTATATATAGTTCTGTAACTGCACACGTCTTACAAATCACTTTTTAATCAACCTACAACCTAGCACTGGCCTGCAAATTGCATAAAAAACGCAAAAAAAAATGAATTTTGTGGGCTATCCTTTTTTTTTCGGATGGGAAATCATCAAATGACCCCTCCCACTCTGGGCGGAGCGGGAGGAAGTGTCAGACTTTTACTGACTAAAAACATCCATGTTCCTTCCTGGCCCTTTACGTTCCGGGGCCGCGGTATCTCTATCGAACAATCCCGCAACCCCGGCAGGGGGCTACCCTGTAGCATCCACCTTAACCTACAAGGATTAGAAAGCAGCGGTGGTCTATTGCTCTGGTCGCCCGTATTACTGTGTATAACTTATTGCATCACCACTGGTGTCGAAACAGTAAAGCAAACCATCGTGAGGAAAGCGGCATGTCCTAGAATTCGAAGACTCTCTCTAGAGAGGAGGCTTGTGTCCCAGAAGTGGGAACATTATGGGTTGATTATACTTATGCTACACGGATATCATTTTGTACGTCATCGTCTCCGAGCAGATTTCGCTTGCTTAGTTGTAAATTGTCAAGGAAGAAGTAGTGAAACAAGCTATTTTTTGCACTATTCTATGACAACGAAACATCCAGGATTTCAGAATTCTACTGCTCTCATTGCATTCCAATTTTCTAACAGATTTGTGTGTCAGCCAGATTAATTTTAATTTTGTGAGTGAAATGCTCATAAACATGAAACAGCTGATTTGAAGTGCCTAACATACTGATTCGATAATATAACAGACCGCACGGGACCGGTCATTGTGTCGACACTTGGGGGAGGCCCAAGTCCAGTTTGTATTAATTCTCATTCAAATCAAATGCAAAGTAACACAACAAAACGAAACACTCAATTTGAGTAATGCCATCGAGTACTTGAACAGTCTTGTAATAAAAACCAAAACACTAAACTTAACCATCACAGTACCTACTAAACAACAGCCGTGTCGTTTCCAGCAAAATCTTAAACCTTCGTTAAGGATGCTCTAAAATTACGACGACCCGATCGGTTGTGCAACCCATCCAAGTTTGGGTTGCGGTTGCCGACTGCGGTGGTGTCCGTCATTACTGGCTGGTTCTAGGAGAAAAAATGGTGACGGTTGTCGTTTGTTAAACTAGTGAACGTGGTGAGGTTGAAGCACTTGGGAGTTGTTGTAAATGTACTTGGAGTACAATAAACGATTGAGGTTTTGCTTTGTCCTAAGAATGGTATAAAAGATTTGTTTTTGCTGCTGCCTTGATGCTTGTTTGATCGAAAACCTATTAACCTTCTTGTAGGCTTCATTGTTTTAGAAGAAAGAATTCATTCCATATCTATTAAGACTATTACAATCAAGTAAAAGTGCTCTTACAATTATGCTTATTCTCTCCAAAGACTATTTCTTCCTTGTTACATTATGATGGAAATCAGAAAATCAGATACAATGTCGTGTCAAATTCGTAGTATCCACATATTGACAAAAAAATATACAAAGCCATCTTTAGACACTGTCTCCAAACCAAACACCTCGCTTGTTTCAAAGTCTTACAGAACGAAACTCATAATCACAATCAATAACTGCAAGACCCAACTGATCATGCGACTAGTCGCTCCAATCTAGCGACAAGTCGCTGAATAAATTATGCAAATGCAAGCCTCCGTGTTAAGAGGGTTGGCTCGGAAGTTATCAGACGATGTACTTGACTCCGAAGATCAACTGCTCACTCGAAGAGCTCAGTGAAGCCGTTGGTACTGCTAATAAGATTGTATGCGACTTGAGAAAGATATGAGCTGAGTTATTTGAAGGAGGCAAAGTTGTAGGCGTTCTAGAACTTGATTTCCTTTGCTATGTTTGACTATAGATGAGAATCTTAGCTTTGATAAAACCATACCTAAAGGCTTTCAGTGAGCTTATAAGTTTGAGATGTATGGAATAGGCTTGTTTCCACCATCAATAAATTGCAAATCTATTTAGTCCGTCAATTAGAGTATTGGAATATAATGGACACGTATTTTTTGTTTTTGTAAATCAACGAATATTGACAAAGATAAAACGCATCAAAACTCGGGAGTGGGGGCTCGTGACGTCACTGTTCGGTATCAACTCACTAAGAATGATACCGAACAGTGACGTATTGGGAATTTTAAAAGCGTCGTATCTTCGTCAATTTTGGTTTATGTGACAAAAGAAAAAATACGGGTCAAATATTTTTTGATAATCTAAGTGACGGACTTATTAGATTTTTTCAGTTAACAAGCCTATTATGTCGCTTGTGTCCAATATCTAATCTAAGCTAATGTTTCTATGCATAGGTGTTGAAATCTGTGTTATTCTTCTATAATCATCATCAGCTTCTAAATTTGAGAGGCATAATTCTTCAATGGAGTACTGAGCTCAACCCTCGACAAAAACAGTGTAGAATGCTCTCCAGGGTAATTGGAGTGACCACCTTCTTGGATAAATGACTATAGAAACAAAAGAGCATTATGTTTGTGTGCTATGTAGTTTTTCAATGAAACCAAAGAGCTCAATTATGCCGTTTTAGAGTTACTAATGAGAGATGTATGCGACTAGCAAAATATATGAGCTAAGTTATTTGAAGGAGGCAAACTTGTATGCGTACAGCGTAGACTGTAAGACTAGTTGATTTCCTGTGAGATTATAGTAAGTATTAAGTGAATCGTTGTAATTGATTCTGTGGTCAAAGATGAATTTTGATTATTTTACGAGATTTTATGGGCGATGCGTAAAAAAGATTCAAGATAAGTAGCATAAAACGTGACCTAACAAATCGTAAGTTTCAGCTGATAAAAACCCCAAATAATAAATAATCTTGTAATCTAATATCTATCCACTACTAGGCACACATACCTACACATAAATTCTATTCTATTTTAATATAAATACATTACAATAAAGAGCAATGTGACACTCAAAGCGCGGGTCACCAAGCTTTGCTATGCGGTTGTGTGAGAACAACAAAGGCTTAACTTTGAGTTACGTTAGAATAATATAGGAGTAACCGAAAATGCTAGACAGATATTTTCAAAAAATAGGGCAGCTCTGTAATTTAAGTTAACTTGACAAATTAATTAAAATAAAAACTTTTTTGCAAAAAATATAACCGACTTCACACAAAAAAGTGAAAAATAACTTTAGCTTCAGAAGTCGGTGACCTTCGTTTGATTGATTTAGTTTTTTTGTCACCGACTTCTGAAGCTAAAGTTATTTTTCACTTTTTTGTGTGAAGTCGGTTATATTTTTTGCAAAAAAGTTTTTATTTTTCACTTTTTAGTGGTTCACATGTGCTTACCCTTTCACAGCGTATCGGTGTGATTTATTGTTATGAACTGGTGTAAACAATATACAGACGTGAGTCTTCAGCGATCCCAGTACATTTGCTATCATTTATTAAGGAGTTCAGTTGCCTATCTTCCGAAGTCACCAGATCTTTATCAAATCGAAATGGGATCACTCCGAGAAAGTACTCTGCCTAAAACTACCCAAACCGCTTCTGGTGTGCCAATAAAGTTAAGGAGTTTCCTCTATTTCTCCGGGATCTCATTGAATGGAACTTTACACGTCTAACTGTCGAAATCTGGGTGTATTGTATACTTCTGCGTACTCCCTCAGAGCATACAGGTGTGATGTTACGTCATGATGTTGTATAAACAATAAACAACCAAGCGATTGCAGCAATTACTGCAGCTTTGCCGTGTATTTTTGAAGAGTTCCATTTATATCTCCGAAGATCAGCGTAAGATCTAAACCAAATTGACATGGCACTACACAGAAAGCACCAGCTTTCAAATAAAAGAAGAATCATCAAAATCGGTTCACCCAGTCGAAAGTTCTGAGGTAACAAACATTGTCGAAATCTGGGTATATTGTACACATCTGCCTACCCCCTCAGAGCATACAGGCGTGATGTTACGTCATGATGTAGTGTAAACAATGAACCTACAAGCGGACGCAGCAATCACTGCAGATTTGCCGTCTATTTTTGAAGAGTTCCATTGTATATCTCCGAAGATCAGCATCAGATCTTCAACAAATTAAAATGGGACCCAACGGGGAGCACCAGCTTTCAAATAAAAAAAGAATCATCAAAATCGGTTCACCCAGTCGAAAGTTCTGAGGTAACAAACACAAAAAAAAAAAAAAAAAAAAAAAAAAAAATACAGACGAATTGAGAACCTCCTCTTTTTAGAAGTCGGTTGAAAATATCATGAATTTATCAGACATAAGGTGATTTAATAAAGCTGTCTGCTGTATACGGAGGTCCATTACTATGTTTGCTCTACAGGGCTGTATCGGAGGTCCATTAAACTGGGTATTGTGTTTTAGTCCCGAAGTTGTCTTTTAGTCTTTATGTTCCGATAAAATCGAATAGGCTGCTTATAGGCGTCTTCTAAAAATGAGTCCATGGATTTTTGGCCATTCTCCTTTATAAAGAAGACTGGCCAAAAATGGACACTAAAATACAAACACATACTTATTCAATATTTGTTACGACAGTAACACCTTAACCACACAAAAGTACCATCTGTAACTTGTACATTAGAAAAACATCCTTTTAGTTGAGTTATATTGAACTTATTAAACCTACATCTATTAAGCAGTACTCTAAACTAAACTCGCCCACTAACTTACTCGTAAAACTAATTCGCCTGTCGCCATTTAGATAGTCGTATTTAATTGACAGAGCTGACACAGGGCCTGTCATCAGGCCGTTGGTGCCAGGTCTAAAACTCATGTAATATGTACGTGGGCGCTGAAAGCTGTGGGTGTTGATCATAATTAGTTTGCGTTGCTGATATTTGTGTCTGTGTGTTTAATTAATACTGAGAATTATTGGATTCAGTAAGGATGGATTTTATTTTGTTAATGAACACGAAGTAAAGTTTTTTTAAGTGCGTTCGTTCTAATGTAGCACTGGGATTCCTTAGAAATTATAAGTACAATGCCCTTTATTCTGAACTAGCTGCAGCCCGCTACTTAGAAGACCGAAATTTAGATGACAATGTGTCAAAACAAGCCTGATCTATCTGTCTCTGGCCCAATTTCTTTTAGATCCAGTATAATTGAGTAACAAACAGCGTACGGTCGAACAGCCTATTTGGTTTACAGTTTAACCCACAAATTACATTGTAAAGTGTAAACCAAATAGCTTGTTCGACCGTACATCCCTCCAAATTTTCGCATTTGTAATAGAATAGCTGATGCCCGCGGCTTCGGTCGCGTACAAATAATATACTAAAACCTACCTCGAGAACTTTCTATACATTAGTGAAAACAGCATGAAAATCGGTGTAATAGTTTTTGAGTATGTCGCGAGCAAACAGACAGACAGACGCGGCGGAGGACTTTGTTTAATAATATGTAGTGAAGTAAGATTGGTTTCTGTTTTTTTTACAAACTTACAATATTGCCATATCAGTTTGCCTTTCGGATCTCCTCTAGCTATTTCCACCGACTTCTGGCCACTCTTTTCCAGTAAGTTTTATATCACCTCCTTATTGCTTCTCTCCTTTTCCGTTTACTGTTCCTTAGATACCAATCTGTTTTTATCTTTTCCAGTAAGTTTTAAAGTCATCCTTTCACCTCCTCATTAGTTCTCTTCTTTTCCGTTTACTGTTTCTTAGATCCCAATCTGTTTTTATCTTTTCCAGTTAGTTTTAAAGTCATCCTATCACCTCCTCATTGGTTCTCTTCTTTTCCGTTTACTGTTTCTTAGATACCAATCTGTTTATAGCTTCCACGATTTCTCCTGATTTGCTTTCATCATTGTAGCCTTACCACTAGCTAGTCTATTTTTGTCCCGGAAGTAGCTGTAGGACTTCTCATACAAATAGACCACTATGCTTGCTTCCCGTTTTGTCTTGAAAAGAGGCAAGAGGAAGCAAGTTAGTTAATACAGCATACTAGAATTCCAAAGCCATCAGTCGTTCATCATTATTATTAATTGAGGTCGGCGCAGCAAGCCTTCTTCTATTTCTCCATTATTCGACATCTCATTAGACACGTCTTTTCTTGTCCTACTCTACTCTTGTACCCATGCAGCCATGCACATTCATACTCAAAACCTTACGTCATTTTTCATTTTTAATAGTTAAATAAATAAAAAATTAATAAATCTCGCTGAACATTACCCACGGTGCCATCTAGTGCCACACTAAGCAGGGCTTGTGTTGTGGACACCAGATAGTTGATATACTACATATACATATACTTTTTTGTTTGTACATACATTTAATAGTTATGCTTCGGAAAAGTGTAAGGCGCCTTCTATCAATCTTAGTAACAATAAATTAATAAGTACCGTTTTCAATATGGATAGCGTAGATCTAAATTCTGACAGCTTACAAAAGACCTTAAACCTCCGACCAACCAGTGTTCATATTCATTCAACTATAACTCTGCCCAACAATAACAATAACTTCAAACCTCCAATACATAATTTGAAACACGACAAAACAGAATTGTAGCTCTGTCATATCTACACGGATCTTATTATCGCAGTCATATATTTAATATTTACTAGTAAGCTGGAATGAGTCACAGTATAAATATAACCAGTAATCCAACTGCGCCCGTTTTTGTGAAATCATACGCGAGTGTTATGGTTGTCAATACTTACAAAACTTGCACTACCACTAGTCTCGATACGAGACAGTCCCGACTTACTCATGAGTACCTATTACCTGACGGCATAGAGGAAATTACTGCATGCCGGAAGCATGCTTAAAAATCTGCTGTTGCGCCAATTCCGACCATTGGTTCATGTTCCACCAAACTTTTTCCCATCTACGAGTATGTTGGCGACAGCTTCCAGTCTAACGGGATGTGGGTGGACCCAGTAACTAGGTAATACGATATTTCTTGGTAAGAATGGTTATCAAACTTTCGGGCCACTGACTATCCTTAAGGACTGTCAAAAATCTACAAATGATATCTGGGACAAACGGCTAAACGTGCTTTCTGAGGCACGAAAGGAACTCGATATGTAATAAATGACATCTACAGATCAACCTTGGCAAGCGTTGCTTAACCTTGAAGATCGACCCCGATAGGCTGTTTATTTAGCCATGAATCCCTTGCTCCTAGTTGAAATACTGTGTTAACACTAAAATGTCTACTGTGACTTAGGCTGAGGCTACATTAGGCCGCGACGCGACCTGCGACACATGAGCGATTAAAACAAGTAAATGAATGCTCACATATATGGCTACACTGTACATCAAATATTACTAGCGATCTTTGATTTCTTTATGCGATCGGATTAACATTGCTGTAATCACGGCATCGGCTACACCAACATAGCGAAATTTAAGCGATTTTTTTAGAAAATACGCCGGAATCTCGCTTGTACTGTAGCCATACCATGTTTTTCTCGTTTCGCTCTTGCAGTCGCATCGCAAATCGCTGCCTAGTGTAGCCTCAGCCCGAGTCGAGAGTCGTGAATTATTCTGCTACCCATTAGTGTGTGTCCATTGGTCGAGCTGGTGTGTTTACATGTGATTCTACTGTAATTAAACTGATTTATTGATGGCTGAGTAAAAATATCCGCTGGATGCGAGACACTTAGGTACTCATGTGGCGACACGCACGGGACCGGTCAATGTGGCGACGGTTGGGGAGACTTATGTCCAGCAGTCGTCTTTTGGCTGAAATGATGAGTAAAAATGGTTAATAGTGTAATCCGTAGATTCATAATGTAGTTTTTTCGTCGGTTCACGGAAATTCTGTTGTGTTTATTGTAGTTTGAGTCATACTTAGGGTGTCAAATGTCAATAACATCTTAGTCAGGTCGTTCCTATATCGAAAAAACTTTCAGTGGAATCATTCTAGCCGAGGGTCTAGTCTAATCAAAGTGCCATGCTATCAGCGGTTGAAATTGTCAAAATTGTATGGGTCATATAAAGTACAGCTTGTTAATTTTGTTCAAAGTCGGACAAGTACCAACAGACTAGGCAATTCTTTTGAAGGTTCTTATTGGCTCTTTATACTTATGAATGGTAAAAAACAACAAGGACAACACTGGTCGTACCTTTTGAACACTGCTCTAGTATGACAAAAGTGACCATGCGAATGCGTCCTTCAACATTTCAAGTAGTAGTAGTTTCACTTTCACGAATTAAAACTCTAACCCAGCATCTTTTGTTACAGACGCCAAACAGCAGAAGAACGCGAGGCCGAACGACAAGCAGCGAACCGCTTGATGCTCTCCCTTCAAGCTGAAGCGCTTTCCAAAGGCTACATGCCCGAACCCCCGCCCGGTTCAGCACAACTCTCTGCTTTACATTACCAAAACTCAACGAACGCAGCGCAAAACCAACCATCAAACACCGCTTTAAGCGCTTTACAAAACCTCCAGCCATGGGCCGGCAATCAAGGTAACTTTATGAATGCGCAAGCGGCGACCGCCCCGCCCCCTCACCCCCCTCCAGTCGCCTCGCCTATATGTTGATCGGGATATGATTAGTTTTTTGTGGAGGAATTATGTATGGAGCGGTGTAAAGCGCTTTTTGTACTAGGAATGTTGAAGCTGGTTTGAAAATTGTAAGCTTCTTAAAACGATTGATCTAGTAAATGTATTTAATCTGGCTGTACAATTTATCCGTTTTGTTTTATTAAATTTCAAAAAATACAACAAAATAAAGTAATTAAAAAAAAAGTACAATGGTTAGCAAAAGTGCTATACAAGTCATAATTTTCTGCTCTACTCCAACTGAAATTATTGTCAACCTTGAAACTTCATGAATACATCAATTATGATTTAATGAGCTTGCTATTCAAAGTCTGTCTTAGAACTAGTTTTGCACGTTGATAAACATCAAAAATGTAATAAAATTATCATACCGATACATTCTTATAGTACCTATACTCGTATCTACTCAACTTATCATTGAAATTCGCCTCTAGTCCACATTAATTACAATAAAAAATACAGAACTACTAATATTCGAAGCTCTTTTATGTTATGTTTAAATAACTAGCAATAAATAAATGTAACTCTTTGTAAATAAACTTTATCAGTATTATAATTATAGCTATACAATTAATTAAACGATAAAATGTGTAATAGAATATATTCTTTAAGTCAGCTTATTTGAAACGTAGCAAAGAATTTGTAAATTAATAAATTAGTGGTAAAACTGCAGCACATAATAAAACATTTTACTGCATATACGAATATTAAATGTGTTTTTTTTAATTCGATAAGTATAAAATTATGTGCGCGAATGTACTTAAACTAATAAATATAATATTTCGTGAAAACCCATGAAGAAAAAGTAAATTTATTTTATATAATTTCGTATTTCTCATGAATTTTCACCACATCTGAATTTATTCTGCCTTGTATTGTGAAAAAAAAATATAATGACTCAGTCAGCTCCTGCTTTTATGGTAAACTATGTAAAAATATTGTAAATATTTATGTAAGTTCTTACAAAATACTCTACGTATTATTTTAACATTTTCACTCGGATCTCAATATCTAACTTTTGAAATAAAAATAAAAAGTAAGAATATAATTATGTGCTCTTTGAAAAAAATTTTTTTTTTCAATTATCACTACATTTTGTTTGTATTTTACACTTTTTTACAACCATTACTCGTTTTTTAAATTTAAGAAAATTAACGGCTTTTAAAATGTAAGTTTAAAATGTGCATTCCAAGTAGAAAACATGTAAATATTAAATGTAATGTAAAAAATAAGTGATAGTTTATAAAGTAGCTCAATTCACTGTGAAATCTGTCTTTAATTGCGTTTATGTATTAGAAATGTAAATGATTGTATAATTTTCGAATTGTCATTACGTTGGCTACATACACGAGGTGGACGTTTTAATAAAATATTGAGATATCCATATGTTTTTTTGTTTGTTTTATATTAACCCCATAAACCTATTGGCCACGAGATACACACTCATGCGAGTAGTGAAAACAAGGTAGGTAGCCCAAGAAATTCAAAACTATTTTTTTTTACTATTTCATTAAAAAAAAACATTAAATGTCATTAAATGAATTAAGAGGGTTTTATTGATGATTTTAATGGTTATAAATCAGTTAAACAATATTTGTTACTGTCGCGAATCATATTTTAATAAACAAAAAATATAACCTGGCACTGACCAGAAAAATAAAAAATAAATATTTTAATGAATTAAAAAAATGGGTTACACTGTGCACTGGTGGAGTATTATTAAACTTTTTACGCAAATTCATGATTTTCGATGCTGTAATTTTCAGCAGCAGTAAGATATTTTAATTATTTGCTTATGAATAACGATAGTCCCATTCTCTTTCTTGAAAGTTGGAGTTACACATTTTCATATTTCTTTTCGTGTAATTTATTATAAATATTTTACGAACTCAATTTGCAAGAAAAACCGTCGTCGATGGAAGTTTGACGCTCAAATTCACATAGTTATATTCAATTCTTATAAAAGCTAAAATTACTAAAAGATAAGTTGAATGTTTTACTTGAATTTTGGAGTTCTAGAATTTCGTTAAATTCCTTGAGTTTTCACAAAACAAATCGTAAAGAAAGCACAATTTAAGCCAAAAATGTCTTGATTGAGCGGCCATTATAATCCAAATAAACTCAATTTTATCAAATAAATTAACATGATATAACACTTCGATCTTCAATGAATACGTTTCATTAGTTTTCGTTTGTCAGTATAATAAGACAACGTTACAATAAATAAAATTAAAGCACTCTAATTTTGCATCAATTCAGCTCGCTCCACAGTTTAAGTCATTCTGACGCGAGCGGTGGACGAGGAAGGACCTGGACACAAAAACTCCTATTGTTGCTATTGTGGAAATATCCTGGATGAGGTTGGCAAAAGAGCGCGGAGCTTGGTACAAACAAAGAGAGGCCTATTACCCAGCAGTGGGTGAAGTCGGGCTGTGGATGATGGTGATGTTGATACAAAAGGGTACACAATACAAATAATATTCTTTAAAATAGGCAGCAGGGAGGGAACAAGGTCCCTTGGTGTAAAGCCATTGGTCGAAGCCGGGTGTGGCAAAACAGTATATTAGTAAGTATGACTACAAAAGAAGCAAAGGCTATCAGAAAATTCGTAACAACAAGCATATCCAATACTAATCAATCCTGGAGTAGAAGGACTGTGCTACCTTTTTACCTCTTCGGGCAAAAGACATTTGTTAGTAAGAACATTTTCGATTATGTCATTTTTCAAACAAAAAATAGAACTAAACCAAAATCCTTTCATCTAGAGCTACGATAATAATCACTATAACAGACTCAAAGACGCACACTCTTACGATCAGTAGAAAAATAATCATTCATTCAACTCATGTACATACCAGCCAGTAATAAAAAAAGAAAAAAAAGCAGTTTAAGAAAAAACTTTTTTGCAAAAAATATAACCGACTTCACACAAAAAAGTGAAAAATAACTTTAGCTTCAGAAGTCGGTGACCTTTGTTTGATTGATTTAGTTTTTTTGTCACCGACTTCTGAAGCTAAAGTTATTTTTCACTTTTTTGTGTGAAGTCGGTTATATTTTTTGCAAAACAGTTTTTATTTTTCACTTTTTAGTGGTTCACAGGTGCTTACCCTTTCACAGAGTATCGGTGTGATTTTTTGTTATGAACTGGTGTAACCAATAGACAGACGTGAGTCTTCAGCGATCCCAGTACATTTGCTATCATATTTTATTAAGGAGTTCAGTTGCCTATCTTCCGAAGTCACCAGATCTTTATCAAATCGAAATGGGATCACTCCGAGATTGTACTCTGCCTAAAACTACCCAAACCGCTTCTGGTGTGCCTATAAAGTTAAGGAGTTACCTCTATTTCTCCAGGATCCCATTGAATGGAACTTTACACGTCTAACTGTCGAAATCTGGGTGCATTGTATACTTCTGCGTACTCCCTCAGAGCATACAGGTGTGATGTTACGTCATGATGTTGCATAAACAATAAACAACCAAGCGATTGCAGCAATTACTGCAACTTTGCCGTGTATTTTTGAAGAGTTCCATTTATATCTCCGAAGATCAGCGTAAGATCTTAACCAAATTGACATGGAACCACATGGAAAGCACCAGCTTTCAAATAAAAGAAGAATCATCAAAATCGGTTCACCCAGTCGAAAGTTCTGACGTAACAAACATTGTCGAAATCTGGGTATATTGTACACATCTGCGTACCCCCTCAGAGCATACAGGCGTGATGTGACGTCATGATGTAGTATAAACAATGAACCTACAAGCGGATGCAGCAATCACTGCAGATTTGCCGTCTATTTTTGAAGAGTTCCATTGTATATCTCCGAAGATCAGCATCAGATCTTCAACAAATTAAAATGGGACCCAACGGGAAGCACCAGCTTTCAAATAAAAAAAGAATCATCAAAATCGGTTCACCCAGTCGAAAGTTCTGAGGTAACAAACACAAAAAAAAAAAAAAAAAATACAGACGAATTGAGAACCTCCTCTTTTTAGAAGTCGGTTGAAAACGGATTAATTTCATCGCATTTCTAGTAGGTATTAATCTCTTATATGACGACACCATCACATCAAATGATGTAATTAAACAATGCCATCTTATCAGCGAACCTACCAATTGAGGTTATTATTATGTATAGTACAGGAACCAACCCAACTATGTTGGGGTCGGCTTCCAGTCTAACCGAATGGTGCTAATTACCAGTATTTTACTTGGAGCGACTGCCTATCTGGCCTCCACAAATCAGTTGTACACCTGGGTTATACGATACCCCTTGGTAAGACTGGTTGTCAGACATTTGGGCCACTGACTAAATATAACGACTGTCAATGATCTACAAAAATCAACCGAAACCAACGGCCTAGCGTACTTTCTGAGGCATGGAAGAAACTCAATATGTAATGGTTAGTCACCCATCCACAGACCAACCTAGGCTAACCTGAAGATTGGTACAAGCGGCTATTATTATTTAGCCATGCCCCTCATCCTGTCCTAAAAATAATGTAAGTGAATGGTTTAAACTAAGTAAGTATAAAAACTATATTGCCATAGTTCCATAGAGTACTAGTTGCAGCAAATAAATGATAGAAATTCAAAATGTCTATCGTTTCCGTACTTCTCAAACGTTCTGAAATAGATGACGCCTGTAATAATCATAGAATCATTGCCAGACTTAAAAGAAACCGACCAATCAACAAAATACGGTAGGTAGATACGTTCGTCATATTTGAAGTGCAAAAAAGCGGCGCTCAACCAAATTATACACCGCAAACGGGAAACAATTGTCCACAAAACTACTAAACGAAATCGATTTTAAACAAAAAACGCTCGAAAAAAAACATTTCCGTCCTCAAACGAACGATTTAGCGACAATTAGACCTCCATTTTGAAAAATTTAATACAATTTTAATACCAAGAAGGTTTGACATAATAACGAAGCATTATTTGGAACGTGACTCCTGTGCTGTCATTACTACGTTTTGTTTTATGAAGCGGAAAAAAACTAAACCGATTGTTTTTGTTAACCCTAATATTTTTGTATCACTAAACGACTCCGCTGTCCCACAAATTTTCGTGTTCCGTCTCCATAGACGGTTCTGTACTATGCAAAATTGTACGATGCATAATATAAACAGCAATGGTTTTTGTACAATTCGTAACAGCCGATACAATAAATTGAAGAGTTACAAAGTCTTGGGTGCATATCAAGGTTAGTCCAAATGATATTTTAAAGGATGTCTCCACATAATCGATGTTTAGCGATACAAATGATTTGACGGCGTCGTTTATAATTCACCTTATTTTGAATATGAAGTATCATTAATTTCATTAAAGGTTGCACGATTATGTTCGTCTAAACCAGTTCTTATAGACGATCATTTTATGCGGATCAAAGGGTAAAAAAGTGATTTATTGAGAGGAAGGAAGATTCATTACATTTTGTCCATTTCAAATCGACTTCCATTGCTGCAGTCTTCGTAGGCTCCAAAGCCTCGGACCTTGGGCTGTGATGGACAATATGTTAGTTGGCATTTGGCTCTCTGCCCTCAGGGCCACTTGTAATAC
Source organism: Xestia ashworthii (assembly GCA_950022955.1). Taxonomy (NCBI): domain Eukaryota; kingdom Metazoa; phylum Arthropoda; class Insecta; order Lepidoptera; family Noctuidae; genus Xestia; species Xestia ashworthii. Next base: position 11,337,191 of record OX465570.1, on the reverse strand, counting down.
ATTTTATTTTAAGACATAACATATATTTCAATAAAGTACTTACGGGAATAAATCCGTGATTTTCGTCTGTTTCTATGAGCTCCCGATATTTCGACGCTGTTGCAAGCATCACGATCGCGGGAATACTGAAGAGATCATCATCTGCCTAGCCTTTTCCACACCATGTTGGGGTCGGCTTCCAGTCTAACCGGATGCAGCTGAATACCAGTATTTTACATGGAGTGACTGCCTATCTGACCTCCACAACCCAGTTAATACTGGGTTATACGATACCACTTGATAAGACTGGTGTCAGACTTTTTGGGCCACTGACTACCTGTAACGATTTTCAAAGATGGACAAATGACAGCCGGGACAACCGCTCAACGTGCTGTCCGAGGCACGGAGGAAACTCGGTATGTAAGGGTGGTCACCCATCCACAGACCAACCTAGGCAAGCCTGGCTTAACCTAAAGATCGACCCGAGCGGCTGATATTATTTAGCCACGAGCTCCTAAATACTGAAGAGATATGCGGGTTTATTATGAGCAGACAAATCTGTCTACCCTCTTTCTTAGTCTTTTATTAAGCGCACTGCTGGAACTCGTGAAAGTCTATAACAGTGAACATTATAACCTGCAATGCAATAAAAAATAACATCACACCCCGAAGAGTGATGATCATGATGACTGCTAACCGATTTTGGCCACAGCGACTGCATTTGATGGCTTTTTAGGGTGCTTTGGTGAGCTTTGGTGTGTTGCTCTTTTATTATATGCTCTCAAGTGACTAGCACATTTTCCAACTTTGGCTAAAAGCTTCGAGCACAAAACGGATATTGACGACATCCCCGAAGCGTACAGCAGCGGTGAACCCATAGGTATAGGACTTCTATGAGTGTACTGTTAGGTTCACCCATAGAAGTTCACTTTTCGAACGTTATGTTTAAGTCCCATGTATAAGGTTGCAAGCATATTGCCATGACCCAAGCACAAATACTCCGACTCCGTAGCTGCTAGTGATATTCCTGATGGAAAAACCCAATAAGAATGTGCCCGACTCGAGAATTGATCCCGGGACCTGCTTGCTCAGCAATCAGTAATGACGAGCGACCAATAGACGAACGAGGTATTCTCTCTCATATTTATTGTCAATTAAAAAATGGGGATCGCAATAAGACTCCTGCAGGCATCATTGTATTAATAACACAAAAATCAGCAGCCATGTTCCACAATTTTGTCTCCAAATCAAAATTACCGGTATCCATCTGAAACAGCCGTATTAAAATAATGGCCTCTCAAAAAAGTTTTAAAACTGCTTTTTTTTTCTCCATCGCGTGACGTTTTGCCTCAAATTAGTTTACAAAAGTCGCAAGGGCACGTCGGACGGGAATCGAAGCAGGGACCATTATAATAGCGTGTAGCGTGCCAACTGAGCTACTAGAGAATGTAGTGATGGTAGCTTGTATTGGCATGTTGGTGATTTTATTTACTTTGATACAAAAATAAAACTAACCGACCGTATACGAAACACCATCTTGCGCTCCAAACTAAAAATTAATGACGTTGCTCAAAAATCCGCTAAGCTGCAGTGGGACTGGGTTGGCCACCTCTGCCGTATGCCCGATGAGTTTTAGGCCAAAATAACGTTGTGGACCCCTGTCACAGCCAGAAAGCGACGCTGTAGACCTCGCAGGAGATGGCGGAACGAGCTGGACAGAACCAACGACCAGTGGTAGACATTGGCCCTGGATTGAATAAAAATTTGGAGGTCATGGGGGTAGGACTTTGCCCAGCAGTGGTATGACACAGACCAACAGTAGTATTGCCTAGCCTTTTCTCAACTGTGTTGGGGTCGGCTTCCAGTCTAACTGGATGCAGCTGAATACCAGTATTTTACATGGAGCGACTGCCTATCTGACCTCCACAACCCAGTTAATACTGGGAAATACGATACCACTTGGTAAAACTGGTTGTCAGACTTTTTGGGCAACAGACTACTTACATGTAACGACACAGGCCAACAGTAACTTACCAACCAACTTATTCTTTATTGCACACACAAAAATTAACAAACAGAAATTTACACAAAATTAAAATATATAGCTTATGTACAACGGCGAGCTTAACCCAGAATTGGGTTTTCTTACAGCAAACCATACTTAAATTGCGAGATTTGCAGGAGAGGATAAACCTATGTGCACAAACAATACAGTTAGAAACTTAAACTAACTTATTTTATACACTATATAATCTAATACATACCATACAATATACGTAATACATACAATATAATATATACATACATATAAAGATACACTTACATATAAAACACTATTTACAAACTAAAATCATGCCGACAGGAAATGTTCCTTTATTTTTTCTTGAAAACATCTAACGAAGGGCTATCCCGCAAGGAGTGTGGAAGTGAATTCCAAAGGCGCCCAGCACGAACAGTAAAAGAACCATCATACCGACTTGAGGAGTGGGGAGGGAAACGAAGGAGAAGAGATGAAGATGAGCGACAAGGTCTCTCTCTCCAAATAATTAGAAAATCTTACCTGAGAGCTTGGGGCCGCTGTCATGACTGTTTGGCTAGAGACACTGAAAAAGATGTGGAGTATTAGGAGACAATATTGGAAAACGTGAGACTTTTATTTGAAAGTTCATGTTGAGTCGAAAACAACTCGGAAAACTTCAACAAAAATGAAGCCATGAAGTATCAGTAAGTCAGCTGTAGCTTAAGCTTGTTTTACAGATATTCTGCAGGTGATTTTACAGTTATTGTGCAGCAGTAAGCTTGTTTTACAGTTATTCTAAACGTAAACGTTCAAAGTTGGGCAAATACACCAATCTACGTCACCCGCACTAAACAAATGATCGCGACAGTTCCACATGCGGTTCTTTGCGACTCAACTCGCCGGTCGCAACTAATTCGATGTCATATCGTAACACGACAACATAATTTGGCTAGTTCCACTAACTACCGATAGTTTGTTCTATTAAGTTTTTTAATGGGTTCGAATAAGCTGTTTTGTGCAAGATGATATTGACAGAAAGCCGGTTCAAATTGCACCTGTGGCTTCGGCCGTGTAAATACTTTTTTCCTAAACATCTTTATAAATTAGAGCCACCATGTTATTTTGATGTATGAGCTACGTTGCAGAAAAGTTTCATCAACATTTGTTCAGTTGTTTTGGCGCGAAGGTTAGCACTACAAACATCCACCCTTACAAACTTTCGCATATAATAAAATAAATAAATAAATAAAAATAAATAAATATCGCTGGACATTAACACACAGTGCCATCTAGTGCTACACTAAGCAAGGCTTGTGTCGTGGGCACCAGATAGTTGATATACTACTTATATACTTTTTTTGTTAGTAAATACATACTTAATATACGAGTACATACATATAAACATCCATGACTCGGAAAAAAATGTCCATGCTCATCACACAAACATTTGCTCCTACCGGGATTCGAACCCAGTACCCTAAGAACGTAAGGCAGACTCACTACCGCTACACTATTCGGGTCGTCAGTCAATAATAGTTGTAAGATTGTTGAGTCGTTCGAATTAATCACATCCTTAAAAAGGTATTGATTGTTATAACTACTTATACTTTATATCATAACACCTACATAACCCCTGCCCTATTCAATGCAATCAGCAGAAAGTTTTGAGTGCGTTACATTCTCAATGCAATCAGCAGAATGTTTTGAGTGCGTTACATTCTCAATGCAATCAGCAGAATGTTTTGAGTGCGTTACATTCAGTGCTACCATAAACCAATTTTAATGTTTGATATACAGAATGCTTGATTTATGACTTCATGAAGTCCCGTTTACGCTCTGTCTCGTCTCAATCTCTTCTAAAAAAACTCAAATAAAAAACTATTGCTCTAACATGATCATCACTCTCATGTTTATCCGAATTTATTTTTATAGTTGGTGCAGCATGTCTTCCTCTTCCATACCTCTCTATTGCACATCATCTTACTAGACACCTCCTTTCTTGCCATATATTATCATCCTTACTTTATCTATTTCTCTAACCTCATCATTCTCTTGCCCTTATCCCAATTTATTTGAGGTCGGCGCAGCATGTCTTCGTCTTCCATACTCCTCTATTTTTCGTCATCTCATCAGACACTTCTTTTCTTACCATATCCTTCTTAACATGTCGCCCCTAATTTAAACAAATACCAAATCAACTGAAACCAATTAAAACATTATACATACTTAAAACAAACCCTTTCAAAAGCTTAACTATTACGATCCCTAACCCTAAGTAGTCGTACTCACACATTTAGTAATTTAGTGCAATAGTGGAAAGCAATTAGCGCGGGTAAGTGAGACTGATTAGGACTGCATCAAATATAATCTCGGCCTGGCGTGCAATTTGAGGTGAGGGAACGAGTGCAGCGAGCTAGAATTGCGGTAGAGTAGGTATTTTTGGACATTTTTTTTTTGTTGAAGTGCTAATTTTGCTGAAATTGAGGAGCTCGTGGCTAGAAAAAAAGGCAAAGCATAATTATGCTGAGTTGGTTACCCTTTCGTTATGGGCATGCTCAGCGCAGTTGAGCTGTTTTAATTAATTGTTAAGCTGTTTGTTGTTATAATATAATTTCTTTTGTTATCAGTTTGTATGTTTAGTTTTTGAAAATTTGTAATTGAATTATTTTTATTTGACATTTGTATTTTGATAATTTAGACAATTCTGGATTTAGCACACTTAATTTGACATTGTAAGTATTTCAATTATTTTGTTAAATTAGAATCATTGTTATCGTCACAAAATTTGCATGCCGAATTTATATAGTTGGCGGAATATGAAGAACTATTTGTATATTGTAAAATCTCTATAATACCATATTTCAGGCGAATAAATGAATCTGAATCTGAATGCATAGGTATGTGCTGCTCTATTATTATTGTGTTGCTGCTGTCCATTAACGAATAAATGATTATTCTATTCTATTTTTTGAGGACTGCCGATAGAAGTAAAAACTCCTGATCGGCTACGAGTGCTACGAAGTGTAACGTGACGGTCACGCGAGTTCCATGATTTTTGTTCATTCAAAAAGTGCTCAACGTGCCTAAAAAAGTTTTCAATTCAATTACAGTCGCTCGGATTGATCATCAGGTTCAGTCGCGTTTGCCTAGGTTTGTTCGTGGATGGGTGACCCATTACTTGTTAAGAGTTTCCTCCGTGCATCGAAAAGCACGTCTCGGCGGTCAATTGTAGATGTTTGACAGTCGTTACAGGTCACTGACTACCTGTCACGACTGTCAAATATCTGACAACCAGTCCTACCAAGGGATCCCGTAAGACTGGACGACGATCCAAACATTTTTCGAAAAAAAGCTAGGCAGATCATGATAGGTTGAAAAAGGTTTGGTAGAATATAAATACACTTTTGTAATTTTATCGACACTGATGAAATAAAATAACTTAAACACATAGGTACTCCTTCTATGTCGTTTAGTAGCTCAGCACACAATTTGTCGCTTGACATGAGTCTCATTACCAAACCACAGCGCACAGCCTTGCACTGTGTGGCCGTTGCTGTTAATTTATTCGACACTGCAATACTATCAATTTAGAGTGAATGTAGGTAATGAAAACTGTGTTATTGAGAGTGAAATACATGGGTATTAATATTGTTTTTTTAAATCAACTATTATATTAAGATTAATTCTAGTTCTTTCTATGTAGCTTAGTAGCTCAGCACACAATTTGTCGCTTGACATGAGTCTCATTACCAAACCATAGCGCACAGCCTTGCACTGTGTGACCGTTGCTGTTAATTTATTCGACACTGCAATACTATCAATTTAGAGTGAATGTAGGTAATGAGAACTGTGTTGTAGGGACTAGAGAGTGCAATCATATATATTATATTGTTGTTTGTTTAAAGAATATGGGTTGTTGTCGTACTGTGACATTCATAGGGAATTATATGAGATATTTTGTTATCGCAGTAGCTACATATTTCATATATACACAGACATAAACTACATTTGAAATGTTGACTTCAAATTCAATCTAACTCTTCAAAATCAGGTATTTTGTGTTGTTTTCTCACAAATTACGCAGAATGTTTTAAAGGCTTAACTCTAAACAAATAACATAACGTATTGATGATGATGATGATGATTCTACATTTCAGTAACAATTAAATCGCAACCAAATATCACAAACAAACAAAACATAAAAAACCTAGACTTACAGCAAAGTACAGTCACAACGAAAACCATTTAATATTTTATCAGGCAACTTTTCAATGTTAAAAATTCTACGTCCCCCCTATTATTTTCAACACCCTTACTCGATAACGCTTTTATGTTCCCCCTGAAAGAAAAAAATGAAATAAAGAGTAAAATTTAAGTTAAAATGGACTTTGACGGATGATGGCTGACCCGGCACCGTCTTGTGCTACAATATTCACGATGTGTCAACGGTGATAGAGTTCGGTACACTTGTGGCAGTGACTGTACGTAGATGTTCAGTTATTAAGATATAAGGGCTCAGATGCATGAACAGTTTTTGAAGTGAAAACTTTTTGAGTGAACAAAAATCATGGAACTCGCGTGACCGTCATCTAACGCTTCGTAGCCGACGACTTTTCACTTCTACCGACAGTCCCTAAAGACTGCCCCACACGTTTGATTTTTTTTTTGTTGAAAAGGAGTTTGAATACTACGAGTATATTTGGGGTTCCATCAAAATACGGATTAAAAGAATTTCAGTAATTTGATAGCTACTTTTTTGACAACACATACACAGAAATATCTTATGTGAGGCCTCATTGTTATCATCAGCCTAAAGTTGTCCATTGCTTGAACATAGGCCTCTAGATTTAACGCGGTCGTTAAAATTAAATTTTCTTCTTTTCGTGTGGTAAGTGCATAAACTGGCGTCAGAGATTTTATGCCGCCCATTAGTTCTAGTTCTGGCTTGGCTCATGCATGCCGTCGAGAAATATCTCCCGGGCATGCTGGTTTACTTTCCTCACGACGTTTTCCTTCACCGAAGCAAGTGATAATTATACAATACGCACATGAATCCGAAAAATCAGAGGGACGCCCTTGGGTTCGAACTCGGGGCCTTTGACTTGGCAGTTCAACGATCACACTACTAGGCGTTCGCTACTTTTATCTGTATTAATATTATAAAGAGGCAACATTTTGTTTTGTTTGTTTGTAGCGAATAAGCTCCGAAACTACTGGACCGATTTAAGCCATTTTTTCGCCAATTGAAAGCTAAGTTATAAAGAAGTAACATAGACTATAAATTAGATTGACACTATGCAAACTACCCGAGCTACCACAAATTTTCGGAGGAAGGAACGGGCGAACTGCTAATTAAAATTAAATTTTAATTTTCAATCTGTTGCGACTATGACAAATCGATCGTGTGTATAACCTACAAGGTTATCTTTGTTTATTTGTAGATACATTGATGTTCTCTGCAGCAGTTTTATGTCATTAGAAAGTTGTATTTGTGGTTCCAGTAAAGAAAAGGTGAAAAGGTTAACGACGTATGCTATTTGTTTTACTACCATTTTACTTTTGATTTGATCCGAGCACTCGTTTCGATCTTTTCTTTAGAGCAATACTCTTTTTAGGTTTCAAATACACAGAACATTAACTTGAACATCAGTATTACCAAAGGATGTCGTGCAACTGAGTTGTGGACGTTAGACAGACAGTCACAAAAAATTGTAAACTGGTATTCAACTGGATGCATCAGTAAGATTAGAAGCCAACCTCAACATAATTGAAAAAGTAGACGTACGACGATATGACCATGATGATATGACGATATGGTCTGCTATTCTCATCCAAAGTTCTAAAAGTGCTAAAAGTTCAATTCATAATGGTCGATCATTGGTCGGTCAGTGGTCTCGTAATAGAATTGTGTTTTAATGACCATTATCTGCCCTGTTACCATTATTATAAAACCAGCCAGATTTCATTGATTTATATTTTACATATTATAAAAAGTGTTGCCATCTGAAGTAGTAAGAAGTTCGTAAATAGCACCAGTAATTCATTGTCATTATTTATGGATTACCATTCTAAGCCATTTTTTTCAATGGAGTGTCAGTGGTTGATCACTGGAAAGTCGTAATGACGCCACTACCTATATTGGCAGATTACCAAACTTGTCAAAACTTGTCAATTATGAAATCAATAATCGACTATTCTGACACTATTGTAATAGCAGACTTGAGGCCCAGGTAACACAACAATAACTGATAATTAACATTAATCTTAATAATATAGAAAATAACAACAATAGAAAACGTTGTAAGTACTAGCAATTTATTATATTACAATTAATGTTACTTCAAATAGATTCCTATCGAACAAACAGATAGACACCAAAATAATATTTGACCCCAGTCAACATCACAAAATTTCCTCTCACTTATTTAATCCCGTAATCGCAAACCCGTGCGAATTCAACTAGCCAGACCCAAATTGTTCCAACATAAGAAGACCCCTAAATTTAAAACATTAACTCCTGACACAACTGTTAATGTAGGAAAAGAGAAGGGCGAGGTAGATCAAGTTATGGGGTACAAAACAACCCCAACTAATGATATTCTCAAGAGAGAAGTTATAAATGTTTGGAGATCGTCACACGAATTTGATACAGTCCCACGCTTCGGCGATGATAGTGATCTAAAATTTGATAGACATGATATTTGGTGACATATTATTGAAACTTTAACTATACAGGACGTGCTAACAGGATTTCGAAAGTCTGATAATGACTATGTGAGTGTGAATCGCAGTACTGCTCTGCCTGCTACTTTAGATGAATATAGATTGTGGTGTTTGTTATATTTCCAGCCTGCTCCGTTTTGTGGTTGTTGGACTTTGTAGTGTTACGAATTACCAGCGACGATTAAATTAAGACCAGTTTGTGGAATAGATCTAGTCATATTCCAAGAGGCTGTCGTTCTCCTTAAGGGCCTGGCTTGACCTCGGACTCGTTGAAATTGCTGAAAGCCTACAAATCTGTGTATGCTAATGATGCCTTTTCTGAGGAAACTATCACAGCCTGAGAGGAACTCCTATCCTCATTGGTCCTAGTTGGTCAACGAAAGCCAACAAAACAAGCAACAGTGACTGAAAACAGCAGAGAACACTGACCTGACGAAGAAGACGACGAAGCCACTGTAGATAATCTTTATTTTACTTGTGACTGATAAACATCACAATCATTCACTTTTAAACGACGAGAACTAAGTTTTGAAAGTGTATCTAGTTTTGTCAGGAACTGTGGAGTGGTATAAGTAAATATTCGAATGGATGGATACTTGAGTAACTACCTAACTACCAACATAAAAACAATAGGTCAATAAAATAACATCCAAATCATCCAGAAACATCAAACAAAGCACTCCCATTTATCACTCAAACAGTAGATAAGAGAATCACAATTCAGATGCCAATTTCCACCCACTTTTTATTAACACATAAAATCTCTCGGCCCTCCATATAAAACAATAACACGGTTTTTGTAATTCCCTTGGCTAACAAGTGCGCCTTCATAAACTTTCCATCTGTACCCCGCAAAGCTTTGGGGTTTGTTTGTACCCCATGGGGATTAACCGTGTTAACTGGCATTTGATATTGATACAACCCCACATTCTAAAACAGATCCTAACGTTTCAGAAATAGAATTGGAAATTGAGAGCGTTGCAGATTTGATTTACGATGTTTGATATTTGGATGAAGTAATTGCTCTAACACGTCTCATTTTCAATGCAAAATCAACGTTAAATCTTTCTGGTCTAAACACAAATTCAAATGCAGCAGTTGAAGGTTCTAAAGACGTATCAACATTGAAACCAAATTGTGATTCCCATAACATGTAATAGTTAGTGCAGTAGCGAGTTTTGCACTTGACTCTAGTACTGTATGGGTAACATCTTGTTCACCATACAAAAAGGGTGATAGTGATGGTCCCATAGCGACTCCTCTGATATCTGTATTATATTTGTGAATTTCTCACGGTCCGTTAATTTTGTCGGATTAAACGTAAATGCGACGTGAAATTTCATTTGGTTTTGGTGAATTTTATCACGTATCTGCTTTCAATTTAAACTTTTGCAATTGGTGTCGTAAATATTAATTGGATTTCATCCTGGGTGATGTTTTTGTAGCAAAGGTCTACTTGAACCTTTTCCAATCGTGGAGAGGTAATGGTACAGTCACGTGCATCAATATGTATGTACTTTCCTAAATTTTCGCGAGAAATAATGATTGTAACTTGGAGATAGGATCGTTTTCATAAAAATATGTGTCCCAAAACGCTATGGTCGTAACAACATGCAATTTTAATAAGAATAGTAAGAGAGAAACACTTTTACTAGTTTAGTGTTTACATCGTGTTTGCTCGTGACTGTACCTACTCCTTTTGATACTAAACCGGAATTTGTAGCCCCAAAATAACATAACATCACGCCACTTATGTTTATGTCTTCTAATAGTGGCAAGCCTATTGCTATTAACGGGTTACGAACCCAGACATCAGAAATCATGAAACTCAAGAACTACTTATTACAGATTTTACTTTTATCCTTAATTGCAAGAGTGTTCATGGGGTCTAAAATAAAAGTGACAATTGAATTGCAGTCCCGTTTTTAGTGTTAATGATAGTGACCAGATCAGTCTAAAAACTTATACTGATCGAATAAAGATCTAACACAGCCAGAAGGCGATGCGGTAGACCTCGCAGGAGATGGCGGGACGAGCTGGACAAAACCAACGACCAATGGTCCACATTGGCCCTGGATCGAAGAATTTCGAAGTCATGAGGAGGTGTCTTTGCCCAGGAGTGGGATGACACAGGCTAACAGTAGCACTATTGTTCTATTATACTATAAGGTCCCATTAAAATTGATAGTCATTTTTTTAACACAGCGTTCAATACGTCTTACCAAAGATATCCAAGCAAGAAAAACACTGATTAATGTGATTTTATTCTGCGCGTAATTACCTACTATATTCTACTTATCCCAACAACACTATCCTAAAAAGGTGATGTAGGTACCTATAGTCAATTGAAAGTTAGTATAGTTAAATACAGAATGATATTATACAGAAGTGACTGGGTACCTAGTCACCAGAACGTGCCTATATGGATGTGTTTATTCTAGAGTGCTAGCAATTTATTATTTTAGGTCGAAATAAAATCACTTTAATCAGTATTTTTTTGCTTGAATATCTTTGGTTAGACGTATTGAACGATGTGTTAAAATTTGTCCATATATTTTAATGGGATGGGACCTTATGGTCTAGAAAATAGTGAAAAAGAACAATCGAATTTAGTCAAGAATTTAGTGCCCACAGATACAGTGAATTTCATCACGCTACCAAATACCGTCACCAAAACAACTCAATCAATAACGCGTTAATAATAAATTCAATAAAATTCCCGGCCAACCCTCACAATGATATCAGATGGTCGTTGCATATCGCGCCTATTATATAATGGGATAATTTGATCACAAGTGTGCGGCGTGCGAGCGGCGTGTGCCCCTTCGCAGTTTTTATTGTCCCGCTATGAGTGGTGTAGGGTGATGCTGGGTGATAGGGCTGTACCCTGCGGAAAATGAAGTTGTTTATTTTTCGGAAATTCTGCAATTATTGCTTTTGAATCACTTCCTAGATTCAGGAGTCTTAAAGTTCTTTTTATAACTTGCCAAAAATTGAAAGTATAAAACTTACAATCATAAGCTCCCTAAAAAAAACATTATTACGTTGAACATAGTTTCTTCTTAAGTGGTAATAAATACAAAAAATTCATTTGACTATCATATTCTATAAAATGTGAAAATTACATACCATACTTACACTTACATAAGTGGTTTAACAGTTTTCAAATCGCATACGAAAACTAAACTCTAAAGCGAAACTTAACATAATTTTGAAAACTTTGTTTGATTTTCCAAAAAACACATTTCCTTCAAGGTTAAAAATTACCAATTAAACTTAATGTTTCCTTTCTAAAAAGATTTCACTCGTTCTATTCACACTTTTAACCCGCTGCTACTTTTCATGGTTGAAGTTCAAACACCACGTAAGCCAGATATAACAACTTTACAGGATAGTGTAAAAACTGCATAATTAGACCTGGGTAATGGTACAATACCATTTTATAATTTGTGTTCACTTAAAATAGAGACAGAATCCGCCAAAAAATACTAATTCAGGATGACGCACGCTAGACCGAGCCGGGTTCGAGCCGAGCGTCGCGCGTCGGCCGTAGCACAATACATTGTCCGTTGTTCGGTAGCGGCTCGGAAGCTTGAGTATCTCCATACAAAATTGCACGGTCGACACTCGGCTCGGACCCGACACGGTCTAGCGTGAGTCAAGCTTTTAACGTTTTGCAAACCCCTGCGACAACCCTACCAGCTTACTTTTTTAATTCATCACTCCGAAACAGACAGTCAGTTACAGTTGTTTGTTTAGACAACAGATTGTTTAACAAGCAAGTGCTTTACTATTCGTTGTGTTCACGTCTCATTGATTTACAAATATACATATATTAAAATAAAAATGTGTTTTTGTTTTTTTGTTAATAATAATTGTTAATATTGGACTGAGATCGTCCACACACGTTCCTTTGTTAGTGCCTAACCTGGTGTTAGCGTTTTTATGCCGCCCAGGGGCCTCTGATTTGACTTTCCCAAACATTACATTACATATTACATGCTCTGACCAAATAATCTCTGCGAGCAAAGAAGTGAGGCCGTTTTCGTAGACATGTGTGCATTTATTGAGACGTAGTTTAATCATGTTTGATGTAAAAGTGTGCGTGTGAGCGTGTTCGCACAGAACGAGACGAAATTTTGTGCTGTCCTCACTTTATTGTCTTGTTTTTTTATTTGGCTGAACCTGCAGGCCGTCAAGAAGTTTATCTTAGGCATGCTAGAAACTCTTTAAGGTTCGGTCTAACAATAGTGGGCCGTCTGGGGACATTGGAGACTGATAGATACTTGATACTTCAGTACGCGTGTTTCCTGTCAGAGTCCTGTGTCCGTAGCTGTGTCTGTTTGTCCGTATCGGTTTGTTCGACCCTTTAATTTAGCCGTTGATCGTCACTTGTAGATGTTTTACAGCCGTCACAAGTTGTAAATATTTTAAACTTTTAAAATAGATATCTTAATCTAGAAAAATCTGAAGAAGAGTACCTAGTCGGTTATGGAAGGCCTTTGCGCCGCAGTGCGAAACACGAGGCTATTAAAAAAAACTAAATAGTGTCCTTCTAACAAAATAAAACCAATATGGTTTACAACCGACTGTTTATAATAAATGAGTTAAATTACAACACTGGTAAGTGCGAAAACATGTTTTTATTACAAAACAAACCTAATCAGCCTAAAACTATTTCATAACATTTCCTCATAAGACCCCACTCATTAATAAAATAAATAAATCTAATTATAAGAAGATTATTTTCCAGAGCAATCACTTAACAATAAACCGCAATCATTCCAACTAAGATATTTATCTTCTGATCGATTATAATTCAATCACAAACAAATAAATTTTATCCCCATCAAAAATTTGTTTTGACCTCTCACTATTAAAGATATTCAAAGGAATGTTCGTGTATCACGGGTCTGAATAAAGTGGGCACGTTATTTAACCCCTCAAAAGCGCGTTAAAACTCAATAGGGCGGTATCCTGACAGTGTCTGTCTATAAACTTGCGATTACTTGACTGTAAATTAAACAGAGGGTGCGGAAGGCACAATAGTGGACAACATATTGTAAAAACTACCATAATTGTTTAAATTTTAATGTTTTATTAATATATATTTTAAATTGTTCTTGACTTTGGCTTCTCTGAGTGCTGATACACGTCAAAGGTTTTAACTCGGTAACAAATTAGAACTTTCTTTGTACTTTACTTTTCTTTCGTCATTTTGTTTTGTGCAAATAAATCTTTTCATAAACTTTAGTTACTGTTCAACCATGAACATACCATAGTTCCACGCGCCAACAACAGCATCACAGCGTCAGCATTGAGAGCGACATACATACGGTCCACGCGCCGGCAACACCAGCACAGCGTCAGCACTAAGAGGTGGCCTACTGAGATCTTTGCTTCATCGGCTCGATACACACACGACACACATGTAAATAGGTATCAATGTGTATTTACCACAAAAATTGTATATAATTAAGTTCATTATTGTAATAAAATAGTCATCAAGCTGGAGTCGAGTGTGATTTATCTCCTTACTTCCTCTTACTGTGGCCAAGACACCTTTAGCCATCATCGGTCCTATGAGTCTGTGGGATCGGCAGTAAGAAAACCATTTCCTGTGTACATTGCACGACGTACACAAAACCCTATTCCTACCCAAATTCCGTCTGTCACCGTAGGTCTCCTTGTGACAGACTTCCCTCTCGTATAACCAACGTAACCTACGTTTGGTGTGGTTTGTATGGTAGGCTAGGGCGTTAGGATAACTTTTACTAGGGTGCTAGGTAGGTAATTACTATAGGGCTAGGATAACTAGGGTGCTAGGTAGTTACTGTAGGGCTAGGTTGGCGTCAGTAGGGCTTTAGGTACTGATCCAGGCTCAATTGTCTCAACGTAGTCACATCGTACGCACTTGGAATAACGGCCGTACTAAGCTGTAAGTCCCGGTGTGTACAGTTACCAAAATCACAGAAAAACACTGAATAAAATCTTCTAAGAAAATTTGTTCGCACGGCCATTCTTAAGGCAGCCCGCGAAATTCAAATTTTCTAAGGTTTTTTTTCAATTTGCAGGGTAGTGCTAAGTTGTATGTTGATAAACATATCGGTCGTGGCTGTAGTTCATAAGAGTCGAGGAACGAATTTTTCACGGTCAAAGTCGTTCCTCGACTGTTATGAACTTGGAGGGCTGTATTAATGATTATAATGATTATAATTTGTAACTACATACGTCTTACAGCCGCGATCGATATGTTTTTCAACATACAAGTTAGCACTGCCCTGCAAAATGGAACAAAACGTAAGAAAACTAGAATTTCCGCAAAAGACTGTCACCTCTATAGCTCCATACAAACTTTGTCTACATTTAACCCCCCCCAAGTGTTGCAATAAGTTAATTGTTAGCAAAGGGGCGAGGGTTACAAGCATCCAGTTATATTGTTATCGGGACATCGTTAAGTACGGTTTTGTTTTAGTGTCCCACTTATTACGGTTATTGCGACCGGGTGCTGCATTTGCCGGGTTATGGCTTATAGATTATAGTTGTATGATTATTTTATGATAGGCGGTATTTAATGTTGGTAGGAGTTTATTACTTATTTTGGTAGCTATGATATCTATAATAAGAATTATTGCTACTGGCTACTTAGATTCCAATGTATGAATAATGAATAACCAGTATAGAAATAGCAAAAAAACACACATGGGTCGAGTAGGTATTGAAATTTTGTACTGGACAGCTGATTTTTTTTCGCGATTTCGATTGCGGTTCCATAGTGAAAGTTGTTCAGTTTGAAGGTCTGAATCACAGCCATAAAATTGGGTGTAACTCTTGCTTTGGAGAAATCTTGGAAATATTTCAAAGGCATCATAAGACATAAATAATACTTCCGTAACAAATCCTGCATAAAGTTATTAAAGTATAGAGACGCCGTAATCCACAAAACACTGAGCCCGCGTGGTGAATGACGGCCCATTCCTTCTCACTAAAAAGAGGCCTGTGACCCAAATAGTTAAAACAGTATAGGCGGATTTTACTTATTTCTCTGGGATTGAGGTACACGCTTTCAACGGTCAGACCGTCACGGATACAATCACTATAAAGGCAGAATCATTATAATCATCTGCTAAGCCTTTTTCCAACTATGTTGGGATCGGCTTCCAGTCTAACCGGATGCAGCTGAATACATGTATTTTACATTGAGCGACTGCCTAATATCTGAGCTCCACAACCCAGTTCGTACTGGGTAATACGATACCACTTGGTAAGACTGGTTGTCGGACTTTTTGGGCTACTGACGACCTGTAACGACTGTCAAAGATCTACAAATGACAGCCGGGTTTGTGACAGCTTTCCGAGGCATGGAGGTAACTCGGTATGTACGGGTGGTCACCCATCCACAGACCATCCTAGGCAAGCAACCACGAGTTCCTCTACAAAGCATCTATAGACCCCTTTTTCTAACATCATCATTCTATTGTCCTTATTCCAATTCATTTGGGGTCGGGGCAGCATTTCCTCCTCCTTCATACCTCCATAACTCGCCACCCCATCAGACACCTCCTTTCTAGCCATATCATACTTCACACAGTCCATCCATCGTTTCTTTAGTCTTCCTCTATACCCATCCACATTAATATACAAAAAACTTACTTCACGACATTTTCCTAATTTTTCCGGTTGACCCCTTTTGCTACCATTCCATACAAATCAACCACGTGAAAATCCCAATAAAAAGAAATCCCTTCGGCAAGCCGCAGGAGGAGGTAGATTTCGAAGAAGGATTCACCCATGTTTGCATTTGTAAATTTATATTCTTTTTTTCAGGTTGGTCGTTAAGGGGGGCACTTTTTCATTATTTTTAGGATAGAACGGACCGATTGCGAGATATAAGCAAATTAAGAGTTAGAACCAGTTACGACTCCATGACGCGCGCTCGCTACGCTCGCATTTTACATTACACACCCACTTTCTGTCACAAATGTCGTCGTCGCTCCGCCCTCGCTCCTCATGCTAGCTAGCAAGACTTTTAGGACAGTTTATTTTCAAACAACTGCAGTCTGCAAGGGCAACATCCGATGACTAACGCTGACGGCTGACAGACAGATGGCTTGGCGCGCTTTTTGGTGTCGCTTCACGTTCCGTTCCACAAAAATTAAAAAAAAAATCGTCACGTTTTTGTAAAAATGTCAATGTATTAATTTGCATATTAATCAGCAATCAGTTATTGTGCACATTTATTACACACAGTATTTGAATATGTAAAAATAAAATTATATTTATGTAACAACATGTACAAAATACACTTCTACTGTCCATGGCAAATGGCGTCCTTTTTTTCAATTAATATAGAAACTTTAAATAGTTAAATCGCGTAAACCGTGGGCGTCCGACTATTGAAAATTTGTATAAAGAGTTGTACTTATGTGTACCTACAGTCTACAAAAAAATATGAATTCCGAAATCGTTGTCCTGTAATGGAAAGTTTACCCTTTTTAAATCCTCTCATAAGAGTTTAGCATGGAAACGCCATCACTTTTTAGTTACAATTTTTTATTTCGAAAACTATAAGTTTTATCACTAAACTTTAACAGGAACAATAGTAGAGTAAACAATTTGCTTTAACAAAAAAATTGCGACGCTCAAAATGTTTACCGTTTCGGAGTTATGAATTTTTTTCGGAAAAATTTTGGAAATTTCAACCCCCTCCCCAATTTAGGGGTTACCTCAAAAAGTTTTAATTTAAAGTTGTCCGTATTCTTACTCAAACTGATAAAAATCTTAAACGGTTAAAAAAAAGTTATGGCCAAAAAAGTGATTTTAGAAAAACCGCCCCCCATGGACGAATTCCGCCCATTCACGAACTTAACCTAAGTTTTGACCTTTTCGATTTTTTGGCCAAGTTTGAAAGCAATCGGTTCATAATAATTGCGACTTGTAGAGTGTGGCAAAATTTTGCTTGTCACCCACATACATCCGTATACATATGTCTTTAGGTGAGAAACCAATAGGTAGATTTTTCTTTTTTGTGGAAATCTACCTAAAAAACTTACAGACCCACAGATAATTTTAACTCACCCACCTCCCCAGCGACAACGCGACAAAAAAAACGCATCAGTAATTGAGTTAATACTGCGAGTGAGGGGCTTTATCACCGCCTGACTTATGTTTGACGAATTAAAAAGGGGATGGACACGAATGTCTGGCATGTGAGAGAGATTGGACGTGTTTAACTAGTCTATGTTAGACGGACTTTGTGTTGTGTGTGTCGAAAGGTAGTAGATTAGTTCATTTCTGTTGTTACTGTGATCAAAGTTGTCATTCTTATTCCCTTTTACTACTTCATTTGGGGTCGGCGCAGTGAAATATAATAAAAATAATTGACATAAAACATTGTAGACGGAATGTGTCATTAGCTGACTCCTGATATTTGAAACTGTGTTGCAAGATCCAGTGTCCTCTCCTAATAAACGATACATGTATTTTTTTGTGACGGAAAAAAGTAAATACATAGAAATACAGCCGGACCAACGGCTCAGTGTTTGAAGAGTCAAACACTCAATTATAAGAAAAATTGTGATAGCCCTTTTAACGTGCTTTTCGAGGCACAGATTAAACTCGGGTATGTAATGAGTGCTCACCCATTCAAAACCAAAATCAAAGCATTTATTTTAAGACGCCTGCGGAGCATGCGTATTTCATACAAACGTAATACCAAAATAATTTGTAAATTAAACATATTCCTAAGGTAGTGTGTATTTATTTCGATTGAATTACAGAATATCTAGGTTCCCAAATATATATTTTGATTGGACACTGATTTTAACAAGAGTTATAAGAAAAATAAGTTTTCTATAGAAAATTTAAATTCCTCATATCTCGTCTTTGCATCACTATTCTCTCAAAAACATATTTGGGGACATAGATATTCTGTAATTCAATCGAAATAAATACAGACTACCTTAAGAATATGTTTGATTTACAAATAATTTTGGTATTACGTTTGTATGAAATACGCATCCTCCGCCGGCCCCTTAAGTAGAGCAGTTACAGGCACTTTTGAATTCGAATTGTCGAATTTTGTGGACCAACGTAAGCAATACCTGAGTGGCTGGTATTATTTAGCCACGAGGTACTCATGAATCTATTTTCGAGCCTCATTTCTAGTCTCTTCTCACAAATACCATTTCATATCCAAATTATCACTTTACACAGATCGACTCCTCTTCCGAAAGACGTGCTTAAAACGCGTCTAAATCAAGACGAATATTTAATTCGGCTCAATATCCACTTTGCCCAATTATCGAGTTTAGCGAGCATTTGTCTGCAAATAGCCCAATAGCCCTGCTGGGTAGAACTGAAGACGAAGTTCTGTTAATCGATAGTTTGTGGTGACTAGACGGTTCTGAAAGTTCTATTTTCGGATATTCGGTTGGAAACACTAATAGCTGTCTGCTTGATAGACTTTTGGGGTATTAAAATGTATGTTTTAGTTAATAACGCACCTAAATGGTCATTATAATTTTGCAAAAACAGCAACCAAAACAATCAAAATGGTCATAATTTTTAATGGTAAATCCTCTTTTAATCTATTTGTCTGTGTTTTTTCGCTCTGCAAAAAGTGTTTAGAGTGTAGAAATTAAATCTGATTGTTGCTTGTTGGGCCCAAAAACTAAGATACTCGTAAATGAGCATTAAAATATTTGACATTTTTTGTATAATAAGGCGTAGCCTACTTGCCCCAGTGCGCGAGGCTCTAATTCCTGTCTGTCTGCCGGCTTTAAAGCAAGCTGACACGAACGGGATGGTAGGGTCTTATTTTGCTAGACCCCGTCAACCCCTTTCTTTTTTCTGATGGGAAATCATCAAATAGCTTCTCGCACTCTGGGCGGATCGGGAGGGAGTGTCAGACTTATACTGACTAAAACCCATCCATAATATGTTCCTTCCTCGCCCTTTATGTCCCGGTGCCACGGTATCTCTTTCGAACAGTCTCGCAACCCCGGGACAGTCCCGCAACCCGCCAAACCAACCCCCTTCAAACCTTACCTGTTCGAGTCAGACTGCCAGAAGACCCAAACTCGCTTCGCTCGCTCTTACTTCCCATATTATCTATCTTCCTATGTGTTAGGTGTATTTATTAGGAATCACATCTCAATATCAATCGATATCAAAAGATTTACGAGGTATAAAAATTATCAACCATTATAAAAGGGCTTGGCACATTTTTGCATGAAGCGTGGCCGAATTTTGTTCCGCCATTTTGTTTTTTTTTTAAAGTAGCGGCCATGCATAACACCTATATTACTCGATAGCTGGTATCAATACAAACAAGTTTTGTATGAGGTAAAATGTTTTAAAGTGTCACGTTTCCGAGATATGAGCTATCAAGGTTTAAGTCCATTCACAGAAAGTATCTTCAGCACAACTTCGACTTGATCAATCACACATAAAACGTGCATCAATCGATATCTGGCATTGATACAAACAAGTTGTTTTTGCGCGAAAATTTTCTAAAGCGTCAAGTTTCTGGGATTTAAGCAATCAAAGTTGTGCAAGGTACCGATCACAATGCCATATATTTCGAAAACTTGACACTTTAGAACATTTTAATTCACGCAAAACTTGTGTGTATTGATCCCAGCTATCGATTGATACACGTTTTATGCGTGTTCGATCAAGTCAAAGTTTTGCTGAAGATGCTATCAGTGAATTTATTTTAACTTTCATAGCTCATATCTCGGAAACGTGACACTTTAGAACGTTTTGTTTCATAAAAACTTATCTGTATTAATACCAGCTATCGATTAATATAGGTCTTAAAAAAAATCAAAAAGACGGAACAAAATCCGGCCAAAAAGTTCAAACCCCTTTAAAAAGAGGATCAAATGTTATTTTTGAATACCAAATTCAAATTCAAATTCAAATAATTTATTTCAGAATTACATCCATATATTGTTAGTAGTAGTACAACTTAGCCTAATATTAGTATTAAAATAGATTTACAATAATAAACAACTAGTGTGCCAGTGAACTGTTCGTTCAATGGTGCACCAGTCTATTTGGATAAGTGTGTCTGAACACTTACCCACCTTCGTAAGTGGTGAGAGTCCCACCGGTCAGCAAACACATTCAGAATGCCATTGGAGGAGGAGCGCACGCGCGCCATCATGGAAGCGCATCGCTTTCGCATGATCGCGGCGAACCCGTCGACGCACGCTTCCGCGAACATCCCTGACGCGCTACATCGCCACGGCAACCCCAAAAGCACCCTGAATGCGTTATTGTACTGAACGCGCAGGTCGCTGTATGCCCGCTGGGTATACTTAGTCCACAGGCTGCACGTGTAAAACGACTGGCAAAAGGCCTTAAAAAGCGTTATCTTTACTGATTCAGTACAGCGTGCAAACCTGCGGGCCAACATGTTGCAACGGACAGCCAGCGACCTGCGCTCCCTATCAATGTCTACATTGTCTTTTAAGTCATCAGTGACCCAGTGGCCCAAATACTTAAACAGTGAAACCCGACCTAAGGGAGACCCAGAGAGTGAGAGTTCAGGCAGCTGTTCGTAGCTCAATGTACCCGATTTAAAAACCATCCATTCACTCTTATCGGTATTGTATTTGAGCCCGTGAGTCACTGCATAACTATCACAAATTTTTAAAAGCTTTCTCATAGCCCCGATAGATGGGCTCAGCAGCACCATATCATCAGCATAGCTGATGTTGTTCACGCAAACACCGTCTACGTGACAACCGATTTTAGTGCTACTGAGCTCACCTATCAGTTTGTTTATATACAGGTTAAAGAGACGGGGTGAGCTCAGCCCCCCCTGCCTCACCCCACAATCCAACCCATACATATCAGAATATGAGCCCGCCCACTTAACTGTATTCTTTTGACTACTGTACCAATATCTAAATAGTGATATCACATCAGCTGGGACAGTAGTGTCGTGAGTAAGCTTATGCCAGAGCAGGTCATAATTGACCAGGTCGAAAGCCCTCGATAAATCCAGGAAGCATGCCATTACAGGAGTCTTTCTGTCTGTATAGTATTGGACAGTCTGCTTAAGGCATAAAATTGCACTATCCGTAGATAAGTTCGGTCTAAAACCAAACTGACCATCCTCGAGAACAATATGTTTAGCTAGAATTTTATCAAGCAGACTATCCAACACCTTAGCACAGACAGTGGCAAGCGATATCGGCCTATAGTTGGAGATATCGGAGGCGTCACCAGTCTTATTCTTTATTACTGGCACAACGATCGTATTGCTAAGTTCTACAGGTAAGTAACTATGACTTAGACATAGGTTAAAAAACATAGCAAGTACTCGCGGTAAGTGTACCCCAGCGTATTTAAGATGTTCGACGCTGAGGCCGTCGTGACCGGGGGATTTTCCCCTCACCATGTTCTGTATACTTCTCGAGACTTCTTTAGCGGAGAACCTGACAGGAGGAGCCCCGGCCACGGCCACCCCCGCGCCGCTATTTGATGGTTCGCTATAACCACACAGCCGCGAGTTTACTTTAAAATGTTTTTGAAAAGCATTAGCTATATCCGTGGGGTCGCTGACACCCGCGACGCTCACCGGTACCCCCGATCTATGTTTTAATTTTTTCGTCAATTTCCAAAACTTATTAAATTGTTTATTTTCATGACAAGTGGCTAACATATCCATTTTAATTTTCTCTTGATTCAATACAAATTAACCTTGCAGTTCATTTATAATTTATCGGTAGATCAAGTAATGTAGACGTAATTAGATACAACATAAAAAGACACCAAAAGTGCACTTTTACAATAGATAAATTACATTTTAGTGGATCAAATAATCATCATCATCTGCCTAGCCTATTCCCAACTATGTTGGGGTCGGCTTCCAATCTAACCGGATGCAGCTGAATACCAGTATTTTACATGGAGCGACTGCCTATCTGACCTCCACAACCCAGTTATTACTGGGTAATACGATACCCCTGACCACCTGTAACGACTGTCAAACATCTGCAAATGACAGCCGTGACCAACTGCTAACGTGCTTTCCGAGGCAGGGAGGAAACCCAGTATATAATGGGTGCTTACCCATCCACAGACCAACCATAAGGCAAGCACGGTTTAACCTAAAGATCGACCCGAGCGGCTGTTTGTATTTTAGAGGCTCAAAATAATATTTGTTCTATTAAATAATAAACTATTGCTCGGAACAGTTGAAGGCTACGCGTGCTGAGGTCATTATGCTTTAAAATACACGTCTGCTGTTTACCGTACCTATAATATGACGTCATATAAATAATTCTGTTCACACCGCGACCGCTGGCAGGTTATCAGCTCATTATGCGACAGATGAAGCGATTAATTAGTCGCACTGTCGCACGCTATCGATGCCGTGTTTGACGATTGTAACGATTAATCGATACTGTGGCGATTGACGGGTAACATGCGCGTTTGAGATTTAAACATTAATGGTTATTGAAAATACGTGAGGTTATTAAATTGAAGGAGGAAAATTTCGTGAGGAAAGTTTTGAGTATGACTGAGGATAGGTTTAAGAGTAGAGGAAGACCAAAGAAACGATGAATAGAGTTCATGCCATGACAATAAAGGATTTCTTTTTTTTTTCTGGAAACTATTTCACATGTCAGGTCTACGGCGTAGACGCTAATCGCTACGAGATGCTACGAGCGTAGAATGTTTAAAACGTGCATTTTTAGGCACAACTTGAAATCGCAACAACAAAAATAAAATATGGATAACTAATCCACCTATTTTAGAATATACTGCGCTTATTTACAAGAATAATTCGAACCTTCCTTACTACTATGTACCATGTATAAATGGGAGAATGATTAGATGTCTCAAATTACTCTTTCACGCTAAAACTACTGAACGGATTTGAATGAGAGGCACACATATAGTTTATAACTTGGATTCATGGTCGGATTTAATGGTAAAGAGGCCCGGGCCAATCAAAAAGCGGACGCCGATTTTTTTTTTGGAACAGACAAAAAAAATATGTATACAAGATGTCACATAGACTTAACCGTACAACCTCTCGTGTGGTGTCTCGGACGATGAACATGGACATGGACACAAAGAATGTATTTTTTTAAGACTCATATATAAAGAAAAACATGATTGGTTTTTCTTCCTTGTGAAGGCCCGAGGCAAGTGCCCCTGTTGCCCTGCCCTAAATACAGCGCTGCCTGGATTTAACAACACAAAGGATACTTTTTATCCCAGTAGTACTATCCCTTGGGACAACTACCAAACTCCACGTGTGCAAAGCTACAACTCACAAAATACAATCATTTTTTTCTACTCCAGCGCCTAAAACCCGAACAACTCATCATCTTAAAGCATTGCCTCAAAAATCAATAACCCTGCAACAGATAATCTCATTAGGCGCAGTCTTGACTGGCGGTCGGACCGCTTTGTTCGGCACGCGCCAAATTGCGCGGTAAGTGTGTTCGGATCATGCGACGTTGTTAGCTAGATGAGTAGATGAGTGCGCTGCATAGCTCGACAAGTTCCGATTGAACATGTCAAGCGTTTGTGTGGTGAATGATACTAAAAAGTGAACAATAACGTCATTTGGTGGGTCACTTTGGGTTTTACAATTAAAATTTAATTGATTTGTAGAAAATATATATATTTGAAAAAATTGGTGAACCAGGATAATTTATAAAGTCATATTAAAATAGATGGTCAGATTTTAACACAGGGTTTAGTACGTCTAACGAAAGATATACAAGCAAAAAAAAAAGATTTTATTTAGACCTTAAATAATAAATTCCAGCACTCTAGAATTAACACATCCATTATGGGCGCGTTCTCTTAAGTAGGTACCCAGTCACTTCTGTTAATATCATTCTGTATTTAACCATAGTAACTTTCAGTTGACTACATATCACCTTTTTAGGATAATGTTGTTAGTGTTTCTTTGGCTTGGATATCTGTGGTGAGACGTACTGAGCGCTGTGTTTTTGTCCATCTTATAATGGATATATTACAGCTGTAATTATGCCACTTTTGAACGTGCCTTTCATACTAGGCTCAATGACACGAATGATGAGTTGAGAATGTTGAGATGTGTTCATTTCGTTTAACTTTCATAGACTTAAAGATACACATTGTGTCATTGATAAGTCAGCCTACAATGTAAACCTGAACTAGAGAGTTAAAATATTCTCATAAGCAGCAACCATCAATCACTAGTCGTAAAGCGTCTATGGCAAAATCATTATCAAAGTTATTTATTCAAATTAAGCTAAATATCAGTACCTACCTACCTTTTGAACGTGAAAATGAAACAAAGCACTTAGATGGTACCTTTCGTACATTCCCAAACAGCAATGAAGAGTGGAATTCTACCAAAGAACCTTTGTAAATTCTAGATAATTCAATATGTTTACTAGCAAGTAAATAACCCACTAAACCACCCACATTCTATTTTTACCACACCACTCCCAATTCGAGCAGCGTCGAACGTGATGCGGTTCAGTAATACAGCTAAATTTAATGCAGCTATTAATAGAAACCACTAACGTTAATTACTTAACAGGACAACGGGACATTGGGATTGTTTCATCGATGTCCCGCAGTTTGGCAAACTGTTTTGCTGGCGGAAAAAGTTTTTTATTCGTCATCTCATCAGACACTGATGACATTATGGGTACCTACGTTATAAATATAATAAATAAAAAAACAGAACAAAACCAAACATATTTTTTTCAACAAGTCCACAACCATAGACTACCAGTTGCAACCATAGACCCTTTTAAAAAGCTGTTATTATCAAGACCAAAAGATTTTATGTTTTTACGACTGTATCGATATAAGAATGGCCACACGATAACCGCAGATATGATTGCAAGTAACAAAAAACAATTCGCAAGCACGTTTATGAGATCGAGATTGTGAAAAAAGAAGACTGCTAGTGCTCGTGTTCTACGCATTTATTGATCCAAATATGGACTTACACTTCAACCAATTTATCTGTGAATAAAATCTTGAGGAGATCGACGACGTCTAGTATTCTCCTTTTTTCTCCTCGAAAAATGAGCCGATTCAATTAGTTTTAAATTAAAATTTTAAGAATAAGCACTATCAATATTTCTTATTATTAAATCCTACTAATATTAAAAATGCGAAAGTGTGTCCTACTTATCAGGGATGTAACGGATGTGATGATATCGGAACCGGAATCGGAATCGGAGGTTTTGGATTTGATATATCGGAATCGGAACAGGAATCGGAATCGGATTCGGAACCGGAATCGGAGGCGGATGCTGAAGAAGAGAATGTGTGAGAAAGTAGGGTTAATTAATGAAATAACATAATACATGTAAATGAAGCTCTGTTCTTCATTTAAATTTGAATTTCCCGCGCAGTGGATTACATACGCTATCTGTGGACAGCAAGCCTGCACTACTCGATGATTGGGTGTGTAAAATTCATGTGAACACGTTTTCTTAATTATTCTTAAAAATAATAGAAAATTATTGAAGCAATAGCTTTTAATGTTGTTTCTCTTTACAGGTTAGTAATTAATTAATAACAGTGATCTGTATGTTTAGAATAAGTTTAGTTTGTAAGTAGAAGTGTCTACATCGTTTGTAAAATGTTTTAATTATAATAAATTTCTCTTTACAGAGCAATAACTTATTCAGTTGTTTCAATAAATAACAAACATATTACAAAACAACATTATTGATAGCCGTTGTAAACAATGGAGAGATTAAAATTTGAGTTTGTTGTGAAATCGGGCGAAGATCCCAAGACAAATATGATATGCATAACCTCACTAATGGATGCCGACAAAAATACTTTCTTAATTCCGGAAAATTATCAACCGGTGAAATTACATGATGTATTAGTGAAAACACAAACTTATCAAAAAGTAAAAACAACATTACAGAGAAGACACGAAAAACGACAAGTATGGATTTCAATGACAACAGAGTTACGTGATACTTATATGGATGCAGATGGAAATATGCAATTCAAAGGATACCTATTGGAAGAAATTACACCAAAATCACAGATTATGACGGGTGAAACTTCAACAGAAGCCCTTACAAGAATTTTGGAAAACTTTGCTGACTTGAAGAAAGAACATAACAAGTTTAATTTAAAACAGATATCAGAGAAAATGGTAATAGATAAATTCACGCAAAAGACATCTAGTGTCACACAATGGATGGTTAACTTTGAAGCTGAATGTACTCGTGTTGGTGTAACTGAAGATATTCAAAAAATTCAAGTGTTCCGGATATTTTTGGACGACTCATGTCAAGACTGGTATAGTTCGATGATTATTAAACATACAATTAATTCTGACTGGGTTATTTGGAAAAATAACTTTTGTGAAACATATGTGAACAGAGGCTGGACACCACTAGGGTATGCAATTCAATATAAATATAGGCAGGGTTCATTACTTGAGTATGCCTTAAAGAAAGAGAGGCTTCTATTAGAAATTAACAGGTCTATAGATAAACCTACTTTAATTGATTTAATAGTAACTGGGTTACCTAACTTTATAGCTGATGAAATTAATAGAAATAAAATAAAAGAAACTGAAGATTTATTTAGTAGCATTAGGGGTTTAGAATATTTAAATAAAAAAACAGTAGAAAAAAAAGAAGTACATCTGGATGGTAAAAATAAACAAAGTAATTTAAAACCTCAGCCATGCAAAATCTGTGAAAAAGAAAAGAAAGGAAATCGTTATCACCCGGAATCCGTTTGCTGGTTCAATAATAAAGACAATTCATATTCAAAGAAAGAGCCGATTAGGAGTGTTAACAATTCGGAATTAGAAATGAGTCTAAATGAAGTAGATCCAAAAAACTAGTAATCCCACCATTAATCAAAATTAAAGTAATAATCAATGATACCATAGAAACATTGGGGGATTATGATTCAGGATCTAATGTAAGTTTGATTAATTCAAAATTATTATCCTTAAAAAATGACCAAACCCATAATTGTAATAACAACCAGGCAAATTTAAAAACGATTAATGGTGTAAAAACATACAATATTCAATTTTTGACAATAATAATGAAAAACAAAAAACAGAGGAGGATAATTTAGTTAGGAATAATAAATGCAAGGTAAACTTTAATGAACACATAGAAATTACTAACTTCAACATTTCAGTTGATCATTTAGACGTACACCAAAGGTCAAAAATAGATGAATTAATAAAAAAAATTAAATCACTATTTGCAAAAGATAAATATGATGTAGGCTTAGTAAAAGGCTATGAAGCGCATATAGATTTACTAGTAGATACATATTGTAGCAAAAGACCATATAGATGCAATTTTGAAGATAAGAAGGAAATAGAACAACAAGTTTCAAAATTATTAGAAAAAAAATTAATTGAAGAATCTTATAGCCCTTTTGCGGCTCCTGTAACGTTAGCCTATAAAAAAGAAGATGGGAGAAAATCCAGACTTTGCATAGATTTTCGCGATATAAATAAAATAGTGGTGCCGCAATCACAACCATTTCCACTTATAGAAGATTTAATGATAAAAACAAGGAATTGCAAATATTACTCGACATTAGACATACATTCAGCATTTTGGGCCATTCCTTTAAAAATAGAAGATAGAAAGAAAACAGCATTTGTTACTCAAGAAAATCATTATCAGTGGACATGTTTGCCATTTGGTTTAAAAACTTCTCCAGCAATATTTCAAAGAATTTTAAGTAGCATTATTAGGAAACATAACTTATCTAGTTTTGCAGTCAATTTCATTGATGACATTCTAGTGTTTTCGCAGACATTTAATGAACACATTAAACATTTAACACAGTTATTAGAAGCAATCTCAAAAGAGGGATTTAGACTAAAATTTTCTAAATGTAATTTTGCTCAGGACTCAGTGAAATACTTAGGTCACATAATAAAAAATAATACAATTACTCCACTAAAAGAAAATTTAATAGCTATAACAGATTTTCCAATTCCAAAAACAAAAAAGAACATTAGACAGTTTTTAGGTAAAATTAACTTTTATGGCAAATATATACCAAATATATCAATCATATTAGATCCTTTGCACAACTTGTTGAGGAAAGATCAAAAATTCATTTGGACAGAAAAATGTCAAGAAACATTTGATAAAATAAAACACATGCTTTGTTCAAAACCAATTTTAGAGATTTTTGATCCGGACTTACCTATGCATATTTACACAGACGCTAGTATAGAGGGTATAGGGGCTATATTAAAACAACCACAAAAAAACGGAGAAGAGAAGCCATGTGCATACTTTTCCAGAAAATTAAACGACAGCCAAAAAAGGAAAAAGGCTGTTTATCTGGAATGCTTAGCCATAAAAGAAGCATTAAAATATTGGCAACATTGGCTCATAGGAAAAAGATTTAAAGTATTCACAGACCATAAACCTCTAGAAAAACTTAATATTAAGGCGAGGACAGATGAAGAGTTAGAAGACTTAACATACTATTTATCCCAATTTGACTTTGAAGTAATATATTCACCAGGAAAGTACAACATAGAAGCAGATAGTTTAAGCAGGAATCCTGTATTAGAATCACATGAGAATCAGGAAGAAGTTTTAAAAGTTGTAAATTTTATTAAACTAGAAGACATACAAAATGACCAAAAGGAAAATAAAGATATAAAACTACATAAAAATAAACTAATACTTAAAGATAAAATATACTACAAAAGAATAGGTAAAAAAAATCAAAATCAAAAATCAAAATCAAAGCATTTATTTCAAGTAGGCCAATAACAGGCACTTTTGAATTGTCGAAACAAAGATGAAAATTAAATGTAGCTACAGTCCCAGTCACAAGACATAAAAACTGTGAAAGTACTGTAGTTGCCCATTCCCTAGCGTAGATCTCTATGGAGAAGAACGGGCAAGAAACTCCATGGACACTCTTTTAAATCAAAATATTGTTACAAAATCTTGGTTACATCATTCATGTTGAGATGGTATATTATGTGAGAACAATGTAGCAAGATGTGCACGTTAAAAGTGTCCATAGCAAAACAAAAATAAAATACAACTCAAAAACAAAATAATTCAAATAAACCATGGCGACTAAGAGATGACCAGTCACAACTGACAGCGCCCGTTCACGCACATGACGCATGGATCAGCACCATTCAGCTCAACCATTTTGAAGGGAACTAAATGGTCCGACACACGCGCCACCATCAGCGAGACATTTGAGTGAGCATGACATACTCTCAACCGCCAGGGCACATTCAAGTCAAGAACTGCCGTAGGTTTCCAGTGAATGATAGCTTACTAGTACATAGTACTCACACAATATGGGCTATGCGATTATATAATACTAACATTGAATCTATACAATGCAAAGTTAGTTAAGTACAATCTTCAGCAGCTCCAACTATACCATATAATGCTATCAATTTTTGCGCCCCTGTCCATGTGGAGCAGGACCAGCATTAAGCCAAGCATTTTTATCAGCGATATAATCGCTCAACTTGTAATATGCTTTTTTACATAGTGTGCGTTTAATGCATGTTTTAAATTTCGTCTCATTCAGTTCAAGAATACTTTGTGGAATTTTATTATAGCATCTCAAACAGTACCCCATGAAAGATGAGTCTACTTTAGCGAGTCTAAAGCCTGGCTGAACTAATTCGTCCCTATTTCTAGTACTGTAATTATGTCTGTCACCTCTTTTACCAAAAAGATGCAAATTTTTTCTAACGTACATTATGTTTTCGTAAATGTATTGACAATGTACCGTCATAATGCCAATATCCTTAAACAGTTCCCTTAGAGAATCGCGCCTACGAAGATTATATATAGCTCTGATGGCTCTTTTCTGCAGAATAAATATAGACTCAATATCTGCAGCCCGTCCCCATAGCAAAATACCGTAAGACATTATACTATGAAAGTAACTAAAATAGACCAGTCTAGCGGTATCTACATCAGTGAATTGACGGATTTTTCTAATGGCATATGCTGCTGAACTTAAGCGCCCCGCAAGCGATGTTAAATGAGAACCCCATTGTAGCCTTGAATCAAGCGTAAGCCCCAGGAAAACCGTTTTATCTACGAATTCAAGTTTCTCATTATTCAATAATATATCACAATCACTACCCTTAACATTCGGTAAAGCAAATCTTATGCATTTGGTTTTTTTTTCATTTAATACCAAATTGTTTGCTGTGAACCAATTTTGGACCTGAAGTAGGGCATTATTCACGTCATCTAAATTTTGTGCCCGTCTGTTTATCTTAAAAATTAAGGAAGTGTCATCAGCAAACAACACCATATTTTGAGGTTGGTTTTTCAATAAATAGGGTAGATCATTTATATATACTAGAAAGAGGAAAGGTCCCAATATTGAGCCTTGTGGAACCCCCATTTTTATTTTTAAACCCTGTGAATTAACACCATTTATCTGAACATGTTGTTGTCTATCATTCAAATATGATCTTACCAAACTAAGTGCAAGTTTACCCAGTCCGTAATGCTCAAGTTTCAAAAGTAATGTGTCGTGATTTACGCAATCAAACGCTTTGGAGAGATCACAAAAAATTCCTATGGCATCTTGGGACTCTTCCCACGCAGTAAATATGTGCTTTAATAAGGTTACACCGGCGTCAGTTGTACAACGTCCCTTGGTGAAACCATACTGTTGATCATGTAAGATTCTGTTGGTGTTAAAATGATAGAGCATTTGATCAAGCATTACTTTTTCAAAAACCTTGCTAAAAACTGGCAACACGGATACAGGTCTATAATTGTTAGTATCTTTACTGTCCCCGGATTTGAAAAGAGGTATGACTTTACTGTATTTCATTAAATCAGGGAAAACTCCTTGGTCTACACATAGATTAAAAATTAAAGCTAAGTATGGGGCTATTGTCTCAAGTATGGATGTACAAACTTTGATAGACATTCCCCATAGATCTTCGGTCAGTATGATTTTTATTTGCCGGAAAGCTTTAATAACTACCATAGGGTTAATGTGTTTAAATTTAAATTCAGCCAGGCAGCCAGACACATTCGCCTTTAATAAACCCATTGAGACTTCAGGAGAGGAATTTAGAGCCTCCGTAGTTTTTAATGGTATTTCTGTAAAGAAATTTACAAATTCTTGAGCTACTTCCTGATTAGAGCTTTTAGGACCACTTGCTGTATCTAATGTGTAGCTAGTGTTACGTATTTTCTTCCTGTTAGTCTCGTTATTTATGACTTTCCAAACTGTCTTTATTTTATTTTCTGCTGTTTTGATCTTGTTGCTAATGTGCAGGGCTTTAGCAACCTTGCATGTATTTCTAAAAATTTTTGAATACTTAGCAACATACTTGTTAAAAGTTTCAGTGTTAATAAAAGGCTTAAGGCCATAAAGCTCAAATAGTCTATCCCTACTTTTTCTGATGCCTCTAGTTGCCCAATCGCTAAATATGAATTTAGGGCAAATACTTTTTGTCTTCTTTTCAAAAGTTTTGTTGAATTCCGTGTGAACTATTGAAAAGAAACGATTATAAAATTGATTTATATTAATATCGTCATGGCTCATAACACTTAACTTGTTCTGTAGGGAAATATTAAACCTATTTAATTTGCTAGAAGTTATAGGTATAAATTTAATCTGTACTTTTTGCAATGGTGTATTACACCTATAAGTTACAGTTTGTCCGCTATGGTCAGACGGCAAACAATTTACTATGGCTTTATCTAAGTAATCACAATCGCAGAAAACATTATCTATACAAGTAGCAGAAGATGTTGTGATTCTAGTAGGTTCAACAAAAACGTTAGTCAGGTCAAATGACTTAAAAAGATTTAATAACCGACCACTATTTGAATGTTCTTCTAAAATATTGATATTGAAATCACCACAAATTATTGTAGATTTATTACTGGCTGCAAGTTTTGCCAGGACATCTTCCATTATTGATTCAAATATGGAAAAGTTTTGATAGTTTGGGGGTCTGTACACACACACAATTACATGCTTATCTAGCTCAACACAGGACAGTTCGACGCAATGTTCAACCGAGAGACCTACTATGTCATTACGTTGCTTATATTTAAAACTATTTTTAATTAATATTAGGGAACCTCCACGAAGCATAGTTTTACGATTAAAGCAGCTACCCACCATATAGTTCTCATAATTAATAAGCATTTGGTAATCCTTTAGCCAATGTTCAGTAAAACAAATAATGTCAAACTTACTACTTTCTAAAAACAATTCAATTTCTAATAATTTTGAAGAAATGCCTTGGATATTTTGGTGGAATAATTTTAAGGTGTTCTGCTGAGGCCCTTTTTTACTAACTAATTGAGTGCAAGAAGATACCTTGCTGTTGGTAGGATTAACAAAAATATTGTTAATGGTACCTTCTGTTGTCTCACTTTCTAGTTTAAATTTTTATTTGAAGTGAGGCCGGAGACTCCTGTGCCATCCTCAGACGATATGACCCTATCACTAGTAAACCCTAATTGAGAATTTTCCACGGTGACAGATGGATCCTCCTCAGTACAATGTTTGTAAATATTTATAGCACTAGTGCTATATTCATTTGTGCCTGTCACCTGTACATTAGTAGAATTACTAATCGTCGCAGTGTTAATAATATAACTAAACTTAGACATACTATTTATGTCTGTGTGAATACTATAAGCTAATAGCCGAGCTATTTTGTGTCTACATACAATAGGTAGATACACCTTACCCCGTGTCGACTTAAGATTACCAACTATAGTGTTGATATCCAGATACATAAGCCTGTCACTATAGTGACCTACTAAAAAATGTACATGTTTATTCAACATATGTATATAATCGTTTTTCCTACTACTTAAATTTTCAAAATATGGAAAAGCACACAATATGATTTTATTACATCTTAACTTTAGCAACTCAGAAACACAGTCGGTGATATCTTCCTTTTTTACATTAGAACTATTACCAACACATAGAGTAATGGTAGTGTTAAGATAACAATCATTTTTTATTACTGATGCCATTACTTGTTTGTAGCTTGACCCTGGCATGCAATAATTTTGGGTATAGTAACTCAGGTTATTACTGATCAATTTACCTAGCCCTCTACCCATACTATCAGAAAACATAACTGAATGATGACAATCATTACAATCAGGTGAAACAAAATGACTAATCTCAAGACAATCAGGTGAAAAAAAAAATTATACTAACAGAAGAATTTAGTAAACAAATTATAAAAAATATTCATTACACATATTGTCATATAGGAGTAAAACAAATGGAAAATACGATTAAACCATTCTATTCAGCAAAAAATTTAGTACTAAATATAAAAAACATGTGCGATAACTGTGAAATATGCATAAAAAATAAAACTAGAACAAAATTTAAATATGGATTGATGTCTCATCTGGGTCCAGCTACTTACCCTTTTGAAATAGTATCTATAGATACTATTGGTGGCTTCGGTGGCTCCCGCTCAACAAAAACTTACTTACATCTTTTAGTCGACCATTTCACTAGATATGCCTACATTTTAACATCAAAAACCCAAAACGCAAATGATTTTATAAAACTTGTAAAAATGATTACAACTAAAAATACAATCGGAACAATTCTATCAGACCAATATCCGGGCATAAATTCAAAAGAATTAAAAATATTTTTAGAAAAAGAAAACATAACTATTATCTACACTGCAGTAAATGCACCTTTCTCAAATGGTATAAACGAACGATTAAACCAAACACTAATTAATAAAATAAGATGTAAAATTAACGAAAAGAAAGATAAAATTGCTTGGACCACTATCGCTCATGAGTGTACTCAGAAATATAATGAAACGGAACACACTGTGACAGGATTCTCCCCAATATATTTATTGCAAGGAAAAATAATTAATGTCTTACCGGATGAATTAAAAATGATAAAAACAAATAATAATTTATTACAGGATAGAAGGATTGCATTAGAAAGAAGTATAAAATCACACAATTATAATAAGCACCAGTTTGATAAAAACAGAATAGACCTACAGTTAAAAGTAGGTGATTTAGTATACATAGAAAATGGAAACCGGATAAATAGAAAAAAACTAGATGAAGTAAAAATTGGACCTTATAAAATTTTAGAAAAACTATCTGACTCTATTTATAAAGTAAACACAGGTCATAAAAAGTTAGAATCAAATTACTTTCACATAACAAAAATTTTACCAGTACCTGAGTAATGTCTGTATAGTTGGGGGGGGGGGGGGGGAGATGTAAATGAAGCTCTGTTCTTCATTTAAATTTGAATTTCCCGCGCATTGGATTACATACGCTATCTGTGGACAGCAAGCCTGCACTACTCGATGATTGGGTGTGTAAAATTCATGTGAACACGTTTTCTTAATTATTCTTAAAAATAATAGAAAATTATTGAAGCAATAGCTTTTAATGTTGTTTCTCTTTACAGGTTAGTAATTAATTAATAACAGTGATCTGTATGTTTCGAATAAGTTTAGTTTGTAAGTAGAAGTGTCTACATCGTTTGTAAAATGTTTTAATTATAATAAATTTCTCTTTACAGAGCAATAACTTATTCAGTTGTTTCAATAAATAACAAACATATTACATACATACATTGCTTATCAGTCTTTTTAATTTTAAATACAAACAATAGAACGCCTGACGAGGCGTTGAAAAAAAATCAATCTTGTTCTTGTTCTTATTCTTATTCTTATCCTTTTTCTTGTTCTTGTTCTTGTTCTTGTTCTTGTTCTTGTTCTTGTTCTTGTTCTTGTTCTTGTTCTTGTTCTTGTTCTTGTTCTTGTTCTTGTTCTTGTTCTTGTTCTTGTTCTTGTTCTTGTTCTTGTTCTTGTTCTTGTTCTTGTTCTTATTCTTATTCTTATTCTTATTCTTATTCTTATTGTTATTCTTATTCTTATTCTTATTCTCATTCTCATTCTCATTCTCATTCTTATTCTTATTCTTATTCTTGTTCTTATTCTTATTCTTATTCTTATTCTTATTCTTATTCTTATTCTTATTCTTATTCTTATTCTTATTCTTATTCTTATTCTTATTCTTATTCTTATTCTTATTCTTATTCTTATTCTTATTCTTATTCTTATTCTTATTCTTATTCTTATTCTTAATCTTCTTCTTTTCTTCTTCTCTTTGATTTTATTCACAGATAAATTGGTTGAAGTGTAAGTCCATATTTGGATCAAATGCGTAGAACACGAGCACTAGCAGTCTTCTTTTTTCACAATCTCGATCTCATAAACGTGCTTGCGAATTGTTTTTTGTTACTTGCAATCATATCTGCGGCTATCGTGTGGCCATTCTTATATCGATACAGTCGTAAAAACATAAAATCTTTTGGTCTTGATAATAACAGCTTTTTAAAAGGCTCTATGGTTGCAACTGGTAGTCTATGGTTGTGGACTTGTTGAAAAAAATATGTTTGGTTTTGTACTGTTTTTTTATTTATTACATTTATAACGTAGGTACCCATAATGTCATCAGTGTCTGATGAGATGACGAATAAAAAACTTTTTTACAAAAAAAAACAAACACAAAAAAAAATACGAATAAATAATAAGATCATCACTTCAGCAGTAAGAAGTTATTCCCTCACAACAAATTCAATAAATACAAGAGAATACCAATACCAATACTGAATATATTCCATTTCACCCAAAGACAACTCAAAGATATTCCAGCAAAGAATAAATTTGTCTGTCCAAATAAAATTTGAAATAACATCATTTCTTATATCTCCCACACCAGACGATGGTCATATAAAATCAGGATTCCAATAAAATGCAGGAAAAACCCCTCGGTCGCTGGCACGTACGGAACCAATCGAAATCACTGCATCGCTATGTTCTCATCAAACTTTCATACATCGAACCTGCAACTGAATATCAATTCGTGTATTAGTATTCTATTCTAGAATATTTAGTATAACTGTCTATGGACGATATTTGATGGGATTGGTCGCATAAATTGGATTAGAAACAAAATGGTGCATGATTTTGGCGCTCTGAATTCACTGCAAACGATAATCATAATATTAATATGTCGAGGAATGTGAGTAGTCGTGTGAGTAGTAATACTAGCATCATCTATTAGCACTTGAGGTACCTTAGTCGATATATCAAATCGATAACAGCTATCATAGAGTCAGTAGATCGAGCCGAGGTTGTCTATAAATTGTCGTGTGACGTTTGACATCTGACAGATGGCAGGACAAGGCGGGAAAAGTTGGGAACGGGACGCGATAATATAGACATCCAGAGCGAGACTGCGCCGGTTGTGTGCGCACTGATTCTGTAAAAACGCGTAACATGGCGGATACAGTTAACATTTGAATCGAAACCATTCTTCATCTCCGACAGCAGCGGTGGGATCGGAACAGCACTCCTCCAAAGTGCTTACCCAACCTTTCGTGTCTACGGCTCAGGTCTACGGAAAGTGAATAATTTCGTGATATGGCCACACCACGTCCACGTGCAGAAAATAGCGCCGGAAACACGACCACACAAATGGATGATCGTCTCACAGCCATGCTTAGTGATATGTGAACCTCGTTTTTCCGCGGCATGGCCGAAAGTTTTCGAAATAATGCTGAATATGCTGATGCCTCAACTCCGAAAACCAACGTAAAGAAAATTAAACCGAACGACGTCTACTTCCTACCTTCCTTTGACCCCGATGATTGTGAATTTACGGCTGCTCAGTGGTGCGACGAATTAGACCATCACCGTACTGAAAATTCGTGGACCGATTATGAAACGCGAAACGTCGCGTTTACACATCTTCGAGGCCGAGCGCGCAAGTGGGCTTCAAAGTCGTACCCATTGTGGAAAACGTAGGATAAATCAAAGGACCGTTTATCAAGACAGTTTGCGGCGACCAAGAGATTCCATGACCTCTTTTAAGATATTGTGGTGCAGTGTACTAGTGATCGTGCCAGAACTTACGTGGAGTACATAATCAACCAACGAAGCTTGCCATGATCGACCGGTTGGAGCCTGCTTGGAGTGAAGCTAACAAGATTGAAGTTGTTATCGCAGGTATTTCAGATTCCCAGATACGTTCAGATCTGTTAAAAACACGCCTACTGACTTTATAGCCCTCGATAGACATCATATTACTTATCCGAAAATCAAAAGTTTTAAAAGGCCTACTCAAATTCCGGTTCGAATGAATATAAGCGTCACAAACAAGATTCAAATGAGCGTATTACATGTCATAGTTGTGGAAAACCGGGGCATTACTAACGTAAGTGTAAATCGCGAGTAAAATCGACAGGTGCGACTCGTAGTGATTCCCATAAACACTCTGCGACTAAAACAAACGAGAAAAACCCAGTAGAGTATTCTTATTGTCATAAAGTTGGTCATACAGAGCAAGTGTGTTTTTCTAAACAGTGAGACGAACGACTGAAAAAAAAAAATAAGCAGGTGTTGTTAAGTTAGTATGTTAACCTGTGCCTGCAGTCCGAAGCCCCGTTAGTCGAAATCAATGTTAATGATTTTAAATAACAAGCTCTCATAGATAGTGGTTCTGATTGTTCACTAATTCGTAAAAAAAATAGCTGATTCCTTATTTGGAACTCGATATCTTATATCCACGCGCTTCCTTCTCCCGTATTAGTTTACCAGATTAATGAAGTACACATAGAAGTAACTTTTGTAATTGTACGAGTAGATTCCCATATTTTACCTCATGACGTTATAATTGGTCGGGATGTTTTTACCTGTCCCGGATTGAGCTTGTCTATTAATAACAAGGGGTAATCCACATCACTCGCTAGGTCCATGCTGCACTTTGTTTACTACAGAATCTTGATGTACAGGCTATCGATACTGATTTAACTGATTGTATTGTGAAGACATTGCTCGATTGCGGACAAGTGGAGAGATTCATGTTTCAAACTCAAACTTTTATAAGTTACTTCATAAATAATTAAGCTTGTTGATTCATCATTATGTCCAATTAACTTGAAAATAACAGTTGTAGTCTGACATGTTAAATAATTTGGTAGTAAAGTTGATTATTGACTTTAATTGTAATATTAAGAATGATTACAGAAGTACTTTGTAGGAGACATTTCACAGCTTGAGGTTGATTTGGAAAAAATTGCTTAGCTTTGGAAATCCTGATTCGAATTTCTGAAACTTGAGCATTGGGAGCTCTGCGCTTTATGCTTGTGGCAATTGAGCATTGAAAGCTCCGCGCTTTGTGCTTCTGACGATTGAGCATTGAAAGCTCCGCGCTTTGTGATTCTGACGATTGAGCATTGAAAGCTTCTCGCTTTATGCTTCTGGCGATTAAGCATTCATGCATAAGTCTTGTAACGATTGAACATTGAAAACTCCATGCTTTTACCTCCAATGTTCCAGTATGGAAACCCCATGTTTTGAACTTAAATGTGGTCGGCATTTATGACGACAACTGAATAAAAAAAAGGTCGCGCGGGAACGCGCTCGCTGTCAGTATGGCCGTGTCGAGGAATGAAGTAAAAGTTTTGTTTACTTACTACTAGCATCATCTATTAGCACTTGAGGTACCTTAGTCGATATATCAAATCGATAACAGCTATCATAGAGTCAGTAGATCGAGCCGAGGTTGTCTGTGACGTTTGACATCTGACAGATGGCAGGACAAGGCGGGAAAAGTTGGGAACGGGACGCGATAATATAGACATCCAGAGCGAGACCGCGCCGGTTGTGCGCACTGATTCTGTAAAAACGCGTAACATGGCGGATACAGTTAACATTTGAATCGAAACCATTCTTCATCTCCGACAAATACGTGAAGAGAAAACTTTGAACGCCATTTACGAAAATTGCGGAGGAGTACGAACTTTCGCACACTTAATCTATACTAATCTATACTATATAATATTATAATATTAATATATTAATATTAATATTTAATATTTTAATATTTTAATATATTTTAATATTAATATATTAATATAATATTATAAAGCAGAAGAGTTTGTTTGTTTGTTTGTTTGGTTGAACGCGCTAATCTCCGGAATTACTGGCTCGAATTGAAAAATTCTTTTTGCGTTGGATAGTCTATGTATCGAGGAAGGCTATAGGCTATATAACATCACGCTATGACCAATAGGAGCGGAGCAGCAATAAGAAATGTTGCAAGCGGGAACAAAGCAGTTTAAACTTCCGTTGAGTAGGCGATGCGTTGCGATATCAAAACTTCACGCGAACGAAGTCGCGGGCAGAAGCTATGAGGCTATAATTTATCTTGGAAACTTGAACACCTGATGCAGAACCGCAACAGACCAGCTAGACTATAAGAGATACAAAAATGCCACCATAGCAAAAATTGTTTTACATGATGAGCATTTTCTGCTGAGAGTATAAGTTTGAAGATCTGGAACATCTGATGTGGAACTCCAAGAGCCCAGCTACACCATAACACATATAGGAATGACGTCTTAGCAAAAGTTGTTCAATTTTATGAGCACTCTCTGTTGGCTTATAAAAATCGAAGATCTGGAACACCTGTTGTGGAACTCCAAGAGCCCAGCTACACCATAACACATATAGGAATGACGTCTTAGCAAAAGTTGTTCAATCTGATGAGCACTCTCTGTTGACTTATAAAAATCGAAGATCTCGGACACCTGTTGTAGAATTAATTTCCTTTTCCAGTTATCTTCGTGACCGGGTAGGCTACCGATAGCCTACCCGGTAACGCAGGGGAGCAGTTACTTAGATTTCAATTGATCAGGTATCTTCACAACAAAACTATAACCATGCCTAGAAAGAGGTCAAATCTTTCCCAATGTTCCAAAGGAGCTAAAAGATTGAGGATCATAAGATCCCAAGAATCTATCGAAGAGCGTCAGGAGAGACTTAATGCTGTTCGAGAACATCAGGCTGCATCTTGCTCCGTGGAAACCTCTTCGGATCGCGAAGCACGCCTGCGTTCTCAGCGTATTTCTACATCCAGGTCTCTAGAGACCAGTGAAGAATAGATGCGCGACTGACCGCTAATCGTGAACGTCATGCATTGTCTTGCGAGTCGGAGCCGTTCACGGATAGAGAATTGCGCTTGAGTTTCAAGCGTATCTACGCATCGACTACTAGATCTCTAGAGACAAGTAGGGAACGTGATGCGCGACTGACCGCTGATCGTGAACGTCACGCATTGTCTCGCGAGTCGGAGACGTTCACGGATAGAGAATTGCGCTTGAGTTCTCAGCGTATCTACGCATAGCTTCTTCTAGGTCTTTAGAGACAAGTGCGGAACGTGATGCGCGACTGTCCGCTGATCGTGAGCGAATCCGAAATGTTTACCGATACAGAATCAGGCTTGAGTTTTCAGCGTATTCGCACATCTACTAACAGGTCTTTTGAAACGAGTGATGAACGTGATGCGTGATGCGCGATGCACGTTCATTGAACGAACGTTTGAATTCTGATCGACGTCGACATTCTCTGAACAGAATGTCGATATCATCTGAAAAACCGGATGTGTCTCAAGATATAGCCGTAGGGCATGGCGACCTGCCGTGTCGACGGCGCGTTCGTGTTCCACGTGCGCCTCAAAGACATGTCAGCATAAAGGGAGGGGCCCGCAAAGGTCGAAGCCTGCCGGGGCTGCGGGACTGTTCGAAAGAGATACCGTGGCCCTGGAACGTAAAGGGCGAGGAAGGAACATGGATGGGTTTTAGTCAGTAAAAATCTGACACTCCCTCCCGCTCCGCCCAGAGTTGGAGAAGTTATTTGATTATTTCCCAACCGAAAAAAAAGGGCATGGCGACCTTCCTTGGGTTGATAAGGCACGGAGTGCATTTACGTCTCCTATGATTGAATACGCCACATATTCCGCCATCGGAGGTATGCATGGCTATAAATTGTACTTTTTGTAAAGCTGTTAAATGGCAAAAAGAAACAAATGGTATGTGTTGCTCAGGTGGGAAAGATCCGTTATTTTCCCGTCCCCGGGTTCTTAGAATTCGACATCAGACGTTTCAGATCTTCGACGACCCCGTTGTCGCTGGCATAAGCAACAGGATCCGCGTACGAAGTCGCGGGCAGAAGCTAGTAGTTTATATAGAGGAGGAGTGCAGAATGCCAATATTTTACAAATTTTGCTTAAAAGATACATTAAATCAATAAATAAAACATTACACACACTACATATTTGACACACACGCATACATACGTGCGGTCGCCGTCAGGTTTCGTGGGAGCGACGGCTTCGCAGGGTGGCTGGCAGCAACTGGACAAGAGTTGCCGAGTTCAGTGGCGTGCGACTGAGGAGGCATGATGATTGCCTGATTACCCATCTTACTTCCACAACCCAGATACTTACTGGGTGACCGTTTCGGCCTTCAGATTACAGATTACCCTTAAACGCCTATGAAAGATCTTCAAAGACAGCCAGAATCAATGTCTAGTAGAATATCAGTACCTAATGCCAATGAAAATAAGAATAAAATCAAAAACCCTCCACACTCCACATTCTTACAAACCCGTATTCACCAGCTTCTTTTGAAGTTCGAAAAGGCATGTAAGTACATATATCTCGTAAGGAATGGTTACCGCAGAGCCGTAAACGTCCCTGACAAATTACATAACAATAACAAGAGCACACGCGATCCGGATACGGGGCCGTTTGCAAACCGGTCACGTTTGTATTGCGTTCCGGATGATCGCTGTGCGGAGAACGGTTTTGATACTTGCAATTTTGACTGGTTTCTGATCTCCTACATAAGATAACATATCAATATGCCTGGAATTCCCAAAGGTTTATGAAGAGCTATACCGAATACTACACCCATATTTCGCCAATTATGTTTAAGTCCCGTATGATAGGGGGCGGGCCTATTGCCATCAACTGGGCATAAGTCCAGACTCCGTGGGTGCTACTGAGAATTTCTTGATGAAAAAAGTCAATAACAATTTTCCCGACCCGTGGCTTGAGTTTC
Source organism: Xestia ashworthii (assembly GCA_950022955.1). Classification (NCBI taxonomy): domain Eukaryota; kingdom Metazoa; phylum Arthropoda; class Insecta; order Lepidoptera; family Noctuidae; genus Xestia; species Xestia ashworthii. The sequence goes on along the minus strand of OX465570.1, from coordinate 11,294,506 downwards.
GTCGGGGGATTAACCTGGATGATGCTGGCGCAGGACCGTGGAAATTGGCACAAGAAAAGAGAGGCTTATACCCAGCAGTGGGTGAGTTCTGGCTGTGGATGATGATGATGATGGCATGAGTTTATGGGAAATTGACAAACTGATTAAGTAGCCTTCAAATTCAATCGGAAAATCTTAACACAATTTCACGCCCTTAGCCCTGAAGAGTGTGGTGGAGGTGTCGATGTTATAGGGGGCGATCCTACTGAAACATTCCTGATCTATTTTTAATCCCCGACGCAAAAACGACGGGGTGTTATAAGTTTGACGTGTCTGTGTGTGTGTGTCTGTCTGTGGCACCGTAGCACCCGAACGGATGAACCGATTTGGATTTCGTTGTTTTTGTTTGAAAGGTGAATTAGTCGGAAGTGTTCTTAGCTATGTTTGAAGAAAATTAGTCCAAGATGGCCGCCGACACAAAATTTCGGATTACATATTTATTCAACAACTCCCTCAATATGGGTATCAAATGAAAGGGCTTGACTAGTAAAATACTATATACTGTGGTAAATAAAAAATCTAAGATGCCCGCCACCACAAAATGGCGAATTAACGAATTATTTTCTATTAAACTTTTAGTACATTGTATCGGGGATTTTAAAATGTTTAATTTAATTTTAAGAATAGAGATAACTTAGAAAATAATTCATTCATGATTGTGCAAAAAACGCCAAAAAGTGAACGTCGTCAGTAGATTTACATACTTTTCAGTCTTGATAATTGGTTCGTGAATTATCTCGTAAAACTAAAAATTTAGTTTGAACTAAAAATAATATAGATAAGGATTCGAGAAAATGTTTTGACCTTCTATTGCTTATCAGAAAGTTTAGCAAAGGACATGGCAAATCCTGCCCCAACTGAATAAAAATAAAAGCATTACCAATAATTCTAATAAAAAAGGTAAGAATTTTGGAAAATTATTAACGTACGATACCAGATTTTGAATAGAACTCAAAATAATAAGTGTTTTATTTTTGATTTCACTCGAAAAGTCGAATTTACCCCTCAACGATGCAATACAATATTACCTAACAAAGAACAGAACAGAAAAATAAATTCATACAGGGACTAAAAAAGAAACCAGAGAATTAGAAGAAGTTTCAAAAATTATCAAAACTGAACCGTCCACATACGAAGAAAGATGAGAGATCTCATAAAAATTATATCGAAGTGGGCACCGCGTTTAGGTACGAGTGTCATATCGATATTGAGCACAGCACTTTGCTATTCTGCACAATTGCTTCGGTATACCGAGCATGGAGTCGCAAAATTTTATCGATAAAATCTTGTGGGCTGAAAAAGTAATGCTGCAAAATAGGCTGCTATTGCTGCGTAGGCAATGATGAAGAAATCACGTGAAAGAATTTGAAATAAATACCTAGTTTTATTAGGAACAAGTTGAAAATTTTAAAATCAGAGTTATTATTATATTACGTGTAAGAGAAGCCTGCACGTAACCGTTAACCAAGCATTGCGTTCAAACCACGCAAAAAATACTGCTGGGAAACGACTTTTTTTGTGGTGAAAATTCACGCTTAACAGTAGAACTCAACTCAAGCATTAAAAATAGGGTGACTGGTATAAATACTGTACGATACTTAATCACCTGATTGTACTCATGACAACAAACAACTTTTATTTCTTGAAATTGCGAGTTTTTCAGTACATTTATGTTCGCCTAATGTACTGTCCCATAGTAAAAGTTGTTTGTTATCATAAGCATACACTGACTACCAGTCACCCTATATAGTGCAGGGGTCATGGAAGTATTTAAAGTAAACTTTAAAACATATAACATTAAAAACTTGCATAAAAAAACTTGTGAAAATTGTGGAAATACCTCCTATATCTCTGTAACTGGAAGGAATAGGAATAATCGCAATAACAAGACGTATAGTCCGCGGCGAGAGGTCCGAGGAATCGGTGGCTTACTTAAATCATTGGAGGTTTTATTTCAAGTACATAATAACATATCGCTGGACATAACACACAGCGCCATCTAATAATATGCCACACTAAGCAAGGCTTGTGTCGTGGACACCAGATAGTTGATATACTACATATATACTCTTTGTTTGTAAATACATACTTATTATACGATAAACATCCATGACTCGGAAACAAATGTCCTTGTCCATGCTCATCACACAAACATTTGCTCTTACCGGGATTCGAACCCAGGACCCTAAGAACGTAAGGCAGCCTCACTACCACTACGCCATTCGGGTCGTCGATCGTCGTCGGTCGTCGTCACAATTAAGTTCGCGCGGAGTACTAAATTATGAAAAATCATCTTAGAAAAAAAGCCTTACTGACTGATTCTACTTTAACAAAAAACGTCATAAAACAATTGACACCCAAAAAATCATGAAGAACATAAAAAACTACTAATCTACGAAAAAAAAAATGTTTGTATTTAATATGTCCAATTAATTACAAGTTTATAACAATTTTATCGAGACTCGTATCCAACTTAAAAGGTTTTAAAACATTCAATATGTGGGGCGTGCGCTCACAAATCACTTGGACCGTCGAGAATGTGTTAACGTGCATACGCTTGTATGGGTTCTGTAGGTCAACATTTTGGTGGGATATTTAGTTTTGATTGAACCCAGTAGGTATTAATATGAGAGATTTTCTTTTTGAGAATAAAAAAAAAATGATTCCATGAACTCGATAGATGGCGTTGATCTGACTACGTTACTAGGTGCCAAAGCCAAAACGCTTAAAAAACACATGTCACATACGCTCGTTGACTGACACTTTCGTTTGCATAAGCTTCCGAATATAAAATTAGGTCCAAGTGAAATCATGTGACGTTCTGTTCCTTGCAGTAACGTACCAAGATCAGCGTCATCTATCCAGCTACTAGGGAAGAGTTGAAAAAGAAAATCCCTCATTGGGTTGTGGAGCTTGTGTAGGTCAGATAGTCAGTCGCTGACTGGAAGCCAGCCCCAATATAGTTGGGGCAAGGCTAGGCAGATGAGATTATGATTTAGTTTTGATTGAGGAATAAGTCGTTTTTGATGTGGACTTAATACAAATAGGATACAGGCATTTATATAAACAAATTAGCATTACGTAGGTGATTTAGTAAACTAGAAAAATCTCACCAAGCAAAAGCTGGAATATCGAGGTCAGATATGCAGTCCTGCATGTAAAATACTGATATACCGAAGGATCCGGTTACACTGGAAACCGAGCATAGCACTGTTAGGCTGGGCTGGTTATGATGAATCATTACATTGATAGACATGAAATACCTAGAAAAGGTTTTTGCAAGTTTAGTAATGGATTAAAAGATAAAATAATACTTACTTGATATATGTAGTTATTAGATGTGCAGATCTCATGACTTAATGAAGGTGAGCTAAGTGACGGAGAAATTAATGACAACATTAATTTGTTAAAGGTACTGTGTGCACTTGTGGCATGTGCCAAATAAATATATTTTCTTCCTTTCTTTGTTTTTGCTTATTTTTTTTCATTTAAAGAAAGCTAACAGACTAATTACAAGATCATAACAATAATACATAACTAAATTGCTGATTACAAACTTCCGCGATAAAAACAAAAAGAATTACCTACTTATTATTTATTTTCAACAAAGAACAATCTTAAATCAAACACACAAAATGATATACCTATGAACTGTTCCACCGCGGAAATACCATTTCCTAGTCAAATCCCAAACATATATCCAAAGATTCCGAAACCCTTTCAACCCGAATTCCCTCTTGCAAACAATGTTTCTTTTTTTCGCCACAGATCCCAAAACACGGCATAAAAAATAAAAAAGAGGCAGAGATAAAGAGGCAGAAAGGTAAACATTGAACACGTAGCAGACTAAATATAAATGTCTCGGGAGAACATTAAGATAGCGCGAGGAATGTTAAAAGCTATTTAATATTATGTTCTGTTCGAACTTTATTATGGACTTTTGGTTGGGTTGAGGAAAGTACGGCCTTGTAAAAAAAAATGCTGTTGAATATTCTCGTCAATAGTATTGTTTTGTGTAAGTAATGATGATGTCATAATTTAAATACAATGACAGCATCTTCAAAATTAAATTGCCCCTATTTTACATCTGTCAATTTTGACAGCTGACAGTGACAGATGACAGCTCACTGTGAAATCACATTGATCTCTTTTTCCGTTGAAATAAGGTTGATACTGATTAAGGTTGTCAGGGATAAATATCTGTCAAAAGGCTGTAGTCTTTCGTAGTAGCAGCTACCAGCACAGTTAATTAGAAAATTCAATAACCTGTTTATAGACATAGACCTTTCCAATCGCACGCCATTCAACTCAATTCTCGGCTCTTCTCATACTGCTGCCAATACCCTTTATCAATTCGAAGCAGGTTTTTGAAGTGAAAACTTCTTTAGACGCGTTGCGCACTTTTTGGGTGAACAAAAATCATGGAACTCGCGTGACCGCCACCTAACGCTTCGTAGCACTCGTAGCCGATCCGCTACGGCGTAGCACCACTTAGGCGTGCGCGGGGCACAACCCGTGGCAGATATAGATTACCTACTTTGTTTTAACTTCTATCGGCCGTCCCCAAGCCTGCACCGCAAGTTTTTTTTCCGGCAAGTATTATAAAGGTTGGGTTGTAGCACTGTGTGAAGCGTTTCTTTGGGGAAAACCCCTGAGGTTTTTCTATCGCTGACCCCATCTTGCCTGTAGGGACCTATTCTCTAGGGCCGGTGTTTCTTTCGTCCCCCCACTTCTGTTTTGTTTCTTCATGCAAACATTGCTTGCTGAAATTCTTGAATTTGACTAACTTAAGAATTATTTTTCTTCCTTATTTTTTCTAAATTGTTTTTACTTAAACTTAGTAAGAGATTAGTACTTTAGATAAGTTACCTACTTGATTAATTTTAAGTTTTATTTTAAGATAGCTTGGTTATTTTATCCTCCTGAGATTTTCTCGATATTTTCTTCACCTCTTATTTCCTGCCAGACATCTATTTTAGCCTTGGTTCACCACAATTTTTTCCAAAAAATTATCTATGAAGGCGCGCGTGGCGGGCCTCTCAAAATGTAGAAGGTGCCACCGGGGTGATGGTCGTTCGGAGAACAGAAATAAAAAGTCTAAATGCACTGTAAACTATTTACACAAAAATGTATGTACAATATAAGAACTTAATAGAAATATTTTAATCTACGAAATCAACAAGAAATATTATAATACAGCAAGAAAAAACTTTTTGTCAAGAAATGACAGACAATGTCAAATCAAAAAATAAATAAATATGGCGTCGCAGCACCGGCCAGTAACAAAACGAACGCCGCCTCCTTGGTCGCGGCCTAGTGATGAGTAGTGTTAGGCACTACATCTACATTAAAAGCTTACGTTTTAGATCATTTCATGTCTCAATTCAACATCTGCCTAGCCATTTCCCAACTTTGTTGGGGTCAGTTTTAAGTGCATCAATCATCATTTATAAGTACATCTGAGTTTACATATTTTTTCAATACCAAAGACAATTCGTACTTTACCACAGCCATGCAGTGGGCCGTCCCTTACAAGTGGAAGGCATTTAAATGAAAGCGCGATAACCGGACCGTATTAATGAATGTGCTTTGAGCACAACGCCTACACTAGCATATCATGTTGAAGGTAGGTACTATACAGAACATATGTCTCTAAGTTGTATTGAGCTATGGGATAGTGACCTTTGATGTGGATTAGTAATCAATTCAACTAGGTGCAGCATAGGTACTTAAATTGTTTTTCTTATTTCTATACAAGGGCTTTTGCAAAGCTGGAACTAGGACATACCGCTGTTAGTACCTCTATCTTGGTAAAAAAAGAGACTATCCCCATTAACCAAAAAAAAAACGTCTAACATTCAATGATTCAGAAATTGAAACTCCTTTTTATAAAAAAAAAAACCATTATTGTTGGGTGTTTCCATAATCGATTATAAGTTCATACTTCTAAAGAATAATATTATCAAAGTAACTTTTATACATATCACGCTATCACCTACGGGGGAGGAGCTGTGAATCTAGCGACACTGGCATCTTAGGTATTTTTGGTGCTGTAGAGCCTTCACGCAGACGACGTCGAGGGCAGCAGCTAGTTTACAATATTATTTGTTACCAGGTTTTAACACATTCTGTATCAATTTTATTGCATCATGTGCGTAGTCTTCAGCTTGTTGTTCTGAATCTGTGTATGTCAGATATGCAAAGCGAAAACCCACAGCCGATACAGGACAAACCCTTATCATGAACCAGTAATAAAATTCCAGCTTAGTAAACAAAATTCTTGAAGATATCCCGTAATAAAGCAACAAATAAAATTAGGAATTACCAGCCATAGTTTCCTTAGTTGCTACGGATAATAAAACATAACTACCGTAATCCCCGAACGGTGAAGCAACGATACCTAATAGGCTAGTTTCTACCATCAATAAATTGCAATTTTTTTAGTCCGTCAGTTAGAGTATTGGAAAATAATGGACACGTATTTTTTGTTTTTGTAAATTAACGAATATTGACAAAGATAAAACGCATCAATCAAAACTCGGGAGTGGTGGCTCGTGACGTCAGAACACACTAAGAATGTCGAATGATACCAAACAGTGACGTATTGGGAATATTAAAAGCGTCCTAACTTTGTCAATTTTGGTTTATGTGACAAAAGAAAAAAATCGGGTCAAATATTATTTGATAATCTAAGTGACAGACTAATTAGATTTTTTCAGTTAACAAGCCTATTGTACACCCATATTTAGCCAGTTATGTTTTAAGTCCGATGATATAGGGGGCTATCCCATTGACATCAACCGGACACAAATCCAGGTCCCGTGGCTGCTACTGAGTAAATTCTTTATGAAAAAATATTAATAACAGTTTAAAAAAAATACTTATGTGGCAGTGGGCAGGGCACATTGCTCGCAGAACGGATGGCCGTTGGGGCCGAAAAGCTCTGGAGTGGCGACCGCGAACCAGAAGACGATGCGTTGGAAGACCTCCCACTAGGTGGACCGATGACCTGGTGAAGGTTGCGGGAATCCGTTGGATGCGAGTCGCAAGGGACCGGTCAATGTGGCGACACTTGGGGGAGGCCTATGTCCAGCAGTGGACGTCTTTCGGCTGAAATGATGATGATGATGAACAGTTTGTCAAACCCGGGAATCAAACTCAGGACCAACACTTAGTAGTCGTGCTCGCGACCACTAGAACAACAAGAAAAAAATAGGACCCCATCAAAAATAATACAGATCTTCAACAAAACAATAAGCAAATAAGGAACAATTTACAATAACAACAAAATTCAATATCATCAGGACCTCATAGAGATTGCTCTCAAAACCCAACTCAATCTGAATCCTACACGTTCAATTTCAGATTAGGTATCTGCGACATATCCGACAATAAATCGCACGGCTCGTCGCAGAATAAAGTCGTCACTATATCGTATCGGTATCGCTGCGCCCACGACTTGTGGACGACTTGTATACGAGGTCCCGGTATTTGGTATAAGGTCTGAGATGTACTGGGGACGAATAGTCGTTTTGAATGTGGAATAAAAAAAAACAATGGTTACGTTGATGGCCATGTATGCAGGACCTACTCGTAGATAACGCAAGAGGACCTCCTTCGCGTGTTGAGTATTTTATGCGAAATTGTTTAAAACAACAACGTTGAAGAATTTATTATAATTTTAGACATTCAAAGAACAAAAACGTAGTCTATTTTGTATAGTAATTCAATATATAGTGCTTATCACGTCATTATAGAAGTACAGTCTGTTGTAAGGACATGCATTTGCCGATCCCCATTAATACATGTCGTCGGTCCAATAACAGGTCACGTTTAGCAAGCTAAGCATTCATATTCTAGTAAGTAAGTAATTTAGTCGTTGAACATTAATAAAAGGAACTTCGCAATGAACAGTCGTTTCCATCATCCACCTATCCTTTATGGACCGAACTGACCGACTGTAAAAGACCGAAAAGCATGCAACTTTGAGCCAACTTGGGCCAGGCTATGAAGCTTGATCCCCACCAGTATCGTCACCAATGAGCCTCTTGGCTCTGCGCTCAACAGAGTTGAGTCAGGCTAATTTAGGCTAACTCAGCTATCACAAAAGTGTCAGCAATACTCTATGCCGGACCGTACTTTGCTTTATATAGGGTGAAAAAAATCAGCTGTTCAGTCACGTCTAATAACATGTAAACACTCCTCATAATTACAATCGTTATTTCTCGCAAAAATAGCTATAATATTAAGGAAAGTGTATACATATTATTAGACGTGACTGTTCTATACATTAGGCGAAGGAAGTATCATATTATTATACGTAGGATACTTACTGCTGTTCAAATACGGTCGAACAAGCTATTTGGTTTACAGTTTAACCCACAAATTATATTGTAAAATGTAAACCAAATAGCTTGTCCGACCGTACAATTTGACCAGTTAGCCGAACATACGTAAATGTACTGAACAGCTGATTTTTTTCTTGCGATTTGACTTTTGGTCCCATAGTAAAAGTTCTTTGTTAAGTATCATGAGTACAATCACGTGTTCAAGTATCCTACACTAATTGCCAGTCACCCTATATAAGACTAAAAGCACAAAAAAGAGATGAAGATGGAAAAAGAGTCTTTTGAGGGGGAAGCTTTTGCCATCTAGTAAGACAATATAGGTATAATAAACTTTTAGTAATAATATGCTTTTAAAACCTATAACTTATTTCTTACTGAAAGTTTTGACACCGCTTGCGTAGAAGTTATAACTTTTGTCAACCGTCACCCAGTGTGCCTCCAACCTAACCCCTCAACGTCTGTATCCAAGTTATCCTCAGCGCTAAGTTAGGTGCAAGTTCACGGCGACGCTTATCTGGCTAAAATAAATTGTGCATGTAATCAAATGTTAGGCGGAATTGTTATGTCTTGAGTTTTCTGCACTTTTTGTCCCTTTTCGCTATTGTTCAAGTGACATTCTTGGTCCTTTAAGACTGTGTTCAAGTTAACGATAAGTAGAAGCTAAACCTAGTTTCTTTTAGTATTTTCTTTGTTTTTGTGTTTACATGTGCTTTCAGACGACTCATCATCATTCTCTTGCCCTTATACCATTTTATTTGAGGTCAGCGCAGCATAAAACATCTTCCTTTTCCATACTTCTCTATTAATAATAATAATAATACTGGTGGACTACTATTTTTTATATTTTTAAATGTTTTTTTATATAATCTTATATTAGAATATTTAAAAATGTAAATTTATATGTAAATAACTGAATAAAGGAAATTGTTTTTTTTTTGAAGTCGGTATTATTTTTCACTTTTTAGTGGTTTACATGACTTGTGCTTGGTACACATGGAAAGTGCATACCGTTACAATTACAACAAGCCCAAACACGACTAGGATACATTGTCTCATTATGGAGTTCCGTGACTCTTGGCTTCATCATCAGATGTGATGGTGGAATGGTTCTTATCTAACGTAAATGCTTCACTTGTTGTAGAAAATACCAAAATCTCTGTACGTTATCCTATAAAATTTGAAGAGTTCCCTCGATTTCGCCAAGATTCCATCATCAGATCCCGACTTGGTGAATATGGTCAAAAAATAATTTTTCAAATCGGTTGGCAAGCGACGGAGTTATGCCCGAACAAACATAAAAAAAAAAAAAAAAATAGAAACATCTGAATTGAGAACCTCCTCCTTTTTTAGAAGTCGGTTAAAAAATACATACTAATAACAATTTTTGTTAGTTTATGTAACTTAAAACTATGTTAGTAGGTAACACTTCACATGCACGATGCTTTATGCGTTCGTGTGGTTAGGGTTACTTGTCATCTCATCAAACACCACCTTGCTTGCCATATCATCATTCACACAGTTTATCTATCGTTTCTCTGGTCTGCCTATAATCATAAAACCATTCACATTCATACTCAAAAGTTTTATCACGACATTCTCCTTATTCCTCTTCATCACATGCCAAGCCAACTGATTACCACACAACTTTTCAGTCACTCACCGCAACGACTTTCAGACTTCCTCTTTTGTACTCGTTTCTTACTTTTATCCATTCATTCATTCGTTGTTTTAAGACACATTATATAAATTTGTTTTTATTAGTATTAGTATAAATTTTTACCAACGGTTGGATTGGAGTTTAGTCCAACCAGATACAACTGAATACCAGTATGGTACATATATCGAATATTTCTGACCTCCACAGTGTTACTCCACACAGCAAGCTGTAACAGTGTTACAATGTTACTATATAACACAATTATTCTCCTTTGTACGACAGGTTGTCAGAATTTCAGGCATCCGACTATCCGGTAACGACTGTCAAAAATCCACATCAGTTGACAAATGTTATTACTATTCTGAGAAACCGAGTCTACTGAATAGTTTACTAGAATCTAAGAAAGGTATTTAAATGCTTTTAAGAAACCGTTTTACAGCTTTGAATTGAGTTGTTATTTCGAAAGCGAGCTGACCTACCTAACGTTATCAGTCATCGTGTAGCTCATCCTTAATTTAGGGAGTAGTGGCGTGCCTAGGGGCCAACAATATGGCAAGCCCCTAGGGCAAATACTGCACCAACCCTAACTGCATCATGACGAGCAGCAGGTACCGCCACTAAGTCCAACGACCCGTCGCAAACGCCAGAAGTTCCACAGTTCAGCAACTTTAGCTTCAGCTGAAGCTAAAGTTGCTGAGCAATAATAAAAATTACATAAAATAACTGATTGAATCTTAAATTAAATGCACAATGTTGAATTGGTTCAGACCTGTGGTTCAGACGGACTACTTATCAAAAGTAGTATAATTACCTACCTACATCGACCAAATTGCCAACGATATTCCTACTAGTTACCATTTAACGTATCAACCTCAATGGGCTAGTGACAGTCGATGTAAGTGCCCTAATATACGGCACGGTACGGCTATGGACGGCCCACAAATGTCCACAAATGTCGTGCGGACACAAGTCAGTGTAAACGCTTCTAACGATCACTGTGTCATTAACGGAGGCTATTGTATCGATCTGAACGGAGTTTTAGGCGCTGATATATTTCGGCTTTAATATTATACAGGTATTCTTTTTAGAACTTGAATCACTTAATTCAAAAACTGTCTGATTATAAACTAGGTACTGATATGATATTTATAAGTGTACAGGGTTTTAAAAAGATTGCTCTTAATTTTAATGAAAGTTCTAAATGTCAAATAATGATTTGCCAAGTTTTAGCGAGTTTCTGTTTTAATAGTACCGCCTCCTACTTACTTTAATCTAAGTAAGATTGACAAAATCTATTCCCTTCGTCAAGCATTAAATATTCACGAATATATCGTGCCGTTTATTCTGCTAATAGAATTTGACGTAACAGAAAAGCGCTTATAAAGAAATAAAAACCCTTTTATAAAATATTTCCAGCTTCAATTTCAATCACTGCACCGGAAAATTAGATAAATTGACAGAAAAATGACGACACACTTACAACGCTGGCACGATACAAAAAAAAACTAATTTGCAATCCAACGTTGCATTAAATCTACCAAATTAGATATCCAAACAAAAATTTTAACTGGCAACCCAATATCTTTAAATAAAAAAAGCATAACGAATTTCAAAAATGACGTGGAAAATCAAAAGTCATTAATGTCCAATAAGTTAAAAAGTTGAGAGACGGCTATAATAAATCATTTTATATTACATCTCTGTACCAATTTTTCCTAGTCTTTTTTCATCAATTTAACACGAGCAAAAAGTGGCACTCAATTGTAAGGTTTACGCTGCGATACATTTTTTTTTTCTTTTTTATTATGAGCAACCCGTTTAATATTTTCGGCCAATCAGCGGCGGCGGTTGGCGGTCGCGCAACGCCCTCCGCGCTCGCTATTGGTCGGTGAGCGGTACAGATTGTGCGATGGCGGGAAACGGATTTAAGTCTATGGCATCTCATTCTTACAATCGACAGGGCAGTGCCGGAGTATTCAGTATCGATATCGACGTAAAGTTGCTCGACAAATTTTCTCATTCACCACTTGAAAGTGCGGTAAGTTTTCTTGATTAATTAAGAATTAATTTTGAGGTTTTGTTTGAATTTTGAGTTTTTTCTTCTATTATTTCGTGAAAGACTTTGGACATATCAAGGCGAAGTTAAAATCACCATGATCTTGTTGGATCAATAAGTTGAAAGATGACCCACCCTCAAGTTCAATTATAAATTGTACTGACGGCAGACGGAAAAGCACAGAAAAATCGTAATCTACATGCAAGAGCCATTGCTGTTTTGTCTAGTTCTAGTGTAACGAGTGAAAATTGGCAAATATTTATATTATTTTGCACTGAGAGATGGGATTAAGTTTTTCAATGAAAATTCTTTTATTTTTTATTTATAATTCTACACATATTCGCAATCGCAAGGCTACATTCAAAGGAGAAGAATGGGTAAGATCGTCACTCTTTTAAAATATACGTATCGTGTTTTTTATCGACACGTCTCCACCACTAGTGTTGTAAACGTCTCGAGTGTTCACGGCGACGACCAATTTCATCAGCAATACATTGCGGCCGTCATCATTACCCGCTCGTTGAGACTCGACGTAATTTACTTGTAATCACGCATAACATCGAACTACGTAATTGGTTCTCAAGTAATTATGGTTTAAGTAGTTTTTTTTTACTAAATCGGTTTTGATGTAGGGTTTTTTTTGTCTTTCTTATGTACTTTTTAATCTGTCTGTCTTGTTGGTTTAGTGGTTGCAAACGCTACTGCTGTGAATGTGATCCTGGGTTCGTTTCCCGAGTAGAAAAAAGTGCTTTTGGCTTTTTCCATCTGGCATTTCTCAGTAATAGTTCAGGGTCTTGATTTGTGCAGGTTGATGGGAATAGGCTCGCGTCCTATTACTTTTAGTATTTAAACTTAACTGCGGAAAATTGACTAACCCTTCGAAGATTGCAGATATGAATTTATGTAGGTAGGTAATCTATCTCTATTGCGGACCTGGCATTTTTTTTTATTTAGCACTTTAATGAAATTGAGAACTAAGCTGATTAGAAATTGCACATCTTGTAATCATTAGGTATAATAATTATAGTGATCCTGGAAGGAATTGGGAGAGAAGTTTTCCCAAAAGTGGGACAGTAACGGCGAAAAATACGTAGAGTTTACAATATATCACACTTAAAAAAAATTCAACAAATGATTCGAAGAATGTGTTGGAGATACCTACCTACTTGAATTCAGAACATTTTCCACTTATTGGTCTAACTCTAGACAAACACTTAAACTAAGTAGGTCATCGGTTATCTATCAATATGTAAAGTCAATCAAATATTTACTTATTGCAAAAAGCTACCGATGTTACCAAATTCCCAGATTTTATGTAGGTATGTGTGTTAGAGGTAGGTACTAACTTTATGTAATTACTCCGCTACAAATAAAAACCATACGAAGTACCTCCAATGACAAGTTAATTTGCTTTTAAATGGCTCCATACACAAGTTGTGGCCCACTAAAGTCTAATGATGCTTGTTACGAATGATAGATGAAGCACAAATTAGCTGTGACTGTGTCACACGATATTAAACTTTATTGTCGTTGCACTTAGGGCTTTTATCAAAAGAAAATTGATTTTCAGCCACATACAAAGGTACCTACGGTCTGTGGGATTTGATGATACTTTTTAATTAATTATTGAAGAGGTAGTAAAACCTATATTTTGTTACAAGATACTCAAAATGTTCATTTTAACGGCTACATTTTGGAAAAGGCGCACGTAAAACAATAGTAAATAAAAGTTAAGGCTTGTATTTTAAAAGTGAATTTTCCATCTAGCGTCGAATAGCTGAACTAAAATACCATGTGACGCAGTAACATTTATAGTAGTGAAACTATTCCTCACTAGATAGCGCTTTCATAAACTTTAGGTTAAGTTGTTTTATTCTGTGCCCATAGAGGGCGCTAAAATAGTTTTTTACATAAGTTTTCAGTTTGAATACTAGATGGTGCTTTCTCTAAAATGTCGGCTCAGCATTTTTTTAGATGCCTTTTTTAGACGCAACCACTGACCGTGAGGTCCTAAGTTCGATTCCCAGGTTGGACAAAAAGTGTTCAAAATCAAAATCAAAATATTTTATTTCACATAGGTCTAGATGGGTACTTATAAAACGTCGAAAAAGGTGCACGGTTCGCGTTGGTCGATTCCATGGAGAAGAACCGGCATGAAACTCCATGGTTACTCTTTTCAAATCATTTGGTATTACAATATTTTTATGTTTCATTAAGCATTAGTGCTAAAGTATGGGGGAACAGCGTAGGCCCGACAATAGGTCGTTGCTTGCTATACAAAAAATGTAAAACAAAGGAAATATTTAACAAAAGTTAAACAGCATCCGGGAATCTAAAAGGCCTACAATGTTCACTCATTCACAAATAATAGGTAAAAAAGCATATGCAAATGTAAGTAAATTAAAAAAAAAAGAATATTTAATTAAAGGACTAAATTAAACAAGTGACACAAATATTGTCATCAGTGCTGTAACTATTCTAAGCTAAATATGAGAAAAAAATGATTTGAAAACTACTGTAATAATCTGAAACAAAAGAAAAAGAATAATGAGATTGAGAATAGTTAGAGACATCCACAAATCTGTGCCGTTTATGAGCTACCAGGGAAGCCGCATGCGTAGAAGGAATCATAGCCAAACTTCTTTGTCATCAACGTAGTCCTTGATTTTGTAATATGATTTTTTCATAAGGACACGTTTAATATAGTTTTTGAACTTTCCATCGGTCAGTTCTATAACTGACTTTGGCAACTTGTTATAAAAGCGTATACTGTTTATAATAAAAGACTTGCTAGTTTTTGTTAATCTGAATTTAGGTATTACAATTTCATGTTTACTGCGTGTATTTTTATTGTGGAAGTCGCTTCTAATTTTGAAAAGCCCTCGATTTTTGTCGAGTTTTATTATTGAATTTTTCCATGGAAATATAAAAATCTTTTTATTTTATCATTGGGTTTTTTCATTAGAAATTTCTCAATGGCAGTCCGGAGTTTGGAAGATAGTGCTATGATATGATACCCCCGTGCCTCGGAAAGCAATGATATTATAAGTTTAAAAAGGTGTCGGAAAGCGTGTTAAGCCCGTTGGACTTTTGAGTGCCTGATCTCTGTCTGACTGAACGTGGTCTATGAGAGTGAAGGAACAGAGAGGGCATCTGTGTCTACGCACACAACTGTTCACTATAATATCTCTGCTATATACCTAATTGGCCACCGTGACCGAGAAAACGCTCAATAGTCCTATAGCTAACTACTAACTAACTTCTAACTAGTCTTCTTCTAGTTAGCCTGGTTGACTGTCAATATCTAAACCACCACCAATATCTAAGCCACGGCGGCCAATATCAGCAGAGATATTATAATACACAATAGGCTAGTTTCCACCATCAATAAATTGCAAAACTAATTAGTCCGTCAGTTAGAGTATTGGAAAATAATGGACACGTATTTTTTGTTTTTGTAAATCAACGAATAATGACAAATATAAAACGCATCAAAACTCGGGAGTGGGGGCTCGTGACGTCAGAACTCACTAAAAATGATACCAAACAGTGACGTATTGGGAATTTTAAAAGCGTCGTATCTTCGTCAATTTTGGTTTATGTGACAAAAGAAAAAATACGGGTCAAATATTTTTTGATAATATAAGTGACGGACTAATTAGATTTTTTCAGTTAACAAGCCTATTGTATGCCATCTCTGGGACTGCCATCACCCAAGCACAAATCCAGTTGGCCAGGCATCCATTCTTTTTGGGTTGCTATTGAGATATTCCTAACTAACATAATATGAGTTAAGGATTTATGTAAATCCAGAACACAATCTTCCTTTTTGAAGTCTGTTAATAAAGAAACACCATCACTTTTCACAATTTTATTTTCAATATAAGTTACAATACAATATTGTTGTCAACATTTTAACATCGTTATACTTATACCTACTTTTAGTTTTTAGTAGGACTGCACCTTAAAATAGCACAAGTTACAGTTATTAATAAATATCAAATAGTAAGCATTAAATATATTTAATTCACTATAAATACAATCATGTAAACGGTCTAAATGAGTTTGCATTATTATTTTTAAATAGAGAAGTAAAATTTAAAAAAAGAACGATGGTCATAAATAAAAAATCTAAACTAAATATACTCTTTGGTTTAGCAATGCACCTATCCAGCCATGAATGCATTACTATAAAATATCTTAAAAGACGTAATAAACATTATTACAACAATAAAATCTATCAAAATGGTCCGTGTATTACCTAACTATAAAATAAACATAATCTCATATTTTTCTGTTGGCACATTATGAAAGTAAAGTAATATAATTTCAGTATAAATTCTCCATCATAGCGTTGAGGTTTCTTTCAGTGAGCGCTCTTGGATATTCTTCAGTGTCCAAGATGTCACACGGAATCATTAGCTAGAACAAAAATGAATTATATATTAGTTTTCCTGAGGAATTACGCTTTCTTTCTTGCGACTAAATGAGCTAAATTGGCAACTCTTTTTGTGGTGGTTAAAACTTCGTCTGAAATACTGTTAGAATAATACTGTGGGCATTTCGAACATTCTGTATTTATTTCAACCTACCTACATAATATAAGGCTTCAAGAGAACATCATCTGCCTAGCGTTTTACCAACTATGTTGGGGTCGGCTTCCAGTATAATTGGATGCAGCTGAATATCAGTATTTTACATGGAGCGATGGACCCAGATACTATTTAGGTAAGGCTTGAAGAGAACCTTTGTTCTCTAGATCCAAGGATTTGGTCTGGGTGTTGATCTCAGTCAATGTGTTCAGTAAAGAAGTGAGTTTGGGCTTTTACTACGTATATACTTTTACATAGATACTTTGTGACTCGGAAACAAATGGCCATGCTCATCACACAAACGTTTGCTCGTATCAGGTTTCGAACACGGGACCCTAAGAACGTAAGGCAGCCTCACTACTGCTACGCCATTCGGATCAAACAAAACCTTTTCGGCTGTAACCTTTACTTTGGTTGACGTCACTAATTTTTCATAAAGTTAAAGTACAGTTAACCGAAAGTAACTGGTACCACTTTAATCATGACCTGAACCAGCCTAGTACGGAGTTTCAACAGAATGAAAGGCCAGTTTATATCGGTTTTGCTCCTACCAGTGTGGGGACTACCGTATTTCAGTAAAATAGTTTACATCCCCTCTGTTTGGTTGTGCATGCGATGCGTGCTAGCTAGCTGAATATATTTCATGTTATTCTTACATCAGTGTGTAAAATGATACCGCCTTAGACAAACGGAACGCACTTCACTTTTCACTTTATCCGACTTTTGAAGTTCTACGTATTTTCCCGTTCAATTTGGTTGTCATAAATAATTTGGGACATCAAGGTTTAAATTACCAGAGTCGTAAATACGGCCTTACAGCCTACATGCTTACTGCACGTTCCCAACTGTTTTTAAATGTATTTAGTAGTATAATGGTCTGGGGCTTAGCTACCGCTGTATGAGCCGTATCTCTGATACGAGGCCTCGAGATCTCTGATGAGTAAAAAAATCACAAAATCTTTACACAATCTCAAATATTCTCCATGATAAAAGATAAAATTAAAATAAAACTATCACGGTCCAGAAAGCTACAATACAATTGTCAGGATGCTATTTTCTTGGCAAAAGTGACTTGTTCCGTTTTGTCGTTTGTTCCGTCGCCACCGCGGACAAATTCCACAAGAACGCACCAAGCATCGTGAAAGTGAAATGTTACTAACGTAGTTTTAAGTTACACTAACAAAAATTGTTATTACTATAGACTTATGTAAATTTAGGTTAAGGTATTTATCTGTGGGTCTTTGTTACCTGAAATAAATGGTTTATAATTATTATTAATGATTTTCTCCTCTTGTCGAGCTTGGCACTCGGCTTGAATGTGGCAAAGTGTCCCCAAAAAAGTCGATACTTGGCCCTACTAGGACTACCTACGTTACTGATTACTTCGATCCAAGAATAACAGAATACCAACCCTCTCAGTAATCGGCTTTCCTTCCAGGAGGTACTGCAGCTTGTTTTTCTGGCACGGAGAGAGAATCTTGTCGATATTGTTGACGAGCTCTTTGAGTTGTGGTCTCATGTGGGCTTGTCCGTCCCTCTTGCCATTCGTCCAGCCGCGGGAGTATTGGAAGGTCTGCGCCGTCACTGAGGCCAGGGTCACGAAGATGAGGAGTAGGGTCACGTTGGCGGACATTGTGGTGGCTGGAACAAGAGAATAAGGATTTCGAGTTAATCGGGCAAGCGTAAACTGTCTTCCGGGGCACCTTCATGTAGGTACCGTCAAGTAATGAATAATGTCAGACGTGGTCATCATCATTTAGCTAGCCTTTCCCCAACATATTTTGGGGTCGTTACCGTTACGTTCCGCCGATTACGTTTACGTCTGTTGCCATTAATTGGTCATAAATCCACTGTGGCTGCTCCTGAGTTTCCTGATGGCAAAACTCAATAGCTCTTTGCCCGATCAGGGAATCAAACCCAGAAACTCATGCTCAGCAGTTGCGCTTGCGATCACTCGACCAACGAGGCAGTCTAATCAGCTTTATTTTCCCAATCAACCTTAAACCTAATGCCATAGTGATAAAGTTGAAAATCTATTAAAGATCGACAGATTGCAGTAGCTTGATACAGTACATAAGTATTATTTTTGCATACTGAAGGATCCTCTAGCCTTTTGCCCCAAGGGTAATTAAAATAAGGACACACGGGAAAAGAGGTAAGGACGACGAGGTAATTCCATTGATTCAATTGCAGGGAAAGGACCGATAATTGGGTTAATAAGTTAACCGGTTAGGGTTAAACTTATTACTCGTATGGGTTAACCATTTATTATTCTCTTTACATTGGTCGGTGATTTATAAACTTACATAAACTATGTAGTTTATAACTCACCAACCGAATGATAAGTGGAGATCGATATGTCTGATTTCAATAGTATTAGGAGACACCATTTTCATGGTATAGAAAGTCTGACAACCAGTCCTACCGGATATCGTGTTCCCCAGTACTAACTGGGTTTGGAATGTGAAGGTCAGATAGGCAGTCGCTCCACTCTACTGATATTCAGCTGTATCTGGTTAGACCAGAAGCTGACCACAACATATTTTGGGAAAAGGAGCAGCAGATGATGATAGTGACCTAAAAAGTTTTGGTGAATAAAAAGTTTACTATTGGATATTTCAATGGCCGGCTCAGCGATGAGCTATGTATTAAGTAAGGAATGAGTGAGCATATTTAGAGGAAGTTTGAAAGTTGCGCGAGTTACAGAAATGTTGAAAGGGAATCGAGTGTCATGGTATGGGCATGTGATGAGGAGGGACGAATCGCATCTGATTAGAAGAGTTAAGAATGTAAATGTTTATGGATCGAGAGGGAGAGAAACATCAAAGCAAAGATGCATCCATCTTTATTTTGGTCTCACCTGATTGTGTGAGAAATGTTATGAAAAAGGAGTAACTGATAGCGTAACGATTCTTTGGGGACTGCCAATAGGAAGAAAACTATCGTAATCTACTCCTTCAACTGCTACGGGTTGTGCCCCGCGCACGCCTAAGTGTTGCTACGCCGTCGTGGATCGGCTACGAGTGCTACGAAGCGTTAAGTGACGGTCACGCGAATTTCATGATTTTTATTCACCAAAAATTACTCACGTGCCTAAAGAATTTTTCACTTCAAAAACTTGTTGCACCGACCGCTAGTAACATGGAACAAGGCCATGAAGATGATGATGATGGCTCAGCGACAAGAGTAGAAAACCCAACCGTATTGGCTTTTATTAAGCATTATTTTAAGTGTCGGTGTGTCACGTACAGTGTGTAAATGTCACAGTAAAATTGTCAAACACGTTAGATTGTAATCTCTCTAGCGAGGTTGTAAACTCTCGAAATATTGTCAACTGTCGCACTATTTTTCGGTAGACTGTAATCTATCGAAGTAAAACCGTGATATTGTGAAATGCATGCGACGGAAGTATCTCTGCCCCCATAATCGGGACTTGGGGCACCTCCACGTTAGGTTAGTTAGGTTTGACAATATTTCGAGAGTTTACAATCTCTCTAGTTATTTTACAATCTAACGAGTTTGACAATTTTACGGTGACATAAACACACATTAGATTCGTCAGATATAAATAACCAAAGAGTTCGGTGCGTACTAATTACTCGACTTCATTACGTGAAGTGTGAGCCGAATGGCGTAGTGGTGGTGAGGCTGTCTTATTATACATTCTTAGGGTTCTGGGTTCGAATCCCGGTAGAAGCAAATTCTTGTGTGAAGAGCATGGATATTTGTTTCCGAGTCATGGATGTTTATATGTATAATAAATAATAACTGTGTATTTACAAACAAAAAAGTATATATGTAGTATATCAACTATCTGGTGTCCACGACACAAGCCTTGCTTAGTGTGGCACTAGATGGCGCTGTGCGTTAATGTCCAGCGGTAAAAAAAAATGTTCTCATTAATTTATTCAAAGAATAAAATAACCTCTTTGAAATCATTTCACTGCAAACCACTGGACTAGACTATTTTGCAGTTGACAGCTGCCAACTGATTTTATGGAAGCCATTTTAAATCCGTATTCGTTTCGTTTTATTGAATGTTTTAATGACAGCTTTTGTTTGATTGAACTCAGGCTCTTGTTACCAGTAATAAGATTCCAATACTTCTTATTGGAACCTTATTACTGGTTACAAGAGTCTGAATTTCAAGATCTACACATACAAAACTGCAGTGCAAGTACGTAGGATTCGATAGTCCTCGATTAGATAAATTTGACAGTTATTCTCGATAAACTAAGTTTTTTTTATCGTGAATAACTGTCAAATTTATCTAATCGAGTCCTATCGAATCCTACGTACTTGCACTGCTGTCTCGTTGGTCTAGTGGTTGGTATCGTGACTGCTAAGCTCGATCCTGGGTTCGATTCCAGAGTCGGCAAATCGTTATTGGATTTTTCCATCAAGAATTTCTCAGTGGCAGCCACGGCATCTGGATTTGTGCCCAATTGACAGCAATAGGTTTGCCTCCTATGTTGGTGTACTATTAGATACACCTCTGCCTAACCCTTCAGTAGGCTTGATGAAACTGTCACTTAAGGGGCCGGCGGAGCATGCATTTTCATACAAACGCAATACCAAAATAATATGAAAACCAATATATATACTTATGGTAGTGTGTATATATTTCGATTGGATTACAGAATATCTATGTTCCCAAACAAATATTTCGAAAGGACAATGATATAAAGGCGAGATAATAATATGAGGAATTTAAAATTTCTATAGAAAATTTAAATTTCTCATAACTCTTGTTTAAATCAGTGTCCATTCAAAATATGTGTTTGGGAACCTATATATTCTGTAATCCAATCGAAATAAATACACACTACCTTAAAAAATGTTTGATTTACAAATTATTTTGGTATTACGTTTGTATGAAAAATGCATGCTCCGCAGGCCTCTTAAATAATAATTGTGCGTACTTTCAAAAGATTTTAAAGTCGTACTTCCCGTTCGTATTTAATTGTGCGATCTTTTGTGGATTACAGCGGATGCTGGATCGGATAAGGGGTGGACTCAAGAAAATCTTTGAGGTATCGTTACTGACAGAAACCTTTTCTTAAAATATTTTTTGAACTGACGAGGCTGACTGAAAAGCTATATTTTAAAAAATCCACAAATTTAGACTATAGTACCTGGATGACCGAGCGTTGCGTGGGTGAAAACAGTGAAAACGAATTTTCCCAGATATGAGACCTGCTAGCCGCCCTTTAATACTTTCATCGAAATCGTTAAAACCGTTCTCGAGAATATAATACACATACTAGCTTACCCCCAAACGTACTGCCGTAAAGTTATGGTATAAAAAACTTTTTTGCAAAAAATAAAACCGACTTCACACAAAAAAGTGAAAAATAACTTTAGCTTCAGAAGTCGGTGACCTTTATTTGATTGATTTAGTTTTTTTGTCACCGACTTCTGAAGCTAAAGTTATTTTTCACTTTTTTGTGTGAAGTCGGTTTTATTTTTTGCAAAAAAGTTTTTATTTTTCACTTTTTAGTGGTTCACATGTGCATACCCTTTCACAGCGTACCAGCATGATTTTTTGTTATGAACTGGTGTAAACAATAGACAGACATGAGATTTCAGCAATCCCAGTAAGAGACACACATTTGCTACATTTAATGAGGAGTTCCGTTGCCTTTCTCCGAAGTTTTTCATCTAATCTTTACCCAATTTAAATGGGATCACTCCGAGAAAGTAGTCTTTCTAAAACTACCCAAATCGCTTCTGGTGTGCCTATAAAATTTGAAAAGTTCTCTCTATTTCTCCAGGATCCCATTATCAGGATCCTGACTTGATGATTATGGGACCTTCTGGGAAGTATACCCTTTCAAACAATTAAAAAACAAATTCGGTCCAGTCATCTTCGAGTAATCGGGGAACATTGAATTGAGAACCTTCTCCTTTTTGAAGTCGGTTAATAACGACGTTATGGTACGTGACCCAAATATCCGGATAGCCTTTAAAAGATTTGGCCGAGTATCGTTAATTTGCTTCTAAGAATTGAAGAGCTCCGTTCCTTTGTCATGGATCCCATAATCAGAACCTAACCAAATTCTCATCAAACTACCCTTGAAGTACCCTTGCCAATAAAATAAAAAAACAATACATGTCAAGGTAATAGGCTTATCCCCAATAAATGGAACTTAATACACCTAACTGTCGAAATCTGGGAATATTGTACACATCTGCGTACCCCCTCAGAGCATACAGGCGTGATGTTACGTCATGATGCTGTATAAACAATAAACATTCAAGTGATTGCAGCAGTTACTGCAGATTTGCCGTGTATTTTTGAAGAGTTCCATTGTATATCTCCGAAGATCCGGATCAGATCTTCAGCAAATTAAAATATAACCACACGGGAAGCACCAGCTTTCAAATTAAAAAAGAATCATCAAACTCGGTTCACCCAGTCGAAAGTACTGAGGTAACAAACACTGTCGAAATCTGGGTGTACTGTACACATCTGCGTACCCCCTCAGAGCATACAGGCGTGATATTACGTCATGATGTTGTATAAACAATAAACCTACAAGCGATAACAGCAATCACTGCAGATTTGCCGTACATTTTTGAGGAGTTCCATTGTATATCTCCGAAGACCAGCATCAGATCTTCAGCAAATTAAAATGGGACCACATGGGAAGCACCAGCTTTCAAATAAAAAAAGAATCATCAAAATCGGTCCACTCAGTCGAAAGTTATGAGGTAACAAACACAAAAAAAAAAAAAAAAAAAAAAAAATACATACAGACGAATTGATAACCTCCTCTTTTTGGAAGTCGGTTAAAAATAGCCTATGACTTATTCTTTGCCCTAACAAAAAACACGAAAAAAAACATAATAAAAATCGGTCAAGCCGGTCAAGTCGTTTCGAAGTTCGAAAACAAACAATGTGACACGAGATTTTTAAATATTAGATTGTTCATTAAATAGAATATGATATGCTGAAAAAAAAATACCCAATGACACTTCCCGATTCAGCAAAGTGAACCTAAAGTCCACATCCTACGCATTTGCTCTCGAGACCAGCTGATGAACAAGTCATAATAAATAAAACTCCTATCCGATCTCCTATCTTGTGATAACTGATAAAGGAAAAGCAGCTTTAAAATAACGAATGAATTGAACCAACAAACGTTGCGGGCTATTCAACGCATAAAGTAGAATATCTATTGCATGCTATTTCACAGACCATAGACGCAATACTGGCTGGAAAAATCTACTACAGCATTGAGTAAAGTGCATATTGCCTTGATACTTATTAAGGTATTTGAAACCTTGAAGCAAGAAGTAATAGGTTGAAATTTAAATGACGGGAACGAGTATTCCAATTTTATGGATTGGTTTTTTGTAAGTTTTTAGAGACTGGCATTTTAAGACGGCCTTATGAAGAGACGTAAATGATGCGACGTTTAACATTTTTATACGAGTAAAATAGCTTTACAGTAGGTGTCCTTATTTGTGTAGAAAACGTAGACCCAAAAGTCCTAGTGATGACTACTGAAGAGCTTTGAGCCACTGACTACCAAAGATGGACAAATGACAGCCGGGACCAACAGCTTAACGTGCTTTCCGAGGCACAGAGGAAACTCGGAATGTAAGTGATAACTAACCAAACCAAACCAACCTAGGCAAGCACGGCTTAACCTAACTAAAGAGTCTACTGACTACTGACTCGAGACTACTGACGATGCATTTATAGAAAAAAAAAATTGAAGTGTCTGTAATTTGTCCATTTCATACCCATTCAACCTCTGCCTACTCCTACGGGCAATACAGGCGTGATGTTATGTTATTTTGAAGGTTTATTGATATACAGTCAACAAAAGATTCAGGTATGCAGGTTAGCAATCTTCTTACTACTACTACAAATGCGTAATGGTTATAATCGATCTGTTTGCAATTTCATCCAAATCCGTTCAGTAGTTTCTGCGTGATAGAATAACAATAATCGAGAGTTTGAGTTTTCAGTTTTTGAGTTTGCTTCTCGCGTTTGTTTATCAACAAAAATATTTCCTCAGTCACCTGATATTATGAGGGCGTTTCTTTTTCAAGAATTATGGCTTTTCTTACAAGTTGTTACCACGTCGCCACCTGTTCTATGGCGGCATCTCTTCAATTTGTTGTTAATCCAATTTACATGAAAGTTAGGGCGCTGTTTTCTTGTTAAAACATAACGTAACTTCACGCCTGTATCCTCTGAAAGGATGGGCAGAAGTGATTTACCATCCCGGTAATTTGTAAGTCCCATAAAAGGTCGAGCCTATTCCCTGTAAAATGTACTTCAACTTAATTCAAGTTGCACAACTGACTTCCACTTTGAGGGATTTACAGAGTATGCATTCATAATTACATGAAGTAGTACAATAATTGCTGGGTGAATTGTGATTCACCCAGCTTTCTGCTAGGAGAGCAGCGGCTCTCCTAGCTAGATTGCTGAGGAATCTGTATTTAGGGGACACAGTATTTCGACTCCCTACTTTCGTTGCTTATAATATTAACAAAACAAAACACCAAAGTCTAAATCATAAAACAAATTAGAACGATGAGTGCCGGTGCCGCGGTGTGGTAAATCAAGTGAGTATGTGTTTCTGTGAGTGTGAATGTGTGTGTGTATGAATTTGATTATTAAGGAATAGTGATACTTTCATGTAAGTGTCACTAAGTACTGTTCAGTCTCGTCGTCCATGGAGTTTCTTGCCCGTTCTTCTCCATAGAGATCTACGCTAGAGAATGGGCAACTACAGTACTTTCACAGTTTTTATGTCTTGTGACTGGGACTGTAGCTACATTAAATGTTCATTTTTGTTTCTACAATTCAAAAGTGCCTGTAACTGGCCTACTTGAAATAAATGCTTTGATTTTGATTTTGATTTCGTAGGTTCTCGTTTAGGAGGAATGTACGAAGGGCAAGTTTGCATTTGCTGTGTGGTAAATTGTAGATGTATAAGGACGCGTTAATTTTATTGTACAAGCAAGGGCCAAGATAGTAGAGAAATCACGTTACTTGACTTGTATATCGAAACTGTTCAGTATCATTTATTGCAACCTCTAGCTAGATATATGAACGTGGTAATCCATCGATGGAAAAGAAGATTGATTTTTCGTATTGTAAAGAGCCGTTGAGGAGCTTGTTGCGAAATTATAACATTTCTATATAACCTAGCAACAAGCGACATAATATTCCTCCGTGCCTCGGAAAGCACTTAAAGTCATTGTTCCGGCTGTTATTTGTAGATTTTTGACAGCAGTTACAGGTAGTCAGTGGTCCGAACGTCTGACAACCAGCTTTACCAAGGGGTATCCAATTACCCAATACTAAATGAG
The DNA here is from genome assembly GCA_950022955.1 of Xestia ashworthii. Taxonomy (NCBI): domain Eukaryota; kingdom Metazoa; phylum Arthropoda; class Insecta; order Lepidoptera; family Noctuidae; genus Xestia; species Xestia ashworthii. Next base: position 11,268,478 of record OX465570.1, on the reverse strand, counting down.
TTGCGCAGGTCAGTTAGGCAGTCGCTCCATGTAAAATTCTGATATTCAGCTGCATCCGGTTAGACTGGAAGCCGACACCAACATAGTTGGAAAAAGGCTAAGCAGATGATGATATTTTAAAAAAGCTGTAATTGGTGTGCAATAAAGTATTATCTATCTATCTACTCTATGACCCCCAGTTCAAATAATCCTATAAACAAAAATAATAAAACGCTACAAAAAGTTTTTTTGATTTATTTCCAATAATAATTTGCATGTTGTATTCCTCTGGGCTAACAACACTAACTTGATTAATGAAACAGTATAGATATGTACATGTTTTAAGCATTAAGTTATTTCAGTATTAATCTAGAATTCTAGACAGACTTGTCGTGGTTGAAAGCGCGGGACTTTAGCGTTCTAAGGTTCGATCCCTTGAGGGAGGGGGGAGACGTGGTTGAAAAGGGGTTGAAGTAAAATTCTTTCAACACAAACATTAAAATTTAGGTTGGCGCAGTGGCTGAGCGCTTGGCTGCTGCCGAGTATCGCGAGTTCAATTCCCGCACGGAACAAATATTTGGTCTCGGTCAGATGGCAAAAAGCTCGTTTTAAATTCCATTTAATAGGTAACATCGGACTTTAAGTGATTGTGCACTATTGTTAATCTGTGTTTTGCTTGTTTTTTATGCCCATAACCAGTGTAAACAGTTGTTGGTTAACCAATAAATAAAATAATATAAATAAACGTAACTGACATAATATGGTTGTCTATTTGGTACACCATGCCTACCCCTCGAGAATCTAGGCTCATTAGCACTCCTGTTCCAAAACCAAGGTATATACAATTTTGTTGCTTATGACATGACCTACTAACATCAATTAGAACCACCCCTAAAATAAAAGACAAAGTATTAATAAATTGTTTATCGATTTGTATATTGTTCTAATTGAACGAAACTTGAACATTAACTACCGATACCTTAGTAAAATACAAATATTACCAAACATTTACAGGCGAGATGTTATCATCTTGCGCCTGTAATACCACCCAAAGCAGACTGAGGTATGCCTTAGAGTACTCCTAAACAACCGTTCACTATCCTGCACTTATGTTCACCGAAAAGATAACAGTCTGATTATCTAAAACCAGCTGTCACTGTGACATGTAATACAAAAATGTGTTTTAAACAGCTGTTTTTAGATAACCAGAGCGTCATCTTTTGGTGAATATTAGTGGTGGGCGTTGCGACAACGAACCGTTTTGTGTTCCGCGACGATGAAACCGTTTTACGTCCTGGGTTCAAACAGTTTTCGTTGTACAAACCAGTCTTCGAACTACTTGGTGCCATTTTTTATTTTACACCTATGAAAATACAGTCGAGAACGCAATGATTCAACTATCTTTGTCACTAGAGTCACTCGTCGCGTCGTTCCGCGTTCGTTTACAAAACAGTCCTTACGATAGTTGTATGAAACTGCAACTATTTCACTCGATGAAAACGCATTTCAACGAACAACGTTACTATCGACGACGTTGCATATGTTTCTTCCTTTGAGCCGTCTTCAAACCAGTTGCAACGACGACCGTTTTCTGCAACCGTTTTCGTCGTCGGGAAAACGGTTGCGTTTCGTCCGTCGAATATTCGACAACGACCCACCACTAGTAAACATGGACCTTACAAGGCGATGATGGTAAGCAAGATATACAAGTAAAACAATGATGAAACTGTCATCATAACTGTATACTGGTACTTGTCAAAAATTTGAATCCTCGCGAGCCTTATCAACTCGTGGAGAATCTTGACACCGCGATTCAGAAATTTCCATAAACCGAAAAACGACATCTATCGGTTTTAAACTAAACAAATATTTCCAACAACACCCACGTTTTGCCAGTTATGATTTAGACCTATGTAATAAGGGGCGAGCCAATTGCTAGTATTGTTGAAACAAATAAGTAAATATAGATAGGTACTCAAGAAATGTAAACCTAACCTAACCTTAATACAACATTAATTCAAAAACTTTTACTTGATAACAAACACATTATTTGTCATTTCATCATTATACAACAACAAGTTTAACAAATAATTCACTTAGCAAAATAATTATCCGATAAACTTTTATTTAACGTATTACTTGACAAACAATTCATTATTTTTTCATTTTATATCATAAAACAACGTTAAGAATAAACACATTACACATATTGATTGTGCCATTCCGAAAAAAAATATGAAATAAATGAATTTGGTTTTCTATCAGTACATGTGATAGAAATGAATCTCTGCAGAACCGACTCCACGTAGTCTTTTCCCTTAGAGCGTAATTTAAACCCTTGTAGGCGCGGAGGGGCGAGCCGGCCCGCGAGCTGAGGAGCAGGTGGCTTTAACACTCGCCACCCACCACCGCAGCTTTGTCTTGCTGGCCGGCTGAAGGCGGCCAGAAAACCCTCTGCGGCGATAAGCTCGCGTGTGACCGCCGGAGCCCTGCAGCGCGAGAGCCGTGACAGAAACCATGCCAACTGCATGTTGCATGTCTGATGCTTGCTGCTTGCTTGTTGCATGCATGCTGCATGCTTGTGGCATGCTTTCTGGTTGCTTGCTGTATGCATGCTGCTTGCTTGCGGCATGCTTTCTGCTTGCTTGCTGCATGCTTGCGGCTTGCTTCCTGCCTTCTTGCTGATTGCTTGCTGCATGCATGGAGTATGCTTGTTTGCATGATGTGAAAAACTATGCATTTCCTAAACTTTTTCTTAAACAAGAGTAAAAAAAGAATATTGGCCTATAAATTATTTTGTAGAAACGTGATTTATCCAAATGTATCTAAATAAGAAATTAAAAATGTAAAAATGATTAAGTATCATCTGATGCATTTGATAAAAGAAGTATTTGCCAAATGAATGTTTGTAAAACGCTTTATTTTTAAAATAAAACATTTGCGGAATAAGTTGTTTGCGAAATAAATAGTATACGAAACATTAGTTATAAAATGAAAATTTGTCAATGGAGTTTTGGCGAAACTTTAGTGAACCGTCATAATCTTGTGTAGACGAGAGTATGATCTGTCTGATCCCCTGTCCAAATTAGTTGCCAGACAAATTTGTCACTATTCGGAAATATGCGAGCCAATCAAGGGCTAAATTCAGAAGTCCTTATATTCTGTACCTATCTATAATAGGTACTTACTCTGTGTATTTATAATGCTGTATCAAGATTGTACTCTGCGTGCATATAATAATATGTCGATACAACATAATTTATCAGGTCGGAAAAAGTTATTTTTTTATTTCACTAAACACAACGAGGTATCGTATTACCCAGTATGAACTGGGTTGTGGAAGTCAGATAGGCAGACGCTCCATATAAAATACTGTATTCAGCTGCATCCGGTAAGACCGACATCCGACCGCAACATAGTTGAGAAAAGGCTAGGCAGATGATGATGATGTACAATCACATCACAACCAATAAAAAAGCTACAATACAATATTCCTGATTGACATCTACTAGAAGTGAATCCATGCATGTCATACAAAGACAATCAAATTAAACTTAAAAATTGTGAGCTTTTCCAACAATTATGAATAAGTGTTATTAAGTTATCCCATCAGGAATTTCTCATTAGCAGCCACGGAGTTTGAACTTGTGCCCGGTTGATGGCAATAGGATCGCCCCTATTACATTGGGACTTAAAGATAACTGGCGAAATGTGAGTGTAGAAATGGGTACACCTCTGCCTAACGCTTCAGGGATTAAAGGCGTGATGTATCTAGGCTTTACTTAGGAAGAATATTTCATTTTAGGCCTTAGAAGGTAAGGCTTTCGTCCATCTTATTTTTTTCATGACTGAACTCTGTGCAGTTACTAATCTCTCCAGCTGTAAATCTGTCCAGTTGCTACGGAGGCACTTCGTCGTCAAAGGTGAAAAGTCATGACGATCTGCTCATAATTGCATGTGAGAAGTTAACTTGTTCCTAGACGGACAGACAAACGACATTTGTCAGCGTACGAAGCTAACGTTTCATCAAGGATTTCAGCAGTAAAACTTATGTAGGCTAAAGCTTGGGCTAGTACTAATATTATGGAGAAACTTGTGGATGCAAGTCTTACAGACTTACTTCTATTTGGGAATCTGTAGTCATTTTGACATTAACACATTAGTTAAAAAATGGCGGCAGACCGATTCGGTCGGGCGAGGGGCAGGTGAAATTTCCATACATTGGCTTCAAACAAAATTTTCATAGATAGTGCTGCCATCTGTGTGGTTGAGATCAACTTTTCAACTGTTTGACAACTTACAACTGTTATAACATGCTTATGAAGAGAACAGCTATTTTAGTCAACATGTCAGTGAAGTAGATAGCCTAGCGGTGACAGCGACCGCCCTGTAAACTACAGTTCACACGTTCGAATCCTAACGGCGCCGTCTTACAGCTTGGGTATACAGTTTTAAAAACGAAAACCACAGTTTCGCATCTATCTTGTAATATAGTTTATCTATGCGTACTCCTTTGTCCATACTAGTCTGTTTTATAAGAGTAGTTACAGTGTTTCTGTGAAACCCACAAGTGACGACACCAATGAATAATTAAAAAATACTATTAGGTACTCGTATTTCTAAAACGTCAACAACAACCGGTTATTGTTTCAAATACCAACTCGGTCACGTTTATAATCTACGCCCGGTGGTTAGCTACCACCAAAATCTAATTGATGTTTACCCATTTACGTAACCTAAAAACTACCACTTTCGATCTCGATAAAGAGACGTCCTATATATGAGGGTAGTAGAACTAGTATCACTACATATTTTAAACAAAGTATCCCGCCGCGTCTGTCTGTCCCTATGTATGTGTCACCGTAAAATTGTCAAACACGTTATATTACAATATAACGTGTGTCTCTCTAGCGATATTGTAAAGTCTCGAATTATTGTCAACTGAGCATACGGAAGTATCTCTGCCCCCATATTTGGGACTTGGGGCACCCCCCCGTTACGTTAGTTAGGTTCCTTTAAACCCTGCACTCGGAAATAGGGGCCCCGCGAAGCGGGGCTCCGTCGACTACGCTTTTTAGGGGAATATAAAGTGTTTTAAGGTTAGGTTATATTAATCGATATTTCTCAGGAATGGTACAGTATCTTTTCATGAGAGTGGTACCACTGGGCAAGGGGGACCCCTCTTTCCCTCCACTCCACGTGTGTTGAGTACCATCGCATGCATTTCACGAAAAACAATGCGTTTTATTGTAAGCAGTATGTTCGTTTGACAATAATTCGAGAGTTTACAATATCGCTAGAGATATTACAATATAACGTTTTTGACAATTTTACGGTGACATATGCATATATCTTTAAAACTACGCAACGGATTTTGATGCGGGTTTTTTTAATAGATAGAGTGATTCAAGAGGGAGGTTTTAGTATAAAATTTTACGCGGACGAAGCCGCGGCATCGGCTAGTTTCAGTAATAAAATAAAGTTTCACTTCAAAAGGTGATTATTGGTTTGGAAATCGACTAAATGTGCAATGTAACATGATATGTTACTGCTAACCATATAATTCTGACCTACAAAACACCAATTTGGAGACACGCGGTAAAGTAAAAACAGTGGTAATACAGGGTGTAATCAGAATCATTACGAAGCCGTCAACCAAGCATTCTGAACATCAGACCACAGATCAGACTAAGTAACTTTACACGCAAAAATCTTGCTAGGAAACTTTTTTTTTGGGTGAAAATTCATGTTTTGTGGTAGAACTCAATGCAACGCACTCAAAACATTGTGCTGATGGATTGTTTGAATAGAACGGGATCGTGGAGGGATTTAAAGTAAAAACGTTACATAAAACTTACAATTTAAAAAATTGTCATAAAGTGGGAACTTTGACACCCAATATCATCCGTAACAAAAAAGTATGACAATGACGGGGAGATCAAGTGCCTATCGGCTTCGTTATGGCGACTAGATGAGCTAAATTAGCAACTCTATTTGTGGTGGTTCAAACTTCGTTTGAAATGTTGTTAGAATAAAGTTCTAATCAGCTTGCACTACGAAGTGGTTGTTACGTCAGTTACTGTGGGCCAAATAGTGCGAAATGAGTGGTTTCGATCGATTTACAAAAAATGTACTGATTGGACTAAAAAACTAAAACACTATAATGCTTATATATTGCTTGTAGAATTATTTGCCAAAAAATCAGAATGATCGTATGCATAATGTATATTATTTTGTTTTTTTTGGTTGAAAGAAATTTTTAGAGATAAGTTCGTGATTTTTTTTATCGTTTCAAATTAATTGTATTATGTTTTCAAAACACTATCATACTAGCATATATCCTGAACAATATCATATATTTTTCTGGTTTTGTTTATACATATAATAGCAGTGAATCATATACTTTTAGTAATTATAAAACTCGCGTTTAGCTAATGTAATCGCCTTAGGAGGTTTTTTCACCCTTATTACTCTCTCAGACCGCAGAAGAGTTTGGTAGACAAAAGAGAGGATATACATAGCAGCCAGCGGAACAGGAGATGACGATGCTAGCTCTGAAAACGCTTGCTGTAAACCTGTCAACTTCATATCTGAAGAAACGAAAGACAATAAGAAAATAGACAATTAAACGAGACATTACAATGTAGTTAATTCCAGGAAGGAACAGAGGGTGCAGACACAACACAATCGATGTCTAAGTTACCGTAGATTTTCATTAAGTTGAGCTAAAGTAGAACAGTTACAAGTACAACGAGACGATTGTTTACATAACATCTTTTGTCACACAATGATTTTGAAATAAAAATCCAATAGTTTTCGATAATCTAACTGACGGACTAAACAGAATTATGTTTTTGTAACACAGTTGTCATCCCTATTTTCTTCTGGACATCCAAGGAGCAACGAAGTGATCAAATTTCCGAGAATTGAACCGAGGAGAGAACAGGCGACGGTATCACGAACACTATGAATGTTGTGTAGGTAGCTTTTTTTTATTAGCTCGGGCAATTCTAGCCCCTAATGTGCCGTTTGGAATGCGAACTGTTTGCTATGAAATGTCTTGGTGGGTATCGTGACGTCATTAAGGCCGATTTTGGAATATGTTCTTTAGTCAACTCTTTCTAGACTTTTCTTGGCACATTTATTAATTTCAATATGTAGTTATGTGGTCTCAGTGGTTCAGATCCTTGACTCTCATGCTCGAAGTTGACGGTTCACGTCCGAATGAATTTCAATGTCGCTATTTTCCAATTCAGATATTTATTTTCGACATCGGTGAAGAAAAACATCGTGAGGAAACCAGGAACTATTAAGAGGCCTGCGGAGCATGCGTTTTTCATACAAACGTATTGTAAATCAAACATATCCAAAATAATTTGTAAATCAAACATATTCTGACGGTAGTGTGTATTTATTTCGATTGGATTACAGAATATATAGGTTTCCACAAACATTTTTTGAATGGACACTGATTTAAACAAGAGTTATGAGAAAAATAAATTTTCTACAGAAATTTTAAATTCCCCATATCTCGTCTTTATATCACTGTCCTTTCAAAATATTTATTTGTGAACATGGATATTCTGTAATCCAATCGACATATATACACACTACTTTAAAAATATGTTTGATTTTCATATTATTTTGGTATTACGTTTGTATGAAAAACGCATGCTTCGCCGGCCCCTTAAAGTAACACAATATAACATGGCAGAGGTGTTCCTAATTATAGTCAACCACATTTCGTCAGTTCTGTTTAATAATCAACCACATTTCATCAGTTCTGTTTAATAATCAACCACATTTCGTCAGTTCTGTTTAATAATCAACCACATTTCGTCAGTTCTGATTAATTCCCATGTAATAGGGGGCAAGCTTATTGCCAACAACTGAGCACAAATCCAGACTCCGTGGGTGCTACTGAGTAATTTCTGACGGAATATCCTAATAACGCTTTGCCCGACCCAGAATTCGAACCCACGGCATCATGCTCAGCAGTTGCACTTGCGACCACTGAACCAACGAAGCAGTCTACTTATCACTTATCACTTAATACTTATCATGTATGAGCAAAAACTTTGTATTTTGTAAAGTATGTTTGTAACGAATAATCTCAAAAACTACTGGACCGATTTGAAAAATTCTTTCACCGTTGGGAAGCTACACTATCCCCGGGTGACATAGGCTATTTTTTATCCCTGTATTCCTACTGGAACGGGGACTATGCTGGTGAAACTGTGTGACGTCCGCTAGTAAATGCATTAAGTCGAAATTTGCTAATCCACCTTTAGCAAGCGTGGTGAATGGTGATCAATGCCCAATTCTTCATCTTTTGCCTCTCTAAAAGTGAGTAGACTTTTCTCCAATGGTGAAACAAAAACAGCCCGGTTCTATTGGAAATAATTGCAAATATAGGGGTCCTTCGACAATTACACCAAAAAGGAAGACACTTTTTTAGAATTATGTTTTTTCAATAAAAAATTATGGTTGAAAATGGTTTGGAATGGCCATTTTGTTTCCTACGCAGTCTCTACTAAACTATCCAACCGTTTATATTTTATTGACATAAGAAACTTGTTACAAAAAATAGGAACTTACCTAGAGTAATTTTCAAAACAAAAACTACCTTGGGGCTCAGCTATAGTACAATATTATAATAACCAACACACATTGTAAGTACTCAGGTATGCAGAATAATCTGTCCAAAGTCTGGTCAGAGACAAACTTCCTGTTGTAAATGACCACTCCAATCTACACATAACTTTTAGTGATGTACAAGAATATTAGATTTAGTGCTAATGTTAAAAGTTTACCCGACGTTTGGAGTTAGTTTAGTTATGACGTATCTAGATATACGAACGCGGAGAAAGCAGAAGGAGTATGCAACTGTCATCATCATGCCTAGCCTTTTCCCAACTATGTTGGGGTCGGACCAGTCTTACCAAGGGGTATCGTACCTATGAAGGGGTACGATACCCCTTGGTAAGACTGGTTGTCAGGCTTTTTGGGCCACTGACTACCTGTTACAACAGAGATCTACAAATGACAGCCGGGACCAACTGATTAACGTGCTTTCCGAGCCACGAAGGAAACCCGGTATGTAATGGGTGGTCACCCATCCACAGACCAACCTAGGCAACCATGGCTTAACCTAAAGATCGACTCGAGTGGCTGTTATTATTTAGCTCCAAGCTCGAGTATGCACGGATAGTAAATAGTTGACGTTTTGTAGTCTGTCTGCATGGTAACACTTTCACGTCCTCTGGTGATGCGACGTGCGACAACGACTAGCATCAATTGACACGCGCGTGTGTTACTGGTTTTCATCGCGTGAATACACAGACACGTACAGATGACATGCAGCCCATCAAGCTACCCGAACTGTCAAATTTTCCTAATCAAACTTGAACCCAATGCTTTGGCGATAAAGTTGAAAATCTGGGGACTTCGTGAGCATCTAGCTGCCTACCGTTGCAATCACTCGTGTCGCGTGAGTTTGTAAGTCGTGGTTAAGCCTTAAAAGGTATAAGTTTGCGTATACGTTCAAGACAGTGAAACACTTATTTGTATACTTTAAATTAACGAAAGTTGTTTGTTGTTTTCTCAGTTTATGTCGCTGAGATTGGGATGTAAATATTTAAATGAGTTTTTGTTACGTTTGGAATGCAATGTGTTTGTTTTTTTTTCGGTGTAATCTGCAATATTTATGTTGTAATTTAAATTCCTCTCATCTTTATCATCGTGTTCCTGCCCTTGCTCGTCCCATATGTCACTCTGGTTCGGTGAAACAACTTTTTTCCTCTTAACTTTAACTGAGAAAGGACTATTTTAACTATGAGATTAAATCTTCGTACTAAGTGGGTTGTGGAGGTCAGATAGGCAGTCGCTCCATGTAAAATACTGGTATTCAGCTGCATCCGGTTAGACTAGAAGCCGACCCCAACATAGTTGGGAAAAGGCTAGGCATATGAAGATGACTAAATCTTAGACTCTATAGTCCACTTATGTAGGTAATTGTTTATTATAATGTGTCCGACGTAAAATTATTTGAGTCAGATTACAACTCTGTGGATGCAACTTGCAGCTAATTTATTTTATGATAATTAATTTAGTTTATGACAATCTTCTAGTGTTATAAAATCATGAACTTGGATGCATTTTAAAGTTTACCGTCCAACAACAAGTTATGCGTAATTAATTGATTTTCCTTCTTCATTACTAATATTCAATTTATTTAATAAAAAACCGTTTATAAAAAAAAAATTAAAACAAAAAACCGCCAACAATTCAATCAGAACACAAAAATTCAAAATACGAAAGAAAAAGAACAACTCACCGTTTAATTACAGGTGGCCAATCAAAACCGTTGCTCGACGTCACACAACTCCACAGAATGGAATGTAATTTATAAAACAAATGGTGTTCCAAAATCAAAATGAGTTTGGTGAGATTCCTTCTAGACCGTTCGATTCCTTGGAAGGTATGGCTTGACTGTGGTCCTCAGTATTCCGTCGCCCCCTTTTATATGAACGGGGCGGTTATACAATGAGCGTAGGTTGGTAGCGTATTAATTTTGGCCGTGCATGTTTTACTCGTTGTATGTTTATGACTTTAGTAGTGTTGTTGCTGTGGTTTATTGGAAGGGGTGTTGAAAAGACGTTTGTGTGAAAAAATATGGTTATTTATTAGAAAACTCAGTTTATTTAAAAAAAAAAATGTTTTTGAACAACGTAATTTCAAATCAATATTTGGAATCTTAATTTTTAAATATGCCTAATATAAATTCTGGTTTTTCAATTATTCCTCAGACTTCTCACAAATTCTCGTGAAACCAGAAAAACAATAAAAACAAAATTGGGGAACTTCATAAGAAATTAAGCGCCATTTTTACCAAGATGTAAAGTTAGGCATTATTATGCATGATTTAGGAGCACAAAACCTCAACAGTAGAGTGTCCTTATCACTGAAAGGGTAGGGTCCCGCTGCTTTCCTTTTTACAGTACTCAGCACCTACGATATCTTGCTATTAAAAAAAAAATGTTATGTCATGAAATCTTTATTTCCAGATTTAAATCCACATAATTATTATATTACATTCACAAACAGACATTACCATAAATAAAACTATGAACGCCTACATTCGACTGAGTCTGGAATCTGAATGCAAAAACAGTAAACCGCCCAATCGCTACCTTCGAATGCCCAAAAAACACACAAGTGTACTTTTTCTATTAAACTTACATTATAATGAATAAAGGTCAATCACACGATTTACTATAAAATATGTGTAAACACTGCTTTTAAATCAGGTCCACTAATTGTTTATTTTTCCTTTGTCATAGTGGACAACGAACTTAAGCTTTAAATTGTATGTTAATGGATATGAATAAAGTGATGCAGCAGTAATTTTCAACGACCTAATTTTTAAGCGACCGCAACTTAATTTATGGTAGCTATTACTCTTGAACTTGTCAAACTATAATATTTCGTTGTAGTTTTATTATACTGTGGTTTACGGTTTAAATTGTAGCTTTTACTCTCAAGAATATTGTACCTAACGAATATAACCGACTTTTAACCTGTACATGCATAACACTTCCAAAAAGACATGTTCATCTCATAAAAAGGCAGTAAACTAATTCTCAACCGACGTGATAAGCAAAAAGAAGTCAATTTAAAATAATATTCTCTCGTTTTATGGGACCATTGTAGAACACGTCGCGAGTACGCGGTTAGCTTAGCACCGCGCGCCCAAACGTGAAATAATAAACTCGTATTAAATACTGATTCAACTCTTTCTACGCTCTATTTGGAAAGAAGGAAGGTGTAAAATTATTTTTTGTTTCCATAAATTTTCCATTGCAGGTTTATCAGAGAATATTAATTTTTTTGTTAAAGTCTGACAACCAGTCTTACCAAGGGGTATCGTATTACCCGGTACTAACTGGGTTGTGAAGGTCAGAAAGGCAGACGCTCCATTTTAAATACTGGTATTCAGCTGGTTCCGGTTAGACTGGAAGCCGACCCCAACCATATTGGAAAAAGGCTAAGCAGATGATGATGATGATTTACTTTTTCGTAAAACATAGTAAACTATGGGTACGTTAACTTACGCTGAAAAAGAATATTTACATAATACAAAAAGTACTTTAAAAATTAATTTACTTCTCAGACATTATCTAGGGCTGTCAAAACTAAACTATCTTCTTGTAAGCATCTATCTACCCACATTTTCATTTAAAAAAATACTGTCGTACAATTTATGCGAAGGTTGACGAGAAATGAATACCCCGCAAAAAAAAAGCTTTTGTTTTCCTTATTATTAATGCATTTTTGTTATAGATCAAGCGAAAAAGGAAAGGAAACAAAATATCTTAGAGAAATGTCTCGAACCTTCTGGGACTCTTAACCTGAAGCCTTTAATTTGAAGCCTTTCGACTGACAGTAAAATGAACGGAATGATTAACATTAATTTATTACGTTGAACGAATGATATAAATACGAATAAATCCGAGAACTTGGTCTTTAAGCTAATTTAAGCTTTAATTTTCCGCAAATTATCACGGTTTTGATTTATTTTTGTTTTGCGACACGCATCTTTTAGAAAAGTAATTTGATGATTTTAAAGTATGTATGTTTGACATTAAAACAACAGAGGTCATCTTTAAGTACGAATGGTACTTAGGTACTTCAACTGCTAGTAAGTCAGGAATGTCCGAGACCCAAGAAGTAGGTCTTAGGTCCATGTTCACCGAGAAGATAACAGTCTGATTATCTAAAACAGCTGTTTAAAACACATTTTTGTATGGGAACATGTCACATTGACAGCTGTTTTTCGATAATCAGGCTGTTATCTTCTCGGTGAACACGGACCTTAGTGGACTTACATTTCTGAAGTTTTAAAAGTCACCTCGCTAGGGTTTTAACCCACGTGAGTTAACTGACGTCTTAAGCACTCATTTGTGCGTACAAATGAATGCTTAGGAAGTGAGTTATTAAATCTGTTCACCTCTTAGAGAACCTACTTTTGGCCGTGGTTTCGTCTTTCCTGGTTATAAACCCGAGTCATGTTCTACCCGTATAGCAAACCTCATGCAAATCCATTCAGCCGTGAGGCGTAGGGAAAACGTAGGACACAAACAGACAAACAAAGTAACTTACGCATTTAAAATATTAATACGAATGGAAATTATACAGTTTCTTTGCGAAAATTATATGAATGATGCGTAGGTGACAAAATATGCACTTGTTTACTTCTCCTGTTTTGTTTTATTATTAAGTACTTAGTAGTCATTATTCATAGCTACAAAACATTTCAATTTTATATCTATAACATCTATCCTGAAATCACTGAATGGTTAAGCAGAGATTAGACTAATTGTACACGCACATTTCACCAGTTATGTTTAATGTGGATGCTCCAGGGTAGCCCACAATACGGGGCTGCGGGACTGTTGCGGGGGCTGCGGGACTGTTCGAAAGAGATACCGTGGCCCCGGAACATAAAGGCCGAGGAAGGAGCGTGGATGGGTTTTAGTCAGTAAAAGTCTGATACTCCCTACCACTCTGCCCAGAGCGGGCGGAGTCATTCGATGATTTCCCATCCGAAAAAAAAAGAAAAAAAAGGGTAGCCCACAATGAGTGTTTCATGAAAAAGTCATTCAATCGAGGTACATGAACTTGGAGGGTTGTATTGATGACTATAATTCTGTAACATACGCCTTACAACCAAAAACGCAAACAACATTCATACTCATAATATTTTAAACAACATACAAGCTAGCACTGGCCTGCAAATTGCAAAAAACGTAGGAAAATTTGAATTTCGCGGGCTACCTTGGAGCACCTACCCTAAGGGGCCGGCGGAGCATGCGTCGTTCACACAAACGAAATACCAAAATAATTTGTAAATCATACATATATTCTTAAGGTAGTGTGTATTTATTTCGATTGGTTTACAGAATATATATGTTCCCAAATATATATTTTGAAAGGACTGAATGATATAAAGACAAGATATGAGGAATTTAAAATTTCTATAGAAAATTTATTTTTTTCATAGCTCTTGTTTAAATCAATATCCAATCACAATTTATATTTGGGAAGCTAGATATTCTGTAATCCAGTCGAAATAAATACACACTACCTTAGGAATATGTTTAGTTTACAAATTATTTTGGTATTACGTTTGTACGGACTACGCATGCTCCGCAGGCCTCTTAAGACCCATATTAAAAAGCGAGCCTATTGCCATCAACCACAAATCAAGACACCGGCCTGCTACTGAGAATTCCTCATGAAAATACATTGCAGTAAATTTTAGAATCCAGCTCTAATGAGATGCCTTTTCTGTTTCCTAAAACAGGACAATTTGCATGATCACGGGAAATTGGGCCCTGCCAAAAATTAGGGTTACGACAATGTAGCCACAAGTTCTGAAATGATCCCTTAGTTTTGTTTTTCCATTTGTTTGTGACGAATATTTTCACAAATTTGAATTTTATTTTCGTATAATTTACTTTTATTTATCTTAACACTGTTTTTAATCAATTTTCATATTTTACGGTTATGATCATCCCCAAATAAGGCTAAAAAAACACGCGGGGCAGTCTTTGAGCCCTTTGTTTTCGGTGACTTCTCCCACTGTGGTCGGAACGGGAGGAAGTGTCATACTTGTACTGAGTAAAACCCATCCATGTTCCTTCCTCGCCCTATATTTTCCGGGGCCACGGTATCTCTTTCGAACAGTCCCGCAGCTCCGGTCAGCCCTGCCGATAGAAGTGAAAAGTAGTAGACGATCTGCTACGGCTTTCAGTTCCGCTACGGCCAGCCGTAGCGGCTACAAGTGCTACGAAAAGCGTACGTGACGGTCACACGAGTTCTATGATTTTTTTTCACTCAAAAAGTGTTCATTGCGCCTAAAGTTCTCACTTCAAAAGCAACTGCGACAGTACATTTTTGTCCTTCTGGGGATTGTATTTGGCTTGTAACAGGTTAGTTTTAAGAGGAACACATTGATTGGCCAATTGTAGCATTTGTATGAGAATGTATTAGAATTTTCAAGATTTCGAATATTCTGGGGCAGTAGGGTTGCCAACTAGTTACTCAAACAACAAATATTCAAGCTAACATTTTCAAATATATATTTAAACTTAGTCAGGTTGAAAATAATCATAACATTTATAAACTTACTAGCTTCTGCCCGCGACTTCGTACGCGGATCCTGTTGCTTATGCCAGCGACAACGGGTTCGTCAAAATCGAAGATCTGAAACGTCTGATGGATGTCGAATTCTAAGAGCCCGGGGAAAGGAAAATAACGGATCTTTCCCATCTGAGCAACACATACCTTTTGTTTCTTTTAGCCATTTAACAGCTTCACAAAAAGTACAATTTTGAACCATACCTCCGATGGCGGAATATGCGGCGTATTCAATCATAGGGGTATACGTAAATGCACTCCGTTCCTTATCAACCCAAGGAAGGTCGCCATGCCCTACGGCTATATCTTGAGACACATCCGATTCTTCAGACTATAGCGACATTCTGTTCAGACAATGTCGAAGTCGATCAGAATTCAAACGTTCGTTGCGCTCTTCTTCTGTCTCTTCATGCCGTACTCCAGTAATTCTTTCTCTCTCACTTTCTAACTGATTATGAACATTTTGTCGTGTGCGTGTTCGGGGCAATGTATGATAATCTCGAGCAGCAGTTAGTCGCGCTGAGTCGCGCATCACGTTCATCACTCGTTTCAAAAGACCTGCAGTTAGTAGATGTGCGAATACGCTGAGAACTCAAGCGCAATTCTCTATCCGTGAACGTCTCCGACTCGCGAGACAATGCATGACGTTCACGATCAGCAGTCAGTCGCGCATCTATTCTTCACTGGTCTCTATAGACCTGGATGTAGATGCGTAAATACGCTGAGAACACAGGCGTGCTTCGCGATCCGAAGAGGTTTCCAAGGAGCAAGTTGCAGCCTGATGTTCTCGAACAGCATCAAGTCTCTCCTGACGCTCGATTCTTGGGATCTGATGATCCTTTGGAACATTGGGAAAGATTTCTAAGCATGGTTATAGTTTTGTTGTGAAGATACCTGATCAACTAAAATCTTAGTAACTGCTCCCCTGCGTAACCCGGTAGGCTACCGAGTCACGAAGATAAATGTAAAAGGAAATTAAACGCTCAAATAACATAAGCCCGAAGGCATATTTATTCGATAAAATAAAATAATAAATGGAAGTTTTGGCCAGTAGACTCAAATTTTCAATGATATACCATCGTCATATAATATTGAAAATCAGTCCTAAACTGTTACCGCCTTCACCGCCGCGTGGAGGAACTCCCAGCTTATGTTATTTTGAAGTATAATTAGTGATAGCTTTGCAATAATTTTCAAATCACATGTTTCTGATCTTCGATTTTTTATAAGTCAACAGGAAATGCCCATCAGACCGAACAGCTTTTGCTAAGACGTCATACCTATATGTGTTATGGTGTAGCTGGGCTATTGGAGTTCCACAATAGGTGTCCCAGATCTTCAATATTTATAAGTCAACAGAGAGTGCTCATCAGATTGAACAACTTTTGCTGAGACGTCATTCCTATAATAATATGTGTTATGGTGTAGCTGGGCTCATGGAGTTCCACATCAGGTGTTCCAGATCTTCAAATTTCTTCTCTCAGCAGAAAGTGCTCATCACGTGGAACAATTTTTGCTATGGTGTCATATTTGTATCTCTTATAGTTTAGCTGGTCTGTTGCGGTTCTGCATCAGGTGTTCAAGTTTTCAAGATAAATTATAGCCTATAGCTGACCCACGTCACTTCGTCTGCGTCACATAAGAGAGAAAAATGAAAGGAAAAAAAAAATCCCCGTTTTTGCAACATTTTTCATTCCTGCTCCGCTCCTAATGGTTGTAGCGTGATGTTATATAGCTTAAAGCCTTCCTCGATAAATGGACTATCCAACACAAAAATAATTTTTCAATTTGAACCAGTAGTTCCTGAGACTAGCGCGTTCAACCAAACAAACAAACAAACAATCAAACAAACAAACAAACAAACAAACTCTGCTTTATAATATTAGTATAGAATAGACTAGTTAATGCCCGCGGATTCGCCCGCGTAGAGTTCGCTGATTTCCTCATGGGATCGTACTAGGTACCGTATAATAAAAATCTGTGTGTGTATGTTTAAATCCGGTTATAAACTATCTGTGTGCCAAATTCCATCCAAATCAGTTCAGTAGTTTTTGCGTAAATGAGTAACAAACATCCATCCATTCTCACAACATTCTCCATCATAAGAACTATGTAAAGAAGTAGTACTCTTGTAAAGCGAAAAACCTTTTTTTTAACCGACCTCTTTGCTGGTCGTGACCAGGATACAACAATGTTTGCGTTTTCTGTAATATTATGCGAAACCATCGCTTGACAATATTCAAATGGAAAGCATTCATCGATTCCTGAGGTAAAACAAATGTTTTTTTCATTTACTAGCCGTTTCTAGTCACACTAGCTAGGGGATACTTAAATGAATACCTAAAAAAAGGCAAATTGTTGAACTTTTACCGAAAGGCTTAGCGTCGAGAGTTCAAATTCCAACAGTGTCACAATATTTGGATTTTTGATTGAAGTATCACTTGTCAGGTTTTTGCCATCCTATTTCTGAATTGAAATAAGTATGAGGGCTCTGTTCTAAGGTCATCAACTTGCGGCTTCTTCTATTTTAATTTTATAATTAAAAGCTCATCCAGGGACATTCCCTAACTTGACTCAAAAGCTCAGGTTACACTGCGAGCTAAGCTAACTAACGTAGTTTATCTTTATTCATTTTAGAAAATATAAGCTTTCTTTGCGCCTAGCCTGCTCATAGCTTACGTCCAGTATAGGGTTGCCAACCGTACTATAATATATAGTATTGTACTGTATTTCGGATCTGCGTACTATATACTGTTGAAAAAATATATAGTACGCAAAAATACTACATTTTCAATACCGAAATCTAATAAACAAATCCTTCAT
The DNA here is from genome assembly GCA_950022955.1 of Xestia ashworthii. Lineage (NCBI taxonomy): Eukaryota > Metazoa > Arthropoda > Insecta > Lepidoptera > Noctuidae > Xestia > Xestia ashworthii. The sequence goes on along the minus strand of OX465570.1, from coordinate 11,250,475 downwards.
TAAAAAAAAATACAAACGTGCAAAAGAATAGGTATTCATTATCTTTTCACTGATGCATCATCATTCATCAACAAACATCTGCCAAAAGTGAAATGTGAGTGTACTGACAACTACATGACCAAAAATGGCGACATATTAAACAAAATACCGAAAACATCTTCCCAAAATATTAATTTCAGTCCTCCTCTCTTTTTCCGCCACTTCGGCATTCAAAGAAAGGACATTTTCGGACATGAATTCAAATGGAGAGAAGAAAGAAACAGAAGTAGTAGGTTTCTGATTAAAACAAAAAAAACGGCAATTCAAAAAAAAAATGTTTAATTAAATGTCACTTTTGTTTTAAATACAAGAAGTGCAACAAAATATTTTTTTATAAAAAAAAAAATAATCAAGAACAAATGAATCTTTGTCTATTTTTGGCTTTTTCTATAAAAAAACTATATTTTTATGGGGTGAACTATATTTTTTGTAGCCTATTTTGCAAAAATACTATAATAATATTTTGCTGAGGAAGTGTTGGCAACTCTAGTAGTAGTACAACGTTATTAAGTGTGTAAATAGCCCCGAAAAATAATTATTGAAGCCGAAAGGCACTGATTTTCCCCGTCATTGCGATCATTTTTTTTTTGTTCTAAACCATACCTGGGAACCTACTAGTTAAGGAGATGTAGGAGGTCAAGGTTTCAACTTTTTCACAAATATTTTTTCAAATTAAATTTGTAACTTTGCTTTAATACCTTCATAACCCGTTTACTATTAAATGCGTCCAAAAGCACTATGTTTTGAGTGCGTTACAAGTTAAAAAAAAAGTTGTTTTCCAGCAACAATTTTCGCCAAGCCAGTTACCTACTTAGTTTGATAAAAGTACAGAATACTTGGTTGACGGCTTCGTGAAGACTGTTTTTCTGACGATAAAGATCTTTAACTTAGCTCACAGTGTAGCCTATTCCTTATATCATGAAATAAAAATCACGTGCACTCGCTGTTTCTGTTTAATTTCGCGATTAACCTAAAAAATACTTCGTTCTCATTTTTCGACTACTTAATAAAGTCAACTAAGGTCCATGTTCACCGAGAAGATAACAGTCTGATTATCTAAAAACAGCTGTCAATGTGGCATGTTCCCATACAAAAATGTGTTTTAAACAACTGTTTAGGTTGGTGAACACGGACCTAAATCAGGTTTAGATTTAAGTGCCGAGGCCAAGTAGATACCTACTTTCATAAGACCTAAAAAAAATATGTAAGAATACTACCACTCTAATTGACTAGTCCGTATGCCTCGTTAGTCTAGTAGTCGCAAGCGCGGTTGCTGAGCTTGAGGTCCCGGGCTCGATTTCCGAGTCGAGCAAATTGATATCGGATATTTCCATGTCGAATTTTTCAGTGGACCGCCACCGATTCTGGATTTGTGGCCAGTTGATGGCAATAGCATCACCCCGTATTACATGAGACTTAAACATAACGAATTGTGGGTATACCTACTATTTAAATATAAATAAATAAATATAAATATCGCTGGACATTACACACAGCGCCATCTAGTGCCACACTAAGCCAGGCTTGTGTCCTGGTCAACAGACAGTTGATATACTACATACATATACTTTTTGTTTGTAAATAATACTTATGATACATATAAACCTCCATGACTCGGAAACAAATGTCCATGCTCATCACACAAACATTTGCTCCTACCTGGATTCTAACCCGGGACCCTAAGAACGTAAGGCAGCCTCACTACCGCTGCGCTATTCGGGTCGTCATTTGGTTTGCCTCTGCCTAACCCTACGAGTATTATAGGCGTGATGTCCAGATGATGTTAGCAATCTATTTCCTCAGCAGTAGACATAAATGTTACTCAAGATATCAAGCAGGACCAATCATCTAACCAACTTTCAAACTCAAAAACAAATAGCGAAATACGTAAAAAAATGTTTTTTTGTGTTGTTCAACGTTGAGATTATAATTGTTGATCTTATGTACCAATCCCGCGTAGTACGAATGGCTCGCTTTACTACGAGATTTTTGAAGTGAAAACTTCTTTAGGCGCGTTGAACACTTGTTGGTTGAACAAAAATCTAGGAACTCGCGTGGCCGTCACCTAACGCTTCGTAGCACTGGTAGCCGATCCGCTACGGCGTAGCACCACTAGGCGTGCGCGTGGCACAACCCGTAGCAGATATAGATTACTTAGTTTTCACGTCTATCGGCAGTCCCCAAAGACTGCCCCGCATGTTTTTTTTTAACTGCGGGCAATAAACGAAAAATAACACAACTAGTAAAATTAAATTAAAATTAAAAAAACCCCGACTCAATGTACTTAAAGTTAAATAGAAAACAATTCGTTAATTTCGCCATTTTGTGGTGGCGGCCATCTTGGATTTTTAATTTATCATAGTCTTCTACTAGACAAGCCCTTGCATTTGATACCCATATTGAGGGAGTTGTTGAAAACATTATAATCCGCCATTTTGTGGCGGCGGCCATCTTGGACTGATTTTTATTAAACATAGCTAAGAACACTCCCGACTAATTCACCTTTCAAACAAAATCAAAATCGGTTCATCCCTTTAAAAATTAAAACACAGAATTCATTAACGACCTTGCCCCCATCAAAACAGATGTTGAGAACTAAATTCAATATCGTTCGACTAATTAATTATTGCAATAAACGTCGAACGTGACTGCTGTACAAAATGTGAGTGTGTAGAGTTAATTATATCACCTGTTTCCAGAAGAAACCCCACAGTACCGTGCAGCAATTATCGAGATGGGGCAAGTGTAAATTACTTTGCTGTTTACAACTACACGTTGGACTTATACAAACATAAATACAGGGTGTACGTAGACCACCTCATCACGAAGCCGTCAACCAAGAATTTGTACATCAAACTAAGTAACTTTACGCAAAAATTATTGCTGGGAAACAACTTTATTTTTTGTGAAAAATCACGTTTTGTGGTATAACTCAATGTTACGCACTCAAAACATTGTGTTGACGGATAAAAACCTCACAATAAAAACTTGTATTAAAAAAAAACTTGTCGAAACGTTATTGCGTTGGAACTAGAAGGTTCCCAGGTATGGTGTAGAACAAAAAAATGATCCTAATGACGGAGAGAACAAGTGCCTTTAGGCTTCGTTAAGAGGTGTTTTACACCCTTTACAACAATAAATATACTCACGCCGTTTTACCAATGGGTGAAGGCAGATACTAGAACGTCACCTGCTAGGATACTTACCTACATCTTCTACTTTGTCTCTATTCATAAGGGTGTAAGCGGACCCTTTGATGATGATGATGATGAAACCGTCAACCAGGCATTCTGTTCATCAAACTAAGTAACGTAAAAATTGGAGCATTGAATAATACGGGGTCATGGAGGTATTTAAAGTAAAGTTATCTATAATATCTATACTAGTCTATACTAATATTATAAAGAGGAAAGATTTGTATGTTTGTATGTTTGTAACGAATAAACTCAAAAACTACTGGACCGATTTGTATAATTCTTTCATCGTTGGAAAGCTACATTCACCTTGAGTAATATAGGCTACATTTAATCCCCATACTCCCACCGGAACGGGAAATACGCGGGTGAAATCGCGTGACGCCCTCTAGTAATATTGTAAAACTATATTAAAAAAAACACTAGTGAAAAATTAGAAATTTTGGCCCCCAATATCTCCGTAACTATAAGGTATGTCTCCATATCCATATCCCAGATATGTCTAGATCCTGCCGGGGCCGCGGGACTGTTCGAAAGAGATACCACGGCCCCGGAACATAAAGGGCAAGGAAGGAAGATGGATGGGTTTTAGTCAGTAAAAGTCAGTCCTTCCCTCGCCGCCCAGAGTGGGAAAAGTTATTTGATGATTTACTAACCGAAAAAAAATGGTTAATACATGGGATTCTAGACTCTAAAACAAAAAAATGTTCTCAAAAACGGGTGTTTTGCACCCTTTCAATAGTTGTTTTTTCTCAGATGATAATTATAATTAAGGGTTAATTTACTTTGATACAGAGAGAAGTGATATCCAGAAAAGAAATCTCACTAGTTCTGTTAACTGAACAGAGGTATTTATCAAGGGTCAAACCTTCGAAAGACCTGCACATTCATAGGTATTTAGGTACATAGGTCCAGAACCAGAACTAGTCTGGAACCAGTCTTACCAAGTGGTATCGTATTACCCAGTATTAACGGGGTTATGAAGTGAGATAAGCAGCATATAGCTCCATGTAAAATACTGGTAATAAACTGCATCCGGTGAGACTGGAAGCCGACCCCAACATAGTTGGCCAAAGGCTACGCAGACGATGAGGTAGATAGGTCGATAGGTACTTCCTTCAAATTCAAATTATTAATTTATTGACACACATGATCAACTGACGTCAACCACACATTTATAATTAGTAACGTCATCAAAGTGATCAAAATTAACTACACTCATAGCGAACTACTCTGCTTTATAATTATTTATTCTCATGGAATTCATAATTATACAGATGTTATAATTATGACTATTTCTATGATATGTATAGGGGTGACATGGATGTTGATGTAAAACTAAATGTGACATAAAAAGTTTTGAAATAAAAAGGTACCTAATCGAAACATAAGTTAACTGGGTTACTGTTTTTTTTTTGCAAATTATGCAATTTTAGCCTGTTTGTGTCCCAGCAGTGGGACACAAACAGGCTAAAATTGCATTCCAATCCTTTATGTCCTGTGCGATATCTGGCCATGTTCGCCCCGCAAACGAGATCAGATCGCCACAACACCTTCTTCACGATATCTGTAACGATAATCTTTGTATCTTTATACAATGCAAGTAAAGAACATAACAAAAAGCCTGAATTTCCAGGTTAAGGAGAGTTACCCTTAGTATCTAAACCCATATTTCGCTGGTCCTATTGCCATCAACCAGGCATGAATCCAGACTCCTGACGCAGCCCGGCTAACTACACTGCTTGAAGTAAGAATAATACCTATCATCATTGCTCTTGCGTTGAGACTAGAAGACAAAAAAAACTTTTTTGCAAAAAATAAAACCGACTTCAAAAAGAAAAAGTGAAAAATAACTTTAGCTTCTGAAGTCGGTGACGTTTGTATGATTGATTTAATTTTTTTGTCACCGACTTCAGAAGCTAAAGTTATTTTTCACTTTTTAGGGTTCCGTAGCCAAATGGCAAAAAACGGAACCCTTATAGTTTCGCCATGTCTGTCTGTCTGTCTGTCCGCGGATAATCTCAGTGACCGTTAGCACCAGAAAGCTGAAATTTGGTACCAATATGTATATCAATCATGCCGACAAAGTGCAAAAATAAAAATTTAAAAAAACATTTTTATTAGGGTACCTCCCCCAGACGTAAAGTGGGGAGCGATTTTTTTTTTAATTTTGACCCTGACGTGTGATATATTGTTGGATAGGTATTTAAAAATGAATAGGGGTTTTCTAAAATCATTTTTTGATAATATTAATATTTTAGGAAATAATCGCTCCGAAAGTCAAAAACAATGTGTCCCCCCCCCCTCTAACTTTTGAACCATAATTTTAAAAAATATGAAAAAAATCACAGAAGTAGACCTTTATATGAACTTTCTAGGAAAATTATTTTCAACTTGATGAGTTGAATAGTTTTTGAGTTATATAGCACTTTTTCAAAAAAACGCAAATGATAACTTTGTTTTTCATACAAATACTATGAAAAACAAAGTTATTTTTGCTGACGAAAAATGTTGGTATTTTTAATGGTCTGGGAAGCTACGGAACCCTACAGTGAGCGTGGCCCGACACGCTCTTGGCCGGTTTTTTTCTTTTTGAAGTCGGTTTTATTTTTTGCAAAAAAGTTTTTATTTTTCACTTTTTAGTGGTTCACATGGAAAGTGCATACCGTTACAATTACAACAAGCCCAAACACGACTAGGATACATTGTCTCATTATGGAGTTCCGTGACTCTTGGCTTCATCATCAGATCTGATGGTAGAATGGTTCTTATCAAACGCAAATGCTTCACTTGTTGTAGAAAATATAAAAATTGCTGTACGTTATCCTATAAAATTTGAAGAGTTCCCTCGATTTCGCCAAGATTCCATCATCAGATCCCGACTTGGCGACTATGGGACCAACTTGAAAGTATACCCTTTCAAACAAAAAAAGAATTTTTCAAATCGGTTTAGGCGTCTTCGAGTAATCGGGTAACATAAATAAAAAAAATAAAAAAATAAAAAAACAGTCGAATAGAGAACCTCCTCCTTTTTGGAAGTCGGTTAACTAGGCAGAAAATCAAATATATTGAACCATCGTACGTATAATTTTGCTACGCCATCGCCAGTCTCTTGTACTACGCCGTAGCGTCTACGCCGCTACGCTGCTACGCCAAGCCTACACAGTTACGCAGCGCCTACGTCATTTACTCGACCCACTCACGAATTTTAGCATGATTAGAAAAACTGAAGTAAATCTCGATTTATTTACAATTCTAAAATTTTTAGCATTAAGGTCAAGAAGCTGGCTTCATTCAAAAATGTGATATTGAATGAAGTCATAAATTTTTAAAAGTACGTATTTATAAAGCAAAATGTATGTTTTAAAGCAAAAAGCTTTTAGTTCCACGCAATCGACTCGGGGGGAACTTGCGGTTGGTAAAAAAAGTTAACTGGCTTACTCATAACTATGAGGGCTAATTCTTTATACTATTTTAAAGAGAAAGGTAGATTAGAGCACACTGGTGGCCTTGGGTTGAAACACTGAGGGGCGCAATATTTATTAATTTATTTCATCACCACTGCTCTCAAAACGGTAGAACGAAACATTGTGAGGAAATCTTCATGTCCTAGTACCAAAAATTCGGAGTCAAAAGTCGATTTTCTTGATTATTAGAATCTTCTAACAATTCTAATTAATTTAATTAAATTTCTGCGAGTGCAATGTGGGAGATATTTTAATTTTAAGCTTGCATGCTGCAATACCTAAGTCAGCGAAATATGTGAAACATTATAATTCATAAGACCATCATGTAGGTACCATACCATATTTTATGCAAATTAAGAATCTTGAGTCTTGGTCAGGGGTGCTCTCGTATTAATAATTATTATATGTATTATTAGTCAGGTTCTGATGAGTAGTTTTTGCGCTAGCTTCCAAAATGCGTTCCTATTTAACCTACTTCGTTATGATTACATTACTTGTTGTTTTTTTAGGGGGAAAATATAATGACCACCAAAAATTACTTTGTGACCACTAACATCTATCACCTAAAATATCAATTGACCACCAAATTTAGTAAATTGAGCACCAAATTATAATGAGGTGTTTGATGACAAACTAGTTTTGCCTAGGCCGACTTGGGGCACCCCGACACGGATAGATTAGGTTAGAAGGGTATGGCGGGGTCGAATGAGCGAGCGAAGCGAGCGAATAGACCCCGCCATACCCTTCGTGGTTATTTTTTTTTAAACCATTCAGAAGTTGGAGCCCCGCGAAGCGGAGCTCCGTCGACCAGTTCTCCCTCGACTCGGATGCAAGAGCATATCAGTTCAATTCCTGATGGTCATTAACCTAAAAAAATAAATTTTTGGTTCTAATTTCATGATAAAATGGGGATCAATTTTTGGTGATCATTTACTAATTTTAGCAATCAAAAGTGATTTTTTTGCCGTTCCATTTTGTAAAATCTGGTGGATCGTTAATTACATGCCGTTTTTTTTTACGGGCAGAGTATACAAGTTTTTTTTTCTTTAAAATGATTTTCGCAGGTCTGTTGGAAGATATTTCTTATGAAATAAGCAGTAGGTACCTTTGTGCTCTTCTATCTTAAGGCGATTACACGAGCTAAACGCGAGTTTTATAATTACTAAAAGTATATGATTCACTGCTATAAACAAGACCAGAAAAATGTATGATATTCTTCAGGATATATGCTAGCATGATACTGTTTTGAAAACATAATACAATTAATTTGGCTCCATAAAAAGAAATCACGAACTTACCTCTAAAAATATCTTTCAAACAATAAAAAACATACTAATATGCGTGCGATCCTTCTGATTTTTTGGCAAATAATTCTACAAGCAATATATTAGCATGATACTGTTTTAGTTTTTTAATCCAATCAATAGTTTTTTTGTAAATCGATCGAAACCTCTCATTTCGCGCTATTTGGCCCGCAGTGGCTGACGTAACAACCACTTTGTAGTGCAAGCTGATTAGAACTTTATTCTAACAGCATTTCAAACGAAGTTTGAACCACCACAAATAGAGTTGCTTATTTAGCTCGTATAGGCGCCTTAATGTAATGTCCTATTAAGTATTTTTGTGTGTACATAAATAAATAAGTATGTAATACAAACAAAAAGTATCTCCGTAGTATATCAACTCTCTGGTGTCCACGACACAAGCTTCGTTGCTTAGTGTGGCAGTAGATGGCGCTGTGTGTAATGTCCAATGACATTGATTTGTATCAATTAATCTAACAAAAGTCACCGACTTTATTTTGCACCCTTTCATATTTTTTAGAAGACAGTTGTATTTCTTTTTTAGTTTTTTCGAGAACACAGATTGTCGAATAGAACCTCAAAATGTTGCTGCATTAAAATGCGCCGCTTCTAGAGTTTCAAGATCAAAACGAAGAGATTGTTAATGATCTAGAGGGATAGCTTCTAATCTTCTAATCATTCCGTGGAGTATAATTTGTGACATTGTACGCGTTATATTACTTAATAACTGTGGCGGGGTTGATATCCCTACAGAGAGTGCCTACGTAAGAAAGTGGGAGAGTTACTTTAAACTTGCGGTACCATCTTACACTGTGTGGCCGCGTGGTGTGGGATTTTAGGGTGCATGTAGTTTAATGTGGTATTATGTGAATGGTCCATTTAGTAAGCACGCAAGTGTAGTTGTATGGCGGTAATAGGATAGTTAAACTATGTTTGTGGTGCAATTGTTCCTTGTTCCTCTCCTCTTATCTCATAAGGGTACTTTAATTCCGACTCACATAGCTCAATTAGGATTACATTTTTTGTTGTAGTTATTCTGAAACTAACTTAATTTTCACCAGTATAAAGGTGATTATCGTCTAATTGAAAATAACCGCTACTTAAGGCGACTACATGAGCTAAACGCTAATTGTATAATGCCTGAAAGTATATGATTCACTGCAATAAGCAAAACCAGAAAAATATAATGATATTCTTCAGGATACATGCTAGTATGATAGTGTTTTGAAAACATAATACAATTAATTGTCCTCGATAAAAAAAATCACGAACTATTCTCTTAAAATTTCTTTTAAGGAGTAAAACCCATACTAAAATACATGCGATCATTCTGATTTTGTGGCAAATAATTCTACAAGCAACATATTAGCATCATAGTGTTTAATTGTTTTAGTCCAATCAATAGGTTTTTTGTAAATCGAACGAAACCACTCATTTTTCACTATTCAGCTCGTAACAACCACTTTGTAGTGCAAGCTGATTAGAACTTTATTTTAACAGTATTACAAACGAAGTTTGAACCACCACAAATAAAATTGTTAGTTTAGCTCCTGTAGTCCCCTATGAGGTATAAATAACATAAGCTGTGGTAGAAATAAGCTAGGTTTTATTGCTACTTTTTTAGGGTTCCGTATACGAAGGATAACCATCGGAACCCTATTACTAAGCCTCCGCTGTTCGTACGTATGTCCGTCTGTCTGTCTGGTATCTTTTGATCCATATAGGTAGACAGTTGAAATTCAGTGTAACAAAGAACTTTTAGTGTTTTAACCCCCGACGCAAAAACGACGGGGTGTTATAAATTTGACGTGTCTGTGTGTGTGTGGTGGCATCATAGGTGCCCAACGGATAATTCGATTTTGATTTAGTTTCTTTTTTTGTTTGAAAGGCAACTAATTTTAAGCTTTTTTTTTCCAAGTAACAGTTTCTTTTTTATTAATTTTTAAAGTATTATTCGTGATGACGTCATTTCATAGCCTGAATAGCTTTAAGTATTTGCCACATTTTCAGTACATACAAAAAACACTAATAGATAACTTCAAAGTTGACATTAATGACAGTTGACGCTTGACAGATACGTGTTTTTATTTTGTTGTGAAATGTGAATGATGTGGTCGTGACTGTGATGTGAACTTTTTGTTTGAGTTTCTTTTCCTACGATTTTTAGCAAATTTTAATTTCTATCCATTATCCGTGCTGCGTATCCGTGCAATGAATCTGTCACCGACAACTAGTGTATAGAAAGCTAAAAATAGAAAAATAAGGCATAAGACCCTAAAATCTCCAAATGGTTTTGGAATCAGCGTAGGTTAATTTTTACTTTACATACCGAATTATTGTGTCGGGGTTTTTTTAAATTTTAAATTTAATTTTACTTGTAAAAAAATATTTTATCATCTCCACCCACTAGAAAGATAAGAACTTTTAAGTAGCGAATATTTTTTTAGCCACCGGAAAAGTATTTCGGGAGAGGAGAGTGGAACATTTTCTCAAAAGAATTTTAGAGGCTTCGACATTTAAGTAACCCATTATTTGCCCCAATTAGTTTCTTTAGCTAAAAATTAATTGACAGATCGTTGCTTTTGAAATCTTTCATCCACAAACTGTTTTTGTAACCACGAATTAACTCTTTTAGAATTCTTTAGTAAGTACTTTTTGTGTAATTAGTAGCTTTTTAGTATTACGTTAAATGATTTTAGATTGGAGAGAAGACTTGTGTTTATGATCACGAAGGCATTTGGCATAGGAACCTTATTGAGTTTTTTGTACGTTCCTGCTTTCTTGCCATTTGGCTAAAAAGGTGACGCCACAAGATTTAGGAACTAGCCGATGACTGCGGCTTTGCCCGCGTAAAATTATGTACTAAAACCTTCCTCTTGAATCACTCTATCTATTAAAAAAACCCGCATCAAAATCCGTTGCGGAGTTTTAAAGATCTAAGCATACATAGGGACAGACAGACGCGGCGGGGGACTTTGTTTTATAATATGTAGTGATGATAGTGATACTGATATAATAAGTATATCAATAACTTTTACGACTGGGTTCGATACCCAGGTCGAGCTAAGTGTTATTGGGTTTTTCCATCAGTAATTTCTCAGTAGCAGCCACGGAGTCTCGATCTGCGCCCGGTTGGTGGCAATAGGCTTGCCCCCTCATCATCTACCTAGCCTTTTCCCAACTACATATGTTGGGGTCGGCTACCAGTCTGACCGGATGCAGCTGAATACACGTATTTCACATGGAGCGACTGCCTATCTGACCTCCACAACCCAGTTAATACTGGGTAATACGATACCACTTGCTAAGACTGGTTGTCAGACTTTTTGTGCCACTGACTACATAGGGACGACATTTTTTTTTTAAGCCCGCCACACACGCCCAAACCACTGCAGAATCAACAGTGGCGACCACCAGAAAAGCGCCGAGACAATGAAGCTCGACGAAGTCCCAGAGAATGAATTTAACTGCCTTGGATCCCGCAACGAAATTAATCAGAAAGTATAGCGGAGGAGTAGGAAAAATACTGTAATTTCCACTTCCCTCCATATCAGCAGGAGACAGAACGAAACAAGGGACGTCTGCCAAAGATGGACAAATGAACCGGGACCAACAGCTTAACTTGATTTCCGAGGCACGGAGAAAACTCGGTATGTAAGGGTGGTCACCCTTCCACAGACCTACCTAGTCAAGCACTGCTTAACCTAAAGATCGGCCCGAGCTGATATTATTTAGGCACAAGCTCCTCCTCTAATAATAATAGGCTTGCCCCCTATTGCACTTATAAAATATAGTAATAAGTTATTGTCCATTAACGATTAAATGATTATTCTATTCTGTTCTGTTCTGTTCCGTTCCGTTCCGTTCCGTTCCGTTCCGTTCCGTTCCGTTCCGTTCCGTTCCGTTCCGTTCCGTTCCGTTCCGTTCCGTTCCGTTCTGATCTGTTCTGTTCTGTTCTGTTCTGTTCTATTCTATTCTATTCTATTCTATTCTATTCTATTCTACTCCATTCTATTCTATTCTATTATTTTTCCTGATTTGTGAAGTTCGACACAATGGCTCATAGACCGTCGCTACCACCGTGCTGACTGACCACGACGATGGCTCATATACAGCTAGTTCAATGAGCCACAATAACATTCCCAGGAGCGCATATAAAAAGTTACAACTTCACTAATGAGTACCTTAAACACAACACCTTACTAAAACTTCTCCATTTATGAACCCAAGGGAAACAGAAGTTTGTAAGCAAGCTAAGCATGCCAGTAATTTAATTTCATCTGAGGTGGGCGGAGTACCATCTCACATTTAATTTTGCATTTTGTCAAAAAAAGTAGAAAAAATAGTCTTCGTTCTCTAGCGAATTACCCACTAATTCGTCGATCAATTTACATTGAAATTCGGCTCATTCCCCCTTAGCTGTTATTGTTGTTTTAATCCTTAGGGTGCTGGTTTGTCTTCGTCACTTTGTGGAGCGGTAAAGGTCCACCTCTCATTATTCAGAATTATTCCTGGAGCAATTTATTTAACGTTTTTATAGAAATCTTGTTGAAAAAACCGGCCAAGTGGGAGTTGGACCCGCGCCTTATAGGGTTCCGTTCCTACCGTTTTTTAATTTATTTGTTGTTCAAAATCTTTTATTTCACATAGGCCTAGATGGGCACTTATAAAACGTCGAAAAAGGTGTACGGTTCAGCCCCCGTATTCACAAACCCTCGGAATTAATTTCGATTCGACAAGTCGTATGCCTATCCTTTTTTGGCATAACGAAAACGAGCGAGATAGAAATCGAATCGAAGCGTTGTGAATACGGGGTCAGGTTGGTCGTTTCCTATGGAGAAGAACAGGCAAGAAATGCAATGGTTAGGTACCCTATTCAAATCATTGGGCAATTACAATATTATCATGTTACAACAGTACATAAGTATGGGGGACAGCGTAGGCTCGACAATAGGTCTAACAGTAGGTCAACAATAGGTCTAGTAGTAGTTAGACTCTAACTACTCAAAACACGTAAATCAAGATAACAAGGTAACAAGCATCTGGGAATGTACTCTAAAACTAAACGTCGTAACGGTATATACTTATTACAGTACATGAGACTACAGCCCGCTGACAAACAGGACGTACATACGGAACCCTAAAAAAAGTTTGCTTAGTATGGTCTAAGTAAGTCGTTCATGAAAGGAAGGATGCGGTGTTGTGTTGTGAACATGACAAATTCTTATGTTGTAGTTTTCTGTATGATCTATTGAACATAGGACATCAATCGAAACTTCATTAAAACACTGCATAGTTTATCACAATCAATCTAAACGCGTGCGTATTAAAAATTTTAAAGAGAGAATAGTACTTCGCTTAAAAAAGATAGGTGTGTTTCTCGAAAATTACGCTGATGTAAACAAGTCACAGAGCAATTAGCGGAAAACACAAAGTTGTTTATCCACCTACTCAAAGGAATGTTTTGCTTGATGCTCTCCCAAAATAGCTTCGTTCCAAGCTAGTCAAAGGAAAGAAACAATTCGGCAATAAAAGAGAAACATAGACGATGGCAAACGAGCGAAATAATCTTCTATTTGAAATAGATACCGCTGTAACGGTACAAAGGGAGCATCGAATCTCTTGGCTACGCATTGGTTGAATTTGTTGTCATTATTTCGATGGTATCCACCTCCGAAATAGTAAATATCTAGTTGCAAACACACTGGCGTTAAGACCGTAGAACAATGAAGATTTTAGACATACCCCCACATTCAACCTATAATGTTCCCACTGCTGGGACCCACGAATCCTCTCTATCAGAGGGAATGAGCTATAATCCACCACGCGGGCCCAGTGCGGATTGGTAGATGTCACATGTCTTCGAATTTTTGGTTCTAGGACATGCCAATAAACTACACAAAGTAATACGCCTGACTGGGTTCGAACCCACGACTGACTGTTCGTAAGCCGGGCCCATGGCACCACCACTGGGCCACCGGCACCGCCACCGCTGCTCGCCCCAAAACACACTCACTTCACTTATGCAAAATTTACACCTACATCTTGCCATGTGGGCGTAGAAAAATATCATCAGGTGTGAATGTCCGTACACGACGAACATAAACATGTGGCCCCTTTTTAAAAGGAATCCATCGATATTCTGTTTGTACTCCCACAGATACTCGTAAATTGACGTTAGTGTTTTGAACAACAGCAAAATACATAAGAAGAATAATGATAATAACACTTTTTGACTCATTAATCTTGTGATGAAATTTCACTGAAAAGTCTAGTCGGAGGGTCTAGAACTCTGGACATTCATACAGAATCAAAAATCGCAAATCTATTTAGTCCGTCAGTTAGAGTATTGGAAAATAATGGACATGTATTTTTTTGTTTTTGTAAATCAATGAAGATTGACAAATATTAAACGCATCAAAACTCGGGAGTGACGGCTGGTGACGTCGGAACGCACTAAAATTATACCAAGTCGTGACGTATTGAGATTTTTTTAAAGCGTCGTATCTTCGTCAATTTTTGGTTTACGTAACAAAAGATAAAATACTGTTCAAATATTTTTTGACAATCTTACAGCGGATTTCAGCTACCCTCAACAGGCCTTCAACTTGGTGGGAGGTCTTCCAAAGCAACGTCTTCCGGTTCGCGGTCGCAATCGCGGGACCGGTCAATGTGGCGACACTTGGAGGTGGCCTATGTCCAGCAGCGGACGTCTTTAGGCTGAAATGATAATAATGATGAAGCTAACTGACGGACTACTTTCAGTCGACAAGACTACTGCTTCAAAACCCCTTATTTTTTACACCGACTTTGAAAAGGATTGCTATAAGCTCTGTATCCACGGTGAATCCAATATTTTTCTGATTGTTCCGTTTGTATCACTGAAACAATGTCACTTTGCCTACGTATTTAGATTTTTGTCCATGTACTAGTAACTTTCTTTACAAAATGTACTGTCAACTTTCCCAATCAATCTTGAACATTATGCTTTAGCGATAAAGTTGAAAATCAGCTTGATGTGCAAAATGCAAAATAATGTAGGGTAGGTTAAGGTTTCGTAATCGCAGGTACTCGAAGCTTTACAACTTACTCATCAATGTTGTTGTTGACAAACCGAAGGGTATATGATACGCACGTACTCCACGTATGTAGGTGTTATGTAGTACGAAATGTTGGGCGTGGACTACAGATGGTACTTCTGAGTTCGAGTTTCATTTTTAACCCCTGACGCAAAAACGACGGGGTGTTATAAGTTTGACGTGTTTGCGTGTGTGTGTGCGTATATATAAAAGTACTCTGTGGTGTGCGTCTGTCTGTGGCATCGTCGTTCACCTGAACGGATGAACAGACTTTGATTTTGTTTTTTTTTTGTTTGAAAGGTGAATTAGTCGGGAGTGTTATTAGCTATGTTTGATAAAAACCAGTCTGGCGGCACAAAATGGCGGATTACATATTTATTCAATAACTCCCTCAATATTTATAATCAAAGGGCTTGACTAGTAGAATATGATAAATAAAAAATCCAAGATGGCCGCCACCACAAAATGGCGAATTAACTAATTATTTTCTATTTAACTTTTACATTGTGTCGGGGGTTTTTTAAATTTTAAATTTTAATTTTACTTGTTTTATTACCGATTCTTTCTTCAGTAAATTTTAGTATCAAAAGATTGACACCTACGTAGGTGTTTTTTCCATTAAACAATTTTGTTGTTTTTAATGAAATTGATTGACATTTCAACGGCCCACATGATTGTAAGTGGACACCGCCGTCAGCAATTGACGTCTGCAACAGCATGCGTTGTGATGATAAGAATTTATCATCACAGAAATGAATTTTGTGAGGACAGAGGGTGCCAAAGTCAGGTATTCCGAGTTGGGACAACATTATAGCAAATCATTCATAATTCGTAATAATTCTCGACCAGTAGTCAGTGTTATTAAGATTTTAGTATAAACTATGTATGTCCAATGAACATAAGACGATTGATGATTTGAAGCCAACATTAAATAGAAGTCCAGAAAATCAAAATAGTTTGTTTGGTTTAGAATTAACCCGCCATTCTTAGGTCAGGGTGGCCGCTCACATTCGTTTTACAATATCAGAGCTTCTATAACATTTAATAAGTGTTCCTTTACGTACATTATGCGTACATTTAATTCCTAATAGCAAAGAAAACAGTTAATTGCATTAAAATACACCCGCCCAACCTGACGTCAGGATGGCGGCTCACTTTCGTTTTACAAATAACAATGGTGTCGATTCTGTTGTGCACAAACTTAACTTAATTTAAGCTATTGCTATCTTTTACTAAAAGGCAGTGCGAGAAAAGGACGGCTATAGCTATGAACTAAGTTAGAAATGTCAAACTAGTTTATGCCTTGCATTCACCGTGTTTTTAGTCGACATGTTTTTACGTGCACCCTTCATTTGTTTGGAAATATTAGTTCCAATAAAATTTTACAGCTCTAAATTACGTCCGTCTCTTTCTCGTTTTATCGGAGAGAAAAAGAAAGCAATAGCCTAAATTAAGTTTAGTTTGTGCACAACAGAATCGACACCAATATCAGAGCTTGTAGAACATTTAAGAAGTTTTTAATTAGTGTTCTTATAAGAACATTTAATTCCTAATGTCAAATTGGAAAAAGTTTATGGAATTAAAATACACCCGCGGTTCTGACGGATACAAAAAGTTCATGTTTCTCTATTTCAATTTTTTTTCTTTATTGTTCCCATTTGAAAGGTGCCATCAATCTGTAAATCAGCAACACTAGGTACTTGGCGGCTCAAATAGTACCTAATAATAATGTAGAACTTACCCTGTCTGCTGATCACCGCGGTATTGCGATTTGCGAATCTTCCAAAGCAAGTGAGTACAATGTCATTTTCCGTTTTTTTCCCTTCAAAACCTTCTTCTGTTTAAAGATATTTAGGTATTTTTTAAACTCGACCCAAGACAAATGTTACATAATCTGAAATCGTCACCTTGTCATTAGTAACAGAAACAACTGCAAATAAATTGTAATTCTATGACTGGTTTCTCGGAAAGTTCAATTTAAAACCGTCTTCACCTACACGTGTTAGAATTGTTAAATGAAACACATTGCTAAGAACTGTGCGAATACGTCAGTAATAAGAAACTCTACTTAGTGCAATTACGTCTCGGGACTTGGAGGTTTTATTTTTTGCTTTACAGGTTGCAAGATTATTTCTACGTTTTCATCTGCTTGTTTTGGTAAACATCACACCTGTATTCCCCTGAAGGGTTTCGCAGAGGTGTACAGTCACGTTTTTTAAATTGTGTTTCTCCTAATGTACGGTCGAACAAGCTAAGTGGTTTACACTTTACAATGTAATTTGTGGGTTAAACTGTAAACCAAATAGCTTGTTCGACCGTACTGATTAAAATTTAATGTTATTACGTACATAGTAGGTATCCTGGAACTCATGTTTTTATGAAAAAAGATCCAATTTCCTAGTTACAATCGTTATTTCTCGTGAAAAAACTTTTTTGCAAAAAATAAAACCGACTTCAAAAAAAAACCAAAAACGTGAAAAATAACTTTAGCTTCTGAAGTCGGTGACGTGTTTGATTGATTTAATTTTTTTGTCACCGACTTCAGAAACTAAAGTTATTTTTCACGTTTTTGTTTTTTTTTCGAAGTCGGTTTTATTTTTTGCAAAAATGTTTTTATTTTTCACTTTTTAGTGGTTCACATAATATGTGCTTGGTACACATGGAAAGTGCATACCGTTACAATTACAACAAGCCCAAACACGACTAGGATACATTGTCTCATTATGGAGTTCCGTGACTCTTGGCTTCATCATCAGATCTGATGGTAGAATGGTTCTTATCAAATGCAAATGCTTCACTTGTTGTAGAAAATACCAAAATTGCTGTACGTTATCCTATTTAACATACCTAACTGTCGAAATATGGGTATACTGTACACATCTGCGTACCCCCTCAGAGCATACAGGCGTGATGTTATGTTATGATGCTGTGTAAACAATAAACATCCAAGCGATTGCAGCAATCACGACAGATGTGCTGTCTATTATTGAAGAGTTCCGTTCCATATCTCCGAAGTTCGTGATCAGATCATGACAATATTTCTATGGGACCAACTTGGAAGTATACCCTTTCAAACAAAAAAAGAATTTTTCAAATCGGTTCAGGCGTCTTCGAGTAATCGGTGAACATACATAAAAAAATAAAAAAAAATAAAAAACATACAGTCGAATAGAGAACCTCCTCCTTTTTGGAAGTCGGTTAAAAATAGCTATAATATTAAGGATAGTGTTTACATATTATTAGACGTGAATGTACTGTACCTAATAGTACACCTATATTTCACCAGTTATGTTTAACTCCCATGTAATAGGGACGAGCCTATTGCCATCAACCGGTCGCAGATCCAATCTCCGTGGCTGCTACTGAGAAATTCTTGATTGAATAACCCAAAATCAGTTTGTCCGATCTGAGAATCGAATCCAAGACCATCATGCTCAAGTCGCACTTGCGACCACTAGACCAACGAGGCAGTTATTTGGTAGTACGTACGGCTCCGTCGCAGAATGTCCACTTCTCAAAATGTCCACTGGTCGCAAAATGTCCTTTTCTCAGAATGTCTCTTTCGCAAAATGTCTCTTTCGCAGAATGTCCACTTCGCAAAATGTCTCTTTCGCAGAATGTCCACTTCGCAAAATGTCCCTTTCGCATATTGTCCCCTTTTTATTTCTGACTTACTTTAATCATAATTCAATTCATTTTAGCAATTAGCTTTCACACATCATGTTTGACGTGTGTTTATTTGTAGCGATATGGGTAAGCAAAAAAAATTAAAAAAATACAGTACAAATCACATTTTTATTTCTTTGCATAATCGCTTGATTTAAAGTAATTATTTTACCAACTTAATTGTTATTAACTCGCACTGCTAAGGTACAAATCAAAACTAAATCTAGAGAACAAGCTGCTAATCTACAAATGTATACTTCAGCCAGTATGGACCTACGGCATACAACTTTGAGGGACTGCCTCAAAATCAAACTTGGGAATTCTCCAAAGGTTCCAGTCCAAAGTCTTGAGGCTAATTACAAAGGCCCCCTGGTACGTTACAAACAATATCCTGCACAGAGATCTCCAAGTCACTACAATCGAAGAAGAGGCGTTTAGGCAAACCAAAAGATATCAGTACAGACTAACCAAGCATCCTAACAACCTAGCAAGACTGCTTATGTCCAGGAAACCTCATGTGAGGCGACTGAAGAAAAGGATACCACAGGACACAATAACTTCAAGTTGAGCCTAAGAGAGGGTGCATCACTGGATGCATACCCGGCAAGTCTAACTGCGAGATATCCAAAGTACAGCTGATTAATAATAATAATAATAATGTTTATTTTTCTTCCACAATTAATACTTATAAACTAACACATACAGATTGATTGAAAATGATCACTATATTTATTTGTGGGAGACTGGTGCCTAAACTAAGCCTAAACTTGTATTTCAGGACACCAGGGACTCCCCCCTACAGGCAAAATTACATTCTTCATTGGTTATTAAAATAACTAGGTATACTGGTGTCTAGTTGTTGTAATTAAAGGTATACAGATATGGATATTTGATGGAAAGAACAAAACAAAACAAAAAACTGTCCTCAAACTGGGACAGAATGCAGTAAAAAAAGGGGTTTATAAAAAAAAACAAAAATAATAATAATAAGAAATTTGAACACTCTCTAATTACCTACGAACCGTTAACTGTAAAAATATTACTTTTTTATAAATTGTGGCAGTGTCAAATTATTTCGTTCTAATTGAACCAATAATGCCTTATATTTTTTATCAAAATAAATGTCAAGTCATCGAACAACGAATGCTTTGGAAGGCTGGCACCGACGCGTTAATACAGGACGTATACCAAGAAAACCAAGTCTGTACATGTTTGTCTTTAAGTTGAAAAAGGAAAGTAAATACTGGGATAGGGTAATAAGGAACAGTCTTTTTAAAAATGTGCAGCACAATAGAAGAAAACTTGACATTTATTTTGATAAAAAATACATATAAGGCATTATTGGTTCAATTAGAACGAAATAATTTGACATTGCCACAATTTATGAAAAAAGTAATAATAAAGAGTGTTCAAATTTCTTATTTTATTTTATTGCGAGTTAATAACAATTAAGTTGGTAAAATAATTACTTTAAATCAAGCGATTATGCAAAGAAATAAAAATGTGATTTGTACTGTATTTTTTTAATTTTTTTTGCTTACCCATATCGCTACAAATAAACACACGTCAAACATGATGTGTGAAAGCTAATTGCTAAAATGAATTGAATTATGATTAAAGTAAGTCAGAAATAAAAAGGGGACAATATGCGAAAGGGACATTTTGCGAAGTGGACATTCTGCGAAAGAGACATTTTGCGAAGTGGACATTCTGCGAAAGAGACATTTTGCGAAAGAGACATTCTGAGAAAAGGACATTTTGCGACCAGTGGACATTTTGAGAAGTGGACATTCTGCGACGGAGCCGTACGTACATCATCATCTGCCTATCCTTTTCCCAACTATGTTGGGGTCGGCTTCCAGTCTAACCGGATGCAGCTGAATACCAGTATTTTACATGGAGTGAGTAGTGGCGTTACTCTCATACAAGCCTCAAAGCTTGGCTTGCCCTTATAACCTAATACTCTTCCTGACGTTAGGGTTTTTGATCAGTCAGCTTGCCTTAAGAGCTTGCCCTATTGTACGGCCCTAGGCACGCCACTGGGAGTGACTGCCTACATGACCTCCACAACCCAGTCAGTAACTGGTTAAAACGATACCCCTTACTAAGACTGGTTGTAAGGTGTTGTCCTAATTGGCGAAGATCGCACGATGACACGATGCGTTTTCGTCGTGCGATGAGTTCAAACATACAGATTTCATCAGAGTGTCCTATTTGAACCTCGCAAGTAATCGTGCGAGCACATGAAATGCTTAATAACGATCGTACGATGCGTTTGATCGTGCGATCATGTAATCAAAGCAACAGATCTCTTTTGAGTGTCCTAGTCGGACACGAATCTCTTTTCAATGTCATTTGCAATCTTTAAAGCAATATTGCCCGACAGCAAAAACCGTGCATCTCTGTAAATAGCCATCGTTAAAGTGGCGTGAGCGCGACACCAGCCATCGAGCGACGGCATCACACGATGGACATCGCGCGATCTATTAGGACACCTGTTAGTTCATCGCACGACCACTTTGATTGTGAGATGAAAAACGCATCGCTTCCAATTAGGACGCCGCCTAAGACTTTTTGGGCCACTGACTACCTGTAACGACTGTCAAAGATCTACAAATGACAGCCGGGACCAACAGCTTAACGTGCTTTCCGAGGCACGGAGGAAACTCGGTATGTAAGGGTGGTCACCCATCCACAGACCAACCTAGGCAAGCAGGGCATAACCTAAAAATTGGCCCGAGCGGCTGTTATTATTTAGCCACGAGCTTTTCTTATTTGGTAGTACTAAAGTGTAGTTAATGGTCTACCCACATGTTTTACCTACTTGCTAACCAACACGTAACACCGTGGGCTTGATTTAGTGAGGGTATTTTAATTAACTCTCTAACTCGAGTGTTGGTAGGTGGGTAATGAGTATCTGCCTTAGGTCCTAAGTGGACTGGAGTCGATACCTATTGTTAATGCTTTTTTAAGAATAGCTTCGAATCGGACTCCGGACAGCGGATTTTGATAGATATTTTACTGAAGTACCCACTGACAATGTACCTTTCTCCTATAAGGAACACATGACGAGGCACGACGGCGGCTGCCGCCACAGAGTACATTTTATACATACAGGGTGTAAACCACCTCATCACAAAGCCGTTAACCAAGCATTCTGTACATCAAACTAAGTAACTTTATGCAAAAATTATTGCTGGGAAACAACTTTTTTTTTTGAGGTTATAAATCATGTTTTGTGGTAGAACTTAATGTAACGCACTTAAAACATTGTGCTGATGGATGGATTGAATAGTACGGGGGTCGTGGATGTGTAAAAAGTCAAAAGCTTACAAAAAAAACTTGTATTTAAAAAAAAAATGACAAAAAGTTGTAACTTTGACCCCCCATATCTCCGTAACTAGAAGGTTCCCAGGTATGGTGTAGAATAAAAAAAAAAATCGCAATAATGGGGAGAACAAGTGCCTTTCGGCTTCGTGAAGAGGTGTTTTACACCCTTTATAACCTGACTTCGTGAATGAAAAGTGATCGACCGACAGCGAACTCGGTAGTAGGTATAGTCAACAAAAGAATTAGGTATGCAGGCTAGATATAGGCTAGCTCGCCGTGCGTCCGTCTTATGACGACAGGTGTGGTGGTCAATGTGTTTGCAATTTCCTCCTAATCCGTTCAGTAGTTTCTGCATGAAAGAATAACAAAAAGCGATTCTCACAATCTTTCTCATTTTAATTAGCAGTAAGAAGATTGCTAGCCTGCATACCTACTTACTCGTACTTAATTCTTTTGTTGACTACATCGATACGGTGATCTCAGCCAGTCTAGAGTCCGATCTGATCTTTCAGTTTGACTGCACCAAAATGACACCTACATTTTTCCAGGAATTTAAATTTTACCTAACTTTATACAATGGGCCCATTATTTGTACTATAACCGTCGTGGCCGTTCTGAGAACTAAAAACAGGCTATGTAAGAGATAAAACATTTACACGATCTCCTAACATCGCAAACAACCACCACCACACCACTTAGTTCATTGAAGCAGACACAGATGGCGCTACAAGGAAATATCACAATACGGTAGATGGCATACCAATCCGCGGTTCTTTCATATTTATTATTTTAGATTTTGTATGGCAATAGCACGCTGTGACGTCACTATTTAGTCAACTCCAATGACCCAACTTTTATTTATTAATATTGATCAATTATAAATCTAATGGGTTTTTGGGCCCAAAAAACTTTTCATTTGAGATTGGTGTCTTGGAATTGTTGTTTTATGGTGTCCCTATCTATTGTACTGAAATGATATAGGTAGTGAAGTGAAACTTCTAATGCGACTTCCAACAAGGTTACGTTGAACGTTTAATGCTACCGTGGAGCACCCCCCCTGCCCTTTCCTATTTTCATTTCCTCATTACGAAGTTTCACTTCTTCCGCGCGGAGGGACTCAATCTAAAGTAATAGTTAGGCCGAATTAATTTGCTGGACATATGTACGTACATGCTGGTTATTGACCAAATAATTAAAGGTTTATTAGAATGTGTGTTTCGAGCACGAAAAGTACAAATACTTAATATCAACGTCAAAAATGCAAGCAAAACATGAACTGCAGAAACCACTCTTATAGCTACGGAATAAAGGCAGGAGCCTGTGATTTCAAATATGCCATGGACATGCCGATGACTGCACCTAAATTACAACTATTACAAGAACAAAAACTCACTCTGGTGCGGTTGGTATTTCCATCTTAACTTCTACACAGCCAAAGAGTAACTCATATCTCTTTTCAATACTTTATTCATCAAACTTGTTCAAACACAAAACAAAAAAGTTTAAGTTTTGAGTTTTTGAGTTTGAGTTCGCTTGTCCGTCTAGTGAATTCCCCGCTTTAGTGCAAGCAAGTGCAGAAGTAAAAGTTGTATTTCCCGCGTTTAAGATATTTCTCATTCAATCATTCGCACGTCAATCCACAGCTTATGTAAGCATACTACTTTTTTGAAGTAAGATTGCGTGGAAACCATAGAGGAATAAGCTAAAGAACATCCAAGAGCGAATCGCCGACCATCGGCTTGTTTTTGTGGGAGGCGAGGTAAACACATACATTATAGATAGCCATGCATCCTATTTGCTACAGACGCACATGAAGAGAAAACAATCACGCAATAAAGAAACACACACACATTGACAAGTTACGTGTTTCTTTATACAATAGGCTAGTTTCTACCATCAATAAATTGCAAATCTATTTAGTCCGTCAGTTAGAATATTGGAAAGTAATGGAGACGTATTATTTGTTTTACAAAAATCAATGAATATTGACAAAATAAAACGCATCAAAATTCGGGAGTGGGCTAGTGACGTCAGAACGCACTAAAAATTATACCACGGCCTGACGGATTGAGATTTTTTTATTAGCGTCGTATCTTCGTCAATTTTGGTTCACGTAACAACAGAAAATATGGGTCAAATATGTTTTGAAAATCTGACGGACTAATTAGATTTTTCAAGTGTTTGAGTGGGTGTTTGTTTCTGTTGTCTTACGAGGATAAACACAAAACAAAAAAAAATCACCAACTAACCAAGAGTGAATGATATAACATAATCAATGCGTGGTGAGAATGAACATTTTTTTTATTTTGTTTTCTACACACTAAACCAGTTCATGCGGAACTCATATTGTACGGGAAAACTATACAAAGTGAGGTCACGTTACACTGAAATTATTTAGATTGATGTGAAAAGATGTAAATTAACAAAAAAGTAAAAAAAAAATACTTAAACACCATACGCCACACGCCACACGCCATACGCCATACGCCATAGGCCATAAACCATACGCCATACGCCATACGCCGTACTCCTCGGAATACATGCGGAGCTTCTGTGTTATTAGTAATTACTTCATTACTCTACTCTCTCTCTGTCTCTACTCTATGGCGCTCGTGGAAACTAACCCTGGATTGGACTTGCTTGCTGATGAATGGAAGACAACATTGTTAGAATGAAGGAGAGTAAAAGGATTATTTAATTTTGTAGTAGTGGTTTATGCCGTACTAAATAAATCAATAAATATTATTAATACAATCAGTATCGAATAAAGTTGAAAATTGCGCGTACTTACAGGTGTAAGACCAGCTATGCTAACTCTAGAGCTTACACCTCTATTGTCTAAATAGTTGCAACACCAGTAAGTCGACTAAATTAATTCGAGCAAAATTAAAAGTCTGAATGAAACTAAAGAATCGGCACAATGTCTTGATTTTTTTTTTGTTAAAATGTCCACAGACCCGTTTGCATGAATAAGCGGCTGAGCCTCAATGTTTGCAAGAGGTTTAGCACAAACATTTCATTTACGGTTAAACTTAATTTAGGTCATAATTTGAACTGTGAAAAAGATACTATTTTCCACAAAAAGAACCGACATTTTTTATTGAACTTACTAAAAGAGTAAATAGTATTATATTGTCAACTGCAGCACTATTACTTCATTCATTCAATTTCATTCCCCTTGCACAAAATTAGTTTCGTCATGTCATTCACTCTGTAACGTGAACGGAACGCGGCCAGAGGCAACATGTCTGCCGTTTGTGTTTGTGTTATTTGACGTAAATATTGTCGAAAATCAAGTTTCTGTTTTCATTTGCGTAGTGATTATTGGTGCTATATCATTTTATAATGTGTGTGGATGTGCAGTGATCCGTTCATATGAGGCTGCTATACAAAACAGGTCCAATGGAGTCACTAAGAAAGTGGTTCTATAAACCAAAGGTACGTCAACAGCAAATTTCGTTATTATACCTTGGAGCTGTGCTAATTTACTTGGTAACTTTAACTTTGACCTACTATTAAGTATGTTTGGTGCTAAACATATGGTCGATATCTTTTTTGTAGGCGTGTTATAAATGAATCGCATTGTAGAAGTTGTCATTCTTTGTTGGCATGTAGATGATTCAGTCGATGTTTCTGTTTGATTTTCCTACTACCTACCATTGTTCTGATTGCTATAATCTCCAGTACTATTTTCTATTACCTAGTGGTTGTATTAAATTACTGGGGTACGATTGTTGGTCCTTACGTCATTTAGCTAGAAGTTTTGCATTGTCTGGTCAGCGCGACACATGCAAATCAGTGTGCAATAGTAAATAAGTTAGTATGAAAATGTTATATAGTGAGCGCCTCGGTGGCCGCGCATAATTTGATGCTGTAGCAAACACAGAGTTGTTATGTTAATAGTTGCTTAGATATAAGCTTGCCATACTGGTTTGTTTTGCGACGTCTGTTTTGATCTTCACACGTATCAAACATCGTCATAAATTAATTACGTTTCGTTTTTTTGTTTTGTGTTTGCCTTGTGTCAGTTTTTTTATTTTTTGTCTCTATAACTTAGTACAGTTTTGATGTTATTCTTTGCATGCATATCAGAATACAACTAAATGAAGGTCATTATTGTGTGATAATGTGTGTAAAAGAGCAATTCATCAGTCAATAATTGATAATCTAGGCATGTGTCGTAAAATGTGATTAAACTTCATATTCATCACTTGATATTGCTATAAAAATGCAGCAAAATAAAGCAGCAGTCAATATTAAAATATTGAAAACATACAGACTTGCTTGATCATAGCTAATTTTGCTCATCATAACATTTGTTTTGAAGCTTAGCTCGCAATTGATGTCTCATATTACTAGGAAGGAGCAGGTGTTGTCGTATTAAGAATCATCAGTAAAAGAAACTGTTGGCAATTTTTGAGGAATACATTGAGGGAAAAACCTAGTTTTTAATGAAAACATAATCTTCAGCACCAGCTTGTGTTTTGTATTATTTACTTACTAGCTGATGCCCACAGCTTCGTCCGCATACAAATTATATTATACTAAAACCATCCTCGAGAACCACTCTATCAATAGGTGCAAACAGCATGAATATTGGTGCAGTAGTTTTTGAGTTTATCATGAACACACAGACAGATGTGGAGGATTCTTTTATAAATGTTTGTGATAGTGATAAAGAGAAAGATTTATATATTTGTTTGTAACAAATAAACTCAGAAATTAGAAACTAGTTCAGTAGACTTATTTTAAAAATTCTTTCACCATTAGAATGCTACATTATCCCTGAGTAACACAGGCTTTTTGCGAAGCCAGGACTGGCCAATAGTCCCAACTAAAATTATAAATGCAAAAATTTGGGAATATGGATGGATGTTTGTTACTCTTTCACTCATAAACTACTGAACGAATTTGGATGAAATTTTGCACACAGATAGTTCATAACCTGGTTCAACACATGGGATACTTTTTACCCCAGTAATAAGATCCCATGGGACAATTATCAAACTTCATGCGGGTCAAGACGCTGGCAGAAGCTGTACATTATAGGTATATTATCAAACTCAAACATTTGTAATAATGTCTTGTTCTACAATCTTGTGGTATTTCCTAATGGTTTTGCTTAAATAATGTTTAATAAGAATCTTAAGTAGATGACTAGATGTATTCTTGAATTAATAAAAATACTGGAGTATTATAAGGAAATAGTAAGTAAAAGGATATTCTACTGCCTTATTGGTCAAGTACTTTGAGTAAGAGGTCAAGGGTTTGATTCCCAGGTCATGCAGTAATTGTTATTGGGTTTTTCCATCAGGAATTTTTCATTAGCAACCTGGAGCTAAATTAGTGCTGGGTTACACTTAAAGTACTTACGGGATTATATCCATGATTTTCTTTTGGTTTCTCGAGCACCCGATAGTGCTGGGTTGACTGCAATAGGAATTGTGCCTATTGCAGAACCGTATTGCATAACAACTTCTTATTCTTATTCTTTATTGCACACACAAAAATTAACAAACAGAAATTTACACAAAATTAAAATATATAGCTTATGTACAACGGCGAGCTTCACGTCTGTTATCTCTATAAATCGGAATAGGTAGAGCTGTTTTATGTACTTGCCATAGGTTAGAATAATATGGATATTCCCAGAGTCCCGGGATTTGACTATTCTCGCCTTCGGGACTAATGAAAGATTACACTTCCTTTCTGACGAGTAAATATAAAAAGGATGGGATTAAGGATAGTATAATAAATAGATAATCTTGTTCGATAACCGTGGAATATCCATATTAACATCAATGTTTGCGGTCAATGAACCTAAATAGCTCCACCTATTGCGATCTAAGTATGGTTATCTCTGAAGGGTTAAGCGGGGTGCAGCGGGTGGTTGTACCTAATAGTACACCCATATTTCGCAAGTTATGTTAAACTCTGATGTAAAAAGGGGCAAGCCTATTGCCAACCACCAGGCACAAATCCAGACACCGTGGCTGCTATTGGGAAAATCCAATAACTATTTTTAAATTACATTAATGTGGGTACACTCACATTTGCCATTTGATTTGTAAGTCCCCCTGAGTGTTGTTCTTCTAAATTCTGAACTAAGTATACATAAGATGTAAAGTAATAATTGCAAGACCTGTTGCATGGTGTCTAAGAGATTTTGATGTAGTATTCACCGTCATTAGAGAATTTATCCAGAAGGTAATATTTAATTTAGATTCAGCACAAAAATCTAAATGTTTTGACACAATACCGCAGTGCCAAAACATTAAGATTACCATGCAAAGCAAGGCAGACTGCAAGCTAATTATGTAATACTGGTGCCTGCGGCTTTGCCCGCGTCCAAATTATGTACTCCAACCTTCCTCAAGAACCACTCTATTCATTGGTGAAAACAGCATGAAAATCGGGGCAGTATTTTTTGAGTTTATCGCGAATAGACAGACAGGCGCAGGCCAGCGGAGGAGTTTGTCTTAATCACAAGTATGTAGTGAAACAATTAATTAGACCTAAAGCACTGAATAACACATAGAGGTATGAATTATTAATAACATTGTTTATTTATTATCATTAATCATGTAATAATACTATTGTTAAACAAGTTATGTATCAGGTGATGTGTTCTTATCACTCATTTTGTATGCAAAATTATGAAACAAATAGCTGGTTTACCTTAAAAGGATAATTTTAAAACAACTATCACATACAAATGACTGCAGATTATACAGTGTGTTAATAAGTTTTATTTGTTTAGGTGTTTGCAAAGTTATGGCAAAATGGTTTAGTAAATATATATTTACTATGTTCAAGGAAGTTTGTAGTACTTACTGTAATTTGGACAAATATATATTTTTAGTTCAGATTTCTACCATACAAAGTTTTTCTAGCATAACATAACTTCTAGTTTCTTTACTAATTAAATGTTTTGGCAAAAATAATTTGTTAATTTGATCAACTATCTGTATTAATTAACTGTAATTAAATCAATTTTCCAAGAGTTCCATCTACAACAAAATGGGCCTTTTTTTAATGACGAAGTTTCTGAAATAACGATGGTTCATTTTTCTCCATTCTCTTTCTTCAGATGCTCTTATTTTACTTAAGTACGGTGCCAGTTTAGACCTGGAAAATAATAATAAATAAATATCGCTGGACAAAATAACTCCTCAATACTAAATAAGCAGTGCAATTTGGAGCCAAAATAAATCACTTTACAAATAGCATTGTCTAAGTCCTCTTATCTTTAGGAAAACATGTACCGCTTGCCCGTTTTCACGAATACTAAAGGACACCTTAGTTAATGCCAAAAAAAAACCCGCTGTGCAATTTTTTACTTTCGACGCTAAGCCAAATGTTCAAAATCAATCAGCACGCTTTTAGTGTGAAGTAGTGTAATCAAAAACGGGCAAAAAACTTCATTTTACTTAAAATGTATTTGTCTCTATCTTTGTTCTGATAAGTTATCTATCTGACAAATGATTCATAATGTCGTCAAAAGTTAATTTCAATTTCGGAATGATATAATGTTTTTTTGTAAAATTTTATCTTTGTTTGGTGCCGTGGTCACACATTTGTAATGTCCCGGCTGGACGTGGGTTCGAACCCAGTCAGGCACTATTAATATTAGCCTGTGTTATCCCACTGCTAGACAAATGCTTCTTCTCCCCGTGAATTCCAAATCTTTTGATCTAAGACTAATGGGGAGCACTGGACGTTGGTTCCGTCCAGCTCGTCCCGCCTCGACCCATTACCCTAGCTGTTGAAACGGTAAAAATAAAGGTAGCGAGGAGATCGTAATCTCCTGAAACCATAAAATCGTAGACCTGTGACATTCCCCAACCCTTCATCATCCACTCCTTTTCATGGAGCCCCAACGCATGATAGACACACCTCTCTTGCCCTCCGTGCACAACTAACCCTGGACCCTCCAGGTCTTGAACGAGGCATACGATAGAGCGTCCAGGGCCTCGATTCTGCTATTACAATAGTGTCAGAGTATTCGATCATTGATTTCATAATGATCAAGTTATGTCAAATTTTGACAAGTTTGTTAATTCTACTATCATAATGATTGAGAAGTCATAATGGCGCCATTATGACTTCTCAATGAACAACCACTGACACTCCATTGAAAGAAATGTCATAGAATATTAATCTCGTACATGAAATCTGGCATGAATAAATGTTCGCATTTAGTAGTAGATTTCGAAAACCATTTGTACTAAGGGTTTTTCTAATGACAATACGAAAATGCCATTAAAACACAATTTTATTACGAGACCATTGACCGACCATTGTGAATTTAGCAGATTACGAACTTTAAGCAAAATGACAATGGGATGAGAATGGAATCGTGTTGGAGTGACGAATTTATTAAAATAGCAGAATTACCCCCGAATACTGAAACGTCACTCAAAATGTAAGAGCTGCTTAACATTTGGGAAGCTCCTAAACTTAAAATTTTGTATGGCCAAACGTCATTTTTGAGTATCTGTTAAATATAAGTGTTACTCAAATTTTGAGTGACGTTTCAGTATTCGGCCGTTAGGCCCCTGGTCGATGGCGCGCGGAGGTACTACGCCGGGGGGAAACTCCGCTGCCGCGGCAAATTGCCGCTCAGCGGACTGACCTCCGGCGCGATCTCATGGCGACATGGAGAGAGCGACTGTCGCAACCCCGTGCAGGGCACGCCACGATAGTGGCGGTAAGTCCCCTCTTTGAGGAGTGGCTAGAGAGGCGCCACGGCGTCCTCACCTTCCGCCTGACGCAGGTCCTCACCGGACACGGATGTTTCGGGAGGTACCTGCACCGAATCGGGCGGGAGGAAACGCCCGGGTGTCTCCACTGCGAGGATCGACCGGAGGACACGGTGGAGCACACGGTGGAGGTCTGCCCTGCGTGGGCGGAGCACCGCCGTGTCCTCGAAGCGGCGATCGGCGGCGGCGACCTCTCGCGTCCGGCCCTGGTTCAATCCATGGTCCGGAGCGAGATGGAATGGGAAGCCGTCACTTCCTTCTGCGAAGCAGTCATGCTAGCGAAGGAGGTGGCGGCGGAACGAGAGAGGGAGAGATCCTCACTTCCCGGCCGCCGCGGGAGACGCACCGGGCGTCGAGGGCCACGTGGTGGCTACCGGCCACCGTAGATGCGGGCCTGTGGACGGTTGGCTATGGGCTAGCTAGCCGTCCGTCCGTCTAACGACGACAGGCCGTGTCGACGGCGCGTTCGTGTTCCACGCGCGCCTCAAAGAAATGTCAGCATAAGAGAGGGGCCCGCAAGGGCCGAAGCCTGCCGGGGTTGCGGGACTGTTCGAAAGAGATACCGCGGCCCCGGAACGTAAAGGGCGAGGAAGGAACATGGATGGGTTTTAGTCAGTAAGAGTCTGACACTCCCTCCCGCTCCGCCCAGAGTGGGAGAAGTCATTTGATGATTTCCCATCCTAAAAAAAAAAAAAAAAAGGCCCCTGGTCGATAATTCGATATGCACTGGTCGGACAATATCTCAGTCATCGATTCGAGACGAAGAAGAAAAGAGATTATGTTGTTCTAGCGATATTTAAGATGCCATTACTGATAGGAATTGTTAAACGTATCGATTGTCTATTTCAGGTGGTTATTGTTTTGACGCAAACTTGTAATTTAGTCTGTCTAGACTTTGATGAGCAATTTGACATTGGGGCTTAATATTAGTAAAGCTTATAGTCAGTACCGACGAATTTTCACCGGACCTGCCGTTATCTTTAAAGAAACTGGTCGCACGCCCGGTCATACGACCACTCTTTCTTCGGTCCGATCTTCTGCGACCAAAAGTCGTGGTAGTCGACGTTGTAGTGCGCTAAGTTCCGCATAAAATATCGGTTCTGTCCGACTCAACTCATTTTTTTTATGGAATACAAAACCAGCTTAAGAGGTGAGGTTACAAGTGACAAAAAAACACAAAGTGACTCAATCAATCAACTCAGCATTAAGCAGTCCACTGCTGGATAGAGACCTCTCTCAAACTGCGCCACAACACCCTATCCTCCGCTTATTAACCCTATTACCTCAGCCGTTTATGGCTTATCACTTACTTGTTGGCAAATTACATAATTCTGGGTTTACACCAAAGTAGAGACTAACATCTGGAAATAACGATTTTTGATTGGCCACCAAAACACCTCGCCTTTTTGTCACCTTTCGCTATAGCGGAAAGCGGGCCCCAGACACCTACACTAATGTTTTATAAGCACAGTTAAGTTCCGCCTCTTTTCGTCGGTATAATATAAATAAACGAATAGATCTGTGCACAAAGGCCTTTGTCCCACCGTGACACAATTATGGTACAATTAGATGACGAATACGGATTAGTGGACCGATTCACACCGGTACCATTGAAACCGATTGTACCTAGTTTTTCGTGTGTTTTGTCGGATGACTTCATTTCGTAGGTAATTGAGAATAAACAATATGACTACCCTAGTCGATTAAAATCGAATCATCATTATCTAAACCTTTTTTGCCCTATGACTCCGGCATAAGCCTCCTCCCTTATCATATCTTGGAATCGAAAATGTTCTCCCAGTATTCAGGTTGTTAAAACTTATAATATTGAATATGATACAGACTTCTTCAAACAGAAATTTCAATCTGACCTTGCATAGACATCCAGGTTAGATAGACGTAGGTACCTAATTATGTTATACTGTCGCTAGGAACACCATGGGCGTCGCAGGCAAGATCTAGAAACAAACAATGTACATGTTTCTACGAAGAACAGCTAGCAATATAGATGAGACCAGATACTTTATCCATCATTCAATTGAACGAGTCATATTTGGTAACAGGCTTAGACCCCAAGACCTTCACAGTTACAATAGCAAAAATTTTGCGAGCACACACAATATTGTTCACGATCGATTTATTATATTTATTGACATCCTTAATCCGCGTTATCGGATTGTGACGTCACACGTTGCGTCTCGTTTTAACAAGGCCAATTTATTTGTTCGTCTCGCTTGCACACTTTCACTTTTTTTTCACCGCTTTCCCAATGGCGAAACTCGGTCGTCTTTGCCAAATGTTCGCGAATGGATGCAGTCTGTTGGCCATTCGACTGTTAAAGTTTGTGGGTGTCTTAATCTCTGAATGGATTTCTTTTGGCATTGTTTTGACTTTTTTAGGTCCATTGTTCTTGATCGTGGTACCCGTTAATGTACTTATTGTTGTTGGTAAACAGCGTTTTGGCACAAAACTTTTTACCGTAAGCTTAGTAGGTACCTACTTAGCTAATTTTACAGACAACTAGGACTGTATTTTGATCTATGTTCTAGATTTACTACTAGGTTACAAGTGTAACTCAAACACTGTTATAAGCTTTCAAGGTTTAAAACTAAACTTATATTGTCACTTGCGGGATATCTTCTTTTAACAAATAATAAATCCCGTAAGTGACAATATTTAAAATGAAACTCACACATAACATATTTTCGAGTCACGTTTCTTCGCTATCCACAAGCTCAACGATGCAAACAGTTCTATTGCCAATTAACTCCGAATGATTGGTAAAGTAAATCGTGGATCCAATAAAATCCTTGTAAATGGCATGGCCTGTTCTGGCATGGTCATTCCGGTTATCAGTAGCACAGATTATTGACGTAAACACCACGCCCGCTGCCTGTGGGTCATCGCATTACACTCTAGTTACTAGTTATGCGTGTGCACTATTAGTAAACATTCCCAATACGGTCTTACTGTTTAGTAGTACGCCTTTACTGTTAGTTGTGTTGGCTATCTGTCTCGGAGATGACCAGCTTGTTAATTGTAATGCATCTTTATCATCATCAGTGTCAGAGACTTCATGATTCATGTGAATTCCACAAGGGTCAATATTGGGGCCAATTGTGATTTTGCAATTTTTGCGAAGTGGTCCGTCAATTAGGTTCTCAAACAGAGCGTAAGATGGGAAAAACCACAGGTAAAATAGACTCCTATTTTACAACAGATTTTTCTACTTTCTTCTCTCTTCGCCGTACAATATATAGGTACGAGTATAAGCCTATCAGCAAAGCGTTACGTTACTGATTTGATAGGAATGATTTCATAATGTTTTCAACATTTATCAACACCTAATATTGTTGTATCGATCAAGATATCAATTGGTTTTATAAAAAATCGCACAAATTACTTTGTGGCCACATGTACCTGTCTTTTATATGGATGGTCCGACACGCAATATATGATGGTTTATCATAAAAAAAATAATGTATACCCCGACACATTGTCATGATCTAATCATACAAGGTCGTTATTTCAGCTGTTCTACTTCGTAAATGTTCACAATACTATGGAAAGGTCACCGGGTCCCCTGTCTGGTAGACAGGCTCGGCAACCAGCTGGCGACTTGACACGCATGAACTTCGTGCCATCTTTTGTTAGAATTATAAAAGTGTGTCCATGACTTTCATTTAAATATTCTTCATTTTTACCTTCTTTAGGGTTCCGTAGCCAAATGGCAAAAAAACGGAACCCTTCGGATTCGTCATGTCTGTCCGTTTGTATGTCAAAGCCCTTTTTTCTGAAACTATAAGAACTATGCTGTTGAAACTTGTTAAGTAGATGTATTCTGTGAACCGCATTAAGATTTTCACACAAAAATAGAAAAAAAAATTTTTTTTGGGGCTTCCCCATACTTGGAACTGAAACTCAAAAATTTTTTTTTTTCAAACCCATACGTGTGGGGTATCTATGGATAGGTCTTCAAAAATGATATTGAGGTTTCTAAAATCATTTTTTTTCTAAACTGAATAGGTAGTTTGCGCGAGAGACACTTCCAAAGTGGTAAAATGTGTCCTCCCCCTGTAATGTAACTTCTAAAATAAGAGAATGATAAAACTTAACAATATATAATTATGTCACCGTAAAATTGTCAAACACGTTATATTACAATATAACGTTTCTCTCTAGCGATATTGTAATATCTCGAATTATTGTCAACTGAACATACGGAAGTATCTCTGCCCCCATAATCGGGACTTGGGGCACCCCCCCGTTAGGTTAGTTAGGTTCCTGAAACCCTGCACCCGGAAATAGGGGCCCCGCGAAGCGGGGCTCCGTCGACTACGCTTTTTAGGGGATTATGAAGTGTTTTAAGGTTAGGTTATATTAATCGATATTTCTCAGGAATGCCGAATGGTACATTATCTTTTCATGAGAGTGGTACCACTGGGCAAGGGGGACCCCCTCCTTCTCTCCACACCGCGTGAGTTGACTACCATCGCATGCATTTCGCGAAAAATAATGCGTTTTATTGCAAGCAGTATTTTCATTTGACAATAATTCGAGACTTTACAATATCGCTAGAGATATTACAATATAACGTATTTGACAATTTTACGGTGACATATATGATGTATGTACATTACCATGTAAACTCCCACCGAAAATTGGTTTGAACGAGATCTAGAAAGTAGTTTTTTTTAATACTTACGTCATAAATTGTAAACCGCAATTTGC
Organism: Xestia ashworthii; assembly: GCA_950022955.1. Taxonomy (NCBI): domain Eukaryota; kingdom Metazoa; phylum Arthropoda; class Insecta; order Lepidoptera; family Noctuidae; genus Xestia; species Xestia ashworthii. Next base: position 11,214,903 of record OX465570.1, on the reverse strand, counting down.
CCTTCATTCAATCAACTCAAATATTTTTATATTATGTTACTTGCTGCTACGGAACCCTTCATGGGCGAGTCCGACTCGCACTTGGCCGCATTTTAGGAAAGGGAATCTTACAAAATATAACATCACGCTTGTAATCTCCGAGATGTTGGGTACAGGTGTATAGAACACCCAATAGCTCACACATTTCGCCAGTACGTTTGATTGTTTAACTCTTTCAGGGGCACTTTCCTATAAGTTACAATATACTTGTTTTTATGTTTTTTTCTAGTTGTATTTAGGCTAAACAATACTGAAAACATGGTTCAAAAAAATCTCTGAGTGAAGGCTTTTGAGGAATCACATGGTTAGCTACGGTAACCACCGCCGCTATAGAACAAAACAGCACTTTGAACAATCGTATATTTTTTAATCATGCAAATAGGCTAAAAAACATATTTAGAACCAAATTTTTATTACACTTCTTCATGAATATCTTAGAAGCAGGACTTTCCTTTACGCAAACATAGTGGAACATTGCAAGATTTGCATTTCCTAATCGTACGTACTGGAGTATTACTGGTACTGCGGCGCATCTCCTTGATGTGCTTCGCTCCCGCTGATGGCGATTGCTTTCAAAGCGGATCTTGTCGGGCACTGTCAATATGGCTTATGCCGTTTTATTTTGGCCGGACCTGGAGAAAACGCTCCTGAACTGCGTGGACTGTCCACCGTACGATGCCTGCGGTGATTGACAAACGCTGGAGCTAAGAGACCTTGGTAGACAGAACGACGAAAATCCTTCAATGTCAGAGTTCTAGATCTAGTCGTGAAGTGGATTGTCATTCTTTGTACAACAAAAAAGAATTAAGAACAGTCCAGAAAATGGAAATTATCCGGTTCTGGCGGTGGCTTTTGAGTTGGTCGAACTTATCAACAAAATTCATGTGCAAGTTGTAGTCTTACAGCTTCTGGGTAAGATATTTCCAGTCTCGCCATTACGTTCTCTGCGTCACGTTCCCGACGTTTTTAGGATCGTGATGGTTGGACAGTATGAATACTGATCTTTTGTCTCTCCACATCAAGATACTAACATTAGTGTCACTGATCCGAAACTCGTGTTGTCGTCTCTGTAAGTCCTTGTCTTCTTTTAGCGTAAAGGTTGGTTTGAAAGCTTATAATTTCTTGCTAATCGTCTGACCAAAACCTGCGAAATTTGTTTTTCTTTAAATATATATATATTTTTTTATTTTATGCTTTTTAGTTACGAATAAAATCTTAAATCAATAAGTAAGAAAATTAGCGAGAATGATTGTTTTGTTAAACAACTTTAAATCGTTATATATCCTAAACTATTATTTAAAATGAAAAATGATACCTAAAAGGAACCTAAACATGATACCTATTCAACGACACCCCACTTGACATAGTTCATCGACTTTGTTTTTTTTTCATTCTGAAAATATGGCGTCTGGTTGTCGCTGTGGTGAATTTTGATTACTGTCATGTCTTTAGTGACACTCGCAAGGTTAAGACGAATCGATTGACGTAAGAATTATCAAAATCGGCCTACGCATTTGGTCTCTAGAACGCCACATGAAACAAAACATACATACATAGACTGATAAACACATTACCCTCCTTTGCGTCGCGCAGTCGGGCAAAAAAGTAAATTCAACAAACGTGCAATCTGACTAAGTACATATACTTATCTAATTAAAACAATACCCAGAAAAAAAAAAACTCAAATACCTACCCTAATTATAAAAATAACAATGCATTGAAACAAAATATGCGTGACTTGACTACGGATGGTCGACCATAGACATCCGTTTGTAAATAGATAAGATAAAATTGTTTTCCTTGAAAGGTACCTATAAATGTTCAGACGCCAGCACATAAAGTTACCGCATTCTGTCAAATTTCTTTAATATTTAAATATCGCTGGACTTTAGCACACAGCGCCATCTAGTGCCACACTAAGCAAGGCTTGTGTCGCGGACACCAGATAGTTGATATACTACAATGTATACCTTTTTTGTTTGTAAATACATACTTATTATACATAAACATCCATGACTCGGAAACAAATGTCCATGCTCATCACACAAACATTTGCTCCTACCGGGATTTGAACCCAGGATCCTAAGAACGTAAGGCAGCCTCACTACCACTACGCCATTCGTCAAATATATTTTCAACTTTATCTTTAAAACATAAGGTTCAAGGTTGATTGGGAAAATTTGACAAGGTTGTTTTGGATAGTTTGATGTGCATGCGTCTCTCATGTCATGTCATTTGCCTAGCCTTTTCCAACTATGTTGGGGTCAGCTTCCAGTCTAACCGGATGCAGCTAAATACTTGCCAGTATTTTACATGGAGCGACTGCCTATCTGACCTCCACAACCCAGTCAATACGTGGGTAATACCTTGGTAAGACTGGTTGTCAGACTTTTTGGGCCACTGACTATCTGTAACGACTGTCAAAGATAGACAAATGACAGGCGGGCCCAACGGCTTAACGTGCTTTCCGAGGCACGGAGGAAACTCGGTATGTACCCATCCGCAGACCAACCTAGGCAAGCACGGCTTAACCTAAAGATTGGCCCGAGCGGCTGTTATTATGTAGCCACGAGCTTCTCATGTGCTGGCGTTTGTACTGTCCCTAATATATATTCTAAGTTCATTTGCCTTTAATCTCGTACTGAAATACTTGGCACAAATGTTGTTTATTTATTTTTGTTTGAAAGTATGTATTTAGATAACGGGGTTAGAAGATCTGCGTTAGGATGACTTTCATTCAGTCTTATCCCTCAGTGTATGGAAAGCTGATTGAATTATTTTTTTTGTAAAATCTCATGTTAGCCATGATTATGATCTCAATAATTGTTCAAAAGAACTACATGATGTCGGCCAATCTATCTATCTAAATACTAATATAATAAATCTGAAGAGTGTTTGTATTAACGCGCTAATCTCTGGAATCACCAGTCGGATTTGAAGAAATCTTCGATATCCTAACATTTGCTGCTGAGAAAAAATAGTAGAAGTTAGAAACGGCGAGTGAAAACATGAAAGGAGGCAGCCTAGCGCAGTATGAGCGAACATGACTGCGTGCGTTAACCACTTCTGCTGGATGGCAAGCAGCAGACGAAGACGTAGCTATACTTCGTTGGTGACTTGGTGTACACTGCTCATGGTCTTCCAGTGCGAGATAAAAAAATATGTATTTAAAATTTGGACGCAACGGAACAAAATTGAATGGCTTTGCAAAAGAATTGCAATTGCAATTTAGCTGCATACTGGCTAGCTTGTCATCTTGTCTAGACGCATTGACAAAAGGCAATTGCCCGACGGAGATAAATCACATCTTCAGCTAGATATAATCCGGTTAAAATTGCTCTGTTTTACCACTAAGCCACTGTAATCTGTAACTGCATTTTTGCACGACAGTTTTCATGTTACGTGAAGTCTGAAACATGGTTCGTGAGCTGTGAGAAAAGAAACTTGATAATTATTATCTTTTGTATGATCAACACCCGAGTGTCACATATGTCAGCCCATAAATCTTTCACGGCTAGACATGGAGCTCTTAACCGGTCTAACAAAACAGCACCCATAAAATGTAGAATCATCGTCTCACTCTCAAGTGCTTTGAAAAGCCATTTTTGACGACGATAGTAAGACAGCATTGAGATCTTCGTGTATATAGCACGAACTTTAGTCCTTGTATTAGGTATAGTACGGGTCAGTGGCGTGCATATGACAAGCTTACAAGGCAAGATTGTTCAGACCCGAACATCATTATAAGGGCAAACCAAGCGGCTTCTATGAAAGTACCGCCACTAATACGGGGACTGCAATTATGTATGGTCGTGTGCCAGGAAACAGAGCACAATTAAAGTTTCAAATTGAACAATCTGTTTCAGATTAAAATCTAAGAACCTGCTAGATGAAGTCATTGTGAACTAACCAATTATTTACTTCCTGTATCATGTTTCTTTAGTGCGATAAGATTCTGCATGTTACAATGTTCAATGAATGCCTACGAGTTATTTGATTCAATGCTAGTCGTTGTATCTTGTGTTGTGAGTAATAAAGGAATGCCACAGTTGACATGCGCAACCCATGCGCGGACGCAGCGCCCATTATGTCATCGACTGTTAAGTAATAGTCGGAAATTGAATTCAATTCTACGTTTATTGTTTTTGTACGTAAGATTTTCTGTAGTATTGCAATAATGGAATTCATTACTGGTAGTGGTTCTTGTTCCCTTGACCACCCAATGCTGAGTGTAAGTAAGTTTCTTTCAAATCTCTCCACTTTTGGCGGTTTTGAGTCATGGCAATCCAGTTTCTTCCGGCCACTTTAATGAGATCGTCTGTCCACTTAGTCGGTTGTCTTAGTTGTCTTCCCACATTACTCCGTCCCATCTGTGGTCTCCACTCCAGCATTTTCTTCCCCCGTCTTCCATCCAGTCCACGGCATTATATGGCTCGCCCACATCCTCTTTCTTTTTGGTAGTGGTTACCCATTGCCATTTCAGCACTTGCTCCTAAAAATGGCGCTCCCAAAAATGGTTTTTGTGCGCGGCCTAAATAGATAATTTCCATAAAGGTGGTGGCATTGTGGTTTATTTATCTGTAATAGCTCCTTGCCGACTCATATCCGGAATTCAGCAGCACCCGATAAGACTGGAAGTCGACCCTAACATAGTTGGGAAAGGCTAGGCAGATCTGTAATTGTGTCTAGGAGTAAATTGCTAAGCTTCCAATTTTTTACATCTGTTTTCTTCTACATTTGAAGTCATTAAGAGAGTCCTGTTAGTTTCTGTGTCCATGACTTTTTCACCTAGACTTCTAGAAAATTGGGAAACGCATTATAGTTGGTAATTATTTTGGCAGGTTGACAAGAACGTCCCTTAATGACCATTGTCAGCCTCCCACACACCTATTGTATCTATGAGTAACGCCTTATCATTGTCATTGCTTTCATAAACAGTTTGTCAAGAGAGTGATATTGACAATTGAGCCGAATGACGTCGTCACCCCGTTCCTCGTAGCCTCAATGATATTATTTTGATGTAATTTTCCGTTTCCGATGTTTATGATCTCCAAGACCATCTAATTGATGAGTTGAGCACTTATTAGGATCTAATTGCCGGAAGAATTAATCTTCAATACAGATTGTCGGCCGTTGGCCACTTATTTGCATTTAGTCAAGGTTTTCGTTCACCAAACCGTCATGTGATCTCATTGTCGACACCATTTCATTGCTTTCCATGTTTTATTAAGATAAGATGTGCATGTCAGTTTGTGTTTCGTAAATGGTTGGAAATGAGGGCGGTGTTTCACGCTTGTCAAAAATGTTGGCCCTGTGTTGCGAAGTTCCGATGAACTTGAATGCCGTTGAATAACGTTAACAGAAATACGTGTTTGTAAATGGAAAGTTTTTAAAACAATTACTAAGCACTAAACACGTAAAAATAACTAATTCTTACTGTAATCGAAGGAGAACCGCACCGAAAATGCTGTTATTAAATTAACCACTTAGTACCGTTTGTATGATCTCATTTATCTTCTATAGATAGTGAAATAGCTCCAATCTAAGATTCGAAAGTACTTACCACCTAGATGACTGTGTCAAGATATCGATGTCGAGATATGACATTTGAAATTTCTTTAGAATAAACTTCGATTAAGGCGCAGAAAAAACTTTTGTATGAACAAAGTATAATTGTTAGGTAACGTTCACTAAACCGTGGCCAAAGAAATACTTTTTTTACATAAAAAGAACGAAGGTACTAAAGCAAGGTTTAGATTTAATCGAAATAAGCGTTTTCGGGTGTATTGTACGCTTAGTAATCACGGTTTTTTTCGTAATAAAACACGTATGAGATATGAAAATCTTATAATATGAAGCCTAGCTAAAGAAAATGTTATTATTTGTTGGTTTAATATTCGTCTCACGTATTCTTTTCACCTGTATTTTTTACTTTATTAGATTCTACGTGCCTAATGGATTAAGTTTGATCCAGTTATGCCACGAATCTCCCTGAGACGTAGGTAATATTAGAGAGAAAATTAGGTCATATTTAGGATCCAGGTCATCGTTGCGACCTGATTTTCAGTATCAGTATTCAGTACCAACAAGTAACCACTATCTCATTTTGATGATTGCGTTCTTACGCGGTTTCATAGTCAATAGTTCGAAATAGCCTTTTGTAAGAAAAGTATGTTTAATTAGGTATGTAGGAACACAAGGAACTATACAATTGCTGTGCTGGATATGAACCAAAGATGAATCTAGAAGAAACCTAGCTGTCGGTAATCGATGCAATTATAGTATGACTCAACAGTTTGTCTGAGTTGAGCGTTATGAGTTGAGCGTTATATCTTATAAACTGATTTCGAAACAGATGTAGGTGCCGTGAATGTGAATGCCAATGTCGAGGCCAATTATTCTAGGATTTCTTTACTCTGTGGATGTAAAAAAATAAATGAATGAACAAAGTGAATCAACTAAAAATATACTGAAAATTGTATGCACTCCCGAGTTCACTGAGGGTGAAAAGTAGCAGACCGTCAGTCAGTGAACTCGGTAGAACATCATTCATTCATTTTGTTTGAGCATTCACAGATTGAGTGTCCGTAAGTTGTGGTAGGTAGTGAGACAGCATTTTAAATGCAGATACCTATGTTCAGGGTTAAACCTCATCTAGCAGCACGGAATCCATGCTCATATCCTTTTCTTCGAAGCATACACGCGCAATCCTAAATTAAGGATAGTAATTATCCATAACTTAAAAAGCATAGCAAATCCATAATTGTTGTGGACTTGAATAATACATTTAGGTAGGTAGGTACCTACTTACTTATATTGAATTATTACGAAAACTATTCGACGAAGATGTACATTAATTGAATAGTGCGAAACTCTTCAATTAGTAGAATCCACCATTTGGCTCATAATTTATTAAATAACAACTCAGAACATTTTATGTTGGCATTTATCTCATTGCCACATAGTTTCGTTTGGATGGGGGAATCCCAGCTGTTTTCCTCGTCGACTATAATTTCGTGGCACGTTCGTAATAAAACTATTTGAAACAAACCTCATTTCAGAATAATAGATTTCGTTGCCAACAGGCTTTCCCATTGACAAATGCATGTTGATGATCAATACTTTCCCCACAATTGGAACACCAGAGTCTATTTCAAGAGCAACTGGAAGGATTTGGTGAAATTATAGTGATGGAGAGCGAAGACTAGTAGAACGGTGAACAGATAGGTATGTGGGAATTTACCAAGCACATTGGTTGAAAATTGAAATCCACGTCTGGTCTCTCCTGTGATTAGTTGAATTTTGCAAGTCTCCGCTTTGGTGGAAACCGTACCTGAATAAAGACAGCTTCTATATAGTTACTCTACAAATGATTACATCAACGTTGCATTGTAACTCATGCATCCAGTCGCTCTCGAACCCCAACGACTGAGCTGCGTCATAAATTGGTAAATTGCAATGAATTTAATAGGGACACAAATCACAATAGAGCTATCTGCCGCTACATCTGCGAGCCTGGGTGATTCAAGGTGTCGTTGTTAACTGCATACCGGAAAATTGCTCAGATTGCTCTGCTCCTCGTTCAGATGGAATGGCAACTACTTGCAACTTTCCGGCAATTGTTTCAAGAGTTGCTTAACATTCAAGTTCAACAGGTGTCTCTCTAGGTACCTAATTACTTTGTACCACCATTCTTGCAGTAAGTAAGGTAAAATTTATTTGCATAGATTGTAGGTGCCATAAAATAAGATGTTCAATAAAACAACCAAGATACTCTTAAATACTCAGAAACAAAATTCAGTGACACGGTAACTATTTGAAGTAAAGTGAAATTACAGTAAATTCTGTTGTATACAGCACGCAACAGAACCATGACCTATTTTCATTCAGCAGTTGAGCAAGAACCCGTCAAATAGTTGCGCCGGCGAATCCTGCAATGAACAATAAAACGAAGGAGGTTTCTGTTGACTATTTCAGCTTGAAAAAATCTTCGGCTAATGTGTTAACCATTCTTCTCAATGCCAAATTCAATTATGGACAAGTTTCCATATATGCAAAGATTTCACACAGCAAAAACTCGTCTGCTAGCAGATGTAAGTTTCAACAAGCCGGTCTGCGTGTTTCGACACCGATGTGTGTGTTTACAACTGAAATGAGTCATTGCAGTGAATCGCCACAGATACTGATGCTAATAATTTGCTCTAATTCATATATAATTGTCTCTAATTAAATCCGTTTCGCGGTCAATTTAATCTGAAAAAAGTGTTTAGTGCAGTTTGGACTTCGGGCATGTATTAGATTTTCTCAATTTTCCTATGCTGGCTCGGTTGGCCGCGGTCCAATCGACTTGACCTAGTACGGAACCCTTGTCGAATGATGCTCGATACGATAACTGATAATACTGCTTTAGATTTATAATCGAATCTAGTTTTGATCATGAGATCTAGATGTAACATTCGAGTTGTAACATTCGACTAGTAGTACCTACTGTTTATATTTACACGCGGAAAAGTATTTTCTTTGTCATTTTCGTATTATTGAGTTTATGCTGGTGCGCAATACATTTCCATTGTGTTTTTTGTTTACTGCATTGTTTTCTCATACGTTTTAAAAACTGTAATAAAATGCAATGATAAAAACGTGACAAGTATTTCCACTATGATTGTCATAATCATATATCATAATAATGATGCTGATGTTATCATATTTTCGTTATCGTTTCTACACAGTTTTAGAAATAAACGAATCTAATCAGATTAGATCTGACAACTAACTATTGCATTTAATTTTATCATAATTATATCATAATAAAACACAATGCTTGCGTCACTGAGGCTATTAAAATGAAACAAGCTTGTTTATTTGCAAAGATTTTTTGTTTATTAGCATTAACATTAACATCAAAACACTGAGATTTAGGGACTCTATTGCGGAGTGTTAAGGTTGACATTGGCATAAGTTTTCGTTACATAAATCGTGTTGATGAAAGTGAAGGAGGCGACAAACCTAGCCTGGTGTGACGTCTGTCACCTTGATCTCAAGCCATTCACTTAATCCTAGGCTTTGGTTTATTTATATAACATTATAATTAAATCTTTTCACTTAGAATTAAAAGAGCACTGCTAATGATTGTGATAATGCAGTTACATAACTAATTCTTTTATCTCATGAAATGGATTTACGCAAGGCAAGAAAAAACGTTAATTGATCTGATGTGATTAAACTGTAAGTGTTTATCCCACAATTAATTAGCACAAGACAATATCTGTGGAAGCAATCCATCCATGTTTTTATGTCGATTTTTATTGCCTAGGTGCATGAAGGAAGACTTACCAGTATTTCTTCTTCGAGTTAATTTTGCAAATTAAAAGTTAGTCTGGAAAAGAAAATTTGGAAGGACTTTTTGGGCGGAGTAGGAGGAGGTAGTGGAAAACCATACGCTAAAAGAAAAAAATGAAACATTCAAGTAATTTATTTAAACACTGAAAATCAGCATGATTTGAACGCCATACATAAGGCATTCCCCTAAAACGCTCGCCCCCAGTAACACTACTAATGGGTTTGAAGAACCAGATTTGTACAATAATACGATTGGAACGCGCCAAACTAAGTGACTAGACGTTATTTTTCTGCTCCGTAATTATAAATTCGTATCAATACAAAAACTGATTACGCATTAAAGTTTATGGTGTTATTACAAGACAAGCAGAGTGAACTACTGATCTGTGGAATATTACAGTGTTATTCTATCGGATTGAAAAGTAATACGGTAAATCCTTCTACAAAAAACTAAAATCAACGGTCGCCATAGTGGTCAATACTTCCCCTCGCCCGCTAGCGTCCGTCCCCGCGCTGGCGCCTGCGCATGCGACGCATGTCGCACGACTCGACAAACAACTTTGGAACGCGCTCTGTGACATCTAAACTACATGTAAACAAACATTGTGAACTAATAAAACTAAAAGCTTGTGTTGTGTGTACCAAAGACTACTATACTATATGGTGTGTACTATTAAGGCAATTCATAAGGAAGAGTGGTAAACCAGTACCATTTCAACAATGCCTAAATTACATAGAACCTCACCACGGTCTGATGATCAGCTTACACCTCAGTTACCACCAGAAACGGAGTTACAAGGTACCTCTACTGAAACAGTCCATTCTAACTCGGTAAACGTATCCATTCGAAAACGTCCTCGCCTTGGAAATTCTCCCACCGATACTGATGGGAGTGACAGTGAAAATTATCTAGCCCTCACTGATTCTAGTGTAAACAAAAACCTAGTTGCCACCATTTGCAAAGAAATCGAATCAACAATATCATCTCAGATGCAATTATCCCTGAAAGATTACTTCAGTCAAGAGTTCCAAGTTATAAAAGAAAGTCTTCATTCGCTGCAAGAACTTGAAAAGTCGGTGAAATTTATGAGCGCAAAATTTGATGAAATGAGACAAGAATGTGAAACAAACAAGGTAGCATTAAAACAACTGAAATCTGAAAATGAGGAGCTAAAAAGTTCTGTATCTGACCTGTCCACAAGATTAAATCTACTCGAACAATACACACGCCAAGAAAATGTTGAAATTAACGGGATACCTGAAAACAGTAAGGAGAACCTCATCAGCACTGTATTACAGCTGGGCAAGGTGGTGTCATGCAATATTCAAGAACAAGATATCCTAGCAATCACTCGTATTAAGAAGCTAGACTTAGATAATAAACGTCCACGTTCTATTGTTGTTAAATTGCGTAACACGCGAATTCGTGATGAAGTTTTGGCTTCAGTTGTGAAATTTAACAAGTCGTTAGAAAAGGACAAGAAATTAAACTCAAGCCTATTAGGCTATGGGGGCACCAAGACTCCTGTGTTTGTGTCAGAGCACTTGTCTCCCATGAACAAGGCAATCCACGCTGAAACTAGGAAAATAGCTCGGGAAAAGGGTTATAAATACGTATGGGTTCGTGATGGTCGCATACTTGTTCGCAAAGAAGACGGTGCCCGTCCTAAACAGGTAAAAAGCTTACAAGCCGCTGCACTTCTGTAAGTTTAACAATGGTAATATCTAATAAAAAACCCTGGGGTAACTTTTCAAGTTCAATATTTATTACCAGAACTTCAGAGGTAAGTATGAGAACTAAACTTTCCGATATAAACATGGCAGCTAGTATAACTCAGTACGACCTTATTGTAGCTACAGAAACCTGGCTCAATTCAAACATCAATGACGGCGAGATCTTCAATAACCAGTACCATATATAAAGGGTGTAAAACACCTCTTCACGAAGCCGAAAGCCACTTGTTCTCCCCGTCATTGTGATCATTTTTTTGTTCTACACCATACCTGGGAACCTTCTAGTTACGGAGATATGGGGGGTCAAAGTTACAACTTTTTTGACAAGTTTTTTTTAAATACAAGTTTTTTTTGTAAGATTTTGACTTTTAACACCTCCACGAACCCCGTACTATTCAATCCATCCATCAGCACAATGTTTGAAGTGCGTTACATTGAGTTGTTCCACAAAACGTAATTTATAACCTCAAAAAAAAAAGTTGTTTCCCAGCAATATTTTTTGCGTAAAGTTACTTAGTTTGATGTACAGAATGCTTGGTTAACGGCTTTGTGATGAGGTGGTTTACACCCTGTATATCGGAGGGACAGGAACTCTAGTGCGCGGAATGGCAAGGAGGGAGGTGGAGTATTAATAGCCGTATCAAAAGCTTTCACTTCCATGCGAGCTTGCCCATGGGAAACCTCCGCTGAGGATCTTTGGGTGAGCATCAAAATAAGAGAAGGTAAGAAGATAAACATTTGTGCCGCTTATCTACCCCCGCCCGTAACTTTGAACCACCTCGAATCGTTGTTGGACAACGCATCTAGGGTCAGCGAGACTACTGGCGACGACATGATAATCATCGGAGACTTTAACTTGGGATTTATAGAATGGGTCGCAGACCACCAGGTCTCTCACACGACTGCTACTAAACCTGTCAACTACAACAGTAGCTTAGGCTATTGCTTAGTGGATTTTATGTCATCAAATTCTCTTTATCAATTTAATCATATTAAGAACTCAAAAAACAGAATCCTTGACTTGATTCTAAGTAACATACAAAATGTAAAAGTCGAACAATCTGTAACTTGTTTATCAAAAGTAGACGATCATCATCCGCCCTTGGAAATAAACTTTGATATTTTTGTTTGCAGCAGCTTAAAACCTAAAAAGTCATGTAAATATAACTTTAGAAAGGCTGACTACGGATTAATCAACGACCAACTTAGAAAAATTAATTGGAGCGATAGGTTTCAGTCATATTCGGATGTAAACTTAATGGTGACTTCGTTATATGAATGTTTGTACAACATAATTGAGGAAACTGTTCCCAAAACCACTTATAAAAATCGTAACTTCCCTCCTTGGTACACTAAAACTCTAATCAAACAGCTCAATGAAAAGGAAAAAACTAGAAAACGCTTCAATAAGTACCACAACCCCCGCGATAAAGTTGAGTATAGAATTCTCGATGACCGAGCGCGACTTCTTATTAAAGAATGCTTTAGAAAATATGTCCATACAATGGAAAGTAATATTCGTTACCAATCCAAAATCCTTCTGGTCATTTGTGAAGGCAAAAAACTCCAACTCTTCAGGAATTCCTTCAGAAATCAAGCTTGATGACTTAACGGCTACTACGGGTGATGACATCTGCAGCATCTTTGCTCAACATTTCTCTTCAACTCTTAGTGTTTCCGACACTAATAGCACGGTACTTCCTCCTGTGTCGCAGACGCAAAACTTTCCTCAGAATACTCTAACGACGATAAAATTCACTGAAAGACAAGTCCTGAACGCACTGTCACGAATTGATGTTTCTAAGGGAGCTGGACCTGACGGGATACCTCCTATATTTATTAAAAAATGCGCTCGCCATCTGTCTCTTCCATTAACACTCATTTTTAACAGGGCAATCGAAACTTCCCAGTTTCCCCTAGAATGGAAAAAGGCTAACGTCGTGCCTGTTTTTAAAAAGGGAGACAACACTGACGCGAAGAACTATCGCCCTATTTCGCTGTTATCCTTATTTTCAAAGATATTCGAATCCTTAGTCGTTCCCATCTTAACTTCACATCTAAAACTACATATAGCTTCACAGCAACACGGTTTCTGCTGCAACAAGTCAACTGTCACCAACTTATCATCATATCTCAATGACATCTCCGTCCACGTTGACGCGGGCCAACAAGTCGATGCATTGTACACTGACTTTAGTAGCGCGTTCGACAAAGTCGACCACCAGATACTGCTCACCAAATTAGAGGGATACGGTATTCATGGGAACCTTGTGGAATGGTTTAGATCATACTTATACGATCGGAAACTAAAAGTAGTGGTAAACGGCTTCCAATCGTCACATTATTGCGCTACTTCCGGTGTGCCTCAAGGCTCCCATGCCGGCCCGATACTCTTCATTGTGTTTATCAATGACATAATAAACCACATCAAGCACAGCCAATGTTCACTCTTTGCAGACGATCTTAAAATTTATCGACCAATCCAATCCCCTTCAGACGTCGTCCTGCTGCAGTCTGACTTGGACTCCCTTCAGGAATGGTGTATTGCAAACAAGATGGTGCTCAACGTCAGTAAATGCCAGCACATTACATTTACCCGCAAAAAGCGAATAGTGCCATCCTCTTACTCACTCAATGGATCAGTACTGCAAAAAGTCGACGTCATAAGGGATTTGGGTGTTTTAATCAGTAGTAACTTGTCGTTCACTCCTCACATAGATAAACTGTTGACCAAGGCCGGAAAGATGGTCGGATTCATAAAAAGGATCGGGCATGACTTCAAAGGAATACATGCATTGAAAGTACTTTTTAACTCCTTCGTGCGGAGTACCCTTGAATACGCTTCTCCAGTCTGGAGTCCAATGTACAAAGTACACATTAATCGTATCGAACGCATCCAAAAAAACTTCACCAGATTCCTTCGGTATAAAGATCGCAACTGTCCTTACAGAGCTGACTACTCACAGCGATTGTCTCACTTTGGTTGGCATTCCCTTGAACAGCGACGCGTGTTGGCTGACGTCACGACCCTCTTTAAAATTCTTAATGGTCTAATATCCTCACCCGAACTTCTCGCTAATCTGCACCTGAGCGTGCCCCGTCAATGTCCAGTCAGAACAGTACGAAAGCCCCAAATGTTCGCTGTAAAATCATCTCGCACAAATCTCGGTCGATCAGCACCATTAAACCGAATGATGAACACCACCAACAAGGTCATCTCCATTAATACTGAAATCGACATTTTCTGCGACAGTATACAGAGTCTCAGGCAAAAATTGTGGAATTTCATTTGTAGTCAGCGTTTAATCATTTCACATTATTGTTTTGAATATTCCATTTCTCACTTCTTTTTCTTGTCACCATATCGCTTGCAAAACGGGTATAATTATAATTATCTTTGTTCATCTTAAAAAATATTTAATGTTAGGAATTAAATCGTATATTTTTTAGTTTATATGTGTTTTAAATAGGATAGTTTTATAGTAAATATAGTTTTATTTTAAAATTTATTTTATCATAAGAATCTATGTCAATTTTAATCATCTATTTATTTTTCTATGTTTTTTATCCTACCAAAATTATTGTAAATGTTGTATTATTTTTAATTGCCAAATTTATTGTATTATTTTTAATTTTATTATAATTAGGGGCTAAATTTGTTACTTAATTGTGAATGCTGTGGTCTCCTATAAGTGAAGGAGTACACCTACCTAATACTTTGTGATTTTATCAACTAAAAATGCTTTGTGTATATCTTTTGTTGGAGATCCTTAAATAAATAAATAAATACATATATACAAAATATTAATATAAGTACTTAATCAAATAAAACAAACAATTAAATGCCGCTAATCACGGGTGACCTAAACGTGGGTGAGCGTGATAGCTACTAATAGCTAGTCTTCAAAACATTATATCAAAATTAATTTGCTATATTTTATTATGAAATGACTAAAAGTGGTCATAAATTTATTTCAGAATTCAGTTTGCAAAGTCAGCTTTTCCATATTTTCGGCGATATCACATGGAGGTCGTTTGACTGGGATCCGAAGGCTTGTTTACACAAGACCAGTCAATTTGGCTAGTAACTAGAACTTTTAATATTCTAAAAAGTTTTCAAACCGTTTTCAATTCTTAAGTATATTCAAATGATTCATCTTGTGTTGTTTGCCGTCATTGCGGTAAATAACAATTTGTGTTTTTTTTTCTTTAAGTGGGATTTATGCAGAATATCATTTTAATGAACCGGTCGTCGTTTAATATGTAGCCTACGTACGACATGGCGTCATCATAATAATTTTATTTCGTAATGTTCTCAAGGAAAAATCCGCAATATACCTTGCTTTACCAGAAGACGAATACATTATGTTGACTTAATTGACCTTTAGAATTATCAACAAAATAAAGAAATAAAAGAATTATTTAGTAAGTTTGTTTAAGTTTGGTAAAAATAAACATTATTTATTTTAAATCAATAAATTCTTCAACTAAATGCATATTTTAAGTTAATTCAATTTCCTGCCAGTATTTTAGCAAGTCAACTGAGACGTCCAAACGAACACGAACTTCGGTTCGTACTGCGGTGCAAACAAATGTCCTAGCTTTGTCCTGACGAAGGCCTGTCATTGGTTTCAAATTTTTATAACCCGACTGGTAAAATGTTGTTTTATAAGAATCTAAACTCAGAATAGAAGGTATAAAATGAGCCCAAAATCGTGGTGTTTTTCTTTTACTTTTAACGTACTGCTCCAACTTGATAAGGTCTTTGCACCCATTAGCCATGGGGTCAAATACTAATGAATTCTAAGTGTAACGCCATACTTGTTTTAAGGTATAAAATGAGCCCAAAATCCTGGTGTTTTTCTCTTATTTTTTATGTACTGCTCCAACTTGATAAGAAGGTCTTTGCACCCATTAGCCCTGGGGTCAAATACTAATGAATTCTAAGTTTAACGCCATACCTACTTGTTTTAAGTTTTTATTATGCTACCATAATATTGTGGTTGCTAAAGTTGCCGTACCAGCAAACACGTGGAGTTCAACCAATCGCATTAATTCAATTTCGACGTTTTCAGCTCGGCTCCTCTCTGCTGGTGTCCGCATTCATGGAAAGCGGTCCTTATTGTATGATTTTTTCCTCTAATATAAGGCTGCTCCACCATGCCGACAGCCTCGACATAGAAAACGACAAAATCGCAAAATTTTGATCGCTAATTACTAATGAAAAAATTCGGTTGCATTATCGATGCTTGCGAGAAACAAGTTGATTTTTTCCTCTAATATAAGGCTGCTCCACCATGCCGACAGCCTCGACATAGAAAACGACAAAATCGCAAAATTTTGATCGCTAATTACTAATGAAAAAATTCGGTTGCATTATCGATGCTTGCGAGAAACAAGTTAGAGATTTTGTCGTCTAAATCTATGTGAGATGAACGATGATGCGTAGCGAGGGGTGTGTGTGAAACTAGCCAATAATATTACTTCTTTTTCATGGCTTGAGCTATTCTGGCAATGTGATTACTTAGTTTCACACATCCTTCGCTCAGTATCCTCGTTCATCTCTGGTGGAACAGCAGCCTAAGGCTGGTGTGCATCCTTTGAACGGTAAGTAATGAGCTAGCTCGCTGTCCGTCCGTCTTATGATGACAGGCTGTGTCGACGGTGCGTTCTGGTTCCACGCGCGCGTCATAGAGATGTCAGCAGTATGGCTACCCCTTTCTTTCTGCAGACATCTCTAGGCAAGGGCCGATGCCTGCCGGGGCTGCGAAACTGTTCGAAAGAGATACCGCGGTGGCTCACTGGCTCCGGAACACAAAGGTCGAAGAAGGAACATGGATGGGTTTTAGTCAGTAAAAGTCTGACACTGGAGGGGTCATTTGATGATTTCCAATCCAAAAAAAAGGGAGCCGTTCTTCCAAGTATTATTTTTCTCCTCTAAAGAAAGCTAAACGACATGACGCAATCGACAAAACCTGTCCAAGACATAAAAAAGTATGTGCCTTGTCGACAATTTTCAACTCCTACATTTTAATACACTCTGAAGCTATTAACGTACCATGACTTGTAACTTCAACACAATGACTGGCCAACGTAAACACCTGGCTGCTAACACCGCAATTTAGCTGTCAACTCATTCATTTATTTACTACACATTGTTGTCACTACACTGAACTTAGTTAGAATGCTTATTTAAGTACATGAATGGTGCTTTAATGATGTGATGCGAACCATGGATTATGTGTCTTTTGTTAAGAAATCTTTAGATCTGTCTTTGTGGATAGTAGATACTGCCCAACGTTACCTGATCCCTCTTCCATAACTTCTTCTGGAAAGAAAGTTCAGGTAACGCAGGATTCGAGCAGTTCTGTCTTCAAAGACGGGTATAAACATTTACATAATTATGTTATAGAATCGTCACATTTTTTTCTTCATGAGAGTCTGGGTGTATGTTTCAGCAGTTAGAGTACGCTAATGATAAGATATGACTATAGTCTGTAATTAATTAATTCCAAGAATTAATTTACTTACAAAACAATAAACGGTATCTTCACAACAAATGCTGGCCTGTTGGTGATGCAACGAATAGCTAAATAACAGTAACAAATACTTGAAATAGACATTAGTAGCATAAGTAATTGAAAACGTGTTGGTATTCCCTTGTTAATAGAAAAAGAAATCAACCTTAATAAGGTTGATTTCTAATAATATAATGAATAGGTTGTATCATAAATTGGGAACTTATGCAGACGTAGCTTAGGCACGTCATGGCTAGGACGCATTATGACTAGCGATTGACGTACATTATCTGACAACCAACCTTTTCCTGAAGAACTAACTAACTAACTATTGCTTGCTACGTAAATCGAAGTTGTTTTGATTTCTTCTGACATTCTGACTAAGCTAGATACAAATATCTCATGCCAAACTGAAACTGGTGAAAGTTGCCGCTGGATTCGAGTCGCACGGAACCGGTCAATGTGGCGACACGTGGGGGAGGCCTAAGTCCAGCAGTGGACGTCGTACGGATGAAATGATGATGATCAAACTGAAACTAGAAAGATTAGCTAGTAAGGAATGTTTGGCAGCAGGGCTGAATGCTGGAGTTGCTGTATGCGCCATCACCCAGGCTTTATACTATTAGCCTAGACGTCTGCCTAGACGGATTATAGGCGTCATAAATGTTATGCTAAAAAATCTTAATAAAATTGTTTTCTCTTGTTCCAGAGGGACGACCGGTCGCTTCTAGCGCAGTTCTTCTTCGCCGACGACGCACTAAACATGGTCGCGGCTGAATTGGACTCGTTTGACGGCCGGAAAGACCCGGAAAGGTGCTCCACGCTCGTCAACCAGCTTAGACATGCACAGGTTTGTTCATTACCGAAGATTTTTGCAGTGAAAAGTTTTTTAGGCGTGGTGAACACTTTTGGGTGAACAAAAATCATGGAACTCGCGTGACCGTCACCTATCGCTTCGTAGCACTCGTAGCCGATCCGCTACGGCGTAGCATCACTTAAACGCGGGGCACAACCCATAGCACCTGTATGTTTTTTTTTTTGGGATTAGCCCGCGGTTCTATTATCTCCTGAAAGCCAAAAGTAGCTCCCGTGAAGCGCGTAGTAATTGGGAAGTCGATGAGTCTCGGAGTGATTCAATTACATATCTTCAAAGATATGAGTAGCCGGATCTAATCTGGAAGTCATTAAACGAACTCCAGGTTGGACGAAGCAAGGAAAACTTGCTCAGGTGGAGGTTCACATATGACTCCGCCCTCGAGTGATAATGTGGTGCTGTTCTGCAAACGATAGGTCACTTAAAGGTTTAACCTCATCTATCATAACGGAAGCAAAATTTTCCCTGCTCTTTTTCTGTCGCTTGGAACCGTCATTTGCTAGAGCGAGAAACAGAGCGGGAATTCTAAAATCATGCGGCAGTATTGACGATAATTACGGGAGCTGAAGGCACCAAACTTGTAGCCAAGTTCTGGTCCTAATCAATTTAGACTGCCATCATAGACACTAAGAAGAGTTACCTGCATCGACTTTAATCGGAATAGAAGTGGTAACGTTCATTATTGCTTGTTATTCGATAAAGTTCAACATGTGGTCGGTGAAAGCTTTTAGATATACGATATCAGTGCTTAAAACAGCTGTATTGAACTGTTAAAAGCCCAACGGTGTGCACTGCAAATTCACTCTTAGCTGCATAATGATATTAGATGGTTTCAGCAGGAAATAATAGACAGGTCAGTAATCCTTCAACATATAAAGTTACTCCACAACTTGTAAACAAACTTAATTACTGTTCTGATATGATAGTGTACAAGACGTTATCATAAGGAACAATAGATAATGTGATTGTTGCATTATCAGTTGCTTAGTACCTACTAGGGGACTGTATTGATAATTCTAGTAGTTTGCGGTATTTGGAGCAGTGGTGGCCCAGCCAGTGGTTATTATTTCATCAACACTGCTATCAAAATCGTGTAGGAAAACACCATGAGACGCTCCGATAACAGTCTTTTATCTACCTTCACCGCGGGGTTATAAACATTACTTATGAAATCCAAAACACAATCGACCTTGGAAATTTTCGCGTAGGTACCTATGTCACAAAAGTCACAATATTACGTACAGTCACTAGCCACTAATGCATGAGTGATTCAAATTAAAACTACCTACCTATTTGTCCTGAGTAACAACTAAACCAGTATGAGGAAATTAAATCTATATAATAATAAAGTATGGGTGTTTGTGACTGTAGGTACCTATCTGCTAGCATTTCGATACAGTACAATCACAGAATACATAATAGTAGGTACAACTGATAACAAAAATCAAGTCGTCATTATGTACTGAAGTAATAATTATTTGATTAATTTATTATCTTTTACGGGTTCACTTTTTACTACAGAATTTTTAAAATCAACACTGTTAATGAGTTCGTTACATAAGATTCAATCATAATTATCACTTTTGTAAATAAACCTCGTTCCTACCTTTTTATATGGAAATGTACTGTGTAGTGTGTGTGACATGCAATACACGTAGGTAGGTACCTCATATAAGTTACTAGGTACTTACTATGTTCGTGAAATGTATGTATTTATTAACGTACGGATGGAGAGGGAGAGGAAGACCAAAGAAACGATGGATAGATTGCGTGACGAATGATATGAAAGAACGGATGATAGCGTGACGGTTAACTGAGGAGAATGGAAGAAAAAAAATGTATTGTGCCGACCCCAAGTAGGTAACATGGGCGATGGGGATTTGATGGGCTGGAAGATGATAATGTAATGTATGTATTCATTTGCGAATAATATGTTCGTGAAATGCATAGGAAGACCAAAGAAACGATGGATGGATTGTGTGACGAATGATATGAAAGATCGGATGATAGCGTGACGATTAACAGAAGAGAATGGAAGAAAAAACGTGTTCCGGGACAAGGGCAGGAAGATGATGATGTAATGTATGTATTCATTTGCGAATACTTACGCCAGTTTATACTCATGTCAGTGGCTTCGGCTTTGCCCAAGTGGAGTTCGGTAATTGTTACCTGTACATCGTACTAAGACTAGAAGAGGGACTAAGTTAGATCCCGAGAACAGCGAAGGATTCTAGATTAGAATCCTGAGCGGAGCGAGAGATACAAGGACCGAGATGATTTTTTTAGTGTGGGACGCAACTTTTGTCGATACTCTTGCGCCATCCCATCTTCCTAGCTGAGCGTGTTGTGCTTGCGCTGCTGCGGCGGCTGCGGGGATCCTCTAGCGGCGTAGATGCGTATAGTGTCCTTGCGGGTAACTCATCATCATCATCTGCCTAGCCTTTTTCCAACTATAACCGGATGCAGCTGAATACCGGTATTTTACATGGAGCGACTGTCTATCTGACCTCCACAACCCAGTTAATACTGGGTGGGTAATACCTACGATACCACTTGGTAAGACTAGCTGTCAGACTTTATGGGCCACTGAAGACCTGTAACGACTGCCAAAGATGGACAAATGACAGCCGGGACCAACAGCTTAACGTACTTTCCGAGGCACGGATCAAACTCGGTATGTAAGAGTGGTCACCCATCCACAGACCAACCTAGGCAAGCACGGCTTAACCTAAAGATCGGCCCGAGCGGCTGTTATTATTTAGCCACGAGCTCTTCCTTGCGGGTAACTATATATTACACAAATAAATAAAGTTGTTCCCTTAGCAAAAGTTGTTAATAATAATCAGTAGAAACAAAGGAGCTGGTGCCCTGTAGCTTGGACCCTGTTCCCGATACCGGTGGGCTACAATTTTTTAAAAGTATTTTTAAATGTTTAAAATATTTTTTTTTAAATAAAAAGTATATTATTTAAAAATGTAGTTAAAAAATTGTTAAAAAATGAGTAAAGGAATAAGAAGAAAAGGTACTAGGTAGGAATTACATACTTCTAAGTACTAATATTGTTAAAAGTTCTAAAGCAAGCACCAGCAACCTGAATTAGTAATTGTATTGTTATTTGTTATCTATTTTACCTATCAATTTGCCTACCTGGTAGTGGTTTTCATAACAAGCGTGACGTAAAAAGTCCATAATCAAGCCTCAGATCAAATAAAAAAAGTAGATACCGCACGGCCTTTGCTAATAGTGAAGCCACAAAACTCGGCTCATTCAAGTAAACACACGCACTCACGCACACACATGCACCAAACTACGCTCATTTTTGTTATTATCGTACGGGTCGTCGTGCAGTAAGTTTGCCTAAAAAATCCCGTCGTGTGTTATTAAATGGTGTAAAAACAACACGAAAGTGAACAAAAAGTCTGAAGGAATATCGTTTCACACGTAAGTACTCACAAGACTATCTTTTATAAGTTAATTCAAACACAATTTTGAGGTTATTCCACATAAATAATGTCAATGTCCCGAAATGACGTATCGGGAGAGTGTTGCCAGGAGTTCGTATTTGTAATACCCAAAAATGTGGGTAAGTAAATTGTAGGCAAAGTCATAGCAAAATAATTAGGCACAGAGTGGACATAATTATTGTTTTATTTTATAATCATTTCATTTTATGTAAATAGTTATTTTTTTAACTCGTTTCCTTCTACATTCTCGAGTACTTACCTTCTATTTTTTACTATCAAATGTTATTGGTTTTAGGTTGCCAACAAATATTTTAATAAGAGATGAATGGGCAGCTGCTATTCGACACAGTAATTTATGTTGTATTACCTCTATAACAGCCCAATCCCCTTGGTCTACAGATTCCAAATTTGGCAAGTAGGTTCCCTAAGTAGTCTAGGGGTGCACTAAAAAAATATTTTTGAAAATTCAATCTCTTAAGGGGGTGAAGCGGGGCTCCAGAGTTTGTTTGGGGAAACAAGATTAGTTAGACTATTTTATTCGAAACTCCACAGGAGTACTCCTATTGATATATGAGTAGAAACTGGTTTCAGATTTTTTCAGAATTCTTCCGGCCATAGTACTTCCATTCCAGACAATAGTTTTAGATTTTACGAACTTCTGCAAAGTTCCTCTGTTCTGCATTGAAACCTACTAATTTATGAGCAACGTCTGGATATGTATATCTTTGAAATTCTGCTGGATCTTGAAATTTACTTACTCATTTTTTTTGCAGTGAAAGTCCCTCACTTTTGAATTAAAATTATCCCGAATGCAACGCGAGCAAAGTCGCGGATAAAGCTATCTAATAATCCTCCGAAACGGCTTGACCGATTTTAATGTTTTTTTATTGTGTATATTTGGTAGGTCAGATAACAAGTTGAAGGATATTTTTAAACCCCTAGGTGACGAGGGTGGTTCAAGCGGACGAAGTCGCGGGCAACAGCTGGTATTGTTACAAGTCAATACTCTATATTAAATTTACTTAAATATACTTTAGTAGTACTTACTACTGGAAAAGTATATTTATAACTCCATGGAAAGGTTTTTTTTTCTCCACTCATTAATTCCGTCTTTTTTTGTTTTGTGTTATTTACTTTTAATAAACACTATTTACATAACCTTATTGTATTTTTTTTTTCGGGACTATCTAGAGACCATTTATAAAGTGATCCTACACACCTCCTACATATTTACAATGTTATTGTAATTTATAAAACATTTATTCTCGCATTGGCATATTACCTATTTTACGCTATTTTAAGGGATTATTTTTCAAAACGTGGCAACACTTCATTCACTCACACATAGTTGAAAAAATGGCGACACTTTCTTGTTCTAAGTGCGGTATCTACTTTTTTTATTTGATCTGAGAATCAAGCATATTAAATGAAGCATTATTGTGTGACGAAGTAAAAATACACAATTATTGTAATAAGTAACAATCGTTAACCTAGAAAATAATGGTGGGAAGTAATAAATTTCATTTTCGT
This sequence comes from Xestia ashworthii, assembly GCA_950022955.1. Classification (NCBI taxonomy): domain Eukaryota; kingdom Metazoa; phylum Arthropoda; class Insecta; order Lepidoptera; family Noctuidae; genus Xestia; species Xestia ashworthii. Next base: position 11,191,405 of record OX465570.1, on the reverse strand, counting down.
AATAAAAAGTCTTGTAGTATTTTTTATTAAATTAAATAAATGGTTTGTGGTAAAATATTGCAAATGTGCGTTTATAATATTAATGTAATCCAAGGACATAATATTACTTAAGTATATTAATTTCAAGGTCTTGATTCTATTAATTAATTTAAGTACATACTTAATTATCATACATTTATATACTTAGGTATTTTTTTACGAATAAATAAATGACATTGATGAGTAACATTATACTTAGATCGTTGTTTAGAAACGAACTACTTAAGTATTACTCATCAGTCGTACTTGTATTAGTTTTATACATGATCCCAATATTATGTTATTGTCTCATGTCTGCCTTTCAAAAATTACCCTTTACTTACCTACTTAAATTATAGGCAATTTTTGACACGGAAACAAAGTTTATTTTAAAATTACTTGATGAATCCAAGAAAATATTCGAATCAATTCAAAACTTAAAATCAAAACGTTTTATGTGAGTCGTTCGGTCATCTCCAAAAGCCAATGTCTTGCCTTGTGTGTGAAGGCCGCTTATCACACCGAAAAGTAACACTATAATTATATGAAAACATAATGAGAAGAAAAACTCACAATACGAAGCAAAACCTCATTTTTTAATGCTTTGTTAGCATTAACAAATGAGGTTTCATTACTAAAATAGTGCACATTTTTATCTGCAAAGCATCTTTATATAAGCTCAAGTAAACCGTAAACCATTCGTTTTCCATGATTATTGTCTTTAATTACTGGCTTTAATTTCCTTTCTCGTTAACGTCTGACTCCGAGCCATGTTACAGTTATTCATTTCATGTCGAATTAAAACTAAATAACAGGATGAATTACTTTACAATTAGTAATTACTATTACAACGCGGAAATAATAATTTCCTGTTAACGATTTGGAATAGACCGATCATTTTTCATGCCGTAAACCAATACGCATCAAATAATTACAGAAAACTTGAGATACCTAAGCCAATCACAATAAATTGTAACAATTATTTTAATAATGCGACGGTGCACGGTGTGAGCAATCCGTCCGTTCCGAGTAAGGTTTTACTTTGTTTTTGTCGTTTTCGTAGCTGTACTGGTCGCAAGCGAGACTGTTGATCATGAGCGTGAAGCCCTGGGTACCTAGATTCCGGCAGCGTTATTGGGTTTTTCAACAAAGTTTTAAGTATCGCACCCTATTGTATTGCTAGTCAAACAAAACTAACGAAATGTAAGTGAAATACACCTCTACCTTACACATCGGGAATTACAAGCGTGATGTTATATTATGCTACAAGTACAGTACAGGTAACTCAAAGTATCTACCTAGTCTACCTACATAAACCAATCACCATAAATTGTTCCAATTATCGTAATTACGCTACGGTGTGATACGCAGTCCATTCGTACTTGGACCGTCCCGAGTGGGGTTTTGCGTAGTTTTTGCTGTTCGAATGAATCATGACTCACAGACTCACGCGCACTGAGCATGGAGGTCGTTACAAAGCGTCATTGTACGCAATGCCATGAGGATACCACAGTATTTCTGCAAAAGTTCACTATAAGATTCTTCGAACTGGAGAGGATATTATGTTTTTTCTCGATTGTACCTCAGTCTCAGCTATGTAGGTTTTGACCATCAGTGTATTTTCGCTTATGTCGAGCAGAATAAGGTGTTGTCAATAAATAGCAATAGTAAAGTAAAACCAGTGTTTACATAAGCCAAATAAATAATAAATTTATTTTAGGTAGATTTCCTTTTTTTAAAAAAAAAAAATCTACCTATTGGTCTCTCACCTACGGGGATATATATGTTTACGTATGTATATGGGTGACAAGCCAAATTTAGCCACACTCTACAGGTCGCAATTATGAACCGATTGCTTTCAAACTTGGCCAAAAAATCGAAAAGGTCAAAACTTAGGCTAAGTTCGTGAATGGGCGGAATTCGTCCATGGGGGGAGGCGGGGGGGCGGTTATTTTTAAATCAGTTTTTTGGCCATAACTTTTTTCCTATGGAAAATTTTTGAACCGTTTTTCATTTTTATCATTCTAAGTAAAAATACGGACCACTTTAAATTAAAACTTTTTTGATGCAACCCCTAAATTGGGGAGGGGGTTGAAATTTTCAATTTTTTTTCGAAAAAAAATCATATCTCCGAAACAGTAAACATTTTCAGCGTCGCAAATATTTTTTTTTGAAAGCAAATTGTTTATTCTACAATTGTTACCTTTGAAGTTTAGCGATAAAACTTATAGTTTTCGAAATAAAAAATTATAACTAAAAAATTGAGGGCGTTTGCATGCTAAACTCTTATGAGCGGATTTAAAAAGGGTAAACTTTCCGTTACAGGACAACGATTTTGAAATCATGTATTTTTTGTAGATTGTACACATAAGTACAACTCTTTATAAAAATTTTCAATAGTCGGACGCTCCAGCACCTTCTCCGAAATCTACCTCCTCCTGCGGCTTGCCGGAGGGATTTTTTTATTTAGGTTTATTAAGTTGTTTTACATAAGTCATCATCATCTGCCTATAACCTTTTCTCAACTATGTTGGGGTCGGCTTCCAGTCTAATCGGATGCAGCTGAATATCAGAATTTTTTTTCATGGAGCGACTGCCTATGTAACCTCCACCACCCAGTTATTACTGGTCACTGGGTAATACGATACGACTTGGTAAGACTGGTTGTCATGTCAGACTTGCATATTATGCCAATTAAGTCCATAATGAAATCCATTATTACTGGTCACTGGGTAATACGATACGACTTGATAAGACTGGTTGTCATGTCAGACTTGCATATTATGCCAATTAAGTCCATAATGAAATCCATTATTACTGGTCACTGGGTAATACGATACGACTTGGTAAGACTGGTTGTCATGTCAGACTTGCATATTATGCCAATTAAGTCCATAATGAAATCCATTATTACTGGTCACTGGGTAATACGATACGACTTGGTAAGACTGGTTGTCATGTCAGCCTTGCATATTATGCCAATTAAGTCCATAATGAAATCCATTATTACTGGTCACTGGGTAATACGATACGACTTGGTAAGACTGGTTGTCATGTAAGTCTTGCATATTATGCCAATTAAGTCCATAATGAAAGAGTTCAATAAGCAACTTATATCAATATACAGGGTGTCCCAAAACTCAACGTCAAGCAGCGGGCATATCTTATGCCCATATCTTATCTTAAACATACCCATTATCCATCTCTCTCATCATTTTGTCTTAAAATTAAGAACCTACCTAGAGCTTGTGCGAATTAAAAACATTTTAACTGAGTAAAATGTGATAGCAAAAATCGGGTTATTGAGGTTTTAATTTTTTTACTCTTTTCTATTGTATGGAACTAACAAGTATTGTACCATTTTAGAATTCTGATTAAATGCGCCAACTTTTAATGCCACTTGCCAAGGCACTCTAGTACATTTTTTTATAGGAGGGCCTGTCAAAGTCGACGAATCTTGAAAATTTTAAATTCGTATTTTAACAAATAGTCTCAATTCTCGGAAACTTGAGGCAATTGTGTCATTATTTTTTATTGGGATTCTAGAAATGTTATTTAGGATTATGTTTCCAAAGTTCAAATGAACAAAAAAAAAAACCGGCCAAGAGCGTGTCGGGCCACGCTCACTGTAGGGTTCCGTAGCTTCCCAGACCATTAAAAATACCAACATTTTTCGTCAGCAAAAATAACTTTGTTTTTCATAGTATTTGTATGAAAAACAAAGTTATCATTTGCGTTTTTTTGAAAAAGTGCTATATAACTCAAAAACTATTCAACTCATCAAGTTGAAAATAATTTTCCTAGAAAGTTCATATAAAGGTCTACTTCTGTGATTTTTTTCATATTTTTTAAACTTATGGTTCAAAAGTTAGAGGGGGGGGGACACATTGTTTTTGACTTTCGGAGCGATTATTTCCTAAAATATTAATATTATCAAAAAATGATTTTAGAAAACCCCTATTCATTTTTAAATACCTATCCAACAATATATCACACGTCAGGGTCAAAATTAAAAAAAAAATCGCTCCCCACTTTACGTCTGGGGGAGGTACCCTAATAAAAATGTTTTTTAAAATTTTTATTTTTGCACTTTGTCGGCATGATTGATATACATATTGGTACCAAATTTCAGCTTTCTGGTGCTAACGGTCACTGAGATTATCCGCGGACAGACAGACAGACAGACATGGCGAAACTATAAGGGTTCCGTTTTTTGCCATTTGGCTACGGAACCCTAATAAAAAAGAATAACCACAATAACCGAAAAATGGTACAGTTTGATCAAATTTCTGGGTTTTTCTTAAAATGCCCATAATTTTCAAACTGCATGGGATTGATTTTTTTTCAGATTTTTCTCGTGATGGTTATGATCAATCCTGTCACCCCGTTTCGGCTTGACGTTGAGTTTTGGGACACCCTGTATAACATCAAATTTTTAGGGCCCAAGTGGTAACCAACGAGATCGACTCCATTACTAAGCCACCGCTGGCCGTCTGTCTGTCGGCGGGCTGTAGCTCATGGTCCGAATAGGTGGACAGTTATAAAATTTTTACAGAATGTGTAGGTATTTCTGTTGCCGCTATAACAACAAACATCAAATTAAGGTGAACGCAGACAGTCGCACCGCACGCGCCGCAGTCGCCGCATTCGAATACACAGATTAAAAATTAAAGGATGGAACCCTTCATGCGCGGGTCCGACTCGGACTTGGCCAGTTTTTCAGTCGAATTTTGAGTATCGATGTTCTTATTTGGATATCAGTGTATGCAATACGTAGATTTTTTATCAAATTAAGTATTTATTTAGTAAGTATTTAATTCTAAGTAGGTATATCGGTTCCGTCGTTATTACCGGAATTTTGATAAAAGTGTACTTACCTATTTCATTGTTTTGTTTCACTGACATTGTTTGGGTGAATTTTAATGAACGACTGCTCATTCAGGTTTTTTATTTAGCCTTGAACTAGAATTACGATTACTTACCTTGAATATTTGGAGCGATTGATATTAAAGTAAACATTGAACTGATCAATGTTTACTTTAATATCAATCAATACTGAACAAACTGACGGTCCCGTTGGTTTAGTGGTTGCAAACCTGACTGCTGAGCATGAGGTCCTGGGTTAGATTCCCAGGTCGGGCAAAGTGTTATTGGGGTTTTTCCATCAGGAACCTCTCAGCAGCAGTCACGGAGTCCGGTTGATGGGAATAGGCTCGTCCCTTATCACATGTGACTTAACAGTACATAACTGGCGAAATGTTGGTGTACTACCTATTAGGTACACTTCTGCATAACCCTTTAGGGATTACAGGCGATATGTTATCTAATTGTCCTCTTTCAAAATGTTTCGTTCGACGTAAGTCGTAGCTAAATTCAGCTTTAAATACATACTTTTAAGTCAGTAAATCATTTTCGTTTCTGAAATACTTAAAGTTAGTAATTTATTCTTTCTAGTTAACAATAGTCATGTGACTCATTTAAAATTTAGATTTTTGTTCAGTTCATCTTTCTGCGGTCTCGATGCAAGTAGGTAGGTATGTTGATTCAAGGACAACAAACAAGTCAATTGTAAATTATGATGAACGTTTGCTGACCTAAATAACTCATTTGTGAAAGAGATCGGTAATAGTATCGCTTTGGTAATAGCGAGGAATATTGACGTAGGTCAATAGTAGGAGGAAAGGGAAAAATAATTTGGTATTGAATTATACTGGATTAATATCGAATAAATTAATTCCATAAATGGTATTTTACCGAAGCAGGAAAACACAAAATTATTCTGTTAACCTGGGTTTTGAATCCCGTTCTATTATGGTAAAAGTACAGTCGGCGAAATTGTTAGGGATACAGGGAACAAATACCTTCCACTGTGGTGCCACTTTTTGTCAGTTATAACTTTTTAGTTATTACTTATACGTTATAACTTTTTTCAATTATTAGTCCATATTTGATGTACCTACACATTTTTGGCTTCAAGTGTGTAAAAATAACTTAGTCGGGTGTGACAAGCACTATCTGTAGAATGTAGATCATGTTAATTATACAATTACTTGGAATAATTCCATATAGGTACGTACCTACATAATAAGAACATTTTAATTACTTGATTGCAAGCCACGGAAACCTGTTGTACTCATTCGGAATTGGTATCTAAGTGCAAAATCATTTGGAAATATTAATATTCGTAAATAAGTGATCTGGCTCATTTCACTGAAATGTACAAATTGTCTTTTTAACCCCCGACGCAAAAACGACGGGGTGTTATAAGTGTGACGTGTCTGTGTGTGTGTGCGTGTGTGAACGTGCGTGTGCGTGTGTGTGTCTGTGTCTGTCTGTGGCATTGTAGCGCCCGAACGGATGAACCGATTTGGATTTTCTTTTTTTTTGTTTGAATGGTGAATAAGTCGGGAGTGTTCTTAGCTATGTTTGATAAAAATCAGTCCAAGATGGCCGCCGCTACAAAATGGCGGATTAGATATTTATTCAACAACTCCTTCAATAGGGGTATCAAATGAAAGGGCTTGACGAGTAGAATGCTATACGCCATGATAAATAAAAAATCTAAGATGGCCGCCACCACAAAATGGCGAATTAACGAATTATTTTCTATTCAACTTTTAGTACATTGTGTGGGGGTTTTTTAAATTTTTAATTTAATTTTACTTGTTTTAATAGATTTTCAACATTATCGCTAAACTAAAGCATTAAGTTCAAGGTTGATTCAGAAAAAGTGACAGTTTTGGGTAGCTCTAGCTTGATGTGCTGGTGTCTGTACAGCTGAGGAATGAAAAGGTTCTGCAGTATTCAAACACTCCTGTACGAACTGTCATTTAAGTCCGAATCTTCTTATGTGTACCTTGCAATACTTATCAGAAGATGTACCTAAGCACTAATACCTTCATTATACGTATGCAACATTAAAGGATTAGAGTCCTTATTGCTACTAACAGGAAAGGCTAGTTCTTTGAGCAATTTATGCAGTCGACTGCACAATTCGGTCACTGGGACATCGAGATTCCATTACCGGATTACAGATGCTAAAACGATTGATGCAATATAGGGAAATGCGAGATTGGAAAATAATTTTCTCATGTTTGTATGTAGTTCAAAATGTATTTCCCTGTCAGTCTAGGTGGAAAGGAAAAAGGCTAATGGAAATCTAGACCTTTCTACAGCCAATGTGTTACTTTTGCTAGTCACCATGTTTTTGTTAACTCGCACTGCTAACGTAGTTTGTCTAGCGGTACCTGCATCTACTTAGTGCAATAAAACTGCATTATACAAGGAAACTAATGCTATAATTTTGTCTCAAACCTTTGAAATAGTCTCACTACTACTCCTGCTTGTACTTAGATTCAATTAGCATTATTGCTAAAATCTTCATAGCGCAGAAAATTGATGTAATTCCAGGCATAGGCGTAGCAGTTGTAGGAGTGAGTTTAAACTACAGTTTACGATATATAGACTTGACTTGTTGCACCACTTTCGACGGCGACAAATAGACCACCGCCTCTTGTATCAACTTTCTGGTAGATGCCTAGTAAAAGGAAGAGACAGAAGGCTAACCAGACGTGTAGGTCTATTTATAACGAGTCTTAGAAAGTGCCCGAGGAACAGCAAATAATAAACCCACAGATTGTAATCTAATCTGACTGGGTTGTGAAGGATAGGCAGATAGGCAGTCGCTCCATGAAAAATACTGATATTCAGCTGCATCCGGTAAGACGCGAAGCCGATCTCAGCATAGTTGAGAAACCCCCTACGCAGGTGATGATGATGATTCTAACCTAGATACTGTTATAGAATACTTTCAGTCGACTTGGTAAGTAACGGTCTATGACGACTCAAATGAGAATGATCAGGATCACCATCATAATCATCGATGGCCCCACTTCACCCACTGCTGAGTATAGGCCTCTCTTTGCTTGTGCCAAGCTCCACGTTCTTGTGACAGCGTCATCCAGGATGTTCCCGCGATTACAACAATGATGAGGATAGGTAGAACCATTCGCAATGTGCTGATAGCTTCGGACGACAAAGACCTATTAGACAGAGGAAATAGTTGATGGGCAATACAAGATCTTGGGCTGTTATTTCTCCTAACACTATATCGTAGATTCGTAGTATCATCATAGCATCATTATTGTTGAGTGTCTGTGTGGAATAGATGTTCTGCTCCATTCATTTAAGCTTCCGTTGGTACGAATACTATCGCCTTCCTTGTGTAGAAAGTTTATTATTTCAATCTGGTCTTGCCCTTTCTAATAGCTTATAATATATTAAACGGATTCCTTCTATCTGGTAGAAATGTATTTGGCATTAGAATTTTTATTAAATATGTTTTTTTCCGAATGCCTGTACTTATGTCCGAATTTACAATGCAATGCTTTTAAGATGATAATTGTAATTGGCATAATTACCTTTGGCAATGTTCAAATTCCGCATAATTTCGTTTAGAATAACGTTTATTTAGAGCGACGCTTATTTAATATAATTTCACTTGGCATACTATGAAGATGGCAGAATTTCATTTGGAATAATTTTAGTGGGCATTATTGCCATTTCTATAAAAAAGCATTAATTTATAACCTTCATTTAAAATTTAAATATTGTCTCAAAAAGTCAATAATTATATTGTACTAGAAAAGTAAGTGATAGAAACGAATTGCTCTAAAACCGACTCCACGTAGTCTTGTCTGCCCGGGCCGCAAGTTGAGGAGCAGGTGGTGAGCGCCCCGCAGCGCCGGAGCCGTGACAGAAACCATGCCTGCTGCACGTTGCATGTTAGTTTGCATGCTGAATGCTTGCTGGCATGCTGCATGCTTGCTTGGATGCTGCATGCTTACTTGCATATTATGGTGTATTATACTGGTTTGCTTGTTTGCATGCTGCATGCTTGCTTGCATGCAGATGCATGGTGTATGCTGGTTTGCATGTTTGCATACTGCATGCTTTCTACATGCAGAATGTATGCTTGCCTGCTTCTTACAGGTATATAACTACCAAGTGTTCACAATCGATTTGATGAATTTTCTGTGATGTGATAGTTGCGTCTTTCCATTATTATGCATATCAAATGTATGCCAAAAGATGATTCTAACTTTAAACTTTCTGAGATTTATGATAGTTCTGCCTTTAAATGACTTTAAATATGAAATTAATGCCAAAAGATGATTCTGACAGTGAACTTTTTGCGATAAGATGGTTCTACTTTTAATTCTTATGCATATGAATTTTATGCCTGAAGATGATTCTGACTTACAAAATTATGACTTTTGAACGTATGATAAATGAGTGTCTGCCAAACGATTTTCTGCGTTTTTCTGGTTGTTGTTCCGAACTTTGGCAATTAGGTAGTAGGTGTGTCATCGTGCATTCAACTTTTTAAATTTTCTCATGCTCAGTATTAGGTGAGAGATTTGATTCAGTAGCCTATCCTTTGTTGGTTTTAACTATTTAACTAAGTGCTTGCCATAATATAATGTCAGGTTTTTACGAAAATATTTCACCCACTGTTCCCACGTCCCACAGCTGAGCATGACACCGAAACCACGAAGAAGCGCACCCAGTCGTTCCAACCGATCCATAGGAGCGGCCCTACAATCGATCCCTGTAGACACCGCACGACATGGGCATAATTATGCCTTTCTTACCTTGTTCCCAATCCCTTCGCTTACAGAAGCTGGGTGTGATAACTGTATGAGACACAAGTTTCATCCAGTTTTTTTAGAAAAGTATCTACTAGGGTATTAAGTATCAGAATCTTGACAAAGTAAGGACTTACTTCGGAGGTAATTAAGGCCAAGACGAACATTTCGACTAAATAGTTTCCTCTGCTATTTTATTTGTTATTCTTCCTCCTAATATTGTGAGAAGTGTAAAGAAACTGTTTATTTTACACTACATTAATTTTACATGTCAGTTTTGACACTATTTTGTTTACATTACTGACATGTAAGAACCTTGAGTGAATAATTTTATTTGAACATTGTAAAGCGTATTTTCTTATCCATTTATTGTTGAGGTTATGGTTAACTTCCGTTCATATGCCGTAAACGTGCTGAGGTGCCATAAAATGCAACATAAATCAAAGTATTTCTGAGATTCGTACCGGTAATTAACATTTGACCAGCAATTTCTTGATTACAAGCCGCAATTTTGTCGCTATTTACGGCATATCGTGATAAGGAAATTATAAACAAAATAATTTATCCACAGTTTTATTGAAAATATAATCACAGGATAATTAATCCAATTGGTTAATTATTGTAATATAAACACCAACAACATATTTAGCACAAAACATAATTTCATAAATACGAATCTCGGTCAAGTAAATGTGCATGCGTAACGGGCGGGTTCAGACCTAATTAGTTGTTACGAAAACCGATTGGCTAGCAACGTGACCGCGATGGAGCGTCGCGAAATAGATTGACACAGAAGGACGGTTTACTGGCTTCATCCATACTACGCGTGATTGTGCAGTTGGGGTCAGAAAACCTTAGTCAATGTCTGTTCGGGGGACTAAAATGGCCGCTTTAATACACACAAAGTGACAATTCATCCTATGTCTGTGACAATTTCAAGCATTTTAATGTGTATAATAGTAAGTATTATGTGTTTTATTTTTTTCCCGGTAGAAGCAAATGTTTGTGTGATGAGCATGGACATTTGTTTCCGAGTCATGGATGTTTTTATGCATAGTAAGTATGTATTTATAAACAAAAAGTATAACGTAGTATATCAACTATCTGGTGTCCAAGATACAAGCCTTGCTTAGTGTGGCACTAGATAGATGGCGCTGTGTGTAATGTCCAGCGATATTTATTTATCCTATTATGATTCTGCTAATGCGGCCATTTTAGATCTCCAGGGTGCTTTGATTTGTTCAAGAAAAGGTTTTATTGGAACTCCTTTGGACGTGTACGTTATACATTCTGTTTCTGAACTACCGCCTCAAATCTACATTGTTAGGCAGCCATATTGTTGGCTTTCCAACTCCCGATGAAACCGAGTTACTCGCTTGTTACTGATTGAAGGCTTAAGACTGATGGTAAATCTTCACAGGAACAACGAACAACCATCCCGGTGGATGTGAGACTCCTACCGACGGGCAAAGTTTCTAGCTCATTCTGGGAATATTGTTATTGAAGCCCTAATTTGTGCTCTAACAAAACTTGAATACGACATAGAACGGAACTTCTTTCCCCTTATTTTTTTTGGATGATTGGACACACGAGTATGCTGCCGTGTTACTATGTTTAGCTTTAAATGCTGCCACTCAATTTAAATATGGAGATCGTTTTGATTTGCTAAGTAATTTGCTACCGGGATATTTTATGGGACATCTACCAATCCGCACTGGGCCCGCATGGTGGATTATATAGCCCATTCCCTCTCATAGAGAGGAGGCCTGTGTCCCAGCAGTGGGAACATTAATAGGCCGATGATGATGATGATGATGATATTTTATGGGAGTTGAAGTAGAGGTATTCATGTTTTACCTTCTTTATCAAAAGGGCAACGGTTAACAAGTGAATATTTTTCGAGTTTTATTGTTATTGGCGAACTTCACATGTAAAACTGAACGAGATCAGAACATAAAAACTACGTTCATGCTGTCATTACCATCATTGTTGTGGAAAATTACGTCGATCGCGTTCAGTTTTATTAAAGAAAATCATCCGGAAAATATTGCTTTAGTCTACTTTAGTTCTATTTAACAGTGAAAATTTCTGTAGTAAGTATTCCTATTTTCGATGCATTAACGACTAACTATAAGTACAGTTAAATAAACTCCAAAGTATACGGTTATAATGTGTACTGTCGTTCAGCTTGCTAATTGCCTTGTTTACATCGATTTGTATGTATGTATGTGAACACAAATATCCTGCGCCTCGACCCACAGTTACAAAGAATTTTAATGTCTATACCACTTCGACTTAATGTTGTTACTACATAGTTATTTAGGCTAGTTCTGTATATTAATTGACACAGTAAAATTGGCGGAATTATCAATTAATTAAAAGCCACCTAGATAATATCCAGTAGAACTCGAGACTTTAATACTACGTCAAACTAAGGTTTTTTCGTTTATTTTAGTCAAGATAATTTCATTGTTTTAACCCTTCGATTTTTTTTCTTAGCCTGTTCTGTCCCACTCCTGTCACAGGAGTCTCATTTAAAATCAAGCAACTAGACTCAAACAATAATTCCGTAAAACTATAACATTAACATGAATCTATTAGAAACTGTAGTTAGATCACGAACAGACCAAATGAAGTTATTCGCGTGATAACCAGCACTTACGATCTGGACCGCTCACCCGCGATCTGCACGTTAAAATAATTCACAAAGACGATTACACTTTATCAGCCAATTATTTTACGAGCAGACGAACGTGGAAAATAACATGGTGTTTTGGGACAAAACATAATACAATGTTTATCGGTACAGCTGTTATCTGAGACCCCGTGTGTTCTAGCTTCTAATCGCTATGCATGTGTCTTTATGTACAGGAGACAAAACAAATTGGAATGCAGGAAGTCTTCTAAAGCATGTGTCGATATGTTTTGCGTGTGGCGCGTGAGATGATTAACCAAGTGTCTGGCGTCTAAAGGAACATCTAGTGCGTACGAATAGGTATAAAGTATTATCAATGCTAGAATGTGTATTAGAGTGTGCATCAATAAATATTTAAATGCAGCGACTGCCTGGATATCAATCACATTCGCCGAGTGTACATGCCCGAAGAACATTGTTGTTATCTATTTAAGTATGTAATTATAATAATTATGTATTAAGTAAGTGGTGTCCACGTTTGTCCTTAACATTTAGAATTTTAGATAGTACTTTAAGTCGTTTGAACGTACTCCGGAAAGGACAGAACATAATTATGTTAGTTATGGCTTTGTAGTGTGTTCGTTTTATAGACTGTTGCTAATCCGTTTGCACCGGGCAGGTCTGTAAGTACCTACTCTGCGACTACCCGTAGGATTCGGTTCACAAAACACGTGTGTCTATGACTAAGTCGTGTTTGCATGTGTTACTACGTTGTACATATTAATTACATTTCCTTGGTTATGCCAGTCATTAGTTCGATTTCTTTGTTTTGGTTTCCTGATTATTTTTACTTAGAAAAGGCCGAAACGTAGTAGGGTGTTGGTCTAATGTTTTTATGGCTGTTACGTGAGACCACAGAATACATAATACTGTGGGACACAATTTAATAAGACATAAATTAATCAGCTTTTTGGAGAATCTCTATCTCATTCTGTCACGTAAGGCGTCATTTGGTGGAGCAAGAAGTCCGGTCGCAATGCATACGCATTCATTCGCATTAGAAGCACTTCGTGCGATTGAACCTCTCACTTAAGTGAGTTGAAATTCTAAGCGACAGAAAGGGAAACAGATGTATGAAAATGCCGTGATTTTCCCCTTTGAAGACAATCGTAGCCGTTGGTGGATGTTGTCTTTGGCAGGACTGAGGATTTATCTGAATAAAGTTATCTTGCTAAAAGTGACTAAGTGGATCAGAAATTGGATTGGAGTCCTCTTTTGTATAGAACCTCTACTCTTCAGAAATAACGCGGTTTTTAAATGAGTTAATTTAGTCAAGAAGCCAAAATGTCATTCAGTTTTCAAACACATTCCTTTCTCACAAAATGGTCGCAATTTTGACTATTTCTTTTTTTTCTATCTACTTAGTCGGAAAAATAATATTAAAATACAAGTAAAGTTGCCTGATATTTTAATTACGTCATCGGTGTTTCAAGTTTTGAGGTGATTTGACGTTTGCAAGATTTTTCTAAACGTGTCACTTCCAGCAGAAGTAGCGGAATGAAATTCTTCCTGAAGCGAGATTTTATGTCATAAAACTAAGTAAGAAAAGGACTTAAGTTTCGCACAAGCATCACAAAGTTAACTGCATGCCAGGTACGTAGTGTATTGTTTATACAACTATAAAATTTATCGCGTGAAGTGGTTATGAACGGCACGCTTTAGTTTCAAGACATTCTTGATTCCCTGGTCATGATTGCAACGTGTAAGATTTCGTGCCCATTAGTTCCCTCCAGTTTTGCTTAGCGACGTGTTTCATGCAGATTATTTTCAGCACGGTTCGTTTGAGAAATTACGGATGAAATTGTAGCTGCGGCTTTTTACTGTTTTAGAATTTCTTTAGCTTATTCTTCTTTGAAAGTGCACGAATTCCGGGGACTTTCGTCTTAGGACTCTTACATGTTTTGAACAGTAATTATATTTACGAGTACCTACTGTCTGTCTTAACTGATTTTGAATGTGGATGGCTAATAGAGAGGCTCTTTAGTAATTTCATCCCACACAGGTGGATCCCGCGGGATGAATCGACCTATGTAATTTTTGAATTGGTCAACGAATAGAGCAAAACCAAAGAAACGGTGGATGGACTGTGTGAAGGACGACATGGCCAGAAAGCAGGTGACTGCCGAGATTATAACATGGTTATGGTTATACATGTAGTATATCAAATTATCAACTATCTAGTGTCCACGACACAAGCTTTGCTTAGTGTGGCGCTAGGTGGCGCTGTGTGTTAATGTCCAGCGATATTTATTATTTATTATTATTATAAGATAGAGAAGATGGATGAAGAAGACATGCTGCGAAAAAGGGTTTTATTTGGGAAAAGGGCAAGAGTATGATGATGATTATGATATGTTACTACTGTTTTAACCCTGGGGTATCTCATTGTGGCCCTCTGAATATGAAAAAACAACACAACAGCCAATAAACAGGAACGGTCATCCAACGGACAAAAGTCCTTCGTCTGGTAGGCCCTAAGCGTGCCATTTAGAAACTGTATATCACATTGTATCGAATAACAGTAAAGCCTTAAACACATGTTCCACCATTCCACGTGTGACCGGATTTGACGCTTGACCTTTACCGCCGAACCCGCAATGCCCTATCCGTGTTTAAGTCGCGTGCACACTGGGTGGTGGCAGGTTGTTAACCTACCACCTAGACTTTATAACGTCGATGTAACCTTAGCACTTCAGTTTTATGTGACTGATAAACTTTGTTTTATTTGCGTGTTTGCTGAAATGTTGTGCAAAGATCTTCTCGATCTTCGATCTACTTCATTGTTAGAGTGATTTGTATCAGTTGTAACTTACTTCTTACAAAGTGTTATTGCTCAATCACTTCAATCAATCAATAAGCCTATAATCCTGAACCTGTTAAATGTTGTTTACATTATGCATACCAGTTAGTGACAATCTTGCTCCACTTTTCTTGGGTACTAACTACGCAATGTATGGCTCGTCAATATCCACTTTAGTTGGTCTATCTTTAAGGTGAAAGCGTCAGGGTACCCCGCGTAATTCAAATTCTCTTGCGTTTTTTGCAATTTGCAGGCCACTGCTAGGTTGTATTTTAATGAAAATATCGTTTGCGACTGTAAGACGTATGTATTTAGTTACAGATTTTATCATCAAAATCATCAATACACAATCTTGCACTGGCCTGCAAATTGCAAAAAACACAAGAAAATTTGAATTTCGCGGGCTACCCTGGAGCATCAGCCTTATGAGGGTTATCACATTTTTTCTTGTATTTTGGTGTTTGAAGAGTCTAACCGTCTTATTATAAAAACTTCCGTTAGTACCAGGTTTAAACCAGAACTAAAAGGTCTAGGTTTAGTACGGTACTAACGTTAGTTCTTACATTCGTATTACAAATCGTAGACCAACAGAGGACTACTTAGTACCAAAGACAGTCCCTGGTTCAAACATTATCCACAGATTATAAGCAAAAAAATATTTAAACCATTCATTCATTCGTTCAGCGTTCTATGTGCCGCTCCTTTTTACACAATGTTGTTACGTAAATTAAAGAAAAACTATTTTATAAATTGTAATTTGTAGTGATAAAAATTAAAGCTTTGTTATTTAAAGGTATTTAAATATTTCGACTTGTATTTTTTTAATGCATGTTCACAATTATTTTAAATTGTTCTGGTTTGGAACAACTATCGAGCTAGCACGTAATATAACGAAGTGAACTTGGCGGCGCGCGTAATTCGAGTAATGTTATCGAAATGTCTAAGTTACAACTTAAAAGTAAACTCAAGACAAAAAAACAACCTAGATTATTAAAACAAGTAAAGGTACAGTTCTTTGTGGTGAGATCGTGTGTGCATTCAAGTTTTAAGAAAATGCAACAACCTAA
Source organism: Xestia ashworthii (assembly GCA_950022955.1). Classification (NCBI taxonomy): domain Eukaryota; kingdom Metazoa; phylum Arthropoda; class Insecta; order Lepidoptera; family Noctuidae; genus Xestia; species Xestia ashworthii. The sequence continues at coordinate 11,175,178 of OX465570.1, read as the reverse complement.
GAAAAAAGGCGTGTTAATTGGAGTCCAGAAGAAAGGTAATAAAAAAGGACATGCTAGAACTAGATTACGTATACAACAGTATTTTTGATGCACTAAACAAAAAAATAATACAAAATAATACTTTCCGAAAGATAATTTGCTAACCTCAAAGTTAAGAATTTGACGTTTGACAATTTAGTACCATAGTTAAACTAGGGGTCGCGATGGTCTAACTTTGGTACCATTGATAGTTCTAGGATTAGCGATAAACCTCGTTTTGTAATAACGTTTTTTCAAGTTCATGGTTTAGACCTAGTACTAAACCCGGTACTGTTTTTAAGACCACGTTTTGTAATAAGACGGTAACACTCTAATACAAGAAAAATTGTGATATTTATTTTGAGCACTGCATAGAGAATGAATCAAACTTTCTCGGGCATATATTTTTTTTTTAATTTTGTGGCTTAGGCCCCAAAAAAATAAACCATAGACACACATAAATTCTGTTTTGATGTGTGAAACTTTTTTTAGCGATAATTATTCGATTGCTTTGAAAGTTTTTCCTCTTTTAATCACGAGTAAGTACTTTATATTCCTTTTCCTTCCTTACCATGTCCGTCTTCGGTACATAAATGTTTTTTACTTTCTTAAGAGGAAAATATACCGTAAAGGTCGGTTTTTCCAGAGGCAGAAATCTTAAGGTGAATTGTGAATTTCACGATGGAAAGTTTCCTTCCTCATAAAGTAATAAACAACGCCAACTCACCATTAGTTAGGTACAAGTACAACAATATGTACTCACTGTAATGGCCATGTTATTTATTTAAAGAACCAGCATACATCTATCATTATAGGGTTACCTAATGTGATAGTATACTTACTTATACATATTTAAACACTAACCTTAATTACTAGCTTCTGCCCGTGACTTCGCTCGTTAAGAATTTGACATTCGATCCGGGTTGTAGGTACTGTACTGTTGGCTGCGGGACTGTTAGAAAGAGATACCGTGGCCCCGGAACGTAAAGGGCGAGGAAGGAACATGTATGGGTTTTAGTCAGTAAAAGTCTGATACTTCCAGAGCGGGATTATTTCCCATCAGAAAAATAAAAAAAAAGTACATACTCGGCTTGTAATAATATAATTCAATCATGATTCTGAAGACACGTGGCGATAAATATCATAAGAACGTTTTTATTGTTTTTCTTTTCTCGGGAACGGTACTTTTTGTCGGGATTAAAGGTACCCCCGGGGCTATGTCCGTTTTTGTAGATCTGACATCGTATTATGCAAAATTTCGGGATGATCGGTTCAGTTAGTTCAGTAGTTTAAGCTTGAAAAGGTACAAACATACAAACTTACTTTCGCGTTTATAATAGTAGGGTCCATGTTCACCAAAAAGATGACAGTCTGATGATCTAAAACAGCTGTTTAAAACACATTTTTGTATGGTAATATGTCACAGTGACAGCTGTTTTTAGCTAATCAGGCTGTTATCTTTTCGGTGAACATGGACCTAGTTAGAATATTCATCATCATCATCAGTCTATTAAATTAAAATTACCACTGCTGGGACAGGCCTCTTCTCTATGAGAGGGAATGGGAATCCACCATGCGGGCCCAGTGCGAATTGGTAGATGTCACATGTCTTCGATTTTTTTGGTTCTAGGACATGCCGGTTTTCTCACGATGTTTTAAAACATCGTGTTAGGATTATTTCGTGTTTCTTACTTGTATCTCGTTTGCCTTATTTACTTACCCTTATATTTCTTTGTCCACAGGACCGCGTACTGAACATCACAAGTCAGATAATGGATCAGCTGCTGGGTGACGAGCGCGTGGCGCGCGGCTTCCGAGTCAAGTTCCCCGAGGATGTGCTGCAAGACAACCTGGCTGGTCAGCTCTGGTTCGGTGCTGAGGTGGGTACTATGGAGGTTTTGAAGCTACTGAGTCTGGCTATCTGCTCGGTTGATGGCAATAGGCTTGCCTCCATTACAGGGTACTTAATCATAACTGGCGAAATGTGGGTGCACTTTTAAGTACACCTCTGCCTATCTCTTTGGGGGATGATAGGATGATGTAATATGTGATAAGTACCCCTTTGGTAAGACTGGCCGACAGACTGTTTGCGTATGCCAGCTTTACCGCCATACCACCATATGTATTATGATTCCTAGCTGAAGAACATAAAGTTATCATACTTAAAAATGATTTGAATAAATAAAAAGTAATTTTGTAAAAAGTAAGTCTTTTACATGATTAGATATACAACATAAAATAAAATGTAATAAGTAAGTAGTCACCTAAAGTACTTAAGTCAGTGGCGAAGGGTTCATACAACTCGAAACCTAGCGGCTTCCCTTTGGAACAGCCACTGTACTGGAGTCTACTATTGCTAAATGTAAAACAATGTAGGTAATTCATTTAGGACGTGATTGCCCAAACATGACTAAAGTAACAAATGGTTCAATGTATGGTTTTTTCAAACATTATTAAAAATATGTGCCGGACCAGCTTACCTGTTACACAAATTTACCCTTCGCTACTGGTGTAGGTACACGTAATGACTTCCACTAGGCTTTGCTCAAACCTCACTTTTGTTAAAGCTACTTGATATAGAGCTGTATTACAATATCAGAAAATGGTTGGTGATAGATTAGCATTTATTATTAAAATCAATAGCCGATAAAACGATCCAAAAAACTTATGGGACTATTATACATACAAGTATGTTAACGTACCCATTCAGTCCTAATTGCGGCAGGTCACCCATTCCATGTACGGTGAACTTTAGTCAAATCGAACCAGTCGATAAAACAATAAGAACATTAACTATTAGCTCCTGTAGCTCCCTATTAGCAGTAAGGAGAGCTACCTTAACCGCTGTAGCTACATGAAAACGATCTTAGGAAACTATCCATAATTTTTCGTAAAATATCATTTACAGATTTAAAAATAAATGTATAGTTAGCAAGAAAATTGCTGTTTTATACAAAACATTTTTTGAGGTCAGTCGATCCTGTTTCTAATACTGATCAAAAAGTTCTTCGAGACCAACCCAGGTTGGAGTACTCAAAAAGTCAGACAACTCCCTCAATATGCGTACCTACCTATAATGAAAGGGCTTCACTAGTAGAATACTATAACCCTATAATAAATTTCAAATTCAAGATGGCCGCCACCACAAAATGGTGAATTACATTTTTTTCAGAACTCCTACAATATGGGTATCAAATGAAAGGGCTTGTGAAATTATGACCCTACGTGTTTCGGGTTTTTTTTATTTTTAATTTAATGCAACTTGTTGTTAATGACCATTAGGTGAATAGGCAGCGAACGTTTTATCAAGGTTAGATGTATAATGATGTTTCTTGTACTATCATAATCTAACCATAACATTGATGACCCATCGACTGGAACGCTGCTTAACCTTATAGGCTTCCGATTATTTACGCAGCAAGAGAATGGCGGCGTTATAAAATACATAAGTTGATTTGTGGGTTGGTAAGTAGGTAATTAATATATGAGTCACGCAAGCTATGAACGAATACGGCGGTAAACAAACACGCAGTTCATATATTTTACATAATATTGGAACTGCTTGCCGACACGTATAGGGTACGGTCAAGGAGTGTTAAATGTTTAGCAAACAAGTATGATTAGCATAATACATTCCCACTGCTGGTGTACAGGCCTTCTCTAGGGGAGTAGAGCGAATATTCGAATAACGCTGATTATCACGGGTTAATATTCGAATAACGCTGATTATCACGGGTTAATATTCGAATAACGCTGATTATCACGGGTTAATATTCGAATAACGCTGATTATCACGGGTTAATATTCGAATAACGCTGATTATCACGGGTTAATATTCGAATAACGCTGATTATCACGGGTTAATATTCGAATAACGCTGATTATCACGGGTTAATATTCGAATAACGCTGATTATCACGGGTTAATATTCGAATAACGCTGACTATCACGGGTTAATATTCGAATAACTCTGATTATCACGGGTTAAGCAATTTATAAATCTTTCTCGTTTTGACTGCCTCGTTGGTCTAGTGGTCGCAAGCGCGGCTGTTGTGCAAGAGGTTCTGGGTTCGATTCCCAGGTCGCGCAAAAGTGTTTTTGCAGCAGGCACGGAGTCTAGAAATGTGTCCGGTTGATGGCATAGGCTCGCCTCTAGTACATGGGACTTATAACTTGGTGGGTGTACTATTAGATACACTTCTACCAAGTCCTTCAGGGATAACAGGCGTGATGTAATACACAAAACATCATGAGGAAACCAGCATGCCTGAGAGATATTTCTCGACGGCCTGTAAATCCAAGTTAGAGGCCCAGGGGCGGCATAAACGAGAGACCGCGGCCCCGGAACGTAAAGGGCGAGGAAGGAACATGGATGGTTTTTAGTCAGTAAAAGTCTGACACTCCCTTCCGCTCCGCCCAGAGTGGGAGAAGTCATTTGATGATTTCCCATCCGAAAAGAAAAACAAAAAAAAGAATGAATGCTACGCATAAGTTCTCAAACACCCAACCTTCGATCATTATTGTAACCTTATAATACAATAGCTATTCTTATATTTAAAACCCGAAGACACTATGCGTGTAGATATAGAAAACAAATAGAAACAACAATATTTCTATTCACAATTGATTGACCTTTATATTCTCATGTTTTGGTAAGATTACGTCTATTTTTGGAACGAACGTGACTCAGACAGTTTCGAGAATATTAGCTATGACAATGTTTGACATACATTGTGAGAACAGCTGTGTGTGCCTTGTACAATACGTACTAGGCTAGGCTCTAGGCACAATGTAATCGTTAAGCCTTTTGAAAATCTTCGACGTGACGTGACAAGCGAGGTGGATTTATAATAAGATGTTCTCAGCTTCATTGTTAGGTAGAATTGCATAACACTAACAGCTCATTTTAACATATCCATAATAAGCCTATATTGTGTCTAATGCTAAAAGACAGGCAGGCCTGGCTCTGGTTGGGCGCAGGACTCGCAGAAAAGACGTAAGACACAGACGGGGCGCAGACGGGGCGCAGACATGTCTCTTCCGCGTCTTTTTCATGCAAAATGTATAGAAGCGTCGCGACGCAAAGCACACAGAAAAGGCATTGTGCGGACGCAACGTTTGCCCGTCTGGGCCCTGTTGTAAAGCAGATAGAAAGGAGAGGGCACGGGCGCTGCCGGGAGCGCGTCCGCGCCCCGCTCGTGCCTCGTCTTTACAATGTGCTTTAAAAAAACGTGATGGCGCCCCGTCTGTGCCCTGTCCGCCCCCGTCCTCGTCTTACGTCTTTTCTGTGTGCCCAGGGCTGCTTTAGAGAGAGCAGTCTTTAATGCTGTGTTCCACCACGGGAGCCTACAGCGGGTTGGTGGATGTCACATGTCTTCAAATTGTTGTCATAGAGGGATCTCGATACTCTCGATATGTGATAGATGGTGACCTATCCGCGGACTGACCTCGGTCTTATTTGGTACTACACAAGTACACATAAACATAACACCACACCTGTAATCCCCGAAGGGTTAGGCAGTGGTGTACCTACAATTAAACGCACATTGTGCCAGTTATGTTTAAGTCCCATGTAATACGGAGCGAGCCTATTGCCAACAACCGGGCTCAAATCCAGACTCCGTGGCTGCTACTGAGAAATTCCTGCTACGGAAAAACCCAATATCACTTTGCCCGACCTAGAAATCAAACCCAGGAACTCACATTTGGTACTGTGTCTCATAAAACTATTTCCTAATTTTCAGTGCCTAGCCGCGGGCTCCTCGATAATGAATCGCGAGGAGGAATCCGCGGCCATGCGCCCTTTGGCAAAGGCGCTCACACGCAGCCTGGAGACCGTTCGCTCGTTGCTGCGGGAGCAGTGCCTCCGACCGCGAGGCATGGCGCTGTCGCAGCACGATGATATGCTGCATGAGAGCCTCCGGATATTCGATAGGTGAGAAGATATAACCAAACCTCTGTCCTCCCCGCTTTCCGCTCTCTGTCTAACCCAGCAAACAAAATGTTGTCGCATTATCTATTTAAAAAAACCTGGTAGAAATGTCAGCTTTATAGCTTTATAGCCTTTACCTCTTCTGCAACGATACCTACCTCTTTCCTGTCCTGCGTTGTCTTGTGCCTACCGCCGCATTCAGCGGATTCCCGCGCCCTATCTATCATGTCAGTGGTCGTTCTCGTGAGACGTAACCACGCTGTGTCTTCTAGTATTTAAGTGATATCCATTCTGGTCCATCAGCCCGCCATACTATTCCCACCCAAACCACTGTAACTCCTGAAAGCCAGAATCAACAGTGGCAAACACCAGAAAAGCGCCGAGACAACGAAGCTCTACGAAGTCCCAGAGAATGGATTTAACTGTCTCGGATCCCGCAACGAAATTAATCAGAAAGTATGGCGAGGAGTAAGAAAGAACCGTAACTTCCACTTCCCTCCATATCAGGAGGAGACAACAGAACAAGGCCAAGGGCACAAAAGGACGCATCTGGTCCATCAGCCATCGTTTCTGGGAGCAATATGTCCTGTATAGTTTAAATCAATCATCATTCTTCTGCCCTCATAGAAGATGTAAAGAAGACATGCTGCGCTGATCCCAAATGGCATGTCTATCTATCATGAGGTTTAGGTTTCGGCACTTAGTCCTTGAAGTGGACCATTGTGCGTGAGCCATGGTGGCCGGTTACTACAACCAGCCCACCTCCCTCCAGAAGCAGATCAAACTACCCGGTCTCCTCAGGGCATCCGCAAGTGATCTTGGCGTTCCCAGGGTCTCCTCGCGAATCTTGGTAATGCCTGTGCACTCAAGGACCACATGCGCCACCGTTCCTCCGCCTCCATGCAAGCTCTGCACAGGAGACTGTCAGTGATTCCTAGGGTGTGGAAGTGTTTATGGCATGTCTTCATGGCATGTCTTCATCTTTCATAATTCTCGGTTACCCGTAATCGCAGCAGTTACCTGCTTTCTAGCTATATCATCCTTCACAGAGTCGATCTATCGTGTTTTTGATTTTCCTGTACTCTTATAGTCATCCAAATTAATAATCAAAATTTGTTAAAGTATTCTAAATAATCTAAACATATAGTCATGGTTTCATTTCAGGTTGTTCGCCGAGTTTGAGCTATGCTACGTCAGCGCTATGGTGAATGTGAAGACGCCGCACGAGTTTGAAGCTCAACAACTCATCTGCGTGTTATTCTCTGAGAGTTTGAGACGAGCGCTCAAACAGAACTTGCTCACACAGGAACAGGTTGGTTACCTTTTCAAATGTCTTTTTTAAACTTTCACGATCAGAACACATTATAAAACATATGAGAAAAAACCCATACAAATACCCGTTCTCATATGTTTTATAATACCAAATTTCGATTTAATCAGTTTTAATGAGGACGGCTTGAGGCTCCTTTATCTTGGTCCTGACGCCACCCATAGCTAATAATTATGATGAAAGCTTTGGTACGAGTATCATCATTCTCTTGCCCTTATTCCAATTAATTTGGGATCGGTGCAGCACGTCTTCTTTTTCCATACTTCTCTATTTTTCGTCACTTCTTTTCTTGCCATATAATTCTTAACACAGTCCATGCATCGTTTCTTTGGTTTTCATCTACTCATACACCCATCTACATTCATACTGAAATCTTTCCTTGCGACATTTTAATCATTCCTCTGCATCACATGCCCATACCACGACAACTGATTACCACACAACTTTTCAGTCACCGGCCACTTTCAAACTTCCTCTATACTCATTTCTTACCGGTGCCACTTTCAGACTTCCTTTATACTCATTTCTTACCGGTGCCACTTTCAGACTTCCTCTATACTCATTTCTTACCGGTGCCACTTTCAGACTTCTTCTATACTCATTTCTTAGCCACTTTCAGACTTCCTCTGTACTCATTTCTTACCAGTGCCACTTTTAGATTTCCTCTATACTCATTCCTTACTGGTGCCACTTTCAGACTTCCTCTATACTCATTTCTTACTGGTGCCACTTTCAGACTTCCTCTATACTCATTTCTTACCGGTGCCACTTTCAGACTTCCTCGCATAAACCATTTCTCACTTTATCCATTCGCGTAACACCACCCTTAGCATTCTCTTCTCCGCGACAGGCAAATGCCTTTCATTCAGTCCTTTTATGGCCCAACATTCTGATCCATACAAGAAGTACATAGTAAGGTATGTTCTAATTCTATGTGTGTGTGAGCTAAGTTTGAACACATACTTTGCACATTGTTAACCTGGCTTGAAAAATCTTCATTCAAGAAATTGGCTCATTTGGTCACTTTGCATGTGACTTGCATAGCTAAGATTTATCATCTTAGTCAAGCCATCCAAATAGTCTGAATTTCTGCTGAACATTTGCAAACGCAAAATACGCGCTTTGGCGTGGAGTTGCGGACACCAACCCATTATACAATACAAGTCATACTAATGCTGCCTTAGTGATATGCTTAGTTAAATCGTGGAATTTGATTCTAATGTTATCTATCACTGGCTGATAGAATTTTGTTCAAACGTTATAGTTTTAATAAAGTTCAAGCTTCTTATGAAGCTTGAACTTTATTGCATTTTGTTAACAAAATGTTCGTACAATTTCAGGTGGACTCATACGACCCGGCGCTAATGTTCGCGGTGCCGCGGCTGGCTATAGTCAGCGGGTTGCTGATATATTCCAGCGGACCACTCAGCATTGATAAAACGCCTGGTAATGCATTATTGTTTACTAATGCCCGCGGCTTCGCCCGCGTAACAATTATACACTAAAACCTTCCTCTTGAATCACTCTATCTATCAAAAAAACCCGTATCAAAATCCGTTGCGTAGTTTTAAAGATCTAAGCATACATAGGGACAGACAGACGCGGCGGGGGACGTTGTTTTATACTATGTAGTGATTACTACTTTCGTGTCTGCGCCTTTGTTTGTGATTACTTACTCGACTTGATTAGTCTTTTATTTAAGAGTGGTATACGAAACTTATCCGGGACCTACTTGAAACGTAAATTTAAAGGATTTTTTATTTAATTTTAGGAATATAAATATTATTATTATTGAATTCAAGTCATTTCGTTTTCAATTTTAAAAATCACAATTAGTATCACCCATAGATATGAATACAATCTAAATACAACCATGATGTAGATATGACCGACATTAGTATTTCTTTTAAACGTTGCCTGCTACATTTTTCCTCCGCGCGTTCGTGCTAGTTCCATTGATAGTAATTAGGAGAGGCTGCATTTGAATTAAACCTAAACTAACCAGTTCGTTTATACGCGCTTTTGGTTAGTGATTTTCATAATCATACACATGAGTAAAGCCCTGAATCATAACACTGTTTTAAGCTTTCACGGTTTAAAACTAAACTTATATTGTCACTTACGGGATATCGGATATCTTCCGTGATTATTTGTCACAGCGTCGAAATATCGGGAGCTCAAAATAACAAATAATCACGGAAGATATCCCGTAAGTGACAATATAAGTATAGATATAGCAGTATCATCATCTTCAATCTTGCATATTTACTTGCATCCTTATTAATATTCCGTCTTCCTATGTTTATAGAGGAGATGTCGGACATGTTCCGTCCATTCCGCACATTGCTGCACAAGATCCGGTCTCTGCTGTGGACGCTGGACCGGCGCGAGCTGATGGCTCTCGAGCGGCTCCTGTGCACCAACGAGGACATCACCAACCTCACCAAATACTTACCCGCTGGTAAGTGAACAAATAAAGAGAAAATTATGAATCAAGCGACATTACTATGAGTCGAATATGAACTTACAAAGTTATGCGGCTAGCATTTAAAATCAAAACTTGTATTTCTATGTTTCGTTGCGTGTTTGTTGTTTCATAACGCCATCCATGCAGCCTTTGCTGCGTTTCTCTGTTTCTGTGGCATTAGCAATATGGATTTTCATTTTCGACGCATCCTGTCAAAACCTTTTTTTTTTTTTATTAATTTCCAATTGTTGTTGTATTATTCATGTTACTTTGATTTCTCTTTATTTGATAACCATATAACTTTCTGATATTTGTCTTCCAATTTTTAATTTAGAATATTACTTTTTTTTTTAATGTGTGAGTTATTATTATGTAAATGTTGTGCACGTCTATTATTGACACTAACACTAGAATAAGACCTCTAAATTGTAAAATAACCATGTTTGTGTTTGTGTTGTCGACGAGCCTTAAATAAATAAATAAATAAATAAATAAATAAATAAAACTGCCTTAGGACAAGATACACTGTAATTCGACGCGCAATCCACAAATCCAAATTACGACTTTTTGAAACGGTCATCTCGAAATATCTTCACAATCGTAGAAGCCCACCGTCAATAAATTGTCAAACTTCAGGAGACTACTTAGTCTAACAAAACATAACTTCACTTCTGCAATCTTTGGAGGCTTAAGCCGAGGTGTGCCTTTATAGTTCACCCACATTTCGCTAGTTATGTATACTTTAGTCCCATGTAAAAGGGGGCGACCCTATTGCCATCAACCGGGCACAAATGCAGACTTCGTGGCTGCTACTGAAAATTCCTAATGGAATAACCCAATAGCAGTTTACCTGACAGTTCTTCATGCTCTGTAGTTGAGCTTGCGAACACTACACCTACGAGGTTTATTTATAAGAAATTAAATGTTGTTTTTCAGACACGAATGAATCGCCAAATGACTGGTCGTTTCCGTACCGGGAGTTTGTGTCGAAGTTTTATGCAGACTATGCCAACTGCCGGGATTTATACATGACACAAAGGTAAATAATAATAATCAATATATGTATAAAAATCTATGCCACTTTTCGTTGTAATTTTATAACTCAAGAACGGGCTCACCTATCCAAACCAAATGTTTAGGCTTTGTTCGGACTATTTAGTAGATGGTTTATGTGAAGTTTGCACAAAATCGGTCGAGCGGTTCTTCACGCAGACGAAATTGCGCGGGTCAGCTAGTAATACATATAAATAAATGAATACACTAAAAAACTTGGGGAGTGTAGAGTACCTAACGGTTTACACAAATCTATATTTAAATTGAAATATAAGTTTTAAGCGAACTGAATGTTTTGTATTGATTTTGATTTGAAAACTTGAATAGTTATTAAAATACTTTCTTCTGTTTCTGCTTCGTTCACAGCACGATCAAAGATTGATTCTTTCATATATCAAAATCTAGTTTATTACAAAATGAGTACCATTAGAATACTCGATAGTTAATTCTATCTAACTTACTTTGTTACTGACAAATACCTCGAAGTAACTTCTTTTTTCTGTTCAACAGTTCAACAGAACCAGTAATAACAGATGGCGACTACCTCCCCGACAACATAGAAGTAATGACGCCAATCATCGACGGACTGCGACGTCTGTCCGAAGGAACCGTCGACACGGAAGGTCACGACTCAGAACACGACACCATCAAGACGACCTCGCGAAACTACTCCACGGACACAACAAGCACTGACACATTCCAGACCAATGACAGCAGAGAATACATAGAAAGATCTAGAAAAACCAGCAAAACTGAAACCTCAGACCTTTCTTCTCTAAGGAACCTATCGACTAACGGTTTGATGATGTTCGATCCGCTAGTTATCAACGCCGTCTCAGCGTCAACTAGTGACGGCAATCGACAGATTCCCGACCATGATCTTGTGACGTCACTCAACGAACAGGTCACGGAAATTGCCGATCGTCTTTCGTCTATCGCGGCCAGCGATGTAGACATCTTAGAACATCAAATACACTCGTTCTCAACGAACGATGTACCCACGTTGATATCTACTGATGATTCAGAAGCGTACGGGTTTAACGAACAGTTAAGCTGTTTGCCGTCTACGAGTCACGGGTATCTGATACCCAACGCGATTAGCCACGATCCTGCAGTTCTTTCCTCTCTGTCACACAATAATTCTGCTGTCTTCAACCAAGAAGACGACACAGGAAGTGACATCAACAGTGCATTGCTCAACTCAGATCTCCCGCTCATTATCCCTGAAAATATTGACTCGGACATAGTGAACACTAATATATCAATAGCCAACGCCAATCTAAGCTCGCTGCTACTGACCAATGTGGAATACAATCATATAGAAGAAGAAACCGCAGACGGTGATAACACGAGTTTCCATTCGGCGAAAATGACGCTAGATAGAGAGGACGAGAGAGTTAAATTTATGTTAGGTTATGAAAGCGAGCACGAATCCCCGGTCGACTCAGGCGTCAGTACTGAAAACACTAGTTTAGATAGATCGCCCGACACCGACCAGAGCAAAGACATCAAAGATATCAGAGACAATCACTTCATGCAACAAAACAGGGTACTAAAGAGTCCGGATGCAGAAACAGACGACGATAAACACACCAAAAACACTCTAGAAAGTTCCTTTTCCGATGTAAATAATGACGTTACTGTAAATATTAATTACGTTGAAGACGATAGTAATAAGAACGAGGCGGGCTCGTCGTCCGTAATGGATAAAGTTATAAATAGGTTAAGTTCAGACGAGGAAGGGTTGAATGAAGCGACTAATGTAAATAGTGAAGCGAGGCGAGTGTTGCAAGACTGGGGAGCGAACGCAGGCGACGAAGAGTATAGAACGATCGACGAAGTTATCACTGAGTTGAGAAGGCATAGAGAAGCTGATAAGAGGATTAGTACGCTTGTCGACGAAGACAATAATGTTAGTTCTAACGCGGACGTCGGCCCGTCGCAGTCGCGGCCGAAGAAAAGCAGGAAGAGTAATACGAAGAGTAAAAAGAAAAAGAGTAAGATTTGGTCTCCCGGTATGGTGATACTGGATAACCGGTCGACGCAGAACCAGAATAGTCCGTTGAGATTGAATTTGGATCATTTTGTTGATGAGAGGTGAGTTTAGTTTTACTTTTTTATTGCGGTTTTAGTCGTGAATATAAGTCGATGGTAACTTCCCTTGTAACAAAATTGATTAAAATTGATCTAATAAAATCACAAGAAGATTAAAGCTGCTCGACAAGTAAAAATGACTTTTCTTAAATATGCTTTTATTATATTCGATAGGTCCACTTCTTCTTCTTTCTTCTGCATCGTGTCGATGATTCCCTTTTTTGTTATCAAATTAGTTTTGACCAGAACTCTGCCGCATTGACGGCGTTGGGGCCTTCGGACAGGTCCCTCAAAGTGCAAGTGGAACCGCACACAGTACAGGACAGGTGAGCATAGCTTGTGTTGAGGCGCCGCATTGACACCGTCACAACGGAATACCCCTAACAGATCAACTTGCATCTGCAGCGGACCACCTGACTTCGCTATCGATTTAGAGTCTTCTATGTGGGTTATGGCATGGCACTAGGTGTCCCGCTAAGAGCTCTTCTGCTTCTTAGCTTTTCTGTGCTTTTCTACCCCTTTTGTTGTCGACTAAAAAGGTATACTAAAGATGTAACTAGATTTTCGTACATCAATATCGATGTTGCTCACCTCAAAACATAATCGATAAACGTAATTCAGTAGCATATTGCATCATAATACTGGATCGATCTGGGAGCCCACTCCCGTACTTTAGTGCGGTAAAGAGATGGAGCTATACATACTACCGAGTTCACTGACGGTTGACCACGTTTCAACCTTGTTACTTAGGTCATAAGGGTGAAAAGTGGCAGACCGTCAGTGAACTTCGTAGTGTGTCCTGGATTGCCCTATCTCTTTGTTCGATGTCATTGATTGACCACAATTTAGGTTTTAGTTAGAACCCAAAGTTACTCCATCAAGATGTTTGGTTATGTCTTGTTACAGCGGCACGTCATGCGGTGCATCGGAATGCGCAGACGACGAACAAATCGCTCTCGCGTTACAAGCGCAAGAGTTGGCTGCGAGACAACATGCGCGCGGCAAGTTCAAGTACGTACACTTTTCTATACAAATAATCTGTTCAGGTCTATCATTGTCAGGCGCTCGCGGCTAACTTATACCATCCGCGTGGGTCCATCGAACCCATCGGCAGCATAGCATCGGCTATGGTTGCTGCGGTCGGTACGAGAATAGGGGAGACGACAAAGAATAATAATAATGCGTAAGTCAGTTAGATTATCAACAAATATTTGACCCGTATTTTTTCTTTTGTTATATAAACCAAAATTGACAAAGATACGACGCTTTTAAAATTCTCAGTACGTCACGCCTAGGTAAAATTTTAAGCGAGTTATGACGTCACGAGCCCCCACTCCCGAGTTTTGATGCGTTTTATCTTTGTCAATATTCATTGATTTACAAAAACAAAAAAATACGCGTCCATTATTTTCCAATAATCTAACTGACGGACTAAATAGATTTCCAATTTTTTGATACTGTTGTCAAGCCTATTATTGGTGGCATCTATTACATACATTTAGGTCCATACCCACCACCAAAAATATGACGTTATGATTATCTAAAACAGCTGTTTAAAACACATTTTTGTGTGGGAAAATGTCACAGTGACAGCTGTTTTTTAGATAATCAGACTTATCTTTTCGGTGAACACGGACCTTAGAGAACGCTACGTGCCGCGGAAAGCAGCGTAAGAGTCTATACTCACACTTATACAGCTTATGCCCATAAAAAACAACGATTTTGTATGAGAAGCGTACGCGTCCGTTCAGCTGTCGCCCAATCATAAGCTGAATAGAACTACATAAATAAGTGTGAGTAGTCCCTTAAGCCGATAGCCCGGTGTAACCCTTTCGTTTCGAAACCTAAAAAGTTGGTTTGGAGAGACCTGGTGGCTTACCATTATTTTATTTTATTTTATTATTTTCGGAAAACTTACAGCTAGGCAGATACAATAGTTTCAGAGTGGGAAAGAGATCGCGCTAGATTTTCTCTATAGCTATGTCTCTTTCCCATACTGGAGTAACATTTAAACAATACAACTTTAAGACGCCAGTACCTCCCCTTTGATGCGAAAGCTTACGACACCATGTTGTAGCGCAGCATTTGAGAGGCTCTGTCCAATTGTGGACTGCGATAGGCTGAGTTGAAAGATACGTCTTGTCATTTATTCACTACATACGAGTACTATAAAACAAAGTCTCCCGCCGCGTCTGTCTGTCCCTATGTATGCTAAGATCTTAAAAACTACGCAACGGAATTTGATGCGGTTTTTTTAATAGATAAAGTGATTCAAGAGGAAGGTTTTAGTATATATGTAGTATATCAACTGTCTGGTGACCACGACACAAGCCTTGCTTAGTGTTGCACTAGATGGCGCTGTGTGTATTTATTTATTTTATATAATTTTACGCGGGCATCGGCTAGTCTAATAATAATGTCAGTAATTCATTGTAAATCGTTTTAGGTCAAGCGAAGACCTAATCCATCGCTTATTCGTCTGCATTGCGGGCGTAGCAGATCAGCTGCAGACGAACTTCGCAGCAGATCTCCGAAACATTCTCAAGTCCGTGTTCCTCATGAATCAGTCTCCCGACCCGCCGGAACCGGTTGAAGATAAACCGCCTGCCATCGAGTATGAGGCGACTGAGGATCAGGTTATACAAAACGGTAAGTTGTTGCTTAATTTTATAGTTAGTCTTTATAACACTGTTAAGGGGCCTGCGGAGCTTGCGTATTTCATACAAACGTAATACCAAAATTATTTGTAAATCAAACATATTCTTAAGGTAGTGTGTATTTGTTTCGATTGGATTACAGAATATCTATGTTCCCAAATATATTTTTTGAGAGGACAATGATACAAAGACGAGATATGAGGAATTTAAAATTTCTATGGAAAACTTATTTTTCTTATAACTCGTGTTAAAATCAGTGTCCAATCAAAATATATATTTGGGAACCTAGATATTCTGTAATTCAATCGAAATAAATACACACTACCTTAGGAATATGTTTAATTTACAAATTATTTTGGTATTACGTTTGTATGAAATACGCATGCTCCGCAGGCGTCTTAAGTCTTTTTGAGGTAACTTTTGTTTGTTTCATTCAATTTTGCCACCAACCTTCTCCTTTTTTGAAGACGCGGTTACAATTATAGCCTTTTTATAGCGTTGTAAAGTTCATTACGAACACAGGAAGTTAGACTCCCGGGGCTGCGGGACTGTTCGAAAGTGATGACGCGGCGCTGGTACACAAAGGGCTAAGAAGGAACATGAATGGGTTTTAATCAGTAAAAGTCTGACACTCCCTTCCGAGCGGAGAGCGGGAGGAGATATTTGATGACTTCCCATCCTAAAAAAAAAAGGAAGTATAGACTTCGTAAGCCTAGATAAGGGCATTTTGCGGCTCAATAACGATTATTTTAATCCCACATCACCTCTAGGCCTGACACCCTGGTTATAGGTACACTGTTAAAATTTTCAAACAAAAAAGTATGGGGTGGGGGATCAACACTTGAGGAAAAATAATAGATAATCAAATAAGACCATTTTCGTGTAGCTGCAACGGTTATGGTAAGCCCTTGCAGGCAATAAGGTTAAAAGTTACCACTCTTTTTTACTGTTGTACTATAACAGTAGACATTTCGTAGAGTAGCTTATTCCCGAAGGAAAGCCGGGAATCGGCTTCTTAGGAGCCTTCGGGCTTGATATTGCAAATCATGTGCTGAACTTATGGAAACAGTCGATGCCATCTTAGGGGCCATCCATAAATTACGTCACACGAATTTCATGATTTTTGCATCCGCTCCCGCTCCTTGTCACGGCTGGTCACATTTGTGGGACTTCCTCCTGTAGTATGACGTCAAATATTTTGCAATTTTATACGTTTATACAGATAGAGTTGAAAACATGTAAATTTTTAGTTAAGCGTGTTTTAATACTTCGATATATTAGATTTTGAAATGTGTTTATGTCTTTGTCACAAAATTAAGGACCCCTCCCACCAATTGTCACAAAATGTCACATTTCGTCGACACCCTTAACATTGGGGGGACCCTTAACATGTAACGTAATTTATGGATGGCTCCCACCCTTCCCCTATACTCCAGAACCGTGAACAGTATCCCTCAAAGTAGACATACGATTTGCAGGCAGCTCATTCGACAGCGTGTATTCGGCAGAAGAAGTGTACGCGGACAGTACGTCGGACTCCACGTCGGACGGCAGCGCTCGCGTCGCGCGACGTAACACTGTGAACGCGAGCACCGAGCCCGCGCCCGCTGAGCGGCGCAAGTCGCACGACGCGCCCGGGACACTGCAGGCGTCAGTGTCTACTGGGGACCTCACCTACAGGTATGTTACAGTACATGTAACTCGTAACACTGAACGCGAGTGTGTGTTCATATTCTATGTCCCCCTCCCCCTCCCCCCTCAGGCCCCGCCCCAGTCGTAGCACTGCTACGGTTTGAGCCCCGCGCACGCCCCTCGCTACGCCGTAGCGCATCGGCTACGAGTGCTGCCAAAAGTGTACGTGACACTCACGCGAGTTCCATGATTTTTGTTCACCCAAAAAGTGCTCAACAAGCCTAAAGTTTTCACTTAAAATAACAGCAACTTTTGAACGATATTTTCACTTCAAAAAACAGCATATTTTGAACGCTATATTATAGTCTCGTCATTGTTCAGTTTTTGCGGTCCCAAAAACACGCACTCTTCAATTACCAAACTTCATCTACAATACTAAATATTTGACTAAATTAAGGAAGTTACCATGTTGGCGCGGAATTGGCTTGAGCCGATCAAAAAGGTCTTAAAACCCATGCAATAAAAGAGAAAAACATGTCCCTGATTTGGGTTCGAATGACACGACTCGCCGTCGCCACCACGTTGGATCAAATGTGATGAGAAATGACCAATTCAATTCCACTCTGTGTTGGAGTTGGTTCATAATCTCAACAATCCTAGATTACAATAGTGATGTTTTCTAACAAATATTATATTTCCAGCAGCTCACCGCGTACGCCAGGCCCGGAGCGAGCCCCGGAGTGGGTGCCGGACATCGCGGCGCCCGCCTGCATGCGCTGCGTAGCGCACTTCACGGCCTTCCGCCGCCGACATCACTGCCGCAACTGTGGTAACTATACACTAGATATAACCGACCTTATACTCGTACGAGCGATACTCAGTTATACCGTGTTTTGCAGCTATCTCTAGGTTTTATTTGAAATAATATTCGCATGCATTTCTTTTGCGCTATGAAAAAGGCATTGGCATCTACACTGTGTCCCCACATGATGATACCGTAGCGTAGCCACGCATAGGCATATGCGTAGTATGCAGTAAGGGTACAGTGTGTTTTAGTATTCGATTTTAGCACACTAAAGTCCATATAAAAATTGTTACAGTTTTATTCTAGTTGTTTCGACATGTTTTTTCCAATTAAAATGTGAGTCCAAAGTAATACCTAGTAATTTGAACTACTAGGTATTACTATTAGGTAGCAACCCTAGCCCTAATCGCCAGTAGGCATTGAATTCAAGGACACGTCCGAGTAACACTACTGCTTGTCGTTTTACTGTGCCTCCACCGACCTGAACTGGAGTAGCGCGGTGATTAGCGGCCTTGTCCTTGTCATAAAATAGGCCTGTATTCCGATGCTACGTATATGCTAAGCGAAACTCATATTTCTACAGCAATATTATTACACTTTTAAATGGGTCGTACCCAACCATCAGCCATAGTAATCATTACTTCCATTTGACGTCCTTGGTCGAAAATTTTGTCATCTACAAGAGCTACCTACGTCTGGACTGAACCAAAATCTCTGTTGTCTTCGTGTGACATCCAGATCGGGAGAGACAAATCTTAACTTTTAAAGAGAATCGGCAGCTATAACGGGTCAATAATAATATTTCATTGTAGATCGGTCGGCAATACAACAATACTTACAATATTTGACAAGAGTAAACGAGCCACAATATTACTGTCTATTGAAAGAAAGAAAACACATTATTTGTGGACAGACTGTACTCCACAAACATGATATTTGACCCAAAAAAAAAGTCTTCCCAGTGATAATTTAGCGTAAAGTTACTTAGTTTGTTGTACAGAATGCTTGATTGACGGCTTTGTGATGAGTCTGTTTACACCCTGTATTGCAGTAAATCTGCCAACCAAAGTAACCCCACCAATTACCTCCCCAGGCAAGGTATTCTGCGCATCATGCAGCTCGAACTCCATCCCCCTCCCGCGCTACGGGCAGCTGAAGCCGGTGCGCGTGTGCGACGAGTGCTTCCGATCCATCGCCACGCACTGCCGCCGTCCGCACACCCCGCACACCGCGCAGCCCACGCAATCGCGGTGAGACTGTACGCGGAGACCTACCTGTGGGGACCGGTAAGCGGTAATAGCATTGATGTACGAGATCAACGATACAATATATTATGGTGTATCTATTCATACACGAAATATTTTCAAGGAATCAGCTAACGGCTGTAACGAAGACAAAAAAAGTTACTTGACCCACAAAATAAATACTGGCATTACGCCATATAGTTAACTACGTCGCCGCGTCGTATACATCATACTAAGTCGTAAAGGATTTTTGAAAAATGTTTCAGTATATGGGAAAACAAAAAAACTAACATACATTTTTTTTCATTGCTATGGCTTTGTTATATCCGTTAGATGATTCTCTAAAAATAGTTCGTGTTTGAATAGGTAGAATTTATATAGACGGTGGAAATGTGAAATGTAAGAGAAATTGAACCTGTTGTATATTTTCAACTTTCGACGCTGAGCTTGAAAGTTGCAAATCCAATACGCGCTCACTGTTCATAACAAAGTTTTATCAGTAACAGCACCAAGTCGTGTTTTATGCCCGTTTAATGGTAGTAGGATCGTCTTTTTACTTCGACTTGGCGTTGATCGGGAGAAATGCACCTTAATGGGGTGTACCATAAACTTATTTTCGCATATCTAGTTGTAATTTACCCGTGGAAACTGGCGTGGAAACTGTTCTGTAAAATAAAGGGGATCTCGTACTATCGACGCTTACACGCTTTAACGGCAGCAAATGTTGCTATGTACAATAATCTTTTATTATAGTTCAGCGTGAGACTCGCTGTGTGTGTAGTAATACTGCTGGAGTAAAACAAAGACATTGGAAGGTTTATAAGAATGTTTTAAATGTGTTTGATGTTTTTTTATGAAAATAGTTTATTTTTTCATCAAATCTCGCGTCAAGTAATTAAATTGGCTGGTGTTATTTAGACTTGAGATTTGATATTCGATAGACTTATTTTCCTATATTGTCAGAGGAATAAGAATTGCGGTTGGACAGCTATGGTTAAAACGTTTCAAACAATCATATTTTGTATTTAGATAAGTTGTTTGATGAGGTTTTCAAAAAAGCCTTGTAAAATTTCTGTAGGCGTGTCCTAATGTGTTTTCGTCCCACTCCCACCTTTCCATAGTTGCGCATGCAGCGAGTCTCAGAACTTACTGTTATAACAAGTTGTTATCACAATACTTATTTCTGGTGTTAACTTCGTCACAAAGACATGGCTAGTATGTGTAGGCGATATTGGGCATTACGTCAGAGCGTTTAAGGATGCATTTCCTTTGAAGCGGAGACAAGCAGAGCGAAGGGGAGACGTATCGAATAAAAAACCAATCATATTGCTTGAAATCCACGTTGCGTCTTTCGCCTAGATTGTGATTGGTCGATTTTGGCATGACTGCTTCAATGGAAATGCATACTAAACGACGCTATGTATTTAGTCTTAGAGCTGATTTCACCAATGCAGCTGAATGCGGTTAGTACAGCCAAACTTCGTTCAATCTGTCAGTGTCAATATTCTACAGCAGTTAACAGGTCTTGAACGTGGTTAGATGTGCTGATCGTGTGTTGCTCGGTGGAACTCGCCCTTATTTTATTTTCCGGGATGCCATTCTTCCATAAATTCTGTCCAAGACGAAGTTAACACCAGAAACCTCTATACTCTTACATATAAAGGTGAATTTCCTTCGTCTGATTTGTTTTATACTTATAGCAATTAATTTATCAGACAAAATGTGTTTAATGTGTTCGAAATATATTATGACATTAACGTTCTCCCTCTTATATTCGATTTTTAGTCCAATATAGTGTATTTTAATGTTATTCCAAAATACACTATACTACTTTCGTACATGGTGTATATTTGAATCCATGTGAAAACTCTTCTGTTTATTACCTATCCGATATTTTGCCAAGTAAGCCATTTTTTCTTCTGTTTTTTGGATAGATACAAATTGACCCTGGGTTCAAATATACGCTCTGTACACACCCTTGTTTGTAGCGGTATTATATATAAAATAATAAAAATATTTATAGTTTGTTTCATATTGACTGATATAAAATTTTCGTGTAAGGAATTTCCATATTTTGTTAGGTAGCTCTCTAAATATTAATGTTGTTGCTACGTGTTTTATTGTAACATGCTGTTATGTTTGCAGACGCCATTTTTATTAAAATACTTGATTTTTTATCTGTGTCTTTAGGAAGTAGTAATGTCATCGAAAACACTGTCTTCCATTTTCAAATTATGAGTCAAAACAAATTGTGTCTATGAGTTCTGATGATGTTCGCCTTTGCCAAAAGGAGCTCAATGACTCATTTTGATCGAATAAGAGTCCCTTAGTCGTCATAAACCAAGAAATCACCTCAATTTCTGATTTTAATAAATCGATGTCTTCCTACTTTTTAAGAAACTTGACCATCACAATCCGCCTGGTCCATGATATTATTTTAATTGATAAATAAACATGGCATATTAATTAATAATAATAAATAGTTGTGGAATTAAAATAACTGGCATCTGCAAGCATAACTTCGACGCCCCAAAATGAATAATGGAAATTGTTTTGTTCAGTAGTTAGGAACATTCGAAAAGTATATTTTTAAGAATACTATTGTCTGATTGAATTTTTAGGTCATTACTTTATTGAGTATTGCGTAGTGTTGTGACAGATATGCTAAAAGACAATGACAGTTCTCTGTCTTGTATATGCCAGGTCTTTCCCCACACTACGGTCTACGATCTTAATATTAATCTACGACTTTAAATAAAAAATAAAACTTTAAAAAGATTCCATAATTTTTATATCCAACACTTTAGATTTTTAAGCATTCTTTTATTGTTAAGGTATAATGTTGAATGTTTGTAAATTTTGTAAAGGTAATGAGTGTACCCACATACCCATAGATTTTGTATATTGCAAAAGGTGAACTAAGATAGCTATTTTCAAAAAATGTTATAAGTGATAGGGATATGATATTTTAACGTGTAAATAAATTTCGTTATTAGCTATCAATCGTTTTATTTTTTCACTGGCTTATGGCCCGCTGCTTCGACCGCGTTTAGTTCGATAATTATTGTCCCGTAGGATAAACAGTATCCTATGTGTTACTGCAGCTTATAAACTGTTTGTGTACTACATTTCAACCTTATCTGTTCAGTAGTTTTTGCGTGAAAGAGTTCCTCACAAACTCACATTTATTATACAGGGTGTAAACCACCTCATCACAAAGCCGTTATCCAAGCATTCTGTACATCAAACTAAGTAACTTTACTCAAAAATTATTGCAGGGAGACAACTTTTTTTTTTGAGGTTATAAATCATGTTTTGTGGTAGAACTCAAAGTAACGCACTTAAAACATTGTGCTGATGGATGGATTGAATAATACGGGGGTCGTGGAGGTGTTATAAGTCAAAATCTTACAGAAAAAACTTGTGTTTACAAAAAAAGTTGTAACTTTGACCCCCCATATCTCCGTAACTAGAAGGTTCCCAGGTATGGTGTAGAACAAAAAAATGATCGCAATAATGGGGAGAACAAGTGCCTTTCGGCTTCGTGAAGAGGTGTTCTACACCCTTTATTAGTGTGAAATATAAAGGATTAGTAGGATGTCCGTGCTCAAAATTGTGGCTATTAATTGTTGTAATTTACAAGTTTTCAATACAGTAGTTATAAATATTTCAGCCACAAACTTTAATAACACATAACTTAAGGGGCCGGTGGAGCATGCGTAGTTCATACAAACGTAATACCAAAATAATTTGTAAATCAAACATTCTTAAGGTAGAGTGTTTTTCTTTCGATTGGATTACAAAATATCTATGTTCCCAAATATATATTTTGAAAGGGCATTAATACAAAGACGGGTTCACTAATGTTTTACCAAAACTCCATTGACAAATTTTCATATAACAACCAACGTTTCGTATAGGTACTGTTTATTTCGCAAACAATTTATTCCGCAAATGTGTTATTTTAAAAACATTCGTTTTACAAACATTTATTTGGTAAATACTTCTTCTATCAAATGCATCAGATGATATTTAATCATTTATACATTTTTCATTTCTTATTTAGATACATTTGGATAAATCACGTTTCTACAAAATAATTTACAGGCTACTATTTTTTTTATTACTTTTTTTTAAGAAAAAGTTAAGGTAATGCAGTTTTTTCACAACATGCAAAAAAGCATACTCCATGCATGCAGAAAGCAAGCAAGCAGCAAGAAAGCAAGCCGCAAGCATGCAGCAAGCAAGCAGCATGCAGCAAGCATGTAGCAAGGCATGCAACAAGCAAGCAGCAAGCATGCAACATGCACCAGGCATGCAACATGCAGCAGGCATGGTTTCTGTCACGGCTCCGGCGCTGCGGGGCTCCGGCGGTCACACGCGAGCTTATCGTCGCAGAGGGTGTTAACGCTCACCACCGCAGCCGCGGCGACGAGTGTTAAAGCCACCTGCTCCTCAGCTTGCGGGCCGCCTCGCCCCTCCGCGCCTACGCGGATTTAAATAACACTCTAGGGATAGGGCAGAAAAGACTACGTGGAGTCGGTTCTGCAGCGATTCATTTCTGTCACAAAATTTGTGCTTATAGAAAACCAAATTCATTTATATCATTTTTTTTAATGGCTCTATCAATATGTGTAATGTCTTTATTCCAAACGTTATTTTACGAGATAAAGTGAAAAAATAATGAATTGTTTGTCAAATAATACGTTATTAAATAAAAGTTTATCGGATAATTATTTTGCGAATTGAATTATTTGTTAAACTTGTTGTTGTATAATGATGAAATGTTTGCCAAAAAGTTTTTGAATTAATGTGTGGTGAACTGACTGGTCACCACAAAACGAGATATGAGAAATTATATGTTTCTCATAACTTTTGTTTAAATCAGTGTCCATTCACAATATTTATTTGGGGACCTAGATATTCTGTTATCCAATCGAAATAAATACCCACTCCCTTAAGAATATGTTTGATTAACAAATTATTTTGGTATAACGTTTGTATGAAATACGCATGCTCCGCAGGCCTCTTAATATAAAAATACCGTACATTTATTATGTTTATTATTACTCGGTACTCAGTGACGTCATACACCATGTTGTCCAATAAGCGAATACTGCTAAAGATAGTAAACGTAGATTATCCCTCATATCGGATAACAATATGATAAGCGATTGGCAATATCTTTAGTAAATAATAACCCATAGTACACAACAGTCGACCGCAATATGCCGATAATCATACACAAAACTGATGTCAGTCCTCCGGCGCGAGCAACCATGATGATTGTTGAAATACTCGGACTGGAAGTTGAAACCCGCGAAGTGAACCTACCCACAAGAGAACAGTACAAGCCTGAGTATTTGGAGAAGAACCCATTACATTCCGTACCGCTGTTAGAAGACGATGGATTAGTACTGTCCGATAGCCATGCCATCATAATGTATCTGGTATCTAAGTATGGAGAAGCACAACGGACATTGTACCCTCAAGACGTGACAGCAAGAGCGATAGTCGATCAACGCTTGTTCTTCGACGCATCAATACTCTTTCCTAGATTGAGGTCTGTAATTTATAGTCTTGTAAAGTTCAGAGCGCCAGGATTAACGGACGAGCAAGTTTCCGATATAAGAGAATGCTACGCAGTTACCGAAAAGTATTTATCCAAGGAGTATTTAGCTGGCAGTGAACTGACTCTGGGTGACATATCGTGTGTGGCTACGCTGTCTTCGTTAGACTGTATCATTCCAATAGATAAAAAGTATGTAAAGCTTCATGAATGGTGGAGACGACTCAAGAGGGAAAATTGGTATCAGAAGGTCAATGAACCTGGCCTGAAAATGTTTGGGAGTTTTATGAAACAGTTTTTGTGAGAAGATTATCGTGAATGTGTTTAGTAAATATTGAAGGCACGAATAAATAAAATACACACTACAATACAAATCGAGCAAACTTAATAATAAAAACCGGCCAAGAGCGTGTCGGGCCACGCTCACTGTAGGGTTCCGTAGCTTCCCAGACCATTAAAAATACCAACATTTTTCGTCAGCAAAAATAACTTTGTTTTTCATAGTATTTGTATGAAAAACAAAGTTATCATTTGCGTTTTTTTGAAAAAGTGCTATATAACTCAAAAACTATTCAACTCATCAAGTTGAAAATAATTTTCCTAGAAAGTTCATATAAAGGTCTACTTCTGTGATTTTTTTCATATTTTTTAAACTTATGGTTCAAAAGTTAGAGGGGGGGGGACACATTGTTTTTGACTTTCGGAGCGATTATTTCCTAAAATATTAATATTATCAAAAAATGATTTTAGAAAACCCCTATTAATTTTTAAAACCTATCCAACAATATATCACACGTCAGGGTCAAAATTAAAAAAAAAATCGCTCCCCACTTTACGTCTGGGGGAGGTACCCTAATAAAAATGTTTTTTTTAATTTTTATTTTTGCACTTTGTCGGCATGATTGATATACATATTGGTACCAAATTTCAGCTTTCTGGTGCTAACGGTCACTGAGATTATCCGCGGACAGACAGACAGACAGACAGACAGACAGACAGACAGACAGACATGGCGAAACTATAAGGGTTCCGTTTTTTGCCATTTGGCTACGGAACCCTAAAAAAATGTGAGCATACGTGTATCGGTTAATCTTTTTATTTGTTGATATTATTGTGATACAGGTTCCACTAGTACAAGAGCCAGGGCTACACTGATGTTTGAGCAATCATTGTTCAATAAAGATTTATTTAGATAAAATTGTACGAGTATGTTCACTATTTTATGAAATCATCACCACGAATCATTGCTCGACTGAAACTCTTAGTAGGTATACCTACCTACCGCGTTCGCAATCTAGTTTTTTATATGTTCAGTTTGCGCCGTAAGTTCAAACATTTTTTCATCCCCCCATCTCGGAAAGAGTATTTTTGCTCTTCGATATCTGAGTGCAAAAGCCATTTTTGTAAAGTAAATTTGAATTTAGAACATCGTGTGCACTTAGCATGTGAATTCAAAACATCATTAAACCTATTAACTTCTACCTCTATGGTTCCGAATTTATCGTACATTTTTTTTTTATTTGTTAAAAACTCAGACTCGGAACCTTCTTGGTGTAGGTACTTTTTTTTTAATATGTTTTGGGCGCGCCATTTTCTTTTCACGTCATATTGTTAACACCTTATGTTAAAAACAAGGAATCCAACTTGAAAACAAGTGAAAAACCTAAAATGACCACTCATTATCTAGCGACGAGGAAGTTTATTTGACGCCAAAAGAATTAACTGAATTTGTTAGTAATGCGCAATTTTTTTTTGCGTCTATTCATTTCCTCGCTGAGGTGGGATGAAAAGTTACCTACGTGTTGCACTCGAGTGCAAAGATTTTTCACCTCGTGCTCTTTTGATTCCCTCGCTAACGCTCAAGATTCTAAGTTTTGAATCACTCGCTTCGCTCGTGACTCAATTTTAGAATCTTTTGCTTGCTCGGTCATCAAAATTGAGCACGCGGTTAAAAAACAACTTTGCACTCTTGTATAACAAATAACTATTATTGCTTTATCAATGTTACTTGTTATTCGGAAATCAACTTGAGAAACCTTCGCATAAGGCTGATATTTATTTGTTAAAATGATTTCGTAGATCCTGTATTCAAGTTATTAAGGCTATAATGCTACAGTCCAGCAGCAGACAGGCAGCGGCAGTGCTACAGTGCTGGACACAGTTCTCTCTTATTAAAACTCAACTTTTCGCTCGTTTAATTCTCTCTTTTTCTCTTAGTTTAACTAAGCCTTCGGATATACTCAATTTATGTCAGTTGCTAGCAGCAGCAACGCTGTGGCATCGCTAAGTAAGTTTGAAAGACGAATGTTGGATATAAGCTTTGGTTCTAAGATATGAATAATTAAATCAAAAGATGAGTAAATATTTCGTTTATTTTAAACAAAAACATATTATTATAATTCTTCGGTGGCATGCATCTCATTCTTCATTAGTCTAATCAATAAATATCTAAATAAGGACTTTTCAGTATTTTAATCTTGCCTTTGAATGCTTCAATTCGGACGTTTCGTACGTTGAAACATGTTTCCGAAACGAAAATCATTGACGCGTCAAAAATAAACGCAATTTAGGTAATTCACACTTATGGGCCCCACGACCGAAAGAATCGCTGCGATATTATCGTCGTGCCACGAATTTCGTATTCGTTAATATCGCCGCGGCTCTCGCGCTCGTGAAGACAGCCCCGCTCCAGAAACCGACTGCAAGTCTAATATTTTGAAGGTAAGCATTTTTATATCTATAACCATGTATGTGTCACCGTAAAATTGTCAAATACGTTATATTGTAATATCTCTAGCGATATTGTAAAATCTCGAAATATTGTCAAATGAACATGCGGAAGTATCTTTGCCCCCATAATCGGGACTTGGGGCACCCCCCCGTTAGGTTAGTTAGGTTCCTTTAAACCCTGCACCCGGAAATAGGGGCCCCGCGAAGCGGGGCTCCGTCGACTACGCTTTTTAGGGGAATATAGGTACCTAAAATGTTTTAAGGTTAGATTATAATAATCGGTATTTCTCAGGAATGGTACAATATCTTTTCATGAGAGTTGTACCACTGGGCAAGGGGGACCCCTCCTTCCCTCCACACCGCGTGAGTTGACTACCATCGCATGCATTTCACGAAAAATAATGCGTTTTGTTGTAAGCAGTATGTTCATTTGACAATATTTCGAGATTTTACAATATCGCTAGAGATATTACAATATAACGTATTTGACAATTTTACGGTGACATATGCACTAGGGCACCACACAAGTACTTTCAGTTTCTGCTATTGATAATCAGCATATACTATAGGCGCTTGCTGACGCATCTGAACCTGAACTGCAACATCTCTGAAAAAAGTTATTTTAATCATGATCAAGTACTTTAAATGCCTATTATAGATTTGAATAAAACTTAAGGGGCCGGCGGAGCATGCATCTTTCATACAAACGTAATACCAAAATAATTTGTTAATCAAACATATTCATACGGTAGTGTGTATTTATTTCGATTGAATTACAGAATATCTAGGTTCCCAAATTTATATTTTCAATGGAAACTGATTTAAACAAGAGTTATGAGACAAATAAGTTTTCTATAGAAATATTAAATTCCTCATAACTCTTGTTTATATCAGTGTCCATTCAAAATGTATATTTGGGAACCTAGATATTCTGTAATCCAATCGAAAAAAATACACACTACTCTAAGAATATGTTTGATTTACAAATTATTTTGGTATTACGTTTGCATGAAATACGCATGCTCCGCCGGCCCCTTAAAAATTCAAAGACACATCATGACACATCCATTAATCCGTATTGGGCCCATAGCACGCAGGCTCAAGCCATTTCTGTGAACGGAGGCGTGGGTCCGAGAAGTGTGAAGTGCCTGTCTCGGTTCGGGCCTAAGAACTAAGGCCTGAATTACTGTTAGTGGGACTAGAATGCAGGCCTAAAACTCGTAAGTACCAGTAGTTAATTGTACCACCACGGCTCTGCGTGTCTCGTGGTAGGTACTTATATGAATAAAATGTTAACCCAAAACGTTCAAAATAGTACTCACTGAGTTTCCTCCACATTCACCGGAGATTGATTCACCATTCTGGCGTCTTTTTGTTCAACCTCTTGCACAATCGGTTGCTCATTTTGCGGCTGATATTCTTGATCAAGAGGTTCTTCAAGTCTCCCGTCATGAAGATTCTTATATATTTCGTCAAATGTTTCTTCTCGGTGTGGTGGGGCCAGATCCGATCCATCCTTGTTGTGTTCAGGTCCTGCATGAAATTGAGAAAACATTTGCTCGAATGTTTGTAGTTCACCTTTTTCTGAATGCTCTCGCTGCTCACGAAACATGTTGAGTGGATTATTTGTATCAAATGATTGCCCTGGAAGGTTTATATTCGAATGTGGTTGCTGAAATAGTTGATCAAGACTTGACTTGAATGGTTCGGGCATAAATGTGTCAGCTCCTGGTAGCTTATGTCGTTCCATAGGCGGGCGCATAAAAGTTTGTTTGATTGGTTGTTTAAATGTGAGTTCTTCATCTTCATTGTCTGCCATGATGATATCTAGTGGATTATATGATTCTGCAGGTTCCGTCTGAAATGCTTTTATGCCTGCATTGTATGATGATTGTGGTCCCTTATTAGAATATTGTGAATTGTGTAAAGTTTTTACTTTTGTTTCAGATGCAATCATTGATCCTGATTTAGCTGGCGGATGTTTGTACTGTTCAGGTGGTGGTTGTCTTACTGGTGATTGCCCAAATGATTCTGTTTGTGGTTGATTGTATGGGTCTGCTTGTGATGATCCTATTTGTGGTGATTCATAAGCCGGTCCTTGTTGATTAATATTATTCATTGGTCGCTGTTGGTAGTTTGACTTTGTTTCGTGATTTAGTTGAGGTAGGTTTTGTGATGCAAAACTCGGTTGATTAAATGACTCCATTTGTTGGTCATTTTGATCCATTGGATTTTGTATAACAGGTGGTGGATTTTCTGGTTTTCTTTGAGGCTGATAATAAGGATTCGTTTCTGGAGGATTTTTCGATTCAGTTTGTGGTTGATCATTATAAGAATCCATCGGTGGTTGATTATAATAAGGATCCAGTGGGGGTTGATTATAAGATTCCATTTGCGGTTGATTATAACTATCAACTTCTGGTTTATTTTGGTATTCTTGTTGTGGTTCATTAAAATAGTTTGTTTCTGGTTGACTTTGTGGTTGACTTACGAATCTATTAGGTTGATTTTGAGGTTGATTTTTAAGTTCCTTAATTACCGGCTCTCCAGTTTGGCCCGCCTGTGGTGGACTCGGTGGCGCATAAGAAGGATTCAGTTCTGGGTCATCTTGAAAGTTCTCATTTCTGCTCCTGTGTTGGTTCGTATTATTCTGGTTTTCATTTGGTTCCCTCAATAGGCTCTCCTGTGATTGTTCTGGTGTGTTGTTTTGTAATTTCTGTGGCTCATTCAAGCTCCGTATATTCGTGGTTGGCCGAACATAAAGACTCTCTTCTTGGTTAGCTTTCCGATACGTTGGAACTTTCTGGTTGCTTACTAAAGATGTTGATACTTTTTTCAACTCTTCGGGCCATTGAATATCGACATCATAGACTTGATATCGTTTGTCACCTATTTGGTCATTGCAGATTTTGCGCCTGTGAATTGATAAGCTTTAATAATATTTTTTTCGTTTATAATTTACTCGTTTTTGCGTGCGGTTTTATTCGTGTGGTTGGACATATCCTACTAGAACGTATGAACGGTTGCATTAATTCGTTACCACTTTAATTGAGTGTCCTAATCATCTCACCGCAAGGCATAATGCAGTGACAGACAACGCTCTTTAGATGAGAACCATGGCTGTGTGGTCACTTTAAATGGCTGTAACCGAAACATGGGCCAGTCCTCTGGTTACGTGAAGATTCTACCAACCATTCTAGAAATAAAAAATGAATAAAACTTACTTGATATTATTTGTTTCCAACAGACATTTGGTTATGTTAGCTGTTGCCACTGTGCTGACATAAATACGGGGACCAACACAGTCAAAGTTTGGGTTGCAAATGCCGTTTAGCGCTACTCCTAAGATCATTTCTTCTGCGCCAACCCACGTTGTGAGAGGACCACCGTGGTCGTTCTTGAAAACATTGAACTCATATTTAGTGACCAATTTGATAAAAAATAACTTCTATATTTTCTCTGATTTGCCTCAATAATTTGGACCAGACTGAACAATGGATCGGTCAATTCCTTACGTACGAATCACGGGCTCGGTTCCAATCACTGACTCTTTTATACAAATTCCTGCTGTATCATATGTAAAAATATATACGTATATAAGTAAAAAATAATCGGCTAGCAGCTACCAGTCGAGTACCTAGATATTGGAATTTAGTATGGTTATTTTTCATACCCTTCCATAATGACTGTACCCTCTACACGTTGTATAAGGATTGAAGTTTTGGAAATATAATGCAGGCGTGAAGTGATATTATTAAACCATTCTTGAAAGCAAGCCTTTTCCAAGCTTTGCCACAACATCCTGACTTCTTTCTTCCGCACCAAGTCTGACCTAGCCACCTATTTAAAATCGTCTGTCCATTCCCCGTCCCTCGCTCGAGTCAGCCCGCGTGGTTGAGCCTGTAGTACAAAATCAGCCCCCAAATAGTGACACCACTCAGATCCCGTCTGTCCCTTTGCTGTCCTCCCCAAGCGACGCCCTAAGCCGACACTCGTAGCCCGCAGGGGGTGCCTTCAGCGTGTAGTCGCTTAGTTTTTAAGTAGTTTGCAAGTTTTTGCCCTGGCTGGAAGCCTTACACTCAAGGCACTCACACAATAGTCCAGTTAAGCAGACTACAACCTCTTTAGGTTGAACTGCGAGTTGCCATTCACAAAAAAAGGGAGATGGAGTGTGTGA
The DNA here is from genome assembly GCA_950022955.1 of Xestia ashworthii. Classification (NCBI taxonomy): domain Eukaryota; kingdom Metazoa; phylum Arthropoda; class Insecta; order Lepidoptera; family Noctuidae; genus Xestia; species Xestia ashworthii. The sequence goes on along the minus strand of OX465570.1, from coordinate 11,143,470 downwards.
ACTATGATAAAGATGTCAACGTGTTTATTTACCTGACAGGTTTCCAGTAATGACGACTTTCTTGAAGTCATTTCGTTACTATTGTCTGGATTAGAAATACTGCTATTGGATGTCTGCTTCTCCAAGATAAGGTCCGATGTAGTTTCATCGGCTTCTTCTCCTAGAAAACCATTTCCAGAGGCACAAATAATGTATTTTTCCACGAGTTCTTTCGATTCTTTCTTTGCCACTAGTCTTGTACAAAATGTTTTTTCGATAATATTCGTTGTTGCTTCTTTAAGTAATTTTGGTTTCAGCTTTTCATTTGTCTCCTTTTGTTGAAAGATTTTATTTTATGTGAAATAAAAAAAAGCATTATGCAATTGGTCGCTAATAAACTCACTATAGTGTTTAAGTAGGTACAACATTTAAAAAAACAGTCAGTCAGTAGTATCTAATATGACAAGTTTTCATCTGGCGAACAACATATTTCCATACATTTTATGTTGTGACTTTTAGCTCTACTTTCGATGGTGTCAGAAAAATAAAGAACTATAAAATGTAAGTACCTACATCATAATGGGTGTAAATATACCGTTGACAAAGCAAAGCGACACACACACCACACCACACCATATCTGGGAACCTTCTAGTTGCGGATGTTGGGGGTTAAACGTCCCCGTACTATTTAATACATCCATCAACACAATGTTTTGAGTGCGTTACATTGAGTCCTGCCGTAAAACGTGATATTTTGCCCCCTAAAAAAGTCGTTTCCCATCAACGGTTTTTGCGTAGAATCACTTATTTTGATGTACAGAATGCTTGGTTTACGGCTTTGTAAAGTGGCCGTTTACACCTTGTTTATGAGGCGACTTTCAAGCTCAATATAACCCATCTTACAGTGATTTTTTTTTCGGATGGGAAATCATCAAATGTCTCCTCCGGTTTTGAGCGGAGCGGGAGGGAGTATCAGACTTTTACTGACTAAAACCTATCCATGTTCCTTCCTCGCCCTTTATATTCCGGGGCCACGGTATCTTTTTGAACAGTCCCGCAGCCCCGGCAGGGTCTTACAGTGACTGGGATACTCTACAAACGGTGCTATAAAACCTAATCGTAATTCGTTATTCTTTCCTAAATGTAAAATCAAGTTTAAATTAACTTACGGCTTCAGCTTTCTTTCCCCCCCCTCCCCACCCAAACGCTATGGCCCGAGTATTCTCCACTTCATTCGCTTTGTCATAGTTTATGATAATACTTTTCGGCACGTAAGAACAATGGGCGAGATACGATAGGTCGTTGAAATCGTATGGTTCCTGAACGGTTGCCACTCCGATATCCACGTTCATCCATTCCAGCTCCTTCGCGTTAAATGCCGTGTATACTGTATGTAAATTAGAGTCGGTATTGGGAACACAATGACATACAGTACAAAGTTCAAATTCTATTAACATAGATCGATTATTTTTGGACCTTTTATCACAACCGGTGTCTGTTGAAAATGAACTAAGACAACATTATGATGAAGTAGTTTAACGCTTGATATAAAACTGATAATTTCACACTCCTAAATTATCACTATTCATCATCATCATCGGCCTTTTTTTAATGTTCCCACTGCTGGGACAGACCTCTCTATGAGAGGGAATGGGCTATATAATCCACCACGCGGGCCCAGTGCGGATTGGTAGATGTCACATGTCTTCGAATTTATGGTTCTAGGACATGCCGGTTTCCTCACGATGTTTTCCTTCACCGTTTTGAGAGCAGTGCTGATGTAATAAATTACACAAAGTAATGCGCCTGCCTGGGTTCGAACCCACGACTTACTGAAAGTAAGTCGGGGCCGCCACCACTGGGCTACCGCTGCTCTCACTATTTATTTATTATCACTTTTAAAAATTTGTAAATATACTTGGTATATCGAGTTTTAGAAGTATTCCAATCATTTTAGAGTGATGAGTGTTTGTGTCACTCACAAATAGTGTGGCAGACCGTTTCTGAAAATCAATACTGCCACGAAAAGGATCATACTACCAAATAGTTTTACCTTTCGGAACCGAAATCTTCACAACTTTCTTCTTATAAGTGTTGGAACATTTGTCCTTCTCTATATCTTTCGCGTGAACATACTTCTTATAGCCAGCTATTGCATAGATATTGTCCACATTGACAAGACAAGCGGCCGCTGTCAGAATCTGAGTGGGCGACACAATGGCACCCGCGCATAGCCATGAGTCATCCTCAAATTCCGAATATGGAGATTTGACAAAGTATACCTGAAAACAAATAAATTGCGAATGGTGGTATTCTATTGTTATCTACATCTACGTCTGGGATTACAAACGTGATGTAATAAAAACATAACATAGTAATAAAATGACCTCCGTTTGCCCAAGTCTGGTAGCTATTCCAACCAAGAGATATCGTGTAACCCATTAGTTGAAATATCCAGTTGCTGGGTTGTGAAAGTCATACAAATGCAGTTAGCTTTATGAAAATATTGGTAACACTACCAAGTGTGATATCCAGTCTTGGAAAATACGTTAAGCCTTAACTCCTGCACCTGAGCTCTCTTTGGTCGAATCGGATTGCCGTACCTTTTCCTTACCTCTTTTCTTACCATATAATTCTTAACACAGTCCATCCATCGTTTCTTTCCTCTACTCAAATACCCATCCACATTCATATTCAAAACTTTTTCCTCATTCCTCCGCATCACCAGAGTGACCCATAGATGTGAATGTAATATACTATTTGTCTACAGTAGACACCTAGACACTACGTAGAGTGCCTTGTTCCCGATGGGAAGCCGGGAAGAATCGGCTTCTTAGGCCCCTTCGGGCCTGGAATGCATGGCACTGTGTTGGTGCTTACAGTACAGTTGAGTAGTGTAATATATCCAGCGTACTTAGCTTATCTTAAAGATCGTTCGTCAAGCTCATCTCAAATGAAATATACTTACCAGGTATTTCTTTCCCAATACACTTTCATTTCCAAGTCCCATCCTTGGCTGACAGAAACACACTGAAGTAAGTAATAAAAGTGTAAGTAAAGTGACTGTGGATGGATGTAAGATTAGAAGAATATCAAAGGATGGATAGATAGTGTTAAAGATAATGGAACGTTTTATTTCCATCTACGAGACTGGGATTACAGTGATAATTGGCTGAACATTGTTTTGTTGCCACAAAATACTATACAAACTTTACTTCCATGGAAGTAAAGTTTGTATAGTATTTTTATAGTAGTATATATATAGTAGTATAGTATAGTATCTATGTATATATATATATAGTATAGTATAGTATAGTATAGTATATATATTTTTTGTGAAATTAGTCATGACTAATTTCACGAGAAATTATGAATTGGTTGGCATATTTATTGGAAATTATAAATGATAAGATGTAATGGCTGTTACTAAAAAAGTGATGCATGATAATGTTGATGGATAGAGATTGAGAAGAAGGAAAGATGATGGATTTTGTGAGGAATGTTAAGAAAGAGAAAGGAGTAAATGACGCCGTGCCGTCTGAAAAGTGAGAATGAAAGAAGAAAACGTGTTGCGCCGGCCCCAAGAAGAATGACGGGAAGATGACGAATACTTGTTTTTTAAAACCCAATACTGACGTTTGAAAACAGTTATCCAAATCAATATGTAAAAACCTTTCAGCATCGTAGCGACTTTGAATCATTTTCTCATTAAACATATTTTCAGGCACAATTTCGAGTGAGCGTTCAGCCGTTGAATTGAATTGATCAATAAAAAGACTCGATTGCATAAAGAAAAGTTTAATAGTTTTTGATATTTGCAAGTAAATCTCTCAGAGCTACATGTTGCTACGGCGTAGGCCAGTTACTGCTACGGTGCTACGGCGTAGGTCTGTTACTGCTACGAGGCTCGTGATTACCCTTTGTCCTTTGTTAAGTTTCGTTGGATCATCGAGTTTTTTTTTTAAGAGATTTTGACAAACTATTTTTATTATAGCAACCTCTTTATTGAAAAAATACGTCCATCAGAATAAAGATAAGGAAAACGAATCTCTATACATAATATAAAAAAGAAAACACTTTACATATTTAAGCAGAACTGTATGAGTTTAGCAGGATCTTGCTTTATTTTTTGTCTTTCACGATTCGATCATTGATCTAGACCCGTTTTCTATAACTTACTAACGCATAACTGTCAGTCTGTTAATATGTCACATCTCGCAGCTATCGGTGTTTTATAAACAAAGTTTATTTATTTATTTATTTATTTATTTAAAGCAGCTTAAACTATATTTACAGGGTTTACTCTAATGCGACAGCTAAGAACTTATATTAATAACCTAAACTATATAAGTATTTATAACCAAAATACAAAAAAATATTATATAATAAAACTAACAACATTATTAAAATTAGAAAAAAAGACAAAAACATTACACAATTACTAACAAAAACGTAGTACAAAAATAAAGATCAACATAGTATTATTTTACTTGTAGCATAATATAAATAGTAATACCCTTGCGAATTGACTGAAACAACATGTAAACACATCAATCTGAGTTTGAAGGTCGTTGATGGTACGGATAGCTTTGGTAAGGGGTGCCTTGGCAAGTAGGTTAGTTCTGGCTGTAGGTACAAGTAGCAATGGCGGGCTGTGCCGTCTCCACACGTAGTGGTCTGGCACACACAAACTTAAGCGCTGCAATACTCCCGGGTGACTCTCCACTCCACGAAGCACCTTCACCAAGTAGGTTACCAGCGTAAACTCCCGTCAGACATGCAGTTGATTAGAGCCGATCATTCCCAGGACAAACAGACTGGGAGACATCAGTGGGTAAAACGGATATACCCAATATAATGTCCTGTACAAATGGCGCGTTAACTTGTTCTGAACGTTACAGAGTACTTAGCTTCATATGACCGAAGTTAGCTTGAAAGTTGAAATATCCTATCTGCGTCATCTATCTGTCAAATATCCTATAAATATCAAATATACCTGTCAAATATCCTCAAATATCCTACCTGTCACTTGATTCATAGAAAAATAAAAATAAGTTTTTTTGTGACGTTATGTTTTTACCCGTCTGTAAGCAAAGTGTCAAAAAGACAGAGAGATAACCCTACTGAAACCGAACAGTAAGTTATTGAAAATGGCTGTTAGCTGCTCACTGATCGAACCTGCAATATACTGATTTCTCATCATTCGAAAAGTAGGAATCAAAATAAAGTACTCCGAAAAATACATTCTTTGTCTCAGAAAATGCAGCAAAATAATGAAAGTACAATAAAAAATTAATCATCGAGCTGGAATTCAATTATTGTGAAACATACTTTCAAATTGTTGAGTGCATTCTATTGCAATCAACAATTTGACGGTATGTGTCAGAATAATTGAATTACAGCTCGATGATTACTTTTTAATGTACTTTGTTCAATCATGACTATAGTTTAAAATGTTTGCAATAAAGTCAGTTACATTGTTGTTTTTTACTTTTATTATTGGTACGTACTAGGTAGTATTAGTAGTAACATATTAGTACATTTTGAAGCGGCGCCAAACAAAGTAAACAAGAAAGATCTATTATGAGCTACTTTCATTTTAATAAATAATACGTAATTGTTTTGATTGTGTGGCGGCGCTTCAAAATAAATAGCTTACATTATTATTTTAGGAACTATACTGTCACTTACGGCATATCTTCCGTGATTGTCAATTATTTTAAGCTCCAGTATAAATTGTGGGTAACAAAAGACAAAGGAAGAGGGCTGACAGATTTGTCTGCTCCTAACAATTTATTTTTCAATACACTTCCTCGAAAACTGGTTCTTTTCGCACTACGATTAGGAAATGCAGTGCATTTCACACATGCGGTTTTGATATTTTAAACGTCTTTAAACCTTTGCACCTCCTTCAACCTGGCAAAAGCAAAGCGTGGAAATAAAATAAAATTTAAATCATAGTCTCGTAATAATTCATGAAACAAATATTTTATTTCTTCAAAAGAGTATTGAAAAACGTCGTTTGATACATGTAGACATTTGTTATGGCAGTTCTCGGCTTAAAAACACCCTCGCCTACGGCTCGTGTGTTAATACCGCCTCGTACTACAATACCAAACTTGGTCCAGTTGTATCAAAATGTACTATTCCATCCACCAGCATTCTCCAGTCACCCCTCGATCATGGCGCTTGCAACAGTGTCGAAATATCGAGCAAACACGTGGAGCGTATAAATTGCACGATATGCCCCGTTTCTTTTTATTCCCGTCCTTCACAATCTCCAGAATTTAAACGAAGGCAACGACAGAGCTGTGTCATCATCATCAACAGCCTACAGCAGCCCACTGCTGGACATAGGCTTTAATCGCACGCCACTGAACTCGATTCTTGGCAACTGGAGTGTTGTAGCATTAGGGGCGCTATGGCGCCATTCATTCCCAGTCGCCCCCGCGGTGATGGCCGCCGGAGGCAACTGGGAATAAAATTCCCAGTCGCCACCGGGGTGACTGAAAAGTCATTGCCCCCACTTCAGTTTCGCTATACATTGCTTTGTTTCTTGTGAAGAATAAAATAATAAGGAAATTTAATCCAAACCTGCATCTATCTAATTGATTGAAATAAAGTTACCAACATAGACTTTGTTATTTTACCTTTTAAATAATGCAGGTCTACCCGCACAAAATTTAATGACTGCGTTGAAACAATATCGACGGAAGCTGTACTGCATCTAAATGTTATACGGAAATACAAAAATAATGTATACATTATGCATAAACTAATTTTTATTAAAACATAACTAGAGTGTGTGTTTACAATAATTTATTAAGAAAACTAATTAAAAATATAACAAATCACAGATATATTAGGTAAGACATTTGTTTAGTTACGTTGCTCATATTATGTAGTATTCTGTCTCAGTTAACCTTTTGTCCTTGAGATACTTTACCGAGATAAAAAATAAATAGGAACTGTAATGGAAATGACATAAAGTCTAAATCCGCATGCATGATGTTACATAAAGCGATAAGAAAAACAATGGATATTCACCCTCTCAACCAACAAATCCATTTGGGGTCAAATAGACGTATGCCACATTGGGCTTTAAGGGCACCTGAGGTACCTATTCCATATTCGGCACCTATAGAGTAAAATAACAAAGTCTGCGTTGGGAACTTTATTTCAAAGTTATCACCAATTAGATAGATGCAGGTTTGGAATAAATTTCCTTATTATTTTATTCTTCACAAGAAACAAAGTAATGTATAGCGAAACTGAAGTGGGGGCAATGACTTCCCTGTCACCGCCGGTGGCGATTGGGAATTTTCATTTCCATTTGCCTCCGGTGGCATTCGCCGCGGGGGCGACTGGGAATAATCGGTCCTCCTCCTCCTAATAATTTTCGCAAATCGTTTTTTTTCTCGACTCTATCGTTTAAAACACCTAAATATAAGTGTCAGTTCACACCGAGACGCGACGCAGCGCGACGGTACTGAAAGAGGCCAATGTTACCGCGTTGCGCGGCGTATCGTAAAAGCGACGACAAAGTTACGATACGCCGAAGATACGCTGAAAATGTTAATAGAGCAACTCAAGATATATCTGTATTTACTAACGCGCGGCGCGGCGCACCGCGGTGCAGCGCGGCACAGCGGTGCGTTCTGAATGCTCACAATGGAATTTGTATCTTTTCGTGTAGTAAATAAAGTTGTATTTCGAGTTGCTCATTTATAATGTGCGCGCAGCGCCGCGTTGCATCGTATCTCGGTGTGAGCTGGCCCAGGCTAACAGTGTCTTGGTGTTTTGGTCTCCAACTAACCGTTTGTCGTAACAACGATGTCGAAAGGATCCTTATGTAAGGTTAGGTTAGAACTGTGACCAACTACCTCGAAATAGATCGCGAAATTTAGGGGCACTACAAAAATGTCTTTTAATAATGCCCATAAGACCCACTGACCGCAATGACCTCTTATCCAGCCAACCTGAATGTCGTCGCTTCACCGAGCCTGAGGGTGTCCCACCATACGTTTTCCAATTCACGGTCTACACTCAGAACACATCTACTCCACCGGTCATCGGTCCTACGCCGAATATGGCCGGCCCTTGCCACTTCAGCTTACTTATTCTGTGAGCTATGTCGACAACTTTTTTTTTTGGGTTTTCTTCCTATTTTAATACAAGTTTTGGAATAATATAATTCCATTTCAGTGTCTGACTGCCACAGAAGAATAGTAGGCGGTGACGAAGTGCAGGTAGATAGAAGATACGTGGTAAGAAACTAATTTTCTACCCGACTTAAAAAAATAAATAAGTTCAGGTTCCATAGATTAAGGGGCGACCCTATCGACATCAACCAGGCATAAGGTCAGACTCCATGGTGACTATTGAGAAATCTCGATGGAAAAACTCAATTACATTTTCCTCGACCCAGGAATCTCACCCAGATCAATGAAGCAGTGAGTAGACTGTTAAGTAAAATAGCAGTGGACTATTCCCAGATGATAATAATAAACAAATACAAGAGCATCGATCGATACCTGAGGAGGCTCTCGTTCCACCGTCGGGATCCTTACTGGCGGTAGGAGAGTTATCCATCGGCGTCGAGTAGACGTTCAAGTACCTAGGACTCGTGCTCGACAGCCGGTGGAACTTCGTGGAGCATTTCCGACGTTTGGCCCCCAAACTGGAACGGACTGGGGCTGCCTTCAGGCGGCTCCCGCCCAACCTGGGGGTCCAAACGCCTGTTACCGGAGGCTCAACGCGGGGGTCGTGCGGTCCATGACTTTTTACGGGGCCCCAGAGTGGGCGCGTTCCATGAGGCGAAGAGCCGCCCATTGCCTGAACGCGCCCCAAAAGGTGGTAACGCGGCGAGCCTCCTTGCCGGATTGCCGCCATGGGGTCTGGAGGATCTACGAGGAAGTTTGAATTCACAACACTTATTGTAATGTAATAAATCTCACTGTGACTTTGATAGTGATTAAAGTCAGAGGTCAAATAACTGATATGCAAATGCCCATTACATTTTCAGGTATATTTAGTCAAAGCACCGTTATCAAAAACGGGATATGTCAACTGGTTGTGTGGGGGTGCCATCGTCAGCAGCGAGTTTGTCGTAACATCCGCAGCTTGTGTCAAAGATGTGGATTACATATACGTCATCGCCGGATACAGGAATTATATTGACGACGCTAATATTGAATCAGACCGATGTACCAAAACGATGAAAAAAAGAGTCGCATATGCTTGTTGGCCAAGGAGTAGGTATTTAAAAATCTACTGCAAACTACCCTACTGTGTTTCCCATGTTATGAACTATCTGTGTGTCAAATTTCATCGAAACCCGTTCAATCGCTTCAGTTCGCGTCAAAATCCAGACGTCTGCAATTGATTAATTTTTAAATCATTATTAATTCTGAATGAATAACCCAAAAACACTTTATCGCAACGACGCAATCGCCGAGGAAGCGACAGTTTTAGCAAGATTTAATAATAGTTTGGTTTCAGGCTGTTGGATTTCGTATTTATTCATAATTTTCACTGTAGGGTAGAAGTAAAACTGACTTGCAAACTGCGTCACTATCCTATGGTATCCCATCCTTTTCCCACATGCACACCTGGACTATCGCTGTCCTTGTCACCGCCGACGGTGACTGTGTGAAAAATTGAAGACTACATCGGCGACTTGAACGAGAGTAGCCTTACTAAGAACATACTCCCTTATTAATTTGCCGCGAGTGCAATTGCAAACTATTATCTAAAACACTGAAAAGTGCGTGCTTATTTGTGGTGAAAGGCGTCTGTGCGCCCCCTCGTGCGCTGCCCCTAAATACAGCAAGGACTCGAACCCCCCTGCCGACCGACGCGGAGGACGGATTGAAGACGGCGAATCTACAGGTCAGTGGTGCTGCATGTTTCCTGCCAAATTCCTCTGTCCATATTTACAGCTCGTCGTGTCGTCCTAATTTCGTGTCGCATTTGCAAGCTCAGACCACCTACGTAGGTACTTTTCAACCCCCGCAAAATACAGTCCACTATTTTATCAAACCAGCTCCCAGCGTCTGGGATAAACGCTAAAAATTTACATTTCCGCCAAGTAACTGGTGTAAGGCGCCACCATTATTTTATGGTCCTTCGAGCCGGATTATTTTTTGTTCTAAATTCAAACCGCATGGTCAGTTATAACTAAACAGTCACTGTATTAGGTAATTAAATAGATTGTCGTTTATTCTTTGTATTTTCCCGCACCGACAACTATTTCATTTTATTTCCGCACCCGCATTGCATAGTACAACACAACGTTAAAGTTATTTCTTTCCAAATTCATTCCATTTTGTGGTCCGCCATTTTATATCATTTCCTTTATGATCGTGTTTTAGATAACTTGTTCGTAATTGTTCGGTAAACTTCGGCTCGCTTCGTTAGCGGTCGTTCGCATACCATTCGTTCGTTCTTTTGATATTTTCACTCACCCGCAATAATTGTATTTTATTTTCGCTTAATCGTTTTTACGATAATAACCGCTTCTATATACTTTGTTCAAATATTCGTGTTACATACTTATCGCCGCTATACTATACACAGTTATTCACAATGGTTAAGTCTAAGAGGAAGAGTAGTGATGCGGATCTGTTCTTCGACTCTTCGAGTACTAATAAAAATCAGTTATCATTATACGTAGTCAAACGTGATGTTATTTACAAACGCGTCGAAAATATTTTCGAAGTTGCACAAAAAACAAATAATGATCGACAATATTTTAAGTCGTTTTGTGCTAGTGCTTCGAATATTGATACATTGCGTGATGATTATCAACAAGTTTTAGATTCCTATAATATATTAAATTTACAGTTGAACCCCGATTCCGAGGTCGAATATGATTCCTGGTTATCGTTTGAAGAAATGTTTTGTTTTATAAAACAGGTTTTACTCGATAACAAACCCGAGTGTCCTGAACCTGAACATCAGCCTTCATTACAAAAATCTTATTCACGCCTTCCGCCCATTGATTTGATGTCATTTGATGGTAATGTCAAAAAATGGCCATTGTTTTATCAACAATATAAAAGTATGATACACGATAACACATCGCTCACTAATAGTGAAAAAGTATTTTACTTGGTAGGTAAATTAACTGGGCAGGCGTCGTGCGTCTGCGCAGGGTTGGCTCCAACCGCCGATAATTATATTATTATTTGGGAGGCACTCGTGCAAAAGTATGACGATCCTCGCTCACTCGCATCCGCTTATTTAAACCAATTGTTACAGTTTAAACCGCTATCCATGGCTAGTTCCGATGGGCTAGATTCATTTATAAATAATTTTGATTCATCTGTAGCAGCGCTTAAGCAATTAAAGCTTAATGATTTAACCGAATTTATTTTCTTGCATTTGGCTCTGCAAAAGTTAGACGCAGACACAATTAAATTATTTGAAATTACCTATCGTAAAGATAAAATACCTTCTTACCAAAATTTAATTGAATTTATAAAGGATCAAAGTAAAGTTTTGTCTCGTTCTTCGAACCTGAGTAAATCGATAGAAAATAATCATTCTCAGTCTAAACAGCAGCGTCAAACTAAGCACATCCCTAAACCGTCCAAGTCTTTTGTGAATACAGACACAGGGTGTGGTCCAAGTGTAAGCGATAAATGCGCTTTATGCAATGACAAACAACATGAACATGTATATTCTTGTTCATCGTTTAATAAATTAACCCCGCGAGAAAGATATAATTTTATAAAACTTAATAACTTCTGTAACAATTGTTTAAGTATAAAACACAAGACTTTTTCTTGTACTTCGAAACATACTTGTTCTCATTGTTCAAAGCGACACCACACTTTATTACATTTCAATTCAACTCAAAATGATAAAACCAATTGTAACGTTGGCTCCGTGGTGTCCAACACCGCTAATCCTATTTCCGCTACCGCTCATGACGCGCCGCGCCCTACCCCGGCTAGTAGTCATGCAGAGTCCGCTATGACTCATTTGCTCGCCGCTTCTTCTAATGACCCTACAACTATTGTTAATAATGCATCGGTCTGTACAGTTTCGTACGATCGAACAGCTCGTTATCAAACGACTACGTTGTTAGGGACCGCAAAAGTAAAGTTTGTTGATTCTTTAAACCGCACTCACTTTTTGAGATGTCTAGTGGATCCTGGCTCTCAAAGTGATTATATTTCCGCATCTTGTTGTAAGCGACTATCGCTTCCTATTTATACTCAAACCCGCTATTCGGAAGTTCAAGGCATTGGAGGAGCTTCACAAAAAATTCTCGGTGTTACTACAGTTAAATTCACTTCTCGCTTTGATAATAAGTGCGAATATTCAATAAGGCCTATGGTAGTAGGACAGATTACGTCACAGTTGCCGGACACCTGTGTTGATACCGCGTCTATTGAATTTATTCGTAACTTACCGCTCGCTGATGACGAGTTTTCGCAACCGGGAACTATAGATATGCTTGTAGGTGTTAAATTTTATTGTGAAATTTTACTTTCTGGTCAAATTAAAGGTTCACATGATGGCATGCCCTCTGCCCTTGAAACGACATTAGGTTACCTAATTTTAGGTGACGCTCCTATTATTTCTCCGCAACCCGCTACCCGCACATTGTGTGCTTTTACTTCTGACTCGCTACACCAGATTGTCGAAAGATTTTGGGCAGTCGAGGAATTACCTTCGCAGTCATTTTTAAGTCCCGACGATCAGCAGTGTGAAAATATTTATACTTCAACCACTGTTCGTAACTCCGACGGCAGTTATTCAGTTGACCTTCCTTTTAAAGAAGACCCAAATAATCTAGGCAATTCTTATACTACGGCTAAAAAACGCTTTCTATTTTTAGAAAAGAAGTTTTCTAAGGATCCCAGTTTAAAATTAAAATATGACGATGTTATTCGTGATTACCTAAATAAAGGTATACTGTCCCGCACCGCACCTGAGGCATTAGTTGCTCCAGGCTTTTATCTACCGCACCATCCTGTAGTTCGCAATGACAAGGCGACAACCAAGGTTCGTCCTGTGCTAGATGGCAGCGCCAAGACCGATACAGGCTTATCACTAAATGATGTCCTATATACGGGTTGCAATCTACAGGCTGATATATTTCATATACTTTTGAATGTTCGTGTTTACTACATTGCCTTTTGTGCAGATGTGAAACAAATGTATTTATGCATTTATACGAATGCTCCGCACCGCAAATATCAACGAATCTTATATAGATTTTCAGAAACCGACCCGCTCGAGGTTTTTGAGTTCACTCGAGTCACATTTGGGCTTCGGTCTTCACCATTTTTGGCGCTCCGCACGCTACGTCAACTCGCTAGCGATGAACGGCATAACTGGCCAACTGCGGCAGCCGTATTAGAAAGGGACATTTATATGGATGACGTAGCTTCATCTACTTCTTCTCTCGAGGAAGCAGTCCAGACAGCTACCGATCTGATCCAGATCTTCAAAACTGGTGGGTTTGATTTAGTTAAATGGACCTCCAACTCGCTGGAACTGTTAGAACATATTCCCGAATCGCACCGTCAATCTGAATGCATTTCCTTCGACGATGGAAATACATTTAAGATATTAGGTTTGCGTTGGTTACCCGCTCAGGATACTTTTATTTTCGAAATATCAAGTCCCCCACCTATTTGTACTAAACGCGCCATTTTATCCGCTACCGCTCGGTTGTACGACGTCTTAGGACTCGTCGGCCCTATAATTCTTTACGCTAAATTAATCATTAAAGAACTCTGGCTTTTGAATCTCGATTGGGACGATATGCCCCCTTCTCTTATTGTTAAAATATGGCAACAATACTTAATAGAATTACCGCACATATCTAGTTTATCATTTCCACGCCATCTTGGTATAGAAACCGATTCTATGGTTTCCTTAGTGGCATTTTCAGATGCGAGCGAATCCGCTTTCGGCTGTGTGATTTATTTGCACGTCGTAAATGGCAATCAATCGCCTATTATTTCACTCGTGTGCTCCAAATCGCGTGTTGCATCCGCTAAACCTAAAATCACTCTCGCACGCTTGGAGTTAAACGGAATACTTTTAATGTCGCGACTTCTTAAAACCGTTTATGACACTTTATCTAAGCGACATAAAATCGAAAATATTTATGCTTTCTCGGACTCTGAAGTAGCACTCTGTTGGTCTGTTGCTTCGCCACATAGATTTAACACTTATATTGCCAACCGCATTTCTCAAATTCAGGAAAATATTTCACCTGAAAACTTGTATCATATTGCTGGCTTAAATAACCCCGCAGACTGTGTATCTCGTGGGCTCACGCCTTCGCAGCTCATTCAACATGAGCTATGGTTTAAGGGTCCATCCTGGCTTTCCTTGCCAAGACAAGACTGGCCTATACAGCGATTTTTACCCAACCGGTCTTCATTACCGGAAGAAAAAACCGTTTCGCACGTGACTAAAGACACAGATAATGATAACCCGCTTTTAAAATTAGCTTCAGAGTGTTCCACTTGGGAAAAGCTGCTGGAAGCTACTGTTTATTCGCTTCGATTTATAAAAAAATTGCCGCAAAACGATACAATCACCGCTGAAGATTTAAATACAGCTGAATTGGAAATAATTCGCGCGATCCAGTCTAAATACTTTTCAGAAGACATTAAAAATATTTCTAAGGGTCAACCATGTTCGGCCAAGTTACGGAAATTGTTTCCATTTTTATGTAACGGACTTTTACGTGTCGGAGGTCGCTTATCGAATTCGACACTAGAATATTCTTCTAAACATCCGATTTTACTTCCCCGAGAAGGACATATTGTTAAATTATTAATTGAATTTTATCACCGCGACAATTGTCACGCCGGGCCGCAGCTATTAATTTCGATATTAAGATCCAAATATTGGATTATTTCCGCTAGACGTGTGGTTCGACAGTACATACACAAATGCAATGATTGTTTTCGAGTTAATCCTAAGCCTACGTTTCCGCCTATGGCCGATTTGCCTAAATGTAGATTAGAGCAATGCAAAGCGTTTTTACATACGGGCGTCGATTACGCAGGGCCGCTTTATATTACTCCTTACCGCAAACGGGGCATACGAAGTGTAAAAGCTTATATTTGTATTTTTATTTGTCTTGTAACAAAAGCGGTGCATATCGAATTAGTTTCTAACTTAACTTCTGCTTCGTTCATCGACGCATTTAAACGATTCATATCGCGAAGAGGTCCTTGTAATTTCTTATACAGCGATAACGGGACTAATTTTGTCGCTTCAAAAAAATATTTTAATGAACTTCATGAGTTTTTACAAACTGCTGATTACTATCAAAGTTTTAGTCATGAACTCGCGAAGAACCGTATCACGTGGCGAATGAACCCTCCTACAGCAAGTCACTTCGGAGGGATATGGGAAGCGAACGTTAAGAGCACCAAGTCTCTTTTATTTCGTACAATCGGCAATCAAGTTCTCACCTTTGAGGAGATGTCGACCATTCTTATCCAAATTGAGGCAGTGCTAAATAGCCGTCCTCTCTATGTTTTGAGCTCTGACCCATCAGAGCCATTAGCACTTACTCCCGCGCATTTTCTATCTACTTCTCCGCTAGAATGTTTACCCGCAGCCGACTTATCCGAAGAACGAACAGATCTGTTGACTCGTTTCTCCTTAATGGATTCGATAGTTCAATCATATTGGAAACGATTTAAGTCGGAATACTTACATAATTTGCAACAACGCGAGAAATGGAATACTCCGTGTAACCCGATTACAGTCGGTACCGTCGTGTTGTTAAATGTAGATAACGCTCCACCCTTGCAGTGGCCATTGGGAATTGTTACCAATGTCTACCCTGGTAAGGACGGTGTTGTGCGCGTAGCGGAAGTAAAAACTAAGACCGGTACTTATAAACGACCATTAGTGCGGTTATGCCCGCTTCCGACTCAATAGTCAATATTTTTATATGTACATATTTTTCGCTCATAAGTATTAATTAGTTTACTTTATATAAGTTTAGTTTAGAAATTTCATTAGATATATTTATCCGCTCTACCAAATACCCGCTAAGTACTTGAAGTTGCTGTATATAGCGATTTTCTTACTTTTTTTTTAACCTTCTTTTTTGAAGGGTTTCTTCAAGGCTGGGGGGATGTTGGATTTCGTATTTATTCATAATTTTCACTGTAGGGTAGAAGTAAAACTGACTTGCAAACTGCGTCACTATCCTATGGTATCCCATCCTTTTCCCACATGCACACCTGGACTATCGCTGTCCTTGTCACCGCCGACGGTGACTGTGTGAAAAATTGAAGACTACATCGGCGACTTGAACGAGAGTAGCCTTACTAAGAACATACTCCCTTATTAATTTGCCGCGAGTGCAATTGCAAACTATTATCTAAAACACTGAAAAGTGCGTGCTTATTTGTGGTGAAAGGCGTCTGTGCGCCCCCTCGTGCGCTGCCCCTAAATACAGCAAGGACTCGAACCCCCCTGCCGACCGACGCGGAGGACGGATTGAAGACGGCGAATCTACAGGTCAGTGGTGCTGCATGTTTCCTGCCAAATTCCTCTGTCCATATTTACAGCTCGTCGTGTCGTCCTAATTTCGTGTCGCATTTGCAAGCTCAGACCACCTACGTAGGTACTTTTCAACCCCCGCAAAATACAGTCCACTATTTTATCAAACCAGCTCCCAGCGTCTGGGATAAACGCTAAAAATTTACATTTCCGCCAAGTAACTGGTGTAAGGCGCCACCACAGGCTATGAACTTAGGTACGAAGACTTAAATTATTGGTCGTTAGTAGACATAGCTTTGGTCAGGGTGGACACACCGTTTGACTTTAAAGACACTGAATACTCAAGATTATGTTCGTGCGTGAAAGATTATTTTCAAACATCCATCCTTATATATTTATTATTCACAATATCTATTGCTCTTTAAATTTTATCTTAAAACTAGCTTCTGCCAGCGGCTTCGCATGAAGTTTGAAATTGACCCATGGGATCTTATTACCGGGATAAAAAATATTATAAACTATATGTGTGCTAAATTTGATCCAAATCCGTTCAGTAGATTTTGCGTGAAAGAGTAATAAAAATCCATACATCCATCCATCCATACGAGTACATACTCACAAACTTTCGCATTTATAATATTAGTAGGATAGGATACACAAATAGTCATAATGTAAAATGTAAATTTAAATGTCATAATGGAAGGGTGTGCTACAGACCAACTACTAAACAACTTTTTCCATGGGACCACCATCGTAAATGCGAAAAAATAATCAAAGGCCCCATACAAAATCCAATGCCTACTCGACTTGTATGAGACAGCAGATTTTTTTTTACGATTACGATGGTGGTCCCATGATGTAAAGTTTGATGGTCTATAGCTTACCCTTCTATAATCTATTCTAGTTATCTGTCCTGATTAACATTATCATTTTTATAATCTTCTCCTCTTATAATATCCTCACAAAATTTAGTATATATTAAGATTATTACTAGCACCTACCTACTCCGTACGGTTTTAATAACTTTTAGACCTTTTGCACACCACATTTTTTTATGCGGTGTGACGCGCGTTTTCTAATCCCTTGCATGCTGCATGCATGGTGTATGCTTGTTTGCATTCTTCTTACAGGGAAAAGAAAGTTACCGGTAGTGCGATTTAGTTGAATTAGTTGAGATCATCACGTTACGAAATGCCGTAGGCCAAGACCTTTCATTTGATACCCATATTGAGAGAGTTGTTGAATAAATTAAGGGTGTAAAACGCCTCTTCACGAAGCCGAAAGGCACTTGTTCTCCTCATCATTGCAATCACTTTTTTGTTCTACACCATACCTGGGAACTTTCTAGTTACGACGATATTGGGGGTCAAGTTGCAACTTTTTGACAAGTTTTTTTTTAAGATACAAGTTTTTATTCTAAGATTTTTACTTTTAAAACCTCCACGAACCCCATACTATTCAATCCATACATCAGCACAATGTTTTGAATACGTTTCATTGAGTTATACCACAAAACGTGATTTTTCACCCCCAAAAGAAGTGGTTTCCCAGCAATAATTTTTGCGTAAAGTTATTTAGTTTCATGTACAGAATACTTGGTTGACGGCTTCGTGATGAGGTAGTTTACACCCTGTATGTAATCCGCCATTTTGTGGCGGCGGCCATCTTGAACTGATTTTTATCAAACAGCTAAGAACACTCCCGACTAATTCACCTTTCAAACAATAAAAAAACAATACCAAAATTGGTTCATCCGTTCGGGAGCTACGATGCCACAGACAGACACACAAACACACACACACACACACACAAACATACACGTCAAACTTATAACACCCCGTCGTTTTTGCGTCGGGGGTTAAAAATGAAGTTGATGCTATCCAATGATACGCAAAATAACGTTTCGACGCAAAAAGTTCTGCTATTAAGGGAAGACTAATAAAAAGGGTAGATGATAAAAAAATCTATAATTAGTAATGTCCTTCAGCTAGATTATCAAATAATATTTGAATAGTTTTTTTTTCTTTTGTTATGTAAATCAAAATTGACGAAGATACGACGCTTTTAACACACTTTTACAAAAATAAAAAATCATCATCCGAGAGACGTCCACTGCTGGGCACCCAAAGTGTCGTCACATTGACCAGTCCCGTGCGACTCGCATCGGATTCCC
The DNA here is from genome assembly GCA_950022955.1 of Xestia ashworthii. Classification (NCBI taxonomy): domain Eukaryota; kingdom Metazoa; phylum Arthropoda; class Insecta; order Lepidoptera; family Noctuidae; genus Xestia; species Xestia ashworthii. Next base: position 11,124,818 of record OX465570.1, on the reverse strand, counting down.
GCAACCTTCACACAAAAAATACGTGTTTATTATTTTCCAATACTCTAAACTGATCGACTGAATAGATTAAAATTTGTAATTTTTTGCTACTGTCAACATACGTCATACTTATTGTACCCATTGTGATTCTCCGGAAGAAATTCTACTAATGGAGAAAGCTGCACTCATACATACAGACAAGAAAAACTTGAATTTACGATGTATAAAGCTCATACATGAACCTTGTATTCCTTAAATCCAGACGTCTGCAACAGATTAATTTACAATAATTATTAATTTTGAATGAATAACCCAAAAACACTTTATCGCAACGACGTAATCGCCGAGGAAGCGACAGTTGTAGCAAGATTTAATAATGGTTTGGTTTCAGGCTATGAACTTAGGTACGACGACTTAAATTATTGGTCGTTCGTAGATATAGCTATGGTCAAGGTGGACACACCGTTTAACTTCGAAGACACTGAATACTCAAGATTATGTTCGTATCAGCCATCAGTGATAGCCATTAACAACGAAGAGAAGTATCAAGCTGCGGGGCTTGATGCTATTGTGCTGGGATGGGGCCATACACAAAAATGGCGATTGGTAAGATAATATTTTCACATCCTAAGTGCTACACATAGTAAAAATGCACCTGGCGAGATGGACAAAGATACAGACAGTCACTGGGGCGCCTGGATGAAGGAAATCGCTTGGTGTACCGATATCATCATATTTGCAAGACAAATATGGCAAGAGATCGCACAAGGGGTATGAAAGTAGGCTTTTGCCCAGCACCATGACAATGGACACAATATCCAAAAAAGAAACATACGCGATAGTCTCTGGGAACTGCCATTATAAGTGAAAACTAAGCAATCTATATCTGGTACGGGTTGTGCCCCGCACGCACCTAAGTGGTGCTACGCCGTAGCGGATCGGCTACGAGTGCTACGAAGCGTTAGGTGACTGTCACTTGAGTTCCATGTTTTTTGTTCACCCAAAAAGTGCTCAACGCAACTAAAGAAGTTTTCACTTCAAAATTCGTTATAAGTTTATCTTGGATTTCACCGGACATCGGTAAAAGAAAAAACATCGTAAGGAATTTGGAGCTATGATTACATTGAGTGTGAAATCGCAAATCCACCTTGAATAAACGAGGTGAGAAATGGTCGTGCGGTTGTCTTGGAGTAGGACAGTTGAAGACTGGTTTTATCACTAAGTACTTTGTGTTATGACGGATTAGCTTCCCATCGGAGTATGAGAGTGATCTAGATTCGTTCTGGACAACTATTGTTATATTTTTCATGTTTCCAGTCAAACGATACAAATAATTACAATGCACTATATTTAAGATATGCTCCAACCTTGATATTGAATAAAACAGCATGCGTGGATCATTTTAAAAAGGATTATGACCACATGAGCGAAGTTATCCAGAAATATATGATATGCTCTCTGGGCAAGGGAGGTATAAATGATTCAGGGAAATCATTTCATGAGAATCCATTGTATCAAAAAGGATGTACCAACAATCAGGAAAAAATATTAGGTTTTGAAGGTGTTACAGTAAGTATTGCTTTAGTAATTCATCAGTAATTTTTTTTGTATATCAAATAACATAACAGGGGACCGAAATTGCAGTCATCGGTTCGAGAAGTGAAATATGTACGTTTCTATGAACGAAAACTTTTTATTGAGCAAATGTATTGGATGATAGAAAACCAGCCAAGTGCGTGTCAGACCACGCAAGGGTTCCGTAATAGCCCGTTTTCACAATGTACTGTTTTAAACTGTGATAATGTTGGTTTTTTAGTTTTATATTTTGGATTTTAATGCAAGGCTTTACTTGTTATAAACAAGCAACGACTTCATATTAATCAAAATAAAGGATGGTTTCTAAGGATTTTGTATTTGGTACAAAATTATCCAACACCTAAGTTCAACGACCATCACTGCTAAACTAATAAATTTATCTTAACTGTTATAACTTTCCTTTAAAGTTCATAAAATGCACTATCATTATGATTTTTCCAGATTTTTCAAGCCCGCAGTTTAGCTTTCAGAGAGGGGGGAGGGGTGCCCTACCGAAACAAAAATTTGCACTTTAAAGTTTAATATTTCGTAAATGGAGCATTAAAACGAAAAACAGGTTTTACCAAGCCCCAAGCCATTTTAAAATATCGATTCAACGTAAGGGAGCAACCCTAAACAAATATTTTCCAAAATTTAATTTTGCTATTTTGTCGGCGTAATTAATATACGCACGCGTGATCGAATCAGAAATGAAGACAAGATAACTGCTGTCACTGTGACATTTTCCCATACAAAAATGTGTTTTAAACAGCTGTTTTTAGATAATCAGACCGTCATCTTTTTGGTGAACATGGACCTTAGTTGTTAAAAACCGACTTCAAAAAAAAACAAAAAAGTGAAAAATAACTTTAGCTTCTGAAGTCGGTGACCTTTGTTTGATTGATTTAATTTTTTTGTCACCGACTTCAGAAGCTAAAGTTATTTTTCACTTTTTTGTTTTTTTTTGAAGTCGGTTTTATTTTTTGCAAAAAAAGTTTTTATTTTTCACTTTTTAGTGATTCACATGTGCTTGATACACATGGAAAGTGCATACCGTTACAATTGCAACAAGCCCAAACACGACTAGGATACATTGTCTCATTATGGAGTTCCATGACTCTTGGCTTCATCATCAGATCTGATGGTAGAATGGTTCTTATCAAACGCAAATGCTTCACTTGTTGTAGAAAATACCAAAATCACTGTACGTTATCCTATAAAATTTGAAGAGTTCCCTCGATTTCGCCAAGATTCCATCATCAGATCCCGACTTGGTGGCTATGGGACCATTTGGAAAGTATACCCTTTCCAACAAAAAAAGAATTTTTCAAATCGGTTGGCAAGCGACGGAGTTATGCGCGAACAAACATAAAAAAAATATAGAAACATCCGAATTGAGAACCTCCTCCTTTTTTAGAAGTCGGTTAAAAAAAGTATACTTATTTTCGAATTCTTCCTAGTTTTAGAAAGTAGTCAGGCTGCTATCAGACGCTTCACTATTTGTTCATTCTTGTCTTTTATTACGCATCTTTCCTTGTAATGAACCGTCTGAACGCGAAGTAAATCAAAAGTGAAAAATGAATTTATTAGTTAACCGATTCAACGTTGTTGATTGAACGAAAACTGAAATACTCGTAACTCTGTTAAAGGTGCAAACGGGCGTGTAAGCCTATAATATTTAGTTTATGGTCAACTTTAGCGATGTTCCTATTTGTTTGTTTGGTTAGTTTTTGTGTTATTTTGAGTAAACTTTAAAAAAAAAAGAGTTATTTGACTGTATTTTAGTGTGAAGAAATGGAATACGACAACTTTGATGCGGTTGATGGTAATTCTCGGAGACACGGCAAGGCTAAAGGCACGACAAAAAACAAGACAAAAACCAAGACAAGAAGCAACCCAAGAAGCAAAAATAAAAAGAGGATTTTTTCTAGCAGTGACTTTGATAAGACAAATGCGAGAAGAAACGGTATTTGCCAGGTAGGTCAGACGACAAACACTTAGGTACTGTTGGTCGCTAGACTTCATCATCTTCTGCTGCTTTTTCCAATTATGTTTGTGTAGGCTTCCAGTTTAAGATGATACGGCTTTTAATCATTTAAAATCACGTCTAAACTTCTAGTCTTATTTCACCATGTTTTTTATATTTTGATATTGTGAGAATGTTATTGTTATTTTTATAACATAGTGTAATTAATTTGTCAAGTAATGTCTTACACGTACAAAAAAACGATAATAACGCAAAAACTATCGGGGGTATTTGCATGAAACTTTGATCATCTAAAAGACAAATTAATTACCTATATTTTAGTATACGAGTACGTCTTTTATTTAAATTGTGGTTGTTACATCAACTAGGTTTGTTTTTTCGAATAATCTTAGTGCGTGTTAAAGCGGGGGCTCTCGTGGGCGACGGGCGGCAGTGTATTGCTGACTACTTACTTTCACGCACAGGTAGACGTTATCGCTAAACTCCTGCCACTCGCTCAAGGACGCGGGTACTTATTGTCGCCTTAACTGGGTGCACTTGTATGTGGGTGAATTTCAACAAATGCCATTTTTTTTATAATATCGGTGAACTATACTTTCAATTATACTTTTTTTTGTATATTTTTCAGGTTTTATGTAATCTTTAGGATATCACAAATTTAATATCATCAACGTATCATTTAAGACTAAGGAGAAAATTCAGTTTGAATTCTGGTTTCTACCGATATGACAAACCGGCACCGATTATTTTTTCTGTACACCGATATGATAAGTTTATCCACCGAAATGATGTACATATCCAGCGATATGATAATCTATCAACCTTTGAACATCAATAAGGAAATACTTAGTAGGTACCTATATATTTTTAAAACCAAGGGTGACCTAGAACTGAAGACCTGAACTTAGGGTCTTATGTAAGTAGATCACATCCAAAGAGAACTGAGTTCTTAGAAATCCAATTAAAATATATTTTTTGAAATTGTCTACCTATTTTATTATATTTACTATAGGTAGGTACTTAAAATTAAAAAAAAATTATGTTTATTTTTATTATCATTGTCTTTATTAAAATGAATTATAAAAAACTAGCTTCTGCCCGCGACTTCGTACGCGGATCCTGTTGCTTATGCCAGCGACAACGGGGTCGTCAAAATCGAAGATCTGAAACGTCTGATGTCGAATTCTACGAGCCCGGGGAAGGGAAAAGCGGATCTTTCCCATCTGAGCAACACATACCGTTTGTTTCTTTTCGCCATTTAACAGCTTCACAAAAAGTACAATTTTGAACCATAATAAATGTGGCGTATTCAATCATAGGAGTAGGTATATACGTAAATGTACTCCGTTCCTTATCAACCCAAGGAAGGTTGCCATGCCCTACGGCTATATCTTAAGACACATCCGATTCTTCAGATGATATCGACATTCTGTTCAGACAATGTCGAATTCGATCAGAATTCAAACGTTCGTTGCGCTCTTCTTCTGTCTCTTCATGCCGTACTCCAGCAATTCTTTCTCTCTCACTTTCTAACTGATTATGAATATTTTGTTGTGTGTGTGTTCAGGGCAATGTGTGATAATTTCGAGCAACAGTTAGTCGCGCATCACGTTCATCACTCGTTTCAAAAGACCTGTTAGTATATGTGCGAATACACTGAGAACTCAAGCGTGATTCTGTATCGGTAAACGCTTCCGATTCGCGAGACAATGCATGTCGCTCACGATCAGCGGACAGTCGCGCATCACGATCCCCACTTGTCTCTAGAGATCTACAAGTCGATGCGTAGATACGCTTGGTACTCAAGCGCAATTCTCTATCCGTGAACGTCTCCGACTTGCGAGACAATGCATGACGTTCACGATCAGCCAGTCGCGCATCTATTCTTCACTGGTCTCTAGAGATCTGGATGTAGATGCGTAAATTTACGCTAAGAACGCAGGCGTGCTTCGCGATCCGAAGAGGTTTCCACGGAGCAAGTTGCAGCCTGGTGTTCTCGAACACTCTCCTGATGTCTTCGGTAGATTCTTGGGATCGTATGATCCTCAATCTTGTAGCTCCTTTGGAACATTGGGAAAGATTTGACCTCTTTCTAGGCATGGTTATAGTTTTGTTGTGAAGATATCTAATCAATTAAAATCTAATTGACTGCTCCCCTGCGTTACCGGGTAAGCTACCGAGTCACGAAGATAAATGGAAAAGGAAATTCAACACTCAAATAACATAAACCTGAAGACATATTTATTCGATAAAATAAAATAATAAATGGGAGTTTTGGCCAGTCGAGTCAAATTTTCATTGATATACAATCGTCATCGAAAATCAGTCCTAAAATGTTACCGCTTTCACCGCGTGGAGGTACTCCCAGCTTATGTTATTTTACACAGTGAAATTAGTGATAGCTTTGCAATAATTTTCACATCAGATGTTTCTGACCTTCGATTTTTTCTAAGTCAACAGGAAATGCCCATCAGACCGAACAACTTTTGCTAAGACGTCATTCCTATATGTGTTATGGTGTAGCTGGGCTATTGGAGTTCCACAACAGGTGTCCCAGATCTTCGATTTTTATAAGTCAACAGAGAGTGCTCATCAGATTGAACAACTTTTGCTAAGACGTCATTCCTCTATGTTTTATGGTGTAGCTGGGCTCTTGGAGTTCCACATCAGGTGTTCCTGATCTTTAAATTTATTCTCTCAGCAGAAAATGCTCATCACGTGGAACAATTTTTGCTATGGTGTCATATTTTTATCTCTTATAGTTTAGGTGGTCTGTTGCGGTTCTGCATCAGGTGTTCAAGTTTCCAAGATAAATTATAGCCTATAGCTGACCAACGCAACTTCGTCTGCGTCACATAAATAAGAGAGAGAAACGAAAGGAAAAAAAAACCCGTTTTTGCAACATTTTTCATTCCTGCTCCGCTCCTAATTGTCGTAGCGTGATGTTATATAGCCTAAAGCCTTCCTCGATAAATGTACTATCCAACACAAAAAGAATTATTCAATTTGAACCAGTAGTTCCTGAGATTAGCGCGTTCAACCAAACAAACAAACAAACTCTTCTGCTTTATAATATTAGTATAGATTTAAAATCTCATATCTAAGGTTAAAATTTCAAAATACACATTTTTACTGTGGACGATCAAGCTAATTGTTTTGCCGTGTGTACACTTAAAACATTGTAGCCTTCTTCTCTTGACACAGGATCGCTTTTGATTTTAGCTTTTCTTATTCTTTCCAACAACCACTTTCTCTCTTTTTTCTCCTCCTCTTTTAGTTTTGGCCTCGGCATTCTTCAACAAAATTATTTTCTTTTTATCTATTTATTATTATGTTCCTACTTACTATTTTTGTAACTAGAAAATAGTTTCTATAGAAACCTTTAATGCGTTCAATTGCTCCACCTCACCATCATCATCTCAGCCTATAGACGTACATTCCCGAATACAGACCTCCCCTAATGATACATTTATTATACATCTTCTACTACCCAGTTGTATCGTGGTAATGATTTTGGCAGTCTATGTAGGAAAGTAAGCATGTATGTATGTATGAATGTTTGTATGTAGGTATAAATGTATGTATCTAATGTATGTGTCTGTATATATGTTCCATTGTTTCTTTGTATATTTAACGAAATGACACGGGATCTACCGATATGATAAAACGACTCACCGAGATGATAAAATCATCTACCGATATGATAAAGCAATCCACCGATGTGACAAAACTGAGCGAAGATCATGAATCAAAACACCGATATTAGATATAAGACACCGATTGATTTTTTCTTATCATTTCGGTGTAAATTATCACATCGGTGGTAATAAAGACCACCGATTACAGCGATATGAGAACAGCGACGTGAGAAATAACACACTTTTTAGAAAATTAGAAAAATGCATAATTAATATCTAATATCTATCTATACTATCGTTAAAAAACACCAACTCTGTAGGCTATGACGAACTTAACACCAGAATTATCAAGACATGTGTCAGTGAAATAAGTGGGGTAATGACTTATCTCATTAACCTGTCCTTTTCACAAGGAGTCTTTCCTAGCGCTTTAAAAATATCTGTGGTCAAACCGATATTTAAAAAGGGTGAAAAATGTGACATGAATAATTATCGCCCCATAACACTGATACCCATCATGTCAAAATTCTATGAGAAATGCATGTATCAAAAAATAGTTAACTACTGTGAGAAATTTAATATTATAAAAAAAGAGCAATTCGGCTTTCAGAAACATAAGTCCACATCCTTAGCCATATTTTCACTTTTGAAAGAAATATTAAATAATATTAACAATAAACAGCTAACGTCAGGGCTATTCTTTGATCTGTCAAAGGCATTTGATTTGGTTACACATGAAATATTATTGCAAAAACTAGAGACTATTGGTATTAGAGGACTGCCACTTCAGTGGATATCATCGTATTTATCTGACAGACAACAGAGAGTCACTGTCACTAAACTTAATGAAAGTTGGGACATGACGGAATTTTCGTCTGATTATATAAGTATAAAACGCGGCGTCCCCCAGGGTAGCATATTGGGCCCTATCTTATTTCTACTCTACATAAACGACATTGTTAATGTAACCAATCATAAATGCTTTCTTTTTGCCGATGACATTTCCATTATTGTGACTACTGACAAAAAAGATAAATCAATTACGAATCATGAAGCGGACATAAATAAAACAATAGACAATCTAATTAACTGGTTAAATAATAATAATTTATCTATTAATCTTGACAAATCAAAATATATACAATTTAATCAATCTTATAATAATACGTTTAGTTTTAAAATGAATATATATTATAAACAAGTGGCACAAACTAAGTTTTTAGGAGTAGTAATTGACGAACATTTAGACTGGAAAGCTCAGGTTGATACTGTATGTAATAAAATAAATAAATTTGTCTATGCTTTGAGACAAATAAAAAAAGTCACTAATATAAAAACGGCTGTGATGTCATATCGCGCATATGTTGAGTCCTCACTACGGTATGGACTAATGATGTGGGGAAATAGTACTGATCACCAAAGAGCATTTGTCGCCCAAAAGAAATGTTTACGAGCTCTATACGAGATTCCAACTGACGAATCATGTCAACCAATATTTAAAGAGCTTGGTTTGCTACCGTTGCCTTCATTATATGTATATGAAGCATGCATGTTCGTTCAAAAACACAAAAATCTATTTAAAACAGCAGAGGAAGTGAGCTCTCGAAGTCGGCGTGACCAACACAGACTTGTGCTGGACGTGCTGCCTCGATCAGCGAAATATAATAAAAACTCTCTGGCTATGTGTGTACGTCTCTATAATAAATTACCAAAAATGTTTAAAACATTAAATTGTAAATTATTTAAAATCAAATTATATAAATGGCTTAATAATAATAATTTTTATAGCATTAATGATTTTTTTAATACGAATTCATAATGTATCTTTAGTAAGTAAGTTTGCATGCTTTAGCATTAAGCAAAACATGTCCGATCTACTACTTTTCTTTGGAATAACACCTTGTATACCATGTTTTATGCAAATAAAAATATCTTATCTTATCTTATCTTATCTTATCTGGGATAAATTCAATAACAGACAATGAAGCTAATTCACTTACTACCTCTGTTAGAACCAAACAACAATAATAAAACTACTCATTACACATAATATCAAGTAATTGTCTGGGAGCAACTGAAATGGCGTACTAACGTTATTGGCGGGAAAATGCAGCGATTTGACAAAGGTCCATCCTGACTGCGCACTAGCACACACTAACGAGGGAAATACAACTGGGGTAGGGACACTGTCGGACTCGTCGATGTAAAGTTAGGTTTAAATTACTTTTGTCCAGCGATATGAGAACATTTTGCAGGACAAGTACGTTTGTGCCTCTCAGTAATAATAATCGTTAATTATGTAATAACATATGCTATATATTAATAACAAAACTAATATTCTATGAAATAGAATAAGTTATATACTTAACTTACTTATTTTTATTAGCGTATAAGCTGTTTTGTTTGTAAAAAAAGTAGAGGGACAGCACCGATTTGAAAAAAAAAGAGGTTTATGTATTTATTTCTACCTTTTGTAATAGTCCTAGGCAAATTATATTTTTGCCACAACCCAATAACTACCTATTGAATACTAAAAAAAATTATTCAAAACAATATTCCTTTTTTCAATTACTAATTTCACCGAAGACAAAAAAATAAGTCATTTGGGAAATTCACCCATGTATACCAGTGTTTTACATAGAGCGGCTTCCTATCTGACCTCCACAACCCAATTAGTACTGGGTATACGATACCCCTTGGTAAGACTGATTGCCAGACTTTCGGGCCCCTGAATACCTGTTACGACTGTCACAGATCTACGAATGATAGCCGGGACCAACTGCTTTACGTGCTTAATGTTAGTTCTTTATTTGTGTCATAGACGGCGCTGTAGTAGATTTTGTACTATGTCGGCGTAGTAGTTTTTGTAGTGCCCACTGGGTCGTCATAGGGGCGGTTTTTTAGGAATTGGAGTATACGCTTAGGGGCACTATGAGCAGCAAAGAAAACCAAAAATAACAATTTTGTTTAAAAAAAAAATTGTGACTTGTTGACGATTTTTCTTTTTTTTTCGAAATTTCAACAATTTTATTGCAGTATCAGATTGACCTTGGCCACCACTTAGCTTCTTCACTTAGAAGCATGGCCCTTCGACGCACCGTCTCCGAGTTAAGAGCTTATTTTCTACTTTTTTCAAAACCCTCTATATTTCCAAAATGGTAGGTCGGATGAAAAACTTTTCGGGAAAGAATTTGTTGCTCTAGTCGTAAACCATGAGAAAGTGTAATAAAACCCGCGAAGAATAGGCTTGTGTCCTAAAAAAATCTAATTAGTCCGTCAGTTAGATTATAAAAAAATATTTGACCCGTATTTTTTCTTTTGTTACATAAACCAAAATTGACGAAGATACGACGCTTTTAAAATTCGCAATACGTCACGCCGTGCTATAGTTTTTAGTGCGTTGTGACGTCACGAGCCCCCACTCCCGAGTTTTGATGCGTTTTATCTTTGTCAGTACTCAGTGATTTACAAAAACAAAAAATACGTGTCCATTATTTTCCAATACTCTAACTGACGGACTAATTAGTTTTGCAATTTATTGATGGTGGAAACTAGCCTATTGTATTTTCCCGAAGTCGTCCGGAACATGCGCGAGGAAGGAACATGAATGGCTTACAGTCAGTAAAAGTCCGACACTCCCTCCCACTCCGCTCAGAGTGGGAGGGGTCATTTGATGATTTCCCATCCGAAAAAAAAAGAAAAGGTAGAAGTTGTCCGACACTTAGAAATTTTTTCGAGATTTTTTTTTCCCAAATTTGAACAATTTTATTGCAGTATCAGGTTGACCTTCACCATAGAAACTATTTAGGTTCTGAGAAGCATGGCTCTACGATGCACCAACATTTTTCTAAGTCCTCGCGCCATAGCGCCCCTAAGGCTACACCCCAACCGTGCCGCTATAACTTGCTTCAACCCTCTCTTGCGTTTGCTGTTTGATAGTTGTGCGATAGAGACAAAAATAAAGTTTTGTAACAGTGATTAAAAATCTTCAGAACGACCACGGAGGACCAATCGTCACTTGGGCCGGAGCTAATGAGATCCTGATTGGCGTTGCGTCTGTTTTTAAAGTGTCAGAAAGCTATGACTGCATGGGACCCTATTTGTATACAAGTACTATGTGCGCAGGAGCATTCTTGCATTGCATATTACATACAGAATTTTATAATGACAGTGAAACTAGGCGATCAGACAGGTATCAAGTTTTGTATCAGTTACTATACGAACGGGTGTAAAAAAACGTTTACCGCGACAAATATCGTATCGACGATAGTAATAAATACTGCCTCGTTGGTCTAGTGTTCGCAAGCACAAAGGCTGACTGGCTGGCTGGTTCTGGGTTCGATTCCCAGGTCGGGTATAATTATTTATTTATTTATGTACACACAAAATACTAATAAGGACAATATATTAACATAGAAGAGCACAAAGGAACTGCTTATTTCAAAAGAAATTTCTTCCAGCAGACCTGCGAGAGGAAAGTTTGTTAAGAAATGTAGACTCAGTGTGTAGAAAGTCACACAAGAAAGTTTAAATTAAAACTTAAAACAAAACTGCGGTAAAACACCTCTTCACGAAGCCGAAAGGCACTTGTTCTCCCCATCATTGCGATGATTTTTTTGTTCTACACCATACCTGGGAACCTTCTAGTTACGGAGATATGGGGGGTCAAAGTTACAACTTTTTGACAAGTATTTTTTTAAATACAAGTTGTTTTTGTAAGATTTTGACTTTTAACACCTCCACGACCCCCGTACTACATATTTAATCCATCAATCAGCACAATGTTTTAAGTGCGTTACATTGAGTTCTACCACAAAACATGATTTGTAACCTCAAAAAGTTGTTTCCCAGTAATATTTTTTGCGTAAAGTTACTTAGTATGATGTACAGTACGCTTGGTTAACGGCTTTGTGATGAGGTGGTTTACACCCTGTATATGTAGAATATTACTCTTTGGCTTGCTTTTTAAAGATAATTAAAGTTTTGGAATGATTGGGTTTTTTATCAGAAATTTCTCAGTAGCAGCCACGGAGTTGTTGTGCCCAGTTGATGTCAATAGGTTCGCTCCTTTTACATGTGACTTAAACAGAACTTGCAAACTGGGTGTACACCTCTGTAAGCGTTGATTTTAATGTAATGTAGTATGTAAATGATCAAAGTCTTTCTACACCATTTTGGCCATGATTCTCACTAGAGGTACATAACTGCGAAAGTATTCACAGTTATTACCTGTAAAATAAACCTTATATCAATAATTTTTGTCTTCGAACACTGAGCCGATTAATTTATTTTTCATCCCCCATCTCGGAAAGAGTATTTTTGCTCTTCGATATCTGAGTGCAAAAGCCGTTTTTATCGTCATGAGGGTAAAGTAAATTTGAATTTAGAACATCGTGTGCACTAAGCATGTGCATTCAAAACATCATTAAACCTATTTACTTCTACCTCTATGGTGCCGAATTTATCATATTTTTTTTTTTCATTTGTTAAGAACTCAGACTCAGAACCTTCTTGGTGTACTTTTTTTAAATGTTTTGCGCGCGCTATTTTCTTTTCACGTCATCGTGCATCGGTCATATTGTTAACACCTTAGGTTAAAAACAAGGAATCCAACTTGAAAACAAGTGAAAAACCTAAAATGACCACTCGTTATCTAGCGACGAGGAAGTTTATTTGACGCCAACAGAATTAACCGAATTTGTTAATAATGCGCATTTTTTTTTTTGCGTGAATTCATTTCCTCGCTGAGGTGGGATGAAAAGTTACGTGTTGCACTCGAGTGCAAAGATTTTTCACCTCGAGCTCTTTTGATTCCCTCGCTAACGCTCAAGATTCTAAGTTTTGAATCACTCGCTTCGCTCGTGACTCAATTTTAGAATCTTTCGCTTGTTCGGTCATCAAAATTGAGCACGCGGTTAAAAAACAACTTTGCACTCTTGTATAACAAATAACTATTTGTCATTAAAATTTTAATTAATTTTCTTTTTTCATTTAATTTTCCTACCAATTTCTTTTATGTTAAAAACTTTTCGATTTTTTCCAGTAGTCCTCTAATAACAGTCGTTAAAAAACTTTTTTGCAAAAAATAAAACCGACTTCAAAAAGAAAAAGTGAAAAATAACTTTAGCTTCTGAAGTCGGTGACGTTTGTATGATTGATTTAATTTTTTTGTCACCGACTTCAGAAGCTAAAGTTATTTTTCACTTTTTCTTTTTGAAGTCGGTTTTATTTTTTGCAAAAAAGTTTTTATTTTTCACTTTTTAGTGGTTCACATGGAAAGTGCATACCGTTACAATTACAACAAGCCCAAACACGACTAGGATACATTGTCTCATTATGGAGTTCCGTGACTCTTGGCTTCATCATCAGATCTGATGGTAGAATGGTTCTTATCAAACGCAAATGCTTCACTTGTTGTAGAAAATATAAAAATTGCTGTACGTTATCCTATAAAATTTGAAGAGTTCCCTCGATTTCGCCAAGATTCCATCATCAGATCCCGACTTGGCGACTATGGGACCAACTTGGAAGTATACCCTTTCAAACAAAAAAAGAATTTTTCAAATCGGTTTAGGCGTCTTCGAGTAATCGGGTAACATACATAAAAAAAAAAAAAAAAAAGAAAAAAAAAAATACATACAGTCGAATAGAGAACCTCCTCCTTTTTGGAAGTCGGTTAAAAAAGCGGCATTTTTTGTCAAGCCTAGCCTACTGTTTTTGCTACTGGGCTATATTTATACAATACTACTTTGAGCACCAAAATCTACAGTTGTTTAAAAGAAGTAGTCGTTTCATGACACGATAGCGGTAGCAACAAAAAGGAAAATGATTTTCCCGTTCGTCGCCAGTGGCTACATTCATGCTGACAGTACTTTTAAGCTAAACTGACTTTTAATAAATCTGGTTCCTCCATGACCTCGCCTCGAAGATCGGGGTACTCAGGGAATAACTCAAACAAGTGCCTTTCGGCTTCCTTATTTGTACTTTTACACCTTTGTTTTTTTTAGCAGACGGTATCAGCTATGTGACCTACCGGCAAGGGAAAAAGGCTATGAAAAGGTCGAACGAACGATTTCGTGGGAGGATTATCCTGGAAGGTAATAACATCAACTCTATGTAGTAGTTTCTATGCATTTATAGTTGTATGGTCTTTCTGGCTTGGCTTGGTATGAGCATGTGATGCGTAGGAATGAGGAAAATGTGAGGAAAGTTTTGAGAATGAATGTGGATAAGATAATACCAAAGAAACGATGGATGCACTGTGTGAAGGATGATATGGCAAGATATGAGGTGTCTGTTGAGATGACGAGTAACAGAGAAATATAGAAGAAAAAGACATGCTGCGCCGACCACAAAAATTGGAACAAGGGCAGCAGAATTATGAAATGATGGTATTTTTTTATGAATGTTGAATGTGAGCAGAAAAACCGGAAGGAAAGGCCCTCGACGGACAATACTGTCCGTGTTTGTCACGTTCTTTAGAAAAGTCTGTTTTTCTGGTAATCAGTGTGCGTGTATGACCAGATGTATGAACGTGGATCAAGAAAAAGGAGCATGTAGGGGGTTCGAAAGAGATACCGTGGCCCCGGACCATAAAAGACGAGAAAGGAACATGGATGGGTTTTAGTCAGTAAATTCTGACACTCCCTCCCGGGGAGCGGGAGGAGTCATTTGATGATTTCCCATCCGATAAAAAAGGGGTCACTGCAGGGGGAATTCTGTAGTTTGACCCCCAATATATCTCCGTAACTAGAAAGTTCCCGGGTATGTTGTAGAATAAAAAATGATTGCGATGACGGGGAGAACAAGTGTTTTTCATCTTCGTTAAGAGGCATTATGCATGTGTGTTTTATGGTACTACTACTATCTAATAAAAATTGAATATTTTAGAGATGCAGTAAAAGAAAACATCGAAAGGTCTAGACCTGAACCGGAAATGGGACCGGTTCTAAAGTATTTAATGAATAATAATTATCGACCACCGAGACCCGATTATGCACGTAAACAAATGGATACGTACGGGAATCCAGAAAATAAAAGTATATCGGGAGAGGATAGTTTCCCAGTAAATTACAGGTACTCAGACGTAGACAGAAGTCACGACAATGAAACGAGCACAGCATCTACAAGGCACTCAACAATTGTGACCCCCCCCGCACTTACATCAGAGGCTCCAAAAACTCATCAAGTACAAGAAGCGAAGCCGCAACAACCTCTCTGAAAACGAATTATTGTATTATTGTTTATGCTAAATAGATACGTTTTGATAAAGGTTTTTACGTTGTTTCTTTTATTGATTTTGTACTAAGTATGTTCACTTAAGGCAGAGACTAGAAGAGTAATGAATATAACCGTTGATGGATGGATAATGTGATGTGTGATGTCCATACGCACTAATCTCAGGAACTACTGGTTGGAATTGAAAAAATCTTTTGTGCTGGAAAGTCCATTTATCGATGAAGATCATAAGCTACACTCGAGAGCAATGAATCCGGGTCACTTAAAGAATGTTAAAAATCTCGGAAACTAAAAATGATAGGTTAATGCAATAAATTCTAATTAATAGACAATGTAATACTCCTTAAATGAAAGTAAAAAAAATATGAGTCACCATACATTTTATTAACACAAAATTACATAAAGAAAAAAACTGCTGATCTCTCCTTAAAACAAAAATAGGAAACATGAAATTTTTGAACTTTATTACGATTTTCTTGAATTTTAATACTTCGTATTGCCTCCTCGTGCTTCCATTACTGCGTTTACGCGGTTTGGCATGCTGTACACCAAGTTCCTTATACGATTTTGGGGAATATTCTCCCATTCCTCTGTGAGAGCAATTTTGAGCTCACGAAGCGTGATTGGGGGAGGGTTTCGTTGTTTTACGCATCTGCCTAGCTCGTCCCAAGCATGCTCGATCGGGTTGATATCCGGGCTGCGCGCTGGCCACTCCATACGAGTAATGTTCATCTCTTGAAGGTAGTCATTCACAATCCTACCTGTATGAGGTCGGGCATTGTCATGCATAAATATAGCATCCTCACCTAAATTGACCATAAATAGACCAACGTGATCATTGAGGATTTCTTCCACATATCTTACGCTAGTTAAAGAGCCGTTTTCTATGATCACCAGCTCTGTGCGACTTTCAGAAGAAATTCCGCCCCACACAAGTACAGACCCACCACCGTAGGCTACTTTTTCTTCGATGCATGCTTGCTTGAATCTTTCCCCTGGTCTTCGATACACTCTGTGTCTTCCATCGTGCTTGTAGAGCATACATTTTGATTCGTCGGAGAACATAACTTTTGACCAATCTTCAATACTCCAATTTACGTGGCTCTGGGCATATCTTAGTCTTGAAAGACGATGCCCACGCTCCAGTTTAGGGCCGTTTGCAGGTCTAAGGGGTTTTAAGTTAGATTCAGCAAGCCGACGTCTTACTGTCCATGCACTTGGGTTACTTCCTCCGAGGCGTCGAAACTGATTTGTGAGTTCAGTTCCTGTGAGAAAGCGATTTCGAAGCATGGTGTTCACCAAGTATCGGTCTTCTCGTGCTGTGGTACACCTGGTTCTGCCCGTTCCTGGTCTGCGTAGGTTAGAACCAGTTTCTTCGTAACGTCGGAGAACTCTTTGTACTGTTGACAGCGACACACCGACAGTCCTGGCTGTATCGCGCTGACTCCGGCCGGTTTCCAGCATTGTAAGTATTCTGGTGCATTCTTCAGGCGTAAGCGACATAATTTCAGCTTGAATAATGAATATAGAGCACTATCAACATGGTTTATGTACCCACATAAATGACGGATTACAAACAAAAGCAAAACCAAATGCTGTAATTTCGTAGTTCCATCTTCGAAAGTGGCCCTTTTTCAAATTTGATTTTTTTATGATATAACTTTACAATAACTAAGAAGTTTTAATACCTTCATTTAAGGAGTATTACATTGTCTATTAAATACAATTTATTGCATTAACCTAGCATTTTTAGTTTCCGAGATTTTTAGGATTCTTTAAGTGACCCGGATTCATTGCTCTCGAGTGTATATACCTAACATCACATGCATCCGCGTGCATTTCATGCACGCGGACCATTCAGGTTTCTGAATCTGAAACCCTGATACGGAAACCTGATCCGGAATCAGTATGTATGCGCCCGGCTTAATCGGTGTGGTTTGTCGATGACAGTGTGGCCAGGTTATACATTCTCAATTCGCCGTGGAAATCAAGAGGAAAGATTTCTCGACTCGAGTCAAATCTTGGTGTTACAAATAAGAAATATGGAGTTTGGTAGATTGGATCTTGAAAATTGTTATTGTGTCAGAGTATAAACGTCATGTTAGACAGTTGTTAGGGATTTTCAGGAATTGAACATTGTGGTGTGGTGATTCCGTCTTCAGTGCCCCTATGAGTTTTACCTGAAGCCGGGGAGATTTTCTAGGTGCTCCATCTAATTCCGATTTGGAGTTTGACAACCGAATAGAAAGGGAATTAGCGTCCATTTGCGATTGATCACGCTTTCGAAAAGCCTCATTCTTTTTCCCAAGTTTTATAAGAAACTCATGGTATAAAGGATTCGCCGATCGATTGGGCGGACCCATTCTCCAGCCGGTCGAATCTGCAAGATTCAAGTATTTTCAATATTCAAGATTCAAGATTCAATTATTCAATTATTGAAGATTCAATTGTAGGACACTTAGGTACAGTTATTATTCGAAATTTTATACCATGAGTGTATTTTGAGGCTAAAATCTTTATTTGGTTGTGACCGATTCGAGATTGTAAAACAGATATAGTTCGTTATTACTGTGATTAGCGTGAGTAGGTTGTCGTTGAGCCAATGAGTTATTTGAACCATACCCTTCTCTGCACTGCGCCTAACATCGGACCAGTTGTTCTCGGAAAATACAACGGCTGTGTCATCAGCGTAAGAGAAGATTTTTGCGTTATCAACTTTTAAGTTACAGAGGTCGTTAATATACGTTAGAAAAAGTGTAGGGCCTAACACGCTACTTTGTGGTACGCCGAAAGACACATCCGCATCATCACTTCCGTATACACCTATCTTAACCCTCTGCATTCTATTTGTTAGGTAATCTTTGAAAAATTCAATGAGTCTCCTCTATCTATCATGGGGGTTTAGGTTTCCGCACCTAGTCCGTAAGATGGACCATTGTGCGTGAGCCATGGTGGCCAGTTACTCCAACCAGCCCACCTCCCTCCAGAAGCAGATTAAACTTCCCGGTCTCCTCAGGACATCCGCAAGAGATTTTGGCGTTCCCAGGGTCTCCTCGCGAATCTTGGTAACGCCTGTAGACACACACACACCTACACACATGCACACACACGCACAAAACACACACAACCCCCTCTCCTCGCCCCCATCCCCATCGCAATCAAGTGAAAAATGTAAAAATGTAATGTAATGTACCTGTATTCTGTTCTATTGCAAAATTATCTAGCTATGAAAGAGCAGAGTCTCCTAATACATGCTTTTTTTTTGCTTAAAAGGAGGCAATCATCAACTTTTGTTCTGATTTGTTTAAGAAATAAATAAAATTTAATAAAAAAAAACCACGAAAAAATAAAATACCCAACAAACATCTATGAGAAATGGAAACCTAGGAAAATAATGAAAGCGATAAGAAATAATGACGAAACTGTAATCTTCTCTGAGTTACATGCCATCACATACATTTTTTATTTAGTTTCTTGCGAGAAATCAAGGCTAACTCCGACATGTTGTCAATAAAATTAGATATTTTGTTGTTTTTAATGATTTGTCGAGGTAAGCATAATCATTTGTTATTTATAAAAATATATAATTTATATTTTTCGCGTGGTAATTTTGATGTGTATGTGTAAGACTTAAAAATAGCCTACGACCTACCAAATATTCACAAAAAATAATATAAAAATCGGTCAAGCCGTATCGGAGGAGTTCGATAACAAACACTGTGACACGAGATTTATAAATTATTAGATAAATATATCGCCATGCAGATCCTGCAATCAGAATCTTTTCTGGACAAGGAACAAAAAAAACTTTGCACAGTTTCATTCCTTGAAATAGCTCGATAGCTCGTGTTAGGAACGACTTTGTGTCAAGTAATAGAAACTTTAATAACTCCGTTTTGGTAGTTTCATTAATGATGCTTTGTTTAAGTTTCTAATTGCCAAAGAAGAATCCAAGGTGGAGCAAAAGTGACAGAGCCTAAACCATACGCCGTAAGTGGTCTGTTTAAAAATAATAATTAGTTATTATGTTGTATATTATATTTGTTCATTTTTGAGGAGCTCGTGGCTAAGTACTCGTAATAACAGCCGCTCGGGCTGATCTTTAGGTTAAGCCGTGCTTGCCTAGGTTGGTCTGTGGATGGGTGACCACCCTTACATAACGAGGCTCCTCCGTGCCTCGGAAAGCACGTTAAGCTGTTAAGATAAGATAAGATAAGATAAGATATATTTATTTGCTCAAAACATGTGTCACATACAATAACTGTTGGTCCCGGCTGTCATTTGTCCATCTTTGGCAGTCGTTACAGGTAGTCAGTGACCCACATGCCAAGGGGTATCGTATTACCCAGTAGTATATTTGACCTCCACAACCCAGTTAGGGTTGTGGAGGTCAGATAGTCAGTCGCTCCATGTAAAATACTGGCATTCAGCTGCATCCGGTTAGACTGGAAACCGACCCCAATGTAGCTGGGAAAAGGCTAGGCAGATGATGATATTTGTTAATTTTTCTTAAATTTTACATGAACTCCGTTACTTAAATTTATTGTCAGGCTAAAATAAATCTTCGAATTAAGCAGTCGTTTCCGGAATTAAGAGTCTGCATCGCGCGTTCGAGTTTAGGCAAATTAGTTGCGATCCTATGTTTGTGTGCATTGTTCAATGCAGATACACGCACACAAGGGTTAAGATCGAGTGTAGTGATCGCTTAAACCATATTGATCTTTTAACTCTTCTCGTATTATTTTTAAGTAAAACTATGAGCCCGTATAATGTAGTTTTGGTGATATAAAACCAACATTTTCCTCAGCGCCATCTTGAATTTTCATTTCGTTCTCATTTTCGTTATCAGCGACCCTAAATACCATGAAAACGACACCCATGATGGAAAGCCCAAACATTTTCCTAGGCGCCATCTTGGATTTTCATTTTGACATCATTTTCGTAATTAGCGACCTCAAAAACCATGAAAACGACACCCATGATTGAAAAACCATAAAAAATCTAGACGCCATCTTAGATTTTCATATTGACATCATTTTCGTAATTAGCGACCCCAAGTACCATGAAAACGACACCCATGATTGAAAAACCAAAAAAAATCTAGACGCCATCTTGGATTTTCATATTGACATCATTTTCGTAATTAGCGACCCCAAATACCATGACAACGACACCCATGATTGAAAAACTAAAAAAAATCTAGACGCCATCTTGGATTTTCATATTGACATCATTTTCTTAGCGACCCCAAATACCATGAAAATGACACCCATGATTGAAAAACCAAAAAAAAATATAGACGCCATCTTGGATTTTCATTTTGACATCATTTTCGTAATTAGCGAACCAAAAACCATGAAAACGACACCCATGACGATTATGACGAAATAACCGAAAAAAATCCACCTTCAAATAATAACAGGCGTGATGTTATGTTTACTCTACAGATTAAATCTTTTCGGATTTAAATGTGGTAGTCGGCGTACAATCACTGGAATATATTTACGAAGAACACACGTGACCCGCGCATTAAAGTCATACATCCACACTCTGGGAAGGCCCGCTTGTTACTGAACTTGAACGGTTGAAAAGCATAGCGCTATTACTACCGCGTGCGAAACGAGAGACAGAAAGAGTATGACATGTGTGCTCGCTTAGAATAAAATAACGTAATCGCTAAATCATCTGCTTAGCCTTGATGCTAATTACGAGAAAACTACGTAGAAAAATAAGATTTTTTTACGGCAGGATTTGAAATAATAATGTTACCTGTTACCTGTTTATTGGGCTAAAAATCACCATTAATTTCCATAAGGTTTCAGAGATCCAACTCAAAGTATGTGCAAAACAACATGTTTCTTTCTATCGCGATTTGTTTTGCTTCGGCAGAATTAAAGATTATAAGTCCAAGTTAATGGTGTCTAAATAGTGAACTCTTAGGTCATATAGATTTCGAGATAAACTTCAATCAATATCATCAAAACTACATAGTAACAGGGTATAGCCCTTATTATAACACTCGCGAGTTACCAAATCGAGGCAAACTATTAGATCGCATTCATATTATGTGTTTTTAAGAAAAATGGCCAAGTGCGAGTCAGATTCGCGCATGAAGGGTTCCGTACCATCGTAATGGCGTAGCTACCTTTATTTATTACAAGCTGACCCACGCAACTTCGTCTGCCTCACATAAAAGAGAAGTCTACAAAAGGAATAAATATTCCCCTTTTGCAACAATTTTCATTTTTGCTCCGCTCCTATTGGTTGTAGCGTGATGTTAGCCTATAACCTAACTCGATAAATGGACTATCCAACACAAAATGATTTTTTCAATTTCAATCAGTAGTTCCTGGGATTAGCGCGTTCAAGCAAACAAATAAACTCTTCCCGTCTTATTACAAAACGTGGTCCTAAAATAGTACCGGGTTTAGTACTAGGTCTAAACCATGAACTTGAAAAAACGTTATTACAAAACGAAGTTTATCGCTAGTCCTAGAACTATCTATGGTACCAAAGTTAGACCATCGCGACCCCTAGTTTAACTATGGTACTAAATTGTCAAACGTCAAATTCAGTCAAATTCTTAACTTTGAGGTTACCAAATTATCTTTCGGAAAATATTATTTTGTGAAAAAACCAAAAATGGATATTAATAATAATTAATAATCTTGATGTTTTTCTTGTCTTGAGTTTACTTTTAAGTTGTAACATAGACATTTCGATAACATTACTCGAATTACGCGCGCCGCCAAGTTCACTTCGTTATACGCTCGATAGTTGTTCCAAACCAGAACAATTTAAAATAATTGTGAACATGAATTAAAAAAAATGCAAGTCGAAATATTTAAATACCTTTAAATAACAAAGCTATAATTTTTATCACTACAAATAACAATTTATAAAATAGTTTTTCTTTAATTTACGAAACAACATTGTGTAAAAAGGAGCGGCACATAGAACGCTGAACGAATGAATGAATGGTTTAAATATTTTTTTGCTTATAATCTGTGGATAATATTTGAACTAGGGACTGTCTTTGGTACTAAGTAGTCCTCTGTTGGTCTACGATTTGTAATACGAATGTAAGAACTAACGTTAGTACCGTACTAAACCTAGACCTTTTAGTTCTGGTTTAAACCTGGTACTTACGGAAGTTTTTATAATAAGACGGTTCAGGTTTATAATATTAGTATAGATTTGCAGTTATAGCGGCAACAGAAATACATCATCTGTCAATGTTTCAACCAATGATATTATAAGTAAAAAAAAAAAGGCGTAGATAGGTTACCTACACCAAATTCGATCTTCAAAAACGGCATAATAACGCACACATGAGTATCTTAATATTGTCATGGCACACTACATTACAAGTCAAAGTAGGATGGCATGATTCAATTATCGTGAGCGAAAAAGAGACATATATAATTTGCGATGGTATTTTATCCCGTATAGTAGAAACGTAGAATAAAGTAATCAGATTTGACATTTTACCTTTCACCGTTTAGGCGTTTATGCATTAAAAGTGCGATTCACCCATGAGTAGTTCATGTAGTAAAAGTAATAAAGTAGTAAATATGCATTAAATTCAGTAAATAAAAGTATAGGTAATTGATCTATTAAAAAAAAAAAATCAAATAAAGCGTTGTAATGTACTTATTTCTAATAGCACCAGTGACCTTCACATAAACCTTTTTTTTTTATTTTCTGTCTTTTTGATTTTTCATGCCACTTGGGGCTATTTTTATGTTCATTTCATAGTGAAGACAGGCGTACGGTATTACATTCTATAACAGCTTTTAATAAAAGCATACGATGTTTGAAAGTGTGTTTGTGTCACAGCATGGTCGTTCAATTGACTAAAATAAACCCCTAATATAGTCGACAAACATTATTTTGGAATACGAATGTTTACAATAACAATTTCTTCATTTCTCTGTTTGCGGACAAATCCACCCGCTGAAAAACATTACCCGTCACGAGAATCTAAGATTTATATTTTTTTTATTTCAATGTAGTAGGTAATATAATATTTAATTTATCCTCTCTTATAATAACAATTATCTGGTTAAATAATGTGCCACCATTTGTACCTATTGTTTAGGCGCGTCCCCGAGCAAAAGCCGTTTTTTGTGCTTTTTTTGGAGCCAACTACTCTGTAACCAAAAGAAATACCAAATAATAACAAATACATTCAATTTCTACATATTCTTGACTGCAAAATGGTAGTTTTTTTTTTTTAAGTCTCATAATATTTAATAAATCCATCCCCTCACAATGAAACGACAAAAATGAGAAATAAATATTTATAACATGCTTCTTCTCGTAAAGTTAACATTATTTTGATTTCCTTCTTATACTAATGGATAGGCAACTTAATAATGAACATAATGCTAGTTTTTTTTTCTTAAAGACGGAAATTTGATTTTATAAAGAATAAAAACCACTAATTTCGCACTATTCGACCCGCAGTGACTGACGTAAAAACCACTTCGTAGTGCAAGCTGATCAGAACTGTATTCTAACAGTGCCACCACAAATAGAGTTGCTAATTTCGCGTGGGGTCAAAATCAAAATCAAAAAAATCAAAATCAAAGCATTTATTTCAAGTAGGCCAGTTACAGGCACTTTTGAATTGTCGAAACAAAAATGAACATTTAAAGTAGCTACAGTCCCAGTCACAAGACATAAAAACTGTGAAAGTACTGTAGTTGCCCATTCCCTAGCGTAGATCTCTATGGAGAAGAACGGGCAAGAAACTCCATGGACACTCTTTTAAATCAAAATATTGTTACAAAATCTTGGTTACATCATTCATGTTGAGATGGTATATTATGTGAGAACAATGTAGCAAGATGTGCACGTTAAAAGTGTCCATAGCAAAACAAAAATAAAATACAACTCAAAAACAAAATAATTCAAATAAACCATGGCGACTAAGAGATGACCAGTCACAACTGACAGCGCCCGTTCACGAACATGACGCATGGATCAGCACCATTCAGCTCAACCATTTTGAAGGGAACTAAATGGTCCGACACACGCGCCACCATCAGCGAGACATTTGAGAGAGCATGACATACTCTCAACCGCCAGGGCACATTCAAGTCAAGAACTGCCGTAGATTTCCAGTGAATGATAGCTTACTAGTACATAGTACTCACACAACATAGGCTATGCGATTATATAATACTAACATTGAATCTATACAATGCAAAGATAAGTTTGTACAATCTTCAGCAGCTCCAACAATACCATTTAATGCTATCAATTTTTGCGCCCCTGTCCATGTGAAGCAGGACCAGCATTAAGCCAAGCATTTTTATCAGCGATATAATCGCTCAACTTGTAATATGCTTGTTTACATAGTGTGCGTTTAACGCGTGTTTTAAATTTCGTCTCATTCAGTTCAAGAATACTTTGTGGAATTTTATTATAGCATCTCAAACAGTACCCCATGAAAGATGAGTCTACTTTAGCGAGTCTAAAGCCTGGCTGAACTAGTTGGTCCCAATTTCTAGTACTGTAATTGTGTCTGTCACCTCTTTAACCAAAAAGATGCAGATTTTTTCTGACGTACATTATGTTTTCGTAGATGTATTGGCAATGAACCGTCATGATGCCAATATCCTTAAATAGTTCCCTTAGAGAATCACGCCTACGAAGATTATATATGGCTCTGATGGCTCTTTTCTGCAGAATAAATATATACTCAACATCAGCAGCCCGTCCCCATAGCAAAATACCGTAAGACATTATACTATGGAAGTAACTAAAATAGACCAGTCTAGCGGTATCTACATCAGTGAATTGACGGATTTTTCTAATGGCATATGCTGTTGAACTTAAGCGGCCCGCAAGCGATGTTAAATGAGAACCCCATTGTAGCCTTGAATCAAGCGTAAGCCCCAGGAAAACAGTTTTATCTACGAATTCGAGTTTCTCTTTATTCAATATTATCTCACAATCACTATTAAGATTTTCATTACCATTCGGTAATGAAAATCTTATGCATTTAGTTTTTTTTTCATTTAATACCAAATTGTTTGCTGTGAACCAATTTTGGACCTGAAGTAGGGCATTATTCACTTCATCTAGATTTTGGGCCCGTCTATTTATCTTAAAAATTAGGGAAGTGTCATCAGCAAATAGCACCATATTTTGTGGTTGGTTTTTCAATAAATAGGGTAGATCATTTATATAGACTAGAAAAAGGAAAGGACCCAATATTGAGCCTTGCGGAACCCCCATTTTTACTTTCAAACCCTGTGAATTGACACCATTTATTTGAACATGTTGTTTTCTATCACTCAAATAAGATTTTACCAGGCTAAGTGCAAGTTTACCTAGTCCGTAATGCTCCAGTTTCAAAAGTAATGTGTCGTGATTTACGCAGTGAAAAGCTTTGGAGAGGTCACAGAAAATTCCTATTGCGTCTTGGGACTCTTCCCACGCAGCAAAAACGTGCTTTAATAAGGTTACACCGGCGTCAGTTGTACAACGTCCCTTGGTGAAACCATACTGTTGATCATGTAAGATTCTGTTGGTGTTAAAATGATAGAGCATTTGATTAAGCATAACTTTTTCAAAAACCTTGCTAAAAACTGGTAACACGGATACAGGTCTATAATTATTGGCATCTTTACTGTCCCCGGATTTGAAAAGAGGTATGACTTTACTGTATTTCATTAAATCAGGGAACACTCCTTGGTCTACACATGAATTAAAAATTAAAGCTAAGTACGGGGCTATGGTCTCAAGTATAGATGTACAAACTTTGATAGACATTCCCCATAGATCTTCGGTCAGTTTGATTTTAATTTGCCGGAAAGCTTTAATAACTGTCATAGGGTTAATGTGTTTAAATTTAAATTCAGCCAGGCAGCCAGATACATTCGCCTTTAATAAGCCAATTGAGATTTCAGGTGAAGAATTAAGGGCCTCCGTAGTTTTTATTGGTATATCGGTAAAGAAATTTACAAATTCTTGAGCTACTTCCTGATTAGAGCTTTTAGGACCACATTCTGTATCTAATGTATAGCTATTATTACGTATTTTCTTTCTGTTAGTCTCGTTATTTATGACTTTCCAAACGGACTTTATTTTATTTTCTGCTGTTTTGATCTTGTTGCTAATGTGCAGGGCTTTAGCAACCTTGCAAGTATTTCTAAAAATCTTTGAATACTTAGCAACATACTGGCTAAAAGTTTCTGTGTTTATAAAAGTCTTAAGGCTGTAAAGCTCAAATAGCCTTCCCCTACTTTTTCTGATACCTCTAGTTGCCCAATCACTAAATATAAATTTAGGGCAAATACTCTTTGTCTTCTTTTCAAAAGTTTTGTTGAATTCCGTGTGAACTAATGAAAAGAAACGGTCATACAATTGATTTATATTAATATCCTCCGGATAGGAAGGGTAGCGCCTTAAGCAAATAACGTGTCTATTTCTGAGGCATAATTTTACCCTATGGTCGTTAATGACGCCTATCAAAATTGACGTGTTAGAAATATGATTTTTGATTTGTGAATACTTCAGTGACATGTGATTCCTTGAGTTTTAGATGTTTTGTTTATGTAATTTGTGCAATATCTCAAACTTCTACCCTTCGAAAGGGTGTAAAAAACTTCTTAATGAAGCAAAAAGGCCCTTATTCTTCCCGTCGTCTTTTTTTGTTCTATATCATACCTGGGAACTTTATAGTTACGGAGATATTGGGGGTAAAAGTTCCAACTTTTTGACAAGTTTTTTTTAAATACAAGTTATAAAACACAACGGCATTTTCGGTAGTTTTGTGTCACTTTTACTTATAATATAGGTACTCGGTGCGTGACGTGCGTCTGTTGACGCCGTCAAAGTGACAAGAATGGTCAAGGTTGGCTAATTGACCACATTTTAACATGCTTGCTGAGCGCTTATAAACTAATTAAACCTTTTTTACTTATAATATCATTGGTCTCAACTGTCTATCTATCACGGTTCATGTGATACAGCCTGGTGACAGACAGAAAGATGGACAGTTGACTCTTAGTAATAGGGTCCCATTTTTACCTACCTGAAACCCTAAAACAGTCATTATCTGCGCAGCTTTATCTATGTTGGGGTCGGAACGGAACGGGCAAGAAACTCCATGGACACTCTATTAAATCAAAATATTTTTACAAAATCTTGATTGCATCATTCATGTTGAGATAGTATATTATGTGAGGACAATGTATCAAGATGTGCACGTTAAAAGTGTCCATAGTTAAAACAAAATAAATCAGACAGCGCCCATTCAGCTCAACCATTTTGAAGGGAATTGAATGATCCGACACACCCGCCACCATCAGCGAGACATTTAAGTGAGCATGACATAGTCTCAACCGCCAGGGCACATTCAAGTCAAGAAAAGACGTAGGTTTCCGGTGAATGATAGCTTTCTTGTACATCATCGTACTCACACAATATGGGCTATGCGATTATGTGATAATTAAAAGAGATTGAATCTATACAATGCAAAGATAGTTGTGCAATCTTCGGTAGCTTCAACAATATCATTTAATGCTATCAATTTATGCACCCCTATCCTTGTGGAGCAGGACCAGCATTGAGCCAAACATTTTATCAGCGATATAATCGCCCAATTTGTAATATGCTTACTTACATGGTGTGCGGTTAATGCATGTTTTAAATTTCGTCTCATTCAGTTCAAGAATACTTTGTGGAATTTTATTATAGCATCTCAACTCAGCAAACAGTACCCCATGAAAGATGAGTCTACTTTAGCAAGTCTATAGCCTGGCTGAACTAATTGGTCCCTATTTCTAGTACTACAATAATCCAAGCCGATGATGGTAAAATCCAGAAAAAACAATTCCAAGTCGAACATCTTGGCGATGTCTCTAGTAGGTATACAAGCAAGTGTAAAGGTAGGCAGGGTCGGAATCCGTAATAAACAAAGCAGTGGTCGTTGAAATGATAAAATAATTCGGTAAATCACTCAAAACGTTACGGAAAATACGAAACGAGTAGAGCAGAAAGAATTGGCAAGTGTCAATGTCGGTCCGCTGTCAAATGCGGTCACAGATAATATTGTAAATATCGCGACAGCGAAACCCTGGAGAGGAGCAGTCCTCGAATATTGGCGCCATTCGCCGCCATACTTATTGTCTTTCAGGCTCTTACCATTACATCGCCGTGCGATACGATTCTTCATTGTTGGTAGATAGGCAGATGGGTAGTTGAAATCACACACAACACTTTACTCAAACTCCAAAGGTTTACTAAGAAACTATTAGGTACAGGCACAATAAACATTCTGAGTCGAGCAGCCCGTTTGCAAATATTGTTAATAAGGAGAAGAACGGACAAAGAAACTCCTTACACTCTTTTAATAAAAAAACCATATTACATTTCTCATTTACACAAGCTTGTAATGTTCACTTCAAAAGCCATTATTATTTTCTTAATAATTCAATTGTTTTACTCATCGTAACATAACGAGACACCGCGTCTCCAACGCGTCTTTTTAGTGACTGGAAGTTACTAACTCACTCAGTACAGTAATTCATTACATCGTAAGTTCAGTAAAACTTGCAAACAATATCAGAATACTTCACACTTAATTATTGTAATAATTAAACAATACTAATATTCACAAATACTAAGGTGTTTAAGCGGGTCAGAGCCCATTCGTCCCCTAAGATTCGCACCCTGTGCCCACTCGTCCCCTGGAACTTTTGAGGGGCCCATTCGTCCCCTGAAGAATATTTATTTTGATTCATTCTTCTAATATAAGTACCCCTAATGTGCCCCTAATGTGTGTGTGTAGCCCTAATGTGTGGGGTTAGTTCTAGCTAAACTTGTTTAATTAATCTCTTAAATTGACACTCGAAGATCTATTTAAGTACTAGTTTATACAAAAGCCAATAGATGGCGCTTAACCCTTGTCAATTGAAAAATGATCTTCGCGGCAGGCTACGTGACACCACGCAGCGTAACACGACGCCGCCACTTCGTGTGTTCATAGTTTATAAGTTATATTTTGTATGTATTAGTGTATTTTTATGTTGTAATGTTATTTTGTGTATTTTATCTATGGGCCTTAAGATGTCTGAAAATAAAATGATTGATTGATTGTAAATAATTGTTAATGCCAACGGCCAAAGCAGAGATGGCAGGTTCATCAATATTATCATGGAATAGTTTATGAGTGTTATTAACTAGATTAAATCTTAGCAGATAGAGACTCCGGCGGCGACATATATAACATTACTGCTGTTCAAAAAATATATATTTATACAGTATGTTGGTTTAAACGAGGGACTTATTCAAACCCCCAATAGTCCATGCTTACATGATACTAATAAACATATGAACAAAAAGAAAACGCTATACATAACCGATAGATCCATACCAAAAACTTCGCCTAAGTTTCGCAACGTGTGCGCCATGCGCTTATCGCAGAACATGTGGGCGGGTCAATTACCTTTCTAAGTATAATCCATTATCCCTTCATACTTTAAATCTGGCATTGGACAGGCAAATATCTAGGTAACTAGGTACTGACCGAATGTTTGCAGTCGTTGATTGACACCTTGCGTAATAATTAACGGTTCCTCGCACAATATCACTAGATAACACTTAAGCACGAACCATAATCCCAATATTCTTCACTGGAATGATGATAAGACGAAAAATTTTTCGTTATTCAAGAACACGTTTACAGGACACTCTTAATATCGCGAAGTAAGCGGGGTTGTTTGTTAAATGCGATACGCGGAAACGCAATATTAGACATGCGGAAGTAACACGGCGCTCGCGCATACACTGAGGTCAGCGCGGGGTGGCGCGGGGGTGTGCCCTATCGGTGCATCGGGGACATTACAAAGGAAAGGGGCGGAGTTTGCGCACGGAGCTCAGGACCGGCACGTGTTTTGCCGCGTGACACCTACTTGCGCGTGTGACTGCATGTCGTATAGGTACCTCTAACTATTAAGCAAATATTTTAGTTTTGATTCTTATTTTAAAAATCTTCACATGGTATCGGCCATCTGCGACCCCATAAAGTTCCTATTTTATGAGCAGGCAAGTTGCCGTAATTAATGATGCAACGTCCTTTCCTTTTAAGAGTATTGAAAAAAAAAATTGCATAACTTGTAGCAACTTGTAAGGAACAGCAAACAAAAAACCCCGGCAGACGGGCGCAGGCAAAACTTGAAGAATTCCTTAGAAACGTTAATGCGATTTCTACGAGCGACTCATAATAGATAAGCACACGTGTTAGTAATATAAACTCTGGTCTGGCCAAATCCGGACGCACAATTAAAACAATTGAAAGATTCACAAAAAAAGGGCACCAGCGACTGAAGCGTGAGAATGGCGAGAAAGGCGGGGGACGAGGGCTAGCAGCAGGTAGGCTGAAGACAGTCGGCAAGTTAAATACATACGGGTTGAGAGCCTAGTTAGTTGAGACTAATCTAGTATGTGTGTGTGTTTGATGGTGAGCGACTGGGTGAGTCCTATTACAATAATTATCTTGGGCTGATGGTGTTATTAAAGTTCTTAAAACTAAACAGACACAGACATGTGTTGTTGAGGAGTTTGTTCCACTACTTCTTCTCCTCATCTCCGAGGCACTAGGAAGTGGTGAGGGTATGGGCGATTTGGGGGCTGTCTATAGACTTTCAATAGAGTAGATCTCCAACTCTATTGCAAAATGGTTCTTGAGTTTTGATTAATCAACTCTATCATCTGGTAATTCTTGAGTTATATATTGAATAACTCTAACTGGCAATTCAGCCAACTTGCGTTTTGAGTTTGATTCTCAATTCTATTATGGACAACCATATAGTGATTCGAGAATAATTGTTCTTATCTCTGACAATTAATGATTCGGTCAGGCTGACACAAGCACGTGTCTTGCAGATGCACTAGCTGTACAAAACGAGCACATGATCCATGGGGTGGGATTGGAATGGTTTGATACCACATTTATGTTATAACCAGTCTTAGG
Organism: Xestia ashworthii; assembly: GCA_950022955.1. Lineage (NCBI taxonomy): Eukaryota > Metazoa > Arthropoda > Insecta > Lepidoptera > Noctuidae > Xestia > Xestia ashworthii. The sequence continues at coordinate 11,093,410 of OX465570.1, read as the reverse complement.
ACTGTTAGGGACCATGACTACTGGTTAGCATGATGATTGACGTTCTGCCGCTGAAAAGCCGCCTTGTCACCAGTGACGGATTAACCTTTAATCAAATTAAGCAATTGCCTAGGGCATCACGTCTGGTGGGGCACCAGAAGAAGCACAAAAAAAAAACCGTCCTTATCATAATCTTAGGCATCACTCTCACTCTCACGTCACCAAAAAACACACCAAAAAAAGTTTCCAGGACTAATATGAAAATTCGCGCGTTTTAAGTTGAGATAGAGTCCTGCGGGGTTATGACCTAGAGTCAACCCCGCTCCCGCTTGCCCACTCGCTGCCCGCTAGTGCATTCGGCAATTAGAATGCACTGGAATTGCGATCAGCCCATCACAAATCACCCCTTCACCGCGGCCCCCCCGCCTGGCGCCCCCGCAAATCTGTGTCAATCAAATATTTTGTTTTTTGAGTAATTGTGCCGGCCGGTTTCTATGCATACGTAATACAATTAATTTCATAATTAATAAGTAAGGAAACGCAGCACTGAAAGGGGCCGCAAGAGCCGAAGCCTCCCGGGTTGCGGGACTGTTCGAAAGCGATACCGTGGCCCCGGAACAAGGAACATGGATGGGTTCTAGTCAGTAAAAGTCTGACACTTCCTCCCGCTCCGCCCAGAGTGGGTGAAGTTATTTGCTGATTTCCCATCCGAAAAAAAAGGAAATGCATCACACAGTAGATGACCTGCAAAACAGACTCTTCAATACCTTGAAGAACATTGTGGATTAGATTTTACAAAATGCAGAGGCCATAGTCTTATGACAATGCTTCAAAATATGTCTGGGCGTTACAATGGCATGCTGCAGAAGATTGTAGAGGCGAATCCGTTTGCAATATAATTATATCCCATGCGCAGCCCACTCTCTCAATTTAGTAGGTCGAAGCGCCGTGGATTGTTGCCTAGCAGTTGTAATTTTTTTTTCATTAGTCCAAAATCTATACATTTTTTTTTCTGGTTCAACCATAAGGTGGCGCATATTAAAAAATCATTTGGATAATGAAAGTGTTTTGAAATATTTACCATAAAAGGAAATGAGCAGCACAAGATAAAGTGACATCAGCTATTTACAAACATTTAATAAAATTATAGATGCATTAGACGTCATTTCTTTGGATGACCTGCAAAAAGGAGAAACCATGAAACCAGAAGAGAAGCAGCTAATTTGTTAAATAAACTACAGGAATTGGAGTTCGTACTCATGTTGGTCATGTGGGACGAAATTTTGCAAACCTTCCGAAAAGTCCGATAAGTCAGCAAGGTATTACAAGACCCACATGTTACTCTAGTGACTTAGCTAATCTCTACAAATCACTCGTGGTATTTTTTTATAATTTGCGACTTCATTCTTTAGAAGCCCGCGCAATAGAAAATCTACCAGATGTGGAATACAAAGACACCTGTCAAAGACGAAGAAAGAAAAAAAAATGAAAAAAGGACTAAGATGAGAGAGAGTGGGATGGTGGGGTGGTGTGGGTGGTGGGAGTGGGATGAGTATTTTGGTGTGTACATAAATAAATAAATAAATGATACAAGAAAGGCCGATAAAAACGTTAGACGTTAATACTATCATTCGTGAATTCAATGCCCGGAAAAGCCGCAAGGCGCATTTCGATAATTTTTTGGTTTTTATTTTTGTCGCACTACTCCACTTCTAAGGTACGTTACATCCCATCATCTTATTTTACAAAAAAACTAATGTTTTTAGGCGGTAAAGGTTTAATGACCGATTCTAGTTGATATACGGATAGGGGGGCCCACAGGCGTGGATTGCTTAGGGCATCAAATAGTCTTAATCCGTCACTGCTTGTCACGTTCACCAGTTCGAAAGAACTGCTAGGGACAATGCTCACTACGAGCATGATGTCGACGTTTGCCACTGAGAAGCCGCCTGCGTCACTTAAATATGGAAGTGTTACTCTGAGTACAATATGTGAAGATGTGAAGTATCGTGTGAGTCACGACTGACCAATTACCTATTACGCTAGCGTAAGGGTTATTAACAAAAACTATTGGTTGCCATATGAATAAACTTAGCATCTCCTAGTTATGTTTTACACTTTTGAAACCACTATCAATACATTTCAATAATTATGAATTCCATAGTCTGATTTACTATATCTTTCAATCCTTTCCTTGATCTAATATTGATTCGAGGCATTGGACTGCTATATGTTAAGGAATTCATTTATCACAGTCAGGGGAGGGTAACCAGCCAGGTGACGAGTCCTACCGGATCGCGCGGGGCGGGGCACGATCCCTTCTCCTTAGGGAGATGCTGACTATAAATACTAATAAATAGCATGATTTAGGAAAAACGAAAATTTTATCAGCCTAGGGTAATTTAGGAACAGTCACACGCGCTCAGTGTCCATGAGTAATGTATAAAAATTAGACAATTATGTCAAAAATTAAGGTTATAGGTTTTTTACATATTTGGATTGAGAATCGAATACTGAATACCTTCCCTCAATATGTCCCTCGTTTAACCTAACACGCTGTATATATGATTCGAGACGAAATCGATAATAACTATGGTTTTTCAGTTATTAAGACGCCTGCGGAGCATGCGTCGTTCATACAAACGTAATATCAAAATAATTTGTAAATTAAACATATTCCTAAGGTAGTGTGTATTTATTTCGATTAAATTACAAAATATCTAGGTTCCCAAATATATATTTTGATTGGACACTGATTTTAACAAGAGTTATAAGAAAAATAAGTTTTCTATAGAAAATTTAAATTCCTCATATCTCGTCTTTGCATCACTATTCTCTCATAAAACATATTTGGGAACATAGATATTCTGTGATTCAATCGAAATAAATACAGACTACCTCAAGAATATGTTTGATTTACAAATAATTTTGGTATTACGTTTGTATGAAATACGCATCCTCCGCCGGCCCCTTAAGTCTAATAATGAAAACTAGTGAAGAGCCAGATGTTACATTGACCTTATTTCCAGGTGTATTTATTGAAGGCAACAGTATCAGAAAGAAATTACGACCATTGGTTGTGTGGAGGTGCTATAGTATCCAAAAGCTTTGTACTAACATCAGCAGCTTGCCTTGAAGATGTACAGTACATATATGTGGTATCAGGAATGAAGCAATACTTCAATAGTGAGACTATAAAAAAACATGAATGTGACGAAATGAAAAGGAAAGTGATATACACTTGTATTCCAATTTGTAAGTAAGTACTATGCTAACGGGTGCGTACCATTTGATATAATAACAAAAGCCCTAATGACGACATGACCTAATTTCGTTTAATATACTTTTTTATTATAACTATGATATGATAAAAATAACGATTGATATAATTTCAGTATGCCTAATTTTATATGGCTTAATTAACATTTTCTATAATGCACATTTGAACTAATATTCAGTTAGTGTAATACTCAGTTGGTAAAATGTTAAAAATAGTAACGTTAATTTTAAGTTAATTAATATCATTTTGAAACGCCTACTTTGTTTTGTATATTTTTGCAAAAACTGATTGGAGTGACCGGTCACCGTTTGTAACGCTGACCGGTAAGTTCACCAAAAATTACATTTAAACTTTTTACCAGACGAGCAACGTTTGGCAAAAACATTATTTGTCATATCATCATTATGCAACAACACCAAATAATTCACTTAGCAAAATAATTATTATATCAGTCTCTGACAGTTGGAGGCGACATCTGGCGGTAGCCGATGCGCAGTTGTAGTATTAAATCGATATCAATTAATCTTAACATGTTGACTGGAAACCATCGAACTAATATCGTATAGATCAATCCTTAATAATTTTCTGCTTTAATTTTAAATACTTGTCTTTTATCCATAACCGGAAGAGAAATTATTTTTTTATTATAGACCTTCTTCTAGAATCTTCGAGTAGCACACAGTCCAATTTAATCTGTGGTTTGACTGTGGGAATCCTTATCTAATCTGTGGTTTGTCGAGGACTTAGTGTGGCCAGGTTATGGATTCTCGGTTCGCCGTGGAAATCAAAAGGAACGATTTCTTCACTCGAGTCAAATCTTGGTGTTAGAATGTTCGATTCTACGCCAGGACAGGGGGCTGTTGATCGAAACGTCCGCTGTACGCGGAGCCCTACCAAATCTACCCTGTCTACAATACAATGAATGTAAATCAACTTACCTGGTGCCGGTGGGCTAAAGGGGATGACCAGTCCTTGATTGATCAATTACACACATCCACACATTTACATACATCCTTGCAGACCTGGCTTGAAGCCAGGTCTGCAAGGATGTATGTAAATGTGTGTGTAAATGTAAAGTAATGCGTGGTCGAGTGACTTGCCAGATCCGACTGTGTTTCAACAGACGCTGCCCAGGCAACGTATAACAGGTCGGGATGAAGCACAATAATAGTTCAAACGGCACCAGAACAACACTTTTCACAATTATTGTCAAATTATAATGTTCAACTTAATCTCACACGCGTGGCTGACGCAACCTCAAACTCGGCGCGGACGATTGGTAAATAAGCTAAGGTTTTGCTCAAAAGGCGGTGCTTAGTTCAATCAAAACTGAATCTCAACCAAAATCTTGCAAACAAAAGGGATTCAAAAGGATTTCTCAATTATATCAATCAAACAACAAAAAATCAATGTGATCTCGTAAGTAAGCAAAAACCAAGTTAGCAGCGTCAAGCCATGACAGTTGACGTAACAGTGACAGTCCAAACGTCAAACAAACTGTCAGATGCTCGGACGACAAGGGATGCGTTTCGGAAACACGCATGGTACGAAACATAGAAATAGGAAATATGGAGTTTGGTAGATTGGATCTCGATAATTGTTATTGTGTCAGAGTGTAAAAGTCATGTTAGACAGTTGTTAGGGATTTTCAGGAGTTAAACATTGTGGTGTAGTGATTCCGTCTTCAGTGCCCCTATGAGTTTTACCTGAAGCCGGGGAGATTTTCTAGGTGCTCCATCTAATTCCGGTTTGAAATTTGACAACGAAATGGAAAGGGAATTGGCAGCCATTTGCGATTGATCACGCTTATCGACAAGCCTAAACCTTTTCCCAAGTTTTATAAAGACTCATGGTATAAAGGATTCGCCGATCGATTGGGCGGACCCATTCTCCAGTCGGTCGAATCTGCAAGATTCAAGTGTTTTCAGCAATAATCAACCGAGAGGCAGCTTGAGAAATTCGTATCTCCGCCCGGAACCAGATACACAGGAGGCTTCGAGTAGACCCGTTCCTCGGGTCTACTCGAAGCCTCCTGTGGAGACGACCGTGCGGTGGCAGAGTCCGCCTAGCGATAGCGCGGGCGGGATGGTTTTTTTTTTAATGTATTTTCTTCACCTTTCAACTTATCTTTCCACTGGTTTGTATGGGAACCAGTGTGTAACTCCGGTCCGGTATTATGAAGATTTGAAGCCGGTCTAAAACGAAAATTAATTAAATAAAGGACCCCGGGGTCGACGCCTACGATTAACTGGAAGGAAATTTGACACCTTTGTCGGCTCAGGGATCCGGGACTCTTCAAGTCCCTGGCGCCCATTTAGTACTAATTATTTTGTATCAAACTGGAAGGTTGCACCTGGATATTTATTAAGAACCAATTTTATAATTTAACGTAGAAATAAGGAACATACTGGCGTTATCTCCAACCCCCCACAACCATAGTTTTACCGACTGAAGTTAGTGCTGGCTGGCATTAATCTATACTTTCTTTACCTATTTTTTATTAGCCTTAATTATTTCTAATTGTAAGTTATGTTTGTATGGTTACAGTTATAAAACTTCATTAAACTAAAGTTATTTGGAACCGTTTGTTGTTTCCTTGCTTTCCAATCCTTGCATCCGGGATTTTGTTCCTTGGTCACTATAGGGACAAAATCGCTAATGTAACAAATGTTATCGGTCATTCTCCAATTTGGCGTTTTTTGTCTAATTACCGTAACCATTTTAATTTTTCACTAGTTTGACTTACCTATACACATTAAAATAATTATGAAAGAACTCTAAGATACGAATTCAATAATGAATGTGGCGTGCAACAATTAATAGTGGTTTTCTAGTTAAAAAGACTTATAAAATTTATGAGCATGGTAATCAGAAAAAATATATATTTAATGCAATGGTAATTAGAAAATATCATCAAGTCTATTATAAAATGAGATATAATGAAATGATAATAAAACATTACAACGTACGGAGGCCAAAGTATTGTCTGCATTTACATGATCAACTTGGGTGTAACTTAACAAATCAAGTATTAAAATAAGTACAACGGTAATTAGAAAAGTTTTTAACCAAGGCTACGGTAATTATATACTCAGGTGCTTAATTGGCGTTACACTAAATGTTGGAGACATGCAACTGCTGATGGGCCGCGGCACACACTGAGGAGACGCGACGCGTACGGTAGTGATGTGCCAAATACAGTTAATTAGGGATGTGCACCCGAGAACAGAAAATGTCACGGCAATTATAACTTACGATTGGACATGCGGTTACTTAATGATAATTATTTATAGGCTGGTTATATTGAGTGGATATTTTGTTATGAGATACACGTTGCTTAATACCGTTTAAAGCGTTGAATGGATCAAAGTAAATCTGTACGTTATAAAAATTACAAGCAAGTTTTAACATTACGTTGGTGTGCGGACACGCCACGGTAATTAGAGCAGAGGTTCTTTGAACATAAAATCAATTAATTTAGTCTTAACTACTTAAAACAGAAGCCAATGTTTTTGTTTACAGCTAGATACGGATGCTATCTAACATATTAACAAAAATGCATGATTGAATATGTTATTATTACGGATTATGCAAGCCCGGACACGAAAAACATGTTAATTGGAGAATGGCCGTTATTTGATAAAGTATTATTTGACAAACAATTCTTATTTTTGAAATTATGCTTTTCCGCGATTTTTTTTTGTCTTTCCGTTGCTCTGGACTTTTCCCAAAAAAAGAGAAAATAAAACAATTTTGTTATCTATAAGCACTAGTAGCAGTAAAACGAACTCCAAGTTATCTTTTATGCCCTCACTAAAGTGTAATTTAAGCCCACGTAGGCGCGGAGGGACGATGCAGCCGGCGAGCTGAGGAGCAGGTGCCTTTAGGCTCTCAGCCTTCTCGGTGGCCGGCTGAAGCCAGCCAGCCTCAGCGGCAGTGAGCGTTAAAACCTGCGACAATAAGCTCGCGTGGATCGCCGCGCCGGAGCCCCGCAGCGCTAGAGCTGTGACAGAAACCATGCCTGCTGCATGTTGCAGTATACAAGATACTGCATGCATGCCGCTTGCTTGCTCCATGCTTGCTGCATGCTATTTGCCTGCTCCATGCTTGCTGCGTGCTACTTGCCTGGTTCTTGCTTGCTGCATGCATGGGGTATGCCCCTCTATCGTTGGTGAATTATTTCGATTAGATGAGGTTCAGTACGAAGTTTTTGGCTGAAAATGAGCAAATACGAAAATTATGTCAAGTGAACATTAGGTCAACTGAACGTTATAAAAAAGAGCATTATACATATTGAAAATTGTTTGACTACTTAATGTTTATTAGAACAAAAGTAGTTGATATGAAATGTAACATTTGATAACTCAAATCAATCATATTCTTAAGGTATTTATTTCGATTGGATTACAGAATATCTATATTCCCAAATATATATTTTGAAAGGACAATGATATAAAGACGAGATATGAGAAATTTTAATTTTCTATAAAAAACTTATTTTCTCATAACTCTTGTTTAAATCAGTGTCCATTCAAAATGTACATATATTTGGGAACGTAGATATTCTGTGATACAGTCGAAATAAATACACACTACATTCAGAATATGTTTGATTTATAAATGATTTTGGTATAACGTTTGTATGAACGACGCATGCTCCACAGGCCTCTTAAGTTTACATCATTATAGTCAACTCGTTGTTACAACCTAGATGTTGCGTCAGGGCCCGTCGTAGATAGGACAATATTTAAACATAAACGTAACAAGTAAGTCCATAAAAATGTAGTAAGTCCCTGCAAGTAATAATAATTTCACTGGACACACAGCGCCATTTAGTGCCACACTAAGCAAGGCTTGTATCGTAGGCACCAGATAGTTGATATTCTACATATATACTTTTTGTTTGTAAATACATACTAATTATACATAAAAACAACCATGATTCGGGAAACAAATGTCCATGCTCTTCACACAAATATTTCCTCCTATCGGGATTCGAACGCAGGACCCTAAAAACGTAAGGCAGCCTTACTACCGCTACGCCATTCGGGTCGTGCTATTCCAAAAGAGTCTTGCGATCTTTTTTTTTTTTTTTTATAGTTTTTTTACTCCCACAGCACAAAATTTTGAGTGCGTTACTTTGAGACCTATGTGACTTTTCACCCTAAAAAGAAGTCGTTTCCCAGCAATACTTTTTTTCGCAGAGTTATACTTAGTTTGATGTCAGCTTCTTGAAGGATTGGTTTACACCTTGTATGTTTGTATTGTATGCCTTTGAATTATTCTCGATTAATAAATTTCATTTCAGCTTATGAATTTAACTTCGATGCAGTAGAAAAATGGTCGCAAATAGACATAGCTTTGGCAAAAGTAGAAAGACCATTCAACTTTAACGACGCAACTTATGATACGAATTGCGATTATAGACCAAATTTAATACCTATTAACTTTGATCCTAAATATCAGGCCCCAGAAACTGATTGTATGGCGATGGGGTGGGGACATTCAGAAAAATGGCGGAAGGTAATATTATAATATTGTGCAAGTTTTAATTATAATATGTTTGTATCCATGTACCTACTTACAGCAATGGTTAGCTACAATATCAGCGAGTAACATAGAGTATATTTTATCCCCGTATTCCCCACGAAACCACGTGGCGTCCGCTAGTTCAATAATGTGTGGAGAAACATATTTAAATTTATTTATTATTTATTTATTTATTACCACCAATTATACCATCCTTACAGACTATTCCAATACGATGTTATAAGAGTGTGAGTGTGAGTGTGTGTGTGTTGTGTTGTTGTGAGTGTTTGTTGAATGTCCCTTCATATCCCAATACAAATGCAGTATCCTCTGTCCCAGAAGGATGTTGCACCCGATGGACACAACTTCATGTAGTTAGAGCAAAGAGAAAATCTGCATGTACCTTGTTCATGCATGTTTAATAATTTTGTTTCATCTTTTCGAATAAATTCCAATTTATTCCAATTTTGTTACCAGCACCAATTTTTTTAATACAATCATTATTTTTAAAATTAATATTGTTTTGAATTCATTTGTTGATAAAATTTTTAATGCTGATTTTTTCTAATTCTATTTTTAGTGCTTTTGTAATGAAATGTTTAATTATCACTATTGAACTTAATTGTAAGTAACATAATTTTTTCACCTGTTGCTGCATATAACATGCCCAATTGTAACTTCAATGGAAGCAGTCACTGGCTCCTGAAATGCATGTACTCTAACCTAGCTCTGGAGCCAGGGTCTCACATTTGTCTGTAACCTGTTTTTATGCTAATAAAGAAATTTATAATTAAGAGAGAAATTTATATTTAAAATAGGTAGGCTGGTACTTTTTACCAAATATGTAGGAATGATATTCCATGCTTATTAAATTTTATAGGTACCGGGTAAAACGGGGTGAATAGAAATGCAGGGGTGAATGGAAACAAAACTTTAAAAGCGATTTTATCGCTGAACTTATATTGTAAATTGCCAACAAGGTACCTTTATAATTAAGTATAATTTAGTTAACACAATAGAGTACTTGTTGGTACCGTATCATGTGAATTCAACATTAAAATCCATTCCAGTTTTGTTTCTATTCACCCCTGCATTTCTATTCACCCCATTTTACGGTAACAGAAATTAATATGCTTTTCACACAAAAATATATGCAGTTACAAAATATGTAGTAGACAGACTGAATTGACATAACTCATATTTTTCTAAAAGCGACAATATTTCGTTTGGAGAACTGATTAACTTAATTTTTAGAAGTCCAATTGATTTATCTTTTCATCTTATTTTTCAATTACTAATTAAACCCGAGGATGCTGTGACTGTGAACTTGTGTTGCAAACTAAATGAAGAAAAAATGGTAGTTTGGATGGTAGCTTCTCTTTTGTGTGTATGACTTACGGCGTCTGTGGTGTTTAAATGCCTTCCGACTAGAACTAGAGGGCAGTGCGGGTTGTACCTACCGCTCCCTACAACAGCACATTTAGCTTTGTGCCATGATGTAACATTGTGAGTAATCAGATCGTAGTTCGTATGGTAGTAAAGATGTCGTCACAGTACTCCAAATGTACCGTGCAATATTCACAACTCCGGTGGCCTACAATGACATCTAATAGCAGTATTGTTTTAATATATTATAACTTCAGCGTGATAATGAGATAGAGCTAGGCGTCCTCTATAGCTCCTTCTTTCTCGCACACCGAAGTAATATTAAAGAATTAATTTTTTTTTGCAGCTCAAGGATAAGCGTGATTACAATTCAGATGAGTTAAAGTATACACCCACACTTGTTATGGACAAGGAATTATGCAAAAGTGAATTTAAATATTATCCAGAAATGATTAAAGTTATACAACGATATATGATATGTACTAACGGTACGGGGAAGATAGATGACAAAGGAGACCCTTTTGAAGATTTGACACCAATTGATCAGCGAGACGGCTGTCCTGAGAGGAGAATGGATCAGCAAAATACATCTGTAAGTACAAGTTGTTTCGATCTGGCCTTATAGGTCACTAAATATCAGACGATTCACTGTTTAAGGTTCCGTACCCGAAGGGGAAGCAAAGGGACCCTATTACTAAGCCTCCGTTGTCCGTTCCTCTGTCTGTCAGCGGGCTGTATCTCATGATCCGTAATAGGTAGACAGTTGAAATTTTCACACACTATAATTCTGTTGCCGCTATAACAACAAAAATATAATCATTAATAAAAGGGGGCTCCGCTACTACCTTGATACGGTACCATTCATGCGCGAGTTCGACACGCAGGGATCCCTTCTTTTTGCATAATGTTCTTTTTTCCCTAATATACTTTGGCATAACGTTTTGGGCATAAATTTTGTTTTGCCATAATAATACTTTGCCATTTTTGTTTTCGCATACAGTTTACGTCGGCATGATTATCTTATAGGCTAATTTGTTTTGGCATAAATGTAATTCGCATAATGTTACTAGGCATACAATTAACAGAAATAGCGAAATCAAAGTGGAGTTATTTTTACGTATTTATTTTGGTTCTCTAACGTGTTACCTAACTTTTTTATCCATAATCTAAAGTGTCATCATTTTTTTTGTCCTAATCATCATTTGTCCGAATGATAACTTACCCGAATTTTTTATCACATAATATACATGCCATAAAATTTAAATTCCTAAATACAATGTGTGCTAAACCCATTTGTCATTAATATTACAATCAATAATTTACAAAATACTTAAAACTGTTTTCAATAATAGTTATACATCCTTAAGGGGCCGGCGGAGCATGCGTCGTTCATACAAACGTAATACCAAAATAATTTGTAAATCAAACATATTCCTAAGGTAGTGTGTATTTATTTCGATTGGATAACAGAATATCTATGTTCCCAAATATATATTTTGAAAGGACAATGATATTTAGACGAGATATGAGGAATTTAAAATTTCCATAGAAAACTTATTTTTCTCATAACTCTTGTTTAAATCAGTTTCCATTCAAAATATATATTTGGGAACATAGATATTTTATAATACAATCGAAATATATACACAGTACCTTAAGAATATGTTTATTTTTTATATTATTTTGGTATTACGTTTGTATGAAAAACGCATGCTCCGCCGGCCCCTTAATTCAAATTATTTAATGTTATCAAAACATTAAATAATTTGACGACACATGTTTATAAAATATTGCTCCGCTGCGGGGCTCCGGCGGTCCCACGCGAGCTTATCGTCGCAGATGTGTTAAACGCTCACCACTGCAGCTTCGGCTTGCTCAGCCGCGGCGGCGAGTGTTTTGTTAATGTCGACTGAATGTGCAGTGAAACAAAACTGAACATTCACTCAAATCAAGTCTGATATCAGTTCAAGTTATTTCAATTATTTAATCATCATCTGCGTAGCCTTTTCCCAAGTATTTCGGGTTCGGAATAACAGTATTCTACATGGAGCGACTGCCTATCTGACCTCCACAAACCAGTTGGTACTTGGTAATACGATATCCCTGTAAGACTGGTTGCCAGACTTTCGAGCCACTAACAACTTGTAACGAACAACAAATGACAAGCCGGACAAACAGTTTATCGCGCTTTTCGAGGCGCGAAGGAAATTCGATATACAATGTAATGGGTGGTGACTCATCCATGATGGGTATATGAGTAGAGGAAAATCAAAGAAACGATGGATAGACTGTGTTAAAAATGATATGGCTCGAAAAGAAATGTCAAAAAATTGAGGAATTTGGAAGAGGAAGACTTGCTGCGCCGACCCCAAATACATTGGGATAAGGGCAAGAGAATGATGATGGTCATCCATCCACTGACCAACCTAGACAAGGGCATCTTAACCTGGAGATTGACCCCGAGCGGCTGTTCTCATTGAACCACGAGTTCTTTTATTTCAATTATTTCAAATCTAAAATATTGTATTTGGCATACAATTAACGAACCACCAGATTTAACAAAATGTAACAGCAAAAAAAAAACACTGGATTGCCAAAATTAGTAAATCTTCACCAAAATTGATCCCCATTTTATCGTGAAATTAGAAACGAAATTTGATTTTTTTGGTTAATGAACACCACAAATTGAACTGCATCCGAGCCGAGGGAGACCCGGCTGACGACGGAGCCCCGCCTCACGGGGCTCCTACTTCTGAATGGTTTATAAAAAAATAACCACGAAGGGTCTACACCCTGCCTCGACCATACCCTTAGAACCTAATCTATCCGTGTCGGGGTGCCCAAAGTCGGCCTAGGCAAAACTAGTTTGTCATCAACCACCTCGGATATGATGATTGATATTTTAGGTGATAGATGTTAGTGGTCACAAAGTTTTTGGTGGTCATGATATTTTCCCCCATTTTATTTTACCCACTAGTTGTGTAAACTGCGAATAAATTATATGTATTAGTCTTTTTTAGTGCAATGTAGAGGAGGATGACAATCTAGATTTCATGAATATGCGACGAGCGGTCCCGGAGACAAACGAAACATATCATTATAATTATACCATGAGTGATTATATAAAAGACGCTCGCAATAAAACTTTCAATCGAACCCGAAGAAATGGGATTTGTCAGGTACGAACAGTTTTACTACTGATTGTAACTTTTTTCGTTTTGATAGTAACGTTGGACGTGTTGCAGAATGAAAATATTATTTATTTTTGATTTTCATTAACTCGTCTCAAATGGGCCGTGGGCGTGTGCGACGAGTTGCTGATTACTCGTTTTTTTATCATACAAACACCGGCAAAATTAGGGGAACACAAAAAAAAAGAGAATGTTTTTTAGATTGAATGTACGTACTTATTTTGTTTTACTTATTTTGACTGTTTGTTTATTTTATAAAAGAAACCACAAAATGTCTGGTTGTTAAATTTTATTTATTACATATACGTTTTAGAAATTAACGTGCTAACTCACTGTCCGTTCACTAACACGTTCGTTACGCACTTCTTCCAAAACATTTTGGGTCTGAACAGCCATTTCTTAAAGTTTCCGCCCTTATGAATATCGTCTAGTCTTTAGTCTAGTCTGTGTACGTAAGATCCTGTTTCTCTATCTCGTTCCACATTGATGGTGGATCACGAGTACTGAAACACCCGTTCGACTGACTGTTAAAAAAAGGACATTTTGTGTTCCCCTAATTTTACCGGTGTGTGTAGCACGTGGACCTTTTGAAAAGACACAGACATACGTAATGGTAACATATACAAATACAAAATAAAAATCTCGATGGTCCCTACTTCCTAGGCCTACATTGAAGGCCACGTACTGTTTCTAAAACAGAACAGGATTGGTAATTTAGTAAAAAGCATAAAAAAAATACTGACTTTGCAACTTCTTTCCCACTTGTCATTTGCGGAACGCCAGACCGTACTCAGGCCCCCAGACTTTCCGCCAAACCGGCCAAGAGCGTGTCGGGCCACGCTCAGTGTAGGGTTCCGTCGTTTCCCGTCCGTCACAATAAGTGTTCAATCCATTCCGATTTTAATAATTATTTTTTTGTTTGAAAAAAGATACGTTCAGTATAATAAAATATATAAACGAAGTTAAAAAAAAATGCTTGCATATACGATTATACTACAAACTTAGTCCAGAGATTATTTTGTACAACTTTTTGTCTTTTTTGTTCAAAAACTTGTTTCCTTCCAAGTTCAAAATAATTTTCCGAGAAAGTCCTTATAAAGTTCTACTTTTCAATTTTTTTCATATTTTCTAAACTTATGGTTCAAAAGTTAGAGGGGGGACACATTGTTTTTTACTTTTGGAGCGATTATTTCCGAAATTATTGACATTATCAAAAAATGATTGTAGTAAACCCCTATTCATTTTTAAATACCTTTCCAACAATATATCACACGATAGGGTTGAAATTAAAAAAAAAATCACTTCCCACTTTACATATAGGGGGGCCTACCCTAATAAAACATTTTTTTCCAATTTTTATTTTACCACTTTGTCGGCGTGATTGATACACATATTGGTACCAAATTTCAGCTTTCTAGTGCTAACGGTTACAGAGATTAAGCGAGGACGGACAGACGGACAGACAGACATGGCGAAACTATAAGTATTTTTTGTAAATCGATCGAAACCACTCTTTTCGCACTATTTGGCCCAAAGTGACTGACGTAACAACCATTTTGTAGTGCAAGCTGATTTGAACTTTATTCTAACAGCGTTTCAAACGAACTTAGAACCACCGCAAAGAGAGCTGCTAATTTAGCTCATCTAGTCGCCTTAAGAAATGTAAAATTTAAACAAATTAATAAGATACGGTTTTTAGTTGCAGCCGTTTAGTTCGTAAGTGGAAATTAGGGTTAATCTCTCTCTTAGCTGTCACCAAGTCTGAATTTGTGCCCGGTTGATGAAATTAGGCTAGTTTCCACCATTAATAAATTACAAATCTAGTTAGAGTATTGGAAAATAATGGACACGTATTTTTTGTTTTTGTTAATCAATGAATATTGACATAGATAAAACGCATCAAAACTCGGGAGTGGGGGCTCGTGACGTCACAACACACTAAAACTTAAAGCACGGCGTGACGTATGGAGAATTTTAAAAGCGTTTTTCGTAACAAAAGAAAAAATATGCGTCAAATATTTTTTGATAATCTACCTGATGATAAGATTTTTTTAGCACACAAGCCTACATATTGGCTTTACCTCTATAACATTTACAAGAGACTTCAATATAACTGGTGACATGTTAGTGTACCTACTGTACACCTCTGCTCAAGCCTTCGGTGATTACAAGCGTGATGTTATGTATAATTTTATTTTAATCCTCAGAACGACCACGGAGGTCCATTGGTCACTTGGGTGGGAACTACCGAAGTTCTTATCGGCGTTGCTTCGGTATTTAAAATAGATAAAAATAATAACTGCATTGGACCCTTCTTGCATACCAGTACGCAGAGTACCTATGATTTTATAACTTGCATTTTAAATACAAATAATTCAAGGTGAGCGTGCTCTATTATAAACTGTGAAGAACAATCTTTTCACAGCTATTAAATTGTTAACTTATGGTTTGGGGGAATCTACAAACTTTAGGTTAGCTAATGGTAAGAGGGAAATAATTGGTGCTGCGATTGTCATACAAATGTACTCCCCCTTTTCTCTTCTTGAATAATGCCTAATAGCAGTAAAATAATTCGCAGGACAGCGGCGGCGGAATTCTTCTTGTTAACGTTGAACCAATTTTTTTAAATCAAGTATTCAAATGACCACTTATCTAGGTTTTCTATCCCTACAAACGTTATTTGGATCGTTCATGCAGCTTTGGTCCCGTTTGAAATATTTTATGGTACATTATAAAACAAACTCAAAAACTACTGAACCGATTTTCATGGTGGTTTAACAAACGGTTAGAGTGGTTCTCTAGGAAGGTTTTAGTATATAATTTGTTCGCGGGCAAAGCCGCGGGCATCAGCTAGTGTCAAATATAACAACCCCGAACACTACACCATATTTTCTACCTTTGATAAATTGAAGTGTTGTTTTGTAGGAGAAGTCCACTATGCGACAGTCCGCCAAACGTAAGGGGCTTTGATATGATTGAAAATCACATATCCTGGAAGGACCATCCAGAAGGGTAATTTTTATAAATTCCATGATCTAAAGTGAAATGTGGAAAAGTAATGCCTAGCCTATTGAAAGTCATCATAGCAAGACGAAACGCTTTGAATACAATTACCATTTTCCCACTTAAAATACTTCAGTGTGCGTAAGGGATGAAGCTATAAAGGACGTCTAGTTTCATCTCTTTCTCACATCATCATCATCATCATCGTCATCTGCCTGGCCTTCCAGTTTAACCGGACGCAGTTAAATACTCGTACCAGTATTTTACATGGAGCGACTGTCGATCTGACCCAGCAAAACTCAATCCAGTTAGTATTGGGTAATACGATACCCGTTGGCAAGAATGGTTGTCAGATTTTTGGGTGACTACATAGGTGTACAAATGACAGCCGGGATCACTGGCTGAATGTACTTTCCGAGGCATCGAAGATACGCGGTATGTAATAGGTGGTCATCCATCCACGGACCAACCCAGGCAAGCACGGTTTAACTTGAAGATTGAACGGAGTGGCTGCTATAATTTAGCCACGAGGTCCTGTCCATCTCGCTCCTCTTTCTTACAATGAAGTAAGATTTTGAAATAACTGTACGGTGAGCTGCGTCAATTGAGTACCCCAGTTGCGTACCCCAGTACCACGGGTTCAAACGTAGGCCTTCAAAGCTAGTACCACATCACGAAGCTGGCTGTACGTTCCCTATTTGTATGATAAATACTTTTCGATGCTTACTCTTCTCTGAAGGTGGCAACAAACTATTAAAAAATATATATTAACTGAATATTAACATCTACATTAGCTGAAGCGTTTCTTAAAGAAAACTTTACTGCGGACATACCAAACTTAAAATTTAAACCAAAATGTGTTGCTACATTATAAACACGTTCAAAAGTCTCAACATAAAAATACTGAAGACTTATATATGTCGGGTTTGTCAGGATTTATTTCGTTAGGCTCGAACATTATGTGGGCAGAAGACGGGTTTCGTGCTATGAAAACTCACTGGATGCGAAACACTGTTTATTGTCAGGTGCACGGTTCGCGTTGGTTGTTTCCATGGAGAAGAACCGTCAAGAAACTCCATGGTTACTCTTTTCAAACATATCTACACTGAGTAAACTAACAAATTACTTGAAATTACACTTTCACACTATA
Organism: Xestia ashworthii; assembly: GCA_950022955.1. Taxonomy (NCBI): domain Eukaryota; kingdom Metazoa; phylum Arthropoda; class Insecta; order Lepidoptera; family Noctuidae; genus Xestia; species Xestia ashworthii. The sequence goes on along the minus strand of OX465570.1, from coordinate 11,075,892 downwards.
ACACTGGGCAACACTGGGCACAATGAATCGGATACAGTTTCAAGACGTCTGAACTCCGCTGCGATCCGACCCAAAATCTCGTCCTCGCGGTGAGCTGTTAACGTCAGGACTCTGTAGGAGCACGCCATGGCGGGGGTAGACTGGTCTCTAGGTCGCGTGATGTCACCACTGGCGCGCTTTGATTCATTCCCGTGTCCATTCCAATGACCGGATCCGACATAAAGATATCTGTCAAGGTTCTTGGAGATATTATTGAGTCAATCGCTCCTATCCTAACAGAAATATTCAATCAATGTTTGGATAGCTGCAAGTTTCCTGATCTAATGAAACATAGTAAAGTAGTACCAATTTTAAGATAGGGTTGTAAGAGTGATCTCTCTAATTATGGACCTATAATTATGCTTCCAGCATTAAGGAAAATATATGAAAAAATGATGCTGGACCAGATGTTGTCTCACTTTAACTCAAATGGGATTCTGCTGATGCCATTGGCATTTTCTGTGATCTCTAAAGCGTTCGACTGCGTCGACCACAACACACTGATCTGTAAATTACACCACTACGGAATTTGTGGTCAAGTTGCTGATCTTGTTATTTCTTACTTATCAAACAGGCAACAAAATGTAAATGTAAATGGGGCGACGTCCTCCGGGTTTCTAGTCAAGATAGGCGTGCCCCAAGGTTCAATACCCGGTCTTTTCCTTTTCTATTTCGAATCGACCAACGTGAACCGTGCACCTTTTTCGACGTTTTATAAGAGTCTAGGCCTATGTGAAATAAAATATTTTGATTATATTTTTTTTTCAGTCCAGCAGAAAATGAATTGCGTGAAGAAACCCAAAACTGATGTCATAAAGGAGGAATCAATCATGAGGTTTCTGTTCATTCTATAACAAGGAACAGAAAGTCTCATATTTTAATTAAAATATATCGTTAGCTTTGTTTAAGTTCGTTTATTCATTTTTTTTTTCCTATTTGTTTTTTACATTCCATATAAATATTCCTAAATAAAAAAAAAACAGAGTTCAAGGTCCCAGTCAGGGCTCCAGACAGAGAAACTCCCTAATAAGCCCTTGATCCAGCTGCCTAACCAGAGCCTCCTCAGGTATTGGTCGAGGCTCTTGGCAATTAAACTATCGGCTGAAACTACTATAAGCACAATTGGTAGAGAAACGCGCTAGCACTATGACTCTGGGACTGGAGAGACCGCAGAAATCGCAAAACACGCTTTTGGTTTTAGTTCTGATTTTTAAGTCAACATTCGACAGTAGCTGTGGCCATTTCTTCAATCTCCTCTGGATCTCAGGTCAATTTTCATCGACAAAAACAATGTTATCAGCAAACAGCATGCACCAAGGTACCTCTCCCTGCAAGTCCTGCAAGTTAAAGCGTCCATAATCATCAGAAGCGGTAAGGACTCAAGCCGACCCTTGATGCAACATACAGCCATACTGAACGCGTCGTTGTTGCCAGTAGCTGACCGGACGTAGGTACACTTTAACAGTGCGGTGTGACATCTACCAATCCGCCGCACTGGGCCACAACTATAGCACTGCACTGTGTCCCAGCAGTGGGAACATTAATAGGCTGATGATGATGACGATGGTAAGACAGGTTGTTAGACTTTTTGGGCCACTAACTACGTGTAACGACTTGCCAAAAATGGGCAAATGACAGCCGGGACCAACAGCGAGGCACGGAGGAAACTCAGTTTGTAAGGGCCGAAGCCTGCCGAGGCTGCGGGACTACTCGAAAGAGATACCGTGGCCCCGGAACATAAAGGGCGAGGAAGGAACATGGATTAAAACCCATCCATGTTCCTTCCTCGCCCTTTGTGACTCGCGCGTATGTGACTCAGGCTTTTTTTTTTAGGATGGGAAATCATCGATTGACTTCTCCCACTCTGGGCGGAGCGGGAGGGAGTGTCAGACTTTTACTGACTAAAACCCATCCATGTTCCTTCCTCGCCCTTTACGTTCCGGGGCCGCGGTATCTCTTTCGAACAGTCCCGCAACCCCGGCAGGCTTCGGCCCTTGCGGGCCCCTCTCTTATGCTGACATCTCTTTGAGGCGCGCGTGGAACACGAACGCGCCGTCGACCCGGCCTGTCGTCGTTAGATGGACGGACGGCTAGCTAGCCCATAGCCAACCGTCCACAGGCCCGCGTCTACGGTGGCCGGTAGCCACCACGTGGCCCCCGACGCCCGGTGCGTCTCCCGCGGCGGCCGGGAAGAGAGGATCTCTCCCTCTCTCGTTCCGCCACCTCCTTCGCTAGCATGACTGCTTCGCAGACGGAGGTGACGGCTTCCCATTCCGTCTCGCTCCGGACCCTGGATTGAATCAGGGCCGGACGCGAGAGGTCGCCGCCGCCGATCGCCGCTACGAGGACACGGCGCCCACGCAGGGCAGACTTCCACCGTGTGCTCCACCGTGTCCTCCGGTCGATCCTCGCAGTGGAGACACCCGGGCGTTTCCTCCCGCCCGATTCGGTGCAGGTACCTCCCGAAACATCCGTGTCTGGTGAGGACCTGCGTCAGGCGGAAGGTGAGGACGCCGTGGCGCCTCTCCAGCCACTCCTCAAAGAGGGGGGGGCGCCATGAGATCGCGCCGGAGGTCAGTCCGCTGAGCGGCAATTTGCCGCGGCAGCGGAGTTTCCCCCCGGCGTAGTACCTCCGCGCGCCAGTCGTGCAGGCGCGCGAGGACTATCGCCTCCAGATCCCATGGCGGCAATCCGGCAAGCAGGCCCGCTGCCTCGCGGGAGATCGGGCGGTACCCACGGACCATCTTTACGGCCACCACTTTTTGGGGCACGTTCAGATAATGGGCGGCTCGCCATGGACCGCACGACCCCCGCGTAGAGCCTGCGGCAGGAGGCGTTTGGCCCCCCAAGGTTGGGCAGGAGCCGCCTGAAGGCAGCCCCGGTTCGTTCCAGCCTGGGGGCCAAGCGTCGGAAGTGCTCCACGAAGTTCCACCGGCTGTCGAGGACGAGTCCCAGGTACTTCAACGTCGACTCGACGCCGATGGAAACCCCTCCTACCGTCAGTGTGGAATTGTGGATCCCGACGGTGGCGCATTCCGAGGCCCATGAAAACACATGGCCTCGGACTTGTGCAATGCCACCTCGAGACCCAATTGCCGGATTCTCTCAACGACTATCGCAAACCCGCGTGTCATGTTTTCGGCCGCCGCCTTGTGCGACCTCCCCTGTGCCAGCACCAGGGTGTCGTCTGCGTAGCAAACGACGCTGACACCACTAGGGAGGTCCGCGCGCAGCACCCAGTCGTAACCGATGTTCCACAGGGGCGGTCCCAGAACCGATCCCTGTGGGACACCGCACGACATCTCTCGCCGGTTCCATTCTCCGCAGCGACTGGGGTAGATGACGGCCCTGTCCGTCAGGTAGTCCCCGACCACACGACGGAGGTAGGTCGGCACCCGGTGATACCGGAGTGCCTCCCTGATGCAGCTCCAGGGCAGGGAGTTGAAGGCGTTGGCGATGTCGAGAGACACCGCCAAGACGACTCCGCCCCGGGATATCGCATCCCCCGTCGTGAGGGCTCTCACGCGCATGATGGCGTCCACTGTGGAGCGCCCCTTGCGGAAACCAAACTGATTCTCCGCAAGATTCGGCCCTATCCCATCAAGGGGCTCGGCGAGGCGGTTTGCAATTACTCTCTCAAAGAGCTTGCCCACCTCGTCGAGCAGCACGATGGGCCGAAATGCGGACGGAGAGTCCGCAGGGCGCCCCGGCTTTTGGATCAGGACCAGTTTCCCTGTCTTCCAACGAAGCGGGAACTGGCCTCTCTCCAAGCATGCGCTTAAGAGCCCTTTCAGTCGGGGCCCGAGAGCCTCCGCATCCGAGGCCAGGACCCAGGCTTTGCCAGGCAAGCCATCGGGTCCCGGGGCGGTATTTTTGGCCTTGAGCCTCCCTACCGCCACTCTCAGGTCTACCCCAGTCACTTCCGGAGTGTCGTCGTCGTCGCTTGGGTCCTCTTCCGGCACCGCAGGTGGCGGAGCCATAGGCGGGGGCGGATGTTCCCCCCGCGAGGGGAACAGAGCGCTCACCACGTCCTCCACGAGGTCAGGTCGGAGACTCTGCGTCAGCGGTGGGGCCCAGGTGCGGAGTTTATTCCGCACCATCTTGTAAGGGCGCCCCCACGGATCTCTGTCGAGAGTCCCCAGCATCTCCAAGCGGGCCAGTTCCCTGGCCCGCAGGATAGCCTCCCGGAGGTCTTCGCCGCTCTGTATCCCTCGTACAGCTCCGCCTCAATGGCTGCCGCATCCGGCGGGCGGATGCGGAGCCTGCGATGCCTGGCGTACAGGCGCCGCGCATCAACACACGCCTCGCGCAGAGACGTTATTTCGCGCGACCACCAGTACACCTGCCGTCGGGCACTTCCTGGCCGGATTTGGGGCATTGCCACGTCGCATATGTTGGACATGGCCTCCTGGAACCACTCTGCCTCACTGTTAACGTCGGCAGGCCTGTCCGGTGATGTCACCCAGGCCTGCACGATCGAGGCTTCCAGGAGGAGCTCCCAGTCCAGCTGCTTCAGCGCCCAACGCGGACCACTCGGGGCCTGTTGGACTGGCGCGCTTGAGGACTGGGTGGAGACGTCAAACCGGATGTACCGGTGGTCGGAATATGTCTCCACCCCCTCCATGACACGCCAGTCAACGACACGCGGCGACAGAGCGGGGCTAGCGAACGAAATGTCCACCACCGACTCGCCCCGCATCCGCACACACGTGGGAACAGAACCCCGATTAAGGACGTCCAGGCCCTTCTCTAGGGCCCAGTCCTCCACCATCCTTCCCCGCACATCTGTGCAACGAGAACCCCAAGCCAAGTTCTTGGCATTGAAGTCCCCGAGGACAAGCACGGGGAGGGAATGGCTTCCGACGACGACACTTAACTTTGCGAGAGGGTTGTGGAACTCGGCGAGAGTTCGGCTCGGGGAGAAGTAGACTCCCACCACGATGATCTCCCCGAACCGTGCTGCTACGGCTAAACACCCTTATTTCAGAATTTGTGATGCTACAGAATCTTAGATAATCGATCGAAAACGTGTCCAGCCATCTTGAAAACCAACTTTCGCTGGTCTCTCAATCTCGGCAACGGAAGTGATTTTGACAACTTTTTGCATATCAACGGGCGTCACATAAATTTGTGACAAGCATTGAGCTAAAAGTTTTGTGATACGTATAGTGGTTTAGTAGAAAAATGCAAAAATCTGTGTCCAGCCAGCTTGAATTTACGTATAAAACTTCTGGCTGGCACTTACGAATCTCAATAACGGTAGCGTTTTCGAATATGGTTCCTTTACTAACATTTGGTGACGCAATGTGTGACAGTAATAACGTTTGATTTATGGCGTCACATGTAAGGGTTTATGAGAAATCAATAAAAACTTAATGTCCAGCCAACCTGAGTTCAAGCTGGCTGGGCACATGTATCTCCGCTGCCTGATGATCTACGACCTTCAAAATGTGTTCAAAATTTTGTGATAACTCCGTTTGCACTTCAGTAACCTTTATTGCGTAAACATGTATTTAAGGTGAAAGCGTCAGGGTGGCCCGCGAAATTCAAATTTTCTTACGTTTTTTGCAATTTCCAGGGCAGTGCTAAGTTTTATGTTGATAAAGATATCGGTCGCGACTGTAAGACGTATTAAGTTACAGAATTATAATTATCAATATCATCAATACAACCCTCCAAGTTCATAAGAGTCGAAGAAGGACTTTGACCGTGAAAAATTCGTTCATCGAGTTTGAACCTAGCGTATGCGCCAAGCACAAAAGGCCTTTGTCGGAACCCTTAACAGGAAATTATTTAAAACACGTAACATTCACATTGAATTTTATTTAATGTTTTTCCAATAATAAAAGACGATTGAAATATCTAAAGCAGTTGCTCAAAGTGCCACCTTCAGCTTGTAGACACACTACGGCTCTCTGAGCCACCTGGGTTGAAGATATGTTCAAACAACAATAACTCTTTAAAGTATTAAACATACAGTTGTGAATTTTATGTTGTATTGTAGCTTAGCTCAAAATCTGTCGAACTAGTAAAAAAAATGAATAAGTGTTTTTGTAGTAATTAACAATTATTGGTTGAATCGCATAATGTTCCGTTTTTTTTTGTTTTCAAACGTTGTGGAATTGTGAACACATTGCTTTGTAATGCAGACGGTAGACAATATTATTGCCTTCCAAATAAGCTTATTTTTGTCTCAGTATGACTAAGACTTTGAGAGATATGATTTTTTTTGTACTAACATAGAGCATATTTCAACAAAAAAATAAAATGGCTGCCACATAGCGGGTAAGTGTATTGGACCCAAGCCTAGAGTGTAATTGTACTTTAAAATAGTTTATATTTAAGTATTAAGAATATCGCTAGTCCGTGTCCGGACACACTGTATATTAAAGCTTGTAAAAGTATTACGATTTATAAAACTCCCTAATCAAGCCTTTTCATTTGTACAAGGATCAAGGATCTGTACAAGAATATTTTGGCACGTGGCTGAAATAAGAAGTAACGGTACCATTCCAAAAACTTCAAACTTCGTTTTCGTTGTCTTCAGCAAATCGCAGAATTATTTAGGTGCCTGTACTTCACCACAAACACAAATAACAATAAAACAACAAAAGATGTAACGTTTACATTTGAAACCGGCTTCGGTGTATTTCACAAAACCCTATAAAACACTACTTAGAAGTAGCGTCTATCACGATAGCTACTATACACTCAGTTGTTACCAATTTGATATCCATTAGGCATACATAATCGCAGTAGTATAAGTATCGATACGAAAGCGTCTGTCAAAATGAGTTACGGTGACTAACAGCCACGAAGGGCATCAATGACGTCATATTTGATCGCGACTGGTCGTACATAATAAGAAACTATCCTTTCGACAGTTAATTGATATCCACTGAGCCCAGTTACTATCATTTCGAACTGCCAACAGAGTTACGTAATAAGCCTACAGATCTGCCGAACATAAGGATTTAAAAAACATAATTTATTATGTTTATCAGTAAGTCAGGCAATCATAAAAATACTCAATAAAATCATACAATTTACTCGATCCGCTACATTTGACTAAAATTACAGTTGTATAATTCAAAGGAAAGTTTTAAAATGTTCGCAATAAAGTTAGAAATAGTGTGGTTCTTCATTTTTGTTCATGGTTTGTAAAATTTTCGAAAATACCTTATCTTGCATGATGTTCAATAATTTGTTATTTATTTATTTAAATACCTAAAAAACTTAATCTATTACAGTTTGGTTTAAGCCACACTTCGAAAACTGGTGTGACTACGGTCAATCTGTAGTCACACTGGTGTGACCACGGACAATTTAACCTGATCCGTAGTCACACCATCACACCATTGACCCAATTTGTGTCTTTTATTTATTTTTTTTGTTATTGTTTCCTCGTAGCGGTACTATTTCTATTAATATTGATACTAATAATGGAGTTTGCAACCCATACTTAATGAATAATTACTTAAAATTGCAGGTTATAATCATAAGTATCTAGGTCTAATGTCAATGAAGTATACAGGTTGGATCCGGCAAACGGGGCAGTAAGGGGAACTAACTACCTTAACCGTTGAATCTATAATTTTTCGTGAAATTAAATTCCCCATTCACACATTTTCAAAAAAATGTACGTACAGTTAACAAGAAATGGCCTTTTTACACAATACATTTTTTGATGCCAATCGATCCTGTTTCTAATACCTACTGATAAAAAAAATTCTATCGGACCAACCTAGGTTAGAAAAGTCAGAAATTGAAAAAACTTTTCTCATACATTTTGTTTGAAAGTTTAAACCAAAACTGATCAATAACTCACTCGAAATCTTTTCAGGTCAGAAAGAATTCGTGAATCTGAAATCCAAAAACAAAAAAAAACCGGCCAAGAGCGTGTCGGGCCACGCTCACTGTAGGGTTCCGTAGCTTCCCAGACCATTAAAAATACCAACATTTTTCGTCAGCAAAAATAACTTTGTTTTTCATAGTATTTGTATGAAAAACAAAGTTATCATTTGCGTTTTTTTGAAAATGTGCTATATAACTCAAAAACTATTCAACTCATCAAGTTGAAAATAATTTTCCTAGAAAGTTCATATAAAGGTCTACTTCTGTGATTTTTTTCATATTTTTTAAACTTATGGTTCAAAAGTTAGAGGGGGGGGGGACACATTGTTTTTGACTTTCGGAGCGATTATTTCCTAAAATATTAATATTATCAAAAAATGATTTTAGAAAACCCCTATTCATTTTTAAATACCTATCCAACAATATATCACACGTCAGGGTCAAAATTAAAAAAAAAATCGCTCCCCACTTTACGTCTGGGGGAGGTACCCTAATAAAAATGTTTTTTAAAATTTTTATTTTTGCACTTTGTCGGCATGATTGATATACATATTGGTACCAAATTTCAGCTTTCTGGTGCTAACGGTCACTGAGATTATCCGCGGACAGACAGACAGACAGACATGGCGAAACTATAAGGGTTCCGTTTTTTGCCATTTGGCTACGGAACCCTAAAAAAAGGAGAAAAGATCACGAAAACTGTATGTTACTTTACGTTTTTGGACACCGAAATTTTTCACCTAGAACTTTTTGATCATTAGGTATCAGAAACAGTATCGACTGGCATTTTGTTTCTGTATAAAATTATCATTTTCGTGGTAAAATTACTTGCATTGCATTGCTCGTTTTCTTGCTTGAATTTTTTCAAAAATCTGCGAATGGGGGATTTAAATTTCAAGAAAAATTATGAATAGTCTCCTAAGACCTTTTTCGTGGGGCTGCAACGGTTAAGGTAGCTAGTTTCCCGTACTGCTAAGTTCCTGACTCTGGATACTTCATTGACATTAGACCTGGTGTAAAAACCTTCTGTACCCACTATAGGTTATATTTCTATAGTATTGCAGTGGCTCTTCATCCTACCTAGTCTTATGACCTAAATCTAGCAGCTTAAACAACTTTTAGATAACCTAAACTTAGAATCTGTTTATTTATAAGTTAACGCATGTTTGGCCGAAGTATAATTTAGCTGTGATCGTCAGTGGTAATATTTGGACCTCTATCGTTGTGTGATTCAGTTTAATGCGAAAGTTGCTTATTTATGCGTAACTTATAATAATTAATCGTACACATGAGCCAGAAGAAGGTCTGACTAAATTATTTCGAGCTTTAGAAGAAAATAAGAAGGTAACGGATCGTTTAAAATGGGAGTTATTAAAATAGAAATCCGCTGAAAATAGCCCGGAACGTTCGAATTATTGCCTACAAAAGCATAATTTTAAATTCCTAAGCTGTAAAAGAAGGCACAGGGTGAAATAAAGTGATTATAAATTCAAAAATTATACATTTATAGATGAGTTTATCATCAGACACACAAAATATAACATTTGGTTTAAAGAAAAGTGAGAATAAAAATACATGCAATACTCACCTCTGCCCCGCTCACATAACTTTCTTCTGTCGTCATAAACACTTTACTACACTTTGACAATTACGGGCCCGATTTGGTTAATTTCTATATTTAATATAATAACGTATATGAATACCCATAAATCAATATTTATGTAGCTGTAAAATAAAATTAAAGCTTCCCAATAATGTTTTTAGGTTAAATTACTCACTCTCGAAGAAATTCGCTCGTTTATCCTTCTGCTATGCTGCAACTAAAAGTCCCGACCCAAATGACCTTTGAAATAAGGTCTTGAGTTCTAACCCTAGCGAGTGAGGTATGGGTCTCCCTACACGCCTTTAACCTATCCGGAAAGAAGTTAGCAGTTAAAGAAAGTCCGGAGTCAGAATCCAGCCCGCTAACCCTTTCTCCTGCGACCAAAATTTCCCGACCTATACTAAACTACGCCCGGTTGAGTTCATACTCGTCATCTTGTCATCCTTCTCGCAATCACCTCAAACGAATCTGCAGATTTTGATGTTCGGGATAGGAAAGGGTTAATAAATGTTTTAAACAAGTTACAATTTATACTAGAAAATTTTACCGGAAGTTATGGGTTTTCAGCCTCAGTTGTTTTAAACAAGTTACAATTTATACTAGAAAATTTTACAGGAAGTTATGGGGTTTCAGCCTTCGTGGCGTTCTTTAGAATAGTGAGCCCGTCCTGCAGTGAGCAATCACTTTTCGCCTTCAAAAGCTGCTACGTAGGCAGACCAGTCTCCAAGGAGAAATGGTTGGACGTGGTTCGCACAAAGGTGTTAAAACCCCGGGTCATGTACACGCCACTCTCCCCCACCGCATGGCACAGTTAATGAAAGCAGCAACGCTCCTACCAGTCGACCTTACAATCCCAGAGTCGCCCCTATTCTAAAGAGACATATAAGTTAGTTTTTAAAACAAACAACGCAACTATTCCTAAAATTTTACTTCAAACGATTGGTTAAGTTTTGTGTTAAAACGTCGTCCATAAATTATATTTCTAATGAATGTGAAGGCTCGTGAGTACAAGGTTAGGTGAGGAATTATACGAGTTGTGAGTTCGTACAATTCCTGTGTGATGATGACATGTGACGCCAAAGTGACAACACTGTTTTAAATTTTGCTCCGTTAAAATAAACATAAAAGTGGTCAATATTTTCCATAAATAAAAGTGTTATATATCCCCGTAAAGCCTTGTTTACGGACTATCCAGTGGTGTTTACATCATATCGTGATTCTTGTGCGTTTGTGAATAATAAGCAAATTACCTTCAAAATTTTATAACGACTGCGTTGTTGTTACGTTACCTAGGGTAACCCGCGAGTCGCTCGCTTTTACGTACACACACTCGGCGCTTACATGCATGCTTGCTTGCCGTTTAGCTCTCCAACTACTTCAAGCTTTATGCCGCATATTAATAAATGTCTTTAGCTACAAACAGCAAAAGACCGATAAAATTGATACACGTGCGCGCCCGTCCAACAATACTGAGAATCTCCGTCACTCAACGGATCGAAAACAAACTTCAAGCCCCACAACTATTCCTAAAACTTCTGGCTCTCAAAACACTCCAGCCGATACGATGAATGTGACCCTAAGGAAGAAAAGTAATCAGTCCATGTCTACCTCAAATATTCAGGAACAATGTTTTAATAACAATAATCTTAGAGACATAATTAAGGAAGAATTGGCCGCTGCTTTCAAGTCATCTTTTAAAGAATTACTTTTGGAGCAATTGAAAAATATTCAAGGAGAAATATCGGAATTCAAAGTTTCGCTTGGGTTTTTCAACGAGCACTTTGAAGAGTTCAAAAAACGTTTTGATGAAAAGGAAACCCTTATAAACTACTGCGGAACGATAATGCAACCCTCCAGCAGAGTGTTAGTGAACTTACTACACGATTATGTATCGTAGAACAAAACATGCGTGAAAGCAACGTGGAAATTAATGGTATTCCTGAGGATAGGTCTGAAAACCTAGTGCAAACGCTGCAAAAGATCGCAAAGGTGACTTGTTGTGAAATTGGCGACAGTGACGTTATGCAAATCACAAGAGTAGCGAAACTGAATAAGGAGAGCAACCGTCCGCGCACTGTGATCGCTAAGCTCCGCAGCCCTCGCCAGCGTGACAATCTTCTAGCTGCTGTAGGAAACTTTAACAAAAAACACCCCTCGGACAAATTGAGCTCGCATCACCTAGGCCTACATGGTAACAGAGTGCCTATTTTTGTAAGCGAGCATTTATGCCCTACTGGTAAGCAACTTCATGCAGCAGCACGGATATTGGCTAAGGAGATGTCATTTAACTTTGTCTGGATACGTAATGGGCGAATTTTTGTACGTAAAGATATTTATTCGAAGCCTATCTACATTCGCAATCACGATAGCTTAAATTTAATGAAAACGACAGATATAGCTATTTAGAATTTAGTTTACTTCTGTCTCTATAATAGTGTTCTTCGCGTTATTTGTATTCGCAATGTTTGATATTTATTATCAAAATGTTCGTGGAATTAGAACTAAAACTGAAGATATCTATAAAAACATTCTACTTACTAGCTATGATGTAATTGCATTTACTGAATCTTGGCTAAACTCTAATGTATGTAATGGAGAGTTCATTGACCCGCGGTACACAGTATATCGTAGAGATAGGTTAAGTTCTAAAGTATCCAAAAAAGATGGGGGAGGGGTTATGGTTGCTGTTTCTAGTAAAATTAAATCTATACGAATGAAAAGCTGGGAAAGTGATTTGGAAGATTTATGGTTATCTATTGAGGTAACTGTGAACAATCATACTAAAAAAATTGCACTATGTGTTATCTACATGCCCCCGCCTGTCAAACTGGACTCTCTACAGTGTTTCCTAAATAATGCTACTATTGCGCTCAATAATGTCGATGATGTTGTGATTCTTGGGGATTTTAACTTGGGTTTTATCGAGTGGAAAAAGAGAGATGATGACCTACATCTTTCACCATCAAACTATGAAAACGCACTGGGTTACTCATTTGTAGACTTTTTGTCGGTTAATGAACTCCACCAATTTAATTCTATTCATAATGCAGATAACAGATTTTTAGATCTAGTATTAAGTAAAATATCAGATGTAACAGTTACTAAGCCCATTGATCTGCTTAGTAAACTGGACTCCCATCATCCAAACTTGCTTATCTCTATTCCACTGTCAAACTTAGAACAATTAAAACCAAAATATCGCTCCGGTTACAACTTTTTTAAAGCCGACTATGAACAAATCATAATGTATCTTGAAAATATAAATTGGTTTGATGCCTTCAATAATTGTGTTGATGTGAATAAAATGGTTGACATCTTTTACAGCGTCCTTCAGAGCGCTATTGATAATTTTGTACCCATTTACACTAAGAAAAAATCTAAGTATCCGTCTTGGTATACTGCCTCACTTATTAGGACCCTATCTGAAAAAGAGAAATTTAGACAAAAATACCGCAAATATAATAATCCCCGAGACAGGCTAACCTTTGAATTACTTCGCAGTCGCTGTCATACATTAATAAATAACTGTTATAATTCATATAAGAGTAAAATTGAAAACGATATTCCAAAAAACCCTAAAGCTTTCTGGCGGTTCATAAAGGATAAAGGTCGTGGGGAATCCTGCATTCCTGCTGACATGTTTATGAATGATAGGCTCGCACGTAGTGGTCCTGAAATTGCTAACCTTTTCGCAGATCAATTTGTGTCTGTTTTTAGCCATAACCCTGTTACTAATAATAATAATAATTCAAATAGATTCTTAGGTACTGACTCTGTCCTAAGTACCATCAAGTTCACTGAAATGCAAATTTTTACCAAGCTCAAACACATAGATACCTCTAAAGGGGCTGGACCTGATTCCATACCACCTCTGTTAATAAAACGCTGCTGCCATGAACTTGCTCTACCGTTGCTACTTATTTTTAATTCTTCTCTTGCTGAAGGAATCTTCCCTGATGTATGGAAAAGTGCAAGAATTGTCCCGATTTTCAAGAAAGGAGATCCTGCCAATGTTAAAAATTACCGTCCAATTTCAGTATTATCATGTTTTTCAAAGATCTTCGAATCCCTTATCTGTCCAATCATTACTCACCACATTGACAAAATTATTTCGCCGAATCAGCATGGTTTTAAAGCTGGTCGCAGCGTAGAAACAAACCTTGTCGAGTTTGTTTCCGATATAACGCTGGCTCTTGACAAAAGATTGGAAGTAGATGCTGTGTACACAGACTTTAGCAATGCGTTTGATAAAGTTGACCATTCTCTGCTACTGTCAAAGTTAGAATACAATGGTATACATGGCTCATTTTTAAACTGGTTTTCATCTTATTTATCCCGTAGATCGCAAATTCTTGTTGTTAATGGTTATGAATCTTACCCTTACTATGCTGAATCAGGAGTTCCTCAGGGTTCTCACCTTGCACCAGTTCTATTTTCACTCTTCATTAATGACATAACTGATCATATCCATCACTGTAAATACCTAATGTTTGCCGATGATCTTAAAATTTATAAAATTATCACTTCAGATAAAGATGCTTCCCTAATTCAGGAGGATTTGGTCAGAATTGATCATTGGTGCAACCTGAATCACATGAAACTTAACATCCAAAAATGTAACCACATACGATTTTCTAGGAAAAAACAACTTAATACAGTCTCATTCAAAATAAGAGGAGAATTATTAGAAACCGTTAGTGAGGTCCGCGATCTTGGCATCATTATGGACAGTGAACTTAACTTTAGAAGCCATATCGATAACATCGTCACTAAATCAGCACGGTTGCTAGGATTCCTTAAGAGAAGTACTAAAGGGTTCAAACTTCTAAGAACTAAAACTGTCCTTTATAACGCCTTAGTTCGTAGCCAACTGGAATTTGCCAGTGTGGTATGGAACCCCCACTATGCAGTACACTCACAGAGAGTCGAAAGCATCCAGAGAGCCTTTACAAAACATCTAGCGTATACTTTCAGTGTAATATCTCCCCGGTGTCCATATGAACAACGCCTTCTATCTTATGAAATGTATAGTTTGCGCGACCGTCGAGTAATGCAGGATCTTATGTTTTTGTATAAATTAGTAAATAATAAACTAGACTGCAGTAGACTAGTTGAGCGTATTGGACTAAAAGTACCTCACAATTTGCCAAGGTATCCTATGACCAACCTCTTCAACACTCAAGGGTCTAACACGAATATTGGGGTAAACTCACCACTCAATAGAATCTGTAGAGTGATGAATTCTTTTATTAAATCTTCCCCTGATGTCGACATTTACCATAACTCCATAAAAATATTTAAAACTCATTTACTGGATTCGCGAAAATCGCAACACAATGTTTGTGGTGTTAGTAATCATTAATGATCCCTTCGGTTTATTTAATTATATTACTTCTTTCTATATTGTTAACAATGTTTTAACGTTATTATTTTATTCATAGTTCTGATCTAATTTTTATGTTTTAACGATAATTTTTATATCTTGTCTTCTTTTTTTTTAAATTTTAATTGTAATTACCTAGTTAATCACTCAGAGCGTATTTTTTTTTGTTTTTTTCTTTGTATTGTTTCGTTAGTTAAGTAAACTCTTAATAGTAAGGTTTACTATTGTATTATTTCATGTCTTGAGCCACTCATCTTATTGTTATTTTTTTTTCGTCTTATGTTATCACTTATTTTTGTGAATGCTGGTTAACCTATAATTGGCGACTGTGTAAGTCCAAGACCTTAAAACATTTTTATATCTAAATGCTGTACACAGAAGCTGTTGGTGAACCTATGTTAATAAATAAATAAATAAATAAATAAATAAATTCCTAGGTCAAATAAATGAGTCATTGATGAAACATTATCCCACGTTGCGCTCATATTAGCGACAATTTGATCCCTCGTTGCGCTCATATTAGCGTAAATTTGGTCCCTCGTTGCGCCTTATTTAGCGAATAAAGTTAATTGTGTGGCTCACACTCATATGCAAATAAGGTCGATGCGTTGTATTTAAACTCTAACAATTATTTACTTCAGGAACTCGATTCCAAGTCGAATGTTCCATGCGGTCGATGTAGATCTAAATAATATTTACGTTGTAGTTGTCAGCTTTATGAATTAATGGTGCTCTGTCGAGTCAAGGTGTTCTTAAAAATGTAGTGTCGCAATGAATGAATTATTGCAATGAATAAAATTATTGAAAGGTGACTCTTTTAAACATACTTGTACTGTCTGCTTGATTTAATTAAAATAGAAATGAAGCTACAGCTTGCCAATCAATTCAATCGTCGGCAACATTTAAGTTCAACGAGTGTGAGCCGAAGTAATAAAATATTAAATCTCCTATATTCAATCTGATGTCGGTCTTAAACACATAAAGTGTTCGTTAGTCTGTATTTCGCGCCTACGCGTGAATAATGTTTGAAGGAGAAAAAGGGAGATAGGAAAATACATTCATCCGCTCCTAAACAGTGCTACGTCTAAGCTAATTAAATGCTGCGTCTGAGTAGACTACGAATTTAGCCCAAACGACGTCGTACCTCCTCTGCTTGCACCGCTGTCCACTGGTCGCTAACGCTAAAAGAAAAGAACGCCGACTAACTCCTAATTCAACCAGAAAAGTATTAGCTCCAACGGATCGCGATTCCTGCAACTGTTCTGCGAAGAAATATGATTAGCGACTTACCAAAATGAAGACACTTTACATACAAATAATAATTCATGCTATAATACTACTCTATTGCTATACACCCGCGACGCGTGAATGTAAGGTTAATTTAATACTCAAAGTATTTATTAAGTCACTGTACTTCAAAACCGACACAGACAAAGAATTGGTTAGTGCTTTCGTGCCACTACGGAGAACCAATCCTGATGTATACAGTTCCGCGTCCCGACGTTGATTAACTCCCAATCATTTCTCTTTCATAAGTCAACTCTCAGTCCCCGCGCCCCCGTCAATTTTTCCCACACTATTTTTCATAAACTAATTTTTTGTCGTCTGAAACGTCCACTTTCAAATGTCCGGACCGCAATAAATACCAAATTTTATTTTCCCTCATTATATTAGTGAAATATCTGCATCTTGAGTATTCATGTTACATTCTAGAAAATAATGTTTAAAAATGTCACCTATGAGCGATTTATAGGTCTGAGATCGAGTGTGCTCTCAAGCCAGCGTCATAAGACAAATATACAGTTTCGTCTTAGCCTCTATAGTTTTAGATCTTATTCCCCTATGTTTAAGGTATATTATCACTCTTGCAATTTGTTTGTTTAATTTTGTATGTTTTTTCGTGCAACAAAAGGTCTCACACTGGCGATGGCGTCGAATAATTTTTTATAACACTCGAACTCCGACATTAAAATTTCAACAAAAAATTGACCGCCCGGCGTTACACTAACTGTGGTCGTACTTACAAGTTAGCTAAAAATAGAATCATGACGTAATAGCCAAATATACTCTTTGTATTTGATGTGACAATTTACGATTGTTACACTGGCTACTTTTATTTATTAGGTATCGGTTGATCAGTATAAATATTAAAATAAATAATATCGGTACGGAGAAATAAAAAATAGCATTTGGGTTGCTTTTATTCATATTCATTTTATTTTGCGTATATAAGTTTAAAAAGATGTTACAATGGGCTTACAGCTAAGAACAATAATTATGGACCCTGTTAGGGCACAGCAATAAACAAGATTAACATAAAATTTAAGTAGTTCTTAAAAGATATTATTTACAAACAGAGGGTATGTAACACATTTATCAGAGTAACATAATATATATTATTATTATATATTATTATTATAAAACGTTCTAAAGTGTCAAATTTCCGAGATATGAGCTATCAAAGTTAAAATCCAATCACTAATAGCAACTTTAGCACAACTTTGATTTGATCAGAGTCGCATACAACGTGTATCAATCGATAGCTGCCATCATCATCAAATCAAAGTTGTGCTGAAAATGATCAATGAATTTACTTAAACTTTGATACCTCATATATCGGAAACGTGACACTTTCGAACGTTTTGTTTAGTACAAAACTTATCTGTATTGAAGCCAGCTATCGAATGATAGATGTTTTATGTGTGTCTGATCAAATAAAAGTTGTGCTGAATATTCCATCAGTGAATGGAATTTAACTTTAATAGATCATACGTGACAGTTTAGAACATTTTGTCGCTTACAAAACTTGTTCGTGTTGATACCAGCTATTGATTTATATAGGTCCTATGCGTGGCCACTACTTTGATAAAAAAAATCAAAATGGCGGAAAAAATTCGCCCACTTTTCATACAATGGTCCAAGCCCTTTGGCAAGCAGACAAATTATATCCTAGGAAAGTGTTTTATATATACCTATAATTTCAGTGTGTCATTCCGAAAGAAGAATCCAAGCAGGTATGGATGTGACGGCTAACAAAAAATACGTGGTGAGTTTATCGAGTAAGTGCATATTACTCTATCTTCGGCATGAGTGTGCCACTTTCTGGTACCAAACATTATGATACTAGGATTGGACCGTCAAACCTAAAATAAAAATTAAATAGCACTGGACATTACACACAACGCCATCTAGTAACAAGGCTTGTGTCGTGGACACCAATTTAGTTCATATACTTCATAGATACTATTTTGAAGAAGGTATCAATAAGTACTTTGAAATATTAGATCTACATAGGTACAGGAATTAATTTATGCATCACTGATGGCGTATTTCCGAAAGGTCTAAAAAAGGCTTTAATCAAACCTCTATTTAAAAGAAACGAGAAAACAGATTTAAAAAACTATAGGCCGATAGCAAAACTCCCAGTACTTTCAAAAATATTTGAAAAAGTAATTTATAACTCAATTTATATGTACTTTGAAAAGTTCAACTTATTCTGCAAGGAACAAACAGGATTTCGTAAAAATCATACTACCTATTAATATGGCACTGTAAGATTTATTATCTCATCTTATGACATCAGTCGATAAAAAAAACCCAGTATGTGCAATCTTTACTGATATGACTAAGGCATTTGAGTATGTAGATCACAAGATATTACTGCAGAAATTACATGGATATGGCATAAGGGGCAATGTTCTGAAACTTGTAGAATCTTACCTCAGTGATAGATATCAATACACGGAAATATCTAGAATATGTCATAAGACTAAAATGCAGATCATATATAGATCAAAATCAAGACAAGTTGTAAAACTTGTATGTCAATCAAACACCAGCTCAGGTTAACGACTAATCATTTATTCCATCTCAGTACATTTCGTTACCTCCCTACCCTCAGTTACTTACATTAATAATTTTGTTCTACAATACCGACATCCCCCTTTTTCAAAAAACAAACAAAAAAAAATATAGGTACAATTTTGAATTTAACACGATATATTCAATATGTCATGCAATACAAAAATAAAAGAAAAACTAGTAAGTAACTAAAAACTGATTTAAAAATATTTTAGATCTTTTTAAACTATATTACTTTACTTTGTATAAAGTTGATACGTTTTAAAGGAACTATATAAAAAAAAAACAACTACTAATTAAAATAACATAAACAATTATTATACATGCATTCAATACTTAATTATTAACTTAATCGCACAAACCATTTATTGATCAAGCTACCATTATAATATCAACAACAAAACAAACTACTACATACATTTCACTAACACACTATTAATTATCATTAAATACTGTATAATCATTTTGTATAATTAAGTACATGATTACTATTTCTATTAAGTTCATATTTGTGATTTTTAATTTAGTGAGAATTCAAAATTGAATCCATTGAATTGATTTACATTACAAAATACTTAAGTTGGTAAGTATTGTATTAAAAGTGCTAAGTAACTATATTTATATATTCAATTAGGTATTTAAAATAATTATGAACATAGACCAACATTTCATAGTTGGCATTTTATAACAACTATTTATCAAATTTTGCATTTCCACTAACTAGACACAATCGCTAAACTATGCGCCTTTTAAAATACTTATGTTAACTATAATGTTCATCTTTACTTCCAATTTCGACCTTAGTATGACGACGGATAAGTCCACCGGTCAGGCTCCCTCACAGTCCTGCCAAAACGAGTAGTGTATAAGTTAGATGTCTGCAATTGTGAACAAGACGGAGAATCTTCGGGGCGTTCGGGTACGGTGACATCATCATAGGTTAGTAATGGCCGCGAGCGATCAGCTGTTGGGGAATACGCTGTGTCTACTATCAAATGCCTACGATTTCGTATCAGACTGCCACCACAATCGAGATCAATACTGTATGATCTTATACCTGCATGAGCTGCTACAACTCCGCTTACCCATTTCTTATTTATTCTTACTTTTATTCTTTGACCTGCTTTTAACGGATTCATATCTTTTGAGCCTTTGTTGTAATACCAAGCCTGTTTACTCTGTCGATTATCTAACTCACACCTAACGTTTGTTTGTACCTTTGGTTTTAAGAGTTTTGGTGAGCATGGTACCAAACTTCTTAATTTTCTACAATAAAGTAATTCAGCTGGTGAGGCTAGTGTGCTACTTAAAGGTGTGTTCGAATACTCCAACAAACCTAGCCTATAATCTGAGTTATCGAACATAGTCTTTTTCACTATATTTTTCACTATTTGCACCGACCGCTCTGCCTGTCTGTTCGATTGTGCATATCGCGGTGATGACGTAATATGATTGAATTTCCAGTCTTTTGAAAACATTTTGAATTGGCTAGAATTGTATTCTGGCCCGTTATCTGACACAACAATGTTGGGAATTCCTTGCCTCGAGAATATTTTCTTCAATTTTGAGATTACTTCATTTGATGTCAATGATTTTAATTTTACACATTCTATAAATTTGCTGTAGTAATCAACAATCAATAAAAATAAGTTGTTATTGAAATGAAACGTATCTGTGGCTATTTTACACCACGGTCTATTTGGAATGTCATGAGAAATCAAGGTCTCCTTCCTATTTTCATTTTTATGTGTTACACACGCTTGACACTTGCTGATATAATCTTCTAACTGACTTTAAATGCTATGAAAAATATTTAGTTTTAATTCCGCTAGACAAAAATATCCAGGTCTGAAAGCAGGACACAAATCCCACCGTCATGCATATGCACATGCACATATGGGCCCACCCTCCCGCCCTCATGCATATGCACACATACAAAACAAGTGAGAAATAATTAGCATGCCATGCAACCAAACCTTTACTCGACACGTGTTTCGCCCCTCCACGGGGCATCCTCAGGAGTTGTTGACTCGTCGAGCGTTCCAACTCGAATGTGCTAGTGGCACCGCTGTCGGCCCTTTATATACCGTTTCGATGACGCTTTTATAACGGTCGATACAACGTCACAAAGACATCTGTGTCGAACTACCTGCAATCATACTTAGAAGTGGTGATGGAATTAAATTTGTTTGGTCATTCAACAGTGTATATGCATTGTTATTGTTATGTTTTGATATTTCTAGCTGTTCCAACACACTCAACCGGAAACCCTTATCGCAAACATGCAAAATGTTATAGGAATTGTTGTCGCTCAAGGAGTGGCCGGTGTCAATTAAATGTTTTGCGAAATGTGATTTATCTGGATGGCCATTCCTGTAAGCGGCAACATGTTCCCTGTACCTAATTTCGAAACCTCGGCCTGTCTGACCTACATAGACCCCGTTGCAATCATTGCACACTAATTTGTAAACTCCGGATTTTTTTGAATTCTCTAATTTATCTTTACCGTTACATAGTTTACGCAAGTTATGATCTGATCGAAATGCTACGTAAACATTGTGTTTTCTAAGAATATTCGCGATCCTATCTGAAATTGGGCCTATGTAAGTGAGACTTCCGATATTCTTGTTAATTCTTTCGGGGGGACATGCATAAAGTGCTGAGCGTGCCCGGTCATTCTGCTTTTTCTTAATTATATTATCAATAATTTGTTTGGTGTAACCGTTTGAAGTCGCGATTTGATACAATATTTTGAGTTCTTTGACGTAACTATCTGTGGACAGTGGGAGTGACATTAAACGGTGGACATAGCTGCGGAAGGCTGCTAGTTTATGCTGTAGTGGGTGACAGGAAGATGCGGGAATCGTTGTGTCAGTGTGCGTGGGCTTTCGATAAATTTGGAAATCGAGTTTGTTGTTGACTCTTGTGATTGTTAGATCCAAAAAATTAAGGGACTGATTTGATTCTAATTCTAATTTGAACTTAATTTTGGGGTGGTGAGTGTTGAGCTTATTTACGAATATATCTAATTGACGATTAGTTCCTGTCCAACAGATAATTATGTCATCTACATATCTATAATAAAACAGATTGTTGGGCTCGCCCACCACATATTTACACTCGAAATAGTCCATAAATATTTCCGCCATTAATGGACTTAATGGTGACCCCATTGCTAGACCCTCTTTCTGGCGGTAATATTCGTTATTGAACCGGAAGTAATTTTGTTCCATGCATTTTCGTGTGAGGTTAAGTAGGTCATATATTTCTCCTGGATGTAAACGTTGCCTCTCCAAATGGTTCCCCAAAATACGTAGGCACTCTTCAAATGGAATATTTGTAAATAAACTTTCTACATCTAGTGATAATAATTTCGCATTGTGGGGGATGTTAATATTTTGTATTTTTTTAGTTAAATCTAAACTATTTTTTAAACTGTACTGTGGTAACATCCCCCACAATGCGAAATTATTATCACTAGATGTAGAAAGTTTATTTACAAATATTCCATTTGAAGAGTGCCTACGTATTTTGGGGAACCATTTGGAGAGGCAACGTTTACATCCAGGAGAAATATATGACCTACTTAACCTCACACGAAAATGCATGGAACAAAATTACTTCCGGTTCAATAACGAATATTACCGCCAGAAAGAGGGTCTAGCAATGGGGTCACCATTAAGTCCATTAATGGCGGAAATATTTATGGACTATTTCGAGTGTAAATATGTGGTGGGCGAGCCCAACAATCTGTTTTATTATAGATATGTAGATGACATAATTATCTGTTGGACAGGAACTAATCGTCAATTAGATATATTCGTAAATAAGCTCAACACTCACCACCCCAAAATTAAGTTCAAATTAGAATTAGAATCAAATCAGTCCCTTAATTTTTTGGATCTAACAATCACAAGAGTCAACAACAAACTCGATTTCCAAATTTATCGAAAGCCCACGCACACTGACACAACGATTCCCGCATCTTCCTGTCACCCACTACAGCATAAACTAGCAGCCTTCCGCAGCTATGTCCACCGTTTAATGTCACTCCCACTGTCCACAGATAGTTACGTCAAAGAACTCAAAATATTGTATCAAATCGCGACTTCAAACGGTTACACCAAACAAATTATTGATAATATAATTAAGAAAAAGCAGAATGACCGGGCACGCTCAGCACTTTATGCATGTCCCCCCGAAAGAATTAACAAGAATATCGGAAGTCTCACTTACATAGGCCCAATTTCAGATAGGATCGCGAATATTCTTAGAAAACACAATGTTTACGTAGCATTTCGATCAGATCATAACTTGCGTAAACTATGTAACGGTAAAGATAAATTAGAGAATTCAAAAAAATCCGGAGTTTACAAATTAGTGTGCAATGATTGCAACGGGGTCTATGTAGGTCAGACAGGCCGAGGTTTCGAAATTAGGTACAGGGAACATGTTGCCGCTTACAGGAATGGCCATCCAGATAAATCACATTTCGCAAAACATTTAATTGACACCGGCCACTCCTTGAGCGACAACAATTCCTATAACATTTTGCATGTTTGCGATAAGGGTTTCCGGTTGAGTGTGTTGGAACAGCTAGAAATATCAAAACATAACAATAACAATGCATATACACTGTTGAATGACCAAAAAAATTTAATTCCATCACCACTTCTAAGTATGATTGCAGGTAGTTCGACACAGATGTCTTTGTGACGTTGTATCGACCGTTATAAAAGCGTCATCGAAACGGTATATAAAGGGCCGACAGCGGTGCCACTAGCACATTCGAGTTGGAACGCTCGACGAGTCAACAACTCCTGAGGATGCCCCGTGGAGGGGCGAAACACGTGTCGAGTAAAGGTTTGGTTGCATGGCATGCTAATTATTTCTCACTTGTTTTGTATGTGTGCATATGCATGAGGGCGGGAGGGTGGGCCCATATGTGCATGTGCATATGCATGACGGTGGGATTTGTGTCCTGCTTTCAGACCTGGATATTTTTGTCTAGCGGAATTAAAACTAAATATTTTTCATAGCATTTAATGCCATGGACTTCCGCAAAGTAACGCCTGACTCCATAACTTTTCTAACTGACTGTTTATGTTTGGCCAAAACATTGTTTCACGCATACGTAACTTACATTTTTCTAATCCTAAATGACCTATGTGAATATTTTTTAACATTTCATTCCTCATACTTTTCGGTATCACTATACAATTTCCTTTCCAAACCAAATCATGCAACACTGACAGATCATCACGGTAGATCCAATATGGTTTTAACACATCATTAAGTTGTTGTTTGTGTTCTGGCCAACCCTGCTGTATGCACTTCATTAATTGTTGTAGCTCAGTATCTAAATATGTACATTTTTGTAATTGTACAAAATGCGTATCCATTAAGAGATTGCATGCTATTACAGCGCACACCTGAGCCTTAGCATCAAAGTGATCGCGCAGATCTACACTCCGATAAGAAACCGGTTCCGCCGCGCGCGACAGTGTATCTGCTATGTATAGGTACTTTCCTGGTTTATAAACTAAATTGAATGAATACAACTGTAGACGTAACAGCATGCGCTGGAGTCGCGCAGGCGCACTTGCTATTGGTTTGTTTATAATGTTTACCAAAGGCTTGTGGTCTGTTTCGACAACTACGTCTGATTTTCCGTAAATATAAGTATAAAATTTTTCACAAGCAAATACACAGGCCAGCAACTCCTTTTCAATTTGAGCATAATTTTGTTCTGCTTTAGTCAGAGATCGTGACGCATAACTAACTGGAAGATTGCTTTGCAATAAACAAGCCCCTAAACCACTTTTGCTCGCGTCTACCGATATAACTACTGGTTTGCTCGCATCAAAATACTGTAACACCGGCTTATTTGTTAGGCATTGTTTTAATTTGCTAAATGCATTTTGGTGTTCTGGTGTCCAGTGCCATTCTACTTCTTTCTTTAAAAGTAGCCGCAAAGAGTTTGTTTTTTCCGATAAATTCGGTATGAACCTACCCACATAATTTATTAGTCCTAAAAACCTTTCTAAATCTTTTGTGTTTTCTGGCTTTGGCATATTTTTAATAGCAGTAACATGGGACTCATCAGGATAAATACCGTTACTGGTTATTTTGTGGCCCAAATACTTTATTTCTGTTAACCCTAACTTGCACTTACTTTTATTTAATTTTAAATTTATTGCTCTGCACCTATCTAAAACTTTTTTCAATCGCTGATCATGTTCTTGCTTGTTCCTACCATAAATAATCAAATCGTCAACAAAAAGACAAGTACCCTCGATATCATCAAAGTACTCGTACATTTTCTTATGAAATACTTCCGAAGCTGATGTTATCCCATACGGTAAACGTAAAAACTTATATCTGCCGAAAGCAGTATTAAAGGTACACAAATCTGTGCTGTCTTTATGAAGCCTCAATTGCCAGAAACCATTCCTAGCATCTACCGTACTGAAGTACCTCGCACCAATAAAGTTAACTGTTATCTCATCTAGTGTTGGCAACTGAAAATGTTCTCGTTTTATGGCACGATTCAAATCCCGTGGATCTAAACATATTCGTAGATCACCATTGGGCTTCCTTACTACCGTTATACTGTTAACCCAATCCGTAGGTCCTTCTACCCTCGCTATTATTTTTTGTTTTTCCATCTCATCTAATTTTAATTTTAAACTTTCTTTTAAAGAAACTGGCAGTTTTCGTGGAGCATGTACAACTGGGCTTATACCACTATCTATACTAATTTTATATTCTCCTGGCATACAACCTACGCCCTCAAAAACGTCTTTATATTCAGCAAAGATGCTATTTTTATATTCTGAGCTTTTTTCGGTGCTGGTTACGGCTAGTGTTAATTTTATTAAACTTAATTCTCGACAGCTATCACGGCCCAATATCGGAGGAGAACTTACATCAGCTATTAAGAAGTTAATAATGTAATCCAACTCTTTGTATTTTACTTTTAAATTACAGCTACCAACTACTGTGATTTCACCGCCCGAATACCCTCGAAGTTTGATATCAGTCGGAATAAGATAGTCTTTAGGTATTTTTAACGTTTCTAAATAATTATAGGGTAAAACATTGACATCCGCACCAGTATCAATTTTGAATGAAATTTCTTTGTTATTTATCGCTAACTTTACACACCAGTCACTTGAAGAATTGTTTACTAAATAGATTACCTGATCGTTTGACCCGTTCTCGTCCCTTTGCACTTCATATACCCTACAAACACGTGAAAAATGGTTTAAACTGTTGCACTTCAAACACCGTTTTCCAATCGCTGGACATTTATAACCGATGTGATCCATTCCACACGATCGGCACGAGCGTCCTTGGACTCGCTGATTAGCGTTTCCATCGTAACCCCTCGACGTTGCCGCCTTTGGAAAATGTTGTGGCGAATATGATGATGTTCCGCGGCCTGCTCCCTGTCGATAGCGACGCACCGACGCTCCCCGATGTTGCTGACCACGGCGTTGTCGCGATACCCAATGAACTTGATTACTGGTCTCATCTTCTACGTTACCACTCTTCGCGCTGCTTGTTCGCGCTACACAATACGCACAGTGTTCCACAGAATCCTTCTTTATATTTCCTGCTTGTACACGCGATAACTGGGCTATGTTGCATATTTCGACGGCCTTTTGCAACGTTAATTTGGGTTCTCGAAGAAGGCGTTCTCGAAGTGATCCGTCCTTAATTCCACAAATTAATCGGTCTCTTACTAAATCGTCACATAATCCCTCGAATTCACATTTTACCGCCAATTTCTTTAATTCCAACGAGAATTGTTCGACTGATTCACCTTCATTCTGCTCACGTATAAAGAATGTATGCCTTTGTACAGTTATATTCTTTCTTTGTAGAAAAACCCCATCAAACTTTTCTATTAAACTCTTCAAATCAATGAATTGCTCCGTGAATTGATCATAAATCTCTCGACACTGTTCTCCCACAACATGTAAAAATATATTAATTTGCACCTTCTGGGTCTTCTTATTAAGCTCACATGCTTCAAAATATATTAAAAATGCAGACTTCCATTTTTCCCATTCCTTCGAGACGTTTCCAGACGTCGAATTTTCCACGTTGTTGTTGAAACAAAATGGGGATGGTG
This sequence comes from Xestia ashworthii, assembly GCA_950022955.1. Lineage (NCBI taxonomy): Eukaryota > Metazoa > Arthropoda > Insecta > Lepidoptera > Noctuidae > Xestia > Xestia ashworthii. The sequence continues at coordinate 11,049,012 of OX465570.1, read as the reverse complement.
AAGGCAGTGCAGTTTCCATCGTAGGTTAGGTAAATGGTTAATCACCACTTTCGACTTTGATCGATCTAATGACGAAATTTATCTACTTCAAGTATTTAACGACGAAGTATAGCTACCGACTGCGCCATGTAAAACTTGTATGTCAATCAAACACCAGCTCAGGTTAACGACTAATCATTTCTTCCATCTCAGTACATTTCGTTACCTCCCTACCCTCAGTTACTTACATTAATAATTTTGTTCTACAATACCGACACAAGTAAGATATGGCGTGCCCCAAGGTAGCGTGCTAGGACCATTATTATTTCTGATATATATAAATGATCTGCCAAAAATAATACGACACAGAATGATCCTATTTGCCGATGATAGCACAGCTATAATAAAATGTAATAATGTGGCAACTTATCAAAATGATGTTAATAAATCGCTTCTCGATATCATCAGTTGGATGAATAATAATAATTTGGTAATTAATTTAAATAAAACTAAGGTGATGCACTTTCACCAACGGCAAGCACATCCAAATATTGTTGTAACTTATAATAACCATAAAATCGAAGAAGTCAATAATACTAAGTTTTTGGGTATTATTATCGATAGTAAGCTTACTTGGAAACCCATGATAGAAGAACTTTGTAAACGCCTAAGTAAATCTGCTTATGTACTCTCTCAGTTATCAAAAAAGGTGAATAAAGATACGTTACTGGTGGCATATCATGGACTTGTAGCTTCTGTGTTGCGATATGGAGTAATTTTTTGGGGACAGTCGACTGACCGTGAGCTTATATTTAGGATGCAAAAGAGATGTGTCAGAGCAATGTGTAATATAAAAACAACGGATAGCTGTAGACCTTATTTTAAGTCTTTAAAAGTACTTACCCTTCCCGCATTATATATATTGGAAACTGCGTTGTTTGTGAAAAGAAGCACACAATTATTTGAAAATGCATTTTCCACTAAAAAAACTCCATTGCGTGCCCAATACGTAAATAAACTGTGTAATCTTAAATGTAAGACCGCATTGATGCGAAAAAGCTTTTTTGGTATGGCACCTAAAGTATTTAATAAAATTCCTGATGACATAAAAAATATGACATTACATAAGTTTAAAAAAGCTCTTATCATATTATTAATTGACAAATGTTATTATAATGTAGACGAATTCTTGAACGACCAATCATTACAATAATGCATATTATGAAGTACCTACTATGACTATTTATTAATTTGACAGTATTTAATGTTTCTTTTTTATTATTATTTTTATTCTTTTCATGTATTAATTAATTTAAAATTATTAATGATATAATGTAATGACACCTAATGGGTCACTTATAAATTTGTATGTCTTAATCATGACAAAACATAGCGCACCACCTAATTATGTAAACACCTAATGTAAACACCTATGTTTCACAAATAAACTGATTGATTGATTGATTGAAAATGTGCACTAACAAAATGAATTATGAAGCAAAATACGAGTATTTGAACAAAAATAAAATATCTACTTACAGACAAAACATTAGGTTAATCAGCCAGCTAATCTTACAGAAGACTAGCAACCGCTGGATTTATTATGGGAAATACTATACCCCTTGGTAAGACTGGTTGACAGACTTGAGTCCGACCGACGTTCTGCTGTGTTTAGCCCAATTGGCGAATCTTATATGGACATCATACTTTCTAGTGCAGACGTACGCTTGGATAGGTGGCGTGTCTTACCAATGCGTATTGTAGTGATCATCGCCTGATCGAATACGAATTTGTTCCGATGTCTACTCAAGGTCCGTCTCATATCACTGGTAATTTTAGATATAAAAAAGGCGCCCATAGAGAATTTTTGATCTTACTTTTTGCGTGTCACGCCAAAAACTTCCCTCGGGGTGGGATGTCAGCTGAAGAGAGTGCTGAAATGATGTCAGACACTTACTTACTGTGCTGACATCGCCATTGCTCGCGCAACTTTGAGCAACATCCGTAGATGTGATTGGTGGTGTGACTACTTAATTGAACAACGTAAAAGCTATCGCCGAGCGCGTAGACATTTAAACAAGCTTAAAAAACAAAAGCGTCACCGACCCGAGACCCGGGTCATTCGTCAACTGGCGACAGTGAAACTCGCGAGTTCGCGCGAGATGGCAACTTTCAATTTTTTTTTTGTCGACATCTCGCGCTGTGCAGTCAAATGAAAACAGATTGAAACCAATATCTATAAATAACTAACTATTGCCTGGGTCCGGTTCAGTAATAATAAGGTTATATATTCATTTAAAGCGGCGTGGCGGCGTAGGGAGAGAAAGGCTGGAGGCGGTGGGCGGGAGGATGGGGTTTTTTGTCAGCCGACTTCCAAAAAGAGGAGGTTCTCAATTCGACTGTTTTTTTTAGTAATAATATTAACGTATTGCATTGATTTTTTCTTTTTTTATAATAATAAAGGGTGTAAAACACCTCTTCACGAAGCCGAAAGGAACTGGTTCTCCCCATCATTGGGATCTTTTTTTGTTCAACACCATACCCGGGAACCTTCTAGTTACGGCGATATGGGGTTTCAAAGTTACAACTTTTTGACAAGTTTTTTTTAAATACAAGTTTTTTTTTGTAAGACTAACTTTTAACACCTCCACGACCCCCGTACCTATTCAATCCATCCATCATCACAATGCTTTAAGTTACATTGAGTTCTACCACAAAACCATTTATAACCTCAAAAAGAAAAGTTGTTTCCAAGCGGGGTTGGCACGTTTAAAACTAGTTGTTTAAAACATGTGTTTAAAATAGTTTATATACAACATCGTTTTTTATTAGGTGTTTGAAAACATTGTTTAAAACATGTTGAAGAAAAACAGTTTTTTTAACATTTTAGGAAACAAATAGTTCAAATTTTTTTAAACAGGTGTTTTTTTTCCTATGCTAGTAATCATCCATTTTTTGGCAAAGACGGATCTGTTTCATAAGTCTCTGTTTGAAGATCACGTAGTGAATCACGTTGGACCTCTAGAATGGTGGTTGTCATTAAAAACCCAAATTGATGGCCAAACTGTAGACTTAGTGACACAGCTTTACACTGCAGTTGCTTCAAGTGCCAAATATGATTGTACATGGTCGTTTTATAATAAACATTGTTAACTATTGCTTGATTAAGGATTTTAAGTATTAAAAATTGTACATGTTTAAATGTCAAGTTAAAAAGCCACTTTAATTATTTTATAAAAATTGTTTAAAGTTGATTAAATAATAGAAATAAGGAAAAAAATAACTATTTTATAAAAAAAATGTTTAAAGTTGATTAAATAAAAGAAATAAGGAAAAAAATAACTAGTAAGTATTGTAAAATATGCACTTTTAACAACACTAGTTGACTGACCAACGCGCCGCCGCTCCGGCCGACAGTCTGACAACGACTGACCGCCCCACCACTGGGACCGGTACTTATAACCGAGCGACGTGCGCGCATGAGGCAACCTGTAGTGTGATATCTACATACACTACATCCCTTCCTTATTTTAGTTTATTTTATTTCTATAAGAATACTACCTGCTACCTATGATGTTGACTATCACGGTTATCACTACTCACTTACATTACGCGCAGCAAGGGGCTTACGTGTACGTCTACCTCTCACGGTGTCTAGTAGTCGGAACGATTGAACTGGACGATTGACAGTGACCCCCTCCACTCGTGTCATGAGACAATGCATTATGTCTATTGCATTGACACAACCACTACATCCCTTCCTTTTCAACAAATTGTATTTATTGTAAACGTAATCAAAGTTGTACAAAGACAATTCAGTTAGGATGGGGAGCCTTCGGAAAACTCGCAGATGTATTCAAGTCTAAAATCCCGCAAACACTGAAAACACTCGTGTACAACCAGTGCGTTCTCCCAGTGATGACGTATGTTTGTGAAACGTGGACGCTGACTCTCGGGATACTTCACCGCCTGAAAGTAGCGCAGGGGGCAATGGAACGTGCAATGCTTGGCGTCTCTTTGAGAGACAGAATACGAAATGAGGATATTTGCCAACGCACCCGAGTTACCGACATAAGTACTCGGGTTGCTCGACTAAAATGGCAATGGGTCGGACATGTATCCCGTAGAGATGACAACAGATTGTCGTACAGAACCCTTCACTGGAGACCTCGCACAGGAAGCAGAAGTGCCGGCAGACCACCTGCCCGATGGTCGAACGACATCAAAAAGACAGCAGGGCCGACCTGGACCAGAATTGCTGCATCAAGAGCTTCTTGGAGAGCCATGCAAGAGGCATATGTCCAGCAGTGGACTCTGAGATGCTGAGAAGAAGAAGAAGAGAATCAAAGTTGTTAGTTAATCATACAGAATTACTTTTAATATTTTACGTATACAATCAATCTCCCATAAACTATTTTAGACAAACCGTTTTTGTTTGTTTTAATAAGAATGCTTTACCTTCTCAGACTATACCCAGTTACACCATTTGAACATCTCCACTGAGTGTGGAGTAGGATTGAAGTTGTTTAACAGTGTTAAACATCTTTTCATATCTTTAAAACTTTATGGTCTACTTTAACCATTGGGTCAGTATGATGACATGACCTCGTCTTCCCATTTCCATATTCCTTTCTTTTTTTTTCTTTGACGACCCGAATGACACAGCGGTAGTGAGGTTGCCTTAAGTTCTTGGGGTCCAAGGATCGAATTCCGATAGGAGAAAATGTTTGTGTGATGAACAAAAAGTATCTAGTATATCAACTATCTGGTGTCCACGACACAAGCCTCACTGCCCAGCGCAGCACTAGATGGCGCTGTGTGTTATCTCTAGCGATATTTATTTATTCTTATATTTACTTATTATTTTGTTGAATGACTGTAACAAACAAGTAAAATCGGTACACCAAATCGGTTTGATATTACAAATTGACACAAAGTCGATTTTGACCGACATTTGATCTGACGTTTACGCCCGTTTAGTTGAGATTAATTCATTATGGTATTGTGTATAACTTGTTTGTATAATCTGTGTATTCTGCAAATATGTCGAGTCGTAGGCAAAACCAATGTATCAAATTATTCATTTTCTATTTTATATTTTCGATTTTATAAAATTACTCCGAATTGTTTACAGAAGTACTTTTTGTAGGTGTTCATTAGTTCATTAGTGTAGGCTATAAAAACAAAGTTTGATTTTGACGCAGCATGGTACAGGATTCCATATTTCCAGGAGCATTCTCCTACAACGTGAGATATACTGAGAATTGAATTTCTCTTACATCGGTACATACAGTTGTTGTGTTTGTATTTTAAAATTATTATATTTTCCTTCTGTTTTCACTTGTTTTTTTTTTTTTTTTTGAGTATCTCAACTTTTAAACACACTGGTCCTAGTTATCCAATTTAAGGTTTGTTTCACATTTAGTTATCAATGTATTTTGGAATTAGTATCTAATACTTTAATATTTGCATTCCAATTTTATGGCGAAATGTGTCATTGTATTACATATTATTTTTACCATCTTTTGTACTTACCACATTTATTGCAAATAAATAATTTTTACTTTCGACTATTTGACTTTGATCATATCTTCAATGTTTTGTGGCTGGTAACCAAATTAATACCCAATCTCTGGCTGGAACCAGCAGTGGGTTTAAAATCAATGTTTTAACATTTTTTTGATTAATTTTGGTATGTATACCTTTTGTTTTGGTACATTGGTTCTACAATAATTGATTTTAATTTCATAGTCCAGTTCTAGAAAAAGCCACTTAATATCACGCCACGACCCTAAATAATCAAAACCGAAATGGCAGGGTAGAGCTACTTTGCTGCTATCCCAGAACCATTGTCCTCAGTTTGTAAATAAACCAAGATCCGTTTGATCCCCGATCTTAGTCGTTTCTATCTTAGTCGTTTGATAGTGGTACCCATTTCAGCACACCTAATTACAACACCGTGCCCTTATTATCACCCTTTTTTTTCCGTAGTTTCCTTTTTACCATTTATCTTTTTATAAAAACTACAAAATTTTTATGTGGTTGTTCAACCTTTTTGTTGCAACAACGTTCGTGTTATTTTTCAGAAACTTAGTTAGTTTTCGTTAGTTTCCGTTGATAGTACAATATTAGCATAATTGCTATACAATAACTTACTTTACAATAATTTACTTTATTTTTTCTTCGTTGCCCAATACGTGCAGTTGAATGGACGTCCCTTGCTTCCAATTTAATGGATGCCATTGACCTACCACGCGCAAACAGTGCGTGGCAAGTGTGCCATGTCTTTCGAAGCATCAGTTCCAGGGTACACGCACCAATTTCATGTAGGTTTGTACTACCCAACCCACGCACAACCAGTAAACACCAATCAATACTTCGAAAGACATGCCGGTTTCCTCACGATGTTTTCCTTCACCATTTAAAGAGCGTCCACTGGTGATGAGTGGAATAATAACACAAAAAGCCGGCCTGGTTTCGAACCCATGACATGTCTGGCTAGGCCATCACCGCTCTTAATAAATAAATATCTGTCATTTAATGACCAGTAGGTATATTCTACTGCCATTCCCGTCATTACATGATGACATGTCAATGCAATGACCAGTATGTATATTCTACTGCTATTACTGTCAATTTAATGACATGGGGCCCAAGTCTGCTATTTTTATAAATTCGTCACTCCAGCACTATTCCCTATCCATTCCATTGTCATTTTGCTTAAAGAGTTCATAATCCGCTAAATTTACAATGGTCGATCATTTGTCGGTCAATGGTCTCGTAATATAATTGTGTTTTAATGACATTGTCGTGTTGCCATTATTATAAAACCCATACTGCAGATGGTTTTCGAAATTTACTACTAAATGCGATCATTTATTCATTCCAAACTTCATTTGTATGACTATGTATGGGATTACCATTCTGTGACATTTCTTTTAATGGACTGTCGCCATTATAGAGGCAGAACTTGACAGAACTTGACAGAACTTGACCGAACTTGACCGAACTTGACAGAACTTGACAGAACTTGACAGAACTTGACAGAACTTGACAGAACTTGACAGAACTTGACAGAACTTGACAGAACTTGACAGAACTTGACAGAACTTGATATCACTTGACAGTACTTGACCATTATGAAATCAGTGATCGACTATTCTGACACTATTATAATAGCAGACTTGAGGCCCTGAAGGTATATCCTACTAATATCACTGTCATTCTCTGATGACTTGTCAATTTGACCAGTAGATATATTTTACTGCTGTCACTGTCATTCTCTGATGACTTGTCAATTTGACCAGTAGATATATTCTACTGCTATCACTGTTATTTCACAACTGTCATTTGAATGATCAGTAGGAATGTGCTACTGCTATCACTGTTATTTCACAGCTGTCATTTGAATGACCAGTAGGAACGTGCTACTGCTATTGCTGTTATATCACAACTGTCATTTGAATGACCAGTAGGAATGTTCTACTGCTTATTGGTTTATTTAATGTATGTGCTTTTTGCTTTATTAATTAATGTAGCACCAATCAAATTACTAAGCATTAGGTCCCGGGCTCGACCCATAGGTCGGGCAGCGTCACAGCTTCTTAATCAAGAACCTCCCAACAACAACAACACACCGGACGCCAGCCAATATAGCAATAATAAAGGACACATTATTGATTAGTATGTGTGCCCTCTATTGCCACATCCAGTACAGTCACTAACTTTTTAGTTTGGATCCGTATTTGCTTGGATGGTGATTAGCTACTAGATAAATTTTGTTTTGTTATTATGACCGCTCACCCTCATATTTTGTTATTTTTTTCTATGAGCATAAATACGGAATAATTCTGTGTTCATAAACATGTTATTTATATAGATAAATAGATATGTATTGTTTACGATATTTTACTCCTGAATATTGTCAAACAGTGTCAATTAAATTACCAGCCTATGCTGCTTCCATATCATTACAGTGATGATGTCAATTTTAAAATTAGTATTGTATGATATCTCAAGACCCAAACAGTTAATCGTTAGTCCAATATCAATTTAATGATCAATATAACTGTTTAATAAACTGAATAAACTAAAAACAACTTAGTTATTTCCTTTGTATCAAATAAATGACTAGACACTACGTCAGCTTACTTGCTTCATTATGTTTTGAAATTATCCAAAATAACCACCAATCAAACACTTCTTCCTATCTCTTTGAGAAATAGAAGCATGAAGGCATTACACCAGTTTAACTTACTTGCCTCATTATGTTTTGAATCACGTACACACATCACACATAATATTATTATCACTGGTGAGTTTTATAAACGTGATTGTGATTATTTGCACCCCACAAAGGAAACCAGTAAACCTCGTTATTAATCAGTTTAGCAATAGATACATAGTACTATTAAAAATCAAATTAATCGTTTCTAAAAACTGTCGGCAATGCATCTGCATTCCGATCTAATGAGTCGTAACACATTCAAGCGTACAACAGCTTTATAAGACTGCCGTCGCCCGTTACTTATAAAATGTTTTGGTGGCTACTTGAATTATAACATTTGTTGGGTAACTGTAATAACATAATGATTTAAATATGACGATTGAACTTAATAGGTAAGCTGTTTTAGTATAGTTAAGGAACTAAACTGATAGTGTCGCGCACTTTAGTATTTCTCCCTTATTTAGGTTATATATTTTTTTAACACTTTTATTACACTTGCATTTCATAGTTTTAACCTCGTCGCCAATGTAAAATATGCACTTTTAACAACACTAGTTGACTCACCAACGCGCCGCCGCTCCGGCCGACAGTCTGACAACGACTGACCGCCCCACCACTGGGACCGGTACTTATAACCGAGCGACGTGCGCGCATGAGGCAACCTGTAGTGTGATATCTACATACACTACAAGTATTCATTTATTTTTGCAATTAAAATTTATTTTAGACCCTGTTTTTTTATCACAATAAAACATTGTTTAAAACATGTTTTAAACAATGTTTTCAAATACTTAATAAAAAACGATGTTTTATTTTAAACTATTTTAAACACATGTTTTAAACCACTTGTTTTAAACATGCCAACCCTGATATTAATGTATTGCGTTGGTTTTTTTTAACCGACTTCTAAAAAAAAAGGAGGAGGTTCTCAATTTCGATGTTTCTATTTTTTTTTAATGTTTTTTCGCCCATAATTCAAAAAGAAAATACTTTTTTTCACTTTTTAGTGGTTCACGGGCACATGCCCGTTACAATTACAACAAGCCCAAACACGACTAGGATACATTGTCTCATTATGGAGTTCCGTGACTCTTGGCTTCATCATCAGATCTGATGGTAGAATGGTTCTTATCACTTGTTGTAGAAAATACCAAAATCGCTGTACGTTATCCTATAAAATTTTAAGAGTTCCCTCGATTTCGCCAAGATTCCATAATCAGATCCCGACTTGGTGGGTATGAGGCCATTTGGAAAAAATACCCTTTCCAACAAAAAAAGAACTTTTCAAATCGGTTGGCAAGCGACGGAGATATAGGGTTTTTTTATTATAATTTTTTTAATAATAACAAAAAAATCTTGTTTTTGTTTTTGATTTGTGATAAGTCTTTTGCTCCTGTTGGTTGGTTGTTAGCAATACTGTCCGTGTCCGTGCACAGCAGGCGCTGCGGTGTGTTTGCGCCTCATCTTACTCGAATTGGTATTACCATAGACATAACTCACAAAAGTTCATGACTGAATTTCTATTTATCTCGGCCTTTTCGAACAAAAAGTCGAACTTTTGAATTAGTTTGTTGCACAAACTAATTCAAAAGTTGACGCGAAGTTGAACAACTTACATTTTTCATTTAAAGGCGCAATAACTTAATCTCAGCTAAATTAATGTATGGCTGCCATTGTTCTATCAAGAAAATCGTTGGAGCCGTTTCTGAGATTCACATTAAAAAAGAAAAAAAATACAGCGCCATACATTGATGAAAGAGAAAGGAGTAAATGATGCCGTGACGTCTAACAGGGGAGAATGGAAGAAGAAAACGTGTTGCACCGACCACAAATAAAATGGGACAAGGGCAGGAAGATGATGATGGCATTGATATTATTATTAAAAAAAAAACCCAATACAAGTGGATTGGGCTTTTTTTTAAAAAAAAACCCAATCCATTTACATTTTACGTTTATAAAGGGTGTAAAACATCTCTACACGAAGCCGAAAGGCACTTGTTCTCCCAATCATTGCGATCATTTTTTTGTTCTACACCATACCTGGGAACCTTCTAGTCACGGTATGGGGGGTCAAATTTACAACTTTTTGACAAGTTTTTTTTTTAATACTAGTTTTTTTTGTAAGATTTTGACTTTAAATACCTCCACGACCCCCGTACTATTCAATCCATCCATCAGCACAATGTTTTTAGTGCGTTACATTGAGTTCTACCATAAAACATGATTTATAACCTCAAAAAAAAAAGTAGTTTCCCAGCAAAAATTTTTGCGTGAAGTTATTTAGTTTGATGTACATAATGCTTGGTTAACGGCTTTGTGATGAGGTGGTTTACACTCTGTGACTGTGACTCTTATTATTACAAAAAAAGCCAAATCCATTAATATTAATATTAAAAAAGAAAAAAAACCCAATCCATTTACATTACACATTTTAATTATTATTACAAAAAAACCCAATTCTTTATATTATAAAAAAAAACCCAATCCATTTAGGCTGGAAACAGTGTAGCTATATCTGACGGTACGCGCGTGATTTGGTTTGCGTACCGTCAGCGTACCTGTGTACGTATTCATAGACTTGCTTATAGCTAGCTGTTTCCAGCCTTATACTATAATAAAAAAAACCCAATCAATTTATCTTTTTCGATTTATTTAAGTTTCGATGATTTCCACCCGGCTGTTCATTAACCGGTTACGCGGACGACGCGACGGCCTGCTGCTCATTCAGTCTAGTACTCGGGCTAGACTCGAGAATTTAGCTGACACTTGCCTACGATTAATATCTCAGTGGGGCGATCGATACCGTCTGACCTTTGCACAGCAAAAACCTATCAACTTATGTTAAAAGGTAATCTTAAATCGTGGCCTAGTATAAAAGAGCTTGGAACATTTTTGTATGAAGCGTGGCCTGATTTTTTTGCCGTCATTTTTTTCTTTTTTTTCCAAAGTAGCCGCCACGCTTAATACCTACATTAATTGATAGCTGGTATCAATACAAACAAGTTCTGAGACAAAATGTTATAAAGCGTCAAGTCATACATATCTTCTCAGCCTCTGCTTAGTGTGGCACTAGATGGCGCTGTGTGTAATGTCCAGCAATTTTTATCAATTTATTTATATACTTACTTGAGTTGTATGTGTTACGCGGCACCTGTTTGGGCCGATAGGACCACCATAGGAACGGTACGACGTAAATTGCTTCAAAGCCAGCGTTTGGCTTTGATATTCTTATGCAAAGCGTATAGAACGGTAAGTACTGAAGCTTTACCGGTGCTAGCAGGTACACTTCCAGTCGATCTTGTAGTGCAGCGTCGTGCTGCTATGTACTATAACCTTTTAACCATACGTGACCGTGCTAGGATTTCTAGATTATTCAAAGCACAGATCGACGGCTGGAAGGAACTTTTGTTTGAGCCCTCGTGTCAACGCGCACCAAGATTAGTCGAAAAAACAACCCAACTTGATACATATTTCTCATGATTGTTGTTTTTTCTCCGTTGCTAGTTATATTACGGTTTTTATTATGGTATAAATTTCATTGTTTGAACAATAAAATTTTTACTAGTATTTTATAACTCAAATGAAATAATAATGAGACCATCATTTAGACGTCTTTGCGATTTAATTGATTGCAGTAAAGTGCAAGTAATTGTTTATCAGACTGCCGAAATATCTAGATAAAATTGTGATACATGTAATATATATTTTTTAAATTAATTCGTGCTATATCTACGAATAACACAATTACCCCCGACACATAGGGTCATAATATTTTTTTTGGAACGTAGTTCCTTATCGCGGCTTACGGGTGTCAAGCCCTTCCATTTGATACCCATATAGAGGAAGTTGTGAAAAAAAAATGTAAATCACCATTTTGTGGTGGCGGCCATCTTGGTTTTGAAATTTATTATAACGCATAGTACTTTACTAGTCAAGCCCTTTCATTTGATACACATATTGAGGGAGTTGTTGAATTAATATGTAATCCGCCATTTTGCGGCGGCGGCCATCTTGTACTGATTTTTATAAAACATAGCTAAGAACACTCCCGACTAATTCACCTTTCATCCAAAAAAATAACAAAATCAAAATCGGTTCGTCCGTTCGGCAGCTACGATGCCACAGACAGACACACACACACACAGACAAGTCAAACTTATAACACCCCGTCGTTTTTGCGTCGGGGGTTAAAAACGACTCGCTCGAGGTCGTTGGCGTGAAGTGGCCCCTTAAGATTAAACGTTTTTTTACAGGTGTACTTAGTTAAAGCACCCTTATCACGTTCTGGGTACGACTTCTGGCTATGTGGCGGAGCGTTAGTTTCAGAAGAATTTGTGGTAACATCCGCCGCCTGCATCAAGGATATTGATTACCTGTATGTCATAGCAGGATATAAAAAATACGTTACTGACAACGAAATCGAGAATGATGAATGTACCAGAAATACTAAAAAAAAAGTGATATACACTTGCTTTCCTGACGGTAAGTACTGAAACTACTTAAACAAGGTGTAGCATGATGGTTTGCTCCCTGGTCTAGGAAGATTCTCGACCGATGAATGAATCGATAATAAAATGGGTATGTATTTTATTCTTATTTACGGACATCAGTAAGTGTAAACCCGTATTAAAACGCAGCTCGTCGGTTACTAGCCTTAAACCGAGCGTTCACACACACAAATAAACGGAAACGTTTAAAGGTATTCCTTAAAATTCAAAGGCATCCGAATCTCGGCGCGGCCCCGCTACAGTTTGTTTGAGCATCTCAGTACATCGCTACTGTACTCTTTTTTTTTGTTCCTGTGGTGGAAAATCCACGACTATCCAATCTAACCGACTGAAAACCAGCCCGGTGTTCCTTTCCCACACTTGCATCGGGATCATGGGAACTAGTGAGCCTTCCACGATCCTGGCTATCGTCTACAATTACTCCTGCCGCACCCAACGTTTAATAGGGGCGGGCACACGCCGCCGATTTTTTTTCGCGATTTCAGTACCATCACGTGTTTAAGTATCGGTCACTAATTACCAGTCCCCCTATAGAATTATGTCTAAGTAATGATTTATTTGTGCTCTTCTATTTTCATTCAAGTTTTTTGTTTGTGTTTAGTGTGCTTATGTGCACACAAAAATCTTGATCATATATACCGATCGAATTCCTTCCATACAGACAACCCACATAATGTACAACGCTTCCCTACTTTCAGAATATGATTTAAAGTACGATCGATTGGATTCGTGGTCCCTTATAGACATAGGTATAGCAAAAGTGGAATCACCGTACGATTTCACAGACAGAGAAGGATCGTTTAAGAAATATTGTCATTACGTACCTGGTATGATTAAAATTAGTTACGATGCCAAACACCGAGAACCCTCAACTGACGCAATTGTATTTGGATGGGGTCATAGAGAAGAATGGCGAAAGGTAAAATTACAATAAATTTATTTATGTCAATGATAGTTTATTAAGTCGCATTTGTATTGTCATACTGCATAGCATGAAAAGTTTGTTTTCAAAAGTCATCACGAATCATCAAGCGCGCAGGTTATACGATTTTCAGCCTCCCGTACAAGCCAGTTTCCGAAAAGGCTTTATCACCGTGGATCACAAACCTACGCTGCGGTAGGTTCTACAGCCCCTCTGCCCCTGCATCTGCCTCTCTGCGTAGTGTTTGTGGACTACGAGAAAGCCATCGTTTCGATCGAGTATACAGGGTATAAACCACCTCATCACAAAGCTGTTAACCAAGCATTATGTATGTCACCGTAAAATTGTCAAATACGTTATATTACAATATAACGTGTTTCTCTCTAGCGATATTGTAAACTCTCAAAACATTGTCAACTGAACATACGGGAGTATTTCTGCCCCCATAATCGGGACTTGAGGCACCCCCCCGTTAGGTTAGTTAGGTTCCTTTAAACCCTGCACTCGGAAATAGCTCCGTCGACTACGCTTTTTAGAGGAATATAAAGTGTTTTAAGGTTAGGTTATATTAATCGGTATTTCTCAGGAATGGTTCATTATCTTTTCATGAGAGTGGTACCACTGGGCAAGGGGGACCCCTCCTTCCCTCCACACCGACCTGACTACCATCGCATGCATTTCACGAAAAATAATGCGTTTTATTGTAAGCATCAGTATGTTCGTTTGACAATATTTCGAGAGTTTACAATATCGCTAGAGAGATTACAATATAACGTGTTTGACAAATTTACGGTGACATGTACATCAAACTAAGTAACTTAACGCAAAAATTATTGCTGGGAATCAACTTTTTTTTTTGAGGTTATAAATCATGTTTTGTGGTAGAACTCAATTTAACGCACTTAAGACATTGTGCTGAGGGATGGATTGAATAGTACGGGGGTCGTGGAGGTGTTAAAAGTCAAAATGTTACAAAAAAAACTTGTATTTAAAAAAAAAAACTTGTCAAAACATTGTAACTTTGACCCCCCATATCCCCGTAACGAGTAGATTCCCAGGTATGGTGTAGAACAAAAAAATTATCGTTGTGATGGGAAAAACAAGTGCCTTTCAGTTTCGTGAAGAGGTGTTTTACACCCTTTATAGTTACTCACAAACGCTAGATTCGATTTCGATTCGGAAAGTCGTATGTCTATCTCGCTCGCTTTCGTAATGCTGAAAAAAGACAGACGTACGACTTGTCGAATCGGAATCGAATCGAGCGTTTGTGAATAACTAACTATGCAGTCTCTCCAACGGTGCCAAATCACCCACAACATTGAAGTGTTTGTGCAAAAACGCTACCATGTCAGTCCGGCTTCAGTACCAAGCTTCCAACCTATCCTTTAGCAGCGAGGTGTAAGACAGGGAGACGTCATATATCCGAAACTGTTCACCGCTGCACTGGAGGATGTCTTCAAGGTCCTGGACTGTAGAGGCCTAGGCATTAACGTCAATGGCGAGTACATCACTCACCTACGGTTTGCCGACGATACAGTGGCCATGGGTGAGACCATGGAGGACCTCAGTCCAATGCTCGATGACTTCAGTAGAGCATCCGAAAGAGTGGGTCTTAAATTAAAATGAATATGGACAAAACCAAGGTCATATTGAATGCCCATGTAACACCCACTCCTATCAAAATCGGAGACACTACACTCGAAGTCGTAGACGACTATCTGTACCTAGAACAAACGGTCCAGTTAGGTAGGTCTAACTTCGAAAAAGAGGTCAATCGTCGAATCCGACTCGGCTGGGTAGCGTTCGGGAAGTTGCGCGGTACCTTCTCATCCAACTTACCGCAGTGTCTCAAGACGGAAGTCTAGGTTACCAGTTTGTGTTGCCAGTGATTATATACGGGTCTATGGAGAGCTATGCTTGCGTAGTATTTTATTACCTGTGCATCAGCTTTGGTATCTTACACATGAAACAAAAGGAGAAGGTTCTTAATTTTTTTTGTATGACCACGCAGTACTTTTTAGAGAAGACTTATGTTTCGAGAACACCGAATCATTTCATACACCTTGATGTGAACTTTTAGACCTAGCTGAAGTATGACTTAACGAAGGTCTGACAATTGAGACGGAAGGCAAACGGCTTTCCGTCTCAATTGTCAAAACTGGGAAATGACTACTTTTTTGGTGTGAAAAGTCACGTTTTTCGGTAGGAATTAATGTAAAGCACTTAAAATACTGTGCAGATGGATGGATTGAATAATACGGGGTCGTGAAAGTGTAGTAAAAAACTTACAATAAAATAGAGAATAAAAAAAAATAACTTGTGTAAAAGTCGGAACTTTGACTCCCATTCTCCTAGTAACTAGAATGTTCCCAGGTGGTATAGCCTAGAACAAAAACATGATCGCAATGACGAGGAGAACAAGTGCCTTTGGCTTCGTTCAGGGTCTTTTTACATCCTTTAAAGATAGATATAGAAAAGATAACATTTCACTTTTACGTTACTAAATAGTAACAGTTTAAAATTAAACAAATATTTTACTTTCAGCCAAACGATACACATAATTATAATGAAAAAAATTTAATGTACGCCCCCGTGTTGATAATAGACAAAGAACAATGCAAAACAGAGTATGAAAAATATGGTAAAATGACTGAAGTCATAGATAGATATATGATATGTTCTTTAGGCGGTGGCACAATAAATGACGCTGGGGATCAAATTAGAACAGAAAGTGGAGAGGACAACCCACATATTGTTGGATGGAATGGATGCAGTCAATGGAGCAGAAAATCTTGGGCGGCTACTAATCCAGAAGACCCAAAAAACGTAAGTGATATTGAAATTAAACCAACCGCAATAAAAAGGACAAAGTTACTGAATTGCCGGAAAGTTTGGGAAAATACTCTTTGACAAATATTGATTGAAATATTATGTTACTGTACAAAAAGGCAACATGAAAGTGGCTCTATTTTGAAACTCCAGACACATAGCTACCTACTCTTCTTCTGTTACGTGTGGCTAGTGCATGGTGTCAGAGCTTTTATGACTCTGTCTTGTAAAGACACAACTACTGTACTTGTAAAGTACTCAATTTAAGCTGTGATTTGGGATAATACAATTATGTTGGTCTAATTCCTAGATTTCATAGAAAATTGCCCAAGACACTTTACAACTCTCTTAATAAATTAAGTGGAAATCTAAAATATAATTCCGACCTAATACCTACATAGACCGGCGCGCAATGATTTTTGACATAACGGTTCCCTATGACGAGAACCTCGTGAAAGGCGAGAAAGATGAGCAAATCATGTATCTTGACTTACTTCGCGAGGTCGTCAATATATGGGATATGAACTCAGCGATCATTGTGCCGATAGTTGTTTCAGCCACATGGCTTAATTGCCAAGAGCCTTGACCAATACCCGAGGTAGGTCTCGTTATGCAAACTGCTTGAGCCCAGACCTCTGAGGTGCTATCGCTGCCACGTGGGACACCACGTGTCAGTGCAGTGCGCCTCGGAGGTTGACCGCAGCGGTCTCTGCTTCCGCTGCGGTCAGCCCGGCCACGTGTCGGCGACCTGCAGTGCTGCGCCGCACTGTCTTGCATGTGCGGCGGCTCGCAAGCCGGCCGATCACCGCGCCGGGAGCAAGGCCTGCGCTGCACCCGCTAGGCCCAGAGCCAGAGGCAGAGGCCCTCCGCCGCCTCCGCCAACGTCACCTTCTCGACCGCCGCTGCCGCTGCCGCGACCGCCACAGCCGCTGCCGCTGTCGCCACCGCCGCCGCCCCGAGCACCACAAGTTCGCCTGCGGAGGGGCCCTCACAGGGGGCCCAGGGGGAGGAAGCGGTAATGGATTGCCAATAACGGCGCCATTACGCTTCCTCCAGGCGAACATCAACCACTGCGCCTGTGCTCAGGATTTATTGCTCCAGAGCATGGCGCAGTGGTCGATACACATCGCTGTGGTCGCTGAGCCGCACTTTGTCCTGCCCAGGGAAGACTGGGTGGCGGACCTTGACGGCTCAGTGACCATAGTGTCATCGGCCGCCGCCGGTACCCCGACCCAAGAAAATGTCAGGAGGGGTCGGGGGTGCGTAGCAGCACGGTTCGGGGAGATCATCGTGGTGGGAGTCTACTTCTCCCCGAGCCGAACTCTCGCCGAGTTCCACAACTCTCTCGCAGAGTTAAGTGTCGTCGTCGGAAGCCATTCCCTCCCCGTGCTTGTCCTCGGGGACTTCAATGCCAAGAACTTGGCTTGGGGTTCTCGTTGCACAGATGTGCGGGGAAGGATGGTGGAGGACTGGGCCCTAGAGAAGGGCCTGGACGTCCTTAATCGGGGTTCTATTCCCACGTGTGTGCGGATGCGGGGCGAGTCGGTGGTGGACATTTCGTTCGCTAGCCCCGCTCTGTCGCCGCGTGTCGTTGACTGGCGTGTCATGGAGGGGGTGGAGACATATTCCGACCACCGGTACATCCGGTTTGACGTCTCCACCCAGTCCTCAAGCGCGCCAGTCCAACAGGCCCCGAGTGGTCCGCGTTGGGCGCTGAAGCAGCTGGACCGGGAGCTCCTCCTGGAAGCCTCGATCGTGCAGGCCTGGGTGACATCACCGGACAGGCCTGCCGACGTTAACAGTGAGGCAGAGTGGTTCCAGGAGGCCATGTCCGACATATGCGACGTGGCAATGCCCCGAGTCCGGCCAGGAAGTGCCCGACGGCAGGTGTACTGGTGGTCGCGCGAAATAACGTCTCTGCGCGAGGCGTGTGTTGATGCACGGCGCCTGTACGCCAGGCATCGCAGGCTCCGCATCCGCCCGCCGGATGCGGCAGCCATTGAGGCGGAGCTGTACGAGGGATACAGAGCGGCGAAGACCGCCCTCCGGGAGGCTATACTGCGGGCCAGGGAACTGGCCCGCTTGGAGATGCTGGAGACTCTCGACAGAGATCCGTGGGGGCGCCCTTACAAGATGGTGCGGAATAAACTCCGCACCTGGGCCCCCCCGCTGACGCAGTCTCCGACCTGACCTCGTGGAGGACGTGGTGAGCGCTCTGTTCCCCTCGCGGGGGGAACATCCGCCACCGCCTATGGCTCCGCCACCTGCGGTGCCGGAAGAGGACCCAAGCGACGACGACGACACTCCGGAAGTGACTGGGGTAGACCTGAGAGTGGCGGTAGGGAGGCTCAAGGCCAAAAATACCGCCCCGGGACCCGATGGCTTGCCTGGCAAAGCCTGGGTCCTGGCCTCGGATGCGGAGGCTCTCGGGCCCCGACTGAAAGGGCTCTTAAGCGCATGCTTGGAGAGAGGCCAGTTCCCGCTTCGTTGGAAGACGGGGAAACTGGTCCTCATCCAAAAGCCGGGGCGCCCTGCGGACTCTCCGTCCGCATTTCGGCCCATCGTGCTGCTCGACGAGGTGGGCAAGCTCTTTGAGAGAGTAATTGCAAACCGCCTCGCCGAGCACCTTGATGGGATGGGGCCGAATCTTGCGGAGAATCAGTTTGGTTTCCGCAAGGGGCGCTCCACAGTGGACGCCATCATGCGGGTGAGAGCCCTCACGACGGGGGATGCGATATCCCGGGGCGGAGTCGTCTTGGCGGTGTCTCTCGACATCGCCAACGCCTTCAACTCCCTGCCCTGGAGCTGCATCAGGGAGGCACTCCGGTATCACCGGGTGCCGACCTACCTCCGTCGTGTGGTCGGGTACTACCTGACGGACAGGGCCGTCATCTACCCCAGTCGCTGCGGAGAATGGAACCGGCGAGAGATGTCGTGCGGTATCCCACAGGGATCGGTTCTGGGACCGCCCCGTGGAACATCGGTTACGACTGGGTGCTGCGCGCGGACCTCCCTAGTGGTGTCAGCGTCGTTTGCTACGCAGACGACACCCTGGTGCTGGCACAGGGGAGGTCGCACGAGGCGGCGGCCGAAAACATGACACGCGGGGTTGCGATAGTCGTTGAGAGGATCCGGCAATTGGGTCTCGAGGTGGCATTGCACAATTCCGAGGCCATGTGTTTTCATGGGCCTCGGAATGCGCCACCGTCGGGATCCACACTGACGGTAGGAGGGGTTTCCATCGGCGTCGAGTCGACGTTAAAGTACCTAGGACTCGTCCTCGACAGCCGGTGGAACTTCGTGGAGCACTTCCGACGCTTGGCCCCCAGGCTGGAACGAACCGGGGCTGCCTTCAGGCGGCTCCTGCCCAACCTTGGGGGGCCAAACGTCTCCTGCCGCAGGCTCTACGGGGGGGTCGTGCGGTCCATGGCCCTCTACGGGGCCCCAGTGTGGGCGCGTTCCTTGAGGCGGCGAGCCGCCCATTATCTGAACGCGCCCCAAAAAGTGGTGGCCGTAAAGATGGTCCGTGGGTACCGCACGATCTCCCGCGAGGCAGCGGGCCTGCTTGCCGGATTGCCGCCATGGGATCTGGAGGCGATAGTCCTCGCGCGCCTGCACGACTGGTGCGCGGAGGTACTACGCCGGGGGGAAACTCCGCTGCCGCGGCAAATTGCCGCTCAGCGGACTGACCTCCGGCGCGATCTCATGGCGACATGGAGAGAGCGACTGTCGCAACCCCGCGCAGGGCACGCCACGATAGTGGCGGTAAGTCCCCTCTTTGAGGAGTGGCTGGAGAGGCGCCACGGCGTCCTCACCTTCCGCCTGACGCAGGTCCTCACCGGACACGGATGTTTCGGGAGGTACCTGCACCGAATCGGGCGGGAGGAAACGCCCGGGTGTCTCCACTGCGAGGATCGACCGGAGGACACGGTGGAGCACACGGTGGAAGTCTGCCCTGCGTGGGCGGAGCACCGCCGTGTCCTCGTAGCGGCGATCGGCGGCGGCGACCTCTCGCGTCCGGCCCTGGTTCAATCCATGGTCCGGAGCGAGACGGAATGGGAAGCCGTCACCTCCTTCTGCGAAGCAGTCATGCTAGCGAAGGAGGTGGCGGAACGAGAGAGGGAGAGATCCTCTCTTCCCGGCCGCCGCGGGAGGCGCACCGGGCGTCGGGGGCCACGTGGTGGCTACCGGCCACCGTAGACGCGGGCCTGTGGACGGTTGGCTATGGGCTAGCTAGCCGTCCGTCCGTCTAACGACGACAGGCCGGGTCGACGGCGCGTTCGTGTTCCACGCGCGCCTCAAAGAGATGTCAGCATAAGAGAGGGGCCCGCAAGGGCCGAAGCCTGCCGGGGTTGCGGGACTGTTCGAAAGAGATACCGCGGCCCCGGAACGTAAAGGGCGAGGAAGGAACGTGGATGGGTTTTAGTCAGTAAAATTCTGACACTCCCTCCCGCTCCGCCCAGAGTGGGAGAAGTCATTTGATTATTTCCCATCCTACAAAAAAAAAAAAAAAAAAAAAGGTCTCGTTATGCAGCTGGATCAAGGGCTTGAATTAGAAAGCGGTACTCCTGGACGCGGCTCATATTTTTAGGACGTTCCTCTACTATCCTAACTTGTCCTAACATAATATTATAAAATTCGAAAGTAAGTTTGTTTATTTGTTACGCCTAAACCACTAAACCGATCATCCTAAAATGTTGCATAATTATACCAATTTATTTATTAAAATCTCCCTTAAGGTCGTGGCTCACTTGGCAAGCACCGCACCAGCACTGCTCCAACCCAGCAATTAACTTGCCATTCAAATTAACAACACGGCCATTCCTGACTAGCACCCGTCCTCGGGTGTAGTACCTGTGGACAAAATGTGCTCTGAGAGTAATCTCGCGTGGCTATCCTGCCAGTTGTAACAAAGTTGTTTCTAATAGGTACTCTATTTCTTCTTAATCTAAGTACAATAATAAACTGTCATGATTGACAATGCCCTGTTATTAAGGCTTCGTACACAGTGCTTCCTGTGGAAATGGTCCGATCAACAAGTCACAACTCAGTAATTCCAAAAATTCTGTTTCTCTTTACCATAATTCATAAGCAATGCATTCAAGTCATTTTCACTGTAATCTGCGATTCCCTACAGACCCATTGCCACATGTTACTCATGAGGTGCGGTCTAGACCCATCGCCAAGTGTTACTCACGAGGTGCGGTCTAACATATAACAGACCTATCGCCATCATGTTACTCACGAGGTGCGGTCTAACATAAAACAGACCTATCGCCATCATGTTACTCACGAGGTGCGGTCTAACATATAACAGACCTATCGCCATCATGTTACTCACGAGGTGCGGTCTTACATATAACAGACCTATCGCCATCATGTTACTCACGAGGTGCGGTCTAACATAAAACAGACCTATCGCCATCATGTTACTCACGAGGTGCGGTCTCACATATAACAGACCTATCGCCATCATGTTACTCACGAGGTACGGTCTAACATATAACAGACCTATCGCCATCATGTTACTCACGAGGTGCGGTCTAACATACAACAGACCTATCGCCATCATGTTACTCATGAGGTGCGGTCTACCTGACCCATCGCCACGTGTTACTCACAGGTGCGGTATAAAATCTCGAGTATGAGTGCGCAAGCACCCTTTCTTTATCAGATTTGGTCTCACTACCACTGTCATCAACTATGACATCTAATTGTCGAGGATCTTGGTGATCGGGGATCTTTCTCACAAAAGCTAAAATCTTCGAATTACCATTAACTGAACCTTGATCTACACTAGTTGTAGCAACGACAACAAAAATATGCTCACTCTTGAGTCTAAACGAAACAGAATTAGCATTCTGCAGACATAATAAAATGAAAACGACACACCAGAGTGACGAAAAATCCCAGTAGGTGAGCATGCGTTAATCATACACATGTACACGCGACGTTACTCCAGAGCTGCGCTCGTTGCACCACAGCTGCAAGTACCGCCATTCAAGTTCAGGTAGCCCCATGTCAGGCCTCCGTCACTTCATGTACTTGCGCGCTATAATTACCTACTGCCCGGCCGAGCGGTCTCGGACCTCTTGCGGTCCAAATTCAGTGCGGTGTTCGCAAGCGAAGCGCACGCACGCTATTTTGATACTATTTTAAACTAGGTACCACCTATAGTCACAAGTAGTCAGAATATAAGTCACAGTTATCAATAACGTAGACACAAAAAAGTTATGGTTATGTTAATTTAATTTTATCAAAGAGGCAGCCCTGCGTTTGCTGTGGGATCGCGCGGTGCGAAGCAATCTCAACTTAACGCTTAAGCTTTTAGGCACATTTCAGCATGCAGGGGTTGCTGACGCGACGGAGTAGGCTATTATAGCAGTAGGTATTGGAATTTTTCTACTGAGTGAAGTATCTGTTACGTAGTAACTATTTAGTAATCTGTGCCCATGTCCTTACTTGAACCTCCTGGTATGTTCTCGTGCGATGGTTACCCTGCAAACAAATACTTCACGACAGAAATTTGTTCCACTCGGTCACTCCTGACCAAACTTTAGATTCATAGGGTCTTTAAAAGTAAAGAATTCTACTGTTTTATTTAACCAAATCCTACTCTAGTAAAATCAAACATCATAACATCACGCCTGTGATCCCCGAAAGGTTAAACAGAGGCGTACCTATTAATATACTCACACTTCGCTAGTTATGTCCAAGTACCATGTAATAGGAGCAAGCCTATTACCATTGTAGGCTCATTTCATATTTATTACATGTATATAATAGGTATTTATGTCTACAAGATATTTATTTATAACTAAAACATTTACACTCGTATTTATTTACACAAATAATATCACAAATATCGAAATGATATTAATCGGTTGGTCGATGTCGATATCGATACTTACGCGTTCATCGACACGCTGGACATCACTAGCGTACGTAAAGATAACGGGATTCACCGGCCGCGCGGGGCGGCGCGGGGGCACGGAATATTCCATGCGCCACGGAATATTCCCACTTGAGTGACCAGTGGTTACACCTTCGCGACGCGGAGCGCACGCTTCTTTGCCCGCCGATTTTGCCGCCGCGATCTTTTACGCTCGCTTATATTTTATGTTATCACTTTCCATTTCTCATCCTGAACTCTTTCTATCCTTCTAAATCTTCATCTACGAACTCTTGCTCTGTGCTATTGTGCTTGTGCTTACGCCTACCCTATTGTGCCTTCTGTATTGCTTTGTGTTGGGAACTGTGAACTTTGGACAATATACCAAGTTGATCGTAAGTCTGGACGTTTAATTTATTACACCGTACACCCAACCATACTGGTGACCCCGCTAAGGACATGGATGGGGAATTGTTCAAAGATGCACAAGAAAAGGCCACGTTGCCCGGCACTAGTGTTGAGCCCGGCATGTCGATAGAAAACGGAGTACTCAAGGTGAGCGCCCGTATTCCAGGCTTCTGGCCCGAAGAACCCGAAATTTGGTTTGCTCAAATTGAAGGCCAGTTCGCCTTAGCCGGAATCACAAGCGATACGACCAAATTTAATTACGTCATCGGGCAAATTGAGAACCGGCACGCCAAGGAGGTCAAAGATCTGATCATGAAGCCACCGGCCACAAACAAATATGAGAAGCTGAAGACGGAACTGATTAGGAGGCTCAGCTCTTCGAATGAGAAGAAGATTCAGCAGTTGCTGATGCATGAGGAGCTCGGGGATCGTAGGCCATCCCAGTTCCTCCGCCATCTTCAAGGACTCGCCAACTCCGAGGTTCCAGATGACTTCCTGAAGACCCTATGGACAGGCCGACTTCCCGTCTCCATCCAGACGGTGCTAGCAGGCCAACCCAGTTCCAGATCATTGGAGGACCTGGCTGATCTAGCTGATCGGGTGCACGACATCGTTCCGGCAGCCCCGGCGGTTGCCGCCGTCAACGCTGCAGCCCCTGCGCCCAACTCAGCCAACGCTGATCTGGCCAGGGAAGTCGCCGAGCTACGCAAGCAGTTCCAGAGGATGATATCTGGGCGGAACAGCAGGTCTCGTTCCCGCGCTTCGAGAAACACTCGAAATTCTTCGAGGCAGCGCTCTCAATCCAACTACCGCAAGCACCCGCTTTGCTGGTACCACGGGAAGTTTGGAGACAAGGCTGCCAAGTGTGTCCGGCCATGTGACTTCAAGGCGGAAAACATCCAGGGCGGTCGCTAATGGCGGCTGACGATTGCCCTTCATCTGCTTCTGGTCGCCTCTACGTCACTGACCAATCTTCGAAGACGCAGTTCCTGGTCGACACAGGGAGCGATCTCTGCGTTTTCCCGCGGTCAGCGCTTCGTGATCGTCGTGCGAAGACAAAGTATAGTTTGTGTGCTGCTAACGGTACTAATATAGCCACCTACGGCTGTATAAATTTAAATTTAGATTTTGGGTTGCGTAGAACTTTTAAATGGCGTTTCACCGTGGCGGATGTAACGAAGCCTATCATAGGTGTAGATTTTTTAAATTATTTTAGCCTTGCCGTAGATTGTCGCCATAAGCGCCTTATAGACACATCAACTACTGTAACAGCTGTAGCTTCATTAGCAAATTGTAATGATGTTTTTTCCGTTAAGGTCGTGACCGGTGACACCCGTTATCATAAAATACTAGCCGAGTTTCCCGAAATCACGCGACCAGCTGGCAAATATCATACAACACCACACAACACTTTACACCACATACGCACAACACCAGGCCCCCCAGTAAGCTCCACCCCTCGTCGTCTAGCCCCAGATAAGCTCAAGATTGCACAACGGGAATTCGAGTCAATGCTGGCCAATGGCACAGCTAGACCCTCCGAGAGCCCGTGGTCGTCACCGTTGCATCTGGCGCCGAAGAAAAACAACGGCTGGCGTCCCTGTGGTGACTACCGTCAGCTGAACGCCCGCACCGTGCCTGACAGGTATCCGATTAGGCATATTCACGACTTTGCTCATAGTATAGCTGGGTGTAAAGTCTTTAGTACTCTAGACCTTGAAAAAGCCTATAATCAGATACCTGTCAGCCCGGACGACATTCCTAAGACCGCCATTACAACTCCATTTGGCTTATTCGAATTTCCTTTTATGACTTTCGGTCTTAGGAATGCGGGCCAGACTTTTCAGCGGTTCGTGGACGAGATGACGAGAGGCCTTGATTTCGTTTACTGTTATTTAGACGACTATTTAATTTTTTCAAGGAGCGAAGCAGAGCACGAACATCACCTGCGTGAGATTTTTAAACGGCTCAAAGAGTATGGCATGTTGGTGAACACCTCGAAATGCGTTTTCGGTGTCAGCGAGGTAACCTTTTTAGGCTACTGCATTTCTGAAAGCGGTACTAGGCCACTTGAATCCAAGGTGCAGGCGGTTAAGGACTTTCTTCCGCCTACGAACGTCCGGCAACTAAGAGGTTTTCTGGGAATGCTTAATTTTTATAGGAGATTCCTGCCCCAAGCAGCTGAGATCCAGGCCCCATTGCATGCCCTTTTAACAGGATCTGTTAAAGGAACGCAGCCGATTACCCTTACAGGAGAGACTTTAGCAGCGTTCGAGGC
The DNA here is from genome assembly GCA_950022955.1 of Xestia ashworthii. Taxonomy (NCBI): domain Eukaryota; kingdom Metazoa; phylum Arthropoda; class Insecta; order Lepidoptera; family Noctuidae; genus Xestia; species Xestia ashworthii. The sequence goes on along the minus strand of OX465570.1, from coordinate 11,022,969 downwards.
ATGCAAGGATAGTCTCACTAATGCCGCTTTGTTAGCCCATCCTGACTGTTCCGCGAAGCTTGCAGTAGTTACTGACGCCTCAGATAAAGCTATGGGAGCAGTACTACAGCAATTTAAGGACGATGCTTGGCAACCGTTGGCATTTTTCTCCAAGAAATTAAGTACTTCCCAGAGTAAGTACTCGCCATATGACCGGGAGCTGTTGGCCATTTATGAGGCCATTAAGTATTTTCGGCATATGCTGGAAGCAAGGCATTTTATAGTCTATACTGACCATAAGCCGATCAGTTTTGCCTTCCACGAACGGAAGAAGAACTGCTCGCCCAGGCAGTATAGACACCTTGACTTCATTTCCCAGTTCACCACAGACATTCGACACATATCCGGTAAGGATAACGTGGTTGCTGACACATTGTCACGTATTGAGGAACTGGGAGACCCAGTGAGCCTTGAAAATATGGCCCACGGTCAGTCTTCCGACCCAGAACTGCAGAAGATTCTTGCCGAAGGTTCCTCTTTGAAGTTGCAGGAACTTTATGTCCCTGGAAGCCGAACTCCATTGTCCATCCAATTTACATCCGGCGCAAATTTAGACTCCGTGGCTGTTACTGTGAAGTTTCTGTTGGAAAAACCCAATAACACTTTGCCCAACCTGGGAATCGAACCCAGAACCTCATGCTCAGCAGTCGTGTTTGCCACCACTAGAGCAACGACGTAGTTTATTAAATTAAACACGGTTAAATTGGGAATACTTGAAAATAGGTCAATCCTTGGGCCATGTACCACGGTACATTGTCCAAGCTACCGCATGCATGACACTTGATTGGTGGTAACGATGAAAACTAGTTCCCGGCATCAGTGCGCATATTTTTCTTTTGTTTGTCACCATTCATTTCATCATCATGAGGGTGGTCGTACCGACGTACACAAATCTGGCCTTCAATAATTCATTAACTGGTCTTACGACGTACTTGGATACGTTACGGTATGTAGATGCGAAGCCCTTCAACTTCTAGCTTAGTTTCAAAATGACCTTCCACTACACTCACAACAAGAAACAAGTCGGCGATGACGCACCAGGAGTGTGCATCGAACTCGGTTTATTGATATCGAATTCCGGCAACACTAAGTTGCTACTCACTTGCTGGGTTTTTAGGAGATTGTACACGATACAAACTCTAAACGATACAAGTCTTTGTTTTGCATTTCAAACAGTAACCGTCACCAATCACACGCACACTCGTCACTAAACACTAAAAACGATGTATATCCTGTTTTTTCACATGGTAAATATCACTTGTCACCGTCTGTTTTGAGTTCCCAATATTTTGGCGCTATTGCGAGCGCCATGATCACGGATGAACAGTTAGCTATTGCGGGTGGATAATTATGAGCTCACTAATCGGTCTATCCTCTTTTTTGTTCGTTTTTTTGCACTCAATACTCGACACACGAAACTCATCGCGAATATTTTTACCCGACTTCGGCAAAGCCAAAGGGAGGGTTATGATTTTATTTTTAGCACATTTTCGGTTTTTACACAGTTGATACTTATTGTTATTGACAGTTTATGCGTGACATACGCGGGGTATGATCTCATTACCACGGTTTGATTTCAATTCCGATGTTGAGCAGCCAGCAGCGTCCGAAGTAAATTCTCGTCGCACTGTGACGGCATCGCTGCATTTTCCGTGTTTTCTTTAGCTCGAGATGCAAAGTATCGGGTCTTCTTCACGATCTGACATAGTTTCAAATAGATGTGGACATTATTGCGGGCACTCGAACGAAAGCTAATTTAAATCAAAATAACTTTATTGAAACCAACGGTTTTGCGAATGTCGTCCCTTCTACAGCCCTCACTGCATCCCCTCTACCGACGATCGTGTCCAAGCGGTAGGGCACGCTTGGGTTTTCGGTATTGATATTATTAGTTCACAAAACTAATTGATAGATGGCGCTGCTTATTGCACTATGGCGCCTTCAATCCACGACATACAGGGTTACTGGTAATTCGACGTATTCCTTGCAGGACGTTATAGTAGGGATATAATGCAAGAAATTAAGCCGCCAAATGTTCTAGGGAAATTCTGTGGTTTTTGAGTTTTTTAAATTTTTAGTTTTTTTATGAAATTAAATAATTTAAAGCCAATTTAAAAACGATTTACGTCGCGAATGTACTGAAATTTAAGTTACTAGCATAGCTGATGACGTAGCAGACCTTTGTTAATAATTAACGTTAAAAAAATCCAAAACTATTAGTAAAAACAATTTTTTTTTAATAATTTTTGCGGTTTCTAAATAAAAAGATATTGTATAGTGAAAAAAAAATAATACTACGCCAGATGTACAAATTACAAAAAAAATATGCTCAGCTATTTAAAATGGTATAACATTTTTTAAAAAGTCATGGACTACATTGTGAAAATCGTTTTTGATTTAGTACAGGAAGGCGTTCATCTCATAAAAGGTATTCGGAAAATCAAATTAAACAATTCCGTGAGCACTATTTTATTTTTAATCAGTTTCAATCACACCGGCAAAGCTGTGGGTAACTTTGTGAGCAAACATGTTAGTACGAGAAGTCGAGAACCCATGTCCAATATGTTTGCCTCAACCTTTTACGAAAAAACCGGAAAAAATGTAAATTGTTATTGTGACACATTGCGCCGGCACACGGGATTTAAGATACCGGTACGGTTTGTCTCATATCGGGCTGTGTTATACGGAGCACCGAGGCCTTGTGTTTTGGACTAGAGAGTTTTAAGTGGAACGAGAATTGGTGTGAACAAGGCGTTGTTGGACGGCAAGCTGGCGAGGGCGAGTAAGGACCCTGCTGCAGGCCATCGCAAGGTTCACTAACATACACTAAACACATAAACACAAACTTGCGAGTGGTTCGACGAGCAATATCTCTTCAAAAAGGTTAGATAATTAGGTTAAGTTAGGCATAAGAATTAGCTGGCGCGTATCGCGTTCTTTTGCTCTCGTCATGAGAAACGGTTGGTTAGGTATTCATCTATGGGCCCGTGAAATACCCGGTTGGTCCTGGCGAGAACATTGCGAATAGGTTTAAGTTAAGATGGTATTGAGTTGAGGTTGCGGTTGGGTTGGTATGTGTGCATACTTTGACAACCTAAGACGATCATGGTCTTGACGTAACTTTATTGGACAACACGTTAATAAGCTTACTAATTAATATTATTTATTCGTTAAAACGAAACGTGGTCGCTCACAATGGGCCTTATCAAAAGGCTTAAAGTCACCCAAAGGGCAATGGAGAGGGCTATGCTCGGAGTTTCCTTGCGTGATCGAATCAGAAATGAAGACATCCGCAAGAGAACCAAGGTCACCGACGTAGCCCGAAGAATTGCTAAACTTAAGTGGCAGTGGGCAGGGCACATTGCTCGCAGAACGGATGGCCGATGGGGCCGAAAAGTTCTGGAGTGGCGACCGCGAACCGGAAGACGATGCGTTGGAAGACCTCCCACTAGGTGGACCGATGACCTGGTGAAGGTTGCGGGAATCCGGTGGATGCGAGTCGCAAGGGACTGGTCAATGTGGCGACACTTGGGGGAGGCCTATGTCCAGCAGTGGACGTCTTTCGGCTGAGATGATGATGATGATGATTCGTTAAACAGATGAATGAAGCTTAGGTCGGTCCCCTAGCTGGAATAGGTAATTGAGTGCGCGAACAGAGAATGCGTGTTCGCTGACTCGAGTCCACCGCTACTGCGTGTGCTCTCACAAATGTGCGCGAACATTTCGCTGAACACGCGCATGTTTTGTTCATGATCACTAGAACGAGTCCACCGAAAAAAACACGTGGCACACTGGTAGAACGTCTTAGTCGAACAAGACGTGTAAAAAGTGAGTTATCAAAGTTTTAAAAGTTAAATTGATTAAAAATAATAATAATTCACGAAATTGTTTAGTTCGATTTTCCGCATACCTTTTACCGTTTTTTTTCCTTTTTTACTAAATCAAAAACATTTTTCATAATGTAGTTCATAACTTTTCAATAAGATTATTTTTTTTCACTATACAACATCTTTTTATGACGGAATGGCAAGAATTACAAAAAAAATGTTTCATTAGTGATTTTTGCTAAAGGTTTAAGATTTTGTTGGACTTTTAATTATTCAAAAAGGTCTGGTACGTTATCAGCTATGATAATAACTTAAAATTCAGTACATTCGCGACGTAAATCGTTTTTAAATTGGATTAAAATTATTTAATCTGGGATTTTTCATAAAAAAACTAAAAATCGACCTAACTCAAAAACCACTGAATTTCGGTAGAACATTTGGTGGCTTAATATCTTGCATTATAACCCTACTATAACGTCCTCCAAGGAATACGTCGTCGTCGTCGAAAACAAGTGGCTGACGAGGCGGTCTGCGATTACTCGCTCGAACAACTTGCCCGCCTCGTCCAGCAGCACTATGGGCCGATAAGCGGACGACGAATCCGCCGGGCGCCCTGCCTTCTTGAGCAGGACCAGACGACCAGCCTTCCACCTGGTAGGGAAATGGCCCTGCTCAAGGCACGCCGAGAAGAGTCCCCTCAGTGGGAGCTCCAGCTCTTTCAGGGCGAGGACTAGAGCGCGGCCAGGCATGGTGTAGAACAAAAAACATCGCAATGACGGGGAGAACAAGTACGGCTTCGTTAAGAGGTATTTTTACATCCTTTATAAAGCAGGTGAAATGGCGAGCTTCAAATATTAAATCTGTATTTGTTTCAGGACTGTAATTATGATGGACCCCAATATGACGATACGCGCAGAGAAATAAATGGAACTAACCGTTCAATAACAGAAAAACAAAATGTGAACAATATCAACAAAAGAAGAGGTGAAACTAATAGGACTACCCAATCCAATCGAACTAATAAAACAGCATTTACCAATACAACGTTAAAAAAACCTTTTATGTTTAACAAAACTATTGTTTTTAACGAAACCACCAGAGATGCACGAAGGTTTGGAATTTGTCAGGTGTGTGTTAATTATAATCTAATACATGTTTGGATTTTGAATGTCAATATTTTTTTTTAAAATTTAAATTTACGCTTTAAGACTTAGTTCCTATAGAACGGTTTCAAACTAACGTATACCTAATGCGGCAAAAAGTGCGCGTAATACGCTTAACTAAAACCGCCTTTAGGCCGCGATTAACTAACGGCCGTTTTTTATATCTTACTCGCCTACGTCTCGTAGTTATTGGTGTTTCTATAAACAAAATTAGCCTGAAATATCCTATTCACGTCACCTACCTGTCACTGATTCATAGAAAAATCAAAGAAAGCTTTTCTGTGACGGAATGTTGTCCGTAGGTAATTTAAATTTCGAACAGACGGAGATAGCAACCTTTGGTTACCTGTTAGTAAGTTATTGAAAATGGCCGTTAGATATTTATATTAATGGCCTTTTCTTTTGTCTTAATCTTATTTCGTAATCTCCTCAGAACGACCACGGAGGACCATTAGTCACTTGGGTTGCAACTCACGAAGTTCTCATCGGAGTTGCTTCAGTGTTTAAAGTCGCAAAATATTCTAATAAATGTATCGGACCTTATTTGTATACCAGTACACAGTGTAACGGTGCCTTTTTGAATTGTATATTAGAACAAAGTAATTTTGATGCTGTGCAACTAGGGGGGGAAGACACATCTGAATCATACATGTGAGTTGAGCCTAGCGTGTATTCTAGTATGTAAGTAGCGTGTGAACGTGGAAAAAATAGGAATGAAAAAACTTCGCAAAAGAAAACATGCAATGTGTGTTGAACATTTTCCATGGAGTCCCATGAAACTATAGAAACAAGCAAAAAAATGCTAAAAGACATTTTTTTTCTTAACACACAGGTTAGACAACAGGCGGTCGTCCTGCAGAAGTTCTGAGGATGATAAAAGGCATCCTACAATGGAGAGACATATATCGTGGTTATCACATCCGGCCGGGTAATTATGTAAAATATTGTATCTTACAGATAGGATAGCAAAAACATAAAATGGTGAACACAGAATCAATAGTCAAAAATCCTTGAAAATTGCGTCTCAGATCTCGTCGAATCTCGTCACTTAATGCCACTTGCGTGCAGTGAAGCTCCAGGAAGGGTACGCCACGAAGTGTAGGTTAGGAAATACGGGGAGAATATCATGACCCTCAAAGTAGTCACAGAAGTAGTGTACAAACAAAATCTCGTCACTTAAAGTTAATGATAAGAACTGCCCGACCATCCTCATTGGTAGTTCGTACTATCTGAAACATTTGGTGCTATGTTCGGCAACTGCGTTATCTCTCTCTCACCACACGTAAAGGAGTTGGGCCTGTACGTTGACGACACTTTCAGTTGGAATAAGCTGGTAGCTCAGGTTAGCTAGAAACTTCACATCACTTATTCGCTGCGTACTCTATAGATTTAAATATTTTCGCCCATCTAGCACAAAAATAACTTTTGGTGTCGTCGTTTGTGCTTCCCATTATCAACTATGCTGATGGTTGTTACTCTGACGTAACACAAGGACTTTTTGATTAATTAGATCGGCTTTTGAACAATTGCATTCGTTTAATTTTTGGCCTTCGCTAATACGATCACATCTTTTCGTACCGGTCTCAGTTTAAATGGCTGCCCATCCAGCTCAGGAGGTCCCTCAGATCTCTTTTCATGCTTTTTACCGCTTTAAACGATCTGTTACGATTTCCCAATATTAAAGAAAACCATTAGTAATCTATGGAGCGAAGCATACTGGGTGTCAAACTTACAGACCGCGTCAGAAACTCTATACTTCGCTCCAAAACCCAGATAGCTGATGTTGGCATGACAGCTGCTAGGCTGAAGTGGAACTGGGCTGGTCACATCTGCCGCATGTCGGAGGAGCAATGGGCAAAAGTTACCACTCAGTGGATACCAAATAGCAGGAAACGACAACGCGGCAGGCCCAGAAGGAGATGGCGGGATGAGCTAGACTCTTTCGCAAAGGATTGGCCTACAATCGCACAAGATCGTGAAATGTGGAAGGAGGGAAGGGAGGCCTTTGCCCTGCAGTGGGACAATGTAGGCTTATAATAAAAATAATTAGTAATCAATAATAATTGACTACTAAGGTTTTCGCTGAAAATGTCTTGTCATCATTTTAAAGGCAGCAATGCCTCCCACTGCTGTGGGACGTCAGTCTCATCACGATCTTCGTATCGCTACCATCTCGTTCTCTAGTTTCTGCCAGTTCCAAATTGATTGTACAAGGTCAACCCCAAAATTAAACTTATATAGGGTGACTGGTAATTAGTGTACGATACTTAAGCACGTGATTGTGCTCATGATAACAAACGACTTTTACTATGGGAGAAAAGCTGAAATCGCGAAAAAAAATCAGCTGTTCAGTACATTAGGCGAACATAAATGTACTGAATAGCTGATTTTTTTTTCGCGATTTCCGGGTTGGTTCCATAGTAAAAGTTGTTTGTTACGTCGAGCATAATCACGTGATTAAGTATCGTACACTAATTACCAGTCACCCTATATACTTCAGTGATCAAAAGTGTTTTTTTTAAACGGTATTTTCGGGGTCCCATAACACAGATCCATGTGCTTCCGCCTACCTAAAAACTTATTTCAAGGTGTTGGGCAGTTCTCACAGTCATAACCTTCAAGCTTCCAAAAACCTAATCCTTCAGATTCGCTCTCACCGTACTGGTTCTGTCCTTTTTTTACGCCATTACAACTGTAAAGCTCTGGAACGCGCTACCCAAAAAAACAAGTTGGAAAAATTGGCTTTCAAAAGAGCAGTTTGGAAGTTTTATTTAAATTCAGACTAAAATGCTTACTTTCTAGACATTACTAGAAACGTAGTAATTATTATAAAGTTTCTCGTATTGCGGACTAGTTGTTAAGTATCTAAATATATTACCTTATTATAAATGTATATAATATTTATATATTTTAGTATGTAGGCATCCATATATAGAAAAGGGTGTAAGCCACCTCATCACAAAGCTGCCAACCAAGCATTCTATACATCAAACTAAGTAACTTTACGCAAAAAAATATTGCTGGGAAACAACTTTTTTTAGGGTGAAATTCATGTTTTGTGGTAGAACTCAATATAACGCACTTAAAACATTGTGCTGATGGATGGATTGAACAGTACGGGGTCGTAGAGATGTTTACAGTAAAAAATCTTACATTAAAAACTTGTATTTAAAATACAACTTATCAAATAGTTGGAACTTTGACCCCAATATATCCGTAACTAGAAAGTTCCCAGGTATGGTGTAGAACAAAAAATATCGCAATGACAGGGAGAACAAGTGCCCCTCAGCTTCGTTAGGAGGTGTTTTACACCCTTTATGTGTTTCAGTGTATGCCAACAAAATGGTATGTTTTTATTTGAACTCTATAACAATGGTGTCTTATTGAAACATCATGCATTGTGGCATTCATTCCGCCAAAGTACCACTCTTATTCATGAAGTTCAAATAAATAAATAAAAATATAAATTAATTACATAAAATAACTTGCAGGCCTGCAGATCATGAAAGGCATCTAAAAAAACCTGAAATTAGAAAACCTGATGTACAAGAACAAAGCAGGAATGAAGAAATAGCAAATGAAAGCGAGTGGAGTAAGAATCTAGCAAACTCAAAAAATCCATCAAATCAACAGTATCCATTAAATAAGAATCCTTCAGTAAATGTTGGTCTTGCACCAAACTGGTATAAAGCCAATGGCGTTCAAAATGTTCCAAATATTGGTGCGAATAATGCTCCAAACAAAAATTATGAAACAACTCTCCAGCATGGTCCAGTCGGAATACCTATGATGACTAATGATAAGTATACATCAAACAAAGCGCCAGTATCGAATAACGGGCCCGATATGGAGTCGATGAAGAGGTTTAAACTAAGCTACAGGCCGGAGACAATCTATAAACAAGCACAGAAGAACGAAGCACCACCAGCCGAACCCGCACTATACAACAGGCCAGCATCATATTATAGGAACGAAGCTCCTAAAAAAATTGAAAGAACTCAAAATAGCGGCGTGAAGTTTCAAGTACGACAGCAGGTCCCTCTTAGTTTTTGAAAATTAATTGACAGTTACTTTCTATTTAATAAAACATTTAACGTGCATTTTGTTATTCGTATATTTCAATTACATAACAATCATGATATATTCGTTGTCCAGGAAACCTCTAATGACAAACGTCATTCCAAAGACACTTATTAGGGTGTTGCCAACAGCTGGTCAAGATGGCGGCGCCAGACATTGCCGTCATCTGTAAGTCCTCATAGTGTAAATGTCCCAGGTGAGACAGGATCCTACCGAATGTCCACCTCCAATGCGGTGACGAGTAACTTCTAGCTTGTACCCTGTCTCCCAGTTTGTTTTGTCGTAAATAATCCGGCAATGTTCGATGATGAGTCTGATGCCTGGCGTGCTGCCTGGTCCGTACTTCCCTGCCCAACATCAATTGATAAGGGCTCTGGGTACTGGGATCTGGTGTTCGTCTCAAATGTGTTTTAATAGTAGTCAGTTTGTCGACTAGGTAACGAGTCAGTCTTTTGTTAATAACTTTCTCAAATACCTTAGCTAAGGAGATATTGGCCTATAATAATAATAATAATAATAATAAGCTGGCAACACAGAGAGTCAACAAGTCGTTGTCATTTAAAAAATATTTTTATTTGCATTTTATAATTACAGTTAATATATTAATGAACCAAATTCTAGCTCCGTTTTTATAAATACAATAGTTTTAAATACAAATAATCATCATTACCATGAAATCCCTAAATTACAAGAAGAAACGTAAAACACAGATGTTTTACGTTTCTTCTTGTAATTTAGGGATTTGACCCCAAATGACATAATATGTCATTTTTTGATGAATCATACAACATAATACACTGGAATTAAACAACGACAATGTTGACCAGAGCTGCAGCTCGACGCGCACGCTTACCGCCTCCGGACCCGCCGCTCAGCACCGCCTCGCCGCCGCCGGAACCCAGCCCCATCGCGAGTGCTGTGACACCGGCCGTGGCAGTTGCGTCGAGCTCGAGCGACGAGTATTTCTCTCCGCCCACGACGCCACCACCTGCAAGATTTTGCTATGCGTGTCGCCGTAGGCGCAAACATCCTCCCGCCGTTGGTATCGTCAGGTTTTCAAGCTTGTAGTTCATCTGCGGTAGGCAAAGGGCAGAGCCGAACTAGAGGACGTCGTACTGTACCACGTTGGGTCTTCACGTCAGCGACTCTGGAAATTCCATCTGAGCCAGGAAACAATACTCGTCCAAGTCTCCAGCATAGAGGAGGCGCGTTGTCTTCTTTCAGAAGAACCAAATCACCGACGCTAAGGCTTGACTTGTTAGTTTTCCATTTGCAGCGTTGCTGTAGTTCAGCGATAAATTCTCGCTGCCATCGGCGCCAAAAATGTTGATGAATTTGTTTTAGTCGCTGGTAACGGTTTAGATTGTTGGCGTTGCGGTCTTCTAGAGCAGGTGATGGAAGAGTGGTAAGAGCCCGGCCGATAAGAAAATGACCAGGGGTGAGGCAAAGTAGGTCATCAGGTGAAGAGGATAAAGGAGAAAGAGGACGACTATTGAGAATAGATTCTACGTGTGCGAACAGAGTAGATAACTCTTCAAAGGTTAAATGAGAATTGCCCATTACACGTTTAGGGCCACTTTTACCAAACGGTTAAACATGTTTAAAATTTTATTTAAGGACAAAATTCTGTTTAACTGCACAAGTTGTCTTGCACCACAAGTTAAACATTCCACCAAAATGAGGGGCGTAAGAAGGTGAGAAAATAAAATTGATCCCTTCCCCGCTTGCAAAATCAGCAAGAGTATCCGCGTTAATCTTAAAAAAATGATCAAGTTCCTTAGCACCTGACAGAACGTTGCGACCATTGTCGCAGAATACCTCCGTTGGCTTTCCACGTCGTGACACAAATCGTCGAAACGTCAGAATGAAGGCATCCTTTGTCAAATCACTTACAGCCTCTAGGTGTAAGCGTTTGTAAGTTAAACAAATAAAAAGGCAAAGATAACTTTTAATTAATTTCGAATCGCGTCTTTTCCTATTTAATATTAAAAATGGATCGGCGAAGTCTATGCCTACAGTGGTAAATGGGAAGTTTGGCGTGACTCGTTGGGAAGGTAAATTACCCATCATAGGTTCCAAAGACTTGGCTTGAAATCGCCTACACTTGAAACAATGACGGACAGTTTGTCGAGCTAGACGCCTGCCATTGATGGGCTAAATGTAGTCTCTGATTACACTCAGTGACTACATTTAGCCCATCAATGGCCCAACTGTGGCCCAGCATGTAAATGACGAGAGTGTTCATATTTAAAGATCAACTTGGTGAGATGGTGAGATGCATCGAGTAACACAGGGTGTTTCTTGTCATAGGGATACTTTGAGGAATCAATACGACCTCCCACTAATTTATCATTGGGGCAATAAAATGGAGACAATGACAAAAGTTTAGACTTCGATTTCAATGGATTGCCCTTGAGGAGTGTTCTATATTCGTGTGGGAATGCTTGCTGCTGTGCTAAACGACACAAGTTAACGAACGAATCATGTAATTCACTTGTTTTTAAAGTTCCTGACATTATAGATTGTTTACGTGATTTTAATTTCAAATTATTTATGTATCGCATAGTGTACGCGAATACCCGTTGTAAGTGAATGTAATTTTGATAATCTTGAAAATTGATAACAGGTTCTGTTGTTGTTTCTAAATTAACAACAGCAGTTTGCTTTGTTTCTGGTAAATTGACAACATTAATTTCATTATTATTTAAAACTGGCCAAGAATCTTCAGATTGCAATAAATATTGTGGACCTGACCACCATAAAATGTTATCACTAATATGATTTGGGCTGACACCTCTGGATATGAGGTCAGCTGGGTTAAGTGATGTTGGAACGTGACGCCACGAATTAACGTTTGTCAATTCACAAATTTCTGAAACCCTATTCGCGACAAAAGTTTTAAGATTCTTGAAACTCGAGTGAAGCCATGCTAGTACAATACTGGAATCGCTCCAATGAACCTCACTCTTGATGTTCGTATTTCAGAGAGTCTCTGACTGCCTTACAATATTTAGCAGCCAGGAGCGCAGCACAAAGTTCTAAGCGTGGGATTGTTGTAGGCTTGGTAGGTGCAATCTTAGATTTAGCACATAGCAACTTTACAGTGACATCATTGGCAGAGTTCACTGATCGTGCTTATATGCACGCTCCGTAGGCACTTTGTGAAGCGTCACAGAATGAGTGAAACTCTATAGATATTGGTTGATCACAAAGCACATGTCTTGGTATGTTTATGGTAATAATGGCCTTATCACACTAGCGGATTGCCAGCGGATTCAAAGCGGAGCGGTGGCGCAGCGAATTCGCCGCGGTGGCGCAGCGAATTGGCCGCGGAGGCGCAACGGAGTCGCCGCGGAGGCGCAGCGAATTCGCCGCGAATGCGCAACGGATTCGTCGCGAATAGCAGCGTGGACTCCATTTGTACTGTCTCGTACAAAGCCACTCGCCAGTCAAAAGTTCGAAGAACATTCATTTTAGGCAAATTCAAGCAAATATTCAAATTGTGCTTATAAATTCAATATCATAGGTAAACATGATTATTTAAAACTAATATTTACTTTTATAAACAAATTTTTCAATTCAAATTTTTCAACCTTATAGAAATTACGAGCCTTTCTTCAGGTGACACTGATAATCTCAAATGTTTGTCTTCGCGTCTTAGGTCAATTTGTATCAGATACAACAACTCATAAAATGTAGGGCTTGACATTCGTAGGTACGATCGAAATTGTTGTGGATTATGCTTTATTCGTTTGCAAAACAACACAAAGTAGTCGCTCTCTTCCATTCGATTGATTGATAATGGATCTTCCCAAATTCTTCAATGCTTTCGCTTTCGAAGTAAAAAAGCCAACAGCAGTGTCTTTTCTTCGGAATCCATTTTGTTACCGAGTGTATTGTACGTTGTCAATTCGCGACGAATTCGTTGCGCCTCCGCGGCGAATTCGTTGCGCCTCCGCGACAAATTCGCTGCGCCTCCGCGGCGAATTCGCTGCGCCACCGCTCCGCTTTGAATCCGCTGGCAATCCGCTAGTGTGATAAGGCTCTGAGGGTGGATAGAGAATCGGAAAACTTAGTCCAGGCCTTAGAGATATCTTCAGGGATATGATCATCCCAGTCCAATTTCTGCAGCCAAAGCTGTTGCAATATGACCTTTGTTTGCATAACACATTGACTCAGCAAACCCAATGGGTCGAAAATTTTAAATAAATTTGACAATATTAAACGTTTAGTTGGGTGGGGGTTATCCAATAATACTGAAGGATGTATTGGAAAATGTAGTGTATCGGTCAATGGATCCCATCCCAAACCCAGGGTACTAGAAGATTCACTGAGTGTTAATTTCTCATTGATGTTTAAAGAAGACGAGTCAAAAATAGTGGTTAAATTAGTTTTAAGTTTTCTTAGGTTAAAACAACCTAACTTGAGAGCCGTTGTAACTCCTTCAAGAATATGTTTTAGCTCATGTTCATTATCACTCGAAGTTATCATATCATCCACGTAAAAGTCGTGCTGAATTACATTTTTAATAGTTTCATCTGGACTTTCTTCGCCAAGTTGCCACAGACAGCGTGTGCTTAAATAACTGGAACTTGCCATCCCGTAATTAACAGTATTCAATCTTAGCGTTTTGATAGGAAGGGACTCATCTTCTCTCTACAATATAGCTGGAGATTTCTATCTTCCTCATTAACTTCCACCTGGCGATACATTTTTTCTAAGTCGCCAGTCAAAAGATACTTGTGCTGCCTAGCCCTTACTAAAATGGAGAATAAAGAATCCTGCATATTTTGACCTACCATGAGAATATCATTGATTGACAATCCAGATGAAGTGTGAGCTGATCCATCAAATACAATTCGAATTTTCGTGGATTCGCTGCTTTCCTTAAACACAGCGTGATGACATAAAAAATATGAAAGACAAGGTCTTAAGGGGCCGGCGGAGCATGCGTCTTTCATACAAACGTAATACCAAAATAATTTGTAAATAAAACATATTCACACAGTAGTATGTATTTATTTCGATTGTATTACAGAATATCTAGGTTCCCAAATATATATTTTGAATGAAAACTGATGTAAACAAGAGTTATGAGAAAAATAAGTATTCCATAGAAATTTTAAATTTCTCATATCTCTAGTTTAAATCAGTGTCCATTCAAAATGTATATTTGGGAACCTAGATATTCAGTAATCCAATCGAAATAAATACACACTACCTTAGGAATATGTTTGATTTACAAATTATTTTGGTATTACGTTTGTATGAAAGACGCATGCTCCGCCGGCCCCTTAATACATTAGACTGTGATAGATGACCTAACTGTTTGGATTCCTTCGAAATCTTTTTTCCAAATTGTAAAATCGTTTTTTTGCTAAAGTGTAAGATTCTCCCAAACAATTGGGTGAATCTTTAAGGGGTAACCGAACAGAAAATCTACCGGTATTTAATCGTTCAAAATAAGTTATGAAATGTTTTTCACATAGCCTTTCCTCATGACTTAATAATGATTTTAATGGTACTTCCTCAAGCTCCCAGAACTTGCACATTTGCTGATTGAAATCGTTTTCTAGTTTGTCTGACGTCAAAGAATGATGACATTGTATATTGGCCATGTTATTTAAATCATTTATCTTTATTGGGCCTGAAACGAGCCACCCAAATTCAGTATTTTTTAAAATGGGATTATTAGGGCCTAGAGAACGCTGCTCGCAGCCAAGAATATCCCAAAACAAATCAGCTCCGATGAGTAGATCAACAGCGGAGGGTTTATTAAAACTAGGGTCAGCAAGGTGTACCTCAGTAGGTATTTGCAGTTGCTGAGTATTTATTGTGTATCTGGAAATGTTTGAACTTGTCAATTCCGGTAATATTAAAAAAGTAGTTGTGACGTGAAACGGTTTAATTAAAGAATTTAATTGCGCCACACAACTCTCTGTGACTTTACTATTGACGTGGTTGCCAATACCGACAATATTTATATAATTATTAAATAATGATTTACTTGTTAAACATAATTTGTCTATAAGTGATTGCGTCATGAATGACGATTGGCTTCCACAGTCTAATAATGCACGTACGGTTTCCCTTTTATTCGTAGTGGGGTTAGAAACCTCAACTAAGGCGGTAGATAGTAGAATATGTTTTGAGCCCTGTGCAGTGACGTTAGCTATAGTTCCGTATGATGTCGTAGTAGCTGCGGCAGGGGTTTCTGTTACTACCGGCACGTGTAGAAGTGCATTATGCTTCTTCTTACACTCACGACAAGGTCTAAGGTAGCAGTTTCGTGTGATGTGCCCCGACCTTAAACAATTAGCACAAAGATTTAATTTATGCACTTCAGCTATGCGTTCTTCCACACTCTTGGCCTTGAAAATAGGACAATCGTAAATTCTATGTTCGCTCTGACAGATAACGCAACGCGAAGAAGTTGTAGAATTATTTTGAGTAGCAGACTGACTATCTGACTGGCACGTTAAAGATTTAGTATCCGAGCGTTTGGATTTATTATTCTACCTTTGGATGACGCCGAAGCTGATGCCTTATGGCTATTGTTATTGTTTGATGAAGAATGGCTTAGAGACACGAGAACGTCTGCACGATCAATTAGAAATTTATCGAATTGCTGGAAATTGGGTACCACATCATCCACAGAGCCACGCCACTCCTCCCACTTAGTGAGAGTGCGGTTATCTAATTTAGAACTCAATATGTGTATTAATAAAGGTTCCCAATTATCAGTTCGTTACTCTAAACCAGACAAAGCTCGCAAGTTTTTGGTGACGTGATCCACCATATAGCGAAGTGATTTGTCTGATTCGCGAGACATTTGGTGTAAATTTACTGAAATTCAACAGTGAATACAGTTTAAAAGTGACTTTTGCACAGCTTTGAACCCCACCCAAAATAATATCATAGTGTATTCTGATGAACTAGGAACAGGTTTTGGATCATTGTTAAATAGCCATTCTAAATATACAGTTTTGTAGTAGTTTGTACTCGGATGTAGTTTATTACAAATAAAAAAAGTTTGGACTTACAGCATTTTTATTTTTTGTTTTTTTTTGTCCAACATGTTTCACAAAACAAATATATATTAAAGCTTGTAAAAGTATTACGATTTATAAAACTACCTAATCAAGTCTTTTCATTTGTACAAGGATCAAGGATCTGTACAAGGATATTTTGGCACGTGGCTGAAATAAGAAGTAACGATACCATTCCAAAAACTTCAAACTTCGTTTTCGTTGTCTTCTTCAGCAAATCGCAGAATTATTTAGGTGCCATACTTCACCACAAACACAAATAACAAAAGATGTAACGTTTACATTTGAAACCGGCTTCGGTGTATTTCACAAAACCCTATCCGTCTTATTACAAAACGTGGTCTTAAAAATAGTACCGGCTTTAGTACTAGGTCTAAACCATGAACTTGAAAAAACGTTATTACAAAACGAAGTTTATCGCTAGTCCTAGAACTATCTATGGTACCAAAGTTAGACCATCGTGACCCCTAGTTTAACTATGGTACTAAATTGTCAAACGTCAAATACTTTTTTAGTTTTGAGGTTAATTTTCGGAAAGTTTATGTGATTTAAACAAAAATGGATATTATTGATAGGATTGATATTATTGATACGATTGATTTGAAAGATTTGGATCAGTTGGGTATTTTTGAGAGTTCCCGGGGACCCAACCGAGTTCGTCAGCGACGAAATCCATTTCAATTATCTGACGAAGATTTTCGATGTAAATACAGATTTACAAAACGTTTTGGCCAAAAGATTGTCGATCTGCTGCGTGATGATTTATCCCACGATCCTCGAGGACATCCTTTAAATTTGTGACTTATTTCGATATCTTACTCGAACTACGCGCGCTGCCCAGTTCACTCCGTTATACCTACGCGCTAGCTCGATAGTTGTTCCAAACCAGAACAATTGAATTATGAACATGCATGCATTCAAAAAAAATACAAGTCGGAATATTTAAATACCTTTAAATAACAAAACTTTACATTTTATCACTACAAATAAAAAATTATGAAATATTTTTTCTTTAATTTACGTTACAACATTTTGTAAAAAGGAACGGCGCATAGAACTATGAACGAATGAATGAACAGTTTAAATATTTTGTTGCTTATAATCTGTGGAAAATGTTAAGACCAGAGACTTTCTTTGGTACTAGTTAGTCCTTTGTTGGTCTTCGATTTGTAATACGAATGAAAGAACTAACGTTAGTACCGTACTAAACCTAGACCTTTTAGTTCTGGTTTAAACCTAGTACTTATGGAAGTTTTTATAATAAGACGGTATAAAACACTAGGTACTTAGAAGTAGCGTCTATCACGATAGCTACTATACACTCAGTTGTTATCAATTTGATATTTATTAGGCTTACATAATCACAATAGTATAAGTATCGATACGAAAGCGTCTGTCAAAATGAGTTACGGTGACTAACAACCACGAAGGGCATCAATGACGTCATTATTTGATCGCGACTGGTCATACATAATACAAAACTAGCCTTTTGACAGTTAATTGATATCCACTGAGCCCAGTTACTATAATTTCGAACTGCCAACAGAGTTACGTAATAAGCCTACAGATCTGCCGAACATAAGGATTTAAAAAAACATAATTTATTATGTTTATCAGTAAGTCAGGCAATCATAAAAATACTCAATAAAATCATATAATTTACTCGATCCGCTACATTTGACTAAAATTACAGTTGTATAATTCAAAGGAAAGTTTTAAAATGTTCGCGATAAAGTTAGAAATAGTGTGGTTCTTTATTTTTGTACAGGGTTTGTAAATTTTCGAAATTATGTTATCTTTCAAGATGTTCACTAATTTGTTATTTATTTATTTTAATACCTAAAAAAATAATCTATTACAGTTTGGTTTAAGCCACACTTCAAAAACCTCTCAAGGGCTTATATGTGTGCTAGCGAGCCGTTCGTCAAACTTTCACAAAATGTTGCAACTACAATATAATTATGTTTAAAATGGTAAACTGACTGACTCACTGGCTGACTGACTGGGTGGCCCGAGAGACTTTAATAGTTGGAGGGTGTGTTCTTTGTGAAGAGTAGGTATCCACTTAGGAAGGATGTTTGGGAATTCCACCCCTAAAGGTGTAAAATAGGGGATGGAAGTTATCCTTACGGACTTAGGTAGTGGGTCAATTCGATTTCAATATTCATAGTTAACAGGACAAAGTCTGTCGGGTCGGCTAGTCACTGATAAAAAACCCATTTCATTCATTAATTCTCAGCCACTACGTTATTAGAAAGAGGTAGGACAGCGTTCTCTGCCTTCAAATTGAGTGTCAGCCTGAACTTCGACAGTTATTTATTTCAACACGGTCTCAATTTCGAATAACAATAGGTCGACTATTCATTGCTTCGACTGAACATGCTTCGACAACACACTCCTTCGAAAAGCACTACTTCGACAGATCCCTAATATGACAAGCCCCAATGTGCAACATAGTTATCTTATTTAAGCAATCATGTCGAAGTATTTCGTCAATCTAAAATTTTAGCCTGTGATGAAAGCTCTACGGCACAAAAAAAAATGTTTTGAAGCTTTAAATAGGACTCTGTAAGACATTAGGAACCTACCACGTAGAATGCGGTAGTAAATACAAACGAAGCAGTCAGCGGTCAACAGGATAGTGATCCTGTTGAGTTCTTGAATACCATTGATCTAGCAGGTCTCCCATATCCTAAGCTCTCGCTGCCTGTCGGCACACCTGTGATGTTACTTCAAAATTTACTACTCCGAAACTATGGAATGGGAAACAGTGTTTGTGACGGGCATACCGTTGACTCCCTATGATCTGCCGTTTGAATTTATGCCACTTCTGTTTCCTCTGAAAGTTTGCTTTGCCATGCCAATTAAATAAGTCACAAGCCCAAACTCTGAAATTCGCGGGAATCGACTTGCGGCAGGACTGTTTTTACATGGGCAGTTTTACATTGCTTATTTTCGTGTGAGCTGACTTCGTGGTCTGGTTATTTAAGCTCCACCCACTATATGGTTAAAAGTGTTGTTCATAAAGAAATATTGTCATAAACACTTTACGTTTGTGCAAAATTTAATGCTTCTAGGCCCAGTAGTTTCAGCTGTGCTTTGATCGATTAGTCAGTGAATCAAACAGTCAGCTATGGTCTTGAATTATTGGTTGTATCCTTAAAGCTATTGTGTGAGTAATATGTACTAGAAAGGCTATCATTCACTGGAAACCTACGTCTTCTCTTGACTTGAATATGCCCTGGCCGTTGAGAGTAAGTCATGCTCACTCAAATGTCTCGCTGATGATGGCGCGTGTGTCAGACCATTCCATTGCTTACAAAATGGTTTAGCTGAATGGTGCTGATCCATGCGCCATGTTTGTAAACAGGCGCTGTCAGCTGTGACTCGTAGTCGGCTTATTTGTTTTTTTTTTTCAAATCAAAATCAAATCAAATCGTATTATTTGCTATAAGTATTGGTACAATTTCGGTCTTAACATAAATAATCCAGATCCATAATACTTAGTCATAATAATGTGACATGCAAACATTTGGGCATTTTATAATTATTGTTAAAATCATATTTCAATGTCAATTAATAAAACTTGATACATTTTCTCTAATATTAATCTTAAAGGTTACAGTTGTTCTTAATTTGGCAATCTCTTATTAAATATGTCACTTACGGAGTAGAAATTCTTTTCCCTTAAGCATACTTTAAGACACTTTGTAAATTTATTAGCTGGCAAGCTTTTAATATTTTCAGGTATAGCATTAAATATGCGAACACACATTGCATAGCTATTCTTGCTGTATAATGCTGTCCTAGGAATTATGGGCAAGACTATTCTATTTCTATGCCTAGTACTTTTTGGGAATATATCATGTGCTTTTTTAAATAACTCTGGGTGCATTTTCACAAATTTAGCGCATTCAAAGATATAGAGACAGGGTTAGTATCTTGAACTTTTGGAAAAAGGGTTTACAAGATTCCCATGGGCGTATTCCCGCTATGGCGCGGATGCATTTTTTCTGCGCGATAAACACTCTCTGACTGTCTGTTGAGTATCCCCAGGCAATAAGACCGTACCTCAACACAGGATCAACGTACCCGTAGTATGAGGCTAACACGGTTTTTAACGCTGACGTTTTTGAGAGTTCGTATAGGACGTACACAAATTTATTTATTTTATTTATTTTGTTTTTACTATGGACACTTTTAACTTGTAGTCTTGTACATCTTGCTAGATTGTTTTCACATCATAATATACCATCTCAACATGGATGATGTAACCAAGATTTTGTAACAATAATTTTGTTCGGTCCAAAACCAGGGCAAGTTTTGGCCGAGCTGTCCGCAATTCGCGGAGACAAATTAAATCAAATTGCCCTTATGAAAGGTAACTTACCTGGTGCCGGTGGGCCGAAGGGGATGACCAGTTCTTGATCAAGCCAGGTCTGCAAGGATGTATGTAAATGTGTGTGTGTAAGTGTAAAGTGATGCGTGGTCGAGTAACTTGCCAGATCCGACTGTGTTTCAACAGACGCTGCCCCGGCAGCGTATAACAGGTCGGGATGAAGCACAATAATAGTTCAACTGCACAAATGTCCACATCAATGTTCACTCTACGCGGGTTCAAACCTTACCTCAACTTGGCGCGGACAATTAACAAATAAGCCCGGCTTGGCACACAATTGGGCCGTTTAGTCCAACTAACACTGAATTATAACCAAAATCTTGCAAACAAAGGGGGATTAATTTCGATTTCCAATTATTTCAATCGACCAACAAATTCGATGTGATCCCGTAAGTATCCACAGACAAGTTAGAAGCACAGATTAGATATGTCAGAGACAGTCCAAACGTCAAGTTGCGTTTCGATACACGTACGGCTCGAAACAAATTTGATTTAAAAGAGTGTCCATGGAGTTTCTTGCCCGTCTACTATAGAGATCTATGCTAGGGACTGGGCAACTACAGTACTTTCACAGTTTTTGTGTCTTGTGATTGGGACTGTAGCTACACTTAATGTTCATCTTTTTTTAGACAGTCCAAAAGTGCGTGTAACTGGCCTAATTGAAATAAATGCTTTGATTCTTTGATTTTGACAATATTGCGACGGGCGGAGGTATTAATGTGCGTTTTGGAAACGAACCGAGATAAACGTGTGTAAAATCACATCATGAATTGAACATCAACCTACAAGATGAATTCTGGATCCCCAAAAGTCAATTTATTTAAAAGAACAGTTGTTGTAATCTATACTAAAATAATATAAATGCAAAAGTATAATAATATAAAAACAAACAAGTTTTGCACGAAACAAAACGTTCTAAAGTGTCAAATTTCCGAGATATGAGCTATCAAAGTTAAAATCCAATCACTAATAGCAACTTTAGCACAACTTTGATTTGATCAGACTCGCATACAACGTGTATCAATCGATAGCTGCCATCATCATCAAATCAAAGTTGTGCTGAAAATGATCAATGAATTTACTTAAACTTTGATACCTCATATGTCGGAAACGTGACATTTTCGAACGTTTTGTTTCGTACAAAACAGATATGTATTGAAGCCAGCTATCGAATGATAGATGTTTTATGTGTGTCTGATCAAATCAAAGTTGTGCTGAATATTCCATCAGTGAATGGAATTTAACTTTAATAGATCATATGTTTTAAGTTTAGAGTCTCGGCGTTTACTTCTGAATCAGAATCAGAATGCTTTATTTGTAAACATAGGTCAAATTACAATAATAATGTTACAGATAACAAATAAGTTACGCTATACGGTACCAAGAAATGTAGTCAGACGGGCGGCCCGCGTGCCCCGGTTGTTCCACGTGGATTCATGCAGGACCAACGCCGGGGCACGAGTGCCCCTTCGTCAACTAGTGGAAACCTATAACACACACTTCATGGACATTGATATATTCTCTCTTTCTAGTAACAAATTTAAAACACTGGCTATAAATATTCTATCACCACAATCTTAATCTAACATTAATTATTTAAATCAACTCTAAAAGAAAAAATTATCTTTCCGTTATTTATTTGTTCATCTATTAATCCGTGGACAATGGTGTGGGTTATAATGTTTACCTATTTATTTAAGTACTCATAATTTTAAACCTGAACATGTAACTGTTTTTTTGTCCCTAATAAATAAAATAAAATAAATACGTGACAGTTTAGAACATTTTGTCGCTTGCAAAACTTGTTCGTGTTGATACCAGCTATTGATTTATATAGGTCCTATGCGTGGCCACTACTTTGAAAAAAAAATCAAAATGGCGGAAAAAATTCGCCAACGTTTCATACAATGGTCCAAGCCCTTTGGCAAGCAGACAAATTATATCCTAGGAAAGTGTTTTATATATACCTATAATTTCAGTGTCTCATTCCGAAAGAAGAATCCAAGAAGGTATGGATGTGACGGCTAACAAAAAATACGTGGTGAGTTTATCGAGTAAGTGCATATTACTCTATCTTCGGCACGAGTGTGCCACTTTCTGGTACCAAACATTATGATACTAGGATTGGACCGTCAAACCTAAAATAAAAAATAAATAGCACTGGACATTACACACAACGCCATCTAGTAACAAGGCTTGTGTCGTGGACACCAATTAGTTCATATTCTTCATAGATACTATTTTTATAAAAGAAGAAGGTATCAATAAGTACTTTGAAATATTAGATCTACATACAGGACAATGCGCACTAACAAAATGAATTATGAAGCAAAATACGAGTATTTGAACAAAAACAAAATATCTACTTACAGACAAAACATTAGGTTAATCAGCCAGCTAATCTTACAGAAGACTAGCCAACGCTGGATTTATTATGGGAAATACTATACCCCTTGGTAAGACTGGTTGACAGACTTGAGTCCGACCGACGTTCTGCTGTTTGCAGCCCAATTGGCGAATCTTGTATGGACGTCACACTTTCTAGTGCAGACGTACGCTTGGATAGGTAGCGTGTCTTACCAATGCGTATTGTAGTGATCATCGCCTGATCGAATACGAATTTGTTCCGATGTCTACTCAAGGTCCGTCTCATATCACTGGTAATTTTAGAAATAAAAAAGGCGCCCATTGAGAATTTTTGAGCTTGCTTTTTGCGTGTCACGCCAAAAAACTTCCCTCGGGATGGGATGTCAGCTGAAGAGAGTGCTGACATGATGTCATACACCTTCACTTACTGTGCTGACATCGCCATTGCTCGCGCAACTTTGAGCAACATCCGTAGATGTGATTGGTGGTGTGACTACTTAATTGAACAACGTAAAAGTTATCGCCGAGCGCGTAGACATTTAAACAAGCTTAAAAAACAAAAGTGTCACCGACCCGAGACCCGGGTCATTCGTCAACTGGCGACAGTGAAACTCGCGAGTTCGCGCGAGATGGCAACTTTCAATTTTTTTTTTGTCGACATCTCGCGCTGTACAGTCAAATGAAAACAGATTGAAACCAATATCTATAAATAACTAACTATTGCCTGGGTCCGGTCCAGTAATAATAAAGTTATATATTCGTTTAAAGCGGCGTGGCGGCGGCGTAGGGAGAGAAACGCTGGAAGCGGTGGGCGGGAGGATGGGGTTTTTTGTCAACCGACTTCCAAAAAGAGGAGGTTCTCAATTCGACTGTTTTTTTTAGTAATAATATTAATGTACTAGCTGACCCGCGCAACTTCGTCTGCGACACATAAGTGAAAGACAGGGTTACAGAGAGTGGGTCGTAAGCACCTCTAATACAATTGTCAAAGAGCACATCACATCACACACGTCATTCCGCATAATGAAAAGCGCGTCCGGTACATGATCATTATTTTGCTGCTGAGTTATTTAAAACGGTGTATCTCTGATATTCATTGAAATCAAGTTACGTATCCAAGGGCAATTATGTTTAAAATTAAATAGGTACTTGTGATTAACAACGTATTTATTTTGATAAGGATAAATTACCATGTTTATAAAAACAGTTTAAAGGGCTTCTCTCGACGTCCTAACGTCTTCATCCTTAGACACTCGATGACAGTCTCATACTCCAGCTAGGTCTGAAGTTCTCATCAACGTGTATGAAATGAGCCGCGACACGATATAGCTGCTGTAAACTGTTGCGGACCTCTTACAACTATAAGCCATTTCAAATTTCGAACTCTACGTGCCTATGAGGCCGTGTCCTAAAGTGCACAAACTCTTTAAAGCTTAGAAACCTTCAAATGCGGTGTTAATATAGTACGGTGACTATCGGGACATTCCAATTTTAAAGAGTATTAGCACCAAGTTTTTATGTGAGTCCAACCTTTTTTGAATAAAATAGGATTGAGTTTTCAAACATTTATCAAAATAACATGTAGTTTAAATCAAAAGCACTAAGTTCCATGTTCACACATGTCACAGGGACAGCGGTTTTTAGAAAATCAGACCGTTATCTCTTCGGTGAACATGGACCTAAGGAGTGTTGATATCAAATTCGAAACAAATCACCGCCAAAATAACTTTCTACCCCTTTTTTCATCAATTCAATTTCAATTAAACACGTCTTCCATCAATTCTGTTAAAATTTTTAAATGGACCAGTATTTCGTTGTATTATTTTATTTGTAGTATGCAGGGTGGAAACGGTTAACGGGGCAGTAAAGGGAGCTAGCTACCTTAACCGTTGAGTATAAGAAACAGGATCGATTGGCATCAAAAAAATGTTGTGTAAAATAGCAATTTTCTTGCTACCCATGCGTTTTTTTTTTAATCTGTGAATGGGGATCAAAATTTCACGAAAAATTTCGGATGGTTTTCTAAGACCATTTTCATGTAGCTGCAGTGACTTTTTGAGTACTCTAACCTGGGTTGGTCTGGAAGAACTTTTTGATCAGTGTAGGAAAGAAGATCGATTGGCATCAAAAAAATTGTTCTATGTAAAATGGCAATTTTCTTGCTAACTGTACTTTACTTTTTTATTAAATCTGTGAACAACATTTCTCGAAAAAAATACGGGTTGTCCATTTTCGTGTAGCTGCAGCTCCCCTTACTTCCCCGTTTACAGTTTCCATCTTGTATTACCAACTACTTATACCGAGGAAAGCCGATTTTCTTGAGTTCCGCTATTTTGGGCGTATTCACTTCAAAAATCAAATTTAAAAAAAAATGAGAAATAACATTTACCTGTATTAGATTTGAAGTATTTACAACAACTTTTAAAGGTTTACTTCATTGGATTTTATTCTATAGGTGTATGAAGTTAGTTAATTTTAAACACAAAACCCTCTTTTTTACTTTTCTGGATGAGATTTAAAAAAAATGCTAAAACAGGTATTTCTTTATTTTTAATAATAAGTTTTTACTCTGAGTTTTATGATTCTAGATTTTTTTTTTCATACAAACTTTACCCCCCCTTTTCACCCCCTTTTTCCAAAATTTTCCATAATTTCTATAGCCTAAATGTTATTCTGAGTTTATTTAAATAGAATAGTGAAGTTTTCATCAAAATCCGTCCAGCAGTTTTTACGTGATGCGCGTTCTAACAAACAAACAAAAATTTTGAAAATGGTTTTAATATGTTCAGTCACTTATTTTAAGTCACCCTGATCGCTTTTTTTTTTTTTGTTCCATGTACAGATTTTTTGGTCTCAACGATTTTATTATATGTATAGATTGCATTGATTTTTTCTTTTTTTATTGTAATAAAGGGTATAAAACACCTCTTCACGAAGCCGAAAGGAACTGGTTGTCCCCATCATTGGGATCTTTTTTTGTTCAACACCATACCCGGGAACCTTCTAGTTACGGAGATATGGGGTTTCAAAGTTACAACTTTTTGACAAGTTTTTTTTAAATACAAGTTTTTTTTTGTAAGACTAACTTTTAACACCTCCACGACCCCCGTACCTATTCAATCCATCCATCATCACAATGTTTTAAGTGCGTTACATTGAGTTCTACCACAAAACCATTTATAACCTCAAAAAGAAAAGTTGTTTCCCAGCAGGGTTGGCACGTTTAAAACTAGTTGTTTAAAACATGTGTTTAAAATAGTTTATAATAAAACATCGTTTTTCATTAGGTGTTTGAAAACATTGTTTAAAACATGTTGAAGAAAAACAGTTTTTTTAACATTTTAGGAAACAAACAGTTCAAAATGTTTTAAACAGGTGTTTTTTTTCCTAAGCTAGTTATCATTCATTTTTTGGCAAAGACGGATCTGTTTCATAAGTCTCTGTTTGAAGATCACGTAGTGAATCACGTTGGACCTCTAGAATGGTGGTTGTCATTAAAAACCCAAATTGATGGCCAAACTGTAGACTTAGTGACACAGCTTTACACTGCAGTTGCTTCAAGTGCCAAATATGATTGTACATGGTCGTTTTATAATAAACATTGTTAAAGTAACTATTGCTTGATTAAGGATTTTAAGTATTAAAAATTGTATATGTTTAAATATCAAGTTAAAAAGCCACTTTAATTATTTTATAAAAATTGTATAAAGTTGATTAAATAAAAGAAATAAGGGAAAAAATAACTATTTTATAAAAAAAATGTTTAAAGTTGATTAAATAAAAGAAATAATAAAAAAAATAACTAGTAAGTATTCATTTATTTTTGCAATTAAAATTCATTTTAAACCCTGTTTTTTATCACAATAAAAACATTGTTTAAAACATGTTTTAAACAATGTTTTCAAATCTTCTTCTATCTTCTTTATTTTTTTTTTATATATAAAATGGTAAACTGACTGACTGATTGACTGATTGACTGACTGACTGACTGGGTGATATATCAACGCACAAGCCAAACCGCTGGGTCTACAGATTCCAAATTTGGCATGAAGGTTCCTTATGTGGTCTAGGGGTGCACTAAGAAAGGATTTTTCAAAATCACCCTCTAAGGGGGTGAAACGGGCCCCCAAAGTTTGTATGGGGAAACAAGATTAGTTAGACTATTTGATTTGAAACTTCACAAGAGTACTCCTATTGATAAATGAGTAGAAACGGGTTTCAGGTTTTTTCAAATTTCAACCCCTAAGAGGGGTAAATGGGGTGACAAAGTCTAAAAATCAACGCACAGCCCAAACCGCTGGGTCTACAGATTTCAAATTCGGCAAGTAGGTTCCTTATGTGGTCTAGGAGTGCACTTATATTTTTTTTTCAAAATTCACCCTCTAAGGGGGTGAAAGGGTCGTTTGCTACGCAGACGACACCCTGTTGCTGGCACAGGGGAGGTCGCACGAGGCGGCGGCCGAAAACATGACACGCGGGGTTGCGATAGTCGTTGAGAGGATCCGGCAATTGGGTCTCGAGGTGGCATTGCACAAGTCCGAGGCCATGTGTTTTCATGGGCCTCGGAATGCGCCACGTCGGGATCCACACTGACGGTAGGAGGGGTTTCCATCGGCGTCGAGTCGACGTTAAAGTACCTAGGACTCGTCCTCGACAGCCGGTGGAACTTCGTGGAGCACTTCCGACGTTTGGCCCCCAGGCTGGAACGGACCGGGGCTGGAACCTTGGGGGGCCAAACGCCTCCTGCCGCAGGCTCTACGCGGGGGTCGTGCGGTCCATGGCCCTCTACGGGGCCCCAGTGTGGGTGCGTTCCTTGAGGCGGCGAGCCGCCCATTACCTGAACGCGCCCCAAAAAGTGGTGGCCGTAAAGATGGTCCGTGGGTACCGCACGATCTCCCGCGAGGCAGCGGGCCTGCTTGCCGGATTGCCGCCATGGGATCTGGAGGCGATAGTCCTCGCGCGCCTGCACGACTGGCGCGCGGAGGCACTACGCCGGGGGGAAACTCCGCTGCCGCGGCAAATTGCCGCTCAGCGGACAGACCTCCGGCGCGATCTCATGGCGACATGGAGAGAGCGACTGTTGCAACCCAGTGCAGGGCACGCCACGATAGTGGCGGTAAGTCCCCTCTTTGAGGAGTGGCTGGAGAGGCGCCACGGCGTCCTCACCTTCCGCCTGACGCAGGTCCTCACCGGACACGGATGTTTCGGGAGGTACCTGCACCGAATCGGGCGGGAGGAAACGCCCGGGTGTCTCCACTGCGAGGATCGACCGGAGGACACGGTGGAGCACACGGTGGAAGTCTGCCCTGCGTGGGCGGAGCACCGCCGTGTCCTCGTAGCGGCGATCGGCGGCGGCGACCTCTCGCGTCCGGCCCTGGTTCAATCCATGGTCCGGAGCGAGACGGAATGGGAAGCCGTCACCTCCTTCTGCGAAGCAGTCATGCTAGCGAAGGAGGTGGCGGAACGAGAGAGGGAGAGATCCTCTCTTCCCGGCCGCCGCGGGAGACGCACCGGGCGTCGGGGGCCACGTGGTGGCTACCGGCCACCGTAGACGCGGGCCTGTGGACGGTTGGCTATGGGCTAGCTAGCCGTCCGTCCGTCTAACGACGACAGGCCGAGTCGACGGCGCGTTCGTGTTCCACGCGCGCCTCAAAGAGATGTCAGCATAAGAGAGGGGCCCGCAAGGGCCGAAGGCTGCCGGGGTTGCGGGACTGTTCGAAAGAGATACCGCGGCCCCGGAACGTAAAGGGCGAGGAAGGAACATGGATGGGTTTTAGTCAGTAAAAGTCTGACACACCCTCCCGCTCCGCCCAGAGTGGGAGAAGTCATTTGATGATTTCCCATCCTAAAAAAAAAAAAAAAAAAAGGGGGTGAAACGGGCCTCAAAAGTTTGTATGGGGAAACAAGATTAGTTAGACTATTCATTCGAAACTTCACAAGAGTACTCTTATTGATAAATGAGTAGAAACGGGTTTCAGGTTTTTCAAAATTCAACCCCTAAGAGTGGTAAATGACAAAGTCTAAAAATCAACGCACAGCCCAAACCGCTGGGTCTACAGATTCCAAATTTGGCAAGTAGGTTCCCTATGTAGTCTAGGGTTGCATTAAGAAAGAATTTTTCAAAATTCATCCTCCATGGGGTAAAACGGGCCTCAAAAGTTTGTAAGGGGAAACAAGATTGGTAAGACTATTTCATTCGAAACCTCACAAGAGTACTCTTATTGATAAATACATAAATACAAGATAGCGCCGAGGAAAAGTATTTGTTTTTCCATCTCGGGTATCGTTTACATGGTTTTGGAGTCGAGGTCGCTGATTACAAAAATGAGATCGAAATGAAAATCGAAGTGGCGTTGAAGTAAATTTTTCGTCATGTGTGTCGTTTTCATGTTTTTGGGGTCGCTGATATCAAAAATGAGGTCAAAATGAAAATCCAAGATGCCGTCTAGGGTTTTTTTTTATATTTCCGTCATGGGTGTCGTTTGCGTGGTTTTCGGAGTCGTTGATAACAAAAATGAAGTCAAAATGAAAATCCAAGAAGGTACCTAGGACTTTTTTTCGTTTTTCCTTCATGGGTGTCGTTTTCATGGTTTTCACTGAACACAAATCTAATTTTTCTTTAATTTTAGATATTTATATCTTTAAAATTCTGCTAGATCTTGAATTTTACTTACTCTTTGTTTTGCGCAATGAAATTCTATCATTTTTTAATTAAAATTACCCGAATAACGCGAGCAAAGCCGCAGACAAAGCTATCTAATACATAAAAATATCTCGTGTCACATTGTTTGTTATCGAAGTCCTCCGAAAAGACTTTTTTTTTGTGTATATATGGTAGGTCAGAGAACAAGTCGAAGGCTACTTTTATACCCCTATACTTTTTTACGCGGACGAAGTCGCGGGCAACAGCTAGTACTTAATAAAAAAGATGTTTTATTTTAAACTATTTAAAACACATGTTCTAAACCACTTGTTTTAAACAACCCTGATATTAATGTACTGCGTTGGTTTTTTTTAACCGACTTACAAAAAAAAAGGAGGAGGTTCTCAATTCCGATGTTTCTATTTTTTTTTTATATTTGTTCGCGCATAACTCAGTCGCTTGCCAACCGATTTGAAAAATTCTTTTTTTGTTGGAAAGGGTATTTTTTCCAAATGGCCTCATACCTACCAAGTCGGGATCTGATGATGGAATCTTGGCGAAATCGAGGGAATTCTTATAATTTTATAGAATAACGTACAGCGATTTTGGTATTTTCTACAACAAGTGATAAGAACCATTCTACCATCAAATCTGATGATGAAGCTAAGAGTCACGGAACTCCATAATGAGACAATGTATCCTAGTCGTGTTTGGGCTTGTTGTAATTGTAACGGGCATGTGCCCGTGAACCACTAAAAAGTGAAAAAAAGTATTTTCTTTTGGAATTATAGGATTTTTTTATTATTATTTTTTTAATAATAACAAAAAAATTTTGCTTTTGTTTTTGATTTGGGGTAAGTCTTTTGCTCCTGTTGGTTGGTTGTTAGCAATACTCATGCCACACACGCTTGCGAATTGTGCAATGAATTCACGTAGCTAAAATGCTCCGCGTGTCCGTGCACAGCATGCGCCGCGGTGTGTTTGCGCCTCATCTTACTCGAATTGGTATTACCATAGACATAACCCACAAAAGTTCATGACTGAATTTCTATTTATCTCGGCCTTTTCGAACAAAAAGTCGAACTTTTGAATTAGTTTGCTGCACAAACTAATTCAGAAGTTGACGCGGAGTTGAACAACTTACATTTTTCATTTAAAGGCGCAATAATTTAATCTCAGCTAAATTAATGTATGGCTGCCATTGTTCTATCAAGAAAATCGTTGGAGCCGTTTCTGAGATTCACATTAAAAAAGAAAAAAAATACAGCGCCATACATTGATGAAAGAGAAAGGAGTAAATGATGCCGTGATGTCTAACAGGGTAGAATGGAAGTAGAAAACGTGTTGCGCCAACCCCAAATAAAATGGGAAAAGGGCAGGAAGATGATGATGATATTGATATTATTATTAAAAAAAAACCCAATCCATTTACATTACACTTTAATACAAAAAATGAAAGAAAAAGCCCAATCCAAGTGGATTGGGCTTTTTTTTTTAAACCCAGTCCATTTACATCTTACGTTTATAAAGGGTGTAAAACATCTCTTCACGAAGCCGAAAGGCACTTGTTCTCCCCATCATTGCGATCATTTTTTTGTTCTACACTATACCTGGGAACCTTCTAGTTACGGAGATATGGGGGGTCAAATTTACAACTTTTTGACAACTTTTTTTTTAAATACAAGTTTTTTTTGCAAGATTTTGACTTTCAACTCCTCCACGACCCCCGTACTATTCAATCCATCCATCAGCACAATGTTTTAAGTGCGTTACATTGAGTTCTACCATAAAACATGATTCATAACCTCAAAAAAAAAGTAGTTTCCCAGCAAAAATTTTTACGTAAAGTTATTTAGTTTGATGTACACAATGCTTGGTTAACTGATTTGTGATGAGGTGGTTTACACTCTGTGACTGTGACTCTTATTATTACAAAAAAAAAACCAAATCCATTAGTATTAATATTAAAAAAGAAAAAAAACCCAATCCATTTACATTACACATTTTAATTATTATTACAAAAAAACCTAATTCTTTATATTATAAAAAAAAACCCAATCCATTTAGGCTGGAAACAGTGTAGCTATATCTGACGGTACGCGCGTGATTTGGTTTGCGTACCGTCAGCGTACCTGTGTACGCATTCATAGACTTGCTTATATAGCTAGCTGTTTCCAGCCTTATACTATAATAAAAAAACCGGCCAAGAGCGTGTCGGGCCACGCTCACTGTAGGGTTCCGTAGCTTCCCAGACCATTAAAAATACCAACATTTTTCGTCAGCAAAAATAACTTTGTTTTTCATAGTATTTGTATGAAAAACAAAGTTATCATTTGCGTTTTTTTGAAAAAGTGCTATATAACTCAAAAACTATTCAACTCATCAAGTTGAAAATAATTTTCCTAGAAAGTTCATATAAAGGTCTACTTCTGTGATTTTTTTCATATTTTTAAACTTATGGTTCAAAAGTTAGAGGGGGGGGGGGACACATTGTTTTTGACTTTCGGAGCGATTATTTCCTAAAATATTAATATTATCAAAAAATTATTTTAGAAAACCCCTATTCATTTTTAAATACCTATCCAACAATATATCACACGTCAGGGTCAAAATTAAAAAAAAAATCGCTCCCCACTTTACGTCTGGGGGAGGTATCCTAATAAAAATGTTTTTTTAAATTTTTATTTTTGCACTTTGTCGGCATGATTGATATACATATTGGTACCAAATTTCAGCTTTCTGGTGCTAACGGTCACTGAGATTATCCGCGGACAGACAGACAGACAGACAGACAGACAGACAGACATGGCGAAACTATAAGGGTTCCGTTTTTTGCCATTTGGCTACGGAACCCTAAAAAACCCAATCAATGTATCTTTTTCGATTTATTTAAGTTTCGATGATTTCCACTTGGCTACCTACTCACTATGACTTCACACACACAACACACACCTGGTTGCGCGACCTGTGCTAAGTTAATATAGGCAGGGCGCGTAACTAAAACCACACATGCATCTCTACACACTCGCGTAGACTCACGCGTTGGGACGCAGCGCGGGCTCGCGACCCACGCAAACATGGGCGGTGTCACACAACACACTACCGCCTATACACACATATCGGCTCCACGTCCGTAACGTAACCGGCTAGCTCTGGAAGCGGGGCGGGCGGGAGCCATACATCCGCCGTAGGTGCGCCGGAGTCGTCACCTCTGTCGCTGGTTGTCCCCCGCCGGGCCTCCTCCGGGCAACCGGAGGTCTCACCCGGCGGGGACGGACCGCCGAGGTGGCGTGAAGAAAACAGCGCTGTATAACAGCGCTGTAGGCGCGCCTACGGAAACTCACTAGCAACCTAACACAGGCATGTGAAATAACTATTCACACGCCAACAGGCCATGGTCATCTATTGACAGCCCAATGACGGGCCTGTAGTCACAGGCCGAGGTATAGCCTCCGCGGCCAGGGGGCGGAGCCCCGTGACCGCCTGCCGCGCCCCCTTACGGGGGCGCCGAGCAATTGACTGTACAGTGTCCACTTGGCTGTTCATTAACCGGTTACGCGGACGACGGCCTGCTGCTCATTGATGGTGGCCGTTGCTAGTTATATTACGGTTTTTATTATGGTATAAATTTCATTGTTTGAACAATAAAATATCTACTAGTATTTTATAACTCAAATGAATTAATAATGAGACCATCATTTAGACGGCTTTGCGATTTAATTGATTGCAGTAAAGTGCAAGTAATTGTTTATCAGACTGCCGAAATATCTAGATAAAATTGTGATACATGTAATATATATTTTTTAAATTAATTCGTGCTATATCTACGAATAACACAATTACCCCCGTAATATTTTTTTTGGAACGTAGTTCCTTATCGCGGCTTGCGGGTGTCAAGCCCTTCCATTTGATACCCATATAGAGGAAGTTGTGAAAAAAAATGTAAATCACCATTTTGTGGTGGCGGCCATCTTGGTTTTGAAATTTATTATAACGCATAGTACTTTACTAGTCAAGCCCTTTCATTTGATACACATATTGAGGGAGTTGTTGAATTAATATGTAATCCGCCATTTTGCGGCGGCGGCCATCTCGTACTGATTTTTATAAAACATAGCTAAGAACACTCCCGACTAATTCACCTTTCATCCAAAAAAATAACAAAATCAAAATCGGTTCATCCGTTCGGCAGCTACGATGCCACAGACAGACACACACACACAGACAAGTCAAACTTATAACACCCCGTCGTTTTTGCGTCGGGGGTTAAAAACGACTCGCTCGAGGTCGTTGGCGTGAAGTGGCCCCTTAAGATTAAACGTTTTTTTACAGGTGTACTTAGTTAAAGCACCCTTATCACGTTCTGGGTACGACTTCTGGCTATGTGGCGGAGCGTTAGTTTCAGAAAAATTTGTGGTAACATCCGCCGCCTGCATCAAGGATATTGATTACCTGTATGTCATAGCAGGATATAAAAAATACGTTACTGACAACGAAATCGAGAATGATGAATGTACCAGAAATACTAAAAAAAAAGTGATATACACTTGCTTTCCTGACGGTAAGTACTGAAACTACTTAAACAAGGTGTAGCATGGTGGTTTGCTCCCTGGTCTAGGAAGATTCTCGACCGATGAATGAATCGATAATAAAATGGGTATGTATTTTATTCTTATTTACGGACATCAGTAAGGGCTACCGCACACTACAGACAAGACTGTCTTGAGACAGACTTTCGCTATACAAAATATATGAAGATGCGCACACTTGAGACAAAACGTCTTGCAGACAAAACTGTCTCATACCTACAAAAACTGCACAGCGACAAGTCTGACTACCGATTGTCGGCTTCCCTTTTGGATGTACGCGGGCGCGCACATCTACGACAAAACAGTCTAGCGATAGGGCATCGAAAAGTGGCTATTATTAAACCCGGGTTTTCGGTTTCGGGTTTTTTTGTCCAAAACCGGGTACCCGAGTTATTCGTTTTTTTTTTCATCAAATGATAAGATGTTTATTTTGCAAACAGGTTTTTTAATTTAATCCGCTGGATGCGAGTCGCATGGGACCGGTCAATGTGGTGACACTTGAGGGAGGCCTATATCCTCAAATGGACGTCTTTCGGCTGAAATGATGATGATGAATGCAATAAATGAAACAAATCAAAACTCAACTTACATTTCTTATAATTGACCCCTTATTTACATCGTTGAATAGTTTTTACTCTCGGTAATGATAATAATTTTCGATTAAAAATGTTTCGTTTTACCATTATTGTAAAAAAGTAGTTTATTTAATATGACTTTTTACTTTATATTAAAAAAAAATAAAGTAAATAATATAGTACCGAAAGTATACCGAAAGACCCGGTACCAGATTGTTAAAAAAATACCCGGGATTTTCGGTACCGGAATTTCCCGGGAGCATGCCCTATAGTAGACCAAACAGTTTCGTCTCAGGTGTGCGATGTGCCCAAGACAAAACAGTTTTGAGACAGACTTGTCTTTATGAGGCAAGTCTGTCTCAAGACAGTCTTGTCTGTAGTGTGCGGTAGCCCTAAGTGTAAACCCGTATTAAAACGCAGCTCGTCGGTTACTAGCCTTAAACCGAGCGTTCACACACACAAATAAACGGAAACGTTTAAAGGTATTCCTTAAAATTCAAAGGCATCCGAACCTCGGCGCGGCCCCGCTACAGTTTGTTTGAGCATCTCAGTACATCGCTACTGTACTCTTTTTTTTGTTCCTGTGGTGGAAAATCCACGACTATCCAATCTAACCGACTGAAAACCAGCCCGGTGTTCCTTTCCCACACTTGCATCGGGATCATGGGAACTAGTGAGCCTTCCACGATCCTGGCTATCGTCTACAATTACTCCTGCCGCACCCAACGTTTAATAGGGGCGGGCACACGCCGCCGATTTCTTTTCGCGATTTCAGTACCATCACGTGTTTAAGTATCGGTCACTAAATACCAGTCCCCCTATAGTAAATGTCTAAGTAATGATTTATTTGTGCTCTTCTATTTTCATTCAAGTTTTTTGTGTGCTTATGTGCACACAAAAATCTTGATCTTAAATACCGATCGAATTCCTTCCATACAGACAACCCACATAATGTACAACGCTTCCCTACTTTCAGAATATGATTTAAAGTACGATCGATTGGATTCGTGGTCCCTTATAGACATAGGTATAGCAAAAGTGGAATCACCGTACGATTTCACAGACAGAGAAGGATCGTTTAAGAAATATTGTCATTACGTACCTGGTATGATTGAAATTAGTTACGATGCCAAACACCGAGAACCCTCAACTGACGCAATTGTATTTGGATGGGGTCATAGAGATGGATGGCGACAGGTAAAATTACAATAAAATTTATTTATGTCAATGATAGTTTATTAAGTCGCATTTGTATTGTCATACTGCATAGCATGAAAAGTTGGTTTTCAAAAGTCATCACGAATCATCAAGCGTGCTGGGGCCTAATTCTGCTATTTTAATAAATTCGTCACTCCAACACGATTCCATTCTCATCCCATTGTCATTTTGCTTAAAGTTCGTAATCTGCTAAATTCACAATGGTCGGTCAATGGTCTCGTAATAAAATTGTGTTTTAATGGCATTTTCGTATTGTCATTATTATAAAACCCTTAGTACAAATGGTTTTCGAAATCTACTACTAAATGCGATCATTTATTCATGCCAGATTTCATGGACGAGATTAATATTCTATGACATTTCTTTCAATGGAGTGTCAGTGGTTGTTCATTGAGAAGTCATAATGGCGCCATTATGATAGTAGAATTGAAGGATTTCGTGGATTTTGATTACTTTGGTAAATAAAATGCAGATATGAAAAAAAAAATATAAACTGACGTTTATTCAGAGTTATGACAGAGAGAGAAAAAAATAGACAATGACAATAGAGTTGTCACCTATACAGCCTAAATTGGGTGCGTTCCAATTACTCAACACTCCCTACAGAACGCAAACCCATTTTCTTTATACAATACAAATGTTTCTCATATGGAGTACCTTTGGTTAAATTATCTGCCACCATGTTAGATCTATTAACAAACTTAAAATTGACTCTAGATTTTACAATATGTTCTCTAAGGAAATGGAAGCGAATATCAATGTGCTTAGTCCTAGGTTTATAACAGTCTGTGGACGCTAACTTTAATGCACTTTGATTGTCACAGTGTATTTGCAACGCATTGTTCACATTCATCATTGGATCAGGTCGGTCGGCGGACGCTGTGACGAGTGGACGTGTGTCAGCTATCGGTTAGAATTTGTGTCGCTAAATTCTGTGATTGGCCGCGTTGAGTTTTTTGCAATTCCTTGTCACTCTTTAACTGTTTTAACCCGGAGTTCACGCCCATTGGGCTGTCCTTGAAAGAGATAAATAACTGTTTGACATTGCCGTCTCCATCACCATTTGAAAAAGTGGCACTGATTGGTGAGATTTGAACCTGCGACCTCGCACGGAGGGGCGACCCGACCCGTGCGCCTGACCACTGCGCCATCGAGCAAGTAGCAGCGAGCGACGAAATATCGGTGTGCTACGCGAGGCTGACGTCATCGGGCCTTCTACGGCGGCGACTGCGTACGCCCAGTGCTACGAGCGTGCTACGAGTAAAGCTACGGATTTTTTATCCGCTACGACACCGAAGTATTACACCGGCAAGTGTTTACCTATTCTAATAGTCTAGTAAACTTTACAAGTAACTTCAAATTACATCTACGGTGAATACTTGTTTGCGAAATGGCAGGCGTTCAGCGCACTTCACCACCAAAATTGCAAAGCCAATGTCAGACTCAATCTGAACCTGACATAAATGCGGCAATCGACATGAGTGAATACGTTACAAATAGAGGCAAACGAGCAAGAAGAGAGAATTCTCAAGAAATTGAGCCCGCCTTGAATAAACAGGAACTAACTGATCTGCTCAGTTTATGGAGAAACGATCAGGATACGCGTGTGACTAAGATGCTGGAGTCACAAACGACTTTAATACAAAAAGTAATGCAGGACGTAATTGAAATTAAAGCGCAAAATGCCGATATCCAAAAGTCAAACACCCAGATTCGTAAGACAAATGCCGAGATCGAAAGGTCGATGCAGCACTTCAACGAAAAATTTGAAGAAATGAAAAAAGAGGTGGAAGACTTAAAGAAAGAGAGGAAAGAACAGAGAGGCTACATAGAAACACTTGAGAATAAAATAAGAGATCTGCAGTATAAGACACGATCATCATGTATCGAAATAAGAAATATTCCTGATCTAGAAAATGAAACTACAGGCAAATTATCAAATACCATCTGCAACATTAGCCAGCTTGTTGGGACACATATATCTCAATCCGAAATCCGTGATGTGTACCGTCAGCCCGGAAAACCCAGCCAAACATCACGCCCTGTCGTTGCAGAGTTTACAACGGTACATACCAAGCAGAATCTACTGATGGCTATCCGATCATACAACAAAACTAAAACTTCAAAAGAAGACAAACTTAACACGGAATTGATTGGTATTCCAGGCAAACGCCAGGCCGTCTACATCGAAGAACGACTCCCCGCCAGTTCGAAGAAGCTGTTCTACTTGGCACGACAATTTGCGAAGGATAATCATTATAGTTTCTGCTGGATCAGCAACGGAAATATTTTCCTCCGAAAGCAAGTAGGTGACAAGCAAATTCTGATCAACTCGGAAAAATGTATCCAAGACCTCAATGCCAACATACCTAAACTGAATATCTGACTAGAAAAATGCACGATATTTATGCCACTTAAACAAGAATATTCTTTAATTTATTTTACAATTACTTATTTACTTAATTATCTTTCACAAATAAACAACACACATCAAAACACTGTCTCCAATACCATTTCACACACTCTTAAAACTGCTCACACACACATATGCAACCACTTAAAGGCTCTAATCCCATTATTTTATTATTTAAAACCCATCGGGACTTTTGTAACTCCCGGACTCTTACCGGTTTTTGAAAATTATTTTTATTGTTGCTATTTTATTTCTCTTAATGGCTAACTTAATTAACGTCAATAATGATCTTGATCAAATAACCCAGGGAAAATCCTTTGTCTGCTGTCCAGAAGAATGTCTAAACTATATAGACACATCTGGAAATAATATAAATCTATTGCATATAAATATCCGAAGTGTAAACAAAAATTTTCCACACCTACAAGTACTGTTGAATCGGTTAAATGTGGATATTGATATTATTGTCCTTACAGAGTGCTGGCTCAGTAAAATCAAAAATGTACCACTTTTGGACGGTTTTGAGTCACATTTTACAAATACAAACTGTAACCAAAAGGACGGAATAATTATTTATACAAAATCAAGCTTGCAAACTACAGTATCGGAGCCAGACTTTGCTGGTGGAAACTGTTTAGTGTGTCACCTAGACAAAAGAATATCGGTGGTAGCGATCTATCGCTCGCCCTCATTGAAATCGAGGGACCACTTTGACAACTTCTCAACAAGTCTGATAAATGTTTACGACAATATTAAATCTATATGCCCTAATATCGCTCTTGTAGGTGACCTAAACATAGACATAAAACAAAATAATATTAATGAAAGAACCTTGGAGTATCTCACGCTAAACGCATCTCATGGTCTTATGCCAACGCACTTATTCCCCACTCGTGATGAGAACTGTTTGGATCACATATTTTTGAAATCTTATCCAGATACTACTACACTAGTTTTAGAGGCACATGTAACGGACCACAAACCACTACTTTTAAGTTTGAAAAATGCCAATCCCTCCCACAATGTATATGCAACTACTACCATAAACCACAAAGCTATTGTGGAGGAGTTAGAAATTGTGGATTTTACGGTAATATATGAGCTCGAGAACATAAATGAGGCAATGAATAAATTCATCAGTATTATTAAATCAGTAATATCAAATCATTCAAAACAAGTTAAAATCCCAAGACGAAAGAGAATCATTAAACCCTGGATAACCCCTGGTCTTTTAAAATGTATAAAGAATAGAGATAAAATGCACATAAAATCGAAAAAATCACCAGATAATATT
The DNA here is from genome assembly GCA_950022955.1 of Xestia ashworthii. Classification (NCBI taxonomy): domain Eukaryota; kingdom Metazoa; phylum Arthropoda; class Insecta; order Lepidoptera; family Noctuidae; genus Xestia; species Xestia ashworthii. Next base: position 10,983,313 of record OX465570.1, on the reverse strand, counting down.
GTTTTAAAAACGACATATTCTCGATATCGTAATTTTTGCAATAATTTACTTAGGAAACTGAAAAAGTCGTATGAAACCGGTCAGCTTGAAAAAGCCAAAAATAATCCCAAAGTCCTATGGAAAACAATCAAACAAATAACCAATACTCATAAATCAAAACTTAGCCCAGTGGAGCTACTCACAATACGGGACAGCCCAAAATCAGCGAATAATGAAGTAGGCCAATTTTTTGCCAACATTGGCAAAAACTTGGCTTCAAAAATAATGAATAACACTGCATCATCACCGGCCGGTGGCCATCCCTCACCCTCACCTACGGGCACCAGAAACTCACCTGTCAACTCTCTTACCATCCTGGAAGTAGACGAAGCTGATGTTGAGTCCCTAATCCTACAACTACGTTCTGACTGTGCAGTCGGCTGGGACGGCATATCATCGCTTATATTGAAAAGCTGTCGAAATGTACTGGTTCCACCAATTACTTACCTTTTTAATCGTTGCCTACAGGAGGGTGTCTTTCCGGAGGCCTTTAAAAAAGCTGTGGTCCATCCAATATACAAGGGAGGGAACAGAGACTGTTTCAATAACTACAGACCGATATCGGTCCTACCTGCTCTCTCTAAAGTTCTCGAAAAAATCCTCAATAACTCTCTCAGGAAAATTTCTCGACAAACACCAACTAATCGCTAATAACCAATACGGATTTCGGACAAGTTTGTCTACAGATGATGCAGTACTGGATTTCACGCAACATGTTGCCTCAAATCTAGACAAAAAATCGAAATGCCTAGGTATATTCCTGGACCTTTCGAAGGCTTTTGACACGGTCTCTGTTCCCAACCTCATTATGAAGCTGGAAAGTATCGGTGTGCGTGGAATGCCTCTAGAAATATTTAAGGATTACCTAAGAAACCGTAAGCAATGCGTTAAAATTGATACTCACATAAGTGATGAGTTTCTCGTGTCCTATGGTGTCCCCCAGGGAGGGATCCTTTCCCCGACTCTTTTTCAGATCTACGTTAATGACCTCTGCAGGCTGAGTCTCCCAAATGGTAGAATTTACGCTTACGTAGATGACACTGCAATTCTTGTAGACGGAATCACTTGGGACATTGTAAAAGCAAATGCGGAGTTGGCCATGGCTAAAGTTATGATGTGGTTAAACTCGAACCTTCTTACATTAAACCTACAAAAAACGACTTATATGCCTTTTGCTTTAAGACGTAACGCTAAACCATCTCCTTCTTTTAGTATAACTCCCCATTCCTGCTCAAACTCGTCCACCTCCTGCACTTGTCCTCCGCTTGCTAGATCCGAAAGTTTTAAATACCTCGGAGTACACATAGACGACGGACTGAAATGGGACCAACAAATTGACGCCGTCACCACCAGAACTTTACGTCTTATACACATATTTAAGTCTCTTAGAGTATCCGCCGACCTAAAAACTCTTAAGATGGTGTACCTTGCACTATGCCAATCAGTGATTAGTTATTGCATAGTTACGTGGGGCGGTGCTGCCAAGACTAGTTTTCTGAGGGTGGAAAGAGCACAGCGAGCTATACTTAAAGTCATGACAAAAAAGCCCTACCGGTATCCAACAACGGAACTGTTCTCCGACTGTAAAGTACTTACGGTTCGTCAGCTTTATGTGCTTAAATCCACCCTTAGAAAGCACGCAGGCCTTCCTCCTCTTAATACAAACAAACGCACGTACATTCCACCAAATATACAACACAAGACCTCCTTCGCTAAACACCAATATTATATTCTAAGTACTCATATATATAAAAACATAAACAAACACCTCAACATTATAAATCTACACTGTTTTAGACTTTCACGGTTTTTCACTACACTTAAAGTACTTACGGGATTATATCCGTGATTTTGTTTCGGTTTTTCGAGCACCCGATATTTCGACGCTGTTGCAAGCATCATGATCGCGGGAATACTGAAGAGGTATGCGGGTGGGACGAAAATTATTAATTATGAGCAGACAAATCTGTCTACCCTCTTCCTTAGTCTTTTATTACGCGCACTACTGGAACTCGATTGTAACTCACGACAGAACGCACTCACAGTATCACTCGGTTTTTCTTTATAATGGGGACGCATGTTAGTTTTTATTAGATTTATCACTGGATTCCACGTACTCGATAGTTTAAAACCGTCCTCACGATTGAAATTTTTAAGACTATATTATAAAGACTAAGGAAGAGGGTAGACAGATTTGTCTGCTCATAATTAATAATTTTCGTCCCACCCGCATACCTCTTCAGTATTCCCGCGATCATGATGCTTGCAACAGCGTCGAAATATCGGGTGCTCGAAAAACCGAAACAAAATCACGGATATAATCCCGTAAGTACTTTAAATTATAAATCTAAACTCACATTCACTAAAATCTAAAGTAACGGAGTGGCTGCTCCTTAAGGATTACTCTTACACGGAGTCTTTACTTACATATCTTGTATAACACACACACACATACTCACACACACACACACACACGCACGCACGCACACACACACGCACACACACCTATACACACTCATACACCCATACCTACACACACGTTTGTGTGTTTACACAACATACAATTCTACTCTTTTGTACCATACAGTAGAATGACACAGTCCACTTGCAATACAAGTTTTTGTTGATTATTGGCCGTAAACTACCTCTTATAATACAGGTATACCCTAGCTTAAGAGGTAGAGTATCATTCTTGTACAGAATTTGCAACTTAAACAATACAATGTTTTTGTAAACCAACTATTAACTGTATTTCAAACTCTGTATGTTTTTTGGATAAATAAAATATTATTATTATATTATTATTATTATTATTCTGACCAAGTTCTCCTTGAAGTTGACGTAGCCACAAAGCCTCTTGAGTTGCAGACGCCATGGCCATGTACTCTGCTTCTGCAGTTGAGAGGGCAACAGTTTTCTGCTTGCAGGAATTCCACGCCACGCTCCCCTTCTGGAACAGGAACACATATCCAGTGCAGGACCTCCTATCTATCTGGTCACTGGCCCAGTCTGCATCACAGTAACCGATGACTTCAAGTGACACATCTCTCTGGAAACACAGCTTCAGGTCTTTCGATCCTTGTAGATATCTCAAGATACGTTTGACTCCAAGCCAATGCTGATTTCCAGCTGAATTACAAAACTGACTAAGTTTATTGACCGCAAAACTGATATCAGGTCTAGTTGCTTGAGCTAGATATAACAAACATCCAATGGCCTGACGATAGGGAATGTCTTCATTTTTCTCACCTTCTATGTCAAATTTAGCATTCACCTCTATTGGAGTTTTAACAGACTTTGACTCAGACATACCAAAGCGCTCCAATGTCTCTTTGACATAGTTTTCTTGGTCAAGCATCACAATACCTTCCTTGCGATTTCTGCTTATATTCAAACCAATAAACTGCTTAGATTCTCCAAGATCTTTCATATGAAATTCTTCTTTTAATTTCATTTTAATTTCAGTTTTCAAATCATTATTATTTGAAAATATGATGAGATCATCAACCCAAACAGCAAGAAAAAACATAACATCTTGTTTTATACAATAATAGATGCACGGATCTATTTTTGATCTTTTAAGGCCAATTTTCTGCAATACACCATCCAGCTTCACATTCCATTGGCGGCTGGCTTGCTTTAGACCATAAATTGATTTCTGCAGCAGGCATACCTTAGTGCCTTCCTCATAGAGCTCCGGTTGGGTCATATAAATCTCATTCTCCAAGTCTCCCTGCAGAAATGCTGTTATTGCATCCATCTGGTCTATATCAAGGTCGTATCGGGCAGCCAATGCAATCAGGTATCTTACTGATGTGTATCTTACAACTGGTGAGTATATTTCATCAAAATCGACACCTCTCTTTTGTGCATAACCTTTAACAACAAGTCTTGCCTTATACCTATTCACAGCGCCTGTTTCATCACATTTCGTCTTGAAAATCCATTTACATGGTAGAACTTTCTTTCCAGGAGGCAGGTCTGCAAGTATCCAGGTCTTATTACTCTGTAGAGACTGAAATTCTTCATCCATAGCTTGTTTCCACTTCTCAGCATTTTCAGAGGATAATGCTTCATTAATTGTTTCCGGATCTCTCAAAGTCTTGGTGAAACAATAAAAACTGGGCTTTGTACTGCTTTCAGGATCTCGAGGTTTGTTTCTTGGACGTAAGGTGATGTTGCTGTCAGGTAAGTTTCTGAATATAGTTTCTGATATTCTGCTAGGTACATACTCACTATTTTCATCTGAATTTGTCTCATATTCAGAGCTATCACTAACAAATAAATCAGATGTATCTAATGACTGGTTTTCCGTTTCAGGTTCAGGTGCTGAAGGTGTTGGAGTAGCAGGTGTTAGAGTTGCAGGTGTCGGAGTATCAGTTGTCGGAGTTGCAGCCATCGGAGTTGCAGGTGCTGGCTGTGCAACAGTGGAGCTGTCAACATCACAAGGTAAGTATATTTTACTGTTCACCTTCAAGTTTTCCAAAAATTCTACATCTCTACTCTTAACAATCTTTCTAGTTTCAGGGTCAACAAGCCGGTATCCTTTGGTGTTGTCACAATATCCTACAAATATCATTTTTCGTGCCTTGGGGTCCCACTTCTTTCGTTTCTCCTTGGGAACTTGCATCATGACTTCAGAACCAAAGATCTTCATGTTAGATAAATCAGGTATCCTACTAAACCATATTTCGTATGGGGTCCTCTTATCAAGTGACGTAGTAGGCGAGCGGTTAATCACATACGCCGCAGTAGCAGTCGCCTCGGCCCAAAATAGTTTAGGTAAGTTAGCATCTATCAACATGCACTTTGCTCTCTCAACAAGAGTGCGATTCATTCGCTCTGCGAGACCATTTTGTTGCGGTGAATATGGGGTGCTTGTCTGGTGTCTTATACCATATTCATTCAAATAATTATCAAAATCTTTATTGCAATACTCTAGGCCATTATCTGTACGTATAAGTTTAACTTTCTTATTCAATTCATTTTCTACTTTCTTGTGAAAATCTTTAAATGCATTTAAAATACTGAGCTTGTCTTTCAGGAAGTATACATGCACTAATCTGGAGTAGTCGTCTATGAATGTTATAAAATATTTCATACCTCCTAGGGACGGAGTCTCCATTGGACCACACAAGTCGGAATGTATCACCTCTAGATGTTCTAAAGCTCTGGACCCAACATTATTGAAAGGTAGTCTCGACTGTTTTCCCTCTAGGCAGGTAGTGCAGGTCACAGGTAGCTTGACCTTCTCAGTAGACAGGCTCACTCCCTCAGTGCATGCTGGCAGTCTGTTCACATCTGCAAAATTCAAATGTCCCATTCGGCGATGCCATAGGACAACATCGTTTGAAATATCAGAAATACTCAAATTAGCATTTATTTCTCTATGGGCATTCAAAAACATATAGGTTGTTCTCTGATTTAGCAGAACATACAAATTCTCCTTGACTATTAAAAATGTCACAACTATCTTTGTTAAAATTTACTTTACAGCCACTCTTGACAATTGCACTGACTGACAACAGATTTCCAGCAAGATCAGGTATGTATAGAACATCTCTTACCTGTATTGTGTTTTCATTATTACCATGTGTAACATCAGATTGACTTTTCCTATGCTTGTCACAGGAAGCGGGGACTTGTTCGCAACAGTGATGGCCGATATTGGTGGACTAGTGACATCATACATCCAGTCGCTGCAATTTGTCATATGCATCGACGCACCAGAGTCCACATACCACTTATCACGCTTAGTTGTCACAGAAGAAGCTATGAATGCTGCCACAAAACCTTTGTCCTCACTCTTCTCTGCATCTTTTTCATTCGTTTTATTTGATGTTTTCTTCTTCGCACGGCAATTTTTGCTCAGATGGCCATATTTATTACAACTGAAGCACCTTGGGCCTTTTGACTTTATATTACTGCTCTGTTTCTCTGATTTCACAGAAGTTTTCTTCTTGGCATAAAATGCTGTTTGTTCAGAACTCGGAACTTCTTGTATAAGTTTAGTTTTAACCATGTCAGCACTTATTTTGACTCCTGAGCTTTCCAATGCCATTAACATAGGTTTGTATAATTCCGGCAAACCTGCTAGCATAAGTGTACCAAGCCACTCGTCGTCGACAGAAAATCCAATATTTCTTAGTTTATGTGCGGTCGTCATAATCTTGTTCACATAATCTTCAACATTTTTCGAAGAATCCAGTGTAGTGGTGACGAGATCTCTCAGAAGTGACACTTTTCTCATCAAACCATTGTCGTCGAAAGCTTTTTCCAAGTTTTGCCACACTTCTTTCGATGTTTTTGCGTCTTGAATGTGCATAAAATTGATGGGATCAACCAGTAAAATTAATTTTGTTTTGGCTTTCTTGTCTTAGGCGGGATCAAGTTTGACATCTGGTTTGGCGGGATTCCTCTCGTATTCTACGCAATCCCACAAATCCTCGTGTTCAAGATATGCCTTCACACAGAACTTCCAGTCGGCATAATTTTCACGGCCGATGAGTTTATCAATGCTGAACATCGAGTTTGAAGACATATTTTCAGGATATGTGACGAGATTTCAAATTTTCCGATGACGCCACGCTGCCGGTATAACTGACGCCGTGTGCGATTTTTATACTTCGGTTTTCGCTGCACTTTTCGGAGTAATCAACAATTACTGCTATTCCTGATGAATTTCGGGCAAACCACGCTCTGCTACCATGAAGGATTTCGTGGATTTTGATTACTTTGTTAAATAAAATGCAGATATGAAAAAAAATATATAAACTGACGTTTATTCAGAGTTATGACAGAGAGAGAAAAAAATAAACAATGACAAATTGACAATATAGTTGTCACATACAGCCTAAATTGGGTGCGTTCCAATTACTCAACAAGAATTAACAAACTTGTCAAAATTTGACATAACTTGATCATTATGAAATCAATGATCGAATGCTCTGACACTGTTGTAATAGCAGAATCGAGGCCCAGGTTTCACGATTTTCAGCCTCCCGTACAAGCCAGTTTCCGAAAAGGCTTTATCACCGTGGATCACTCTGCCTCTCTGAGTAGTGTTTGTGGACTACGAGAAAGCCATCGATTCGATCAAGTATACAGGGTATAAACCACCTCATCACAAAGCCGTTAACCAAGCATTATGTATGTCACCGTAAAATTGTCAAATAGGTACGTTATATTACAATGTAACGTGTTTCTCTCTAGCGATATTGTAAACTCTCGAAATATTGTCAACTGAACATACGGGAGTATCTCTGCCCCCATAATCGGGACTTGGGGCACCCCCCCGTTAGGTTAGTTAGGTTCCTTTAAACCCTGCACTCGGAAATAGGGGCCCGTCGACTACGCTTTTTAGAGGAATATAAAGTGTTTTAAGGTTAGGTTATATTAATCGGTATTTCTCAGGAATGGTACATTATCTTTTCATGAGAGTGATACCACTGGGCAAGGGGGACCCCTCCTTCCCTCCACACCGCGTGAGTTGACTACCATCGCATGCATTTTACGAAAAATAATGCGTTTTATTGTAAGCATTAGTATGTTCGTTTGACAATATTTCGAGAGTTTACAATATCGCTAGAGAGATTACAATATAACGTTTTTGACAATTTTACGGTGACATGTACATCAAACTAAGTAACTTTACGGAAAAATTATTGCTGGGAATCAACTGTTTTTTTTTTGAGGCTATAAATCATGTTTTGTGGTAGAACTCAATTTAACGCATTTAAGACATTGTGCTGAGGGATGGATTGAATAGTACGGGGGTCGTGGAGGTGTTAAAAGTCAAAATGTTACAAAAAAAACTTGTCAAAACATTGTAACTTTGACCCCCCATATCTCCGTAACGAGTAGATTCCCAGGTATGGTGTAGAACAAAAAAATGGTCGCAATGATGGGAAAAACAAGTGCCTTTCAGCTTCGTGAAGAGGTGTTTTACACCCTTTATAGTTATTCACAAACGCTAGATTCGATTTCGATTTGGAAAGTCGTACGTCTATCTCGCTCGCTTTCGTAATGCTGAAAAAAGACAGACGTACGACTTGTCGAATCGGAATCGAATCGAGCGTTTGTGAATAACTAACTATGCAGTCTCTCCAACGGTGCCAAATCGACTACGGGTACATCACACACAACATTGAAGTGTTTGTGCAAAAACGCTACCATGTCAGTCCGGTTTCAGTACCAAGCTTCCAACCTATCCTTTAGCAGCGAGGTGTAAGACAGGGAGACGTCATATATCCGAAACTGTTCACCGCTGCACTGGAGGATGTCTTCAAGGTCCTGGACTGTAGAGGCCTAGGCATTAACGTCAATGGCGAGTACATCACTCACCTATGGTTTGCCGACGATACAGTGGCCATGGGTGAGACCATGGAGGACCTCAGTCCAATGCTCGATGACTTCAGTAGAGCATCCGAAAGAGTGGGTCTTAAATAAAAATGAATATGGACAAAACCAAGGTCATATTGAATGCCCATGTAACACCCACTCCTATCAAAATCGGAGACACTACACTCGAAGTCGTAGCTACGACTATCTGTACCTAGAACAAACGGTCCAGTTAGGTAGGTCTAACTTCGAGAAAGAGGTCAATCGTCGAATCCGACTCGGCTGGGTAGCGTTCGGGAAGTTGCGCGGTATCTTCTCATCCAACTTATCGCAGTGTCTCAAGACGGAAGTCTAGGTTACCAGTTTGTGTTGCCAGTGATTATATACGGGTCTATGGAGAGCTATGCTTGCGTAGTATTTTATTACCTGTGCATCAGCTTTGGTATCTTACACATGAAACAAAAGGAGAAGGTTCTTAATTTTTTTTTTGTATGACCTCGCATTACTTTTTAGAGAAGACTTGTTTCGAGAACACCGAATATACATGATCCTTTTTTTTTTGTGAAAAGTTTATAAGTTGGTCCCTTTTAAAATTGAACAATCGTGTTTAGGATCATTTCATACACCTTGATGAGAACTTTTAGACCTAGCTGAAGTATGACTTAACGAAGGTCTGACAGTTGAGACGGAAGGCCGTTTGCTGGGAAATGACTACCTTCAAGGTGTGAAAAGTCACGTCTTTCGGTAGGAATTAATGTAAAGCACTTAAAATACTGTGCAGATGGATGGATTGAATAATACGGCGAAGTGAAAGTGCTGAAAAAACTTAAAATAAAATAAAGAATTTGTGTATAAGTCGGAACATTGACTCCCATTCTCCTAGTAACTAGAATGTTCCCAGGTGGTATAGCCTAGAACAAAAACATGATCGCAATGACGAGGAGAACAAGTGCCTTTTGGCTTCGTTCAGGGTCTTTTTACATCCTTTAAAGATAGAAAAGATAACATTTCACTTTTACGTTACTAAATAATGTACCTGTATGCGACCGCCCGCAGGGGTATAGTCCTAGGTGCTACACTTGTGGAGAAAGGGGTCATCTTCGGTCCAGCTGTCCTAAGCGCAGCTCCCCGAGAGAGGATCAGCAGGGAAGAGTGGCTGAAGTGACTGCCCAGCCACAGCAGGGAAACGAGTAAATGCTAGGACTGGGGGGCGGGTGCTGGCTGGTATTGAAAGAGCCCCGAGAATCTTGATCTCGCAAGCACATGACGGGATCAGCCTGACCATCAAAGGCGAAGTCAATGGAACACCATGCAAACTGACGTGGGATACTGGAGCTTCCCACACGGTCGTCAATTCTAAACTAGCAAGTCGGTTTCTTGGGGACTACTTCAATAAGGCTCGCAGAGCGGATGGCCGTTGGGGCCAAAAAGTTGTGGAGTGACCGCGAACCGGAAGACGATGCGTTGGAAGACCTCCCACTAGGTGGACCGATGACCTGGAGAAGGTTGCGAGAATCCGGTGGATGCGAGTCGCAAGGGACCGGTCAATGTGGCGACACGGACAAGGAGGTGGAGTTAAAATTGGGTGACAGATTTTACAAGCAGAATGTCATCGTGGCTGACATAGTAGACGATTGCATCTTGGGCTTGGACTTCATGCGGAAATATCGTTGTGAGATCGACGTTGATCAAGGGGTACTGAAATGTGGTTCAGAGGAAGTCTTCATGGAAGGTGCACCGTCAGGGAATGTGTACTGCTTGAAGAAGATTGTTCTTCCTCGCAGATCAGAAACGATTGTGCCAATTAGTTTGCCACAGAATTCTGGAAACAAAGGTCGAAGTGCTCTGATAGAAAGGGTGAACAATGACTTCCCATGGAAGATGGCAAGGACTCTGGTCAAGGCCACCAACATCTCAGCAGTACGCTTACTGAATCCAAGTGACCAGGAGCAAGTGATTAAGAAGGGCACCTTGATCCTTGACCTTGATGGATGCGTCAATTGCAAGATGTCCCTACCGGAAATAAAGTTCGTAGTACAAAATTTGACGTGTCGACGCTTTTGGAAAACTGCGATTTAACTGAAGAAGAAATAGACAAGGCTAAGAAGATGTTACTTCAGTACGCCAATATTTTCTCTTCAAATGATGCTGACATAGGGAGAACTGGACTTGTTCAGCACCAGATTAACACGGGTAACGAGTTACCTATCCGTCAGCGACCAAGAAGACTGCCAGAGAAACACGCACGAGAAAAAGAGGTAGAAACCATGATTGAGGGAATGGTGAAGGACGGTGTTATAGAGCCTTCATCGAGTCCATGGTGTAGTATGGGTACAGTATGCGCTTCTGTGTGAACGACGTCACGAAAAAGGACAGCTACCCGCTGCCTAGGATCGATGACACACTGGATACGCTGACTGGTATGAAGTGGTTTACCACACTTAATCTGAAAAGTGGCTACTGGCAAGTAGAAATAGACCCCAAGGACAAGGAGAAAACTGCATTCTCAACAGGAAAAGGGCTATGGCAGTTTAAAGTTATGCCATTCGGTTTGTGCAATGCTCCTGCGGCGTTTGAAAGGCTGATGGAGCAAGTACTCGCCGGATTGATTGGGGACGCATGTCTTGTCTATTTAGACGACATAATCATCGTGGGCCGTACATTTGAAGATCACCTTAAAAACCTCAACCGAGTGCTGTCGAAAATCCAAACAGCAAATCTCAAGTTAAGTCCGAAGAAGTGCTCGTTTTTCAGACAGCAAGTGAACTTTTTAGGACACATAGTTTCGGGGGAAGGTGTTCAGGTTCAGACAGACCCAGAAAAAGTAGTCGCCGTCAAGGATTGGCCTGTTCCGAAAGACAAGACACAGGTCAGAGCATTTCTGGGTTTGTGCTCCCACTATCGAAGATTTGTCAAGAATTTTGCCGACATAGCAAAACCTCTGCACAAACTCACTGAGGAAAAGAGGCAATTCTGTTGGGACGAGGACTGCGACGTCGCATTTCAGGAATTAAAGAAACGTCTGTGCAATACACCTATTTTGGGATATCCTGACACTGAAAATGACTTCATAGTTGACACAGATGCAAGTAATACTGGAATTGGGGGCGTGCTGTCTCAACGGAAAGAAGACCGGGAGATTGTAATAGCCTACTTCAGCAAGTCTTTATCGAAACCAGAAAGAAATTATTGCGTTACAAGACGGGAGCTACTCGCCGTAGTAAAGACATTGCAGCACTTCAGTAAATATTTGCTGGGACGCAAATTCCAATTACGAACTGACCATGCTGCACTGAAGTGGCTATTACAGTTCAAGAATCCAGAGGGGCAAGTTGCGAGATGGATAGAACTACTACAAGAGTTTGACTACGTAACTGAGCATCGCAGTGGGAGAACTCACGGTAACGCAGACGCCTTGTCAAGAAGACCTTGTCCTGAAGACTGTAAGCACTGTGCCAGGCAAGAGACTAAGGAAGTAGTGCCCGTGAGGATGCTTAGAACGGATCTCAGCGATGAATGGAAGGAGACCCTACAGCAGGCTCAGCAAAATGACCCGGACATCAAACCAATCTTCGAGTGGATCAAAGCTGGTGTTCCTATACCCAAGTGGAGTGATGTGGCTGCGATGAGTTCCATCACTAAGAGTTATTGGGCGCAATGGAACAGCTTGGTAATCCAGGATGGAGTCTTGTGCCGTAAATGGGAAAACGCTAGAGGGGACAGCTGCCATCTACAAATGGTTGTCCCTAAAGCTAAGGTACCGGATGTTCTACGGCTCTACCATGATGGATGTTCAGGAGGACATATGGGGGTAAAAAGGACTCTACTAAAAATTCGGGAACGCTTTTACTGGATCCACTGTCGAGATGATGTGGAGGACTGGTGTCGCAAATGTACCAGTTGTGCGGCCGTGAAGGGACCCCATACACAGGTGCATTAAAAGTGTACAACATTGGAGCCCCTTGGGAACGGATAGCACTAGACGTTGCGGGACCATTTCCAGTTAGTGAGAGCGGAAACAAGTACTTCCTGGTGGTCATGGATTACTTCACAAAGTGGCCAGAAGTCTTCGCCATTCCTAACCAAGAAGCTACAACTGTCGCAGATAAATTGGTTCAGGAAGTCTTCTGTTGTTTTGGGGTACCCTTAGAAATACACAGCGATCAAGGAAGGAATTTTGAATCGCAAGTATTTCAAGAGACTTGTCGATTGATGGGTACCCACAAAACCAGAACCACCTCTTACCACCCACAATCTGATGGAATGGTGGAACGATTTAACCAAATGTTGGAGAGGTATATGGCGAAGGTCGTGAAAAGCAGGCAAAGAGATTGGGACAAGCAAATACAGCCGTTTCTTCTGTCTTACCGAAGTGCAGTCCACGAAAGTACGACTGTGACACCAGCCTTCGCGAACTTTGGAAGGGAATTACGGTTACCTGCTGATTTAATCACTGGAACTCTCCCTGATGCTCCATGTAGTGTAACAGATTACGCGAATGACTTGCGTAATAATGAGAACGATGTCTATGAGCATATCCGACAATCCGGCCAACAGATGTCTGAGAAGATGAAGACCCGTTATGACCGGAAGGCAAACGGTAGGGGTTTCGACGAGGGTTCACTGGTGTGGTTGCATAACCCAGTGCGGAGCAAGGGGAAGTCTCCGAAGTTACAAGCAAAATGGGATGGACCATACCGAGTCGTGACTAGGATCAACGATGTCACCTACCGAATACAGAAGGGTCCCCGAGGTGCGCCTAAAATTGTGCATGTGGACCGGTTGGCGTGATACTACGGGACTAATGATGCTCGGGACGAGCATGTCTAAGGAGGGGGCAGTGTTACATCGGACCTACTAGAACATTCGAGACAGCACGTGATTACAGAATGTGTACGTTGGAATTTCGAGAGCTTTCTGTTATTATTAGTTTAAAAGTTAAGTAGGTACAAACTCGCGACCTCTTTATAAAAAGACATTAGAATTTCGACCGTACGCCTAGGGTATACGGTTCATATTTGTTTGTGTTGTACAAGTAGCTAGTAATAATAATTACCTACCACTTTTATTACCTACCTAGCTACTTACCTACTGTTTTTTATGACCCTCTAGAATATTCGTGGTTATTCTGGTGTGTCTGTTGGCGAGTATAAATAGACCGCCGCTCAGGGCCGCGACAGTCAGTCTTGTTTTGGCTACACAGCGAAGCGAATCGAAGTGAACTTGAAGAGCGATATCTAAGTGAATAGTAAACAGTAGTGTATTGTAGTGTACTTGTGATTAAGCTTAAATTGTTTTGTGATTAATAAAGTTATTGTGTTGTTTAATCGGTAGTAATTAATTTATCTCATACCCAGCTCGTAACAATAACAACAATTTAAAATAAACAAATATTTTACTTTCAGCCAAACGATACACATAATTATAATGAGAAAAATTTAATGTACGCCCCCGTGTTGATAATAGACAAAGAAGAATGCAAAACAGAGTATGAAAAATATGGTACAATGACTGAAGTCATAGATAGATATATGATATGTTCTTTAGGCGCTGGCACAATAAATGACGCTGGGGATCAAATTAGAACAGAAAGTGGAGAGGACAACCCACATACTGTTGGATGGAATGGATGCAATCAATGGAGCAGAAAATCTTGGGCGGCTACTAATCCAGAAGACCCAAAAAACGTAAGTGATATTGAAATTAAACCAACCGCAATAAAAAGGACAAAGTAACTGAATTGCCGGAAAGTTTGGGAAAATACTCTTTGACAAATATTGATTGAAATATTATGTTACTGTACAAAAAGGCAACATGAAAGTGGCTCTATTTTGAAACTCCAGACACATAGGTACCTACTCTTCTTCTGTTACGTGTTGCTAGCGCATGGTGTCAGAGTTTTTATGACTCTGTCTTGTAAAGACACAACTACTGTACTTGTGAAGTACTCAATTTAAGCTGTGATTTGGGATAGTGCAATTATGTTAATTATCAATACAAATATTATGTCTAATTCCTAGATTTCATAGAAAATTGCCCAAGACACTTTACAACTCTCTTAATAAATTAAGTGGAAATCTAAAACATAATTCCGACCTAATACCTACATAGACCGGCGCGCAATGATTTTTGACATAACGGTTCCCCATGACGAGAACCTCGTGAAAGGCGAGAAAGATGAGCAAATCATGTATCTTGACTTACCTCGCGAGGTCGTCAATATATGGGATATGAACTCAGCGATCATTGTGCCGATAGTTGTTTCAGCCACATGGCTTAATTGCCAAGAGCCTTGACCAATACCCGAGGTAGGTCTCGTTATGCAGCTGGATCAAGGGCTTGAATTAGAAAGCGGTACTCCTGGACGCGGCTCATATTTTTAGGACGTTCCTCTACTATCCTAACTTGTCCTAACATAATATTATAAAATTCGAAAGTAAGTTTGTTTGTTTGTTTGTTACGCCTAAACCACTAAACCGACCATCCTAAAATGTTGCATAATTATACTATTTATTTATTAAAATCTCCCTTAAGGTCGTGGCTCACTTGACAAGCACCGCACCAGCACTGCTCCAACCCAGCAATTAACTTGCCATTCAAATTAGAGCGTTAAATCGTGTGTCGTAGTATAACATATTTTATGTCCATTTGAAAAAGCTTACGGCGGACGGTCAACGCGCTGGCCACTACAATACGACTCGACTCGTGGGCGGCTTGGCGTCCGCGCGCCGCAAGCGAGCGGACCGCGTGCTTACAGCGCGCCGACCGCATGCTTGCTGCGCGCGGACTCCCTCGCGAAACAACGGCGTTGCGCTGTCGTGCGTCTCCAGGTCTTGGGTACTCTTTGTGTAATGTATGGCCAATTACATATTTAGTTAGAGAGCCCATGACACTAAACCTAGTTCGATAAGACTCCCAAATGAAATATATAATTGGTCACGATGCTGCAATGCATTACAAAAAACCGTTTCTAGTATGATAAGACTACCAAGTTGTGTAAAATTCAGTAAAAATCGAAAGCTTGTTGACAAAACTGAATTAAAACGCCGAATTGCTCGCGTGGAGGGCGATCTCCAATCGCTGCAGCAACCACTTTCTGAACAGTTTGGAAGATGCAGCAGTGGTTTTTCTTACACAAAAATTGATAATCTTTCAGACGAGCGTTGGTATTTTCAGGAGATCAATCATACTAGATACCTTAATATCGTTTAATTAACAAAATAAAATGAAAACTATTTATTAAAATATATTTTTTTTCTGTTATTTTTTTATTTATTTGGCGAGCCTGAAAACAAAAATATTTACGAATCCTCGTTAACAAAATATAATTACTAGAGATAATACCTAAAATGCAATGCGAGCTTGCGACTCGCGGACGGCGCGAGGCCCGCGCGCGGCCGTCGCACGGACCGCGTGCTTACACCTCGCGGACGACGCGTGGTAAGCGCGCTGTAGCCTATATTCGAGGGAACGCCGGGCAACAACTGTGCTGATGCGGTGCTTGTCAAGTGTGCCACGACCTTTTCAATTACTATCATTACAGGTATATTCTTAATGCGATAGCTCGGTCTCAAAAGAAACTCATTTACAATATAAATCAATGAAAAACGTAAAAAACAAGTACTACTTACTTTTTAACATCTAATATAATCATAGCTTAAAAAACAAAGTTTCCTAACAATGTATTTTTTTTTTTTTTCCTAGCCTATCGTGTGTCCCACTGCTGGGCAAAGGCCTCCCCTTTTTCCTTCCAAACCTCTCTATCTTGTGCGATATCTGGCCATGTTCGCCCCGCAAACAAGATCAGATCGTCACACCACCTTCGCCGCGGTCTACCTCGACGGCGATTCCCTCCGTCAGGCGTCCAGTGAGTGACGACCTTTGCCCACCTCTCCGGGTGCATTCTTACTACGTGGCCAGCCCACTCCCACTTCAGCTTGGCTGTTTTTTCTCCAACATCTGCAACCTGAGTTATGGAACGCAGGGTCGTGTTTTTTACGCGATCTGTACGCTTCACACCAATTATACTGCGTTCCATTGCCCTCTGGCAAATCTTGAGTTTGGACTTCTGTTGTTCAGTAAGTGACCAACTTTGCGCACCGTAGGTTAGGACAGGCAGGATGCACATATCGATGAGTTTTCTTTTCAGTGTCATTGGAAGACTTCCCTTCATGTGTTCTTTTAGGGCCCAGAAGGTCTTCCAAGCATTTTGGACTCGTTTTTCTATTTCCTTATTTTGCCGACTGTATAAAAACAATGTATAAAAACATTTAATTTACATTTAAAGAAAACATGTAGCCTACTCTTATCTACACTATAACATAAAATAAACAACAGTATGTTTGCGGATTCACTCAAATAGCATGTAAATATATTATCGATCTTGACGTGAAGATCGATAATAACCCGAATTGCGCGAGTCAATGGTGTTTTAGCGTGGAGGCCTTTTTTGCAAATCTCGCTTTCAAAATTAGGTTTGCTGTAAGAAAACCCAACTCTGGGTTAAGCTCGCCTTTGTACATAAGCTATATTATTGCAAGTAATATGTATATTTTGACGGTCCCTACGTTCATAAAGACATGTCGAAAATGCCGTTTTTTTTACTGCAGAATTGGCTTTAGATTTTCCCAAAGCACAGTCCTGTATTTTTTATATTTTTTTATATTACGTATTTAACGTCATTTACAAATCGTATATGAGAACAAGTATTACATTTACAACGAATAAGTGTCGTAGATGCGGATATCTATACATATCGTTTTGTACGGTGTTTTAAAATGCGCGCCACTTGGTGCGAACGCGGTCATATCAGACATACCCGGTGTATACTATAATATAGTCATTAATATATCATTATTTCACAAAAAAATTAAATGTTACATGCTTCTTTAAAATAAATAATTATTACACAGAAAACAAAGTTTTTATTGTTATCGAAGTATATGAAGTCATGTCCTACATGGTTGTGTTTTGTATACGTGTAACTGTAAAATTTATTTATGGATGTCCGTATGGTGGCGGCCGGAAAGAATAGCACCATCCGATATCTTCCCGTGGGTGTCGTAAGAGGTGACTAAAGGACTACCAGAGAATGGACAACAGCGCTCTCTGTGTCTTCTTTAAGAAACGCACTGCGATTGCCAACCCGCCTGCCAAGCGTGGTGATTATGGCTAAACCCCCCAAATGAATAGCATGTCACTGGAATGGCCCCTAGTGCCCGGCAGCCCGTCTGCCCTCGACTCCGGCAGCGGTCGGTGCTACGGTGTGGCAAGAGGTGCGAAGAATCTCCGGATGGGATCCGGCTGCCAATATCAGCGACTGGACCTGGCAACATAAAACACACGCACACTCCGGACCGACGAGAAGATGGCGGAACTCGAAGAGGAATTGAGCAGGCTGCGACGGAGTGTTGTGGGGTTATCTGAAGTCCGAAGAGAGGGGGCGGACACGGTAATCCTGAAATCCGGGATCCTGCTCGATTTCCGAGAGGGTGACCAGCAGTCCCAGGGTGGTGTTGGGTTTATCGTCCATAAGTCCCTTGTGAACAACGTGGTGAAGATCGAGAGTGTGTCGACCAGGGTGGCGTACCTTATACTCAGAGTATCCTCAAGATATTCCCTTAAGGTCATACAGGTCTACGCCCCGATCTCGGCACACCCCGACGTCAAAGTGGAGACCATGTATGAGGATATCTCTAAAGGCATGCATGGTTTCAAAACTCACTTCACCGTTGTCATGGGGGACTTCAACGCGAAACTGGGCAAATGAGACGGGGATGAGCTGCAGGTGGGAAAATTTGGAGTTGGCCTTCGGAATCACCGGGGTTACCAACTGGCTTTCCACCGTTGCACTGGAGGATGTCTTCAAGGTTCTGGACTGGACAGGGCTAGGCATCAATATCAATGGCGAGTGCATCACTCAGCCTCGGTTTGCCGACGGTATAGTAGTCATGGCTGAGACAATGGAGGATCTCAATACAATGCTCGATGACCTCAGTAGAGCTTTCAAAAGAGTGGGTCTTAAAATGTGAAATGCCCATGTCATACCCACTCCTATCAAGATCGGAGATTCTACACTCGAAGTTGTAAACGATTATGTGAACCTGGGACACACTGTCTAGTTAGGTAGGTCTAACTTCGAAAAAGAGAAATCCGACTCGGCTGGGCAGCGTTCGGGAAGCTGCGCGGTATCTTCTCGTCCAACTTACCGCAGTTTCTCAAGACGAAAGTCTATGACCAGTGTGTGTTGCCAGTGATTACATGCGGAACCGAAACGTGGTCGCTCACAATGAGCCTCATTAGAAGGCTTAAAGTCACACAAAGGGCAATAGAGATGCTCGGAGTTTCCTTGCGTAATCGAATCAGAAATGAAGACAACCGCAAGAGAACCAAAGTTACCGACGTAGCCCGAAGAATTGCCAAACTTAAGTGGCAATGGGCATGGCACATTGCTCGCAGAATGGATGGCCGATGGGGCCGAAAAGTTCTGGAGTGGCGACCGCGAACCGGAAGACGTTGTGTTGGAAGGCCACCCACTAGGTGGACAGATGATCTGGGAATCCGCTGGATGCGAATCGCACGAGACCGGTCAATGTGGCGACACTGGTGGGAGGCCTACGTCCAGCAATAGACGTCTTTCGGCTGAAATGAGGTAGATACATGAGACACATAGGCTTACTTAAATAATGCTGTGATGATTATTAAGAAAGTAATTAGTTAGATTCATAATTAAGCTGAGGCTCACGCTAAAATAAAAATTGTTAATTATTAATCTTAAAAAAACCTTGATTTTTAATGTTTAGTTCCTGCTTCAATGAGGCTACAAGTATCTATTGTACCTATAGATGCTAAGAAGATTCCAAATTAACAATAAATAATGTTTAATTATAAACCTTGTTTAATTAATAAAATACAATCCTGGTGATTTTGTTTAAGGACATGTCTTTATTAACATTGCAAGAAATATAGTTCTACCCCGAATGAAAGAAACCGCGTCTAAAGCGATATGTCTCCATTTATATATTTTTAATATCCATGCGTGGCGATTTTAGGATGTTTAACATATCCGTTTGAAAACAATAACATAATTCTACGTTTTCATAAAACATTATTTTTAAATTCTATTAGATGAACTATTTTCTTCTTTCCTGCGTATAAAAAGGTATCATAGACATGTCTGACATGCTTTCAGCGTAGAAACAGTCATCTATCAGTTTTTCTAAGAAAATATAAAAAAAGAAAAAATGTATAAATCTATACATATAATAAAATCGTTGAGACCAAAAAATCTGTACATTGAAGATTTAAAAAAAAAAATCGCCCAGGGTGACTTAAAATAAGTAACTGAACATATTAAAACCATTTTTAAAATTTTTGTTTGTTTGTTTGTTTGTTTGTTTGAACGCGCATCACGTAAAAGCTGCTGGACGGATTTTGATGAAAACTTCACTAATCTATTTAAATAAACTCAGAATAACATTTAGGCTATAGAAATTATGGAAAATTTTGGAAAAAGGGGGTGAAAAGGGGGGGTAAAGTTTGTATGAAAAAATTTTTTTAGATTGTTCTAGAATCATGAAACTCAGAGTAAATACTTATTATTAAAAATAAAGAAATACCTGTTTCAGCATTTTTAAAAAAATTCATCCAGAGACGTAAAAAAGAGGGTTTTGTGTTTAAAATTAATAAACTTCATACACCTCTAGAACAAAATCCAATGAAGTATAAACCTTTAAAAGTAGCTGTAAATACTTCAAATCTAATACAGGTAAATATAAATTCTCAATTTTCTTGAAATTTGATTTTTGAAGTGAATACGCCCAAAATAGCGGAACTCAAGAAAATCGGCTTTCCTCGGTATAAGTAGTTGGTAATACAGGGTGGAAACGGTAAACGGGGCAGTAAGGGGAACTGCAGCTACACGAAAAACGTCTTAGAAGCAATCCATATTTTTTTCGCTAAATGTTGATCCCCATTCACAGATTTAATTAAAAAATAAAGTGCAGTTAGCAAGAAAATTGCCATTTTACATAAAACCCAACCTTAAACCTTAACCGTTGCAGCTACATGAAAATGATCTTAGGAAACCATCCGTAATTTTTCGTGAAATTTGATCCCCATTCACAGATTAAAAAAAGTACAGTTAGCAAGAAAATTGCTATTTTACACAAAACATTTTTTGATGCCAATCGATCCTGTTTCTAATACTCAACGGTTAAGGAAGCTCCCCTTTCTGCCCGGTTAATCGTTTCCACCCTGTATTTACAAATAAAATAATACTACGAAGAAAATGTAGACTATACGAATGTACATCAGACATAATACCCGAAAAGTTACAAATACAAACGAGTTCAAATCCTACCATCTACAAACAATAAAAGTGCTTTGTCCTGAAGGACTGTGATGGATCAACGCACAGCCTTTACCGCAGATTGTAGAAACCTGAAGCTTGGAGGGTGTATTTTTTGTATAATAATTTCAGAAAATCATTTCTTATCGTATGCCTATGATACGATAAGAAAGAATTTTCTGAAATTATACCCCTAAGGGGTGAAAAGGTGGGGGGCAAAGTTTGTATGGGAAAATGTGATTCCTTGGTCCAATCTACTTCAAATTTAGCTATCAACAATATTAACAGAATTGATGGACGCGTTTCGTATTGCACGTAAATTGATTTCAATGCATATTTAGGAGATACACACCGTTTTAAATAACTCCGCAGCAAAATAATGATCATGTACCGGACGCGCATTTTCATTATGCGGAAGGATGTGTATGATGTGCTCTTTGAAAATTGTATTATAGGTGCTTACGACCCAATCTCTGTAACCCTCTCTTTCACTTATGTGACGCAGACGAAGTTGCGCGGGTCAGCTAGTATCATTATAAACTTCCTAACGCTAATAAAACATTAAAGAAAAAAAATATTTATAATTGTACACATAATTATTTCTAGAGCGGTTTGAACTTATAAAACGCTGTCCTGTAAACCTCGGTTTTTGACATGTCTTTAATGTGTCTTTATATACGTAGGGACCGTCGATTTGTTGTTATTTTTGTGTGCAATAAAGAATAAGAATAAGGAGGTTGGTCCTGGCAACCGGCACGGCCAGCAGCGGCGGGTGGCGCCGCCACCACACATAGCGGTCCGGTACACATAAACTAAAACGCTGCAGCACTCCTGGGTCATGCTCAATGCCACGAAGAAATCTATTTGTCATCTGATGAACTCCTCAATACTGTAAAAGCTCCTCCTCAATAAATACGTTCTTAATTTGCACTGGTCATGTTTTTGAATTCCAACGGCAACTTGTATAACAAGACTGATTGATATCTGGGGCTACGTCGAACCCTTTCAATCTAGGTTGAATTGTGTAGGGTAAGTCTTCCCTGCGAGTACTATGTCTAGCACACAATGTCCAATGTCTATGTCTTTGCTCTTCAATTTCAAATATAACCTACGTACTGCTGTCTATCCTGCATATAACTGGCGAAGAAGTGCAACAGATGTGGTGTGCAGCCGACTTCTGCGAGCTTCGTTAATAGGATGCCATAGCCGAGGGTCTCGAAAGCTTTTTTAAAATCAAAATAAGCAGCATCAACCGCCGGCACCACGGGCGCAATAAAGTTCAGCAGATTGGTTGCTGTGCTACGCGCCGGCCGGAACCCATGCTGCGCGTCAGCGGATTATGTCTGATCTCGCCTTATCTTTAGGTAAGTACAGGAATTACGTGCGTGATCTTCCATTGAGCGGTGAACATCATTGACTGAAGAGTTGAAGACACATTTTAATAAAAACTTTTTTGCAAAAAAGTTTTTATTTTTCACTTTTTAGTGGTTCACATGTGCTTAGGTGCTTACCCTTTCACAGCGTATCGGTGTGATTTTTTGTTATGAACTGTAAACAATAGACAGACGTGAGATTTCAGTGAGCCCAGTACATTTGCTATCATTTATCTTCCGAAGTCCACCAGATCTTTATCAAATTGAAATGGGATCACTCCGAGAAAGTACTCTTCCTAAAACTACCCAAACCGCTTCTGGTGTGCCTATAAATTTAAGGAGTTACCTCTATTTCTCCGGGATCCCATTAAATGGAACTTTACACGTCTAACTGTCGAAATCTGGGTGTATTGTACACTTCTGTATACTCCCTCATTGCAAACAGGCGTGATGTTACGTCATGATGTTGTATAAACAATAAACAACCAAGCGATTGCAGCAATTACTGCAGCTTTGCCGTGTATTTTTGAAGAGTTCCATTTATATCTCCGAAGATCAGCGTCAGATCTTAACCAAATTGAAATGGAACCACACGGAAAGCACCAGCTTTCAAATAAAAGAAGAATCATCAAAATCGGTTCACCCAGTCGAAAGTTCAGAGGTAACAAACATTGTCGAAATCTGGGTATATTGTGCACATCTGCGTACCCCCTCAGAGCATACAGGCGTGATGTTACGTCATAATGTAGTATAAACAATGAACCTGCAAGCGAATGCAGCAATCACTGCAGATTTGCCATCTATTTTTATTTATTTATTTATTTATTTATTTATTTATTTAGGTAACCAACAGCGATACATAAAAATGATATACAAAATATGCATGTGACAGTGACTATGGCCAATTATAGGTTTCCCTGTTTAACTAGGATATTATCATAATACATGCGAACGGACTAATGCTAGATATTTCCAAACGAACAACAAAATAAAATTACAATACAAAATTACTTTTAAGTTAGATTTAGATTATTTTTCATTTTTACAATTTTGAAAAACTAAAAAAAAAAAATTAAATTTAAAGGATTGAATGATCAAAGATAGAGAAGATACACGAAGAAGAAGAAGATTGGTTGCTTGTCATTTATCTCCGTTTATAATTTTCATTATTTGTTTTTTGAAAGTCGGTTTATTACAGTTAAATAAATCAACTTCAGAGAATTCCGAGTTATAAGTTCGAGCAATGCGAGTCAGTACACAGTTCTTGGCATAGTTAGTGGAGTGCCTAGGAACGCGCAGCATTGGCGTGTGACGAGTGCGCCGTAGGGGAGTGTTAAAAGTTATCTGTGCGACCAACTCCGGGCAATCAAGGCGTCCATTGAGAGTGTCATAGAGCAAACACATGTCCATCACTTTACGCCTTTCTTCGAGTGTAAGCAGACCATAGGTTCGACAGCTATCTTCGTAAGACATTGGAGGTTTACGGAGGCGATAATTAAGGTGGTTAATAAATTTTCTTTGAATCCTTTCTATTTGGTTCTTATAAATTATGTATTGGGGGGACCAGATTTGGCACGCATATTCTAAAACGCTGCGCACGTAAGCAAAATATACAGATTTAAGAGCTCCAATATTTTTAAACACCTTACATGACCTAAGAACAAATCCTAGGTTCTTATAAGCTTTTGTGCTAATAAGGTCTATGTGATCCGAGAACATTAATTTACTGTCAAACATAACTCCTAAATCCCTAACCATGTTGACTTTATTTATGACAATTCCACTAAAATTATATTGGTAAACTATTGGGTTCCTCTTACGTGTGTAACTGATACATTGACACTTTGTCACGTTTACAGTGATCTTGTTTTTTGCGTAATAATTATTTAAGTTATTAAGATCCTCTTGAAGGGCCTTGCAATCATCGAGTGATGTTATTTTATAAAATACTTTTTTATCATCAGCGTACATTAAGTGATCACAATGTTCAAAAGAATCAGTGATGTCAAATAGATATGCGTTGTAAAATAGAGGTCCCAAATGAGATCCCTGGGGAACACCGCTAGGGACTTCAATAAAGTCGGAACGGTAACCTCCTAGAACAACAGCTTGTGAACGTTTAAATAGATATGACTGTACCCATCGTAGAAGATCCCCGCGTATACCCAGTCTGTACAGCTTTCTGAGCAAGATCACGTGATCCACACGATCAAAAGCTTTTTCAAAATCTGTGTAAATCACGTCAACCTGCCCCCCGTTATCTGTATTCTCTAGAACGAAGTTAGAAAAACTGGCCAAATTAGAGACAGTCGAGCGTTTCTTTAAAAAACCATGTTGCTTACAAGAGATTCCTCTGAGAATATATGGATAGATAGCGTTGTATACCAGTTTTTCAAATACTTTACCAAGAATTTTTGAAGAGTTCCATTGTATATCTCCGAAGATCAGCATCAGATCTTCAGCAAATTAAAATGGGACCAAACGGGAAGCACCAGCTTTCAAATAAAAAAGAACCATCAAAATCGGTTCACCCAGTCGAAAGCTCTGAGGTAACAAACACAAAAAAAAAAATACAGACGAATTGAGAACCTCCTCTTTTTGGAAGTCGGTTGAAAATATAAAGTAGCAGTTCTGCGAGTAACATACCACAATTTAATGTCGGTATACCGTCCGGGCCCGCTGACCGCTTCTGTTTCAGGTGCTCGAGAGTGCACATCTGACGTCCTTCAAATGTGTATTTTAGTCAGTAAGGTATATGTGAAATGGGTCTTTTGTTACCTGAATTAAATGATATATTATTACCTCCTTTATTCACTTAGCATCTTACTGTGGGATATGGGGTTCTTCAAATAAAATTCGTCTTCACAATTATTTTGCTTTTTATTTCTCGTCCTCCGTGCAATGTCTTAAACTCCTAACCGCCATGCTTTTTTTTCACACTCTCCAGTCCATGCATCTCCTTCCTCCCGCCTTTCACTCACACCTAGCACTCTGTCTCTTTCTTACAGATGCGTTCCGTTTCCCACATTCGGCCATCCGACATTCATGTCTGTCCCCAGACATGCTAAACTGGCTTCCATTCCTCATTTCATTCTCACATTTCCTCCTCATCCATCATCATTACACACTTACATTCATCACTACTTAAATACACTATTACACTTAGTACACACTTAAATTATTAATCATAAACATCAACAGCAAAAGAAATGAAATTCCTGTCTTACACAGTTCTTCACTAAAGGTAACTTGTAGGTGAACACAATGCAAGGGTTAACTTTTACAAAACATGTTATCAACTTAAACACTATTTTAAAAAACAAAACAGTAGTAGGTTAGCTTACAACATTAATAAGTTTATACAATTGAACTTCAATTTTCATTTGCAAAACAAAACACAAAACTTAAACACTAATAAAAAAAATATCAAACATCCATCATTCAGTCTTACATCCATACATCACCACAAAATAAGCATATTTACTCAATTTCTCCATCATTGTCAGGCCACCTCTTCATCCCATCAGCAGAGCATGTAGTCCTTATGGGACCTTCAGATGTGACATCATCCTTTTCAACATCATAGCGATCGTTTCGCTTGACCTTAATAATCTTATACGGGCCTAAGTACTTTGGCTTTAGTTTGAGTCCTGGACCAAATTGTGTTCTTTGTATTGCTACTCGTTCACCAACTTCATACTTAGTACTTTTCTTTCTTTTCTTATCATAAGTACTTGTATTTTCTTCCTGAATTTTTAATATTTGTTCTTTAGCTCTTTTTCTTAATTCTTCTCTTTCTTCACTGAACTGTTCTAGACTCTCTTGCTGTAGTAAGTCAATTAAAGGTATATCTTCTTTGGATTTCATCTTGACACCTGTTAATAGCTCAAATGGACTTGTGTTAATACTTCTTTGGAAAGTGCTATTTATTGCACGTTGCAATCGACTTACATGTTTGTACCACACTGATGGATCTCCTGCACATAACTTCGTAAGAGTTGGTTTAATGATTCCATGTATCCTTTCCACCTGCCCATTTCCTCGTGGCACTCCTGTTGTTATTTTTATGTGTTGTATATTCTCACTCTTACAATATTCTTCAAACTCGTGGCTAGTAAAAGCAGTACCTCGATCGGTGACAATTCTTTCTGGATTCCCAAATGTCTGTTGGTGTATTTTCAACTTATCCAGAGCTTCACTACTGGTGGTGCTCTTTGTAGGGAAAAGCCATACGAATTTGGTAAAGGCATCAACTATTGTCAGAATGTGATTATACCTCTTTCTGGTCTCAGTCATTGGTCCAATGTGATCCATGTGAAGGGTATGCAGGGGGATTCCCTCCTTCTGAATAGGGTTAAGAAAACCTTCCTGTTTCCCCTGCTTCTTCGTTGCCAGTAGGCATGGTATGCAGCTTGCAATAAAGTCGTCAATTTTCTTGTCTATATCTTTGATGTAGAAATCTTTAACCAGGAGTTCTTTCATTTTTCTCTTACCAAAATGTCCATTGGCGTGTACTCTTCGTATAACTCCTTTTTCCATGCTTCTAGGAATTACCAGCTGCTTCTGGTCACTCTTGAAAAGAATATTGTTCTCTAACCAATAGTCTAAATAGGGTTTTTCTTTTACAATTTCAATTATTGCTTTCAATCCTTCATCCTGGGTTTGTGCTTCCTTGACTTGGTCATGAAGACTTGCTACCATTACTGAAGCATAAGGGTGTCTGCTCAATGCATCCACATGCCTCATACTTGAACCTTTTCGGTGCTCAACTTCAAAGTCATATTGATCTAAAAACAATACCCATCTTGCAATCTTAGCTGATAAGTCCTTTTTCTTAAGGGTTAGTGCAAAAGCTTGACAATCTGTAACTATCTTAAAATGTATGCCAAACAGGTAATGTCGAAATTTCTTTATAGCTTCAATTATCGCTAGAGCCTCCAGTTCATAGCTAGTGTACCGTTGTTCAGCATCATTTGTCTTCCTACTCATATACTGGACTGGATGTAAGCCACTATCCGGATGCTGCTGTAATAGTATTGCCGAATAAGCAATGCTAGATGCATCTGTATGCACTTCTGTAGGCAGCTTGGGATTGTAAATCTTCAATATTGGACTACATGCCAGCTTCTGCTTCAAAATGTTAAAAGCGTTACGTTGATCTTCTTCAAAAATAAAGATAGCATCCTGTTTTAATAAGTCGGTTAAGGGTTTCGCTATTGCAGCATAATTCTCTATATATTTTCTAAAGTAAGAAGTAAGTCCTATAAAACTGTGTACCTGCTTAGTTGTTCTTGGTTCTGGGTATCTCATTACGGCGTCTGTCTTCTCTAAACTCGGGCTAATTTCACCGTTCTGTATGCGATGACCCAGATATTCAATTTCACTGCATATCAAATTTGCCTTTTTCCAATTTATCTGTAGTCCATATTCTGAAGCAACTGATAAAATTTCTTTCAGTCTTTGCACCCCTTGTTCCTCGTCTTTTGCTGGAATGATAATGTCATCGATAAAAACTAACATTATGCCTTTGTCAATTAAACTCCTGAAAATGGTTGACACAAATCTCATAAAATACTTTGGACAGTTTGTCAACCCAAAAGGTGCACGCAAAAATTCAAATTGACCATGATGGGTCACAAATGAAGTGTAGTGTATTGACTCTTCACTAATCTTCAAGTGAAAAAACCCATTCTTCAAATCAATCACACTAAATACTTTGGAGTCTCGCAGTTTATCAATTAAATCTTCAATGACAGGTAGTGGATACTCATCTTTTACCATCTTCTTGTTGATTTGTCTGTAGTCTACACAGACCCGTGTAGAACCATCTTTCTTCCTGACTAACACCAAGGGACTAGCATATTCTGAGAAACTTACCCGTATTATGTTGTCATCCAACCATTCCGTTACCTGATCTTCAACTATTTGCTGTTCCTTTAGTGACAATCTTCTAGGTTTTTGAGCTACTGGGATGTCATCCTTCAATATAATTTTCAGTTGTATGGGTGCTTCTTTTACTTGGACCGGCTTGTAGTCATTTACACAATGTAAAACCTCCTTTTTGACAGTTGAGCTGACTGTGGAACCTACAACCACACTCAAACCTACAGTAAAACAATTAATTTTTCTCATCCATTCTTCACCTGAGGGTAACAACAACACACTTCCTTCATTCATAATCATCGTCACACTAGCGAGAAACTCATGACCTATTATTAAACTATAAGGCATACAGTCTTTAGGCACAACATGGAATGTAACTCCGTCGTAACGTCGTCCGTCAATCACAGCACAAGTTGTAAACTTCCCGAATGAACGCACTTGTTTTAGTCCGAGACCTGACAACACAACACCGTCTTCAGTCGTCTTTGGCTGGCCGATCACGTCATAGAAGTCTTCTGACATTAAGTTGACATCGCTTCCCGAGTCAACGAGCGCCATTCCTTCGGTATTTTCAACAAGAATACTCAAAACCGGTTTCCCCGACTTCTTGTTAGGTTTGTTTTCAATCTGCAAAACTTCTTTATTTTCCCGACAGTGACAGCTGTCATCTGCGCCATCGCCTTTAGTGGTGCCAACATAATCCGTAGCGAACATGGCGGACTTCGAAGTGCTGGGATTCGTCGGATTTCTGCCCGAACGATGTCCGTCACGTTGGCAGCGCTGTCGGTCGTCTCCGCCGCTGATTGGACGACTCGATCGGTTGTCGAAGTTATCCGAAGGCTTCCGATCGTCTTCGCGTTTCGTCGCCGTCGTGCACTTTGAAGAAATATGGCCGAATTCATTGCACTTGAAGCACTTAAGTCCTTTCTCCTTATGAGGACAGTTTTGCGATGAATGATTGAGTTCTCCACAGCTATAACACCGCAACTCACTGCTCGTATTCTTCTTTGAATTTCGATTATGGCCACTAGATCCCTCATTACGTTGCGTGTCACGACGCGCCTTCATTTTTTCTTTCACTTGTTCATATATTTTCAGCTTTTCCTTCAGTTCACTGTAGCTCGTAACACCATACAATAATATTTTATTCGTTTCTAAGTCTTGAATGCCATCGACAATGTACTTGATAGCAACGTAATCGGGAATCTTACCCCTTTTTCCGAGTTCTTTCATTATAAGCACGTAATCCATGCAGCTTTCGTCAGACTTTTTCTTACGGGCACTCATAATCTCATGAATCGTCTTCTGGTCAATCGCGTCGGGAAACTCCTTGCTGATGGCTTGTTTCAATTCGGCCCACGTTTTAAACAGTTTTTCGCTTCGTAGCCACAGCGCCGCTGTTCCCGTCAAGGATCTACGCGCAATCACCAGCTGTTGGAGCGACGTCCATTCAAATATTTCCGTATTATCATCAATATCTTGAATCCAACGGCTCACTGGGTAGGTATGGTCCTGACCGGAAAAATTAGGTATAAAGTCTTCAGCATATTGTACACCTCTTGATGACACGTCTTCAGTAGTTTTAGGCATCTTTCAGTCTTCAGTCTTCGGCTTATCAGTCGTAGATCGTAAAATATATGGTTTTTCGTTGTTGCCAACGTCTTGTCGCCGCGCACCCAACCACGTGCCACGTGCAGCGAGAAAAAAACTTCGATTCGTCGTTAAATCCGTCGTCAATCGTTGCGTCTTCTTCCCTATATCCCGGACGAGCCCCCAAAATTGTGGGATATGGGGTTCTTCAAATAAAATTCGTCTTCACAATTATTTTGCTTTTTATTTCTCGTCCTCCGTGCAATGTCTTAAACTCCTAACCGCCATGCTTTTTTTTCACACTCTCCAGTCCATGCATCTCCTTCCTCCCGCCTTTCACTCACACCTAGCACTCTGTCTCTTTCTTACAGATGCGTTCCGTTTAAAAAAAAAAAATACAGACGAATTGAGAACCTCCTCTTTTTGGAAGTCGGTTGAAAATATAAAGTAGCAGTTCTGCGAGTAACATACCACAATTTAATGTCGGTATACCGTCCGGGCCCGCTGACCGCTTCTGTTTCAGGTGCTCGAGAGTGCACATCTGACGTCCTTCAAATGTGTATTTTAGTCAGTAAGGTATATGTGAAATGGGTCTTTTGTTACCTGAATTAAATGATATATTATTACCTCCTTTATTCACTTAGCATCTTACTTTATAATTTTTTAAATATTTCTTAAAAAACATAAAACATTTAAAAATTTATAAAATGGGGTCCACCGGTGTCGGGAGCAGTTAGGGTTGGGTCACCGGCGGTTAGGGTTGCAAACTCAAACTCAAACTCAAATCATTTATTTCAACTAGACCATTACGGCACTTTTGAATGTCGATAAAACGAAAAATAAAGCGAAGCTACAGTCACAGACACAAGGCATAATAACTTGAGAAAGTACTGTAGTTGCCCATTCCCTAGCGTAGATCTCTATGGAGAAGAACGGGCAAGAAACTCCATGGACACTCTTTTCAATCAAAAATGTTGTTACAAAATCTTGGTTACATCTTTCAGATTATACATAAAGGGTGTAAAACACCTCTTCACGAAGCCGAAAGGCACTTGTTCTCCCCATCATTCCGATCATTTTTTTGTTCTACACCATACCTGGGAACCTTCTAGTTACGGAGATATGGAGGGTCAAAGTTACAACTTTTTGACAAGTTTATTTTTAAATACTGGTTTTTTTTGCAAGATTTTAACTTTTAACACCTCCACGAACCCTGTTCTATTCAATCCATCCATCAGCACAATGTTTTAAGTGCTTCACATTGAGTTCTTCCACAAAACATGATTTATAACCTCAAAAAAAAATGTTGTTTCCCAGCAATAATTTTTGCATAAAGTTACTTAGTTTAATGTACAGAATCATTGGTTAACGGCTTTGTGATGAGGTGGTTTACACCCTGTATATGTGAGAACGATGTAGAAAGACGTGCACAATAAGAGCGTCCAGAGTAAAAAAAATAAATCAACAAATAAAAATAAAGCAATTCAAATGATCCATGGCAGCTAAGAGATTACCAGTCCCGACTGACAGCGCCCGTTCACGAACATGACGCATGGATCAGCGCCATTCAATTCAACCATATTGAAGGGAACTAAATGACCCGACCCACCCGCCACCATCAGCAAGACATTTAAGCGAGCATGACATTCTCTCAGCCACCAAGGCATATTCAAGTCAATGAAAGATAACTAAATGCAAATGGTAGCTTTACGGTACATGGTACTCACACATGTGTTATGCAATTATACAATACTAAGAGATGGAATCTATACAATGCAAGAATATTTTTACAATCTTCTGCAGCTACCACAATAATTGTCCAATAAGTTTGCATCTATGGTTGCGGAGCAGGACCAGCATTTAGCCAAGCAATTTTATCCTCAATGTAATCCTCCAGCTTATAATATGCTTGCCTACATAGTGTGCGTTTTACACAAGATTTAAATTTCGTCTCATTCAGTTGTAGAATGTGGGGAGGTATTTTATTGTAACATTTTAAACAGTACCCCATGAAAGATGAATCTACTTTAGCAAGCCTGAAACCTGGCTGAACTAGTTGGTCCCTATTTCTAGTATTATAGTGGTGTCTGTCACCTCTTTTACTGAATAAATGCAGATTTTTCCTAACGTACATGATGTTTTCATAGATGTATTGACAAGGTACTGTCATGATATTAATTTCCTTAAACAGTTCTCTTAGAGAATCGCGTCTACGTAATTCATATAAGGCTCTGATGGCTCTTTTCTGCAGAATAAAAATAGACTCGATGTCTGCAGCCCGTCCCCATAGTAAAATACCGTATGACATAATACTATGAAAATAACTAAAATAGACTATCCTCGCCGTATCAACATCAGTAAATTGACGGATTTTTCTAACAGCATACGCTGCTGAGCTCAGCCGGCCTGCAAGAGATGTTAAATGAGGACCCCATTGTAGCCTGTGGTCAAGCGTTATTCCCAAGAAAACCGTTTCATTGACAAATTCAAGTTTCTCTTGATTCAATACTATGTCACAATAACTACTTTTGACATTTGGTAAAGCAAATCTTATGCACTTAGTTTTTTTCCCATTTAGTACTAAATTACTAGCGGTAAACCAATTATGAACCTGCAGTAGGGCGCTATTTACGTCGTCAAGATTTGTGGCACGTCTGTTTATCCTAAATATTAAAGAAGTATCATCAGCAAACAACACCATTTGCGGATGGTTGTTAAATAAATGGGGTAGGTCATTAATGTATACTAAAAAGAGGAAGGGACCCAATATCGAACCTTGTGGTACACCCATTTTTACTTTTAAACCCATCGAATTTACACCCTTTACTTGTACATGCTGCTGTCTATCATTCAGATATGATTTTACTAAACTGAGCGCAAGTTTACCTAAACCGTAATGCTCAAGCTTCAAAATCAGGGTTTCGTGATTTACGCAATCAAATGCCTTCGAGAGGTCACAGAAGATTCCTATGGCATCTTGTGCCTCTTCCCACGCAGTAAAAATATGTTTTAATAAAGTGACACCGGCGTCAGTCAGTGCAGAGACAGGAACCTCCTCACAATGCGAGCCGTATCGAGGAGTACGGCCTTGATCCAACCGCCTAAAGAAAGCTTCGACAGATGTTCGTCGAGGCTCTTGGCTTTCAAGCCATTGGCTGTCACGACAATCGGCACAATGATAACAGAGTTCATTTTCCACATGTCGCGAACCTCGTGCGCCAAGTCGAGATATTTTATTTGTTTCTCTTTCTCAGCTTTCACGAGGTTCTCGTCATGCGGAATGGTAACATATTATCATTATAACATGTTATCATTACGCGGCGCGCTGATCGGTCTATCACCACTATGTCAGGCTTATTGGCGACAATAGTCCTGTCAGTAATGATAGACTGATCCCAGTACAATGTAACATGGTCTTTCACGAGAACTGAAATAATATGTCTGATGGAATCAGCCGGAAGGTGGCATGCCCGACACACGTCAACCGTCCCGTCCTTCATAATATATTTCCGGTAGTTGTTCGTCAACATAACTTCGTCCATAATCGCACAGACAAAACCTTCAGTTTCCCCAAAGAGGTCGCCAAAGCGTAGCCAGGACACGGACGCTAGAAAATCTACATCGGGCCCATGAAGAGCCCGGTAGAAGCGCACGTGAAGCTCCTTGCCCTGCCATTCTTTCTTACGGTCATCAGTAGTAAGTACCACAGGTTTGCGCCAGTTCTCTTTAGCCATGGGCAACGGGGTGAGTCCCTTGTCCACTACGACCACATCTCTACTGTGCATACCCAACTCGGCTTTTTGAAAATATTCTCTGAGGCTGCACACCTCGCGGTTGTGGAGGGTCTTTGCATTTAAAAAGCCTCAACCCCCGCACTTCCGCGGGATGTACAGTCTCATCATCGATGACCGTCGGTGATGCATCCGGTTTTCGGTCAGCAGTGTACGAACTCTTCTATTCAGGGCGTCAAGTTCAGTCTGAGTCCATTTGAGTATGCCGAAAGAGTACATTAAAACCGGCATGACGGTTGGGCCGTTGAAGGCGCGCACCTTTTTTTTTTTTTTTAGGATGGGAAATCATCAAATGACTTCTCCCACTCTGGGCGGAGCGGGAGGGAGTGTCAGACTCTTACTGACTAAAACCCATCCATGTTCCTTCCTCGCCCTTTACGTTCCGGGGCCGCGGTATCTCTTTCGAACAGTCCCGCAACCCCGGCAGGCTTCGGCCCTTGCGGGCCCCTCTCTTCTGCTGACATCTCTTTGAGGCGCGCGTGGAACACGAACGCGCCGTCGACTCGGCCTGTCGTCGTTAGACGGACGGACGGCTAGCTAGCCCATAGCCAACCGTCCACAGGCCCGCACCTTGTTCCCACCTGAAAGAAGGCTATTTAATACCTTCTTTAGGCGACCGAAGAAGCGCTCCCTCAACGATTGCTTCATGTCAGTTACGTTAATGCCTAACGCTTCCGACATACCCAAATACTTATAGCTCTCGGATGAGGAAAGGGATCTTAGGTGTATGGAATCCGAGAGCTGAAGTCCCTCGGATTCCATTATCTCCCCTCGCTTTACATACATGACTGCACATTTGTCCACACCAAATTCCATCCTGATGGCGCTACTAAAAGTTTATGTTATTATTATTATTATTTTTATCTAATACTGGGTGTAAACAACCTAATCACGAAGCCATCAACCAAGCATTATGTACGTCTAACTATGTATGTAACTTCACGTAAAAATTATTGCTGGGAAACGACTTTTATTTTTGGGGAGAAAAATAACGATTTACGGTAAAACTGAATGTAACGCACTTAAAACATTGCACTCATGAATGAATTGAGTAGTAAGGGGGTCATGGAGTCCCCCAGGCTGGAACGGACCGGGGCTGCCTTCAGGCGGCTGCCCAAGCTTGGGGGCCAAACGCCTCCTGCCGCAGGCTCTACGCGGGGGTTGTGCGGTCCATAGCCCTTTACGGGGCCCCAGTGTGGGCGCGTTCCTTGAGGCGACGAGCCGCCCATTACCTGAACGCGCCCCAGAAAGTGGTGATAAGTCCTCTCTTTGAGGAGTAGCTGGAGAGGCGCCACGGCGTCCTCACCTTCCGCCTGACGCAGGTCCTCACCGGACACGGATGTTTCAGAAGGTTCCTGCATCGAATCGGGCGGGAGGAAACGCCTGGGTGTCTCCACTGCGAGGATCGACCGGGGGACACGGTGGAGCACACGGTGGAGGTCTGCCCCGCGTGGGCGGAGCAACGCCGTGTCCTCGTAGCGGCGATCGGCGGCGGCGACCTCTCGCGTCCGGCCCTGGTTCAATTCATGGTCCGGAGCGAGACAGAATGGGAAGCCGTCACCTCCTTCTGCGAAGCAGTCATGCTAGCAAAGGAAGTGGCGGAACGCGAGAGGGAGAGAGCCTATCTTCCCAGCCGCCGCGGGAGACGCACCGGTCGTCGGGGGCCACGTGGTGGCTACCGGCCAGCGTAGACGCGGGCCTGTGGACGGTTAGCTATGGGCTAGCTAGCCGTCCGTCCGTCTAGCGACGACAGGCCGTGTCGACGGCGCGTTTGTGTTCCACGCGCGCCTCAAAGAGATGTCAGCATAAAGAGAGGGGCCCGCAAGGGCCGAAGCCTGCCGGGACTGCGGGACTGTTCAAAAGAGATACCGCGGCCCCGGAACGTAAAGGGCGAGGAAGGAACATGGATGGGTTTTAGTCAGTAAAAATCTGACACTCCCTCCCGCTCTGCCCAGAGTGGAAGAAGTTATTTGATGATTTCCTATCAAAAAAAAAGGGGTTAAACTTTAAAGACCTCCACGAGTCTTTAAAGTGAAAATCTTACATTAAAACTCGTTTACGTCGCATCCTAGGGTGGCCGAGATGCGAAGTATCGGTCACTATCCAACATAGTTTCAAATAGATGTGGGCATTATTGCGGGCACTCGAACGAAAGCTAATTTAAATCAAAATAACTTTATTCAAACAAACGGTTTTGCGAATGTCGTCTTCTACAGCCCTCACTGCATCCCGTCTACCGACGATCGTGTCCAAGCGGTAGGGCACGCTTGCGTTTTCGGTATTCATATTATTAGTTCACATAACTAATTGATAGATGGCGCTGATTGTTGCACTATGGCGCCTTCGATCCACAACACGGCCATTCCTGACTAGCACCCGTCCTCGGGTGTAGTACCTGTGGACAAAATGTGTTCTGAGAGTAATCTCGCGTGGCTATCCTGCCAGTAGTAACAAAGTTGTTTCTAATAGGTACTCTATTTCTTCTAAATCTAAGTACAATAATAAACTGTCATGGTTGACAATGCCCTGTCATTAAGGCTTCGTACACAGTGCTGCCTGCACGACATCATTTATTGGAAAAGGTCCGATCAACAAGTCACAACTCAGTAATTCCAACAATTCTGTTTCTCTTTACCATAATTCACAAGCAATGCATTCAAGTCATTTTCACTGTAATCTGCGATTCCCTACAGACCCATTGCCACGAGGTGCGGTCTAACATATAACAGACCTATCGCCATCATGTTACTCACGAGGTGTGGTCTAACAGAAAACAGGCCTATCACCATCATGTTACTTACGAGGTGCGGTCTAACATATAACAGACCTATCGCCATCATGTTACTCACGAGGTGCGGTCTAACATATAACAGACCTATCGCCAATCGCCATCATATTACTCACGAGGTGCGGTCTAACATATAACAGACCTATCGCCATCATGTTACTCACGAGGTGCGGTCTAACATATAACAGACCTATCGCCATCATGTTACTCACGAGGTGCGGTCTAACATATAACAGACCTATCGCCATCATGATACTCACGAGGTGCGGTCTAACATATAACATACCTATCGCCAATCGCCATCATATTACTCACGAGGTGCGGTCTAACATATAACAGACCTATCGCCATCATGTTACTCACGAGGTGCGGTCTAACATATAACAGACCTATCGCCATCATGTTACTCACGAGGTGCGGTCTTACATATAACAGATCTATCGCCATCATGTTACTCACGAGGTGCGGTCTAACATATAACACCTATCCATCATGTTACTCACGAGGTGTGTTCTAACAGAAAACAGGCCTATCGCCATCATGTTACTCGACATAATGACATCGGGTCACTGTCTCAGGTGTGGAGGTGATTGTTCTGAGCCTACTTCGTGTCCGGCTATATTTGTGCAGTGTTATGTGTGTGAAAATGATGGGCATTTTGCTAGGATGTGTAAAGTTAAAAAAAGTGTTAAGAAAATACACGAAATAGCTATAAGTGAGGAAAAATGTGATGACGGGGACGATTGTGAGTCAATGTAATGTATAATGTTTCCGAGATAAATACTTCGTCAGAGGACTGGTTTGAAATTCTTCAAGGGGAACGTGGTTATGAAAAATTTAAACTAGATACTGGAGCGGACATTAGTGTATTATCTTTTAAACGTTTTTTATCATTAGGGTACGACAGTAAGTTAATAAATATTAATAATAATGTTAAATTGCAATCTTACAGTGATGATTTCATTCCAATCCGTTTGTATTTTAAAATGGCGGTATAAGAATATTGTTTACGAATTAAAATTTGCCATCGCAGTAATGGATTGTCAAAGTGTGCTGGGATTGCAAGCATGTTTAACTTTAGGTTTAGTAAAAAGAGTACATAATATAAATTACACTGAATATCAAGATTTATTTAATGGATTAGGCTGTTTGCCAGGTGAGTATCACATTGTTGTTGATAAGACTGTGATGCCAGTGATTAGTGCTCCACGTAAAGTACCGTTAGGATTGCGCGACAAGTTACAAGACGAGTTGAATAGAATGAAAGAGTTGGGAGTTATTAGGAAGGTGACTCATCCAACTCCTTGGGTAAACTCATTAGTGATTGTTGCTAAGAAGAATGGTCAGTTGCGTGTATGTTTAGACCCGAGACCACATAATAAGGCTGTACAGCGTGCACATTTTCAATTACCAACAATAAATGAATTGGCTACTAAGCTACATGGGTGCTCAGTATTTTTCAGTTTTGAATGCAAATTCATGATTTTGGTCAGTTAAATTAGATAATGCCAGTGCAGATTTATGTACGTTTAGTACACCTTTTGGATGATATCAATATTTGCGATTGCCATTTGGGTTGAATTGTGCGCCCGAGGTATTTCACGCAAAGATAAAACAATTATTCGAAGGCTTAGAGGACCCAGATTCTTTTATTGACGATATCATTTGTTGGGGTAGTAATAAAAATGAACACGACATGCGATTAAAAGCGTTACTAGATAGAGCTCGGGAAATTAATTTAAAATTTAACAAAGATAAATGTCGTATATGTGTGGAGGAGGTAACGTATTTGGGTCATATTTTTAACAAAGATGGAATAAAAATGGACTCAGAGAAAGTTAGGGCAGTTAATAACATGCCCGAACCAACGGATCGTAAAAGCTTGGAAAGATTTTTAGGGACAGTAAACTATTTATCAAAATTTATACCTAATTACTCTGAGCATATTTTCCCTCTCACAAGACTATTAAAAAAAGGACGGGCGACCAGTTGAGTATGCGTCTCGGACGCTAACAGAAACACAGCAGAGGTACGCACAAATCGAAAAGGAGATGTTGGCCATTGTTTTCGCGTGTGAGAAGTTTCACCAATACACGGCAAAAATAATGTAGTTGTAGAATCAGACCACAAACCACTTGAAAGTATTTTTAAAAAATCCTTGGATGCAACCCAGCACGCTTACAGCAAATGATGTTAAAAATTCAAGGTTATGATTTGGTAGTTACTTATAAGCCTGGGAAGTATATGGATATACCGGGCACATTGTCGCGAGCGCCACTTCCAGACTTATATAATGACAGTATTAGCAGGGCTATTCTGAGCCAAATTAAAATGATCGTCAATAATGTGCCGATGTCACAGAGCAAGTTTACTCTTGTAAAGCAGGAAACAATGAAGGATACATCATTAAAACTATTGCTTAAATATATAAATCAGGGTTGGCCTGATAAGTTCAATGTATCAAATAATTTAAAATACTATTGGTCTATGAGGGATGAGCTGTATTGTGTGGATGGTGTAATATTTAAAAATAAACAAGTTTTGATACCGCAATCAATGCAAAATGAAATGTTAAAACTAATTCACGAAGGGCATTTAGGGATTGACCGTTGTAAAAGGCGTGCCCGTGAAGTATTATTTTGGCCAGGTATAGCAAAAGACATAGAAAATTATATAAAAAAATGTAAAGTGTGTCAGGAGAATTCAAACAAACCCAGTAAGGAGCCTATGATACCTGTGTCTATACCAGAGTTGCCGTGGAATAAAATTGGAACTGACTTATTTGAGTATGGTAGGAAAACTTATTTAATTATGATTGATTACTTTTCTGGTTTTATAGAAGTAGCACAGTTGAGAGATATTACGTCTAACTCGTGGGGAGTGGGGAATTAAACACGTCACGTCGTCTC
Source organism: Xestia ashworthii (assembly GCA_950022955.1). NCBI lineage: Eukaryota > Metazoa > Arthropoda > Insecta > Lepidoptera > Noctuidae > Xestia > Xestia ashworthii. The sequence continues at coordinate 10,944,251 of OX465570.1, read as the reverse complement.
CTTACTATGCTCAATCAAACGGAAAAAGTGAAAGAGCAGTACAAACAATAAAGAAAATGTTAAAAAAATCAACAGAAAGCAACACCGATTTTTATTTAAGCTTGCTAAGCTATAGAAACACTCCGCGGGAAAATTTGAATTCACCTGCACGACTTATGATGGGGCGGCGATTAAATTGTAGATTACCAGTGCATCCTGATCTTTTAAATAGTAACAAATGTGATGATGACTTACAATATAAACAACTGTTGAATAGACAAATAAAAAGTAAGTCGTATTATGATAAACATTGTAAATTGTTGCCAGAATTAAGTGTGGGCGATGACGTTATCATGTTAGAGAATAACAATAAGCGAATTCGTGGCAAAGTAGTAGCAAAGGCACCAACTCCGCGTTCATATATTGTGAAAAATAGAAAGGGCATTTACAGACGTAATCGCCGACATTTGATTAAGAGCTTGCCTATAAATTGTCAAAAGGAAGGGGATGATAATTATATTGTAGTATCGGATGAAGACGACGATATATATGTTTCGGGTAATGAGGACGATGATGACTCTATACCAAGTAATGATATGGAGGATAGCATGCAAAGTTCTTATGTACCACCTGTAACTCGAATTAAGGCAAAGCAATGAACCTTGTTTAGTATATAAGTTATTATTATTTTTATTGCGTTTCCTTTTGTTTGTTTTATTTAAGGGGAAGATGTTGAGGGTGCTTGCATATAAGTGTGTATCAACTTATTATGCAAGTAGAGATAGAATAAATCAGTTGCTAACTCAGACTTCGGTGTTTCATTACATTACACACGTCCAAAAAAATGTTATCTCTGAAAATTATGGAACCACACTGCATCCCATCACATTTGGGAAGTTTTTAAAACAAAATGCCTTCAAGAATATTATTAACGGCAGTGTCATGAAAATCGGGCGTAACAAAATAAGCATTTCTTTTTTTATTTCCTGGACGTGAATTCATTTATTAATAATTTTTCAAAGAGATATTCTTAAACCCACCATCTAAAGATGAGGACAAACTCCCTTTGTTATGTCAAAATATCTGTATTTTTTCTCTTCCACTAGTCGCCATGCTATAGGCGGGGAGTCAGTATCCACGTCTAATGTCAAAAAGTGATATAATTCTCTTTCCCCCTGTTGCCGTGCTTTGGCAGGTGGATAAAATAATTTTGTCCCTTGTCAGTGGAAATAACCGGTGGACAAAAGTTTTATCCCCTGCCCATGCTAGCCCTGCTGACATAGTTTCATAGATGTGGGCATTATTGCGGGCTCTCGAACGAAAGATAATTTAAATCAAAATAACTTTATTCAAACCAACGGTTTTACAATACGAGAAACAAACACATGCATTGGTACTGAGCGTCTGCCAAGGTTGTCGGAGCTCGACTGTCGCAACACTCCGTCCCTTCTACAGCCCTCACTGCATCCCCTCTACCGACGATCGTGTCCAAGCGGTAGGGCACGCTTGGGTTTCCGGTATTGATATTATTAGTTCACAAAACTAATTGATAGATGGCGCTGCTTATTGCACTATGGCGCCTTCAATCCACGACATATATTTAAAAAAAACTTGTCAAAGAAGGTTCCCAGGTATGGTGTAGAACAAAAAAACATCGCAATGACGGGGAGAACAAGTACGGCTTCGTTAAGAGGTATTTTTACATCCTTTATAAAGCAGGTGAAATGGCGAGCTTCAAATATTAAATCTGTTTTTGTTTCAGGACTGTAATTATGATGGACCCCAATATGACGATACGCGCAGAGAAATAAATGGATCTAACCGTTCAATAACAGAAAAACAAAATGTGAACAATATCAACAAAAGAAGAGGTGAAACTAATAGGACTACCCAATCCAATCGAACTAATAAAACAGCATTTACCAATACAACGTTAAAAAGACCTTTTATGTTTAACAAAACTATTGTTTTTAACGAAACCATCAGAGATGCACGAAGGTTTGGAATTTGTCAGGTGTGTGTTAATTATAATCTAATACATGGTTGGATTTTGAAAGTCAATATTTTTTTTAAATTTAAATTTACGCTTTAAGACGTAGTTCCTATAAAACGGTTTCAAACTAACGTATACGGCAAAAAGTGCGCGTAATACGCTTAACTAAAACCGCCTTTAGGCCGCGATTAACTAACGGCCGTTTTTTTATATCTTACTCACCTACGTCTCGTAGTTGTTGGTGTTTCTATAAACAAAATTAGGCTTTTTTTTTTTTTTTTTAGGATGGGAAATCATCAAATGACTTCTCCCACTCTGGGCGGAGCGGGAGGGAGTGTCAGACTCTTACTGACTAAAACCCATCCATGTTCCTTCCTCGCCCTTTACGTTCCGGGGCCGCGGTATCTCTTTCGAACAGTCCCGCAACCACGGCAGGCTTCGGCCCTTGCGGGCCCCTCTCTTATGCCGACATCTCTTTGAGGCGCGCGTGGAACACGAACGCGCCGTCGACACGGCCTGTCGTCGTTAGACGGACGGACGGCTAGCTAGCCCATAGCCAACCGTCCACAGGCCCGTATCTACGGTGGCCGGTAGCCACCACGCGGCCCTCGACGCCCAGTGCGTCTCCCGCGGCGGCCGGGAAGTGAGGATCTCTCCCTCTCTCGTTCCGCCACCTCCTTCGCTAGCATGACTGCTTCGCAGAAGGAGGTGACGGCTTCCCATTCCATCTCGCTCCGGACCATGGATTGAACCAGGGCCGGACGCGAGAGGTCGCCGCCGCCGATCGCCGCTTCGAGGACACGGCGGTGCTCCGCCCACGCAGGGCAGACCTCCACCGTGTGCTCCACCGTGTCCTCCGGTCGATCCTCGCAGTGGAGACACCCGGGCGTTTCCTTCCGCCCGATTCGGTGCAGGTACCGCCCGATTCGGTGCAGGTACCTCCCGAAACATCCGGCGGAAACATAGGCGGGGGCGGATGTTCCCCCCGCGAGGGGAACAGAGCGCTCACCACGTCCTCCACGAGCTCTGGCCGGAGACTCTGCGTCAGCGGGGGGGCCCAGGTGCGGAGTTTATTCCGCACCATCTTGTAAGGGCGCCCCCACGGGTCTCTGTCGAGAGTCTCCAGCCTCTCCAAGCGGGCCAGATTTCTGGCCCGCAGGATAGCCTCCCGGAGGGCGGTCTTCGCCGCTCTGTATCCCTCGTACAGCTCCGCCTCAATGGCTGCCGCATCCGGCGGGCGAATGCGGAGCCTGCGATGCCTGGCGTACGGGCGCCGCGCAGCAACACACGCCTCACGAAGAGACGTTATTTCGCGCGACCACCAGTACACCTGGCGTCGGGCGCTTCCTGGCCGGACTCGGGGCATTGCCACGTCACAAATGTCGGACATGGCCTCCCGGAACCACTCTGCCTCACTATTAACGTCGGCAGGCCTGTCCGGTGATGTCACCCAGGCCTGCACGATCGAGGCTTCCAGGAGGAGCTCCCGGTCCAGCTGCTTCTGCGCCCAACGCGGACCACTCGGACTGGGCGGAGACGTCAAACCGGATGTACCGGTGGTCGGAATATGTCTCCACCCCCTCCACGACACGCCAGTCAACGACACGCGGCGACAGAGCGGGGCTAGCGAACGAAATGTCCACCACCGATTCGCCCCGCATCCGCACACACGTGGGAACAGAACCCCGATTAAGGACGTCCAGACCCTTCTCCAGGGCCCAGTCCTCCACCATCCTTCCCCGCACATCTGTGCGACGAGAACCCCAAGCCAAGTTCTTGGCATTGAAGTCCCCGAGGACAAGCACGGGGAGGGAATGGTTTCCGACGACGACACTCAACTCTGCGAGAGAGTTGTGGAACTCGGCGAGAGTTCGGTTCGGGGAGAAGTAGACTCCCACCACGACGATCTCCCCGAACCGGGCTGCTACGCACCCCCGACCCCTCCTGACATTTTCAAGGGTCGGAGTACCGGCGGCGGCCGATGACACTATGGTCACTGAGCCGTCAAGGTCCGCCACCCAGTCTTCCCTGGGCAGGACAAAGTACGGCTCAGCGACCACAGCGATGTGTATCGACCACTGCGCCATGCTCTAGGGCAACAGATCCTGAGCACAGGCGCAGTGGTTGATGTTCGCCTGGAGGAAGCGTAATGGCGCCGTTATTGGCATTCCATTAACGCCTCCTCCCCCCGGGCCCCCTGTGAGGGCCCCTCCGCAGGCGAACTAGACGTGCTGGGCGCGGCGGCGGCGGCGACAGCGGCAGCGGCTGTGGCGGTCGCGGCAGCGGCAGCGGCGGTCGCGGCAGCGGCAGCGGCGGTCGAGACGGTGACGTTGGCGGGGGCGGAGGCGGCGGAGGGCCTTCCTATGCCTCTGGCTCTGGGCCTGGCGGGTGCAGCGCAGGCCTTGCTCCCGGCGCAGTGATCGGCTGGCTTGTGAGCTGCCGCACATGCAGGACAGTGCGGCGCAGCGCTGCAGGTCGCCGACACGTGGCCGGGCTGACCGCAGCGGAAGCAGAGACCGCTGCGGTCAACCTCCGAGGCGCACTGCACTGACACGTGGTGTCCCACGTGGCAGCGATAGCACCTCAGAGGTCTGGGCTCAAGCAGTTTAACCTGCGCTGAAACCCAGCCCACCAGAAGCCTTCGGCCCTCCACAATAGTTTTGGCCGCCGTCACGGGGCAGCTCACCGTTACGGTTCGCATGCCCGTGGGGTCCGGACGTAGGGTGCCTGCCTTGACCTGCTCTGCAGAGCACCCCCCGGACCTAGCAACGGCGGCCACCACCTCCTCCTCGGTGACTGAGTCGTCCAGACCTATGATGCGCAGGTCTGCGCACCTGATGGGTCTGGACACTCGGGCCTCGTCCGCGTTTAGGGACGCCCTCAGCTTTTCAGCTAGAGCGTCAGCGGACGAGCCGCTGGTTTCACCAGGGATCTCCAGCATCCGCGCTCCCGTCGCGGTGACTTTAAGCCGGTGGCCCCCGGTGATCCCGAGCTCACCGAGATTCACCGTCTCTTTTGCCTTCGCCAGCAGGTCGCGGTAGGACACGCCCCTCTTCTCCGCCTCCGGCTGTAGTGTTATCACTACAGCTGCGGTGTTCGGAGCGCGAAGCCTAGCCGCGGCCTTTTTGGCCGCTTTTCGCCCCCTCTGCTTTTCCCCAACCAGCTGCCATAAACAAAATTAGCCTGAAATATCCTATTCGCGTCACCTACCTGTCACTTGATTCATAGAAAAATCTAAGAAAGCTTTTCTGTGACGGAATGTTGTCCGTAGGTAATTTAAATGTCGAACAGACGGAGATAGCAACCTTTGGTTACCTGTTAGTAAGTTATTGAAAATGGCCGTTAGATATTTATATTAATGGCCTTTTCTTTTGTCTTAATCTTATTTCGTAATCTCCTCAGAACGACCACGGAGGACCATTAGTCACTTGGGTTGCAACTCACGAAGTTCTGATCGGAGTTGCTTCAGTGTTTAAAGTCGCAAAATATTCTAATAAATGTATCGGACCTTATTTGTATACCAGTACACACAACAACGGTGCCTTTTTGAAATGTATATTAGAAAAAAGTAATTTTGATGCTGTGCCACTAGGGGGGGAAGACACATCTAAATCATACATGTGAGTTGAGCCTAGCGTGTATTCTAGTATGTAAGTAGCATGTGAACGTGGAAAAAATAGGAATGAAAAAACTTCGCAAAAGAAAACATGCAATGTGTGTTAAACATTTTCCATGGAGTCCCATGAAACTATAGAAACAAGCAAAAAAATGCTAAAAGACATTTTTTTTCTTAACACACAGGTTAGACCACTGGCGGTCGTCCTGCAGAAGTTCTGAGGATGATAAAAGGCATCCTACAATGGAGAGACATATATCGTGGTTATCACATCCGGCCGGGTAATTATGTAAAATATTGTTAGGATAGCAAAAACATAAAATGGTGAACACAGAATCAATAGTCAAAAATCCTTGAAAATTGCGTCTCAGATCTCGTCGAATCTCGTCACTTAATGCCACTTGCGTGCAGTGAAGCTCCAGGAAGGGTAGGCCACGAAGTGTAGGTTAGGAAATACGGGGAGAATATCATGACCCTCAAAGTAGTCACAGAAGTAGTGTACAAACAAAATCTCGTCACTTAAAGTTAATGATAAGAACTGCCAGACCATCCTCATTGGTAGTTCGTACTATCTGAAACATTCGGTGCTATGTTCGGCAACTGCGTTATCTCTCTCTCACCACACGTAAAGGAGTTGGGTCTGTACGTTGACGACACTTTCAGTTTGAATAAGCTGGTAGCTCAGGTTAGCTAGAAACTTCACATCACTTATTCGCTGCGTACTCTATAGATTTAAATATTTTCTCCCATCTAGCACAAAAATAACTTTTGGTGTCGTCGTCAACCAACCAAAACAACCATCAGCATAGTTGATAATGGGAAGCACAATCCCATTATCAACTATGCTGATGGTTGCTACTCTGACGTAACACAAGGACTTTTTGATTAATTAGATCGGCTTTTGAACAATTGCATTCGTTTAATTTTTGGCCTTCGCTAATACGATCACATCTCTTCGTACCGGTCTCAGTTTAAATGGCTACCCATCCAGCTCAGGAGGTCCCTCAGATCTCTTTTCATGCTTTTTACCGCTTTAAACGATCTGTTACGATTTCCCAATATTAAAGAAAACCATTAGTAATCAATAATAATTGACTACTAAGGTTTTCTCTGAAATTGTCTTGTCATCATTTTAAAGGCAGCAATGCCTCCCACTGCTGTGGGACGTCAGTCTCATCACGATCTTCGTATCGCTACCATCTCGTTCTCTAGTTTTTGCCAGTTCCAAATTAATTGTGCAAGGTCAACCCTAAAATTAAACTTATATAGGGTGACTGGTAATTAGTGTACGATACTTAAGCACGTGATTGTGCTCATGATAACAAACGACTTTTAATATGGGAGAAAAGCTGAAATCGCGAAAAAAAATCATCTGTTCAGTACATTAGGCGAACATAAATGTACTGAACAGCTGATTTTTTTTTCGCGATTTCAGGGTTGGTTCCATAGTAAATGTTGTTTGTTATGTTGAGCATAATCACGTGATTAAGTATCGTACACTAATTACCAGTCACCCTATATACTTCAGTGATCAAAAGTGTTTTTTTTAAACGGTGTATTTTCGGGGTCTCATAACACAGATCCATGTGCTTCCGACTACCTAAAAACTTATTTCAAGGTGTTGGGCAGTTCTCACAGTCATAACCTTCAAGCTTCCAAAAACCTAATCCTTCAGATTCCCTCTCACCGTACTGCTTCTGTCCATTTTTTACGCCATTACAACTGTAAAGCTCTGGAACGCGCTACCCAAAAAAACAAGTTGGAAAAAATTGGCTTTTAAAAGAGCAGTTCGGAAGTTTTATTTAAATTCAGACTAAAATGCTTACTTTCTAGACATTACTAGAATCGTAGTAATTATTATAAAGTTTCTCGTATTTCGGACTAGTTGCATCAAAAGTGTCTAGGGATCAACATATATTTTTGCAATAACTTTTCTCCTGATTGATATTAATTAAAATTTTCTTTAAGGATTCATCAAATAAAGTGTTTTCGTTTGTCACAGTAACGATAAACCAAGTCACCTTTGCATTAATAAAGAAATTTGCCATTTTCCTAATAAAGGGATTTTTGACATTTGAACCACTAACTGAATTTGACTGTTTGGTCGCTAATTAAGTTCCCTGAAGAGTGATGAAGCCTCACGGCTAACATCATGGCGGTTATTGTTGGAGCTCTTCGAGTTAAGATTTGGCCTGCTCAGTCGCCAGACTTGAACCCGATTGAGCATGCATGGGATATGCTACAGAGAAGAGCTCTGCCGAATATGGAGGGTATCCAGTCGCAAGAAGACCTTTTTTTGTTGTTGCAACGAACATGGGCGGCCATTCCACAGCGTGATTTGGATGAACTCATTTTGAGTATGCCAAACCGATGTTCTTGTGTTTTTAGTGTTCGTGGTAGAAACACGGATTATTAATTGTTTAAGTTACCCAATAAAATTTTAAAGAAAACTGTTATTTCAGTCTTTTTTTCGAACTTTAATGTTAGTGGTTCAAATGTCAAAAATCCCTTTATTAGGAAAATGGCAAATTTCTTTATTAATGCAAAGGTGACTTGGTTTATCGTTACTGTGACAAACGAAAACACTTTATTTGATGAATCCTTATAGAAAATTTTAATTAATATCAATCAGGACAAAAGTTATTGCAAAAATATATGTTGATCCCTAGACTCTTTTGATGTGTGTATTACCTTTTTATAAATGCATATAATATTTATCTATTTTAGTATGTAGGCATCCATATACAGAAAAGGGTGTAAGCCACCTTATCACAAAGCTGCCAACCAAGCATTCTATACATCAAACTAAGTAAATTTACGCAAAAAAATATTGCTGGGAAACAACTTTTTTTAGGGTGAAATTCATGTTTTGTGGTAGAACTCAATATAACGCACTTAAAACATTGTGCTGATGGATGGATTGAACAGTACGGGGTCGTAGAGATGTTTACAGTAAAAAATCTTACATTAAAAACTTGTATTTAAAATACAACTTATCAAATAGTTGGAAAAATGACCCCAATATATCCGTAACTAGAAAGTTCCCAGGTATGGTGTAGAACAAAAAAAATATCGCAATGACAGGGAGAACAAGTGCCTTTCAGCTTCGTTAGGAGGTGTTTTACACCCTTTATGTGTTTCAGTGTATGCCAACAAAATGGTATGTTTTTATTTGAACTCTATAACAATGGTGTCTTATTGAAACATCAGCATTATCATCATCAGCCTATAGTTTTCCCACTGCTGGGACACGCCCTTCTCTCAATGAGAGGATAGAGAATGCATTGTGGCATTAATTCCGCCTAAGTACCACTCTTATTCATGAAGTTCAAATAAATAAATAAAAATATTAATAAATTACATAAAATAACTTGCAGGCCTGCAGATCATGAAAGGCATCTAAAAAAACCTGAAATTAGAGAACCTGATGTACAAGAACAAAGCAGGAATGAAGAAATAGCAAATGAAAGCGAGTGGAGTAAGAATCTAGCAAACTCAAAAAATCCATCGAATCAACGGTATCCATTAAATAAGAATCCTTCAGTAAATGTTGGTCTTGCACCAAACTGGTATAAAGCCAATGGCGTTCAAAATGTTCCAAATATTGGTGCGAATAATGCTCCAAACAAAAATTATGGAACAACTCTCCAGCATGGTCCAGTCGGAATACCTATGATGACTAATGATAAGTATACATCAAACAAAGCGCCAGTATCGAATAACGGGCCTGATATGGAGTCGATGAAGAGGTTTAAACTAAGCTACAGGTCGGAGACAATCTATAAACAAGCACATAAGAACGAAGCACCACCAGCCAAACCCGCACTATACAACAGGCCAGCATCATATTATAGGAACGAAGCTCCTAAAAAAATTTAAAGAACTCAAAATAGCGGCGTGAAGTTTCAAGTACGACAGCAGGTCCCTCTTAGTTTTTGAAAATTAATTGACAGTTACTTTCTATTTAATAAAATATTAAACGTGCATTTTGTTATTCGTATATTTCAATTACATAACAATCATGATAATTATATTCGTTGTCCAGGAAACCTCTAATGACAAACGTCAAACCAAAGACACTTATTAGGGTGTTGCCAACAGCTGGTCAAGATGACGGCGCCAGATATTGGCGTTATCGGTAAGTCCTCATAGTGTAAATGTCCCAGGTGAGATGGGATCCTACCGAATGTCCACCTCCAATGCGGTGACGAGTAACTTCTAGCTTGTACCCTGTCTCCCAGTTTGTTTTGTCGTAAATAATCCGGCAATGTTCGGTGATGAGTGGAATCCTCTCAGCCTGGCGTGCTGCCTGGTCCGTACTTCCCTGCCCAACATCAATTGATAAGGGCTCTGGGTACTGGGGCCTGGCGTTCGGCTCAAATGTGTTTTAATAGTAGTCAGTTTGTCGACTAGGTAACGAGTCAGTCTTTTGTTAATAACTTTCTCAAATACTTTAGATAAGGAGATATTGGCCTGTAATAAAAATTTGTGGTTTTATAGGGCTTGGGAGCGACCGGACCAAGGTGTGGCTGACACGCGCCTGCCGGATGATGATGCAAAGTGTTCGTTCTGGCGCAGCATCTGGTCGGTGCCTTTCAGCCATGCTGAAGGTGAATGGACTCGGGTGGTTGAGCGAGCGTGCGATCCAGTACTAGAAATGGGGGCAATTACTATTAGCCCCCAAGACGTAGCTTGTGCAGTCCGTCCGTTGCCTAATTGGAAATCTCCAGGGCCGGATGGGCTGCACAACTTCTGGATTAAATGGGTTTACAAGGTCGCATGCTCGCTTGGCGACCCTATTCCAGTCAGCCTTAGAGTCGGGGTCGCTGCCAGTGTTCCTGACAACAGGTATATTCCACTTGCTCCATAAATCGGGTAGTACTACGGAACCCAAAAATTATAGACCGATCACGTGTCTCCCGGCAGTCTATAAAGTTCTTACATCCATTTTGAGAACTAAAATTAGCAAACATATACATGACAATTCCATCATGTCTGCTTCCCAAAATGGATGTAGGAATGGGTCCCGTGGTACTAAGGAGCTACTCCTCATTGGTATGGCCATTAGTCAACAGGTTCGTCGTTCCCGAAAAGATCTGTTGACATGTTGGATAGACTATAAGAAGGCCTATGACTCGGTGCCACATACATGGCTCATGAAGGTGCTAGAGTTGTATAAAGTTGATGCAACTCTGCACTTTCCGGATGTCGTGTATGGGGCAATGGAGGACAGTCCTTCGCTATCCAGGATGTCAGCAAATTCAGAGGAATAGCGAGCCGATAAGGATAGAGCGAGGTATATTTCAGGGCGATAGTTTGAGTCCACTTTGGTTCTGCTTAGCCTTGAATCCTCTTAGCACGCTGCTAGAGGATTCAGGTCTAGGCTATCGGTTGCGGACAGATGGTTGGGTTATATCTCACCTCCTTTACATGGATGACTTGAAACTCTTTGCCCCCAACGATTTGCAACTAATGGAGCTACTGGAGGTAACTGAAACCTTCAGTAGCGCCATCAGGATGGAATTTGGTGTGGACAAATGTGCGGTCATGCATGTAAAGCGAGGGGAGATTGTGGAATCTGTGGGAACCCAGCTCTCAGATTCCATAAATCTTAGATCCCTCTCAGCAACCGAAACTTATAAGTATTTGGGTATGTCGGAAGCGTTGGGCATCAATGTTGCTGACATGAAGCAATCGTTGAAGGAGCGCTTCTTTGGCCGCCTGAAAAAAGTATTTAATAGTCTTTTATCGGGCGGAAATAAGGTGCGTGCCTTTAACGGTTGGGTCATGCCGGTTTTGATGTACTCTTTCGGCGTACTCAAATGGACTCAAACAGAACTAGACGCCTGGATACGAAGGTCCGTAAATTGTTGACGGCATATAGAATGCATCACCCGCGTTCTTCGGTAATGAGACTGTATATCCCGCGGAAGTGTGGGGGTCGAGGCTTTTTAAACGCTAATACTCTCCACAATCGAGAGATATGCAGTCTCAGGGAATATTTCCTAGAAGCCGACGTGGGGATGCACCGAGATGTGGTCGCGATGGACAAGGGCCTCCCCCGCTCTCCTTGGCTAAAGAGAACTGGCGCAAACCTATAGTACTTACTACTGATGATCGCAGGAAAGAATGGGAGAGCAAGGAGCTTCACGGGCGCTTTTACCGGGCTCATCATGGGCCCGATGTAGATTTTCTAGCGTCCGTGTCCTGGCTACGATCCGGGGACCTCTTTGGAGAAACCGAAGGTTTTCTTTGTGCAATTATGGATGAAGTTATGATGACGAATAACTACCGGAGATTTATTGTGAAGGACGGTACGGTTGACATATGTCGGGCATGCCACCGTCCAGGCGAATCAATCCGTCACATTATCTCCGGGTGTTCTCGTCTAGCTAACGGAGAGTACTTGCATAGACACAACCTTGTAGCCAGGATTATCCATCAGCAACTTGCTCTAAAATACGATCTTGTGGAATCGGAAGTGCCCTACTATAGGTATGTGCCCGACCCAGTTCTCGATAATGGCAGTATCACACTGTACTGGGATCAATCCATCATCACTGACAGGACTGTTATAGCCAATAGGCCTGATATATGGTGATGGATCGATCAGAGCGGCGCGCAATGATTGTTGACATAACGGTCCCGCTTGATGAGAACCTCTTGAAAGCCGAGAAAGATAAACTAATCAAGTATCTTGACTTGGCTCGCGAGATTGTCGACATGTGGGAAGTGGATTCAGCGATCATTGTGCCGATAGTCGTGCCAGCCCATGGCTTAATTGCCAAGAGCATCGACCAATACCTAAGGAGGCTCTCGTTAGGCAGCTGGATCAAGGGCTTGATTCAGAAAGCGGTACTCTTGGACACGGCTCGTATTGTTAGGAGGTTCCTCTCTCTGGAGCCCTGACCGCCGGTAGCTTGGACCCTGTTCCCGATACCGGTGGGCTACAATTTTTTATATTTTTAAATGTTTTTTTATATATATTTTTCTTAAAAGTTAATATTTAAAAATGTAAAATTTAAAAAAAAAAATGAATGAAGAATAATAATAATATTGGCTACACAACCTTGTAGCCAGGATTATTCATCAGCAACTTGCTCTAAAATACAATCTTGTGGAATCGGAAGTGCCCTACTATAGGTGTGTGCCCGACCCAGTTCTCGATAATGGCAATATCACACTGTACTGGGATCAATCCATCATCACTGACAGGATTGTTATAGCCAATAGGCCTGATATAGTGGTGATGGATCGATCAGAGCGGCGCGCAATGATTGTTAACATAACGGTCCCGCATGATGAGAACCTCGTGAAAGCCGAGAAAGATAAACAAATCAAGTATCTTGACTTGGCTCGCGAGGTTGTCGACATGTGGGAAGTGGACTCGGCGATCATTGTGCCGATAGTCGGTTCAGCCCATGGCTTAATTGCCAAGAGCCTCGACCAACACCTGAGGAGGCTCTCGTTAGGCAGCTGGATCAAGGGCTTGATTCAGAAAGCGGTACTCCTGGACACGGCTCGTATTGTTAGGAGGTTCCTCTCTCTGGAGCCCTGACCGCCGGTAGCTTGGACCCTGTTCCCGATAGGTCTAAAAAATTAGCGATGTAAAATCAGCAGTGTGAAAAAAAAAAAAACGGCAAAATTTGTTGCTTTTTTGTTGCTAATTAGTTGCCAAAAAATTTTTTTTGTTGCTCCAGCCGATCGCAAAAAAATTGCAGTAACGCTAGTTTTTCATTATGATAGCGTGGAAATCACTCGATGTGGAATTATCGATCAAGCGAATAAGGGTTAATTTGTTGCTAATTTGTTGCTAAAAGATGCAAAAGAAAAAAATAAAAAAAATCATAAAAATAAATTTTTGTTAAATATGCCAAAATAAATAAAGTCCACGCCAGCTTAACTCTCAAGTTTTTCGTAGAAAATGCTAAAAAAAAATTTGTTGCTGCTCATACTGAAGCTACTCTGAGCACAGAGAGTCAGCAACAAAATAAAAACTGAAAGTCGGATTAGTTCGGAGATCGGTTTACGAAAAAGCCGGCCACGCCAGCTTAACTCTCGAATTTTCTGTGGAAAAACTATATTAAAAATTTGTTGCTGGTTAAATTGCAGCTAATCTGAGTACAAAGAGTCAGCAACAAAATAAAAACCGAAAGTCGGATTAGTTTTCAGATCGGCTTACGAAAAAACCGGATACGCCAGCTTAACTCTCGACTTTTCCGTAGTAAAACTATAGTAAAAATTTGTTGCTGTTCATATTGCAGCTAGTCTGAGTACAAAGAGACAGCAACAAATTAGAAACCGAAAGTCGGATTAGTTTGGAGATCGGTTAAAGAAGAAGCCGGCCACGCCAGCTTAACTCTCGATTTTTCTGTGGATAAACTATATTAAAAATTTGTTGCTGGTTAAATTGCAGCTAATCTGAGTACAAAAAGTCAGCAACAAAATATAAACTGAAAGTCGGATTAGTTTGGAGATCGGTTTACGAAAAAACCGGCAACGCCAGCTTCACTCGCCTTTTCCGTAGTAAAACCATAGTAAAAAATTGTTGCTGCTCGTACTGCAGCTAGTCTGAGTACAAAGAGTCAGCAACAAAATAGAAACCGAAAGTCGTATTAGTTTGGAGATCGATTTTCGAGAAAATCGGCTACGCCAGCTTCACTCTCGACTATTCCGTAGAAAAACTATGATATAAATTTGTTGCTGCTCATGCTGCAGCTAGTCTGAGTACAAAGAGTCAGCAACAAAATAGAAACCGAAAGTCGGATTAGTTTGGAGATCGGTTAAAGAAAAAACCGGCCACGCCAGCTTAAGACGCCTGCGGATCATGCGTATTTCATACAAACGTAATACCAAAATAATTTGTAAATTAAACATATTCCTAAGGTAGTGTGTATTTATTTCGATTGAATTACAGAATATCTAGGTTCCCAAATATATATTTTGATTGAACACTGATTTTAACAAGAGTTATAAGAAAAATAAGTTTTCTATAGAAAATTTAAATTCCTCATATCTCGTCTTTGCATCACTATTGTCTCAAAAAACATATTTGGAAACATAGATATTCTGTAATTCAATCGAAATAAATACAGACTATAGTCGGTGCCAGTTAAGATGGAAATAGAGGTCATTGCTCCGACTTTCATCCCGATGTCGAAATATTAGCGATACTGTCCCTCCACCCTTACAAACCTGTCGCAAATCTGATATCGCTTGAGTCTCATAATACATCCAAAATGACACATGGTGATGAACATACACAACAAAGTGCACAACCCAAAAAAATAAGAAATCGAGCAAACGTACCCTACGAAATTAATTGTTTTAAATATTGTATTTTCCTTTTTGACACTATTCTAACTTAGTGAGTTAGTGAGTTACTTCCATTTAAAAAAGTAAATAAATTATCTTAAAATTAGGATCTGGGACTATCGCGCGACAGACATTTGCGCGAAGGACACTTCTTACGCGCACCCACTTACGCGAAAAGACATATTATTATGCGCGCATGGATTTTTGCGCGAAAAGGACCTTACGCGAATGGACACTTGCGTGACTGCACTTTTGCGCACCTTAATGGCCACTTAAGTTTACTCTGTGGAGTAAACACAACATCACGCCTGTTATTACTTGAAGGTGGATTTTCTTTGGGTTTTTCCGACACGGGTGTCTTTTTTATGGTTTCCGGGGACGTTGATCACGAAAATGAGTTCAAAATGAAAATCCAAGATGGCGTCCAGGTTTTTTTCGTTTTTACGTCATGGGTGTCGTTTTCATGGTTTTCGGGGTCGCTGAACACGAAAATGAGGTCAATAATTATTTATTTCAATTAGGTCATTCAAAGCCACTTTTGCATGACGAATATGAAAATAGATTCAATGATTTACCTTGCCTTTGGTTAAATCTGATATACTTTAACATAATCAACCTCATTTTCGTGTTCAGCGACCCCGAAAACCATGAAATGGCGGAAAAATCGAAAATTTTCCACGGCGCCATCTTGGATTTTCATTTTGACCTCATTTTCGTTATCAGCGACCCTGAAAACTATGAAAACGACACCCATGACGTAAAAACGAAAAAAACCTGGACGCCATCTTGGATTTTCATTTTGAACTCATTTTCGTGATCAACGTCCCCGGAAACCATAAAAAAGACACCCGCGTCGGAAAAACCCAAAGAAAATCCACCTTCAAGTAATAACAGGCGTGATATTATGTTTACTCCACAGAGTAAACTTAAGTCAAGTCGCGCTAAAATCCAGTCGCACAAGTGTCCATTCGTGCAAATGTACTGATACCTTAAAATTATGCATTATTCTTTAATATAATACTGAATAAAATATAAAGTCAGTAAGTATCTAAATATTCTTATGACATAACTATCTCATCACAAAAAATGATAATTCTGATCTTATGCCGTTTTCACTTTGAAGCGGTCAACGCGTCAGGTGTGCAGCACATTATGGTCACGCCACGTGGGCGCCATTTTGATTGAACATTCCGTGTCATAGTTCGCTTGCGTTCGGTCGGAGTGCTATTATTTCTTTGCTTTTAACGATGCGCCTAGCGATGTTGCGATGCGTCTTGCGCGGCGCAGCGCGAAAGCACTGTCCTCTTCCAGTACTGTCGCGTCTCGGTGTGAACTGACGCTAAGTCTACATCCATTCATGTTGATAAAATCCTTCACATTGAAGCATTTTTTTACGTCACACGTAAATTTATAAATTCGAAATTATTTATTTTTTTGCTAAGAAACTAATTGTATTAGTTTAATAAATTCGAATTGGAACCACACAAGATTCTCAACCCCTGTATGTCTAGCCGACTGGTACTACGATACTCTAGCGATATAAGCAAGTATCGCTTATTGGTCGAAGTAAGTGTCATTATCGTTTAATGATTAAAATCTTGGTAGGAAGGTGTGAATGACCTCTATTTCCATCTTAACTGGCACCAACTATACCTTAAGAATATGTTTGATTTACAAATAATTTTGGTATTACGTTTGTATGAAATACGCATCCTCCGCCGGCCCCTTAACTCTCGAATTTCTGTGGATAAACTATATTACAAATTTGTTGCTGGTTAAATTGCAGCTAGTCTAAGTACAAAGAGTCAGCAACAAAATAAAAGCTGAAATTCGGATAAATTTGGAGATCGGTTTTCGAAAAAATCGGCTACGCCAGCTTCACTCTCGACTATTCCGGAGAAAAACTATGATATAAATTTGTTGCTGCTCATGCTGCAGCAAGTCTGAGTACAAAGAGTCAGCAACAAAATAGAAACCGAAAGTCGGATTAGTTTGGAGATCGGTTAAAGAAAAAACCGGCCACGCCAGCTTAACTCTCGACTTTCTGTGGAGAAACTATATTAAAAACTTGTTGCTGGTTAAATTGCAGCTAGTCTAAGTACAAAGAGTCAGCAACAAAATAAAAACTGAAATTCGGATAAATTTGGAGATTGGGTAATGAAAAAGCCAGGCCACGTCAGCTTAACTCTCGACTTTTCTGTGGAGAAACTATATTAAAAATTTGTTGTGGTTAAATTGCAGCTAGTCTAAGTACAAAGAGTCAGCAACAAAATAAAAACCGAAAGTCGGATTAGTTTGGAGATCGGTTTTCGAAAAAACCAGCTACGCCAGCTTAAGTCTCGACTTGCCGTAGTAAAACTATAGTAAAAATTTGTTGCTGTTCGTATTGCAGCTAGTCTGAGTACAAAGAGTCAGCAACAAAATATATTATACCGAAAGTCGGATTAGTTTGGAGATCGGTTTACGAAAAAACCAGCTACGCTAGCTTAAGTCTCGACTTGCCGTAGTAAAACTATAGTAAAAATTTGTTGCTGTTCGTATTGCAGCTAGTCTGAGTACACTGAGTCAGCAACAAAATATAAACTGAAAGTCGGATTAGTTTGAAGATTGGGTAATGAAAAAGCCAGGCCACGTCAGCTTAACTGTCGACTTTTCTGTGGAGAAACTTTATTAAAAACTTGTTGCTGGTTAAATTGCAGCTAGTCTAAGTACAAAGAGTCAGCAACAAAATAAAAACTGAAATTCGGATAAATTTGGAGATCGGTTTTCGAAAAAGCCGGCTACGCCAGCTTCACTCTCGACTATTCCGTAGAAAAACTATGATATAAATTTGTTGCTGCTCATGCTGCAGCTAGTCTGAGTACAAAGAGTCAGCAACAAAATAAAAACCGAAAGTCCGATTAGTTTGGAGATCGGTTTTCGAAAAAATCGGCTACGCCAGCTTCACTCTCGACTATTCCGTAGAAAAACTATGATAAAAATTTGTTGCTGCTCATACTGCAGCTAGTCTGAGTACAAAGAGTCAGCAACAAAATAGAAACTGAAAGTCGGATTAGTTGGAGATCGGTTTACGAAAAAACCGGCTACGCCAGCTTCACTCGACTTTTCCGTAGTAAAACCATAGCAAAAATTTGTTGCTGCTCGTACTGCAGCTAATCTGAGTACAAAGAGGCAGCAACCAATAGAAACTGAAATTCGGATAAATTTGGAGATCGGTTTACGAAAAAGCCGGCCACGCCTGTTTAACTCTCGACTTTTCTGTGGAGAAACTACACACATCAAAAGTGTCTAGGGATCAAGCATTTTTATGCGGATTTCTTGAGATTGAGATGTGGCTTTGTAATAAATTTATGATTTAATAAATTTATATGGATCCTTTTTGGTGCATTTCATAATTTGAAACAGGAACTGTCAATCAAATTCGAGTAAAAGATGAAAATCAGTTGTCAATATTTTCCCTATAAAAACATACAACGCATTGAAGACATTATTAGTTCTACTGTTTCCCTACTACTGATTAAAACCAACGTTATAATGGAGCGGCGACGTCATTTAAGCAGGGAAGAAATGCTCAGAGCCGTGGGAATGATAGAAGCTGGTTCCCGGCAACGTACTGTGGCTTTAGCTCTGAATACAAGTCAGAGTGTTATCAGTCGACTTTGGACACGTTACCGAAGCACTGGTACCGGCTGAGCGCCATGGAGGACGGTATCGCTGCACCACACGGAGACAAGACCGATACATTCAAATCTTAACTCGAAGAGCTCCAACAATAACCGCCATCATGTTAGCCGTGAGGCTTCATCACTCTTCAGGGAACTTAATTAGCGACCAAACAGTCAGAAACCGCTTGCATGAAGTGAACCTTCATTCCCGAAGACCGCTACGGGTACCACCTATAGCAATGCACAATCGTAGGATTCGATATCAATGGGCTCTTGAACACAGAAATTGGGCAGAAGAACAATGGCGTTTCGTGTGCTTTTCTGATGAGTCTCGTTTTATCCTTATCCTTATAGTGGTGGAACCATCATGGTACGGGCGGGTATTTGGATCGGCGGAAGAACTGAGTTGATTTGGATCAGACGAGGCAACCTCAACGCTCAAATTTATGCTGAGACGATTGTATCAGACGTCATCGTTCCTCTACAAGTGCAAATCGGTCCCTTATTTCAGTTAATGTGTGTGTGCGCGGTCGAGCATGATAATGCACGACCGCACACCGCAAGAGTTGTAAGACACTCTCGCCGCAGCTAACATCAATGTCCTGCCCTGGCCTGCTCAGTCGCCAGACTTGAACCCGATTGAGCATGCATGGGATATGCTACAGAGAAGAGCTCTGCCGAATATGGAGGGTATCCAGTCGCAAGAAGACCTTTTTTTGTTGTTGCAACGAACATGGGCGGCCATTCCACAGCGTGATTTGGATGAACTCATTTTGAGTATGCCAAACCGATGTTCTTGTGTTGTTAGTGTTCGCGGTAGAAACACGGATTATTAATTGTTTAAGTTACCCAATAAAATTTTAAAGAAAACTGTTATTTCAGTCTTTTTTTCGAACTTTAATGTTAGTGGTTCAAATGTCAAAAATCCCTTTATTAGGAAAATGGCAAATTTCTTTATTAATGCAAAGGTGACTTGGTTTATCGTTACTGTGACAAACGAAAACACTTTATTTGATGAATCCTTAAAGAAAATTTTAATTAATATCAATCAGGAGAAAAGTTATTGCAAAAATATATGTTGATCCCTAGACACTTTTGATGTGTGTATATTAAAAAAATATGGCTGGTTAAACTGCAGCTAATGATAAAACTGAGTACATAGAGTCAGCAACAAAATAAAAACCGAAAGTCGGATTAGTTTTGTTAGAGTCACTCAACAGCTTTCTGAATCTCAGAGTTGGTTTTCTGTAACCGGCCTGTACCTTTTAGAAAAGCTTGGAAACTAAGCCCCACTGTCAAATCGTCAACACATACCTTAAAGTGTCTGTCTTTTTAATGTGAAAAGTAGTGTAAACAAAGTGCATTCATGACAATGTATACTTACTGTTTTGTGGGAGAAAACGTTAAATGCTCAACATGCTTTTTGTAGGTACGTTTCAAAAATGTCTTCTAATACCCCCATTTATTCATAATTTCCGGTTGTTCTTGTTCTCCACTCTTGGTGTTTTCATTCACCGCGGGCGGCGGGCTGTCATCAGTGTCAACTGTCACTGTCATAACAAAAGTCCTCTTTTTCCTGCCCTGATACTTAGCCTTTTATGCAAATTTATCATTTTTTTTTTGTACTTTATTAGTAAGATCTAAATTCTTAATACTTAATTAGGATCTAGCCTAAAAGACTAATAAGCACTTTCGCACTTTTACACAAGTCCGTAGCACTTACTTTATTGACAGTAGTGATGCAACGAATGGATACAAAAACCAGACCATCCGGGTTTTTTAATGGTGTTAATCGTCATTTATTATTTCATTTAGATTCAGCCCGCGCTGTAATGATGCCGTTAAAAAAATGCGATTTATATCGCGGATCCAAATAAATCACGATACTAACCCTATAAAATATAATAAAATAACCATAAACAAGCATATTCTGAAGCAACGTCAAAAATAATTTTGACGTTGCTTTGTTTATTAGAGCCCCAAAGTTGGGTGCCATACGTCCAAATTGGCATCAGATTAATTATGCTTGTACTCGTATAGGGTTATTTTATTATGTATCAATGATAGACAAGATTTCCTTCCGAGTAACCAATACTTACTCATAGATCATCGCTAATCGAGTTCCTGTCATTTCTCTTTGACATAAGCTATGGGCGAGCTCGTGTTCCACGCGCGCCTCAAAGAGATGTCAGCACATTGAAAGGGCCCGCAAGGGCCGAAGCCTGCCGGGGTTGCGGGACTGTTCGAAAGAGATACCGTGGCCCCGGAACATAAAGGGCGAGGAAGGAACGTGAATGGGTTTTAGTTAGTATTAGCTTAAGGTACTTGCATACCATTTAGATGTGATAGTCCAAGTGTTTGTTTATAAAATCAATGTGAATTGATTTTGACTCTTTCAGTTTGATCTTCCATTTTTGTGTCCAGTCATAAACTTTGTTCCCAGCTAGTTGAACTTTTTCTAGTACTTCTCTGTGGCTTGATCCAGTAGCCATAATTGCAGTATCATCTGCAAAGGTCGCAATGGTGCGGTTTTCCAGTTCTGGGATGTCACATGTGTATAACAAGTACAAAATTGGGCCTAGCACACTACCTTGAGGTACACCAGCTTTTATAGCTTTTAGCTCGGAATATGCGTCCTCCTGCCGAATTCTAAACATTCTGTTAGTTGTATACGACTCTAGGATATCTGCAAATTCTGGTAGCATGCGTCTGAGCTTAAATATTAGACCCTTATGGCAAACTTTGGCAAAAGCTTGCGCGACATCTAAAAGCACGGTGGAGCAGACTTCCTTGTTTTCAAGGAGCATTTAGCTAAGTTATAATACACTAGCTGACCCACGCAACTTGGTCTGCGTCATATAAAAGAGAAAAAACCCACAAAAGGAAAATAAGTAGGTATTCCCCGTTTTTGCAAAAAAAATCATTTATGCTCCGCTCCTGTAGGTTGTAGCGTGAAATGGATAGCCAAACACCAAAAGATATTTTCAGTTTCAATCAGTAGTTCCTGAGATTAGCGCGTTGAACAAACAAACAAACTCTTCAACTTTATAAAATTAATCATTATATATAAGTATAATATTGTCACCGTAAAATAGGCTTGTTAACTGAAAAAATCTAATTAGTCCGTCACTTAGATTATCAAAAAATATTTGACCCGTATTTTTTCTTTTGTCACATAAACCAAAATTGACGAAGATACGACGCTTTTAAAATTCCCAATACGTCACTGTTCGGTATCATTCTTAGTCAGTACCTACTGACGTCACGAGCCCCCACTCCCGAGTTTTGATGCGTTTTATCTTTGTCAATATTCGTTGATTTACAAAAACAAAAATAATAATAATAATTACAAAACAAAAAATACGTGTCCATTATTTTCTAATACTCTAACTGACGGACTAAATAGATTTACAATTTATTGATGGTGGAAACAAGCCTATTGTCAAACACGTTATATTGTATTCTCTCTAGCGATATTGCAAACTCTCGAAATATTGTCAAACGAACATACTGCTTACAATAAAACGCATTATTTTTCGTGAAATGCATGCGATGGTAGTCAACTCACGCGGTGTGGAGGGAAGGAGGGGTCCCCCTTGCCCAATGGTACCACTCTCATGAAAAGATACTCTACCATTTCTGAGAAATACCGATTAATATAACCTAACCTTAAAACACTTTATATTCCCCTAAAAAGCGTAGTCGACGGAGCCCCGCTTAGTGTGCCCCTATTATTGATCTCCAAACTAATCCGACTTTCGGTTTCTATTTTGTTGCTGACTCTTTGTACTCAGACTAGCTGCAGCATGAGCAGCAACAAATTTATATCATAGTTTTTCTACGGAATAGTCGAGAGTGATGCTGGCGTAGCCGATTTTCTCGAAAATCGATCTCCAAACTAATACGACTTTCGGTTTCTATTTTGTTGCTGACTCTTTGTACTCAGACTAGCTGCAGTACGAGCAGCAACAATTTTTTACTATGGTTTTACTACGGAAAAGGCGAGTGAAGCTGGCGTTGCCGGTTTTTTCGTAAACCGATCTCCAAACTAATCCGACTTTCAGTTTATATTTTGTTGCTGACTCTTTGTACTCAGATTAGCTGCAATTTAACCAGCAACAAATTTTTAATATACTTTATCCACAGAAAAATCGAGAGTTAAGCTGGCGTGGCCGGCTTCTTCTTTAACCGATCTCCAAACTAATCCGACTTTCGGTTTCTAATTTGTTGCTGTCTCTTTGTACTCAGACTAGCTGCAATATGAACAGCAACAAATTTTTACTATAGTTTTACTACGGAAAAGTCGAGAGTTAAGCTGGCGTATCCGGTTTTTTCGTAAGCCGATCTGAAAACTAATCCGACTTTCGGTTTCTATTTTGTTGCTGACTCTTTGTACTCAGATTAGCTGCAATTTAACCAGCAACAAATTTTTAATATAGTTTTTCCACAGAAAATTCGAGAGTTAAGCTGGCGTGGCCGGCTTTTTCGTAAACCGATCTCCGAACTAATCCGACTTTCAGTTTTTATTTTGTTGCTGACTCTCTGTGCTCAGAGTAGCTTCAGTATGAGCAGCAACAAATTTTTATTTAGCATTTTCTACGAAAAACTTGAGAGTTAAGCTGGCGTGGACTTTATTTATTTTGGCATATTTAACAAAAAATTATTTTTATGATTTTTTTTATTTTTTTCTTTTGCATCTTTTAGCAACAAATTAGCAACAAATTAACCCATAGTCGCTTGATCGATAATTCCACATCGAGTGATTTCCACGCTATCATAATGAAAAACTAGCGTTACTGCAATTTTTTTGCGATCGGCTGGAGCAACAAAAAAAATTTTTTGGCAACTCATTAGCAACAAAAAAGCAACAAATTTTGCCGTTTTTTTTTTTCACACTGCTGATTTTACATCGCTAATTTTTTAGACCTGTTCCCGATACCGGTGGTGCTACAATTTTTTTATATTTTTAAATGTTTTTTATATATTTTTTATATTAATATTTCAAAATGTAAAAAGTTTGTTGAAAGAATAAAATAATAATAATAATACGTTTATTTCAGATAATTTCCAATCCATAAAGCAACATAGTAATGAAATAACACAAATTAATAAAAATAAACAGTAAAAATAAACAGTAAAAATCAATTAATAAAATAAATCAATTACTAAAATAAATCAAGTAATAGCGTAAACAAAGGAAATTAATAAAATAAAATTTGAAAAGATTAAAAATTCAATGTCAAAATTAGATATCCTATGTCAATCAATCAAATTAAATTAGAAATTATACAATCACACACAACACATAACAATAAAATAAAATAATATAACTGATCAGTCTTGTCCAGTAGATATACACATCCACTTATGTTGGATCGGACAGTCTGCGCGGGAAGCAATCATCCTGAGGATGCTTTGCTACTGTCTCTCACTCGTCTTAATAATGAAGAATTAAAAGAGTGTTCATGGAGTTTCTTGCCCGTTCTTCTCCATAGAGATCTACGCTAGGGAATGGGCAACTACAGTACTTTCACAGTTTTTATGTCTTGTGACTGGGACTGTAGCTACATTAAATGTTCATTTTTGTTTCGACAATTCAAAAGTGCCTGTAACTGGCCTACTTGAAATAAATGCTTTGATTTTGATTTTGAAGCAACCTTCTTTCGAATTATGGCTGGGTAGCCATCCGTTCGAGCTTCAGCAAACATTAGCGACGCACTGCAATAGGGAGGAAGCCGCATCAGCATCCTAAAGATGTTGTTATATTGAACGCGGAGGACACTAGCAGACCGACGGGTATGATTTACCCATAGACTGCTCGCGTAGAACGATTGATAATATTATTATGGCTTAAACAAAGTAATTTTAACTGGAATGGAGCAGCGAGCGAATCTATCTACGGGCAATCATGTTCCCTCGGACTGCCAATGCCCTGCGCTCCCTCTCTAGATCCGCGTCATCGGACAAATCCTCCGTCACAAAGTGCCCTAAATACCTAAAACTGGTAACACAAACTGGCATGGGAACACTAGATTTACCCCTGAAAAGTAGAACCTTGCCTTTTGTTATGTTATACGTTAGTCCATGTCCCACCGCATAATTCTCACATATTGCTAACAACTTACGAATAGCACCCACCGATGGTCCCAGCAGCACCATATCGTCCGCGTAGCTAATATTATTGACACATATACTATTAATATGACAACCGGTATGAGTGCTGATGAGCTCACCGATAAGGTCATTTACGAACAGGTTAAATAACAAAGGAGAGGTCAGTCCACCCTGCCTAACGCCGCACTCTAAGCCATATGGCTCGGACAAGGCTCCCGCCCATCTCACCTGGTTCCGCTGTCGATGATACCAATCTTGCAACAGTGAAATTACTTCTATCGGTACTTATAGTTAAAAACACGGTTTTAATCCCCCGTTTTAAATGGGGACTTCCGAAAAAACGCCCGTAGAATGCATTTATTACATATTATAGTTATGGGCTGAGCCAAAGTATCTATGAAATTGGAATTCCGTCATGAACACTTCATCAATATCCGTTGGCAAGAGGACGAGCGAGTTGGTAGTAAAGCGCCCCATGAAATGAGCCTTTGTGTAACCCCGAGTCCTAGGCAAGCACGGGTTAACCTAAATATTGACCTGTGCAACTGATATTGTTTGACCACGAGCTCCCCATAATCAACGTCAAGTTAAATATCAAAATGTTGTATGTAATAAAGCAAAGTCGACGTAGCTCTGCTACGCGGGGCCTTTATTTCTGCCTGCAAGGTTTAATTTAAAGTAACCTTACACGAAAGGGAAGACGTTATTAATTACAGGACTCCATGTTATAAAAGGATTCGCAAAGCAAATAGGTGGACCCATTCTCCAGGCGGTCGAATCTTGCAGTCAAGTGTTTTCAGCAATAATCAAAGTCAAAGTCAAAGTAATTTATTTGTTAAACATAGGTAATATGGTATATGGTATAAAAAAAAAACGTGTTGTATCACTATGTTTTGCCTTGCAAGGCGTACAAATTAGGCGTAAAACTACAAGTTTTTAACAAACATATGGCTCGAAGACATTGTTTTTGGGCTTTAAATGCCATTTCTCTGTTGGTAGAGTTGCCCCAAAATATTATACCGTAACGAAGAGTTGTGGAGACATATGCATGATATGCAGTAAGGACAGTATTACGATTTGCAACCTTATTCAAATTGTGCAAAGCATAGCAAAATTGATGATTTTTTTTATCATAATCTCCGTGTGTGATTTCCATGTCATGTTTTCGTCTAGCCAAATTCCTAGAAATTTGGTTCTTTCCGTTTTAATAATCTTATTTTGGTCATACTTAATGTCAAGAATTTTAGGATTAGTTCTTTGTTTAAATGTCATTATTTGTGTTTTATTAAAATTAATCTGTAAATTTTTATTATTTAGCCATTGAATTATTAGACTTAAGCTACTGTTTATGTCATTTTCATATGAGTCACTATTTTTACCAGAAAATACTATAGTACAATCATCAGCAAATAGGGTCATTGGATGAGGTATGGTTTTCGGAAGGTCATTAATGTAACACAAAAATAATAAAGGGCCTAGCACACTACCCTGAGGCACGCCATAGTAAATTTGTCTCTCTCTCGATTGATAATTAATTTCAGTTTTAGTTTGAACATCTACTGCCGTAATACTAGTTACCTGTTTTCTGCCAGTAAGGTATGACTTTACTAAGCTTAAAACTTAGCCTCTAATGCCATATTTATACAACTTATTTAAAAGGATTCCATGGTCAACAAAATCAAAAGCCTTAGTCATGTCCATAAATAAGGCTGTTACAGGTATTTCTTGGTCCATATTTGTAACTATTTCATTGATCAATTCATAAATGGCCATGTTTATATTTTTACACTTTCTAAAACCATACTGCTCTTTAGTTAAAATGCCATTTTTTTCAAGAAACATGTATAGACTGTTATAAATAACCTTTTCAATTATTTTGGAAAATATTGAAAGAAGAGCAATGGGTCTGTAGTTGTGTATAATTTGAGGATCATCCTTTTTATGTAATGGTTTTATTACGGACAGTTTTAAGTCTTCGGGAAAAACGCCATGTTCAATACATAGGTTAGTAATAAAGCTAAAAACCGGTGAAATTTCAGTAGCTACGCTTTTTATTATCTTAGTCTCAATGTCGTCAAAGCCAGAGCTATTGGTATTTTTTAGAGTCATAATTATTTTATAAATGTCAATTGGTGCTGTGGGCGATAAGAATAATGAATTTATGTTTGAATTTGTTACTGTTATTTTATGATCAGAATTTTTTACTGGCTGTATTTGGTCAATAAAATGATTATTAAATAGTTCTACAATGTCAGTTGGATTTGTAACGTATTTATTGTCAATAAGGATTTTATAAGGACTGTTCCTTGGAATGTTATTTTTAGATGAGTTTATAACCCTCCAGGTTGCTTTGGTTTTATTCACAGCGTTATTGATAAAATGGCTATTTTGCGATTCAACGCGTATTACGGCGTATTACACGCCCCGTGGGCAATCCTATTTCTTATTGTCCCACCACGCAGGTTTAGGCAAACAGAAATCGTAACTCATTGTATAGTATTTGCAAAAGGCCATGTTAACCGGCTAATGTTTTAGCCTTCAGATTTCCTTGCTCGGTCCTGTACATTCATTCTTAAGGAAAGTTCCTCAGTTTCCCTTAAATAATAGGGTCCCCGTATTGTCGATTCCAGGTGAGGCAACTCGAGAAATTCGTCTCGCCGCCCGGATCTAGAGACGCTGCTGGCACCGGGACGTGAGACCCGTTCCTCGAGTCCACTCAAAGCCTTCTGTGGAGACGACCGTGCGGTGGCAGAGTCCGCCTAGCGATTTAGCGCTGGCGGGACGGTGTTTTTTGATATTTAACTTACACCTTTTCATTTATTTTTCCACCGGTTTATATAAGAACCAGTGTGTAACTCCTGTCCGGTTTTCAAGAGTAGAAGCCGGTCAATAACTAAATTTAATTAAAGGATCCCGGGTTCGACACCTACGCTTAACTGGAAAAATATTTAACAGCTCCGTCGGCTCAGGGATCCGGGACTATTCAAGTCCCTGGCGCCCATTTAGTAATAATTCTTATTCATCAAACTGGAAGGTTGTACCTTGATATTTTTGTAAGAACCAATTTTATAATTTAAACTTTAAAAAAAAAGGGAACAGTACTGGCATTATCTCCAACCCCCCAAAAACCATAGTTTCACCGACTGAAGTTTGTGCTGGATGGCATTAACCTTTTTAATATTTAACTATTTTTATTAGCCTTAATTAATTGTAAGTTATAGTTGTATGGTTGCAGTTATTAACTAAATATACTAAAGTTATTTGGAACAGTTTGTTGTTTTCTTGCTTTCCAATACCAACCCACCTTGCATCAGGGCTTTTGATCCTTTGTCACTGAAGGGAAAAAATCTCAAATGTAACAGTTATCCGGCTTTATTAGGCGGGGTCTTAGTCCGCTCGCTTCGCTCGCCCTCAAGACCATACCCTTCAAACCTAATCTGTCCAGAGTCGGGTTGCCCCAAGTCCCGAGCTCGATTCGCTAGCTCTATCATCCTAAGTTGTCCTTGCCTTAATGCCTTGTTTATGTTGGTGTGGTGTGTAGTGGTATATAAGGGTAACAAAAAAAATCGTCCTCTTGACTGTGTGTAGTCGCCCTTTGCACAACTGTCCCCTCTGTACTTCTAAGGAAAAAAGCGTATTACAAAGTACACTTCCTATGAATTGTATACAATGACGGATTACATACTTTTCCGTTAACACGACGACAAAAAAATCATGGTGTGTATTACATACCACTCACACATTATCATTATTATCTTTGACATTTTATTTATTTGTACGAGAATTTGTTGTTGTTGGTTGAATTTGACTTGTCTGAAACAAGTAAAATTTATGGTAACTTGATATTACTTTATTTATGGAAGTAGTTAGTGTTAGGTCCACAACCAGGGCAAGTTGTGGTGACCGAACTGTCCGCGATTCGCGGAGACAATCAAATTAAAGTTGCCCTTACAAAAAGTGACTTACCTGGTGCCGGTGGGCTGAAGAGGATGACCAGTCCTTGGTCACGCCGGGTCTGCTGTATGTGTGTGTGTGTATAGTGTTATGTATGTGGTGGTTGAATTGGCAGATCCGGCTATGTTTCAACAGACGCTAGTCTCAGTAGCGCGTAACAGGTCGGAATGCAGTACAATAATAGTTCAAAGGCACAACCGTCAACACTTATCACAATTATAATTCAATTTTCACCTCGCACGCGGGGCTAAGCATAACCTCAAACCGCGCTTCGACAACGAACAAATAAACCCGTTTTCTGGTACAAATTGGGGTGTTTTGTCCAATTAACACTAAACTATAACCAAAATCTTGCAAACAAAAAAGATTCACTTGGATTTTCCAATTATCTCAATCAAACAACAAATTCGATGCAATCTCGTAAGGAATCAAAGACAAGAGCAAGAAACGTCAAAAAACAAACTGTCAGATGCTCGGACGACAAGAAGTGCGTTCGGAAACACGCATGGTACGAAACAGTTAGAGTAGGTTAATCATTAAAAAAAAATTGTTAGGTTAGGTTAGGTTAGGTTAAAACATATTAAAACTGTGACCTCCTATGCACGAGCCGAGCGAGCGTAGCGAGCGGTGCCGCGGCTGTGGTGCAGATTTTGTGCCAGAAACGACTTGTATTAATAGAAAAAATAGATTGTTTTTAGTAGATTACCCGGAACTGAACTATGTATTAAGATTAGGAAAATTACTTATTTAAAAAAATGGTTAGTTAAGGTTAAAACACAAGGGCACGCCACGATAGTGGCGGTAAGTCCCCTCTTTGAGGAGTGGCTTGAGAGGCGCCACGGCGCCCTCACCTTCCGCCTGACGCAGGTCCTCACCGGACACGGATGTTTCGGGAGGTACCTGCACCGAATCGGGCGGGAGGAAACGCCCGGGTGTTTCCACTGTGAGGATCGACCGGAGTACACGGTGGAGCACACGGTGGAAGTCTGCCCTGCGTGGGCGGAGCACCGCCGTGTCCTCGTAGCGGCGATCGGCGGCGGCGACCTCTCGCGTCCGGCCCTGGTTCAATCCATGGTCCGGAGCGAGACGGAATGGGAAGCCGTCACCTCCTTCTGCGAAGCAGTCATGCTGGCGAAGGAGGTGGCGGAACAAGAGAGGGAGAGAGCCTCTCTTCCCGGCCGCCGCGGGAGACGCACCGGGCGTCGGGGGCCACGTAGTGGCTACCGGCCACCGTAGATGCGGGCCTGTGGACGGTTGGCTATGGGCTAGCTAGCCGTCCGTCCGTCTAGTGACGACAGGCCGTGTCGACGGCGCGTTCGTGTTCCACGCGCGCCTCAAAGAGATGTCAGCAGAAGAGAGGGGCCCGCAAGGGCCGAAGCCTGCCGGGGTTGCAGGACTGTTCGAAAGAGATACCGCGGCCCCGGAACGTAAAGGGCGAGGAAGGAACATGGATGGGTTTTAGTCAGTAAGAGTCTGACACTCCCTCCCGCTCCGCCCAGAGTGGGAGAAGTCATTTGATGAAAAAAAAGGTTAAAACACAAGGCACTATCAGCCTGAAGAATTTTATTCCTTCCAATGTGATGCCGTTTTAAGGCCTGTTTTTTTTTTTTAATTTTCAATGAAAACTTCCTGTGCCTGCTTGAAATCATCTGGGTTCATATCAGGCTTTTGACATGCTTTTCCGTAATTGACTTAGGTTACGGCCACGGGCCCTGCGCTAAAGTTTATTTTTCGGCGAGGTATTTTGCGTTTCTGATTTTGATTGATTGAAAAACGCGTTTGCTCTAAATGTTTCAGGGATTGACCTGGACTTTTCTAGTAGGCACATTTATACAAGGTAGTTTGAGGTTTACCTATGTTAAAACTAACAACAGTGGCCGCTGTGGTTAGTTTACAGATGTTTAGGACGGAGTAAGAGTCTTTTAGGAAAAAATAATGCGTTTCCCACCTACACAGTCTTTGCTACTATGCTGTTGAACTGCTCTGCACGGTTCGTGATAAAGTCGTGGAGCAGACTTCGAGAATAATAAGCCAGCTGAGAGATATTTCGTTGCAGTTTTAACATCAATGTTTTTGCTTCGAGTGTTTGGTTTCTTTCTTTTTTTCTCTCTTTGGTGCAGTAGTACAAGTCACATTCACTGTGACCTCCAAAGAGAATCTCTGTATTTTTATATTTTTTTCTGATTCGGTTAATGTTTGTGTTTGCCAGTACCGTACCCAAGATCTGTGTCTACGTGTTGGAGCTGTAAACTTGTAAGATAGATTCTTATAAGTTTGCATTTCCAACACGTAGATCTCTATGGAGAAGAATGGGCAAGAAATTGGACACTCTTTTCAAACTCTTTCTCTTTTCTTTTGACAGAGAGCTCTGGAGGGAATAAGGAAAGGTCTTTGCCCAGCAGTGGGAGACCATGTAGGTTTAAAAAAATAATGAATATTTTAATTGTACAAATACTAGACCATTCAAATATTTAAGAATTTAAAGGCCTTTGAGGTCTTGATAGTATCTCTGGTTCAGTTCCAACATAAGAATTTGATTCACTTTTCAAAAATAGCATTTCATCAAATTCTGGAGCCTCCATATTGGATGGAAGTGCTGTTGTTATAGTAGGCCCATTTATTTTTAGAGGTTCAAGTTCTGATCTTAAATTTGATAGGGGGTCAATTTCTGGTGGAGGCCCATATATTGGTGGAGGTTTTATTTCTGATAGAGGCGCATATATTGGTTGAGGGTTCATATCTAGTTGAGGTGCATATTCTGGTGGAGGGTTCATTTCTAGTGGAGGTTCATATTCTGGTGGAGGTGCATATTCTGGTGGAGGGTTCATTTCTAGTGGAGGTACATATTCTGCTGGAGGGTTCATTTCAAGTGGAGGTGCATATTCTAGCGGAGGGTTCATTTCTAATGGAGGTGCATATTCTGGTGGAGGGTTCATTTCTAGTGGAGGTTCATATTCTGGAGGAGGGTTCATTTCTGATGGGGGTCTTTTTAATGTTGGAGACCTATTGAGTAGTTGTGGGTCCCGTTTTGATGCAGGTCTATTTCTTAGGGGACGTGTGTTTATATTTGAAGGCCTTTGTTCAAATGGAGGCCTAATTTGAAGTAAAGGCCTTTGTTGTAATTGTAGTCTTTCTTGAAGTGGCTGCCATTGTTGTGCTGGAGGCCTTTGTTGTACTGGAGGCCTTTGTTGTGCTGGAGGCCTTTGTTGATCAGAAGGCCTTTGTTGTACTGGAGGCCTTTTTCCTATACGCGGCCTTCTCTTGATTGGAGGACCTATTTTTAATGAAAACCTATCCTTTGGTTCTTCTTCGTCCTTTGATGGATTGCCATCTGAACCTTCTTTTACAATTGTTGCATAATTATTTTGCTGTTCTTGTCTTTCATTACTTGCAGGCCTGTAAAGCATTTGAAGATATTAAAAATAGTGTGTCTACCGTATTTCAAAAATTATTAACAGTTTATTCAGATCGTAAGCCACTAGAAAACATGAATCTGAAATCGAGATACGATGAAGAACTGGGTGATGAATTTAATATTAATAAATGCCCCAGGAAAAGCGCCTTGGGATGGGAGGCCTTTGCCCAGGAGTGAGCCAGTCAAAGCTAACAAACAAAGAGGAATAGTCCTCTTTTTTTATTGAAAAGTCAACGACTATAGACGACGACAATTTTAGTCGTTGACTTTTTTTTTTGTTTTAGCACTTACCCATCAGGGTGGTCCTTCCACGATATATAATTTTCAATAGTATCAAAACCCTTAACGCTTGGATCCTCGTCGCATAATAGAGCCTCCCTGTAAACCAAACCTAATATGTAATTCTTATTTGTATTTTTTTTTTCAATAGTCCAGTGATCAGAGTGAGATTATACACATCAAAATTTCCACGCCAACATGCAGTCGGTGGCAACAGGTAGGTATACTAATATTATGAAATAAGTTAGAAATTACTTTGTTTAAAGCTCACGTCTTCAAGAATTATGAACAAACACATAATTATCGCTCCACCCCCTCGGACGAGCAAGTATAAGACGGGCACATTTCAGGTTAGTGATAAAAAATTAAATAAATACACAAGTATTTTGTTTAGACAAAGCAGTATCAAAAGCCATTACAAACTTATGCTTATGTTCTACAAGATCATTGTTACCTTAGAATCCCGGGAAATCTACCTACTCTGGATTAGTATTCGTTACCCATAGTTTCAGATTTAACTCTGTTGATCTAACGTAAAAAAATCACAACTTGGACCGCACTAAGTTTTAAGCTTTACTATTTACAACATTTCGCTTCTTTTGTTATTTCTTTTTCATTGCAAAGGTTCCATTGCAAATTACATTTTGGTCACTGGCCTTTTCTATTATATTGCACCTTCTTTGTTCTACATAACGCTAAGGGCTCATTTACGCAGACGCGGCGCGTCGGGCGTCGCGTCGGGCGGCGTGGGCTGCTTAGGCCTCTGCCTCGAAACTTGCGGGCAGCGGGGCGGCGGTGGCGGCGGCGCGGGTGCGGCGCGGGCATTGCAGACCCGTTCTCGAAACTAGCGGGTAGATCGCGCGTCACCATAGCCGCGTAGTGTTGTTGTCATGATTGTGTCGTCGAGATATTTGTTTTTATTCGCGAACGAAATGTCTGAACAATGGCGGCAACATCTTTTCTGATTCAAATTTATTCCTAACGCTCGATTTATTGTGAGCAAAAGAAGAAGTAAATCCCTACTATAAAGCAAGGAAAATAAAAGGCGAGTTTTATCGAAATTATGAAGAACAGAGACAATGTCCCGACAAATTCTACGACTACACCAGAATCAGTGAATCAGAATTCAGTTCGTTTTTAATTTCTTCCCATAACTGGTTAATTACTCTTCTGTTTTTATGGGTCAAATCTTTGCTGTTCCATATCGGTGTCCTCTCAAAAATTGCTGAAATAATTTGCTCTAGCACGTCCGAGAACATTTCGACACGTCGCAAAAATAAATTGCACAACGCTGCAACGCAGACGCGCGGGCGGTCACCGCTTGACTAAAGTACACCGCTCGCTGCCCGCCGCCGCCCCGCTGCCACGCCGCTGTTTTTGAGGGCCGGTCCATTTGATTTTACGCATAAGATCCTGCCGCTCCCGCGCCGCCGCCGCCCAAGATTCGAGGCAGAGGCCTTACAATTCAAACAAAAAAGGCTGAAAAAGGGGGGCAAAGTTTGTATGGGACAATGTGATCCCCAATCAAAATTCTCCCTACATCCAGGCCCAAGAAGTATGTTTCCGTCTCCTATAACAGGTAGCAAGGGTGTATAAAATTACTCGCGAAAAACGATTATTATTTTTGGAAATCTTAGTGTTAAAAAAAAACAAAATAATTACAAAAAAAAAATAGTACTGCCTGGGATTCAAACCTGCGATCCCTGGTTTATTTGGCACACGCCATAAGTGCACACAACAAAACCAAATTAAAAAAACAAACTTAAGTGTTAAAAAGCTTAAACTACACAGAAAAAAATGAAAATAATAATAATAATAAATATATTAAAAAAAAAATGTAATGAAAATATTGTGTGTCTCACGACTGCGCCAAATAGGCCCAGTTTAGTTAGCGCTCGTAGATATAGCGCGCTTCTCTTCGCAGGGCCCGGCAGATCGAGATCCACTGTTGCCACGACGCACTCGCGCTCGGACCCAGCCAGCGCCCGTAGGTCGCGACGCGCCAGCCGCACAACGAGGAAGCGGGGGCGAATCTCCACCGACGCCGTCGCCTGCGTTGGGTTGATGCGCCGGCCTCCGACACGTTCCGCACTCACGATATAGCGCGCTTTACTTTTGACGCCAATCTTAGCGGTCATCAACATGACAATATGGGTAGTGTTTTCTCCACTTATCTCTGGAATATGAGGTATATGGATGTCATTTGCGAGCAAGTCCTGGTTACGGTCGTTTTTGACGCCCAACTGGTTTATAAGGTCCACATTCGACGTTTGCGACACTTGGGGTTGAGCCAGTTTGGTCTCCATAATAACTATCCAACTCCAAGTTACTCATTCTATTGTTGGTTAACTTCACAGATGACCTTAGCTCCGACAGGTCATCGCGTAGCTGCTGGAACTTCAGAACTTCAGAACACCATAGGTTGAGCACAGCAACGGAGTATAGGACCGCACACACCGACGTAAAGTCACAAGTTGGTTTTCCGTTCCCCAAATTATTTACTTCTATAAACTGTGGGTTTCGGTTACTTGTGTATTGATGGGGTTCACTTAAAAGTTGTTTACAGTTTTTTTTTCAATATTTAAACAGCACATAAACACTAGATAACAATGTTATTCGTAGGTTGTACTGACAAAAGTATTTATTCAACAAATTTATGCGAATTAGACTGGTATTTTTATTTATTCGCGACAAGAAAATAGAAAATACAAAGAGCTTAAATGTCTGTTTGACATCCGTGACGTGACATGATGACATAACGCCGCATGCAACACCGCAGCACGCACCGCTACTCCGTGCACAATATCGCACTTTGCCATATGCGGGACGCTGCACGCGCCGCCTCTTCGTTAACGAAAAAAACGCACAACGCGCCGCGTCTGCAGAAATGAGCACTAAGGTAGACTCGTCCGCCATTGTACGGTTATTTTTAAAAGTAAATAATTTAACATGAACACGTGGCTTACCTAGGACTCACAGATTCATTATAGCCTCTTAAAATATTAGCTCTTTTATCGCCTAGGATACAACCTAGAAAGGCGCCGTTGCACACTGTACTGGTATACAAAAAAGGTCCAATGCATTTTTTATTTTCATTTATTTTAAAAACAGAAGCAACTCCAATAAGCACCTCTCTTTTGCCCGCCCAGGTAATAAGTGGGCCCCCATGGTCATTCTGGGAATTAAAAGTTATTTATTTTACTTGCTTGTAACGATACCGAGTTCCCTCCGTTCATCGAACAGCACATTAAGGTCCATGTTCACCTAAAAGATGACGGTGATTATTCTAAAAACAGCTGTTTAATTAAAACACATTTTTGTATGGGAACATGTCACAGTGACAGCTGTTTTTAGATTAGATAATCAGGCCGTTATCTTTTCGGTGAACATGGACCTAAGTCGTTGGATCCAGCTGTAGTTTACTACGGTGTATCATAATGTATACAGTCCATGTAAACTATTGGTATTCAGCTACATCTGGTTGAACTGGAAGCCGACCCTAACATATTTGGGAAAAGGCTAGGCTTATGATGATGAATATTAAAAAAGTTTCATACTTAAAACTTCCACCGTCGCCGTTGTACTTACTTGACAAATTCCATTTCTTCGACTGAAACTTCTGTTATAATAACCCCTGATTTTACCAAAACCAGGTTTATAAATGTAATCTGCCTCGTTTACATTAGTAGTTCCGTTGTCTTTGTTCGTCGCAGTGTTATTTTTTTCTTGTGAGCTCATATGTTTGCGTGCGTTACACTGAGGTATAAATTAAATTTCGTTAATGTTATTTACTGGTTGGCTATGGAAGAGAAAACTGACACGATATTTAGTTCCTTGTAAACAGTTTACCGCTTCATAACTATTTTATTTTCATACCGATTGTTTGCTTTTTCATTCAAGATGACGTACTTTAAAGATAAAAGTTCAAAAGGGCCTTTCATTAAATGGTTGGGCTTTGACAGTAAGTTAGCGCTATCTCGTGGCGAATCTTTCAGCATACAATTACATTAAAAAGAAGGTTTACTTTTTGGGCCATGGACATTGTAATAATAATAATAAAAAAAAATTACAAAGGTGTTACAAATATTGGAGGTACAAAGATTTGTGGGAGGCAGGAGTTCAAACTAGGATACCCTGTACCCTGTACCCCCTCGTCGAGATTTATGACAATTTTTGTTTTGATATACAAGTATATGTCATTGTAGGACTATTGTAAAAAGACTTACAAGAAAAAGTACTAATAAAATATAATCAAAAAAAAAAAAAATGCGTGTGTGTGTTTTGTGTGACGTGTGAGTGTGAAGTGTAAGGTGTCGTATCTGGTGTGGTGTTGTGTGTGTGTATGCGTGTGTGAAAGAGAGAGAGAGAGTAAGATAGTGTTAAGTATGTACGTACAAAGATGGATGTGTATACAAATGTGTGCGTGAGGGGGTGGCAGTATGTATTTAAGAGAAAACGCTAGACTAGGATAAATAGTAAGCAGTTTTTCAGTTTCTCCATGATCAAGTTCTAAAAGCCACTGTGTCAGCTTCTTTTTACATCCTACCCTAGACAGATTAACCATTTCAAGAATCTTATTTATTTTATTATACAGTCTGCTTGACCTGAAATTATAGAAATTATTGGCAAAAGAGGTTTCTACCGGTGTTATTTCACAGACTTCATAGAATCGTGTAGTATTAACCTTCTGTTTAGCCGTAGAAACGTCTGTAGAGGAATGTTTTTAATAACTGTTTGCAGTATATAAAGTTGCCTGATTGATAATACCTTTGCTTCGTCGTAGAGGGTTGTTGTAGCGTATAGACGTGGTTTGAAAAGAGCGACTTTTAGAAGAAGTCGTTGAGCTCTTTCAACATTTAAGACATATTTTGTTTTATGCGAGCCGCCCCAGGTGGAGATACAATACGATAAGATTGATTGGCAAAGGGATTCGTACACATTTTTAACCAGTTTCCAATTTGCAGCATGCCTAAGATTTTTAAATATATGAACGAGTTTTCCAGTTTTCTGAACGAGATGTGCAATGTGTTGTTTAAAAGATAAGTTTTTATCGATCATTATGCCTAAGTATTTTAGTGATTCTGTTTTTGATATCATTGGGCACCTGGTACCTACAGTTGGTGGTAACTGGATTACATGTGTGTGCATTAACATTGAAATTATTAGTGTCTACTCTACATATTTAGTTTTGGTGGCGTTAAAGGTCAGTTTGTTGAGAACAAACCAGTGACTATTGAACCCTTCTTGGGCAGCAACAAAAGTTTCACCCCAAGAGTCACCATAAAATGTTAAGGTACTCGTAGTGTCGTCGGCATAAGACATTACATGACAGTTTCTAATAATCAGCTGGCAAAGATCATTGATATAGCAAAGCAAGAGAGGGGGACCTAAGATACTGCCCTGTGGGATTGCAATATTAATCGGCTTTCTTCACTCAGCGTAATGCCTATCCGAACTGATTGATAACGATCTTGTAAATAGTTCTTAAATAGTATTAATTGTGTGTCCCTTATTCCCATTTGTTCTAGTTTGGAAATTAATATGCGTGGGCACACAGTATCAAAAGCTTTCTGAAGGTCCAGAAAGATTGTCAAACATTTTTTTCTATTATCTAATTTACATACAATGAATTCAGTGAACGTATGAACACAATCAGTTGTGGATTTTCCTTTTCTGAAGCCAGACTGATTAGGTGACAAGATGTTAATATCTTCTAAGAATTTTAGAAATCTCATATTAATAATCCTTTCAAATACCTTTGAAATTGAGGTGAGCAACGAAATTGGCCGTTATTAGGCCACTTCTTCCTTGCCACCGCTCTTAAAAATAGGGATAATAATTGATTTTTAATAGATTTTGGAAAAATGCCTTCTGCTAAACATCTATTCAGGATATAGGTGAGGGGAGGCACTATATTTTTTTATTTTATTTTAAGGACTGTTGACATTATATTATCCCACCCTGCTCCACAATCTGAGCGAAGGTTGCTGATTACTCCTTCTACTTCCTCTTCAGATGTCTCCAATGGCATAAAAGAGTTACAAGAGGATTGACGTTTGCCGTTGGAGGTGGAGAAAGACCAGTTGGAATTTACTTTGCAACTCTATGCCCACACTTACAAAATAGGAATTTACTGCAAAAACTGAATCTTAAGGGGGATGTTTTAATATAATATGGAATATGTAATAAGTTCCAAAGGTGGTGCGTTTGATTTTTTTAGATAGGTAATAGTTTTAATAGCGGAATCAAGTATATTCCTGTCATATTGTCTCTTACATTTTTTTTATTATGTCCTTACAAAAATTTCTATATTGTTTGTAGGATATTTTTAAGACGTCATTGTCAGGATTGTGTTTTAGCTTATAATGCATTCTGTCTGGAGTAATCAACGGTTTTATGGTAATTAAATAAATACATTTTATTTCTAGGAATTTTCATGTTTATTGTATTGCTTATTATATTTTTTTTGTAAGTTTTGAATGAAATAGTTCATGAGGTCATTTGGATTTATGCTTTTATCGTACACACTATTAAAATCAATATTTTTGCAGTCATTGTTCAGATTTTCAAAATCAATTTTGTTCACAAATATTGCTTTGTGGTTTTATCCACTTAAGCTCAAACAAAAAAGCGTAGCTTCGTGGTCAGTAACTGTAGATTGAATAATAAAAGTAATAGAAGAAGCCTTATTTTTATTTATCACATGGTCCAGACAGCTAGGTCCTCTAGTTGGCTCGTAACGTGGAGGTATCAGAGTAAGAAAGTAGGTCAAGGTAGCTTGATATAGTTACATTTGAATCCTTCATATTTATATTTATGTCACCCATTAAAATTACACTACAATACTTCTAATATTTTGCTGCAAAATTAAAAAAAAAAAATGTGTGTTATGGAGGACTTACAAGATTCAGTTTCACAGCTCTACAATTCCGTCAGATCTAAATTTTTTAAAATGTTAATATTGTTTAGATCAGCGAATTTCGAAATCAGTAAATAGTTGGTGTATGGGTTTGTGATTGCGGGGTGATTGTACGATGAGCGTTTTTTGTTTTGGGTGTATGTAAAGAATGGCAATTTGAGTTTCTCACGCTAATTCATTTTAAATGATGTTATAATGCAGTGTGAGTGAACGTATTTAGGTGTGGAGTGTGTATGGTCATGTGGAAATGTGTAAGAGTAGTTACAAAGTTTTATAAAAACCATTGTGACATGAAAAAATAGTAAAAAAGAAAACGTTATAAAATTACACGGATAAAATAGTCAAATTTTCGGTGCCAGTTTTTAGAGATCGGCTTCAAATTTAACTATGGTTTTTCTGGTTCACTTTTTCGCAGGAAAACTCTACCAGCTGAGGTCCAACAGTATGAATAGTTATGTTGTTTTGCCAATTTTTTAGTTAGATAGAAGAGGTGTTGGGCTTGAGGAGACAAGAAGTAAGACACAAAGGGTGTGGGTGTGGCAGGGCCGCTCATATTTAGATGTACAGAGCTGAGCTGGTTCTGCTTGTTATTTGAGCTGAATTGTCTCGTTTTCTTAATTATGGTGTGTTTATTGGCAGCGCTAGCTAAGTCGACTATAATTTCTGAAGCTTTGTCCTTCCTGCCTATGCTATAAACCTCTTTAATTTCCGGTCTTTGGAGAGGAGCGCTAACAGCATTTGCTGTCTTTAACACAATCAAACTGAGCTCTTCATCACTTTCTTTTGTAGATAAAGGAATATTTTTGATTTCCAATTTTTTGGCGTACAGCATCCGCTCCAAGTTGTCAACTTTTCCACAAGTTGGTGAATATACTTGCGGTCCGTTTTCTTTTCAGATTCTAATATGTCCAGTCTGCTCCGCATGTCCTCATATTGGTTAGAAATAAAGGTGATGGAATCTTTAATTTCGGAATTTTGTTTTAATAACTTCGTCATCGATGTAAGTCACTTAGCAAAGCATCTGTTTTGTTACTACGTGATTCAGAGTTTTTGCAGTGAGAATCGAACAATTTTTGCAAATAATTCATAAAGCGCTCATTTTCGTCGTCATGTTTACGCTTTCTTTTAGGAACATATTCATTCACTTGCTTGAATATCAGTTAATTTTGGTGCCGACCCACTTTGGGTAATTTTTGTGGTTGCAATATGGTACGTAGCACATGCGATTCCACGATTAAGTGCGTTGACGAAGGTGATCGCGTCTGGGTGTCGTTTTGTGTTGGGGTGTCAAAGGACAAGAACAAGCTGTTGATGGAGGTGTACGACGAATCATATTGCTCTTTCCGTCCACTAGACGTTTACACGTTTCGTTAGTAGTAAGAAAAATGTCCCAAAAAGTATTCGGACATTGTCAACAATGGAAATCAGCGACACTTGAGAACCTCCTTTTTTTGAAGTCGGTTAAAGATCTCAGGTAATTACAATTTTCCCATAACATCATGCTTGTAATATCCTGTTTAGACAGACGTGACCTACTTCACACACATTTCGCCAGTTTTGTTTTTAGTCCCATGCAATATGCACAAATACCCGCTCCGCGGCTGCTAATGAGATTTTTCTGATGGAAAACCCAGTACCTCTTATTTTATTTCTATCCGCAAAAGCCAATTCAATGACGGCCGAGAGTTGCTGAGATTTGAGTTTAATGTCTTGAAATTACATAGGCCTATGTCCAGCAGTGGACTGCTATAGGCTGATGACGATACGAAGAAATTACTCATTTATCTACAGATTACTTACAAGTGGACCTTGTAGACCCATTTTCTTCTGCTGTTGAGTAATGCAACCATTCCCTGATTCTGTTTTATTTTGATTCATGCTATATGGGATTCCTTTATCATTCAAATGGCCAGGTTCAAAAGAACATATCATGTACTTGTCTATAATTTTTTGTAAACTTGGATAATGTGTGTATGCCTCTTTACATTTATTTTTATCGTATAATAATGTTGCGCCGTAGTGTAAATAATCTTGGTTGTAATTCTCTTTGTCACCATGCTGTAAAGAATTAACTGTGTTAAATACGTTTCGAAGATTCGTATTTCTTAAATAAGCATGGGAATTTTAGTATCGTGCTTTTTAATAAAAGAATTGAAAATCAACCAATACATCACTACATAAGTACATATAATATAAAACAAAGTCTCCCACCGCGTCTGTCTGTTCCTATGTATGCTTAGATCTTTAAAACTACGCAATGGATTTTGATGCGGGTTTAATAGATAGAGTGATTCAAGAGGAAGGTTTTTGTATATATGTGTCACCGTAAAGTTGTCAAACACGTTATATTACAAGATAACGTGTTTCTCTCTAGCGATATTGTAAACTCTCGAATTATTGTCAACTGAACGTTGATACGGAAGTATCTCTGCCCGCATAATCGGGACTTGGGGCTCCCCCCGTTAGATTAGTTGGGTTCTTTTAAACTCGCGAAGCGGGGCTCCGTCAACAACGCTTTTTAGGGGAATATAAAGTGTTTTAAGGTTAGGTTATATTAATCGATATTTCTCAGGAATGGTACAGTATCTTTTCATGAGAGTGGTACCACTGGAAAAGGGGGACCCCTCTTTCCCTCCACACCACGTGAGTTGACTACCATCGCATGCAATTCCCGAAAAATAATGCGTTTTATTGTAAGCAGTATGTTCGTTTGACAATAATTCGAGAGTTTACAATATCGCTAGAGAGATTACAATATAACGTGTTTGACAATTTTACGGTGACATAATATAATTTGACGCGGGCGAAGCCGCGGGCATCGGCTAGTATTATATAAAATTAATTTCGCTTGTATAATAGGAGTTATTATGGTTTTATAGGAAAAGTTTCTTAAAGGTGTTGCCCCCGTCACTATTATGAGAAGTAAAAAATAAATTGCAAGAAGCCCAGCTCGTTAGGTGGTTTCCAGAGGCGGGGTCTCATCACACCTTGCCTATCCAGCAATCAAGTTTTCATGCTGAATGTGGTTGTTGTATAACCCTCGGGGTTCATCTTCCAAATCTTACCACTCTCCAAATTTTCGAATGTCCCCATCCCAGCACCATAGCATCGAGATTAGCAGCTTGGCGTTTAGAATCATAGTTGATTGGTATAATGCTCGGCGTATATGAGCACTGTA
This sequence comes from Xestia ashworthii, assembly GCA_950022955.1. Classification (NCBI taxonomy): domain Eukaryota; kingdom Metazoa; phylum Arthropoda; class Insecta; order Lepidoptera; family Noctuidae; genus Xestia; species Xestia ashworthii. The sequence goes on along the minus strand of OX465570.1, from coordinate 10,901,824 downwards.
TCTGATAAGGGGAGTTTTTCAATTCGTACGGCGATTCCACTTGGACCAACGCTATATCTATATACGCCCATTTATCTATCTTATCGAAATCAAATTCGTAGGCTGAAAATAAAAATAAATGCTTACACCTTATGGATCGGAATAGTAAAAAAAAAATCGATCATTAGAAATTTCTGAGCGCGTCAGATTAAGGCTAATGCTCCAGGGTAGCCCGCGAAATACAAATTTGTCAACGTTTTTAGAAATTTGCCGGGCAGTGCCAAATTGTTCGCTGATGAAAACACCGTTCACGGCTGCAAGACAAATGCAGTCACAGAATTATAATCATGAAAATCATTAACACAAACCTCAAAGTTGAAAAAGTCGAGGAAAGACTTTGACCGTGAAAACTTCGTTCCTCGACTTTCATGAACTTGGAGGGCTGCACCGATGATTCTGATGACTACAAATTGTGCAACCACATACGCCCCACAGCCGCGAACGGTACTTCCACCAACATGTAACTCAGCACTGGCCCGCAAATTGCAAAAAACCCAAGAAAATTTGAATTTCAGGCCACCCTGACGCTTTCACCTTAAGGGTGAGTTAAGTACATGCTGCGGCTGCAAGCGGCAAATGTTTTTTCTTGCACGGCCGGTGGACCACCGGAGGAACAGGCTCATGAATGGCATAGCGGAATTTTCAAGGAAACGAAAACATGTGTGTCTAGAAGCATGACAGTTTGCACAAAGATTTTATAAATTACGTAAATGTGCCCCAAGAAGGGACTTTTAGAAATTTATCCCCTGAGGGGTTAAAATAGGGCTTGATAGTTTGTATGAAACTTCGTACTACAATAGACCAGACATCACGTTAGTAGACAAACGTAACAAAACCGCACAAATAATTGACATCGCCGTACCAAACACGTTCGATTTACAAAAAACAATAATATTGTTTTTTGTAAATCGTATATTATCTGAAAAACTTTCAAAATATACAGATCTTAAAATTGAAATCAGCCGAATGTGGTGTCTGAGCAATGTCGCCATAGTCCCTATTGTGTTATTAACAACAGGAGTTATTCCTAAGCAACTCCACCAGTCTTTAAAAACACTTGAATTACCACCATACACATACCAAAGTCTTCAGAAAGCCGCAATCCTTAATACATGCAGAATTGACAGTGTTTTTTTGCAAATTGAAAATGAATCTGTAGTCACCACCACAAATACAGAACCTCACACACACACACACACACACATAGAAACTCATCATCGCAAAATTCCATCATATTATCATCCCATCACATCACCACTTTCTCGGGGTGGTACTTGGCTTCGGCCCTTACTAGTCCATAAATCCGGCAATAAAGCTGAGATACGTAAAATAATACAAACAAATAATAATAATAATTTATTAAGGTTCATAAAGTTTTGTAGTACATGCGGGATTTACAAAGTATGCATTTATAATTACATGTAGTAGGTACAACAATTGCTGGGTGAATCTCTTCTCTCCTAGCTAGATTGATGAGCAATCTGTATTTAGGGGAGACAATTTCGACTCCATAATTGAGTATCACAATAATCATGTCTTATACTTTCGGCGCTTATAATATTAACAAAACAAAAAAAAAACTAAACCTTAAAATTAAATAAAACAAATTATATTGATGAGTGCTGGTGTGGTAAGTCGAGTGAGTATGTGCTTCTGTATGTGTATGAGTGAGGTGTGTGTGTGTGAATTTGAAATCAAAATCAAAGTACTGTTCAGTCTCGTCGTAGGTTCGTAGGTTCTCGTTTAGGAGGAATGTACGGAGGGCAAGTTTGCATTTGCTGTGTGGTAAATTGTAGATGTATAAGGTCGCGTTAATTTTATTGTACAAGCACGGGCCAAGATAGTAGAATAATCTCTTTGTGTATTTAAACTGAGTTTGTGGAACAGTACATACATATCATATCTTTCGGTCGTTTGATAATATTAATAAGAGGGGTTTTTAAATGTTGCAGAAGAATAGTTTGCAGAATGAAATGCTGCCTTATGTTGAGGACCCCACATTTTTTGTAAAGTCCTGAGGTTGGAAAAAGTATTGGTCGAAATGTTGCAACCTTCAATATAGCCCTGTGAGACACTTCTAAAGGTTTAAGGGCAGTTTTTGTGGCGCCACCCCAACAGCTAATACAATAAGTGATTATTAATTGGCGTAAGGCGTAATAAAAATTGCAAATAACAGACTGATTGGCGACGTGTCGAAGGGTTTTAAAAATATATATAAGTTTTCTAACCCTGCCTGTTACCAAATTAAGATGAGTTTTATAATTCAGGTATCTATCTAAAGTTATACCTAGGTACTTGATATTATCAACAGTGGTAATAGATGAACATTGACATATGTGTAAATGTGTACTGTTACAGGAGTGAGCCTTTATAGTGATAGGATTATCAGGTTGTGAAGTCGGTGAAATAGAGAACGTCATCAATTTTGTCTTGGATGTGTTAAGCGTTAGAGCGTGGGATCGAACCCAGTAAAAGGCAGAACTAAAACCAGATTGTGCAATAATCTGCAGTTCCGACCACGATTTAGCGAAAAAGCTAAGAGCTGTATCATCAGCAAAAGACAAAATTTTTACATTTATGTTGAGATTGCAGAGGTCATATTTTAAAAAGATAAGAAACAGCGTCAGACCAAGTATAATACACTGCGGCACGCCGTAGCAAATCGGCATCTCGTCGCTAAAGTAGTCACCAATTTTCACCATTTGCAACTTATTTGTCAGGTAGCTTTTAAAGAATTCAAGCTGTAGTCCTCTGACGCCTGCTCTTTCAAGTTTAAGTAAAAGGGTAGGGATCGGAACGGTGTCGAAGGCTTTAGCGAGATCAAGAAATACAGTAAGCACCTTCTTGCGACTTATGTTTTTTTCTACTATGAAGTTCGTTAGTTCACGAATTGCATCACAGGTCGACTTGTTCTTCCGGAACCCAAACTGCTGAGAAGAATACAAATTATTCTTTTAAAAAAATCTACCAATCTTTTATTAATTAGGCGCTCAAGTAACTTTGAGAGGGCAGGCAGTACCGCTATAGGGCGATAGTTAGTGAACGAGTTTCCATCGCCACCCTTAAAGAGAGGGTGCATAATAGCCTTTTTTTAAAGCTGATGGAAAGATAGCAGTCTCAAAACAGTGGTTAAATATGTATGTGTTTAAAACTGACGCCAGAATATTGCAGTATCTCTTAAGGACCACAGGAGAAATACCATCCCACATCCCATCCTGTGGCAGCAAAGGATCTAAGGGACTCAATTACAGATTTAATCTCATCAATATCCGTGCGATCTAATACAAATGACGATGAAGAAAAGTTAGAATGGGAGCAAGGTAAAATCGGTAAAGTGTGGTCGTTGATAATATTATCAGCAAGTTTTCTACCAATATCAGTAAAAATCTTGTTTAGGCTGAATAGGAGTGTCCGAGTGTGAAAGTAGTAGTGTAGATGCATATTGTTGTTTTTGTGTGCTTGTGATTCGTTTTAGTTTCCCAAAGAACTTTTGTGTTATTTCCAGCTTTATCAAGCTGATGGGTGTCGAATTGTCTTTAGACTTTTTTTATTATTTTGTTGCAGAAGTTTCTGTATCGTTTATAGGAAATTTTAAGCGTGATATTATAAGGTGAATGTTTTAATCTTTTGTGTAGCAAGTTTCTGTGTCTCATAAACCGCAGCAAACCCGGACTGATCCAAGGTTTGAGGATCTTCTTGTTAGATGGTATCTTTTTGGTGGAAGAGTTTTCCGAAATTGCGTTAGTCATGACACCAACCAAAGCATCAGTAGCAACATTGCAGTCCGACATGGAGTAGATGGGTGTAAAGTCTAGTGCCGCCATAGTCCTATCAATGGCGACAAAATCAATTTTAGTGACGGATCTAATAATATTACCATGTGATTTTTACTGGAAATGCACAGCAAGGAAGAACAATGATCAGTAAGAGTCGTATCGAAGACTAGTGAGACAGATGACCTCGTGGTTTATTAAAAATAATGAAATGAAAAAATGGTCCGAGCAGTTGTTTCCTCTGGTTGGAAGAGTATGGGCAGGAAGAAATCCGTGGAATGCAAGAGTGTCGAAGGAATCATGGGAGCGAGCGTCAAGTTACATCGGTTTTTTTTGTCGATATTAATGTCACCAGTTATAGCTGCAGTAGTGACATTAGAAAAGGTGGAAATTAAGTCATCGAGAGAGGATATAAAATTATCAATGTTGCTTATCGACGGCGATAAGTAAATGCACATAATGGCAATTTGAGACCCCATCCTGTTCGATAATCCGGTGGCGAAACTACCAAAGCAAAGTTCCTCACAGGTGACAGTAAGGTTGGACCTGACATAGACCACAACACCATAATTTTGATTTAAGTTCTTGTCAGTGCTGTACTTAATGAAGTTTTTGATGTCAGGGATGTGGTGATTACTCGAACATAATAACCAGCACTCGGTCAAGACCAAAATGTCACAATCCACCAAGAGGCGTTGTAGTAGTGTTTGTAGACTAAGAAAATTACAGTTGATCGATCTAATGTTCTGTGTAAGGATTTTTAGATAATGTTTTGGATGTTTAATAAATATTTTAGACTGCTCCGGGGCGCGTGTGTGTAAATCTGATGTAGAAAAATTGACAACAGTGCCCATTTGCGTTGTCAAGCATTATTTCAGGTAAGAACATGGGTCATATGTTGCCTATAAAAACTGGAAAACAGATTTGAATAAATCACGTAAGGAGCATGATGTATGAAATGTGAGCGTGTACTGAAGTGTATGGACTGATGTCTAAATTGAGCATTGTGTGGAAATGTTTATGTGCACCACGAGTTACCATTTTCAAAAAATAAGAGAAACAAAGTATAGCTACTAATTTTAAAAGGCAATGACAAACGTAAAAGTATCTCAAAAAATAAATAACAATTTGATCTTACTAAACAAATTAGTCATGTATTATGTGATTGTGACATTTGCAATAGTTGTTGTTCATTTTTAATTATTACGTACTTGACCATCGACGGTTTTCTTTTCGACACGTCCATTTGATGTCCAACAAAATGCAAATCTATTCAATTGGCGAAGTTTCTAGCTTCGTAGAATAGTTTTTTAGTAAGCGGTGTAAGCTGCTCAGCAATATAGATAGGGGCCTTAGGTCCATCCAAGCCTAGGTGAGTAGAATTGATTTTATCCCTAGAGTGGTTGGTATTAAACTGTTAGGAAGCTAGCAAAAAGTTACTTTTCTGTAGTGTTTTTGTAAATTCTATGGTGATGTTGGATGTTTTGCTTTCTTTTTCAGACAGTAGTCTTGAAACGTCCCGGATGTCTGCGGGTTGTATGTTGGCTTCCAATTGCTTAGACAGATTTTGAACATAGGTGCATAGAGTGTTTTTAGTTTCTTTCTGACACTTTGGAACATTACGAACCTCGATGCAGGTCTTAATACAGTTACGATATATTTTGTCAAGTCTTTCTTCAAGTGTAACCAGCTTCCTGGCCATAGATCTTCGTTCAATTTCTACGCTAGCAATTTTAGTCTCCAAAGATATTATTATTAATTGATCTGAAACGGCTGTCATTGATTTCTCGATTTCTTGATTGGTCAATGCTTGAATAATGAGATTTAATTTCCAAGATATGCTCCTCAAATTTTTCCATACGGGTATTCTGTGAACTAATTAATTCATTTATCGAATCCTTGAGATCAGATTCGATGTAATTTTTCAGGCCCAGAAATTTGTCCTCAAAGCGATCCATATTGCTACCAATGTTCACCGGCCGACGGCGTTTATTGCCTCTCTGAGTGACGTGACTTAAGTTCAAAGATAAGCCTTCTTCCTGGCATAGCTTTCGGACATCAGACTCGGAGCGAGAAGGTGTAGTTTGAAGAGAAAAAGACTGAGGCGGCGTTTTATACATCTTTGTTCGTAATATAAAGAACAATTTCTTGAAAAAAAAATTAACTATCTGATGATTTACTTGCGGTTTGATTACACTTCAGTTAAGGGGCCGGCGGAGCATGCGTATTTCATACAAACGTAATACCAACATTATTTGTAAATCAAACATGTTCATAAGGTAGTGTGTATTTATTTCGATTGGATTACATAATATCTATGTTCCCAAATATATTTTTTGAGAGGAAAATGATATGAAGACGAGATATGAGGAATTTAAAATTTCTATAGAAAACTTATTTTTATTATAACTCTTGTTAAAATCAGTGTCCAATCGACATATATATTTGGGAACCTAGATATTCTGTAATTCAATCGAAATATATACACACAACCTTAGGAATATGTTTAATTTCCAAATTATTTTGGTATTACGTTTGTATGAAATACGCATGCTCCGCAGGCGTCTTAAGAAAGTGTTTTTAAAACATGAAAACCATACAAAAAGATTAACGTAGGGCCGAGTTCGAAATTGCGCCTAGGATTTCGAAAAATTAGTGTATACTGACGTCATCCAAGGAAGGTTTGTCCAATAGTTCATAATTATAGACCCAGCTTCTTCAGCTGTGCTAATCGATCAGTCAGTAACAATTTAGAGAAAACATTTAATAATCAAAAGTTTTTAGCTGGAACTATAGCTAAAATTAAGATAAGCAAATATTTTATAACAATTACGATTTTACCAATTTAATGGTGTCAATTCTGTTGTGCACCAACTAAACTTAATTTAGGCTATTGCTATCTTTTACTAAAAGGCAGTGCGAGAAAAGGATGGCTGTAGCTATGAACTAAGTTAGAGATGTCAAACTAGTTTATGCCTTGAGCGTCACCGTGTTTTTAGTCGACATGTTTTTACGTCCACCCTTCATTTGCATGGAAATATAAGTTCCAATTAAATTTGACAGCTTTAAATTACGTTCGTCTCTTTCTCGTTTTATTAGAGAGAAAAAGATGGTAATAGCCTAAATTAACTAAAACCTTTTTAATTAAGTATTAAAGTACAATGAAATTGCGAAGCTTACAAGTCGCCACTAGCTTACAAAAGGCGGGCTGTCATCACAGTGTCAACTGTCACTGTCGCAACAAAATATATTATCTAAATTTCTTTAAAAAAACAGACACTTATTTACAAAAAAAATATTGTGAAAGTCATTATCCATAGCTATTACACTATATAATACAAGATAAAAGTGACGCTATAGGGAAAGTACAGGAACTGTAGGTGGCAGCACTAAATCGACTAAAGAGACACTACGCAGACAGTAAAGGAAACTTATCAGACCTGTCATCTTGTTTTCAAAAATATAAACAAGCTTCATATAATAAGTATGTATTTACAAACAAAAAGTATACATGTAGTAGATCAACTGTCTGGTAACCACGACACAAGCCTTGCTTAGTGTGGCACTAGATGGTGCTGTGTGTAATGTCCAGCAATATTTATTTATTTATTATATTAATTTTGAATATGATAAAACTCGTAAAATATGGGTTCCGGTCTATCAATAATGATCGTCAGCGTGGTCAACATATGTCAAAAGGTCAAAATCTCTTCGAGGCCGGCCATATAATGAAGAGATAATAGTATATTTTATAACGAGGGACTAAACGAAGCCACTTATACCTGAGGTGGTTTAGGTAAAGCGATAAGAGGAGGAAGCGAACAATTTAGAGAAAACATTTAATAATCAAAAGTTTTTAGCTGGAACTATAGCTAAAATTAAGATAAGCAAATATTTTATAACAATTACGATTTTACCAATTTAATGGTGTCAATTCTGTTGTGCACCAACTAAACTTAATTTAGGCTATTGCTATCTTTTACTAAAAGGCAGTGCGAGAAAAGGATGGCTGTAGCTATGAACTAAGTTAGAGATGTCAAACTAGTTTATGCCTTGAGCGTCACCGTGTTTTTAGTCGACATGTTTTTACGTCCACCCTTCATTTGCATGGAAATATAAGTTCCAATTAAATTTGACAGCTTTAAATTACGTTCGTCTCTTTCTCGTTTTATTAGAGAGAAAAAGATGGTAATAGCCTAAATTAAGTTTACTTCGCGCACAACAGAATCGACACCATTATCGCACTCTTCCCACTATGATTTGTTTGTATGGCAACATTCCACCATGTTGTGGTGTTTCATGGCATGCTATCACAATTTTTGCGGACAAAGCCGCGGACGAAGTGCTAGCATAATATGTCTTCCAATTTTATTTAAACACGATGTTGATAACGTAGTTAGTTGCACACTGATGTTCTTTGTTAACCATTTATAGTGTGTAATTGTTTTATCCTTAACAAATAAAATTAATAAATGAATGCATACGTACCAACAGGGACGCATGTAAACACAACTCTCTTCTTCAGTGCTTTGGTACAAGCATCTTTGTCTAATTCTGTGTCATTGACGTATTTCGTGTAGCCCGCAATTGCGTACATGAACTGGACATCTTCTACGCAAGCTGCAGATGTGATTATAAAACTCCTGCTGACCAATGCACCACCACACAGCCAAGAGTCATACCGTCTCTCTGACTCGTTAGCTTTGACTAAGTACACCTGCAGATAATTATACAGAAAATGTTTTGATAAAAAGAAATTTTGCACATCTGAATTATTAACAGTAGCAATCTTACTTTGGTGTCAATTCAATGGTATCTTTGTCAATTATGCATGCGTATTAAAATAATGAGACTAGAATAAAAAAGCAAAACAATAATTATGAAATTATTTTCCAAAACATCGGTAGTCAACTAAACTGTGCTTTCGTTCTGACCTAGCGGCAACTGTCATCAAGTTGCTACCAACTACCATTGGCGACCGTGGCTCCACCTAGCCCGAGGGCATCGTACCTTACGTTTACCGATTTGCGGTCTTCACTCAAGAATACGTCTGGGGTAGACGGTAGTCAATTCAACGGCTAAAATGGTCGCTTTTATTGCAAGCACAAAAAACTTTTTCTAATCAAGTCATTTTGCGCATAATCTATGAAAAGAATAAACTTTAAAGGCTTTCATCGGAGGGTAACGGATCTTTTATCGAGTGACACTATCAAATATGTTCTGTTAGTCTTCAGGGTTCTTGAAGGAGAAGACTCAAAGACTGTTTAACTAAAACCTTTTTAATTAAGTATTAAAGTACAATGAAATTGCGAAGCTTACAAGTCGCCACTAGCTTACAAAAGGCGGGCTGTCATCACAGTGTCAACTGTCACTGTCGCAACAAAATATATTATCTAAATTTCTTTAAAAAAACAGACACTTATTTACAAAAAAAATATTGTGAAAGTCATTATCCATAGCTATTACACTATATAATACAAGATAAAAGTGACGCTATAGGGAAAGTACAGGAACTGTAGGTGGCAGCACTAAATCGACTAAAGAGACACTACGCAGACAGTAAAGGAAACTTATCAGACCTGTCATCTTGTTTTCAAAAATATAAACAAGCTTCATATAATAAGTATGTATTTACAAACAAAAAGTATACATGTAGTAGATCAACTGTCTGGTAACCACGACACAAGCCTTGCTTAGTGTGGCACTAGATGGTGCTGTGTGTAATGTCCAGCAATATTTATTTATTTATTATATTAATTTTGAATATGATAAAACTCGTAAAATATGGGTTCCGGTCTATCAATAATGATCGTCAGCGTGGTCAACATATGTCAAAAGGTCAAAATCTCTTCGAGGCCGGCCATATAATGAAGAGATAATAGTATATTTTATAACGAGGGACTAAACGAAGCCACTTATACCTGAGGTGGTTTAGGTAAAGCGATAAGAGGAGGAAGCGAGGGTATTAAATTGGCGTTTAGTCTCGAGGTGAAACTGTACTTTTCACTTCGAGTGCGAGAAACCGAACAAATTTACACTCGACAAAAATTCTGAACTGAGCGGTAAGTTTCTTCTTATATCAGGTCAGTCAGAGATTAACAATTTAAAACACAACACAAACTCTCAACATTTTCGCAATGAAGATGATCCACACTCCACAGATAATTAGTACCTACATTACTGCAGCGGCTAGCAACAGAGGCATTGCACATACTTTTCAAAATCAAAGATGCACACAAACAACAATACTTTTCAATACACTTCCTCGAAAACTGGTTCTTTTCGCACTACGATTAGGTTCAAAATGCAGTGTATTTCACACCCGTGCATTTTCCATGTTTGTTCCACACATGTGCAGAAAGTAAAATTGTCACAGATAATTGATACATATACTTAGTCCAAATTGGTTCATTGCATAATTAAAAAAAAACATTCACATCTGACTATAGAGTCAGAGGTGAATGTTTTTTTTTATTTCGGAAAAGCGAGCTACGTCTTTCTATATAACATTTTTTGAATATTCAATTTATGTTTATAAATTCAATATCGGTGATAAACATGATTATTAATAACTAATATTTACTTTAAAATACAAATTAACATTTATTTGTGTTCTAAATTCAAAAACAAATTAAAATTTATTTTTTATATTAGGCTGTATAACGGCTTCACACCTTTGCCTCTCCTTGAACCTGGCGAAAGCAAAGCGCGGAAAAAAATAAAATTTAAATCATAGTTTCTTGACATTCATGACACAAATATTTTACATTATTTTATTTTATTTCTTCAAAAGTGTATTGAAAAATGTCGTTTGATACACGTGGACATTTGTTATTGCAGTTCTCGGCTCAAAAACACCCTCGCCTTACGGCTCGTGTGTTAATACCGCCTTGTACTACAATAACAAACTTTCTCCACGTGTATCAAAATGTACTATTTTCACGCGTTGAAGAGTTGATTTGTTTTTTTTGTTTTGAACAAACCTCTTCTATTTGCAAGCCAATTCGAAATTTAAATAAAACCTTTGCTAAGTTAGTCTTTTGTTACCATGTTTCAGAGTAAAAGATTGTTCCATTTTTAAATTACTTTTTACTCCCTAGGGAATAAATGTTCACTTTAATCCTGTGTGTCTTAATTTGGATGGCTAGTAAACGAGTGTGCGCACCTAGGCTTCGTGCCCAGCAATTATCAACACAATCTCAGAGGACAGCAGCTTTCAGGTACTTTCCGATACGCTGCATCTAAAGTGTGTAATAATATTCCTCCACCATTGCGGGTACTAGGCACTACACGTTTAGGACACGACTGTGGCAGTATTTGATAGCAGCGCAGCAGAAACTGGATATGGTCACAATTAATGTTTCAATCTTATAAACGCTCGTCAATTACAGACTGACTGCACCGGGTACGTACCTACTTATGCATACACGTGAGGCACACAGTACCTACGTACTATGTTTTTTTCTCTTTTTTGTAAGTTTTTGAATATTATTGTGTGTGTGTTTAATGTACTGACGTCAACTAAATATTTTTTCTTTCTTTCTTTCTATTAAAAAAAAATACTACATATTTACGGTTACCGGTTACGGGTACATGTGCTGTAAGAAATTGTTTTATGCCAGATTTTAAGATTCTATGTTGTTTGAGTCATAAATGACCGTATCTTTTTTTTCGATTTTTTCTCAGCTTCCCTCTGTTTCAATGATTTTTTATTTCAACTCGATAAATTCGCGCGTTCCCGCGATAAAGGGACTTGACAGAAAGATGGACAACAAAGAGATCCTATAAAGGTTTTCACTTTTCCTTTTGAGTTACGGAACCTTACCTACGTAATGTGCAATTCTCTTTTTTTGTAAGTTTTTGAATATTATTGTCATCATCAAGGGACTGTTTAAATGATTTTTTATTTCAACTCGATGAATTCACGCGTTCCCGAGATAAAGGGACTTGGCAGAGAGACAAACAACAAAGTGATCCTATAAAGGTATTATTTTTTTTCCTTTTGAGGTGCGGAACCCTAAAAGACTTAAACTTACCATGTAGGATTTTTCTGTAGATACTTCTGTACCGTTTATTATTCTTCTTTCGCAATGAGAACCTAAAAAATAAATAAAAAACTTAGTCTGCTTAACATTCTGAGCTTACGAACCGGGACAAGACCACCAAACGAATTGCATCCTTTGTTGAAGTGCAATTCGTTTGGTGTTTGAAGTGCAATCCTTTGACACATTTTATTCTCATTACGATTTTACTAGCCCTATGGCCCCTTTTCAGACTTATGTCCTATGTAATCACGGTTGAAAATTGGTCGACCGCCACACAGTGGGCTGAAATTGAAGTTTCATAGACATTTTCATTAAATTTTTTGAGTGGCTGTTTTTTTGTATGTATATGCTTCGGAAGACTAAGTACATGCTTATAAACATAAAATTTTCGGAAAAAGATTGCAAACGGCCCACAAAGATTTTTTTTTTTGAAAATTTTGTATGGAGTTGACATTAAAATCGGCGATAACTCAGCTAGTCCACGGTTGCGCCTTATTTCCTCGTAGGTGATTAAACTACAGTTTATTTAGGATTTTTGGTGTACTATTTAACCCCCGCACTGCTACGATTTATTTTTAAAAAATCCTTAAAGGTTTTTTTTTGTACTATGTTTCGATCTTATGTAAAGGATAACATAATATGAAATACCTAAGTCACGTCTAAATTATAATTTACTGTTCTCTCTCTGTGAAAGTAGGCCTGTGTCACGTTTATATTTGTATACTAAGTTCTTATTTAAAATAAAGATTTAAATTAAGGCTGCTGGCGAATAAAAAGAATCTAACCATAGAAATGCTAACAAAAACTATAAACTGTTTGAATATATCATTAAATAAACTATTATCTTAAAATGCAAACAAAAATATAGACTATTTGAATATGTCTTACAATAAAATTATATCTTGATTATCACATTTAATTATCAATGAAAAAAGTAAAAAAAAAGATCTAAGGAAAGTACTTATTACTATAAATTAAAAGATGACGATAAAGAATACTAAAATGATAACAATAAGAATTAAATAATGTATAAAGCACTTAATTGTCTACTCCGAGTCATCATCGCTACAGTAGAATCAGAATCTGACGATTCAGGATCCAAATTAGTGATATCGCAGAACTCTACTTGATTGTCTCGTTCTTGAACATTTAGCAAACCCCATACTTCATCAAACAAGGTTTTTTTCTTCTTTGTATACATAGTAAGCCTTGTCGCTGAAATAAGTGGATCTGAATAAAGGAGAAGGAAATCGAAAATGTCCTCGTTCGAACATACTTTGCTCTTTTTGCGGGAATGGTGCTCTCTTAGTCTTCTGAAATCTTTATTGTGAGCCTCCGATGCCACTTCAGAAAGACTCCCAAAAGGTACGATGGCGTTATGAGCTATAATCTATGTTCCATGTATTAATGTCGTGTTCACAGTAACAGGCATATTATACCAATCATATATTGACACGAACCTCTCAGCAGTTTACCATATATACTCCTTGAACTTTTCTACCTTTAGAATGTTCACGTGATGTTATGATCTGTAAAATTACAGCGAACCTGAGGATAAGTTCTATATCCAGCCCCGTTATTTCAGCAGTTTTATCGAGGAATTCAAACTTCTTCATCTTCTCTTCTTCTGGCTGTGTTTCCGTTGTTGGTTGTTCCGTGACCTTGTTTTACCACTTCATTAAGCAGATTTAGATCCTCTTTAAACCGGTTTTGAATCATCTTCTGTCGCTGCTTCATCAATTCTTGGTCAGCACCTCCAGCAGCGCTCTTCTTGAAATCTAATCTGTTTGCAATATGCAAGAGGCACTGCATCATATTTATGCGCGCATGAAGTGGAGAAAGTCCAAGTTCCGTCATATTCTCTGGAATCGGCTTGACTTTCACTTCTGTCAACTTATTCATCTCAGATGGCTTCGTTAAACAAAGATAGCATGTTGCTGAAGATTTCGCATCTGAAAGATATGTGCAATTGTGCATATCTTACCATCAACCATAGTTAAATAAGCTTGTGGTCAATTGTATTGCTTTCGCAAACAGATGGTCTTAGAGTTTATATAAAATAATTTTTTTTTTGGGCCGTTTGCAATCTTTTTACGTAAATTTTATGTTTATTAGCATGTACTTAGTCTTCCAAAGCACATCCATGCAAAAAAACAGCCACTCAAAAAATTTTATGAAATGTCCAGGAAAGTTTAATTTCAGCCCACTGTGCGCCAGTGAAGTAACTAATATACTCATATTAGTATGGACACCTGCTTTCAGACCAGCTTAGTGAAATCTAGCTTCCCTCGAGGCCACTGAACCCCAGAGTTTAATATTATGTTCACTGTCTAACTAATAACAGCCACTCGGGGTCGATCTTTATGTTAAACCGTGTTTGCCTAGGTTGGTCTGTGGATGGGTGACCTCCAATTAAATACCGGGGTTCTTACGCGCCTCGGAAAGGACGTTAAGCCCTTGGTTCCGGCTGTCATTTGCAGATCTTTGACAGTCGTTACAGGTAGTCAGCGGCCCAAAAAGTGCCGACTGGGTTGTGAAGGTCAGATAAGCATTCGCTCCATGTAAAATACAGGTATCCAGCTGCATCCAGTTAGACTGGAACCGACCCCAACATAGTTGCGAAAAGGCTAAGCAGGTGATGATGATGTTCACTGTCCGCGAAGTAGACACAATCGCAGTGGACCACGAGGTCATATTTGGACAGGTAAAATATGAAGTTGTAATATCCAATCGTTGCTTCCACTTTCTATAACTTACCCATTTTATAACTTTCATTTTAGTTATACTAGTTTTATACTAATGAATTCAATAACTTACCCTGTAAAATTGTTAATACAATCAATGTATAGAAATGTATGGTATGTAAAATTATTAATATAATAAACACGAAATCGAACTTTATTAAAACCATTTTTAAATCTAGCGTTGATCATTAAACATTTTCAACTCTTAAATTTTCAATTTGACGGTTTGCAACAGAGTTATGGAAATTACAAATTAATAATATTTTTAATGTGTTTCCTTTTTCTGTTTGTATTGCATGTGGCTGATGCTGATTGGACTCGCTTGATGGTGTAAATGTTGTTAATAAATTGCACATAGTGTTCACATATCATGCTTGTATTGACATCGACAATCAATAAGCATGACGATAGTATCAATAAACTGCAAATCTCGTCCATCACATATATTATTGGAAAACAATATTTTATTCTTAGGGATTACCATAGATTCAAAATTGCAGTGGGGCGCGCACATTAGAACTCTTTCGGGTAGGTTAAGCTCAGCTACATAATTATGCAGTTAGGAAAAAGGCAGTTAATGGATGTAGCCACAGCTAGGTTAGTTTACTATGCTTATTTCCACAGTATTATGTCTTACGGCATCCTGCTGTTGGGATCAGTAGCAGACGTTGACTCCATTTTATACTACAAAAGAGGGCAGTCCGCGCGATCTATAAAATGGGTCCTCGCGAGTCACTCAGAGAAAAATTCAAAGAGATCGATACACTAACTCTGCCTTCACTTTATATCTTTGAATGCAAAAATCCAGAGCTTTTCAAAATTAGAAGCGACTTCCACAATCAAAATACACGCAGTAAACATGAAATTGTAATACCTAAATTCAGATTAACAAAAACTAGCAAGTCTTTTATTATAAACAGTATACGCTTTTATAACAAGTTACCAAAGTCAGTTATAAAACTGACCGATGGAAAGTTCAAAACTCAGGCTCAGGTATTGTAAACGTGTCCTTATGAAAAAAGCATATTACAAAATCAAGGACTACGTTGACGACAAAGAAGTTTGGCTATGATTCCTTTTGCGCATGCGGCTTCCCTGGTAGCTCATAAACGGCACAGATTTGTGGATGTCTCTAACTATTTTCAATCTCATTATTCTTTTTCTTTTGATTCAGATTATTACAGTAGTTTTCAAATCATTTTTTTCTCATATTTTGCTCAGAATAGTTACAGCACTGATGACAATATTTGTGTCACTTGTTTAATTTAGTTCTTTAATTAAATATTCTTTTTTTAGGGTTCCGTAGCCAAATGGCAAAAAACGGAACCCTTATAGTTTCGCCATGTCTGTCTGTCTGTCTGTCCGCGGATAATCTCAGTGACCGTTAGCACCAGAAAGCTGAAATTTGGTACCAATATGTATATCAATCATGCCGACAAAGTGCAAAAATAAAAATTTAAAAAAACATTTTTATTAGGGTACCTCCCCCAGACGTAAAGTGGGGAGCGATTTTTTTTTTAATTTTGACCCTGACGTGTGATATATTGTTGGATAGGTATTTAAAAATGAATAGGGGTTTTCTAAAATCATTTTTTGATAATATTAATATTTTAGGAAATAATCGCTCCGAAAGTCAAAAACAATGTGTCCCCCCCCCTCTAACTTTTGAACCATAAGTTTAAAAAATATGAAAAAAATCACAGAAGTAGACCTTTATATGAACTTTCTAGGAAAATTATTTTCAACTTGATGAGTTGAATAGTTTTTGAGTTATATAGCACTTTTTCAAAAAAACGCAAATGATAACTTTGTTTTTCATACAAATACTATGAAAAACAAAGTTATTTTTGCTGACGAAAAATGTTGGTATTTTTAATGGTCTGGGAAGCTACGGAACCCTACAGTGAGCGTGGCCCGACACGCTCTTGGCCGGTTTTTTTAATTTACTTACATTTGTGCAGATGCTTTTTTACCTATTATTTGTGAATGAGTGAACATTGTAGTCCTTCTAGATTCCCGGATGCTGTTTAACTTTTGTTAAATATTCCTTTTGTTTTACATTTTTTGTATAGCAAGCAACGACCTATTGTCGGGCCTACGCTGTTCCCCCATACTTTAGTACTAATGCTGTAATGAAACATAAAAATATTGTAATACCAAATGATTTGAAAAGAGTAACCATGGAGTTTCTTGCCGGTTCTTCTCCATGGAATCGACCAACGCGAACCGTGTACCTTTTTCGACGTTTTATAACTGCCCGTCTAGGCCTATGTGAAATAAAATATTTTGATTTTGATTTTTTTGATTTTGAATACTTTAATAAATCAATGAAGCGGTAGTGGCTCATGGCATCAGAACGCACTAAAAATATACCAAGGCGTGACGTATTGAGAGTATTAAAAGCGTCGTATCTTTGTAAAATTTATTTATTTTTATACACACAAAATACTTAATAGGACATTACATTAAGAAAGAGCACAAAGGTACTGCTTATTTCATAAGAAAGCTCTTTCAGCAGACCTGCGACAGGAAAGTTGGATTAGAAATGTAGACACAATGTGCAGGAAAGACAAAACAGGAAAATTTAAATTAAAACCCCGTTATAAAAATATAGCTAATTATAATAAACATACATACTTACATATAAAATTTGGTTTACGTAACAAAAGAAACAAATACTTAATATTAAATTTAAAATTTAAAAAAACCCACGTTGTAAAACTTTTTTGTGCCTGGCAGTAGATTTGATCAAAAATTGTTTTAAATTAAATAAGCAAGTCGGCCACAGGTGCCTCGACCACTGGGGGCCTAAGCCACACAATGTACTAAAAGTTAAATAGAAAAAAATCCTAACCAGGAAAATGTTATGTCTTATTAATACGTCTACCAGTACTGCTGAGCGTGCCCGCCTGCTGGCTGTGAGTGGGAGTCGGGCCTCTGTTTTCAGGCACTACCGTCACCTAATATAGGAACTTTTTTAGGTGACACCTTCCGGACCACCACCTGATGTTTGCGTTTGGGTGCTCCCCGTGAGGCTCCACACCGCTGTCAATGTGGTGCAGTAGTCGACTGCTTCGGACACCATGGCCTTTCTTGAGTTTGCGTTTATTTGGTGTGTGAAGGCGCGGTTATAGGGCTAAAGTCCGGTCGCGAAGCAGGAAAAATTTCGTACAATGACCTGTTATTACCTCTCTCTGTCACTCCCGCGTAAATATAATGTGTATCGCTCGCACAGATGCAATGGCCGCCGTCCTCAGGGATTGTAAACCTTTTGAGATTATTAAGATCATTTCACTTTTTCTCTTTTTTTTTCTCACTATTCACTTACATGAGAATATTAATACTAGACACTTAAAAAGAACAAAAAGTTGGGATATTACAAAAAAAAATTGACGTCGATTTTATAAATATTTTGAAGGTGCATTACATTTTGTCAGGGGGAACATGGTTGCGCGTAGGTTTGCTCGCTGCTCGAGGGAAGTTAAGATAACTCTTTTCAAGGCGTATTGTCAGTCTTTTTACTCGAGCAGTTTGTGTGTAAATTACACTCAGCGGGCTGCTGATGCTCTGCGTGTCCAATATAACAACATTGTAGTGCGTCTGGTATGTTTGCGGAGGCGCGTACGGACGGCTTCCATGCGATTGTGCGCAAAAGGGTAGCTTCCTTGTCACAACGTGTGCGTGCCAGTGGCAACGGCATCCTGCAGATGATTGTGTCTCGCACGGACTGTCCAATCCAGAATAAATGGATGCGCATAGTTTTGGGCGCTCACTGATACAGGTCATTGCTTGTTTATGTTTTTGTCTTATAAGTACTAGGTAACACACTTTTGTTTTTGTTTTAATTTTGATGTTATTTTACTACTTAATTGATATTAATTTAATTTTATGTAATTTATGTTTTTATTTTAATGTAATTTTACTATTTCAATTTTCGATTTAATTTTATGTGATTTATGTTTTAAATGTGCTTGTATTTTATGGATTTTAATAATCTGAAATAAATGAATTAATTGCATGCAAAATTTTTGTTCGATACATGTAAACAAGTATCTGTGAAACACAAATAAACGGTTACTGGATGTGGATTTTACCTAACACAAAGTTTTACCGCCTGCACCATCTATCGCCGCCGGATGGCCACCTGAAGTTGCTGCTGATGTCGTGATTGCAAGTTACGCCAGCCAACCAGCGTTGAGCGTGTCGGCCAATCAGCGCGGAGCGTCTCTCACCAACTTCATGTGCGAAGAATTTTTCGCATGTCACGGACCACACGCGCCATCATTGTTCTCAATTATAATTTTTCCGTTCATCTGACTCGTACCTCGCCCAAAAAACCTTTGTAACAACTATTGTACCTATATTAAACGTCTATCTCAACAGCAATAAATTACTTCATTGAAGAAGAACCCTGATTCCCAAAAAACAACTGGAAGACGAGGCGGCAGCCGTCATCCTGACCCGAACATCGAAATTAAAATTGGTCCTGCAGAGCCGGATCTTCGCATCGCATCCAGGATCAGCAAGAAACGGTCAGGTCGGTAGTTCCTGTGCTTCCCATCCCATTCGGCAATTGTCTAATACAGTACTGTTATTGAAATTCCAGTTTACGTACACCGCGCCAAGTTCACATCACGTGTCGCCTATCTCCACTTTGGTTAGCAGTTGGTGTTTAAACGTGAATAACCTTTGTCTTTCATAAGTCGCTAAGATGAGTGACTGCGAGTACAGTGAAGCTGGTCATATTTCGAGCATTGGGGATCTTAAAAGGCAAAGGGGTACATTAAAAAGTCGACTAAATTTATTTGAAAAATACGTTGCCAAATATGAAAACGTTAAGATGTCTGAACTACAGCAGGCAGAACTTCTTTTACGCATGGAGACTGTCTCCAATGTTTTAATCGCGTTTACCAAGATTCAAGACAAAATCTTAAATAATAAAAAATATTAGATGACAGTGAGTTAGATAAACAACTAGAATACAGAGCATCTTTTGAGGATCAATATTTTAGTATAATGTCCATCGCAAAATGCCCAACCGATGTTGTTAAGGGGCCGGCGGAGCATGCGTGTTTCATACAAACGTAATACCAAAATTATTTGTAAATCAAACAAATTCTTAAGGGAGTGTGTATTTATTTCGATTGGATTACAAAATATCGATGTTCCCAAATATATTTTTTGAGAGGAAAATGATAAAAAGACGAGATAAGAGGAATTTAAAATTTCTATAGAAAACTTATTTTTCTTATAACTCTTGTTAAAATCAGTGTCCAATCAAAATATATATTTGGGAACCTAGATATTCTGTAATTCAATCGAAATAAATACACACTACCTTAGGAATATGTTTAATTTAGAAATTATTTTGGTATTACGTTTGTATGAAATACGCATGCTCCGCAGGCGTCTTAAAGTAAAGGAGGCGAGTGATAGCGTTAAATTAATGTTCATGCACATTTTAGTAATTTTAGTTCTATTTAATTACCGCAGATTACACTCCCCTCTTTCGACGGTTTATATGATCACTGGCTCGAGTATAAAAACACCTATTTAACTATGATTCATAAACGAAGTGATTTAGACGCAATTCAAAAGTTTCACTACTTGAAGTCGTCACTCAGTGGTTCAGCACTTCAGGCTATAAGTGCATTAGAATTCACTGCCGCCAATTATGCCCACGCATGGGAGTTGCTGGAGAATAGGTATCACAATAATCGTCTGTTAATTCGCAACCATGTGAAATCTTTGTTCGCTGCACAGTCTATTAACAAGGAATCCCCTTTGTTAATCAGAGAATTAATCAATGTAGTGTTACGTAACCTACGAGCGCTGAAATCTTTTGACGAGCCTACCGACACGTGGGATACTTTATTTATTCACATTATAGTATCGAAACTAGATTCTTCTACAGAGCGTGAGTGGGAGAATTACATTGGCTCGAAATGTACGAGGATTCATAAAACAAAACCAAAATTAGATGATTTGTTATGTTTTCTAGGTAATCGTGCCGATATATTAGATATGCTATCAAACCATACTCGAAGTACACAGGACAATAAACCTAACAATAAGTCTGATAATAAAAGGCACACGAGTGCTGCAGTACACCAATCACATAGCTATGTGTCAACGCGTAAAAACGCCGGCTCATCTGAAGCATCAAAACAGCCTTGTTTGATGTGCGGACAAAATCACCCGTTATTTATTTGTTTAAATTCCTTAAATTAGCAGTTTTGGAAAGAATAAAATCTATTGATAGTCCCAATGACCTGTGTCGCAATTGTTTACGTACGGGTCACCTAATTACCGAATGCATGTTGTAAGAAGTAGTACATGACTACTTGAAGGACAGCACTAGTGAGCTGTATAATCTATGGACAAGATATGAGAGATGGCGAATAAAGGACTGTACTGGTTGCAATTAAATAAATAGTTTTATTTTACATGGCGCTGCGGCCGAGTTCGAATAACTCGGTGGTCGAAATAATAACTCAGTGATATAATTATAAACATAATAACTCAGTGAAAGAAAATAAATCTTTGTGCAAAAATGGAAAATCTGACGCCACCATCACCGCTTGTAATGGCGGGCAACGTTAGTGAGAATTTTAAGTTATGGAAACAAAAATTTGAGTTCTATTATGAAGCGAGCGGAGCATCAACACCCAAAAAACTAACTGAACCCCAAAAGAAGTCATTGCTCCTACACTGCTTGGGAGAGGAAGCTCTGGTCATTTACAAAAATTTTGATAGTAAAGAGGGTCTGACATTTTAACAAGTGATGGACAAAATTGAAGCTCACTGTGTTCCCATGACCAATGAAACTTATTTGCGACATCAGTTCCTTAACAGAAAAATGAAGGAAGGCGAGACCTACGATAATTTTATAACCGACCTAAAGAAAATTACCAAGCAATACAATTTCAAAGACTTGAGAGATGGACTAATTAGAGATCAAATAATCACGGGCATCAGGGATAAAAGTCTTAAGGAGAGGTTGCTCAAAGAAAGCGAACTGACATTGGATAAATGTATATCATCATGCAAAGCGAGTGAGGCGGCTGCAAACCAAGTAAAGGAAATGGTTCAAGAAATTAGTGCGATAGATTTAACAGAGAAACAAGTACAGGTGGTAAAGCAAACAAAAACAAAAGGAAGGGAAGAATACAATAGGAATATTAAGAAGGAACAAACAGGAAACAAAGATGTGAATATAAGAAAATGTTACAAATGTGGTGAGCAGCATAGGAAGTTTTGCCCAGCATATGGTAGAAAATATGCAGTCTGCGGCGTCTACGGACATTATGCATCAATGTGCCGCAGAAGAAAAACAAGAAAGTGTCAGTTTTAGAGTGTGATGAAGAAGATAAAGATGAGCTTTTTGTGGGGACGCTAACAATGAGACCAGACAGAGAATGGTATGTGACACTAACATTAAATAGCACATAAAATATTAAATTTAAAATAGATACAGGTTCACAAGCTAAAATTTTAACTTTAGATATTGTAAAAAGGTTACAATTAACCTTACAGAAATGCAAAACAAAACTAAAAAATGTTGATGGTTCAGAAATTAAATACGAAGGTATTTGTGCAGGAAAACTATCAAATAGTGATAAAACTATTTATTGTCAATTTCATGTAGTCAATTTTAAGACAACATGTATCATTGGATTAGAGTCAGCAATAAAACTAGGACTAATAAACAAAGTCAATGTCAAACACTGTTTTAGGCTTTCACGGTTTAAAACTAAACCAATAATATAACCAGTAATATCGGGAGCTCAAAACAACAAATAATCACGGAAGATATCCCGTAAGTGACAATATAAGTTTAGTTAAAGTCAATGTCATTGAGAAGAACTCAGAAGTAGATATAATTGTTCAGAAGCATGAATCCTTATTTAGTGGATTAGGAAAAAATGATTTTATACATATAACATTAAATTAGTAGAAAACTCTATACCTGTTGCAGAAAGACCAAGAAAATTACCATTCAGTCTACAAGACAAAATAAACAGGAACTAGACCGACTTGAAAGTCTAGGTGTTGTGCGAAGGGTGTGTGAGCCGACTCAATAGGTATCATCTATGGTAGTGGTAAGCCAAAATGAAAATAAGGTAAGAATATGCTTAGACCCTCAGAGTTTGAATAAGGCCATAATTAGAGAAAGACTAGCCAACATTTGAGGAGCTAGTTTCTAAAATGCCTAAAGCAAAGTACTTTTCAGTTTTGGACGCTCATAAAGGATTTTATCAGATATCTTTGTCTCCAGAAAGTCAACTACTCACTACTTTTAATGCAGGTCACCTGGGACGTTATTGTTATTTGAGAATACCTTTTGGTCTTAGTTCAGCACCGGAAGTTTTTGGTAAATGCTTTTCAGACATATTTAAAGAGGTTGAAGGGGTTCAATTATATGTTGATGAAATTATAGTATTGGAAGAAAACTTAGATCAACATAATAGTAGATTAGAAACAGTTTTAAAAACAGCACAAAAAGCGGGAGTTAAATTTAATAAAAAAATGTCATTTTGGAGTCCAAGAAGTGAAATATGTTGGACACATACTAACTAATGAGGGGTTAAAACCGGATCCAGAGAAAATTAGGGCTATTTTAGATATGGGAGAACCAAAAGATAAGAAACAGTTACAAAATATATTGGGAATGATAACTTGCATAACCATATTTATACCCAATGCTTCTGACAAAACACACTCTTTTCGTGACTTGCTTAAAAAAGATTAAGCATTTATATGGGGTGATAAACAAAAACAAGACTATAAAAAACTTAAAGAATTTCTGACCTCACCAAAAGTATTGAAATTTTTCAGTCCAAACATACCTCTATAACATTGTCGGTAGATAGTAGCAGCACAGGCCTAGGGGCGGTCCTTTTACAAGAAAATATGCCTGTAGTCTATGCATCAAAGGCATTAACTGAAACTCAGACCAAATGGGCTCAAATTGAAAAAGAAATGTTGACTATATAATAGTATATGCATGTGAAAAATTTCATCAATATATTTATGGCAAGAAGATTGTAGTTGAGTCGGATCATAAACCCTTGTAACACATATTTAATAAAATATGAATTAAACTCCTATAAGGCTGCAAAGGTTAAGATTAAGATTGCAATCATATGATCTAGATATAAGATACAAACCGGGTAAAGAACTATTAGTAGCAGACGCACTATCAAGAACTTATGTTAATGATAGTATATGTAATAGTGAGATTGATAAGAAAGTAGACTTACATGTTTGTATGATTATAAATAACATGAATATTAGCAAAGAAATGTTGAGTATCTTTAGAAAAGAAACTAAATGCGACAATCAACTTAGTTTATTGTTGCAGTATGTACAAAATGGTTGGCCAACTAGTTCTGAGATACCATTAGATCTAAAATTTTATCATTCCATTAAAGATGATCTGTATGTTCAGGACAATTTAATTTTTAAAAGTACAGCACTATTAGTTCCAAAGTCACTTAGAAAACAAATGATCAATTTAATTCACTACAATCATTTAGGCTATGAAAAATGCATAAAAATGGAGTAAAAAATATTTTCTAGTGGCCATTTATTTTTAGAGAGTTAAAAGATGTGATTTATAATTGTAAAACGTGTCTGAGATTTCAAAACTCACACACACATGAAACTTTGAAGCTAAGAGAATTTCCTGATAAACCATGGCAAAGTATTGCAGCTGATATGTTTTTCTTTCAACAAAAGATATTTTTATTGATAATTGATTATTTTACCAAATATGTAGAAGTTATAGAATTAAAAGATCAGACTGCTGAAAGTCATATACAAGCTCTAAAAACTGTTTTCTCTCGTTGGAGTATTCCACAAAAATTATATATAGATGAAGGATCACAATACAACAGTATAATTTTCAAAAACTTTATTAAGTATTGGAAATTTGAACATGTCACATCAAGTCCATACTATCCGAGATCCAATGGGATGGTGGAAAGATAATAATAATAATAATAATAATAATAATAATAAATTTATTTACTCAACATACAGATTGTAGTAGGTATATATACATGGTAATAGTTATTACAGAATATGTTAGGTAGTCTACAATCGAGTGGGTGAAGCACTGTTCTCCTAGCTAGGTTACAGAATAACCTGTGTTAAGGAGAAACAGTCTCGGTCCCCTATGTTTAATGGAA
This sequence comes from Xestia ashworthii, assembly GCA_950022955.1. Lineage (NCBI taxonomy): Eukaryota > Metazoa > Arthropoda > Insecta > Lepidoptera > Noctuidae > Xestia > Xestia ashworthii. The sequence continues at coordinate 10,877,030 of OX465570.1, read as the reverse complement.
CAGTGATAATTTTACATAACATAGTATATGCGCTAATGCTACAATTTTAACGGCGGCGTTAATATTAATGAGTAAATACTAGTTTTATATTCTATACAATTCTACTTAGTAATATAAAATGTGGGTGTGGTGTGTCAGTGAATGTGTGGTATGTGTGTGTAACTGCGTGGCGTAAGTATGTGTGTATGTGAGTGTATATGCAACCGAAGAAATGCTCATCAAATAGTGAGTATTTCTTCGGTTGCATCGTATGACAGATTTTGAAGGTATTGCCGGACAGTTTTTTTACAATTATGGTGTGATAAACCGTAAATATGCATCTTCTTGCTTATTTTATTATAAAGATACGGACCTAAGTAATAAAAGAATCTCTTTGCAAATGAGGAGTGCACTTGCGGCATCATGCAGACAATATCTTTTCGTCTTTTAGTGATTTCTCTGTATGGGATATTGTGGTGCTGTAGAGCGACTGTTTTTAAAATAAAGTTTTGTCGAATGTTGAGAACTTGACAATCCTTATATAATTGATCGGTCGGGAACAAAATTGGACGAGATGTAGCTACTTTCAGTACAGCCCTATGTGCAATTTCTAATGGTTTTAAGGTGGTTTTAGCAGCACCACCCCAACATGAGATACAATATGTAATAATTGACAAACATAAAGCAAAATAAACATTACGTATAATAGTTGGATTTGTTATATTTCGAAGAATTTTAAATATGTATATAAGCTTGCGCACTCTGCCAGTCAGGAGATTTATGTGAGATTTAAAGTTCAGGTTCTTGTCCAGGATTATACCCAAGTATTTAATTTGCTCCGTAGACTTCAATAATGGGCATTGACAAGAAACCAGTGTTGGTTGGCGACATGAATGAGCTTTCAGTAATATAGGTGTTTTTGGCTGAGAGGTTGAAGAAATTGAATATGTCATGAAGTTCGTTTTGGAGGCATTTAGAGTAAGCGTATTGGCGTTAAGCCATTCTAATGCTGTGTTAAGCCCAAGCTGGGCATTATGCTCCAGATCTGACCATGAACTGCCAAAAAATGTTATAGCGGTGTCATCCGCAAATGAAATGATTTTGGCATTACCCATATTAAGGTTGCACAAATCATTGATGAAGACTAAGAAAAGTATTGGACCTAATATGCTGCCCTGTGGTACACCATAATAGATAGGAAATTCTTCGCTCTTGTTATTTTCAATCTTAACGATCTGCCTACGATTTGAGAGGTAACTTCTGAAGAGCTCCAGCTGTAAACCCCTAACCCCCATGCCCTCCAGTTTAAACAAGAGTGCGGAAACCGGGACGGTATCAAACGCTTTCGCGAGATCTAAGAAGATTGTTAGTACTTTATTCTTCTTGTTAAGATGTTCTACCACAAAGTTTAACAAGTCAACGACAGCGTTATTTGTTGATTTATTCCTGCGAAAGCCATATTGCTGTGTTGAGAGTAAATTATAATGTTCCAGGTAATATATAAGCCTTTTATTAATTAAGCGTTCTAAGACTTTGGATAAAGCACTCAAAACTGCAATAGGGCGGTAGTTGTTTGGTAAATTCCCATCACCCCCCTTGAAAATCGGATAAACTACAGCCTTTTTGAAAGCAGTCGGAAAGATTGCCGTTTTGAAGCAGAGATTAAATATGTGGCATAGAATGGGTGACAGAGTACTAGAATATCTCTTTAAGAATAGAGCTGAGATACCATCCCAACCAGTTGAGGCATTAGATCGTAGTGACATTATCGCAGTCATGATTTCATCGGAGTCAGTGTCATCAAGCACAAATGATGATTTCGAAGAAAATGTGTGTACTACGTGTTTTAATGGAGTTTGTTGGGACTGTGACTCTTGCGTTTTTATAATATCATCCGCAAGTTTTTTGCCTATATTTACGAAGAAGGAATTTACGTAATTGCAGGACTCAGTGGGAGAGGATGAGCAAGTTAATAGTTGCGTCGATGCATTATTTGGCTTAACAGTATTCGTTACTCGCTTTAATGCGTCCCAAAGTTTTTTTGGATTTTGACTTGCTTTATTCAGTTCGTCGGTATCAAATGCTCGCTTAGCTTTTTTAATAACTCTTGAACAAAAGTTTCTGTATCTCTTGTAGGTAACATTTAAAGTATCATTTTCAGGAGATTGTCTCAGTTTTCTGTGCAACGCGTCTCTATGTCTTAAACACCGCAGTAAGCCTGGAGTGATCCAAGGCTTTAAGATTTTCTTTTTTGCTGTTACTTTTTTAACTACAGTGTTCTTCGATATAGCCAGTGTCAGTGTTTCAATAAGTTTGTCTGTAGCGGTATTGGCATCTGATAATGAGAGAAGAGGGGCAAAGTCTATACTTGCAATTGTTTTATCAAGGCCCTCGTAATCAATTTTATTGATAGTTGATGCACTGTTGACAGCACCTCGCTTGGTGTCCAGGCATAACAATAATGAGCTATGGTCAGTAACTGTAGTATCATAAACAAATGTGATGGCTGATAGTTGTGTTTTCAGGAATACGTGGTCCAGGCAATTATTACCTCTAGTTGGTAGTGAATGGGTAGGTAGATAGCCGTGGAAGGCCATGCAATTTAAATATTCATGTGAGCGTGCATCAAGCGCGGAAGGCTTTATATCTAGGTTGAAATCACCTGTAATGACAACTGATTTAAAATTGCTTAGTGATGGAAGTATAGCATTAAGGGCTAAGAGAAACTTACTAATGTTGTCATTTGAGGGTGAGCGATAGATACAAACTATAGCAACATCGGTATTAAGTTTTATAATCATGGCTGAGCCAGACTGCAATAAGTCTGGCTCTTCATAGGTCACGAGAAGGTTTGACTTAACATAAACAACGACACCATCACTCTGGTTAATATGCTTAGTGGTCGAGTATGTATTATAGTTTTGTAAAATGGGAATAGTTGAATTTCCGGCGCAAGGTAGCCAGCACTCAGTTAATACTATTACGTCACAATCAAGCGAGATACGATGCAACAGTACTTGTAAGTTAGTAAAATTACGGTTAATTGATCGTATATTTTGAGAAATTATTTTTAAGTAACGGCTTGGTTTTGTTAAAAACAACTGCGTCTGTTCCGGTGTGCATGAGTGGGTTGCAGATACAGAAAACTGGTCGATCTCTTCAATTAGCTGAGAGGTGTTATTAGCCATTTGTTAAAAGTATTAATAGGGTTGTAAAGACAACGAACAATAGCAAATAAATAATGGGTTGCGATAAGAACATCATTCCATATTAAAATTGTTAAGCAGGTAGACGAATACGTATGATAATTGCAGTTATATGTGTGAGTGCGAATAATTGTTGTTTGTGTTTTATATGTGTAAAGTAAGTAGTCTGTATGTGTATAGTAATATAGGTAATCAGAAATAAGTAAGTTGATGATATTACAAATGTTAAATACATGCAGGCTTAGTCTAAAATTTTGAACAATAACACGATAAGAAAAATAAAGAAAACGGAATTTAAAAGTAAAATTAAAAGTAAAATGGTTTGATAAATTGAAAGTAAGTAGTCATGCCTGTTTGTTGGGGCCCAGCTGTTGTAGCTGGAGTTCGCTTTTAACTTGGATCGACTGACTATCCGAGTCTTTCTTCAGCATGACTCGCCCATTAGATGTCCAGCAGTAACTGTATTTGTTTAACTTTGCGTAAGTTCTAGTAGCATAGAACAGTCTTTTTGAAAAGATAAGTACAAACAATTAAGAAATTTTTAAAAAAAATGTTTACATGATAACAAAGATCCTTATATAGCATTGTTGGAATATCGCAACACACCAATAGATGATAAAACTCCATCACCTAATCAGTTATTATTAGGTAGACAAGTAAATTCACTAATACCCACAATGGTATCTAATAATGAAACAAGCTGTGAAAATGTAAGAGAACATTTATTAGATAAGAGAAATAAGTATAAATTGTATCATTATAGAAAAAATAAAGGAAAGGGAGAAGAATACTCGATCAATCAAAATGTATTTGTTAGAGACAGTAAAAATAATAATGTTAAAGGTCAGATTATAAACAAAGCCGAAAATCCAAGAGCTTACAAAATTAAATTAGAAAATGGAGAAACGGTGATTAGAAACAGATACAATATTTACAGAGGTTCTCCACATACAAAGTTTGAAGTCAGTAATAATTTAAGAAATGAAGATAGTATGCAAACACAAAAAGAAATACAAATGAAAATAATGTTATGGACAATAGTTTTAGAGTTAATGACGATGTAAATAAAAGGTCGGAGTACACTACTAGATCTGGTAGGTTAATGAACAAACCAAAATACCTTGAGGATTTTGAAGTATGTAAGTAATATAAGCAAAATAATTTTGTTAATAAAGAAAGGGAGATGTAAGAAGTAGTACATGACTACTTGAAGGACAGCACTAGTGAGCTGTATAATCTATGGAAGATATGAGAGATGGCAAATAAAGGACTGTACTGGTTGCAATTAAATAAATAGTTTTATTTTACACATGTTCGGGTCATGCAAGCAGTGCAGCGAAAAACACAATACTTTACTTCAAACTGAAACTAATAATATGGCAACCATACCGGCATCGTCAGCTGTGAGTGCTGATAAGAAAACGGTCTCGGTCGTGTCATGTGCGAATAATTAATCGATAATGCTCTTTCCGTACCGTTACCACAGGTATTGTTATCCACTGCACTAGTCGAAAGTCATGGATCGTAAAAGTAAATATCATACAGCTCGAGCGCTGATAGATAGGTAGTGGTAGCCAGTATTGCTTTATTCCAGAAAAGCTTTGTAATCGTTTAAACGTGTCGATAATACAGTCCACTATTCAAATATCAGGCGTGGAACAGTCGGTCTCACAATCGACAAAACTCTGCGATGTCAACATGCGATCTAAAACGAGTACCTTTAATATTTCTCTCAGATGTTTTGTTTTGCCGTGCATCACGACGAGTTTGCCGGCAACTCATATTCACTATGACACAATCCACATCCCGGAAAACGTATTTCTTGTGGATCTTACGTTCAACGTACCGTCAGAGATCGATTTACTGATTGGTGCGGACGTATTTTAGGATCTATTGCATGTGGATCAAATTCGATTATCCAATGTTCCATACCTCCAGAATTCGAAAGTAGGGTGGTTTATTTCAGGACCCATACATAATATAACGAACGTTACAAATATTCAGTGTAATTTTATACAGCAATCGAATAAAGATACACAACTACGTAAATTTTGGGAACTAGAAGAGCTTGTCACTGCGGGTCCTGTTCTTACCGAAGAAGATCGTAAGTGTGAAGAATTATTTGTTAGCACTACTACACGAGATAGTAGTGGTAGGTTCTCTGTGAGAATTCCTTTGAAGGAATCAGCTGATGCGCTCGGTGATCGTATGAAAACGCAAAATCTCGTTTCTTATCATTAGATCGCAAGTTAGATCGGTCTCCTTCGTACAAAAGGTTGTATAGTGACTTCATACGGGAATATATAGAACTAGGGCACATGTCTCAAATAAACGAATACGCATGGCCACAATACTTTCTCCCGCATCACGGAGTATTCCGCGAACACAGCACGACTACAAAGCTGCGTGTAGTGTTCGATGCTAGTGCCGCAACTACTTCAAATAAGTCATTTAACAATATACAGATGATAGGACCTCCTCTTCAAAACGACATTCTTTCAATTTTACTTCGTTTTAGGCATTATAAGTATGTCGCCTGCGCTGACGTGGAGAAGACGTACCGACAAGTACTAACCTGGTACACCACGATCAGCGCAACCTTCAGCTGATATTATGGCGGGAAAATGCGTCCGATGAATTATGTATATACAGACTCAATACTGTTACGTACGGAACCGCGTCGGCGCCATACCTAAGTACGCATTACTGGCGATAACGATCCCCAAGTTTTATTAAAAACATGCGAAAAAACTTCGGAGATTCTAAAATCGGCCTGCGCTTTGCGGAAGTGGACATTTAGTCATGACGTAAACACACAAGAATCAAAAGAATTAGCCATCGGGGAACATTGCCAAAATAAAACTCTCGGTTTAGGTTGGCAAAACGATTGAGATGAACTTTATTTTACCACTAACTTAAATAACTAAGCGAAGTATTATGTCGGTCATTTCGCAAATCTATGACCCACTAGCTCTTTTGTCGCCCACGGTCATTATAGCAAAAATATTGCTTCAAAGGTTGTGGCTATGTAAAATCGATTGGGATGATTCGATTCCTCATGATATCGAGTGCTTGTGGAATCGATTCCTTCAAGACTTATGCTCATTAGGCAATATTCGTGTCCCTCGTTGCGTCATGAGTGAATACAGTGCACATAATAAGTGTGAGTTACATTTTTTTACTGACGCATCACAAGTGGCGAGGACCAAGAGTAAATAACAAGCACATGGAATTTAGTTGGTTTTATTATATGACACACAGTACAGAATAATAGAAATATGACACGTAGTGTTCCTAACAAACATATTTAAAACATCCGTCATCTCTCATACCAGCCAGTCTGAATAACGCTTGCAAACTTCTTCTTAACACTCCTCCTCAAGCGTTTCCCTCTGACTCACTCTTGAACACCCATCTCCTTACGACAAAACTCATGCTTACTCTTAGGCACAGGCTTTGTCATGATGTCAGCGACCATCACATTTGTTGCGAGATATATCAATTTAATAATCTTCTTCTCTAAGGCCTCTCTAACAAAATGATACCGTAAATCGATATGCTTAGTCTGCTGATGGTGCATGGGTTTTGTGCTATAGCCATTGCTGACTGACTATCCGTGTAAACTGTGATAGCCTTTTCTTGGGTGTCCACCAGTTCCCCCAAGAACCTTCTCAAAAATATGGCATCTTTAGCAGCTTCCGATAAGCTGACATATTCAGCCTCTGCTGTTGATATGGCTATGCTCCTCCTGCCAATGTGAAAACATTTCCGCAGAGAAACCTTGCATCTCTGTACTACAGGCATCATTTGAGTACACAAGTCCCATGTTCTTAGTACCTTTAAGGTACCTGAGAATCCTCTTGGCAGCACTCCAATGAACCTCTTCATAGCAGTTGCAGAACTGACTCATGATATTTACAGCGTGAGCCACGTCTGGCCTCGTACACACAGCCAAGTACATCAGTGATCCTATCAACTCTCTGTAAGGTATTTTATCACTTGGTGTGTGTGAGCCCTCTGGCTTCTTGAAATGTTGACCAGGTACTGCAGGTGTGGCAACTGTCTTGCAATCTTTCATACCAAATCTGTGTAGAAGTTTCTCTATATATTCTTCTTGGTCAATCTTTATGTGCCCATTCTCTTGCTTTAGCCGCATCCCTAAAAATAATTCAGCTTTTCCTAAATCTTTCATCTCGAATTTGGACATAAGTTCTTTCTTGACCTTATGCATTTCTCTTGCATTGTTATAAAAGATTAGGATATCAAAAACATAAACTGCGAGTATTATAATGTCATTCTCGATACGCCTGGTGTAGACACGTGGTTCATTCTTGCAACGATGGAAATTTAGACTCTCAAGCTCTGAATGAAGTTTAGAATTCCATGAACGTGGCGATTGTTTCAGTCCATAAAGGGATCTCTTCAATAAGCATACATGGTCTTCCTTGCCTTTCTCTTCGAAATATGGTGGTTGACGCATGTAAACCTCTTCATTTAAATTCCCATTTAGAAACGCTGTCTTCACATCCATGTGATTTAGTTTCAGATTCATCTGCGCTGCTAGCGCTATTAACAACCTCAAAGAGCTATGACGCACAACAAGGGAGAACGTCTCATCGTAATCAATACCTTTTCTCTGTCTGAAGCCTCTTGCAACCAAACGAGCTTTATACCGAGTCTTATTTCCCGCCTCCTTTTTGATTCGGAACAACCATTTTGAATCAATAATGTTGCTCGCTTGGTTTGGCTCTACCAACCAACACCCAGGTTTGATTTTTTTTTAACGCATCCAGCTCCTCCTGAATAGCAACTTTCCACTGTTTTTCGTCTTTTCTCGACAGTGCCTCTTCAACTGTTAATGGATCTCTTTCTTCTACTATCGCCTCATAGGTGATATGATCTTTAAACTCCACAGGCTTTCTGTTTCTGAGTGGGTATCTTCTCTCTTCTACTACAGGAATTGTTTCAACAAGTTGCTCTTCCTCCGGCCTCTTTTCAAACGATGTCCACTGTTCATCTTCCTCTTCTATAAATTCAGCATCTCTACCATCATCTGTTTGATCTCTATCACGTTCATGGTCGGTCTCTTCCCGATGCACAACTTGTCTCTCTTCACCATTCTCTAGATGAATTGTTGTAGTCTTTCTTTCCTCTATAGTCTCAGTCAATTTATGGTTCATCTGGTTTTCAAAAAATATCACATCTCTCGCTCTATGCAGCTCTCCATTCATAGGGTTGACTAATCTGTAACCTTTTGATTCTTGACAATATCCTACAAATACTAGCTCTTTACTCCTCGCATCCCATTTAGTTCTCTTGTCTTTTGGGATATGCATAAAGGCTCTGCAACCAAACACACGAAGATTAGACAAATCTATTATACGATCACTCCAAACCTCCTCGGGTGTCTTATTCTTCACAGCGATGGTGGGACTCCTGTTTTTCAAATACACCGCTGTATTTACAGCTTCAGCCCAGAATCGAACGGGAAGACCTGCTTCTTGAAGCATTGCTCTGGTACGATTGGCTCTCTCCGCCACACCATTGTGTTGAGGTGTGTAAGCAATCGTAAGCTGATGTTTAACACCGTGTTCTCTCAGAAACTCATCAAACCTTTTATTGCAATATTCGCGCCCATTGTCGGTTCTCAAAACCTTAAGCTTCTTACCAGTTTGTGCCTCAGCAAAACTCTTGAACTCCTTCATCTTCTCAAAGGCTTCACTCTTTTGCTTTATAAAGAATACAAACGTTTTACGCGAAAAATCATCAATAAAAGTAATATAATATCTAAAGCCTCCAAAAGAATTCTCACGCGTTGGTCCACTGATATCCGAATGTACCAATTCTAATAAATTTTTGGCTCGCGTGGCTTTATTTCTCTCAAACGGTTGCCGCGTTTGTTTTCCCATTAGACGAGCTACACAGTCTAATTTTCAATTAATTCCCACAGATCATCATGGATTAAATACAGCTCTACCATAAACTTCCATGTACTATAATTCGAGTTTCCATCAAGTTTCTCTATCGACATTAAACTCATACCTGTATCTCGTACCGGCTGCGATCTCTCTAAGTCTCTAGTCCGCCGCCCGTAGTTGTGTTTACAACATCTTTCGTTTCCATATTATCTACTTTCTATTACGTGCCTGGGCCCATAACCTGGTGAGGACCAAGGGTAAATAACAAGCACATGGAATTAAGTTGGTTTTATTATATGACACACAGTACAGAATAATAGAAAAATGACACGTAGTGTTCTTAACAAACATATTTAAAACATCCGTCATCTCTCATACCAGCCAGTTTGAATAACGCTTGCAAACCTCTTCTTAACAACAAGACGCGTACGGTGCCTGCGCATACGTACGTACTTACACGGATGACTCATCTATAGTAACGAAGTTGATATGTGGTAAAAGCAAGGTCGCGCCAGTCAAAACTGTGTGCACCATTCCGCGACTTGAGTTATGTGGCGGTTTACTGGGCGCACGGATATACAAAATAATTATAAGTTCATTAAGACTGACGTTCACTAAAGTAGTTTTCTGGACAGATTCTACCATAGTCATAGGCTGGATCAGAATGTCACCTCACAGTTTAAAAACGTTTGTACAGAATCGTGTGTCACAAATAAACGAGCTTATAACAGGTGATGCAATTTGGTTGCATGTTAACGGTAAAGATAACCCGGCTTTTATTGTGTCGAGAGGTCTTCCTCTGCACGAACTTCCAAACCAATAATATGTGGTGGCACGGGCCACCCTTTTTACTACAAGATAAATTTTATTCATGCGATATTTCTATAGAAAACGAGCAATTGCCTGAATTAAAGACGCAACATGTTAGTATGGTGTGTAGTAATTCAAACGAAAATGGTGGTCTAATAGATTTTAACAGATTCTCCTCGTTTAATCGGTTACGGCGAGCGACAGCTTATGTACTACGCTTTATAGATAACACGCGTGCGAGTACAAATCATCGCAGAACCGGTTTGTTGATGAATTAGATGCCTCAGTTGTAATATTTGCACGGCTCGCTCAAAAGCAATCATTCAACAACGAATATAACGATTTAACTAAGCGATCGGTGGTGAAATCGAAAAGAATAATAGGTTTGGGTGTTTTTATTGATGAATTTAAATTAATACGCGTTGGCGGAAGATTAAGTAACTCGTCATATTTCGGTAATAATAAAAAACATCCCGTGCTATTGTGTAGTAAGCACAGATTCACAGTGTTGTTGTTTTCACATGAACATAAACAATTGTTGCATGGTGGACCTCGCTCCTGCTGACTTGTGTGCGGGAGGCTTGGTGGCCGCTCGGAGGGTGAAACTTAGCGAGAAAAACGGTACACGACTGCGTCACGTGCACACGCATCAAAGGGAAGACCATACAGCCTCTCATGGGTAACTTGCCGGCCGCACGCCTGGAACCCGGCTTCCCTTTTATGCGCTGCGGCGTTGACTACGCGGGGCCAGTGATGATTTTAAACCGTAGGGGGAGGGGGGCTACTCTTACTACTGGTTACATTTGTTTATTTGTTTGTTTTTGTACGCGTGCCATTCACCTCTAATTAGTTACAAGTCTTTCAACGAAGGGTTACATACTCGCATTAAAACGTTTCGTATCACGCCAGTTGAGATAATGTCTGACAACGGTCGTAGGGGCTGAAAAAGAGTTTGTTTCTTTCATTGAAAATAAAAGTAAAGATGTTAGTGATTTCGCTTCAAATAACAATATTAAATTTAGCTTCATTCCTCCTTATGCTCCTCATTTTGGCGGTTTGTGGGAAGCAGGGGTGAAATCGTGTAAGCACCACCTGCGACGAGTAGTGGGGGGCACTAATCTCACTTACGATGAATTCAGTACGATATTGGCACAAACTGAAGCCATTCTGAATTTCCGTCCCTTAACAGCTCTCTCCAGAGATCCTAACGACCTACAACCCCTTACCCTTGCCCATTTCCTCATTGGCCGGCCAATGACCGCTCCAGCCTCCCAAGACTAGACTGCGACACCAACTCATCGCCTGCAGCGCTACGACGTGATCGAACAGATGAGGCAAAGCTTCTAGAAGAGATGGGCTACCGAATATGTATCGGAGCTGCAGACACGGACTAAATGGAAGACTAATCAAGACTCCATCACTTTGAATCAACTCGCACTAATCAAAAACGATAACTTGCCTCCCTTCAGATAGAAACTAGGAAGGATCATACGAAAACATCCAGGTGCTGACGGAATTTCGAGAGTGGCTGACCTGCTCACGGCTTCAGGTGTCACTCGCAGAGCGTTTTCGAAAATTTGCCCGCTGCCAGCGCCGCTGTCAGTATCTGACGTGCCGTCCTGCTGATCCTGTTGGAACCTGCTACTTCCAAGGCCGGGCCTATGTTACCGCCTGCACCATCTACCGCCGTTGGATGGCGACCTGAAGTTGCTGCTGATGTCGTGATTGCGAGTTACGCCAGCCAACCAGCGTCGAGCGTGTCGGCCAATCAGCGCGGAGCGTCTCTCACCAACGTCATGCGCGAAGAATTTTTCGCATGTCACGGACCACACGCGCCATCCTTGTTCTCATATAATTTTTCCATTCATCTGACTCGTACCTCGCCCAAAAAACCTTTGTAACGACTATTGTACCTATATTAAACGTCTATCTCAAGAGCAATAAATTACTTCACTGAAGAAGAACCCTGATTCCCAAAAAACAACGGGAAGACGAGGCGGCAGCCGTCATCCTGACCCGAACAACGAAATTAACACTAAGGTTTGTTCTTGTTTGGATGTGATCAGTCACGACAAAAGATCCAGACATAAGTAATTTTTGTTTCTGCCGTATTAGTAATTGTAACTCGATTTTATAACTTTTAATATAATATCTAAATAAATAATTTACATAATAACAATAATATAATTAATAAGTCGGTAAATTTTCTATCTCCATCTGACATCTTCTTATTGATTGCTTTGATAGCATCGTTGTATGTGCTTTCATATTTGAGGTACATATGATGATACTCTTGATTTCGGTCTCCCAGCTCACGGTCTAATTCCCAATGCTGGGCGTCAATTTTAGACCAGCGAGACCTTACCGTACTCAACAGATGATCGAAATCCCATTTCTCCGCTACCGCATTCATGTTGATGCTTGAAACAGTAGGTATGTTCAAAGGCCTTAAAGTTGCTAATCTGTTACCGCATCATCTCATCCGTCTTGCTGTTTGATCCGTGACTCTTTAAAGATTGTACTGAAAGTTGCTGTACGGTGCTGAGGTACCTAGAGGAGTAGCAGGCTTTAGAAGCGGTGTTGATGGTCTTTCCTCTGGTGGCTGATGATTCTGAATAATTGCTCTGATTTTCTCATATCTCTCCTTCGCAGTGTCAAATTGCTTCGAAGTAAAATAAGTATGCGATCTGGCATATTCGATGCTACACAATCTTGTATGATTTGCTTGATACTCTTGCCAGCAGGCATCCACATTTTTACATTTCATCGTATATAGTCCGAGGTTTAGCAACACGAGCCATCTTTTTTGAAGTTTGTGTAATTTTGTTCTATTTGATTGAGTAGATGCTGTTGTTGGGCGAGTACTTCTTCCAAAGATGACATGATGTTGAAACGATAATAAATGGGACGATCTTACTTGGTTGTTCAGGCGGGAGCTTTGTTGCTCACCAACAGCGGATCCCTGTTGACCCATGCTGATTGTTGCTGCTGCTGCTGCTGCTGCTGCTGCTGTGTACTGCGCTATTGCTGGCAGTACATACACCTTCACTGATAGTTCACTGATAGTTCACCGATAGTTCACTGATAGTTCACTGAAAGTTCACTGATAAATCACTTGATGTCACTAGCGAAAGCTTTACAGTACTTTATTGCTACACTCTAATGAACACGCGTGACATCCGGGTCGAAGGACCAAAAATGAACACACAGGTACATTTAAATGATAGACTGATAATTGTTGTTTATTGAAATAACACCCAAAAATTGATCGACTCGCGGTGAATAAGTCTTTTTGTTAGCTCGAACGGTGTTCTGCGACTTCTGATCGTTGACTAAATTTGTATATTTCATTCATTCGTTGCGCGTCGATGTCAGCACAAAATTGATCCATATGCTTTTGTACGGGTTTTCTCGTACACTCCATACAAAGGTTGTTAGTTGCTCCGAGAACCTCTCTTCTTGTTGTTCATTGTTTGATTCAACTCTTATTTTACGATGTTATCTCAAAATTTCTTGCCTTAAAATAGCAGCAACGATCAACACACACTCGCCCACTACGAATGAGTGAGTTGAATCCAATTGAGTACAAAAGTTGCAAAAGTAAAGAATGCGATCTGGCAGGAAACAATAAGAATTACAATCACACTGAGCACTTACCCGTTTATCTCGCGGTTTTGTATGTAGAAGCCTGGGTTGGAGTTTAGAAAGAGGCCGCGGAATTACCTGCGTAAGTTTTTATAGTCCCGTACGGACGCCCGTATATATAGATGCTCTGTGCGGACACAGTGCGGACGCCTCGAGTAAGCAATCACAGAGTATATTATCACTACGTTTATAAGCAATGACGTGTTCGTATTTGAGGGATGTCACTCGTAACTAGAGATGTGCGTTTTAGTCGCTTTTTTTTGGAAATCGACTACAACGCTACACAACCACTACCTAAGTTTGTCGCTAAGTGACTGGACAAGCAATGTAAAAATCACCAAACGATGTTCAATTAGCGGATGAATCGCGTAGTGCGGCCGCTGCTTCTTGCGACGAGTTAGTGATGTGCTTGTGTACCGATGTATTTGTGTGGGTAAGTTGTACGGTGCATGGTAAATACACGATGTGTTTGATGGCATAAGGTTTATAATTGATTGTGTACTACGTTCTGTTTTAAGAAATGCGGGTGTGTGTGCGACTGAGTATCTATTGTTTTACTGAATTGCATGTTTAGTAGTTGCCGTGTGGTAGGGATAAAGTGGAGACACAGGGTTCCGATACATTTTCGTCTAACGGGCATATCTCCTTCTTTATTATATCTATAGTACTATACATTTTGCCGTCAGACTGTGCCAAATCAAGTCGACTCAAACCAATAAAATGACGACCAACGACAACCAATCAAATTCAAAACTAGTTTGTACGGATCTGTCATTGTACGGGAAGTTAAAAAATGTATAGCTCTACGATCCTGTTTTATGTTAATTGGAAACAAAAATGCTACTACTAACTACTACTACTAACTGAACTTATTTCATTCATAACATTATTAAGGGGCCGGCAGAGCTTAGTTATACCGTCATCCAATCGAAATAAATACACACTAGTTTGATTTACAAATTATGTTGGTATTACGTTTGTATGAACAACGCATGCTCCGCGGGCCTCTTAACTTATTATTATTTAATTTGAACATATAACGTATCTGGCAACACAAAATAATATTTACCTGACGTAAATATCCCTAATTGTGTTGACAGATTGGTTATATGTATCTTTATAGCTGTACAAGGTTCTTTTGGCGCGTGATAAAGACAGGATTTAACGCCGCCATATTATTTCTTCAATACATATCACAAATGTTTATCAACAGCGTCCCTCTGTCAAAAGATCCTTGCATTCTTTTTTATTTTCTTTCATTTGTTGAGAGGCCGCTGAGGTCGGATTCTGATCTTTTCATGTCCCGCAGCTAGTTCAAGTTCCTTAAACTCTTCTATTGCTTTTGATACTCCCACATTCTTCTTCTCGTCACTCATACTATTGAAGTCATTGACTAAGTCTTTGTCTCTGGTTAAGGCTTCATTATCCGCAGCCCTGCAAAAATTAAATCACGTCATAAGATAAAAATCAAAGCGTCAAAATCGTCGTAAAATCGTAAGGTGCCAACTCGCGCGCACTGGCTCACTCGCCAGTTGACGAATAAGCCGCATAAAACCAGATGCATCGCAGGTTGACCTTGATCTAGCCCGACAACTTTCGATCTGACTTCCATAACCCAGTTAATACTGGGTAATACGATACTTAGAAATAAGTCTACAATTATTAACTTACCCTGCAGGGTGGTTCTTCCACGATATGTATTTTTCAACTGTATCGTAGCCCCTCTGAATCGGCGGACTTTCGCACATGAGTCGTCTGTTGAATTGAATTAGTATTAGTATGTCTGTTTCAGCCTCCAATAATAAACCCAAAGAGCTTAAGGTTAACTCCTAATCGCTTATTCTTAATGTTCGGCAATAGTACATTTTGATACAAGTGGAGAAAGTTTGTTATTGTAGTACAAGGCGTGAACAAATGTCCCCGTGTATCAAACGACGTTTTACAATACACTTTTGAAGAAATAAAATAAAAGAATGTAAAATATTTGCGTCATGAATAATTACGAAACTATGATTTTTTTTTCCGCGCTTTGCTTTCGCCAGGTTGAAGGAGAAGCAAAGGTATGAAGCTGTTATACAGCATAATATAAAAAATATTGTTTTCTATATATTTTTGAATTTAGAACACAAATATTGTTTTATAAAATAATATAGTTTTAAAGAATGATGTTTATCAATGATATTGAATTTATAAACACAATTTGAATACTCAAAAAATGTTTTTTTTTTTTATTATGCATTTATCAGTTTGGACTAAGTATAGGTATAGTCATCTGTGGCAATTTTACTTTCTGCACATGTAAAAAACATGAAAAATGCACGTGTGTGAAATACACTGCATTAGGAACCTAAACGTAGTGCGAAAAATAACAGTTTTCGAGGAAGTGTACTGAAAAAGTTATTTTCTTTCATGACTAAAACCTTCGAAAAATAATCATGATCCGCTAAGCCTTATGCAATCTGTAAATGTTAGGGTCAGCTCGCAGTCAATCCGGTTGCAGCAAAATACAATTTTTTTTTTTCATAGAACGACTGCCTCTTCACACATTTGGATGTGCCTTTCAGAAATGTATTCAGTAGAATGCCAGTTGGAAGGAAATATTGCAAGAAACTCGCAACGTACTGCAAATGCTAAGTTTTAATTTGTTTTATTTTATTACTCTTCCGCGACAGACCCTCCCTCTAATTTTCGAGACTTTCTACTCTTGGGCTTAGGTTTAATTCATTTCTTCATTTTTCTCAAGAATCTGGATCTCAATGTAGCGAGGCAGGCCAACGAAATGACGGTTTTGATTTTTCTCGTTGACCACATCAGTGGGGCAAAGCAGTGGTCAGTGGGGTCACCGAAAAAACACCAGTACAACACAAAAAAAGAAGAATCAATTACAATATGAGGTCTCACCTTCCTTTATCATCGGGCTTAGTTGAATTACTTAGTACACAATCTATGAAGATGCCATTACACTGTGTGCTTGTATATAAATACGGTCCCACGCATTTTGAATCACTGGACACCAGGAACACAGAAGCAACTCCGATAAGAACTTCCTTGGAACCCACCCAAGTCATAAGAGGTCCTCCGTGGTCGTTCTAAACACGTAAGAATGATTTTGTTCATCATCATCATCGGCCTATTAATGTTCCCACTGCTGGGACAGGCCTCCTCTGTATGAGAGGGAATGGGCTATATAATCCACCACGCGGGCCCAGTGCGGATTGGTAGATGTCACATGTCTTCGAATTTATGGTTCTAGGACATGCCGGTTTCCTCACGATGTTTTCCTTCACCGTTTTGAGAGCAGCGGTGATGTAATAAATCACACAAAGTAATGCGCTCCATGATTTTGTTACTGTACTGAAATCAAACCGTTTAGCATCTGAATTGTTATCTACCGTGGGTTCTTTAGTTAACTGGTCCCACTCATTTGGGACACGCGGGATGAGATTGCTATATTATTATCTTTATGTTGTTTTATTTAGTGCTCCTCAACATTTTTAACAATGAATAAAGCTACATTGGCAAGTGTGCAGCGGCACTACAAAAAGTAGTGCAGCACATAGAACAAAAAGTACTACAGCGCCATCTTTGACAAAATGAGGAACTAAACAGCGAGATACGTCAGATTCCTACATAGTGCAAGCAACATCCCAACTAGCACATTAGCGAAAATTACAGCCAAAAAGACCTCTACTACAGCCAAAGGCTCTTTTGTAGCTGTCCAAACGGATAAAATGATTCTTGCAACTGTATGAGGGGTGATCTCTATACTGTTAAACAGCTGCTAACAAGCTACTGTATTGCTCAGGGCTGGTTAATTTGAGGCCAAATTCAGAATTACAAGGGCTGCGTAGCGGCTGCGTGCGGGCTATCCAGCCCTTGTACAGCAAAAATAACAGCCTCGACTGTTCAAAAATTCTGGTGTCCAGTCTTAAACCAGCTATTTGTGCTAGTTGGGATTATCTGTGACTTTAGAGTAAGTATATAATAATATGAGAACCCGATAACAGCTTTTATGGGCTAACACAACGACAGGCCTGTTGTCACAGGCCAAGGTAAAGCCTCCGCCGCCAGGGGACGAAGCCCCGTTACCGCCTTCCCCGCCCACCTGCGGGGGCGCTGCGACTTCCATCGTTCGTACTGTCGTGACCAGACCTGACAACCGTCTGGTTGCAGGATTCTCCCTTTTCTAAGAGGTTTGAAGAGCACTGTTCTTCATACCCCCAAAAGTGCAAAAGAGATATTAGGGGAAGGGGAACGACCGTTATAGCCATACGAGGACGCACCATCTATACGTACCTGACAAATTCCACTCCTGCGCGTGTTGATTGTCTCCTTAACAACATTTCTAGTTTTTGTTCTGTTAATTTGTGCAATATTGGAATTATTTGATATATGGATTGACCTTAAAACATTCCGACGTGTCGGATCATTTTCACACTGAAAAAAATGATACTTGTAAAATAACTTGGACAAAATAGTGATTCTTTACCAGTTGTCTTGATCGGGCACGTAAATTTGAAAAATGTCGTGACTAAAGTTTTGAGTATGAATGTGAATGGTGGAAAAGTAGAGGAAGACAAAAGAAACGATGGATGGACGTTTGAAGCATTACGTGGCACGAAAGGAGGTGTCTAATGAGATGGCGCGTAATAGAGAAGTATGGAAGAGCAACATTTTGCGCTGACCCCAAACGAATTGGGATAAGGGCAAGAGAATATGGACTATCATTGTAGCTGTGAAAATAAAACAACTGTCCCGTACGTTGTCGAGTAGATTATGAAATCTTGCATTTAACACTTGAATTTTCGCGATTACGATGGTCTCTCGGAGATAGTTATTCAGTTGCATTGTTTATATCGCATTATTAAATATGACCACCATCTACGGTGCATACACTTTGAAGTGAGTAGATACGATCCTTTAGTTAACACTGTATTACTGCCAGTTAAGGTCGCAATAGCGCACCTACATTTATTAAATTTCTTAACTTTGAAAATAAGAAACAAGCCTGTTCAAGTCTTGAATCTTTATCTATAGTGAACTTCAACATTTTTTTGAAAAACGATACATGGTTCATTTAATTTTGTCTTCCACTTCTCATTTTTATTATTTATGCTCTGCGCATAGCAAAATTCTTCGTTCCTCCAATAACTGTCTTCTACGCTGTCCTTCTCAACGATCTGGCTTTATAAAATCATACTTTTTTGTCCAGGCGGTCTTCCTTTGGAATGAGCTCCCCCAGAGTATCAGGACGTTGACAAGTATTTTCACTTTCAAAGTGACGGATCGAGAGTTTAGTCGCAAAAAGAAGTTGGCAGATTCGTCTCAAAATTAAGTTGTCATAGGTTTTCTTGTTTTACTCCTATATTTACATATTTTATTGTATGTATTTATTCTTATATATTTTAGTTATAAATATTTTCAAGTCTTTTTTTTCTGTTATTGCACCTACTGTGTATTATCTCTGCATCACCCTAAGGTAGAGTGGTAGAAAATGTCCAAGGCATTAAGTCCGCCGTGGTAGTTTTTAATTATGTATAAAGTTATAATATAAATAAATATAAGGGAAAAGGCAAAAATCGTTTTTGCGATTATAACTGTCAGTGACTATATAAATAAATATAATATAAATTACATATATGCCACCGCGTTGCAGTAATTGCACACAATCATGAAATGTAATGAATGTGGTTTTATTGTAACAAAAACCGGCCAAGTTTCGAGTTTCCGTACCATCGTAATAAGGGAGCACCCTTTAATTTTGAATACATTTTTATTATTTGTTGATATAGCGGCAACAGAAATACTTCATCTGTAAAACAATCAACTGTATAACTATCACGGTTCATGAGGGTCCCGCGGTTTTACAGTTATCCAAATAAAAAACAAATTGCCAATTACATAACATCGCGCCTATAATCCTCGAAGGGTTATAGGTGTACTTAGTAGTGTCTCCAAACGCAAGTTATGTTGAAGTCCCATCTAATAGGGGCGAGTCTATAGCCATCAACCGGGCACAAACCCAGACTCCATGGTGGCTACTGAGAAATTCCTGATGGAAAAACCCAATAACACTTGGCCCAACCTGAGAATTGACTCAAGACCTCAAGCTTTCCACTGCGAGGATCGTTCGGAGGACACGGAGGAGGTCTGCTCCATGTGGGCGGAGCAACGCTGTGTCCTCGTAGCGGAGATCGGAGGCGGCGACTTCTCGCGTCCGGCCCTGATTCAATCCCTGGTCCGGAGCGAGACGTAATGGGAAGCCGTCACCTCCTTCTGCAAAGCAGTCATGCTAGCGAAGGAAGTGGCGGAACGCCAGAGGGAGAGAACCTCTCGCCCCAGACGCCGCGGTAGACGCGGGCCTGTGGACGGTGAGCTATGGGCTGGCTCACCGTCCGTCTGTCTTATGACGACAGGCCGTTTCAACGGCACGTTCGTGTTTCACTCGCACCTCAAAGAGATGTCAGCTCAATAAAGGCGCCCGCAAGGGCCGAAGCCTGCCGGGGCTGTGGGACTGTTCGAAAGAGATACCATGACCCCGGAACACAAAGGGCGAGGAAGGAACATTGATGGGTTTTAGTCAGTAAAAGTTTGGCACTCCCTCCCGCTCTGCCCAGAGTGGGAGAAGTTATTTGATGTTTTCCCATCCGTAAAAAAAGACATCAAGCTGCGACCACTAGACTAACGAGGCAGACACTTATAAAACGCTAACGATCGCCGATCGCCGTCGATCTGCCTAGCCTTTTCCGAACTTTGTTGGGGTTGGCTTCCAGTCGAACCGGATGCAGCTGAATATCAGCATTTTACATGGCGCGATTACCTTTCTGACTTCCACAACCCAGTTAGTACTGGGTATTACAAAACCACTTGGTAAGAATGGTTTTCAGACTTTTTGGGCCACTGACTACCTGTAACGACTGTCATAGAGCTCTAAATGACAGCCGAGATCGGGACTCGTTATGTAATGGGTGGTCACCCATCCACACACTAACCTAGGCAAGCACGGCCTTTACCTATGGATCGACCCGAGCGGCTGTTGTTATTAGGCAGACAACTTGAAGTAAAATTTGCCCATTTTCAATAGATACTTACCGGTTGACCATCGTCGCTCAACCTGACTCCAGGTTTGCATCCATCTATCAACGCGGGTCTGTTCGCCACAACCATTATCCCGTTCTCATCGAATTCACCCTTTTCTAACGTACATATCATGTATTTGTCTATCACTTTTTCCATTTGGGGGAATGAGTCATAACCCTTTTTGCATTCCTTTTTATCCAGTATCTTTGTAGATGCATATCGCAACGTTGGTTGGTTGTAATTCTCAGAGTCTTCTGGCTGAAAGCATTTTAAAAAGTGATTATTGGTAGTGACTGGACGCCGCGGTATACGTGGACGGTGCGTTCGTGTTACACGCTCGCCTGAAAGAGATGTCACAGAAAGGAAAAGGTAGGCAAGAGCCGATGCCTGCCGGGGCTGCGGGGTTGTTCGAAAGAGCCCACTAACACTGTATGGTGTTTCCTAAATGGATATTTTTGTGAAACAAATGGCCTCGGCCGATTTTGGGACATTCTGGAAATCCTACTTATATACGGGATGAAAGGGACGCTGACCCGAAAACGGTTATCACATATTTATTCATTACATCATTCTGAACCGCAACAGGAAAGATTTGATGATGCGTGATTTAACTCAAGAACAACTCAATCAATTTAAAAAAGTCTTTCAGGTTTAGAAAGCTACATCTTTACCTTACTTGGTAGGGTAGAAATTATACTGATATCTTGCAAATTAATTGATCTGTCACTATTTTTGCAGACGAAGTCGCGGGTAAATGCTAATCCTATCCTATAATATTGTAAATGTGAATGTAAGTTTGTTTGTTACGCTTTCACGCGAAAACTACTCAACCGATCATCATGAAACTTTGTACACATATTCTTGGAGGTATTAGAAGTAACATAGGATACTTTCCATAAAAAAAAAAAAATAGCAACAGGATCCGCTTACGAAGTCGCGGGCAGAAGCTAGTGTAATATAAAAGAGAACGAGTTTAAGTGCGCGCATCGCTCTGTAACCCATGGTAAATATCGTTGCCGACTCGTAGTCAGACCAAATTATCACACCAGTATGACACACAGGATTTCTTTTTTGCGGGAAAGGGAATGCCTTTGCCTAGCAGTGGTACACACATACACGCTAACAAAAAAAAAAGCGAGGTTGTCAACTATCTGAATGCGCCCTCTAAATTATATTGTTAAATTCTTACTTGCCGCCACTTTTCTGTATGTCCCCAGCCAAATACTAAGCCGTCTGTACCAGGCTCTTGGAACCTCTTTTCATAGTTGATTGGTATTGCGGTTGGTCTGTACGAACACCTTACGTCGTACTTGGCGTCATTAAAATCATAAGGTGATTCAACCTTCACCAGAGCGATGTCTATAAATGACCACTTCTCTGTCTTGTCATATTGTAAATCATATTCTGAAAGCAAATGTGTATTTATTGATAGTGTCTGATGTTTTGGAGGATGGAAGAACAAAAATACAAGGAGCTCGAAAACTCGAGATTTTGTCTTTTACATCCTAACATCATATATTTTTTTTGAAATAGCAATAACAATCATTTCTCTTTCAGTATGCTTTAAGACTGAAATCAAACCTTTGACATTATTAACATCAATATTATACTATTCCACACATTTTGCGATTACGGCATTCAAAATATTGTTCCCCTTCCTTGACTACCATTCGGTCCAAACTTTCCTCCTCGAACTAAATTGATCAACTCAGAAATGTTCTTTACACATTTCTTTTTCAACTACCGTTCCATTTCTCCCGTATTATATTTTTTAAAAACAAAACGTGTGCACACCTCAAGAATTATCCCGGAATTAAAAATGAATTCATTGGCCTCATCTAAATAACACGGCCACGGCCGCTGTCTTGTTCGAGGACTGGCACCGGCGTTATTGGCTTCATATAAACCTTGCTTTAGGCCCAGGGTGTACCCTGGGCCAAATTCGACAACCAGCGACTACCACTCCGGTCTGATCCAACAGATCATCATCTGCCTAGCCTTTGCCCAAATATGATGGGGTCGGCTTCCAGTTTAACCGGATGCAGCTGAATACCAGTATTTTATATGGAGCGACTGCCTATCTGACCTCCACAACCCAGTTAATACTGGAAAATACGATATCACTTGGTAGGACTGGTGTCAGACTTTTTGAGCCACTGACTACCTGTAACGACTATCAAATGACAAATGGATAGACGAATGACAGCCGGGACCAACAGCTTAGCGTGCTTTCCAAGGCACGGAGGATACTCGGTATGTATGGGTGGTTACCCATCCACAAACCAACCTAGGCAAGCATGGCTTAACCTAAAGATTGACCCGAGCGGCTGTTATTATTTAGCTACGAGCTCTTGATCCAACACCTATTTTAGTTATATTACTGAAAGAGTTACGAGTATCTAGTCAATTTAAAAAACATAACTCACTCAGAGGCACACAAGTGTATACGACTTTCTTTTTCATAACGCTCGTACACTTATCCTTCTCGATATTTTCGTCTCTAACGTATTTATTATATCCTGCTATAGCGTACATGAATTCAACATCATTTACACAAGCTGCTGATGTGATAATAAATGATGTAGACACGATGGCGCCGCCACACATCCAGGCATCATATACTTTTTCTGAAACTGGTGCTTTTACTAGGTATACCTGCAAGTGTAAAACATGCCATAAATATATATTTATATAATATATGCCATATATTATATTATAAAGTCACGCTTGTAATCACTGAAAGGTTAGACAGCTGGTACCTATAGTACAGACGCCACATCAAGCTTCTCAATATTGTGAATTTTTTGCCGGTGAACCTAACGCTTTAGCGATAAAGTTGAAAATCCAAAAAATCAACTGATACTATTAGGTTTCAAGGCAGAATATTGCATACATGTTACGGAGGTGCTCGTGAAAAATGACAGCCGCTCAGGTCAATCAGGTTAATCCGCGCTGCTTTAGTTGGTCCGTGGATGGCACCCATTACATAATAAGTTCCCTCCGTGCCTTGGAATGCACGTTAAGCCGTTGGTATCGGCCGTCAATTTTGGATCTTTCACAGTTGATACAGGTAGTAAGTGTCCCAAAGTCAGACAACCAACCTTATCAATTGTATCATCATCATCGACATTTTAGCCGAAAAATGTCCACTGCTGGACATAGGCCTTCCTCAAGTCGCGCGGTCGCACGAGACCGGTCAATGTAGTGACATTGACCGGTCTTTCGACAGGCGAACCAGCGAATTCCTGCAACCTACACCAATCGTATACCCAGTACAAACTGGGTTGTGGAGGACAGTTATGTAAAATGCTGGTATTCAGCTGTTACATCCGGTTAAATAAGAAACCGCCACCAAAATAGTCGCGAAAAGGCTAGGCAGATGATGGTCTTTTACCACGTATTTCTTTTGTGTAGACACCTCCGCGCCATCTTCGATTCTTCTAGCACACTCAGACACTGTAATAAATTTAAAAAGTAATTAGTATTGTTCGGTTACGAGTAGTTGGGATTGGAAAATTTTATATAGGCATGTATATGTGGAATGGAAGTACAATATACTCTGTGACATGATGTATTATTGGCCTTCAGTAGACCACTGTTGTACATAGGCTCCTCCAATTGCAGACCATTCTCGGCCACTCTCATCCAGCTGGTATCAGTAAACCTCCAAAAATAAGCGCTCCTCCAAACAAGAGAGCTTCCAACCTTACGTTTACATCATAAAGTGGAAGCTCCACGGTAGCCCGCGAAATTCTTATTTTCTCAGGTTTTTCTTTACGATTTGCAAGTCAGTGTTAGGTCGGATGTTCATTAAAGTATGATTCGCGGCTGTAAAACGTACGTAGGTACACTTAATTCCTTTTCAAAGTGAAGCACTTTACCAAAAATTTCTTCTTCGTCCTTGTTCTTTGCAAGATAAGTCCAGGAATGCTACTCACCATAAAAAATATTTAAAAAGAACACAAGATCAAACTTTAAAGCCACCATTGATATCTTGAACTCGTAACAAAATAAATTATACCTAATCTTAGTTGTACCTTTAAATGACTGTGCCAAGAAATGAAATTGTACTTGAATAAAAATCTTTTATTGATTCAATTTTTACTGCCAACGTACACTTTATTTTAAACCATATCCGACATTATTATTTATGTTATTTACAAACTACAACTCTGTTATAATAATAAAAATATGAACCAGTATCAAAAGGGTTACAGGGCTTTAAAAATCGTCCACATGAAATGTGTAGGACTTTTCATGTGGATGATTTTTTAAAGCCCTGTCAGCAAAAGATGGGACAGTCCGTGTGGTCCCGGAACTAAAGAATAAGGCCACCCCATCTCATCCCGTGCGTGTCGTAAAAGGCGACTAAGGGAATTTACGACCCAGTGCAGACTAACAAGCACACTGGGTCAACCGAGTGGTGACGGATGAATGCTGGGCTGTGAAGAAGATGGATGAAAAACGATTGCATGTAGCGGAGATGAGAATGTTGAGATGGATTTGTGGAGTGACAAGAATGGATAAAGTAAGGAATGAGATATTAGAGGAAGTTTGAAAGTGGCACCTGTTACAGAAAAATTGAAAGGAAGTCGTTTGGCTTAGTATGGACATGTAATGAGGAGGGATAAAACGCATGTGACTATAAGAGTGATGGACATGAATATTGATGGACGGAGAGGGAGAGGAAAGCCAAAGAAAAGATGGATGGATTGTGTGAAGACTGATATGAAAGAGAAAGGAGTAAATGATGCCGTGACGTCTAACAGGGGAGAATGGAAGAAGAAAACGTGTTGCGTCGACCCCAAATAAAATGGGACAAGGGCAGGAAGATGATGAGCAAAAGATGGGACAGCGCAAGGAGCGCGAAAGTTGTGGTTTCTTCCAACGGATAATATACTTACGGACCAAAACACTAACATCTGATAATGCTGAATGCCGAAAGTAGATTAATTTTGGAGAGTCTTTGGAGACACAATTTAAATGGCCATTGACATGCTAAGAAACAGTAAATGTACCATGCAAGAACTTTAAGATATGTCTATTCTTGAAAAGTTTATCCGTTTCTCCTACGCTTGATCTCTCTCCTGCCGTGTTGGATTGCCGTCCCATAGGAATATGAAGAAAATGAGAGTGTATCTGCTGTGTCTGCACACACACTTGTGCACAATAATACCTCCCGCGCCGATGGCTATTCTCTCTTGAGATTGGTTGCCGTGACCGAAAACTGTCAGAAAAACAAGAAAATTAATGAAAACAATAAAAACAATCATTCAAATACAATTATTAATTACAACCATGTCACAGTCCATCGAATGTACAATTATTCGGTTGTACAAAAATTCCACAATGGTTGCGATAAAGTTAGAACTTTTGTTATTTCTAAATATTTTGTATGGTGAGTACATCATTAGGAATAACGCCTTGTTGAGCTGTGACGTATCGTACGTACCTATTAGTATTAAATAATGAACCACTCTGCAAAGCAACTCGTTGCGTATGATCAGTTCCTACTAATACATATATTAAACAAGGGTAATATAGGACACGATGTGGTGAATATATTTAACAAAACCAAGCTGCAATGTTCCCACAGTTGGGACACAGAAAGCAAGGGAGGGGATCTGATCGACCACGTGGATTCCGTGCAAGCCGGTAGATGTCATAATGACTTCGGTTTTTCGGTTACATGGCATGCCGGATTCCTCACAATTTAACCTTCATCGTTTTGAGAGCTGTGGTGATAAAATAAATTACTCAAAGTAACAGCTTTGGTTCGAAGCCACGACTAGAATTCGTAAGTCGGGACTGTTGTTGTATCTTCAGTGTTGTTGGCGGGACCATTTATTTTATTTCTCATCTAGTTAAAACTGAAAAATTAATATGCAGATTGATATTTTGTTATAGTCACTTATTGCAAACGACGAATAACAAATGGACGAGATTTGGTTGCAGAAAAACCATATTTGGTAAGAGAACCATAAATTAAAGGTAAAATAAAATAAACAGTTGCTGGAACTTGGGTCGTCATCACCCCACTTCATTTTCACTAGCTGCCTGTAGATTCTGTAAAATTCAAATACAACTTGCATCTCACATCGCCATTCACTCTCACTTCGCATAAGGTTCAAAATTACCTTGATTTTGCATTCTGTAAGCATCACCTAGTCACGGGAAGTGACGGGGGCATTACCTTACAGAATGCCACTTCTTACGTCATCTCATACTTTATCTGACAAACTCTCCCTGTCAATTTAGTTCAACTCGCTGACACGCTCGCAAGAGCAGCGCTAGTGTTAATTCGAATATCAACCGAGTTTTTAGAATGCCAATCAAAAAACTTATAGCGGATTCAGATTCAAAGGAGACAATTTTTTTTGTTCGGGGATTAGGCTACCCACATAAATTGTAGCATTTAATAATGAAACTTACATTAATTTCTTCCTTATAACCTCTAGATTCTAGTGGTTAAATTAGCTACGCATTGTCTAACCGGAGTAAATGCGAAAAATCTACAAAAACACTTACGAAAACCAAAATAAACAGAAAAGTAAATGTCAAAATAATGAAGTTGGCTGTCAATCACTAAAAAAGTGGGTTTATAACGTTCCGTGCCACGTTGATTGTTTAAGAGGCCGTCCTATGTAGTTTTGATGATATTGATTGAACTTTATCTCGAAATCCAAATGACCTAAGAGTTCACAATTTGGACACCATTAACTTGGACTTATAATCTTTAGTTCTGCCGAAGCAAAACACAATTAGATATAAAAATCTCATAGAAAAAAACATTCTAAAACATGTTGCTTTGCACATATTTTGAAACCTTATGGAATTTAATGGTGATTTTTAGCCCAATAGATAGGTAACATTATTATCTCAAATCCTGCCGTAAAAAAATCTTATTTTTCTACGTCGTTTTCTCGTAATTAGCATCAAGGCTAGGCAGATGATCTGGGGCTTACGTTATTTTATTCTAAGCGAGCACACACACTCTTTCTGTCTCTCGTTTCGCACGCGGAAGTAATAGCGCTATCCTTTTCACACTCTATAGCGAGTGAACGCGCGCTGCAGACTCTTAAACCATCTATGCGATTTTAGTGTAAACCTTTAAAAATAGCATTAAAAATGCTCACAGTTTAACAATATTAATTTTTATGTTCTTTCTGATCCTATAATCAGTATAGCAGATATGGTTACCAACGGGTAGGTACCGTACTTTTTTTAGTAAAAAGAAAAAAACGCTCCTAATCACGTAAGTTTTTAAAAAAAATATCATAACAAACTATTATAACAAAGCTTATTTATTATGATTTTAGGATTCCGTTTTCATTTCCACGTAATATTTAGTTTAATACCATAGTAAAATGGTTACTATTTTTTGGTGTTATTATGAATAAGAAATGCAACGACCAGGTGGGTCCAAAAAAAATTATCTCCTTTAGAATGAGTTCTTACAGAATCACACCTCTGATAATCCCAGGCGAAGTCGTTACTTTGCTTATAAATCACCATCGGGCTTCCCGTGTAAACAGCTGAATAACAGCATAAGCACATATAAATATATATTATAAGTACTAACATGGAGTGACTGCCTATTTGACCTCAACAATCCAGTAAGTACTGGGTAATACGAAACCCCTTGGTAAGACTGGTCGTCAGACTTTCGGCCACTAATTACTACCTGTAACCACTGTCGAAGAGCTACAAATGAGAGTCGGAATAATCGGCTTAACGTGCTTTCCGAGGCACGGAGGAAACTCGGTAGATATGTATTGAGTGGTCACCCATCCACGGACCAACCTAGGCAAGCACAGCTTAACCTAAAGATCGACAGGGTCTTCGGGGTTGCAGTTATTTAGCTACGAGGTCCTGTATTTTTAAGAATTATGTGGTAAATACCTGGTAACCGTTGGTGTGTAGGATCTCCTCCACCCAGTATTCATATTATTCTTCAAATTTTTGCAGGTCTACTTGATCAAAGCACCACCTTCAGAAAGAATTTACGACGAATGGCTATGTGGTGGCGCCTTAGTATCTCCGCTGTTCATTATCACATCCGCAGCTTGCGTGGCTGATGTGGAATATATGTACGCAATAGCGGGATACAAGAATTATGTAAAAGATAAAGACGTTGAAATTGATAAATGTACATCGAAATATAAAAAGAAAGTCGTATACACTTGTGTTCCTATGAGTAAGTAACCGTGATTGAATTGTTGTAGCATAATGCAGGTGTATTTTATCGACTAGGTAAGTAAATTTGATGGCTTGTGAAAATTTACGTAACAGTGATACTGACAGTGACGAACGACTGAACTTCAAATAAAGGCTGTAAATAGACCCTAACGAAACCAAAAGGCACTTGTTCTCCCCCTCATTACGATATTTTTTGTTCTGGAGCATACCTGGGAACCAACTATAGTTATATAGTATTGTTTGGGAGTGGACTGTATTACTTCTTATTTCCTTCTTCGATAGCTCAGATGTTCTGATTGTGTTTAGTAAATCAAACGCGTATACTCTTTAACACTTTTATTTATAATTATTAGGTTTACATAGAACACGTTTAAAGCAGGGCACAAGAGTTTACACTATTGCTACGAGCTGGGTATGAGATAAATTAATTACTACCGATTAAACAACACAATAACTTTATTAATCACAAAACAATTTAAACTTAATCACAAGTATACTACAGTACACTACTATTCACTATTCACTTAGATATCGCACTTCAAGTTCACTTCGATTCGCTTCGATGGTAGCCAAAACAAGACTGACTGTCGCGGCCCTGAGCGGTCTATTTATACTCGCCCACAGACACACTAGAATAACCTCGAATATTCTAGAGGGTCATAGAAAACACTAACAAAAGAGTAGGTAGGTAGGTAGGTAATTATTATTACTAGCTACTTGTACAACACAAACAAATATGAACCGTATGCCATAGGCGTACGGTCGAAATTCTAATGTCTTTTTATAAAGAGTTCGCGAGTTTGTAGGTACCTACCCTACTTTGAAAGTAATAATAATAGAACACACTCGAAATTTCAACGTACACATACTGTAATCACGTGCTTTCTCGAATGTTCTAGTAGGTCCGATCATCCGTCCGATGTAACACTATTAATTGTTCCCGTAACATAAGAACGTATATAACGAATTAACTCTTAGGGCACGTGGGACTCATTTACTTATTATAACTTGTTACGACACTCGGTAACTCATTGAAACGGTGAATTTACTTAACTTCTCATGACTATCTGTCTGATATGGAACTCTTCCTTGACTTCTTGAAGACTTCTCCTTGATTGACTGGTAGAATGACTTGACTACTTGGTTCTATTTACTACTATTTGACTCGATTTTCGATAAATTAATCGGTCCCCCTTACATAAATAATTACGTCATTACACGTTGTGGGAGCACCCGTGCATCCTTCAGGGATCTTTAACCAATCGTAGCCCGGGAAAATGTCGACTTTCCCTCTTTCTGATGCAATAGCATTTCTTATTACATCATCTTTTAGGTCGGACACTGGACAGGTTTCGACTTGACCGAAGTCCCCCCCACCATGGCTGATGTAACATCATAAATCATTGTGCAATGCTTAATACTTTTATTTTAAGTAGCAAGTAGTAGTTAATTAATATAGTAATTTAATTTGTTAATAAGTACTCGTACTTTTAGGAAGAATTAATCTATATATATAACATGGTAAACTGACTGACTGACTGACTGACTGAATACTTTTCGTATATAATAGGTCTGGGGTAGACAGACCTGTAGGCCCCCGTTATTTTCTTAAAAACTACGTATACTAAAAATACATTATTATGAAGGGCTCGTCGTCCATTACAAGTACTATACTACAGAACTGGTCAAAGTTCCCACTTTTTACAATTTTTTTTTCAAATACCGATTTTTAAGGTCATAACTTTACTAATACCTCCTTAACCCGTTTAATATTAAATGCGTAAATTAACACAAGGTTTGAGTGCGTTACACTGAGTTTTTACCCCCTAAAAAGTTGTTTCACTGCAATAATTTCAAAACGTACATCAAGTCAACTATATTTAGTTTGATGTACAGAATGCCTGGTTGGCGGCTTCGGTAAACGTCCTTTTACACCTTGTTTTTTGTGTCTCTTTGTTTTGTAGAATACCGATTAAATTATCATCTAACTGAAGAATGGTCATTTATAGACATAGCTTTGGTTAAGATAGAATCGGAGTATCTCCAGACCAATGATTTCAAGAATGCTTGCTCGTACGTCCCAGCTGCTATACATATAAACTATTTATCGAGATTTCAAAAGCCTGGTATCGATACTTTGACATACGGTTGGGGACATGCGGAATTCTGGCGACAGGTAAGAAATTTCCTAATTTCCACTAACCTTGTTAGTGGTCTACCTCTGATTCTTTTCCCTTGTGGGCCCATAAGGATGCTCTTGGGGTCCATCGATGGTCTGCAGGCCTCGCACGGTGGCCTGCCATTTCCACTTTTGCTTTTGCCTTTGTGGATAGGTCAAAGATTTGTAATAGCTCTTTTTTTTAATCATTCTACTAAATAATAGAAATGACTGTGGTGAACTTGTATTTTATTTCACTACAACACCTACCTTCGTAATACATATTTGGTACCTATATTTAAAAGCCATTACATTTCCAGGTAGGCGACACAACCAATTACAATAAGAGGATTGTGCAATATGCTGCTTCTAAAATAATAGATAAAACGGTGTGCAAAAAAAGTTACGAATTTTATGCAAACATGTCTGAAGTAATAGACACATACATGATATGCACTAACGGTAGAGGCGATTTCAATGACAAAGGAAGTCTTGAAGTAATGTCATCAGTACCTCTAGTGAACGGATGTGATAATAATAAAATGTTAATGAGCCTTGGGCTTGTGACCGATAGTGATGTAAGTAGGAAATAATTTTGTTGAGCTTCAAATCTAAGAAGCATGAACACAATGACTATGTATTTATTAATTTTACATAATTTGAATAATCATAGATCTCAAGTTCGAACCCAAGGCACCTCTGATTTTGTGCATTCATGTGCGTATTGCATAATTATCACTTGCTTCGGTGAAGAAAAACATCGTGAGGAAATCATTATGCCCGAGGGATATTTCTCGACGGCTTGTAAATCCAAGTCAAAAACCCACGGGCGGCATAAAAACTCTGACATCAGGTTCGGTACAAACTACACGATAAAGAAGAATTATATGAATACACTCGCTATGTGGGCTTATGACCTATTGTCAGACCTAAAAAATATACACAAAAAAATCGTAGAAATCGGTCAAGCCGTTTCGGAGGATTTCGATAACAAACACTGTGACACGAGATTTTTTAGATGTTCTGTTAAACTGGAGTTCAATTTGCAGTAAGGAACCTGGTTCCAATAAAAACGTCCTGTACTTTTTTAGTGTGACGATAACATCACATACACTTTTGATGACGTGCCGATAGACCACACACGCAGAAGAGATGTGGAAATAAATCAAACTTCTAAAGTTTTTTTACGTAACGAGAAAAGAACTGCTTCTAACAGAACGACTGGACCATCGCGCAAACATGGAATTTGTCAGGTTGGTGGTGACTGCCTACAATAAAGGGTGTAAAAAAAACGGCTTAACGAAACCGAAAGGCACTTTTTCTCCCCGCCAAAGATACCATTTTTTTGTTCCACACCATACCTGGTAACCTTCTAGTTAGAGATATTGGGGGTCAAAGTTCCGACTTCTTGACATTTTTTTTTGTATATATTTTATTTGTATATATGTCACCGTAAAATTGTCAAATACGTTATCTTACAATATGTATAACGTGTATCTCTCTAGCGATATTGTAAAGTCTCGAATTATTGTCAACTGAACATACGGAAGTATCTCTGCCCCCATAATCGGGACTTGGGGCACCCCCCCGTTAGGTAAGTTAGGTTCCTTTAAACCCTGCACCCAGAAATAGGGGCCCCGCGAAGCTGGGCTCCGTCGACTACGCTTTTTAGGAGAATATAAAGTGTTTTAAGGTTAGGTTATAATAATCGGTATTTCTCAGGAATGGTACAATATCTTTTCATGAGAATTGTACCACTGGGCAAGGGGGACTCCTCGTTCCCTCCATACCGCGTGAATTGACTACCATCGCATGCATTTCATGTAAAATAATGCGTTTTGTTGTAAGCAGTATGTTCATTTGACAATATTTCGAGATTTTACAATATAACGTATTTGACAATTTTACGGTGAAATATACAAGCTTTTATTGTACGATTTGAGTTCTACAAAAAAACATGAATTTTCATCCAAAAAAAAGTTGTTTCTCAGCAACAATTTTTGCATAAAGTTACTTAGTTTGATGTACAGAATGCTTGGTCGACGGCTTCTTGATGAGTTTGTTTACACCTTATATACTTTTTTGTAGATACACCAAAGTTGAAACAACTGTTTTACAAAGATAGTTCTATGGTAAAAATAGCTTATCGCTGGTAGTGATATTATGTTCCGGACAACCTTTAGATGCACTGTACGAAAATAAAATACAAAGGGGGAGAAGTCATTAATACACTGCTGAACGTTCAAACTTAAATTAATATTTGAATGTAATACCAATATTTTGGAGTCAGTCAAGTTTAAATTCCTGCACTAAAGACTGATCTGAGTTTTGACCGAGTGGTGGCCTAAGTTTGGTAAAAAAAACCAGGGCCGTCCAAAAGCTCGTTGGGTTGACGACATTGTCAGGGTCGCGGGGAACACCTGGATCAGGAAGGCATAGAACCGGAAAGTTTGGCGGAAGAAAGGGGAGATCTATACCCAGCAGTGGGTGATTCCGGGCTGATATGATGATGAAAAACTGATCTGGATGACAGACATCAGCATAATCGAAGAAGTGATTAGGCGAGTGCAGTATTAGTGGCAATTGGAAGAATATGGCACTGTTTGCGTGATATGTAAAGACCCCACAGACGCAAATAGTTTTCTGAGGACACAAACAACCTGGCTTGATTTGAGTGCCCGATTGTTGGCAATACGCTCACCCTCTATTCTTCTTCTTCTCTTCTCAGTCGTTCACTCTTGACAGAGTGGTCGTGGTCATGAGGGGTCGTTCACAGCTGCGGTCGCTGCCTTCGCGATCCTTTTCCACCGTTCTCTATTGGCCGCATGGCGAGTACATTCTGCCAGAGGGATCTTGGTGACAGTTTTAATGGAATCTGTCCAACGGGTTGGTGATCGACCACGTGGTCTCGTGCCTTCGACTCTACCCTGGATTACCAAACGCTCCATGGAATCATTGTTGCGGGTAACGTGTCCAAAGAATCTGAGGATTCGTAGTTGCACAAGCGACGACAGTCTTTGTTTAATATTGAGTTCTTTGAGTATTGACACGTTAGTCCGATGAGCGGTCCAGGAAATCCTTAGCATGCGCCTCCAACACCACATCTCAAGGGCGTCAATCTTGCGTCGATCCTGCATACGCAATGTCCACGTCTCCGCTCCATAGAGGCAGATCGGGAAAACCAAGGTGTTCATAAGGCGAATTTTGGTATTTTTAGTAATTCGACGGTCTCTCCAGATTTTGTCCAGCTTTTGTGCAGCCGATCGAGTTATTGCGCAACGTCGTCTAATCTCGTCGTCGCAGCCCCCAGGATTGGTTATAGTAGAGCCCAAATAGACGTAGCTGTTGACGACTTCACAGTTGGCAAGTGGTTTGACATCTGGGTTGCTCTCGTGAGCTCTATCCACTATCATCATCTTGGTTTTTTCTGGGTTCAGGGCAAGTCTGAACTTCAGACTTGTGGTTTCGAGAATACCCAAAAAATGACTGATATCCTCCTTAGACGACGCCAGGAGGGTTGTGTCATCAGCATACCTCAGGTTGGATATCATCCTGCCCCCGATTGACACACCCTTATCCCAGTTATCCAAAACGATCCGCATTATGTATTCGGTGTATACGGTGACAGTATACATCCCTGTATGGCACCAGCTATTCATAACTGGCTAAATGTGAATATGCTACACACCTCTGATACCGGTGTAAAGCTTATGTTATGTAATTTGACTTTTTGTCCTTCTTAACCACAATCCATGTTAAATTTTTTGACCCCTGACCCTGTACGGAAATGTACGGTTAAAATACTTGCTAATTCATTTTAACATCTTCAGAATGACCATGGAGGCCCTCTTGTCACTTGGGTTGGCGGCAGAGAGATTCTCATTGGAGTCGCTTCTGTATTCAAAGTATCAGAAGATTCGAAATGCGAGGGACCCTATTTATTTACGAGCACACAATGTAACGGAATCTTTTTAGATTGTACATTACGTAACTCAAAAGCACCAGACCCTAGGTAAGTTGTATTTTTAATTTTTGTGTTCCTTTTTGGTCAATTTATTGATACTTTTTGGGCACACCGATGCCCATTCATATTCATTATAAATAAGAAAAAATAAGCAGAAAGAAAAAGGTCAAGTGCGGGTTGGACTCACGCCCTGAGGGTTTCACATAAACTTGTAGGCGTTTTGTTATTATATCAGGTGTCCGGTAATTAATGGATAACCTTGAAATAGCGTATAGTAGAACTTATGGCCATTTAGAAAAAAATACGAAAAGAAATATATCTGGTTATCCATTAATACCGTACACCCTGTATATCCTCTGGGGCCAGATGTAGGAATCAATTGACATCGCGTCTGTATTAGTAATACAGACGCGATGGAGAAGCTTAGTGACAAATGCTACAGCTTTTCCCGGTGCTGACTGCGGCTTTGACCACCAGCTTCTTGTAGAAACAGTTCAAGCACGGCTTAAGAGGATACAGAAACCTAAGGTAGTCCCGAATATACAAAGCATTAATTAACATCAGATCATCATCATCAATATTGCATTTGTATTAGAATGGATACCTAAGTACGAATAATTCATTGCAACAGACGGGCGGCCATATGCAACAGTCCGCCGATCCAAAGGGGATACGATACAGTTGAAAGAATCATATCGTGGTCACATCATCCTGCAGGGTAAGTTCAAGGCAAGAGAATAATCAGTCTTTTTAAAAGAAAGTACCAAAAGGAATAGGTATCACATTTTTCTCACGACAGCGTGTCGTGCATGTGATGCGCTTTGTCTACAACGATCACGTTTTCAGATTGAATTAGCCGTGATCCGTATCACGCGCGGTTTACTATACGCATAAAAATTGTCAGGTTACAGCATACCAAATATCTAGGTGCTATGATTGACCAGCGCCTGTCCTGGAACATGCACACCGAACTTATTATGAAAAGAGTTAGGAAGCTGATATGGACCCTTAAAACACTGGGACATGCGGCTTCAAAGCAACTTCTGAAGCAAGTGTACATATCACTGGCACAATCTATCCTTATGTACTGTCTGTTATAGTATTTTCATGTTTCAGACACTCTATACTTATGAGGAAATATAGTATTTACACACTATAGGTACTTACACTTTATACTATTGTTACATCGGACCTACTAGAACATTCGAGAAAGCACGTGATTACAGTATGAGTACGTTGGAATTTCGAGAGATTTCTATTATTATTACTTTCAAAGTTGGGTAGGTACCTACAAACTCGCGACCTCTTTGTAAAAAGACATTAGAATTTCGACCGTACGCCTAGGGCATACGGTTCATATTTGTTTGTGTTGTACAAGTAGCTAGTAATAATAATTACCTACCTACCTACCTACTCTTTTGTTAGTGTTTTCTAATACCCTCTAGAATATTCGAGGTTATTCTGGTGTGTCTGTGGGCGAGTATAAATAGACCGCTCAGGGCCGCGACAGTCAGTCTTGTTTTGGCTACCATCGAAGCGAATCGAAGTGAACTTGAAGTGCGATATCTAAGTGAATAGTGATCAGTAGTGTACTGTAGTCTGTAGTGTACTTGTGATTAAGTTTAAATTGTTTTGTGATTAATAAAGTTATTGTGTTGTTTAATCGGTAGTAATTGATTTATCTCATACCCAGCTCGTAACAAATTGGTGTCAGAAGTGAGAGATAAATTATGCCAATTCTACCAAAGGACGACATGGACGGTATCCGTACCAGAAGTCAGCGACATCAGGATATGGACCAGAGGCGGTTTGGGGATTCTCCGACACAGACACCGGGTGGTGTCCAGCCTACGTCACAGCCAGTCGCTGGCCCATCCGGAGTTTTTCCAGCATCAGTGGCACCAGACTTGTCAGCTTTAATGGCACTGCTGCAGGATCAAGCTCGCCGCCAAGAGGAGCAAGCTCGCCGTCAAGAGGAGCAAGCTCGCCGTCAAGAGGAGCAAGCTCGCCGATTGGAAGAGCAGTTACAGCGAGATAAAGAGGAGCAAGCTCGCCGTCAAGAGGAGCAGGCTCGCCGATTGGGAGAGCAGTTACAGCGAGATAAAGAGGAGCAAGCTCGTCGTCAAGAGGAGCAAGCTCGCTGTCAAGAGGAGCAGGCTCGCCGTCAAGAGGAGCAGGCTCGCCGTCAAGAGGAGCAGGCTCGCCGGTTGGAAGAGCAGTTGCAGCGAGACAAAGAGGAGCAGGTCCGCCGCCAAGACGAGCAGATGCTCCTCATCAAGGATCTGCATGCAACTTTCGGCAAGGACCTCAAGTTGATGAAAGATCAGGTTCACCAGCATGAGAACCGCATCTCAGAGGCCGAAGTTAAGATTGCTGGGGTGCAGAAGGCTTTGGGCGAATTGAAGATTGAAGGTGGAACCGTAGCTTCAGTGGTTGCTGCACCTTCTTCGCGTGGTTTTAAGGTTCCGCCATTCGACGGAACATCGTCGTGGTCGGCCTATAGAATTCAGTTTGAGGCCGTGATGAAGGCGAATGGATGGACAAAACCACAAGCCATGACCGCGCTCACCTTGGGCCTCCGAGATCAGGCCCTGACTATTCTCGAGGCACTCGGCAAGGATGTTACCTACGAGCAGCTGCTGGAGGCGTTGGAGTCCAGATACGGCGACGCGCACCTGGAGCACGTATTCCGTGCTAAGTTGAAGGACCGTGTTCAACGTAGTGCCGACAACCTACAGCAGTGGGCCCTGGAAGTTGAGAAGCTGGTTCGAAAAGCATACCGGTCTGCCCCGGTACTGATCGAGGGAAATCTGGTACAGGCGTTCGTTGATGGAATACGTGACTTAGAAGTCAGAGCCGCCGTGAGACTTGGGCATCATGAGACATTGAAGGACGCCTTAGCCCATGCCTTGGAAGTAGAGGCAGTGAGGCAAGACCACCGAACACACTACGTCAGGGAGATTGTGGCATCACCTGTACACGACCGTGCGCAAGGTTACAGCCCTAGCTGTAGAGAAAGGGATCATCTTCGGCCAAGTTGTTCAAAGCAAGTTGTGGCATCACCTGAACGCCAGCGTCCGCGACGGTACAGCCCTAGGTGTTACACTTGTGGAGAAAGGGGTCACCTTCGGTCGAACTGTAAAAAGCGAAGCGCACCTAGAGAAGATCAATCTCAGCAGAGAAAAGCGACTGAGAAGACTGGTCAGCAACAGTGGAGAAAACACAGCAACACAGACGAACTGTCAAGAAGACCTTTGCTCGAAGATTGTAAGCACAGTTCCAGACAGGAGTATAAGGAAGTGGTGCCTGTGAGGATGCTAAGAACGGATCTTAGCGATGAATGGAAGGTAACTATACAGCAGGCTCAGCACAATGACCCGGACATCAAACCGATCTTCGAGTGGATCAAAGCTGGTGTTCCTAAACCCAAGTGGAGTGATGTGGCTGCGATGAGTTCCATCACGAAGAGTTATTGGGCGCAATGGAATAGCTTGGTGATCCAGGATGGAGTCTTGTGCCGTAAATGGGAAAACGCTAGAGGGGACAGTTGTCATCTACAAATGGTTGTCCCTAAAGCCAAGGTACCGGATATTCTACGGCTCTACCATGATGGATGTTCAGGAGGACATATGGGGGTAAAAAGGACTCTACTAAAAATTCGAGAACGCTTCTACTGGATCCACTGTCGAGATGATGTGGAGGACTGGTGCCGTAAATGTACCAGTTGTGCGGCCGTTAAAGGACCCCATACACGCAGCAGAGGTGCATTAAAAGTATACAATGTTGGAGCCCCTTGGGAACGGATAGCACTTGACGTTGCGGGACCATTTCCAGTCAGTGAGAGCGGAAACAAGTACTTCCTGGTGGTCATGGATTACTTCACAAAGTGGCCAGAAGTCTTCGCCATTCCTAATCAAGAAGCTACAACTATCGCAGATAAATTGGTTCAGGAAGTCTTCTGTCGTTTTGGGGTACCCTTAGAAATACACAGCGATCAAGGAAGGAATTTTGAATCGCAAGTATTTCAAGAGACTTGTCGATTGATGGGTACCCATAAAACCAGAACCACCTCTTACCACCCACAATCTGACGGAATGGTGGAACGATTTAACCAAACGTTGGAGAGGTATCTGGCGAAGGTCGTGGAAAGCCGGCAAAGGGATTGGGACAAGCACATACAGCCGTTTCTTCTGTCTTATCGAAGTGCAGTCCACGAAAGTACGACTGTGACGCCAGCCTTCGCGAACTTTGGAAGGGAATTACGGTTACCTGCCGATTTAATCACTGGAACTCCCCCTGATGCTCCATGTAGTGTAACAGATTACGCGAACGACTTGCGTAATAAGTTGAACGATGTTTATGAGCATATCCGACAATCCGGCCAACAGATGTCTGAGAAGATGAAGACCCGTTATGATCGGAAGGCAAACGGTAGGGGTTTCGACGAGGGTTCACTGGTGTGGTTGCATAACCCAGTGCGGAGCAAGGGGAAGTCTCCGAAGTTACAAGCAAAATGGGATGGACCATACCGAGTCGTGACTAGGATCAACGATGTCACCTACCGAATACAGAAGGGTCCACGACGTGCGCCTAAGATTGTGCATGTAGACCGGTTGGCGCGATACTACGGGACTAATGATGCTCGGGACGAGCATGTCTAAGGAGGGGGCAGTGTTACATCGGACCTACTAGAACATTCGAGAAAGCACGTGATTACAGTATGAGTACGTTGGAATTTCGAGAGATTTCTATTATTATTACTTTCAAAGTTGGGTAGGTACCTACAAACTCGCGACCTCTTTGTAAAAAGACATTAGAATTTCGACCGTACGCCTAGGGCATACGGTTCATATTTGTTTGTGTTGTACAAGTAGCTAGTAATAATAATTACCTACCTACCTACCTACTCTTTTGTTAGTGTTTTCTAATACCCTCTAGAATATTCGAGGTTATTCTGGTGTGTCTGTGGGCGAGTATAAATAGACCGCTCAGGGCCGCGACAGTCAGTCTTGTTTTGGCTACCATCGAAGCGAATCGAAGTGAACTTGAAGTGCGATATCTAAGTGAATAGTGATCAGTAGTGTACTGTAGTCTGTAGTGTACTTGTGATTAAGTTTAAATTGTTTTGTGATTAATAAAGTTATTGTGTTGTTTAATCGGTAGTAATTGATTTATCTCATACCCAGCTCGTAACACTATCATTCATACTCATTATCCTTGCATATTTTTTTACATCTAATTCGCGCTTTGGCAGTAACTATTTTAGCTCGCGTTAGATTCGATCTAGAACGATGTTTTAACATCGATTTTAGCTGAAATAAAAATTAATTTCTCAATGTTTACTTTTTTGACATTACGTCAATTGTCAAGCTGTTAGTTACTTTTGCTTTATTTTTGATTTTCTTACTGGCCTAGTCTTAAGAAGGTTTCTTTTGATTTATATTATTTAATTTAATTTTATCAATATATTAGCTCAAATAATGTATTTTAGAGATAATTACGATTGTTTACTAAATAACAGTATCATAACTTACTTGTATAAAATTAATTAGCACGCTCTCAGAATTCTTCGAGGAAGTTTTTTACTGAATAATACTGGCCGTTTTAAATACAGGCAACTCACATTTTTGATTTTAAAATCAAAAAAATCTTGAGATAAGGATAGAACTAAAATAAAACAACTGATGTGGAAAAACTGCTGATTTTTGGGTATAAAAAGGGAATTCTCGACACATTCGAGGCAGTCTACAACTCCTTTCTCCTTTAGAGTATATATGTTCTGTGGTCTACAATGGGATCTGAAGTGAGATACTTCTTCTTAAAAGTCACTGATATCACGGTGAAGTTCGCCCTCTGAAGGTGAGCTGTGTGGTGGCGCTGACGCCCTGACGCGCCCCAAGCTCTGAAGCCTGAACTAAGAAGCTGTCCACCTGTCTACAGAGCTGTACCCTGAAGATCACCTTGCCTGTCACCTGACGCGCCCCCAGCGTGAACGAAGAAGCTGTTCGCCTGTCAACAGAGCTGTACCCTGAAGATTACCTTGCCTGTCACCTGACGCGCCCCAAAGCCCTGAAGCCTGAACGAAGAAGTCGTTCGCCTGTCTACAGAGCTAGACCCTGAAGAATACCTTACCAAGTATTGTGAATCTTCCTATAACATTAACATTTTCCAAATTCTGTGAAGCGTGTATTGTAAGGGTACCTTTTTTTTTATAAATATCTTTGTAAATTTTTCATTAATTAAAATTAATTGTTTGTGTTTCCCTCTTTTTCATTTGGGATAAGTAACACTACACTGTCTTGCTGGGGAGGGACAACAAAACAATTTTTTTTGGAACTTGAGAGGGCGCAGAGAACCTTACTTAAGGTCATGTTCTTTAAACCCTATAGATACCCCACCCACAGCCTCTACCAATTATCCGATCTGTTGTCTGTAAGAAAACTTTATTTGCTTCAACTTATACTTAAAAACACACACATTCCTCCCGTACGACCCCTCTAAGCCAAAAAAACAGAAGGAGCTACTTAGTCGCCCCAACTGTCAAGGTTAAATCTGCCTTCGCTAAAAGGCAATACGCAAGGCGATCTTCTTCTCTGTACAGCTTGCTGAATAAAGAATTACGTATATACTCCATGAAGCTCCGGGACTGTAAAAAAGTTGTAACCGATTGGCTTAAAACTAAAAGCTACGACGATGTGGAGTCGTATCTACTTTGCAATAACTAAATTAGGAACACTTGGGGTGATATGCACATGGTTAGTGAAAAAAGGCTTGTTAAGCCTCTTTCGATCCCAAGACA
Source organism: Xestia ashworthii (assembly GCA_950022955.1). NCBI lineage: Eukaryota > Metazoa > Arthropoda > Insecta > Lepidoptera > Noctuidae > Xestia > Xestia ashworthii. The sequence goes on along the minus strand of OX465570.1, from coordinate 10,835,272 downwards.
TTTGTCGCAGGGCTAACCCACAACCTTCGTCTTGGCTTGAAAGCGTGATGAGTTAATACATAGACAGGATATTAATTGGGATAAGTGAAATAAGCATTGCTCATTATTAATCACACACCACACAACCTCACTGGACACACCCACACCCACACTCACTCACACACTCACTCATGATACACATACCACACGTACACGCGCGATCTAGCTATTCGCTACCCTCTACCCTCCTCCTTTGCATAACGTTTATTCATTTGCAGAGCTGTTTGCATAATCTAAAGTTACTATTTTTATTTGTATGGTTTTATTTTATTTGTAAGTTTTTGATTTCGATTTCTATTTTGTATTTTTTTGTTGTTTTTATTAGTCTTGCTTGTTTACATTGTCTACTTTTCAATTGCATAAAATGCCAAGTGGAAGTGCGGAGTCTCGTAATACAAGCAATTCCTTGCTTAAAAGGTTATCTCCATTGTAATTGAAATAAAGATTTTTATTTTATTTATTATTTATAATAAATAAAATAAGTCGTGCAAGTGAGACATTTTCTAATAAATTCGCTTCAATTTCGCTGGTATGTTGATGTAGCCGATGCCGTGATCACAGTAATGTTGTTCCTATCGCATAAAGAAATCAAATATCGCTAGTAATATTTGATGTACTGTGTAGCCATATACGTGAGCATTCATTCACTTGTTTTAATCGCTCATGTTTCGCAGGTCGCGTCGCGGCCTAATGTAGCCTCAGCCTGCAACACCAAGGTTTTTTTTTTCGCTAGACTCATTTATAATGGCCCCTAACGAAACCGAAAAGCACTTTATAACACATAATTTTTAATTTGTCTAGACCTGCAGATAATGAAATGAACATGACAAAAGCAGAACGTGGCGGTGACAGAAGGGACATGAGAAATCCCCGAGCAATGCAAAAGTTAAATCGACTTTCTAGGTTGGCAAAGAAGGCGAAAGATCAGTGGGATACAATGTTACTGCAGCGGCGGCAGACCCTATCAAGCAATTAGTAAAAATTTATATTTTTTTAATTCAGCAGCTTAATTTTAAATATTATTTTTTTATATTTCATTTGAAAGAATAAACCAATAATTATTTAATTGATAATAAAATGATTACACCGTCTTTTGTTATAAAAACGGTGTTAGTTTTCACATGAATTTAGTAATTTTTACAAAACATACTTTGGAAAATCTGAAGATTGCACTCGGCGAAGCTTGACTTGACTGTGTTTTATTTATATTATAAAATATAAAAAAGAGGGTGTTACTTCTTCAAATGAAACAAGTTAATGTTATTATCAATTAAATAGTAATTATTTATTTTTATTTAATTTACTTCATCCCATAAGATTCTATTTACTTATAAGAATACTAGCTGTAGCCCTCGACTTCATCCGCGTGGTAGCCAACAACGTGATGGCTTGTGACTTATTTACTGTAATGGCAAAGAAAACTTTTAGAGGAAGCTGAAATCGCGTAGCAAGCAGTAGATCATGGGGAATCAACGGTATACGCAGTACAGACACTGTTTCTTATGCATTATATACCGATACATTAAGGTAAACGACAAAAAAATCGAATTAGTCCCTCATTTAGATTATGAAAAAATATTTGATGCGTATTTTTTCTTTCCTTACGTTAACCAAAATTGACGAACATACGACGCTTTGAAAATTCTCAATACGTCACGCTTTAATATAATTTTAAGTGAATTCTGACATCCCGAGTGTAGATGCGTGTTATCTATATCAATATTCATTGATTTACAAAAACAAAAAATATGTGTCCATTGTTTTCCAATACGCTAACTGCAGGCTTCTACGCCTACTACACTTCGGCAGGTTATTCAGAAGACCGAAGAGTACAACTTGCCTCTGTTTAGCGTTTGTGGACTACGAAAAAGCCTTTGATTCGATCGAGACCTGGGCTGTACTGCAGTCTCTCCAACGGTGCCAAATTGACTATCGGTACATCGATGTGTTGAAGTGTTTGTAAAAAAACGCCACCATGTCAGTCCGACTTCAGGACCAAGCCTTGGAATCTATCCTTCTGCAGCGAGGTGTAAGACAGCGAGACGTCATATTTATTTTTTGCAGTGTCTCAAGACGAAAGTCTATGACCAGTGTGTGTTGCCAGTGATTACATACGGGACCGAAACGTGGTCGCTCACAGTGGGCCTTATCAAAAGGCTTAATGTCACCCAAAGGGCAATGGAGAGGGCTATGCTCGGAGTTTCCTTGCGTGATCGAATCAGAAATGAAGACATCCGCAAGAGAACCAAGGTCACCGACGTAGCCCGAAGAATTGCTAAACTTAAGTGGCAGTGGGCAGGGAATATTGCTCGCAGAACGGATGGCCGATGGGGCCGAAAAGTTCTGGAGTGGCGCCGGCAAACCGGAAGACGATGCGTTGGAAGGCCTCCCACTAGGTGGACCGATGACTTGGTGAAGGTTGCGGGAATCCGTTGGATGCGAGTCGCAAGGGACCGGTCAATGTAGTGACACTTGGGGGAGGCGTATGTCCAGCAGTGGACGTCTTTCGGCTGAGATGATAATGATGATGACGCTAACTGACGGACTAAATAGATTTGCAATTTTTGATCCTGTCGTCATACCTTTTGCGCCATTGCACTGTCAATTAGGAATTGTATTCCTGTATTTACGTCCATTACACTTAGGCGGTGGTTCAATCTCGGGGCAAAGATCTCCGCCACTCTCTTCTCACTCCTAGTTTTCCAGCTTGTTCTTTCTTTGCTTGTTCAAGTTGTACAGGCCCACGCATTTATTGGCGCATTGTCTGAAGCGAAAGTGGTACAAAGCCAATTCGGGTATTGCGGGGATCGTCGTCTGCTGGTGCTGCGGTCTCGCGATCTTGATTTATAGTTTTGTCTTCCTCAATTGTTGTACCTTGGTATCGAGTTACGGCTTTCCAATCCTTTGATACGTTCCCCTAGACTTTTATTTCGGCGACTATGTCCGTCGTTTCTTTTAGCGCGTCTATTTTGATACTAATTATTATCTGTTGTAGTTATTTTTTCATTATTTTGTCCGCTATCGAAGCCAGAATGTCCGTGTCTTTTGACTCTGTGGCTGCTAAAACACTTTTCACAGTAGTTGGCAAGTGATTTTTCCATAGAACTGTTAACGTTTCATCTATGCCTTTCCTCGTGCCAGGTCCTTTATTTTCCGCAACAGTTGCGATAGTTTTTGATTTCCCAGTTCCATTTCTCCTTTCAGCTTCTGCACTGGTCGGGTTTCGGACTGTGCGTAAATGTTGAATAGTCGCGTGTCGAATAGTTCCTGACGCCAATGTAGTTTTTTTGAGGTTCCTTAGTTGGCAGAATGAGTAAATGACTACATGAACAGAGAATTCACTTGTTGTTTTGTTTAATAATCCAATATTTACGCAATGACACTTGATTATTACATATTGTTAACTAACGACACAATAACACTGACCCGTGTGGGGCTCACGGGACCACTGGGGACTTGCCGGTGTCGCTTGTACATTTTCTTTGAATAATGCTTACATTGCAGTAGGGCTGATGGTCGGTTAGCTATGGGCTAGCTAGCCGTCCGTCCGTCTAATGACGACAGGCCGTGTCGATGGCGCGTTCGTGTTCCACGCGCGCCTCAAAGAGATGTCAGCATAAAGGGAGGGGCCCGCAAGGGCCGAAGCCTGCCGGGGCTGCGGGAGTGTTCCAAAGAGATACCGCGGCCCCGGAACGTAAAGGGCGAGGAAGGAACATGGATGGGTTTTATGATTTTTGATGATTTCTCATACGAAAAAGAAAAGGGGGATGGCGACTGACTAAAAGAAATATGATTCTGTTTAGTGCTTAAAATCGAAAAATATTGGATATGTGTTATCAATTTAATAAAAAATGATGATGTGTGTGTGGTGTGTGTGTGATGTGTGTGTCGTGTGTGTGATGTGTGTGTGTGTGTGTGATGTCATGAGTCGGCTTGTGTCGTCACTTTCCATAAGGTGACGTCGCATGAGTTTTCGACGCACTGTATACTGTATCGTCTTCAATTTTTCCTAACGTGAAAAATGAAAAAATATGTGTCCAATATTTTTTGGAAATCTATCTATCAGACTAATTCGTTTTTTTTTGTCGTCTACCCTATTGATGAAGCTTTACGTTCGCTAACAGTTTCGGTATGTGGTTAGCCACCATCATCATCATCATCGTCAGTGCTAGGTTGTGTGTTGATTCAAATATGATTCGCGGCTGTTAGACGTATGTAGTTACAAAATAATAATCATCTAAATCATCAATACAACCCTCCAAGTTCATGAAGGTCGATTGAATGACTCATCATCATCATCTCAGCCGAAAGACGCCCACTGCTGGACATAGGCCTCCCCCAAGTGCCGCCACATTGACCGGTCCCTTGCGACTCGCATCCACCGGATTCCCGCAACCTTCACCAGGTCATCGGTCCACCTAGTGGGAGGTCTTCCAACGCATCGTCTTTCGGTTCGCGGTCGACTGACTGACTGCTGTCTTCTGGTTCTGGTCTGACTGATTGAATGACTATTTCATGAAAAAGTCAAAGTTTCGCTACTCTGGAGCATCCATCTTAAAGAAATTTTTAGGAGTAGAAAAAATACGCACTACACAATAACAGCTGAAGGTGTTAAACCTTCATGCATACGGAGCTGTGGAAAGAATGCATAGGTCATTAAAAGTACCTAGCACTTAGGGCAAGGCTGAACAACGAAAATTGGTTAGGAGAATTGCCAGCAGTTCTGTTAGGACTCAAGGCCACACCGATGCGATACTAACGTTAGCACGGCACAATTTCAGTAGTGTATGATTTCCTGGAGAATTTTACGACAACACCAATGTACAGTTTTACGATTTACACGAGTATGTGCAACACATTTATAGAAATAAAACCAAAACCAAGTCAGCACAGAGACTCCCTGACAATTTTTGTACACCCGGAGCTAATAGAATACGGCAACGTGTTCGTTAAGTAGGATATGGGAAAGAAATCTCAAATCTTGGCAACCACCATACGACGAACCGTACAAAATCATTAAGGGGCCTGCGGAGCGTGCGTCGTTCATACAAACGTAATACCAAAATAATTCGTAAACCAAACATATTCTCAAGGAAGTATGTATTTATTTCGATTGAATTAAATAATATCTAGGTTCCCAAATATATATTATGAATGGACATTGATTTAAACAAGAGTTATGAGAAAAATAAGTTTTCTATGGAAATTTTAAATTCCTCATATCTCGTCTTTATATCATTGTCCTTTCAAAATATATATTTGGGAACATAGATATTCTATAATACAATCGAAATGTATACACACTACCTTAAGAATATGTTTGATTTGCATATTATTTTGGTATTACGTTTGTATGAAAAACGCATGTTCCGCCGGCCCCTTAAGAGAAACGATAAAATATTTACAGTACACTGTACTGTAAATATATAGCCAAACGGTATAACGGCGTACCTGTTAAACGCACATGACGATCAAAACTTCGAACCGCCACCGATAAATGCAAAACTGCAAAATAAAAATAACGATCAACCAAGTACTATCAAAAAGCGGCCAAGTGCAAGTCGGACTCGCCCATGAAGGGTTCTGTAACAGCAAGTAACATAGTATAAAAGTTCTTGAAGTTCTTTTGTAAATGAAAGGTAAATTGCGGTTTACGATTTACGACGTATTAAAAAAAAACTACTTACTAGATCTCGTTCAAACCAATTTTCGGTGGTGGTTACATCATATATTTTTTTAGTTTATCATTCTCTTATTTTAGAAGTTACAGGGGGGGGATACAAGTTTTACCACTTTGGAAGTGTCTCTCGCGCAGACTTCAGTTTAGAAAAAATGATATTAGAAACCTTGAAACACGAATGGGTTTGATGAAAAAAAAAGATTGAGTTTCAGTTCCATGTATGGGGAACCCCCTAAATTTATTGGTTTTTTCTATTTTTGTGTGAAAATCTTAATGCGGTTCACATAATACATCTACTTACCAAGTTTCAACAGCATTGTTCTTATAGTTTCGGAAAAAAGTGGCTGTGACATACGGACGGACAGACAGACAGACATGACGAATCTATAAGGGTTCCGTTTTTTGCCTTTTGGCAACGGAACCCTCAAAAGGGAATACTGCTTGGAAAAAAACGCAACTGAAAACGCTATCACTCGTTTCACACAGTGGTCGCGTCGTAAAACGCTCAGTAAGGTTTATCTTAATTCAATACAGAGTTGTGCACCGTAAAATTGTATTTTTTTTTCTATTACAAATCCAAGCAATGGAACAACTTGTGTTTACGAAAATGTATTTATTTAAATTGCATATTATTTTATTTCTATTAAATTTTCATGGTAAGTATTTAATATTTAAAGAATAACATGGTTAAAAAAATATGCTAACTAAAAATACACTAAATAGACCGACTAGGATTGGGTGTCAAAAACAAATCCACGTTAATTTAATGCTTCATCACCTGCCTTGCCTTTGCACAATACGTTGGGGTTGGCTTCCGGTCTAACCGGCGCGGCGGCGGCGGCTGAATACCAGTATTTTACATGAAGCGACTGCCTCTCTGACCTCCACAACTCAGTCAGTACTGGGTAATACGATACCCCTTGGTAAAACTGGTTGTCAGACTTTCGGGCCACTGACTACCTGATACAATACAACTGAAGATCTACAAATGACTGCCGGGACCAACAGCTTAACGTTCTTTCCGAGGCTCGGAGGAATCTCGGTATGTTATGGGTGGTCCGTGGAGGGGTTTCCAAGGACCAACCTAGGCAAACGCGGCTTAATGTGAAAATCGACCCGAACGGCTGTTATTATGTAGCCACGAGCTCCTTTTAACTTAACATCCTATAAAATGTCATAATAAGTAACAAAAAAATGATAGATATTGATAGTAAGTAACTATCTACCCACATTCGAAGCAAAGCACATACATGTTTATAATAATATAAAATATCTACCTTGTAATGTTTAATTGCACTAAACTCATCTCTGATTGTAACAAAATTGGAAGAGACCATTTTGATCTGTTTACCTACTTACTTACCTGTACTTGTGTCAATATTGTGATGTGTTATGTATGAAAGGTTATTATTATTGAACACAAAGATGAGAACAGTATAATAATATATTTTAAAACTAGCCGACCCGATAGACGTCCTGTCACCTATTACCTACTACTACCTACCTACTACATTTTTTTAATAAGATCCTTCTCCTGACAATGACAAACACAACAAAAAATAATTAGTGAAATCGGTCCAGCCGATGGCACGACGTTTTCACGCGTGATGTCGTGACCATGGGAAATAGGGATTCATTTTTATTTATATTATTAGATAAGAAAGTATACTGGTATTCAGCTGCATCAGGCTAGACTGGAAGCCGACCTAAACATAGTTGGGAAAAGGCTAGGCAGATGATGAAAGTAAAAGTATTGTATAAGGATAAACTTGCAACTAATTTTTTTAAATCATATTTAAGGGAATGACTGTCAAAGAAGAATCAAAGGAGGAGAAAAGGTGTCTGCAAAAGATAAAGGATACATGGTAAGAACTAACATCTAACAGTTTGTTCAATAAGACATTACCGTGTTCAGTTTCAAACTAAACAACATTCGACATTTGACACTTCGCGTAGCCAGATGGCGCTCCTTCCTTTGCCAAATAATGTCTGGTGGGCTACAGCCCGACAATTATTGTCGGTTTCCTGAACGTAGTCTCAAGTCGCGGATAGAGTTGCTTACCAGATGTAAGATTTTGACATATTTCGCATAGATGGCGCTGTTATACTTTTTGTAGTGCTGTTAGAGTTGATGTGGCGCCATCTGTATTTTTATTAATAAACTTGTTGCCACCAACTTACTTTCTACGAAAAACGATAGTGTAGAGCTGTGGAATACAGGCACTGAAACCCGAGATCGTTTGAGTCCTGTGCGCAAAAAACAGATGGCGCTGCTTTATTTTTAAATTGTTGATTTGGACCGAGTTGTGCCAAAATGTTCCAACCCACATATTAATCGAAATTGAGTTATCTATACTAACCAATCTGAAATGCGCCTTATTTTCATGTGGCAAAGACTCATTTTATTATCTGCTCCCTAGGAAAAGATATACTGAAAGTATCCCACTCCACATCTATGGGATTTTTGAAAAATAAATTGCGGAAATGATTCATGTCTTTTGGAACAAAAATTTTCTGGTAAATACAAATCGGTTTTGCCACAATGATTCAGGTACACTTAAACCCTTGATTTCAACATTGAAGAGGATTAGTTCTGTTAAGACAGTTAACGTTTCGATTTCGTTTTTTTTCTCCACAAATTTATTATGTACCTCAATAAATTAATTAAGTTTTATTATTCATCGTCACTGTTTATATGAAAAACTTGCGTAGATATTAAACTGTTCATAAAAGTGATTTGGATCATTTATCCAAAATTAATTTTGACACATTGTCATACAAATTCATTTTTTGTTGAAATGATCCAGACGATATTCCTCTCAATATCTTAAAAAGTAGCAGCGGCTGTATATTGTAAAACATACTATTAGAAACAATATTCATAATTTCAAATATTGATACTTTCATATGTAACAAAATATGCATGATTAAATGGAAAAACATCGTCTGAATGTTTAAACTGAAATAACTCAAAATGTGTTCATTGTGGGGTGGAACATTTTGGCACAACTCGGTCTCTTTTACTATAGACGCGTTTCACGTCTTTCTTTCGTAATCGTTCTCACTTATAAAGGGTGTAAAACACCTCTTAACAAACCCGAAAGGCACTTGTTCTCCTCATCATTCTGATATTTTTTTTTGTTCTACAAGCTTTTTTTTACTTAAATACAAATTTTTATAGGAAGATTTTTACTTTAAATACCTCTACGACCCCCGTACTATTCAGTCCATCCATCAGCACAATGTTTTGAGTGCGTAACATTGAGTTATACCACAAAACGTGATTTATAACCTCAAAAAAAAAAGTTGTTTCCCAGCAATTATTTTTGCGTAAAGTTACTTAGTTTGATGTACAGAGTGCTTGGTTAACGGCTTTGTGATGAGGTGGTTTACACCCTGTATGTATGGATAATCTCAACATGAACGATGTAACCTAGATTTTGTAATAGCATTTTTATTGAAAAGAGTGTCTAATGTCCATGGAGTTTCTAGTCAATTCTTCTCCATAGACATCTACGCTTTGGAATGTGCATCTACAGTACTTTCTAAAGTTATTATGATTTGTGACTGTAGCTTCGTTTCCTTTTTTTTTGTGTTTTTTAAAGTGCCGTAATGGTCTAATTGAAATAAATGTTTTGAGTTTGAGTTTGAGACATAAATTACTTAACCACTGAAAACTCTGTCATCACAGTTGATGAATTTTTGTTTGTACAAACTATGACCGGAACTTCCGTCACAATCAAACATACTGATTACGACTTCTAAAAACACAAAAAGTGAAAAACTTTAGCTTCAGAAGTCGGTGACCTTCGTTTGATTGGTTTAGTTTTTTTTGTCACCGACTTCTGAATTTAAAGTTATTTTTCACTTTTTTTGTGTTTTTAGAAGTCGGTTTTATTTTTTGCAAAAAAGATTTTTTTTTTTTCACATTTTAGTGGTTCACATGCGCCTTGACAGCGTAGGTACTGGCGTGATGTTATGTATTGAACTGGTGTAAACAATAGACAGATATGAGATTTCAGCAATCCCAGTCCATTTGCTATCATTTATTGAGGAGTTCCATTGCCTTCTCCGAAATTCTTCAAATCTTCACTAAATTGAAGTGAGACTACTCCGCAAAAGAACTTTTCCGAAAACTACCCAAATCGTTTCATGTGTGCCTATAAAATTTTAAGAGTTCTCTCTATTTCGCCAGGATCCCATCATCAGATCCTGACTTTATGATTATGGGACTACCTGTGAAGTATACCCTTTCAAATAAAACAAAAATAATCTAAATCGGTCTAGCTATCTTTGAGTAATCGGGGAACATAAAAAAAAGCTTCCGACGAATTGAAAAGCTGCTCCTTTTGGAAGTCGGTTAAAAATGAATGACGTGTAAGGTTAACTCGCCGTCCGTTCGTGTTCCACGCGCGCCTCAAAGTCTTATGTCAGTAAAAGAAAGGGGTCCGCAAGGGACTGTTCGAAAGAGATACCGCGGCCCTGGAACACAAAGGGCTAAGAAAGAACATGGATGGGTTTTAGTCAGTAATAGTCTGACACTCCCTTGTGCTTGGCCTAAAACGGGAGGGGTCATTTGATGATTTCCCATCCGAAAAAAAGGTAACAGGCCACTGACAACTTCTTGTAGCGCTGAAACTAAACGTTCCGCAGTTTTATCAAGAACTGCCTGAACTTTGTTTTCAGACTGCGTTTCGTTAACAGTAATCTGTTCATCTGGAGGAAAGCAAGCTACTTTTGCCTTTCTAACAAGATAATATAATGACGGAAATACCTTATGATCGGCTTTGGTGCTCCATTTCCTAGCCTGGTTATGGCAATGGCTACTTGATTTACTATGAATATTATCGTCATCTTAGCCTAGCTTTTTAACCCCCGACGCAAAGCGGGTGTTATAAGTTTGACGTGTCTGTGTATGTGTGTGTGTGTCTGTCTGTGCCATCGTAGCTCCCGAACGGATGAACCGATTTGGATTTTAAATTTTTTGTTTGAAAGGTGAATTAGTTGGGAGTGTTTTAGCTATGTTTGATAAAAATCAATGCAAGATGGCCGCCGCCACATGATGGCGGATTACATATTTATTCACCAGCTCCCTCAATATGAGTATCAAATGAAAGGGCTTGACTAGTAAAATACTATGCCTTGTAATAAATTTCAAATCCAAGATGGTCGCCACCACAAAATAATGTTTCGCTTTTTTTATTATTTTTAATAATGTTTTTATTGAAAGATTTTTACTTTAAACACCTCCACGACCCCCGTACTGTTCGTTTCACTCTCTATATGGGTCACAGGCGTGATTATATGTTTTATTTTCTAGGTTTACCTGCTTAAAGCCCACTTTGTATCACCTAAATATTACGAAAACTGGCTTTGTGGAGGCGCGATAGTTAGTAAAAGTTACATCGTGACGTCAGCTGCGTGTGTCACCGACGTCGTACATTTATACGCCATAGCAGGAATCGATCAATATATAAACGAGACAGACATCGACACCAATGCTTGTACTAAATACATGAAGAAGAAAATTGTATATACGTGCATACCTAAGGGTGAGTCTTCTTGTGTATTACAAAAAAAACAACGGGTTGCACTCCGGGAGTGCCGGCAGAAGTGAAAACTTGAACATTTATGTGGTAAAATACAATATTCATTTATTGCGCTATCGTACACAAACATGACAAAGATTTTATTACTTACACACAACAATTACTACATTATTTTACATTAAAAAGAAAAAAAAACTAAAATTAAAACAAAACAGCAGGAGCAGGCATAAATTTTTGCCGCGCGGTAGAAAGGAAGGGGGATGTTACTTCATCTCCGACGCCGCGCGCTGGTCTACTCTGTCTCCGTCTTACGAATTTTCGATCAGGTCACGTGTCCTGACGCGAGTTTAAACATTTTTACCCATCCCAAAACGTGCACAACGCTGCTGCGCCGCTAAATAAATTTTCATTTCAGAAACAAACAAGTTCGAGTACGGGGGGAGCCCCCTTTAATTTCAATTTATTTTCGTAAAGTTACTGCCCTGAACTTGCACAAAACGTGTCTCGAGCAGAATACAATCCTAGATGTATCACAGCCTAGTACTTCTTTTTTTTCTTACCGCCTTTCACATTTGGAAAATCTGCTGCTTTTGTCGAAAGCATCTTAATTTGATCGGATCATTTAAATCGTCAACGTTTCAATATTTTGTGAAAATAAATAGGGCAGTGGGACTTAGGGCCCCTCAACGTTTGGTTAGTTTAGTTCCTTTGAACCCTGCTGACAGAAATACGACACACCCACGAGCGTACCCGGGCTCCGTCGACTACTCTTGTCGAAGATAGGTAATGGAGTATAAGCCCCACGGCCCATCTTATTTTTAGAGAAAAATATTTTAGACTTTGCATATTTTTATATATTATTAAATAAATACATCAATTAAATGAATAAAAAAACTCTATTCCTGTAACGTGGTAGCGTGCAGGCATTAAGGTCTCGTTGCTTGTTGATTGGCACCACATTTGCACTCTAAGTTAGACTCGTTTATAAGTCTCCATTATAACACCTTTTCCTTGCTTCGAACCAGTGTCCGGAGTCTTTTAAGATCCGTTTTCTATAACTTACTTACGTATTATTGTCAGATAGTATGGGACGTCTCACAGCCACATGAGTAAGTAAACGGAACAGAGTATAAGCTTCTTAACAACGTGCAAAATTGTTACCTATTTTGGTAGGGTTGTCACAATAGGTGAAGACAAATTAACTGCAGACAGAGATAGCAACCTACCGAAATCGAACAGTAAGTTATTGAAAATAACCGTAAGAGACTCCCAGTTACCCAGGGCAACCCATGACCAGGTGGGAGATTCTTAGCAGGCAGAATGAGGGGTAGGATCTAATGGCTTCATCACTAAATACCATGAAAGAAAAACACGATGTGTGGTTGTTGGATTGGCAGCCTTTTTTTTTTTTTTTTTTAGGATGGGAAATCATCAAATGACTTCTCCCACTCTGGGTGGAGCGGGAGGGTCAGACTTTTACTGACTAAAACCCATCCATGTTCCTTCCTCGCCCTTTATGTTCCGGGGCCGCGGTATCTCTTTCGAATAGGCCCGCAACCCCGGCAGTAGGCCCCCAACCCCGGCAATAGGCCCGCAACCCCGGCAATAGGCCCGCAACCCCGGCTGGATTGGCAGCCTTGAATTTAGACTTGGTGCCAAAATTTTCTTTGCACCATAGCTTTAAGCGGATGGGTATGGGTATGGTATCTGCTTCACAAGTCTGTTTACACCCTGTATACTTTAAACAGGGTGTAAACAGACTCTTTACGAAACCGTCAACCAAGCATTTTCTACATCAAATTATGTAACCTTACGCAAAAATTATTGCTGGGAAATTACTTTTTTTTTGCGGTGGAAATCACGTTTTACGATAAAACTCAATGTGACGCACTCAAAACATTATGCTGGTGAATGTAATAGTGTGGGAGTAGTGGGGGTGTTTAAAGTAAAGTTCTTACTTGAAAAACATGTATTTAAAAACTTGTGAAAAATTTGGAATATTGACCCCCAATATCTCCGGAACTAGAAGGTTCCTAGGTATAGTCTAGAGCTAAAAATGATCGTCATGATGGGGAGATCACTCAAAATATAAGTGAATGGGTGTAATAAGGTAGGAACCTAATTTACACTAAAGATTTCTTCGCAAACACAAGTTACAAAACATTGTTTCAGCAACATGTTTGTTTTGCGGCGAATGAATTTATTCGGAAACAAAGTTGTGCCAATATTGTTGTTTGGTCTTAAAACGGATTTGGCCTGTTATATAGCTATATTAATGTCTCTTTCATCTTCAAAAAATTTCAGAATACAAGCTGGATTATGATAAACCAGAAAAATGGTCAGCCATCGACATAGCCGTGGTAAAAGTGGAATCGCCTTATGACTTTGAAAAAGAAATACCAGTATGTTCTCACAAGCCCGCCAAAATTTTCATCAACTACGATTCCAAATACCAGCAGCCAGGAATCGATGCCGTAGTACTAGGGTGGGGTCACCGAGATAGATATCGAAAGGTATGTTTTTTTCAGGAATTTCTCAGCCATGGAGTTAATTTATTTAAAAAGTGTACATTTAGGCGCAGTAGTGTTATTTCTCAAACAATGTTATAATTAGTGCTTATAATTAAACTATAACTAAAATATATCAAACGGCAAGTAATTAGAGTGTCGAATTCAAATTTTAATGTTTGGAAGGGACCTATTTAGGTTTATTTAAACCGGTTTTTCAGGTGAATAAGCTCGTACACATGAGACTTAAACTTAACTGGCAAAATGTGGGTACTATTAGCCCCTCCTTTTTACGGATATAAGGCTTGTTTCCCAGCCGTGGGAATGTTCTAACCTGATTAAGTAAGTTAAGGTCACTTTCACCCATACACAATAAGGTTGAAAATTGTTCGTCAGTCGATTAACTCGGTAGAACATGTATTTTTTTGTTTCTAGGACATCGAAGTTGGAGACTTCAATCAGAAAGACTTACAGTTCGCCCCAGTATTGATTCAAGATAAGAGAGAATGTAAGAAAGGGTATAAGAACTACAGAGGCATGGCCACAGTAATAGATAAATACATGATTTGTACTTCAGGCAAAGGAAACTTGTACGACACAGGATCACAAATCCATATACCTCACCCTACGGCACAAGGATGTGAGGTTTCCAATAACGGATACGAACTTTTGAAACTTCCAGTATGTTTTTTTTAATAACTTTTACTGTCTTACTGTTGGAAAAAAGTCTCCCCCAAGTTTCTCCGGAGAGCAGCGGTGGCCCAGTGGTGGCGGTTCCGACTTACGAGCACTAAGTCGTGGGTTTGAACCCAGACAGGCGCATTACTTTGTGTAATTTATACCATCACCACTGCTCTCAAAAACGGTGAAAGAAAACATCGTGAGGAAACCTTAGAACCAAAAATTCGAAGACATGTGACATCTACCAATCCGCACTGGGCCGGCGTGGTGGATTATAGCCCATTCCCTGTCATAGAGAAGAGGCCTGTCCCAGCAGTGGGAACATTAAAGGCTGATGACGAAGTTTCTCCGGGACTTTTTATCCCGCGCCATTTAGAACCAGGTCTCGCGGTGTGCGTCCAGGTCGTTTCGCTCCCTCCCTGGAGACTGGAGCCCTTTTCCCAGCGGTCGTGTCCCATTCAATTAAGATATTCGAATATACGAGGATTTCGAGATGACGCAAACAAAATCGAAATCTACTAGCAGAAGCCAACTTGGTTGCTCCCATTAAAAGTTATTAGTTATTCAAATAATTAGGGCTATATACAGCCATACAGGGTGTAAACCACCTCATCACAAAGCCGTTAACCAAGCATTCTGTACATCAAACTAAATAACTTGACGCAAAAAATATTGCAGGGAATCGACTTTTTTTTTTGAGGTTATAAATCATGTTTTGTGGTAGAACTCAATGTAACGCACGTAAAACATTGTGCTGATGGATGGATTGAATAGTACGGGAGTCGTGGACGTGTTAAAAGTTAAAATCTTACTAAAAAAACTTGTTTAAAAAAAAAAACCAATCAAAATGTTGTAACTTTGGCCCCCCATATCTCCGAAACTAGAAGGTTCCCAGGTATGGTGTAGAACAAAAAAATGATCGCAATGATGAGGAGAACAAGTGCCTTTTTTTGTGGGGTATCAATGGATAGGTCTTCAAAAATGATATTGAGGTTTCTAACATCATTTTTTTCTAAACTGAATAGTTTGCGCAAGAGACAACTTCCTGTAACTTCCCTGTAACTTTTAAAATAAGAGAATGATAAAACTAAAAAAAATATATAATATACATTACCATGTAAAGTTCCACCAAATATTGGTTTGAACGAGATCTCGTAAGAAGTTTTTTTTAATACGTCTTAAATCGTAAACAGCAATTTACCTTTCATTCAATCTGCTACGGAACCCTTCAAGGGCGAGTCCGACTCGCACTTGGCCCGTTTTTTTTTGATCTTGGTCAATTCACATCGAGACTCACGATTCACGCTTCGCGCACCTTTTCATATATGGAGCGACTTAAAATTTTATTTACTACACGAAAAGATACAGATTTCATTGCGATGCGTCTCACGTCACGCGGCGCAGCGCAAGTAACTGGCCTCTTCTAGTAACGTCGCGCCGAGTCGCGTCGAGTCGCATCTCTGTGTGAACTGACGCTTCCTCTAGGTACTCCTACACGTATAACATGTTTTTTTTTTCAATATAAAAAATAAAATAAATATCGCTGGACATTAACACACAGCGCCACCTAGTGCCACACTAAGCAAAGCTTGTGTCGTGGACACTAGATAGTTGATATACTACATATATAGTTTTTTGTTTGTAAATACATACCTACTTATTTTACATATACACGTCTATGACTCGGAAACAAATGTCCATGTTCATCACACAAACATTGCTCCTACCGGGATTCGAACCCAGGACCCTAAGAACGTAAGGCAGCCTCACTACCCCTACACGCGCGTGCGTGTAGTGGTAGTGTACTCTCACGCACTCACTCGCACCCCTCACTCACACACTCACTCACTCTTTACTGCACGGCTCTTCTATAAGAATCGTAACGTCGCGTCTTATCCGGGATTTCAGCTATGGTAATACTGTATGACAACGTAAAATAAAAAAATATAAAAAATAATAATAACATAAAATAACGTTAAATTAAATTTAATTCTTCTTCAAAGTCTTAACAACTTACATTTTGACGATTTATGCGAACGAGTCTTGTAGTTTTCTTTTAAAATTACGAGTCAAGGAACTCTTCAAGATGTTTAGAGTAAACAAAACCTAAACTTGCATATTAAAATTACAAAGATTAACCAAGAAATTAATTTAAATAAGCTATTTTTTCTTTAACAGTGTATAAAACGTGGCGGTAGAGGAAACCACGTTAAAGCAGGAAATACAAGGAAAAACATAATGCATGCTAACCTGACAGTAAATGGAACTGAACGAAAATTAACAAATCTTACAAATACCAGAAGGAATGATAAGCAATACACAAAAGGAATTTGTCAGGTAAATCACAAATGAACTTTGGTACCTAGTTCTCAAAATGTCCTGAACGATGCAGAAATATACGAATACGGGATACTCGTATTTTCCCTGATTTACGCTTTTCACTTCTTTGTGTTTTTTGAAGTCTCTTTTTATATTCATTTTTTTCCATTTTTTAGTTGTTCCCAAACAAATATTTGCATGAATTCAATTTACATTGTTAACAATACATGACATGGTAATAGGCTTATCCCCAATAAATGGAACTTAACATACCTATAACTTTCTTAATATGAATATACAGCGTGCCCTTCAAAGCATACAAGCATCATGATGTAGTATAAACAAAATGTCGCTGTTTTGTAATGCGGCATCTTCACGTTCAGCCGGATTACAAATCGGCTGAAATAAAGCACACCGCACTGAATGACGCCTTTGCATTCGTCAAAACGGATCAGCGGCAAAATAACGTGCCGCCCAAATACAAACGGGTGCATATAATGGGATATCTAAAGTCTATGTGTAGACATTCATTGAAGGGGCTGCTTACTATGTCTGACGTGACTTTCCGTAAGAATCGGTTCTGAAGTACTTGCGTCCTATAGATTGTAATGTTAATTTGTGTTTTCATACCTACGTTTTCGACTGTTACAATCTCAATTTTTAACATACGTTCTCTACAGGTGCATTTTCGGTTTAGCATTCCTAGTACCCTGAAATTTGTATTATTACAATGCTTTTCTCTAGATTTTAGCCTTTTCAATCTTTGTTTACTTTTGTTATGTCAGCTAATGACAAGCCTAGGTTTCTTTTAATTTATTGCTGGAGCTTGGAGTTGTAGGTTGTGTAGATAATTGATGTTAGACCTTCTTCGAAACCATTATATTCTTCTATTATGCTCTAGATTCTAGAGTCTAGAACAATCTAGTCAAAAGTTAGTGTAGTCAAAGTTTTTTTTTGTTTGTTTTTTTATTATTGTTTATTATTTCTATTTTTTATGGTGTACATAATAAAGAGTATTCTATTCTATTATATTCTGTAGATGACGGGGAGCCGAGCCTTCAAATTCAGTCTACGTTTAGAGCTTTTATAAGCAAGAAGTGGGAGTCATTAAATAAGAGTGCACAGGAGGACTGTTTCATCCTCACAAGTTTAAGGGCAATTTCCCTCTTTCTTAAAATATTAAAAATGATGTGCTACAAAGTGTAGCAACGCACATCGCGTTTTGGATAATCTTTAACATCTCCAGAGGTTCGACACTCGGACGACCCTGGACACTCGGCCTCCACTGCAGTCTGAGAGATGACTCGGCTCTCTACTATGAGAGATGACTCGGCTCTCCACTATGAGAGATGACACTCGGACTTCCACTTCAGACGGAAACCAGAATCAGGGGCTTCACTCCACTTCCTACTTGAGAGTCCTGAGCGTTGCAAGCCTAACTCGGGAGGCTTCTCTCCGACTACAGCCCGTGCATATTTCATGTTTCGTTTGCCGGCTTCCCTGGCCTTGTTAGTTGATAGATAGGTCACTCCAGCTATTAATAGGTAGCCCCTACATAATAAGTTAGGTAACTAGTGTTATGATATTAAATTCTGTTACGCTTCCCCTTCTATTTTCATTTTAAACCGTGCTCTCCTTCAGATCGGAAGAGAGGTAGGTGAGTGCCTATTGTGACCTCACATTTTTTCTCTCCCGGAAAAATGTAACTTTACAAGCTGAAAAACCCACTCCATAAAACATAATTATTTTTAGAATGATCACGGAGGACCGCTCGTCACCTGGATTGGAGCTCACCAAGTGCTCATAGGAGTTGCATCTGCTTTTTTGGTCTCAGATGAACTGGAATGTATTGGACCATATTTATACACCAGCACTCAGTGTAACGGAGCCTTCTTGAATTGCATTGTGGGACCTGATCTGTCACAAAATGATGAGATAAGGCAAGTGATACGAAACATTCATCACACACTCATAACTCTGTCCCAGGAAGGTCCCTTTTATTTTGTCCACATATAAACATCTCAAAAACGAAGACAAAACGAAGACACGACGAAATGGCGACACTTGGGGAGGCCTATGTCCAGCAGTGGATGTCTTTCGGCTAAAATGATGATGCTGATAAACATCTCGCAACCGGTGTGGATGTATGACTACACGCACGCCAAGTACTACGCAACTGATCTTTTTGAAGAATTTCATCAATAAGAAAGCAGTGGTGACGGAATAAATTACCCTAATTACAGTGCTTTTCTGGCATTTATAAACTATGCGAGGTCAAATACAATGAGTTATTGAAATTCCGCTACACTGTCTGCGGGTATTGCCCAAAAATACATATCAAGTAGTTTCCAGAGTTTCGCTAGCTTATTTAGTTTTACCCTACGTATTTTACATGCATAATCTGTATTTAATAATATTTTATTTTACTAAAAACAGAAGAAGAAATTGCAAGGACTTTTTTAATGAGACGGGGTATGAATTATTCGAGAAACATATTTCATGGAAGGACCATCCTGATGGGTGAGTGGATTCGCAATCGGCAAATGTCTTTACTGGCATAGCCATGTTGTTTGTTTATCTGTTTGGAGTTCTCTTTGAGCAACGTCGTGTTGATATGGTCAGTTAATTTAAAGTGGGACTGTGAGTGCCACGTCTGTACTACGACCAATGAGTTGCGGGGCAAGATAGCCACAAAGTCTTCGGGGTAAACCTCTCAGAAAATGTTGGGACAAGCTGGGCAAAATCAACGACCAGTGGTTCACGTAGGCCCCGGATTGGAAAAACTCGAAATCATGGGACCTATACTCAGTAGTGAGAGCTCGTGATTAAATATTAACAATCGCTCGGGATCGATCTTTAAATAAACCTGTGCTTTTCAAGTTTGTTCAGTGGATGGGTGACCACACATTACATACCAATTTTTCTCCGTGCCTCGGTAAGTAAGTTAAGCCGTTGGTCCCGACTACCGACTGATAGAAAGTTTGACAACCAGTCTTTAGCTAAAAATGGTGTATAACTTTTATTCCTCCTAACATTTTCCTACACGCTTGTACTCAAATTTGAAATTAGACGACATTTTGTTTAAATTTGGCAGCGGATCCAATCGACAAAAAAGAAATAAAATAAAAATAATCAATCAACAGACTTATCCCGCGCGACACAAATGAATGGAACCAGTTTAGCCCTAAACGGTATCGTAAAACCCAATTCTGACTGGGTTATGGAGGTCAGATAGGCAGTCGCTCCGTGTAAAATACTGGTATTAAGCTGCATCTTGGAAGACTGGATGACGACCCCAACATATTTAGACACAGGCTAACAGGAACCATTTGGAACTGGTATAGGTACAATATACAAGGTCAGAGGAAAAGTCAAAATATCATGTTGCTAAAGGTCGTCTCTTAGGCGGCGATATTCATCTTTGGCAAAGACATTCAAATATTTACGAGCGGTAGACGGGCCAAGATGAAGAAAATCGTAATCCAAATACTTGCTACTACTTAGTAACAAATCATTCTGTCTAGTGTCATACGCCCGCTTGTCAGGTAGCATTCCTGTCACTATAGAAAATGATTGGGATGATTATTTTTGTATGACATTATACCAAATGTCCGCACTATAGCTAATTCTTTTAAATCTCTTTGATTTTCGTATTTCTCGGCAAGTTGACACTTTAGGACACCATAACATTATTTGAATGTTTTTGTTTTTATAAGTATTATCATCGCTATACCAGTTTTGTCAAACACCGCATTTATTTTCAAGCTAGTATCCAAATAAAAAAGTTCTTTCCATTTTGCTTTTAGAAACGTGTTCTGAAAAGGTGATAGCACAGTTAAGAATTTTCTGTTACAGGCCTGCAGACAACGAAAGAAATTCAACTACACACGCTTCGGTCAAAAATACCACTAGGAATGTAACATTGAATCTAAAGAACTATAAAGAAGAAAGAAACAAAACAGATCAAATGCAGAACACAATAAAATTCACATTGCTAAGGTTAAAAAATTAAAATTAGAAATAATTATCAGCTTTAGTAGTTCTTGTAAACTTTACTACAAGAACTACTAAAGTAGAAGTTTCAGATTTTGTGTTTTTTTGTGAAATTGATTGGTATACTGTCACCGAAATTACTAGCTAACAACCAATAGAAAAACAACAATTGCAAACAATTTAACTTAAATGCTATAAGCTTGCTTGCTTTTGTATTTGCGAAATTACGTTGATTTTTAATTGTTTGCATCAAACACAATCAGAATCATCCATAAATATTAAAATATGAACATTTTATAAGTAAATTGCTGTTTTTTATTTAAGTCACTGTGAATTTACCATAAAGCGATCATTATTTTCGTTTGACGACCCGAATGGCGTAGTGGTAGTAAAGTTGCCTTACGTTGTTAGGGTCCTGGGTTCGAATCCCGGTAGGAGCAAACGTTTGTGTGATGAGCATAGACATTTGTTTTCGAGTCATGGATGTTTATATGTATAATAAGTATGTATTTACAAAACAAAAAAGTATGTAATGTATATATATCAACTATCTAGCGTCCACGACACAAGCTTTGCTTGGTGTTGCACTAGGTGGCGCTGTGTGTTAATGTCCAGCGATATTTATTTATATAGCTGAAAAACCCACTCCATAAAACATAATTACATCTTTCTAGATGTAATTATGTTTTATGGAGGTGTTTTATGGAGATCGCGTAGGAACGTTCTTCACCTGGATTGGAGCTCACCAAGTGCTTATAGGAGTTGCATGTGCATTTAAGGTCTCAGAAAGTTTGGAATATATTGGACCATATTTATACACCAGCATTCAGTGTAACGGAGCCTTTTTGAGCTCTAGTATGAACTCTGATCAGTCAGAAACTAATCGGATAAGGCAAGTGAGATGAAACATTTATCAAAAGAATCACAACGTGACACTTCAACTTTTGAATTTCAGATTTTTATTTTTTCGCATGATAATTATCGGCTTTAGTAGTTTTTGTAAAATTTTCAAGAACTACTACCGCTGGTAATATTGGCGACAGTTCACCAATCAGTGATAGCCCTAGTGGTATGACCGCCGAACTACCAAGTCAAAGGTCTCGAGTTCGAACCCAAGGCACGCACCTCTGATTTTTCGGATTCATGTGTGCATAAGCCAAGCCAGAGGCCCATGGGTGGCTTAAGAACTCTGACACCAGATCCCATATTCATAACGCTTCGATTCGGGAACTCGTGTGTCCATCTCGCTCGTTTTCGTTATGCCAAAAAAGGATAGACATACGACTTGACGAATCGAAATTCATTCGAAATTCATTCCGAGTGTTTGTGAATACAGGGACTGGTTAGGCAACTAACCACACGATCCAAGCCTAATCAATTAAACAAAAACAATCAATTTAACAAAAACGAATACTACAAAATCTGAAATTGAAATGTCAAAATGACACTTCAGTGTCTTTAAAAATCATATTATGAATGAAAAAAGTATAAGATCGCCCTCTACATGGACTATGAATGTGCAATAATGAGATGTTTATAAGCGTACAAGATAAAAAGTTCATGATGAATGTTTCGTATCACTTGCTTTATCCCATTATTTTCTGACAGATCAGGTCCCACAATACAGTTCAAGTAGGCTCCGTTATACTGAATGCTGGTGTATAAATGTGGTCTAATAAATTCCAGTTCATCTGAGGCCAAAAATGCAGATGCCACTCCTATGAGCACTTGGTGAGCTCCAATCTAGGTGACGAGCGGTCCTCCGTGATTGTTCTAGAAATAAGTGTGTTTTATGGAGTGGGTTTTTCAGCTAAATCTATAGGATGCAAGTACTTTAGAACCGATTTTTACATAATGTTATGGGAACCCCTAACTATGTCCGCAATGATCGTCTACACATAGACTTTGGAATTCCCACTAAACTTCAGTTCAGGAAGCGCCTTTCTAAGCGCTTCTTCAATTCTGCCATAAAGCACCGTAATCCCCTGATCGTAACTATGGACCGCCCGATACAAGCCCTCTAAAATCAGTAAGATTCGCCAACCAAAGCATGCTTTCGTCACCCCGATAACGCTATCACCCTCCTCCAGGAGAGCAGTAGAGAAACTAGCAGACGCAAAGATCCGTCATTCCGTACTCACCGTCGAGGCCCGTCGCAACATCCCGTTCATGCTGTCCCCGACTCAACTCGTGCTAGCCTGCGTGGCTGAGCCTGTAGTCCAAAATCAGCCCCCAAATAATGACACCACCCGCAAACAGCCTGTCCCTTTGCTGTCCACCCCCATCGGCTAGTCCCATCCGGGTGTGGCCTTAGCGTATGGTCGCATAGTTCGTTAGATTTCGGCCCTGGCTGGTAGCCTTACGCTCACCCACGGGATAGCCCGGTTAAGCAGACCATAACCTCCTAGGTTGAACTGCGAGATGCCATTCACAAAAACAAAGATTTTTCAGCCAGCATATCCAGCTGTGACACTTAGCCCTGTTGGAGGGTGTCAGCAGGTAGGTAGGTAGGGGTTTGTAAATAATAAGCGCTCAATGAAAGTACACTTATCATTTATTGAATAAACTTCCGTGGCCATCACACGACTCGATTGCAGAGGTAGAAAGATGTGGTAGGGAACAGTGGCCTGAACGGTCTCCAGCGATGATGGTTCCGTCTTGTAGCTAGCCCGCAACCAATGGTTCCAGTCCCAGGTTCTGTCTCTGGTAGCTGACTTCAGCGTAGGGTAGATGCCACTCTGCAGCAGAGGATCTTCTCCAAGTGTCCTTCACCACGCAGGAACCACGACGTGGCGAAAGGTTGAAGGGTAGAATATAATTCTGGAATTCCAGACAGAAATGGAAGCTTAAGCAAGTTGTCGGAACCACATTTCGTAGATCCAAAGGTCACAGTGTTCCAGATAGGAAGATAGGAAGAAATACAGCAGAAAACTAGATTTCAGAAGTTCTAGAAACACCTTACAGCTAGCCCTTCTAATAAAATACATGGAGACTTGCCCTAAACGACTGGTCATCGGCCCTACCGGCCCAAACGATTCGTACGGCGACACTCGGCAAGGATCGTTTTAGCGATGCGCGGGCGCATAGAAGCGAGGACCTTTTAAGATAGACTAGACTATAGACTCTCATAGGTTCCGTACAATATTATTGTTTTAATGTTTTATTTAAGTGTTAGGTTTAGTTAATAATTTAGTTTTGTGTAAATAACATAGTTTTAAGTGTACATAGATTTCTTAATATTAAGGATTCCTAAACTAAACTCTTTAAATTTGTAACTTGCAAAGTGCAACGTTACATAGCATAAAACTTGGTAGCTGGGTGGGTTCCAGGTGGGAAAACGCCGAGACGGTTAACAAAAGTTTATCTCGGACCCACTTTCAGAACTTAAATCACACTAATAAAATATAACAACGACATTGAGTGACATTGATTTCTAACGAAGGTGTAAGTTTTTATGAAAACTGACAAAAGATTGTGAAAAGGGTTCCCCGGTATGTACAGATAAGTATGTCTGTGTCTGTGACTCAACAGTAAAAAATTGTAAAACAAAAATAAAATGTGTAGTGTGTATACTGTGTACTGCGGGCTTCACAGTCGTAGTACTTTTATATGTCGGGTTTGGCAGGATTTATTTCGTTAGGCTCGAGCATTATGTGGGCAGAAGACGGGTATCGTGCTATGAAAACTCACTGGATGCGATACACTGTTTATTGTCAGGTGCTCGGTTCGGGCTGGTTGTTTCCATGGAGAAGAACCGGCAAGAAACTCCATGGTTACTCTTTTCAAACATATCTACACTGAGTAAACTAACAAATTACTTGACATTACACTTTCACACTATAACACTGGGTACAATGAATCGGATACAGTTTCAAGACGTCTTCACTCCGCTGCGATCCGACCCCGACTGTCGTCCTCGCGGTCAGCTGTTAACGTCAGGACTCTGTAGAAGCATGCCATGGCGGGGGTAGACTGGTCTCTAGGTCGCGTGATGTCACCACTGGCGCGCTTTGATTCATTCCCGTGTCCATACCAATGACCGGATCCGACACGGCCATCCTGCTTGCACACGTCCTCGTGTGATGATACCTGTAAACAAATACTCCACGACAGAATTTTGTTCCACTCGGTCACTCCTGACCAAACCCTTTATTCATCGGGTCGGTGAAAGTCAAGAACTCTATTTTATCTTAACCGAATCCTACTCTAATAAGATCAAACATCAAAACATCACACCTGCAATCCCCGAGGGGTTAAACTGAGGTGTGCCTATAGTACACTCACAGTCCGGTAGTTATGTCCAAGTCCCATGTACCATCAACTGGGCACTAAGCCAGACTCCGTGGCTTCACTGAGAAATTCTTGATGGAAAAACCCAATAGCACTTTGCCCGATCTGGGAATCGAACCCAGGACCTCATGCTCAGCAGTCGCGTTTGCCACCACTAGACCAACGACGTAGTTTATTAAATCAAACACGGTTAAATTGGTAATACTTGAAAATAGGTCAACCCTTGGGCCATGCACCACAGTCGTTCGAATCAACCTTTAAAACTCTACTACAATAAAAACTTGGAAGCTTACAGTAACCATCGAGTAAAACTTCTAACGCCACGGCTCTCCAGCCGACCAGCAATCGCATTGCTCTCACACATCCAGCGCATGGATCAAAACTTCTGTACGCATATCCATCAAGTGGATCGCCCGTGTGCATCACCCACTGACTACACACTACGGTCTCTCTAGACCCCGACCTCTGCCAGAGTTAAACGCGCATCGCGCACCCACGGACTACTTGAGTTGCCTCAAGAGACACCGATTTCTACCGGGCTACGACTACGTAATAACCACTGGTACGGTCGAACACAATACGGCCGATAGAATCCTTTACTCGACTTTCTACCACAACTTAAGCTTACTCATCATTGTGAACATAAACACCAACATTATTCAATATCGACTGGTACGTGACCCACTGGTATCTTGCTTAGCCTACCCTGTACATATTTGTAGGCACGCCTAACGTTCAAAACTTTCAGTTAATGACGATCAGCGTCCAAAATCTCTAATCGCTACAAGCAACATTAAAATTTACTCTTTCATTAAGGTCCATTGAGTTCCAGAATCAAAATCGAAACACTCACCAAAGTACTTCCATTTCTCTTTCTTTCTATTCCGACTCGACGGTGCAAAGGTCGACTTGCTTCTCCACCAGTACAGCAGCACACGACCAACGCTGTCCTGCTGCGCAGCGCAGCGAGTAGCAATGTGCCCCGGCGTGCTATACTCGGAGCACACCTGTGAACTGCTGCTGGTGGGCTGCGGTCGCCGCCCAACGCCTGTAGCAGCCGTCACAGGCAACCGCTTCTTGACGGGGCGGTCGTCTTCGTCCGAAAATCCGCTTGTTTGTGTCCTTGTTTGCCGCATTCACGACATTTGATTGGTGGTAGTGTCTCGCTCCCTGACGACGGGCGCATATTTTACTTTGTTTATTTTTGTTTTTCACTATTCACGTAAATGAGGGTGGTCGAAAATGTCTCGACGTACACGAATCTGACCTTGAACAATTCTTTAAACTGGTCCCACGAAAATCTCTAAGCGATACAAAGTCTTTGTTTTGCATTTCAAATAGTAACCGTCACTGATTGTCATTAACACTAAAAAACGATGTGTATCCCGTTTTTTTCACTTGGTAAATTACACTTGTTAACTGTCTGTTTTGAGTTTCTGGTATTTCAGCGCTGTTGCAAGCACTGTGATCACGGATAAACTAAAGTTATTGCGGGTGGGTGTTTATGCAGACAATTCGATCTACCCTCTTTCTTGTCCGTTTTTTTTGCACTCAATAACCGACACACGAAACTCATCGCGAACTAAGTTTGTTTTCGACACTTTTTCGGATTTTACGCAGTTGACACTGATTGTTATTAACACTGTCCCCGCAGCATGATTTCATTAGCACGATTTTATCCCAATTCTGATGTCGGGTTTGGCAGGATTTATTTCGTTAGGCTCGAGCATTATGTGGGCAGAAGACGGGTATCGTGCTATGAAAACTCACTGGATGCGATACACTGTTTATTGTCAGGTGCTCGGTTCGGGCTGGTTGTTTCCATGGAGAAGAACCGGCAAGAAACTCCATGGTTACTCTTTTCAAACATATCTACACTGAGTAAACTAACAAATTACTTGACATTACACTTTCACACTATAACACTGGGTACAATGAATCGGATACAGTTTCAAGACGTCTTCACTCCGCTGCGATCCGACCCCGACTGTCGTCCTCGCGGTCAGCTGTTAACGTCAGGACTCTGTAGAAGCATGCCATGGCGGGGGTAGACTGGTCTCTAGGTCGCGTGATGTCACCACTGGCGCGCTTTGATTCATTCCCGTGTCCATACCAATGACCGGATCCGACATATATTTAATTACCATTTACTTTACTTTACTTTTATATTTAATTACCATATACAGGAAAAGTTTTTAACCAGTGCGCAAATTTTGACATGATAAACTTGAATGTATTTTAATAGACACGTATTTTTTATTTTGATATGTGTTAGTAGTAAAAAATAAAGTTATCACTTACGAGACTTATTTACCTATAAACTTATTTTATGGTCGCTTGCCAGTCGGGCGCCCGGTCGACCGACTCACGCGTCGACCGGTCGCCCAACCGGCAACCTGAGATCAGCTGAGTTTTGTAGGTGCGCTCGCTGGATGCGACGGCGCCGACGTAAACTTACCTACCTACGCGCTGACGGTTACTGACCGCCGTTTCGCGCTACTTTTTTAAGTTTAGGCTGTGATATGTTATTTGTAAACGTAATTCCAATTTTTCCTTCATACTTTCATGGGCTTAGGATACATCGTACGTCAGCAGCCAGCGCGTTTTCATTCACAGTATTACAATTAAATTATGTCCATGTTATGCTTATTTTAAAATGGGACAAGATGGAAAAATTTGAAAAAAAAAAATTAAAACTAAAAATGGGAATGTGTTCTATTACTAACACTGAGCTACCAAAAAAAATTTACGCAGTGGTTAAAAACTTTTCCTGTATGTACTGCTGAGATTTGTTTCTCTTTGCATGAAAACTGTAATTATTCTGTACTTACTGTTGTTTATATATGAAAAGTATGCAAGGAAACTATTATAAGTGCGAAAAATATTGAGGACGGATGGGCGTTTGTGCCTCTTTCACGCAAAAATTACTGAATGGATTAGGATGAAATTTGGCACACAGATTGTTAAGTTTAATTTTTATTTTCAGGTTAATTTCCCACCCATCCATTTTGCCCATGTTAATAATTCCTGTTGTAGAGCGGTGCATGGTGTTCCGTGAACATGAAAACTTAGCACTCACAAATATATTAATAATTTGTACTTGAACACATTAGAATCAAAATAAAATCCATCAAACTTTGTATCGGAACTGAATTTATCGACAACGATTCTGCGATAAAAATATACATAATGGGATAAAGTTGAGATTGAAAACAAATTCAATAAGGAACACGATAACCTGAATGCGCGATACTGAACGCCATTTAGCTGAAGTTTAACCGGGGTTTAAAGCTTTTGCTGAACACTAAAGTAACGAATGAAGGAAATACTAGCAGATTTCTTTTATTTTTTCATCAAAGGGGTTAACACATTGGTTTATGTATCAATCAGCACCACTGGGCAGCAAAGTCGAGAAGAAGAAAAAGCCTCTCGATTTAGTTTTTAATTTAGGTAAATGGGGTGATACCTGACTAAAAACAATATGATTCCATTTAGTCCGTCAGTTAGATAAAAAAAAAAAAATTTGGGTAAGTGTTTTTTTGTTTTAACAACAAAAAATGATTGCAATGACGGGGAGAACAAGTGCTTTTCGTCTTCGCTAAGAGAGTTTTACACCTTTCATAAGTGACAAGCAATTGCGTGCCCTGTATGACAGAATGACACTTATATGGGCAGTGGGCAGGCTCGCAGAATAGATGGCCGAAGGGGCCGAAAAGTTTTTGTGGCGAACGCGAACCGGAAGACGTTGGCATTGGAAGGCCTCCTACTAGGTGGACCGATGACCTGGTTCAGGTTGCGGCGATCCGTTGGATTCGAGACGCTCGTGACCGTTTAATTTGGCGACACTTGGGGGAGGCCTATTTCCGGCAATGGACGTCTTTCGACTGAAATGATGAATTGAGTATGAATATTCACGGCCAGATGTTCTAATGTCATTTTGTTTCATTAGTGGGCCATTCGCATTTCAGATTGATAGTTTTTTCAAATCTTTTCCAATCTTTAAATTGAAATTTGTCAATATCAACGATGGGATGGCGGCATTAATTTGAATAATGGAATTGGATTCCAATTCCTGAAGTGAAAAGGCTTAAAGTATTCTAATCATATCCCTAAAGCATCTAGATTAACGTTTTTATAATGCCTGGATTTAGATTTAACATCGGTATTTTACGCACGTATTAAAGAGTTTGCTGTTTAATTTTGGCAGATGGAAATAGACTTTATGGGTATCTTAACAAGATAAGATTAAAGTAGAGACTTTTTTACTGAGACCTACTCCCATGTGCGTTTGAGTTACACTAATAGTACCTGTCCGTATAATAAAACCAAGGGACTTACCAGAGAATGAAATGACTAACACCCATGAGTTAATCATTTCATTCTCTCATGAGTTAGTCATTTCATTCTCTGGTGAGTCCCTTTATCGCCTCTTCGACACCTACGGGAAGAGATAGGAAGGTGGAATTCCTTACGTCCGACACCATACAGTATTAAACAAACAGATACCTACTTCAATTTTATTGATTTCTATAGATGTCTCATAAAATACGTACGATGGTGAATTGGTGATGCAGGAGAACGTTTGCAATGCTCAAAACTGCGTCAGCCTTAATTGATGAAATGAAATGAAATGAAATTTATTTATTTGCCAGAATATAGGTGCTTACAATACATGGCTTTGGTTAGGTGATAATTTTTCCAGTATTCACCGAGCATATTTTTCAAGAAAATGTAAAGTGTGTGTGTGTAATGTATGTATGTGTATGTGTGTGTATGTGTATATTTAAATGTGGATACATAGAGAACCCTTAAAGTACAACTTATTTTATCACTGGAAATCTTTTGTGTAATATTTTATGCTGTAATAAAAATAACAATGTCCCTTTGCACTCGCTTTTATATATTTTCTCAGAAAACATTGTTTTTATTGTGTTATCCTCAAGGTATTCCATTATGTATGAAACCTACAAAATATCTCTATTATGCGTTCATAATTGCGGTCTTTAGTGAAAGAAAATAATTACAGGAATTCTTAGAAAGTTATTTCGAGGCAATCCATATAATAATCGTCGAGTTCGTAGAAATGTGTATATTTTGTAGTATCAGAGAAAAGAGAAATAAATACTTATTACACTAGATAATGCCCGCGTGGATTTCAGTGATTATCCCTAGGGATTGTTTCCTTACGATGTTTTCCTTCACCGAAGCAAGTGATAATTATGCTATGCTGCGAATTTGTGTACACACTTATTACAGAAAAGAAGAAAAGAACAGAAAATAGTACAAAGGTGATGCTTATTTCTAATGAAATCTCTTCCAGCATACCTGCGAAAGGAGATACTACATAAAGAGATGTAGACATAGTGTGTAAAAGAAGGAGAGAAAATGGAATACATAAAACAGATTAAATATCTTAAATGTATACAAAATAAGAATACATACATACTCTTACATACTAAAAATAAATACTATAAAACAGTAAAAAATAAAAAAAATAAATACTTATGCAATTATGACGAAATGGGTAGGTAATGTTCTTTCACTCTTCTCTTGAAAACTGCAACCGTTTGGCAGTCCCCAATGTCAGGCGGAAGTGAATTCCACAACCAAACGGCGTGGACAGTGAAGGAGTAGGAGTAGAAGTCGGTAGAGTGTGGAGGGAATTTGAGGAGGTTCCTAAGATGCGACAGGCAAGGTGCATCAGAGGGACGAGAGTAGGAAAACCGTTGCCGTAGATAGGATGGGGTTTTAGGGTTGTGTAGGATGTTAAATAGCAGACACAACATCCGAGAGTTCCTGCGAAGTCGAATTGGGAGCCACTTGAGCATTTTGCGAAAATTAGAAATATGATCGTAGGTACTTTTTAAGGTTAAAAACGAAACGAATACAGATGTTTTGTAAACGCTCAAGTTTATTTAAAAGCTCCTCGCTGGTATCTACAACTCGCCGTGATCCGTGGCTAACGTGATCTGATACTGTGATCGGTGGAGACATATCCCAAATAACGGGCATCAGCGTAATCTATGATGGGTTGAATGAGAGTTTGCGCAAGGGAGATTTTGGTGTTCAATGGCAAGAAGCCCTGGAGGCATTTCAACGAGTGGAACGTGTAGTACACTTTGCGGCTAACTTCAGCCACATGTGCAGTCCAAGATAAATAGGAATCCATTGTCACCCCAGGTTTTTAGCTTTAATTGCGTAATCCATCTGAACTCCACTCAGCCTGAGTGGAGAGAGCGACGCAACATCGAGCCTATACCGCATATACTTGCCGCCAATGATCAAGGCCTGAGATTTCTTAGGATTGATCTGCAGCCCAAAGGACCGCGACCACTCACTAATCAAATCCAGATCCTTGTTCATGGCAGACACGGCAGCTTCCGCATCTTCCCTTACGAAATGACGGCAAACTATGCTGGGGTCGGCTTCCAGTCTAACCAGATACAGCTGAATAACAACAACAACCGCTGGGTAAAATTTCCAGCAATGGGTGCCTTAACCGACCCATCATAAAAATTTCCGCATTCTTATCTATGTCGTTCGGAGTAGCTTCTGTTAACCTTACAGACGGATGTTACGCTAGCCAGTTTGTTCCGCCACTTTTTCCAGCTAAAAACTAGGAAGTGGCGTATGGTGGGAGTTTTTGGGGACCGTATCATGTTTTGTTAATGCGGTGCTGATTTATTTGGAACGACTCTGATCGGAACGGAAAGGATGCGGCAAAAGCCGATCGCGTCCGACAGGATGTCGACGTATACGATCGGCTCCATACCACCGTTTGCATTTCTGTGCCTCGGTCAATTAATTCGTTCCTACCGTGTTGTGTGTAACGACAACCGAAAGGATACGACATCAGGCAAACACAACCGGTCGCGCGTCGCAGCATACTTTCAGCTACGATCGCGTGTCACGGAAGACGCCCGCGGTCGAGGTGCTGTGCGCGGCTTGGTAATACAGGGTGTAAACCACCTCATCACAAAGCCGTCAACTAATTGCATCAAATTACCGGCATTCTGTTGCCGGCATTCTGTGCATCAAATTAAGTAACTTCACGCCAAAATTATTACTGGGAACCGACTTTTTAATTTGGAGTATAAAATCATATTTTGTGGTAGAACACACTTAAAACATTGTGCTGATGGATGGGTTGAATAGTACAGGGGTGGAACAGGTGTTAAAAGTAAAAATCTTACAATACAAACTTGTATTTAAAAAAAAACGTCAAAAAGTTGATAATTTGACCCCTAATATCTCCGTAACTAGTGGGTTCCCAGATATGGTGTAGAACAAAAAAAATATCACAATAATGGGGAAAACAAGTGCCTTCCGGCTTCGTTAAGAGGTGTTTTACACCCTTTAAATACTTTAAATACTGTGTACACGATTTAATACCGTTTAAAGATAGTAAAAACCGTTCCGATCCTATACGATGCGAGCCATTTGGTGGAAATCATCCTGAATTTGAGTAAATTACTTTTGAAAATGGGCGCTTTCAATTTTTACATTTCGTGGCGTGCCGCTGCAGCGCCGAAGCAGTGCGTTTGTCGTAGTGCGTATACGGACGTTCGTTTGTTTTCATACAAAGCGCGCGGTACGGTAACAGTGCGGCGTCGATTTGCGCTGCGGTATCGACACGAAACGTCTAAATTGAAAGCGCCCTGAACGGTAGTTGGCCTGTAATTACTTTAGGTATACCTTAACTCTTTGCAATCGGATAAAAAGAATCAATATAAAAATATTCGAAGACATGTGACATCTACCTATCCGCACTGGACCCGCGTGGTGGATTATATCCCATTCCCTCTCTTTGAGAGGAGGCCGTGTCCCAGCAATGGGGACATTATAGGCTAATAATGATCATGATAAAAACATTAATTGTCAAAGCTAACCCGTAAAATTTTGAAGTACACAAACCACGGACTTCAGCGGTGCAAACAAACTAAACGCGGTAATTCATTTATGTCGCAATTGCAAGGAGAAATACAGGTTAACGAGGTTATGCAAACACATTTTTGTATTTTTTCTGTATCAGTGTCGTTAAAAGTTCCGTAGGTGTCAGTCCAATTAGTAAACCCCGAGGGGTCCCGGACTTTCCGCACAGCTTGCAGGTACTAACAACCAACTTTACACATCACTTAACTTGGTGCATGCAATTTGCGACTGTTTGACCATTTGATATTTTTTAATTTTAATTTTAAGATAATCTGATAAAGGTTGTAATTTTTTCGAGACCATACCTGGTAACCTAATTTCGGAAATATTGGGGGTTAAAATACAGGTTTTTAATGTAAGAATTTTCATTTTAACACCTCCACGACCTCCGTACTATTCATCCATCCATTAGGTTTGACGACCCGATGGCCCATAGGTAGTGGGGCTGCCTTACGTTCTTAGGGTACCGGGTTCGAATCCCGGTAGGAGCAAATGTTTGTGTGATGAGCATGGACATTTGTTTCCGAGTCATGGATGTTTATATGTATAATAAGTATGTATTTATAAACAAAAAGTGTCAACTGTCTGGTGACCATGATACAAGCCTTGCTTAGTGTGGCACAAGATGGCGCTGTGTGTAATGTCCAGCGATATTTATTTATTACGTGCGTTACGATTGAGTTCTACCGTAAATAGTGTGACCCCAAAAAAAAAAGTCGTTTCCCACCGATGTTTTTTGCGTGAAGTTACTTAGTTTGATGTACGGTGACGACTTCGTGTAGAGTCCATTTACATCCTGTATCCAGGATGATTATTTTTTCTTTGCATTTCATGAAATGGGTGATACTGGATCTAATTTTGATAAATTATGATCGAGATAACTTGGGATCAAAACTGGGTGATTTTTGGAGAAATCGAACTTTAAAAGTTTTGTTGATAATTTATCTAGTTCTCTACCATAAGCTGCTCATTGTGAAAAAAGACAAATAGTGCACCCAATTACCAATCACTGTATAATTTAACATAGTAAAACTACAACCGATGCACAAACTTATGGCACCACATTGAACTATACAACGTTAGCTCGATCAAATAGGTATAAAACATGCACCAGGCTTTAGGGCTGGACCACCAAAGCGAAAAATAGTTTTTTTTTTAACTTCTCTTTAGTGGAAACGGCTGAGCAGACAGGACAGAACATGTCTCGCAATTGGCTGTGCTTTGACCGGCGTGCATTGAGCGGTGAGCGGTGTGATAAAAGTGGCGCGCGTTGCAGATGTCCCCTCCTCTACGCTTTGCACATCTTCGCACTGCTTTGGTGCCAAGGGTGTCTTCCACGATACACCCTAGCTCTTAGTCATCTCCTGTCCTTTCTGCTTCACACATCTTCGCTCATCTTCGCTTTGGAGGAGTCCTTCAGATCTTCTTTACTGTGTGGTGAGTGCAAAACCTGGTGTCAGAACTTTTATGTTGCCCTTTTTTTTTCAGATGGGAAATCATCAAATGACTTCTCCCACTCTGGGCGGAGCGGGAGGGAGTCTACTGACTAAAACCCATCCATGTTCCTTCCTCGCCCTTAACGTTTCGGGGCCACGGTATCTCTTTCGAACAGTCCCTCAGCTTTTTATGTTGCCCCTGATTTGACTTAACATGCCGTCGAGAAATATCTCTCAGGCATGCTGGTTTCCTCACGATGTTTTCCTTCACCGAAGCAAGTGATAATTATACAATACGCACATGAATCCGAAAAATCATAGGTGCGTGTTTTGGGTTCCAACTCGAGACCTTTGACTTGGCAGTCCGATGATCACACCACTAAGCTATAACTGCTGTCAGATACTGATGATGTAGGTAGATACTATATACTATTATATGCTGACTGCATATAATAGTATATAGTATTTAAATCATCATCATCATCATCTCAGCCGAAAGACGTCCACTGCTGGACGTAGGCCTCCCCTAAGTGTCGTCACATTGACCGGTCCCTTGCGACTCGCATCCAACGGATTCCCGCAACCTTCACCAGGTCATCGGTCCACCTAGTGGGAGGTCTTACAACGCATCGTCTTCCGGTTAGCGGTCACCACTCGAGAACTTTACAGCCCCATCGGCCAACCGTTCTGCGAGCAATGTGCCACTAAAGTTTAGTAATTCTTCGGGCTTCGGGCGGGATATAAATCATGATACTATAAAATTTAAAAACAGCTATAAAAATAAACAGGCTTAAAAATACAAAAAAAAACGTGTCATATCTTCCATCCAGCCCAATTTTCAAGATCCAGATAAAACGTTCCACCAATCTTCAATTAACTTTACTATGGAATTCCTGGAGGCCAGTAATAATTTGGGCAAGCATCTTAAATAGCTTATCTGATGTTAACTTAGTACTGACGATGACGGCAGAGTTATAAGTTTTTGACAGCACCATTAATGTTGATAGAAAACAATCAGAAACTTAAAGGGGACGATGCTTTGATCTTTCGAATTTCAATCATAATTTCAATCAGTGAAGGTTGGGTATATTTTGACCGAGAATTTATTGTTTCTGTTGTTAATAAAATAAATGAAAAAATAAACACCCTCGAACTATTCATTCCGTGTATAAACAGATTTGTGTGTGTTTTTTCCCGTATCGATTCTCCATTATTGTAATAAGTCTTGTGGTCTTGTTGTGGTCATGAGGTCCCGAATTCGATTAAAAGCTTGGGAAAAGTGTTATTTAGTCTTCCATTAAGATTTCGCAGTAGCAGCCAAGAAGCTTGGGAAGTGAAAACTAAGTAATCTATATCTACTACGGGTTGTGCCCCGCGCACGCCTAAGTGGTGCTACGCCGTAGCGGATCGGCTACGAGTGATACGAAGCGTTAAGTGACGCCGGGGCTGCGGGACTGTTCGAAAGAGATACCGTGGCCCCGAAACATAAAGGGCGAGGAAGGAACATGGATAGGTTTGAGTCAATAAAAGTCTGACACTCCTTTCCGCTCCCCCAGAGCGGGAGGAGTCACTTGATGATTTCACATCCAAAAAAAAAAGTGACGGTCACGCGAGTTCGATGATATTTGTTCACTTAAAAAAAGTGCTCAACGCGCCTAAAGAAGTTTTCACTTCAAAAACACAGGACTTTAAAACATAACTGGCAAAATGTGGATGTATTATGTACTATGCGTGAACTTATCTAATCGAACTCATGACGTTCTTACTACGATTGTCCCAACGAGGCAGTCGCCACGAAACAAATCGATTCCGGCTAATTCTGTCCCAAAGGACACCATGTCCGACATAAGGATGTTTTGGGACACCATGTTAGTTTGGGACGTAATCCACGTGTTTTACTTCGCATTTAAGTACTTAAAACATAATGCTTTCGGCTTCTTCGTTGTTCCGAACTTTGTTCTTTAAGTCTCATTGTCAACACGAACAAGAAGTTAGTAAGTCTTTAAAAGCCGATGCTTTGGATTTTTTTCCGGTAACGAAGTCTATACCTACTAATAAATAAGATTTAGAAGTGTCTGTTTGTAAAATCAAAATAATAGCACCTTTTATACAATTTTATGACGTGACTCACAATCATTTAGGTCCTAGCATAGTAAGTTTTTTTTAATGTTCAAGTAAAAAACCAGCTAATGTTATTGCTACCGTAAAATAGGGCTATTTGGGTTTTTTGGGTTTTATTTGCGTATGGGACGGCCCAGAATTTCGAACAAAATTATCGATAACAGTCGGTTAGGCTGAGGCTACATTAGGCTGCGACGCGACCTGCGACACATGAGCGATTAAAACAAGTAAATGAATGCTCACGTATATGGCTACACTGTACATCAAATATTACTAGCGATCTATGATTTCTTTATGCGATCGGAACATCATTACTGAAATCACGGCATCGGCTACACCAACATAGCGAAATTGAAGCGAATTTATTAGAAAATACGCCGAAATCTCGCTTGTAATGTAGCCATACCAAGTTTTTCTCGTTTCGCTCTTCCAGTCGCATCACAAATCACTCTGCTTACTGTAGCCTCAGCCTCGCTTGTAGTTATTTTCAAACTTTAGGAGCACTTTGATTGGTTGTTACTGAGAAATTCCTGATGGAAATACAAAATTACATTTTGGTATATGTGGTATCAAATAGCTCCGAAAAAGCCTTATAGCCCCGTTTTACTGTATAGTATAATCCAAATTGGATTTGTGTCCAGGCACAAACAAGGCAGCTCCACTTACTCTCAATGTTTGTGTATCGGTGTATAGTTTACACAGCGCTGATTGGACAAGGAGACCGCCATGTTTGTTGCAAATGTTCAATATGTAGCGGTAATTGTTTTATTCATTACAACCATGTATAGCTGGAGTGTCTATTTTGGAAGGGTAATTACTGTGTACCTATTGTCGTCATTCATTTGACTAGCCTGTTCCCAACTATGTTGGGGTCAGCTTCCAGTCCAACTGGATGCAGCTGAATACCAGTATTTTGCATGAAGCGACTGCCTATCTGACCTCTACATCCCAGTTAGTACTGGGTAATACGATACCCCTCGGTAAGGCTGGTTTTCAGCCTTTTTGGGCCATTGACTACTTTTAACGACTGCCAAAGATCTACAAATGACCAACTAATGAAGCCGGGACCAACAGCTTAGGTCCATGTTCACCGAGAAGATAACAGTCTGATTATCTAAAACAGCTGTTTAAAACACATTTTTGTATGGGAACATGTCACATTGACAGCTTTTTATCGATAATCAGGCTGTTATCTTCTCGGTGAACATGGACCTAAATGTGCTTGTCGTTTTAAACGATGGTTAGAAATTAAACCAGAACGTAGCAACAGGACCAAACATGTATTCAATTACTTAATCAGGTCAACACAGTGTTCCAATGAAAAAGTTTCAATTTTGTTCGACTATTTTTTTACAATATTTATGTACATAAAAGTTTAGTTGGTTTTGTTTTTCTTTTCTTGTAACCACTGATGTCGTGATCAGTGGGTAAAATAGTTATGAGAAAATCGGGTCACTATATCAGCGGATACAACTCGCCGTGATCCGTGGCTAATTCGATCTGATAACGTGATCGGTGAAGACAAACCTCTTTTTACAACAATTAATAGTGCTATCAACATCATGAAACTTATGATGGATAATGCGCGGAAATGCAAACACCAAATAAGATACTTTATTGATAAGATATTTTATTTATTACAACGCTGTGTTTATAAAGAGAGCTCTAATAACGTATGCATTGCACGGAGAAACTTAACTATTTACCTAATGCCTAACAAGTTTTCCGCCTCGTCAACTTTTAGATGATGCAGACACAAAACACGGTAGGTGCATTAACAAAACAAGGTAGCTAAGTAACAAGGTAGCTGAATCCGTGCTTATTATTTTTTTACGATTTCATTTACTTCATATTTGGGAAGTTGTTCCGTTACTTCGAAGTGGAGAGGAAGTGGTAAAGTGTTTGTATTCTTGTGTTTTCAGATTCGATTTTGTTTGTACGACTGAAATGTGTATTCCATTATCAAAACGACAATGGAATACACATTACACATTTTGATTTTCGATGTGTATTTCTTTATTTGACGACCCGAATGACGTAGCGGTAGTGAGGCTGCCTTACGTTCTTAGGGTCCCGGGTTCGAATCCCGGTAGGAGCAAATGTTTGTGTGATGAGCGTAGACATTTGTTTCCGAGTCATGGATGTTTAAATGTATAATAAGTATGTATTTAACAATTTATGTATACACTACATACAGAAAAGAAGAAAGGAATAGAAAATAGGTACAAAGGTGATGCTTATTTCTAAAGAAATCTCTTCCAGCATACCTGCGAAAGGAGAGTAGATAAAAAGAGATGTAGATGATATGTGTAACGTCCAGCGATATTTATTTATTTAAAATAATATTTATCAGCAGTGTTAGCCCAATGCTGTGACCATTGGACTGCCCTGCCACCCAACCCAAGACACGCACCTCTGTTTTTTTCGTTCAGGTGCGTATTGTATTATTGAACTAGCTTCCGCCCGCGACTCCGTCCGCTCGGATGTCGGTCTTCGCGTGGATGGTTTATTTCTCCATTTTGAGTAACTCTGACAATAACATCCGCCAAATCCGACTTTCGGCGCTACAGGTGTGTTCGCGGTTCTACAGAACAACGTCTATGAATAAAACTGAAAAATAAGTTTTTTTGTTTCTACGTATTTTTCCAGGATAAAAAGTATCCCATTTTATGCCCAGGATAATAAGGTATAATTATACCAAGTTTCATCGAAATCGAACCGTTAGTTTTCACGTGATGCCTGCATATACAGACAGACAGACAAAAATTTTTTTAATCACGTATTTGGGTTTGGTATCGATCCAGCAACACCCCCCGCTATTTATTTTTTCAATATTTTCAATGTACAGAATTGACCCTTCTACAGATTTATTATATGTATAGATAGATGAATCACTGAATTTTCTAAACAGCAGATTAAGGTCCATGTTCACCAAAAACATGAAAGTCTGATTATCTAAAACAGCTGTTTAAAACACAGTTTTGTATGGGAACATGTCACAGTGATAGCTGTTTTTAGATAATCAGATCGTTATCTTTTCGGTGAACATGGACCTAAGTAGTACTTCTTCTGTCAATGAATAAATTAATGAGTCAAGATTTTTTTGAAGTTAAATGAAGGTTTTTACTGTTTATCCCACTGCTGGGCAAAATCCTCACCCCATGACTTCCAGATTCGTCCATCCAGGGCCAACCACCACCCGGGGTTGCGGGACTGTTCCGGGGTTGCGGGACTGTTCGAAAGAGATACCGCGGCCCCGGAACGTTAAGGGCGAGGAAGGAACATGAATGGGTTTTAGTCAGTAAGAGTCTGACACTCCCTCCCGCTCCGCCCAGAGTGGGAAAAGTCATTTGATGATTTCCCATCCTAAAAAAAAAAAAAAGGCTCAACCACCACCACACCACCACCACTGGTCACCACTGGTGTACCACTGGTCATTGGTTTTGTTCATCTCGTCCCGCCATCTCCTGCGAGGTCTACCACGTCGCCTTCTGGCTGTGTCGGGGCTCCACATC
Organism: Xestia ashworthii; assembly: GCA_950022955.1. Lineage (NCBI taxonomy): Eukaryota > Metazoa > Arthropoda > Insecta > Lepidoptera > Noctuidae > Xestia > Xestia ashworthii. The sequence goes on along the minus strand of OX465570.1, from coordinate 10,795,210 downwards.
GTGGTTATTTTGGCCCACAGCTCGTCGGGCATACGCCAGACAAAGAATAAAGACTTTTACTGGGCGAAAAAAATACGTTTTCAGTAAAAATTTTACTGTTACGGCTTGCTTAAACAAAAGTAACGTAACCACAGCTTGTTAGTGTAACTTTTATTCCCGTAAACAAAGGTAGTCCAAATTTAAAACTTAACTATCTCTTGGTTCAATGCCAACTACTTTACTCGCAAGGTTCAACAAAACTGCAATGTGTTTTTGTTAAAGTATCAGGTCATTATATATTAAGAACTCAAATAGACCACCTAATCGAGAGAACTCATCATCATCATTTCAGCTGAAATCACGTCACATTGAGCGATCCCGCGCGACTCGCATCCAGCGGATTCCCGCAACCTTCACCAGGTCATCGGTCCACCTAGTGGGAGGCCTTCGAACGCAAAGTCTTCGGGTTCACGGTCGCAACTCCAGCATCGTCACGGAACTTTTTTCAATAACACATTTGCAGAATAAACCTGCTCTACACTTTAGCAATTACAAAGGGGGACGCAATTTTTAGAGCGAAGTTATATGGATTTTAGGCAAATATATATGAAAATTTGCCATCGTTCTTACTTTCATTGATAATCGAAGAAGAAGAAGTTTCACAAATTGCCATGAAATATTGAAACTTAACACCTCTAGAACGCGGTTCGAATACAAAAATCCTAAATACAAAAAAAAAAACAAATGCAAACCGCACTAAGCCTTGAATTTATCTCTCAAACATAAAAGTTCTCATATTTTAAATGCCGTGTCAGCATGTCTACAGAATTTGCATTCATTCATAAATCTGCTGGTTCATCCCCAATTAGAGAAAAATCCTTTTTAATAGTTCCCCGCGCACCTGGGGCATTTAATTTGGCCTTGCTGAGTTTTAAGAAGCTATATAGATACTTAGGTGGGTTTTATGTAGACATGTTTTTGTGATGACATGATTTTTTCGGGTTACAATTGAGTTTTAGAGTGTAAAGGATTGCTGCTATATCTTTTTGGCATAATAAGACTCTTAGTGGGGTTACGTTATGATTATCCATAAAACTTGGTTACTATGGCAATCTTCAGGTTAAGCCGTGCGTTGCCTTGGTTGTTTTGTGGATGGATGACCACCGGTTACATACCGAGTTTCCTCCGTGGCTCGGATAGCTCGTTAACAGTAGCTCCATATCAGCTGCATTCAGTTATACTGGGAGCCGACCCCAACGTAGTTAGGAAAAGGCTAGGCAGGTGACGACTGTGCTCGGTAATGTTTCATTTTTGATAAAAATACATAAGTACATAAACGGATGCCTATTTCCCATGACAGTAGAAAGAAAGAACAGGAGGTCTAAAAAGGCCAATTTAGAAGAATCATAATTTGAATCACGTTAAAATTTAAAATTCTTAAAATGGACTTTATGTTTATGACCATAAGGTCCATTTTACCAATTTAATTTTTTGAAGATGATTCAAATTATGATTCTTCTAAAGCGGCCATTTTAGGCCCGCAGGTCTCCACCTGCTATTTTACATACTCTAATTTGTTTAAAAATTACAGTAAGATCCAAAACATAAATACGAGGAGCAAACATAAAGTCGTTGTCCCTGCAACGAGGCTCAAAAAAATTGATGTGACGTTTAGATGCCAATTTTACAATAAACTTTCGAACCATATTCAAGCACTAAGCCTAAATAAATTCAAATAGTTTATTCACAATCTGCATAGTTTTCATGTGAGTTGAACTTTAAAAGAGACTATGACGTCTGAGTTTGTTTCGATTATTTCTTCTGAGAGTAGTCAAGAACGAAACACCGGCCCCATCTGGTTTTAAAAAAAGAGGACGTAAAAGTGTTTTTAAAAACCTATTTTTGCAAAAATAAATAACATTTATAAAAAATAACGACATTTTAAGTTACGGTAAGGTACGAACATTAATTATTTATTTAACAATTTATGTACACTCTACATACAGAAAAGAAGAAAGGAATAGAAAATAGGTACAAAGGTGATGCTTATTTCTAAAGAAATCTCTTCCAGCATACCTGTGAAAGGAGAGTATATAAAAAGAGATGTAGACATACAAATAATAACAGTAATATTATACATTTTAGGCCCGGTATGAGTTTATTTTTCCTTGTTCTGTTCTTTTAATATTGTATGGCAACGTTTCGGGGTAAATTCGACTTTTCAAGTGAAATCGAAAATGAAAATACTTTTTATTTTGAGTTTTATTCAAAATCTGGTATCGTACGTTAATCATTTTCCAAAATTCTTACCTTTTTTATTATAATTATTGGTAATACTTTTATTTTTGTTCAGTTGGGGCAAGATTTGTCCATGTCTTTTATCAAAAAAATGTCTTTGAACTAGTTTTACAAAACTAGATAAATCAGGTTACAACTCGCGATGCGAATTCACAATAAAAAGCAGATACGTTGACATCACAAAACATACGGTTCAGTGTAGCTTAAAAAATACAAAAAAGAACCATGTTTTACACCACTATCCCACAACATTTTAAAAAACCGACCAAGTGCGGGTCAGACTTGCACACGAAAGGGTTCCGTAACACGGTTCAATATTTAACACCAAAAATGCCGAAAAAACACGCTTTTCGAATGTCCCCCTTCTTTTTTTTTCTTTTTTTTATTTATCGGCCTGATACACACACTTTGTTAAAGTGTCCAGTGTGTACCCATTACGGTTCAAATAATACAGCCTTGTGGCAGACGGGCAAATAGACAGACAACAAACCGGGTCGAACCATTGCCATGGAGAATGGGCAACCACAGTACTTTTACAAGTTATTTTATTACATTGACTGTGATTGTAGTTTCGTTTTTACTGTTTTTCTCAAGACTTTATTGCATTTCATAATGTGTAAATAATATAACAGTTGGTATGTTAAAACATTGACGCAATTATGGACCCTGTCGGGCACAGCAAAGTAATGTTTTAATTTTTAATAGGAGAGATGATGGCATTTAAAAGTGCCTGTTATGGTCTAAATGAAATAAATGTTTTGAGTTTGATTTTGCCACCCTTTGCGTACGGAACCTTAAAAACAAACAAGTTACTACGCAACGCAACTAAATCTCAATAAAGCTGGCCTTTCACATAAAAACACACGGCGCGGCGCGAGTCTGTAAAATAAAACGCGATCAAAAACGTTTGCGCAACGGTCATTCGCAAAAGGAAATAGAAACATAACCGGATTGACTGCACTCGGTTGCGTGTTTGTCCGGGGACCTACTTGTGGCCCATGTTTGACCTAGCTACGGAGTACTCAGTACAGGTCATTGTTTATTTTCATTGAGTAACTGCTTCTATTTTTTATGCTGTGGCTTAATACAAAGAAATACTGTCTACTGTCTAACGTAGAGCAGCGTACCGTAAGGCCTGAATTCTTATCGCGCTGATGGTCGGTCGTGACGTCAGAGAGAACAAAATACGGCTGTCGGTCGCCGCTGACGTCAGCCTCGCAGTGTGGTGCTATTTAGAACACAACTCATACGCGACCGACCGTGCGCGACCGACCATCATTGTGACAAGAATTCAAGCCTAAGACACCAAAATAATGCCGATTTATATTTACAAAAATATTGTATTTAATGATGTTAAAGTACCTACTAGCAAAATAGATATATTGCTTTGGACGGCAGGGAACGAATAAAGTAAATCGTTATTGTAATCGTTGTTGTAATAGATTTCCAAAAAATATTGCACACGTATTTTTTTCTTTTTTCACTTAAACAAGAAATAAAGACGATACAGTACATCACAAATTCTTGCCATGTCACAGTTTAGTACACTTTTTACCGGAAAGTGACGTCACAAGCCCCCACTCATGTTGGCGTTTTATCTTCGTAATTTTTTAGTGTTTCATTGTAATCTCTCTAGCGATATTGTAAACTCTCGAAATATTGTCAATAAAACGCATTATTTTTCGTGAAATGCATGCGATGGTGGTCAACTCACGCGGTGTGGAGGGAAGGAGGGGTCCCCTTTGCCCAATGGTACCACTCTCATGAAAAGATAATGTACCATTCCTGAAAAATACCGATGAATATAACCTAACCTTAAAACACTTTATATTCCCCTAAAAAGCGTAGTCGACGGAGCCCGGCTTCGCGGGGTCCCTATTTCCGAGTGCAGGGCTTATAGGAACCTTACTAACCTAACGTGGGGGTGCCCCGAGTCCCGATTATGGGGGCAGAGATACTTCCGTATGTTCAGTTGACAATATTTCGAGAGTTTACAATATCGCTAGAGAGATTACAATCTAACGTGTTTGACAATTTTACGGTGACATATCCAATATTTTTCGATAATCTAACTGACGGACTAAATAAAATCTGGTTTACTCAGGAATCATCTCTATTTTGAGACTCTTGTCAGCCCAATCGTTTCCACTACTATTAAGCGGAAACAAGAAGTGTAAAAACTGAATTTTATTGGTTTACAATACATCTCCTCTCCTCTCGTTTCGTATCCGCTTTGGTAGAATACGGCCCTTAATTTGGTTCCCAGTGCATTGGTCCACGCTTCGGAAGCATACGACACGTTTCCAACAAAGGGTCATGACGAATGAAAAAGATTTTCATTTTCTATTAGAGAGTAACCCTTGTCAAATGTAGTACGGCTTTGGACAGGTGTTGTGTTGGCCCTGTAGGTCAATCCGTCTTGTGACGCTGTTTTTTTAACATTCCCTTGGGAAGGTCAGTTGATACTTAAATCGCATTGCGTCAGTTTTGCACGATGTAACAAATACGATAATTTTTCCGAAAAATTCCTATGTTTATTGTAGTTATTTATGACACTTGTGGGTTAATAATTATAATTATATTTTACCCTGTTAAAATTGAAACAAACTGAAAGAAAATAAGTGATACGTTCCTGAAATTACCTGAAAAACGTTCCCTAAAAAGGCTTTACAATATGACGAAAAGCGTATTGAACGGTTTGAGCTGTTTTAACGCTATCTCTTCTATTTTGTTTAACAAACTGTGGGTTAAATGTAAATATTTGGTGGTAACCGTAGTGGTATTAATAAGGAGATTAGAGGTCGTGGCCCACTTAACAAGCACAGCTGTCGCCCGGCGTTGCCTCGAATTACGGCTATGGCGCGCTTGCAGCGCGCCGTCCGCGAGGCGTATGCTCGCAGTCCGTGCGCTGGCCGTGAAAGCCTGGGACGTAGCGTTGCATTTTAGATAGTGTTTCACGCCGATCAGTTGCCATCTTGTTCAATTGATCTCGAATGACTGATACGTGGATCCAGCGTCAGCTGAGGCACCCGCGATGTGTTACGCGATTGAGAGGTTACGGAAGTGGTGAAAAAAAAAGAGTGTTCGCCGGATTTTGCTTAAATTATCAAAAGTACGAAAACAACAATCAGCTGCGTGAGTAGCGGTCTATACAAGTTCATGCAAGCGATAAACAACACCCATGACGAAATATTAAAAAATAAAATCTCTCGAAAGTTTGTCAACCGAACATACTGCTTAGAATTTGGCGGCGCGCGGACGCCGAGTCACCCGCGGGTCGAGTCGTATGGTAGCGGCAAGCGCGTTGACCGCCCACCGTAAGCTTTTTAATATTATTATGAACATTATAAAATAAAATATTTGAATGGCAAATTAATTGCTGGGTTGGAGCGGAGCCGGTGCGGTGCTTGTATAGTGGGCCATGACCATTAAGGTAATATAGACATTCGATTAACAACAATGTCATAAAAAGCCTGAGATGAAAATAAAAGTCCATTTAAACACCAAGTGTAATTCAATACATTCTAACGACAATAGCCAGACACGAGAACTCGACTGTTCTCGCGATGATCGTTTTGGTTAAAACGCAGCCTTAAAGCAAATACCGGGATAGAAGTAGATAAAAATATATCCCATATCTTATGTTTCCCCTTGTGTCGTAAATATCAATAATATTTATGCCAAGAACTGTGTGAAGGATGATATGGCAAGAAAGGACGTGTCCGATGGGATAAGGGCAAGAAAATGATGATGATTTATGACCAGTTCAGTAATATAGGAAAAAATAATATTTCCATGGTAGTAATCAAACTAAAAGGTATACTTTGATATAATCAAAAAGGTGGTACCTTTTTTAACTTTCGGATTTCAGTTGATCGACGGTAACACCGAAATTTCAAACTTTTTCACCTTTCAATCTAGACAAGAAAAACAAATCTTTCTTGCCTAGATTCTAGCCAAGTCTAGAAAGACGAAAATCTTCTAAAGTCCTCAACCACGTGACTGATACGTAAATCATCTTTTTCCCCACACATGATAGATGAGAAAACCGACAATAAATTCGACAAAGTGTCGATAGCCTGACGAGGGTGAGTGGAAAACCTTTTATTATTGATCCAACAACTTTTGTACGAACGCAAGATAGAAAACTTAAACAAAGATTAATACGAAGAAAAGCCCGCTTTCGAGTTTTCGCATGATAACTAAGAAAATGGTATTGAAATTCTTTTGCCTTTGTCGTTTTTTTAAGAAAACAACGCGCTGACTTGTAAAATGAACGTCAAAGACTTAAAATTATACCTAATTTTGGACATGAAAAGGTACGTTCTGTGTACGTAATAGTAAAAATGAATAAGATGTTTTCTTAGAAGTATCTCGAGATTAACATGGACTTATTTTGAAGCAACTACACAAACTAAGTATTTAAATATAAATTCTTATTGTACAAATAAAATAAGAAGACATACAAAATTAAAGAGTAATCAAAAAGTTTTTATTTAAACCACCCTTTATTTGGTTGTCATAATGTACCAAAATTTCATGACCTCCAGACCTGGGCATTTTATAAAAAAACGTAGGTAAATGACGTAGGTCTGTAGTACATTATCGGTTGAATGAAAACAACAACGAAAAGTGTCGAGTGCCTAGTGGCATTAAGTCCGCCTATGGACCACTCTTGTACATGAAGTTTAAATAAATAAAATGAAAATCACTTTCTCGAACTAAAAGACTTGAATCATATTGTTTTATGTGAAAAACAGTATGAGTCGCCTTTAACAGATGTCATTCTTAAATAAACAGATACAATTTTATTATTCAGTAACAGCTCAGGATCCTGGATTCCAGTTGATGGAAATAGGCTCGCTCCCTATTATTATTATGCTGTGTTTTAAAATTATTTTTTAATTTATTATTTTATTAATTTTATTAATTTATTAAGTTTTTAAAAGCTTTATAAGTTATACTATAAGTCTTATTATTATATCTATTACTAGTGAAGTTCACTCGGGACACATAATTCAGAAACCACTTTACCCCGATTGATCTCTGAAATATTATTTTGTAAAACGATATTTTCGTCTGAGTTCTGTTTTCAGAAAAAATATTTTATAATACCAGGAGGTTTTATGGTCTTCTGAAATAAAATAGCAGTGAAGAAAATTTCATGTGTTTTAACTTCTTTTTAGGGCTCCGTAGTCAAATGGCAAAAAACGGAACGCTTAATGGATTCGTCATGTCTGTCTGTCCGTTTGTCACAGCCACTTTTTTCCGAAACTATAAGAACTTTGCTGTTGAAGCTTGGTATGTAGATGTGTTCTGTGAACCGCATTAAGATTTCACAAAAAAAAAAAAAAAAATGCAATAAATTTTGGGGATTCTCCATAATTACAACTGAAACTCAATTTTTTTTTTCATCAAACCCATACTGGTAGAATACGTATGGTATCTATGGATAGATCTTCAAAAATAATGTTGAGGTTTTATTTTTTATTTTTTTTAAACTGATTAGTTTGCGCTAGAGATACTTCCAAAGTGGCAAAATGTGTCCCCCCCCCTCTGTAACATCTTAAATAAGGGAATGATAAAACTAAAAAATATATGATGTACATAACCATGTAAACTTCCACCAAAAATTGGTTTGAGATTTAATAAGTATTTTTTTAATACGTCATAAATCGTAAACCGCAATTTACCTTTCATTCAATCAACTACATCGAACTACAAAAACTTTCATAAAATGTAACTTGCTGCTACGGAACCCTTCACGGACGAGTCCGACTCGCACTTGGCCATTTTTTTTTGAGCGAGATCAATAACACTAAGTTCAGTACATATGCCTACAATCAGAAAACTGATTAGAATATATTATTTTTTCTTTACGACTTGATGGTACTTTTCAGATTACTTAATACATTTTAGATTCGAATATTGAACAGAATGACGAAACATTTTCTTTTCTTACTCATTATTTGTCTTGTATTATTGATGCCGTCTTATTTGATTTTTGGTCTGAATGTTTGTTACGATTTAACTCAAGAACTCCTCAGCCGATTTTAAAAAATCATTCACCATTAGACAGCTACATCCTTACCAAGTATTATTGGCTATAAATTATATTGCTAACAAGCAAATTGGCTGAGCTATCACAATTTTCGCGGACAAAATGCTAGTTATAAATATAATTCATAACAATAAAGGGTGTCAAACACCTCTTCACGAAGCCGAAAGGCACTTGTTCTCCCCGTCACTGCGATCATTTTTTTGTTCTGCACCATACCTGGGAACCTTCTAGTTACGGAGATATGGGGGGTCAAAGTTACAACTTTTTTTTTTAAATACAAGTTTTTTTTGTAAGATTTTAGCTTTTAACACCTCCACGACCCCCGTACTATTCAATCCATCCATCAGCACAAAGTTTTAAGTGCGTTACATTGAGTTTTACCACAAAACATGATTTATAACCTCAAAAAAAAAGTTGTTTCCCAGCAATAATTTTTGCGTAAAGTTACTTAGTTTGATGTACAGAATGCTTGGTTAACGGCTTTGTGATGAGGTGGTTTACACCCTGTATGTGTAAAATAACAGAGGAGCTCAAGGCTAAATAATAACAGCCGCTCGGGTCGACGTAGATTGGTCCGTGAGGGTGACCATCCATTACATACCGAGTTTCTTACGTGCCTCTGGAAGTATATACGTTAAACCCAATGGTTTAACACTGCCACTGCCCTAAATTTTTGCAGATAGTCTTATCAAAAGATATCGTATTTTCCAGTTGTAACAGGGTTGTAAAGGTCAAATAGGCAGTCGCTCCATATGAAATTCTGGTATTTAGCTGCATCCGGTTAGACTGGATGCTAACCTAAACATAGTTGGGTAAAGGCAAAAAAAAAACAAACTTTTTATTTTTTGCAAAAAAACTCAACACACACACCAAATATATATTAGACATAGCAATTTTAGTTTTCACAAAAAAAAAAAAAACTTTTCAGTCTCTTAAAACATAGGAGCCAGAACCAAACACGATTATTGGACCACTCATAAAGCCACTCATTCAATTTCCATCAAGAATTGCCTTTTAAAATCCAGTTTGTGAACCACAGACAAGTGCGTAGTTAACAAAAGCTCTGTGGTCTAGACTAACAGTTGTCTATGCTTAGTTCTAGCGCAAACAAGCTAGAATCTAGATTTATACACTAGATTGAAGAGCTGACCGAACGAGATCGCTCCATAACTAGGTTAGGGGTTGCTTCTTGTGTAGTGATGTGCTTATCGACTTCATTTTAAGTTGGTACGGTCATAAGTAGGAATTAATTCTTATGAAACTTATATTGTCATTGCACAAACGGGCAAGCACAGCAAGCAAAACAAGCAAGCAAGCAAAACAAGCAAACAAGCAAGCAAGCAAGCAAACAGTATTTAACTAAGTATTGATGAAGAGGGACGAATCTCATGTGAATAAAAGTGTTGATGCGTGGAGAGGGAGAAGAAGACGATGAATGGATGGACGAATGATAAGAAGGAAAAAGATGTAAATGATTGCGTGACAGTTTTCAGGGGAGAATGGAAGATAAAAAACGTGTTGCACCGACTCCAAGTATTATGGGATAAGGACATCAAGATAATGATGAAACGCTTAACAAGGATTCATGATTCGTGACCATTTCAGCGATGAAGAAGCAGCCATGCCATTCAAAGTTGCAATAGGTAAGTACTTCATCGGACAAAAACGTATGTAACAGCTAACATGAAAGTTTGTTCACTAAAGTTATTCGACCCTTCTTTTTTCGGTTGGGAAATCATCAAATGACTTCTCCCACTCTGGACGGAGCGGGAGGTAGTGTCAGACTTTTACTGACTAAAACTCATCCATGTTCCTTTGTCGCGCTTTATGTTCCGGGTCACGGTATCTCTTTCGAACAGTCTCGCAGCCCGTTCGAGAAAGTTATCCAACCTAACATAATGTATACCTCTATTAAACAACAAGCTGTAGCCCGTTACCTTTGTCTGTATCAGATATTATTTACTACTCTGTTTGAATCGGAATTTGTTAACAATTCCATGCTTTTTTTCTAAAATAAAAGTAGCCTTAGCAGTACTTATAATATCGGCATAAGTAGTACTTATAATATCGGATATCTGTCCCGTCTTACGGCCGTTTTCTATAACTAACTTACCTATAACTGTTGGTTTATGTGCCTTCTTCCATAGCAATCGGTACCTCTATAAACAAAGAATATCATACCTGCCATTTGATTCATAGACAAATCATAGAAAGCTTTCTGTGACTTTTTGATTTTCACCGTCTAGTAAGCAAAACGTCAAACAAACAGAGATAGCAACCTACTGTACAGATTTCGAAAAGTTAAAGTTATCTCAAAGAGTTGAACTAAACATAAACTACACTAAAACTAGAATGAAATTAACTAATATCCGTGAGGAATTACTAATAACTATCGACACATCCATCTCCACAGGGCACATCACTAGCCGTCGGCGCAGGTAACGATTTTCTCTTGCCTATCCTTCCGATACCTATTCAACGAGCTACTCACATCCACCAAACGACACTCACTCAAGAATAAAAATGGTATATTTTATTGAATAAGACTGGTTTACCAACATTTTCGGGTTAGCTTTGAACTACGCTTGCGACCGGCTGATTGATTTATTGAGTTTAGAAATATGTTATTGCTCTAGTGGTTGCAAGTGGCTTCTGGCTTCTGGGTTTAATCCCGAGTTTAGCAAAGTAAAATTTCACCATTACACTTATTTATTTATTTGGTACAGCAGTGCAAAATAAGAATTAATGTGAAACAATAAAATTACTGGGCCAGCGTGGTGGATTAATTCCTCTCATAGAGAGGATGCCGTCTCCCAAAAGTTGGGTACAATAGTAGATGCAGATGATGATTAAAATTGCACTCAGGTATAAAGGGTGTAAAAAAACCCATAACGAAGCCGAAAGGCACTTGTTCTCCCCGTCATCGCAATCATTTTTTAGGGTTCCGTAGCCAAACGGCAAAAACGGACCTATTTAAGGATAGGTCTTTAAAAATGATATTGAGGTTTTCTAATACATATTTTTCTAAACTGAATAGTTTGCGCGAGAGACACTTCCAAAGCGGTTAAATGTGTCCCCCCCCCTGTAACTTCTAAAATAAGAGAATGATAAAACTAAAAAAATAAATGATGTACATAACCAGGTAAACTTCCACCAAAAATTGGTTTGAACGAGATCTAATAGTAGTTTATTTTAATACGTCATAAATCGTAAATTTGTAACTTTTATATTACGTTAGGTACTCGCTGCTACGGAACCGTTCATGAGTGAGTCCAACTCGCACTTGGCCGCTTTTTTTTTATTTTAGACTCTACCTGGGAACCTTCTAGTAATGGATATATTGGGGTTTAAACTGTTTCACAACTTTTAAAAGTTTTACATGTTTTTATTGTCCGATTTTTACTTCAAACACCTTCACGACCCCCGTACTATTGAATACATGTATCAGTATAATGTTTTGAGTGCGTTTTATTGAGTCATACCTTAAAAAGAGAGGTTTCACCCAAAAAAAAGTCTTTGGATTTGTAATCCCAGTGGAGCCCATGTCTAGGAATGGGCGTGAAGTTATTAAAGATAACTTTATTTTTAAACTACGATCTAATTTTTCATGCAATTATTTTAATAGAATTAAAAAATAAACTCATTGCTTGATTAATGAGTTCTTCTTTTAAAAAAGTTTTAATTAAAAATGTAAGTCAAGCTCGTTTACAGAACGCAACATTGAAAAATTAAAAATAATTGTTTGCATTTATTTTTAAAATGCAGCAAACAAATTGTTTGGGGACCGTTGTCATAAAATTCAATTACTAGTTTATTATAATGAGAAAACTAATTTGTTTGTTGGAAAATTTAAATTGGTTCTGTAGAAGAAAATACTAATGAGGTTTGAGAAGCTTATTTTTTCTAATTTTCTCTAGAGACTAGAAAATAAGCTGCGATAGTTCAACAGTCAAATTGTAAAACTGGCCGCAGTGAGATAATGATTACGAAGCACGGTTAGCGCAGTGGCTGAGCGCTTGGCTGCTGCGCTGCAGGTCACGAGTTCGATTTCCGTACCGAACAAATATTTGCCTGTCCTATATGTAGTTCCGGGTCTGGTTGTCCGTGTTTTTGAGTTTAAATGTTTGTAAAATCGGAATGTTTGGAAATTCTAGAACGGTTGGACCGATTTTGACGGTATTTTCCGGGCAAATAACTGATGAAGAAGTAGAAGTAACTTGCTACTATTATTTTGGAAAAAGGATTCAGGCAAAAAAAAACTCACTGTTAACAACACCAGCGGTGTTTTTTAACCGACTTCAAAAAGGAGGAGGATCTCAATACGTCGGAACCTTTTTTTATTTTTGTTTGAAAGGGTCCCATGATCATCAACTCAGGATCTGATGGTGGGATCCTGGAGAAAAAGAGAGCAACTCTTCAAATTTTATAGGCACACATAGAGCGGTTTGGGAAGTTTTTGGAACAGTACTTTCTCAGAGTGGTCCCATTTTAATTTGGTGAAGATCTTATGAAGAACTTCGGAGAGATGCATCGGAACTCCTCAATAAATGATAGCAAATGGACTGATGGGATTGCTGAAATCTCATGTCTTTGTGTTTTTTGAAGTCGGTTTTATTTTTTGCAAAAAAGCTTTTTTAATGTTACAGCACAATTCTGAGATGGGCCTCGTAAAATTTTAAGATTAAAAAAACATTTAAATTTACATAGAGAGAAAAATAAAACTACTACGTTTACATTAGTTATGATTATAATTAAACTATTATTTTTTGTGTGTTTTCTTGTGGGCGGGCAAATAAATTATTTTTGTTTCTTTTATTCAACATTTGATTCAAATAAGCTCAGTAATCATTTCACGCGGAACGTGGGTTACGTACAACAACTATAGTCCGCGCCACGAGGAACTATATTTTTTGTAAACAAATAGAAACCAAGATACGTAGCGACAATTCAATTAACAAGAAATACTCCCAAATTCAATCAACCCAAATTATTATACGTGTAATACGAAACTAATGAGCAAATTTCACTTGGTCGGGTTATATTTTAGCGATATAAAGTGCAGTCGTCTAATGTTTTGTGGTACTGGAACGCATCTGACATCATGGAATGTTAACATTTTGAGTAAGATCACGCTGATGCTGTCATTTTTTAATTTGATACTGTGGTGTTCACTCGCACGCTAGTTAGGGTTTAGAGAGATGCTCTGTTGTTTAGAGTAAAGCCACCGTATATCGGTGGTGTCTTTGTTCAGGGTTGTACAATAAAACACAGTTTCTAATATTAGTGGGTTAGGCGTGCTATGGCCAAGGTTGCTCGGACTAGACTGAGCGCGGCGCATCGCCCCGCGCTCCCTCCAACGCATCCCCCACCACAGCACGCATAACTAACTCATTTATTAAACGTCACAGATCCAAAGGTTGCTATTAAATAAAAGATCAAACGTGCATTTTCCTATTCGTATATTTTAATTATATATGACAATCCTGATACATTCGTTGTCCAGGAAACGTGATGACAGAACGTCAAACCAAAGACATAACAGCCCTCGGCCGTGATTCCAGTTGCTGGACTTGGGGTGCTGCCAACAGCTGGTCAAGATGGCGGCGCCAGACATTGCCGTCATCTGTAAGCACCTCATAGTGTAAATGCGATCATAGTGTAAAGGCGAGACAGGATCCTACCGAATGTCCACCTCCGATGCGGTGACGAGTAACTCCTAGCTTGTACCCTGTCTCCCAGTTTGAATTGTCGTAAATTATCCGACAATGTTCGGTGATGAGTGGAATTCTCTATTTTGAGCAGCATGGCGTGCAGCCTGGTCCTTACTTCCCTGCCAAACATCAACTGATAAGGGCTCTGGGTACTGGGGCCTGGCGTACATCTCAAACGTGTTTTAATGGTATTCAGTTTGTCGACTAGATCACCACTCTCCCCCTCCATAGATCGTAAAGCTCTCTTTATAGTCTGCACTGTGCGTTCTGCTTGACCGTTTGTGGCTGGGTGGTATGGTGCAATGGTCTTATGCGTTATATTGTAATCTGAGAGAAAATTTTTGAATTCTTGTGATATGAATTGCCGGCCGTTATCTGAAACGAGAATATAGGGAGCGCCAAAAGTGGAAAATATTTCTTTAAGTTTTCGAATACACCAAGAGCTAGTCGTTATTTTGGCTGGTATTATTTCAACCCACTTTGTGAAGGCGTCGATTATAATGAATAATTGAAAACCAGACACTGGGCCAGCGAAGTCAATATGGATTCGTTGCCAAGGGCCAGCTGGCTCTTCCCAATGGTGTAACGGAGCTTTCGCTGGTTGGTTTTGCTCTAACCGGCATGCTCTACATGATTTTACTTTGTTTTCAATGTCTTTGTCCATGTTTTTCCAGTAAACGTAGCTGCGTGCTAATAATTTCATTTTTAAAATCCCAGTGTGTCCAGTACGCAATTCATTAAGAATTTGGGAACGTAATGTAGAAGGAATAATGACCCTTGTACCTTTCAAAATACAATCATCCTGTAGCGTAAATTCATTGTCATTATATCCGAGTTCTCTCAAAGTACGTCCTGTTTTTAATGCTTGTAGTAAGGGAAGTAATTCGTTGTCGTCTTTTGTTTCTCGGGCTATAATATCTGGGTTTACTTCGATTTTGTATATTTGTTGAAGCTGGAATTGTGAGTGTTGATCTTTTTTATTATCATTAACTGTTTCTACTGGAAATCTGGATAAGTAATCAGCATTAGAATTGCTTGCAGAACTTCTGTAGTCTATTTCATAATTAAATCCGGATAGAAAATGAGCGTAATGAAAAAGTCTCATGGTGCTCATCGCTGGTAGCGTCTGGTGCGGGTGAAAGATCGATGTTAGTGGCTTGTGATCGGTAACTAATGTAAACTTTCGACCGTAGCAGTAGTGAAAGAACTTTTTTAGGCCCCAGTAGATAGCTGTAGCTTCTTTATCAATTTGACTGTACTTCTTTTCACTGCTTGATAAAGATCTAGAAGCAAAAGCAATAGGTCGTTCACAACCGTCAGGTAATCTATGCGAAAGCACTGCTCCTAACCCTAAAGGCGAAGCGTCTGTGGCTAGTATTAGCGGCTTTTTAGGATCAAAATGAATCAATACCCTTTCGCTCAAAATTTCTTCCTTTATTTTTTTAAAACTTTCTTCACAATTAGGGGACCAGGTAAATATAGCTCTTTTTTTAAGTAGCTCGTTTAGCGGACTTGTAATAGAAGCCAGATTGTTTATAAATTTATTGTAATAATTGGCCATCCCAAGAAAGGTTCTCAATTCGTTGACGTTTGTAGGGCGTAAAGTGCTAGTGATGGCTTTTATTTTGTCTTTATTCTTATGTAGTCCGTTCTTGTCGATCGTGTGTCCAAGGTAGTTAATGCATTGTTTAAAGAAGTGACATTTTTCTTTATTCACTCGAAGGTTGCTCTCTTTGAGTTTTTGGAGAACCTGTCGTAATCGTTGTAGTAGCTCATCTTCACAGGAGCCCTGTATAATAATGTCATCGAAAAAGCATTTAACTCCTGTCAGATCCTGTAGTAATCGGTCCATGAATTTTTGCCACAGGCTAGGTGCTACTTTAACGCCGAACATTAGTCTATTTACTTTATACGTTCCTTTGTGCGTGCTCAGGGTTTGCATGTGCGCGCTTTCTTCATCCATTTCTAAATTCAAATATGCTTGGGTAATGTCTAAAGTGCAGAAAAGCTTACCTCCGTTCATTTCAGAAAATATGTCTTCAATTATGGGTATGGGGTATTGTTCATCTTTTATTACTTTATTGAGAGTAATCTTGTAGTCAGCACATAATCGAATACTCCCATTTGGTTTTACTATTGGAACGATAGGTGTTCCCCACTCGGCATGGTCAACTTTTGTAAGCACGCCCTGTGTACATAGTCTTTCTATTTCTTCGTCAACTTTCGGTTTCAATGCGTATGGAATTCTTCGTGGTTTAATAAAAGTAGGGTGAGTATTTTCCTTTAAACTTAAATGAGCTTTGTGATTTGGAATTTTTCCTAGGTCTGATGCAAATACAGTTGAAGAAAATTCTTCTAACAATTGTTCTAGATTGTTACTATGAATTGTAGTTTGTACCGTTCTTATATCTGCTATATCAATATCATGTAGTTCTTTCATCCAGCTTCTACCAAAAATTGGGTCAACATTTTGATCAATAATGTATAGTTTTCCATAAAATAATTGAGTGTTGTACAAACACTTTACATATGCTACTCCAATCGGTCTAATGATTTCTCCAGTGTAAGTTCTCATCTTAATTTCTGTTTTAAAAAGTTTCTTTTGTATATTCATGTTTTTGAAATCCTTCAGTGACATTGAAGATAACGTAGCGCCGGTGTCAAATTCCATACATACAGTTTTGTCTTCTATTTTCAAAGTAATCGTATATCTCTCCGATATTTCACTTTTAACTAAGTTGATATCGGCAATACTGTCTTGACTAATATTACTTGTAGATTCATTTACTTGATGAGAGTTGGTATATCTTTGTAAACAGACTCGTGCAAGGTGGCCTATTTTCTGACATTTTCGGCAAGTGGTTTTGATGGCTCCACATTCGTTTGCTCTGTGGTCCTCTTTTCCACATCGAAAACATTTTCCTTTAAGATCTCTAATGCTCATTGGTAATCTTGAATTTACCTTAGAATGCACAGGTGGGTTATGGTTATTATCAGATCTTTTAGCTGTAGGTGTTGATATTTTGTTGATTGTGGTTGGTTTTTGAATATCTGAGGACATTGTTGCGTTTTCGTTCTTTCCCATTTCTGTAGCAGTGGCAATCTGCACCAATTGTGAAAATGAGGTTGTATCTTTTTCCTGCAATATTTTCGTCCGAATTTCACCATCATTTAACCCTCGTATGAGTTGTAGGCACAAAAAGCTATCAGAAGTTTGTTTTTCACAGTTATTACATTTGAACTTACAATTTCCAGATAGTTTTTTAAGCTCGGAGGCGTATGTGACCACATTTTCTTCTTTATGTTGCATGCGAGAAATAAATTTGTGTCGCATTGTCCAAATGCTGGGCTTTGGATCAATGTAATCATCTAAAAGTCTCGTAATCTCTTCAAATGTCATATTTAAGGGATCCTCTGGAGAGCAAATATTGTACATTTTTTCGTGTAGATTTGGGGAAATCGTGCAAAGTAGTACATACACTTTCACCTTACCATCTGTGATATTGTTCAGCATGAAATAAACCTTTAAGCGTTTGGTAAAATTCATAAAAGTTTCGTTTTCTTGGAACGGCTGAAAGTTCATACGAAACGGTTTTTCTTTGTTGGTCATTGCTGTTTCGTAAATTGACTGTGTGTCCGTTGCACTACTTGGAGGCACAATTGTTATCTCGCTTTCTTTTTGTAATTGTAGGAATTTTGAACGTAATTTTGTATATAGTTCTTCAATTTCAAACCTGTAATCTATTTCTTTGATTAGTTCACTATCCTCAGTTTCTTTTTCAATTTCGTTTTGAAGCTCTTGAAATTTGGAAAAATTATCTTTTAGTGTTTGTAGTCGTGTTGCAATTTCTTCGGAAGAAAACTGTAATTCTTCATTAATAAGGTTTTCAATCCTTGTGAATATTCCTCGTAATGAGGATCGTACGCGTTTTAACTTTTTAACTTCGGCCATCTCGTCGCCAATATTAAATAAAAGATCAAACGTGCATTTTCCTATTCGTATATTTTAATTATATATGACAATCCTGATACATTCGTTGTCCAGGAAACGTGATGACAGAACGTCAAACCAAAGACATAACAGTTGCGAACCCGACTGTGTGTTTACAAAATTTATAGGTTCTCGTGGCGGGGACAATACATAGTTTACAATATAATAAAAACAAGGGAATTACTAAACTTACACTAAACAGGATATAGTTGAATTACAGAATTCAATTTATCAATTACCAACTCCACATTCACACTCAATTCAAACATAATCTACCCATATGTAAGTTACAATTTGTAAATTAGAGAGCACAGCGCAGTTGAGTTTAATGGCTCGCATTATACGAAACTGAACAGGGAACCCCCTTTATGTGAGCTCACCAATTTACATGGACCCCATCTGCTTACCGTTCTTGCTTTTTTTAACAGAATACTAAATATATGTCGGAGGTATTTCTGATTTGGTCAGGTAAGGATCCAGTCTTAATAGGTACTGTTATTGGCACTTGTTATAGTAAAGTCTGTTGTTGTACTACAAACAGGACAAATTAATTTGGTTTGTACCCTTTTTCGTTTGATAATTTTATAATTTTTCTCACTGTTTACTTTTTATTAGTTATAATAATTATTCAACCATTTTTTTTATTTTTGTGTGTTTTGTCCTGTCGGGCTAATAAATGCATTTTCTTTCTTTCTTTTTGCTTATTTCTTAAATATTCGTTTTGAATTTTATGCGTGTGGTTTTGGTACAGAATAAAAAAAAAGTGGTAAAGAATAGTAATAACATCTATTTACATAAGGTTTAGTCGAACTTTTTACTAAGCCGTCAGCCAAACATTCTGTACTTGAAATTATGTGTTGTCCTCGCAAAAGTGATTGCTGGGGAACGGCTTTTTTACACACAAAAAAAGCATTATGCCCATAACGCAAAGGGCGAGGAAGGAACATGGATGGGTTTTAGTCAGTAAAAACCTGACACTCACTCCCGCTCTGCTCAAATATCTCCGTAACTAGGAGGTTCCTAGGTCCATGCCTAGGAACCTCCTGAATAAAATAAAAATATATTTTTATCATTTAGGATTTTTATGTTAATGAAAAGATTTTTTTTTTGTTCTGGGCTATCCCAACAAAAAAAATATCGCAAAAAAAATATCGGAGTGAATATGACTTTTGGCTTTGTCAAGGGTATTTTAAACCACTATTTAGAATAAAGCCTTTACATGAAACTGAATACCACATTTAGCAAAAGTTTTTTTTTTAGAAATAAGTGTGAATATTTTTTTTATTTTAAATAACTACTTAGTTCCTTGTTTTGATTGTGTGATTTAAGTATCCTTACATTACCTAAATATGTGACGTAGTTACAATCTACGATAAAAAAAATATTTTTATTTTTATTTGTAAAAAACCTCTTAACGAAGCCGATAGGCACTTTTTCTCCCCGTCATTGCGATATTTTTTTTTATTCACACCATATCTGGGAACCTTCTAGTTATGGTAGTTCGAAATTATGACAAGTTTTTTTTTTAAATACGTAAGTAGAAGTTTTTATTGTTAGATTTTTACTTTAAACACCTTCATGACCGTACGTACTATTAATCCATCAATCAGCTCAATGTTTTGCGAGCGTTACATTGAATTCTACAACAAACTTGATTTTTCACTCAAAAAAATTGTTTCCCAGCCAATAACTGTTTGCATCAAGTTAGATGTACAGAATGGTTGACTTCGTAATGAGGATGTTTACACCCTGAATACGGAGAAGACCTGCGTCCCTGCAGTAGAAGAGGCTGCTAATATTTGAAAACTTTTTTTTTAATTAATACAAGTAGAATACATAATAAATGTGCCATATTATTATTTTGATAATAATTGTGTTTGTGATACAAATTTGTTTTTAAATCCAGCCAGTAAAGTAATCAAGATGGAATGATCTTAATCAACGTGTTTTAAAAAGAGTTCCCAGTTCAATCTCAACACCACTTAACGGCGATAATATTTGTTGCTCTCTTCAGCGGCTGGTATTGGCAGTTTTTAATTAATATCCTCTACTATATTGATTTCAAAGTATTTTATAAGCTAGTTTTATCTTCAACAGTTTGAACAGCCAGGAAGTATTTTCAAGATTTACGTTTCAGTTTTTCTGGCTCAATTTTTGATTTATTTATTTAACAATTTATGTACACACTAAATATAGAAAAGAAGAAAGGAACAGAAAATAGTACAAAGGTGATGCTTATTTCTAATGAAATCTCTACCAGCATACCTGCGAAAGGACATCCTAAAAAAAGAGATTATTTATTTTTTATTTCATAAAAGTAAACGTTTTTAATGCATGATATTTAATTAGAATTATGTACATGCCATATGCACAGTTATAATCAAAGCGTATTGCTACGTCGTAGTAACTCTTACTCCCTCCCTTTTCTTTTGCCTGTTTCTTTTTCTTTCTATTTCTTCTTTGTCTTTTTTTTTGCCGTTTTTTTACTAGTGGTTAATATGAAGTCATAGACATGGGTCATGGGTTGGATGGTCATAGATGGAGATATCAACGTTTTTGGTATTATAAATTATGTTAGTTTAAACGAGGGACTTATTCAAACCCGCAATAGTCCATGCTTACATGATACTAATAAACATATGAACAAAAAGAAAACACTAATACATAACAGATAGATCCATACCAAAAACTTCGCCTAAGATTCGCAACGTGTGCGCCATGCGCTTATCGCAGAACATGTGTGCGGGTCAATGACCTTTCTAGGTATAATCCATTTTCCCCTTATACTTTAAATCTGGCTTTGGACAGGCAAATATCTAGGTAACTAGGTACTGACCGAATGTTCGCAGTCGTTGACCTTGCATAATAATTAACGTTAATTATTTCACTAGATAACACTTAAGCACGAACCATAATCCCAATATCACTGGTCTGAAGATAAGACGTAATTTGTGGTTATTCAAGAACACGTTTACAGGACACTCATAAATACCGCGAAGTAAGCGGGGTTGTTTGTTAAATGCGATACGCGGAAACGCAATATTAGACAGTCATGCGGAAGTAACGGCGCTCGCGCATACACTGAGGAAAGCGCGGGGTGGCGCGGGGATGTGCCCTGTCGGTGCATCGGGGACATTACAAAGGACAGGGACGGAGTTTGCGCACGGAGCTCAGGACCGGCACGTGTTTTGCCGCGTGACACCTACTTGCGCGCTCAGTGTCCATGATTAATGTATTTAATTAGACAATAATGTCAAAAATTAAGGTAATAGGTTTTTTACTTATTTGGATTGAGAATCGAATACTGAATACCTTCCCTCAATATGTTCCTCGTTTAACCTAACACGCTGTATAAAACGTGGAATCCGTTCTACCTCAAATAAAACATTAAATTAGAGATGGTACAGAAAAAGTTTTTACGTACTGTGAACTATAAATGTTATCATTCAAGGATTCCGTACACACAGTTACTACAGCAGTATAATGTTCTAAGTTTAGAGTCTCGGCGTTTACTTCTGGTGGCCATGATGCTGCATGGTTTGTGTAACAATAGATTTGACTGTATTGAAATTACAAATAAGCTACGCAAGAAATGTAGTCAGACGGGCGGCCCGCGTGCCCCGGTTGTTCCACGTGGACTCATGCAGGACCAACGCCGGGGCACGAGTGCCTCTTCGTCAACTAGTGGAAACCTATAACACACACTTCATGGACATTGATATATTCTCTCTTTCTAGTAACAAATTTAAAATACTGGCTATAAATATTCTTTCACCACAATAATAATCTAACAATAATTATTTAAATCAACTCTAAAATCCAAATTTATCTTTCCGCTATTTATTTGTTCATCTATTAATCCGTGGACAATGGTGTGGGTTACATGTTTACCTATCTATTTAAGAACTCATAATTTTAAACCTGAACATGTTACTGTTTTTTTGTCCCTAATAAATAAAAAAAAAAATTTAAATAGTGGTTATTATTTTCATGAAAAATGATCACATTACACATACAGCTCATTCTAGCAAACATACATCTCACTCAGTAAAAAAATAACCACATTTCAAACAATCACACGAACCTAAGCATAACATTTAGTATCACTTAAGTTCTCCACCCCCGAGATTAATACGGAAACAGCTGCTGCAACATTCAATATAATTTCCGAATACCAAAGAATAATATGCATATTCCGTAGTCGTGAAACTCAAACTACAATTAAACCTTATTGGACGGCGCGAGCTGTTAGGATTTCAATTTCAGATAAAATTGCTAGCATAAACGTATTAGAAATCGTCGGTAGTTGAAAAGCAATATTTCTATATTGAGGTTGGGTACAGAGCTCAATCGGATTTTAATTTAACTGAAAAAAGAAGACTCATAACGCGTAGCTCAAGTCATCGTAGAAACGGGTTTTGTCGACGGAAGAATCGACAAATGACAGATTTCTTTTGTTGACCTGTGTTTTTGTCGATTCTTCGCGCGACAAAAACCGTTAATACTCGTAGTAATGTGGTTGAATAGGACTCTAGTGTAATTTAAATAATAATATCAATATCTTCTGCTTGAAGAGCTCGTTGCTAAATAAGAACAGATGCTCAGGCCGATGCTTGCCTAGGTTGGTCCGAGGATGGGTGACCACCCATTTACCGAGTTTCATTTAGCTCTGATGACAATCAGCATAATTACCACTGAGTCTACGTCCCACATATTGAGAACCCCATAAATAAAATTAATAATTCTATCAACATTATAGAAGAACCCTTGTAATAAATAGGGGTTATAATCGGGGTGTATTACATGGAGTTTTAACATAATTGGCGAGATTATAATTATGTGGGTACGGTCGAACAAGCTATTTGGTTTAGCATTCTACAATGTAATTTGTGGGTTAAACTGTAAACCAAATAGCTTGTTCGACCGTACCTGTTCTATACACTACTATCTACCCCTTGGGTAATAGAGAATCCATGTGGAATGTAATGATTTTATTGTAAAAAATCCCTTCTTTAATCTGATAGGGTTAACAATTTCAAGAGTTTTAATTTTTTGCACGGTACCCTAATCCCTTTTCTCAAACATACTTATGTTTAACATCAGCTATCTGCCAGGAAAAGTCCCGTCAAAATTGGTCTAGGCGTTTCGAAGATTGTCTGGAACAAATGGACAGACAGAAAGAAATTAAAAAAAATGTGTTTTTGTTATATGTAAGTATTACTTGCTTGTATACTAGTTGAATATGCATTCAGTAAAAAGCTGTTATTTTCAAATTACAAACAGTAAACACTTCAATTTTATTTATTTTATAGATGTAAATATATTATCAGGATCATGTTCGAAATGTACCTTGACGAACATACAAAATATCCTAAAACGAAGACTCTTCCACGAAACAATTAGCGGGAAATTGAAGATAATTTCATCTCAGACGATAGAGCTTTTTTCGTGGCTTCGGTCGTGTGAAAGTCGAAAAATATATCATGGTAACGTTCTACTGAGATAAAATAGTATTATTTATTTCCCTCTCATTGAAAAGAGGCCGTGTCCCAGCAGTGGGAACGTTATAGGCTGATGATGATGATGATGATTTATTTTACTCCAAGATATCTCTACTTGGATGCACAAAAAAAGCCGTTGTTGGATTTTATTGTAATTTCATTAAGATTTTTCTTCTGAAAGTTTTCATTAAGTATTTCTTTTCCGTGTAGCTAGTACAGTTACGTCTAATAATATGAAAACACTAAAGATTTTTTTAAATTGTGTTTCTCCTAATGCACTGATTAAAATTTAATGATATTACGTACATAGTATTCTGGAACTCATATTTTTATGAAAAAGATCCAATTTCCTAGTTACAATCGT
Organism: Xestia ashworthii; assembly: GCA_950022955.1. NCBI lineage: Eukaryota > Metazoa > Arthropoda > Insecta > Lepidoptera > Noctuidae > Xestia > Xestia ashworthii. The sequence goes on along the minus strand of OX465570.1, from coordinate 10,771,305 downwards.
TATTTCTCGCGAAAATAGGTATAATATTAAGGAAAGTGTATACATATATTAGACGTGACTGTACATAACCTTTTCTTACTAGGGTAGGGTAGATATCATCATGTCTTCGAATATTAGTTCAAGGACATGCGTTACTTGCGTTCCCTCAAGATAATTATGTCCACTGTTTTAAGAGCAGTGGTGATGAAATAACGAACCCATGTCCTACAATTCTTAAGTCTGCTCTAACAGACGAACACAGATAACTATAAAATGTATTTAACACTAGCGGACGTTACGCGGTTTCACCCGCGTAGTTCCCGTTCCTCCGTACAGGGATAAAATGTAGCCTATGTTAGTCAGGGTGAATGTAGCTTTCCAATGGTGAAATAATTTTTGAAATCGGCACAGTAGTTTTTGAGTTTATTCATTACAAACATACACACAAAAATACAATTTTTTCCTCTTTATAATATACGTAAGTGTGTGAAGTATAGATTAATATAGACATGAATATTTTAATTTCATTATAATCACGGAATAATTTCTCTTTGCAAAAACATGGGAAGTTTAATTATTCGCCAATTAAATGAGAGCAAATATTTTCTTCTCAGTAAAGTAAGCCAAAAATACAATTCTAATAATAACTAATTTATTTATTTATCGCTGGACATTATAAGTAGGTGGGATGTTATAGAGTTTTTTATACATGTTTTAAGGGCCTTATAACACTAGCGAGTTGCGAGCGAATTGAAAGCGAGGCGAGTGCGCAGCGAGCTCGTCGCGAGCTCGCAACGTGTGCGCGGCGAACACGCCATGACCCGTTTACTACTTAATCCATCCATCAGCATAATGTGTCGAACGAATGCATTACATTGAGTTTTAACGTAAAATTTGATTTTGCTCCTCAAAAAAAAAGGAATTTCCCAGCAACATTTTTTGCGCAGAGTTACTCAGTTTCATTAACAGAATGCTTGGCTGACGGTTTCGTGAAGCTTCTGTATACACCTTGTATAGGCAGGCCTTTATGAATCAAGGTAGGTATACGTACATTCACTTCCAGGGAGCTACCTCCATGCAACTATTCACTGTCTTGATTGGAACGGAGACTAGCAATAATGGATTCTGCCGTCGCTCGTAATTGGGTAGGTAGACGTGGCATGGCTTGATTTGCAGCTCCCGGTTATGTGTGCTGCATTATACCTGCACCTCTGTATGTATGCTATTATAATGATTGAGTGTTGGAATAATCTGAATAGAATGGAATTTACTTTACTGTATAAAATTGAAATACAACTTGTTCCGTAACCATACATTTTTATCTATGCGCGCACTGTGCTTGCAAACGAATGATAGACAAAGTCGAAAAATGGCAGCAATTCAAGTAGCCTAGGTGCGCGCTCCCAGTTAAAACCCTTGGTATGATTGTTAATCGTCGCTAAACGGCTATCTATATATCTATCTGGACTTATTGTGATTCCTGAAGGCTCATATAGTGCAGTACAGACTTTGGAGCACCAATTTGTGACTAAATAAGCAGACCGGCCGGTCGTCGTGCAACGCCAGCCACGTGCCACATCAGGTCAAGATTCCCTCGAAAAGCCTCAGGAGGCTAGCAAGTGAGTGACGCACTTTATACTTGGAAGGTCTGACGATCTCCTCTCGAGCAAGCACAGTTAATCATATTCAACTAAAATACGTAACTATCGAAAACTGACCCTGCCCTCCAATGTACCACCATCGGCTTGGTACACAAATGTTTTACAATATTACTAATTGTATAGTAACTATACTGGTCGCTGCTAGTGATATCTTCCAGACAACCTTAGGATGGACTTTAGGAACATAAAATATAAATGGGGCGTAGGGGGGTAATTATGATAGTAGTAGTTTTATGTCACTTCTTCGTTCTTTTTGTTTTTGACTGTCAGATACATTGATAATGAACATGTTATTTTAAATATATATTTTTTTATTTTTATTTATTTATTCAAAATCTGTATAAATATAACATATAAAAAGTCTGCCAAACTGCAAAACAGTTTGTCGGCAGTTGTTGTCGTTTCACAATATCATTTTAATAAATTTCGATTTTTTATTATAAAGTAACATATCCACCGAAGGGAACATTTTACACCTAAGAACAAATTAAATTATGCTATCCATACATACAAAATTACACAATTAGCTATGGACACAATGACAGGTAATATTTTTTAAGAACATTTTTAAGTTGCTGTTTAGATTTAACATGCAATATCAGATGTATGTGGGGGTAGCTCATTCAATAATGACGGTACCACATATTTTTTTGTGCGCTTACCAAAGTAGTTAGTGACTTTAGGAACAACAAGTGTCTTCTTTTTAGATAAACGAGTTGGGAACATATGCCTACGTTCCTCCTTGTAATATTCATTATTAAGGCGCTACCCCGAGCTAAGTGGCGCCCTCATTGAATAAAAAATCGTAGCATAGCATAGAAAACAAAAATAAAAAAATTGAATCTTGGAGTTTGTTACAAAGAGGATATAGTATTTTTATGTTGTTAAAACAGGACTCAAAAGGTTTAGTATCCAAAGTAGATAGCAAAACTGTCAAAAACGGCCGCTTTTGGTACTTTTGCTATGCACAGAATGCTTGGTTTACGGCTTCGTGAAGAGCTTGTTTACACTCTGCATAGGTTTATTTGAAATTAAAAGGTTTGAGTTTTATTTGAAACTTTGTCTTACGTCGTTTGTTTGGTTTAGTACCTATTCCTAACCGCTTCTGAAGCTAAAGTTATTTTTCACTTTTTTGTGTTTTTTGGAGTCGGTTTTATTTTTTGCAAAAAAGTTTTGATTTTCAGGTAGGGCGAAGAAGTAGAATTGGGTTTTTCCATCTGGATATTTTTGAAGTGAAACTTCACTAAGCGCGTTGGGCACTTTTTGAGTTAACAAAAATCATGGAACTCGCGTGACCGTCACCTAAGGCTTTGTAGCATTTCGTTTTCACTTCGTTAGTCCCCAAGGAATCATCTTCATAATTTTTTTGTTTGTTTTTGCAGCAGCTGAAATTAATTTAAAAAAAAATCCCTTGTAAAAAAATAGACGGACAGTCGTTAAAGAGTTCAGTAAATCGGATTATATTGAAAAAAAATTCTGTCTGCCTCTACGTAAATACTTTTCATACAAAATAATTTTGACTACTTAGAATATTCAAAACGATTTCCAATTTAGGAATATCTTTTACTTTATAAACTAGAACTTAAATACTATTCATAAAATAATATTGTACCCTTAATTTTCAATTTCGTTTTGTCCTCGGTAATATTACTCGTCAAAGGAGACTCTTTCTTTAAAATGATCATTATTATACCTCATTACACTACAGTTGTCGACTCATTCATTTGCAAATAGTCTCTGATGCGGGTTATTGAAAAAGTAGCTTTTTCTTTTCTTTTAAAAAAGATATTATAATTTAATTTAAAGATCGACTAGCTGTGCCCACAGCTTTTCTCATGTGTGTGTGACTGTGCATTATATAAAACACAAGGAGTTCCTTGTGTTTTATAAGCAATGATTAACAGTAAGCATTGATTAGGCGTGGTAAAAATGTTATTTCTGAGTAAAATAACGTTAGACTTACTTAAGTCCTGACTCCCAAAAGGCAATAATTTTGGTTGTCATAATATATAATATAACTGACTTAATAATTCACGAAGTGACTAATTTGTTACCTTTAATTTACTATACTTTCTAGCAATTTCTAAAAAATCGCTATAACTGCAAGTTACTCAAATTATTGAATCTTTAATACAAATATCTGAAAACTGGAAAATATTTAATTTCTACGGAGTTTTAATAAATAATAATAATAATAATAACTCTATCCAATGATTTCCCTATCAATGTGTGTGAGTGAAAGGCGTGTACGCACGCGTTCGTACCTACGCTCCGCATTCTAAGTGTGCGTGAAGATGGCATGTTCTTTTTTCACATTCTATCTATATTGAAAACTAGTATAAAAGGGGGTAATAAAGGGGGTTCGGCCGTTTACGCAGCTTAGTTTCTAAACAACTTGAGATGGGAGTATGTCTTGTTTATGATTTTCAGGATTTTTTTATGATTATGAAATTTTTATTTGTGATGGTTACTGAAAATATTTTCAGTTGCTACTAGGTTTTTAAATGTTTTGTAAATTTACTTAAATATGGTATAATCAATGATAATGTTATACACTGCGTTATTATCGCTTTTATATCAAAACATACCTACTCAAATTTTAAAACATATTCTTGAAGAAAGTTCACTGAAAGTTTGTTTATTAGCACAACATTAAAAAAAAACATTTAAACGTGTTTTTTATACGTTTTAAGCAGTACATAGATATCTGAGTTTCTTAATATATTTCTTTCCTGTTGTCTAAACAGTACTAGTTGGTACGAGTGGACTTGTAATTCATGCAAGATTTGAGTTTTATTGATTTATGGTTCCCACCTTATCTTCTGACAGTTAATTACATATTGGCTTTAAAAGTTACTGGTAACGTAAAGTCAGTATATTTGTAATTTAAATTTATTATAAGTCCATTTTCGTGGTGAATAGGTTTTAGAATACTTATTTTTAAAACTTATGCTAACATAACCAGACAGTTGTAGTTTATAATAGTATTTATTATTTGTTCGGCGATCGGTTACATTACAAATTGATTTCTGTAACTGAAGTTTCATTGTTCATAATTATTTTAAAAGCTTTAGTTAAAATATTTAAACCATTGTAATATATTTAATATGTGCTCAGTGTGTTTCTGGGTTTGGTTACAGTTAGACTCAACTAACTCAACGTGGGAGATAAAAAGAAATTCAAATAAATAATACAGAAAAAATCATAAAATTTCGTGCCAATGCTTTTTTTTATTTCTTCTGTAGCTGGAATGCAACGCACACATCCTGCAAAAGAGTTCGGCGTTCGGCGCGTTTGGTTCCATTTTTAAAATAAATTGTTTTTTTTTTTAATGGAACAGTAATAAGTCAATTCTTTATGAATTATGAGTAAAGACTTTGCGTTTTCGAACACCGACGACGAAATTTTAAAAAAAAAGCTTATTTTCCCTAGGGCTATAATGAGCAATTTTACGCCCCCTCTGGTACGCTATTATGACGGTCTTTTCGAGCAAGAGGAGTGAAAAAAAATAATAATACGAAAACAATAGCGTTCGCCCGCAACTTTGATCAAGAATTATTCTTTGGCAACATACAGCTGGGATATAACATTTCCTATGTCATAAACATAACATAACCCAGATCATGGTCTACCCGTGTGCGGAATTTAATTTATATCAAGACAGACAGCCAATAGATGGCCATATAGGTAAGTTTTGAAATAAAAACGGCTCTCAGAACCACAAGGCATTGGTACTAAAATCTACACCTTTAAAGTGTTTCAGATGTCTTTGACAGCACCCATTCGTAAGTGCTCGTTATTCTGTTAAACTTACTCTAGCTAGAGTGGTGGCAATCACTGCGTTTGACATTGTTACAGTACAGTTAGCAGAACCACATTCGATTGTTTAACTTTACAACACTTGAAAATAAAAAAAAATATTCTTTCTTAGCTCATGACTGTTGTTATTTCTTCTTTTGTTTCGTTTCAGTCGCAAACATAATTTATGTGGGTTTTCTTTTTAATCTATACTACACATAATATATTTAATATTTAAAAAAATAGGCCAAGAATAAGACCTGTACCTACCTTTTAAAAGCTAAAACATATACTAAAAGTACGTAAAGTACTACTAAAATCTTTGGTACTTGAATGGCAATGAAAGGCGCCTTTGTTAAACGACTTTTTATTTTCGTTCAACTGACGTCACACATTTATTCCCTCCCAATTATTTACCTAGCCCTAGACGTTCCCTCATCTCGTAGGAAATCGTTCAACATCGACAGACAGCGAGAAACTTGACAGAACGTTATGCAAGACTTGAATTATAACAACCCCTTAAATAACTTGTTCAACCCACAATTGTTATTAGAAGAGGAGGTTGGGGGTCTTTGGTTTAGAAGTGGGAAAAGTGGTTTTATTTAGGTGGTGGTAGAAGTGATTTAATTAATAAATTGGTGTAATTGATTTTGAGGTTTTTTATTTAGATTGTTGAAATTAAATAACTCTTGTGGAAATAGTATTAATTAAACAACTATAACATTAAAACGATGAAACGCATTTGAAAAATATGTTTTTTTTTATTACGAAAGAGATAGAGAGAGACGGGATATGAATGTTGATGGATGGAGAGAGAGAGGAAGGCCAAAGACAAGTTGGATGGACGTCTGGAGAGAACTGAAGAAAAAAGCGCTGACCCCAGTAAGTAGAATAAGATAAGAGCAGGAAGATGATAACATTATAACCACGTAATTCACAAGAAATGAGTTTTTGTCGTGGTGGAACTAGCATGAGATTATTTTAAATTTTGTTCTGATTAAACTCAGCCATGTCGTCGGTGTCAGCGCAGACGTCACTTTGACTACACATTGTAAAAATTGTGAAAGGGCCATTCAATTATCAAAGTGGACACCATCGTTCATCATCATCATTTCAGCCGAAAGACGTACACTGCTGGACTACCTCCCCCAAGTGTCGCCACATTGACCGGGACCTTCACCAGCATTGTAGCCCATCGTTATCGGGAACAGGGTCCAAGCTACTCGAGGTCAGGGCTCCAGAGAGAGGAACCTACTGAAAATACGAGTCTTGCCCAGTAATATAGCTTTCTGAATCGAAGTTGCTTGACAATTTTTTTTCTCACTCAAAACCTAGCTCAGGACCCCAAACAAAACTAAAACATCAGAATTATCAATAAACTTTGTTCTGCTTACTGTATGCCCCATTTGCCCCTATTTAAGAAGTTCCCCATTGAGTTGCACAAGCATAACTCGAAGTTAGGTTCAGCTTTAAGTTAAAACTTTAACGGCCCCAGCGGTCAGTTGGTATAGAAAATCAATAATGCAATTCATATTTAGTCTAACTTGTAGTTTGTTGATGCTGTATTCTGACGTGAAAGGTGTTACACATTTAAACATATAAATAAAATTGACGTGTTTGTTTGTAACATCAAAATAACTGCATGTGCAGGATCAGGTTTGTTCCGTCGAAAATAAAGTAACTTGGAAGGTTACATAGGTCTATATTGGTTGAAGTTGTACGTCTTACAAGAGTTAGTTCGCCAGATGACGAAGAAAAAAGGGGAGAATCTATACAGTGCAAGGGTCTTTAAAGACGCGATGTAATGAGAACGAATGTAAAAGACCGAATGAAAAGACTAAAGGAAGAATACAGAATGGAAGATTGAATGAAAGCGGAAGAAGGAGACGACCGATGTCTTCATGAAACGATGAAGCTTTTTCCTTTCACCGATAGATGTCGCCAGGGCCGCCCCTGATTGAGTGTGGTTGCATCCAGCTAATAGGTGGCGTAGACAGCATTTTTTCAATGCAATAAGAAAGTATATACGGCACTTATAACAAAAACACATTTTTTTCTCTTTTCTTTTTTTGTGTGCCTGAATGTTCAATAGAGAACTCTCTCTCTATAACTTTTTCTACCCTACTATTTCTCTCTTTACCTTTGACTTAAACGCACTCACTTTACAGGAGAAATTCCAAGTGTGAGGCAAGGTATTTTTAAAAGCAAAAATTCTTAGAAAGAAAAATATATGGATAGGCATTTTTAGGGTTCCGTAGCCAAATGGCAAAAAACGGAACCCTTATAGTTTCGCCATGTCTGTCTGTCTGTCTGTCTGTCTGTCTGTCTGTCTGTCTGTCTGTCTGTCCGCGGATAATCTCAGTGACCGTTAGCACCAGAAAGCTGAAATTTGGTACCAATATGTATATCAATCATGCCGACAAAGTGCAAAAATAAAAATTTAAAAAAACATTTTTATTAGGGTACCTCCCCCAGACGTAAAGTGGGGAGCGATTTTTTTTTAATTTTGACCCTGACGTGTAATATATTGTTGGATAGGTATTTAAAAATGAATAGGGGTTTTCTAAAATCATTTTTTGATAATATTAATATTTTAGGAAATAATCGCTCCGAAAGTCAAAAACAATGTGTCCCCCCCCCCTCTAACTTTTGAACCATAAGTTTAAAAAATATGAAAAAAATCACAGAAGTAGACCTTTATATGAACTTTCTAGGAAAATTATTTTCAACTTGATGAGTTGAATAGTTTTTGAGTTATATAGCACTTTTTCAAAAAAACGCAAATGATAACTTTGTTTTTCATACAAATACTATGAAAAACAAAGTTATTTTTGCTGACGAAAAATGTTGGTATTTTTAATGGTCTGGGAAGCTACGGAACCCTACAGTGAGCGTGGCCCGACACGCTCTTGGCCGGTTTTTTAATCATCTTGAATAGCACTAAAGTCAGCGAAAACTTTCAAAAAGTAAGCGGCACATTGAAGTAGGTACTATCGGTAAAAGTATTTGTCATAAACAATATTGTAATATACATACAGTTTAATGGAGTCATAATACTAAAAGACTATAAACCGAATTCGTCGATCAATCAGTGAAATTGGACGGGAATGGCCACCATTTTAATGCAGACCATCAAATGGACGCCGCTTAAGCCTCAAAGTGAATTGCTTTGCCATTTAGTAGACGATAATCGGGGATATGTACTGTGTGTGCAGTAGTCATAAACTGGGAATGGTTGTAAGTAGGTAGTATCTTGACCTATAATGGAACACACGTGACTAAAAGAGTGATGAGTAAAAATATTAAGGGAGAAGAAGACCAAAGGAAAGTTGGATGGATTATCCGATGAAAAGCAGGTCAACCTTCATCAACGTTAAATTAAAAAAAAAAAACAGTAAGCGATTTTCACCTTTTTTTTTTTAGGATGGGAAATCATCAAATGACTTCTCTCACTCTGGGCGGAGCGGGGAGTGTCAGACTCTTACTGACTAAAACCCATCCATGCTCCTTCCTCGCCCTTTATGTTCCGGGGCCGCGGTATCTCTTTCGAACAGGCCCGCAACCCCAGCAGGCTTCGGCCCTTGCGGGCCCCTCCCCTTATGCTGACATCTCTTTGAGGCGCGCGTGGAACACGAACGCGCCGTCGACACGGCCTGTCGTCACTAGACGGACGGACGGCTAGCTAGCCCATAGCTAACCGTCCACAGGCCCGCATCTACGGTGGCCGGTAGCCACCATGTGGCCCCCGACGCCCGGTGCGTCTCCCGCGGCGGCCGGGAAGGGAGGCTCTCTCCCTCTCTTGTTCCGCCACCTCCTTCGCTAGCATGACTGCTTCGCAGAAGGAGGTGACAGCTTCCCATTCCGTCTCGCTCCGGACCATGGATTGAACCAGGGCCGGACGCGAGGGGTCGCCGCCGCCGATCGCCGCTACGAGGACACGGCGGTGCTCCGCCCACGCAGGGCAGACTTCCACCGTGTGCTCCACCTTGTCCTCCGGTCGATCCTCGCAGTGGAGATACCCGGGCGTTTCCTCCCACCCGATTCGGTGCAGGTACCTCCCGAAACATCCGTGTCCGGTGAGGACCTGCGTCAGGCGGAAGGTGAGGACGCCGTGGCGCCTCTCTAGCCACTCCTCAAAGAGGGGACTTACCGCCACTATCGTGGCGTGCCCTATACGATTCTCACCTCTAGTAAACTTTGATTTAATGAACAGATTACAGTGGCAACCAGGCCTAAGGCCAGGCAGGTCATGGTCCGATGGCCTGACATAAAATGATTACAACCTTAGAGAGGAAGCCACTCGTCCCAGCGACCTTTGACCTTCCATCATGATGGAAGATTAGCACTGATAAGGAACTTTTAAGCCTGTTTTTTGATGTGCCTGTTTTGGGATGACTTTTATGCGATGGCTGTGATTAAATAAATATTTTGGTCAACGCAATACAAAACATAAGGAATAGCAGTACGAACTTTAAAAAGAATAGAATAGTTTTTTCTTGTTTATTTTTATTTTTATTATTTCTATCCACCAAGGATCAACATAAAATAACACATTTAACTACAAGTACATAACTAACACAAAATTTTCGATTGCTCAGCAAATGAACCATACGGCAATGATTGAAGTACTGACAATCAAACCTCTGTGCGAATAACCTATCGATGCCGCTGGAGCTGGCTCGAACCCTGTGGATGAGGGATGTACACCGTTTTCGCATTTAAAAGCTCTATAAAGTTCCCACAGCTGGGACACAAGATACCAATCCCCCTCTCGGGTACATCGGGGTTGAGGCATACTTTGGCAGATGCTGATGGTCAAAAACCCATCGATTAAAAAAGATCTTAAAACGGTTCAAAGTATGCATTTGGTCGAGTCTGGAGGAAGGGAATATCTGAGAGATTCCTTATTTCTTCACTTTTTGAGAACACCGGAAGATGCTTAACATTAAGCGAATAGACTAAATACAGTCCAAAATAATTTTGATAGCCTTTAAGGTTTATGACAAAGAAGTAATAGCAAATTTTCCTCTGTTTACCATGCTAATGATAAACACAACTGAAAATTAATTATACAGCGTTAAAAGAATAAATAAGTAGCTGTCATGTTGGTTCAGTGTTCGCACTTGTCACCTTCCGACTTTGCAACTTGTTTGCACAAAGTTCACAAAGTTATGGCTATTTGAATTTCCTTTATTAAACGTTTGGTTATTTTCCATAAATTTTCCATAACAATGTGTAGTTCTGCGTCCTAGTCAAACTTCAGGAGCTTTTCGCCATTTTAAAATGTTTAAATTTGATGGTATTTCAAAATAACACGCAAGTAATAAACAGAATCATCCATCACACGACATGTCGCTCTGTGCGTGTATTTCTGTGTGTGAAGGCGCGGTTATAGGGCTAGTTACAGACGGGCTGCGTTTAAATATGGGTAAAATAAAAAAAATAGCCCATTTTATTATTGAGTCGGGTCGAGAATCATAAGCAAACATACCTCTTGGAAATTGACCAGGACTTCTTGTATTTATCAGCATTACCAGGAAAATATCGCAATTTCAAAACAAATAGAAAACATGATAAATATCCTGTTTTCAGTATTAACACAGTGTTAGTGACCATGTCAGTTCAAAAACTTATAACAGCAGTATTTTGACATTAAACCTGAAATTAATTTGAAAAAACAGACGTTGTGTTATATAAAACTGCTTTAACTCGTATTTTTCAAACAAGCTGTTGGTGGTATTGCCAGAAAGAGATAAAACCTTATCTAGGCTTTTAGTAAGAAAAGTTTCTGTTATTTGTTGTCTCTATCTGCGTGAAAACACAAATCAAGGAACACGAGAAAGATTCATTCTAATTTCAAACAAAAAAAAAACAAAAAGAACAAAACCAACCTCATTGGGAATCTATTTGACCTTTATTGGATACTAGCTGCTGCCCTAAACCTTTGTCTGCATGAATTGAATTATTATGAAAATATTACTTCCCTATTTGAATCAAATGATAAATGATGTTTATTTTATATTTTTTTACAAACACACGTCGTAATTGGATTTTGTTAACAATTTCATAGGTCTTAGGTCCATGTTCACCAAAAAGATGACGGTCTAATTATCTAAAAACAGCTGTTTAAAACACATTTTTGTATGGGAACATAATGTCACAGTGACAGCTGGTTTTAGATAATCAGACCGTTATCTTTTCGGTGAAAATAGACTTTATTCGGTTTTGCACGGAACTCAAATTCTTTTTCTAAAATAAAAGTCACCGCACCGGTACGAACAGAGAAACAGGCAGTCGGACAAAAAAAAAAGTTACCGTATTATACGCGTCCGTAGCAACTGGTCAAATTCACAACTGGACAGATTCTCAGCTGGACAGTTTCTCAACTGGTCTGATTACCAACTGGACAAAGTCCACGACATAATTAAAGTGCTTAACTTTCATATGCATTCAGTAAAAATATGTTATTTGACATTACAAACGGACATTCATATTTTATTTACTGTTTGTATGGGTGCAAAGAGTTTTCAAACAACAACATACAAACAAAGAATCACCCTCTTTGCCAACCGCAGTCGGATAAAAGCCGCACCGCTTTACACAGAGGGCAGCACTTTACGTTAGTTATAGCGCAAAGTCGTGGCTGTTGGAATTTAAAAGTTCATTAATTTGAGTGCGCTCCAAACTTCTCTTGTGGAAGCATAGTTTCTGTTGCTGTTTCGTTTTTTTGGCACGGAAATGTATAGGAGCGGGGAGCCTTTGTTTATTTGATGGTCGATTCGGATTAGTTGTTGTAGGTATCATTGTTGGTTAAGTCTAATTTCGAAAGAAGTGTGAGTGTGAAGAGAAAGGTTGATCTGTTATTGCAATCCTTCTTAACAAAACTGTTTTTGCAAATAATGAAACCGACTTCAAAAAAAAAAACAAAAAAGTGAAAAATAACTTTAGCTTCTGAAGTAGGTGACCTTTGTTTGATTGATTTATTTTTTTTGTCACCGACTTCAGAAGCTAAAGTTATTTTTCACTTTTTTGTTTTTTTTTGGTCGGTTTTATTTTTTGCAAAAAAAGTTTTTATTTTTCACTTTTTAGTGGTTCACATGTGCTTGATACACATGGAAAGTGCATACCGTTACAATTGCAACAAGCCCAAACACGACTAGGATACATTGTCTCATTATGGAGTTCCTTGACTCTTGGCTTCATCATCAGATCTGATGGTAGAATGGTTCTTATCAAACGCAAATGCTTCACTTGTTGTAGAAAATACCAAAATCGCTGTACGTTATCCTATAAAATTTGAAGAGTTCCCTCGATTTCGCCAAGATTCCATCATCAGATCCCGACTTGGTGGCTATGGAACCATTGGGAAAGTATACCCTTTCCAACAAAAAAAGATTTTTTCAAATCGGTTGGCAAGCGACGGAGTTATGCGCGAACAAACATTAAAAAAAAAAAATAGAAACATACGAATTGAGGACCTCCTCCTTTTTTAGAAGTCGGTTAAAAAGTGTTTTAATTTTAAGTTTTTATAATGCATGCTGTTTTCTCCTGTTAGTTAAGGAATACACCTAAGTGATAGGCACCTTGGCATTAAAATGGCTTTCTTAAGAACAGTTCGGAAGTACTATTTAAAGTGAGACGAACTAAATTACTCACAAGCTAGTCATAGTAAATTATTATAAGGTTTCTCGTATTTTAGACTATCTTATCTGTAATATATGTGTGTATTAGTATGTAGGTACCTATTTATGTATATCGATTTATGATATTACAGTGGTAATTTTCTAGTTTTTTTTTTATATTCTATCACAATGCTGTCCTATTTATCCCAATGGTTGACTGGAAGAGATTGCCTTGTGGCATTAAGTCCACCTATGTACCACTCTTGTACATGAAGTTTAAATAAATTATGAAATACTTTTGTCGTCGATTATTTATCTAATGTGTTTGTGGTAAAAAAAATAATAAAAAACAAATGAATGCTTCTATATATCTCCTGGGTATTTTTGATGTAACTATCGCTAAATCAGGGTCAAACCTTGTTGGGTGAATCGTCCCGTCCCGGTTTGAAAATTACATCCAAATCCGATCCCTTGGGTTAAACGGTGTTAGTTGGACGTTATAGGGGTTATCAAAACATTTTGTAGTCCGCTTGAACAAGTGATGTAATAATATTGGAAATTTTGCTACTAAAGTAAACAGTTCTAGCAAGTAATAATAATAAAAATCTCTATTTTTAGCTTACAATTCCAAGGTCACTACATTCTTTCTACAATACAATTATTATTTAAGTTGAGAATTATACTTAACACAAACTTAATACACCTCTGACACCCAAGCTAAGATTGAACTTGTGTTATGAGTGTCAGGGCTCTCTTAGTTCACTAGGACGTTAAATACATCTTATTTCGGAATTTGATACACGTCAACCGGGAAACAAGATAAAGAAAAGAAAAATATGCAAGTAAATATTAATTAGAAGGCATAATTAAGTATGTTGTGTTTATGTTTTGTGTTGGAATGTGTGTATATGTGTGTGTGTGTTTGAGGAAATGTCGATATAACAATGATATAAGTAAAGGTTGGAAGACCTCCCACTAGGTGGACCGATGACCTGGTGAAGGTTGCGGGAATCCGGTGGATGCGAGTCGCAAGGGACCGGTCAATGTGGCGACACTTGGGGGAAGCCTATGTCCAGCAGTGGGCGTCTTTCGTCTGAGATGATGATGAAGTAAAGGTTGGTAATAGTGACCGATACTTAAGAGGCCTGCGGAGCATGCAAATTTCATACAAACGTAATACCAAAATAATTTGTAAATTAAACATATCCTTAAGGTAGTGTGTTTATTTTGATTGGATTACAGAATTTATAGGTGCCCAAACACATGTTTTGAATGTACACTGATTTAAACAAGAGTTATGAGAAAAATAAATTTTCTATAGAAAAATTAAATTCCTCATTTATGTCGTCTTTAATTGTCCTATATAATTGTCCTTTCAAAAAAATTATTTGGTAACATAGATATTCTATAATACAATCGAAATATATAGGTACACACTACTTTAAGAATTTGTTTGATTTCATGTTATTTTGATATTACGTTTGTATGAAAAGCGCATGCTCCACCGGCCCCTTAAACACGATACTTACTTTCAAAAAAAATATTTTCGAACATAGATATTCTATAATACAATCGAAATATATACACACTACTTTATGAATTTGTTTGATCTTCATGTTATTTTGGTATTACGTTTGTATGAACAACGCATGCTCCGCCGGCCCCTTAAACACGATACTTATTCTATCTGCTTTAGTGTCGAGTGGTCGTAAGCGAGATTACTGAGAATCAGGTCCTAGTTTCGATTCCAGAGTCAAGCAAAGTGTTTATTTATTTATTTATTTAACAATTTATCTACACACTAAATATAGAGAAGACAAAAGGAACAGAAAATAGTACAAAGGTGATGCTTATTTCTAAAGAAATCACTTCCAGCATACCTGAGAAAGGAGATACTAAAAAAAGAGATGTAGACATAGTGTGTAAAAGAAGGAGAGAAAAGGAGAAGGAGAGGAATCCATACAGCATAAAACAGACTAAATATATACAATATAAGAATACATACTCATAAATACTAAAAATATACTATACAAACTTAATACTTACTTATTATAAAAACAATAAAATAACAAATAATAAATACTTATGCAATTATGACGAAAGTAAAGGTAATGTTTTTGGGTTTTCCCATGAGGAATTTCGCAGGAGCCACCATGGAGTCTGGATTTGTGTCCGGTTGATGGCAATAGGCTCGCCATGCACTATTACATGGGACTTAAACATAACTGACGAAATGTGGGTGTACTACTCGTATTAGGTACACCTCTGCTTAACTTTTTGGGGATTTACAGTGGTGATGTTATGTTATGTACTTTCATTTTTATGTGAACATCATCTGCCTTGCCTTTTCCCAACTATGTTGAGGTCGGCTTCCAGTCTAACCGGACGCAGCTGAATACCAGTATTTTAAATGGAGCGACTGCCTATCTGACCCAGTTAATACTGGGAAATGAGATACCACTTGGTGAGACTGGTGTCAGACTTTTTGGGCCACTGACTACCTGTAACGACTGTCAAGGATGGACAAATGACAGCCGGGACCAACAGCTTAACGTACTTTCCGAGGCACGGAAGAAACTCGGTATGTAAGGGTGGTCACCCATCCACAGACCAACCTAGGCAAGCACGGCTTGGTGGATGAAAATAGAAAAGATGACTCAAGTGTAGTGTCTAATATCAGCTCGAGAAGGATACACACCACTGTAAATATTAGCAATTCACAGTGTACTGAAATATTCCCGGCGTCTTACACAGTCCGTCTATTTCGTTCTCTTAGTTTTTATGTGAACGTTAGATGAAAATAGAAAAGATGACCCAAGTGTAGTGTCTAATATCAGCTCGAGAAGGATACACACCACTGTAAATATTAGCAATTCACAGTGTACTGAAATATTCCCGGCGTCTTACACAGTCCGTCTATTTCGTTCTCTTAGTTTTAACGCGAGTTAAATAAAGACAGAAAATAAAGTACTGTTAGGTTGTGGTCCGAATTGGGGAATATTACTTTGAGTTCCTTTTCGATTTATTTAGTTTCCGAGCCATGGATGTTTATATGTATAACAAGTACGTATTTACAAACAAAAAAAAAGTATATGATGGTTGATATACTACATATTATGTAGTATATCAACCATCTGGTGTCACCGACACAAGCCTTGCTTAGTGTGGCACTTGATGGCGCTGTGTGTTAATGCCCAGCGATATTTATTTATTTGGAGAAGTTCATGCTCGCAGTTTACCATAAATGTCGCATAATAGACATGCAGATAGATGGGTTTGCAAATAGAACCAATTAGAGGACAGCCTGAAACTGACAAAATTCAGCTTGATACCTCAACACGCCCCTGTCAAAAAGGGTCTTGACAGACGGACAGACAAACAGACGGACCGATAGATAGTCGGAAAACAAAGTGATCCAATAATAGTTCCTTTTTGGCCGACTGAGGTACGGTACCCTGAAAACAAAGATGCGGTGAACTTGTTAAAGTGATACGTTGGCGATTTATTTGGGAAAAGGATTGCTACGAAATCGACTTAGAACTTAAACACACTATTAAAGGTACACACTTTTATGAACTTCGGCTGGACATTGAAGCGGCGTTGAGCATAATTATGAATCTATCCACTAATATCCCTTAGTAAATGAAATGTTAAATATTCATAAAAAATGCCTTCCCCAAAGTCTACTTTCAAAATCGACGTTACTTCTGTTTTTTTTTTAATCGAGCAAAATGTTTAATAATGCGTTTTTAACCAAAAAAAGTCACTAGATCAACATGTATTTTTTTTTTTTATTTAAATAGGGCGTTTTTTCTAAAAAACAACTCGATCTAGAAACGTAAATCTCGGAAAAAGGGCCCATTACAGGCCGTGTTCACTAAGACCACACCCGACAATGCACGGCGGTTGTAAACGGCGTCACTGGCTAGAATTATTAATGCTCCTCTAGCGTGTGGTGATGTACGGTCGAACAAGCTATTTGGTTTACATTTTACAATTTAATTTGTGGGTTAAACTGTAAACCAAATAACTGGTTCGACCGTACAACTTAGTCTTCAGACCGGTTCCAGAAGCTGATAGTAAGATGTTATAGATGGACTTCTCCTTTAATAAAAAGGCGAGTCCAACTGGAGTATTTTTGAGAGGTCAATTCGTTATGATTGATGTTATTTATAAGTATTGTATTGGTTATTACACAAAAAAAAAACAAAATTGCACTACTCTACAAGAAGTTATGCGTGGTCCTCGTAGATTCTCGATTTCCCTGGGATTTCTTCATCAGATCCTGACTTTGTGCCAATGGGACCACCACGGGAGTATACTCTTTCAAAAAATAAAGAATTTTGAGAATCGGTCCACAAATGGGTGTCCAGGAATCGGTGAACAAATACAAAAAAATACATAGGTACAGTCGAACATAGAACTTCCTTCTTTTTTGACTTCGGTTAGAAGAAGCTTGTAACAAATAGCTCCACTATTTTTGTTAGAAAAGATTGTTTATTTTGTTAACAAATAAATCTCTAGCATATAAAATATAAAATAAAATAAAAACTGAAGGGAAAGGAAGAGGTCAATACGATAAAAAAACGTTTGAACAATTTTGTTTTCAAACCATATCTGATGCAATACAATATTACTTACTTATATGTAAAGAAACCCAACAAATGGAACCTCAAATTCCTCAACAAGATTGTTAAACAAGATGCTGGTTTCAGCAAAATCTTCTCTTGTAAAACTAAAACCAAGTTGTTCAAGATAACAAAAACACGCCTTACTTTTTCACCCACAATTTTATCTCACTGTAAATCCATTGGAACCCTGCGAAACACAAAAAAACGTATAAACAAAATTAACTTTCGCAGATGTCAAATCCCCAGTTTTGTTATTCCCTCCTCCCTTATCCACTTAATCTTAAGTGATAATAAACACTGGTCCAAACTGGATTTAAGGGGATTTTCATAATTCGACGACGATTTCTGGCTTGACAAAATGCACTTATCTCTTTGAATTTGAGTTGATTTTCTCCAGACTTTAGATAATTTAAATGAGTTTGGAAAATAACTTCCATTTTCTTCAATAGTTTTTAAAGGGCATGTCGGGAATGCTTTTCGAATTTAATCTTGTGTTTAGCGACATTGTTCTGAAACTGATAATTTCGTTAATTGGTTCTGAATTCAAAAGTCTAAAGCCATTTGGAACTCATAAATTAAAATTATTATCAGCCAGCTTTCAGCCAGTGATTTATCCACCAAAGACACAAAAAACTAGTTTTATTTTACGTTATATGGGCTTCGTTCTGAATTCAAAAGTGTCAAAAACAATTCGAATACCTAAATGACAATTATTTTCAGCCAGTAATTCATCCACAGAAGACATAAAAACTATTTTATTTTAAGTAATAGGCTAGCATAATACTGCATGACATTTGTAATTCCAGAGGTATTATAGGTCCGTTGTCCAGGTATAAAGCCCGACGTTTTAAGTGTCTGGGTCACCATAAAAAAACAAATTCTCTGATGATCACAGATATTTAAATTTCAAAAAAACTTCTTTCCCATAATAGGGTGCATCCACGATGAAAATTTTGGCAACAGATAGGTACTTCACAAATCAATACGATCCAATGAAAAGATAACATAACATCACGCCTGTAATCCCGGCCGGGTTAGGCAGAGGTGTACCTTGTACTGCACCCTCATTTCGCCAGTTACGATTAAGTTTAAGTAAAAGTAGGTAAGCAAATTGCCATCGACCAGAACCAAATACAGACTCCGTGGCAGCTACTGAGAAATTCCTGAAGGAAAAGCCCAATAACATTTTGCTCGACCTGAGGATCGAAGCCACGACCTCATCAGCCCAGCGGTCATGCTTGCGGCCAGTGCACCAACGAGGCAGTCGAAAAAATAACCACAAAGTGTTTAACATATTCATTCGTTGACTGCGTATCTTTCAGTCAGCAATATTGTGAAACTAATACCTCAACGTATAAGTTTCTAAAATAATAACGCAAAAGCTAGGAATATGAAAGAAAACTAAGAAAACTCCGTGAGAAATTTTTGCTTTTCGCAATATGCTTTGAAAGCAATTTCCATGTTAGAAACATTACCGTAACTACAGAAAAGAAGCTTTTGTTTGAACTAAAAACGTCCAGACTTTTTAAATTTTCATGCATACGTCCCTAAACTGCTATTTGTTAGCTAAACGGAAAGTAAGGCTAACACGTTCGTAGTTCAAAGTAAATTCTTGTAGCAATTTGAAAACATTATAAACGTTGCTTTTGAATATTCATATAGCATGTTTTAAAAAAGCTGTTCGTTTGAAATTATTAAAAATTAACTTATTGAAAAAAATAGCATACACTATTTTAACAAGAGGTCATGTATTCTCTTTTTCCTTTTATTTTTATAATATTGCTCAAGAGGAGCTCGTCGCTAAATAATAACAGCCGCTTGGGCCGATCTTTAGGTTAAGCCGGGCTGGCCTAGGTTGGTCTGTGGATGGGTGACCACTATACATAACGAGTTTCCTCCGTGCCTCGGAAAGCACGTTAAGCTGTTAGTCCTGGCTGTCATTTGTCCATCTTTGGCAGTCGTTACAGGTATTTAGTGGCCCAAAAAGTCTGACACCAGTCTTACCAAGTGGTATCGTATTTCCCAGTATTAAGACGCCTGCGGAGCATGCGTATTTCATACAAACGTAATACCAAAATAATTAGTAAATCAAAATCAAAATCAAAGCATTTATTTCAAGTAGGCCAATAACAGGCACTTTTGAATTGTCGAAACTAATATGAAAATTAAATGTAGCTACGGTCCCAGTCATAAGATATAAAAACTGTGAAAGTACTGTAGTTGCCCATTCCCTAGCGTAGATCTCTATGGAGAAGAACGGGCAAGAAACTCCATGGACACTCTTTTTAATCAAAATATTGTTACAAAATCTTGGTTACATCATTCATGTTGAGATGGTATATTATGTGAGAACAATGTAGCAAGATGTGCACGTTAAAAGTGTCCATAGCAAAACAAAAACAAAATACAACTCAAAAACAAAATAATTAATTCAAATAACCCATGGCGACTAAGAGATGAACAGTCACAACTGACAGCGCCCGTTCACGCACATGACGCATGGATCAGCACCATTCAGCTCAACCATTTTGAAGGGAACTAAATGGTCCAACACACGCGCCATAATCAGCGAGACATTTGAGTGAGCATGACATACTCTCAACCGCCAGGACACATTCAAGTCAAAAACTAAAGTAGGTTTCCAGTGAATGATAGCTTTCTAGTACAAATTACTCAAACAATACGGGCTATGCGTTTATATAATACTAAATAGATTGAGTCTATACAATGCAAAGATAGTTGTACAATCTTCAGCAGCTCCAACAATACCATTTAATGCTATCAATTTTTGAGCCCCTGTCCTTGTGGAGCAGGACCAGCATTGAGCCAAGCATTTTTATCAGCGATATAATCGCTCAACTTGTAATATGCTTGCTTACATAGTGTGCGTTTAATGCATGTTTTAAATTTAGTCTCATTCAGTTCAAGAATACTTTGTGGAATTTTATTATAGCATCTCAAACAGTACCCCATGAAAGATGAGTCTACTTTAGCGAGTCTAAAGCCTGGCTGAACTAGTTGGTCCCTATTTCTAGTACTGTAATTGTGTCTGTCGCCTCTTTTACCGAAAAGATGCAGATTTTTTCTAACGTACATTATATGTTTTCGTAGATGTATTGGCAATGAACCGTCATGATGCTAATATTCTTAAAAAGTTCCCTTAGAGAATCGCGCCTACGAAGATTGTATATGGCTCTGATGGCTCTTTTCTGCAGAATAAATATAGACTCAATATCAGCAGCCCGTCCCAATAGCAAAATACCGTAAGACATTATACTATGGAAGTAACTAAAATAGACCAGTCTAGCGGTATCTACATCAGTGAATTGACGGATTTTTCTAATGGCATATGCTGCTGAACTTAAGCGCCCCGCAAGAGATGTTAAATGAGAACCCCATTGTAGCCTTGAATCAAGCGTAAGCCCCAGGAAAACAGTTTTATCTACGAATTCGATTTTCTCTTTATTCAATATTATCTCACAATCACTACTTTTAACATTCGGTAATGAAAATCTTACGCATTTAGTTTTTTTTTCATTTAATACCAAATTGTTTGCTGTGAACCAATTTTAGACCTGAAGTAGAGCATCATTCACGTCATCTAGATTTTGGGCCCGTCTATTTATCTTAAAAAATAGAGAAGTATCATCAGCAAACAACACCATATTTTGAGGTTGGTGTTTCAACAAATAGGGTAGATCATTTACATATACTAGAAAAAGGAAAGGACCCAATATTGAGCCTTGCGGAGCCCCCACTTTTACATTCAAACCCTGTGAATTAACACCATTTATTTGAACATGTTGTTTTCTATCGCTCAAATAAGATTTTAGCAGGCTAAGTGCAAGTTTACCCAGTCCGTAATGCTCA
Organism: Xestia ashworthii; assembly: GCA_950022955.1. Taxonomy (NCBI): domain Eukaryota; kingdom Metazoa; phylum Arthropoda; class Insecta; order Lepidoptera; family Noctuidae; genus Xestia; species Xestia ashworthii. Next base: position 10,749,744 of record OX465570.1, on the reverse strand, counting down.
AGTTTCAAAAGTAATGTGTCGTGATTTACGCAATCAAAAGCTTTGGAGAGATCACAGAAAATTCCTATTGCGTCTAGGGACTCTTTCCACGCAGCAAATATGTGCTTTAATAGGGTTACACCGGCGTCAGTTGTACAACGTCCCTTGGTGAAACCATACTGTTGATCATGTAAGATTCTGTTGGTGTTAAAATGATAGAGCATTTGATTAAGCATTACTTTTTCAAAACCCTTGCTAAAAACTGGCAACACGGATACAGGTCTATAATTATTGGAATCTTTACTGTCCCCGGATTTGAAAAGAGGACTTTACTGTATTTCATTAAATCCGGGAAAACTCCTTGGTCTACACATAAATTAAAAATTAAAGCTAAGTACGGGGCTATGGTCTCAAGTATAGATGTACAAACTTTGATAGACATTGTTATGTATTCGGCTCGTAGGGAGGCCAAATACTTTTTGTGGACTGTATTATTATTGTTCTTCGCACCCCGGTTCTCGTAGACCAGTTGCTGGGACTCGGCTGCTGACCCAGCCCATATGATCCCAACGCTGGGACTCAGCTGCTTACCCGGCTTATATGGCCAAACTAGGTGGGGTGGTTCCTCTATACGTCTAATGAATTAAACGCGATTACTTTTAACACTTTTTATTATATAGTTATAGGTTTACATAGCGGGGCACAAGACTTTACATAAGACTGTATATAAGGAATTTAACACTGGGGGCGTGGGACTCACTAGAACTATGATTCTACTTTAACTTCTCATGACAATCTGTCTGATATGGAGCTCTTCCTTGACTTCTTGAAGACTTCTCCCTGATTATCTGATGGAATGACTTAGTTACATGTTTCTATTTACTACTATTTGACTCGATTATCACCAATTTAATCGGTCCCCCTTACATAAATAATCACGTCATTGCAAGTCGTGGGAGCACCTGAGCGTCCTTGAGGGAACTTTATCCAACCACAGCCCGTAAAAATGGACTTTCCCAATTGCTGATGCAATGATACTCTTTATTATGGAATATTCCACGTCGGACAGGTTCAAACCTGACCGTATCCCCTCTCACGAATGGCTGATGCAACATTTCGAGCCATGGTGCAATGCTTAAGGCTTTTAGTATATAATAGTTTGGGGGTGGACAGACATATAGGTCCCCATTGTTTACACAAAAACTACTTAAACTAAAATTACATTTTTATCAAGGGCTCGTCGTCCATTACATCTCTCCCCCCGGCGTAGCCTGCGCAGCCTTCTCTTCCTTTTGCAGCACGACGAGCTTGCTAACCGGACGCTTGAAGACGCCGGTCCTCGTTCGCACGTCGACTACTCTGATGCCGCCGTCAGGTCCCGGGTAGACGTTCTCGACGACTCCCATCGGCCACACGTTCCGTGGCAGTGTGCTGTCGGCGATGATGACGACGTCACCGACCTCCGGTGGTTGGCGTTTGCTCTGCGGCTCGCCGCGGGGTACCAGCGTAGGGAGGTACTCCCGCAGCCAGCGTCGCCAAAAGTGATCGGCTAGGGCCTGGCTGGCCCGCCAAGCACGTCGATCGGCCTCGTCACAAGGCCCAGTCGAGGGTAGACCCATAGAGGACCCCAACAGGAAATGGTTGGGGGTGAGGGCCTCCGGATCAGTGGAGCTCACGCTGACATGAGTCAAGGGGCGTGCGTTGATGGCGAATTCCGCTTCTGTAAGTAGAGTTAGTAATACTTCTTCGGCAAGCGCCCTTTCGCGCAGAGTCGCAGCGAGGGCAGTCTTCACGGAGCGCACCAGCCGCTCCCACGCACCTCCCTGATTGGGTGCGCCAGGAGGGATGAACCGCCACTCCATCCTGTGCAGTAGTCCTTCTTCCTGCAGTGCCGGTGCCCACTCTTCATAAGCCGCTCGCAGTTCTTGATCAGCTCCTCTGAAATTAGTTCCGTTATCGGAATACATAAGCCGCGGCCAACCGCGGCGCGCAGCCATCCTTCTCAGCGCCATTATTGCTGAGTCTGTTGACAATGATGCGACGAGCTCGAGATGCACGGCGCGGGAGGTGAGGCACGTAAATAACGCACCCCATCGCTTCTCTCGACGCCGGCCCACCTTCACCATCATAGGCCCGAAATAGTCCACACCACAGTTGGTGAACGGGCGGTGGAAGGGGTCCAGGCGGGCGCGAGGCAGGTCTCCCGTGGCCGGCGGCTGTGGCGTTGCTCGCAGTCTCCGGCAGTACGTGCAGGCCTTTTCAATGGCTCGCACCGTGGGTCGCAAGTGGATGATCCAATAGCGCTGCCGTAGGTCGTTCGTAACTCGTTCCCTGTTGGCATGCCCAGCGGCGCGATGCTCGCGCATCACAATTAACCTACTTATTCGGTGGCGACCATCCAAAACGATGGGTCGCTTGGCCTCCACGGGCACGTTAGAGGCTTCAATTCGTCCTCGCACGCGCAATAGGCCGTCTTCGATTACGGGGTCCAGTCTGTACAGCCGACTCGTCCTGGGGACGGGGCGTGCAGACCGGATTCTCTCCATCTCTTCGGTGAAGCTGTCCTGCTGGGCTTTCAGCAGGAGCTCCTTCTCGGCGCGTTCTATGTGCCGATGCTCCAGTCGAGGCGAGACGCGGCGGCACGCATCAATAAATGCGAGCACGCGCGCGGCAGCGCGCACCAGCGTCTCATACTTTGAGAAGCGGGCGGGATCAGGCAGCCAGCTGTCTCGTTCAGGGCCCGGCACAATGTGCAGGACCTCCTCTTCGGTGTCTTCCGACGCCGGCGTCCCGGGCCAGTCCCCCTCCGGCAGGCGGAGGAAACTCGGCCCGCGGAACCAGCGGTCGGTCACGCGGATCTTGATGCGGTGTTTCCTCTTGACGGTGTCGGCGAGTCGGGCTTCTGTCACCGCTGCCTGCAGCTCCAGACATGGTATCGTCTGGGCTCGCCGCGGTGCCACTTTTGCCTTGGCCGCGACTAGCACGACGTCGATTCTTCCGTCTTCGTACATCGCCCTCCAGTATGCTACAGTCGCGTACGCTTGTTCGCTTGCGTCGCACAGCACATGTAGTTCGATGCGCTGTGTTTTCTTTCTGAGGTAGCATCTGGGTAGCCGCAGTCTGCTTACTTCCTCTAGCTGACCTAGCCAGGCCGCGAAGAGCTCGTTCTCTTCCTCCGGAATAGGCGTGTCCCACGTTGTTTGTAGGCGCCACAGGCTCTGGAGTACTATCTTCGCTCGCACTGTGAAGTGACTCAATAGCCCCAGCGGGTCGTAGATGGACATTACTGCGCTAAGTGCCTCCCTTTTGGTGGGCGCACGGGTTCGGTCTCTTACTTCGGACGGCACTCGGTTCATGGATGTGTTAAATCCGAGTTCGTCTCGTTCCGCGTTCCAGTACAGCCCGAGTATCTTGCTCTCAGGCTGCTCCCCTCCTAACTGCGTTGGGGCGGTGGTGTGTAGCGTCTGGGGTACATCGCGCAGAACCGTCGCCTCGCTGGAGCTCCAACCTCGCAGTGTGAAGCCGGCGGTTGCATGTACCTTTCTTGTCTCTTCGACTGCCTTCCACGCCTCCTCTGGATCGCTGTAACTTGCCACCAGGTCATCCATGTAGTGGTTCTTGGTTATGGCCTCCAAGGCCCTGGGATAGTCTCTGCCATGAAGCTCCGCGTTGTAATCTCGGACGTAATGAGCCATGTATGGGGAACTGGCTGCTCCGAAGATCATGCTTCTCATCTTGTAGTGGCGCGGGGCTGACGTCCTGTCTTGTTCTCTCCACAGGAATTGCTGAGCCGGTTGGTCCTCCTGTCTTATCCTCACCCGCAGGAACATCTCCTGTATGTCCGCGGTGACTGCCACTGCCCGCTCTCGGAACCGGAATACTATTCCCGGCAGGGACTGCAGTAGATCTGGACCTTCCAGCAGCTCGTCGTTGAGACATTTTCCGTAGCTCGTCGCCGCCGCGTCAAAGACTAGTCGCTGCTTCCCAGGTTTGTTCGGATTCTGCACGGCGAAGTGAGGCAGATACCAGCAGACGTTACTCTCCTTCTCGGTTCCGTCGCATGGTACTGCGTATCCTTTGTCTAGTAGGTTCTTGACCTGCGTGGTGTACTGCACGGCAAAGTCCGGTGACGCATCCATCTTCTCTTCGATCTTCTTGAGTCGTCTCAGCGCTGCTCCGTAGCTTGAGGGCATGACCACATGATCGGTCCGCCACGGCAGCCCCACCTCGTAGCCTTCGTCGATCTTCTTGATCGTCCTCTTTACGATGGTCGCCGCCCTCTGGTCCGCTTCGTTCACGCGGGGTTTCTTGGCGACGCCCAAGGCTTCGATCTTGAAGTGAGCTTCGACTAGATCGTGTAGTTGCTCGTCTCCTCTCCCGGTCTCGATGACGTGCAGCACGTCTTCCTTTTGCGTGATGACGCTTCGTGGTGCTGTTCCGTGCACCACCCATCCCAGCTTCGTTCGTGATGCGGCTGGCTGATCTGAGCCACCGACTCGCAGTTCCCTGGTCACTATGCACTCCCAATGGTCTGTGCCTACCAAGAGTCCTGGACGAGCTTGCTCGTAACATACTTCCTCTCTTGGCAGGTCTCGCAGGTGCTTGTATTCCAGCAGGGTTTCTGGGATGGATTGTTGGTGGAGCCTCAAGTCCTTGATGGTCCTTGCTCGAAGCTTGTGCGACTGACCGTCTTTCCGGATGCTTCTGACCCGCACCCTTACCGCTTTGCTGTCCTGCTCCTTTGAAGACATGTTCACGCCGCATAGACGTAGCGGGCGTGAAGTCCCTTCAGCTCCTACTCTGGTCGCCAGGTCTTCATCAATGAGGGTGACGGTTGCTCCTTCATCGAACAACGCATACGTCATAACCTCCCCCCGTGACCCGGTGACTATGATGGGGCACATCTTCAGCAGTACCTTCTTCTGGTCGGCGGCGAGCTTGGTCGCTCCGACAGTACCGCTTCTTCCTTGCTGGGCTCTGCGGTAGCCTTCGCGGTCGTCGCTTCCTCCTTGGCGCCTTCCTTCTCCTCGTGGAGGGAGGCGTGATGAGGCCGGCGGCATTGGCCTACGCCGCACGGCTTCGCCTTACACCTATATCGCCAGTGTTTCCTCTCGGCACATCTAAAGCATATGCCGTTGGCCTTGATATACTCCCACCGCTTCTTGACACTCATTTCCTTATATTTGGGACACTTTGTTAGCACGTGATCTTGTTTACAGTTAAGACACCGACCTTTTTCCTCCTGGCTGTCGACGGCTGTGTAGACGGGGCTGGCCTTCTTCTTTGCTGTCACCGGTTGTCTGGTTTCCCTTTTCTGGCTGGCGGTTGCGGCGCTGGTGGGAGGGGCGTACGAGTATCGCAACGCCCTATCCGCTTCCCGCATCAGGAAATGGGACAGCATTACTATCTCCGGCTCCGTTGTGTCGTCGTTGTCACAGGCAAAGTCGCACCATCTTGACCTTATATGGGGGCTTAACTTTTCTAGCACTTCACGAGTTAATAACGGGTTATACAAGTATCTCCTTCGGTCGACCGATTTAATTACGTTTACGGTGTTTTGTACTTTGATGGCGAAGTTATTTAAGTCGGCGGCTGATGCCGTGGGCTTCGTCATCTTCTTCAGCTCCTCGATGGCGCGGTCGATGAGTACTTCCGGTCGTCCGAAACATTGTTCGAGTGTCTTCATGATGACTTCTGGATTGGTGGCAGTATGTAGGAGGGCGGACACCGCCTCTCTTGCCTCTCCCTTGAGACAGCTCCTCAATCGCTGTATGTTCTCAGCTGGCGATATGTTGTACATGTTGGTGGTGTCGTTCACGGCCGCCTTAAACGGCAACCACTCGTTCACACCACCGGAGAACACCGGTAAATCCGTATGCCGTAATCGGGGCCTTGCCATCCTTTCTAAGGTCGCTGCCAGGTTGTCGATGCTGTTCCCGTGCTTCGTTGGCGTCGGTGACCTCTCCCGTGGCAATTCGAATTTAATATGTCTTGGGTCCTCCCGGGTGGGTCCTTGGTCCCCCTCCCCCCGTGATCTGAGGGGGTTCGTTTGAAGCCATTCGTCCACTCTACTGTGGTGGCCTTCCTCCTGGGTGATGAGGGGCTCATCCCGCAGGCTGTCCTGCTCATCTTGCAGAACAGATACTTCGGCGGCTAATCTTCTCTTGACCAGGTCTGCGTCCAGGTCGAGAGACTTCTTCTGGATGGCTGCCAGCTTTTCTGCAGCCTCCAATTCCGCCAGTCTTAAGCGCGTTGAAATACTGTTGGTTGACCTCTGTGACCTCTGTGACCTATGTGACCTCACCGATCTGGTGGGCGACCTCGTCCTTTGCTCGTGCTCCTCGCTCAGGAGAAGTCCTGACGATGGTCCTGCTAAGGTCGTGTCTGCTGTCGTAAGGGGCGCGGTAATCAGTCGTGCAGCTATAATATTTTGCTCACCTGTTACTGCCGGTGACAAGGGCGGGTCCATTGAAATCCTCCGTAGTCTCTCTCTTCGAATCCGTTCCGCTTCCTGGCGTAGAACTGCCTCTCTATGCTCGTCTGCCCTCTTCTGCAGGGCCCGCCTCTGGTCCTCAGCTTCTGCAGCATCACCCTGGCTTCGGGTGACCACCATCGTTCTTTGGTACGCTGCAGGTTGACTTTAAACGGGGAGCAAGGAGCGCGACAATCCAAACTAACCTAACCTGGTTTTGGACTTCTCCAGATTCGTCCACTACGACGTTTCACTTACTCGCACTTCAATACTGTTATTATATCACGACTGGACATTTATTTACCGCGACGGCACTTATGTACTTGTTACGGCACTATGTACTTACGGCACTATGTACCTTACGGCACTATGTGCTTACGACGGCCCTATGTACCTGACGGCACTATATAGTTACGGCGACAATAATGTTCCATGCGGCGCGCACTATGTTCTATAACGCGCGCTTATATATGACGCGTAACTATGTATTCACAACGTGGTCATTTATTACGTTTTATAACGATAATACATCCGTTAGCATTTTATTCACGGCGCGAATCGAGTCAATTTACTTTTTAATTTTCATAAGAGTCCCACTATTCTGCTTACCCCTTTTTTAACGCGCGCTATGATCGCGATTTTTGGTACACAGAATATCACTTTTCCTATCGCGGCACTTTATTCACTCACGACATATATAAAGTTAATTTTGTTCAGTACTTACAGTTTATGTGCCCGCTTATATCACTTATTTACGCGCTATGTATTATACCGGCACTTCTGCTTATCCGGATCGCAAGGACCAAATTGTTATGTATTCGGCTCGTAGGGAGGCCAAATACTTTTTGTGGACTGTATTATTATTGTTCTTCGCACCCCGGTTCTCGTAGACCAGTTGCTGGGACTCGGCTGCTGACCCAGCCCATATGATCCCAACGCTGGGACTCAGCTGCTTACCCGGCTTATATGGCCAAACTAGGTGGGGTGGTTCCTCTATACGTCTAATGAATTAAACGCGATTACTTTTAACACTTTTTATTATATAGTTATAGGTTTACATAGCGGGGCACAAGACTTTACATAAGACTGTATATAAGGAATTTAACACTGGGGGCGTGGGACTCACTAGAACTATGATTCTACTTTAACTTCTCATGACAATCTGTCTGTTAAGGAGCTCTTCCTTGACTTCTTGAAGACTTCTCCCTGATTATCTGATGGAATGACTTAGTTACATGTTTCTATTTACTACTATTTGACTCGATTATCACCAATTTAATCGGTCCCCCTTACATAAATAATCACGTCATTGCAAGTCGTGGGAGCACCTGAGCGTCCTTGAGGGAACTTTATCCAACCACAGCCCGTAAAAATGGACTTTCCCAATTGCTGATGCAATGATACTCTTTATTATGGAATATTCCACGTCGGACAGGTTCAAACCTGACCGTATCCCCTCTCACGAATGGCTGATGCAACATTTCGAGCCATGGTGCAATGCTTAAGGCTTTTAGTATATAATAGTTTGGGGGTGGACAGACATATAGGTCCCCATTGTTTACACAAAAACTACTTAAACTAAAATTACATTTTTATCAAGGGCTCGTCGTCCATTACAGACATTCCCCATAAATCTTCGGTCAGTTTGATTTTAATTTGCCGGAAAGCTTTCATAACTGTCATAGGGTTAATGTGTTTAAATTTAAATTCAGACAGGCAGCCAGACACATTCGCCTTTAATAAGCCAATTGAGGCTTCAGGTGAGGAATTAAGAGCCTCCGTAGTTTTTATTGGTATTTCGGTAAAAAAATTAACAAATTCTTGAGCTACTTCCTGATCAGAGCTTTTAGGACCACATGCTGTATGTAATGTAAAGCTATTATTACGTATTTTCTTTCTGTTAGTCTCGTTATTTATGACTTTCCAAACGGTCTTTATTTTATTTTCTGCTGTTTTGATCTTGTTTCTTATGTGCAGGGCTTTAGCAACCTTGCAAGTATTTCTAAAAATCTTTGAATACGTAGCAACATACTTGCTAAAAGTTTCAGTATTTATAAAAGGCTTAAGGCTATAAAGCTCAAATAGCCTTTCCCTACTTTTTCTGATACCTCTAGTTGCCCAATCACTAAATATAAATTTAGGGCAAATACTCTTTGTCTTCTTTTCAAAAGTTTTGTTGAATTCCGTGTGAACTAATGAAAAGAAACGATCATACAATTGATTTATATTAATATCCCCTTGGCTCATTACACTTGTTCTATAGGGAAATATTATACCTATTTATTTGCAAGAAGTTATAGGTCTAAATTTAATCTGAACTTTTTGTATTGGAGTTTTACAACTAAAAGTTACAGTTTGTCCGCTATGGTCAGACGGCAAACAATTTATCATGGCTTTATCTAAGTAATCACAATCGCAAAAAACATTATCTGTACAAGTAGCAGAAGAAGTTGTGATTCTAGTGGGTTCAATAAAAACGTTAGTCAAGTCAAATGACTTAAAAAGATTTAATAACCGACTGCTATTTGAATTTTCTTCTAAAATATTGATATTAAAATCACCACAAATTATTGTAGCTTTATTACTGGCTGCAAGTTTTGCCAGGACATCTTCCATTATTGATTCAAATATGTAAAAGTTTTGATAGTTTGGGGGTCTGTACACACACACAATTACATGCTTATCTAGCTCAACACAGGACAGTTCGACGCAATGTTCATCCGAGAGACCTACTATGTCATTACGTTGCTTATATTTAAAACTATTTTTTATTAATATTAGGGAACCTCCACGAAGCATAGTTTTACGATTAAAGCAGCTACCCACCATATAGTTCTCATAATTAATAAGCATTTGGTAATCCTTTAGCCAATGTTCAGTAAAACAAATAATGTCAAACTTACTACTTTCTAAAAACAATTCAATTTCTAATAATTTGGAAGAAATGCCTTGGATATTTTGGTGGATTAATTTTAAGGTGTTCTGCTGAGGCCCTTTTTTACTAACTAATTGAGTGCAAGAAGATACCTTGCTGTTGGTAGGATTAACAAAAATATTGTTAATGGTACCTTCTGTTGTCTCACTTTCTAGTTTTAATTTATATTTGAAGTGAGGCCGGAGACTGCTGTGCCATCCTCAGACGATAAGAGCCTATCACTAATAAACCCTAATTGAGAATTTTCCACGGTGCCGGATGGATCCTCCTCAGTACAATGTTTGTAAATATTTATAGCACTAGTGATATATTCATTTGTGCCAGTCACCTGTACATTAGTAGAATTACTAATCGTCGCAGTGTTAATAATATAACTAGACATACTATTTATGTCTGTGTGAATACTATAAGCTAATAGCCGAAAAATTAAACATATTCTTATGGTAGTGTGTATTTATTTCGACTGAATTACAGATTATCTAGGTTCCCAAATATATATTTTGATTGGAAACTGATTTTAACAAGAGTTATAAGAAAAATAAGTTTTCTATAGAAATTTTAAATTCCTCATATCTCGTCTTTGAATCACTGTCCACTCAAAAAAAAAAAAATTGGGAACATAGATATTCTGTAATCCAATCGAAATAAATACACACTAACTTAAGAATATGTTTGATTTACAAATAAGTTTGGTATTACGTTTGTATGAAATACGCATGCTCCGCCGGCCCCTTAACTGGGTTGTGGAGGTCAGATAGACAGTCTTTCCATGTAAAATATTGGTATTCAGCTGCATCCGGTTAGACTGGAAGCCGACCCCAACATAGTTGGGAAAAGGCTAGGCAGATGATGATGGTGATGATATTGATGCTCAATAATATTATATTGTTCTGCTCTACGATAAAAGAGACTGGCCTCCGCGATACAGGTCATACAGGGAATCATAACGTGTAGACAAGAGAACTATTTGTTGTAAATACAGACATCAAGCTACCCAAAACTTTCGATTTCCCAAAGTTGATAAGGTATTTAAAAAATCTGACACACGGCTTCTTACTTTTGAAACAATATTTGAATTATTAATTTGAAGTAGAGTTCTAATTAAAATTTTGTTTCTTTCGTGAATGTATCTAGCTTGTATATCTATCTTTATTTGACAAAAATAATAACATGGTATCGTTTTTTTAATGCTATTGATCATGAATCCTAGCGGATTCGGATTTCACAGAAAAAAACTCGTTATCTCGTACCGGCACAATATCTCATTTCAGAAAAGCGAGACAGCAAAGTCAATAGCCGGGCTGACTATCCATAGTGCCCGGAGACCGGACGTACTTAAGTGTCGTCACTCGTGCAAGCTTTCAATGCACCTTTAAGTCTACCCTGCTCTTTTAAAGGTAAGTAAAGATTTACGACGTGATATGCGAAACGCGCGTGCGTCATTAGTGTCCTACGCGTGGGTATTGTTATCTCACAATTTACGTCGCGGTGATCCGTGGCGAGTCTCCTACTGGAGTCCAACTATGTTGGGGTCGGCTTCTAGTAAGTAGACTGAAAACCGACCCCAACATAGTTGGATAAAGGTTAGGCAGTTGATAAGAATAGACTAGTTTCCAACATCAATAAATTGCACATCTATTTAGTCCGTTAGTTAGAGATTCGAAAACAATGGACACGTCTTGGTTTTGTCTTTGTAAATTAATGAATAATGACAGAGATAAAACGCATCAAAACTCGGGAGTGGAGGCTCGTGACGTCAGAACATACCTAAAATGATACCACGGCGTGGCGTAATGAGAATTTTAAAAGCGTCGTTTCTTCGACAATTTAGTTTACGTAGGTAACAAAAGAAAAAATACTAGTCAAATATTTTTTTTATAATCTAACTGACGGCGGACGAATCAGATTTTTTCAGTTAATAAGCCTATTTATTCGATTTGTGTTCTGTCTTAAGACACCTGTGTCTTGATCGAGGTTTTGATGTTATTTTAATGTAGGTAAATACCTCTATGACCCCTGTATTATTCAATGCGTCCATACAAACAACACAATATTTTGAGTGCGTTACATTGAGTCTTACCTAAATGTATTTTTTCACAGCAAAATATAATTTTGTTTCCCAGCAATAAATTTTTGCGTACAAATACTAAGTTTGATGTACAGAATGCTTGGTTAACGGCTGCGAGAAGGGTGCGATCAGAAATGAAGACATCCGAAAGAGAACCAAAGTTACCGACGTAGCGGGCAAGGCAGATTGCTCGCAGAACGGATGGCCGATGGGGCCGAAAAGAACCGAAAACCGAAAGACGTTGTGTTGAAGTACACCAGCTGGACAGATGTCTGGTGAGGGCTGTGGGAATCCGCTGGATCCAAATCGCACGGGACCTGTCAATGTTGTGACACTTGGAGGAGGGCTATGTCCAGCAGTGAATGCCTTTCAGCTGAAATGATGATGATGAAGACGAAAGGTCCGTTTATACCGTATGTAGCTCTATTTAACTCCTAAGACTTACCTAGTTAATCTAACACCAAGGCAGACTAGAGGTATAACAGCTCCTAATTGATAGTTTAAGTTACAAAGAGCTCAAGCGGCGACGTCAAAGCGTCGCGTCGAGGTGTATTGTTAGTGGGAAATAATAGCCGGAATCTGAACGTGAGTATAGGTAGGTAGGTGCACCTGTTAAAAGGGAGTGAGTGAGCAAAGAAGAATTTTGTTTACAGAATATTTGTTTTTGAATGAATTTAATAGCGTGTGCTTTTTTAGGGTTCTGTTGCCAAATGGCAAAAAACGGAACCCTTATAGATTCGTCATGTCTGTCTGTCTGTCTGTCCGTCCGTCCGTACAGTCACAGGAACTTTTTTTTCCGAAACTATAAGAACTAAGCTGTTGAAACTTGGTGAGTAGATGTATTCTGTGAACCGCATTAAGATTTTCACACAAAAATAGGAAAAAAAAACAGTAAATTTTTGGGATTCCCCATACCTACTTTGACTGAGGGCCGGTATTTCAATGTCACCTTAACTTATTGCTTAAGTTAAGTCCTGCATTTAAGCTAAGTGTCATTTTTAGAAGACAGAAGTGTATTTCAATCCGGATCTTCCTCGCCTTAACTAATCTAGGATAAATCGCAATATTGCAACTTAATAAACAGAATATGTCATTTGAGTATGGTTTCTGTTGTCATCCTACTACATTGTTTATTTTTTTCAAGTTTTTAAAAGTTCGAAGAAAAAAGTTTTATGTTCACGACATTGTTGAGTTGTCTGAACAATTGAGTAGTATCACGTAAGTACCTGCCTACCGTTTTCGCTCTTTCTCTACGATTTTACAACTTGGCAATTACTCAACTCTAAAATGTGTTTTGTTCAGTAACTTTACTTTTAGCTCGAGCAGTGATGATGAAGATATTATTGAGTTTATCAATTACTCTACGACCCCACGACGTATACGAATTTATAGAACATGAGAGACTAATTTCCAGAAATGGAATGAAGGTGAATTTTACGACCGATTTCGTTTAACGAAACGTACAGCATACGTTGTGCTGGAACAGTTATGAGACGAAATCAAATGGCCTACTACGAGATAATATTTCGCAAGAATGTCTGTACCTACATCTATGTACATAGATTCCTCACAGCCTTTTTTATCATTTTATCAGCTTACAAAATATTCTATATGCGGCATAAAAACCTTTTTGCGGGTCAGAATTATTAACCATAAAGCAACTTTTTTTTGAGATCGGAACTTAAGCGACAGAAATCTGTCACTTAGATTAAGGCTAGTTAGGGTGGACTTTATTTGCCGCTTAACTTTAATCCAATATTGAAATACACATAAGTCTATCTTAAATTTAATCCTGGATCACTTCGAGATAAGTCACTATTGAAATACCGGCCCTGAAACTCAAAATATAATAAAAAAAATTGTGATAAATTAGATGTGAAAGAAGAATCTGTCGTATCTCGTTTTCTAATCAAAAGTGACCGTCGCGTCTCTCGACGCGATCATTGCAGCTATGAACTACCCAGCATCCTAACCAAAACGAATGTCACGCAAACATGCGACCGTCACGCAGTGTACGTCGAAATATGGTGTATTTATTTTTATTTAAATAAATAAAAATAAAATAAATAAATGTTCAGAAACCCTAACGTCATGAAGAGTGGTAGGTTATAAACTTAAAATCATTTTTTTTTATAAAGTATCTGTTGTCCACGACACAAGCCTCGATGCTTTGTGTGGCATTAGATGGCGCTGTGTGTAATGTCCAACGATATTTATTAATTATTTAATTTTACTTATCCATCTTTTAGACTTAAATGAAAGTACCGCCACTAGCTATTAAGAATATAACTGTACTATACTGGCAGGACCGATCAATTCGCATTGGTACACCACATTTCGACGAACTCTCCATGACGGTCGCATGTTTATATTTTTACATTCTGTTCGCCTTGTTCGTTTTTTTTATCCTTCAAAAAAAAACTAGTTAGAATCCTGGCAAATATTGAGCAAACTGACAGTTGCAAACCTCACTTTCAAAATTACAATATCTTGACACTCCCCAGCATATACATATTAGAAACCTGCAAATTTGTTCGTAAATATCAAGAGTTTTACACAAAGCGTGTAGATATACAATCACGTTTCACACTCCGACACAAATCAAGATTAAACATTCCGCAATCTCGACTGAAAATACACTCAACAAGCCCCTATGTAATGTCAATAAAAATATATAACAAACTACCTGAAATAATAAAAAAGAAGAGAAATTAAATATATTTATAAAAAAACTAAAACAATTTTTAACAGAAAAATGCTATTATATTATAAATGAATATTTAAACGATAAAATATAATTTAATAATGTATAAAATTTCTATGTATATAAAGAATTCCTATTACGGTATTTTTGGGTTTATTTTAGATATACTTTTTTTTTGTATTTTTAAAGCTTCCTCTCTCCTACTATGTCTTTGTCTTTTGTTGTGCCCGACAGGATCCATAATGATCTCATTTTTCAATTTACCACCTAAGTTCACATAGTGGAATGCAAATAAAGTATTGAGTATTGATGATGATGAGTATATGGACTTGCCGTATTGTTAGCCGCTTAGCACGCCACTGATAATTATCGTTTTCTGTTAGGACACCGACTTAAGCATTTGGTGCAATCCAATTTCCAATTTCAAATGTGTTCAGAACCTGAATCACATAATCACTGAATTCAAAGTTCAGAGATTGCAATTAGCAAAGTGCCCATTGGACAATTAGCACTTAGATGCGGCAGGTTTCCAGAATGGGTGATACCATTAAAGTTGTTTTGTAAAATGAAAAATAGTGTTACGAATTATTTGTTTTATTTTCAATACCATGTGTCGGGGGCCCGAGAATACAAGAACTACGTAAAACGCGCGATTGTTAAGCAATCGAGGTCCTGAATGAGGGATTTTCTTATTCAACTCTTCCCTAGCCACTGGATAGATGGCGCTGATCTCGATATGTTACTGCAAGAAACAGAACGTCACTTGATTTCACTTGGACCTAATGGTTATATTCGGAAGCTTATGCAAACGAAAGTGTCACTCAATAAGCGTATGTGACGTGTGTTTTTCCAAGCGTTTTCGCTTTGGCACCTAATAACGAAGTCAGTTCAACGCCATCTACCGAGTTTTTGGAAACTATTTTTTCTCATTAGATTTCCAAGTCGGGCACAGTGTTATTGGTTTTTTTCATCTGGAATTTCTCAATAGCAGCCACGGAGTCTGAATTTACGTTCGGTCGATGGCAATGGGCGCGCCCTATTTGTTACATGGGACTTTAACATAACTGGAGAAAAGTCGGCGTTTATTAAAAACACTTTTGCCTAACCAGTCCCCTCAAATATTACGTAATGTTTTAAAAGTAAGATAAGGATAATACGAGTAACACAGGGAAAACATTCAAGAAATCTTTGCAAACATGCTCATTAAAAAAGCCTACAGCCGTATCACAATACATCACAAAAGAAAAAAAGAACATTAGAAGCAAAAATAGAGTTCCCAAAAAACCGAACACAATATTACGATTATTGACAAAATCGACGTGAAATGGACACTTCCGAAACGTTTGAAGGTTTGAACGTAAATTATCGGGAATTGTTCACGGCTTGCTAATTTTGGGGGTGAGCAGTGAGCCATGAAAAGATTGCTTATTCCGTGTACGTGCCCGTTTGAAACCTTCCCTTATAAATACTGTGAACATATGACCGAAATTGATATGCTGTGAATGTTTCGAGGTTTCGATGTATAAATTTCAGTGTGATGTGAATACATCAGCATCAGGTACATGTACATTGATATTACTGTTCAATTTCGAATGGGAATTGAGTCAATGGAACATTATCAGGGATTTTAACACATTCACTGTCCACGAAAAAAGGCAATAGTTAAACAATCGCTCTGAACCATATGTGGCTCATGGGACAGGAAAATGGTTTAGGTTTAGATTGGAAGGTAACTCTTTGTTTAGTATTTCGAGAAATTTCTAAACTGTTGGTCGACTCTTCACATGACCAGAGGGCGGGCCTATTTTTTGGCCAAAGAATCAGCATTGCCATCCAACGTGGCAATGCTGCCAGCCTTCTGGACACTTTTCCTGTTGGCAGCGATATGGACGAATTTTTCGATGCCCTGTTACCTTTTTTGATATTTGTACACATTTTTATTTATAATACAGAGTTAGTGTATATGCTCGTATATTGTAAATAATTAATCTGTACTCTATGTTTAGTTTATTATGGGATATAATCTACAAAATACATGTCGTGACTAAAATACTCTATGGCAAAGGTAAGAAGTTTGTGTAAAAACCGTCAGGATAACTGTAAATTACACTTTTAGGTGAAATCGGTAAGAACTAAGGTATTATTAGTTAGTTTATTTTTCTCGTTGGTCTTGTGGTCGCAAACACGAGATCCTGCGTTCAATGCCCAGGTCAGGCAAAATGTTATTGAGTTTTTTCCATCAGTAACTTTTCAGTAGCAGCCATAGAGTCTGCATTTGCGCCCGGTTAATGGTAATAGGGTCACCCCATATTACGTGGGATTGAAACCTTACTGGCGACATGTTTATGTACTATTAGGTACATCTCTGCCTAACATTTTGAGGACTTATGCGTGTTGTTACGTATATTTGAGAATCTAGAAATATTCCCGTATCAACTACAAAGTGCCAATTATTTGTTGTGCCCGTAGTATAGCTGCTACGCGCATGAGTTACGGTGACGTAGGCAATATTGCTCGCTATACAATTCTGTTAACTTTCAGTGAAATCGAAGTAATTCGAAAAGGTTTTCAGAAAATGAAAACCTGTTGAAGAAATAATAGCCTGATTTCTTTACCTTATTAAATAAGCAACTTAACCTTTACGTTTATAAAATAACCTGTAAAATAAGATAAAAGTAACACGTGCAAAGGAAAAGGACCCGTATCTGACCCAATTTCGGTCTAAAACTCCACAGACGTTTTCAAAACTTAGTGGCGGTATGTTGAAAACATATTTTTGTTGAACCCGTCCCGTGGTGAAGTCGAAACTCGTGTAAGTAGACGAATTTTGGGTCTTTCATTAAACACACGTATTTGTGTATTAAAATTAATAAAATTTTCTTGTACGAGGACCCGTTAAAGTTTCTTTTAGGTATTTGGTGATGTCGCAAGCTTGAAATCGCGTGGGTACTTATTTGTTACAATTTGTTAATAATCCCTGTACGATCCGTGATCGTATTATTAGGTATCGAAATAAGATTTATAATCGTCAGCCTACATGATCCCACTGCTGGGACACAGGCCTCCTCTCTATGAGAAGGAATGGGCTATAATTTACAGATGCTTCCTATCTCCTAACTCACTTATTTTGCTGTGCCGGACAGGGTCCATGTGATCTTATTATAAGTTTTACCACCTAAGATACTTGTGGAATGCAATAAAGTATTGAGTTACCTACCCACCAGTTTATGTAAGTAGGTGGTATATTTTTTAGGCAAAAACTTACGTGCACTTTAATACAGCTTTACGGCCTGAACGTAAAATTACCTGTAGGTACTTCAATATCAGCAGTAAATGCAAACGGGCTATAATTTCAAGCTCCGATAACTCTGTTTGGGGTGTACTGCCGACGCCATTTTGCTTAATTTATTAATCGTTCGGAAGTAGGTCGAACGGATATAAACGTAGTGCCGGTGTAGTGTTTATTTAGAGTTTCGGAATTAAATACTTTCTTCATTACAGTTAAACATCGTTGGGAATCCTTACTTATTCTTTTAAAATGCGATAGTACTTCTGTCTGTCCACCTGTTCCATTTTTACGTCTGAACGGTTGAATACATTTCCATAAAATTTTTCCCACGTAATTTGGGTTGGGATAAAGGGATAATTTTCGACCTGCGAGTAAACGATGAAAGTAAAAAAATGGCGTCAACCAAAAAACCTTAAGACTCGAGTTTCTATGAATGAAAATAACAGTAATGTCCTAGAATTCTAAAGGACCACACTAAACCTTAATTTGATAGATTTTTATCATCAGCTTGGGACAAGCCCGCCACACTATTCCCGAACCACTGTAACTCCTGAAAGCCAGAATCAACAGTGGCGACCACCACAAAAGCGCCGAGACAATGAAGCTCGACGAAGTCCCAGAAAATGTATTTAACTGTCTTGGATCCCGCAACGAAATTAATCAGAAAGTATAGCGGAGGAGTAGGAAAAAACCGTAATTTCCACTTTTATCATCAGCTTGCTGAAATCAGTCCAAAATATATATTGAAGATACCTTTTGAAGATTTCAGCTATTTCGAGCTAATTTAAATCTGATATCTACTTACCCGGTCCCTTTCACGCATGGTTGTGTGGGCGCAATTTTGGTCACAAGTGTCGGATTACAGACAGGTCATGATCAAATTGCTCTTACGCGGAATTTTATACATATTAGAATAATTATGTCAAAACTAAAGTCAAGGCAAATATTTACAGATACGAATTATATTTAGGGGGAAAATATAATGACCACCAAAAATGACTTTGTGACCACTAACTATCACCTAAAATATCAATTGATCACCAAATTTAGTCAATTGAGCACCAAATTTTAATGAGGTGTTTGATGACAAACTAGTTTTGCCTAGGCCGACTTGTGGCACCCCGACACGGATAGATTAGGCTAGAAGCATGTCATACCCTTTGTAGTAATTTTTTGTATACTAAAGAAGTAGGAGCCACGCTAAGCGGGCCTCCGTCGACCGGGTCTCCCTCGACTCGGATGCAAGAGCATAACAGTTCAATTTCTGGTGGCCATTGACTAAAAAAATAAAAATTTTGGTTCTAATTCCACGATTAAATGGAAATTAAATTTTATGATCTTTTACTAATTTTAGCAACGGAAAGTGATTTTTTCGCCGTTACATTTTGCTAAATCTGGTGGTTCGTTATTTGTATGCCATAAATTTATACAAATCTATCGTCATATTATAAAGGCGAAAGTAAGTTTGTTTGTTACCTTTTCCGGCCTAAACCATTGAACCGATAATTTTGAAATTTTGCATATAGGTTGACAGGTGTACAGATACGGGCATAAACCTTTCATTCCAAAAAGAAGTAGGAAAACAACAATAACTTTCTTCTGTTCATAGACGGCACCACATCTCTTTCGAATCATGGTTGAATTGGAAACACAGTAGGTACACCCTGAATTGATTGTCAAATTTTGAATTGACGCGAGCAAAGCTACGGGCAAAAGCTTGTTCTTAATACACCTATGCTTAAGGGACACAGTCATCATCTGCCTAGCCTTTTCTCAACTATGTTGGGGTCGGCTTCCAGTCTAACCGGATGCAGCTGAATACCAGTATTTTACATGGAGTGACTGCCTATCTGACCTCCACAACCCAATTAATACTGGGTAAGACTGGTTGTCAGACTTTTTGGGCCACTGACTACGCTGTAACGACTGTCAAAGATGGACAAATAACAGCCGGGACCTACAGCTTAACGTGCTTTCCGAGGCACGGAGGAAACCCAGTATGTAAGGGTGGTCACCCATCCACAGACCAACCTAGGCAAGCACGGCTTAACCTAAAGATTTACCCTAGCGGCTGTTATTATTTAGTCACGAGCTCCTCTTTAAGGGACATAGTAACACCATTAATTCGCGTATCCGAAGTAATTTAACAAGAAGTACCATCGTACGAAATAATAAGGAAGAACGCCCTCGTACGAGCTCTTGTACTAACATCCAAGTCTTACAACTCAATCATCATCAAAACTTAATAACAGTCAATTCTTTTAAACATTATGAGCGAACTTTTTGGTTTCTTGAACACCAAAACAAACCACACCGCGATCCTTTTAAAAACTTTCAACGGGAAAAAACTTTCGCTTTTAATTTCGGAACTCTTGAATCCGTTTCAATGGATTCAAAAGCAATGGAAAGGGAAATACCTAAATAAAAGAAATTTGAGGGAAAAATATTGCAAAGAAGTTAGACGATTTAAAAGTAAATAAAGATGGGGCCGAGGGAAATCACGAATCGCAATAAGAAAGCGTGTTTATTTCTTTATTGAAGTCTCTTAAGTATTCGATTGATACGGCGAGTCCCTGTTTCTTTAAGACCGTTTATCGTTTTATTTGTATGCTTATTGAAGAAGATTTTGCATATTGGTCACTATTTCTAGTTTTCAGTATGAATAATGATGGTTAAAGCTCTAGTCTAGAACATCAGAAATATGACGTTGATCCCAAATTCTATAAATTGGAATAGGGGCAGAGGTATTTCTGACCAAAATGTGCCTGTGTTTGAAGTGTTATCGGGGATTAGGTCTCTAGGGCCTGAATTCGACGGTCGGTTGCGCACGGTCGTTCACGTACGAGTATACATTGTAGTGTATATGTCACCGTAAAATTGTCAAATACGTTATATTACAATATAACGTGTATCTCTCTAGCGATATTGTAAAGTCTCGAATTATTGTCAACTGAACATACGGAACTATCTCTTGCCGCCATAAACGGGACTTGGGGCACCCCCCCGTTAGGTTAGTTAGGTTCCTTTAAACCCTGCACTCGGAAATAGGGGCCCCGCGAAGCGGGGCTCCGTCGACTACGCTTTTTAGGGGAATATGAAGTGTTTTAAGGTTAGTTTATATTAATCGATATTTCTCAGGAATGGTACAGTATCTTTTCATGAGAGTGGTACCACTGGGCAAGGAAGACCCCTCCTTCTCTCCACATCGCGTGAGTTGACTACCATCGCATGCATTTCACGAAAAATAATGCGTTTTATTTTAAGCAGTATGTTCATTTGACAATAATTCGAGACTTTACAATATCGCTAGTGATATTACAATATAACGTATTTGACAATTTTACGGTGACATATATAAGTTTTATGTTAAAAAAATAACTGCAAGAAACTTGAGGAGTTGTTTGGAATCACAAACAAAAAATAATCACGAAAAAAAATTATGTAAGTAACGGTCCGTTTCAAAGAAATGCGACGCTGACGTTAGCGGCGACCGTCAGCCGTATTTTGTTCTCGCTGACGTCCAACCTACGGGCGACCACGTCAGCGCGACAAGAATTCAGGTCTAAAGGTCGTGGCTCACTTGACAAGCACCGCACCAGCACCGCACCAGCACAGCTCCTGACCGGCGTCGCCTCGAATATAGGCTACGGCGCGCGGTCCGCGCGCCGCAAGCGAGGGGACCGCGCGCGGCCCGCGGGCCCACGCGAGGGGACCGCGTGCTTCCACCTCGACGGCCGCACGCGGTCCACTCGCCGTCCGTAAGGCGCAAGCTCGCAGTCCGCACGCTGGTAGTAATAGTCCGGGAGGTAGCATTGTATTTTAGGTATTATCTCTAGTAATTATATTTTGTTAATGTGGATTCGTGGTTTAATTCACCTACCCCGCAAACACCCTTTCCATTACAGTTCTGAGATTTTTTTAAGTTCAGTATATGTAAACTATTTATAAAAAAGTTTCAGCTGGTGTACTGTAACGATTGATTCAGTTATTGTAACATAAGATCAACCTTCGATTGCAACAATATCAGTTGGTTTATTAGGGCTTTTTTATTTGCCTTTTTATTTCTAACCGAACTAGGTTTAGTGTCGTGGGCTCTCTAACAAAATTTGTAACTGGCCATACATTAAACAAAGAGTACCCACGACGTGGAGAAGCACGATGGCGCAATGACGTTGTTTCGCGGGCCACTCGGCGTCCGCGCGCGGTCCCCTCGCTTGCGGCGCGCGGACCACTCGCTTGCGGCGCGCGGACCGCGCGCGGACGCCGAGCCGCCCGCGAGGCGAGTCGTATGGTAGCGGCAAGCGCGTTGACCACCCGCCGTAAGCTTTTTCATATGGACATAAAAAAATATGATATGGGACATACGATTTAATGCTCTAATTTGAATGGCAAGTAAATTGCTGGGTTGGAGCGGTGCTGGTGCGGTGCTTGTCAAGTGAGCCACGACCTTAACTCTGCAGTCTGGATTCCGTTAATTAACTACTGGCCATTGAAATGATAAAATAAGTGCTTAGTAAATATGGGTTGGATAATATAGGACTGCCCCGTTGGTCTAGTAGTCTGCGACTATTCAGCATAAGTTCCAAGGGCTCGATTCCCGGTTCGGGCAGTGTTATTGGGTTTTTTCATAAGGAAATTCTCAATAGCAGCCACGGATTCTGGATTTGTGTTCGGTTGATGCAAAAGGTTCGCCCCAATTAAATGAGACTGAAACGTAACTGGCGTACTTTTAGGTACACCATTGACTATAAGCTCGCTGGGACCCAGGCGAGCTGTTATGACATGGTAACGGCTCCGGCCCATTTCGACAACTAAACAAAAGACGTGCGAAACAAGTGAAAAAGTGTGCCAAATCGTAACTATTTTTAACCGACTTCCAAAAAGGAGGAGGTTCTCTATTCGACTGTATGTATTTTTTTTTTTTTTTTTTTTTTTTTTATGTATGTTACCCGATTACTCGAAGACGCCTAAACCGATTTGAAAAATTCTTTTTTTGTTTGAAAGGGTATACTTCCAAGTTGGTCCCATAGTCGCCAAGTCGGGATCTGATAATGGAATCTTGGCGAAATCGAGGGAACTCTTCAAATTTTATAGGATAACGTACAGCAATTTTTATATTTTCTACAACAAGTGAAGCATTTGCGTTTGATAAGAACCATTCTACCATCAGATCTGATGATGAAGCCAAGAGTCACGGAACTCCATAATGAGACAATGTATCCTAGTCATGTTTGGGCTTGTTGTAATTGTAACGGTATGCACTTTCCATGTGAACCACTAAAAAGTGAAAAATAAAAACTTTTTTGCAAAAAATAAAACCGACTTCAAAAAGAAAAAGTGAAAAATAACTTTAGCTTCTGAAGTCGGTGACAAAAAAATTAAATCAATCATACAAACGTCACCGACTTCAGAAGCTAAAGTTATTTTTCACTTTTTCTTTTTGAAGTCGGTTTTATTTTTTGCAAAAAAGTTTTAATCTTCATACATTGAATCCCGTCAACCATCAATTTCAATAGGTTATACTTCTTTTTCATATTATGATTTAGTTTACTCTCTCTGATGACTTCAAATTCATGTAGAAATTACTAATCATAACAGACCAATGAAACTAACAAGCTTGCTTCGACCACTGAACTAAGTTCATTGCACGCTTTTAAGGTTCCACAACGCATCAGTGGTTCTCTTGGTGTTGCAAATGTTCAGTGGGATCAGTGATTGTTCAGCATTAGGCAATGAAACATAACTCATTGCACATTTCAGTTGGATCGAGTTATTATTCAAAGGGGATTGTGGAGGTCAGTCATTTGAGTCTTTGAGAACTTTTGTATTTGTGATTCTTCATCATCATCATCATCACAATCATGCTGGGACCAAGGTCTCCTTTCTATGAGATGGAATAGGCTATATTCCACGCGGGCCCAGTGTGGATTGGTACATGTCACACGACTTAAAATTTTTGGTTCTAGGACATGTCGGTTTCCTAGCGATGTTTTCCTTCACCGTTTTAAGAGCTGCAGTGGTGGTGACAATTCAAAAAAATATTGCAATGTGAAAAATCTTCATTCTCCTGCTTGCATCTAAATTTATTTGTGGTCGGCGCAACATGTATTCATCTTCCATACTTTTGTAATACAGGTCATTTCACCAGACAAAGACCTCCTTTCTTGCCATGTCATTTTTCACACAGTCCATCCATAGTTTCTTTGGTCTTTCTCCACATCACATGTCTATATAAAGCCAACCGATTACCACACAACTTTTATGTCACACGGTTGCTTGCAATCTGAAAATGTCAACAGGATTTTTTAATTAACTTTTGTTATATTTGTGGTCAAATATCCTGCTCTACTAGCTCTCAGTTTTGTAACCGCATAAATTAAAAAATAACAGAATACAGATAATGTAATTTTTTGTATAGCAAGCAACGACCTATTGTCGGGCCTACGCTGTTCCCCCATACTTTAGTACTAATGCTGGCTGTAATGAAACATAAAAATATTGTAATACCAAATGATTTGAAAAGAGTAACCATGGAGTTTCTTGCCGGTTCTTCTCCATGGAATTGACCAACGCGAACCGTGCACCTTTTTCGACGTTTTATAAGTGCCCATCTAGGCCTATGTGAAATAAAATATTTTGATTTTGATTTTTGATTTTTTGAGTAAATGATAGCGTGACATTTTACACAGGAAAACGGAATAAAAATACATGCACATACCCCAAGATATATGAGATAAGGGCAGCAAGATGAAAATGATGTTCTCCGTTTAACAAGCCACACCAGTCTCGTATAATATAAACAGATTGAAACATTTTATCTGACAACCCGCAATGCCAGTCACAGACAAGCTACCTCTTTTGTTTACGTACTCGATTAAACATGAAATGTAAACCCGATTTAATTATGCCATGTTATGAAAACCTTTTCATCGCGTGTTTACATAAAATCGTTTGCCATATGAATAGGGACCAAAATTTACATTTTGTTTTTGTTGTTTTATTCATTGCGGGCTTGATCTATGTTTGGTTTGTATTAAGTCATCAGTTCATATTGAATAGGGACTGCCAAGCGAGTGGTTTCGACTTCAAAACCAAGACTTTTCGAATTTTCATTCACTTGCTTCGCTAAAAGAAAACATAGTAAGGAAACCGAACCAGCATGCCTGAGAGATGTTTTCTGACGGCATGTAAAGCGGGTGGCACCAAAATTCTGACACAGGGCTAGACACTATTCGAAAAAGAAAAGATAAAAGTTTAAATAAGTAAAAAAAATAATAACGAGCAAACCTTTATTTATTGCAGTACAAAAGAATTCAAAAGAATAACATGCATGCTTTAATAAAAAAAAATATGATTCGAAATTGCAATTTCATATGGCAAGAACCCCTCTTCCACTTAACTATTTGGCCTTCACTATTGCTCTATTCTACAATAAAATCGTCAGCAATGCATCTGTCACTTAAATTAAAACGACAAGCTCAGTTTTTTTTTAAAAATCTCCTACCTTCTTCCTCGATCCCTTCTCAAACAAAATTGAAGTATCTTTTAAAACATTATTGAATCAGGAAGGCCGATAATCGCCCGTAATGAGGTGACAAAGTGCGAACACACTTTTAAT
The DNA here is from genome assembly GCA_950022955.1 of Xestia ashworthii. Taxonomy (NCBI): domain Eukaryota; kingdom Metazoa; phylum Arthropoda; class Insecta; order Lepidoptera; family Noctuidae; genus Xestia; species Xestia ashworthii. The sequence goes on along the minus strand of OX465570.1, from coordinate 10,724,679 downwards.
GGCTACCCTCATTTCCACATTGTTTTACATTTTATCGGCCGCAATCAATATTGTAAACCGAATTAATTGGTTTACATTAATTCAAAAAATGTTGTACTTTTTCTGTTACGATAAATGTTGGTTTACATAGTAAGAAACGTACAACATAGAGAGCTATTTAAGTAAAAAATTGTCTAATTCTATGAATCATCTGAATAAATTCTTTCTTTCTTTAGCGTGTGGTTAGCTCCCAACCTGGCGAGTTTTTATGCCGTCCATGGGTTCTGAATTGGCTATACATACCGATGAGAAATATTTTTTAGGCGTGCTGGTTTTCGCACGAGGTTTTCCTTTATCAAAGCAATTGATGACTATACAATACGCACATGACTCCAAAAAACCAGAGGTGCGTGTCTTCAGTTCGAATTCAGGACCTATGACTGGGCAGTCCGACAGTCACACCACTAGGCTGTGGAATATCGATATTTCACCGTAAAATTGTCAAATACGTTAGATTGTAAAATAGCTAAAGAGATTGTAAACTCTCGAAATATTATCAAACGAACATACTGCTTACAATAAAACGTATTATTTTTCGTGCGATGCATGCGATGGTAGTCAACTTACGGTGTGGAGGAAAGGAGCGGTCCCCCTTGCCCAATGGTATTATACCACTCTCATGAAAAGATAATGTACCATTCCTGAGAAATACCGATTAATATAACCTAACCGTAAAACACTTTATATTCCCCTAAAAAGCGTAGTCGACGGAGCCTATTTCCGAGTGCAGGGTTTAAAGGAACCTGGGCCTGTGGACGGTTGGCTATGGGCTAGCTAGCCGTCCGTCCGTCTCACGACGACAGGCCGAGTCGACGGCGCGTTCGTGTTCCACGCGCGCCTCAAAGAGATGTCAGCATAAGAGAGGGGCCCGCAAGGGCCGAAGCCTGCCGGGGTTGCGGGACTGTTCGAAAGAGATACCGCGGCCCCGGAACGTAAAGGGCGAGGAAGGAACATGGATGGGTTTTAGTCAGTAAGAGTCTGACACTCCCTCCCGCTCCGCCCAGAGTGGGAGAAGTCATTTGATGATTTCCCATCCTAAAAAAAAAAAAAAAAAGGGTTTAAAGGAACCTAACTAAACTAACGTGGGGGTGCCCCAAGTCCCGATTATGGGATCAGAGATACTTCCGTATGTTCAGTTGGCAATATTTCGAGAGTTTACAATTTAACGTGTTTGACAATTTTTCGGTGACACATACAAACTTCATGATGAGTATTTTATTTGCATTATTCTTCTTTTCAAATATATGGTTTAGATTTTGTCCGACTAGTGCGTAGCATTATATCTCTTTGAAACTGATTGTCATTGTCCAGGCATAACAATAGTTTTTGCTTTTACCCTGGAGAAAAAGACTTCAAAGCTTATTTGACCCTGGACCTTATCATCAAGTATACATACATCGTTATTTTTTTGTCGTTTTAATTACCTAAAGGGTTAATGTACTCATGAAAATGAACAACTTTTACTATGGGACCGATTATGAAATCTTCAAGGAAATAACAGCTGCTTCATAAAAAAAAATGTAGGCAGCAGCTGATATTTTTTCGATAAGATAACGGTCTATAAGTAACTTAATGAACACACTATTTCGAAAAAACTTTTAGTTTTCAAAGAATCCAATTTTAGCTAGCATATATTCACATAAAACCGATCCAATTTAGTCGTCTAAGGCTACAAAGTCGGCAATAGTCAAGCAATTTGTAAAGATATTTGAGAAAATAGTAAATTCTACTAAGTACATGTAAAAGTATATGAGGGCTTGTTACATACCTTGAACGATGTAAACGAATTCAGCTACTTTTAACAGCCATTTGTGAAAGCTGATTAAAAAAGCTCTATTATAAAAGAACACCTATGTACCTATTACCCATGTTTGCAAAGAATAAATGATTTGATTTGATTTGAAATTATTCGGATAGAGACACCAGTTATTATCCGGGTACATTTAAAGTTTAGTTTCATAATTATTTTCGTCCCGTCTAATAATAAACTGTCCCTGTTTAACAAAACAATAGCACTTTACTCAACAAGTAAATTAGGTTAATTGTCTAAATACATCATTTTCCCTAATTACGTCACCCAATCTGTCTTATCCGTAATGAAAATCTCGGGGAAAATAACAATAAACGCGGATGACAATAGTCTCTCTTACCCTGTTTTTGGTACAACAGATATTTTCGTAAAAAACGCTTACATTGACTAGAGCTACTTATTCTGATACGCGTAATTTTCGAATAAAACGAGTTTACGCACGATTTGCGAATGTGTAGATAATAAAAGTTTCTTTTATTGTCCAAATTATTGGCTTTGAAAGCCGCTTAATGTTAAGGCTGCCATTTTGCTATTACCAGGTAATATAGTAAGTTATCGATATCTTTTTATTGTAAAGGGTTTTCTTTTTTTGCGAAAGTAAGTTAGTTTTTATATTTCCTTTTGGATTTTTGTGGATGAGTGAGAGAATTTATAAGTAAAGGGATAGTAGAGAGAAACTCCGTGACATGTTTATATAATAAAATTCACACTCACTTCCAATTTTTTTTATTTTTTTTTTCTTTAATAGTTTTAAATTTGTTAACTCTAAATTTTTCTGTTTACTTTGTCATTCGTTCAGCTAAAGCTAACATGTTACCTTTACTTGGGAAGAGACTGGACCCCACGACACAGTGTATCCTAGTGTGGAGTCCAGGGAATTTGTAAAAACTTAGCGCTTAAGGATCATTGCCTTCTGTACTAGTTTTTAATATTGTACCTTGTTATGCGAACTGAATATTTTTTTTTTTTTAAATACTTCGAAAATTTCTGTCTGCAACCCGCAAGGTTAGGCAAGGCTCTACCACCCAGATTTCGGGGGTTATGTTTTTAAATCACATGCATGTAATAGGGGGCCAGCCTATTTCCATCAACCGTGTACAAATTATATTAGGTAAACTAATAGTAATTGATCTTGCCAAACTTAAGTGGCAGTGGGCAGGGCACATTGCTCGCAGAACCGATGGCCGATGGGGCCGAAAAGTTCTGGAGTGGCGACCGCGAACCGGAAGACGATGCGTTGGAAGACAGCTCCCACTAGGTTGACCGATGCGAGTCGCAAGAGACCGGTCAATGTGGCAACACTTGGGGGAGGTCTATATCCAGCAGTGGACGTCTTTCGGCTGAATTGATGATAATGATGATGAGATTTATTTGGTAGCCTAGCTTAGTTAGTATGACCGAGTTTGCCTTGAGGAATCCATACGAGGCCTTAGCACAAACTGCACCAATAACTACTAATAAACTAGGTACATACTCGTATTACAATGTGAACCCACGGTATGCACGAACGTCAAAGCATAGTTTACCGATTACAAATCAAGTGTATATACCGACATACATTGATCGAGTAAACCACACTGGTTTACCGCATCGTACCAAGGGCATTAACGTGATTAGTTGGATTAGCCGGTTTGTGGAACGCATCATAATAATGATTTGGTGTAATATCGTTTTGCGTTGGCCAATTCCGGCAATCATAAATCAGATATCATAATTATAATATCGTGAAGGACTAGCTTTACTAAAATGCTTAAATGGGCAATGCAACTAAAAGATTCATAACCAATAAATATATAAATATGTAAACAACCTCATCACGAAGCCGTCAACCAAGCATTCTATAAATCAAACCAAGTAACTTTATGTAGAAATTATTGCTGGGAAACGAATATCATGTTTTGTGGTAGAACTCAATGTAACGCACTCAAAACATTGTGCTGATGGATGGATTGAATAGTACGGGGATCATAGAAGTGTTTAAATAAAACTCTTATAACAAAGTCTTGTATTAAAAATAAAAACTTGTCAAAAAGGTGGAACTTAGACCCTTAGACCCCAATATCTCTGTAATTAGAAGGTATCGCTGTGACGAGGAGAACAAAGTACCTTTCGGCTTCGTTAAGAGGTGTTTTACACCCTTTATATAAGACCGTTACTGTAGACATTCAGTCTATCGCGGCAGGCTGAGTCCATGTTGGTCACTGTCTCGTTGGTCTGGTGCGAATCGCAACCGCGACTGCTGAGCGTGACTTATTAGGTTCGATTCCCAGGCCGGGCCAAGTGATATTGAATTTTTCCACCAGAAATCTCTCAGTAGCTGCCACGGAGTTTGTATTTGTGTGTTTGGATAACCGTCACGTCGTCAGTCGCGGTGACTTGTCATAATTATGCTCTATGCAAGTCTCTCTCGATGCGAGCCGCATAGGACTGGTCATTTTGGCGACACTTGGGGGAGGGAGGTTTATGTCCAGTAGTTAAGTTTTTAACGATGTGATACAAAATCAGGAATATACCTGTGTAAGTGTTTACATGAACCAACAACGTCATATTAAATTTTCCAATTTTATCAGCACGATTGCGATGCAAGAAAAACTCAACCAAACGAATGTTGCCCTCAAAAACACAATAGGCACTTCTTCATTACTCAACGCAACGTGACAGCGGACCGTCATTTGTTTGACAAACGATTATGCATCGCAATCCCCGGAATTCAGAAAATTGTGGAAAGATTCAGTGGTGTAAACATCTATTCAAATACATAAAATTGAAGTGTCTGTACGTATTCCAAAATAACTGTTTTTATTGAATGTTAATGTTAGTAGTATACAGGGTAATTTTTACTTGGGTGCAGGCCTTGAAATGGGTGATACTAAATACTACTCATTTGCAACAAATTGAACCTATCTGAGTGGTTTCGGAGTAATCAACCTTTTAAGTTTTTTTTGGAAATTTTCCTCAGGTCATCAGGATCAGATAAGATCAGTCTCTACCTGCTGTATTTTTTAAATATTCTTTCAGACAGATAGAGCGGTAATTTTCAGATAAATTGGTTTTGGAAGTATTCATTCGTTTATGCGCTCAATTACCAATCACCCTGTAGTATTATAAGAATAACAGCTTTTAACTGAATACATAAAGTATAATACTTAAAACAAAAGTTCATTTGTATTTTTTGTCTTTGTGCCTGTCTGTTTGTTTTGGCTAATCTCCACAACGGCTTTACCGATTTTGCTGGGACTTTTAACTGATGTTTTAAGGAACAACTCAAATTAGTTAAATTATCTCTCTGATTCAAATAGGGAAGTAATATTTTTATCATCGTTTCACGCGGTGAAGGTCGTGGGGCACAACTAGTTTAAAATAAACTATTATTTATAGAAAGGTGTTGGGTCTGTAATCTTATTGAACTTTACCCAACCGGGGTAAGTCTCGACCTTTGTATACCTTTAAGATATTTGTGTAGGTAGGTTTACGTTGGTTGTAATATACACTACGATACTGAATAGACTAAAGCCGGGTGTTGGCTTCATGATCTTATTGTGATAACATAACGTCACGTCGGTAATCCCATAAGGGTAAGGTAGTGGTGTAATAAGGGGTGAGCCTATTGTCATCAACCGGGCACAAATCCAGAAGAAGAATCAAACTATCAAGATTTGATAGAAACCAAGATATGTGATTAGGTCTGGACCCGCCAAAACACAATCACCCTGTATATAAATATATTGCACCTTCGGTTCAACAAAGTCACAACAGCTCATTTTTTAATTTTACAGGAGAAGATTTTAATTTTTTTTTTGCATATATTTCCTCATTTCTGGATTACTATTAATAGTAGGTTTGAAATCTTTATAAAACAAATTGTTTATTTAGTTTTCTATAGTTTTACGTAAAAATCTTCTATTTCATTACCAAAAAAATCCTAATAAAAGGCATAACAAAAAAAAAAAGTCCTGAATTGTGACTTTGTTGCACCAGGAGTTATTTAGTTTTATGAAGATAGGTATATTATTTAAGATAAGGTTTTAAATGAAATAAAACTGTCAAATATACGATTATACAGCCTTTTAGGTTAAACGAGGGACATATTGAGGGAAGGTATTCAGTATTCGATTCTCAATGCAAATAATTATGTAAAAAACCTATAACCTTAATTTTTGACATAATTGTCTAATTAAATACATTACTCATGGACACAGCGCGGCAAGTAGGTATCACGCGGCAAAACACGTGCCGGTCCTGAGCTCCGTGCGCAAACTCCGCCCCTATCCTTTGTAATGTCCCCGATGCACCGACAGGGCACATCCCCGCGCTGACCTCAGTGTATGCGCGAGCGCCGTTACTTCCGCATGTCTAATATTGCGTTTCCGCGTATCGCATTTAACAAACAACCCCGCTTACTTCGCGACATTAAGAGTGTCCTGTAAACGTATTCTTGAATAACCAAAAATTACGTCTTATCGTCATAACAGTGAAGAATATTGGTATTGTGGTTCGTGCTTAAGTGTTATCTAGTGATATTGTGCGAGGAACCGTTAATTATTATGCAAGGTGTCAATCAACGACTGCGAACATTCGGTCAGTACCTAGTTACCTAGATATTTGCCTGTCCAAAGCCAGATTTAAAGTATGAAGGGAAAATGGATTATACCTAGAAAGGTCATTGACCCGCACACATGTTCTGCGATAAGCGCATGGCGCACACGTTGCGAAACTTAGGCGAAGTTTTTGATATGGATCTATCTGTTATGTATTAGCACTCTGCGCGTACAATACAACAATGCGTTCAGGGTGTTGATGGGGTTGCCGCGCTACTGCAGTGCTTCCGGCATGTTCGCAGAAGCGGGCATTGATGGCTTTCACGCCATCATGCGCAAGCGATGCGCCTCCATAATGCGCAGGGTACGCGTCAGCCCCAACAGCATCCTGTCAACTATAGCTGACAGGTGGGACAGTCCCATACTGGTTCATTGGATGGGCCTACATGCCACTGTGGCGCATAACTAATAATTGTTTTGTTTCGTTTCTGTTTCTTTTTGTTCTTCGGGTAAATATAAGTACTAACACTAGTTTCTAAGTTGTGTGTTGTACTAACCAAATGCCCTAGTAGCAATTGCCGTTGGCTTCCATATGCCAACAGTTGGGAATGTATTGGCAGACGGTTAGTTGTTCCGCCAACTTAAACTTAAAATAGGCCCATTGTCATAAGAATGCACTATTTACCCAACGAATAGCCAACAAAGGGCCTTCTGTTACTATTCCTACTGTTGGGTGATTTTTGCAGGGATTTCAGTTATTATAACAACATTGGGCCAACTAACGACGGGCCTGCTGCATCTATTCCTACGTTGGGAGATTTTTGTAGGGATTTAAATTACCAAAACAACATTGGGCCAACTAACGATGGGCCTGCTGCTTCTATTCCTACTGTTGGGAGTTTTTTGTAGGGATTTAAGTTATGATAACAACTTACATCGGTTCAACTTAAACCTTTCAATGGACCTGTTAGGGATGATACGTATATACTGGTACAGGTATAATTACCCAGTATGAGCTTACTAGTACTCTCTTAACTCTTAGATTTACGAAACATATTTTTTATATTTTTGTTTATATATTTGAGATTTATGGTTTGTACTGTAAACAAAGTGCAAAATTGAAAATTAAGGATAATTTAAGAAGGACATTCCGTCACTAAATGTCCTTGGTGGGCGGTATGTTCATGCCGAAACCGTAATGATAATATCGTAAAGGTTCAAAAGTTGTACCCCAACCTCGATAGATGGCGTTGTAGTCCAATTAGAAGTCGCTATCGTTGTGTTACCACGGTTTGGTTGGGTTCGAGTGAATTTTAGTAAATATGTTACCAGCTTAGGCGCAGGACATACACGTGTGGCGTATGGCCTATGGCGGTGGCGCGGGTGCGCGGGAGGGCGATTAAGTGGCACCACCTCGCCCCCCGCGCACCCGCACACGCGCCGCGCCACCGCCATACGCCACTTGTACCCAAGTATATAATGTTCTGTGCTTGTACCACCACTTGTATATGACCCGCGCCTTCGATCAGAAAGCAATTTGGTTTTATTTCAACCCTATTAGTGTTCACACAAGGTTGTTAGTTCAACACTACCAGCTCGGTAGTAAACATTGGTAGAAGTTGATTGAGTTGGTTGAGTTTGCCTTCGTAGGCAAATCCACGTTGGCCCCATCGCAAGTTGGGCCTTCGTAGGCAAATCCACGTAGGCCATCAGTTTTGGGCCCAACCCGCAAACTGCCCGCCAATTGTATTCATTTGCCAACTAACCTGAGGTATGTGGCCCAACTAAATGCCAACAAAAAATGCTACTAGGGTGGACTTAAAAGTCAGAATAAAAAGGATTTTATTTTATTTAAGAGCAGGCTATTAAAAAAAAAAAAAAAAAAAAAAAATTATTTATTAGTGTTTTCTTTTTGTTCATATGTTTATTAGTATCATGTAAGCATAGACTATTGCGGGTTTGAATAAGTCCCTCGTTTAAACTAACATACTGTATATGTTATTAAAACATAATCGTATATTTTCTTCTCTAAAAATCAACTAATTTTGTAAAAGTAACGCAAAACAATTAAATCCTTATAACTACAACATTATTTGGCATCATTTTAATACTTTGTGTTGTAATCAAATTCTAGGAAAATCAGACTTACATAATAATCAGTCTTTTACACTTAGGAACATGCGAACAGTCTCATAATGAGTCTTATAAATGGTTATATTATAATCTTCAAACTTATAAACAAAAAAAACTTAGAAAAATAACAAAAAAAAGGAAATTGGAATATTTCTTTATCAAAAATGGTACATTTTTCATAATCAAAAACTATCGCTAGACATTAACACACAGCGCGATTTAGTGCCACACTAAGCAAGGCTTGTGTCGTGGACACCAGATAGTTGATATATTACATATATACCTTTTTTGTTTGTAAATACATACTTATTTTTACATATAAACATCCATGACTCGGAAAAAAATGACCATGCTCCCCAAGTAACACAGTCTTGGAGGTTTAAAACAAATCTGTCTATTGACAGTCTATTCACGGTTAATCTTTAGATAGGGGCTTTCTAAAAATGGTTTTAATAAAGAAAATGTATTCTTATAGAGTTTTTTTTCTCATGCTCGATTATTTTTAGAGCATTTGTTCTATAGCACACTTATTTTAAGTACGTCCATAGGTATTTTGAATGTTTTAAGATAAAATGCTCTACAAATAGTTAATAAAGCCTAAACGTACCTAACTTGAAGTAATTTTATAGATAAAATGATATATTTTAAGATAAAACATTATATTTTAGCTATTGGTATTCTTATCTTTGTATATAAACAGACTTAAGTCTAGTTAACTACTCTAGTCTAGATACTTCAATAGATATTTTTCAGTTAGTCTAAAAAAATGATAGTGAAAACGTGTTTTAAGTAAGTATTTATTTTCCTAAAAATGGCCTTATTAAGTGCAATTGTATTAAATATTTGAATTGGATGATTTTATGCAATAGAGACAATGAAAAAAATTAAAAGGCTTTCGTCGAAAAATAGGCAAATATTTAAAAAGGAAGAAAAATGACGAAGAGTTGTAAAATAATTCAGATTCCGAATCGAAATTGTTCTACGACAGAAGATATTTGCAATGTCCCCTACAACATCACGAAATTATGTTAGTGAGCAGTTCGATTCGGATACAATAAAAATAAAAATGACGACGCGGACGCACAACCGAACATGTCAAAACATGCGTTACTCATCTATTACTTAAACTTACGTCAAATTACGGGCTTTGTACACAAATCTGCGAATATGCACATTACAAATTAAATACGAATACCTACACAAGTTCGGAGGGATCCGTCCACTCTTGTATACCAGCCTTATGGTGTTTGGCACCGCCGCCGGCTTATATCTGTACATACTTAGTACCTACATACCTACCTAATACTATTTTTCACATTGTCTTTAAATAAAACAGAAATTTAGTTTACCTACCCTCTTCCATTGATTAATTAAATTGCTCTGATATTGCATAAAATGGTCTTCCGTTTACAACACATCAAATTACCTATTCACTAATGAACGTCTAGAAATACTATGAGAAGATAAAAAGGAATACAGAGATGACAGTTACTAGGTAATCTTAAACCAAGCATAAATCTGTTTAGTCTTTCACTAGATAGTTAAGTATGTAGCAAGTGAAATTATTCTTTTCATTGAGCTAGAGCCATACTATAGAAAATTATCTAGAGTATTTGTTCTATTAAATTCGTTTTTCTAGTAAATTTTATCTTGACGCCATTTTTATTGCCTATTTTTACTTCAAATGATTTTCGTCACATATTTGAATGCTGATTTTTATGTTTTTATCATTAAATTATGTCTAATTAAACATTTAACATGTTTTAAATAACTATATTTTAAATAAAATGAGTATTTCAAACATTGAAAAGCAATTTAAAAAAAAATCTTATAATTAAATAATATTTATATTTGGTAAAGAAATATTAAATCTTACATTTACAGCGAGCGCTCTTATTTTAAGAGAGTTTTACATAATATTCGACGATAGAATTTCAATCGCATATAGATTTGCTTGTTTACCCATTAATAACTAGCTAAAAAACAAGTAATTTAAGAAATTATGAATTTGTTACGCCATGATGCAATTCAATAATAAGTTTAAGTAAATAACTCTTGTGAGTTCTGCGCCATTACGTGTCGTTGTCTATTACAAATCAAATGTAACTTAAAGTTGTTAGTCTTGAGTTAATTTTGGTTTAAAACCTTGACGAGTAAAGACTTCTATAAAGGTCTCAATTTTATCTATAAACTAACTACTAGTAAAATTTGTGGTCTATAAACAGTTTAGTGAGACACTAGAAAAATCTCTACAGACAATTTGAAAATGTACAACTCTTATCTCTATCTATTCATGTGTTCTTAACTCATTCTTATGAGAACGGATAAGGTTGTGCCCACTTTTACTAAACTGTGTCTATAAGCGTTCTTGAATATTATTTGGGGGATATTTTACTCTTAAGGTAGACAATAAAATAAAATTCTATTAGATATCTAATAGTCCGTTTTTAGACGCGATTGTGTTACTTGGGTCGTCACACAAACATTTGCTCCTACCGGGATTCGAACCCAGGACCCTAAGGCGCGGGACAAATACGAGTGGCGTATTTCGAATGGCGGTGGCGCGGGTGCACAGGGGGCGAGGAAGTGGCGCCATTTCCTCGCCCCCCCCGCACCCGCATCCGCACCAGTGCCGCGCCACCGCCATACGCCACTTGTATATGACCCGCGCCTAAGAACGTAAGGCAGCATCACTACCACTACGCCATTCGGGTCGTCAAAAACGCAAAAGTTTGTATGTATTCTATTTTCTCTTTTACACACTATATCCACATCTCTTTTTATCTATTTTCCTTTCGCAGGTATGCTGAAAGAGGTTTCATTACAAATACGCATCACCTTTGTACCTATTTTCTATTCCTTTCTTCTTTTATGTATGTAGTGTGTACATAAACTGTTAAATAAATAAACATATATATTTATTTAAAACAAAAGTCAGCCACTATGTGAATACTACAACTGTCTACTACAATTAAAACCTACTGCTAAATTTAACTGTGATCTTCTTTCAGTTAAATATGTAGTAACTTTTCCGTAAAATAAAAGCAAAATAAAATTAAACTGTAATCCAGATTAAATTAAAACAAGTGTAACCTGTTTCCGACATCCGCATATCCGTAATGAAAATGATATTTACATTTCCCGCCGCTTTTCCGACCATTAAAAATTGTTACTTGAGAGGAAACGAAATTGCCTTTCTACGCATTTTAAAATATCTCTCCCTTTACATCCTAGATGATTGAAAAACTGGTTAAGTGCGAGTCGGATTCATGCACGAAGAGTTCCGAAAACTACACCTTTCTTGAAAAAAAAAAACTCGTTACTTGTTATAGGGTGACTGGTAATTAGTGTACGAAACTTAGGTCCATGTTCACCAAGAAGATAACAGTCTGATTATCTGAAAACCGCTGTCAATGTGACATGTTCCCATACAAAAATGTGTTTTAAACAGCTGTTTTTAGATAATCGTCCATCATGTTTTTGGTGAACATGGACCTTAAACACGCAGTATTGAACAGCTGATTTTCTTTGCGATTTCAGGTTTGGTCCCAAAGTGGCACATTTGGGCAAGGAACACTAAAAAAGCGAGGAATAATCGTTTTCAATTTTAAAACCGTCTGGCTTATAACTGCAGTAAAAGATTATAATAGATCTAATCGTAATCCATTAATTAAACTCGACGGATATTACGCCGATCTTTTAAGGTCTTTCTGGAAAAAAGGTATCATGAATAAAATTCTTTTTATTTCCTTTAGTAGAAGTACGGCTTAGTATTTCCCTCGAGTATTATTTTCACGTACATTTTTCTGTCTTATTTTTAGTTGACCTACTGGTGACCTTATCACTTTTAGAACTTTTTATTTTAGGCTTGTTGACAAGCTATCTAGAGGGTGTTCTGTGGATAGTATGGAAATTAAGAACAAAGAGTTTTTACTTTCTGATGTGTTTTGTGATTGTTGAGTTGCCTCTTGGCGTTATTTTAGTTTTTTTTAATTAACCCCCGACGTAAAAACCACGGTGTGTTATAAGTTTGACGTGTCTGTGTGTGTGTCTGTCTGTGGCATCATAACTCCCGAACGGATGAACCGATTTTGATTTTGTTCTCTTTGTTTGAAAGGTGAATTAGTCGAGAGTGTTTTTAGCTATGTTTGATAAAAATCAGTTCAAGATGGTCGCCGCCGCGAAGTGGCGGATTACAAATTTATTCAACAACTCCCTCAATATGGGTATCAAATGAAAGGGCTTGACTAGCAGAAAACTACACCCTATAACAAATTTCAAATTGATATTCAAATTCATTGAATAACAAATTTCAAGATGGCCTCCACCACAAAATGATGAATAACAATTTTTTTTCACAACTCCTTCAATATGGGTATCAAATTAAAGGGCTTGTGAAATTACCGCCGGGTTAAAGGCAAAACCAACTATCGTGATTTTTTTGCAGTTTTTCCCTTAAATATTGCCATTCGAATCAGTATTTAATCCTTTGACCAAAAATGAAAAAAAAAAACAAGATAGTTAGTTTTGCCTCTAACCCGGCGTTATGACCCTACGTGTGTCTGGGCTTTTTTTAATTTTTAATTTTATGTAACTTTTTAATGACAAGAATAATCATATTATAACATAACATCACACCTGTAATCTTTGAAGGGTTAGGCAGAAGTGTACTTAATAGAACACCCACATTTCGCCAGTTATGTTTAAGTACCATGTAACAAGGGGAGAGCCTATTGCCATCAATCAGTCACAAATCCAGACTCCGTGGCTGCTACTGAGAAATTCCTGATGGAAAACCCCAATAACACTTTGCCCCACCCGGGAATCAAACCCAGGACCTCATACTCAGCAGTCGTGCTTGCAACCACTCGACCAACGAGGCAGTCGCATCTTTCAATATTCCTTTTACAAAAACTACTTCCATTAATCAACATTAATAAAAAAAAAAAACGCCATCTAGTGCCACACTAAGCAAGGCTTGTGTCGTGGTCACCAGACAGTTGATATACTACATATTATATACTTTTTGTTTGTAAATACATATTTATTATAAGTACATATAAACATCCATGACTCGGAAACAAATGTCCATGCTCATCACACAAACATTTGCTTTTTTAATTTTATTCTTAGTATTTTTAGGGTTCCGTACCTCAAAAGGTAAAAACGGAACCCTTATAGGATCACTTTCTTGTCCGTCTGTCTGTCTGTCTGTCTGTCTGTCTGTCAAGACCTTTTTTCTCAGGAACGCGTGGAGGTATCAAGCTGAAATTCATATCAAATACTCAAGTCTATGGTCTCTTGGAGCTGTGAAAAAATCAAACTTCTAAGTCAACGCGATCAAAAGATACTCCCGTTTATGCCGCAAATTTTCGACACTCGCAAGGGAATCAAAACCTACAGGGTACTTCCCGTGAACTCAGAATCTTGAAATTTGGTACGAAGCAACGTCTTATAACACAGATAAAGGAAAAATTGCGAAAAGCATAAATTTTTAGTTACATCATATAATAAAAATATTTTTAATAATTTTAAACTTATTACCCCTTTACTCATGAACGCGTAGTGGTATTATATTGAAATTCTTAACAAATACTCAAGTCTATAATATCTTTAAGCTGTAACAAAATCAAACTTCTACGTCAACGCAATCAAAAGATACAGCAATTAAAGCCGCATATTTTGAAACTCGCAACTACTCGCAAGGGAATCAAAACCTAAAGGATACTTCCAGACGACCTGGAATCTTGAAATTTGGCATGAAGCAACGTTATAAAGTACACATATAGGAAAAATTCCGAAAATCTTAAATTACCAAAATTTTTACTTATATACCTACAGGTTTGTACGGAACCCTCGGTGCGCGAGTCTGACTCGCACTTGGCCGGTTTTTTTTAAAGGGAAACCGCTCACTTAATCCTTCAGTAGACAATTAGCATAGATGTGGCGCAGATATTATTAATCCCATGAATATTTATAGCGTACAGGTAGACGGGTGAATTTTCATATTGAGGGATTATACGCCTTCACGGTCGTTTAATGTACGTCATCTTTTAATTCATTGGATCAACGGATGAATAATAAGCGCCGTGATATAATAAATCATGATGGAAATTTATTCACCTTCACGTTTATAGGTAGGTGGTTCCTATATTATATTCCTCAGACCCTTACAATTCCGTAGGCGCTATAAGCGAAGGTTGGCAGGAAAACATGTAGTACAAATGGGGTATTTTTAGCGTTAGGAGCTTTTAGGTCGTGGCACACTTGACAAGCACCTCATCAGCACCGCACCGGCACAGCTGTTGCCCAGCGTTGTCTTGAATTTAGGCTACGGCCCGCTTACCACGCGTCGTCAGCGAGGCGTATAAGCTCGCGGTCTGTGCGCTAGCTGTGATAGTCCGGGAGATGGTGTTGCATTTTAGAGTCTGTTTACGCCGATCGGTTGCCATCCGGTTCAATAGATCTCAAATGACTGATAAGTGAACCCAGCGTCAGCTGAGACACCCACGATTGGGAGGTGAGGAGGTTGTTCTTTTTTCACCACCGGTGATGAAAAAAAAACAGTCATAGCGCCGACTGAAACATTTTTCATAAATAGTTTACATCATACTGAGCTTAAAAATGTCAGCTGCATGGTGGAGGAGGGGGTTATGTGTCTGCCGCTCACCTGAAATTGTAAAAGAAATACGTAAAATAAAGTTATAGTACGCCGGATGAAAGTTAACAAAGTGATTGTTTAAATAATCAAAAGTACAAAAGCAACAATTCGCTGTGTGGGTAGCGGTCTTTACAAGTTTATGCAAGCTATAAACGACACCCATGATGGAAAATGAAAGAAAAAACTCTCGAAAGATTGTCAACCGAACATACTGCGATACTGCTTAGAATTTAAAGCATAATTATCTTATTTTTCATCATGGGTGTAAGCACGCGGAGCGCGCGCGGTCGCCGAGTCGCCCGCGAGTCGAGTCGTATGGTAGCGGCAAGCGCGTCGACCGCCCGCCGTAAGCTTTTTCATATGGACATTATAAAATAGGCTATGCGACACACGATTTAATACTCTAATTTGATTGGCAAGTTAATTGCTGGGTTAGAGCGGTGCCGGTGCGGTGCTTGTCAAGTGACCTTTTGGCTATATATTATCAGCCGCACGGCCAAGGTCAGTCCATGGATAAGTAACCATACATTACATATCGAGTGTCCTCATCTCCCAGTTATTTCGCGCTAGCCAAGGTTGGTCCATGGATGGGGGACCGTCCATTACATACCGAGTAGCCTCTATGCCCCGGACTTCACGTAAGCTGTTGGTTTTACATCTGTAGATTTTTGACAGTTTTGGCCCGAAAATCTGACAACCAGTCTTACCAAGCGGTGTCGTATTACCCAGCGCTAACTGGGTTGTGGAGGTCAGATATGCAGTCGCAAAAAACATAGTTGGGAAAAAGAAAGGCTGACCGTGGATGGGGATTTTTGACGTAAGTAAATCAAACAGCTCAGCCTTTTGCAGTTCACTGCTGGACATAGGCCTCTCTATAGCTGCGACACAACACCTTGTACTCCATCTTTCACAAAGCCATATTGCTGATTAATTTATCCTATTATTAAAAATCTCCATTTCGCATTCTTTTGATTTGATATAAAGGAAAACACAAAAAAAAATAATAAGATTTTCATCATTATAGTGCTCATAAAGCCGCGGGGATTATTGTAAAAGAATGATCAAAAATAATAAAGTTGGTTCGTAAAATAATGAAGACAAATCTATCTGCAAATGAAACTTATTTTTATAAGAAAATCACTCTAATTAACCCTGTCATCGCTAGGTTTGAGAGACGGCAATCCTAACTGATTTGCCGGCAATGCGGGAAAGTTTTAAAAATATAAAAGCGTTGTCAAATTGAATCTGTCGGTTAGGTGGCAAACGAATGTGATTCCCGGCGGCCGGAGCAGAGTGAGCGGACGGAGTAAGCGGAGCGGAGCGAGTGCAAATGTAATTTGTGTCGTTTCGACGATCGGGACGACTTTCAAAATTTCTCTTTGAGCGGTGAGAGGGTTGTCGCAGTGTGCACAATTTGTTAATGGCTGCAAATCAAGGATTATTTTGGGGACAAAATATTTTTAAAAGTGGAATTACTTTTATGAATCTAAGCGGTCATAGCTGAAAAACTTCGGTTTGAGAACTGAGGTACCTACGAACGTTTATGACTAGATGTATGAACGAGGGTAAAGTGAAAGGAGTATTGATCGTGGCAGGGGGAGTTTTAGGGGTGTAAAATGGCCGCTTTAGAAGAATTTTAATATGGTAATAATATGAAATGCGTTAAGATTTTTAAAATGGTCGCTGACACAGTTAATTTATAGAATAGGCTAGATGACCAAAAAAACAATCATTAGTCAATCAGTTAGATTATCAACAAATATTTGAGTCGTATTTTTTCTTTTGTAACATAGTTAAACCAAAATTGACGACGATACGACGTTTTTAAAATTTTCAATATGTCACGCCTTGATATATTTTTTAGTGAGTTCTGACGTCACGAGCCCCTACTCCCGAGTTTTGATGCGTTTATCTTTGTCAAGATTTATATTGATTTACAAAAACAAAAAATACGTGTCCATTATTTTCCACTACTCTAACTGGCCCACATTGGCCCTGGATCAAAGAATTTAGGAGTCATGGGCCTTTGCCCAGCAGTGAAATGACTCAGGTCCATGTTCACCAAAAAGATAACAGTCTGATTATCTAAAAACAGCTGTCACTGTAACATATTACCATACAAAAATGTGTTTTAAACAGCTGTTTTAGATAATCAGACTGTCATCTTTTTGGTGAACATGGACCTCAGGGTATCAGAAACAGTAACTCTAACTGACGTGACGGACTAAATAATTTGCAATTTTTTGATACTGGCGTCATGCCTATTGTCTTATCATCATCATCATCATCATCAGCCTATAATGTTCCCACTGCTGGGACACGGCCTCCTCTCATAAATAGGGAATGGGCTATAATCTACCACGCGGGCCCAGTGCAGATTGGTAGATGTCACATGTCTTCGAATTTTTGTTCTAGGACATGCCGGTTTCCTCACGATGTTTTCCTTCACCGTTTTGAGAGCAGCGGTGATGAAATAAATTACACAAAGTAATGCGCCTGTCTGGGTTCGAACCCACGACTTACTGTTCGTAAGTCGGGGCCGCCACCACTGGGCCACCGCTGCTCTCCCCCACTGGGCCACCGCTGCTCTCCCTCTATTGTCTTATAAGAGCATTTAAAAATTGAAACGCAATTAATATTATTGTTTATTTATTTAAACTTCATGTACAAAAGTGGTACATAGGTGGACTTAATGGCACAAGGCATTCTCCACCAGTCAACCTAATCCTATTATGATTCTGCTAAAGTGGCCATTTTAGACCCCCTGTAATTCTGCTTATACCCACAAGGAAAAAGCTGGGCATTTATGTACGTTCTACGCCACGTCTGCGGTTATTCGAGATTTTAGGACGGCGTGGTTTTAAATTGAATTTAAAAGTTCTTTCAGAGTTGGAAAAGATTTCAAACCTTGTATGTCGGGATAAATTCGGTATTTGTCTGGTAATTAAACGAACTGAAATGTTGTACAATTTTTCGGTACAGTAGTTGTTTAACTCATCAAAGTTGCATAAGAATCATTTTAATGAAGGTGCCTCCGAAGAAATCTATAAAAAGTTAAATAAGGTAAATGGTAATTACAAGTTTCGCGAAAATCTAAATTTCTCCATATCTTTTTGTCGTGTTGATTACGATTACGTTTGTCTGTCTGTCCGCTTGTCTGTCTCTATTAGGTGTATAAAAATCAAGGTCCTGCCTTTTATACACCTAATAGAGACTATAGAGTTCAGTATCTTGTATAAATTTCAATTTGCTTGATGCACCCGTTCTTGAGAAAATCGGTGGTGACACACAGACAGACAAGCGGACAGACAGACAGATGGATAAGAGAGTGATCTTCTAAGGGTTCCTTTTCTTACCCATTGAGGTACGGAACTCCAAAAAGTCGCATGAAGTACACAAGTATTGTCTCTACGTCTCCCTATAATCCAATTCGTTCCCATCCTTTAACGAAGAATAGAAAGGCGTTTTATGGCCTAATTTTTGAGTAGAGTTACTTAGTTTGATGTGCAGAATGCTTGGTTGACGGCTTCGTGATGAGTCTGTTTACACCCTGTATAAGCTCTTTATTTTTGCGGATGGAAATCTAGCATATACGGTTTCTAATAGTTATGAATGAGAGTGAACTCTGCGTTCAGACTGCCTTTTATACCCGCATGATGTTTGTTACTTACAAAACCTTTATAAAACCAACCCCAATTTACGAGTGTTTACTCTTTAATACTTAATAAAATCTTCGCACACAGTAAAACATTCAGTTTACGGCCGAATTATTTAAACAGAAGAAGAGATTTCAGTGAAATTAACTTTTTTATTTGCTGTTGAAAGTACTTTCAAATTCGCCAGTGAAGATGATTTTCTTTATTTATTTGTACCTCAACCATCTCATTGAGATACTTTGATGGATGGAAAGGGAGAGGAAGATCAAAGAAAATATGGATGGATTGTGTGAGAATGATACGAAAGAGAAAGGAGTAAATGATGCCATGACGTCTGACAGGGGGAGAATGGAAGAAAAAAACGTGTTGCGCAGACCCTACATTGGGACAACGGCAGGAAGATGACGATATCATATAGATTCAGCAGTACAAGTACGTAGGAATCGATAGGGCTCAATAAGATAAATTTGACAGTTATTCTCGATAAAATGAGTTTTTGACTCGATAAAACCTCATTTTATCGAGAATAACTGTCAAATTTATCAACACGAGTCTTATCGAATTTTACGTACTTGCACTGCAGGTTTCATAAGATCATCATCATCTGCCTAGCTTATTTCCAACTATGTTGGGAGCGGCTTCCAGTATAACCGGTTGCGGCTGAATACCAGTATTTTACATGAAGCGACTACCTATCTGACCTCCACAACCCAGTTAATACTGGCTAATACGATACCACTTGGTACGACTGGTGTCAGACTTTTTGGGCCACTGACTACCTGTAACGACTGCCAAAGATGGACAAATGACAGCCGGGGACCAACAGCTTAACGTGCTTTCCGAGGCACGGAGGAAACTCGGTATGGTATTCAGATTTCATAAGATACATAAGATTTATTTCAAGCTTTGGTAGAATCTAATTATTATATACCTATTGTTTTCAAGACTATTTTAAATATTTTTGTAAAATCAATTATTTCAATAAACAATTTAATTTCGCCAGTATTACTGTTGAGCAAGAGTTCGACTCATAAATCGGGTAAAGTGTTAGTCTTAGGTACACCTCTGCCCCCACCGTAGACGCGGGCCTGTGGACGGTTAGCTATTGGCTAGCTAGCCGTCCGTCCGTCTAATACCGACAGTCCGTGTCGACGGCGCGTTCGTGTTCCACGCGCGCCTCAAAGAGATGTCAGCATAAAGGGGGGGCCTCGGAACGTAAAGGGCGAGGAAGGAACATGGATGGGTTTTAGTCAGTAAAAGTCTGACACTCCCTCCCGCTCCGACCAAAGTGGGAGAAGTCATTTGATGATTTCCCGTCCGAAAAAAAAAGGTACACCTATGCCGGAACCCTTTGGGTATTACAGGTGTGATAATATATGTTATATTCAAAAGCGGCCAAGTGCGAGTCGGACTCGCCCATGAAGTATTCCGTAGCAGCAAGTAACATTTATTATTATAGTAAATTGCGATTTACGATTTATGGGGTATTAAAAAAAAATACTAACTAGATCTCGTTCAAACCAATTTTCGGTGGAAGTTTATATGGTAATGTAGATCATATTTTTTTTTTGTTTCATCATTCTCTTATTTTAGAAGTTACAGGGCCCGGGGCACATTTTCCACACCATTTTCACAGAATACATATACTTACCAAGTTTCAACAGCACAGTTCTTATAGTTTCGGAAAAAAGTGGCTGTGACATAAATTGATGGACAGACAGACATGACGAATCCATAAGGGTTCCGTTTTTTGCCATTTGGCTACGGAACCATAATAAAAAACTACAACATTATAAAAAAGCAGCTGGGACAACTCAATGCCGAAGAAAGAGAACTGGGTCATGTGCTAACCAAAATCCATTAGAGGGATTAACACAGAACCTGAAAAGAAATTATTAAAGTAAAATGTAACAGGAAATTCAATCTGAAAGTCAAGTCGCCTTCACAGTTTAAGAACAAGAC
The DNA here is from genome assembly GCA_950022955.1 of Xestia ashworthii. Taxonomy (NCBI): domain Eukaryota; kingdom Metazoa; phylum Arthropoda; class Insecta; order Lepidoptera; family Noctuidae; genus Xestia; species Xestia ashworthii. The sequence goes on along the minus strand of OX465570.1, from coordinate 10,703,880 downwards.
GTGTGTGGTTTGAACTAGAACTTAAAGTTCCTTTAAACTTGTCTTTGGAATTCAGAACTAAGTTCTTGCCAGTAAAAGTGGCGGTGGCACATTTGCTCTGTGAAGCTTACATTTTCTCAAGTAATCCTTGTTTTTATAACATTTCACTAGCTTGTGTCCGCGGCTTCGCCCGAGTGGAGTTCGTTACGTGTCCCAAGGAATCGGCAAGCATAGCTTAACCTAAAGATCGACCCGAGTGGCTGTTATTATCTAGACACGAGCTCCTCCAATCTTCCGTTACCTACCGTTAGTAAGTTATTGAAAATGGCCGTAAAACGTCAACTAAAATTACGAGTACAATAGGTACTGTGCCATTTTCAACACAATGTGAACCAAAAATATGCAAATAACCAGTTCGGAACACGAGCTGCCGCACTAAAACAGGAGAACACAGGAATTTACATACGTTTTCTATCCGAAACGAATAAACCTCGACGGTATTACAGGAATTCGGTCTACGTGGCATACTGAACGAGCTCCGTTTAGAACGGCACATAACAACTTTAAGAAAGAGAAAGGTTAAATAATAAATGATATTTATTTGTCAAGTAGGTTTTCTCACACACTTTTACACATTTTTTTTTAAACTAGAGCCGGTGTTTCGTACCTGACTACTCTGAGAAGAAACAGCCGAAACAAACTCAGAGGTCATAGTCGCTTTTGAAGTCCAGATAATCTTACTCAATTCACATGAGGACTATGCAGATTAGTGTCTGAGATAGTCTTTTGAAGAAAGAACCACACAGATTTGAGTGGTCCTGTCCAGTCAGTGCAAGCATTTGCCAGTTATCGTGTAGCTCGACTTATAACTCATGGAGCTCAGGAGCACATTTGGGTAGGTCCTTATAGTACTCACACTGCCAGACGATGCCAGAAACTTAAACTGCCAGGTTATTTTAACTATAGTTTGTCAAAAGTCCGTTAGTCGTCAATCATTGTATTAATTTGCAAATAATATTATGCAAGAACAAAAAAGTAGGACTTAAACATAAATGTGGGTATCTCTGCCCATATTTTGCCAGTTATGTTTAAGTCCGTGTTATTGCAGCCCATATTCTGGATTTTTGTCCGGCTTAAGGCAGCAGACTTGTTCTGTTGCCACTATATGTTTTTTTTTTGCTAGCCTGCATGGTGTCGCACTGCTGGGCAAAGACCTCCCCTTTTTCCTGCGATACTTTTCTATTCTGTGCGGTCTCCAGCCATGTTAGCCCCGAAAACATAATATGTAGGACAAAATAAGTGTGAATACAGAATTAAGTGACGTAAGTAATGTAACTTGTATTCCATTTAAATAACAATGGTAAGTATCAACCTTTTCGCCACGTTGTGTCGTTTTAGAAACTTCAGTGAGTCGCTTTACACCAGATTTGCATAGAACATGCTAACTCATCAATGTGAAGTTTGCGCAACGCTAGTCAAGGACGTCTGTTGTGTTGCTATTTAGGTACTATTACACAGTTTCAGTCGTACGGTACGTCTGCAACTGTCGACACAGATAGCTACAAAAACGCTAACTATCGATCGCTAATTACTAATAATCTTGAATTTAGGCTACGGCGCGCTTACCACGCGTCGTCAGCGAGGCGTAAGCTCGCGGTCTGTGCGCTAGCTGTGATAGTCCGGGAGATGGTGTTGCATTTTAGAGTCTGTTTACGCCGATCGGTTGCCATCCGGTTCAATAGATCTCAAATGACTGATAAGTGAACCCAGCGTCAGCTGGAAGGTGAGGAGGTTGTTCTTTTTTCACCACCTCCAGGTGATGAAAAAAGAAACAGTCATAGTACGCCGGCAGAAATTTTTTTCATAAATAGTTTACATCATACTGAGCTTGAAAATGTCAGCTGCATGGTGGAGGGGGGGGGGGGGGTTATGTGTCTGCCGCTCACCTGAAATTGTAAAAGAAATACGTAAAATAAAGTCATAGTACGCGGGATGAAAGTTAACAAAGTGATTGTTTAAATAATCAAAAGTACAAAAGCAACAATTCGCTGTGTGGGTAGCGGTCTTTACAAGTTTATGCAACAAGCTATAAACGACACCCATGACGGAAAATGAAAGAAAAAACTCTCGAAAGATTGTCAACCGAACATACTGCTTAGAATTTAAAGCATAATTATCTTATTTTTCATCATGGGTGTCGTTTTCATGGTTTTCGGGGTGGCTGATAACGAAAATGAGGTTAAAGTTAACCACGTCAAGTATTAACGTGACCATATAATTATATAATCTGGCAGTCTTATCGAACTAGGTTCAGTGTAGTGGGTTTTCTAACTAAATATGTGACTGTACGTTGTTTTGCGGGCAACTGGGAGTCGGCGTGCAACCAGCGCGTGGACGGCGCGCTGTAAGCACGCGGAGCGCGCGCGGACCGCGCGCGGACGCCGAGTAGCCCGCGAGTCGAGTCGTATGGTAGCGGCAAGCGCGTCGACCGCCCGCCGTAAGCTTTTTCATATGGACATTATAAAATAGGCTATGCGACACACGATTTAATACTCTAATTTGATTGGCAAGTTAATTGCTGGGTTAGAGCGGTGCCGATGCCGGTGCGGTGCTTGTCAAGTGACCTTTTGGCTATATACTAACAGCCGCACGGCCAAGGTCAGTCCATGGATAAGTAACCATACATTACATATCGAGTGTCCTCCTCTCTCGGTTATTTCGCGCTAGCCAAGGTTGGTCCATGGATGGGGGACCGTCCATTACATACCGAGTAGCCTCTATGCCCCGGACTTCACGTAAGCTGTTGGTTTTACATCTGTAGATTTTTGACAGTTTTGGCCCGAAAATCTGACAACCAGTCTTACCAAGCGGTGTCGTATTACCCAGCGCTAACTGGGTTGTGGAGGTCAGATATGCAGTCGCAAAAAACATAGTTGGGAAAAAGAAAGGCTGACCGTGGATGGGGAATTTTGACGTAAGTAAATCAAACAGCTCAGCCTTTTGCAGTTCACTGCTGGACATAGGCCTCTCTATAGCTGCGACACAACACCTTGTACTCCATCTTTCACAAAGCCATATTGCTGATTAATTTATCCGTGATCGCGAATCTAAGCGGTCATAGCTGAAAAACTTCGGTTTGATAACTGAGTTACCTACGAACGTTTATGACTAGATGTATGAACGAGGGTAAAGTGAAAGGAGTATTGATCGTGGCAGGGGGAGTTTTAGGGGTGTAAAATGGCCGCTTTACAAGAATTTTAATATGGTAATAATATGAAATGCGTTAAAATTTTTAAAATGGTCGCTGACACAGTTAATTTATAGAATAGGCTAGATGACCAAAAAAACAATCATTAGTCAATCAGTTAGATTATCAATAAATATTTGAGTCGTATTTTTTCTTTTGTTACATAGTTAAACCAAAATTGACGACGATACGACGCTTTTAAAATTCTCAATATGTCACGCCTTGATATATTTTTAGTGAGTTCTGACGTCACAATCCCCTACTCCCGAGTTTTGATGCGTTTATCTTTGTCAAGATTTATATTGATTTACAAAAACAAAAAATACGTGTCCATTATTTTCCAATACTCTAACTGGCCCACATTGGTCCTGGATCAAAGAATTTGGGAGTCATGGGCCTTTGCCCAGCAGTGAAATGACTCAGGTCCATGTTCACCGAAAAGATAACAGTCTGATTATCTAAAAACAGCTGTCACTGTGACATATTACCATACAAAAATGTGTTTTAAACAGCTGTTTTAGATAATCAGACTGTCATCTTTTTGGTGAACATGGACCTCAGGGAACCATCAGAACCATCAGAAACAGTAACTCTAACTGACGTGACGGACTAAATAATTTGCAATTTTTTGATACTGGCGTCATGCCTATTGTCTTATCATCATCATCATCATCAGCCTATAATGTTCCCACTGCTGGGACACGGCCTCCTCTCAATGAGAGGGAATGGGCTATAATCTACCACGCGGGCCCAGTGCGGATTGGTAGATGTCACATGTCTTCGAATTTTTGGTTCTAGGACATGCCGGTTTCCTCACGATGGTTTCCTTCACCGGTTTGAGAGCAGCGGTGATGAAATAAATTACACAAAGTAATGCGCCACCACTGGGCCACCGCTGCTCTCCCCCACTGGGCCACCGCTGCTCTCCCTCTATGGTCTTATAAGACCATTTAAAAATTGAAACGCAATTAATATTATTATTTATTTATTTAAACTTCATGTACGAAAGTGGTACATAGGCGGACTTAATGGCACAAGGCATTCTCCACCAGTCAACCTAATCCTATTATGATTCTGCTAAAGTGGCCATTTTAGACCCCCTGTAATTTAACCAGCAACAAATTTTTAATATAGTTTTTCCACAGAAAATTCGAGAGTTAAGCTGGCGTGGCCGGCTTTTTCGTAAACCGATCTCCGAACTAATCCGACTTTCAGTTTTTATTTTGTTGCTGACTCTCTGTGCTCAGAGTAGCTTCAGTATGAGCAGCAACAAATTTTTATTTAGCATTTTCTACGAAAAACTTGAGAGTTAAGCTGGCGTGGACTTTATTTATTTTGGCATATTTAACAAAAATTTATTTTTATGATTTTTTTTATTTTTTTCTTTTGCATCTTTTAGCAACAAATTAGCAACAAATTAACCCTTATTCGCTTGATCGATAATTCCACATCGAGTGATTTCCACGCTATCATAATGAAAAACTAGCGTTACTGCAATTTTTTTGCGATCGGCTGGAGCAACAAAAAAAATTTTTTGGCAACTAATTAGCAACAAAAAAGCAACAAATTTTGCCGTTTTTTTTTTTTCACACTGCTGATTTTACATCGCTAATTTTTTAGACCTCCCATTGAGGTACGGAACCCCAAAAAAGACGCATAAAGTACACAAGTATTGTTTCTACGTCTCTCTATAATCCCATTCGTTCCCATCCTTTAACGAAGAATAGAAAGGCGTTTTATAGCCTAATTTTTGCGTAGAGTTACTTAGTTTGATGTACAGAATGCTTGGTTGACGGCTTCGTGATGAGTCTGTTTACACCCTGTATAAGCTCTTTATTTTTGCGGATGGAAATCTAGCATATACGGTTTCTAATAGTTATGAATGAGAGTGAACTCTGCGCTTCAGACTGCCTTTTATACCCGCATGATGTTTGTTACTTACAAAACCTTTATAAAACCAACCCCAATTTACGAGTGTTTACTCTTTAATACTTAATAAAATCTTCGCACACAGTAAAACATTCAGTTTACGGCCGAATTATTTAAACAGAAGAAGAGATTTCAGTGAAATTAACTGTTTTATTTGGTGTGTGAAAGTACTTTCAAATTCGCCAGTGAAGATGATTTTCCTTATTTATTTGTACCGCAACCATCTCATTGAGATACTTTGATGGATGGAAAGGGAGAGGAAGATCAAAGAAAATATGGATGGATAGTGTGAGAAATGATATGAAAGAGAAAGGAGTAAATGATGCCATGACGTCTGACAGGGGAGAATGGAAGAAAAAAAACGTGCTGCACCAACCCTACATTGGGACAACGGCAGGAAGATGACGATATCATATAGATTCAGGTTTCATAAGATCATCATCATCTTCCTAGCTTATTCCCAACTATGTTGGGGTCGGCTTCCAGTATAACCGGTTGCAGCTGAATACCAGTATTTTACATGAAGCGACTGCCTATCTGACCTCCACAACCCAGTTAATACTGGGTAATACGATACCACTTGGTACGACTGGTGTCAGACTTTTTGGGCCACTGACTACCTGTAACGACTGTCAAAGATGGACAAATGACAGCCGGGGACCAACAGCTTACAGTGCTTTCCGAGGCACGGAGGAAACTCGGTATGGTATTCAGATTTCACAAGATACATAAGATTTATTTCAAGCTTTGGTAGAATCTAATTATTATATACCTATTGTTTTCAAGACTATCTATATCTATCTATATCTATATCTTCTATACATATAATAAAAGAGTAAAAAAGCTGTGTCTGTACATTGAATATATTTAAAAAATAATAATTGAAGCAGGTTTAGAAACAGTAATATAGCACGAATCCAAAAAAAAAAGTCTGTCTGTTTGTCTGTTTATCTGTTTGTCTGTTTGTCTGTTTGTCTGTTTGTCTGTTTGTTTGTACACGCTAATCTTCGGAAGTACTGGACGGATTTGAATGGTTGTTTTTTTGTTGTATAGGTATTATGTCTGGGCAACATATAGGCTATAAATTATCTTGGAAACCTGAACACCTGATGTAGAATCGCAATAGACCAGCTAAACTATAAGAGATACAAATATGACACCATAGCAAAAATTGTTTCACGTGATGAGCATTTTCTGCTGAGAGAATAAATTTGAAGATCTGGAACACCTGATGTGGAACTCCAAGAGCCCAGCTACACCATAACACATATAGGAATGACGTCTTAGCAAAAGTTGTTCAATCTGATGAGCACTCTCTGTTGACTTATAAAAATCGAAGATCTGGGACACCTGTCGTGGAACTCCAATAGCCCAGCTACACCATAACACATATAGGAATGACGTCTTAGCAAAAGTTGTTCAATCTGATAAGCCCTCTCTGTAGACTTATAAAAATCGAAGATCTGGGACACCTGTCGTGGAACTCCAATAGCCCAGCTACACCATAACGCATATAGGAATGACGTCTTAGCAAAAGTTGTTCAATTTGATGAGCACTCTCTGTTAATCTATAAAAATCGAAGATCTGGAACACCTGTTGTGGAACTACAAGAGCCCAGCTACACATAGGAATGATGACGTCTTAGCAAAAGTTGTTCGGTCTGATGGGCATTTCCTGTTGACTTATAAAAAATCGAAGATCAGAAACATCTGATGTGAAAATTATAGCAAAGCTATCACTAATTTCACTGTATAATTATAAAATGACAAAAACTGGGAGTACCTCCACGCGGTTAAGGAGGTAACAGTTTAGGACTGATTTTCGATTTTCGATGACGATGGTATATCATTGAAAATTTGACTCTACTGGCCAAAACTCCCATTTATTATTTTATTTTATCGAATAAATATGTCTTCGAGCTTATGTTATTTGAGTGTTTTTGGCATGAAGAGACAGAAGAAGAGCGCCGAAGACGCGCACAACAAAATATTCATAATCTGTTAGAAAGTGAGAGAGAAAGAATTGCTGGAGTACGGCATGAAGACACAGAAGAAGAGCGCGAAGACTTCGACATTCTCTGAACAGAATGTCGATAACATCTGAAGAATCGGGTGTCTCAAGATATAGCCGTAGGGCATGATGACCTTCCTTGGGTTGATAAGAAACGGAGTTCATTTACGTATACTCCTATGATTGAATACGCCACATATTCCGCCATCGGAGGTATGGTTCAAAATTTTACTTTTTGTGAAGCTGTTAAATGGCAAAAAGAAACAAACGGTATGTGTTGCTCAGGTGGGAAAGATCCATTATTTTCCCATCCCCGGGCTTTTAGAATTAGACGTTTCAGATCTTCGATTTTGACGAACCCGGTGTCGCTAGCAAAAGCAATAGGATCCGCGTACGAAGTCGCGGGCAGAAGCTAGTATTGTAATATAACGTATTTGACAATTATAACTTATCTAAACTCTCTTTGGCTTTCGGTGATAACACCGGGATTTCTCCTTTAGTACAACCACCCTGAAGGTCACCATCAGCTCATGGACGTAAGCACCATTCTCTCTGTTAAGACAGAACACCCCCCTTAGCAACCCCTGTTAGGTTACTGCCTTGGGGAGACTGTAAAGGGGTCTCCTCCGAGAAACAAACCTACCCAGGAACTTGTACAGCACGACATCAGAAAAGAGTTGTCATAGGTGTTATACAGGAAATCGAAAATCGAACATCGTATCACGCAAAAAAAAAATATACAAGGTAAAAGGGACATGAACGGTAAAACTGTATTCAGTAAATCATTCTGAATCCCCAAAATTTTTCTTCGGTATATTTTTAAAATCAGCTGTTCCATACATTTTGATCATATCCCTTTATCGGTTTAAACCAGGGTATAAAAGACCTCTTGACAAGGCCGAAAGGCAATTGTTTTCCCCCCATTGCAATATTTTTTTTTTGTTCTACGCCATATCTGGGAACCTTCTAGTTACGGAGATATTGGGGGTCAAAGTTCTAATTATGTTGAAAGATTTTTTAAATACATATTTATATTGTAAGATTTTTACTTAAAACACCTCCACGACCCTCATACTATTCAATTCATCCATCAGCATAATGATTTGAGTGCGTTACATTGAGTTCTATCACAAAACATGATTAATCACCCCAAAAAAAAAGTTGTTTCCCAGCAATTATCTACATCTACACTAATATTATAAAGAGGAAAACTTTGTTTGTTTGTTTGTTTGGTTGTAATGAATAGTTTTTAAAAATTCTTTCTCCATTCGAAAGCTACATTATCCACGAGTAACATAGGATATATTTTATCCCCGTACTCCCACGGGAACGGGAACTATGCGGGTGAAACCGCGGGACGTCCGCTAGTTTTAAATATTTTTGTAAAATCAATTATTTCAATAAACAATTTAATTTCACTTTTTAATAGTCGCCAGTATTACTGTTGAGCAAGAGTTCGACTCATAAATCGGGTAAAGTGTTAGTCTTAGGTACACCTCTGCCCCCACCGTAGACGCGGGCCTGTGGACGTTTAGCTATTGGCTAGCTAGCCGTCCGTCCGTCTAATGACGACAGGCCGTGTCGACGGCGCGTTTGTGTTCCACGCGCGCCTCAAAGAGATGTCAGCATAAAGGGAACGTTTGCGGGGCGAGGAAGGAACATGGATGGGTTTAAGTCAGTAAAAGTCTGACACAAATCATCAAATGACTTCTCCCACTTTGGTCGGAACGGGAGGGCCCGTTCCGACCAAAGTGGGAGAAGTCATTTGATGATTTCCCATCCGAAAAAAAAAGGTACACCTATGCCGAACCCTTTGGGTATTACAGGTGTGATAATATGTTATATTCAAAAGCGGCCAAGTGTGAGTCGGACTCGCCCATGAAGTATTCCGTAGCAGCAGTTATTATTATGGTAAACTGCGATTTACGATTTATGGCGTATTAAAAAAAACTACTTACTAGATCTCGTTCAAACCAATTTTCGGTGGAAGTTTTTATGGTAACGTACATCATATTTTTTTTTTGTTTCATCATTCTCTTATTATAGAAGTTACAGGGCCCGGGACACATTTTCCACACCATTTTCACAGAATACATATACTTACCAAGTTTCAACTGCACAGTTCTTATAGTTTCGGAAAAAAAGTGGCTGTGACATAAATGGACGGACAGACAGACATGACGAATCCATAAGGGTTCCGTTTTTTGCCATTTGGCTACGGAACCATAATAAAAAACTACAACATTATAAAAAAGCAGCTGGGACAACTCAATGCCGAAGAAAGAGAACTGGGTCATGTGCTAACCAAAATCCATTAGAGGGATTAACACAGAACCTGAAAAGAAATTATTAAAGTAAAATGTAACAGGAAATTCAATCTGAAAGTCAAGTCGCCTTCACAGTTTAAGAACAAGACGTGTGTGGTTTGAACTAGAACTTAAAGTTCCTTTAAACTTGTCTTTGGAATTCAGAACTAAGTTCTTGCCAGTAAAAGTGGCGGTGGCACATTTGCTCTGTGAAGCTTACATTTTCTCAAGTAATCCTTGTTTTTATAACATTTCACTAGCTTGTGTCCGCGGCTTCCCCCGAGTGGAGTTCGTTACGTGTCCCAAGGAATTGGCAAGCATAGCTTAACCTAAAGATCGACCCGAGTGGCTGTTATTATCTAGACACGAGCTCCTCCAATCTTCCGTTACCTACCGTTAGTAAGTTATTGAAAATGGCCGTAAAACGTCAACTAAAATTACGAGTACAATAGGTACTGCGCCATTTTCAACACAATGTGAACCAAAAATATGCAAATAACCAGTTCGGAACACGAGCTGCCGCACTAAAACAGGAGAACACAGGAATTTACATACGTTTTCTATCCGAAACGAATAAACCTCGACGGTATTACAGGAATTCGGTCTACGTGGCATACTGAACGAGCTCCGTTTAGAACGGCACATAACCAACTTTAAGAAAGATAAAGGTTAAATGATAAATGATATTTATTTGGCAAGTAGGTTTTCTCACACACTTTTACTCATTATTTTTTTTTAAACTAGAGCCGGTGTTTCGTACCTGACTACTCTGAGAAGAAACAGCCCAAAACAAACTCAGAGGTCATAGTCGCTTTTGAAGTACAGATAATCTTACTCAGTTCACATGAGGACTATGCAGATTAGTGTCTGAGATAGTCTTTTGAAGAAAGAACCACACAGATTTGAGTGGTCCTGTCCAGTCAGTGCAAGCATTTGCCAGTTATCGTGTAGCTCGACTTATAACTCATGGAGCTCAGGAGCACATTTGGGTAGGTCCTTATAATACTTAAACTGCCAGACGATGCCGGAAACTTAAACTGCCAGGTTATTTTAACTATAGTTTGTCAAAAGTCCGTTAGTCGTCAATCATTGTATTAATTTGCAAATAATATTATGCAAGAACAAAAAAGTAGGACTTAAACATAAATGTGGGTATCTCTGCCCATATTTTGCCAGTTATGTTTAAGTCCGTGTTATTGCAGCCCATATTCTGGATTTTTGTCCGGCTTAAGGCAGCAGACTTGTTCTGTTGCCACTATATGTTTTTTTTTTGCTAGCCTGCATGGTGTCGCACTGCTGGGCAAAGACCTCCCCTTTTTCCTGCGATACTTTTCTATTCTGTGCGGTCTCCAGCCATGTTAGCCCCGAAAACACAATATGTAGGACAAATAAGTGTGAATACAGAATTAAGTGACGTAAGTAATGTAACTTGTATTCCATTTAAATAACAATGGTAAGTATCAACCTTTTCGCCACGTTGTGTCGTTTTAGAAACTTCAGTGAGTCGCTTTACACCAGATTTGCATAGAACATGCTAACTCATCAATGTGAAGTTTGCGCAACGCTAGTCAAGGACGTCTGTTGTGTTGCTATTTAGGTACTATTACACAGTTTCAGTCGTACGGTACGTCTGCAACTGTGTACTAGTGTCGACACAGATAGCTACAAAAACGCTAACTATCGATCGCTAATTACTAACGAATAAATTCGGTTGCAATAATGATGCTTGCGAGAAACTCATCTTGGATGTAAAGACTTGCATATATACTGTATGTATAAACTACGGCGCCCTGGGTGTAAAACACCCATATAGAAGCCAAAAGGTGCTTGTTCTTTTTCCGTCACGGCGTAATTTTTTTTTTTGAACCTTACCTGGGAACCTTCTAGTTACGGAGATATTGAAGGTCATTAGTTCGAATGCTTTCACGTGTTTTTTTTTTTTTAATACTGCTACGGTAACGACCTGTGTTGAAAATTAGCACCCCATACATCTAAGGGTCTAGCGAACGGCTCGAGTATAATAGTCAAAGCCCCCAGAGTCTAACAAACAGTTTTACAATAGAATACTACCTTCTCATGAACAATCGTTGTTTTCTGGTCATTCACATACTAAAAGAGGGTGTTGTGGTACCATTTGAGACAACAAAGTCGGTTCTGTAATTTGCACGATACATTTATTTTGTGAAAACGGCCTCGATAAACAAGAAAACTTTCAAGAAATTTTCAGAAGCTGAGCTTTATGGCGCCTATTTTCCAAAGGCAGATAGAAAGAAAGAAAGAAAGAAAGAAAGAAAAATATTTATTTGACGTCAGTTAATAAAGCACACACACAATAATAAAAAAAGATAAGTACAAAACAATGAGTAGGACATAGTTGAAATGTGCTGTGTGCCTCACGGCTGCGCCAAAAAGGTCCATTTCAGCATTCATGCCAGACAGGTGATGAAGCTGTCTGACGCTGGTCTTCCAATGAACCTTGAGAGGGTACGTTACAGAATAAACGGTTTCAAACAATTTAAAAACAAATAAACAAATGGTTGATAAGAATAAATAGATAACGAGTAAATTAATTGAATGTGTATTAACGAGTACGGATAGAGAAAAAAAAATAAAAAATAATAAGAAATAAGTACGTATTTTATTGTGTTGGAAAGTATAAATCAATGTTTGTGTAGGCTAAACAAAAAATAAAACAAAATAAACCCAGCTAAACCTATATGTACAACAAACAATAAAAATAGGACATGGGGTGTTTTCGTCTCGCTCCCACCGCGCGCGCGCCACCCACCGATCATGCGACCACATTTCTCCCGTGCACCTGTTAGCGTGTTGACGTAGGTACAACGCAGTCAAATAGTCAGAGCGAGCGGTGGCACGGAGGCGGCGCCGCACGAGTCCCCGTGATCACGTGACGCATCTCGCGTGATTAGTCATCTACCTATTTGTATCTGGTCGACGCTTAATAACCAGTACTTAACGCGTTTTCTTGGGAATCATAATAGCCAAAGACTACTTAATATTGGCATTGGAAATACCGTCTCGAGTCGCTCGGATAGATATGCCCTGCCGATGGATTATGAACCTTATGTGAGTATTTGTGTATACCTAATGTATTTGCTGTTTTTACTTTTTTGGACAAGGACTGTTACAAAAAAAAAAAAAAATATATATATATATAAAAAATAGTAATAATTTTAAACGATTTAATTTTGTTTTTAGGAATCCTATAGAAGAATGGCAGATCCTTCCAACAGCGAGTGGCGGCATTCTGAAGCATCCCCTGAAGGCTGTGGTCTTACGTCGAGACATTGAGATGTCGTGGAACAAGCAGTGCAGCTGTGGTGTGTCAGGTTCAGTACATGAAAGAAGTGTAATGTAACGTAAAATTGAACATTGTCGCAACAGTTCGCGTGTTTGCATATGTAAGTACCTACGTAGGTACACGGTGCAGTCATACGCAAGCGCTGCAAATTGCTAAGCGTCTATATAATTGAAATATTCATTGTTACCATATCCAATTTCTGTTGTGCTGCTATCAAATACTGCCGCAATCGTGTTCGGAATGTGTGTATAGTGCCCAGTACCCGTAATGGTGGGGGAATATTATTCCACACTTTAGATGCCGCGTATCGGAAACTACCTCTAAAGGCTGCTGTCCTATGAGACTGTGTCGATAATTGCTGCGCACATAGCCTAGGAGCGCACTCTCGTCTACTAGCCATCCAACTCAATTTGTCGTACAAATACTTCGGCTTCGTGGTCCTAATAACACCAAATAAAAGACACGCTAGGTGTAACTTTCGCCTCGACTTCATTTTAAGCATACAGTGTTTGTTCAGATAAGGGGTGACATGACTTCTAGGGGGAACCGAGTAACAGAATCGAGCACACGCATTTTGAACTCTTTGTATAAGCCTATCCGTACGAGCCAGCAAACGTGGGCCGTAAACCGTATCAGCGTAGTTTAGTTTTGATAGTACAAGGGTTTCGACCAGCTGTTCGCGAAGCTTTTCAGACAGGTATGGCCTCATTTTATACAGCAGTTTCAGGCGGTAAAAACAGTTTCTCACAGAGTTAGCGACGTGTTTCTCAAACCTAAGGCTGTTGTCCATACACAACCCTAGGTTCCGCGCCTCATTAACTCGGTCAATAGGCTCACCCATTAGAGTCAAATTAAGGCTTACAGGTAGCTTCTTTAGCTGCTGCCTCGTACCAAACAACATGTACTTGGTTTTCGTTGGGTTTAAAGCTAAACAGTTCTCATCTGACCAAGTGGCGATTCTTTCCAGGTCGTCATTTAGGTCTTTAATAGCTGAGTCAATGGCGTCGGGTTTAAAAGATAAATATAATTGCACATCGTCAGCATAAATATGATATTTGCATTTCTGCAGACACTTTATTATGTCTGCACAGTACAAAATAAAAATAATCGGACCTAAGATAGATCCCTGAGGAACTCCTCTTCCTATAGAAGCAAGGGCCGAGGTGAGGGTAGTACCGTCCGGTAGCCGTAATTCCACGAGTTGTTTTCTGTCACTGAGGTAACTATGGAACCACTGGATTGCATTGTTGTCAAAACCGTAGTATTTTAACTTTGCTAAAAACAGTGGAACATTTATGCAATCAAATGCACGGGAAAAATCCAGTAGCACCATAAGTGTACACATGCCCTTATCTTGGGCGGCCAAAATGTTATCGGTAACGTCCAGCAACGCCGTAGAAGTACTACGCTGTTTCCTGAATCCGGATTGTAGGTCGGGTAATATCTCGTTCTCTTCTAAAAACTTGGTTAATTGACGGCATACTACCCTCTCCATTACCTTAGAAAGACAGGGCAGAACACTGACGGGCCGCAAGTCCTTAACCTCTATAGGGTTTGAATTCTTGGGTAGTGGTCTAACAGTTGCAATTTTCCATTGCCAGGGAAATCTAGCAGTCCATAAGGAGCAATTTATCATGTCAGTGATTGTTGCTAAGGTGTATGGCATAGTCAGGGTAAGCATGTTCAAGGTTATGTTATCGTAACCTTCCGCATTAGACTTTAGGTCAGATAGAATGCGGGAGACATCATTTTGGTCTACCGGACCAAGTGTGAAAGTAGCTTCACTATATCTGTTGGTCTCATAAAATGATATAAGTGAAGCGCTAGCTACTGGATTTCCAGGTACAGTCAAGAAAGTGCTATTAATAAGGTCTGGGTTTCTAAAATGTGGGGGAAGGTCTAATCTTTGCTTAGAGGGTGCAAACGTGGATTTAATGTTTTTCCATAATAATTTCGGATTTTTAATTTTATTATTTATATTATGCCTAAAATAAGCAACTTTTTCATGATACAAGGAACTTCCAACTAAAGATTTTAACTGTTTGTAGTAGTTTCTATTACTTTCCGATTTCGTACACCTGTATTTGCCTAGTGCATCGTCTCGTAACTGCATCATAAGTTTAATAGTGTCCGTAATCCAGGGATACGATAATTCCTTAATAGTGCAAGTTTTTAGTGGTGCGTGGACATCAAACAAAGAAATTATGCAATGATTAAAAGTATCAACCATATCATTGATATCGGCTTGTTCAGAAACACGCTCAATGTTTGATTGGGTCAAATCCATGTAGAAACTATCCAAGCAAATGTCTTTAATTGGCCTAAATCTAATTACATAAGGCTTAAACTTGTCCCGCTTTATATGAAATTCGCTGACTAAAATGGAGTGGCCAGTAATCGAACCAAAGGATTCCACTGTCGTATACCTAGGCTTAAGATCTGTGCAAAGTAGGTCGATCAGTGTTTCACTCGTATCTGTAAAATGAGTCGGCATTGTGACCAGCTGAGCGAGACTCGTGTAATCTAAAAATTCTTGCACCTTTTTAGTTTTTGTCTCGCTTTTGTTGAGCATATTTACATTAAAATCCCCGAGCAAAACGTAATGGTCACAAGTTCCCAGTGTAGTAAAAGTATTAGTGATGGCATCCAAGAAGAGGTCAATATCTAACCAAGGTGGTCGGTACGCAGTGCCGATGGCAATTTTTTTCCCGCTTAGCGTGATTGTTAACCACATCTGTTCGACGGAATCGAACCTGGGATCAACCGTGCCAGAACAGACACGCGCGCTCAGGCCCCGGCGTAGGTAAAAACCAACACCCCCACCACGCCCCGCCCGAACAGCTGTAGGCCGCGGAGTGTGACGTAGCCGGTAGCCAGGGACAACAGGCGCGCGCCCCTCCTCGCCCGACCGAAGCCAAGTCTCGTTTATTGCCATAACATCAAAACCATGCCTGTCCATTGCACAAATCAAATCGTCATGGCCTGTTCCCAGTGATCCTGCGTTGAGGAAGCCAACTTTAAAATATCTACCACTTTTAGGCATCATGGAAATATTTTGCTAAAAGGCTATTATGTAATTTAATTATGATACAAAATACTAACATTATCGGTGTAAAAAGAAATAATATAGTATAGATATTTGGATAGGATATCGAATAGTAGATAGTAATACGTGGAATTATATAAAGGACTCTAAATATGTTTAAAATTTGTGCTTGTGGTGTTTGTATGTTGATGTGAATAATAAATAATATAATACGTGTTTGTTGAAACCGGTTAATGAGCCCACTGAGTTGCGCCGGCGCGGGCGGCGCCGTGTGACAGACAGCTGTGACGATTAACCAAGACAATCGATAATAATAATTGTTGTGCCATGACAATTCAGCGACACACAGTATTGATGCCATGGATACCTTATAATCTAAAAACACGGAGCAAAAATACATTGAAAAAAAAAGTAAAATGAAAAAGTTAATGAGTACAACAATAATTAGAAAAATACATTTACCAAAAAAATCGTTAAATTTAGGACAGCAAGTGGCCGTCGGTAACCAGCACAGGTGTTGGTTCAAATACGCGCTGTATGTCTGCCTCACAGCTGATTTGGAAAGTGGCATCCCCGGGTTTATTTCGGGCCAGAATACGGCCTCGTTTACACCACACAAAATGCCACCCCAGCCGTCCCCCAGCCTCTCGCGCCCTCCGAAATAACTCCCGGTTCTGTTTGGTTAGACGCTCGTTGACGTAAAATCGCGCTGGCGGACCGGGCAAACCGAGATCAGCAGAAGTCATGCCACGACGTACTCGTGCGGCCTCCAACAACTCGCTGCGTAGATCACGGCGCGCGAGCCGCACGACGAGAAAGCGCGGGCGGGACTCCACCGACGCCGGCTGCGTTGCATTGATGCGTCTCCCTCCCACTCGCTCGGCGCTCACAATGTCGCGAGTCTCAACATTTACGCCCATCTTTGACGCCACCAACATAGCCGTATGGATGGGGTTTTCACCATTCGTTTCAGGCAAATTCGATATTTGTATGTCCGTGGCTAGTAGCTCCTGATCGCGAACATTTATGTCGTTCCGCAATTGGGCGATTAAATTATGCACATCAGGCGATACCTGGGCGTGAACCTGTTTTTGGTTCTCCATAATGGCCACTCTTTCCTCCAAACTGCTCACACGGTCATTTGTAGTCTTTAGAGAAGTCCTCAAGTCAGCCAAGTCATTTCTCAATAACTGAAACTCAGTCCGAACTGTGTTTATCAGTTCTTCCTTAAACTTCCTCAGCTCGGAGGTAAAATCTTTGGAGAGTTCAGCCGTCGCATTCGTATCAGTGATGTTAATTGGATTTGTATCCATGGTATTTTTCGTGCTCTCGTCCAGTGTTTCTTTTGCCTGCCCTCGTACTGGTGTCTCGGACCGGTTGTCCCGTACTATGTTTTTCTTACACTCCGGGCAGTGCCAGGGAGATGCTATGGGACCTGTTAAGTTCAGTCCAGCGCATTGACGATGATACGATAACACGCATTTGTTGCATTTAGCGGCTTCTGCCGGTGCGAGAAATTTACCGCAGGCTCCGCACTTGACCATCGTGAAATACTCGATCTTCTTAGTTCGATCGGTCTACAAGTAGTTGGCCTTGAAAACGAAAGATGGCGCTGTTTTCAATATACGCGTTTACGGCAATTTGTATGGTGTTATGGTAAGTTGTTTGTGACACCACAAGACGAAACACAGCAACTATGCCAAGATACGCAAACACTGAAACTATGTCACTAAGTATTTTTAGAAACTGGGCAAAACGACTGTTATTATTTATATGAATCGGGTAGAAGTTTAGCAGCACCAGAATGGTATGGAGTTTTTTGTGTTTTATTTATTGCACACAGCACTGATTCGCAGGATAATAGCGTCACTTTTAAGTTGCACTCTGTTAATGATTTTCACAATAAAATTTTTGTAAATAAAGAGTTTGTTTTTTTTTTAAAGAAATTAAGATATAGTTGAGACTGTCACTCGATAAAAGATCCGGTACCCTCCTCATGTGCTGTTTGATAAATTGGTTTTCGGAGGATGCGTTCATTCATGAGCTATCTGCAAAGAATCAGTTTAATATCCTGAATAGCGTAGATTTCTCACAATCGTCACTTTATGATGTAAATGTAGAATATTTTAAGGCAAACTTTAAAAGTTCGATTTCTCAAAAACCACCTGGCCCCCAAAGTATCGGGGTCAAACTTGTTGCAAATAAGGTCTAGTATCCCCCATTTCAAGGCCTGCACCCAATTATCAATCACCCTGTGTATCAAGAATCAACACCAACTATTCAATTAATTTACCGTTAACTTGTATGTTCCTAACAACAATTGTTTGATTCCGATTGTCGCGGAATGGCGTACATTCTCATTAAAGACGAACTTGTATACGATTCTAAATTACTTGGTTACGCAACCGAATTACGGAGAAGTAAATAATACTTGGGATTAAATGGAAATGGGAGTACGAGATATCACATGTTATTTGTAGGGTAACATGAGTTTAAAAATACACCGTTAGATATTTTGTAAATACAAGATGTCGCTTTGCATCCTAAAAAATCTTACAATAAAACTTGTATTAAAAAAAAAGTTGGAACTTTGACCAACAATATCTCCGTAATTAGAAGATTCCCAGGTATGGAGTAGAACAAAAAAATGATCGCAATGATGAGGAGAACAAGTGCCTTTTGGCTTCGTTAACGAAAAATATTGATAGGTGCCCAATGTGGCATACGTCGTTTTTTGCACCCTTTATTGATATAAGAAAGTCTAACAACAGTCAAAAGGGTGAACTGAAGGGTAACTGTATTTTAGAGACCAAATTATATGCCGCCTTGTTAGTCCAATAGTCGCAAACACGACGGCTGAGAATGAGATCTTTTGTTCGATTCCCAAGTCGGGAAAAGTGTTGTTGGGTTTTTCCATCAAGCATTTCTTAGTAGCAGCCACGGAGTCTATTTGTGCCCGGTTGATGGCAATAGGCATAACTGGCGAAATAGGGGTGTACGGTCGACCAAGCTATTTGGTTTACATTTCATCGAAACCAAATAGCTTGGTCCACCGTACGATTAGGTACACTTCTGCTTGACGTGCTGAAGGACACAAGAAAACATGCGAACATACACACGAAAACATGCGAACATACACAATAAAACATGAGAACATACACAAGAAAACATGCGAACATACACAAGAAAACATGCGAACAGACTGCCCAGTCTTTGGGGACTGCCGATAGAAGTAAAGACTAGTAGCCGATCCCTTAAGACGTAGGGCCCGTAGCAGATCGGTGGAATGCTACGAAAAATCACGCGAGTTCCATGATTTTTGTTCACTCAAAAAGTGCTAAACGCGCCTAAAGAATTTTCATTTCAAAAACGAATACATCAATAAGAGAGCACATACATTACTTGCACAGTTTATCTTCTAGCATTAAAACATTTTTGTTGCTCACATTTTTTTAACTTATACAAAGCAATCTTTCGAACACTTTTCATAATCAGCATAATATCCAAAATGAATAACAAAAAAAAGTGCGTGGAGTCCCTCCGCGCGGAAGAAGTGAAACTTCGTAACGAGGAAATGAAAATAGGAAGGCTTGCATGCTTGGGGGGGGGGGGGGGCATCCCCATGCCCCGAGGACCATGGTAGCGTTAAACGTTTAACGCAACCTTGTTGGAAGTCGCATTAGAAGTTTCACAATTTAATAGAAGACTAACAAGAAAATTACTTTTATGGTCGACTTTTTTATAGTATCCTCAAGCTCTCTGCCTAGACTTAATCCTTCAAAATAAGTGGCTTACTGCGTATACACATAAAAGACCGCAAACTCAAAGCAGATTTAAATTTCTTTTAAAGTCTATAAATCGGATGGTACAGTCAACAAAAAAGATAGAGAAGTTGGCTAACGAAAAGCTGCTACGTTGTTTGATGGGGTAAGATTTCTGCACGGAACAAATGTTTGTATGGCTGGTTGGATAGCTGTATTTCCTAAACAAAAACAAGTAAACATTTGTCAATCCATCAATAATCATTAAAAGCTTAATTATTGAAAAAAGATAGGTTGGATGCCAAATTCATAAAGTCCAGAAAGAGATGGTCGATAAAGTCATCTTCCTAAAATAAACAATAGGACATCTGATAACATCCGAACGTATGTCAATGTATCTCTAACCTCACGTTTGGGTCTGAATTCTTATCAATCGCGTACGGTCGGTCGGTGCTCGAACGGCCGTCAGCGCGACAAGAATTCTGGCCTTGTACTTATTTACAAGTTACAATGCTTTTTTTGTCAAGTCTTGCTCTGGCGGTCGCACGCAACCGCAAGCGCGCCTGCTGAGCTTTAAGGTCCAGGGTTCAATGACTCTGTTCTACTACAAATTTCTCAGTAGCGGCTACGGATTTTGTGCACAGTTTTGTAAAATAAATCTTTAAACATAAACAATAAATTGTGCTGATTACATGTTTTACACTTTAGATGCGCATGACATGTACGTCTTTTGCTAGCTTTTGCTAGCGTATTTTTACTAAAATACGCTTTTGTTGACAGTACATATCCGCCATATTTCAATAGATCTAAAGTCGGACGCAGTGCTCTCACGTCAGAATTTCCTCGGAATATAGTCCAGGCTCAAGTTGAACGTAGAAATGTAGAAAAAGTTTTCGTCTTCGCCGTTTTGGCACTGGCTTTTGTGATTTACTTCATTTAGTCATATTCAGAATCTAATTTTTTATTTAGAATTTTATTCATTGATTTAATTATACGACCTATACAAGGAGTAAAATTAGTAACGAGACAATTTTATTGTTTCACGGTTTACTGTAGCGCTCAATGTGACGCACTCATAATATTGTGCCAATAGATGCATTAAATAGTACAGGGAACGTGGATGTAGGTACTTAAAGTAAAGTTATAACTTTTTAAATTAATATTTGAAAAAACGTGTAAAAAATTCAATACCAAAAATTGTGCAGCACCCTTAAGCATGAATCAATCTACCTTTTATCCAAGACGACAATAACCCCTTACATTCAACTCGTAATAATCGCTCTAAAAGCACCGTTAATGACTAAAGCAAATATAATATTTTGCATTTCATCTCGCTGCAATGCATTCGAAGCCGGTTCATCTGTGTAAGAACAATGGCTGCTATTATCAATGGCTGCTGAATGACAATAGATACGATTGTGTGCCTCTCCTAGTGGAAATCTTGCATTTGAAGGCTTTATCAGATCTTTGGTTCTTGGATTGCTGGAAAGGATTTGAATTGGTAAAAGTTCTAGTGGCTAGTTCTAAAAATAGATCATAATTATTAATTTGTGCTTTCAATAATGACATTCGATGGGGCGATATTGACGCTGAAAATGTCACAAATGTTTGGGATTGATGTAAGATTCCGAAAATAAATACAGCAAAACACTTTTTTAAGCTTTTTATCTAGACTTTAATGTGTCACTTATCTTAAGATAGAAAAGTTCAGATATACAATCAATTTTGTTGTAAGTTGCTGAAATATTATTGAAAATCGCGTTTGGAAACATCATGTTTATATATAGTCGGTGACAAAAAAACGAAATCAATCATCAAAGGTCACCGACTTCTGAAGCTAAAGTTATTTTTCACTTTTTTGTGTGAAGTCGGTTATATTTTTTGCAAAAAAGTTTTTATTTTTCACTTTTTAGTGGTTCACATGTGCTTACCCTTTCACAGCAAATCGGTGTGATTTTTTGTTATGAACTGGTGTAAACAATAGACAGACGTGAGTCTTCAGCGATCCCAGTGCATTTGCTATCATTTATTAAGGAGTTCAGTTGCCTATCTTCCGAAGTCACCAGATCTTTATCAAATCGAAATGGGATCACTCCGAGAAAGTACTCTGCCTAAAACTACCCAAACCGCTTCTGGTGTGCCTATAAAGTTAAGGAGTTACCTCTATTTCTCCGGGATCCCATTGAATGGAACTTTACATGTCCAACTGTCGAAATCTGGGTGTATTGTATACTTCTGCGTACTCCCTCAGAGCATACAGGTGTGATGTTAAGTCATGATGTTGTATAAACAATTATAAACAACCAAGCTATTGCAGCAATTACTGCAGCTTTGCCGTGTATTTTTGAAGAGTTCCATTTATATCTCCGAAGATCAGCGTAAGATCTTAACCAAATTGACATGGAACCACACAGAAAGCACGAGCTTTCAAATAAAAGAAGAATCATCAAAATCGGTTCACCCAGTCGAAAGTTCTGAGGTAACAAACATTGTCGAAATCTGGGTATATTGTACACATCTGCGTACCCCCTCAGAGCATACAGGCGTGATGTTACGTCATGATGTAGTATAAACAATGAACCTACAAGCGGATGCAGCAATCACTGCCGATTTGCCGTCTATTTTTGAAGAGTTCCATTGTATATCTCCGAAGATCAGCATCAGATGTTCAACAAATTAAAATGGGACCCAACGGGAAGCACCAGCTTTCAAATAAAAAAAGAATCATCAAAATCGGTTCACCCAGTCGAAAGTTCTGAGGCCACAAACACAAAAAAAACAAAATACAAACGAATTGAGAACCTCCTCTTTTTAGAAGTCGGTTGAACATAGGCGCGTTCATTTATTTTTTTACTTATTTGGGTTGATTTGCATCGTTCTAAAATTCTAGATTACGGAGTTTTGTCACTATTTCATATAATTAATTATTTGGAGATGCGTTTTACTTTTTCTCTTATTCGGATATTTTAATAAATAACCTTTTTAAAATTGTTCTATTTGACGCATTTATACTCAGATCAAGACAATAATTGGGTCCCATATTATTGTCTTGATCTGAGTATAAATGCGTCATGAAAATTATAGCTTTCCCAAGTTATACCTATTTTAAGCTATCAGAGCTAAACAGTTAACACAAAAGCGAAGAAAAACGCATTTCCTGGAACAATGGTTAGAGCTGATATTTTTGAACGTATTTTAAGGGCAATCTAGACTTTTAGAGACTTAAAACTGAAGCTAAAATCCGCGCACACAGCGGGAAGGATTAAGGGAAAGCTCACAAATTTTTACATTGTGTTTTTTTCTGGTTCTGCATACAAGAATTGATCCACAATTTACTTAAAAAATTAAACGTAAAATTGAATTTCGTTTTTGGAGTTTAAGTAAAAACCAGCTACCGGGATCATGATTATCATCATCATTTCAGCCGAAAGACGTCCACTGCTGGACATAGGCCTCCCCAAAGTGTCGCCAGATTGACCGGTCCCGTGTGAATCGCATCCAGTGGATTCCTGAAACCTTCACCAGGTCATAGGTCTACCTAGTGGGAGGTCTTCCAATACAACGTATTTCGACTCCAGAACTTTTTGACCCGATCGGCCATCCGTTCTGCGAGCAATGTGCCCTGCCGACTGCCGCTTAAGTTTGGGTATGAACAGGTTACACAATGGACTGATCTGCTTCACAACGCTGAGTTCACTTATAAAATAGAGAATGTGTATTTTTTACTGTTAGAAAAAACTTTGATCTCTACATATTTTGTACCACAACGAGTGAAAATAGGTAAAATCTTGACAAGATTGTCTGTGAAGACTGAAATATTTGACCCAAAAATGAAAGTATCAGAACATAAAGAATTTGCATGTTTCTTTGAACTGCATTGAAGCATCCCACCGTTCACTCGCAAATACTCTCAATACGACACAAATGACCGACAGCTTTGTTCGTGATTAATGAGACAGCTCGTGACTGCAGTTATGCGCTCAATATAGTTTCGGTGACACGAACATTATTAGTATTTAGTCGTGACCATTGAGAAGTTTCTGTGCTTTTGTACTGATGATGTTACTGTTACGTTAACCTGTGTCATCCCACTGCAAAACACAACTCACTGACGTTGCACAAAACCAACGACCACATTGGCCCTGGATCGAAGAACTTGGAAGTCATGGGGAAATGCCTTTGCCCAGCAGTGGGACTGATGATGTAATAATCACAAAGAAAAGTATACCTACTCAGCATATACAAGGTGTAAGTAAAGAAACCCTTGACAAAGCCGCCAGCTAAGCGTTTTGTACATAAAACTAAGTAAAATTTATGCAAAAAGGATTGCTGAGAAACGATATTTTTTTTTGGGATCAAATAACACGTTTTACGGTAAGACTCAATGTGCAAACAAGGTGCAATCAAAACATTGTGCTGATGGATGCATTGAATCGGGGGCCATGGACGTTTTAAAGTTTTAACATAAAAAAAATAACTTGTGAAATCCTTGACCCCCAATATCTCCGTAACTAGAAGGTTCCCAGGTATGGTCTAGAACAAAAACAAATGCCTTACAACTTCACTATCTAATGTTTCACCCATTATATCAGTAAACTGCTAGAAATAGGCATCCCGTATCATCAATCCACAATACCAAGTCGGCCTATAGCATCCAGCCAGTCTCAACCAACTTTTACAAAAAAAAAACATAAAATCTTGCTTTTGGATCCTCTTTGATCTTGCAATAAGATTCTCTTATAAAATTTTTGTCCCAAATCTATTATCATAGTGAATATTCAAGTCTCGACGGCTGCAGATAATTTATTGCTACAAAAAGCCCGTCTTTATTGGAATGGTTCTCGGAACTGCGGAACCCTAATAATGAGTTTTCGACTAACAGATGGAAGACATTTGAGAGGTTTTCATTTAGATACATTTAGATAGTTTGTTGATGAACTTGATTTTATTTCAGTTTAGAGTTAAATGAGTATGTTAGTACTCATTCACGTTGACTCGCGGGCGTGGTGGCGGGCGCGGTCACGAAATATCAAACATATGGCGTAATATCCGAGTGTTCACGTACACAACGCAAGTGCGGTCTAAGTAGCGGGCAAGCTAGCGACGGGCGCGCGCAGCGGGCTCGCGGCAATATCGAACGCGTGAGATGTTTGTGTGTGTTCACGTTGAACTAGCGGCGGAGCGCGCGATTCACTCGCGACGTCAGGTAAGTTCAACCAGTATGAACTTGTCGCTAGAAACAGACTCGCGCAAACACCTGGTGGCCAATGTGAACACGAACTCGGCACGTCTCCGCGCCCGCACCCGCTGCCGCGCCCGCGCGTTCCTACGTGAACAAGTACTTAGGACTGTACTAGATAGCGTAGGTTTCTACGTACTCCATGGCATTTGTTTATAAAGGGTGTAAAACACCTCTTAACGAATCCGAAAACCACTTGTTCTCCCCGTCATTGCGATAATTTTTTTGTTCTACAAAAAAATGATCGCATTGATTTCGTTCTCATACCTGGGAACCTTCTAGTTACGGAGATATTGGGGGTCAAAGTTCCAACTTTTTGATAAGTTTTTTTTTTTTATTACAAGTTTTTATTTAACATGTCTACGACCCCTTTTCTATTGAAGCCATCCATCAGCACAATATTTTAAGTGCGTTTTATTGAATTCTACCACAAAACATGATATTTCATCCCAAAAAAAAAGTTGTTTCCCAGCAATATTTTTTGCGTAAAGTTACTTAGTTTGATTTACAGAATGCTTGGTTGACGGCTTCGTGATGAGGTGGTTTACACCCTGTTTTTTTTTTTATTTATAGCCTTAATTTAACAATCTAACATTATTTCGTTTCACTTCTTAAAATTAATTTGACACCGGTAACCTAAGATTGTCTTGCTTTCCAGTATAGGCCTCCCCTAGAGCATTGTCTTACCCGCCGGTCCACTGTTCTTACCCGCCGTTCTTATAACGTCATCCTGCTATCTAACACGATGTCACCCTTTCTTTCTTTTGTGTTGTCTTGGACACCACTCCGTTGTAAACATTGTTTTAAGCTTTCACGGTTTAAAACTAAACTTATATTGTCACTTACGGGATATCTTCCGTGATTCACCTTCGTTTTCCACTCTGTTGTATTCTTTGACCATGGCAAATTATAATTTATATTATAATTAAAATCGACTGCCTCATTGGTCTGGTGGTCGCATCGCAACTGCTGAGCATTTCCTGGGTTCGCTTCCCATGTTGGGCAAATAAAAAATTTCTCAGTAGCAGCCAAGGAGTCTAGATGGTAATAGGCTGGCCCCCTATTACATGGGACTTAAATACAACTGGTTAGTTGGCGCACTATAAGGTATACCTCTGCCCAAATCTTCGAAAATTACAGGCCATTATGTGTCAATTAAAATAGAGCACAGTTGCTTTGAAATAAAGCATATATTTGAATGGTTAAGATATAAAATTTATTGGAAATGTGTACTTTTTTACTAATGATTTCGTATATCGGCTTTGAGAAATACGTAAGTTTATTTATGTAGAATTTTGTAGTACCTATTCGAAGAAGACTCATCATCATCACCATCATCATCATCATCATCATCATCATCATCTGCCTAGCCTTTTCCCAACTAAGTTGGGGTCGGCTTCCAGTCTCCAAGACTCTCGTCTTGTAATAAGTATTGAAAGAATTATGTGTTGAAAGGATGCTAAATGATTTAGCAATACCTGCTACATATATGACTTATTCGTACCATGCAATTACGCATTATAATTGATGAACATACACAACTTCTCAATTAACTAAATACACAATACTTCACGCCTTGGTATAATTTTTAGTGCGTTCTGACGTCACCAGCCCCCACTCCCGAGTTTTGATGCGTTTTATCTATGTCAATATTCATTGATTTCCAAAAACAAAAAATACGTGTCCATTATTTTCCAATACTCAAACTGACGAACTAAATAGATTAGCAATTTATTGATACTGTCGTTATGCCTATTTCACGCTTTCCCGTGATAAAGGCTCTTGACAAAAAGACGAACAGACGGATCATTACGGGATCCTTTATGGTTTCCATTTTTTCCTTTTGAGATACGGAACCCTAAAAACGACTGCCTCGATATTCTAGTGGTCCCAAGTACTTAGCATGAAGTCAAGGGTCCAATGACCAAGTCAGGCAAAATACAGGGTGTTTAAGTCACCGTAAAATTGTCCTACACGTTAGATTGTAATATAACTAGAGAGATTGTAAACTCTCGAAATATTGTCAACATACTGCTTACAATATAACGCATTATTTTTCTGTAGATGAATTATCATATGATTAATTATTATATTACTAGCTTCTGCCCGCGACTTCGTACGCGGATCCTATTGCTTTTGCCAGCGACACCGGGTTCGTCAAAATAGAAGATCTGAAACGTCGAATTCTAAGAGCCCGGGGACGGGAAAATAATGGATCTTTCCCACCTGAGCAACACATACCGTTTGTTTCTTTTTGCCATTTAACAGCTTCACAAAAAGTAAAATTTTGAACCATACCTCCGATGGCGGAATATGTGGCGTATTCAATGATAGGAGTATACGTAAATGAACTCCGTTTCTCATCAACCCAAGGAAGGTCATCATGCCCTACGGCTATATCTTGAGACACCCGATTCTTCAGATGTTATCGACATTCTGTTCAGAGAATGTCGAAGTCTTCGCGTTCTTCTTCTGTCTCTTCATGCCATACTGCAGCAATTCTTTCTCTCTCACTGTCTAACAGATTATGAATATTTTGTTGTGCGCGTGTTCGGCGCTCTTCTTCTATCTCTTCATGCCAAAAACACTCAAATAACATAAGCTCGAAGACATATTTATTCGATAAAATAAAATAATAAATGGGAGTTTTGGCCAGTAGAGTCAAATTTTCAATGATATACCATCGTCATCGAAAATCAGTCCTAAACTGTTACCTCCTTAACCGCGTGGAGGTACTCCCAGTTTTTGTTATTTTATAATTATACAGCGAAATTAGTGATAGCTTTGCAATAATTTTCACATCAGATGTTTCTGATCTTCGATTTTTTATAAGTCAACAGGAAATGCCCATCAGACCGAACAACTTTTGCTAAGACGTCATCATTCCTATGTGTTATGGTGTAGCTGGGCTCTTGTAGTTCCACAACAGGTGTTCCAGATCTTCGATTTTTATAAATTAACAGACAGTGCTCATCAAATTGAACAACTTTTGCTAAGACGTCATTCCTATATGTGATATGGTGTAGCTGGGCTATTGGAGTTCCACGACAGGTGTCCCAGATCTTCGATTTTTATAAGTCAACAGAGAGTGCTCATCAGATTGAACAACTTTTGCTAAGACGTCATTCCTATATGTGTTATGGTGTAGCTGGGCTCTTGGAGTTCCACATCAGGTGTTCCAGATCTTCAAATTTATTCTCTCAGCAGAAAATGCTCATCACGTGAAACAATTTTTGCTATGGTGTCATATTGGCATCTCTTATAGTTTAGCTGGTCTATTGCGGTTCTACATCAGGTGTTCAGGTTTCCAAGATAAATTATAGCCTATATGTTGCCCAGACATAATACCTATACAACAAAAAAAAAATCATTCAAATCCGTCCAGTACTTCCAAAGATTAGCGTGTACAAACAAACAGACAAACAGACAAACAGATAAACAGACAAACAGACAGACTTTTTTTTTTGGATTCGTGCTCTATTACTGTTTCTAAACCCCCTTCAATTATTATTTTTTAAATATATTCAATGTACAGACACAGCTTTTTTACTCTTTTATTATATGTATATAATATATAATATATATAATATAATATATATATATAGATGAACGCTCGCCGTTGTACATAAGCTATATATTTTAATTTTGTGTAAATTTCTGTTTGTTAATTTTTGTGTGTGCAATAAAGAATAAGAAATGAACTATGAATCTATCGAAGTGAAACCGTAATATTGTGAAATGTATGCGATGGAAGTCAACTCGTGCGGTGTGAAGAACGGGGAGGGAAGGAGGGTTCCCCCTCGCCCCATGGTACCATTCTCATGAAAAGATAATGTACGAGTACCATTCCTGAGAAATACCGATTAATATTCCCTAACCTCAAAACACTTTACATTCCCCTAACCCCCCCCCCCCTTTCCCCTTTTCTGTCTGCAGGGCTTAAAGGAACCTAACTAACCTAACGTGGGGTGCCCCAAGTCCCGATTATGGAAGCAGAGATACTTCCGTCGCATGCATTTCACAATATTACGTTTTCACTTCGATAGATTACAATCTACCGAAAAATAATGCGTTATATTGTAAGCAGTATGTTCAGTTGACAATATTTAGAGAGTTTACAATCTCGATAGAGAGTTTACAATGTAACGTGTTTGACAATTTTACGGTGACATATACAACCTTATCACGAATCCATCAACCAAGCATTCTGTTCATCAAACTAAGTAACTTTACACAAAAATTAAGGCTGGGAACCAACTTTTTTTTGGGGTTAAACATTTTTAAATACTTTCCCAAGACAGGCTTGCCTCCTTCCCAAGCAAAGTTAAACGTCGTTAAACGTAACTGGCAAAATGTGGATGTATTACAGGTTCTGGCGCTAGCCTTTCTTCAATTACAAACATGATATTATGAGAATTGAAAACAAGTCTATCCAAGATAGGCGGTTTTATTTGTAAGACTTTACACATTCCCACGAGACGACGAAGCCTATTGCTTAATTACATCCGACGTAAAGGGAACTCAGCCCGCTACCAACCTAGCTGACTCGCATTTTCTTTCACCGCAATATAAGTACTCAGTTCTTGTGAAGAGTACACACGTATATATTGCTTGGGGATACATTACACGTGTATATTTGAAGGAGTTCATGGCTAAATAAAAGCAGTCACTCGATTCGATCTTCACTTGTCTAGGATGGCGCGTGGTTGGGTGCCCCGGATGTCATTTGATGACACTCGTACATACAGTACTTACGGGGTTATATCCGTGATTTTCTGTCGATTTTATGAACTCCCGATATTTCGACGCTGTTGCAAGCATCATGATCGCGGGAATACTGAAGAGATATACGGGTGGGATGATATTATTTATTATGAGCAGACAAATCTGTCTACCCTCTTTCTTAGTCAATTCAGTTCATTTCAGTTTTTTTTGTTCTTTCTTCATTACGCGCACTACTGGAACTCGATTGTAACTCACGACAAAACGCACTCACGGTTTTTCTTTATGATGGAAACGCATGTTGCGAGTATTTTTCATGAAAGTCTGACAGTCGTTTCAGGTAGTTAGTGACCTGAAACTCGTATTACCTAGAACTAACTAGGTTTTGGAGGTCAGTTAAGCAGTCGTTCCATGGTAAAAACTAGTTTTCAGCTGCATCCTGTTAGACGATTAACGCAGGTCAGCACCTTATAGGTATGCTTAACTGTTATTTACAGTCTGGTGGACCAATGAGGTACAAACATGCACAGTCACAAGCGATCAATTCAGTCACATCGACCGGATGCGAGTCGCACGGGAGCGGTCAATGTGGCTACACTTGGGAGAGGCCTATGTCCAGCAGTGGACGTCTTTCGGCTGAAATGATGATGATGATGATCGACTGGATTAATGCTCGTCGCATCTAGCAGATTCTTCCAACCTTCGCCAGGTCATCGGTCTAACTTATGAAGTCTTCACATGCTGCACCATCCGCTACACGGTCGAGTTTAAACAGAAACGAATTTGTCTTTGACTAGTTTATATTATACCCGTGACTTTGCCCGCATGAAGTTCGATAAATTGTTCCACGGGATCGTAGGTACTCGTATTCTGATTTTAATGTTCATTTTTAATTTTGATGGCAATTTATTTTAATTTTTTGGTACTATTGTTACTCTATTTTCCATATTTTTTTATTTATTTATTTACAATCGGGATAAAAAGTATTCTTTGTATTAACACAAATAATACTTTTATAGGTTATAAACTATCTGTGTGCTATGGTATCCTGCCTTTTCGCCGAAAATTGTTTGGCAGATTATCACTTGCCAACCAACGTTTCGCCGATGTTTCACTTTGACAACTAACGATTAGCAAATTTTTGTATGACAACGTTTCATTTTGTAGAATTTTTGTTAAGCTGATTATTATAAAGACACAATACGTTTGGGACATTTATCATTTGTCAAACATTTCACTAGGCCACACAACAATTAGACGAATTACGTTTTGTCAGTGTATCAGTTCCTTTTTCATACATTGATATAATGATAAAAAATAAACAGAGGAAAATATAATGACCACCAAAAATGACTTGGTGACTTTGTGAACATCTATCACCTAAAATATCAATTGATCACCGAATTTAGTAAATTGAGCACCAAATTTTAATGAGGTGTTTGACGACAAACTAGTTTTGCTAGTCCGACTTGGGGCACCCCAACACGGATAGAGGTTAGAAGGGTATGGCGGGGTCGAATGAGCGAGCGAAGCAAGCGAATAGACCCCGCCATACCCTTCGTTGTTATTTTTTTTAAAAACCATTCAGAAGTAGGAGCCCCGCGTAGCGGCCGGTTCTCTCTCGACTCGGATGCAAGAGCATAACAATTCAATTTTTGGTGGTCATTAAATAAAAAAAAAAAATTTGGTTCTAATTTCACGATAAAATAGTGGTTAATTTTGGTGATCATTTACTAATTTTTGGCAATCAAAAGTGATTTTTTGCCGTTACATTTTGCTAAATGAATATTACGCAAACTGAAACATTCTGCTACTTGAAAGTTGGCATTTTAAAAAGTGTCATTATGAAAAGCAGACCAAACGTACAGTTGGTTACTGTGATGTTGGGAAATAAAATAAAATTATATGATAAGTTGGGGCAAATGATCATTCGGCGAAATAAAATTCTGCGAAACGTTAGTTGGCAAGTGAAAATCTGGCAAACATTTTTCGGCGAAAAGGCAGAGAACCGTGTGCTATATATAGTTCATGCAAATCCGTTCCGTCGTTTTTGCGTGAAAGAGTAACAAACATCCATCCATATATCCATACTGTTTATAATATTAATTTGTAGGAAGTGGGAATAACACATCGAGTGAATTCATTCATAGTTACAATAATTTAAGTCCCACTTCAGTCAAACTGCATCAACTTCGCGCCTCCGACGCCGCGTTGGCGTAACTTGCGGTTAACTCATGCTCAGTTGAACTAAAGTAACTTCCATAGCGAATGGAAATGTTGGCAACTTGTCGGATGTTGCTGTACTCGTATGGTGTTGTACTCGTATGTTGTCAGTTTTATACGGTTTTACGACAAAACTTGGTTGATTTTCTGTATCTTTGCGACCAGAAAGTAAGAAAAGTAAGTATTGATCTACAAACAAAAACTGACGTCACACTTGATGTTTAGTTATTATCAGCACCTTTAATACATGTGCAATACAAGAGGCATTAATTCGTGCACAAGTAGCAGAATAGGAGGTGGAACATCGTTAGTGATGTGGCTCCGTAGTCACAATTTAGGTACTTGAAAAGCTTATACTGACGTCTAAATCAATGTGCATGTATACTACAATGTGAAACATTTGTGAACAATTTCAATGTGAACCATTCCAATGTTTTTTTTATTATTTATTTATTGAAAATTTGTATAATTATAACATATTAAAAGTCTGCCAAACTGCAAAACAGTTTGTCAACAGTTGTTCTCGTTTCACAATATCATTTTAACAAGTTTCGATTTTTATTACTAAGAAACGTACAAAAAGGAAGTGAGTTCACAGAAAGAAACACATTTTACACCTATACCCATTACATTTTACCCATACATACAAAATTAGCTATGGACACAATGAGAGGTAATGTATAAGAAATTCAAAAACAAATTCAAAGTGAATGATTACACTGTTCAAGAACACAATATTTATTCAACACAAGAATTCTAGTTGCACCTGTAATAACTATCATTACACAATAAAATCCGATAAAACAACAGGAAAACGAGTAGCAAAGGAAGGAATTCTGTTCTAAAACACAATAAACTTGCCGTGGGACATTACGTCGTAATGTCGTCAAGAATTTTCATTGCAAATGGAAACTTTTTGTTATTGGACATCTTCGTGTCAGTGTCAGTTTTAGGATAAACAGACGTGCCACAAATCTTGACGACGTAAATAGCGCCCTACTGCAGGTTCATAATTGGTTTACCGCTAATAATTTAGTACTAAATGGGAAAAAAACTAAGTGCATAAGATTTGCTTTACCAAATGTCAAAAGTAGTGATTGTGACATAGTATTGAATCAAGAGAAACTTGAATTTGTCAATAAAACGGTTTTCTTGGGAATTACGCTTGACCACAGGCTACAATGGGGTCCTCATTTAACATCTCTTGCAGGCCGGCTGAGCTCAGCAGCGTATGCTGTTAGAAAAATCCGTCAATTTACTGATGTTGATACGGCGAGGATAGTCTATTTTAGTTATTTTCATAGTATTATGTCATACGGTATTTTACTATGGGGACGTGCTGCAGACATCGAGTCTATTTTTATTCTGCAGAAAAGAGCCATCAGAGCCATATATGAATTACGTAGACGCGATTCTCTAAGAGAACTGTTTAAGGAAATTAATATCATGACAGTACCTTGTCAATACATCTATGAAAACATCATGTACGTTAGGAAAAATCTGCATTTATTCAGTAAAAGAGGTGACAGACACCACTATAATACTAGAAATAGGGACCAACTAGTTCAGCCAGGTTTCAGGCTTGCTAAAGTAGATTCATCTTTCATGGGGTACTGTTTAAAATGTTACAATAAAATACCTCCCCACATTCTACAACTGAATGAGACGAAATTTAAATCTTGTGTAAAACGCACACTATGTAGGCAAGCATATTATAAGCTGGGGGATTACATTGAGGATAAAAATGCTTGGCTAAATGCTGGTCCTGCTCCGCAACCATAGATGCAAACTTATTGGACAATTATTGTGGTAGCTGCAGAAGATTGTAAAAATATTCTTGCATTGTATAGATTCCATCTCTTAGTATTGTATAATTGCATAACACATGTGTGAGTACCATGTACCGTAAAGCTACCATTTGCATTTAGTTATGTTTCATTGACTTGAATATGCCTTGGTGGCTGAGAGAATGTCATGCTCGCTTAAATGTCTTGCTGATGGTGGCGGGTGGGTCGGGTCATTTAGTTCCCTTCAATATGGTTGAATTGAATGGCGCTGATTCATGCGTCATGTTCGTGAACGGGCGCTGTCAGTCGGGACTGGTCATCTCTTAGCTGCCGTGGATCATTTGAATTGCTTTATTTTTAATTGTTGATTTATTTATTTTTACTCTGGACGCTCTTATTGTGCACGTCTTTCTACATCGTTCTCACATATATGTATAATCTCAACATGAAAGATGTAACCAAGATTTTGTAACAACATTTTTGATTGAAAAGAGTGTCCATGGAGTTTCTTGCCCGTTTTTCTCCATAGAGATCTACGTTAGGGAATGGGCAACTACAGTACTTTCTCAAGTTATTATGCCTTGTGTCTGTGACTGTAGCTTCGCTTTATTTTTCGTTTTATCGACATTCAAAAGTGCCGTAATGGTCTAGTTGAAATAAATGATTTGAGTTTGAGTTTGAGTTGAGTTTGAGTTTATTCACTCGCCTGCTTTAAAGTAGGTGTTACGTGAGTAGTTGTAGAGGAGTGGCTAAATAATAGGTTACAGTCGTTCGGGTCGATCTTTTGGTTAAGCCGTGCTTGCCTAAGTTGGTCTGTCCTTCCATACCGAGCTCCGTGCCTCGGAAAGCATGTTCAGTTGTTGGTCCCAGCTGTCATTTGCAGATAGATCTTTGACAGTTGTTAATAATCGTTATAGATAGCCAGTGGCCTGAAAAAACTGACAACCAGTCTTACCAAGAAGTTTCTTATTACCCTGTACTA
Organism: Xestia ashworthii; assembly: GCA_950022955.1. NCBI lineage: Eukaryota > Metazoa > Arthropoda > Insecta > Lepidoptera > Noctuidae > Xestia > Xestia ashworthii. The sequence continues at coordinate 10,669,326 of OX465570.1, read as the reverse complement.
ACTGGGTAGTGGAGGTCAAATAAGCATTCGCTCCATTTGAAATACAAATATTCTGGAAGGAAGGGAAGCTGACCCAAGTATAGTTGGGAAAAAGCTATTAAGAATATGATGAAATTTTAGGAAGTCCCTCGTTGGTTAGCATGAGATCCTGGGTTTCTGTTCCCGGGTTGGACAAAATGGTATTGAGTTTTTCATCAGGAAGTTCTCAGTAACAGCCACGGAGTCTGGATCTGTACCCAGTTTATGGCAATAGGCTCAGCACCAATTATATGGGAGTTTAACATAACTGGCGAAATGTGGGCGCACCTCTGCCAAACCCGTCTGGGGTTGCAAACATAATGTTATGTGATTTATCGGAAGTAAAACTGGGGCCCAATTCTGTAAAATAACCAACTTGTCAATGGTGTGTCGGTAGTATGTCAGTAGTGTCTCGATAGGCTAATCATTGACATTTGGTATTGTACATTTTTTTATGGTCATTGACATTTTACGACTGTAGTGCCATTGAAACCCCAAGCTGTAATACATGGCATTTATTAAATAAAAATAAATGATAAAAATAAAACATCTTTATTTCAGACCTATAACAGTCCATACGTTGTTCGTAGTTAGTAACAGATAGTGCTTATAATTATGTTATGTTAGTGTTATAAGTATGTATTACTTAATCTAATTTAAACCTGTACTTATTTTGACGCAGTGTCTTTGGATGGGGCAGTCCACTCTGCCAACAAACATTTTCAGGATGCTATTCTGAGTGCTATGCCAGCGTTGCAGTAGTTATTACAAGGAAAAAAAAATATTGCTAAGTAAATATATTATCTTTTAGGAACAACCCGTATATTTTAAAACTTCCTCCACTACTTTTGTTTTTATGAACGGATTGGTCACCGAGTATCGCTCGCTGATATTATTTCGCCAAATACCTGTTGTAACTATTGTAGTTTGTTTCTTTATTTTTAACTAAGTACCTACTTATGTGGATCTAATTCTGAATTATGTAGTCGATGATCTTGGTGCATGGTAAAACTCTAATGAGTTTATGTTGGCACCAACTTAAATGTATAAAATGTATGTTTACTACTGAATAAATAAATAAATAAACGCCATAGAAAGACTATTGTAATAATTGGTATTCTGCTCCACTTTAATCTATCAATGTCATCATGATGGCCAAAGTTACGGTAGTCTGTAAATATTTTAAGTATATTTGACAGTTGTGTCTATCGAACTGCCACACTATCGACACACTACTGAGACACCGCTGAAACGCCATTGAAGATTTTGCAGAATACCAAATTTGCAACAGTGGCAACATAATGTCTGTAGTGTGTCGATAGAGTGTCAATGGCGTGTTGCTTAACGTTAAGTTACAGAATTGGCACCCAGGTGTACTCTCTGCTGTGCGAAATGCTTTCATTCGTAATTAGAATCTTTAAATGCGGTTTAAATGAAGGAGGTTTAATCAAAGAAGTTCCTCTGTTCTTGCTTTCACCACCCTCCTTTATATCGTGGTCTTTATTTAATAAGACCTCGCAGTGTTGACGTTGTTTACTTTAACATACTTACAGACAATCTTTCTTTTGTTTATGTGATTACTTACTGCCATAAACACACAGCGACATGTGAAGCTATATATTTCCAGTATAACAATACATGGCCTCGTTTTGAATTGATTTCTCGTACCATGAGAGATCCGTAGAAACTGGTTTTGTACAGCTTAATTTGTCAACGTGCGTATATTCTGATGTACGGTCGAACAAGCTATTTGGTTTACAGTATAACTCACAAATTACATTGTAAAATGTGAACCAAATGGCTTGTTCGACCGTACAAGCTATCTTACTGTATAGTTTAATCCCAATTTATTCAATCATTTCAGCTTAAACGAGTAACAAACGTAGACACACATTTCAACTTTCGCACTATGTCGTGACGACATTTAAGTTTTAGGTGTCGTGGACGATTTAGGACGACGCGATTACTGTCGTCAACGACTGTTGCCAACTAAAACGAACGATAAATCAGTCTTCACGACATAGTGGAAACTGGACTTTAGTGTCATTAGGTGGCAAAAAAGCCAGCTGGCAGCGACCTACACAGTAGGAACAAATTGAAACATAAGTCCTTAGTCCAAGCTATTACTAGGAAATCAGTAACACCCGGGCCTCGGTCGTAATAAAACAGTATTCAAGTGACGTTGAATGACGTTGATGTGTTGATGACGTGCTATTTCATTGTACTTGAGGTGTGAACGACATAATTATGTGATGATTTACGTACTCGTAGGTACTACCGTAGATCAAACCAGCTGAATGACATAATTATGGAACCTACATTAATTTCGACCTTAGTTTGATATTGTGTGTTTATAATGTGAACTGGGAGGATCCTATCAAACAGATTCCAATGGAGAATTTATTTTCACCTAAACACAAATCCATTTTAAACCTATGTGAATAACGTTATTTCTGACATGAGTCTCGTACTTTTTGGTGGTTTATCAATGTATTATTAATAAGACGATATCTCCGGATAAGCTCCCGCTTATCCGGAGATATCGCCTAAATCCCGAATCCTAAATCCTGCTACGATTAAGCTATCGGAAAATTCATATTTCAAATAACTTGGTACGCACAAAAACAGTCGAAAAAATACATACTTAATACAAGCCATGGTTATATCAGTAGCTACTCATGACCCAAAAATATCACCTTTCTTAATTACTAATAAAAAGCACATCCGTAATTCACTTTTAATGTGACTACTCTGTGATAGCCATGTCGAGGCGAAACAAAAGACAATGCAATAAAACCAACAAAAAAGAGTCGGCAGCGTATCGGGAATCAACATTGCTGGCTGATTTCATAAAACCACTATTGTGTGTCTAATACCCAGGCATTCTATTAACATTTTCCGTCATCAGGCAGTAAAATCTCTGCATATCATCTGATAAACAAAAACTTATCCCCAAGAGGAAAACCGCAGTTCCCTCAAAGTTTTACACCACTTCTAAGAGATAAATAAACACGCAGTCAACTGTTTATCGTATTTATAACAAACTACTGAACCAAGTAGAAAGTTTACATGAAAACTGTGTGATGTTAGTTTTACTGAAGAACTTGTCACTTGCCGCACGAGTGAGTAAAAGTTCTCGATAAAACTCGAGCAAATGTGTTGTTTCAAACGTCTCGGATACGTACAACTTGGAATTGAATTTAGAATGGATTATAGGGATGGCATTGGTGGACTAAGACACGTTAAAGTATGTAGGTACTTGAATTGTTGAAATTGAAACTGATTGATAAATTGAAGTAACAACATGAGAGCAGCGGTGGTCCAGAGGTGGCGGCCCCGACTTACGAACAATAAGTCGTGGGTCGGAACCCGGACAGGCGCATTATTTTGTGTAATTTATTTCATCACCACTGCTCTCAAAACGGTGAAGGCAAACATCGTGAGTAAACCGGCATCTGACATCTACCAATCCGCACTGGGTCCGCGTGGTGGATATATAGCCCATACGCAAAATACGCGCTTTGACGTGGAGTTGCGGACACCAGCCCGTTAGACAATACAAAGTAACATCATACATCACGACGCGTTAGTTTAGTTAATACACCTCTGGATACCTTATATGCACCCAAACACGAGTCATATGTTAAAGTCCCATGTAAAAGGAGCCTATTGCCATCAACCGGGCACAAATCCAGACTCCGAGGTTGCTATTGAGGTTTTTTTTGCGTGACTCGGAAATCGAAGCCTTCTGCAAAGTAAAGTAAGGTATAATTGACAAAATCATCCTAAAAATATTCCCACTGCCTACGCAGTCCTCCTCTTTGTAAGCTAAGAATGGGTCGTAATCCAGTCCATACGGGTCTAGTGTGGTTTGGTAGAAGTCACAATCATGTTGTCGAACTTTTGGAAGACGTCTGGTCTCCCAAAAGTTCGACGACATGATTGTGACTTAGTGATTGTGTAAGGATATGCCTGTTTCTTCACACAATATTAGTCTTCGCTTTGGTTCACCCTGGGCCACTGCTAACAGGTGTTGTTGTCATACCTTTTGGATGGCTGTTGATGCACATGAAGCCTTGAGAGATCACGATTTGACAAGAACTGAACTTCAAATAGAAGGTCTGAAGACTAAATAGGCTGAAGGTATAGACTAAAGGTCTGAAGACTAATAGGCTGTAACAAACTGGATACTCGTGACGGAAAACCTGGCGTTATGGGGCAACTTAGGATATAACTGTATACAGCAGTATGTGTGAGTGACTTTATTGAGAAAACCACAAATTACACAATTTTACATTTACAGGACTTATAGGATAATATTATCTTTCTTTGTTGTTTTTTTTTGTTTTCTTCTTTAAGTGTAATGAAAAACCGTGAAAGTATAAAACAGTGATACAATTTTATCCCAGCCTTAGAATCCAAGATATAAAAAAAACCTTTAAAACACCTAAATTAATGCAAGAAATAAGAAAGTAATAAAATTAGAAAAGATCAAATACGGATTAATCAGTGTAGCAAATAGTTTTAGAAATAAACACAATCGTTTTTAAATGAAACATAACGAACTGCCAACATTCAATTTTGATCGAATCAGAGTAATAATTTGTCAATCCAGCAAACTAAAGGGCTTTTAATCAAGCTCAGCCAATTAATTGAATATTCAATGGTCAATTTAAAGACAAACAAACATGATTTTATCTGCTGATTGGCCAACATTGGCTCAAATGTTTTGTTGGTGATATCTGTGTTTGAATTTCAAAAAATCATCAGTTTGTTTTTTAGGCCTGCGTAACTATAACAGCAGCTTAAAATTGATAGCTTCATTAAAAATCTCAGCCTTTAACGAACTTAAATAATACCAGATACTCGGATCAATCTTCAGGTTAAGTTATGCTTGTCTGGGTTGGTCTGTGGATGGGTCACCATTTCACACCGAGTGTCCTCCGTGCCACTAAAACACGTTAAGCCGTTGGTCCAGGCTGTCAATTATAGATCTATGACAATCGTTACAGGTAGTCTTTGACACAATCACTCTTACCAAGGGGTATCGTATCAACCGGTACTAACTGGGCTGTGGAGGTCAGATAGGTAGTGGCTTCATGTAAAATGCTGGTATTTAGCTGCATCCGGTAAGACTGGAAGTCAAACACAACATAATTGGGAAAAGGCTAGGCAGATGATGATGATGAATATCAGCCGATAAGGTTCCCACTGCTGGGACACATTCTGTGAGTGAACCGTTATCCACCACGTCGTTGGCTCAATGCAGGTTTTTCTATATCACATGTCTTCTATCACAAGGACATGCCTATTCCCTCATGATGTTTTCCTTCACCAACAAATGTTTAAGTACAATTTTCAACAAGTCTTTTGTATTAATGCTGTTTTAGCGATTCCCATCCGGTTTTGTCCTCAAAATCATTTTTGATAAGCAATTCAATGTTTCTGGCATCTCTTAACGCTGTGAAACAGTAAGTATTTTTTCACGACTATAACATTCGATAAAACCCGTAGCCAATCAATACCAATTTGAGAACTTTAAGTCCTAAAGCAACATGAATAAACACAGTCCTAAGATAACCAAAGCTTGAGGAGCCTCTTGTATTTCCAACCAACTTGCTTTCTCTACTAACATACCCTGATATCTATTCGCTCCAATCACTTTAGTAAGCCCACAAGTGCCTACAGTCTACCATCGGCATATCTTTGTCTTGCGTCTTGCACAAAGCAAGTCTGATTGGGACCTCCTTCAATACACATGCAAATATTTATCTACGGTCTATAGTGTGGCCAACCACACGACACTTGAAGTAGGAAATTTGCTCTTATTGCTACGGAAAAAAGACTATGTAAAAGAGAAATTACCTTGCATGTGATGTTGACCGCACGTGACCAGAATAGCGATGTGGTAGGTCAATGTATGTTGCTTATTTTCAGCTTTTGTGCGATGTGAATAATAATTAGGCTTGATTGAAAATACACAAAACAAAAGAAGACATAAAGGGTGTAAAACACCTCTTAACGAAGCCGAAAGGCACTTACTCTCCTTGTCATTCTGATCATTTTTTTGTTCTAGTTACTTTTTTTAAGTAAAAGTTTTTCTTGTAACATTTTTACTTTAAATACCTCCACGAATCCCGTACTATTCAATCCAGCCATCAGCACAATGTTTTGAGTGCGTTACATTGAGTTATACCACAAAACGTGTTTTTTTTACCCCAAAAAAAAAACAGTTGTTTCCCCGCAATGATTTTTGCGTAAAGTTACTTAGTTTGATGTACAGAATGCTTGGTTGACGGGATCGTGATGAGGTGGTTTACACCCTGTATTCTTTTTTGTTCTTTTGCCATCTATGCTCGGGGCTGGAGTCAAGATTAGTGAATCAGTAAATATATTAGAGGGGCTGATGATCCAAGGTTTGAATCACGAATGTTTCTTTATTCATAGAACACGAACACAATAACAAACGGTTCAATGAATCTGAAATTTCAAATTAACTTTGTGTGTTTTGTCAATGTTAAATTTAAAAATGTATTAGAATTTTAGCTAGACGGTATGCAGTTATTTGTTATCCACTTAGCAATGTCGAATTTGGGTATTTATTTATTTTAGAAAACGTAACATAACATTCTGGCATAAATCCACATTATTGCACAGTAAAGTGCAAATAAATTGTTTCAATTTGCACAATTACTAAGCTGGCTTGGTTGATGCAAATTAAACAATAGGGTTTTCTGATCGCTCACTAATATGTATATTTAAAGCCAATACAATTACCAACATATAATTATGTGCTAAGTAGGTATATCAATTTGTGCTTATCTGTTATCGTGTTACGGTCACATCACATGACCGTAACACGATAACAGTGGAATGAAGAAAATGTTGAGTCTGGAATGTACATGGATAGAAGACTATAGAGGAAGACTAAATAAACGATGAATGGACTGTGTGAAGGATGTGAATCATTCCCTCTATTTCGATTCCCTTAATAAAGGGCTTATTAAATTAGAAGATTTATCGGGCCCTGCGTGCAGGGAAAGGGAAGTGTAATAAGAGATCGGGTGGTCGAGTGGTCCCGACCGCTCTACTTCCCTGCCGCGCTGCCGATCGTGCCCGACAAATCGTGTAATGAGCCCTTTGCGTCGACTCGTGAAACAATGACATCTGTTTTAAAAAGTTTACGCTTGACCCCGAGGTTGCGTTATGGCTAGAAAGGAGGTGATTGCCGAGATGACGGGTAATAGAGGAGTATGGAAGATGAAGACATGAAGGGTACAGGGGCAAAACAAGAAATGTCACAAAAACAAAAAGTTGTTTATTTTACATTTTTATTTTTCAAAGTTAACAACTTTCTTTGGTATTACTTAAACTTGTTAACTGCTACTAAGAACTTAAGTATACCTTTTAAAGTCTTAATTTTAGAAACAATAAATACTTTTATGAAAATAAAAGTTTGAAAATGATAAAAAAATTAATTAGAACATACAAAAACTGGAAATGTCCAGTACGTCCCATACAAAAATTGATAAACCTCTTACCAAGTAGTTCTTGTTCTGTCCACCTGCTAAATCAGAAAATATTTCTAAATGCTTTACATGACTATTCAGGCGGTTTGTTAAATATATTGAAACTGAAACAAACATAAAAACAAATTGACTGCTAAATTTTTTGAACGTAAATGGGACATACCTTCTTACGTTCCGTTACAACATGGACTTTCCCTGTTTTGTTCCTGCACACAATTTTAAATTCTAGTATTACATCTGACTATGCTTGTTTTTACGATTTTTGTATAATGCCAATGAAAATAAGCGGAAAAATGAGAATGTTGCCATCAAAAATTTACTTTTGGATTTTTTGTGTTTTGCCCCTGTACTCTTCACATGCAGCGCCGACCACTAATGAATTAACTTTTGGATTTTTTGTGTTTTGTCCCTGTACTCTTCACATGCAGCGCCGACCACTAATGAATTAACTTTTGGATTTTATGTGTTTTGCCCCTGTACTCTTCACATGCAGCGCCGACCACTAATGAATTAACTTTTGGATTTTTTGTGTTTTGCCCTTGTACTCTTCACATGCAGCGCCGACCACTAATGAATTAACTTTTGGATTTTTTGTGTTTTGCCCCTGTACTCTTCACTACTGAATTGGTATAAGGGCAGAAGAATGATGATGAGGTGAAGAGATGTCTGTATCGACTTGAAGACAAACACACAATGATAAGATAAGATAAGATAATTTTCATCATCATCATCACCACCCATCATTATCTTCCACCTAACTTATTTTAACTAGGTTGCTATGAGCTTCCATTCCAGTAAGATGCAGCTAGAAAACAGTATTTTATAAGGACTTACTGCCTATCTGGCCAGAAAATTACGTTCATCAAAGACGTCCACTGCTGGACATAACCCTCCCTCAAGTGTCGCCACATTGACCGGTCCCGTGCGATTCGCATCCAACGGATTTCCGCAACCTTCACCAGGTCATCAGTTTACCTAGTGGGAGGTCTTCCAACGCATCGTCTTCCGGTCCGCGGTCGCCACTCCAGAACTTTTTGGCCCCATCAGCAATCCGTTCTGCTAAAATTATGTTATTTTATGTTATTAATATGTTATAACCTAGTATGTTACTCTGTTATATATGTTACGTACCCTCTGTTTGTATGTAATATCTAGAAATGGTTGTCTATTATTAACAACTTCAAAATTTAATTTTTAATCCTGTATATTATTGTGCCCTAACAAGGTCCATAATTATACTTAGCTGTAAGCCTATTGTAACATGTTTTTAAAGTTATGGTACCCAAAATGTAATGAATATAATTATATGACTACGAATAAAATGCGAAAAAATAATTATGCCAAAGGAAAATAGGTTTTCACAGATAACTAACAACTGGCGATCTTTTCAGTTCCATTTAATATTAACCGGGATCACTTCACGTCTCTGGCAGCAAAAAGTTCAAGCTCCATAACAATTTTTAAAAGCTATTTCTTGCTCTCTCCAATCAACTAAGCTAAGTGCATCGAAATGACTGCCAGAGGGCAATCGCTCAATAATCTTTAGGGCTAGCCCGCACTGGCGACTTTTGACCGACTGATATTTCAACTATTAAGTCGTGTTCTCCAATTAAGCTTGCTATTAAATGATTTTTGTATTGAACCTGCCTAAAAAACGCAGGTGATGAATATTATTCATCACCTTATAAGGACTTGGATGTGCAATACCCAGGTTTGATGTCGCAGTCTCTTTACTGTACACTACTCGTATTATACACGAGACATCGACGAACAAACTCTTCCAATGAATTCAGCACATCATTCTAGACACCTTCTTTTTTTTAGGATGGGCAATCATCAAATAACGCCTCCCGCTTTAAAGGAGTGTCAGATATTACTGACAAAAACCCATCCGTGTTCCTTCTTAGCACTTTATGCCCGGGCCACGGTATGTCTTTCGAGCAGTCCCGCAGCCCCGAGTATTCTAGACACCTGTCCTCCTCTTTGGAGGGTCTAGAGTCAAGTCCTGAATCCATGGTAACAGGATGCGCATCATACCCCGTGTGAAGCTTCTTTTTAAAGCTTGAGTCACGCTAGACGGTGTTGGGTCCGAGCTAAGTGTTATATGGCCAACACTCACGCTTCCAAGCCGCTACTTGACAAGTTTTTTTTATTCCTGACACGTACACCGCACGACTGCACGGCGTACTGCCAGAAAATCTGTCCCAACTCCTCTGCCCAACCGTGTGAACAAGCTGTGTCTTGCAAGAATCGCCATAAAATACTTTTGAAGTTAGTAAACATCTAGCAAATTAATATCACAAATGATGCATAATGTAAATAAAATAGAGAGAAAATACCTAGTTTTAATAAATAACTAGGCCAACAAAAAGCCCCGCATCTTATGTTTTGTTCTGCAGCTAATTAGACGATGACATAACAATATTACTTTGTGAACATTTTAACCTCGCCTTAACGAACAGCGTCAGACCCTTGTCATCGTTTAAGAAAACTGGAACAACATTATCGAGAAAACAGGAAGGAGGCATAATGTAATGTAATTATTGTGTCTTCGGTGTGAAATATAAAATAAATCAGCAGTTCCATACATTTTGTCGAGTTAATGCAATCATATTGTCGGGAACAGCAGATAGGGCACACCACGATAGTGGCGATAAGTCCCTTCTTTGAGGAGTTGCTTGAGAGGCGCCGCGGCGTCGTCACCTTCCACCTGATGCATGTCCTCACCGGACACGGATGTTACGGGAGGTTCCAGCATCGAATCGGGCGGGAGGAAACGCCGGGGCGTTTTCATTGCGAGGATCGACCGGAGGACACGGTGGAGCACACGGTGGAGGTTTGCCCCGCGTGGTCGGAGCACCTCCGTGTCCTCGTAGTGGCGATCGGAGTGGCCTGGTTTAATCCATGGTCCAGAGCGAGACGGAATGGGAAGCCGTCACCTCCTTCTGCGAAGCAGTCATGCTAGCGAAGGAGGTGACGGAACGTGAGAGGGAGAGAACCTCTCGCCCCAGCCACCGCGGGAGGCGCACCGGGCGTCGGGGGCCATGTGGTGGCCTCCGGCCACCGTAGGTGCGAGCCTGTGGGCGGTGAGCTATGGCCTAGCTCGCCGTCCGTCCGTCTTATGACGACAGGCCGTGTCGACATCGCGCGAGTGTTCCACGCGCGTCTCAAAGAGATGTCAGCATATTGAAGAGGCCTGCAAGGGCTGAAGCCTGCCGGGGCTGCGGGACTGTTCGAAAGAGATACCGTGGCCCCGGAACATAAAGGGTGACGAAGGAACATTCTTTTATTAAAAAAAAAATAGAACCGACTTCAAAAAAGTGAAAAATAACTTTAGCTTCAGAAGTCGGTGACCATTATTTGATTGATTTATAAAGTTTTTTTGTCACCGACTTCTGAAGCTAAAGTTATTTTTCACTTTTTTGAAGTCGGGTCTATTTTTTTGCAAAAAAGTTTTTATTTTTCACTTTTTAGTGGTTCACTTGTGCTTACCCCTACACAGCGTACCGGTGCGGTGGCGTGATGTTATGTTATGAACTGGTGTAAACAAAAGACAGACAATAGATTTCAGCAATCCCAGTCCATTTGCTATCATTTATTGAGGAGTTCCGTTCCATATCTCTGAAGTTCGTGATCAGATCATGACAATATTTCTATGGGACCAACTTGGAAGTATACCCTTTCAAAGAAAAAAGAATTTTTCAAATCGGTTCAGGCGTCTTCGAGTAATCGGTGAACATACATAAAAAAAAAATACATACAGTCGAATAGAGAACCTCCTCCTTTTTGGAAGTCGGTTAAAAAGGGTTTGTTCCCATAGTAAAAGTGGGTCATAACGATGAGTACAATGACCGGTCGGAGTTTATGGATATCGTCCGAAAACACGGTGTTTAATAAAAAGGTCGTCTTAAAATGTCTGTCAGAAAATATGTTTTTTTAAATACTTTAACAACAACATAATAATTTATGTAAGAATTGCTGCTGTACACAAAAACATATTTTTGGTTAGGTTTGCCTATTCTTTTCTGTATTAAATTTTAATCTTGCATACCTTTTATGTAATGATGTTGTTATAAAATGTGTTTTAAATTAACGTTATTCCATTTCTTTGATATTTTAATAATCTGTAGTTTCAACAATGAAATAAACGCGTTCAGTTCATCTAAGACAGGTTTCAGCTCATACTAGCTTATACCGGTGCTCAAACCGGCGAGCGGCGTGCTTAAAAACGAGCTTATTCGTACCGTAATTTATTATAATTGTTACGGAATATTGGTATAGACAACACTTGAATGCAGTTTAATTGTGCTGATATTTCATTGGTTAAAATATCAAAAAATATCCAAGCGACAAAAAAAAAATCACCACTAGTCGCGTCTTTAAACCGCTTCAGTCGATCACATGCCTCGTTCCAACTTATTTCTTTTAATAACCAGCTACTCGACGACGGCATCCAGTAATTAAAATGCTAGCATTCCAGTACTAGCTTCGTATAATTTCCTGCTACAGAATTACTAGGTCCGTATTGCACGGAATAAACATTAAACATGGGACTTTATGCGAGTTTGTGTTTGCGTGTAACGTTTTATGGGGCAGTGACATGTTTTTTATGAGAGTTCGTATGGATGGAGCTTCATTTAAAAGTAATAATGGTATTTTTAAAGCGGATTTGTTGAAAACTTTTATGTGGAGTAACTTTGTAGTGAATATTACAAATGTTAAATAGAGGGGAAAGTAAACAACCGTGCAGGTTGGTTTTCTGTTGATTTTATTTATTTAATATAAGTGAGTAACAATTGAATAAGCGACACAGAGCCAATTACAGGTTCTTACGAGTAGACACTTAGATCACTAAATAGCAAGCAAGATAATACTACAAATAAAATGAAATAAAAATAAGCAATAAGCATTAAATACACTCAGACACTAGGTTAATAATTGTTGACATGGGGAAAAAATAAGATAAATAAGATTAAGCACTACGAACTTTTAAAAAAGTTTTTCAATTATATGAAGCATTTAAGGCGATTGCTTCTTAAGATAATACCTTCCATTGTATTCTTTTGTTACTAAAATATTATGTATTGCTTCGTTGGTCTAGTGGTCGCAAGCACGACAGCTGAGCAAGAGGTCCTGGGTTTGATTCCCGTGTCGGGCAAAGAGTCACTGGGTTCTCCATCAGGAATTTATCAGTGGCAGACGCGGAGTCTTTGTTTGTGCTCGGTTGATTGTAATAGGCTCGCCCCATAGTAGGTATATGGGATTTAAACTTAACTGGCGAAATGTGGGTGTCCTGTTAGGCACACTTTTGCCCTGTAGCGGCGATCGGATGCGGCGACCTCTCGCGTCCGGCCCTGGTTCAATCCATGGTCCGGAGCGAGACGGAATGGGAAGCCGTCACCTCCTTCTGCGAAGCAGTCATGCTAGCGAAGGAGATGGCGGTACGCGAGAGGGAGAGCCTCTCGCCCTAGCCGCCGCGGGAGACGCACCGGGCGGCGGGGGCCACGTGGTGGCTACCGGCCACCGTAGACGCGGGCCTGTGGACGGTTAGCTATGGGCTAGCTCTCCGTCCGTTCGTCTTATGACGACAGGCCGTATCGACGGCGCGTTCGTGTTCCATTTAATTCAATTGACCTAATTCTGAGAGAATAAAGAAATATTAAAAAAAAAGGTTTTACTTATGTCCTGTTTTACTTGCAATAAGATTTACTGGCAAAAACTATTGTTATCCCGCGTATGCGAAAATTAAATTGGACGACAACCATTTGTGTTTGGTTGATTACCGCACCACGCACGTGATAACTTGACCTATTAATAAATAGACAGGGCAACATTTTTAATGAAGATTTTTTGACAAATGTGACCTAGGTATTGATTCTGGTCGTGACTCTGATCAAACTATTTTGAGGTTTTGCGCATTTAACGTTACACATTGTATATTATGATATAGATTAGTTTGGATTACTCTAATCCACACTCTAAAACTTATGCTTTCGGAGAATTAGAAATATTATAGACTAGCGGACGTCACGCGGTTTCACCCACGTAGTTCCCGTTCCCGTGGGAGTACGGAGATAAAATATAGCGTATGTTACTCAGAGTGAATATAGCTTTACAATTGTTAAAGAATTTTTGAAATCAGCAAAGCAATTTTTCGGTTTATTTATTACAAACATACACACACACAGTAAACTACAATATTTATAATATTAGTGTATAAGTGTAGATGGTATTTCTTACAAGCAAAGCTTATATATCGTTTATTTGTTAAAGCTGGCATATTAATCCTCATATTTTATTCCATTAGAGATATAAGAGATAAAAGCATAGGCGATACAAAGGAACTGGAGCTGTGGTTCTGTGTATTAGACCGTGATGTTATAAGCCTGATGGTTGGCTAGCTCGGTGGACATTTACAGTAATAAATCGTACACGTGACTATTATGAATGGAGTTTCTCTTAAATGTGTTGATAAATAGTTCACCTCAATAATCGGGGTACTCCTCAGAGCGCACCTATTTCTAAGCGCACCCATCTAAGCGCAACTAAATCATTCCTCAGAGCGCAACCATACATGATAAACAAATAGAGAGGGGTAAGATAAATTCATTCATTATATCGATAGACAGTTTTAAATCAACTTTCCTAACTGTTAATATATTAAAACGGCCTTCCAGGCAAACAGATATTTACTGGAACTAAGTGTGCAAGCAACTTTTGGTCAGTAATGTACAGAAGTACTAGGCTATCAGGAATTGAAGATGGTATTTCAATCACATGTTTGCTCTGAGATAATATTAAACAGTAAGTACCTACCTACTTGGATACCCGGAATATAAAAAATATATAAAAAACTACTTCTTGAACTTCTGCTAGCCTAGTACCTACATTTTGAGGGCTATCAATGTATTATTTAAAATACGGATCACCGGATGAGCAAAATAACTTTACAAATTAAAAGTCGTATTTCGTTTTTAGTGTGACTGTATTCTGTGACAGCCATGTCGAGTCGACGTTAAGGGCCTCGACGCAGAGAGGGAATGATTCTTTAAAACTGTCTATCGATATAATGAATGAACCCTTCTCTATTTGTAATCATGGTTGCGCTCCGAGGAATGAATTAGTTGCGCTTAGATGGTTGCGCTTAGAAATAGGTGCGCTCTGAAGAATACCTTCAATAATTGAGTGGTTTCTGCTATTATAAATTGAAATGGTGTCATAGTTTGAAATAAATTACAGCTTTGAAACGCAATTAAAAGTGTCGTTAAATGACGATTGTGCGATTTGATAAAAGATTGATCTTAAATTATTCTGGTAAATCGATTTTGCATCTTGCGGGATTGTAAGGTATTTACTGACTGTACCTTAAATTTTTAGAAAGGTTTTTTTTTTTAAATTAAAGTAATACCGTATCTTCATAATAAACATCATTTTTTTTACATTTCTTACAGATGCTACATCATACGATCGAGTTGGATTCATTTAGCGCAGTTCAGGTGTCACAATCCCAAGGCAAATCAGATCAACCCCAAATTATCTGTGTATTTAAACTAGAAAGTGAGACAACAGAAGGTACTATTAATTCTTGCACTCAATTAGTTAATAAAAAAGGGCCTCAGCAGAACACCTTAAAATTATTCCACCAAAATATCCAAGGAATGTCTTGTAAATTATTAGAAATTGAATTGTTTTTAGAAAAAAGTAAGTTTGACATCATTTGTTTTATTGAACATTGGCTAAAGGATTACAAATGCTTATTAATTATGAGAAATACATGGTGGGTAGCTGCTTTAACCGTAAAACTATGCTTCGTGGAGGTTCCCTAATATTAATAAAAAATAGTTTTAAATATAAGCAACGTAATGACATAGTAGGTCTCTCGGTTGAACATTGCGTCGAACTGTCCTGTGTTGAGCTAGATAAGCATGTAGTTGTGTGTGTGTACAGACCCCCAAACTATCAAAACTTTTCCATATTTGAATCAATAATGGAAGATGTCCTGGCAAAACTTGCAGCCAGTAATAAATCTACAATAATTTGTGGTGATTTCAATATCAATATTTTAGAAGAACATTCAAATAGTGGTCGGTTATTAAATCTTTTTAAGTCATTTGACCTGACTAACGTTTTTATTGAACCTACTAGAATCACAACATCTTCTGCTACTTGTATAGATAATGTTTTCTGCGATTGTGATTACTTAGATAAAGCCATAGTAAATTGTTTGCCGTCTGACCATAGCGGACAAACTGTAACTTATAGGTGTAATACACCATTGCAAAAAGTACAGATTCAATTTAGACCTATAACTTCTAGCAAATTAAATAGGTTTAATATTTCCCTACAGAACAAGTTAAGTGTTATGAGCCATGACGATATTAATATAAATCAATTTTATAACCGTTTCTTTTCAATAGTTCACACGGAATTCAACAAAACTTTTGAAAAAAAGACAAAAAGTATTTGCCCTAAATTCATATTTAGCGATTGGGCAACTAGAGGCATCAGAAAAAGTAGGGAAAGACTATTTGAGCTTTATGGCCTTAAGCCTTTTATTAACACTGAAACTTTTAACAAGTATGTTGCTAAGTATTCAAAAATTTTTAGAAATACATGCAAGGTTGCTAAAGCCCTGCACATTAGCAACAAGATCAAAACAGCAGAAAATAAAATAAAGACAGTTTGGAAAGTCATAAATAACGAAACTAACAGGAAGAAAATACGTAACACTAGCTACACATTAGATACAGCAAGTGGTCCTAAAAGCTCTAATCAGGAAGTAGCTCAAGAATTTGTAAATTTCTTTACAGAAATACCATTAAAAACTACGGAGGCTCTAAATTCCTCTCCTGAAGTCTCGATGGGTTTATTAAAGGCGAATGTGTCTGGCTGCCTGGCTGAATTTAAATTTAAACACATTAACCCTATGGTAGTTATTAAAGCTTTCCGGCAAATAAAAATCAAACTGACCGAAGATCTATGGGGAATGTCTATCAAAGTTTGTACATCCATACTTGAGACAATAGCCCCATACTTAGCTTTAATTTTTAATCTATGTGTAGACCAAGGAGTTTTCCCTGATTTAATGAAATACAGTAAAGTCATACCTGTTTTCAAATCCGGGGACAGTAAAGATACTAACAATGACAGACCTGTATCCGTGTTGCCAGTTTTTAGCAAGGTTTTTGAAAAAGTAATGCTTGATCAAATAATCTATCATTTTAACACCAACAGAATCTTACATGATCAACAGTATGGTTTCACCAAGGGACGTTGTACAACTGACGCCGGTGTAACCTTATTAAAGCACATATTTACTGCGTGGGAAGAGTCCCAAGATGCCATAGGAATTTTTTGTGACCTTTCCAAAGCGTTTGATTGCGTAAATCACGACACATTACTTTTGAAACTTGAGCATTACGGACTGGGTAAACTTGCACTTAGTTTGGTAAAATCATATTTGAATAATAGACAACAACATGTTCAGATAAATGGTGTTAATTCACAGGGTTTAAAAATAAAAATGGGGGTTCCACAAGGCTCTATATTGGGTCCTTTCCTCTTTCTAGTATATATAAATGATCTACCCTATTTATTGAAAAACCAACCTCAAAATATGGTGTTATTTGCTGATGACACTTCCTTAATTTTTAAGATAAACAGACGGGCACAAAATTTAGATGACGTGAATAATGCCCTACTTCAGGTCCAAAATTGGTTCACAGCTAACAATTTGGTATTAAATGAAAAAAAAACCAAATGCATAAGATTTGCTTTACCGAATGTTAAGGGTAGTGATTGTGATATATTATTGAATAATGAGAAACTTGAATTCGTAGATAAAATGGTTTTCCTGGGGCTTACGCTTGATTCAAGGCTACAATGGGGTTCTCATTTAACATGTCTTGCGGGGCGGCTAAGTTCAGCAGCATATGCCATTAGAAAAATCCGTCAATTTACTGATGTAGATACCGCTAGACTGGTCTATTTTAGTTACTTCCATAGTATAATGTCTTACGGTATTTTGCTATGGGGACGGGCTGCAGATATTGAGTCTATATTTATTCTGCAGAAAAGAGCCATCAGAGCTATATATGATCTTCGTAGGCGCGATTCTCTAAGGGAACTGTTTAAGGATATTGGCATTATGACGGTACATTGTCAATACATTTACGAAAACATAATGTACGTTAGAAAAAATTTGCATCTTTTTGGTAAAAGAGGTGACAGACATAATTACAGTACTAGAAATAGGGACCAATTAGTTCAGCCAGGCTTTAGACTCGCTAAAGTAGACTCATCTTTCATGGGGTACTGTTTGAGATGCTATAATAAAATTCCACAAAGTATTCTTGAACTGAATGAGACGAAATTTAAAACATGCATTAAACGCACACTATGTAAACAAGCATATTACAAGTTGAGCGATTATTTGTTATTTATTTATTTATTTATTTATTTATTTATTTCAACTTACAACTATCATTACAGGTAATCTTAAACCTAATTCGAAAGTGTGGCTATAACTATAACTTGACAACTAAAACTACTTAAATTTAAAGTGATACATATGAAACTAAGTTTAACAATACTTTTGCGAATTCACTCAAAGTGCACGAAAAAATATCGATTCGCTCGTGAACCTCGTTTACTACCCGGATCGTTCGGGTGAGAGGGGTCTTAGCCAGGAGATTGGTTCTGGCTACCGGCACAGCTAGCAGTGGTGGGCGCCGCCGCCTCCACACGTATTGATCCGGCACGCACAGTTTCAAGTGCCCCAGCACTCTCGGGTTATGAGCTGCACCACGTAACAATTTAACTGCATACGCGGCGAGGCAGAATTCCCGACGTACCCTGAGCTCATTATACCCCACCATACCCAGTACAAAGAGTGTAGGGTACATTAATGGGTAGAATGGATATACCCCATATAGTTTAAAATACAAAAATCTAGTGAATTTATTTTGGACTCTCTCTAACATAGCACTGTATTTTGTTTCATGGGGGGCCCAAATGACTGCACTGTGCTCAAGATGACTCCTGACTAGAGCGTCATATAACACCTTGAGTGTGGTAATATTTGTAAACCCCTGTGATTGCCTCAGTACAAAACCTAGGTTCCTGTACGCCTTCTTGCATATCTTTATTACATGCTCCCGAAAAGTGAGGTCCGGAGTGAGAATAACCCCTAGATCCCGTACTTGTGAAACCCGCTCCATCGGTGCTGCTTCCACTTTGTACTCGTAGCATAGTGGGGTCCGCGCCCGAGTGAACGTCATTACCGAGCATTTGTCCACATTGAAGTAGAGTTTATTCCTCTGGCTCCACTCTACCACTCTGTTTATGTCCTCCTGCAAACGTTCGCAATCCGACAATCCGATGCTTGGCTTAATGCTGGTCCTGCTCCACATGGACAGGGGCGCAAAAATTGATAGCATTAAATGGTATAGTTGGAGCTGCTGAAGATTGTACTTAACTATCTTTGCATTGTATAGATTCAATGTTAGTATTATATAATCGCATAGCCCATATTGTGTGAGTACTATGTGCTAGTAAGCTATCATTCACTGGAAACCTACGGCAGTTCTTGACTTGAATGTGCCCTGGAGGTTGAGAGTATGTCATGCTCACTCAAATGTCTCGCTGATGGTGGCGCGTGTGTCGGACCATTTAGTTCCCTTCAAAATGGTTGAGCTGAATGGTGCTGATCCATGCGTCATGTGCGTGAACGGGCGCTGTCAGTTGTGACTGGTCATCTCTTAGTCGCCATGGTTTATTTGAATTAATTATTTTGTTTTTGAGTTATATTTTGTTTTGGTTTTGCTATGGACACTTTTAACGTGCACATCTTGCTACATTGTTCTCACATAATATACCATCTCAACATGAATGATGTAACCAAGATTTTGTAACAATATTTTGATTTAAAAGAGTGTCCATGGAGTTTCTTGCCCGTTCTTCTCCATAGAGATCTACGCTAGGGAATGGGCAACTACAGTACTTTCACAGTTTTTATGTCTTGTGACTGGGACTGTAGCTACATTAAATGTTCATTTTTGTTTCAACAATTCAAAAGTGCCTGTAACTGGCCTACTTGAAATAAATACTTTGATTTTGATTTTGATTTAGTACACCTTACACTGCAGAAAGCCTCAGTTAATATTGCTGAAAAAAAATAGATTTTCATAAAGTAACCGAGAATTTGATTAGTAGAAAATATTACCTATAGGTATTATAATATATTGCCAACATCAACATACCAAAAGACAAACACAAATCCTCGAAGGTCACGCACATAATCAGGCTCGGACGTGTCCAAACGGCAATCTATTCATGCAAATTCAATACATACGTGTATTAGCAGATGCTAACTAAACATAGCGTACATGTACCTAAGCTTAGGAGCTATTGTATTTCAGAATGCATCATCAGACCGACGCGGCGCGCGGCGCCATGTTAACTCGACTAATCTAGGTAGCTGAGGTTAGTAACTGAGTTAGTCTTTTTTCAGCTTTCAATATGGATTCGTAATATTACTGGCCGGAATGAGTGCAGAGAATGATCATAGAAATCGATTGTGTTTTGTTTTTATTCAGAAACAGAATGATGCGCCGTATTGCACACTTTATACCGTTAATAAGTATGCCACCAATAGCTGCAACCCAATATTAACCATATTTATAATGCGAGAATAAAAATCAAAATGAAAGGTAAAAATTAAACTAAAACATAAAAAGCACTCTGAAAAGATTGTGTTGATCATGCGCAACATACGAAAAATGTTCTAAATTTAAACACAACATCACGACTGCAATCTCTGTAGGGTAAGGCAGATGTGTACCTAATAGTACACCCACATTTTGCCAGTAATATTTAATTCTATGTAGTAAGAAAAAAAAAAAAGTGTGCGAACTCATTGCCATGAACCGGGCTCGACTCGAGACTCCGGTTCTGCTACTGAGAACGTACTTTGACATCCCAAGACGTCATGCTCTGTAGTCGCCAACGAGGCCATCTCAATTAAAAATTGCTGAAACAAACAAACGAAACAAACATTAATTTTCAGTCATGGGAAAAATATATTTCATTGCCATTATTTCAAAACGGTTCGGAAGCGCAAGGATCAGATAACAGACAAAAATAGGGGGAATTCGGGGAACTTACGGCCGCCATTATGGGGATCTAGGGGTGGGTCAAGGGGGAAATAATTGTTTCGGTAAATAAACTGCCTTTGTAGATAGTGATGGTAAAGCGATACTGTGGAAATGTGAGAAGGAAAGGAATTGAAGAACGAAAAAAATATTTTTGTGCAAAAAAATAAATTCTCCACATTTATTTGGATTGAAGATTGCCAATTGGCTCCAAAAATGGAGAATAAAGGCTAGTGCATCAAAATCAGTACACGTTACGTTCACACTGCGACAAGGAAATTGCCCCCCTGTACACCTGGGAAACGATACACTACCTCATCAAGACAGTGTACGATACCTTGGGCTACACCTAGACCGACGCCTTACATGGAGACACCATATCAAAACTAAGAGACAAGAACTCAAACTTCGATACACTCGCCTCTCCTGGATACTGGGCCGAAACAGCAAACTCAGTACAGACAACAAACTACTCATATACAAGAGTATCCTTAAACCTGTCTGGATGTATGGTATACAACTCTGGGGCAGCGCTTGTGACTCCAATATAATAATAATACAGCGGATGCAGAACATGATCCTCAGAAACCTATGCAGTGTCCCATGGTTCACCACTAACGCAGAAATACACCATCATCTGGGGATGAGCACGGTGAAGGAAGAGAGTCATAACGCTACAGAGACATATAAAGGGAAGCTGGAAAGACACCCCAACAAATTGGCGACTAAGCTAACAACTAGAAGCTACAAAAAACGGCTAAAACGGAAAGACATATTGACCATATAATCCACTTCTATGGTCTACTGACGAGGAGATGACCTCACTGGAGGACACACTCAAACTGCCACATCCTACAACACATCTGCTTATAGCTAATGCTGATCGCAGATTTATAAATGGAAAAAAAAAAAAAAAAAAAAAACATTTATTTGGATCCTGAAGCCTGGTCGTGTTGAATAAATTACTCGATTAAATTGATAAACAATAGAGACTATTCGAAGCAATGAGAGGTTTTATTTTTGTGAATTAAAAAAAAATAGTTTCCAATAACTCGGTAGATGGCGTTGAACTGACTACGTTACTAGGTGCCAAAGCCAAAACGCTTGAAAAAACACACGTCACATACGCTCGTTGACTGACACTTTCACACTTCGTTTGCATAAGCTTCCGAATATAACCATTAGGTCCAAGTGAAATTATGTGACGTTCTGTTCCTTGTAGTAACATACCGAGATCAGCGCCATCTATCCAGCGACCATACATGATAAACAAATAGAGAGGGGTAAGATAAATTCATTCATTATATCGATAGACAGTTTAAAATCAACTTTACTAACTGCTATTATATTAAAACGGCCTTCCAGGCAAACAGATATTTACTGGAACTAAGTGTTCAAGCAACTTTTGGTCAGTAATGTACAGAAGTACTAGGCTATCAGGAATTGAAGATGGTATTTCAATCACATGTTTGCTCTGAGATAATATTAAACAGTAAGTACCTACCTACTTAGATACCCGGAATATAAAAAATATATAAAAAAACTACTTCTTAAACTTCTGCTAGCCTAGTACCTACATTTTGAGGGCTATCATTGTATTATTTAAAATACGGATCACCGGATGAGCGACCAGGGAAGAGTTGAAAAAGAAAATCTCTCATTCTTACACATTTTATTTAAGGGCGCTTTCAAATTAGACAGATAATGTCGGACTGCTGCAGTCCGGTTATCATACTGCGTACGTGCGGTTGTGATTCTTCATACAAAACAACCGTACGGCAGCAGTCCGACATCAACCGTCAGGTGATTTCATAAATTAGACGAATGTCGGACCGTCTGAGCACGTGCGTACGAAGTACGAAAACCGAACTGCAGCAGTCTGACATCAACCGTATAATTTGAAAGTTCCCTTGGGCTTGCATTCGGCAATTTACGTTCAGGTTTCACCATCGCTGAAACATGTTTCGGTCTGGGCGGGCCGGAATTCAAGCTAAGCTGGGTAACTTTTTCTAGAACGCTAATTACTTAAATATATCACTCTTGTAATCTTCAATAGGTTTACCTAGTAGTACATCTTACAATTCTCCAGTTATGTTTAAAATCCCATGTAACAGGGAGTAAACCTATCCTTCTACCATCAACCGGGCAAAACTCCCGACTCCGAGGCTGTTGCTGGGTAATTCCTGATGGAAAACACCACCAACACTTTGCACAACATTTTTTTTTTAGGATGGGAAATCATCAAATAACTTCTCCCACGCTGGGCGGAGCGGGAGGGAGTTTCAGACTTTTACCAACTAAAACCCATCCATGTTCCTTCCTCGCCCTTTATGTTCCGGGGCCGCGGTATCTCTTTCGAACAGGCCCGCAACCCCGGGCTTTGCACAACCTGAGAATCGAACATAGGACCTCCTAGTCAGCAGTCGATGGTGGCTACCGGCCACCGTAGACGTTTGCCTCCTGTGGACGCCCGCCTGTGGACGTTTAGCTATGGGCTAGCTAGCCGTCCGTCCGTCTAATGACGACAGGCCGTGTCGACGGCGCGTTCGTGTTCCACGCGCGTCTCAAGAGATGTCAGTAAAGTGATGGGGCCCGCATGGGCCAAAGCCTGCCGGGGTTGCGGGACTGTTCGAAAGAGATACCGTGGCCCCGGAACATAAAGGGCGAGGAAGGAACATGGATGGGTTTTAGTCAGTAAAAGTCTGACACTCCCTCCCGCTCCACCCAGAGTGGGAGAAGTTATTTGATGATTTCCCATCCTAAAAAAACAAAAACCAACGACGTAGTGCGTGACATTTTCTAGAACGTAAATACCTATAGACTACAGGAATTCGATTTGCCTGACGAGCTGTACCGAATCATGTCATATTGAAGATAATAATGCATATCATCCCTTCTCGATATCAACATTATTCAATATAAATGAGGTACCTATAGACAAAAGCTGCTTTACATTAAGCCAACCCCTGTCAGAATTCAGTTTACAATATCCATGTTGAAAGTTGTTCATTATTACATCGCTGACAGCTTAGACGTTTTCAATAAATTATTAATGAGTTCACAGTCGATACGATCCTGTTTATTGTTAACAGTGTATTAATTACTGTGTTATTATATTTACATAATATCGCGCATGTTTATTAAAAGAGTTAGTAGAGGTGTATGTAACCATTAGTTACTTATACTGCCACTTATGGGATATCCTGCGTGATTGTGCCACCACTAGCGGCCCTCATAACCACCAACCAACTACCACCAAAGCATTACCACTACCAACCACGAACCAACCACAAAACCAATCATTAGATACCACCAACCAACCACCGGCATCCATTTCTTCCTCCATTCATTTCTTCTTTTGTTGCTTTTTTCCATTCATTTTGAACCAGTTTTAACATCAAACGGTAATTAAAAAACAACTGCTCTTTCCTACACATGATCAAAATGAAACAGCTGTTTTTTATAATTGTCGGTGAAAAATTTTAGGTTTGGAATGATTGACTGAATACGTGCCGTGTACGCCGTTTGGTGCGCCCATGTCAACTTATATCTGCAAATACTAAAAAATACGCACATTTGACAGTCACTATTAGTAGGGCCAATTTAATAGATCACATTTGACATCTGTCAGTTCTGAGTAAGAGTTACATTTTTTGCCATTATTGCAATAAATATGTAATCGTAATTGAAAAATGTTAAGCAATTGTGCAGTTCTGACTTCGAAAAAAACAATAATATTTATTGCCAGCCGTTACAAGGTTACTTAGTTGTATTTTGATGAAGTGTCGAATGTGATCTATTATCTTGGCCCTTCATTATTTGACACACACTCTATTGAGCTTCTTGCCCGTTCATCTCTATAGATCTACGCTTTGGAATGGGCAACTACAATATGACTTTCAGTTTTTATGCCTTGTGACTTGTGACTGGTACTGTAGCTTCATTTTATTGTTTTCTTTATTTCGTCGATTTAAAAGTGCTTGTAACTGGCCAACTAGAAATTAATGCTTTGTTTTATGTTACTTAAAACTATTAAAGAACATAAACTATACTATACTGGATGTAAACAGACTCTTGATGAAGCCGTCAACCAAGCATTTGTATGGCATGAATAGTAAGCGAGTCATGAAGGTTATTAAAATAAAATAAAATTAGTCTTTTAAAAAACTTCCCACAAAGATTCCGAAAAAGCTTCTTCTGAAATGGAGTATTATCCATTTCAAAAGAAGCCTGTTTCAAAATAAATCAGACAAAATAAAACATATGGATGGAAGTCAGAAAGTTAATGCTGGCCATAAATAATTGGCTGCCGTTAAATAAAGTACCTCCCCATATCCCTATGGTGTGGTAGAACCGGGTAATACCGGTCAGGAGGTAATACCGGTCAATATAAAATCTCCCTAACTACTGCGTTCCGACGCACGCATACATACACAGGGAGTGGCGTGATGTTGCCGAACGGCAACGCCCCGGTCCCAGCTTCATTCCGCAGCCGACATCTTGGATGAACGCACGTCGATTGTTTTCGCGCCTAGTTGATGTAAAATTTCGGGATAAAACAATAAGAGGTGAGTGTTTATATTTTCACGTTTCTTACATTGTTGCCTAGGATTGTTGCATCATAATCACTTAGCATTCAGAGTGATAATCGTTTTTTAACTTATTTGGTCAGGTTTCCTATCTAGAATTTTTTTTACGGAAATGTTTCGAGTCGGGCAATGCCGGTCATGCTGACCGGTATTAACCGCAAGTAAAATTTGTATACATGACTACTTATATTAATATTAATGTTTTTTTATTATTTCAGAATGCCTAAAAGAAGAAGCTAACCCATTTCAAAGGCGTCGTGGAGCCAAGAGCAACTACACAGGGGTTTCAGACTAGTGGATGAAGGAAAAACTATAAGAGAAGCAGCTCGATTATGTGGCGTGCCGTTTGAACGCTTCAAGAATGTATCAAGAACAATAACCGTGATAGGCCACTACTGGGAAGAAACACAGTCTTCACAAGGGAGCAAGAAGAGGAAATGGCCTCCCAAGTTAAGTTGTTAAGTTAAGTTAAAGCTTGACCGGCATTAGCAACCTACTGACTGGTTTTTCCTGCCAAAGTGTCTAATACCAGTCAAACTAGTTTTTTTTTAAAATGCTGATTGTGCCAAAGTTGTTTTAATTATTGATCTCAATTAATGTGATTTTGTTAGAAGAATACCTATAGTTTGATTGTTAAAAGGATTAATAAAGAAATGTTTATTATTATCTGATTTGTGATTATTTCGCCTTAAGTGACCGGTAATCCCCATTCTTACCCTAAGAACCAACCGTAGCCCCTTCACGTAAGCGATTCTCATTTATATCATGCACCTCGTGATGTTCAGTAAGTGGTCTTATGAATAAGAAGCCATATTTTATGGTAACAAACAAATCATTGGCTAAATTTGTTAGTGGCGTAACTCAAAATGTTTGTAGTTTTAGTTTGTGATGAAGGCTCGTGTTTTTTTTAATCGGGTTTTAGCTACTTTTTGTCCGTTTCTTTTTATTCTCATGGGTTCCTTGTAGCACAAACTTTTCCTAATCGTCGGTTTTATAAAAAAATCTGATGTTTGTGATATTTTGATATTTCATTTAAGTATGGAGTAGTTTTTTTTTTTCAAGAAAGGCAATGTGTTCCAAAAAGGGGTAATTCTAGAATCAATTGCACAATAATTATTAGAAAACTAGGAGATAAGAGTGGGACGAAGAGATAGTACCATATATATGTCACCGTAAAATTGTCAAATACGTTATATTTGAGAGATATTAAGCAGGTTACTTATTTATGCAAGGAAATAACAACGTATCCAAAAGACGTTTATTAGCGAAGTGCCAAGACAAAAAGTGTGGACAACTACCTCCTAGTTTTAACTAATTTCTTAATCATATCTTATACTAATACCTTACACCTCCACCCTTAAATTAAGACACTTGACATTGAACATAATACAATAGAATAGAAATATACACAAATCATTCTACCCGAAATCTCATAACCGGCTTGCGGACTCTTGTGGGGCGCGACACGGATGGCGAAGACTTAGACTCCGGTATAGCCTGTGCAGCAGGTGGAATGGATCGTGGAGGTGTACTAAAAACTTCGTCCGATTCCTGCATCACATCGTGCTCACCACTATTCGTACCTCCTCCCATCTCAATCTCGCTCTGCTCGTTACAAGTCAAACCTTGTTCAGTTGTAGGGGTAACGCTATCTTGACCCTCTTGCATGTCATTACTATCCCGCACCGCGATGTCAGGGCAGGTAACATTGGACATGCGTGATCTGCGGCGTACCTGATCTATGTGCCTAGTGTGTTGTCGACCGTTACTTTCATTGACACAAATACGACGTGAACCCTCGTTATGCCCTACTGTTCCTTTTTCCCATTTTTGTTGACCCCTGTAATCCCTGAACCAAATCGGTTCACCTGCCTCTAGTTCGCGCATCCTACCACCAGCGTACTCAACTTGACGGCGCTGCGCATCACTCACACGATCGACAACGGCTCTCTCCCTTCTTAGTAAATCTAACCGTGATCGTAATGGGCGTTTTTGCAATATTTGAGCTGGTGACTCTCCCGTGGTACTATGTGCCGTATTCCTATAGGCTAATAAGAAGGTTTGTAAAGCCGCGTCGATATCTAATCCATCTGTGATAGCCTTCTTTATTGCATTCTTACATGTCTTCACCGCATTTTCCGCTGCACCGTTAGACGCCGGATGATATGCAGGGGAAAACGTTTGTCTTATACCATTGACCCTTAGAAAATCTCTGAACTCGGTACTCGTAAATGGTGGACCTTGGTCAGATACTATTTCCAAGGGGAGCCCAAACCTAGCAAACAAACTTCTTAAAACTTTAACTACTGCTCCCCCTGTGGTGCGTACCATATTAAACACTTCTAACCATTTTGAGGTCGAGTCTGAAATAACTATAAATTTCATTCCCTTTAAAGGACCTAAGAAGTCAATATGTAACCGTGACCATGGCTGTGTAATGTACGGCCATGGCTGCGGCGGTACGTGTGGCGACGCCGGCAACTCGGCCGCGGAGGTGTCGCAACTCCGGCATGTGTTCTCAATATCAGCATCCATTTTGGGCCACCACACATAGCTACGAGCGTACGATTTGGTTTTTACTATACCCATATGGCTACTATGTAACTGTTTGAGTATTTGAGAACGCAATGTCATGGGGATAATTAATCTATAACCCCACATTAGACAATTTCCTTCTGAATAAATTTCATTACGCCTTGTAAAATACGGCTTTAATGTTTCGTCGGTACATTGCAGTGGCCATCCGGTTTGAGTATATAAAAGGACCCTACTCAATACTGTATCAGTAGCAGTCGCCTTCTTTACTTCATTGTGTGTAACTGGTAAAAAATCCTCGACAAAGTTTAGATATGTTACCTCTGTTACGGGATAGGCCTGACTGTGGTGTTGTGGTAACCGCGACAAGGCATCTGCACAATTTTTAGAGGATGAGACATATTCAATATCATAATTATATCCTGACATCAGTACTCCCCATCTCTGCATACGACTGGCGGCCATCACGGGAATACCAGCCTTGCTACCAAATATGCATGTCAGCGGTTTATGATCTGTTCTCAACTTAAAACGCCTACCATAAAGATATTGGTGAAACTTCCTAACACCATACACTATAGCGAGAGCTTCCCGCTCTATTTGGGCATAGGCACCTTCTGCCTTAGTAAGTGATCTCGAAGCATAAGCTATAGGCCGCTCGCCGTCCGGCGTGATGTGTGAGATCACCGCGCCCACTCCCACGCTGCTTGCATCCGTTGTCAGAATCAGTGGCAGATCGGGGGAGTAGTGCGCCAATACTTCACTAGAGGACAACAACCCCTTTACGGTGCTAAATGCGGTTTTGCACTGTTCGTCCCATACGAAACTTATTCCTGCTCGTAATAACTTATAAAGTGGTGCTAGAATAAAACTTATGTTCTTAATAAACTTTGCATAATACATTACCATTCCTAAAAATGACCTTAATTCGCTTACGTTTGTAGGAGTGGGGGTTTTCATTATGGCTTTGACCTTATCCGGACAAGTGTGTACGCCTTCCTTCGATATGACATATCCTAAATACGTAATCGATTTGGCAAAGAAACTGCATTTTTCTTTTTTAACCTTTAACCCATTTGATTTTAATATATCGAAAACTTTACGTAGGTTCTCTAAATGTGACGGGGTGTCTCGCCCACTAATGACAATGTCATCTAAAAATACACCAACATAAGGCAAGTGAGCGAATAGTTGCTCTAATTTCTTCTGAAATATTCCTGGACTTGACGCAAGACCATATACGAGTCGATTATACCGGAATAAGCCCTTATGGGTATTAATTACCGTGCATTCACTACTTTTATCTAGTTCAAATTGTGCGTAGGCCTGCGACAAATCAATTTTTGAGAACCGCTGTCCACCATGTAAGCGAGCCAGTAAGTCTTCTACCCTTGGCAATGGGTAACGGTCGACTTCCAACACTTTATTCAAAGTTAATTTATAGTCAGCACAAATCCTAATGTTACCGTCCTTCTTGACAACGGGCACGATGGGTGTAGCCCAGTCGGAGCGGTCGACAGGAGTGAGCACGCCATCACGCACCAGCTGGTCGAGCGCCCGCTCCACAGGCTCGCGAAGCGCGTAGGCGAGCGGTCGCGCGCGCATGTACACCGGCCGCGCTCCCTCGCGCAAATGAATGGTGACCTTGCCACCCGTGAAGCGCCCCAAGCCGTCCTCAAACACCTCACAATATCTGGAACTAAATTCCTTAAAATTAAAATCTTCACAGGACACACTGTTTACATAACAATCACTACTACTGACAGTGGGTATATTTATACCTAATTCCATTATCCACTGTCTACCTAACAAAATAGTCTTCCCGTTATAAATTACAAACAAGTTCAAGTTTTTACTTCTATCTTTGTATCTAACAACCGGTTTTATGACACCCACTGGGCGAATAGTTTCACCCGTATAATATCTCAATAACAAGTTACATTTCTCTAACTTCATATTAGCAAAATGCTTTTTGTAAACATCATAATTAATACAAGATACGGCACTACCGGTGTCACATTCCATCTTTATACATTTGTTAGCAATCACTAGAGATATATAAATTGGGGGATAATTTCCTAAGGATAACTGATTAATATTTGTTACCTCGTCACTGCCACCGCTACTGAACTCGGTAGTGTCATCGATAAAGTTATGTCCCGCATTATTGACTACCGGACACACTCGTCGTAGATGGCCCGCCTGGTTGCACACCCGACACACATAGCGTGCAAACCTGCACGACTTCGTGTCGTGATTAGCGCCACATACTCGGCAATACTGGGGCGGCGTGGCCCCGCCTGGTCCACTGGCGACGACGGTGACAGATGCGCCCGCGCCGCGACGGGTAGCCGCATTGCGCATCTCGCCAACCATCACGTTGGAGCGCGTGCTGCCGCTCGCCGGCGCTCGTCCGCTGCCTCGGCCCCGTGGCATCACCGCCTCCCTTCTCCTCTGCACTCCCGCAATCGCCAGGCAATCTGCAGCTGCAACCTCGCCCGTGCCTTTGGATTCCATCAAGGCTGCGTCTTTTTCTGCTGACTCCATATTCATAGCTAAAGTACATGCCTTCTGGAAATCTAACTTCTCTTCTGCAAACAATCGCTGTCTTATCGTTTCACTTGCTAACCCGCATACCAGTTGATCACGCAAATCTTCGTTCAGCCACTGACCAAAATCACACGTTCTAGACATTTTCTTTAGTTCCGCTATGTAATCGGTTATTTTCTCCCCCGTATTTTGTTTTCTATGATGAAACTTGAATCGTTCCGCTAAAATACTGGGGCGTGGCTGAAGATGTTTCTCCAAAATGTCCGTTAAATTTTTAAATGTTTTACTGGTTGGTTTATCCGGAGTACAAAGATTCACCAAAAGTTCGTAACCTCTCGCTCCCATCACAGTCACTAATGTAGGCACCTTTAACTCTTCACTTATTTTATTCACGATAAAATATTGTTCTAATCGTTCCACGTACAACCGCCAATTGTCCACTTCCACATTAAACTCGGAAATTTTTCCGATTGACATATTTACGTTTTCAATACGTTTATATAACACTCGATTAATGTGAAATCCCGTATTCTCGTCGCCACTGAGAGATATTAAGCAGGTTACTTATTTATGCAAGGAAATAACAACGTATCCAAAAGACGTTTATTAGCGAAGTGCCAAGACAAAAAGTGTGGACAACTACCTCCTAGTTTTAACTAATTTCTTAATCATATCTTATACTAATACCTTACAATATTGTAATCATCATCATCATCGGCCTATTAATGTTCCCACTGCTGGGACAGGCCTCCTCTCTATGAGAGGGAATGGGCTATATAATCCACCACGCGGGCCCAGTGCGGATTGGTATATTGTAATACCTCTAGCGATATTGTAAAATCTGGAAATATTGTCAAATGAACATACTGCTTACAACAAAACGCATTATTTTTTGCGATAATTATGCATGCGATGGTATTCAACTTATGCGGTGTGGAGGGAAGGAGGGGTGACCCTTGCCCAGTGGTTACTGTTGTTGTTATTGCAGAGTAGAGTGATAAACACAGTTGGAAAGAAGTGAAATATTTAATATATATTATTATAAAAATTACACATGACATATGTACAAGAAAAATAGTTGCCGAGTGACAAACAGAACAAACACCAGCTTTCACATTTGAATCTAAAGTCTATTCTCTAGATGGCCAGCGTTAAACTTACAACACCCCCCCATAACGTGGGCATCATGATGGCTTCATACCACACCAAGCTGACGAGTGAACACCTCGTGCTTGACACAGCCCAGGGGCTTAGTGAACACATCTGCTAACATCTCATCCGTAGGGATGTATACAATTTCTACGTTAAACCTATCTATCATATCTCTAACGTAATGAAATCTTATTTCTATATGCTTGCTCCGTCTGTGATGAGTGTGATTGATAGCAAGCTGTATAGCAGATTGATTGTCACAATACATTACTATTTTACAACTAGTCGTCATTAGCAATTCCTTAATTAAAGCTTGTAGGAACACCGCTTCTCTACTCGCTTCGCTCAAGCTGCAATACTCCGCCTCGGTGGACGAAAGCGATATGCAAGACTGTTTGTAGCTACCCCAAGATACCGAATTACCGCCGTATTTAAACACATACCCCGTGTACGACTTACGGTCAGGATCTGCCGCCCAATCTGCGTCAGAATAACCCTCAAGAACGGGAACTACATTCGACTTCTTAAATACCAAAGCCTTTTGCTTAGTACCTTTAAGATATCGCAGTACACGCTTAGCTTGATTCCAATGGAATTCCGTATAACAACTGTTAAATTTACTTAAATATGACACGGCAAACGAAATGTCAGGTCGCGTAGTTACACATAAATACATAAGACTACCAATCAACTCTTGATACGGAAACTTTGTAACATTATTAGAACTCTCAATGACCGAACTAACATTAGTTATCATGGGAGACTTTACAGGCTTACAGTCTGTCATGCCAAAACGATCTAACATATTGTCAATCCGCTTTTCCTGACTAAGTTTGATGGAAGTTGCATCACGTTCTACCTTTATACCTAACATGTTTCGTACCGGGCCTAAGTCTTTGAGTTTAAAAACATTTAACAAAGAACTTTTTAACGTCTCAGCCAGACGTTTATCATTATAGAACACGAAAAAATCGTCAACATACAGAGCGATAAAAACAATCGATTCACCTGATCTCTTAGTGAAGATGCAGTCCTCTTGTTTACACTGTCGGTATCCCAAAGAAAGTAAGACATCTTTTACCTTTTGGTACCAGGATCGCGATGCTTGCTTCAACCCATAAATAGCCTTTCGTAATCTATAGACTTTGTTCTCACTCCCAGGGCATATGAAACCTTCCGGTTGTTGCATAAAGATCTCCTCCTGCAAATCTCCATTCAGGAATGCTGTCTGCACGTCCAAATGATCAATTTTAAGTTTCATTTCTACTGCCAGAGATAGTAACAGTCGTATAGAACAATGACGAACGACCGGTGAAAAAGTTTCTTGGAAATCTTCACCATATCTTTGAGTAAAGCCTTTAGCTACCAACCTTGCCTTATAACGTGTAATGTTCCCATCCGAGTCTCGTTTAAGGGTAAAAATCCACTTATTTTTAACGACGTTCTTGTCAACCGGTTTATCAGTAAGCTCCCAAGCTCCGTGTAAGACAAAAGAATCGATTTCCTCTTTCATGGCCTTCTGCCATAACTCTTTATCTTCACATTTCAAAGCTTCTTTGACAGTACGTGGCTCTATGGGCTCTGTCACATTACACACGTTAGTTATGTTACAGGTTGTCTTAGGCATACGTGGACGTAGGTTATATCGTGTACTAGTAGACTCTGGTGCCAATTCAGGCGACGTTACCGAATCTTTACTAGCCTCGCGTTCACACTCCAACTCAACAGGATGATTTGGTGATTCTGCAGGAACTGTATCTGGCTCCGCCTCAAACGACGTAGTCTCCAGCATCTCCCTCTCATCATCACCTCCTGTAAGATAAATAGGTTCAAACACACGTTTTGGCCCTATTTTAGATTTTCTCCCTGGAAACACAGATTCGTTGAACACCACATCACGTGATACAACGATCTTATTGTCATCAGGGTTGAACAAACGATATCCTTTGACGTTATCACAGTAACCTAAAAAGATAAGCCTTCTACTTTTGGGGTCTAACTTTTTACGTTTACAATCATCTACATGAGCAAATGCCTCGCAACCAAAGACACGCAGATTTTTAAGGCTCACTTTCTTACCACTCCACACTTCCTCTGGTAATCTACCAGAAAGTCTCGAGCTTGGCGATCTGTTGATCAGAAACGCCGCAGTGTTTACAGCCTCTGCCCACATCTTGTCATCGAGATTTGCGTTATACAGTAGACATCTGACCTTGTCAAGTAAAGAACGATTCAGGCGCTCGGCGGATCCATTCTGCTGACTAGAATAGGGTACCGTCAACTGATGTACTATGCCTTTCTTTTTAAGAAAGTCCGTCAACTCAGCATTAACGTACTCAGAGCCATTATCTGTTCTCATTACCTTGACTTTTGCACTACACTGATTCTCTACCAGTCTAATAAAATCTTTAGTGTACTTACACACTTCACTCTTCTTTGCAATGGGATAGACGAACACCTTCCTGGAGTAGTCGTCTAGAAACGTGAGGACGTAGCGCTTGCCTCCGAGAGAAGTAGTCGGCATCGGCCCCAAGACGTCACTGTGAATGAGCGCCAGCCGCGCCTCGGCCATCTGTTTGTTATGATTGGTCACAAAGGGAGCGCGGGATTGCTTACCCTTAAGACACACATCACAAACTTTCTTCTGAGTAGTAACCTGAAAGTCAATGTCATTAGCTACCTTCCTAAGTGATGCCAAGCTGTCAAAATTAATATGAGCTAAACGTTGATGCCATAACATCATATCCTTAGACGTAGATGACGTTGTCAGATTGACTTTACCCACAGAATCGAGCCTGTAAACTCTCCCAACTTTCCTAGCATGTATAACTAATTTACCAGTTTTAAATATGTTACATCCATTTTTATCAAAAATAAATTTAAATCCCTTTTCTGCAAGAGTAGATACAGATATTAAATTAACAGTAAGGTCAGGTACAAGCATTACATCTTTTAAAGTAGTATCTATCGTATGTCCACGAGAGTTAACCGTAAAATGTACGTCACCTTTCCCATTCACATCTAACTTCTTGCCGTCAGCAACACAAACCTCCTTAGTCGACGACTCATCCAGAGCTTGAAACCATTCTTGGCGTCCTGACATATTATCTGTCGCTCCAGAATCAATAATCCACGAACTGTCAGTGTTAAGTGCAGACAACACCATGGAAGTCGACGTCGCTCCATTACGGTCCAATTGAGGACAATCCTTCTTGACATGTCCTTTAGAACGACACTTCCAACACCACAACTTGTTCGTACTTGACGAGGTACTAGCGTGTTTTGATGTACTTGAGGCATTTTTCTTCTCGCCTCGAGAGCCAGCCTTTTCATTACTACGATTCCGTGTAAATAAGCAGCCATCGCCATTATCAGCGGCGCTCCCTTTCCATCTCTTATCTTGAAGAAGTTTTGTTTTTACCATATCTGTAGTTATGTCTATACTAGAATGCTCAAGAGCCATTATCATTGGGTCATAATCTTGAGGCAACCCTTGGAGCATAATAGCAGCCAGAAATTCATCATCAAGTGGTTTCTTCATACTACTGAGTTGTTCAGCTAGTGACAAGATCTCGTTGACATAAATCTCCATGCTATCGAATTGTTCTAGCTTAATAGAGCATAAAGTTCGCAGACACGACAATCTCCTATGCAACCCGGTGTCATCGTAAGCCTTCTGCAAGGCATCCCATACATCCTTTGCAGTTTTCGCCTGCACAATGTGAGAATAGCACGATTTTTCAACACTCAAACATAGCCTCGCTCGAGCTTTCTCCTCTCTACGAGCTAATTTGATAGCGTTCTCACCTGAGTTTTCGTATTTTCCAGTAATACATTGCCACAAATCCTCGAATACTAGTACATTTTGCATTTGAAATGCCCAATCGCGATAGTTGATGGTACCTTTCAGCTTTTCCATCGTAACTTTCGAATTAGTATACTCATCCATATTTCGAGTAAAATAATAATATTTTCACAAAATATTTACACTTCACACATGTAGCACATAACCTGTTGTTGTTATTGCAGAGTAGAGTGATAAACACAGTTGGAAAGAAGTGAAATATTTAATATATATTATTATAAAAATTACACATGACATATGTACAAGAAAAATAGTTGCCGAGTGACAAACAGAACAAACACCAGCTTTCACATTTGAATCTAAAGTCTATTCTCTAGATGGCCAGCGTTAAACTTACAACAGTTACAACTCTCATGAAAATATATTGTACCATTCCTGAGAAATAGGTACCGATTATTATAACCTAACCTTAAAACACTTTATATTCCCCTAAAAAGCGTAGTCGACGGAGCCCCGCTTCGCGGGGCCCCTACTTCCGAGTGCAGGGTTTAAAGGAACCTAACTAACCTAACGGGGGGGTGAACCAAGTCCCGATTATGGGGGCAGAGATACATCCGTATGTTCAGTTGACAATAATTCGAGACTTTACAATATCGCTAGAGAGAAACACGTTATATTGTAATATAACGTGTTTGACAATTTTACGGTGACATATTTATAACATAAGCCTATCCCTGTACTAACTGGGTTGTGGAGGTCAGATAGACATTAGCTCCATGTAAAATACTGGTATTCAGCTGCATCCGGTTAGACTGGAAGCCGACCCCAACAAAGTTGGAAAAAATGGCTTAGCAGATGATGATGGACCAAATCGCACAAACATAATATTACCCAATAATATACCAATAACACTAGACCAACTAGATATAATATCTAATTACAGTTATTGTCACGCCAAGCAGTTCATAATAGGTGTTAAGTACAAGTATTGTCTATTAGTGCTTGCAGTGTAATTGCTTCCATTGTGCTGACTATTATCTAAGATTCTAGTACTTGCCTGCCTACTAATGGTAATTAGTCTTACATAGCATAAACATAGCTTCAATACAAATCTATATAATCCGTCAGTTAGAGTATAGGAAAATAAAGGACACATATTTTTTAGTTTTTGTGACAAAGATAAAACGCATCAAAACTCCAAAACTCAGGAGTGAGGGCTCACGATGTCAGTACGCTCTAAAATTTATACCTAGGGGTCCGAGTGCCCACTTAGTATTTCGAGAAATCGCCAAACGGTTGGTCGACTCTTCACGTGACCAGAGGGCTGGCCTATTTTTTGACCAAAGAATCAGCATTGCCATCCAACGTGACAATGCTGCCAGCCTTCTGGGCACTTTTCCTGTTGGCAGCGATGTGGACGAATTTTTCGATGCCCTGTAACCCTTTTTGATACTTGTAGGTACATATTTTTATTTCTAGTAAAGAGTTAGTGTGTATATATATTGTAAATAATTAGTCTGTGGTTTAAAATAAATAACACCTAGGCATGACGTATTGAGAATTTAAAAAAAACGTCGTATCTTCGTTAATTTTGATTTACGTAACAAAAGAAAAAATACGGCCAAATATTTTTTTTAATAATCTAACTGACGGACTAATTAGATTGTTTTGTCTACCCTGTTTCCGAAAGGTTAGGTATAAGTGAGTACGTATAGCCACACATGTGGCCAGTTATGTCTTCGTCCCATGCAATAGGAGATGAGCCTATTGGCATAAACCGGGTACAAATCCAAACTACAGAAGAAATTTTTTTTTTGCAAAAAATAAAACCGACTTCACACAAAAAAGTGAAAAATGACTAGCTTCAGAAGTCGGTGACCTTTGTTTGATTGATTTTGACGGGAAGCACCAGCTTTCAAATAAAAAAAGAACCATCAAAATCGGTTCTCCCAGTCAAAACTTCTGAGGTAACAAACACAAAAAAAAAAGACGAATTGAGAACCTCCTCTTTTTAGAATTCGGTTGAAAAGAAGTAGAAATTCTAATGGATAAACCAATAACACTTCCTGTCAAGTTTATCCGTTCATTCACACACACACACCTCACTCATACGCATACAGAAACACATACTCACTTGACTTACCTTATTAAGATTTAGTTTTTTTTGTTTTGTTAATATTATAAGCGCCGAAAGTAAATACGTGATTATTAAATTGTGATACTCAAATAGGGAGTCGAAACTGTCTCCCCTAAATACAGATTGCTCAGCAATCTAGCTAGGAGAGTAGGGATTCACCCAGCAATTTATTGTTGTACCTACTACATGGAATTATAAATGCGTACTTTGTAAATCCCTCATGTACTACAAAACTTTATGAACCTTAATAAATTATTATTATTATTTAATCATTTCCTGGGAATTGAACCCAGGACCTCGTAACTCATGAATGTTCATCGAGGTTTGTGTCCTAGCTGTGCCACTATTATTAGGCTGAATACTACACGGCTTAAACATTATCACATAGTATTAATGAAAAAACGTTTTGACATCTAAAATCTATTGAATGAAAATTAATGTTTTAAGATTTATTAAGAAAGCAAAATTGAAAAATCTGTCAGTACTTATGAATTTCACGTCGAGTTAATTTTGAATAATCATTATTTTAAAGATTCACGGAGGTTTCATTAAAGAAATCCTTAAAACCACTTTACTAATCTTGCTTGAAGCTGGCTGTAATTATGGAATGGAAATTGTCATTGGTATAAAAGTAAAAAAAAATAAAAGTGAAGGGTTCTCAAATAAATATTTGGAGATGAGATTGTACCTAAAAAGAGTAACAGAGGAACATGAAGTGGCATACAAAATAATAAAAAAATAAGTAAACAAGAAACGTCATCAATATTTATAAAAAATTATAAAACAAAGTCCTCCACCGCGTCTGTCTATCTGTTCGCGATAAACTCAAAGCTACTGCACCGATTTTGATATTATTATATGCTGTTTTTATCAATTGATAGATTGGCTCTCGAGGAAGGTTTTAGTATAAAATTTATACGCGGACGAAGCCGCAGGCACCAGCTAGTGGAGTCAAAAAATATTAATGACTTCAAAAAGTCGCATAGTGATCATTCGATATTTTGAGCATAAACGTTCAAATGTTTATTGGTAACCAGAAATACCGAACAAAAAACCATTTTACAAAACACAATAAAAAAAATGGATCACTTTTTCAATATCCAGGGAAAGTCTATTTACTGCTAACATACCGAATATTTTATTTGTCAATATCGAATAGAATACAAATAACCCCTATCCTTTTCCGAACGTACTTGCATATTACGATATTGTGGACCTTTTCTAGAAATACGAGTATGATTCGCAAATGTTTAACTT
Source organism: Xestia ashworthii (assembly GCA_950022955.1). NCBI lineage: Eukaryota > Metazoa > Arthropoda > Insecta > Lepidoptera > Noctuidae > Xestia > Xestia ashworthii. The sequence continues at coordinate 10,630,603 of OX465570.1, read as the reverse complement.
GTTTATTCTGTCTACCAAACTGTATGTGAGATGGGCACTAAGTGACATTATTTCGAATGTTTTACATGTTTAGAATAGGTGTTGAAGGTAGCCTCTGGTATTTGAAATCTGGTCAATTTACATTGTGACACGAGTTTTGAGGTTTTTCGTAACGGAATCGAAAACAGGTACCTATTGAGACGATGACGACTATATTATCTAAAAATATTGGTGTTTTTTTTTGTTTTGTCACATTAATAAAAGTTACATTAAATTAAAAATTTAAAAAAACCTTGACACATAGGAGACTTCAAGGTATTTTTTTGGAACGAAGTAGTATATAGTTTACATTAATGTACTAGTCAAGCCATTGCACTTGAGACCCATATTGAAGACCGGAGTTGTGAAAAAAATAATCTGATGGACCATGGTGTGGTGGCGGCCATCTTGTATTTGAAATGTACAATTTATCGATATTATATCGTATAGTATTTTCCTAGTTAAGCTCTTTCATTTGATACCCATATTGGGGGAGTTGTTGAATAAAAATGGCATTTTGTGGCGGCGGTCATCTTGGACTGATTTTTATCAAACATAGCTAAGAACACTCCCGACTAACATAGACCTACACGTCAAACTTATAACACCACGTCGTTTTTGCATCGGGTGTTGACAAACTGAAAATGACAAAGATAAAACCCATCAAAGATCATGAGTGCCCCGGGGATTGTGACGTCACTTTCCGGTAGAAATGTACCGAAACGTGGCGTCACCCGAATTTTCAATGCACTATATCGTTCTCAATTTTTGTTAACGTGAAAAAATAAAAAAATATGTAATGTATGTAATTAGTCCGTCAGATAGTTCCAATATTTTTTGGAACTATCTGACAGACTAATAAGATTTTTTTTTGTCTTCTACCCCATTATCCAATGGCATTATAATTAACCAGCGGACGTCACGCGGTTTCACCGCCGTAGTTACCATTCCCGTGGGAGTACGGGGATAAAAATGTAACTTATGTTACTCAGAGTGAATGTAGCTTTCCAATGGTGAAAGAATTTTTGAAATCGGCACAGTAGTTTTAGAGTTTATTCATTACAAACACACACACACACACACACAAAATTACAAATTTTTCCTCTTTACAATATAAGTGTAGATGTAGATTATTTAGAAACATCCTTAATCTGTATCATCCTTAAATGAATATGAATAATTATGGAAATTTTATCTGTGAAACGAATATTTTTAACTTAAAAATCAACGTATTTGTAAGTAGGTAATTAGGTATATCTAAACTGAATGGGATATCAAACTCAAACTCAAAGCATTTATTTCAACTAGACCATTACGGCACTTTTGAATGTCAAAATACAAATAAAATCAAAGCTACAGTCACAGTCACAAGGCATATTAACTTGAGAAAGTACTGTAGTTGCCCATTCCCTAGCGTAGATCTCTATGGAGAAGAACGGGCAAGAAACTCCATGGACACTCTTTTAAATATCTCAGTATATCTCTCAATATATTTTTACAAAAACTTGGTTACATCATTCATGTGTGATTATACATATTTGTGAGAACGATGTAGAAAGACGTGCACATTAAGAGCGTCCAGAGAAAAGATTAAATCAACAATATAAAAAAAAAAAATTAAAATTAACCGTGGCAGCTAAGAGCACAATCACAACATGACGCATGTATCGGCGCCATTCAACTCGACCATATTGAAGGGAGCTAAATGACCCGACACACACGCCACCATCAGCGAGACATTTGAGTGAGCATGACATTCTCTCAGCCGCCAAGGCTTAATCAAGTCAAAAAAAAAAAGATAACTAAACGTAAATGGTGGCTTTACAGTACATAGAACTCACACAAATTTTAATGTGCTATGCAATTATATAATACTACGAGATGGAATCTATACAATGCAAGCATATTTTACAATCTTCTGCAGCTTCCACAATAACGTAATATCATATCATGGGATGGAATAGGTATATCTGAAATGTACCTTTTTATACAAAAAGGCTTTCTTTTGGCCGCAACTCGCCTGATGTAAGCGATGATCCGGCCTAGGGTAGAGTTCGCTTACCTAGAAAAACCGGCCAAGAGCGTGTCGGGCCACGCTCACTGTAGGGTTCCGTAGCTTCCCAGACCATTAAAAATACCAACATTTTTCGTCAGCAAAAATAACTTTGTTTTTCATAGTATTTGTATGAAAAACAAAGTTATCATTTGCGTTTTTTTTAAAAAGTGCTATATAACTCAAAAACTATTCAACTCATCAAGTTGAAAATAATTTTCCTAGAAAGTTCATATAAAGGTCTACTTCTGTGATTTTTTTCATATTTTTTAAACTTATGGTTCAAAAGTTAGAGGGGGGGGGGACACATTGTTTTTGACTTTCGGAGCGATTATTTCCTAAAATATTAATATTATCAAAAAATGATTTTAGAAAACCCCTATTCATTTTTAAATACCTATCCAACAATATATCACACGTCAGGGTCAAAATTAAAAAAAAAATCGCTCCCCACTTTACGTCTGGGGGAGGTACCCTAATAAAAATGTTTTTTTTAATTTTTATTTTTGCACTTTGTCGGCATGATTGATATACATATTGGTACCAAATTTCAGCTTTCTGGTGCTAACGGTCACTGAGATTATCCGCGGACAGACAGACAGACAGACATGGCGAAACTATAAGGGTTCCGTTTTTTGCCATTTGGCTACGGAACCCTAAAAACGGACTCACTCGAACTTTGAATAGATCCAAATTATCAGCTGGAAACAGAATAGTCGGGAGTAAATTCCATAGACTGGCCCGTAAATGAAAATAGACACGAAATTTATTTTGGGAAGTGGCTCTGTGCCCAAACTTGAACAGCGATTGTGTATAGTTTTATTTTACGATTGTGTAAAATGTAACTATACACATAATGTTACCTAAAAGGCATGATTCTGCTCTTCCTGATTTTTACTTTAAATACCAACAAAGCCAACCCTTGCATCGGTGGTCATGTTTAATGTCCGCGCCGAAAGAGCATTTCCATTCGGCACCCAAAATGCAAATAGAGTTTCTGTTATCCTAAATTGATATTAAAATGAAGCACAACTTTATGCAGCTGTGGTGCAGCTTCGAATAATATCGTTAGTTATCTTCAATTGTTTTTATTCATCAGTCGAAACAGCTGGTTGTGTTGATGACAAGAATTTATGAATGTGATTTTGAACAAAATAGAAAATACTCGACCGTTTTGAGCAAAATTATTTTACAAAAGTACTAGAAAATTATTTAAAAAATACGTTTTCATAGTGTCGCTATGAAGACATTGCGTTGGAAGGCCTACCGCTAAGTGGACCTGGTGAAAATTGCGGGGATTCGCTGTGAGTCGCACGGGACCGGGCAATGTGGTGATCCTTGGGGGAGGCCTATGTCCAGCAGTGACGTCTTACGTTTGAAATGATGATGATGATGTAAAATATGTAGATCGTAGCGGTTATTAAGCCCACCTGGGCTTACAATGGCGAGTTAAAATTGACGTTTTATTTACTGAACCATAACAGTAATTAGTTAGTCATTGGAAGTAGACAGAATAATGAAAAGCCACATAGCCATACCTACTAAGAAAAATAACAAGTATCGAATTCACATAAATAAAAATGAAACAAATAAACAGACAATTTTTGAAGAAAATGTACTCTTACATTAATCATAGTTAATCTTAATTCTAATGAACTAAGACGTTTGTATTGGTGATTTTAATGACTATTATTCTGTAACTACCTACCTGAGGAGCTCGTGGCTGTTTTAATAACACCCGCTCGGGTCGATGCTTGCCTAGGTTGGTCTATGAATGGGTGACCATACCTACATATATCGAGTATATAGACATAATATACCGAATTTTCTCCGTGCCTCGGAAAGCTCGTTAAGCAGTTTGATCTCAGCTGTCATTTGTAGATCTGTTGCGGGAGATTTCAGGTCCCAAACATATGAAATAAAACTCTTGTGATTCGAAAGTAGTGCAATTTTTAATCCATCCGTTGAGTCATAAATAGCATCTGTTACCTGGCCCTAGGGATGTGTCCTCTCCGTAGTGATGTTACACATTAATACTAAAGAAGGCGATGTGATAGTCGCCACACTGTGACTGTCGTTACAGGTAGTCAGCGAGCCAAACAGTCTGACAATCAGTCTTACCAAGGGATATCGTATTACCCAGTACTAAGTAGGTTGTGGAGGTCAAATACTCAGTCGCTCCATGTAAAATACTGGTATTCCGCTGCATCTGGAAGCCGACCCCAACCAAGTTGGGGAAAGTTTGTTATTCGTGTGGTAACTTTGTAACTACATCAGCGGCCGCTGAAGCGTTGTGGAGTTTTGTGTTTTCTTATGAATTCACTGCCAAGAAATTTTAATATCAGATAAAAAAATTGCGTCTATTGTTTTCCCGATCCACTTTCCTTCCTTTAAAAAAAAACACGGCTGAATCACTTTCAAAGATTGTGAAGAAATACTTTTTACTGAAAACTTTTCAATCAAGCCTATTTACTTAGGTGTACTTGATTTCCCTGTAGACCTTTTTTACCCCTTTACTTTTTCCTTTTTATTTTTCTCCCTCTTTTAAAAACTGATTGATTCAGACAGTTTGAAAGCACCAAAGAAATTGTTTGCAAAGATAATTGAATTTGAAGTTTGAAATGGGTATCTGTGTAACAATAGTCAAAGAGATTTTTAGTACCTAGTCAAATTATGTAGATACCTGGTTTGTGGTTTCATTCAATTTCAGCCATTGTCTGGTTACCCCGCCGCAGGATTTAATTCGCCTATTATTATTACTTTCAGAATATTTTGGAGGGACGAGCCAAAAGTAAAATTAATATTGTATGTACCTATGAAATTAGTACAGTATTTCAAAAGAAAGAAAACACATAAAGGTGAAAGCGTCAAGGTAACCGGCTAAATTTAAATTTTCGCACGTTTTTTGCGATTTGCAGTCCAGTGCTAGGTTTTATGTTGATTAAAATGTTATTCACGACTGTAAGACGTATGTAGTTACAGAATTATAATCACCAAAATCGTCAATAGGTACAGTCCTCCATCCTATCTTGATAAAATCGTTCCTTGACCTTTGATTTTCGTGGGTTACCCTGGAACATTAGCCTTAAGCATACCAATAAAACGATTGATTGATTGAATTCTAATAAAAACAAAAAGTGTAAATCTAGTATTTTAAATATGATAGCTAAGCATATTTTGTTTAATTTTGACCTTCTTTTAAATGGTTAGACAGGTCAGATGTTTCATTATCTTTTCCCAAATTACAAAGCATCAGTGTTTTGTTGTGCAATAAAGTTCCACTATACTCTTTCATGGTACAGAATAATCTAGACGTTAGAATCGGCCTTAGAAAACATACATTCATTACGCTTTTTTTACCATGACATTCGTCGCAACAATAGAACCTGCTACCTGCTATTGCCTGCTGTTGCCTTCGTTTCATCCAATTTCATGCATCTAGTCATGCCCGCACGCAGGTTACTACAGATATACATCTTGGCTTATAGGACATAACATTGACTCATTATCTACAGGTTCAAACATTTTCTACCATATAGCATTAAATTAACTTTGGTCCAGTCACTTGTGCTTCCCATTATCGACTATGCTGATGTTTGTTACTCTTATTTATCCCAAGAACTTTTAAAAAATTGGATCGTCTTCTCACATCGTACTGGTTTTATATCCATTTCTTACGCTGTCTCAACTATAAAGCTCTAGAACGCGCTACCCCCTGGCATTAAAAAAGCTGAAAGCAAAATGGCTTTCAAAAGAACAGTTCGGAAGTACTATTTAAAGTCAGACTAAATTACTCACAAGCTATGTAGCTTGTGAGTTATTTAGTCTGACGACTATATAGTCGTAGTAACAATTATAAGGTTTCTCGTATTTTAGACTATGTATTTTAATACGTCTTAGTTTATTTCATGTTATCTGTAATATATTTATATGTTACATGTACCTATTTATGTATATCGATTTAAGTTTTCAAAATAGTAGTTTTATCTTTTATTTTTTGTACTCTATCACAATGTTGTCCTATTTGATCCAAAGGTTGACTGGTAGATAATGTCTTGTGCCATTCCGCCTATTTACCACTCTTGAACATGAAATTTAAAAAATAATGATTGAGATTGAATATTGATAAAAACAAATGACTGCTATGTTTTCCAAATTCAAAGAAAGCGTCTTCCAGCAAAACGTTTACAAAAAAAAAACAAATGCAAATCGCGTTCTAAAAGTTCAAACCAGCAAGTAGCGCCTAAAATCTCGAACATTGAAACTAATGAAACAAACTATAAACCTTGTTTAAATCACAGCTCCTGCCTCTGACGTGAAGTATCAAAACTATTTGAATAGACCCAACTCTGCGACGACTGTTGGTATTAGATTGTCGCTCCGAATCGCTTGAGTGTTCTTGGCTCGAGTTCTCGATTCACGACTTTGCTCGCCTCTGACTCGCTCAAGTCCTCACTTGACATTTAATCTTCGACGCATATCGATTTAATGTTTCGAATAAATATTTACGGATTTGTTCAAGTCGGTAACTAGAGACGTGTTGGCCGATTTCCACACAGTTGTAATTTAAAGAGTAGGTGTCTTCTAAGAACCGCTACACAATATTAGGGCTTTCGCAGACTTAAGGCAGACTACCAGTAGTGCAAGCGAGATAGAATATTCATTCGCTTTGTCTGCAAAAGTCTGCGAAAGCCCTTACCTACTCTACTCTATACAGGGTGTAAACGAACCCTGCAAATTCTATACATGGACTAAGTAACAGTACCTACGCAAAAATGATTGCTGGAAAAGTACCTTTTTTGGGGGGTGAAAAATAACTTTATACTGTAAAACTCAATGTAACGCACTCATTACATTGTGTTGATGCAGTATTTGAAAAAAAAACTTGTGGAACTTTGAACTCTAAATGTTCTTAATCGGGTATCAGGTAGATCAAAAATGTTCGCAATGACGGGTAAAACAAGTGCCTTCCGAATTCGTTAAGGATCTACATAAACACTTTCTAATTGATTCATTTGTAATTAAAAATATATTTAGAGAAGGTTCGAAGAAATTATTAACCGACAGTTTAAAATTCACAAAACAATCAATGTGGATGAAAAAACCATCTACCAACCACAGCAACAAAGGATTTCACTAAAATAGGCCCCTTCAACAAAAAACATGACCTAAATATGTATTTCTACTAGACTGTCCTAGATAACATGCTAGATTTATGTGACGGTCGACTGTGATAGGTAAGGTTTGCGGGATAAGATTCAAAAGACAGGTCGAGATAAAAAAAGGCACCGCTAGCGAAGGAAGCCATCATTATAAATGTCGTGGCCGCTAACCTTTAGTACTCTTTGCATTCGAGTATTAGAAGGTAATGCATTTTACATATACAGACTTCAGCTATTGTTCAGTTTAAAATGGTTTAGGAGATGTTATTATGTAAACGATGAAAAAAAAGAAAGTGGAATTAATGGTCAGGAAATGCTTTACTTGCAAAGTATATGATTGTGGTGTACTTGGAATACTTGAAAAGTTTTTTTGTTTATAATACATTGAGGAATTGAGTTTGAGACGGCACAATACTTTTTCTTGTACAGTCTCATAGTTTCTCAAAGTCAAACCATATCCCTATTATCGTTACAATTTGTCCGTTTTATTTATTTTTTGATACTGTCGTCATGCTTATTCTTGTCGCAAAGATCGATTCCTATACACAAAATCAATACTACATAGAATCTATCATTCCACTTGGTTCTGTGAATTCACTATTTTGCGCATGAGGACACTTTTATGCGCGACCTGAAAACGGCAAGGGGACATAAAAATGTTTTTTTTTTTATAATTTTCACAAAATTGCCTACTAAATGAAAAGGAGAGCAGCGGTGGCCCATTGGTGGCAGCCCCGACTTACGAACGGTCAGTCGTGGGTTCGAACGAGGTAGGCCGCATTACTTTGTGTAATTTATTTCACCACCATTGCTCTCAAAAGTGAAGGAAAACATCGTGAGAAAACCGACATGATATAGAACCAAAAATTCGACGACATGTGACATCTACCAACCCGCACTGAGCCTGGGTGGAGGATTATAGCCAGTTCTCTCTAATTGAGAGGAGACCGTGTGTCCCAGCGGTGAGAAACATTATAGACTGATTATTCTATGCCTACTAAAGTTAACTACTCTCAATTTCACCTATCGGTCTCACCCTCAAAATAAAACAAAAACAAACAGAGTGATGTATGACAACAATACATGGAATTTGATCATAAATTACAATTTATCTTGTCTATCCGAATTAACGTGTCGCTATTAACTTTTGTATTTGCGTTAAAAAGATTTATGACTGACAAGACAAAAGATAAATGGGTCTATTTAGAAGTTAATCAGATTTTTAATCTAAATTTTTTGGAACAAAACCTGCGTGTGTGTAATAAACAAAAACTCGCTCATAACTTTTTTACAAGGGTTTGATGGAAATGACAGATAAATCACGAGAGTCTTTTGTTTTCAGACCAGAGTCAAACGTAGGTACCTTTACCTGTTCGAAAGAGATACCGCGGCCCCGGAACGTAAAGGGCGAGGAAGGAACATGGATGGGTTTTAGTCAGTAAAAGTCTGACACTCCCTCCCGCTCCGCCCAGAGTGGGAGAAGTCATTTGATGATTTCCCATTCTAAAACAAAAAAAAAAGTTACCTTTACCTGGAATCAGTGCCTCCTCTCGTGTGGAGATTGTAACCACTGAGGTGGTTTTAGTACGATAAAAATCCCATGAAATCCCAAAATCCCCCCGTCACCTTTTGAATGTTCCACCCTGAGAAGATAAAAAAGGTACCTCTACCAACGTGTGCGTAGTTAGTTGCATCGAATGACCCAATAAAACTTAGCGGTATAAACAGCAATTTAAATTTAATAGATTAACAACCTAAAGGCTGGCAGTCTGGTTGAGATAGATGTCCATTGTCGTCAGAAATCGGAAAAGGTTAAGTTTATTTACCTAAAATTCAAGGAAGTAAGTTACAATATGTATAATACCTCCCTATAAAATCCCGGATATTTGATGACCCTTCTGAACCCATTATAAACGGGTATGGTACGCTGTTGTGCGTTCTAGTAGACATAGCACTCCGTGTCATGTTTCTTTCCGTGCCTGGGTACGTTCATAGCATTCATGGCCACAGTGTAGATGCCCACAGTATAGTGGGCAGATTCCATGACACGTTTAAATTGCAGAATGTAAGCAGAGCCATCAGCATTTAATTTCTATGATCCGCTTCGTACGCCATGTTGGGTCTTGCACGGCGTCCAATGCCATAATACAAAATCATTTTAAGCAAAACGGTAATTCTACGGAAAATCTATACAAAACAAGGTCATTTTATACTGGAAATATATAGCTTGCTATGTCGTTCGTATGCCGCGTCTTCGTCAGTTTGCAACTTAGGCACCTCGTTTCACATCAGTGGCAAGGAACAGCTACACTGCTCCTTCACTCCTCTTCGCATATCTCACTACAATCTAAACCTAATGGACATGCACCTTAACACCGTCTAGTCTCAAATTTAATATTATGGCATACTCTTACTCACAAATATTTGATTGAATACACAAGTTGCCACTCAAACGAAGGTAGTTCTAAAATACATTCAGTATGAACTGCTGGACGTAAATCCGGGGCTTGTTCCAACTAAATTGGATAGTGTTGAAATCTTGATGACGTAATAATTTATTGGGGTGAAGCGCACCTACCATTTTATGAGTTCATCGTTGTCTAGGGTTGGCAGTTTCTTTACATTTTGTAGTGGGCTGTTTCGATTATCTATTTTTTTTTGTGTTGTCCAAAAAAACAAATGTCATAATATGAAAAGGCTCGTGCTTTTACAAAGGATAATAATATAATATGTTCACACTAATAACATAAAATCTCACAAAACATCACTATTTAATATGATTCAATTGGGAAATTAGCAATGTTGTATAATGTAGACACGTTCAAGAGCAAAAGTTTTGTAAAATGTTAGTAAATCTCGATGCACCCTAAAAATATGTTTTTCTTTTGATCTTGCGCTTATATTTTAACAGTTGTGCGACAGTAAGAAGCTTAACACTGAGCCTAAGTCAAATCAATCAAGTGTCAAATCACGGTTACAACATTTTGCCATAGTTTTTGTAACTTCAAGGAGCATCACCGTTTACCTAACCTTTTTCCTAATTATGTTGTAGTCGGCTTCCAGTCCAACCAAATGCAGCTCAATACCCGTATTTTACATGGAGCAACTACCTGACTGACCTCCACAACCTGGTTAGTACGAGTGCTGTGTAATACAATACTTCTTGGTAAGACTGGCTCTCGTGACTTTGGGGTCACTGAAGCTTAACGATTATCAAAGATATATATTTGACAGCCGCGAGCCGGGCTGAACTGCTTTATGTGACCCCAGGGAGCATCTTGTATAAAATAAATTTGAATTTATAAAAACGGGACACTTATAAAACTTATAATTTTCCATTTTCAAATATGACTGTACGTCGAGTACGAATTTGCGTTTTAATTTTTAATTTTACACTGCATCTTTACAAGTCAGCCCTAATCTATAAAATAAGAACGTCAGGGCAGCGCTCTCATTACAGTTGTCAGGCTATATCTCCCCGTGGAAGCTAACCCGTTCAGCTGGACCTGAACTGACCAAGCTAAATCGTCAGTCTGTCTGGTCTAATTGACTTAGTTTTGAGTTCTTTGTTACGCTATACTTGCATTAACGAGCTCCTAAACTGGTGATTTTCAATGTCTGGGTGTAACTCATCGCCAGCATTTTTCAAGTAAGGCTCGGAAATACTTGAAGTATTTCTTGAATGTGAGGCAGTAAATAACTAGTCTCGAGCCAATTCAAAAAATTCTGTGCTTTTTCTGTTGTGGAGTTATTTGTAGGTCGGGCTCGAACTCAAGTTGGCAGTTTACTTAGTAATATCGCGCCTAACTCTAAAAAGGTGTAGGGAAATCTGGAGCCCGCAGGACCCAAAACCACAAATGCAATATTCATTAAATCGCACTTGGGGCTCAGCGTGGTGAAGAGGATAGACTTATATCCCAGGTTACAGTAAGTTGTGGGTTCAAACCTAGGCAGGCGCATTACTTTGTGTAATTTATTTCATGACTACTAATTTCAAAAAAGGAAAACATCGTGAGGAAACCGACATATCCTAGAACCAAAAATTCGAAGACATGTGACTTCTACCAACCCGCACTGGGCCCGTGTGGTGATACTTATCTGTTTAGCCTTTTCCGAACTATGTTGGGGTCGGCTTTCAGTTTTACCGGATGCAGCTGAATACCAGTATTTTACAAGGAGCGACTGCCTATCTGACCTCCACAACCCAGTAAGTACTGGGTAATACTTATTGGGAGAGACTTATTGGGCCACTGACTACCTGTGACGACTGCCAAATATCTGCAATTGACAGCGGACCAACTGCTTAACGTGCTTTCCGAGGCACGGAGGAAACTCAGAATGTAATGGGTGGACACCCATCTACAGACCAATCTAGGCAAGCACGGCTTAACCTCAAGATCGACTCGAGCGGCTGTTATTATTCAGCAACGAACTCCTCTTGTCTTCGTCGATATTATTGTAGTAATATTGCCAAAATATACATTTACTGCCATACAAATATTACAGTTTTCCACAAAATTCTGTAACACCCACACAATTTCACCCGTTTAGTACCCCTAGTTTCAATACACAGGTGTGGCAGGAAGTTAACAACTACTAAAGGGTTGGTACGTGAGAGTTTTGGGGGTATGCAAATTGTCGGTTCATGTATTCTACGCGCGGTTGGGGTAGGTGAGAATTTTCGAGGTCTGCAAGCGTTTAAGTGGAATCTAAGGTAAGAGAAAAATTTACTAACACCTTATTTTGCGTTTAATGGAGTATGGAATGGATATGATGAATGACGTAATTTGTTCTTCGTTTGCAAATTAGTATCAGAACATGTAAAGATGTGTTGAATGTTTATAAAAATTCAGTAAAAATACTACTTTATTGACACTTTTTTGTCTATTAAGACTTAACATCAATAAAAAAAGAAGCATTTGTTTTTTTTTAATAAAAAGGACTTATAGCCATTATTACTACAGGTTTATGTACCTAGTACAGTAGTTTTATAATATCCATAGGTCTATACAGATAAATAACATTTAAGTGATCACAGCCTTTATAAGGAAATTTCTAAACGCTTAATTGACACTTCCCGTGACCATAGGGCTGGCTTTTACCTTGGCCAAAGGCTTAGCATTGCCATACAGCGCGGTAACGCCGCCAGTCTCCTGGGGACTTTAACAGTTGACAGCGTTGAGGAGGAGTTTTTGACGCCATTTTTTAATTTTATGTTAGTTTTGTTTATTTTAATTTATAATTGTATGATTTAGAACACTTTGAGTGTTTGTTTGCAATTTCAAAACAACAGTATTCTACTAAATGCTCATGAAAATATACACCGTGTTCCTGAGGATATACATTAATTTTGAATAATACTTCTATAGCTCTTGTTAAACATATCGTACAAAGGAAGTAGTAGTTTAAATGGTATAGTTTTTAAGTTATTGGTAATTTAAGTTTAATCAATTTAATTATGTTGTGCCGTGAGAAAGAGTCTTTATTTGTGAGATGTAGCCACTTTGTGCAACCAAAACTATCAAACTAAATTTAGAAGACTGAAACGGATTTTTGAATTATTATTTTTTTGAAGCTAGAGGCATTTTTTGTTGTGTTGTGATAAAATGAGTTTGTAATCTAAGACGAACACGAAATGTTTTTACTTATTGCCACTAAAAGTGAAAAAAATGGTAAAAAAAATATATTAAAAAATGGTCAATTTAATGGTCTGAATAACATGCCGAAGTTAATGTATAACCTCAGGAACACGGTATATATACGGTATAAATACTCAACAAATACGCTTAGTTTGATTACTCCATATTTGTATATGAAGTCGTCAAATGAAGCTAACTCAAAGACACAAGAGAACTGCAAACTGCTACAGAAGTACCTTTGTCACACAGCGCCCGCTATCGATGCAAATTAGTCTCTAACTACTCCTGGATCTAACGAATTATATTTCAGAAGCTATAGCTGTGTTAGTTAGGAAATTATTTAGCTGAAAACTAGAACTGAATGTTGTATAATAAATAGACTGGGATATCCATTTAATTGAATCATTAATTTACATCCGCATTAGCAGCGGTGGCACAGTGATGGCGGCCCCGATTTACGAACAGTAAGTCGTGGGTTCGAACCCAGACAGGCGCATTACTTCGTGTAATTTATTTCATCAAAGCTGCTCTGAAAACGGTGAAGGAAAACATCGTGAGGAAAAAAAAATTCGAAGGCATGATTGTGAAATCTGCCAATCCGCACTGGGCCCACGTGGTGGATTATAGCCCATTCCTTCTAATTGAGAGGAGGCCGTGTCCCAGCAGTGGGAACATTATAGGCTGATGATGATGATGATGAAAATCTACAACTTCCAACCAACGGCTTTCTTTACATAACATAACTTAGCGTCTGTAATCCCCAAAGGATTACCCAGAGGTATACTAATAGTTCACCCACATTTAGCCAGTTATGTTCAAAACCCATGTAAAATGGCGAGGCTACCATCAACCGGAATTTACCATTAAAAAGAAAGATAGAAAGAAAATGCATTTATTAGCCCGACAAGTCAAAACGCACAAAAATGAAAAAAATTGTAATTATAAAAATAAGAAAAATCTAGTTTGTCCGTAGGAGGGTCCTGACGTCAGAACTAGATACGGGTCAAATATTTTTTAATATACAGGTATATTAAAAAAAACAATACGGGTCAAATATTTTTTAATATACAGGTATATTAAAAAATATTTGACCCGTATTGTTTTCTTTTCGAAAGATACGACGCTTGTAATATTCCTAATACGTCACGCCTAGGTATAATTTTGAGCTCAGGACGTCAGGACCCCCCTTCCCGAGTTCTGATGCGTTTTATCTTTGTTTGTGTAGCTTTGTTTGATTTACCTAATAGTACACCCACATTTAGCCAGTTATGTTCAAAACCCATGTAAAAGGGCGAAGCTACCATCAACCGGAATTTACCATTAGAAAGAAAGATAGAAAGAAAATGCATTTATTAGCCCGACAAGACAAAACGCACAAAAAAAAAATGTAATTATAAAATAAGAAAAATTGTGTTGTCCGTCAGGTAGATAATTAAAAAATATTTGACCCGTATTTTTTTATTTTCGAAAGATACGACGAGCCCGCTCTCCCGAGTTTTGATGCGTTTTATCTTTGTTTGATTTACAAAAACAAAAAATGCGTGTCCATTATTTTTCAATAATCTAACTGACGGACTTAATATTGTATTTTTTTTGATACTGTCGTCTTGTCTATTACGATTATAACTTACTAATAAAAAGTAAACATAGTGAGAAAAATATATAAAATAAAATACTTAAATTTGTCCTGTACGAGGCCAAAAGGCTCTTATCTCAGCATGGTGCTGTAACATTAAAAAAAACGTCACAGCGCGGATCAACAAGGCAGTCAATTTAGTATTAGGTATCCAAGTATGAAATGGTTGAAGTACTTTATTTTACAAAAATGTAAAAAGGTGTTTCATTGTTGACATGTTTCCTTCTAACATTTAATTAATGAAGTTTAATCACACACACAAAAATACGCCAAAATTATGCCTAGTAAAACCTTTAATATCGTTAAATAGTTTTTTCTCGAGGACAATAACTTATCTAAAAACATTTAGACAAAAATGTCATCATGATTTTGTTTTCAATCGTTTATATCGAAGAATTGGCATTAACAGCTCAATATTTAATTGCGAACATCTGATAAAAGACCAAACAATAATTACTTATCAATATCTCATTTATTTTATGATAATATTGATATTTTCACAAAGAAACATAATGACTTTAATAATCGCATCAATATTTCATTTGTTTCTAAATCAAAGCGAAAATTGCTCTGCAATTTTCTATTAATCGATTCCAGACTTAATATCAAATCTTGTTGGGAATAAAATTGATATCTTTCAACAAAGAATATGGGAAAGAAATCAAAGGTTTTCGCTCTCAATAGGAAATAAATTGAGACGCAGTAGGTGGCCGCGGAAATAGGTTTCTAACTTATACTGAATACGTCTTCAAAGGCTTGCAGATCTTTTCTATGAGTGTACATAAGTTTATGTACTTAGCACACAAAGTATAGGTATCATGTTCGATTGATGTCACAATGGTACAGAATGTTATTTTTTCGAACTTTAGTCGATCCATCCCGGTTTTGATGCCCGAATTTTCAAAAATCGTAAACTTCGTAATAAGGCAAAACTATGTGTTTTTATTATACATAGAATAACATACATTATTGTTATTATTAACAGTGGGTGCCTGATGACGGGTAGCGTCCCCGAGAGAGGCCTAGAAAACGCTGACGACTTTTAAGCGTTTGCGAGAGACTGGCCTGAGAGAGACGCACGTAGAGAGGAGTGGACGACTATGGGGGAGGCCTTTACCCAGCAGTGGGACAATATAGGCTAATAAAAAGAAACTAAATTAAACAGCCCCAAAGAGTTAGGCAAAGGTGTACCTAATAGTACACCCACATTTCGCCAGTTATGTTTTAGGTCTCATGTATGAAAGGGCAAGCCTATTGCCATCAACTGGGCACAAATTCAGAATTCCAAGCTGCTACCGAAGAATTCCTGATGGAAACACCCAAATAACACTTTTCTCGACCCGGGAATCAAAACCAGAGCCTTATGCTTAGCAGTTGAATGAATTAATGAATGATACATTTATTTGCAAGAATATAGGTAGTTTACATAAGTTCTTAATATCTAAGGGTTTCACTATATTCGCCATTTCGGCCATAATATTAAAGTTTTATATCTTGGTATACTAATAGCATGCAGTACACATTTAGAAATTGGCAGTTACATAAAAATACTCATCATAATTAAAATTAAAATTACAAACATCGTGTCCGTAAGGATTGAGGAGCCACTATTTTGTAGCGCAATGAAATTATTGTACTTATTTAGTAGTAAGTTTAAAAAAATTGTAGGATCGATCCTCGATTTTGTAGTACAATACTTCAAAAGTTATATGAATATAAAGGTGGCACCTCAATCTAGATGTTTGGATTGAGGAGCCACGTCAGAACTTCGGACAACATGGATTCATATTTATCATAATTTGGTATGTTTTTGTAGCATTTGAGAGTAATTAGTAGACAAAGTCTGAACACGGTTGTATTAAAATTAAAAAACTTACCATACATCATAAAAGTGGCTCCTCAGACCATACAAACACTCGTCATTTTTCAAAGAAGCAGTTGTTCAATTAATGCGCAATTTCTTCGTCATTTAGTAGTAAGTGTAAAAGATTTGTAGGACAAGATTTATTTAGGTATTAGAAATTAGTGAATTGAGAGATACGGCATATTTCAACTGGCTCCTCAATCCTGACGTTTCTATACCTACCTTAGATCATAACTTACTCTGTACTTACCTGAGATCACAACGAAATCAAAAACCAAAGACACTAACATTTAGTATAAATGTCTACTAAATACCTATGTACAAATCAACATTGTATACATTCAGTTTCTGAACAACAAATCACTTTTCGATATGCCTTATAAATTCACTGCTAAGGGTGACCATGGTATATGAATGAAACCAGGAAGGGTTTTTGAAATTTTATTTTGTAACAAATCGACAATGTCTAAATATAGGTATATAAAAAAAAAAAAATATATCGCTGGACATTACACACAGCGCCATCTAGTGCCACACTAAGCAAGGCTTGTGTCGTGGTCACCAGACAGTTGATATACTACATATATACTACCACCTACCACCACCACCACCACCACCACCACCACCACCACCACCACCCCACCACCTATACTATTACCTATGTAATTAGTAGTCAATTTCGACATAAGTTGAAGAATAAATTAATTGATTATTTGGTGCTTTTACGAATTTTACGGTGAGTGAGAATCATAGTCGTCGTAACAAAACATCTCATCCTTCGTTGGATAGTGACATTTATAGTGGCCCATACCAGCATCGCTAATAAATTAAAAAAAAGGATAAATTCCATAACGCCTATGAACGTAAGTATATAATTTAAGAAATCATTACAGTAGGGTTACCACAACGTCCAAATGCGATTCAATTTAGGTTTGAGCTGTCATTTTCTGACAGTTTTTCTATGGAACTGACAGCTTGCGACTCAGTTTAGGACCTGAATTGAATCGCATTTAGAGGTTGTGGTAACCCAGCAGATATTGGTACATACCTACCTAGTACCTCGTTTACTCGAAACTTTGTTCAGCAGCATATGCCATTAGAGACACATGACATTGAGTTCACTACGTTATTAGCTATCCCTTAATTTCCAAACAATTTTTTTTGTGAATTACTTGGCTTTTACAAACACAAATGTATTTTAGTAACTGTCCGGTAAGCGTTGCAAATGCAATGCAACTTTTTCTGTAAGTTTCTGTTCAACCAAATAAATACAAAAAGTAATTCTTGACTACGGATTCGAACTTGGGAACTATTCACAAGGCAACCGCTGTCACCGCTAGGCTTTCTACGTCATTGACAAATTGTCCAAAATAGCTGTTATCTTTATGACGGTAGACAGGCAAAACCCGTCTAGGGACTAAATAAATTACTTTCACCCCTAGGGTAACAATGTACTATTAATGTACATACATGTTCCTTTAGCTTATTTTTAAATGTGTTCACGTTATTGCACTCTTCAATATCGTCTGGTAATCCATTGCATAGGTTAACTCCTTCAAATAATATGGTCTTTCTACCGTAATTAGTGCGTACGCTGATGACTTCTTCTGCAAATTTGTTTTTATATCTATACCTCACCAGGTTATGTGACATTTTTTTTTTCTTTTGTTGTATGTAAGTTTATATTGAGTTTAAAGTTATGTTTTAATAAGAATGCAGATGTAGTAATATAAGTAATTATCACCAAAATAAAATATCAAAAACTAGTTTTCCTGGTTTCATTCATATACCATGGTCACCCTTAACATACAATTCTTATGGAATTTTGTAAAGTAGTTGGGTTTTCAGATACCGAATATTTACAATGGTGTTCTGTACATAGGTATTTAGTAGACATTTATACTAAATGTTAGTGTCATTGGTTTTTGATTTCGTTGTGATCTCAGGTAAGTACAGAGTAAGTTATGATCTAAGGTAGGTATAGAAACGTCAGGATTGAGGAGCCAGTTGAAATATGCCGTATCTCTCAATTCACTCATTTTTAATAAATAAATCTTGTTCTACAAATCTTTTATACTTACTACTAAATGACGAAGAAATTGCGCATTAATTGAACAACTGCTTCTTTGAAAAATGACGAGTGTTTGTATGGTCTGAGGAGCCACTTTTATAATGTATGGTAACTTTTTTGATTTTAATACAACCGTGTTCAGACTTTGTCTACTAATTACTCTCAAATGCTACAAAAACATACCAAATTATGATAAATATGAATCCATTTTGTCCGAAGTTCTGACGTGGCTCCTCAATCCAAACATCTAGATTGAGGTGCCACCTTTATGTTCATATAACTTTTGAAGTATTGTACTACAAAATCGAGGATCGATCCTGTTCAATACAGAACACAAGAATGTATCCGAATTAGTTTTTTATGGAGTCATAGACAAGCGGAATTGAAAACGGTTGTGTGTCAAGTTTTTTCTTATAATACAGTTTTGATTAAACTAAATTTTCTGGTGTTTCAATTATAAAGTTACTGAGCTATCGAAGAACGGAAACAACAGAATGGTCCTTCTAACCGTCGTCAACAAGAGGAAATAATCAACACTTGTTGAAATACCATGCGCTAACCTACTACGCATAAATGTAGAAGAGGCTAACTGACTGCAAATCCACGAATAAGAAGGCTCTCACTCAAGAAGAAACACTCCCGAGGAGCAAATCTACGCAGCGCGCTACTCCGTCTGCGTAATACTCGAGGAAGTATTTTAAGCTTCATTTGAAGAGGTCTTCGGAGGTTGCAGCAAAGAAGAAAAAAGTGTCTATCCAGCGGTATTTTACTGTGAGGTAGCAACATTCAACGCTTTCAAACAGCGCGGGAGGCATTTCTCCGCGTGTTACAAGAAGAAAACTGGAATTATTCATCGTTTTCATCAATCATCAAAAAGGTTAAAAGTTGAAGGTCATTAGGTCAACCAACAACCTGCATCATCATCTTTGCTACGGTGTTCGTGTTCAACGTGTCAAAGTGGCAACTCCGTGACCCGTGTGTATGTGTATCCGAACGTTCAACAAAAATTTTCGTCCAATCACAGCGAAGAACGCAGGCGCCATACTTATTTCAATTGTCAAACAGGTTTCTTTGTGTTCACTAATTGCGTCGTAATTTTTAATGTAAAAAGGCATAGAATTAAGTTAATTAGTGGTATTTTATACTATTTCATTGTATTATTGAAAAAAGAAACAGGTAATTTCTACAGTTTGCGCATCTGCAAGTATCTTTTGGTATAATTTTGTGCAAAGTACTCACGTAATTGGTTTTTGGCGCTTTGTTTGTTGTAATAGGTACAAAAGATGTCGGACGCAGAAGGCAAGGAAAGGTTGAAAGTTATGAGACAAGATAGAGGATACATTAAAGGAGGAATTTCTAGAATTAAAAACTTCTGTAATTCTGAACAGTTTTCCCAAGGTGCGCCAGCATTATTACATGAGATGCGTGTGCGTTTGGTTACGTCATTGAAACAATACGACGACATAAATAGGGAGATTTTACGTTTGTGTCCTGACGATCCTGAGGATTATTTCGCGACGGAAGAAAAGTATTTTACTTCAATTGCGGCGATCGACAGTGCTTTAAAAAATGCATCTGATTCAACGCGTACCGTAGAGAATAACAGTAAACCTGAAGGTGAGTTCAAACGACTTCCTGCTATCAGTATCCAAACGTTTGATGGGAAAAATATCGCCGATTACTATCCGTTCATTAATATGTTCAAAGCTGTAATCCATGCCGATGAGAAGTTAGGATTATGTGAGAAATTATACTATCTACGCACCTTTTTGTGTGGTGAGGCTTTAGATCTTATTAAAAACCTTACACTAACAGATGAAAACTACACGGCTGCTTTAGAATTGCTTAAAAATAGGTATGATAATATTCCTAAAATAATCAACTATCATATAAATTGTTTGTTGGACCTACCGTCTTTCACAAAATGCACTGCTTCTAACCTGCGTTCTATTGTCACTAATGTACAGTTGCATTTAGCTGCATTAAAAAATTTAAAGCAGCCAGTAAAGCAATGGGATGTGCTTTTAGTCAATATCTTGGCAAAAAAGGTAGATATCTACACTAATAGAGGGTTTCACCTAGAGAGAAATATGAAAGAGGTTCCCACACTTTGTGAATTTCTTGAATTTTTAGAAAAGCGTGCAAGTGCGATGGAAACCATGACCGAGGAGGGACCTGCTAAGGTCTCAAAGGCTGAGAAGTCGGCTCCTAAGCCTATGAGTGGTCTGGTTTCTTCTAAATCTTCAACATGTAAGTATTGCACTCAGTCTCATAAGCTTTATGAATGTGCGAAGTTTAAAATGGCTACAGAGCAAGTGAGAGCTGACTTTGTGAAAGACAAGAAACTCTGCATAATTTGTCTTAATGAGCATAAAGGCAAGTGCTTACTGCGCCTTAAGTGTGCTACTTGTAACAAGAAGCATAATACACTTATGCACACTAATGCGCCTAACAGTGGTACTTGTGATGATTCTAACAACAATAATGCTGCTGTAACTTTGTCAGGCACCACTCACGCTAAAGATATTTTATTGCCAACGGCTATGGTCCGGTTAATTAATAAAAATGGCACATTTTGCTATGCTAGAGCCCTGCTCGATAGCGGGAGCCAAGTTTCTTTTATATCAGAAGCGTTAGCAACCAAAGTAGACTGTAACATATTGCAGTCACATCAGCTGATCGCTGGCATATGTAATAATGCTGAAACTATTAATAAAAAGGCAGATATTGCTGTATATTCGTCAATAAACGATTTTAAAATTGAGGTTTCATGTGCTGTAGTTAAAAATATTACTTGCCAGCTGCCTCAGCAAAGTTTCGATATTAAAAAATTTAATATTCCATCCTATGCTAAATTAGCAGACAAAAAATTCAACCAAACTGGTGAAATAGCCTTATTATTAGGGTGCGACGTGTTCTTTCAGGTGCTGCAGCGTGAATCATTACCGCTTGCTCCATCGGGTCCGTTTTTGGTAAATACAAGCTTTGGTTATGTGCTGGCTGGGAGTTTACCAGTACCGGTACATACTTGCAAAATCTCTTCAGCTAATTTATGCCTAACTGCTCAAGGTAACAATTTTCCTAATTTATTTAGTAATGCACAGGAAAGACCATATCATGAAATTGATACCACAATGTCACATTTCTGGGAATGTGAAAAAGTACCTACCATTTTTAAAGAGGGCACCACTGAGCACCAGTTGGCTGAGCAGGTGTTTATAGAGTCTGTTAAGTTAGAGAATAAAAGATTTTCTGTTGCTTTGCCTTTGAAAGTTGAGGTAGAAAATGTTCAGTTGGGAAATTCCTTTCCCTGTGCATTGCAAAGATTGTTTAACTTAGAAAAGCGGTTTTGTAAAGATAGTGATTTGTATAAAAAATATAAAACATTCATCGAAGAGTACATTGAGCAGGGCCACGCTAGGTATTTTGATATTTCAAACTATAATTTGAATGCGGGCAATGTTTATTTTCTTCCACATCATCCTGTAATTAATCCAAACAGCAAAACAACTCCTGTTCGTGCGGTATTTGACGCTAGTATGAAAAGTAAAAACAATTTAAGCTTGAATGATGTCATGCTGAATGGTGCAGTTGTTCAGAGTGACCTTTTTGATATTTTGACATTGTTCAGAACCTTTAAGTTTGTTTTATTATGTGACATAAAGGCAATGTATAGACAGATCCTTGTTGATGAAAAATATTGTTGTTTACAAAATATATTGTGGCGAGATTCTCAGCACGATCCAGTAAGGTGCATTCAATTACAAACTGTAACTTATGGGTTAAAAAGTTCGGCGTTCCTTGCGACTCGTTGTCTAATAGAACTCGCGCACAAATATAAGGAAGGGTATCCAGCAGCGGCTTTTGCGTTGCAGCATTCCAGTTACGTGGATGACATTCAGTGCGGAAGTAATGATATTTGCGAGCTTACTAAAATAAAGCAGGAGTTGATAGAGTTAATGGACAAGGCCAGCTTTTCATTGCATAAATGGTGTTCAAATCACAAAGACATTTTGAAAGACATTCCCTTTGAATTACAGCATTTAGGTGACAGGGATTTTGATAAAAATAATGTTTATGTAAAAACGTTAGGGCTTACCTATGATGTAGCGTCCGACACATTAAATATAAAATGTCCGGAAAAAGAGGTTCAGGAAAAATATACCAAAAGACAGATGTTGAGCTTTATAAGCAAGTTTTTTGATCCCTTGGGTCTTGTGGGTCCGATACTAGTGCAAGCAAAATACCTAATGCAACAGGTCTGGTTCGAAAATATAAGCTGGGATGATGAATTGCCACCGAGCCTTAATAAAAAGTGGGTTGACTTTGCGCAAAGTTTGGTTCAAATGTCATCTATTTCTATACCAAGAAATATTAATGTACAATCGTCAAGCTATGAAATTGTTGGATTTGCAGATGCGTCAAATATAGCCTATGGATGTTGCTTATATTTGAGAGTTATCGATACTAACAAAAACGTAAAGGTCAATCTCTTATGCTCAAGATCGCGCATTAATCCAAAAAATAAAATCTTGACAGTTCCCAGACTTGAATTGAATAGTGCTTTGTTGCTAGCATTGCTTGCCAAAAAAGTATGTAATACTTTGTCTCTCAAATACAATGTAAAAGTGTTTCTTTATTTAGACTCAAAGATTGCGCTATCTTGGCTTAAAATTGAGCCTATAAAACTCAGCGTATATGTAGCAAATAGAGTTAATAAAATCAGAGAGTTAACTACTGACTTTCAGTGGAGTTATGTAAAAACAGGTGACAACCCGGCAGATTGTTTATCACGAGGTGTCGACCCTCAGTCTCTAGAGGGGAATTTGCTATGGTGGCATGGACCACGATACCTACAAAATTCAAACTACATTCATTGTAAATTTCAAAATAATGAAAAGTTAAATGATGATGATTTATTGGACTTACAAAGCGTTCCAAGGTCATGTAATCCGTGCAATCAAGCAAATTCACTTAATGAGTTTTGTGAGAAGTATTCTAGCATAGATAAAATGACTAGAATAATGTCTTATATAAAAAGATTTATTTTCAATTGTAGAAATGAAAATGTCAATAAAAAGAGTGGCAATTTATGTCCTGAAGAGTTAGAATCTGCGCTGCACACTTTAATAAAGATTGAACAAAGTAAATATTTGGAAACTGAAATTAAAAATCTTTTATCAAACACACCAATAAAATCAAATTTAAATAATTTAAACCCATTCCTAGACACCTTTGGGTTGTTGAGAGTTGGCGGGCGCTTGCAAAATGCCAACCTACCGTTTTCCAAGCGTCATCCAATAATAATACCTAAAGGGTCAGCGGTTTCTAAACTCATAATTTTAAAGGAACACTTAAGACTAAAGCATGCAGGGCAGAAACTGATTCTGAGCGTACTCAATGAGCAGTATTGGCTTATCAACGCCAACCGAGAAATTAAATCGGCAATTCATAAATGTGTTATTTGTTTTAAATTAAAAGCGAAAGCTACGACTCAGCTAATGGGATCTCTGCCGATCGATCGCGTCAATATTACGCGGCCATTTCAAATAGTCGGCACCGACTATGGCGGGCCATTCCGTGTGAAGCAGATTAGAGTTCGTAACCCGGTAATTACAAAGGCATACATTGTCATATTCGTATGTTTCGTCACTAAGGCGATACATATCGAATTGGCCTCTGATATGACCACAAACATATTTTTAGGATGCTTAAAAAGGTTTATTGCACGCAGAAATAAACCGTCCAAAATATATTGTGATAACGGTTCCTGCTACAAAGGTGCTAATAACGTTTTAAACGGGTTGTTTGAGATGCACGATGCTGCCCATCGAGATACTGTTATCAACTATTGTAGCACAGAAAGAATAACGTTCCATTTTATACCTTCTTACTCGCCCGTGTTTGGTGGCTTGTGGGAGGCAGGCATTAAAAGTGTTAAATACCATTTGAAGCGTGTGATAGGGGATTCGGTTTTAACCTATGAGGAACTGTATACGGTGCTTGTACAGGTAGAGAGTATCTTAAACTCTCGCCCATTGACGCCTATGTCGCGAGATCCTGAAGATATGTCTTATCTCACGCCGGGGCATTTCCTCACAGGCTCACCTTTGACCTCTTATCCTGAACTAAATGTTGTTGGCGAAAACATTGGTAAATTAAGTTTTTGGAAACAATGTGTTAAAATGCAACAGCACTTTTGGGATCAATGGCACAAACAATATTTGGTGATGCTGCAAAATAGACCTAAATGGAAAAGTGAAAAACCCAATTTAAAAAAAGGGAATTTAGTTCTTCTTAGAGATAACAATGTTGCACCATTAAACTGGCCAATGGGCAGAATAGTTGAGGTTATGCCAGGGAAAGACGGCAAGGTAAGAGCTATTCAGGTAAAAACAACAAAAGGGACTGTTATAACAACATCTCTCATGAAAGTATGTCCATTGCCTATAGATTACAGTTAAAATAAAATAGCATAAAATGTAGTTTGCTTTTTATTCGCTTGCTGACTTTCACCTGGTATTCAGGTAAAATAAGTTAAAATAAGTAATACCACCTAGTGTTTTAATAAATCTTTTATTTTACAAAATGTTAAAACATATTGTTGACATATTTTGTTCATTGAAGTTTCTCAGCGCTATTAAGATTGAGATTGTTTAGTTTGGTAATTTAAGTAAGTTAAAGTTCTATAAACTTTGAGTTTTTGTTAATTTAAGTTAGTTAAAGTTCTATAAACTTTGAGGTTTGTTAATTTGCGTTAGTTAAAGTTCTATAAACTTCGAGTACATATTTGTTAATTTAAGTTAGTTAAAGCTCTATAAACTTTGAGGTTTGTTAATTTAGGTTAGTTAAAGTTCTATAAACTTCAAGTTTTTGTTAATTTAAGTTGGTTAAAGTTCTATAAACTTTGAGTTTTTGTTATTTTTGGCTGAGGCCCCACTATGTTCAATACAGAACACAAGAATGTATCCGAATTAGTTTTTTATGGAGTCATAGACAAGCGGAATTGAAAACGGTTGTGTGTCAAGTTTTTTCTTATAATACAGTTTTGATTAAACTAAATTTTCTGGTGTTTCAATTATAAAGTTACTGAGCTATCGAAGAACGGAAACAACAGAATGGTCCTTCTAACCGTCGTCAACAAGAGGAAATAATCAACACTTGTTGAAATACCATGCGCTAACCTACTACGCATAAATGTAGAAGAGGCTAACTGACTGCAAATCCACGAATAAGAAGGCTCTCACTCAAGAAGAAACACTCCCGAGGAGCAAATCTACGCAGCGCGCTACTCCGTCTGCGTAATACTCGAGGAAGTATTTTAAGCTTCATTTGAAGAGGTCTTCGGAGGTTGCAGCAAAGAAGAAAAAAGTGTCTATCCAGCGGTATTTTACTGTGAGGTAGCAACATTCAACGCTTTCAAACAGCGCGGGAGGCATTTCTCCGCGTGTTACAAGAAGAAAACTGGAATTATTCATCGTTTTCATCAATCATCAAAAAGGTTAAAAGTTGAAGGTCATTAGGTCAACCAACAACCTGCATCATCATCTTTGCTACGGTGTTCGTGTTCAACGTGTCAAAGTGGCAACTCCGTGACCCGTGTGTATGTGTATCCGAACGTTCAACAAAAATTTTCGTCCAATCACAGCGAAGAACGCAGGCGCCATACTTATTTCAATTGTCAAACAGGTTTCTTTGTGTTCACTAATTGCGTCGTAATTTTTAATGTAAAAAGGCATAGAATTAAGTTAATTAGTGGTATTTTATACTATTTCATTGTATTATTGAAAAAAGAAACAGGTAATTTCTACAGTTTGCGCATCTGCAAGTATCTTTTGGTATAATTTTGTGCAAAGTACTCACGTAATTGGTTTTTGGCGCTTTGTTTGTTGTAATAGGTACAAAAGATGTCGGACGCAGAAGGCAAGGAAAGGTTGAAAGTTATGAGACAAGATAGAGGATACATTAAAGGAGGAATTTCTAGAATTAAAAACTTCTGTAATTCTGAACAGTTTTCCCAAGGTGCGCCAGCATTATTACATGAGATGCGTGTGCGTTTGGTTACGTCATTGAAACAATACGACGACATAAATAGGGAGATTTTACGTTTGTGTCCTGACGATCCTGAGGATTATTTCGCGACGGAAGAAAAGTATTTTACTTCAATTGCGGCGATCGACAGTGCTTTAAAAAATGCATCTGATTCAACGCGTACCGTAGAGAATAACAGTAAACCTGAAGGTGAGTTCAAACGACTTCCTGCTATCAGTATCCAAACGTTTGATGGGAAAAATATCGCCGATTACTATCCGTTCATTAATATGTTCAAAGCTGTAATCCATGCCGATGAGAAGTTAGGATTATGTGAGAAATTATACTATCTACGCACCTTTTTGTGTGGTGAGGCTTTAGATCTTATTAAAAACCTTACACTAACAGATGAAAACTACACGGCTGCTTTAGAATTGCTTAAAAATAGGTATGATAATATTCCTAAAATAATCAACTATCATATAAATTGTTTGTTGGACCTACCGTCTTTCACAAAATGCACTGCTTCTAACCTGCGTTCTATTGTCACTAATGTACAGTTGCATTTAGCTGCATTAAAAAATTTAAAGCAGCCAGTAAAGCAATGGGATGTGCTTTTAGTCAATATCTTGGCAAAAAAGGTAGATATCTACACTAATAGAGGGTTTCACCTAGAGAGAAATATGAAAGAGGTTCCCACACTTTGTGAATTTCTTGAATTTTTAGAAAAGCGTGCAAGTGCGATGGAAACCATGACCGAGGAGGGACCTGCTAAGGTCTCAAAGGCTGAGAAGTCGGCTCCTAAGCCTATGAGTGGTCTGGTTTCTTCTAAATCTTCAACATGTAAGTATTGCACTCAGTCTCATAAGCTTTATGAATGTGCGAAGTTTAAAATGGCTACAGAGCAAGTGAGAGCTGACTTTGTGAAAGACAAGAAACTCTGCATAATTTGTCTTAATGAGCATAAAGGCAAGTGCTTACTGCGCCTTAAGTGTGCTACTTGTAACAAGAAGCATAATACACTTATGCACACTAATGCGCCTAACAGTGGTACTTGTGATGATTCTAACAACAATAATGCTGCTGTAACTTTGTCAGGCACCACTCACGCTAAAGATATTTTATTGCCAACGGCTATGGTCCGGTTAATTAATAAAAATGGCACATTTTGCTATGCTAGAGCCCTGCTCGATAGCGGGAGCCAAGTTTCTTTTATATCAGAAGCGTTAGCAACCAAAGTAGACTGTAACATATTGCAGTCACATCAGCTGATCGCTGGCATATGTAATAATGCTGAAACTATTAATAAAAAGGCAGATATTGCTGTATATTCGTCAATAAACGATTTTAAAATTGAGGTTTCATGTGCTGTAGTTAAAAATATTACTTGCCAGCTGCCTCAGCAAAGTTTCGATATTAAAAAATTTAATATTCCATCCTATGCTAAATTAGCAGACAAAAAATTCAACCAAACTGGTGAAATAGCCTTATTATTAGGGTGCGACGTGTTCTTTCAGGTGCTGCAGCGTGAATCATTACCGCTTGCTCCATCGGGTCCGTTTTTGGTAAATACAAGCTTTGGTTATGTGCTGGCTGGGAGTTTACCAGTACCGGTACATACTTGCAAAATCTCTTCAGCTAATTTATGCCTAACTGCTCAAGGTAACAATTTTCCTAATTTATTTAGTAATGCACAGGAAAGACCATATCATGAAATTGATACCACAATGTCACATTTCTGGGAATGTGAAAAAGTACCTACCATTTTTAAAGAGGGCACCACTGAGCACCAGTTGGCTGAGCAGGTGTTTATAGAGTCTGTTAAGTTAGAGAATAAAAGATTTTCTGTTGCTTTGCCTTTGAAAGTTGAGGTAGAAAATGTTCAGTTGGGAAATTCCTTTCCCTGTGCATTGCAAAGATTGTTTAACTTAGAAAAGCGGTTTTGTAAAGATAGTGATTTGTATAAAAAATATAAAACATTCATCGAAGAGTACATTGAGCAGGGCCACGCTAGGTATTTTGATATTTCAAACTATAATTTGAATGCGGGCAATGTTTATTTTCTTCCACATCATCCTGTAATTAATCCAAACAGCAAAACAACTCCTGTTCGTGCGGTATTTGACGCTAGTATGAAAAGTAAAAACAATTTAAGCTTGAATGATGTCATGCTGAATGGTGCAGTTGTTCAGAGTGACCTTTTTGATATTTTGACATTGTTCAGAACCTTTAAGTTTGTTTTATTATGTGACATAAAGGCAATGTATAGACAGATCCTTGTTGATGAAAAATATTGTTGTTTACAAAATATATTGTGGCGAGATTCTCAGCACGATCCAGTAAGGTGCATTCAATTACAAACTGTAACTTATGGGTTAAAAAGTTCGGCGTTCCTTGCGACTCGTTGTCTAATAGAACTCGCGCACAAATATAAGGAAGGGTATCCAGCAGCGGCTTTTGCGTTGCAGCATTCCAGTTACGTGGATGACATTCAGTGCGGAAGTAATGATATTTGCGAGCTTACTAAAATAAAGCAGGAGTTGATAGAGTTAATGGACAAGGCCAGCTTTTCATTGCATAAATGGTGTTCAAATCACAAAGACATTTTGAAAGACATTCCCTTTGAATTACAGCATTTAGGTGACAGGGATTTTGATAAAAATAATGTTTATGTAAAAACGTTAGGGCTTACCTATGATGTAGCGTCCGACACATTAAATATAAAATGTCCGGAAAAAGAGGTTCAGGAAAAATATACCAAAAGACAGATGTTGAGCTTTATAAGCAAGTTTTTTGATCCCTTGGGTCTTGTGGGTCCGATACTAGTGCAAGCAAAATACCTAATGCAACAGGTCTGGTTCGAAAATATAAGCTGGGATGATGAATTGCCACCGAGCCTTAATAAAAAGTGGGTTGACTTTGCGCAAAGTTTGGTTCAAATGTCATCTATTTCTATACCAAGAAATATTAATGTACAATCGTCAAGCTATGAAATTGTTGGATTTGCAGATGCGTCAAATATAGCCTATGGATGTTGCTTATATTTGAGAGTTATCGATACTAACAAAAACGTAAAGGTCAATCTCTTATGCTCAAGATCGCGCATTAATCCAAAAAATAAAATCTTGACAGTTCCCAGACTTGAATTGAATAGTGCTTTGTTGCTAGCATTGCTTGCCAAAAAAGTATGTAATACTTTGTCTCTCAAATACAATGTAAAAGTGTTTCTTTATTTAGACTCAAAGATTGCGCTATCTTGGCTTAAAATTGAGCCTATAAAACTCAGCGTATATGTAGCAAATAGAGTTAATAAAATCAGAGAGTTAACTACTGACTTTCAGTGGAGTTATGTAAAAACAGGTGACAACCCGGCAGATTGTTTATCACGAGGTGTCGACCCTCAGTCTCTAGAGGGGAATTTGCTATGGTGGCATGGACCACGATACCTACAAAATTCAAACTACATTCATTGTAAATTTCAAAATAATGAAAAGTTAAATGATGATGATTTATTGGACTTACAAAGCGTTCCAAGGTCATGTAATCCGTGCAATCAAGCAAATTCACTTAATGAGTTTTGTGAGAAGTATTCTAGCATAGATAAAATGACTAGAATAATGTCTTATATAAAAAGATTTATTTTCAATTGTAGAAATGAAAATGTCAATAAAAAGAGTGGCAATTTATGTCCTGAAGAGTTAGAATCTGCGCTGCACACTTTAATAAAGATTGAACAAAGTAAATATTTGGAAACTGAAATTAAAAATCTTTTATCAAACACACCAATAAAATCAAATTTAAATAATTTAAACCCATTCCTAGACACCTTTGGGTTGTTGAGAGTTGGCGGGCGCTTGCAAAATGCCAACCTACCGTTTTCCAAGCGTCATCCAATAATAATACCTAAAGGGTCAGCGGTTTCTAAACTCATAATTTTAAAGGAACACTTAAGACTAAAGCATGCAGGGCAGAAACTGATTCTGAGCGTACTCAATGAGCAGTATTGGCTTATCAACGCCAACCGAGAAATTAAATCGGCAATTCATAAATGTGTTATTTGTTTTAAATTAAAAGCGAAAGCTACGACTCAGCTAATGGGATCTCTGCCGATCGATCGCGTCAATATTACGCGGCCATTTCAAATAGTCGGCACCGACTATGGCGGGCCATTCCGTGTGAAGCAGATTAGAGTTCGTAACCCGGTAATTACAAAGGCATACATTGTCATATTCGTATGTTTCGTCACTAAGGCGATACATATCGAATTGGCCTCTGATATGACCACAAACATATTTTTAGGATGCTTAAAAAGGTTTATTGCACGCAGAAATAAACCGTCCAAAATATATTGTGATAACGGTTCCTGCTACAAAGGTGCTAATAACGTTTTAAACGGGTTGTTTGAGATGCACGATGCTGCCCATCGAGATACTGTTATCAACTATTGTAGCACAGAAAGAATAACGTTCCATTTTATACCTTCTTACTCGCCCGTGTTTGGTGGCTTGTGGGAGGCAGGCATTAAAAGTGTTAAATACCATTTGAAGCGTGTGATAGGGGATTCGGTTTTAACCTATGAGGAACTGTATACGGTGCTTGTACAGGTAGAGAGTATCTTAAACTCTCGCCCATTGACGCCTATGTCGCGAGATCCTGAAGATATGTCTTATCTCACGCCGGGGCATTTCCTCACAGGCTCACCTTTGACCTCTTATCCTGAACTAAATGTTGTTGGCGAAAACATTGGTAAATTAAGTTTTTGGAAACAATGTGTTAAAATGCAACAGCACTTTTGGGATCAATGGCACAAACAATATTTGGTGATGCTGCAAAATAGACCTAAATGGAAAAGTGAAAAACCCAATTTAAAAAAAGGGAATTTAGTTCTTCTTAGAGATAACAATGTTGCACCATTAAACTGGCCAATGGGCAGAATAGTTGAGGTTATGCCAGGGAAAGACGGCAAGGTAAGAGCTATTCAGGTAAAAACAACAAAAGGGACTGTTATAACAACATCTCTCATGAAAGTATGTCCATTGCCTATAGATTACAGTTAAAATAAAATAGCATAAAATGTAGTTTGCTTTTTATTCGCTTGCTGACTTTCACCTGGTATTCAGGTAAAATAAGTTAAAATAAGTAATACCACCTAGTGTTTTAATAAATCTTTTATTTTACAAAATGTTAAAACATATTGTTGACATATTTTGTTCATTGAAGTTTCTCAGCGCTATTAAGATTGAGATTGTTTAGTTTGGTAATTTAAGTAAGTTAAAGTTCTATAAACTTTGAGTTTTTGTTAATTTAAGTTAGTTAAAGTTCTATAAACTTTGAGGTTTGTTAATTTGCGTTAGTTAAAGTTCTATAAACTTCGAGTACATATTTGTTAATTTAAGTTAGTTAAAGCTCTATAAACTTTGAGGTTTGTTAATTTAGGTTAGTTAAAGTTCTATAAACTTCAAGTTTTTGTTAATTTAAGTTGGTTAAAGTTCTATAAACTTTGAGTTTTTGTTATTTTTGGCTGAGGCCCCACTATGTTCAATACAGAACACAAGAATGTATCCGAATTAGTTTTTTATGGAGTCATAGACAAGCGGAATTGAAAACGGTTGTGTGTCAAGTTTTTTCTTATAATACAGTTTTGATTAAACTAAATTTTCTGGTGTTTCAATTATAAAGTTACTGAGCTATCGAAGAACGGAAACAACAGAATGGTCCTTCTAACCGTCGTCAACAAGAGGAAATAATCAACACTTGTTGAAATACCATGCGCTAACCTACTACGCATAAATGTAGAAGAGGCTAACTGACTGCAAATCCACGAATAAGAAGGCTCTCACTCAAGAAGAAACACTCCCGAGGAGCAAATCTACGCAGCGCGCTACTCCGTCTGCGTAATACTCGAGGAAGTATTTTAAGCTTCATTTGAAGAGGTCTTCGGAGGTTGCAGCAAAGAAGAAAAAAGTGTCTATCCAGCGGTATTTTACTGTGAGGTAGCAACATTCAACGCTTTCAAACAGCGCGGGAGGCATTTCTCCGCGTGTTACAAGAAGAAAACTGGAATTATTCATCGTTTTCATCAATCATCAAAAAGGTTAAAAGTTGAAGGTCATTAGGTCAACCAACAACCTGCATCATCATCTTTGCTACGGTGTTCGTGTTCAACGTGTCAAAGTGGCAACTCCGTGACCCGTGTGTATGTGTATCCGAACGTTCAACAAAAATTTTCGTCCAATCACAGCGAAGAACGCAGGCGCCATACTTATTTCAATTGTCAAACAGGTTTCTTTGTGTTCACTAATTGCGTCGTAATTTTTAATGTAAAAAGGCATAGAATTAAGTTAATTAGTGGTATTTTATACTATTTCATTGTATTATTGAAAAAAGAAACAGGTAATTTCTACAGTTTGCGCATCTGCAAGTATCTTTTGGTATAATTTTGTGCAAAGTACTCACGTAATTGGTTTTTGGCGCTTTGTTTGTTGTAATAGGTACAAAAGATGTCGGACGCAGAAGGCAAGGAAAGGTTGAAAGTTATGAGACAAGATAGAGGATACATTAAAGGAGGAATTTCTAGAATTAAAAACTTCTGTAATTCTGAACAGTTTTCCCAAGGTGCGCCAGCATTATTACATGAGATGCGTGTGCGTTTGGTTACGTCATTGAAACAATACGACGACATAAATAGGGAGATTTTACGTTTGTGTCCTGACGATCCTGAGGATTATTTCGCGACGGAAGAAAAGTATTTTACTTCAATTGCGGCGATCGACAGTGCTTTAAAAAATGCATCTGATTCAACGCGTACCGTAGAGAATAACAGTAAACCTGAAGGTGAGTTCAAACGACTTCCTGCTATCAGTATCCAAACGTTTGATGGGAAAAATATCGCCGATTACTATCCGTTCATTAATATGTTCAAAGCTGTAATCCATGCCGATGAGAAGTTAGGATTATGTGAGAAATTATACTATCTACGCACCTTTTTGTGTGGTGAGGCTTTAGATCTTATTAAAAACCTTACACTAACAGATGAAAACTACACGGCTGCTTTAGAATTGCTTAAAAATAGGTATGATAATATTCCTAAAATAATCAACTATCATATAAATTGTTTGTTGGACCTACCGTCTTTCACAAAATGCACTGCTTCTAACCTGCGTTCTATTGTCACTAATGTACAGTTGCATTTAGCTGCATTAAAAAATTTAAAGCAGCCAGTAAAGCAATGGGATGTGCTTTTAGTCAATATCTTGGCAAAAAAGGTAGATATCTACACTAATAGAGGGTTTCACCTAGAGAGAAATATGAAAGAGGTTCCCACACTTTGTGAATTTCTTGAATTTTTAGAAAAGCGTGCAAGTGCGATGGAAACCATGACCGAGGAGGGACCTGCTAAGGTCTCAAAGGCTGAGAAGTCGGCTCCTAAGCCTATGAGTGGTCTGGTTTCTTCAAAATCTTCAACATGTAAGTATTGCACTCAGTCTCATAAGCTTTATGAATGTGCGAAGTTTAAAATGGCTACAGAGCAAGTGAGAGCTGACTTTGTGAAAGACAAGAAACTCTGCATAATTTGTCTTAATGAGCATAAAGGCAAGTGCTTACTGCGCCTTAAGTGTGCTACTTGTAACAAGAAGCATAATACACTTATGCACACTAATGCGCCTAACAGTGGTACTTGTGATGATTCTAACAACAATAATGCTGCTGTAACTTTGTCAGGCACCACTCACGCTAAAGATATTTTATTGCCAACGGCTATGGTCCGGTTAATTAATAAAAATGGCACATTTTGCTATGCTAGAGCCCTGCTCGATAGCGGGAGCCAAGTTTCTTTTATATCAGAAGCGTTAGCAACCAAAGTAGACTGTAACATATTGCAGTCACATCAGCTGATCGCTGGCATATGTAATAATGCTGAAACTATTAATAAAAAGGCAGATATTGCTGTATATTCGTCAATAAACGATTTTAAAATTGAGGTTTCATGTGCTGTAGTTAAAAATATTACTTGCCAGCTGCCTCAGCAAAGTTTCGATATTAAAAAATTTAATATTCCATCCTATGCTAAATTAGCAGACAAAAAATTCAACCAAACTGGTGAAATAGCCTTATTATTAGGGTGCGACGTGTTCTTTCAGGTGCTGCAGCGTGAATCATTACCGCTTGCTCCATCGGGTCCGTTTTTGGTAAATACAAGCTTTGGTTATGTGCTGGCTGGGAGTTTACCAGTACCGGTACATACTTGCAAAATCTCTTCAGCTAATTTATGCCTAACTGCTCAAGGTAACAATTTTCCTAATTTATTTAGTAATGCACAGGAAAGACCATATCATGAAATTGATACCACAATGTCACATTTCTGGGAATGTGAAAAAGTACCTACCATTTTTAAAGAGGGCACCACTGAGCACCAGTTGGCTGAGCAGGTGTTTATAGAGTCTGTTAAGTTAGAGAATAAAAGATTTTCTGTTGCTTTGCCTTTGAAAGTTGAGGTAGAAAATGTTCAGTTGGGAAATTCCTTTCCCTGTGCATTGCAAAGATTGTTTAACTTAGAAAAGCGGTTTTGTAAAGATAGTGATTTGTATAAAAAATATAAAACATTCATCGAAGAGTACATTGAGCAGGGCCACGCTAGGTATTTTGATATTTCAAACTATAATTTGAATGCGGGCAATGTTTATTTTCTTCCACATCATCCTGTAATTAATCCAAACAGCAAAACAACTCCTGTTCGTGCGGTATTTGACGCTAGTATGAAAAGTAAAAACAATTTAAGCTTGAATGATGTCATGCTGAATGGTGCAGTTGTTCAGAGTGACCTTTTTGATATTTTGACATTGTTCAGAACCTTTAAGTTTGTTTTATTATGTGACATAAAGGCAATGTATAGACAGATCCTTGTTGATGAAAAATATTGTTGTTTACAAAATATATTGTGGCGAGATTCTCAGCACGATCCAGTAAGGTGCATTCAATTACAAACTGTAACTTATGGGTTAAAAAGTTCGGCGTTCCTTGCGACTCGTTGTCTAATAGAACTCGCGCACAAATATAAGGAAGGGTATCCAGCAGCGGCTTTTGCGTTGCAGCATTCCAGTTACGTGGATGACATTCAGTGCGGAAGTAATGATATTTGCGAGCTTACTAAAATAAAGCAGGAGTTGATAGAGTTAATGGACAAGGCCAGCTTTTCATTGCATAAATGGTGTTCAAATCACAAAGACATTTTGAAAGACATTCCCTTTGAATTACAGCATTTAGGTGACAGGGATTTTGATAAAAATAATGTTTATGTAAAAACGTTAGGGCTTACCTATGATGTAGCGTCCGACACATTAAATATAAAATGTCCGGAAAAAGAGGTTCAGGAAAAATATACCAAAAGACAGATGTTGAGCTTTATAAGCAAGTTTTTTGATCCCTTGGGTCTTGTGGGTCCGATACTAGTGCAAGCAAAATACCTAATGCAACAGGTCTGGTTCGAAAATATAAGCTGGGATGATGAATTGCCACCGAGCCTTAATAAAAAGTGGGTTGACTTTGCGCAAAGTTTGGTTCAAATGTCATCTATTTCTATACCAAGAAATATTAATGTACAATCGTCAAGCTATGAAATTGTTGGATTTGCAGATGCGTCAAATATAGCCTATGGATGTTGCTTATATTTGAGAGTTATCGATACTAACAAAAACGTAAAGGTCAATCTCTTATGCTCAAGATCGCGCATTAATCCAAAAAATAAAATCTTGACAGTTCCCAGACTTGAATTGAATAGTGCTTTGTTGCTAGCATTGCTTGCCAAAAAAGTATGTAATACTTTGTCTCTCAAATACAATGTAAAAGTGTTTCTTTATTTAGACTCAAAGATTGCGCTATCTTGGCTTAAAATTGAGCCTATAAAACTCAGCGTATATGTAGCAAATAGAGTTAATAAAATCAGAGAGTTAACTACTGACTTTCAGTGGAGTTATGTAAAAACAGGTGACAACCCGGCAGATTGTTTATCACGAGGTGTCGACCCTCAGTCTCTAGAGGGGAATTTGCTATGGTGGCATGGACCACGATACCTACAAAATTCAAACTACATTCATTGTAAATTTCAAAATAATGAAAAGTTAAATGATGATGATTTATTGGACTTACAAAGCGTTCCAAGGTCATGTAATCCGTGCAATCAAGCAAATTCACTTAATGAGTTTTGTGAGAAGTATTCTAGCATAGATAAAATGACTAGAATAATGTCTTATATAAAAAGATTTATTTTCAATTGTAGAAATGAAAATGTCAATAAAAAGAGTGGCAATTTATGTCCTGAAGAGTTAGAATCTGCGCTGCACACTTTAATAAAGATTGAACAAAGTAAATATTTGGAAACTGAAATTAAAAATCTTTTATCAAACACACCAATAAAATCAAATTTAAATAATTTAAACCCATTCCTAGACACCTTTGGGTTGTTGAGAGTTGGCGGGCGCTTGCAAAATGCCAACCTACCGTTTTCCAAGCGTCATCCAATAATAATACCTAAAGGGTCAGCGGTTTCTAAACTCATAATTTTAAAGGAACACTTAAGACTAAAGCATGCAGGGCAGAAACTGATTCTGAGCGTACTCAATGAGCAGTATTGGCTTATCAACGCCAACCGAGAAATTAAATCGGCAATTCATAAATGTGTTATTTGTTTTAAATTAAAAGCGAAAGCTACGACTCAGCTAATGGGATCTCTGCCGATCGATCGCGTCAATATTACGCGGCCATTTCAAATAGTCGGCACCGACTATGGCGGGCCATTCCGTGTGAAGCAGATTAGAGTTCGTAACCCGGTAATTACAAAGGCATACATTGTCATATTCGTATGTTTCGTCACTAAGGCGATACATATCGAATTGGCCTCTGATATGACCACAAACATATTTTTAGGATGCTTAAAAAGGTTTATTGCACGCAGAAATAAACCGTCCAAAATATATTGTGATAACGGTTCCTGCTACAAAGGTGCTAATAACGTTTTAAACGGGTTGTTTGAGATGCACGATGCTGCCCATCGAGATACTGTTATCAACTATTGTAGCACAGAAAGAATAACGTTCCATTTTATACCTTCTTACTCGCCCGTGTTTGGTGGCTTGTGGGAGGCAGGCATTAAAAGTGTTAAATACCATTTGAAGCGTGTGATAGGGGATTCGGTTTTAACCTATGAGGAACTGTATACGGTGCTTGTACAGGTAGAGAGTATCTTAAACTCTCGCCCATTGACGCCTATGTCGCGAGATCCTGAAGATATGTCTTATCTCACGCCGGGGCATTTCCTCACAGGCTCACCTTTGACCTCTTATCCTGAACTAAATGTTGTTGGCGAAAACATTGGTAAATTAAGTTTTTGGAAACAATGTGTTAAAATGCAACAGCACTTTTGGGATCAATGGCACAAACAATATTTGGTGATGCTGCAAAATAGACCTAAATGGAAAAGTGAAAAACCCAATTTAAAAAAAGGGAATTTAGTTCTTCTTAGAGATAACAATGTTGCACCATTAAACTGGCCAATGGGCAGAATAGTTGAGGTTATGCCAGGGAAAGACGGCAAGGTAAGAGCTATTCAGGTAAAAACAACAAAAGGGACTGTTATAACAACATCTCTCATGAAAGTATGTCCATTGCCTATAGATTACAGTTAAAATAAAATAGCATAAAATGTAGTTTGCTTTTTATTCGCTTGCTGACTTTCACCTGGTATTCAGGTAAAATAAGTTAAAATAAGTAATACCACCTAGTGTTTTAATAAATCTTTTATTTTACAAAATGTTAAAACATATTGTTGACATATTTTGTTCATTGAAGTTTCTCAGCGCTATTAAGATTGAGATTGTTTAGTTTGGTAATTTAAGTAAGTTAAAGTTCTATAAACTTTGAGTTTTTGTTAATTTAAGTTAGTTAAAGTTCTATAAACTTTGAGGTTTGTTAATTTGCGTTAGTTAAAGTTCTATAAACTTCGAGTACATATTTGTTAATTTAAGTTAGTTAAAGCTCTATAAACTTTGAGGTTTGTTAATTTAGGTTAGTTAAAGTTCTATAAACTTCAAGTTTTTGTTAATTTAAGTTGGTTAAAGTTCTATAAACTTTGAGTTTTTGTTATTTTTGGCTGAGGCCCCACTATGTTCAATACAGAACACAAGAATGTATCCGAATTAGTTTTTTATGGAGTCATAGACAAGCGGAATTGAAAACGGTTGTGTGTCAAGTTTTTTCTTATAATACAGTTTTGATTAAACTAAATTTTCTGGTGTTTCAATTATAAAGTTACTGAGCTATCGAAGAACGGAAACAACAGATCCTACATTTTTATATACTTACTACTAAATAAGTACAATAATTTCATTACGCTACAAAATAGTGGCTCCTCAATCCTTACGGACACCAAACATCATCATCATCATCATCAGCCTATAATGTTCCCACTGCTGGGACACGGCCTCCTCTCATAGAGAGGGAATGGGCTATAATCTACCACGCGGGCCCAGTGCGGATTGGTAGATGTCACATGTCTTCGAATTTTTGGTTCTAGGACATGCCGGTTTCCTCACGATGTTTTCCTTCACCGTTTTGAGAGCAGCGGTGATGAAATAAATTACACAAAGTAATGCGCCTGTCTGGGTTCGAACCCACGATATCAGTTAGATTACAACCAATCAATAAAATTAAATATAATTAGATTAATTTCAAATAATAATATTTTAAACATAATAGCTATCAGTTTTTTTTTTCCTACTCCTCCGCTATACTTTCTGATTAATTTCGTTGCGGGATCCAAGACAGTTAAATTCATTCTCTGGGACTTCGTCGAGCTTCATTGTCTCGGCGCTTTTCTGGTGGTCGCCACTGTTGATTCTGGCTTTCAGGAGTTACAGTGGTTTGGGCGTGTGTGGCGGGCTTGTCCCAAATAAAAAAAAAAAAAAAAAAATAGCTATCAATAATAAGCGCTGTTGTGCTTGTGATCACTTGACTAAGGAGGTAATTGGAGGCAGCGGGATAAAGTATTGGAACTATTAGTGGAAGTCCGATGTTCCCAACCAATCCAAGCCAGTCTTATCTAAGCTAATATTATAAAGAGGAAAGATTTTGATTTTTCGTTTGTTTGTGTGTTACGATTTAACTCTGAAACTCCTCGACCGATTTAAAAAAATCTTTCACTATTAGAAAGCCACGTCGTTACTGAGTAACATAGAATATATTTTATAACCGTACTACCATGGGCCGAAAAGCCCTGGAGTGGCGACCGCGAACCGGAAGACGATGCGTTGGAAGACCTCCCAGTAGGTGGACGGATGACCTGGTGAAGGTTGCGGGAATCCGTTGGATGCGAGTCGCAAGGGACCGGTCAATGTGGCGACACTTGGGGGAGGCCTATGTCCAGCAGTGGACGTCTTTCGGCTGAAATGATGATGATGATGACTACCATGGGAATGGGAATTACGCGGGTGAAACCGCGTGACGTCCGCTATTATTTTATAAAGGGTGTAAAAAACCCCTTAAAAAACGAAGCCGAAAGGCACTTGTTCTCTTGTTGATTATTTTTTTATCCCACACCATACCTGAGAACCTTTTAGTTACGGAGATATTGGGGGTCAAAGTTCCATTACTTTAAACACCTCCACGACCCCCGTACTATTCAATCCATCCATCAGCACAATGTTTTGAGTGCGTAGCATTGAGTTTTACCACAAAACATGATTTTTCACCCCAATAAAAAAAGTCGTTTCCCAGCAATAATTTTTGTGTAAAGTTACTTAGTTTGATGTACAGAATGCTTGATTCGTGATGAGGTGGTTTACTGTATAAGAAGTTTTTTCATAGGTTTTCATTGCTTGCGTTTCTGTAAGCTTGTTTAAAGCACACGTTTTGGTTCAGTAACAGGTTGGTTTAAGTTTTAGTTTAAATTCGTCATAATGTACGTACGTATCACGTCTCGGTGTCGCGGCGCGGCGCCAAATTGAACGGTTATGTGAACGTGTGACGTTTGTTGTGTGGAACAAGTTGTGGGAATATACCGTTTGCTTGTTCCAACATTTTGACACCTTTATCGAGGTTTAGTGGCTCTACCATGTCGACGGCGCGTTCGTGTTCCACGCGCGCTTCAAGAAAAAGGAAGGATGTTAGCAAAAAGGAAGGAGTCTGCAAGGGCCGATGACTG
Organism: Xestia ashworthii; assembly: GCA_950022955.1. NCBI lineage: Eukaryota > Metazoa > Arthropoda > Insecta > Lepidoptera > Noctuidae > Xestia > Xestia ashworthii. Next base: position 10,589,935 of record OX465570.1, on the reverse strand, counting down.
CCGGGGCTACACTGTTTAAGTATAAGAGATACCGTGGTCCTGGAACTCATAGGACTAAGAAGGAACATGGATTTTAGTCACTTAAAGTCTGACACTCCTTTCCGCTCCGGCCAGAGCGAAGAAAGGAGCGAACAAAGGAGTGCCATTTGATGATTTCCCATCCGAAAAACGGGTTTAGTTGCTCTTTTCGGTTCTGTTTAAGCTTAGAAGCCCTCTGACCTAAGTAACCAGTAAGACTTGAAGTTGACTTACACCGTTTTCACGTACGCTAAGGCCTAGTTCAGAATGAGTTTGGCACCGGTCGGGCGTTTTTATATCCATGGTCTTGTATGAGAGCGTTTACAGTTGAACCTGCTGTCTTGCTCAGAAACAAGCCTAAGTAACATCGAAATGAAAGCCTAAAATGATTGCGCTGTTGGAATAATTTCAAATTCAACTGTGTGCAACATAAGTTTAGGTTTTGAATACAAAATTGGCTGATCTTTGAAAGTACAAGTGCGTAAAAAAAATATTTATGATTATTGCTAATGCTCTAACGTGTGTATTGTATTGGGGTTTACCGTGAACGCGTGTTTAAATTTTATGAACTCTTATGAGCGCGTATCCAGAAAGTTGGCAACCTCGCAAATACCTGTCAAATAATTACCTGTTTTAATTATTTCTAAATATTAATTACTGTGTAGAAATAAAAAAATATGGCTAACTAGAATATTAATAGTGAATTGTAATTAAATACTGAATTTGATGTTGTAACCGTTTCAGGTGTAGAAAAGGCTTTTGGAAAGTTTCCAAATAGTTCTTTTTACATCTTACACTGATTATTCGGTATTACGATACTAATGTTTACTTTTCATAATGCATATTATAGATCACTAGTTTTAGTCACATTTCTTATTTCCGTACAGTAATAATTCGAAATTAATTCAAACAAAAAAAAAATCTGAATGCCCCTCTTAACAATATATCTATTTTGCTTTATCGACTATCGTATCTGACTTGTACCATCCAAGGTAAGCCACCCCAGTGTACCCAAAATGGGCCATGTCACAGAACACTTGGCTTAACAGTGCGCGCCATGAAAAGTGTACGCGTTTATTTGGCACGCCATTTGAAAGCGACGGTATTGAGTGTACCTACCCACTTTATTACAAAGTTATAATACGTTTGAAACAAAGTACCGAAATGTGGAGGATTTATGTGCAATTTCAGATGTTGTAGTCGAATAAATTGAGTTCATTTAAAATTAAAGTATATTTCAGATATAATTAAAACTGAGGTTTAATTTTAAAGTGACTGCTTATGTATGCCACCGTAAAATTGTCAAACACGTTAGATTGTAATCTCTCTAGCGAGATTGTAAACTCTCGAAATATTGTCAACTTGTCAGACATTACACAATATTACGGTTTCACTTCGATAGATCGACCGAAAAATAATGCGTTATATTGTAAGCAATATGTTCAGTTGACAATTATTCGTGGGTTTACAATCTCTCTAGTCATATTACAATTTAACGGTTTTTACAATGTTACGCTGACATATATATTTTGTGGCTTAAGGGGCCGGCGGAGCATGCGTTTTTCATTCAAACGTAATACCAAAATAATATGAAAACCAAACATATTCATAAGGTAGTGTGTAATTTCGATTGGATTACAGAATATCTGTGTTCCCAAATAAATATTTTGAAAGGACATTGATACAACGGAATTTAAAATTTCCATAGATTTTTTTTTTCTCATAACTCTTGTTTAAATCACTGTACATTCAAAATATGTGCTTGGGAACCTATATATTTTTGATTTTTGACCTATATATCTTCTATACATATAATAAAACTGTAGAAAAGACGTTTTTGTACATTGAAAAAAAAAAACAAAAAAATTAGCCAGGGTGTTAGAGGGCAACCAATAGAACCCATTTCCAGCATTTTTCGATTTTTTGTCTGTTTGCCTGTTTATCTGTTTGTCTGTTTGTCTGTTTGTATGTTTATTTGTACCAGCATCACGTAAAATGTACTTAATCAATGTAGATAATTTATATATACAACGATTTAGCGTAACTTGAAGTAACATTTAGTTTTTGTTTCATCGCGATCGGTTCAGTCTATCAAAAGATATTTGAATTTAAAGTGTTCCAGAAGTAAAATTAGGATTATGTGAATTTGGTCTACCAACTTCACGTTTATACACAACAATATTTGCGTTAATAATTATTAATTAAAGTAACATTAAGTTTTTGGTTTCATCGTAATCAGTTCACACCTCAAAAAAATGTAAATATTAAATTAAATTATGAAATAATAGTGTTTCCGAATTAAATATTAAAACAGCGCCATCTATGGACTATATCTGGAGATCAACTGAGTGCAGTATTGAATATAGCTCTTTGATAGACGGCGTTGTGCTGTGACGTCATTTTATAAATCGCAACGGGCTCAACGTATCCAAACCAAATGTTTAGGCTTTGTTCAGACTATTTAGTAGATTGTTTATGTGAAGTTTGCACAAAATCGGTCGAGCGGTTCTTCACGCAGACGAAGTTGCGCGGGTCAGCTAGTTTAAGAATATGTTTGATTTATGTTATTATACTGGCCACCTAGGATCCTGACCTGTCATGTTGACGACTTGTGACGTTGTTCATTGATTGTCTAACTTAGCAAATTATATATTTGTGCATAATGAAAATGTGTATTTAATAATTTACATACTATTTTGGTATTACTTTTGTATGAACTTCGCATGCTCCGCAGGCCTCTTAAGTAACTGTGGTGGTTTTCTTTTGTAAAGTTGATCAAAACAAATTAAACAAGTCGTACTCATCTATCTATACCCAGTAAGCAATGAGCAATGGCTCGCCGTCCGTCCGTTTTATGACTACAGGCCGTGTCGACGGCGCGTTCGTGTTCCACTTGCGCCTCAAACAGATGTCAGCAATAAGGCATTTAAAGAGACACCGTGGACCTGGAACATGAAGGACAAAGAAATTACATGGAAGAATAAACATTCAGTAAAAGTCTGACACTCCCTCACGCTCCGCCCAGAGCGGTCATTTAATGATTTCCCATCCGAAAAAAAAAAAAAATGACATGCTTCTCCGTCTGAACGGGGCACTACAACACGTATTGGAAGCGTCCGTACATTTACCCCATGTTTGACGAACGCTCGAATGTGACCCATACGGCCAAGCTACACGGTGTTTGGCAAACTCTTCGAACTTCTGTTTCTGTCTGTGTATTTTCGGGGTGTTGAATGCTTGCGATGTACAATTGTTCATTAGACTCTCGTCTGTTCTTTGATAAGAACATACGTCATAATATTTTAATAAACAGACTGAAATTTTTCAATGCCACCTTGAGGGAAAGTACTCAACAATTAAGATAGCAAATTTTACTCAAAGGAAACATTCCTTACACTTAATTTAAATAAATGATAAAGTTTGCTTTGTAACTACTAATATACAAGTACATAGAACCTCAACTAAATACATAAAATCGACACGTTTTCATAACGTTTTTCTTGCGTTTATTACATCTTAATGACATCTTACCGCTGAGGCGGGTCGACAAACACGTCTTGTATCCAAGTCAGCTCAACAAATATTGAAACACTGAATGAATTTTTGCTGTTTACTTCATACTTCGCTATAATTACTCTTTATTTTTGTTGGGAAATATTTTGTTGGTTTACAAAATACTTTCGGTTTATGTTTATAATTAAACTAGGTTTGGTAATGTCTGCTAAAGTATTTAAAGATATTAGGAGTAAGTAGTACTTGGTTAAAGTTAGTAGAAGATCTGAACGAACGAAATCGGTTAAAATACTTACACTTATGAAACAAAAAGGAGATATTTTTTTTATAGGAGATTTGGCCACCCACATAAATTGCAGCATTTAATAATGAAACGTACATTTATTTCTTCCTTATAACCTCTAGATTACAGTGGTTAAATTAGCTAAGCCGTCTCTAACCGGAATAAATGCGAAAAATCGGCAAAAACACTTACGAAAACCAAAATAAACAGAAAATGTAAATGTCAAAATAATGAAATTGTCTGTCAACCACTAAAAAGTGGATTTATAACGTTCCGTGCCACTGGTGCCACGTTGATTGTATAACCATCTATGCGATTTTAGTGTAAACATTTACAAATTGCATTAAAATGCTCACAGTTTAATAATATTTCTTTTTATATTCTATTCTAATTCTATTATATTATAGCAGATATGATTACCAATGGGTAGGTACCGTACTTTTTTTAAGTAAACGGAAAAAACGCCCCTATTCACGTAAGTATTTTCTGCCAAATGACATTGACCACAACAGGAATGATTTCACTCGCAAAAAAATATCATAACATAGCTTATTTATCATGATTTTAAGATTCCGGTTTCATTTCTGTGTAATGTTTCGGTAAATACTATAGTAAAACGGTTACTTTTTTTTGGTGTTACATGAATAATAAATGCAAGGACCAGGTGGGCCCAAAAATAATTCTCTCCTTTCTAACACGGATTATGAATGATTTAGGTTCGTTCAATTTAATGTCTATGTGTTTTGGAGTTGTTTTTAAATTAAACAACTTCTGATCTACCTTTAAACGTCTTATTTCTAAATAACAATATGTATTAGTTTTATCATCTTGACTGCCTCGTTGGTCTAGTGGTTGTTACCACGACTGCTGAGCACAAGGTCCTGGGTTCGATGATTTGTCATTGGGTTTTTCCATCAGGAAGATCTCAGTAGCCACGGATTCAGGATTTGCACCCAGCTGATGACAATTATAGGCCCGCTCCTTATTACATTAGAAATTGTACTACCTTGTACTATTTTCTGTTCTTGTCTTCTTTTCTGTAATAAGTGTGTACATAAATTGTTAAATAAATAAATACATAGGACTTAAACATAAAGGGTGTAAAACACCTCTGTTGGAGACAAAACGTAGCACCGTGTGCCACTGCGACCGGAGGGCGACAGCGGAGAGCGAGGAGCGGGGGACGAGGTGCCGAGCGCCGCCGCCGCCGCCACACCATCATTCACACATACGACACGGACCAGAGGCGCGTGTTCTTCGAACCTACCCGTATATTTTTATTTCAAAGACCTCTGAAAATCACCAACACCTCTTAACGAAGCCGAAAGGTACTTGTTCTCAGCTACTGACTACACCATACCTGGGTATTTTCTAGATACGGAGATATTGGGAGTCAAAGTTTTTTTTTAAATACAAGTTCTTATCGTAAGGTTTTTTTATTTAAACACTTTTACAACCCCCGCACTATTCAATCTATCTATCAGCACAATGTTTTAAATGCGTTACAGAGAGTTCTACTACAAAATATGATTTTTCATCCCCAAAAAAACAAATCGTTTCCCAACAATATTTTTTGCGTAAAGTAACTTAGTTTTATGTACAGAATGCTTGGTTTACGGTTTCGTGATGAGGTTGTTTACACCCTGTATCGATCTTTAAGCTCTTAAGGCTTACTACGCTCAAGGTTCGTTCATTATTACATTATTGGCATGAACCCAATTATTCCTGACGTGGGGAAATCCTCATTGATACACTGGGCCCGGGAATTCTAAAGGTTATATTAGAAACTGATGGGCTAAACCACACTTAATAAGGAAAGGTCTGATTGAGTCAAATCCGGGGCGAGACACGACTACGAGACGTGTCAATTGTATAATTATAACAAATACGTAGTTACTTAGTAACAATACTTAATGTCTCGGAAATTGCGTCAGTTTGCGCATCCCACGTGGGATACGCTTTCAGTTGTTGGCTAAGCTTTACTAAGATTATGTTGTAATTTCTCGCACGTTCCAGTAACCAGCCTTGTGAATAGAAGTAGATTATATGTACAACTCAATTATCTAAACAAATAAACATAGTTCCATAAAGACTAAAGTTGAAACTAGAGTAAATCCAATGAATTTTACAATATCCAACTTTAATACCCAAATCCCGTTTATATTTGTTCTAATTTACATATTATAGCATTCCACATTATGTCTACACCCATTTTCTCGAGCTTTGAAAGTTGATATTTATCTAACCAATTACTTTCCCTAACTGAAATCTGTTTTAGAGTTTGTAAAATAGACACTCCACTGAATGTTTTGATGTTAAAATAATTAGAAGTTATTCTTTAGGGAACAATGGATTGATGCTTTGTTAATGATACGGGCACGAGTAAATCCTCAGGTTAATTCCGTTTATTTTGCGCCACACACCATATTTGATAAAAACATGATCACCGTAGAAATTGAAGAAATAAAATACAAAATGACAAATTGTGATTGTAGTATTTTTACAATCTGTCATTCAATCTGCCTAGCCTTTTCCCGACTAGGTTGGAGTTGGCTTCCAGTCTAACTGAATGCAGATGAATTTTATTCCAGTATTTCACATGAAAGGACTGCATTTTTTACCTTCACACCCCAGTTTTTATTTCTAAGTAATACTATCGTATCGTATCGTGTCTGTGACACTGACTACTTAAAATGACTGCCAAAGATCTATAAATGACAGCTGGGACCTACAGCATTAAAACTCGAAAAGCAATATCAAGAATGAAAAACAGAAAATAAATGTAACCTCGAAATGTACTAGTACCAAAAAATTGCTTTACAAGAAACTCAAAATACTCAGATATTTTGCCAAAGTAGCGTTGTAACTCCAACTGACAAAAATTACCTCAAGGTAAAACTTGTACCTATTAATCAGCATTATCAATTTGAACACAAGAAGCAACCTCGTTTGGAAAAGTTCCATGTGCTTATCTTTTCCTAAAAACTTGAGATTTTGATTACTTACATACTCTTGACTTCGCGACTGTGTTATATGAAGACTTCGTAGAATAAGAAATATTAAACTCAAGAGTCTTGTTAGTTTGAAGTATCTGACGAAAATTGTCTTCGTACTTGTGAATAAAGTATATATTATTTTTATATAAAATTTGACGGCTTGTACACAAAATTGCGATTGCGAAAAATCTACGAGCTCCCACGAAATGGATTCGCATAGCACATTTCCTGCGATGTTACGTCACACTTGACGGTCGTTGAAGGAATGATCACCCGAATCGTGGAACGCCTTGCCGCAAGAAATTGTATCGCAGCAATTTGTGTCACAGTTTTCTGTAGTCTTGTGCACAAGCCCTTGGTGTTACGAGAAGATAAGAAGAAGATAAGATAAGATAAGATAAGATTTATTTATTTCTGAGTATATGGTACATTAAGATCTTAAAATTAGTCAGTTTCACATACACTACCGTTACCAGTGTAGAAATATTAAAATTAAATTAACTTACAAAGTGACCAAGTATTAAAATGTCAAAATTTAGTAGTTACAAAATGTCAAATGGTCAAATGATTAAAAGTAAAAATATAAAATCAAAATGAGCAATACAAGTCAATAGGTGATAAAAATAATGTCAAAATTTATAATTTAAGTTTCACTAACCGAGTAGAAGCAGTTGTCTAAAAGCCAGGGAAATATTGCTTTCTTGAATTTAGTAGTGGGCAGCACTCTGATACGTGCGGGTAAATTATTAAATATTTTAATCGCCATGCAATTGGAATTCCTGCTATACAAATGTAGTCTCTGGCTAGGTGCAAGTAATTTATTTGGGCTTCTGCTTTTCACTCTTTTAGAAATGTGTTCATAGAACGTTGCGATTTGAAAAGAGTAAGGTTAGAGTAGTAGATAGAGAGAGTAGTATGCTAAGAGTGTGTTTTAGATTCCCAGATGCTGTTCTACTTTTGTTAAATATTCATCTTTTTTTACATTTTTTGTATAGTAAGCAACGACCACAGAAATATTAATATTTCTATGGCAACGACCTATTGTCGGGCCTACGCTGCCCCCCCATACTGAAGCACTGATGCTTTTACGTAATAATATTGTAATACCAAATGATTTGAAAAGAGTAACCAAGTAGTTTATTGCCGGTTCTTTTCCATGGACTTGACCAACGCGAATCGGGCACCTTTTTCGATGTTTTTTATGTGCCCATCTAGGCCTATGTGAAAGAAAATATTTTGATTTTTCAAAAAACAAAGGTAGAAAACAAGGCAGATGTGAGTGGAAACGCCGGGAGGGTACAATCTTGAAGGACTGTCACAGCCTATTGGTAAAAAAACACTATTTCATTCCAGCTTGTCAAGGCAATAGGGTAACCTAAAAATAATAATTAGTCCGCCAGTTAGATAATCAACAAATATTTGACCCGTATTTTTTCTTTTGTAAAGTATATCAAAATTGATAAAAGTACAACGCTTTTACAATTCTCAATACGTCACGCTGTGGTATAATTTTTCGCGAGATCTGACGTCACGAGACATTCCCGAGGTTTGGTGCGTTTGATTTTTAAGGTCAATAATCATTGATTTCCAAAAAAAATACATGCCCATTATTTTACAACTGACGGTCTAAACAGATTTGTAATTTTTTATAGTATCAGTAGTTTTTGCATGAGAGAGTAACAAATATTCATCCACCCTCAGAAACTTTCGCATTTACTTACACTTAAGCTTAAGCCAAGAAAGAGGTTTTTCTCTCAAAAGGAATTGTAAGAAAAAAAAACTTTTACTCATAGCGTTCCATCTGCAACTAATATAATGCAATATTGTGTCTTGTGCTGCCATCTGGCGGACATTGGCTCACGAGTTAACAACACGAGTTGGAAGCCGTCCAAATGAAATTACGTACTCTTAGATACCACGGTAACAAGTTTTTTATAGAAAGGATGAAGTTTATGATATTTTATAAACTATTTTTTTTTCTAATCTAACAAGTAGTTTTTGATGTTCTAATGGGGAGATCAATGTTTTTTCTTTTTAAATAATACATACAGTTTATCAATGCAGATACCTTACCTGCCTTTTCCCAGAGTCGCAATAGATTTGAATGGGTAATAATTCAAAAACTAAAGATTGTATTGCACACATTCAAAAATGTGATCATTTATTCCTCTGCGTGCAATCATCATCATCATCATCTCAGCCGAAAGACGCCCACTGCTGGACATAGGCCTCCCCCAAGTGTCGCCACATTGACCGGTCCCTTGCGACTCCCATCCACCGGATTCCCGCAACCTTCACCAGGTCATCGGTCCACCTAGTGGGAGGTCTTCCAACGCATCGTCTTCCGGTTCGCGGTCGCCACTCCAGAACTTTCCAGCCCCAGCGGCCATCCGTTCCGCGAGCAATGTGCCCTGCCCACTGCCACTTAAGTTTAGCAATTCTTCGGGCTACGTCGGTGACCTTGGTTCTCTTGCGGATGTCTTCATTTCTGATTCGATCACGCAAGGAAACTCCGAGCATAGCCCTCTCCATTGACCTTTGGGTGACTTGCAATACTTTTCCTTAACTCTAAAAACATAACCCTCATTATCTTCATCATTTGACATCAGCCTACAGCAGACTACTGAGCTGTTCATAAGCTTCTTTAATTGTACGACACATAACCTTCATCATCATTATTAATCTGCCCTTATCCCAATTTATTTGAGGTAGTTGCAGGATGTCTTCTTCTTCCATACTACTCTATAACTGGTCATCTCATCCTCCTTCATTCTTGCCATAAACATCCCTTACACAGTCCCTTCCTTAATTTCTTTGTCCTCTACACTTATAGCCATCCAAATTCATACTTAAAACTTTCCTTACGACATTTCGTCATATAAAGCTTGACTCACGCTAGACCATGTCGGGTCCGACCCGAATGTCGGCCGGATTGTATCGTTGCTCAGCCGTCACTCGGTTGCACTCGGTATAGCGTGATGGACACACTCACGCTATACCGAGTGCAACCAAGTGACGGCTCGGTATAGCGTGAGTGTGTCCATCACGCTATACCGAATGCTTACCGGGGCTGCGGGAGTTCGGGGTTGCGGGCCTGTTCGAAAGAGATACCGCGGCCCCGGAACATAAAAGGCGAGGAAGGAACATGGATGGGTTTTAGTCAGTAAAAGTCTGACACTCCCTCCCACTCCGCCCAGAGTGGGAGAAGTTATTTGATGATTTCCTAAAAAAAAAAAACAGTGTGTCCATACAAAATACATATATGTAATATTAAGTTGACCGTGATACGGCCGACACTCGGCTCGGACCCGACATGGTCTAGCGTGATTCAAGTTGAGAGTCAATAATTAAAAACAGTTAAGAAATTACACAAATCTTATTCATCCGTATAAAACGAAAGAGGTTTAAATTCAAAGCGTTCAAAAGCTGACTAAGAGCTCTAAAATTAACCTGTATAATAAAAGCAACAGGGTGATTCAAAACTGCCTATACTGGAATGCAAAATGGCGGACTTAAAGGAACATTTCGCATTTTTTGCTTATTCCTCACTAATTGTCTACGGATAAAAGATAACTGAATGCTCTCGAGGGAGGACAAATGAAAACTATTACTCTGTTGTGATCTGTGATGTATGTGATGAAACTAGGACAGAAATTGTAGCATAGTTTATTAAAGAGTGTTTTTAGAACATGGTTTATAAAAAAAATAACATGAATTCTGATCTGCTATTGGATAGGTAAGCCACAAAAGTTCATTAACAAAAAAATCCTTCACCCCAAAAAAAAACATCCAATATTTTTTTTGTTGCCAAACAACGTGGCAACACCGCTGCCAGTCTCTTAGTTTCTTGTTAGGTTACTTTAGGTTATTTTAATTTAGCAATGTAAAAAATATGTTAATAAAACCTTGTCCGATCCGAAAGGGGCGTGTAGGTAACCAATCGCATTACCAATTAAATAAGAAACATAAATATTCATGAAATAAACCTTTATTAATGTATTTTAAAACCCTTTTGTACCCAAATTACCCCCATTTTTATAAAACCTAACAATTTTTGGCATAAGTACCTAATATTTGACCGTCAATTGTTTGTTAATGACGTCTCTACCCGAGAAGAGATCGGTGCCGGTGTGTTACCGCGCTCCTATGTTGCCATAGAAGTTCCTCATTTTAGTACAATATTTAATTAAATTTTTGTCGGGGTGTTTTTTTTATTTGTTATCCAAAAAGGACTACAAAAAAGTGAATGCAATTTTAATACCTAAAATACCCCCACGGATCGAACAAGGTTTGTTTCTTAAATCCGACCTCGTTAATTTAGAAATTGTGCCATTATGTCTATGGAGTTCCACGAGCCAACCAGTTTTCAGTTAACCATATAAAAACGGAACTTCATTCGTTTTTAGGTAGGTGGTCTTTTTTAATGCAAATGTGACCTGGTTAAAAACTCTGTACTCCATTAGACGTCAAATAAATATACTAAAAACAATTTTAGGTGTTAAATTCATTCAGCAGTTTTTGTAGCACCCGCATTATGTGCCAAAGGAATATTTCAGTTGGGGAAAAACAAACGACGCGCGACATACTTTTAGCATGTGTGCAATGCTCACTTTTTTTTGTGTAATACTAAAATTAAGCTGTCATAGAATAAATAAAAATTGCATGCCATGCACTCAAACCTATTTCTACCCTAACGTGACCTATTTTGCCAGGTGGGACGGCGGTGATTATCCTGGTCAAATTCGGGGGTGTGCTACAGATCATCAAGCTGAACCACCATCGTAATCGTAAAAAATAATCAGCTGTCTCATACATTTGGTCGAGTAGGTATTAGAATTTCGTATTGGCCCGTTGAATATTATTCACGTTTACGATGGTGGGCCCATGGAGAAATTTGTTCAAAAAGTAACACCTTGTACAGTTGCAATGGCGGTCTTATTGCGGGTATGTTTCATGGTGGCCATCATCAACAAATATTTTTCAAAACCAGATGCACACACTATTCAAGACCTTTTTTACATATTCTCTACACACAAAATGCAAAATATAAAAATCGATTCGACTTTTCCCACAGCTTAAACGCACTGAAAGGTCAAAACGTCAATATTGTTATCTGCTACAAAAGCGTAGCTGTGTAGCAACGATATCGTAGCGTTGGCTACGCCGTAGCACCGTAGCAAGTAATCCTACCGGACAATATTAATTGGTTTATACTGAGTGATATCCACAAAGAGCCTATTGTGAACATTGCCCGGGCCTACAGCCTACAGGCTATCATATAAAAAATCGTTCGCAAATGCTGCGAAAAAAATCGTTCCATTTGCCTTTTCCCAATTATGTTGGGGTTGGCTTTATTATTATTATTATTCTGATGCAGCTTCTTTCTCTCTTTATCGTGTGGTTAGTTGCCTAACCTGGTGTCAGAGATTATGCCGCCTATGGGCCTCTGACTTGGCTTAACATACCGCCGAGAAATATCTCTTAGGTATACTGGTTTCCTCACGATGTTTTCCTTCACCAAAGCAAGTGATAATTATACAATACGCACATGAATCCGAAAAATCAGAGGTGCGTGCCGTTTTTTTTTTTTTTAGGATGGGAAATCATCAAATGACCTCCCACTCTGGGCGGAGCGGGAGGGAGTGTCAGACTTTTACTGAGTAAAACCGATCCATGTTCCTTCCTCGCCCTTTACGTTCCGGGGCCGCGGTATCTCTTTCGAATAGGCCCGCAACCCCGGCAGGCTTCGGCCCTTGCGGGCCCCTCCCCTTATGCTGACATCTCTTTGAGGCGCGCGTGGAACACGAACGCGCCGTCGACACGGCCTGTCATCATTAGACGGACGGACGGCTAGCTAGCCCATAGAACTCGGGGCCTTTGACTTGACAGTCCGACGATCACACCACTAGGCTATCACTGCTATCGCTGATGCAGCTGTCATCATAATCTGCCTAGCCTTTTTCCAACTATGTTGGGGTCGGCTTCCAGTCTAACCGGGTGCAGCTGAATACCAATATTTTATATGGAGCGACGGCTTATCTGACCTCCACAACCCGGCTAATACTGGGAAATACGATACCACTTGGTGAGACTGTCGTCAGACTTTTTGGGCCACTGACTACCTGTAAGGACTGTCAAAGATGGACAAATGACAGCCGGGACCAACAGCTTAACGTGCTTTCCGAGGCACAGAGGAAACTCGGTATGTAAGGGTGGTCACCCATCTACAGACCAACCTAGGCAAGCACGGCTTAACCTAAAAATCGGCAGTTAATATTTATCCACGAGTTCCTCCTCCTGCTGATGCAGCTGTATGCCAGTGTAAAACATGGGTGACTGCCTCCATTACTCAGGTGCTAAGTAACGCGATATCCCGTCTCAATCATGGTGGTCAGACTTTCGGGGTTATGAATACTTGTGGTGACTGTCAAAGATTTTTGACTGACAACCTTGACCAACTTCTCTGAGGTTTGGAGAATCTTTACATGTAATGGATCAGCCATCCACGGTCCGACTTCGGCAAACATTGCTTTTACAGATCGACTCGTGCGACTGTTTTATTTTGCCATAAATCACACTAGGTTGAAAAAAAAACAATGAAGTAACTTACTTAAGTAACATAACATAGATAACATAACATCATTCCTGTAATCTCTGAAGGGCAAAGGTGTATAGTCTAAATAGAAAACAGTACACCCACATTTCGCCAATTATGTCTAAGTCCCATGTAAATCCCCTATCCCAAGGCGAGCCTATTGCCATGAACCGGGCGCAAATGACTGCTACTGAGAAATTTCTGATAAAAACCCAATAACACATTGACCGACCCGAGAATTGAAACTAGGACCTCATGCTCAGAGGTAGTGCTTGCGACCACTAGACCAACGATGCCGTATTTAGTATTATTTTATTTAATAGGATGTAAATAGAAAAAATGGTGGTTTATTTTGGAAACCATTCTCCCGTCTCATTGCAGAGCTTTGCTTTAATTCAGACTAAAATATCTCTATTTTACGACATTACAGGAAACTTGATGAATAATGCGACCCCGGAATTCAAACGAAATTAACATAAAAAGTAGAGAAACTAGAAATTAAAATAAATCACTGGTACATTCGCGTACATAGTGAGAATCACCTGACTTTATGAAATAATCTGTTTATATTATCCGTAGTACTGGACTTTAGCCTGTTTCCTGAGAATGGTCCAAGTAAAGGTTGAAGAGCGATTTTGTAATAGACTTTGTATTTAGACAGAATGTTTTGAGAGTGTTTGAAGAGCTCGTGCCTAAATAATAATAGCCTTTCGGGCAATCTTTAGGTTAAGCCGTGCTTGCCTAGGTTGGTCTGTGGATAGGTACCCTTGAGTTTCCTCCGTGCCTCGGAAAGCACGTTAAGCTGTTGGTCCCGGCTGTCATTTGTCCATCTTTGGCAGTCGTTACAGGTAGTCAGTGGCCCAAAAAGACTGACAACCAGTCTTGCCAAGGGGTATCGTATTACCCAGTATTAACTGGGTTGTGGAGGTCAGATAGGCAGTCGCTCCATGTAAAATACTGGTATTCAGCTGCATCAGGTTAGACTGGAAGCCAACTGTAACATAGTTGGGAAAAGGCTAGGCAGATGATGATGATTTGAGAGTGTTAGTGGCTAAAAATAACAGCTGCTGAGGTTGATTTTCAAGTTAAGACGGTCTTGCCTAGGTTGGTCCGTGGATGGATAAAAACCTATTTCTTAAAGAGTTGTAGAAATGAGTCCTAGTTCGTAAAATACGCGCCTTGGACGTTGAGTTACGGATACCAGTCCAATATACACTACGAGTCCATATAATACAGGGTGTAAACCACCTCATCACGAAGCCGTCAACCAAGGATTCTGTTCATCAAACTAAGTAACTTTATGCAAAAAATTATTGCTGGGAAACGATGGAAAATTATGTTTTGTGGTAGATCTCAATGTAAACGCACTCTAAACATTGTGCTGATGGATGGATTGAATAGAACGGGGGCCGTGGAGGTGTTTAAAAAATCTAACAATAAAAACTTGTATTTAAAAAAAAAACTTATCAAAAAGTTGGAACTTTGACCCCCAATGTTTCCGCAACTAGAAGGTATGGTTTAGAACAAAAAAATGATCACAATGACGGGGAAAACAAGTCCCTTCAGGTTCGTTAAGAGGTTTTTTAAACCCTTTATGTTCATACCTTTCAAACTTTCTGAAATTAAAAGCATGCGTATATACTTATGGTCTTAAATATGTCGCGCAAAAGAAACTTTATAAAATATGACTTTAATACGTTTTGATCAACTCGGATTTCTAATAAATGAAGTTTAAAACATAGGTACTCAGACCGAGATTGACTCAGTAACCTTGCTATTAATCTATCAACACACAAAACTGATAATCCCAAGCTTTACCTCCGCTTAGAACCTAATTAAAACGTCATTTCCCGTCCGCCGCTCTTACACCGCTCTATTGAAACAAACAATCAACGGGATAGGCCGTAGAGCGAGCCAATACGTGCTATGACGTCACTGAAACGATGCCCTGTAATGAGGTAATCCGTTTGGCCGCTAGCTACACGCTAACTAGCGGAGAAAATAAATGAAAAAGAAAACATGAGGGCAGACGTTTGGGGACTGTCGATTGAAGTGAAAACTAATCGAAACCGAACGAATCGGCTACCAGTTCGTAGCACTCGTAGCAGATTCGCTAAGGCGTAGCCAATCTGCTCTGCTACGAGTGCTACGAAAAGTGTAGGTGGCGGTCACACGAGTTCCATGATTTTTGTTCACTCAAAAAATGCTCAACGCACTTAAAGAAGTTTTCACTTTAAAATATTGCTTAACGGGGAACCGCCCGTGTAGCCCGCAAATTTTTCTTGCAATTTTCAGGTCACTATGAGGTTGTATGTTGATTAAAATATAAATAGCGTTTAAATGAAGTTAGTAGGTAGTATTGATGATTTTAATGAATATGTTTTTTTTTTTTTTTTGATGATTTTGTGTGTGATTTTGTGTTTTGTGGTGTGTGTGGTTTATGTTGTTTTTGTTGTTGTTTTGTTTGTTTTTGTTTAGTCGCGAATCATATTTTGTTTTCACAGGCTACCCTAGTGTTTTCCAAGCCTTGTCCAGAAAGGGCAAATCTCTCGCGCATAATACGCGGCTACATTATCTTCAGAAGAAGCGTGCAACGCCCGAGCATTTAGGGATAGATTCAGTTAGTGAGTACATTGAGATAGACCAGCTAGCAGCAACCGAGAAGCCCTTAGTATATTCACGTGCTTTGCGCGCGAATCGAAAGTCTGGCTAATTGCATGCGATTTACGCACACTCTTTTCTACTCGCGCCGTGTTTGAGGATGTCATGTATTGACACCCGGTCTCTTATCAACACATAATTAGTTCGTGGCAAATTAGTCCCTTCTAGATAACTTCTGGACAAGGTTTTAAAGCATGCCTCGAGTGACCGCGGCGCAATTTGTGACTTTGTGGTACTCAAGTGAAGTAAGAACCGCGCGTGTCGCTGGACGCAAGTCACGTCGAAGTCACACCACGTGAGGACGTGAACAGGGCACAACACGATGCTCTGTAATGAGGTGCAGGGTTCGTAATTAATCTCATTAACGATAAAATTTGAATACTGACAGACTGATTGAATTATGTTGATAGGGAATTTTAAAGTGGGTGCCATGTTGTCTCTAGATTTTATAACGTGCAGTGTAACTAACTGAATTTATTCATTTTGTTTCATTAAAAATTATTTTATTTTGGGATCTACTGTTGTTTATTTTCTCACTGTTGTAAAATCCCGGACTTTTTAGAATTTCCCCCGCATTTAAGATACTGAGGTAATATTCCGGACATAACTGCTAAATTCCGGAGGTATGGCAACCCTACAATATGACTATGTCAACCAGTGGCGCAGGCTCCTAACAACTCCATTCCCACCGGCTTACCTTCAGAAGTTCAGAACACAACCACTCTCTACCTACCGTAATTGAAAAATTGCACAATCACTACTTCTTACAAGCATCACCAAACGCCTACTCGCATTTAATAAAAAAAAAATACCCTTCAATAACATTTTGCTATAAAATAACCCGCAGGCGCTATCGGCTTTTTGGCAGCTTAATTTCTAAGCAAAATAAACGTCATGACGTCACTAGCCAGCCCGCCATAGTATGGCTCTGGTAAGCCGAAGCAAACCGAGTTATTCATAGAGAAAGTAATAGAAAATGCGTGCGCGTGAGCGAGATGGAAAGAAATCGTTATCGCTCGTTGAATTTCGTAAAGAATCGGACATCATTCATGCTTGATGAATGACATTATTTTGTGCAGTAAACCGAATTTTATCGAGTTACGACAGGGGCAGAAAAAGAAAGTATGATAGGGGAAGAACGAGATAGTATTAGTAATGGTGGATGTCGTATTTGGTTATTTATTTGGATGTTTATTTTGTTGTTCACTTTTATTTTTCAACTATGGTACCTCTGCATTTTTCTTTTTTTTTGTTTTTTTTTTTTGTCATGGTTGCCAATTTCATTATTTTTGGGGTCGCTGATAATGAAAATTAGGTCAAAATGAAAATCCAAAATGACATTTTTTGGTTGTTTCTTCATGGGTGTTGTTTTCGTGGTATTTGAGGTCGCTGATAATGAAAATCTAAGATGGCGCCGATGAAAAATTTCAGTTTTTTCTTCATGGGTGTCGTTTTCGTAGTTTTTGGGGTCGCTGATAATAAATAAGAGGTCAAAATGAAAATCAAAGATGGCGCCGACGAAAAATTTCGGTTTTCTCTTCATGGGTGTCGTTTTCGTGGTTTTTGGGGTCGCTGATAATGAAAATGAGGTCAAAATGAAAATCCAAGATGGCGCCAACGATAAATTTCGGTTTTTTCTTCATGGGTGTCGTTTTCGAGGTTTTTGGGGTCGCTGATAATGAAAATGAGATCAAAATGAAAATCTAAGATGGCGCCGATGAAAAATTACAGTTTTTTCTTCATGGGTGTCGTTTTCGTGGTTTTTGGGGTCGCTGATGATAAAAAAGAGGTCAAAATGAAAATCAAAGATGGCGCCGACGAAAAATTTCGGTTTTTTCTTCATGGGTGTCGTTTTCGTGGTTTTTGGGGTCGCTGATAATGAAAATGAGGTCAAAACAAACATCAAAAAGTCAAGTAAAAAAAAAAAAATTCTAATTTTTTTTCTCGGCTTACCCTGACTCTTTTTTCACCCTTCGCCACTGATGTCAACCGATCTACGCTGGACCTACTCCCCCTTGCATAGAGGCCTGTGTAGTGTCCTAGCACTGGGAACCATATATTATGCTGATTATGCTTATGCTACAGGTCCACGTTCAGGTCCAAGTTCTCTTCCCATATTGGCAGGTAACAAACATCATCATAATTTATATGCATTTGGTTGATTACCAAATTCCAGTGAGCGTGTAAAGTTATCGTAGCGCGAAGCTCAATATTGGCCAATCACGCAATCAAATGGTTTATGATAATGAACGCATGGTGGAGTTTCTATATTTAATTAACTTAAGTAGCATGCTCTCATTAATGTAGTGATAGAACGTGCATTAACTCGATGTGCCACGACCATCCTTTGGAATGAATCAGCCAAGTACTAGCTACAAGCATGGAAGCTATTGAGCGATGTGCCAAGCGGCTACAACTCCTTTGTCAAAGCCAAGCTCCAAAGCCTTGAACATCGCCACAAAGTTAGCAGCCTATCGGGTTTTTATTGGTTACATTTCGGCGAGTATGCTTTGAAATTACACAATCCACCCACATCCGTATTCTATCATCGGACGACCAAAGATACGGAAAGCGTTACCGTTAAAGGTTTTTACAGACAAGCGGCACGTTGCCAACTGCAGATAAACTACAGCCACCGACCCGTCGACGGCAGTCGTCAAGGCTTCGGCGGCCGCCGTCGACGCGTCGTCGACAGGTGGCGACGGCTGCTGCGCAGTTTATCTGCCGTTGGCAACGTGTCGCTCGTCTCTGAGAACCCTAAATGGTTGAAGTTCCATGAACCTAAACAAAGCGCTATGGTTCCACATTTATTGTGTAAACCGCCAGACTGCGGAATTCACTGCTGGTTTCTGTTTCCCGATGATTATAATCTAGATCTTCAAAGATCGAGTGAATTTATTTCTTGTGGAGAACGTTGAAAGAATTGAAAAAAAAAGTTTTAATCAAGTAAAGAAAGGATTTTTTCTTCGTCTAAGTACGAACTGCTAACGAAGTTCAAATATATCCGCGATGAAAAAAATGTTCAACATTTTACTTGTACCACACCAAATGCAGACGTAAAATATAGTGAAATTACGAGAGAAAATGCAATGTAGAAGAGCTGGAGTCTTGCCGCTCTACAAACTGAGTTCACTGATGAAGTATTAAATGAATTCCGTCGGATCTGGGCTGCATCAACTTCTTTTGAAACATTATTTAATTTAATGCAGAACATCTTTAGGATGTGTTCGCACTTTTGGACTGAGATTTACTCTTTGAAGTGAAAACTTTTTTAGGCGCGTTGAGCACTTTTTGAGTGAACAAAATAGCACTCGTAGCCGATCCGGATCGGCTACGAGTTTTCATTTTTTTCCGCAGTCCCCAAAAACATCCCCACATGTTTTTTTTTTACTACAAAATAGGTCTGATCTTTACCTCGATCATACCGATCGAAAGTGATGTATTTGTTTAATTCATACCATGGACCTGGATTCCGGACCGAGGTTGGTTGATGCAAGGTAAACGTGCTCAAGAGGACTTTCATAAACGACGCCGGCCTAGAATGCAAATATTATGGTTCTGGCTCCACAAACGATGGGATACCTGATATCTTGATCTGCGTACCTCGATGCCGCACACTACAGGAATTGATGGACGCCCGTGACGTTTCCATACTCATAGCGATGTTTTGGGCTGTCAAAATATAGACTTATGTCGAAACACTAAAGCAAAAAAAAAACTGTCATTATTTTATTTATAGCCTCAAAACGTGTCATCTTGACAGGACATGTCATTCGAGTAGAAGTGATCGCTTTTAAACCATTTCTCTGATTCTACAATGACTTCCTATAGGACGTAAACTTAGATAACGCTGAGATAGAGTAAGATAGGATGGAAAAGTGCCATTCCCTGTTGCCAAATGAGGTTTAACCCTAAGCTACCCAGCTAATAGGTAACTTCGGTTCACAATCCAATTTAGACAGGTGTACCTCATCATCAGCTGCCTGGCCTGTTCCCAACTATGTTGGGGTCGGCTTCCAGTCTAACCGGATGCAGCTGAATACCAGTATTTTACATGGAGCGACTGCCTATCTGACCTCCACAACCCAGTTAATACTGGGAAATACGATACCACTTGTTATGACTGGTGTCAGACTTTTTGGGCCACTGACTACCTGTAACGACTGTCAAAGATGGACAAATGACAGCCGGGACCACCAGCTTAACGTGCTTTCCGAGGCACGGGGGAAACTCGGTATGTAAGGGTGGTCACCCATCCGCAGACCAACCTAGGCAAGCATGGCTTAACCTTAAGATCGACCCGAGCGGCTGATATTATTTAGCCACGAGCTTTTAGACAGGTGTAATTTGAATATCAATATTTTTTAAGTTTGCAGACTTTCATTTATTCTTTTGAACCCATTTATTGAGCATTATCGATAACCTAAAATTAAACCGATTTATCAAATTCTTGGACACTTAACTACCAGTTACAATTTATGATAATATTCTTATGACAACTTAAATCTTCGGTTTAATGTGTTCTTAGGAGCACGAACGGTCGAAAGGGTAAGTAACACGCAATGTTTTGAATCTTAGTTCTTGCTATTGGGCGCTCATTAGAAAGCCGGTTCTAGTCAACGTATACTATACAGGTTGCTTCGTTTTTTTTTTTTTGTACTTTGGTATTTGTGTTTTGTGGGATTTGTTCGATGGTCTATCAATATGACCCATGGTCCATCGATTTATCACCACATTTTCCTCATTCAGAGCAGTGCCAATAAAATAAACCGCACTAAGTAACGCTGCTTTAACCTTTGACGGTTTAAAACTAAACTTCTATTGTCACTTACGGTGACCACTGCTGTACATCATTCATTTAAGTTTCGGGGTTTTTAACTGTCAGCAAAATGTCGTTCTCAAAATGGTAGCTGTTGTTCCAATTTCGCTCGTCTGAACAGATAAGTAAGTTGTAAGCACCATTCAGGCATTGGCGACTCTACTACTGAGAACCATTCAAACGTCCGTTATAGTCTTTATGGAAAAGTGAAGTGTTTTTGTGTTTGACGGTTAGTGTTATTTTTATGTAAAATGGATGCTTTTCAAGGTGATATAGAATTATGTTTAGTAATTACCCTTAAAACTTAAAAAAGTGTAAGATTTAGAAGAGGAAATTACACTAAAACACTCGTTGATTGTCATCACATCACATACCGGTACCTACTCTAAATTTCAAATACTTCTCTCCAATAGGGACGTCAATTCTCTTTGAAAAAATGACTGTATTGGTTCAGCTCCCTTTGCCTGTCCCAAAGACGGACGAAAGGAACCAAAAAAAAACTTTGAAAATGATCCGTTACTGAATTGATTCGAATGGAAACAAGTGCTGCAGTGCGATATTTTGACGCTGTTGCAAGCGCATCCCGGGATGAGTCATCTCGTGGTCATGGCCGAAAGTGGCAATATAAGTTTACACAAAGTAAGGTTCCTGACTAAGCTTAACTTACCCGATGTATGTCGGGACTATTACAATTCTCAAGAAATACGGGTTCACAATTTTCGTATGCGACAATGTAGACACGGCCTTACAAAGTTGTGAGTCTATAAAGTATTTAAGGATCCGAAACTTGAAAATTTCTCTCGTTTCCAACCACTGTTTCATGTGTATCTTTATACCTAACACTGTTTATGTTTGGTTTTAAGGGGACAGTTTGTTGGTTTCCTTTAAATCCTCTATAGATAGTGTTTTGCACGTACATTTAAATGACTGTGATTCGTTTTGTACCGCATTGATGTTTATGTTTCGTTTTAATATCATATTGTTGTTTGAGTAATGTTAACATTAGGATATTTCATTTTACTTTATCTGAATGAGTTTTTTTGGTTCAATAGGTTTTTTTTAAATATCATTTAAACATCATTTGCGTTGTTTGTGAAAAGAAACACACAATTATTTGAAAAAACATCTTCCACTAAAAAAACTCCATTGCATGCCCAATACGTAAATAAACTGTGTAATCTTAAATGTAAGACCGCATTGATGCGAAAAAGTTTTTTTGGTATGGCACCTAAAGTATTTAATAAAATTCCTGATGACATAAAAACATGACATTATATAAGTTTATAATATATAACTAGTTTTCGCGTGGTGCGCGAGCTGCCCGCAGCTCGCGTTTTAGGTTTCGTGTTTTTGAGAAGTATTCACCCTCATAAAATTTGGAAATTCAGTGGAATCATTATAAGATTTTTAAAATCCATTAGAGCACTTTAAAGATTTAGAAACCCCTCAAGAACCCCTAAATTTTTTTTAAAACGAATTCAATAAAGCATGGGAATTAAAATAAAAAAAAAAAAAACAAAATTCTCAGACATTTTCCTATAAAAAAATATAACCCTAAAGTTTGCTCGTCGCCGCCGTACCACCGGAAGATATCCTGACCTTCTCCTTACCACCGGTTAGGTTTCGACGCCTATTTTTATATTTGTTCAAACACCTAATGGCTATCCCTAACCGTTAAGAAGTTACAGCCCTTTCAATTTTAGGGGAGGTTGGGGAGGGAAGGGTAAGTTATACAAACTTCAACGCCCCTCAACAATAAAGTGTAGTCAAATCAAAAAGCCTCTACGTGTCCTAATTTCCGAGATACGATGGAGGAAGGAGTGAAAGGGGAGAGAAGGGGGAGTTTTGAAAAATGGTTTCAACTGATTCAAGGGGTTAGTATGAGTCTGAAAAAAAATGTTCCAAGTCTCTTAACTTCCGAGATCCACCTAAAGAGGGGGAGAAGGGGAGCAAGGGGTCAACATTGAAAATGACTTTTTTCTATCCCGAGTTACGCTTCACCCACTCAACCTTCGTTGCGCTACGGAGGTCGCCGGCTCGCTCCGCACCTACCACCTACCACCGGAAAGCTATCTTGACCCTATCCCTACGCTACGGGGGTCGCCGGCTCGCTTCGCTCGCCACCTCCCTCCTTACCACCACTATAATATTTCTTCAAACAACCAATGGCTATCCCTAACCGTTATGAAGTTACACCCCTTTCAATTTTAGGGGAGGTTGGGAAGGGGAGATGAGGGTATAGAATTTTCGACGCCCCTCAGTAATAAAGTATATAGTCAAATCAAAAAGCCTCTACGTGTCCTAATTTCCGAGATACGATGGGGGGAGGAGTGAAGGGGGGGAGAGGGTGGAGTTTTGAAAAATGATTTTGACAAACTGATTGCCCCTTGAAACGAATCTGAAAAAAAAAATGATCCAAATCTCTTAACTTCCGAGATCTGCCTAAAGGGGGGGAGAATGGGGACAAGGGGACCAACTTTGAAAATGGCTTTTTTCTTTTCCGAGTTACGCTTCACCCACTCAACATTCGTTGCGCTACGGAGGTCGCCGGCTCGCTCCGCTCGCCACCTCCCCCCTTCGCTCCACTCGGTCTCGCAGGTTCGCTCCACTCAGGACCTACCTGCCACCGGAAAGCTATCGTGAACCTATCCCTACGCTACGGGGGTCGCCGGCTCGCTTCGCTCGCCACCTCCCCCCCTTTACCACCACCGGACAGATTCCGACGCCTACTATAATATTCGTTCAAACACCCAATGGCTATCCCTAACCGTTATGAAGTTACACCCCTTTCAATTTTAGGGGAGGGAGGGGCGGGGAGGGGAGTGTATACAAATTATAATGCCCCTCAATAATAAAATATACAGTCAAATCAAAAAGCCTCTACGTGTCCTAATTTCCGAGATACGATGGGGGGAAGAGTGAAAGGGGGGAGAAGGGGGAGTTATGAAAAATGATTTTGGCTAATTTATGGCCCCTTTATACGAATCTGAAAAAAAAAATGTTCCAAGTCTCTTAACTTCCGAGATCCACCTAAAGGGGGCGAGAAGGGGGGCAAGGGGTCAACTTTGAAAATGGCTTTTTTCTTTTCCGAGTTACGCTTCACCCACGCAACCTTCGTTGCGCTACGGAGGTCGCCGGCTCGCTCCGCTCGCCACCTCCCCCCTTCGCTCCACTCGGTCTCGCAGGTTCGCTCCACTCAGGACCTACCTACCACCGGAAAGCTATCTTGACCCTATACCTACGCTACGGGGGTCGCCGGCTCGCTTCGCTCGCCACCTCCCCCCTTACCACCACCGGACAGATTCCGACGCCTACTATAATATTCGTTCAAACACCCAATGGCTATCCCTAACCGTTATGAAGTTACACCCCTTTCAATTTTAGGGGAGGGAGGGGGGGGGAGAGGAGGGTATACAAATTATAATGCCCCTCAATAATAAAGTATACAGTCAAATCAAAAAGCCTCTACGTGTCCTAATTTCCGAGATACGATGGGGGGAGGAGTGAAGGGGGGGAGAAGGGGGAGTTATGAAAAATGATTTTGGCTAATTTATGGCCCCTTTATACGAATCTCAAAAAAAAAATGTTCCAAGTCTCTTAACTTCCGAGATCCGCCTAAAGGGGGTGAAAAGGGGGGCAAGGGGACTAACTTTGAAAAATTATTTTTACTTCCCAGAGCCTCCTTTATACGAATCCGTAAAAAAAACGAAATACGGGTCTCTTAGTTTCCGAGATACGATAGGGAGGGGGAGGAAGGGGAGTGAAAAGGGGAGGTTTGGCACTTTTCCCATACTCGCGGGAGTTACTTGTTTACGAATCTGTCAAAATATACCCACCTTCCCCTTCACCATCTGGGAGAACAATTATGTCAATCAGTCAGTCAGTCAGTGGTAATCGAGCTTTATTTATAATATATAATATACGAGTATATAATTATAGTACATTGTAATACAAGGGGCTAAAATGACCCATTATAGACGACGTAGTTTTACTACCGAGCTTTAGCGAGGTAGCAAATAGGAACCGAGTTATAATGGGATTTTAGCGCCGTGTGTTACACCGTACTTTTCACTACGATTGTGAGAAAATAAAATAACCATATTTAATATGGTAGTTTATTTTATTAACAATTAAATGTACAATTTGTACGTTTTTTCCCGGCAACATAATTTCAGTTCTCTGTGAAGACGAATATAATATTGTGTCGTGTGTGGGGTAAACGGAGGAGATAAAAAGGAATCCTGCTTATAATTAATTCAAATAAATAATACAGAAAAAAATCATAAAATTTCGCGCCAATGCCTTTTTTTATTTCTTCTGTAGCTGGAATGCAACGCACACATCCTGCCAAAGAGTTCTGTTAAAAATGTGAAAATGTTTTTTTTTTTTATTGAACAGTAATAAGTCAATTCTTTATGAATTATGAGTAAAGACTTATGCGTTTTCGAACACCGACGACGAAAATAAAAAAAAAAAAACTTTTTTCCCTAGGGCATAATATGCAATTTTCCAGCCTCTCTGGTACACTATTATGACGGTATTTTCGAGCAAGAGGAGTGAAAAAGCTCTTATCAAATTATGAATTAACACGACGACGATATTTTAACGACCAATCATTACAATAATGCATATAAAGTAATTAATTTAAAATTATTAATGATATAATGTAATGACACTTAATGGGTCACTTATGTATGTGAAACATAGCGCACCACCTAATTATGTAAACACCTATTGTTTCACAAATAAACTGATTGATTGATTGAAAAGAGGTCCACCCAGATTAAATAAATAAGTAAAATAGTTATAGACATGGCTTCTTTTGGTATTGAAGAGGTTTAAAATATGTTCTTTGTGTGAAATTAGGCGTCGAATGCCTAGGAATTCTTTTTTTTTTTTGTAGTTGTTATCCCCAATAAAAGTCCTCCGATCGCGGGAGAACGGAGGGGTCTGTCAGATTCGTAATGACTATAACTAGATAACCACACCGGTGTTCTTTCGCACACTTGTGTCGGTGGGGCGCCGGGATCTAATTCGACTTCACTTGTGTCTCCCTAGAGTTATCCACAAGAAAAACTTTTCTCTCAGTAGCGGTTACATTGTAAATCCACTCTTCTATATTGCAACTTTTTTTTATTAGCCTGTACTGTACCACTGCTGGGCAAAACCCCCTAATTCCTTCCATAATGCTCGTTTCCATTGCCTCCTCGAACCAGCTAACTATAAATTTATTTTTGTTCGCTAACCATACTCTGATCGAACCACAGATATAACAAATAAGTAAGTATAAACATAT
Organism: Xestia ashworthii; assembly: GCA_950022955.1. Classification (NCBI taxonomy): domain Eukaryota; kingdom Metazoa; phylum Arthropoda; class Insecta; order Lepidoptera; family Noctuidae; genus Xestia; species Xestia ashworthii. The sequence goes on along the minus strand of OX465570.1, from coordinate 10,563,754 downwards.
CGTCTAATTCAATTTCTCGCCTTCCTAAGAAAAAACCACATCAATCCATTTCCCGAACGAACCATATTACAATAACATTTCTTATCTCCGTCTTACAATATAAATTGATTTCAGTCAGCCGTCTGTTTTCTTCCGAAACTTTCAGGATTGCTTTTCTTTCGAACTATCGTCTGCGTGTTCGGGAAACTGCAGATTCTATAAATTGTAGGGGTTCTATAAAATACACTCGTACACTGGTTAACACTTATTTTAATGTAAATCGTTATGATGGCACAGAAGGAACATATATATGAACACAGAAACAGGAAGTTATATACAATTACAGCTAAGACAATTCTGGCGGGACGCGATCAAGAGCGCGCGCAAATGTGTTGTTGTTAGTTGCCGGCCGAACAGGGTGTATGAGGCGCGGGGGGCAGGACGCACGTGTTAGGTTGGCGTCTGTTGGCGGCACCCACGCTAACCAACCTAACGGCACTATATTTCCCTAACAGAGTACATGGGTTTTGAGACGGTGCGCGTTACATCCTCCTCCTCCAAGTCACGACATCGACCCGAGAGTGATTTGGTACAAAACTAAGAGCGCGCCTTCCTTTTTGCTTTAGGCGGCCGGCCTCGTAAGCGGCGAGGTTGGATCGGGTCTATAGTATCAGTTTGATTACTAACTAATGATCTGAGTTCTGAAATATGATAGCGGCCTAACGACTGACCTTGACTATCGACCAACTCGTAAGTCGTGGGGCTAATGGCCTTACTAATGGTGTCCGGTCCATCTCTCTGAGGCATAAACTTTCGGGTTAAACCTTTTGGCGCATTACTTACAGAATGAGTGGTTACCAGAACTTGGTCACCTACCTGAAAAACTGGAGATTTATCGTCGGGAAGCGTCAGCATACTCTTTTCTAAGGTGTTGGCGTCTCTCGACTCGATCGGCAAAGGGTAAGTGTCGCTTTTAGTGACGGCATTAAGTCGACGACACTCAACGCAGAACTTAGTCGAATCATCCTTCTTAGGGATGAGTAGAGCTGGCGCGGCCCACGCCGACTTACATTCCTCAATAACGCCATCCTTCAGCATCTTGTTGATCTCGGCCTCCATTGCGGCCCTCTTCGCGGGCGTAAGGCGGTAAGGTGGCACGGCAATAGGCGCGTGACCTTCCGTATCAATATAATGCTCGGCATAGGGACTAGCCTCTCCTCCTAGACGGAAGGCATCTTCATGACGTTGGAGTAAATCAGTGAGCTGTTGGCGTTGATCACCGGTAAGGATCAAACCTTCGTCAGCTCTTAACGACATACTCGTAGAAGACACAGAGATTGAATTTGGCTGTGACAATGGTTCACCCTCATACTCCAGCGGGTAAGTCTGCGTGCACCCAGAAAAGTGCCAGGAAGAAGTAGAAAAATCAATAACCATACCTGTAGCATTGAGGAAGTCGATACCAAGAAGAGTTTCATTGTTAGCAGCATCCGGAAAAATCACGAAGTCCGTTCGAACACTTTTGTCCACAGAGATGATGACATCTACACTTACTACCAAGACTTCGCGTGAACGGACGACTCCATCAGCCAGCTTCACGTTAACCTGCTTGGAATCAAAGGTAAGTCCCTTTTCTATAAATATTTTATAAAGTTTGTGTCCCGCTATGGAGCACTTAGCGGCTGTATCGATGAGAGCCGTACCTCGTAAACCAAGAACCTGAATACTGAGTACTGGCCTCTGCTGCTTTGAACGTGCGGTCGTGGTCGGCAGAACATGTGACGCAGAGAGAGGGACCGTTGAGGTAACACCACCACAGATAGTAGTCGCCGTAGTGTCGGCGCAAAATGAAGAAACTACTGAAGGCGTGTTAACTTGGTCAACGTTTGAGCTGCACAATCCACGAGTCGAGACGATAACAGGTGAGTTTACCCTAACAGGTGAGTGACTATCATTACTGTGAACAATAACCGGCACATCTACCCTATCAGATGGGTCGACAAAACTACCTGAGTTACTTGAACCATTAAAGGTTTGACAGTCGCAACAACAAATATTTTTATTGCATTCACATGGTTGCGACTGTAATGTTTGTAAACACAGCGATGAACAATAACTTTTAGAATTTGCTTCGCTCTTTTGTTTACATAGATGAACCCTATTACTACAATCTCGGGCAATATTATGACTTGCAGTGTTAATAACAGAGACTGTCGGAGGAATAAAGTGTTCATCACTTACCAAATCTGACGAATAAGTTTCGATCGTGACAGATGAAAATGATAAGTTATCGTTACATTTAGCACATTGCGACCTCATAACTCCTTTCGCTCCGCAACCATAACAACATAAGGACTTATCATTACCACCGCTCTTATTTCTTAATTTATTACACTCGTCACGCACGTGTCCATATTGTTTACAATACACACATCTCGGTTTCGCATGTTGTTTCACTGCACTATAGTTAGAAACCGTATTCGACGACGCTGCTGGTGCTCCGTGGTCCGCGCTCGACGTCGCCGTCGGTGGCGCTGCGGTGCGGTGCGGCTGCGGCGCGGGTGGCCGCGCCATGCTGTTGTTGCGGTTGGCGGGGCCGACGCCGTTGCTCGTCGGCTTTGTGAAGCGGCCGCTGGATGGCGGACCGGGCTGCGGCTGCGTCTGATTACGTGTTTCAGAAACTTCGATGTCAATGGAACGGGCGAGGCGAAGCATGCCCGAGAAGTTCGTGAAGTCTTCCCTCCTCAGGTGTTTTCTTATCCGTGCGTCAAGTAGGCCGTACACCATATCGACTTGCGCTTTGTCAGATAGTTCGTTGGCGGGAATTTTTGACAGCAACGCACGGCATTTAGCGACGAACACGTCCGTATTTTGATCGCCTTGTCTCTGTTGAAACAGTTCAATATATATACGGTGCGGAGGTCTTTTGTCACCGTATGTATTGATAAGTGATTCAATGGCAACATCCCATGTTTTAATTTCCTTTTTCACACCTTGGTACCAAATTGCGGCGTTATTAGTAAGCACCATTGAGAGACCCCTGAGGGCGTTTTCCTCAGAGACGTTAGCGCAGTCCTTGTAGCTCTGGATGGCGTCTATGAAGGCATCAACGGACTCGTCGGCGTCACCGCCGAACCGGGCGGTGCAGTGCGTGAAGGTGCCGCTGCCGACGGCCTGTGATGGAGACGCAGAGTTAGGAACTGGAGATGGCGATTGGCGACTGATGACTTTCTCCAACAGGCGCTCGAACGCTTCCGTTTGGGATTGCTGCATGGCGGCCATCATGGCGGCCACTTGTCCTGATGAGAAACTTGCACCATTGTTGATGTCGGTCTCGGCTTCATCGCCTGAGAGCGCTGTCGCCCGATCTCCGCGCGTCCTTGGCATGGTGATGGAGAACACACGCGAATAACGATTATTGAGAGTGTACTTATGTTTTGAGTTCAAACGAGCACTTTTACCACTCGCGGCACGTTGGGCAGCCACTTGTGGGGGTTCTATAAAATACACTCGTACACTGGTTAACACTTATTTTAATGTAAATCGTTATGATGGCACAGAAGGAACATATATATGAACACAGAAACAGGAAGTTATATACAATTACAGCTAAGACAATTCTGGCGGGACGCGATCAAGAGCGCGCGCAAATGTGTTGTTGTTAGTTGCCGGCCGAACAGGGTGTATGAGGCGCGGGGGGCAGGACGCACGTGTTAGGTTGGCGTCTGTTGGCGGCACCCACGCTAACCAACCTAACGGCACTATATTTCCCTAACAGAGTACATGGGTTTTGAGACGGTGCGCGTTACAAAATTAAATTAATGTTTCTGCTTTATTGAAAATACTTAGTTTGATTTCAAAAGTTACAAGTTCGCGTTCATTGATTTGTGTTTACGTGGAATGTTGTTTGCTCGGATATTGTGTAGGTACTCGATCCTTTAATGTGTGACATTGTCTAAATTGTTAGCACTATGAGTAAATACAGGATGTTAAGAACAGCCCTCTGCAGATTGATAGGGTGAATGCAGTATTTTATATTCTTATTAAGATGACCTAATATGATATTATTTCAAACTCAAAGACAATTCAATTAGACCACTATATAGGTCAAAAATAATAATAACTTAATTGAGAAAGTACACACGCGATAATGGCAATAGACTTACCTCTTGTAACATGGGACTTAAAAACATTTTCATAACACTTCCTCGAAAACTGGTTCTTATCACACTACGATTAGGTTCAACATGCAATGTATTTCACACGCGTGCGTTTTTTGTCAGTTTTCCAACACGTGTGCGTGAATGAAAATTGCCACAGATACCCATACTTAGTCCAAATTGGTTCAATGCCTATAGTCAGAGGTGAATGTTTTTTTTTTATTTCGGCAAAGCAATGTGCGTCTTTACGGCGTAAACATTTTTTATATATTCAAATTGTGTTTATAAATAGAATATCATAGATGACATGATTATTTAAATATAATATTTACTTTTATAAACAAGTTAAAATTTATTTGTGTGTACGGCTCGGGTGTTAATCCCGCCTCGAACACAATAACAATATTTCTCCTTTTGTATCAAAATGTACTATTCTGGCGACACGTAGGTGTACTATTAGGTGCACCACTGCCTAAAACTTCGTGGATTACAGGCGTAATGTCAAGCCAATATCAAACCTCGGCACAATACAATTCACACCTAAAATGCAAATTAAAACCGTAGGTAGGTAACCTAAGAACTAATTTCGTATAAATAAACTAGCCCCTTAGTAGTAAACGCGAACAAAGTAAGCTCATTGAGTAAACACGAGGCTGCCTCATTAAACTTAGCTTCGATATGGTGGTACAAGCGCCTTTAATTAATTTATTCTCCAGTTTAAAGCGCTTTTATTTTGTAAACTTTATTCATGATAAAGCTGCTTTAAGCGCTGTTTTTATGTGTCGTTCATTTTAGTGGTGTCGTATAGGTACGAGTATTTTGTAGATAACGGGTTGAAAGCAATTGAGTTTTGTTAACTATTTTTTTTAAATTCTAAACAGATTTTTTTAAAACACGAGTTTACTCCGTGCCTCGGAAAGCACGCTAAGCACTTGATCCCGGCTGTCATTTGTCCATCTTTGGCAATCGTTACAGGTAGTCAGTGGCCCAAAAAGTATGACAACCAGCAGTGTGGTTACCTAGTGGTATCGTATTACCCAATATTAACTGGGTTGTGGAAGTCAGATAGGCAGTCGTTCCATGTAAAATACTGGTATTCAGCTGCATCCAGTTAGACTGAAAGCCGACCCCAACATAGTTGGGCCAAGGCTAGACAAATGATGATTTTAAAACACCCGCTACTTACTATTTTGAGTTGGCTAATGTTCCGATTCGGCCCAAACGATTTGAAGCTGCTAAGTACTAGATATTTGTTTTTTGCTCGGTCCGTGCCTTTCCGTTGAGCTCGTTCGCTATATCATGTTCGGTTTAAATAAAAGCTGAACGTAATTGTACAGACAACTGTACAGGTTTAATTTAGTTTTATATACATAACGAGCGTCGCGGCGTGCGTCAGCACATTTTATAGTATTTATATTGTAACTGTAGCATTATGTAGCACTGCACTTTATCATTTCTATCAATAAGTATGTATTAAATACTTATCACAGAAGGTTGTGGCGTTTATCATTTATTACGCGATCTTTCTGCCAATATCATATCAGCAGTCAGATATCATTTATCATCCAAGTGTAGGCGTGATCAAGAACCCCTACATTTTTTGGTCCTTCGAGCCGGATCTGAAGCAGAGACCTACGGATCCAGTTATCAAGTGTATCACTATCAAGAATTGTGTTCTGAAGATATCCGGTACGATAGCGAATCGGTCCGCTGGCCTCCCACAAGCGGGTCTCACCAGTAGGATTCAGAAGGCGCACATATCGTGCTGGAGAATACAGAAGCACTAAGCAACAATATCAATCAAGAATTTATCAATTTATCCTCAGTATTAGAGGAGAGTATCATATATATATCTGTATCAGCGTGACTTCAGGTATTTATCAGCTACTTTTTATCATTTATCATGGAGGCCTTACAATCAATGTTCGAACGCCAGAGTTTCCTCACCAAGGAGATTGAGAGGATACATACCAATTTCCGGAAGGACAGTTCAAGCAGGAAGACACCTGAATACCTTCACAGTCGTCTAGCCGCGCTAGATAAATGCTGGAAGGAATTTGAAGAAAATCACATCAAGCTGCTGGAGTTTGAAGACGATCAATACGAATATTTCACAAAGGAGATTTATGGGTACATGAAGGAGTATTATATCAAAACTAAGGAAATGGTGTCATCATACAAGGAGCCTAAATTTCCGACCTTTTCCTTACCCACCTTTGAAGAATATTCTTGTCAAGGGAATGACCTGCTTGGTCAGCAGAGCACCAATATTAGAGCATTGGAACGACTAATGAAACGAATCAACATTGAAGACTTAGAGGAAAAATGGGAACTTCAAGATGAACTAAACAACCTTCAGCATCTATGGAAGGTTATTGACACTACTCACCTACGTCTCGATAACCAACTAAAGGGAAGCGACGATGAATATGAAACCAAGTTTCTGCAGACTGAAGAGCGCTACCTTACCATCAAAAGGGAGTTGAACAGAAAACTAAACTCCACTGCTCACCTTGAGCAGGCCACACCCAAATTAGAGGTCCCTACATTTTACGGGAAATATACGCAGTGGCCGACCTTTTTCGACCTATTCGTCGAAACAATACATAACAACAAAGGTATTTCTAAAGCGCAGGAAATGCAACACCTGAAAGGAAAGGTCAAGGGTGAGGCAGAAGGTTTAATCCAGCATCTTAATATATCTGCAGAAAACTATGATACGGCATGGGATATCCTTACTCATCGTTATAACAATCCACAGATTTTATTTTCAACTCAGATGGATATTTTTCTGAATCAACCGCCGATCAACAAACAATCATCATACCACGCCTTTAAGAAGCTACACGATACTACGACACAGTGTATCAACAGCATTCGGAACCTAGGCATTGACATTGCTACCTGGGACCCGATTATAGTTCATCTTTTATCAAAGAAACTGGACGACGAAACGCGTACTGACTATATGGAGTCGCGTGCGTCGCCTCGAGATTTCACATCGTGTACCGAGTTCCTGAATTTCCTTGAAAACAAATTTATGGCCCGAGAGCCTGTTGGCAAGAAGGAGAAGCCTGCAACATCAGATTCTTATAAGTCGAGCTCAAGTCAACCCAAACACCATAATCAAAACAACTCCTCGAGGAATGCATCTCACTTCAAGAAATATCAGTCAAACGCTACAAATAATAAGGGATTTTGCCCAGTTTGTAAGCAGCCTCATCATCTGTATCAATGCAAGCGCTTCCTTGCGCAATCAGTGGACGCGAAAATGAGGACAATTTCACAACATAACATTTGCCGTAACTGCCTTTACAAGCATTATGACAAAATGTGCATTTCTACAAAAAGGTGTAAAGAATGCAACGGTGATCATAATTCGATTATGCATGACGCACTTTCGCGACCGGATCCCCTGGAACAAACAGACAAACCTCCGCGTCAGCAGTCTTCTTCGTCATTGGACTCCACTTCAACATCGCGCAATAGTCACAATGTTAACCATGTTGCAAGCGGAAATGAAGAAGTTCTTCTGACTACTGTAGCACTGAATATCAGGGCCTCAGATGGCAGTAATATGCGATTCAGAGCCCTTCTAGATCAAGGATCGCAAGTATCACTCATATCAGAAAACGCCGCCCAATTATTAGGGTTGAAAAGGCAATCATATCAAGCCGCAGTATCAGGAATTGGGTCGACACAAAAACAAAGCAGAGGCTTAGTGTCGCTTGACTGCACATCAATTTACTCTGAATATCATTTTAGAACAGAGGCTCTAGTCGTATCCCGAGTTATAAACAACTTGCCTAATACCTCGTTTAAGAAGCAAACTTGGCCTCATTTATCACACACTAGACTGGCAGATCCTGAGTATAATCTTTCTAAGCCCATTGACTTGCTCTTGGATGCCAGCGTCTACTCAGCTATTATCATGAGTGGTCTTATCAAAGGACCAGTCCAATCTCCTATCGCGCAGCAAACAAAACTTGGGTGGATATTATCAGGCAACGTAAAGACGTTCTCATGTCATGTTGTCATCAACGATGTAGACAGCATCTCCAAGTTCTGGGAGATTGAAGATATACACGAGCCTACAGCCTCAGTATCATCTGCAGACCAATATTGTGAGGAATTTTATCAAGCAACCACTAAGAGATTGGACTCGGGTCAATACGAAGTAGCATTACCTATGAAACCTAACTTCGAACAAGAGATAGGTGCATCAAAATCAAAGGCTGTCGCTCAATTTATTCAACAAGAAAAGAAGATGAGCAAAAATCCATCACTAGCACAAGGTTACCGCAACTTCATGCGCGAGTACGAAGAACTAGGTCACATGCGCCAGGTCGAGCAACAAGATCACACAGCATGCTACTTACCTCATCACGGCGTATTGAAACTAGACTCTACAACTACGGCTCTGCGTGTTGTTTTCAATGCTTCAGCTAAGATGTCATCTGGACGCAGCTTAAACGACTTGATGTATAACGGACCGAACCTTCAACAAGACCTTCAAAATCTCATCCTTACGTGGCGACAATATAAGTACGTAGTCACTGCGGATGTAGAAAAAATGTTTCGAGCTATCCTTGTAAGACCTCAAGATCAGCATCTTCAATCTATATTGTGGAGAAGTCATCCTCGTGACCTACTTCAAGAATATAATCTCACTACTGTTACATACGGAACAAGAGCAGCTCCGTTCTTGGCGATGAGAACCTTAAAGCAAATTGGCATCGATCATGCTGAACAACATCCATTAGCAGCGGCCGCCCTGGAATCATCTTTCTATATGGATGACTATATGGGAGGCAGCAATGCCATCGAGCATGCCAGACAACTACAACTTGATCTAATAGAAGTCTTAAAGAGTGCTGGCATGAATCTAAGAAAATGGTCTAGCAATGAACCACAGCTAATCGAAACCTTACAACCAGAACAAATAAACGCTCCATTCGAGTTCAAGGATAGCGAATCTCGAAAAACACTAGGTCTGCGATGGATTCCCTCAAGTGACATGTTTACCTTCGACACTAGAATCGAACATCAAGACAGCGACAAGCCATCTACGAAGCGGCAACTATTGTCAGATATTTCAAAAATATTTGACCCCATTGGCTGGCTATCACCGCTCACTATCAGAGCTAAAATATTATTCCAGACCACTTGGACTGCGCAACTGACCTGGGATGAAGAACTACCGGCCAATATATTATCAGAATGGAAAAGGTTGCGAGATGACCTAAGAAATATCAACATTTTTCAAATACCTAGATATTTAGGTCAAATGAAAAACAACATACAAATACATGCATTCTGTGACGCCTCCGAAAAGGCTTATGCATGCGCAATATACATTGTAACTAATGATCATAAAGGCAAGCGCACATCGAAGCTAGTAACAGCAAAAACAAAGGTAGCGCAAATTAATAAATCAATCACTTTACCTAGGCTTGAGCTACTTGGTGCATTTTTGTTATCACAATTGATGGAGAAATTTCTTCAGACACTTCCTTCAGAGCCAATGGAGATCTTCGCCTGGACTGATTCGATGGTTGTACTGGGCTGGCTACACGGGGATTTATCAAAATGGAAGCAATTTGTGGCTAACCGTGTACTAAAAATCACTAGGATCATCCCCGCATCGAACTGGCGTCACGTCAGGTCCTGTGACAATGCAGCAGACTGTGCTACGCGTGGATTGAGCTCCGAAAGTCTGTCAAGAGATCGCTTGTGGTGGGAAGGGCCAGAATGGCTTCTTAATTTTAACTCGAATCATACCCCTACAACCGAATATCAAACTCCAACAGTAGAAATCAAAAAACAAAACTTACACACAGCTTTATGTCAAAACAGCTGCTCTTGGATAATTGAATTACTAAATAAATTCAATTCACTAACTCAGGTTGCACGAATAGTGGCACGGGTGTCACGTTACATCGCTAACCTGCGCAATACAAAATCACGTGCAGCGAAAGGTTCACTGTCCGGTTTAGAAATACAACACGCATTGTACCTTGTTATCAAACAAGTGCAAGATATAGATTTTAAGGAAGATATACATCAATTGAAGCAAAAAGGCTTCGTCCGCAGCAACAGCAAATTGTCTTGTTTGCGACCATTCTTTGACGACCACGGGATACTAAGAGTTGGAGGACGCCTTGAGCAAGCGAACATCACATACGCGGCGAAGCATCCAATCATAATATCACCTGGAAGTCGCTTGGCAGAGTTAATCATTCAGCAAGCTCATATCACTACGCATCACGGCGGGCCACGACTTACTTTATCATTCATCAGGGAGCAATATTGGCTGATTAGTGGCATCAGCAGCGTCAAAAAGCATATCAGATCATGCGTTAAGTGCCGGAGATACAGCCAAGAATCATATCAACAACACATGGCTGACCTTCCAAAGCCTAGAATCACACCGTCCCGGCCCTTTACTAATGTGGGTATAGACTTCACAGGGCATGTGGATATAAAGTCAAACAAGGGACGAGGCATCAAGACTACCAAGGGATACATTGCAGTATTCGTCTGCCTGGCCACCAAGGCCGTGCATTTGGAACTAGTGTCTGATCTCAGCACAGCATCCTTTCTGGCAGCATTAAGAAGAATGTGTTCCAGGCGCGGAGTACCCAAGAATATCTATAGCGATAACGGTACGAACTTTGTGGGCGCTTCACGACTCCTGAATCAAGAGTACAGAGCGATCATTGCCTCAATCAACCCAAACGCTATCATTGACATCAACAACATGGAGATACACTGGCACTTCAATGCTCCCGTCTGGCCAAATGCAGGAGGTCTATGGGAAGCGGCGGTGAAAAGTTCGAAATATCATTTAAAGCGTGTGCTTGGCCATCAAAAATTAACCTATGAGGAGTTCACCACGCTCCTGTGTCAAATTGAAGCCTGTCTCAATTCGAGACCTCTCTGCGCGCTCACTGAAAACCCAGACGATACGTACCTCACCCCTGGGCATTTCCTTATCGGTGGATCCCTGCTATCACGATCTCAGACTGATCCTGATCACATGAACCTGACTACACGATGGCAATTGATTCAGGCAATAAACAAACAGTTTTGGAAAAAGTGGTCCACGGAATACCTTCAACAGCTTCAGTCAAGAACTAAATGGCGCACTACTAAGGAAAATCTTAAACTAGATGACGTGGTTCTTATCAAAGAAGACAACATACCACCTGGCAAGTGGGCGATGGCGCGAGTTCAGGCTCTACATCCCGGTTCAGACGGGTGTGTAAGAGTTGTAACGTTGAAAACTGCCAACAATAGTATCAAACGTCCGGTCAATAAACTTATACCCTTGCCAGTACGAGAAAATAGTACCACGCGCACACCCTCTTTGAATGGACCTCAAGAAATATCCCACGGGCGTCATCGCAATCGGTCAAAATTCAGCATGAAATCATTATTAACATCAGCACTTCTTCTGTTAATGATGATAATATCACCAAGCATACAGCAATCAACTATATCATACAATATCACGTCACTGGATAGTCAAAGGAATATGCTTTTCGACAAAGTATCAGAACTCCAACACATCAAGGACGAATGGAAGCTAATAGTCTACTACAACATGTCTGCATATTGGTCTGGATTCACTGACTTGGAAACATATGTTCGACATTTAAATCAACTGTGTCAGCGTACGTGCCTACCACAATCAGGAATACCGTACGGAGCTATCATATTACAACTGCAACATGAGTTGAACGAACTTCAACATTATAATTCCTTATTGCGCAACTCTAACAAACGATACAAGAGAGGACTAGTAAACGGGGTTGGCAACCTGGCTGGCTACTTGTTTGGGGTTCTAGACGACAAGTTTGCAGAGCAGTACAAACGCGATATTGAGCAAATATCACTGAATGAAAATCATTTACAGAGTGTTATCAGAAATCAAACTCAAATAATTGAATCCGAATATAGCATTATTAGAAGAAACGAGGCCATAATGAATCAACAATTTACTTCTATGGATAAACAAATGAAGACTTTAATAAAGGAAGTTAACAACGTTCAAGCGGACACAACGCAAGGCCTCTATTTAACGGCATCAGCACTATCAGCATACGCCGTTCTATCAACCTTACGACGTATGCAGCAAGGCCTCATCGATGTGATCACCGATGTCTATCATGGGCGCATAGATACTCACCTGCTCCCGCCTGAAGAGTTGGAAGCACAGATAAATATCATTACACGGGAGATACAGGATGATCTCAATGTGCCATTAGACAAATCAAGTATCAGAAGTCTCTATAAATTACTGCGGGTTTACGCTCAAGTATATAACAACTATCTCATAATGGAAATCAAGATTCCTCTGGTTACAACAGAAAAATACGAACTGGATAAAGTTATTCCCCTACAAAGAGAAGAATCGGGACAAAACTATCAAGTTATATCGACTTACCCATATTTGGCATTTAATTTAAGAAAGGATTTGGTTTTATTCTTCACAGAAACCGACCTACAACAGTGCCTTCACGCAAACCCAGGGAAGATATTATGTTCCATTGAGAAACCAATCTATGAAATACGAGAAAAACAATCCATTTGTGACGTTAAAATTAATGATATTATAACACCGGCCTGTATATACAAACAAGCAAGGTGCGAAAATAAGTGGGTCAAGTTACGACGCCCGAACGACTGGCTGTATCAATGTTGTCAGCAATGCACTGTACGCATATTTAGCACCCATAACACGGAAGTGAAGACTTTAACAGGCAATGGCATAATCAGTCTTTGTCCAGGATGCATACTTAAGGGAGAGTCTTTCAATATTTACTCTCATAAGAACTTCATCAATCACGTTGACTATTACACAGAAGAGATGCAGCTTCCACAGATGTCAGTAGTCAATCAAATAGTCAACACAAGCATCCCTTCTGTTGAGCCATTTGCACCAGAGGATCACCACTCTATGTGGAATCAGTTGAGATCTGAAATAGACGATCTTAAGCAACAATCGACACAAACAATCAGTGTCCACGACGTGCATCAATACAGCGTGCTCTACTTGCTGGTGGGCGGAGCGGTCCTGACGGGCTTTATTTTAGTCGTCATGTGGATCCGACGAAGGCGAAGACAGCAACCAGCATTGGAGTCAAGATTGGAACTAGCAGGAATTCAGACTATCACCAATCCGCAGCCAGTTCCACGGAAGATGACCGAGAGCTCATCAACCCCTAATTTGGCGTCAATTAAGTTTGACATTCCTTTATGCGAGAGTTAAAGGGTTCATTTTATTGTAATTTATTTGTAATTCATTTTGTTATGTAATTATTCCCTCTTTGCGCCCGCGGCAGCATGTACAGACAACTGTACAGGTTTAATTTAGTTTTATATACATAACGAGCGTCGCGGCGTGCGTCAGCACATTTTATAGTATTTATATTGTAACTGTAGCATTATGTAGCACTGCACTTTATCATTTCTATCAATAAGTATGTATTAAATACTTATCACAGAAGGTTGTGGCGTTTATCATTTATTACGCGATCTTTCTGCCAATATCATATCAGCAGTCAGATATCATTTATCATCCAAGTGTAGGCGTGATCAAGAACCCCTACAGTAATTTTTCTCTAATGTTTGTACATACAGGGTGTTATTGGACGCCGTGTTGACGGCGCGTTCGTGTTCCACGCGCGCCTCGAAGAGATGTCAGCATAAAGGGAGGGGCCCGCAAGGGCGGAAGCCTGCCGGGGTTGCGGGACTGTTCGAAAGAGATACCGTGACCCCGGAACGTATAGGGCGAGGAAGAAACATGGATGGGTTTTAGTCAGTGAAAGTCTGACACTCCCTCCCGCTCCGCCCAGAGCGGGAGAAAACATTTGATGATTTCCCATTAAAAAAAAAAAGGGTAATATTGGACCCTTCATGAAGCCGTTAACCAAGCATCCTGTACATCAAACTAAGTAACTCTACGCAAAAGTCATTACTGGCAAACGACTTTTTTTTGGGGTCAAAAATCACGTTTTCGGTAAATCTCGATGTAACGCACTCAAAACATTGTACTGATGGACGAATTAAATAGTATAAATTTAACTTGTTTACATCTATTTCTTTGGCAAATAGATTTTGATGTCACTACCGAAGTTACGTTATCGACGACCGTGTTTTGAGAGCGCACTCTCAAAACACGGTCGTCGGTCCGAACGCATTCCGTTTCACCAAAAACATGCTACATAAAACAATAAATTGTAAAAAAGGTGATGTTTTAGAAACTTAAACAAGTGCACCATAATGTTCTAAGCGCCAATACGGCATTTTTAATAAATAAAAAAACCGGCCAAGAGCGTGTCGGGCCACGCTCACTGTAGGGTTCCGTAGCTTCCCAGACCATTAAAAATACCAACATTTTTCGTCAGCAAAAATAACTTTGTTTTTCATAGTATTTGTATGAAAAACAAAGTTATCATTTGCGTTTTTTTGAAAAAGTGCTATATAACTCAAAAACTATTCAACTCATCAAGTTGAAAATAATTTTCCTAGAAAGTTCATATAAAGGTCTACTTCTGTGATTTTTTTCATATTTTTTAAACTTATGGTTCAAAAGTTAGAGGGGGGGGGACACATTGTTTTTGACTTTCGGAGCGATTATTTCCTAAAATATTAATATTATCAAAAAATGATTTTAGAAAACCCCTATTCATTTTTAAATACCTATCCAACAATATATCACACGTCAGGGTCAAAATTAAAAAAAAAATCGCTCCCCACTTTACGTCTGGGGGAGGTACCCTAATAAAAATGTTTTTTTAAATTTTTATTTTTGCACTTTGTCGGCATGATTGATATACATATTGGTACCAAATTTCAGCTTTCTGGTGCTAACGGTCACTGAGATTATCCGCGGACAGACAGACAGACAGACATGGCGAAACTATAAGGGTTCCGTTTTTTGCCATTTGGCTACGGAACCCTAAAAAGAGTTTTGTATTTGTTGCATATTATTATACAGGAACAAAGTGGAATAGAAGAAATAAAATACGTGGAATAATAATTGATCTGGTGTAATCCGGGATACATAAGTGTTTTACAAAGCAATGTCTTCGCCGTGGTAAAATTTAGAAGTGAGGCGGCGTCGGAGCACGCGACCGCGCTCACAACCGCGCTGCCTGATGCTACTGCAGCAATCGCGTGCCTCCTCAGTCAAGGCGCACCTTCAGCCGGTCGTAAGCATGCCATGCATACACAGAGCCTCTCTTGAAAATTTTAATTATATAATTTGCCTCCAGGAGGAATTACTCTGTTGAAACTTACTACTTATTTTACAAACATTGCACATCATAAAGGTGATAATAAATAATTAAATAAATATCGTCTTACATTACACACAGCGTCATCTAGTGCAACACTAATCAACGAGGCTTGTGTCAAGGACACCAGATGGTTGATATACTACATAGATACTTAGTTTTTGTTTGTAAATAGGTAAATAATTATAATACATTCGGAAACAAATGTCCATGCTCATCACACAAACATTTGCTCCTACCGGGATTCGAACCCGGGACCATAAGAACATATATTATGGCAGCCTCACTACCGCTGCGTCATTCGGGTCGTCAAGTGATATATTATGAAAGCATTTTGTTTGTTTGTGAGCAATTTCATGAAACATGTGTTCCCCATTATGTATTTAACAGCACATTATGTCATTAAAATTTATATAAAGTTAAATTACTAAATGGACCCGCAAGTACTTCGTAAATATTAACTGCGAGCATGAATGTGTAATAATATAAGTTTTGAATTATAATCTTGACGTGTTTTGATAAATGTGATAAACTTTTACAGTTTTGAGGCATGGCGTGTACGTGATTCTCGAAATAATTGGTGATGAAAGGAATACAGGTACAGCCAGACTTAGACCAAAGGATAATCAGCTTAAAATGGTGCTCCTTCACAGCAAACATGCACCTGTAATGTAACAGTCTTAAATTCAATTTTGTACGGAAACAAGTGAATCAGAACTGTTACATTACAGGCGAATGCTCGCAGTGAAGGAGCACAATGTTTTTCCAAAAACAAAGAATACAGGCTCTCCGTGAGAGCACAGCGCTCACGCGGGGCCAATGTGGATTGGTAAGTACGGCACATGTCTTCTATAAAGGGTGTAAAACACCTCTTCACGAAGCCGAAAGGCACTTGTTCTCCTCATCATTGCGATCATTTTTTTTGTTCTACACCATACCTGGGAACCTTCTAGTTACGGAGATATGGGGGGTCAAAGTTACAACTTTTTGGCAAGTTTTTTTTAATACAAGTTTTTTTGTAAGATTTTAACTTTTAACACCTCCACGACCCCCGTACTATTCAATCTATCCATCAGCACAATGTTTTAAGTGCGTTACATTGAGTTCTACCGAAAAATATGATTAATAACCTCAAAAAAAAAGTTGTTTCCCAGCAATATTTTTTGCGTAAAGTTACTTAGTTTGATGTACAGAATGCTTGGTTACCCTGTATTTTATGTATTTTAAAATGTTATGTGATGTGTTTATTCAATGTAATTTTATCTATGGACTTATTATTAGTTGCTTGCTAATAAAATGATTGATTGATATTCTGGTTCTAATATACATATAATCCAAAATAAACTTTATCGTAATTGTATACGGTTGATTTTGACTAACCGTTCTATGAAAGCGTTCAATGACGATGACGCGAGTTCCATGATTTTTGATCATCCAAAAAGTGCTCATCGCGCTAGAAGTTTTCACTTCAAAAACACACAGTCGTAGATTTAATTACTGAAATCAATTATGCACTATTTATTGTTTGTAATGAAAAACAACAAAGACAAATAAGATCATATACAGTTTTTAATTAAAAACTTGTGTACAACAAAAATCTAATAATCTTTGTTAGTCATAAAACGTGCAGTTAATCCAGACAAGCTCTAAATAATTCCAAACACGAAACTCAAATAAAACTAAACATGCAAGAACCATTATTATATTAAAGCCAATAAATTCTTCGAGCACATACAAAGCAAATCAAGACAAAATGAAAATTAATTAAAAGAGAAAACATACAATTTTCATGACTAATTAAAACAACAACGGTGGGGACAAAATCCCTTTGCGATGGTTCTTACTGCGACTTGGGATGCAAAATTTTAATAAACAAAGAGGTACTTAATGCTTTAAAGAGAGGTATTACTTCTTATCTTAGCACCATGTTTATTAGTGTTTATGTTTACTGTGAACCATGAATTTCGTTACGGTCGTTAAACAAGATTTTATACCGCTGTAGGGGTGGATCCAGCGGCGGCGACTTCTCGCGTCCGGCCCTGGTTCAATCCATGGTCCGGAGCGAGATGGAATGGGAAGCCGTCACCGTCATCTATCAAAAAGTAATACAAAACTCCTTAAGAACCGGAAGAAGGGAAACAAAAAGTTTGGTCAAGCGATGTATTTCGAAGAAGAGTTGCAAAATAAACTTTGTCTTTAGAAACCAATGAAAGGCAGAAAACAGTCGTATTTTGGTTATAACTGCTAACAAAACTTATTCTCACTTCTGGTTTGGATATTTGTTTGATAGGCTGTTAATCGGTTTGTGTATACCTGTCATTTCACAGCCCCGATTATACAAACACTTACCTTGATAGTAAGTAGAGTACCTACCTAGACTACTGAATACCGAGAAACGGTAGAAGACGTGTTGGCAGACCAGCAATCAGATGGGTGGGTGGCCTGTTCAAGACTAGCAAAGATTAGGGAAGAATGGCACAAAAGGGACACCTATACTCAGCAAATGGAACAAGCTTGTGTACGATTATGTTGACACTGACTAAATGGTTATGGTCTTCGTAAAGGTCAAGTGCGTACCAATGCTGTTTTATGTTTGGTTGAAAACTACCTACGTATTTGCCTAGAATTACTAACTATAATTTATATAATTAGTCCTTAATTCTAATTAAAGTAAAAGAAATAACCTCCTACAACCTAAATATATTTTGTGGCTTCTTAAGTACTACTTATATTTTCTCGCAGACGATTTATGTAAGCAAAATATGTGCCACATTAAGTAAAATTTTTTATTACTTAAGTAATTCACCAAATCTGATTTTCAGACCACAAATAACTACTTAGTTTTAAAGGTAAAAGCGTACGTGAAAAGCTTTTCAAAAGCCCCACAATTTATAAACAAGTATATTTGTGTGGTTTAACCCTTTAGTACTCTAAAAGAGAAAGTGACTCTTTCCAAGTAAGGTACATGAAACAAATTAATCACTACAACGGTTACCACTTTTCAATTTGTCTTCGACAAACCGTACAAGCACACACGAAGAAAAACCAAAAGGTTCACATAGAACAACCAAGGTTACTGTAGCCTTTTGGGTCGACTTTCAGTCTGTCTACCTACATTACGTAATACCTACATTGTATTTTACATGGAGTGACTACAGACACCATAACTACTGACTGGGTTACTTTATTACCCCTCGGTACTCTAGATAACCCATAAAACCTATGGCTAAAGCACAGTTGCAAAGGCAGAGGCAAAGGCTGCCGGTTGATGACAATCCTGTGGCTAGCTCCATTTCACATGTGTATTAAAAATCATTACTGGTGAAATATGATGTATTAGAAACACCTCTGCCAAACCCCTCGGGGACCACAGGTGTGATGTTATGTTAATTACAGCTTATTATATTCATCATATTTCTGATTTTCGACAGGAATAAAGCTTTAAAGGTTTGTATGAATAAGCCTCACTAAACGGCAGTCTCTAAGCCGATTAAAAACATGATACTTTCTTCTTTAATCTTGAATACAGATTCATTTGTTTCAGAGTCAACTGTTAGGAAGAAATGAGGTTTTACGTAGTACTATGAAGAAATGAGGTTGTAGGTACGCAGAACATACTACTTCTATGGAAAGAAGTGACGGACAACTGCCCTGGTCGTGAGCAATTCTTGTGGGGAATATCGCTGAAAGGGCTGTAAGATTTATGTTTTCCTATTTTGTGTACTTACTCGCTATTTTTATAAACAATAACGTGATTATTGAGTTTGTTATGGTGTATGGCAGTTTAAGTTAGTTTCAGTGGTTGATATTTTGTTCCAAGTTAGAATAAACGGTTGTATTCATTATTTTGTGCCTCATTGTCTTATTTTAAACATCTACGTTTCTGTTTTCTGAAAGTGTAATAAGTATGTATTTACAAACAAAAAGTATCTATGTAGTATATCAACTATCAGCTATCTAGCCTAGTTTCAGAGGGCGCTGTGTGTAAAATGTCCAGCGTTTTTTTTTTGCAGGACCTAAACTAGGCCGTAAGTAGGCAACGCGTCTTCTGTTACTCTTATAGTCCGATGAGCCCGCAGTCTCATAAGACCGGAGAGAGATCACCGTCTTCTTAAAGTGGGATCAGTTCCCTGACGAAAATCTAAATGAAGTATTCTACAGATCAAATAAATGTAACATTGTTCTATGAACCTTCTCCACGATCTTGGCTTGTGACACAAGACTCCTTGCAACTGACCAGTCACGCTCAGTAATTACTTGTTACAGATGTGCTCGTACAGTCTCTAGCCGTTCTAAATTGGTTTTTTAAAACTTTAAACTGACAAAATGTCCTTACGAGGAGCGTTCTGTTTTAATGGGTCGATTTTTGAGCTCGGAGGTAAGAAATTGGTAATATTGCATTCCCCGTGCCTCAGAAAGCACGTTAAGCCATTGGTCCATAAGATATTAACATCGTGCCTATAATCCCTGAAGAGTTAGACAGAGGTGTACCCAAATAGTACACCCAGATTTCCCCGTTATGTTTAAGTCTCATCTAATAGGAAGCGAGTCTATATTGTCATCAACGGGGCACAAATCTAAACTCTATGGCTGCTATTGAAAAATTCCTGATGGAAAAACCCGTTAACACTTTTCTCGAACCGGGAATTGAACCCAAGAACTCATGCCCAGAAGTCGCTTGCGAACATGTCGAGGCAAGCTGTTTGTCCTTGATCTGATATCTCTCCGATCGTGATGGACAACTTTCCGATTGGAATATGGGAGTATCTGAAGACTGAGCGCACCCCTTACATACAATAAAACTTCGCAGGTCAAGCGGGCTAGTCCGGGGCAGCGGAAGTCGCATCAGATCCCGTTGCCCCCCGATGCAAGTGTGCGAGAGAACACCGGTGTGGGTTTAGTCAGTACGAGTCTGACAGACCCCTCCGCTTTCCCCAGGGCGGAGGACATCCTCAATGGAAAAAAAGGTTAGGTTAGGTCAGGTTTGGGATGCGTAAGAATTCCTCCACGTTAGCCTGGCACCCTCTCGATGCGCCTGGAGGTAAGAACAGCTGCTGGGCCGATGCACCCTGGGTGCGGCAGTATTCTTCCTCGAGGAATGAGAAGAATTTTTTGGAAATGGTACTACGGGTTTTGTGTTTAGAGAGTAGACCCCCAGGCCCGCGACCGCCCAAACTTATTCGTCATGAATTGATAAACTTGCTCATCGTGTTCAATAGTCTAACAATATCCTCTAAATAATTGTAAATGACGAACGAGTACCCAAGTGGACTAACTTAGGACACAAAATGTTCGAGCCTGTTAGCACTGCGAAGTAAAACATCTCAGTACAGTTTCTAGGGAGAACACAATGACGCCCTGGGGAGGGATTTATCAATGGCCAGCAAGACGGCTAGGGAACCGGGATATAACGGATGGTGTAGTGTGTAATATTTGATTATTTACGGTAATATTTAAGTTACTGATTTGTAAAGTAATAATAACAAATCGTCTTAACCTAAATATTACCGTAAATATTATACACTAAGCACATGACTCCGTAAAATCAGAGGTATGAAAAATTCAGTTTTATAGAAATTGACTGTTACCATTTCAAATAAAAGTGTTTTTCTTTAACAGTTGTATAGAATGGGTATGGTCGGTTAGCATAGAAGAAAGTACTTCCACTAGTATTTAGTTGTAAGTAACGTCTGAGTTATATAAATAGGAAAAGCATTTCATACGAGTATTAATGGGACCACAAGCGTATATCGTTTAGAATCGGGATTCCCTCGTAGGAATCTTTATCGATCTTCTAGTGGTAATCCTTATCAATCTTTTACCTAATGTATAGGGTTCGGAACCGCAAAGAGGGTCTAGCACTACCAAGACTACTTAAAATAAATATAGAGGGATAGAACTAAAACAAACGTGAGCTTCCATCGCAGATTACCTAATACGATATTCTTAATGAAAAAACTAACAGTATATATATAATCGTCGCATCACATCGCTTTGCGACATAATATGATCTACTCGTATTGAATACAAATATGAATTTTCAACGTAACAGCTTGGCCACAGCCAATTTACTGCAACGAAAATTCACGCGGTGCGTACGGCAAAGCGTTTAGTCACTGAAACAATTGTATACGCGACAATTTTGACCACAGCGCTTATGAGCTTACACAGAAGGTACTTGTTTGATCTAGGAGACCAATAACATAACGTACCGCTGGCTCCGAAGCTTTCTGTGACTCTGTTCGCCGGTTCCACTTGCTAGGGTGTGTGGTGTACAGAAAATAGATAAAATAAACAAATAGCTTAATAACCTAAACTCACCCCAGACTGCCACAACTCCTAGCTGGTATTAGCACTGCACAAAGGGTTTTCAAAGCTTCCGCGTTATATGTTTCTTGAATAATTTTGTAGCAAGCTACCCGCCATGCTTGTTCCGATTTTGAATTGCTTCTTCGTTCTCGATTTTCCCACATCTGTCAGTGGCAGTAGTATCGCCCAATCATCGCAGGCGCATGACATATTTCCGCTTCCGTGTCTTGGATACACGGCTTTTGAGATGACATTGACAGCAGAGACCCATCCCAAAACGTCAAAGAGGGACAATAAACTAATATATATACAGAATAAAGTGTAATGTGTATGTGTGTGTTCCGCGAAGTCTCTATTCTCTCATATATATTAAACATCCCCCCGCCCGAGAAAGGCTGAAAAGCCTTTATCAAAGATAAACCGCAATATAAAAATATAAAAAGAAACTGCAAAATATAAAAACTACATCTTTAACTAAAATAGTATAGGTTCGTAGTAACAGAACCTAGTCCAGCGGTAACCTACAAATTTTTACCACTGGCCTCATAAGCGAGCCTGAAAGAGTCTTCAACCTAACGGCACGGACTACTTCGTCCTTCCCCGGCAAAAGCTCTATTACTCTACCTCGTCTCCACTTGAGACAAGGAACGTTTTCTTCCTTAATCAACACGAGGTCCCCTATTTTAGGTGGATCCGTAGGTGTTGTCCACTTATTCCGGTTCTGAAGACAATGCAGGTACCGGTCACTCCATTGCCTCCAGAACCGTTGAGAAATTGCTTGTACTAATTTAAACCGACCAAACCGCGTGTCGGGTACATCCACCAGATTGTACTCGGGTACCGAAAGTAAGGCCTTACCTATTAAAAAATGTGCTGGCGTCAACACTTCGAGGTCTTGAGGATCCTGTGATAACGGACAAAGTGGCCGAGAGTTGAGTACCGCTTCAACTCTGGCAAATACCGTAGACATTTCCTCATAAGTCAAAACCTGCTCTCCTATCATCCGCTTTAAAAGGGTTTTTGCAGATTTGACAGCCGCTTCAAAAAGACCACCGAAATGAGGAGCCCCTGGTACGTTGAACAACCAAGTTATACCGCTCTTGGCTGCAACGTCCTCCAGAGCTTTCTCAACGTTCTTGCTATGTAAATATTTATGAACCTCGTTTAAGTGCTTGTTCGTCCCTACATAATTGGTACCATTATCGGACCTGATAACACTCGGGAGACCGCGCCGAGCTGTAAACCGCGACAAGGCTGCTGTAAAGGCCTCCGTCGTTAGGTCACTTACGACCTCCAAATGAACTGCCTTTGACGACGAACATATAAACACGCATAGGTATGCCTTTAATACCTTCGCGTTACGAAGGCGCGATGCCTTAATAGAGAATGGCCCTGCAAAATCCGTTTGCACCGTATGAAAAACCCCAGTCGCGTTAACTCTATCGCTTGGTAGCGCAGACATCATGGGTTCGACAGGCTTCGCCTTAGTCCTAAAGCACGCAATGCATTTAAAAACGCGACTTCTAATGGCTTGCCGAGCCGATAAAATCCAAAAATTTGATTGTAAAATTGCCTGTAGGGCTGTTGGGCCAACATGACAATGAACCCGATGTGCATTGTCAATAACCATATTAGTCAGTGGGTGGTTCTTGGGTAAAACAACCGGATGTTTCACCTGAAATGGCAAGCTTGAATGTTCTAGGCGCCCCCCTACCCGCAAAAGACCCGCATTGTCTATGAAGGGAAACAACCGCCGCAGCCGCGTGGAACACTGCTTGTCCCGCTTTAAGGAGTCTAAATCCGCAGCAAATTCCGTTTGCTGGACTAGACTGACGAGCCGATCCATGGCCGACTTGCGTTCTTGAACCGTCAGAACACCTAACCTTTTGTTGGATGGATTTCTAGCATTATGCGCAAACCGAATGCAATAAGCTACGACCGACTGTAGCATTGCTAATGAGCTGAACCGATTGAAAATGGGATCTGGTTCCGCCGTACCCACATGGACTTGAACCTGTAGGGAGGACTTCCGCGTTCCTGGTAGGTCTTTGTCCTGCCTTACTTTATCCGCTGGCCAAGTCGATGCTTCGCCGTGAAGCCATCGTGGGTCCCACCATAAGTTATGTCCGAGTAGTTCCGAAGCTCGACAACCTCGACTTGCGACGTCCGCAGGGTTCAGCTCAGATGGTACGTGCCGCCATTTTAAATCTAACCCGCAATTAACAATTTGGGAGACCCGGTTCCCTTCAAATGTTTGTAATGTGTGAGGAGGTATCCGCAACCATGAGAGCACAATAGTGCTATCCGACCAACAGACTATCTCCTCTAACCCCACTTTCCCCTTGATAGATTCAGCGACGTATTTAACGAGCCGTACTAATAAAGCCGCACCTAATAATTCCAGTTTAGGAATTGTGACCTTTATCTTAGATGGCGCTACTCGTGACTTTCCCATCATAAGAGACACTTTCACTTCACCCCCTCTGTCCATGGTTCTCAGATATACCACTGCGCTGTAACCACTTTCAGACGCATCTGAGAATCCATGCAAGGTGCAAGTGTTAGTATTACCGCCTAGAGCAAAACGCCCCATATAAATATTTTCAATTTGAGGTAAATCTGCAATTATTTCAGCCCATTCCGCTACCACATCCGGTGGTGGACTCTCATCCCACGACAAATTCAACCTCCAAAGCCGCTGCATGAGAACCTTGCCCTGGAAAAGTACCGGTGCTACCCAACCTAGTGGGTCGAAGGTTCTTGCCAAGGTTGACAAAATAGTCCGCTTGGTACAACCTTTGTTGTCCTTTATTTTACAATGATAAGAAAAGGCATCTCTATTGGGATCCCATTCTACCCCCAAGATCTTGAAGAAACCAGGCCCGTCTACCTTGTCAAAGGTCCGTGGTTTCTCTAGGTCCTCCGCAAGAACATCATCTAGCAACCGCTCACTGTTCGAGACCCACTTGCTCAACTCAAAACCGCCAGAGCGAAGCAAGTTTGTTAGGTCCGACTTCAGTTGTTTGGCTTCCTCCTCAGAGTCAGCTCCCCCCAAAATGTCATCCATAAATACAGAGGATCTTATGAGATCTGCTGCAGCTGGATACTCAGCAGCACCATCATCAGCGAGCTGCCGCAACGTCCTAATCGCAAGGTATGGACTGGATTTCATACCGTAAGTCACAGTGTTTAGCGAATATAGACGCAAAGGCTGATCCGCAGCCTCCCTCCAGAAGATGAGCTGATACCGCCTGTCATTTTCGTGGATAATAATTTGACGAAACATCATCTTAATGTCGGTTGTGAACACGAATGCCGACATCCGAAACCGACAAATGATCTCCATCACGTCCCGCTGTAACTTTGGCCCCGCATGCAAAGTATCGTTTAATGACAACCCCGTGGTCGTCCCACAACTGGCATCAAATACCACACGAATTTTCTCGGAGTCCGCCTTGAAAATACCGTGGTGGGGTATTACATACCCTTTTCCGCTGGCATAGTCGGCCGGGTCCCGGTCACAGACCGACATATGCCCCATTTGCTCATATTCCCGCATGAACTTAATATATTTTTCACGTAGTGCGTCATTAAAGGAAAGCCGCCTTTCCATAGCCAAAAACCGCCTTTTGGCTAACAAAACCGAGTCACCTAACTCCGGTTTATCATCCAAAAAAGGTAACCTAACGATGTACCTACCCGACTCATCCCGCTGATGAGTGCCCCTAAAAAATGTTTCACACTCAACATCTTTAGGGTTAACAACACGGTTATCCGGAATGTCCTCTACCTCCCAGAACCTCTCCAGGATTTGATCGGTAGTGACATGCGCCGCAAAAACCGAATGTGAATAATGAACCGCATTATTTTCACTTTGTGGAATCGCATAGGTCACCGGACCCATCAGTACATGCCCGAACACCGTGTTTATCGCACATGGTAAGTAGTTATTTACCTTTATTATGCCACCTATCATAATATCACCCATCAAATCAGCCCCTATTAGTATATCAATTGTCGGCTAGCATAAAACTGTTCGTCAGCCAGGTAGATTCCCCTATACCAAGTCGCTATATTCGGCGATAAGTTTGTGCTAGGTAAATTATGAGTAATGTTACCCAAAATTGTGGCCGTAGTAACAAGCCGAGGGTGGTCCGCATACCTGGGGCTAATAGTTAAATTAACTCCCCCCCTGCAGTCACTAACCGGTAACCCCCCTAATCCTGTGAGCGTAACGATCTCAGACTTAAACCGCCTCAAACCTAGCCTACTAGCGCAAGCCTCGGTAACAAAAGTGCTCTGACTCCCCCCGTCCAGTAGCGCGCGCACTTCCTGATATTCTCCGCAAACATCCAGAACACGCACTACGGCCGTCGCCAGCAGTACTGTTGTCCGTTGACAAGGATTCCGAACCGCCGCCTTATTATGCGACGTTAAAACCGCCCCTTGGTCCAAAGTTGCCGAAGCCGAAATTCGGTTCATAACTGGGACCGCCTACCCCATTCGGCACATTTACCCTATCCGGTCCGGGTAAACTTGACCGACCAGTGTTGGCAGGAGTACGAGGTCCATCCCCCGCTGGTGGCCCCTCCGCCCCCGCACTAGTCGCCGCCGGCTGTGGCAAATCAAAATGGATGAGGTTGTGGTGTTTGGTCGATTTGCATTTGTAACACGACCATCCCGATGTACACTGAGCGAAGTTATGTTCTCCTAAACACCTGAAGCAGAGCCTGAACTCTTTGACGCGCTCCTTCCGCTGGCGCGGCTTTAGTGATAAGAATTGTTCACATTTTGCTAAATTATGGTTACCCTGTTTACATAACTTGCACCCCTTTGTGGCGCCCTGAGAAGCACCATGGTGTGCCCTAGATGTGGAAGCACCACCTTTACCACTGTGGGATTCCCCGCTTGATTCCAAAATTCTCACCTCATTTTCCAAAAACTTGATGAGGTCCGCAAAGCTAGGCAATTCTTTATCAGAAACCTTGTCCTCAAACTGCTTCTTCAAACTTGCCTCCAACTTTTGAAAGTTGATGAAGAAGAGGAGGTATGACCATTCCGCTACTGGAAATTTCATATTTTCTAGAGCCTTGGTGTTTTCCAACAATGTGTTTAGAAATGGCTTTAGCGAGCTCAAGTTCTTATTAACATGGGATGTGCCTAGCAAATTATGTAATAACTTATCCGCAAGTAACCGTTTGTTGTTGTACCTATTTTTCAATAGCTCTAAAGCAATTGAGTAGTTGTCTCCGGTGACTGACAAATGTTGGGTGAGTAATTTAGGCTCTCCGGTCAATGACCCTACAAGGTAATACAGCTTTTCTGTATTGGTCAGTGCTGTGTCCTGCCCCACCAGTGCCTCAAATAGGTCCATGAAGGACACAAACTCTTCTATTTTACCTGAGAAAGTAGGTAACTGTACCCGTGGTAAAAACACCCGCTTGCTTTTACTTGTTCCATCCATGGAACATGCAGTACCATATTCAGAAGAATGACTACTGACCTCAGGAGACAATTCTAAATATCTCTGCTTAATATCATAGTATTTTTTATTATAACCTAAATATTTTATTTTAAAATTATCAGGCTCCTCATCTCCCTCAAGGCCGGCCTGCAATTCTAGATGTGTTGATGTGAACTCTGAATAAATGGTTTCCAAATCCTTATACCTAAGCTTAAACTCATTCCTTTCGGTTTCAGAGGTTATAGTATTCTCATGTTTCAGACACTCTATACTTATGAGGAAATATAATATTTACACACTATAGGTACTTACACTTTATACTTTCATTCATACTCATTATCCTTGCATATTTTTTTACATCTAAGTCGCGCTTTGGCAGTAACTATTTTAGCTAGCGTTATATTCGATCTAGAACGATGTTTTAACATCGATTTTAGCTGAAATAAAAAATAATTTTTCAATGTTTACTTTTTTGACATTACGTCAATTGTCAAGCTGTCAGTTACTTTTCCTCTACTTTTAATTTTCTTACTGGCCTAGGCTTATGAAGGTTTCTTTTGATTTATATAATTTTATTTTATTTTATCAATATATTAGCTCAAATAATGTATTTTAGAGTTAATTACGATTGTTTACTAAATAACAGTATCTTATCTTACTTTTATAAAATTAATTAGCACGCTCACAGAATTCTTCGAGGAAGTTTTTTACTGAATAATACTGGTCGTTTTAAATACAGGCAACTCACATTTTTGATTTTAAAATCAAAATAATCTAGAGAGAATGAAAGAACTAAAATAAAACAACTGATGTGGAAAAACTGAACAATAAAAGAATTTTTGGGTATAAAAGGCCATTCCTGACACATTTCAGTCAGTCTACTACGGGATCTGAAGTGTGTCTGAAGTTAGATACTTCTATTTAATAAGTCTCACTGAATTCACGGTGAAGTTCGCCCTCTGAAGAGCTGTATCTTGGTGGCGCTGACGCCCTGACGCGCCCCACGTTGGGCGCCAAACTGTCGTGTTACTTATCCCAAAAAAAAAAAAGTAACACAAACAATTAATTTATTTAAATAAAAGTCCTTTATCTATCACGCTTCACAAAAAAAATGTTAGAGGAAGTTCACAATACTTGGCAGGTATTTTTCAGGGTCCAGCTCTTTAGACAACGTGGAGTACAGCTTCCAGGTCAGGCTTCAGGATCGGCAACTTCCTGGTCCAGCTTTGTAGAGGCAACAGCTTCCAGTTCGGCTTCAGGGCGCGTCAGGTATCAGCGCCTTTGGGAGCAACCTCCTGGTCCAGCTCTGTAGAGAGCGTGGAGTACAGCTTCCAGGTCCAGCTTTAAGACTTGGGGCGCGTCAGGGCGTCAGCGCCACCAAGATACAGCTCTTCAGAGGGCGAACTTCACCGTGAATTCAGTGAGACTTATTAAATAGAAGTATCTAACTTCAGACACACTTCAGATCCCGTAGTAGACTGACTTGAAATGTGTCAGGAATGCCCTTTTATACCCAAAAATTCTTTTTTTGTTCAGTTTTTCCACATCAGTTGTTTTATTTTAGTTCTTTCATTCTCTCTAGATTATTTTGATTTTAAAATCAAAAATGTGAGTTGCCTGTATTTAAAACGACCAGTATTATACAGTAAAAAACTTCCTCGAAGAATTCTGTGAGCGTGCTAATTAATTTTATAAAAGTAAGATAAGATACTGTTATTTAGTAAACAATCGTAATTAACTCTAAAATACATTATTTGAGCTAATATATTGATAAAATAAAATAAAGTTATATAAATCAAAAGAAACCTTCATAGGCCTAGGCCAGTAAGAAAATTAAAAGTAGAGGAAAAGTAACTGACAGCTTGACAATTGACGTAATGTCAAAAAAGTAAATATTGAAAAATTATTTTTATTTCAGCTAAAATCGATGTTAAAACATCGTTCTAGATCGAATATAACGCTAGCTAAAATAGTTACTGCCAAAGCGCGACTTAGATGTAAAAAAATATGCAAGGATAATGAGTATGAATGAAAGTATAAAGTGTAAGTACCTATAGTGTGTAAATACTATATTTCCTCATAAGTATAGAGTGTCTGAAACATGAGAATACTATATTTCAATATAGTATTTTCATGTTTCAGACACTCTATACTTACGAGGAAATATAGTATTTACACACTATAGGTACTTACACTTTTTACTATCATTCATATTCATTATCCTTGTATATTCTTTTTACATCTAAGTCGCGCTTTGGCAGTAACTATTTTAGCTCGCGTTAGTTTCAATCTAGAACGATGTTTTAACATCGATTTTAGCTGAAATAAAAAATAATTTTTCAATGTTTACTTTTTTGACATTACGTCAATTGTCAAGCTGTCAGTTACTTTTCCTCTACTTTTAATTTTCTTACTGGCCTAGGCTTATGAAGGTTTCTTTTGATTTATATAATTTTATTTTATTTTATCAATATATTAGCTCAAATAATGTATTTTAGAGTTAATTACGATTGTTTACTAAATAACAGTATCTTATCTTACTTTTATAAAATTAATTAGCACGCTCACAGAATTCTTCGAGGAAGTTTTTTACTGAATAATACTGGTCGTTTTAAATACAGGCAACTCACATTTTTGATTTTAAAATCAAAATAATCTAGAGAGAATGAAAGAACTAAAATAAAACAACTGATGTGGAAAAACTGAACAATAAAAGAATTTTTGGGTATAAAAGGCCATTCCTGACACATTTCAGTCAGTCTACTACGGGATCTGAAGTGTGTCTGAAGTTAGATACTTCTATTTAATAAGTCTCACTGAATTCACGGTGAAGTTCGCCCTCTGAAGAGCTGTATCTTGGTGGCGCTGACGCCCTGACGCGCCCCAAGTCTTAAAGCTGGACCTGGAAGCTGTACTCCACGCTCTCTACAGAGCTGGACCAGGAGGTTGCTCCCAAAGGCGCTGATACCTGACGCGCCCTGAAGCCGAACTGGAAGCTGTTGCCTCTACAAAGCTGGACCAGGAAGTTGCCGATCCTGAAGCCTGACCTGGAAGCTGTACTCCACGTTGTCTAAAGAGCTGGACCCTGAAAAATACCTGCCAAGTATTGTGAACTTCCTCTAACATTTTTTTTGTGAAGCGTGATAGATAAAGGACTTTTATTTAAATAAATTAATTGTTTGTGTTACTTTTTTTTTTTGGGATAAGTAACACGACAAGGTCAAACCCGACTGTGAAATATCATGCAACAGATCTAAATTCACTATGGCCATATCATACCGCACCTTGAGGAGCTTATTAGCCTGACTTTTAGTAGGCATTTTGTCTGATTGAACACTCTTTCAGTTCATAAAATTTAAAAATAAACACTCAATAAAATATAAACAATTTGTAAACAAAAATATAAAAATATTTTTCCCCCAATGGGAACTAAATCAGAATTCAACTTGGTTACCAGATCTAGACCGCTTAGATTTTTTGATAACCTGCTGACTACTATGTAGGTATACCGCTTTCGTAGGTCCTATACTACGAATCTATTCCAATTAAGTACAACAAAATACAAACAAAGTATTTGAAATGTGCACAATGTTTCACACAATTTACCCCAAATAAATCACTGTTTTAGACACAAATAAATAGCACCTGCCTAGCTATCCAGAGCCGCTAGATAGTAAGCCAACTAATATTGAATAGGTACCTTTTCAGGAAGATCTAAGTATCTACAAAATAGAATATCAAAACGACTTCAAGTGTGAATGTTTGTGGTGTGTAAACCTATTAATAGGCTGTAGGTATATACTACTTTTATATAAGGGACACTACGTATGAACTATGTGTAGCCCTACCGCAATACCGTTGATAAGGTGTGTGTTTCTCTGTGCAGTGTAACTTGATAGGCACCTTACCGCTCGGTAACCTCACCAAGAGAATTCGACCGAAAATACTATAGACCGCCAAGTATTTTCAGTCGTCTTTAGGAGTTGGGTTTGGAAGTTTCCGTGCCAAAGCTACTCATAGACCGCCAGAGCACTTAGGCCACGGAACCGACCGCGTGTTTTGTGTGCTAGCACGGGATGACGACAAATTCACAGGGCTTCGGAATTAAACAAATCCGCGCTCGAGTAAGGACCAATGTTTGATCTAGGAGACCAATAACATAACGTACCGCTGGCTCCGAAGCTTTCTGTGACTCTGTTCGCCGGTTCCACTTGCTAGGGTGTGTGGTGTACAGAAAATAGATAAAATAAACAAATAGCTTAATAACCTAAACTCACCCCAGACTGCCACAACTCCTAGCTGGTATTAGCACTGCACAAAGGGTTTTCAAAGCTTCCGCGTTATATGTTTCTTGAATAATTTTGTAGCAAGCTACCCGCCATGCTTGTTCCGATTTTGAATTGCTTCTTCGTTCTCGATTTTCCCACATCTGTCAGTGGCAGTAGTATCGCCCAATCATCGCAGGCGCATGACATATTTCCGCTTCCGTGTCTTGGATACACGGCTTTTGAGATGACATTGACAGCAGAGACCCATCCCAAAACGTCAAAGAGGGACAATAAACTAATATATATACAGAATAAAGTGTAATGTGTATGTGTGTGTTCCGCGAAGTCTCTATTCTCTCATATATATTAAACAGTACTGTTTCCACATTTTTTTTTCTTGTGTGTGCGGGGTGCGCTCAGTCTTCAGTAACTCCCATATTCCGATCGGAAAGTAATCCGTCACTTCCGATGAGTTCTCAAAACACATAAATTCGAAAATATCAGGGAGTGTTCATTTCAAAGTTTAAATAAAGCTACTTACGAACGGGCGCCATTTCTTTGTTGACGGACTTAAAGAGCCCGCGAACCCGCGAACAGTCCTCACGAGCACAAGGGACTACCTTGTGCCTCGCGAGGCCTGTTCGTGGGTCCCTCTATGCGTACCCAATCTGACGATGAATCTACTAAACGCCCTGATTGCATAGGAACCAGATCTAGATATGTTTACGAGTAGCAGTAAAACTATATTTGCTTTGGTTTGCTGCAAACTGTAAGAGCAGCAAGCATCTGTGTAAACAAATACATAAACGAAAGGGCCCCCTTCAATGAAGTACAGTTACAGTATATTAGTATTTTTGGCAATAGTTGCGTCATGTACGGAAAGCCATTAAAATACTATTTCTGTCACATTTTGGCTACTCATTCGTGATATGAGTTTTTTAGTTATTACTTTTGAGTAGCTAACGTTGTTGACGGTATACCCTAAATGTTTTCATTTTAGAATTTCTGGGACATTACGTACTCTAGAAACTAAACAGCAGACAACAGACAGAAAATTTGTGTGACAAAAAATGTTATTCAGTACATTTTTCCAACTTGAACTTTTTAATTATTTTCATAGCGTAATCTACCTATTGACAGTGTGTATCAGGTCTGTAGACGGCTTAATTAGATGCATTGTCTACCGTAGACTCATCATCTGTCCAGCATTTTCCCAACTATGCTATTTTGAGGTTGGCTTGTGTTATATTTTACTTGGAGCTACTGCTTATCTGACCTCCACAACCTATATTTAAAATGTCACTTACGAGATATCTTCCGTGACGATTGTTTATATTTCGACGCTGTTGCAAACGCCATGATTGCTGGTTAACTGGAATACGGGTGGATGGAAAAAAATGTTAGAGCAGACAAATCTCCTCTCTCCACAACCCATTTAATACTAGGTAATACAATACCCCTTGATAAGACTGGCTGTCACATTATCGGTCCACTAACTCTAGCCGGCTGTCACCAGCAGGGACCAACGACTTAACATGCTTTCCGAGGCACAGAGGCATACGCCAAGTAATGGATGGTCACCTATCCATGGACTGACGGTAAGCGTAAGCACGGCTTTACATGAAGATCGAATCGATCTATGGGGCTGTTTTCGTTAAGTCACAAGTTTTTTGATTATAGACTGTAGAACAAAAAATCTATTTATCTATTTCAGATGGGCAATCATCAAATGACCCCTCCCACTCTGGGTGGAGCGGGTGTCAGACTTTTACTGACTAGAAACCATTCATGTTCCTTCCTCGCCCTTTACGTTCCGGGGCCGCGGTAAGTATCTCTTTCGAACAGTCCCGCAACCCCGGCAGGCTTCGGCCCTTGCGGGCCCCTTCCTTTATGCTCACATCTCTTTGAGGCGCGTGTGGAACATGTATGCTCCGTCGACATGGCCTGTCGTCATAAGACGGACGGACGGCTAGCTAGCCCATAGCTCACCGTCCACAGGCCCGCGTTTACGGTGGCCGGTAGACACCACGAGGCCCCCGACGCACGCCCGGTGCGTTTCCTGCGGCGGCTGGGGCGAGAGGGTCTCTTCCTCTCGCGTTCCGCCACCTCCTTCGCTATGACTACTTCGCAGAATGATGTGACGGCTTCCCATTCCATCTCGCTCCGGACCATAGATTGAACCAGAGCCGGACGCGAGAGGTCGCCACCGCCGATCGCTACGAGGACACGGCGGTGCTCCGCCCACGCAGGGCAGACCTCCACCGTGTGCTCCACCGCGGCCTCCGGTCAATCCTCGCAAGGGGAACACCCAGGCGTTTTCTCCCGCCCGATTCGATGCCGGATAAAGATATGCCTTAATATCCAAAGTGATTTTTTTACCCTTGTAAAAAGTGCACTTTGGATATTGCATGAAAGAATTCCCGTAAATAATTTCAAGAATTTCAATATGTTTTTTGTTCCTGTGGTCGCTAGCTTTCTGTGTGATGTAAATGGAACAATGTAAAACACTCCGCTACTGCCACGAGATTGGCTCTTTTCTGCAGATTGAGATTTCTCAACGTAGCTTGCTCTTTGCTCTGATTTAAATCGAACTTGATGACTTCATTAGGGATTAAATAATCATATGAAGTGTGTCTAAGAGTGTATCTGTCTTAGATTAAGATTTAGAAGGCACTATGTCTTAAAATTAGCATCCTGTGGTACTCAAACAGCAGCAACCGGCGACACGGTTCAGGACAAACAGAGCGGGACGAAGTCAACTCTTTTCTTAGAGATGGCCTTAAACAGTTATAGATAGGGAGGGAAGAGAGACCTTTGCCCCGCAGCGGGATGCAAATGGATAGAGGTAAATAATGTTTTGTTGATACCTATCATAAAATTCGAATATGTCAGTATGTTTGGATTAGTTATCATTGTCAGCCCTGTAAATCTCAGGATTAAAAAGAATGATTGAGTATTATGTTGTCCAATTTTTCGAATACCAAATTCACACAAGGATTAAACAAAATATATCTAGAATTTTAGCTGTATTCTATTCGTTTCGAGGAATACATGTAATCGAAAGAACAAAATAGAATAAACATAATGTGAAAAACTATATAGACTGTAGTGATTGTTAGGTTAAGAAAGGGAAGGGAAGAGTTGGCCCGCAGTGATTCCTGCGCGCCTTTATGGAGATCATGCGGTCGCTGACTGCACTTGGTGATGGGGTCTACCGGGAATGGCGGGCTGGTACCGGGTTGCGCGAGTATGTACTTGTTTCTCACGGCCCCCGACACATGGTAGTAAAAGAACAGTGGGTTTTAGTCGGTTAAAGTCCGACTTAACCCTCCTCTTTTCCCAGGCGGAGGCCCATCCATGAAGATTTACCTACTAAAAAAAAAGAAAGATTAAGAAAGGGATAAAACTGAAACAAATCATATTGTTTGTTGCTGTGGTCTCCTATAAGTAGGAAGGAAGGAATAAGGAATACACTTACCTTATATCTTTTGTTGTCCATTATCTAATTTGTGTATAGCTTTTATTGGTGATCCTTAGATAAATAAATCACTAATATAAGCGAAGGACGGGACACCAATGTAGAATGTTTTCCATAGATTAGGTACATGATTTAAATTTACGACGCTTAAGTATCATACTTATTGTTACTACAAAAGTATAATAAGTATGAACATGGACAAAATTTAACAATTTATTTTTAAATTCCGTCGAATAGGTACTTCGAAGACATGTTTTTTTTTTTTTTTTTTTATTTATTTATTCAGTAGCAAACATACAGTTTATACATTTAAGTTGGTGCCAACATAAACTCATTAGAGTTTTACCGTGCACCAAGATCATCGACTACATAATTTAGCATTAGATCCACATAGGTAGGTACTTAGTTAAAAATAAAGAAACAAACTAATAGTAACAACGGGTATTTGGCTAAAATAATATCAGCGAGCGAAACTCGGTGACCAATCCGACCGTCCGTTCATAAAAACAAAAGTAGTGGAGGAAGTTTTAATATAATACAGGTTGTTCATAGAAGTAGGTACATAATAAACTATGCATTTATTAATTTTTTTTTTTTTTTTGTTATAAATGCCATGTATTACTTTTGCTTTATAATATTTTTCTTTTTTTTTTGGTGATGTGACATCCACCAATCCGCACTGGGCCCGCGTGGTGGATTATAGCCCATTCCCTCTCATAGAGTGGAGGCCTGTGCCCCAGCAGTGGGAACATTAAATAGGCTGATGATGATGATGAGTAACTCGGGTCTAGAATAATAATAATTTTACTGAATGCATGGTAAAAGTTTATGTCACGTCTCGATGTCTGTATAACCTAGTTACTTTTGGTTCCTCTCTATAATTTTAGACTCAAAGGACCGTTTTCACTTTGGTCACTGAAAATCCTGTCTGGTTAATTAAAACGGTCCAAAACTCCGCGCATCACGTTAACTGCCAAAAATTTGCTCTAAAATTTTTAATTGGCCCGTTGTAGGCGGCCTGTCGTTTGAAACTGTGAACCAAAATACAAGTTTAATATTAAAACGGAATGAGATCCGACCATTTAGTCTCAGTTTCATATTACATAGCGTTTGGTGTTATTTTCGAGTTTCTTTAAGTAGGGTTGTCCCATTTAGATAGCGGTACTGACTATTAGCCTGAGTCTTCCCACTGCTGGGCAAAAGCTTCTTTCCATGGCTTACAGTTATAATAATAATAATCTTTATTGGAACAAAAATACATTTTACAAACTGATTGCGTACGTAAATAGCCACAATAGTTACAAAATTGTGTCGCAGCTCATAACGCCCACCTCCAAGCGGGAGACGACAGCGTTCCAGTAGAAAGAAAATAAATAAGTTACTTCTATCCGTCATATGGACTACTGGTCGACGGTCGTTGGTTTTGTCCAGCTCATTTCGCCGTCTTCTACAAAGTATGCCGTGACGCCTCCTGGCTGTGTCAGGGCTTCAAAAAGTCCCATTTAGAAAGTAGCAAAGTGTTATTTTAAGTTTTAGTGCCGAAGATTATTTTAACGTAAAGATAATAACATAATGTTGAACAAGGCATAGTTTTAGAAATCTTACATATAAAACATGTACTTTAAAAAAAAAACTTGTCAAAAAGTTGGAACTTTGACCCCCAATATCTCCGTAATTAGAAAGTTCCCACGTGTAGTGTAAAAAAAAAAAAAAATCGTAATGTCGGGGATAACAAGTGACTTTCAGCTTCGTTAGGAGGTTTTTACACCCTTTATATATTCTGTACTACTGTCAATCTGTATGTACGATTTCGTACGACAGTTTCGGACCTTCACAACGGCAAAACCGCAAGTAAAGTTTAGTCTTATGATCTACAGTTCGTGTCTGTCTTTCGCTCAATTTAGCCAATGTTTGAAATAGACTGCAATGCAATATATTTAGAGGGTGTTACGTGCTGAAACTCGATAATAGTTCACGTTAGAATTTGTCCCCAAACCGCAATAGATGGCCCGATGCATCACCTTAGAGAATATTGTTGTAAAGAGAATTTATTGAATACCTTATATGGACCCAAATAAATAGATGGTGTTGAATTTTCTTTTAATGATAATTAATCTTTGTTTATTTTTCATAATGATTCCCCAAAAGAACAGAAGGCAAAATAATAGTAGATTATTGCATCGAGCACAAAGTAATTTATTAATGCACCGAGTGCCTGATTTAGAGCCCGAGCGTTAGTGAGGGCTCTAAATCTTATTTCCCTGACCTGGGAATTTAACCCAGGACCTCATGCTAAGCAGTCGCACTGACGACCACTAGGCCAAAGAGTAAACGAAGAAAAGCTTTTCACTCAAAAATATATAATTATACTAGATAAAACACAATTGAACCTTCTCGACGACGTTAAAAATCAGTTTTCTTAAGAATTATTATGTACAGTCACGTCCATGCTTAGGTACTCTGTTTTTATTTACCTTGAGTACTTTTTGCTCAAGATGTTATTGTGTATCTTATTTTTGTCACCATTAAATAAAAAGAGGAAAAGGAAGAGCTAAAAGATTGCTGACCGATGTGATCAACAATCTTTTATCTTGCTTCGAACTGAAAGATTTTGCTGACACCTTTTAGCATGATTTCTTTTCTGAGATATAAAGTGAAAGGAAATTAGATAATCTAATATGCAAGCAGGATCTTAGAATCACTCTTGTATGCTTTTTTTTTTAAAGTACCTGAGTTGTTTCAAGATTTCTTCTCAGAGTTTTGAGCAGAGATCCAGTCATCTATATAATTATTACTTGTCAGTGTGACCACTTAGGTTTTTAAACACACGATGGATTTTGATGCGGTTTTCTATATTGCTTATGATAGGTATTTCGTTTATTATTTAACTGAAAGATTTAATTTATATTATTTACTGAAATAATTGATTTTCGAAATTAGAGTTACTTGAGTTGTGGGAACATTATAAGCTTACTATACTAACCTTGGTATACCTATTCAAGTTAATTAAATAAGTTGAAATAATTTCATTTTTTGAAATAGACAAGATTTTGAACGAAGAAAGAAAGAAGCAAAGCTAAGAATTCCAACTTTTGATAGTTCTACTCGTACCTTCAAGCATTTTCTTAACTACAGAATAAAAATCGTATCAAAAGTAATTTTACTTTTGCTAAAATAATCACTTTGGTTGTTTATAGATACGGCTGTAAATGGATATGTCACCGTAAAATTGTCAAATACGTTATATTGTAATATCTCTAGCGATATTGTAAAGTCTCGAATTATTGTCAAATGAACATACTGCTTACAATAAAACGCATTATTTTTCGTGAAATGCATGCGATGGTAGTCAACTCACGCGGTGTGGAGAGAAGGAGGGGTCCCCCTTGCCCAGTGGTACCACTCTCATGAAAAGATACTGTACCATTCCTGAGAAATATCGATGAATATAACCTAACCTTAAAACACTTCATATTCCCCTAAAAAGCGTAGTCGACGGAGCCCCGCTTCGCGGGGCCCCTATTTCCGGGTGCAGGGTTTAAAGGAACCTAACTAACCTAACGGGGGGGGGTGCCCCAAGTCCCGATTATGGGGGCAGAGATACTTAGTGATTAAACGAACTTACCTGTAAGCGAAGTTCGATCATAATTATACGAAGCGCTTCGTCCGAAGAGATTAGAACACCATGTAGTAACACATAAGTGACACCACTCAGACACTGTAGTTGAGAGTACCTACACTTTTCTTTTTTTTTTTTTTTTTGCTGCGGGTACTTCTGTTTCTCCTTTCTTATTTGTCGGCTTGGGATCTCTTGTCATTTAGTGTAAAGAATAAGCGTTACTTAATGTTTTCTGAAGACAATTAAGGGTGAGCGTAAGCGTGGGAGGGAGGGACCTAATCTCTTCGGACGAAGCGCTTCGTATAATTATGATCGAACTTCGCTTACAGGTAAGTTCGTTTAATCACTAATTATACTAACGCTTCGTCCTCGAGATTAGAACACCATGTAGATTTTGAGAGTTACCTTCTGGAAATATTAATAACGCAATGTTATAATTTTGGAATTATTTATTCTGGTAAGTAACAATATTTTTAAATAACAAAAAAGAATCAAATTTTACATTATAAAGATTTCGATAATAATTAATGGTTTCGTTAACAATCAGAAAAAATAAATTAATTCTAACTTTGTGCATGGGTACAATTTATTCTTAATGAATAAGTTGCAACAGCTACAATTACTTAACGAGAAATCTAGACTATTGATTGATTATTGACATTGCTAAGGAACTCGCGTCATAATCAGTGATGGTGCGATTATAAAATCTAGCAAACGTCTCAGAACTACCGCTCCAGCCGGCAGTCCTGCGAATTTCGTCGATACTGACCCCGAGGGCGTGCGCACGTGACGTAGCCGCGTGCCGCGTGCTATGCGCCGAGAACATTGACACATCTAACCCACTATCACGTAACGTGCACTTAATCCAGCGGCTAAGTGTTTGCGGACTCACAGAGTTGTGTGGCTTTTTGGGGTTAATAAAAAGGATGCCAGATTTACGAAGATCTTTGGTTTTGTAAATGTAAAACACTAGTGTGTTAGCGGGGCATATTTCTGGACTTTCATTAAAAAAGGGTAAAGTTAATAGAGGTTGTTTAGACCCCACTCGAGAAGTTTTTATCAAATCAGGAATTTTTATGATAATTTTGGATGGCAGCATACTGATATTTTCCATAGAAATTTTCGACAGAGTTTGAACCCTATGAGCCGTGGTAAGGGCCAGTAAAGTTGCACATTTTTTAGAAATTTCTACGAGTGAGAGTTGTTCGTTTGGGTATTTCGACCGTAAGAAATCCAGCACGCGGTTAGTATCCCATGTTACGTTATATTTCGGCCTAGGTGGTCGTAGGCGAAATACACCTTTAAAAAATCTATGAATTCGATCGTCTTTAGAGATATTTGGGCCCAAAATCAGTGATAAAGCAGATCGATATGAATTTAAGGTTCCATATTTACTGCCGTTGTTAAAAATTTGCGTAAGAAAATATATTACTGATGGAACCGAGGCCTCATAGTAATTAATAAGTTTTTCTTGGCAAAAACTCCACCATTTTTTTAGACATACGTCATATTGCTTCATCGAGTTATCTGATAAAGAGGCCATCATGATATCTATTGAGGAAGGCGGCAGGCATCGTCGTGAAAACGCCTCCCGGATAACACCCCGGCAACCAGGGTAAGCGTCGAGTGCACCTGCCGGTTGCTGGAATGAGATATTAAGAAGTTTTCATTAGGGATAAATATAATTGGGTCTGATATAAGCAGAGACCTAAATAGGGGATACCACGGTTGTGTGGGCCATAAAGGTGCAATGAAAATTCCTTGAGCATTGTCATTAATTATTTTCCTTAGACTCTTTAAAATAACAGTGAAAGGGGGAAACGCATAAAAATAAGATAAACCCCAATCAATTGTAAATGAGTTTATAGCGTATGCGTCGGGATCTTTATGCCAGGAAACGTATTTCGCACATTTTCTGTTGATGCGGCTAGCAAACAAATCTATGTCGGGCTGCCCAAATTTACACTTAAGAGTGTTGAAGGCCCTCTCTGACAACTCCCATTCTATGTCTGGGTGATTACGACGCGACTCGGTGTCCGCGATGGTGTTGTCACAAGATCGTATGTAGGACGCGAATATATAAAGTTTTCGTTCTTCGCACCACTTCCAAATCTCCCTTGACATATCGGTTAGGTGGGGAAATTGTACACCGCCCATGCGATTGATGTATGCTATAGCAGTCGAATTGTCTATACGGAGTAGTACCTGACAGTCGTATAAATCCTTAGCAAAAAGTTTTAGAGCGATGAAAGCGGCTAATAATTCCAAATAATTTATGTGCTTATCGCGTTCGCTATTCGACCACTGACCACTTGCATTTTCACCATCACAGGAGGCGCCCCATCCCGTTGTTGAGGCGTCAGAAAATATTTCGATGCAATAGTTGTCATCTCTAATACGGTGCTTTGAATTATCAATAACCTTCAACCACCAATGAAAATCAGGCAATAATGAATCAGGGAGAATCATTTGTTTGTTATAATCTTCATTGCCCCTAAGATTTAAGAATTTGCAACGCTCGAATTGTTTAGTGTGTACCCATCCGTATTCCACAGCTGGGCAGGCTGACACTAAAATACCTACTAATTGCGCGAAGGCTCTAATTTTGCATTGTCGCATGGTAATAAATTTACGGATTTCGTTTTTAAGGCGCGCTTTTTTATCTGTGGGTAAACTAATTTCTAAATTGGCTGAATTTATAATTACTCCTAAGAATTTACACATAGTAGACGGATAAGGATTGCTTTTATCATCATTGACAATAAAGCCTAAAGAACAAAGTAGTTTCTTTGTGATTGCAAGATTTGCTTTGCAATTTTCGTATGTATTCGCTATTAATAAAAAATCATCTAAGTAGAGGGTAGACAAAAAACCCGCAGACCGCAACAATTTCACAACCGGTTTCATTATTTTTGTAAATAAAT
Organism: Xestia ashworthii; assembly: GCA_950022955.1. NCBI lineage: Eukaryota > Metazoa > Arthropoda > Insecta > Lepidoptera > Noctuidae > Xestia > Xestia ashworthii. The sequence continues at coordinate 10,522,250 of OX465570.1, read as the reverse complement.
AAGGAGCTGTATTCAAACCGAATGGTAACACATTGAATTCGAATAACTGGCTATTAAACGAGAATCTAAGATATTTACGAGAACTTTGATGAATTTTGATAGAAAAATAAGCGTCTTTTAGGTCTAAGGTCGTCATATAGCAGCCCTTAGTAACAAGTTTTATAGCGGTTCTTAAATCCTCTAATTTAAAATGGTGTGTATTAATAAACTTGTTTAAATGTTTGAGGTTTAATATGAACCTCATTTTTCCTATGTTTAATAGAGTATTAACAGCATCGGAAAAATGAGTAAACTCAGAAGCCGAATAACTTTTCTCCACAGGCACTACCGTCTGGATTACCTGAGAGGAAAATGTAAGTTTGTATCCATCGATCCACGACAGTATTGATTGATCACCAGTTATAAGCGACCATTGTTTGTAAAAGAATGACAAGCGACCGACATACTTAACTGGGTCTAGTAGCGGCGCTGCGGTTGGTGTTGTGGCGGCCACTTCCTCGATGAGCTGGCGGGCGGCGGTGGCTGCCGCGTTGCTGCAGGCTCGCGGCTCCTCAGCACGGCTGCCAGCGGCCTGCGCTGCGCTGGAGCAGGAGCTCGTCGGTTTAAATGCCTCTGAGGCATTGGGATGTTTGGTCGTTTTTGATGGCTTTTATTGACAGTATCGGGCTTTAGTTCTGTACCCGACTTTGTTACGGCTTTAGCCGATTTAATCGTTTCCGATAGATTATCGCCGAATAAATATTCATCAATTTTGGTACTACCTAGGGCATCCTTCATGTCCTTTTTTAGCGCAGATAAAATAAAGTTTCTGCGGGTAACTGAATCGTAGTGTTGGATATCACAAAGGATTCGCGTAGCGTCCATTAGTTGGGGTAGTAACTCGTTGTTTTTTGAAATGAGTTGAGTTGTGATTACCTGGCCCAAGCAGGAGATAGCACTTGCCATCTGGTCTTGTTTGACGACTATAGCCTTATCACGCTTCGATGCGGCTTCGGGTATTGCTGCTTTAAGCTCTGCGTTCAACGCTGGGGCAGCAATATAACGGCAGTTTGATGGGACTAAGTATTTAGCTACTAGTGTTTTTCTACAGTCCTTGTCGAGGCCCTCGGTAGCGATGTGCAGGAAGCGTTTAGTTACTTCTTTGTGTAAATCTGGTCCGTACTTAACAGATGACGACGGGTCTTCCCCCAGGATAATCATCGTGTCGTGGTCTAGGTCCGCGTCGATGATGTCACCTGACGCTTCTTGCGAAGTACTGGGTTTGTCCTGCAAATTTGCAGGGTCAATTGATATGACCGGATCCAGTGATACTACGGAATCAACCGAAATAACTGGATCAATTGGATCATCTGGAACCGCGGTGGTCTCCTCAGGTGGATTACTGACCTCTGGAGGGTCTTGTAACCAATCATCAGGCTCAATACCAGTGTATTCTAAAAAGAAACACGGGAAAGCTAAATATAATTTATTAACTCACTCGTGGGTAGTAGAAAAATAAAGTAGATAAATATCTACTTGTAAAGTTTTAACGGTAAAATAGGTTTGAATATGATTTATTCTTGATGAACAAACGTTTAAAAATTTCGATAATAACGAACGTTTGACGAGTGAGTAGGCATAACATAATTGCTTTTTATTATTCCTTGCGTCGGGACAGTCCACAGACAGCCCGGAATGCAAGACTTAGTTAAACGTAAACACATTTAAGCAATGAGATTGTTCTACTGAGTATCGGTTGTAAAGTTTGTGCGTCGGAAAACCCATAGGTAGCCCGGAGTGCAAAACTTAAATGTTAACGTAAATACGTTATTTCAATACTCGGTAGGAAAGTATTCCTACTGCGGATCACAAGTTGTTACTTGACATACCTGTTTGTTCGTATGATGAACACGCGATCGGAGGCGTTGAGTCTTGCGAGGGTGGATATAGACGCCGTAATCTGCGTTCATATTTACGTAACTTTTTCGTTAGATGTTCGTAATCAACGACACTCGTTCTTTTCGACATAATATATTTTACTGTACAGTATAATAAAATGTTTAAATGTGTTGAGCGGCTGAACACTAAAATGTGAATGACAAGAGATCCCAAGCCGACAAATAAGAAAGGAGAAACAGAAGTACCCGCAGCAAAAAAAAAAAAAAAAAGAAAAGTGTAGGTACTCTCAACTACAGTGTCTGAGTGGTGTCACTTATGTGTTACTACATGGTGTTCTAATCTCGAGGACGAAGCGTTAGTATAATTCCGTATGTTCAGTTGACAATAATTCGAGATATTACAATATCGCTAGAGAGAAACACGTTACCCTAGTAGCATTTTTTGTTGGCATTTAGTTGGGCCACATACCTGTGGTTAGTTGGCAAATGAATACAATTGGCGGGCAGTTTGCGGGTTGGGCCCAATGGCCTACGTGGATTTGCCTACGAAGGCCCAACTTGCGATGGGGCCAACATGGATTTGCCTACGAAAGGCCCAAGTTCCACTTCTACCAATGTTTACTACCGAGCTGGTAGTGTTGAACTAACAACCTTGTGTGAACACCAATAGGGTTGAAATAAAACCAAATTGCTTTCTGATCTAAGGCGCGGGTCATATACAAGTGGCGTATGATGGCGGAGCACGTGTGCGGGTGCGCGTTTGGGTGCGCGGGGGGCGAGGTAGTGGCGCCACTTACTCGCCCTCCCGCGCAGCCGCGCCACCGCCATGCGCCTTACGCCACTCGTGTTTGTCCCGCGAGCCGCGCCTAGGCTGGTAATATTTTAACTAAAATTCACTCGAACCCAACCAAATCGTGGTAACACAACGATAGCGACTTCTAATTGGACTACAACGCCATCTATCGAGGTTGGGGTACAACTTTTGAACCTTTACGATATTATCATTTCGGTTTCGGCATGAACATACCGCCCACCAAGGACATTTAGTGACGGAATGTCCTTCGTAAATTATCCTTAATTTTCAATTTTGCACTTTGTTTACAGTATAAACCATAGATCTCAAATATTAACAAAAATATAAAAAATATGTTTCGTAAATCTAAGAGTTACTAAGAGTTAAGAGAGTACTAGTAAGCTCATATTGGGTAATTATACCTGTACCAGTTTATACGTATCATCCCTAACAGGCCCATTGAAAGGTTTAAGTTGGACCGATGTTAGTTGTTATCATAACTTAAATCCCTACAAAAAACTCCCAACAGTAGGAATAGAAGCAGCAGGCCCGTCGTTAGTTGGCCCAAAGTTGTTTTAGTAATTTAAATCCCTACAAAATCTCCCAACAGTAGGAATAGATGCAGCAGGCCCGTCGTTAGTTGGCCCAATGTTGTTATAATAACTGAAATCCCAGCAAAAATCACCCAACCGTAGGAATAGTAACAGAAGGCCCTTTGTTGGCTATTCGTTGGGCAAATAGTGCATGTTTATGACAATGGGCCTATTTTAAGTTTAGGTTGGCGGAACAACTAACCGTCTGCCAATACATTCCCAACTGTTGGCATAAGGAAGCCAACGGCAATTGCTACTAGGGATATATTGTAATATAACGTGTTTGACAATTTTACGGTGACAGATATACTTTGTGACGCTGGAATCAATGTTTTTTTTTTTTCTTGTGTTAGTAGTCGCTTGAATTATCCAGTACTAACTGGGTTGTGAAGGTCAGATTGGCAGTCGATCCATATAAAATACTGGTATTCAGCAGCATCTGGTTAGACTGGAAGTCAACCTCAACATAGTTGGGAAAAGGCTAGGAAGATGATGTATGTATAACATCATCTGCCTAGCCTTCAAAGCGACCACTAGGACCACTAGGTCGCTTGACCACCGGCGACTACAAGAGCTGAACGCGAGTTTTATAATACCTGAAAGTATATGATTCACTGCAATAAACAAAACCAGAAAAATATATGATATTCTTCAGGATATATGCTAGTGTGATAGTTTTTTTGAAAACATCATACTATTTATTTTACTCCATATAAAAAAATCACAAAATTATCCCTAATAATTTCTTTTAACGAGTAAAAACCATACTAAAACACATGCAATCATTCTGATTTTTTGGCAAATAATTCTACAAGCAACATGTTAGCATCATAGTATTTTATTTTTTTAGTCCAGTCAATAGACTTTTTGTAAATCGCAGTGACTGACGTAACAACCACTTTGTAGTGCAAGCTTATTAGAACTTTATTCTAACAGAATTTCAGACGAAGTTTGAACCAATAGAGTTGAGTTGCTAATTTAGCTCATGTAGTCTATTTTATTTTAGCAAATGTATAGTTTCTATTTAAATAAGAAAGCGTCAACCCTACATTTCGAACGAAACTGTCGTTTGTTTAGCGAAACGTTTTCGGCGCAAGTAAACAGTTCTGTTTCAGAATGGAGTGTTTATGTCGACGATTATTAACGAGTTTGTTACCGAAGCGATTGCATAACGATTACCTTCTTAATTGATGCAGTACTTTAAATAAATCTCCGGTTATTTTCATCCATTATGGTTGGATAATTGAGTAGGTGGGTTGTTTATTTATGTGTGGGTTTTTTATGTTATTAGCATGGCTTTTGAGTGTCCATTATGGAATGGTGTTAACAGTTTAAATGTTTTATGTTGAGATAGATGCAAATGTACGTTTAATGTGTTCCCTCTCATTGAGAGGAGGCGTCCCAGCGATGGGAAAATTATAGGCTGATGATAATGATCCGGGGCTGCGGAACTGTTCGAAAGAGATTTCGCAGCCCCGGAACGTAAGGGAGGGAACGTACGGGAGGGGCTCGCAAGGGCCGAAGCCCTTGCGGGCCCTCCCTTTATGATGACATATTTTTGAGGCACGCGTGCAACACGAACGCGCCGTCGACACGGCCCATCGTCATTAGACGGCCGGACGGCTAGCTAGCCCATAGCTAACCGTCCACAGACCCGCGTCTACGGTGGCCGGTAGCCACCACGTGGCCCCCGACGCCCGGTGCGTCTCCCGCGGCGGCTGGGGAGAGAGGCTCTCTCCCTCTCGCGTTCCGCCACCTCCTTCGCTAGCATGATTGCTTCGCAGAAGGAGGTGACGGCTTCCCATTGCGTCTCGCTCCGGACCATGGATTGAACCAGGGCCGGACGCGAGAGGTCGCCGCCGCCGATCGCCGCTACGAGGACACGGCGTTACTCCGCCCACGCGGGGCAGGCCTCCACCGTGTGCTCCACCGTGTCCTCCAGTCGATCCTCGTAGTGGAAACACCCGGGCGTTTCCTCCCGCCCGATTCGATGCAGGAACCTCCCGAAACATCCGTGTCCGGTGAGGACTTGCGTCAGGCGGAAGGTGTGGACGCCGTGGCGCCTCTCAAGCCATTCCTCAAAGAGGGGACTTATTGCCACTATCGTGGCGTGCCCTGCACGGGGTTGCAACAGTCGCTCTCTCCATGTCGCAATGAGATCACGCCGGAGGAGTTTCCCCCCGGCATAGTGCCTCCGCGCGCCATTCGTGCAGGCGCGCGAGAACTATCGCCTCCAGATCCCATGGCGGCAATTCGGCAAGCAGGCCCGCCGCCTCGTGGGAGATCGTGCGGTACCCACGGACCATCTTATGGCTACCACCTTTTGGGGCGCGTTCAGGTAATGGGCGGCTCGCTGCCTCAAGGAACGCGCCCACACTGGGGGCCCGTAAAGGGCCATGGACCGGACGACAACCGCGTAGAGCCTGCGGCAGGAGGCGTTTGCCCCCCCCCCCCCCCCCCCGAAGGTTTGGCAGGAGCCGCCTTAAGGCAGCCCGGTCCGTTCCAGCCTAAGGGCCAAACGTCGGAAATACTCCACGAAGTTCCATCGGCTGTCGAGGACGAGTCCTAGGTACTTCAACTGTGGCATGTGGGTTTCGTGGCAGGTTAGGGAATGAAACCATAGATCACTTTACACGTTTATAATACTACTTAGTTACGACAGAAAATATCAGGGAATGAGTTCTTAGCTAGTCTTAAGGTCTCTAAGCACTGTCACTGGTCACTTGGTAGAAAGAAGGAACGTTATTGCCCTGGGCTGAGGCCACGCCGCAGCACGTGGGCTGGCGTGAGGTCGCAGGGCAGGCAGCGGAGCGGAGAGGCGACCCCAGAGGTCACCCGTACGCGGGCAGCACCACGCAGGGAAGAAAACGACCGCGCGTCAGTCGCGTTCGCTGGCAGGTAGGCAGGCTATGCCTTCGGCTTGGCACGGGGCCAGCAGAGGCAAGTAGCCTCAACACGTGGCGGCGTGGGGTCGCAGGCACACACGTACCACGTGGATGAAGGGGCCAGGCGGCGGTAGCGGCCGCGTGGATAGACCGCGTGTCAGGCGTCTCTCCAGCGGTAGGTGCGAAGGCAGCGGTGACGCCTGAATGCGGTAGGTAGCAGATGTAGCTGAGATTTGAAGTGTAGACCCAAGACTGGAAGTGTAGCCCCAAGCCTGGAAGTGTAGACCCAAGACTAGAAACCTGGAATCAGCGCGAGGTGGGTGCATCCGTAAACGTTGTGCCGGAACACTGCAAGCCTCGGTCGATGCGTGCGTCTCCCAGCCGTAAGCCCAAAGCAAGGTGGATGAAGGAAGACTCACCAATCGTGGCGGCTTACGAATTAGAGGTTATGCGCGCACATGCTCCCAGGAATTTCGTAGGTTCCTCGCCGCGTGGCCAGGCGATTTAAGCGAGCAGCTAGGCGCTGCGCGGTGAGGCAAGCATAGTGCAGGGTGGCGAAGCATGTGAGCGCATTCACAGTGAGGTGAAAGGTGGCAGGTGATGTGGCAAGAGCCAATTTATGTACAGAGCCTTATGTACATAAATTGGCTCTTGCCACATCACCTGCCACCTTTCTCGACAGTCATAGCGAGGAATGCCGAGAAGTTATAATGGCTGCCAGACCGCACCGACAGAAATTCATAGGTACAGAATGCGATCTGGCAGGAAACAATAAGAAAAAAAAAAAATGCCAGGGAAATGCCGGGAAATGCCAGGCCATTCTCATTGGTAGCTCGTACTACCTGAGAAATTTGGACACTGGCCGGCTGGTGCCGCTTATGTTCGACAACACCGTTATACCTCTCTCACCTCACGTAAAAGACTTGGGCCTGTACATTGACGATACTTTCAGCTGGAATAAGCAGGTGGCCCAGGTTAGCCAGAAAGTCACTTACTCACTGCGGTCTCTCTATAGATTTAAACATTTTCTCCCATCTAGCACTAAAACAACTTTGGTGCAGGCGCTTGTGCTTCCCATTATCGACTATGCTGATGTTTGTTACCCTGATTTAACCCAAGAACTTCTTAGCAAATTGGATCGTCTTCTGAACAATTGCATTCGTTTCATTTTTGGCCTTCGCAAATATGATCATATCTCTTCGTACCGCTCTCAGCTTAAATGGCTGCCTATCAGACTCAGGAGGTCCCTCAGATCTCTCTGCTTGCTTTTCACCACCATGAATGATCCATGCGCTCCTGAATACTTAAAAACTTATTTTAAGGTGTTGGGTAGTTCTCACAGTCGGAACCTTCGAGCTTCCAAAAACCTTATCCTTCAAATTCCCTCTCACCGTACTGGTTTTATGTCCTCTTCTTTTGCTATCTCCACTATAAAACTCTGGAACGCGCTACCCCATGGCATTAAAAAAGCCGAAACCAAATTGGCTTTTAAAAAAGCAGTTCGGAAATTTTATTTAAAGTCGGTCTAAATTGTTTACCTTATTAATATAGCTATTCATAGAGTCGTAGTAATTATATCGCAAGGTTTCTCGTATTTCGGACTATTTTGTATGTATTTTAATATATATTAGTTTATTTTTTATGCTTATTTATGTATTAGTATGTAGGTACCCATTTAAGTATGTGTTTTATTTTAGGCTTACAAGATGGTATGTTTCTTTTTATTTTTATTGTACTCTATCACAATGCTGTCTATTTGACCCAATGGTTGACTGGTAGAGAATGCCTTGTGGCATTAAGTCCGCCTATGTACCACTTTTGTACATGAAGTTTAAATAAATAAATAAATAAGAATTGCAATCACACTGAGCACTTACCCGTTTATCTCGGGGTTTAGTATGTAGTAGCCTTTTTTTTTAGCAATGGATGTCACTCGTAACTAGAGATGTGCGTTTTAGTCGTTTTTAAGGAAATCGACTACAACGCTACACAACGTCGCGACGTCGACGCGTCGACTCGACGCCGATGGATACCCCTCCTACCGTCAGTGAGGATCCCGACAGTGGCGCATTCCGAGGCTCATGAAAGCACATGGCCTCGGACTTGTGCAACCTCGAGACCCAGTTGCCGGATTCTCTCAACGACTAGAGCATGAGATCCTGGGTTCGATTCCCGGGTCGGGCAAAATGTTGTTTGGTTTTTCCATCTCAAATTTTCTCAGTAGTTGCTTTGGGCTCTGGATTTTTGCCCGGTTGATGGCAATAGACTCGCACCTTATGATATTGGGCTTAAACATAACTGGCTAAATGTAGATGTACTATAAGTGGGTACCTACCTACACTTCTGCCTAAGGCTTCGGCGATTACAGGCGAAATGTTCTGTTATCTATACTTAATATTTTAAAGCAGAAGAGTTTGTTTGTTTATTTGTTTGGTTGAACGCGCTAATCTCAGGAAGTACCGGCTTAAATTGAAAAATTATTTTTGCGTTGGATAGTCCATTTATCGAGGAAGGCTATAGGCTATATAACATCACGCTATGACCAATAGGAGCGGAGCAGCAATAAGAAATGTTGCAAGCGGGAAAAAAGCTTCCGTTGAGCAGGCGATGCGTTGCGATATCAAAACTTCACGCGAACTAAGTCGCGGGCAGAAGAACTTCTGACAACGTCTTTCTACACCGATTTTTATACTGTTCAAGAAAAATGTGTCAAGAAAAGGCTTACAGAACATCCATAGAGTAAGTTCGAGTCCAACAATCCAGCTTTAAAGTCTTTTTAAAAGAAGCTTCGAAGTAGTGAAAACTTAATAAAAATGTCCAGCTCAGTTCGAATTTCTAACGTTCTCGTGATTAAATGAAGTTTTTAGACGCCCGTCCGATGCTTGAAATGAAATGTAAGTATAAAGGAAGAAAATTTCTGATACGAAGTTTTACTTCAATCAATTATTTTAAGGCGACTATAGGAGCTAAACATGCCTGAAAGTATATGATTCACTACAATAAACAAAACAAGAAAAATATGTAATATTCTTCAGGATATATATGCTAGTATGATAGTTTTTTGAAAACTTATTACAATTAATTTTACTCGCTAGAAAAAAATCACAAACTTATCTTTGAACTTTTTCTAAAAACCACACTGGATCATTCTGATTTTTTGAAAAATAATTCTACATGCAACATATTAGCATCACAGTGTTTTATTTTTTTAGTCCAATTACTAGATTTTTTGTAAATCGATCGAAACCACTCATTTCGCACTATTCGGCCCGCAGTGACACTATGTAGTGCAAGCTGAATAAAGAACTTTATTCTAACAATATTTCAACCGAAGTTTGAACCTCCACAAATAGAGTTTCCAATTTATCTCATGTAGTCGCCTTAAGTCAAATTAATTAAATTACTCTGTAACGTCGAATCTAAAAGGTATCCAACATTTTTTACTTATTACTCAATTTCAAGTTTTTAGTGTAATAGATCTATCTTAGTTTTGAAGAATACCTAGGAAACTTTTTTTTCTAATTCTTTTTAAAATGAAAATTAATTAACAGCTTTAATACCATCTTTAATTTTGCTGCTGCCCAACTTACGAACAGTAGTACAGTAGTCGTGGGTTCGAACTCAGACAGGTGCATTTCTTTGTGTATTTCATCACCACTGCTCTCAAAACGGTGAAGGAAAACATCGTGAGGAAATCGGCATGTCCTAGAACCATAAATTCGAAGACATGTGACATCTACCAAAACACACTGCACCCGCGTTATTGATTATAGCCCATTCCCCCTCATTGAGAGGAGGACGTGTACCAGCTGTGGGAACATTATGGTCTGATCATGATGATGAAAATTAAAATGAATTAACAGTATGTACCATCTTCACTTCCATCCACCCTGTGCCTAACCCATCGGTAAAATCAGTCGTGATATTAGTATGTTAACTCTAAAATCTAAATACCTAGCAACAATTTATTTTTTCTTCGGTGATTTTCGGATGTTTGATTTGATTACTGCAAATTCTTTTTTCGATAGTCAAGTCATAAACACTACTGTTCGCTCTGTCATTATAATTAAAATAAACTGTGAAAAAGTGACTGTTCCAGTGATTGAGTTATACCAAAATATACAGTGTATTACGTACTTTCTATGTGCTAAAGTGTAGCTAAAACAATTTAATAACTTAGAAGGAAAATCAGTATAAAGTTATTTCTCACTCTGACAAAATATTAAAATACCTCCACAAGTTTGTTTATCATCTATCAAGTTGCCGTCGAGCGGAACAAGAGACAAATACGATAACCAATTTCGATGCAACGCCAACGGGCTCAATAGCCCAGTCCGCGAAGTAGCGGTTTCGACACTTCAAGAATTGAGTGTGCGTAAGTTCGATTCCAACTAAAGCTGATCACTTTTTGTTTTTTCTTTTTACATTTTGTGGTGTACAATGCCTCGTGGACAGCGCACGCCACCCAAAGAACTTGCTACAGGAAATATCATTCATACGCAATCGGAACCTGATATGCTTAGCATACTCTCTGATACACCAGAACCGGCGTCGAAGGTTTCTGTCCGGCCGAGGCGACCACGGAACGACAGTTCGCCCGAAATTGATTCTCAACAGTCAAAAAAACCAAAAAAGGACGAACAACCGCGCTCGGAGAGCTCATCCAAGGCTCATAGCTACCACGTAAAAGAGTATGAATTACTCGACACCATTCGTAATGAGATACGTGCGGTCCTGTCAACTGAGATATCCGCCACGATTAAAGCCTGCCTTGCCGAAGAAACTAGCGAATTAAAAAAAGTGTTTGGCGATTTAAAAAAATCTGTTGACTTTATGAGCGACGAGTTCGATCGCATAAAATCAGATCTAGACTCATACAAAGTCTGTAACGCAACCCTTGTCAAAGAAAATGAGTCACTGAAGAAAACTGTCTTAGATTTGTCAGTGAGAGTTAATCTGATTGAGCAAAACTCCCGCCAACAAAACATTGAGATTAACGGTATACCGGAAAATACTGCAGAAAATCTTGTTAAAACAGTATATCAACTGAGTAAATCTGTATCCTGCGATATCAAAGAAGAAGAGGTGCTGTCCGCTGTACGAGTGAGGAAGTTGGACCCCGAGAACCGCAACCCAAGAGCGGTCATTGTTAACTTGCGCAGCACGCATTCGAGGGATGTTATTTTAACATCCGTAATGAATTTTAATAGAGCAAACCCGTCCAAAAAGCTGAACTCCAATCACCTCGGCTACGGAGGTCCTGCAAAACCAATATTTGTATCAGAACACCTCTCGCCTCTAAATAAACAAATCCATGCAGCGACAAGAAAAGCAGCGCGTGATAAAGGGTACAAATACGTGTGGGTACGAGATGGTAGAATACTTATCAGAAAAGCTGACGGAGAGCAAGCTAAACAGATAAGAAGCCTAGATGCTGTTGCTTTACTCTAAATAACACAAAAAAAAGGAAAAAAAAAAAAAACTGACATAATACCGTGAAAGGAAGTAAAACATTCAACATTTACTATCAAAACTTTAGAGGCATAAAAACCAAATTGGACGATATAAGAATAAAAACGCTACTATCCAACTACGATATCATTATTGGCACAGAGACCTGGTTGGATGATGGCATCAAAGATGGTGAAATACTGGATTCCAGATATCACATCTATCGCAGAGACAGAATGTCAACTAGTCTGGGCGCCAAGAGAGGTGGGGGTGTACTAGTGGCTGTCAGTAAAAGTATAGATTCTGTTCGCATGACTAAATGGGAAACGGAAACTGAAAACTTGTGGGTTAGACTCAAAGTGTCTAAAGGGAAAATATCGCGAAATATTAACATCTGCGCCGTATATATGCCACCTCCTGTACAACAACATTCACTTGACTCTTTTCTGGACAAAGCCTCTTCAATTATGGACTCAACAGGCGACGACACGATAATAGCCGGTGATTTTAACCTCAGTAGTGTTGATTGGGTCTTAGATCATAGTGCTAGTAATTTCCTATTCACAACTGCTAACAACTTTAAAACTAAGTTGGGCTACTCACTTGTAGACTTTATCTCATATAACAATCTGTTTCAATTAAATAGTATTAAAAACTGTTATCATAAAACGCTGGATCTGATACTATGTAATTTCCATGGGGGGATTGTCTCTGAATGCAAAAATCCGATATCGCTAGTGGACAACTATCACCCACCTTTAGAAGTCTCTGTAAAAAATACTGTGCCGTCGTCATTGCAAAATAAAAACATTGTTAGAAGGAACTTCAGGAAAGCTGATTACACGCTAATCAATAATAAACTAAAAGCCATAGACTGGTTGAAGGAATTGTCTGGTCTTTCCCACGTCGATGCCATGATTGACATTTTCTATAGGCACCTAAACGATATTGTGAACGAGTGTGTACCACAAGTCAAAATAACAAACCATAAGTATCCTACTTGGTTCACCAAACCTCTCATTAGACTTCTTAATGAGAAAGAAAAACTGAGGGCTCGGTTTAAAAAATACAAAAACCCCAGAGACAACTACGAGTATAAAATGCTCAACGAGAGAGCAAAAGTAATGATAAGAGATTGCTATAAAAATTATGTGAAAAACACCGAAGAAGGGATCAAATCTAACCCTAAACTATTTTGGTCTTTTGTCAAGGCCAAGAAATCTAAATCTGGTGAAATCCCCTCGGAGATGTCTCTCGGTAATAATTTTGCATCTACAGGCAACGAGGTTTGTGAACTCTTTGCCACCCATTTCTCATCCACTTTCATACAATCGGTCGGTTCAAAAGAATATACCAAGCCCTACACGTATGATCAGCTTGCGCTATGTAAAATTAAGTTTACCGAAAGAGATGTCTTAAGCGTATTAAAGAAATTGAATGTTTGCAAGGGACCAGGCTACGATGGTTTTCCGTCACTATTTGTAGTAAGATGTTCAGCTGGCTTAGCTTTCCCACTTAAGTTAATTTGCAACTTCTCTATTGAATCAGCACAATTTCCTACTGAGTGGAAAATTGCGAATATTGTCCCAATATTCAAAAAAGGGGAAGCCAAAGATGTTAAAAATTACCGACCAATATCACTTCTATCAATATTTTCGAAAGTGTTTGAGTCGCTGGTATGCCCTATTTTGACCTCCCATATCAAAACACAATTAGCTCCTCAACAGCACGGATTCTGCAGTAGCAAATCAACCACAACAAACTTAGTGCAATATGTTAACGACCTTAGCAAGTCCCTTGACTCCCATAGGCAGGTCGACGCTATCTACACTGACTTCAGTAGTGCATTCGACAAGGTTGATCATATGGTCCTGTTAAAAAAGCTCGAAAATTACGGCGTGCATGGCCACTTGCTTCGTTGGTTTGAATCCTATTTGTCACACAGAAAGCTAAGAGTAGTAGTTAAAGGATTTGAGTCACAGCTGTTTACTGCCACATCGGGCGTACCACAAGGTTCGCATATGGGTCCTATTCTTTTTTTGATCTTCGTCAATGATATTGTTAATTCCATAAAATACTGCAAATGCTCCATGTTTGCAGATGACTTGAAAATGTATAAAGAGGTAAAATCTCATCATGACATAGCTCAAATTCAGGAGGACCTGGACTCTTTAGCCGAGTGGTGCCTAAAGAACAGGATGTCCGTTAACGCCAACAAATGTTATCACATCTCATTCACGAGGAAAAAAAGGGCACTACTCTCAAATTACACACTTAATGGTGTCTCTCTTGTAAAAGTGGATACCATTCGAGACTTAGGGGTACAGCTCGATAGCAAACTGACTTTCAGAAATCATTTCGACAATATAATCTCCAAATCCTCTAAAATGTCTGGTTTTGTCAGAAGGACATGCAAAGATTTCCGGTGTACCTCAACCCTCAAACTTTTATACAACTCTCTAGTACGAAGTACGTTAGAATATGCGTCTCCCGTCTGGAACCCCAAGTACCGTGTCCATGTTAACCGCATAGAGCGCATACAAAAAAAATACACTCGGTATCTACGATACAGATGTGTTAACTGTCCGAAGCATGCTCAATACCACCAGCGGCTATCTCTCTTCAACATGACTTCTCTCGAACTTCGCAGAGATTTGTCTGACCAAATTTTACTTTTTAAAATTATTCGCAACGTTGTAAACGTTCCCGACTTACTAGCTGAAATTGCTTTATCTATACCTCGTCGTACTTTTTATAGATCTCAGCGTAGTACAGATGTCTTTCAAATATCCACATCAAAAACTAATCTTGGCTCATCTGCACCTATGAACCGGCTGATGAGAGGTTATAATGAAATCAGCACACGTTCCAATGAAATCGACATATTCTGCAACACATTGCCACAATTCCGCAATAATGTACTGGCTTGTAAAGAAAACGCAAATAAAGACTCCTAAAGGGTTGGGTAAGTACATTTATAGTACAACGTCCTAGGAGAGAGAAAAAAAAAAAAAAAACATTCACTGGTAATCTCTTCTCCTGGTCAGTCACCTAATCACGACCGTTACTATTTCCATTGTGTTATTTTTCTTTTTTAATCTGTAGCATATCATAATTTTATGACTGCATTTTGTTCATGTTTGCATTCCGTTTTTGTATCACAATCACATTATGTTATTGTCATCTGCGTAAAGTTATTTAATTTAGTTTGTAATTTCATTTTGTAATTAGTTTGTATAGTGAACTGCTAAGGTTACTATAATTTTGCAAGTGCTGTGCACTCCTTTAATTGACAAGTTCACTGTTATCTGAAAATTCTACTGTGTTTATTGTATGAGTATTAGTGAATAAGTTGTTGGAGAGCCACAAATAAATAAATAAAATAAATAAATAAATCGAATTTTCAATAATTAGTTAAAACAAGATCTCTTATTATCCGTTTGTATTTTTTTCTAATTATTTATTTAGGAAACAGAATGTAATATTAAATAAAAACACTAAGCACTTATAACCTCCATGCAATTAACCCATTCCATATTTAAAAATCCAGCTTAATATGGAAATAAGGCAGAAATTGTAGCAAGCATTTTTCGCTCTAAGCGTTTTACCGTATTACAATTCGTATATTCACGGTTCACCTACTTACTTTGTCGTAGGTAATTGTAGGCTGTTTACAGACCACGACAAAAAAAAAACAATTTATGACGATTTTGAACCGAATCAGTGAAGGACCGAAATAAGGAATAAGGTTCTTTTTTGCTTTGGTTTTTATGAAAACAATAACTTCCCTAGCCTTGGCCTGGATATGTGTCCGGTTGATGACAAAGGTTGCGCCTTACTATATTATTATGTGACTTAGATATTACAGGCAAAATCTGTAATTGTTGGTGAAGGTGTGATTTAGGAGCACTCTCTCCGGGCCTGTGGACGATGAGCTATGGGCTAGCTCGCCATCCGTCCGTCTTATGACGACAGGCCGTGTCGACGGCGCGTTCGTGTTCCACGCGTGCCTCAAAGAGATGTCAGCATAATGGAGGGGCCCGAATGGGCCGAAGCCTGCCGGGGCTGCGGGACTGTTCGAAAGAGATACCGTGGTCGCGGAACATAAAGGGCGAGGAAGGAACATGGGTGGGTTTTAGTCAGTAAAAGTCTGATACTCCCTCCCGCTCCGTCCAGAGTGAGAGAAATTAGTTGATGATTTCCCATTCGAAAAAAAAGGAGTACTCTCCCAGCGACACTAGCCGAGGACCCCACAGGTCGGATAGTCACTTATTTAGTTTTTAAGTTTCTGGCTGGAGGTCTAACATTTGAGACACCGTCGCCACATTGACCGGTCCCGTGCAACTCGCATCCAGCCTATTCCTGCAACCTAAACCAGGTTATCGGTCTACCTAGTGGGAGGTCTTCCAGCGCAACGTCTTTCGGTTTGCGGTCGCCACTCCAGAACGTTTCGGCCCTATCGGCCATCCGTTCTGTGAGCAATATGCCCACTGCCACTTTAGTTTGACAATAGGCTTGTTTCCACCATCAATAAATTGCAAATCTATTTAGTCCGTCAATTAGAGTATTGAAAAATAATAGACACGTATTTTTTGTTTTTGTAAATCAACTAATATTGACAAAGATAAAACGCATCAAAACTCGGGAGTGGGGGCTCGTGACGTCACTGTTCGGTATCAACTCACTAAGAATGATACCGAACAGTGACGTATTGGGAATTTTAAAAGCGTCGTATCTTCGTCAATTTTGGTTTATGTGACAAAAGAAAAAATACGGGTCAAATATTTTTTGATAATCTAAGTGACGGACTCATTAGATTTTTTCAGTTAACAAGCCTATTCTTCGGGCTACGTCGGTTACGTTGGTTTTCTTGCGGATGTCTTCATTTCTGATTCTATCACATAAGGAGCTCCGAGCATAGCCATTACATTGGAATTAATAAAAAAACTACTTTCGGTACTCGTCTGACAAATCTGTAAAGTTGTGTACTACACATTATGCAATCCAGTATAAATAAAATATTGTCCAAAAAGTCTGTCCACTAATCCGCAGCCTTACACAAAGTGGGCCATATCGCAATACATTCTACACATAATGCCTTTGCATAACCATTTTCCACCACTTTAGGTCGTAAATTATTCCATTGCGCTGGTCTAGGCAAACCTAATCACTTTTATTACGTCCTATTTACTATTGCAAGAGCTTAACTTGTTATTTCTGAAAGAATATAACGCGGAGTGAAGTTGGGTTATTTATTAAAGTGCCCACGGAATATGAGTGCTTGGTTAGGTAAAGAATGTTATTTATTTTTTGTATGAAAGTATTTTTAGATAACAATAAACGTCATTTAAATTCCTTTACTTAACATAACATCAAGCCTGTAATCTCCGAAGGGATGGGCAGATGTGTACCTAATTATCAGTGATCGGAATAGGTAGGTAGAGCTATTTAAGTTCATTGACCGGAAACATTGATGTTAATATGGGATTCCGACTGATACTACGGGATATTATTATTATATTATTTGTTTAAATAAGTTAATTATTGTTGAAGCATATTGATTATTTTAATTAAGATTTTATTGTAAATACAAATTGTTCTATTTGATAATGTTTTGATTTTCTAAAGAACAAATAATTTGTATTGTAATATGTTTTTGTAAAACTTCAGAATAAAAATGTTTAAATGATTGTTGATTCTTGAATAAAAAATTGTTACGTAAAAAAATATAGGTAACTAGCTGACCCGCGCAACTTCGTCTGCGTAAGATGAACCAACAGTTCCTAAAATTAGCGCGTTCAACCAATCAAAGAAACAAACTCTGCAGCTTTATAATATTAGTACAGATTCAAGTAAGTAACAATTTATTTTTTCTCGAATAGTTACATTAATCGCCAAAATATTATACTTTTGTTTTTTCAATTATGGGCTCTTCCTTCGACTGCCTTACGTTTCTATCCTAAGGCACTCGACGATTTCATACTCCAGCTAGGTCGAAAGTCTTCATCAAGTGGCATGGCATGAGCCGCGACACGTTAACGCTGCTTCAAACTGTTGCGGACTTCTCGCATCTGCGAGAGGTCCGCAACATTATTCAGTATTCCCTATGAGCCGACACACGATATAGCTGCTGTAAACTGTTTCGGACCTCTTGTGACTGTCTTACGTCTCCATCGCTAGACCTTCGATCACAGTTAAACTTCAGCCAGGTCTAAAGTTGTCAAAAAGGTTTATGAAATAAGCCCCAACACGATCTTCTTCTTTATCGTGTGGTTAGTGCCTAACCTGGTGTGAGAGTTTTTATGTATCCTTAGATCATGATGATAAGTTCTCCTTAAAAACTTTAAAGTCATAATATATCTTTTGATGGAGAGCACCGATTACAAAGAAACAAAAATGAAAACCTTCTCTAAGTTATGCACAATATTAATTTGTGCATTGAATCGAACCACATTGGTTTTATAATTTACACATGATGCTATAACAAAAGGGCTACGTAGAGACACACAGACATAGACGAACATTTATGAAATAGTAGAAAAAGGGTTCCGTGTGTGATCCTTTAACAGCTTAAGTGCCATATTTACAGATTTATTGTTTGAAATAAGTGATTCCCAAACTGTCGTTTAAGTGTTAAAAAAAGTATTTGTTTAAACAATGATTTGGAAATCTTAAAGATTTAAAAAAAAAAACAAAATACTTTGTTAGAAAAAGTGAAAACCGTGTGGGTTTTGAATGTGAGAACTAAAGTTACTATCGGAAATCTTACAGCATTAAACAAAATCAAAATGTTTTGCATGTCTTAACTGAGGCTTGAACTTGCGACTCATTGTTCGAAAGGCGGTAGCCGTCACCGATGGGCTATTTGTTCTAATGACAATTGGTTAAAAATAGTTATTGTATTACAATGCATGTTATGACGGTTGTCAGTTGTCAAACAGTTGACAAATATAGACGAAATGCATATTGCTCACCCCCGTAAGTAATTAGCGTGATAAAATATAGCCTATGTCCTTCCCTAGGTTGAAATACATCTCCTTGCCAATTTTCATAACGATCCGATCAGCCGTTTTGTCGTGAAAAGGTAGCAGACAGACAGACAAACAGAGTTACTTTCGCATTTATATTATGGTATGGATATGGTTTAATAAATCAAGTTTATCTATTTCTTATACTATCCTTAGTCCCGTCCTTCTTATGTTTTACCCGTCAGAAAGGAAATGTTAATCTTTCACTAGTCCGAAGGCGAGAATAGTTTTGTTATGATTTTACTACTTAAAAATATAAGCCAAATCCCGTGACTCGGGGAATATCCATATTATTCTAGCCTATGGCAAGTACATAAAACAATTCTACATATTCCGATCTCTGCTAATTATACATCCATATGCTAGTTATGCTAAAGTCCCATGTAGGTAGTTAGGACGACTCTATGGCCATCAACCGGGCACAAATCCAGGTTCTGAGATGTAACTGAGAAATTCCTAATGAAATACCCCACTGACCCAGGATTCGAACTCAGAACTGACAGACATGCTCAGCAGTCTCCGCTATACTTTCTGATTAAATTGCGGGATCCAAGACAATTAAATTCATTCTCTGGGACTTCGTCGAGCTTCATTGTCTCGGCATTTTTCTGGTGGTCGCCGCTGTTGATTCTGGCTTGTCCTAAAAAAAATGCTCAGCAATCCCGCTTGACCACACGACCAACAAGGCAGATAAATACTAAATAAGGTGACCGGATTTGTCCCGAGGTCATAAAGGGACGGTGAAGTTTTTACACTTTGTATACGAACGTATCTCTGTACAGTAATTGCTCTGAGACGCATAGAAGCCTAGTCCAAGAGAAACTAATTTCACATAAAGCGTCTTGAGAGCCATTTACCCCGCATGCGACGTAACAAGATCCCTCTAACTATGGTTTCATTGCAGTCTTTTGAAATCTTTGTTGGATTATTCTACAACAATTCAAGGTAGATATTTTTCTATTATCGGCGATAGGCACTCCAATTTAGTTACTTGATAATTTTTATGTAGTTCTCTCGAAAAATCCGAAAATAAATTCAACATTAGCTTGAAATACAAAAACGCAGTACAATGAGTGTACAAGTAAAAGGGATGGAGTTGTTGAATAAATATGTTGTTGGCGCGTTTACGCCTTGTGCTCAATTACAGGAGCAGAGAATAGAAAAGAAAAGATAAGAAATAAAATACAGTGGACTGAATGATCTGGTGTACCTAATCCAGGATACAAGAGTTTTACAAGTAGTGTCTTCGTCGTGGTAAAATTTAGAAGTGAAGCAGCGAATGTAATCCGCCATTTTGTGGCGGCGGCCATATTATATACTGGTTTTTATCAAACGTAGCTAAGAACATTCCAGACTAATTCACCTTTCAAACAAAATCAAAATACTGATTTTGATTCCATCCGTTCGGGCGCTATGATGCCACAGACAGACACACACACACACACAGCTACGTCAAACTTATAACACCCTGTCGTTTTTGCGTCGGGGCTTAAAAGTGTATTGTGACAAATGTCAGTCTGGCATAACCTGAGGTGTCAGACCAGCTACAAATTTGCTTGTTGGGATAAAAGTACAACAAGGCCAGTAGATGTTCTCAAATAGTTCGTGCCTGAAAATGCGAAATAATATTATGTCCTATCAATATAGATTACTTATGAGCAAATTCTCATATCTGAAATCTTTTTCGAACAGGCAAAAGGCAACACGAGTGTGAAAAAAATATCGTAAAGCTTCAAGTAGGGGCATGTATTTGTTCGAGCGTCTAGCGGACAATTTAAGAAAAGAAAACTACGAATTTTCACGGCAATCTGTCTTAATTAATTTAAACAAGATTAATTTAGACCGTAGAACTCGGTTTTGACATCGCTAATAGTCAGTGTTTAACACCTGTGACCGTCAGAAGTTGATAAGGGTCTAGAGTTTAGACAGCTATGAGTCTTCAAACTAAAAACTAGATCTAAACGTATTTTGGAAATAGAAGGCAGCTGAATATTTCTTTTAGAATTATTTTTACTCTAATTCCAAAATAATAAGTTTATTTTGAAGCTTAGCGAGACAAATCTCGTATAACACGTCCAAGGCTTTATGTGGGCTTTTTCTTTGTAAAACTAATTTTCCAGCTGTAATGCGAATTATTCTGCTAGGTTTTCAAAGGGATTTGTAAACTCAGTATGTTGTTTAATAACAACATACTGAGTTTTAAACTAGGACTCTTTAGGACTCTTTCGAAATGATTTTTATCTATGTTTGTTTGATCACAATAAAAACCACTATATTTTAATCCATCTTCATGACATATCTGCTACCCTCTCGTTTCGCACAAGTGTAGGTCATAAATTAGCTTACGGGAACACTGACAGAATAATAAATATCATATACCCAGACAATGTTCCAATTTTTATCCGAATTCACCCTTATAGGCGTGAAACTATACAGATAGTTTCATATTTATAATAAATCTGGAAATATTGTTTTTCTAAAGTAGTTTAAATGTAGACTTAAACTCATAACTATTGGCTTGTGTAAATTTCGGTTAGTTATTCAACAAAAAAAAAATGATAAAGTCATTAAGTTGATCTTTGTGAAACGTGAACAGGCACATAACTCCAAAGTTTATAGTCAAGATTTTAGAATACTTAGAGCATAAATCCAATAAAACAGAATATATTTAGATACGAACAAAAACCTATCTGTGTTGGGATCTTGATGAGTGGACTGTATATGATTTTTGTAGGCGTGTGGTCTTTGTAGCGTGGGTGGCAATGTGTGTGGCGACTGGTAATACAAACTCCTTTTTTTCTTCTTCAATTTATCTTTAATAATATTTGCATGGACCGTACAGCGTGCGTGGTTTTTTACACAATTGAAATTTGACAGTGACAGTGACATAACATAAAGCGATGTTGCTAATTTAGAATTCTCTGTTGGTGTTGCCAACAATCTGTACTAACGTTATATGCAAATGAAGAGATCCAAATAACAGTTTAAAACAGTTTCTATGGTCGCTTTATTCCCTTGTTTACCTTTCAAGGGACCGGACGTAATTAATATATCTTTAAAATCAATGAACGCTCACCCAACCGTTATTATTGCTTACACGGCCCGCGATTCGTGACGTCAATCGCTTTAATTATTGATTAACCTTTCAAAATACTACGCTTTAGCTGTCGTATTAATGTGTGTAAAATGTTTAAAATATTCTGTTTGAGAACGACAACCAGTCTCACTAAGGGGTAATGTATAGATAACCCAGATACTGGGCTGTAGAGGTCAGAGGCCCTACCTAGCACAAGAGCTCGTAACGTAGGTGCTATTTTTCATTATTTTAAGAGTCTTTTTATATAGATCTATGGTTGATACTGATTGTGCTTCATCATCAGCCTTTGATATTCCCACTGCTGGGACAGGCCTCTTCTCTATGAGAGGGAATGGGCTATCCGGGGTTGTGGGCCTGTTCGAAAGAGATACCGCGGCCCCGGAACATAAAGGGCGAGGAAGGAACATGGATGGGTTTTAGTCAGTAAAAGGCTGACACTCCCTCCCGCTCCGCCCAAAGTGGGAGAAGTCATTTGAATATTTCCCATCCGAAAAAAAAAAGGGAATGGGCAATAATCCACCACGCGGGCCCAGTGCGGATTGGTAGATGTCACAAATGTCTTCGAATTTTTGGTTCTAAGTCATGCCGGTCTCCTCACGATGTTATTTATCCTTCACCGTTTTGAGAGCAGTGGTGAAGAAATAAATTACACAAAGTAATGCACCTGTCTGAGTTTGAACCCACGACTTACTACTCGTAATTCGGGACCGCCACCATCACTGGGCCACCGCTCACAGATTGTGCTTATTGCAAATAATTTAACTAAAATGGTACAGGATAATTGTATGTTTGATTCAAAAATTGATCGTTTACCGTCCATTCTTCAGAAGAAACTTTACAGGCAAGAATTTTATTTTCAAAGCGAATGTCACATCACTCAAAGAACGTTTTCATATTCTATGCCATGAAACCAAACTTAAAAGTTTAATCTACAAATTCCTCTTCATTCCGGGCTCTTACATTTTTCAGTAGAAAAATGTGGGATCTACCAGCATGAGTCGGTTAGTGGGACAAGTACAGTGGCGTGCAAAAAGACGGTATGTAATTGCGTTTTTTTCGCAATATTTTAATGCTTAGCCCACTATTTCATCTATTAATCATGATGCAGTCAAAGACTTTCGTGATATTCAATTCTTTGTCTACATGTCTGGTAGACAAAGAATTGAATATCACGAAGAATTGCGATTTAAACACGATAAATAAATATAAAAAAAATACTTAAATGATATATTATGTTTGAATGACGATGTGTCCTCATCATGACCATAACTTTTAACATAATTATACGCCCAGCACTAGACTAGTAATTATGTAATACTAGCTGATGCCTGCGACTTTGACCGCGTACAAATTATGTACCAAAACCTTCTTCGAGAACCACTCTATCCATTAGTGAAAACAACATGAAAATCGGAGCCGTAGTTTTTGAGTTTATCGCGAACTTACAGGTAGACAGACAGCCAGACGCGGCGGAGGACTTTGTTTTATAAATGCAGTGAAGAATCAAAATGTCAACACATTTGACATGGGTTAGGATACTAAGTTTGGGCACATTATTATTTAGTATTTAACGTTGCACTGAAGACTTGACAGGTGTGAGACTATGCAGGATAGTGATAATGATGGTGGATGGTGCATCATCATCTGCTTAGCCTTTTCCCAACTATGTTGGGGTCGGCTTCCAGTCTAACCGGATGCAGCTGAATACCAGTATTTTACATGAAGCGACTGCCTATCTGACCTCCACCACCCAGTTAATACTGGGTAATAAGACCCCTTTGTTAAGACTGGCTGTCAGACTTTTTGGGTCACTGACTACCTGTAACGACTGTCAAAGATGAACAAATGACAGCCGGGACCAACAGCTTAACGTGCTTTCTGAGGCATGGAGGAAACTCGATGTGTAAGGGTGGTCACCCATCCACAGAACAACCTAGGCAAGCACGGCTTAACCTAAAGATCGACCCGAGCAGTTGCTGCTATTTACTCACAAGCTCCTCCTCCACCTGAATGGTGCATAATTTTTCTAAATACTATTATTTTTTGTGGTCAAAAAAATCTAGTCGCTGAGAAAATTAATTCTCATTAAATCCATTAAGTAGATATATCATGGATTTGGCCAATGGGTGTTCTGAGAATAAACGATTCTCAGTAGATCCATGTTTTGAAATAAGGATCCAATGAGAAAATTAGTTCTCAGTAGATCCATCATGAATCTGGCCAATGGATCTTCCGAGAATGATCGACATTAACGGAGTGTGTCGGTTTTCTTGCTCGCAACTGTACGTTTGAAGTGATAGGTTAAAACTAATAGATGAGGAACATTCGAGTAAGTAATATCTTTTTGAAGAATGTTTCAGATCCTTTTGGAAGTAATACTGGAAAAGTTTTATTCGTAGCACTGAATTTGTGAAAGTTGTTTGAATAAGAACTCCAAAGTCGATGTTTATGAGCTCTTTCACTGCAAAGAAGTGTTTGCTGATGTCGAAATGAAGACTTTTTTGGTAGACATTGACATTCTTTACGTCAATATTATTTAGGACGAATAGTTAATTAATCTACTGTTTTGACCCTTTTTTCTTTTTTGACAGATTCAATCATTTTGAATTCATTATGGGCTAGGCACCTAATTACAGCATTTTGGTTGGTCCTTTGGTCTAAAATTCTCTATAACACACTATTTTTTTTCTACCCTTGAAATGTTTTTGATTATCGCTAGGACACTCAAAATCGAAAGCCATTTATTGTAATAACTCGATTGACTAAGAGATGTCAGGGGAAAAAAGGGGAACAACTCTCCAGCAACACATCTGTCATCTCTGGAAAACTAAAACTACCGTAAACCCCAATGATCCCACTCTGGATGGAGCGGAAAGGAGTGTCAGACTTTTACTGACTTAAATCCATCCATGTTCCCCTCTTAGCCGTTTGTATTTCAGTGCCGCGATATCTTTTTTCAAACAGTTCCGCAGCCCCGGCAGGCATCAGCTTTTGCGGAAAACTTCCTATTTGCTGACAAACTACCAACCCTTCTGTAAACATACTCTTTCATTCTTACACATTATACACACATTCATGCTCTTCCTTTCGAAGGCTGCCATGACTACCAATCACACATCAACACAAACACACTCCGACGTGACATAAAGTGTCAGTAAGACGAATCGTCGTCACGTTCTGTTTTAGACTGGCTTTCCACAAAAGGCGGGTAATTTACAGTGTATCTTTGGTAAAAAGGGTTGAACGAAGCAATATTTAAAAAAAATACTTTTTATTTCAGACATTAGTCCTTAATGTGTAATGATAACTACATTTAAATATTAAAAATAAATTTAATTAAAAATTGAAATAAAAACACAAAAGATTACATTTACAAATTAATATTTATTGTAAAAAATAAAAATTACATTAAATTATAAAAAAATGTATAATTTATTAAAGTATTTGCCACTCTCTGGGACCCAGGCACACGCACTTGTGCTAGAACCCAGTGCCCCAGAAGGGGGTTGTCCAGCTTTACCGGCTCCTCTACACTTATTTTATTTTCAGCTCTGTGCACTTGTTTATAGAGTTACATAGCCGAAAACTGTGTTTAAGCTTTTGGACGCCATTGTCAATATGAGAGGCAAGCAAACGCATGCCCTGTACTACGCCAAACGATACAAATACGGGGTACAAACACTCTCTTCACGAAGCCGTCAATCAAGCCTACTGTACATCAAACTAAGTAACCCTATGCAAAAATTATTGCTGGGAAACGACTTTTTTTGGGGGTGAAAAATCACATTTTTAAACTCATTGTAACGCACACAAAACGTCGTGCTGGTGGATGCATTAAATAGTATGGGGGCCATGAAGGTGTTTAAAGTAAAAAAAACTTGTGAAAAAGTTGGATCTTTAACCCCTAATATTTCCGTAACTAGAAGGTTCGCAGGTGCGGTCTGGAAAAAAAAATGGTCGCAATGACGGGGAAAACTAGTGCGTTTCAGCTTCGTTAAGGATTTATTTACACCCCTTATGTGACAAAATAGTAAGTGAAATTGTCACAGTCAGTTTCCCGACCTGACTATAAACCTCTTGCTGGAGTTTCCAAATAGTCCCGACTTCTGCACTTTAGAGGCCCTAAAAACAACACTTACGCTGCGATTGACAAAGTCACCTACTGAACCCAAGTGATTTGACATAATGTAACATCGATACCCAAGAAGTACTAGTAGCTTTACATCTTAGCTTCCTCGCACGCGTTGGAAAAGCAACCTTAGAGACGAATAGGCAACACGTGTTTCTGCGTGCCCCCATCTGTTATTACTGATGCGGTTAACACCTGATGAATATTCCCAAAATAACAAAACACTGTCATGTGGATAACAGATTAGATTTGCTACCACACATTTGTGGAGGTACTCTTGTGAAATTTTAGGGTTCCCTTGCCAAATCGCAAAACGGAACCCTTTTATATTGGTCCGGTCCGTCTGTCTGTCTGTTTGTTCGTCAGTATATCACAGCCATTTTACTCCGACACTGTTGGCAGTTTACGAGAGGGAAAAAGTTACCTACATTTGTTTTTTGAAAGCAATTGTCACTTTTGTCATTAATTAGCCATTGATGTCAGTCCTATTTATTTTCCAAAAGTAATTTTTAGTATTTTTTTTGTGACCGACCAATGCTTTGGCTTTGGCTATTTTCGGCCAAAAAGACCACCTTTGGCTTCGGCTAAAAATGACGAACTGTTACGAAGCGCAATGGAAGAAGGGACGCGTGGGCGAAGCAACTCGTTTCAAACTGTTTTTATTTAAAACAAGTTGCAAGGGATTGTTATTATTTCGTTGAGATGTTAATACAGTCAACATGTACTTTTAATAAAAAATAAGTCAATCAGTTTTAGTCAATCTGGAACTGTTTTTGTGTCGTCGGTTTCGGATGTAGCTTCGACCAGA
Organism: Xestia ashworthii; assembly: GCA_950022955.1. Taxonomy (NCBI): domain Eukaryota; kingdom Metazoa; phylum Arthropoda; class Insecta; order Lepidoptera; family Noctuidae; genus Xestia; species Xestia ashworthii. The sequence goes on along the minus strand of OX465570.1, from coordinate 10,495,589 downwards.
AAATGAGTTTAGATCGGACACTAATAATTTTTGACTTGACAAAATTATTATTATAATTGCTGATATATTTTCTGTGTCGCCACCCTCTAGCTTGTAACTCGAAATTATCAGATCAAGTCATATTGTGTGAGCTACTAGATTATATTGCTATTATTATTTATTTATTATTACACAAATAATCCGTGCCGTGCTTGCCTAGGTTGGTCTGTGGATGGGTGACCACCCTTACATATCGAGTTTCCTCCGTGCCTCGGAAAGCACGTTAAGCTGTTGGTCTCGGCTGTGATTTGTCCACCTTTGGCAGTCGTTACAGGTAATCAGTGGCCCAAAAAGTCTGAAAACCAGTCTTACCAAGTGGTATCGTATTACCCAGTATTCAGTCAGATAGGCAGTCGCTCCATGTAAAATACTGGTATTCAGCTGCATCCGGTTAGACTGGAAGCCGACCCCAACATAGTTGGGAAAAGTCTAGGCAGATGATGAGTCAAAGAATCATATTATACCCGCGACGTTGTTATTTCTTGCCGGGAACGAACTCGCATTAGTCCGAGGTAAAAGCATTAAACATGCATTTCCGTCTCGTCATTTCCCAGGTAATGAGCCACTAAAGTAAATAAGAAAATATGTTAAAAATTACGTCTACATCTGGTTGGTTGCGAGGGAAATTATTCGCCCCTGACATCCGTGCCTCGTCTAATGGAATGTAAATTGGATAAATATTTGGAAAAACTCGGGTTTTTAGACTGCATGCGGTTGCTTAAGCCTCAGTCACGCCCTTGGGAGATGCGATTTACTTCAAGTGAAACCAGCTCGCTACTTCGTGCCAGGTGACTTGTGTTGCGCCCGCCGGTCCTACTGAAGTCGTGGCTGTCGCACTTATGGCAAGGCATTTTTTCTATCAACCTCCCGCTAAGTTTATCGTCACTTGTTTTCGCGTGGCGAGTAATACGTGGGAAACTTTAGCACCAAAAGTCACGTCACGGTGACTTTTCGCTTGCGTTTCGTTTGTTTTCTTCACAGTTGCGGTCGCAAGACGCATGTTGTTTGAGCGTGAAGGTTGTAGCCAAGGGGTTAGATTTACGACACACGGAATGCGATCCGAGCTGTTGAAGTAAGTGCGCTTGCGGTTTTTGTATGTAGGTACCCTACCATGTATTACATATTATGTAGTATCTCTTCAAGCATCGTATCTCGTCAGTACGATGTGATTAAGATAAAGTTTGCTTAAAATATTTCCAGTCTGACGAGATTTTTCGCTGTAACTTTTGCATTAAATTAATTGCGCTTCTCCCTTGGGTTTCCTTAACAATATTTAATATTCGTAACTAGATGTGACTCTCGCAGTTGTTTGGGTATACGTTGTTTATACACGCATACAAACATATTCTCACGGCTTTTCCTATGGGGCTAGGCAGAAACAACAGAATGACATTTGCTACGATTCTTCCATACTACTTTTGATTCATACACGTTTATACATCTGGTCATACACGCACGCTGGTTACAAGTATGCACCTGAAAATTCCAAGGCACATCACAGGTAAGGTGTATGAGAATGTAATACGTATGTCATAAAACTTAATTCGTTAACGACAAATACTTAGACGACGAGTTCTCGACCTACTTATTTGTTAAAAATCATGATAATTTATTCACATTGTTTCGCAAGGTTGACGAAACATGACCTGTACGTTTTTAAAATTTTCAGAATTATGATGAAATCTGCATCAACATTTTTCTTCTGTAATGTAGAACACCGCAGTTTCAAACATGAAAAGCGACTTAACTTTCTACAATTTACAAAAGGACAAAGACAAAACAAATAATACACAATTCTAGGTCTTATTGGTTTAGGCAATCTCGTCCAGACAGCCTCGAGGAGTTGGAGACAAAACGTGCCATTTTCTCCTGGTAAGTCTTGCCAGACAGAACAATAGCACTAATTGGCACTGTCTGGTCCTAATCCCTACGATTCTGTCCCAAGTAAACAAGAAGGGTAACACTTGGTCACTGTCGAGATATAAGAATTAACTTAGTAGTATTTCAACTAAGAACAAATGATTAGAATCTTTCTTCTGCCATATTTCACAGTATTGTGCGTGTGTTCCAGGTGTTTCCCGCGATTTTGACGATATCGTCAACCCAACCAACTTTAGGACGTCCCTGGTTTCTTTGGCAACCACTCGGTCATTTCCGCGTCTAGCCAGATGTCCTGTCTAGGTGCACTTGAGGCAACAGGTTTCTAGAGTCGGAGCTGTCGTAACGAGACAATAGTTTACCTTTAATGGATATAGTGCAACTTAACAAAACTTTTTTGTACAACCTTATTTGTTACCTGCATTTTATTTCACATAGAGGGCTAGGGCCCCAGTTGTACGAGTAATAAAGTTTCTGTTGGCTTGTTATCACTAAAAAAGCCGCAAAAACCTTTATTCCAATTACGTTAAGGCTACTGATAGACACTTTTCGAAATAAATAACTGTGTTACAACTGTTGTTGGTTTACTGGATATTTTATATCGTGACTTGGTCCTTACATCCAACAGTTGTTCTAAATTCGAACACTGTCCACGAATTACTTATCAACGATGCCGGCGGCATTTTGTCAGGCCGCACAATGGATACCTACGGTATTGTGCGTCGGTGAATGCGAGTTCAGAATGTTGTTACAGGTTGCATACATTGGTTGGATAGTTATCCGGGTAGGTTTAGGTCCAGTGTGCCTGAAGTTAATAAACTTGCGCCGAAATAAATACCCTAAGGTAGACTGGTACTACCCAGTACTAACTGGGTTGTGGAGGTCAGATAGGCAGTCGCTCCATCTATAATACTGGTATTCAGCTGCATCCGGTTGAACTAGAAGCCGATCCCAACACAGTTGGGAAAAGGTTACGCAGATGATGATGAGACTGGTAGAAAATGCCTGAAGCATTTAGTACACGTTTGTATGAAATTTTCACAGTATTTTTTATACTTGTGCATACAGTTTGAATAAAAAAATAAATCCTTAACGCTCTATGGTTTTAATAAACAGATATGCATTGCTCTTATCCAACAAGTCCTCCAGTCCTCATGGCGACCCAAAAACCTTCTTTGTTTAGAGTAAAATCTTTAGGTCGAAAGGAATTTCCACCTAAAGATTTTACTCGAAACGAAGAACAAAAAAGTGTGTCATTCTACTTTATAACTCCAAAATGTATCAATTATTTTAAAAACTTGGCAACTAACAAATATAAATCGCATGCGATAGTTAGCTATAATTTTGTTAACACGTGTTATGATCAAGGCAATTTTTGACCATTTAACGATTGAGAAACAATTTCTTCCAACGACATAAGTATTCCTCCACCAAAGAATGCTCACACTAAATACCTCTACAACTAAAGACAATATTGTCTACAGGCTACTAAGATTTTAGCTCGGCATCTGCAGTAACCATTTGTCATAGTATGACCAATAAACAATACCACATGGCATCTCAACCGAGAACTGTAAGCCAATGTGAAACACTCCGGTGTGTAGCGCCCCAAACTTGAGGCTATGAAGATATTTATTGGCTAACCAACCTGTTTATTATATTTTGGGTTATGTAAAAATAGAATAATAATTAAAATAAGGTCTCTCATTACGCACTTGACGAGTATCGAATCGCTTTTTTGGAACGATTTCACATTTTTGTATCGCGTAAGCGAGCATCTCCCAATCTAACACGTCCTCATAGCGAAGACGGTCAGTCATATACACGCAAAGAAATAATAGCTTGAGAATGTCGTCGTCACCGACACCAGTAAGGAGTACGTATTTAATTGAGTAAAGACAGTTGTTTATACAGGGTATGAAAGGACCGATCACAAACATCAGACTAAGTAACACTGCACCCAAATTAACTTTTGCGTATTTTGGTGCGAAAAATCACGATTTTTCATTGTGCTGATTGCATTGAAATAGTACAGGGGTCATATACTCGTAGGAGAAACCACAGCTTCAAGTAACTTCGCATCTTATAATTTTTGAATAATTAATTACCTCTTTAATTAATGACTTCCTTAATTAATTAGTTAATTATTTACTTCCTTAATCAATTATTTCCTTAATAATAACACAATTATCAATTCCTTTCCTAATAAAATTATCCGAATATCTAATGAACCAAATTACCCACCCGTTCACTTACTCCTAACTTTCAAACAACAAAGTTACAAACAATCGTTCACTTCTAAGAAGTGTTATCGCGAGAACTTAGTTCTCAGCGATCGAACCGATTCTCCTAACTTGAACCTTTGAATTAAAACTCACTTCTAGATAAGAGGAAAATTCGCTTTATATACGAAACTAAGTTCTATAGTTAGTAGAATCGGTTAGTGTTTTAGACCAGCTTTGGTATTCAGATACGCTCGCAAGGGTATTGGGAATAAGTTAGTTTCCATCATCAATAAATTGCAAAACTATTTAGTCCATCAGTTAAAATATTGAAAAATAATGGACACGTATTTATTTGTTTTTGTAAATCAATGAATATTGACAGAGATAAAACACACCAAAACTCTTGAGTGGCTCGTGACGTCAGAAAGCATTAAAATTATACCACGGCGTGACTTATTAAGAATTTTAAAAACGTCGTATCTTCGTCAATTTTGATTTACATAAAAAGAAAAAATACAAGTCAAATATTTTTTGAAAATGGACCTTATTAGATTTTTTCAGATGACAAGCCTATTATTCCACAATCATCATCTGCCTAGCCTTTTCCCAATTAATTTAGGGTTGGCTTCCAGACTCCAGTCTAACCGGATGCAGCTGAATACCAGTATTTTAAACGGAACTTCTGCCTATCTGACCCCCACAACTCTGTTAGTACTGAGTAAAACGATACCTCTTGGTGGGCAGACTTCCGGGCCTGAAACAACTGTCAAACAAACTTGACAAATGACAACGGCTTAACGTGCTTTCTGAGGCATGAAGGCAAGCAACTTGTTATGTTATGAGTGATCACCTATTATATAACACGTTGTCTTGGTCGATTTTCAGGTGAATCCGTGCTTGCCTAAGTTGTTAGGCAAGCAAGGATTAAACTAACAATTGACCCGAGTCTCTGTTATTATAAAGTCACGAACCCCGGGTCATCATCATCATCATCATCGGCCTATTAATGTTCCCACTGCTGGGACAGGCCTCCTCTCTATGAGAGGGAATGGGCTATATAATCCACCACGCGGGCCCAGTGTGGATTGGTAGATGTCACATGTCTTCGAATTTATGGTTCTAGGACATTCCGGTTTCCTCACTATGTTTTCCTTCACCGTTTTGAGAGTAGCGGTGATGTAATAAATTACACAAAGTAATACGCCTGCCTGGGTTCGAACCCACGACTTACTGAACGTAAGTCGGGGCCGCCACCACTGGGCCACCGCTGCTCTCAGTCGGGGCCGCCACCACTGGGCCACCGCTGCTCTCACCCCGGGTACGTAACCAAAAATCCATATTTCATCCATTTTGTCATGAATCGAATAAGATGGAAGTCTTTCGGAGTGGATATTGCCCAGGAGTAGGATGGTATAGGCTGGTAGCAATATTTACCTTCAATCTTGGGCGTGTGCACTTGATCATCAAGACTGCATCAGGGACCATCTGACCGGAGTTCGCGTAGCTGAATTTTGTACCATACGTAAAGGGTGTAAGAAGACCTTTAACAAACATGAAAGGCACTTGTTCTTCCCATCAATGCAACCATTTTTTTTGCTGCAGGCCATACCTGGGAACCTTCTTGTTACCGAGATATTGCGGTTCAAAATTCCAAGGTTTTTTCTCTTTAATACATTTATTAAATGGACGATTTCTTCCACAACCCCCGCACTACTCGATCCATCCACCAGCACAATGTTTTGAGTGCGTTTCATTGAGTTTCACCCAAAAAAAAAAGTAGTTTGCCGGCTATAATTTTTGCGCAGAGTTACTTAGTTTGATGTTTAATGGTTGACGGCTTCGTGATGAGTCTGTTTACAGCCTGTATGTGAGCTTTTTGCCATCAATACGCCAGAAGACAACAGTATGTCCTCAACTAGGGCTAAAGGGCAAACTCCATCGCAATCCCTCCAGCCGTTCAGGCGTAATAAACTAACTAGCAAACTCACTTTCACGTTTATTTTAGTACGTAGTTAGAGTTTTTAGTTCTGTTCCGTTTGTTAGTTGGTCCTCAAATTAATTCATTTTGAATAATTTGACCCTTACATTCCTAGCTTCTATGAAAATTATTTAATACAAAAATACACACACAGAACAGTATGCAGTGAACAGTAGTAGTGTGCAGTGTGTAGTGAACAGTATGCAGTCGGAATTACAGCTGCATTTTGGTTAAGAAAAGGCTTTTATACTATTTATAAAACGGACGCTTCACAAAGCCGTCAAATGAGAATAATCTTTATATCAATCTATTTAACTCTACGCAAAAATTATAACTGGGCCCGACTTTTTCTTGGGGTAAAAATTCAAGTTTTTTTGTAGGTCTCAATGTAACGCACACAAAACTTTGTGATACATTAATTTATAGTACAGGGGTCATGGGGGTATTTACCCTTCTTTGTAGTTTTAGGTGCTATGTTATAATACCTATAACTTTTGGAGCCTTTTTATTGCCTACATCAATTGTTCTAGTACGCTTACTATTATTAAATTCACAAACTAAGCAGACTAAAAACAGATTTAAAAAAAATCCACCTCAAAATCTGACTTTTATTAACAGACATCGCCACCGCACGAATATAATTTGTCTACAAAGATATGCAGTTTCATTTTGAGAATATTACGACTGCAAACTAAACAATTTTACTTGCATTATAACTAAATTATATAAACGCTCGGGACGAATTTAAAGTCTCTCTACTCTACGTGATTTGAAGACCAAAGCTTTGGTCTCTCTTGCTTTACGAAAAACGGTCTCTAATAAATTCAGGGATGCGGTCTTTAAACACGAATAAAATTTGTGTGTTTTTGGGACTTTCATTTTGATTTTAAAAGGGCTGGAATATTCTACTAACGAATCCCTCTCGAATATTCTAACACTGACTTTATTTTTTATCACATGAATTATAAGTATTCATCTGATAAAAAGTATTGGATTATTATTTGGGCCTAGTGTTCTATTAAAGATACCTGATAAAAAAGGTTTGATAAATTGGTCCTTTTATTTAATAACATTGGCAACTCGAAATATTGATTATATGTTCTGAGTAGCAGTAGAAAGTACGTTAAGCTGTTGGTCCCGGCTGTCATTTGTCCATCTTTGACAGTCGTTGCAGGTAGTCAGTGGTCCAAAAATCCTGAAAACCAGTCTTACCAAGTGGTATCGTATTACCCAGTATTTACTGGAATTTGGAGGTCAGAAAGGCAGTCGCTTCATGTAAAATACTGATAATCAGCTGCATCCGGTAAGACTGGAAGCCGACCCGAATATAGTTGGTAAAAGGCTAGGCAGATGATTATTATTATTATTTATTTGCCAGACTACAAAGAGGTCCACTGTGTTAGTAACAATATGACTTAGCCTATGTTAGTACTTAATAACTAAAACAGATTGGGTGCGATTAGTTAGCGCCCACACTAACGGGATGTCTGCCCGGGCGGCTATCGATTGCAGGATAGTTTTGGGACTGCAACGCAGTCTGTGGAGCAGCGAGGTTGATTTCTTACGCCACAACGCATCAAAACTTTCAGTGCGTGCCTCAGCAAACATTGCAGAGGCACTACAGAAGCGTGACAGTCGCAGCAATACCCTGAACGCATTATTATACTGGATACGCAGAGCATTATAAGCTTTTTGGGTATATGTGAACCACAGGGCTCCCGAGTACAGCGATGTGCAGTATGCCTTGAAAAGGACTATTTTAATTGCAGCTGTACATCGAGAGAACCGGCGTGCCAACATATTCGCCCTTACTGACAATGCTCTGCGTTCCCTCTCTAAATCCAGATCATCCCTCAGGTCATCCGTCACCAGGTGGCCCAGATATTTAAATTTGTATACCCTGTTATTTAAATTTTTATCTAGATGATGATGATGTGTTTTCAGTAGCAGCCACGGAGCTTGGATTTGTGCCCGGTTAATGGCAATAATGTAATATTAAATGGTAGGTGGTGGTTAATGGTCATTGTATTTTTATCTAGTTATATTTGTCTTGAATTGACAAAGAATTGCCAAACTTAAGTGGCAGTGGGCAGGGCACATTGCTCGCAGAACGGATGGCCGATGGGGCCGAAAAGTTTTGGAGTGGCGACCGCGAACTGGAAGACGAGTCGCACGGGACCGGTCAATGTGGTGACACTTGGGGGAGGCCTATGACGTCATTCGGCTGAAATGATGATGATGATATTTGTGTTGTTTGTTTGTATTTGCATATGATTATTTGATTTCCAAATGTATTTATGAACTTATTGGATCGCTGTGTCTGATGCAAATAAATTAATTAAATTGTTAATTAATAAGGTCACCCCTATTACAATCGACTTAAACATAACTGGCGCAATGTAGATGTACTTTTACGTGCGCCCCTGCCTTTAACAGGCATGTTGTTATAAATAAAGCTGGAGCACGTATTTTATAAATGTATGATTGTACATTTTCTTGATGTACGTTGTTATTACATCCATCCATATTACTTTATATTATTAAAAAGTTATTTTGTCTGTATATCTCTGACGGGCTGTCTATCTGTCTGTATCCTTATCACTCCAGAAAGGTGGCACATGACCTGAGTAGCTTGGGATAAAAGATACGCGAGCATAACCTAGTTTTCAATAACCAACAGAAAATCAACATATTCTAATTCTGTGCAACTAAAGAAAAAAACAAGCAAAATAGCATGTACTGATGTAAAACCACAATTTACACATTCACCGGTGCAAATAAACGCAAAGTCCTACTGCAAACTTAAATTTAAACTGTATCTCAGAATACGATTTTTCAGGCCGATCGCCCACGGTGATTTTGCAGAGCGATACTAAACGATGACGCCCTACACCGTTAGCTCTCGACAGCAATTACTATAGTTAGCCATCAAATGCAGTCGCTGTGGTTGGTTGGTTAGATGCCATCATCATTACTTTCGCCCACGTCATCACGATTCTATAGCGCTACTAATACAATGATGTCACGTTTCAGCCACGATGCGAACGCGATCAAAGAAGTACCGGTTAATGGTACATGGCAAAATGGACTCGGTCATGCGTTTACATCGAAGTAGCGTTGATTAGAGCTTCCATCGCTTCTCTCGCGTTGCATTCGGGTTGATGACAAAAAAAAACTAATTAGTACGTCAAACAGATTTCGAAAAAACATTGGAGACATTTTTCTTTTTTTTTCACGTAAATAAAAAATCAAGACGATAGAAACAGTGCGTAGAAAACACGTGTGACGTCACATTTAGTACATTCTTTACTGGAAAGCGACGTCACAAGTACTGATGATATTTCTCGAGTAATATCTGCGTCAATTTGTATCAATTTGATAAAAACAAAAAATTATTACTCAATATTTTTTGATAATCTAACTGACGAAAAATATATATTTTTTGTCATGAATGCGCGTGATAGCACCGTATCTCAACAAAGTATAGCCGTGAGCGAAGGCCCAAAAATGCTGCAACCGCATTTGAAATGTACCGCTAAAATGTTGCATTTCACGCTTTGTTAAACGCTTGAGGGAAACAAAATAATCGCTTTACAACTACGCTTCGGTACAAACTAGTGGTATCAGATAAAAAGGACACCATTGATGGAAGTTCTTTATTGTTTTATGCAAGTTTTGTTTCTGAAAAATCCTTTTTATTTATTATGTGGTCTTGGTCACGGAAACATTTGTCTGGAATGTTCTTTGCAAGTGGTTATTTCTCTTTACTTGGTTTGTCTAGTTACTGTTTACATATTCGCAACATTTTATATTATTTACGGTACCTACTGTATGTACAACATATTTAATTAAGTTGGAGTATATTATTTTATCTCAATGAAACTTTCACGGTTTAAATAAGTTATCAGTCAAGCCATTTATTTCAATTTCTTTTATTTTATACTCGAGTCAATCGTGCGGACGTTAAGCCGTGCTTGCCTAGGTTGGTCTGTGGATGGGTGAACATCCTCACATACCGAGTTTCCTCCATGCCTCGGAAAGCACGTTAAGCTGTTGGTCCCGGTTGTCATTTGTACATCGTTAACCGTCGTTACAGGTAGTCAGTGGCCCAAAAAGTCTGACAACCAGTCTTACCAAGGGTATCGTATTTTCCAGTATTAACTAGGTTGTGGAGGTCAGATAGGCAGTCGCTCCATGTAAAATACTGGTATTTAGCTGCATCCGGTTAGACGGGAAGCCGACCCCAACATAGTTTGGAAAAGGCTAGGCAGAAGATGATGATTCGAGTGAATCCGCTATCTTTAATGCACTCCTTGTGTTCCACCCTAGTTCACATCAGGGAGTTGCAGCCAAAAGCAACCTTAATTCGTGAGAATAAAACCTATAAAAAGCACGTTTTGATCGTGTGAATCCACATAATTATACATTTTTAACAATACCTAACTTTTTTTAAGCTTTCACGGTTTATAACTAAACTTAAAATGTCCCTTGGGTGTGAGAGACATGGCGCTTTGAAACAGCGTCGAAATATCGGAAGTTCAAAAAACCGACTTAAAAAAAAAAACAAAAAAGTGAAAAATAACTTTAGCTTCTGAAGTCGGACTTTTGTTTGATTGATTTAATTTTTTTGTCACCGACTTCAGAAGCTAAAGTTATTTTTCACTTTTTTTGTTTTTTTTTTTTTGAAGTCGGTTTTATTTTTTGCAAAAACGTTTTTTACTTTTCACTTTTTAGTGGTTTACTTATGCTTGGTACACATGGAAAGTGCATACCGTTACAATTACATCAAGCCCAAACACGACTAGGGTACATTGTCTCATTATTGAGTTCCGTGACTCTTGGCTTCATCATCAGATGTGATGGTAGAATGGTTCTTATCAAACGCAAATGCTTCACTTGTTGTAGAAAATACCAAAATCGTTGTACGTTATCCTATAAAATTTGAAGAGTTCCCTCGATTTCGCCGACATTCCATCATCAAATCCCGATTTGGTTACTATGGGACCACTTGGGAAGGATACTCTTTCCAACGAAAAAAGAATTTTTCAAATCGGTTGGCAAGCGACGGAGTTATGCGCGAACAAACATAAAAAAAAAATAGAAACATCCGAATTGAGAACCTCCTCCTTTTTTAGAAGTCGGTTAAAAACTAAACAACATTTTGAACATTTGTTCAAAACCCTCAAACTCATGGCTAATCCTGTTTCCCTATAATTAATAAAAACCTTTTGTTTTAAAACTTCGTCCTTCCCTCGAAATTTGTTTAAAAATCCCCCGTATTTTGGATTACACGATTAATCCGGTATGCCCAACCTTTTAGAAAAATAAACAAACCAGTTTTCGACAAAATCTTTGAAAAGACCGCTTTGGTTTACTAATTGGCAAGGTTGCAAGTGTGACTGAGCGTGGTATCTGGAATTTATATCTGATGGGATAGGGGTCGAGCCTATTGCCATCAACCGGGCGCAAATCCAGACTCTAGAAATGTTATTGAAAATATTCTGATGTAAAAACCTAATAGTAATCTCGATCTAAATCAACAAAGCAGTCAAAATTTTATTCCAATGTGTGAAAAATCTTTTAGGGTTTTCCACTTAAGTTCCTGAGCGTGAGTGATTCGTCGTCTAGTTTTGTGGCCAGTTTATGTTATTCGGTTTACTTTTTAAAGATAAGTCTTAACATCTTTGTTTATTCCATCGGGAGTACGGGTGTGGTGCGGGTGCAAAAAACATTTAAAAATGTTACAGCGCTGATATTCTGATCGGGCCCAAGCGATGTCCCGGTGATATTTTTAAGCATCTAAATTTTAATATAACCTACATTACAGAGATTGAGGTCCTGCGTGACAGTTTTATCACCTAGCCCTTTATATTCACATACTCAATCCATCATTGCTTTGGTTTTCGTTTACTTTTATCCACATAGATACTCAAACTTACCCCAACTCATCCAACTGGCCAAAGCGTGACAACCTATTTCCGCAAGTAATTTTCTCGGTCACCGGTTGCAGAAATACGAGTTAAATTAATTAACAGAATTAAATCTCGCACACTCGGAAAATTAATCCTACATCTGGTACAGTCACGTAGTACGTTTTAACATACTGTAAGTACAGGCAAGCACTCCATCGTTTTGTTTTAAAAAGTTTCTTACTTATTTGCTAGATTTTTGTTCGAATTTCCTAGAATTTGGTATTGTATTTAATTAGTCACTAAGCTTATGCAGCGGTGGCCCAGTCCAGTGGCGGCACCGACTTACGTTCAGTAAGTCGTGGGTTCGAACCCAGGCAGGCGCATTACTTTGTGTAATTTATTACATCACCGCTGCTCTCAAAACGGTGAAGGAAAACATCGTGAGGAAACCGGCATGTCCTAGAACCATAAATTCGAAGACATGTGACATCTACCAATCCGCACTGGGCCCGCGTGGTAGATTATATAGCCCATTCCGTCTCATGGAGAGGAGGCCTGTCCCAGCAGTGGGAACATTAAAGGCTGATGATGATGATGATGATGATGAAGCTTATGAGCTGTTATAAATACTTACGGCGAAGTTACCGTCATCCAACATCATCCTGTTTGCAGTCTGTACCACTACCACCTTATATTAATATAAGGCATGAGGTCCAAAGAAAAGAAGGATGTATTGTGTGAGGAACGTTATGAAAGAGAAAGGAGTAGATAATGCCGTCACGTTTGACAGGAGAAAATGGAAGACGAAGAATTTTTTAGCCGTCGGTAGACTGGAAAAGGGCCTACCCTTGCCCCATTCTACCTGAGGACGGCGCAGAACTTTGTTTATTAGGTTTATTCAAATCTCCTTACACGACTTACCAAACTCGTTTTAGGACCCATCTACGGCCTCGGGTGATGCATCTTGCATCAAGCGCGTTTGCTATTTATTTCTGTCCATCGCTCTGCAAGTCACGTCTCATCATGTTTTCATGTTTTCTCAGTATAATCTGTCGTATCGCTTTAGTTAGTGGCAGTAACGCGTAACACCACAGCTAACAGCTCAACCTAATCCATTACTCGACCAGAACATCATTCACTAGTCAAGACAAATCAAATTATGACCTCCAAAATATGGCGTTAGAGTTCCCACTGTCGTAATGAACTTTGACTCGATGATTTGTCTATGTCAAGTCAATGAAAGGAAACATTTTTCATAGGAGTTATTAGAGAAAGAGGTAATAGGTGTAGCTTATAGCTGTTAGAACCTAGTATTGATTGGTTTATGTTGAATTTGTATGAGTGTTCCATTAGGGGTTCGGTTTTAAAATGTTCGGCATAATTTTCGTTTTGAAAGAATGGTTCCGCTTCAGGTAAGGAAGCGATAGTTATACACAATTCCTCCTATAAGTTAGGTCACTTTCATTGTTTATTTGCTGGCAGTAAAGATCGCAACCTTCATTTATTAAAATTCTTAACTTTGAAATCCAAAAGTAAGCCTAACTTCAAGTCTTGAATCGTCATCGATCGTCTTCAACATATTTTCTAATGAAAAACGACACATGGTTCATTTGTTGTTTCGTACGAAGAGATATTAGGGAAAGGGCAATGACCGAAATTGTGATCTTAACTAGCAGCAACTAAGGTCCATGTTCACCGAAAAGATAACAGTCTGATTATCTAAAAACAGCTGTCACTGTGACATGTTCCCATACAAAAATGTGAATCTTACAATGGACGATTTTCGTAATAACTTCATAATTATCATTAGTCAAAATTCAAAAACGGTTTATATTATTAGATTTTCAAAGCATACGAGTATACACAATTTTCTTGAAGACACGCTGTTGATAGCACCAAAAATTATTGCGTTCTATTATAGATTCAAACATTGTCTTTTTGCGAAATTAAGAAAGTAATATCCCAATTATCGGACACACGAGATATGTTTTTTAGGTGAAACTAGGATACCCATACCCAACAGGAAATACCGACGGCCCGTTTCACAAACAACCTGTATAAAGTGCTAACCTTGAATCGCCCTTTAGATATATAGGGTTTCAGGTCCTTCAACATTTTATTTACCAACATTTCATCAATGTAACTTGATCTAGCCTTTCAAAAAACTCAACGAAAAGAGACGAGCCAACACTGACAAGTGACAGACTGACAGGCTTTTACTTTCGACCCAGTTTCGTGTATCACTTTACAAAAACACGGCCTGAATAAGCTTAAAAACTCTTTTTAGCTGGATTTGTATATGTTTCATTTCTGTGACTCGTTTGAATCACGCGGTTTGAATTTGGAGGACCATAAATGGCGGTGTGTGTAGGTTAGACAAATAAAATAGCTTAGGTACAGCTTTTTCTCTATTTAGTTGATCCTTTTTCTTTTGGGCCCTATCAAAATATCAGCACTGCTGTGATATTTTTAAGTGTTACAGCACCATGCTGAGATAGGGGTCTTCTGGCCTCGTACATGACCGGTTTAGTTTAATGTATGTCTTTTCTTGAACAGTCACGCAGTGAGTGCCAGAAGACAGGTGTCAAGGTCATTGCCAAGTGTAAAATATGCACTTTTAACAACACTAGTTGACTCGCCAACGCGCCACCGCACAGGCCAACAGTCTGACAACGAACGGCCCCACCACTCGGACCGGTACTTAAAACCGAGCGACGAGCGCGTTCGAGGCAAAGTCACAATACTGTTATCGGTTCGTAGTATGATATCTAAATACACTACACCAAGGGAGGCCTAGAAAACACAGAGAGAAGAATGGAAGGCTATGATGGGAGGCTTTTGGCAGGCTGTGGGACATATTATAGGTTAAAGAAAAAAAATGTCTTGTTTACGTTTCTTCCTTCCTTCTTTCTCTCCCTCACGACGGCAAGATTATGAAATTACGTATTGAGAAGATTTCTCAACAAAATATTGTTATAGGCACTAATCCTACCGCTAGATTATAAGCGAGAGGCAAAAATAGAGCTAGCGACTGAACACGAGTTGTTTGTTTGGCAAAGTTCTCGCCCGGCGCAGTGTGGCATGGCAGCGGCAGCGATGTGAACACTACAAATATACCTAGATAACGCAAATATCACGATCCGTATGAAAACCTGCAAGTGTGTCATTTATTGACTACCTACTATGACGTCATCATCATCATTTCAGCCGCAAGACGTCCCCTGCTGGACATAGGCCTCCCGCAAGTGTCGCCACATTGACCGGTTCCGAGGGACTCGCATCCAGAGGATTCCTGCTAACTTCATAAAGTCATCGGTCTACCAAGAGGGAGACCTTCCAACGCAACGTCTTCCGGCTATGACGTCATTTTTAGCATTAATTAGTTTCTGTACAAACAAGTTACAATACAAAATAGATTACGTTTTTGTTATTTAAATGTCTGCAATAAAGTTCACGAATTGTAATGTTATTGTTTTAAAGACTCAAACAAAACTGGCAAAATGTGGGTGTACTATTATTATTCAGCTGAAATAATGACGTTTATGATGAATCCAATAGACTCAATTTGCCAGTGTGGGAAGTAAGATACGATAAAGTGGTTATAAATAAATATCCTGACACGTGTAAGTAGGTAAGGCTAACTTCGGAACCATCTGTAAAGTATTCCAAAAATTTCGTAGATTATTAATATCCGGCCTGTCCTTAATTATGTCCTTTTTATATTCTTTGTCCTTTAAAATTATAATTATATCGTCGTCGACCCGTTGCCTTTATAAACATTGTATTTGTGACAAAAAAAGACATATTTTTAAATCGATACTGTCATAGCAACTTGTCCTCTGTGGTTTATTAATAGGTATTGTTTTAATATAATAGATTGTTATGTTTTCAAACAGAGAAATAAAACAACGTCCTTCAACACGATTGACATGGTAAGGTTTTTGGTAGTCGTCAATTCGTTCTGTTGTTATCTACCGTCGCTATCGCAGATAAAAATAACCTTTTTAAAACCTTAGACCCCGAAATCAAAAGGCAAGCTGACTCTTAAGAAACAATCACAGCTTTTAGACTTGTATGAAAGTACCGCAACTAGACATTTTCAATTTAAAAGTATTCGCAGATGCATTGTTATCATCATTTTTGGGTTGTACGGTTTAAACTGCAAATTATATCCACCTCCAAAATCAAATATGTACAAAAGATTATATTGTATTATATAACGGGCTAGTGTGAGCCATTCCAAATCGCGTATCTTTCGTATAGTGGGAAAATTATTCAGTTCACCGCTACAAAACACAAAAACAATAATAACAGACAGATACTAAAATTAATAATTAAAGTAACGGTCAAAGGAAATGAAACAATAGACAGATATTAAAACGAGTAAAGGGACAGGGTTTTAAATTGTTTCGTCCGTCATTACCGGAACAAAGTTAGCCCTAATTAACTCTTCAGTCGAACCCTTCCTGTCCCTAATGCTAATTATATTAACTGATATGTGGGCTTATGTATAGGAGCTTTAGTTGATGTGAGGAAAATACACTTCTTCTTCTTAGCTTGTCGATGGCCACTGATTATTATAAAAATATGTTTGGCCCAAAATTCAGTTATGCAAACTCCGCTCACTGATGCAGTGATAAGATTGGAACATATACTGAATAGATACATTAAGGCGACTACATGAGCTAAATTAGCAACTCTATTTGTGGTGGTACAACCTTTGTCTGAAATCCTGTTTGAATAAAGTTCTAATCAGCTTGCACTACAAAGTGGTTGTTACGTCAGTCACTGCGGGCCGAATAGTGCGAAATGTGTGGTTTCGATCGATTTTCAAAAAATCTATGGATTGGACTAAAAAAATAAAACATTGTGATGCTTTTGTTGCTTGTAAAAATAATTCTATTATTTGCCAAATCACACAAACAAAAATCAAGTCTTTCCTCATAATAATATTAGTATAATATACGTACCCTTGTCCAATGTTACTTGTGGTCGGAGCAACACAGTATTTTTTGTCATACCCTCACGTAAATCGTCACGCTATCATAAAATACTCCTTTTGCCTTCATAATATAATTCCTCACACAGTCCATACATCTTTTGTGGTCCCGGCTGTCGTTGGTCCATCTTTGGCAGTCGTTATAGATAGTCAGCGGCTCAAAAAGTCTGACAACCAGTCTTACCAAGTGGTATCGTATTACCCAGTATTAACTGTGTTGAGGAGGTCAGATAGGCAGTCGCTCCATGTAAAATACTGGTATTCAGCTGCATCCGGTTAGACTGGAAGCCGATCCTAACATAATTGGGAGAGGCTAGGCAGATAATGATGTGTCTCTCGAAGATCTACGTTCATAATGGTTATTGAGTGTCAAAATCGAACATCGTTGGGTCGGTGTACTAATCAGCCTAGCCTTTACCCAAATATGTTGCAGTAGACTTCCAGTCTAAACGGATGGACCGGACCGGCAGTACAAGTACGTAGGAATCGATAGGACTCGATAAGATAAATTTGACAGTCATTCTCGATAAAATGACATTTTTGACTCCATAAAAACTCATTTTATCGAGAATATCTGTCAAATTTATCTTATGGAGTCCTATCGATTCCTACGTTTTTTTTTTTTTTTGTTTTTTTTTGTTAAGGCATCTCGCAGTTCAGTCTAGGAAGACTGGCTTCTGCTTAACCGGGCAAGTCCTGCCAGGGCAAAAATGACTAAAAACTAAGCGACAGCGCTCTAAGGGCACCCCCTGTGGGGTACGGACCTCGGCTTAGGGCGTCGCTGGGGGCACAAAGGGACAGGCTGGATCTGGTTGTAATTATTTAGGGACTGTTTTATTACTACAGGCTCAGCATCGCGGGCTGGCTCGAGCAAGGGTCGGGGAGGGATTGAACTGGAATTACGCGCCGGACCTCTGCGGAGAGGTCGGAATGTTTTTGGTCTGTATTTGTACATTCTACGAACTGTACTGGTATCTTTCCTACTCTCTTGCAAGATAGTGATCGGATCGTAAACGATTCCTACGTACTTGTACTGCGGATAATATATAAAAACACAAAAAGTGAAGAACTGAATGTCTCGATGATTCAGTTTTGTTTCATGTTGCGAGTAAGTTTTGCCAATAGTAGCACTTTGTCAGCGAAAATTTTATAGCTCGGCTAATTTGCATGATATCAAAATGATTTATAACCTATGTTACTCAGTATTTTTTTAAATCGGTTGAGCGGTTCTTTAGATAAATCGTTACAAACAAACAAACAAAACACCAAAAAGTTTACTCTTTAAAATATTAGTTTAGACTAACCCATGAACATATTGTCATTCATGCATACTTTATGTTATTTATAAACCAATTTTGTTGCTGAAACCATTCATTCAAATTAATATTTACTAACTTTACACCACCGCTATCAATTAAAATATTGCATTAATTTTTGAGCATCCGTTAATAAATTATATCTAATGACAGCATTGTTGTCGGCGGCGGCTTTTACTTAAATAAATATGCACTTTAGTTCAGATTGATTTATGATGAAAATTTTCATTAAATGGTAATGTCAGCAGAATAAAAGGAATTTTGTGCCAAAATTCGAATTAAAAGGCGTGTTTTTCTCTTGGCACGATTAATGTTTGTCATAACTAACTGTTTTGCTTTGCTTTATTTGAAATATCTGAAAGAATTAACTTTACATTCGGTGAACAATATTAGTCATCTATACTAATATTACAGAGAGGAAAGATAGTGTGTATGAATTATTTTTTTTTATGTAACGAATAAGCTTTAAAACTACTAGCGATTTAAAAGAAATCTTATTTATTTGCCACTGAGAAATTCTTGATGGAAAAACCCAGTAATACTTGCCCGACCTTCGAATCGAACCCCGGACAAACAAGGCAGTTTTTGACAAAGATACTAAGATTTTCTTATCCCTTCCACAAAAACAATTCCAAACGACAACTTCACGACGTCAATCGCAGTTAATTAACAAAAGTCTTTTACAACACTAAAATAAAGGTTACTAAATAATAAAGAAACAGGAATTTGGGTCAGAGCGTGTTCCGGTCATCGGAAAAGCTAATTTATTTTGGTTAAATCACATTATTCGCACACAATTAATCACTGTGAGCATGTTAACACGGAAACGTTTGTTTTGGCGTAAAGGAAAGCGCCATTTGCATTGTGAGGAGCCCAAAATTAACATGCAGTCCGTGGGGAGATAAATTGGGAATAGTTTTATGCTGCTTTTAATGTCCGTTACTTTGATTCAATACATTAAGGTATTCAGGTAAAGCACGACTCTATTAGAGGATGTCTGTAAGTTGAGCCAGTTACAGAAAAAAATTAAGAGACTCGACTGTCTTGTATGAGGGACCACTCGCATATTACTAAAACGGTGATGAATTTAAATTAATCTTGATGGATGGAGAGGGAAATAAAGAAAAAGGATGGTTTATTTGAGGAATTATATAAAAAAAGGAGTTAATTATAGCATGGTGACTCACTTCCGCCTAACATTCGAGATTCCAAAACTTTATTTCCCTTTAAAAAACAAGTCAAAGAGCATTACCTCTCTTCTATACAGTAATATTCTACATATATAATATGTCTGTATATTATAGGTAAAAATTTACTATAGTAGTTGATTTTGTTTTGGATAATATGTGTATGTATTTGTGTGTAATATGTTTATTCTAAATAGTCATAGTTTTGTTTTAAGTTTTAATTTAATTTTTCTTGTTTCACTTTTCTACACACTGTCTACATTTCTTATCAGACTTTCCTCTCGCAGGTCTGCTGGAAGAAATTTATTTTAAAATAAGCAGTACCTTTGTGCGCTTCTATGTTAATATGTTGTCCTTTTAAGTATTTTGTGTTTACATAAATAAATAAATAAATGGTGGTTGACAGAGAAGAATGGTAGACAAAAACCGATTGCGTCGACCCAAAATAACACTAATAAGGTAGGAAGATGATTACCTTGATTCTTTCCATTTATAGAGTGTATATTTGGAGTCCAGATTTGTGCCTCATTGATGGCAGTATGCTCGCCTCAATTTGTATGAGTCTTAAACATAATTGATGCAGTGTGTGTGTACCATGAGGCACATACAAGCCTGCCTCCTTAAAGCCAGAATCAACAGTGCCAACCACCAGAAAATCATCATCATCATTCAACAACCAAACTAAGCTGGGAGATACAGCACAGACTCCAGTCCAACGTACATGGACGCGGGATTAAAACTAAATTGGAACCTAAATAGAAAAATGTAAGCCCGACTTGGTTCAGGAGGGTTCCCACTGGTTATATCTAAATGAACAGAGCTGGACAATGTTTACTTGATACGTATTGCCTTATGTTTAGATTGCCATTTCATCATCATCATCATTATTCCAACCGAAAGACGTCGACTGCTGGACATAGGCCTCCCCCAAGTGTCGCCACATTGATCGGTCCCGTGTGACTCGCATTCAGTGGATTCCCGCAACCTTCACTAGGTCATCGGGTCACCCAGTGGGATGTCTTCCAAAGCAACGTCTTACTAACACGGTTCACCAGAAAATCGAGACGGTAAACCTCGATATAGTCCCAGAGAAACCCTATAGCTGTCTTAGATCCTGCAAAGAAATTAATCGGAAAATAATACCCGAGGAGTGAGGACCATGAGGTACATCTCAATCTAACCTTTTGGGACTCACAAGCATGATAAGGAATAGGATAATAAGGAATATACCATTCAATAGTATAGTAGTGTCTTGGTTTTCCAAGTAAATCACTTAACCCAATTGCGATTGTATTTGTACTTGAATCAACGACAACAAACTTGATCTATAATATCATTACTTAAGAGTCCTTGAACCCGTGAACAGTATACTGTATTGATAGAAATATTACACTAAACTTATCCTATTTATATCTCCGGTTACAGTTCGGAATATAACTTAATCAATTAAGTTCACGGTTCTTGGTACAATCGCTTTTATGTACCGCAGTTTATTTAAGTGGCAGTTTCTTGGAAAATATTTTTTCCGAGAAGTTTTTCTAACTTATATTTCTACTGCTAACTTTAGTTTTTGAAGTGAAAACTTCTTTAGATGCGTTGAGCACTTTTTGGGTGAACAAAAATCATTGAACTTGCGTCAACGTCACAGAACGCTTACGTAGAACAGTTAGTCAAAATCAACCTTACACAATTAAGGTAAAGTTTTCTTTGGATTACGTTGTTATTTCTTCTATCGGCAGTCACCAAACTTTTTTGTGACGTATGTACAAACTGCTGCTGGCTGGTTTATCTTTTCATCACTGCGTAACTTATGAGCAGTGGCTCGGAGGCGACTGGTATGAACTACTTGCCTACAGTAAACAGTATGAAGAGTGCCTTGCAAGCCATCAGGAATCGGATTCTTAGGTGCCTTCGCCCCTGCCCGGTAGATGCCTTGCTTCACTTCGAATATTTGATTTTTGAATTTTAATTGATTTAATTTATCTCAATATGGTGAAGGGAAACAACGCGAGAAAACTGCCATGTCCTTGAATCAAGAATTCGAAGATACGTGACCATCCACAAATCTGGCACTAGCCTCATGGTGTGGTGGATTGAGCTATGTGAAAATTGTAGGCTGATCATGTATAATTATGGGTTCACTAATGTATCACCAAAACTCCATTGATAAATTTTCATTTTACAACCAACGTTTCGTATACTATTTAATATATAATAATGTTTAATAAATAGTATACGAAACGTTGGTTGTAAAATGAAAATTTATCAATGGAGTTTTAGTGATACATTAGTGAACCCATAATTAATATTTGTCAAATACATCTTTTATCATTTGCATCAGATGATATTTATTCATGAATACATTTTTAATTTCTTATTTAGATACATTTGTATGATTTATCCAAATGTCTGCGACGATAAGCTCGCGTGTGACCGCCGGAGCCCCGCAGCGCTGAGGCCGTGACAGAAACCATGCCTGCTGCATGTTGCATACTGCATGCTCGCTGCATGCTTGCTGGACGCGTGCCACTTGCTGCATGCTTTCTGCTCTGCATGCTTGCTGATTGCATGCTGCTTGCTTGCTGCATGCATGCTATTTGCTTGCTGCATGCTTGCTGCTTGCTTGCTGCATGCATGAAGTATGCATGTTTGCATGTTATGAAAAAACTATGCATTTCCTTAACTTTTTCTTAAAGAGGAGTAATAAAAAAATACTAGCTTTTAAATTATTTTGTTGAAACGTTATTTATCCAAATGTTTCGAAGTAAAAAATGAAAAATGTATAAATGCATAAATATCATCTGATGCATTTTATAAAAGAGGTATTTGCCATTAATTGGCAAATACCTCTTTTTTAAAATGCATCAAATGTTTGTATAACGAATATTTTTAAAATAAAACATTTACGGAATAAGTTGTTTGCGAAATAAATAGTATACGAAACGTTGGTTGTAAAATGAAAATTTGTCAATGGACTTTTGGTAAAACATTAGTGAACCCTTTCTTTCGAACGTAGTGTTATGAGATAAAACGAAAAAATAATGAATTGTTAGTCAAATAATACGTTATTAAATAAAAGTTTACTGGATAATTACGAGTATTTTATGAAGTGAATTATTTGTTAAATTCGTTGTTGTATAATGTTGAAATGACAAATAATGTGTTTGCTAATCGTTGCTTTTCAAGTAAAAGTTTGTGAATGAATGTTTGGTGAACTGACTGGTCACCATAATTATGTACGTGTTACCAGCCAAACTGGTTTACTGGTTTATCGGGCCAGGATACACTAACACAAATAAAACTGGGACTCAATCGCTTTGTATAACAAATCAATATGGTCCAAGCTTTGCTTAAGTACAATAAAAATAAAAGTTTAACCGAGTTATCGGAACAAGACGATCATATAAACAGCTCGATTTCTAGTTAATATATATGTACCATGCACCGCGTACCGTCCGCCTCAACTTCTAATTGAAAAGCAAGTTTAAAGTTTATTTACTCGTCTCCGCAAGTCTCCGCATCGTTGATAATCCTTTGGGTTTCTGTGATTAAAATAGGTATTGATATAAAAATAAAACTATTTTTTTTTTTACAAAAACCTGTGATAAATTAATGTCGCATTGTCATTGTCATTGAACCAAAAAAACAATAGGGTGAATACGAGTATTTACAGAGTTGAAAACCCGTATCTATAGGCAAGTCAAAGTGATTTCTTGACTAAAATTAATTACTTAAGATACGAATTTTACACGGTAGTTTAGCAATTGCTTAAAGTTAGAACTGTCAAAACTTTTCATTCTTCGCTTTGCTTTCATACTTTCATAAAAATGCATAAAAATGGTTGCATAAGTAAGTACTTTGATTTTTATAGTAATCGACTATAGGTACAAGTATTAATATTAACAGGTATCGTAGTAGCAATAAAACAGTTTTTAACTTTTCATTAAACATCGTATGTACATACAGCACAGCATGTGCACGAAATCACAAAATGTGGTATAATTTACCAATTCTTAAAATAAACGGTTGTTATTTTATGAAAGATAGAAAAAATTACATTTACTACACAGGATAAAAAATATAAAGTAAAATGGTGAAATTATCAGTACAACTAAAAATAAAAATTAAATATAGAGAAAAAAATTAAAAAGAATCGAAATGAAACACAAACGTTGTACCTTACGAATGCCTACAACAGACATTTCAACAAGAAATCAACTTGGTTTTCTTCCGCACTTTTTTTGTTGTTCTGCCTTTAGTTTTGTGATTATGTCCCATGAGACGAGGCTGAGATAAGTACTAAAAGTAACTTTTATTAGACTGGTACAAGCAAAAAGTGGTCTGTGTATACGTAAATAAAATATATACTATTGTTAGGAAGAAATGAGCTTGTACGTAGCACAAGTCAGTGACTTTTATGGAAAGAAGTGACAGATAACTTGCAATGGTCTCTGGTCGCGAGAGACTCGTTGGGAATATCGCTCAAAGGGCTGTAAGATTTATATTTTCTTATTTTGTGTACTTACTCGCTATTTTTCTAAACAATTACGAACTGAATTCGTTATGATTTGTGGCGGTTATGGATAGTTCCAGCAATTGATATTTTGTTACAAGTTAGAATAAACGGTTGTATTCATTACTTTATGTACCTCGTTGTTCTATTTTAAACATCTTCACTTCTGTATGCTAAATCTATATACAAAAAGCGGCCAAGAGCGTGTCGGGCCACGCTCACTGTAGGGTTCCGTAGCTTCCCAGACCATTAAAAATACCAACATTTTTCGTCAGCAAAAATAACTTTGTTTTTCATAGTATTTGTATGAAAAACAAAGTTATCATTTGCGTTTTTTTGAAAAAGTGCTATATAACTCAAAAACTATTCAACTCATCAAGTTGAAAATAATTTTCCTAGAAAGTTCATATAAAGGTCTACTTCTGTGATTTTTTTCATATTTTTTAAACTTATGGTTCAAAAGTTAGAGGGGGGGGGGACACATTGTTTTTGACTTTCGGAGCGATTATTTCCTAAAATATTAATATTATCAAAAAATGATTTTAGAAAACCCCTATTCATTTTTAAATACCTATCCAACAATATATCACACGTCAGGGTCAAAATTAAAAAAAAAATCGCTCCCCACTTTACGTCTGGGGGAGGTACCCTAATAAAAATGTTTTTTTAAATTTTTATTTTTGCACTTTGTCGGCATGATTGATATACATATTGGTACCAAATTTCAGCTTTCTGGTGCTAACGGTCACTGAGATTATCCGCGGACAGACAGACAGACAGACAGACAGACAGACATGGCGAAACTATAAGGGTTCCGTTTTTTGCCATTTGGCTACGGAACCCTAAAAAGCCTAGATTTGAGCGATCATCCTACAGAGTTACTAACAGGTAAAATACTTGCAAAATGTTTATCCCGTAATTTCGAGAGATTACGATTGGTAAGAACACCGATCCATTTTTGAGACCTCAGGAACGAGATATAAGGCGGTCGGAATATGGTCCATTTTTTGTGGGATTACGTTTATATATGCGGCGTAGGTGGAATGAATGTATGACCACAGATATTATAATACTTCGGTATGACGTTTTTTTAGGACATTTTTCATTCAGTCGTGGATAAAATGTTTCGATGGTCAAATCAGTGTGGCATTTTCAAATGAATAATTATGTGGGTCATAATGTTATAATCAAAATCAAAGCATTTATTTCGAGTACCTTACCTATCTTTTTTACCCAACTTCTAAAAAAGGAGGAGGTTCTCAATTCGGATATTTTGTTTTTTAAAGACCAAATAACGGTATAGGGTATCTTAGCCATAAAACTACCCTCACCACTTCACACATCCTCATTTAAACTCCGCCGTTGCTCACTTCTCATGCACTTTGTTAGACAGCGGTTTTGATGTAACAAGTAAAACAAACTGAACTTAGAAACTAAACTATGAAGTTTGTCTCGGACTTGAACTCGCTAGGATTAGAAAGTTAGGTAGGAGGATATAATCTATGTAGGGTAAAACGGCTAATGGTTGGACCAACTTTGTTTTGTAAAGTAATAGACACACACACACGACTATGTACTTAAATGGTTTGGCTGATTATTAAGCTTCCTTCTATTTTAGGATGCAAAATCAAATACAAAGTCGTGACCAGAGGGCTGCCCTGTTTTTTGCTAAATCTTGCTTTCAGTCTTTTGATACTTCTCCGCATTGACAGTGTACGCGTAACAGCCGTTCAGATAAATCTTCAGGTTCAGCTGCGCTTACCTAGGTTGGTCTGTGGATGGGTGACTACCCATAATACACCGGGTTTCCTACCTGTCTCGGGAAGCACGTTAAGCCGTTGGTCCTGGCTGTCAATTGTAAATCTATGACAGTCTTTACAGGTAGTCAGTGGCGCGAATATCTCACAACCAGCCTTACCAAGAAGTACTGTATTACGCAGTACTAACTGGGTTGTGGAGGTCAGATAGGCAGTACTCCATGTAAAATACTGGTATTCAACTGCATCCAGTATGACCGGAATCCAACTCCAATAAATTTGGGAAAGGGCTAAGCAGAAGATGATGTTACCTACTCACCCGGTGTTGCAACAAGCATGTCACTTGACCGTGTGCCCAAACGGTTACGAGCCTATATTTTATTTATCAATTAACAGCCCGTGTTTTAGTACAACTTTAATCAAAACATCTTGATTAATCGCCAATACCCTACAACGAGGCATCTCACCCTAGTCAATAACTCAGTTATCCAGTTCTTTAGTCCCTTCATTGAACCGATAAAATTAAAGTCTGAGCTTCAAAGTCGTCTGAATTAGATGGATTTATGAGATAACAACCAATGTAGGAATGTTTGGGTGAGTTTTATCTGGGGTGCGACTAGACGAGATATAATGCTAGAGGATTTGTTTTATCTTCAAATCTGCGATACGTTTGGTAAAGAAACAAAGATTCGGTGAAACCGCTGCAGATAAATTGTGTGACTCGGACACCTACATTCGAATACTACTGAAGAATTTATCAGTGTGTGGTGTCTACAGCAGCCGGTCGATTGTGTAAAATTCACTCTCACTTCGCATAAGGTTCAAAATGACTTTGATTTTGCATTCTTTAAGCATCATCTAGTCACGGGAAGTGAAGAGGGAAGCACCTTAAAGAATGCCATCTACGTCATCTGATACTTTATCTGTCAAAACCGCCCTGTCAATTTAGTTCAACTTGCTGACACGCTCGCAAGGGTGGCGCTAGTGTAAATTCGAATAATGAACCGGGTTTTTAAAATGCCATTCAAGAAACTCACAGCGGATTCAGATTCGAAGTTTAGAATGAGGTCTTACAGAATCACACAGCAGGACCTGTACCCACCGTACTAGCTTATCATCATTGGCCCAGCCTTTTCTCAAAAATGTGGGGGTCGGCTTCCAGTCTATCCGGATGCAACTACATACCAGTATGTTACATGGGATGTTTTAATGAAGTTTCTTGTGAGCCCGGAATTGACCTATTCTGCACCAATGCAAGAACAGTAAGGAGACTCTTAGCGAAGCCATTTTTTGTACACGAGGCACCTGCTTCAATTGAAAACAATAGGATAGAATAAACCAACTTTATTGTTAATTGTAAATAATAATAATGTAACAGTGCTAGGTTTTTGTAACTTTTGCTTTAATTTTTGTATTTATCTGTGGAGGCTTGTTATTAGCAATTTAAGTATATATTTTGTTATTATGATGTTATTAGTCTGTAAGCTTTCCTAAAATGTAAAAAAATAAAATAAAAATGATTGCCTATCTGACCTCTACACCCTAATTGGTACTGGCTAATATGACACCCCTTGGTATGACTGCTTGTCCAACTTTCAGGCCACTGACTAGCAGAAAGGACTGTCAAAGATCTACAAAATGACTGCAGGGACCAACGGCATATTGTGCTTTCCAAGGCACGGAGGATACTCGGTATGTGATGGGTGGTCAGCCATCCACAGATCAACGTACGCAAGCACGGCTTCATCTGAATGTGGAGATCATTATCTTTCTTTTTTTTCTTTCTTTATCGACCCGAGCTGCTGATATTATTTATCAACAGTTTAACATTTGGCGGATCCTTCATGTAGATGATTAATTTACAAGTAGTTCCCTACTTCTTAATTAATCTTGCGAACTAGAAGTTGTGATAATTCCAATATCTGGAAATGGTACCTACATCATTAAAACAGAAATGTTTTTCTTTTGAATTTATATTCAGACTGAAAATTTGTTGAAACTTCTTAACAATGAAAACATTTTCAATGGAAGAGCTTTTAAGTTCACGTTCAAAGGCACTAAGTAAGATGCACTGAAACTTTACTACTTTATAGTTACAAAGTTACGTTAACGATGATTGGTTGAACTACCCTTACATACCCTGTGTCAGTTCAAAGTCTCTCTCGGTGAGTGTTCTTATTTTAATTTTTTTTTCAATTTTACGCAATGACTACACAGCTTATACAGCTTTGTTTTCTTTACTAATATTATAAATAGAATCAAGTTTGTACTCATGATATTGGATGTAGGGGTAACCTTCAGAAAAAAAAGAAAGGGGAACCTACTGTATTCAATTAAATATGTGAATAAGTAAAAGTTCTTGTCTATATTAGGAATGAACAGTCACTGTTGATTGAAATCACGACAACATAGGATCCAAGGTTAGATTCAGCCAAATAATGGTAAATTAATGATAAATAACTCACGTGACCTTTCACTAGAAGGTTGTTCATGGAATTTGGGTCTACCATTGTTATATTCACTTCCGAAGTAAATTCAATCAATTTATCTAGTCGAACGAACACAAATCTGAATAGTTCTACAATCACAGCTACGAGTCTCGTAGCGGCTACGTAGCCATCTCAACACGATGACACGTCAAAATTTAAGGTTTCCCAAAATTAACATATAGATGAATGAAAGAACACTATCTTATCTATTGTTAAAATAATTTATGCCACAAACACCCACGTTTTATTGAATAACTAGCCGTTATCCTACAAATAATGGTTTGAAATCCACTTTTAGCAGTAAACGAGGTATATCGAGTACAATATATTTACCTCAAGTGGTGATAGAACGATATTAAGCGCGTAATAAATTTGGACTATGACCTTGATTCGACGAAACTGACCAGACATTGTTTTATCAGTGTCTACGAAGTGAATTAAATAGTCATTATCAGCGATTTATTGAAACCTTTATTGAATGATTGCATCTCAAAATCCTTGAAAATTTAATAGTGATTCTGTGATTACTGGCATAATGGTATGTTATGTGTGTTGCGCGAGGTTAATAAAATAAGCCTTCAAAACTTATGTTAAACAATTTCAGTAACGAGATTTTTATGAATTTATGGGCCAACATTATATTAAATTTTATATCTTACGATGAGACTTTACTTCAATATTGTTTATACAATACCTGACACTAAATCCTTTCGAAAAAAAAAACGTTTTAATTAACCGTTATAAGTACATAACCGTTGCCTAGTAGTGGCAATTTAATACCTAAATATTATTTTATTGTTATATTTTCAACATTGCGCAATTATTATTGAGTTATTGAAAATGAGCTTAACAAGCAAGCAAGAATACTAAGAGCGTTTAACAAAGAACACTGAACAAGAACCTGTGTTACAAGTATATAGAACGGTTTTATATGGCAGTCAAAGCATGAATGTTTTCTTTAGCAAGTCATGAAAGACAAGGTTCTGTTATTTTGAGTAACAGTCTTATATGTATCACAAGGCGGATGAGATCAGAAAACCAACCATGTTTTTTTTAAGAATTTCAGATTTTACGCAAAATACGCGCTTTGACGTGGAGTTGCGGACACCAGCCCGTTTACAGTACAATATTCATTTATTTCACCTCTTAGCTCAGGCGTGTGTTGGATATTTTGTATGGGATATTAATTTTGTGTCGGATATTTTGTGTAAGTTATTATGTTTCTGATATTTTGTACGGAATATTTTGTATGGGATATTTTGTGTGGGATAATTTGTTTGGGATATTTTATACGGGATATTTTGTATGGAATTTTCGTGTGGAATATTTTGTATGGGGTATATTGTATGGAATATTTTGTGTGGAATATTTTTGTTGGAAGTGTAATTTTTTTTTTTTGTTTTTAATGTAGAATAATTGTAATAGTTCTGAAGTATTAAATTTTTAATGTTATCAAAATTGTCGTATTTGTGTACCATAGCGCAATAAATGAATATTGTATTTTACCACATAAATTATAGTTCTTTTACACTCTTCTCTCTCACTTTTGTCTGGACTTTAAAAGAGACTATGACCTCTGAGTTTGTTTCGGCTGTTTCTTCTCAGAGTAGTCAGGTACGAAACACCGGCCCCATCTAGTTTAAAAAATAAGGACGTGTAAAAGTGTTTGTGAAAACCAATTTGCAAAATAAACATCATTTATCATTTATCACTGATCATTAAAGCAATTCGTGAAAAATTATGCCCTAACCATTCCAAAACATCAGAAATGCACAACGTTAATGCTCAAGTTTTCACTTCTGCCGGCACACCCGGATAGACACTATTATTGCGAGTAAATCTTCTGAATAAACTTTCTTATAATATTTTCACGCCTACGCCTCAGTCGAAGTATTGTCTTGAATTCCAATTAATCATTTTGTGCGCTGTTAGTTGAACTTACGAAAACATTTGTTCGTCTATATTCTGGTATGTTGAGTTTATGCTACTATAATAGTGACGGAATAATTCATTATTAAAAGCGCTTCAAAACATAAGGCACCTTCTTTTTATAATGTGCCTAAATTGCTGTCAGAGTTCATATGCCACCCATTATGGTCCTCTGCCTTGGCTTATCTATCGTCGACAAATATCTCTCAGGCATGCCAGTTTCCTCACGATGTTTTCTTTCACCAAAGCAAGTGATAATTACACAATACCTACATGAATCCGAAAAGTCAGAGGTGCGTGTCTAGGGTTCGATTTTGAGACCTTAGATCGACGGTCAAATCACTTGGCTATAATGTAAAACATAAAAATGTGGATATATTTAGTGGTAAAAGCGTGGAAAGCAAGAAATTTCAAGTTTGATCGGTACCCACCCGTTACATTTTTCATGTGAATCATCTCTCATTGCCGGTGTAGCGTCTCAATTCGGAAGGCTTAGTAAGGAATTGCCTATGGTTAGATTATTTCAGTCAGCCAGTTGATAGCATAGCTAATTGAGACTTAGATATTTTAAGTATCACCACTCGTGTAGGGTATTTTGAGGCACCCTTAATGAAAGCCCTGATTAAAAAAAGCTAAAAATCTAACAGTTATATTTCAGAACAAGTTTTAACTAACTTTAGGAACAAGCATAAATCATCGCAGGAGTAAGTTTTGCAGACACACATATAAGAATAGTTATACTTTTAAACAGACTTTGAAATCAAGATGTCAAAGTTATTAATTCTATATTCAAAAATGTAACACTTATAATAAAGTTGGTAATTTCAAAAATATCTCGATTTTTCAAACCGAAAATAGTCTCAATGAGAAATCAGTAATCTTTTTCCTTTTTTATGAAGGGACCTTTGCCTTGCAAGCGACAGATAAAGACTAATATTGAAAAAAATAATACAGCCCACAAAATGTGTCATGTGCTGTCCTATGATCGATGGGGACAAGATTATCCTGTTTTATATTTCCAGAAACTAAAAAAAACCGAGTCACTTTAGATTATTATCTGTGCAATAAATCATCAATTTGACAGCTGTCATCCCACACAAAGATGATGCTATCGATTCAATATCCTGTAGGTAAATATTACAGGGTACACTTCAACCAACTTATCTGTGCAGGCGGGATAACACAGAACTAAAATAAATGTACGAAGTTTGACATATCGATGCAAATTTTCTTAACAAGCAACGCCACCGTGAACTGCACACTTAAAGTGGTCACACTTTATTATGAGCGGGTGATGACTGAGAACAAAGTGATAGTAGATATGACAGTAAGTTGTGATATAATCTAAGATATTGGCGAATACGAATAGGATATTTTCCATAGACTACAAGCGCTACTGTCGAGTACCTGGGTTTGAGTTCCGGGTTAGGCAGTCTTAGAAATTTTCCCGTGGCCTTTCTTTGGTGTGGCCAGTTGATACTAATTGGCTCGCCTGCTATGACTTGGGGTTTGTATAACTGACGATACGTGTGTGTACTATAACATACACCTTCGTCTGTCTCCTTGAGTCTAGAGCAATTGCCCCAGTTCTTTTTGGCACAATAAAACAAACATACATGAACAAACAGACATACTGCATAGAAACAAAGATATAAACTTCCCAAAAACGAACAACCTACTCCCATGTCCCGACAAATCTAGATAACAACGCATGTTCGTTATGCCGCCATATTAGTTTCCCGGAACGTAGAGCGATGTGTGGTCGCTGCACTTCAGAAACTTTTTGATTTGTTTAAAAAACGAAAGAACTGGTCTGGCACACGCGTTGACTGACAGATAAAACGAAAAATATAAAAGCTTTTCTTTTCTACGATGGTGAATCTACGAGTATGATATTTTGCTATCTTTAACTGCAACTCCAACGAATAGGCGTTTTTATTTACAGGTGATTTGTTTTGTATATTAATTATTTACTCAACCAAAAAAAATAATATCAAATCCATGAAGTCGATAAGTTCTGGAGTGGCGACCGCGAACCGGAAGACGTTGCGTTAGAAGACCTCCTACTAGGTGGACAGATGATGTGGTGAAGGTTGCGGGAAACCGCTGGATGCGAGTCGCACGGAACCGGTCAATGTGGCGACACTTGGGGGAGACCTATGTCCAGCAGTGGACGTCTTTCGGTTGAAATGATGATGATGTTAACATAAGGCAATACGTATGAAGTAAACATTGTCCAGTTCTGCTTATTTAGATATAACCAGTGGGAACCCACCTGAACAAAGTCAAGCTTACATTTTTCTATTTAAGTTCCAATCTAGTTTTAATCCCGCGTTCCGTGTACGTTGGACTGGAGTCTGTGCTGTATCTCCCAGCTTAGTTTGGTTGTTGAACTTCAAATGTCATAGTTTAATTTTGTAGAAATATTGTTTTAAATTTTAATTAAAGTAGCTTCAGGATTCATAACTTGACAGCATTACGCTGATTATCCTCATAGGCGTCTAC
Source organism: Xestia ashworthii (assembly GCA_950022955.1). Taxonomy (NCBI): domain Eukaryota; kingdom Metazoa; phylum Arthropoda; class Insecta; order Lepidoptera; family Noctuidae; genus Xestia; species Xestia ashworthii. The sequence continues at coordinate 10,462,862 of OX465570.1, read as the reverse complement.
GGTGTCCTGTAAAAACCCTTATTTAAGGCAGCTGAAACTTTCCCGTCCTTCTCGGAAATTATTATCATTATTGGTATCACATGCCCAGCCTTTTCCCAACTATGTTGGGGTCGGCTTCCAGTCTAACCGGATGCAGCAGTATACCAGTATTTTACATGGGTCAACTGCCTATCTGACCTCCACAACCAGCCAGTACTGGGTAATACGATACCCCTTGGTAAGACTGGTTGTCAGATTATACTGATGCAGTAATGCATCAGTATAGTCACAGTAATTTTAAAAACAATGGTCATCGGACCATAGTCACGTCCCGTGTCTCATGAGGAATTTAGTGTGAATAGAGCTTTGTGTAGTTGGCTGGATCGTTACCCGTTAAATTACAAAACAAAACAGCTTCATAAAATAAACTTATCTGTACTCACTGAAATCCCTAGGAGTGTCATTATGCAGACAAACATTTAGAACTAGATTCCGAACAAATACCTATCGACTACGCTAATATTTGTTCAACACGGGGATGGAGCTTGTGATCGGAATGGACAGAAGAGATGCAGAAAGGAGGGTGAATAATACCTACTTGATTTAATCAACTTAGAGGGAACGAGCAGCTCGTGAAGGAAAATGCAGTCTCGTTTAGGAGTGGAATTCTCGAGTTGATTTTGGAACGATAAGGGCCATAGACAAGTAGCCATGGTTTTTAGCGTTTCGTTTTACTTATTATTGAATCTTTATTTTTACAGTTGTTTCAACAACTTTAACCAAGATTATTGATTACTTAAGGCATCCAATTTTTTTTACTCTTTAACCCCTGACGCAAAAACGACGGGGTGTTCTAAGTTTGACGTGGCTGTAAGTGTGTGTGTCTGTCTGCGGCATCGTAGCTCCCTGTCTTTTTTGTTTGAAAGGTAAATTAGTCTGGAGTGTTCCAAGTTCTGTTTGATGAAAATCGGTCCAAGATGGCCGCCACCACAAGATGGCGGATTACATTTTTTATTTTCAATTCCCTCAATATGGGCATCAAATGAAACAACTTGACTAGTAGAATATTGTACTCTATGATAAATTTAAAATCCAAGATAGCCGCCACCACAAAATGGCGTATTACATTTTTTTTCACAATTCCTTCAATATGGGTATCATATGAAAGGGCTTGACAAATACAATAATGTATCCTATACTTAAAGAGAATAAGGAATACTAACGAACAGAATGAGATGAGGAAAGTGGACTGATGAGTTTGACTGACTATTTTCTATTTATCTTTTAGCACATTATGTTTCGGGGGATTTTTAATTTTTTAATTTAATTTTACTTGTTTGACATCGTTTTTGCTGATAAAATGTCACTTTTGTCTAAGCTGTCAGTGTGGCTTAAACAAAACTGACATTGGGTCTGAGCTAATTGTAATAATACACTTTCTACGTCCAACTCCAACGCTTCTACAAAACGAAGACTACGAGCTACCAAACTTCGTACGGAAACTTCCCTAGCATAGTTTTAAGGCAGAACTGTTTTTCGGAAAGTCAACTTAATGCACCATTGTTTCTAGGAAAGTCGGCTCATCTTCAGTGTCCAATCTTCTTCAGGTGTTTTTTATTTCCAAGTGTTTCTTTGAGTGAAAGACAGCACATAGTTTCAACAAAAGTTCAAAAGCTATAGCGTTAAGACTTTAGGAGACAAAGGGAATCCGTCCACGCAATCCATTAGGCCAACCCAGTGTGCGTTGTTGGAGGTTACATCTAAATCGTTGGTTTTAATCATCTGTAATAAATTTCTCCACTTTTATTTAAGCAGTAGCGATAAAATAAACTAAACAGATTATTAGTAGTGATTTAAAATGCAAAGAAACTTTAAATAAGAAATACTCAGCCCAACGCCCAGACCTTGTTAGTTTCGTAAAATAATTACTTAAAAACTATGTTACAATATTATAAGACTTTTCAAAAACATCTGACGAAGAAAACTAAACTTACAATAGTGAACTTTCAAAGTACGAGACTATAAATATAATGTCTAAAAACTTTGTTCCGAGGCCAGACTATCTTTTAATTACCAAAATTTTGATCATAAAATTGTTTTAAAAGATAGGAAGGAAACAATTAATCTTTTTAGAAAATGGGTTTTTAAGATTGGTGGGTGAGTGGATAAGTATAAGAGTAGAGGAACCAAAGAAACTATGCTATAAGGGCAAGAAAAAGATGATGATAATTATGGTTTTTAGGATGGCGTAAATCTGCTTTGATTGATTTGGCCACACAAGATCTCCAATACAATTACAGTAAGTGTGTTTGAATGTCAAGTTTAGTGTGAAAGGGGATAGTTGACCGGAAAAGGGTCTTCTTTAGGGAATACTCCGTTGTTTTGTTCCGGTCAGGGTTCCTTGGGCATGGAAATTATCCTAACACATTTTGAAAAGCAACGACTGACTGTCTGTTTGTTTGTGTAATTGGTGTTTCTTTTTCTTTAGAATCGTGTTCTTTAGCAATGTTTTTTGATAATGTGGCAAGATTTTAGACCATTAAACGCACAGCAAATTTTTAGCGTGACTTAAAATATATCTACAGATTATGTCCAATTGAGATAGTTCATTGCAAATCTTTAGGTTCATTCAAAGGATGATATGGCAAGAAGGGAGATGTTTGATAAGATGCGTGTAAAAGATAAGTATGGAAGAAAAAGACATGCTACGCGAACCCCAATTGAATTTAGTTAAAGGCGAGAAGAGAGAATGATGACTGGCCAAACCATAGAATTATAAAAAAAACAATACCCCTCTTAACCCTGCCCTCAAGCAAATGGCTATACTATTTTGCAATAAATACATTGCCTCTCAACCACTACCTAAGTTTGTAGCTAAGTGACTGTACAAGTAATGTAAAAATCACCAAACGATAGTTCAATAAGCACATGCGTCGCGTGGTGGGGCCGCTACTTCTTACGACGAGTTAGTGATGTGCTTCTGTACCGATGTTTTTGTGTGGGTAAGTTGTACGGTGCTTGGTAAATACACGATGTATTTGATGGCATAAGGTTTATAATTGATTGTGTACTACGTTCTGATGAAAGAAATGCGGGTGTGTGCGCGACTGCGTATCTGTTGCTTTTACTGAACTGCATGTGTAGTAGTTGCCGTATGGTAGGGATAAAGTGGAGACACAGGTTTCCGATACATTTTCGTCTAACGTCTAATATCTCCTTCTTTATTATATCTATGGGCCAAACACATCTAAGCGGTATGTTTAGAAATAGTTGTTTGAAAAATGGACGGTAGATTAAAAATGATAATTCATCTATGGAATTTAATAGTTTTGTAAGGAAATCAAATCGTATATATAAAAACCAAACAGGAACTAAATGCATTTTCCTCATTCTAAGCGACAAATACCTGCAGCAAGCTTTTTCTGTTCACAAATACAAAATTCCACATTTTCCTTTGAATTTAAAAACAACTCGAGCTCAATGCGTTTCCAATCGATTGGATTCCTGCTCGGCAAACTAATCAGAGCATTTGCAGTGCTTTTGAAAATAAAGTTCCATGGCGACAACAGAATAGAACGTACGTTTGTACGTCTAGTTTACTGTTTGCTGATTAGGTAGGATAAACTCGTTAAGATTAAGTGCGTTATAATAAAAAAAAAAACCTATAACTGCCGACCTGCTTTAAAACACGGTCATTTAACTTGAGGTTGTGCTACTTGAGAACTGCACAGGATTGTGGGAAACTGCAGGTCATTGGCAAAGAGAATCCTGCTTATCTTCAGTCACTCATTAAATAAAATATTACATTAAAAAATATGTTTTTGTTAATTCTTATGATGAATTGGACTGATTTTTAATTCGCACACTGCTTGCAGAACGGATGGCCGATGGGGCCGAAAAGTTCTGGAGTTGCAACCGCGAACCGGAAGACGATGCGTTGGAAGTCCTCCCACTAGGTGGACTAATGACCTGGTGAAGGCTGCAGTAATCCATTGGATGCCAGTTGCACGGGACCGGTCAATGTGGCGACACTTGGGGAAGGTCTATGTCCAGCAGTGGACGTCTTTCGGCTGAAGTGATGATGATGATGATTTTTGTTAATTGCCAGACTGATGGTTCTGACCATAAGAGTGATGTCCGACATTGCCAATTTTACCTTTGGTTTCAACCCTTTCATTTTTCTAAAAGTTCAAACTACTTCGGGGAATTCCGAATGCGGGCAATGGGTAAATAATTTTGGCCAAAATAATAATGATGATGATGATAGCGGATGTTTAATACACTGGAATAAATTATTACTTAAAAACGTAAAAGAAAATACACAAAGAATGTAACTTAAAAGTGACTTAGGTGACTTATTTTTTCATAAAATAGGTACCGTTAAAAATAAGTTAGTTAAAAAAGAAGAGAAATAAGTATTTATACTTCACCGATTAGGAAAAATGAAAAAATAAGTCACTTATGTCACTTTTTTTTTTACTTTCACGAAAGCTTCAAACGTAAAAACTTAACCCATCATAAAGAAATTAATCAAAAAGCCACAAAGCCAATCAATCTATCAAAACCGTTTCTGTTTTTGTTTATAAGTTACCCTAAACTAAATTATCTCCAGTAAACAGAATTCAAAACACAATCACCCTTCTAAAGAAAATCTATTTATAAACGACAGAACCCGAACTCTAAAACCAATTTTCGAGTACTTGTTTTCGTTAGTTTCGGAGAAAGAACAAGATATTTAAGTTAAGTTTAGGTTAAGAGCTGCTCAACCCCTCAGGGTGAATTGAATGAAAGTCTATTGATGCTTGTGGAGAAGTGAATAAGAATTGAAGTTGTTTAGTCAATACGTGGAGTTCGTGTAGAATATTTTAGTTGGACCGTATTTAGATAAGATTTATTTGCTCAAACATGTGTACACATACAATAATATATAATAAGTAGTGTATGCAGGATAACATAAAGAAAATTGGTTCAGACATGTTTGCCATATACTATGGCGTGCAAATGTTTAGAATTACAATTTATTGTCATTTTAATATATCCTTCAATCCGAGAAAACAATTTAACAAAAAAATTTAACATTACCAAAATAAAATAAAACATAATTTAATCTGCGATTACAAATAACAACTAGTAGCAATAATAAATGTCAAACCTTAAAATTAGAAATCATAAGTAAAAATTAAAAAGGAATTAATAATACATGTCAAAATATATATATAAGCACAGACATGTCAAAAGTAAATAACAACTAGTAGTAATAATAAATGTCAAACCAAAAAATTAGAAATGATAACTAAAAATTTAAAAGGAACTAATAATACATGTCAAAACATATATAAGCACAGAGATGTCAAAAGTAAATAATAAAATCATAATTCAATCTATAATAGTCAGACTTCAGAGTCAAATTATACAAAATTTTTTTTTTTTTTTTTTTTTTTTGTGTAGGGCATCTCGCAGTTCAGTCTACGAAGACTGGCTTCTGCTTAACCGGGCAAGTCCTGTGGATGCCTTGAATTTAAGGCCTCCAGCCAGGGCAAAAATGACTAAAAACTAAGCGACAGCGCTCTAAGGGCACCCCCTGTGGGGTACGGACCTCGGCTTAGGGCGTCGCTGGGGGCAGCAAAGGGACAGGCTGGATCTGATTGTCTTTATTTAGGGACTGTTTTATTGCTAAAGGCTCAGCATCGCGGGCTGGCTCAGGCAAGGGTCGGGGAGGGATTGATTTGGGATTACGCGCCGGACCTCGGCGGCGAGGTCGGAAGGTTTTCGGTTTGTATTTGTACAATCTACGAACTGTACTGGTATCTTTCCTACTCTCTTGCAAGATAGTGATCGGATCGTCGGGGGTGACTAAGGTGTGACGCGGACGTTGGACTGAGCTAATACGCGATGGGTCGTACCGGGCGGCCGATGCGATTAGGGGGTTCCTATGTTTGATGGCAGTGTCGAAGTAACGCTTGGACAGGCGTTTCATGAACTGCTTAACGGTAGGGATTCTAAGGTCTACGTGTAGACTGTCGTTACGGACGTACGGGGGGGCACCGGTGATCTTACGGAGGAATCGGTTCTGCAAGGTCTGCATCGTGTGGATATGACGCGGGTGGGCATGAGCGAATACGATACAAGCGTATGTCATGATGGGACGGATGACAGCGGTGTAAAGACGCAACTTGCACTTGAGTGACAACTTGCTCTTCCTAGTGATCATGAAATGGAGTCGGCCCATAGCAAAGGCAGCTCGGTCACGAGCTGCTTTGATATGAGCCTTGAATGACAGATGGTCGTCAAGAATAACTCCAAGATATTTGGCTTGCTTCTCCCAAGGGATAGGCTTGCCAAACATAGTGACGGGGGGACCTGGCGAACGCTTAAGGCGTGCCTTATAGTACAGAACTGCCTGGCTCTTGTCAGGGTTAACCTCAATCCTCCACTTACGGAACCAAGCGCCGAGCGAGTCGACAGCTGTTTGGAGGATGCGACGGATGTTAGTCATAGAACGGCCGGTGTAGTAAATTGCCGTGTCGTCGGCAAATAGGGCTAACTGAACCTTCTTGTTCTTGGGGATGTCACTAGTATACAACGTGAACGCGAGGGGAGAGATAACGGAGCCCTGAGGGACTCCGGCACGGATAGGATGGGGAGAGGATAACGTCTTACCCACACGGTAGCGGAAGGTACGGTTTGACAGAAAGTCTCGTAAGATGAGCACGAGACGGTCAGGCACACCGAGTTGGTATAGCTTATATAATAAGCCATTGTGCCAGACCTTGTCAAAGGCTTTCGCTATATCGAAATACATCACGCCCGTCATCGCTCCGCGCTGGAAACCAGCGCTAACGTGTTCGACGATGCGGTGGACTTGATGTATGCAAGAATGTTCGGTCCTGAAGCCGAACTGTTCTTTAGGGATGAGGCCCTTTGTCTCGGCATAATCTCTGAGACGCTTATAAATAAGCCTTTCATAGATTTTGCCGAGAGCACTCAGGAGACTGATCGGCCTGTAGCTCGAAGGCTGGGCTTTCGGTTTCCCAGGTTTGGGAATACCTATAACAGTGGCCTCTTTCCACGCTTGGGGGAACATATTGTTGCTCAGGGCGCCATTGAAGATGGCAGCCAAAAGGACTATGAGCCGGGCGGGGAGGGCTTTAAAAACTCTATTAGTGAAGCCATCGGCGCCTGGGGCTTTCCGAGGCTGTAACTTATCTATGATGTCTTTGACCTCTTCCGGGGTGATGACGGGGAGAGGGTCATCGGGGTCTTCTACAGGGGGAAGCGATGCTCTACGTTCGACTTCTGCATCCACCTCATCAAGGTGCTGCTTGTCTACTGGTAGAGTGCTCGGTGAACATTGGGATTCCAAACTGTCGGCCAGACATTCTGCTTTTTCAGAGTCGTCAAAAGCGACGCTCTTATCGGGACGGATGAGGGGTGGAGAAGAAACCTCTTCCGAGGTGCGCAACTTCCTCTGAAGCTGCCAGAAAGCTAGGTGAGTGGGCTCAAGTTCGCTGAGCGTTTTGTCCCATTGACTCGAACGAAACTCACTGGTGCGTTTCTTTACAGCACGCTGTAAGGAACGCATGTGAATCTTGTTCGCTTCGCAGGGCCAAGAGCTGTAGGCACGTATGGCCGCATTCTTCTCATTTATCAGTTCACGAATGTCGTCGGGAAGTATCCAGCGTTGATCGCTCATCGCTGGTACTTCTCGAGAACAATCCTTCAGTATGGACTGAACGTGTTCTGTAAACGAGTTGATTGCGGCCTCGGTGTCTGCGACAGAGACAATATGGTCGGGAATACCATCAAGAAGCGGTGACGTTTCAGATTTCAGCATATCGCTTACTTTCCTCCAGTCAGTGGTGAGAGTGGTGGGAGGGGGTTGGCTGGGGTCAATGATACCCGAGCGAGGAATCAAGTGCATGAGCACTGGACGATGGTCGGAATGGAGCTCGTGTAACGTCTCAATCAAGTGTAACCGAAGGTTCACGTTCTTGAGCAGCGCTATATCGAGCACGTCAGGATGATAGCTGGGAGCGTCGGGATAATAGGTGTGCTCGATAGGAGCGATCGGGTCAAAGTTGAGAGACAGACCTAGATCGTAGAGGACTTTCCCTCTCGGGTTCGTCATTCTACTGTTCCAGGCTGGGTGTTTGGCATTAAGATCGCCCGCGATGATCACGGAGTCACTTAAGCCGAAAAGGAGGGTGAGATCATTAACCAGGAGGTTGTGATCTTCCGACGTGTTAGAAGGGGCCAAATAAGCAGACACTAAGTGGATCGGTTGATGACCGGTCATAGCTAGCCGACAGATTGAAACCTCAAGTAGGGACTTTAAAGGAGGGGGGTCGATAGGGATGCAGTGTAGTTCCTTGCGAAAGTAAATGAGAGTACCACCCTTGTGGCAACGTAACCTATCATTGCGAACTAAACGGTAGTTCGCAATCTTGGGGTCGCGGTGGCTGGGTTTAAGGAAGGTCTCCTGGATGAGGAGTACATCAACGTTGTGGTCACGGAGGAAAGAGGCGATCTCGTCGCGTTGACCTCTCATGCCGTTGGCGTTAAAGTAACCTAATCTAAGGGACCGGGGTTGGGTGCAAGAGATACCGGGTGTAATATCCATTACGGCGCGAAACTAAGATTGCTTAAGGCTGACTTGATGACCGGATAGGCATCAATGATATCAACTACTTGTTGAAGGTCCGTTGCAGCCCTGAGTTCGGCCACCATGCGGTCGGCCTCAGGGGTGCAAAGGGGCTGATACTTCATCAAGTATTTGAGGTTAGATTCCTGTGAAGCAGGAGCGCGGGTTGGAGCGACGGGAGCGCGGGTTTGAGAGACGGGAGCGCGGGTTTTAGGAAGAGCCTGAGGGGCGACCACCGGGGTGGGCGCTGGTACAGGGTTTTCCATTAGACCGGGCATGGGGGGGTTGGGTTGGGACTTCGCGAGGGCTGGGAACGCTTGCTGATGGTTCAGCATGTTCCATGGGGAGGGCCTCTGCGGGCTGAGACGCTCGGGGAGGACCTTGGAGGGGACTTGGAAGGAAGAGGGAGCTTCCCTCTGCTGGCGTTGGTTGGCGCGATTGGCCAACTTTCCAGCGGACTGTTTGGGGGCTTTGGGACAGCCCCTGTAGTTAGCCGGGTGGCCAGACTGACCGCACAGGACGCAACTAGGCGGCTCTGTGCAGAGATTCCTGTCCTTAGGACGGGTGCAGTCTGCCGTGGCATGATCGCCGAGGCACTTTACGCACCTATGCGGTGCGTAGCAGTGCTTTTGGCTGTGGCCATAAAGCTGGCAGCGATGACACTGCCCGACGATTTTAAGCTTTTTAGGCCTCTCAATGATGATGCCCGAGAGCGAGCATACTGACCGGACTTTGAAGATGGGGTGGTGCCCTTCAACTGGGTCACATATTACGAGTACCATGTCGTACTCGTCACCCCCTTGGGACCTATTCTTGTGAAGGCGGTGAACCGCCGAAACGGGGATACCCTGGGAGGTGAGATCCTCCAGGATATCTTGGGAGGGAATCTCCTTGGGGATCCGCTTGATGACCACACGGGTCGGCTTCTCCTCAGGGAGACTATACGTGTGAAAGGCGACGTTCCTTCCACGAAGCGCGTGTACGAGACTTCTAAAGTCCGTGGACGTGGGGGTCTTCACCTTGATACCCTGAAGGGTAGAGGTGGCGTTGGTGTAGTTGATCTTGCGATCAACACACATCTTGGAGATTTCTGTCCATCTGGATTTCTCCTGGATGTACAGAGCCGGGGGTTTTAACTGCTTCTTTGAAGAAGGAGCAGCAGAAGTGGGGGCTGGCTGAGAAGCAGCCATAGGGCTTGCAGGGCGGCTGACAGGAGCCGCACCTTGCGGTGAGGAAATAGCCATAGGGCTGGACGGGCGGCTGCCCTGGGAGGCAGCTGGGGGTGCAGTAATACCGGACGGGGGCGGGGAGGCTAGGGGAGCAAGGGGAGGCGCATTGAAGTCCGTGACGGCCTTCTTGGCCTTACCGGCCTTCGCTTGCCTTCCCTTTTTCCTCTTTCCCTTCTGCACCAACTGAAAGTCCTCAGATTCAGAGGACGAGGAGTTGGTGCCCGAGGTCTCCGGAGAGCTCTCAGGGGCTGGCTGGGACTCTACAATCTCCATGTCGGAGGATTGAGCTAACGGGTCGGGGGAGCGCGTGGGCGACCTAGAAGGTATCTCCTTCCTAAGGGCATTGAAACCGGCCTTTTCAAAAGGCTTTAAAAGGGCCGAGTACTTGTCCTGAATATAGGGACTGTCGTCAGCCAACAGTACCTGTATCAGGTCGTCGAAATGCGCTTTCAGCACTATGTTGCGCGCCGCCTGATAAGTTAAATCTGCCATATTGGCGGGGGGAGCCTAACAGCCTAAAATCCTAATACTGAGCTAACTAGAGCTAACTACCTAGTCCCGAGGAGACACGTGAAACGTGAACTCCCCGGGCAGACAGTACCCCGTAAAAACGAACCCACCCTTGTGTTTTTCCTAGTGTTACTGGCAAGAAGAAAAACACAAACAAACTTGCCAGCGACACGACTGTCTGAGAATTGCCTGAAGGGCCTATTCTGTTTGCCTAACTAGCGATACCAGTACCTAACTCCCCGGGTGGGATAACCCGGGGATGTGTTCTCTCCCTGTGGGTGATACAGGGAGGTGAGTACCTAAGGTGTGCCCTAAGCTTGTAAACCTGTCGCCAGTCTTATTGTGCGACAGGGCCCTATGGGTCTTGCGACCGATCCGGGCCGCTGGGGTAGAGACACCCAGACGTCCCGGGTGCAGCTGTGGACAAACGGGGGTTAGGTGCTACCAGACTGCGACTAGGAGATCCCCCAAGGCCGCAGTCAGAGCCCTTCCAACGGATTGCCTTCCCTTGAAGAGGGTCAGCGGGTGTGTCGGGTCAACACCCACTTGGGATCGTTAGCACCGTTAGGTATCCACCCAAGTACCACTAAACCGTGGATTTCCCTGAAGGGGCAAAATACGTTTTTGACGATGAAGGAAATTGTCTTGAAAAGGACAGTTTTACGCAGCGGACCAACTACTAAGAGCGCAAGCACTCGTCGTAGCTAGCTCGCTACGGCGCAACACACTAAAGTTGTGAACGAGTCACAAACCGTAGTAGTGCTACGACTGTTCGTAGACTCGGTGAGAACGCAGGGCTACGACGTAGCACTGCAGCTGACCGGAACGGGGGCGCGGGGGCGCGGAGAGACGACGGAGCGGAGCGTAGCGCACGTCTGCACGCTGCGGCGGCCGAGCGTCGAATGAAATTATACAAAAACTGTTATGATTGTTTATAAAATGAAACTGTTATGATTGTTTATTTGAATGTCAAAGAGCTGTTTAAAACACTGTTTTAATCTCTCGGTTCATAACTAAACTTAAAATATCACTTACAGGGTATCTTCAGTGATTATTATTTATTTTGTACTTTTTTTCCCGTTATTTATTTATTATTTTCCTAAATTTTTTTTACTATTTGCTCCTCACCTTTTTTTCCAACCAACCACATTCTCCAGTCAAACGCGTTTATATTCCAGGGCTTGCAACAGCGTCGAAATATTGGGAGCTCAAAATAAACAATAATCAGGGAAGATAACCAGCAAGTGACATTTTAAGTTGAGCTGTTTTAAGTTATGATATTATGAAGTTAAACACTATATGAATTTAGATATTTTGCGTTTTTTTAACCCCCGAAGCAAAGACTACGGGGTGTTATAAGTTAGACGTGTTTGTGTGTACATATTTGCCTGTCTGTGGCATCGTAGCTGCCGAACGCATGAACCGATTTTGAGTTTGTTTGAAAGGTAAATTATTAGTGTTCTTAGCTGTATTCTTTAAAAATTAGTCTAAAATGGTTGCCGCCACAAAATGGCGGATTACATGTTTATTCAACTACTCCCTCAATATGGGTATCCAACTGAAAGGGCTTGACGAGTAGAATACTGTGCGCTGTAATAAATTTCACATCCAAAATGGCCGCCACCACAAAATGGTTTTTCACAACTTCCACCCGTAAGCCGCGTTAAGGAAAAAAGTTCAAAAAAAATTACTATAAAATTATGAACCTATCTGTAGCGGGTTTTTATAATTTTTTAATTTAATGTTACTTGTTTAATGTTGAAATATCCATCAGCACGTGCCTTTTTCTAGGGGGTGTAGACAGTAGCTGCAGAATGCTTCTTGCTACGTTTTTTACAAAATGTAGTATTTCATTATCATCATCATTTCAGCCGACGTCCACTGCTGGACATAGGCCTCTCCACATGCCACATTGACGAGTCTCGTGCGTCTCGTATCCAGCGGATTCCCGCATAATATAATTATACAGCTTTTATTATTTAAGACGAAAATTAATAGTAAATAATGGTTTGTAATTATATGAACAAAGGTTGGAATATAAAATATGAGCAATGGAATATTTTGACAACGTATAAGAACAGAACTATTCTTAATAAAATATAAACAGTAGCGGTTTTCTATTACAAAGACCTAGATCTTCATAAAGATGTATTTTCTGTACTCATTATTACGACGCTTTCCTTAAAGAAAACTGGGGCGTAAGAAAACATTATATGTTTAACCCTGGACCAAAAAAGAGGGGTATCTGTGTTTCTGTTTGTCTCATGGCTCCTGAACGGATGAACTGATTTTGATAAAGTTTTTTCGTTTAAATCACATATTGCAAAAAAATCTTCTCAGCCATTTTAAGATCAGAAAAGAGGTGTCTTTTCTAGTTGATGAAGACATTTAAACAACTTCCACTTCTGCTCCAAACAGGATGCAGGTGCTTGGTGAAAAAAAACGGTAAAGTGTTGCAATTTCTCCGAGAGAGACTTTCAGAAGAAGCTGTGGACCAACCAAGTCAGCTTATCGAAAACTACTGCTGAGCTTGTCCTTTGCAGTACCACAACAAACGTCTTTTCTTTTTCCACATTCAGTCTGTCCTAGCCACCTTTTTATGATCATCAGTCCTGAGTCCCCAAGCTTAGGGGGTTCAATGCTACGTTTGCTTATATACGGCAACCACTTCAGGACTCTTTTGCTCCATAGAAAACTGAAACTTCAACAAGCATGGTTAGCCCACTGCCACATCAGCTTTATCATCATCATCATTTCAGCCGAAAGACTTCTTCTACTTTAGAGCTTTGCATAGGCCTCCTCCAAGGGTTCCTTCAGCATAATTTTATCGTCACCACTAAATATGTATCACCAACATTTTCATGAAAGAATTTTCCGCGGAACCCAAACTACTCATGCTAACTCAGATTATTCCATAAGCACTAATGTCTGTCGTCTCAAGTGCATCGGTGCATAAATGATAAGACGCTCTTAGATTCCGGGTAATGGAGCGTTAAGTCGTCAACAACGCGTCAATATTTCAACAGGGCTTTAGAATTACTGTGTTTAAAACAACAGTGTTTTCGCTCGACTTAATAAAAAAGACAAAGTTACTGGTAAAATCTTTAATAAGAGGAAGTCGGAAAGTGGCACTGTTGACTGACAACATAATTATAACTTCACGCCTTTAATCTCCAAAGCATTAGGCTGAAATGTACCTAATAGTACCTAAACTCACATTTTGCCAGTTATGATGAAATTCCATGTAGTAAGGAGCGAGCCTATTGACATCAACCAGACGCTAATCTAGACTCCGTAGCTGTGACTGACAAAATCATGTTAAAAAAACCCAATAACACTTAGCCCGACCTGAGAATCGATCGAACACTGGACCTCATGCTCAGTAACCTGGTTTGCGACCACTAGACCGACAATAAAAGTCACTTGACTTAAAAATGGTGTAGTACACTGTTTTAGACTTTCACTTTATGGTTCATGATGCTTGCAACAGCGTCGAAATATCGTTTAGTCCACTCTCGTCCCCTCGACCCCTAAAAAAAGATTTGCTCATTGGTTTTCTCTCAACCCCTAAACATAGTCCACTCTCGACCCCTAGGGGGTGTTATCGGAAGCTCGTAAAAACAAAAGAAAATCACGGATATAATCCTGTAAGTATTTAAAGTATGGTGTAGTAATCGTTTGTAGTGACATTGGTGTGTGGAGGAAAATGCCGTGAAGTTCTGAGTATGAATGTGTGTGTAGAGAAAGACCAAAGAAACCATGGCTGTGCAAAAGATTAGAAGAATTTTCTTGTTTGACTTTTCTACACACTGTGTCTACATTTCTTATCCAACTTTCCTCACCCAGGTCTGCTGGAAGAAATTTCTTTTGAAATAAGCAGTACCTTTGTGCACTTCTATGTTAATATATTGTCCTTTTAAGTATTTTGTGTCTACATATATACATAAATGAAACGGGGTAACAACTAATGGAGAAGCATGGTACAAGAAGTCTTTCTGCGCCGACCCCAAATAAATTGGGTAAAAGCGGAATAAAGATGGACTTAAGAGAATTCAAGATGTTTTTAGCTGGCTACTGGTTGCCAACTGATTTTCCGGTACACAGTAACTGTGAAGGTCAGACAGACAGACGATCCGTGTGGAAAACTAGTATTCAGCTGCATCCGATTAGCCTGGAAGCAAACCCAACATAGTAAGCAGACAATGAGGATACGAGTTATAGGATAGACAATAATTTTAATCACTATCACTGTCATAACCTGCCTAGTCTTTTCCCAACTATATTGGAGTTGACTTCCAATCTAACTGGCTGGACCGACGGCCTATCTGACCTCCACAACCCAGGTAGTAAGGTAAGACTGGTAGTCAGACTTTTTAAGCCAAATGGCAGCCGGTACCTACAGCTTAACGTGTTTTCCGAGTCACGGTAGAAACTCGGTGTGTAAGGGTGGTCACCCATCCACAGACCAACCTAGGCAAGCACGGCTTAACCTAAAGATCGACCCGAGCTGCTGATATTATTTAGCCACGAGTTCCTTGATTTGATTCACTATCACTGTACGAGTATAGTAAGCATTGGCAAATATCACAATGGTATTACAAACTTAACCAAGCCAATTTCCGTACAGAAGCAAGTCCTCAAGAAACGTTAGGTACTGAAATTATTCATGTTAAACCCAAACGGTCTAAGTTTCAAGAACAATAATAATAGTAAATTTGTTGAGGCAGGTATGCGGAAATGACTTAAAGGTAATGTGCAGCAGATGTTTTAAGCTTCGCCACCGGGAGGGAAAGTACTCTTAATACTGGAGATTGGAAATTTTACTTAAAGGAAATATTCCTTTATTTAAAAAAATAAACAAATCTGCATTCACAGATTTTCGAAAATTCTTTTGCCACACTTCATTCTTTACACAACCCGCCCATGTTTTTCACTAGACTATCATTATTTCAAACGAAAAATACACTTTTTAGTATTAAAACAAGCAAAACACGAAGGAATGCGAACAGTATTGCATGCAAGCAAAATTACCTTGCACATATTAATAACATCTGAGTACTTAATAATAGTTACTCGCATAAGTATTATGAGTCTTAAATGAAGTGTCACATACCCAATTAGAGTGCCACACAATTCATTTGTTAACAAAAAGCAAGGAAAGTAACACGCAATGTTCACTTCCTAATGTCCGTTTTAAGCGACACCTATCCCACCACCAACTGGAAGCCTAAATATAGCGGGAGATTGGATTTTCAGTTACAGCCAGTCTCATCAAAGGGATATTACCCTATACTAACTGAGTTTTAGGGTTTAGATAGGCAGTCAGTGCAAGTAAAATACATCCAGTTTGACTGGAAGCCGACTCAAACCCCTAAGGGTCTCCGCTCTGTACTCAACTCAGAGTTTTTAGGGTAAAGTTTGATATTCTAACTATTCTTACCAACCACCCTAGTTAGCCATTGAATTCAGTCACAGTGGTCGAAATCGGATAGATGGTATCATTATCATCAAGGGACTAAAGTCCTGATAGCTATCTAATGCGATACTAAAAATCGGTATTCATAAAACAAATGTAGGCATTCATTTAGCTGTCGTTTCGTGTTAATGAAAACGGCCACAAAATTAAGAAATGGCAAGTAAGTATTAACTAAATAGAAATGAAACGAAACGCTTGCACGCACCACAAAATTTCCTTCCCTTACTTACATACGGTCTACGGTTGTGTATTTAATCAATGTGGAACAGGGACGGGGAACCTGTGGCACGCGATACGAGTTTCTTCACGCCATTAATTTTACAACGAAATTGCATAATTATACTTATTATTTTATTCCTCCGTGGTTGGTCTTGGCTGTCATTTGTAGATCTTTGACAGTCATTACGCGCAGTCTTACATAGGGATATCATTGTTAAACAAAAACTAGCTTGTGAAGATCAGATGGGCAGTCGCCACATGTAAACTGGTATCCATCTGGTTAGACTGGAAGCCGACGCCAACGTACTTGGGAAAAGGGCCTAGCCTTTTCCCAAGTATGTTGGCGTCGGCAGATGGTAATTCTTACTCGTTTTTTTATATTAATGACACAGATGAACATATACAATCTTAGACAGCACCCTTTCTCCGTTCCTAACCAAGAAACCTAAATACGAGTAGGCCATTATGACCTCCAATTTATAAAATTATCCGAAACATTAATCCTGGCCATACGCAGTACGCTCAAGTCGAGTTAAGTTACGCGTACGACATAACTTATGCGCATGATATTACCATCCGATTGAATAATTAGCGAAACCGAAAGTTTATTGGTACTACACGGAATT
Source organism: Xestia ashworthii (assembly GCA_950022955.1). NCBI lineage: Eukaryota > Metazoa > Arthropoda > Insecta > Lepidoptera > Noctuidae > Xestia > Xestia ashworthii. The sequence continues at coordinate 10,446,182 of OX465570.1, read as the reverse complement.
AATAAAGCTTACGGAACGTAATTTTGAAGTTTTACATGGTGTTATTGGATCTTAGTTTACAGAGAGCAGCTGTTGTTAATATGGGACATTGAGTTGAGACAGTTTAACTTTGTGAAATGTAGTTTTTGTTACTAATGAAGTCAAACTCAAAGCAATTATTTCAATTAGATCATTACAAGCACTTTTGAATGTCAGAAAAACACGAAAGCGAAGGTATAATACTTATGAAAGTACTGAAGTTGCCCTTTCTAAAGTGTACCTATATCTCCCAAGGTTTCGTATTACCGCCTGGTTACTCCAGATTTTTTCACTTCAGAAAATATTTTTATTTGGATAGTTTATCATTTACTCATAGAATCCTTCACATACGAGTACACTGCATTTAATTCCGTCTCGAATTTATTTTTAACCGACTTCCAAAAAGGAGGAGGTTCTCTATTCGACTGTATGTATTTTTTTTTTTTTTTTTTTTTTTTTTTTTTTTTATGTATGTTACCCGATTACTCGAAGACGCCTAAACCGATTTGAAAAATTCTTTTTATGTTTGAAAGGGTATACTTCCAAGTTGGTCCCATAGTCGCCAAGTCGGGATCTGATGATGGAATCTTGGCGAAATCGAGGGAACTCTTCAAATTTTATAGGATAACGTACAGCAATTTTTATATTTTCTACAACAAGTGAAGCATTTGCGTTTGATAAGAACCATTCTACCATCAGATCTGATGATGAAGCCAAGAGTCACGGAACTCCATAATGAGACAATGTATCCTAGTCGTGTTTGGGCTTGTTGTAATTGTAACGGTATGCACTTTCCATGTGAACCACTAAAAAGTGAAAAATAAAAACTTTTTTGCAAAAAGTAAAACCGACTTCAAAAAGAAAAAGTGAAAAATAACTTTAGCTTCTGAAGTCGGTGACAAAAAAATTAAATCAATCATACAAACGTCACCGACTTCAGAAGCTAAAGTTATTTTTCACTTTTTCTTTTTAGCACAAGTTTTTGTACAAGAGCGATGATTTTATAAATCATATTTTTGTCTTATTTTCTTTGGAAATCTATTGTCAACGTTCTTCACGACGAACTATTATTTTGTTTCCTGAAAGTTCAACGTTTTAATGCGTAAAGCGACACACACATACACAGATTGCGGCTAAAAGGCTAATTAAAGATTTATGTTATCAATAGTGTAGTAGTATACTATCAAAGAAAGCACTATCATGCAACCCTAAACTGATTAACACCCAACGTTCTAGAACATCCATTCAAAACAAGAAACTAAAAGAGAAACCAATGAAATCTACGCTCTAATCTACAGACCGAACCACTTTACAAGCATTAAGCGTCTTTACCCACATACATACAAATGACCTGCTTACGTTTGCTTTTTTCTATGAACCTTTCTTTCCAAAAGGTCAAAGATAGATAAGAAGACCTACTTTTCACACGTTATTTGTAAATGACATTTACAATCACGTCACTCATCATCATCATCATCATCATTTCAGCCGAAAGACGTCCACTGCTGGACATAGGCCTCTCCCAAGTGTCGCCACATTGACCAGTCCCGTGCGACTCGCATCCAACGGATTCCGGCAACCTTCACCAGGTCATCGGTCCACCTAGTGGGAGGTCTTCCAAAGCATAATCTTCCGGTTCGCGGTCGCCACTCCAGAACTTTTCGGCCCCATTGGCCATCTGTTCTGCGACCAATGTTCCCTGCCCGCTGCTACTTAAGTTTGGCAATTCTTCGGGCTACGTCGGTGACCTTGGTTTCTTGCGGATGTCTTTGATTGATCGAATCACGTCACACACACATTAGTTACATGTGTGTATTATATCATTAATCGAGATTTCATTTTATTCCAATTTCTCGGCTAGATATGATTTTATACAAGTCCCTGTATGAACCCATAAAAATAAAAAACTACCCGAATACATAACATTTGATCATCTACTTATTGTATATTTTTCACTTCTCATGCTCTAAAAGTACGCCAATATAGTCCTACGAAGCGGGACTAAAGAAACCATTTTACTCTCTAGGGAGTAAAAGTAATTCATCATCATCATTATCATTTCAGCCGAAAGACGTCCACTGCTGGACATAGGCCTCCCCCAAGTGTCGCCACATTGACCGGTCCCTTGCGACTCGCATCCACCGGATTCCCGCAACCTTCACCAGGTCATCGGTCCACCTAGTGGGAGGTCTTCCAACGCATCGTCTTCCGGTTCGCGTTCGCGGTCGCCACTCCAGAACTTTTCGGCCCCAGCGGCCATCCGTTCTGCGAGCAATGTGCCCTGCCCACTGCCACTTAAGTTTAGCAATTCTTCGGGCTACGTCGGTGACCTTGGTTCTCTTGCGGATGTCTTCATTTCATTCGATCACGCAAGGAAACTCCGAGCATAGCCTTCTCCATTGCCCTTTGGGTGACTTTAAGCCTTTTGATAAGGCCCATTGTGAGCGACCACGTTTCGGTCCTGTATGTAATCACTGGCAACACACACTGGTCATAGACTTTCGTCTTGAGACACTGCGGTAAGTTGGAAATTAGTTTTTTTAATTTCCTTCATGTGACATAAACAAACTCATACAGCCAGTAAATATACTTACTATTATTTGTGGAGTGAGGACCATAAACGCGAAAGATTTACCTAAATAATTGAATGTTTTATGGACAAGAGGAATATGATACAAATGTTTCTGTACTAAATTAACTATTTTTCTCGCACTTAAAGTGAAAAGTATAGTTTGCACCTCGAGACTAAACGCCAACTTTATATACCCTCGATTTCATTGACTCCCTCGCAAGCTCGGGAGTCAAACCAGCCCGGGTATATTATGGCTTCGTTTAGTCCCTCGATATAAAATATACTATTATTACAGATTAAAAATGAGATTGACAGCCAAAAAGTCTTCACTTATAACGAACAGAATGTATTAAATACACATTTTCATTATGTACAAATATATAATTTGCTAAGTTAGACAATCAATGTACAACGTCACAAGTCGTCAACATGACAGGTCAGGATCCTAGGTGGCCAGTATATAACAGTCCTCCACCGCGATTCCTAGCTGCCGCACTCCCGGGGCCGGCAGCAGCTGTTCCAGGTGTCTGCGCCATATATCGCCAACGTCAGTTCGCACTTCATAGTGCAGATTGCCAAGACGACGCATTATCGTGCCAAACTCCCATCTTCTTCTCTGGTCGGAGTAGGCTCTGGCCTGCACTCGATCACCTACGGAATAAGCTCTGACAAGAGGCGGTGTGTTCTCTGATCTGAACGCTGTCGGGGCAGTTGAGTCTCTGAACATCACGTGCAGCTTTGTTCTAACGTCCCGACTGAACATCAGTCCATAGGCAGTATGTCCCTCCTGGTTTGGTGTGCGTCTGAGCCGAGTTTTTAGCACAAGGAGCTTATCCGTAAGATTGCCCCTCTCCCCCTCCATTGCACGTAGTGCTTTCTTAATAGTTTGCACGTAACGTTCAGCCTGACCGTTAGTTGCTGGGTGGTACGGAGCTGACGTCAAATGTGTAACTCCACAGCTGGTAAGGTAGGTTTTAAATTCTTGGGATACAAACTGGCGTGCGTTGTCTGATACCAGTGTGTACGGTGTGCCAAATGTGCAAAATAACTCCTTAAACTTAGCAATGCACCATGCACTCGTTGTGGTTTTTGTGGGGAAAACTTCAACCCACTTTGTGAATGCATCTACAACTATTAGAAGTTGGTGTCCTAGAACAGGTCCTGCAAAGTCTATATGAATTCGTTGCCAGGGGCCGCTAGGTTGTTCCCAGTGGTGAAGAGGAGCTTTTGGTGACTCATTCTGTTCTAATCTGCACGCTCTACAAGATTTTACCTTGTTCTCAATGTCCATGTCTATATTTTTCCAGTATATGTAGCTGCGTGCTAGCAATTTCATTTTAAGTATACCGATATGTCCCGCATGTAGTTCATCAAGAACAGGAGCACGTAAACTTTTGGGTATTACCACTCTGGTTCCTTTCAATATGCAGTTATCCTGGAGTGTTAATTCATTATCACCGTAACCATATTGTCGTAATGAGTGACCTGTCTGTAGTGCTTGTAGTAATGTATTTAAGTCATTGTCTTTTCTCGTTTCACTGGCTATAACTTCTGGTCGGATTTCTAAGATGTTGATCTGTTGCAATTGATACGCACAATGTTGGTCTATTGATGTTTCTTTTACTATTTCAACTGGGAATCTTGATAGGTAGTCAGCGTTTGAATGTTTCACCGAAGCTCTATATTCCACATCGTAGTCAAATCCCGATAAAAAATGTGCGTAATGAAATAATCTCATTGTGCTTAGTGCAGGTAATGTCTGGTGTGGATGAAAAATCGAGGTAAGCGGCTTATGATCAGTCACTAATACGAATTTCCTGCCGTAACAGTAGTGAAAAAACTTTTTAATGCCCCAGTAGATAGCCGTAGCTTCTTTGTCGATTTGACTATATTTCTTTTCGCTAGTTGATAGTGACCTTGAGGCGAATGCGATTGGCCTTTCTGAGCCATCTGGTAGTTTGTGAGACAGAACAGCTCCTAAACCTGTCGGTGAGGCGTCAGTAGCTAGTATCAGCGGTTTATCTGGGTCAAAATGAATTAAAACTCTGTCGCTCAAAATCGCCTTCTTTATGTTGTTAAAGCTTTCTTCACATTTAGAAGTCCAGTGAAAATCTTTCTCTTTCTTTAGTAATTCATTTAAAGAGCTCGTTAAAGAGGCAAGGTTCGGTATAAACTTGTTGTAGTAGTTGGCCATACCCAGAAAGGTTCGTAGTTCGTTTATGTTTCTTGGTCTTACTGTATTCGTGATGGCCTTGACTTTGTCTTTGTTCTTATGTAAACCCTCTTTATCTATTGTGTGTCCTAGGTAGTTAATACTACGTTTAAAAAAATTACATTTTTCTCTGTTTACGCGGAGGTTACTATCTTTTAGTTTTTGCAAGACTTGTCTTAGACGTGTTAAAAATTTATCTTCTGATGCTCCTTGAATTATAATGTCATCAAAAAAACATTTAATTCCGTCTAGTCCTTGAAGTAACTTATCCATAAATTTCTGCCAAAGGCTTGGTGCCACTTTGACTCCAAACATCAAGCGATTGACTTTGTAAGTACCTTTGTGTGTACTTAATGTTTGTAAAAGGGCGCTTTCTTCATCCATGACCATATTAAGATAGGCTTGGGTAATGTCTAAGGTACAGAAGTATTTGCCTCCGTTCATTTCCGCAAATATATCCTCAATTATAGGAATTGGGTATTGTTCATCTCTTATGACTTTGTTAAGGGTGACCTTGTAGTCTGCACAAAGTCGAATGCTCCCGTTTGGTTTCACAATCGGTACTATTGGTGTGCCCCAGTCTGATTGGTCTACTTTGGTAATCACCCCATCTGTACACAGTCGTTCAATTTCTTTATCGACTTTTTCCTTTAAAGCGTACGGTATACGTCGTGGTTTTATAAATATTGGTTGTATATTTTCTTTGAGATTTATATGAGCCTCGTAGTTGGGTATTTTTCCTAGGTCTGATCTAAAAACAGTTGATGAAAATTCTTCTAATAATTTATCAAGTTTGTCGGATTGTTCTAAAGTTCGTACAACTCTTAAATCTGCAATTTTCATATTAATTTCTTTAATCCAGCTTCTACCAAATATGGGGTCAACGTTTTGATTGATTATGTAAAGCTTCCCGTTGAACGTTTGGTCTTTATACGTCCCTTTGATGTATGTTATTCCCGCAGGCTTGATAATTTCACCAGTGTAGGTTCTCAATTTCGTATCAGTTTTGAAAATTTTATTTGGTATTTGTAGGCTTTTGTATTGTTTGAGTGACATTGTTGACAAGGCCGCTCCCGTGTCAAATTCCATGCGTACTTGTTTGTTCTCAATTTTTAATGTGATCATATATTTGTCCGTTATTTCACTCTTGATTAAATTGATATCTCCAATACTGTCGCAACTCGTGTTACTTATAGTGTCATCTAGTTGATTGGTTTTTAGGTTCCGTTGTAAACAAACTCGTGCCAGGTGTCCAATTTTCTTGCATTTCAGGCAGGTAGACTTGATGGCGCCGCAATCATTAGATCGGTGGTCGTCTTTACCGCATCGGAAACATTTTCCTTTTAAATCTCTTATAGTTAACGGAGATGATGATGAAGAAGTTAACTTTATGTTCTGTCGTGTGGATGATGGTCGTGATTCGTTATCTCTACTTGTCGATTTTGTAATCTTGTTTACTGTGTCCAAGTTTTTGTGCATGTCTGCGGATATTTTCATGTTTTCTGATTTTCCCATTTCCATGAATGTAGCAATTTGAACCAGTTTAGTAAAAGGTGGTGTATCTCTTTCTTGAAGCATTTTCGTTCGTATTTCACTGTCTTTTAATCCACGAATAAATTGCAGGACTAAGAAACTTTCTGAGGTAGACTTTTGACAGTTTTGGCACTTGAATTCGCAGTTCAAGGAATTTTTCTTTAATTCTGAGGCGTATGTTGCTACTGTTTCGTCTTCACGTTGTGTGCGCGTAATAAATCTGTGTTGTAACGCCCATATACTAGGCTTAGGATCTATGTAGTCGTCTAGAATCTGTGCTAGTTTTATAAAGTTCATATGAATTGGATCCTCCGGAGAGCATAAATCATGTAACTTCTCATGTAATTCGGGTGATAATGCAGCAAGAAAAGTGTACACTTTTATTTTAGGATCTTCGATTTTATTGAGCAAGAAAAATACCGTTAGACGTTTAGTAAAATTTGCAAAGGTTTCTTTTTCTTGAAAAGGCTGGAAATTCATTTTTGGCCCTCGTTCTTGTTGTGTATCCGTACTCATGTGTGATGCCGATGTTTGCAGCGGTGTGATTCGTCGATTTTCTCTGTTTTTTAATATGAGAAGTTTCGTCTTTATGATGACACATTTTTCTTCAAAATCGTACCTGGTCTCTATCTCTTGGTCTAGTAGTTCGTCTGGTGTTTCTAATTCTATTTCATGTTGTATTTCCTGTAATTTCTGTAACGTTTCTTGAAGCGATTGTAGTCTCGACTCTGTTTCTTCGTATGGAAGAGTTTCTTTGGTGTTTACGTAGTTTTCATGCTTTGTGATTAAACCTCGCAATGACGCGCGGGTTTTCTTTAATTTTTTAATCTCATTAGTCGACATCCTCGTCGCCAATTATTAAATACACATTTTCATTATGTACAAATATATAATTTGCTAAGTTAGACAATCAATGTACAACGTCACAAGTCGTCAACATGACAGGTCAGGATCCTAGGTGGCCAGTATATAACAGTATGTAAAAAGTAGTGTGAACAACACAGCGCATTATATTTAAATGTTAATGCATATTAAGAAAATACTTTATAATATTAGACATGGTAAGACAACAAATAAAAATCAAGCAATCAATCAAGCTTTCTGTCTCCCAAAAGGAACGGTTTGTGTATAAAACGAGTTCCCTTCTTAGATCATTCAAATCTATACTAATATTGTAAAGCTGAAGAGTTTGTTTGTTTATTTGAACGTGCTAATCTCAGAAACTGCTGATTCGAATTGAAAAATACGTTTTGTGTTGGATAGTCCATTTATTGAGTTAGGCTTTAGGCTATATAAAATCATGCTACGACCAATAGGTGCGGAGCATGAATGAAAAATGTTGCAAAAACGGGGGAAACAAATTCCCTTTGACAGCTTTTTCTCTCTTATGTGACGCAGACGAAGTTGCGTGGGTCAGCTAGTAACAAATATAATAGGACTCTTCATTTATTTGGTGCGTTCGTGCTATATACCTACTGACCGAAAATAATGCTGGTACAAATATTTCGTCCAATCATTTAAAAAAATACGACATAAAACCTCTGATCCAATTTAACCGGTCGTTTCATAAAATATTTTAGGTAAATAAAAAATATTTAAGTCATCTTTGTAGATAGATATTAAATTCACTTTATAATCTTTATGATTTCATCACATATTATAACAATATAAAATAGCTGACCCAGATTTCATATCCTACTATTCATAGTAATCCCAAAACACAATAGGGAAAATTAGAACGCCAAACAATCCAATAAACTAGTTAACACTTCTTTAAAACTATTAAACTCACTCCCTTCGCAGAATTCCTAGCACAAAACATGGAAATCCCAAACATAACGCGGGTTGAATAGAAAGGACAAAACCACGGTACAATTAAGCCGCTAAAATAGCTAAAATCGACGTGCACCCCAATACAAGGCTACCGAAATTGCTCATCACAATCAGTAGCCACAGTAATAGTTAGAGCCGACAATGCAAGTAGCACACGGACCGGTGCAACTGGAACTTTGGCAAACCTTGTTCGAGCGCGCGCTCTCTGGCCCGTCAGTAGACAGAAAGGCGCCGAGCAGACCGCCCACCAGTTGAGTGCGAACGCAAGTTCAAGTTCGAATAAACATTTTCCGAAATTCTATTTTCGAATTTTAAATCGAACTGGAACCGAGTCATTAATTTGTTTTTTCTTTTTTTGATGACGCGAAATTCGTGAGTGTGTTTTAGTGGAAAAGAAGTGTTAGTAAAAACTTTTTTTTCAGTTCGTCGCGAAGTCTGTAAGCTTGGACAACTTGGCAGTTCGCAGGTTTGTAAATCTAATTTTGTTTATGAATTTAATTTAAGAGGAAAATTGGAATGGAAAATGGAATCGGTTTTTTTCCAAAACAGTCTTAAAGGTTAAATTAAATTTATTTTAAATTACGCTGTTTGCGTATGTTTTTTCAGACTTTTGAACAAAATTTCGTTTAAAAATTACACCTAACTTACATTTTGAACGTCAGTAACGATGTCATTAATTTTAAACCAACAAATCATCGCTTTCAAATATACATACTGCATTAACCACAAACAATATAATTACGCTGTCCAATTATTTATGTCAAACACGTTAAGCGTGAACACGATTTTCCCGAAGCGAGACTGACTGAATTTTATTTACCGATGCAACAATAATGTTATTGTCGTAATACTGGCCAACGTAGGTATATATTGTAATCCATGCTTTTAATTAAATTGAAAATAGAACGCGACTTTCCGATTTACAACGAAACGGATAACTCTTTTGACATTTGTTTTATGATTCGAAATTTGAATATCCAATTTCAATGAAACACAAACACATTATCCAGATTAATAGCAGGGATATTCAGGAGGTCATAGTTGTAATAGTTATCTAAAATGTACTAGGTATGTGTTCATAATTTCTATTTTGCGGAGCCAACCTACATGTATTCCGCGAATACAAATTACTTTATGCATAATCTAATGAGTATGAAATGAACTACTACTACGAACTATTTTATCTAATCAGGATAATTCCGTTCTGGAAAGCTCACATAAATAAAACCAATTAAGGTTGTCTCAACTGCTTTCAAACAGGCTTAATTGTGACAACAACCTTATTTATAGAATTTCCTCTCAATGGTTAATACCGCCTTTCCTTCTCAAATTAATTAGGATTGAGAAAATGCTGGATCCTAAATATTTATTATGATAAAGATCTGAACATAATCCATTTGCCCTGTCCTATAGTCAGTTACAATATTCGAACATGGATAATACGGCGCACTCAGCACGATTGGCAGACGGTTTAGTGTGTCTAGTAATGTATGTTAGGCAAGCAGAATTCTGTTAACTATATTTCTTCATATTGTCAGACTTTAATTGTCTCAATGTAGGGTAAAACCTCTTTACACATAGAATAACAAAAACAGCCCATAGGCTTATGAAGAGTGGATTCACGGAAGGTTTCCAATTTCAAAACATCAGTTTGAAATTAGAACGAAGTCTAATCCGTGATTATTTACTTGAAAACAAGACCGAGGATGTTGTAAGGATGTTTTAATATCCTTGGGTGTAGGTTTGAATTTCAAACAATGTGGCTAGAGTTTACTTAAAAACAAATGACTTCTTCTGGAAAAAGTCACGCTTGTTCATGCCGATTTTTCAATTTTAAAACAGCAATTTAAATAACGAACGATAATGTCGAAACCGCTACGTTTTTCTTCGAACACAAATAACAATCTTCTGTGAATTGTGTGCGGTCACTCGACTCAAACAGAACAAAAGAGTTTTCCGTACCATGTTTCCTTTCACAAGAAACAAGACATGAAAAACCATACATTTAATTTTAAACAACTTTTTCCTCAGTTTGCTGAACCAAATCTACCTGAAGATATATAACGTAGATGATAATGCTGAATTGTTAACTATTTTCTCGAGGAATATTAAAAGGGAAATACTGAAAAGCATTTACCATTAGTACAGTACGGTATGAATAATAATACAGTGCTTAGACTTCGTAGAAAATGGCGTCGCGACTTCATCGTGAATAGATTCACCAATATGGTTCATTTTCTAGTTAATTAAATCGAGCTTAATCATTTAAAACTTTAAACTGCGGTAATTTTAATGTGATTCGCTAAAACGATTTATATGGTTTTCAATTTGGATCGGTACTAATGAATGTGGTGTGTTTTTGTTGTTTTAATTAATGTGCTAGTGATTGAGACTGATATTAATAAATGTTCAAACTATATTTTGATCATGTTTTCGAAATATTCCCACAGCCTGCACGCGTTACTAATTCCCGATTCCTGAAAAGCTATGCAATTATCTGTATACTGTTATTCTGAAAGCCATTCTAGTTCTTAAAAAAAATCAAAGTTATTGCCCATTCTCATTTCGGCGACAATCAAAGTAAAAAATGTGAAATAAGACGTTTTCTTGACAGATTGAGACCGAAATTAGCATCCAAAAGTTCTTGAAAGTACGCGGTGTGCCGTTTTGTTGTAGATAGATGGATGCGAGGTGTAAGTTTAATGTACCAGGCGTTATGTGCATTTAACTAAGTAACTCTAAGTCAAAGTTATTGCTGGGAAACGACTTTTTTTTTTGGGGTGAAAAATCACGTTTTATGGGAAGACACAATGCGAAACACACGAAACATTTTGCTAATGGATGATTTGAAAAGTACAGGGGTTGTGAAGGTATTTAAAGCAAAGCAATAACATTTAAAACTTTAATTAAAAAAAAAATCTTGAATCTTATCTATCGTAACTAGAAGGTTCCCGGGTATGTTTAAAAAAAAAAAAGACCGTGAGAACTAGTGCCCTACGGCTTCATTGAGGGTATTATAACACCCATTAAATGATAAATGATATATATTCAGTAAAGTAGGTTTTCTCAAACACTTTTACACGTAATTTTTTTTAAAACTAGATGGGGCCCGTGTTTCGTACCTGACTACTCTGAGAAGAAACAGCCGAAACAAACTCAGAGGTCATAGTCTCTTTTGAAGTCCAGACAATCTTGCTTAATTCACATGAGGACAGATTAGTGTCTGAGATGGTCTTTTGAGGAAAGAATCACACAGATTTGAGTGGACCTGTCCAGTCAGTGCAAGCATTTGCAAGTTATCATGTAGCTCGACTTATAACTCAAGGAGCTCAGGAGAACATTTGGGTAGGTCGCTTATACTCGTAGTACTCAAACTGCCAGACAGTCGTGGGAAATAAAAACAAAATGTGACCCACATGGTCCTCACATTCACAACAATTAAATTAAATGAATAGTAATTTGCAAAACGAATGTGAAATACACACTTAAAATAAACAAAATTAAGTAAAAAATAATAAAATACTGAATTAGGTATTCAATATAATAATAGTCTCACTAAAGTAGCCCCACAATGACACAATGTTATGTCAATAAACATTACAATTGATCGTTGTTATTTAGACCACCTAATCATAACAGACGTCATAAATAATTCACCAGAAGAGGAAATAGATAGGTTGTTATGATTCTGTGATCTTTTCCTCACATTTCTATTTATACATACTGTATGAGTCAATCGTATTCGGTTTCGTTCGATTGTCCAAAAACAGATTTATTCATCTACTTAGGGTTCCGCACACGAAGGTTAACCAACGAGACCCTATTACTAAACCTTCACTGTCAGTTCGTCTGTACGTCTGTCTGTCAGCGGGCTGTATCTCATGATCCGTAATAGGTTGACAGTTGAAATTTTCACAGAATGTGACATAACAAGAAACTTATTGTATTTTATTCATTTATTTAAGCCTCTATAATTACTTAGTAATAATTATACCTTTTTTAACATAATACAATTTTAACTTTAACTATGTACCTCTCGACGAGTATAGGCCTCCTCCATCTCTTTTTCTTTGGGGGGGGGGCACCCCATGGTAGCTTTTTAAGTACATCTCTCTTTACCCTGACGTGAAATGTGACCAGCCCACTTCCATTTAAGTTTCTTGCTGTGGGTTAACGCATCAATAACTTTTGTCCTTTCTCTTATTTCGCTGTGTCGTTTTTTGTCTCTGAGTTTCAAGTTATTATAAGCTCGCATATGCATGTTAAACCAGGATCTATAATACGCACACGAATGATAAAACTGAAAAATGCCAAAGAGCCTTGGAGGGCAAGCATACTAACAAGGAATAACAATTAATATATAAAAATATAATACAAATTAAAGTGCTCCCATACTCGGTACGGAACCCTTCATGCGCAAGTCTGACTCGCACTTAATCGATTTTTTGAAAACTCGATCGCATAATATAGACAGATAATATTCCGTCTTATTCCTATAACATTAGGTCCTCTTTATAATACAGTGTGAAAGCAATTCGCACCCCAGATCGCTTTTGAAGGATAAAAAGGTTCATATATAATAAGAAGACTAAGTACTCTTTGATATTGCGAAGATACGAGCATTAGTGTCAGGCTGTCAGCCATTACTGTCTTCTAGGAATCGAAGACTTGTAAAATTATATTTGCGTTCTGTATAAAGAACTAGGTTATTGCTTATTTTTGCTTAGTTTCTGCATTTCAACATGTGTATGTAAAGTTTTTTTCTGTTATTGAATGGCTAATATGACTACGTGATATGGTTCATATGCTGCGATACCATTTTCTGGTTTTCTATCTACAGTACCAAAAGCATCGTTAAATGCAGTGTTATCCGACAACAAATGTATTTGTCTGCAATGACGTCGTTACCCACACCACCCCAAAGCACCATTGCTTAATAACACAAAATAGTAGTGCTAAAGGGTTCGATTCACGAGTCGGTCAATCAGGCAAGATGACAGTATCAAAAAAGTACAAATCTATTTAGTCCGTCAGTTAGAGTACTGAAAAATAATGGAAACGTATTTTTTGTTTTTCTAAATAAATGATTATTGACAAAGATAAAACGCATCAAAACTCGGGAGTAGGGGCTTGTGATGTCAGAACTAGCTAAAAATTATTACCTAGGCGTGACGTATTGAGAATTTTAAAAGCGTCGATTCTTCGTCAATTTTGATTTACGTAACAAAAGAAAAAATACGGCTCAAATATTTTTTAATAATCTACTTGACGGACTTATTAGATTTTTTTTGTCGTATACCTTATTTTTATTGGATTCTTCCATTAGAAATTACTCAGTATCAGCTACGAAGTCTGGATTTGTGCCCCTATCATCAATTATAGACCAAACTCACCCACTGCTGGGAATAGGGTACCTCTCTTTTCTTGTGCCAATTTCCACGGACTTAAACATAAGTTCTATCTGGTGGTTGCACTATCGGGTACACCTCTGCATAACTCTTTGGGGATAACAGGCGTGATGTTATGGAGTAAGTACCACTTCCAAGTAGGTACTAAACTCTGAACAAAAGTACCTACCTATTGAGTCGACGGTAGCCATGCATACGTAATAAGTTACAACTTCAACACACTAACCCATTTCTCTACGTTTCCCGATGCAACTCTAGTGCTAAGATAAGAGGTTCAACAGTGCAGTAAACTATTTTCTTCTATCATAAGTAATATGTTGACATGGAAATCGTTAACGGAATGGTCTGGAATGGTGGACAGAGGACCTGGTGAAGGCTGCGGGAATCCGTTGGATGCGAGTCGCACGGGACTGGTCAATGTGGTGACACTTGGGGGAGGCCTATGTCCAGCAGTGGACGTCTATCGGCTGAAATGATCATGATGACGGAAATGATAATTATACTTTTCAATTGTTTCTGAGAATATTATTATGAAAGTCTTCAGAAACATGAGTCTTAATTGTGTTTCGATAGGACATTACGAACATGGTTTTTTTATTTATTTCCACATGCATTCATAAAAAATCTTCTTGAGGCAAAATCGTGCTATCTAATACTTCTTCTATATCAGAATTCTATACTATTTTCCGTACATAAGAAAACTTATACATAAACGATAGTATAAATTCCAATACACGAGATGAAAATAACTATGGTGAATAACCGCAGAAATTGTATCTACTGAAAATTTTTAAGCTTCAAAATAAGCAGGAGGTTATGTATTTCACGAGCATTTTTTTAGGTAAATTGATCCCTCCGTTACTGGTCGGATTTTCTGTATTTTTTTTCTTTTTGTAGAGGAAACTCATGCGGTGTTCCAGTTATTTTTCACTTTTTTGTCCTTTTTTGGAAGTCAGTTATTTTATTTAGCAAAAATATTTTTCGAAATAAGGTATTATTTTATTAAATTCTTGAAAAGTCTTTCATGTCTGGATTTAATAAAGTAAAACAACATGAAAGTAAGGACATAAAAGAGATGACTGTCGTTTAAGTAATACCTACATAGAGGTACTCTCCGTTACTTGATATCCCGTAATACCACTTGAAAGTCCACGTAAATCGTTGTCTTTTTCCTTCTCTATTTAACCCCCGACGCAATGCACCATTGATGGTGCTTGATGGTGCAGGTCAATGGTGCATACGGTACGACGCGAAAACGACAGGGTGTTATAAGTTTGACGTGTCTGTGTGTGTGTGTCTGTCTGTGGCATCGAAGCTCCCGAACGACTGAACCGATTTTGAGTTTGTTTTTTTTTTGTTTGAAAGGTGAATTAGTCGGGAGCGTTCTTAGCTATGTTTGATAAATATCTGTCCAAGATGGCCACCGCCACAAAATGGCGGATTGCACATTTATTCAACAACTTATTTATTATGGGTGTCAAATGAAAGGGCTTTACTAGTAGAATACGAAAAATTGGGTCAAAACATTTTGGCATAAGTTTTTAAAGAATGGTTACAAAGTAACTCCAGTTCCAATAACAAGTGTTACAATAAATAAAAATAAAAAAAACACCGACACACAGGGTCATCCAATAGTGTACATTATTCTACTAGTCAAGCCCTTTTATTTGATACCCATATTGAGGAAGTTGTTGAATAAATAATTATGTTAATCCGACATTTTGTGGGCGGCCATCATGGACTGATTTTTATCAAACATACTCGTAGCTAAGAACACTCCCGACTCATTTACTTTTCAAACAAAAAAAAGAAATCTAAATTTGTTCATCCGTTGGGGAGCTACGATGCCACAGACAGACACACACACAGACAGGTCAAACATAAAACACCCCGTCGGTTTTGCGTCGGGGGTTAAAAAGCGACGAAAATGAGTGCTGAACCAAAACATAACATAATTCGGAAATATTGTTGATAAATAATTCGTTTTCATTGATTGTTCGTCGAGATTTTATTTCGAATTCTTAGTATATATTTTATTTTTATTTCAGGAAATATTTTAATCTAATTTGTATTCCAATAATACATTCATGCGATGCTCCATCATGGTATCATTTACATTCAATTAATTTAAAACTCCAATCAACTTAAAACTCTCTCACTACAAATCCAGGAAAGCTTAATAACTTTTAAATCACATTCTGAATTTCTGACAGTCGGAGCCAACGCAGATTTTTCAAACGAGTTTTTATTCTTTCGTAAATGTACCGACAAAAGTATTTCATAAATAGTTCATAGTGTGGTGAGAAAATTAATAAGCCAACTAGTGTAGTAAGACGGATAAAAGGAGCTTAGCATTTTTTTGTAGTGCAACTTTAAATGCTTCTCATTCAATTTTTAACTTGACCATCAACATTTTATGGTTTAAAATCTTTTGGAGAAATAAACGATTATTTATTGCGCAAACACATAGGAAGATATAAGCATACCTTCATTTCCATGCATGAAGCGAGTGCTGTGATCAGTGCCTATGTCTGCACTAGGGAAGCTATCTTGAAGTAATCTAGCACACCAGTCGATTGTCAGCTACGGCGCAGCTACTCGTACTACGGCGTAGCAGCTGCTACGTATTTTGCTACGCCGTGCTAGCTACGCAGTCGTAGCACTCGCTGCCGAATGTTTTCTTTGAATGTCACTTTGACTGAAAGTCTTTTATTGTTATGAATTTGCTCGCTTTTGTAGTGAGCGTCATTGTTTTCACAGAACAATAATAACCCAAATGAAGACAGTCTGTAGTGTATGTATTCTATTTTCAAAAGTCTTGACTCACATCTTGGAAAATCCTTAAGCACTTTAAAGATAAATAATGATTCTGAAATACGTTTTTTTTTTCAACTTTTAAAAGTTCAAGGCCATATCTCTATTGTGGCGTTAACAATAGAATACATTAATACAAAGAAATGATTGCACAAAGGGCTGGTTGTGTTATATTTTTGGGTTAAATTTGAAGTTCATGCTGACTCACCGGCCGTAGTCATGGCTCAATCGTTATAGACTGACATGTGTCGGGTATGGGGCCTGTCATTATGTATAATGAGTTCAATGTTGGATGCAACAATTTTAAAAGGTCGAACCACTTGACTAAGAATTCATGTGGGTGTTTTGCAGAGTAATTCATCAACTCGTCCCACATATCTACGGTCTATTTGGGACGAGTTGATGAAAATCAAAATAAATAATATTGAAACATTGTTTTATCTTGTCTCAACTCTTTTCTCAACGTTTGGTACAGTCGTACCAAACGTTGATAAAGTTTAAAGTTCCACACAAATATAAACTTGGGAGGAGTTGTAGAATGAAACAATTATTTATTTTGATTTTCATCAACTCGTCCCAAATGGGCCGTGGGCATGTGGGATATTGAATTACTCGTTTTGCGGCTGTGAAGGTAACAAATGAATGACTGATGAACGGAAACAGTTGAGACACAACAAGTTGCTGTGTGGCTGACGTGTGCAGTTTGGAATATATGACGTGTGGTCAACTCTGGTGCATCGTTGCGATTGCCCCAGTTTCATTCTATCAACGATAATAGTACTGAAAAAGTTGAAAATGTTTTGAAATTACACCATGGTAAGAAGGCGCGTTTACAAATGTCGGTCCGTGAATTTGCGGCATACCGAGTTTCCAAGATAGCACTTCAAGACTTCTGCGGGACCATATATTTAAAGAGCAATGTGTTATTGAGTTCCTAATTCAAAAATTTTCAGGTGGCAGCCACGGAGTCTGGGATGGTGCCCGGTTGATGCTAATAGGCTCACCTACCTCTTATATGGGACTTAAACATAACTGGCAAAATGTGGGTCTTATTCCTTTCTTTGAACTTGAACTACATATTAGGGACCGCCCATCACCCATTGGGAATGACTAGTATAATGTAACGTATGGTAGAACTCATGTGAATCAGTTAACCCATTTCCAGTTCTGTATTATTATTGATCTTTTAACTTTTATGGTTCACTTTGTTTCAGTGTTTTCGTAGTTAAAAGCCTTTACGTAACGGGGTTAAAAATACAGCGGTTTTTTCAACTAAAATCGTTGATGACTTAACTACGAAATAGTTTTATAAACACTTTTTTAGGAGCATATATTGAAGTTAGAACGATAAAACAACTTTGAATTCTTTCAGAAACATTTCGATGTTTTTGATACAATTTCAATCAAATGTTAGTATTGTAACAAAATGATTTCTAGCTGCTGTTATTGACACATGTTACAACTCACTCATTTTAAACGGTATTTGTGAGCAGTCTGAATTTCAGCACATTAATAAGTAGACTAAAATTTATGTTTGGCTAACTGATATTGCTCATGTACATTTTATTTTGACTGTGGGAGGGTGAGGTCACCCAAGGTTGAATACCCTGGTCGAGCCTTGGGCTTTTCTAATGGTCTCAAAGTCAAATCAAGAAAAAATCAATCAAGTCAATCAATCCATCAAGTTATTTCAAGTAGGCCTTTTACATGCACTTTCGAATGGTCGAAGCAAAGACAACAATCAAAAAATGAGGTCACAAGGCATAATAACTGGAAAGGTACTGTGACCATTCCAAAGTGTAGATCTCTATGGAAAAGAAACTCCATAGACTCAATTTCTCACATGTCTATTTCTCAAGTGAAAGTCTGGTCTCCGTTTTGTGCCCTAACTGGGCAACAGTAACAGGCTTGAAATTACATTAGACTGAACCGTGCCTGTAAAAATCTGAGTGTATATTCTAGGTAGACTTTCAGGCATCCACATCATCTGCGGCGCCTTTTCCCAACTATGTTGGGGTCGGCTTCCAGTCTAACCGGATGCAGCTGAATACCAGTATTTTACATGGAGTGGCTGCCTATCTGACCTCCACAATCCCGTTAATACTGGGTAATACGATGCCACTTGGTAAGACTGGTTGTCAGACTATTTGGGCCACTGACTACCTGTAACGATTTCCAAAGATGGACAAATGATAGCCGGGACCAACTGCTTGACGTGCTTCCGAGGCACGGAGGAAACTCGGTATGTAAAGGCGGTTATCCATCCACAGACCAACTTAGGTCTACCTACACTTTCAGGCATACTGACGAGATATTACGCGATTTATTGCCGGAATAGTGGAAAACCTTGAATGTCAAGGTCACTTGATGTTTTTAGCTATCTGTCAAAGATCTTTAACGTCGCCACGCAAGTCGTGAAAGCCGACACTTATCTTGGGGATTACCTTCGCTGAGATACTAAGTAGATATAACATTAAATGATAGAAGAAAATTGTAGGCTTATATACGCTTGGAAGAATGTGTTTGTGGTTTGAGCAAAATGGTCCATAATTATAATATTATTGTTTGTTTTTGTTTCAAGTTTAGGGATTATTACACCAATGAAATTATAAAGACGTGAAGCTTCCAGTATCATTATTATTTTCTTTATTTATTCTCCTAACATTCAAAATATTTCTTAAAACAAAAAAGATGAATGTGTCTGGACTAGCCATTGCAAATTCGCATATAGTGGAGGTCATTTGCTAATTATCGCGGGCCAAGTCAAGATTTAAAATCATTAACAGTTTTTGAACACGATCTTACATTGTGTTGATCACGCTCAGTTTCATTTCTGAAATGATCCCTAGACTTTTTACTATACTTAGGTCCATGTTCACCGAAAAGATAACAGCCTGATTAGCTAAAAACAGCTGTCACTGTGACATATTACCATACAAAAATGTGCTTTAAACAGCTGTTTTAGCTAATCAGGCTGTTATCTTTTCGGTGAACATGGACCTTAGAACACAAATATCGTTATTTATCTTTCAATGTCACGGAATGTCATTACCCTTGCTATTTGCTATCTATAATATACAAGTTCAATAACCAATCAACTTTGAGAAAATTCATGTAAACATTCATGTGAACACAAACAGAAAATCTACAGCAAATATTCGTAAAGTTCTAAGTTCGTCTAGTAAAACAGTACATAAAACATTTAATCCCTCATGATTCTTGTTCGAAAGTTTTGATCAAGCAAAACTAGTTGCAACAAATAACGATTTCAAGGAATGACTCATTCACTGCAGACGATTGAGATTTATTCGGTAAATCTTTCCATTTACATACTACCTTATTTAATATATTCTATGCCTGCAATTTGATAATAATTTAGTTTTTAATTTTTTTAACCTACTGCAGGCCTACTGTTTAACTAATGCATGACATATTGGAGACACGTATCTGGAATGTAACATAAATTAACCAACAAAAAAAAAACAAAAATCAGCAAAAATTTGTCTAGCTGGTAGTTTCAAAAATTTGGTTTCGATGATTTCTTCATCTCTACAAATCAAAGTTTGACATTGACGAGTGACATACAACCTCTTTTATCTTTCAACCACAAAAATTACAGACAGGACTATTTTAATTGTTGTTGTTGTTTTGTTGTTTGTTGTTGTTGTTGTTTCAGTTTTTTTAATTGTTAGAAGACCCAAGATCAAGCAAAACTATTTGCAACAAATAACGATTTCAAGGAATGACTCATATTATTATACTGCAGACGATTGAGATTTATTCGGTAAATCTTTCCATTTACATAGGTACTACCATTATATTTATATTCTATGCCTGCAATTTCATAATAATTTAGATTTTATTTTTTTTAACCTACTGCAGGCCTACCGTTTAACTAATACATGACATATTGGAGACACGTATCTGGAATGTAACATATTAACCAACAAAAAAAAACAAAAATTAGCAAAAATTTGTCTGGCTGGTAGTTTAAAAAATTTGGTTTACATGATTTCTTCATCACTACAATTCAAAGTTTGACATTAACGAGTGACATACAACCTCTTTTATCTTTCAACCACAAAAATTACAGAGCCAGTAACATAAAAAAAAAATTGTTAGAAGACCCAAGACGGATCGTAAAAATAGTCTTGTTATACCTAACCCGTACTATAAATGCTACTCTAGTTAAGGCTAGACTTTTTTTAATAACTAGTTATTACTATCCTCGAGATCCAAGACATTTAATTTCTATTGCCGAACTAGCGATACGTAATTAGTGCTCAAAGACTTCATTATAGTTATAAGCATTGGACTGAATTAAAGATTGTCAACGAAAAGATAACATAATTACTTTCTTGTTTTTATTCCCTGAAGGAGAGATAGAGCGGTTATTACACTCAGATTTTGCCAATTATGTAATATGATTACCAGATACGTAATATTCCCGCTGCTAGGAGAGAGGTGCTAGGGTAGAGGATACTTGTTTCTCCTCTCTGTAAGGAAGTATGGTCATGCCGGTTTCCTCACGACGAGTTATCTAAACTAATCTTATATAGAGGAACGATTTGACTGTATGCTTGTTTGTTTGCTTGTAACGATTTAACTCAATAACTACTTAGCCGATCATAAAAATTCTTTCATCACTAGAACTTAAGCTACATCCTTAACAAGTAACATAAGCTATGAATTATATTCATCATCATCATCATCATCAATTCAGCCGAAAGACGTCCACTACTGGACATAGGCCTCCCCCAAGTGTCGCCACATTGACCGGTTAAAATGATATTGCCAAGTTATCACAATTTTTGCTGGCCAAGTCGTGAGCGAAGTGCTATTACGTTATAAGTCCCATATTGAACGAAAACATCGTGAGGAAACTCTTTAGGTTAAGCCACGCGTGCGCGTTTGTCGATGGGTTATACATCGAGTTTCGTCCGTGCTTCGCAAAGCACGTTAAGCCGTTGGTCCCGGCTGTCATTTATAGATCATTGACAGTCGTTACAGGTAGTCTGTGGTTTATGTGGCCCTAGAGCCTGACAACCAGTCTTACCAAGGGATGTCGTATTACCCAGTACTAACTGGGTTGTGGTGGATCGATAGGCGGTTGCTCCTTATAAAATTCCGGTATTCAGCTGCATCTAGTTAGTATGAAAGTCGACCCCAACATGGTTGAGAAAATGCTGGACAGATGATGAGGGTTTTATGGAATTACCCTATTTATAGACTAAAAAAAATAGTAAAATAAAAAGCTAATTTTTAATAATATTAACCAGCGACATAACCGCTTGTCAGATCGTATTCGTTTTTGAACTAAACGATAGTGACATTACCTTACAAAAGCTTTGTTAGACTCGCTTTAGAAATTTTTCATGAAAGTGAAGAATTTTTACTCAATTTTATAGTTGAAAGCAGAACAGGATGAAAAGACGCTATCGCAAGGCATTTCTCCATTTTGTGAAGAAACTTGACATTTTATTTTATTTGAATTTGTATAACTTTCCTTTCAACAATAAATTGTTTATTTTTAGTGTTCAAACTATACTGCACCTAATTTTAATTCAAAGGCAAGTTTCAATTTGATTGCTTTATTTCCCCCGCGTTTCCTCTTTGTTTCAATAATAATTGTGGTCACGAATGGGCGATTCCACCCTTTTCATTTATCAGGGTTGTGCCCGCATAAACAATAACGCAAGTTAACCGTAGAGTTAGTTTTAATCTCCATAACCACCTTAGAGCTGCCTTAAATAATTTCATGAAATTTTTGAAAACCCCGTCTCTGCTTTTTTATTAGTTGGTAGGTTGTTTAATTTCAAAAGTTTTAAAATAAAACAGTCGTAAGAATTATGTGGAGCCTTTAAAAAGAAAATATTTTCCTTTTTAACCGACTTCCAAAAAGAGGAGGTTATCAATTCGTCTGTATGTTTTTTTTTTTTTTTTTTTTTTTTTTTTTGTGTTTGTTACCTCATAACTTTCGACTGAGTAGACCGATTTTGATGATTCTTTTTTTATTTGAAAGCTGGTGCTTCCCATGTGGTCCCATTTTAATTTGCTGAAGATCTGATGCTGGTCTTCGGAGATATACAATGGAACTCCTCAAAAATGTACGGCAAATCTGCAGTGATTGCTGTTATCGCTTGTAGGTTTATTGTTTATACAACATCATGACGTAATATCACGCCTGTATGCTCTGAGGGGGTACGCAGATGTGTACAGTACACCCAGATTTCGACAGTGTTTGTTACCTCAGTACTTTCGACTGGGTGAACCGAGTTTGATGATTCTTTTTTAATTTGAAAGCTGGTGCTTCCCGTGTGGTTATATTTTAATTTGCTGAAGATCTGATCCGGATCTTCGGAGATATACAATGGAACTCTTCAAAAATACACGGCAAATCTGCAGTAACTGCTGCAATCGCTTGAATGTTTATTGTTTATACAGCATCATGACGTAACATCACGCCTGTATGCTCTGAGGGGGTACGCAGATGTGTACAATATTCCCAGATTTCGACAGTTAGGTGTATTAAGTTCCATTTATTGGGGATAAGCCTCCTTGACATGTATTGTTTTTTTTTATTTTATTGGCAAGGGTACTTCAAGGGTAGTTTGATGAGAATTTGGTTAGGTTCTGATTATGGGATCCATGACAAAGGAACGGAGCTCTTCAATTCTTAGAAGCAAATTAACGATACTCGGCCAAATCTTTTAAAGGCTATCCGGATATTTGGGTCACGTACCATAACGTCGTTATTAACCGACTTCAAAAAGGAGAAGGTTCTCAATTCAATGTTCCCCGATTACTCAAAGATGACTGGACCGAATTTGTTTTTTAATTGTTTGAAAGGGTATACTTCCCAGAAGTTCCCATAATCATCAAGTCAGGATCCTGATAATGGGATCCTGGAGAAATAGAGAGAACTTTTCAAATTTTATAGGCACACCAGAAGCGATTTGGGTAGTTTTAGAAAGACTACTTTCTCGGAGTGATCCCATTTAAATTTGGTAAAGATTAGATGAAAAACTTCGGAGAAAGGCAACGGAACTCCTCCTCAAATGTAGCAAATGTGTGTCTCTTACTGGGATTGCTGAAATCTCATGTCTGTCTATTGTTTACACCAGTTCATAACAAAAAATCATGCTGGTACGCTGTGAAAGGGTATGCACATGTGAACCACTAAAAAGTGAAAAATAAAAACTTTTTTGCAAAAAATAAAACCGACTTCACACAAAAAAGTGAAAAATAACTTTAGCTTCAGAAGTCGGTGACAAAAAAACTAAATCAATCAAATAAAGGTCACCGACTTCTGAAGCTAAAGTTATTTTTCACTTTTTTGTGTGAAGTCGGTTTTATTTTTTGCAAAAAAGTTTTTTGTTTTTTAACTTTCAAGAGTTATGACGACGATTTAACTTACACTGTTAAACACGCTTTTAAAAGTCACCTAAGAGTACTTGTAGCTAACGAATTAACTATGTGAACAAAATATTAGAAGGTAAATTTGACCCTCTTCCCGATTTCGGATTGAGCTGAAATTTTGCATACATGTTTATTTTGGACTAGCCGATGCCCGCGGCTTCGCCCGCGTAAAGTTATTTACTAAAACCTTCCTCTTGAATCACTCTATCTATCTATTAAAAACCGCATCAAAATCCGTTCCGTAGTTTTCAAGATCTAAGCATACATAAGGACAGACAGACGTGGCGGGAGACTTTCTTTTATAATATGTAGTGAGTAGTGATAACAATGTATGTTTAGCTAAGTGACGGCATTCTAAATCCAATATGGCGGTGGATTATAATAGCCCATACGCAAAATACGCGCTTTGACGAGCCCGTTGTACAATACAATATACACTAACATTTTAAGCACAATCATTCACCAGATTATTATGTTCCCACTGCTGGGAATTAGGCCACTCCCCCGGGGGGCCATATCTATCACGCGGGCCCAGTGCAACTTGATGGATGATACACGACCGACTTCAAATTCTGTTTATCGGTTCTGGAACAGTTTTTCTTTTTGCAAAGAAAAAATACTGAGTATTTATTAAACAATCATTAACAAAATCACGTGCCTACATATTTCATTTCGCAATGTTCTCAAATATATATTATATGTTTAATACTCAGAATTCCAGTTTATCACATTAAAACGAGTTTCGAACCGTACAGTGCGATAGCACGGTTCAAATATTAAAATAAATCAGTACATAAGTAGCAAGTGGCCCAATTTACTTGGATACCTATCTGAAACACGTAACGATATCATTACGGGGTACAGTTGGACGCTTCTCTTCTTTGAGGCTCCAGGGTATAAAGACACGCAATTGTCACGGTTTTTTTTTAAACCCCTGGCTTTTTGGTGACAGTTTTGTGGTAAAAGAAAGATGTTTGTAACCGCTCTGGGACTGATTAAGAAGTAAACAATATTTTATGGATTTTTAAACGAATCTTTACTAGCAGTATTTACGCCTCTACGACCTCAGGCTTAGGCTTCAAATTACACCAACTTTACTCGAAGGAAAATTTGGATGTCGTCTTTGAAGACTCACCACCATTTATAATCATCATTTCAGCCTGAACTCAGCCATTTTTGGCGTTTATTTTTTTTTTGCCATAATTCTAAGTTTCGCTCCAGTTTCCTTAATCTCAGTGTTTCCCGCGACGTGACCCCAAATATTTTGACCGAACCACTAAAATTACAAAAAAAGTCCTATGGTTCAGCAGTGATTTACGATAAATCAAAGCCAATGGTTATCGATTATAATCAATAGTCTTTTTAAGATTAAGAGGCCTGCGAAGTATGCGAGTTTCATACAAACGTAATACCAAAATAATTTGTAAATCAAACATATTCTCAAGGTAGTGTGTATTTATTTTGATTGGATTACATAATATCTAGGTTCCCAAATAAATATTTTGAATGGAAATTGATTTATACAAGAGTTATGAGAAAAATAAGTTTTCTATCGAAATTTTAAATTCCTCATATCTCGTCTAAATAGCATTTTCCTTTCAAAATATTTATTTGGGAACCTAGATATTATGTAATCCAATCGAAATAAATACACACTTCCTTAAGAAAATGTTTGGTTTACGAATAATTTTGGTATTACGTTTGTGTGAACGACGCACGCTCCGCCGGCCCCTTAACATTTACTTACTTTCAACTTATTTTATAACCATGAGTCGATCATCGGCTTTGGTATCCTACATTTCAGTTAACAAAATCCCTGACCAGTAGAATTGGAAATCCTTTCTGCCTCTCATGCATATAAAATACGAGCCACGATCTGTTACCCTACAAATCCTGGACATCACAATGGTCATAGCAACAAAGGCATAAAGTGCCAATACGTTCGTACGACCACGAACTAGGAAAGTTCCAGAAGGTCAGTGCTACACAACGAACAAAATGCACGCACACGTAGACACGATTCACGTACGGTGAGTGCAAGTGCACTAACGCGTATTGCGTAAGCGATACTTTACTGAAATATCTGTTAGGGTCCCAAGGCCCCGGGGTTGCGGGAATGTTCGAAAGAGATACCGTGGCCCCGGAACGTAAAGGACGAGGAAGGAACATGGATGGGTTTTATTCAGTAAAAGGCTGACACTCCCTCCCGCTCCGCCCAGAGTGGGAGAAGTTATTTGATGATTTACAAACGAAAAAAAAAGAAAGTAAAAACGTGTACGAGACGTGTGGAACGTGTTCGAGACCAAAGGAATAATAAATAAGAATTGAAGCAGGCTCCTTCACGGGAGAACTCCTCAACGGGACTCGAAACTTTGTGTACGAATTCAATATATATTTACATGTTAAACCAGTTTTTTATTTTAATTGGAGAAAAAAGGCGTGAGTTTTATGTATGTGTGGAACAGAGCTTCTGTACTATTCTGTGGGACGACTGACAGCGAACCGTTGCGGAAAACATTGATTTTCAATTTACAGTATTCGTATATGTAGGTACCTACCAGATTCCGAATTTGATAAAAAGCCGACAGAATCCCCTTGATGGCGTAAGTCGAGGAAAATCTGCTACTTTAAGTATGTATTAAAGATGGAGGTATTTATTCATTATGTCCCTGAGCGTTTCATTGGCGTAAAATCTATCGGGGATATGAAAATACCGATCAGACATTATGCCTTCCATGTGTTAGTAGTAGATAAAATAGATACAGTATTTATTGGTATTCTCTATTGGTGTTAATATCAAAATAGCTTCGATATTCTTGTTTGTTTTCGTTGTAGATATTGAATAATGTAGATATTCTTGCCTTTGTTACAATTTGTAATCACTTAATGTAAAGGATATGAGCACGCGTGCTGGAATTCAAGTTTAAACAAATAAATATACTACTGGTGAATTCAACCTTATGCCCTAAGTAGTAACGTTGAAAGTTACCACACGTCAGTGAACCAGGTAGTACGTACATAAGGGTATAAATAGACACTTAACGAAACCGAAAGGGACTTGTTCTCCCCGTCATTGCGATCATTTTTTCTTTGTTCTGGACCATACCTGGGAACCTACTGGTTACGGAGATATTGGAAGTCAAAGTTTCAACATTTTCTTAAGTTTTTATTCAGATTTAACGTTAAAAACCGGCCAAGAGCGTGTCGGGCCACGCTCACTGTAGGGTTCCGTAGCTTCCCAGACCATTAAAAATACCAACATTTTTCGTCAGCAAAAATAACTTTGTTTTTCATAGTATTTGTATGAAAAACAAAGTTATCATTTGCGTTTTTTTGAAAAAGTGCTATATAACTCAAAAACTATTCAACTCATCAAGTTGAAAATAATTTTCCTAGAAAGTTCATATAAAGGTCTACTTCTGTGATTTTTTTCATATTTTTTAAACTTATGGTTCAAAAGTTAGAGGGGGGGGGACACATTGTTTTTGACTTTCGGAGCGATTATTTCCTAAAATATTAATATTATCAAAAAATGATTTTAAAAAACCCCCATTCATTTTTAAATACCTATCCAACAATATATCACACGTCAGGGTCAAAATTAAAAAAAAAATCGCTCCCCACTTTACGTCTGGGGGAGGTACCCTAATAAAAATGTTTTTTTAAATTTTTATTTTTGCACTTTGTCGGCATGATTGATATACATATTGGTACCAAATTTCAGCTTTCTGGTGCTAACGGTCACTGAGATTATCCGCGGACAGACAGACAGACAGACATGGCGAAACTATAAGGGTTCCGTTTTTTGCCATTTGGCTACGGAACCCTAAAAAAAGGTTTGGCTCCATTCACCCCTTTTTTTACGGATTAGAAATCATCAAATATCCTTCCCACTCTGGGCGGAGCGGGAGGGTGTCAGATTTTTACTGACTAAAACCCATCCATGTTCCTTCCTCGCCCTTTATGTTCCGGGGCCGCGGTATCTCTTTCGAACAGTCCCGCAGCCCCGACAGGCTCCATTGACCCCTGCGTTTCTATTCATCCGGTACTAGTTTTTAAGGTTAACTTTAAATACCATTATAACCGATTAACTATTAAATGCGACCATCAATATTTTTTTTAAGTGTGTTATATTGAGTTTTACCGTAACACGTGATTTTTAACCCAAAAAATATCAAAATCAAAAATTGTATTTCACATAGGCCTAGATGGGCAATTATAAAACGTCGAAAAAGGTGCACGGTTTTGCGTTGGTCGATTCCATGGAGAAGAACCGGCAAGAAACTCGTTATATTCTGCGTGATGATGGAATGCTTAGTTGACGGCTTCGTGAAGGATTTGTTTACACCCTGTGTAAACTGACGTCTTTGTCCTATTGGGATAGGTAGAATATACAGACACACACACCAACACACACAACCACACACAACCAACCACACCACAAGCACACCAACCACCACCAATCGTCCACGTCCTTAAACGTATATTGGTTAAATGTTTTTTTTGGAAATGGAGTATTGTAATTGAAAAAAGTTTTTTGGTGGTATATAAGTAGTATATCAACTATCTGGTGTCCACGACACAAGCCTTGCTTAGTGTGGCACTGGATGGCGTTGTGTGTAATGTCTTGCAATATTTATTTACTTATTATTATTAATTAATAACTAAAAAAAGAACCCTATTGACATAATTACATTGAACAAAACTTAGCAATAAATATTTAGCAATGTTTGGCTCCTTTTTTATCGTTTCATCACTTAGTAAAAATGACGCCCCCATAACAAAAAACATTCAACAACTTTAAATTAAACAATGAGTAATACATAGTTATTATAATAATACCAGTTTAATAGTGTTGTCCTTAGTTGTACCGGTAGATAACCAACAACAGAAAATTCATGGCTTCTTGAACTCATACAATTTATAAGCTATCAAATAATATTAAAGCTATTATATACAGAGAACAATAATTCTATCTCAGAAAACAGATGTCTAATTTATTGAATAATATCGCAAATTGATGTAATTTGTTTGAGGTTTATAATACTCCGAGGAATCATTTTGTGGGATCTCAGACAATAGCTTTAATAAATAATGTTCCTATCTAGTTCTGAAGTTTATTTGCTTTCATTTTATTTTATTTGTTGTAGGTTTTTTGCCAAATAGCGTTTCTACTACTAGTACCTGAATATGAAAAAACCTTGGTATAAAATGTTATAGCACTATTGACTAATACGTTTACAGGGTGTAAGGGTAAACACCGTTGTCACTCAAACCACGGGTAGTTGACATAAAAAAAAAAATATAGGACAGAGTTAAAAAACTGGATAAGGGATTTTACATACATAGCACTAAATTTACGCGCGAGAAACTTAGGACTCGCCACGGGCGCGCGCTCTGACGAGCGACGTGGATTCGCTTTGGCGACAGCTGGCCGACTGAGGTACTCGTGACGACTGTTCACTCGATCGCTGCGCGGGCGCGCGGGCTGGGGCGCGGTCGTTGACGCGGTCGGCGGTCAGCTGTTTCCAAGTGCATTAGGGTGAAATGATCTTGAAGAAAATAGTGGATTTTCTTCAAAAAAAAAAGGTTGCTTTTTTTCATTGGTTTTAGGTTCTACTAATGAAACCAAACCCCTGGTTTCAAGGATAACGGTGTCCACACTAACACCCTGTATATTTCCTATAAATACCATTGATTTTACTTACCTAAGAATAACTTAGTAAACAGCTGTTTTCTGATACAGTTTTTCTTTAAATTTTGTTCGGACCTAAAGATCTGGTTTCAGCAACAAAATTCAAAAGTATTTGATGAATAAAAATAGGAAGTTAACAACAATATATATTACAAATACGTGTGCTCCACAATGGCCCAACAACATATGTCACAAAACATATTATGTATCATGACTTGTGTCTTACACTTATATCCCCAGATATCTATTAATTTATCTCCATGCGCCGAACTTTTTCCCAAGTTGTAATGTTTCTTTTCCAGCACAAGTATTTCAATAGACGTGAAACTTGAAAATATACGAAATATTTAGTTTTAATTTATCTCAGCATACAAAAATACTCTAAAGAAGTCTTATTTGTTTCATTTTTGTTGAAGTTCAAAGAAATTGCGATGTATTCGATACTTCAGTGAAGAACAGAGGTATTTGACCTGGAAAGCTTAGAAAACATGGCATTATTTAATTAAAGTCATGTTAATTATGTGTGTAACATGGCTTTCTTTAATCAGAGGTTTTTCTTTTGAGAATGTTTTTTATTTAATGTTTCTGAAATGTAATACCGACGTTCTTATTCGTTTTTTACTCAACTATGTCCGCCCCTATTACATGGAACTTTGTATATGACTGGCAAATTTTGGGTTTAACTATTAGGTTCATCTCTGTCTAACAGGCGTAATGTTATGTCATGTGTTTTTTTTTGGCAATTGATTGAAATATGTCGAACATATAATAAATACCATTGTCATTTTGTCAGAATGTTCATTCAGAAAGCAAAGTTAGCAAAAACCCAGTTTCTGGGTAAAACGTGGACCATTGTATACGTTTTACCCAGAAACTGGGTTTTGGTGAATAGATAGGCAGTTGTACCAATAAAATTACTGGTAGTCAGCTGCAATCGTCGATGATAGACAACTTGTTTAAATTTCTTGGGTCCAGCACGTGGCCACGTGAATCGCAGCATCTGTAGCGTTTAAGGTGCTCTAAAGTGCACTAGTTGGGACACTTTGAACACTCCAGTAAATGGGCCATCGACTGACACATAATGACGACCATAAACATGACATACATTTTGTAGGTACCGCCATAACTGCAAAGAAATAACAAATTGAAAATCGCTTTCAACTTCCAAGACCAACTTTTATACCATCTCGGAGACACTAGAAACAGCTGTTCTCCAGCCAAAATGCTCCACTTTGGCTGAACAGAGCCATAACACAATACCTGACAACTTTCGAACGTGTTCAATAACATTACGAGTATTGGCGAAGTTTTCCGGAAGCGACCCACATGGCGAAATGTTTGCTGCAAATGACTGCGGTTGTGTGGCGGTCACATGTAGCTGTAGCGTGGCTGTTGCCCGGACAGATACCGCGAGTTTTCATGTGGGAGATAGGCTGTTTAGGAAAATTGTTTTGAAATGTTTGCGGTTGAGTTTAGGTGTGAGTTCTTTTTGTGGAATTTTATTTTGCTACAGAATATAATATGTCGGATTCGGTCATGAGTACGGACATAAAATGAATCACAAACGCGCCAGGCTGTAGCATTACGCGAAATACTTACACAGTCTACCCGTACCTACAATTTTTACAGAGTCATGATGTTTTGAGCCCACAGAACGTACGACATGCATTGTCTGAGCTAAGATATCCCAGAATTGTACCCGATTCATTGTGCCCAGTGTTTTGTAATTTTAACTGATTTTTTAGTTTAATGAAAGCAGTGTACCCTGTGTGTTTTTATTACACGGAACCCATCTTCGACCACATGATGCCCGATTCTAACCGAATAAATCCTGACCATCCGACTTGTATTTGGGGCGAAATTACGTATTTTTTTCCCTGTTTTCGAAATAATTCAGCCACTGTCATCAAGATGAATTTAAGAACTTTATGAAAACATTGTGAGGTATAAGCAGTGATATTATAAGTACATTACACACACACACATTACACACACACACACACACACACATTACATTTACTTATAATATCATTGGGTATAACCTAAGGCCCTCAAAATTCAATTTGGAGACTTTGATATATAAATGAATGAATGCATTTATTTGTAAGAACATTGTACAAAGCTAAGTTCATTATGTATTAGGATCATAATAGCATTGTGCATACATATCAGTTATTTAATTATAGCCTTTGTAAAAAAATATAATATTCTTTTTTCAGTTAGGTAATTAAATAAATAATTAAGACAATGAAGTGTTAAAATAAAGGGAGTCGCTCCATGTGAGACACTGGTACATTTGTAAGTTTCAGTAGGTCACATCGGATGACACAAACTAATTTTTAACTAAGTCAAAAAGCCAAATACGTGGCGCTACAAAAAGTTACTTCGGTGTGGCTATAGTATGATGTAGTATATATTTTTGTTCAAAATTTAAAAACAAACTGACACAAAAGGATGAACCCGTCACCACTAAGCAACCATATCCCATTACGACGTAAGTTCCCAACACCACATTTTTATATAATATTAATTTTGTAAGAAACACGATAGAGACTTTTTCATGTCCTCTAGCTTTTACTTTATTACTTTCCTACGCTCGTAGGGTAAGCTCCTTGACACCAGGTTTCCAACGCCTTACCGTGCTATATGAAGAACTTACTTTACGAGACCATTCTGCGTCACCTAGTTAACCTTCCTCGGTTCTTTAAATAATATTTACACTTAAGACCTTCGGGTCATGTTGACCCGAGATCAAAAATATGAAGCAATTGTTTTAAATTGAATACAAAATCTAATTGAATACAAAACACATTTATGAAATAATAATAAAGATGCACTAAACGACTATAATACTCATTTTCTTGGGAACACGAAAGGCACGAAATTTCATTTCGAAATGTTTCGGACATGATATGTCTCTTACATTTTTTACAAATGTTTGAAGTTTTTATATCTTTTGAAGATGGACATACACTAGACCTTTTTCTTTTATTAGAACTCTAAGTGGTGGAAAACTCCAGCAAAAATAAGAATAAGTACCGAGATATGCATCCAACTCCGTTTCATCTAACGCGTCCCATTCATTTCCGAAACGCGAAGAACCTTCTATATTAGTTTGTTTCAAAATTGTAGATTTTATACGCTTATTTAGAAATAAATCAAAAGAACTTTTAAATATATTTATGCGATTAGAAGCATACCTGGTAATGCCTGGTTTACGTTTTATTAGGTTTGCACTACTCAAACGACCTCTGACTTCTAATGGGGTTCTTGATCATACAAATTCACAATTTTTTGATAGCATTTGGTTTTCATTAGCACTGGTATTGGTAATGTATCTTGAAAGAGTTTCCTCATCGCTATTTGTTTCGTGACTACTGCTTGCACTGTCTGAACTGGGTTGAATAATATGGTCGGTAGGATTTACATCTGAACTATTCTACGTTTCACTAATTTCATCTTTGTAATTTATATCGTAGTTTAGGATTTGCGAAATCGCAGATTCAGCCAAATTGTGAGTCATTTCAAACACCAACGGAACACGTCAAGTCCAAACAACGAATGAATCAAATATAAAAGTAACCGTCACACGTAAGTAACTGTAATCTACTCGCTTACAAAATATGTAAGTAAACAATTATTCTCAAAGTACTCGTACCTTCAACTATAACATGCTAAGTGATTGAGATATGACTAACATTTATAAATTATAGTGTATTCTTAGAATGCAACAAAGCATATTTGTTTGCAAAACACGGGCTTTTCTGACCCGAGGACTTTTTTCATACTCGGGTATTATTGACCCGAGGAACCTAAGACGGAAAAAACTTAATTTTCTTAAGATAAGAGTACGATAAGTAAGATACTATTGTAAAATATTCCATAATTTTACAATAGTAATATATAGTGAATGCATAATTAATAATTGTCACGAAGTCTTAATAAATGATATTAATAATAACGACTTTTATTGAAAGTTAAATTTCAGTTTCGGGTCAATATGACCCGAAGAACCGAGGAAGGTTAATATAAAAGAACTTGCACGGCAACTGACTCTTTTATTTTAAAACAAAAAAGTAAAACGTGCACGTGTTTAAATCGTAATATAAAACCTTGTGGCAGGTTGTCTTATTCTAACTAATGTTATAACAAATATAAGTACGTCCGTGTAACTTATATTTTTGTGTGTTTGTTTGTTATTCAATCACGCAAAAACTCCTGAACGGATTTGAATAAAATTTAGTACACAGATGGTTTATAACCTGGATTAACACACAGGATACTTATGATCCCGTGGAAAGTTACCTGACAGTTAACTTCACGTGGGCGAATCCGCGTTCATAAGCTAGTATAAAATTAATAAGTGTAGTTTTAAAATGTGCTGGCAAATATCCAAACTGCTTACGTTATGAATATTTGGCAATTTTTTTTCTTCTTCTTCCCATGTAAAAAACATTAGAAATTAGTAGTGTAAAAATTCCTGTGAAATGATTTTCGACAAATGGCTTAATTAATGTTACTGTACAACTGTGTGTGGTTGTGATGACAACCCTTCTTACCAAGGGGTACCGTATTATCCAGCACTAACTGGGTTACGGAGGGCGCATAGGTAGTCGCTCCATCTAAAATACTGGTACATTTGTAAATTTTAGTAGGCCACATCGGATGACAAAAACTAATCAAACAATTTACTTGTCTGTAAAGTCGGTTTACGGACGATAGTTTAACGTGACAACGTCATAACAAAACATTGATGAAATGATTGCATATATACGCTCCGACCGTAACGTTACAATGAGCGTAACGTGACACTTTTTCGTGCATGCAGCCGGCGTTCATCGATTTATATGACGTTGTCACGTCAAAAGTAAGTCAAAGAGCCGTAATAGTTATGGAAAGTTACTCGATGTTTATTTATTCAATCAGGTTACTTCGATTTAGCTGCACTAATAATCATCATCTGCCTAGCCTTTTCCCAACTATACTGGGGTGGCATAGATAATAAAGATAATAAATAATGAACTTATATTGTCATTTACGGGATATCTTCCGTGATTATTTATTGTTTTGAGCTCCCGATATTTCGACGCTGTTGCAAGCGCCATGATCGCGGGTTGACTGGAGACTGCGGGTGGATGGAAAATAAAATTGTTACGAGCAGACAAATCTGTCTACCCTCTTTCTTTGTCTTTTGCTACGCGCACTATTGGAACTCGACATTCACGACAAAACGCACTCACAGCATCACCAGGTTTTTTGGAGTTTTTTGTATGATGCCGGCTGCTACTTTTGAGCATACTCAAAACTGGATTCCACGTACTCGACAATTTGAAGCCATCCTCCATGTGTGTCCTTAGACAAAATACGTGGCTTGTGAAATTCGATCCAGTGATTGGGCCCTGACTGCAGTAGATGCTCAGATATGGCAGACTTTTGCTCATCTTTATTTTTCACAGCCTTTATGTGTTCTCTGATGCGGCATGAGATGGTTCGCTTATAATCACGGAAGATATCCCGTAAGTGACAATATAAGTTTAGTTTTAAACCGTGAAAGCCTAAAACAATAAATAATGAAGCCGAAAATCATTGAGATCATTTTTTTGTTCTGGTTATGAAGATATGTAATTGGAGGTCAAAGTTCCAAGTTTTTCACAAGTGTTTTTTTAAATACTACTTTTTGAGGTCATATCTTTACTTAAAATACCTCCTCAATCCGTTTACCATTAAATGTATCTATCAGCACAATGTTTTCAGTTGAGTTGAGTCACTTAAGTGGCAGTGAGCAGGATACATTGCTCGCAGAACGGATGGCCGATGGGGCCAAAAAGTTCTGGAGTGGCGACCACGAACCGGAAGACGATGCGTTGGAAGACCTCCC
Source organism: Xestia ashworthii (assembly GCA_950022955.1). Taxonomy (NCBI): domain Eukaryota; kingdom Metazoa; phylum Arthropoda; class Insecta; order Lepidoptera; family Noctuidae; genus Xestia; species Xestia ashworthii. The sequence continues at coordinate 10,410,800 of OX465570.1, read as the reverse complement.
ACTAGGTGGACCGATGACCTGGTGAAGGTTGCGGGAATCCGTTGGATGAGAGTCGCACGGGACCGGTCAATGTGGCGACACTTGGGAGAGGCCTATGTCCAGCAGTGGACATCTTTCGGCTAAAATGATGATGATGATGATGACATTAATTCCTACAGTAAAACGTAAATTTTTCACCCCAAAAAAAAATCTGGTCCTAGTTAGCTATAATTTTTGCATAGTTTGATGTACAGAATACTTGGTTTGATGGCTTCGTAAAGGATTTGTTTACACCCTGCATATATTTTTGTTCGATATTTGTATTATAAAAAAAATCAACTGACTCAAGCGGGCTTGAACCCGTCACCACTAAGCCACCATATCCCATTACGAATATAATTGAAATTTTAATCTGCTTTCCATATAAGCTTCTTTCGGCTTCAACCAAATTAATTGTTTTTAAATCTTTTACAAAAGTACACTGAAATTGTATTTTAATTTTGATGATTCCTTTGAACCATGAGTTTGTTTGCGTATGAATGAGTATTTCAAAATTGCTTTAAAAAAATGTAATTGCAACATTTTACTTATTTGTACAAATACCAGTCCCGTGTGGTGAGTTACGGCCCTCTCCCTCTCACAGTGAGAAGTCTTGTCTCACAGCAGTGGGAACGTTATAGGCTAATTATGCGTGGATTGAGTTGAGTAATTTAAGAAAGAAATTATTTAATAATACTAGTATCAATATGGATTTATGGAGACTGCTTCATAAGGCGACCTCGGAATCGAACTCAGGACCCAATGCCCAGCAAAAGTCAAAAGAGAACTTCAGTATCAAAATATTTACTTTATACAGGTTGTTCCTTTTCTACCGGATCTCATATTCAAACACACATGTCCGAAATTCCAAGTTTTCCGCACACAATAAAGTCCGTCCTAATCCTAGGTATAACATATCACCAACGAATTTGTTTCAATACCTTTTCTCGTTCCCTAGCCTCGGATTAATGTGGCCCATTCGTTTCGTTCTGTCACTGGTCACTGTTAATAATGTCCACGTTTATAAACCTAGTGATATAGTGGAGAAGTGCTCTTATTGAACTCGTGTCTTTTGTTTTACGTTTGTTTTAGGTGGATGTTGAAGACGGGTAGTTACATTACTGGAAGGTAGTTTTCATTTGGATGCTGTTTTTGGTCATATTTGATCACCACTGCTCTCAAATGCTGAAGCAACACACTATTATAAATTGATTTAACATGATTTTGTGGAGAAGTGCTCTTGTGTTTTTTGTTTTACATTTGTTTTGAAAATATGTGCGAGACCCAAGCCTCCACACATTTGGGAGCAGCCAAGAAAATCTTTCGATGGGCTGCAAGGATCAGGAAATACTCGCTTAGAGAAAAGAAACTCTTACCTCAGAGGCTACGTGCGTCCTGTCGTTGTTTTGATTTCACAGCAGGCAATGCTCGTAGTTGGAAGAAAAATTCAGTACAACAATTTTCTTCTAGCCACGTACGTCTCAAAATGAAGGAACTGTTAAGTAATATTAGTAGTAGGTAATGTTTTTATTTGGAAATTCTTTGTTCGTCTAATTTTATCACTACAGCAGTACAAGTACGTAGGAATCGATAGGACTCGATAAGATAAATTTGACCGTCATTCTCGATAAAATGAGTTTTTGACTCCATAAAAACTCATTTTATCGAGAATAACTGTCAAATTTATCTTATCGAGTCCTATCGATTCCTACGTACTTGTACTGCTGATCCCAAAATGAATGAATCAATGAAATAATTTGTGAAGAAACCTAGAACTAACAAATTGAAGACGTCTCACATCCACCAACCTTCTTTGGGTGCACGTGGTGGTTTACGTCCCATTTCGTTCCACAGAGACGAGGCCTGTGGGCCAACTGTGGGAACATTGTCATTCGTTTCGCTCTGTCACTAGTGTTGGAGATTTTAATTCTTATTTTGCAACACCAACATTAATTGTAAATCCTTTTGTAAACAATGGCAACACTCTCCCCTTTCCATCTGCGACACGGTGCAATACAGACGTGCATTTACCTAATCGTATTATTTTATTTCAACATCTCTTCCTCGGCACCAACCTACCAGCACCTCATAAGCTACCTACCATCTATCACAAGCTACACATTGGTCCTTCGCGGAAGAAAACCGTGCTGCGGAAGAAGAAGTTTGGCAAGTTTTACTCTGCCGTGTCGCAGCCATTTTGGTCGGCAACGGGCAACGCATGCGGGCTCTGCATTGTTCTGGACGTCGCGAAACAATCGCAAGTAAATCGATTCGACTCCAGCACTCCAGCAAGATAGCCCAGAATAGCACATTTCATTCATCGATCGCATTAGCCGCCATCGCCGGAGTCACCTCTGCAGGTGTGAAGAGTACAGCCTGCTGCAAGCACCACAAAAGGTTTAGGTATTCCGCAAGAGCAAGCGAGACGGCACGTTGCGATCAACATCACATCATTGTACGAGTTTACGCGCCTGGAACGCGATCTGCGCACGCCGCCGAGCGGAACGCAAACCGAATTTCGTGCGAGCGCAAAAGGGACAGCAAGTGACGCACAACTAAGAAATCGCACCACGCCACCATTTTTGTGTGGCATTCGATCGACTCGTCATCAAAATCAGCCCACGCGCATCAAAACGAAACAATAAAGTGTTGTGTTTAGTATTTAAGTTGTGATAGCATCCAAAAAGTGAGTAATAGTTAAACATGGAGGACGAACTAAAGCGTAAAATTGCCTCACGTGGCTATGTTAAAGGTACGATCACAAGATTACATAATTTCGTAGAAGTTTCAGATTTATGTAAAATAAGTTGTGATGAGCTAGTCACCAAACGTGATCGACTTGTAACTGCTTTCCGTGATTATGAATCTCTGTGTAAAGATATTCTTTATCTTGATACTGCCGACAAAGAAAACGTCGAGCAAATGGAAAATAATTATTACAGTATCTTGGCATCATTGAACGAGCAAATTAAGACCCATGAAAATGCAGGCCCCTCCGGCTCCTCAACGTATTCTGATGCAACCACACATAAAACAAAATTACCACCAATTTGCATTAAAACATTTGATGGTACATTCACAGAATACATACCATTTATTAATTTGTTCGATTCATTGATTCACAATGACAGTAGTCTTGACCATATCCAAAAGTTTTACTACTTGAGATCGTTTTTGAAAGGCGAACCATACAATTTGATAAAAGATTTAAGTTTAACCCCAGAAAGCTATAATGACGCTCGCAAAATATTGAGAGATCGCTACAATAATAAATATAAGATTCTAAACGATCACCTATGTAACATTTTAGATTTAAATAGTATTGTTAAGTCAACAGCTAGTGGTTTGAGGGACTTTGTGTCATGTATTAGGCAACAGTTAGCTGCGATTAAAAATCTTGACTCTACTGTTATATACTGGGATGCAATTTTGTTATGTGTTCTTTCCCGTAAATTAGATGGAATTACTGCACGAGCTTATCAGCTAGACCGGGATCCCAGTATACAACCTAACCTCGAAGATTTCCTGCAATATATTGAAAAACGAGCTCTGGCATTGGAAAATGCTGGACAGGGTCTTCACTTGCAGCAGCAGTCAACCAAGGTAACAGCAGTCGCCACTGCAGGAGCAACATGCATCTTCTGTAAGTTAAATGACCATAAATTATATAAATGTAAAAAATTTCAGCTATTACCAACGAACGATAGATTGTTGTTTGCCAAAGAACAAAAACTGTGTGCAATTTGTTTAGGTATGCATGGTGGCAAATGTAAGTTTCACTTCCGGTGCTCAGAGTGCAAAAAGTCTCATAACACTCTGCTCCACTGCAATTCAGGTGAAACTCCACCAGCTGTCACATTATCAAGTAATGTTAATAATAATGTGCTTCTACCTACAGCTCGAATCAAAGTTGTAGCAAGGAATGGCACAGAATACATAATCAAGGCATTACTAGACAGCGGATCTCAGGTTTCTTTTATAACTACAAAAGTTGTTCAGCTGTTAGGTTTAACGCCGTTGCAAAATAACACTTGTATTGTTGGAATTACTAATGAAAAAAGTAATGTTAAGTACAGCATTCCCATTGAAATTCATTCATTAAATTCACCATTCAAGACAATGGTAACTTGTCATGTGGTAAAAGAGGTAACATGCAAATTACCTCAGAATAAATTTGATCTCTCTAACTTCATAATACCGCCCAACATTAAGTTGGCAGATGACCAATTTAATGTGCCTAGTGAAATACATATGTTAATAGGTGCTGATGTGTTTTTCCAGACCCTGTTACCGAACGAGCAGTGCACAAGCATCAACCTGCTAAGAAGCAGCGAGCAGTTATCAGCTCCGTCCTGGAATTCTACTCATCCACAGCAGTTGCCTAGTAACACACAACTACACATCTTTAACACTTACTTCGGTCACATTGTAGGAGGAAATCTGCCACCCAAGGTATCTCAACAGACATGTAATAGAGTAGTATTAAAATGTGAATTAGGTCTCAATGAGACACTTGCCCAGTTTTGGACCAACGAAAAAGTTCCAGAAATATTTACTGAGCAAACATCTGAGCAAGAGCTTTGTGAACATATTTTTCAAAGTTCAGTAAAATTAATTAATAATCAGTTTGAGGTTCCTATGCCTTTAAAATTACCTTTATCAGATGTAAATGATACTCTTGGTGAATCATTTCACTTAGCATTAAAAAGGTTTTTACATTTAGAAAAGAGATTGCATACTGATCCTGATTTATTCATGCAATATAAAAATTTCATTCATGAATATCTATCTCTTGGTCATGGTCATTATATTGATATAGAATTGGTTGATGCATTGTATTTTCTACCACACCATGCAGTTATTAATAACAATAGTAAAACCACAAAGCTTCGAACAGTCTTTGATGGTTCAATGAGAACGAACAAGAAGATTTCATTAAATGATTTACAACTCAATGGACCTGTTGTTCAAAAAGATTTATTTGATATAATTTTATTATTCCGCTTAGGTAGATATACATTTACAGCAGACATCAAGCGTATGTTCAGAAACATTAAAGTAGATCCTCAATACACCACCCTTCAAAACATATTGTGGAGGGACAATCCTGACCAGCCAGTCAAGTGTATAAGGTTAGATACGGTTACGTATGGCTTGAAAAGTTCAAGTTATTTAGCAACTCGCTGCATAGATGAGCTAGCAAATAGATATGAAAAATCATACCCACTAGCATCATCTATTATCAAAAATAATCTATATGTTGATGATATTATCTATTGTAATAATAACTTAGAAACTACTATAGCTGCCAGAGACCAACTTCGTGATTTGCTTAAATTTGGTAGTTTCCATACTCATAAATGGTCATCAAATGATGAGAATGTATTAAACAATATACCATTAAATGATAGACACTTTGATAGTTTAGAATTACAAAAGGGTGATTATAACATGAAAGCCTTAGGACTTCAAATAAATGTTAAGGATGATCACTTTATTATCTCTACTCCAGAACCATTCAATAGGAATAAGGTTACAAAAAGGAGCATACTTAGTTATATAGGTAGATTCTATGACCCAATGGGATTTGTGAGCCCAATTGTGGTCACAGCAAAGGCAATAATGCAGAAATTATGGCTACTGAATACAGATTGGAATGACAGTCCACCTGCAAATGTTCAGCAAGAATGGTTTCAATTTACCAATAATTTAGCTGCAATGCAGCCAATCCTTTTAGATAGGAACATTAGAATTTCAGAAGCAGACTCAGCAGATTTAGTCGGCTTTGCAGATGCTTCCAGTAAGACAGCCTACGGATGCTGTGTGTACCTACGAGTCACAAACCAAACAGGTATAACAAAATTGCATCTACTCTGTTCGAAATCGCGAATCAACCCTATTCAAAAGAAAGGCATGACCGTGCCAAGGCTTGAGCTAAATGCTGCCCTATTGCTATCGAAATTAATTTTGCGGACTCATAATACACTTAGAGTTAAAATTAACATAAGGCATATCTGTTTATTCAGCGACTCACAAATTGTCCTGGCATGGCTAAATACTGAACTAACAAAGCTGCAAGCTTACATATCGAACAGAGTGAGTGTAATTCGTCAAAGCACAGCTGGATGTAGTTGGCATTATGTCAACACAAATGACAATCCTGCTGATCTTATTAGCCGAGGTGTCAACCCGAATGAGCTGAGTAGCTGCGATATTTGGTGGAATGGCCCAAAGTTTCTGCAAAACAGTGAGTACAACTTCCCTGCTTCCAGCACTCGCTCTGATTTGCTCTCAGTGGAACCCTGCTTAGCTCTTTCCAGCAACTTGGTATGCCAAAATCCAAATCCGCTTGATTATGTGTTCAAGCGCTTGTATAATTACTCTAATTTAAATAAAATAGTAAGGCTATTAGCATACATATTGCGATTTTTAAACAATATGAATAAAAATAAAGTTAAAATAAAAACAAACTTTTTGCAAGCTTCTGAGTTGAATCGTGCATTAATGCTAATAATTAAACATGAACAAAATATATATTTTAAATCTGAAATCAAAGCAATAGGCAAAAATAACAATTTGAAAGGTAACCTATCCGAATTGCATCCCTTTCTCGACAGTCAAGGTCTATTGCGCGTTGGGGGTAGACTGCATTATGCTGATATCGCTTATTCACAAAAACATCCTGTCATACTGCCCAAAGGCTCTTCAATTACTAGCTTGCTTATAAGGTGTGAACATGAGAGGCTACTGCACGCAGGGCCTAAGCTTTTACTCTCGCATCTTAACCAAAGGTTTTGGATTGTTAACGGATTATTAGAAGTTAAGAAAATAACTCACAAATGTATTGTGTGTTTCAGACAAAAGGCCTCAGTAGCCAAGCAACTAATGGGCTCCTTGCCGGCTGCACGTGTAACAGCTACCAGCCGTCCATTTGAGAAGGTCGGAGTGGATTTCGCTGGGCCAATCGATGTAAAGCTCTCACGCGTAAGACGATCAGTAATAGGTAAAGGGTACATCTGTGTATACGTATGTTTCACGACAAAAGCCGTGCACTTAGAACTTGCGTCAGACTTGACCACGGAAACTTTTCTTGCGTGCTTGAGGAGATTTATCTCTAGACGAGGGTTGCCCACCGAAATTCACTGCGACAATGCAAGCACATTTAAATGTGCAAGGAGTCAATTAGTCGAACTCTATAAATTGCAAACTTCTCAGAACCACCAAATGCAAGTTCAAAGATTTACCGCCGAGCGTGGCATACAATTTCACTTTATACCATGTTACTCGCCTACATTTGGGGGGCTCTGGGAGGCGGCAGTAAAGAGCACAAAGTTTCACTTAAAAAGAATATTGCAAAAAACTGTTTTAACCTACGAACAACTTAATACAGTATTAATTGAAATAGAAGCAGTGCTTAATTCTCGACCACTCTTACCTTTATCTTCAAACACTGATGATTATTGTTATCTAACACCCGGTCACTTTATTATAGGTACTGCAATGTCAATGTATCCTGAAAATAATGTCTGTAACATTCCACAAAATAGGCTTAAGTTTTGGCAACTGTGTAATTCTCTAAAACAGTCCTTTTGGAAAGTCTGGTATCAATATTATTTAAATTTGTTACAAAATAGACCTAAGTGGCGTGATAATATATGTAATGTCAAAATAGGCGATTTAGTCATTTTGAAAGAGGACAATACTCCTCCCATGTCGTGGCCTATGGCACGAATTGTTAATTTGTTTCCAGGACATGATGGCAAAATTAGGGCAGTGGAGGTTAGGATCCCAAATGGGAAAACTCATTCCCGGGCCATCAATAAAATTTGTCTATTACCTATAGACTACGATAGTTCTTAGATATTTCTCCAACTGTTAATGTTAAATAATAAGTCATAATATTATATATGTAAAACTGTACTAGGTATGTATGGATTGTACTGTACTGTAATAGATATGTTAATTTAAGCTAGTAGTAGTAGTTTTTAAATAATATTTAGTTTTAAATAATATATAAACAAAAATGTAAACTTGTAAGTTTAAATAATTTAATTTCGTGTAACTTTTTGTAAGTTCATTGCTATCTCTGTGAGGCCGCAGCATGTTGGAGATTTTAATTCTTATTTTGCAACACCAACATTAATTGTAAATCCTTTTGTAAACAATGGCAACACTCTCCCCTTTCCATCTGCGACACGGTGCAATACAGACGTGCATTTACCTAATCGTATTATTTTATTTCAACATCTCTTCCTCGGCACCAACCTACCAGCACCTCATAAGCTACCTACCATCTATCACAAGCTACACAACTAGTTATTTTTAATTTTCATACTATTTTTGTCAAAATTGTACCAACACCGATACATTGCACGCAGCTTAGACGTGCTGATCGCATTCAGTTTCATTGGTATATTTCGCCCTTAATATCTTTAACTCATACAACAGCATTTAAATTATTCACATCACAAATACACATTCCAAGCTGAATCAAACAAGCTAAATTAATATTAACTACTATATTAACTAATAAATCCCATTGTACGAGTAACTATGTAAATTACAATCACAAACATGGAAAATTAAGTTCAATTATCTATTTGGTGACCCAAATTCAGCATCAAACGTCAATTTCAAACTATCTAAATTGCAGCACTAATCTAGCGTAATTTTAACGTAGTATGAGACAAGTTTCACTATCTAGTTAAAGTTTGTACTAAAATGAAACTAGATATGAACTTGATATCGGATATTAATACGAATGAGTCTGCTTTGACACCTGACTCATTTCTTGAAAATCGGAGAGTCAGATTACGTTACAAAGCGTTTCATATTAACGTTTGTTTGATATAACCTTGAAGTGGAAGCAGACATTCGCAGTATCTATACTATTATGCTGGTTTTCATAATCATCATCTGTCTCCGTTTTCCTAAATATGTTGTTGGGGTCGTCTTTTAGTCTAACTGGATGCAGCTGAAGGTCAGTGTTTTACATGGAGCGACTGCCTATCTGAACTCCACAACCCAGTTAGTATTGGGTAATACTGGTAAGAGTGACTTTTAGGCTACTGACTACCCATCGGCTTAGCGTTCTTTCCGAGGCACGGAGGAAACTTCATATACAATGGGTGGCCACCCATTTACGGACCAACCTAGGCAAGCACGGCTTAACCAGAAGATTGACCAAAGTTGCTGTTATTACTTAGCCACGAGCTCCGGTGATGGTTATCATAATAGTCTGTAAAATATTATTAATAATGTCATAAAATGGCAGACCTAAAAGTGTGACATAACAACTTTGCGGTTTTAAAAAATACGTAGGGACAAAAATTTAAACTATAATTTTAAATAGTTTGGTCATGTTGAGTGGAGGGGCGAAAGGCGACTAACATAAAGTATTTACAAGGCAGATGTTACTGGCAACAATTGGGGGCGCCCTAGGAGGATATTTGGTCATACGTGAATGACCAAATGTGAGAAAAAAACGTGAATAAAGTGTTATTTTTCAGAAAAATCAATATGACTTTTCCAAAGAGCATGTATAGGGTATGGTTTTGTTTTGCCAAACCAACACGAATCGAATCCAACGCCAAAGTGATTCCAAACCGAATTTTGAAGCCTTCCATCCTGTTTTACCCGAAACAATTAGATAGGCACTTTATATTTTGCGTTTTGTTGAATGTGAAAAATGTAGGGATAATTTCTGATTTTGAAATATATTTTATTATTTGATCAGAATATTCGGACTGTAATTTTATTGTAAACTGCAAATAGATGGTTGCGATAACCTGAAAACATTATTGTAATTAATGAATCGGTGAATAATTACAGCTTTGGGCTGCGAAATGAGCCACCGTTTATTTAATTGGTTGATTAAATAATTACGTTAAACTTTCAAGTTTTTAATGCTGAATTATGATTTTCATCTATATGTCACCCTAAAATTGTCAAACACGTTAGATTATTATCTCTCTAGCGAGATTGTAAACTCTCGAAATATTGTCAACTGAACATACTGCATAATCTATCGAAGTGAAACCGTAATATTGTGAAATACAAGCAACGGAAGTATCTCTGCCCCCATAATCGGGAATTGGGGCAGGGTCCACGTTAGGATCCTTTAAACCCTGCAGACAGAAATAGGAGCCCCGCGTAGCGGAGCTCCGTCGACTACCCTTTTTAGGGGAATATTATCTTTTCATGAGAGTGGTACCATGAGGCAAGGGGGACCCCTCCTTCCATCCCCCTCCTCCACACTGCGTGAGTTGACTTCCATCGCCTTCATTTCACGATATTACGGTTTCACTTCCTTAGATTATAATCTACCGATAAATAATGCGTGATATTGTAAGCAGTATGTTCGTTTGACAATTTTTCTAGAATTTACAATCTCTCTAGCTGTATTACAATCTAACGGTTTTTACAATGTGACGCTGACATATACATATTGGTAAAATTTAAGTTCTTTTTGTATCTGTCGGTGTGCCCCTGTAGTTCTTAAGTAGTGTTAAAGGCTAGGCAAGTAAAGCTACGGTCCGCCGCTTGTGAGCCCGGGCCTATAATCCTTTTTTTTTCGGATGGGAAATCATCAAATGACTTCTCCCACTCTGGGCGGAGCGGGAGGAAGTGTCAGACTTTTACTGACTAAAACCCATCCATGTTCCTTCCTCGCCCTTTACGTTCCGGTGCCGCGGTATCTCTTTCGAACAGTCCCGCAACCCCGGCAGGGGCCTATAATCCTAACATCTAGATTATCATCATCATCATCATTTCAGCTGAAAGACATCCACTGCTGGACAAAAGCCTTCCCCAAGAGTCGCTACATTAACCAGTCAGGGGATTCCCGCAACCTTCACCAGGTCCACCTAGCGGGAGGTCTTCCAATGAAACGTTTTCCGGTTCACGGTCGGCGCTCCGAACTTTTCGGCTCCATCGGCCGTACTGAGAGCAATGTGCCCTTCCCACTGCAATTTAACATCTGGTTACTTGCTATAAAAGCCACCAAGGTTCCGGTTCCAAGATCGGTTATGCATTTTGAGAGCGATTTTTGAAGTGAAAACTTCTTAGGGCGCGTTGAGCACTTTTTAGGTGAACAAAAATCAAGGAACTTGCGTGACCATCAGCTCACGCTTTGTAGCACTCATAGCCGATCCGCTATGGTTTAGCAACACACTACGTGGGGGCGTGCGCGGGGCACAACCCGTAGCAGAGGCCCTACTCTCTAACGCTTCGTCCGTATATTCGGATCCATCCGTCTCTCTCACTTGCACTCATCTGCAGACGTGCACGATAGAGACGGATAGACCCAAATAAACGGACGAAGCGTTAGGGAGTAGGGCCTCAGATATAGGTAACTTAGTTTTCACTTCAAAGACTGGCCTGCATTTTTTTTTTTACATAAATTCCATGACAAATATTGCCTCTTCAGAAACGTGAGAAGTTAACGGTTAGGTACTATCAACAAGCTCCTCGGTTGCTCCAAGTTTAATTTTTTACTCGCTAAACCTTAAGCACTAAGCAAAGAACCTGCCAAACCTTGGAGATTTTCTTACGAAAGGCTCACGCTCGCATTTTAATTTTTTCTCAATGCTTGGTGAAGTAGTAAAAAATCGTGCAAAGTAAAGGCTGATCGCCAGCGATATAAGAAAACAAAAGTTGGTAAAAGGATTAGTATTGCCATCCAACGTTGCAAAGCTGTCAGCCTCCTAGGCACCTTTCCTGTTGACAGCGATGTGGACGAAGTTTTTGACGCTTAGTAACCGTTTTGATACTTGTACATATTATTTTTTATTATTTAGAGTTGTAGTTTTTAAATAAACCCGCAAAAAATTATCAAAATTAAAATTTTTAATATTGTATTTCAATTAGTTTATAACAGTGGCAGCTGTACTCAATAAATATTAATACTCCAACTTTAAGCTTACTAGTTAGTGAAAGAATCGGCAAGCGATTATCATAAGAAAACTTTTGGTGGCATTACAAAGTCTCTGAATTTAATTGAAGTTTAAATTAATGGATGTCACTGTAATTCCAGTGTTATTTATTAACTGAACAAAGCTGATAAACAACAGTAAGTACTTATTAATTCTGAGGAATTTGTTTTAATGTAAAACCGTCTTGGTTATTCTTTATTGGATAAGTTTAATTTTAATGAATAAATATCGCTGGACATTAATACACAGCGTCATTTAGTGCCACACTAAGCAAGGCTTGTGTCGTGGACACCAGATAGTTGATATACTACGTATTATATATTTTTTGTTTGTAAATACATACTTACTATACTTACATATAACATCCATGACTCTGAAATAAATGCCCATGCTCATCACACAAACATCTGCTCCTACCTGGATTCGAACCCAGGACCCTAAAAACGTAAGGCAGCTTCACTACCGCTACGCTGTTCGGGTCGTCAAATAATACTCAGTACATCCGCAATTAAACTTGATATGTGATTAAAATGGATTCTATATAATTCAAATCGTTTTCGTGAATGTCATTCAACATTTTGCCTGTAATAATTATACAATCTTGTTTTTGGTTTCATCATCATCATCGTTGCCATCATCTTCATCTTTTCAGTCAAAAGACGTCCACTGCTGGACATAGGCCTCCCCCAAGTGTCTCCACATTGCAGCCACTGCTGGACATAGGCCTCCCCCAAGTGTCTCCACATTGCAGCCACTGCTGGACATAGGCCTCCCCCAAGTGTCTCCACATTGCAGCCACTGCTGGACATAGGCCTCCCCCAAGTGTCTCCACATTGCAGCCACTGCTGGACATAGGCCTCCCCCAAGTGTCTCCACATTGCAGCCACTGCTGGACATAGGCCTCCCCCAAGTGTCTCCACATTGCAGCCACTGCTGGACATAGGCCTCCCCCAAGTGTCTCCACATTGCAGCCACTGCTGGACATAGGCCTCCCCCAAGTGTCACCACATTGACCGGTCCCGTGCGACTCACATCCAGCGGATTTCCGGATATTGTCTTTGGTTTGCTTTATATTTAAACTTACGTTTTTTTGTCACCCATCCACATTCCTCCACATCACATACCTTTGTTCTCATCTTCACAATTGGTTGCTCTTCAACTTTTCAGGCATAAGTGCAACTTCTGCACTTCTTCTTCTGCATTATGTTCCTAGTGCTGATAAAAGGCGCTCCACATCATCATCAGCCTATAATGTTCCCACTGCTGGGACACTGCCTCCTCTCAATGAAAGGGAATGGGCTATAATCTACCACGCGAGCCCAGTGCGGATTGGTAGATGTCACATGTCTTCGAATTTTTGGTTCTAGGACATGCCGGTTTCCTCACGATGTTTTCCTTCACCGTTTTGAGAGCAATGGTGATGAAATAAATTACACAAAGTAATGCGCCTGTCTGGGTTCGAACCCACAACTTACTGTTCGAAAGTCGGGGCCGCCACCACTGGACCACCGCTGCTCTCATATGCGAGGTAAAAGTGGGCCACAAACATTAGGTGCGGGTAGCCAGTACGGGTTGGTGAATGTCACAAATGTCTTCGTTTTTTGGTTCTACTTTAAGATACATTGTTGTGTCTCCATTGCTTTGAGAGTAAAGTGTTGAAGAAATAATCAACTCAAAGTAAGAATCTATTTGAGGTCAAACTCATGACTTACAAACGCGTAATTCGCGGCCGTTTCCACTAAACTGTCACAGCACTCATACTAATTTTCTTCTTTTATTATTTAAAAATAAACTTTGCCTCATACTAAAATGTCTCCTGTATCGTGGGTGCGTTTGTAAACATTTAAACTCACATACACAAACAGCCAGACCCGGAACAACTACCAGTAGGCCATACAAATATTTGTACCGGGAGGGAATCGAAACCGCGACAAGCAGCGCCGACCGCGCCGTCTAAACTCCTTCTTCAGAAGGAATTCCTTATCTTAGCTATTCTTGTTTCACATAATTCTAAGAACTCAACTCATTTCAACTTACATAAGTAATTTAATGACATTAAAACGACACACGCGCGTGTCCTAGGATCACAATTTGAAACCACTTAACTAAATTATACAATAACATATGTCAGAGACAAACAAACGCTTAGAAACGCGTTATACAATGTTATCACGCAATTAATTTTATACAATACTCTTTATTTGCTGAAGGAAACTATTACCATACTAATGGGGATGGAAGATATACGTAATGAATTAGTAAAGGTATAAATGATTACTTGTTTAAGCAGAAATAAGGAAGGTTTTTATTTAGCCCTGTGGTGGGTTACTTGGAAATATCTCTAACGCCTCAAAGTTGAAATTCGTGACGTAATTAATACCTATTCGTCTATTTGTGAGTCTTTGACGAAAGCTTCTGTAGGAGCAATGCTTTCGGGATACTATCAGAAGTGAGCGCCGTTCACTATAACTGCAGCCTAGCCGAATGAATAATAGCCTAGCTGTATACATAACGGATGTAAAAAGACTGTTAATAATGGATAACCATAAATCACAGATTAATCGGTGAAAATAAATGAAAAAGGAAAGGTGCCGGTGGAAAACATAGCCCCATTCTTTTTTGGGAGTCAAATAAAAGAGAGAATATTTTTTTTAAAACGTATGTATTTTCACAAGAATGCAGCTCACAAAACAATTACATATAAAAGGTAGCAGTCGTCCATTTCTTAGAACAACCATCATTTTTCGTAAAACAACCGACGTTAGTTCCAGTGCTATGGTACCCTGTTATACGCAAACCTGACTTTTACCGCAGCATGCAACAAGATTACCGAACTTTCCCGAGCGGCTCGGAAGCGTATCACGTGATTAGTACGAAACTGTAAAACTGTGGTTGGATAAGTGTAGGGACACACTAGGGATGGTAAAACAAAAGCGGCCAAGTGCGAGTCGGACTCGCCCATGAAGGGTTCCGTAGCAGCAAGTAACATACTCGTAATATAAAAATATTTGAGTTGATTGAATGAAAGGTAAATTGCGGTTTACGACTTTATAACGTATTAAAAAAAACTACTTACTAGATCTCGTTCAAACCAATTATCGGTGGAAGTTTACATGGTAATGTACATCACAATTTTTTTTTAGTTTTACATGCTCTTATTAATTTTAGAAGTTATCGGGGAAGTTACCATATTTTACCACTTTGGAAGTGTCTCTCGCGCAAACTATTCAGTTTAGAAAAAAATGAAATTAGAAACCTCACTATCATTTTTGAAGACCTTTTCATAAATACCCCACACGTATGGGTTTGATGAAAAAAAAATGAGTTTCTAAGTATGGGGAACCCCCAAAATTAATTGTTTTTTTTTTCTATTTTTGTGTGAAAATCTTAATGCGGTTCACAGAATACATCTACTTACCAAGTTTCAACAGCATAATTTTTATAGTTTCGGTAGAAAGTGGCTGTGGTGTGACATACGGACGGACAGACAGACAGACAAACTGATACGACGAATTCATTTTTTTTTATCCTGAACATTTTGCATTTTGACTCACGAGTGCTACTTGACAAGCGGGCGCATGACTAGACTATCACTAGGCAGATCGATGTGTTACCATGTAAAGACTTTCTTAGTTTTGTTCGGTCTATCGATCTAAATATTTGAATGTCTTTGACCTCAACTCGAAATAATGCCTACATAAGGTATACCTTTGGCCTGAAAGGCATTACAGGCACAACTTACGTCGAGACATTACGCTTCATTACCGCCCCTTGCAAGAGTTACTTGGTACCATATATAAAAGTACTCTGCGCTTGGCACCTCCACGAGAGTACCGTCGCGTCGTAAGTCGAGTCGCGGTAAGGCGTGGCATGTTCTTACCATTTTATTAAATTTGTTTATTTATCCGCAGTCGCTATCCTTACACATTTACACAAGAGAAATTCGTGGCCAAGTGATCTCAACATCTATGGAACAAGGTACAAAAGCATTTACAAGCTTTAGAAAACGTATTATTCCTAATACAAACCCGACTTTTATAGCCAACTTTTAGCTAAACGAAAGCTGGTTATAAATATGTTTCATTTTTCATTTTATAAATAAGTGTATGGTTTTGGCTGAGAAAAATATTGTGTTAACAGAAATTCAAACTTAGAATAAAATATTTGTAATATTGTACTGTATTAAAACACCTCTCCGAGCAAAATCCGTTTTTTGTGCAGTTTTTTGGAGCCAACTCCTCTTTATAGAAATACCAACTACTAAAAATGCATTAAATTTCTATAAATTCTTGACTTCACAATGGTAGTATTTTTTTTTTAATTAGCATAATGTTTAATAAAACCCCTCGCAAGGAAACCACAGAAATGAGAAATAATGATTTATAACATGCTTCTTCTCGTAAAGTAATCATTATTTTGATTTGCCACTTATACTAATGGATAGATTATTGAACATAAAGCTAGTTTTTTTTCAAAAGAGACGAAAATTTAATTTTACAAAGAACCTAGAGGACGTCACGCGGTTTCACCCGCGTAGTTCCCGTTCCCGTGGGAGTACGGGGATGAAATGTAGCATATGTTACTCGTGGATAATGTAGCTTTCGAATGGTGAAAATATTTTTAAAAACGGTCCAGTAGTTTTTAAGCCTATTCATTACAACCAAACAAACAAAGTTTTCCTCTTTATAATATTAGTGTAGATACAAACCACTCATTTCACACTATAGTCCAGTCAAGCAACCTTAGCGATTTGCAACTGCGAGTCATACCTAAAAAAAAAACGAAAACATTTCGCACTATTCAGCCCGTAGTGATTGACGTAAGAACCACTTTGTAGTGCAAGCTGGTTAGAACTTTATTTTTATAGTATTTCAAACGAAGTTTGAACCACCACAAATAGAGTTGCTAATTTTGCTCGGGGTCTTAAATGGTTGGTGTCTGTTCAGGGTGTATTATTTATCCTACAATACAAAGCTATACAGTTACAACATGGCAACTTTTATACTACACTAGATGTTGCTTCGTAGCCGTTATTATTGCAAATTAATATAAAAATACTACGTACTAATCTTTTTGAATCGGATTTAGTTATCAATTTCAAGGGTTTTATTTTTTTGCATGAAACCTAACCTAAATCTAACAACGTTACTTACCGTTAAAGTCTTGTGAAAATCGATCCAGCCGTTTCGGAGATGAGACAGACAGACAAAAAAATTAAGAAAATGTTTTTTTTATATGATGTATCGTATATACTTTCAGCATTCAATAAAAAACTGTTCTTTGATATTACAAACAGACTCTTCAATTTTATTTATTTGTATAGATTACAGTTTAAATTCCGGGTAAGTAATACGAAACGCTTTGAAAAATACATACACAGGTACATAGACTGATACACACATTACCCTCCTTTGCGTCGCGCAGTCGGGTAATAACCGCCTGTTCAATTAACAACAGCAGAAACATTCGATTTTTAAAATATAATAAAACAATAATTATGACGTACGGGTTCAGAGTGACAGAAGTTTTTTAATCTCTTTGCTGTGGCTTTGTCGCGCGACCATTGTTCAGAATTCTGTCTACAAAAGTCCGCACAATCGACACTGATTACCTTCTGTTTTTTTCTTATTTTTGTTCCGTGTTTTATTTAAATGATTTGCGTAATGGATTAGTAACAACTTGTGGTTTTTATTTACAGTTCGGCATGGTTCTTTTGGCGCGTCAATCGCACTGTTGTTGACACTGATTACCTTCTGTTTTTTTCTTATTTTTGTTCCGTGTTTTATTTAAATGATTTGCGTAATGGATTAGTAACAACTTGTGGTTTTTATTTACAGTTCGGCATGGTTCTTTTGGCTCGTCAATCGCACTGTTGTTGACCGTTCACGAAACTGAGTGAGGAAATTATAAAAACAAGATGGCCGATTTTTAAGTGAAAACTCTTTTAGGCGCGTTGAGCACTTTTTGAGTGAACAAAGAAAGAAAACATAAAACAAAACAAACAACAAAATTAACAAAAATCATGGAACTTGCGTGACCGTCACGTGCGCTTCATTTGCTACGAGTGCTATGAACTGGTAGCCGATTCGCAACGTTGTAGCCGTATACGCCGTAGTGGATCGTCTACTAGTTTTCACTTCTATCGCCAGTCCCTAAAGACAGCCGTGTATATTTTTCATTGGTTTTGAATACAATTTCCTCACAGTTACATCTGTATCAATAAACAAGTGTTAGCTGCAACGTCAGACTAAAGGAGTTACGAGTCACGAGCCCTATAAAAGCCAGCGGAAACCAGCCAACCCTTGTTCGACGAGCCAGCTCGCGACGCTGAGCATGTAACGATAAATTCCCCAAATAATATTCCGACCCAGCCTGCCCCCTTGCTGCCCTCCCCGCAATGACGCCCTAAGTCGAGGCCCGAACCCCACAGGGGGTGCCCTTAGTAACTGTTCATTTAATGTGTATTTTTTTAGTTTGTAAGCCCTGGCTGGGGGCCTTAAAGTATTTTGGCCACCACAGGATAGTCCGGTTAAGTAGTTAAGCGACCTTAGCGAGTTGCAACTACGAGTGGTCATACCTAAAAAAAAAAAAGCGCGCCTTCTCTTTGGCTGACAGGCGTGCGCTCGTGAACACCGGCCTAGGAATCTTTTCGTGTGTTTTATTTTGTTAGAAATATTCTTTAGTTCTGTAAAATTTAAATTATAAAATACGTTTGATATTGTTAATTGTTATCTTTTTTTTTAATAAAGTGTATTTAATTTTCCAAAACAAGTTAAAGTGATTACTTGAGCGATAGTTATTATCTAAGACACGATTTGTATTCTGTAGTTTACATAGTATTTGCTTGAAGTTAGAACTGTCAAAAGTAAGAATTCTTAGCTATGTTTTCTTTGACTGTTCTTACTTTGTTTAAATTCTTATCTATTGCATAAAAATGTGTGTTTCAGTAATTACTTCATCATCATCATCATTATCAGCCTATTAATGTTCCCACTGCTGGGACACAGGCCTCCTCTCTATGAGAGGGAATGGGCTATAATCCACCATGCAAGCCCAGTGCAGAACAAAAAAATTCGAAGACATGTGACATGTACAGTGCCGACCAAAAGTCCATAGGCAATCTCACAAAGCAATAGCTTGACGTTTAGTTTGACTTACGACCTTCTACTTTCACGAAAATAAATATTGTTGTCTGCAACTAGTTGTAGTTCATAATTTCAAGCTTAAAATCTAAGACATGATGGCCTAGCGGTTGAGGCCGTCCAGAGTTATGAGTGAATCAGTAGGCCGTGAGTTCAAATCTCGCGCAGTTACTTTTAGACTTTTTGTAAGTTTTTACTAGACAGAAATGTTGTAATATTCTTTATCTTGTTCGCTCTGTTCACACATTTCGTAAAGTTAGGAAGGTAGATAGAAAAATAAGTCAAGAATTTAGATTTCTGTGAGGTAGACATGAGTTTATGAATATTTATTTTAACTTGATCAGAATGAACTTTGTCGTTTGGTTTTAGTTGATGGTCAGTGACGTGTGGTTTAATAGATAGCGGTATTGTTGTTAGTATAATTCTCAAAATGCAGGCAAATATTAATATTGAAGCGAGGGCGACTATTATCGCGCTGCATAAAAGTGGCCTTAATAGAACACAAATATCTGAAGAACGACCGGACTGAATGTGAGTACTATATTTTGAATTGTAACTTAAACTTAAGTATATTATAAATTGTTAGTTTATTTGGTGACATATGGATTACTTAATTCGTTGGTTTTTTTTAAATTTATCATCATGTAACTTAAAAAGTTTGTGTTTATTATTGGATTTATAAATGCAGAGTGAATGAACTCACTTTAGTATTTATTATAGCTGCCTAACATCACTTTTGTTTTGTTTTAGAGAAATACAGTAAGTCTCTGGATCAAAAGGTATGAGGAAGAGGGGAGCCTTGCTAGTAGACAGCGAAGTGGAAGGCCGTCGCTTATTAGCGAAGCGCAGCGACAACATATGGTGGGCGTGTATGAAATCAATGGTTTCACACCTACGAGACACTTTGCGGAGTTATTCGACACCTCACCGCAAACTGTTCGCCGTGCCCTCCACGCTGAAGGCTTGCATCACAGGAGACCAGCTAAGAAGCCCTTCTTGAGAGAAAAACATAAAGAAGAACGATTACGTTTCGCACGGGAATATTTGGACTTTGACTGGAGTACTACCATTTTTTCAGATGAAAAGACTTTTAAATCAAGTCAAAAGGGTAGACTTCATTTATGGCGCAAGGATAACACTCGCTGGTCCGATAGAAACGTAATCCCTAATACAGACTCAGGTCGAATTACGGTTAATATGTGGGGCTGGATGAGTGCAGATGGGCCAGGAGAACTGGATTTTATTCCTCCACGCGCCAATAGTTCTACTTATGTAGATGTATTAGAAGATGTCATGCCACCAACTGTGCGAAACATTTACCCAGCTGATGACTTGACACAAATAACATTTGTCCAGGACAACTGTCCTATTCACCGGGCGGGAATTGTGCGTGAGTGGTTTCACAATCACCAGGAAATAATAGTTGTTCCATGGCCAGCGCGATCACCCGACCTCAACCCCATAGAAAATCTATGGGGTTTGATGGTGCAAAGGTGGGATACACGGGATGAAAGGTGTATAACACAATTAACTACCCATTGCGTGGAGGTGTGGGAAAATTTAAGAGGAACCGAAATATGTCGTAACATTGTAGGGTCCATGCGCAAACGTCTACTGGACTGCATTGAAAATAATGGGGGTTATACAAAATATTAATCCCAAATGTTTTAGTTTTAAACTTTTAATTGATGTTAACTAATCCGTAATAATTTAATTACTTATCCTAAATTGAGGTTTAGTTTCAATCTTCTTTTCTTTTGGAAAATGAACACTTAAACTATAACCTCAATACCAGTTACATTTATTGTGACGTCACATAAAAAAACATGTTCACGAAGTCTTTAGTTTTCAATAAACTCTGTTGAATACTAATACATACGTGGGTATCAACAATTATATTTGTGTGATTAGAATGTCCTTTCCTTGTTATGTTATTAAAAATTGACTTCAAAGTGGGTATACACTAAAAATCTTATGAACAAGAGAGCTTCTTTTATCTGGGTAGGAATGTGACGTTATGAATCTCATTAAAGTTGTTAATTTTATCAATAAATGAAACGAATAAAACAATTTTTGTTATTTCGCACCACGACTTTTTTATTTCCACCTTCCAACACCGAAAAAATATTACACAATCATATAAATTGTTAAATAGTTACGATGGGTTTTTAACTAATATTTGAATTCTTATAAAGAAGTAAATAATGAGCATGAACCCATTTAAAATATTCCTAACGCGTTTGCATAAAATACAAATCTTACAAAAAGCCCTTTACGTAAACGGGATTTGAACTCAAGACGCGTTGATCGTGAACCCTCTGCTTACCCTAAACCGCTATCAACACCTGGTAAACATGGTCGAATTTTAGCTATCGAATGCAAGATCATGCGTTTGCTGCGTGTATCAAAAGAGACGGTAATATGTTTCTTTTTGTTTCGTGGAGTGTGACACGACGACATGCGACAGTAGGCGAACTTTGTGACTGTGGTGTGCGTACTGTATTGAGACAACTTACACAGCAATACGATCCTTAGCGTGCCTATGCACTTATGAACGCTTACTGTACCAACATGTCACATGTCTTCGAATTTTTTGGTCCTAGGACATGCCGATTTCCTCACGATGTTTTCTTTCACCGTTTTGAGAGCAGTGGTGGTGAAATAAATTACAAAAGTAATGCTCTTGTCTGGTTTCGAACCTACGACTTACTGTTCATAACTCGGGAAAGCCACCACTGAGCCACCGCAGTAATGTATAATTACTTAAACTCAAGTAATTACTTTAAACTTGACTACAGATACGGTCACAAACGCCAAAGTTTCTTTGTGATAGGTACTATTATGCCGCATGAACTTTTGTGGCATGTGGTCGAGATTTATCTATAACTTATGAAACCCGTACCTTGGAAAGCATAGGTTAAGGTTGGGATCCTAAATGAAGATCTATGACTATCGTAGCATTTACCTAATCAGGCAGAAGTTGAACATTGTACTGCTGTGAAATATTGACAATGACAATGCTTTTGAACGCATCTTCAACGAATTTGATAGCGTCAAGTTTGTTGCTAAAATTCTCCCTCAAAAACATCAAACCTTAAGGGGCCGGCGCCGGCGGAGTATGCGTCGCTCATACAAACGTAATATCAAAATAATTTCTAAATCAAACATATTCTTAAGGTAGTGTGTATTTATTTCGATTACGACGAACTATTGATACTTTTTTCTATTGGATTACAGAATATCTATGTTCCCAAATATATATTTTGAAAGGACAATGATATAAAGACGAGATACGAAAAAAATTAAAATTTCTATTCGATGTAAGTATTCAGACTGAATTTTGTAAAATGTACTGATTGTATTGAAAACAAAATTAACTTAATGTTGCATTTATAAATAATCGCTTACTTATGTTAAACTCAGCTAAACTCGTACCACACCACTAACAAAGAGCAAATGGTTAAAGATAATAACTCTCACTGGTCACTGGAGTGGCATAAATACACGTCCCACATGATGGTACCAATTAGATCAAGTTAACACTATCTTAGCAGTAATTATTCACACTATCACGACAGCATGTTACTGGGGTCCATAAATCAACACCTTGTTTTGACAACTTGAGGCATGTGGGCGTGAGGCGTTCGTGTTCCACGCGCGCCTCAAAGAGATGTCAGCATAAAGGGAGGGGCCCGCAAGGGCCGAAGCCTACCGGGGTTGCGGGCCTGTTCGAAAGAGATGGATGGAAAGGAACATGGATGGGTCTTAGTCAGTAAAAGTCTGACACTCCCTCCCACCCCGCCCAGAGTGGAAGAAATCATTTGATGATTTACCGTCGAAAAAAAAAAAGGCATGTGGTTTTGATCTTGTCTGTCTGACTGTTTGTTTGTCACAGTGCTGTATAATTTTTCCAGTTATTAATATGTCGTTTATTCACTTATCTTCTTATGTAATTAAATTTTTAAGTATTTCTTAAAAACAAAAGGATACAAAAATAAACCACTTTCGGCCATTCGGGTCGCAAATGTGATGATTGAACATGAGATATTGGGTTCGATTCCCGGCTCGGGCAAAGTGATATTGGGTTTTTCCATCAGGAATTTCTCAGTAGGAGCTACGAAGTTTGGATTTGTGCCCGGTTGACTGCAAGGGGTTCACACCCTGTAACATAAGACTTAAAAGATAACTGGCGAATTGCCTAAAACATATAAATAAAAGTTTCCTAAAATTAAGTTTCACCAATTCGCACTTGGGTAGTTCGATTTAGACACAAAAGTCATTCCTCCGGCCCTTTCTTTCAATGAGATTTACATAAATTACAGTAATTATTCACACATTTCGCGAAACTTCATTTTACTGCGATGTAGGTACATAAATCAACACTTGCGACAGTTTGTCGCATCCTCGTGTCGAGTTGTTCGTGATGAGATTTAATTTATTCAATGCACGGCCTGTGAGTTTCGGTTTCTAGGAAGTTCGGTAGCATCAAGACTCATATCTGTCTAGCTTTATCTTTTGTTTGGAATACAGTCTAACTAGGTTATACTGTCGGCATCGCCTGCCTTTTTTTGGATGGGAAATCACCAAATAACTTCTCCCACTCTGGGCGAAGCGGGAGGGAGTGTCAGACTTTTACTGACTAAAAATGGTGCAAACGAAACTAATTAGTCTCATCTGCACCATTGATGGTACAGGTCAATGGTGCATACTGTACGACGTGACCCATCCATGTTCCTTCCTCGCCCTTTATGTTCCGGAGCCACGGTATCGCTTTCAAACAGTCCCGCAGTGGCTTCGGGGAGTTCGGGAATTGCCCACGGGACTATTAGAAAGAAACAAAGAAAAGAAAAAAGCCCGACAGGAAAACACATAAAAATAAAAATAAATGTTGAATTATGATTTTAACTAATAAAAAGTAAACATAGTGAGAAAAATAACAAAAACAATAAAAAAATAAAAAAAAAGTTGTCCTTTACGAGACCAATAGGGTCCTTTCTCAGCATGGTGCTGTAACATTTAAAAAAAAAACGTCATAGCGCTGATATTCTGAGGAGGTGAGGGACCTAAGAGAGAGGGACCTAAGTTGTGAGCTGTTAGATTTGATTCCAATAATAGGTTCCTTACAGCAGTTTGTGCATGAAAGAATAACCCATACTCTCAAACTTTCGTATGTATATTATTAGTCGGATTTTGAATCGGTATGGGCAGACGATATTGTTGTCATTGAGGGAAAACACAAATTGAGGTAGGCTGGCACAGGAACGTGAAGATTGCTTCATAAAAAAAGAGGCCTATACTCAGCAGTAGGTGAATTTCGGCTGTGGATGATGATATCAACCTAAACTTCGATTACACGGCCAACACCCATAGAAATAATTAAAATTATCCTGTACTTAGACTACTCTACCAAAAATAATATAAATAACTTCAATTCCTTCGAGCCCAAAGATAAAGTTAATTAATCCAAGTCACATTGACTAAGGATAAAATACCCAATATTATTATTGAGTACCGTCCGTAAGTCAATGTCCTGATATCGTTCAGAATCACAAAAATTTTGCCTTAAAAATAATAAGCAACAATATAGGAAACATTGGGTAGGTATAGTATCGGACCTCACTTACAATACCATTCAGGATAAATAAATCGTCCTTTTCTGTGTAACGGGCACTGTTTCCACTAAATTCTATTTTTGTTGCGTTGTACAAATATCATAGGTTGCAGATCACACTGGGTTTGGTCCAGAGACGTCACTTTATTGCCTAAATAACATTATACAAGGTGTATTTGACAAAACGATCGGTTCAAATTAAGTTTCATTTAATTAGGAGGATAAAATTGCCATCAACCGGGCTACACCGGAATTGTACAAAATGAATGCTAATTTTTTGACCCAGGACATTTTTATGTTGGCATAATTAACAATAATCTATTTTTATGTTTTTTTTTTTCTTTGGCATCTTTTAGCAACAAATTAGCAACAAATTGACCCCTATTCGCATGATCGATCATTCCACATCCAGTGATTTTCACGCTATCATAATGAAAAGTTACCATTATTGCCGATTTTTCGCGATCGGGTGAAGCAACAAAAAAAATTTCTTTAGCAACTAATTAGCAACAAAAAGCAACAAATTTCGGTGTTGTTTTTTTTTTAACTTCGCTGATATACAGCGCCAATTTTTTAGACCTCAGGAATGCTGCTTTTCCTAAATAAAGATACCCTGGGTTGATTCCCAGGTCGGGTATTGTTATGGATGAGACATTTTTCAGTTGTATCCATGTAATCTCGATTTGTGTCCAGTCCTTGACAATAGGTTCGTCCCATATTACATACGACTTAACTATAACTGACAAAATGTGGGTGTACTACTTACTAGGTTTGCCTAACTCTTCGGGGATTACTTCAGGCATTGTAATGTGTACTTAAATACTGTTAAAGTTTCCCACAGCAGCAAAACACGCTCCTAAAACACTTTTTAAAGGGGATGCACACTGTGGAACTAATGGCGCTAGCATAGCTGGTTCCAAGCATCGTCATTGGTAGAAAATCAAGGAATGTCATTTCATATTTTAAAATACCTGGACCTCATTGGTCAGATTGAGACTAGCTATGGTGGTGCCATCTACAATTAGTTTTTAACGGTCTTCCCCGTCGACTTTATGACGTCACAAAACAGTGAAAACACTCGCTTACAATCAATAAAGACCCTTATTGCCGGTTGAAACCTTCCTAAGAACCGATAAAACACAATGGCGGACTGTTTACACATTTGATGTATTAGTTGCGTTCAATGGTAGTTTGGTGACCATTGATAATGCTGGCTAAAAAGGGAATTGAATTGAATTGATATACTCATGTACATACACATTCATAAACTCACACCTTTTTCCCACGGGGGTAGATACAAATTACAGGACCACTTGCTCCCAAACTTGGAATCCCACATATTTCTTTTTACTTCCTTCCCGTTCATAAATACATCTAATCAAATACGTGTACGCCGCCGATTGCGAGTACTACTCACTGAAAAATATAAGCAAAAAGGTCATTGTATGTTTTTCCAGGGCGTCTTCTCCAAAGTTGCCATTTACATAAAAAAAACCTTATGTTAGGAGAATAAGACATTATGGAGGTGAGCTATGGGCTAGCTCACAGAAAAAAATATAGTCTGTCAGTCAACTTAGGGTTCTTACAGACGAACGGCATGTTGCCACCGGCAGATAAAATGTTCCGTCGGCGGCTGCTGCTGACGCATCGACGGCCGTCGTCGACACACATTTACGCAGCATGCCACAACTGCAAGCGTATGCCGTTGGCAACGTGCCGCTCATCTGTAAGAACCCTTAGTGGACTGACTGACTAAATTTTTTACCAAAACATAAGCAGTCCCTATTTTCATTTGGTCTTCCATGTGCAAAGAAGTAGAACAGATTAACCCTTATCCTCAAATTTAAGTTTACCCCGCTTCGAGAAGGAAGAACAGATCAATTTATTCAGGAAGGTACAACATTGATCCCTCACTTTGTAAGATATAAAGGTGAAAATATGTTGCGAGCATTCATAAATAATTCTTCAACATCGAGATAAATCTTATTTACTTCAAATATATGTGCATTTTTCTAACATCGAAAGGGAAGAGAATCCTTAGCGAGTATGTTGGAGGATGTGAGAAGATTATGGCAGCCACTTTGCCCTGGTTTCGGGGTAGACGCTTGTAGGTACTTTATTTATAATATTTTGATTTCTGGTCTACCAAATAAACTGAAAAAAAATTAGAAGATTTTTTGTCAAACTACCGTATTACCGGGCGAGCAGAGATACAACGAAGCATCACTGTTACGAAGGCTGTCAAAAACCTCTTAACGAAGCCGAAAGGTACTTTTTCTCCCCATCATTGCGATATTCTTTTTGTTCGACATCATACCTTCTAGTTACCATGTCAGTAGTTGTGTTAGTTGCCATGTTCCTTCTTATTGTCATGGGGGGTCAAAGTTCCAACTTTTTCACAAGTTTTTTTTTTAAACATAGTTTATACTGTAACATTTTTACTTTAAACACCTCCACGACCCTCATACTATTTAATCCACCTACCAGCACAATTCTTTGAGTGCATTACATTGAGTTCTAAAACAAAACATGATTTTTCACCCCAAAAACAAGTTGTTTCCCAGCAATAATTTTTGCGTGAAGTTACTTAGTTTGATGTACAGAATGCTTGGTTGACGGCTTCGTGATTAGGTTGCTTACACCCTGTATAGTTCAAGTTCCACGAACCCGAACAAAGCGCTATGCTTCAACATTTATCGTGCAAACCGCCAAGCTGGAAATCACTGCTGGCTTTTCTGTTCTCGGGTCATTATAATCTGGATCTTTTCAAATGTCTAGTGGCAGCAATTTTTTTTTTTTTTTATGATAAAAAAAAAAATTGTATGGACTCACGTAGATCATACGTTACTAATAATAAGCTTAGTTTAATGTAACGTGTCCAATGATGGAGCACGGTCGTAGTTTTAATTTTTTCTTTTTAAATCAATAAAATAATTAATAAAATGTAAATAAGAGCGCGGACCCCCACGTCTGCGGTAGAAAAGTAATTATAAAAAAAAAAAAAAAAAAAAAATTCAAGTGGATGGGTTTTTTCTAGGCAAGCTTACTCCACCTCCACATCAGGCGAGTTACAGCCAAACCGAAGCCTCAAAAAATACTATAAATTAGATAACTTCGTAAGTTCGTGAAGGAGCTCGTGGCTAAATATTAACAGTTGCTCGAGTCGATATTTAGGTAAAGCCGTGATTGCCTAGATAGGTCTGTGGATGGGTGACCACCCTTACATACCGAGTTTCCTCGGTGCCTCGGAAAGCACGTTAAGCTGTTGGTCCCGGCTGTCATTTTTCCATCTTTGACAGTCGTTACAGGTAGTGAGTAGCCCAAAAAGTATGACAACCAGTCCTACGAAGTTGTATCGTATTCCCTAGCATTAACTGGGTTGTGGAGGTCAGATAGGCAGTAGCTCCATGTAAAATACTGGTATTCAGCTGCATCCGGTTAGACTGGAAGCCGACCCCAACACAGTTGGGAAAAGCCTATTAAGATGATGATAAATTCGTAATCTGGAATGGATTTACAATAATAACACCTTTTCATAACAGTTGTAGCATTACCTTTCAATGCCTATGGAATCCTCCGTATGTGCTTAAACAAATAAACTTCATGATCTGCCTTTTCCCAACTATGTCAGGGTTGGCTTCCAGTCGAATCAAATATAGCCGAATGGCCACTTAAAATGTTGGCAGTACTTACCAGTATTTTATGTGCCGATGTGGCCTGAAGAAACTTGTGGCCAGTTTCTACGCCAATTTCATAAATACATTTTCTTTTAACGAAAATGTATTTTTCCGTTTATTGTACATTTCGAAACATATTTTCTCTTTTGAAGCTTTCATTTTCTTATGTTAGTAATAGATCAAAACGTGCGTCGTTATAAACTATGTAGTTATCGGCTTTTCTCGAAACTTCTGCAAATTCATGAGTACAGTTCAATTTGTAATTTCAATGCTTTCAAATACAGCTTTTAGAGGTTACGACTCAATTAACTCGCCGTCCAGTAACAAACCATTTCAATTAATCAAGTCGAAATAATAACAAACTCAAGGTTTGTGTATTGTCCAGTCATTTTCATAGAGGGCTAATTTATTCACGATATCATACCATCTCGGCGTCCACCGATCGATCTCTCGGCTTATATAAATAGATGGCCACAATACCCTCTTTACACACCTATAAATATACGCAGTATATACGTGGTTATAACGCATTATGGTATGGTAGCTTTTATCCCATGGCTTTGCCTTGGTTTATCCCATAGGAATTGTGTATTCTGGTTATTAAGGGGCTACCTCACGCCAACGACCTTGAGCGAGTGGGAGAGGTTTAGCAATAGCGTATACCCGTGCGTGAGAGTGGTCAGCGATACACTGCCACCCGTCGCCCCGAGGAGCCCCGCACCAAGATTATTCGAAAAAACAACCCACCTTGATTTATCAAACACAATACGGATAAAAGCCGTATACTAATATAAAGGGCATTAAATTGTCTTTGAGATGATCTAAGTTTCATGCAAATACGCCCGATAGTTTTTGCGTGATGATCGTTTTTTTGCCGCGTTAGACATTACTTCACAAATAAATTACACTAAGTTATAAAAATATTTTTTCATATTTTCACATATCAAATTATGAAAGAAATGGTCTAGTATAACATATATTTTTTAAAGAAATTAGACTAGAAGTTAAGACGTGATGATCAATTTAAAATCACTAAAAGTCATGTGTCTGCGCCTTAATAGTAAACTGTAGATCTTTGCAGGCCACACTATATCCATCCAAAAACTACGTCAATTCTTGGCCTTGTCGATTGAAAGAAGAACAAACTAGCAAACAGATTTTTGGGTTAGAATAAAAAATAAAATAAACTTTCTTGAACAACCAAAATTGAAACAACTGTTGTTAATTCTATGGTTAATTAATAGTAGAATAAATACAATAACAGGTATTCAAAAACCGCGAGGAGCAGCTTTGCGGTGCGTAATAATTTAAAGTTACAGCTATCTACGATGTAGACGAATAAACGATGTGATGTAATCGTATGTCGATAAATAAATCTACGTTTGGCGCTCAGATTCGTTCATTTCAGAAATAAACTGTTTTTTTAGACGTTTGCCTACACTTGGAATTTCCCCTGAGTTGTGGATGCATTTACAAACATTTAAACTCTCATACACAAACAGTCAGACCCAGGAAAAAAGTATCTGTCGACTATAGAAATATATTTGTTCCATGCGTGGCTCGAACTCGCCATTCGCTTAGCCACTGCACAACCGTGCCGACAAACATGACAAATATGTTATAAATAATATGTGTACGATTACCTTGGAGGTTGTGGGAATCCGTTGGATGCACGGAACCGGCCAATATGGCCCCACTTGGGGGAGGCCTGTGTCCAGCAGTAGACGTCTTTCGGCTGAAATGAGTGACGTTTGTTATTATGCGTTATGGAATCATTTTAGTATAACCATTCACTAATAATAATTATAGGTACGTATTTCTTCAAAATTCTTGTTCATTATACATAATTTATAAGAATTTGTGATAGCCAAGGACAAAACTTGTCATCTTGTCCAAAGGGTTGACTGGAACCTCAGGTGCCTACTTTAACATTCATGATTACGACGGGCAGTTAACTTGTCTCTCAATCACCATTGAAGTTTGAAGGGTAAGTTTGTAAGTTGTCCGTGAGACACCTCAATGTCACATTAGCTAGGTATTGTTGAAACATAACCCCCTTTTTTTTTTCGTGTGGGAAATCATCAAATGACTTCTCCCACTCTGGGCGGAGCGGGAGGGAGTGTCAGACATTTACTGACTAAAACCCATCCATGTTCCTTCCTCGCCCTTTACGTTCCGGGGCCACGGTATCTCTTTCAAACAGTCCCGCAACCCCGGCAAGAAACATAACCTCTGCGGTATAAAAATACATATTAACAGTATAAACAAACTACAACTCTAAATAATAATTAAAATAGGTATGTACAAGCATCAAAGCGGTTACAGGGCGTCAAAAAATTCGGGCACATCTCTGTGAACAGGAAAAGTGCCCAGAAGCATGGCAACATTGATTGCCACGTCGGATTGCAATGCTATCAGCATTGCCTTTGGCCAAAAAATAGTCCCGCCCTCTGGTCAAGTGAAAAGTCTACCAAATGCTTGGCGATTTCTCGAAAAACTAGATAGGCACTCGGTCCCCATGGCCCTAGTGTTTCAACCCCAAACGGCTCTAACATATAATAACCAATAAAATTAGCCGCCCCAGCGCAACCCACTGTACTAGGGAGATGGGATGGCGCAAGTTGCGTCCCACACCAAAGGCCCACTAACTTCCATGGCATTATAGTCAGTAAGTCAGTGGGTTCTAAAACAGCTGGCTACTCTAAGTAAAAGGAGATAAATACTAATTTGCAGTGCAGTGGAGCTGTGATAGCTCAGTGATGTGACCATCAGACTACCAAATCACAGGTCTTAAGCTCAAATCTAAGACACGCACCTCTGACTTTTCAGATTCATGTACGTATTGTATAATAATCACTTGCTACGGTGAAGGAAAACATCGCGAGGAAACCAGCATGCCTGAGAGGTAATTCTTGAGGGCATGTTAAGTCATGTCAGGGGCTAACCAAACGAGCTTTTGGGCAATCCAAAGCGCCCTTTTTGCGTCAACATGTATAGAAGGCAATGTATAATTAATTCAATTACGAAACACCTTTTTTATGATACCTAACGCCAGTCCTTTGAAACGTTTTTACTATTATTCGTCTAGGCCTTGGAATAGAAATCTAAAACACATTCAGTTCGTGGCCACAAACAAAACACGTAACGTGTTATCGCAATATATTTACGCATTTACTATATTTACGATACTTGCGGGTCTTACGTGGGTCGAAAAAAGGTTTCTAACACTTTTATGCTCTTTAGTATAAGTAACTGTTATGGTGGTTTGCAACGCAAACAAAGGTGAGTACTCGCCACGAGCTTACGCCTCATGATTTTTTCAGCTGTGTGGATTTTTGTTGCACGACAAACGCGATGCTAATTTTTTCGCCTTCGCGTTATATTAGAATACGGTAGATGAAAAAAGAGAATGAAAGAAGGAGGATGAATGAATGAATTAGTCCGTCAGATAATTCCAAAAAAATATTGTACACATTTTTTTTATACGAAAGCAAAAATTGAAGACCATACAGTGCGTCGAAAACTCACATTTTGGTACACTTTTTAACGGAATATGACGTCACAAGCCCCCACTTTAATTTGATAGAACAAAAAACACGTAAGCACTAACTGGAGGACTAAGCAGAATCATATTTTTTTTTGTCAGGAATCATCCCTATTGTACAGAAGCCAGCACATAAAGCTACTACAATCTGTCAATTTTCTTTAAGAGATTTTTAACTTTATCACTAAATCATATATAGGTTCAAGTTTGATTAGGAAAATGTGACAGTTTCGGGTAACGTGATTTGCTGACGTCTAAACTTGACAGTACAGTAAGGGTTTACGTACTCACCAATTTTTTTGTTTCTGAAAAGTTCTCAATCTAGATCTACACTATTCTTCATCTACACTAAAGAAAAGTTAAAAATAACTTTAGCATCTGAAGTCGGTGACCTTTGTTTGATATATTAAATTTTTTTGTCACCTACTTCAGATGCTAAAGTTATTTTTAACTTTTTTGAAGTCGGTTTTATTTTTTGCAAAAAAGTTTTTTATTTTTCACTTTTTAGTGGTTCACATGTGCTTGGTACACATGGAAAGTGCATACCGTTACAATAACAACAAGCCCAAACACGACTAGGATACATTGTCTCATTATGGACTTCCGTGACTCTTGACTTCATCATCAGATCTTTATCAAACGAAAATGCTTCATTTGTTGCAGAAAATACCAAAATCACTGTACATTATCCTATAAAATTTAAAGAGTTCCCTCGATTTCGCCAAGATTACATCATCAGATCCCGACTTGGCGGCTATGGGACCATTTGGAAAGTATACTCTTTTCAACAAAAAAAGAATTTTTCAAATCGGTTGGCAAGCGACTAAGTTAAGCGCGAACAAACATAAAAAAAAAGAAACATCCGAATTGAGAACCTCCTCCTTTTTTAGAAGTCGGTTAAAAAGAGATACGATTACATTTTTTGTTTGTTTGTTTGTTACGATTTAACTAAAAAACTTCTCAACCGAGTTTTAAATTCCTTCATCATTATGAAGCCACATGTTTATCGAGTAACATGGGCTATAAATTATGTTGATATTATGGAAATTAGCCGAACTATTATAATTTTCGCGAACGAAGTCGTGGGCGTAATTTTAGTCTTGAAATAAAATGCTTGCGTGGAATATTTACCGTCTATACAAGAGTCAAACCCAAATACTCAACCTCAAAGAAATCGAATGTTTCAGTCAAACAGTTAATTCCTCACTTCAAACGTATAAACCGTTTGTAAAGTAATTCTGTATTCGATTTATACGGAATCAATTACTTGTTTCACATGACCTCATTTGTACTTCACAGTAAACGGCAATTTTTAATGGAATTTCACTCTTCGTGAGTAATTGCTGTGTTTATTAAACTTGTAAAACCTTTTGCTGATACTTGAGGTTTCTGGAAGCCTTTAAACAATCGATTTAGATATCTTGAATCTTAATTCTGGAGTGGCGACCACGGACCGGAAGTCGTTGAGTTGGAAGACCTCCCACTAAGTGGACCGATGACCTGGTGAAGGTTGCGGGAATCCGCTGAATGCGAGTCGCACGGGACCGGTCAATGTGGCGACACTTGGGGGAGGCCTATGTTCAGCAGTAGACGTCTTTCGGCTGAAATGATGATGGTGATGATCTTAAATCCTGATATTATAGGATGCAACACTTTGAAAGTAAGTATATATAATAAGAGCATGCGAACTTCATACAAACGTAATACCAGAACATACAGGTTCCCAAATACTTATTTTGAATGTACACTGTAACTCGTCTTTATGTCCTTTCAAAATATTTATTTGGGAATATAAATATTCTATAACACAATCGAAATATTCACACTACCTTAAGAATATATTTGATTATGTTTATCTATGATATTTATTTAAGTTAATATGTACAATATTTACATACTACATGTTTGATTATCATATTATTTTTAAGTTTGTATGAAAAACGCATGCACCGCCGGCCCCTTAACAAACCACACTGGGCTGGCGAAGTGGATTACAGCCCCCCCCCCCCCCCCCCATAGAGAAGGGGTCTGTACTTCAGAATTGGAAATTAAGGCCAGTCTAGATCAAGCAGCATTTTACTATTTTTTGTTAGACGTGTTACATTTCCTTTACATCCCATTGCTAATCTCTTGAGACAAATGTTATTTGACGCATTCTTGTAAGAAAGTAAGACAAAGTATTTATTAGATTCGCAGCCGACAAAAGGATAAAACATCATCACTATCACTATCACTACATATTATAAAACAAAGTCTCCCGCCGTGTCTGTCTGTCCCTATGTATGCTTAGATCTTTAAAACTACGCAACGGATTTTGATGCGGGTTTTTTAATAGATAGAGTGATTCAAGAGGAAGGTTTTAAAGGAAGGAAGCCGTGGGCATCGGCTAGTTATTAAATAAAAACTTTTTTGCAAAAAATAAAACCGACTTCAAAAAGAAAAAGTGAAAAATAACTTTAGCTTCTGAAGTCTTCTTTAGCGTATGGAGTTCCGTGACTCTTGGCTTCATCATCAGATCTGATGGTAGAATGGTTCTTATCAAACGCAAATGCTTCACTTGTTGTAGAAAATACCAAAATTGCTGTACGTTATCCTATAAAATTTGAAGAGTTCCCTCGATTTCGCCAAGATTCCATTATCAGATCCCGACTTGGCGGCTATGGGACCAACTTGGAAGTATACCCTTTCAAACAAAAAAAGAATTTTTCAAATCGGTTTAGGCGTCTTCGAGTAATCGGTGAACATACATAAAAAAAAAAAAAAAAAAAAAAATACATACAGTCGAATAGAGAACCTCCTCCTTTTTGGAAGTCGGTTAAAAAGAGAATCTGGCGTGATGCTGTAACAGTTTAAAATGTCACACGGCCTTGTAGGCCTCCATTAGTGAGATTAAATTACTAAAAGTACTTAAAGGTACAGTATGGTAGAGAAACCACGCATAAGTTTTATGGTAGACTAGCTGATGCCTGCGGATTTGTCCGCGTACAAATTATAAACCTTTCTCGAGGACCACCGGTGCAGTACTTTTTGAGTTTCTTTTAGACAGACAGACGCAGCGGAGGACATTTATGTAGTGATGGGCTTATGTTCGCTCCTTTGCGCACGTGTGTAAATAAAAGTTATCCTATGTGTAATCCAGGTTATAAGCTATCCGTGTGTTTTCTGTGCAAGTGTAAGAAACAACCATCCATCAATTCTCACAATCTTTCGCATTTATGTATAACAGTAGTAAGAATACCACGGAATTGCTTCCTGAATTTGTCAATATACCAAGTACCTGGACTTCTAAGGAATGATAGATGACAACACTCACATTTTTATTTCTATAATATCATATTGAACCATAGGTACCTACATTTCCACGCAAAGACGTATGTGTCCCCAATTCTTCCAATACATCATTCCTGTAATGACATCTGAGGTAAAGAACGACTGACAATAACATTACATTCGGTCTTTCTCGATCATTCGGTCGAGCTTTGTGTTTGATCGGGCTATTGCGAGCGCGGTCGACCGACAATTTCAAACTGTCATCGCTGAATGACATGAAAATTGTTTTGTATTCCAATTTTGAATTGCAGCGTCTGTTTTTTGTTTTATTTATAGATTACAAGCGACCCAGTCTTGTTTTTACATGTACACAATGTAGTTTTGAATATAAAGGCATATCAAAACATCAAAATATCAAACATGAAGCTTGAGTTAACTTTCTAACAAACATGATACTTCGTCAGGTGAATGGTTTTGTGCCCTTGGTCCTTTCTGTAACTAAGTTCCTACTGCTAGTCTACAATTCGCCATGCTGGTCCAGTGCAGTTAGATGTCACATGTTCGAATTTTGAGTGCCAGATACAAATACCATTTACCTTACTTAGCTAAGTATTTTTATATGCATAACCTTTCATAATAAATTCACAAAATGTTAATGGAAAACGCATCATAATTCAACTGTTGCGTAATTTCAGAGAAAAACACGATCACATTCACGGTCATTTTGTTATATATTTATCATAGATTTATGAATCAATGTTTTTTTTTTTTTTCTTAGACACATAAATTTAGCTTTCTAAATTAGACACATAAGTTTAGTGTGAACTGTTTTATATCTGTAATCAGACTTAACTACAAACTTGCTATAATATTGTATAAATTAATTTAAAAAAAAAGAAGAAGATAGTTTCGTCTTAATGAAAACTTCAACCAATTGTTAATTTAGTTAAGTTTCTCTTTAACTGAACTGTAATCTGTTCATCGAGAAAATAAATGTCTTTAAATCGAAAATCCAGTCAAACTCAGTACGAATATGGATTTTAATATGAAAGTGCAACGGTGGACACATTGGTTTATTTCGACTGCTGTTCTATGAATTCAATGCAAGTACAATAGGTCTACGAAGGCTATTCCACATTTGCTCTATTCCCATAAACGAATTCTAAGGAACAGCGTGTCCGATAGTAGTTTTCTGCGAAACCAATATAGGTGGTCACAGAGGTATAGAATATGGAGACTCCGAATTGCTGCTAGAATACCACTATAAAACGATACACTGCCAATGGCGAGTACGACTGACAGTTTCGACTGACGAAAGTGACTAATGCTATGACGAAATTTTTCCTGCGCTGCACACTGACGTGATCTAATCGCGTGTCCTTTGCAACTGTTTAGTGAAAATTGTAATAGCATACTCTATGTATGCAGTTACAATTATACAATTACTTTTTTACAATTATAATTTTCCAATAACAATTTTACAATTACAATTTTACAACACACCAACTTATCTGGGAAAAGGCTAGGCAGATGATGAGATGATAATATGTATATATGCTTCTAGGGCTTACCTTAGTGTTTTTTCCCTGTAAATTATATTAGCGACTCATCCCGGCTTTTTCTAGTGTAATAACGTGGCTTTCCATTAGTAAAAGTATTTTCAAAATTGTTTCAGTGGATCCAGAGATTACTTATACATAGGCCTAGGCTAAACGTCGAAAAAGGTGCACGGTTCGCGTTGGTCGATTCCATGGAGAAGAACCGGCAAGAAACTCCATGGTTACTCTTTTCATATCATTTGGTGTCACAATAATAATCACAACCTCACAAATTTTACCACTTTGTAATAAGTATGTATTAAGTATATGTACATTTGCGAACAACAACCGCAGTTTGATCGCCTTCTATGGTTTGTTGCAGACCTTATCCATTCACTTAACGACAAACACGCAATCAGTTAGCAGAACTCCATTTTGTTGCTTCTTGGAAGCTTTGTGGTAACATGATAAGGTTGTACACCTTAATATTAGGACCACGACAGAATTAACATATTTAGATCCAGAATTATAAGTAAAAGTACATTTGCGAACAACAGCCTCAGTTTGATCGCCTTCTATGGTTTGTTGCAGACCTTATCCATTAACTTAACGACAAACACGCATTCAGTTAGCAGAACTCCATTCTGTTGCTTCTTAGAAGCTTTGTGGTAACATGATAAGGTTGTACACCTTAATAGTAAGACCACGACAGAATTAACATATTTAGACCCAGAATTAACTCGGCTAAGTCTCGAGTTGTTTCAAAGTCTTTCTGTTTGTCGTCGCCGACTTCAGCTTAACCAAAAAGTTCATGTTACGTCTTAATAAGTTTATTGCGAGAAAGGATGAAGTTTAGGTATTACAGTTATGTTCCTAAGCCGTGTTCTGGGTAACTTTAGCAGCTATGAATATAAACTGTTTGTATACTGTACTAAGGTAGAGTTTAAAAGAGTCTGTTTAAATAGGTAGTCAGTTCTCATGCATTGATTTGGGATTATGGATTTGTAGTGTTGAGTCTCATTTACATGAAACATTTTGCTTGCCCGATGAAAGCAATACACAAAAAAAAAACAACTATGTTAAAAGTGCATCAACTAAACACTGCCGCCTTTTTTATTTTTGCGCAAATTGCTTTCTAGAGGCAATTAAATTGGTCTTTGAAAATTTTATCAATGATTAAATGATTTACGAGTAGTATAAAACGGATGAGTTCGCTTTGTAATTTTAAGATATTGGCTTAACTTTCCGAGACATTTTGATTGCTGATGATTGATGACTTGGCCACCGGCCACAGCGACTGCATTTTTAAATAATTATGCAATAAAGCGGTTATTGTGTTTACCTTT
Source organism: Xestia ashworthii (assembly GCA_950022955.1). NCBI lineage: Eukaryota > Metazoa > Arthropoda > Insecta > Lepidoptera > Noctuidae > Xestia > Xestia ashworthii. The sequence continues at coordinate 10,372,721 of OX465570.1, read as the reverse complement.
GAATTAAAAAGTAATCCCACAGTTCAAGATGATACTCGTAGATTCAAGAAAAAAGGAGCAACCCTACCTGAAATGAATACGAAGCGATAAAATATTCTTTCTAAAATAGGTTTTCTTTAGAGGAAAAAATATTTCAGGATAGCCCTTTTCCAATGTCAACGGTATTTTCCTGGAAATATTCCAGAGATTAAAAGCTAAAGCTAATATTCTAGACAAATACGGCTGACTATTATTACAGTACTTGAGACTAACTGGATTCTCCGTAACCAAATTACTGAAGAGCCCTGATATTATAAAGAAAATTTTGAGAATGGAACTAACTACGCTTCATAGAATTTTTGGGTTTGTTTCCTAAATGTCAAACCGGGACTCACGACTACACGTGCGCTTTATTAAATAGGTAGAATTCCTCGTATTGTCTCCGAACGTTGAGTTCTAGACCATGTCAGTTTCCTCACAATATTTTCCTTCAGTTTCGTTTTAGAGAGACGCAGTAGTGAAATCATTTTCACAAAGTACGGCGTGATGGATTCCTATTTAAAGTACCTGGGGTGAAATAGCTCGAAAGAGAGAATAATGGAAAATTGAAGGAACTCACGCTCTTTCTTTGCGTTAAGTGCCCCTGTAGTGGGGCACTATAGGCTTAGGTATAATATTATTAAAGTGCCTGTGTGGATTACACCCTACTCCCTCTCATAGAGAAAAGACCTGCGTCCCAGCTGTGGGAACGTTACAGCCTGATTTTGCTATGCTTATTTAAGTAAGAGTTGTAAGTTGCGGTCATTTTTACAGGGCCACTCAGCAGCGGTGTTTCCCAATGGGCTGTTTATCTAACGAGCATTATTCTGTGTACAATATTTTATTTTTCACTTTAAACCTTAGCGTCAGTTCACACCGAGACACTCGTGATACATTGCATCGCAATGAAATGTGTATCTTTTCGTGTAGTAAATAAAGTTATATTTTGAGTCGCTCCATTTAATCATGAAGTGTGGCTGTGTGAATTGTCTTCAATATAAATCAGTATTTCCAACATTTTAAGCCCAGGGCATGCACCTCTGATTTTTCGGATTCCGGTGGTTTAGTGTATCAATTGCTTCAGTGAAGGAAAAAATCGCGAGGAAAGCATCATGCCCGAGAAATCTTTCTCGTCGGTATGTAAATCCAATTGAAAGAGAATCCAAAGAGGCATTGACGGCATTAAAACTCTGACACCAGATTAGGCACTAGGTAATGTTTTTTGGAAGATTTAAGACTCTTCCAAAACAAAAGACCGATAATTTTCTTTTAATGTTTCAAGGTAAAACAGATCTCTGTGTCTCATATACACAATGTATCTGCCAGTTTATGACTGAGGTTTACTCTAAAAGCTACCTCGCGCGTGTCCCGACAGATATGTGATAAAAATTGCACATTTTATGTTGCTACGTACTGTGTTATGGTTTTATATGATAGTCAGTTGTTTTATGACTTATGGGTTACAGTTTCTTGGTTTTATTGGCGGATTTTATTGTTTTCATATACAAACCGAAGCAAGAACGGTTACCGCGTATATTCAGTACATCATTATGAACGGAACCACATAGAAACCAATAGAACATAATATGGTTAAAGTTTTTTGAAGTGAAAACTTCTTCAGGTGCGCTGAGCACTTTTTAAGTGAACAAAAATCACGGAACTCGCGTCACGTAACAATTCGTCGCACTCGTAGCCGATCCAGGGCACCTGTAACAGATATAGATTACTTCGTTTTTAGGTACTTCAATCGGCTGTCCCCAAAAACTGCCCGCATATTTTTTTTTAAATGCGAGAAATAAAAATTTAAACTTAGCTTAAAATAAATGGTTTTGAGTACCACCGTAAACTGTGATATTTCACAGCAAAAAAAAAGTCGTGTGGCAGGAATAATTTTTGCGCAATATTACTCAGTTTGATGTACAGAATGCTTTCCTTTGAAATGGATTTCTTTACACCCTGTATAGTGTATAGTTAATATCCGAATTCTATTCGTTGATTTCCTTTGTCTGTCTGTTGTTACCTTTCACTTCTTAACGACTGAACGGGTTTTGATGAGATTTGGTACGCAGGTAGACCATGGCCTGGGTTAGAACATAGGACATGTAAGTATGCCTCATTTGTCTAGTGGTTGCAAGCGTAACTGCTGAGCATGAGGTCCTTTGTTCGATTCTCAGTTCAGGGAAAGTGTTATTGGGGTTTTCCATGATGAATTTCCATTCATGGAGCCATGAATTCATTTTAACAATGGAGTCTGGATTTGTGCCCGATCGGTGGCAATAGGCTCACTCCTTGTTACAATGGGATTGAAACATAACTGGCGAAATATAGGGTTTACTACATTAGAAAGAAAGAAAAAGCATTTATTAGCCCGCACAGGACAAAACACATCAAAATTATCAGTATTTAAAACTTACTAATAAAAATTAAACAGAAAATATATATACTCGTATATAAATATTATTAAAAGAAACGAAACTCGTCCTGTACGAGGCCAAAAGGCTCCTATCTCAGCATAGTGCTGTAACATTAAAAAACGTCACAGCGCTAGTATTCTGATAGGGCCCAAAGTGAAGGTGATGCCACGGTCAGGCCAGATACGGATAAAAATAAAAATAAAGTGTAGAAGTATAAATCATACAAATAAATTAATGTGTGAAGTATAAATAAATACTCGTTTAAAGAAAATAATAATAATACCTACACCCCACGTAATGAATACTGTTCGCCAATCTGTGCCATGACTTTCACTGGCAACACTGACGAAAATAGACGCGGGCGCAGATATATTTGTTTTGTTTTGTTTGGTATATTACGTATGTCAGCTAGCTGGAGATTTGAAATCAAACAAAACATTAATACCAAAGGTACACCATTAGGTACACTTGTGCCAAACCCTTCAAAGATTACTGGCTTGATATTATGTATGTTCTCTATCTCTGTCTAAGATTTTCTATCTAATTACAACATTTCCGTGAGATAATTATCTACTAAATGAGACAAGACGTTACAATCGTTATTCGAAATGAAAATTATACGTGACCTTATTCACAAGAATAAGGTCACGTATAATTTTCATTTCGAATCTCGGTCTCGGTTTTGTTATTTTAAAACTAAACGTAGGAACAATCCTACGTTTAGTTTTAAAATAACAAAACCACAAGATTTATTATATCTATCTCAAACAGTTTTAAATCTCAACGTGTCGTGAACAACAGATTTCTCAATTTTATGTTGTTGAGTATAAAACTTGTGGAGATGTTAGGGCTCGGACAGAGTAATAGACTGAAGCGAGTGCTAAAGCAGACGTGAATCCGTTGTAAGCGTTTACGGTAAATGACAATAACAGAGATGCCAATACATGTTTAATCGATTTGGCTGCCTTTAATTAGTTATGGTTGAAATATCTGGTGTCTGATCAGAAGACGAGTACCTAACAAAGAAATATGAAAGAAGAAGACATTGTTGCGCCGACCTCAAATAAATTGGGATAAAGGCAAGAGAATGATGATTCATTTATGGATGATAATTGATGATGGAAAACTGAGTTTCCTCCATGCCTCGGAAAGCACGTTAAATTGTTAGTCCCGGCTGTCATTAGTAGATCCATGACAGTCGATACAGGTAGTCAATGGCTCAAAAAGTCTGACAACCAGTCTTACCAAGGAGTATCGTATTACCCAATACTAACTGTGTTGTAGAAGTTAGATAGGCAGTCGCTCCATGTAAAATACTGGTATTCAGCTGTATCCGGTGAGACTCGAAGCTGATCCCAACATATTTGGGCAGACGATGAATTGAAGGTGGAAACCCCTCTGGAGACAAAGTAATTGTAATGAATGAAGTCATGTAAGTATGTCAAAATATTACAATTAAAGTTATTAAAATATTTAGCATGCATCATGTCTAGCAAAACAATAAAATTACTTTGATATTTCGACATTGAAATTTCTGAATTTGCACGCGAACAGGATATTTTCCAGAGGAATTTATATACATTACTAAAATTGTGATAACTCTGGAAATTTGCAAGACAACCTATGTTACTAGCTAAAGATGTAGTTTGCTAATGGTGAAAGAAATTTTTAAATCAGTCTAGTAGTTTTTGAGTTAAATCGTAACAAACGCACGGCGTGAACAAAAAATCAAATCTTTCCTCTTTATAATATTAGTGTAGGAAAGATCTAGATTCATTTTAGACAATTGTCAAAACTGCTGCCGCCCCGCTCCATTCACTTTAAACCAGACCTAAGGGTGATCGCGGTTACTATGGAACAGTGAAGTTTATTGCAGCCTATTTAATAGGTTTCTGTCGAATAACGTCCTGATTCATGACATTTAAGTTCCCTATTATTACAAGTTCGAGTACAGTGTGGAGAGTTTTGGAGTATTCCGTGGTAAATAATGATAAACAAATAAGTGTGTAAGGTATCCTATTATGGGTGACGTTTGATTTTTTGTTTGTCTCCTTTTTACGTATGAAATATTATATTTGTATACTAGCAGCACTCCGTCCGCGAATTTGTCCGCCAAAATCAAAATAATTTATAGCCTATGTTATTTGGCAAAAATGTAGCTTTATAATGGTGAAAGAGATTTTAAAATCGGTTGAGAAGTTCTTGAGTTAAATCGTAACAAACAAACAAAAAATCGAATTTTTCCTCTTTATAATATTATATTTTAGATGGAAGGTTTTAAGAACACATTCTAGAACGATACTCAATCATCAACAGTGATACGAATAGATAAAACAAGGAATGAGTACATAGGAAGTCTGAAACACTGAAACACTGAAACACTGACGCCGGTGACTGAAAAGTTGTGTGGTAATTTTGCATCGTGGTAACCGACGGTCCTGATGATAACCAATTACCACACAACGAAGACCAACAAAAAAGTTTTGATTATGACTGGCCACTTATCGTACAAGAAGGCCACACTACAGAAAAAAAATCAAGCAATGTGAACCTTGCTGAAATGGGCATACTTTTGAAGAAATCTCGGTAAAATTTTATTTAAGAACAGTTCAATGTTTGAGAATATTAAGCTCAAATACGGGTCTAAGAAGGGCTTTTACTACGAGATTGAAGATTACTAGACCTTCTGATTTATAGCCTGTTCCTGATTAATGGGTCCGACAACAATACAACAAGCGCTTGGGCCAATATTGAGCTCATATTAAACAATAGCTAACTTAATTAGTTGACGCGATGCCATATTGGTTCGACGTTTTGTTCTATGTTTTATCAGATCGGTAAATCAGGGCTGAGTAATTAAAATTTTGCTGTGAATGTTTATCAAATGTACAACAACTAGTAGTTCTAAGTATGAATGTGGATAAAGGTTTAAAGAGTCCAGGAGGCCTAAATAAACGCTGAATGGACTGTGAGAAGCATGCTTTGAGTAGAAGGATGACGTGACTCCTGAGATCAAAACTTATAGAGATGTACTAAACGAAGAAGAAAATAATGGATGTATTCACGAAACTGAAAGGCACTAGTTCTCCTTGTCTTTGCGATCTTTTTGTTTTGTTCGAATGTTATTAGAGGTCAAAGTTACAACTTTTTCACAAGTTTTGAATGTTATATCTATAAATACCTCCATGACCCCCGTACCATTTATTCAATGCAATCATCTGCACAATGTTTTGAGTGCCGTTGAGTTTAACTGTAAAACGTGATTTTTCAACCCAAATAAAAAGTAACTTCCAAGCAATACTTTTTGCGCAGAGTTCGATTCATCCCGCGGGATCCACCTGTGTGGGATGAAATTACTAAAGAGCCCTTAATTTGATCTACAGAATGATTGGTTGACGGCTTTGTGAAGGGCACCCAAGAAGTTTGGGTTAAAGTTAGGAGATTGTTGTTTCTGTTCAAGTTGTTAGGAGCTTTCAAAAATATCACAGTAAATCAAACTTAGTAGCCATGAGCCCTAAAAATGATAAATTCAAATACTAACTTCCATAAAATTAACACATTCCAACACCACTTAGCCAAGAGACTGCATCTAAAATATTGATAGCACGCCACGTTTTCATCAAGGGAGAACGCTACAGAACATGTCTGATTAATAAATTCTAAAACGTAGTTACGTGGCTCGTGGCTACATGTCTACGTGGCTAAATGGCTAATGTTTTGAAACAGTGGCTAATGTTTGAACACGGCAAGACGTGTTGGACATGTTAGGTATAACAGCTGCATACAGGGTGAAACTTTTCCGTTATGACGTCATAAAACTGTGAAAGTTTGAGCTGTATGCAAATGGACGTGTTATTGTTGTAAATAGAGGTGGAAACTTATTTATTTTCGTGAAAGTACATAAAAGTTCTATAAGACCATGCAGATGCAGCGGTTATTACGGTAAAACGGTTATTAACCTGAATAGTCTACAAAATAATCTATAAGTAGACAAAATGATGCTTCTAAATCTATTTTATTCTAACACTAATCGATTTTAGCACCAATTAAACTATATTTCAGGATTCTGTAAATGGCAAAAGAGTTGAAAGTTCTGTACCAACTTTTGTCGACAGTCGTATTCAATGAAAATTCATTTAATACGACTGTGATCATTGGAAGCATTGGAAACATAATTATTATTATAACATACTGCCCACGACTTCGCCCTCGTGGTGTTCTTTAACTGTTCCACGGGATCATAGTATAAAACGTATCTTACAAGAGTGTAAAACACCTCTTCACGAATCCGAGAGGCACTTGTTCTCCACGTCATTGCAATCACTTTTTGACAAGTTTTTTTTTTTTAATACAGGTTTTATTATAAGATTTTTATTTTAAACACATCCACGACCCCCGTACTGTCAGAAAAATGTTTTAAGTGCGTTATATTGAGTTTTACCACAAAATACGACTTTTCACCCCAAAAAAAGAAGTTGTTTCCCAGCAATAATTTTTGCGTAAAGTTACTTAGTTTGATGTACAGAATGCTTGATGAGAGGTTTACATCCTGTATGTTATAAACTATATGTAACTGTCTAGTGACCACGACACAAGCCTTGCTTAATGTGGCACCAGACGGAGCTGTGAGTAATATCCAGCGATATTTATTAATTTATTTATTTATATGTGTGCAAATCATCAAAAATTAGATTTCATCCAAATAAATCCATTTAACAGTTTTTGCGTGAAGGAATGACAAATATCCATCCATCCATATCGTCACAAACGTACGCTTTATAATATTAAGTAAGAAGAAATATTAAAATAAAGAGAACTGTGACCAACAGACGGACGCGGCAGGCTTCAATAATAGTCCCGTTTTAACCTTTTGGGTATGAAACCCTAGAAAGGGCCTTTGTAAAATTAATATGTTACTGTCAAAGAAAAATATTTACCTACCTATAAAACTGAAAACGTATTTACCTATGAACCACGCGTCTAGAATTCCAAGTAGCGTTACATAAACGAAAGGATTATAGTTCTAAACCACGCGCTGATGTTAGTTTAAATGGCACAGCTGTGAATAATTGATAATGTGTAGCCGAATGCTAACTCGGTTACTGGTAAAGTGGCAACTGTAGTTAACTAGTTGCTTCAATTAGTACCTGAATTACTGGAAATTGTTAGTAAGTTTGTTATGATTAGTTTTTCACAATGGTGATCACAACTTAAGGGGCCGGCGGAGCGTGCGTCGTTCATACAAACGTAATACCAAAACAATTCGTAAACCAAACATATTCTTAAGGAAGTGTGTATTTATTTCGATTGGATTCCATAATATCTAGGTTCTCAAATATAAATTATGAATAGACATTGATTTAAACAAGAGTTATAGGGAAAATAAGTTTTCCATAGAAATTTTAAATTCCTCATATCTCGTCTAAATATCATTGTCCTTTCAAAATATATGTTTGGGAACCTAGATATTATGTAATCCAATCGAAATAAATACACACTTTCTTAAGAATATGTTTGGTTTACGAATTATTTTGGTATTACGTTTGTATGAACAACGCACGCTCCGCCGGCCCCTTAAACATAATTATAAACAATAAAACTCACACTGTCACAGTTACGGCATATCTTTTTTAAACATACGGGATATCTTCCTTGAACATACGGGATATCTTTCTTTAACTTATGGGATATCTTCATTGAACTTAGGGGATATCGTCCTTGAACATACGGGATATTATCTTCCTTGAACTTACGGGATTTCTTCCTTGAACTTACGGGATATCTTCCTTGAACTTACGGGATACCTCCCTTGACTTACGGGATATCTTCCTTGAAAATACGAGATATCTTCTGTAAGAAAAAAGATATTCCGTATGTTCTAGGAATGTTCCTAGAACATACGGAATATCCTAGAACATACGGAATATCTTCCTTGAACAACAACAATAACTCACAATTATCACGGAAAATCACGGAAGATATCCCGTTAGTGTTATATTATTCGAGGTTAGCCCTCATTGTAATAAAATCATGCACGTATAAAACATTTTCAGAAATTATAAACCTTTTGAACCTTTCAATTAACAAACGAATTTAGATACTAACTGTTCATTAATAAAATCATATTTCCCTACCCGCCCTACCCGGCTTCCTTCATAATTCAATTCTTAACTCCCCGATCAAAATATCTCTATTTATATAGCCGGTTAATATAAACAAGTTGATTTAATAATCCAAAGCGTTCGTTAAGGAATACGAATATTAAATATTTGATCTGAGTTCGTCTTGTCACCAAACAGCACTCTTAACTCAATAAAAGCGTAGTGTTTTGCTTTGAAAATATTGTCAGTGTGAGTTTTGTAGTCAAAACTGACTATAGGTCAGAAAACATGGTCTTTGGGGACACCCGATAAAAACGAAAACTTATTAACTTGTGAAATGCACTGCTACGTAGCAGTGCTACGCCGTAGCGGATCGGCTACGAGTGCTACGAAGCCTTGAGTGACGGTCAAGTGACGAGCAAGCATTTCAAGATTTTTGTTCCGTAAAATTCATCAACCCGCCTAAAGAAGTTTTCACTTAAAAAAAGCCGAGGCTGTTTGAAGTCATGACTTCTGCTCTATGGAAACAATGATGGTGTAATAATCATCTTCCTGCCCTTGTCCCATGTTACTTGAGGCGTAACACAGATTTTCTTCCATTCTCCTCAGTCAGCCATCACCCTATAATTTACTCCTTTTTCTTTCATATCATTTCTCACACAATTCATACATCGTGTCCTTTTTTTTTTACGATGGGAAATCATCAAATGACTTCTCCCACTCTGAGCGGAGCGGGAGGGAGTGTCAGACTTTTACTGACTAAAACCCATCCATGTTCCTTCCTCGCCCTTTATGTTCCGGGGCCGCGGTATCTCTTTCGAACAGGCCCGCAACCCCGGCAGGCTTCGGCACTTGCGGGCCCCTCCCCTTATGCTGACATCTCTTTGAGGCGCGCGTGGAACACGAACGCGCCGTCGACACGGCCTGTCGTCACTAGACGGACGGACGGCTAGCTAGCCCATATAAAGGGAGACGAAGACGTTGATGCATCCATCAACGTTAACATTCATCACTCTTTTAGTTATATACGATGCGTCATTACTCATCACATACACATTTTATTTTCGGTAACTGGTTAATTCCTAACTTCATGCATTTTTTTTTCTAACATTCTTTACTCAACCAACAAAAACAATGGTGGTGTGATGGTGGTGTGCGTACAAGAAAACAACGGACATAAGAAATACTCCAAGTAACGGCGACTTAGGTCCAAAACACATCCACACACAACACGCCATGATGCAATGTCGTATCGTGTGTTTTGTCATGTAGGTGCCGATGCGATGTTGTGTTGTGGAAAACTACAACATGCACCGTAAAATCCACGACACGTAATACGATGCACGGTATGTCGCGTCGTGATACGATGCACGGTACATCACAACAATGCTGTGTCGTCCATCCGAAGAAGTGTGGTGTCCATACCACACTTCTTCCTATCGCAGGATTGCATCGTCACTTTTCACGACATTGATGGCTGTTTTTCATTTTGAACGCTTATTTCATAAAGTCAAAGTATTTGTCATCAACTACTGGAGTTCGTGTAGCTGAATTTTAGGTAAAACATATTTCCAGAATTTTTCCACCATTGTCTATATTTGGTGTATTCCCGCTGACCCCACTGCTCGTCGTTCCACTGGTGGGGTCAGCGGGAAATGATTAAAATAATCAAATATTGTTCCCGTTGACCCCACCAGTGAGACGACGAACAGTGAGGTCATTGGGAACTAGTAAAATGAGTAAAAATTGTTCCCGTTTACCCCACCTTATTTTAAGCAAAAAAGTACAGCCGACTTTAGAAACTGTCGATGTATCTCTAGTAAGGATTTTTCTCGTGACCTTATTTTTCTGTCGTATTAGCTTTAAGTTCAGTTGGTCACGTAGGAGTAGTTAAGGTTTAACTTTGTCTATATATTTTTCTTCTTGGGAGTTTTTATAAGAAGTTTGGATTTTTAAAATACAAAGAACTGTATCTAAGTAACCTGTATAAAGCGGCGATCGACCCCATTTGTGCCAACGAGTTTTTCTAACACGGGAATTGAACTAAATTTTTGCTGGACCTCAGATTCGGTTTGTAGATTATCTTGCAAAGGAACATTATAAAAACCAACTCAAAATGCCGAATGTATAAATCTGGATTTTCACTTGCCGGTTACCTAATATAAAAAGTATTATGATAATAAAAAATCATTACTATAGGTAGTAGGCATTGTTTTCAAAGAATAGGTGCCGTACCTAACGTACCTATACAATAATAATCTATTGTTTGCGGGTTTATGTGTATAGTACGTTCATTATTCACATGTAGGATTTATTGACGACCCGAATAGCGTAGCGGTAGTGAGGCTGCCTTAGGTTCTTAGATTCCTGAGTTCGAATCCTGGTGGGAGCAAATTTTTATTGTGATGAGATGGTTCATGGATGTTTAAATGTATAATAAGTAGGTATGTATTTATAAGCAAAAAGTATATATGTAGCTTATATCATCTATCTGGTGTCCACGACACAAGCCTTGCTTATTGTGGCACTAGATGGCGCTGTGTGTAATGTCCAGCGATATTTATATATTATGTCCAGCGATATTGAGACGCAAATAATATTTTTTTATCAACATTCAGTCCATGATTCTAGCTAGATCCACCAGCGCTGAATGTTTTCGTTAGCTAATGAAAAAGAACAATAATAGTGCAACGCCTACACACAGTCAAGTGTATAAAACAGTAGTTTTTTTGCGAATCCCTGTACATTTCACACACAAACATTAATCACTAATCTCCTACAAATAAGAGGCGATAATTAATAGCTTACATACACACGCGCATTCAAGATATCCATTACAAATTAAGGAAAACAGTCTCTAACAAGGAGAAAATAAGAAACACAATAGTTTCCACTAACGAAGTATCATTAGAAGCCTAATTCTATTACTTTTACGTTAGCAGTCAGTGGCTTAAGTGGCGCCTACATTATCCGTGTTAATACGGAATTTCGTATTGTTTGCTTACTTCTAAGAGGGCAATCTGTTTTTATTCGTTTTGTTGGTACTTTTTTCTCGATTAGGGTTTTGTTTTAATCGTTTCAATTCTGAAATGATAATCGAATTCTCAGTAATGACTGGTGATTACGCTTGTGAATACATTCAGGTTGTAAGCTACCAGAATAAGCACAATAGGTTCAGACCATCAAAATAGCGACTTTCACTAAAAGAAGAAAAGAGAAATTACTCCTTAACCTAACGGCGTCAGTCGATGAGACAGTCTGCTTAGAACTCCATTTTTATTTATTTTCTAAGAGAAAAGAGGAAGTGCACTTATTCTGTTACACCCTGAATAAGAAAATAAAATCAAAACATTTTATTTCACATAGGTAGGCCTATGTGAAATAAAATATTTTGTTTTTGATTGATTTTGATGGGCACTTACAAAACGTCGAAAATGGTGCACGGTTCGCGTTGGTCGATTCCGTGGAAAAGAACCGGCAAGAAACTCCATGGTTACACTTTTCAAATCATTTGGTATTACAATATTATTATGTTACAGCATTAGTACTACAGCAGTATGTACAGCGTAGGCCCGACAATACTTCATTGCTTGCTATTCAAAAAATGTAAAACAAGATAAATATTTTACAAAAGTTAGACAGCATCTAGGAATCTACAAAGCCTACAATGTTCACTCATTCAAATAATAGGTAAAAAAGCATCTACTTATACAAAGGAAAGTAAATATAAAAAAAAAACCAAATTAAAAAAGTGACACGAAGATTGTCATCAGTACTGTAACTATTCTGAGCAAAAGATGAGAAAAAATGATTTGAAAACTATTGTAAAAAACTGAATCAAAAAAAAAAAATGAGATTGAGAGTAGTGAAAACTCAGACTTATGTGAGACTGGAGTAAGCTACCGAAAATTGTATGACAATCAAGTTTAAAGTATAGGAGAAATTCCTCCCCATTCGGTTTTAAATAAAAGGCTTAGATGTAGAAAAGCAAAACGCTTTTCAAGCGATTGTCATTTGTCTCCTTCAGGTACCAAGTATTAAGTCAGTAACTACTACGGGTACGGGTACTACTATGGGTTTTACTACTAAAACTTAACAAACTTATGCTAGGGCAAACTGGCGGGTAACACGTCGTGGCTATCTTGACTTCAAACTTCAGCCATTTTACCCAGAGTGAGTTCACGTTAATACTTTAGTAAAATTGTCGGTGAGGCCTTTCCAAGTCTTATAATAAATAAATTAAACTCAGTAAGTATTTGTGTCAGTCTGTGCCCTTGTGGTTTGCAGTTTACACCATCATTATTTTAAATTGTTTATTTAGAAACGGTTATGTATGTCATAATGGGCGTAAAAAGACCCATAACCAAGGCAAACCCCCGTTCTTCATGACATGACAATGTTTTTTTTGTTCTGGACCATTCCTAGGACCCTTCTAGTAACGGAAATATTGGATGTCAAAAGTTTTATATACTAAAACTACGTTTTAAAATGAAATCAATGTAATGTTTCAATAATGCGCCAGTGCTATTTCTGTTTGAAAAAATAACAAGCGAACATTCATTAAAATTAAGCTTTTAAAATTATGAGATTTTAAATAATTAAAAACAGATTTTTTTAACAATTAAAGGTTTTATTGCAAATGAAAATTTCAGTCTGCTGAAAAGTCAATAGTTTGGTATATTTTCAGTGGTCATCTCAAACCTTGAAATGTATTTAAGCTAAGCTTCAGCAGCGGGTCATTATTGATTTTGTCTAAAATAGATTAGGCCGAAACTCTGACCAAAGATTGGCATTTGTTAGCCTACTTTTAGGAAGGTTATAGAATATGGTTTGGTAACAATGCTTTTTATTTATTTACTAGCGGACGTCACGCGGTTTCACCCGCATAGTTCCCGTTCCCGTGGGAGTACGGGGATAAAATATATCCTATGTTACTCGTGGATAATGTAGCTTTCGAATGGTGAAAGAATTTTTAAAAACGGTCCAGTAGTTTTTAAGCCTATTCATTACAACCAAACAAACAAACAAAGTTTTCCTCTTTATAATATTAGTGTAGATTACAAAATCCACAGCTCTTAACATTTCTTCTTCTTCTTCTAACCTAAACTATTTTAACTAATCTTACAGCCAATTATGTACCGATCCATCTTCTATCCTCGTTGGTCTATTGGATGCAAGGCGAGTGCTGGACAAAAGGTCTTGATTTCGATTTCCAGGTCAAGCAAAGTATTATTGGGTTTTTCCACCAGAAATTACTCAGTAGCTGCCACGAAGTCTGGATTCGTGCGTGGTTGATGGCAATAGGTCCGCCCCTTGTTACATGCGACTTAAACATGACACTGACGAAATAAAGATGCACCATTAGGGTCCATGTTCACCAAAAAGATGACAGTCTGATTACCTAAAACAGCTGTTTAAAACGCATTTTTGTATGGGAACATGTCACAGTGACAGCTGTTTTTAGATAATCAGACGCTTATCTTTTCGGTGAACATGGACCTAGGTACACCACTGCCTAAGTTTAGCGACGACCCGAATGGCGTAGTGGTGGTGAGGCTGCCTTACGTTCTTAGGGTCCTGGGTTCGAAGCCCGGTAGGAGCAAATGTTTGTGTGATGAGCATGGGCATTTTTTCCGAGTCATGGATGTTTATATGTATAATAAGTATGTATTTACAAACAAAAAAAGTATATATGTAGTACATCAACTACCTGGTGTCCACGACACAAGCCTTGCTTAGTGTGGCACTAGGTGGCGCTGTGTGTTAATGTCCAGCGATATTTATTTATTTACTAGCTTCTGCCCGAAACTTCGTACGCGGATCCTGTTGCTTATGCCAGCGACAACGGGGTCGTCGAAGATCTGAAACGTCTGATGTCGAATTCTAAGAACCCGGGGACGGGAAAATAACGGATCTTTCCCACCTGAGCAACACATACCATTTGTTTCTTTTTGCCGTTTAACAGCTTCACAAAAAGTACAATTTTTAGCCATACCTCCGATGGCGGAATATGTGGCGTATTCAATCATAGGAGACGTAAATGCTCTCCGTGCCTTATCAACCCAAGGAAGGTCGCCATGCCCTTTTTTTTCGGTTGGGAAATAATCAAATAACTTCTCCAACTCTGGGCGGAGCGGGAGGGAGTGTCAGATTTTTACTGACTAAAACCCATCCATGTTCCTTCCTCGCCCTTTACGTTCCAGGGCCACGGTATCTCTTTCGAACAGTCCCGCAGCCCCGGCAGGCTTCGACCTTTGCGGGCCCCTCCCTTTATGCTGACATCTCTTTGAGGCGCACGTGGAACACGAACGCGCCGTCGACACGGCAGGTCGCCATGCCCTACGGCTATATCTTGAGACACATCCGGTTTTTCAGATGATATCGACATTCTGTTCAGAGAATGTCGACGTCGATCAGAATTCAAACGTTCGTTCAATGAACGTGCATCGCGCATCACGCATCACGTTCATCACTCGTTTCAAAAGACCTGTTAGTAGATGTGCGAATACGCTGAAAACTCAAGCCTGATTCTGTATCGGTAAACATTTCGGATTCGCTCACGATCAGCGGACAGTCGCGCATCACGTTCCGCACTTGTCTCTAAAGACCTAGAAGAAGCTATGCGTAGATACGCTGAGAACTCAAGCGCAATTCTCTATCCGTGAACGTCTCCGACTCGCGAGACAATGCGTGACGTTCACGATCAGCGGTCAGTCGCGCATCACGTTCCCTACTTGTCTCTAGAGATCTAGTAGTCGATGCGTAGATACGCTTGAAACTCAAGCGCAATTCTCTATCCGTGAACGGCTCCGACTCGCAAGACAATGCATGACGTTCACGATTAGCGGTCAGTCGCGCATCTATTCTTCACTGGTCTCTAGAGAGCTGGATGTAGAAATACGCTGAGAACGCAGGCGTGCTTCGCGATCCAAAGAGGTTTCCACGGAGCAAGTTGCAGCCTGATCTTCTCGAACAGCATCAAGTCTCTCCTGACGCTCTTCGATAGATTCTTGGGATCTTATGATCCTCAATCTTTTAGCTCCTTTGGAACATTGGGAAAGATTTGACCTCTTTCTAGGCATGGTTATAGTTTTGTTGTGAAGATACCTCATCAATTGAAATCTAAGTAACTGCTCCCCTGCGTTACCGGGTAGGCTACCGAGTCACGAAGATAACTGGAAAAGGAAATTAATTCTACAACAGGTGTCCGAGATCTTCGATTTTTATAAGTCAACAGAGAGTGCTCATCAGATTGAACAACTTTTGCTAAGACGTCATTCCTATATGTGTTATGGTGTAGCTGGGCTCTTGGAGTTCCACAACAGGTGTTCCAGATCTTAGATTTTTATAAACCAACAGAGAGTGCTCATAAAATTGAACAACTTTTGCTAAGACGTCATTCCTATATGTGTTATGGTGTAGCTGGGCTCTTGGAGCTCCACATCAGATGTTCCAAATCTTCAAACTTATACTCTCAGCAGAAAATGCTCATCATGTAGAACAATTTTTGCTATGGTGGCATTTTTGTATCTCTTATAGTTTAGCTGGTCTGTTGCGGTTCTGCATCAGGTGTTCAAGTTTCCAAGATAAATTATAGCCTCATAGCTTCTGCCCGCGACTTCGTTCGCGTGAAGTTTTGATATCGCAACGCATCGCCTACTCAACGGAAGTTTAAACTGCTTTGTTCCCGCTTGCAACATTTCTTATTGCTGCTCCGCTCCTATTGGTCATAGCGTGATGTTATATAGCCTATAGCCTTCCTCGATACATGGACTATCCAACGCAAAAAGAATTTTTCAATTCGAGCGAGTAGTTCCGGAGATTAGCGCGTTCAACCAAACAAACAAACTCTTCTGCTTTATAATATTAGTATAGATTTAGTTTTCAGAAATGACAGGTGTGATTTTATGTAACGAGTATTTTAAACTCTCACCTCAAATTCCGACAGAGTTGAATCATAACACCAAAGCTCTTTACTCCCTTAATTCACGTAACCGCACACTTACAAACAACAAATATCAAACAATAATCATCTAAAGCCGTGTTCCCATGTGCTATTAAATCAGATCTCGCTCTCAACGTGGCGTGACGCATAACCCGCAGTCACGTGACATTTAACAAAAGTGACGGCTTAACGTGCTGCTACCTGCAGAAAAAGCTTATGTACAGAAGTACTATTTTATAAAAGCTTAAGTACGGTCGAACAAGCTATTTGGTATACAGTTAAACCAACAAATTACATTGTAAAGTGTAAACCAAATAGCTTGTTCGACCGTACATACCTACTATAGTTGCTGCCAGTTAAGATGACAAAAGCGGTCATTGACCCACCTACCTTTGAAAATCAAAAATAAGACAGTTTATGTTTGAATCGTCATCTATCGTGATCTTCAACATTTTTCAAATGAAAAATGATACATGGTTCACTTGTTTTGGTTAGTACGAAGAGATATTAGGGAAAGGGCAATGACCGGTATTGTCATTTTAACTGACAGCAATTAAAGACTACACGAGTGCAAATTCCCCTTAAATCTGTCTTTGGACATAAATAGAATAATAGACCTAGATCGTTGCACCACGGGAGTCATCAGTTTGTCCTTGGTAATATAAACGCCCGATGATAAGTCCTACAATTTAAATAGGCGCCTACTTCTAAATCCTTACCAATAAACCATGATACCCTACAGTTCGGTAACTGTCCTATAGGACCAGGGCCTCAAGTCTAATAATACAATAATGTCAGAAAAGTCTATCTTTGATTTCCTGATTGACAAGTTTTGACAAGTTTGGTAATTTACTAAAATAATAGCGTCATTATGACTTTCCAACGGTCAACCACTAACACTCCATTGAAAGAAATGTCATAGAATGGTCATCTCGTACGTATTGATATATGTGTAAAAATGAAATGTGGCATGAATGGTAGTACATTTCGAAAACCATTTGTACTAACGGGTTTTATAATAATAGCAATACGACAATGTCATTAAAACACAATTTTATTACAAGACCATTGATCAACCATTATGAATTAGCAGGTTACGAACTTTTAGCAAAATGACAATGGGATGGCAATGGAATCGTGTTGGAGTGACAAATTTGTAAAAATAGCAGACTTGGGCCCCAGGCTACCGGCATCATAATGTGTTAATCCAGGTTAAAAACTATCTGAGTACCAACGTAGTCGACCTTCTGTTACTGTCTCTTTTGTGAGTGTAGCTTCCACGTTATTTGAAACAATCCATCTTTGTGAAACATTGCTTTATTGTACAGATTTGCATCAAAGAGAGCAAACCTGGCCTTTGGTGTAACCTAATCTTGTGACTAAAAAGTCTAAAACTGCTAATCCATGTTAAGAAAAATTCTCTATATGTGAACTGCTTTGTACTGCAATAGAAGTAAAAGATTATTCAGTAAGGAAGACATCGTAAGGAAAAGTACTTATCCTAGAACCATGTCAAATTCATCAACCACATCGAGTTCATGGATAGCTCCGATCTCAAATGTGTATGCGGAGTATCTCGATAGACAATAGCCTCCCTTCCATTTTGCGCTGCATGCCCTGACACCCGCACTTGATGATCTTATGTATGCATCAGCAAGCGGAGTTCGTATAGCTGAATTTTGGACCAAATATACTTGATGAATGGGAATCTTGTATACTGATTTCGCTTATTTCATTCGACCAATAGTCATTGTGGAATGTTTCCCTCAAGCGCTGTTCATATTTACTTTCTACCTACAAGAAAAAGAAAACCTAGTGATTTCTGAGACCTCTTTTTTTGCTGATAAATGGCATCCGAGCAAATATATGCGGTTAGCGTAGAAACAGTTGTTTCAAGTTTGTTTGTGTCCTGTAAACATTTGTGGTACTGAAGAAATCCTAATTCAGGGAAAAATTTTTCTTAGAAATAAAATAAAGCGACATCAGCCTGAAGGAAGTAAATCTTTTACGCTTTATTGACTTTTAGAAAAAGAAGATTATTTATGCTTCAGTATTGTATAAACAGCTTATATCTACTGAGACAAAGGCTTTCCCTCTGAGAGAGGGCATGGGTGATCGTCCAACATCCAAGAATAAGAATAATTTGCGTATAAAGGCAAAATACGATGTGGCACTAACCAAATTTTGCTTTTTAGAGCATGCAATGAAATTTCATAATGTTTATTTTACCTAAACAAATTATTATACAAAGCATATTAAAGTGAAACATTCTTGAAGCTATTTTATAGTAAAATAATTATTCGAACAAAAACGTTGACACATATTGCACATTTATTTACCCTAAGAGGGCTATCACAATTGTTCTTGTATTTGAGTCTTACACTCTAAATACAAGAATAATTGTGATATTTATTTTGAGCACTCCCGACTCCCGAGAGAAATAATCAAACTTTCTCGGGCATATTTTTATTTTATTTAAATTTTGTTTTGTGTCTAAATTCTTGGAAGCTGTAGAAACAATTTCCTGTCAACCATTTACGCAATTTAATTCTAAAATATTTAAATTGTATATTGTAAATAGAAATACTCTTAAGATACACACTGTTTTTAATTAATGTTGTATTGCAAAATAGTATCAAGGTCAGTGTTTAGATAGGTTTACAAACTAGATTTTCATTATTTAAAACAAAAACTGTTGAAATTTCAGTCTTATTGCTTAGCCGTTTCCACCAGGAAATCAGGAATCGCTAAAGGACAAAGAAAAATCCAAGTCACATTTTCATTCTTTCAAATTCAAATCTGTAAAAAACTTTTACAACTTAAGCTTAAGAAAGAATTTCGTAGTTATCATTTATTCATATTAGATACCTCTGTAACGGTGCGAAACGTACTCAGTTTTAGGGATGCTAAAAATACTTGCTTACTTAAATATTGATGAAATTTTGAAAGAAGTAATATTCACTTTCTCAATTTTGACTCTTACGACGAGTGCGATATTATTTAAAGAAGTTTTCAAAAGTTACTGACCATTGTTCGCAACAAAAAAGTAATCGGTAATTTAAGAAATATCATTATGAAACAGTGCTGTTTATTTGCCTAAAGAACATTTTTCGTTACCATTACATCTTTTAAATTGAAAACTTTCTAGTTAGAGATATTGAGAAACTTTTTTTTATGACGAAATGATTACTTTGTGATTTAACTTAACACCTTTTTACACTCTGTATAATCTGTAACTTACCAAAAAACACGACAACCGGCCAGCAAAATTGTCGAGTACTACGTAACTCAGCTGCAAATGCAAACCTCCACATCAATCCATCGTCACTCAGTCTTACTGACAGCCCTACAAACCGCGTTCAACTGAGCCCTACGTGACTCAGAACCGCCTGTACCAGCCAATTAAACCCGGATTACCTGCGGGTTACCATGGCAACCGAGTAATAGATTTTCACTAAACCCCAGCTGGAATTTTGTAGAGCGGTGCTAGTTAAATTGCAATTAAACTTTAGAAGTTCTTGTTTGAGTCTGACAGCCTTCATACTACGTTTGAATGTTCAGCGGAAATGCAGGTGCATGCCCTGGGAAACTGCAATGAAATTGCGAAGTTTTTCTTTTTTTCAGTTGAGCTCTGTTGCAGCTGTAATGAGGTTGGTTTTTGTCCAATTAATGTGCGTGTTATGAATACACCACATACAAACCGAGTTTCCTCCGTGCCTCGGAAAGCACGTTATGCTGTTGGTCCCGGCTGTCATTTATCCATCTTTGGCAGTCGTTACAGGTAGTCAGTGGCCCAAATAGTCTGACAACCAGTCTTACCAAGGGGTATCGTATTACCCAGTATTAACTTGGTTATGGAGGTCAGATAGGCAGTCGCTCCATGTAAAATACTAGTATTCAGCTACATCCGGTTAGACTGGAAGCCGACCCCAACATAGTTGGGAAAAGGCTAGGCAGATGATGATGATTGTGCGTGTTATGAAACGTAGTTAGGTTTTGACTGCGTTTCTTCGACAGAAGTAGGTATCATATCGTCGATGAAATGTTTATCGAAAGCATGTGTTTTTTTTTTTTGTTTGTCGTTTTTTTGTAAATCTTAGACAAAATAGGATTTGGGTTTGGCAGAGGTGTAGGTACCTAGTGCACCCACATTTCGCCAGTTATATTTTAAGTCCCATGTTATTGGGAGCGAGCCTATTACCATCGACCAGGCCCAAATCTAGACTCCGTGGCTACGACTGAAAAAATCCCGATGGAAAAACCCCATGCTCAGCAATCGTGCTTGTACGGGGCAATAATTTTATAATAATAATAATTGTCTTCTTTGACGTTATACAGGGTGTAAACAACCTAATCACAAAGCCGTTAACCAGGCATTCTGTACATCAAACTAAGTAACTTTACGCAAAAATTGTTGCTGGGGAACGGCTTTTTTTAATGGGGTGAAAAGTCATGTTTAGTGGTAAAACGCCATGTAACGCACTCAAAACATTGTGCTGATGGATGGATTGAATTGTACGTGATTGTGGACGTGTTTAGAGTAAAAATATTCCATTGAAACTTGTATTTTAAAAAAACAGGAGACCGACTGACGTTACCGTAGAACTAGTAAAGTTCTGGGCTAACAAAATATAAATACTATCGTGCCGGCGACGTGAAGAAAAATTATACCAGTTAGCAAAATACACACAATGCGAGTGTGAAACCCCAATAGAGGATATGCCACACCTTTTCTCCTTCTCATCGTGACCACCAAGACTTGAATGAATCAAACGACAAAGCTGTCCAGGTTGCTACGTACTGGTCGGACAAAATCTGACACATCGATTGAAGAAGAAAATTCTAAGCAAAAGACAAAACACAAATCTACACACCACCATTGCCATTCCAAAATCGAATCAAAACAAAGCCCTAAAAAGCCTAAAACATTACTTAATTAAATAAATTAATGTAAATCTAGACAGAACTCATCACCGAAGCTATACACGGGACATTACTGTACAATCGTAACGAGTCAGAGCAGTGAGGCGGTAAATGACGAGCCAGCGAAACAAATGAGCATTGAAAATTTTCGTATTATTCGTGTTGGCATGATTCAGCACAACCAATCGTATATATTATTATGGAGTATACGTTCCGGAAAAATCTATTCGGTTAAGCTCGAGTTGTGGAGGAGCTGATCCTAAAACCATCTTTGTATGCATAAATCCATAATTTGTTCATATCTGACCATGGCATCACTTGGGCCAATCAGCACCATGATGAAATAAACTTAGCCCATTTTAATTTAAGTTTGTCTTACTTTTTTTTTTTTCTTTTTATTATATAATTTTATATTATTGTTTTTTCAATAAATACTTACTTTTTGAACTATAAATAAATACTTTGTCATTCTTTCTTTCTTTTACACGACAGCAACGATCGGCACAAGCCGAATGATAACTGAATATTTATGAAGTAATTGCTTCGGGTTAGCTTAATTCTTCAAAAAACACTGCAGACTAGAAACAAACCATTATGTTTTGTCAAAACATCCTTTTCAGCCGTTTTCAGCAGTGAAATGAGATTATGTTTTTTTTCAATTCCGAATGTTCGCGCTGTCATACATTTTCTTTTTAAAGAGTCTGTGTCTGTGTGTCTGTGTCGAAGACATTCGTGTCTCAGTCTGCGCACAGCCTTACATTTAAATAAATGGGCCCACATCATAACTTTATAAAACGGCTGAAAATATTAATTTCTGCCTTTTTGTTACTTCGTACGCACGGGCGCAACAAAAAAGGCAAAAATAATACTCGGCCTAATATGCCTAAAAGCATTCATGAATATGAACAACTTTTTTAGGTTGCCAAGAATTGAAAAAAGTCAACTGTTTCATATTATATTTTGGGTGAATAGGCACTTGTTTTTATAGTATGTTGATTTTTCTCGTTTTCTGAATGGTTTCAATAGGAAAAAGTTTCATATTCACAAGCGCCTTTAGCCTTTATGTTACTGAAGTAATTTCGTTTTTGCTGCGTATTTAGTCTCTAGGTAGACGAATGAAAAGTTCGGGTAAGAACATTTAAATAATAAAGTTAAAAACATTACTCTCCATTAAGGGGGTGGTATCTGCTAACGAGAGGTTTTCTCCATGTAACTCCTCTTTGACGAGTGAATTTAAATATGCAAAAAAAATATATGTTGCATAGTAGACTATAAACTTTAGTTGGTACATTCGAAATAATTCTAAATTTATTATTACTATATGAAAAAAATGTTCAAAGCAAAGCATTTTTCTTTGAAATTTCGTAACTACTCCTAAACGGCATTAAGTTTTAGTTTTTTTTACACATCAATATTTGTGTTGCTATTTTCTTCACAAAACGTGCAATTGGAATTTTGATCTAACGATTTGTTAGGCTACAATTAAATAAAAACCACTAATTTCGCCCGTTGTGACTGACGTAACAACCACTTTGCAGTGCAAGCTGATTAGAACTTTATTCTAACAGTATTTCAAACGAAGTTTGAACCATCACAAATAGAGTTGCTAATTTAGCAGATATACCACAGCCTTATGGCTCCAACCGGGTAAAAGTGTATGTAAATGGGTGGAGTGACCTTTATAATATGATCTGAAAAATACCTGGAAAATATACTCTAAATAATTCAGAGAAGCATTGAAATTGGAGCATTTCTGTGGAAAACATATTAACAGGAAATTTTCCCCTTGTTAAACAAATATTAAAAACGAGTAAATAATATTTTAATAAAAATTATCCCACTTCAAAGTTACCTACAATGCTACAAGGATATTGTACAATGCTTCATGTTTGTCTTGTTCCATGAATTATTTTGTAAAAAGAACAATGTTGTAACGAATGCTGCCTGCCTGGCAGCATTCGTTCCAAAATCAAAATTTCCGAAGAAAAAGCTTCTGAATTCAAAATTGACTTTTTTAATCGTTTTCACTCATCATTACTAACAAAAATAAATCACAGGAGATCAAAGGCGACTTCGGAAACTGAAGGACATCATCATCATCGTTCTCTTGCCCTTATCCCAATTTATTTGTGGTCGGCGCAGCATGTCTTCGTCTTCCATACTCCTCTATTTTTCGTCATCTCATCAGACACTTCTTTTCTTACCATATCCTTGTTTACACAGTCCATCCATCGTTTGTTTGGTCTTCCTCTACTCAAATACCCATCCCATCCACACTCAAAACTCGGAACCTGAAGGACATTCGTTTAAAATCTTTTTGAGGTTTTTACTTTTTTTAATATCCACAATGGATAATTTTACAGCCAATAGACAAAAGCATTAATCAGCCAGTAGTAATCGACAAGTTTTGGAGAAGAAGTTGGAATAGGGGCATGAGAACCACGATGATGATGACGAATCAGCTTATAGTGATCCCACTGCTGGGACACAGACCTACTCTTCATGAGGGAGAGTCTGTAGCTTGTTGTCTAATGTCTTCGGTCGGTCCCCCGTGATGTTTTATACCGTTTTGAGAACCCCAAGCATTCGGTGTTTGACCAATGTTTTGTATAGGTACCAGAAAATGGGTCACTAGCCGATAATAACGAAGGATTTAATGATTGTAAATTTATTGGGTACTAAAGCGACCAAAATCCCTGTGGTTTGAAGTTGTCAAATAATATGAATGCGGTTTGGTGACGAAACGAGGTTTTAATATTGAAATCGCATTAATATTGCAGAGTATTTTGAATTAAGAGGCCTGTGGAGCATGCGAAGTTCGTACAAACGTAATACCAAAATAATTTGTAAATCAAACATATTCTTAAGGTAGTGTGTATTTATTTCGATTAGAGTACAGAATATATAGGTTCCCAAACACATATTTTGAATGTACACTGATTTAAACAAGAGTTATGAGAAAAATATTTTTTCAATAGAAATTTTAAATTCTTCATATTATTATCTCGTCTTTATGTCATTGTCCTTTCAAAATATTTATTTGGAAACATAGATATTCTATAATCCTGTAGGCCTGTCTGGGTTCGTGGGTGGCCACAACTAGTGGCCTAGTGGTGGCCACCCACGAACCCAGACAGGCGCATTACTTTGTGTAATTTATTTCATCACCAGTGCTCTCAAATCTTGGTAGGAAAACATCGTGAGGAATCCGGTATGTCCAAGAACCAAAAATTCGAGGACATGTGATATCCACAAACCCGCACTGGGCCCTTGTGGTGGCCTATTCTGTCTCATAGAGAGGAGGCCTGTGTCCCAGCAGTGGGAACATGAATAGGCTGATGATGATGATGTTGCACCGAAATAAATGAATGTTTTTTTAGATGGAGTTATTTCATCGCCTATATTTGCCACTTTAACACTTGCGAGTATTTCAAACATAATTAAGTATTATAGATACTTTCAAATATAAGAGACAGGAACAACAACAAACAACTAGTGACACGATTCGAATAAAGCCTCTACGGTAGAAAGTACCAAGAAAGCCGGGCCGATCACTGTGCTCCAAGTCAATAAGACTTCTACCTGTCACAACCTATGAACGGTCGTGATCTTCACTCCCGGTCTATATTGTCCTAATTTGGGTCGGTGCCAACGCTCTTTGAGAATAATGGTGCTAGAATATTATAGGGATATAGTTTGTTTGGGAAAACTGTATCAAAATCTGCATGAAAATGGGACCGCTGTAGGTTTCTAAAGCTAGCTCAAGATCAAGAGGAGGTCGTGGATGAGTAATAATCACCGCTCGAATTTAGTTTAAAAGTTAAACCCCTGTGTTACTGTTGAACCCCTTCCAGTCTCAGAAAACACATTAAACAGTTCGTCTCGGCTGTCTTTTGTTGATGTTGGACTGTCGTTACGGGCAGTCAGAGGTTTGAAAGCCCAACCATCTATTTTACCAAGGTAATGCACTTGTTTGTTTACACCCTGTATATAGGCATCGTTTGCTTGGGAAAAATGTAACAAAATCTGCATGAAAATCGGACTGCTGTAGGTTTTAAGCATATTTCACGAGAGCAGCTCGTGAGGATTGAGTTTATAGTCTGAAATAACACTTGCTGAAGTCGATCTGTGGATGGCTGACAGTTTAGTACTTAACTCCGTTCCTGTCTCGGAAAGCACACTGAACAGTTCGTCCCGGCTGTCTTTTGTTGATGTTGGAAAGTCGTTACGGGCAGTAAGAGGTCTGAAAGTTTGACCATCTGTTTTACCGAGGGATATAGTATAGTGTGTGCTGTATTCAGCTGTGTCCACATGGACTAGAACTAACTAGGGTCCAGACCCTAACAGAATTGGCAAAAGGTTAGGATGTTAGGAAGTACCTACCTACTCACAAAGCCGATGGGTGATCATTTGGCTCGAAGGCAATAAGTCTTCTAGCTCTCACAACCTATGAACGGTCGTGATCTAAAATCTCTGATTATTATTGCCCTAATTTGAGTCGGTGCCAACGCTCTATACGAATAATGGTGCTAGAGTATTTAGAGATAGTTTTTTAGGGAAAAATGAATCAAAATAAATCTGGTTTAAAATGAGACTGCTGTAGGCCTTATGAATATCTCAAGTTCAGGCAAGAAGAGGCCGTAAATGAACATTTTTATTTTTATAGATTTAGAGTTACCATTGTTTGTCTCTGGGTCACCCAAAGGTTAACTGGTAGAATTTGCTATTATGGCATTAAGTTCGCCTCGGTAATCTGTACTTACAGTATTAAATAAATTGTAATTTTCTAGTGAAATTCTAGACCATCATTATTTGAATAGCCTTTTCCCAACTGTGTTGGGATCGGCTTCTAGTCTAACCGAATGCAACTGCTGTTATTATTTACCCACGACCTGAAACCAGCAACCAGCAACAGCAACCAACCCAGCAACCAGTCATACCAAGTGTTATCATATTACCCAGTATTAACTGGGTTGTGGAGGTCAATAGGCAGTCGCTCCATGTAAAATACGAATACCAGTATTTTTCATGGAGCGACTGCCTATTGACCACCACAACCCAGGCAGTCAGCTGCATCCGGTTAGACTGGCAGCCGACCCCAACATAGTTGGGAAAAGGCTAGGTAGATAATGATGAGCTCTTCGCTAAATTCTGAACCAAATCACTTTAAATTACTTTCGACACGTTTGAATACTGTATATTTTAAGACGCAGTCGCAGCTGTTCAATATTCTATTTACTTAAATGCCTACTTATAACCATTCACATAAGACTGACACTGTTATAACGCAGCATTGGTTCCTCATACAATATAAGGCATCTGCGAGTATCGACGTAGACGATAAAATAATGGGAACAGGCTTTTATTCCGTTAAGTAGGTTGATCGGCGACACAATTTTAAGCCATCACTTTCAGTTTGTGCTAAGATTTCCGTAAAATGAGAGGACAGTTTATTGGTACTGGAAATTATCGATAGACATGCGGTAGCGCATATTATTTACTTACTTTCTAGTAAATTTTGATGATGACTTAAGCACTAAATCATAGAAAGAGGTGTATTATGAAATCATCAGATAAAATTATTACCTGAAGAATAAAAATTCCAACGCATAAGCAAGCATGGTGATCAATGCTCGTTCCCTGTTAACCAACTTTTAAAAAGGAGGAGGTTATGTGCTCCACCGGTATCTTCTTTTCACTGCATAGCAAGTTTTTGCTCAGATGTACAACTATAACCAAACAAAAAAAACACATGTGGGGCATTGTTTTCGGACTGTCGATAAGAACGAAAACTTTAGCGATCGGCTACAAGTGCTACGACAAGCATACGTGACGGTCACGCGAGTTCCATGATTTTTGTTCACTCAAAAAGTGCTCAACGCGCTTAAAGAAGCAATTTTCACTTCATTTTTTCAAAGTCCTCCTTATTAATACAAAAGTTAAGAAGAAATATTTCCAAAAACTCAAGTCATCTGTAATGCCTTAGCTAGCGGGGTGTTAAAAAGTTAAATTTTGGCAAAAAATACTATTATAAGCAAATGACAGACCATTTAGCAACACGGCTTTTGTCGCAGTATTTTAGTCCCTAAATAAAATCCATTAGGGTAAGTATGCAAGTCATTTGGAGGGCCAAAAAGGTTTCATGTGACCAATGTTATTTCATAATTGGTCATATTTGGGTTAAAAATATACAAATTGGGCTGATATTTTGTGTAGGAAAGATTTTGGATGTTGCTAAGGGTACCTATATCAATTTTAATATAAAATTAGTTAGGAATTTAAAGTATCACCTTTTCAAATATTGACATATCCCAAAAGAATTGGTACTAAGTAACTCTATGCAAAAATTATCGCTGGGAAAAGATTTTTTTGTTGTAGTGAAAAATTACGTTTTACGGTAATGTGACGCACTCAAAACATTGTGCTGATGGATGCATTGAATTTTAATAGTATGGGGCTCTTAGAGACATCCAAATTAAAGTTATTACATAAAAACTTGACCCCAAATATCACAGTAACTATAAGGTACCCAAGGTACGGGCTGCGGGACTGTTCGAAAGAGATACCGCGGCCCCGGAACATAAAGGGTGAGGAAGGAGGATCATTCTACTACACAGTTCTACGGTAGAACTAGTGGGATTTTTTTTAGGAACATGGATGGGTTTTAGTCATAAAATTCTGACGCTCCCTCCTCCTCAACCCAGAGTGGAAGAAGTTACGAGTATTTGATGATTTCCCATCCGTAACAAAAAAAAAAAGTACCCACAGCGACTCCGACATACAAACAGTACTCGTGGGTTTGAACACAGACAAGCGCATTACTCTGTGTAAATTATTACATCACCACTGCTCTCAAAACGGTGAAGGAAAACATCGTGTGGAAACCGGCATATCCTAGAACCAAAAAATTCGAAGAATGGAATAGCACATTCCCTCTCAAAGAGAGAAGACCTGTGTCCCAGCAGTGGGAACATTATGCTGATGATGATAATGTTGATGATAAGGTACTGCAGTCACCCTGCCGGGGTGACGGGACTGTTCGAAAGAGATACCGTGGCCCCGGAACGTAAAGGGCGAGGAAGGAACATGGATGGGTTTTAGTCAGTAAAAGTCTTACACACCCTCCCGCTCCGCCCAGAGTGGGAGAAGTCATTTGATGATTTCTCATCCCAAAAAAAAAAAGGTACCCGGTCACGGTCTAGAACCAAATATCGCAATGACGGGGAGAACAGACTAAGTGACTTTCCACTTCGTACCCATTATTTTCCGAATCCTGTTTCGAAATCCAATCCTCTCTTGGTCCCAAAGCTGCAGGCGTTGTCTTCAATTATACATACGACACCAGGTTGCGCCTAACTTCGGCTTTAGCCCCTCTCACTAAGACTAAGTAAGCCTATGTCCGGAATGTCACAACCTATTCCAGTGCCAAATATCAGAAAGATCTCTTGGGGATTTGAGACGTGGGATGTAGCCAGATAACGGAAATCTTCTTGTCATTTTGAAATCTTAATCCGATGCATGAAAGAAAAAATATAATACTATTCACATTTTTTAAATCTTTGCCTTTTATTCGAAGTGAAACCAAAATTAAAGCTGAAGTGAAAAATAAATACATTAGTGAACGGATCCAGCGATGACGATGTAAAATTTACAAAAAAAAAATGCCATTATAACATCTGAATGAACACATCACATTATCTACGAGTGTAATCTACTAACACTAGAACTTAAGTAAAATTGTTACTAACCCTATGGACTCCGGTCTGAAATAAAAAGTTTCTATTCTATTCTATAACCTCACACACATGTCGCCAGTTACGTTTAAGTCCCATGCAATAAGGAGCGAGCCTATTGCCATCAACTAATCACAAATCCAGACTCCGTCGCTGCTACGTCAAAATTCCTTATGGAAAAACCCAAGAACACTTGACCCTACCTGGGAATCGCACCTAGGACCTCGTACTCAACAGTCGAGCTAGCTACCACTAAACCAACGAGGCAGTAATACTCCGTTTGTGAATTTAATCACACATTTACCCATTTTAACCCTTCTGACATTGAGTAACCAACTCCTATAGAAGTACAAAAAAAAACTAAAATATTATCATATAAGGGTTGTCATGCAAAGTAGGTGGGTACTTTAGTAGGTACTTATGTAAGAAAATATTTACTTAAGAATTTTCTGGTATTACATACTGGTCTACATCAATCATGCTGAAAGTATGTACCTAAGTGGGTTGTCTACTTCGTAGGTACTGAGTAAGTACTATTAAGGTTTGCCTCATTTCATAATGGATAATGACATGCTTCATAAACCTATGGATTGTTTATAGCAATTAATCAAGGTCAAGGAATTACTATGCTTCTAAATGGTGTTAAACACCTCTTAACGAAGCCGAAAGGCACTTGTTCTCCCCATCATTGCGATCATTTTTTTGCTCTACACCATACCTGGAAAACTTCTAGTTACGGAGATATTGGGGGTCAATGTTTCAACTTTTTGACAAGGTTTTTTGTTAATAAGAGTACAGGTTTTTGTTGACGGATTTTTACTTTCTACACCTCTACGATCTCCGTACAATTCGATCCATTCATCAGCACAAAGTTTTAAGTGCGTTACATTGAGTTTTACCACTAAACATGATTTTTCCCCCAAAAAAAAGGCGTTTTCCAATAATTTTTGGGTAAAGTTTTTGGCTTCGTGATTAGGTGGTTTACACCCTGTATAAGTGATCCAAATTCACATTGTGTGAGTGTAACAGAACTCCATAAATATTGTGTCCATCTCAATTGTGTTCATCTCCATAATCTAGAAATTACGATAAAGCATAAAATAAATTATAAACTCTTAATTTCAGGTAACAACAGCAGATTTTATGACAAATTGTGAGTTTAGAAACAACTATTTAGCACTACCTACTGGTCTCAAAACGGTGAAAGAAAACGTCGTGAAAAATCGGCGTGCAGTGGAACCTATAACTGGAAGTTATGTGACATAGTGAATAGAGGCTTGTCTTCCACTCACAAGGAAGAAACATAACTTAACATCACGCCTATAATTGTCCTCGAAGGTTAGGCAGAGGTGTACCTAAAGCGCTTTCAATTTAAGACGTTTGCCGTACCGCACGCGGGTCCGTGGCTTAGGCCCACAGTGGTCGAGGCACCCGTGGCCGACGCCCCCGGTTCGATTTATTTACTTCAAAGCAGTTTTTAATCAAATGTACTGTCAGGCACAAGAATAAATTCGAAAAGATTTTTTTATTTATTTACGAGTAATCACATACATACACACAAATAAAGTTTCTAAATAAGTAGGTTGCCACATCAACCCCTACAGAGACCGTCAATGGCTACAATAATTTGGGAATCGAACCTTCTGACCAGACCCGGTAATTCTGACGGGAGTCTTCGTAGGCTGCTTTTCCTCTTTCTGATCATCATGGTCGGTTGGTGATGTGAATATGTAGGCGGGTTTGAGACGGTACACGGTAACTTCGAGCTTTTTACCTTTGACCGTTTTGGTAAAAGTTTTGTTGCCTTTTTGTAGCACTTCGTAAGGACCGGTGTATGCTGGTTGAAATGAACCTCGAAGCGCATCGTTTCTGAAGAATATGGCTGGAGGTAGCGAGGTCCTTGTGAACAAATACTTTTTCATTGGAATGACGTATAGCTGGTGTGGCCAGCTGCAATTTTGCGGCAAACGAGCGTAAGCAAGTGGCGAACTAGGAGGACTCAATAATCAATGACTGACTGATATGATTGATTGATTATGAGTAGTAGGACTGCCAACAATTTTAAGCCTCTTTAACTATTTAAAATATATAGAATTCTATCTATCACCATCATGGTACCGAAGAACATAGCTTAACTCACGTAATCAACAACCATAACACACGATCTATGGCTGCTGGCAGATTCAATGTACCCAGAGTCACCAATTATTTTGGTGACAGAACCCTAAAAAAGCGAATACCGTCTCTATTGAACAGTCTGCCGGCAAAAATAAGGAGTGAAACAAATAAAAATAGATTTAGAAGTAAATTAAAAAATATTATTAAGAAATGTGTTAAGACTCTCCGATTTTGGGGTGGTAGATACGACTGCACTTAGTCAAGGAGACATTCCCCAGAATTGGCGTAAGTCACACAGCTTCGAGTAAATTTTACTAACACTAGTTTATAAGTTTTTCATCTACTAACAAAGCATGTAAATAAGTTAAAAATGTTCTTTACTACTTGTTCAAAAGTGATGATTATACTAACAATACTAACCTAATACCTAAGCACCATTGTTACTAATACTTAATACTAAAAAAACTAGGTAGTCGGAAATAAACTTTAATGTATCTCATTAGTATAAGTATGAGTGTCTAGAGACTCACCGACCCCACAGTCAAACCATAATTACGGTTTTGTGGGGCTTAGTTTATTAGTCTACTTACCATCAGTTATAAATAAAAAATATAAACATGGTGAAACACTTTTCTCATTTACTGTACTAAGTGAAAAAGCACAAAAAAAAAAGATATTTCATAAATCGAACCGGGGGCGTCGGCCACGGGTGCCTCGACCACTGTGGGCCTAAGCCACGGACCCCCGCACGCTTTGTATGAAAACAAACGAACGTCCGTACGCAAGACGACAAACGCACTGCTTCGGCACCGCAGCGGTGCGACAGGAAACGTCTAAATTAAAAGCCCCCTAATACATTTCGCTAGATATGTTTTAAGTCCCATGAAATATGGCAAGGATCTATACTCTGTGGCTGGTACTGAGAAATTTTGATAAAAAAAATATTCAATTAAACTTTGCTCGATCCGGGAATCAAACCCCATACTCAGCAGACGCGCTTACGAACATTCGACCGACGAAACAGCCAAACAAGATTTAAATCCTGTCCTATTTAAAACCCATTAAAGCTTGAAAACAAAAGAACGCGACGTGCCCTAAATGAACTACCACAGTTTCCGTGCGCACATACTATTTGTAATGCTAAAAACCATCATAAATTGTAATCAAGCGAGAAATCTTTGTGTACTGGCAATTACGGCCAGTAAATCCTTCTCGTTTAAAACCGTAAACTTTTCCAAGAACAACTATTGCAATTTATGGGAGAAGCTCCCTTTAATGGTTAGTTTACGATTTGCTAAGTACTCGGCCGAGTGGTAGAATAAAGCTTTATACCGGACCATTATAAGTTTTATGCACTCTGAAAGATTGCATAAAACCTTAGATTAAAATTTTGTGAAGAATGCATAGTTGCATACCACAAAGAATAATAAAACAGCTGGTTATTGTGTCGACATTAAGAATCGATGCATGTTAAAGTACGTTTCTTCGCGGCAAATCGTACAAATGCATGGGAACGGCTTCTTATAATTCCATTTATTTCCCGGGATCGCGGAATTTCATAAATGTAGGACTTACAATCATAACGAATATTAATAAAATCTATATAGAACAGGCAATACAGTTGAAAATAACACGTAAACATTAGAACTACTAGAACTATTACTTCAAATGTGTCTGCTGAATATTTGGTAAATATGACAGGGCTCAATTCATTTGAAGGAACATGTAACTATTTATTTATAAACCGGGAGTTTTTTGTGTACTGACGCATGCTTTAGACTCGTCAACACAAACATTAGGTAAATATGCATCCGGATATCCGATCCCATAGTCCACATTGATGACCTAGAAACAGTGAACCGTATAAAAACCCGGGATCAAAAAAGACTAACTTCCATACAAAAAATCTACTCTATTGAACCGCTTTAGGGACTGATTTTCGAAAACCTCCCTACACCTACGTTAAAAGAGCTCTTGAAATAATGTGCAAAAACTAAATTTTGTGGTTTTTTCAAATTTCTAATCTGATAGTATGGCTATCACTTAATTATTTACTAGCTAAAGTTTTAGTAATATGCCTTATTGCTGCACAAGAAATCAAGACAAGTTTAGAACTAATAGATATAATGCTTTAAGGCCAGGACTCTCAGAAACGACCTATTTTTAATTCAACCCTAAACAATCAAATATTCTTTGTTTTGATCAGATTAAAATATATGTTGTAGTTTGATAAACATTCTTGGTTATTCTATGGTTCAAAACACGATACTTACAACTTCACTCGATCATAAAAAATCGCGAAAACAGGGAAATTATTGATCGTTTTTCGAGTCGTACTTGAAGTAGATTCAACTTTTGCATCCAAAAAACATGTCAAAAAATAGGCAATGACGTTTAGAAGAATATTCTACGGTTATTTTTCTCAAAACAGTAAAACGTTCTAACAAGAAATTATTATAAAACAAAGCGGCTTGCGCGCTTCGATTCAGTAGCCCGTCAGGCGTCACCGACGCAGGACCTGTGTCGCTTTTGCTGGCTCGCTGCGTTCCCCCGCTAATCGATCGAAATATAATAAGTTACATTGTTGATATTTTCCGTTTTTGTAAATCTGTCTGTAAAATAATATTGTTGTAGGTAGGTTATAATTAAACTGTATATTAGTGTAAGTTGTAATATAGGTATAGTGATTTTATTAAAATTAAAATTATGGGGAATAAAAACAGAAGAAAGAAAAAAATGTCCAGAATTGAACTGCGGAAACTTAAAAAAAAAAACCGGCCAAGAGCGTGTCGGGCCACGCTCACTGTAGGGTTCCGTAGCTTCCCAGACCATTAAAAATACCAACATTTTTCGTCAGCAAAAATAACTTTGTTTTTCATAGTATTTGTATGAAAAACAAAGTTATCATTTGCGTTTTTTTGAAAAAGTGCTATATAACTCAAAAACTATTCAACTCATCAAGTTGAAAATAATTTTCCTAGAAAGTTCATATAAAGGTCTACTTCTGTGATTTTTTTCATATTTTTTAAACTTATGGTTCAAAAGTTAGAGGGGGGGGGGGACACATTGTTTTTGACTTTCGGAGCGATTATTTCCTAAAATATTAATATTATCAAAAAATGATTTTAGAAAACCCCTATTCATTTTTAAATACCTATCCAACAATATATCACACGTCAGGGTCAAAATTAAAAAAAAAATCGCTCCCCACTTTACGTCTGGGGGAGGTACCCTAATAAAAATGTTTTTTTTAATTTTTATTTTTGCACTTTGTCGGCATGATTGATATACATATTGGTACCAAATTTCAGCTTTCTGGTGCTAACGGTCACTGAGATTATCCGCGGACAGACAGACAGACAGACAGACATGGCGAAACTATAAGGGTTCCGTTTTTTGCCATTTGGCTACGGAACCCTAAAAATAAGGTATGTATTATTTTTCTACGTATTTATATCGACATAACCACCTACACATAAAAGACGACGCGACAGAGCAATATTGTAGTTGCATATAATAAGTAATTAGGTACCTACTTGCTTTCGTCACAGTACTGGCAGTAGTAGGTAGGTACCATCAATTTATAAGTATAGTAATATCAACGTAAATACAAACTAGTTGGTATTTTCGTTTTTAATATTACACTAAACAGACAATAACAGTAGAACAACTACAACAAAAAAAAATCTAATAAAACGTTTTATCTTTGCAGTTCTTCGATACCAAGATCTAAAGGCGTATTTACAAAAAGAAAATGAGCCTGATAAGTGCGCATCCAGTACACACTCTCTGCCTCAACCAGATTTGCAGCAACGAGGTCCTAGCACGAGCGTTATTAATATTTGTGATTTTTGATTATATTTTGATTACTTTTTTTTTGCTTTTGTTTTAATTGTCGTGAGTAAATGATTATATAATTATAATTGTAGTATTTCTTATAAAGAATTGATTGTCATGTGTCAAATTGTCAATAAATAGGACAATCAATTCTTTTTTGCAATAAAATTGGGTTGACGACTAAAAAATCTAATTATTCCGTCTAATTGAGACGATTACCAAAAAATCACGCACACGTATTTTTTCTTTTGTCACGTAAACAAAAAACCGGCCAAGTGCGAGTCGGACTCGCACACGAAGGGTTCCGTACCATAAACATTTTTTTTTTGGTCTGTATCTCATGATCCATAATAGATAGACAGCTGAAACTTTCACACAAAGTGTATTTCTATAGCCGTTTTATCAACAAATAATAAAAATAAATTAAAAATTTAGGGGGGCTCCCAAGGAAGCCCCCCTAAATTTTTTCTTATAGCGGCAACAGAAATACACATTCTGTGAAAATTTCAACTCTCTACCTATTACGGATCACGAGATACAGCCCGCTGACAGACGGACGGACGGACGGACAGCGGAGGCTTAGTAATAGGGTCCCGTTGGTCACCCTTCGGGTACGGAACCCTAAAAATGAAGACGATACATTGCGTTGAAATTTTGCGTGACGTTTCACTTGAGTTCAAATTGTACCACTTTTTGGTAAAAAGTGACGTAAGAAGCCCGCCCCCACTCCTCAACTTTGATGCGTTTTATCTTTGTAATTTTTATTGATTTGATAAAGCAAAAAATACGTGTCAGTAATTTTTGATAATCTAAGTTACGGACTAAATAGATTTTTTTTTACCCTGGAATCATCCAAACCACCAGAACTACGAAACGTTGAAACTCCCATCGAAATACCTTCATAGTTTTGGAGTTTTAATGTAACAAACGTACAAAAAGCAGACAAAAATAAATAATCATGAATTCCGTCAAACAAAGTTAACTGTACCTACTGTAACAATTTAACGTAACAAACATACAAACAAACAAATGAACAAATAAGAGACACAAAAATAAATTAACATGAATTCAAAAAAAGTTAACCTTCTGTTATAATTTTATACTGGGACGCACAATTTTTGCACAGCGGGGTCAGCGAGTTCATTTGAACTGCGCGATCGCGCGACTTGCTGCGCGCGGAGAGAGGTAACGTTAAATGCCTACTGCGCTCGAATATCCTGGCCTTAATAATACCCTGTCGGTAAAGATCATGCATTGTCTTTCAGTCAATGAATGAAAGCAGATTTCTCCAATCCAACTAGGTAAACAAAACTAAAATAATAAACCCTCAAACAGAAATTCAGTTCGAAATACAAACCTGAATCCTCGTAACCACTGACCGTACCGTAATGCACCCAAAGGCATCGAATTGCTCACTATGAAACTTCAGAATGAGGATTTACTCTCGGACAGAAACAAAACAGCGAACTCGATATCCAATCACTCTCGAGGCTTTATCCAGCTACAGTTTCCAATCTAGCCTAACAATCAGTATTATTTTAAGATTACTTTTTGTTAATTAAAAGAGATGTTAATCAAACGAATATTTATTTTACATTCCCCGTTCGGAAAATGAACGACACGTTATTATTTTTACGATTTTGTTTGTGAAAACAATTTTTCATGTGCTCTGATCTCGCTCACAAACTTGCAGTATGTTATCTCAACTAATATTGTAAAAAGGAAAGATTTGTTTTTTTTTGTGAATGTTACGATTTAACTCTAAAATTACTCGACCGATTTTAAATTATTTCACCATTAAAAAGCCACGTCTTTACTAAGTAACATAGGCTATATTTAAGGGGCCGGCGGAGCATGCGTATTTCATACAAACGTAATACCAAAATAATTTGTAAATCAAACATATTCTTAAGGTAGTGTGTATTTATTTCGATTGGATTACAGAATATCTATGTTCCCAAATATATTTTTTGAGAGGACAATGATACAAAGACGAGATATGAAGAATTTAAAATTTCCATAGAAAACTTATTTTCTCAGTCTTATTTAATCAGTGTTCAATCAAAATATATATTTGGAAACCTAGATATTCTGTAATTCAATCGAAATAAATACACACTACCTTAGGAATATATTTAATTTACAAATTATTTTGGTATTACGTTTGTTAGTATGAAATATGCATGCTCCGCAGGCGTCTTAATCCCCGTACTCCCATGGGATGGGAACAGATGCGGGTGAAACCGCGTGACGTCCGCTAGTAACTAACATATTTCAGGTGTTATAACTAACATGGATTATTTTCTTGTATCTTTCTGTTCCGTGTGGTTAGTGCCTAGCCTAGTGTCAAAATTTCTTTGTTATCCATGGGCCTCTGACATGCTGCCGAGAAATATCTCTCAGGCATGCTGGTTCTTCACGATGTTTTCCTTTAGTGAAACAATTCATAATAATACAACACGCACACAAATTATTAAAATCAGAGGTGCGGGATTTGCAGGGTGTAAACAACCTCATCAGGAAGCCTTCAACCAAGCATTCTGTACATCAAACTATTTAACTTTACGCAAACATTGTTGCTGGGAAACAACTTTTTTTTTGGGTGAAATGTCATATTTTGTGGTAGAACTCAATGTAACGCACTTAAAATATTGTGCTGACAGTACGGGGGTCGTGGATATGTTTAAAGTAAAAACCTTACAATAAAAACTTTTATTTAAAAGAAAACTTGGCAAAAAGCTGAAACTTTGACCAACAATATCTCCGTAACTAGAAGGTTCCCAGGTATGGCGTAGAACAAAACAATTGCAATGATGGGGAGAGTAAGTGCCTTTCGGCTTTGTTAAGAGGTGAAGGGAACTAGGTCAATTAAATTAAAAATCATTTGGGGTTTCTGAGTTTTTGCGCAATTATCGTTACATGTTATTTAGTTATAATGTATTCTATTTCAATATACAGGGTGTAAACCACCTCATCACAAAGCCGTTAACCAAGCATTCTGTACATCAAACTAAGTAACTTTACGCAAAAATTTTTGCTGGGATACAACTTTTTTTTTGAGGTTATAAATCACGTTTTGTGGTAGAACTCAATTTAACGCAGTTAAAACATTGTGCTGATGGATGGATTGAATAGTACGGGGGTCGTGGAGGTGTTAAAAGTCAAAATCTTACAAAAAAAAATAAAAATAAACTTGTCAAAAAGTTGTAACTTTGACCCCCCATATCTCCGTAACTCGAAGGTTCCCAGGTATGGTGTAGAACAAAAAAATGATCGCAATGATGGGGAGAACAAGTGCCTTTCGGCTTCGTGAAGAGGTGTTTTACACCCTTTATTCTATGAGTATTTAAACCGTAAATAGGATATTTTTCAGCTAGTTGTAAAGTTAAGACAATCCTTTAATTGTGGTAACACAATAACCCCTTGAACATACTAGCAGTCAGACTTTCTGGCTTCTGTCTGACCTCTCAAATTGCAGGAACGACAGCCGGAACCGACATCTTAACTTGGTTTCTGACCCAAGGAGAGGTCTCGGTATGTAGTTTATATTATAAAATTAATTAATTTAAGTAACAGATTGTAATGTGAATGCACATACATCAGTGTATCCTCTTTGACGAATCTTGCTATCAAAATTAGGTTGCTGTATGAAAACCCAATCCTGGTTAAGCTCGCCATTGTACATAAGCTATATTATTGCAATTTATATAATATATATATTTGATATTTAGTGTACAATGCAATAAATAAGAAAATGTTAAGGATAGTCCTAGGAAGGAGCTTGGGTTTTAATCAGTTAAAGTCTGACACTTCCTCCGGCTCCGCCCAGAGCGGGAGGAGCCATTTGATAATTTCAAATCTGAAAAAAAAAATGACTTGTGACCCATCCCAAGTCCGACCTCGGTAAGCGTTGAATAACCTTAAAGATCAATCCATATAGCTTTTATTATGTAGTCACGAGCCACATTTTATGGCTCACTCAATATTAGTTATTCCTTGGAGACGGCACACACTGGAACTTTAATCCACTAAACGAAACATTGTCTGATACGTACCTAGTATTTTATTGTGAGCCTCGTAAAAATTAGATTTATATCAGTCTGTTGTTTTCCAGCAGAATCGCTGATAATGATTCCTAGTGTAATTGAATTGAGGTTGAGTCATTGGAGAACTAAATAGAACGGGCAACCACCGTAAGAAAATATTGAAATAGTATTGACTTTTTTGCTTCAAGCATTTTTCAATAGACTGTGATATTATAGTGATGTGATGGTAAAAGCACAAGTTCTTGTACTGTTATATGCTTTTTGTTTTATTTTGCACTTATCCTGGTAATATGATGTAGTTTTAAAAAAATATAATAATATAAAAATAGCCCTTTTTTCAATAACTTACTAACAGGTGACGGAACTCATCTCGCGAGCTGTGGAGGAAGGGACAGGGACGGGAGGCCCCCTTACTCCCTGGTACTACTCCCATGAAAAGGTAATGCACCATTCCTGACAAAAACCGATGAATGTAACCTCCTAACATCATAACACTTTATATTCGCCTAAAAAGCGTAGTCGATGGAGCCCCGATTTCTGTCTAAAGGGTTCGGAGGAACCTGCTTCAAGTCCCGATTATGGGCAGAGATACTTCCGTCACATGCATTTCACAATTTTACGGTTTCACTCCGATGGATTATAATCGATTCTGAAACGTAACTCGGACAAACGTTTCTCCGCCGTATGAGACGCCGACAGAATGTTTCGTTTAAAAGTTTTACAACGACAATACCTTTCCGCTACGAACGTTTCGCCGACAGAACGATTAATTCATAAGCGAATCGACGACAGAATCTTTCACCAAATAAAGATTCGTCGACCACACTGATTTAGGCTTGGTTTAACACTACTGACTAAATCTAAAGATTATACAATTTTTTTGAAAGAATAAATGAAAAAAATTTTTTGCATACATTTAAAAATATAAAAAGAAATAAGAAAAAACTTTTTTGCAAAAAATAAAACCGACTTCAAAAAGAAAAAGTGAAAAATAACTTTAGCTTCTGAAGTCGGTGACGTTTGTATGATTGATTTAATTTTTTTGTCACCGACTTCAGAAGCTAAAGTTATTTTTCACTTTTTCTTTTTGAAGTCGGTTTTATTTTTTGCAAAAAAGTTTTTATTTTTCACTTTTTAGTGGTTCACATGGAAAGTGCATACCGTTACAATTACAACAAGCCCAAACACGACTAGGATACATTGTCTCATTATGGAGTTCCGTGACTCTTGGCTTCATCATCAGATCTGATGGTAGAATGGTTCTTATCAAACGCAAATGCTTCACTTGTTGTAGAAAATATAAAAAAAAATGCTGTACGTTATCCTATAAAATTTGAAGAGTTCCCTCGATTTCGCCAAGATTCCATCATCAGATCCCGACTTGGCGACTATGGGACCAACTTGGAAGTATACCCTTTCAAACAAAAAAAGAATTTTTCAAATCGGTTTAGGCGTCTTCGAGTAATCGGGTAACATACATAAAAAAAAAAAAAAAAAAAAAAAAAAATACATACAGTCGAATAGAGAACCTCCTCCTTTTTGGAAGTCGGTTAAAAATAAGCTTTATGGGAGACCTTTGTCTAGCCGTGGGAAACTTTAAATCAAAATGTTGTTACAAAATCTACATCATTCATGTTGAGATGGTATACAGGGTGTAAACCACCTCATCACGAAGCCGTCAACCAAGCATTCTGTACATCAATCTAAGTAACTATTGCTGGGAAACGACTTTTTTATTTGGGGTGAAAAATCATGTTTTGTGGTAGAACTCAATGTAACGCACTTAAAACATTGTGCTGATAGATGGATTGAATAGCACGGGATTGTAGAGGCGTTTTGTTCGGTCCAAACCCAGGGCAAGGTGTGACCGACACTTCCGCGATTCGCGGAGACAAATCAAATGCCCTTATGAAGGTAACTTACCTGGTGCCGGTGGGCTGAAGGGGACGACGCGTCCTTGATTTTTTTTTTTTTTTTTTTTGAATGTTCCCCGATTACTCGAAGATGGCTGTAGCGATTTGAATTATTCTTTTTTTGTATGAAAGGGGCTTCCCAGGTGGTCCCATAATCATCAAGTCGGGATCTGACGATGGAATCTTGGAGAAATTGAGAGAACTCTTCAAATTTTATAGGCACACTTGATGTGATTTGGGTAGTTTTTGGAAGAGTACTTTCCTAAACTGATCCCAGTTCAATTTGGTGAAGATCTGATGAAGAACTTCGGAGATAGGCAACGGAACTCCTTAATCATTTATATATAAAAAATATCACGACATATTTTAATTTACAATATATTTTTATTGTTATTTTTTAAAACAATCCTAAACGTTCCGAGTTCGATGATCGAATTTGTAGCTTTCTTTCGGTTCCAAAAATACCTAAAACTAACGGTGTAAGACAAAAGATACCTAATCTTTTGCCTCTATTACTATTGTGTATTGAAGATCCTAAATAGTGTCAAACCTAAATGTGATTTATATCTATGATCCTACATAGAAAAGCATACATA
This sequence comes from Xestia ashworthii, assembly GCA_950022955.1. Classification (NCBI taxonomy): domain Eukaryota; kingdom Metazoa; phylum Arthropoda; class Insecta; order Lepidoptera; family Noctuidae; genus Xestia; species Xestia ashworthii. Next base: position 10,331,077 of record OX465570.1, on the reverse strand, counting down.
ATTCAAAAAAGAGTCTCCTATAATAAAAAGTGGATACCTACTTTTATTATATGCCACACATTTTGAACGATGATAGATAGCTCCGTGTCATACCGTCACTTATCTTTCCAACATGGCCGCTATGACTGACAGCCTTGAACGTGTTGACTGACGTTTTATAAACCTTCTGAATATTTGTAAGGCGGCAAATTGTTCAGAAAAAAAATCAAAAGTACTTTTTTCACCACTCCCGCACGAAAGAAGTGTCTTTCCTCTACTAAAATAGTGAGGAAAGTTGGTTTTTCCTCACTTTTTGAACAGTGAGGAAAGTAATGATCCCGTTCAGAAACTAACCTTGCCTGATTTTTTTATGTTAAGTTTAAAATATATTTTAAAAAATAAATAATTTTATGCTTAGAATAGAAATATTTGTAAGTTAAGATTAATGTTTTTTTTATAAAATTTATCAAATTACTGTGAGTGTATAAATTCAGAAACATTAAAAAAGTTTAATAAAATATTGAAAAAATACATCGTCAAATTTAAGATTATAAAGCTTTTTTTATTTTATAATAAAGAATTATTTTGATTTGCTGTCACAAAGAAAATCAAAATAATTCTTTATTCTCAAAATAAAATATATTTAATTTATTTACCTACCTAGGATGACTGAATACTTTCTTGCTGGGAGTGGTGAAAAGTTTTGTATGCAACATGTGAGCAAGTTCATTTGCTATTCGATTTGTTGAGTCTTTCGCTTAGGATTGAAAATGATAATAACTCGCTGCGCTCGTGATTCTATTTTTCAATCCTTCGTTCGCTCAAGACTCAAAATCGAAACTCATAGGAAAAACGAACTTTCCTCACATGTTGGATAAATAACTATTCCATGTTATAACTGGCGGACGGCACGTGGTTTTATGGAGTTCCCGTTTCCATGGGAGTACGGGGATAAAATATAGTTTATGTTACTTGCTAATAGTGTAGCTATCCATTGCTGATAGAAATTTTTAAATCAGTCTAATAGTTTTTAACCGACTTCAAACAGAAGGAGGTTCTCAATTCGTCGGAATCTTTTTTATTATTTTATTTTTATATTTATGTTCCCCGATTACTCGAAGATGGCTGAACGGATTTGAATTATTATTTTTTGGTTGATAAGGTATACTTCCCAGATGGTTCCATACTCATCAAGTCTAAACCGAGAAAACTCTTCTTTTATAGGCACACTCGAAACGATTTGCGTAGTTTTTGGAAGAGTACTTTAACAGAGTAGTCCCATTTCATTTTGGTGAAGATCTAATGCAGAACTTCGGAGATAGGCAACGGAACTCCTCAATAACTTATAGCAAACTAGCTGACCCGCGCAACTTCGTCTGCGTAAGATGAACCAACAGTTCCTAAAATTAGCGCGTTCAACCAACCAAACAAACAAACTCTGCAGCTTTATAATATTAGTACAGATTCAAGTAAGTAACAATTTATTTTTTCTCGAATAGTTACATTAATCGCCAAAATATTATACTTTTGTATTTTCAATTATGGGCTCTTCCTTCGACTGCCTTACGTTTCTATCCTTGGGCACTCGACGATTTCATACTCCAGCTAGATCGAAAGTCTTCATCAAGTGGCATGGCATGAGCCGCGACACGTTAAAGCTGCTTCAAACTGTTGCGGACCTCTCGCATCTGCCTTCCTTCTCCAAAGTCAGACCTTTGATGTTAGTCATACTCCAAGCAGGTCAACACAACACGTAAATGTAGATGCTGTAAACTCTTGAAAACCTTTTGCAAATGTTTTCGTCTCCTAGCCGAGCCGAGCCGATGAGACCTCCGATGACAGTAATACTCCAGCTATTAATAAAGTTCTCATCAAGGTGCGTTAAGTGAGCCCAATGACGATATAGCTGCTGTAAACTGTTGAGGATCTCTTGCAACTGCCTTCAGTCTCCATCGTTAGACCATCGATGACAGTCATACTCCAGCTAGGTTTAAAAGTTCTCATCAAGGTGTACGAAATAAACACGATAGAGCAGATTTGAAGTGTTGCGGACCTCTTGCGACTGCCTTTCGTGTCCATCTTTAGACCTTCGATGATACTCATACTCCAGCTAGGTCTCAAGTATAAACTTGATCAACGTGCATGAAATGAGCCGACACACGATATAGCTGCTGTAAACTGTTTCGGACCTCTTGTGACTGTCTTACGTCTCCATCGCTAGACCTTCGATCACAGTTAAACTTCAGCCAGGTCTAAAGTTGTCAAAAAGGTTTATGAAATAAGCCCCAACACGATCTTCTTCTTTATCGTGTGGTTAGTGCCTAACCTGGTGTGAGAGTTTTTATGCCGCCCAAGGTCCTCAGTCTTGGTTTTACATGCCGTCGATCAAATATCTCTCAGGCATGCTGGTTTCCTCACGATGTTTCAGCATGCGATGATTATACAATACGCACATGAATCTGAAAAATCAGAAGTGCGTGACTTTGATTTGAACACGACTATTTTCAATATAAAATGAGACAAACTTTGCGATACACGCTTTTCAATAAAAAATAATCATGACAATCGGACTTCTCTGGTAAAAGTTATACGTCATAATCATCATCATCCATAGTCCGACTTCACCCACTGCTGGGTACAGGCCTCTCTTTGTTTGTGCCAAGCTCCACGCTCGTGTGCCAGTCTCATCCAGGATATTCCCGTAATGGCAACAATATCGTCTGCTTATCTCACCTCTGGACGACCAAAACTTCTGTTTCGATTTCTAGAACGCCACTTGGTCACAGCTTTACTCCACCTGTAATCACCGCATCCTGCTAGGTGACCTGCCCTACTCCATTGGAATTATCATCATTCATCATTATTTCAGCCGAAAGACGTCTAATGCTGGACATGTGTCGCCACATTGACGGGTCTCGTGCGACTCACATCCAGCGGATTCTTACAACTTTCATCACGTCATTTAAGTGTTGCTCAGCCATCATATAGGTACCTATACATAAAGAAAAACAGGCGTTGGATTAAAAACCTCTTAAAAAACCAAACTTGAGACATCTGAAACGGGCGAATGTCAGTATCATTCTTTCACGGAAAATCATAACACCGTGATTCAGAAAATGGAGTCAAATGAACAACGCCATTAACTATAGAGCACGAAGTTAAACTGCTTGAACATATGCATGGAAAGCGGTCGAACGGATACTCTACCGGCTATGCAGATTTTGAAAGCAGGGTCATGTTGACTATTCTCTTCTTCTCTATCTTGTGATTTTTATTCATTAGTACCATTTTGATTCAATAGATGTCACTGCATGTATCCTTAGATCATGATGATAAGTTCTCCTTTATAAAAACTTTAAAGTAATAATATATCTTTTGATGGAGAGCACCGATTATAAAGAAACAAAAATGAAAACCTTCTCTAAGTTATGCACAATATTAATTTGTGCATTGAATCGAACCACATTGGTTTTATAATTTACACATGATGCTATAACAAAAGGGCTACGTAGAGACACACAGACATAGACGAACATTTATGAAATAGTAGAAAAAGGGTTCCGTGTGTGATCCTTTAACAGCTTAAGTGCCATATTTACAGATTTATTATTTGAAATAAGTGATTCCCAATCTGTCGATTAAGTGTTAAAAAAAGTATTTGTCTAAAAAATGATTTGGAAATCATAAAGCTTTAAAAAAAAAACAAAATACTTTGTTACAAAAAGTGAAAACCGTGTGGGTTTTGAATGTGCGAACCAAAGTTACTATCGGAAATCTTACAGCATTAAACAAAATCAAAATGTATTGCATGTCTTAACTGAGGCTTGAACTTGCGACTCATTGTTCGCAAGGCGGTAGCCGTCACCGATGGGCTATTTGTTCTAATGTCAATTGGTTAAAAATAGTTATTATATTACAATGCATGTTATGACGGTTGTCAGTTGTCAAACAGTTGACAAATATAGACGAAATGCATATTGCTCACCCCCGTAAGTAATTAGCGTGATAATATATAGCCTATGTCCTTCCCTAGGTTGAAATACATCTCCTTGCCAATTTTCATAACGATCCGATCAGCCGTTTTGTCGTGAAAAGGTAGCAGACAGACAGACAAACAGAGTTACTTTCGCATTTATATTATGGTATGGAGGTATGGATGGACTGGGATTGCTGAAATCTCAAGTCTGTTTATTGTTTACACCAGTTCATTACATGACATCATGCCGGTACGTTGTGTAGGGATAAGCACATGTGAACTACTAAAAAGTGAAATAAAAACTTTTTTGCAAAAAAATAAAACCGGCTTCAAAAAACAAAAAAAAAGTGAAAAATAAGTTGTTTAGCTTCAGAAGTCGGTGACAATAGAACTAAATCAATCAAACAAAGGTCATCGACTTCTGAAGCTAAATTTATTTTTCACTTTTTTGTGTTTGTGAAGTCGGTTTTATTTTCAATGATGGCGCATGTTGATGGCAATAGGCTCCACCTATTACATGGGACTTAAACATAGCCGGCGTAATGTACACGTCTGCCTAACTCTTCGGGGATTACAGTGTAGCTGTTTCTGAGATACTTAATCTTGATGGAAACACTGTTCTCGGCCCATGAATCGAACCCAGGACTTCATGTTCAGAATTCGTGCTTGCGATCACACGAACAACAAGGCAGTCCTATTCATATTCCGAGAGGATATATTATTCAATATGGTGTGAAACAAAACAAAATGAAGCCGAAAGGCACTTGTCCTCCCCGTCATAGCGATTTTTGTTGTGTTCTGCACCACACCTGGTGACCTTCTAGTTACGGATATATTGGGGGTCAAAGTTCAAACAATTTGACAATTTTTTAATATAAGATTTTTACTTTAAATATCTCTACGACTCCTGTATTATTCAATCCATCAATCTACACAATGTTTTGAGTGCGTTACATTGAGTTCTACCACAAAACATGATTTTTCACCCAGAAGTAAAAAGTCGTATCCCAGCAATAATTTTTGCGTAAAGTTACTTAGTTTGATGTACAGGATGCTTGGTTGACGGCTTCGTGATGGGTCTGTTTACATCATAGGACGTAAAAACAGGCCCGCAGTTATTGCCCTCCCAGATAGAAAATGCATAGAAGTTCTTAAAACACCCTAAGCACTAGTTTTACTACTAAATCCCCAAGCTGACCACGAGGATACTTAGAAGTCCATAAACAAGAGCACGTACGATAGTGTAAAACAATTACTCCACAGCAAGCTATAACGCGTTTTATCGCACGCAGTTTTATAGCTCATCGCGCTGCTAATGGCCACTTTGCGCCGGGTAGTGTTACTTGTGTTTACACGCGTTGTTGTTTTATATCTATAAATTCTTACTTGTATTTTTATACGTGTAAATAATGATATAAGAGTATATATTTAATATCCTAAAGCGGTACAAAGGCGAATTTTCATCTCCATATAGATTGACGAGTTAACACTATGATAATAGGGGTGGTTCCTGACTAAAAAATATATGTTAATTTTGATGTGTTTTGTTCTGTGCGGGCTAATAAATGCATTTTCTTTCTTTCTTTCTTTTTAGACCGTCAGTTAGATTATTGAAAAGTATTGGGTATGTGTTTTTTGTTTTATCAAATTAATAAAAAATACGAATTCAAAACGCGTGAAAGAACGTCAGTGTAGCGTAGTAGTAAAAATGTACTCAAACGACACACACGAGTTTCCGACGCATTGTATCGTCTTAATTTTTTGTTTACGTGAAAAAAGAAAAAATATGAGTCCAATATTTTTTGGAAATCTAAGTATTTGAAAGATTCATTACCTCTAGTCGCGGTGGGTCGACTCATTACCATGGGTAATTTTAATTACCCGTGGTTCCATGGCACTAGGGATTGTTTCCTGTACTTCTGAATATATCGATAGAAAATACAAATTCATAATAACAGCATATCATGCACACAGTGATTGCATAATTTGACTACGGGTTTGTTTTTTTTAATTTTTTATTTATCTACCAACTACCAGGAGGCCAGAACCATAAAAGAGGTATAATGTGTTTCAGCCGGCGCACTATGAATAAAATAAAAATAAATAAATAAATAAAATAAAAATAAAATAAAATAAAAAGATCAATAATGACAATATCAGCCGGCTTATTATTTTTTTTGCAACGGTACCTCCCGAACGATAAATACATAGTTCACCCATATAATGCCAGTTATGTTAAAATAGGGCGAGCTTATTACCATCAAACGGGCACAAATCCAGCCTAAGTGGCTGACACAGAAAAGTTTTAGTAGAAAAACCCAATGACATATTTTCCAACCCGAGGATCAAACCCAGTACCCTACTCTCAGTAGTCTAACAAGGTAGTCGAGGCTTGTTATCCGTACATCTGCATCATCATTTCAGCCGAAAGACGTCCATTGCTGGACATAGGCCTCCCCCAAGTGTTGACATTGACCGGTCCCGTGCGACTTGCATCCAACGTATTCCCGCAACCTTCAGCAGGTCATCGGTCCACCTAGTGGGAGGTCTTCCAACGCATCGTCTTCCGGTTCGCGGTCGCCACTCCAGAACTTTTCGACCCCATCGGCCATCCGTTCTGCGAGCAATGTGACCTGCCAACTGCCACTTAAGTTTGACAATTCTTCGGCAATACATCTGCATAATATCAAGATATATTATGTTTTAAATTCTTACGTGAAAATCCATCATTTTCCCTAGAAAACAAACAAAACGGAATTAACGTCATGTCAGTCTTAAAATTAACATCAAGTTTGTATTATTTATTCATAAATACAAAGTAAGACAGCTTACAGCATTTCAAGGAATACAATTTACAGAGATGCTTTCTCATAACATGGATTTACCGCATTATAATAATTAAATATCTCATTTGAATTTATAGTATTATAAACGTTAACCCTTTCAGCCTCTATAATATACATATAATATTATATGCATGTATAGTTCGCGCCATGAGAATCTATAATTTTTGTAAACAATTAATTTCTACCAAGATACGTAGCGACAATTCAATCTACAAGAAATACTCCCAAATTCAATCAACTCAAATTATCATACGTGTAATACGAAACTAACGAGGAATTTCTCTTGGTGGGGTTATATTTTGGCGATTTAAAGCGCTGTCGTCTAAGGTTGTGTAGTACTGGAACGCATCTGACATCATGGAAAATAAACATTTGGGCCACCATTTTGAAGTAAGATCACGCTGACGCTGTCATTTTTTAATTTGATCCAAAGGTTGCGAACCCGAATGTGTGTTTACAGAATTTATATTTTCTCGCGGCGGGGACTGTACATGTACATACATACTAGATTCTGCCAGCGGCTTCACTCGCATGAAGTTTGATAACTGTCCCATGGGATCTTACTACCGTGATAAAATATATATCTTTCATGTAAATCTGGTTATAAACTATCTATGTGCAAAATTTCATCCAAACCCGTTCAGTAGTTTTTGCGTGAAAAAAAAATCTAACATAATAATACAAAACAATGCATAACACTGTGTTTGTTATCATCCCGGCGCCAGTACTAAATCGTAGTAACAGGAACATTAATCAGAGTAAAGAAATACTGCCTGTTATCACGTACGTTCAGTAATTATACCTTGTTGAGGGAACAAATTAGACGAAAACCGCCTTTCCTGAGGTGTAACTAGAGTCCCACCTGTATTTATACAGTGTGTCCGGACATGGACTAGCGATATTCTAAATACTTAAATATAAACTATTTTAAAGTACAATTACACCCTCTTTTTTTTTTTTAGGATGGGATATCATCAAATGACTTCTCCCACTCTGGGCGGAGCGGGAGGGAGTGTCAGACTTTTAGTGACTAAAACCCATCCATGTTCCTTCCTCGCCCTTTATGTTCCGGGGCCGCGGTATCTCTTTCGAACAGGCCCGTAACCCCGGCAGGCTTGGGCCTTGCGGGCCCCTCCCCTTATGCTGACATCTCTTTGAGGCGCGCGTGGAACACGCACGCGCCGCCGACACGGCCTGTCGTCACTAGACGGACGGACGGCTAGCTAGCCCATAGCTAACCGTCCACAGGCCCGCATCTACGGTGGCCGGTAGCCACCACGTGGCCCCCGACGCCCGGTGCGTCTCCCGCGGCGGCCGGGAAGGGAGGCTCTCTCCCTCTCTCGTTCCGCCACCTCCTTCGCTAGCATGACTGCTTCGCAGAAGGAGGTGACGGCTTCCCATTCCGTCTCGCTCCGGACCATGGATTGAACCAGGGCCGGACGCGAGAGGTCGCCGCCGCCGGTACAATTACACCCTAGGCTTGGGTCCAATACACTTACCAACCACTAATCAAAACTCAACCATGTTCCTTCCTCTCCCATTATGTTCTGCGGCCACGGTATCTCTTTCCCCACAGTCCAGCAGCACCGGCAGGCCCCGCAGCCCCAGCAGGCTCATCTTCCTGCCCTTGGTCCATGTTATTTAGGGTCGGAACACGTTCTTTTCTTCCATTCTCCCCTGACAATTGTAACGCCATCATTTACTCCTTTTTTCTCGGTCTTCGTCTCCCTCTCAATCCACCGATGTGAGGGAGATAGATTGAGAGTGTGGGTTTTATTATAACTTCTTTAAAACAGTCGGGAGAAAGTCTCGTAATATTGGATAAAAATCTGGATAAAAACCTATAAGCAGTGTTTTGTACTTTTTGGATATTCCTGGTTTATTAGATATTCACTTTCATCCCGATTTATCTGGTTATGTTTGGCTTAATGCCCGCGGCCGGACTTGTCATAAGTCTAGCCGTTTTTACTTTTTAAAGAAAATATGGGAACGTTAAAATATGTTTTATGAAATAACGCAACAGTAAAAGCTTCAGCCTTTTTGCCAGTCTAGCTTTCTTTATACGCTTTTTGGATTACTCAGTTAATGGGTGGTGGATGTTAGAAAGATGACGCTCCAGTTAAAGTTCCGGTTATACTAGAAGCCAATCCTGACATAGTTTGGGAAAAGGCAAGACCGATGAGGTAAAAATGATGATTTGCTAAACTTAAAATAGTATATTTTATAACGAGGGACTAAACGAAGCCATAATATACCCGAGGTGGTTTGACTCCCGAGCTTGCGAGGGAGGCAATGAAAGCGAGGGTATATTAAATTGGCGTTTAGTCTCGAGGTGCAAACTGTACTTTTCACTTCGAGTGCGAGAAAAATTGTCCTTTACACTCGACAAAAATTCTGAACTGAGCGGTCAGTTTTTTTCTTCAATCAGGTCAGTCACAGATTAACAATTTAAAACACAACACAAACTCTCACAATTTCGCAATGAAGATGATCCACACTCCACAGATAATTAGTACCTACATTATACTGCAGCGGCTAGCAACAGAGGCATTGCACATACTTTTCGAAATCAACGATGCTCACAAACAACAATATTTTTCACGCGTTGAAGAGTTCATTTGTTTTTTTTTTCAATAAACCGCTTTCTATTTGCAAGCCGATTCGAAATTTAAATAAAACCTTTGATAAGTTACTCTTTTGTTACGCCCTGGCAGGCCTTAAATTCAAGGTAGCCACAGGACTAGTCAGTCTTCCTAGACTGAACTGCGAGATGCCCTACCCAAAAAAAAAAAAAAAACATTTTTTCTTACCATGTATCAGAGTAAAAGATCGTTCCACTTTTAAATTACTTTTTACTCCCTAGGGAATAAATGGTCACTTTAATCCCGCTTCGCAGGGCTATATTGGCGTACTTTTAGAGCATGAGAAGTGAAAAGTTATTTCTAAGCCGGCGAGGTGTGTGAGGTATGCCTCACACCTTCAGACACCTTTCCCTATTCAAGATTTTGCATATTTACATATAATAATATATATATATTATATGTAAATCGAATCGAAATTATTAGGTACCTACATAAAGGGTGTAAAACACCTCTTATCGAAGCCGAAAGGCACTTGTTCTCCCCGTCACAGCAATCATTTTTTTGTTCTACACCATACCTGGGAACCTTCTAGTTACGGAGATATTGGGGGTCAGAGTTTTTTTTTGACAAGTCTTTTTTTTTTCATCCAAGTTTTTATTGAGTGTAAGATTTTTATTTTAGAAATCTCTACGATCCCCGTACTATTCAATCCATCCATCAGGACAATGTTTTGTGTGCGGTACATTGAGTATTACCACAAAACATGATTTTTAACCCCAAAACAAATATCTTTCCTCAGCAATAATGTTTGCGTAAAGTTACTTAGTTTGATGAATATAATGATTAGTTAAAAGCTACGTGATAAGGTGGTTTACACCCTGTAAATATCTTACTAACTATAGATGGTTGGATGGATGTATGCTACTCTTTCACACAGAAGATTTAAAACTTGGAAAGATACATAGGATTCTTTTTATCCCGGTAATATGATCACGTGGGACACTTGGCGAACTCCATTGGGCAAAGCCGCGGGCATAAGCTAGTATAACAAACCAAAGGAAAGTACCTATCAGGTCAGCCCCGCTTTACCAACTAACTAGCAAGCTAAAGCATTATAGCGTATGTCATTGTCCGAATGTTCCCTAATTAGTCTCTAATTACCAGATCAGGCATCCCGGCGAGTGATACGGAAGCGCTAATCACCTCATTACGAGGTCGTATTAAAATTCTAATTAGTGCCATCAGGGGAGCTGGAAAATTAAAACCCCGACGGCTAAGTCGTTTATGGTTCCAGCATTTATTATGAGTTGAAAATCTTTTTTTATTTCATTAGACTTTCATCGTGCTTGTTAGGTTTTTCTATATTTTTTATTGTTTGTGCAATTTAAAGATCATTGTTTTGAATTTTGTGTTGGTTTTAGAGCTATGACATATAGCATTATTTGAAAGTAATTCCTTGAACTAAGTTACTATCCAAAATGTAAACGCCCACTTAACGAAGACTTGCCAAGTATTATGTATATCAAACTAAGTAACTTAACGCAAACACTATTGCTGGAAAACGATTTTTATTTTTGGGTTGAAAAATCATCGAAAAATCGGGAGCTCAAAATAATAAATAATCACGGAAGATATCCCGTAAGTGACTATATATTTTGAAAAATCATGTTTTGTGGTAGAACTCAATGTAACGAAAACATAAAGCACTTAAAAAACTTGGAACTTTGACCTGTAATATTTCCATAACAGATGGATCACCAATATGGTCCAGACAAAAAAAAAATCATTGCAATCGCGGGGAGAAACCTTTCGGCTTCTTGAAGGGTATTTTTACACCCATTTTGTATCGTAATTAATTTACCTTTATGTATAATACTTTTGTGCCATCTCATTTCAAACATCATAAATACAAAGTAAAGTATTTCCAACCCGAAGCCAAATACACATATTGCTAATGAGTAACTTCAAAACCATTGGAAACCAGTTTTCATCGTGTCCATGTCCATTTCCCATTTACGAGAAAACGATTTCATCATTTCATTTGCAGAAACAGAAAGATGACGTCCTTTTTTTGTTTGTTTTTCCTTGATGACTTAGTTTTCTCTGACGGCTGCAAATTAAAAAAAAACAATGGGACTGGCTTAAAACAAAAAAAAAACCACTTTAAGAAGTCCTATTTCCGGGGGCTGCGGGAATGTTCGAACCGGGGCTGCGGGAATGTTCGAACCGGGGCTGCGGGTCAGTTCGAAAGAGATACCGCGGCCCCGGAACGTAAAGGGCGAGGAAGGAACATGGATGGGTTTTAGTCAGCAAAAGTCTGACACTCGCTCCCGCTCCGCCCAGAGTGGGAGAAGTCATTTGATGATTTCCCATCCGAAAAAAAAGTCCTATTTTAAAAGTTATCTTTTTCATAAGGTGGAGCCGCCACGGTAGCCAACTACATTAAAATTTTCTTGCGTTTTTTAACAGAACAGTAAGTATCAGGTTGTATATTTAACAAAATATGATTCGCGACCGCAATACGTATGTATTTACATCGTTATTATAATTTAAATCATCAATACAACTCTCTCAGTTCATTTAATCCCATTAAATAAATTATCTCATGAAAAAATAATTCAATGTAATTTAGTTAACTTTTACCTCACTATTACCCGGCCCGACTCATGACGACCGATATCTTAACATGAATCTGAAATCAACCTATCTTTAGCAAGCGTGGTAAACAATGCTCGTGTTTTCTCTGTGTGAGAGGCGTTTGCCCAGCATAAGTAGTATAGTAAAATGGTGGTATTATAAATATACGATATCTGAGGTATCTAATAAAGAGTGTCGTATTACCCAGTTTATCTTACGACACAGGCCTCATTCCTTAGTGTGGCACTAGATGGCGCTGTCTGTAATGCCCAACGATATATTTATTTATCATTATTATCTCTTATTGTACGGGAAATATAAACAAAGCGAGGCTCTCATACTGGAAAGTCTGACTTTATCTGTCGTCAACCTAAAATGACATACAAAAAAAAATATATAGACGAATTGAGAATCTCCTCTTTTTGGAAGTCGGTTGAAAATAGACCCTGAATCCAACTGAAAATCCTAATGAATGTAAACTCTCAAATGGACGAATCAAATTAAATTAGTGGTCGCAACATACACGGCAAAATACGGGCAAGTGTGATAAGCTTATCTTATTAGGGAGGCTGGCCTTGGACCGAGGCTTTTGAAATCTTACCCAAATCCTGTTAGGCGAACCCTCTACGAGTTAATTGAGCTTGCAATGGTGGAAATCATTTGGAAATGGTTTAGCTATGATACTGGGAGGATAGGTGTTATTATTTACGAGGCCCGTTAATTTGAAGTAAAATAGAATTTATTGAAAAAAAATTAGATTAGGTACGCCAAGGGCTTGGGTTAAACCTCACTAATCTGGGTCCAGTTGAAAACCAAAAAGAAACAACAAGCCAAGACAAACAAGATTGTTGTTTTGTGTATAAAATTTAATCTACGTCGTGTTCGTAACATGACTCCTGAAATTCAGTAACCTAGTCTAATGATTTACGACGGGAATATTAGCTCGATGTTTGTTGTTACGACTGCAAGAATCTTGTTTTCCTTTGATATAGCTATAAGCTATTCTAAATATTTTGAATGTAAAGGTAATTGTAACATTAAAAGAGGTAAAGACCTCTTTTAATGTTGTTATTACCCGACTGCGCCAGTAGAGTTATGTTTTAAATAGTACTGGCTGATTTTTCAAGAGTTAAAAAAAATACAACTTTTATACCAATCCGTTATACATATTTTTCAGTACAAAGTTGCCAAGATTTTGATGAAATCAGCCTAACACAATTTTTCAATAAGTTGGAGTGAATTTCTTCAAACTGTAATTTTTTGTTCATTACTTTATTTTACTTCATTCTACGCGTGAAGCTTGTGGGTTCATTTTACACTAAAAGCGTATAGCACCCTTCGTGTTCAATATAACAACGCTTTTATGGTGCTAATGAGGTTGCCGCGCTTCTGTAGTGCTTCAGGGATGTTTGCTGAAGCCCGCGTAGATTGCTTTTATACGGTGATGAGTGAGAGATGCGTAATCCCTGGTACGCAGGGTGCGGGGCAGCACCAACAGCATTCGGATCGACTGGACTGCGCGATCGTTAACCGATGCTGAAAAATTTGTGCTGGACCTGCTGCATAGTTACTATGTGTCATTTCATGTTATGTTTACAATTTAGTTTACTATTATAGATGTTAGTGAAATTGTTATTAACACTTTGAGTTGAGATACTTTAATAAATAATTGAATTCCTTTATTCAAATTTTTACAAACTTTTTACATTTTTAAATATTAACTTAAGAAAATATGTAAAAAACATTTAAAAATATAAAAAATTGTAGCCCACCGGTATCGGGAACAGGGTCCAAGCTACCGGCGGTCAGGGCTCCAGAGAGAGGAACCTCCTAACAATACGAGCCGTGTCCAGGAGTACCGCTTTCTGAATCAAGCCCTTGATCCAGCTGCCTAACGAGAGCCTCCTCAGGTATTGGTCGAGGCTCTTGGCAATTAAGCCATGGGCTGACACGACTATCGGCACGATGATCGCTGAGTCCACTTCCCACATGTCGACAACCTCACGAGCCATACTTGATTTGTTTATCTTTCTCGGCTTTCACGAGGTTCTCATCATGCGGGACCGTTATGTCAACAATCATTGCGCGCCGCGCGCCGCTCTGATCGATCCATCACCATTATATCAGGTCTATTGGCTATAACAGTCCTGTCAGTGATGAAATATAATATGAATTGAATTATTATTACTGTTGGTCCATCGTGTGCATTCGATTTTGTACTTTCTTTTTTTTTCAAAATGGTGAGATTTACAGTGTTAATATCGGAGCAGTGTGCACTGGATGTAACCAAAAGTACACCTGAGTGATCTCATACGCTTCAGACGAAACTAAGATTGACTTGAGTTTCACTATATCTGTAGTCTGTCTCGAAGTAATCAAATCCATGTTTCAGGGATATGATGTGTTAGAATATACATAAAGGTAAAGTGTAATGGGCCATCTGTTAAAATCTGTCAATTATTCCATTGTTAAATAGATATGTCACCGTAAAATTGTAAAGCCCGTTAGAAAGGATTCAAATAAAATTTATTAACCATCTTAATTATCGCCTCCGTAAACCTCCAATGACTTACGAAGATATAGCTGTCGAACCTATGGTCTGCTAACACTCGAAGAAGGGCGTGAAGTGATGAACATGTGTTTAAACTATGATACTCTCAATGGACGCCTTGATTGAGTTGGAGTTGGTCGCACAGATAACTTTTAACACTCCCCTACGGCGCACTCGTCACACGCCAATGCTGCGCGTTCCTAGGCACTCCACTAACTATGCCAAGAACTGTGTAGGTACTGACTCGCATTGCTCTAATTTATAACTCGGATTTCTCTGAAGTTGATCGATTTAACTGTAATAAACCGACTTTCAAAAAACAAAAATGAAAATTATAAACGGAGATAAATGACAAGCCACCAATCTTCTTCTTCTTCTTCATGTACTATCTTTGATCATTCAATCTTTTTAATTTAAATTTTTCAGTAAAAATGAAAAAAAGTAAAAGGGCTACCACCCCTACACCTCGTCGTAAGAGAGGAGGCGGCCGTAGCGATTTTCAGACTCGAGCTAGCCGGCACCCTAAGAAACGACTCTAGAATAAAACATACACGCATCAAAGAAGATGCAATCAAAGAACAACCGATGATGACATCACCTATCGACAGAACTCTGAAAACTCACTGCTTCAAAAAACACTACAAGATAGAGCTCATAGAGGAGTTGTGCGACTACTCAGACACAAAAGAGCTAAGAATCTACACTGACGGATCAAAAACCAACGATGGGACAGGCGTCGGGGTGTTCTCCGACGACCTCAACATTAAAATATCAAAATCTCTTGGTAGATACAACTCTGTCTATCAAGCAGAGTGTGTAGGCATTATCCAAGCAGCACACGCTATAGCGGCCAGGGAGGTTACGGATACCAACATTCGTATACTCTCCGACAGTGCCTCAGTCCTTCAATCCCTAAAGAGTAACCAGATCACGTCGAGACTAATACTAGAATGCCATAAGGCCCTAGAACAAATCACGGTGTTGAATCACAACACGGTCACGCTGCAATGGATCAGAGGACACAGTGGATCACTCGGCAATGATGCGGCTGACGAACTTGCCAGGAGAGGATCCAGCACAAAACCCTACGGACCCGAGCCCATTGTGCCCATTCCCTTCAAGCAGCTGAGGAACTGGTTAAAGGATCACACCCGATTACAAGCAGAGAAATGGTGGGCCTCGGCACCAGGTTGTAGACAGTCCAAGGAAGCTATGCCATCCTTGGATCCAAAGCTGACCAGGCGCCTTCTGCGCCTGGACAGAGATAGCCTGCGTCTGGTGGCGGGGACCATCACTGGACACTGCTCGCTGAACAAACACTTCCACACCCTAGGTATCACTGACAGTCCCCTGTGCAGAGCGTGCATGGAGGCGGAGGAGACGGTGGCGCATGTGCTTTTGGAGTGCACAGGCGTAACGAAGATTCGCGAAGAGACCCTGGGAACACCAGGATCACTTGCAGATGTCCTGAGGAGACCGGGAAGTTTGATCTGCTTCTGGAGGGAGGTGGGCTGGTTGGAGTAATCGGCCACCATGGCTCACGCACAATGGTCCATTTCAAGGACTAAGTGCGGAAACCTAAACCCCCATGATAGTTGATAGTTGATGAAAAAAAGTAATCTAAATCTAACTTAAAAGTAATTTTGTATTGTAATATTATAATATCCTAGTTAAACAGGGAAACCTATAATTGGGCATAGTCACTGTCATATGCACATTTTGTAAAACATTTTTATGTATCGCTGTTGTTTACTTAGCTATATAAAATAAAACAAAAATAGATTGTAATCTATCTAACGAGATTTTAAACTCTCGAAAGATTGCTAAACGAACATACTGCTTACAATAAAACGCTTTATTTTTCGGTAGATTGTAATATATCGAAGTGAAACCGTAATATTTTGAAATGCATGTGACGGAAGTATCTCTGCCCCCATAGTCGGGACTTGGGGCACCCCGATGTTAGGTTGGTTAGGTTCCTAGACAGAAATACGAGCCCCGCGAAGTGGGGTTCCGTCGACTACGTTTTTTAGGCGAATATAAAGTGTTTTGAGGTTAGGTTACATTAATCGGTTTTTCTCAGAAATGGTGCCTTACCTTTTCATGGGAGTGATACCAGGGGGTAAGGGGGACCAGCCCTCCCTCCTCGTTCCTCCACAGCGCGTGAGTTGAGTTCCGTCGCATACATTTCACTATGTTACGGTTACACTTCAATATATTACAACCTACCGAAAAAGAAAGCGTTATATAGTAAGCAGTATGTTCGGTTGACCATATGTTGAGAGTTCACAATCGCACTATATAGATTACAATCTAACGGGTTTTACAATTTTACGGTAACAGATTCTCGACGGCATGTAAAGCGACGTCAGGGGCCCATGGGCGGCATAAAAACTCTGACAACAGGTTAGGCACTAACCACACAATAATGAGAAAGAGAGATAGATAGATTATTTTATCTCATGTCTTCTCTCCGATAAGTTTATTACGCGAACAAAGACGTGTTCGCAGTCAATTTTGGTTTAAGCAAGTTCTTCTCGGTAGATACACGTCCTTCACTTCATATTTGTTTCGTCTAGACAAAACCTCTTTTCATAAAAACAACCGCATATAAAAAAAAAACACAAAGGCATCTCTATTACCTCTTTAGTCTTCCAATTTCAAACACGTTGGTTCTGTCATGAAAACAAAATTAAATCATACAGCAGAATCAGCAAAGATAGCGCTTTAAAGCATTCACGGTAACAATATACTCAACAAACTGGAAAACACTGAGTTGGGAGAACAGATTTTAATCTCACCAACTCGCTGAGTCGCTGAATCGCTGAATACAGCGTTAATATATTCCGTACTGTAGACGGAGTTTTGCTTGAATTGTTTTTTGGTGTGTAACACACTCGTAGCTTGCACTAGATTTCGGGATTTGTAAACAAATCATGTACATATTCAAGCAGTACAATGCAATACAATCGGCTTTAAGGTTTTCTTTTTATTTCGGTTTTTGTGCCAGATCTGTTAAAAAACTTGTAATTAAAAGAATACGTCAACTGTTTGTTCTAGTGTGTCGTACAAGATACTACTACATTATTCATCGAAGTTGTAAAAAAAAGTAACTCTACCTGTTAGTCTAAGAAAAACACCTTAAAAGCTGAATGGATTTCGACAAAAGGAACACAGATAGGCCAGGTGTATGAACGTGACCCACTTTACGCCAGTTATGTTTAAGTCCCATGCTGGTACCTAATACTTATAATTTGGTCTGACCTGGGAATTAAACCTGGTACCTCATGCTCACTACACTACACTAGTGGTTATTGGGCCAAAGAGGCAGTCATTACTTAGATATTACTAAATTTTTGGCACCAAAACGTTCAAAGCTTCCACTACCCAATACTACAATCCTATTCACCAAAGCAGGGACCCACAACCTTCGGTCGAATTTCTAGCATTCACGTGCGAATATTTTCCTCGCCAGTAAGCTGAATGCGAATTACGTTGGCATCGTTTGGTCCCACACGTTTACCTACCTACGTGCACGTGGCGACACATCAAGCAATACATTTCCAGTATGACATGGCCTCTCTTTATAAGATTTCCCATACAATGAGAGATCGGGATTAAATGGTTTTGTATAGCTTGATTGATCGTCCCGCTCATACTTTGGATTTTAGGGTTTGTATAACAAAGTGTGATTCTGTTAAATACTCGTAATATAGTTTTGAGAAACTGTTGCATGCACTACTTAGCTGAAGAGCTTAGTGAGAGTTATTTATTGTTACTAATTATTTATTTAAAATTATGCAAATTACAGGAGTGGAGGGGCCATGATAAAACATAACTCTTTAAATACATACGTGATATAGTCGCGAATCATAGTTTCATCAACATAAAGCTTGACACTTTTTTTTTCCGAATGGGAAATCATCAAATGATTTCTCCCACTCTTGGCGGAGCGGGAAGGAGTTTCAGACTTTATTGACTAAAACCCATCCATGTTCCTTCCTCGCCCTTTATGTTCCGGGGCCATGGTATCTCTTTGGAACAGTCTCTTTAGAAACAGAAAGCTTTGACACTGACCTGCAAATTGCGAAACAACTTTCGGGAAAAACTTTTCCGATATTTACATTGTGTTATGAAATACTTGTTGTGTAGTTTTAAAAAACACACGTGTTTTGACACAGTTTTATAACTGTGTCTCATTAGTCGACACTAATGACGTAATTACTTAGTTATAACCTATTGTTGCGACCCTCCCGGTAATTGTGAAGGTTTAAATAATAAAAAGTTACGTGTTTGTTTTGTGAACAAGATTCTTAATTAAAATAGGTAAAAGTAGGAACAATTAAGTTGACATGATTCTATACAAAGTCTAGAACTTCTCAGATGAATATTTTGATAATTATATTTGTTTACAACGAACAACATGTGTCAATTTAATCATAATTTACTTGAACATGAACAATTTGCCAAGTTTAGTTTTGGCTTTTTTTATGGCATTGCAAGTCAAAAACTTAATCAAATTCCCAGAATATATTTAAAGTACAATGAACAGAAAAAGAAGAAAAAAAATAAATTATTTTTATTAAACTCACACAGTACAAAATAACAAAACAAAAATAAATAAAAATAGAACCACAGAAAAAATAATAACTTGGTCCTGTTCGAGGCCAAAACGCAATCTCAAAATTGCATGAAATAAGTAACGTCTATATATGTAATTATACAAATCAAATCAAAAATATTTATTTGCAAGAAATACAACAAGGATAGATGAAGAAACTGCATTTTTCTGCATTTTAGTAAAAATATTAATTAAAACACACATACACATACATTATCTCATTTTCTCAAACCACTTTATAAACTGTCGAACCACACATATTTGAATATGAACGAAAAACGGTGACAGAGAAAGAAAACAAACGCTTAAAGTGGAAAATAAGTTCAAAGCGAGACCCGTATGCTCGGGCGAGAAAATCCAGTGGAATGGAAACAGTTTCCACAAGAGTGGATGGAGGGAGCTCGTGAAGATACCAGGGGTTCTCATTCATAACACGGGCCGAAGTTAAAGGAACATTTTTATTTATAGGTTGAGGGTAAATGCGAACGGCCGTTCGTCGCTGAAAAATCTGTAATACTTTACAGGTGACTTCGAGAAAAGGTTGGCGATCTCTGTGAGTTCGAATGGGTTTTTTTGTATTTAATTATTTCTTTCTTTCTATAATTATTTATTGAAACTTCATGTACGGTCGAACAAGCTATTTGGTTCAACCCACATATTACATTGTGTTCTTATACGTATGGGTGCAATACTGCTATCATCTTAAGGATAAGAGCGAATTTGAACAACAAATTTAACACATGCAGCACACGTAAGAATCTGTCAGTGTGAGGTCTTCATGTGCTGCTAATCGTGTTGCAGTTAAATAAGTAATAGCGGACCTCACGCGGTTTCACCCGCGTTACGTCGTGAGTACGGGGATAAAATATAGCCAATGTTACTCGCTGATAATGTAGCTATCCATTGCCGAAACAATTTATCAAATCGGTCCAGTAGTTTTAAAGTTTATTCGTTACATTTGTAACAAAAATACATACAAACATGTAAATCTTTCCTCTTTATAATATTAGTATAGATTATAACAAAATATTATATACAAGTTGTTAACCCGTTGTGGACCCTTCACATCACGAAGCCGTCACCATTCTAAACATCAAACTAAGTAACTCTACTCAAAAATATTGCTTAGAAACGACTTTGTTTTGGGGTGAAAAATCACGTTTTGTGATATTACTCAATGTAACGCACTCAAAACATTGTGCTGATGTATGGATTGAATAGTACGAAAAGTAGTAAAAATTGTTAAAAAAAAAAAACTTGTCAAAAACTTTGACCCCCAATATCGTTTTACGATAGGACTCAGTGTGATGCACTGAAAACATTGTGCTGATACATTGAATAGACAGACGGTAGTACGTGAAGGTATTTAAAGTAAAGTTATTATTTTAAAAAAAATGTATTTAAACAGACTTGAATTGTTGGAATTTTGCCTCCGTAATAGAACAGGTAGGTATGGTCTAGAACAAAAAAGAAATCTCGAGTAAAAGTGCCTTTCGGCTTCGTTCAGAGTACTTTTACACCCATCATCTGCCTAGCCTTGTCCCAACTATGTTGGGGTCGGCTTCCAGTCTAACCGGATGCAGCTGAATACCAGTATTTTATATGGAACGACTGCCTATCTGACCTCCACAACCCAGTTAATACTGGGAAATACGATACCACTTTTACACCCATTTTACGAAATACGTACACTGATTTCACATAAATCAAGATGCCATATTCTTTAGTAGAGGAAGCCCGTGAAGTGCAGCCCACAAAATATTACTTTAGTTAAGTAAATTGTCAACCAACTTCATCTTCTTAAAGTCGCCATCTACTTTCGTAACTTGAGAAGATCTTTAATATTTATTCTAACGCTGCAGCCACGTTGGTGAGCAAAGGTATGTTAGTCTGGGGAACTTTTATCATTATTTATTTACTTTTGTAGGTGATCTAGCGGATGCAAGACAGCTTAAGGTTATAGCACAGTATACCGGCACCGCAACTGCACAGCTGCAGCACGGAGTTGCCTCAAATTCAGGCTACGGCTAGCCAGCGAGCTAGTGGCTAGCTAACGAGCTGCAAACTTGCAGTCCACCTGCTGGCCGCGAGGTGTAAGCTTGCTGTCACTGCGACCACAATTGTTATATGGCATTTGTGATGGACGTTGTTTCGCTGGCGACTCGGAGTCGGTGCGCTGTAAACACGCTGTTGGCGTACTAAGCAAGCATTGGCGTTTAAGCAGTAAGCGGCAAGCGCGCTATCTACGCGCCTTGGGCTTTTTCCTATTGACATTATGAAATATTTTATACGACACATGTTTAAACACTCTTACTTTAATGACAATGTAAATGCTGCGTTGAAGTTGTGCCGTTGCGGTGCCGATATAGTGTGCCATGATCTTTAGTCTCTCTCGGTACAGAAAGAGCTTAGCTTAATTGAATTCTCCTGTGTTTGTGATGTAAGGATCGCAGTAGTAGTATCTGGATAAAAACAAGTGACTGTTTTGAAACAGTGATTGTTATGTACTACCGAGTTCACGAGGGTCGACCACGATTCAACCTTATATCATAGGGCAAAAGGGTGGTAGTTTTTGCATAGAAACATCGCGCCTGTTTTCTACAACAGGGTTAGGTAGAGATGTTAGAACACATTTTTTCATGACCTATATTTAAGAAAAAGTTCTTGCAATAAACTCAGGGGTGGTCAGATATATCAATCGCTCTATATAAAAACTGCAGGTATTCAGTGGTACCCGGTTAGACAGCAAGCCGACCAAGCAATAGTTGGAATAGGTTCTGTAACTCTCTTCTTCTATACCCAGGTTATGATGATTGCATTAAACCGAGCTCTCTAGAAGAGACAAAAACACTGTCTGCCTCAAAAGAACCTAGAACTCTACGCTTCGGAGTCATTTTTTGGATTACTAGACCAATGAGACATTTTGCAATTTTTTTTTTTTTTTTTGCATTTTGCATTTTTTTTTTCCTACATAGTAAATGTGTAATTGATTAGACTGCATTATGTATACCAAAGTCACTAAAAATAGTGTTAATAGACCCTTTTACGAAGCCGCAAGGCATTTATTCTCCTCGTCATTGCGATAATTTTCTTTGTTCTGGACCATACCTAACCTACGAGTTACGGAGATATTGGAGGTCAAAGTTTAAACTTTTTCACAAGTTTTTTTTAAATGCTAGTTGTAGTGTATGTAGATATCACACTACACGTTGCCTCAAGCGCGCACGTTGCTCGGTTATAAGTACCGGTCCGAGTGGTGGGGAGTCAGTCGTTGTCAGACTGTCGGCCGGTGCGGTGGCGCGTTGGTGAGTCAACTAGTGTTGTTAAAAGTGCATATTTTACATTGGCGACGAGGATAAAACTATGAAATGCAAGTGTAATAATAGTGTTAAAATAACCTAAATAAGGGAGGAATACTAAAGTGCGCGACACTATCAGTTTAGTTCCTTAACTGTACCAAAACAGCTTACCTATTAAGTTCAATCATCATATTTAAATCATGGTGTTAATACAATTACCCAACAAATGTTATAATTCAATTAAGTAACCAAAACATTTTATAAGTAACGGGGCGACACACGGCGACGCACGCAGTCTTATAAAGCTGTCGTACGCTTGAATGTGTTACGACTCATTAGATCGGAACGCAGATGCATTGCCAACAGTTTTTAGAAACGATTAATTTGATTTTTATTAGTATTATGTATCTATGGCTAAACTGACTAATAACGAGGTTTACTGGTTTCCTTTGTGGGGTGCAAATATTCAAAATCACGTTTATAAAACTCACCAGTGATAAAAATATTATGTGTGATGTGTGTACGTGATTCAAAACATAATAAGGCAAGTAAGGTAAGCTGGTGTAATGCCTTCATGTTTCTATTTCTCAAAGAGATAGGAAGAAGTGTTTGATTGGTGGTTATTTTGGATAATTTCAAAACATAATGAAGCAAGTAAGCTGACGTAGTGTCTAGTCATTTATTTGATACAAAGGAAATAACAAAGTTATTTTTAGTTTATTCAGTTTATTATACAGTTATACTGATCATTAAATTGATATTGAACTAACGATTAACTGGTCTAGAGATAACATAAAATACTGATTTTTAAATTGACATCATCATTGTAATGATAATTATGGAAGCAGCATAGGCTGGTAATTTAATTGACACTGTTTGACAATATTCTGGGGAAATGTATCGTAAACAATACATATCTATTTAAATAAATAACATGTTTATGAACATACAGAATTATGCCGTATTTATGCTCATAGAAAAAATAACAAAATATGAGGGCAAGCGGTCATAATAACAAAACAAATTTATTTAGTAGCTAATCACCATCCAAGCAAATACGAATCCAAACTAAAAAGTGAGTGACTGTACTGGATGTGGCAATAGAGGGCAAACATACTAATCAATAATGTGTCCTTTATTATTGTTATATTGGCTGACGTCCGATATGTTATTGGGAGGTTCTTGATTAAGAAGCTGTGACGCTGCCCGACCTGTGGGTCAAGCCCGGGACCAAATACTTAGTTATTTGATTGGTGCTACATTAAATAATAAAACAAAAAGCACATACATTAAATAAACCAATAAGCAGTACAACATTTTACTGGTCATTCAAATGACAGTTGTGATATAACAAAAATAGCAGTAGCACATTCCTACTGGTCATTCAAATGACAGATGTGATTTAACAAAAATAGCAGTAGCACATTCCTACTGGTCATTCAAATGACAGTTGTGAAATAACAGTGATAGCAGTAGAATATATCTACTGGTCAAATTGACAAGTCATCAGAGAATGACAGTGACAGCAGTAAAATATATCTACTGGTCAAATTGACAAGTCATCAGAGAATGACAGTGATATTAGTTGGCTATACCTACAGGGCCTCAAGTCTGCTATTATAATAGTGTCAGAATAGTCGATCACTGATTTCATAATGGTCAAGTACTGTCAAGTGCTATCAAGTGCTGTCAAGTACTATCAAGTGCTGTCAAGTGCTGTCAAGTGCTGTCAAGTACTGTCAAGTGCTGTCAGGTACTGTCAGGTACTGTCAAGTACTGTCAAGTACTGTCAAGTACGGTCAAGTACGGTCAAGTACTGTCTCTATAATGGCGACAGTCCATTAAAAGAAATGTCATAGAATGTTAATCTCATACATATTGACAAGTGTGTAAAAATATATTACAAATAAAGTTTGGCATGAATAAATGTTCGCATTTAGTAGTAAATTTCGAAAACCATCTGCAGTTAGGGTTTTATAATAATGGCAATACGACAATGTTATTAAAACACAATTTTATTACGAGACCATTGACCGACAAATGATCGACCATTGTAAATTTAGCGGATTATGAACTTTAAGCAAAATGACAATGGAATGGATAGGGAATAGAGTAGTGACGAATTTATAAAAATAGCATTCTTGGGCCCCAGGTCATTAAATTGAAAGTAACAGCAGTAGAATATACCTACTGGTCTTTGAATTGATATGTCATCATGTAATGACGGGAATGGCAGTAGAATATACCTACTGGTCATGAAATGACAGATATTTATTTATTAAGAGCGGTGATGGCCTAGCCAGACATATGTCATGGGTTCGAAACCAGGCCGGCATTTCGTGTTATTATTCCACTCATCAACAGTGGATACTCTTTAAATGGTGAAGGAAAACATCGTGAGAAAACCGGCATGTCTTTCGAAGTATTGATTAGTGTTTACTGGTTGTGTATGAGTTGGGTAGTACGAACCTACATGAAATTGGTCCGTGTACCCTGGAACTGATGCTTCGAAAGACATGGGACACTTGCCACGCACTGTTTGCGCGTGGTAAGTCAATAGCATCCATTAAATTGGAAGCAAGGGGAGTCTATTCAATTGCACGTATTGGGCAACGGAAAAATAAGTGAAGTATTGTAAAGTAAGTTATTGTATTGCAAGTATGGTAATATTATACTACAACGGAAACTAACGAAAACGAACTAAGTTTCTGAAAACTAACACGAACGTTGTTGCAAAAAAAAGGTTGAACAACCAAATAAAAATTTTGTAGTTTTTATATCAAGATGAAATGGTAAAAAGGAAACTACGGAAAAAAATTAGTTGATAATAAGGTCATAGTGTTGTAATGGTGTGCTGAAATGGGTACAAGTATCAAACGACTAATATAGAAACGACTAAGATCGGGGATCAAACGGATCTTGGTATATTTACAAACTGAGGACAATGGTTCTTTCTGTTTCGATTCTTTAGGGTCGTGGCGTGTGTTTTTTGAGAACTGGACTATGAAATTAAAATCTATTATTGTAGAACCATGTGACATCTACCAATCCGCACTGGGCCCGCGTGGTGGATTATATAGCCCATTTTCTCTCATAGAGAGGAGGCCTATCCCAGCAGTGGGAACATTAAAAGGCCGATGATGATTGTAGAACCAATGTACCAAAACAAAAGATACACATACCAAAATTAATCAATATAATGTTAAAACATTGATTTTAAACCCACTGCTGGTTCCGGCCAGAGATTGGGCATTAATTTGGTTACCAGCCACAAAACATTGAAAATATGATCAAAGTCAAAAAGTCAAAGAAAAAATTATTTATCTGCAATAAATGTGGTAAGTAAAAAAGATGGTAAAAATAATATGTAATACAATGACACATTTCGCCATAAAATTGGCATGCAAACATTAAAGTATTAGATACTAATTCCAAAATACATTGATAACTAAATGTGTTACGAACCTTAAATTAGATAACTACCACCAGTGTGTTTTAAAGATGAGTTACTAAAAAAAAAAAAAAAAACAAATGAAAACAGAAGGAATGTCACTTTTAAATAAAATACAAACATAACAACTGTATATACCGATGTAAGAGAAATTCTCTCAGTATATCTCACGTTGTAGGAGAATGCTTCTGGATATATGGAATCCTGTATCATGCTGCGTCAAAATCAAACTTTGTTTTTATGGTCTACACTCATCATAATGAACACCTACAAAAAGTTCTTCTGCAAACAATTCGGAGTAATTTTATAAAATCGAAAATATAAAATAGAAAATGAATAATTTGAAACATTGGTTTTGCCTATGACTCGACATATTTGCAGAATACACAGATTATTTATTTATTTCCATTTTAGGAAAACTTACAGCTAAACAGACAGCGAGTAATATCTTAAACAAAATATGGCCAATTACAAGTTTCCACATGTAGTATATAAATAATATGACATGCAAATAAAGACTTATTTATACATATAACACCAAACAGAAGAGTCACTAAATATGAGTACGCTCAAAGAAGGTATTGGTTAAAGTTTTCTTCAATTTAGCGGTACTAGTATTAAAAATGTCAATCTCAGCTTCCTGGCAGGTTGTGTTGTACATACGACTCGCTCTCACCATGTATGAGTTCCGTCTATACGAAGTTATACACGATACCATAATGAAGTAATCTCAACTAAACGGGCGTAAACGTCAGAAGCTCAGAAGTGTGCCTACCGGGATTTAGGGATAAGATCGATAAATCCAAATCTGTAAAGAAAGGAACTCGACTTTGTGTCAATTAGTAATATCAAACCGATTTGGTGTACTGATTTTACTTGTTTGTTACAGTCATTCAACAAAATAATAAGTAAATATAATAATAAGCTAATATCGCTGGAGATGGCACACAGCGCCATTTAGTGCTGCGCTGGGCAGCGAGGCTTGTGTCGTGGATACCAGATAGTTGATATACTACGTAGATACTTTTTGTTTGTAAATACATACTTATTATACTTAAAAACATCCATGAGTCGGAGTCGAGTCGATTTCTCTTACCGGGATTCGAACCATGGACCCTAAGAACATAAGGCAGCCTCACTACCGCTGTGCCATTCGGGTCGTCAAAGAAAAAATAAAGAAAGGAATATGGAAATGGGAAGACGAGGTCATATCATCATACTGACCCAATGGTTAAAGTAGCCCATAAAGTTTACTTCAGTGGAGATGTTCAAATAGTGTAACTAGGTATAGTCTGAGAAGGTAAAGCATTCTTATTAAACCAAAAAAAAAACAAAACGGTTTCTCTAAAATAGTTTATGGGAGATTGATTGTATACGTAAAATATTAAAAGTAATCCAGTATGATTATCTAACAACTTTCTCATCATCACAATCATCTCAGAGTCCACTGCTGGACATATGCCTCTTGCATGGCTCTCCACGAAGCTCTTGATACAGCGATTCTGGTCCAGGTCGGCCCCGCTGTCTTTTTGAGGTCGTCCGACCATCGGGCAGGTGGTCTACCGGCACTTCTACTTCCTGTGCGAGGTCTCCAGTGAAGGGTTCTGTACGACCATCTGTTGTCTCTACGGGATACATGTCCGGCCCATTGCCATTTTAGCCGAGCAACCCGGGTACCTATGTCGGTAACTCGGGTGCGTTGGCGAATGTCCTCATTTTGTATTCTGTCTCTCAAAGAGACGGCAAGCATTGCACGTTCCATTGCCCTCTGCGCTACTTTCAGGCGCTATTCGTCTTTATACAACTTTGATTACGTTTACAATAAATACAATTTGTTGAAAAGGAAGGGATGTAGTGGTTGTGTCAATCAATAGATACAATGCATTGTCTTATGACACGAGTGGAGGGGGTCACTGTCAATCGTCCAGTTCAGTCGTTCAGACTACTAGACACCGTGAGAGGTAGACGTACACGTAAGCCCTTGCTGCGTGTAATATAAGTGTAGTATAATCAACATTATAGTTAGTAAGCAGGTAGTAGTCTTATAAAATAAAATAAACTAAAATAAGGAAGGGATGTAGTGTATGTAGATATCACACTACACGTTGCCTCAAGCGCGCACGTTGCTCGGTTATAAGTACCGGTCCGAGTGGTGGGGAGTCAGTCGTTGTCAGACTGTCGGCCGGTGCGGTGGCGCGTTGGTGAGTCAACTAGTGTTGTTAAAAGTGCATATTTTACACTAGTCTTTAAGGTACTTTACTTTAAATACCTCTATATCCCCTTTACTATTAAATGCGTCCATCAGCACAATGTTTCGAGTGCGTTACATTGAGTTTTACAGTAAAACGTGATTTTTCACCTAATGAAAAAAAAATTCTTCGCCTGCAATAATTTTTGCGTTAAGTTACTTAGTTTGATGTACAGAATGCTTGGTTGACGGCTTCGTGATGAGTCTGTTTACACCCTGTATAAGGGTTTTCACCTGCAAGCCTCTTTTTATTTTTTGTCCGTTTAGTCTTACTTATGTTAATGTTGCTGTGTTAATTTTCAGTTTTAGTTAAATGTTTGTGTTTGTATTAATGCGTTCTATGTTTACCATATTAATATTGTATGCACGTCATGGATTTGCGACGAATAAACATTTTTTCTTTCTTTCTTTCTTTCTTTCCTTTGACATTACAAAGAAGTTTAATCGGTCATTGACTCTAACCCTTTTCTATATCTATGTATTTAGTTAGAACACCCCTAAAGTCCGCGTTGACCTCTTTGCTTTAATGATAATTTGTCTTTGGTCAATAGACTGATGGTTTACTCAGCTTTAATTGAATTTTTCAACTGTACTTGAAATAAAATTAGAAAAAAAACTGCTACGTCAACCACTAGTAATATGTCTTGTTACATATTACTAGTGGTTGACGTAGCGGTTGTTAAGACGATGATGTAGAATGGTAACAGTATAAAAAACAATATACTCAATTCATAAAAAACATGCGGGGCTGCCGATAGAAGTGAAAACTCGTAGCCAATCTCGTACCAGCTACGAGTGCTACGAAGCGTTAGGTGACGGTCACGCGAGTTCCATGATTTGTATTACTCAAAAAGTGCTCAACGCGCCCAAGGAAATTTTTACTTCAAAAACTATCTAGAATTGATCTTTTTTGCAATATTTTTAAACCTAAAATTCTTGATTGAAACGAAATATTTTGAAATCAGTGTTACAATTTATTCATGCAAACGAGATCACTAAGATTATCCAATATCAATTTTCAAGATACACAAAAACTGAAACAAAATTCAATTTCGATAAAATATCGAGATTCCATAGTAGCGTGGAACGATAATTCAGCAATAGGCTTAGAAATTGTGTTTGGCAAACGGACTGGCTTCGGATATCACTGGCTTCATCTTGAGGTCGATACTGCCTCAGGCCACGGGTATAGTTGCTGTGGCAGAACTATGTCATATTGTTTGCATTTTGTGTCAGATCTCCTTGGTTCATTGAATCAGTAAGACGCTACTTTCAAGTTCCGTTAGGGAACTTTCATCATCAGCCTATAATGTTCCCACTGCTGGGACACGGCCTCCTCTCAATGAGAGGGAATGGACTATAATCTACCACGCGGGCCCAGTGCGGATTGGTAGATGTCACATGTCTTCGAATTTTTGCTTCTAGGACATGCCGGTTTCCTCACGATGTTTTCCTTCACCGTTTTGGAGAGCAGCGGTGATGAAATAAATTACACAAAGTAATGCGCCTGTCTGGGTTCGAACCCACGACTTACTGATCGTAAGTCGCGGCCGCCACCACTGGGCCACCGCTGCTCCCCGCTGTTAGGGAACTTTATTGAAACAAAATACATCTAAGGGTTAAAATGTTAATGTTGATGGCTATTTGAGTAGATGAAATCCAAAGAAACAATTGATGGACTTTGTGACTTTGTTATACTCGTAGATAGAAAGAAGGTGACTGATGAGATGCCTAGTAATATAGAGTTTTAATGAATGAACAAGGCTTGGTGCGGCGACCTCAAATAATAAATCAATAATAATAAACAGAACGATAAGTTATGGAATCAGGCGTTACTTTGCGGAAATCCATGACATTAAATGCTATGAAAAATATTTAGTTTTAATACCGCAAGATAAATATCCAGGTCTGAAAGCAGGACACAAGTCCCACCGTCATGCATATGCACATGCACATATGGGCCCACCCTCCCGCCCTCATGCATATGCACACATACAAAACAAGTGAGAAATAATTAGCATGCCATGCAACCAAACCTATACTCGACACGTGTTTCGCCCCTCCACGGGGCATCCTCAGGAGTTGTTGACTCGTCGAGCGTTCGAGCTCGAATGAGCTAGTCGCACCGCTGTCGGCCCTTTATATACCGTTTCAATGACGCTATAATAACGGTCGATACAACGTCACAAAGACATCTGTGCCGAACTACCTGCAATCATACTAAGAAGTGGTGATGGAATTAAATTTGTTTGGTCATTCAACAGTGTATATGCATTATTATTGTTATGTTTTGATATTTCTAACTGTTCCAACACACTCAACCGGAAACCCTTATCGCAAACATGCAAAATGTTATAGGAATTGTTGTCGCTCAAGGAGTGGCCGGTGTCGATTAAATGTTTTGCGAAACGTGATTTATCTGGATGGCCATTCCTGTAAGCGGCAACATGTTCCCTGTACCTAATTTCGAAACCACGGCCTGTCTGGCCTACATAGACCCCGGTGCAATCATTGCACACTAATTTGTAAACTCCGGACTTTTTTGATTTCTCTAATTTATCTTTACCGCTACATAGTTTACGCAAGTTATGATCCGATCGAAAAGCTACGTAAACATTGTGTTTTCTAAGAATATTCGCGATTCTATCTGAAATTGGGCCTATGTAAGTGAGACTTCCGATATTCTTGTTAATTCTTTCGGGAGGACATGCATAAAGTGCTGAGCGTGCCCGGTCATTCTGCTTTTTCTTAATTATATTATCAATAACTTGTTTGGTGTATCCATTTGAAGACGCAATTTGATACAATATTTTGAGTTCTTTGACGTAACTATCTGTGGACAGTGGGAGTGACATTAAACGGTGGACATAGCTGCGGAGGGCTGCTAGTTTATGCTGCGAGTATAGGTTTGGTTGCATGGCATGCTAATTATTTCTCACTTGTTTTGTATGTGTGCATATGCATGAGGGCGGGAGGGTGGGCCCATATGTGCATGTGCATATGCATGACGGTGGGACTTGTGTCCTGCTTTCGGACCTGGATATTTATCTTGCGGTATTAAAACTAAATATTTTTCATAGCATTTAATAAAAATAACGATTGCAGTTTTGTAGAACTATGTCATATTGTTTGCATTTTGTGTCAGATTTTCTTGGTTCATTGAATCAGTAAGACGCTACTTTTAAGTAAGGTAATGTTGATGGCCGTACAAATAGAGGAAGACCAAAGAAACGATGAATGGACTTTGTGAAGTATGATATACTCGTAGGTAGAAAGGACGTGACTGATGAGATACCGAGTAACAGAGAAGTAGTGGAAGAACTAGGCTTGCTAAAATAATTCGTTTATTCGCCATTTTGTGGTGGCGGCCATCTTGTATTTTTAATTTATCATAGTGTATAGTATTCTACTAGTCTAGCCCTTTCATTTGATACCCATACTGAGGGAGTTGTTGAATAAATGTATACCAACTAATTTCAACCAAAAAAAAAACAAAATCAAAATTGGTTCATCCGTTCGGGCGCTACGATGCCAACAGACACACACACACGTCAAACTTATAACAAGTCGTTATGCGTCGGGGGTTAAAAATAACGATTGCAATTTCGACTCAAGTCCGATAGGGCAAAAGTTTCAAACACCTTTAAGAAGAACATATTGGTGCACACGACTTGTGATTATTTAAAAGAAATTTCATTTTAATATTTAAGAAGAAAAAGAAAGTATTCTTTAAGTACTCCTCAAGTCTTATAAGGAACAATAATGTTATACCAAGAAATATATTTTTGTTCACTTATTCCCCTAGAAACAATTTGCCAAACTCGTTATAACTGCCGATACTTAGTCGGCTAACTTTTCCGATTCGCCAAATGGTTTTATTCGAATAATATTGTGCTGTTATTAGAAACGATAAGGCTGGTCCCTTATTGGTTCCAAGATTAGGGTTTTTTTTTCGTTTCTATTAGTAATGGGGTTGGCGGTTGGATCAAGGGTCCGTTTCAGAAGGCAGTAATTCTCGATATGGCCCGCATTGTGAGGAGGTTCTGGTCTTTGCAGCCCTAACCATCGGTAGCTTGGACCCTGCTCCCGACAACGGTGGATCACTATTTTTTTATAATTTTAAAAGTGATTATAAAAATGAATTTATTTGAAAGATGAACAAACATGACTACGATAGAATCCAATAACGAATGTATTTAGGAGTGGCTTTAAAGAACTATCTTGTTATTATCAAACTTGTAATAATAACTTTCAAAATTAATGTAGTACATGGACATGATTAATTTCTAAAAACATAGTTTTCTTGACTCTCTGGTAGACAGGTTTACAATAAAGTATATTTATTTGAAGTTTTTTGAAGTTTTAGCGCAAACTGAACTGCGTGTGGGTAGTTTTTTTGTTTGGCAACCAAATACAAACCACTATAAAATTTGGTTGGCTCGATTAAATCCAGAAGTGTGACTGTCGAACTGTACATACTCTAAAATAAAAACGATATCACTATCAAAGAACGATAGAACTTCGATATATTGCCAGTATTTCTGTCCAGCAATATACTCAAATCGGTCAAGCGTTTAGGTGCCGCGTTACCTATAAAATGTCGCTTCAGACTGTATTTTCTCGACCATTCTACCTTTTAGAAGAACATTTTTGAGAGATTTGGATCTCAAGTAACAGATTGGTAAGTTGAGTTTAAGTAAAGTTAGGGCTTTTATTTCTTTTTAGGGCGCTTTCAATAGATTTATATCTGTCACCGTAAAATTGTTAAACTCGTTAAATCGTAATTTATCCAGCACGATTGTAAACTCTCGAAAGATTGTCAAGCGAACATACTGCTTAAAATTTAACGCGTTATTTTCCGGTAGATTATAATCTATCGAAGTGAAACCGTAAAATTGACACAAAAAAAACACAATTGAAAGCAGTCAAATAAACACATTTTTTTTTCTTTCTTTCTTTGCTTTCAATGGCTTAAAGTGCTTTCCGAGACATGGAGTAACCTATGTACCTATGAGATGGGTGGTGACCCATTCATGGACTGACCTAGGCAAAGGCGGTTTAACCTGAAGATCGACCCAAGCGGCTGTTATTATGTAGCCACGATTATTAGTATGAATAGTAGAAAGTAAACGGTTATTTTTTATCGTACAATATCTTGGGTATACAAAGTAACATCACTGTAATCGTACCCCCTTTTTTTTTTTTTTTTTTTTAGGATGGGAAATCATCAAATGACTTCTCCCACTCTGGACGGAGCGGGCGGGAGTGTCAGACTCTTACTGACTAAAACCCATCCATGTTCCTTCCTCGCCCTTTACGTTCCGGGGCTGCGGTATCTCTTTCGAACAGTCCCGCAACCCCGGCAGGCTTCGGCCCTTGCGGGCCCCTCTCTCTATGCTGACAACTCTTTGAGGCGCGCGTGGAACACGAACGCGCCGTCGACACGGCCTGTCATCGTTAGACGGACGGACAGCTAGCTAGCCCATAGCCAACCGTCCACAGGCCCGCACCGTCCACAGGCCCGCACCGTCC
This sequence comes from Xestia ashworthii, assembly GCA_950022955.1. Taxonomy (NCBI): domain Eukaryota; kingdom Metazoa; phylum Arthropoda; class Insecta; order Lepidoptera; family Noctuidae; genus Xestia; species Xestia ashworthii. The sequence goes on along the minus strand of OX465570.1, from coordinate 10,297,355 downwards.
ACAGGCCCGCTAATCATACCCCCTAAGGATCAAAGATCCGGACTAGAAATTATTTTTGTAGAGATTTATCTTTCGTTGTAAACCTGTCTTGTGAACTTTTGTCGTTTAAAATATTTTTTATAAACATAAATTACTACTGTTTGTATCACCTAATGTCGACTTAAACACACCTGTAGAATCCCAGAATTAAGTATATAACCTTGTATGGATAGTAAATTTTAAAACATCATCATGAAACCTTGCAAAAGAACTATTCTGATTTATAGCCAGAACACAACTGTCTGCCTCGTTCACAAATTACTCTAAACTTATTCATTTAACCAGTAAGTAAATAGTTTAGTTTTCTATTTACCCATCTCAGAATGTAATATTTATTTATTTTCTAATTAAATGAAACACCGTGGCGAACCGCGCCGTCAACGGCACGCGTGCTATTGGTTCGAGGTAAGTATCAGAGATACTTTTTCAAATGTAACAACTTTAATTGTAACCACTTGTAGTAACAATAAATAAATAATACCATTTTCAATTTTAAGTATCTACCAGTAAATACTCTTAAAACAGTACAATGCTGCTTGGTAAAACTCGGTAACCATTATAATAATTTTCCCAGGGGCCTAATTCTGCTATTTTAATAAATTCGTCACTCCAACACGATTCCATTCTCATCCCATTGTCATTTTGCTTAAAGTTCGTAACCTGCTAAATTGACAATGGTCGGTCAATGGTCTCGTAATAAAATTGTGTTTTAATGGCATTGTCGTATTGTCATTATTATAAAACCCTTAGTACAAATGGTTTTCGAAATCTACTACTAAATGCGAACATTTATTCATGCCAGATTTCATGTACGAGATTAATATTCTATGACATTTCTTTCAATGGAGTGTCAGTGGTTGTTCATTGAGAAGTCATAATGGCGCCATTATGATAGTAGAATTATTAACTTGTCAAAATTTGACAGAACTTGATCATTATGAAATCAATGATCGAATACTCTGACACTATTGTAATAGCAGAATCGAGACCCTGATGTCATTTTTCACAAGAATCTCTAGCTCTATTACAATAAAACCTTAACGTTTTTCGTGACCTACTTCAAATACAACATGAAACATTTTCGTGATTTGAAACTAAAACACGAAAATTATAATATTGTTTTCTCAGAAAGCGGGTGCTATTTTTTCTTTTATAAGCGATAGTTGGCAAAACTTATCGTATTACATTTGAACGCGCCCGTTAAGTGAAAAATTCGCATGACTGGTCGGAATATTTATTATACTGACAGTATTTGGTATAAAACATTGGATTTTCAGTTGTTAGTTTTGAATTTAGGGCTAAAATAAATTAAAAAATAGTGAATATGGTCCAGAAAACATTATAAATCACCAAATATAGAATTTTTGTCATGATTTAGCCAAAACTGTACCCGTTAAAAAAATCCACGGTATTATTTGGTTGATTTATTTCACAGTTGCACGAAAGTATGATCAAATCCTGTTCTTTTCTCTGGTTTCTCTGTTCCTCGATCACTATAACCTGAATCTCTCTCTTAAAATTCGAGTGAATCCGTTTCTTATAAAGCGTGCCCCACCCTTTTTTTTTTTTTTTTTTTTATCGCTGGGAAAAAATGCATTACGCATACCCTCTCATCGGGGGATGAGAGGGGTATGTGGGACTCCCCGGGTCTGACCCCCACCCTAGGCCAACTCGTCGCTTCCCATCAGGTGATTTTCTGCCAAACGCATACCAAATAAACGTTGAAAAAAATGTGTCAAGTGGAATTAATTAAAGTACAAAATTCTGACATTTAGAAAGACTACATACGTTAACACACCTACTTAGCTTACATAACTTCTCCGATGTTTCACACAAATGATAAATTACCTATCGCAAATAAGAATAAAATATATTATTTCCATTTTTCGTGAAAATTCAGACACATTTTTGAATACCGAATAGTTTCTGCAGAAATTCGGCCAGGAACATTCAGCGGCAGCTTGATTCCCTAAAGACGTGAAACATCGGGTACTCTTTTAAAAAACATAAAAGTATTTTGTGAATTAGTGCGCGTCGATTCGTGAGGAGACTCAGAGAGTTCCTGCGCTTGGGGAAATCATATTTATGTCCGTTACGTTCAACAACAGATATTTTGACTGTTGGAAAGTTCTAGAAGACTACCATCATCTGCCTAGCCTTTTCCCAACTGTATTTGGGCTCACAGTATAATATATCTAGATGAAACACCACTGGATGAACACAGTTGCTGGGTAATATGATACACATTTGGTGCTGCACCTCTGCCTAACCTGTCGTTATAACACAGGCGTCGTGATGATACCTCTTTGTAAGACTGATAAACTAACAGCATTTCAGAATTGCTGGTAGGTCAGAATGATTTATTATTTCAGTGTATACCGAATTGAAGCAAGTAATTGTATATATTTTGCAAAATACAATCATTTAAATTAAAATATAGTTAAACGGTCGAATAAAGCGATAAAATATTAGACTAAGAGCATACAGATTCCGAATATCTATAGCTGACGATCAAACTGGACATACTCGAATATAACCGTCGGATTCCAGACATATTTGGCAAAAGAATGCGAGCTGCTTTCCAGAGCAATAATTGCGTTCGTGCGCAGTCGGTTATCTCCGCCAGCGTTCGTGTCTGGCTTAACAAAGTTATTGCAGTTCGCATTGCAATGTGAAACATATCTGTTTCCTGTCAAGTGTTTTCGATTCATTTGTTTTCTTTTTTATGAAATAAATAATGGCAGGGTAATTCAACGTTGTCGGTAAATAAAAAAAAATAATGGCAGGGTAATAAATTCGTTATTTTTCGTAACCTTCTGGATGCCGAACATGTGCTAATATGAATTACATACAATAATTTACATCCAAACTAATATTATAAATGCGAAAGTAACTCTGTCTGTCTGTCTGTCTGTCTTTCTGTCCGTCTGTCTGTCTGTCTTTGCTTCACGCCTAAACTACTGAACCGATTTGTGTGAAATTTGGTACAGACATAGTTTGGAACTTGAGGAAGGACATAGGATAGTTTTTATTACAAAAAATAAAATAAAATTTATTCCGGACATACAGCGCCATCTATTGGTCAAGAGTCGGCATCAATTCAGTACTGAAAATTCATCGGAAATATGTAAATAAATAGTAAAAAGGTATGAAAAATATAATATAATACAACTTTTAGTCCAAAGAAAATGCTCTAACGGAGTATAGATAATTGTGATCGCGCAATGGTGTCGATCGTTACACGAGTTCGGTTCATGTTATTGTTTTAATTCATCGGTAAAAAGTAAATAAATAGTAAAAAGGTATGAAAAAAATAATATCAATATAATAAAACTATAGTACAAAGAAAATGCCCGAACGGAGTATAGATAAATAATCCGAGTTGTCACTATGCTCGATAGATGGCGTTGGGATCGAAATAGATCGCGCTATGATTTCGTTACACGCATTTGGTTGGGTATCGGCCGAGCGCTTCGGTACTGTCGTGGAATTGTGGATTAATCGTTTCGTAAATATAAAATTGGCTCCGTTGTATTAGTAGATTGAAAGGTTTATTTGTTGGGTTGTCTGGTTGTTGTATAATGTAAGTTTAGTTTGATCTCGATTATTAGTAGATGTCACCGTAAAATTGTCAAATACGTTATAAGTATTGTAATATCTCTAGCGATATTGTAAAATCTCGAAATATTGTCAAATGAACATACTGCTTACAACAAAACGCATTATTTTTCGTGAAATGCATGCGATGGTAGTCAACTCACGCGGTGTGGAGGGAAGGAGGGGTCCCCCTTGCCCAGTGGTACAACTCTCATGAAAAGATATTGTACCATTCCTGAGAAATACCGATTATTATAACCTAACCTTAAAACACTTTATATTCCCCTAAAAAGCGTAGTCGACGGAGCCCCTATTTCCGAGTGCAGGGTTTAAAGGAACCTAACTAACCTAACGGGGGGGTGCCCCAAGTCCCGAATATGGGGGAAGGGATACTTCCGTATGTTCAGTTGACAATAATTCGAAATTACACAATATCGCTAGAGATATTACAATAAATAACGTATTTGACAATTTTACGGTGACATAGATACTAAAATTGTATGTCTAAATTCGTTTTAATTTTTAAATTAATTATATCGTTCCTTTTGAATTATTTAGTTTTAAGCTTGGTTATTAAGAGAATAGGTTGTAATATAATTTCTTTTAAATTGTTATCAAGTTCGTAATTCGTATTTTTTTTAAATTCTTTTGTTTTCAGTTAGTTTTCAATTTAAGTTCGGAAAGATTGTAATATTTCTTTATTTTAAGTTCTTTTTTAAACTACTCAAAAAATAAAAATAGTGTCTATCCGGATTTACGCGCTAATATCGAAAATCGGTAATGGTTATGCGAAAGGGCGATATTGGCGCCAACAAATGAAATAGTAGGCCGGATAAATGACCAAATTATGTCTGACGTAGAGGGAGATGTCATCGAGTATCTATCAGTAGATCTATAACGTCGTGGATACCGAGCAAGTGACATCTTACCCAACAGAGTTTCTCAACTCCTTAGAGTTATCAGGAGTGCCTTCTCACAAGTTGAGGCTGAAATTTGGAGTTCCTGTGATACTGATGAGAAACCTAGATCCACCAAGGCTATTTAACGGCACACAGTTACAAGTAACCTATTTAGGACGGAATGTCATTAAAGCCGTTATTATGACTGGAATGGCAAAAGGCGAAACTGTAATTATTCCCCGCATTCCCATCATTACAACTGATTTGCCATTCCAATTCAAAAGAGTTCAGTTTCCGCTGAAAACTGCGTTTGCAATGACCATAAATAAAGCCCAGGGGCAAACGCTTAAAGTTGCGGGGGTACATCTTGAAAAAGACTGTTTCTCCCATGGACAACTCTACGTTGCGTGCTCAAGAGTGTCAAAACCACAAGACCAGATTTTTGCAAAGGATGGCAAAACTAAAAACGTGGTATACAGAAATGTCTTGGTGTAAGAAACTTTAATAATCTTTAAAGCCTAAAATAATAGAAAATTTGTAAAGGGAGAAACAGTATTTTTTTCTGAAATGGCAAATCAAAATAATATTTTGAAAATAAGGGAAAAATAACATTTTCGCCTTTTTCGATCGGCAATAACGGCTTTAATGCCCTAAGTGAGTATACATATCTTCAATTCAAACGCAGAGCTCATTATGTTGATTTTTGAAGAGTTCCCTAGAATATCTTCCACATTTCATTTTTGAAGAGATCCCGCGAGATCGGGAACTATGTGGGTAAAACCAAAAATCTGCCGGAAGTCACTATTCCACGCGAACGAAGTCGCGGGCAAAAGCTAGTTGTACAATAATTCATCCATGATTGTAAAGGCTGTTATTTGATTGGCAGGTAATCTTTTTTAAATTATTTTTTACCTTGTAACATTTAATTAACTACGTTGATAATCACCGAATAAGACACTTTGTCAGTAAAACTGAAGTATTTTGAGTTATGAGTATGACTGTAGTTGTATACTTGGCAACCCATAATCTGATCACACTTGGATGGGTTGGTTTGGGGTGCCACAATACGAGTTGCGGCTGAGTACACTCCGATCGTGTCAACGCGGCTTAATGGTCTCTAAGAGGCTGAAAAGGCCAACTTGATATTATTAAAGATTTTTTTCATTTTTTCTTGATCATGACATTAATTTGGATTTGATGTGAGATACTATTTATGTTGTTACATTTTAATTGTGTTGCTTGAATAATGTTTTTTTGTCTATTTTATTATTTTGTTAAGTATTTCAAACACAATGTAAATTGTTTGTGAATAAATTGAATTGATATGAGTTTTTAGACTGACATGGTCACTAACACAAACATTAGAATTAAAAACGGGATATTCAAACAATAAACATGGTAAATATCCCGTTTTTAATTCTAAATTGAATTGAATTGAGTTTTTTCAGAGAAATGATTTGTTCCAGCACATTAAAAACAAAAACATCATCACCAATCAAGACCGTGGACGGACTCGATACTTATTTGGACGAAATCGGCTCAGTAGAAAGTAATTCCAAGAGTGGTCTTAAAATCATCATTAAACGGTTCTATGTCTTTATTTTTTTGACGTACGGGTCTGCAATTAAAAACATGAAGTCAATATATTCATACCTATACCGCTAACGAGTCATATTTCACAAATAATTTACACTTTTTTATTTATTAGTATCTTCTAAAACCCAGTAATATATAGTGGTCTGTCGTTTACTTCTATTCAAATATTCAGTGTGCGCGCATTTTGGTGTTAACAGCGTCTTAACTAATGTAGATAATTGGCCTTAGGACGTGTTCGGTACTTTTGTATATGTACGCACAAATACTACGTATTTTCTTTTTATTCTTCTTAAATCAATTAATACTTAATCGACTAGCATATTCCAAACGGGACATGCCTAAAACGGAACGCTTTTGAAAGCGCGCAACACTGAACGCTGAGGTGTTGCGTTAACTCTCGTCTCAACGGTCACAAATTGAGAACACGCGTTTGCTAATAGCTCGCTCCGGTAGCTTGAGCCTATAAAACCAACCATCACGAGTTATCAAGAGTTCAGCATAAATAGCAGACGTCTACCGACGCCAGCCTATGCGTTTGCTACGTTCATCATCGAAGGACAGGGGCCCCTGAGGAAGTTCGCTTCGTCATACCAGGTCAGTCCCAAACTTACGGTCTATGCTAGCCAAATATCTCCATTTACTCCACATAATTGTCTTTCGAGCCGGATAGCACTATCTGGTATCGATTTATACGTATTATTTGTGCTGTACAATAGCAATTTCAAGTAAATCATTTGTCTTTGTTCGTAAGTTGCGAGAACCTACCTCCGCTTATAATTATAAATATCGAGTTTTCGACAACGTCGTGCGATATTTCTCAAAAATACCTTTACGTACAGTTAGATCTCAATGAGATCATTCTAATTATATATGGTTTTATATGCTTTTGAGCATTCTAGGCGAAATTACATTAGTCTATAATTTTCCGGAACCGGGCGGTAGTTGCCCACCACCACTTGCCTAGTACTAATAGGTCTAAATAATCTAAATATAGTTTGTTGCAACTGATGTCTTTATTCTGTACAACGTACATTACATTTAGTATTTACGTACATAAGTGTAATTTAAGGTTCAGGTATAACATACCGGAAAACCAAATTATCGGTTGCTGTCATAATTGCAGTATCGAATAAACTGTCGCTCGTATTGCGTACGGCACAGTGTTCAAATTTCTTTAGCTCGGGTTCTACCGACGGGAAATATTATCTTTGTCTTTAACATTACATGTTAAATTACCTACAACTTACTTTTAACTTGCAACAAATTATATAACACTTTTATTACCACTAACATTCTGCTAGTACCTAGCAATTTTAGAGATCTTAAATTACGTATAAACTAGACAGATACATAAATTGTTTATTGTATTTATCTATTTTTATTTATTGTATGTATTCACAAGTTTAATCATCTTTTATCTCGTGATAACATTGGTATTCTCCACACTATTTCTTTCGAAATAACTCAATTTCTTACAAAGTGTCCGCTATGGAGATGGAACAATTAACATTTGAACGTGATTTAGCGATTAACAATATTCAAAAAATTGTAGACTGTTCGAATAATGTAGCCGAATTTCGAGTTCGAGTTAAAGAGTTAGCCTCAATCAAAAAATCATTTTTCCAAGTTCAAGCGAAAATTGAAAAGTTATCAGCAAAGAATGATTCATTTAGCCGCGATGATAATTTAGCCGTGAGAAATCAATTCGATTCTTTGTACTTTAAGGTTCAAGTCGCCTTAGACACGTTGAAGGAGGAGCGTAAACAAAGCATTACGTCCGTCTGCGGCGGATTTACTGGGGTGTCACATGCGAGCTGCTGCACTCAACAATCAACACAATCACATATTCGTTTACCGCGCTTATCGCTTCAAACATTCACAGGTGTTTTAACTGAATGGAATGCTTTCTACGATTTATTTAAATCACTTGTACATGACAACGTTACCTTAACAAATGTCGAACGCTTCCGATATTTGTTATTATTTTTAAAAGATGAACCGTATAATCTTATCAAATCTATTTCTGTTACGGATTCTAATTACGAAAATGCCTTACAGGTATTAATTTCACGTTATGAAAACAAACGAATTATTTCAACAAAACATTTTGACAACATTTTTGACTGTGAGTCGGTTAACGAGAAAAATGTTGAATCAAGTTTACGTAATTTGATGAATTGTTATCACGAGAATATTACTGCTTTGAAATCATTAGGTTTACCAGTTGACGACTGGAATTTCGTACTATTAAATATTTTGCTACGCAAAATTACACCTAATATTCGTAGGCGTTTTGAATTGTCATTAAAAACTTCATGTGAAATTCCTGAAGTGACTGAATTACTCGATTTCCTCGATAAGGAATTAGCGGCTTATGAAGTGATGACCGCATCTGCGCGTACTGCAAGTACATCCATGGGGCCTGCGCAGCGCGCGGCGCCCGCCCTCGCTGCTGCTGGCGGAGCGGCCGGCTCGGCCCGGTCAGCCGCGGTGACGTCATCGCGCCATGCTATGGCGGGAAAGCGTGCAATGTTGCTTACTCGCGCGAACTCTGATGTGCAATCTAATGCACCTCGAAATACTAACCCTTCGTTAGCGCGTAACTCGCGTGCTATGAGCGTACATGCAACAACTGCGACGGATGACTCTAATAAAATTAAATGCGCGTATTGTAAGGACAATTCACATCCTTTATATAAATGTGAGAAGTTCAATACGCTCGATTTAAAGGAACGAAAACATTTCGTAGAACAAAATAAACTTTGTACCAATTGTTTATTTTCTGGTCATGAACAAAAGGACTGCAAGTCGCGCCATACTTGCCGCGTCTGCACTCAAAGGCACCATTCTTTACTACACAATGATGTGCCTACTCCAAATGTCTTGTTGACTACGGAGTCTTCTTCTTCCCCTGAGTTGCGCTCAGTAGCGGAAACCTTCACTCCTCCTCCATTGCATGGGGCTACGGAGCATCCTTCTAGTAAGAACTGTACAGTCTTACTCACGACTGCGCTTGTAAATGTACGACCCTTGAACCAAGGGCCTTACACGCCGCGGTCGGTTCGCACCCTTGTGGATCAAGGTGCGCAGACCACGCTCATTTCTGAGTCGTGCGTCCAACGTCTCGGCCTGCCGCGGTACTCCGCGCAGGCGGGCACCACTCTCACCGGTATTGGTGGCGAAGTCCACCCACGCGGTTACGTGTTGTGCGAGGTCACACCTCACAACAAACCCGAACCGAAGCTTCAAATCGAAGCTTTTATCCTACCTAACCTGACAAGCTACACTGCTAATATTCCTAAATCAATTGGGAATATTCAGAAGTTTCAACACCTACAAAATCTTGATCTAGCTGACCCAGAATTGCGCTCAACGCGGCCTGTTGAACTGCTACTGGGATCTGACTATCTGGATAGCATACTGCTACTGGATAATATCAAGGGTCCACCGGGCACGCCCGTGGCCATCAACAGCATTTTTGGTTATCTGATAGGTGGTAGAATTTCATATGAAAGTATGAAACGACTAAGTGTCAACTCGAATACTTGCCAACTTGACATGAAACTTCAAAGGTTCTGGGAGTTGGAATCCATACTAGAACATCCACATCTTACAAAAGATGAATTACGCTGTGAGTCGATCTTCGTCGATACTCACACACGAGATGCAAATGGGAAATATATAGTTTCTCTACCCTTTAAGGAGAATGCTCCACCCTTGGGCGATTCTCGTGCTATAGCTCTCTCGCGTTTGACTAAACTAGAGGCACGCCTGTCTCGCGACCCTGCCTTACGAGAGAATTATAACAAAGGTATCCAAGAATATTTAGACTTGGGACATATGGAGCCAGTGACGGACTCTGCGAGTCCGGGCACTCCCCCCTACTATCTACCCCACCACGTTGTGGTAAAGAGTTCCGCATCCACTACGAAGTATCGTATTGTGTACGACGCTTCATGCAAGACTACATCAGGTCGCTCTCTAAACGATAATCTCCTCACTGGTCAGAAATTGCATCAAGACATTTCTGAAATCTTACTGAAGTACAGACTTCATAAAATAGTCTTTACGGCTGATCACAAGATGATGTATCGCTACATCGGTCTTTGTAAAGAACACCGGGACTTCCATCGGATTCTTTGGAGATTCTCTCCCCATGATCCCGTAAAGGAATATCGTATGTGCTCTGTCACATTCGGCGTCGCTTCCGCACCTTTCCTAGCTTTGCGAACACTTCGTCAATTAGCAATTGATGAAGCTGCTAACTTCCCACTTGCCTCGCAAGTACTTCTTAACGAAGTCTTCGTTGATGATGTCGTTACTGGAGTTGATACGGTTGAAGATGCTATCACTCTTCAGCATCAGCTAACCTCCATTTGTAAAGCAGGAACCTTCGAACTCCGCAAATGGACCAGTAATAGTTCCGAATTTTTATCGCACTTAAACAATGATGCTTCCCATCATGATGACGCTCTTATTTTGTCAGCACTTGACACTGACACTTCTGTCAAGGTCTTGGGGCTCAAGTGGAACCCTAAATCTGACGTCTTTTCCTATCAAACGAATGGAGTGGCTAGCTCACGCAAATGTACGAAGCGCACAATGTTGGCAGAAATCGCAAAGATTTACGATCCCCTCGGATTCCTAAGTCCAGTGACAGTATTCGTGAAGCATTTAATCCAACTTCTATGGGTATCTGGCTCTGGTTGGGATGCTGCCCCTCCGCAGGGTATCTGTGACTTGTGGTTTCGGTTCATCGACGAACTACCGTTACTACAAGACATCGCGTTACCTCGTCATGTGCTTCCTAGCACACACCAAGTGTCACTTCATGGCTTTTCAGACGCATCTGAAAAGGCGTATGCCGCCTGCGTCTACATTCGCGTGATTGATTCGAACGGTGCCATCAGCACACACCTTCTCATAGGCAAAACAAAAATTGCACCTTTGAAACGGCTCACCATCCCGAGATTGGAGCTGTGCGGTGCTCATCTATTGTCAAAATTGATAAAAAAGGTCCTCGCTGCTTACAGCAGTAGATTGTGTTTCAGCCAAGTCTACGCTTGGTCTGATTCCACCATAACTCTTGCCTGGTTGCGTTCGTCTCCAGACAAGTGGCGGACATACGTGTCTAACCGCATAGCGGATACAACAAGCAACGTGCCTGCCTCGCAGTGGCACCACGTTCGATCCGCAGACAACCCCGCAGACCCCGCGTCTCGCGGTTTTCTCCCATCTCAATTGAACCATCAACTATGGTTCACGGGACCTGGTTGGCTCAGTAAAAACGAGTCTGAGTGGCCTACGACTAACGTCGTATGTCACACCGACGAAGAACGTCGCAATCACGTTCTTCTCACACAAACCAATGAACCTAATAGCTTAGAGTTCATTGAGCGATTCTCATCGCTTCCAAGGATGCTACGCGTCATTTCGTATATGATACGATTCATAAACAAATGTCGTAAAGCCAATAGCCCTACTACTAAACATGTCACAGTCCCTGAGACAAAACAAGCTCTCAGTCGAATAATATCACGTGTCCAAAGTGAATGCTTTTCTGAAGACATCTCGCGTCTCAAGGACGACGATAGATGTACAAAACGTCTTCAGAAACTAAAACCTTTCTTGGACGATGCCGGACTCCTCAGGGTCGGCGGCAGAATAAATCGGGCCAACGTACCGTATGATGCCAAGCATCAGATTCTGTTACCCAAGAAACACCATTTCACTAATCTTCTCATTGATGTCTATCATAAAACACATTTACATGTGGGACCTCAAACTTTGCAGTTTGCCCTCGCACAGACCTACTGGATCCTGTGTGCTCGCGATGCTGTGCGTATGCGTACACGACGCTGCGTATCGTGTGTTCGTGCACGACCTGTCGCGCCACAGCCATCAATGGCTCAATTACCTACTACCAGAGTTCGATCACTTCGTCCCTTCTTAAATACGTCCGTTGACTTTGCGGGACACTTCTTTCTTAAATCGAGTAAACTTCGTAACGCGAAAATTTACAAATCATACGTATGCGTGTTCGTTTGCCAATCAACGAAAGCAATCCATTTGGAATTAGTTCCCGATCTCTCAACCGAATCTTTTCTGAACGCATTGCGTAGGTTCATATCCCGACGCGGGTATTGCAAAACAATCCGTTCCGATTGCGGACGGAATTTTGTAGGTTGTGACAGGTATCTTTCCGAACTTTACACTTTTCTGCGAAACGAGTCAAATCAGACTGCTATAAACAACCAGCTGACAAACATGCAAATCACCTGGCAGTTTAATCCTCCGTATGCTCCGCATTTTGCTGGTCTCGTCGAACGAGCCGTAGGTAGTCTGAAACGACACTTACATCGTGTCATAGGTACACTAAAACTAACTCAGGACGAATTCAATACTTTGATCTGTCAAATTGAAGCGGTCTGTAACTCAAGACCTCTCTGTCAACTTAGTAATGATCCTACTGATCCATTACCCCTTACTCCTGGACATTTCCTCATCGGGGAACCATTAACGTCTTTACCTGAATTTAACTTGTCTAACGACAATCCGCACCGCCTCGTTAGATGGCAGGTTATTCAACAAGCTGTTCAACATTTTTGGAAACGCTGGAGCGTAGAATATTTACACCAGCTACAACCAAGAGGTAAATGGTTCCACGACACTACTAACACACCCCTTCGGGAGGGTTCTGTAGTCGTGTTGATAGACAACACACTGCCACCACTGCAATGGCGTCTCGCGCGCGTGCATCAGCTGCATCCCGGCGCCGACGGTAATACCAGAGTCGTAACTGTACGCATTGGTAATACTCTTACTAAGCGACCTGTAGTTAAGGTCTGCCCATTGCCTGTAGAATAGGCATCTCTTAGATAATAGCATTACATGTCTCTAGTCCTAAGTTACTATAGCATTCTGTATGATAGTTCTTAGATAAAATAAGCATTATTTTATGGCCGGCGGCATGTTCGGTACTTTTGTATATGTACGCACAAATACTACGTATTTTCTTTTTATTCTTCTTAAATCAATTAATACTTAATCGACTAGCATATTCCAAACGGGACATGCCTAAAACGGAACGCTTTTGAAAGCGCGCAACACTGAACGCTGAGGTGTTGCGTTAACTCTCGTCTCAACGGTCACAAATTGAGAACACGCGTTTGCTAATAGCTCGCTCCGGTAGCTTGAGCCTATAAAACCAACCATCACGAGTTATCAAGAGTTCAGCATAAATAGCAGACGTCTACCGACGCCAGCCTATGCGTTTGCTACGTTCATCATCGAAGGACAGGGGCCCCTGAGGAAGTTCGCTTCGTCATACCAGGTCAGTCCCAAACTTACGGTCTATGCTAGCCAAATATCTCCATTTACTCCACAGGACGTTTTTACGTTAGACGATTAAACGATCACATCAACTAACCGTCAAAAATACATTAAAAACATAACAACAAAGAAATCTCAAGCAACATTAAGCCTAAGCATGAAAACATTTACTAACGAACAACGTCTTAACCTTAATTAACGTTTGAAGTAGGCAATTAAAGGTTAAAAAGGTGATTTTCAGATTCCAAATTGCTTGTAGAAAATACGTTTCGAAAACATTTCGGCTTAATTACGAACATTAGCGGAGAATGTAATCATTAGTGGCTATCTTTGGACTAAGATTTCAATGTGGCGTCATATTTGTGTCTTTAGTTCTCAATCTATATTTTAATAGGCATGAAGAAAGTTTAAAAAAATGGAAATCTATTTAGTCCGTCAGTTAGAGTAGTGGAAAATAAACGACACGTATTTTTTCTTTTTGGAAATCAATGAATATTGACAAAGATAAAACGCTTCAAAACTCGCAGGGGGACATGATGTCAGAACATAAAAATTATACCTAGACGCGACGTATTGAGAATTTTAAAAGCGCCGTATCTTCGTCAATTTAGGTTTACGTAACAAAAGAAAAAATACGGGTCAAATATTTTTTAATAATCTAACTGACGTACTAATTAGTTTTTATTTGTCGTTTACCGTATTGACGGTGTTGGAATGATTTAGCAAGCCTTAAAAAAGAGATTGTCATTCAGGTATAGATTTATAAGGATCTTTTTATAGGTAGTGCAAGCTCCTTCCCCCTTCTTGGAGGGGTGGCGGGAGGGGTCCCGTCTGGGCTGATTATGCTATGTTATTCTTCTTTGAAGATTTTTTCGCGAGATAAAGATTCTTTTGCCAGTTATGTTAAAGTCCCATGTTATAGGGATGAGTTTTTTTCCGTCAACCGGGAACGAATAACAATAACAATTTTCCGAAACCAGAACAAACCCAGGACATCATTCACAGGAGTCGCGCTTGTGCGACTACTAGACCAGCGAGGCAGTCAATGAATGAAGTAAATGAAATGAAAGGATATTATATTTATTTGGTTTTATTCGTTTTTTATTTGATTTAGACTGTTGTACAACTGGCTCCCTTCCCGATTCTTTCCGCGAACTCTTTTCCTAAAACATAGAAAAAAAAGGAATATTTAAGAACACTTCAAGACGTGTTTTTTTTACAAAGTTGATGAGAATAAACGGACCTAAACAAACTCAAGAGGTCCAAGTCTCTTTTAAATGTCAGATAGTGTTAAGGTCAAATCATGTGACCATGCAGGTCCTCGTCTGAGAAGGTCTTGTGACACAGAACCAAATAGATTTGAGTAGACCTGGCCAGCCAGTGCAAACATGACAAGTCTGTGAAAACTGGTAGCTCAACTCAGAACTTAACGAGCTCATCTCGAAAGCAGCTAGTAAGACTGCAACTAGAAAGAACCCACTAAAGAAAATGAAAAGAAGTGTTGGTTCTTCAATAGATTATTATCATATTCAACCAAGCATAAAAAATGCTTATTCTGTAAACTAAGTAACTTCTAAATAACAATAATCATCAATTTTATTAATCTTCTGTCTTATTTTGATGTCTAGTATAAACTTAAAACCGAATTAGTTAATAGAACTTGTCTTGTTTTCTATCTATCGGACCGCAGTTAGATTTATCGGCTATGTTCAATAATGGAACACCTGGGTGTGATAAATTATAGTTAAACAATAATTAATATTAGTTAAGCTGACCTTTGATAAGGGTTAAATACGAATAAACTGAATGTTGGATGTGAATCTACGATTTAACACCAGGCTAGATTTCGTGAAATCGCCAAGCGGTTAGTCGACTCATCTTCACGTGACTGGCGTTTTTTTAACGTGGCAATGCTGCCAGCTTTCTGGGCACTTCTTCTAGTGCCATCGATGTGGACGATTTTTTGGACGCTCTGTATTTCTTTCCCCATTTTGATACTTTTTTTTATTTTTTTTTAGGATGGGAAATCATCAAATGACTTCTCCCACTCTGGGCGGAGCGGGAGGGAGTGTAAGACTTTTACTGACTAAAACCCATCCATGTTCCTTCCTCGCCCTTTATGTTCCGGGGCCGCGGTATCTCTTTCGAATAGTCCCGCAACCCCGGCAGGCTTCGGCCCTTGCGGGCCCTTTTCTTATGCTGACATCTCTTTGAGGCGCGCGTGGAACACGAACACGCCGTCGACACGGCCTGTCGTCTTTAGACGGACGGACGGCTAGCTAGCCCATAGCCAACCGTCCACAGGCCCGCGTCTACGGTGGCCGGTAGCCACCACGTGGCCCCCGACGCCCGGTGCGTCTCCCGCGGCGGCCGGGTAGAGAGGATCTCTCCCTCTCTCGTTCCGCCACCTCCTTCGCTAGCAATGTGACCAAACCCTGAATCGCAAAAAATAAATCAGCAGTTCCAAACATTTTGTCGAGTTAGTGCGAACAAATTATAGGAAACAGCAGATTTTTTTTCACGATTCAGGGGTCATTGGTCCAATGGTAAAAGTTATTTTTAATGATGAGTACAATGACCGGTTGAAGTTTATGGATATCGTCCGGAAACACGGTGCATAGAAAAATGCGACAATTTCCAGTTATACTTGTACGCCTACCGCTTCCGCCATATTTCTTCAATCAATGTTCCCAAATTACTTATTTTTACACAGAATTACACCCAACGAACAAAGGATGAAGCATGCCTGACAATAATAATGGCGTGGGATAGAATGATAAAAGACTTTGGGTGATCAAACGTGATCAGTAAAGGGGGAAGAAAATTGGTGTTAACTCAAGTATAAAGAGAAAAATTGCGCTTTAAGGGAAGGTAAATTGCTATGTGATCAGGTTTGGCTTGTACCATGTACTTACGTTCTCTTTGGAATGATTTAAAAACTCTTAAGGGTCAAACTTAAGTGATTAATGAAACGTAGTCGCGACGGTACGTTTCAATTTAAAGTGTGTTCGAATCAAAAATAAAATAATAAGATGGTTGCCATTTGAGGAGTATGCGGTTAATAATATTTGTATACATGTACAAATTTGTCGATAAAAATCAGCTCAGTCACCGTCAAATCTGTGATCGGTGACCGATCATTGTAACCAAACACATTCTTTAATCATGGTATTTAAAAATAAAGAAGCTATGTTACAATGCAAGCTAAACATTTGCATCCTTAAACTTCAAACCAAACAACTCTCAGAACTATAACGTAACGATATTATGTAACTCCCTCTGTCTTCACTACATATTATAAAACAAAGTTCCCCACCGCGTCTGTCTGTCCCTACGTATGCTTAGATCTTTAAAACTTAACTAAACATATTTTAAGCTAGGTGTTGTCACAACTCCCTGAATGTGGGTATCAATTAATGAAAGGGCCAACACCAAAAACCGGGAATATCTTGAAATTATAACTCTTTGGGACGGGGATTGTTTAAATTGTAGCTTGTGTAAATTATAAGTAAGATAGTATAGATAGGTACGATGGGTGGTGCTAACGGGCCTTCTTAACTTTTTTAAGTATTTTTTAAAACCTGTAACAGAGAACTGACTTACTTAGGAAAGGGAATTATAAGGTAAGATAAGATATTTATTTTGCAAATATGATTAAGTATTAATATCATAAACTTACAAGATTATCTTTTTTAAACTTTCACGATCAGAACACATTATAAAACTTATGCAAACGCGAAGTGTACTCGTCAAGTGAAATCGTCTCAATATGCGGACACTGTTAGTGTAGTGTGCTATCCTAGTGTGAACCAGCCCTAACCTAACATTTATGAAGATCAAGTGAGGGTAGTTCAATAAACGCCTTCGCTTTACTGTGGCGGTACCTCCAATACTTCAGTCTTCCCGCAACCACGGCTGGTGCAATCCAATCGAAACTTCGGGCTTAAATTAAAGGTAAAGTTCGCGATGAATACCCGTTTGCATAGTTTTACAAGATTATTATTACACTAGCGGACGTCCCGCGGTTTCACCCGCATAGTTCCCGTTCCCGTGGGAGTACGGGGATAAAATATATCCTATGTTACTCGTGGATAATGTAGCTTTCGAATGGTGAAAGAATTTTTAAAAACGGTCCAGTAGTTTTTAAGCCTATTCATTACAACCAAACAAACAAACAAACAAAGTTTTCCTCTTTATAATATTATTATATATTATATTATCCTCTTTATAATATTAGTGTAGATTAAATAAATATCACATTTATCTTTCGATAGCCATGTTCTGACCGGAATCAGACATTTTCTGTTTACACAGTAGCATTAAGCTTTTGTGTAACGAGAAATACATAAGTTATCATGCTGTTCTTCTCTGGCACTGGTAGCAAAACAGGAATAAGCAGCTTATGTTTCCAAAGCAAAGGTTGGTACAATTCCTGATGTAATTGGTTTCGTGAAAACTGCAGGAAACATCGATGGTAAACTAATAAAACGCATTTTTTTTGTCTGTCTGTTCGTTGCGGCTAATCTCTGAAACGGCTTCACCGATTTTGACGAGACTTTTACTGACATTTTGCTGATTTTATAATGAATAAGTAAAGCTACATTAAACACCGTGTTCCTGAGGATATACATTAATTTTGAATAATACTTCTATAGCTCTTGTTAAACATGTCGTACAAAGGAAGTAGTAGATTAAATGGCATAGTTTTTAAGTTATTGGTAATTTAAGTTTAACCAATTTAATTATGTTGTACTGTGAGAAAGAGTCTTTATTTGTGAGATGTTGCCACTTTGTGCAACCAAAACTATCAAACTGAATTTAGAAGACTGAAACTGGTTCTTGATTTTTTTTTTTTTAATTTAGAGGCATTTTGTGTTGTGTTGTGATAAAATGAGTTTGTAATCTAAGATGAACACGATATGGTTTTATGTATTGCCACTAAAAGTGAAAAAAATGGTAAAAAATAAAAAAAGTAAAAAAAAAACGGTAAAAAAAAATTTGTAAAAAATGGTCAATTTAATGGTCTGAATAACATGCCGAAGTTGATGTATAACCTCAGGAACACGGTGTATAAAAAAAGATAAGGGTTCCGTGCAAAATAAATTAAGACCTTTGAAATTGATACCAAAATCCGATTCGAACTAATATTTTATTTTTATTGTATTTTCACACGGACAGAGGTCGCAGGCAACAACTCACTGTCATTTTTTTTTTAATTGCACACGCGTTTTTTCTTTATTTAAACCTTTAACTGATAATGAAGAGACACAATAGACAATTGACATATATCCAGGGGGGTGAAACTTCCATACATTGGCTTCAAACAAAATTTTCATAGATAGTGCTGCCATCTGTGTATTTAAGGACACAAACTTTTCAACTGTTTGTCAGCTTACAACTGTCATAAAGAGAACAGCTATTTTAGACAACTTGTCAGTGAAGTAGATAGCCTAACGGTGACAGCGGTTGCCTTGTGAATAATAGTTTCCAAGTTCAAATTCTTAGTCAAGAATAACTTTTTGTATTTATTTGGTTGAACAGAAACTAACAGCGCCATCTAACAGTTGAGGTACAGAGTTTTAAAAACGAAAACCAGAGTTGCGCATCTATCTTGTATTATATAGTGTATTATCTATGCATAAATCTCCTGGAGATTTAGTAACGGACGGGAGGACTACTGAGCCGCTAGTGCTCAGCACTGTGAGTAAAATTAGATGGATACTAAATGTTAAATATAGAAGAGACAGATATATAACTAACACCGGTGCCGCACGATGAATTCTTGATGTTCTAGAATTTCAAGTTGTCTATGGATGGCGCTCTATTTTTGCGGGGCAGACGTGGGTGGAAATCGCAAAAGATATAGAAGGTTTAAAGGTGGAAAAGTTTTTAGGTGTAGGTAGGTTGCCTTAAATTGAAACCTCATAAGAAACCTTTTCTTAATACCGTTCTATCAATGATTCTGTATTTGGGTTGATATGTTTTTTGAGCCTGATTTTTTTTTCTTTTTTTGGGTGATATCCTAAATAGTCAAATACAATCATGACCCTGACTCACTAGTTATAAAGGATGTAAAACACCTCTTAATGAAGCCGAAAGGCATTTGTTCTCCTCGTCATTTCGATCATTTTTTTTGGTCTACACCATACCTGGGAACCATTTAAAGGAGACAGTGGGGGTTAAAGTTAGAACTTTTTGATATTTTTTTTTTAAATACAAGTTGATGTAGATAAGATTTTCACTTTAAACTTTTCATTTTCGTACTATTCAATCCATCCATAAGCACAATGTTTTGAGTGCGTTACATTGAGCAAAAAATAAAAAGTGATTTCCCAGCAATAATGTTTGCTGTTTAGAGTTACTTAGTTTGATGTACAGAATGCTTGGTCGACGACTTCGTGGTTAGGTGATTTACACCCTGTATAGATCGTGTGTGGTAAGTTCGGGTTTTTGTATTTTTTTTACCCACTGTTATCATAACGGTACAGCAAACTACTTAGAGGAATCAGATGATGAAGATGTTGAAGTCGAGAACCACTAATTCGAAGACGAGTGATATCTGCCCCCGTGATGGAATACGGCACACCCTTACTCAGAAAAAGAAAGCCTGTGTCCTAAGGGAACATTATAGGCTATTTTTGCTTTTATTTTCAATCTTTAACATTTAGTAGTCATCAGTAGCGAATGGTAATTTTTTGTAACAGATGAGCCGGTCCGGTGCATATTATGTTTGAAAAAACCATACATCGAACCATATTTTGTGGTTTTAGTTATGTTTGGGCAATCACGTTTTAACTGAATTAACTACATTGTTTTACAATTAAAGTACTTACGGGATTATATCCGTGATTTTCTTTGGTTTCTACGAGCACCCGATATTCGAGAAAGACGGTAGACAGATTTGTCTGCTCATAATTAATAATTTTCGTCCCACCCGCATACCTCTTCAGTATTCCCGCGATCATGATGCCTTGCAACAGCGTCGAAATATCGGGTGCTTGTAGAAACCAAAGAAAATCACGGATATAATCCCGTAAGTACTTCAAGTGTAGTGAAAAACCGTGAAATTCTAAAACAGTACATTGTTTTACTTTTGGCATAGACTCCAGTACGGTGGTTGTTCCGAAGGGAAGCCGATATATAAGTTTCGAGTTGTATGAACCTCTCGCCACAGTTAGTCATCCAATTTCATTTCACCAGTGAAAATGAAGTTCAAAATTATGTACTCAATACGTGGTACCTAATCGTTTTAGCAGCGGCGGTTTCCTTTCCAAGCTGCATAGTGTCTTTCCTATCTTCAACATTCAGTAGCCATGCAATTTCACTTTACGTAAATTGCATAAAATCAGCTCACCTCTGATGCAGCTCAATTTTGAATATAAATAATGAAGGGAACGAAGTTAGCGCCGGTGACATGAGCACGGTGAGAGGCGTAATCCTATTATCGGAGGTTCATAAAGTCAGACAAAATGGCGGAGATTGCGCGCGAAATATGACAACTGACAACGGGAGATCCTGTTAGATATTATATAACGGAATTAGATCGGACAAGGTTGACTCTGGAAGAGTAATCAGGAATTTGTTAACATTTTCGGGACTGATTTTACAACTCAAAAGTCTAACCATTATTTTAGGGTTCCGTACAAAAAACGGAACTCTTATAGGATCACTCGTGCGTCTGTCTGTATGTCCATCTGACTGTCATAGCCAATTTGCTCCGAATCTACAGGACCAAATCAGGTGAAATTTGGTAGGATAGTGTAATCCTATGACCCAAACACAGATGGGCAAAGTTTTTTTTTTAAATTATTTAAGTATTCTAATTATTAAACACAACCTAGCTTCTTTATTGTCAGTATGTATACAGGCTGGCAACGACAATTCATCAATAAGTTAAACTTCGTATACCTCATGACGTTCCCAGTCTGCATACAAAAAAAAACATTCGAATGGTTTGAGTAGTTTAGTCACAGGCCATTGTTTTTCATTTTCATGATGTGTAGGCTAGTACTGACAGGTCCATGACGCCCGCATCGGCAATCGGTATATACCTATAAATGCTAAAACACATGTGGCCAACTCGCTAATACTCAAAAACTTTTGCCAAATTCCTTCCTTAAATTTTTATTTCCGGACGCGATTATGTGAAAATTATACCTAAGGTTAGTGAACTAAGCCGTGTCGACGGCGCGTTCGTGTTCCACGCGCGCCTCAAAGAGATGTCAGCATAAGAGAGGGGCCCGCAAGGGCCGAAGCCTGCCGGGGTTGCGGGCCTATTCGAAAGAGATACCGCGGCCCCGGAACATAAAGGGCGAGGAAGGAACATGGAAGGGTTTTAGTCAGTAAAAGTCTGACACTCCCTCCCGCTCCGCCCAGAGTGGGAGAAGTCATTTGATGATTTCCCATCCAAAAAAAAAAAAAAAAGGCTAGTGAACTAATGTTTATAAATGGTGTTGTATTTTAACAGTTTTAAGCTAGATGTCACATAGATGTCAGCATTTATTCAGAAACGAATGATTTTGGGATACTGACATTGACAACTAAACGGAACCCTACAGAGTTGCCAGTGACGAATAAATAAATCTACCAAAACCGATGATAGTTTAAAAATATTCCTATGAACTATTATTACTAGTATTTTCATTTATTATTGTATTGTCGAAGCCACCCCGTATGCAAACCATTTAGGTGCTATCTTTTTAAAAGGTACAATGGGGTACAAATTCACGCTTTCCTACAGCCGGAACCCTTCCATTTAAGTTCTTTACAAGTTAATTTCCGGGTTAATCAAGACATAAAAGTTAAACATAGACTCGCTAACTTGCCGCGCTTAGTTTTAAAGGTCAGTCAGAGTATCTCCTTTAAATAACCTCACTTAAAACTTACCTTAAGCCGCGACGGTAGAGTTACTTGCCTTAAACGAATAATGGAGGGTGTTTTCTCTCTCTTGTGTGGTACATTCTTAAAACTTATTTCAATTAACATACGAGTACAACTACCTACCTAGATAACTAGATCACCTGGATCATTCCATAAATATTGTATAGTGAGTTACATACAAATACGTTTTTTTAAGTCACCTGAACAAAAACATAAGGCATTATTTTGGTGTATGATTTCGAATATAAAAAATAAATATTTTAGCCATATTTAAAGTAACAAAAAAACTGAGATATGTCTCATTCGTGTCGGGTCTGGGTCACAAATGACCGTTCTTTTTTCTCCCAAATCAATTTTACTGCTTTAGCGTGAAATAGGAATAATCATCCATGTATCCTCTTAACCTTTCGCATTTATAATTTTAGTAAGATAGGTTGCATAGTATTTATTCGAAGGACATAACTGCCAAAATGTGGGTGTACGTTATTCACTCCTCTGCCTGCCACTTTGTTACTAACATGCGTGATGCTTTGTCATTATTTTGTTTTATATTATAAACTTTTTATATTTTCAGTCCCTCCACAAATTCGTCCCCTTGAAAACGTATTATCATCAGTCCCATATACATAGTTGATCCTAAAACATTTAGTTCCATTTTGTCCGGCCTACATAAATATTCAACTGTTCTTTTTTTAGAAGTGTAGTGAAGGGGTCAGTCGACCGCACTGTTTGTAAATGGACAACGGTGGGTCTTTTTATTTGCACTGTAGTGTACACCTCGCGCGGTGAGTGTCGTTTATTATTTTTAATACAAGTTTCTATTTTAGGCGACTACGGGACCTAAACGCAAGTTTTATAATGCCTTAAAGTATTTGATTCACTGCAATTATCAAAACCAGAAAAAAAATATATATTCTGCATGATGTATGCTAGTATGATAGTGTTTTTAAAACGTAATGCAATTAATTTTACTCGATAAAAACAAATCACGAACTTATCTCTACAAATTCTTTTAACGAGTAAAAACCATACTAAAATACATGCGACCATTCTGATTTTTTGGCAAATAATTCTACAAGCAATATATTAGCATCGTAGTGTCTTATTTTTTTATTGACTAATCAATAGATTTTTTGTAAATCGATCGAAACCACTCATTTTGCACTATTCGGCCCGCACTATAATAACGTAACAACCACTTTGTAGTGCAAGCTGATTAGAACTTTATTGTAACAGTATTACAAACGAAGTTGAAACCACCACAAATAGAGTTGCTTATTTAGCTCGTGTGACCCTTATGGGCCAAAATAACCCCAAATTGTGAAAATTGAATGTTTCTCTGCCTTTTCGCCGAAAATTGTTTGCCAGATTTTCACTTGCCAACTAACGTTTCGCAGAATTTTATTTCGCCGAATAATCATTTGCCAACTTTTCATATAATTTTATTTTATTTCCCAGCCTCACGGTTACCAACTGTACGTTTGGTCTGCTTTTCATAATGACACTTTTTAAAATGCCAACTTTCAAGAAGCAGAATGTTTTAGTTTGCGTAATATTCATTTAGCAAAATGTAACGGTAAAAAAATCACTTTTGATTGCCAAAATTAGTAAATGATCACCAAAATTAACCACCATTTTATCGTGAAATTAGAAACAAAAAAAATATTTTTTTAGTTATTGACCACCAGAAGTTGAACTGTTTTGCTCTTGCATCCGAGTCGAGGGAGACCCGGTCGACGGAGCCCCGCTTTGCGGCTCCGTCGACCGGGGCTCCTACTTCCACGAAGGGTATGGCGGGGTCTAATCGATCGCTTCGCTCGCTCATTCGACCCCGCCATACCCTTCTATCCTAATCTATCCGTGTCGGGGTGCCCCAAGTCGGACTAGCAAAACTAGTTTGTCATCAAATCACGCATTCAAATTTGGTGCTCAATTTACTAAATTTGGTGATCAATTGATATTTTAGGTGCTAGATGTTAGTGGTCACAAAGTTATTTTTGGTGGTCATTATATTTTCTCCTTTTTATTTTTTATCATTATATCAATGTATGAACTGTTACACTGACAAAACGTAATTCGTCTAATTGTTGTGTGGCCTAGTGAAATGTTTGACAAATGATAAATGTCCCAAACGTATTGTGTCTTTATAATAATCAGCTTAACAATAATTCTACCGAATGAAACGTTGTCATACAAAAATTTGCTAATCGTTAGTTGCCAAAGTGAAACATCGGCGAAACGTTGGTTGCCAAACAATTTTCGGCGAAAAGGCAGGGTGCCAAATTGAATAGAGAGCGTTTTAATATACTGCAGCATTTTACTTTGTGATTAATAAAGGGTGTAAAAAGATCTAAGCCGAATGGCACATTTTCTCCCTGTCATTGCGATCATTTTAATATTTCGGACTGTACCTGGGCCGGCAGTCTCGACAGAGATAACGACAAAATCGCTAACTTTCGATCGCTGATTACTAACGAATAAAGTTTGTTGCATTAATTATGCTTACGCGAAATGCGTCTAGGATGTAGAGACTTTCATTATTCGCAAGCATCGTTATTGCAACCGAATTTATTCGTTAGTAATCAGCGCTCGAAAGTTAGCGATTTTGTCGTTATCTCTGTCGAGACTGCCGGCCCTGGGAACCTTCTAGTTCCGGAGATATTGAGGTTCAAAGTTCCGACTTTTTCACAAGTTTTTTTTAAATACATGTTTTGAATGTAAGAATTTTACACCTGCACGGCCTCTTACTATTGAATTCATCCATCAGCACAATGTTTTGAGTGGGTAACATTGAGTCCTACCGTAAAACATGCTTTTTCAAAAAAAAATCGTTGCCCAGAAATATTTTTTGCCAAAAGTTATATCTAGATATGATTGATATACATAATGTTTGGTTGACAGCTTCGTGAAGGGTCTAAAAAGGGCCTGCGTCACTTAGTTACCTTGTTACCTTAAAGTTGAGGACTACTTCTAAATTACGTTTCGAAAACATAATTTCATAACATTGACGATCCGAATAGCGTAGTGGTAGTGACGCTGCCTTACGTTCTTAGGGTCCTGGGATCGAATCCCGGTAGGAGCAAATGTTTGTGTGATGAGCATGGACATTTGTTTCCGAGTCATGGATGTTTATATGTATAATAAGTATGTATTTACAAACAAAAAAGTATATTTATGTAGTATATCAACTATCTAGTGTCCACGACACAAGCTTTGCTTAGTGTGGCACTAGGTGGCGCTGTGTGTTAATGTCCAGCGATTTTTATTTATTTATTTTGTCTTTACCCTAAAACTACCTCTAAAATGAATTATTAATGAATAATATGCAATTAAAAACTTCAAATTAGGTTAAGAAACTTTTCAGGATAGTCCTGAAAAGTTTCATGACCTAATTTAAAGTTTAGTTTTTCGTCGATTTTCACGATCTATTTATAAAGCAGCTATGTCATTTTAAACGCGTTGGTTTTATCGTAAAATCCTTTCCTCTGGAAAAGAAACTGGTTGGTTTCGGCTAATCTTCGAAATGGTCAGGAATTGGTCCAGCTGATTTTGACGGGACTTTTGCTGGCAGATAGCTGATGTCATAAGGAGTAACTTACTTATTATTATTATTTTAGAGAACAAGAACATTACTACTTATAATAATAGGAGTGGATGCAACCACCCTCATATTTGCATATATAACAGGTTTCGTCAAAGCTTGAGAGGAAGAGAAGCGAAGAGGAGCTCGTGACAATATAATAACAGCCGCTCAGGCCAATCTTTAGTTTAAGCCGTGCTTGCCTAGGTTAGTCTGTGGATGGGTGACCACCCCTTACGTATCGAGTTTCCTCCGTGCCTCGGAAAGCACGTTAAACTGTTGATCTCGGCTGTCATTTGTCCATCTTTGACAGCTATTACAGGTAGCCAGTGATCCAAAAAGACTGACAGCCAGTCTTATCAAGTGATATCGTATTTTTCAGTATTAACTGTATTGTAGAGGTCAGATAGGCAATCGCTCCATGTAAAATACTGGTATTCAGCTGCATCCGTTTAGACTGGAAGCCAACCCTAACATAGTTGGGAAAAGGCTAGGCAGATGATGATGATAATGGTTCCGTCAAAAAAAAAAACAAAAGTAATCCCTACTTAATATTATAAATGTGAATGTAAGTTGGTTTGTTACGCTTTCACGCGAAAACTACTGAACGGATTTGAATGAAATTTTGCACACAGATAGTTTATAACCTGGATTAAAACAGAGGATACTTTTTATCCCGGTAGTAAGATCCCATGGGACTATAATCAAACTTCACGCGGGCGAAGCCGCAGGCAGAAGCTAGTATTTTATAATACTTTCACGCGATCGAAGATCTTTGACACAGCTAGTTTTGAATAAAGCTTAGCAAATCGTGACTCAACTGTCCTAAGAAACAGAGAATAAACGCGGCTCAACAAAAATCTTTTTTCACACCTTTTTTATAGACTTTGTGAAATTAGTGCCCCTTGGGTCGCCTCGACTCTAGCTCAAAGCAATTACTAAGACTGGCTAGATTAAAGAAATCTTCAGAGAGGACGACGCAAAAAGTTTTGCGTTTCTTTTTTATGAAGCCTTATCTACATAACTACAGAGCACCGATTTTTTTCAACTATAAGTTATATAAAAAATACCCGTGTGTAAAATTCTTGAATCTATAGATTCATCATCATCATCATCAGTCTGTTAATGTTCCCACTGCTGGGACAGGCCTCTTTTCATATGCCCAGTGTGGATTGGTAGATGTCACATGTCTTCGAATTTTTGATTCTAAGACATGCCGGTTTCCTCACGATGTTTTCCTTCACCGTTTTGAGAGCAGTGGTGATGGTATAAATTTCACAAAGTAATGCGCCTGTCTGGGTTCGAACCCACGACTTACTACTCGTAAGTCGGGACCGCCACCACTGGGCCACGTGGTATACTACCAGTCAAAACCCGACTTCTAAATAAAATGTATATGCCTATGTTACCCAGGCCATAATAACGAATGGATTTGGCGCTAAGTTGGAACATACATAAATACAAACATACATACTCGTAAGTACATAGACTTCCAAAATCTTAACCCTTACTTTTGGCTTTGCAGTAGTCGCGTAAAAAGGCTTTCAGCAATTATTACGTTCTTATTCTTAAGGTGAAAGACGTCATTCGTCTCTTTTTGCGGAAACTAAGCAAACATATCTTTATTTTACTAACGAAGAGTACAACGCACTCTCAGTTGCAGAAATAAAAAGTAATGGGTACTTCTTCTTTCGTTGTTTTTTTTGTTCTACACCATACCTGGGAACCTTCTAGTTACGGAGATATCAGGGGTCAAAGTTACAACTTTTTGTCAAGTTTTTTTTTTTTAATTACAAGTTTTTATAGCAAGCAATTATAACTATAAACACCTCCACAAGCCCCGTACTATTCAATTCATTAATCAGCACAATGTTTTGAGTGCATATCACAAAACGTAATTTTACAACCCAAAAAAAAATTAAATGCTATGAAAAATATTAAGTTTTAATACCGCTAGACAAAAATATCCAGGTCTGAAAGCAGGACACAAATCCCACCGTCATGCATATGCACATGCACATATGGGCCCACCCTCCCGCCCTCATGCATATGCACACATACAAAACAAGTGAGAAATAATTAGCATGCCATGCAACCAAATCTTTACTCGACACGTGTTTCGCCCCTCCACGGGGCATCCTCAGGAGTTGTTGACTCGTCGAGCGTTTCGAGCTCAAATGCCATGGATTTCCGCAAAGTAACGCCTGATTCCATAACTTGTATTAAAAAAAAATTGTTTCCTAGCAATAATTTTTGCGTAAAGTTACTTAATACTAAACACTTAAAGTGTTTAGTATTAAGTAACTTTTTTTTATTTTGTAACTCTACTAACATAGTTTATAAGTTCCAATTGTTACTAACTACATATTATGGATCTTTGCATATAAATTAAATTAAATTAATATTCTCATGTATAGTGTAATTCTTATGAGAATAAATGATCTTAAAAATGATCATAAACCTCAAAAAAAAAATTGTTTCCCAGCAATAATTTTTGCGTAAAGTTACTTAGTTTGATGTACAGAATGCTTGGTTAACAGCTTTGTGATGAGGTTGTTTACACCCTGTTTAATAGCAATAGCAAAAGGCTCGGACAGTTTAAACAAAACTAACCAAATGTGGGTGTAATACACTTCTGCCAAAGCCTTCGGCGATTACAGGCATGATCTTATGTTGAAAACACAAAGTTTTTTTTAAAATAAAAGTATTTAACACGTTTCAAGGTCAAACAAAGTTTCACAAACAAAATAACTGGCATACTTACAACAGAAAAAAAAAACAAAGTATCCCACAGACGCAAAACTTTGAAGTGGCAATTAATGAAGACTCCTAAAAGAGTTGGTGATGATATACAAATACATATATATAAACACAAACGAGGAAAGTTTTCGTATCAAGTTGTTGCCTTTTTCTCTAGTTTTAATTAAGCCTAGCTTTATTTGCGAGAGTTGACTGTTAAAGTACCTTTTTTTAATGAATAACAAACCTTCTTTCTTGCGAAATGACAAAAATTGTGATACTTTAAATGGACTTGTGTTTTTAACTCGTTTTATGCAAAAGGGAAATTGAAAATATGTCGTTTTGTTTGTTGCATAGGGTTTCGTTTTTTTTATATTGCTTTGTGAGAGAGAACTAAATCGATGGACGGAGAGGGAATTAATGATCATGCCAAAGATGCATGTAAGTTTTGTGTGTGTGTGATAATATGAAAAAAAGTATTTAATTTTAGAATGCCGACTGTTAAGGCTGTCAAAACCAAAATGCCCGCACATCTGTCTATTTGTGTTTGAGTAAACGAGAGCTAGAGTTACTGGGAGGAGCTGATTTCGTCCAATTATGTATCGAGTCCGTCCACGGTCTTTGAAATATGATGATTATTCACATATTACTTTTTTATGTGCTAGAACTATAGATTTTTCTTAAAATAACATAATTAGGTGTTGTCAGCCCCTTAAGGGAGAACGGAAGAGTAAAAAGGCCTTGGGACTAGACTATTTGGTGGTCTAAAGTATAGCCGGACGGTTGTTCTCGGGTTGTTTCTTTAAGGATAAGTAAGTTACTGTTACTGCTAGCCTGCATCATCCCACTGCTGGGCAAAGGCCTCTCTCAGAAGATGGCGGGACGAGGTGGACAAAACCAATGACCAGTGGCAAACATTAGCGAATCAACTGGATAAGTAAATGTAGGTATACATTAATGATTAAGACTGACTGACGTCACCTAAATTGTTGCGCGATGTCACAATGTGCGTGACGTCGAGTACGCCTTAGATTCTGCCCGCCCACGGCTTGATGTTATTGAAGATGGCGGCACAGTGGTCACGTGCTGCCGTGCACACTCCTGCTCACGGGAGACCGCTATCGGATCTCCTCAGGGTTGTGCCCTAACAGGCATTGTATTAAGGATGACGCACCTTAGAACGTGCCGGATACGAGCCGTACATTGTTCGTCGCTCGGTAGCGGCTCGGAAGCATAAATGTCCATACAAAATTCCACGGTCGACACTCGGCTCGGACCCGGGACGGTCTAGCGTGCGTAATCCTTTAAGGAGGGCTCCGAAAAGGTATTTTAAGAGGAAATGGTGCCAACTCTTATGTGCGGACTGTGACCGGGGTTGTTTTAGTGAGGTGCATATCCCACACTCTGCGGTCTTATCCCTAAATACCGGTTGCTTCATAAATAAAGCTGTAAACCAAGCATTCTATACATCAAATTAACTAACTATAAGCAAAATTAATTGCTGGGAAACAGTTTTTTGATGTGAAAAGTTTCCTTTTACGTAAGAAATCAATGTAACGCAATGAAAACATCGGGCTGATGGATGCATTGAATAGTACGTGGTCATGGAGGTATTCAATTAAAGTAAAGTTATAACCATAAAAACGAGTATGTAAAAAAAAATTGGAACTTTGAACTCCAATATCTCCGAAACCAGAAGGTTCCTACGTGCGGTCTAGAACAAAAAATGGTCGCAATGTCGAGGAAAAAAGTGTTTTACGGTTTCATTAAGGGTACCTGTACACTCATTATGTGGCGTTGTAGCTGTCACCACATCAGTACAACGAAATTTTTGCCATCCTCATCATCATTTCAGCCGAAAGACGTCCACTGCTGGACATAGGCCTCCCCCAAGTGTCACCACATTGACCGGTCCCGTGCGACTCGCATACAGCGGACTCCCTCAACCTTCACCAGGTCATCGGTCCACCTAGCGCTCGCAAAATTAAACCAATTACCAATATACTCCACAACCTAATACTTACTTTAATACCTACAATTCCACAAACCGATTAATTTATGAACTCAACAGTTCTCAAGTGCCAACATAATTCAAAACTTACTCATTGCTACTATTAACTCTAATAACAGTCTATAATTTTAGCAACCCAGCTTTATAAATGATCTCCATTCATTAAATACAATATGAATTAAATTGAGTTTATAATTTTGTTTCTCACACGTTTATTCTGAAACCACGTTATTTGAAAACCATTAATTTATTATTCATTAGTTAATAATTGGCATCTATAATTCTCTCTCATCTAATCTTCTACTCGTTGATTTCGGGCAGGGGCAAATGTTTGTGTGATAAGCATGGACATTTGTTTCCGAGTAATGGATGTTAACATTTATAAAAAAATAAGTAAGTAACTATGTAGTACATCAACTATCTACGACACAAGCCTCGTTGCTTAGTGTGGCACCAGATGGCGGTATGTGCAATGTCACGCCCGTAATCCCTGAAGGGAGAGACAGAGGTGAGTGGTACACCTACATTTCACCATCAGTTATGTTAAAGTCGAACGAATGGAGGAGGCTTTCACTGCTACTGCTAGCGGTCCTTGTACATAATATATTAAATAACAATACTTAGAAATCAAGAAACATACTATACCAACATTTTATGAGCCAAATTGTAACAATAATCATTAGTTTAAGTCAACAAAATTGTTGAAGGAAAATAAAGCTATTTTATTTATTATGATAAAGTGCCATATAATAGCCTATTGCCGTGTCACGAGTTCGATTGCCGCACGGAACAAATATTTGTATAGCTAACAGATAGTTATTCTGAGTCTGGCTGTTTGTGTACGCGATTTTAAACGTTTTTATACGTACTCACAGAAGAAATACCTAGAGTGGGGCAAAGTTAAAAAAAACTTGTGGGGCAGTCTTTGGGCACTGCCGATAGAAGTGAAAACTCGTAGCCGATTGGCTACTAGTGCTACAATGCGTTAGGTGACAGCCACACGAGTTCCACGATTTTTGTTCACTCAAAAAGTGCTCAACGCGTCTAAAGAAGTTTTCACTTAAAAAAAAACAAAGAACTATAAGGAAAGTAATGGTTTATTTTTCCTTTCTGCATTTCTCAATGCAAATATTTACGGCGATGGAAAATCGTAAACCCCTTGTGAAATAACGTCGCTACGTCGTCTTAAAGACGAAGGTTAGAGTTTGATGGGAGGCGCAGGTGTCTTCAAGACAACAAAAGGATTATGTCAAAGGGGTTGAACACTATGCAGCAGCGTCTTCAACTTTCTTAGGTGATAAAATTAAACTACGTTCACAAATATGTCCACAGAAATGAGTGTCGTTATCAAAGTGTAAGGAATTTGTGTCCTCTTAGGTAAAAATAAGCTATTGGAATTTTGCGATATACAAGGTGTAAACCACCTCATCACGAAGCCGTCAACCAAGCATTCTGTACATCTGACTAAGTAACTTTACGCAGAAATTATTGCTGGGAATCGACTTTTTTTTGGGGTGAAATATCATGTTTTGTGGTAGAACTCAATGTAATGCACGCTGATAGGATGGATTGCATAGTACTGGGGTCGTAGAGGTATTTAAAGTAAAAATCTTACAATAAAAACTTGCCAAAAATTTGGAACTTAGACCCCCAATATCTCTGTAACTAGATGGTTTCCAGGTATGGTGTAGAACAAAAAAAAATATCTGCAATGACGGGGAGAACAAGTAAGTACCTTTCGGCTTCGTTAAGAGGTGTTTTTTTACACCCTTTATTCTCTCCTCGTATTGCCATTATAATCTTTTCACTAATAAATAAAACTGAAAATTCTGTTTGAAATTTCAAAATAATAACTTTTTACTGTACGCATCTAATGGCAATTAATGTTTTTTTTTGGTTATAAGTAACCAAAAAAAACCTTAAGATTAAGTTATATGTTAAGTTATATTAACGCCCACCACTGCTTTACTGCGTTATTCAGAAATAAGTATGTATTTTTGGAAAAACATCTTTGACGCCCACAAACAAAGTTGATGTTTGCACTTTGGTCAAAAATTACATTTCTACAAATACTAGTTCTAATGGCGGTACTTGGCTTGCTCTTATAACCTAGTACTTTTCTTGATTTTAGGGTTTCCAATTGGCCCCTAGACACGCCACTGACTAGTATCTTGTCATTCTGAAATCAATTGAATTAACACTGATACAAAGTTTATTTTATCGATAGAGAGAAATAATATCGATTGAAATAAGGATTTGAATAGATATTACAATTTTTTCTTTCGGATGAAAAATCATCAAATGACTCCTCCCACTCCGCCCAGAGCGTGTGAGTGTCAGACTTTTACTGACTAAAACCCATTTAGTTACGCGTTTTAGAGTACTGATTTTTGAAACATAAGGCCAAAATATCCAAGCGCTATCGGACTATGTATGTGGGTGTATTGTAAGGTACACCACTGTCTAACCCACGACGCCCTACAGGGATTGAAGGTGTGATGTTATGTTATGTCATAAAGTTAATTATATACAGGGTGTAAACCACCTCATCACGAAGCCGTCAACCAAGCATTCTCTACATCAAACTAAGTAACTTTACGCAAAAATTATTGCTGGGAAATAACTTTTTTATGGGGTGAAAAATCACGTTTTGTGGTATAACTCAATTTAATGTTCTCTCAAAACATTATGCTGATAGATGGATTGAATATTACGGGGTTCGTGGAGGTATTGAAATTAAAAATCTTACATCAAAAACTTGTCATTAAGGCGATTACACGAGTTAAACGCGAGTTTTATAATTACTAAAAGTATATGATTCACTGCAATAACCAAGACCAGAAAAATATATGATATTCTTCAGGATATATGCTAGTATGATACTGTTTTGAAAACTTAATACAATTAACTTGGCTCGATAAAAAGAAATCACGAACTTACCTCTAAAAATATCTTTCAAACAATAGAAAACATACTAATATGCATGCGATCATTCTGATTTTTTGGCAAATAATTCTACAAGCAATATATTAGCATGATATTGTTTTAGTTTTTTAATCCAATCAATAGTTTTTTTTGTAAATCGATCGAAACCACTCATTTCGCGCTATTTGGCCCGCAGTGGCTGACGTAACAACCACTTTGTAGTGCAAGCTGATTAGAACTTTATTCTAACAGCATTTCAAACGAAGTTTGAACCACCACAAATAGAGTTGCTAATTTAGCTCGTCTAAGCGCCTTAAAAAAAAACTTGTCTGAAAGTTGGAACTTTGACCCCCAATATCTCTGTAACTAGAAGGTTCCCAAGTGTAGTGTGGAACCAATAAATAATCGCAATGACGGGGAGAACAAGTGCCTTTGGCTTCGTTAAGATGTGTTTTACACCCTTTATAAACAATTAAACAAAGATTTGAAACGACATAACCTAGTATCTACGTACAGAGTACAATAATTTCAAACTCATTTCGTATTCAGTATCCATACTCATCGCAGACCGTTATCTGCCAGTAGCAATTACCAACTCTGTGATATCACCATTACTGTTATTTCTAAATGTTAAATTTAACAACCATAAACGAGTCGGGGGACAATAAAATGTGATATTACTCTGTAATCGTTTCAATTAAGTGGAGCCCTTAAAGTGCTTGAAATAAAACTTAAAAGAGCTTGAAATAAACTGAAGTGTATTGTTTTAGTCAAGGGTTGCTGTGAAGATAAGTGATTTTATGTTTGGAAGGCTGTTTTAAGGTTTTAAGCACTTAAGAGCGGGATTGTAACGGGGGTGGAAATTAACTCACTGATTACTGCCACTATTGTACCTTAGCTTTAAGCCCATTGTAAGATCTTCACACATTCATCATCTGACTAGCCTTTTCCCAACTATGATGGGGTCGGCTTTCAGTCTAACCGGATGCAGCTGAATACCTGTGTATTTTACCTATCTGACCTCCACCACCCAGTTAGTACTGGGTAGTACGATACCGCATGGTAAGACTGGTTGTCAGACTTTTTAGGCCACTGACTACCTGTAACGACTCTCAAAGATCTGCAAATGACAGCCCGGACCAACGGCTTAACGTGTTTTCCGAGGCACGGAGGAAACCTGGTATGTAATAAATGGTCACCCATCCACAGACCGACCTAGGCAGCACGGCTTAACCTAAAGATCGACCCGAGCGGCTGTTATTATTTAGCCACGGGATCAAGATGAGGTCACTGGGGTTAAGATTACGGACACATTACGGAATGCAAATAAAGATAAAAATAACAATACTATGAAAAAACAATACTAACTAAAGTACTACCTATACTATACACACTATACTATGAAACTATATACAAACTATACTATGAAAATGATAATACTTAATATTTATTTTTTTGTGTTCCGTACATAATTAAGCAGTTAGTATTCCAGTCATCTTTCGTTTTATCGAGCTTTTCACGGATGGGATTTTCCATTGGCAAAAATGACGAACTTTAAACAAACTTTTTTCTCCCAAACTCTTTAGGGAATAAATTATTAAAAGTATTCTCACTCAATCGACCACATACTTTTTTATAGAAATGTCAGCCAGCCTTCAATTAACTTATCTGTGCAGACGGAAATACAAAAACCTAAAATAAATATACCAAATTTGACATATTATAGTTTCTTTCTTGCTTGACAATCAGCGCCACCATGAGCTGCACACTTCAAGTGGTCAAACTATACTCACAGACTGTGCACTGTCTGTCAAATTGATAGGTTTTATTTGTGAAACTTACCAATAAATCACGCAGAGCAAGACACAGTTACAATGAATAAGACAAGTACTTTATCTCCAATCCAGACATTAATCAAAATCAGCCGAGGGAATTTCCCAAAAAAAGATTTCACATTTTACCTTTTTCGAAAAAGTTAATCTGTAATAAATTATGATTAACCTTTGATATCCCAAGAGATGACATCAGATGCCCGGAAATCTAAGTATCCCTTTTCGGATGACCTCTAAATTAATTTAAATATATTCCTATGGGAAATAAATATCTGGGAAGGACCTGTTATCGATAAACCTTTTATTTATGCATGGTTTGCTCCCGCTGGATCTCATAATATGGAAATTTGGCATCGCCCTTTATTTTCCCCAAAGCATAAAAGCATAGACAGTTGATAAGGTGAATATTTTTTTTTACTGGCTCTTCAGAATCTGTTATTCAGTAGTAAAATAAGTTTCGCGAAGGTTATATTGAAGACTACGAATATTTTTATTTCATAAAAAGTAAGCAGACACCATTTTCCATTTTGCCGGTATATTGAAGTCATATGTCCCGATTTATACATAAGTCTCGCGCAATAGGGACGAGCTCAATGTTATTAATGGACATATTCCCAAATTACGACAGACTTTCTAATGGGTACTGGACATTCATCTCTTGCATTCGGTACACAAGTTTGGGAACTGTGGACCATAAGAAAAATGTTTACTTCGCAATTGAAAGTTCGTTAACAAAAGCTCGCGCAACTTTTTCTTTTAAACTTTACCACACTAGGAATTTATCCTGTATACTGGGTGCGTTTAAACTCGCATAAATAAATAAACGTACAATATGTTATAAATAAAAAAGTCAATTATAATTTCGATCAAATATCATGTTTCTATCAAAGACGATAAAAAAAAGCAAAACCATACCTCTAAAATGCCGTAAAAAACGCGTATCAAAAAAACCCGTTAACAAAATATTAAGTCGGAATTCTTAAAGGCTCATGCAAATTGTGATCGTCCTATAATACCACTCGATGGCATTATCACACCCACTTGAGTAAAATTGCTTCGCCTCTTCAGCGGGAAATGTAAAGAACTTCCGAAATCTGGTGTTGAAGCCGAGATGTTTCCGGAATTTGGATTTTATTTCAATATCTTTATGTTTGACGGCTTTTTCATGTATTGCGTGTTTAATTCGTGTATGGAGTGTGTGTGTGCTTGGCTCTTTGGCGTGTTTTTACAGGGATTACGTTTTACTTATAGATGTCTATTTTACTTAGGTCATAATAGATTACACTTTAACCAACTTATCTGATGCAGACGGGAAGAACACAGAACTAAAAGAAATGAACCAAGTTCGACATACCGATGCTTTTCTTGACAAAAAAAACCACCTTGAACTACACACTTAAAAGTGGTCATACTATAACTACTTCTCTTCATTCTCTTAGCTACGTTTAAATATAGAACTGCGGATTCATTAAAGAGGCTTTATTAGGGTTCAAAAGCTAATAAAACCTCGATGTTAAAATGCCTTCAATATTGCCTTAAAAATCTTAATTACGTAATCTTATATATTTTTGACAGCCTTGGGAGGTTTTTTTATCCGGATAGGAAATCATCAAATGACTCCTCCCACTCTGGGCGGAGCGGGAGGGAGTGTCAGACTTTTACTGACTAAAACCAATCCATGTTCCTTCCCCGCCCTTTTCGTTCCGGGGCCACGGTATCTCTTTCGAACAGTCACGCAGCCCCGGCAGGCTTCGGCCCTTGCGGGTCCCTCTCTTTATGCTGACCTCTCTTTGAGGCGCGCGTGGAACACGAACGCGCCGTCGACACGGCCTGCGGACGGATGGTTAGCTAACCCATAGCTAACCGTCCACAGGCCCGCGTCTACGGTGGCTGGTAGCCACCACGTGGCCCCCGACGACCGGTGCGTCCCCCGCGGCGACTGGGGCGAGAGGCTCTCTCCCTCTCGCGTTCTGCCACCTCCTTCGCTAGCATGACTGCTTCGCAGAAGGAGATGACGGCTTCTCATTTCGTCTCGCTCCGGACCATGGATTGAACCAGAGGGGGGTTTGACTGCCTGGGTTTGGTTCGCGGATCGGGCAAAGTCATATTGATTTTTTTCCATCATGAATTTCTCAGTAGCAGCTACGGAGTCTGTATTTGTGCCATGTTGATGTCAATAGGTTCGCCCGCTATTGCATGGGACTTAAACATAACTGGGGAAATGTGGGTGTACTAATTAGGTACACCTCTACCCCCTTGGGGGGAAAAAGTACCCAATGAATGTTATGTATTTTTTCATAAAGGTACTTTTACAATATTTATGCACATATCTGCATTATTTTAACTACAACAGAAGCAGAATTTAACGACGCATGCAATCTCGTGACGAGAATCAACGCCAATAGATCTGCATGTTCTACGAAACGTACGAGTATATACGTCCAATTATAGCCAAATTACTGACATTTCGAATGTTGCACAGCCACGTACGGGGTAATCAGGAAAGGATTGACAGATATGTATCCATAAGTAATAGAGATGATTAAGCTTACAATATAATATACCTATACTGTGCAGCTAGGGCATTAGACTAACTCCCGTATCTATAGTCAAGTTAAGGCGACTAATGGAGCTAAACGCGAGTTTCAAATACTCGTACCTTAAAGTTTATGATTCACTGCAATAAACAAAACCAGAAAAATATATGATATTTTTCAGGAAACATATTCTAGTATAATAGTGTTTTGAAAACATAATACAATTAATTTTACTCGTTAAATAAAAATCACGAACGTATCTCTAAAAATGTATTTTAAAGAGTAAAAACCGTACTAAAATACATGCGACCATTCTGATTTTTTGGCAAATATTTCTGCAAGCAACATATTAGCACATTAGTGTTTTATTTTTAGTCCAATCAATAGAATTTTTGTTAATCGATCGAAACCACTATCTTTACTAGAGCTCTCATACCCATTAAAATAGGTTAAAACATTCTCTCACCAAAAGCATTCGTCTGTAATGTAAAACCCAGAATTCGGTTTTGTACAGAACAGACAAGTGAATTTAGACTGTTACATTAGCCGAATGCTCTGGTTGAGGGAGCGCCTTTATGTTGGCTCGTCTGTTCCGCTGCAG
Organism: Xestia ashworthii; assembly: GCA_950022955.1. Lineage (NCBI taxonomy): Eukaryota > Metazoa > Arthropoda > Insecta > Lepidoptera > Noctuidae > Xestia > Xestia ashworthii. The sequence continues at coordinate 10,258,787 of OX465570.1, read as the reverse complement.
GCCACAGACACGAAATAGCCTACCTATTTGTGCAATGTTGTCTGGAGTTCACTGTCTATAGGACAACCGGGGCATGTTATGGAGAGTCAGTCTGTATTCAATAGTTTATGCCTCAAATCCCCCGCTCACCTATGTGGTTAACGAGGATTTGAAAAATGATGAATAGGAGTGAAACGAGTGGACTTGCATAGATAGAAACTGCAGTGAACTTACGTTAATCTACAAAGTGCTGTGTACCTTTTTATTTATTTGTTTCTGGGATGGGAAATCATCAAATAACCTCTTCCACTCTGGGCGGAGCGGGAGGGAGTGTCAGACTTTTACTGACTAAAATCCATCCATGTTCCTTCTTCGCCCTTTATGTTCCGGGGCCGTGGTATTTTTTTCGAACAGGCCCGCAACCCCGGCAGGCTTCGGCCCTTGCGGGCCCCTCCCTTTATGCTGACATGTCTTTGAGGCGCGCGTGGAACACGAACGCGCCGTCGACACGGCAAGTGCTGTGTACGTAGTGGTTCTTTAACTATTAAAACGGAGTACATTTTTATTGTTTCATTAACTGTTAGCGAAGTAGACACAATAGTTAAATAATCGTGTCAGACCGATTCGGTCGGGGTCCACAGATGAAAGGTAAATAATTACAACTCTGGTTTGGTGTGAATTGCGGACTGAATTAGAACCAATTTTAGATTGAGTTGTTGGTTGACGACATATTGGTTCCATTTGTATATTTTTTTGAGTAAAATGTGAAAAGAAAAGTATTTTTTTTTTTCACATTTTACTCAAAAAAATATCATCAAGATAGATCATTGTGGTCATTTCTGGTAGATACCAGGCAAACTATCAAAATAAAAATATTCCGCATGTCATTGACGATCGACCAGTTTTCAACCTTGTCACTCAGTACATAAGCTTGAACATTGGTAGACCGGCAATGAACACGGTAGTATATCGTACCCATACTTCCTGCTAAAATGAAACAAATTTTAATTTTGACACGTTTGCACGAACGAAATTCTACCAGGTTATAACAAACAATAATTATCAAGCATCAATATCAAACTACACATCAGCAATATATACCGAAAATTCAAACGTTAATTTCGAGTGCGCGGAATTTAATGGTAAACATTAACAAAATAGCACCCGACGACCGGAAACGTTGCTAAAATAATTGGTACTAATGCTTGATACACACATCACGACGTATCGTAACGATGTATTGGTGCAATTCAGTCAGACATACAGAGTGTAAAAAAACTTATCACGAAGCCGTCCAAGCATTCTGCAAGTACATCAAAATAAGTAACCCTACGCAAAAATTATTGCTTGAATTTTTTTTTTTTTTTTTGGTATGAGAAATCATGTTTTGTGGTAGAACTCAATGTAACGCACTCAAAACATTGTGCTGATTGATGGATTGGATAGCACGGGGGTCGTAGGGGTGTTTAAAGTAAAAAATACAATAAGAAAAAGTTGGAACTTTGACCTAAAATGTTCCCAGGTATGGTGTAGAACAAAAGATCGCAATGACGCGTGACGGGGAGAACTAGTGCCTTTCTCAATTCGTCGGAAACTTTTTTTATGTATTTTCCCCGATTATTCGAAGATGGCTGGACCCTGTTTGGAGTATTTTTATTTTGTTTGAAAGGGCACAGGAGGACCCATAATCATCAAGTCAGGATCTTATGATGGAATCCTGGAGAATTAGAGAGAACTCTTCAAACTTAGTAGGCACACATGAAGCGAGTTGGATAGTTTTCGGGACAGTACTTTCTCGGAGTGGTCCCACTTCAATTTGGCGCAAATCTGATGAAGAACTTCGGAGATAGGCAACGGAACTCCTCAATAAATGATAGCAAATGGACTGGGATTGCTGAAATCTCATGTATGTCTATTGTTTACACCAATTCATAACATAACATCACGCCAGTACGCTGTGAAGGGGTAAGCGCATGTGAAGCACTAAAAAGTGAAAAACAAAATCTGTTTTAGCAAAAAATAAAACCGTCTTCTAAAAACACAAAAAAGTGAAAAATTACTTTAGCTTCAGAAGTCGGTGACAAAAAAAAACAGAACCATTCAAACAAAGGTCACTGACTTCTGAAGCTAAAGTTATTTTGCACTTTTGTGTGTTTTAGAAGTCGGTTATATTTTTTGCAAAAATGATTTTTACACTCTTTATTTATGTAAGTACAATACTAGTTTGAGGAAGCCCGAAAATGGCGCCGGTGACTGAAAAGTTGTGTCGTAATCGGATATGAGTACATTATATGATAATGTTAATGTCGTGAAAAAAGTTTTGAGTATAAATGTGGATGGCTATCATGAGTAGAGGAAGACCAAAGAAACGATGGGTGGACGTGTGGAGGATGATATGGCAATAAAGGAGCTGACTATTGAGATGACGAGTAATAGAGAGAGAGTATGGAAGGCGAAGATCATGTTGCGCCGTCAATAAATAAATTGGGATAAAGGCAGCAATAATTGTACAACGGGCTGGTGTCCGAAACTCCACGTCAAAGCGCGTATTTTGCGTATGGGCTATAAATCCACCACGCGGGCCCAGTGCGGGTTGGTAGATGTCACATGTCTTCGAATTTATGGTTCTAGGACATGTCGGTTTCCTGACGATGTTTTCCTTCACCGTTTTTGAGAGCTGTGGTGACGAAGGGCAGGAATAATGAGGTGATGTAAATTGCTATCCAGTTGCATCGAAATAGACTGAAAGCCGACACTAATAAAGTTGGGAAAAGGCTAGGCTGGCTAAATTTCATCTGTACAGGTTAATAATGTGTATGACAAAACCGTTGAAGGATTATTATTTTGCACAGGTCTATCAGCGGCTGTATAATTTAATATATTATTATGTCAAAGCCACTTAACATAGATGAAGTCAAGTGAAACCTTTCAACGACAAAACGACAGTATGTATACGTGTTTCTAAGATAAATATTAATACTTAATACGCTACTAATATACTAATATTAAAAACAAATACTAATTTATTAGCTTTCTCGAAATAATAGTATCACTTATGTAGTTAAGAAAAAAACTGAGCGGGCAACATCAAAAGTGTTTTTTTATGTACCTAGAGATACTACTTATATTTGAACATAGATAAATTGTAGTCGATCGTGTTTGCGTACAGTTACCGTAGCGGTTGGCAGGTTCCGACGATAAATTCTTTCTTTGCATACAATCAAGCCCAAAATAGCAAGTGCGTCATTGTCTCCAAACCAATTGTATTCTTGTTCCTCGCGTGAGTTTTTGTTAGGAATCGACGATGGATGTAAGAAAGTATCGGAAGATTGCGTGTTGTCACCAAAGACATTTTAAATAAACTTTCGATAGACGGGACAACACGAGCATGTTCGTTATCTGCTTGCAAGAGCCAACCGGGCATTACTCAATCGTCTAGTTTTCTTTTTACACTAATTAGGCTTGCGTATGGGCCTCCCCCAAAAGGGGGTTTTGTCATAATCGCAAAGCTTGGCAGGCGGGTTGGCGATCGCAGTACGGTTACGGTTAGCACAGAGAACGCTGCTACCCCGTCTCTGGTAAGTCCCTAGTAATCTGTCCTGATTATAATGGTCGAGAATCAGAAAGGCGCCGCAGTGTAAGTATAACGTGTCAAAATTTGCCTTTTTGATTCAAGATTTCACTGAATATTTAATAGGACCATATTTTTCTGTCAGTTCTTCTGATAGCCCCTCTAAGCCTTAGGCTAGCAGAAATAACATTCGTATAATCTCACAAGAAGGCCTAGACCAAGTGTCTGATGCTTATCAGCGATAAGTTGTTGTACGGAATTGAGAGCGACTGAAAACCTTACAAAAAGAAGTCATTGTAAAAGTACGAAACGCGTTGGTAGCGAACCACATTTGTCAAGAAATCTCTACGATTTATTGTTACGCGTGTAACCAGTCTATGTCATTAATATTATTAACCTAATTACTGCTAACGTTTATTTAACATTACCACCATAAACATAACTGATCATTACTCAAACAGTTACAACCGAATTTCTTTGGTGCGGTTAACGGGAACTTGTCGGCGCTAAATGTTCTCTAATTAATACAATGAATTGAGGTTTGGGAATTGATTAGGTGTTTTGAGGTTACCAATTTATTTCAGTTTATATTTTTTGAACAAATTAGAATGTTTGCATTGAATTAATAAGCTATTTGTAAGTCTCTGTTGGTCTAGTAGTCGCAATTGTGACTGCTGAGAATAAGGTCTTGAGTTCGATTGCCGGGGTTGGGCAAATTTTATTGGGTTTTTCCATCAGGAATTTTATACACCCTTGTTAACAACCTCATCACGTAGCTGCCAACCGATCATTCTGTACATCAAATTAAGTAACATTTCGCAAAATTATTGCTGGGAAATGATTTTTTATGGGTCGAAAAATCTCAATGTAACGCACTCACAAAACATTGTGCTGATATATGGATTGAATAGTACGGGGGTTGTGAAGGTGTTTAAAGAAAAAATCTTACAATTAAAACTTGTATTTAAAAAAAAACACAAAACGTTGTAAGTTTGACCCCCAATATCTCCGTAACTAGAAGGTTCGCAGGTATGGTGTAGAACAAAAAAATGATCACAATGACGGGGAGAACAACTGCCTTTCGGCTTCGTTAAGAGGGTTTTACACCCTATTTAATAATAATAATAAAATTTATTTCAGACCATCGAGTCCATCTTTAAAACATTACAATTTTATCGTACATGCATAAAACACACACATGAAAGAACACAAAAACATACATAAAATGAAAAGATACAATTAATAATGAGATTTTTTTATAGTAGGATCCAAATAGGTCTGGATTTGTGCCCGGCTGATAGCAATAGGCTGATGACTTAAACATAATTGGTGGTATTAGGTAGCCTTCTTTTATTTTATTTCATATGTTTTGTTCTGTACGGGCTAATAAATGCTTTTTCTTTCTTTCTTTCTGCCCAACCCTTCGGGGATTACAGGTTGAAAAAATAAAAAAATAAAATAATACAAAAGATCAGTACAGTACACTTATTTACACTTCCTTCTTTCAAAAATACTGACAAGAAATTCACACACTTAATGGAATTCGTTTATTGGTGAATACTGGTAAGATATGTAATGCAATGCTGCCCAATGCTGTCATATTTAACCCAATGGTTGACTGGTAGAGAATGCTTTGTGGCATTAAGTCCGCCTATGTACCACTCTTGTACATGAAGTTTAAATAAATAAATAAATATGTTCATACATACTTCATTATTCCATAACCACTAAAGTACAACTAAGTACGCAGACAGGCCACAATTTACGCAAAACCTAACCAAATTTTTACAAAAAGAAACAAAAGATTTTTCAGCAAAAACTTCTTATAAACAATTAACGAACAAATCAATTCTATCTCGAAATAATTTGGTACTTCCAAGCAGACAAGTTTGACAAATTAATAAAGTTCAAAATAAATTTGGACGTGACTGAACATCTTACGTAAGTATAATATACAGACGAAAACTTGAGAAAAAATACTCAAGGTCTATTTCTAACTAACTTCTGACTTTTGTGCCAAAGACTTTCAATTTTATAATTCTGACATCATGAAAGAAGAAAATCAGTGAATCAGTCAAAAAAGTGTACAGGGTGACTGGCTCTGGACCCGCCATAGCAAATTCGCATAGAGACGAGATCATTTTCTAATTTCTGAACCGTACATTCCGTAAACAAAGTTTTATAGTTTAGAAGATAGGTCAATTTTATACTTTATTGAAAATTTTCCAAAATTTGACCTTCAAGCATTCATAACTTTTTTTGCTTGATTTTTGTGGGTTTTTTTTACTATTTGTTGGTAGTCATAAATATTGGTGATTAAAATATCTCGGAACTTCCCTCAAACTAGGGTAAAAAATAAGATAGTACGCTTTTTAAAGAAAATAATGCCAAATAAAAATCATTACGATCAAATTCAACCTCAAATGAAAAAAGCTACGGTTTCAATAATTAATTTTTATCAAAATTTGTTCTCTAGTTTATAACCTTTCCAATGGTACCAAATTTGCAATTTAAAAAGTTACACAACCCTGTTTATGTAGTATATCAACTATCTGGTGTCCACGACACAAGCCTTGCTTAGTGTGACACTAGATGGCGGTGTGTGTTAATGTCCAGCGATATTTTTTCTTTTTTTTAATTCTAATTTGTGATCATACAGCCAATTCTGCTGATTATACGATGCAACATTGAGACTGATGCTCCAGGTTAGCACGCGAAATTCATATTTTCATAAGTTTTTTCCAATTACAGGCCAGTGCTAAGTTGTATGTTGATTAAATTATTGTTCGCGACTGTAAGACGTATGTAGTTGTAGAATTATAATCATCAAAATCATCAATACAACTCTCCAAGTTCATAAAGGTCTAGGAACGATTTTGACCTTGAAAAAGCAGTTCCTCGACCTTTATGAATTTGTAGGGTTGTGTCGACGATTGACATGTGACATCTACCAATCCGCACTGGGCCCGCGTGGTAGATTATAGCCCATTCCCTCTCATTGAGAGGAGGCCGTGTACCAGCAGTGGGAACATTATAGGCTGATGATGATGATGATGATGATGTGTTGACGATTTTGATAATTTTGATGTTACGTACGCGGATCTAGTTGCTTATGCCAGCGACAAAGGGGTCGTCAAAATCGAAGATCTGAAACGTCTGATGTCGAATTCTAAGAGCCCGGGGAAGGGAAAATAACGGATCTTTCCCATCTGAGCAACACATACCGTTTGTTTCTTTTTGCCATTTAACAGTACAAAAAGTACAATTTTGAACCATACCTCCGATGGCGGAATATGTGGCGTATTCAATCATAGGAGTATACGTAAATGCACTCCGTTCCTTATCAACCCAAGGAAGGTCGCCATGCCCTACGGCTATACCTTGAGACACATCCGATTCTTCAGATGATATCGACATTCTGTTCAGACAATGTCGAAGTCGATCAGAATTCAAACGTTCGTTGCGCTCTTCTTCTGTCTCTTCATGCCGTACTCCAGCAATTCTTTCTCTCTCACTTTCTAACTGATTATGAATATTTTGTTGTGTGCGTGTTCGGGACAATGTATGATAATCTCGAGCAGCAGCACTCGTTTCAAAAGACCTTTTAGTAGATGTGCGAATAGGCTGAGAACTCAAGCGTGATCCTGTATCGGTAAACGTTTCCGATTCGCGAGACAATGCATGGCGCTCACGATCAGGGGACAGTCGAGCATCACGTTCCGCACTTATCTCTAGAGACCTAGAAGCAGATGCGTAAATACGCTGAGAACTCAAGCGCAATTTTCTATCCGTGAACGTCTCCGACTCCCGAGACAATACATGACGTTCACGATCAGCAGTCAGTCGCGCATCTATTCTTCACTGGTCTCTAGAAACCTGGATGTAGATGCGTAAATACGCTGAGAACACAGGCGAGCTTCGCGATCCGAAGAGGTTTCCACGGAGCAAGTTCCAGCCTGATGTTCTGGAACAGCATCAAGTCTCTCCTGACGCTCTTCGGTAAATTCTTGGGATCTTATGATCCTCAATCTTTTAGCTCCTTTGGAACATTGGGAAAGATTTGACCTCTTTCTAGGCATGGTTATAGTTTTGTTGTGAAGATACCTGATCAATTAAAATCTTAGTGACTGCTCCCTTGCGTTACCGGGTAGACTACCGAGTCACGAAGATAAATGGAAAAGGAAATTAAACACTCAAATAACATAAGCCCGAAGACATATTTATTCGATAAAATAAAATAATAAATGGGAGTTTTGGCCAGTAGAGTCAAATTTTCAATGATATACCATCGTCATCAAAAATCAGTCCTCAACTGTTACCACCTTCACCGCGTGGAGGTACTCCCAGCTTATGTTATTTTATACAGTAAAATTAGTAATAGCTTTGCAATAATTTTCTCATCAGATGTTTCGATTTTTTATAAATCGACAGGAAATGCCCATCAGACCGAACAACTTTTGCTAAGACGTCATTCCTACATGTGTAATGGTGTAGCTGGGCTATTGGAGTTCCACAACAGGTGTCCCAGATCTTCGATTTTTATATGTCAACACAGAGTGCTCATCAGATTGAACAACTTTTGCTAGAACGTAGTTCCTATAATAACATGTGTTATGGTGTAGCTGGGCTCTTGGAGCTCACCATCAGGTGTTCCATATCTTCAAATTTATTCTCTCAGCAAAAAATGTTCATCACGTGGAAAAATTTTTGCTATGGTGTCATATTTGTATCTCTTATAGTTTAGCTGGTCTGTTGCGGTTCTGCATCAGGTGTTCAAGTTTCCAAGATAAATTATAGCCTATACCCACGCAACTTTGTCTGCGTCACATAAGAGAGAAAACGAAAGGAAAAACAACCCGTTTTTGCAACATTTTTCATTCCTGCTCCGCTTCTAATAGTTGTAGCGTGATGTTATATAGCCTAAAGCCTCCTCGATAAATGGACTATCCAACACCAAAAGATTTTTTCAATTTGAACCAGTGGTTCCTGAGATTAGCGCGTTCAACCAAACAAACAAACAAATTCATCTCCTTCATAATATTAGTATAGATTCGGGTCGAGAATCATTATCATAGATACCTCCTTGAATTTGACTTGACACCTGATATATTCCGATACATTTCATGGTACGGCAGCATTAGTAGAAAAGCTTTTAGAAATGACTTCCACTTCCAAAAGCTAAACTGTAAGCGAAAGCAATCATAATAACTATAAAAACGTTCTATCCTGACGTCATCCACAAATGGAACTTCTGATAGGTAAGTAATAATATGAAGTCTCAATCAAAGGAGTCGCCGAACCAATAGGGATATACTCGTACTTATAGAAAGGCTTTGACACGCACCTGTCGTCGTGAAAATATGGATTATTGATGTCTGCGAAAACATGAGGCTTTCATAAGCTTACGAGTAGGTAGGTCTCAGCGAGATTTCATTTAAAACGGCTTGGATACACTGAAATGTTTACCTATTGTGAAGAGCGGTCTTTTTTGGGGTATTTTTTCATCGCTTTTTTTCTATATATATATTCCGGCTTCTTTGTTTTCCGATCATTGCAATCTGGCTCTGGAATTAAAAGTTTAATTACGTATGATTCACATCCTTTACAGAAAAGTCTTTTGTATACAAACGGGAAATCATCAAACAACTTCTCCCACTCTGGGCTGGGCGGGAGGGAGTGTTGGACTTTTACTGACTAAAACCAATCCATGTTCCTTCCTCGCCCTTTATGTTCCGGGGCCGCGTTATCTCTTTCGAACAGTCCCGCAGCTCCGGCAGGCTTCGGCCCCTTCAGTGTGCTGACATATCTTTGAGGCCGCGTGGAACACCAACGCGCCGCCGACACGGCCTGTCGTCATAAGACGGACGGACGGCGAGCTAGACCATAGCTAACCGTCCACAGTCCGCGCTTACGGTGGCCGGGAGCCACTACGTGACCCCCGACGCCCGGAGCGTCTCCCGCGGCAGCTGGGGTGAGAGGTTCTCTCCCCCTCGCGTTCCTCCACCTCCTTCGCTAGCATGACTGCTTACTGCTTATACAGAAAAGCCTTGATTCCGATTTTAAAACCTCCATCGAAGCATACATACCAAGAATTGACGCTTAGGTACCGCCTGATAATGACATTATAACTTTGAGGATGCGGTTTTCATGGTTATAGTTGAGTTCGACTACTTTTCATCCTTATTATTTTGGCCATAAGGGTGAAATGTAGTAGACCGTAGGTGAACTCGGTAGTAACTACACAACTGCGGTTGATTCGTTGAATGCAAGCACGGTCCGTTGCATTATTTGAATCATTATGAAAGTTTATAGACAGACACGGCTATAGGGCAGCAATAAGTTTTGCTTCAAGTTGCTTAGTTTGATGTACAGAATTCTAGGTTGACGGCTTCGTTATGAGGTTGTTTACACCCTGTTTATATTAAATCTTTGACAGCCTGCGAAGAAGAAGTCTTATTTGTATTTTCTTCGTTCCAGATATGTGAGACAGACCACAATGGCATCTCCCTACGTGGCGCCGAGGGTCCGCAGCCAGCTGGACAGCTTCCTGATGAAGGTCGACACCAAGACCTGAGGATGAACAAGCACCGCTGAAGCCAACTTCTATAAAATGGAGTTCGCCTCTGTTTTACCTACCAATGTGAGTTGATAACTTATTTTTTTATTTTAGAATAATTTAACAAGTAAAATTATTAATTAGGTATACTACTAAAGCAAAATTCAAATAACAACTCCTTCCTTACTTCACATAAGCTTCAAAATGACCTTGATTTTGCATTCTGTAAGCATCACCAAGTCACAGAAAGTGACGTGGGAATTACCTTCCACAATGCCACTTCTTACGTCATCTCATTGTTTAATCGTCAATATCTCCCTGTCAATTTAGTTCAAATTGCTGACACGCTCGCAAGGGTGGCGCTAGTGTAAATTCGAATTATCAACCGAGTTTTTAGAATGCCAATCAAGAAACTCACAGCGTTTTCAGATTCGAAGTTTAGAATGAGGTCTTACAGATTCACACAGTTGTGAAAATTGCCATGTTCTGGAACTAAAACATAAGTAGTATAAATCATCGACACACAAACGGTTCGCACAAAAATCTCCTCCAGCGACAAAATTTATTGTTGTTTATTAAAAAAATGACTCTTTCGTACAAAAGTTTAACATGTTAACCGTTCGTGTATGTGTAGCGATGTTCCATACGCCATACTTAAGAGGCCTGCGGAGCATGCGTTTTTCATACAAACGTAATACCAAAATAATTTGTAAATGAAACATATTCTTAAGGTAGCGTTTATTTATTTCGATTAGATTACAGAATATATAGGATCCCAAACACATATTTAGAATGGACACTGATATAGACAAGAGTTATGAGAAAAATAAATTTTCTATGGAAATTTTAAATTCCTCGTATCTCGCCTTAATATCATTGTCCTTTCAAAATTTTTATTTGGGAACATAGATATTTTGTAACCTAATCGAAGTATATACACACTACCTTAAGAATATGTTTGATTTTCATATTGTTTTGGTATTACGTTTGTATGAAAAGCGCATGCTCCGCCGGCCCCTTAAATACATCTATGCAATCTCCCAATACACACTACCTTAAAAATATGTTTGATTTACAAATTATTTTGGTATTACGTTTGTGTGAACTACGCATGCTCCGCGAGCCTCTTAAGTTCCGTGCATGTATCACATCGTTCCACTAATCCAGTTACGTCTTAACTGCAATCATCGAACTAACTTAAGTTATTTAAGTTTCATAACATTTGATAGGCATTACCTTCACGGCATGTGGTTAAATTGCTTTACCGCGAGTAATTTTGAAGTTATCTTTGGTTAAGTTTAGGGGTGATTAAAATCCGTAATCGTTAACTGAAGTTTGATTACCTGAGAGGCTTACATTGTATCATTAATGACGATGATGACTGCTTCGTTGATTTAGTGCTCGCAATCACGACTGCTGAGAATGAAGGTTCGATTCTCGGGTCGTGCAAATTGTGATTGAGTTTTTCCATCAGTAATTTCTGAGTAATAGCCATGGAGTTTGAATTTGTGCCCAGTGGATGACAATGGGCATGGGACTAAAAGATAACTTTGCCAGTTACCAACACGATAAAACACTAACCGCAATGATTACGTTTACGTTACGCGTACTTACGTACGATTACTTTACCAAAAACAAAACATAACTTTTAATCCCTTACACTGGACTATGTAAAATCCATAGATAATCCAAACATCCGTCAATTACATCCACACGCCACCCCACAAGAATGTTGCCAGCTTAATAATTATTTTCTGCCGTCTCCCAAGAATGTTGTCACACCCCGCGTACTAATCAAAGCGATCGTATGCCGCGTTTCTTGGTAATTTTTTTGTTCAAAAAACCGATAGGTCAAACAGTCACTTTAAAGTGCTTCGTAATTCTATAATTGAAAGTAATTATAGAAAACCGAACACTTGAAAGTCTTCGTTGTGTTGTACTGGTTGACATGTTTTTCGGTAGCTTGTGTCAATTTATTTAAAAGTATAATCAAATTACATGTTTAAAGATTCGATCAAATCACCGGTAGATTTGGACCGGACTCAAAACTGGTTGCGGCCACGGGACTCGAATAAATATTTCAGTACATAAAAAAAGAAAAAGTAAGAAAAAGTATTCATTTAATCCACTTAAGGGGCCGGCGGAGCATGCGTTTTTCATACAAACGTAATACCAAAATAATATGAAAATCAAACATATTCTTAAGGTAGTGTGTATTTATTTCGATTGTATTACAGAGTATCTATGTTCCCAAATGTATTTTTTGAGAGGACAATGATACAAAGACGAGATATGGGGAATATAAAATTTCTATAGAAAACTTATTTTTCTTATAACTCTTGTTAAAATCAGTGTCTAATCAAAATATATATTTGGGAACCTAGATATTCTGTAATTCAATCGAAATAAATACACACAACCTTAGGAATATGTTTAATTTACAAATTATTTTGGTATTACGTTTGTATGAAATACGCATGCTCCGCAGGCGTCTTAAGACAAAATAAAGGAATGAGACTAAAATTAAAAAACGACACTAACTAAAAAATTAAAACAAGGAGGCCAAAACATTTAAAAAATATAACATAATACGTTTTAAATGTTATTTTTTAATGACATTTATGAAATCATCCATTAGAGCACAATGTCCGTCCAGATGCGGACGGACGTTTGACTGTACCGCCCGTACCGATGTCCGGTGTACTTTTGGACTCGTCTATGATCTTTATCGAGGATATACTTGTCACTTTATCCTCTTGGCACACAGTTCCGATTCGCCGAACAAAATTAACGCGATTGTCACGTGTTCCTGCAACTATCACTTCGGTTAGTACTCGGTCATATGAATAATTCATATGTTGTCGGTAGGTGGCGCCTCAGTTCAACGAGACGACGGTAGTGTACGACGATTCAAATGACCCGGATGCTGTCACGTTGCTGTCTATACTGCTTGTCGGTAAGTACTGAATTTTATTTTGTTTTAATATTTTCGGAAATGTTACAGCTAGGCAGATACAGCAGTTTAGTTAATAACAACAATATGGCCAAAATCAAGATTTAAATTAGTAGTTATAGCTGTTGTACAGTAAAAAAATTATATATACGATTTGGGTTTACCTGAATACCAAATGTTTTCAGGCCAACCCTACAAACGGTGTGAAATTGTAAATGAACTGTGTAGTTGGTGGAGTTACTTGCCTTGATTCTAATTGACGACTTACGCATTACTAAAAACTTCATAATTTCAACTATTCGAATGGCTTGGCAAAATGTTTTACGTAACATTTCAATTTACCTAATACAAAACTAAAAGTATTTAGTTCGAAGGTTGTGGCCTAGCTGAATACTAAAATCGACCTATTGTTAACTGCACAAGCTAATAAATCGCGGAAAGAACTTGAAATTTTAAGATCGAACAAAAAATAAACACACCTATAACTATGCAAAAAAAAAAATACTTATTGGATATATATGTCCGGTATTCGATTGAGCAGATAATTTTGCATACATGTTTATTTTGGATGAAAATGTATAGTAAGTTAAGTGACGTCATTCAAAATCCAATATGGCGGATTCCAAAAGATAGCGGTATAGTTATTTTTATGCATAAGTATCATATTTTATTAAGACGGACTTGGTAGTCAAATAGTTTAACAATAAACCCTGCATTTTTAAACAAACGGTACTTACATAGTAACATGAATGACTGTAGGAGAACGTTATGAGTTATGTTGAACTATAAAACTCTGTTCTGAATTACGTGTTAGCTTTCGGAGTTATAACCTTTTTGCATGACCTGTTTATGGTTGGTTTAACCTTGCGAAGTTTAAAAGTAATAGACTTGTGTTCATAGAATTTTAATACGAGTATAATATAACGTACGATTTTTCTTCGAGTAAGCACTCAGCGAGACGTATTCCAAATCACTGAACAGCATGTCTCGTCGATTTTACATGTTCATTATACTTTATTTCATATGGTACCTTTCAATTATACTGTGTGGTTTAGCTCTGACTGATTGATCCCCAAAAAAAATACGGTCAGGTGCCACTGACGTACCAGGCGTTCTGTATTAACTTTTATTAAAGTGGTATACCTCGATGAAGCAGTATTTTATTTTAAAAAGTGTAATTTTCGTAGCTATGACATTTTTGAAGATCTATTTATTCTTATGACAGACGAGGAGGTAACGTTGGTTTAGTAATAAGGGTGTTAAAAAGTGCTAAAACATACATACTCATTTTTATCTGAGCATACCTTATCCCTACCTGCCCAGCCTAGTTAATATTTTGATTGGTGCTCAAAAGGGAATACCTTTGGTGCTGAATGCATCGGTGCTCAATAAATAGGTGCTCAAACGGGAATACTTCCTATTTCTATTTCCGCCTATGTTGGAGTCAGCTGCCACTCTAAGCAGAGGCAACCAAATACCAGACTTACATAAAGCGACTGCCTATCTGACATCTGCTACCCATTTTCTAAGTAACACATTTCTCGTTGTACCCATTCATCATCGGCCTATTAATGTTCCCACTGCTGGGACAGGCCTCCTCTCTATGAGAGGGAATGGGCTATATAATCCACCACGCGGGCCCAGTGTGGATTGGTAGATGTCACATGTCTTCGAATTTATGGTTCTAGGACATGCCGGTTTCCTCACGATGTTTTCCTTCACCGTTTTGAGAGCAGCGGTGATGTAATAAATTACACAAAGTAATGCGCCTGCCTGGGTTCGAACCCACGACTTACTGAACGTAAGTCGGGGCCGCCACCACTGGGCCACCGCTGCTCTCTTGTACCCATTTTATATTATACTTTATTAGGTTCTCGACCCCTATTGAGGATTTGGTACCTATATCCCGAGAACACGTAAGAATCTTATTTCCGCATTGAGCCAGGGTTAAACGTAGTTTGGCGGCTGATTATCATTCCGAAGATATTTTGAAGCAGAGGAAATCGCTCTCTAGGGATCTATAAAAATGGGTTATTTTTTGCACGTGGAAACGGTGGATTGTGTTTTCCGTGTTGAATTCTTATTTATATTCTTTTTTTATCTTGTGAATTATCCCCTTTATTCTAGAAATACGTAGTAAAGTTACAAACAGACCCCTTAACATGAGTATTGACGTTTTTCGTAACGTAAATACGTCGATTTTTTTAAATTGAAAATATTCGTTCCAAAATTATGTTTCATTATTTTAAGATTTTGTTCATCTACGGATGATACTGATTGTACATGTTGCAAAGAATTTAATTAAGATGCTGCCAGCAGGATAGTTGTATTTTCGACTAGCACTTCACCCGCGGTTTCGTCCGCGAAAATTTTGATAGCTCCACTAATTTGTACGATATCAATATAATTTATAGCTTATGTTACTCGGTAAAGATGTAGCTTTCCAACTGCGAAAGAATTTTTAAATTGCTATAGCAGTTCTTGAGTTAAATTGTAACAAACAAAAAATCAAATCATTCCACTTTATAATACTAGTGTAGAAAAAAAAACGACGTCAAAACTCACACTAGGGCGCTTTTTATTTACCTACTTTTAATTGCTTCAGATTTACCGTAATAAATTTTATAAAGTTTAAGTTAGGCTTAGCTTTACTCTGCTTTTAATAATAAGGTAGATAGTGCTTACAAACAAGAATTAATATATTACCGAATAGTTTGAAACCCAGTACATTAATAATGTTGAGATAGTATTCCTGTTATTACAAAGCCTCTCGAATCTCTCTCCGACACGATGCTATGCGATTATGTTTCAAGTAGCACTAGTACACTCGCAGATAATATAATAGTGATATAACTTAGCTTCTTTTATTATACAATACATGTAGTGATATTATAGAGGATTTTTATATTAAGGGGCCAGCGGAGCATGCGTTTTTCATACAAACGTAATAGCAAAATAATATGAATATCAAACACATTCTTAAGGCAGTGTGTATATATTTCGATTGGATTAAAATAGAAATCCGATTGGATTAAAAAAAAAATTAATAGAATAAAAGAGAATATCTATGTTCGCAAATAAATATTGTGAAAGGATAATGATATAAAGACGAGATATGAGGAATTTAAAATTTCTATAGAAAAAATGTTTTTGTCATAACTCTTGTTTAAATCAGTGTACAATCAAAATATGTGTTTGGGAACCTATATATTCTGTAATCCAATCGAAATAAATATACACTTCCTTAAGAATATGTTTACGTACAAATTATTTTGGTATTACGTTTGTATGAACTTCGCATGCTCCGCAGGCCTCTTAAGGGCAGCTAAAATGTTCTCCTGTTACTGAAACGGCTAAGATTCCTTTAAACTTTAAATCAGGAAGCTCTGACTTAATCTTGAGAAGTAATATTCTTTTTCCCTTCAAACTACCATAAACAGTTTCGGAGTTTAACTTGTAAGGTTGAAGGTATTTGTGGTGAGACAAAATACTCCCGACTGCCCAAGCAACACTCTCCTTTATTTTAGGATACACATTATTATAGTCTAAGGCGGGATCTCGAGGAGATATTGAAACACCGAGAGCTGAGTCTATACTGTCTTTATTATAATGATTAAACGATGAATAAGATTACATCTAGGTACATATAATTATGATATAAGGCGGGTTACAATCCAATAAGGTTGCTAACACACTACAATAGGATAGAATACATAAACATAGGTACACACACATTGACGTCACCACATACACACTACATCCTTAACACGCATCTATAAACACTGATAGCCTTGTGGTTAGCAACCGTTCGGACTGCCAAATTATAGGTATCAAGTTCGAACTCAAGACTCGCATTTCTGATTTTTCGGATTGATGAGCGTATTGTATATGGATGGTATTTAAAAGTACTTCAATTTATTCCCATTTCATTTACCTAATTTTGCCTGTGTTCCACCAAATATACTGAATGTGCACCAAAATATGTTAATTAAAATATGTCATAACGAGCATCTATTTAACAATTAAACACTGTATATTCTCCTTAAAGCGTAGTCGACGGAGCCCCGCTTCGCGGGGCCCCTATTTCCGAGTGCAGGGTTTAAAGGAACCTAACTAACCTAACGGGGGGGTGCCCTAAGTCCCGATTATGGGGGCAGAGATACTTTAATATTTGGTGCACGATCAGTATTATTTGGTGCACGATCAGTATTTTTCGGGGAAGAAAAGATTTTTGGTGAACACAAAAATATTATCCATTGTATAATTATCAGTTGCTTTGGTGAAGGAAACCAGCATGCCTGAAAGATATTTCTTCACGGCATGTAAAGCCAAGTCAGAGGCCCATGGGCGGCATTATAATTTTGACGTAATCTATATCTGCTACGGGTTGTCCCCGCGAGTCGTGCTACGCCGTAGCGGATCGGCTACGAGTGCTACGAAGCGTTAGGTGACGGTCACGCGAGTTCCATGATTTTTGTTCACCCAAAAAGTGCTCAACGCGCCTAAAGAAGCTTCCACTTAAAACAACATCCATACGACTTTCGTGCATATACTAACATAGTCAATACCAAACTACATACAAAACACCTCTTTCCTGCACTCATCTTGGCACGGTACACCTATCATCGGCACGTCCACACTTACGAAGATCAGCGCGATACGAACACGGCACCTCTACCAGTTTGTTACCATCAGGAAATTGAACCGCTTAGCGTCGAACGAGGCGCGAAATAGACTGGAAGTATTTGCTCGCTCCACCAGATAGAGGTGTATATAAATGTTATGTAATTTCCTTCATTTTCAAAAGTGGGCGAGGAAAATCGGGCAGGTTCTTGTGCGAAAACTACGGGGTTTTTGGGAAATGATATTCATTTTCTGTTGATACCTCGGTTATGTCATGGTTGTTGGTTTAAGTACTACTCAAAAACTATAATAGTGTGGACATAAATAGGTAATGTAATAACATAAACATGACGCCTGCAATCCCCGAAAAGATTAGTCAGAGGTGTACCTAAATAGTACACCCACATCTTCGCTAATTATATTCAAGTCCCATGTCATAAGGAACGAGCCTATTGACATCAACCGGGTAAGATCCCAGGCTCCGTGGTTGCTACTGAGAACTTCCTGATGGAAAAACCCAATATCTCTTTGCTCGACTCGGGAACTGAACCCAGGATCTCTTGCTCAGCAGTCGTGCTTATGACCACTAGACCAATGGTTTAGGCCTAACGTGTATAAACCTATCATATAATACAATTATATATACATACAATGCGATACAAGTAATAACTTATTGCTCTAGACAAAAAAAACATAAGAGAACCTTGTTATTTATCACCAAAAAAAATTACATAAATACGAGCCACGTACAGTCACTTCAATAAACTGAAATAAAAGGCTCATCTTCTAATACATTTTAATCAATATACCATTTGCGCTGAGTCGGTCTGGATATTTAATAAAGTAAGTTAGATTTCTAAAACACTGCCTAATTAAATTCTTTAATAGTGAACAGTAGATACTTCTACCAGATGTCACTAAGCTTCTTATAATGAAGTTTAAAAAACTTTTAACAAGTTCTTTGACAAGCTGCAATAAGTCTTATGTAGGGAGCTCCTTTGTGAATGTTATGGTATAACGTAAATTGGAAGATATATTGTGTGTTAGTAATGTATGTATTGATTTATTAATAGTACTTTTCAAAAGTAAGAATATTTTTTTACCTGACAAGTTTCTAACACGGTCATCGTATGATACAATATATTGGGCAGATTCCTTTATAGACACCACTCTCATAATCACGTATCATAATACGTAATTTTATCCTAACTTTTTTCGATATAACTACGGACGATATTTGTGGCAGAAAGTGGGTGTGTAATGTAAAATTCGAGCATAGCAAGCGCACGTCACATCCAATCAATGTCATAGCCAATATCTTAAAAAACTATTAGATTAATCGTTCGTTAATACGATTGATTTTAAGTTAAATAAAAATTAGGTAAAGTAAACATTAGGTGAGTCGTCCAATATGCGTTATGAACATTTGTGAATCAACCGTAGTTAAAATGAAAATAGTCTCCGTTAGTAGTAAACGATCCATTTAAGTACTTTAGAACAGAGTTCTGAATACCTAACATCACGCCTGGAATCATGGATAAGCAGCGATGTACTTATGGTGTACACTTAATCCTATCTAGAGGTTATTGCCACCACAGTAGAGTATCTTCTTCATATACTTAACCATCCCAAATTATTGTCCCCAGGTATATTCCTGTCGTTGCTGATCTTCCTCAGCGTAGCTGGGAACATACTGGTCTGCATCGCAATATACACGGACCGAGGGTTGCGGCGCATTGGCAACCTGTTCTTAGCATCGTTGGCGATCGCTGATATGCTAGTGGCTGCAGCGGTCATGACCTTTGCTGGAGTCAATGACTTGCTTGGGTAAGTTATGGACACACTGTAAACCCTGAGGCCGCTTGTGTACTACATGAAGTTTTACTTGCCCGACGGGAAATCTCCTCACATTTGCCGGATTATCGAACCGCTCGCCAGTAGGCCGTTAAATTTCGGGTAGTGCACAAGCTGCCTTACAAACATTAAATGCTATGAAAAATATTTTTTTTTTTTTTTTTATCTTGCGGTATTAAAACTAAATATTTTTCGTAGCATTTAATGTCATGGATTTCCGCAAAGTAACGCCTGATTCCATAACTCGCCTTACAAACTACAGCGTCCACCTAGTTTCTGACGTTTCATATAAGTGCCTCTACAAATAAATATCTCTGGACATTACACACAGCGTCATCTAGTGTTTAGCATCTAGGCTTGTGTCGTGGACACAAGATAGTTGATAAACTACATAGATACGTTTTGGTTGTAAATACATACTTATTAAACATTTAAACATCCATGAAACAAATTTCCATGCCCACACAAATATTTTCTCCTGCCGGGATGCGAACCCGGGACCCTAAGAGTGTAAGGCAGCCTTACTACCGCTGCGCCAGTCGGGTCGTCTTAGTGGAAGTTTATAACAATAGTGATTTCTTTATTATCAGACAATTGGATCGATTCAGTACACAATCCAGAAGTAGGTATTTACAATTTATTCTAAATAGTAACAAATATTTTGAATAGAATTAACAGAATTTTCATAATCCATTCATTACAAAATTCAAAAGTATTTACAATTTATTCTAGACAAAAAAAAAAAATTTGAATAGAATTAACAGAATTTTAGTAAGTTTGTTTCCCAAACTCCAAATGTCCTAAACCAAAAAACAAGGACATATGACATCTACCAACCCACACTAGGTGCGCGTGGTGGATTACAGAGTACTCCCTCATAATAGAGCGCAGACCTGTGTCCCAGCAGTAAGAACATTATAAGCAGATTATATTATTGGTGATGAAATAAATTACACAAAGTAATGCGCCTGCCTGGGTTCGAACCCTCAATTTACTGTTCGTAAGTCACCACTGGGCCACCGCTGCCCTCAAAACGGGAAGGAAAACATCGTGAAGAAACAGAACCAAAAATCCGAAGACACATGACATCTACCAATCTGCACTGGGCCTGCGTCGTGGATTATAGCCACTCCCTTTCATAGAGAGCAGGCCTGAGTCCCAGCAGTGGGAACATTATAGGCAAATTATTTTATTTCTTGTTTTTCATATAAAACTTTTCTATCCCCAGATACTGGGTGTTCGGCGAGCAGTTCTGTGACACGTGGGTGGCGTGTGACGTCATGTGCTCTACAGCCTCCATACTTAACCTGTGCGCCATCTCGCTCGACAGATACATACACATCAAAGACCCTTTGAGGTGAGAACTTGGCTCAGTGGGTTCAGATAGCAGATGTTTATCTTAATGAATGACATACTCGTAATTAATTGTGAAGTATGTGTGTCATGTATGTACGGTCGAACAAGCTATTTGGTTTACAGTTTAACCCACAAATTACATTTTAAAATGTAAACCAAATAGCTTGTTCGACCGTACAGCGGAGTTTGTAATTGCTTTATAAACTAAAGAATAAACGATTGAAATTGAAAAAAAAAATTGCTTTAAGGCTGATGCTCCAGGCTAGCCCGCGAAATTCTATTTTTTTTTACGTTTTTTGCAATTTGCAGACCAGTGCTAAGTTACATTTAATTAGAATATTGTTCGCGACTGTAAATATGTATGTAGTTACAAAATTATAATCATCAATTGTCTTTTTTAAACTTTCACGATCAGAACACATCATAAAACATATAAAAACGGGTATTTATCACGAATTTACCTTTAATTTAAGCCCGACGTTTCGACCGGATTGCACCAGCCGTGGTCGCGGGGAGACTCAATATAATCATCAAATCAACCCTCCGAGTTCATAAAGGTCTAGGAACTGTTTTTTCATGGTTAAAATCGTTCCTCGGCCTTTGTGAACTTGAAGGGTTGTATTGATGATTTTAATAATTATAATTCTGTAACTACATACGTCTGACTGTCGCGGACAATATTTTAATTAACATAAAACCTAGCACTGGCCTGCAAATTGCAAAAAACGTAAGAAAATTTGAATTTCGCGGGCTATTCTGACGCTTTCACCTTAAGCTTGACTCACGCTTCCGAGCCAAGTGTCGATCGTGCATTTTTTTTAACACACTCACGCTTCCGAGCCGCTAACGAGCAACATACAATGTATTGTGCTACGGCCGACACTCGGCTCGGACCCGGCGCGCGCGACCGAGCTTGGGTCATATTTCGACGACCCGAATGGCGTAGTGGTAGTGACGCTGCCTTACGTTCTTAGGGTCCTGGGTTCGAATCCCGGTAGGAGCAAATGTTTGTGTGATGAGCATGCACATTTGTTTCCGAGTCATGGATGTTTATACGTATAATAAGTATGTATTTACAAACAAAAAAGTATATATGTAGTATATCAACTATCTAGTGTCCACGACACAAGCTTTGCTTAGTGTGGCACTAGGTGGCGCTGTGTGTTAATGTCTAGCGATATTTATTATTTATTTATACTTAACTTGTAAGTTAAGTTGAATCACTTGGTTGTTATGAAGCAAAAGTCTATTTCTCTTTGTAACACTTAGATAGTTTCAATCTTTCAAATCCAGATATAAATAAATATCGCTCGATATTACACACAGCGCCATCTAGTGCCACACTAAGTAACGAGGCTTGTGTCATGGACGCCAAATAGTTGATATACTACATAGATACTTTTTTTTGTTTGTAAATACATACTTATTATGCATATACCTAAACATAGATAGTTAAAAGCTTATACTTATAATACGAATTTAAAAACCATATGATAACTATATATAAACTAATGTAACGGCGCGACGCTAAAAAAAAATATACAGCGTGTTAGGTTAAACGAGGGACATATTGAGGGAAGGTATTCAGTATTCGATTCTCAATCCAAATATTTAATTTTTGACATAATTGTCTAATTAAATACATTACTCATGGACACTGAGCGCGCAAGTAGGCGTCACGCGGCAAAACACGTGCCGGTCCTGAGCTCCGTGCGCAGATGCACCGACAGGGGGCACACCCCCGCGCCACTCCGCGCTGACCTCAGTGTATGCGCGAGCACCGTTACTTCCACATGTCTATTATTGCGTTTCCGAGTATCGCATTTAACAAACAACCCCGCTTACTTCGCGATATTGTAAACATGTTCTTGAATAACCAAAAATAACGTTGTAGCATCCGCACCACGCCGAAATACCGTGGTGGCTTTCTGCTACACAGGGAAGACCTGGATGAGAGGTCTGACGAGTTACGCGATAAAAATACGATGTTCACTTTGATCTAGGCAGCCAACAGTAAAGATATGTGCAAAGTACGTACCTCAGACTGCAAACTGGCACTCGCTGACCTTCCACCTTTCGAATGCACATGAGCTGACGATGGGGCTAGGGTCCACAAATATACATGAGAGGATATGGTGATCACACGCGGAGGCGGTTAGAGTTTTTGGATTCTTAAATGCCGATCGCGAAGTTGCGCGTGCGTTCCGATTGGTGTCCGTTAAGAAGTGTCATTTGCTCTGAGCTTTGACGTTTACGTACAATGCATGACAGCCAAAAGTTGGCGTCTCGTTACTGCTGGTAAAGCCCAGAGACAAAATGTGAACATCGTATGAGTTTTGAAGAGTTCTGATGGGAACGAAACATCCCGCCCACCAAAATACCTATGGTATTTTCTGGTTAAAATGTAGAGGATCTAGCAAGAAACGATAAGGAGATTGAAGATACGGTTTAGATTGCTAAAGGCTACGATTAGGTTAGGATTATCTTATACTACGATTTGCTTAATTAGGATTTAATAAACTATAGGTTGGTGCGATTGAAACTAGTCTTCTGTTGGCAAAGGACATAATTTCACTAGAGGTCGATTGATGATTTGATTGTTTGCATTTTTTACTAATGCACTCCGAGCTACTCCATCAACTCCAACCTGGAGTTCTATGACTCTCGCGAGATTCCAGTGCAATGGGCTGCGATTGTCGTCCTTGACTAACACCATCGAACCTATCGATAACGGTTTTGAGTGTTTAGTCCATTTCGCGCGTTGCGTTAGTGAGTTTAAGTATTCAGTTTTCCACCGAGACCAGAAGTTCTGTTGAAAAGCTTGTATCATCTGCCACCGATGAAGCCGATTTGGATTAAGATGTGATAGATCCTCATCAGGGACAGCTGTTAAGGGCTCTAAGGTTAGGAAATGACCAGGTGTCAAACATGAAAGGTCGTTGGGGTCAGAGCTGATCGGGTAAAGGGGTCTCGAGTTTAAAATGGATTCAATTTGAACGAACAGAGTCGTCAACTCCTCGAACGTTAGGACTTGATCACCCACAACTCGGTATAGATGTGATTTGGCTGCTTTGATTTGTATTTCCCAGACACCACCGAAATGTGGAGCGCCAGGGGGATTGAATTTAAATTCGATTTTCTGCTCGTTAGACGCCTGTTGCATTAAAGACAAAAGTTGATTTTTAGCGCCTACAAAGTTGGTACCACAGTCCGCATGGATAGTGTTACAGCGGCCGCGACGACCTACAAAGCGCCGTAGCGCAGCTATAAACCCATCGGTTGAAAGCGTCGACACAACCTCCAAGTGGACTGCTTTAGTTGCGAGACATATAAACAAGCAGAGATATGCTTTGTCCATCTTAGCGCCACGATGGGAACCAAGTTTGATGCGGAATGGTCCACCTAGATCGACACCTACCACCGAGAACGGTTTTACTTGATTGACTCGGTAAGATGGAAGATCGCTCATGTAGGGTTGGAGCGGCTGTGGGTTTGTTCGAAAACACTGAACGCATTTGGAAAGGCAACGGCGAATGGTACGCTTTGCCGCGATGATCCAAAATTGTTGAAGCAGCAAAAAGTGTGTGGTATTTATGCCTGGATGCAAGTGGGAACGATGAGTGAAGTTGATGATTGAAAGCGTTAAAGGATGGTCAGACGGTAAGAAGGCAGGATGCCTGTGTTCGTATTCTAATCCAGATCGAGAAATCCTGCCGCCCACCCTGAGCACTCCCTGATTGTCTAGAAACGGGTTCAGTTTTCGAAAAGGTTTCGATAACACCTTTTTTGATTTCAAGTTGGAGATTTCCTCCGAGAAAGATCGGCCCTGTACGTGTTTGACGATTTGCATGAGAGCGTGATGACGTTCCACGTTGTTTAAAAACTCCTTACGATTTAATTGATTAGAGATGCGAGAATTGTTAATAAAGCGATATATGTAAGCGAGAACGTTAACAAGTTTCGATAACGAGGAAAAACGATTCAGTAAGGTTTCGATGATTGGAGGGTCATTCGTGGTGGTCTCGTCGGTCACTAAGATAACCACTTTGCGTTCTTCAGCCTTTATAGTAACGTCGTCCTCGTGAAGTATGCTGCCTGACCTCGAAGGCCATGACTCATGATTTTGTGGAAGCCAACATGGCCCCGCCCACCATAGAGAATTGTGAAGGAGTTCACTAGGAAGTTGTCCACGTGAACAGACATCAGCAGGATTATCACCGGAAGAGACGTGATGCCAACATTCAGTAGGTGTGAGGTCTTGGATTTGACTCACCCGGTTGGCAACGAATGTGGTCCAACGAGATGAATGTGAGCGTAACCAGGAGAGGACAACGGTTGAGTCTGACCATAAGTAGACAGCATCGAGTTGGATACGAGCTAGATAAGTATCGCGAACGTGTGTGTATAGGTTGGAGAGGAGAACTGCCGCGCAGAGTTCCAGTCTAGGCAACGATGTGCGTTTCAGCGGTGCTACACGAGCTTTTGAACAGACCAAGAAGACGTGGGCTGCACCGTCCTTATCAGTGACGCGTAAATAAATAACAGCACCATACGCTGTCTCGGAGCTGTCACAAAAGCCGTGAAGCTCGCACGATTGTGCGTCAGAGCATGTTATTTTACGAGGGATTCGAAGTTGGGACAACTGTGGCAATTGATCCATGTATGTAGTCCATGTATGAATGATTTCATCAGGCGGCGTTTGGTCCCATCCAATACCGAGAATCCAAAGCTTTTGGATATACGATTTGATTTGAATTGTGATGGGTGATAAGAAGCCTAATGGGTCGAAGACTCTAGCCAGTTCGCTGAGAATGGAACGTTTGGTACATGGACGTTCGGATGGTTTAATTTCGAAAAAGAATGTATCCAGTGACGGATTCCATTGCAGACCTATAACCTTTAAAGTTGAGGATTCGGAACTATCGAGAGACACGGAGCCAGTTAGACAATCCTGGCTGGGAAGATCCGACAGAAGCTGCGCGTTGTTACTAACCCATTTTCTAAGATGAAAACCACCGAGTTTGAATAGAGCGATAAGTTGTTTTTTTGCTAGTTCAGCGGTTTCCAGTGAGTCACATCCGGTAGCTACGTCATCTATATAAACATCCGACAGGATGATCCGCTTTGCAACGGGATACGAGTCCCCTTCGTCTTCAGCAAGCTGTTTCAAGGTACGGCACGCAAGAAAAGGGGATGAAGAAACACCATACGTAACGGTATTCAGACGGTACTCTTGGAGATTATCGTGAGGAGAGGCTCTCCAAAAGATACGCTGATAGTCGCGATGGTCATGCCAGATCAAAATCTGACGGTACATCTGTCGGGCGTCTGCCATGAAGACAACGTTATGTTCCCTAAACCGCAAAAGAATGTCTATAATGTTTGGTTGTAACTTAGGACCGGTAAGTTGCGAGTCGTTTAAGGAACGTGAGTTAGCGTCTTTGGCAGAAGCGTCAAACACAACACGGAGACGGGTAGTGGCGGAATCGGGACGAAGAACACAGTGATGTGGTATATAGTATTTTCCCATGCTGATTTCCTTCACTGGTACCAAGGTCATGTGTCCGGTTTCAATGTAGTCTGACATGAAGTCCACGTATTGGGCTTTTAAATCGGAGTCACGAGACAACCGGCGTTCGATAGCGTGGAAACGTCGCAATGCAACCTCACGAGAGCCTGCGAATATGGGTTCCGAATCATCTTTAAAGGGCAAACGTACAACATATCGTCCAGAGGAATCACGAGAATGACTGGATATAAACTTCTGTTCACAGAGCGTTTCATCTGGAGTCAAGAGTGACGCTTTCGGTATGGAATCCAGCTCCCAAAAATGTTGAACCAGAGAATTTAACTCGTTGTCTATGTTTAATGATGTGTGTACGAGAGCGCTAGAAGCTAAACGAGTTTTGCCTAACAGGAGCCACCCAAAGATGGAGTTGAAAGCGGTGGGTTGGTTAACGTTTCCTTTGATTTGCTGGTTGAGAAATGAGTCGGTAAAGACGTCGGCGGCGAGCAATAGATCGATAGATCCCGGAATATCGAATCCGGGGTCTGCGAGTGGCAAGGATTGAATATGTGACCATCCAGAAGTGTTTAATTTTGCGATAGGTTGATCGCCACAGATTTTCGAAATGACATGCAAGTCCAAATCAAAGAATACGGTATCTTTAGTACCTACTGCACACCTCACGTCACCGAGAATAGACGCCGGTGCCTCGCCGAGTCCACATACAGTTGTGTTAATTGGGGTCGGATGTAAGTTTAAACGTGAGATGGCCGATTCAGTAATAAAGTTGCTTTGACTTCCAGTGTCAAATAAGGCGCGGAACGATTGCATTACACCGACAGCATCTTTGACCTGCACTATTGCAGTCGCCAGCAAAACAGTTGTATGCATAGGTGACCTTGACACCAATGACGATGCAGTTGGAGGAGATTCGATAGGAGTATCGCGATGGAGTAAGGTGTGATGTTTCCGTTTGCATGTGCGACATGAAAATATCGATCTACAATCCTTCAGCCGGTGGGATGACTTTAAGCAGTTGAAGCACCAGTTCTTCTCAGTGGCAATCTGCATTCGTTCATCGTGTGATTTTTTGATGAATTCTGCGCATGCCGCAATAGAATGAGCGTCACTACAGAAAGAACATTTACTGGTATACGGAACGGAAGGCGTAGCACTTTCGGTTTGTTTTTGGTCAGTAGCAGCTGCTACCAGTGTGTGCGCCGCCGGCGTGTACCGTTTTGGTTGCGAATGTGAAGTCGAACTTCTCTGCGTAAGTTCGCTTGACTTGGTTGTCTTAACGAAATGTGTATCGCGTAGTAACGCCTCGCACTTACAATGTAGGAAAGCTTTTAATTGTACGTAGGTAGGCAGTTCGACATCCGAATGATTTTCTTCAAATTCACGTCTTAATTTCGAGTCAAGTTTTGACAAGATATGATATACTAGAATAAAATCCCATTGACCAACCGGCAGGTTTACTGTTTTTAAAATACTTAAGTTCTCTTCGAACAAATCAAGGGATTTTCTGAACTCGTGAGCGTCGTTGAATTTAAAATCGACGTTTAAAATGTCTCGCCAACACGTAAAGGCTAGGTCACGTTTATTAGTGAAGCGCGCGGTGAGTGCTTGGTACGCGTCGTGATAGTGTTCGTGAGTCATCGGGAACGATTTGATTACAGTCAACGCATCACCGCTAAGAGATGATAACAGATAATGAAACTTCTCCGTGTCAGTCAAAGAAGTTGATTTGTGTATCAAAGCGTTGAAAGTATCGAAATATTCCGGCCATTTCTTGACGTCACCGCTAAAAGTCGGAAGTGTTATTTTCGGTAACCGAATATTCGAGGAAGCGTTGCCAATACCGTGAGAATGATTCGAATCACCTTTAGAAAAGGTGCGATTTATTGACAACACCTTGTAATACATTTCGTCGAAACGCTCCTGAATTTCGTTATCTTCATTTTCTGGATCGTCAAGAATCTCCTGTATTGTAAAATGCGCATCCTCAAAGTTAGCCGCAATATTCTTTACTTCCTGATGATATGATAAAAACAAGTCTCGCTGAGAATGGTCATTAACTGCTAACATTCCAACCTCTAAAGCTTTAGTCAAACGCTTATATGCGATGGTTCGTTTTCTACGCAAGGATGGTAAATCCTCAGTAGTATACTGGATCTCGATTGATTTTGACTTAGACTTCTTCAAAGTACCCGATCTATTTTTCTTTAGCAGTGACATTGTAGGCGTTTACTATGTAGGTCGATACGTAAAATAGCAAAATGTGTAGGTATATAAGTTTCGATTACACGTTCAGTTACTTATGTGCCCAAATAGTAGCAGATGGATGACTATTGTCGGTCTTTAAGCAACAACAAAAGACAATTTTATGCAACGTAAATAAGTAGATACCAGACAGATATGTTACGTGTAGTTCCGGCACTATCTAAATGCGCTGCAAACTAGATGTATTTTGCTCTGATATTGTTAATGAAACTACTCCGTAAGTGAGTACAATAGATGGAGGATAGATAATGATTAACAGATATAACTACCTACCGAGAAAGTTGAAGTAAACAAGTTTTTATGAGACTTAAAATGTTCTCAATACTACGTCTACCCGCCTGCCCGATATTCTCGTGCCTACGTTGAGCCGTTCGATCGACCGTTGAGCGAGATTTCGACCTACCCTCACGATTTTAGATAGTGAACAGAACTGATTCAATGGAATATTTTACGCTTTGCTTATTGTAAGAACACGATTTATAAAACACGATTATGTTGTGATTGCGATGTATGATGGGTACAAATAACAAATATCGATAGAACTACGAATTGATTAATTGTGAGCGAAATAAATTGTGCACCGATTAAAATGTGATTGCACAAAATAATTCGATCTCAGAATTATTTACGATGAACGTTGATTTTAGTTGAGATTTAATTATTTTACACTACGATTTTGTAAAATCCTAGTTCGATGGTGATAGCTCATGAACGTTATGTAAATTGATAGATTCGATAGTGGGCGATTCTATGGAAATTGTGAAATAGCTTAGAATGCGACGTGTACCTGTAGTTTTTAGTTAAAACAATAGATCGATTGAGATATTCTATGCTACTTTTTTAACCAGAAAGAACACAAGTAAAGATGGCGATTTACAATTAAAAATGGAAGGTCCCTGGTTTCGGCACCAAATTGATGTAGCATCCGCACCACGCCGAAATACCGTGGTGGCTTTCTGCTACACAGGGAAGACCTGGATGAGAGGTCTGACGAGTTACGCGATAAAAATACGATGTTCACTTTGATCTAGGCAGCCAACAGTAAAGATATGTGCAAAGTACGTACCTCAGACTGCAAACTGGCACTCGCTGACCTTCCACCTTTCGAATGCACATGAGCTGACGATGGGGCTAGGGTCCACAAATATACATGAGAGGATATGGTGATCACACGCGGAGGCGGTTAGAGTTTTTGGATTCTTAAATGCCGATCGCGAAGTTGCGCGTGCGTTCCGATTGGTGTCCGTTAAGAAGTGTCATTTGCTCTGAGCTTTGACGTTTACGTACAATGCATGACAGCCAAAAGTTGGCGTCTCGTTACTGCTGGTAAAGCCCAGAGACAAAATGTGAACATCGTATGAGTTTTGAAGAGTTCTGATGGGAACGAAACAAACGTCTTATAATAATAATAATAAATCATTTATTTCAAGCGACAAGACTCATAGTGTTAGTAACTTACACTTACAAACTATGTTAGTAATAAGTACACTCACAAACAAACAAAAACAGAAAAACAGATTGTGACATCACTGATGCAAGGCGACAGGCGCAGCTGAAACCATGCAGCAGTGGTTCACAAACGCACAATCAAGCCTGCTCGCTATCATAGACAGGATGCTGTTGGCGCTGCCCCGCACCCTTCGGATCAGGGATGCGCACCGCTTCCGCATCACTGTGTAGAAGCAATCTACGCGAGCTTCAGCAAACATCCCTGATGCGCTGCAGTACCGGGGCAACCCCATCAGCACCCTGAATGCGTTATTATATTGGACGCGAAGGGCGCTGTATGATTTTTGAGTATAATGATCCCATAGACTGCAAGTGTAGAATGCCGTGCAGTAAGCACTAAATATGGTACGCTTGACCTCCTTAGAGGCACGCCTGAACCTGCAGGCAATCATGTTAGCTCTCACACACAGCGCCCTCCGCTCCCTATCAATATCCTCATCATCGTTGAGGCCAGCGGTCAGTAGGTGACCCAGATACTTAAATTGTTCTACCCTCACAAGGGGTATACCGCTCAACTTCACTGATGGTACTGCTTCTGGGTATTTACCCCTGGCCCCAAAGACCATGACAACACTCTTCGTAACATTGTATGCCAGACCATGCAGTCTGGCAAATTGCTCGCAAGTGGCAACAAGTGTCCTTATGCCGCAGATTGACGCGCTCAGCAGCACCATGTCGTCGGCGTAGCTAATGTTATTACAACATACGCCATCAATATGACACCCGACACGCATGCTGCTAAGCGCGCCAATCAGATCATTCACGTATAGGTTGAAAAGCGTAGGGGAGCACAAACCCCCCTGCCTCACCCCGCACTCCAACCCATACGGCCTAGACAAGGCGCCAGCCCATTTGACACTATTGACTTGGTTTCCATACCAGTACTTTAGAGTATTTGTCACCTCTGGGGGCAAATTTAGGTCTTCCATCTTCCTCCATAAAATATCGTAGGAAACCAAGTCAAAAGCCTTGCTCAAGTCAAGGAAACATGCGTAAACTGGAGTGTGGCGATCCGTGTAGTACTTCACAGTATGCTTCACACTCAATATAGCGCTGTCAGTGGATAATCCAGAACAGAAACCAAATTGGTTATCGTGAACACGTATATGACCGCTAAGTTGAGCGTTAAGCACACTGTCAAACACTTTCGACATGATTGTGGCAAGAGATATTGGCCTGTAATAATTATTCCTATCGCCCATGTCACCAGTCCTATTTTTGACGATAGGCACCACTGTTGTTTTAATCATATCACTCGGCATATAAGCATGACCCAGACAAAAAGTAAAAAGCATTGCCAACACTCTTGGCAAATGCGGACCAGCAAATCGGAGATGCTCAATGCTGAGACCGTCATGACCAGGAGATTTTCCTCGTCGCATCGCGTTAATTCTGTCCAAGAGCATTTTAGCTGTTATTTTAACTTCTAGGTCTCTCCGCGGCTCAACATTGAGCGTCGACCTAGATGGTCCTAATGGTGATTGCACACTAAAATGGTCTACAAAAAGGTCAGCTATTTGCTTAGCATCACTCACGCCATCAACGCAAACAGGGAGGCCAGGCTTGCCCTTCAGTCTATTCGTATGCTTCCGAAAAGATCGAAAATCGTTCTTTGAATGCTGTGAAGCTAGAATATCCATTTTAATTTGAGTCTCATGATCTTGACACCACTTCAACCTTGACTTAAATATCTTTCTTGCTTCACGCATTTCTTCAAAAATACGTCCCGACGCCGGCATACCATTATTTAACCAGCATAAAAAAAATGAATTATCATCATTCCAGTGAAGAATATTGGTACTATGGTTCGTGCTTAAGTGTTATCTAGTGATATTGTGCGAGGAACCGTTAATTATTATGCAAGGTGTCAATCAATGACTGCGAACATTCGGTCAGTACCTAGTTACCTAGATATTTGCCTGTCCAAAGCCAGATTTAAAGTATGAAGAGAAAATGGATTATACCTAGAAAGGTCATTGACCCGCACACATGTTCTGCGATAAGCGCATGGCGCACACGTTGCGAAACTTAGGCGAAGTTTTTAGTATGGATCTATCTGTTATGTATTAGTGTTTTCTTTTTGTTCATATGTTTATTAGTATCATGTAAGCATGAACTATTGCGGGTTTGAATAAGTCCCTCGTTTAAACTAACATACTGTATTAAAAACTTAACTTTACTCAACGATCTTCGGTCCATCTATCTAAAACAAAAAACAGTAAAAAGATAATACTTTTACGATACATAAAACTGACCCAAGTTAAATGTTAAATGGCCTGACAGTTACTGGCCCTGGTGTGGTTATAAATTGATATATGAGGTCAAGAAAATGGTCATTAAATCTGAGCCAATAAGTGATGGACATATAACTTTATTGGCGACCCATCAGTTTGTGTTAGCGTGCTTGTGGTATTTTTATTTATTGTTTTCTTGCCTAAGATTCGCTTACGCTGGCAATTTTCGGCAATCATAACGAGCAATAGTTGCCGGAGGTAGTAGAGTGATTTCCAAAGCGGAGGTTATGTGAAAAAAGTGTAAATACAAAAGTTGTAGATCTTTTTGCTACCTACAACTTTGCCATTTAACTTTTTTCCATAGGACTTGTAGTTTTGCCGGAAATCGAGATAAATTGTTTTTTCCCCGTAAACCTTCCTCCCCTCCCACTTTCCGGCCTCGGATCGCCCGTAAATTATTTTTCCTTTAATTTTTCTTAAAGGTATTTTGTTCTTTTTCCAACGAGTTTCATCCTACTACATTTCTTTTCGTTTTTAAACATTATCTGCACTAGTCTATATTGTTTTACGCACAAAAGATAACTTTTTAACAGTAAAGAAGTCAGTAAATTACTTTAGATTATTTATTTAAATTACTATTTACTAAGGTTATTTCGTATCTCATTTACCAGTCTTATTCATAAAAAGTTAAAATATTATGTTAATAAGCTTGTTATAATGAGAATCCCAAATAGAATTATTCATAAACGATCATTATCGCTAAACAGTTTTGTAAGTATTCAATAGCGGCTTCATAACTTAAAACGGGGTCGACTCAACTTGAATAAACAGAAAAATGGCCGACAAATGTGCAACAGCTGATTTTAATGTAATATTAATAATACCTGATTTTGATTTTCAAGGAAGCTCTCCAAGGCTGCATTCCGAATTACGCTGAATCCGATTTGAACGTCCATAAACCCGTTCCGAATTACTGTGAGCGCGATATCGATGTCCCGTGAATCGCATATAATGTAACAGATGGCGTCATGACATGCGCCATCTTGCGATTACACCGACCATGCCCCAAATAAATTTCACCGTGAGCGCTGTCAAAACAGTTGTGTTCACAGGTTGTGTTGTTTTGTTATGATCTTAGGAAGTCGCATCTAACTATTATATTATCGTGGCATTCAACCATGAGTATTCAAGTGAATATAGCCGAAGAGCTTAACCAACATAACTTCCATTTTCAAAAATAGGTCTTGTGAAAGGTTTTGGTTTGGGGTTATGTTCACTGTGAACGCGTTCACGAGCGTTCCGAATTGATGACATCTCCTACCTGACAATAGCTGTCATAATCGTGATATCTAAATCAGAACGCAAAATATAGATGTGACCGCTGTGAGGGATTATTTTGTAATTCGGAATGCAGCCCAAATGTCACAGTAACGTTGTAAAACTTTTTTATAATGCGTTTTTTGGCCGTGAACACCAGTTATTTTGGCATTTTATCTTTGGATTCAGCAGAACGACAACTTAATCACATTAAAACGTCTTATAACGACAGCATAGCTATGACGGGTTAATTGAACGTTTATGAATAGAGAATTTTATAGTAGGTTTATTAGCTCGAATGAGCATTTTAACTAATAAGTGTTAAAAACCTATTTTAGGAGATTTTTATGAATGAGACTGCTATAATTTTCAAAACTAAATAATTATAATATTATCAGCTAAGCATGAGCGAAAATATTTCCATCTTCAACTTGACTTACCTTTTTAAATAAATAATAATATAATACCGCTGGACATTATACACAGCGCCATCTAGTGCCACACTACGCAAGGCTTGTGTGTCGTGGACACCAGATATTTGATATACTACATATGTATAGTAATTTTTGTTTATAAATACATTACTTATTATACATATAAACATCCGCGACTCAGAAACAAATGTCCATGCTCATCACACAAACATTTGCTCCTACCGGAATTTGAACCCGGGACTCTAAGAACGTAAGGCAACCTCACTAGCGGTACGCCATTTGGGTCGTTTTCTAGGCCCTCAAATTAATTTCCTGAAAAAACTTTCCGCAGAAATATTCCCTTCTTAATTCTTCGTGGTAGACGTTTATTTACTTTAATAAAGTAGCCTAGATAAGTAGCCACTTGAGAATCTAAAGAGCCTACACTCAAGGGCAAACTAAATACTACAGTGATAAGAACGCTTTAGAAATAAGTGGAGAAAGTTATTAAAATGAGTCCCACATTTAATAAATTATAAAATAATAACTAATTTTATGAATGTGAAAGTGGGTTTTTCTATCTGTTTATCGAGCCTTCACGCCATAACGGCTGAACGAATTTTGATGAAATTTTGTATACAGACGGACCATGTTATGAGTTAGGAAATAGGGTACGATTTTAACCAGATCATAGAACACTCCCGTAGGATTATTTTCGACCTAAATACGGGCGAAGCCTTGGCCAAAAGCCAGTCTAAAAACAATTATTAAGTAGGGACTTTCTTAGAAGCCTGAAATAATATTCCCAACTTGAGCTTAATAATACTCGTATTCAATAAACTTGGGACAACGCAGAAGTGATACTGAAGAGCTTTTGTCATTTCTTATCCGTCAACGCCGGTTTTCTGAAGCTTACAACGACTCCGTCGTAATTTCCTACGAAATATTTTCACGCAACTTTGCTCTGTATTTCAGGAACGTAAGAATGAAAATTGTGTGAATATTTCGGGCCATGGTACAAAATGAATCTTCTTTTGTTTCGTGGGTATACATGCGTTTCGAAATCAAATATTGTCTTAAGAATTGTAGGATGTTTTTGTTACAAGGCTCGATTGTTTTAGTTTGTTATTTTTGTACCAGACACCATAATAATGTTCTTGTGAATATTTTATTTTATGTTTTTAACCACTTTACTTATTTCGTGAAACAGCTAAAGAACTTGAATGTTCAGTACATGGACAGACTACGTTTGTAGCTATAACCATTTTGTATTATTTTTTTGAATGACGCAATCAATCTGTGTATTTTTCTTAAGATCTACTCAACGTAGGAATTTGAATATTTGAACAGAATGTAAAAGACTCATCACGAAGCCTTCAACCAGTTGTTTTGTACATGTGTAACTTTACGCTAAAATTATTGCTGGAAAACGACAAAAAACACATTTTACGGTAAAACTCAATAAACCGCAATCAAAACATTTTGCTGGTGGATGGATTGAGTACGGGGGTTATGGAGGTATTTTAAAGTAAAAATCTTACGTTAAAAAAATGTTTTAAAAAAAAAAACTTGTTGAAAGAAAAGTTGGAACTTTGACCACCGATATCTCCCTAACTAGAAGGTTTCCAGGTATGGTCTAGATGCTAGACCATACTCAGGAACTTTCCAGTAATTTCTTTGTTCTAGACTCAAGAACAAAAAAAAAATCGCAAAAACGGGGAGAGCAATTGCCTTTCGGCTTATTAAGAGTTTTTACACCCTTTAGTGCTCAATTTTTAAGCTCTGTGATGTGTACAGAATACACACATCGTATGTCAAAGACATTGTTTGGAGATTTTCTGTATCACCAAATATGATTAACAAAACAATTAAGATATCATGAAAGGAAATCCTTAAAATTGATTACTTTACTTCAGAACGTTATATAAATTATGTCAGATTAAACGGCTTAGCGATAAAGCTAGAAAAATACAAAAAACGTAACAAAACATCAAAAGTAAATTTTTCCCCAGATACGGTCGCTGGGTGACTCGCCGGGTGGCCGTGGTCACAATCGCCATGATCTGGCTGCTAGCAGGTCTGGTCAGCTTCCTGCCCATCTCACTAGGGCTCCACAGGCCTGACGAAGAAGCCCTCGCAACACAGAAGCCGCCGCGATACCCCACGTGCGCGCTAGTACTGACGCCAACGTACGCGGTGCTGTCTAGCTGTATATCATTCATACTTCCGTGTATAGTAATGATAAGTATATACTGCAGGTAAGTTCAATTTCAATTTCAATCGTTTATTCTCTCTCACAAAGTTGACTTAGAATTAATGTTAACAAAAAAATGTCATATAATATGCTGTATCCAACCGTTGTGAGAGACTGGTTTATTCATTGTTACTTATTTATGTAATGTTTTTAACTATATGGGACCCGTTTCATGGTAATAAACTTATTTTTTGGTTACAATATTATCATGCAACGAGTAGAAATGATTAGTAGAAAATAAATTTTTGTTCGTACCCTATGGACTCTTTAACTACTGAACCGATTGTGATGAAATTTTGCACAGTCCAGGGAAGGTTCCTGAAAAAAACAATAATTATATAAAACAAACATCAGTTTTGGGGCGATCTGCAACCAAACTGATTTTGCAATCCAGGTGGGTCACGGCACACACCACAGCCTCTGCTCTGCGTGTTATAAGTTATAAGCAATAAATATCCAAGCGATTGCAGCAATCACTGCAGATTTGCCGTCTAATTTTGAAGAGTTCCATTAATATCTCCAAACATCAGTATCAGATCTTAACCAAATTGAAATGGGACCAAGGGAAGCACCAGCTTTCAAATAAAAAAAGAATCATCAAAATCGATTCACGCAGTCGAAAGTTCTGAGGTAACAAACACAAAAGGAGTATATATTCCCCGTTTTTTGCAATAATTTTCATTTATGCTTCGCTCCTATTGGTTGTAGCGTGATGTTATTTAGCTTATAACCTTCCTCGATAAATGGACTATCTAATACAATTTCTTTTCAATTTCAATCAGTAGTTCCTGAGATTAGCGCGTTCAAACAAACAAACAAACAAACTTTTCAGCTTTATAATATTAGTATAGATATATTAGTATAGTATAGATTGATTAGATCGACCATGTGGCACTCACCTAAAGTATATGTAAATTCGGACCACAAACCCTCTTGGGAAGCAAAATAAGCTGGCTCCTATTGATACGGTACGAATGTCGAGAACAAACATTGAAGTTACCAATCTCCGTTTTTAACTTCGTTTTTTACTATTGTCTAAAAATAATATTTTATTGAAGTAAAACTGACAGAACTATATTTTAACATATTATTTTATTAATATACTAGCTTCTGCCCGCGACTTCCAACGCGGATCCTGTTGCTTTTGCCAGCGACACCGGGTTCGTCAAAATCGAAGATCTGAAACGTCGAATTCTAAGAGCCCGGGGACGGGAAAATAACGGATCTTTCCCATCTGAGCAACACATACCGTTTGGTTCTTTTTGCCATTTAACAGCTTCACAAAAAGTATAATCTTGAACCATACCTCCAGAATATGTGGAGTATTCAATCATAGGAGTATACGTAAATGAACTCCGTTTCTTATCAACCCATGGAAGGTCGTCATGCCCTGAGAGACACCCGATTCTTCAGATGTTATCGACATTCTGTTCAGAGAATGTTCTTTCTCTCTCACATTCTAACTGATTATGAATATTTTGTTGTGTGCGTATTTGGGGCAATGTATGATAATCTCGAGCAACAGTTAGTCGCACATCACGTTCATCGCTCGTTTCAAAAGACCTGTTAGTAGATGTGCGAATACGCTGAGAACTCAAGCGCAATTCTCTATCCGTGAACGCAGTCAGGCATCTATTCTTCACTGGTCTCTAGAGACCTGGATGTAGATGCGTAAATTCGCTGAGAACGCAGGCGTGCTTCGCGATCGGAAGAGGTTTCCACGGAGCAAGTTGCAGCCTGATGATCTCGAACAGCATCAAGTCTCTCCTGACGCTCTTCGGTAGATTCTTGATCCTCAATCTTTTTGCTTCTTTGGAACATTGGGAAAGGTTTGACCTCTTTCTAGGCATGGTTATAGTTTTGTTGTGTATACCTGATCAATTAAAATCTAAGCGCCCTGCGTTACCGGGTAGGCTACCGAGTCACGAAGATAAATGGAAAAGGAAATTAAACACTCAAATAACATAAGCCCGAAGACATATTTATTCGATAAAATGAGTTTTGGTCAGTAGAGTCAAATTTTCAATGATATACCATCGTCATTGAAAATAAGTCCTAAACTGTTACCGCCTTAACCGCGTGGAGGTACTCCCAGTTTTTATTATTTTATAATTTTATTATACAGTGAAATCAGTGATAGCTTTGCAATAATTTTCACATCAGACGTTTCTGATCTTCGATTTTTTATAAGTCAACAGGAAATGCCCATCAGACCGAAGAACTTTTGCTAAGACGTCATTCCTATATGTGTTATGGTGTAGCTGGGCTCTTGGAGTTCCACAACAAGTGTCCCAGATCTTCGATTTTTATAAATCAACAGAGAGTGCTTATCAAATTGAACAACTTTTGCTAAGACGTCATTTCTATATGTGTTATGGTGTAGCTGGGCTATTTATTGGAGTTCCACGTTAGGTGTCCCAGATCTTCGATCTTTATAAGTCAACAGAGAGTGCTCATCAAATTGAACAACTTTTGCTAAGACGTCATTCCTATATGTGTTATGGTGTAGCTGGCCTATTGGAGTTCCACGACAGGTGTCCCAGATCTTCGATTTTATAAGTCAACAGAGAGTGCTCATCAGATTGAACAACTTTTCCCAAGACGTCATTCCTATATGTGTTATGGTATAACTGGGCTCTTGGAGTTCCACATCACATCAGGTGTTCCAGATCTTCAAATTTATTCTCTCAGCAGAAAATGCTCATCAGGTGAAATAATTTTTGCTACGGTGTCATTTTCGTATCTCTTATAGTTTAGCTGGTCTGTTGCGGTTCTACATCAGGTGTTCAGGTTTCCAAGATAAATTATAGCTTATATGTTGCCCAGACATAATATCTATACAACGAAAAAAAAATCATTCAAATCCGTCCAGTACTTCCGAAGATTAGCGTGTACAAACAAACAGACAAACAGACAAACAGACATACTTTTTTTTTTGGATTCGTACTCTATTACTGGTTCTAAACCACCTTCAATTATTATTTTTTAAATATATTCAATGTACAGACACAGCTTTTTTACTCTTTTATTATATGTATATAGATTTTAAGTTTTAGCTTGAATTAATTTACAAAATAAAAACTTTTTTGCAAAAAATATAACCGACTTCCCACAAAAAAGTGAAAAATAACTTTAGCTTCTGAAGTCGGTGACCTTTGTTTGATTGATTTCGTTTTTTTGTCACCGACTTCAGAAGCTAAAGTTATTTTTCACTTTTTTGTGGGAAGTCGGTTATATTTTTTGCAAAAAAGTTTTTATTTTTCACTTTTTAGTGGTTCACAATATGTGCATACCCTTTTACAGCGTACCAGCGTGATTTTTTGTTATGAACTGGTGTAAACAATAGACAGACATGAGATTTCAGCAATCCCAGTAAGAGACACACATTTGCTACATTTAATGAGGAGTTCCGTTGCCTTTCTCCGAAGTTCTTCATCAGATCTTTACCAAATTTAAATGGGATCACTCCGAGAAACGACTCTTTCAAAAACTACCCAAATCGCTTCTGGTGTGCCTATAAAATTTGAAGAGTTCTCTCTATTTCTCCAGGATCCCATTATCAGGATCCTGACTTGATGATTATGGGACCTTCTGGGAAGTATACCCTTTCAAACAATTAAAAGACAAATTCGGTCCAGTCATCTTCGAGTAATCGGGGAAAATTGAATTGAGAACCTCCTCCTTTTTGAAGTCGGTTAATAAAGACGTTATGGTACGTGACTCAAATATCCGGATAGCCTTTAAAAGCGGTAATTTGCTTCTAAGAATTGAAGGGTTCCGTTCCTTTGTCATGGATCCCATAATCAGAACCTAACCAAATTCTCATCAAACTACCCTTGAAGTGCCCTTGCCAATAAAATAAAAAAAAACTTATCCCCAATAAATGGAACTTAATACACCTAACTGTCGAAATCTGGGAATATTGTACACATCTGCGTACCCCCTCAGAGCATACAGGCGTGATGTTACGTCATGATGTTGTATAAACAATAAACATTCAAGCGATTGCAGCAGTTACTGCAGATTTGTCGTGTATATTTAAAGAGTTCCATTGTATATCTCCGAAGATCCGGATCAGATCTTCAGCAAATTAAAATATAACCACACGGGAAGCACCAGCTTTCAAATTAAAAAAGAATCATCAAAATCGGTTCACCCAGTCGAAAGTACT
The DNA here is from genome assembly GCA_950022955.1 of Xestia ashworthii. NCBI lineage: Eukaryota > Metazoa > Arthropoda > Insecta > Lepidoptera > Noctuidae > Xestia > Xestia ashworthii. The sequence continues at coordinate 10,218,208 of OX465570.1, read as the reverse complement.
GAGGTAACAAACACTGTCGAAATCTGGTTGTATTGTACACATCTGCGTACCCCCTCAGAGCATACAGGCGTGATATTACGTCATGATGTTGTATAAACAATAAACCTACAAGCGATAATAGCAATCACTGCAGATTTGCCGTACATTTTTGAAGAGTTCCATTGTATATCTCCGAAGACCAGCATCAGATCTTTAGCAAATTAAAATGGGACCACATGGGAAGTACCAGCTTTCAAATAAATAAAAAAATCATCAAAATCGGTTCACCCAGTCGAAAGTACTGAGGTAACAAACACTGTCGAAATCTGGTTGTATTGTACACATCTGCGTACCCCCTCAGAGCATACAGGCGTGATATTACGTCATGATGTTGTATAAACAATAAACCTACAAGCGATAATAGCAATCACTGCAGATTTGCCGTACATTTTTGAAGAGTTCCATTGTATATCTCCGAAGACCAGCATCAGATCTTTAGCAAATTAAAATGGGACCACATGGGAAGCACCAGCTTTCAAATAAAAAAAAAATCATCAAAATCGGTTCACGCAGTCGAAAGTTATGAGGTAACAAACACAAAAAAAAAAAAAAAAAAAAATACAGATGAATTGATAACCTCCTCTTTTTGGAAGTCGGTTGAAAAATATTTCTACACCGAAAATATCTTTACCTATAATCCCCCAAAATTTCACCTGAACTGCAAAATATATTTATTATTTAGTAAATAATGAAGTCTACGGAGCACCTCCTTTTGTTTAAATAAAATAATAGACAGGAAATAGGTAGAACGTTTTCTCGAGTTGTTCAATAAGACTTCGACGAAATAAATTTTCATCGAAATGAACGAGAATTTCATTACATTTTCACTTCTCTTTGAAAATTGAAAGCCGTTTGCGCTATAGTACATACTTACACAGTTATTTAATTTTGTGGAGCCAATATAATCTCTATTCGTATCGACAAATGCGAGAAATGTAAGAGACTATACAAGATTGTAAATTAAATCACGGTTTTTTATAACAAGGCAATTTAAAATTAACTATTGGAAATTCGCAGATGTAATGGCCACAAAAAAAAACGTTCATTGTGTAAAAAACAAAATGAACGTTTTTTTTCTTTTAAGTTTTATGTCAAAGTCAGTTAATTTTGATTAAATTATTATATTTTAGTTTTAATTTTGCCAGTAACATTTAATGACAAACCTTGCAAGGAAACATAATTAAAAAATTAAAAAATGTATTCTAAAAAATGTAATTTATTTATATCATGCTTAAATATTAATATTATAAAGATGAAAAATTGTATTTTTGTGTGTATGTTTGTCAAAAACCACTGCGCCGATTTCAAAAATTCTTTCACTGTTGGAAAACTACATTCACCCTGAGTAACAAAGGCTACATTTTATCCCCGTACTCCAACGGGAACGGGAACTACGCGGGTGAAACCGCGTGACGTCCGCTAGTGTTTAAATATAGGGTGTAAGTGTAAACGGTCACTTGACGAAACCTTCAACCAAGCATTCTGCACGTACATCAAACTAAAATTATTTCTGAAAACGACTTTTAATAGCGCAGAAGTTGTGAAGGTATTTAAAAATAATTTTATTATATTTAATTAAACCGTTTTTTAAACTTGTGAATAAGTTGAATCCCTAATTCCATTCTCCATAACTACGTAACATAACAAAATAAGGCACTTGTCTCCGTCATTGCGATATTTTTTTCGTTCTATACCATAAGTACCTGCGAACCTTCAAGTTACGGAGATATTGGGGATCAAACCACAAGTTCACACAAGTTTTTTTTTATCGGTACATGTTTTTAATGTAAGATTTTTACTTTAAACACATCCACGACTCATACTATCAATCCACCAGCACAATATAATGAGTGAGAAAATGTGATTTTTCACCCCAAACATAAATACTTTCCCAGTAATTTTGTACAGATTGCTTGGTACAGTCTGTTTACACCCTGTATAGTATTGAAAGGAACGCGTGCCTAATGGCTTCGTTTACAACCATTATACGTCTTTTTGACGCTGAACCTCATTACCGACAGTTCAGTTCAGTTTCAGTTAAACTGCGTAAGCAGTTTTGTGGGGCAATGTGCTTAGTTTTAAGATTGTTTTTAAAGTAAATAAATCATTCATTCATTCATTCATTCATCTGGAAATCAATAACATCATTAGGTATTCCCGCTCCGCCCAGAGTGGGAGAAGTCATTTGATGATTTCCCATCCTAAAAAAAAAAGGTATTACGTCAACAGGCTAAACCAAATACGTCTGAACATAAAAATCTAGAAAAATAAGACTAAAAACAGCTGAAGAGAACATGACAGGGAACATTTTTGTACATTCAAAGTTTTGTATAGCTAGGGAACCTCATCAATCAATGTTTTATTCCCAAGGGTACGGGACCAACGGACTGACACAGTTTATACACAATCCATCATCATTTACGATGTTATGTTTTCCTACTTATTCGCACTTTCGTATTCATTCTATTGAGTTCTTAAGCTTTAGAGAAAGGTCTGTGATCTCGTAGCGAATAGGTGTGCACGCACTTAAAACATTGTGCCAATGATCGAATTGAATAGTACGGGGGTCGTGGAAGTGTTTAAAGTAAAAATCTTACATTAAAAAAATGTATTCAAAAAAAATATTACTTAATTTGTGAAAAAGTTGGAACTGGATCATTTTAACAAAAAAAAAAATATCGCAATGACGGGGAGAACATCTCCCTTTCAGCTTAGTTAAGAGTTTTTACACCCTTTATTGTAAGTATGCAATGACTTAGCTGCCGAAAACTACATACAAGTCACCCTGTTGAAAGTCTTTGCATAATTCGAAATGTTTTAAAAGAAGTTGCAACTGGTCTGAGCCCTCTTAATATCTAGTTTCAAACTATTTTGAGGTTTACATCACACTTGGAATATTCAGCTGGAACTTTAATACTTACTCAGTACATTTCATAAGAATATTATCAAACCAGTCTGCAACGCATAAATTGGAGCAAATAGAGATTATTTCGTCCCACTTTGTCATCTTAATTTAATCTTTTAATAACTGTAATTGCGAGCAATTTGTTCAAACCTGCAGGAATTATTATGATAGCAATAAATATCACAAAATACCTGTACATTTCAATTTACATACGCAAAATACGCGCTTTGACGTGGAGTTGCGGACACCAGCCCGTTGTACAATACAATACAATACAGAGGTAAAACGATTGTATTATTTCTTGGAATTCAACTGGGCAGCTCACTTTAGGCTTCAGGTTAAATACTTTAATAGTCATTTTAGGTGAGTCGTACCTAACCAAAGCGATCTACGCGCGAATACGTGACTTTCGCGTTCGTTTTGTTCAGTGAACCCGAACGTGTGCTCTAGAGGGTGTGTTGCGTTTTTCCAAACAAATGAGTGACGTTATACACAACACGTTCCCGTATTCGTATGACTGATTGCTTTGGTTAGGATGCCAGGTTGTGGTGAGGAGGGAAGGATGTAATTTTTTTTTTCAGTTTTTAAGTTGAGTTTTTACTATCGACAACATTATTATATTAAGTAACCTATAACAATAGGTTACTTAAGACGTATAGTGTTTTTGGGTTTTCCATCAGGAATTTCTCACAAGCAGCCACCGAGTCTGGATTTACGCCTGGTTGATAACATATCTGGCGAAGTGTAGGTATGGGTATTAGATACACCTCTGCTTAACCCTTGGGAATTACAGGCCTGATATTATGTTATCCTTACCGAAACCATCTTCTTAAAACAAACCAAAACAGGTTGCCTCAAGGCTTTGAAGTGAAATTAGCCCCTTGTAGTACACCGTAACACAAACAGAACACCGATACTTAGGCTGAGGCTACAGTAGGCAGCGATTTGCGATGCAACTGGAAGAGCGAAACGAGAAAAACATGGTATGGCTACGTTACAAGCGAGATTCTGACGTATTCTCGCTTCAATTTTGCTATGCTGGTGTAGTCGATGCCGTGATTACAGTAATGTTGTTCCGATCGCATAAAGAAATCAAAGATCGCTAGTAATATTTGATGTACAGTGTAGCCATATACGTGAGCATTCATTCACTTGTTGTAATCGCTCATGTGTCGCAGGTCGAGTAGCGGCCTAATGTAGCCATAGCCTTAGGGTTACTACACATTGACTCGGGTCGGCACATTAGGAACATCAATATTGAATAGACAACAAAGCCGAATTAACCTAACTAATTATAAATACGAAAGTGTGTTTGTTATCTTTTCACTCAATCAATTGATCCCAAAAAAAAGTACTGTTCCCAAGGAAAACAACAATAATGTTCTTTTTATAATAGATAGCGCCATGTGTGTTTCGAATCATGATTTAATCATATTATTAGAGAAACTTTAGAAGTGTGTTAAGAGTTTAATTGTCAAATTCTAAATTAACGCGAGCGAAGTCACGGGCAAAAGTTAGTTACATGCAACAATTATTTCAGTTTTTATTTCGCGCGTGCTAATCGACAAACTTCTTGGGCATCTACGAGTATACAGGGTGACTGGTAATAAAAAATCAGCTGTTCAGTACATTTATGTTCGCCTAATGTACTGAAAAGCTGTTTTTTTTTTCACGATTTCAGTGTTTAAGTTTCGTACACTAATTACCAGTCACCCTAAATACCATTTCTTAATCTAATCGTGTCGGGTCGGCACAATTTGAGCTTAGCCAAATAGTTCCTTCCCGCACTTAAATCTACACCGGCCTCTAGGTCTTGTTGGCATAGCCGCAATCGCTACTGCTGGGCATAAGCTCCTGGGTTTGATATTTCCCGATCGGCAAGTGCAATTGGATTGACTTCTCGCCTATATAGCAGCGTACTACCATCATCTGCCTAGCCTTTTCCCAACTACGTTGGGGTCGGCTCCCAGTCTAACCAGATGCAGCTGAATACCAGTATTTTACATGGAGCGACTGCCTATCTGACCTCCACAACACAGTTAATACTGGGTAATACGATACCACTTGGTAAGACTAGTTGTCAGACTATTTGGGCCACTGACTACCTGTAACGACTGCCAAAGATGGACAAATGACAGCCGGGACCTACAACTTAACGTGCTTTCCGAGGTACGGAGGAAACTCGGTATGTAAGGGTGGTCACCCATCCACAGACCAACCTAGGCAAGCACGGCTTAACCTAAAGATCGGCCCGAGCGGCTGTTATTATTTGGCCACAAGCTCCTTGTAGCAGCGTACTGTTGTAGCAGCCTAAAATCACAGTGTATGTTTGATTGGCGGTAATAATAGCTCCCCCCCTAAAACATAGGACTGAAAGATGCTGGTGACATGCGGGTACACTATAGGTACACCTCTGCAAAAGCTTTCGTGGATAATAAGCGTGATTGTATGTTCAATAAATCTACATTAGCGTTTCCCATTTGCCGGATTGCGCTTCGGTAGCGGGCCATTAAAATAAAATACCGGGTCCTAGCCTTCCTGCCTTGTTTTAGCAATAATTGGGTTACATTCGATACACGACCATTGGTAGATTTTTGGTTATCTTGTCGTGAATAATAAATAAAATTGGCTCATCAAGCAATAACTGTTCTATTTTTTTAATACCTTTTGTCATAACTAATACCATAAAATTTGAAGCTGGGTTTTCGATACTAGTTTACCTTGAAAATAAATATAGAAACCGACTTGAAGTAGAACCAGATGTCAGGGTAATACTTTCATCGATTCCCGCGATCTTGGATTCTTTGGAAAAATAAGCAGCAGCTCTCCATTAGACACTAAATAGGCGATACCGAAATATTAGTTATATGATGGGGTTTTAAAAAAATATTGAGTGGGTCACGAAGGCAGTGTGAAAATTATCGGGCCATGGCAGAAGAATGTTTGGGAAACACTGGTCTACATAATATATACTTATAATATTATAAAGCTGAAGAGTTTGTTTGTTTGTAAGTTTGTTTGGTTGAACGCGCTAATCTCAGAAACTACTGAAAAGAATTGAAAAAATATCTTTGTGTTATTTATCGAGGAAGGCTATTGTCTATATATCATCATGCTACGACAAAGAAACAAGTTGCAAAAACGGAAAATTTATTCCTACACTCAAAGTACTTACGAGATTATATCCGTGGTTTTCCAGTGTAGAGAAAAACCGTGAAAGTCAAAATTTATTCCTTCTGTGAGCTTTTTCTCTCTTTTGTGACGCAGACGAAGTTGCGTGGGCCAGTTATATTTGATTTTGCCGTCCGGCGGTGAAGAGTCATACCGACCCGATTCCATGTGTAGAAATCCTTAGGCCTAATTAAAGTGAGTTACAGACACCACAACTATTTACTGTACCTACCGCTATAGGAAATTACATTCCATTCCATTATCAGTTTTGGTACATAACTAGACAATCTGCCTCGTGATTATAATATTAAATTCTAGTAATAATTGAAGAGGGATTAGGTACTCACGGGGCAATTTTGAAGAGGTTTCATCAAAATTTTGGTGAAACATTTTGTTTGTGGTAAATTATATAAAGTAGTTAGTTTAAGTACTCGTATTTTGTTTGGGCACTTATTTTAATATTGTGTTAAGAAGTATTATTTTGTGAGTAATTGGGTTATTAGGGTTTCTTGTTGGGCTAACTTGAACTGAATTAGAACGGGTTTATTTTTAGTTCCTTCTTGTTTAGTTAACGACTGCTTCGATGGTCTAATGGCCGTATTTTCGACTGCTGCATGAGATCCCGGGTCGGGCAAATTGTAATAGGTATGATGACAGTATCAAAAAATTGCAAATCTAGTCCGTCGGTTAGAGTATTGGAAAATAATGGACACGTATTTTTTGTTTTTGTAAATCAATGAATATTAATAATATACTGCTTGTGTCGTGGACACCACGACTCGACTGTTCAACTGTTATTATTTAGTCACGAGCCTTGTCAATTTAAACCTTCGACCTCTGTCTTGGTAGAGTAGCTTGTGAAATGTCGAAGTAAAAAAATAAGTACATCAAAATATTATTTTTTACGACTGCCTCTCGTATCAAAAGAACTTTAATGATAATTTATTTTCGTATTTATCCCTTACGGTCAAACTAGTTTATTACTCCCCAGACGACGATAAAGATGTTATTTATGTTATTATTGTCTAGTTATGCTAACTTTATAGCACTTTTAGTGGGACATCAACTCAGAAAAAGGACTGAAAAAATACTATTATTTTATACTACCTGATGCCCGCGGCTTCTTCCGCATACAAATAATATACTAAAATCTTCCTCAAGAAAGACTTTATCCATTGGTGAACACCGCATGAAAATTGGTTCAGTAGCGTCTGAGTTCATCGCGAACAGGCAGACAGACAGACACGCGGCAAAGGGCTTTGTTTTATAATATGTAGTGATTTCAATTTCAGTGAACATTATAACGTCAATGTGTAAGATTGATTTACTGTTTTAGTTTCAAGCTGAAATAAATTAAAAGGTTCTTATTTTTATCGTTTAGCTTTATGAGAACTGTAGCGGAGAGCTACGGCTCTCCAATTGTAAGATTTCTTGTGCAGAGAGTAATTGGTACTAACACTAGATAATAAGTTATTTAATATTATGTTACTAACACTCTATGGATCTTTTAGTGTCCGAAATAAAATAAATAATAAAAAATAATATTTATCTTCTCCGTTGCATTTTTGCCATAAATTAATATGATATCCATACCACGCAATACTATCGAAATATTCTCTTAATAATACTTATATATGTCGCCGCAGGAGTCTCTATCTGCTAAGATTTAATCTAATCATTAACACTCATAAACTATTCCATGATAATATTGATGAACCTGCCATCTCTGCTTTGGCAGTGGCACTAACAATTATTTACAAAGATCATTGTTCAATTGACAGAAGGGTTAAGCGCCATCTATTGGCTTTTGTATTAACTAGTACTTAAATAGATCTTCGAGTGACAATTTAAGAGATTAATTAAACAAGTTTAGCTAGAACTATAGTTAAAATTAAGATAGCAAATATTTTACAACTATTGGGATTTTACCAATTTGTAATAACTCTTTCGTGGACTATGATTTCTTTGTTTGTATGGCAACATTCCACATGTTGTGGAATGTGGCACCAAGTACAATTTTAATGGTCAATAAGTCAATTTATAATTCTAGACTATAACTAGAATCAGTTTTTCTAAAACTAACTACAAACTAAAAAGTAACAAGATTATTTACAAAGCAATTTATTAGTGGAAGACCTATTCTTTGTATTAATTTGACCTGTCCTCCGATCTGCCGGAAATGGTTTGAAAACAGTAATGAATCTAGTAATTTAGCTTAAACTTAATAATACCTTTGCATTTGTGAATATTAGTATTGTTTAATTATTACAATAATTAAGAGTGAAGTATTCTGATATTGTTTGTAAGTTTTAATGAACTTACGATGTAATGAATTACTGTCCTGAATGTGGTGTCACTTCCGGTATTCAAGGAACAGACGCGTCGATTAAGCAGTGTCTCGTTAGACGTTATCTTACGATGAGTGAAACAATTGAATTACCTATTAAGCAAATAATAATAGCTTTTGAAGTGAACATTAAAAGCTTGTGTAAATGAGAAATGTAATATTGGTTGAAAAGAGTGTAAGGAGTTTCTTTGTCCGTTCTTCTCCTTATTAACAATATTGGCGAACGGGCTGCTCGACTCAGAATGTTTATTGTGTCTGTACCTAAATGGTTTATTAGAAATAAACGTTTGGAGTTTGAGTAAAATGTTGTGTGTGATTTCAACTACCCATCTACCAACAATGAAGAATCACATCGCACGGCGATGTGATGATTAGAGACTGCAGGACAATAAGTATGGCGGCGAATGGCGCCAATATTCGAGGACTGCTACTCTCCAGAGTTTCCCTGTCGTGATAAATATAATAACTTAATAATAAAAAGTAGTTTCACACATTAATAAAAGAAGACATCATTTATTATCATGCCTGTAATCTTCTAAGGGAAAGGCAGAGGTTTACATAAGATTTCACTCACATTTAGTTATTTTAAGTCCCATGTCCCATAAAAAAGGGGTGAGCCTATTGCCATCAACCGGGTACAAATCCTGACTGCGCCTGCTACTGAGAAGTTCCTGATGGCAAAACCCAATAACGATAGCAAATTGTAAATTAGCAATCGAACCCAGAACTGAATCTCATTTGATTGCAGAATGCTTGGTTGACAGCTTCGTAAAGGGTCAGTTTACACCCTGTAAATTCCAACGTTTTAACCCCCGACGCAAAAACAGACGGGGTGTTATAATTTTGACGTGTCTGTGTGTGTGTCTGTCTGTGGCATTGTAACTCACGAACGGATGAACCGACTTTGATTTTGTTTTTTTTTTCGTTTGAAAGGTGAATTAGTCGGGAGTGTTCTTAGCTATGTTTGATGAAAATCGGTCCAAGATGGCCGCCGCCACAAAATGGCAGATTGCATATTTTTAGACAACTCCCTCAATATGGGTTTCAAATGAAAGGGTTTGACTAGTAAAATACCATCCATTATGATAATTTCAAATCCAAGATGGCCACTACCACAAAATGGTGAATTGCGTTTTTTTTTTTCACAATTCCTCAAATGATATCAAATGAAAAAGCCTGACTAGTAAAATAATGTACACTAAGGTCCATGTTCACCAAAAAGATGACGCTCTGATTATCTAAAACAGCTGTTTAAAACACATTTTTGTATGGAAACATGTCACAGTGACAGCTGACTGAATCAGACTGTTATCTTTTCGGTGAACATGGACCTAAGTAGGTATATTGAAAGAGACTGAGGAATACTAACTAACGAAATGAGCTGAAGAAAGTGGAGTGATGATTATTTTTCATTTAACTTTTAGTACATTAGTTTACTACATTATTCAAGTGTCGGGGGTTTTTTAATTTTAATTTTAGAATAGAATAGAATAATCTTTCATTCGTTAATGGACATCACAACACAATAGAGCTTGTTACTACACCGACTAACTAGATCCTTCCTCCACAGACTATACTGCTACGCCCAAAAACACGTGAAATCAATCCGGGCCGTCACCCGGACGGTTCAAATGCCGGACAACCGGACGAAGTCCGTCCGGACCCGCGTGCACACCCACGTCCACTCGTCGCCGTACCACGTGTCCGACCACAAGGCGGCCGTCACCGTCGGCATCATCATGGGGGTGTTCCTGCTCTGCTGGGTGCCGTTCTTCTGTGTCAACATCGTTGCTGCGTTTTGTAAAACGTGTATACCGGGTGAGTAGTCAGCGAAATTTTAGAAGGTTCGGTCAAACTGGTTGAACAAATTGAGGACGTTGAATCAGATATTGGAAACTGACAGATCATCATACTATAGATAGAATACTCAATGATGTATCTCGGCATTTGGATATATTTTGTTGTTCTTTGGCGGAATTCCAGAGGGCGACACTTAGCATGTTGTCTACTGTGTGACTTAGGCTTTTACCCAGACCCGTTAGTTGGGACTGCACAGCTATACATGACTACTTTTGTTAGCTTGGGTTTTAACTGTTAAAGCAAATGTATGTGTTAGTGAATAAAATAAATTATATTTTGTTAATCATCATCTGCCTAGCCTTTTCCCAACTATGTTGGGGTCGGCTTCCCGTCTAACCGAATGCAACTGAATACCAGTACTTTTCACGGAGCGACTGCCTATCTGACCTCCACAGCCCAATCAGTTCTGGGTAATACCCCTAGATAAGGCTTGTTATCAGACTATCGAGCCACTGACTACCTTCACCGACTGTCAAGGAAAGACGCTGCTAGATAAGCCTAAAATATCGGTTAGTGTTCCACATTTTGTCTGTAACAGTTTGGCTGATCCTGAAGCCGTTGATGTTTATGGGCAAGAAAAGCTTAGTTGCATAAAGATTCAAAGGCCCTCTTAACAACGTTAATACGTCGATTTTAGTATTAAAAATACCCGTTTCACATATTATTCTTTTTTCATAGTTTTAAGACTGTTTTCATATCTATGGATGTTACTGATTGTGTTTGTTGCTAACAATTTAACTGAAATGCTAAAGGGTATGTGTTTTTTTTATCAAAAACCGACGAATTTACATTACTAGGCCCATTACTTAGGCCTCAGATGTTTCATCGTATTATCATCTAAATTCCAAATTCATAGTTTTATTTGTTTGAACTGAATATTCTCTGTACGCTCTCCAAATTTCAATGATGTGGTGCAAACATGTTAGGAGTAAAATAGCTGTACATACGGACGGGCAAATAGGCAAACAGACAGACAGACAAGACGAAAACATAAGCCGTTTTAAGCATTTTGCAACGAACCCATTTTTTTTCAATAGCCTATACTGTCCCAATGCTGGGCAAAGGCCTCTCCCAATTCCTTCCATGTACTCTTTTCCTGTGCGTCCCCAAACCAGTCCTTGCGGTACGCGTAATAAAAATAAAAGCGACGACAAAATAAAAAGCTGAACCTCACAGTATATTAGAAAATAAAAATATATTCACATGAATAGAGATGACGCTCGCAATTTCTCCTACATTTTTACTATGACCTCAACGAAGAATAAGCCATTCCCGGTTCAAAGAAAAATTAATTTCATAACACGCTCCTTTTAAACGCAGTTTATTATTAAATGAAGAGGAGAGTTAAAAACATTGGAACCTTTTATGCATTAATATTTTACCTGTATAATAGATTTGTTTTTTTTAACTTTGCACAACACTGAATTCTCCCATATCGTGGGTGCGTTAAAACTCAGATACACAAACAGCCAGACCCAGGACACTAAAAATCCTTAAAAATATTTGTTCCGTGCGGGAATCAAACTCTCGACATGCACCGCAGCAGCCAATCGCTCAGCCAGTGCGCTAATACACAATGTGATGTCCTAATTATGATGCCAACTCACAATATAAGAAGGCATGCATGCACCAACTGTGAGAACTATTAGGAGCTCGTGGCTAAATAATAACAGCCGCTCGGGTCGATCTTTAAATTAAACCGCTATTGCCTAGGGCCGCAGATAGATGATCGATCACCCATTATATATCGAGTTTCCTCCGTGTCTCGGAAAGCACGTTAAGCTGTTGGTCTCGGCTGTCATTTGTTATGGTCTTTGACAGTCGTGACAACTAGTCAGTGGCTTGAGAGTCTGTCAACCAGTCTTACCCAGGGTATCGTATTACCCAGTACTAACTAGGTTGTGGAGTACAGATAGGCAGTTGCTTCATGTACAAATACTGGTTTTCTGTTGCAAAGACTGGAAGCCGACCACAACACAGTTGAGGAAAGGCGGCTCCGTCCCATCTCGTAACTTTCCCATTTCGACAACTAAACAAAAGACGTGCTAAACAAGTGAAAAAGCGTCACAAATCTTCATACATTGAATCCCATTTCGTCAACCATACATTTCTACTGTTTGTTCTATAGTACAGTCAGCTCCCAAAGTTACAAGGAAACCACTGTCAGATGATGATGCACTAACCATCAAAATACTTGTAGTGCAATTTACTTTTACACTACTTATCACAACCAATACTAGGTAATAGGTCCGGGTAGTTTACAACCAGTGGGCTGGAAATGCTGTAATCTCTCTAATAGAGAAACGGCTAAGTCCCAGCTGCTGTGGAAGCATTATAGGCTATCATAACTAAGCCGTCGAAGTGCAAGTCGGAATCGCTCACATAGGGTTCTGTGGCACAAATCATGTAAAGCCGTGTTGAAACCAAACGTATAATCGGCCGCCGGCTACGCAAATGTTTGAAAAACAAAAGCAAATCCGTCTTCAACTGAAGAAAATCTTTCGTGCATTACGTTACATTACAGTCACAGACAGCGTTAGATTATTCGCGTTGGTGTGAACATAGCCTAAAGCAATTTTGTTAATGTTCATTTATGGGTCATTTTACACTTAACAGCAAACATAAATTGATATTTTAGGTGGATTCCCGCTGACCCCACTGGTTCGTCCCACTGGTGGGGTTAACATTAATTTTTACCCTAGGGCTGGCTTTTACCTCAGCCAAAGGTTTAGCGTTGCCATTCAGCGTGGTAATGCTGCCAGTCTCTTGGGGACATTACCAGTTGACAGCGTAGAGGAGGAATTTTTTGACGCCATTTTTTAAGATTTTAGTTTAATTTAGTAGTTAGTTTAGTTAATTTTAGCAAATTGTAAATAATGTACATTTATAATACAGGTGCACTATTACTAGCTGAATTGGTTTATATACCAATATTTGAAAAGAACAATAGGCATGTCGACAGTATCAAAAAACTACAAATCTCAAAGTCAGTCAGTTAGATTATTGAAAAATAATGAACACGTATTTTTTGTTTTTGTAAATCAATCAATATTGACAAAGATAAAACGCATCAAAACTCGGGAGTGGGGGCTCGTGACGTCAGAACTAGCTAAAATTTATACCTAGGCGTGACGTATTGGGAATTTTGAAAGCGTCGTATCTTCGTCAATTTTGATTTACGTAACAAAAGAAAAAATACGGGTAAAATATTTTTTAATAATCTACCTGACGGACTAATTAGATTTTTAGTGTCGTCTACCCTATTTAAATAAATCATTTCAAACGCTGAATCAATTTGACAAAGTTTAATACAAATAGGTTCATTTGTTAACTTCGCCATGTAAATGCTTTAAAAACTTCCATCGCGTCCCTATACTCCGATACCATCGACTTTTAAAATGACAATATTACAGAACATCAAACAAAGTTATGTAAATTTAACTTTGGGGCCAACTTTAATAGACTTTGTGAAGCATTTTAAAACCGTCCATTGAATTTTTTATCAAAGTATGATGAGGTCTAAGGTGTTCATTAACATAAGCAAAGACTTCAGTATTGTTATAATAACTAGCTTTGACCGCAACTTCATTAAAATGTCTGACATGGCATTAAAATTAAAGAGAACATGAAGTCATAATCATAATCATCAACTATGTTGGGGTCGGCTTCCATTCTAACAAGATGCAGTTGAATACCAGTATTTTACAAGGAACAACTGACCTCCAAAACCTAGTTAGTTGAGTGAAAGACTGTTTGTCAGACTTTCGAGCCACTGACTACCTGTAACGACTACGATTGGCAAAGATCGACAAATGACAGCCGGGATCAACGGCTTAACGTGTTTTCCGAGGCACGGAGGAAATTTGGTATATAAAGGTTCAAGATGCAAACACTCCTTAACCTAAAGATCGACCTGAGCTGCTGTTATTATATAGCCATGAGCTCCTCTCGAGAACTTGAAGTCATAACATGATTTTATAATTAATCAATTTGTTACAGATTTGGCTTTCAAAATCCTGACGTGGCTTGGCTATTCAAACTCGGCGTTCAACCCTATTATATACTCAATATTCAACACGGAGTTTCGGGAAGCGTTCAAGAAGATCCTGACGTCTCGGTACCCTCTGTGTTGCGGGTACCAAAGCGTCAGGGCGCACACACCAACACGAAACGACAATTTTGTCACTGACTATGGAACTAAAACCTTGGTGGTGCGTCGCAGCGGATCTCTCGGCCTCTCAGGAGTGGACCCCACTCCAAGGTCATCAGCTGAATCCGTACGACCACTCCGAGAGTACCACATTTGACAAGAAGACGGGAACAGCAATAACGGGCTGCTTGACAATGACAAAAGTGATGTGGTTTGAATACCCGAAGACTGGTATGGAATACAAACAGTATTTACACAATGCATGCAAAAGACAGTCGTCTTACTATGAATGGCGTAAACGTTAACGGTCAAATTACTTTGCACTGTTGAGTAAGTTAGTAAGCAGACTTGTCAGTCTTGCACTGCTCCTCGTTGTGTTAAGACGTATCGTAAGTTTGACGCGAAAAGCGTTTGCTCATTAAGATTCTTAAATTGTTTAAGTCTTGTAAAAATACTATGCGCCGTCTTTTGTGTGGATTGTGATATTAGAAATAGAAAGCAAATATTATGAGAATGTAAATTAGCCTTACAAAGGCTTATAGCGCTTGCGCTTCGATGCCAAGGAATTAGATTATTACGTGTCATAGCAATTATTTTTATCATCAATACACTCATAAGTTCAAATACCTTCATATCATTGTCGTGAAATCAAATATTTACATAGCATACTTATGTAATAGCAAAATATATGATACGAAATTGAAAACAAGAATAAGTCAAATTGTCGTAAGAAAAAATGTCTGTAGATGAATTTAAAAATACTCAAATTAAAAAGTCCAGTATCGTAAGTAAGTATAGATTTGTCTTTAATTCAAGCATAATGATTGTACACTTACATTTTATGGGTGAAGTAGTACTAACCAAATACGGTTTTTTGACAAAGAAATTTCCTCATTATTTTCTTAATTTGTTTGCATTATTAAAGAGACGCTATCTACGCAATGTACAATTTCATTAACTTGGTAGGAGAAAAATACATTTGAATAATTATATCATGGCACATTGTTTTCTTTGTTTCTTTTTGTTAAAGTAGAATGAAAGAAATTGCTACTTTTGGTTTCAAATATGTCTTGTAAAGGCCGTTGCTCCACAGGGAGGCACGGAATAACTTTCTAAAGTATTAATTGGCATACCAAGGTATCCTTCGGGATGCCTGAGAATCCTTCGGGATGACGAGCCTTCCCGCGGAATGTCCAAGTCCATCAACGAAATGTGAGTTCTTATTGTATTAAAACAAGATTAAAAATCTTTTTCACTATTAGAATTCTGTGAACTGCTTTTCCATTGGTGAGCGCTGGTGCTTACCTGAAACCTAGCTTTAATTATATCAAAAGGCAACATTTTGGCCCAAGCACAAGTTTATGACTTTGCTGAAATGTAAATCATTCCTTTGTTTATAACTATGAGCAAACAGTAAAAGTACTAAAAAGTAATTAAAAATACCTAATAGCGCTGGGATCTTACCAAAACGATTGAACGCGTGATTACGATTTTGTCGCGCTCATCTAAGTCACTTTTTTGTTTGAAAATTCGGGAGGCAATCTCAGTCAGCGCGAACACGCGTCAGAATCAAAATAATGTTCGCGCTATTATTGTTTCGGTTAGGACGCGGTCTATGTTAGTTTAATTTTAGTTCTAGTCATTTTAGTTTTATAGTTTTTTAATGCTCCTCTCAGCTAGTCGAGTTCATAGAAAGACATTACCCACCGGTTACATAATTATATTTAATAATTTACAAATTCCTGTGATACTTCTGTAAATAAATGTTAGTGTAAAAATGTTTTGTAAAATATATCGTTAGGAAAGTAAAAATAATGTAAAATTAAATTAATATTAGCTTGCGGCACGTCCCCGTTTTAAATTAGCCTTCTACTAAGCTGTGTTCCGAATTATAAATTCAGTTTAAGTTTTAAAGGTTTAGAGGGTTTTTTGTATCCAAATTTTCTTTTCCAGCGAATTGCTTTGTCATTCAAATTCAATTTGATGGTCGATTGGCTTTTTTATTATGTTCTTAGAAAGCCATTAATTTAGCCTATGTTATTTTCATCCCGTACTTTAGAAGTGTAAAATTATGTTATTTATTAAGTCATATAAATAATAGTTTGGGACTAAAATCGTTCATTAACAGAGAAAAATAACATATTTATTAAAACCTATCGAAATAGGTGTATAGATACAAAAATATATCACAAAATATTGAAATAGATGAAGTTGGTTAAAAACCACCTAGGGTTTAGGGTTTAATAGTTACATGTTAAGTTAATTTTATTGTGATAAAGAATCATACTACACACGATTATACCCCTCTCGCACCAACATATAGATAGACAATGCTTGATGTAGATGTGCAAGCTCTCTTGCACAGCTACATCAAGCATTGTCTATTAACCGGTAGGCCTGTAATTTCAAGTACATTCATTCATCATTTTTCATAGTCGACCCTGCACCATGTAAATAGAGGCACGGCACATTTTGCAGCTTTTGTATAAAAATATTATAAAGGAGCCATTTTATTCACACTTTTATATCAATGAACATAGGTATCATTTTCGTAACTCATTTTCCAATCTTAATAACATTGAACTGGAGAGAAATTGCTGAGGTCTGGTTCCTTTCTTGGCGCGTGTAAACTGCTATGGGATATTTTATTACGACTTTTGCGAACTACTTATTATTTAACATCACAATTATCTGTATGTTTTGGAATCGCTTTAAGGCTAGCCTTTTCATGAGAAGATTATTGTCGGCTTCTAGTCAAAGGGGTGCTACATACAAATTCATGTCGGCTTATTAAACTCTGCCAGTTTTAGGTACTACCGAGTTCATTAAGGGTCTATCACTTTTCACCCTAATGGCCTAAGTGATAAGGTTGAAAATTAGTCGACAGTCGGCGAACTCGACATAGTTGAACAATACAATCGACACACAGTCGGCTTTCACCTTTGCTAAGCTGAGTTTCAGTCGGCCGAGCCGACCGGCTTTTTCCGGAACGTTTATATCTCACAAATATGCGATATTGACACCTGACTATCATGAATCACGCTGAGGCCAACATGTGTGTACCACCCCTAACCGGATGCAGCTGAAATTCGGAAATTAATTTGATCGAATGTGACGTTATTGCTGTGTGTCGTTTAAAGTTAAACGTGGCCATGGTAAAACGTAGATTTTAAACCATTAAGATAACATACGAGATGGCTTTTTTATTAAAGGTAAAATAATTTGTGTTAGTTTGATATTGTTTGTGATTACAAATAATTTACGAATCGGCGGCTATATTTAGACTACTTCTAGACATTTTTATTATTTGAGTGAGTTTATTATGTATATTTAAACTGTCTACAAAATGATAGTTATTAACTAATCATAATTATACTTCTCACTGAAAGAAGTAAAATTAAGTTATCTCTTCAAAATTCGTCTTATTTTTTTCATTTAGAAAAAAAAAAAAAACATCATTTCGTATTGAAATATTTAAGCAGTATAAAACTTTTTATGATGTCTAGTAATTCCAAAATGAACAGTAATATTTAATAACATGAAACTCTAGTTCCAAAATGAACAGTAAGTAATAAATATAAAAATATTTCAGTAATTAATAAATAAAATTCCTGCAAATAAACTTTTATGTGACATTTCGCAATCACAGTGGAATTAAAGATGGCGGCTTCATTGTAATATTTTTATATTGGCCGGCTTTGAGGTAATACGTTTTTGGGGAAATCTTCAAATAAAAGGGAATAGGACACCTTATTGATATGCATTACATCAAGTGAGCCGGTTTAAGTTAATATGGCTCGGAACCCCGGTTGACTTAAGACTCAGAAGAAAAGAGTGAGACAAAATATGTACTACGTGATATTCCGTGATCAAAGAGGATGTAAACTACATCCAAGAACAGAATGATAGTAATACATCAAGTTATAAAATTATCGAAAACTATATTTAACTAGGTAACTCGTGGAATTACGTCTCTAAGTTAGAATTAGTCATAAATATTTTTTATTGAAAATATTATTCAATGTCATCATGGGATATTTGAAACTTACATTGTTTTCGCTGTAGCATGATGCAGGTGACACTAGATGAACAGAACTGTACCTTTTCAATCTTAACTGTTACCAATCATAACTGAATATTTTAACTGCACCCTAATTACCGTAGTCGTCAAATAACTCATGCAAAAGATGTTATGGACTACAAACAAAATCAAATTTAAAAAAATGCGGGGCAGTCTTTGGGGACTCCCGATAAAAGTGAAAACTCGTAGCGGATCGGCTACGAGTGCTACAAAGCGTTAGATAACGTTTTCGCGAGTTCCATGATTTTTATTCACTCAAAAACTGCTCAACGCGCCTAAAGAAGTTTTCAGCTCAAAAAATAAAGCAGACAGTTATGCGTTTTAAGTAACGTTAATTATAAAAAATATCGACTATTCATCAAAGCAACATCCCACCACTAAACGTGTCTTGGCGTCTAATGTCACCCGCACTTTATTACGGCGAAAACAGCGTAGAAAGTTGTTTTTTTTATGATTTTGATGTTCGTAATTTATTGAATAATATTTTAACCTGCAAATTGCAAAAGTAATTGGAAAATTTGAATTAAGCGGGCTAGACTGGCGTACTCACCTAAAAGCTATAAGTACTGAAGCGTAAATTCAGGTGAATTCATTATCTTTTGAACTAACGGGCTCAACATGAATACAGTTTCTATTCATTCATGTTCTACTACTTGAAAATTGACATTCTTTCAAAAACTTAAAAACCTTTTCATAACAGTTACTCAACTAGAAATATTTTACTGAAAAGTGTCCTTAATCCCTCTGTAATTAAGTACAGAATTGAAAAACCCAAAAACGTCGATCAAAGCCGCCTTAATTTAGTACTTTCCCTTCCACAGATATTATACATTTAGGCAGTATTATGATAATGTAATACTTAATGGGGAAAAGCGCTAATATACTTTACTAGTTAGGTACATATGTATTATAGTCATGAATGGCAGTATTATAAAACATATATCTTAGAACATATCATGTTAAATGAATTTATCGTTTTATATGTATAGTGTACATAGTATTTTGTGTTAAAATTGTTGTACATAGTATATAAGGGGTTTCTGAACGCAATACTTTTAGGGCAACGGTTGCCGTCACGGTAAAATCTACAATACAAGGATAGCCAATAATTTTACCTTCTTAATGCTCTGACCACACTAAGGCGAATCCCTCCGAATTTCGGGACGCAACAGCGCACGTCGGTTGTTTTAATGATTAGAAACTCACGCGTCTATAAAATTCAACTTTTAACGATTAGAATGACTACAAATTAAGGATTACAAATTAACCTATAATTAGATTAAAACTATGTTTTATAGTTACTAATTACCCATATTTACATAGCGTAAAAACTGAGTGCATAAATATGCACTAATAATTATTATTATGACCAAAGCTCTCCCCATTCATTTGCCAGCTGTAATTTTAGGCAGTTCTATTTTAAGGACTAAAAAGCAAAATTGTCATTGTCAACGTTAAAATTTACGCCTTCGTGAATTTTAGGCGTGATTCGCCGCAGTTTGGGCAAGTTTCAGAGCATCAAACAACGTTACAATATTAGGTAAAAGTGAATTCCAAAAAAAATCTTTGTAAATTACCCGTGATATTGCAAATTGTAGTAGTTCTAAGCTATCAGGAATAATGTGCTAATAAATTATTAGATAAGTAACGCAGATAAAACGCTATGTACAGCAGAAACTAGATACTAATTTTAGATAAATGTGTAAATTTTAGGATATAATCTGGATGCAAAATAGAATGTATTTACTCAATTTTATCGTTTTAATTAGGCAACTGTAAAATAGCTATTTGTAAGTACCTATCTACTTGTTACTGTTCTCTGCAATAATTTATTAATGTTCAATCGATTTGCCAGAAATAATGTAGATAGCTTACAACAAAAAATCATATACCTAGGTACCTACTGAAATAATATTAATAAACATAATATTCAATTAGATTTTAACTTTGGTTGAACGCAATTATTATAAATAGTTACTAAAGTAAGTCACTGTTTTATTATAGTTTATCAAAAATATAAATATTACTTATGTGTGTGTATAAGTTTTTATTTGACCATAGTATCCAAACTTTGTCGGCTAACCACTAAATCCCTGTATCACCCAAAGGTTGACTGGAGAAAAATGTCTATGGCATTAAGTCTACCTCTGAACTCTGTGCTTGTTGGTCAGTAAATAAATAAATAAGATATGTTTTACTCCTAGATGAACAACAGATAGGTTACCAAGCACGAGTCCAAGTTACGTTTACCTACTCCAAGGTTTTTAGGTCAATTGTCTTCATTTACATCCAAAACAAGTTGTATAGATCAGTTGTGTACAGTTACTTATCGAGCTGTCGAACAAAATTGTTTGAAGAACTTGTCTGAAAGCACGTGATCTAGGTTTGTTACATGTTTGTAAACGATGCGTTTGACAACTGTTTAAGAAGGAACGGGGTCTGCAATTATTCGTATTCATATTTTTTCTTTCGGAATAATGCGTCTGTGGCAATCATTCTGGTGAACTTTAGGCGTGGGTCAAATACGTATGGTGTATGGCGTATGGCGGTGGCGCTGCCATTTCCTTTTCTTCTTCATTTTGTTTTCAACAACTAGTGAATAAATAAAATATGAACGATCAAACCTGACAAAAAATGACCCATTTTTCGGCCGTGATCAGAGGTCTACCAGACAAATTTGAATATAGTTTTTAACATAAAAGAAATTGATTGGAACCTTGACATACTCTTTCAAATTCCTCGCAGTCCCTGCTCCACCAAACAGACTTGTTCAAAACTAGTATCAAAATAGGTGCAAATTTTGGGTTATGATTTATTGTTTTTTTGCATATTTATTGGGCTCACAAAGGCAATGTTTGTACAACATTTATCCAAATATTTATTTGTATGTATATTACTTTCAAGGTCGCAATATATAAGAGCTTATCAAAATAATCTTTGTAATGTAAATTCATGTACTTAATTAATAGTTAAAGTAAGAGAAGCAATGTTAGTTTTCATCCATTATTGTAAATAATATTTTCTATGATCTTAATGTTTCTGATGGCTTGGCATAGGCACCCCTAGAAGGGATGAAGCCAAAGCTGGTATTTGGTATAATTAAGGATTTCTAGTCAGAAAATAAATTATACTAAAATTATTTAACTGGTTTTATTGTTATTTACCCTTATACCTTATTTTTGATGTTTTTAGTTAGGTGCGTAGTACTTGCCACCGACGAGTGTGTATGACCAGATTTATGAACGAGAACAAAGCAAGGAGTACGGAGTATGTAAGGATTGTAGCAGGTTTTTTTTTAGGGACAATCCCGCCACACACGCCCAACCCACTGTAACTCCTGAAAGCCAGAACCAACAGTGGCGACCACCAGAAAAGCGCCGAGACAATGAAGCTCGACGAAGTCCCAGAGAATGAATTTAACTGTCTTGGATCCCGCAACGAAATTAATCAGAAAGTATAGCGAAGGAGTAGGAAAACTAAATGTAATTTCCACTTCCCTCCATATCAGCAGAAGACAGAACGAAACAAGGCCAATAGGCACAAAGGGACGTTTACAACTGGGATAAATAATGTAGTCGGTCTGTGGTTTGAATAATCTAGAAATCCTAGCACGAACACGTATGGTTAAAAAGTCTGCGTCCGTGGTCTCTCGCGCGTTATAGTACATTGCAGGCCGCCGCTGCACCTCAAGATCGACTGGAAGTACACCCGCAAGCACCGGTAAAGCTTCGGTACTAACCGTCCTATATTGTAGCAGGTTACCTGATGACGAAAAGTCGTGGCGGAGTTTGAATATGTATTGTAACATCTATGGTATTTTTTATACTTTTCTTGTATAGGAAAAAACCCAGCTAAAAACATTTTTGTTTAAATATCATCAAAACATAACATCATGCCTGTAATCCTCGTAGGCTAAGGCACAGGTATACCCATTATTACAGCCACATTTCGACCAGTTATGTTTAAGTCCGATGTATAAGGGGGCGAGCCTATTGCCATCAAGCGGGTACAAATACAGCCTCCGTGGCTGATACTGAGAAATGCATGGAAACATCTAATTGCTCTTTTCCAGACCTGGGAATCAAACCCAGGACCTTATGCTCAGCACTCAGTCGCGATTGCAATACTCGACCAACGAGGCAATTTTAATATCAATATCCACAAAAAACTAGAGTGGTCCAGAATGCTATCAATTTCAAAACCTAATACCGAAATACATTTCAAAACCTAAAAGGCAATCATGTTATTCCGAATGAAATAAATTGAACAAAACATTTAAAAAAAATACGAGAGCCCTCTAGTTTTCAGTACATAACATTTCAATTCAAATATATTTTTTTAAAACGTGCGCACACTGAAAATGAAACGTGGAATGTAAATATAAAAAATCAAAATTGATATTTGAATGTACAAAATTTGGTAAATATTGCGTCGCTTGGGAATATTTCTAACGTTCATATTTGAACAGTGATCACTGTTAGCAAGCTGTTTGATATTTTGGGCTTTTATTTATCATGTTTACATCTAAAATATCTACTCGTAGTAGTCGTGAAACACTTAACTGAAAGTCACTGTTGGATTTAAATACTTTATGAGAAGAATCTTACACAGTATCTTACCAGTATCTTACACAGAGCGACTATCTATCTGACCTCCACAACCAAGTTAGTACTGGGTAAGACTGGTTCTTTGACTAACAGGGCCACTGAATACCTGTAACGACAGTCAAACATCTACAAATGACCGTCAGGACCAATGGATTTATGTGGTTCCGTGAATATAATCAAAATCATTGGTTGTGTAAATGCTGAAATCTTGGACATAAATCACTGATTTTACTCATGGATTACGATCGAATTTGTGATTGATTGTATAAGTAATACAATAAACAGGGAAGGATTAAAAATCGTATTTTATTTCTCTCGTCATTTTATCACACAAGTATACACTCGTCAAATTCCAGATGGGATTAAATAAATAAATAAAAATACTTTATTTCAGACCTTGATCCATATGATGTTAGTAATACACACTACTTATAAACTATGTTAGTGACTAACGAAAAAAAAGATTTAATTCATTTATTATTCATATATAAATATATTCATATATTATATATTATATTTATTCATATTTTATATTCTTATTTATATTAAGGAGAGCATGATGAATGTCCACATTTTACACGCTTCCAACTGTCGCCATTTTGGATTTGTCAATGGTTTTCTCAAAATGTCACTAAAATTAAGTTTTTGGTATGTGTTTTCGATTTTGGGTGTATGTGTTCTTATTTTATTGGGCTTTGGAGATTGTTTACAATATAAAATCAACAAACACATATGCTATTTATGACTGCCTGCGGCTGCAGAGCATGAGATTCTGGGTTCCATTACCACGTCTGGAAAACAGTTATTGGGTTTTTTATTTATTTATCAGTAGCAGCCACGGAGTCTGGATTTGTGCCCGGTTGATGGCAATAGGCTCGCCCTTATTACATGGGACTTAAACATAACACCTCTGTGTAACACTTCAGGGATTTCAGGCGTGAAGTTATTTCCACACCTTCTAAAATCGACTCAAAGGAGTCAATGAACGAGACGAAATCAACGAAAATAAACAAAATGACCAAAGAAACAGCAAAACAATAAACAAAAGTTATTTCAAGAACGAATCAATTAGAATACTGAAATTCAATGAATCAACGAATGTATAGTCTTTCAACAGATTAATTAAGATTTAAGTGCTAGTTAGCAAATATTTCAACAACTGTGCAAATAAACAATCAAGGCGTGGTTGTTAAGCTCTGATCAAACAGAAGCAAATCCCGCACTCGATGTGGTCCGGACGAAATTCGATAGCTTAGCAATCTAAACTAAGTTAAGAGTCATAACTCTCATGTTAGAAACCAAGGCACGCTTTTGATTTTTTGGATTCATGTGCGTCTTGTGTAATTATCACTTGCTTCAGAGTGAAGGAAAACATCGTGAGGTAACCAGCATGCCTGAGAGGTATTTCTTGACGGCATGTAAAGGCAAGTCAGAGGACCATGGGTACGGTGGAGCACACGGTGGAGGTCTGCCCCGCGTGGGCGGAGCTTCGCCGTGTCCTCGTAGCGGCGTAACCTCTTATGACGACAGCCCGTGTCGACGGCGCGTTCGTGTTCCACACGCGCCTCAAAGAGATGTCAGCATAAAGGGAGGGCCCGCAAGGGCCGAAGCCTGCCGGGGCTGCGGGAATGTTCGAAAGAGATACCGCGGCCCCGGAACGTAAAGGGCGAGGAAGGAACATGGATGGTTTTCAGTCAGTAAAAGTCTGACACACTCTCCCGCTCCGCCCAGAGTGGGAGGGGTCATTTGATGATTTCTCATCCGAAAAAAAAAAAGAGTCCCATGGGTGGCAGAAAAACGCAGATACCAAGCTAAGCACTAACCACACGATCAAGAAGAGCTTTGATTGAGTCAAAACCGGCGACGAGACGGCACGAGATTTTCATCATCAAAACAATTGGCCCGCTCAGTTTCGTACTGCTCAGGATTCGCCTCGGTGTGAACAAAGCTTTAGGGTTATTTACGAAAACAGGTATAAATAGTTATCGATATTTTGAACGAACTTGACAACTTCTAAAACTGAAGGATTTTCTTCAAAACCTAGGCAGTATAGAACTAGGTTGAGCGAGTTTACTTTTGCAGCTAAATAATACGGGTCGATAACGAAAATCCCAGTAACTTAATAATGGTAGGTACGGTCGAACAAGCTATTTGGTTTACATTTTACAATGTAATTTGTGGGTTAAACTGTAAACCAAATAGCTTGTTCGACCGTACATGCAATAAACAAACTTTATATATGATGATGAAATAAAAATCTTCAATTATCTACAACGTACCTAATTTAAGACGCCTGCGGAGCATGCGAATTTCATACAAACGTAATACCAAAATAATTTGTAAATTAAACATATTCCTAAGGTAGTGTGTATTTATTTCGATTGAATTACAGAATATCTAGGTTCCCAAATATATATTTTGATTGGACACTGACTTTAACAAGAGTTATAAGAAAAATAAGTTTTCTATAGAAAATTTAAATTCCTCATATCTCGTCTTTGCATCACTATTCTCTCAAAAAACATATTTGGGAACATAGATATTCTGTAATTCAATCGAAATAAATACAGACTACCTTAAGAATATATTATGTTTGATTTACAAATAATTTTGGTATTACGTTTGTATGAAATACGCATCCTCCGCCGGCCCCTTAAAAAGAACAATTTTAAAAACCTCGATTTTGAAGAAGAAGAATTAATCAGTCTGATGTCACCAATCTACGAGTAAACTAATCTATTGCTATATTATAAAGCTGAAGAGTTCGTAAGTTTCTTTGGTTGAACGCGCTAATCTCAGGAACTACTGGTTAGAATTGAATTTTTTTTTTTTGTTAGATAGTCTATTTATCGAGAAAGGTTATATACGAGTAACATCACGCTACGGCCAATAGGAGCGGAGCATAAATGAAAAATGTTGCAAAAAGTGGGAAAATGTATTCCTTTTGTGAGCTTTTTCTTTCTTATGTGACGCAGACGAAGTTCAGTGGGTCAGCTAGTAATAAATAAGCAAGAATGATGATGAGTTCTCGATCCTTCTTCGCATGAGAAGAGGCCTTTGTCCTGAAATTTTGTAGATAATTACAGGATAATTACTAACTGCTGTCACGCTAAAACTAATTAGAAACCAAGATAACACTAATTCATGGGTCAATAAACTATTGTAAGGTCTACAACTGAACAATGACCCGGTTTTAGGCTCTATTAGCGGCCTCGGGCGTTGACACTGGTTTGGGGGTATGAGGAACAGTGTTTAAGGTTATGTCTCCTGCTGATATGGAGGGAAGTGGAAATTACGTTTTTTTTTTCCAACTCCTCCGCTATACTTTCTGATTAATGTCGTTGCGGGATCCAAGACAATTAAATTCGTTCTCTGGGACTTCGTCGAGCTTCATTGTCTCGGCGCTTTTCTGGTGGTCGCCACCGTTGATTCTGGTTTTCAGGAGTTACAGTGATTTGGGAAAAAAATATAAGGTTTAAGGAACAGCCCTCAGCAAACAAAGGGTGCATTAATCTTCTTATTTAGAATCATATTAAACCGAAATTTTTCTCAGGAGTTCTTTGCTTATCTACAAAGTTCATCGAACTCGTCGTCACGCTTGCCGTTTGCTATGTGCGTTTTGCCACGGTAACGATACATTGGGAATGAATTTCTTGTACTCGTCATCTTAGCATGATACACTGAAATCAGTCTGCGGAGGACTGTCCTTTACACTACTTTTTTTTTCGGATGGGATATCATCAAATAACTTCTGCCACTCTGGGCAGAGCGGGAGAGTGTCAGACTTTTACTGACTAAAACCCATCCATGTTCTTTCCTCGACCTTTATGTTCCGGGGCCGCGGTATCTCTTTCGAACAGTCCCGCAGCCCTTTACACCCTGTATATCATTATCTCGCGTTTACACTAATCACGCGATGTTGCATTTTTAGTTCTTATTTTGAGTCATAGATGTCGCTAGTGTTTTTCTATCAATTTGATTGGCTCATTAGTCACAGAAAACAACAGTTGCGCAATATACGTATACTATTAGTACTATTGTTGTTAGTATTGTTGTTGTTTGTTGTTGTGTTGTGTTGTTGTTGTTGTTTGTGTTTTGTTTGTTTTGTTCTATTAGTAGTATTTGTGTTTTATTAGTATGTATTGCAGCAGCGATTTTTGTTGCGGGAAACACGCTGTCGGCAACATTGCATTCATTTTGCCTGAAAAATTAATGTATAAATAATGTTGCTTACTGTAAGCGATAGTGAACATTAAGCTTTCTTTGTTTACCTAGTTAAGGCGTGAGTGACACGCAAACTAAAAGGTCAAAGGTATTGTAGATACAATTCAAAGGTTGCAATGACACACCCAAGGTACAATGACCAAGCAAATCATTTATTTTAATTACTCTTATGACTCACATAAAACGTCTTAAATTTGACGCTGCTAATCTCCAACTTCCTTCTTTTTATTGTCTATAATTTTCAATCTTGATGTAGATACAGTTTGAGAGAACTCTAAATTAAAATTTGTCTTGAGTTCGTTTAAACTCGAATTGTTAGGTACGAATCTCATAAATTGCAATAGGCAACATACGATTTAGCTTTTGTTTTTTACCGCCGGAACTACTAAGTTGTGTCGTACATTACAGTACATTTCGTTTCGTGTAAATGCCTTCTAAAGTATGCCAAATTTACAAGTCATTTCTCTCTATTTGGTAGGTGAAATTGAAATACTTATCCACAGAACTTTGTACAAGAGTCTAGACTTTCCAGTCGTCACTTTTGTATCAAACATTAGAATATTTTTCATTCGGTGTCTTGATTAAAGTATACAGGGCAGAAAGGACACCATTTTCATTTTCAAATATCTTTATTTACCAATTAATAACAATAACAGTTCATGCACTTGCTTATGGATGGAAGTGTCTTTTAATTTTTAGACACTTTATTTGGCTAGTAATTCACCTTTCCAAGCTTATAAAAAGATAGGTAGTTTAAACTGGAAATAATACACAATAATATGGGTATAGCGTAAATTATTTAGTCAATTGGAAGGGACACCGACGCTAATACTGTTACCTTAGCTGTTTTTCAATATAGTGTACATTATTTTCTACTAGTCAAGCCCTTTCATTTGATACCCATTTTCACGGAGTTGTAAAAAATAAAATGGAACTAACCATTTTTTGGTAGCGGCCATCTTGGATTTGAAATTTACTATAGCGTATTTGACTAGTCGTATTTTATTATATTTTGAGGGAGTGTTTCAATAAATATGTAATCCGCCATTTTGTGGCGGCGGCCATCTTAGACTTATTTTTTTTTTCAAACACAGCTAAGAACACTCCCTACTAATTCATCTTTCAAACAAAAAAAAACAAAATCATAATCGGCTCATCCACAGCCACAGACTTCATCGACACGTGAATGTTGAGGCAATCCAGCTGCTAGACAACACAGACTTAGTGCGTAGGCTAAAAAGAACTAAACCTTTTGAAATAGTGTAGTGTACAAAGTGACTGAGTAATAATAACAATGTTGTGCTAAAGATATAACACATGAACATAGTGTTTTATAAATTATATTAGACTCTAAGAAAGTGCTACGGACTTGTGTAAAAGTGCAAATGAACACTGTTCTTAGTTTTAACAAATTCTATCACGTAACATATTAAGTTAGAGTTAAATTTCTTATTTGTCTTTTAGGCTAGATCGTAATTAATTATTAAGAATTTGGTTCTTAAAGTACAAAATAAAAAATAAAAAAAACTCATCAGACACTTCAGAAAAGAAGTGTCATAGTCAGTCGTCATCATTTCTTTGGCCTTCTTCTTTTTTTCTTCCTTCGTCGTTTCCGTGGCCTCCACTCATATACCCATCCTAATTCATACTCAAAACTTTTCTGACGACATTTTCCAAACCACAGCCAGATATTCCCGATTGGCGTAGTGGTAGTGACACTGCCTTACGTTCTTAGGGTCCTGGGTTCGAATCCCGGTAGGAGCAAATGTTTGTGTGATGAGCACGGACATTTGTTTCCGAGTCATGGATGTTTATATGTATAATAAGTATGTATTTACAAACAAAAAAGTATATATGTAGTATATCAACTATCTAGTGTCCACGACACAAGCTTTGCTTAGTGTGGCACTAGGTGGCGCTGTGTGTTAATGTCCAGCGATATTTATTTATTTATTTATTTTATATTACACACTAAATTTTACTCAGCACACAACATTCTCACTCCAAAACTACTACAAGTATAATAACATAGAGTTTCAACCACAATAACAACTTTACAACCATACACAGAATCCTTTAATAACTGGTTTACAAGACAATAATAATTCCCAGTCGCCACACAATATCATTGTTGAACACCCGAACAGTACCTTAACGATAATGGTAAATAGTTATTCGACAGCAAATACTTGTGGAATACCGATATGGAGGAATGCTATCGAAATTCGGTAACTGGGTCGGAGATGAAATGAAGAAAGTTTTGTGTTTGTGGGCGTCTAATTGCTTGAGAAATAAGTTTTACTTGTATTTTAGTTTCAAAGCTTATGTATTATTTTAGTAAGCTAAACAACGAAGGATGGAGATTTTGATCAGGTCAGCGTGTGAAAACAGAAAACATAACTACGTTGGGGTTGGCATCCAGTCTAACCGGATGCAGCTGAATACCGGTATTTTACATGGAGCGACGGCCTAGCTGACTTCTACAACCCAGTTGCTACCCATTAGTACTACCCCATAGTTACTGGGTTGTGGAGGTCAGATAGTCATATCAAGGGGATATCGTATTAGGTACCCATAATACGATATCCGCTTGGTAAGACTGTTTGTCAGACTTTTGGACAACTACCTGTAACGAGGCGAGGTGGTCGTCCATCCACGGACCAACCTAGACAAGCGTGGCATTGACCAGAGCGGCTGTAAGTAGTTAGCCAACAAGCTTCTCTAATAAAAAATATTAATTCATTTTCATTAAAAGGGATTTCAATCAAGAAATCTGACTCACGACTTTGAATTGATATCATTGAGTTCTTATGCCCTTCGAATAATGCTGGCTCAAACAAACCCAGTAGCGGGTTCCCTATGTCAGATCAATATTGTGCGAAAATTGTTACATGATGACTATACATCGATGCCTCGATAATGCGACGTAATGTTTGAACCACGCCTTTTTTGTTCGCTGAAACCTTACATCGAACCCTTGTTTCTTCGACGTTTGTTTACGTTAACGTTATTTCGAAATATTTTGTCAACGTATTTTCTTGAAAAAATGGTAGGTACATCCAGGAATCGGTGTGAACCATAAATAAAAAACTGTTTCGTAAAATAACCTCTTAATAATAAAATAATGTCTGTTTACATAATAATATGCTGTATCACGTTACAATAATTTTCACTACAACTCATAAGAAGTTCTAGTGAACATTATTTAAAAAATGCAACATACATTTTGACACAAAACTAAAGAGCCAAACAAATGCTTACATATAATACAAGGTGTAAGCAAACTCATCACGAACCGTCAAAGCGTCAACCAAGAACATTATTATAGCAACATGTTTTTTTGTTGCAAGGAACAATGTTGAGACGGTAGCGTAAGGTTGAAAAAACCTCTCGCAAACCTCAAATGTTGCTGACAACAATGTTGTACAATTGTTGCAAAACATTGTTTTCAGTTAAAACGAGGCTTTAAACTATTCAAAACGTAGAAGCTATAAAAAGCTATCGATCAGCGAAAGAACATTCCTGCATGAACAGTTTTCTAAAGAATGTTTACAACAAAGTTAAGTAAGTAGTAGGTACAATTGTTCCGCATTTCTTGGCGTGCGATACTAAAGGAAATACTTCGTCTGATTTACTTCAAATCTTTAAGGGATTTTTTTATTTTTCAAGAAGAAAGATTTTAAAGCAGAATGTTTTCTCTATAAATTCTTTAAAATATGAAGTCTTTGAAACGAATAATTCTCCAATTGGAATTTTTAGTATCGGTTTGTTTGCAATTTTGATTCATGTTGTTTCACCTTTTTGTGTATTACAGGTTTTTCAGACTAGTTTCGAATTTAAACAGAGCTATTTTCCATTTCATCATGACCAATTGTTTTTCCATCGAGTAATATACTGATACTGTTAGCCTCGTCAGTCATCCCAATGACGGGCCTTTCGAAACGATTATAAGGTTCTTCGACCCACGACAATAAGGTTCTTCAACCCAGGGCTTATGTCGACAACTGATTGATTTTCTCCTGCTCGACCCACCATCCTCTAAGAAGTCTGCTACGACGCCTTGTTCTAGTATTATACAGTATTGAAACATACCATCATCATCCAAGAGTTCCTAGACAACTATATCCCTGAAATCACGAAAAAAAATCAGCTATTCAGTACATTAGGCGAACATAAATGTACTGAACAGCTGATATTTTTTTCGTGATTTCAGGTTTGGTCCCATAGTAAAAGTTGTTTGTTATCATGAGCACCATCACGTGTTTAAGTATCGTACACTAATTACCAGTCACCCTATGCTGGGTTAGGCTTCCAGTCTCACCGGATGCAGCTGAATACCAGTCCTTTCCATGGAACAACTACCTATCTGATCTCCACAACCTAGTTACTAATTAATACAATAAACTACATATGTACCTACATCCATTCCTACTCCTCCGCTATACTTTCTGATTAATTTCGTTGCGGGATCCAAGACAGTTAAATTCATTCTCTGGGACTTCGTCGAGCTTCATTGTCTCGGCGCTTTTCTGGTGGTCGCCACCGTTGATTCTGGCTTTCAGGAGTTACAGTGGGTTGGGCGTGTGTGGCGGGATTGTCCCAAAAAAAAAAAATGTACCTACATATTATTAACCAAGCTTTGCTTCAAGATAAGCTTTTAGGCCATTGAGGCTTTAAAACTGAAACTAATAACAGTTTGAATGAAATGACAAGATTATATTATTACACCCCGACTAAATCCATCTCGCTCTTGGGCTATGTGCGAGAGCAAGAAGCCAGATAAATGACGAGAACAATAACTTGTAGTTCACAGAAACCTATTATAATGTGTCTGGAATAATCACTGGATTTCTAAGATGTGTTCATTACAATTTTGGGCTAAACTATTTTTACCTAATCGCGGCCCAAAATGACGGCAATGTTCTTAAAATTGTTAAGTGCAGTTTTGTAGAAATACTACAGCTATAAGCAGTGGTAGCGACCCTGACACAGGCAGTAAGTCATGGGTTCGAACCCAGGCAGGGACATTACTTTGAGTTATTTATTGCACTACCACTACTGCTCCCAAAATAGTGAAAGAAAACATCGTGAGGAAACTGGCAACTCCTGGAACCAAATAGTCGTAGACATGTGAAATCTTTCCATTTCGAACCTCCACAGGGCTCTTGGATTATAACCCATTCCCTCCCATAAAGAGGAAGCATGTGTCCCAGCAGTGCGAACATAATATGCTGATAATGCTAAGACAAGTTTTGAAGAAATACGACAGCTATTCGTCATCTAATTTATTATACTAAACCTTGTAATTAATCAATCTGTGACCAAAAAGGCATCGCAAAGTGTTTTAATTAATCTTAGTTTAAGCACTTTCACTAAGTTACGCTAACTAGTCTTAGGTTAGCTTTGATAGTTAAACTTTCAACTGATGAAGTTTAGACTTCAGTTGGTTACCTAATAAATTAATCTTCCAGCAAAACTTCGAAGAATTTTGAAGACCTTTATCCATTACTACCACGACCAATTCTTACTAATTCCACCCAACTATTTCTTTAAACCTATTAAGGTTTTAAGAATATGTTTCTCAACTACATGAATATCGCAAGAAATGTTGTTGGACTATGAACATGAAAATAAAAATATGTGAATTCTTGTAACAATGTTTTATTTTATAAATTTTAAGGACGGGGTAGACGACAAAAATAAATCTAATTAGTTCGTCAGTTAGATTATTAAAAAGTATTTGACCCGTATTTTTTCTTAAGTTACGTTAATCAAAATTGACTATTGAAATTGTGTTTTGTTGCTGCGACTACATAGATAAATCTATCGTAAATTACCTTCCTTCAGATCACAGCGGGCAGACAGTTGCTTTCGCGTACAATAAACAATTACAAAAAATTCAGATTCAAACCAGACAAATAACACCCAGCAATTTAGAAAAGTTTAATAATAATTTAATTAGCAAGCTAAATATACCAGGCCATATTAGAAACAATGTAAATGAATTGTATGAAGAATTCTTTTCGGTAGTGCACACTGAGTTCAATAACACTTTAAAAAAGAAAACTAAAACTATTGGCCCAAAGTTTATTTTCAGTGACTGGGCAACACAGGGTATTAGGAAAAGTAGGGAACGATTGTTTGAGTTGTACGGCCTTAAGCCTTACATCAAAACAGAATCTTTTTATAAATATGTAGCTACTTACTCGAAAATTTTTAAAACCACTTGCAAGGTAGCCAAATCTTTATTCATTAGCAAAAAGATTAAATCAGCCGAAAATAAAATAAAGACGGTTTGGAATATATAATATCAACAGCGAAACAAATAGAAATAAAAAACAAAGTAATGACTTAACACTAGAGACCTCACGTGGCCTTGTCAGCTCCAACAGTGAAGTTGCTCATGAATTTGTAAATTTCTTTACTAGTATCCCAATTAAAACTACAGAAACCTTAAACTCTTGTCCCTTGCTCTCTATTGATTTACTGAAAGCAAACGTTTCAGCCTGTCCAAATGAATTTAAATTTCAGCATATTAACCCCATAACAGTCTTAAAAGCTTTTAAGCAAATCAAGATCAAATTAACTGAAGATCTATGGGGTTTGTCTATCAAAGTTTGTACCTCAATTATTGAGACTGTAGCTCCGTATTTAGCCTTAATATTTAATTTGTGCGTGGATCAAGGGGTCTTTCCGGATCTAATGAAGTTCAGTAAGGTAATACCGCTTTTTAAATCCGGGGACAGTAAAGACACGAATAACTATAGGCCCGTATCCGTGTTGCCAGTTTTCAGCAAGGTGT
The DNA here is from genome assembly GCA_950022955.1 of Xestia ashworthii. Taxonomy (NCBI): domain Eukaryota; kingdom Metazoa; phylum Arthropoda; class Insecta; order Lepidoptera; family Noctuidae; genus Xestia; species Xestia ashworthii. The sequence continues at coordinate 10,184,022 of OX465570.1, read as the reverse complement.
TTGAAAAGATAATGCTCAATCAAATGCTTCACCATTTTAACAACAATAAAATATTACACGAGCAACAGTATGGTTTCACCAAAGGACGTTGTACAACTGACGCCGGTGTCACTTTATTAAAACACATATTTACTGCGTGGGAAGAGGCACAAGATGCCATAGGAATCTTCTGTGACCTTTCGAAGGCATTTGATTGCGTAAATCACGAAACCCTGATCTTGAAACTTGAGCATTACGGTTTAGGTAAACTTGCGCTCAGCTTAGTAAAATCGTATTTGAGTGATAGACAGCAGCAGGTACAAATCAATGGTGTCAATTCAATGGGTTTAAAAGTAGAAATGGGTGTACCACAAGGTTCGATATTGGGTCCCTTCCTCTTTTTAGTTTATATTAATGACTTACCCCATTTATTTAACAATCACCCGCAAATGGTGTTGTTTGCAGACGATACTTCTTTAATATTTAGGATAAACAGACGTGCCACTAATCTTGACGACGTAAATAACGCCCTACTGCAGGTTCATAATTGGTTTACTGTAAATAATTTAGTTCTAAATGGGAAAAAAACTAAGTGCATCAGATTTGCTCTACCAAATGTCAAAAGTAGTGATTGTGACATAGTATTAAATCAAGAGAAACTAGAATTTGTCGATAAAACGATTTTCTTGGGAATCGCGCTCGATTCAAGGCTACAATGGGGCCCTCATTTAACATCTCTTGCAGGACGCCTAAGCTCAGCAGCATATGCTGTTAGAAAAATCCGTCAATTTACCGATGTTGATACCGCGAGGATAGTTTATTTTAGTTATTTTCATAGTATCATGTCATACGGTATTTTACTATGGGGACGGGCTGCAGACATCGAGTCTATATTTATTCTGCAGAAAAGAGCCATCAGAGCCATATATGATTTACGTAGACGCGACTCTCTAAGAGAGCTGTTTAAGGAAATTAATATCATGACAGTACCTTGTCAATACATCTATGAAAACATCATGTACGTTAGGAAAAATCTGCATTTATTCAGTAAAAGAGGTGACAGACACCACTATAATACTAGAAATAGGGACCAACTCGTTCAGCCAGGTTTCAGGCTTGCTAAAGTAGATTCCTCTTTCATGGGGTACTGCTTAAAATGTTACAATAAAATACCTCTCCACATTCTACAACTGAATGAGACGAAATTTAAATCTTGTGTAAAACGCACACTATGTAGTCAAGCGTATTATAAGTTGGTGGATTACATTGATGATAAAAATGCTTGGCTCAATGCCGGTCCTGCTCCACAACCATAGGAGCAAACTAATTGATTCCCAGTCAAGTTATTGTGGAAGCTGCAGAAGATTGTAAAAAAGATCGTTGCATTGTATAGATTCCATATATTAGTATTATATAACTTCATAGCGCATGTGTGAGTACTATGTACTGTAAAGCCACCATTTACATCTAGTTATTTTATTTTTTCTGACTTGAATAAGCCTTGGCGGCTGAGAGAATGTCATGCTCACTCAAATGTCTCGGTGATGGTGGCGGGTGTGTCGGGTCATTTAGTTCCCTTCAATATGGTTGAGCTGAATGGTGCTGATACATGCGTCATGTTCGTGAACGGGCGCTGTCAATTGAGACTGGTCAACTCTCGGCTGCCACGGTTAATTTTAATTTATTTATTTTTTAATTTGTTGATTTCATCTTTTCTCTGGACGCTCTTAATGTGCACGTCTGTCTACATCGTTCTCACATATATGTATAATCACAACATGAATGATGTAACCAAGATTTTGTAACAATATTTTGATTTAAAAGAGTGTCCATGGAGTTTCTTGCCCGTTCTTCTCCATAGAGATCTACGCTAGGGAATGGGCAACTACAGTACTTTCTCAAGTTATTATGCCTTGTGACTGTGACTGTAGCTTTGATTTAGTTTTGTATTTTTGACATTCAAAAGTGCCGTAATGGTCTAATTGAAATAAATGATTTGAGTTTGAGTTGAGTTTGACGAAGATACGACGCTTTTAAATTCTGAATTCGTCACGCCTAGGTATTATTTTTAGAGCATACTGACGTCATGAGCCCCACTCCCGTGTTTTGATGCGTTTTATCTTTGTCACAATCATTGATTTACAAAATCAAAAATACGTGTCCATTATTTTCCAATGCTGTAACTGAGATTTGTAATTTTTTTATACTGCCGTCATGCCTATTGACAGTGACAAGTAGTTAGGTAAAAGAAAAGTATTGTTGAGTAAATTAACTTGTGTTGCTCGTGTTCGAATCACAACTTTTATTCTTTGACATAAGTCATATTTTCGTAGAGTGCCATTCCGATAAGCTGTTAACTTTCCTTACATAAACTAGTTTATTATGTTGCATATCGTTGGTGTCCCTTTGCATCTCATCAGCTGTCTCATACATTTTGGTTGAGTAGGTATTGGAATTTTGTATGGGGCCGTTAACTATTTTTTCGCAATTACGATGGTGGTCCCAAGGTGAAAGTTGTTCAGTTTGATGGTCTGTAGCACACCTTTGAATTTGACCAGGATGCCAAGAGGCACCAAATATATGCATTGACGGATCTGCAGAATAGCAATGATTTATTATCATAAATTAAGATCTGCATCATCATCTGCCTAGCCTTTAGCCTTTTCAAAACTATGTTGGGGTCGGCTTCCAGTCTAACCGGATGCAGCTGAATACCAGTATTTTACATGGAGCGACTGCCTATCTGACGTCCACAACCCAGTTAATACGATACCACTTGGTAAGACTGGTGTTTATTATTTAGCCGCGAGCTGCTCCTGCAAGATCTGCTAATTGCGTTATATTATTGAGATTTGCAAGAAATAATTCATAATTTCTAATTATCCGACCCTTTGCAAAAATTCAAAGATTTCTTCAACTAAATTTACGGCAACATCTACAAACGCTACTTCGGCTGAGTACTCAATTCGTTCCAGACCAAGTATCATATAATAACACTGACCGACATCCGAAAATCAATAACTAACCCGTCAGCAACTCGGGGGTCAGATCGTCCCAATAGTGCACTCATACAAATAGTACCCGCACACTGATCGCAATAAAACGCGTTTGAGTGTTACTCGAACCGCAGTAGACACCAAGTATCAACATTACAGTAATTCAACTACGGAACACACACACATGCAAAACGTAAACTTACATGAACTTTCAGCATGGTTCAGGTAACGAAATCGGAATTAAAAGTCATTTTTATTCAAACTAGGCTGATATTCACCACTCTTTGAACGTCAAAGTCTACAAGATACAGTCCCTCAAAATGCCCGGCCTTCGACATTTACTATTGTTTTAGCTGGGAAAAAGAAGTAGCGGGCACAAACGGGTTGGGGGGCAAAAGTCATGTCTTGGGAAAGTACGGTCAACCAAACAATTTAGAAGTTATACACATAATAGTACATGTTGATACAAGTGAAGAAAGTTTGTTATTGTAGTTAGAGGCGGAATTAACACACGAGCCGTAGGTGAGGATGTTTTTGATTTGAGAACTGCAAGAACAAATGTCCACGCCAGCAACACATCTGTCTGTTAAGATAGGAGAACCAGATTTTAAACAATCGTGTGTAAGTTAATATAAACAAAGAATCCATTAGTAGCACAAAGCAGTAACTTGAAGTCACAAATGATAAACTAGGACCATAGTGCAAAAAAGAGAAAAGAAACTAACAGGTTATTCGTAAGTAATTCGTAGGTAAAGAAAAAAAAGTTAATAACAGTGATAAGTCCCGCGTTAGATTACACAAAAAGGACCTGATTTATTAACTTCTTCTGTTAAGCGTATCAATTTCAAGATGTTCAAATATCCTAGGCTCAAAACTCAGCCACACGAACTCCGTTCGCTGATGCAATCAATAGGTCAGCAAGTGCGCTGGTAACAGGGCATGCGATGTAAGATGAAAGATGGGCCACCGTCTGTAGAGTAGGGAGATGTCGCATACGCGCTTGAAACCTGATTTCATAGCACAAATTTGAATGAATTGCATCGTACACGCTAACTTCGACGTAAATCTTGTACTGAGGGCCTAACGTTATGCCGGGGCTGCGGGACTGTTCGAAAGAGATACCGTGGCCCCGGAACATAAAAAGCGAAGAAGGAACATATGATGGGTTTTAGTCAGTAAAAGTCTGACAATCCCTCCCGCTCAGCCCAGAGTGGGAGTCAAATAACTTCTTATTTGATGATTTCCCATTCGAAAAAAACGGGCCTGACATTCAAGCTGTCAAAATAAGTTCCTCGTACGTACGGTAGAGAATTCCAGTACAATAGTATACGGCGTATCCACACAAACAACAACTGCCCATTTTCCATCTTCCTAGAGTTGATCTACTGATTATCTGTATACTGTGGTCGAACGGAGGGTTTTATGACGACAAAAGGACTGTCGCGTTATGTTGGACAAACTAAGCTCTCGAACGGTATTACACCGCTGAGCTGCGAGGGTGTTCGAGGGTTAAATAAATGAAACCTGTTTATTTTCAGGCTTAAAGGACCCTTATTACTTCAGGGATTAATAATTTATTTGATTTGCACACTCGGCTAAGCTCGGTTTTTTGCCACTTGCTAAAATAGTAGAGCATCTTGATTTTAAAATTCAGTATCACAGAGCATCTTTATCAGTATTCGTTTGAGCCTCCTGACCAGCACACGATAAAAATCAATCTAGATTTTTAGAACTAGATTCTGGAAGTGTTGTAAAAATAATACAGGAATATTCAACCACAGCCGTATTTTATTCATAATTCACTCATACACTTCAATATTATAAGTTGGGAGATGACATTGATCACGAAAAGGTATGGCTCAACCTTCTGGTCCTGCTCCACAATCATAGGGGAAACTAATGACAAAGGTTGACTGATATGAACATGCCTAAGGCCTAAGTCCAACTCTGTACTTTGTGCTTGAAATGTGAAATAAATAAATAATTGATTAGCATGTGAAATTATTGTGGAAGTCGCAGAAGATTGTGAGACTATCTTTGCATTGTATAGACTCAATTTACTAGTATTGTATAATTGCACATGTGTGAGTACTGTGAGCCACTGCATGCAAAAGTGCCATGCAGGTTTGCAGTTACTCGCTCGAGATCTTTATTTGTTTTATCTAAAGTCGCCGTCACAAGGTCGTGGCCATGAGGTAAGCTAATTAGTAATAGGTATCCATTAATGTTCATATCTCTTGTGAGCATATCTAATATTCAAGCTGCATCTAATCTAAGTGTTTCGGAGACAGTAATTACAATATAATATACGTCTTACATTAACACTAATTACTAAGAGAAAACCCGACTCGACTGTAGTTTGCAATTATGAGCTAAATATTGTGGATGTAGAACTGCACGGAAATTAAATTAGGACTTAGGTTTGTCGTATACTGCGGGATTAGAGAATGGGGAACTACGTGGTTACGTTGGTCTAATGGTCGGAAGCCCGACTGCTGTGAGCATGAAGTCCTTGTTTCGATTCAGGGTCCGTATTTTTTTTTTTTTGGATAGGAAATCATCAAACGACTTCTCCCACTCTGGGAAAAAAAAATCCGTATTTGTATCTTGTTGATGGAAGTAGCCTCGTCCCCTTTCACATGGACTTAAACATAACTGGCGAAATTTGGGTGAACTAAGCGGTATATGGAGGCGCTTTCAGGTTAGTCACCCATCCATTGACAAACCATGGCAAAAGACATTCATATTCATATTAATTTTATTTTGCGTACCATAACTTTAAAAAGTTTTTGAAAAAAGTTTAGTTACCATAAGTTTTTTTTATTTTTTACTAAGTATAAAAAGAAGTAACAATGGGCTTACAGCTAAGAACAATTATGGACCCTGTTAGGGCACAGCAATAAACAAGATTAACATAACATTTTAAGTACTTAATTAAATATATTATTTAAAAACAGAGGGTACGTAACACATTTATCAGAGTAACATACTATTAGGTAAAGTAATCACATAAAATATCAACATTATGTCCTTATAACTGAGATCAATAGTATTGTAATTATTTTCATTCGTGGCTTTGGTAAAAATATTATCCATACAGCAAGGCAGTAGTGATGCTGCCTGTCTCGTATACGATACGACCATCAAGTCGTACGTTTATACATACACTAGCTGGCCCACGCAACTTCGTCTGCGTCACATAAGAGAGATAAAGCTCACAAAAGGAACAAATTTTCCCCGTTTTTGCATTGTTTTATTTATGCTCTGCTCCTATTGGTCGTAGCGTGCCTTCCTCGATAAATGGACTATCTAACACAAAAAGATTTTTTCAATTCAAACCAGAAGTTCAATAAACAAACAAACTCTTCAGCGTTATAATATTAATATAGATTTAATTTCTTTACACAGAGCCCATTTCAAGCGCCTTATAACTACAAAATATTATGGAAATCAGTACATTTTATTAAATCTTGTCACGACATTTACCGTTATGTTGAAGCACATATCAACTTTGCTAGTACCGAACATAAACCTACAATGTTGGTTCAAGGCATTCACAAGAAGATGGCCTATAAAGTTGCGCTCGTCGCAAAATGTTCAATGTGTGGGAACCCTTATATTGCTTTATATGAGTTTCACATACATATACTGCGTTCACGATTTAGTTTCTAAACATGTAAACAAGTCCGTGTTTATTGAAAAACCAATTTAATAATGACAGGTAAAGTTCATTTCGTGCTACAAATTTTTTTAAGTGAAAACTTCTTTAGGCGCGTTGAGCTACAAAAATCATGGAACTCGCGTGACCGTCACCTAACTCTTGTCGTAGCACGTAGTTTTCACTTCTATCGGCAGCCCCAATTATAAATAAAAATATCATCTATACAAGGTGTAAACGGACCCTTCACGAAGCCGTCAACCAAGCATTCTGGGGCCCAAATCTGCTATTTTAATGTCATTGTCGAATTGTTATTATTGTAAAAACGCGTTAGGATAAATGGTTGTCGAAATGCACTACAACGACTAAATTAGAACATTTATTCATGCCAGATTTGATTTGGATGTATTTTTACACATTTGTCAATGTGTACGAGATTACCATTCTATGACATTTACTTTCAATTGAGTGTCAGTGGTTGACCATTAGAAAGTCATTATGACGCCATTATTAGTAGAATAACACACTTGTCAAAACTTGTCAATTATGAAATCAAAGATAGACAATTCTGACACTATTGTAATGGCAGACTTGAGGCCCAGCTGTACATCAAACTAAGTAACTCTACGCCAAAAATTTTTAATGTTTTTGTTGGGGTGAAAAATCACATTTTAGGGTAGAACTTATTGTAACACACTCAATCATTGAGCTGATGAATTCATTGAATAGTATGGGGATCGTGGAAGTATTTAAAGTAGAGTTACAACATAAAAAAAAACTAGTCAAAAAGTTGTAACTTTAATCCCGATATCTCCGTAACTAAAGGTTCCCAGGTATGGTCTATAACAAAAAAAATATCGCAATGACGTGGAGAACCAGTACTACCTTTCAGTTTTGTTAAGGGTGCTGTTACACCGATTTGGAAATTGGCACTTGAACAGACTATATTTGTGATTCACCAAATTACTATATCTTAGCAATGTCAAGGGCTACGTTATACAAAAGAGCAGTTTGAAATGCTTCATAGTTACTTATACGAAAAGCATTTTTCAGTTAAATAAATAGGCATTTAACACTGTCGTTACGTTTCTATAGTTGAAAAAAAGATTGGATGATATCATGAAAAACAAGTACCTTAATAATAAATAAGTCTTTATATCCTCATACGAACTGCTACTTGAATTGCTTGAACAAAACAGGACATTCTGGGCACAGCTGGAAAACCAAATAACAGTAAATTAATGTATGTAATAGTCTTTTTATTTTAGAACATAGAAAGTCGGCTTCAATTACAAAGAAAACGATGATAGCTATAATGGACAGTCGCCTTAAGAAAAAATCGCGACCAATAATTTCGAGGCACCACTCGCTTTGCTCGCTCGGCTCGCGCGTTGTTGGTCACTTTTCTAACCTATGGATCCCTTCGACATCGTTTTCACGACAAACGGTTAGTCGGAGACAAACAACACTAATGCACTTTTTTTCCTATATTTAGCTGTTGTATACTATAGAATCGAGAAAATATAACATTCGCGAAAATAATACTTTTTTGGCTAAATTTTTCAAGTCAAGCCTTAGGGGCCTAAGGCCACACTCCAACCAAAAGTTTATAACAGTGTCGCAGCTATCAACTAAACAAGAAAACAATTGTTCCAAATGTAACTGGTAAATCTCAATGAGATCCACACAAATAAGCGGATACCTCAGGAACACACCGACACAGTACACACACTACCAAATAACGTAGCTCCATATCTTTGTTAAGATACTTGGCACTCTGACCATCATGGCAATCCTTACATTCCTACATTTGTGTCGCCTTTCACCTGAAAGTACATCTTTTCGGAATTTTATGCTTGTCGTAAAATTTGCAGGCACTTCACTCATACTGTGAAAAATTCGGTGTACTGGTGAATTGTAAAGAAGCCCTGATATTGGGAAACAGGAGCAATAACGGTGGCTTAACATTTCGCAAGATGGAATGCTGCTGGAAATGTTGCGAAACTTGTGTTTGGTATTAAAAACACAAAACAATTAAATAAAACTTAAAAAATACTAGATGACCCCAGTATTTTAACTCCAAACGGCTCAAACACATAATCACCAATTCAATTATTGTGCACCAGCGCAGCCCACTATGCTATGACGAAAGAATGGCGCAAGGTTGTCGACAAAAAAGAAACAATCGTTAATTAAAAGAAGAAAGCTACTCGTTTACAAAGTTTCGTGTCCGTGCGTAGAATGATGTACTAAAAATGTTTGTAACGGTTTTAACGTCGGCGTCCCTTCGTATTCTACCTTTGTAACTTTGTATTCTACCATTCGGCATGAGCCGCAAGTCCGCAACAGAAATCGCATCAGAAACTCCAGGAGCCAGTGTCGCCATCTGCAGAAACGAATATGATTATTGCCTGCGAGAGAGAACAATAATGATACCTGGTACTCCGGCTGCATCAACAAGGTCGACAAGAACATTCTAGGTTATGAAAGAGATTAGAATGTTCCTCAATGGAACTGAGTTTTGAGAATAATCCTAGAAGGTTCCACAACTGCTTTGAAGAAGATTCGAGAACGTAGTGGAACTTACTCAAAGGTTGGGTCCGGCATTTTGTACCTGCTAAATAAGTTCTTAAAGGAGATATTTTTTTTGTTCGGAGATTAGGCCACCCACATAAATTGTAGCATTTAGTAATGAAACGTACATTGATTTCTTCCTTATAACCTCTAGATTACAGTGGTTAAATTAGCTAAGCCATGTCTATCCGGACTAAATGCGAAAAAGCTGCAAAAACACATACAAAAACCAAAATAAACAGAAACCGCCAAGTCAGAGGCCAATGGGCGGCATAAAAACTCAAGAAAGAAAATTAATTAATAAATTAATTTTAATAAAAAAAATTATATTATTAATAAATAATTGATTAATAAAATATGTATTTAAAATATAAAATAAAAAACATTTAATTCTAATTATAAACGAATACATAAAAATATAAAAAAAATCATTGACATCAGGTTAGGCCCTAACCACACGATAGAGAGAGAACAGACATGTCCCAGCCGAAAAATTCAAACCGCAATATACAGTATACACGATGAATTTATATGAGGAACATTTGTAATGTAAAGCCTCTTCAGACAAGCCCGTAACAAAGGCTTGATGTCCCGAATTTGTTTGCGGTACGTACATGAAAAGTATAAGGAGTTTTCACACATATATTATCATACCTTTAGGCAGTTGTCCCTGTGTAAGCTATTAACTATCGGCTATTTTCTCGCCCATAACGTACAAAATAGATATACAGTCCTAGTCGACAGTGTGTACTGTTGCACACACTGCCGGCGAGGACTCTCCCCACTAGTTTGTCGCTAAGTGATAAAAGCAATCAAAGATAACAACCCGCTCTGCTTGCTCAGTGAAACAAGCTCAGCGATACTCGCATGGCGGCTGGACTCACGCCGAGAGATCTACCCGGTCATTTCTATCTAGCAGTTATAGTAGTGAGTAATCACCCATCGCACTCCCACACTCTCTAATAGCCCAGCGAAAAAACAGAACTACACACTCGCTACTCGGTGCTCGCCAACTCGTTTCTTATTTCCCACTCGTTTCTCGCTCATCGTTGGCGGTGGGACAACTGCCTCAGCCTGGTTTAGAAGATTTTCTTCTCCTTAGTTGTAAGCCTTTGATCTTCACTTGTAAATATTGTAGGAATGAGTTATTTTTCGCGTCTCTCAGTTGACGTGATCTTAGGATCTGGTACGGGTGTGTGGTGCAAACGTTACGCAAGTACGTTGATTTTAATATTTAAAATAACTCGTTTCATTATAACTATCCCACTAATCCTAACTCCTAACTGTATTTAAATGCGAAAGTAAGTTTCTTTGTTTGTGACCTTATCACGCATAAACCATTGAACCGATCATCCTGAAAGGACATCACCCAGATTGGGCTATTTTCAAAAGTGCCGGCAGGAAAAACACATCGATGAATTTGGGCTCCAAGGAGATCGGTAGATGTTCCGTGATGCTCGTCTTCATCGACCAGTAGCACTTACATTATAGTAATCATTATTATTTATTTAAATCTTGGGTATAGAACTTGGGTGGTATAATAAAAATGTATATTATACATAGGCTCTATGTAGTTGTAGCGTTTATTTTAGTCGGCCGTCAAAAAAAAATACCCCAATGTGGGTGATCTCAGATATTTTGTGGTTGAATAACTTCTCGGTGAATTGACTTACGACTTTGGTGTAATAATAAAAAAATGTTTATTATGTTATGCTCTATTCGAATAATAAGTTTATTTTGGTTGGCCGGAAAATAGCCCAAAAATGTATGGAGGCTGGGTGATCTCCTTTTGCATATACGAAGTCAGGTGCACAGAAACGGACATAGGCCTTTCATCCCGAAAAATAGTACTGTTCCCGAGGAAAACAACAATTATTTATTTATTTATTTATTTAATCATGATTATATTATGTTATTACAAGCAGAGCACCACTCGAATTGATTGTCAAATTCTAAATTAACGAGAGTAAAGCCGCGCGCAAAAGCTAATATACAGGGTGTAAGCAACCTCACCATAAAGCCGTCAACTAAGCATCCTGTAAATCAAACTAAATAGTTTTATGCAAAAATAATAATTAATACGGGAGTGGAGGAGCTGTTTAAAGTAAAAATCATACAATAAAAACTTGTATTAAAAAAAATACATGTCAAAAAGTTAGTACTTTGACCCCCAATATCTCCATAACAAGAAGGTTCCCATGTCCCCAAAATGATCGCAATGACGGGGAGAAGTCGGCTACGTTAAGAGGTTTTTATACCCTTTATAATTTTTGCATAACTTAGACAATTAATTCATAGATATGGATGATACTGGTTGTGCTTGTTACAATCAATTTGACAAAAATGCTAAAGGATATTATTTTTGATTTAAAGAGTATTTTTGATTCAAAAATCTGTGTATTTTCGTTACATTTATACCCCGCCCTTATTCTAGGGCCATTAGAGTTTTATGTCGTTTTCTTAGTCCTTTTAGTTCTTTTAGAAAACGATCCTGACCATCGTTCATCATCATCATCATCATCATCAGCCTATTAATCTTCCCACTGCTGGGACAGGCCTCCTCTCTACGAGAGGGAATGGGCTATAATCCACCACGCGGGCCCAGTGCGGATTGGTAGATGTCACATGTCTTCGAATTTTTGGTTCTAGGACATGCCGGTTTCCTCACGATGTTTTCCTTCACCGTTTTGAGAGCAGTGGCGATGGAATAAATTACACAAAGTAATGCGCCTGTCTAGGTTCGAACCCACGACTTACTGCTCGTAAGTCGGGACTGCCACCACTGGGCCACCGCTGCTCTCCACCACCAGGACCTTCGTTGCATGAAAGCAATGACCCATAGTCAATATATCATTCACTAGCGGACGTCCCGTGGTTTCACCCGCATAGTTCCCGTTCCCGTGGGAGTACGGGGATAAAATATATCCTATGTTACTCGTGGATAATGTAGCTTTCGAATGGTGAAAGAATTTTTAAAAACGGTCCAGTAGTTTTTAAGCCTATTCATTACAACCAAACAAACAAACAAACAAAGTTTTTCTCTTTATAATATTAGTGTAGACAACCAAACAAACAAACAAACAAAGTTTTCCTCTTTATAATATTAGTGTAGATTATAACATTCATGAACGATCGCGACGACTAGGGTAGACGACAAAAAAAATCTAATTAGTCCGTCAGGTAGATTATTAAAAAATATTAGACCCGTATTTTTCTTTTGTTACATAAATCAAAATTGACGAAGATACGACGCTTTTAAAATTCCCAATGCGTCACGCTTTGGTATAATTTTAGCTAGTTCTGACATCACGAGCCACCACTCCCGAGTTTTGATGCGTAAAACGCATCTTTATCAATATTCATTGATGTATAAAACAAAAAATACGTTTTCATTATTTTTCGATAATCAACTGAAGGACTAAATAGATTTGTAATTTTTTGATACTGTCGTAATCAAGCGACGATTGTTGCGAACAATTATGTTTGACTAATCATTATCAACGTTAGTTTACGTTGAATAAGCTCGTGGCTAAATAATAACAGCCGCTCGAGTCGATCTTCAGGTTAAGCCGTGCTTGCTTATGTGTGTCTGTAGATGGGTGACCACCCTTACTTACCGAGTTTCCTCCGTGCTTCAGAAAGCACGTTAAGCTGATGATCCAGCTGTCATTTGTAGATCTTTAACACTTGACACGTTACAGGTAGTCAGTGAACAAAAAAGTCTGACAACCAGTCTTACTGAGTTGTATCCTATTGCAACTTGGTAAGACTGGTTGTCAGACTTTCGGTAAATAAGGGTGGTCACCCAATACTAACTAGGCTGTGGAGATCAGACAGGTGGTCGCTCAATGTAAAATACTGGTATTCAGCTGCATCCAAGTAAGACTGGAAGCCTACCCAAGATAATTGGGAAAAGGCTTGGCAAATGATCAGTTTACTTTAAATAAGCATCATCAGCAGTCTACTTTAAATAGGCAAGAGAACCAAGGTCACCGACGTAGCCCGAAGAATTGCTAAACTTAAGTGGCAGTGGGCAGGGCACATTGCTCGCAGAACGGATGGCCGATGGGGCCGAAAAGTTCTGGAGTGGCAACCGCGAACCGGAAGACGATGCGTTGGAAGACCTCCCACTAGGTGGACCGATGACCTGGTGAAGGTTGCGGGAATCCGGTGGATGCGAGTCGCAAGGGACCGGTCAATGTGGCGACACTTGGAGGAGGCCTATGTCCAGCAGTGGACGTCTTTCGGCTGAGATGATGATGATGATGATGAAGCATCATCTCTTCCTGCCCATATCCCATGTTACTTGGGGTCAGCGCAACTCTTTGTTTTCTTCCATTCTCCTCTAACAACGGTCACGCTATCATTTCTCTTTTCTTTTAAATTACTCACACATTCCGTCCATCTTTAGTTTACTCTTTTTTTACTTAAAGTACTTAGTAAAGCTTCTGGTCTTTAAATTTGTAACACAGAATATATAAAAGAAAAGACTTCTTCAATCAAACATTATTAACTTTTAACGCATTTTTCGCCTAAATTTGAGGTCGTTTAAGAGACGTTCTCCTAATGAATATTGGTTTCCAATATTTGGCCCGGGATCTGGAGGAGGCCCGTTAACATCAAATAAAAATCCAATTGCGTGATGGTCGACCCTAATTTATAAAAACGCTGACATTAAGAAACGGCAATCATTTTGGCTATTTGCCTCAAACAGTCAAGATCAAACACATTTATAGCGTCATTAAAATGTCGTAGAAAATGTAAATGATATTTTGACCTACGTTTTTTTGCTCGAGGTAATAATTTGACAACGCCTTTATTTCGTAATTCAAGTGTCTGTAGAATCGTAGCAGTGACCTACGCCGTAGCATAGATCTACGCCGTAGCATAGACCTACGGCGTAGCACGATGCGTAGCATGATTTGCATCCCGAAACATGCATCCGCCTCTCGGATTTCTGAACGTTCCGTGAAATCAATACAGACGGATTGCAACCACAAACCACGCACACCATACTCTGACAGATTTTCAGTACATTAGCTGTTGTAGTCTAGTCGTAAACGTATAGAGTAGTATGGAAGAAAAAGACAAGGGCAAGAAATGGATGATGATTATATCCGTCGTAGTTTCGTATCTTATCAATACCCTATTACTAAGCCAATGCTGTCTATCAGTCTGTCTGTCATAAGGTTGTATCTCCTGAATAAAAAGCACCCTTTTGAAAATTGCTTATTTAATTTCTCACTACCTTCAAACTTTCTACCTCCTGTTTTCTGATGAAAATGAATGAGGTAGTGTTATCAGTGAACAGCCATCATGTTGGAGGTGAAGGGCGATGCCTGATAACAGCGCTGATCATTTATCTAATGATTGATGACTTGATGTGCTACCTCACCTTTAAGAATAATACAAATGGATTCCATTTGTATTATTTCGTGCGGAAGAAAGAAATGATTTGTAACACAATGAATGTAAAAAAAAAAACAAATGGGAAATATTGGTTTTAAAAATAAAGATGCGTTTATTTATTGTTATTCTTCATCATCTGCCTGTGCCGTCTCCCAATTTTACTTTTGGGGTCATAAAATAATCTCGTTAAGGGAGGAATCCCTTAACGAGATTATTTTTGTACAATAATAAACATGTGCATAATAAGGGGTGTAAAACACCTCTTCACGAAGCCGAAAGGCACTTGTTCTTCCCATCATTGCGATCATTTTTTTGTTCTACACGATACCTGGGAACCTTCTAGTTACGGAGATATAGGGGTCAAAGATCCAACTTTTTTACAAGTTTTTTTTTTAAATACAAGTTTTTTTGTAAGATTTTAACTTTTAACACCTCCACGACTCCCGCACTATTCAATCCACCCATCGGCACAATGTTTTAAGTGCGTTACATTGAGTTCTACCACAAAACATGATTTAAAACCTCAAAAAAAAAAAGTTGTTTCCCAGCAATAATTTTTGCGTAAAGTTACGTAGTTTGATGTACAGAATGCTTGGTTAACGACTTTGTGATGAGGTGGTTTACACCCTGTATAAGTGTTAAAATACGGTATAAAGGATGTAAAAAACCTCTTAACGAAGCCGAAAGGTACTTGTTCTCCCCGTCATTGCGATCATTTGTTTGTTCTACACCATACCTGGGAACCTTCTCGTTTGTCCGGTATTGGGGGTCAAAGTTACAACTCTTTGTCAATTTTTTAAATACAAGTTTGTTAGTGTTAGAGTTTTACTTAAAACACTTCCACAACCCCCGTACTATTCAATCCATCCATCAACACAATGTTTTAATTGCGTTACATTAAGTCCTACGACAAAACTGAATTTTGTTTTTTTTTTTTGCTTAAAGTTACTTAGTTTGATGTACAGAATGCCTGGTTGACGGCTTCGTGATGAGGTTGTTTACACCCTGTATAAGGGCTTACTCATTTACATACTGACTAGTATGTGTTGGCTGCCTCGTTGGTCTAATGGTAGTACGCCACTGCTGAGCATTAGGCCCCGGATTCTATTCTAAAATGTTATTGGGTTTTTTCAATTAGGAATGTTTCAGTAGCTGCAGCCACGGAGTCTGGATTTGAGCCATTTTGATGGTAATAGGCATGCTCCCTATTACATGTGACTTAAACACAACTGGTGAAATGTGTGTGTATTAGGTGTATTGTTTTGTTTGATTATAGGCGTGAAGTTATTTTCTATATTTTATGTCATTATAATAATACTCGTAAAATAATAATAACACTAAATCTTTTTTCAGAATCTCAAAAAGGCCAAATACAATATGAATCTAAAAACTAACAATGAATGTATAAAATGTAAGATGCCTGTACTAGGATAATCCAGTATCACAGGCTGCAGGAGCTCTAACAATAAATAAATAAATACCGCTAGACATTAACACACAGCGCCATCTAGTGCCACACTAAGCAAGGCTTGTGTCGTGGACACCAGATAGTTGATATACTGCATGTATACTTTTTTGTTTGTAAATACATACTTGTTATACATATAAACATCCATGACTCGGAAATAAATGTCCGTGCTCATCACACAAACATTTGCTCCTACCGGGATTCGAACCCAGGACCCTTAGAACGTAAGGCAGCCGCACCCTCCACTACGCCATTCGGGTCGTCACAAACTACCGTCCTACAATGTGCTATATGTAGGACAGTAGTTTTTTGTTTAATAATTATTTAAAATTACATAGTGACAAAATTATTTTCATAATAACTTAGAACTAAACACATAATTGTTACACGAAAATATTAGCGAATATATATAAATATATATAATATAATATATTATTATTATTACTTATAATATATATATATATATATTTTGTTATTATGATAGGTAGTTAAATTCACATTAATCAAACGAACAGCTCTCAAGTTATAAGCACGCACAGCAGACAAACGTTGTATTGTACTTATTATATCCACATATCATCATCCTTAGGGATATAGAATAAAATATATTCATCTTCGTACTATCCGTCATTATGCGAATATTTGGGGAAGTGCCGTAATATGCGGCCCGGTACATACGATTACAGACAGGTACAACCGCCATGCTTGTGTATAGGGTTGACACGTACACGTGGAATGCAATAAGTGATTGAGTATTGAGTAAATTACTAAAAATGTAAGCTGGTTTAAAGTTTTACAATATGAAAATACTACATGTTTATAATTTATATCATTTAATTGGAAAACTAAGGAAGGGACGGTGGCCAAGAGGTGGCGGCCTAGACTTACTAACATAACAGTAAGTCGTGGGTTCGAAACCAAGCAGGCGAATTACTTTGTGTAATTTATTTCATCACCAAACCAGTTTCTGGTTTCTCAAAACCAGTGAAGGACAACATCGTGAGGAAACCGGCATGTCCTAGAACCAAAACTTCGAAGACATGTGACATCTACCAAACCATACTGGGCCCGCATGATGGATTATAGTCCATACGCATTTTATAGCTAAGAAGTTTGTAGATAAAAAGTTTTCGCACTGGTAACAAACGAATAATCAGCATCCTATGTCCTAACCCAGTGGTCTGCCTGTGTGCAATTTCATCGTAATCTGTTGAACCGTTTAAGAAGGTAACAGAGAGACTGACAGACAGAGTGTTAGTATGAAACAGCTGTTGCCCCAGATCTTCGTCAGCGTTAAATTATTATAAAAATATGACTTCCTTATTTGAATCGTATTTTGTAAATAATTTCAAGGGTTTTAACTTTTTGGCACGCAACCCTATTTATTTTTCTAAACTAAATGTAGCATGAGTTACTTCTTATAACGTCAGCTTTCAGTAAGTCACACCCCTCAAAATTGATCAAGCCATTTCGGAAATTAGACCGAACAAACAGACAACAGACAGACAATTTGTTTTTAATGTCTTTTTGTCATAAGTACTGTGAATACTTTCATACCTATACATTCAGTAAAAAGCTGTTATTCTAAAATTATATCAATTTTATTTATCTACACTAATATTATAAAGAGGAAAACTTTGTTTGTTTGTTTGTTTGGTTGTAATGAATAGGCTTAAAAACTACTGGACCGTTTTTAAAAATTCTTTCACCATTCGAAAGCTACATTATCCACGAGTAACATAGGATATATTTTATCCCCGTACTCCCACGGGAACGGGAACTATGCGGGTGAAACCGCGGGACGTCCGCTAGTTTGTTAATATAAAGATTGGCTTTGCAATAATTTTATCTTGCTGCTGTTGGCAGCCCTGTAGCAAACGAACACCATGATAATGGCACGAACGCGCTGGCACATCGGAGGTGCAAACAGTACCGGGTTCTAATTTAAATTCATACACCCTGTATTGTCCTCGCTGGTAATAACTCCCTTTTCCTCGCTGATAATTTAATTTTCATCAGACCTGTACTTTTTGGACAGCGAGTTAAGAAAATTACTAGAGGATCTACTATAGTCCCCGCCACGAAAAGCTATAAATTTTGTAAACACACATTCGGGTTCGCAACCTTTGGATCAAATTCAAAAACGACAGCGTCAGCGTGATCTTTCTTCAAAATGGCGGCCCAAATGTTTACGTTCCATAATGTCAGAAGCGTTCCAGTACCACAAAACATTAGACGACAGCGCTTTATATCGCCAAAATATAACGCGACAAATTTAAATTGCTCGTTAGTTTAATATTTCACGTATGATAATTTGAGTTGATTCAATTTGTGAGTATTTCTTATTGATTGAATTGTCACTACATATCTTGGTAGAAAATCTTTGTTTACAAAAATTATAGCTTCTCGTGGCGCGGACTATTGTTTGACAGTGTTAAAAACAATTAAAGGGATTAATATTGGTGCTTTTGTAAAACACCTTGCATTACGATTTTTGTTATTTTACTTTTAATATTTAAAAATACACTGTTTACAATTATTTTACAACACGTAAACATAGGTACCACACAAACCATCGTGGGTTCAACCCTTCCTTCTCCCCACACCACAACTTACCCATCACCAATCATGTTGGGGAACCTCTTGGTAATCAACGACAAATAAACTGTTTACAACAAAGTATACATGGACATAGATAGTTTAGAATACTGGTTTCATTTAAAAAATGATACGAGTATTAACAGACTATTAGAGAAAATAAACAAAAGTTTTCGTAACCGTTTTGGTAGGCGACACGTCTCTGCTTCTTTATTTCACCTATAACTTTCCGAAATTCTTTCTAAGTGATAAAAATTGCCAAACTCATCATAATGCCACATCCGAACGCGCCCATCCATTACATCCACATTTTTGAGTCACCCATCCCGACGCGAGGGCGGTGGCGTCAAATCAATATTAATGGAATTTGCCCCAAAGCGATGCTAAGAAAAATTAGATTGACTAACGACACTGCAGGTTTATTCAAACATTATTTAATTATTGCTTTCGTCCTCGGCCTCGTCTGTGTGTAAGTCGAAAATAGGGAATATGCATGTATTTTTTTCTTCACTTAAGGCGCTTATACGAGCTAAATTAGCAACTCTATTTGTGGTGGTTCAAACTTCGTTTGAAATGCTGTTAGAATAAAGTTCTAATCAGCTTGCACTACAAAGTGGTTGTTACGTCAGCCACTGCGGGCCAGATAGCGCGAAATGAGTGGTTTCGATCGATTTACAAAAAAACTATTGATTGGATTAAAAAACTAAAACAGTATCATGCTAATATATTGCTTGTAGAATTATTTGCCAAAAAATCAGAATGATCGCATGCATATTAGTATGTTTTTTATTGTTTGAAAGTTTTTTTTTTTTTTTTAATTCTTTTATTTTTAGAGGGGGTTTTTGTCCATACGGATATGCCAACCCCATCGTACCTTATTACCTAGTTACATAAATATTAGGAATACTTACTTACTATGTTTGTACTTAATAGAAAGGGAATCATTGATTAAATACCTTCACCAAGCCACACAACTTCTTTGCAATCGTTGATGTGGGGTTTCCTAAAATGATTTGAATTAGCCCAACGTCCAGAATGTTTAATTTAAACTCTCTAATCAATGATTCCCTTTCATTCTTGTTCTTAACGCACTCCATCAGCAAATGTTGCACATCTTCAATTTTATTGCAACTTTCACAATTTGGGGATGTGACCTTTCGCATTAGGAAAGCAAACTTTGCCGATGGATAGTGTCCAGAACGTAGCCTTAGTGCTAACTTAACATAGTTCCTACCTAAACTTGTATCCTCGAACCACGGCACCCGAGGAGGCTCATTCTGAATTACCTTATACCAAATTCCTTTCGTTTTAGATACGTCATCAAAGTTATTTCTCCATCGGTCAAAACATGACAGCTTAAACTTGGAGCAATATTCCCAGTAATCTGGAATATACGAATTTTCGCTACCCATCTCTACTGCAAGCTTTGACAGACGATCAGCCTCCTCGTTGCCCCGTAAACCTATGTGTGCTGGAACCCATTGCAATATTACCCTAATCTCATCTTTATTCAAATCATTAATTAATTTAAGGATATCATAGGCTATCGATGCACCTCTGCAACCAGAGACGCATCGAGCCACATGTTGTATGGCACTCCTGCTGTCAGTAAAAATAACGACTTTATTAAATTTTTCACTAACTGCATAAGCCACTGCTTGATATATTGCAATGAGCTCCAGAGACATTATACAGACAGTTGCATCAATTTTGAAACTAGCTTTATAACGTGTATTTTGGCAGAAAAAGGCGGCTCCACACCCTTTTGAACCATCTGTGAAAATTTTACACCAATCATTGTACTTGAAAACTAACTCTGATGTCACTTCATGAACTAATACATAGGGATTATAGTATTGTTTTGCTTGCTTCATACATTCCAAATCAGTTTTGACGACCATTTTAATTTGTAAAGCGGATACCCACGTATCTAGAGTAAACATTTTGAGAATTTCCGTAGAATTAATTTGTAGTTGCCCCACTTCATTATAAGTAGTATGTTACGTGCCCTGCCTACACCAAATCGGCCGAATAGCGACATGATAGCTATTTACGTACAACGTATGTTTCCACGCAAAATTGCAACACGCCGACTCTGCTGACTCGACGCCTCGTGCAGCCGGCGGCCACCTACTTCTATTCTGCTGACAGCGCATCCGCAATTTCGCAATCGTTTAGAATTATATTTTTGTAATAATTATTTTAGGCACTTCGGAACTAGCATCGTCCAAGTCTAGACATAAGATTTAACATAAGTCAAATATTGTAATTTAAACGTAATTAAACGTTTCTTTAAATAAACTTCGGTTTTTTTTAAGTCCTCCGGCTGTCACCTTCGTAATTGGCGCAGTCGGCAGGATTTTCGAGGCAGTGCGCGGCGCGGTATAGATTTCCAAAAATCGTTAATCTGCTGACTCCGATAGTCGCTGTCGGTATTTTCAAGTACCTCGTCGAAAATCCGAACTTATAAGAAGAAGACGCAGCTGAGGACGTATCCAGCCATCGATACAACGGAAAAAACCATGTATATGTAAGTCCTTGAAACTTTCTTTAAGTGTTGCTTCCTTGTCCTTCCTTATACCCAAATATTATAATATTCATTCAAAATTTTTCACCCAAGGGAAACTAGGAATAAATCTGTCTCCTCCAGACAGATAAATAGGAGCAGAGAAGTAGATTTAAGTAGGTTTACGGAATCCGATAATTTAGGCCTAGATTTATTATTTGATAGTAACATTATGTCGCTGAACCCCGATACTATCTACAACGCTTTGCGCGCAGTTCCAAATTTTGATGGCAATCCGAATGTTCTAACACGATTTATTAAAATATGTGATCAGCTCGTATTACAATATGTTAGAAATGACCCGAGTTACGAGTTAACAAATTTATGTCTCATAAACGGCATCCTGAATAAAATCACCGGGCCAGCAGCTTCAACTATTAATTCTAATGGCATAGCAGACAATTGGCAAGGGATTCGTGACGCATTAGTTAATAATTTTTCGGACCAAAGGGATGAGACCGCCCTTTATAATGACATGTCATTACTGACACAAGGAAGTAGCACCCCGCAGGAGTATTATGACAAATGCCAGACCCTTTTTAGCACCATAATGACTTATGTCACATTGCACGAAAACGTAGCAACGACCATTGAAGCTAAGCGCGATCTTTACAAAAAATTAACTCTACAATCTTACGTTAGAGGTCTTAAGGAACCTCTAGGGTCCCGTATCCGTTGTATGAGACCCGAAACTATTGAAAAGGCTCTGGAATTTGTACAACAGGAAATGAATGTCATGTACCTACAGCAACGCAATGAGAGTATCCCCGAGCGGCGTAACCCGACACAGCAAATGCAGTCAACCCATAAAATGCCTTCCGCGGTCCCTATGACCACACCGAAAGTTTTTAGCTTTCCTAGCCCAGGCCCCAGCTGGCATAAGCCTATGCCTATGCCGCCGCAACAGCAGCAGCAGCAATGGAGACCACCCTTCCATCAAAATCAGGTACCTCAACGGGCCCCTAATATGTTTAGCCGTACTCAACAGATGTTTCGTGCGCCCCCGCCGAATTACAACCCCCAAACTGACGCATTTAGATTTCCAAATAGGAACCCCCAAACGCAGAATACCGGTCCGAAACCGATGAGCGGTGTTAGTCATTTTGTACCAAGACCACTGCCAGTAAATGATTGGCGTAGGTTTGGAAATCCACCACCAAGTAATTACTTCAAAACCCGCGAAATGAATTTTACCGAAATGACTGACGATTATGACGCTTACAATTACCCCGACTATTACTACGAATTACCTGACTCTGACTATTATTATGTCTGTGAGCCTTATGACTATTCTGACTTTTATGACTATCAGCAGACCAACCCCGAAAATCAATTAAATGTGGATCAACTGAATAAAGTAAAACGCTTAGAAGCACAGCCGTCCGCTACTTCTAAAGCAGATCAGGATTTTCGCAAGGAGAAGGATCAAAAAGGATTAAAATAGAATTAAATGTTCAATCTAAAAGGGAATTACGTTACATACAGATATCAGACCCACCACTTAAACTACTAGTAGATACCGGAGCTAATCAGTCTTTTATTAGTCCCGAGGCAGTCGAACAATACTTTTCACATATCCCTTTAAACTTTGACCCCTTCGAAGTAACGAACGCTCGTGTGACTAGTACGCACGAACATTCTATTACGATTCCGAACTTTGATGAATTTAATAATCCCACGAATGTAAAATTTTTTATCTATAGATTTCATAACTACTTTGATGGTCTATTAGGATTAGATTTACTTGACGGAGCACAGATTGATCTAAAAAATAATTATTTAATTACGGACTTTACAACCATTCCTATACGTTTTTATCAATGTAAAAGATCAAATAGTCAAGAAACCATTCCCGCTAACTCGTCAAAACTAGTGAATATCCCTATCTATTGTCCAGACGGCGATGTTTCGATAGATCAGCAAATTTATTGTAATTGCATTATTCACGAGTGTATTACTCGCGTTACTGATTGTACTGGAATTGTAGAAATTGAAAACCCTACGGAAGATGACCTGACTATTGTGTTTGACCGACCTTTACAAGCCGAGATATTTAATACTGAGTGCATTAGCACCGAACAAGACCCTATGCGTGTTAAAGAGGTTTTATGTAAATTACGTACGGATCATTTAAATATTGAGGAAAAAACTAACTTAGAGACATTGTGTGCCCGTTTTGCTGACGTATTCTATGTTGAGGGAGAGCCTTTAACTTTTACAAATAAAATCAAGCATCATATAAGAACGACTGACGAACTTCCCGTGTACACTAAAAGCTACCGCTACCCTTTTGTGCATCGACAAGAAGTTAGAGACCAGATAACCAAAATGCTGGACCAAGGTATTATACGACCTTCGGAATCAGCCTGGAGCTCACCTATTTGGGTAGTACCTAAGAAAGCCGATGCATCAGGCAAACAAAAGTGGCGCATTGTAGTAGACTTTCGCAAACTGAATGACAAGACTATAGACGACAAATACCCGATTCCTAACATGAATGACATACTTGACAAGCTTGGTAAGTGCCAGTATTTTAGCACGCTAGACCTTGCATCAGGCTTTTATCAATGCGAGATGCATCCAGACGACATTCCTAAGACAGCGTTCAATGTAGAGCATGGACACTTTGAGTTCTTGCGTATGCCCATGGGTTTGAAGAACTCTCCATCTACTTTTCAAAGAGTAATGGACAATGTGCTCAGAGGCTTGCAAAATGAGATCTGTCTAGTATATCTTGATGACGTCATAATCTTTAGTACATCTTTGCAAGAGCATATGGTTAACTTAGAGAAAGTATTTAAAAGATTGCAGGAATCTAACTTCAAAATCCAGATGGATAAGTCCGAGTTTTTGAAATTAGAAACCGCGTTTTTAGGACATATAATCAGTGGCGAAGGTGTTAAGCCAAACCCAGATAAAATAGCAGCGATAGAAAAATACCCATTACCAAAGACGCCTAAGGAAATAAAACAATTCCTAGGACTATTAGGATACTATAGGAAATTTATCCCAGACTTTGCTCGCATCACTAAGCCTATGACAAAATGCCTCAAAAAGACTAGTAAAATTACTTTCGATTCTGAATACATTGACTGTTTTAACAAGTGTAAGAACTTACTGACAAACGACCCAATTTTACAGTATCCCGACTTCACGAAAGAGTTTATATTAACAACAGATGCTTCAAACGTAGCTTTAGGCGCGGTACTTTCGCAAGGAACAATCGGCTCAGATAAACCTATCTGTTATGCCTCGAGAACTTTGAATGACAGTGAAACCAATTATAGCACTATTGAAAAAGAGCTTCTAGCCATAGTTTGGGCTACAAGGTATTTCAGACCTTACCTATTCGGTCGCAAATTCAAAATATTCACCGACCACAAGCCGTTACAGTGGATAATGAACTTGAAGGAACCCAACCAAAGGTTGACTAGGTGGAGGCTTAAACTAAGTGAATACGATTACACTATAGTCTATAAAAAGGGAAAGTATAACACTAATGCAGACGCATTATCCCGAGTAGAAATTAATAACGAGGAGACAGAGTCAATGTTAGCCAACCCTTCAGAGCGACCACCTTCTCAAACAGGTTCTACGACAGAAACCGCCCACACTAGCACTGAAAACCCTATCTTAGAAGTTCCTATCACTGACGAACCTTTAAACAAATTCCACCGACAAATATGTATAACCATAGTCAGTAACGTCCCCTACATTAAACGAGCGATAGCCACTAAACCTTTTGACACACATACTCGCACACATATCCAGGTCTCAGAATCTAACTTAGAACAGGACGTAGTAAACGCCATTAAAGAACATGTCAAACCTAAAGTTAAAACCGCTTTAAAGATAACTCCGCCCTTAGGTATGTATTCAATAATACCTATTATCCAAAATAACTTTAAAAGCTCAGCTACGAATCTAGTGCCAACAAAAACTGAACTAGAAGATGTAAAAGAATATTTAAGGCAGCAACAGATCATAAAAAACTATCATGAAGGCAAGACCAATCACAGAGGGATAAACGAATGTTATCTTGCTCTTTCCCGAAAATATTATTGGCCTAAGATGAAGGATGAGATAGCTAAGTATATAAATGAATGTATAATTTGCGGTCAATCTAAATATGATAGGAATCCAATTAGACCTCAACTAAATTTAGTGCCTCCGGCTACCAAACCTTTCGAATTAGTACATATGGATCTCTTCACAGCCCAAAATGAAAAATATCTCACGGTGGTAGACGTTTTCTCAAAATACGGACAAGCATACCATTTAAGAGATGGCACAGCAATTAGTATACTTCAGGCAGTTCTAAACTACTGTACACATCACGGTCTTCCACTCACTATCGTAACCGATAACGGCACTGAATTCACAAATCAATTATTTTCTGAATTTACTAGAATGCATAAAATTAACCACCACAGAACACTAGCTCACTCCCCTAATGATAATGGAATTGTTGAACGATTTCACTCTACGTTACTAGAACATCTACGAATCCTAAGACTACGTCAGAAAGATAAACCTGTGGTCAACCTCATGCCTTACGCTATATTAGCTTATAATAGCACAATTCATAGTTTTACAAAGTGCAGACCACATGACATAATTAGAGGACATTTTGACCCTCGAGACCCACTTGACATTAACATGACCGAACATCTTATGCAACAGTACATCTTAAATCACCGAGACCAGATGAAAACGGTATATGACCTTATCAACGACTTCACACTTACTGACCGAACGAATATCATACAAAATAGGAATAAGGACAGAGAGCCCGAAATAGAATACCAACCAGAACAGCAAGTTTTCATTAGTGACCCATTAGCTAGTCGACAAAAATTAGCTCCACGTTATACTCATGACACTGTGCTAGCTGACCTTCCAATTCACATCTACACATCTAAGAAAAAAGGTCCCGTAGCAAAGTCCCGACTCAAGCGTACCCCTAAGACCTCAAATTTGTTACAGGATACTACTGGCGATGACCGTTCACACAACACTGGCGCTCGAGATAAAACTTGAGAGCTTAGACGAAGGACCCGGACTCTTACCTTTCAACCTTGGACAATCCAGACTCATAACACACTATCATTCTTTCCTACAATACATAGATTTAAATGACATTGAACATAGACTTAACTCAGTAATTAATCAACTGGACTATTTCAAAACTAAACTAGATAACCAAAGTTTTGTTTTATATGAACTTCAAATTAACCATTTATCTAATAAATTGGACAAAATTAATTCCCAGTTAAAAACGTTAGAACCCGGTCGTAGCAAAAGAGGTCTCATAGATGGTTTAGGTTCAGTTGTAAAAAGCATAACTGGTAATTTAGATCAATCGGATGCCCAAACTTACAATAATGCCATTAAACTTTTAGAAAATAATGATGACAAGATACTATCGGAGGTAAATGAGCATATAAGTCTTAATAAAGTCTGGATGACTAGATACAGCGAGATACTATCAAAAATTGTAAGTAATCAAGAGAGAATCAATAGTACTTTAGGATTACTTTTAGACGAGAAAGCCGCTGCTAAAAATGATCTTATAAGATTCGCAAAGTTTGCTCAGTTGTTAGCTATCATTAGCGATAACGCAGATGATTTATTTGTAGAGATAACTAGGATAGAAGATACCTTAGCTTTTATACGTGCATCGAGCACTCACCATAGTACTTTAAGCATAGAAACTTTAGGTAATATGACTAAACGATTAAGATCAATATACGGTTCAGACCAATTGCTAGAGGCAGATCTAAGAGAATACTATACAGTTATAAAACCTGGTTATTATTTTACAGACAAAAAATAGTTATCATATTTAAAGTCCCAATAATCTCCCCTGATAAGTTCGAATTATATAGATTAGCAATAGTTCCCAATAAATTTATGTACACCCTTATTCCTCCTTACCCTTTCATTGCAACCAACGGGAAAGTTTTCAAGTACATAGAGGCTGAATGCCCGAAGTTTAACCAGCTCCATCTCTGCGAGGAGGAAGTCAACCATCAACCAACGAGAGGACATCTAGACTGCATCCAAGGGCTCATCTGTAATCAATCTCTACAGAAGTCATGCCTGCTCACTAAACTCACGCTGGCCAAAGAAGCCATGGAACAATTGGACGACAGACGCTATACACTCACCTTTCCACAACCAACCCGAACCGAGCTACAATGCGAACGTCAAGAATTCATCTCTCTACACGGAAGTTATCTCGCCACCATTCCGCAAAAATGCTTACTACGCACTGAACAGTTTACTATCATCAACACGAATGACCGTATCAAAGGACAACCTATGAAAATCACCGAAATACCCATGAACCTGAACATTGTCAACGAATCTATCCCACACCTGAAGTTAAATTCACTACACCTGAAAAGTCTACATGAAATCGAAGATAAAATCTTAATGCAGCAACCAGTACAAATCGATCACACGAATCTGGAACAATCGATTTACCACACGACAATCCCACTATATGTCGTTATATTTGGTGCAACTGTACTGATCGTTACCCTCACCATACGTCGGTATAATGTTTGCACAAAGCTCAGAAAGCCAAAATCACCAAATGAAAGCGATGAACATCATCAACACGAAGACGTAGAATCTCCTGAAATCAAGAAAGATGTACCAGCAACATTCTCGCTGAAATTGCTCAAATAGTTGCTGTTCTGAGGGGGGAGGTGTTACGTGCCCTGCCTACACCAAATCGGCCGAATAGCGACATGATAGCTATTTACGTACAACGTATGTTTCCACGCAAAATTGCAACACGCCGACTCTGCTGACTCGACGCCTCGTGCAGCCGGCGGCCACCTACTTCTATTCTGCTGACAGCGCATCCGCAATTTCGCAATCGTTTAGAATTATATTTTTGTAATAATTATTTTAGGCACTTCGGAACTAGCATCGTCCAAGTCTAGACATAAGATTTAACATAAGTCAAATATTGTAATTTAAACGTAATTAAACGTTTCTTTAAATAAACTTCGGTTTTTTTTAAGTCCTCCGGCTGTCACCTTCGTAATTAGTAGCAAGCAATGGTTTCTTTTTATTTGCCCAGTAGCTATAGTCACTAAGAGAACTCAACTCTGAAATTGTGTTTAAACATATACTATTTGACCATGAGCGTGATTTTAGTAAATATTTGAATGCAAGATATTGACGTCTTACAAATAGAGGTGGTATGTGTAACTCACTTTCCATCACGTGAATTGGAGTACTTCTTATAAAACCTCCTATTACTCTAAGGGCTTGATTTTGTAGCTTATCCAATTTGGATATATGTGTCTTTGCACTGGTATCATATAAGAAACAGGCATAATCAATACGACTTCTTACCAACGAGATATATATTCTACGTATGTGTTTAGTGTGAACACCCCAGGAGGACCCCGCTAGTACTTTTAATAAATTTAAAAATCTTGTACACTTACTAATTATTTCATTAATATGTTTGCGCCAGTGCAAACTTCTGTCTAACCACATACCCAAGTATTTAACACATTCTACTATTGATAATGATTGATCATGCACTTTTAAGGACGGCAATATCCTTCTTCGTCCCCTACTAAAAACACAATAATTGGATTTGCTTGGTGATAACGTCAATCCAATCTCACCCAGTAAAGTTACTAAACAGTTTAATGCGTCTTGTATATTACGTTCAGATGTTTTTATTTCCTTGTCGCTGGTATAGATAACAAAGTCGTCGGCATATTGCGATATCATGACATTGTGAATTTTACAGCAGATTTGATGCGTAACTAAGTTAAATAATAAAGGGGATAGGGGGTCCCCTTGTGCTAATCCTCTATTAGTCCATCTAACGCCAAGTCCTTCACTATTGAATGACTTCATTTTCAGGTGCCTTTCATTCATAAAGGACCAAAGATAAACACAGATTCTAGAGCCGACCTGAAGATCATCCAACACTTTAGTAACTGTCTCAATTGAAACGTTGTTATACGCGTTTTCAATGTCTAGAAAACATGCCACTGTAGAAACATTTTTAGTGAAGCCAATTTGGATGTAAGAAACTAGTCGAGATAGTGAGTCCAAGCAGGACTGTGATTTTCGAAATCCTACTGTATTTGGGGATAGAATTTTGTTTTTTTCCACATACCATTCTAACCGTTTGCAGATCATTAAATGAAAAGTTTTACAAACACATGAAAGAAGCGAAATAGGTCTCAATTTAGTGTCGCTATTCTGTTTGTTTGCGCCTTTGGGTATAGGAATAATTTGTATGTCTCGCCATTGATGGGGTACGGTCCCAGATTTAAAGATGCTGTTGTATATTTTAAGCAACAAAAGTTTTCCACATTCCGGTAACTTGTGTAGCATTGAGTAGGATATGCCATCTTGCCCCGGGGCCGTATCCTTTTTTTTAAGACAGTTATCTAGTTCCTGACTAGTAAATTCAGCTTCTAAAACATCATTTCTCGACTTGAAATTCGGGACTAGATTAGTTGCATAGTCTGGTGTAAGTGAGCGTAACAGCGCAATTTGTTTTTCAATGGGAGGACACGATCCTTGCTGTTTAACACCTTTCATCCATCTCATACGTCGCCACATCTCAGGTACCGACATCACTTCATCGATTGAATCACAAAATGTTTGCCAACCACCGTACCTAGCTTTCTTAATCAAAGTTTGTGATTCTAAGGTTTTGGATTCTAATTTGTTTAAATTTTCAGGGGTGGGGTTTTTACGAAAATTTGACAATGCTAACCTGCGTTGTGCGACTATTTCTGATAATTTAGAATTCCAATAATTTTTTGGTTTAAATTTTTCCGCTATCTCTAGATTGAAATTTTTATAAGGGATATGTTTATTAGCTGCGTATTCAATTATATTTACAAAGTAGTCGTACATTTGTTGAATATCTACACTATTAAGAATTTCATCCGTAAAATTAATTTTATCTGAAATTGCTTGGCGAAATTTATCCCAGTTCGCATTTTTCCAGTTTCGTTTTCGTCCAGTATATACTAAACTAGATAAGTTTGCAGTCATTTTAATGATAAGGTGGTCACTGCCGAGGTTTTCATTAAATACCTGCCAGTCAAATTTTATTGCCACGTCGGAGGAGATAAACGATACATCCGGTGAGGTTTGCTGTAAATTGCAGTTCACTAATTTAATCCGTGTTGCCATGCCAGTATTAAGGGAGATATAGTCGTTTTCTAACGATGAGTCTAGAACTTGACTGCCTCTCACATCGGATTTGTTTGACCAGTTAGTATGATGCGCATTAAAGTCGCCAGCTATTAATGTTTTACTTGTAAATCGGGAAAAAATTTCATTCCAATCCGTAATCTGAGTTCGTACCGACGACGGGCAATAAACCGACACAACATATTCTAAATCTTTGCAGTTTAACAACTTCACGCATATTAGTTCGATACCCGCATTACTAATATTGAACGACACTAGGTGAGAATGAATTGACTTATGAATCAGTAAAGCTACACCGCCATAACTATCGTATCTATCGTTCCTATAGACATTAAACCCGCTAATGTTTACGTTAACCTCACAGCTGAGCCATGACTCACTTATTATTGCGATGTGTATGTTTTCTTGTACTAATAGTTCAGAAAAGGATACAAGTTTAGGTCGCAAACTTTGTGCATTCCATTGTAATATGTTAATTTTTATGACTTTTTGTAAATTATCCATTATTAAAACAGTTTATAAAATTTCTCAAAAATTCCTCTCCGACCATAATATTAATCAAAAAGTTCTTAAATTCCTCGCCAATAATTTTCAATAATGATAATATTTTTTCTCTCAGTTGGAGTTTCGATTTACAGATACTTTTTATCTTCAACCATATCTTCGCCCATTCAAATTTATAAGACAGCTGTGAACTTTGTTTACTATTTCCTTCTTCTACCTGCGAATTATTTATTTCTTCACTTATTTGTTGTTCTATGGGTTCATCATTTCGCGGTTGATGTGTTATCTGCTTGTTTAGTTTTTGTTTTGTTCTTTTATTATTTTGTATTATACTCGTATCATTTTCTTCTTCTTCTTCTAAATTAGATATCGGTTCTTGGTGTATTACGGCATTAGTCAATACACTACTATAGGTTTCCTTCTCAGTGTAAGTTTTGGTTGCAAATTGATTGTTATTATTTAGCTCCGCCTGGGAGATTTCATTTGTTATTTGTTTTTGTTTCATCTCCGTCAGGAGTTGTAAGGCTCTTCTGTATGTAACATGTTCTTCAGTCATGATGTTCCGGATGTTTCTTTCTTTCAGGTAAACAGGACACTTTTTATCCAGGACTAAGTGACTCCCCTTACAGTTTAAACATTTGAAGTCTGTTATGGTGCAGTTTTCATGACTACCTCCACACTTTGGGCATAAGATTTTTTTAGTAGGGCAAAATTTGATGATATGACCAAATTTCCAACAGCCAGAACATTGCGAAACTGGGAATACATACGGTTCGACTTTAAATCGGCAGTCGTAGGCATAAATATACTGAGGTAGTACATTACTCTTGAAGCTAACTCTAACGGACTCACAATCAATCCATTTCCCTTCTGGTACTAAACGTTTCAATCTCTTCACCGATAAAATTTCAACGCTCGCTTTTAAAATGTTCATAAGTTCTTCTTCACTTAGTTCAAGGTCAATTCCTTTTACTATTCCATAAGATATCGATATTTCCTGTATCAATTGACAACGCAAGCCTTTTTCTTTCATTTTTTTACATTCAATTAGTTTTATAGCATCTTCCTTTCTCTGGAATTGAATGAGTACTTTATTGGAACTTTTATATTTTATTTTAAGAATATCCTTAATGTTTTCGCCACGCAGTAATTTAGCAAACGCTATTGGTTTTGGTAGATTCTCCATCGAAGTTACACAAACTTCATGATTAGCTACAATTTCAGATGTGCCACTATCTTCCTTATTTTTCCCTTTTTTCCTTTTTGTTACAGTAATAAAGTCATCTTCACTATTGTCATCATCTCGTCCCTTTCTCTTCTCTGCAATTCGTGTACTTTCACCATCATCGTTTCTTCGTCTATCCGAGCTTTCCACATCCATGTTATTCATCTCATTTAATTGATTTTCGCATTTATCCAGAATATCTGAATCACTCAGATCTTCACCACTTGAATCACTTTGCATTTCACAAATGGTTTGTGGGTATGCGTAAAAGCTAATAACACTCGCAACGAGAGGCTAGAACGCGTGCGCACGGCCCAACGTCACAGCGCAAAACTGTGTTTGAAAGATATTTTTAGAGGTAAGTTCGTGATTTCTTTTTATCGAGCCAAATTAATTGTATTATGTTTTCAAAACAGTATCATGCTAGCATATATCCTGAAGAATATCATATATTTTTCTGGTCTTGTTTATAGCAGTGAATCATATACTTTTAGTAATCATAAAACTCGCGTTTAGCTCTTATAGTCGCCTTAAATCAATTAATTACACTATTATCAACCCAAGAAAAGTATAAAAAGTTAATTTCAACTACTGCTTGTCGCTTAAAAATTAATACTAAACTTCTGCAATTTTCTATGACAGTTTGTATTTCTTGCATATTCCCTCGCCAACAGTCCCTATCCGACCTACCGACACAGGTCATGTCTATAGTTGCTGCCAGTAAAAATCGTAATATCGGTCATTGACCCACCTACATTTATTAAAGTTCTTAACTTTGAAATCCAAAAATAAGCCTGTTCAAGTCTTGAATCGTCACCTATCGTGATCTTCAACATTTTTTCCAATGAAAAACGATTTAAGGTTAATTTGTTTTGGATCGTACCAAGAGACATTAGGGAAAGAGCAATGACCGATATTGCAATCGAAACAGCTGGAAACTGTCATACTTACCTTCTTTTCCCATATCATCATAATCTTCCTGCCCTTGTCTAATGTTACTTGAGGTCAGCGCACTACATTCTGCTCTTCTCTGTCAACCTTATTTTCTCGTACATCGTTATATCGTTTGTATAATTGAATGTCTTTGCCTGCCTCTGAGAAATACCTGATGAAAAAACGCAATGACACTTTATCAACCTGTGAATGAAACCCAGAACCAGAGGCCAAAGAGATGAACAAGAAAACATCATGCCAACAGCGATGCTAAGGTATGGAGGTGAGCGGTAATTGCGAACGCGCTTCAGTTCCGATGGAGCTGTCGCCGAGGTGTATCAGACTCAATTAAACTGTTTAATGAACATCAGTCGCCTGACGAGCAATTAATACTTCGACGGTGATGCCAATCTGTGGATTGACTTGGTAGGATATCAGCTGTAGATGTTTCTTTCTTTTTAGTTAGTTACGTATTTAGTTAAATTACTGTATACAGGGTTTAAACAGACTCTTCACCCTATATAGTATTCTGTACATCAAACTAAGTATTGTGTATACTGGGCTGGTATCCGCAACTCCACGTCAAAGCGCGTATTTTGCGTATGGGCTAAAGCCCAATCCACCACGCGGGACTAGTGTCAAACTAAGTAATATTCTACGCAAAAATTATTGCTGGGAAACTACTTTTTTAGAGGTGAAATTTCACGTTTTACAGTAGGACTCAATACAACGCACTCAAAACACATGCATTGAATAGGTAGTACGGGGATTGTGAAAATATTTATTGTAAAGTAACAATATTTAAAATTGTTTAAAAAAAATGTTATAGATCTTTGACCATCACTATCTTCCGTTACTGGAAGGTTCCCAAACAATAAAAGTATCGCAATGTCGGGGAGAACCTTTTTTTTTTCTGATGGGAAATCATCAAATGACTCCTCCCACTCCGGGCGGAAACCAACTCTTATCTTTAATAGTGCGCTTGGCCAAAATCCTTTCTCAACGTCATTTAGCCAAAAGATCTTTGTAGCACTAGTACGGTAATGTGACATACGACTAACGACGTGGCCTCTTAGGAATCGGCAGCCGGTGTGCTTGCAACCTACAGCACAAACACTGACATAAGACCACGACCACAACCCGGCGACACGAGCCGTCAGCGAGTGACCGCAAGCCACAACAAGCCGTGCTATGCAGCGCCAATGTGGTGTTGTATTGTCAGGGAAATTTATTGTTAACTCATGTAAGCCGTTATGCGCGTACCGCGTAGATGGTGAAAAAATGCACATGCGGCGATAGAAGTGAAAACTAAGTAATCCAAAATAAACTTTATCTTAATTGTATAAGATTGATTTTGACCAACTGAAAGCGTTCGGTGACAATGACGCGAGTTCCATGATTTTATTCACCCAAAAGGTGCTCATACGCCTTAAGAAGTTTTCGTATTCTGGCGAAATATGGGTGACCTGTGCCTATGCCTATAGGTGTATCATAGGTGTTAGGGTTTGGCAACCCTTCATGGAAACTAGACATTTTGTGGTATTTGGGTAGAAAAAAAAATTCAGGATAAACATTTCGATTTAACACACCCTGCACCAAACTACGTAACAGTTTGTTGGTGGGATTAATGATTTGGTTCAAATACAACAGAATATTTAATAGTAGGTAATAGTAGGCGTATCGCTGCATGCCTACTGGGTTTTGCCACGGCAGTTACTGCGACACAAAACTGTATACTTATTTATTCGATCGGCCACACACACCTCTCTTTCTCACTACAAATCGCTGACGCATAACATTCATACTTACAGACTTACAATGTCCCTACAAAACCAAACAACAAGTTAGTAAGTTTTTCACATCGTGCTACAACTTAATTAAGGAAACCGGTTTTTTATTTAAGTAGATATTTAACCGTGTTAAATCAGTTTAGGACATAATTTAATCATGCCAAAAATACCTACTTAACTTTACCTACATAACCTTAAAGAAATAATCAAAACAAGACTTATGAACATAAGACTTAAATATTAATGTATTCAACCGTTTGCCGTTAAAATATCCTGATAACACGAAACTTTTATTATGCAACAACATTTCAGCAACAAAAAACTGAAAAGTTTTGCGACACGACATGCGGCACGTGTTACGATTAATCGCGTGCGATTTATCTCTAAACGCAACGCATGCTCGAGCTATTTTGAACCTTATATCGTCATGCGATATTTTTTGCTAATATTTCAGTTTTGTAGGAATCGCTGCGCTTGTCACGACTATAAGAACTTTCAAAATACCAATTACTTCAGACGATTTTCATTATTTTGCAACAATCATCGCCCATACATCTACGATACTAGCTCGTAGTACGTAGTTAGTAGTACTTACAGAAGTTTTGTTTTGTTTCATTTTGAGCGTGATGCGTTAACCTCATTTACACCTGGCAACACATAACATCAGCCTCGGACGGACAAGAAGATGGACCACAAGAGGCTGACTTCGAGCAACGTGACAACCATCACGCGGTGGCGTGATTTCCAATACATCAAAAACTACTAAAGACACTTCAGTTCCAACCTCGTTCAGCAACTTTATTAATTAAAAAGTCGTATTTCGTTTTTAATGTGACTGTACTCTGTGACAGTCATGTTGAGGCGAAACAAAAGACAGTACATAAAAACCAATAAAAATAACGAGTTGACGTAAAAGGAATCGACGCAGGGGGAATGATTCCTTTAGCCATATAATTCATGTAATTTCTCTTTAAATGAAATTCATTTTATGTAAAGCCTGTAGCCTGTAAATACCCTAAAAACACCGGCACTCATACCAAACAAGCAAAAACATGAGGACGGGGTGTAAAGGTAACGAAAATACATCGATTCCTGAGTTTTCCCATCAGAAATTTTATCAGTAGGTGCCACAAGTGGGTGTTCTACTAAAAAGTATGCTAATAGGTCATTTCCCGTTGAAGATTCCAATAGATGACGATTCAAGACTTGAACAGGTTTCTTTTTGCTTTTCAAAGTTAAGAACTTGAATAAAGGTAGGTGGGACATTTATTAAAATTCTTTTTTTTTAATTGTCATCTTAACTGGCAGCATCTATAGGTACAACACTGTACCTTCAACTGTGGCAAAGTAATTACATGTTCAACCATACTATTGTGAAGTACACTGATCCCTGCAGCGGCTGAAGGAAACCTTAAAACTGTTGTGTCCGTACTTTTAATCATGCAGCTACGAACGGACAAGACATACGCGAGATGAAATCTTTTGAGTTATATTTATTAAACTGCATTGTGTACAATTACATTTTAAGGTTTCGTAATCTCTTTTGAGAAAAAAAAACGGAACCGTTATAATTTGGGAGTGGTTATGCGTATTATTGATTGATTTTGTGGGTTCTTTTGAGTTTAGAAGATTTGACTTGAAATACATATACAGGGTGTAAACTACCTCATCACGAAGCCGTCAACCAAACATTCTGTACATCAAACTAAGTAACTTTACGCAAAAGTTATTGCTGAGAAACAACTTTTTTTTTTTGGATCAAACGTCACGTTTTGGGGTATAACTCAATGTAACGCACTCAAAACATTGTGCTGATGGATGGATTGAATAGTACGGGGTTCGTGGAGGTATTTCAAGTAAAAAACTTACCATAAAAACTTGTATTTAAAAAAAAACCTTGTCAAAAAGTTGTAACTTTGAGCCCCCATATCTCCGTAACTAGAAGGTTCCTAGGTATGGTGTAGAGCAAAAAAAAATATCGCAATAACGGGGAGAACAAGTGCCTTTCGGCTTCGTGAAGAGGTGTTTTACACCCTTTATAAGGTGGAACGATGACCGCTGGGCAAAAGTCTTCACACAATGGTTACTGGAAGGCGGACGGCTCCTTGCCGAGGCCGGCCCAGGAAGAGGTGGCGAGACGATATGGATGCGTACCGTGAGGGCTGGTTCAAGGAGGCCAGAGATAAAAGCCAATGGAAAGAATTGGGGAGGCCTTGGCCCAGCAGTGGGACCGTATAGGATAAAAAACGTGGACGCACAAACAGTCACCATGTATTAGAACATCATTTTGAACTACAAAATTGTTGATCGGAATTTCAGACAGAGATTTTGTCAGATGAGGAATTAAAAAAAAAGCTGCTTTTTCGTACAAGAGTTCAATAACATACACGTCGAAGTGCATGATACAACTGTTTTTGAAGTGCTAAATTCTTTAAGCGCGTTGTTTTTGAGTAAACAAAAATCATGGAACTCACGTGACCGTCACTTAACGCTTCGTAGCACTCGTAGCCGATCCGGTTTTCACTTCTATCGGCAGTCTCCAAAGACTGCCACGTTTTTTTTTAATTACGCACAGAACGATGTAAGTACAGATGTAAATAAATAAATAAATTCGTGACAACCATTTGTGGGTCTATGTCCCTTCTATTCCAGCCTGTATATCATACTCGCCAAAATCAGGCGTCTATACAGGGGCCGCATGGTGGCTAACTCAATCCCTCTCACAGGTAGAAACCATGTGTCCCATCACACATCACAAACACCGTTATTTTTTAGTCGTTTTAATTACATAAAAGGAAGTACTCATGAAAATGAACATCTTTTACTATGGGAGCGACCATGAAATCTCTCTAGTATATTCATATTTTTAAGGTGCCTTTGTGGAAGAGAAATAAAAATGTTTATTATTATCATATTATTATTGGTCGCGTAACTCGTAAAAATATTGGCAGTAGCTGATATTTTTTTACACGCACGCCGTGGACACCCCAAAATTGGCAACCATTTCGACTGATGATACCCATAAATGCGTAATATGTATGTATTTATGTTAACTTAAAATAACCATAAGGGTTTAGGGAACCTATGATTTTTGTTGATACCTAAGCATTATTTCCGTGAGCACAAGCGTGTGCACAGCCTTTTAGTAAATCACGCGATATTACAATTAACTTGAAACTTACACCGTTTTAGACTTAATAAAGCTTTCAATACTAATCTATCCAGATTATTAAAATAAAACGTTTTTTACTGGTTTAACGTGTGGTCATTTTAGGAGAAGGCTTAAGAATAGCAAAACAAGTCAGATTCAGTTTTCATCAAAGCGGAGACGAGTGGAGCGGAATGACAGGTTTTCTTTTTGAGAATAAAAAAAACAAAATAGTTTCCAAGAACTCGGTAGATGGCGTTGAACTGACTACGTTACTAGGTGTCAAAGCCAAAACGCTTGAAAAAACACACACTCGTTGACTGACACTTTCGTTTGCATAAGCTTCCGAATATAACCATTAGTTCCAAATGAAATTATGTGATGTTCTGTTCCTTGCATTAACATACCGAGATCTGCGCCATCTATTCAGTGACTAGGGAAGAGTTGAAAAAGAAAATCCCTAATGAAACGTGCGGAAATCAACCAACCCCTTTTTAAAACCTTTAATTCAACTTGCCTTGTTATTTAGTATGTTTATAAGTATCAAATCTTTCCCCCTAACCGATTGAGCTGAATGCACACACCTTTGGTTCAAGTGACAATTTATTTTTTTAATCCACATAGCGTTTCTCAACTGTCTTGTGATTGGTCTGACCTTGCACAGCTCTCTTCCTCTGCTCCTAACCACTTTGATGGAAACTTACTAACTTAATAAGCTATTGTTTTGATCTTACTTTAGTGGGGGATATACAGGACGTCTAGTTTTGTCTTTCCCACAACGAAAGTCCTTAACCCCAGATATTGATACTGTTACCCTGCACCACTGCTGGGCAAAGGCCTGTCCCCACGACTTCCAGTTGCTTCGATCCAGGGCCAATGAGGGCGCTGGTCTTTTCCAGTTCGGCTCGCCATTTTCAACGTTCCAGAAAGTGGTTATTTAGGCCCACTTGGGCATGCGGCACACGTGGCCAATCCAGTCCCACTTTAGCTTTGCGGCATTTTGAGCAACGTCAGTAATTTGTGTTTTGAAACATGATAATTTCTGACGCGGTAGTGCGAATCTGAATAATTTAAATTATTCAGTACATGAAATAGTATAAATTCAGCACGAATTTATAGTATTTCTTGTCGACTCCGAAATTACTTATTTATATTTTGGAGAACCTATAATCTTGAGCTAAGTTTGTAGTAATAGAGCATCCTTCCATCTCTTGAACCGTGGAAATGTAGCTACTTACAATACAGGACAATATCCCAGTAGTTGGCAATCTAAGGCATTGAATGTAACGTCAATCAACATAATGGGAATTGGTTTGCAAGGTATCTATTCGTCGTTTGACAACCCGTATACCCGACGGAAATGTATACAGGGTGTAAACAGCCCCCCACGAAGCCGTCAACCAAGCATTCTATAAATCATACTAAGGTCCATGTTCACCGAAAAGTTAAGGGGCCGGCGGAGCATGCGTCGTTCATACAAACGTAATACCAAAATAATGTCTAAATCATACATATTCTTAAGGTAGTGTGTATTTATTTCGATTGGATTATAGAATATCTATGTTCCCAAATATATATTTTGAAAGGACAATGACATAAAGACGAGATACGAGGATTTTAAAACTTATTTTTCTCATAACTCTTGTTTAAATCAGTGTCCATTCAAAATGTATATTTGGGAACCTAGATATTCTGTGATCCAATCGAAATAAATAAACACTACCTTATGAATATGTTTTATTTACAAATTATTTTGGTATTACGTTTGTATGAACGACGCATGCTCCGCAGGCGTCTTAACGGTCTGTTTTTCTAATAAAAACTTTTTTGCAAAAAATAAAACCGACTTCAAAAAGAAAAAGTGAAAAATAACTTTAGCTTCTGAAGTCGGTGACGTTTGTATGATTGATTTAATTTTTTTGTCACCGACTTCAGAAGCTAAAGTTATTTTTCACTTTTTCTTTTTGAAGTCGGTTTTATTTTTTGCAAAAAAGTTTTTATTTTTCACTTTTTAGTGGTTCACATGGAAAGTGCATACCGTTACAATTACAACAAGCCCAAACACGACTAGGATACATTGTCTCATTATGGAGTTCCGTGACTCTTGGCTTCATCATCAGATCTGATGGTAGAATGGTTCTTATCAAACGCAAATGCTTCACTTGTTGTAGAAAATATAAAAATTGCTGTACGTTATCCTATAAAATTTGAAGAGTTCCCTCGATTTCGCCAAGATTCCATCATCAGATCCCGACTTGGCGACTATGGGACCAACTTGGAAGTATACCCTTTCAAATAAAAAAAGAATTTTTCAAATCGGTTTAGGCGTCTTCGAGTAATCGGGTAACATACATAAAAAAAAAAAAAAAAAAAAAAAAAAAAATATACGTACAGTCGAATAGAGAACCTCCTCCTTTTTGGAAGTCGGTTAAAAACAGCTGTGACATGTTCCGCTACAAAAATGTATTTTAAACAGCTGTTTTTGGATAATCAGACCGTCATGTTATTGGTGAACATGGACATAAGTAACGCAAATTCTTTTGCTGCGAAGCGACTTCTTTTTAACCGACTTCTAAAAAGAGGAGGTTATCAATTCGTCTGTATGTTTTTTTTTTTTTTTTTTTTTTTTTTTTTTTTTGTGTTTGTTACCTCATAACTTTCGACTGAGTGAACCGATTTTGATGATTCTTTTTTTATTTGAAAGCTGTAGATCTGATGCTGGTCTTCGGAGATATACAATGGAACTCTTCAAAAATGTACGGCACATCTGCAGTGCTTGCTGTTAACGCTTGTAGGTTTATTGTTTATATACAACATCATGACGTAATATCACACCTGTATGCTCTGAGGGGGTACCCAGATGTGTACAATACACCCAGATTTCGACAGTGGTTGTTACCTCAGTACTTTCGACTGGGTGAACCGATTTTGATGATTCTTTTTTAATTTGAAAGCTGGTGCTTCCCGTGTGGTTAATTTGATGAAGATCTGATCCGGGTCTTCGGAGATATACAATGGAACTCTTCAAAAATACACGGCAAATCTGCAGTAACTGCTGCAATCGCTTGAATGTTTATTGTTTATAAACATTCAAGCGTAACATCACGCCTGTATGCTCTGAGGG
The DNA here is from genome assembly GCA_950022955.1 of Xestia ashworthii. Taxonomy (NCBI): domain Eukaryota; kingdom Metazoa; phylum Arthropoda; class Insecta; order Lepidoptera; family Noctuidae; genus Xestia; species Xestia ashworthii. The sequence continues at coordinate 10,142,837 of OX465570.1, read as the reverse complement.
GGTACGCAGAAGTGTACAATATTCCCAGATGTCGACAGTTAGGTGTATTAAGTTTCATTTATTGGGGATAAGCCTATTACCTTGACATGTATTGTTATTTTATTGGCAAGGGTACCTACTTCAAGGGTAGTTTGATGAGAATTTGGTTAGGTTCTGGTTACGGGATCCATGACAAAGGAACGGGACTCTTCAATTCTTAGAAGCAAATTAACGATACTCGGCCAAATCTTTTAAAGGCTATCCGGATATTTGAGTCACGTACTATAACGTCGTTACTAACCGACTTCAAAAAGGAGGAGGTTCTCAATTCAATGTTCCCCGATTACTCGAAGATGACTGGACCGAATTTGTTTTTTAATTGTTTGAAAGGGTATACTTCCCAGAAGGTCCCATAATCATCAAGTCAGGATCCTGATAGTGGGATCCTGGAGAAATAGAGGGAACTCTTCAAATTTCATAGGCACACCAGAAGCGATTTGGGTAGTTTTAGAAAGAGTACTTTCTCGGAGTGATCCCATTTAAATTTGGTAAAGATTAGATGAAGAACTTCGGAGAAAGGCAACGGAACTCCTCATTAAATGTAGCAAATGTGTGTCTCTTACTGGGATTGCTGAAATCTCATGTCTGTCTATTGTTTACACCAGTTCATAACAAAAAATCACGCTGGTACGCTGTGAAAGGGTATGCACATGTGAACCACTAAAAAGTGAAAAATAAAAACTTTTTTGCAAAAAATAAAACCGACTTCACACAAAAAAGTGAAAAATAACTTTAGCTTCAGAAGTCGGTGACAAAAAAACTAAATCAATCAAATAAAGGTCACCGACTTCTGAAGCTAAAGTTATTTTTCACTTTTTTGTGTGAAGTCGGTTTTATTTTTTGCAAAAAAGTTTTTTTGGGGTAAAAAATCATGTTTTACGGTAAAACGCAATGTGTAATTCCTGATCCCTGACCGAATAGCACTTTGACCTACCCAGGAATCTAACCCAGGACTTTATGTTCCCTGTGGACGGTGAGCTATAAGCTAGCTCACCGTCCGTCCGTCTTATGATGACAGGCCGGGTCGACGAGAGAGTCTCAAAGAGATGTCAGAAAAATGAAGGGGCACGCAAGGGCCAAAGCCTACCGTGGCCCCGGAACATAAAGGGCGAGGAAGAAACATGGATGGGTTTTAATCAGTAAAAGTCTGACACTTCCTTCCGCTCCGCCCAGAGCGGGTGGAGTCATTTGATGACTTCCCATCCAAAAAAAAAGAAAAAAAATGGACTTCATGCTCGGCAGCAGCTTTACGCACGCTTGCGACCTCTGGACCAACGAGACTGTCGGTGAGTTCTTTTTTACTTTACTTCATAGCATACTGTCTATTGGTGATGACTACTGCCCAATAGATGTTTGAATAGACCTTGGAACAGACTTACCTGCCATAAAACGTCGCAACGTTATTTTTAAAATAATAAGAGAAAACTTGAAATTCAATGAACCTTGGCACCCCATTCATTTGCATTACGTTAGGTACTGATTAAAAAACTGAAGTACAGTGCTGCAGAAACTTCTTTCAGAAATCTGATACTGGCAAAATATAATTTTAACTTAAGAAAATGATGGTTTTATTTATCCTGAAGTTCAATAGGAACACTCTCATCCTTAGGGTTTCGTTGTTGAATGGAAAGAACGGAACCTTGCAATTTGGAGAGATTGTGAACCGCTACACAAAAGTAATGTCAAATTACGAATACAAGTAACAGTTAGCCACTTCATAGCTTTCTCCCTACGAATTTCAACTACAGTTCTCGGCTCCATAACACCCTCACCTGTGGTTCGGGCGTGAATTCCGCCTCGGCTGCAATAACCAAGTTTCCACAAGTAACTATTGTGTTCCAGATAAACTTGAAATTAGAACAGCCAGACCAAGGTACCCACGCCCAATTGCAACAAAGATCTTAAAGGTACTGACAAAAAAAAACATTATTTCAAGTTAGATGATTAAAGTTTGGTACGTAACTGTGTTTGTTTAAATGACAACACAAAAATAGTTTCGGTTTTTAAGAGTATCTTGCCAATTTGAAGATTGTAGAATGTTGGTAGATCGACCTAATTTTCTTCTTTTCATTTTAATAACATGCAGACAAACGCGCAAGCAACTTGCAGCTTCTTTGCGATAAATAAGTAGGTACACATTAAATTACTTGATGTCGTTACAATCATCCTTTCTAGATCAATTACGCGGGACTCCGGGGAAAGGGACCAAAGGAGTCCGTATCAAAATCTTTCCAAACTCCTAATAAGAAATAACGAGTGCTTGGGAATCACATCAGCCTCTCAATTTAACTTTTAGACGCCCCGCACTCACTTTTATTGTGGTAATTTGTAACAAATTGGCGAGCCACGTACTACATAAATAAATTCGTTTGGTTGGAGAGGTTCTTTTTATTGAGTTGTTAGATTAGTGTAGTTTTAGAGGTAAGTAGTAACGGAGTCTGGATTCGTGCCTGGTTGATGGCAATAGGCTTGCTCCATATGATGATGATGATATTCATGAAAATTCAGAACATCACGCCTGTAACCCCAGAAGGGTTAGGCACATTTGTGTAGTATGCACCTAAGTTAGCACACAAATAGCGGGTAAGCAAGATGGCTCGCAAATCCCAATAAATTCTACCCAAACTGGGAATCGAACAAAAAAACATGTTTTGCTCAACTTTTATAACCATGTATACGAGACTTTAGGCGCTTTATGTATACTGAATAATTCATTCCCCAAAATACTTATTAACAGTTAGCCATTATCTACCAAGATTTTAAGATAGGACACAAACTTACAACTAAATGTTTTAAGCGACTTCCTTGGGGAAACATTTGCAGTGTGAGCGTATCTTTTAACACCTCAAATACAAACAAGGCAGAAGTATTTTTTTGAGACAAGCCCGCCTCTCTATTCTCAAACCACTGCAACTCCTGCGAGCCAAAATCAATTATGATGACCACCAGAAAAGCGCCGAGACAAATGAAGCTCAACGAAGTCACAGAGAAACAATACAATTGTCTTGAATCCTAAAGAATAGCGGAGGAGTAGTCAATTCACACTTCGCTCCATATCAGCAGAAGACAGAACGAAACAAGGCCAACAGGCACAAAGGGACGTTTTCAACTGGGATAAGCCCAGTTGCCCACGGAAAGGCAAAGTAAAATGAAATATAACCAAACCAAGTTTTAGAACGGAAGATTTTCCATATCTCTTTCTTTCTCTGATATAACCTGAAGAATATTCTGTTGTAAAAACCTCCATGTGGAGCGAACAAAAAGAAAGAATAAGGCAGGTAATTTGGCTATGCCACAGATAATAATTAATACTAGCGTAGCTATGCTATGGCTCTCCATAGCATAGCCAAAGCCGGGCTATGCTCGGAGTTTCCTTGCGTGATCGAATCATAAATGATGACATCCGTAAGAGAACCAAGGTCACCGACGTAGCCCGAAGAATTGCCAAACTTAAGTGGCAGTGGGCAGGGCACATTGCTCGTAGAACGGTTGGCCGATGGGGCCGAAAAGTTCTGGAATGGCGACCGCGAACCGGAAGACGATGCGTTGGAAGACCTCCCACTAGGTGGACCGATGACCTGGTGAAGGTTGCGGGAATCCGTTGGATGCGAGTCGCAAGGGACCGGTCAATGTGGCGACACTTGGGGGAGGCCTATGTCCAGCAGTGGACGTCTTTCGGCTGAGATGATGATGATGAAGATGAAGGCAGGTACTTTACGAACTAATTCTTCATTATCTTCGATCTTTTCATTCTTTCTTTCTTTAACAAATGAGGTACCGGTCTGCTTAATTTGTCAAATTCCTCAAAAACCTTTTTCAGAAGCTTCGAAATTTGACAAGTCGCATCGACAGAATCGCGAACGTTCGCCCGTTCGCAGCTATTTCCGCGGCACACAATAGACACGACGCGAACAATGCGTCATTGTGCGTCTATCTCTGAGGGCCAGAGCCCGATACACCGCTCTGTTTGTTATATTGCTGTACACAACACAACATTACAGCTGCAATTCTGGTTGGGCAGAGGTGATAGTAGATAGGTAAAAGCACATTTCACCACATACGTTTAAGCCTACTTTCATAACATAACAGAAATCCGGCCATTGCATTGGGCTGCTACCAACACGGAAGATCAGATTTGGGAATCCAGACCAGGATACTATGCTCAGAAGCTGCGCGTGCGACCCACTAGACCAACGAAAAAGTAATTTCAAACCACAAAATAGTAGTAATAATAAAGTAATGATGCTGAAAACATAATTTGTGACTCAATGATTGAAAGAACCACTGTACAACCAATCGAATTATATACTAGAAACATGGGTAGGTATGTCTAGTTGAAAGGTTCAGAAAAGCACCAGAAATAATTTAATTATTTAACATAAACACTGCTAACATTACAGGAAACGCATAATGCGGTAGAATAGAATAGAATACTCCTTATTATATGCACCATAAAAATTATACGAGTAGATACAATTTTTTTTAACATTTTACAAGGGGTGACACAATGGGCAATCTTATCGCTAAAAGCGATCTTTTAAAGACAACCTTTGTAGCGTGCTCCTTAATTAAACAAAGGGCGCTTTGCTGATCAAGTTGGTCCGTGCGTGTGGCACAGCTAGTAACCGTGGCTTCCGGCGCCACAATACGTAATTGTCAGGCACATCATGTATCGCGCCGCGCCGCGCCACCGCCATACGTCTTTTGTATTCGTCCCGTGCCTTAATGAATCTGTAGGTACTGTTTCCACTGTAATAGGTATACGTCAATAGGTATAACATTGTAATAAGAACCAGCCATATTTATATGGTAACAGAAGACTGATTGAATAGAAATAGAAACTGTAATAATACTCTAATTATAAACCAGATCATACCTACCTACCGCAGCCGGCCATAATTAATTTCACGACACCTCTTCCGGTATTACACCACTTACGGGCAGGCTCAGGCCATTTACTTAGTCATGTGGGCCCAGGCCTCCGGAGAGCTGGTTGGTGGTTATAGCATGAGGCATGTCTTAGAATTTTAGCATATGTTGGTGGTAGATGTTCCCCCACAATGTTTTTCTTTACCATTTTTAGTGTAGGTGGTTTTGGTAATCACCACTGCGTCAAGAAGTCAGCCAAGCCTTTCTACTGTTATATTAATAAATTTTCCCTACGAAAATGTTTTGTAGGTACTTAATATCATTTTAAATAATTAACGACCAACGTCACACGTCAACTTAAGTACAAGAGTCTTATGTATATGAACTCTTTGATGTTCTTACGATATATTAAACGCTACGAGTATTATCATATATTTAGCAGGCTAGGATAAAATTTTACTGTATTAACTGGTGTTACGTACTCATATATATATTATATAGTACTGGTATAGGTACCTCTCTACTTATCTTATTACTAGCTTCTGCCCGCGACTTCGTTCGCGTGAATTTCCCGCTCGTAACATTTCTTATTGCTGCTCCGTTCCTATTGGTCATAGCGTGATGTTAGATAGCCTATAGCCTTCCTCGATAAATGGACTATCCAACGCAAAAAGATTTTTTCAATTCGAGCCGGTAGTTCCTGAGATTAACGCGTTCAACCAAACAAACAAACAAACTCTGCTGCTTTATAATAATATATTATATACGAGTATATAATATATAATATACTCAGATTCAGTCACTCGTTTCGTCGCTTCTGCTATGAATTACAAAATAGTAGGTATTTGGTACCTACTAATACTAATCGTACTAATTATTTAGTAGCACTGAGCTCGATCCACTTCCCATAAACCGCGTTACGATGCTCAACGCGTTTGTGGAGACCAACTTTCCTTTTTTTTTCTTTTTTTTTCGGATGGTAAATCAAATAACTTCTCCCACTCTGAGCGGAGCAGGAGGGAGTGTCAGACTTTTACTGACTAAAATCCATCCATGTTCCTTTCTCGCCCTTTATGTTCCGCGGCCACGGTATCTCTTTCGAACAGTCCCGCAGCCCCGGCAGGCTTCGGCCCTTGTCCCCCTTGGCCCCTTCATTATGCTGACATCTCTTTGGGGTGCGGGTGGAACAAGAACGAGCCGTCGCGCGTCGTCGACACGGCCTGTCGTCATAATACTGACGGACGGCGAGCTATCCCATAGCTCACCGTCCACAGGCCGTGGAGATCAACCCTGGATTGGACTTGTTTGTTGATGAATGGAAAAGGATAATGTTAGAATTTTTGTGGTTCTGTGAAAAGACCGAGTAAAAGGATTATTTAATTTAGTGTTAATGGTTCATGCTGTGCTAAATAAAATAAAATTGTATGGATTTGAGTTTGAGTTGGAGTTTGTTAGGTACTAAGTACTAACAACTCGTTCTGTCTGGAGTCATACGCTCACGTGTCGGTTAAGCATTCGTTTATGAAATTCGAAAATATTCGACATCAGTATTGGTATTCTCGATGTCCAAGGCTTTTAAATCTTTGCTACATTACGATACTTAGTTAGTACAACTGAAGTAAGTGATATGTAATCACCGCATCGATTTATGGGAACTCAAAATAGAGTGTGCTTCAATTTTCAAAAGTATGAAGAACTAGGTTATGCCCGCGGCTTCGCCCGCATGAAGTTCGGTAACATTCCCATGGGATCATACTACTGGGATAAAGAGTATCCTATATGTTAATGCAGGTTACAAACTATTTAGGTGCCAAATTTCATCAAAATCGGTTCAATAGTTTTGTAAAAACTAAACTTAAATTGTCACTTATGGGATATCTTCCGTGACTCAATGAACAATAACGGATGATAAAATAAGTGACAATATAAGTTTAGTTGTAAACCGTGAAAGCTGAAAACAGTGTTTTCTTCTTAAACTTTCGTATTACAATATTAGTAAGAAGTACCTAACTAGGTACATTTAACATTTTATTCATTCAGAAGCTTTTTCTCCCTAACGATTTGTACACCATCTTAACAAACAATGAATTTATCTAGATGTCAAAGGGAGTCCTTGCACGGATCTCTTCAACATCTTACAGCAGATAATCTCGTCAGGAGCCGCTTTGTTAGCCCTCGCGGTAATTAAATCGAAATCCCTTATTGGTCCAATTAATTCTTTGATACAAACAACGGGCCTACGGTGACTGTTTACTTATGTATGGTTTTATGTTCTGAGAGAATTGATTACGTCTAGTTTTGTACTATTTGAAAGAAAAAGCATTTATATGCCCGCAGCTCGCACAGGACAAAATAAAATGGTGAAATTATCAGTACAAGTAATAAAATTTACACATAGAAAAAAATATATAAAAAGAAACGAAATAGGAACGAGGCCATTACCATTACCTACATATAATTCATTCTCCGTTTATAATTTTGTATTTTTTTACACTATTTGTTATTATTTTTAACCTTAAACTGATTGTCTCTTTGTGATCTTCTTAGTAGGTACCATGAATTATGTTTACAAAAGATACTTTCTTTTGATTTTTTATCTATTTGATTGCACCTATCGATTGATGTAAAAAAGTACAGAATGTTAGTTCTTCGAACTTTAGTCGATACATCCCGGGTTCGACGCCTGAGTGTGGTACTATTATCTGTTCTGTGGTGTGGCAAACGAATTTTTGAAAATCTGTGAATGCAGATTTGTTTATTTTTTTTAATAAAGGTATGTTTCCTTTGAGTAACATTTGCTATCTTTAGTATTTCAAGTACTTTTCCTCCATAGTGCTGTATTGTGTTTGTGAAAAACATGCTTTTCACCCCAAAAAAAGTCCTATTCTAGCGTTTAATTTTTGCATAAAGTTACTTAGTTTGATGTACAGAATGTTTGGTTGACGGCTTCGTGATGAGTCTGTTTACACCTTCTATGACCACACCTTAATGGTACACGCTTAAGGGGCCGGCGGAGCATGCGTTTTTCATACAAACGTAATACCAAAATAATATGAAAATCAAACATATTCTTAAGGTACTGTTTATATATTTCGATTGTATTATAGAATATCTATGTTCCCAAATATATATTTTGAAAGGACAATGATATAAAGACGAGATATGAGGAATTTAAAATTTCTATAGAAAAAATATTTTTCTTATAACTCTTGTTTAAATCGGTGTACATTCAAAATATTTGTTTGGGAACCTATACATATATTCTGTAATCCAATCAAAATAAATACACACTACCTTAAGAATATGTTTGATTTACAAATTATTTTGGTATTCCGTTTGTATGAAATTCGCATGCTCCGCCGGCCTCTTAATATGCTAGCAAATAGTAGGTCGACGAATGAAGTACTGAAGACGGTAGCCGTAACCTTGTATAAATCATAATAATATTCGAAAACGATGAAATCGCGTTTCATTTCCGTGCCTTCCAACCTTTTCTTTGAAACAGGAAATGTAAGAAAGTCATTAACTTGCTTTGTTTCATTTTGTGTTGCAATACGGAAACAAAATGATTAAATATAAAGAGCTGACATTGAATAAAACTGTTGGAAATGGACCTTTTAATCTCGTCTTGTCATTTTACTGACATAGCTTGAATATAGGGTTTAAAGGATAGCCCTACGCAATCTGACAGGGTGCATTCAATCATATTTCAGGGGGTTTTTCGTCAGATTTTATTTCATACCTTTTTTGTTACTATTCCTTTATTTCAATGTAAAACAACATTGTATTACATATGTGTCCTCTGCAGCACTCCATTTATGTAAATAGTACCTACAGCTAACATAAAAAAACAACAATCGACTCTAACGAATAAAGTCTGACAAACAGTCAAAGGGAAAGACAAAGGGGTATCGTATTACCCCGTACTTACTGGACTGTAGAGGTCAGAAAGGCAGTCGCTCCATGTAAAATACTGGTATTCAGCTGCATCCGCTTATACCTACTGGAATCCGACCCCAAAATAGTCGCAAAAGGCTAGGTACTTACATGATGATGGCCTCTAACGAACCACGAGTGAAATCAGCTATTCACTTCCTGCCTAGCTACAGATTCACCACACCAAAAAGTCCTCGGCTTCTCAAATCAATCTGGTTCAAATGACATTCGCCAGATCATCAGTGCCATTAAGGCTTCTTTGTAAAAAATGCCATAACCGTAATCAGCCTAGAATGTTCGCACCGCTGGGACTCAAGCCTCCTCTCCGTGGGAAGGCGTGAGCCACCAAGCAGGCCCAGTGCAGGTACATGCAGCATGCTACATGTCATCATAACCGTCTTCCTAGCGTTTTCCAACTATGGTCGGCTTTCAGTCTTCACCGGATGCAGTTGAATACACATATTAAGTGTTTTCATGGAGCGACTGCCTATCTGACCCTCCACAACACAATGAGTACTGGGTGGGTAATGCGATACCCCTTGGTAAGACTGGCTGTCAAACCTTCGGGCCACTGACTACCTGTAATGACTGTCAAAGATCTACGAGTACATCTACAAATGACAGTCAGGAATAGCGGCTTAAATCACCATTATCTTCCTGTCCTCTCATTCTGCTTGGGATCGTCGCATCATATTTTCTTCTTCCAATAATGAGTGTAAAACACCTCTTAACGAAGCCGAAAGGCACTTGTTGTCAAAAAAATGATCGCAATGATGGGGATCATTGCGATCATTTTTTTGTTCTACACCATACCTGCAGGGCTAACATGCGCAAGTCGACAAAATTTTGTCGACACATTATCTCGTGCTGAGACGACATAAGTCTGTTTGTCGATGGGAGCTAACATGGTGACACTTAAATGTCGTGTCGTTCTGACATAGAACTCATGTCGTTCTGTCAAACCTGTTTTTGTCGTTAGGCTCTAACATGCGCGCTATATTTAGTCGAGAATGAATGAAACCGGCGATACTAAATTATATTATGGTATGTTTTCATGAAATGGTAACATCGGTTATCTCGCGTCGAGAAGGCGAAGTCACGACGAGATATCTTCTCGAGCGTGGTGCGCATGTTACGAAAAGTGACAAACGAATCGAGAACGACAAATTTTGCCTTCTCGATTATGAGATATGTCGACTTGCGCATGTTAGCCTGGCTGGGCCTCGATTCTGCTATTACAATAGTGTCAGAGTATTCGATCATTGATTTCATAATGATCAAGTTCTGTCAAATTTTGACAAGTTTGTTAATTCAACTATCATAATGGCGCCATTATGACTTCTCAATGAACAACCACTGACACTCCATTGAAAGAAATGTCATAGAATATTAATCTCGTACATGAAATCTGTCATGAATAAATGTTCGCATTTAGTAGTAGATTTCGAAAACCAATTGTACTAAGGGTTTTATAATAATGACAATACAACAATGCCATTAAAACACAATTTTATTACGAGACCATTGACCGACCATTGTGAATTTAGCAGATTACGAACATTAAGCAAAATGACAATGGGATGAGAATGGAATCGTGTTGGAGTGACGAATTTATAGGCCCCTGGGAAGTTCTAGTTACGGAGATATTGGGGGTCAAAGTTACAACTTTTTGAAAAGGTTTTTTTTAATACAAGTTTTTATTGTAAGTTTCTTTACATGATTTTTCGCCTCAAAAAACAAAATTGGTTCCAGCATTTTTGCGTAAAGATATATTATGTTGGTAGTTTGATGAACAGAATGCTTTGTTGACGGCTTCGTTCATGATGAGGTTGTTTACACTCTTTGTGTTACCAATAATATAGGTATAAAATATAGCTGTACGTTTTGAAGAAACCAATGGTCTATTGATGTTGTAGGTAATAATATGTCACGATGGGCGGGCCGCGGGTTGCGTAAAGCTAAATATAGTGGCTATGGGCCGCCTCGGCTTAGCCAGGTGACTGGGCAACCGGGTCGGGGGTACGCTGCCCGTGCAATGTAGTTTCATATAGCTACCTACGTATTCTGTAGTAAGTATAGGTACAATGTGAGTTGGAGAAAAGCGCCTTTGAAAGAGTTCATTATTCCCGTCGACAGAATATCTGCAATTATTTAAAGAATGTTTGTAAAATAAATTATCGATACGGATGCCCTTGGTTACACTACTCTGTCAAGAAAGTAACGGTAAATGATCAATAATACACAAAATGTTTGTTATTCATCCAAATTTATTTTATCACCTTCAAAGTAGGTATGCTTCTTTAGAAACGATACACTTACGCCAACGAATAATCCAACCATCAAAACATTTTTAAACGTTGGTCCCGGAATTGAGTTCAGTTCTCGCCGCGAATTCTCCTTTATTTCTTCTACCGATTGAAAACGGGTGCCACGAAGTGGTAATTTGGGTTCAGGATAAAAACTTTTTTGCAAAAAATATAACCGACTTCACGCAAAAAAGTGAAAAATAACTTTAGCTTCAGAAATCGGTGACCTTTGCTTGATTGATTTAGTTTTTTTGTCACCGACTTCTGAAGCTAAAGTTATTTTTCACTTTTTTGCGTGAAGTCGGTTATATTTTTTGCAAAAAAGTTTTTATTTTTCACTTTTTAGTGGTTCACATGTGCTTACCCTTTCACAGCGTATCGGTGTGATTTTTTGTTATGAACTGGTGTAAACAATAGACAGACGTGAGTCTTCAGCGATCCCAGTACATTTGCTATCATTTATTAAGGAGTTCAGTTAGTTGCCTATCTTCCGAAGTCACCAGATCTTTATCAAATCGAAATGGGATCACTCCGAGAAAGTACTCTGCCTAAAACTACCCAAACCGCTTCTGGTGTGCCTATAAAGTTAAGGAGTTACCTCTATTTCTCCGGGATCCCACTGAATGGAACTTTACACGTCTAACTGTCGAAATCTGGGTGTATTGTATACTTCTACACTTCTGCGTACTCCCTCAGAGCATACAGGTGTGATGTTACGTCATGATGTTGTATAAACAATAAACAACCAAGCGATTGCAGCAATTACTGCAGCTTTGCCGTGTATTTTTGAAGAGTTCCATTTATATCTCCGAAGATCAGAGTAAGATCTTAGCCAAATTGACATGGAACCACACGGAAAGCACCAGCTTTCAAATAAAAGAAGAATCATCAAAATCGGTTCACCCAGTCGAAAGTTCTGAGGTAACAAACATTGTCGAAATCTGGGTATATTGTACACATCTGCGTACCCCCTCAGAGCATACAGGCGTGATGTTACGTCATGATGTAGTATAAACAATGAACCTACAAGCGGATGCAGCAATCACTGCAGATTTGCCGTCTATTTTTGAAGAGTTCCATTGTATATCTCCGAAGATCAGCATCAGATCTTCAACAAATTAAAATGGGACCCAACGGGAAGCACCAGCTTTCAAATAAAAAAAGAATCATCAAAATCGGTTCACCCAGTCGAAAGTTCTGAGGTAACAAACACAAAAAAAAAAAATACAGACGAATTGAGAACCTCCTCTTTTTAGAAGTCGGTTGAAAAAGAAAGAAGTCGGCTGGAGCCATATCTGGCGAATATGGTGTTGCTCGATGGTATTTGTTGAGTGTTTGGTCAAAAATTCTTTCACAATGATGGCCTTGTGCGAAGGTGCATTATCGTGGTGCAAAATCCAAGAATTTTCTTTCTACAAATTTTACCTTTTTCGTCGAATTTGCTCTCTTTAATGCCGCATAACGCTAAAATAATATTCTTTTCACTCCTCTTGCTCGAAAAGACCGTCATAATAGCATACCAGAGGGGCCGTAAAATAGCTCATTATAGCCCTAGGGAAAATAAGCTTTTTTTTTTTTAAATTTCGTCGTCGGTGTTCGAAAACGCAAAGTCTTTACTCATAATTCATAAAGAATTGACTTATTACTGTTCCATAAAACAAAAAAAAATACAATTGTTTTTAAAAATGGAACCAAACGCGCCGAACGCCGAACTCTTTGGCAGGATGTGTGCGTTGCATTCCAGCCACAGAAGAAATAAAAAACAAGGCATTGGCGCGAAATTTTAAGATATTTTCTGTATTATTTATTTGAATTATAAGTAGGATTCCTTTTTATCTCCTACGTTTACCCCACAGACGACACAATATTATATTCGTCTTCACAGAGAACTGAGATTATGTTGCCGGGAAAAAACATCTCATTAGAACAACAGTACAAATTGTACATTTCATTTTTAATAAAAAAAACTATCATATTAAATATGGTTATTTTATTTTCTCGCAATCGTAGTGAAAAGTACGGTGTAACACACGGCGCTAAAATCCCATTATAACTCGGTTTCTATTTACTACCTCGCTAAAGCTCGGTAGTAAAACTATCTCGTCTATAATGGGTCATTTTAGCCCCTTGTATCACAATGTACTATTATTTACCGTTTGACCTTTCGGCAAGAATTCCGAGTGCACAACACCGCGATAGTCAAAGAAAACAGTCAATATGATTTTTTCGGTTTCGGTTCAGTTGGTTGGAAGGCGCCACTCCGAAGCTTGTTGACTAGTTTGCATGTCAAACTCGTAAACCCACGTCTCGTCACCAGTAACAATGCGTTTCATGAATGTTGGGTCGGAATTGACTCGTTCTATCATGTCCTCAGCGACTCTCATGCGATTGAGTTTTTGGAGAAAATTCAGGTCTTTTGGGACTAGCCGAGCGGTAACATGTTTCATACCCAAATGATTAGTTAAAAAAAAACGGACTTCAAAAAAAATATAAAAAGCAAAAAATAACTTAAGCTTCTGAAGTTGGTGACTTTTGTTTGATTGATTTAATTTTTTTGTCACCGACTTCAGAAGCTACAGTTATTTTTCACTTTTTTGTTTTTTTTTTAAGTCGGTTTTATTTTTTGCAAAAACGTTTTTATTTTTCACTTTTTAGTGCTTGGTACACATGGAAAGTGCAAACATAAAAAAAAAAATTGAAACATCCGAATTGAGAACACTCCTCCTTTTTTAGGAGTCGGTTAAAAATAGTACGAATCGACTCGTGAGATACAGAAAGTTCGGCGGCTATCTCTCTCAAAGTTGAATCAGGATTTTCAGTCATTCAGCGGACAGACCTCCGGCGCGATCTCATGGCGACATGGAGAGAGCGACTGTTGCAACCCCGTGCAGGGCACGCCACGATAGTGGCGGTAAGTCCCCTCTTTGAGGAGTGGCTTGAGAGGCGCCACGGCGCCCTCACCTTCCGCCTGACGCAGGTCCTCACCGGACACGGATGCTTCGGGAGGTACCTGCACCGAATCGGGCGGGAGGAAACGCCCGGGTGTTTCCACTGTGAGGATCGACCGGAGGACACGGTGGAGCACACGGTGGAAGTCTGCCCTGCGTGGGCGGAGCACCGCCGTGTCCTCGTAGCGGCGATCGGCGGCGGCGACCTCTCGCGTCCGGCCCTGGTTCAATCCATGGTCCGGAGCGAGACGGAATGGGAAGCCATCACCTCCTTCTGCGAAGCAGTCATGCTGGCGAAGGAGGTGGCGGAACGAGAGAGGGAGAGAACCTCTCTTCCCGGCCGCCGCGAGAGACGCACCGGGCGTCGGGGGCCACGTGGTGGCTACCGGCCACCGTAGATGCGGGCCTGTGGACGGCTAGCTATGGGCTAGTAGGGTATGGGCTAGCTAGCTAATGACGACAGGCCGTGTCGACGGCGCGTTCGTGTTCCACGCGCCTCAAAGAGATGTCAGCATAAGGGGAGGGGCCCGCAAGGGCCGAAGCCTGCCGGGGTTGCGGGCCTATTCGAAAGAGATACCGCGGCCCCGGAACATAAAGGGCGAGGAAGGAACATGGATGGGTTTTAGTCAGTAAGAGTCTGACACTCCCTCCCGCTCCGCCCAGAGTGGGAGAAGTCATTTGATGATTTCCCATCCTAAAAAAAAAAAAGGATTTTCAGTCACTATTGTAACAGATTATGTTATCTGTGTCATCAATCTTAATATGTAAGATTATCTGTGGTTTTTATTAAAGAAAATAGACTCTAATAAGAAAAGATGTGTTATTGCTATGGGATGATGTCTGGAAGAAAGACAGGGAAACTAAAGGCAAATGGTATGGAAGCATTCAAGAAGTAATACCTGCGAAGCCTTGGTACACCAAGCTAAAAGTAGCTAGCAGAGATTTTATAACCACTATTAACCGACTACGATTTGGCCACCACAAAACTCCTGCACATTTGGGACGGCTCAATATAATACCAACGAATTTATGCCCTTATTGTAACAATAATCAAGTTGGTGATATTCAACATCTGTTATTTAAATGTTGTCAGTTTAATATTCAACGACTTTTACTAGCCAGTGAACTGACAGGAAGTGATAGTGAAAGTAATTCATGTAAAATTGATATTAATGAAGCCCGCCGCTTAGAAGACTACTTAAAAAATCACAAGAATTTTATTCCATTATATAATTATATAAAACATACAATTGAAAAATTGTAAAGACGAAGAAAATGAAGACCTGACTTGCAAATAATTGTAGACGAAGAAAATGAAGACTTAAAACATACAGTTGAAAAATAGTAAAGACGAATAAAATGAAGATTTGGCTTAAAGGACTTTGCATCCAAGCCAAAATCAATTTAAAAAAAAAAAAAAAATAGACTCTCGTATCTCGGTCATCACCACACGCACGCTCGTTGTTTTAATTAATATTCCCTAATCCTGGAGTCCCACGATCCTCTACATGGTGTCAGAAGTTTAATCGGAACCCAGAAGAACCGAAGAAAATGCCGGAACAGGTACAAAATATCATTCTAGCTAATAACTTAAATCCGTTAGTTGTAAATGGCGGCAAAGATGGCAAAAATGCTGCCGAGTCATGGAAGCTGTGGAAACAAAAATTCAAAATCTTCTTTGAAGCAAATGATTTACAGAAGGTCTCAAAGTCAAAACAAATTGCCATATTGTTAAATTCTATCGGTGATGAAGGCCTAGATATTTATAATTCTTTCAATATTCAAAATGAAACGGACGAAACGATAACGACTATTATTGAAAAATTTGATGGAAAATTCAATCCATGCAAGAATGTCACTGTGGAGCGATACAATTTCTTTACAAAGTACCAAAATAGCGAATCATTGGACGAATATGTAACAATTTTGAACAATTTAGCATCAGGCTGCAAGTTTGAAAATTTGAAAGAGTCATTGGTAAAGGACATGTTTATCATAGGAATAAGGAATACTCAAATAAAGGAACAAATATTGCAAAATCAAAACATAACGAATGTTGACGAAGCTGTTCAATTTGCAAAAAATATGGAATTGTCTCAAGAAAGATCTAGAAAATTACAGAATGGAAATGAAGCTAATAATAATTCTAGTTCACAAGTGCAATCAATTCGTCAAAGCAGAAGTACATATTTCAAGAACCAGCCATCAAAAAGAGAAAATTCAAAGAAAAGGTCAATAACTCCATACAGAAAATCGTTGGAAAATAGAAGTTCTAGTCAAAATCGATATAAGTCCAATCCAGCACAATCTTTTTCAGCCAATTCCAGGTCAAACAACAATATTAGAAATAATTCTAACTGTAATAGATGTGGTCAGCTGCATAGGTACAAGTGTCCAGCACAAGGCAAAATCTGCAATATATGTAAGAAAATGAACCATTTCGCCAATTACTGTTTCTACAAAAATCAAAATAGCAAGAAGAATGTAAGTACAATTAGTAGTTCTGAATGTATACAAAAGTTGCATAGTCATGAAAATGATATTCATAATAATGTTATTCTGGATTACCCTCAAAATGATTTTATTATTAATTCAATTAATTGTAATTCAAATTCACAAAATTGGAAATTAGAATTGAATGTTCATGGCAATATTATAAGATGTCAAATTGACACAGGTGCTGATATAAATGTAATTTCACTAAATACTTTAAAAAGTTTAGAAAACATGTGTAAGAAAAATTTTTTCATTGAAAAGTCAAACAAAAGAGTATTTTCATTTGCAGGTCAATTGATTGAAAACTTGGGTTCTGTCAGACTTGAATGTTCTTTTGATCACAAACTATTTAAGCCAATCAATTTCATAGTTGTTAAATGTGACTGTTCTACAATTTTGGGTTGGAGGACATGTGAAGAATGTGGCATTGTAAAACGTATTTTCGAACTATCCCAAAACAATTCTAAAATAACCACTAACAAAGAACAAAAGTCAGTACAAATGCTTATTAACAAATATTCAGATACTTTTGAAGGATTAGGTTGCTTACCAGGTAGTGTTAATTTACAAGTAGATACAACCGTCACACCAAAGATTTGTCCAGTTAGGAGAATACCATATGCTTTACAACAAAAACTCAAAAATGAATTAGAACGAATGGTGCGACTACAAGTCATAGAAAAAGTTATTAAACCTACTGACTGGGTAAATTCCATAGTACCTGTAGAAAAACCCAATGGTGACTTACGTATTTGTCTAGATCCTAGGAACTTAAATAAAGCCATAAAAAGACCTCATTTTCCATACCCTACATTTGATGATTTGCGGTCAAGGGTAGTGAATGCGTCAGTATTCTCAAAGTTAGATGCTAATTCAGGTTACTGGATGCTAAAATTAGATCCAGAGAGTAGTGATCTTTGCACTTTCAACACACAGTTTGGTAGATATAAATTTTTAAGACTTCCTTACGGAATAAATTCAAGTGGTGAAATTTTTCATAGAGTAATGTCCGAGTTACTTGGTGACCTTCCAGGTGTTATTATATTTGTCGACGATATATTGGTCTATGGTTCTACGCAAAGTGAACACGATGAAAGATTAGAAAATGTTTTAAAAAAAGCTAAAGAAATCAATTTAAAATTTAATAAATCAAAATGTCAGTTCGGACAGTCTGAAGTTTCGTATGTGGGTCATGTTTTTAACAAAAATGGTATTTCACCGGATACGTCAAAAATCGAAGCTATAATGAAAATGCCAAGACCAGAAAACATAAAAGATCTTCAACGATTTCTTGGTATGATAAATTACCTTGGTTCATATGTACCTAACTTAGCTCATGAAACTACTTTACTTAGAGAACTCCTTAAAAAACAAAATATGTGGCAGTGGACTCCTAATCACGAAAAACAATTTACTAAATTAAAATCTCTTATTTGTCAATCACCTGTCCTAGTACATTATGATGTAAACAAACCTGTACGATTGTCAGTAGATGCTTCAAAAAATGCAGTTGGAGCAGTAATTTTTCATGGACAAAATCCTATTGCATATGCATCTAAAACTTTAAATAAGTCTCAGGAAAACTATGCCCAAATAGAGAAAGAATTGTATGCTATAGTTTTTGGTTGCAAGAAATTTCATCAATATATTTATGGAAAAACAACTTATGTTGAAACTGACCATCAACCTCTTGTAACTTTGTTTAAAAAATCACTTTCTGATGTCCCGCCTCGTCTTCAAAGAATGATGATAGCTATACAGTCATATGATCTTAACGTTTCATATACAAAAGGTACTGAAATGTATGTCTCTGATACTTTGTCCCGTGCACCCATATCAAAAACTAATATAGAAAAATTTAATTTTGATGAGTTGGATAGTAATATAGTTTGTCAAGTAAATTTACTAACTTCTAATTTAGCAATTACTAAAGAAAAACAAGAAAAAATCATGTCTCATACAAAATCTGATATGTCACTCCAAAAACTAAAAGAATACTTTATGTCAGGATGGCCTAATTGCAAGCAAAAATGTGATTCAATTGTTTTACCCTATTGGAACATTAGAGATGAGATTCATGTTGTAAATGATCTAGTTTTCAAGAATCAGTCTGTCATTATACCTAAATCTCTACGTTCTGAAATTCTCTCAATTTTACATGAAGGACACATGGGCATAGAAAAAACTAAAAATCATGCCCGTGGAACTGTTTTTTGGCCTAATATTTATCATGACATTGAAATGAAAATAAAACAATGTGAAACTTGCATGACATTTAGTTCAAATAAAACAAAGGAAACTTTATTATCTCATGAACAACCTTCTTTACCATGGCAAAAAGTAGCTACAGATTTATTTGATTACAAAAGCAAAAAATATTTAATAGTTGTCGATTATTATTCAAATTACATCGAAATAGCACAATTAAATCAAGATTCTAGAAGTTATACAGTCATTAATCAAATCAAGTCAATTTTTTCACGACACGGTATTCCATTGCAATTAGTAAGTGATGGTGGCCCTCCATTCAACTCTCATGAATTTCAAAATTTCACAAAAGACTGGGATATTCAACATATCATGTCAAGTCCTCACTTTCCTCGATCAAACGGTCTTGCGGAAGTATCTGTAAAAATTGTCAAAAATATTCTCAGAAAATGTGAACAGTCAGGTACAGACTTTTATATTGGTCTGTTACAATACAGAAATACCCCAAGAGGTAATCTCAAATCACCTTCAGAATTACTTATGTCAAGAAAACTGAGAACAAAATTACCTACTACAACAAGTAATTTAAAGCCAAAAGTAGTTCAATTTTCAAGTCATTTAAAAAATAAGTCACAAAAATTGGAAAATAGAAAATTATATTATGATAGAAATGCTGTATCTCCTCAACAATTTCAGTCAAATGACATAATATTTTTCAAGAGAAATCCCAAGGATGCAACATGGTCTAAAGGTGTTATTTTATCAAAAACTAACTTTCCAAGATCATACTTAGTCAAAGATAGTAATGGTCTTAGAAAGCAGTTGTTTAAGATGATGACAGATGGAAGCTAATAGTGTGTGCAGGTCACAGGGCAGATGATTAAAACGGTTTTTGAATAACTTCAACAGAATTATTTATTAAAATAACTGTTAAGTTAGGATACAAAATATAACTTCAATACATAAGCGACGACGCAGCAAAAAAAGGAAAAGAATATATGGATACGGAAGTAAGTGTTGCCACAGTAAAGCTTACAACAGATTATAAAAACTTTTACACTTCCCCTTAAGCTTTACGTTTAAAACAGAAACATGCAATACAAACATAATTATAACGCATACATAACTATAGTCATAAACATGCATTACATGCTGTCACAAAAAAAAAATATTTCTAGTATCACATATTTAAACATTACAATTTTATTTTGGTTACATTCATTTGTTTTGCGAAGTCTGAATGCTTACTTTTACTTAAAGGTTTAGTCATAATGTCTGCAATCATGCTATCCGTTTGCAAATATGAAACAACTATCTGTTCATTAATTATTAAATCTTTTACAAAATGATATCTAATATCAATATGTTTTGTTTTCTTATGACAATATTCCTTTACTTCCAATAGTCTTTGAGCACTTTGATTATCATTATACAATACTATATTTAATTTGGTATTTAAAATTTCAAACAATAAATTTCTCATAAAACAAACTTCCTTGCAGACATCACTCATCGCAAGATATTCTGCTTCTGTGCTAGAAAGTGCTACACATTGTTGTTTTCTAGACTCCCAGTTTACATTATCATTGCCTAGCTTAACAATATAACCAGTGTAGGACCTTCTATCGCTGAGATCATTACCCCAATCCGCGTCAGCATAAGCAGTTATATTACAATTGCCACTTTTTGAAAACATCAAACAGTAGTCCATTGTACCACTCAAGTAACGCAGAATGCGTTTTGCAGCAAGCCAATGTGATTTGTCAAAATTATTATTAAATTGGCTCAATTTACTACAAGCATGTGCGATGTCTGGCCTTGTACAAATACATAAATACATAAGACCACCTATTAATTGTCTATAGTTATATGTGTCATTACTCAAGCTATTTTCCGATTTTACAAGTTTACAATCTAAAGACATAGGTGTTGGCACATGTTTACAATCAGTCATTCCAAACTTCGCAAGTAACCTTTTCACATAGTTTGACTGGTCAAGTGTTAAAATTCCCTTTACTCTATCTCTGGTTACATTCATTCCAAGACAATTTCTTATTGGACCTAAATTCTTTACATCAAATTCTGATTCTAATAACTTAAATAATTCTATTTTAGCCGCACCTGAACTAAATACATAGAAATCATCTACATAAAGTGCAATTATGATAAAATCATCTTTTGTTTTCTTAAAATAAACACAAGGTTCACACTTGCTTTGAATGTAACCATTTTTGGAGAGCAATTCATGGACTTTGCAGTTCCACATGCGACTGGCCTGCTTCAGACCATAAATACTTTTGAGTAATAGACAAACTTTGCTATTATTTTCTGAAAAACCCGCTGGCTGCTCCATGTAAATGGTTTCATTTAAATTTCCATTGAGAAAAGCTGTAGCAACGTCCAAGTGATCAATGTCCATATCTAGAGAGTTAGCTAGAGAAAACAATATTCTCATAGTGGACTGTCGAACAACTGGTGAAAAAGTTTCTGTAAAATCTACACCAGGTTTCTGTGTGAAACCACGAGCAACCAAGCGTGCCTTATATTTAATAAAATTTCCTGAGGCATCATTTTTAATTTTGTAAACCCATTTTGATTTTATTACATTTCTATCAACTGGTCTATCAACTAATACCCAAACACCATTTTCAGTTAATGATGTGTATTCATCATACATTGCCTTTTTCCACTGCTCACTATCAGAACAAGAGATAGCTTCTTCATATGTTTGTGGTTCATCAAAATATCCACCATGTACTAACAGAGATAAATCATAGTCACCATACCTCAGAGGTGGAATACCTCGAGTAGATCTTACAGGCCGGCCATTTGTAGCAACCGGTAATATTGGATTTGTCTCTGGAACTGGTAAATCACCCTCGGATGATGATGACTCAGCCCAAAGATCAGAAGCAGGGGACTTGAAACTAATGTCGCTCTCAGGCGATCTGAAGCTGGTATTGTCGTTCTGTGTGTCGCAGTGTTCACCAGGGACATCACCTGGAATTTGAGAAACATCCGGATTATTTTCATTTAATAAAATATCATTATTATTTATAGAATTATCAGGATAACAATTATTTTCAAAATTATTGTTTATTGGTAAAATATTGTAATGATCATTGCATTCAATATAATTATTATCTTTTTCATTAGTCATATTATAAAATTTATTTTCTAAAAATGAAACTGTTCTGGACAAGATAATTTTGCTTGGATTAGACGGATCAATTAATCTGTAACCTTTAGAAGTCTCACTATAACCTACAAACACATACATCTTGCTCTTTGAGTCTAATTTCTTGCGTTGCTGCTCAGGTATGAGAGAATAGGCAATGCAGCCAAAAACACGGAGATGACTTAAATCAATTTTAGATCCAGTCCAAACCTCTTCAGGAACAGATCCTGACAAAGCAGCTGTGGGGCTCCTATTTTTTAAATAAATAGCAGTGGTAACTGCTTCACCCCAATAGCGCTTACAGAGACCACTTTCCTGCAGCATGCACCTTGCCTTCTCCATAATAGTCCTATTTAGGCGTTCACTTACTCCATTCTGAGCAGGACAATAAGGTATAGTTATTTGATGAATTATACCTCCCATCTTTAAATAGTCTGCGAATCTAGCACTGCAGTATTCGCCACCTCCATCTGTACGTAATATTTTGATCCGCAAATCAGTCTGCTTCTCTACTAGAGTTCTAAAATCAATAAAACTGGACATTACCTCTGATTTGGCTTTTAACAAATATCCAAAAGATTTTCTTGAAAAATCGTCAGTATAAGTCACTAGGTAGCGAGCACCTCCCCAGCTGCTTTCAGACATCGGGCCGCAGACATCACTGTGGATGAGCTCCAAAAGCTGATTAGCTCTCTTAGCCTGTCCCTTTGGGTAAGACTTGGCCTTCATCTTCCCCTCAAGGCAAGCGATGCAGTTGTGTATGTCATGCTTCTGGTTGTCCTGAAACATTACACCAGAAACCAAACCACTCCTTAAAGCATACATACCACGTTGACTGAGATGGCCGAGACGTTTGTGCCACAATTCCAATGGCACTGTGATAGCAGCATTTGCACTTTGTGCTTCCTGTTCCTCCTGCAGGATCATCGAAGAGTGTACCTGAGAATTACACCTATATCTAATGTTCTTTAAAACATAAACACCATTTTTCTTTAAAGCCATTCCCACCAGTTTACCATTTCTATCCAGAACATTACAAAATCCATTAGAAAATTTAACTACATAGCCTTTCTCAACGAGTTTGCTGACAGATATCAAATTGTTGGACAAATTTGGAACAAACATCACATTTTTAATTACAAAATTATTATTATTAAGACATATTTTTATGTCACCTGTACCTTCACAAGCGAGTTTATCAGCATTCGCTATAGACACTGAACTATTGTTTGCAATACTAAAATTAATCATAAAGTCTTTAGAATTAGTCATGTGCGAAGTACATCCACTATCAATAATCCATTGGTTCTTGATGGATTGTGCAACTAGAAGAACTTGCTCATCATTCCTCTTTAATTTTGAGTCCCTCTTCAACTTAAAGCACTTGGATTTGATGTGGCCCTTCTTTTTACAGTAATTACACACTATGGTGCTCTTCTTACTTGCATAGTATGCACTTTGTTGAGTACCAGCCACATTTCCATTGGAATTTTTTCTAAATTCTTCTTGTAGCAACCTAGTTCGCACCAGCTCGCTTGATAAAGTGTTTGTGATGTTGGCAGTCTCCAGGTTCGATACAAGCACATCATATTCTTCGGGAAGCCCACCAAGAAGTAATTCCGCTACCTCACTGTCTTCAATTGTTCTACCAATATCTACCAATTGTTGTCTCAGAGTCATGACTGCCTCAATATAAGTAGTCATACTGCTATATTGATTAAATTGAATCTTATGAAGTTGTCTCAATAATGTGACCCTTCTATAGAGAGATTTGTCCTCGAACACATTTTTGAGGTTATCCCATGCGGTTTTTGCTGTCGTAGAATCCCGTACATATTGATAACAATGTGGTCTGATTGAGAGGCATATTCTAGCGAGAGCTTTCTGAATTCGTCCCGCATCAGTGTCCGTGCCCTCAACACAACCCCATAAATTTTCTAATATTAGTGCCATCCGTACCTGAAACTTCCAGGAATGATAATTCACCACTCCTTCCAGCTTGTCCACAAAGCTGCCACCGCCGTAGGGTAACATTGTCCCCGGCGTTCCAAAGGTATGGTCAGCTGCACTGCCAGCATGACTCCTGCCGTCGCCGCCACGTTGGTCTGGATCCGTCATTAATAATATAACACGGATGATTCCAATGAACAATCAGCCCTGTGCCTTGTATTAGCACCACACTATAACTTAGTACACCATTCACTTTTCGTTTTTAATGTGTCAACGTGTCGCCCTTTGTTTGCTAGGCACATAACCTCTTAGAAAGCAGTTGTTTAAGATGATGACAGATGGAAGCTAATAGTGTGTGCAGGTCACAGGGCAGATGATTAAAACGGTTTTTGAATAACTTCAACAGAATTATTTATTAAAATAACTGTTAAGTTAGGATACAAAATATAACTTCAATACATAAGCGACGACGCAGCAAAAAAAGGAAAAGAATATATGGATACGGAAGTAAGTGTTGCCACAGTAAAGCTTACAACAGATTATAAAAACTTTTACAAATGGGACAATCTATAGAAGAAACTCACATCATATTAAGCTATTTAAATCAAATCTGTCACAGTCAAGGTCACAAAATAGTTATAAATCGTCACAGTCAAAGGAAAATACCAAAAATATATTGGAAAATAACAATGATAATGCTAATCATTCTGGTCACAAGTCGTCCAAGTCTTATAATAAATCGTATCAAAAATCATACAAGTCAAGTCTAATAGAAAAGGAGGATACAGAGATACATCATTATTATATTCCTGAGTATCTTTATTGTAGAAGAAAAAGTAATGAAGAACAAATTGTAAATTTAGATGATTCTTATGCATCTGCCGAGTCAAGTCAGTCATCTAATGATGAAAATCCAACACAATTGGATAAGTCTGTCAAGTCAAATGTAATGAATAAAAGCAGGATACAGTCTCCTATATTTGTAGAAGTTAATGATGATGTACAAAATAATGAATATTTGTCAGAAAATGAAATGTTAAGTCAGTCACAGTATGGTAGTCAAGACTTACCTGAAATGTTAGATATAAGTATAAGTTCAAATACAACGGAGTTAAGATACTCATCCAAAGGGAGATTATTAAAGTCAAGAAAAAGACTAGATTTATAAAAATGAATGTATATTTATTATGTCAATTTAATGAGTCAATTAATTCAATTTTTAAGGTTAAGTTATTTAATTTGTCCTAATGTTTATTTACGTTTTAATAGAAATGTCAAATGTCATTAACGTCAATGTCAAGTCATGTCATAATTAGTCGATGTCAAATTTATGTCAACTAACAGGTTCAGTGTTGCCTTTTTATCTTTAAGAAAGGGCATGTAACAGATTATGTTATCTGTGTCATCAATCTTAATATGTAAGATTATCTGTGGTTTTTATTAAAGAAAATAGACTCTCGTATCTCGGTCATCACCACACGCACGCTCGTTGTTTTAATTAATATTCCCTAATCCTGGAGTCCCACGATCCTCTACAACTATTTCCTTCACTTTTGCGATGTTGACTTCAGTTGAGACGATGGTGGTCTACCAGAGCGAGGCAAATCTTCCATCACATCTCGACCGCTTTTGAACGCTTTGTACCACTCATAAGCACGTGTTTTTGATAAAGTCGATTCACCGTAAGCCTTCTGTAAAATTTTCAGTGACTTCGAAGACGAAAATCCATTGGCGATACAAAAACTCTTTGTTCGATGTTTTTGTCCATTATGAAATTCGCTATACACACTAGATATGATATAAGTAAAACAGCACCGTATTTAATATAACTACCAGATGCAACTCAAACTCCGCGCTAAAATGGAAAACAGTTGTGCCAATATAGAAACAACAAAAAAAAAAACAAAAAATAGAATTTCGAACCATAAACAAATCATCCATTCCCAATACTTTTTCGACCTTCCATAACGCAGATGTTTAATGCACTAACTTCCATTATTATGAAAAAAAAACTATATTTTTTACGGCTTTATAAGCGAAAAGATCTCATCAACTCTATCTCATCAAAAAACTTTTTTTGTTAAATTACCTATGTACTTGTCTTGTTACTTCGTGGACAGACGCGCGCAGCCGCGAGGTGTCGCCTGTGCCAGAACATGGGATATGTTCCTACGATAGATAATAAAAATGGGACAGGGATTCCACTGCTATTTTTTTTAAATAAAATTACAGTATCTATTCAGTTATTACGAACAAGTACTTATGCAATTTTACTCACGTACTGATTGGAGTTCGTATCGATTCATTCATTTTGGAGGTTATCAATTTGTCTGTATGTTTTTTTTTTTTTTTTTTTTTTTTGTGTTTGTTACGTCATAACTTTCGACTGAGTAAACCGATTTTGATGATTCTTTTTTTTATTTGAAAGCTGGTGCTTCCCATGTGGTCCCATTTTATTTTGCTGTAGATCTGATGCTGGTCTTCGGAGATATACAATGGAACTCTTCAAAAATGTACGGCAAATCTGCAGTGCTTGCTGTTAACGCTTGTAGGTTTATTGTTTATACAACATCATGACGTAATATCACAAATCGCCTGTATGCTCTGAGGGGGTACCCAGATGTGTACAATACACCCAGATTTCGACAGTGGTTGTTACCTCAGTACTTTCGACTGGGTGAACCGATTTTGATGATTCTTTTTTAATTTGAAAGCTGGTGCTTCCCGTGTGGTTATATTTTATAATTTTAATTTGCTGAAGATCTGATCCGGGTCTTCGGATATACAATGGAACTCTTCAAAAATACACGGCAAATCTGCAGTAACTGCTGCAATCGCTTGAATGTTTATTGTTTATAAAAAATCATGACGTAACATCACGCATGTATGCTCTGAGGGGGTACGCAGAAGTGTACAATATTCCCAGATTTCGACAGTTAGGTTTATTAAGTTTCATTTATTGGGGATAAGCCTATTACCTTGACATGTATTGTTATTTTATTGGCAAGGGTACCTACTTCAAGGGTAGTTTGATGAGAATTTTGTTAGGTTCTGGTTATGGGATCCATGACAAAGGAACGGGACTCTTCAATTCTTAGAAGCAAATTAACGATACTCGGCCAAATCTTTTAGAGGCTATCCGGATATTTGAGTCACGTACTATAACGTCGTTATTAACCGACTTCAAAAAGGAGGAGGTTCTCAATTCAATGTTCCCCGATTACTCGAAGATGACTGGACCGAATTTGTTTTTTAATTGTTTGAAAGGGTATACTTCCCAGAAGGTCCCATAATCATCAAGTCAGGATCCTGATAGTGGGATCCTGGAGAAATAGAGGGAACTCTTCAAATTTTATAGGCACACCAGAAGCGATTTGGGTAGTTTTAGAAAGAGTACTTTCTCGGAGTGATCCCATTTAAATTTGGTAAAGATCAGATGAAGAACTTCGGAGAAAGGCAACGGAACTCCTCATTAAATGTAGCAAATGTGTGTCTCTTACTGGGATTTCTGAAATCTCATGTCTGTCTATTGTTTACACCAGTTCATAACAAAAAATCACGCTGGTACGCTGGGAAAGGGTATGCACATGTGAAACACTAAAAAGTGAAAAATAAAAACTTTTTTGCAAAAAATAAAACCGACTTCACACAAAAAAGTGAAAAATAACTTTAGCTTCAGAAGTCGGTGACAAAAAAACTAAAACAATCAAATAAAGGTCACCGACTTCTGAAGCTAAAGTTATTTTTCACTTTTTTGTGTGAAGTCGGTTTTATTTTTTGCAAAAAAGTTTTTTTATTGCAGGTCACCTCACTAGAAAGGAACCCAAAACTAACAATGTCAAGAGTGATCTATTAAATTGGCCCTACTATAATCGTATGTTCCCGAAACAGCCTCAGTGAGCTTGTGGGTCTCTCCGAAATATACACCTAAGTATTGCAACAGTCGTATGTTCGCGAAACAATCCCTTTAAGCTAGTAGGTTCTCCGAAAAAAAATATTGCTAGTCGTATGCTTGCACAACAATCCCTTTGAGATTGTGGATTCTCTGAGTTGATTGAATTTCGGAGTATTTCTCGTTGGTTGAATTGTCTCTACGTATCTTGGTACACACATTCCGCCAGGTCCCATGTCTTTGGGGGCAAGCCTATTGCCATCAACCGGGCACAAGTCCAAACTCCGTGACCGCTATTGAGAAATTCCTGATAGAAAACCCGATAACACTGCCTGACCTGGGAATCGAAGCCAGGAACTCATGCTCCGCAGTCGAGCTTGCGACCGCTAGACCAACAGGGCACTCAAATCTAGTTTCATCTTTAATTTTATTTTCAAACTTTTCACAATTGACATTTTCTCGACCAACGCTTTAAGCTACTGTGTTGTTATTCTTTGTTCTAAAATACCAAATCATTAAAAACATTATAGGATGATTTCCACCAAACGGCTCGCATCGCATCGGATCGGAAAGCATACGAACGAATGCGGCAACAGAAAATCGTGTACACAGAAGATTGCAAAATCCGTTCCGTTCCGTTCCGATGCGAGCCGTTCGGTAGAAATCATCCTACACCACCAGCACCAGTCCTATAACATAGAAAATAAAAAAGCCATTAAAACAGACATATATCATTTATTTAAAAACAACCACGGGATTCAACAAGAAATTTAAAATATACTTTGTAGACACAACACAATCATTTACAATAGTTTTACATAGTTCCGAGAATTTAGACACAGAGGGCGCTTTCGACCTCACAGTACCGCTAGCGTCCTTACATTCCAGACAGTTAATTTCATAGCCTTTTATATGTAGGTCTTTAGTGCCAATGTTATAAGGTACATTTTCGTTTGACAGCACGCCTTTGAATCGTATCTTGTCATCGACGCGTAGCATTCTTGTGAAATTACTGAAGCAATGGTCGAAGACTATAAATATTTCCGAATGCCGTTTTAGTAGACCACCACTGGCTTCCATTGCAAGCTTTATTTCGTATGTGTATCTGGAAAAAAAGAGATGTTCGTTAACATCAATACTATTTTACAGAAGTTAGGTAGGTTTCCCAGCAATATTTTTTAGTTAAGGTAGTTTGATGTACAGAATGCTTGGTTGACGGCTTTGTGATGAGGTGGTTTACAGCCTGTATATGTCACCGTAAAATTGTCAAACACGTTAGATTGTAATCTCTCTAGCGATATTGAACTCTCGAGCTTGGGGCACCCCCCCCCCCCCCCGTTAGGTTAGTTGGGTGGCGGACCCCTCCTTCTCTCCACACCGTGAGTTGACTACCATCGCATGCATTTCACGAAAAATAATGCTTTTTATTGTAAGCAGTATGTTCGTTTGACAATATTTCGAGAGTTTACAATATCGCTAGAGAGATTACAATCTAACGTGTTTGACAATTTTACGGTGTTATATATACTTAGCGGCAACGCGCTAAGGGCACCCCCTGTGGGGTACGAGCACAGAACTGATAAAAGAGGTCATAAAGGATTCTTAGTTCCTGATTTGTATTAGAACGCGTGTCGTGCGTGACCCATACGTACGTGCATTACGCACACAAATAAACTACTCACACTTAGATCGCGAACTTGCTATTGATTGTCACACTAACGCAAAAACTGTGCTTGACGTGCACTCACACACATACCTACATGTTACGGTGATCAATGAGCAATCGATGGACATATACAACGTGTCCCAGAAATCAATGTCAAGCCGAAAACGGGCAATAGGCCAAGTCGTGACAGTTATTAGAAAAATATAAAAAAATCTTGGTCTTGTACTTTTCAAATTTTATGGATTCAAAAAATAAATCTCAAAAAGTGACACCCTGTGATGATCTTTCAAGTCCTGTGACTACAAATATTAACTTTTCTGCGACGTAACCATGAATAACCCTTCTGTAAATTACAGTTAAAAGTTAAAACATAACTACCTCAGTTTTAAATAAAATGTCAGATTTTTGCCCAACATTGAATTCAAAATTATTACATCATCCAACTTTAACCGCGTGTGGTGTAAAAAAAATGTAACACTATTTTGGCAAGTAACTTTAAAAGATGGCGCGTTTAGTCTGGATTCCAAAACTGTATGCCACTTACTAATTGCTACTTCTTAATTGAGGAAAACATCTTTTTTTAAGGCGATTACACGAGCTAAACGCGAGTTTTATAATTACTAAAAGTATACGATTTACTGCTTTAAACAAGACCAGAAAAATATATGATATTCTTCAGGATATATGCTAGCATGATACTGTTTTGAAAACATAATACAATTAATTTGGCTCGATAAAAAGAAATCACGAACTTACCTCTAAAAATATCTTTCAAACAATAAAAAACATACTAATATGCATGCGATCATTCTGATTTTTTGGCAAATAATTCTACAAGCAATATATTAGCATGATACCTACTGTTTTAGTTGTTTATTCCAATCAATAGTTTTTTTGTAAATCGATCGAAACCACTCATTTCGCGCTATTTGGCCCGCAGTGGCTGACGTAACAACCACTTTGTAGTGCAACGAAGCATTTCAAACGACGTTTGAACCACCACAAATAGAGTTGCTAATTTAGCTCGTCTAAGCGCCTTAAGAAGTCGAATACCCCGATAGGTGGATAGGGCGGCGTGGTACAATTTCGTGGCCTGCCCGTTCACCCGATTTAAACCCCATAGATTTCTTTTACTGGGGTACGATACAGGATATCGTGTACTCTAAACCAATACAAAATTTAGATAAGCTGCGCCAAAGAATTGCAGAAGCCGCTGAATACATCAAGTCGAGAAGAACGCGTGTCTTATTACGCGATCATTTTTAAAGAGATGTAGAGCTTGCATTGCAGCTGAAGGCAAACAGTTCGAACATTTAATATAAACTTGGTGATTAATTAAAAATTATAACTAAAGAAATCCAACAACTGAATTTTATTTCAAACGCACGTAAAACTAACATTACTTTTTTTCCTCAATTAAGAAGTAGCAATTAGTAAGTGGCATACCATTTTGGAATTCAGACTAAACGCGCCATCTTATAAAGTTACTTGCCAAAATGGTGTAGTACATTTTTTTTACACTACAGGTGGTTAAAGTTGGGTGATGCAATAATTTTGAATTCAATGTTGGCCAAAAATCTAACATTTTATTTAAAACTGAGGTAGTTATGTTTTAACTTTTAACTGTAATTTACAGAAGGGTTATTCATAGTTACGTCGCAGAAAAAAAACTGACGAAAAGTTACTATTTGTAGTCACAGGACTTGAAAGATCATCACAGGGTGTCACTTTTTGAGATTTATTTTTGAATCCATAAAATTTGAAAAGTACATGACCAAGATTTTTTTTTATATTTTTCTAATAACTGTCACGACTTGGCCTATTGCCCGTTTTCGGCTTGACGTTGATTTCTGGGACACGCTGTATATGAGTGTTCACTTATATGAGCGGCGCTCCTAAACTTTTTTTTATCTGTTCTGTGGGTACGAACCTCGGTTTAGGGCGTTGCGGAGTGCAGCAAAGGGAAAAGGCTGGATCCTAGTGAGATCATTACTTAGGGGCTGATTTATAACTACAGGCTTAAGATCGTGGGCTGACTCGAGCAAGGGTTGGAGGAGATTGGTTAGGTAGAGTTGTTTATAAACTTTTTATGTCGTTTAAACAAAGTCCTATGGTATAACGAGCTTATTAACAAAGTCGTGCAGAAATCTACGACTTCGGGCTGCTATTAGAACCAAGATATTCTTATACTGTTTTAAGCTATCACGATTCACAACTAAACTTAAAATGTCACTTACGGGACATTTTAAGATTTTCTTACTAGATAAACTTAATAACCCTGCCCCAACTAGGGATTCGAACCCTGGACCTCATGCTCAGCAGTCTCGCTTGCCACCACTACTCCAACAAGGCACAAAAAAAAAAAAACAAAAAACTTACTCATTCAAGTTGTTCAAATGACAGCTCTTCCCACTTTGGCGCGCGACGCTCCTAACAAATTCGCATTCTTTAGCCGACTGCAAGCTCTCCTCTCCTTGACATAAAGTTGAAAATTCTTCACCATAGTAGCACCTGAAGTATTCTTGAAGAAAGCTTGGTAACCAAGAAACGAAGTCACTCCAACGATTCCTTACATTTTTGAGTTGAACGTCTTTGATATAACCCTCCCAATTAACGTTGGCCCCGTCAAGTATGGAGCATTTTATTTGTGTAGCAGCTGTGTTATAATCCGACCAAGAAGGGGAGTTACATTGGTTGTAATAGTCGTCCCAGCTGATGTGGTAGGTGTTGTCTTCGTAGTCGGTTATGAACTCGTTTTTTAAGAGGTTCTTGATGCTGGATTTGTCATCGCCTATTAACTCGATGAGACGGGATGGAAGGCCATCGTCTTGTAAGTTCAGGACGAATTGGTTGCCGAGGTAGATTAGTGTTATGAAGCCGATTGAGAGCTGTAAACAAAAATTATTTGGTTAGTGGCTTTTATTCGTTTTCACTAATACTAATGCCCAAATGGCTTAATTGGCGCCTTAATAGGCTAGTTTCCACCATCAATAAATTGCAAAACTAATTAGTCCGTCAGTTAGAGTATTGGAAAATAATGGACACGTATTTTTTGTTTTTGTAAATCACTGAGTACTGACAAAAATAAAACGCATCAAAACTCGGGAGTGGGGGCTCGTGACGTCACAAGACACTAAAAACTATAGCACGGCGTGACGTATTACGAATTTTAAAAGCGTCGTATCTTCGTCAATTTTGGTTTATGTAACAAAAGAAAAAATACGGATCAAATATTCTTTTATAATCTATCTGACGGACTAATTAGATTTTTTCAGGACACAAGCCTATTAATGCCCAAAATGACTTATATATGAAGTAAGGGACTAAATAAAAAACACATATTTTAAACAAGAAATAATATTATCTCGTAGGTCAAACTATGTAGCTGACTTCTACTTAACCGAACTATCTGTGGGTGCCTTGTGTAAGGCCTCCAGCCAGGCTAGGTCGCAGGCTAAGGGCCCAGTGGGGTAAGAGCCACGGCTTAGAGGGCCGTAGAAGAGGGCAGCAAAGGGACAAACTGTATCTAAGCGAGATCATTATTTAGGGGCTGATTTAAAACTACTGGCTCAGCATCGCGGGCTGGCTCGAGGAAGGGTCGGGGGGATTACATTCCCGTTTAGTCCAGCACTTAATTATAAAATGTTCTCAAATCAAGCATTAATAAACCACACAAACCTGAAACGGAGTAACAAACTTCTTCGTAGCCTCCGACTTGGCCAGAACGCAGGTTGCACCAAAGCTCAGCCCAACCCCGACCATAACAGACACAGTATAGAAGACACGGGACATTGTAATGTACTGGAGAAAGGCGAATATAGGCAGTGTGACAGTGACCACGCCCACTAGAGGCAAAAAGAGGAAGGAACAAACAAGAGCAAGGGTACCCCTTATCAAACCATACGTCGTACACCCATGAGAACAAGTTATAAACATCTGCAGCCAACTCAACGTCACACAATGAGGCAACGCGTACTTAAACACACCCTGCCAACTACTTCTCCGAGCCATACCCATCAAAATAACGGGCACAAGCAAAGAAAAAAACACCCGTGCGTTCAAGCAAAATTCTATGCTATTCCCTAGTATATAAGACGGATAATTCGACACCTGTAAGTCGAGGAATCGCCAGCCTTGATGTACAACCGTGTCTTTTTCATAGGGGTACTTGGCTAAGACATTAATGCCGAATGATAATAGAGCGAGTAGGTCTGGGTAAGGTTTCCCGCTGCTACCGAAGGAAATTAACGTGAGAAACATTAAAAAGAATGATAACACACAGAATTCTGAGAAAGGAACCCATTGAGTCGCTATAAACGGATACAAGAACAGATTTATTAACAGCGCAGAGAAGAACTGAACAAAAGGCCCAAGATTGTTTCTAACGAACAAATTCTCAGACTCATCTGGTTGTAAATTCCCATCGCTGTACCTAAGAAATAGACCAGACCATTTCCGAAAATCAATAAACTGTCTTTTGGCATGCAACATTTTGAACGTACAAATAACCATGGCAACAAAACTAGCATAATATATGGCTAGGGGAACTAAATGGGATAGACTATCTGCGCTGACTGACAAATACGCAATGAGGAGTAGAGACAGTTCTACATTAGACAGTCTGAAAGTAAAATTACCGAAATGATATAGTAACTTTAGATATAACACTTGTAGGAAGACGATGGGATGTAGGAACGCTTGATGTAGTAAGGGTATATGGTCTAAGGCTTTAAGACTAGGGTCTGTTAGGGTCAGTTCGTAGCTGACTAAGGGCAGTTCTCCTTGACAATAGTCTACAGCGGCTGATACTAGGTTATCGACGGTTAGGTTCCGTATCTCCTCGTTCGGGCCTCTTTCTGGGTATTCTGGAAATGAAAAAGGTTTTAATGTGAGATAAGTCCTGTACCATAGAGTTAATATACTAATTTTGTTCTATTGCAGAGTGTGGGATGCGAAAAGGACAGGACTTGTCGGAGTGGCGTTGCTTGGGGAAGGCCCAGTCCAGCCCGAATAAAATAAATCAGCTGCTCCATACATTGATTGTTCAATCAGCCAATTAGTACGCAGAGAAAAAGAAGTAATTTTGTTTTTCGCGATATCAGTGTTGGCAGTAATAGTACCCAGTAAACTAATGATTTTGATTTTAGTAGTAGTTTATTTCTATTTATTTTTTTATTAACTTGCAGGGCAAATCTCTACCATGGCTTTCCACTACTCCTGTGTAGTTTTTTTCGGCCAGTCTCCCACAAATGCCTCTCCTTTAGGTGATTTCAGGAGTGATGTTTTAAATTGAGTGGCGTCGTTGGTCGAGTGGTCTCAAGTGCAACTATCGAGCATCCACGGAGTCTTGTACCCACTTGATGTAAATACGCTCGCCCCTTATTAAGTGGGACTTACAACTTAACTGGCGAAGTGTGGGTACCATCAGCCCGCGTAGCATGACCACCGTAGACACGACAGAGAGTCGACAAATCTTTTGTTCATCTGTCATTTTGTCGATTCAATGACAGATGAACAAAAGATTTGTCGAGTCTCTCTCGTTTCTCCGGTGGTCATGCTAAGAGGGCAGGTACACTTCTACCTAACCCATCAGGGATTTATGGCGTCAAAGATTTAGTAAGTACCTTCTTCAGGTGTGTCGGCAGTACGCATGGTACCATTACTGTGTATCTGCTGGTCGCCGGCTTGGAACTGGGACGGCTGCAGAGCGTGCCCATCATCCAGGGCGCGCGCTTCTTCTGTCAATTAAAAGAGTATTTTTAAAAGTAGTTCCAATCTACACTTCTACACTAATATTATAAAGAGGAAAACTTTGTTTGTTTGTTTGTTTGGTTGTAATGAATAGGCTTAAAAACTACTGGACCGTTTTTAAAAATTCTTTCACCATTCGAAAGCTACATTATCCACGAGTAACATAGGATATATTTTATCCCCGTACTCCCACGGGAACGGGAACTATGCGGGTGAAACCGCGGGACGTCCGCTAGTACAATATAATTTCTTTAAAGACGGTACAAAAAAAGGAGGATATGAAAATGAAAAAAAAAAACTGGGCAAGTGACACGCTTTATCGGTAACATACTGATGCTGGTCAAGCCACCGATGCAAAATTTACACATTCATACATTCTACCTAAAAAAAAGTATTCTGTAATAGTACATTTTGATACAAGTGGAGAAAGTTTGTTATTGTAATTCAAGGCGGTATTAACACACGAGCCGTAAGGTTATCTGTGGCAATGTTGCTTTCTGCACATGTGTGGAAAAAACATGAAAAATGCACACGTGTGAAATACACTGCATTTTGAACCTAATCGTAGTGCGAAAAGAACCAGTTTTCGAGGAAGTGTATTGAAAAATAGATTTAGGCGTGCCTAGAGGCCCACAATACGGAAAGCCCACAAGCCCGGGGCTACGGGACTGTTCGAAAGAAATACCGCGGATAACACAAAAGGCTAAGAAGGAACATCAGTCGGTTGTAGTCTAAGAAGGAGCGTGAGTCGTCTAAAGTCTAAGGGCTTCTTCACACGTACCACAACCACACCACGACCACAACCACACCACGTGGCCGGGCGTATATTTCGTATTGAAAATGAATAGGCCTATTCACACGTACCACATTTTGCTGTCGTTATCGACCGCGTGTGTGATACCGACCACATCGCAAACACAACGTTGCGTCGACGCAACGACAGTGCGCGTACGCCGCCCGCGCTCTTCCTCTCCCCCGGTTCCACCACGTAACCGCATCGCAACCACATCGACATTTTGTCGGTACCACAACGCAACTACAAAAAGCTGCAGCGACACTATTCACACGTAACCACTGCTTGACAGCATTTTGTCGTTGCGACGTGATAGGTTGTGGTACGTGTGAAGAAGCCCTTAGAAGGAGCATCAGTCGTTTGTAGTCAGTAAAAGTCTGAAACTGCTTTCCGCTCCGCCCCGAGCAGGAGAATTAATTTGATGATTTCCCAGAATAACAATTCCATAGGCAAGCAGACTATTCAGAAACCCCTAACATTATGCACATCATTATGCATGCTTGTGTACTGAAAAAAATCTATAATAAGTCTATCAGTTAGATTATTATCAACAAAATATTAGCCCCGTATTTTATTTATCTTTTGTTACGTAAACCTAAAATTGACGAAGATACGATGCTTTTCAAATTCTCGACACGTCACGACGTGGTACAATTTTTAGTGCGCTCTGACGTCCCGAGTTTTAATGCGTTTTATCTGTCAATATTCATTGATTTTCAAAAAAAAAAAATATGTGTCCATTATTTTCCAATACTTTAACTGACGGACTAAATAGATTTTCAATTTATTGATAGTGGAAACTGGCCTATTGTAGGTTATAAGGCTTTTATGCTGTACCTGGGGAGTCATCGTCCGGAGAGTCGCTATCATTGGGCTCCTTCCGCAGCGTGGTCTTGCATATCTCGCGGATGCGCCGCTCCAACTGCGCCGTAGTTATA
The DNA here is from genome assembly GCA_950022955.1 of Xestia ashworthii. NCBI lineage: Eukaryota > Metazoa > Arthropoda > Insecta > Lepidoptera > Noctuidae > Xestia > Xestia ashworthii. The sequence goes on along the minus strand of OX465570.1, from coordinate 10,105,867 downwards.
TACTGCTCGCCGTTCGACAGGCTGGACGGAATTAATCATTTTCAAACTCGGTATACAAGCACACATACACGTTGGGAAAGACATCGTAATGAAAACTAACAAAATCCAAAGATCTAGAAAGTTGAAAGGGCTTGGTCAGCTAGTCGGCTATTCTTGAGAGTCAGTTTCAAGATCGGGTTTTAAGGGGCCGGCGGAGCATGCGTATTTCATACAAACGTAATACCAAAATAATTTGTAAATCAAACATTTATGGTAGTGTGTATTTATTTCGATTGGATTACAGAATATCTATGTTCGCAAATATATATTTTGAAAGGACAATGATATAAAGACGAGATATGAGGAATTTAAAATTTCTATAGAAAACTTATTTTGTTCATAACTCTTGTTTAAATCAGTGTCCAATTAAAATTGATATTTGGGAACCTAGGTATTCTGTAATCCAATCCAAATAAATACACACTACCTTAGGAATATGTTTGATTTACAAATTATTTTCGTATTACGTTTGTATGAACTACGCTTGCTCCGCAGGCCTTTTAAGTTCCAGGTTCATTTGCGCGTGAAAACCGCTGTAGTGTCATCTGGTGGACAACACAGACTGCAGATACAGGACACCACTTTTGGCTATGACATCGGGCACCACTACCACCAACCCTCGGGTCCTGCACCTAACTCCTAGGCTCCAGCATCACCAACAGCTACGCGAAAAGACCAGTACAGTAATTGACGCGCCTGCGACAAGTACTGTCCTTACTTTAAGACATATGACGGGCTTTTTATACGAGCTAACAATAAATTCATATTTGAAGGTGTTGGGAGTTCCGGGGTTGCGGGCCTGTTCGAAAGAGATACTGCGGCCCGGAACATGAAGGGCGAGGAAGGAGCATGGATGGGTTTTAGTCAGTAAAAGTCTGACACTCCCTCCCGCTCCGCCCAGAGTGGGAGAGTTTATGTTCCAATAGTCTTCCATAACTCCGACGCTTCATTGGCCTAAATTTCCTAGGATGTAGCGCTCTCTATAGTGTGGAATTATGCAGAGATTTATTACTAGTGTACATTATTCCTTCGCAGAAAAGTTCTTACCTGGCGAAGAGATCTCTGGCAGCTTTCCTGGCAACTGTCTCCTGTCGACTCGCGGCGAGACACGACTTCGCACGGATGATAGCTGCGCTGTCTTCGTCTATCACTCCGCTGCGGATACACCTGACAAACATGGAATACATGTATGTTAAACCTCTTTAATCAATCCGCACTGGCCCTGCATCGTGAATTATGGCTGTGTGAAGTGAAGAATTTCAACTAACTTTTGGAAGACATTAGTACTTTTAAGAAAATTAAAAAAAAAATAAGTAAGAGACTTGTTCGTAGGGGTCTAGAAATGTCTCGTCTCGATATACCCTCAATTCACTAGTTAATGCGTAGCATTTTTTTACTGACACAGATCCGATTTTGAAAGTTTAGTTTACAAAAAAAGACGCGCTGTTTATTCTGTTCGTTTAAATATTAAATTTTCTTACATATAATGATGCAACTCATTGCGAACTCTATCCCATTTGATCTTCCAGAGTGCGAAATCATTGAAATTGCCATTCATTTATACACATTTAAATTTAAAATTTTCTAAAAAGAAATAAAAAAATCACAAGTCTGAAGGTCTGTCGGTTTGTGCGTTTGAGGACATACTGCAAAGTCAGTTAAGAGAGCAGTAGGTCATGTGTTTATGTTTATTTGGAAAAGGTATTCCAGTAATTCTTGACAATAGCGTATTTACGGTATTACCTCATATCATTATCGGAAATCTGATGGCTATTGAGTTTCGCGGAAGATAGAATAATGGAACAATTGATCCGTGAGACACGTTTTGTTATATTTGATGGCAATGACGTTGACGTGACATATTTTTGACTTGTCACTGTCACTGTTTACTTCATTGAATCTGAATAGAGGTTTTATATCAAAATCAATCTGTTTGTCTACCAGCTACGACCACATAATTATATTCGTTTAAAAAACCCCTCAATTCAATGCAACAAAGGTTTTTTTGGGGATTTCTCAAAAGCTGTACTAGAAGAAACCTGTCAGGTACACCCTAGCGTGTATGGCTACCTTAAGAGGTATATGTTACCCAGTATAGTATGACGGATTGTCGAGGTCAAAAATGACGAGTAATCTGGTTCATCTGGTTAGACTGGAAGCCAACCGCAACAAAGATGGGAAAAGGCTAGGCAGGCAACTTTGGTATGAGGAAAGACGATGGCAACCTGGAGAAGCTGATCGTGACCGCCAAGGTGCATGGGAAAAGACCTCGAGGACGCAGCGCAATACGATGGTCTGATCAGATCCGCACAGCCCGTGACTCTACAGTTCCCAGCGCCCTTCACACAACCAGAACAGATGGAGAAAGATCATCCGAGAGAGAGATGATACTGAAGGGAGGTCACGACCACGAACCTCAGCACTGAGGAATACGACGCAAGAAGGACTCTCTGCGGCCGAAGGCGCAGTTCTTCTTTAAAGAACTGCCGTTAACTAGGGCCTAATCTGTTTAGGTGACAGACTCTCTAACTCTCCTATCGAAGCCGAGGTCACAAAATAATTAGACTTCGGCGCCCAGTGCCAATGCTGCGGATTGGAAGGGAGGTTATATCCTCCTGCCGCATTTGCGCCACTTTCTTTATGCCTGTCATTGCCTCACAAAGGAAGCGACGCGACGCGCTCTCACTACCAATGATGGAATGAATCAGGACAGTAAGCGAGAGGCTTACTGTAGCACCACGAACCTTCCGTACCACGACCACGACCACACGACCACGACCACGACCACGTACCTGTATATTCCATTGCTCAGTGGCGAAGGTTCAACTCCCGTACGCAAAATACATCGAAGACAAAATAAACTGAGAACCTCGTCTTTTTTTAAGTCGTTTAAAACCAAAAACCGGACAGGATGTATTTTATATTAGGAAAGGCTTTTAACTAATCCCTTGATCCATTAAAAAAAAAAAAAACAAAAAAAAATAGTTAATAAATTATTAAGTAAGTTATTAATTTTATAATTTCTTTTGTTTTTCCCAATTTTTTTCCATTATGTTTAACTAGCTTCTGCCCGCGACTTCGTACGCGGATCCTGTTGCTTATGCCAGCGACAACGGGGTCGTTGAAGATCTGAAACGTCTGATGTCGAATTCTAAGAACCCGGGGACGGGAAAATAACGGATCTTTCCCACCTGAGCAACACATACCATTTGTTACTTTTTGCCATTTAACAGCTTCACAAAAAGTTCAATTTTTAGCCATACTTACCTCCGATGGCGGAATATGTGGCGTATTCAATCATAGGAGACGTAAATGCACTCCGTGCCTTATCAACCCAAGGAAGGTCGCCATGCCCTTTTTTTCGGTTGGGAAATAATCAAATAACTTCTCCAACTCTGGGCGGAGCGGAGGGAGTGTCAGATTTTTACTGACTAAAACCCATCCATGTTCCTTCCTCGCCCTTTACGTTCCAGGGCCACGGAATCTCTTTCGAACAGTCCCGCAGCCCCGGCAGGCTTCGACCTTTGCGGGCCCCTCCCTTTATGCTGCCATCTCTTGAGGCGCACGTGGAACACGAACGCGCCGTCGACACGGCAGGTCGCCATGCCCTACGGCTATATCTTGAGACACATCCGATTTTTCAAACGTTCGTTCAATGAACGTGCATCGCGCATCACGCATCACGTTCATCACTCGTTTCAAAAGACCTGTTAGTAGATGTGCGAATACGCTGAAAACTCAAGCCTGATTCTGTATCGGCAAACATTTCGGATTCGCTCACGATCAGCGGACAGTCGCGCATCACGTTCCGCACTTGTCTCTAAAGACCTAGAAGAAGCTATGCGTAGATACGCTGAGAACTCAAGCGCAATTCTCTATCCGTGAACGTCTCCGACTCGCGAGACAATGCGTGACGTTCACGATTAGCGGTCAGTCGCGCATCTATTCTTCACTGGTCTCTAGAGACCTGGATGTAGAAATACGCTGAGAACGCAGGCGTGCTTCGCGATCCGAAGAGGTTTCCACGGAGCAAGTTGCAGCCTGATGTTCTCGAACAGCATCAAGTCTCTCCTGACGCTCTTCGATAGATACTTGGGATCTTATGATCCTCCATCTTTTAGCTCCTTTGGAACATTGGGAAAGATTTGACCCATGGTTATAGTTTTGTTGTGAAGATACCTGATCAATTGAAATCTAAGTAACTGCTCCCCTGCGTTACCGGGTAGGCTACCGAGTCACGAAGATAACTGGAAAAGGAAATCAATTCTACAACAGGTGTCCGAGATCTTCGATTTTTATAAGTCAACAGAGAGTGCTCATCAGATTGAACAACTTTTGCTAAGACGTCATTTATATATGTGTTATGGTGTAGCTGGGCTCTTGGAGTTCCACAACAGGTGTTCCAGATCTTCGATTTTTATAAACCAACAGAGAGTGCTCATAAAATTGAACAACTTTTGCTAAGACGTCATTCCTATATGTGTTATGGTGTAGCTGGGCTCTTGGAGTTCCACATCAGATGTTCCAGATCTTCAAACTTATACTCTCAGCAGAAAATGCTCATCATGTAGAACAATTTTTGCTATGGTGGCATTTTTGTATCTCTTATAATTTAGCTGGTCTGTTGCGGTTCTGCATCAGGTGTTCAAGTTTCCAAGATAAATTATAGCCTCATAGCTTTTGCCCGCGACTTCATTCGCGTGAAGTTTTGATATCGCAACGCATCGCCTACTCAACGGAAGTTTAAACTGCTTTGTTCCCGCTTGCAACATTTCTTATTGCTGCTCCGCTCCTATTGGTCATAGCGTGATGTTATATAGCCTATAGCCTTCCTCGATACATGGACTATCCAAAAAGATTTTTTCAATTCGAGCCAGTAGTTCCGGAGATTAGCGCGTTCAACCAAACAAACAAACAAACAAACAAACAAACAAACTCTTCTGCTTTATAATATTAGTATAGATTTAAGTACCTTCTCAACATTCTTCTAGCTTCTGGATGAGCTTGTTCAGTTGCACAGATCAGCCATTCCAAGGCTTGCTTGAAGTTACATATTTTGTCTGTTTCTAACTCTGTAATAAATACACATTCAGTATTAAAATCACTTGTAATTTTTGTGCTATGATTCATGGTAAAAAAAAAAATAATTTAAAATCTATCAACTCAGCATCAACCATCAACATTCACAGCTGGATATAGGTTGGAGACCTAGCGTTGATAGAGATCAAGCAGGGCAATTTCATACAGTACGCCTTCTGCATCCAGTCCGTCACCAGTCAGTCAGTGACCAGTCACCCAGTCCAGGCAGTTGTAGGTTTTGTTGCTCCATCAAATCCATACTAATAAAATAAATGCGTATCTAATGATGTGTGTCAATTTCCTTTTCATACCTTAACGGCTAAACTGATTTACATGAACATTAGCACACTATACTATGATGCAGGTAAGGACATAGTATGCTTCTTATGGTGGCTGTTAGGGGCTGAATGAGAGTTGCCAAGTATTGAGCTAAATGGTGCATGACTTGATTGAATGGTGAGAGGCTTGTGTTTAGCAGGCTGATGATCGACAAGGATGATAAATGCTTTTTAACCTAGAAGTATCTAAGTACCTGCCCGGCTAGCATGGGCAGGGGATAAAAATTTTATCCACCGGTTATTTCCACTTTTGTTTGAATTTTGTCCCTTGTCAGTGGAAATAACCGGTGGATAAAATTTTATCCCCTGCCCATGCTAGCTGGGCTGTATGATAATTTCCCAACATCAAGTTTCAAAGCTTTTGGCCTAAGCAAAACTAGTAAGCTGTAGTAAGAATGTGTGTGACAAATAACATACCACATTTCTCTTCAAGAAGCTGTTTAGCAAGAACAACTTGTGACTCAGCACAGCCATCCTCGGCCAGTTGGTTACGCAATCTTCTCAGAGATCCTTGTGGCCCATCTGGAGCAAGAAAAACCTCAGAAAGCGACTATACTACTACATATAAAGCGTACATGAAGTACAGTATAAGCCTTATATTTAGGTGGTCAAAGCTGGAAGTCCAACCACCAAATGGTGTTGTTGGGTAATAACCAGTGATCGGAATAGGTAGAGCTATTTAGGTGATTGACCACAATAATTGATGTTAATACGGATATTCCACAGGATTTCAACTGTGGATAGATGTGATGGATTTTATTATTATATTATTTGTTTAAATAAGTGAATTATTGTTCAAGCGTATTGATTATTTTAATTAAGATTTTATACTAAATATAAATTGCTCTATTTGATAATGTTTTGATTTTCTGAGGAACAAATAATTTGTATGGTAGGTAATATGTTTTTGTACCTACAACTTCAGAATAAAAATGTTTAAATGATTGTTGATTCTTGAATAAGAAAATAATTGCTATGTCAAAAACATTTTTGTGGTTTAATGAATCAAGTTAAAGTATCTATTTATTATAATATCCTTAATACCGTCTTTCTTATATTTACCCGTCAGAAAGAAAGTGTAATCTTTCATTAGTCCCGTAGGCGAGAATAGTTTTTTTAACCAGATTGATTTTACGTAGCTACCTACTTAAAAACCAAATCCCGGGACTCGGGGAATTTCCATATTATTCAAACTATGGCAAGCAAATAAAACAGCTCTACCTATTCCGATCTATGGTAATAACATTTTACATACACATTTTGCTCTTTCTGTCACTTAAAATGGCAACTCACTAGCACAGCGCTTCCAATGCGAATGAATGTGGATGCTTGCAACCTCTCACTCCACCAAAGGATGCCTTAACATGACAGAATGAGACAGAGATACTCGAAAACACTGATCCATGCATGTAAATGTGATTTCTCCCTTACGCAGTGACAGGGTTTTGGAGGTCAGGTGAAAAGTACTGGTATTCAGCTGACTCTGTTTTGACTAGAAGCAGACCACAGCACAGTTGGAAAAAAAAACATTGTGATAGGGTTATACTCATCATATACCTAGCCTTTTCCCCACTATAATGGGGTTGGCTTCCAGTCTTTCTGGTGCAGCTGAATACCAGTATTTGACATTGAGCGACTTCCTATTCGACCTCCACAACCCAGTTAGTACCGGCCGTACCAGGTAATACTATACTACAGTGTGAAATTAAACAGTGTTTTTATAAACTAGCTGTACTTGAATTTAAAGAACTTTATTCAATTTAAAATTTAGTCCTTTATTTGCTAAATGCAAAACCATTAAAAAAATATTAATGCACAGCAGTTCTCTTTGTAGGTCCTTGAGATGAAACACAAAGGCCCCTCTTATTCCTTCCTCTTATAATTATCTTTTTTTTTGGGATGACCATTATGTGGTTCTCAAGTCATGTATGGTCGAACAAGCTATTTGGTTTACATGTTACAATGTAATTTGTGGGCTAAACTGTAAACCAAATGGCTTGTTCGATCGTGCAGTCATATACAGATACACAGAGGGACTGGTTTTATACATAGTGTCTGTACCACACCCTTAATTAAATACACACATGTCCAAGCTATACTGTATAGGACAATAAAGTCTCTATCTGGTTGTTTGATTCATCTTAGTAAATCTGCCTAGCCAAGCAGGTTCCAATCATGATGCAATGTACAAAATCAAATTCTGTTGTCAACTTGAAAAAAATACAGTTTGTGGTTTAGATTCGAAAACAGATTAGGGAAAAAGGAATGAAATCTATTGTCTTATTTGGTCATATGTTACAAAAATTGTTCTACAAGTTCACTACCATGGCATTATCATTTATCAACCCTAATATGCTTAAGTAAATATCTCTTTGACGGTTGGTTGGTTGGGATTTCTATGATAGTTAATAATCAAACAAAATCAATGCGACACACCTTCATGGACCTCTGGAAACCTGGTACAACGAACAGACATATCCTGATGTATGTGTGCATTAAAAACTGAGGCAAAAGCACCAAGGTACGGTAGCAGTAATAGATCAAACTTAATTAATAGACTTACCATGTAGATTCCAACGTTTCCGACCGACTGGCATCACTTAGTTATTATAAAATCGAATCCGTACATAAATAATTATTTTAAATCACGGTAAACTGTAAGAAAATAGTTGAAATTTGATAAAAACCAGTACATACGCCTACATCGATTTTGTTTTGATTATTTTACAGATCAGACAACAAAATAGAAAAAATAATTCTTTTGATTTGTCAATACGTCAATGTCAATAATGATGACTGTCTGGTCTGACAGTGACAACAAAAACGCAATATTGCAATTTTTAGATGAAAATGTACGTCAAAAAAAGTATTTTAGCAAATTCTTTTCGAAGATTAAAAGTATTACATTCAAGATTGGCACGCGATTCTCATCAAGTAATGGGGCGACATCAACATGCCAACGATCGAGATGTTTATGTTATTCAAAATGTATGTACAGTCAATCTTTTTGAGTTTATTTTCAAAATGAAGACACGGGAACAACTGCACTAAAAAAATATTTGTAGAGTTGAATAACTATGCCACATATAAGCGCAAACACAAGAAATATGACTCTTTAAAACTATTTACAGATGTTAAATATATAAATTCGCAATAAACACCAATATGGCACAAATAAGAAAAGAAAGTAAGCACTAATCCAATCGTAGTTGACAACTCACTGCGTCCGCCTACCTACTCCGCCCACACAAACAGTAACTTATTCTACGCGGTCAGTGTTCCTAAAATAGGATTCTTTTCAAAAGGATTTCCTGTGAAGATCGAAAATAGAAAAAGATTCAAAATAAAAATTCAGAAGAGGGGTAGTTTAAGTTTATTTATAAAGTTTGAACATCAATGTGATAGAGTCATACTCTTGGGAAAACTATTTTACATTACGTGTCGCTGATCCAAGATGGTACGAGTATATCGTATTTAATCCTAGCGCATACAACTCGATTCAGTTAGTTCTCCTTGATCAAGGATTACTGCATGTTTTTCAAGCATCCTCATATCTTATGCCGCAATCATTTAGAAATTATGCAAGTTGTGATCGTCGGCGCCGCGCCGCACCGGTAGGTGCAGATAATTTTCAAATTGATCTCCATTCGCGATGGCGCCCGCGCCGGCTACCTATAAAATGTAATGCGTCAGCCATAGCATGTCACCATCACGCTAGTTTACGTTTTTAATTCTAGTGAACCAAAATATATGTGATGTGTACCGCGCTACTAAAATAAATAAACGCGCACAAGAGTTTCGTTTTCAATCATAGAACATTACTGAATAATCCCTACCTTCCAAACCATCGCTCGCAAAAACTTGTTTTGGACGTGGTGTTGCGGATACCAGCCCGTTAGGCAACAGGTACGATCATAGAATATTATGATATTAGTAGCTAGCTAGGTAGTAGTTACGATACAAAAATAATGCAGCAGGTGAGAAAAGAATGCAATGGAGATGAAAACTGTGAAACGAATGGCGCTAGTCTAAGTAGTACCACGCATCGTCATCAGCTCGAAATCTGCTGTCATTTTATATTTCAAACTAGTATGATCAAATTGGTCTGAGTAATGAGCTTTGATCGGTCGTCTCCTTTTTAAATGTTATATTTCCTTTCAAAATCAAAATGGCATTACGCACAGATTACTATATTAGTAGCTAGCTAGCATTACGGATATTTTCGTCTGCCTTGACATAAAAAGTCCCTGTTTCAAATAAAGGGATTCTTTGGACGTTGGTAACCCTAAGTAGTGATACTGTCAGTGTCATACATAACTAATGTCAAAACTCACAAATCATTAAATCAAATGCCAAGCAAGAGTTAGCTAGCTACTATTATAGTAATCTGTGGCAAGAGTCAAGGTGTGGGGACTGGGGAGCCGCTGATTGATACCGAAAGGCAAACAAAACGAGAAAATTTAAAGAGCATAATAAAAAGTATTTTCACTCTCCGATTCTGACTGAGGAGTGAGGTTCGTGTAGCCGTCTACTACTATAGTGTCGGCGTAAATTGTTCTGTACTGTCCTCGACTGTTCGAGACTGCAATCAATATTATGTGCACGCCTGCATGCTATACTCAATGTATGTATGCTATAACTTACACAGCATAAGCATAACTACCATAGGTGCACCGAGGGGTGGTTAAAGCGCAAGCAAAATGTTGACTCCACGTTTTAAGTTAACTCAGGACGATAACCACGTTTATATAAACGTGCACGCACCATACACAAACATTGGGGATACAGAAATTGACGTAGATGGCGAGAATTTTCTATTTGTGTCCAGTCCGTATTTTCTGCGGCTACGCCTACCAGGCAGAATCGTCGATAATGACAGCGCAAAAGGATCGTACTTATGTGATTCAGGAGACTTCAATTTAACCTTTGACAAGGAGACCACAGGAGAATATTTTGAGAATCTTGATATGATCACAAGTTTACTGGCTCCAGCAGATATCCCTGACATCAATCCAGATTTAGTTGAAATGTTAGAAGAAGATGGAATCTCTCTAGAAAATGGAGACAATGAAGATGAATATGCTAATAAGTTCTCCTATGGATTTGCAAACAAACTAACAACTGAATTTAGCAACATCGGTATTGAATTCCCACAGATCTTTGAATTGAGAGTCCCTGAAACAGTTGCAATAGAAGAGCGTCATAATAAGAGAGTGAATCATGAAAATGATAAATTTACAACAGACCATTACCTGGCTGACTTCTTTGATGACGAACTACTTGAACCATTCCAGACATATACAGCACCTTGGAGTAATCCAACTTTTATTGATGAGATAGAATTTTCTGACGAAGAAGTGAGTGTGCTGAAGGAACTACCGAACAAGCACTATTTGCTAACAAAGAATGAGTACAAGCAAGTACTGTATGGATTGGTTGATATTCTTTATGGATATTGTTATGATAAACGGTCTACTTTGAATGACAGCACCGTGGAGTCAGGGTGGACTATAAATAAACTTTCATCAACCCTAAGTTGGTTCTGCACATTTGATGAAATGAAGCATGTTCTGGTTGCTTCATACAGACGTGCATTAATCTACCCAATATTCAGGAACTTTGATCTCTGCACTAAAGTAAAAAATGATCTGGCATCCCTATTTAAAAAAGGAAAGAAATTTGTTATAAAATGCATGATTGAAATATATCAAATGTTTAATGCCAGTAACGATGCAAGGTACATTCTGAATCAGTTATACATCAAGGATTATTTAATTTTCCTGCAGAAATGTAGGAACGAGGAGTTTGATGAGCTGTTTAATAACATTGCAAATATTGACATAACAAAACATGATTTGGAATTGGACATTGAGGGATTAGAGGCTGCTGCAGAGATGGTAAAACAAGAAGAGGTTGATAGCATAGTGGAGAACGAAGTTGCTGTTAAAATGGCTTCCATGTCATTACTAACTGGGGTACATAAAATCAACCAAATGCTCTTAGATGATGAAAGCAGTGATGAGTCAGATTCTTCCGATAGTTCCTCAGATGATTCTTCGGATGAGCTGGACTCTGACGATGATGCATCCTGACATAACATACTTGGCTGCTTCAGGTCCAGAGAACAGCCAACCAGTCTAGGCTTGTAAATGATTCATGGAACTGTAAAAGATAAGCATTAAATTCAGTGTTACCGTTGGGTAGTGATTATAATGTTTGATGTACACTGAATTGTCTCGAAACTGAATGGAAGTGTTTGACAAGCCAAAGCTAAATTTGCTATTGAGCATAAGCAAAGACAATTTATTTCACTAGTTCAGCGTTTTAGAATTAAGTATTTCACCGTATCTGAATGTAAAATGATTAAGTAGTAGGTAATTGTATAATAAATATTACACATTATGTATCTCACCGTCTCATGTCTTTTATTTATCAAATCCACCAGCCTACAGTAAAAGGCTTAAGGGCCCAGTCACGCCGAAATGGCAGCGGCTGGTGGCGACGCCAACGGCCACAGCGTCGCCTCTGGCGGCCTCGCGTCGCCGCGGGCAGAACCACCCACAAGACGCGCGTGGCGCTCAGCCGCTCGCGTTACCGCGAGCTACCTCGCGACCTTTTTGAGGGATACTGGTCTTTTACGTATGTACGTTTGCCTGGCTCGGCCCTCCAGAATCTGCCTTTTAGGTGTTCACCAATGCAATGTACTCGCCCCTAGGAGTATATGTACCGGTTTCTTTTTCAATGTACCTCTGTACTTTTGAAGAAATTTGCAAAAAAAGGGGGCCGTGCTGAAAACGTTTGGCTGGCACGGCCCTCTTTTTTTGCGTGTAACTTGAAAAACATAAAGCGCATTAAAAAATTTCTTAATCTCAAGAAATGTACTCTGTTGACGCGTTATATGTACCGCAACGGATATTCTGAATTCGTAATAACAAAAAATATATAGATGTAGATAGGGGGCCGTGCTGAAAAATAAATAAATGAGGAAATCTCTAAAGAAGACAAATTACCTTAGCCAAAAACTATTAAAACATAATTGATGGGTGGCAAGTAACTTATGTACCGCATTGGTTTCTCATAAAACTTTCTAAATTTGATAAATAAACCAATGTTAGTTCATTCAGCACGGCCCTCTTCATACGCCTATATCTTTTAAAATATGACATGTTTGCTTACAAAATTCGACTTCCTGAATCATCTAAAGAAGTTCATTCGTTCCAAATAGATTGCAGATAAAGTTTAAAAAATTATTTCATCACACTGAAAGTGCTCGCCGCGTCGCTGCCCGCGCCGCTGTCATTCCGGTGTGACTCGGCCCTTAAATAGAAGTTATAGAAAACAGCAGGTAGGGTCGTATGGTCAACAATGGATCTATTGAAGAGTTCCATTGTCTATCTACGAGGGTCACCATCATATTATCTTTACCAAATTGAAACAGAGTCACAGCAGACTAATTGTCTTCCAAAAAAAAGAATCAGTTTACATTGGAAAAGATATTATTGGAGAAAATACACAAAAAATCTAACTCACGAATTGAAAACCTGCTTTTGAAAGTCCGTTAATAAAAAAATAGAGACTAGACCAATAGGCAATAGACTGCAAATTGCAATAGGCTGTCAATTATTTTCTCACAGACGGGCAAAGACCTTATGAACTATCTCTCATGAGCATTGTTCAGCTTACTTGTTTAAGTTTGGATGGCTATTTTAGATCAAATATGTGTGTAATGTCGCAATCTAGATAGGTACTCGAGCATTTTCATAGTTAGGTACTGTTAGGTACCTACTTAAAAACAAGTGGATCTATCGGCATGAGTACGTTGCAGTTTTCAGTGATCGCCTTTGACCTTTACCGGAAAGGTTCCTTCGTTGTATGGCAGGATCAAGAAGAACGACAGTTTGTATTGTTCTAGACGAGGTTCATTCTGGTTTTAGATCATTTGTGATCATATCTAGCTATACTTATATTGTTACTTACGGGATATCTTGGCCCGCGATCATGGCGCTTGCAACAGCGTCGGAAATATCGGGAGCTCAAAACAATAAATAATCACGGAAGATATCCCGTAAGTGACAATATAAGTTTAGTTTTAAACCGTGAAAGCCTAAAACAATATCTAGCTATGCCTACATGCTCGATTATTTGCAGTTTTCTGGATGCTTACCTAATGTCTATTAGGACGTAGTGACAAGAGGCTTCAAAGAAAATAATTTAGCAAGTTTGTAGTACCTATTATGAGTAGGTAGGTAGGTACCTATCTACCATAGCTCATGATTCAGTGACGGAGCGGCCACCACCCCCTACCCCCTTGGCGACGCCCATGCTCCCGATCGATTGTACCGCGCAGAACCTAGCGCCCAGAGGATTAAAGTTCATAAAACGCCGGTGCATTCTCTGTTATCCGTTGGGTACCCAGCCAACACATAAGCCAGATAGTAGCGAAAATATACCACAATAAGCAGTGTCAAGCTTTATTACTTTTGTATTACAGCTGATGTTATGGCTTTATTTTGAATAAGAGAGTTCTTAAATTAAAATAATGTTGTAAGCTTAATAAATTCTGTATAAAGTTCGCGGTATTTTTTTAAGCTGAATAGTAATCAAGAGTAGAATCTGCTAAACAAGCGATATTCAAATAAAAGTAATTGAAACAGCTATTATCTGCACAGTAGCTGAAGTTTTTGCATTGTCCTGTATAACATATTTAAGCAAAGCAGTTTATCAGCAAAACGCTGAATATTAGACGAAATATTTTCTTTAAGCTGCATAGTGTACGAAATGGTACTAATTTATTCAGATGCTGAATATTTTAGATTTTTTCTTCTTTACACATCTGACTTCTGCATAATTGAAAATAAACTCCTTGTTTTACCTAACTAATAGCGCTATAAGCGTACAAATGTCTTTATGTTCAGCTTAAAACAATATCAGTTACAAATGTGGGTATCTTAAGCAGCAAATAACTGATTAGTTGAAGATATTGTATGTTTCTATACAGATATTTCACAATTTTGTGACAAAACTGATAAATGCTTCATCAACAATATGGCCCTCAGAAAAATAATAACAAAAGCGTAAATGATTCATGGAAAAAAGAAAGAGAACGGGAGGAATAAGAAGAAAGTGTTCACGAGAGTATGTAAAGATAAAAAATAGTATCTATGCAGTAATTTAAAAGGGTTTGACAACTGATACAAATAGGCCCGGGTCAAGTGCAACCACAATACAGTTGAAGAGGGTTCTGTACACGATGATTGTGCATCACCATCAGGATTAATGATTCAAACAAATAGACCGGGTCCAACTTTAGGTGCAGAGACGAGAGTTATATGTGTGACAACTTTGCATCTCAATCACAGACTGTACAATTTGATAATGATTCAAGTTCTACTGATTTGGAAGAAAACTCGGAATTTAATCGATTTAAAATCTTTATTTTGTAAAATACGAGAAGATGTATTAACGCGTGGATCTTGTTGTTTGTAATCCGTATCATCCGTATCCGTATCAGTTCTATTCAACATTTGAGATAATTCTTCCTCAGCTTCTTCAAAAGTTTTGAAATGATTGCGTTTTAATGTACAGTTGTAGGTGTTCCAGTCTGGCTGTGGTAGGATTGCAGGGTTCTTGCAAAGTAGCTCGCCATTTTTTTTTTGGCCAGTATAACTTTCCATTGTTCTCCCAAGAAGCGGGCACTGTTGATAATTCAACCTGGCCTTTTTTACGAGTCGAAACGATTTTGAACATGTTTCTGAAAAAAATATATCATTTTTCTATAACACTTCAAAAATACTACAACACTGTTACAAACAACAACAACACTATTATAAATACTAACTTTATAATAATAAATCTCGATGTTTACGTTTGTATCTTACTTATTGACTACACGAGCGCGACAAGGAAGCTACGATAACGGGGACCTCTCTACTTTAAGTTACAATTTGGAATCGTTGTGGTGGGAAAGGAAGCGCGATACTTTTGGTTGCGACTACCTACAATGTGCTGTATGTTTATGATTATGTATATTTTAGTTGGTAATATAAACAATTGTCAAATTGTCAAACAACTAAATATTACGCAATGCGTCATTCATAGTAGTACTGTAGATAACTTTAAATACCTAATAGTGGGTCCTACCTACATTAGTATAGGTCCCATCAACCTCAAATATTCATGGATTTATTTTCTATAAAAAGAACCCTAAAAAGCTGAATAAGAGTATACTGCATTATGTAATTTAAGACCTCTCTCTGAGAAATGTATAATTATTGTACTTTAAACCAAATAATTTCTGGATATGTAGTCGTATGTGAACTATTATGCAGAAATAAGCAAAATAATCACTGAAATAGACACTTTTATTCAAATTGGCCGTCCGCCATTAACTAACGTTCGACATAACCTCTTTTTATAAAAATCCTCAACATTTATCTTATGAAACACTTTGTTTAGTGAGTAGGAAACATTAGCAGTTATACAAAATTTGATTCTCGTTATTTGCTGGGACGGAAATTTGATAAAAAGTAAAGATAATTTAATTTAAATATTATTTCACATTTGTTTACATTTTAAATTGTAGCTTTATCTTAAGGCGCTCAAAAATGTATATTAATCATATTGATAATTCACAGTAAAGTGCCATGCGTTTATATAATCCACCTTAAACTTACTTAAAATGTATGAAACAATATTTACTTACCAAATTTTTGAAGACGTACAATTTTTTGAACTAAGTAACACAAAATAATTTCGTCACAATGAAAAATACATTTATACTTGCATAATTTCTTTGTAAAACTACTCCTGAGATCGGAATTTTGAATATCAGTTGAATATTTGAACTCACAAATTAACAACTGCATAAAATATGTATAATTTCTGGACTAAAGAAAAATCAGAATTTATGCAGAAGATATTCAGTGTGTTGTACCTTTATTCAGCGGCTATGTGGCTATTAATCAAATGTTATCCAAATTGAAGCAAGATATTTTGTGCCCAAATTGCTTGAATATCATCTGTATAAGCGCTTACACAGAAGTTATACAAATACTTTATCCAGCTTAAAGTAAAAAAAAATGCTTTTACGCAAAATTTATTCAGCTAATCTGTGTTGGCTGGGTAAGCAATCAGACACGACCGGGCATCTAGCACGGGATCAACTGCTTTCGGTCACAGGGATGTCGCACCATCGGTCTCTACCTTCCAAACTCCGGACTACTATTGACTTTGACAATGGAAAAACCAATAAGTGACTGTTTGCGCGAACCGGGCATTGAAGACCGGACCCCATGCTCAGCAGTCACGCTTACAACCACGAGACCAACGGGACAGCTCTGTTATTGAACAGCTTTTTGAGTACATATGTAAAACAGAAGTACCTACCTACCTGTCATCATTAGTAGGTAAGTACCTATTAATATTGGGAGACTGCCCTTCAATTGCTTTCTAAGGATGCGCCCATCAACGAACAGTTGCTAAGAAGTATTTTTTAGGTCCTTCTAGCATTTTAAGGTCTTTTGACTGCTTTTTCTTACCGGACTTTGGCCAAATGTAGGCAAGTTGGTACCTATGTCACATGTGGATAGTATAATAAACTTTTCAAAAAATGAAACAGACTTCAAAAATGTGAAAAATAACTAGGTAAGTATAGCTTCAGAAGTCGGTGACAAAAAAACTAAATCAATCAAACAAAGGTCACCAACTATTTTACACTTTTTAGTGGTCCACAGGCACGTATCCAGGGGCCTAATTCTGCTATTTTAATAAATTCGTCACTCCAACACGATTCCATTCTCATCCTATTGTCATTTTGCTTAAAGTTCGTAATCTGCTAAATTCACAATGGTCGGTCAATGGTCTCGTAATAAAATTGTCGTATTGTCATTATTATAAAACCCTTAGTACAAATGGTTTTCGAAATCTACTACTAAATGCGAACATTTATTCATGCCAGATTTCATGTACGAGATTAATATTCTATGACATTTCTTTCAATGGAGTGTCAGTGGTTGTTCATTGAGAAGTCATAATGGCGCCATTATGATAGTAGAATTAACAAACTTGTCAAAATTTTACAGAACTTGATCATTATGAAATCAATGATCGAATACTCTGACACTATTGTAATAGCAGAATCGAGGCCCTGGGGAGAGGGATAGTTGGGATTTATCCCCCGCCGAAATCTAACTTACCTATAATATACGGGTTCATAACCACTGCGAAGTACATAAATCATAGTACAGTGATTAGAACGATTTTTACACAGTTCACATGGTTTTTTCAATGTTTGTCCCCCCGGAACCAAAAGTCTGGATACGTGCTTGGTGGTTCACATATGCTAACCCCTTCACAGCGTACCTACCGGCGTGATGTTATGTTATAAACTGGTGTAAATGTCACCGTAAAATTGTCAAATACGTTATATTGTAATATCTCTAGCGATATTGTAAAATCTCGAAATATTGTCAAATGAACATGCGGAAGTATCTCTGCCCCCATAATCGGGACTTGGGGCACCCCCCCGTTAGGTAGTTAGGTTCCTTTAAACCCTGCACCCGGAAATAGGGGCCCCGCGAAGCGGGGCTCCGTCGACTACGCTTTTTAGGAGAATATAAAGTGTTTTAAGGTTAGGTTATAATAATCGGTATTTCTCAGGAATGGTACAATATCTTTTCATGAAAGTTGTACCACTGGGCAAGGGGGACCCCTCCTTCCCTCCACACCGCGTGAGTTGACTACCATCGCATGCATTTCACGAAAAATAATGCGTTTTGTTGTAAGCAGTATGTTCATTTGACAATATTTCGAGATTTTACAATATCGCTAGAGATATTACAATATAACGTATTTGACAATTTTACGGTGACATAAACAATAGACAGACATGAGATTCCAGCAATCCCGGTCTAGTTGCTTCCATTTATTGAGGAGTTCCTTTGCCTATCTCCGAAGTTCTTCATCAGATTTTCACCAAATTGAAATGGGACCACTCCGAGAAAGTACTCTTCCAAAAACTACCCAAATCGCTTCAAGTGTGCCTATAAAATTGGAAGAGTTCTCTCTATTCTCCAGGTTCTCATCATTACTTCATCATTAGGTACTTGATGATCATGGTCCGGACCACCTGGGAAGTATAGGCAAGTACCCTTTAAAAAAAAACAAATCGGTCCAGCCATCTTCGAGTCATCGTCATCGTGGAACATACATTAAGATCAAACTTATAACAACCCGTCGTTTTTGCGTCAGGGGTTAAAAAAGGTTCCGACGAATTGAGAACCTCCTCCTTTTTTAAGTCGGTTAAAAAAAAACATGTTTACATGCATGTCACAAAAACACAATATGATATAAAAGAAATAAATAAAAAAACTTAAATATAAACAAAAAATGTATCTGACCGCTGCGCCAAATAGCCAAACAGTAGGGCAAACTGAAGAGCAGTAGGCAGATAAGCTCTCATCAACATAAATGCGTCACGTGCTCGTCATCGTCATAAACATTACCTACTGTAAACACCTGTTGTGGAAACCCAAGAGCCCAGCTACACCTTATCACATATACGAGGCGTCTTAGCAAAAGTTGTTCAATCTGATGAACACTCTCTGTTGACTTATAAAAATTGAAGATCTGGGTCACCTGTTGTGGAACTCCAAGAGCCCAGCTTACACCCTAACACATATAGGAATTATGTCTTACCAAAGTGGTTTGGTCTGATGGGCATTTCCTGTTGACTTATAAAAAATCGAAGATCAAAACATCTGATGTGAAAATTATTGCAAAGCTATCACTAATTTCACTGTATAATTATAAAAAAAAAACATAAGCTGGTGACCTCCACGCGGTGAAGGCGGTAACAGTTTAGGACTGATTTTCGATGACGATGGTATATCATTGAAGATTTGACTCTACTGGCCAAAACTCCCATTTACTATTTTATTTAATAGAATAAATATGTCTTCGGACTTATGTTATTTGAGTGTTTAATTTCCTTTTCCATTTATCTTCGTGACGGTAGCCTACCGGTAACGCAGGGGAGCAGTCACCTAGATTTTAATTGATCAGGTATCTTCACAACAAAACTATAACCATGCATAAAAAGAGGGCAAATCTTTCCCAATGTTCCAAAGGAGCTAAAAGATTGAGGATCATAAGATCCCAAGAATCTACCGAAGAACGTCAGGAGAGATTTGATGCGGTTCGAGAACATCAAGCTGCAACTTGCTCCGTGGAAACCTCTTCGAATCGCGAAGCACGCCTGCGTTCTCAGCGTATTTACGCATCTACATCCAGGTCTCTAGACACCAGTGAAGAATAGATGCGTGATTGACCACTGATCGTGAACGTCATGCATTGTCTCGCGAGTCGGAGACGTTCACGGATAGAGAATTGCGCTTGAGTTCTCAGCATATCCACGCATCTGCTTCTAGGTCTCTGTTGACAAGTGCGGAACGTGATGTGCGAATGTCCGCTGTGATCGTGAGCGACATGCATTGTCTCGCGAATCGGAAACGTTTTCCGATACAGAGTCACGCGAGTTCTCAGCGTAGGTATTCGCACATCTACTAACAGGTCTTTTGAAACGAGTGATGAACGTGATGCGCGACTAACTGCTGCTCGAGATTATCATACATTGTCCCGAACACGCACGCAACACAATATTCATAATCAGTTAGAAAGTGAGAGAAAAAGAATTGCTAGAGTACGGCATGAAGAGACAGACGAAGAGCGCGAAGACTTAGATTTTCTCTGAACAGACTGTCGCGATGTTGATATGATCTGAGAATCGGATGTGTCTCAAGATTTAGCCGTAGGGAATGGCGACCTTCCTTTGGTTGATAAGGAACGGAGCGCATTTATGTACGTTTGCCTGGCTCGGCCCCCCGGAATCTGCCTTTTAGGTGTTCACCAATGCAATGTACTCGCCTCTAGGAGTATATGTACCGGTTTCTTTTTCAATGTACCTCTGTACTTTTGAAGAAATTTGCAAAATAAGGGGGCCGTGCTGAAAACGTTTGGCTGGCACGGCCCTCTTTTTTTGCGTGTATCTTGAAAAACATAAAGCGCATTAAAAAGTTTCTTAATCTCAAGAAATGTACTCTGTTGACGCGTTATATGTACCGCAACGGATATTCTGAATTCGTAATAACAAAAAATATATAGATGTAGATAGGGGGCCGTGCTGAAAAATAAATAAATGAGGAAATCTCTAAAGAAGACAAATTACCTTAGCCAAAAACTATTAAAACATAATTGATGGGTGGCAAGTAACATATGTACCGCATTGGTTTCTCATAAAACTTGCTAAATTTGATAAATAAAGCAATGTTAGTTTATTCAGCACGGCCCTCTTCATACGCCTATATCTTTTAAAATATGACATGTTTGCTTACAAAATTCGACTTCCTGAATCATCTAAAGAAGTTCATTCGTTCCAAATAAATTGCGATACTGCTGTATTAGTACTATAGAAGATAAATTGGATCAAAAATATCATACATTACAACGAATGGGGTGACTATGATTCCAAATATTAGGTACAAATATTATACTAAGTAGATTCGAATGCAGTAATTATGTATGTGTCGTAGTCAATTCGTTTAACACGCCATATTACATAATGGCGCGCCGCATTGTAAAACGTTGCCGTTATGTAATGCTGCGTCGTCACGTTCAGCCCGATTGTAGTGGCGTTACGTTCGACAAAGCGGCATCCAACGTTTAGCCGTATTGTAAAACGACCGAATAAAATACTGAAAATTCCGAAAATAAGGCGTAGTAGACGTAACCCCGCTACGCAACGCTCCTATTTCTGTCTGCAGGGTTTAAAGTAACCTAACATAACCTAAAGTCGGGTGCCCTAGGTACCGAGCTCGCTTCGCTCGCTTTCAAAGCGGCTCGTATCGACGATGCGCCCGTTTACGCCGCTTTGACGAACGCTTAGTGCTCATTCAATGCGGCGTACTTCAGCGTATTTCAGCCGAAATGTAATACGGCTGAACGTGACGACGCCGCATGCAAAGCACGCGGTTACGCAACGTCGCCGTTATGTAAACGGCGACGTTTTACATTCCGGCGCGCTATTATGTAATACGGCGTGTTCTACGACTTGGCTGCGACATATGTACCACCCTTCAGTACTGCTATAATGCTGACTCTGTTACAAACGGCGTGTGCAGACGTCAATAAAGAAGACCGCAGAAAGGTTGTGGAGGAAACAAAGAAAACAATTTTAAAGGATTTTGAACGAGATCTGGTTAGGGGTATAATTG
Source organism: Xestia ashworthii (assembly GCA_950022955.1). Lineage (NCBI taxonomy): Eukaryota > Metazoa > Arthropoda > Insecta > Lepidoptera > Noctuidae > Xestia > Xestia ashworthii. The sequence continues at coordinate 10,084,143 of OX465570.1, read as the reverse complement.
AAAATGAATTAATAATATCTGTGGGTGCCCGGCATTGTTGAAGATGACAATACTAGTTACAGTTCTGATAGTTCGTCTGAATAAATGCTATTTTATTGTAAAATTATGTACTTTTCTTGAGGAGCTCATGGCTAAATAATAACAGCCGCTCGGGCCGATCTTTAGGTTAAGCCGTGCTTGCCTAGGTTAGTCTGTGGATGGGTGACCACCCTTACATACAGAGTTTCTTCCGTGCCTCTGAAAGCACGTTAAGCTGTTGGACCCGGCTGTCATTTGTCCATCTTTGGAAGTCGTTACAGGTAGTCAGTGGCCCAAAAAGTCTGACAACCAGTCTTACCAAGTGGTATCGTATTACCCAGTATTAACTGGGTTGTGGAGGTCAGATAGGCAGTCGCTCCATGTAAAATACTGTTATTCAGCTGCATCCGGTTAGACTGGAAGCCGACCCCAACATAGTTGGGAAATGGCTAGGCAGATGATGATGTACTTTTCAACCGACTTCTAAAAAGAGGAGGTTTTTTTTTGTGTTTGTTACCTCAGAACTTTCGACTGGGTGAACCGATTTTGATGATTCTTTTTTTATTTGAAAGCTGGTGCTTCCCGTTGGGTCCCATTTTAATTTGTTGAAGATCTGATGCTGATCTTCGGAGATATACAATGGAACTCTTCAAAAATAGACGGCAAATCTGCAGTGATTGCTGCATCCGCTTGTAGGTTCATTGTTTATACTACATCATGACGTAACATCACGCCTGTATGCTCTGGGGGGGTACGCAGATGTGTACAATTTACCCAGATTTCGACAATGTTTGTTACCACAGAACTTTCTACTGGGTGAACCGATTTTGATGATTCTTCTTTTATTTGAAAGCTGGTGCTTTCCGTGTGGTTCCATGTCAATTTGGTTAAGATCTTACGCCGATCTTCGCAGATATAAATGGAACTCTTCAAAAATACACGGCAAAGCTGCAGTAATTGCTGCAATCGCTTGGTTGTTTATTGTTTATACAAGATCATGACGTAACATCACACCTGTATGCTCTGAGGGAGTACGCAGAAGTATACAATACACCCAGATTTCGACAGTTAGACGTGTAAAGTTCCATTCAATGGGATCCCGGAGAAATAGAGATAACTCCTTAACTTTATAGGCACACCAGGAGCGGTTTGGGTAGTTTTAGGCAGAGTACTTTCTCGGAGTGATCCCATTTCGATTTGATAAAGATCTGGTGACTTCGGAAGATAGGCAACTGAACTCCTTAATAAATGATAGCAAATTTACTGGGATCGCTAAAGACTCACGTCTGTCTATTGTTTACACCAGTTCATAACAAAAAATCACACCGATACGCTGTGAAAGGGTAAGCACATGTGAACCACTAAAAAGTGAAAAATAAAAACTTTTTTGCAAAAAATATAACCGACTTCACACAAAAAAGTGAAAAATAACTTTAGCTTCAGAAGTCGGTGACAAAAAAACTTAAAAAACTAAATCAATCAAACAAAGGTCACCGACTTCTGAAGCTAAAGTTATTTTTCACTTTTTTGTGTGAAGTCGGTTATATTTTTTGCAAAAAAGTTTTTATCTTCTTACTTCTCTTTCTATGTTTTATTAAACCTTTCAAGCTGTATAGCCTTACTCTTTGAAATATTAAGTATAGATTTACTCAATATAGCAGCAGTTCTTTAATCCTTTTTTTTTCACGTAGAGTCATGGTCACCCCTTTCGTTGTAATGTATGATATTTTTGATCCAATTTATCTTCTATAGTACTAATACAGCAGTATCGCAATTTATTTGGAACGAATGAACTTCTTTAGATGATTCAGGAAGTCGAATTTTGAAAGCAAACATGTCATATTTTAAAAGATATAGGCGTATGAAGAGGGCCGTGCTGAATAAACTAACATTGCTTTATTTATCAAATTTAGCAAGTTTTATGAGAAACCAATGCGGTACATATGTTACTTGCCACCCATCAATTATGTTTTAATAGTTTTTGGCTAAGGTAATTTGTCTTCTTTAGAGATTTCCTCATTTATTTATTTTTCAGCACGGCCCCCTATCTACATCTATATATTTTTTGTTATTACGAATTCAGAATATCCGTTGCGGTACATATAACGCGTCAACAGAGTACATTTCTTGAGATTAAGAAACTTTTTAATGCGCTTTATGTTTTTCAAGATACACGCAAAAAAAGAGGGCCGTGCCAGCCAAACGTTTTCAGCACGGCCCCCTTATTTTGCAAATTTCTTCAAAAGTACAGAGGTACATTGAAAAAGAAACCGGTACATATACTCCTAGAGGCGAGTACATTACATTGGTGAACACCTAAAAGGCAGATTCTGGGGGGCCGAGCCAGGCAAACGTACATGCGCATTTACGTATACTTACTCCTATGATTGAATACGCCACAAATATTCCGCCATCTGAGGTATGGTTTAAAATTGAACTTTTTGTGAAGCTGTTTTAAATGGCAAAGAGGCAAGGAGGCAAAGAAACAAACGGTATGTGTTGCTCGTGGGAAAGATCAGTTACATTACCGTCCCCGGGCTCTTTGAATTCGACATCAGACGTTTCAGATCTTCGATGACGACCCCGTTGTCGCTGGCATAAGCAACAGGATCCGCGTACGAAGTCGCGGGCAGAAGCCAGTGATTAAAATGTATATTATATATTGCTATGTTATTAATATAGCTATGTTATGTTTGTTTAAGCAAGTTGTGTATCCACACAGCATTCGCAAATTCTTACCCGCGAGAGTCCGGAGTGGTCGTGTTCACATTGTCCCACTGCTGGGCAGAGGCCTCTTCTCAACAGAGAAGGGACGAGCGTTGATCACCACGCTTGCTCAATACGGGTTAGCGATTTCACACTTATAAGTATTAGGTAATTATAAGTCCAGGTTTCCTCAAGATGTTTTCCTTCACCGATGTCTGTGATGTCCAAGATAAACTATTAGATTTAATACGTATTAAAATAATCTGCCACACGAAAATCATGAATGCATGACATACGATGCCTACGTAGTAGGTAGATATCTGTGGTAGTAGGTACCACGGTTACTTACCATCCAGTGTTTTCCGGACACGTCCGCTTTTTGATGGTCCGTGGACTTCGACATTACTTATGGGTTTTTTTGTCACCGTCAGGATGGCTGGTTGTCTGCATCAGTCCGCGTCATGGTGGTGACCAAAAATTGCTACCTATTTGCTACCCATTGCTACCTATAGTCAATTAATTGCTACCTAACTTGGAAAAGAATTAAAGAGACTTTAAAATGACCAGCCATTCTGATGTCAGGATGGCTGGTCAACTCTCCGTGTGAGTAAACTATTCAAATTCATGTTATTATTTTAACTTGAGTAATTGCTACCTGATTGCTACCCTCACGTATTTCAATGTCCACCTTGTAGCTTTAACAAGTAAAAAGTTATGATCGTTTGAAACTTTTACAGGGACTGGATTTAGGTTATTGAATAAAATAATATTTTAAACTATTACAAAAACGTCCGTTTTCATTGAAAAACACTGACCCAATATAGTAATTAACTAGTTGACCCGCGCAATTTCGTCTGCGTCACATAAGAGAGAAAAAGCTTACAAAAGGAATAATTTTTTCCCGTTTTTGCAACATTTTTCATTTATGCTTCGCTCCCATTGGTCGTAGCGTAGTATATTTTTGTGTTGGTTAGACCATTTATCGAGAAAGTTTATAGGTCATATAAAATCACGCTACGACCAATGGGAGTGGAGCATAAATGAAAAATGTTGCAAAAACGGGAAAAAATTATTCCTTTTGTAAACTTTTTCTCTCTTATGTGTCGCAGACGAAATTGCGTGGGTCAACTAGTTAATTACTATATTGGGTCAGTGTTTTTCAATGAAAACGGACGTTTTTGTAATAGTTTAAAATATTATTTTATTCAATAACCTAAATCCAGTCCCTGTAAAAGTTTCAAACGATCATAACTTTTTACTTGTTAAAGCTACAAGGTGGACATTGAAATACGTGAGGGTAGCTGCAATCAGGTAGCAATTACTCAAGTTAAAATAATAACATGAATTTGAATAGTTTACTCACACGGAGAGTTGACCAGCCATCCTGACATCAGAATGGCTGGTCATTTTAAAGTCTCTTTAATTCTTTTCCAAGTTAGGTAGCAATTAATTGACTATAGGTAGCAATGGGTAGCAAATAGGTAGCAATTTTTGGTCACCACCATGACGCGGACTGATGCAGACAACCAGCCATCCTGACGGTGACGTTTTTTTTTGACGGAAAGCTTTCCCATTTCTACAAAAACATGTCAGAAGCTTGGCAGAAAAATATAAATGTGTTATGTCTTATGTTTATTTTTATTGTACTCTATCACACATAATGCTATGGCTATCCTATTTGACCCAAAGGTTGACTGGTAAAGAATTCCCTGTGGCATTATGTACGCCTATGTATCACTCTTGTACATGAAGTTTAAATAAATAAAATAGTACATTGTGATACAAGGGGCTAAAATGACCCATTATAGACGAGGTAGTTTTTACTACCGAGCTTTAGCGAGGTAGTAAATAGGAACCGAGTTATAATGGGATTTTAGCGCCGTGTGTTACACCGTACTTTTCACTACGATTGCGAGAAAATAAAATAACCATATTTAATATGATAGTTTATTTTATTAAAAATGAAATGTACAATTTGTACTGTTGTTCTAATTAGATGTTTTTTCCCGGCAACATTATCTCGTGTGCGTACTCCCAGCGGAAAAGTGTCGAATTTCTTAATTTCTGCTATGCAGATAATTAGTGTATAATATGGTGTAAATGTGTATGGTAAACTTAAATTTGTGTATCCAACTATTCGGGAGATATTCAACAAAAACTGTTTCCGCTGGGAGTACGTACTCCTAGCGGAACTTTTTTTTTCCAATGGACGGACAAGAAAAAAATTACATACAATAATTAGTGTGCAACGAGGAGTAAATGTGTATGCATAAATGAAATTTGTGTGCCATAAAACTGCGAAGTTTTTCAAGTTTCCGCTGCGGGAACGTTTGTCGATTTGCTGAAAAACATATAAAACGGCTTTGCACACAGTTGTAATTTTTCACACACGTTGATTTGAATTTGTGTATAATGTTTGTTGAAGCTGAATTTGAAAACATCATACCGTTCAGTAGATATAAACGTAAAAGTAAATTAAGGTTATTTGATCATAGAACCTAAAATAGGAATACTAAAGTTTAACTTGTAACGTTTACTTGTTTCTTGTAAGCGTTTACAATGTCTTGCCAAGTTCCACTTATGTAATCTTAGTAATTAATGAGCAATGGCAGCATTTCTACCACGGGACCACTGCATTGTTTGACATCCGATTGTAGGACTTTTTAATAGAAAATCAAAATAAAACACATTCCAATATTCTGTGTATCAATACAACTCCTCCCATGTCAAATTTCAGTTCATTTCACAAGGTAATTAAAGAGATATAATATAAATACCAGAACAACCTCAGTTTACGGATAAAACGACCAAAATTGAATGGTTACTAAAAAGCGACCCTGCAGTATAAAGAGGTAACGTTCTTAAATTTCCAGTGTTGTTCCATTGTTGAAATTGGTACAGGTGGGCACACAATTTTTAAACAATTCACTAATAACTTTAGTGATAAAAATAGTAGGTCACTTGTTTTCTCTTAAACTTAATAATTTAGTATTATCTTAATACTAAGTTATTAAGTTTATAAGATAGTATGTTACCGGAAGAGACCCGGCGGGGGTCAACCAGCGACAGAGGTGTCGACTCCGACGCACCTACGGAGGATGAGTGGCTCCCGCCCGCCCCGCGCACCGGAACTAGCCAGCTGCGTTGCGGACGGAGAGCCGTTGTGTGTACAGGCGGTAATTACTGTGTAAACACCGCCCGTGATTGCGTGGTTCGCGAGCCCGCTCGCGTCCACACGTGTGTCTACATGAATGTGTAGTGATGCATGTGTGGTTGTAGTTACGCGCCCTGCCTAAGTTCACTTAGCACAGGTCGCGCAGCTAGGGTGTGTGTTATCAATCAATCAATAATTTTATTATCAGGCATCTTAAGGCCCATAGATAAAATACACAAAATAACAACATAAAAAATATACTAACACTTAAAAAAAAATCTAACTTATAAGCTATGAACTATGACACACGAAGTGGCGGCGTCGTGTTACGCTGTGCGGTGTCATGTAGACTGCCGCGAAAACGTCGGTAGACCACTCCCTTCGGCCAAAACTCTTCCTTGAGAAACATGTCGAGATATTGTTTATTATTTACAAAAAATTATAGCGTGGTTTTAATATACTTAATGAATAATTTTCTCGCAAATGTGTTGAAAAACGTTGTATGCAGGCAGAAATTGGTATTTACAAACTCGACGTGACTATGGTAAGCCTGCGACTTCGTCTCAGGCTTACATTCGTCTACTCGTTTGTAAAAACCAACTTACCGCACTAGTATCATAAATAACTATTACGGATTCGTATAGAGGAGGCTCAGAAAAGTAAAAACCATTGTTTAAAGTTGCCCCCTTTGCCACCCTTCTCCGGGCCATTAGGCGGATCTCGGAAGTTAAGAGACTTGGATTTTTTTTTCAGATTCGTACTAAGGGGCCCCGAATCAGTAGAAATCGAAAACGGTTAGAGATAGCCATTGGGTGTTTGAACAACATTATAGTTATATTAATAGTAAGCGTCGAAACCTGTCCGGTGGTGGTTCCCGTAGCGTAGGAATAAGGTCACAACAGCTTTCCAGTAGGTCCTGAGTGGAGCGAAGAGGGGAGGTGGTGAGCGAAGCGAGCTGGCGACCTCCGTAGCGCAACGAAGGTTGAGTAGGTAAAGCGTAACTCAGGGGCAACGACGAGCAAACTAGTCAGTAATTAGGTGCAATTAAGGTAATTGGGTGTACGTTATAAGTAATAGGGCAGACGATAACAAAAAAATCTAAGTAGCCCGTCAGTTAGTTTAACAAAAAATATTTGACCAGCATTTTTTCTTTTGTTACGTGAATCAAAATTGACGAAGATACGACGCTTTTCAAATTCTCAAAACGTCACGCTTATGTATAATATATTAGGGCCTACTGACGTCATGAACCCCCACCTCCAAGTTTTGATGCGTTTTATCTTTGTCAATATTCATTGATTAACAAAAACAAAACATTCGGGCCCATTATTATTATTATGTTTTTTTCATACTTCGTTAATATTATTGTTTTTTTTTATTTCAATGAGTTATTTTCAAATAAATATTTGTAAGTGTATATATTTAATGCAGTTTTATTCTCTACTAAACTATTGTCTTCGCACCTGTACAAACAATTAAACACAATTGGGATATTATACTGGAAATTTAAGAACGTTACCTCTTTATACTGCAGGGCCGCTTTTTAGTAACCATTCAATTTTGGTCGGTTTATCCGTGAACTGAGGTTGTTCTGGTATTTATATTATATCTCTTTAATTACCTTGTGAAATGAGCTGAAATTTGACATAGGAGGAATTGTATTGATACACAGAATATTGGAATGTGTTTTATTTTGATTTTTTATTAAAAAGTCCTACAATCGGATGTCAAACAATGCAGTGGTCCCGTGGTAGAAATGCTGCCATTGCTCATTAATTACTAAGATTACATAAGTGAAACTTGGCAAGACATTGTAAACGCTTACAAGATACAAGTAAACGTTACAAGTTAAACTCTAGTATTCCTATTTTAGGTTCTATGACCAAATAACCTTAATTTACTTTCACGTTTATATCTACTGAACGGTATGTTTTTTTCAAATTCAGCTTCAACAAACATTATACACAAATTCAAATCAACGTGTGTGAAAAATTACAACTGTGTGCAAAGCCGTTTTATATGTTTTTCAGCAAATCGACAAACGTTCCCGCAGCGGAAACTTGAACAACTTCGCAGTTTTATGGCACACAAATTTCATTTATGCATACACATTTACTCCTCGTTGCACACTAATTATTGTATGTAATTTTTTTCTTGTCCGTCCATTGGAAAAAAAAAGTTCCGCTAGGAGTACGTACTCCCAGCGGAAACAGTTTTTGTTGAATATCTCCCGAATAGTTGGATACACAAATTTAAGTTTACCATACACATTTACACCATATCATACACTAATTATCTGCATAGCAGAAATTAAGAAATTCGACACTTTTCCGCTGGGAGTACGCACACCATTATCTCAGTTCTCTGTGAAGACGAATATAATATTGTGTCGCCTGTGGGGTAAACGTAGGAAATAAAAAGGAATCCTACTTATAATTCAAATAAATAATACAGAAAATATCTTAAAATTTCGCGCCAATGCCTTTTTTTATTTCTTCTGTAGCTGGGAATGCAACGCACACATCCTGCCAAAGAGTTCGGCGTTCGGCGCGTTTGGTTCCATTTTTGAAATAAATTATACTGCCTTCACCTTCAGAGAAATTCTTACTTGTAGTAGTACGTAGGTACGCTAGACTATATCGCACAAGTGTTTAGAGGTAGACAGAGAACGAAAAAAACCGATCCCTGCTACCTCGCCTCGCCGCTAGCTTACTCATTCTTGTTCGTGCGCGCACGGCGTTCGCACAGGTGATAACAAGTTTTTTTAAATTGTTTTCTTCCCCGTTCGAGCAACGAAATATGCCCAAACGTGGTCGTGAAGAAACCAAGGAAGATAAGTGGACCAGGAAAATGAAGAAATATGAAGAGAAGCTGGAGAGAAAGCGGAAAAAAAGACGGGTTATATATTCCGATGATGAGGACGATGCTGTACACTCTCAAGGTGAATTTTGTGTATCTAATGACCTACTTTTAAGTATCCGTTGTATTCTTCGGATACTCTCGATGCATTCATCGAGTCTTTGCACTATAATAATGTGTAATATCTAGCTGTGTTTCGTTGCATTCAACGACAACGCACATCAAGGTCCCCTTGTATTCTTGGGTAATGCAAAACGGTATATTTGTTGTTCGTTGTATTCTTCGAATAACCGTTCTATCGGAAAATATTTAAAAAATCACATTAGCAGCACTCCGTTTGCTATCTACCTACAAAAAAAAAAAAAAAAAACTTTTCCTTAAGCGGGTATTTTTTATCTGCTATTTCAGAACATATCAATCCATCGGGTGACTGTTCTCTTCATATGAATCTGGAAGAAGGGCTTGAAAGGGTATCACCGGTACAGGATATAGTGGATATGTCAAGCTCCGAGGCCGGGCCAAGTACAGAAGGCCAGCAGCAGGTTGGTCTTACGGTGGCGCAGGAGACTACCGACGAAGACAATTTTGACCCTGATTTGCTTCAGGCCCTCGGCGAATCAGAAGCTGAGGTTGTGGAATATGGTGAGGATATTCAAGCTGAATTAGCTTCTAGATTTCAAAAAATTTTACTAAGCGGCCTTCAAAAGGAAACAAAAGATGAGATTTTAAAAAGAAACCTTTACCCTAAAAACTTATCGTTTGCCAAGGGTCCTTCTCTAAACCCGGAGATTGCTGCTATGCTCGTCGATACTTGCAAACTTAGAGACCAACGTTTGCTTACGAAGCAAGATCAGCTGGGTAAAGCACTTTCAATCTTAGGTAAGGCAATGACAAACCTAATGAAAAAGAACTCTGATATTACGGATGTCATCCGTACGCTAAATGATGCGGGCAGAATTCTAGCCGATTCTCATTACGCAGAAACAGATACTCGTCGATCCGTGATCATCCCGTTATTAGATAAATCCCTGATGGACCCTTTCAAAGATAAAAAAAGGGATAGTCTACTTTTTGGAGAAAATTTAGCCGATCTAGTAAAAAATTCGAGAGGCATAAAGAAAACTAGTCAGCTGATTCAACCCGCCGTTTCATCTAGTGGGAATTTAAACGGAAGAGGCCCATCGTTTCGCGGTGCGAGAACTCAGCGCGGTACCGGCAACCAAACGTTCAACCGAGCCGGTGGGCCCAGACAGATGACGTCCTACCCGCACCACTCAAGTCAGCAGCGGCGCGCACAAGCCGCGCCGCGAGCGCCGCCGCCGGCCCGCCGCCACCCGCCGCCAGCGCGGCGCCAGCCGGCCGGCTACGCGCGGCGGTACCCGGCAACTCATCGGAGATCGTAGACTCACCACCGCAGGTACACGCAGGCCGTCTAAAGTACTTCTTGAACGAATGGACAGCTATCACGAATGATAAATTTATTCTAGATACTGTTTCTGGCTATAAAATACCTTTTATAAAAATACCTAACCAAAACCTAGAATATTATCCACAACGTAGGTATTCTAAGTTTGAAATGACAGCGATAAAATCTGAGCTAGATCATCTTTTTGATATTCAGGCTATTGGAAGGTGTAATCCAACCGCAGGACAATTTATTTCAGATGTTTTTTTAATTCCCAAAGCCGACGGTAGTAATCGGTTTATATTAAATTTAAAAAATTTAAATAAGTATGTTCAAACTGATCATTTTAAGATGGAGGACATCAGAACCGCTACTAAACTCGTTACTCAAGGATCTCACATGATAAATATTGATTTAAAGGAAGCCTATTTTTTGATTCCGATTCATAATGATTTTACAAAATATTTGCGTTTTTATTTTCAAGGTTTTTTGTATGAATTTAAGGCCCTTCCATTTGGCTTGTGCTCAGCCCCTTACGTTTTTACAAAACTATTAAAACCGGTTATAGCCCATCTAAGATCTCAGGGGCTAGTTTCAGTAAGGTATCTGGATGATATACTTTGTATAGCGCAGTCAGCAATCGGTTGCCTAGAAAACGCGGAAGCGACTATTAGTTGCTTAACACGTTTAGGGTTTGTAATCAATGATAAAAAGAGTATTTTAATACCAAAAACTTCTTGCAAGTTTCTAGGCTTCATAATTGATACGAAAACAATGACCTTGCAACTCCCAGATTCAAAAAGACAAAGGATTTTAAAAGAAACTAATAGGATAATACATTTAAAAAAAATTAAGATAAGAGCCTTTGCGCGGTATTTAGGATCCCTCACTGCAGCATGCCCAGCTATTCCGTATGGCTGGTTGTACACAAAATCATTGGAAAGGGCAAAGTATCTGGCCCTACTAAAAAATAATGACAATTATGAAGCACTGATGGATGTCCCAGTTACCCTTCGTGAGGATCTTATTTGGTGGAAAGATAATATTTCTATAGTGGTTAATCCTATCCGGCAACATGTGTATGATTGTGAACTTTTTACGGATGCTTCAATCACTGGTTGGGGTGTGTCCTGTGGCTCTGAACGAGTTGGGGGGCATTGGTCTACCACGGAGCGATCCAATCATATTAACTACCTCGAGTTGATGGCGGTTTACTTCGGTCTTAAAATAGTGGCTAAAGATAAAAAAGACTGTGATATTCTTATAAGGGTGGACAACACAACCGCTATTTCTTATGTAAATAGAATGGGTGGGGTCCAATATCCACATCTTAACAAGGTAGCTAACATGATTTGGAAATGGTGTGAGGAAAGAAGAATATTTGTTTTCGCGTCATATATACCTTCCGCTGAAAATACAGAAGCTGACGCGGAATCGAGGAAACTTAATATTGATACCGAGTGGGAGTTAGGATCAAATGAATTTAAAGAAATTATAAATAGATTTCATAAACCAAATATAGATTTATTCGCGTCACGTATCAACGCAAAATGTTCTTTATATATTTCATGGAAAAAAGACCCTTTTGCCCATAGCATTGATGCTTTTACAATAAATTGGTCCCAATTTTATTTTTATGCATTCCCACCATTTGCCTTAGTTTTAAAAACCCTAAATAAAATTGTATCTGATCAAGCCACGGGTATTGTTGTGGTACCATTCTGGACGTCCCAACCATGGTACCCTCTCTTCAGGTCACTATGCGTTGAAGAGATATTGATACTTCCTCCAAGTAAATATCTTCTTTTTTCTCCTTTCAGATCATTACACCCGTTGCATCATCAGCTTTCCTTGGCAGTGTGTGTGTTATCAGGGAAGCCTTCCGTAGACAATCTGTCCCGGAATCGGCATTAGACGTGATGCTCTCTTCTATTTCTCTAAATACTAGATCACAATATAATGGTAGTCTCAAACAATGGTGGGAGTTTTGTTTAGTTAATAATAACGATTTGTATGACGTTAATGTATCATCTCTTTTGGAATTTCTCACAATTTGTTTCAAAAAAGGTTCATCATATGGTACTTTAAATAATCATAGATCTGCTATTTCTTTAATATCCTTAAACAAAGTAGGTGAAAATATAAGCGTCAAGCGGTTCTTCAAAGGCATTTTTAAATTGAAGCCAACTTTCCCTCGTTACGATGTTACTTGGAATCCGAGTATAGTTTTAGATTATTTAGAGAAACTTCAGAATGATACAATTAATTTAGAAACTTTGACAAAAAAATTAGTTATGCTACTCGCATTATCAACCGGCCAGAGGATGCAAACATTATCCTTGATTCTGATTTCAAATATTAAATGCTTTAATGATCGAATCGTCATATCGATAACAGATTTGATTAAAACTTCCGGGGTTGGCAGAATGCAACCTTCTTTAAATTTACCTTATTTTCATCTAAGACCAGGTATTTGTCCCGCTTCTGTCTTGCAGAAATATTTATTCATAACGTCTTCTATCAGATCGGAAACAGAAGATCGTCTCATCTTAACCTTTAAAAAACCCAACAAACCTGCGTCTTCACAATCTATCGGACGCTGGATTAAACAAACGCTAACTGATAGCGGTATCGACACTTCTGTTTTTGGAGCTCATAGTACGAGGCATGCCTCTACTTCAGCTGCTTCTCGATCTGGACTTAGTATTGACGTCATAAGGAAGTCAGCTGGTTGGTCTGCACAATCAGCTGTTTTTGCAAATTTTTATAATAGGCCGATTGTTGAGTCAACCAATTTATTGAGTTCGTTAATCTGATTATTAACAATATTAAAACGAATTCTAGTGATCTAAATTTAGGGAAATAACTTATTTACATAGAAGGTATTAAAGTTCCTAATAAGAAATAAGTTTGGTTTTGTACTATAAAGGAAAGTCAATTATTTTTTATTTTTAGTTATTGCTTTGGTCTTCTGTAATTATTTAAAAGAAAATAATGTACTCAAGCAAGCTTTCACTATGTCTGTTTACAATAAAGTTATTATTTATTTCATGTTTCTTTTGTCTCATATATTTGTTTTTTCGTAAAAATTTAATTAATGCAACATTGATCATGTTCTCTAAACATCTACAAGTAAGAATTTCTCTGAAGGTGAAGGCAGTATAATTGAATGATCAAGCGAGCTTACCTGAAGTGAAGCTCGATCTTGATTATACTGCCTTCACCGAAGAGAAAGGTCCCTCCCTACCCTGACAACTCCCCAGGAAGATCAACGTTGCTGTTACTCTGCTCTGAAGATAATGAGTAAGCTAGCGGCGAGGCGAGGTAGCAGGGATCGGTTTTTTTCGTTCTCTGTCTACCTCTAAACACTTGTGCGATATAGTCTAGCGTACCTACGTACTACTACAAGTAAGAATTTCTCTTCGGTGAAGGCAGTATAATCAAGATCGAGCTTCACTTCAGGTAAGCTCGCTTGATCATTCAAATGTTTTTTTTTTTTTATGGAACAGTAATAAGTCAATTCTTTAGGAATTATGAGTAAAGACTTTGCGTTTTCGAACACCGACGACGAAATTTAACAAAAAAAAGCTTATTTTCCCTAGGGCTATAATGAGCAATTTTACGGCCCCTCTGGTACGCTAATAAGACGGTCTTTTCGAGCAAGAGGAGTGAAAACTGTATTTTAACTTGTTTCAGAAATTACTGAGAATGTATACAGAAACCCGAAAATAATAGAATACTTATTGGAATGCTCCAAAATGGTGTCAAACGAGAGCTTAAGGCCGCGAGATGAAAACTCGGAAGAATTTATCTCTGGCACCTTTAGACAACTGGAGGTCGACTGATTAAGGCCGAATATGTGCCAAACAAAGCAAAGGTGTGGTTAAATAAGGTAATGGTTTTGTCAGTTTTTAGTTTTATTTTACCCGACTTCAAAAAAAGAGGTTCTCAATTTAGTTGTAGGTATTTTTTTTTCTGTCATTTACCTATGAACCGATTTTAATAGTTTTCGGTTTATTTTTGCAAAAAGTTGTATACAGTTATATCTAGAACTGGCTACATATGATGAGATAAGTCAAGATAAAATAAGTGATGTAATTATGGTACTTATTAAAAAACAAACGAGTTTACCACAGTCTATGGTCTACCGAAATTGTCAATTTCAATAATATAACGATGCTAAAAATCAGGTATCTTCAATTTTTTTTTTGTGAATTTAACTTGAAATCCGTCTACCCGTCCGTCTGCCAAGGAAGGGTTATGTTTTTCGCTGCTACAAATTGTTATAAACAACTTATTATATTAGTTTAAATACAAGTAACATTAATACATTATGTTATGCTGCAGTGACGTATTTTCATTGTTAAGTCAAAGATTGTAATAAAAACTTCGCATTAGAACATAACTTTGTACTTACTTACCTACTTACCGTGTGCATTCTACGAGATGCTCGTAACAATGTAAGGTATACTTTATTAATTCAATTAAGTACCTGTATAATTACTTTAATTCTCTTAATCTTCACATCTCAGTCAGTTTGCTAATTGTAACAAGTGTCCCTGACCTGACCAGGCATTTGATCTTATTGTTGTTTATTTATTAATTTAGGATCTCCAACAAGAGATAATAATATACACAAATCAGAATATACTGGGTGGTATGCAGCCCGGCTAGCATGGGCAGGGGATAAAATTTTATCCACCGGTTATTTCCACTGACAAGGGACAAAATTCATACAAAAGTGGAAATAACCGGTGGATAAAATTTTTATCCCCTGCCTATGCTAGCCGGGCTGGGTGGCCGGAACATGGTCCCTCGTATCGCGGGGTAATCTATATGAACACTACTTTTATGCATAAAATAATGAACTTCGTGTTGTATTGTATTGTATTGTACAATGGGCTGGTGTCCGCAACGACCGCAACTCCACGTCAAAGCGCGTATTTTGCGTATGGAATCAACTTCGTAACTGTGATGAAAGTTATGAAAATTTTGGTCTAAAGTGAAAAATCAAAGTGAAATCTGGGTGATCTCAGATATTTTGTGGTTCAAAAACTTCTTGGTGAATTGACTTACGACTTTGGTGTAATAATAAAAAAGGTTTTTATGATACATTCTATCCAAATAATAGGTTTATTTTTGGTTGACTTTTGAAAATAGTCCAAAAATGTATGGAGGCTGGCTGATCTCCATTACGTTCGGTGAATTATGCGTTCAATTTTAAATTAAAAATCTAAACAGGTGACTTCATGGTTGCTGAGTATGCCTCAAGAATGAACCAGACTCTCAGCTTTCATAATCATTATAAATGTAGTACTTAATGGGGCTACTGGGGCTAAAATCCGCTCCAAAACCATGCCATGGTATGGCTGAACCATGAAGTCACTTGTTTAGATTTCTAATTTAAAGTTGAAATTTTAAGTCATAATAAAATTCACAGAACATCGATTGACGTAGAAATCATCAAATTTGGACCACGCGTTAGGCCTGTAGAGCGCCACAAAGGCACATACATGGGCTGATAAACACATTACCCTCATTAGCGTCGCACAGTCGGGTGTATTGGAAAAATGTAGGGTGAAAGATTCTATGCACAAAAAATAAAAGAATGGAACTATTTACATTTTTTTTTAATATTGTTACCAAAACAATTTAAAAAGTTACAAGGTAAATATCCGCAAAATCAGTTTAATTTTCGCTTGACTAAAACATGCACAATTGATCGGGAACTTTTTACCTAAAATAAGAAAAAATTAGGGTCATTCGTCGACTGGCGACAGTGAAACTCGCGGGCTCTCGCGATATGGCAACTTTCAATTTTAATATCATTTTTTGTCGTCATCTCGCTCGACCTTGTAAATGTGACGTAAATTATGTCAGATGTACAGTCAACTACGTGAACTTCTTGTTTAATGTAAAATCTAATATTACCTTTAAACGAGCAATACTTGTATATAAGTTACTTTTATGATACCATATAACAAATGTATTGCATTGTTTTTTTTTTCTTTTTTAATAATCAAATCAAATCAAATCATTTATTTTTGCAGAAAACACTGTTACAATGGTGTTAAAAAGATTTACATGTTTCAAGTGATTCTACCGTAAGGCATGCAAAATGTATACAATCATAAAATACAATCAATAAATTAAAGGTCAGGTAAATTAATTTAAAAATAAATAAAAATAAATAAAAACAAACAAAATATTAAGATATTAAATTAATTCAGTGTCATACACATTAGTTATTATTTGAATGTCATTTATATCTGGAATTGTTACAATATTTAAAGATACCTCCATAATAATTGTTATTGCTTGATGTCACTGTGAGGTTTTAAGTTTAGAAAAATTATCGGTTAAGAATTCGCTTAAATTATAGTAGCATTTTTTAACTAAAAGGCTCTTCAGGCTTTTCTTAAATAAGGTAGTATTCATTGCCCTTATTTCTTTAGGTAATTTATTGAAAATTACAGGAGCCATGTGAAACACACTTTTGTGCATTAAAGCGGTATGTGTTCGGCGGACCAAGAGGCGAAATTCGTCACGTTGTTGCCTATTACTCACTTCTGAGGCTAGTGTAAATAAAGTTTTATTGGTCTTGACAAATACTGAGACTTCATAAATATATAGGCTTGGGAGAGTTAAAATTTTGTACTCCTGGAAAAACGGTTTACAGGTTTCGATCATTTGAAGCCCAAACATAGCCCGCCCTTATGCACCGTTTTTGTTGCTTTAAAAATGATGTTAATATCCGTCGAATTCCCCCAAAATATCACACCACACCTCAAAACTGAAGCAACTAAACCATGATATGCAGTTAACACGGTATTAATGTTTGCTATCTGCTTGAGCTCATGCAGCGCATACACTGATTTATTTACTTTTTTGCAGTGTTTCAATCTGGGATTTCCATTTTAATTTGTTATCTACAGTAAGACCAAGAAATTTTGTTGTTTCAACTTCAGATACAGGTTCACCCTTATAGCTAATCTGAGGCATAATTGAATTCATACGCTGTTTAAAATGGATTATTTTGGTTTTTGAGATGTTTGCCTTCAGATTATTGCAGTCTAGCCATTGAATGATTGCATTTAGGCTACTGCTTATATCATGCTCATAGGATAATCTGTCATTACACTTAATTGCAACAGTGCTGTCGTCAGCAAAGAGTGTCATTGGGTTTGAGTTCGCATTTGGAAGGTCATTAATATAAATTATAAATAGTAATGAGCTCAATGTACCTCCTTGTGGGACACCATATTGTATTTTACGACCCTTTGATAGGTAGGTATCTCTCCTCCATCTTAGTTCTAATATTAATTCTGTTAATTTGTGTATACTGAGTGCGGTTTTTGAGATAAGTTTCAATTAGTTTTAAGACGTTGCCTCTTATGCCATAAGTCTCAAGCTTATATAATAAGATGTCATGTTCCACGTGATCAAAAGCCTGTGTCATGTCCATAAAGATGCCGCAGATATTATTCGCCTGTCGACATTGGACGTTATGATGTCCAAAAATTCATATATAGCAAGGTTAATACTTTTGTTCTGTCTAAATCCTTTTTGTTCCTTAGCTAAAATGTTATTGGTTTCAAAATAATCTACAAGTTCATTATATATATTCTTCAAAAATCTTTGAGAGGATTGATAGTAGGGCAACAGGTCTATAATTATTCATGTCTTCTTTACTCTCTTTTTTATGAATCGGTTTAATAATTGCAATTTTTAAGTTTTCAGGGAATACACCAGTTTCAATAGACAGGTTTAAAATGTAACTCAGAGGTTAGGCTTACTGAAACGTAATTCATACCATAAAGTAAGTAAAAATAAAATTAAGAAATATGCAAGATTGAATAAAATAATTAAAAAATGTCATAAACATAAGAAACAACAAAAGCACTATTCCAAAAATATTCAATTAAGGAAAGAACGTGTTTCTCTTGTTAATAGACTAAATAACTATCAAATTAAGTTAGAAGACAGTACAAGTATTTATGAAATAGACACTCAGCGCTTACAATCAGAAATTGAGGCACTGAATGAGTCACTAAAATCTTTGTATAATAAATATGAAAGCTCTAAAAAACAAATTAAGGAGCATATTCTTGTCACAAATGAGTTGGTTGACAAAGTGGACTTGCTGACTCTCAGCAACACTCAGTGTACTTGTCGGAGTGAACCCAGTCTTGATGCCCTCCAGCCTGAGGCAACGGAGGACCCGTCCCAAGCTGTGAGTGCTCAGAACTTCAACATCCATGAAAACCACGATTCACAAGTAGTACAGCCTGAGATTAGTCATTTTGTTTCACCTGATTGTAATGATTGTCATCATTCAGTTATGTTTTCTGATAGTATGGGTAGAGGGCTAGGTAAATTGATCAGTAATAACCTGAGTTACTATACCCAAAATTATTGCATGCCAGGGTCAAGCTACAAACAAGTAATGGCATCAGTAATAAAAATGATTGTTATCTTAACACTACCATTACTCTATGTGTTGGTAATAGTTCTAATGTAAAAAAGGAAGATATCACCGACTGTGTTTCTGAGTTGCTAAAGTTAAGATGTAATAAAATCATATTGTGTGCTTTTCCATATTTTGAAAATTTAAGTAGTAGGAAAAACGATTATATACATATGTTGAATAAACATGTACATTTTTTAGTAGGTCACTATAGTGACAGGCTTATGTATCTGGATATCAACACTATAGTTGGTAATCTTAAGTCGACACGGGGAAAGGTGTATCTACCTATTGTATGTAGACACAAAATAGCTCGGCTATTAGCTTATAGTATTCACACAGACATAAATAGTATGTCTAAGTTTAGTTATATTATTAACACTGCGACGATTAGTAATTCTACTAATGTACAGGTGACTGGCACAAATGAATATAGCACTAGTGCTATAAATATTTACAAACATTGTACTGAGGAGGATCCATCTGTCACTGTGGAAAATTCTCAATTAGGGTTTATTAGTGATAGGGTCTTATCGTCTGAGGATGGCACAGGAGTCTCCGGCCTCACTTCAAATATAAATTTAAACTAGAAAGTGAGACAACAGAAGGTACCATTAACAAAATTTTTGTTAATCCTACCAACAGCAAGGTATCTTCTTGCACTCAATTAGTTAGTAAAAAAGGGCCTCAGCAGAACACCTTAAAATTATTCCACCAAAATATCCAAGGCATTTCTTCAAAATTATTAGAAATTGAATTGTTTTTAGAAAGTAGTAAGTTTGACATTATTTGTTTTACTGAACATTGGCTAAAGGATTACCAAATGCTTATAAATTATGAGAACTATATGGTGGGTAGCTGCTTTAATCGTAAAACTATGCTTCGTGGAGGTTCCCTAATATTAATTAAAAATAGTTTTAAATATAAGCAACGTATTGACATAGTAGGTCTCTCGGTTGAACATTGCGTCGAACTGTCCTGTGTTGAGCTAGATAAGCATGTAATTGTGTGTGTGTACAGACCCCCAAACTATCAAAACTTTTCCATATTTGAATCAATAATGGAAGATGTCCTGGCAAAACTTTCAGCCAGTAATAAATCTACAATAATTTGTGGTGATTTCAATATCAATTAAGTCATTTGACCTGATTAACGTTTTTATTGAACCTACTAGAATCACAACATCTTCTGCTACTTGTATAGATAATGTTTTCTGCGATTGTGATTACTTAGATAAAGCCATAGTAAATTGTTTGCCGTCTGACCATAGCGGACAAACTGTAACTTATAGGTGTAATACACCATTGCAAAAAGTACAGATTAAATTTAGACCTATAACTTCTAGCAAATTAAATAGGTTTAATATTTCCCTACAGAACAAGTTGAGTGAAATAATAAAGCTTTCCGGCAAATAAAAATCAAACTGACCGAAGATCTATGGGGAATGTCTATCAAAGTTTGTACATCCATACTTGAGACAATAGCCCCATACTTAGCTTTAATTTTTAATCTATGTGTAGACCAAGGAGTTTTTCCTGATTTAATGAAATACAGTAAAGTCATACCTCTTTTCAGATCCGGGGACAGTAAAGATACTAACAATTATAGACCTGTATCCGTGTTGCCAGTTTTTAGCAAGGTTTTTGAAAAAGTAATGCTTGATCAAATGCTCTATCATTTTAACACCAACAGAATCTTACATGATCAACAGTATGGTTTCACCAAGGGACGTTGTACAACTGACGCCGGTGTAACCTTATTAAAGCACATATTTACTGCGTGGGAAGAGTCCCAAGATGCCATAGGAATTTTTTGTGACCTCTCCAAAGCGTTTGATTGCGTAAATCACGACACATTACTTTTGAAACTTGAGCATTACGGACTGGGTAAACTTGCACTTAGTTTGGTAAGATCATATTTGAATGATAGACAACAACATGTTCAGATAAATGGTGTTAATTCACAGGGTTTAAAAATAAAAATGGGGGTTCCACAAGGCTCAATATTGGGTCCTTTCCTCTTTCTAGTATATATAAATGATCTACCCTATTTATTGAAAAACCAACCTCAAAATATGGTGTTGTTTGCTGATGACACTTCCTTAATTTTTAAGATAAACAGACGGGCACAAAATTTAGATGACGTGAATAATGCCCTACTTCAGGTCCAAAATTGGTTCACAGCAAACAATTTGGTATTAAATGAAAAAAAAACCAAATGCATAAGATTTGCTTTACCGAATGTTAAGGGTAGTGATTGTGATATATTATTGAATAATGAGAAACTTGAATTCGTAGATAAAACGGTTTTCCTGGGGCTTACGCTTGATTCAAGGCTACAATGGGGTTCTCATTTAACATCTCTTGCGGGGCGGCTAAGTTCAGCAGCATATGCCATTAGAAAAATCCGTCAATTTACTGATGTAGATACCGCTAGACTGGTCTATTTTAGTTACTTCCATAGTATGATGTCTTACGGTATTTTGCAATGGGGACGGGCTGCAGATATTGAGTCTATATTTATTCTGCAGAAAAGAGCCATCAGAGCTATATATAATCTTCGTAGGCGCGATTCTCTAAGGGAACTGTTTAAAGATATTGGCATTATGACGGTACATTGTCAATACATTTACGAAAACATAATGTACGTTAGAAAAAATTTGCATCTTTTTGGTAAAAGAGGTGACAGACATAATTACAGTACTAGAAATAGGGACCAATTAGTTCAGCCAGGATTTAGACTCGCTAAAGTAGACTCATCTTTCATGGGGTACTGTTTGAGATGCTATAATAAAATTCCACAAAGTATTCTTGAACTGAATGAGACGAAATTTAAAACATGCATTAAACGCACACTATGTAAAAAAGCATATTACAAGTTGAGCGATTATATCGCTGATAAAAATGCTTGGCTCAATGCTGGTCCTGCTCCACATGGACAGGGGCGCAAAAATTGATAGCATTAAATGGTATAGTTGGAGCTGCTGAAGATTGTACTTAACTATCTTTGCATTGTATAGATTCAATGTTAGTATTATATAATCGCATAGCCCATATTGTGTGAGTACTATGTACTAGTAAGCTATCATTCACTGGAAACCTACGGCAGTTCTTGACTTGAATGTGCCCTGGCGGTTGAGAGTATGTCATGCTCACTCAAATGTCTCGCTGATGGTGGCGCGTGTGTCGGACCATTTAGTTCCCTTCAAAATGGTTGAGCTGAATGGTGCTGATCCATGCGTCATGTGCGTGAACGGGCGCTGTCAGTTGTGACATGGTCATCTCTTACTCGCCATGGTTTATTTGAATTAATTATTTTGTTTTTGAGTTGTATTTTGTTTTGGTTTTGCTATGGACACTTAAGGTGCACATCTTGCTACATTGTTCTCACATAATATACCATCTCAACATGAATGATGTATCCAAGATTTTGTAACAATATTTTGATTTAAAAGAGTGTCCATGGAGTTTCTTGCCCGTTCTTCTCCATAGAGATCTACGCTAGGGAATGGGCAACTACAATACTTTCACAGTTTTTATGTCTTGTGACTGGGACTGTAGCTACATTTAATTTTCAACTTTGTTTCGACAATTCAAAAGTGCCTGTTATTGGCCTACTTGAAATAAATGCTTTGATTTTGATTTTGATTTGATTTTGCGCGATACACTCGGTTACTAGCTTAATGGATTTAGTGCAGATACCGTCATAACCTACACTATTGGTGTTTTTTAACCCTTTTATGATTTGTTTAACAACTTCTGGCAGACATGGCTTCATAAACATTGAGTTTATAAGTCTAGATGTAAAACATTGAGTTAAGTCATGACTGAATTTCTATTTATCTCGGCATTTTCAAACAAAAGTTCTTGCACAACCTAATTCAGAAGTTGACGCGGAGGTTAACAAGATATTTTTCATTTAAAGGCGCAATAATTTAATGTCAGCTAAATTAATGTATGGGCGGCTGCCATTGTTCTTTCAAGAAAATCGTTGGAGCTGTTTCTGAGATTCACATTAAAAAAGAAAAAAAATGCTATACATTGATGTTATTATAAAAAAACCCAATCCACTTAGTTTATTAAAAAAAACCCAATCCATTTATACTATAATTAAAGAAAAAAAAGCCAGTCCATTTATATTATTAATAAAAAAGAAAAAAAACAATTCAATACATTGATATTATTATTAAAAAAAAAACTAAAAAACCCAATCCAATACATAATACATACCTATTATTACTTAAAAAACAGTTGAACTGAGAACCTCCTCTTTTTGGAAGTCGGTTGACTGTACAGCGCGAGATGACGACCAAAAATAATATTAAAATTGAAAGTTGCCATCTCGCGCGGAGTCGCGAGTTTCACTGTCGCCAGTCGACGAATGACCCGATTCAGGGGTCGATTCAAGGGTACGTCCTCCATTCTATACGAAAATATCGCCGCGATTCTCTCGCTCGTGGAGACGGCCCAAAAGAGAGTGTATAGAAAAACGTGGCAAGGACGATAATATCGCCGCGATTCTCTCGCTCGTGGAGAACTGGGACCCGTCCATACAACGTAATGCTCAAAACTCGATTTTCAAAATGAGGGTATTTCAAAAAGTTAACTATGTAAGGGTAGACTTAAGAATGTGTTACATCATTTCTACAAATACTGAATCAGTAACTGCTATCTGCTGTCCAGTGCATCAGCTCGAAAGTTTACTATAAAACCACAGCATTGATTATCCGATAACGTTCATGAGTTTGTGGAGAATATTAAAACATTTATTTCTGCAAGTAATCGTCATATTTAATTGAAGTGCATCATGGTTTCAATTAATGCAAGGTATGGTTATTCTAATATTGTTTTTATGAACCTTAACGATCAGTATTTATGGATTAATGACTAATTATATGTGATCGTATGGTTTTTTATGTACTGGTTCAAACATTTTTATTTTTTTCGTTTTTGCGCAAAGTTCTATTTTTGAAATATTTTTTTACAATATCTACGAGGTGTTGATTAGTAATGATCTGAAGAGATTAGCAATAGAACTTTGCGCATTTTCGAGATAATAAAAGTTTTCTTGCGCAGAATTTTTTGTTAGGCGTTATGATGTTACTATAAAACCAAAGTATTTCTGTCCCTAGCAATTAATTACATTAAAAAAGATATATTTTGTAGAAAACAGTTATAAATCATGTCTGTTGCACCTACTTTTGATATTTTTTGTTGTTGTAGATAACATTATTTCATTAAATTTCAGAAGAAAGTTCATCATCATACTTCACCTTGAAAAATGCAAACTTATGTGAGATTATATTCCAAAGTAGCTTTAAATCTGTGGAAAAGAAGTTCATGGACCTAGAAACCTACCAGACATCATACAACTTACTGTCCAGATTATAAGAAAAGTGGACTAAAATTAGCATTGCGAAATTTTAATAAATGTTTTAAGTACATTATATCTCGGTACTTCATGCCCGGAAACGATTTTTTGAATGTTTGTTGCACTTGGCCTATTAATTACCGACACAATCTTGGCGTATTATAAAGAAACTGAAAGCGTAGTGCAGGAAAATAAAAACGAATGCAAGCCGAAAGCCCAAACCAGGTTACGGGAACACCAATAACGGAAATGTGGTTCGTAAGTTTTTCCAAAATAGTCAGCTATCTGCATTAACTCATAAGCTCTTATAATATTACAAACAATATCAAGTGGTTTTAAAATCGATACCAACAAGTTTAAACCATTTTGTCTAAATACCGCGGAATTATACGTCACTCCTTTGGTACCCAATGACTACGATATTGCACAAAATATTAATCCACGGTAATGAAATCATAGCAAATTGTTTACTATCGATTGGGCACTTAAGTGAAGAAGCACAGGAATCACGAAACACGGATTTTATAATATATAGAGATCGCTTCGAAAAACCTCAAGACAGAATAACTTAGAAGATATATTTCATCGTCTACTTATTTCATCTGACCCTGTCATAACAAATTTAAGACCTTCGCAAGCAGACCGTTTGATCCTGAAGTTACAGATATGCTTTTAGAAGAATTACTAACCTTTTCTAATGAGTCTGATGCTTCGGATGTCGAAATATAATGTTGTATTTTATCAATTTTTCATTTCTGACTGATATTTGAATTAAAATAATCATTTTATAGCATTTTATTTTTGTTCGGACTTTTGAGCATTACTTTAACGAATTGGCCCCAGTGTGAGACGGTCCAAAAGAGAGTGTATAGAAAAACGTGGCAAGGACGATAATATCGCCGTGATTCTCTCGCTCGTAGAGGCGATCATTGGACAAAGGACCAAGGGGCCCCTTGGTCCTTTGTCCAATGATGATACTTGCAGCACTTAAACGCAGTTCGCCCCAAGATGTTGTTTACCTCATTCAGATATACCGCAGCCCCAAAGCGGCGGCATGCGCAAGCACTGCCTCGGCCGCCTGCCTCACTTCAAGGTGCGCGCGCGCTTCTTCGAACCATTTGTGGGCGGCTGCGCGCGAGGCACCTTTTAGTGACTCCACGTAGCGGACAGCTATGGCTAAGTTACCACGGTCTATCCAGAACCTAGCAAAAATAAACAGGCTTGACATTCTCCGGAAAAAGGAAAAGAGTTAGTTGACGTGGCAGTGGGCTGATGGCCGTTGGAGCAAACGTGTCCTGGAATGGAGAGCACGTATCGGCAAGCGTAGTGTGAGACGCCCCCAGCTGTAGTTGCTGCCAGCTTTTAAATAATAATAAATATTGCTGGACATTACACACAGCGTCATCTAGTGCCACCCTAAGCAAGGCTTGTCACCAGACAGTTGATATACTACATAATTATATACTTTTTGTTTGTAAATACATGTTAGTGTTGGAGAAAACGGGTATTAGGCATTGAGTTAGGAGTGGCATAGTGTTGGTGAAAACGGACAGTATGCATCCAGTTATGTGTCGCTAACTGTTGGTGTTGAATGCATGAGTTCAACACCGTCACTTCTTAGCTACAAACAAAAAAATGTTGGTCAGATGGGGCTTTATGGACGACTCGGATCTTATATGTGTATGCGTCGTGTCTCCACAGACAATGGCCCATCTCCCTTCTTGCGCCGCATGCCCTGACACCTGCACATTTGACGATCTTATGACTGCATCAGAGAGCGGAGTTCGCATAGCTGAGTTTCGGGCCAAACTTATTTAACCTTTTGACCGCCACAGCATAAACGCTCGCGCGTGCCCTCCACGCCAAGCCACAATTTCATCTACTATTTTGTGACATATTTGTGTCGTTTGGAGTACAGGGCACGAGCTTGCTTGTCACGTATATGTGACAATGGCGTCCAAAAGGTTAATAAAAATTTGCTATCGACACGCTAAGAAGAAAAAGAACGGTTTGGTCATACATAATAAAACTTGTTCAAAGTCATCATCCTAACAAGCTCATATCACTCTATGGGCTCTATGGCGAGCAGATTAAAGATTTTTGTCAAATGAAACGTTCGAAAAACTAGACTTTTCAACCCAAAAAGCAGCTGAAGGAATGATTGTAGAGACTTGGTGCCGCGGTAAAAAATACTCGGACTGACCTCCCCAACAGTCGTGATTCGTTTTTTATCGTTGGCACTTTGGTTTTTGGGCCGTGAATGATCTCCTTTAGGGCAATTCTTTGACATACTTTAAGAAAACGTAATTTAATTGAAATCCGTTTTTAAGAATTGAATCCATTGAACTCGTAATAAACTACTTTTGCTAAGGGACCGGGCGTG
Source organism: Xestia ashworthii (assembly GCA_950022955.1). Classification (NCBI taxonomy): domain Eukaryota; kingdom Metazoa; phylum Arthropoda; class Insecta; order Lepidoptera; family Noctuidae; genus Xestia; species Xestia ashworthii. The sequence continues at coordinate 10,057,781 of OX465570.1, read as the reverse complement.
ACCTGCATACATTTGTTGACACATCAGTTTTTATATTTCTTTGTAAGCAATTTCTAAATCTTTGTACTAAACAAGCTTTGTCCGATGTCAGAACTAATTAGTCTGTATTAAAAGCTCACCGTGCTCTTTGCAGCAAATCAAAAGTATCTAAATCAGAAGGGGGCGCCAGTGGCGGTTTTTCAAACTCTGCCTGCGGGATTCCTGTTATCTGGAAAAACAAAATATATGAATAATATTGGGTGTAAAAAAAAGCGGGGCAGTCTTTGCGGACTGACGATAGACGTGAAAACTAGTAATCTATATCAGCTTCGGGTTGTGCCCCGCGCACGCCTAAGTGATGCTACGCCGTAGCGGATCGGCTACGAGTGCTACGAAGCGTTAGGTGACGGTCACGCGAGTTCCATGTTTTGTGTTCACCCTAAAAGTGCTCAACGCGCCTAAAGAAGTTTTCACTTCAAAAACGATTGTCCCCGTTATTGCGATAGTTATTTTTTGTTCTGGACGGCTAGACCATACCAGGGAACCTTCTAGTTTCGAAAATATTGGGGGTCAAAGTTCCGATTTTCCAACGTTTTCACAGGTTAACAAAAGATACAATTTTTTAATGTTAAAACTCCATGACCCTTGCATTAATCTATGCTCCGTTAACCATGATTTTTTAACACAAAAAATAAAGTCCTATCCGACTTTTCACAGCAATAATTTTTACGATTACGTAATAGTTTGATGTACAGGATGCTGAAGAATGATAGTTTATTACCTGAACCTGTGTCTGTTTTACGTAGGATATAATCTTTATCCCGATTAGCCGGTGTACGCAGGCGAATTCGCGAGCAGAAGCTTGTCCTAAAGGAAGTAAATAGACCCTCCTTAATGAAGCCGAAAGGCAGTTGTTCTCCCGTGATTGCGATATTTTTTTATCTGGAGCATGGGAACCTTCAACGGAGTCTGTTTTTACTGTAAGATTTTTACCTTAAACATCACCACACCCCCCGTACTATTTAATCCATCCATTAGCACAATGTTTCGAGTGTGTTACATTGAGTTTTACTGTAAAACGAGATTTTACACTTAGCATTTTTTTTGCGTACAGTTACTAAGTTTGATGTGCAGAATGCTTGACTGACGTCTTCGTAAAGCGTTCGTTTACTGTATAAAGAAATGCTTACCCTCATAAAAAGTAGTAACCCCTGCAGCCAGGACAGTATGTAGACTGGCATTGCGGCACCCTCCTGCTCGACCAATGCTACACTTCGCGCCGTCTTCTCCATCTAAACACATGCACGGACGTGGGCAAAAATGTATAGGCGGTAAATGTATAACGTGTAACTGAAAGGGTATAGTCATTTGGGAGGGTGTGCTACTACGACCATCAAACTGAACAACTTTCTCCATGGGACCACCATCGTAATCGCGAAAAAATAATCAACGGCCTCATATAAAATCCAATAGCAATACCTACTCGACCCAAATGTATGAGACAGCAGGCATTTTTTTTACGATCACGATGGTAATCCCATGGAGAAAGTTTGTTCAGTTTGATGGTTAGCGGCACATCCTCCCATTGTTGCTGTGTAATTTAACACAATCGAAGTAGGTACCTATTGATTTGAGCATTACGATTTACGTTACAAATAGACCTAACCCCATATTCACACCGCTTCGATTCGATTTCGATTCGGGAACTCGTATGTCTTATCTCGCTCGTTTTTGTTATGCCAAAAAAAGAAAATTCATTCCGAGCGTTTGTGAATACGGGGGCTGGTCAGGGAGCATTCGCCTGTCAATCCTAAAAAGGCTATAAGGCTAAGTTCATATGACCGCGCGGTACAATATCAAAGTAAGGCTAAGTTCATATGACCGCGCGAAACCTAACCAGAACTTAGTCTAAGACGTCCACGGAACGCTACCTGTTCTCTTCGTTCACTAATGTAACGCTCGAATCCGAACTGTCACATGGAGCGAATGCTCCCGCTGAGAGAGCGCCTTCTTATCTGGTGTCCGCATATTTCCGAACTTTGACGACGATTGCCGAAGCGTATGTGCTTCTTCTGAAAGATCTGTAGGTACTTACTGTGTGAAAACGATCTCGCAGCACGCTTTCTGGGACAATCCCATTTTCGCGGACGGATTTAGGGATCGACTTTAACACAGTCAACACTAATTTGTCGTGGTCACCTATAAACGAAAAAAACACTTTATCGAAGATGCTTAGTTATTAGGTAATATTCTTCTTCATAGTGTCGTTAGTGCCTGACCTGTGTCAGAGTTTTTATACCGCCCACAGACCTCTGAGTTAGCTTTACACGCCGTCAAGAAATATCTTGCCGCTGCTATATATTATGCTGGTTTGACGGCGCGCGACGGCCCGGCCTCACGATGTTTAGTTCACCGAAGCATGCGATAATTAAACAATACGCTGAATCCGGAGGTGTATGTCTTAGGTTCGAACTCGAGACATGGGACTTGGCTAGGGTTGCCAACCGTACTATAATATATAGTATTGTACTATATTTCGGCTCTGCGTACTATATACTGTTGAAGAAATATATAGTACGCAAAAATACTATATTTTCAACACCGAAATATAATAAACAAATCTTTCGTAAAAAAAAATTACAAACGTGCAAAAGAATATTAACATTGGTGTCGAATCTGTTGTGCACAAACTAAACTTAATTTAGGCTATTGCTTTCTTTTTCTTTCCGATAAAACGAGAAAGAGACGGACGTAATTTAGAGCTGTCAAATTTAATTGGAACTAATATTTCCATACAAATGAAGGGTGCACGTAAAAACATGTCGACTAAAAACACGGTGAAGCGCAAGGCACGAACTAGTTTGACATCTCTAACTTAGTTCATAGCTATAACCGTCCTTTTCTCGCACTGCCTTTTAGTAAAAGATAGCAATAGCTTAAATAAAGTTAAGTTTGTGCACAACAGAATCGACACCATTATCTTTTGACTGATGCATCATCATTCATCAACAAACATCTGCCAAAAGTAAAAGATTGTAATGAGTTTACTGACAAAACTACATGCCAAAAATGGCAACATATTAAAAAAAATACCGAAAACAATTTGCCAAATAATTTCAGTCCTACTCTCTTTTCCCGCCACTTCGGCATTCACAAAAACGACATTTTCGGTAATTAATTCAAATGGCGAGAAGAAAGAAACAGAAGTAGTAGATTTCTGATTAATACAAAAGTAACGGAAATTTAAAAAATATTTTTTGGTTTAATTAAATGAAATATAAAGCATAAAAGAGACTTTTTTTTAAGTAAATTAATCAAGAACAAATGAATCTTTGTCTCTTTTTGGCTTTTTCCATAAAATACTATATTTTTTTGGGGTGTACTATGTATATTTTTTGTAGCTTATTTTGAAAAATACTATATTTTGCTGAAGAAATGTTGGCAACCCTAGACTTGGCAGTCCGACGGTCACAAAAGAACTAATAGCAGTTATAACAGTGATAACCTAGTGGAGGTTATCACTGTAATAACTGCTATTATTTCTATTCAGAATGATAGATTATTTACATTAAACAGAACGCTAATTTAGATAGTTGATGTATGTACTCCAGCGTTCTGTATATTGAATATATTTTGCGACTATGACCTCAGTAAGATTCTCGGGTTGGGTAAAGTGTCAATGGCATTTTCTACCATGATTTTCTCAGTGGCTGCCCGAGCTCTGGATCTGTAGGTACCCGAATTATAGCAGTAAGCTCACCTCTGCATGGAGTTTAAAAAACATACCGCGGTCCTGGAACTGGGCGAAGAAGGAACATGGTTGGGTTTTAGTCAGTAAAAGTCTTACACTTCCTTACGCTCCGTCCAGAGCAGGAGGGGTCATTTGATGATTTTCCATCCGAAAAAACATAAGGGGGCTTCCTCTGAACCATTCGAAGATTTCAGACGTGATATTGTATTAATAAAATGAGAACTAAATACCGGACGCTTTCTCAATAGCTTTCAGCTCTTTGTCCACTCTGACGGTATCATCTCCTTTCTTGGTGGCCGCGAGAAGAGACGCGCCAGCCGCCCATAGCTCTTGTGAACGACGTGTCTCTTTCTCGGCCTTCAGCCGCTCTGTATCAGTAGTAATCATTTAAAATTAGACGGTGGGAAAGGACATTGAGGGTGCTGTTGGAAATTCAACCTTCTGCGCTGAGCAATCAACTCAATCTATTGCTGTTCACAGTTCGACATAGGCCTGTCCCAGGCTGCGTCACAACACCTTTTCCTTCATTTTCCAATGTGACCCAGCCACCTTTTTAAGGGAAAGTAGTTTGCGGGTGGGGTGGAGTCCGTCACGCCCGCGCCCCGCTCGTACCTCGTCTTTTCTATGTGCTTTAAAAAGTCGCGACGGCGACCCTCTGTGCGTTGTCCGCGCCCCATCCTCATCTTAAGTCTTTTCTGCATGCCCTGCGCTAAGAGGGTTGTTTTTATGATTTTAGCACTGTTAAGCCACGGTCATGAATCATATTATAATCAACATACTCCCTCACAATGATCTGTAAATCGCAAGAAACATAAGGTGGGTGGACCATGGAAGGCCACGCTCCTTTGAAGGCCAACTATTACAAACTCGTATTACATGTTAGTAGAACAAATATGTCCTTAAATGTCAATAACTTCACACTAAGATACAGTAAGGACCTAAGTGTGAGCTTTTCGGTACGGTGACCACTCGAGTGATGAAGAGAGAGTGAAAGGCACAAGTATGCAGAAAGTAGGTAAGGCGTCAGATATCGGTTTAGAACGCGGGGTAACACTTTCTTAAAGTCCGAATAAAAATAATTAAATATGACAATTTACCTTCGAGTTTATCTTCGGCTGCTTTGAGCTTGGTAGACATATCTTTAAGTTCAGCAGCTAATGCACCTTTCTCTTGTGCGACTTTATCATCCACCATTTTATTAAATTTCACCATTACCTAAGTTACAGAATATCCCAAAAATGTATAGTTTTATATACAAGGTGTCGCTTTGCATCCTGGTCGAATTCAACGGTGTGTTTGATCATCGAACTGAACAACTTTCTGCATGGGACCACCGTCTTAATCGTAAAAAATAATTAGCTGTCTCATACATTTGGTCGAGTAGGTATTGGAATTTTGTATGAGCCCGTTGATTATTTTTTCGCGATTACAATGGTGGTCTCCCATGCAGAAAGTTGTTCAGTTTGATGATCTGTAGACACACCCTTGAATTTGACCAGAATGCAACGCGATAGGCCGATAGCTTGTAAACTAAATACTGTCCGCATTCAACGAAGAAGAGAGCTCGTAGCTAAACATCTTTTAACAGCCGCACTGGTCGATCTTAGAGGATAAAATGTCGGTCCCAAAATGAAGACCATGTAAACGAGACCCGATGCAGAGCTCTGCATATGCGAGAGCAGATGCAGAGTGTCGGTCCTCGCTGTTATTTGTATTCGTAGATATTTAACAGTCGTTAGGGGCAGTCTGGAGCCCGATTCATTTAAGTCTTCCAGATCCTCAATACGTTTTTTTCATGACACAATGTGATTTTAGTTGGTAGGTTTACAGGAACATAAGAACCCTGTCTGTCAGGCATAGGCATAGCAAAGTAGGGTAGATGAAGAGGGTTACTATTACATGTGCAGTATATCCAAATACAAGCCTTCTGGTTATTGGAGACGATGCTTGAAGCAGCTGCGTGGGATTAGAAGTTACGGGAGGGGTATATGGACACATCTAGCGAGAGTTCCTCGAGATCACCGAAGCAGAGAAGAGATGTGCGACAGTTAACCAATCATGTATATTGGATGAAACCGTCATCGTGACTCATATGCTGTTATTATGTTTTTCTATTCAGAAGTCCAGGAAACAATACCTATTGCCATGGAACCACGGGTGATTACAATTACCAATGGACCCGGTAATGGGTTGACCCACCAGGACCACGGGTGATTACAATTACCAATGGACCCGGTAATGGGTTGACCCACCAGGACCACGGGTAAACGACTCATTCATCTTTCCAGTGTTTGTGCGATCTTACACCTTCGCTCCGCTCATCTGCGCTCTGCTCTTCTCCGATCCGCTCACTTCCACTTTGGGGGAATCTCCCTCCCGGAGTTATCTCAGACATAGTCTCAAGTTGAGCTGTAGACGTGTAGCAACGAATGTGCAAGCCATTTTCGACTCAAACGTATAGATTTTCAAGTTTTAGTAGGTACCTACCTGCTCCTCTATTTGTTTTAGTCTTGTAGTCAAACTCTTATCATGGAGATCGTTTTGTTTTTTAATTTTATCCGCCAATTCTTTTTGATTCCTTATTTTCTGATTCTCCTCCTGCACAGATAAAGTACTCTATAACTTCTAAGTTCTTCCTTATTTAAAATCTGAAATCATAATTAGGACCCACGTTTGGCGCCAGTAAGTGATTATTTTTATTTTCTACCAAACTACGGCGATGCCAAAAGGACGATTTTAGCAATCTATGCATGTTTGTAAGTGTCAATCGATTCGCTGTTAATGGCCCAGGTACTTAACATAGATAGGCTACAGCCTACATTTTAACTGATTTTAACAACAGCCCGGCTAGCATGGGCAGGGGATAAAAATTTTATCCACCGGTTATTTCCACTTTTGTTAGAATTTTGTCCCTTGTCAGTGGAAATAACCGGTGGAAAAAATTTATTCCCTGCCCATGCTAGCCGGGCTGGAGGAGTTAATTTTACCGTATTTAGAGTTTGATTTTTCAGCAGCCGGGTTATTGATGTTTTTTTTTTGTAAATTCGGATAGGCAGTCGTAAAACACTCGACATTCAGCTTCATCAGGTTAGACGGGAAGCAGAAACTTACCCTGTTTTTAAAGGCCTGCTCACCAGCAACTTTAGCCTCCTTGGTCGCATTTGCCAATGCTGCAACAAATTCGGGGCTGCTTTTCTGCGGCAAATCTGTAGATAGTTAACATACAAATTGATACAATTTTATTGAAAGAGGGACGTCTGTTCAGACCTACCTTAATAGTACCTACCTTAAAGGAACGCTGCCGCGCCGGAAGGGACATTCTACTCTTAAGGAAGGTTTAGACGAAGCCAGTGCTGGCTGCCAGGCCAACGCTGGCTTGTTGTTGGCCTCGTATAAACAGTTTTACAAGACAAGCCAGCGCTGGCGGGAATAGAGCGCCGGCTGGCCTATTTTTCAAGCCAGTGACCTCCACCTGCGTGCCCCGCAACCCCCGCGCCAGTGTAGACGCATCGCACAATAATAATCCAGGACTGAAATGGCTTAAAGACAGATTTACACGAAACCAGTAACGCTGGTGCCATGTCATTCCTGGATTATTTTTGTGGTGTACACACGTTTTGCTAGACGGATACCTAAGCGCCAGCAACTGGCGCGATGCGTCTACACGCGTCCCCACACTGGCTTGAAAAATAGGCCGGCGCTCTATTCCCGCCAGTGCTGGCAGCCAGCGCTAGTTTGTCTTCACAAACTGTTTATACGAGGCCTATAACAAGCCAGCGCTGGCCTGGCAGTGAACACAGGCTTCGTCTAAACCTTGCTTTAGATATTGAAAAAGGCCATAAATAAACAAAGCGATGTTCAACAACGTTGATTTTAAAATTAGGTACTTACTTAAACAGGCTTAAATTTTTGATCAGAGTTTGTGCGTTCAGAGATTTTTTAAAGAACATTCAACACAAATTAAAATGTTTACTCTTCAAAGTGCTCTTTGTCCCCGATGGTGATATTCACTATTTAAAATATCCCCTAAAACATGTCCAAAATGTTCCAAATACTTAGTCTGATTTTCTAAGTCAGTCCCACAATATCTCCCTTTTGTTTCGAACCCTATATGATGAGATCAAAATGAACGTTCCTGAACATCCGTTTGTTAGTTAAGTTCCTATTATACATTATAAGTCGTGAGGCCTGAATTATAAATAATAATTAATATAGGACAATTACAATTAATTCAATTGACTTCAATTAACGAACTGCAATCTGCATAACGATTCAAATTAATCAATTTTTCTTCCCTTTATCTGTGACGCCCGACCAAATCGGTCCGACGCCATTGTTTAATTATCATGTCTACTTCACCAACAGATGAAGGTTTATTACCTAACTATTTATGTAAAGTTTTCACGCCGAAATGAATGGCAGAATAAGCTAAGAATATTTATCTTTATCCTGCCATTCATTACGGCGTGAAAACTTCTTTAAAATTCTCCTGTTCCAAAATTATGTTTTTTTTTTTTTTTTTAGTTTTCGACCTTTTTGTTACGTCGTTTATAGCCATACGTACCTTGTATTGCACGGTCGATCCTCTCAGTCATTGCTGTGGAGACATCGTTTAACTGTGATTGAACTGCATGAATCTACGAAAGTGGGAGCAATAAACAATAAATTATTGTAATGAACGGACAAAAGTACATTGCAAAAGTATGTTTTTAACTGACATGGTTACTTATACATATTTATCATTTACACTGAAAACGGGATATTTTCCGTGTTTACCATTTGTTTTGTTTTCCCGATATTTCGCCGCCGCTGTTGCAAGTACCATGATCATGTATAAACTGATATAAGCCCTGTGTGTATAATAGTGTAAAAATTTCCCTCAACGAAGCCTAAAGGTACTTGTGCATTACGTCATTGGAATACAAGTTTTAATGTATTTATCATTTTACTTTTAAAAATACCTCGATCCCCGAACAATGCATCCATCAGCACAACGTCTTATAAACGTCAGTATGACTGGACCACGCTAGGTTTTGCGAATAATGTGAATACCAAATATTTATGTTTTTTTTTTTTATCTGTATTATATCCTATTCACATGATATTCGCAAAACCTGACGTGGTCCCGTCATATTGACGTTCATAATGTTTTGAGTGCGTTACGTGAAATTTCACCGTAAAACGTGATTTTTTCGCCTCAAAAAGTCGTTTCGCAGAGATAATTTTTGCGTAAAGTTAATTAGTTTTATGAATGCTTGGTTGATGGCTTTGTGAAGAATTCGTTTACTCCTTGTATGTGCAAATGCAAATGTGTTATTTTCAAGGTACTTACTGGGTGAAAGGTAATTTGTGAACGATACTTAAAAACTTAGCTGAAAAAAATCCGTCCTTTCAGTACATTTTGACTAGTCAGGCGAACATAAATCTACTGAACATCTGATTTTTTTTCACGATTACAGGTTGGTCCCTTAATAAATGTTGTTTGTTATCACGAGTACAATCACGTGTTTAAGTATCGTACACTAATTGCCAGTCACCCTAATAGGTGCAAAACTTACGTATCGTAAGGAGTTTGTGAAAAGTGCGTCTAAATCTCCCGCCACACTTGGGTTCTCTGACATGTATTTCAGATCGGAGTACATGCCTTCGTTCCCCGAAGCATACTTATCTACCTGTTGCTCTACCTGAAAGATATTGTTTTACATAGAAAAGATTATTTGCTTTTGCTAAAACCATAAATTATACAAGGTGGAAGGGACACCGACCCTAAAACGGTTACAACGTAGTACCTATTCAGTACAGAATTCTAACTTCTACCCGCACATATTAATTTTTCGGCAGTTATTTAGAATCAGTTGAGTTTTACAAGTTTTTTTTTTTTATCTGAAAAGTTCTTTAGTCGCGTTGAGCATTTTTTGTGTGAACAAAAATCATGGAACTTACGTGACCGTCACGTAGGGTACGCTTTTCGTAACGCTACGGCCTAGCTGTAGGCCTGTAGCGGATCTGCTACGAGTGCTATGAGCTCTACTAGTTTTCACTTCTATCGGCAGTCCTCAAAGACTGCCACGTTATTTTTTTTGTTTTACCTGTACCGATGTTTGTCTCTAATCAAATCTTGCAAGTTAAATTTGATCCACTTCCCGGTTACCGATTGAGCTGAAATTTTGCATGCATGTGTAAATCGGATGACAATGCAAAATTATTATGACATGGAGCTGATCTGATGATAGAACTGGAAGGTGGCCATAGGAACTCGGTAGATAAACGAAACTACCCCATCGAGTTTGGACTCGTTTGATCCGTCTTGACGAGAACTTTAGTGCTAGATGGTAACAAAGGTCTGATAATGGAACTCTGTAATTAAACGACACAACCACTTCGTCTTGACGAGTACTTTGGTATAAATAACAGCGTGTTATATTTTGATGGAACATTAAAGTTCGTTTTTTTTCCTCGGTATTCCCTTCCACCTCGTGTATGATGAAACTTATGAAGGAAGAATAAGATTAATGAACACACTTTTTGCCGTGGAGTCGGCTAAAATGGGCCAGAGTGCTTTTCGTTCAAACAATCAGGCCATGAAAGACGTCAATCGCCTCGTCTTATTAACATAGAAATGTTGGTATTCAATAGTTACACTATTTTTAACATTTTAAGAAATCGGCTGTATCTCCGTCAATATTGGGCTTGATAAAATCTGGTTCCTCAACGAACTTTTAGGAAATTTGTGTGTACTTAAGCAAAAAACTGAAAAAAGTCAGAAACCAATGAGTTTCTTATCCCTATAGTTAGAACACGTCGAAGTCGAAAACTTAGGTTAGTTTTTCTTCCTAGTGTAGCCTAAAAACCCTGTTAAAGTTCCATTAACTTCGGAAAACTTTCCAAGAATAAAAGTACATTACTGCTGGACTATCGACAATACCGCGCCGTCCGAAATGCGTCAAATATCAGTGAGTGAGACGTGATCGGCTCAACCAGAATTGGGTTGAGCCGATTAGCGTCGGAGTCTCGTCACTAATATTCTTCTTCTTTCAGACATGCTTACCATCTGCCACTGCGTGTCAATCACGAGAGATTTGTCGTTCTCCCACTGAAACTGCATGAAGGCAGCTTTAAGTTTGACAATGTAGTCTTGATACAACAGCTTATTGTTGTTGATTTGTTCTTTCGTTGCTATCGTCCCACACTCCACATAGCGGGCCAGTTCATCTGTTAACATTCATGAACATATGATTTATTCAGCACACGAGTCATACCAAAGGGTAGCGTATTACCCAGTAACTGAGTTGTGGAGGTCAGATAGACAGTCACTCCATATTAATGTTATACTAATTACTGCCTCGTTGGTCTAATGGTCGCAAATGCCTTACTGAGCATGAGGTCCTGTATTCGATTCCCAGGTCGGCCATGGGGTCATTGTTTTCTCCATCAGTAGCAGCCATCATTGAGCTTAGGCATTAGGTTTGCCCCCTATTACAACATGGGACACCTACATAACCGGCGAAATGTGGGTTTACTTTTAGATACACCTGTCTAATTCTTCGAAGAAAACAGGCGTGTTGTAATGTATATTTTGAAAATAATCACTCACCGAGTTTAGTAGTACAATTACAAGCGTGGTTTAGGGATGTCTTGACAAGTTCAATTCGCTCCTCCATGGCGTGGCGTAAGTCTTTCATACCTCTGTAGGTAAACGTTTCCATTGTCTCTTGTACTTGCTGCATTAAACAACCGATTTTTAATTCAGGGGAATTTTATTGTTTAGCAGATCGATCTTAAGCAGTTTGCGCGATAACCTATGGGCAAAAATGTCCACACTATAGGCAGTGGGGCTGCCAAAGGCCGGTCCAGGGAACCCAAACAAAAAGGTACAGAATGTTATTTTTTCGAACTTTAGTCGATCCATACCAGGTTCGATGCCCGAGTGAGGCAAAATAATTTTCGAAAAACTGTGAATGCAGATTTGTTCCTTTTTAAAGGTAAAGAAATGTTTCCTTTAAGTAAAATTTGCTATCTCCAGTATTTACAGTACTTTCCCTCCAGGTGGCATTGCAAAATTCCACCCTGTACCTATATAGTTTTTTTCAAATACAAGTTTTTATTGTAAGATTGTTTCTACAAACACCTCCACGACCCCCCCCCATCAGCACAATGTTTTAAGTGCGTACCTTGAGTTCTACCACAAATAATGATTTTTCACCCCAAAATTGTTTCCCAGCAATATAATTTTCGGTTAATGTTACTAAGTTTGATGTAGGTACAGAATGCTTAGTTGACGGATTCGTGATGAGGTGGTTTACACCCTGAATGGTTTTCACTTCGACAAAACCCTCTACAATCAAGGCTATCTCTATTTAGAGGTGTATGGTCTATAATAGTCAGGTACTTACCTTGTTGTAAACGGCGCAAGCTTCCTTGGCAGTGAAATAGTTGTTGAGCGCGCAATCGGCCAGTTCGATCATGCACTTTTCGACCTCACTAATGGGCTTTCTTACCGCTACCACAACTGGAGTGCATGGCTCAGGCTTAACTGAAATACCCCCGACACGTTACATAAATTCCTGATGGCTTCACTTTTGTTTATTTATTTTCATTCATGGTGATTCCTTTCCCATTTTTATTTAACTTCCGTATCATAATTTTCTTCACTATGTTCGTACACGCTAATCTTCAAAAGCATCCAACAGAATTCACTAAAATTTAGTAAAGTAATACGGTTGGTTTCAACTGGAAAGTAGGTGTATTGGACCCCGTAGGTGGCGCCGTGGCGTGGAAAGTAGGGACAGGTCGCATGAATGTCGTTTCGCTAACAAGATCAATAAACGCTTACCTTCTTCTTTAGGTGGTTCAGGCGGGCAAACTGCATCTGAATGACAGAAATAAACAGTAAATGTAGCAATTATAAACCGTTTAGTCTACATTTGACAGATTCTACATTTGACAGATTCTACATTTGACAGATTCTACAATTGACAGATTCTATGTTTGACCGATTCGATAATCGACAGATTTTACATTTGACAGATTCTATTTTTGACATAATATTCTACATTTGACAGATTCTATATTTGACAGATTTTGGTTAAGTTAGTAATTAACAGGCAACAATCATTTTTATCACATTAATAGTTAGGTACATAGGTATTTAAATCTACACTATCTACACTAATATTATAAAGAGGAAAACTTTGTTTGTTTGTTTGTTTGGTTGTAATGAATAGGCTTAAAAACTACTGGACCGTTTTTAAAAATTCTTTCACCATTCGAAAGCTACATTATCCACGAGTAACATAGGATATATTTTATCCCCGTACTCCCACGGGAACGGGAACTATGCGGGTGAAACCGCGGGACGTCCGCTAGTAATCAAGTAAAGAAAAAAACTGGATCGATGTGGGGTTGCAACCAATAACTGCAATATCCTAGGCCGACGACCCTTGGATGCTAAACAATTCCGTCAGTGATTCGATAGTGGCTGTCGACACAAGTTGCGTCCCACACCAAAGGCCTGCCAACGCTCCAAGGCACCATCGTCAAGCCGTCCGGTCTCTTGCCATCGTCACGCACCAAGCCGTTTGGTTCTAAAACCGCTGGAACGCCGGCGCTTGCAAGAGCCCCACGAATAATGTCGTTGATGCTGGCGTGCCGTGCAATGCGACCTGCGCTCCTGTAGCAGGACAGGCCATGGTGTCCGAGGCTGTCGACAGCTACATCGTAGTGACAACGATGCGAAGCAACACAAGGTGCGCCTAAGCATAGACTCGTAGCGACCCGGAACGATGCGTCATCCATCATAGTGCCAATGGTGAATGACGGAAGTGGCTGAAGCCACAAGCCCGACTCCCATTCCCCCACAGCCAGCAGACGGGCACGCTCCACAGTATTGATTGACGTATGTAAAAGGGTATTCCGTTCAATACTGCAGAGCGGCTCGTCCCACTGACTGGGAGGACAGGTTGTCGGGTAAATCCGTATTGGGACAAGCCATTTTCCAAGCGTTCAACGCATCAGTCAGATACGGCACCTGAACATCAACCAGTGAAAAAGATAAAATTATTATTATAAGATATTTTTTTTGGCATAATGTGCTTTGATGTGAAGGTATTATTAATCTTGTGGGATCTCGACGAGTGTATTTGGAATGCAGGTCACATGCTATAAAAAATTTAGCGTGCTCTTTCACAAAAATTCCAGCCTGCATTATGAAAAGACCTGTTAGGGTTTGTAGTTTTCATTTTTTAAATAGTGGTCTACAGGATGTTAATGGGCTGATACCGCAAATTGCTCTTAGGCATTTTTTTTGGACAATAAATGCTTCACTCACATTTGTAGAGTTCCCCCAGAGTAGGAGTCCATATCCGAGTAAAGAGGATACATAACCGTGGTAAGCAGTAAGGGCGACCGCTTCACTAGCTGTAGGTACGTCTTAAATTTTTAAGAGCAAATACAAATTTGTTGAGTTTTTTGCAAACGTATTCCATATGTGATTTCCAGTTACAATACTGATCAAGATTAAGTCCAAGAAATTTGTATTCACTAACTTCGCTAATTTGTTGTCCTTGACAACTAACTTGAAATGTTTTTGGTTTTGAATTTTAATTTTGAAAATGTATGCATTTGGTTTTACTTAGTTTTGCACAGAGATAATTATTTTCAAGCCATTTTAAAACTTGCTTTACTATTGTATTAAGATTGCTTTCGTGATCTATGTCTGATTTCTTGTCATTAGTAGGTAACTATTGCAGAAATATCGTCAGCGAAAAGTACGCACTGTTGTTGTAAAACAGTGGGCAAGTCATTGATATAAATAAGGAAAAGTAATGGACCCAGTATGCTTCCTTGAGGTACACCTGATTTGGTTTGACTATATTTAGTACTGAAAGATGTGGACTCGTTATTTTCGTTCATTGAGCTTATTTCGACTCTTTGTTGTCGGCAAGATAAGTAGCTAGTAGTTATTGCATTTTTGCATGATTATGCACTACATCTATATGTCACCGTAAAATTGTCAAACACGTTATATTACAATATTCTCAGCTCAATAACAAACTCGCCTACGGCTCGTGTGTTTATTTCGCATCGATTACAATAACAAACTTTCCCCACTTGGATCAAAATGTACTATTGTCTGTACATAAATAAGTAAAAGGATCAACCTCGAGCTTTTCCTTACCCTTCACAGGTGTACCATCAGTGGAACACTCCTTCGGTTTAGTGTCCTGCTTGTAGCTGTCGAGGAACCTCTTCGTGTCATCGATGCAAGCAGAAATAAACTCTCCGTATGTCATGTTCTCCTCGAACATTATAGAAATAAAATCGTCGAACCATGACGCGTTTAGAGTTAACCAATCACGTACTTCTGGATTATTTCTGAAAACCATATGAATCCAAGAGATACATTTGAAATAACTCTCATGCCTAATTAATAATAGTGCTTCTGGGGGGTAACCATGACGTCTTAAAGCAAGATTGTTTTAATCTTATTCCAGAGTGGGAAAGAGACGGAGCTTTAGAGAACGTCTAGCGCCATCTCTTTCTCACTCTGGAATAAGATTAAAAAAATCTTGCTTTAAGACGTCATGGTACGCCACCTGGTCGTTCTTGGATATTCCGGCTTACCTGAGACGAGATACTAATACTATAGTGCACAAAGGTGTGCGCAAACGCAGGTGCACTCACTCTCTCTTCTCTCACGATCATAGTCACTTATCATATAAAAGAGGTTAGAAAGGAAGTAGTTCCTGATTTGTATTAGAACGCGTGTCGCAGCAAGCAAGAGACCCATACGTACGTACATTGTGCACACAAATAAACTACTCACACTTAGATCGCGAGCTCGCTATTGGACAAGCGGGATAAACTGTTGCGTGAAATGGATGTTTAAATACATTTAATAAATGTAGAAAAAAATATTAGAGAAGGCAAGAAATCTAGGAGACATTATATTTCAGTAAAACCATTGTAATTAAATAAGTTTTAAATAACATTTAAATAATAACACATTAAAATATAAAAATGTACAAAAGTATTTTATTTTTAGTACTTGAGGCAGCCCTACCGATTGAACATTAAGAAGCGAGACGCCGAATAACATACGCTAACGCGTGGCGTCAAGGCACAATTTAGTTCAAGGGCGCCCTGAGGTATTTAAAATGTCGGCTTTCTTCAAGATCAAAGGAGTGCAACTTCTGTACGCTAGTACTATTCTACCTATTCTGGGCCAATGAGCAAATCGATTGACATATGAGCGTTGACTTATATGAGCGGCGCGCCTGCCCCGCTCACAATGCCCTTCTAACCTCTTATAACAGTTCTGTGCTAATCGTGTATTAACTGACGGGGACAGCAAACCGTAACGACCGGAATGAATGAGTCGCAGGACTAAAGGTTTGATTAACATGCTTTCGCGAGTAATCATCAGCCTACAGCAATCAGAACCTCTTTTTCAGAGTTCTTCAAGCTGCACTAGATGTTCATCGAGCTGTAACGTGCGTCCATTCATTCACTGTAAATCGCCAAGGTTAGCTGGGTTTGCCGGCCATTCGTTACCTGCCCTTGAGATTTTTATGGAGCTTGGGGGTTTTCATGGTTAGGTAATTATATCAAACATAATTTTTTTAGTCGTTTTTTTTTTCGAGATTTCATAATCTGTCCCATTGTAAAAGTTGTTCATTTTCATGAGTACCATCCGCCCTTGAAGTAATTAAAACGACTAAAAATAACGGTGCAATTTTTATCCCACCAAAAACGTTCTGTAAAAAACTAGCCAAGTCTCGATGGAGCTGCTTGTTTATTTCTAAAAAGTAATGAAATCTAGACAAAGTCGTGCCAAGTCTAAGGTTCCTTACTGCGATTTCTTTATTATTATAGGTAGTTAATGTTGTGTGACTTGGCCGTTGACATTCTTTATACGTTGGTGGGGGTACAAGTCAATTTCTTTACACGCAATATTATATCTGTTGTAACTACCTATGTTTGTTAAGCGAGATAATAGCCCATACTGGTATTGGTAATTGGACGCTAGTGTCTCATTTTAGGCTGTTGTTGATTCGAACCCACGACTTACTGAACGTAAGTCGGGGCCGCCACCACTGGGCCACCGCTGCTCTCAATTATCCAATGATCTTCGATTATCCTAGTTTTTATAGTTTTCCCTTTATGTGGCCATTAAACCCTAACTCTGTACCAAATTTCAGCTCTCTGAGTTTATGGGAAGTACTAGTTCTATTCTGATGATCATGAGTGAGTGAGTGAGTGAGTGTCATAAATGTGAAACATTGCTTTCGCTTAACTTCAGAACTAAATGACCCACAGACTTGAAATTTTGGATTTTAAGTATGTGATGATAGCTTACTGAATGACGAAAATTTTTGCGTTCTGGTCTTGTCCAGAGGTTCTCAAATAGGGGCCTGAAAATGCGGCGAAATGGTTCCAGTAAAGGATGGTACGGGCAGTGTTTGCTTCACGCTCGACTTGGCGGTGGCACTGCCGTGCCCCCCGATTATTTTAAACTTTTTTTATCACCGGCGCTATTTTCAGACCCTCTAAAGTAGGTACGCATTTATTACTTTATCCATTTACGTAGGTAGCACCGCATATCCCTCTACTAGCTATTATCTACATACCTTGCATATCCTGCAAAACTGCCAACACCTGCCAGTAATGCTATGGTAGCCCAAAACATTGTATCATCTTTGGGGGGAGGCGGTGGGGGTGGGGGGTCAACTGGGCACACTTCGCGCTCCTTAGGATCCTTATACTTGAAGTTTATTGGAGTTCGAGTAAATGTCGCTATTTGGAAATCTGTTGGATAGTGATTCTGAAAAAACAAGGTTTGCAAACATAAATTTAAACAGCCGAACTGATCGATTTTCAGGATTAAGCAGCACCGCTTGGGTTGGTCCATGGGTGGGGGCGACCATTCATTAATACAGAGTTTCTTCAGTATCGAGAATATCATGTTTTGCGAATGCCAGTAATATTTTGCAGCTTATTATTAAATTATTATTCGTAAGACTAATAATTAATTATGTTTTGCGAATATCATAATTTGCATTTAAGTATTTCATTACTAGCTTCTGCCAGCGGCTTCGCCCGCGTGAAGTTTGGTAATTGCGCTATGGGGTCTTACTGCCGAGAAAAAAACTACCTATCCTATTTTTTAATACAGGGTATAAACTATCTTTTGACAAAAAACGGCGAAAGACGAATGACAAAAGACGTCGAGGACGACAACTAATGCGATGGGAAGATGAGCTGCGGGACCCAAATGGAGGAGAGTTGCTCAAGACAGGAAGCAATGGAAACTACTGGAGGAGGCCATTGCCAAAAGGCACACTGAGTTGAGAGACACCCTATAGCCAAACGAACCAAACAATACAGCCATAAAGATTAAATCCCTCACCCAGTTTAACGGGCTAAATAAATAAATAAACTATCTGTGTGCAAAATTTTATCCAACTCCGTTCAGTAGTTTTTGCGTGAAAAAGTAACAAAGTAGTAGTAGGAAGGGATTCAGTGATGGAGCGGTATCTTGTCAGTAGTGTCCAGGTTGTGGAGAAGGTGGCAGTCGGTCCATGTAAAATAATAGTTTTCAGCTGCATCCAGTTGGACTGAAAACCGACCCAACATAGTTCGGAAAAGGATAGGAATATGATAAATGTTTCTTATAGTGCTGAATATTTCAGACGAAAGACGTTTTCTGCTGCACACAACCTTTTTGAACTTATTGCAACAACGACAAATGCTGCAATTGTAGCGTTGTCGGTTTCAACGGCTGTTAGGCAGTTACTTGACTAATTAAAATTATCATTTTCGAGTTTAGTTGGTACGTACTTACGATGTATAGAATGGAAATACATGGTTGCATTAGTCGCCAGCGCGAGAGTATCGGCACCTTTACCTGTTCAAATAATAGAAGAAAAATAATTTATAGCCTATGACACGCACGAATAACGTAGCATTCTACCAGTGAAAGAAATTTTAGAATTGGATCATTAGTTGGATTGGATCTTTGCCCTGCATTCAAATTCATACTAACAAATAAATACCTCTTAATATTAGTAATAGATAGTATACATACATATCACAAATCCTCATCTGCCACTGGTATCTATTGTATTGTGCAACGGGCAGGTGTCCGCAACTCCACGTCAAAGCGCGTATTTTGCGTATGGGCTATCTACCACGCGGGCCCAGTGCGGGTTGGTAGACGTCACATGTCTTCGAATTTTTGGTTCTAGGACATGCCGGTTTCCTCACGATGTTTTCCTTCACCGTTTTTGAGAGCCGTGCTGATGAAATAAATTACCTACACAAAGTAATGCGCCTGCCTGGATTCGAACCCACGACTTACTGTTCGTAAGTCGGGGCCGCCACCACTGGGCCACCGCTGCCCCTGGTATCTATACTAACATATAAAAAAGGTAAAACTTGTTTATAGGTACCTACCTACTTATGTAACGAGTAATCTTCGGAACTACTTAGGTACTAATCCGATTCTGAAAATTATTTATCCAATGTAGCTTACATTATCCCCTGTTAAAGGCAATATTTAAAGCTATCTAGTATCTTTATTTCCGTAATAACGAGAGCGCAGCCGCGCTTAAAAGCTAGTCTATCACTAAAAACAGTAATCTAAACGCCTTCACTGTACTTACACAAAGTTTCCTTGCTAGTATTGCGCTGGTCTTGGATCTAAGCATTCTTGTATCTTAGGTATTCGGTTCGGTATATTCTTATTAATTTATCTTCTTTGTTTATTTGTAAGTGTGATCTTGGTGTGATATTTTTATGTTTACGACAGACATTTGTCGTGGACAGTTCTCAATCTGATTCTGACAGTTTACTTTTTTCTGTGCTGATTTTTTCTTCTTTATGTTTGCTGCCAGTTTTGGGGAGGTTTGAAACCTCTCTTTGCTTTAAACTGATGACTCCTATTAATGATAAGTTTTTTACATCCATCGACTGATTTCCGAAGCCCTCTGCATATTTTTGAATGCAGATTGAAAGTAGACAGGGATCGTTTAAAACCGACGGTGAATCCAAAAGGGTTATGATTTTAACAGTCTATGTGTGTTTGTATTTACGTATGTTACTCCGTAGCTCCTAATTTTAACTATTCATCGGATTTTGATGAATAAGGATGTGAAACGATTCGTTATTATATGGGTCGGGCAACATAAGCTATATTTTATCAGACTTCAACAAAGGAGTCGATTTTAACTTGTACACCCTGAATCAGACCGTGGTTTTTCAGTAGTAGTACCGCACAGTCTTGTTGAGTGTCTGTTTGTCCCGGCTAATCTCCAAAACGGATGGACCGATTGTTACGGGACTTTTACAGGCAGATAGCTGATGTTATAAGGAGTAACTTAAGGTAAGTTTATTTTAGAAAAAGTATTAGGGTTCCGTAGGAAAAAAATGTTAACAAAACCCGATTCAAATAGGGAAGTTAGTTATATTTTATAATAATTTTACGTGGATGGAGGTTGCGGGCAACAGTTAGAGCAATAAAACAACAATTAGACATAAAAATCATCTTTTAATTTATTACATACAGTATTTTTATATTTACATAAATTACTAAAATTAAAAGGTTACCTCCACAAATTCACTTCGCTGGCACCATAATTTATCTACTCGATCTAAAATGTTGTTAGATATTTGGAATAAATGCAGACACAATTTTGTGCTAACAAAACAAATTCCACGGTTTTGAAGAAACTTCATATTTCTCGAGTACGTTTTTTTTATTAGTTTTCTATTTTTATGTAAGTACTTAACATTACTTGAATTTCTTCAAAACATGTGTAAATAATCTACACGTTGAATTCAATAACAAAAGTGTATTACCGTTTTAATTTATCATACAAAATAAATAACGTATTTTTTCTACGTTTTAAATGAAACGGTCAGCCAGAAAAAAGGTCTTTCGGTTTTGACAACATTTTCTTAGCAAACGACAATATCGCTAAGTATCAAATTTTAATAACCCTAATGAAAAAGGCCTGTATTTATTTTTTGACTGACTAAAGATTTGCATTGTCGCAAACTATTACTAAATTGTTTGTATAGTTAGTTATTTAGGCATTTTGATCTAGACTTTAAAAACCGGAAGACGTTTCGTTCGAAGGCCTCTTGCTAGGTGGACCGATGACCTGGTAAAGGTTGCGGGAATATACTGGATGCGAGTCGCACGGAACCGATCAATGTGGCGACACTTGGGGGAGGCCTATGTCCAGCAGTGGACGTCTTTCGGCTGAAATGATGATGATGATGATCTAGACTGCCTTAAGCCATATAAATAACAATATAACCCTACAAAATTGTAATAGTAAGCCGAATGCAAATAGAAAATTGCTTCTGATGCGTCGAAAACGGGCGACCAACATACAAATATCAATTTAATAAAGATATTTTTTGTCAGTTACCAGACTATGGACTACCAGATGCATAGCTCACTGACTTGTAGGTCTAAAATAAAGTAAAGAAAGTTTTAAGACAAATAACTATCAAGTGCTAGCAAATATACATTGTCTATCAATCTGTTTAACAAGTTACTTCCACGATGTACTTTTACAGGGTGTTCTAAACATACTGAGCCTGGCTTATCGTGGGCATGAATTTAAAATTACTATTAATTTAGGATGTCGATAATAACAGTTTAGATTAAGATGTAAATTTGAACGTAGCCTTAAAGCAATGATGTTTAGATTTACTCAATTTATTGAAGTAGACATTCTATAGTAGCTGTCAGTTGAGATGTCAAAAGCGGTCATTGACTTATCTACATTTATTATAGTTCTTAACTTTAAAAACCAAAAACAAGCAGTCTAGAATCGTCATCTATCGTAATCTTCAAACTAATTTTATAAAGAAAAACGATACATGGTACATTGTTTTGGTTCGTACGAAGATAATTATATTAAGGAAAGGGCAATGACCGATATTGACATCTTTGTTTACAGTAACTAAATTAGATGTGGTGCTAGCGGCGGTACGTAGGTCGGCAGGATTCCCTCCCTCCTGTGTAGGAGTGCACGGTCTAGAGGTAGAGTAGGCCGGAGACGGAAGCGTGCGCCATGACGGTCTCGGCGGCCTGGCGCACCTCGAGGTGTGTCCGCGCCGCGTCGGCCCACGACTGTGCGGCGGCGCGCGGCGCGCCCTGCAGGAGGTTCACGTAGCGCAGCGCCGCGCCTAAGTTGCCGCGGTCCATGTGGTACCTGCCGGTATTATTTATTTCTTACTAGCTGACCCTGTTTTTTTTTCGGATTGGAAATCTTCAAATTACCCCTCCCGCTCTAAAGAAGTGTCAGACTTGTACTGACTACATCCGACTCATGTTCCTTCTTAGCCCTTTCTGTTCCAGGGCCGCCGTATCTCTTTCGAACAGTCCCGCAGCCCCGGCAGACTAGCTGACCCCTCAAAGGTTGTTCTGCCGTAATAAGTTATGTTATAAAATAGCCTACGACCTATCAAGCCATTTATGAGGAGTTCGATAACAAACACTATGACTTCTGATTTTTATAGTACGAGTATATTATATTTCGTTTATAGAAAACTGTTTTATATGTTTTTTTAATTTAATTTTAAAAAATCATAACAAGTAGTGATCCGTCGGTGTTTGCCAATAAAATTGGAAAAGGGAAGTCCTTAGAGCCTATCAGTGGTATAGAACAGAGTTTACACACAAAAAAAATATGGTAAAACCTACAAAAAAGATCTCTACAAAGAAGATCTTTATAAAGAAGATTCCCTACTCAGTTCTATTTTTAAAATGAAAAATTGAAAAGAAAAAAACCTCGAGACAGGAGCCAATTAAACACTTCAAGCAATGTTTGTAGTCTCATTGTAAGGCTGTAATACAATTATAGCTACGTACCTCGCCCTCTGCATGATGTCAAAGGTGTCTAATTTTGTGAAATCGGTTGGTTTGTTGGCCAATTCATCTTCAGGAATTGCATTGAACTGAAAACAGCAAAAAAACAGTCAAATGTGATATAGTTAAACTTATATTGTCACTTACGGTATTTATCTTCCGTGAATGTTTATTGGTTTTAGCTCCCGATATTTCGATGCTGTCGCAAGCGCCAAGATCGCGGGTTGACTGGAGAATGGGTGCGTGTGGCAATCATGGCGCTTGCTACAGCGTCGAAACATAGGGAGCGTTTAGTTTTAAACCGTGAAAGCTTAAAACTCATTGTGCCTATTCCCTTCAAGCAGTTAAGAAACTAGTTAAAGGATCACACCCGAATACAAGCAGAGAAATGGTGGACCTCGACACCAGGTTGTAGGCAATCCAAGGAAGCTATGCCATCCTTGGATACAAAGCTGTCGAGGCGCCGTGGCGGGGACCATCACTGGAAGTGTCCCGCCACCAGAGCCACCAGCGCGCGAGCAGTGGCTCGCTGAAAAAACACTTCCACACCCTACACTTCAATCACTGACAGTCCCCTGTGCAGAGCGTGCATGGAGGCGGAGGAGACGGTGCAAGCATGTGCTCCTGGAGTGCACAGGCAACACCAAGATCTGCGAGGAGATCACTTGCGGATGTCCTGAGGAGACCGGGAAGTTTGATCTGCTTCTGGAGGGAGGTGGGCTAGTTGGAGCAACCGGCCACCATGGCTCACGCACAATGGTCCACCTCAAGGACTAAGTGCGGAAACCTAAACCCCATGATAGATCCCCCATGACCCATCCTTTTAAAATATTTATTTGGGAACATAGATATTCTTTAGTACAATCGAAATATATACACACTACCTTAAGAATATGTTTGATTCTCATATTATTTTGGTATTACGTTTGTATGAAAAACGCATGCTCCGCCGGTCCCTTAAAACAGTGTTTGTGATATAGTGTTAAAACTCAATCTAAATTTCTAGTTATTAATTCCAAGAGCTTTTGAACAAAGTAACACTCTGGGCGGAGCGGGAGGGAGTGTCAGACTTTTACTGACTAAAACCCATCCGTGTTCCTTCCTCTCCCTTTACGTTCCGGGGCCACGGTATCTCTTTCGAACAGTCCCGCAACCCCGGCAGGATGGGAACTAAGCCATGGGGGCTTCATCGATACACGCTAGCCGACTAACCAAGGCGCCAGTTCTCTGTGTAGTGTTTTTTTTTTTAAACACGCTTAATGGGACTACAGGAGCTAAATAAACAACTCCATATATGGTAGTTCAAACTTCGTTTGAAATACTGTTAGAATAAATTCTAATCGACTTGCATTACAAAGTGGTTGTTACGTCAGTCACTGCGGGCCGAACGAATAGTGCGAAATGAGTGGTTGGACAAAAAAAATAAAACACTACGATGCTAATAATGTTGCTTATAGAATTATTTGCCAGAAAATCAGAATGATAACATGTATTTTAGGTATGGTTTTTACTCGTTAAAATAAATTTTTAGATAAGTTCGTGTTTTTTTTTTATCGAGTAAAATTAATTGTACTTATTATGTTTTCAAAACACTATCATACTAGCATATTATATCCTGAAGTACTTATATCATTTATTTTTCTGATTTTGTTTATTACAGTGAATCATAATACTTTCAGGCATTACAAAACTCGCGTTTAGCTCCCGTAGTCGCCTTAAAGTGATGTCATTTTATTTCTCATATTCTTCTTCAGCTCAATCGAAAACTGGGAAGGGTCTAATCACACATTTCTCATTTATTTACACAGTCACAAGTGACCACATCAGCAATAGCATATAGACTCACTTTCTTGAACAGCAACACCGACTGCAGCCAGGACATGAAGTAGACCGGCAGCGTGGCTCCGTCGCGCCCGACTAGTGCCACCTTCACCGCTGTCTTCTCCATCTGAAATTATTCCATTACTCAGAACTGAGGGGGCGGTCAAATCCAGTACCGGGGAACCGGGGTGGATTTGGATTGTACTTAGGTACGATCGAACAAGCTATTTGGTTTACAGTTTAACCCACATATTACATTGTAAAATGTAAACCAAATAGCTTGTTCGACCGTAGTCTGCTTCACGATAAATAAATATCGCTGGATATTACACAGCGCCATCTAGCACCACACTAGGCAACGAGGTTTGTGTCGTGGACACCAGATAGTCGATATACTACATAGATACTTTTTGTTTGTAAATGTCCATGCTCATAACATAAATATTACACGATGTGGGTACCTTTGAAAGCGTTCGTTAATACTGGAGTTCCCAGTTCATGCAGCCCACCGTTCATACAATTTCTAGCTTGTATAATATTATGTATTCATGTTAGTAAATTTATTTTTTTGAGGTCAGTTAAAGTTGTATAATATTACAGGGGGTATAAAATGGCCGCTTTAGCAGAATCGTAAATGAATCACGTTAAAAAAAAATTAAATTCTTAAAATGGTTTTTGTAACCATAACCATAAAGTCCATTTTAAGAATTTTTAACTTTCGTGATTCATTTTATTGAACATTTAAAACTGAGTTGAGCTTACTTCCAGCAATTGGGTACGCATCTAGACTTCAGGCTGCTACTGAGTAATTCCTGTTGTTAGAACCCAACAACACTTTGTCCGACCTCTGAATCAAACCCGGAAACTGCATACTCAGTAGAACTTGCGGCCACAAGACGTATAGTAAATACATCAGCAGACCGCACTAAAAATCCTCCTACATAACTTTCGACAGCAAATCGGAAAACTTTGCATCGGAAGACCTCCCACTGGGTGGACCGATGACCTGGTGAAGGTTGCGAGGAACCGCTGGACGCGAGTCGCACGGGACCGGTCAATGTGGCGACACTTGGGGGAGGCCTATGTATGTCCAGCAGAGGACGTTTTTCATCTGATACGATGATGATGATGATGATGATAACCTCACAATAGGTTAATTTCCACCATCAATTAATGGCAAATCTATTTAGTCCGCTAGTATTGAAAAATAATGGACCCGTATTTTTTGTTTTTTGTAAATCAATGTATATTGACAAAGATAAAACGCATCAAAACTCGGGAATGGGGGCTCGTGACGTCAGAACGCAATAAAAATTATACCACGGCGTGACGTATTGAGAATTTTAAAAGCGTCGTAACTTCGTCAATTTTGATTTACGTAAGAAAAGAAAAAAATACGGGTCAAATATTTTTAATAATCCAACTGACAGACTAATTAAATTTTAATTAATTAATGTGCGCTTGCCATAATGAGGCAGTGGTTACAATTAGTAAGGAAATAACGGGATACCTTTTCGAACCTGTCTTGCAGTGACTTCTCAGTGGCGATGCCCTTCTCCCGGACTTCATTGGGAATGCCCTTCAGAACTGTCTGGACCAGTTTATCACCCGAACCTGAAATAAAAGTATAATGTTATTGTAATGTTTGTGTAATTATTATTACATGTTTTAAACAGAACAATTATTCATGTCAGTCGTTAACCAGTAATTCCAACCAAGGATGTTGCGGATTCAGATTTTTTGACATCGAAGTTGCAGTTTTTGAGTCAGTATTTATGTGAATGTTCTGCAGTTAATAGTTTATTGGACAAGTGAATTCACAATGTCACCAACCGCACCAAGTGAAGTTTGGACTGTTTTTAAACAAGATGAACATGAACATGACCAGGATAAGGCTCATTGTAAAATATGCAATCATCATTATCATTTCAGCCGAAAGACGTCCACTGCTGGACATAGGCCTCCCCCAAGTGTCGCCACATTGACCGGTCCCGTGCGATTCGCATCCAACGGATATACAATAACTGCACAAAAACAAAGTTTCTTAAAACATATCTTAAGATCCGCATCCACGAATGTGAGCCTTCAAAAACCCGTATCCGCAACATTCCTCATAAATCGATGAGGCTCCGAATTTGTGGATGCGGAAGCGAATATCCGCAATATCTCTGATTCCAACATCCAAGACACAACTTCTTTCCTCTAATCATCAAAAACCTCTAAATTTACTGTAAAAAAAACACACAAAAGAAAAAAAAAACAGACTTCAATAAACACAAAAAAGTGATAAATAACTTTAGCTTCAGAAATCGGTGACCTTTGATTAATTTAGTTTTTTTGTCACCGACGTGCTTACCCCTTCACAGTGTACCAGCGTGATGTTATATTATGAACTGGTGTAAACAATAGACAGACATGAGATTTCAGCAATCCCAGGCCATTTGCTATCTTTTATTGAGGAGTTCCGTTGCCTATCTCCGAAGTTCTTCATCAGATGTTCACCAAATTGAAATGAAACCACTCCGAGAAAGTACTCTTCCATAAATTACCCAAATCGCTTCAAGTGTGCCTATAAAATTTGAAGAGTTCTTTCTATTTCTCCAGAATCCCATTATCAGATCCTTACTTGATGATCATGGGACCACCTGGGAAGTATACCTTTCAAAAAAGAAAAAAAATAATAACCTAGATCGGTTCAGCTATCTTCGAGTAATCGGGGAACATACATAAAAAAAGGTTCCAACGAATTGAGAACCTCCTCCTGTTTGAAGTCGGTTCATAAAATAGTTCATCAATATTGGACGCGTATTCAATTTTTCGTCAGAAGTTCTCTCGAGAGGAGGCGATGTTTTTAGTAAATAAATAAAGTAGTATTGCCTGACATAAGCCTCGTTGCTTGGTGTGGCACTAGATGGCGCTGTGTGCAATGTCCAGCGATATTTATTTATTTAAATATGTATGGTCAGTTAAGCAGAAGCAGCAGGGGTACTCACCGGCCTTCTCGAGCGCCTTCAGTTCGTTGTCGAGCTTGGTGGCGGGTTGCGCACGTCGCGTGGCCGCCAGCAGCGCCTCGGCCGCCGCCCACAGCGACTGCGACCGTCGCGCCTCTGCCTCCGATGCTGCGCGCTCTACCAGTCACATCACACCACTCTATTAATTCTTTTTTTTCGGATTGGAAATCAACAAACGACCCCTCCCTCCCGCTCTGGGCAGAGCGAAAACGAGTGTCAGAATATTACTGACTAAAATCCATCCGTGTTCCTACTTAGCCCCTTTGTGTTCCGGGGCCACGACCACTTAATTAACCATCAACTGAGAACAACGCCCGAAAGGAAACGACACCGACTTCCCTAGCTCGGTACGGGCCCTGAAATGGATCAGGCGTGATCGAGGTCAAGAGCAGGCCCATTTTGGAATTTAAAAAAAATCTTTTTTAAATATATCAAGATTTGTGCGCAAGTTTGTAACAGATACGGCACCTAATTACAATTATCAATACAGTATTCACTTGTGCGCGGCGAACACGCCGCGAAGAAAAACAAAAGGAACGATTGAACAAAACCCGGATCGCACACCGCGACCTCGCGGCCCACCCGCGACGAGCTCGCGGCGAGCTCGCTCGCAACTCGCTAGTGTGATAAGGCCCAAAGGTAGTTAGTCTGTAGAACTCATCGAGGATATAACCTATAGAGTGGTAATGTCAGGCCAGCCGCCTCCGCAACTAATAAGTGATTTCTCACTTATAAATATTGACGCTCGCTGTCACTAAAACAGTACAAAATCAGTCTTGGATCCGTGTGTGCGTCTCTTCATATTCCGAAATAAAATATCTATTAAATATTTTCACAATGGCGTGCTGTTCTATTCGGTGGTGTGGAAAAAACAGCAGAACATCAAATTATAAAACAGACGGAATAACCTTTAATCGGTAAAATACAGGTAAAGAAGTGATTTATATTAAATTTTGTCACGGCTCAAGTCAAACTGGACAAGTCAAAGTGAAACAGTTGATGTATGTCTATGCGTCTTGCTACATTATTGCTACATTCTTGCTACATAACGCAATCCGTATTAAACTATCTCTTTCTAGTCTATGCTCTTACCACTAGTGTTGCATACCAAGAATCAAGGTTTGTGTCGATATTGGTTTCTAGTAAATTAAATCAAATTATATCAAAAAAAAAATTTGTGAAACCTATTATGACAGAAGGAGAGAAAGATGAGTCTAGTTTTCCTCAGCAAAAGGAAGACATAATGAGATACAAGTGGTCAGAAGAATTTATACGAAACAAATTAATTTCAAAAATCAGTGAATCAATATGTTATTATTTACCTAATACTCGTAACACATTGATACACTGATTTCCATAAGAAAACACGCAAGTCAATATCGATAAAACTTGTATGCGCACTACCCCATCTCTAGAGTGTTATTTTTGACATTCGGTCAGCCAATCAGAGCGTAGTGAACGCAGATGTGAGTAGCTGTCAGTTGGCGGAATTGTTTTCAAACAAAATAAGTAACATTTCTACTCTATAGGTTATATGCTCGATGGTAGAACTAGAGACTGGTATCTTACGTTTCAAGGTCAGCTCGATGGCCTGTAGCTTGCCTGCCATGGCCGCTAGCTCCTTCTTGAACTTAAGTTGGTCCTCCTGCAATTTCTCTGATACCACGCGGTTGAATGTCGCCATTATCTGATTAAAAATAATACGAAAGAATGTTATTAAGAACTCACTCCTCTCTGTTATACTATACTAGTTTCTGCCAGCAGTTTCGCCCGGGTAGTGTATGTTGTCCCATGACATCTTTCTACCGGGATAAAAAAGTATCCTTTGTGTTAATCCAGGTTATAAACTATCTGTATGCCAAATTTCATCTAAATCCGTTCAGTGGTTTTGGTGTGAAAGAGAAATAAACAAACATAAATAAAAAATCACATTTTTAATATTAGTAAGATGTCAAAAGGGGGATATGGGTATACCAATGACATTTATGAAAATAATATTCATGAATTCATTAGGGAATGTTCATTATTTTTGTGCCTAAATTACCACCATTTTCTAAAATCCAATAATTGGCTGCATTCCTTTTAAAATGGACCATACTAGATCTAATTTGTAACATTTTTTCTTCAACAACTTGACCTCTAAACTAGATTGGAAAAATCAAACTTCAAGAGGTTTTTGGAAAGTAAATATTTAAGTGCACCTACGAGAAGACACGAAAATGGACTTCATTCAATACCACTTAGAGATAGGTTTAGAAAAATCAGTAAATTACCCAGTTGTATACATACTTCCTTCTCCCTCCTGACGAGTCTGTCCTGCAGAACTTCTTGTTGGAGCTCAATCTGCTTCTTGAGTTGTTCCCTCTGGTTCCTGTTCGCTTTCGCTTGGATTGCTAATGTCTGGAAACAATTAAAAAAAGTTAAGGCGATGTTACCCGGAACAACGTCATTTTGTAATATGTTTCGTAGATAGCACGAATTTAAATAATAAAAAAAACATATTACATATTTCACACCTCGATCTAGATATTTTGGCCGTGTTACACAATGAGAGGTTAAAAACATAGTTTCCAAGAACTCTGCAGATGTCATTGAACTGACTACGTTACTAGGTGCCAAAGCCAAAACGCTTAAAAAAAAAAACATTGCGTCACGTCACATACGCTCGTTGACTGACACTTTCGTTTGCATTAGCTTCCGTATATAACCATTCCATCCAAGTGAAACGCTGTGACCTTCTGTTCCTTGCAGTAACATACCAAGATCAGCGCCATCTATGCAGCGGCTAGGGAAGAGTTGAAAATGAAAATCCCTCATTACTTGTTTGCTTGTGTAGTAAGTAACATTCAATTAGTTAAGTCTAAATTATATTATGGTCTAATTATTATTTGAGTTACAAGCTTTGAACAATAAAACTTATACCATAATGGAGTCAGTAAAAAATGAATAAAAATCAGCCACCATAATTGCGTAAAATATGAAAATACCATTAATACCAACATGAAGTAGTCCGGGAGGTACCGTTACATATTAGGTATTGTTTTTACGCCGATCGGTTACCATCTTGTTCAATAGATCTTGAATGACTGATAAGTAAACCCAGCGTCAGCTGACGCACCCGCGGTGGGTGTAGGATTGGGAGGTTAGGTTAGGTTAGAAAATAAAATAAGATTAAGTCGAAGTACGCCGTCTGAAACTTGTTTCATAAATAGTTCATACTGAGCTTGAAAAAATCGTCAGCTGCATGGTAGACGAGGGGATTATGCGTCAGCCGCTCGCATGAACTTGTAAATGATACAGGTCTGATGAAAACTAAACGCAATATATATCCAAGTAGAGAGTGTGTGATAGATTGCTTTTAGTTTTTCAGCCGGCGTATTATGACTTAATTTTGTTTTTCACAACTTTCGTAACCTCCCAATCCTACACCCACCGCTACTGAAGCAGCTGACGGTTGGTTTACTTATTGGTAATATAAGATCAACCTTCGACGACAATATCAGCCGGCTTACTATGACTTTTTTTTATTTCCAAAGGTACCTCCCGGACTAAAGTGTTTTTATCTTTTCATGCGCTCGCGCCGTGTCCTTTAGGCGCTTAGACGAGCTAAATTAGCAACTCTATTTGTGGTGGTTCAAACTTCGTTTGAAATGCTGTTAGAATAAAGTTCTAATCAGCTTGCACTACAAAGTGGTTGTTACGTCAGCCACTGCGGGCCAAATAGCGCGAAATGAGTGGTTTCGATCGATTTACAAAAAAACTATTGATTGGATTAAAAAACTAAAACAGTATAATGCTAATATATTGCTTGTAGAATATTTGCCAAAAAATCAGAATGATCGCATGCTTAGTAGTATGTTTTTTATTCTTTGAAAGATATTTTTAGAGGTAAGTTCGTGATTTATTTTTATAGAGCCAAATTAATTGTATTATGTTTTCAAAACAGTATCATGCTAGCATATATCCTGAAGAATATCATATATTCTGGTCTTGTTTATAGCAGTGAATCATATACTTTTAGTAATTATAAAACTCGCGTTTAGCTCGTGTAATCGCCTTTAGTCCTGAGCGTAACGTGATGGAGGTTGGCGTGTGCCAAATTTTTCGACCGTGTATCGTATCTTCTTGCGGAGGCTGAGGTAAGTTATGCCTACGGCGCTCGGGTTAATCTCGCCTCAAGATCTACTCCCACAACGTATGGTGGAAAGTTGAACGCAACACTAGAGCTTATTTGTCTATTTCTTTCTTCCCATTACCTTTTTCATGAATTCCATTTCGGCCGCCATTCTCTCGGTCCTGACTATATCTTCTGCTTTAGCTTCAATTATTGCTTTTGCGTCGTGGCCTAAAAAACAAAAATGCAGTGGTTTGAATCTATTGGCCGGATTAATTTCCGCCATTTTAAATTCTTTTCAAAGTAGCGGCCACATACAAGACCTATATTAATCGATAGCTGGGTATCAAGACAAACAAGTTTTGTATAACACAAAATTTTCTCAAGTGTCTCTTTTCTGAGATATGAGCTATCAAAGTTATAAGTCCATTCACTGATAGCAACTTCATCATAATATTTTTTAAATACTCACATTCGATAGCCCTGTTGATCTTAAGATCTCGCACCGTCTGCAATTCTGCTATTTGATTCACGAGATATTGCATCTGAAACACAAATGAGAGAATTTCACGACAAGAATAATGGGGCCGACTGTTAAAAGCTAATTGTAGATGGCGCGACCATAGCAAGGTCGCAATCTGACCAATGAGATCAAGTTATTTTGAAATATAAAGTGACATTTTCAGATTTTCGACAAATAACGATGCTTGGAAGCTATGCTAGCGCCATTAGTTTCACAGTTGAAATTAACATTAATGTGAATGCGAGTTGATAAATATCAAACCCCAAAATGTTCACAAAAGACAAAAAAAATAACTATTGAAACATTGAAGTATGGTAAAATAAACATGCGGGGCAGTCTTTGCGGACTGCCGATAGAAGTGAAAACTCGTAGCCACAACAGCTACGCCGTAGCGGATCGGCTACGAGTACTACGAAGCGTTAGGTGACGGTCACGCGAGTTCCATGATTTTTGTTCACTCAAAAAGTGCTCAACACGCCTAAAGATGTTTTCGGACCGAATCGAGCGAAATGAATAAGTAAACAATTAATATCAGAGGCCAAAATGTCCAAAAAAGACAAAAAATACTTCTTAAACATTGAAGTATAGTAAAAAAAACATTAGGGCAGTCTTTGGGGACTGCCGATACAAGGGAAAACTCGTAGCCACAAGTCCACAACGGCTACGGCGTAGCGGATCGGCTACGAGTGCTACGAAGTGTTAGGTGACAGTCACCCGAGACCATGATTTTTGTTCACTCAAAAAGTGCTCAACAAAAGAAGTTTTCACTTAAAAAAACCGCTCGTTCAACTCGGCCCTTTTAAACCTTAAAATCCTGTTTATTCTAGGGCGTCCGGGATCAATGACTCACCTTATTAAGAGTGTACAACAACAACAAGTCGACATCTGACTTAATATCGAGCCTGCGTGCATTGAGGTCGATGCCGGGGTACAACGCTTGAAGCTCGTCCTTGAACATGGTACGCGCTGCTTCCACCTGCGAATAGAAGATGACAATTATAATTATTATTACTAGCTATGCGTTGCAACGCCTTCAATGGCGTATGTAGAACAACTGTGCAAAATTACATGAAAATCGGTTCAGTAGTTTAACGAGTCCATAGAAAGAAAGAACGAACAGCCATGATTTTATGTCGTGGCAGGCCCAAGCGGAGATGACGGGATGAGTTGGACCGCTTTTTGAAAGACTGTTCCACGACCGCGGGCAGACGCGAGTAGTGGAAGGTGTGGAGGGAGCCCTTTGCTCTGCATTGGGACACTATGGGCTCGTATAATAATAAACTAGTAATAATAAATAAAATAAAACTAACTACTTCCCGCGACTTCGTCCGCTTGGACTGTGATATGTGTCCTAAATGTGGAAACCGACCCATTTTCGGGTCGGTGTCCCTTCTACCTCATATGATAATCCTGTTAATAAACCATCTGTGTGATAATTTATCCAAACCCGTTCAGTAGCTTTCACTGCAATTTTCGGCTCGATAACCTCACCTGGCGGTGTGAATTCCGCCTCGAATGCAATAACAAAGTAATGCCCCACTTATATCAAAATGTACTATTTCTTTCCCTCTTACCTTATTCCAATACCTCTCGCTGAGCACAGACTTTTCCAATTCCTCGTTGTACACCTTTTCAGCATCCACAAGGTCTGTGCGAAACTGTTTGATATATCGCTTCGTGGTGGCAATGGTTTCGGGCGGCGCCTGAACCTGCTTGCCCGAATTGATCATACGGTCCAGGGTCTCTGTGGAAACAATACTGCTGTACTGTGTTCACAATTTACTAACAGAATTGTGCATTATTTGAGCATCTACCAACCCGCACTGGGTCATAATAGGCAGCTTATGCTTGACTTAAGGCGAATTTCACCATAGAAACTTAACACGATCAGCACACCTGAACAGCATATAACAGCTCCCAGTGTTCATAACGTGTGTGCACAATTACAGCCGCCATCACCGAACACGGCTCTTTTAACTAACACCTCTTTGTCATAGGAGTCACAGATAGCCCCCAGTGCCGTACATGCATGGAGGAAGACGAGACAGCAGCCCGCGTGCTTCTACACTGCCCAGTGTTTGCAACATACAGGGCAAAGTACTTCGGTCGCCCAGGTACTCTCCGCGAGATTGTCGGCAACATCGCGCTGCTGGCCTTTCTCGGGGAGTTGGGATGGATCGAGTGAATTTCCCACCCGTACGCAAAATACGCGCCTTGACGTGGAGTTGCGGACACCAGTCCGTTATTAACGTGTACCAGAAAAGCGTGGTCATAAAACGGTGTTCTTTACTTAAAATTTTATTACATTTTTCAAATGCATTCGTCTTCTGACTTTCTGAAAGCAACTTAATTTACACTAGCATTAATTTAATATTTGCTTTATTGTTAACAAGATTAGAACAGAGTTTACATACCAATAGCAAGTTTAGCTTTAGAGGCAGATTCTTTTGCTCTTCTGACATACGTGTCTCTCTGTTGTTGAAGCCCTTGATACGTCGAGTACATGTTCTTGTCTAGGTCCGAGAAAGATGCCTCTACGATCTGAAATTATAGTTGTGATCTTAATATTCTAAATGAAAATTTTTTGATTTATATAAACAAAAAATACGTGTCCATTATTTTCCAATACTCTAACTGACGGACTAAATAGATCTGTAATTTATTGATGGTGGCAACTAGCCTATTCACCATCTCTCCAGTTTTGATTGTTAGTATCGTGCCAATTAGGAACATAAAGGGCGAGGAAGGAACATGGATGGGTTTTTGTCAGTAAAAGTCTGACACTCCCTCCCGCTCAGCCCAGAATGGGAGAAGTCATTTGATGATTTCCCATCAGAAAAAAAGGGTACGGTATGGTACTAGTAAGTACACCTAATCCTTCGAGGATAACATGTCTATGTCTATGGGTACAAATGTCCCTTCGCTCACCTTGAATAAAGCCTTATTGCAGTCCGTGGAGAACTTCGTCGCCTGCTTATAATTGTCTATGGCTACCTTCGTGTGTTCGTGCATGTCGTGTTCTAACGCCACTAAATCTTTGGTGATGTTCACGACAGGCGCGCTCTGAGGCTCACACTTTTCCGTTTGGACTAGAGTAGCTGAAATTTATTAAATAAATTTTTAAAATTTAGCTGTTTAGATTGATGCAAGTAGTGGTGGGTTACGGACACGGTTCTGTTCAGAGTGGATTCGTGCACACAGCGACATATCAAGCTATTCAGTAACAGTATAACACGACCTCGCTTTGTATAGATTTCCCGTATAATGAGAGATCCGTATAAAATGAATTTGTATAACTTTTTTGGTCGCCGTGCGTATCCAGGCACTTTGTACGATTTATTGCAGCATCAATAATTTTAAAAGTAGTGAAGGTGAAGAGACAATCCTAGAACTAAAAATCCGACTGAAAATTAATTAAAGAGGTGTGGAGAAAAGACCCGTCATCAAGCAAAAATGTTCCCTGTCCCTAACAGCCCAGGGATCATTTTTCCTTAATGACTGAATCAGGTGTGGATTTCGGCTTGATGATGAGTTTTTCTTCCACCTTGTTTTCAAATAAAGCTGTAACAACATGCAATACTGACCTTTGGTTTCAATTTCCGGCCTATCCAGAACTTTTTCTTCAACGTACAGAGGTTCTAATATGGGCGGCGGCACTGTTATGTAAACACACATCTAGATATTAGGTAGCCAAGTCATTAGTTACAAGCCAAACAAGATAATTAAATTATTGTCGGTTTCGACGTTAACCGTGTATATTTCGGGTTCGGAAATGCGGGCTTTTGCAGATACATCTGACAAAGATATTTCGACTTTGCGTGGTTGAAATAAAGTTCAGAATAAATTAAATTCTATTGCCCTCTGCGTTTGATTTAAAAGAGGCGTGGCTTATTTCAGACTTTATTTTATGAAATTATAAAATTTGTTTGACGGGGGAAACCGCACTTAGTAAGCGAAGAGGATATATTCCACTCCATTCTCTAATTATCTTGGTTGGCTTTATGTGCTCAGTGAACTAAGGTGATACAATTCCAATTCATATGTGAAGTTAGAAAAACCTTCCTTGCTTGTGTAAGTGTGCTTATGAACTTATGGAAACACAAAGTGATCTTTCAAATGAAAAATATTAATAAATAACACTTCAAACCAATTAGTTTTATTTTGATGAAAGTAAACTAAGAACACATTTCTAAATGAAGTTATTGTGATTGTGAAGTAAAATAAAATGGTGGATGTCTTTGCTATGAGTTGATAACTCTTACAAAAAAAAAAAACACTCAGTTTATGAACGAGTAACATAGGCTATATTTTATGCCGCTACTCCCACGGGAATGGGTTTATACAGTATGTTAGTTTAAACGAGGGACTTATTCAAACCCGCAATAGTCCATGCTTACATGATACTAATAAACATGTGAACAAAAAGAAAACACTAATACATAACAGATAGATCCATACCAAAAACTTCGCCTAAGTTTCGCAACGTGTGCGCAATGCGCTTATCGCAGAACATGTGTGCGGGTCAATGACCTTTCTAGGTATAATCCATTTTCCCTTCATACTTTAAATCTGGCTTTGGACAGGCAAATATCTAGGTAACTAGGTACTGACCGAATGTTCGCAGTCGTTGATTGACACCTTTTTTTTTTTTTTTTTAGGATGGGAAATCATCAAATGACTTCTCCCACTCTGGGCGGAGCGGGAGGGAGTGTCAGACTTTTACTGACTAAAACCCATCCATGTTCCTTCCTCGCCCTTTACGTTCCGGGGCCGCGGTATCTCTTTCGAACAGTCCCGCAACCCCGGCAGGCTTCAGCCCTTGCGGGCCCCTCTCTTATGCTGACATCTCTTTGAGGCGCGCGTGGAACACGAACGCGCCGTCGACCCGGCCTGTCGTCGTTAGACGGACGGACGGCTAGCTAGCCCATAGCCAACCGTCCACAGGCCCGCGTCTACGGTGGCCGGTAGCCACCACGTGGCCCCCGACGCCCGGTGCGTCTCCCGCGGCGGCCGGGAAGAGAGGATCTCTCCCTCTCTCGTTCCGCCACCTCCATCGCTAGCATGACTGCTTCGCAGAAGGAGGTGACGGCTTCCCATTCCGTCTCGCTCCGGACCATGGATTGAACCAGGGCCGGACGCGAGAGGTCGCCGCCGCCGATCGCCGCTACGAGGACACGGCGGTGCTCCGCCCACGCAGGGCAGACTTCCACCGTGTGCTCCACCGTGTCCTCCGGTCGATCCTCGCAGTGGAGACACCCGGGCGTTTCCTCCCGCCCGATTCGGTGCAGGTACCTCCCGAAACATCCGTGTCCGGTGAGGACCTGCGTCAGGCGGAAGGTGAGGACGCCGTGGCGCCTCTCCAGCCACTCCTCAAAGAGGGGACTTACCGCCACTATCGTGGCGTGCCCTGCGCGGGGTTGCGACAGTCGCTCTCTCCATGTCGCCATGAGATCGCGCCGGAGGTCAGTCCGCTGAGCGGCAATTTGCCGCGGCAGCGGAGTTTCCCCCCGGCGTAGTACCTCCGCGCGCCAGTCGTGCAGGCGCGCGAGGACTATCGCCTCCAGATCCCATGGCGGCAATCCGGCAAGCAGGCCCGCTGCCTCGCGGGAGATCGTGCGGTACCCACGGACCATCTTTACGGCCACCACTTTTTGGGGCGCGTTCAGATAATGGGCGGCTCGCCGCCTCAAGGAACGCGCCCACACTGGGGCCCCGTAGTTGATTGACACCTTGCATAATAATTAACGGTTCCTCGCACAATATCACTAGATAACACTTAAGCACGAACCATAATCCCAATATTCTTCACTGGAAGACGAAATTTTTGGTTATTCAAGAACACGTTTACAGGACACTCATAAATATCGCGAAGTAAGCGGGGTTGTTTGTTAAATGCGATACGCGGAAACGCAATATTAGACAGACATGCGGAAGTAACGGCGCGGGGGTGTGCCCTGTCGGTGCATCGGGGACATTACAAAGGAACGGGGCGGAGTTTGCGCACGGAGCTCAGGACCGGCACGTGTTTTGCCGCGTGACACCTACTTGCGCGCTCAGTGTCCATGAGTAATGTATTTAATTAGACAATAATGTCAAAAATTAAGGTTATAGGTTTTTTACTTATTTGGATTGAGAATCGAATACTGAATACCTTCCCTCAATATGTCCCTCGTTTAACCTAACACGTTGTATACCTGACAGTGTTTGTGAACCCTTTTTTCATGAAAGTATCACAAATAATTTAAAAAATGGCACAAATTAATTTAATGGCTTTATTTTACAATGAGTTTGCAGTGGACCCTGTGTAACTGAGTTTAAAAATGATGTCAATGTTTTGGTAAGCCAACAAATATTTTGATGACATATTACAATAACTCTTACATTCATATTCCTTCTTTGCGTAGACTACTTCAGCATCTTTCTCAATGTCTTGCTCGGATCTAGGAGTTAGTTCTATTGGAGTAACACCCTCCTGTAACAAAAAAGGACTTTATTTCAATGTGTTGATGGTCCAAATTTGAAATGCCATATGGTACCAGTGTGTGCTGTTAGATTTGCAATGCTCAGTGCAGTGACAAAAGATTGATAATCGGACAAATTTCCACTGTTGTTGCGATGTTAATTTTGTTATAGAAAGACTAGCCCACCGGTGTTGTTCAAATGCTCCAGGGTACTGGTGTTCAGAGCTCCAGAGAACCAGCTGCCAATAACATCCATGTCCAGGAATATTATACTGCCTTCAGAGTGAAAGCTCTGATCCAATTGCTTAACAAGAGCCTCTTCAGGTATAAGTCAATGCTCTTGGCTATTATACCATTGACTGTTAGTGTCAAAATCCCTACCTTGCTTCATGAGACAGATAGAATTAAAAAGCTATTCCACAAATGCTGGGGCACCAAACTCGTAGCCCTGATTTCGGCCAATAACTGACTCAATTAAAATGCAATAATACAAACCTTTCCAAACATGAATTGGCTGAGATATGTAGCGGTCCTGTCAAATTGATTTCTGGCTGCCTTGAAATATGTCGTGTTTTCCTGGTATACTAGAGCCACGAAATTGTTAGCCCAAGGGACGTTTGACTCTAGCCAGTTGCGGGCATCTGGACTGTGCCTGAGGGCAAATTACATAGCATTACGAACTTAATTCATTCTATAATTTAATTTAGAATCTAGGAGACATGGTTTCAAGTTTTAAAACACCCTAATGCGAACAATTAATGTTTTTAAGGCATTTTCTTGTGGTAACACAATCAAGTAAGTTAATGTAAATTATCTGGGAAACAAAATGCTACCTGAAATATTGGTATTAATGTCTGACAGAATTTTCCAGATACGTATGTTTAAAAAATTGTCTTCTTGTGGAGCAGACACAATAAATATTACTCATTAATAGTTAGGCTGCAAGGCTGTTCAAGCTCTCTTCAAATAAATGACTTCTTCTGAAATTATCAACATTCTCTTGCCTAATTCCTTTGGGGTTGGTGCAGCATGTCTTTTTCTTCTATGCTTCAGATTTCAAATCAGTCAATTTTGTCCAACAAGGTCATAGCAACCAGGTCAGTTTTTTTCATTAGGTTTAAGTACGTAGTACGTGGAGAGTGTGGGTACGTAATAAATCACTTACTTAGCATAAACAACAGCAGCGCCGGTAAGTATCGTCGCCCCAACGGCTCCCCAGAACACCTTGTTACTCTTAGGCTTTGATTTACTCGCCTTACATTGCTCTGGGATCGGTTGTGGTTGTGATGCATAGTGTCTATTTGGACTACGCATTACTATTAAGGCGGCGTACGATCCATCTGACATAATTACATTATGCCGCCTTACCTGATGGAAATAAAAAAATGTAAGTAACAATATTTTGACAAGGATCCTCTGATAAAAAGCCCTTTTTTGCTTTTCAAGATAGTTCAAGTAATGCTGGGCACTGGGGCATGAATTTCAGTCACATAATAAAACTTGGGTAAAATCCATTCTGGACACTGACGCTGAATGTACATACTTCATCATCTGTGTTTAAGTTAGACTAAAATAATCAACTGGTAACCGATTCAGACAGGCTACTACTGAGAAATTCGTAATGGAAAAACCTGATAACATTTTGCTTGACTAGGGAATTGAACACGGGACCTTGTGCTTAGTGTGTATTTTAAATTTTTAATAAAATTTGAGAAAATGATCTTTTTGGGAACAAGAAAATAAAAAAAAAAACAACAAAAATACTGTTGAAATACTATTACTATTTCCTTTTCGTAAATTGTCACTTCCACATTTCAGTCAGTTCACATATGAGTATGGATAAACCTACATTCCTTGCTTTACATATTTTGATTTGATATGAATAAGTCTAACACATAAGGAGTAACAGACTCATAAACAGTGGAGTGTACTCCACATGATTGTAATCTCCCCCTGGAGATTATGACTTGAGCACTTTTTAGAGTGCCAATTATATCAGACAGTACCCTAGGTCACCCAACCAGGGAGAAGGGGGCAGTACAATCTCTTTCCAGGATATTTGCTTTGTATAATATTTATAATAGAAACTACACTGCTCGACATGAAAGACCATGCTAATCTGCTCTCTCTTCCTAGCTCATCGTGCTGTGCAGGGGCTGCCGCTGCGGCTACTGAGAACCTCAAGCGGCATAAATATAGTAACCTTATTGGTAACTATATTTTCGAGCCATTTGGGGGTGAAACTGTAGGACCGTGGGGTCCGAGTGCTCACAGCTTTTTTAAAGAAATTTCTAAACGCTTAATTGACACTTCCCGTGACCCTAGGGCTGGCTTTTACCTTGGCCAAAGGCTTAGCGTTGCCACACAGCGCGGTAACGCCGCCAGTCTCCTGGGGACTTTACCAGTTGACAGTGTTGAGGAGGAGTTTTTTGACGCCTTTTTTTAAGTTTATAGTTTAAGTTAGTTTAGTTTATTTTAATTTATAATGTATGTAGCATTTTTCAAAAATAAAAATATTACTCTCTCTTGTAGGTATGTTTTGTTTACAGTAGTTAATAAATATTGAGAGCTACTTCATTGGACTCTTTTATAGTCTCATTAAGACTAAAAACTGATAACAAAAAATATACAGCAGTAGAGAACATTACAATACTAACGGTGCTACCTTATTTTAGTCCCCACTCGCAAGTCTGAACACAGCCCTAGTAGCCTTTTCTAGGTTATGTATTAAAAATGACGTCTAAAGATTGTTATGTAAGGGACAACAATATCAAGATCTATGTTTACGTTACTGATAAAAGAAGATAACTTAGTAAAGTAATGAGAAAACTACTGAAATAAGACCTAAATTAGATTAATAAACATAGAAAAACAGAATCAAAACATTGGAGAGCTGGTGACTAATCGAGTCAGAAAGATAGGTAAAATGTACGTTCAAGAATAAAATGGGTACAATTAACATAGTTCCGATAGCGCAATTAATTCTGAATATGTACGTACCAATACCAATTTAGTATTAGCTAAATGGTTCGTTAATTTATACATTTTTCGGCAGGAATCTCTTTCCACTTGGGCTGTCAAAATTCAGAGACTACAGAACTGGGACCACGGAGAACAGAATAGATCAATATAGATTGTTGTTCTTGAATCGGTTTCTTATTCTTACTCATTTCTACTAATTTTGCTACATTAGTAGATTGGTAACCTGAAAATGAAATTAGAAATTAGTAACTAGATATTAGGATACTAAAATGTTAATGTAGACTAATTAACTGCTTAGAAAACTAATTAAGTTTTATAAAATATTAAAGTCTTGTTATAAAGCTGACAAGAGTGAAACATGTCGCACATTAATTAATTAACACACATTTAACTACGTATTGTACCTAGCTAGAATAAATAGTTGTTTTAGATTTCACACATTTACGGAAAAATCTACTGTACAGTGATACTGTCAGTCTACTGACTGTCATTGTGAATTTGACAATGACAGCTTCGTCGAGACGTCAAAGGTGCGCGAGAGAATAAAAAAATCACAACTATACCTAAAAATAAAGGTTGGCGGGTTTGTTTTCCTGGAAATGTTCCGTTTTGCGATTTCTGGTAAATATAATTTTTGTAATAAATGAAAACTCAAGCAGCACAACTTAATTCTATTAGAAAATTTATTGGATCTTATTTTGTTGTGTTAGAGCCAACTTGTTTGTGTGACAGCTTTTTTTGAGGTTATTTTTTTCTTTTTCAGCTGTTCGCTATATACGGCCTCTTTCAGTTCCGTATTTCAATACTGCCAAGATTATAAGTAACACCACAAATTACAATGCAAGCTTTTCCACCATTACCGGTTTGAAACAAAATAATTCTATAGTGAATAACAAACAGATTTTGGATATAGCAACCAATCTACGTGTTGTTCCTGTAAGAACTGTTACAAAATTCAGTTTGAAAAGAGGTAAAAGGAAGACTGTGAAGGCAGCAGTACGAAGATTCTTCCGTTTAGACTGGGGAGGTTGGATAAGAACAAAGGTTGGAAGGCAAAAGAAACTGTGGAAAAAAAATGCAGCTCAGAAAAGGCGTCTGAGACAACACGTCTTTTGTAACGCTACACAAAGCACAATGCTGGACAAAATGGTCACTAAATTTTGGAAGAAGCCCAAGCATTATGTTGAAGATCCCTACGCACCATACCATACTAGAGAAGAGTTTAACATTACTAGGAAGAAACCTTTAGTCAAATAGTAGTTGTTATTTTTACTGACCTAGAATAAAATATTATTTAGAATGAAGTTATTTTGAATCATTGTGTTTTTAGAAAACTGACCTGATAATGTATTGTAACAGGCTAGTGTCCGCAACTCCGCGTTCAAGTTCGTTTTCTACGTAGCCAATTACTTTGGGTGTTAAATCGAAACTCTTAATGATAGTGACAGTTTAAAAACTTCAAGAAATTAACATGGATGGTTTTTAGTCAGTAAAAGTCTGACACTCCCTCCCGCTCCGCCCAGTGGGAGGGGGGGTCATTTGATGATTTCCCATCCGAAAAAAAAACGAAAGGTATAGAAAATTTTGCTGTATCCTTCAAAACTGCAATACCTACACAGTCAAAATCCCCTAGATGATTTACTTAAATAAATTCAAGTCTACTAGAACTACAACTGTCTACATTAATGTAGTTATTGGTACTTCCACCTCTAAGCCTACCCTGTTTTTTTTAGGATGGGAAATCATCAAATGACTTCTCCCACTCTGGGCGGAGCGGGAGGGAGTGTCAGACTTTTACTGACTAAAACCCATCCATGTTCCTTCCTCGCCCTTTATGTTCCGGGGCCGCGGTATCTCTTTCGAACAGGCCCGCAACCCCGGTAGGTCTAAGCCTACCCTCAGGTGTGAACCTGCAGAGCTTATGATCCCTCGCTCGACAACAAATCAACATTGGTACGGACAGCTTACTTAGCATGATTTCCTTTTTCTTTTTTACCACAGGCCCAAGCTCTCTGAAACTTTAAGTAGAATCTCTCATGTGAAGGTCTTGTTTTTCGCATAATGGTACTACAACCCTTAAAGGGGCCGCCTTATCAGCCGTATCAATGATATAGGGCCCCTTGATGTGTTGAGGAAATAAAACAAATATTCTTTTTGAAAAATATTAAAATGAGAACCCAACTTCTTCGCTCCCTAATATTGATATAAGGTCCTACTTTGTGTAATATATTTCATCACCATCGTGGGGAAACCGGCATGTAGGTACTAGAACCAAGTGCATCTACTCTTTATACGTCTGTGAGTG
Source organism: Xestia ashworthii (assembly GCA_950022955.1). Classification (NCBI taxonomy): domain Eukaryota; kingdom Metazoa; phylum Arthropoda; class Insecta; order Lepidoptera; family Noctuidae; genus Xestia; species Xestia ashworthii. The sequence continues at coordinate 10,013,951 of OX465570.1, read as the reverse complement.
GTATCTACCACACTGGGCCCGCGTGGTGAATTATAGCGCGTATTTGACCCATACGCAAAATACGCGCTTTGACGTGCAGTTGTGTACACCAGCCCGTTATACAATGCAAGGGCTACTAGGTTTAGCAGTTTAGCTACGACGCGCGCCGTAAGGGTAAATAGTTACTTTACTCTTTGGGTAAATTACCCCAAAGAGTATACCCCGGGTAATATCATAGATATGTGTTCTGTGCCACTCACAGATTACCACAGACGTATAAAGTACGTCTGTGCAGATTACTATATTAGTAGCTAGCTAGTGCCACTGAGCCCATCATAAAGATGGTGAGTCAGATCAGAATCAGAACCACGGCTGTGACAGCTTTAGTTCCAAAGGGTCCGTTTTGGCGCTGGCGTAGCATCGCCCCGGCGCCATGCGGCCATCTTGGTTTTGTCATGTCAGTGTGTGTCAAGCACATACATTATATACTCAAGTGTCATAATCAAATGACACTTGAGTATATAATGCGCTCATTGTCAAAAATCTTCAGAGAATTCTAACCTCTGAATGTATTTTCCTTAATTTTCCTCGTATTTTACTGAGTTGAGATACACAATTTCCTCTGTAGTTTGAGACAATACTGATTGTGCATGTTAAATGTGCGATTATTCGTCATGGGAATCCGAAAGTGGTGTGTAGGTGGTTGCAATGCAACAGTGAGTTTTCCCAAGAACAATGAACTTAGAAATCTGTGGATGCCTTCCTAGTGCCAACAAATTCCCTCCTCATTGGACTCAGGAAACGTGTCTATGAAAAACAGAAGAAGTTGCATAAGGCGTTCCGCTTAGTGTAGCTGGTGAGTTTTGTTAAACTTCCTAGGTTATGTAAAAGTCGTTTTGTTATAAGTACTCAGATCAAGTAAAAAGAGGACTATTTTTTGATTACTTGATTTGAGATGTTATAAGTTTTTTTATTAAAACTTCAACTAGAAACCAACAGAACGTAAAGAACATATAGCGGACTTATACAAAAAACATATACATAATGTACCTATAAGGAAAACATAAAATCAACTTCGAAATACTAAAAATTACTGTATTAACTGAATCAAATATGTTTCCAGGGTGGGATGTAATAACTTGATGGATGGGATGACTTGAACATAATTATTTCAAGGAACAAGATGAGGAGGATGTACATGTACTACAACTGGTGTGTATGGTTATCTAAATATAGTCCTATTTATCAGTATTATTTTACTATAAGTATGAGTACAACTCGCCAACCCGTCTTGAGCAAGCATGGTAATCAATGCTCGTGCCTTCTCTGTTGAGAAGAGGCCTTTGCCCAGCAGTGGGTCAGTTATAGGCTGGTTTTATTAAAATGAGTACAACTTATAATAATATGTATTACAGCAATATTTCTCAATACTTATATATCTTCTAATGTTTTAATTTTAATCCAATATAGGAAATAAGAAATTCCCTCTACTGTGGCACCCTCAGAAAATATTCTTAGCAGTGTGACGGCTCCTTAGTGCCCCATAACTTTTGTCATGTCATCACTTAAAATTGTTTGTTGTGCGTCATGCTGATGGACCTTTTTTTACTTTATTAACGTACATTTCTTAGTTGTTGTGGCAACTGCGAGGGCTATAATTAACAGTCCAGCAACGTAACGTCTCATATACAAAGTGTCTCCATTTCTACAAAACTGGTATTTGTTCTAATGTGTTCATTATTCTTATTTTCAGATAAATTACATGGTCTAGATTCTGGAGCTACAATAGCCACAACAGCTGAAGTTGTTGAATTTTTTGATGAACTGTTTGACAGTGTTAATGGCTATCCTGGTGGTGGAAAAAGGAGAAAATTAAGACGAGCTGTAAAGAAGACTCACTACATCATTCTTTTTGCATTGACGCCATCAAAAAAATTAAATCAGTTACTTTAAAAATGTTTGTACAAATATAAAACCTATAAATTATCATTTTTATTTTATTATGATTACCTGAACCTCAAAAATAAATCAACTATATGAAGGCGCCATTAAAGTATCGATATCAATGAAAAAGTCGATATAAAAGAACATCACTAGTTATCGATAACAAGATTTCTGCAATCACTATTACACTTCTATATCTAACTTCTGTAAAAACCCCGATGGCTACAACAGCGCCAAAACGGACCCTTTGGAAACTACCAAAAAGTCACTGTCGTATCTGTAGCTAGCTACTAATATAGTAATCTGTGATCAGAACAAATGATGTTGGCAGGTATAAAATGCTAAAAAGTCTAGAAAAGGAACAACTTTTTTTTTGCTGGCAACATTTAAAAACTTATATGACGTTTTCATGAATGTAAGTAAACAAAGTTCGCAAGTTTATTAAATTTATAATTGTGCCTGATTTTACTAACGAAAAGTGATAGTAAATGAATAAAGCCATCAGAAGTGCTGGCAGAGAGATTATTTATAAGGTTCATAGGCGATGTTTTAGGGATGGGCAAGTGAAAAAAATATATCGATATTTTTAAACAGTATCGATAATTATCGAGTGAAAAATATCGATATATCGTCAGTTTTCGTATGATTATTCATACATGTTCCCAAAGCATTCAAACTTCGTAAATATAATAAAAGAAAACAGCATTTTTATTGATGCTTGACCCTAATGTATGAAACTACACACAAATGATTTTATACAATTTAATAATGTTCCATGTCATTTTAATTACATTACTACCATTTTTAATTTTTGAACTCAAGTAACGTGACTTTACTATAATACAAACCTTTTTAGATTAATAGCGAAACGGGATGGTCTTGCAACCGAAATAGTGACATAAGCCTTGCTATTGGCGATAATATTTTAAATTCAGACAATCAAGTGGCTGTGGCAACTTGATTGTCTGAATTTAAAATATAATTCAGACAATCAAGTTGCCACAGCCTTTGAAAATTTCTTTGCGGATATGCCCGTTTCGACTACTAAATCGCTAAACTCGTCACCTGCTGCTGCCGAGTCTTTACTAAGGCGCTGTCTCCACGAGCGAGAGAATCGCGGCGATTTGACGTATTTCTATACGAAAATATCGCCGCGATTCTCTCGCTCGTGGAGACGGCCCAAAACAGAGTGTATAGAAAAACGTGGCAAGGACGATAATATCGCCGCGATTCTCTCGCTCGTGGAGACAGCGCCTTAAGGAAAACGTTTCAGTCTGTGATTCCGAATTTAATTTTGATTATGTAACCTGTAAAGATGTAATTAAAATCTTTCACACCTTAAATGTTAAAAAGACCGCCGATCTATGGGGTCATTCTGTGGACGTTGCTAAATCTACTAGAAACATTGTAGCTCCTTCTTTAGCAGTAATATTTAACGATTGTATTGACCGTGGTGAGTTTCCATCGATTCAAAGACTTTATCTTGAATGCTATAATAGGATATAACGAACCAACGTCGCATAAGGATGCGATTAGAAGCCCAGAAAAAGATCTATGGGAAGAAGCTATGGACAGTGAGATGACCTCTTTACAGGAAAATGACACGTGGAAGCTTGTAAGTCTACCTAAGGGAAGAAAAGCGATACCATGTAAGTGCGTATTTCGAGATAAATACAAGGCCAGACTGGTCATAAAAGGTTTTCATCAGAAAAAGGGGATTGACTATGAGCAAACATTTAGCCCAGTCACCAGGATGGGGACTGTTCGTTCTGTGCTGAGTGTAGCAGCTAATGAAGGAATGGCGATGCTACAGTTTGATGTCTCCACTGCCTTTTTGTATGGCTCTCTAAATGAAGAGATTTTTATGAAACAACCGGAAGGTTACGACGACGGTTCCGGTCGAGTTTGTCTTTGACGGAATAGTCTTTATGGGTTAAAGCAAGCACCTCGATGCTGGAACCGGTGCATTTTAGACTTTTTCAAAGAGATTGGCTTCAAGACAAGTAAAGCGGATCCTTGCCTTTTAATAAGGGAGAAAGGATGTGGAAAAGTCATAGTGGCTTTATATGTGGATGACGGCCACGTTGCTGGTTGTAGTCAGCAGTTGATAGACGAGTATATTAAGGAGCTCAGTGGTCGGTTCAAAATTACAACAAAGCCAGCTTCCTACTTTCTTGGAATAGAGATTGAAAGCAGAGGAGACGGAATTAAAATAGTTCAGACGTCTTATGTACGGAAGATCTTGCGGAAATTCGGAATGGATACCTGTAAACCAGTTTCTACGCCGATCGTGAAATATGGTACATTAAGCGAGAAAGTGGATATGAGTTATATGAAGAATAACTACAGGCAAATCGTAGGAGCCTTAGCTTACTTGATGGTATGCACTAGACCTGACATCGCATATGCTGTTAGTGTAATCTCACGAAGTCTGGAGAAACCAGGAGAGGTAGACTGTGTCCGACTGAAGCGAATAATGCGATATTTATTTATTTATTTATTTATTATGGGACAATAAACAGCTACAATACACAACGTCTACAAAAAACAATAATATACATATGAAGTATTAACAATATTGCAGCCCACTACATTATCCGCATGTTAACAAAATTAGGATAAGGTAAAAAGTGCCACTAGATTTAGCATTACACAGATATGTATATAAATTGAAATAAAAAGGAAACTAAAAAAAAAAAAAAAAGATTATTAAATAAATACAAGAAAAAAATTAAAGGAAAACAAACAAAAAAATCTAATTGAAATTAAAAAATAAATAAATTTGGGATTATTCGTTATTATCACAAATAAGAATTGAAATTATGTAAAATAAGGAAAATTGACATCACATCACAGTACAATTACAAATTCATACAATTCATTAATATAAATAATTAAAACGGTTGACATATATTAAATTAATAATAATAAAGGACTTTCACTATTTCTTATTAGCATTAAATAAGATTTTAAAAACATTAGACTTAAATTTCGATTTGGAACATACAAAAATATCAATATCAATAAAGCTGCTATTATAGGATTCCACCATACGACGAATAGGGCAACGCAATCCTGAATTAGTCCGACAGGTATTTACTGCGAACAATGTACCTGCACGGACACTACGCTTATTCACAGTGCGGGGGACCACATAACACAACTTACTCGTGAGATCAATGGAATCGAAGTAATTATGAACAATACCATGTAGTACGTTGGCTTCTAGAAATTTTCGCCGAGATTCCAATGTTAACATGTCATATTTATTTAGTAATTGTGAGTAAGACAAGCACCTTTTGTAACACCTATAGTACATGGAGCGAAGAAATTTACGCTGGACCTTCTCTATCATATCTATATATTTCTTATAAAACGGGTTCCAAATAGAGACGGCATATTCGAGCTGCGAGCGTACAAGCGTCTTGTATAAGTAAAGATAGGTGGAGGGCCGTTTGAATTCTGAAGATGATCTCAAAATAAAGCCATACATCTTAAACGAATTATTTACAATTCTCTCCACGTGTTGATTAAGTGATAGCTTATTATCAAGTAGAACACCAAGATCTCTTACAATGGAAGTATTACATAGAAAGGTGTTATTAAGCTTATACTTAAAATTTGTGACACGTTTATTTTTTGTGAAGTTAATATAATGACATTTGGAGACGCTCAAGTGTAATTTGTTCTCAGGACAGTATGCTGAGAGTCTGTCTAAGTCTTCTTGGAACATTAGACAGTCTTCTATTGTATTAATAATTTTAAAAGCTTTCATGTCGTCGGCATACATAAGAAATTTTGTACTTAAAAAGCATTTCCAAATGTCATTTATATATATATTAAATAGGAGTGGTCCCAGGATTGAGCCCTGTGGAACACCAGAGGTTATAGATACCGTATCTGACTGATGGCCACTTACAACAACCTTCTGTGTTCTATTTTGAATGTAGGATGAAAACCACCGGAGCAAGTTTCCTCGTATGCCATTAAATGCAATTTTATTAAGTAAAATTTCATGATCGACCTTGTCAAAGGCCTTTTTGAAATCTGTGTAAACAGCGTCCACCTGCAAACGCCTGTCCATGTTTTCATAAAGATAGTTGGTGAATATTAATAAATTGGAAACAGTAGATCGGTGCTTAACAAAACCATGCTGTTCAGGAATTAATACGTTGTGCAGGATTGGATATATTTCGTTATGAACGAGTCTTTCAAACAGCTTTGGCAAGGTCGATAGAATTGAGATGGGTCGATATTGCTCAATATCATGTTTCGAGCCACCCTTGTGTACAGGCGTTATATTGGCCCGTTTCCATATTTCAGGAAACACCCCTTCACTCAGGCATTTATTGTAAATGATGTGAAGAGGTCTGTAGATGCTATTAGCGGTAGCCTTAAAGAATAGAGCTGGGTATCCATCAGGGCCAGCCCCTTTGGACGGGTCGAGGTTTTTTAACTCCTGAAGTAATTTAGATTCCTCGATACATAAGTTATCGATTATGACGTTAGCGTCACAGTGAGTTGGCGGGGTCCATGTCGGTAATGTGGGCGATGCAGGTTCGAACACTGACAGGAAGTAATCGGAGAACATATTGCAAACCTCGTCTGGAGCACTTGACTTAAGGTCTTGGTATTGCATCGTAGATGGGATACCTGATTTATCTTTGCGATTAGCTATATAAGTCCAAAAGCATTTAATATTAGAGGTGAGATTATCCTCAACGGATTTAATGTACGTGGAATAGCAGGAGTTACAAGCTTCTTTAAAGGTCGATCGGTATTCGGCAAACATATTGTAGTCTTTAATGTTTTTAAACTTCTTCCACTTTATCCAGAGGCGCTGTTTCTTTTTGAAAATTTTAATCAAGTGAGGAGAAAACCAAACAGGAAATTCAAGTGCTCGAGACTTTACTAGAGGAACGTTTGCTGAGACGATGTTGCTCAATACATCATAAAATTTTCTCACCGCTTCCTCAGAAGAAAGATGATCCAACAGGACCGACCATTGGACTTCGTCGATTTGTTCATTGATAACATCATAATTGGCCTTACGGAAATCGTATTTTTCCAAGGGTTTTCTTTTTATAGTTGGCATTGATAAACCTATGGGGGCTATCGCAACAAACGGAGGGTGGTGTGGATCTATAGGTAGTAAGGGATCTATTGGAGGGCTCAAAGTGCTAATTATGTTAGAAATGAACAAATCGAGAATTTTACCGTTACCATTAGCTATGCTATTATATTGGTAAGCATCTAAGGTTGACATCAGCTGAAGGAGTTCTGAGCATATAGGGGAAGATCCTGTGCAAGTCATGCCAGTGGTTTGTTGCTGACTACCGGGCAGGGCTAATTGCCACGTAATATCCGGAAGATTATAATCTCCAGCAATGAATACAGTCATCACATCAGGTTCATTCAGTATGTCCTGCAGTGTGTCGAAGTGAGAGCTATAAATATCAGCGGTCACCCAAGGTGGTATGTATACTGCACTAATAACGTGCATTTTGGCACTGTTATTTTTATTTGGAAGTCCGACCATGAGATGCTCAATGCAGGAGGTGGAGTTATTATGCAAACGATTAGAAACGTTAAGCAAACATGAACGAAGTTCCCGCAACACTGCGATGAGGACCCCGCCGCCATCCCGTTTTTTTGTTGTGCTACGATCTCGGTCGCATCTGTAAACAACATATCGAGGATCCACGAGCTCAACGCTAGCAATATCGGGCACAAGCCATGTTTCAGTTAGAATTATAACGTCATATGAAAACGATAAAATGTTTATAAACAAGGTATTCAGTTTGGTACGTACACCTCTACAGTTTTGGTAGTAGATTGATATTTGGTCGCTGTTATCCATAACCACAGTACTTTAGTAATTCATATAAAACAAAAAAAAATGTGCACCCAATTAATAGCCCAAGTACAGCAGAAACACCCGGCAACATAAACCCACCTATGATAGGATCGAGAATGGCCAACATCACATTTAGATAAAAATAATAATCGGCTAAGTCATACCCACAGTTACAAAAGACATTCAATGTTTTCGATTCGTACGAGTATAAGTATTGTGTTGAAATAAGAAGCAACATAGTAATAAACATAATATTATAGTCCCAATAATTGCCAGAAGCTAAAATTAAGTCCAAATAATAAGAAAATAAAATAGAATAGAATGTTAAAATAATCAAAATTTTTAGAATTACAATAAATGAGATTGGTGATAATAAGATAATTAAAATTAGCAACACATGCAACACAGAAAAAATAATATTACTTAACAAACACAACAAATACACGACAGACGACGGCGACAAATATGAAAAATGAACAGTGGTTGTGCAGTGGATTCCTGAAAAGAAGAAACAGTTATTCAGCTGGTTTCGCTTTGGTTTTAACTTTATTGAGATCGCTTTCTCCACGTATTGCGAAAGCATTTTCACCCTCACGCTCACGCACCAGTATGGTACCATTTTTGATCCATACAAATTTGTGATTATGATTGTTAGCGAGTTCACGGGTTTTACGAAATAACTGTTTCTTCCGTAAGGTTAAGTGCTCATTAACGTATATAGATGTAGATGTACCAGTTATACCGATTTGGTCAGACTTCAGTGACTTAGCTTTACGGAATGCGCTGAGCATATTGTCCCTCTGTAGGCGCGTAGCGAATTTGAGTATTATGTTTTTCGGTCTTGTACTTTGTTGGTGCGCGTGGGGTACCCTATGCACGGAAACAATGTCATTCAATAAGACCGGGGACTTAAGTGCACTTCCTACGGCTTGGATAATTACTGGTAAGTTTTCATTGCGCCTCTCTGGCACGTTGCATATTTCCACATTACACTGCCGAGCCTGCTGTTCCAACACGTCGATCTTAGCCTCCAGGTTGCTGACCAACAGCTCCGACACAGCTGGTGCGTGTGTACTGCTCAGTTCCTCTACACGCTTCTGTAGGATGTCATGTTCCACCGACTGGCTCTGGGCACTGGTTTGAAGCGTTATGACGTCATTGCGGAGATCGGAAACCAGCTGTTTTAAGAGGATTTGCTCTGTACGTAGTGTTTGCATTTCCTTCTGGATGTCTGTTAGAGTTGACTTTATATCGTCACGCAACTGACGCATGTCTGTATTCATGTCACTACGCCATTGACTTAGGGTTGATTGCAGATTAGCAGTGAACGATACCAAGTCTGCATTGGTGCTAGGCTTCGGCGACTTTTCCGCGGTCATAGTTTTATTGCCCAAGCTGGTGGATGAGCTAAGATAACTCTGGTCCAAGTTATCACATGACATGTCCATAGAGAGGTCATCAGCTGGGAGTTCAGTATAGCTGCGCACAGGCGTATTTACGTTTGACCTAGCACGTCTCGTAACGTTACAGCAAGCTGGGCATTTCCAGGTAGCTTTATACTCAATGTTCAGGGCCATATACTGCTGTGATGTCACATTCAAGCATTCATAGTGGTATTTACCACCACATACAGAGCAGTGGAGGATACTATTGTCCGCTGATGATGTATCAGTACAACACTGCATAGTGAGTGATCAAAGGTGTTATGAAAGGTGTTATTTAAATATTGAAAACACAGTTTCTATGGCGCCCTCTATAACTTTCTTGTTGCACTGCGATGGTGTATTGGAGTGTCAGCGACTACTAGCGTCCTCTATGCTTTTTCTGATGCAAACTGCTCAGATTAGGATCGAGACAAATCAAGTTGTGGTCGATAGCTATAATGGTTTTCTAAGCAATTCCGCTATTGGATAACAGATGGCTCTGGTATCAGTTTAAGCTTTGTTAAAATGACTAAGCGATTTTGAACAAGCTATTGAGTTTTTAATATGGCAAAAGGCAATGCCAGCAACCACAATTATACGCTTCACTACTATAAAAACACGAGGAACGACAATAAAATCGTTGCTTTGGCCCAGTAATAATACCTTTGTCCACGAGATGCGATTGTTTCATCTAGTTAGTTCCCGCTATTTGCCACTTCACAACACAATTCACAGCATGTAGATCGTCCACTTGTAACTTAATAATGTTTTTGCACTTGTAAACTTTGATGTAAGCAAAAGAAATGATAGATAGGATAACTTAATCTATTTTTAATAATTATTCGAATACGGAGCGTCGTAAGAAGAAAACTTATACTTGCGCCCTCTAGTGGCATATTTGCAATATACACCAGAACAATTACAAGAAGCATTACAAGGATGGTATTTTGGAATGCTACAGCGACGCTGACCATGCAGGAGATGTTAGCACTGGAAGATACACTAGCGGGGTGCTGTGCGTGTACGCGGGAGGAGCGATCTCATGGCTAAGCCAAAGACAGGCAAGTGTTGCGATTTCAACAACAGAGGCTGAAATTGTTGCCGCAAGTGAAGCAGCCAGGGAAACAATACGGCTTTTGAACCAAATTGTTGTTCTTAAGAAGATTCCGTGCTTAAGAGTGGATAACGAAGCTGCAATAAGGCTGTCTGAAAATCTCGAATTCCATCGACAAACAAAGCATATTCGGTGGCACTTCAATAGACATTCAAGTTGATTGATAATTCTATCAAGAGAAAAATATGTTTTATTTTAATATTTTAAGTTTATATGATTCATTTCTTCTGAAACCACCACCTCCAATTTCCTTAAGTTCGTTACAAAACAACACAACCTTTGAACACAACTGTCATATTTGACAGCGCTCACGGTGATATTTATTTGGGGCATGGTCGGTGTAATCGCAAGCTGGCGCATGTCATGACGTCATCTATGACGATTCAAGGGACATCGATATCGCGCTCAAGGTAATTCGGAACGGGTTTATGGACGCTCAAATCGTTTAAGCGTTTATAGCATAATTCGGAACGCAGCCCTCGACCCTAATGTATTTATTAGTGGTCCCATGGAGAAAGTTGTTTAGTAAGATGGTCTGAATCTGAAGTGGTTCTATTCTATATGGTTTTTATCTTTGTTTTTATAGTGGAATAAACATAAACTTAATTCCAAATGGAACTTATGTAGTTGAGATAATCTGTGTAGCCTGTACAGGGGTGCGTTTACGTAAGCCTGCCAAATTTTCGCAGGATAAAAATTAAACTAGCTTAATTTAACTCGCTGAACAGAGTCACACAATAGAATCAATGATAACCATTGAGCATATAATTATATCTATGACGATAACTGTCAAATTCAATTGACAGCTCAGCTTGTCAAACAAGTGACAACTATCAATTCAAATTTCAACATCAATGCAATATGCATCTTATTTTCATCCATGTGCCAGACATAAAATTCACGGAGACGATAAATTAAGTACTCGTTAAAAATATTTGTTTCTAAGGCGCGAATCGAGCAAATAAAACAACAAACAGTTCAATCTTAATTAATGTCAATCTGACAGCAGGATAAAATTTTGCGAGGTTAAAAGGTCGCTATTATAGTCAGGCGAAAACTTATACGAGCGGACGACCGTGAGCGGCGCAGATAAAATTTTACTCACTTTAATTTTTCACCTCGCGGTGTGCTTGAACGGGGTGTTTGACGTTTAGTCGGTTTACATTTAAACTGGATAATTGACTTAAACGCACCCAGTAGTTGTTGAACGAAATTGCGCACGTCTATTTGGCGGATGACGTTTTACTCCTTTTTTCAACGTCAGTTGTCAATTTATATGTCAATGTCAGTCAGTGTTCAACAAGTAGTTTTGAGCAGTGGTTGTGTTAGTGACCATAACGTACGTAATTACGTAGTTTTATGTTACAAATATGTATATTTACGAGTTACCGTTTGATATAAACAAGGAATTATGCAGACTTCTAGACATAGAAGACTATTGGAAGGAGTTAGCAGGCAACTGGATGAAATATTCGGCTTTTGATGTAAACGTAAGTATATCATTCATATTACGAAGTTTGGGTATTTCCTCGCCGCGGAACATCTTTTTAATAAGCTTTCTTGGAATTCCCGATTATTTTTATGTCTTGTACGTCATGCGTTGATAATGGAGATGATACAGGCGGTTACATAAAGAGAAAACATTGCGAAGAAGATTATCCTTTTTTGTTATTCTCTTACAATGAACAGTAAATCCGGCTTTCGGTTATGTTCATCATCATTTTAATACCGTACCATTTAATATGACCTCATTTAGATCTACAGAAGCTACTCTACCTTTACACTGACTGAAAGAAGCACATCTTATTATAAAGAGTCGGAGAGAAGAAGAGAGGAGAGGAGAAGAGTTAGAGTTCATCTATATTTTTGTTTTATCTTAATACCATAAACACAATAACTTTTTTTAGGACATGGAACAAACAGCACGCCGCATGTCAATATCCCCAACAGACCATTTGTTCACCAGATGGGGACAGCTGAACCATAGAGTAGAAGAACTTTTTATTTTACTGTACAAAATGAAGCACATTCCAGCGCTGAACTGCCTTAAGCCTGTTGTCAACTCAGACTTCCATAAGTTATTAAGTAAAAGTAGAAACTCTTGCAGTACTAAGGAGAGGAAAACTGCAGTTTTATATGGTAGGTATCTTTAAAACTTCTAACAGATTTAAATGCTACACTTTACTCTGCTAAATGTTGTATTGTATTGTATTGTATAACGGGCTGGTGTCCTCAACTCCACATCAAAGCGCGTATTTTGCATATGGGCTACAATCTACCACGCCGGCCCAGTGCGGATTGGTAGAAGTCACGTCTTCGAATTTTTGGTTCTAGGACATGCCGGTTTCCTCACGATGATTTCCTTCACCGTTTTTGAGAGCAGTGGTGAAATAAATTACATAAAGTAATGTGCCTGCCTGGGTTCGAACACACGACTTACTGTTCGTAAGTCGGGGCCGCCACCATTGGGCCACGGCTGCTCTCTCTGCTCTGCTAAATGTTATTATAATAACAATACAGGTCTGTTATTGTCCCGCTGCTCGGCAAAGGCCTCTTGTCATACAGAAAAAGCATTGTTCATGACTGTGGAGGAAGTTTAATGATTTCAGATTCAAGGAGGTTTAATGACTTCAGACTTAATGTTAATAGTTATAAGTTGCAAGTTTCCTCATGATGTTTTCTTTCACCAATGTCAGTGATGTCCAAGATAAACTAAGAGGGTATCCTTCTGATTGTCGAAAGGAAATTCATGTACCTAAATTACTGTGTTTAATATCTTCAAGCAAATGTTCTGCAGTGCAGTGTGATCAAAGATGATTGAGAATATTTATAACTGACTAACTGTGCAACATAATCAAGAATAACTTTCACTGATGTCAATAACAAGACTTCAAATATTCCATGTGGACCAGTTTTCTCCAAATAAAACAACTGAATATTCATAACAAATTTAACCAACTGAAAATGATTGATAACATTGCAATTAAAACTATAATCACAATCAATTATTTTTTTTATTTCAGATAATAATTCTAATAATAAGAAGAGTTCACTAAAGACTGATGGCAACTTTGGCTCGATTCCTTTGCCTGTCATGTTAATGGAAAAGGTATGTATTATTTATATTTTCTCTCTTTCACTCTCTCTTGAAATTCTATTTTATCTCACTTAATTTAGCTCTGTCTTTGACACTAGTATGGGCACCAACATTTTACTAAATAATAAAAAATAAAATAATATTGGAACTTTTGGTGCTGAGCTTAAGATTGCAAATCCAACAGCAGGCTCAATGTTCCTTAAAACATTTGAAGTTTCCTCTGTCGTCGATATATCCACCTAGTCTTAAGTAGGTTTATGATGTTTTTATAAATTATCTTTAAATTTACTCGTAATTTTAAGGTCAGTGTGACCAATCAACTTGGTGTATTCCTTGTAATTTGCAAGTGTGCGTAAATTGAGTCTTATGTCTAAAGGACAAGGCACAAATTCGAATGATTAACGTGTGTATATGGAAAGCAACATCTATTGGTCACAAACCCGTTTTTAGTTCTAGACAGTTTTAGGATGAGTAAGATAATTTATGTAAATGTAAAAAAAAATGTTATTGTTACTTGTTAAAACTGGCATGGGTGGGTAGCGGTTTATCTTCCATGTAGGTATAACCAGATGTCATCTAGTATGACATTAAACTAGGTCATTCCTTAAAATGCTTTTTTTTCATCTAAACTGAACTTGAACGAAGCCAAGCGCGACGTAGAGCCACTCTTTCTAAAAGGTTGAATGATTTCTATAGGTTAACCCGAGGCCGCCATAGATTTGGCAGATTTCCATACAAATTGTTTTTGTTGTGTTGACTGTACACATTGCTGGTGAGAACTCTTTCTCCACTTGTTAGTGCCACACACTAACAAACAATTTATTTCTACATTCTAGCTTTGTTATTGGGTTTCCTCATCAGGAATTTCTCAGTAGTAACCATGGATTCTGATTTTTTGCCCGGTTGATCAAGTTTGATTGGGTTTGACAGTTTTGGGTAGTTTGATATGAGAGGAGCTTGTGATTAATAATAACAGCCGCTCGAATCGATCTTTAGGTTAAGCCGCACTTGCCTAGGTTGGTCTATGGATGGGTGACCACCCTTACATACCGAGTTTCCTCCGTGCCTCGAAAAGCTGTGGGTCCCGGCTGTCATTTGTAGATCTTTGACATTCGTTACAGGTAGTTAGTGGTATCGTATTACCTAGTACTAACTGGGTTGTGGAGGTCAGATAGGTAGTCGTTCCATGTAAAATGCTGGTATTCAGCTGCATTCGACCCCAACATAGTTGGGAAAAGGCTAGGCAGATGATGGGTAACTTGACATGCTGGCATTTGTACAACCTGAACGAAAAAACCGCGAAACATACATATAGGTACCTGCACCCTATTTAATGTCGTATGCGTTCATTGAAACGTTTTTCCTTATGAATAAAGCGCTTACGCAGTTCTCATACGTCTTTACCAACGATTGGGTGTGTGTCACACATTTATACGGAATTTTATAGGGAAATAGGTGTCGAGGGATCTCTTTGGAATTCCTCACTAAATAGGATATTAATAGCGTTAATTTTATAGTTAATTGTAGGCAAATGAGTCTTAATTTATTGGTAAATTAGATACAGAGTGATATATTTATTAAGGATCTCCAACAAAGGTTGTATGTGCAGACACAGCAAACTTTTATAATCTTTCAAATTTCTTTAATCGATTTTTAACTATAACAATCATACACATACTCATACATACACACAATAAATTATACTATAACACATCTCTAGTACTAACTAATAATAATTAATCAATTTTAAAGTGAATGAACAAATACGAATTAAAAAAAATAAACATATGTACTTAAATAAAAAAGAAATGAATAGATTGACTTGCATATAAATAAAATATTAATAATAGAATAAGTAAGTAAATGGAAATTTATGTACTATTTTAGAGTTGTAGTTTGTATTATCATATCAATAATACTGTTGTCTTGTAAATAAAAGTAAAATACTTAATAGAATATGGAATAATTCAAACTTAACCACAAGGAAAAGTAATAAGTATAGCGCTCTTCTTCTCTCTATTTAAAAAAAAACATGTTGTCCCGACAGGGTCCATAATAATTTATTGTTTCTGTTTTTAAGGTTCCGTAGCCAAATGGCAAAAACGGAACCCTTATAGATTCGTCATGTCTGTCTGTCTGTCTGTCCGTCCGTATGTCACAGCCACTTTTTTCCGAAACTATAAGAACTCATCATCATCATCAGAGCTAGATCTATAAGAACTATGCTGTTGAAACTTGGTAAGTAGATGTATTCTGTGAACCGCATTAAGATTTTCACACAAAAATAGAATAAAAACAATACATTTTTGGGATACTTAGTACCTACTGACACTCAAAAAATTTTTTTTCATCAAACTCACACGTGTTTGTGTTGGACAGTCCATTTATCGAGGAACGCTTAAGGCTATATAACATCACGCTACAAGATTATTAAGAGCGGAGCAGGAATGAAAAATTTTGCAAAAACGGGGTTTTTTTTTTCATCTATGGATAGGTCTTTCAAAATGATATTGAGGTTTCTAACATCATTTTTTTCTAGACTTAATAGTTTGCGCGAGAGACACTTCCAAAGTGGAAAAATGTGTGTGTCCCCCCTGTAACTTCTAAAATACGAGAATGATAAAACAAAAAAAATATGAGATGTACATTACCATGTAACCTTCCACCGAAAATTGGTTTGAACGAGATCTAGTAAGTAGTTTTTTTTAATACGTCATAAATCGTAAACAGCAATTTACCTTGCATTAAATCTGCTACGGAACCCTCCATGGGTGAGTCCGACTCGCACTTGGCCGCTTTTTTATTTTCCACCTGTAGGTGTACAATAGGGATATATAGCAGCATCGTAATTGATTTAATTTGAAAATTTATTAAAGTTGAACAAAGAAAGTTTAACTTTTTTGTCACAGTTTCAAAGTTCAGTTTCGGGTAGCTTGATGTGCTGACGTCTGTACACAGATCATGAGAAATAAATTATTGACGACAAAATTATCACGTAGGTGTAATACCTATATTCAATAACGTTTTGAGATAGTCTACATGAGCATATTAAGCTTAAACTTTCATAGTGATATGAGCTATTTTCATATTATTTGGTACGACACAAGGGCAGATATGAAACAGTCAGTCAGATTCAAGTGACTGACGTGCAGTCGTGCACCTCGGCACGTAAGGGTGAAATCATATTTACAGTTTAAACGCACACATCAGCATTTTCAAGCACCTTTTTCCCTTTCTGTGACTGTGAATATTGCAACTCACTAAAGTGAGAGGTCTAACGGCTGATGCTTGCGGCCGGACTTCTCGCTCCACCAAATGATGCTTTTACGTGTCATAGAGATAGAGATGTACTCGACACCGCGGCTCCGTGCGTTCAAATCACCCTAAAACCTAAACTGACTCAGTTCATACCTACCACTGCCAGTGGCGTAACTACCTATAGGATGGCAGGACTGGCAAAATGGCACGGGCCCCCGGCCTGACGGGGCCCCCGACCCGAGAGGCTGTGAGCTAACGTTTTAACAAAATTTTGTCATTTTTATTAAAATAAATTTGATATAAGTACCTACTTAAAATCAATTACCTACTAAGCTTTTACCTACTTAAAATCAATTTACCTACCAATAACCCTACTAGATGGGAGGACGTTGTTATAAATATATGCCTATGCTTTTGAAAATTAGATATTTAACTAAAATGGACATAATGTTACTATTGGGTAACTATCTCAGTGATTTGTTAAAACTAAATTAAAATGTGACGAGTTTTCTTGGGGCCCCATACAATGGATTTGCCAAGGGCCTCAGATGGTATAGTTAGGCCACTGACCACTGCATGTATGTCTGACCCGATTACTTCCCGTTCGTCGCAGGTGCTTTAATTTATGGCAAGTAAGGTGGCAAAATCGGTCACTGCTTTTTCCGTAGTAATGTTTCTATAAAGGAATCCGAATGACAAAATAAATGTTACAATTAAAAACCCGAAATTAGGTCATCGAACTTCATCACCGAAATCGCAGTGATAACATCAAAGTTCTTCTAACCCAACAGCCAGATGTGTTACTGGGGAGTTTGTTCCACCTTCTTCTTCTTATCTAGAACACTAGTTGCAAACTTGAATCGTGCTGATTGTCAGCCTAATTTTAATAGATGACTTTTGATTTTGACAAGTGTTCTATACTTAGTCGAGATAAGTATAGGTAAGCACTCCCGAACTCCCGTTCTTTTCCTACATAATCGATAGTGACTGCAACCGTTTCCAAATTCCCCGTCACCGACATCTGCCCATCATTTTCCCTAATAAGTTGGGGATGGCTTTTAATCTCCAACCGGATGCAGCTGAATACCAGTATTTTCCGATCTCCATAACTCTGTGACTGGGAATACCGGATTAACGTACACACGTCGGTACATCAAGCTATACCTACATTTCCAGTATAACATTGCCTCACTTTGTAAAAAGGGTGTAAAATAGTACATTTTGATACAAGTGGAGAAAGTTTGTTATTGTCGTTCGAGGCGGTATTAACACACGAGCCGTAGGCGAGGGTGGGTGTGTTTGAGCCGAGAACTGCAATAACAAATGTCCACGTGTATCAAACGACGTTTTTCAATACACTTTACAAGAAATAAAATAAAAGAATCTAAAATATTTGTGTCATGAATTATTACGAGACTATGTTATCAATCTTTTTTTCTTCCGCGCTTTGCTTTCGCCAGGTTGAAGGAGAAGCAAAGGTATAAAGCCGTTATACAGCCTAATACAAAAAATAGTTATATAATAATTATTTTTGAATTTATAACACATTTATAAATGTTAATTTGTGTATAAAGTAAATATTAGTTTTAAATAATCATGTTTATCTATGATATTGAATCTATAAACACAATTTGAATATTCAAAAAATGTTTAGGTACGCTGTAAAGACGTAGATCGCTTTGCTGAAATTAAAAAAAAACATTCACCTCTGACTCTATACCTAATCAGAGGTGAATGTTTTTTTTTAAATTAAGCATTGAACCAATTTGGACTAAGTATAGGTATAGTTATCTGTGGCAAATTTGCTTTCTGCACACGTGTGGAAAAAATATCAAAAACGCACGTGTGTGAAATATACTGCATTTTGAAACTAATCGTAGTGCGAAAAGAACCAGTTTTCGAGAAAGTGTATTGAAAAACCCTTAACGAAACTGAAAGGGACTTGTTCTCCTCATCATTGCGATATATTTTTTTGTTAGTTTAATCCATACCATTAAACTTTAATGGTATGTTTTTGTAATTTTTGACCGACTTGGCAAAAGATAATGCAGTTCGAAAGTAATTTGGATGATGTTGTGTAAAAAGTTATTGTTAGGATTTAATTTAATGAATAAATGAATACTGCTTTCTTAAGTAAACGTTTAATAATTAGGTACTTTGAGAATTAGCTATTACTATTGAAAAATTCCTAGTGTAAATACCCAATAACATTTATATGCGTGTCTACATAGATACGTTCCCAAATTCCCATTTATGTTACTATAGTATAACTAAAAACATTACTCATCGTTTACTTTGATAAAGTATTCATTTAGTTATCGCGCTTTGGGAATCCCATATTGTAGTGCAGGATACATTTGATTGGCAGATAAAATGGTCAATGTGTACAATATTTACGCGTTAGTTAATAGAGTTATCAAATTGTTTCTTTTTATGAATGATTTGGTTCTTGTTTTGATTATGTTAGTTCTCTGGGATTATTTATCTTAACTTTTTCCTGTTATGATGTCTAAGGAAAACTATTCTTGTAAAAGTTTTGCAAATTGGCTTATAGCCAATTAATGTTTGCGAAGTTGCGAGCAGGTGGAACAGGCACCATGACGTGACGTCTTAAAGCAGGATTTCGAGATAGAAAGAGATGGAGCTAGACGTCCTCTATAGCTCCGTCACTTTCCCATACTTTTATTTTTTGTTTTCGAATGGGAAATCATCAAATGACTCCACCCGATCTGGGCAGAGCGGGAGGGAGTGAAAAAGAACTTTTACTGACTAAAACCCAACCATGTTCCTTCCTCGCCCTTTATGTTCCGGGGCCACGGTATCTCTTTCGAAAAATCCCGCAGCCCCGGCAGGCCACTTTCCCATGCTGGAGTGACATTAAAACAATCCTGCTTTAAGACGTCATATGGTAACTCCTCAGATCGTTTTTAAACCGACGAAAAAAAAGGAGGTTCTCAACTCGACATAGCAGACTTATAAGCACTAATCAACTCGCCTTTTTTCCATAGCATAATATTACATCATCACGCTTTGTGATCCTCGAAGGTTTAGGCAGAAGTGTACGGTCGAACAAGCTATTTGGTTTACACTTTACAATGTAATTTGTGGGTTAAACTGTAAACCAAATAGCTTGTTCGACCGTACGTACCTAACATGTACACCCACATTTCGCCAGTTATGCTTAAGACCCATTTAGGGGCGTGCCTATTGCCATTAACCGGGCTAAAATGGACTCCGTGGCTGTTACTGAGAAATTCCTGAAGGAAAAACACAATAACACTGCCCGACCTTTGGCCGAAAATTTCTGGAGTAGCGACCGCGAACCGTAAGGCGTACCTACGTTGCGTTGGAAGGCCTCCCACTAGGTGGACCGACGACCTGGTGAAGGTTGTGGGGATCCGTTGGATGCGAATCCCACGGGATCGGTCAATGTGGCGACACCTGGGGGAGGTCTCAGCAGTGGCTGAAATGATGATGATGATGATGAAACATTTCCTTTCTTTTCCAGGGTTGCGCACTACCAACTACAAGTAGGATACAGAATGGCAACTCTCCTACACCGAACTATGAAACCAGTACAGACATCAGTAAGGTGAGCCAACCTTTGTGGTCACTGATCCTATGATATCATTGTTCTTCAATGAATTTGTTTTACATACAATTATTATGATTCACTAATATTGACGTTCCTTACAAGACCGTATATCTATCTATCTATAAACCCAGTTTAAGCTGACCTTGTATTGTATAAGCTTTTAGTGCAACGAAGTTTCAGTTTACATTGGTAGTGCATGGCTTGTTGTAGGAAAAAAAAATATAGAACTTGAATAACTCATAGACATTGTTAATGGATTGTGTACTCACTACGGTTTTTAAGAAATCTCATTCATACTTTTTAAACAAAAAGTTTGAATGTGACTTCTTAAAAACCAGAAAACAACACAAAACAGAAACAGAATTGGGAGCATTAAAATCACCAACACAACCCTCCCAAGTTCATAAAGGTCGAGGAACTGCTTTTTCAAAGTCAAAATCGTTCCTAGACTTTTATGAACTTGGAAGGTTGTATTGATTGATGATTATAATTCTGTAACTACATAGGTACACCTACGTCTTACAGTCGTGAACAATATTTTAATCAACATACAAGCTACGAGTAGCACTGGCCTGCAAATTGCAAAAAAAAATAAGAAAATTTGAATTTCGCGGGCTACTTTACGCTTAACAAAACACCTACAAGATTATAGGAACCATTTTACACAAAACATTTTTTTTATGGCAATCCATAAGTACTGTTTCTAATACTGATCAAAAAGTTTGATCAGTAGTATCAGTATACTAAAAAAGTCAGAAATTGCAAAAAACTATGCTGTTTTCTTACACTTTGTTTGAAAATTTTACCCAAAAACTTTTTTTTATGTTATTCGATACTGTTTCTAATACTGGTCAAAAACTTCTATCGGACCAATCATCGTTTATAGTACTAAAAAACCGGCCAAGAGCGTGTCGGGCCACGCTCACTGTAGGGTTCCGTAGCTTCCCAGACCATTAAAAATACCAACATTTTTCGTCAGCAAAAATAACTTTGTTTTTCATAATATTTGTATGAAAAACAAAGTTATCATTTGCGTTTTTTTGAAAAAGTGCTATATAACTCAAAAACTATTCAACTCATCAAGTTGAAAATAATTTTCCTAGAAAGTTCATATAAAGGTCTACTTCTGTGATTTTTTTCATATTTTTTAAACTTAT
This sequence comes from Xestia ashworthii, assembly GCA_950022955.1. Classification (NCBI taxonomy): domain Eukaryota; kingdom Metazoa; phylum Arthropoda; class Insecta; order Lepidoptera; family Noctuidae; genus Xestia; species Xestia ashworthii. Next base: position 9,992,526 of record OX465570.1, on the reverse strand, counting down.
GGTTCAAAAGTTAGAGGGGGGGGGGGGGGGACATTGTTTTTGACTTTCGGAGCGATTATTTCCTAAAATATTAATATTACCAAAAAATGATTTTAGAAAACCCCTATTCATTTTTAAATACCTATCCAACAATATATCACACGTCAGGGTCAAAATTAAAAAAAAAATCGCTCCCCACTTTACGTCTGGGGGAGGTACCCTAATAAAAATGTTTTTTTAAATTTTTATTTTTGCACTTTGTCGGCATGATTGATATACATATTGGTACCAAATTTCAGCTTTCTGGTGCTAACGGTCACTGAGATTATCCGCGGACAGACAGACAGACAGACAGACAGACAGACAGACAGACATGGCGAAACTATAAGGGTTCCGTTTTTTGCCATTTGGCTACGGAACCCTAAAAAGGAGGAATCGCAAAGTTACATACATATACATAATAATATACCATCATGGTGATCCTTTCTTTTATTTATTTATTTTATTTCATTTCAGATTTACAAATTCTTTCTTTAGTTCTGCATTGATTTCGTATCGATTAGTTTTTAATCACAAATAGGATCGATTAAAACTCGATCGATTAAACGAACACGTGGGATAATGCACGACTAAAACGCGAGTGAAGTCACGGGAAAAAACTAGTTAATAATACAGGGAAAAACGTTCGTTCATAATAGCATTACGCCTGTTATAGGTGTAAACAACACCTATAACATACGTAAAGTCGGAAGTAGTATCAATTTACATTAGAATATTGTAGAATGTAATTCAAAACGTCAAAGGAAAACATCGCAAGGAACCGGTTTCCTCACGATGTTATTCTTCAGTGTCAATGACCTGGTCGAAATTTTTTAAGAAATGTGACATCCACCAACGCATATTGAACCCTTGTGGTATTGTATACAGGATGGATGGGACATACAGGGTGTAAACAACCTCATCACGAAGCCGTCAACCAAGCATTTTGTCCGTCAAACTAAGTAACATTACGCAAAAATTATTGCTGAGGAACGGCGTTTTTTTTTGGGGGTGATGAAAATCTTGTTTTGTCGTATAACTCAATGTAACGCACTCAAAACATTGTGCTGATGGATAGTACGGGGTTCGTGGAGGTATTTAAAGTAAAATTCCTCCAATAAAAACTTGTATCTAATATTTGCCGTACTGATGACAAAAAAAAAAGTTGTAACTTTGACCCCAAATATCTCCGTAACTAGTAGGTTCCTAGGTATATTGTCAAACAAAAAAAAGATCGTAATGACAGGGAGAATAAATGCCTATTCGTATTCAGTAAATCATTTTGTACGCATGTATACAAATTTAAAAAATCTGCTTTTTCATACATTTTGACCATGTTGTGTTTTTTAAGGTTCCGCACCCAAAGGATAAAAAAGGGACCCGATTACTAAGGCTCCACTATCTGTCCGTCCGTCCGTCTGTCTGTCACCAGGCTGTTTCTCACGAACCGTGATAGCTAGACAGTTGAAATTTTCACAGAATGTGTATTTCTGTTGCCGCTATAACAACAAATATTAAAAACAGAATAAAATAGATATTTAAGGGGCTCTCCCATACAACAAACGTGATATTTTTGCCGTTTTGTCTATTGTTGTCCTCCTCTCTGTGTTGTAACCCTTCGTGCGTGAGGCCGACTCGCACTTGCCGGTTTTTTTATAAATTACCGGTGAACTTCTAGTTACAATGATTACTAAGTTACATGACATGTCATCGACATAGTCCAAGAAGAAAATAAACTAATCAACCAAAGTTAAATAAGGGACCACCCATTTTCAACCGACTTCCAAAAAGAGGAGGTTATCAATTCGTCTGTATGTTTTTTTTTTTTTTTTTTTTTTTGTGTTTGTTACTTCATAACTTTCGACTGAGTGAACCGATTTTGATGATTCTTTTTTTATTTGAAAGCTGGTGCTTCCCATGTGGTCCCATTTTAATTTGCTGAAGATCTGATGCTGGTCTTCGGAGATATACAATGGAACTCTTCAAAAATGTACGGCAAATCTGCAGTGATTGCTGTTATCGCTTGTAGGTTTATTGTTTATACAACATCATGACGTAATATCACGCCTGTATGCTCTGAGGGGGTACGCAGATGTGTACAATACACCCAGATTTCGACAGTGTTTGTTACCTCAGTACTTTCGACTGGGTGAACCGATTTTGATGATTCTTTTTTAATTTGAAAGCTGGTGCTTCCCGTGTGGTTATATTTTAATTTGCTGAAGATCTGATCCGGATCTTCGGAGATATACAATGGAACTCTTCAAATATACACGGCAAATCTGCAGTGATTGCTGTTATCGCTTGTAGGTTTATTGTTTATACAACATCATGACGTAATATCACGCCTGTATGCTCTGAGGGGGTACGCAGATGTGTACAATATTCCCGGATTTCGACAGTTAGGTGTATTAAGTTCCATTTATTGGGGATAAGCCTCATCTTAGCCTAACCTTGACATGTATTGTTTTTTTTTATTTTATTGGCAAGGGTAGGTACTTCAAGGGTAGTTTGATGAGAATTTGGTTTGGTTCTGATTATGGGATCCATGACAAAGGAACGGAACTCTTCAATTCTTAGAAGCAAATTAACGATACTCGGCCAAATCTTTTAAAGGCTATCCGGATATTTGAATCACGTACCATAACGTCGTTATTAACCGACTTCAAAAAGGAGGAGGTTCTCAATTCAATGTTCCCCGAACAGAAATAAAGAGAACTCTTCAAATTTTATAGGCACACCAGAAGCGATTTGGGTAGTTTTTGAAAGAGTACTTTCTCGGAGTGATCCCATTTAAATTTTGGTAAAGATCTGATGAAGAACTTCGGAGAAAGGCAACGGAACTCCTCATTAAATGTAGCAAATGTGTGTCTCTTACTGGGATTGCTGAAATCTCATGTCTGTCTATTGTTTACACCAGTTCATAACAAAAAATCACGCTGGTACGCTGTGAAAGGGTATGCACATAATGTGAACCACTAAAAAGTGAAAAATAAAAACTTTTTTGCAAAAAATAAAACCGACTTCACACAAAAAAGTGAAAAATAACTTTAGCTTCTGAAGTCGGTGACAAAAAAATTACTTAAATCTATCAAACAAAGGTCACCGACTTCAGAAGCTAAAGTTATTTTTCACTTTTTTGTGTGAAGTCGGTTTTATTTTTTGCAAAAAAGTTTTTATTTTTTCTTTTTTCGGATGGGAAATCATCAAATAATTTCTCCCACTCTGGGCGGAGCGGGAGGGAGTGTCAGACTTTTACTGACTAAAACCCATCCATGTTCCTTTCTCGCCCTTTATGTTCCGGGGCCACGGTATCTCTTTCGAACAGTCCCGTAGCCCCGAACTCCCGCAGCCCCGGTAAGGGTCCACCCTCTCTACCAAATGAAAAAATCGGTCCACACCTAACTGACGGAAATATCGCTGGCCATCCTTCTTTATTGAAATCGGTTAAAAATGAGCCCGATGCTGGTTTGTAAAATATTTATTTGTGTTTGTTTTAGTTGTTAATTGACCGTTTAAAAGAATAATTTAACAACTAATCATTTTTGTTTTCCCCACCCAGTCATCATCAACTCAAGGAGACAAGGGTCACGAAGACGACGAGATCCTGAGGAACGTGTCGGCGATACCACGAATGAGCTATGAGGAGCTGAGGGAGGCTACCGGGAACTGGGCTGACTGTAATCTGTTGGGGCGAGGGGGATTCGGGCAGGTCTTCAAAGGTACGGTGTATTTTTGTTCTCATAGGATCTAATTTGAATGTTAGCGAAATTTCGTAATGGTTAATATTCTCAACACGATAAAACAAGAAAAAAGATATTATCTTTTTTGCCACAACACAACTCTGCAATTTTTACAAGCTTTTAAACAGCAACTTGCAATGTTTGTATGTTTTTTTACGTCAAATCTTGCTACTATTACTAATTTTAAAACAGTTATTCCCAACCGATTGTGCTGCTTTTTTTGCATAAGTACAAGTTTAGTTTGGATTACAATGCATAGTTAGCTAAGTGACGTCATTATCACTACAATATGGCGGACTAGTTATATAATATGTAGCCTCAGGATATGGGTATCAATTAAAGGGGTTTACTGAGAAAAATACGAAAGCAATGACGTCACACATATATTTTAAAAAGATGGTTTTCATAAATGTTAACCGTTTGTAATCGCCGACGAGGTAGATCCCGGCGAAGGTGGTGTGACGATCTGATCTTGTTTGCGGCGCGAACATGGCCAGATATCGCATAAGAGGTTTGGAAGGAGTAAGGAGAGGCCTTTGCCCAGCCGACACCCAGCCTGGGACACATGACATGTTGACAGGCTAAGAAATAGTTATTTGTTATATAAGAGTGCAAAGTTGTTTTTTAACCGCGTGCTCAATTTTGATGACTGAGCAAGCGAAAGATACTAAAATTGAGTCACGAGCGAAGCGAGTGATTCAAAACTTAGAATCTTGAGCGTTAGCGAGGGAATCAAAAGAGCTCGAGGTGAAAAATCTTTGCACTCGAGTGCAACACGTAACTTTTCATACCACCTCAGCGAGGAAATGAATAAGCGCAAAAAAATAATTGCGCATTATTAACAATTTCAGATAATTCTGTTGGCGTCAAATAAACTTCCTCGTCGTATAGATAATGAGTGGTCATTTTAGGTTTTTCACTTGTTTTCAAGTTGGATTCCTTGTTTTTAACCTAAGGTTTTAACAATATGACGTGAAAAGAAAATGGCGCGCGCAAAACATATTAAAAAAAGTACACCAAGAAGGTTCCGATTCTGAGTTCTTAACAAATTAAAAAAAAAACATGATAAATTCGGCACCTTAAAGGTAGAAGTAAATAGGTTTATTGATGTTTTGAATTCACATGCTTAGTGCACACGATGTTCTAAATTCAAATTTACTTTACCCTCAAGACGATAAAAACGGCTTTTGCACTCAGATATCGAAGAGCAAAAGCCGTTTTATTTATAATAATATTTGACGCCAGCAGAATTAACTGAATTTGTTACTCATGCGCAATTTTTTTTTGCGTTTATTCATTTCCTCGCTGAGGTGGGATGAAAAGTTACGTGTTGCACTCGAGTGCAAAGATTTTTCACCTCGTGCTCTTTTGATTCCCTCGCTAACGCTCAAGATTCTAAGTTTTGAATCACTCGCTTCGCTCGTAACTCAATTTTAGAATCTTTCGCTTGCTCGGTCATCAAAATTGAGCACGCGGTTAAAAAACAACTTTGCACTCTTGTCTATCAAATAACTATTTCGAGATGGGGGGATGAAAAAAAAATTGTTAGTCTTGTTTCCTTTATTCTGTGGAACTAAGAGGGCTATCACAATATTTCTTGTATTTGAGTCAAAAATCAAAATCAAAATCAAAATCAAAGCATTTATTTCAAGTAGGCCAGTTACAGGCACTTTTGAATTGTCGAAACAAAAATGAACATTTAATGTAGCTACAGTCCCAGTCACAAGACATAAAAACTGTGAAAGTACTGTAGTTGCCCATTCCCTAGCGTAGATCTCTATGGAGAAGAACGGGCAAGAAACTCCATGGACACTCTTTTAAATCAAAATATTGTTACAAAATCTTGGTTACATCAATCATGTTGAGATGGTATATTATGTGAGAACAATGTAGCAAGATTTGCACGATAAAAGTGTCCATAGCAAAACAAAAACAAAATACAACCCAAAAACAAAATAATTAATTCAAATAAACCATGGCGACTAAGACATGACCAGTCACAACTGACAGCGCCCGTTCACGAACATGACGCATGGATCAGCACCATTCAGCTCAACCATTTTGAAGGGAACTAAATGGTCCGACACACGCGCCACCATCAGCGAGACATTTGAGTGAGCATGACATACTCATAACCGCCAGGGCACATTCAAGTCAAAAAAATAAATAAAATAAAAACGTAGGTTTCCAGCGAATGATAGCATTCTAGTACATAGCACTCACACAATATGGAATATGAGGTTATATAATACTAAAGATATTGAATTTGAACACATCAAAACTCGCAATTTAGATGTGTGATTATGGTTTAAATATGGCCACAAAATAAAAATAAAAGTATGCCCGTGAAAGTTTGATTGTTTCTCTCGGGAGTGTCCTAAATTAATATAATAATTTTGCTTGTATTTGAGTGTAAAACTCTTCAAACACCCAAATACAAGAAAAATGTGAAATTCCTCTTAAGACTTTCTCAGCTACGAGGCATACTTCTGTCTACCCCTCCCGTTACACAGGCCCGATGACATTAACTTAGTGTTACGTATATACTACAGGTGAATGGAAACATCTGCCGGTCGCTGTGAAGCGTCTCCGGGACAACAACGACAGAAATAAGGAGCTGATCAGGGAGATGTGTCTGAATCAGTACCGGCATGACAATATACTGCCGCTATATGGATACTCTTTGGGAGGTAATATTTTTAGTACGTAAAACGGGGCAATTTGGGTTTTGGGGGCTATTAGGGATGACCCAGAATTTCAAACAAAAATATTGAAAACTGTCGGTTGGTGTATAGTAGAAGTTATTTTACAATATCTAGAAACACTTTGATTGGCTGCTACTGAAAAATTCCTAATGAAAATACCCAATAATAGTTTGGTTTATATGGGACCAAAAACACACCACGACGACGGACTGATTCATGTTGCGCGACACGACGACACAGCGCAACATGAATCTCTTCGTGAACTATAGTTTTTGTGTTTTTTATAAATATGTATGTTAGTCAACTCAAATAGTCGTTTCATTGTAGTTTAAAAGTTTGTTTTAAAACATCGTGAAGAAACCGGAATGTCCTAGAACGAAACATTCGAAGACATGTGACATCTACCAACCCGCACTTGGGCCCGTGGGGTGGATTATAGCCCATTCCCTCATAGAGAGGAGGCCTGTGAACATTTTTTTTTAAACAAAAAAAAAATTACTTTAGAAGCTAATGATGATGATGATGAAAAGTTTGTCTAGTGGTAGTAAGCGCGACTGCTGAGGATGATGTCCTGAGTTCGATTCCCAGGTCGGTCAGTGTTATTTAGTTTTTCTGTGAGGAATTTCTCAGTAGCAGTTTGGTGTACGGTTGGTGGCAATAGGCTCGCGACCTATTAAAAGGGGCTTAAAACCTAACTGGTAAAATGTTGTATACTATTAGCTACTCTTACTTACCTTTCGGGGATTGCGGGCGTTGCATTCAAAATCAGTGACGATTCGAATTTATGATGCGCTGCTAAATTGACAATGACATCTCGGCTAACCACGGAAAGATGAAAATCCTACAACAGCTATCCATTTTCATTTAGGAATTAGCTTAGGTTTGTTTATGTACCTTTGATTTTAAAGTTCATTGTGTCTGAAATAAATGAATTAAATAAATATCTATGGACCCTACACACAGCGCCATCTACTGCCACACTAAGACTGTGGCTTGTGTAGTGAACACCAGATAAATGATATTCTACATAGATACTTGATTTTAAATTACAATTTTCTTTTTTCTAGGTCCAGAAGCATGTCTAGTCTACCAGCTGATGGCCGGGGGCTCCTTAGAGCAGCGGTTACGACGCAAGACTCACCACCCGCCGCTGTCGTGGACGCAGCGATACTATATTGTGCATGGAATTGCTAGGTAAATCTTTGTTTAATTTAGTTTTTGTATGGTATACCAGTGTGGTAGCTATTTTCTATGATTTGCCTTAAAAAATATATCTTTATTGATAGAAAATTAAGGCTTATAGATGAATCACACAAATTAATCTTGTTAATAACAAATAATAATAAACAAAATCCTCACCCTCTCCCTTCCCTCTCATAGAGAGGAGGCCTGTGTCCCAGCAGTGGGAACATTAATAGGCTGATGATGAATAAACAAAACACTTTGATTATGACTTACTTAATTTGTTATTTTTTTATTTGTTTTGTGAAAATTATAGAATTCCTAAAACAGTATAGTATCTTTTTTTGTGAATTATAAATGACTAGCGGACGTCACGCGGTTTCACCCGCGTAGTTTCCGTTCTCGTGGGAGTACGGGGATGAAATATAGCCTATGTTACTCGCTGATAATGTAGCTATACATCGCTGAAAGAATTTTTAAAATCGGTACAGTAGTTTTTAAGTTTATTCGTAACATACAAAAATACAAATCTTCTCTCTAGACATAGATATTATAGTAGCGGACGGCACGCGGTTTCACCCGCGTAGTTCCCGTTCCCGTGGGAGTACGGGGATTAAATGTAGCCTATGTTACTCAAGGTGAATGTAGCTTTCCAATGGTGAAAGAATTTTTAAAATCGGCACAGTAGTTTTTGAGTTTATTCATTACAAACATACACACACACACAAAAATACAAATTTTTCCTCTGTATAATATTAGTGTAGAATATAGACTAGATATTTTATTTGGCTTTCACTGACTTCCCAAAAGAAGAGGTTTAATTCGTCAGATTGATTGAATGCTGTTCAGTGATAATTCTTTACATGTCCTTAACTATTAACTGTGGTAACTACACAATGGTGAGAGCAGGCAGGCCAAGCACTCGGCTCTCGGCTCAATAACATCCTCGCCTACGGCTCGTGTGTATATTCCGCCTCAAACACAAGTGCCACTGGGGACATCTGGAAATATGGTTATATTTTTATAATTTGTGCACGGATGTGACGCATGTTTTCACCCAACTTGTTATTTTTGTGTTTTCGTACTTTTTATTTATGTGTTCTGTTTCCAGAGGTCTCCAGTTCCTCCACACGATGGAAGGCACGCCCCTCATCCACGGCGACATAAAGCCGGCCAACATACTACTGGACACCTGTCTCATGCCCAAGATCGGGGACTTCGGCCTCGCGCGCAAGGGACCCTACGGTGACGACAGGACACATGTCAAGGTTTCGAAGTATGTAAAGTCTATATAAGTCCTTGTATTTTAGAATTTGATTAAACAAAAATCATCATCATCTTCCTGACCTTTTCCCATTCTTTTTGGGGTTGGCGCAGCACGTTTTTGGGGTCGGCGCAGCACGTTTTTGGGGTCGGCGCAGCACGTTTTTGGGGTTGGCGCAGCACGTTTTTGGGGTTGGCGCAGCACGTTTTTGGGGTCGGCGCAGCACGTTTTTGGGGTTGGCGCAGCACGTTTTCTTCTTCCATTCTCTCCTGTCAGACGTCAAGGCATCATTTACTTTTTTCTCTTTCATATCATTCTTCACACAATCCATCCATCTTTTCTTTGGCCTTCTTCTCCTTCTCCATCCATCAAATTCACGTCAATCACTCGTTTTAGTTAAGGGGCCGGCGGAGTGTGCGTCGTTCATACAAACGTAGTACCAAAATAATTCGTAAACCAAACATATTCTTAAGAAAGTGTGTATTTATATCGATTGGATTACATAATATCTAGGTTCCCAAATATATATTTTGAAAAGACAACGATATTTAGAGGAAATATGAGGAATTTAAAATTTCCATAGAAAACTAATTTTTCTCATAACTCTTGTTTAAATCAATGTCCATTCATAATATATATTTGGGAACCTAGATATTATGTAATTCAATCGAAATAAATACACACTTCCTTATGAATATGTTTGGTTTACGAATTATTTTGGTATTACGTTTGTATGAACGACGCACGCTCCGCCGGCCCCTTAAACAAAAATATGAACTCTTGTGCATATTGTGGTATGAAATGCATGTGAGTAAAAGAGTGAGGATATGAATGTTGATGGATGAATTGTGTGAGTATTGTATTCGATTGTACTAGAACAGTTAAGTTTTTAGTTTATTAACCTATGTTATAATAATTATTTTAGCTTTTTGTTATACACTCTAGAAGTATCATGTATAAAAGTCATTGTAGAGATGCTCTTTAAAATGTGTAAGTACTACCTTTATTAACCCCCAACGCAAAAACGACGGGGTGTTATTAGTTTGACGTGTCTTTGTGTGTGTGTGTGTGTGTGTGTCTGTGTCAGTCTGTCTGTCTGTGGCACCGTAGCTCCCGCACGGATGAACAGATTATGATTTTGTTTGTTTTCTTTGAAAGATGAATTAGTTGGGGAGTGTTCTTAGCTATGGTTGATAAAAATCTGCCCAAGATGGCCGCCGCCACAAAATGGCGGATTATATATTAATTCAATAACTCCCTCAATATGGGCATCAAATGAAAGAGCCTAACCCTATACAAGCATATTCTGATGCCAATTTGGACGTATGGCATCCAACTTTGGGGCTGTACTAAACAAAGCAACGTCAAAATAATCCAGCAATTCCAAAATAAAGTACTTAGGGATGCTGTCAATGCACCCTGGTACATAAGAAATGACGACCTTCATCGTGACCTTAAAATGGAATTCGTCACCACTATTAAAAAATTTGCTGAAGCCCACGAACACAGACTTCATCGACACGTGAATGTTGAGGCAATTCAGCTGCTAGACAACACAAACTTAGTGCGTAGGCTAAAAAGAACTAAACCTTTTGAATTAGTGTAGTGTACAAAGTGAATGAGTAATAGTAACGAAAGAAAGTGCTACGGACTTGTGTAAAAGTGCAAATGAACACTATTCTTAGTTTTAACATATTCTATCACGTAACATATTAAGTTAGAGTTAAATTGCTTATTAGTCTTTTAGGCTAGATCGTAATTAATTATTAAGACTTTTGTTCTTAATATTATAGTACAAAAAAAAAAAACTGAAAGAGCTTGACTAGTAGAATACTATACCTTAAAATAAATTTTAAATCCAAAATGGCCGCTACCACCAAATGGTGAATTACATTTTTTTCCACAACTCCCTTGTTATATGTGTGTCCCGATTAAAATATTTCTCTTTCTTTCTTTTCTTAGAGTGTTCGGTACAAAACCGTACCTACCAGACGAGTACCTCCGCGCGCGGTCACTGTCTCCCGCGGTGGACGTGTTCAGCTACGGCGTGGTCATGGTGGAGGTGGCCACAGCGCTCCCCGCCAGCGACAAGTCGCGACCTGAGCAACTGCTCAGCATGTACATACATCAGCTGTTCAACCAGGGCATCGATATGGGTGAGCTGCTCTTATCTTACTTTGTCATCGACTTTGAACTTAATTTCAGAGAGGATTAGGTTCATATTCGTGTGAAACTTATGAGTGTTAACGCATTCGTAGTTATACGGGGTCAAATTAAATTAACTAGTGGATCTTTGTTGTAGTGGTGGATATCAAGTAGATGTTGATATTCACGCCACGAGAAGCTATCATTTTTCTAAATAAAGAACTTCTACCAAGTTACGTAGCGACAGATTTATTTATTTATTTATTTAATAGAGATTTCTTAATGACATTCTGAATGAGACATTATTGTATTGTGCAACGGACTGGTGTCCACAACTCCACGTCCTAAGCGCGTATTTTGCGGGAAAAAAATACGCGCTTTGGACGTGGAGTTGCGGACAGTATTGCCGCATAGTTGATGCCAATAGGCTAGCTCCCTTTCACAAAAACCTCTGCTTAACCCTTAATATTATAAGCGTGTTGTATGTTACAGCAACATTAGAAGACCCGATACTCCGCGGCACACCCCATTCTAACCCAGCAATGTGCCGCGCCTTCGTCGCAATCGGCATCCACTGTACCAAGTTCGTGAGACAACATCGCCCCTCGATGTTGGAAGTCTACAAACAGCTGAACGACATGAATGTACCAGCCATCAACTATACCTGACGATGTTAAACGAGTATCAACTTTGTACTAGGTAACTAAAGTTCATTTCAGAATGATTAAGATGTTTATGATTTCAAAAGTCACAATGTTTGAAGTTGTATAACAAACTGAACTTTATGGGTGGGCTTTAAAGTTTCTTTTCCTATGTCGTGTAGTACTAAGTTCGTGAGATATCACAGACCTTCCATGTTGGAAGTGTACAAAGTTACAAACAGCTGAACGACATTAATGTACCGGCCATCAACTATACTTGACGATGTTACGTGTGTTTTGTTTAAACGAGTATCAACTTTGTACTAGGTAACTAAAGTTCATTTCAGAATGATTAAGATGTTTCTGATTTCAAAAGTCAGTTTTTAAAGTTGTAGCGCTAACTGAACTTTATGAGTGGGCAATAATGTTGTTTTTTCAAAATCATGTAGTTCTAAACGACAAGGATGTACCGGCCATCGACTATACTTGGCGACGCGCGACGTAGTGTATTTAAAGGAATATCAACTTTATTTTATGTGAATTAAGTTGGTTTCGGAATGACTAGTACTGTTAAAAAGTCACAAAATGTTTGGAGTGGTAGTGCAAACTGAATGTGGGCATTAAAGTTGTTTTAGGAATCGGTAAACGTTGATTTGCATATAAATTAAGTCGCAAACGCAGTATAATAATGTTTTTATATTTGTTAATTAAAAAAAATACAGAGCTACAAAGATCTTGAAAGATTTTTTATTTTCTTCTTCTTGAAAGATTCTTAATTTTCGTGTATTTTCTTGGCAATGCGTCAAAAGATCCTCCTGTACTGCCATAATTTGGATTTGAAAGCTGTTTTTTACGTTATTATTATTAGCAGCAACGTTTTGAGACAGGCGAAGTGTTAAGTGGCCTGGGGGGTTACCATGACGTCTTAAAGCAGCATTGTTTCAATGCGGGAAAGAGACGGAGCTATAGAGAACGTCTAGCGCCATCCCTGTCACTCTGAAATAAGATTAAAACAATACTGCTTTTAGACGTGATGGTAGGCCTCCTGCCCGCGTAGCATGGCCACTGTAGACACGACAGAGAGTCGACAAATCTTTTGTTCATCTGTAATTTTGTCGATTCAATGACAGATGAACAAAAGATTTGTCGAGTCTCTCGTTTCTCCGGTGTTCATGCTAAGCGGGCAGGACGGCAACAGTAACTTATTGTAATATATTTTTTTATATTTACTTAAATAGTTTTAAGACTTAAGCTGTTGATTGAAATGAATTGTTTTATATCGAATGAATTGACTGAAATATCGTTAAGTGTACATATTTGATGATTTTGATTGAAACTTTAAACTGAAGATTTCGATTCGAAGATTTTTTTTAGCAATAGCTTTCAAATATATAACACAAACAACGTTCAAATCTTCAATTGAATGCTTCAATTAACTGAACACATGGATCAATATTTTCTATAAATAAAACCTATTTTTTATAGTATCAAGTCCTTTTATTTGAAAATCGCTGTAGTTCACTACCCCAAACAGCCTAGACACGGAGACTCACGTGCACAAATATTAATATACTTACTTTACAAAATCCTAAAGTTTTCCTCGTGAGATAACGGTTTCTGCTTTGAGATATGACCTATTCCGTAATAGTATGGTTTCCAAACTAAATACTGTTTGTGAAAACGTTATCAATAACAGGGGAAAATTAGTTTTAAAAGTTGCTTGGTGTGTTTAGATAAAGGGTGTAAAAAAACCTCTTAACGAAGCCGAAAGGCACTTGTTCTCCCCGTCATTGCGATCATTTTTTTGTTTCATTCCATACCTGGGAACCTTCTAGTTACAGAGATATTGGGGGTCAAAGTTACAACATTTTTTTTTGTAACATTTTTAATTTAAACACCTCCACGTCCCCCGTACTATCCAATCCATACATCAGCACAATGTTTTGAGTGCGTTACATTGAGTTCTACCACAAAACATGATCTTTCGCCCCAAAAAAAGAAGTCCGTGTCCCAGCAATAATTTTTGCGTAAAGTTAACCCTTCGTTAGTGCTTGGTTGACGGCTTCGTGATGAGGTGGTTTACACCCTGTATTATGATATTATTATTTGTACACAAGTGTGATAGTATTACCACTTTAAGTATGCAGTACAAGTTGGCGTTGAAGAGTTCTAGTTCCACCAACGTAATAAATCTGACAGAATGTCATTTTGTATAGGTCCACTTAGAACTTACTAATGCCATTCTAGGTCCTCAGTTCCCAGGCTGCCTATCTTTAAAAATAAACGTGTTCAGTGGTTAAGACGTGAAAATGGAACAGACTTACTTTTACATTAACAATTATAATATTAGTATAAATTTACACTAAAACACAATGTCTTCATGCTCCGGGTGGTCGGCGGGGTCTAAAGTCCTGCTTGCAATCAGATTTCTGTACCATAGAGCTGACAATCTTGCTGTACGGGTCCTTTTGTCGTCTTCGTAGTCGACCTCGAAGAGACCGAACTTTACACTGAAATAAAAAAATGCACACATTGAATTTTATAAAAATCTCCAGAATAGGTAATTCTAATTTTTGGTTTATCAAAACCAATAATTATTTAAATCTGACCGAGTCACGAGACACGGGAGCAGCGGTGGCCCAGTGGTGGCGGCCCCGATTTACAAACAGTAAGTCGTGGGTTCGAACTCAGACAAGCGCATTACTTTGTGTAATTTATACATCACCACTGCTCTCAAAACGGTGAAGGAAAACATCGTGAGGAAACCGGCAGGTCCTAGAACCAATCCGCACCGGGCCCGCGTGGAGGATTATAGCCCATTCCCTTTCACTGAGAGGAGGCCGTGTCCCAGCAGTGGGAACATTAACAGGCTGATAATGATGACCGAGTCATCACATTTGACATGGAGCAACTGCCTATCTGACCTCCACAACCCAGTTCATACCGAAATCTGACCGAATATTTTTGGAACGCTGATTGGCAGACTGGAAAAACAACTACGAATCAAGTAACGTGAATTTTTGTGTTCATTACCTATATGCACGAGTTTTTTTTATGGACACGTCATTATGATAGGACTTACGATAAGTGGTCGATTAAATCTAAATTGAATTTGATGTGTCGGTATTAACCTATTTTTCCGAAATCACATAAAATAAACATCAAATTATGAAAATAATGAAAGCAAATAATAAAATCTTACCTCAATCCAGAATTCCACTCAAAGTTATCCATAAGACTCCACGCAGTGTATCTGGAGATGCGACAGCCGTCAACTTCAATGGCATCCAATATGGCGTCCAAATACGCTTTGTAGTAATCAACCCTATCAGCATCATCGATACCACCGAGTGTGCCGTAACCATTCTCAAAGATCATGATCTCTGGATCATTGTAGCTATTTTTCACCCAGTTTAAAGCTTTTCTCATGCCTGAGGGTATTTGCTGAAATGTAGGGTAGGTAGTGTTAGAAAAATAGTAGTTCAGCCCGCGCCACTGATAAGCGTGGGGTCCTAGTTTCGTTTCCCGAATAGGGCGTAGTTTTATTGGGTTTTTGAATAAGAAAAATCTCAGTATGTCAGTACCTATACATGTACAACCTATATGATCCCGATAACCCAGTTAGTACTGGGTAATACGGGTGAGTACCATTTGATATAATAACAAAAGTTCTAACGTTCACATGACCTAATTGCATTTCATATACTTTTTTTAGCCTAAGTAACGATGAAATGAAATAATGGATTATTGATATAATTTCAGTTTACCTAACGTATATATGGTTTTATTAACATTTTCTATAATGCACATTTGTACTAATATTCAGTGAGTATAATATGTAGTTGGTATATTATTTAAAATCTATAGTAACGTTTAATATAATTTGAAAGGAACTACTTTGGGCTTTGTGTTCAAAGTAATTAAAATAGCAGGCGTTTATAGTCCGATAAGTTTTTCAACAACTGATTGGACTACCTATAAACGCCTGCTACTTTCGTGTTCCCCCGACCCCCTCGAGTGCCAGATCCCCTCTATTGTTGGTGAATCATCTGGGTTACATTAAGTTAGAACAGTGACCATAGCGCGCATTACTTACTCGTATTCATTACAGAATTTTGGCAAGAAACTAAACGTTATTTTAAAACCGCATTATACAAATTAAAAATTATTTGAAATGAACGTTATACGTCTGATTATCTAAAACAGCTGTTTAAAACACATTTTTGTATGGTAATATGTCACAGTGACAGCTGTTTTTAGCTAATCAAATGGAGGAAGACAACTTACAGTTGTGTGAGCAGCGGGTGCTAAACTATAATTTCCGTAATCACCCACAGCCCCGATGTCGTCATTATACGAAGGTACGGGGAACATCCCTGATTTGTAAGTCTCTGCCGTGAAGAATTTTGTAGAATAATGGTTGAAGCCGAAGAAGTCACTTGTACCTGAAAAGGATAGTTTCCTAAAGCACTAAGCAGTGGACCTGAATATGTTGCTCATTTACAAAATCTCTAGATCATCTTTTTTAGGGTTCCGTAGCCAAATGGCAAAAAACGGAACCCTTATAGTTTCGCCATGTCTGTCTGTCTGTCTGTCCGCGGATAATCTCAGTGACCGTTAGCACCAGAAAGCTGAAATTTGGTACCAATATGTATATCAATCATGCCGACAAAGTGCAAAAATAAAAATTTAAAAAAACATTTTTATTA
The DNA here is from genome assembly GCA_950022955.1 of Xestia ashworthii. NCBI lineage: Eukaryota > Metazoa > Arthropoda > Insecta > Lepidoptera > Noctuidae > Xestia > Xestia ashworthii. The sequence goes on along the minus strand of OX465570.1, from coordinate 9,976,119 downwards.
GGGTACCTCCCCCAGACGTAAAGTGGGGAGCGATTTTTTTTTTAATTTTGACCCTGACGTGTGATATATTGTTGGATAGGTATTTAAAAATGAATAGGGGTTTTCTAAAATCATTTTTTGATAATATTAATATTTTAGGAAATAATCGCTCCGAAAGTCAAAAACAATGTGTCCCCCCCCCCTCTAACTTTTGAACCATAAGTTTAAAAAATATGAAAAAAATCACAGAAGTAGACCTTTATATGAACTTTCTAGGAAAATTATTTTCAACTTGATGAGTTGAATAGTTTTTGAGTTATATAGCACTTTTTCAAAAAAACGCAAATGATAACTTTGTTTTTCATACAAATACTATGAAAAACAAAGTTATTTTTGCTGACGAAAAATGTTGGTATTTTTAATGGTCTGGGAAGCTACGGAACCCTACAGTGAGCGTGGCCCGACACGCTCTTGGCCGGTTTTTTTTAATTTTTCTTGGACATCGAATCGAGCCAAATGACGTATGTACGGTCAAACAAGCTATATTTGGATTTGGTTTACATTGTAATTTGTGGGTTAAAATGTAAACCAAATAGCTTGTTCGACCGTACATTTTATCAAGGGTTTTAACTGTTGTGTTTTTGATTTTGAAAAGTCGAAAAATAAAGATCATCCTTAACTTTATTTTTCGACTCGCTCTCAGCATGGCAAAAATTTCAAAGAAAATGTTTGTCCTGCTCCTTTTCGGCCAGAATAATGCTCATAATCGTGTAATGCTTTTTGTTGTAGGTAATGCAAGATTAGCTACAAGTCTTATTTAAATGCACACACGACCTCTGTGGCAACAGATGCCACTATAAGTAGTCTAGCATTTGAAAAGAGAAGGTAAAAAATAGGTAGGTACCTTTAATGAACTCTATTTCTTCCTTCGTAAATGTTGGCAGTCTACTTCTGGGAAAACCTTGTTCAGCACTTCTTTCTGCGACGCGTTTGACTATCCTCTCAGGGAATCCTCCAGTGGACGAGAATATCGGATGACTGTAGAAGCTCACTTCGAAGTCAAGCGCCACATTGCCTGCTTCTATGTCCGCGAGAGAATCGCTGGCGCCTTCACGGAAATCTGTTGCTATGGTTATGCCACAAGAGCCTGGAAACCGAAAACCTGTTAATGAATCTACAGGATTAAGGGGCCGGCGGAGCATACGTATTTCATACAAACGTAATACCAAAATTATTTGTAAATCAAACATATTCTTAGGGTAGTGTGTATTTATTTCGATTGGATTACAGAATATCTATGTTCCCAAATATATTTTTTGAGAGGACAATGATACATAGACGAGATATGAGGAATTTAAAATTTCTATAGAAAACTTATTTTTCTTATAACTCTTGTTAAAATCAGTGTCCAATCGAAATATATATTTGGGAACCTAGATATTCTGTAATTCAATCGAAATAAATACACACTACCTTAGGAATATGTTTAATTTACAAATTATTTTGGTATTACGTTTGTATGAAATACGCATGCTCCGCAGGCGTCTTAACTACTTTTAATAACTGATTCCTACTACTGAATCAACCAACTTCTAGTTCTTTCGATTTAGTGCTAAGGTAAACCACTGGTCGTTGGTTTATCCAGCTCTCCCCATTATTTTCTTCGCGGTCTGCCAGGACGCCTTCTGGTTATATCGGAGCTCCAGATAGTGGACTTCTAATACTACTGTGTTGGTACTTTCAACAGGGTGAGCACAAAAAAAAATCTAACTAGTATTCATGAAAATCGTGACGAAAAACAAAAATTTCGTGTTAATTGTTTTCCAATCCTCTAACTGACGGACTAAATAGATTCGCATTTTTTTATACTTTCGTCATGCCTATTATTTAATCCAATTCAAAAATAAAATAGGTACTTGCCATTTTGCGTTTGTCTATATTCTCTATCATATAAATGCCAAGCCCTCGCATGTGCCAACAGGATATTCTTCACAGCTATGTAGTCACCGATCCCAGGTGATTCTATGTAGGGTGCACACATTGTCATTCCATAACCATAAATAGCGAACTGTTTCGGTTCGTTTATTGTAATCCAAAGCTTAACTCAATCACCTAAGGCATCAAATAACACCCGAACATAATCTTCGAACCAGTCTGCTATAAGGGGGTTGGCCCAACCTCCCAAATCTTGCAAACTTTGCGGCAAATCCCAATGGTAGATGGTCACGACTGGCTCGATACCGTTCGCCAACAATTCATCAACCAATCTACTGTAATATCCAATACCATCTTGGCTGATCTTGTTGGCGAATCCACTAGGCAGAACTCTTGGCCATGAGATGGAAAACCTATAGAAATCGACCCCCAGAAACTTGAGCATCTGTATGTCTCGATGGTAATACTCGTAGGATTTGCAAGTGTCGTTTCCATCTGTTCCGTCTAATATGTTTCCTGGGATTTGGCAAAATGTGTCCCAAATACTTGGTGATTTGTCTGGAAATAGAAAACAAGAAAACATGAAACTGAAAGCAGACATCATCGTCATCATCATCATCTACACCCTGACTTCACCCACTGCTGTGTATGGGCCTCTCTTTTCTTGTGCCAATCTCCACGTTCCTGTGCTTGCCTCACCCAGGTTTTTCCCTCTATGGCACTATATCGGCCGGCATAGTCAAAAAAATATTGCAGTGATTCAGGAAAAAATAAGTGCCTACATTTCGTTGGGAGAAGGCTAAGCAAAATTGAAGAGAAAAGTAAGAAACTTTTGGCTTGGTACTCCTGTAGCCTTCGTAGTAACTGGACAGATTCTCAGCTGGATAGTTTCGTAGCTAGACAGATTAGCAATTGGGCAGAGTACTTACAGTCATGAAAAAATAAGTTTATATACGAGTACTATGAAACATAATACCCATTATATAGCCCTACCCTTAGCCCCTAGCCCCTATAGCTCCTAGCTTTGCCCCTAGCTTTACCCTGTTTGTTTTACCTACGGTAGGTTAATAATATACATCGAAGTTCTTATTTATCTAAGTACTTACCTGCTGCATTCCAACCGCCTTCAACTTGAAATGCGGCGGTCGCCGCTCCTAATTTCAGTCCTTCCGGCAATTTTCTCATCTCCGCCTTAAGAGTATCTTCTTGGCAAATGGTAACCCGTAGTATTGCAAATATTACAGCTAAAAGGTACATGGGAGATCTGTTGAAGAGCAAAAACAGTTCATAAGTGAAGTCATTTGACCTAGAATGTGGTAAATAATTTAATATCATAAAACAATCATTGACATAACTCAACTAATAAATTTAAACTACGGTTTCTAATGATGTTTATTTCTCATTAATGCGGCTAGACTCTTATGTCATTGACTTACGGTTGTAATTGCAGTGATTGGTACTCTCTCGTGAAAAGTTACAGCATATTAGATTACGTGATTAAGATAAGATACAATAAGTCTGATGTTATTGTTCCATTTAAACTTGTTTGTTTTAGTGTAGTTTCAAAACGACTGATGGGGTTATCTTGTATTTAAGCCAAACATATCTTTGAAAGACTGATGAATGAGGAAAACGAAAACGATGGGATGCTTGTAGATAAACCAGTGAAGGTTAGTGAGGAAAGTTATACGGATGAAGTGAGATCGTAGTAAATGGAATCCTATGATTCCATTTTTAGTTTAGAGTTCGATCCGGAGGCAAACAGGACCTCTGATTTTTCTGATTCATGAGCGTATATATTTATAATTATCATTTGCTTCGATGAAGGAAAACATCGTAAGGAAACCAGCATGCCTGAGATATATTTCTTGACGGTAGGTATGTAAAGCTAAGTCAGAGGCCCATTGGCGGCATAGAAACTGTGACACAAGTGACGCTCTAACCAAACTATAAAAAAAACGTAATTGGTAAGGAGGCGTCCATTAATTACGTGAGGCGTTTAGGGGGGAGAGAAACTTTGGTATTAAGGTGAAAGCGTCAGGGTGGCCCGCGAAATTAAAATTTTCTTACGTTTTTTGCAATTTCCAGGGCAGTGCTAAGTTTTATGCTGATAAACATATCGGTCGCGACTGTGAGACGTATTCAGTTACAGAATTATAATCATCAAACTCATCAATACAACCCTCCAAGTTCAAAAGAGTCGAAGAAGGACTTTGATCGTGAAAAATTCGTTCATCGACTCTTATGAACTTGGAGTGTTGTATTGATGATTTTGAGGATTATAATTCTGTAACTTGATACATCTTATAGTCGCGACCAATACGTTTATCAACATACAACTTAGCACTGCCCTGCAAATTGCAATAAACATAAGAAAATTTGAATTTCGCGGGCTACCTTGGAGCATTCCCCTTAAGCGCGAATGTTAAGCTTGAGGTCTGGGTTAGAATCCCAGGTCGGGCAGAGTGTTATTGGGTTATTCTATGAAGAATTTCTCAGTAGCGACCACGGAGCTTGAATCTGTGCCCGGGTGATGGCAATAGGATAGGCTTGCCCCTCTTATTAAGTACTTAAAGATAGCTGGTGAAATGTGTGGGTATACCGTCGCAATGTTATGTTCTACAGGATATCCAGAAAGCGGCTCCCTGATAACGTATGAATGTTTATGGATGGAGAGAGAGAGAAAGGCCAAATAAGATAAAACTACATAATTTACAAACTTTAAATAATAATGAAAATGTGTAAATGTTTATATTTATTGATTTTTTAAAGGAATTATTAAAAAATGCAAGTAAAAAATACAACCAATCAGACAATCAAACTGATTATACGAATAGAAACGAAAAATAAATAAAATTAAACTTACCTCATTGTGATTTGGTATTTTGTTAATTGTAACTGTTAGAAATTTAAATTTATAATTATTTTGTTGCAAATGATACGTAAATAACACCGGTTGGGATATCCGGTCGTGTTGAATTTAATTTGCCCTTTAATACAATCGACATTCTCACATTTAGGTTTATATACCTATGACGTAGATTAGAAAATACACGTTACCTCTATTGTTTAAAATTTGACACAGTGTTAAATTACTATACTAGTTAGAGTCTTGATTGGATTATCCTTACTTTTAGGTGAATATGTGTTTGTGAGCAGCAGTGGCGGTTCGAACTCAGACAGGCGCATTACTTTGTGTAATTTATTTCATCACCACTGCTCTCAAATCGGTGAAGGAAACCGGCATGGCCTAGGACCCCAAAAATTCGCACTGGGCCCGTTTGGTGGATTATATACGAGTATATAAAGAATGAAAGAAAAAGCATTTATTACAGGACAAAACATATAAAAATTAAAAACATATTATTACACTAGCTTCTGCCCGCGACTTCGTACGCGGATCCTGTTGCTTATGCCAGCGACAACGGGGTCGTCGAAGATCTGAAACGTCTGATGTCGAATTCTAAGAACCCGGGGACGGGAAAATAACGGATCTTTCCCACCTGAGCAACACATACCATTTGTTTCTTTTTGCCATTTAACAGCTTCACAAAAAGTACAATTTTTAGCCATACCTCCGATGGCGGAATATGTGGCGTATTCAATCATAGGAGACGTAAATGCACTCCGTGCCTTTATCAACCCAAGGAAGGTCGCCATGCCCTTTTTTTTCGGTTGGAAAATAATCAAATAACTTCTCCAACTCTGGGCGGAGCGGGAGGGAGTGTCAGATTTTTACTGACTAAAACCCATCCATGTTCCTTCCTCGCCCTTTACGTTCCAGGGCCACGGTATCTCTTTCGAACAGTCCCGCAGCCCCGGCAGGCTTGGACCTTTGCGGGCCCCTCCCTTTATGCTGACATCTCTTTGAGGCGCACGTGGAACACGAACGCGCCGTCGACACGGCAGGTCGCCATGCCCTTCGGCTATATCTTGAGACACATCCGGTTTTTCAGATGATATCGTCATTCTGTTCAGAGAATGTCGACGTCGATCAGAATTCAAACGTTCATCACTCGTTTCAAAAGACCTGTTAGTAGATGTGCGAATACGCTGAAAACTCAAGCCTGATTCTGTATCGGTAAAAATTTCGGATTCGCTCACGATCAGCGGACAGTCGCGCATCACGTTCCGCACTTGTCTCTAAAGACCTAGAAGAAGCTATGCGTAGATACGCTGAGAACTCAAGCACAATTCTCTATCCGTGAACGTCTCCGACTCGCGAGACAATGCGTGACGTTCACGATCAGCGGTCAGTCGCGCATCACGTTCCCTACTTGTCTCTAGAGATCTAGTAGTCGATGCGTAGATACGCTTGAAACTCAAGCGCAATTCTCTATCCGTGAACGGCTCCGACTCGCAAGACAATGCATAACGTTCACGATTAGCGGTCAGTCGCGCATCTATTCTTCACTGGTCTCTAGAGACCTGGATGTAGAAATACGCTGAGAACGCAGGCGTGCTTCGCGATCCGAAGAGGTTTCCACGGAGCAAGTTGCAGCCTGATGTTCTCGAACAGCATCAAGTCTCTCCTGACGCTCTTCGATAGATTCTTGGGATCTTATGATCCTCAATCTTTTAGCTCCTTTGGAACATTGGGAAAGATTTGACCTCTTTCTAGGCATGGTTATAGTTTTGTTGTGAAGATACCTGATCAATTGAAATCTAAGTAACTGCTCCCCTGCGTTACCGGGTAGGCTACCGAGTCACGAAGATAACTGGAAAAGGAAATTAATTCTACAACAGGTGTCCGAGATCTTCGATTTTTATAAGGCAACAGAGAGTGCTCATCAGATTGAACAACTTTTGCTAAGACGTCATTCCTATATGTGTTATGGTGTAGCTGGGCTCTTGGAGTTCCACAACAGGTGTTCCAGATCTTCGATTTTTATAAACCAACAGAGAGTGCTCATAAAATTGAACAACTTTTGCTAAGACGTCATTCCTATTATGTGTTATGGTGTAGCTGGGCTCTTGGAGTTCCACATCAGATGTTCCAGATCTTCAAACTTATACTCTCAGCAGAAAATGCTCATCATGTAGAACAATTTTTGCTATGGTGGCATTTTTGTATCTCTTATAGTTTAGCTGGTCTGTTGCGGTTCTGCATCAGGTGTTCAAGTTTCCAAGATAAATTATAGCCTCATAGCTTCTGCCCGCGACTTCGTTCGCGTGAAGTTTTGATATCGCAAAGCATCGCCTACTCAACGGAAGTTTAAACTGCTTTGTTCCCGCTTGCAACATTTCTTATTGCTGCTCCGCTCCTATTGGTCATAGCGTGATGTTATATAGCCTATAGCCTTCCTCGATACATGGACTATCCAACGCAAAAAGAATTTTTCAATTCGAGCCAGTAGTTCCGGAGATTAGCGCGTTCAACCAAACAAACAAACAAACAAACAAACAAACTCTTCTGCTTTATAATATTAGTATAGATTTTCAACACACTTGCTCATAAAGTGGCTCTAATTTCACCGCAATTAGGCACATAATGACACCTGTAATCAAACTGTGACTTTTTCATAGCTATTATTCACAAGTGAGGTATAGGGTTTTTTCTTATTGGTTGAATTGCATTGTTCTTAAAAAAGTTTCGATACAAAAAAGATCGTGATCAATAGTACAAATAAATTAATGTACCTATTGCTTGCTCATTTCATGTAACTTCGTATCTACATAGATAATTTCGACATATAAGTTTTTAATAAATAAAACTTTCTCTCAAATGTAACTTTTGTTTTCTCTGTATTTAAGGACGCGTTCGCAAAATTGATAGGTACAGAATCGAACTACTACATTGACACGGCTCATACACACAAGTGTAGTGCACGACTACTATTCTCGCTACCGAGAAAAGTAAACTTGTGTGTATTGACTCGTGTCAATGTAGTGGTTCGATTGATTCAAGTGAACTCATTTTGATACTTAGAAAGATTCATTTTTTTACGTATTTATTTGGAATAAAATTATGGCACCAACATAAATATTTACGTTTTATATTTTTACGTTTTACTTCGGACTTGATGGAGCGACCTGAAGGTGTACTTCGGGAACTGCTACTGGAACTCCTAGACGTGTTGGACTAGGTGAGCTGAGTTTGGGCTTGTTTTGTTAATTATGATGAGACCTTACCTCCGGACTTGATGGAGCGACCTGAAGGTGTACTTCGGGAACTGCTACTGGAACTCCTCGACGTTTGGACTAGGTGAGCCGAGTTTGGGTTCGTTTTGTTAGTTATGATAAGACCTTACCTCCGGACTTGATGGAGCGACCTGAAGGTGTACTTCGGGAACTGCTACTGGAACTCCTAGACGTGTTGGACTAGGTGAGCCGAGTTTGGGCTTGTTTTGTTAGTTATGATGAGACCTTACCTCCGGACTTGATGGAGCGACCTGAAGGTGTACTTCGGGAACTGCTACTGGAACTCCTCGACGTTTGGACTAGGTGAGCCGAGTTTGGGTTCGTTTTGTTAGTTATGATGAGACCTTACCTCCGGACTTGATGGAGCGACCTGAAGGTGTACTTCGGGAACTGCTACTGGAACTCCTAGACGTGTTGGACTAGGTGAGCCGAGTTTGGGCTTGTTTTGTTAGTTATGATGAGACCTTACCTCCGGACTTGATGGAGCGACCTGAAGGTGTACTTCGGGAACTGCTACTGGAACTCCTAGACGTATTGGACTAGGTGAGCCGAGTTTTGGGCTTGTTTTGTTAGTTATGATGAGACCTTACCTCCGGACTTGATGGAGCGACCTGAAGGTGTACTTCGGGAACTGCTACTGGAACTCCTAGACGTGTTGGACTAGGTGAGCCGAGTTTGGGCTTGTTTTGTTAGTTATGATGAGACCTTACCTCCGGATTTCATGGAGCGACCTGAAGGTGTACTTCGGGAACTGCTACTAGAACTCCTCGACGTGTTGGACCAGATGAGCCGAGTTTGGGCTTGTTTTGTTAGTTATGATGAGACCTTACCTCCGGACTTGATGGAGCGACCTGAAGGTGTACTTCGGGGACTGCTACTGGAACTCCTCGACATGTTGGGACTAGGTGAGCCGAGTTTGGGTGCGTGTTGTTAGTTATGATGAGACCTTACCTCCGGACTTGATGGGGGATATTATTATCATTACTTATTTTTTCATAGAGTTTCTGAAAGTAGTCGCAGTACTCGTGATACAGAAGGATGTAACCAAACGAGTACTTAGAATGAATTTAAAACAGTTAATTTTTGGTTGCCTACGGCAAATAATACATTCGTGTTATATAGAAAACATAAATGGTTTCACCAAGTTTGAGGACAGGTGCGGTCAGTGGGTCGTGTTAGGGGCGACAGCTGCGCGTTACTAGGCAAGACACTTGTGTGTTTGCTATATGGACAGGTCCTGGCAAAATAAAGTATCAGTGCATAGAAAAAATATAATAAAAAGTGTCAACTCCCAGAATTGATTGACCCAAGACAGGCAAGAAATATGGAACTAAGAGCACATTCTTCACATATCCAACGAAATATTCTTACAATAAAAAATTGATACCGTTTGTTGTTTGTTGTTGTTAATCACGAAAGTACCAACCACCTCCAGGTCGCTCCATCAAGTTCGGTCTCATCATAACTAACAAAACAAGACCCAACTCGGCTCATCTGGTCCAACACGTCGAGGAGTTCCAGTAGCAGTTCCCGAAGTACACCTTCAGGTGGCTCCATGAAATCCGGAGGTAAGGTCTCATCATAACTAACAAAACAAGCCCAAACTCGGCTCATCTAGTCCAACACGTCTAGGAGTTCCAGTAGCAGTCACCGAAGTACACCTTCAGGTCGCTCCATCAAGTCCGGAGGTAAGGTCTCATCATAACTAACAAAACAAGCCCAAACTCGGCTGATCTGGTCCAACACGTCAAGGAGTTCCAGTAGCAGTTCCCGAAGTACACCTTCAGGTCGCTCCATCAAGTCCGGAGGTAAGGTCTCATCATAACTAACAAAACAAGCCCAAACTCGGCTCATCTAGTCCAACACGTCTAGTAGTTCCAGTAGCAGTCACCGAAGTACACCTTCAGGTCGCTCCATCAAGTCCGGAGGTAAGGTCTCATCATAACTAACAAAACAAGCCCAAACTCGGCTCATCTAGTCCAACACGTCTAGTAGTTCCAGTAGCAGTCACCGAAGTACACCTTCGGGTCGCTCCATCAAGTCCGTAGGTAAGGTCTCATCATAACTAACAAAACAAGACCAAACTCGGCTCATCTGGTCCAACACGTCGAGGAGTTCCAGTAGCAGTTCCCGAAGTACACCTTCAGGTCGCTCCATGAAATCCGGAGGTAAGGTCTCATCATAACTAACAAAACAAGCCCAAACTCGGCTCATCTAGTCCAACACGTCTAGGAGGTCCAGTAGCAGTCACCGAAGTACACCTTCAGGTCGCTCCATCAAGTCCGGAGGTAAAGTTTCATCATAACTAACAAAACAAGCCCAAACTCGGCTCATCTAGTCCAACACGTCTAGTAGTTCCAGTAGCAGTCACCGAAGTACACCTTCAGGTCGCTCCATCAAGTCCGGAGGTAAGGTCTCATCATAACTAACAAAACAAGCCCAAACTCGGCTCATCTGGTCCAACACGTCGAGGAGTTCTAGTAGCAGTTCCCGAAGTACACCTTCAGGTCGCTCCATGAAATCCGGAGGTAAGGTCTCATCATAACTAACAAAACAAGCCCAAACTCGGCTCATCTAGTCCAACACGTCTAGGAGTTCCAGTAGCAGTCACCGAAGTACACCTTCAGGTCGCTCCATCAAGTCCGGAGGTAAGGTCTCATCATAACTAACAAAACAAGCCCAAACTCGGCTCATCTAGTCCAACACGTCTAGGAGTTCCAGTAGCAGTCACCGAAGTACACCTTCAGGTCGCTCCATCAAGTCCGGAGGTAAGGTCTCATCATAACTAACAAAACAAGCCCAAACTCGGCTCATCTAGTCCAACACGTCTAGGAGTTCCAGTAGCAGTCACCGAAGTACACCTTCAGGTCGCTCCATCAAGTCCGGAGGTAAGGTCTCATCATAACTAACAAAACAAGCCCAAACTCGGCTCATCTAGTCCAACACGTCTAGGAGTTCCAGTAGCAGTCACCGAAGTACACCTTCAGGTCGCTCCATCAAGTCCGGAGGTAAGGTCTCATCATAACTAACAAAACAAGCCCAAACTCGGCTCATCTAGTCCAACACGTCTAGGAGTTCCAGTAGCAGTCACCGAAGTACACCTTCAGGTCGCTCCATCAAGTCCGGAGGTAAAGTCTCATCATAACTAACAAAACAAGCCCAAACTCGGCTCATCTAGTCCAACACGTCTAGTAGTTCCAGTAGCAGTCACCGAAGTACACCTTCAGGTCGCTCCATCAAGTCCGGAGGTAAGGTCTCATCATAACTAACAAAACAAGCCCAAACTCGGCTCATCTAGTCCAACACGTCTAGGAGTTCCAGTAGCAGTCACCGAAGTACACCTTCATCAGGTCGCTCCATAGAGTCCAGGACGATTAGGCATATTATAAACCCTACTTACATACTTTTTTATAGCAAAATGAAATAGAATGAAAATCTTACGAGTACCTTGTCAAGTATCAAATTCGGTTTGTCGAATATTTTGTGTTTTTACAGCGATCTTTTTCAACTCGAGCCGCTCTAAACAGGCGATACATGTCCACTCTCGACGGGGGCCGCGCTCGGACTAAAGTTTCATTCCAAGTGCTTGTGCAATAAATCAAGACGGGTATTAGAAATAAAATAACCCTTAATGCAATCGATTAAGATTCATCCAGAATAGCAAAATATGTGAAAAAATAAGTTTCGGTTTTCATTTTTTCTGCGACTATTTAAAGCACTTAGATAAAAAAAAAAAACTCACATTAAACATTGGATATGTTTGCCTACATATAGTATTTTTAAAAGTAGTCAAATATGATAATAATAGCACAAAAAATGTACCTAAACTCAACCCGGTATCGTTAAATTTGTGGAAAATGGCAACGAAAGATCGATTTTACATTGTAAAAAAGTAAAATTTTCAATAATAAAGTACCATTAATTTGAAGATGAAGAACCAATCTATACGATGTAGTTATTGGTTATATTGAATTTTGTTTTATTATGCTACAAAATGTACCGAAAAACCGCATAATTTTGCCTGAAATGCAAACGCGCCCCCATTTCGTACGTGGCTAAAACGCTATCCGCGAAAAGCCAAAAAAAAGAAACCTCATTCTTTTAGTCTATGGCCGATCGCCATTGTTAGATGCGCGCGCATAGGAACACTGATTAATTATTCCCGCCATTGCGAAAAAAAATTCACAACTCGTTTTCACTGTTGAAATTATAGTTATTTTAAGTAATATTTTACGACGTATGATACACGTGTGTGTTGATGATTACCGTCCTCGGCTCTCTTAAGACCCTCGCCTAACGGCTCGGGTCTCAATGGCGCCTCAGCGGTAGTCACCAACATTACACACTTGTACCATAATGTACTATTTTTATTATAGCCCATTCCCCCTCATAGAAAGGAGGCATGTGTCCCAGCAGTGGGAATATTAATAGGCTGATGATGATGATGATGTGCACATCAAGCTATTATAATCTGCCAAACTTAAGGGGCCGGCGGAGCGTGCGTCCTTCATACAAACGTAATACCAAAATAATTCGTAAACCAAACATATTCTTAAGGAAGTGTGTATTTATTTCGATTAAATCACATAATATCTAGGTTCCCAAATATATATTTTGAAAGGACAATGATATTTAGACGAGATATGAGGAATTTAAAATTTTTAGAGAAAACTAATTTTTCTCATAACTCTTGTTTAAATCAATGCCCATTCTTAATATACTCGTACATTTGGGAACCTAGATATGATGTGATTCAATCGAAATAAATACACACTTCCTTAAGAATATGTTTAGTTTACGAATTATTTTGGTATTACGTTTGTATGAACGTCGGACGCTCCGCCACCCCTTAAGTACATTTTCAACTTTATTGCTAAGAATTAGGTTCAAAGTTGATTGGCAAAATTTTACAGTTTCGGGTAGCTCAATGTCTTGGCTTCTGTACATGGGGGTAAATCTCTGGAGATGTAGTTTAAGACTTGAGTCATGTACGAGCATCTCCACATGAAATTAATTGTTTTAGTTTTTACCTGAACAAGCAGTTGCTTATTCGCCGATTAATTATGTCACAAAACAGCGATTTTATTTCCTGTACTCATCCCGTGTGATTTGTCTATCTACATACTACATCGCAGTGTGCGGAACTACTACCCGTATATTTTTGGTCCTTCGAGCCGGATTTTGAAATCAGTACTCCAGTGTTCTTGTTCTCTTCACCTTGTTGCTTCGCGGGTCCCGCAGTGCCGGTAGGCCATGTTTGCTCTCTGCCATAGACTCTCTGCGATGATTCCCTGCCGTTCGAGAAGTTCTTGAGGTCCAGCGTCCATAATTCCTGAACCACCAAATGTTGATGTGTCCTGTGGCGATGGCAGGGTGAGTAGAAATCTCTCCGTAGGATATTGTGCGCCTTCTCAATCGGATGGGGGCGATCCGCTTATGGAAGACAATTCAAACCGATTCGCTATCGTAAGTTGAAACAGTTCTTATCTGTGCGACATGCAGGACTGTTTGTTCCAGTTGTAGCACTACGTGATCGTGGTTCGGGTCGCATATCTTCGGCTTATGCTGTGAAAGAAATATCGTCATATCGTGCAATAAGAGTGGAAACTATAATTCTCCTGTATACAGCAGAATATATAGTTTCCACTCAGAGTTAGTCTATACTGTGCAGTAAAAGTAAGACTTAGATACCGTCTTCTTCTTCTCAAATCGATGATTCAGATTTTGTCCGACCAGTACGTAGCGACCTGAAAACTCTACATACGTTTACATAAAAGTCTGAATTCGTTTTGGTATAGTAACCAAATAATAACTCCCTCACGATAGCGAGATATCCTTATCATAGAAAAGTACCTAAGTTCTTAAACTAATAACACTTGTGTATGTCATAATATAGAATAAGAAACAAAATCCTTATCTTACCCCACAGGATTTTTCAATCATCAATTTGACGGTACGGTAGATAAATACCAAGATAGACAATTTTGTTTATTTAGGTATTTACAACTCCTTGACTTTGATATAGAGATGAATGACATTTATTTATATAAACATCGGTACCTATACATACAATTTGGAGTTTACAATGTCAATAATGTCCATTTTTTCAACCGACTTCCAAAAAGAGGAGGTTCTCAATTCGTCTGTATGTTTTTTTTTTTTTTTTTTTTTTTTTTTTTTTTTTTTATGTTTGTTACCTCAGAACTTTCGACTGCGTGAACCGATTTTGATTATTCTTTTTTTATTTGAAAGCTGGTGCTTCCCGTGTGGTCCCATTTTAATTGTCTGAAGATCTGATGCTGATCTTCGGAGATATACAATGGAACTCTTCAAAAATGTACGGCAAGTCTGCAGTGATTGCTGTTATCGTTTGTAGGTTTATTGTTTATACTACATCATGACGTAACATCACGCCTATACTGAGGGGGTACGCAGATGTGTACAATACACCCAGATTTCGACAGTGTTTGTTACCTCAGAACTTTCGACTGGGTGAACCGATTTTGATGATTCTTTTTTTATTTGAAAGCTGGTGCTTCCCGTGTCGTTCTGTTTTAATTTGCTGAAGATCTGATGAGGATCTTCGGAGATATACAATGGAACTTTCCAAAAATACACGGCAAATCTGCAGTGATTGCTGTAATTGCTTGGATGTTTATTGTTTATACAACATCATGACAGAACATCACGCCTGTATGCTCTGAGGGGGTAAGCAGGTGTGTACAATACTCCCAGATTTCGACAGTTAGGTGTATTAAGTTCCAGTTATTGGGGATAAGCCTATTACCGTAACATGTATTGTTTTTATTTTATTTTATTGGCAAGGATGTACTTCAAGGGTAGTTTGGTGAGAATTTGGTTAGGTCCTGATTATGGGATCCATAATAAAGGAACGGAACTCTTCAATTCTTAGGAGCAAATTAACGATACTCTGCCAAATCTTTTAAAGGCTATCCGGATATTTGAGTCACCTACCGTAACGTCATTATTAACCGACTTCAAAAATGAGGAGGTTCTCAATTAAATGTTCCCCGATTACTCGAAGATGACTGGACCGATTTTGTTTTTTAATTGTTTGAAAGGGTATACTTCCCAGAAGGTCCCATACTCATCAAGTTAGGATCCTGATAATGGGATCCTGGAGAAATAGAGGGAACTCTTAAAATTTTATAGGCACACCAGAAGCGATTTTGGTAGTTTTAGAAAGAGTACTTTCTCGGAGTGATCCCATTTCAATTTGATAAAGATCTGATGAAGAACTTCGGAGATAGGCAACGGAACTCCTCAATAAATGATAGCAAATGTACTGGGATTGCTGAAATCTCATGTCTGTCTATTGTTTACACCAGTTCATAACAAAAAATCACGCCGGTACCCTGTGAAAAGGTATGCAAATTTGAACCACTAAAAAGTGAAAAATAAAAACTTTTTTCAAAAAAATAAAACCGACTTCACACAAAAAAGTGAAAAATAACTTTAGCTTCAGAAGTCGGTGACAAAAAACAAAGTAAATCGATCAAACAAAGGTCACCGACTTCTGAAGCTAAAGTTATTTTTCACTTTTTTGTGTGAAGTCGGTTTTATTTTTTTGAAAAAAGTTTTTTGATAATAAGAAGCAAACACAAATATGGACATTGGACAGCAAGTGAAATCCGATCTAGTATTTGGCAAAAAGCAATGTCTGCTTTCATGATTCTAGGTGAACGGGAAGTACATAGTGTTGCCCAAATGCAAGACCAAGACGAGACCTTAGCCAGTCTTGGTCTTGGTCTTGCGTCAATACACCTGGTCTTGGTCTTGGTCTTGGTATTGCGCTCTCAGTCTTGGTCTTGGTCTTGGTCTTGCAGCAAGAGTCTCGCAAGTCTTGCGAGACTCTACTACTTAGACTAGACTAAACGGAAAACGGACGAAACGTCGGGCTTATATTAAAGGTAAAATTCGCGATAAATACCCGTTTACATATATTTCATAATGTAGACAAGACTACTAGCAAATACCTATTAGCCTATTGCTATTTACATACATCTTCAAGGTCATTTAGTTTAATCCGCTTGTCCCTACCAAAATAGGTAATAATTTTGTATGCCTCTGTCCGTACTCTGTGGCGGCGCATGCGGCGGTCAAACAGTGTCAAATGCTGTGTGATACACTTGTTGCAGTTATGATACACTGCGGCGTCTTTCGGTAAATGATCAAGTAAGTAGGTACATAATACACCGACTGACCAACGGTTTATTCGCGGAACGTCAAATTTTCCCAATCAATCATGAACCTTAATGCTTTAGCGATAAAGTTGAAAATCTGTTATAGAAATTTGGCAGTAGTAGTTTGATGTGCTGGGATCTGTTCCATAACATTGGCTGGCCTATAACCTGTTACTAGACCTACTCGACTCGCTGTTAGTTTTAAATTTTGCTGAATAGAAGAATAACATAAACTTTGAAACATAAGTACCTACATAATGTTTACCAACCTACTAATGTTAGATCTGCACATTAGACAAGCATAATAAAAGGTGTAAAACACCTCTTCACGAAGCCGAGAAGCACTTGTTCTCCCCATCATTGTGATCATTTTTTTGTTCTACACCATACCTGGGAACCTTCTAGTTACGGAGATATGGGGGGTCAAAGTTACAACTTTTTGATGTTTTTTTTTAAAATACAAGTTTTTTTTTGTAAGATTTAGACTTGTAACACCTCCACGACCCCTGTACTATTCAATCCATCCATCAGCACAATGTTTTAAGTGCGTTACATTGAGTTCTACCCCAAAACATGATATATAACCTCAAAAAAAAAATTGTTTCCCAGCAATAATTTTTGCGGGAAGTTACTTAGTTTGATGTACAGAATGCTTGGTTAACGGCTTTGTGATGAGGTGGTTTACACCCTGTATAATACTATAGGTAGATATACCTACAAGGTATGAAATGAACTTTGCCAGAAAATTATGCTAGGTTAGTACATTTTTATCACATGGGAACATAAATTTGTGAGTAACACGCTACCTACTTAATAAATAGTCGAAATATAATAATCAATACAATACCTTTTAGTGTTATGACGATACGGTTTTGATACTGGGGAACGACTCTCACAATCGGGATTGAAACCAAATCCCTACTTAACAACGCCCACATCTCAGTTTGACTTAACTGCGAGACGCAAGAGTCTTGCAGGCTTAGTCTTGTCTTGCTCAAATCTTGCAGGGTTCAGTCTTGGTCTTGGTCTTGCTCCAATACGTAGGTCTTGGTCTTGGTCTTGGTCTTGCAAAAATGCAAGAACAAGACCAAGACTGCAAGACCAAGACTGATTTTGGGCAACACTAGAAGTACACCCTATACGTTTTGATTACCTTCTAAAATTGCAGTTTGCGACATAGGTAAATGGTCAAATATTTTGGTCGCGTTGAATTAAGTACAAGTATGATTTTTTCACTATTCGAAGGGATAGCACTGCATACCTGAGTATGTTTAGTTTTTGCCGATTGAGGATCGGAGCCCTAAAAGGATAGGTACTAAATCATCATCATCATCATTTCAGCCGAAAGACGTCCACTGCTGGACATAGGCCTCCCCTAAGTGTCGCCACATTGACCGGTCCCATGAAGTCCCGAATTTAGAATCATTTTCAATGGTAGATAGTTACTTAGGTACGATAAGCATGCATATATGTACGTAGTCGTACAAAGTAATCCATATCTGGCTGCGGTCGCTCGGTGAAACCGCGTAACGCTAGAAGTAGCCATGTGCTAATTTGTTGTATTTCTATAAACAATGATCAGGAAGATTGTAATCAGAATAGTACAGTACTGCCTCGTTGGTCTAGTGGTCACAAGCGCGACTGAAAGAAAGAAAGAAAGAAAAAAAAAGCATTTATGAGCCCGTACAGGACAAAACAAATCAAAATTTTCAGTATTTAAAACTTACTAGTAAAAATAAACAGATAAAAAAATATAAAAACTGCGGAGACTGGAGACTGCGGAGCATGAGATCCTGGGTTCGATTCCCAGGTCGAGCAAAAGTGTTGTTGGGTTTTTCCATCAGGAAATTGAAAGTAGAAGCCACGGTCTGGATTGGAGCCCGCCGGTTGATGGCAATATGCTCGCCCCTATATTGCTTGGGACTTAAAGATAACTGGTGAATTGTGGATAATTTACAGGCTAATGGGTATATCTCTGCCTAACACTTCAGAGATTACAGGCACCCCTAGACCAACCCTCAGGAATTTGCATATTCCGGGGTTGCGGGACTGTTCGAAAGAGATACCGTGGCCCCGGAACATAAAGGGCGAGGAAGGAACATGGATGGGTTTCAGTCAGTAAAAGTCTGTCACTCCCTCCCGCTCCGCCCAGAGTGGGAGAAGTTATTTGATGCTTTTCCAACCAAAAATAAAAAAAGGCATTGGCATATTGTCTTTTTTAAACTTTCACGATCAGAACGAACGAACGAATTACAAAACATTTTATGAAAACGGGTATTTTGGAATTTTACCTTTAACCACCTTTTGGACCAGCCGTGGTCGCGGGGAGACTGAAGTATTGGAGGTACCGCGACAGCAAAGCGAAGGCGTTTATTGCTTGTTTGTTTGTTTATGAAGGTCAAGTGAGGGTAGTTTGAATAAACGCCTACGCGTTGCTGTCGCGGCAAGTTCGCGATAATATTCATAATATGTTTTATAATGCATTTGCATATTTCACATATTTGCATATTGTTACCCACATGAACTCCAGTCCCATACTTCGTGCTTGCTACTGAGAAATTTCTGATGGAAAACCCTTAAAACACTCTAACCGACCTGGGAATCGAATTTAGGACCCTTTGCTCAGCAATCGCGCTTGCGACCACTAGACCAACGAAGCAGTTTAAATACGAAAGTTTGTGATGATTGTTCTCTTTCACGCAAAAATTACTGAACGGATTTGGATGAAAGACACAATGTGTCTTTCATCCAAATCCGTTCAGATTCAGAGAACCTGGATTAACATACTTTTCACTCCTCTTGCTCGAAAAGACCGTCATAATAGCGTACCAGAGGGGCCGTAAAATTGCTCATTATAGCCCTAGGGAATATAAGCTTTTTTTTTTTTTAAATTTCGTCGTCTGTGTTCGAAAACGCAAAGTCTTTACTCATCATTCATATACTGTTCCATAAAAAAAAACATTTTATTTTTAAAATGGAACCAAACGCGCCGAACGCCGAACTCTTTGGCAGGATGTGTGCGTTGCATTCCAGCTACAGAAGAAATAAAAAAAAGGCATTGCCGCGAAATTTTAAGATATTTTCTGTATTATTTATTTGAATTATAATTAGGATTCCTTTTTATTATCTCCTACGTTTACCCCAATAGACGACACAATATTATATTCGTCTTCACAAAGAACTGAGATTATGTTGCCGGGAAAAAACATCTCATTAGAACAACAGTACAAATTGTACATTTCATTTTTAATAAAATAAACTATCATATATTAAATATGGTTATTTTATTTTCTCGCAATCGTAGTGAAAAGTACGGTGTAACACACGGCGCTAAAATCCCATTATAACTCGGTTCCTATTTACTACCTCGCTAAAGCTCGGAAGTAAAACTACCTCGTCTATAATGGGTCATTTTAGCCCCTTGTATCACAATGAATAATTTTACCCCTGGGGCAGTTACCAGACTTCGCGCCGGGCAAACCGCAGTCTAGTAGTACACAAATAATTCTAAATGCGGCCATATCAAATCAGACCCATGTACCTTCCTAAGTACCACATACGGTACACAATAAAAATTACAAACTATTGTTCGTAGTTATACTTACTTATTTGTAATTAATTAAAAGATAATAACAGCTTCAAACGAGGGCAAGTTGGACCGATGATATTGAAATATTTGTACAAATGTACAGTACCTTACTTGATAGTGTTATATTTGCACATTACATTATACCAACGGGGTCTATTCATAGGCACAGATCTAAGGAGGACCAAAAATGGGTGGACTTGGTTATCTACCGTATCTGGATGTTGCATGGAGATGTACAATCTACAAAACAAGGCCTTCTAAGATAGATAGAAGAACGAAGATGAAGATAAGTAAGAAAGATAGTTAGAAGATATTGTAGATAGTCGTAATAGAATAGATAGTCGAAGATAGTTGCTGCAATTCAACACTACAACGTAGGCCGTTACTTATAAGTGGTATTACAGATCTTAACCATCGTGGCAATGATCCTTTTTAGGGTTCCGTAGCCAAATGGCAAATACGGAACCCTTATAGTTTCGTCACGTCTGTCTGTCTGTCTGTCCGTCCGTATGTCACAGACACTTTTTTTCCGATAAGAACTATGCTGCTGAAACTTGGTAAGTAGATGTATTCTGTAAACCGCATTAAGATTTTCACACAAAAATAGAAAAAAAACAAATAAATTTTGGGGTAATACTTAGAACTGAAACTCATTTTTTTTTTTATCGAACCCTTACGTGTGGGGTATCTATGGATAGGTCTTCAAAAATGATATTGAGGCTTCATAATGGGCTTCGTAATGTACAAAAATTGGTTTGAACGAGACCTAGTTAGTAGTTTTTTTTTTAATATGTCATAAATCGTAAACAGCAATTTACCTTTCATTCAATCTGCTACGGAAGATCCTTCCTGGGCGAGTCCGACTCGCACTTGGCCGCTTTTTTTATAATCGAATTAGCTTTGACCAGAACTCAGCCACCTTGACGACGTTGGTGGTAGCAGAGATAGGTCCCTCATAATGCAGGTGGAATTACAAATAGCTATGTGTGAAGAATGCTCTATGTGTAATTCCCAGCCAGCAGAATTATATCCCAGCATTGGTGCTGGGATATGAGGCTTCGATGTGTGGGAATTGGCCGTCATCTACCACTCGGACCTAGCGCGGGTTTATGAACTTCAGACCAAGGAAATCAAGTTCTATTCATTTTTTTTCTTACTATGTTATAGATCAGTACTTACGTAAGGTTTTTGAGTAATCAAGAAGGTAAGAAAGGTTAATCATTTGCATTGTTGAAGACAGAAATTATGTTACGTTACATGTCCGAGTTACTCGTACGCAGGAATTAGAACAAATATAGGAGACACTTGAACACACATGAAACCACATGAGCGCAGGGCTGTACTTGAAGCGTTTTTAATAAGTATTCATTTCCATAAAATTAATTATGTAAAGGCTGAGCTCTTGGCAAAAAAATTAAACCGACCTTGACCTTTGTTTGATTGATTTATTTAGTTTTTTTTGTCACCGACTTCTGAAGCTAAAGTTATTTTTCACTTTTTTGTATTCTTCCAAAAACTACACAAATCGCATCAAGTGTGCCTATAAAATTTGAAGAGTTCTCTCTATTTCTCCAGGATACCACCATCATCACATCCTGACTTGATGATTATGGGACCACCTGGGAAGTATACCCTTTCAAACAAATAAATAATAATTCAAATCGGTCCAGCCATCTTCGAGTAATCGGGGAACATACATAAAAAAAGTTCCGACGAATTGAGAACCTCCTCTTTTAAAGTCGGTTAATAATGACAACAACACAGGTCGATCTCCTAGGATAAGTAGTGCTTGCCAAGATCGGCCTGTAAATGGGTGACCATCTATTATTTTGCGAATTTACTCCGTGCTTTTTGGTCCTGACTGACATCCGACGAACCGCCACCGGACACCCACTTACACCATACCATCCACCAACTACCCCACACACCTAGGGACCACCACCAGCCCGGCTAGCATGGGCAGGGGATAAAAATTTTATCCACCGGTTATTTCCACTGACAAGGGACAAAATTCAAACAAAAGTGGAAATAACCGGTGGATAAAATTTTTATCCCTTGCCCATGCTAGCCGGGCAGGTAGTTAGTGGCCTGAAAATCTGACAACCAGTCTTACCAAGAACGATACCCCTATTATCTAGTACTAACTGGGTTGTGGTCTTTGAGAGGGTCAGATAAACAGTCGCTCCATATAAAATACTGGTATTCTGCTGCACCTAGTTAGACTGGAAGCCAACCAACACCGCGAAACAGTTGGGAAAGACAGATGCAAAGCAGATGATGAAAATTATCATGGACGTTTAATTTAAACCATTTATTGAGTGTTATTCAAAAACAAAGAGAACAAAGTAGTATTTTCTGTTTCCTTATTTGCTCATCCTTATAATACTTAATGGTATGTGGTCTTTTGGTGCGCACTTCAAAGTAAAGAAATAAAATTCCCGAATAAAAAATACCAAATTTGTGGGATTCATAAGTATTTCCGAAAGCATTCTAAATCGTCAATCAAACAGGTAATTTAAACCTTTTGAAGGTTTAGCATACGCACCACACTTACGAGATTGAGCTTCCTCACTTTATCAAGCACTTGACATGTGACATGTGACATCTACCAACGCGCACTGGGCCCGCGTGGTGGATTATAGCCCATACGCAAAATACGCGCTTTGGCGTGGAGTTGCGGACACCAGCCCCTTGTACAATACAAGCACTTTAGAACCAGAAAAGTGATTCACCATAATTTCCCGACTGTCGTTTCCCCCCACATAAACGCTGCTTTAAAGTAAATTTACCATCGTGGGTTAAATTCAGTAAAGCCATATTGTTTGACGAAAATAAGCTTGTCTTAACTTTAGGTAACTTTTTATATGCAATGGAAACTGACGAAAACTCTTTAGACATGGACATAGAACAAGCCTTCTCTTCTATGAAGTTATCGGACTTCGAACATTGAAAACAACTTATACAACTTTATAGTACTCTTTTCTGTTTTGTTTTTGTCAACTTTACGTTCATATTTTCCGCCAAAATAGATCAGAAAAAGCTAAATCCAGCCCTGCGTCTCGAAGGCTCTATGGTATAGCTCACGAGACCTACATTGTCGAACCACAAACGATATCCGACTCAGTCCTCAACCGATCACCTTCTCAAACGGATCTCTCATTGTTATCAATATAATTAAACAAAACTTAATAGAAAATGGAGACAAGAACTTGAGGTAAGATATTCTTTAATTTATATTCTTATGTCGGCCATTTTCTTGTACCATTATTGAAAGTAATCAAGATTTGTCGATTTTAGGGCACGTGGTTTTTGAAGCTGCTGCCGACTTATATTATCGACTGTGTTACTGCCCTATTGGTACAGTTTTAGAACCACGTTGCTTATAATTTTACTAGAATCTTGAAAGAGCGATGTGAGTGTCTTGAAAGTTGAGACTGATCTTCAGAGCTTATGACGAAGAGTAGGTAGTCGAAAGCCATTGAAAATATTGATTGCTAATGCAGAAAAATAAATTAGTGTCTTATTTAACACGTTCGGTGCGGTATCAGGTCGATTATATCCGATGCTCATCTTTCCACTGGTGCGGGGTTAAAATTACTGTGCCAACCGCTGGTGCGGGACAGATATATTTGGTCTCCCTATGAATATGAATGAGACAGTTAGTGTTTTAGAATTGCCTCTTTAAATAAATAGTAAAGATACCAAAAAATTGCATCGGGTCCTTTCGACCCGATGCCGACTGGAGCAACATTTTTTACGTCCAGTGTGTTTATCGGATCTTAACGACCCGATACCCGATGACCCTATAGCCGCACTAGATGACATGTTAGTAGAGCTAGTGAGGTCCTTCTGGTTAGATGACTTTGTATCCAAATGAGAAGAGAAAGTATATGAAACATGAAACGATTTAGGAAAATGATTTTCAAGTCGAGTGAGGGTGATAATTGTGAGAAACCAACGAAAAATAAAGTGAGCGAAGGTCCTCCAAGGCAAATAATATTGGGTAAGCGGAACGTATCTGATAATGTATACCTATACTAGCCCGTCAACTGGTCACACATTACAAGTCCTAAAAACTGCAGCCATTAATCCCAAGCCACCAGATTCACCCACGCCATCAACTAGTACAGCTCATAGTGAACGAATACAAATATTGAAACATAAAATTATTCAACCAGGTTATGAAAGTTTCAATACCCCAATAATTGATGGTCATTCTCCTATATCCAGCGATGATTATATATACGAAACGTTGGTTGTAAAATGAAAATTTGTCAATGGAGTTTTGGTAAAACATTAGTGAACCATTAAATAGTTCTCAAAAATATTATAAGTACATTTTATCGATATCAATGTTTTTTTTAGTTATCCACAACACTAAAAATGTGTCGACACTTTAACTAACTAGTGCGGATATGGGGTCGGAAAGATCCGACAGACAATACCTTTATTTACAAGCAAACCATTCAGTGCATCTACCTACGACTTCAGCCTTTTATTGAGTATTTATTTGTCAACATATTGGTATAAAGGTCTTTTCGACCCAGCACCGCACCAGGGACAAGTCGGGCTTCGGATATAATCGACCCGATGCCGCACCAACTGAAAGTCATCAAATTTGACTAACGCAGTGAACGTGTTAATGGATAAGTAGGTAAATAGTCGTAGTAGAAGTAGCATAATATCCAGCCTTTAAAATTACTATGTATTGAATTCTCTCCACCTATTAACGGAAGCGAACCGCAATAGAGCACGCGGACTTAGTGCGGTATAGATGATGTTGGTAGTAAAGACATAGTTCTATAAAATAATTAAAAGTTGCACGTCCCATTGAAGCCAAGACGTGGGCCTTCTGGCCGGCTGAGCTTTCTAAGCTTTTTCCCTGTTTTCCAACTTCCTCACAATTTCAGCAGGATGACGTCCATAACCGGACAAAGGCCTCGGGACCAGGTGTTGCCATAACGACCAGTCCTTTGTGCTTCACTTGTTCTTCAATTGCCTTCAAAGATTACCCTTAGATGAAGTGATAGATGTCTTTACCGACGCTGCTTAGGTCGTTTTCAGCATTCAGAATATAGAGACACGTGTTTATTGTACCAAATATATGGTTATAGTTGCATAAGGTATACTTATGATCATCATCATCATCATCTACCAAGCCTTTTCCCAATCATTTTGGGGTCGGCTTCCAGTCTAATCGAAAGCAGCTGAATACCAGTATTTAATATGGAGCGACTGCCTATCTGACCTCCAAAACCCTGTTATTACATAGTTATCCCTATAGCATTTTATTACCTTTTTTATATCCCATTATTTGGGTGCATCCTCTTGTCTGGTGTTCTATTAATGCTATCTATCTATCATGGGGCTTAGGTTTCCGCACTTAGTCCGTAAGATGGACCATTGTGCGCTATTAATGCTATTGGTGTAAACTGCTAAGCCATCCCCTTGGTTGGGCTAGCTGTTTCATCATTCAAAAGTACATTAACACACAGGCAAGTTTACAATTGTAAAAATAAAACGTGATCAAGAAAATTATATTATTTCTAACTTACAATAATTTATCTTGATTATTGCGTCAGTAGCAAATAAACAGCTAGGTGAGGAACAGGTAGGTTGGGGATAAGTACAGAAAGGTTATCTCATTTCCTTCATGTTTTGTGAATAGATATAGGGATTTACAAGTTACTTAGCAAGATTCTACATTTAATTGTTCACTCTACTCAGTGAATCAAATAATACCCCTCACCTTGTGGAGGTCACTAAAGAGGTGTTATAAATAGCAATAAACAAATAAAATTTACGCATTTTCGTTCCTATTTTAATATTAAACTGGTCCTTAGGTCTTTGTTTGCATCCATGTTAGAATGGAGTTTCTGGTTCTGTACTTTGAGCAGTATCTATGATTTGTTTATAGAGGAATAAAGGGTGTAAAATACCTCTTAACGAAGCCGAAAGGCACATAATATTATGTTTTCCATTGCGATCATTTGTTTGTTCTACACCATACTTATCGACCTTCTAGTTACGGAGGTATTGGGGGTCAAAGTTTCAACTTTTTGTTTTTTTCTTACACGTTTTTACTGTTAGGTTTTGAGCACCTCAAGACCCCCGTAATATTCAATCCATCCATCAGCACAATGTTTTGAGTGCGTTACATTGAGTTCACAAAACATGATTTTTTACCCCAAAAAAAAAGTTGTTTCCCAGTAATAATTTTTGCGTAAAGCTACGTAGTTTAGCTGCGTAGTTTTATTAGTAAGTTTTAAACTGATATTTTTTATGTGTTTTGTCCTGTGCGTGCTAATAAATGCTTTTTCTTTCTTTCTTTTTAGTTTGATGTACAGAATGCTTGGTTGACGGCTTCGCTTATCTATCACCCTGTATATTCGTAGTTCGTATATATGTCACCGTAAAATTGTCAAAAACGTTATATTGTAATATCTCTAGCGAAATTGTAAAATCTCGAAATATTGTCAAATGAACATACTGCTTACAACAAAACGCATTATTTTACGTGAAATGCATGCGATGGTAGTCAAATCACGCGGTGTGGAGGGAAGGAAGGAGGAGTTCCCCCTTGCCCAGTGGTACAACTCTCATGAAAAGATATTGGACCATTCCTGAGAAATACCGATTATTATAACCTAACCTTAAAACACTTTATATTCCCTAAAAAGCGTAGTCGACGGAGCCCCGCTTCGCGGGGCCCCTATTTCCGGGTGCAGCGTTTAAACTTTAAACCCTGCACCCGGAAACTTTAAAGGAACCTAACTAACCTAACGGGGGGGTGCCCCAAGTCCCGATTATGGGGGCAGAGATACTTCCGTATGTTCAGTTGACAATAATTCGAGACTTTACAATATCGCTAGAGAGATACACGTTATATTGTAATATAACGTATTTGACAATTTTACGGTGACATATACATATCTGTAAATTAAACGAATCATATTTCTTAACCTAATTTTTATGATTAAACACCGTCTACGTGAAATCGAACAAATGACTCAAAAGACTACTATTTGTACCTACTATTTGTTCAGGTGTGTCCTACCTTTTATTGTTTAATTGTTTTGTAACCTCGTCTACCTACTCAGTATGTGCGTAGGTAGTCAGGGATCTCGCCACCGATGCACCAATACTTTT
This sequence comes from Xestia ashworthii, assembly GCA_950022955.1. Lineage (NCBI taxonomy): Eukaryota > Metazoa > Arthropoda > Insecta > Lepidoptera > Noctuidae > Xestia > Xestia ashworthii. Next base: position 9,949,122 of record OX465570.1, on the reverse strand, counting down.
TAAATGTCACACTTTTTGAACACCTAATCATTTACAGAATTTTATATTACCATCGTCTTTCTCTCATATTAGTTGCTGTCGGAAACTTGGCCGAAGAATTGCCAAACTTAAATGGCAGAGGGCACATTGCTCGCAGAACGGATGGCCGATGGGGCCAAAAAGTTTTGTAGTGGCGACCGCGATGCGTTGGAAGACCTCCCACTAGGTGGACCGATGACCTGGTGAAGGTTGCGGGAATACGTTGGATGTAAGTCGCACGATACCGGTCAATGTGGCGACACTTGGGGAAGGCCTATGCCCAGCAGTGGACGTATTTGGCTGAAATTATGATGATGATGATGGAGACTTTGCGCAACACGTTTTTGTTTAAGCCCCTGTAATAGGCCTTCCACCCGGGCACAAACTCCAAGCTGCTATCAAGTCATTGCTAATGGCTGCTGCATTATCACTTTGCCCGACCCAGTATCCAAACATAGACCTTATGGTAAGCAGCTTAGCGATTGCAACCTTAACACCAACAAAGCAGGTAAATTATCCTCAATAGGCTAGTTTCCACCATCAATAAATAGCAAATCTAACTAGTCCGTCAAATAGAGTATTGGAATTTAATGGAAATGTATGTAGTCCAAACAGATGCAGCTGAATACCAGTATTTTACATGGATCGACTGCCTTTCTGACCTACACAACCCAAACGATGATTCTCAACTTTAACATTCGTAAACAAGGACCAGTAAACAGTTAAAAATAAACTTTCCCTCACTAATTCGAAATTGAATTTACTTCAATATGAATAATCACAATTCGTCTTGTATTTGAGTGTTTTTAGAGTCAACACTCTAATACAGGAAAAATCGTGATATTTATTTTGAGCACTCCCGAGAGAAATAACCAAACTTTCTCGGGCATAAACAGGGTGGAATTTTTCAATGCAAGAAAGTACTCTAAATACTGGAGATAGCAGATTTTACTCGAACGAAACATTCCTTTATTTTCAAAAAGAAACAAATCTGCATTCACAGATTTTCGAAAATTCGCTTGACACACTCGGGAATCGAGCTGACTAAAGTTCGAAAAATTAACATCCTCTCCTTTTTAACATCAATTGATAGGATCATATGGATCAAACCTCTCTAACAAACATGATAAATTAAATGAAGGGAAAACCATGAATAAAAGTGCACCTATCGATGTCAAAAAGGTACAGAATGTTATTTTTTCGAACTTTAGTCGTTCGATGCCCGAGTGCGGCAAGGAAAATTTTCAAAAATCTGTGAAGGTAGATTTGTTTCTTTTTAAAAATAAAGGAATGTTTCGTTTAAGTAAAATTTGCTATCTCCAGTATTTAGAGTACTTTTCCTCCACCTGGAGGAAAAGTACTTACAGGCATTGAAAAATTCAACACTGTATATTTTTTAATTTTGTGGTTATTTCTAAACCATAATCACACATCTAAATTCTCATTTTCTCTTGTATTTGAGTGTTAGACCCTTTAAACACTCAAATAAAAGAATAATTGTGAAAGCCCTCTTAATGATGATTAGTTAATGGCAAAGTTAATGCTTACATTATTAATGAATACTCAAACTCGCTAAGTATGCTTTCTGGGTAATATGCTCAATTCTTTGGTCCCACAATATTCATGTTTTGAAATGGAATTACTTAACTCACGAAAAATACATAATAATTATGTATAGATGAGGTTAGTAAGACTTAATTAATACTGGTTCTAACATTACTCGTGACATATAGTTTCTTTACTCCGAATACCAACTGTAACGAACGGCCTACTAAAACCTGAAAAGAGATAAATGTATTAATATGACTGCTTGACATTTTCAGGTGCTGTAGTTTCAAAACGCCAAGGATCTAGTCAAAAATGTGGTGGAACGAAAACGTATTTATTAAGTTAGTTTAAATAACATTACAGCTTTTCAAATCATCTGGCTTGTAGGCTCAACTGTGGTCGGGTTCCAGTATTTAGTTGCATCGGGTGAGAGTTCTACGACTATTATGCTAATGCCGTAAAGCAGAATGACAAATAACATCCCGAATGGCATTTGCATAAGTGTGAGTATTGAAGTCTGACTAGAATAGACAACTATCATTATTAAAACTACGAGTAGTCAGTCCTTAACAAATATTTGTCGATTTCATTGAAATACTAAATTTCTTCTCTTCAGCGTGTAGGTACATTAAACCGCACATCAGCAACAATTCACATCGACAGCCGTTGATGTCGCAGCAGTTAGAGTGATTTACCATTACCACTGATTCAATTTCTTTCTTCTCTTTAGAGCCATAGAAATATACCCCAAAAAAAGGAGAAAATCCTAAATCTATGTACCCCAAGAAAAGGAGAAAATCCTTATCTCTATAATTGTAACTGTAATCCATTATCTTCAAGATATGGTACCTACTTTTAAAGCAAGGTCACGGAAAGCTCGTTGAAATTTTTTTACAAGGAAGTTCTTAACCCACAGGTTCATTTGAATTTCTTGATTAACTACGCATAAATTCAGGAACGCCTCCACAAGGAAAATCTGCTCTATCAGGGAACACTGAACCTAATGAAGAAGAAGCAACTAATTTGTTAAGCGAAGTTGGTTTGTGACCGTCACTAACGGGCAGTGATGTAAATATTTGCTCGTTTTGACGATCGCAAAATGAACTCGCTTGACTATATTCTACGGTCGACGAGCTATCTGGAGATTTCTGGAATATTCGACGATGCGGGCGGAAGGACCAAGAAATTGAAGAACACATAATAATCTGAGATTAGGCGGCCCTATTTATTGTATACCCCAGTTACCTTTTCTTGTTTAAATGTACATGTTTTCTATGTTAATTTCGTGATTGATTATTATTATATAGAGGACATATTAACAGGAATGAATTCCCAATTAACGTGGAACCTAATGATTCAGCGATAAAGTTGAAAATCTATTGAAGAAATTTGATACAATTCAGTAGCTTGAAGTGCCTGCTTGATGTGTGGTCTGTCTGTACAGTGAAACATTTCTCTATGACATTGAAAGCTGCTATAGGTTGGCAAGCCATTCGATATCTTGGCTCGGAAATAGCCTTTCCTTTACTAACTAATGTGAAAGTTTAGCTTTTATTACTTAGACATTATCCTAGCCTGAATTTTGAGACAGTGCAAAACCACTTCTTGATTCAGATAGTTTATATTATTAATGGCCGTTAACTTAATTTTTACGATTTTCACTAGTCTAGTCTAGCCTGACTGAATGGCCGAGAAAGCAAAACACGGAGAGAGAAAAGGAATGTGAAAGGCCTTTGCCCAGCAGTGGGATATTAGCATAGAATTAATTAGGGTATGTTCGAAAAGGACTTGTGTACTTAGCGAATGCTTTATTTGAGATTTTCATTCACTTGTATGTACTTGATGTTGTATGCATTTTTAACAGCTATTTTCTTTCTACTAATTTTCAGATTAAAGCATTACATAACCTTTGAAATGGTTTTTATTTTGTAAAAACGTTCACTAAACTTCTGGTTGTACATCGTCATAATCATGGATTATGGGTGATTTGTATTTGCCTGCATAAAAAATATTTTTTCACTTCTCATGCTCTAAAAGTACGCCATTATAGCCCAACGAAGCGGGATTAAAGTGACCGTTTATTCCCTAGGGAGTAAAAAGTAATTTAAAAATGGAACGACCTTTTACTCTGAAACATGGTCACAAAACAGTACCTACATACTTTTTTTTTTATGGGCAAAGGTATTATTTAAATTTCGAATTGGCTTGCAAATAGAAAGCGGTTTATTGAAAAAAAAAAACAAATGAACTCTGCAACGCGAGAAAAATTATTGTTGTTTGTGTGCATCGTTGATTTTGAAAAGTAGGTATGTGCAATGCCTCTGTAGCTAGCCGCTGCAATAATGTAGGTACTAATTATCTGTGGAGTGTGGATCATCTTCATTGCGGCAATGTTGAGTTTGTGTTGTGTTTTAAATTGTTAATCTGTGACTGACCTGATAGAAGAAAAAACTGACCGCTCAGTTCAGAATTTTTGTCGAGTGTAAATTTGTTCGGCTTTAAATGATTTTTTTTCTCGCACTCGAAGTGAAAAGTACAGTTTGCACCTCGAGACTAAACGCCAACTTAATATACCCTCGCTTTTTAATGACTCCCTCGCAAGCTCGGGAGTCAAACCACCTCGGGTATATAATGGCTTCGTTTAGTCCCTCGTTATAAAATATACTATTTTGGGTTCGATACCCAGAGTAAATAAAGTGATATTTTTTCTGTTCTCTATATCTTCAAATAGTAACAGTTCACAAACTACACATTACCCACCTCTGCAGATAAAAACCTTCTTAGACATGCCTTACATTAATAAGTACATCATCATACTCGTATGTCTAGTCTGAGATATTATGCTGGGTTCGCAGCTGAATACTAGTATTTTACGTGGAGCGACTATTTATCGTGCAGTTAGAACTGAGTAATACAATACCCCTTGGTAAGACTGATGGTCAGACTTTCGGGCCACTGACTACTTGTCTAAACTCTATAAATGACAGCCAGGGCCAACGGCTTAACATGATTTCCGAGGCACGGAGGCTGCTCGGTATGTAATGGGTGGTCGCGCATCTGTGCACTAATCTAGGCAAGATTATTTACCCACGATGTCTTCATTCATAAGTATATATCTATCTATATAAAGGGTTATTTGTAAAACACGAACAACCTCGCAGGAGTAGATTACTAACATCATGAACAACAACATTTGTTCCACGACTTTTCCGAAAACAGACAAAACTGTAAATAGCGTTGTACAACCTACATTTAAATTAGCCCGCAAAGGCTTAAGGCATCTTGAAGATGATCAAAATTGGCAGGCAGGACTCTGTGAATCTCCTTTCAGAATGAGAGATCCTTCAGTTTTTGGAATAACTTTAAACAAAATAATGACATATCTTTCTGAACTTTTACTTAGACTTGGAATGGCGAATACCCAGAACTAGACGGCATGTTAACTATACTTGAAGAATTATGCACAGTTGCTAGTAACTATAGTCAAGAACCTATTTTTTTCTAAAACTAAGTAGGTATATCCCGATATAACGCTCCTACGAAATGGCTGCGTAAACGAACTATTTTCATGCAAAAAAATGACCAAGCAGCATTATTCAATAATCTTTTGTTGAAATCATTGCAAGGCGAAAAAATTGTATATTATGCAGACGAACCAGCCGACCATCCTGTTAAGTTTTTGAATACCATTAATCCAGCAGGTCTCCAATATCATAAGCTCTCGCTGAGAGTCGGTACCGGTACACCTGTGATGTTTCTTCAGAATTTACAACCGCCAAAACTATGTAATGGTACTAGACTGCCAGTTAAGGCTTTGCATTGGAATTTAGTAGAAACCACTATTTTGACAAGGTTGACCCAGGGAGAAACATTGTTTGTGACGTACGTCGTTGACTCCCCATGATCTGCCGTATGAATTTAAGCGACTTCAGTTTCCGCTAAATGTCTGCTTTGCCATGACAATAAATAAGTCACACGCCACCACGTTGTTGGCTACCACGCGAACGAAGTCGCGGGAAAGAACTAGTAGATTAGTAAAACGCAAAAGTACTCGTACCAACTTAACAACATTCATAGACGACTACCACGTTGGTCTAGTGGTCACAAGCGCAATTGCGGAGCATGAGGTCCTGTGTTCGATTCCCGGATCTGGCAAAATGTTATTGGTTTTTATCATCAGGAATTTCTCAGTAGCAGGCTCGGTGTCTGGATTTGTACCTGGGTGAAATGTGGCTGAACTATCAATTACACCTCTGCCTCCGGTCATTACAAACAGGCGTGAAGTTATGTTTATGTTGAACACCATTCTTTACTCTATTTACCTACTCTGAAATAAAGATCGGTCATAGGTCTCGAGTTAGAACCAAAGACACGTACCTCTGATTTTTCGGGTCGTATTGGATAATTATCTGATTGTGATTACTTGCTTTATTATAGGAAATACGTCGCGAGTACTTGCGAGGACATCATCCGCCCTAGTATTCTTTTTTTATTACAAAATGGGCCTGCTTTTGACCTCGATTACGCCTGATGGAAAGCAATGGATTAAGTCCATGATGGAGCGAGCGTGCCTGAACGATGCCTGTTCACTAAAACTATGTTGGGGTTGGCTTCCAGTCTAACCGGATGCAGCTGAATACCAGTATTTTAAATGAAACGACTGCCTATCTGACCTCCATAACCCTGTTAGTATTTGGTAATACCAAACTGATCCTAGGTAAGACTGCAGGTTGTTAGACTTTTGGAACACTGACTACGTAACGACTGAAAAGACCAAAGGAAACTCTGTATGTAATAGGTCTGATCCTGGTCTGATATATGAGGTAGAGTAGAGTAGAGTAGGGACTCCATTTTCCGCACTTAGACTCCCATTCGGTCCGTTGTGCGTAGGTGTCCTGGCTAATTTAGCCAGCCTAGCCAGCCTAGCCTACCCTACTGCCTCCCTCAGAGGCGGTAGGGTGGCGTGGTCTTGGGGGAGAGCGCTACAGTCGTGTAGATCCTCAAGGCAAGTCTGGTGCGTTTTCCTTCACGTGGTTGCCGCCCTGTTCTTGGTCTAGTTCATTAAGAAATAGACGTAACAAAAACCACCAGGCGACATACAACACAGGGGTGGCGAGGTCATGCCCCTGGGTGTCCACCATCAAACAAGATCAGATGATGGATAGTAATGACCTCCCGCGTGTTTGTGCCGTGCGCGGGGACCCGTACGGAGGGATGAAGGAATCCTGGTGATTGAGTGGAGCAGGTTGCACACAACACATCACTTTGGCCTGGATTTCCTCTCACACGGGGGGTCGTGGAGTAGCTTCCCACGATCAATCGGCTGGGGCATCCCATAAGCGGGTTGTCAAGCGAGGACCGGTTTACTGGGGGGGGGCAGCCGGCGCGGTGTGGGTTTGTGGGACGAGTGGCGGCATAGTCTCGTGCCGTTCACAGTTCCGCGATCCTCCGCTGCGTGCGGGCTCGTCTTCTTCTCAATAAGCTGGTCCTATACCGAAGGAGTAGCTCTGACGTTTACTCGTGGAACGAGTGGCGTCCCCGACTTGAGGGCTCCGTGGCGGGTGGAGAGCTCCGACGGCGAAGAATCTCAATCCAAACCCATGGACAAAGAGACATTTAAAATCGAAACCAACATTCAGGCTGCGTCCTCTGATGTGCCAATCATAGCTACCAACCAACCACCTAAGGCTGCGTCTCTTGATGCGTCAATCTCGCTGAAAGCCAGAGGTGCGTCGCAGGATGCGCCTAAGCGAAAACCGCCGAAGGCTGCGTCCTCTGATGCCCCAAGGCACAACAAACTAAAAACTTCCGCTGCGTCCAAGGATGCGATGAGGAAGGCTGTCGCCAGAAATGCGCCAAACCAGGCTGCGTTGAAAGCAACGCCAACCCCATCTGCGTCCGGCGATGCGCACACTGACCCAACCTCGACCGCAGGGCCTAGGGCAGCTCTCGCACATGGCGACTCAACGGTGGCTGATGGCGTGGATGCGCCCACTAGGGCTGCGTCAGCGTCAGTGGCCTCGGAGAGGGACCTAACGAGTCTGACCGAAACCCTGCCGGCAGGGTCAGCTAACACGACTGGGATCGACTTGTCGTCTCTTAGGGACGCCATTCAGTCCCCGGTCAAACAAACCTGGACCACTGTATCCCGCAAGACAACGTCTTCCAAGAAGCGTCTGTCTGCACCGGTCAAGCCTGCGCAGCAAGACACTGTGGCGGCCACTGCCGGAGTGTCGGTTAGTACGTCGACACCGGCAGGTGCGGTTACCACGGCAACCAAAAGCAAGCGCAGCCTCAGACCGAGGGGTCGTAAGAAACACAAAACCACCGGCGGGGAACCTCCTGCTAGGGCGCAGAAGCGTGAGCGACCCGAGGATTCCGTCACACCGACTGGGATAGGCAAGAGGAGCAAGCCTGCTCGCTCCCACATGGTAGACGGTTCCTTGGTGAGCTACGCCGAGGCGGCTGCGTCGTACAAGAACAACGAGCTGTGCGTCGCCGTCATGACGGTGCCTTTTGAGGACATGACGCAAGAACAGGCGGAGGGGATCCGCCTAAACATCCAAAAAGAGCTGCGGGCGCTGCTTATGGCAGATCCCGACCCCTCCAACCTAACCGTAAACACCGCGATCCACTTTCGAGGGAAGGCCCATTTCGCCGAAGGCGTTCTGAAAACATGGTGCGAGGACGCTTTCACGCTGGCCTGGCTCAAGCGGATCACTGCCAACATGACGTCCCCGATACCAGGGACTAGTCTAACCGTTCGGCCCCAAGCTGAAATACCAAAAAAGGCGCTGGGTATGCTGTTTGTTCCGGAGAACACCGAGGACACTCCGGCACTACTCAAGCTCCTTACCCGTCAAAATCCCAACCTAAAAATAAATACATGGACCCTGACACACGAGAGGGCGAGACAGGAGCCCCCGGGTACCTGTCTCTTCTTCCGTGTGCCAGAGTCCATGGTTAAAACAATCAAAGACCAAGAAAGGCGCGTGTACTACCTCATGGGCAGCATCTACATCCGGTTCCTGGAAGAGGGTGTTGCCAGTGAGGGGGTCACCGCTCCTTCAAACGCAGCGGCCCCCGTGGTGCCTGGAACGGTGCTTGGTCCGCCACCGCCTAGGCGGTCCCCGTCGCCACCCGCGATGGGGACCGTAGAGGAGGTGGGGGAGCGGGCTTCTTCCCGGGCCATGGAGGTCGAAGAAATTGGCAAAGAAACTACGGAGGATCCATCCTCGCCCGGACTAACCTCGGACGAGGACTGCTTTCCGGCAGGGGAGGAGAGAGAGGACTATGACGGCAGTCTCTGCTCTTCTCCCATGCGGGACTACTAGGATCCTACAAACCAATCTCCAGCACAGCCAATCTGCGTCGGCTACTCTGCGCAGAGTGCTGGACAACCAACAGCAAAAGACCATTGCCCTTATCCAAGAGCCGTGGATTAGGGGCGGCAGAATATGTGGTCTTGCGAACATCGGAGGTAAGTTGCTGCTAGACACCTCCGTAAGTAACCCACGAACCTGCATTTTTATCCCAAAACATGTACCCAGCCTACTAATCAACGAATTCTGTTCAAGAGACCTGACAGCAACAAGACTCTCCAGAACGGAACAGGATCTCCCGGACATCGTCCTCGCCTCGGCCTACCTGCCGGGCGACGAGGACGTGCCACTACCAGAGCTCGCCTCGCTGGTGGAGTACTGCGAAAGGGAGAAACTGGAGCTAATCATCGCGACCGACTCCAACGCGCATCACACTCTCTGGGGTAATGTCAAAACCAACAACCGAGGTGAGGCAATGCTCGACTTTATTCTTAGCAATAATCTTGTATTACTCAACAAAGGTTCAGAACCAACTTTCATTAACGCACGATCACAAACGGTAATAGACCTAACTCTATCAACCATAGGTATCTCCAACTCCATCCAGGACTGGCATGTGTCCAGCGAACTATCATGTTCGGATCACAGATGGATTCGATACACCATCAACTTCAACCTACCAAAGCCACAACCGAGGAGGGTCCCTCGAAACACAGACCAAACCAAGTTCATAAGGCTAGTCAAGGCGGAGCTTGGTAATTTACCCTCCCTTCCAGACGAAATCCCTTTAATCAACTTAGATGAACACGTAAACAACCTCACATCAATCCTTTTAACTAGCTTTGAGCAGTCTTGCCCACTCACTGTCCCAAGACAGGGGGCAAGGCAGTCCTGGTGGGGTCCAGAACTAGAAAGACACCGAAACAGGCTGCGAAGGCTGTTCAACAGAGCTAGGAACACACGGTCGCCAGACGACTGGGACCGTTACACAACAGCCCGTAGAACTTATAAAAAACTGATACGCCTCAGAAGTAAAAACGGCTGGAGGCTATTTTGTACTAACATTGAGAATAGCAACCAGGCAATGAGGGTCAAAACTTGTCTCGCCGCCGGGACTGACCTTTCCATAGGTTGCCTAAAAAAACCAGACAATACCTACACTAATAACGATGCGGAGACTAGCGAATTACTTCTTACCACCCACTTCCCAGGCTGCCGGATTGCGACCCAAGAGAGCTGGGAACCGTACAGCGAAAGGGCCACGAGCAACATAGACTGGGAGGTGGCCTCAGAAGTAATAGACAAAGACAAAATAATATGGGCAATCAACACCTTCCTACCTTTCAAGGCAGCTGGTTTGGATGGCATTTTTCCGGCTCTGCTCAGATGGAGCGGTGACTCGCTAGCCGAATACCTCGTCAAGGTTTTCCGTGCCTGTCTAGCCCACCGCTACATCCCCTTGAAATGGCGCGAAGTAAAAATAATCTTTATTCCAAAACCAGGTAGGAGCGATTATACTCAACCCAAGTCCTTCCGACCCATCAGCCTCACCTCGTTTTTCTTGAAGACTTTAGAGAGGCTGGGAGACAGAAGGATTAGGAACCAAATTTCATTACTTAAACCTTTACACCCCAACCAACACGCCTACTGCGAAGGCAAGTCAACTGAATCAGCACTCCACTGCGTGGTCACACGCATAGGAAATGCTCACAAGACCAAAAACCCAACACTGGGCGCCTTCATAGACATAGAGGGTGCTTTTGACAAAACGAACTTCGCCAGTATCGGCCAGGCACTAGTCGCGCACGGTGTGGCGCCAACGCTTATACAATGGATTCACAACATGTTAAAATACCGCGCGATTCAATTTACTGTAAACACCACCACACGAGGTATCGTTAGTAGGGGCTGCCCACAGGGTGGGGTGCTGTCACCACTACTGTGGAACCTAGTAGTAAATGAGCTCATTACAGAGCTCAACGCTAGCAGTCTGTACTCGGTGGGTTATGCAGATGACATAGCAATTTTAATCACGGGGAAATTTGAAGGCGTCTTATGTGACCTCATGAGGAAAGCCTTCAAAATAATCGAGAATTGGTGTATAAAACACGAACTATCGGTTAACCCCACCAAAACGGAACTAATCATGTTTACAAACAAAAGAGTCCTTGGACCGCACAAACTTCCTAAACTATTCAACACCGAACTAACACTTAAAGAAGAAGTCAAGTACTTAGGAGTGATTCTGGATAGCAAATTGCTCTGGAACAGACATCTTGACTACAAACTTAACAAAAGCACAATTGCACTGTACCAATGCAAAAAAATGCTAGGAAAAACGTGGGGGCTGTCTCCAAAGATCACGCTGTGGCTTTACACAGCGGTGATCAGACCAATGCTGACTTATGGCGCATTGGTCTGGTGGACGAGAACTGAGCTCTCGACCACCGTCTCAAGGCTTCAGCGGTTCCAAAGGCTGGCCTGTTCCGCTATCACTGGCTGTATGAGGACCACCCCAACTGCGGCAATGGAGATAGCCCTACAATTAACTCCCCTTGAATTGTACATACAGCAGGAGGCAGCACTAGCAGCTATCAGGCTTATGCACTTAGGCTTATGGGGCAAGAACCACACCAGTCCCCACGCAGGCATCCTGGACCGGGTGATGGAGTATCAACCTCTTATCGCCGCCCCGTGTGATAGGACACCTAAAAAACCTATGTTCAACAAAAGCTATAGTATACAAACAACAGAGGAATTTAGGGATCAGTCAGGAGTCAATGAAGTACGCATCTACACAGATGGCTCTAAAACTCTAAACGGCTCAGGGGCTGGCGTACATTCCCTAGACCTCAACATTAACTTTCACCTACCACTAGGCGAACACAGCTCGATATTCCAATGTGAGTGTGTCGCCCTAACTCAAGCCGCAACAGCCGCAAAACGTCTAGGGATTCACAACTACGCAATCAGATTCGTATCTGATAGCCTGGCTGTGCTTAAAGCCCTAGAAAATAAGCAAACTAACAGCAAATTAATATTTGAATGTCACCTCGCCCTGGAGAGTTTATCGCTGTCTAACAGAATCACCCTCCAGTGGATCAAGGGGCACAGTGGATCCCTAGGCAATGACGCCGCAGACGAACTTGCTAAGAGAGGTTCCGAGATGGCAGTACTAGGCCCGTACCCACTCCTTCCCTTACCTTTCTCACAATTCCGTACATGGATTCGCCAGAGATCAACTGAACTTCATAACAACAAATGGTCACGGTCCACAGACTGCAGGCAGTCAAAAATGGCGATGCCAAGTCTACACCCGCGACTAACAAAACGACTGCTCAGCCTAAGTAGAAATAACCTCAGAGTTATAATAGGGTCAATGACGGGCCATTGCCCCCTTAACAAACATCTCTTTAACATAGGCGCCACGGACAGCCCACTCTGCAGGGGCTGCTTTGACGCCGAAGAATCAGCCGCCCACGTCATCCTGGAATGCGAGGCCGTGGCTACCCAACGCAAACAAATCCTCGGAACGGTGTGGTCTGATATATATGTAATAGGCCTGGGGTGATCCGTGGATCATCCCAGGCCTATTACATGCAAGCACGGCTTAACCTAAATATCAACCCGAGCGGCTGATATTAGTTAGCCACGAGCTCCTCCTAAATAACTAAAGCTAATAAACTACAATCATAATTTACACGTCTATAACTTAAGTGCATAATCGAAAAAAAAAACATAGGTCCAAACAACTTAATTCGTTTTGTCTTCAGATACGAATATCACGAATGACTGCAAAATCAGCAACAAGTAAGGTCATTAGTAAGGTACCTTAACAACCATTCTTTAAAAGGATAATCTGAAGACAATTAGTCACTTGTAATTACTTATTACTATTTTGTTATTTTGAAAGATAAGCATTTTCTACCTCAACACTAATGACAATCAAAACAAATCAATTAGGAAATTAAGGATCGTGTTTATTACAATACAACCAAAACATACACTAATTACTGCTGCCCCTAATTATGTTTGTTTTAATATAAATACTTCTGATTACAAGAAATATGTATCAGTATACGATATACTCTACTCGAGTTAACTTAAAACATAGTGGTGCTAATATAACTAGGAAGTGAAACAATTGTGTTTGATAGTACACAGTTTACCTTGTTCTACGTTACTATGGTACGGATTTAGTTGTAAGTCTATGGTTATAGTGCTACAAGGATATTTTGGCCCTTGAATGACGTTGACAGGTGTCGTTGGTGAAATTATAGTGATAAAACAAGATGGCTGCTTTAGTTTCGATTTGCGCCAAAAGTGCGCGCCAAAAGTATCTTGAATAATGCACTATTATTTATTTGTGTTTCATATAGCAATACTTAAAATATTTTGATGTGATATTAAGTAGATGTCGTCTAACTATTTTTGACTGTTAGTTATACGACATTTACTTACATTCGCATCAAAAGCAGTCATCGCCTAGGATACGTTATAATTGACTTCTTCAAAAAGTTTGAGATTGAATATAAGTAGGTTCTGTTCGGCTTTTGTTTTTAATATAAAGCCCTACATAGCCTACTTATATTTGATTTTAAAAACTACTACAGCAGCGCCATCAATAATTTTTTCCAAAAAGAGACTTTATAACATAATATCTACTATCAGTTCTCTTAGGAACACAGTCATCAGAGCATCAAGTTACTACCTACAAACTGCATGTAAAATTATCTCTATAAGTATATTTTGAACTTAACCATCAACATTTTATGGTTTAAATCATTTGGAGATCGACAGTTCGTGGTAACGTGATGTGCTGGCCAATATACCTTTACATTTTTAATGCCTTAACTTTTTCAGTGCTTCGAAAAGACCCTGAGATATTGTGTAATATCAAAATAGCCTCTCACTTAAATACCACAGGCTCTTCAATTAATGTTTTGTTATTACTTTAAGTAGGTTATTTCCGGCTTTTTTAAGTGTATAAGCCGAAAACTTTCTGCTTATAGTTATGACAAAAATCCTCTTCGGTATTCCGGATCTGAACTCGGCTTATCGCAATCTACTGCTAAACTTAGGCCTCTCCCAAGCTGAGCTACAAAAAACCAGCCCTTTGTCTTCAGCACCCAGTTTATGCATTATTGTAATTTTTCACTGTATGTCCTTCAAATTTCTAATAGAAATGATTTTCCATTTCCATGTACAAATGCCATCAACACATAAAGTTACTACAATCTGTCTTTCTTTAATAGATTTTCAACTTTATCGCTTAATCATTGGGTACAAGGTTGATTGGAAAACATTGCCAGTTCGGGTAGCTTGAGTTTCTGGTGTTTATATAATTCTTTTTCCTACATGTACTTTAACAGCAATATCTGTTCGGGTTTAATTATATCAAAACCTTATATCAATTACTAGCAAACTAAAACCTTATACTACGGGAGATGGTGGACGCTGTGTTCAAAATGAAGAATCTTGAATCTCATCTCATTGCTGTAAGTATAAGTAGATTATGTCCAGCTTGTTTTTATTATGAAAGCTCGACAAAATCTGCTTACATTTACGACAAACGATATTTTTCAAGCTGCGAGTGAATTAAGCTGAAATATTTCGGAGCATGTTTTTTTTTCTGAAACTACTTTTGTTCTTACCTATTTGTTCTTTGTTTTCTCTTCATATTGATGTGCAAAATGTATTTCTTAGTACTGTAAAATGTTGCTTAGAAAGTATTAGTTAAGAAGCCTAGAGTAAAGTTACACCAGCATTACATTTCATATTGCTATTTACTATACATATATATATTCATATTATTCTTCGTAATTATATTATTTGCATTATTATTTGGAATTATCTTAATTGAGGTTCGCGTTAGATTGATTTTTTCCTCCGGGTTTTAACAAGGATTAAATATTGTCAGTAACGATAATAAGATTTTTACTATTTCTGCTATTTATTTTGAGTTCTCGATATTTCGGCGCTGGCGCTGTTGCAAGCATAGTACTTTTGGATAAACCGTGAACAACCGTGTCAATATTAGGAACTGAAATTAAAGAGTAAACATGTTAAATATCCTGTTTTTCACAGTTAACTTAAGGTTTTATTTGAATTTAATCTTTAAAGGAAAGACAATTGAAGAATTTTTCAGACCTAAATTGATCGTGATCATAAGTAGATATTGTGTGACTTTTTAATTCTGATTAAAGTCCAACAACATCTACTTATTGTTACGTTCAATACAGCACAACGAGAGAATCATCATCTTCATCATCATCTTTGTTCCACAAAATGCTGAGTCAAGGGTACCTCTTTAGTATCATGCATCCCTGGATTGCTTGATTTCCACGGTTCCACCCGGAGGGCTTGCGTGGCTTAACCTGAAGAACGACGTTATTATTGAGCTACAGCTCCGTAGATCTCTGTATATATACAGAGATCTACGGAGCTGTAGCTCAATAATAAATGATTCTTAATGTATTTAAATAGGAATGACAATGATGAATGATGAAGTTATCATTTTAAGTACGTTCCGATCGGCTGTTTCCTAATTATAGCCCTTCGTTACGTACTTTAATTGATGGCTGCGTTGTTGGAAAACTATCACCTTCAGTGTTTAAATTCATTTATATGATTTATTTAATTGTTGACATTTCGTAATTGAAGTTCTCATACCACTTATGTCAATAAAAACTTTTTTGCAAAAAATATAACCGACTTCACACAAAAAAGTGAAAAATAACTTTAGCTTCAGAAGTCGGTGACCTTTGTTTGATTGATTTAAGTAGTTTTTTTGTCACCGACTTCTGAAGCTAAAGTTATTTTTCACTTTTTTGTGTGAAGTCGGTTATATTTTTAGCAAAAAAGTTTTTATTTTTCACTTTTTAGTGGTTCACATGTGCTTACCCTTTCACAGCGTATCGGTGTGATTTTTTGTTATGAACTGGTATAAACAATGGACAGACGTGAGTCATCAGCGATCCCAGTACATTTGCTATCATTTATTAAGGAGTTCAGTTACCTATCTTCCGAAGTCACCAGATCTTTATCAAATCGAAAGGGGATCACTCCGAGAAAGTACTCTGCCTAAAACTACCCAAACCGCTTCTGGTGTGCCTATAAATTTAAGGAGTTACCTCTATTTCTCCGGGATCCCATTGAATGGAACTTTACACGTCTAACTGTCGAAATCTGGGTGTATTGTATACTTCTGCGTACTCCCTCAGAGCATACAGGTGTGATGTTACATCATGATGTTGTATAAACAATAAACAACCAAGCGATTGCAGCAATTACTGCAGCTTTGCCGTGTATTTTTGAAGAGTTCCATTTATATCTCAGAAGATCAGCGTAAGATCTTAACCAAATTGACATGGAACCACACGGAAAGCACCAGCTTTCAAATAAAAGAAGAATCATCAAAATCGGTTCACCCAGTCGAAAGTTCTGAGGTAACAAACATTGTCGAAATCTGGGTACATTGTACACATCTGCGTACCCCCTCAGAGCATACAGGCGTGATGTTACGTCATGATGTAGTATAAACAATGAACCTACAAGCGGATGCAGCAATCACTGCAGATTTGCCGTCTATTTTTGAAGAGTTCCATTGTATATCTCCGGAGATCAGCATCAGATCTTCAACAAATTAAAATGGGACCCAACGGGAAGCACCAGCTTTCAAATAAAAAAAGAATCATCAAAATCGGTTCACCCAGTCGAAAGTTCTGAGGTAACAAACACAAAAAAAAAAAAAAATACAGACGAATTGAGAACCTCCTCTTTTTAGAAGTCGGTTGAAAATAGCAACTTTACAGGTCGGCAAAACTGTATAATTATTGGTAAAATTATGCATTTTTGCCGACCTGTAAAGTTTTTATGATAGAGACGTTTCTGGTTTCTGGGATTTGCTGTAACAACGCGTCTTCCAATACTCTAGGAAGCGGCATCAAAAATCAAAACGTCAAAAACCGCCTAACTTGACTTACGTCACGTATGGTGTTATAACTTCAACTGACGATTTGTTAAATTCTTTGCATTTTGCTTAAAAAAATGCTACATTTCACAATTTCTCCGTCTCTATCGTATCTCCGTTTAACTCACTCTGTATATGACAAGTTGAATCAGCTAATTCAATGTAATGAATTAGCCGAAATCTGCTGAAAGAACCAATGTTTTCCGAAGCCTCCGAGACATTTCGGGGTTTACGTTGTTATGTCCTTTAGAATTTGACGGCCTCGTATACTTAAGTACGGTCGAACAAGCTAATTGGTATACAGTTTAACCCACAAATTACATTGTAAAGTGTAAACCAAATAGCTTGTTCGACTGTACATACCTTCATCAATCTGTGATTTGTGGTATTTGTTAGAAAGGGTAGTTGGGAAGGACTTTCAACCAGCGTACGAGATTTATGAACGTCATCATAATTTTCCTGCCCTATCCCAATTCATTTGGGGTCGGCGCGGGATATGTTCTTCTTCCATATTTCTCTTTTACTTGTCATCACATTAGATACCTCTTTTTTGACCCCCGACGCAAAAACGACGGGGTGTTATAAGTTTGACGTGTCTCTGTGTGTGTGTGTCTGTGGCATCGTAGCTCCCGAACGGATGAACCGATTTTGATTTCGTTTTTTTTGTTTGAAGTGTGAATTAGTCTGATTTTTTTAAGAAAAACATCGTGAGGATACCAGCATGCCTGAGAGATGTTTCATGTGATGTTAAGTCAGAGGTATATCTTTGGACGGCATACAAAACTCTAACCTCACTCTAGCCTTAGTCTTTCTTAAGTCTTTCTTTATCGTGTGGTTAGTGACTCACTACACGATAAAAAGAGACCTGACTCCATGAGCCAAAGAAGTTTAGCCCGTACATAGAAGGCTTAGCCTAACTTCATCCGATCAAAGGCCTTGGACACAACACGTGATCCATCAGTGGAAAAATACAAGTACATAGATTGCAATATAGCTTTGTCGAGAATATTCCACGTTACATTGAGCGACTGCATCAAATCACAAAGAGCGCGACGGTCCCCAATAAGGAAGTTATCACTTAGTGTGCACCAACCCTAATGGGTTTAAATCGACGCTCCTCGGTGTGAATCGGTCGGTGGATGGTATGTTATACGTAGTTTTTTCGTCGAGTGGTGGATTCGGATGTGTTATTTACTTTGGATTTATTTTATAAAGGAAAACATCTACACTCATCTTGAGGGTCGTTAAAGCTCTAATTGGTGTTCCTGCTCTTAAAACAGTGAAGAAACCGGCTAAACATCCACACGGCTCGCAAGGTGGATGTCGGTACGCTCTCCTTTATGTGAGGTTAGCGGGAATATTCCTTCCATAGAAGAGGCCCGGGCCCCGATTCTGCTATTGCAATAGTGTCACAATTGTCTATCATTGATCTCATAATTGTTGATGAATGACAAAGGGATCTCCATTGTCATTTTGCTAAAAGTTCGTGGTCTCGCCATTGTGTTAGAATGACATTGTTGTATTGCCAGTATTATAAAACCTGTTAATAGAAATGATTTTCGAAAATATACTATTAAATTTAAACCGTTATTCATGCCAGATTTCATTTATATGTGTATATATTTTTACATATTAATTGTTTGTGACAAAAGCAATTTGAAGTAGTAAGAAGTTCGTAAATAGCAAAAAACATGGCGGATAAATGTGAAACCGTAGACAGATGAAACTATACAACTCCATTATATTTTATCTCTTTAGCTGTCAAAGTCAAATGTGACATTACTATTTACTGACGTTTAGTTTGTTTTTATTTTTAGCGGCCAGTGTTTTGATTTATTTTCTTACAAGTGTTTTCAATTACCTTTATTAAAGAAGCCTATATTTATTGCAATACAAAATGGTGCTAATTGAGCATATTTCGGCTATAATTCTCAAAGGAACTGTCAAAATGTTGGCAGATTACTGCGTCAGTCAGTCATTCATTTGTCATTATGTACGAGATAACTAATTTAAGCCATTTCTTTCAATTGAGTGTCAGTGGTTGACCATTGAAAAGTCATAATGACGCCTTTATATTAGTAGATCACCAAACTCAATGATCAATGATAGACAATTGTGACATTATTGCAATAGCAGAATCGGGGCCCTGTGCACTGTCCCCGCTGTGGCAACATTATAATTATGGCTGATCAATTTATGCATTTCAAAAGAAAATCGGGCAGTCTTTTGGAACAGCCGATAGACGTGAAAACTCGAAGCCGATCGGCTACGAGTGCTACGAAGCGTTAGGTGACAGTCACGAGATTTCTTTGATTTTAGTTCAATCAAAATTGTCACTTCAAAAATATTTATTATACCTATGTGAACCTTTATGAAGAGAGAAAATAAAGATATTTAATTGTAAGTGTATATTGTTTTTTTGCTACATAAGTACTTAACATAACATCACGCCTGTATTTCTCAAAGGGTTATTGGACTGAGATGTAACAATAGTACTTCAAAATTCCACCAGTTATGTTAAGGTGAGTCTGATGTAGCACGAGTCTTTTGCAATCAACCGGGTACAACTCCGAGCTGCTCTTTAGAAACTCCTTTGTTCACACCTCATCAACTCACGTCATGATTTCATGATCAGTAGTACGGCTTGTGACCATGGAAGCTAGGCCATCGAAGCATCCCTCGGTTCCTTACACAGTCGTCACCCGTCAGGGAAGTGTTTCAGCCAAACCTAAGGGATACAGCTGACAGAGGCAGGTGGCTCAATCGCCACCCTGTTTTAAATCAAAGTCTACGTCCATTCCCTAATTTAAATATCCGGCCAATTGTGTCTTAATACCACAATGCGTTTTTAATTGAGAAAGGTCAGGGGTTCCGATGTCAATCTTAACTGTTCCTGAGCCGAATTAAGAAATACTTTCATTAATAAGGAGACAATCAAAAACGGTATTAATGTGTTTGGGAAGACCTCGGGGCTAAAAAATAACGGCCGATCGGATCAGTTTTCAGGTTAAGCCGCCCCTAGCCTAGATTGGTCTGTGGATGGGGGACCACCTCTTACATACCGAGTTTTCTCTGTGCCTTGGAAAGCATTGGCACACAAAGCGGATGCCATTACACAGACTAGACACATCTTAGACAGTCGTTACAGTCAGAGGCCCGAAAGACTAACAACCAGTCTTACCAAGGGGTATCGTATTACCACTGGGTAATACGATACCCCTTGAGACCCCTTGACCCCTTTGAGTTAGTACTGACTAACTGCGGAAGTCAGATAGGCAGATGCTCCATATAAAATACTGGTATTTAGCTGAATTCGATAAGACTGGAATTCGACCCTAACAAAGGTGGGAAAAGGATAAGCAGATGATGAGTGTACTCCCTAGAGTACCCACACTTATTAACGGGGAATTAAATCGAGCCAAACGCGTACGACCGTGACCATATACTTGTTCGATTTATTTGAGAGACGTATGACCATGACCATATACTTGTTCGATTTATTTTAAATTCTTCACATAGCCCATCCATTGTTTCTTTTCCTTCCTATCCTTCACATAGTCCATCCATTGTTTCTTTTACTTTCTATCCTTCACATAGTACCTCCATCGTTTCTTTTCCTTTATATCCTTCACATAGTCCATCCATTGTTTCTTTTACTTCCTATTCTTCACATAGTTCATCCATCGTTTCTTTTACTTTCTATCCTTCGCATAGTCCCTCCATCTTTTCTTTTCCTTCCTCTACTCTTATAATAGCCAAGCCAATATATTGTAGGCAAAGAAAGAGACGTGAATTAAACAGGTATTTGGCAAGTGGTATAGTTACTACTTAGAAATAAACTTGGCTGATGACCACATATAGCGAATGATTTTTGAAAACTGTTTAATTTCAACCCTTGGATGTTTTTTTACTTCCCAAGCCGGAGTTAAATCATCCATGCTTCCTTTTATTTAGATTTAAAACAAAAAAAACAACAAACCATCATGTTAACTAGTAATATGGTATACAGTGTAAAGTTAATTGAGTCAAATTCAATTATGTAAGAATAAGCGAGACACTTCCGCCGGAAGTAACAATAACGGAGGATGCTTCTTCTGAGGAAAGTTTTAAATCTATTTGTAGTTCCAACTCTTAAAAATGAATTTTATAACTATGATTTCATTGAATGAATATTCATCCTTGTCAATAAACGCTGGAGAAATCTCTACCAGTAATAGCTTCGGTCTAGAGATAATTTGTTGCTAAAGTGTGGCACCAGTTTACTACTTCCGGGTTTTATTAAATACTATACCGATCCGCCCCAGC
Source organism: Xestia ashworthii (assembly GCA_950022955.1). Taxonomy (NCBI): domain Eukaryota; kingdom Metazoa; phylum Arthropoda; class Insecta; order Lepidoptera; family Noctuidae; genus Xestia; species Xestia ashworthii. The sequence continues at coordinate 9,927,957 of OX465570.1, read as the reverse complement.
TTTGCAAGGGTGCAATAAAGATACAAACCTCCCTTTTGATTCACTCTATCTGTGACTGAAAACTGCATTAAAATCCGTTGCGTAGTATAATGGATCTGTGTACAAACAGCCTTTGATTTTTACCTGCAGCAGCCCATCTGGCTTCTCTTTGTTACAAAGTTTGATCTCATTTGAGAGCACATTTCTATGTAAATGATATGCCATTGGGAATGCACAGTTCATCATCGTCATCATCCAAAGCTCGACTACTTCATTTACTGCTGCTATAACCTCTCTTTGATTGTGCCAAACTCCGTTTCTGTACCAGCCTTATCCTGCGATAGCAACAATTTCGTCTATCCATCTCACTGTCGCCGCGTCGGACGACCAACACTTCTCTTTCCAGTCCTTGGAACGTATGTCCATTTACACCGTGTTTAATGCAGATTATCGGTTTTAGCACTGATCCCATTCCATCCCTGCATTTTATGCACAGCAATCTTTCAATTCATAGATAGTGGCTTGTCATTCTCAATTGCAAAATGCCCATATTAATATGGCGTGACCTAAATAGGAAAATCGATTCTGCGTTGCACAAAGTGAATTTTATTGAGCTCTTTTAGTTATTTTTTTTGGAAATTTTCACATGCTGTTTTTTATTACTTTATTTATTTCAGTGCTAGTTGGTCCAGCTTTAGAATAATGTAAGTATTGATAACGTGTTTACAATTTTAGTGTCGATGTACCTTACACCGTGTATTCGATCTCTTTGAATACTCATTTTTTCCTCAGTTATGTTTACTTCTTATTTTATAACATCACTATTCATGGCATCAGTATGCATAGCGACTTTTAAAGTCAAAATGTATTTATGTATCGAAGGACCAAAAATTCTCTTTCTTCCTATAACCAATACATTAGGTGCCACTGTATCTCAAACATTTGACAAGAACTTGAGAGAAATAATAATATCATCCGTTGATGTTTTGAATGATATAACCTTACTACTACTTGGGAAGCGCATGGATCAACACACACAAGTAGACTAGTTTTGATTGATCATTGAGGAAAATTGATCAAGCTTAAATAGGCGAGAAATATGAATCAAGCAGTCATTGATGAAATACAATGAAAACGGAAAAGTTCACGTTGATGAGAAATCAACTAGCACCATTTATAAAGCAGTATAATAAAAAAACATAATGGCCATCGTGCTCTATTGCCTAAAGCGCCTATACAAATACCGAAAGCACGTGGTCAGAGTGTTACTAAATAAAAAAATAAGGTTTGCTTGTGTTTTTCTGAAACTGATTGCCAGTAACTAACCTTATACTACCAGGAAAGCATTGAATAAAACTGTAGACTTGTTTACAATGTATGGTATAATTAACCGAGAAATTATCCGCAATTTTAAGACCGATATGTTTTCCTTAACAGACCCACACTTTCCTGCAAAGTTTTGGTTGAAATAATAAAGAGGGCTCGCATTAAAGTAGTCGACTTATACGACTGCAGTAACACTCCTCGAAATAAAGGGAGACCCACACCTCCCAGCGACAGCTCAATAGAATAAGTAGATAATGTGGGCATCACTATTTAAAGCTAATCAAAGTTGGTTAAGGAGTAGTCAGCATCTGTGCGCAGACGACGCGGGTCGTGCGCCGCTATATTGGTAGAGTTCCATGCAGTTTTATTTCAAATACCGAACGTGGCGGTCGTTCTAAATTCAAGTGTACAGTTTGACGTTAAGCAGTGACAGTTGGAAATGGATATTCTTTATGCATCGCCTTTTTTGTTTTTTGAGTGGTGAGTTAGAATTCTTTGTGGCCTGCGTTTGAATGTTTATGACCAATGCATTAATTAATGTTTTCAGAATTGGTTGAGGTTGATCCCTCGAGAATTGTGAATAAGAATTAACGCGACTGTAAGTCGTTAATTCTCGTTAACATTTCTGAGAAAAGAGAACGAACTCTTGACACTCAACTATAATTTATTATCACATTTGACAAGTACACTCACAATATTTATGATGACTTATAAGTTTACTGCAGGAATTTTCCTTCATGTTTACTTTGCTGGCTCCAAATGCGTGTGTTTAATAAATGTAATCACCACTTGTTGACAAGACGGTAAACAAAGGGCGTTTTTATATTTTATAAACACATCTTGTAAGAATGTTGGCGGGGTGTCCCGGAGTGTTTCTACCAACTCTTTTGAAGTGCCCAAGTTCGAAAAATCATATGAATGTTCCTATATTTTTGAAGTCACTTTCCGTTGAAAATGGCTTCAAAAATACTGACTAACGGTTCTCAAGAAAAATATTGCAAGAAAACTTAAACAGTCTTAAGCCGAGATCAAGGTCATTGTTACGCAAACATAAAGACAAGCTTTCTGATGAGGTAGAAGATTGAACAAATGGAAGGGAAAGAGAGAGCGAGAGTCCTAAAGAGGAGTTAGTAATGTTCCACCTCTTTACGAGAAGAATCCTTTGCTTGGACCATAAATACATGGAATTCAATATAACCATTATAACACTGTTAAAGAACTTTCCCACAAGTGAATACTACATTTATTCTTGGCGATAAGTTTATTAATGTAAGGGTCAATGTGTCACAGTTGAAGAAAACAACATCAGACACCGCATTAAACGTCAAAACTTACTATAAATTCGCTTCATTACGTTATTTATACTCAATGATCGCAATCTATTTTGTTCAGCATTTCCTTTGGCTGAGCCATGTTCGCGTCTCTTTCTTGCTCTTGTTGTTCGATAGTAGTGCGAAAGTGACAGGAATAACGCCTAGATAAAGTTCATGATAAGTAAAGTGTTTAGATTCATCGTACTTATTGAATGGATAGGCGAAAACATGAAACATAACTGACCATACTTCATGATTGTTGAATTGGAAAACATCGGAACATGTTCGAAAGACTTTAGAAGCCAGAACGGTGATAGATGGGGAATTGGGCATATGTTATCTTTGCTGGTTCTTTATCACCGAATACATACACATATACAGGGTGTAAACCACCTCATCACAAAGCTGTTAACCAAACGCAAAAATTATTGCTGGGAAACAACTTCTTTTTTTGAGGTTATAGATCATGTTTTGTGGTAGACCTCAATGTAACGCACTTAAATCATTGTGCTGATGGATGGATTGAATAGTACGGGGGTCGTGGATATGTTTAAAGTCAAAATCTTACAAAAAAAACTTGTAGGTATTTAAAAATAAACTTGTCAAAAAGTCCGTAACTAGAAGGTTCCCAGGTATGGTGTGGAACAAAAAAATATCGCAATGATAGGGAGAACAAGTGCCTTTCGGCTTCGTGAAGAGGTGTTTTACACCCTTTATGGATCCAAACCATCAACCTGAAATTTTCTCCATAGGACGGACATCTTAGCGATTTCGATACACGCTGTACGAGTATAAAGGTTAAATGAGCTTTGATAGAATTCTGCCACCTGCCAGCGTTGGCAGTGGCTTTGAACAAGTCCCTCAAAGATCTGCTAATATTTTAAATCATTAATTCTAGCAAAGAAAGCATGTTAGCTAAACAGTTGGCCCTATTGTCAAAGGTAAGATAGAGACGGTAGCATAACCAAAATTACGTGTTGAGAAACATTTATTAATCCCAGCCGAAGTATTTGACATTATGATAGAAATCAAGTTTCAATGTCGAGAAAAACCGTTTCGTAGCTCTACTATTACTATTGCTTTTAAAATCAAAAGCTCAGTATGAAACCGAAGTTAGGACTTACGCCCGGATGATTGCAATTGGTTTGCCCCGGTGCCCCCTTTAAACAAGGGACTTAAACATAACTGGCGAAATGTCTGTGTACTATAATGTACATCATTCGGGTGTTATATGCGTGATGTTATGGTGTTTTGGCATTGTTCAATTGTATTTCTAGTGAACCTCTGACATCACAGCTTGCACGTCTAAAACATCAGCAAACGAGGAAAAATATTTTGAGGATAAATTAATGGAATGGTTCCATTCAACTCGGGCCACAATGCTCTGTATGATTGTATGACGTGATCGCACTATTTAGAATGTTATAACGACTGCTGTGAATCATTCATCATTCAGCTTGAGGTTTTGTGTGTCTTCGCACTTGCAGCAAAATGTTAGTTGCTAGTTACACAGCTTCAGCCGCCTTTACGTTGGAAATTGTCCTAAGAGTACGTGGGTACTAGTATTACTAACCGGGTAAAAATGTGCCCTTTATCCTAACCCAGGTCATGGTCAATCTATGTACCAAACATCATCACCGTCCCTTTTCCCATTCTACTAGGGGTCGGCGTAACACGTTTTCTTGAATTCTCTCCTGTCAGACGTTACGGAATCACTTACATACTCTTTTCTATCTCATATAATTCCTCACACAATCCATCGATCTTTTCTTTGGCCTCCCTCTCTATTTCTCCATCCATCATAATAAATATCCATCACTTTTTAATAACATGCGTTTCATCCTTCCTAATTACATCTGTGTGTCAAACATCGATGTTTTGGCACAAAAAGTAGCCTTTCGCCCTCAGAGATTGTGTTGCTTCTTGTCGGTGAAAGAGTTTTTGTAATCGTATTAGTATTTCCAGACATTAAACGCATATACAAACTCACCGAGTGTAAAGACGTATGACAATTAGGAAGTACAGGGTAATGCCCCGTAAATATGTGATCAAGTTCATGAAAGGATTAGAACCAACTTACAATTAGAACGTCGGCTTTTAGGACCCCGGCGTCATAAACATATGCAACTAATCTGACAAATTGTAAGACACTATCATCATCATCATCCATAGCCGAACTTCCCCACTGCTGGGAAGAGGCCTCTTTTTGCTTTTGCAAGATCCAGCTCTTTTGCTAGTCTCATCCAAGATATTCACGCAATGGCAACAATGGTATCGTTTGCCCAAGACACTATGGCAGCTATGAAATGGTATTTAGTCCAAATAATTATATTAATGGTATATCAGAAATTGTAAATTTATTGTTCTAGATTATTTATTTATTTAAAGGATTGCCAACGTACATGAAAAATTATGCGATTCATACAAACTAGCTTACTGTCACGTAGCTATTGGAACAACAATATTTTTCAAAACTAGGAAGACGGTATTGTTACTCTGATGAGCTCGTAGTTAACCGTTCATTTGTTAATTAGCCCATTACAAATTTAAGTGGGCCGGCACGACAACAGGGCAGGAATCATTCCTAATTTTGTTCGTTATTTTTTAAACTTTTTTGAAACGAAAGCTATCATTTGGGTTTCATAATATCTCTAATCTGCGTATAACTTTCATAAATCAAATTTTAAAATAATGTATGGATACGCAGTTAGAGCATCATCCGCATTTTATTAGATTGATTTCAAGATTTTTGGTGTGTTTACACGAAGTTAAAGGACCAATATGGTGTTATGTGAGTAGCTTTTAAAGTATTTTATACTGAATCATATTTTTGCGTTACATACATAAATGTAAAGAATTATAATGGTACATTATTCCAGCAACAGCTTTTCATATCTCCCTTACAATCTACAAAGTTACAATAAATGCATTATGCAGGACCATTATTATTAATGTTAACGACGCGCGACGCGAGAAACTCGGCTCTTCACACAGAGGTCTCATTATAGGCACAATATTGTCACATATTTGCCTTCAATAGACCACTATAGCTGCATTAAAAAAAAAGTATGAATGAACCCTGTATTATAATCTATTTTCAAAAATAAATTGGTCCATTGTGAACTGTCAATGAACAAATAAGTTGAAGACTGTTTGTACGTTATAGGGCGTTATTTGATAAAGCGGGGTGGCAACTCGACCGGCAGATAGTAAGGGCAAATGTCAAAGATGAGCATTATTCAGATAACGCTAACGCGACAGTGTGATGAACTTGCGGCCAAAGTAAACAGCACTTTATACTATTTATTTATAGTTCTCTATGAGCTTTGTTTAGACTGCGCTTAAAGACCGATTATTATTTCTATTTGAAATTTTTCTGGTTGATTTTTAGAAAAGTGTATTTAGAAAGTGTTCATTCTTGCTATATGTTATTTAAAAATGATTTTGTCGATTATTGTTTTCTACCAACTTATTGGAACGAAGTTCCTTATCGCGCGTTGTGAAAGGAGGCTAGACGGAAAAAAATCTTACGAAAAGTTGTCACGACACTTTTTATTTTTTAGAACAGCGCCATCTAATTTATTTATTTTATTTATTTAAACTTTATGCACAAAATGTACAAAGGCGGACTTAATGCCTTGGGCATTTTCTACCAGTCTACCTTAGGGTGATGCAGAGATAAAACAGTAGGTGCAAGTACAGAAAATTATGAAGAATAAAATATAACAATAAATAATTAAATACATATATACATACATACAACAAATTATAAAAAGTGAGGAAAGATAAAAAACAATAAATAAAGGTAGATGAAGAAAACAAACAACTTAATTGTGGGATAAGTCTGCCAACTTTTTATGTAAGTGCTCACGAGCTTTTATTTTAAATGTGAGCCGACTGGTTGCCATCCTGATATTCAAAGGGAGCGCATTCCAAAGAAAAACCGCCTGGACAGGAAAGGAAGATTTAAGAACACCAGAGCGGTGAGTAGGACATCGTAGAAGACGGTTATTGGAAGAACGAAGATCCTTGCTGTGCGCAGCAGCAGATCTAATGTGTATGAGTGGTACTAATAATATTGGTAACTGCGACATCTATTGTTAAAATATGTAAGTACTACTCCGTTGTGTTACTAGATGTCGCTAGTAGTTGGGAATGCACTGAGTAACACCCTCCGGCCGTTTTCGTAATTTTTGCCATTCGCAACGCTGAAAGTTCTTTTAAAAAACCAAAACGGGGAAATAATGTTTTGCTATAGTAAGCTGTGCGGCGTCGCATGTTTCTCTGTCTGTCTCTCTCTCTCTCTTATAGAAAGCAAGCCGGAACTTCGTTCCATCCGGGTGTCCCTTGACACCTCACAAGTTTTTTTTTTTTTTGGTTCATTCACTCTACAGCCATGTTTTTGTTGTTTCCTTGATGTATTGTTACGTAACTATCATTCGCGCAAATTAATCAAGTCGGCGGGAAAGACAAGGTTATCGAAAACCAGATAACAGAAAAAAGAAAAAAATTAGGTCAGTATAACTCGCAGGATGAATTAATTATTAAATTGTCTCACACTTACCACTAGCTTTTACCCGTGACTTCACCAACACGAAAAACAACATTCTTAGGAAATCGGATAAGAAGTTTCAGAGATTAGCTCCCACTTACTTTACAAACTTTACTTCTTTGTAACAAGTATTTGAAGAGGTAAAGGTTTTGAAATATGTAGGTACACTACATTTAGTAAAATAAGGACAAACATGTAAAAAAACTACTGTAAATAAAATTATATACCTATTTGCAGACGAAACCGGCAAACCTATACATGTACGCATTTTTTTTAAATGAGCATTTATCGAACATGGTAACATTTTCACTAAAAATTTTCAGCCAGTCTCATAACTCAGCCCGCAGCGCAGCCCAGCAATGGAACTTTTTAAACTATTTTTTTTTTAATTGCGATCAGTTGCCTCGCTACCGAAACCGCTGGTCATTCATCCCGCGGCCATATGGGCGCACACGTTGCCGCCATAACGTCTTAGAATTGCCACGTGCATTATTTGCATATTATTTTGTTAAATAAATGTGTCTACGAATATTTTACTACTAATTAACGTAATTGATTTTCAACCGACTTCCAAAAAGAGGAGGTTATCAATTCGTCTGTATGTTTTTTTTTTTTTTTTTTTGTGTTTGTTACCTCATAACTTTCGACTGCGTGAACCGATTTTGATGATTCTTTTTTTATTTGAAAGCTGGTGCTTCCCATGTGGTCCCATTTTAATTTGCTGAAGATCTGATGCTGGTCTTCGGAGATATACAATGGAACTCTTCAAAAATGTACGGCAAATCTGCAGTGATTGCTATTATCGCTTGTAGGTTTATTGTTTATACAACATCATGACGTAATATCACGCCTGTATGCTCTGAGGGGGTACGCAGATGTGTACAATACAGCCAGATTTCGACAGTGTTTGTTACCTCAGTACTTTCGACTGGGTGAACCGATTTTGATGATTCTTTTTTAATTTGAAAGCTGGTGCTTCCCATGTGGTTATATTTTAATTTGCTGAAGATCTGATCCGGATCTTCGGAGATATACAATGGAACTCTTCAAATATACACGGCAAATCTGCAGTAACTGCTGCAATCGCTTGAATGTTTATTGTTTATACAACATCATGACGTAACATCACGCCTGTATGCTCTGAGGGGGTACGCAGATGTGTACAATATTCCCAGATTTCGACAGTTAGGTGTATTAAGTTCCATTTATTGGGGATAAGTTTTTTTTTTATTTTATTGGCAAGGGCACTTCAAGGGTAGTTTGATGAGAATTTGGTTAGGTTCTGATTATGGGATCCATGACAAAGGAACGGAACTCTTCAATTCTTAGAAGCAAATTACCGATTCTCGGCCAAATCTTTTAAAGGCTATCCGGATATTTGAGTCACGTACCATAACGTCGTTATTAACCGACTTCAAAAAGGAGGAGGTTCTCAATGCAATGTTCCCCGATTACTCGAAGATGACTGGACCGAATTTGTTTTTTAATTGTTTGAAAGGGTATACTTCCCAGAAGGTCCCATAATCATCAAGTCAGGATCCTGATAATGGGATCCTGGAGAAATAGAGAGAACTCTTCAAATTTTATAGGCACACCAGAAGCGATTTGGGTAGTTTTTGAAAGAGTAGTTTCTCGGAGTGATCCCATTTAAATTTGGTAAAGATCTGATGAAGAACTTCGGAGAAAGGCAACGGAACTCCTCATAAAATGTAGCAAATGTGTGTCTCTTACTGGGATTGCTGAAATCTCATGTCTGTCTATTGTTTACACCAGTTCATAACAAAAAATCACGCTGGTACGCTGTGAAAGGGTATGCACATATTGTGAACCACTAAAAAGTGAAAAATAAAAACTTTTTTGCAAAAAATAAAACCGACTTCACACAAAAAAGTGAAAAATAACTTTAGCTTCTGAAGTCGGTGACAAAAAAATTAAATCAATCAAACAAAGGTCACCGACTTCAGAAGCTAAAGTTATTTTTCACTTTTTTGTGTGAAGTCGGTTTTATTTTTTGCAAAAAAGTTTTTTACAATTTAATTTTAAGTCTGCGTTAGTGATGTTACCTACCTTATGGTTGTTAATATTGCTACACCAACCTACAACCAATTGAGGTAAAGGACAATCTGAAATAGCGCTTCCATATGGTCATAGAAAGATCGAGTCTGTCTTCAAAGCTAACAGTACCAAGTCCAAGTAAGGTTCCAAATGAAGTGCTCGTTTGGAACCTTAGAACTTTACTAACCTCGTTTACAAATTATTGGTGGTCCTTTTATTTTATCAAAGAGCTTTTCAAATCTACGACATGTTTCCAAAATCTTGGCCAATGAAGCTATTCCATTTAAGAACACTGAATCTACCTTCCACAATTGAGATTTAAAATCGTATCATAATCACGGAATAATATTACTGTACTTTGATAGAACGAGTTCCTACATTTATACTGAACGAGACTAGACCCAGTTATTTCGAGACGGTCGATACCTACCTAGATAACCTTTGTTCAACAAACCCCCCCGCGAATATGAGACCTATATCTGTACTCTGTAGCTTGAAGATGGGAAATATAGAGGAAGCTTACAATTTGTGGAACTATTGTGGAAAGACGTGCCTTTATAAAAACCATTTTATGGTTCATGATGTGGATGACTAGACTGCCTGCAATGAGGTTTTAATCGGCGAGTTGAGAAGCTAAGGATCAATTTCAGATGAATTTCAGCATATAGGTACCCCTTACTAAACTTCAGTAAACAGTCGAATTGACAGCACTCCAAATGCTTAATAAGACATTCGATACATATCAGAGGATGGTGAAATTAGCCTTAAACACCGTTTTTTTTTGTTACGAAATGTGGTTAAGATTTCTGTAGCTAAAACATTAAATAACATCGGCTACATTTTGTTCAACTACTTACATCTGAAAAGACTCCAAAACGAACTCTTCAAACCATTATTTCAAATTTAATCACAGATAGAGAAATTACATCGACAAAGGCCGGTGTCACCGTTTAAATCTCTTGTCGAACGAATTGATCGGATTAGACGAATTAACACTAGTTAAAAGTACTTCAAGTGATCGCACGTAGGTGGCGGGCGGGTTAGCCCGTTCTATTAGATTCGTTGGTCGCTAAAGTACGGATGCGACCAATTGAGCAATAAAATTGAAGATCTGCTACTTACTCGGTGTTCTGGAGTTGTGTTGCATGTGCGCTGCGAGTTTTGCTTATTTTTATTTTGTGGTGAGTTGTGGCATATTGCAGATCGGTTTGAAGATCAGTTTTGATGGATCGTTTACGAAAGTAAGCCAAAGGATCTTAGAGTTTCATTAAATCGATAGTTTAGGTCTTTTAAAGGATATACATAAGTACCAAGATACATACTAATACAGCTGTGTGGATATTAGGATGAAAATTGATAAAGAGACATAATCAGCATCATCATTTCAGCCGAAAGACGTCCACTGCTGGACATTAGCCTCACCCAAGTGTCGCTCATCGCATGGAACGGTACCGTGCGACCCGCATCCAACGGATTCCCGCAACCTTCACTAGGTCATCGGTCCACCTAGTGGACATAAAGAGACATGAAACTGTCAATCTAAGATTTCGCCCAGGTCAGTTATTGACATACAATAAAATTGGTATCTACCGTATTTTACTACGTCATAATAAGGAAAGATCCAAAAATCTTTAGAACTGTGCAAAATTGTATATAGTGTATTTTTTCATTTCATTCGTGTGTCTTTCTGTCAAAAATAAGTATTCAGCCGTTGTTGGCATGGACACAAGGACCAATTAACTCCGTCTGGATTCACAATTATTTAGTACAGCGTACAGATGTTGGTCGCAGCGCGCTGCCTGCTTGTACGCACGCTACAACATGGTTTATTAGAACTTTAAAATGAAAGGGTTTAATTTGAAAAGCAAATGTGCTGAATTAATCGTCAATGTTCTATGGCAATGATAGCATTGAAAGCTCTTGAACGCAGTTTAAAAGTTCTGATCGCGTTCCGTTTTAATGGGGAAATTGGCCTGTAGTCTTTATCAGTTGTCAGTGGCAGCTGAAAGTGAAGAGGTCAACAAAGTAGTAACAGCAGCATTCATTCATGATATGACGTCACATCTTTGGATTTGAATGCCGTAGAATTATAATATCAATTAAACCTAATTAGTCGTATGCTTATAAAGCGTCGGGTTACAACTTCTTATTTTAAATTGCTGCATAGATGAGTAAAAACGTGTGTTGCGCCTATATTATTAAGTACAATCAACCGCAAGTAGATCTAACAATTTGACTTCAACACCTGCTTCATATCATAGTAACACGGACTGTTGTCTCTGTTTAAATGTGGTGAACACGTGTCGTCGATTGTATATTGCGGTTAGTGAATGAATCATGGAGAGCAGACGTTTAGGTATTTAACCTACCATGGTGTTTAACAGTCTTAATTGTCATTATTACTGTTTAAACTCGCGAGTGTTTTGTATGTTGTAACGCTTTTTTCGTTTGACGGGAATCATCGAGTTTGTAATTTCTCAGTTTCTAATTTTGATGGAAGAATGGTGCCAACAGCCTTATTTGTTTTTCGTTTATTGTTGATTAGGTACGTATAATAATTTATGTATAATCTGTCTTTATATTGTTATAGTTATGGATTATTTCTAAGGCCTACGCAGATTAAGGACTTTTGTCGCTCTTAGCAAGTAGGTATGTGGGATTCGCGTGTGCTGGTTTGTTACAGTAAGCATGCGTTTCCAAGATAATATTACTTCGAAAGAATACAACAAGATAATATCACACCTACGTTTGAGAACAGGTTAAGCAGAGGTGTACCTATAATACTTTACTTGTACGAACTACATTTGATCAATTCTGTTTGGACCATTTTCATCCTCAATGGCCAAAATTCCTTCGTCTGTGCAGGCCTCAATGTTTTATTTTTTTGCTAAGGACCAATATTGTTGTTAATTTCAAAAAATGGAGCTATAAATTTTAAGCTTACACCTTTCTTGTAGCAGAATATAAATTCAAATGCAAATCGAATCTTCTGTGACTAAAAAGAAGTAGAAGAAAGAAGACAGAAGAAAACTAACTCTTGTTCCTAAGTACTAGTGCCGCAGGAGTGTTTGTGATTACTCCTGCTGCTTCAGTGCTTATCAATGAGTATTTAGTGCTACCCATCATCAGAAGATTGAGAAGAAAATATTTGGAAGAAAAATGACCTGAAGATTTATTGTTTCGTTTTTGTTTCGTTCATGTTCTTATTGTGTCTTGTAAACGTGCTACCTTAGCGTAAGACTTGCATTAAATGCTTTTAATCAACTTGCCTTGTTAGGGGTCGTCCATTAATCACGTGATGTTTTTTTAGCATTTTTAAAAATGTCTAGACAGAAAGGTTGCAGGTTGTTTTTGACTGGCAATTTAATTGAAAAACTTGACAAAAAAATAAATACACGTGATATCTTGTAATATTTCGTGATTTTTGCCAAACCGTCTCCCCCCCCCCCCCTTTTCGATCCTCACGTGATTAATGGACGGCCCCTTAGTATGTATTGATCAAAACTTGCAACAGATTTTTTATGTAGGTACACAGCCACAAGCGTATCAAGTTACAGTATACAGAGAAACAGTATTTTAAGCCCAGAAAAGCTGTCTACCATCTTTTCTAGGCTTTAAAAAATGTGTCTCTTTCGGTTGAATTTCCTCAGAATATTATACCGTAACGGAAGTGGGATTCTACTCATCATCATCATATTCCTAGCCTTTCCCAACTATGTTAGGGTCGGCTCTACTATGATATTATAAGCAATAAGAAGCGCATCCATGTATAAATGTTATTGAGGATAGTTAATGTAGAGCGTATGCGGACTAAGTACTATTCTCTTACTTATAGTATCTGTATGTGATTTCCATTTTTTTCCACAGGTTTTTATTTTTTTTATCCATTAGGAGTTTCAGACATTTTGTGTTTTCTTCTTCTTCTACTACTTCAATGTTGTACTGTATATTAGGGCTATTTCTAGGAATCCCCGGTCCGAAATGAAACAATTCTTCTTTTTTCTTGGTTTATTTTAAAATAATTTGTCATTACTTAACCAAATTATTAACATTTTTTTTTCAATAATTATTATTGTCCCTTTCATATATCTCCATACTTCTACATGGTACTGTCACAGTACTATCGGTCACAATCAATGTTATTTTATTATGTTTGTTTTTTTGTTTGTTCAATGCATTCAGGAGGCAAATCGTTTATGTACAGTATGAATACAAAAGGACCCAATACACTTCCCTGCGGTATACCAAATCTAATATAATTCTCTTTTTGCTTGCTAACTGGATTAATTTGACATATTTCAGTAATAAGTTTTCGATCTTTAAAGTCAGACTCAAGAATACTTAATACTAATACCGTAACGCGTAAGCGTAAGCTTCAAGTTTTTTTTAGAGAATAGAATGATCTACGTGGTCAAAGGCCTGTATCATGTCACAAAATATGCCATATACAAGTATTTATATATATTTTGAATAATATACTGTTAATATATCAAACATGAAGTTTTATAAAAAAAAATAAGAGATCAAGTTATGAATCAGCGTGGAGTTTAAGATAGGTGCCTAGGTACTACTACGCTTCGCCGGAAAAAATTAGCATAAGTAATTTGTTTGTTTGTATTTGTTTGTGTGTTTTGACGGAGTTGAGACTCTCAACTCCCAACACAGGTCTCCTCTCTATAAAAACGATCAGGCTAGTAACCATCAGGCGGTGGGGGTTGGTACATTTCAAGAAGAAAATCCATTCAACAACCGCATGCACGAAACAGGTAACGTCAGTGTCGCCCAAAGAGGGGTGTGTAATATATGCTATAATAACAGATAGTATATTTTCACTTGAAATAACGTTCACATCATGTAATTTTCATATGCTATAAAAACAAATAACCTAACTTCATGTGATCTAATGTTACATGTAATATAAACTTCTTTTAATCTAATATCATTTAGTATAACGTTTATTACAAATAATTTTCAATTTGTATAATGCTGTTTTAATATAACGTTTAGTTGACCTAACTTTCATAGGACCTAATTTTCATATTTACTCATATTCAGCCAAAATTCTGTAATGAGTAAGTAATGAGTAAGTAATGCGCGCTAATGGTCACTGTTCTAACCTAACCTAACCCAGATGATTGTCCAACAATAGAGGGGATCTGGCACTCGAGAGAGTCGGGGAGGAACACGAAAGTAGCAGGCGTTTATAGTTCAATCAGTTTTTGCAAAAATATTCAAAAAAGTTGACGTTTCAAAATTACAATTAACGTTACTATAGATTTTGAATATTATACTAATTAAATACTATACTAACTTAATATTATACTAAATTAATATTAGTTGAAAAGTGCATTATAGGAAATGTTAGTTAGGCCATATAAAATTAGATGAACTGAAATTATATCATTTCATCGTTATATTAAACAAAAAGTATATTAAATGAAATTAGGTCACGTGAACGTTAGACTTTCTGTTATTATATCAAATGGCACACACCCCCCAAAGAGATACAGTCAGCCGATTTTCTTTGGCTAGTTAGTTTTTTGGTTTCGCACTCGAAGAGTAATCAACGGCACCCTATACCTGTGCTATATGTCCGTCCCCGTCCGTCCATCCGTCTGTCTGTCAGCGGGCTGTATCTCATGATTCGTAATAGGTTGACAGTTGAAATTTTCACAGAATCTGCATTTCTGTTGCCACTATAACACCATAATATAATAAAAATAAATTGAAATTAAAGGAAAACCTCTAAACCCCTTACTACCATGGTACGGAACCTTACACGTGCGAATTCGATTCGCACTTGGCCGGTTTTTTTTTAACTTACCTCAATATTTGTATTTGTACTGATTATGAAAAACACAATACTAATAATCTGAAATCCTGTTTTTATCATATAACAAGCATATAACGATAACCATTCAATAAAAAATACGACATATCTATGAGAGAGTGGAATTGTTAATTGTTCTTTTTTTTGTAAATATCCAAAAATACTATTGTTTTTCGTGAACATTGTTTTTGCATTGGATATTCAAGATCAATGCTATGTTTACCATAAAAGCTTATTTCTCTATATTGAGATAACTCTATATATTTTATTAGAATTTTCATAATGCTAGTGCTACGCCGTAGCATTATATTATTTCGTTAAATCTTTACTGACCTATGACTTGTTAGTGTGGTTTATAACTTTAAATCCAAGTTGGCTTACTAATAAATGCATGAAATCTTTCTACTATTTTAGATGTGAGAATATTTAAAAAAAATTACGCGAGCTTTTAACTTTTTAGAACTTTTAACTTTTTTCAGGGCCACCGTATCTCTTTCGAACAGTCCTGCAGCCCGGCAGGCACATCGAATATACCTTAGGTCAAAAACGGCCAAGACCCAGTCCTGTGACTTCGATCTCTTGAACCGTCAGACAAATAGGACTCTCAGTATCTCGTGGTAAGGTGTTAAGAGGTCTATCACATTTTTTCTTGTATTTGAGTGTTTTAGAGTCCAACACTCTATCTAATACCAGAAAAATGTGATATTTATTTAGAACACTCCCTAGAGGAATAATCAAGCTGTCTCGGGCACTTTTTTTTTTTAATTTTGTGGCTAAACCACAATCACACATCTAAATTCTGAGTTTTTGGTCCTACAAACGTGTCCCACGGTCTAAAAACGAAATAGAAAGTCGGGGCAAGAAATAACGTTCTTCGCCGCCCCACATCAACTAGCTGGGGATGATCACCACAGGTTCTTCTCTCAACCGGCCTGTGACTATCTTTTTGTGCTGGAGTTTGCATGCTCATCGATCGATCGATCCCTTAATCGATTGGTGTCCCAGGTTGGACGCTGCAGATGTAATCTGGCCAAAACCTATCCCAAACACAATGCTAGTAGTGTGAGCCCTTTTCTTTCCTGCCCATCGTGCAAAACCACCTGCATATTTCAGGATTTAACCGCAGACAATGTTGGAGCTGTACAGGTAGCTATATAAGGTCCCATTAAAATGGACGCATTAAAATTAGATAAAGAGCACAAGAAAAATAAATTATCTAACGAAAATACACTAAAAATGTTGGTTACTCAATGCACAAACACATCCATGTCTTTGTTATCTCAGTGTTTTTTTTTGCTTCGATATATTTGGTTAGACGAATTGAACGTTGTGTGTGTGTCCATCTATTTATACTGGTCTGTCTGACAAGAGTTTAATCGACACGTAAAAAAGACGATTGAGCAAATGAAATCTGCTCAGTGGTGTCAATGAGTCTTACGGCATAGCATGATCAGCCTACGGTCCTTCTGATGACACACAGGTCTCCTCTGTGTGTGTAGAAGTGGGCTGTTCTTGCACTATGCTGGCCTAGTGTGGACCTCACGTCCTTGAAGTTTTTAGTTCTAGGACATTGCTCACGATGCTTCACCGTATTATGAACAATCACGGCGATGGCATTAATCACACAAAGTAATGCGCCTATCTGGGCAAACAAAATGCAATTTTTACGTCGAGGTCATTTCACTGAGTCCTATCAGTTGTGCTGTTGGCTGATTCTACTCTACAAGAATAACAAGGAGATAGTTCGTGGTAAAATAATTACAGTAGCACGAGGCAGTCGTAGGATATTCTACGCATGTCAGTGTTGGGCTGTGGATGGGTGACCCATCCCCTTTACTTATCAGGAGACAGGTGACTAAAGTGACTTTCAGTTTTTAATGGGACGTCGTTTGTGAAGAGGCTGTCCAATCCAAAACATAAAATCCTAACTTAACGATACAGTTCAGTTTTGGAATAACATTATTTTTGGACGACCCGAATGGCGTAGTGGTAGTGAGGCTGCCTTACGTTCTTAGTGTCCTGGGTTCGAATCTCGGTAGGAGCAAATGTTTGTGTGATGAGCATGGTCATTTGTTTCCGAGTCATGGATGTTTGTATGTTTAATAAGTATGTATTTACAAACAAAAAAGTATATATGTAGTATATCAACTATCTGGTGTCGACGACACAAGCCTTGTTTAGTGTGGCACTAGATGGCGCTGTGTGTTAATGTCCAGCGATATTTATTTATTTATTTTGGGCTTTGCCGCAGTCGAGTAAAAATGGCGATACGGTAACTAAGCAAAGTGTGGTGTATCAGTATAACTTGCACCCCGATTGAGTAACACACTTTTCTACTACAATCCAAAGGATAATAAAAACATGCAGGCAGTCTTTGAGGACTGCCGATAGAAGTGAAGTTCGTAGCACTCGTAGCAGATCCGCTACGGCGTAGCCGGCTACGAGTGCTACGAAAAGCGTACATGACGGTCACGTGAGTTCCATGACTTTTGTTAAAAAGTGCTCAACGCGCCTAAAGAAGTTATCAATTCAAAAAGTCGCAATGTTCGAAAATTGCCCGCTCGAGAACATAAAAACCCAGCCTAGTTCGAGTAGGACTTGCCCACAAAGGGTTCCGTGGCACCAAACGATATTTTTAATGCTCATTCATTGGTACCTTTCATAGAAGTGGAAAATGTCCCATTTCTCAAAATCTGAATATCAAATCATTTATACTTAATATTCAAACCAATTTTCGTTGAAAGTTCTTTTTACGTTGTCTACTCTGCTGTTACTTTATGGATTATGATTAGGGGGAAGCCGGCTGTCAATATTCCTGCTAACAATTTTTAATTTTTAATTCTTTTTAATTTTATTCATTTTTAATTTATTTCATTTAAGTCCAACTTTAATTAGTATATTCGATTTATTTCAATTTCTTTTTATTTATTTCCATTTTAATTTTATATTTTCACTCATTGATTCTGTTGTTAGTATGAAATTTGTACCTATATTTGTATTTTTTGATTTTTTTTTGAATTGTGTCCTTTGTATTGAATGAAACCAAAATATATTAAATTGAACAAATTAAAAAGGATTATAGTTTATAAAAACATTTGATTTGCACTCAAAAAATATTATTATTTATAATTTATCGTCTTGCCTGAAATAAATGAATTTTATTTATTTTATTATTTTAATACTACGTAGAAAAACGACGACGCTGGCGCGCGGGCAGCCTTCCCGCAACTTACAAACGCGCGGGGCCCCGCGAGTGCCTCGACGGTGCACTTTTGTATGGTACCGCGCGGGCGTCCACCTAGCCTTTTCCCAACTAAGTTGGGGTCGGCCTCCAGTCTAACTGAAATATCTAATCAACCATTGACTGAAAAAGTATATTAGTAACTCCTTATTAATTATCGACTTATTTATACCTGAAACTGTGCGGGGTGTCTTTTGACAGCTCTTAAGAGCTGTCAATAGACACCCCGCACAATTTTAGGTATGAATCGATTTTTTTTGTGTTTTTCTGTGACGTATGGAAGGTCAACCCAATTTTTTTTAAAGACATGATTTCATCTCATGTGTAGCGGTTTATAGATGACACTTGCTATCTAAATTTCAACTGTGTGGCGTCAACAGTTTCGGAGTAAAATGGCTGTGACATAAGGACGCACAGACGAGGAACGGACAGTACGAATCTATAATGGTTCCGTGTTTTGCCAATTGGCAACGGAACCATAATGGGAAAACGGGTCTAATGCGTTGGACCAAGCACAGTGAAAGGTGTCATAGTTGGGATCGATATTACGCATGTACATTAGTGATTTTATCGGCCACTTAAACAAGTTTAATTTTAGCTACTGAGCCAAAGTTGGCTGGGGCATGCACCCAGCATGCTTCGAGTGGTGTCCCGCGCACGCCAAGTGGTGCTACGCCGTAGCGGATCTGAAGGCCTACTCCCTAACGTTTCGTCCGAATATTCTGATCGATCCGCCTCTCTCACTCGCACTCATCTGCAGACGTGCGCGAGAGAGACGGATAGATCCGAATATAAGGACGAAGCGTTAGGGAGTAGGGCCTCAGCTACGAGTGCTACGAAGCGTTAGGTGATACATGTGTATGTGAGTGTATTATTAGGTGCATCTTAAGCTAACCTTTCGAGGGTATAAAAAGATCCTTTAAATAAGATAAGATAAAAGGCTCAAAGGCTCTTGTTTTGTTCTGTACTATAACTGGGAACCTTGTAGTTTTACGGAGTTATTGGAGATCAAAGTTCAAGGCTTATCGCAATGAAATACAGATTTTTAATGTTATTTTAGGTATTTCAAATACCTGCATGACTGCTGTACTATTCAATGCATTTATCCGCACAATGGTTATCAGTGCGTTACATTGAGTCCTAGGTTGGAAAAGTAAACTTTCTGCCAGTGACTGTCCGGGCAAACGGTGAGAGGCCCGGAAAGGTCAGGTACCGAAGTAGAAAAGGCCTTGGCCTCCGTGCAGGAACATTTGCTGTAGGAACCAAAGCAAAAAGATCCTCAGTCTACCCCTCCTACAATCCCGTCGGAAACAGAAGAAAACGATTGCTTGGACTGACCGATGATCAGTTAAAATACACCAGATAGAGACAGATCAGATCTCAACTCATCGACCACCCCTCTGCATGCGCATTAAGTCAAACAGCGAACATCACATAGTAGTAACAAGAAAATATACAACAAGACACACATGCATCAAAAAAACTGTACAAATCAGTTTTATTTGAGTACTTACTTCTTTTCCGGAAATATCTTTGTTTTATAGTTATACATTTGCTATAAAAACTTTTTTGCAAAAAATATAACCGACTTCACACAAAAAAGTGAAAAATAACTTTAGCTTCAGAAGTCGGTGACCTTTGTTTGATTGATTTAGTTTTTTTGTCACCGACTTCTGAAGCTAAAGTTATTTTTCACTTTTTTGTGTGAAGTCGGTTATATTTTTTGCAAAAAAGTTTTTATTTTTCACTTTTTAGTGGTTCACATGTGCTTACCCTTTCACAGCGTATCGGTGTGATTTTTTGTTATGAACTGGTGTAAACAATAGACAGACGTGAGTCTTCAGCAATCCCAGTACATTTGCTATCACTTATTAAGGAGTTCAGTTGCCTATCTTCCGCAGTCACCAGATCTTTATCAAATCGAAATGGGATCACTCCGAGAAAGTACTCTGCCTAAAACTACCCAAACCGCTTCTGGTGTGCCTATAAAGTTAAGGAGTTACCTCTATTTCTCCGGGATCCCATTGAATGGAACTTTACACGTCCAACTGTCGAAATCTGGGTGTATTGTATACTTCTGCGTACTCCCTCAGAGCATACAGGTGTGATGTTACGTCATGATGTTGTATAAACAATAAACAACCAAGCGATTGCAGCAATTACTGCAGCTTTGCCGTGTATTTTTGAAGAGTTCCATTTATATCTGCGAAGATCAGCGTAAGACTTTCAAATAAAAGAAGAATCATCAAAATCGATTCAGCCAGTCGAAAGTTCTGAGGTAACAAACATTGTCGAAATCTGGGTATATTGTACACATCTGCGTACACCCTCAGAGCATACAGGCGTGATGTTACGTCATGATGTAGTATAAATAATGAGCCTACAAGCGGATGCAGCAATCATTGCAGATTTGCCGTCTATTTTTGAAGGGTTCCATTGTATATCTCCGAAGATCAGCATCAGATCTTCAAAAAATTAAAATGGGACCCAACGGGAAGCACTAGCTTTCAAATAAAAAAATAATCATCAAAATCGGTTCACCCAGTCGAAAGTTCTGAGGTAACAAACACAAAAAAAAAAAAAAAAAAAAAACAGACGAATTGAGAACCTCCTCTTTTTAGAAGTCGGTTGAAAAGTGATCAATCTGGAATAATTCACATCACAAAAAAGGTCGATTTCTCCAAAACAACCCAGTTTGGACCCCAAGTTTCGGAATCAAAATTGTTGCAAATTAGGTCTATTATCACCCAATTTGAGGAATGCACCCAATCACCAATCATCTTGTTGTGTAAATAAATATAAAATGGGAAAACTCAATAACTCGGAATATTCTAACTCCTCAATCCAGACGGTCTCTAAGACATATTTGTTCACAACATTTGATCTTTATCAACTACGCTATCGGCTAGTCACAAATAAACAGGTTACTGTATATTTGTAAAAACAACCAGTTTATTACTGGCTCCAGCAAAAGCTTTATCATGATGAATCTGCGGTTATGATTTCCGAAATACGTCACCCTTTACATCACAACATCTTAGTACCACTAAGGCTAACTTAACAGTCGTAACAGTTTTTTAAAGTGAGTAAGTTTCACTTCCAACCCATTTGTTCCAATTGCCAAATACCTCCCACCTGGACATGAGTTGCCATGGCTGACCTGAAAGTCTTTAAATAAACTCCGGACACCGGTTAGCCGAAGCAAGGAAAACCTGTTCAAGTGAAGATTCCGAGATGACTCTGGCCTTGAGCTTAAATATGGCATTGTTCCACAAACAACGGAACGCTTGATAACACATCCTGGCAGTACTGTTGCTTGCACATTACAGAAGCTGATAGACGCTACTGAAAGTGTCAAGTTAATCGCTAAATTTTGGGCTGAATCAACTTGGATACTCATCGACACACTAAGAAGAGTCCGA
The DNA here is from genome assembly GCA_950022955.1 of Xestia ashworthii. NCBI lineage: Eukaryota > Metazoa > Arthropoda > Insecta > Lepidoptera > Noctuidae > Xestia > Xestia ashworthii. The sequence goes on along the minus strand of OX465570.1, from coordinate 9,906,239 downwards.
TCACTTACTCGTAAATCTCATTTATGCAGTTTTGGACTTAACTCACATGAGCTAACGCAAAAATAACCCGGTATATAAACTGATCTAACTCAGTCCAGGCTGAGTTTTGGGCCATACAAGATCCCTTATGTCTGTATTTTCTCTTACATGAATATTGTTTTGTTATTGGCCTCGATAAAACTTTTTTACAAAAAATAAAACCGACTTCAGAGAAAACAAAAACGTGAAAAATTACTTTAGCTTCAGAAGTCGGTGACCATTGTTTGATTGATTTAGTTTTTTTGTAACCGACTTCTGAACCTAAAGTTATTTTTCACTTTTTAGGGTTCCGTTGCCAAATGGCAAAAAACGGAACCCTTATAGATTCGTCATGTCTGTCTGTGTGTCTATCTGTCCGTCCGTATGTCACAGCCACTTTTTTCCGAAACTATAAGAACTATGCTGTTGAAACTTGGTAAGTAGATGCATTCTGTGAACCGCTTTAAGATTTTCACACAAAAATAGAAAAAAAACAAAAAAATTAGGGGGTTCTCTATATATGTATAGAACTGCAACTCAAAATTTTTTTTTTCATCAACCCCATACGTATGGGGTATCTATGGATAGGTCTTCAAAAATGATATTGAGGTTTCTAATATATTTTTTTTCTAAACTGAATAGTTTGCGCGAGAGACACTTCCAAAGTGATAAAACTCACTAAACGCAGTTGGCCACTTTTTTGTTTTTTCTGAAGTCGGTTTTATTTTTTGTAAAAACTTTTTTATTTTTCACTTTTTAGTGGTTCACACCCTTCACAGCGTACCGGCGTGATTTTCTGTGATGAACTGGTGTAAAAAATAAACAGATATGAGATTTCAGCAATCCCAGTACATTTGCTATCATTTATTGAGGAGTTCCGTTGCCTATCTCCGAAGTTCTTCATCAGATCTTCATCAAATTGAAATCGGATCACATTGAAAAAGCACACATCCTAAAACTACCCAAATCGCTTCTGCTGTGGCTATAAAATGTGAAGAGTTCTCACTATTTCTCCAGGATTCCATAATCATATCCTGACTTGATGATTATGGGACAACATGGGAAGCAATTTAAAAAACGAACAATTTAAAAAAAAAACAGAATCGGACCAGCCATCTTCGAGTAAGCGGGAAACATAGAATTGGGAACCACCTTATTTTTGAAGTCGGTTAATAACGACGGTAGATGACTCAAATATCCGGATAGCCTATAAAAGATTCAGCCGAGTATCGTTAATTTGCTTTTAAGAATTTAAGAGTTCCGTTCCTTTGTCATGGATCCGAGTATCGTTAATTTGCTTTTAAGAATTTAAGAGTTCCGTTCCTTTGTCATGGATCCGATAATCAGAAGTAATCAGAACCTAACCAAATTCTCATCAAAGTACCCTTCAAGTACATCCTTTCCAATAAAATAAAAAAAACAATACATGACACGGTAATAGGGCTTATCCCCAATAATTGGAACTTAACACAACTAACTGTCGAAATATGGGTGTATTATACATTTCTGATTACCCCTTAGAGCATACAGGCGTAATGTTACGTCATGATGTTGTATAAACAATAAACAACCAAGCAATTGCAGCAATCACTGCAGCTTTGCCGTGTATTTTTGAAGAGTTCCATATTTATCTCAGCGTCGGATCTTAACCAAATGGGACCACACGGGAAGCACCAGCTTTCAAATAAAAAAATAACCATCAAAATCGGTTCACGCAGTCGAAAGTTCTGAGGTAACAAACACAGTCGAAATCTGGGTGTATTGTAAACATCTGCGTACCCCCTTTTTTTTCCGTTGGGAAATCATCAAATGACTTCTCCCACTCTAGGCGGAGCGGGAGCGTGTCAGACTTTTACTGACTAAAACCCATCCATGTTCCGTCCTCGCCCTTTATGTTCCAGGGCCGCGGTATCTCTTTCGAACAGGCCCGCTACCCCGGCAGGCTTCGGCCCTTGCGGGCCTCTCCCCTTATGGGTACGTATCACAATCCCGAATTTTAAAAGACCGAATTTTAAAATACCGTTGGACGAAATCCCGAAAATTGAAACGCTGAATGGTTGTTTGACCGAAAGTTTAAAATCCCGAAAGTACATAAGCCCGAAAGTTTAAAATCCCGAAGTTTATAAACCTTAAGTTTAAAACCCCGAAGTTTAAAATCCCGTAGTTCAAATACTCGAAAGTTCATTTGCCCGACAGTTTAAAATCCCGAAGTTCGAAATCCCGAAAGTTCATTTGCTCGAAATTTAAAATACCGTAGTTCAAAATCCCGAAATTGTCACCGTTTCCGAGAGAACCGATTTTTTGGAAACCTAACCTCAAAACACTTAAAAGATGCCTAGCAAGCAGCACGCATGCAGCAAGCATGCAACAAGCAAGCAGCAAGCATGCAGTATGCAAGCATGCAGCAGGCATGGTTTCTGTCATGGCTCCGGCGCTGCGGGGCTCCGGCGCGGCGGTCACACGCGAGCTTATCGTCGCAGAGGGTTTTAACACTCACCACCGCAGCTTCCGTTCAGATTAGATTACACTCTAGGGGTAGGGCAGACAAGACTACGTGGGTTCGGATTTACAGCGATTCGTTTCTGTCACTATACTCGTAACATTACTCGTACTTTTGGCAAATGTTTTAGGACAAACAATTTATAAATAAACTTTCGGAATAATACACATTATAGTTGTAGTGTTGCAGTGCCATCAATGAGTAATCGCGGGAACTACGTCGCCGCTCTTTGGGATTTCATCCATCGGTATTTCGTCCATTCGGGATTTCGTCCATTTGGGATTTCGTCCATTCGGGATTTCATCCATCGGTATTTCATCCATCGGTATTTCGTCCATTCGGGATTTCGTCCATTCGGGATTTCGTCCATTAGGGATTTTGTCCTTTCGGGCATTTGAACATCGGTATTTTGTGTTTCGATGTTACGACTATCGGCATTTAAAACTTTCGGTATTTTGAATTTCGATGGTTTGGACGTCGGTATTTCAATCATAGGTATTATGAACTTTCGGGATTTTGACGCGTACCCAGTATAAACAATAACCATACAAGCCGATGGCAGCAATCACAGCAGATTTGCCGTCGTTTTTGAAGAGTTCCATTGTATATCTCCGAAGATCAGAATCAGGGGGGTAACCATGACGTCTTAAAGCAAGATTGTTTTAATCTTATTCCAGAGTGGGAAAGAGACGGAGCTATAGAGAACTTCTAGCGCCATCTCTTTCTCACTCTGGAATAAGATTAAAACAATCTTGCTTTAAGACGTCATGGTACGCCACCTGATCTTCAGTAAATTAAAATGGGACCACACGGGAAGGACCAGCTTTCAAATAAAAAAGAATCATCAAAATCGGTTCACCCAGTCGAAAGTTCTGAGGTAACAAAAAAAAAAACAGTCGATTTGAGAACCTCCTCGTTTTGTAAGTCGGTTGGAAAATAAAACGGCACAAATATTGTTACACATGTTTAGAAGTCCACATCGACTATCACAAATACTAGCTGTTGCCCGCGACTTCGTCTGTGTGGTAGCCAACAACATACACCTTAATGTATACAACCAATCATCCAAGATCATGGCTGACTGTTTGATTCACTGACTAATCGATCAAAGCACAGCTGCAGCTAGGTCTAAAAGCATTAAATTTTGCACAAACGTAAAGTGTTTATTACAATATTTCTTTATGAACACAACACTCTTAACCATATAGAATAATCAGACCGCGAAGTCAGCTCACACGAGAAGAAGCAATGTAAAACTGCCCATGTAAAAACAGTCCTGCCGCAAGTCAATTTCCGCGAATTTCAGAATTTGGCCTTGTGACTTATTTATTGTCATGGCAAAGCAAACCGAAACGCAGCGAGAGCTTAGGATATGGGAGACCTGCTGGATCAATGGTATTCAAAAACTCAACTGGATAGTGAACTGCTTCGTTTTAAGAATGTTAAATTTTGTTCAATAAATAGAATCACGACAATTAAAATTTCTTAAAATGGACTTTGTGGTAATGGTTACAAAGACCAATTTAAGAATTTAATTTTTTTTACCTGATTCATTTACGATTCTGCTAAAGCGGCCATTTTAGACCCCCAGGATGACACTCAGCTTCAAGGCAGAGAGCGCTGTCCAACCTCTTTCTAATAACGTAGTGGCTGAGAATAAATGAATGAAATGGGTTTTGTTCAGTCGTTACCCGTGGTCCCGGTGGGCCAACCCATTACCGGGTCCATCGGTACTTAATTTTAATTACCCGTGTGTGCCGGACGGGCGTGATCGCTAGACTCGGGGGTGTATGTGTGCCTGTTTGGTCCTACGATAATATTGGTACTATACACGCATACTCTTCGAACCTAGACGGCGCTGACGTCCTACACCTGTAGGTTGTAGATACCTCAGTCGTTTACTAACAGGGAAAGGGGTTACTGGGAATAAGAACACTGATAAACTTTCATAACTTTTCAGGAAGCGATTGGCATGAATTTCGCGCACTACTTTTTACTGCTTGATTTACTCACTTTATAATATAATATTTGCCGTACTGATGACTACAATTTTGGTACAATCTGATTTTACTAACGTACTACGGAACTTGACTGTAACGAGAGCCGCGAATCGCTTCCTGTTTTTTAGGATATTTTATTATGTAATTTCACTTTGATATTTACATTTTTCCTGTTTTATTACAATTCTGAACTTATATCTAATTATATTTTAATCGTAACATAGTTTGTACATAGTGTTATCTATATACTAACACGAAAAATAGGTAGTTCTTTATTGAAATTAAAGAAATATAGCTAAATGAGTACAAAACTTTTCAAAACTTGGTTGGTTGAAGGATCTTTCAGGATAATTTACACGAAAACCGGTGCTGTTACTGTAAGTATATAGAGTGCCATATACAAGGAGGTTGTATGGCCTATCGAGATCTACTATTTACTTTTATGCGTTTACATTATCCAGCCTGTAATGATCCTTCAACTGTCGGTATGTTAGACCAAATTTACATGCTATGAACACAGATTAGCGCGTTAGACCGTCATATCCTCGACAAGTGGCTTTCCTGAAGGGCTACGTTCATGCTAAAAAACTATATCCAGGCCTAGATCGCAATCTAGGCTACCTGGATCTCATTAAAATACTAAATTAATCAAATACAATGCCACTTTCGAGCCGATATGAGTGTAACGCTTACTGTTCGGTTTATTTACTAAATCTAATCACTGACGCGCTTGTTTATTCGTCACTGTTATTGCCCATGTATCACTGACTCTACACTATTGATTCAAAGACACTATTTACACTTGTTTTGGTGACGTTCGTCGCGAACATATCTCCCGCCGTGCAGTGTAGTGACGACTCGCTGTACGTCGGCGCGGCACTGCACCATGCCGGCGAGCGACGAACATAGTCGTCGGGGCCCGCCGTCACGATGCCCACCGCCTCGACGTCTCGATGTCAGGATCATTTCGGTAGGGGCACGAGTTTCTTCACCGGACGCTTCAGGGTACCGCCGGAAGTGCGTACCTCAGCAGTCCGGACTTCTCCGTCGCCCCCAGGGAAGACGGCTATTATGCGGCCTCGTGGCCACGTGTTTCGTGGCAGCTGACCGTCCGCTATGAGGACGGGGTCGTCGACCTGTAGACTGGGGCCGCGGCTGTGCGGCTCCCGCCGGTACTGAAGCTCCGGCAGGTACTCTCGTACCCAACGACGCCAGAACATGTCGGCGAGTATCTGCGAGCGCCGCCACATCTTTTTGCTGTTGATGTCTTGTTCGGTGAATGTGCCAGGTATTGGCAACCTTGCTGACCCGCCGAGAAGGAAGTGATTCGGCGTGATGGCTTCGTCGTCGTCGCTGTCTACGGAGACGTGCGTGAGTGGCCTACTGTTGACTGTGTACTCCGCCTCACACAGTAGAGTGGACAATACCTCTTCGTGCGGATGTCTCTCGTGGAGGACGGTGTACAGGGCGGACTTCACGCATCGTACGAGGCGCTCCCAGGCGCCCCCCATGAAGGGCGCTGATGGCGTGATGAAGCGCCACACGATGCCTCTACGACTGGCCTCCCTTTGGAAGGCGTCTCGGAGCTCCTTGTCGGCGCCGTGCATGTTGGTGCCGTTGTCGGAGTGTATCTCGGTGGGGCAGCCTCGGCGAGCGGCGAATCGGCGCAACGCTAGTATAGCGGAGTCTGCGCTGAGGCTGGCGGCGATCTCGAGGTGGACGGCTCTGGTGGTGAGACACGTGAATAGTGCTACGTACCTCTTGTGATGCTGTCGACCGACTGTTACTGAGAGCGGGCCGAAGTAATCGAGCCCGGTGTAGGTGAACGGCCGCTGATGATGTGCTAGGCGCGTTCTCGGGTGGTCGCCGGTCGCAGGCACGGAAGGTTGTGCCTTGCGAATACGACACTGCAGACATTGTGCCAGCACTTTCTTCGTAGTTGGCCGCATCCTGATGACCCAATAGTGTTGGCGCACTTCGTTGATGGTAAGTTCGGTACCGCTGTGCTGTAAACTTCGGTGCGTCCAGTCTACATACAGTTGGGTGATGCGATGGTCGCCGTGAAGGATAGGTGGTTGCTTCGTATCGTCAGCTATTTCGCTGATGGCGGCTATACGGCTTTTCAACCGTATGACGTTGTCGATGATTTCCACTCGAAGCGGCTTGAGTCGACTATCCTTTCCTATAGTTCTGTGTTGTTGCAGATCTGTTATTTCTTGAGAGAACGACTGTTGCTGTGAGACTTGTACGAGTAATTTCTCTGCTTTCTGAAGAAATTCTGCTTCTATTATTTGTTTCTCGTGTCGAGTGCCTGATGTCTTCGCCATTATCTTGGGAAGAGGTTCGGTCGCCTTCTTCTGTTGTTGTCTCCAGTCAGGATCCTTTTCTGTGTTTTTTCTAGTTCTCTTGTAGAACGTTTTCTCTGTTTTGTTCTGACACAGATGTATGAAGCGAAGGACGCTTGCTGTAGCTCGGAGTAGTCGCTCCCATTTTGAGAATCGGGATGGATCTGGAATAGCTTCTATCAGGGAATAACTGTTGACCTTGTCCTCGGTGACTGTGAGAGTTCTTTCCTCCCCTGTTTCTGTATCCACCGGGGGTTTTTCTGTTGGCCATAATGACGGATCGTCGAATAAGAAGGTAGGGCCACGGTACCACTCATGATCCTTGTCAAAGTGGTGTGGAACGTCGCGAGTGGCGCTGTCAGCTACGTTTAGTTTCGTGGGTATCCATCGCCAGTCTTCGACCTTGCTGTTTTCTTCTATGGCCGCTATGCGATGGGCAACGAACGGCTTGTACGCTCGAGATCCTCGTCGAATCCAAGTGAGGACGGTTTTGCTGTCTGTCCAGTATGTCACCGCAGCGGGTTTGATGCCGTGTTCTTCGATGACAGCTGCGGCTAGGCGGGTTCCCATTACCGCGGCCTGAAGCTCGAGGCGCGGTATTGATTGGAGTTTGAGTGGTGCCACTTTCGCCTTTGCCATGACGAGAGTGACATGACATTTTCCGTCAGCTGTTGTTGACCGCCAGTATACCGCTGCTGCGTATGCCATCTCGCTTGCGTCGGTGAAGACATGGACTTGTTTTTCGGTAGCTTCGCTGTACCCAGGATAGCACCTTGGTAGGTCGACGTCCTTCAAATGTCGCAGATGTTGTATCCATCTTCTCCACTGGGCGGACAGGTCTGGTTCGAGAGCCTGGTCCCAGTTGGTTCCTCGTCTCCAAGCTTCCTGTAGGATCTGTTTGGCTCGAATAGTTACCGGCGAGGCGAGACCAAGTGGGTCGTACAATGACATGACGATTTTCAGCGCTTCCCTTTTCGTCGGTGTTTCCTTCTCGAGGATGTCGCTTGGAAGCCGTGCGAGTGTCAAATTGAAGCCTAGCGTGTCCTCAGTCGGTTTCCAAATCAGACCGAGTATCTTCTCTGTGGCGTTAGTTTTCCCGATGTTGACTACTTCAGTCCTGTCCTGTGTCGGGTCTATGTTGTCGAGGACTTCTGTGCTGTTTGAAACCCATTTTTTGAGTTCAAACTTCGCCTGTAGGTGTATGTCCTTGACTGCTGTTGCCACACGCGTTGCTTCTTCAATTGTTCTATAACTGTCGAGGTAGTCATCCATGTAATGACTCTGTATGATGGCTTCTACTGCTTCCGGTTGGATGTCGCTGTACCGCTTTGCGTTCCAGTTTTTTGCGTAGATGGCCGTGCACGGCGAGCTTGCCGCGCCGAATATTATGGATGTCATGCGATATTCTTCAGGAGCTCCCTGTCTTCTGTCGTCCCTCCACAGGTAGCGAAGGGCATCTCGATCTTGTTTACGCACCTTCACCTGCATGAACATCTCCGCTATGTCGCCGGCGACCGCTATAGGGTGTCGACGGAATCTCATCATGACGCCGGGCAGTGACTGTAGTAGGTCTGGACCCGTGAGTAGGAAGTCGTTCAATGACATTCCTCTCGATTTGGCTGCGGCGTCGTGAACTATCCGGAATTTCTCCGGTTTCATGGGGTTGTACACCTCGAAATGGGGCAGGTACCACGTCCTACCAGCTGTGGTTGCTTTGGGCGCTTTTTCAGCGTATCCCTTGCTGATGTACAATTCCATCTGTTCTGTATATCTGTCGCGAAGAGTGGGATTGTTGTCGAGCTTCTTTTCTGTTGAGACGAGCCTCTTGAGCGCTGTCCCGTAGCTGTCGGGCATTTCGATGCTTTCATTTTTCCAAAGCAGGGCCGTTTCTATGTGTCCGTCTTCTGTTTGTTTGGTGTGACGGTCTAATATGTCTTCTGCCTTCTTCTCAGGATCGGAATCAGGACGGCGTGGGTTGATGACCAGAGATTCGAGCGCGAAGAATTCACGCAGCTGTTCGTTGAGATCTTGATCATTTTCTGTGAGCCTGTTGACGTAGTGTACCTGGTGACCCAGAGTTCTTGTGTGCGCACCGTGAAGAGTCCAGCCCATCGCGGTGAGTGAGGCAACGGGTTGGTTCTTGGGGCCTTTGCGGACCTCGGTGGCCAGCAATAGGTGCCAGTTGTCCTGACCTATTAATATCTTCGGCGCGCCGGTGTTGTAGATCAGCTGTGTTCTGAGGTCATCCAGATGTTTACACTGGACTACGTCTTCTTCGCGTATCGATTGCGCTGCGAGGTTGAGCTTCGGAATGGTGCGCGCTCTGAATGGCATCTTGTCCTTCGTCTGGCTGGAGAGGGTGACTGACACTCTTCTTGACTTGGGAGTGTCTATCATCGTGTTCCCGATCGCGCCTATCGTCAGGGGTTCAACGCGGCCTTCCGCTCCGACTTGCTGCGCTAGCTCTTCGTCAATCAGCGATACTGTTGACCCATCGTCGAGGAGAGCATACGTGGAAGCTTCTCCCGCCGGTCCTACGACTCGTATTGGTATTATTTTGAGGTAGGCTTGGCTCGCTGTTGTTCTGGAGCTGGCGACTGTTTCTTTGGCCACCTCTTGCTTTGGCGGCTGGTCGACCGCTTCTTCGGACTTCTTTGTGAAGTGCAGCAGTCGATGGTGCGTGGCTTTGCACCCCCTTGTTTCGCATCTCTTTGGTCGACACCTATGACCGCTTCGACGGTATCGCAGGCAACGGAAGCATAGGCTGAACTTCTTCGCGAGTTCCCATCTTCTCTCGTTGGAGGCCTCTCTGAATTTGTTACAGTCAGACTCGTGATGGCTCTCCTTTTCACAGATTCGACATTTCGAAGTCGACTTATCTGTCGCTGTATGCGTTCTTTGCAAACTCCGTTTGCCTGTTGCATTTTCGGATGAGTGTATGTTCTCAGGAGGAGCGAAGGCGCTGCAGAAGCGCGCTTGTTCTGTTATAAATTCGCTGAAGAGCGACAGGTCCGGCAGTGATTGGTACTTTTCTGTATAAGTCCTGTACCACTGTACACGCAGGGAGTTCGGCAGCTTTTCCGTGAGGGATCGCATCAGCTCGGCGTTGATGAGGTAGTGCTCCTTTTTCAATGCTCGTAGAGTCACTACTCCGCTTCTGACACGACTTGCGAACGTGCAGATATCTTTAGGTGCTTCGCTGCAACGCGGCAATCCTCTTAGCCGATCTGTTTCGGCTTGGGCTATCGAGTCTGGACGGCCGAACTGTAACTCGAGTTCCCGCATGATGTCATCTGGCCTGGCGTGACCGATGAGTTCTGAGCTCACTGTCTCCAATGCTCTTCCTTGAAGGCTCCTTCTGAGTCTCGCTGTATTCTCGACGTCATTGAAGTACGTCCGAGTTGTTTCGTAAATGGCGCGGAACGAAAGCCATTCCGTATGTGACCCACTGAAATTTGGTAGGGTCATGATGACCTTCGACGCCGAGGGTTGGTTCGCTGTCCCTGTTTCTATTTTCCTGTCGGCGAGCGACGCTATAGCGGATGTCAATTCCGTTATGAATGGACGTAATGAATCCTCCCCCCTGCACTGTTCGGGCTTCTGTGTTGGTACTGTTTCTCTTGGCACATTTTTCACTGTAGGATGTAACGATGGTGCCCTTTCCCGGTTTCCTATTTCTTTACTGTTGATGTCCGCAGGGGGGGGTGTGTGTTGTCTATCTGTATTCCCCTCGGCGGCGTCATCTTCTGGAAGCGGCGCTTCTTCGGGCGCTTCTTCCAACCAGGAACGCACGTACTCATCGTTTGAGTTTCTGTCATCCATATATTCAGCTTCAGAGTTGTCTTCTTCGGCCCTCTGAAGTGCTATTTGTGCAAGCTCCAACCTAATTTTTAATAAAGCCTCACGTGCTTGTGAAACTTTACTGTTAGATCGCGTCGTCTTGTGCGACGGCGATCTGCTATGTTCGATACGGGCGTCACCCCGGGTAGTCATCGGTACGGCATCAGTAATTTGTTGAGTAATCCTCGTTCTGTCTGAAGGCTTAGCTGAAGATCTAACTGAAGGCTTACACGTAGAAGGCTTTCTCGTCGTATTTGAAGGCTTAATAGTTTTATCTGAATTACCTTCTGACCTGGTTCGTTTAGTAGCAGATGGTGAGTCGGCTGCGTCTTCACCCCCCCGCGTAGCAGAGGGGCGGTTGGCCAGCTGTTCCAACCCCTCGGTAGAGGACGGTGAACGGGGTGGCAGCTGGTGATGGATGGCTGTGTCCTGACGCGTCTCGACCGCCTGTGTTTCCGCGGGAGATCTGCCTTGCGATCTTGTTCGCATCTTGATTTATTTATAAACCGCACTGTATTATTCGAACCGATCTACTGTTTATTTTTCACTGTTAACGTAAGTCTTCAGCGTGTAAACTTCACTGTTACTTCACTATAAGTTTTATCCATGTAAATAAGTAGTTATTTGCTTTAAAACGCGTTTTATTTCTCAGTTATGCACTTGTTATACGCTTCACTATGTATTTTTACTATATACTGTTGTTATATACTTCCCTATTTACTTTCACTTATGTACTTTTGTTATATACTTTCACTTATGTACTGTTGTTATATACTTTCACTTATGTACTGTTGTTATATACTTTCACTTATGTACTGTTGTTATATACTTTCACTTATGTACTGTTGTTATATACTTTCACTTATGTACTGTTGTTATATACTTTCCTATGTACTATTGTTATATACTTTCACTTATGTACTGTTGTTATATACTTTCACTTATGTACTGTTGTTATATACTTCCCTATGTACTATTGTTATATACTTTCACTATTTACTGTCACTGATGTACTGTTTACATAAGTTATCGGTATATAACTTTGAGGTACTGTTCACATAGGTTTAACTCGACGCACTGTTTATTTGAGTTAACGTATATAACTGAGGTATATAACGTTGACGCACTGTTCACATAAGTTACCTGGACGCACTGTTTATTTAACGTATATAACTGAGGTATATAACGTTGACGCACTGTTCACATAAGTTACCTGGACGCACTATTTATTTAAGCTTACGTATATAACTGAGGTATATAACGTTGACGCACTGTTCACATAAGTTACCTGGACCGGTACAACCAGAAACTACACTATCACTGACGAACTGAGGATATCCGGCTCTGAAGGACCAAAAAATGTGCCGGACGGGCGTGATCGCTAGACTCGGGGGTGTATGTGTGCCTGTTTGGTCCTACGATAATATTGGTACTATACACGCATACTCTTCGAACCTAGACGGCGCTGACGTCCTACACCTGTAGGTTGTAGATACCTCAGTCGTTTACTAACAGGGAAAGGGGTTACTGGGAATAAGAACACTGATAAACTTTCATAACTTTTCAGGAAGCGATTGGCATGAATTTCGCGCACTACTTTTTACTGCTTGATTTACTCACTTTATAATATAATATTTGCCGTACTGATGACTACAATTTTGGTACAATCTGATTTTACTAACGTACTACGGAACTTGACTGTAACGAGAGCCGCGAATCGCTTCCTGTTTTTTAGGATATTTTATTATGTAATTTCACTTTGATATTTACATTTTTCCTGTTTTATTACAATTCTGAACTTATATCTAATTATATTTTAATCGTAACATAGTTTGTACATAGTGTTATCTATATACTAACACGAAAAATAGGTAGTTCTTTATTGAAATTAAAGAAATATAGCTAAATGAGTACAAAACTTTTCAAAACTTGGTTGGTTGAAGGATCTTTCAGGATAATTTACACGAAAACCGGTGCTGTTACTGTAAGTATATAGAGTGCCATATACAAGGAGGTTGTATGGCCTATCGAGATCTACTATTTACTTTTATGCGTTTACATTATCCAGCCTGTAATGATCCTTCAACTGTCGGTATGTTAGACCAAATTTACATGCTATGAACACAGATTAGCGCGTTAGACCGTCATATCCTCGACAAGTGGCTTTCCTGAAGGGCTACGTTCATGCTAAAAAACTATATCCAGGCCTAGATCGCAATCTAGGCTACCTGGATCTCATTAAAATACTAAATTAATCAAATACAATGCCACTTTCGAGCCGATATGAGTGTAACGCTTACTGTTCGGTTTATTTACTAAATCTAATCACTGACGCGCTTGTTTATTCGTCACTGTTATTGCCCATGTATCACTGACTCTACACTATTGATTCAAAGACACTATTTACACTTGTTTTGGTGACGTTCGTCGCGAACACCGTGGTTCCATAGCATTAGGGATTGTTTTGTGGACTTCTGAATATATCGATAGAAAATACAAATCCATAATAACAGCATATCATATCCCACCGACCACGGGTAACGAGTGATTGCATAATTTGACTACGGGTTTCTTGGTTTTTTCACGGATAAACTGTTTTAAAGAAACACAATATCTTCCTTTTTACCCTTTTTTTTCTGTGTAGGCAAACTTCATGGATGTCCTCCGCCGTGGCGTGGGTTGGAAGGGTCTGTCAGACCATTTCTGACTAAAACCACATTGTGTTGTATTTCGTCACTCCAGCTGGGGTACGGGAACACACTTGCATCCCCACTATCACCCTAGCAGTGACGAACTGCTTGCGTAACAAACCCCGTCTCTGATTGAGATAACGATAAACCTACAAATGATTGCCATGAAGTAGTCTGAAATTAGCGTCGGTGACTGAAAAGATGGGCAGTAATCAGTTGTATTGTTATAGACGTTGATATGTGATGCGTAAAAATTAGGAAAACATCATGAAGAAAGTTTTGAGTATAAATGAGAATCTCTATTACAGTAGGGGAAGACCAAATCAACGATAGATGGATTGTTTGAAAGATAATCATTATGACTGGAAAGGGGGTGAGTCATAATGATGACTAATAGATAAGTACCTATGTAAGAAGATTCTGCGCCGACCCCTAATGAATTGGCGATAGGGTAGGAAGAGAATGGTGATGAGTCATCGAATAGGAAGCATCTCATCTACTACTAATGAAGTGACATACAGTTTCTCTATTTGAAACAGTCATCAGTGATGTGACCATCTTCCTGCCCTTGGCCTGTTCTACTTGGGTTCAGCGCAACACGTTTTCTTCTTCCATTCTTTCCTGTCAGACATCACGTCATCAATAACTCCTTTTTCTTTCATATTACTTATTCCTCACACAACGCATCCATCCATCTTTTCTTTGGCCTTCTTTTCCCTCTCCATACATTAACATTTAGGTATATTCATCACTCTTTTATTCACATGCGTTTTATCCCTACTCAGTACGGTCGAACAAGCTGTTTGGTTTACATTTTACAATGTAATTTGTGGGTTAAAATGTAAACCAAATAGCTTAGTCGACCGTACATGTCCATACCAAGACAAGTCCTTACTTCCTTTCAATTTTTCTATAAAAGGCGCCCCCTTTCAAACTTCCTCTAATGTAGGAATTGTACCTACTCAATTCTTACTTTATCTATTCTTGTAACTCCAATAGTCATCAGTGACAGACGATCTGAAATAAACGAGTGCGAATATGTGGCTATATAAAAACCAAATTTAAATTCAGGTCAAGGACTCGCGTAACACACATTAGGCGTGACATCTCAAAACGGGTAGTAACGATAGAGGTGAAGTTTACAACTAAGGATAGCCTATCCTTGGGTTTTGTTTAAGTCCCATGAGGCAACACTAGGCACAAGTGCAGACTACTGAGGAAGACGTGCAACTGAGAAGTTCCTGATGGCAAACCTAATAACACTTTGTCCGATCTGATTGTACAACGCACTAACCAAACCCAATGTGCCAAACACAATGCACCGACACAACTCAATTGAATAATCAATGACAAAATTGCAAATCACATATCAGGACAAATTGCACTTGACAACTGTGATAGGCATGAGATAGGAATTATCCTATCTTCTACTCACAAGACGACCTCGGTAGTAACCATACAATAACGAATTTAAATTGAATAACCGATGGAAAAATTGCAATCCATCAAATTAACAGGCGACGTGAGAACTGTGTGAGATATCCTGGAGACATACTAGAGAAGAATTTGCATTAATTGAAAAATTGCATTCTGTTCACAGACCTAACAAGAAAATTACCTCCTATACCATTTTCAAAAGCCATTCTTCATTTGATAGGCAGAAGCACCCATTTTAGATCTGAGACTGCACCAATAAAGCTAAATTGGATAACTGGTGTCAATCTGCATTACTGCAAATTTTCTTTAAGGACGTGACAAAAGCACTTATTTGATTAAGGTGACAATAGTAAGATCTGTGACAAAGTGCAATTTGCAATGCTACAGGATAACACGCCATGTCTGTGGGAACCTAAATAATATGTCACACGACCATTTTCCACTTATTGGAGAGCTAAGTGCCAATCACTGCACCAACGGTCCAGATTGAATAATTGGATAATCGTCAATTGCAAACGTTAGACCCAATTCAAGAACGTGCTAACAACATAATACGCGAGGATCCCATCCTTTTAATATGGACAGAATCACAATTGAAAATTGCAAGGAAATGCCGAGTGACGCAGTAGGAGCAAATTACATCACAGCGCACCCATATGACCGGCGGTCATCATTCACTTATGGATGTATCACTGCACAAATAAATCCAAATTGCATAACGATCAACAAATTGCATACACTAGAACCAATAACGACAAAATAGCCCTCAACAACAAAATTGCTCGAAATAATATCCATAACGATGAATATCCGTCGCGAATAGACGCGCTTAGAATCTGCGGGCGTCAAAACATATAATACCAGTTCAACTTGATCTATTGTACAGTAATAATCATCAGATAACGGCGGCTCAGAGTTTACTGGCATAACAACCCGTATAGACCACTTAACTCAATAAAACTCCCCTTGGCTGACATTAAATTTAATAGTCTATGAAAAGGAACGGCGCGAGCGCAAATGGTCCTTCCTGTGAGCGAACGGAAGACGGCGATTGGCTCAATTGCGCGGCCCATTCACCAATCAGCGTCCTGATATGCTTGCAGGTCAACCTGTCCAATTTAAAATTGGTAGTTGTAGTCGCAAATCCTGGTTACATAAGTTTGTTCGCTTTTAGGTCAAACATTCTTCTTCGCTGAATTTTCAAAGTCAGCATGAATTGCAAGTGAATAATTAGAGCGTGGACTAAATCAATTATGGACATTGAAATAGCAAATGAGCAACCTTTGATCACTTGAAAACTACTAACTACCTAATTCTGGACAGAATTACAGTTTAGAAAAAAGGGGAATATTGTGAAGTACGGAACAGTTAATTAGTTTTACGACGCTCCTAATTGCTTAAATTAAACCTCACGATATGGTCTATGAAACAAATCCAGACTCTATAGTTGAATACTTACATGTTATAAGATTGGTCCTTTGGGAACGCAGGACCAATGTTTTGGGAACCCTGCAACTAAATTGACCTTACACTCTCCTCTCCATCAGATTGAGAAAAAAACAAACGTATGAACGTGGCAGTGACAGAGTTATACTTACTTCGTTTCGTAAAGTATTTGTTGAAGAATTTTTTTTTTTTATTAAAACAAGGAAATGAAAGCAGAAATGGATCCAGAAAAAAAAAACATACAAATGCGGCCATCTTTTTATTGTTAAAACTGTTCTACCGGTGTTACAAGCACGCCTATGCTTTCTATTTCACTGCTTATGACGTCTCCAGGTTTGAGATACTCCTTGGGGTTTAAGTTATCTCCTATACCGGCCGGAGTACCAGTCAGGATGAGGTCGCCGGGAAACAGAGTCATTACACTGAAACAACTGAATGTGTCAGGCGCGTAGTACAAGCGTGGACGAGGCTAAAATAGTATGTCAGGATCATACCGAGTGGCTTTCTGTGGTTTCTGCTTATCCACATGGGAAATCGAATCAGAAATGAAGAAAAGAGAACCAAAGTTACCGACGTAGCCCGAAGAATTGTCAAACTTAAGTGGCAATGGGCAGAATGGATGGCCGAATGGGGCCGAAAAGTTCTGGAGTGGCGACCGCGAACCGGACGACGATGCGATGGTAGAACTCCCACTAGGTGGACCGATGACCTGGTGAATGTTGCGGGAATCCGTTGGATGCGAGTCGCGGGAACGGTCAATGTGGCGACACTTGGGGGAGGCCTATGTGCAGTGGACGTCTTTCGGCTGAAATGGTGATGATGATGACATGGAAAAAGGCGTGAGCTTATACATGTTTCATAAGCATGAAGGACATTATTTTCATAGCTCTCATAACTGTGAAGGAAAACAGTGCCAGAAAATGGCGACATGTCCTAGAACCATGTCGCACTTAACCCGCATAGTGTTTTATGAATGGTCTACTACCTCTCATAGAGAGGAGGCCTGTGTCCCAATAGTGGGAATGTTGTAGCCTGATTAAGAAAAAAGGGCGAGACCTGTGGACGTTACGTCGTTACCAACTTAGGAATAGCGATGTCGCACAGTCAACCCACAAATGCAAGACAGTACTGGTTTTTGTATGCATTGACGTTCGGCCTGCTGTACGAGTGCGTGTCATGACATGACATAATGACTAATCGAGACATATTGTATGAAAAAGTATTTGGTGACCAATCGGAACGTAACTCTGAGTGACGAGTCGGCAAAGTACTCTCTCAAAAGATTTATAATCTCAGAAACAAATTAACGAAACTGCCACGTCACTACTGCGATATGTAGGTAACTGATGTATCCCATGCAGCCGTGTTACACAATACCTGGATTGTGTGTGTAGCTACGTAAGATAGGTGAAAGGCAGTCGCTCCGCGTATCAGCTGCATCCGATTGGAATAGAAGCCGAACCCAACATAGTTTGGAAAAGACGTTCCCAGTTTTGGGATACGGGCCTCTGAGGGAGTGTGGGACTGTGTGCACTACGCGAGCCTAGAGCGGGTTGGTGGATTTTATTTATTTATCTTCGATTCGTCGGTTCAAGTCCCCATTTGGGGGCTCGAGGATGAGCGAGCACCCAATTTTATACTAAAAGGCATTACTGATACAGTCCTTTATTCAGTCTTCAAAAAAGAGCACGACTATAATATTTGACCTTTTTAAGAGCAAGCTGATGTGATGATGACAAAACAATTAGGTAAACTTACGTTGATGCCCTCTCAATGACGGTTTGAATGTCACTCACGAAGTTTCTGGTATTGCCCTTTTGTTTCACCACTCCATTTATGGAGCAAATCATTTCCAGATTATGAGCCTGCTCAATCCCAATCTCATCTGCTGTTACTATCCACGGCCCGATGGGGCAGAACGTGTCCATCGACTATAGAAGAAGTAAGAAATAATTACACCAGCAACTTTAACAATTTAGAGTGAGATCAACCAGTGACACGGGCGTACCTTGATTAAAACCTGAAGAGTGTTACAGCTATGTTCAGGTCAACCCGATTCCGCAAAAGCAGGCTAAGCTAGACTGCAAAATACAGACCCCATTTCGCTGCCCAGTTTGTGCTTAATCATACATGAAACCTAGCAGTACTTGGAGGCTGAGATCAGGCAGAGTTCTTTTTCAAGGAGCTCGTCTGAGTAAGCCCAAATTGCGGTAGTGTATATACAAGCGGACGCGGAGCGGTGTGTCCTGTGTGTGGACAAGCTGAGTTGTTTGTGTGTTCCAGCAGGTTCGGTGTAATAACAGACAACATATAAGTATAGAGAGCAACAGAATAAAGGTGGTAATTCTGATAAGCTCAAAATTATTTTTTTCGATCCTCTTTATGGAAACTGAGATGGCTGGCCTGAATCGCTTTTTAAGAGGTTTCGCGCTTGCTGCATTTCAGTAATTTCTTTTTTAGCAACACATCTGTGATGTCTATGACGTATTGCAGAGGGACGACAGTTTTGACCACTAACCAAACGCTGAGAAAAAATACTTACAAGTTTTTCTGTACATTGTAGTCGGATACAATCTCAGTGCGAATTTTAAAGCTATAGGTACGAAAGTGGAAACGGACAGTTCTTCGCCAGTGCTGCGGGCCTAAAATGGCCGCTTTAGCAGAACAAAAAATGAATCACGTTAAAAAATTTAAATACTAAAAATGGACTTTAAATTCATAACCATAAAGTCCATTTTAAGAATTTTAAATTTATAACGTGATTCAATATTATGTTCTGCTAAAGCGGCCATTTTAGACCCCCTGATCCAGCTCCACGTTTTTCATAAAGAAACTAGTTTATACCCGCGGCTTCGTCCGCGTGGAGTTCTATAATAATGTCGCACGGGATTATACAACCGGGATAAAAAGCATCCGATGATATTTCATCCAAATCCGTTGAGTAGTTTTTGAGTGAAAGAGTAAAAAACATACACGCATATCTACAAACTTTCGCACATTAGTGTGATTTTAATGAGCAGTTTGCAATAGAACCTATCTATGCAATATAAACTGGTCAATGTGGCGCCGCTATGAGGACATTAATACTATCGGAACGTATTTCGAATAAATTAATAATGAATTTATTAACAAACCTTCCCAAGTAAGAAATGTGTCCCGTTCTTCTCTTTCTGCCATTCTCTGTCGGAGATATCTTGAGCGATGGTGTACCCGAAGATGTACTTGTCAGCTTCCGCAGCTGTCACAGAACTCGCTTTCTTTCCTATTACAACCGCTAGTTCCACTTCCCAGTCTACTTTCTGCAGTAAAATATCTTGTGATAATCAATCATTATTGAGACACAACATTCAGGCGGTAAAAAATCCTAGTGTCCGTAAATACTGTTGGAGCAGTTTATCAAAATTTAAATTGGTGCTTCCGCAATATCGTGTATATTTAATCTTTGGACGTCTGTCGCTTCTAGCTAGGTTAGGAAGGGCGGACTAGGCCGCTCGATTCATAGAAATTGATATACCTAGACATGTAGGTCCTATCGATACAACTGCGTTTTACTTATCTTCTTAAGACTAGAGCACTTAGACAAGTGACAATACGACTTTCAAGGGGCCAGGTCATACACTTTTCGGTAGCTTACTTCAATCCGATAGTTCAGCCCAAAGTCTGACAACCAGTCTCACCAAGGGGTTTCGTATTACCCAGTAGTGCCCAGTACTAACTGCGTTGTGGAACTCAGATAGACAGTCGCTTCATGTAAAATACTGGCATTCAGTTGCATCCGGTTAGACTGGAAGCTGACCCCATACTTTGTTACAATCCTAAAAGCTTGGCTTAATTGCCCTTATAACCTACAACTCTTTACGATGTTAGGGCTAGCTTTATGGGCTTGCCATATTGTTAGCCCCTAGTTTAAGCAATATTGTTAGATATTGTCAAGACGATGTCACTTTTACTATAGGCTCTTAGTAGTTTCATAACATTCCATATCATAATCTGTCAAATATTTCGGGTCTCCGGTACAAACCAAACGAGCACGAAATTAAGAGTAACCGCAACCGTTTAAACAAACGGAAGACGTACTAAACACCACTGACATTATTTCATCACGCAAGATACACCTACACACTATGAATTACAGCGTCAATTTACTTCAATAATTGACCCCAATTTACGTTGCGCTGAGGTCAGAGCAAACCTCGGTGATTCACTAAGAATTTTTGACCTCGTCTACTATACGTAGGAAGATAGGATAGGTCGTTAAACTTGAGTTTATAGAAGCTACTATTATTTTATGTGCCTTTTGAATTTGGTAATTTGTACAGCTTGCAGTACCTGATCTGCAACCCGATTGAAAACTAGTGTTAAAAATTTTGGTCCTGGTGAGTAAAAATTTCATTCTGTACTTTGTACTACTTACTTACGAATGGGCCAAACACAATATTAGCCAGTCTTTTGTCAAATTCAATCAAAAAGGTGTAGGTTGTGTCCATACAGTAATAAAGGGTGTAAAACACCTCTTCACGAAGCTGAAAGGCACTTGTTCTCCCCATCATTGCGATCATTTTTTTGTTCAACACCATACCTGGGAACCTTCTAGTTACGGAGATATGAGGGGTGAAAGTTAAAACTTTTTGACAAGTTTTTTTTGTAAGATTTTAACTTTTAATACCTCCACGACCCCCGTACTATTCAATCCATCCATCAGCACAATGTTTGAAGTGCGTTACATAGAGTTCTGCCACAAAACATGATTTAAAACCTCAAAAAAAAAAAGTTGTTTCCCAGCAATAATTTTTGCGTAAAGTTACTTAGTTTGATGTACAGAATGCTTGGTTAACGGCTTTGTGATGAGGTGGTTTACACCCTGTATAGCACGGGACTGGCTGCCCTACTTCTCTATCGTGTGGCCTAACCTGATGTCAGAGTTTTTATGCCGCCCATGAGCCTCTGCCTTGGCTTTACATGCCGTCGAGAAATATCTCTCAGGCATGCTGGTTTCCTCACAATGTTTTCCTTCACCGGAGCAAGTGATAATTATGTGAAGTGAAATCAGAGGTGCGTGCCTTGGGTTCGAGCTTGAGACCTTTGATTTGGCAGTCCGACGGCCACACCACTACGCTATCAATGCTTTAAATTACACTACCGACACAAGTAAAGTTTATTCAATGTAACTGTTTTTGTAACCTTCCCAGAATCATGATCATCACAGAACCATCAGACTTTCTGCTCCTATATCACATTTAACTGAAAAATTACGTACCTACCAACCTACCTCACATAAAGGGTGTAAAACACCTCTTCACGAAGCCGAAAGGCACTTGTTCTCCTCATCATTGCGATCATTTTTTTGTTCTATACCATACCTGGGAAAGTTCTAGTTATGGAGATATGGGGGGTCAAAGTTACAACTTTTTGACAAGTTTTTTTTTAAATACTAGTTTTTTTTTGTTGGAAGATTTTAACTTTTAACACCTCCACGACCCCCGTACTATTCAATCTATCCATCAGCACAATGTTTTAAGTGCGTTACATTGAGTTCTACCACAAGACTTGATTTATAACCCTAAAAAAAAAAGTTGTTTCCCAGCAATATTTTTTGCGTAAAGTCACCTACATAATGCTTGGTTAACGGCTTTGTGATGAGGTGGTATACACCCTGTATGTTCTACAGAAAATTGGGTACGATGTGGGTAATAAAAATGGCTATCAAACGAACCTTTGCGACATTAGTCCGAATCTTCACAGGCTCGTTTGGACCAATGATAGTGCTGGAAAACTTGCTGAAAAATAACGGATGGGCTGGTGGCGGTTTCTTTATCTCCTGGCAATGGTCAGTAAAGTTCGGCCCAATGGCCAGGATCTTGTCCATGCCCTGAATGGGTGCGACCAATGTTATCGATGACAGGGGAACCACTGTTGGATCGCTGATGCTGGATTAAAAAAGTATTAAAAGTTAAGTTATTAAGCGGGAAGCGCCGGGGTATCCCGCGAAATTCAAATAACTGAAAATCACATTTTGTTCAGTATAAAGCCTGACTGACACTGACCTGACTGTATTATTGGATTTATTTTAGATATATTTTTCTTTTTTGTATTTTTAAAGCTTCCTCTCTCCTACTATGTCTTTGTCTTTTGCTGTGCCCGACAGGGTCCATAATGATCTCATTTTTCAATTTACCACCTAAGTTCACATTGCGGAATGCAAGTAAAGTATTGAGTATTGAGTATTGACCTGCAAATTGCAATGAGCGAAAGAAAATTTGCATTTCGCGGTCTACCATTGAGCGATCAGTCTTCGGCAGTGCTTTTAGTTACAGCGGATAAACTTTAGCCCAGGACCCCACGAAAGCGGATGCGAGAGGAGCGATGTGTTATA
This sequence comes from Xestia ashworthii, assembly GCA_950022955.1. NCBI lineage: Eukaryota > Metazoa > Arthropoda > Insecta > Lepidoptera > Noctuidae > Xestia > Xestia ashworthii. The sequence goes on along the minus strand of OX465570.1, from coordinate 9,883,590 downwards.
AACCAGCAATGGAATTTCTTTATGAACATTCTCGTCTCCGCTGAGCTTCAGTGGAAACGGTTGAGAAGAGAGAGTGATGTCGCATATTTATGATTGTTAGCATACAAAGTGTAATTCACGAAGCCGTCAACATATTCTGTACACCAACTAAATAACTCCACGCAAAAATTATAGCTGGGGAAAAATTTTTTTTTTGGGGTAAAAAATCACGGTTTACGGTTGAACTCAATGTAACGCGTTAAAAAATGTGTTGATGAATGCATTGAACAGTCGAACAGTAGAAGGGTCGTCAAGGTCATCATCATCATCATTTCAGCCGAAAGACGTCCACTGCTGGACATAGGCCTCCCCCAAGTGTCGCCACACTGACCGGTCCCTTGCGACTCGCATCCAACGGACTCCCACAACCTTCACCAGGTCATCGGTCCACCTAGTGGGAGGTCTTCCAACGCATCGTCTTCCGGTTCGCGGTCGCCACCCCAGAACTTTTCGTCCCCATCGGCCATCCGTTCTGCGAGCAATGTGACCTGCCCACTGCTACTTAAGTTTGGCAATTCTTCTTGGTTCTCTTGCGCATGTCTTCATTTCTGATTCGATCACGCAAGGAAACTCCGAGCATAGCATATATGATAAGGACCATTGTGAGCGACCACGTCTCGGTCCCGTATGTAATCACTGGCAACACACAGTGGTCATAGACTTTCATCTTGAGACACTGCGGTTAGTTGGACGAGAAGATACCGCGCAGTTTCCTGAACGTTGCCCAGCCGAGTCGGATTCGACGATTGACCTCTTTCTCGAAGTGAGACCTACCTAACTGGACCGTTTGTCCTAGGTATACATAATCGTCTACAATTTCGAGTGTCGAGTCTCCGATCTTGATAGGAATGGGTGTGACATGGGCATTCAACATGACCTTCTGACGTCTTGTCCATGTTCATTTTTAAACCCACTCTTTCGGAAGCTCTACTGAGGTCATCGAGCATTGTACTTAGGTCCTCCATGGTCTCAGCCATGACTACTATATCGTCGGGAAACCGAAGGTGAGTGATGTACCTACTCGCCATTGACGTTGATGCCTACCCCTCTCCAGTCCAGAACCTTGAAGACATCCTCCTGTGCAGCGGTGAACAGTATCGGAGATATGACGTCTCCCTGTCTTACACCTCGCTGCTGAAGGATAGGTTCCGAGGCTTGGTCCTGAAGTCGGACTGACATGGTGACGTTTTTGTACAAACACTTCAACACCTCGATGTAACGGTAGTCAATTTGGCACCGTTGGAGAGACTGCAGTACAGCCCAGGTCTCGATCGAATCAAAGGCTTTCTCGTAGTCCACAAACGCTAAACAGAGAGGCAAGTTGTACTCTTCGGTCTTCTGTATAACCTGCCGAAGCGTATGTATGTGGTCCACGGTGCTAAAGCCTTTTCAGAAACCGCCGGCTTGTTCAGGTGGCTGGAAATCGTCAAACCTGCGCGAGAGACGATTCGTGATGACTCTTGAAAACAACTTGTAGACATGGCTTAGAAGTGAGATGGGCCTGTAATTCTTCAACCGGGAATTGTCACCCTTCTTGAAGAAGAGCACCACCACACCCCTGCACCATGTCTGTGGCGTTTTCCCCTCGAGTATGACGGAATTAAACAAGACGGACGGAATTCGTCAAGGTAGTTATAGTAAAATTATAACATTAAAAATTTGTACGTAAAAAGAGGATTGGAGAACGTCTAGAGGATGATTTAGCTCAAGAACTACTCAACCGATTTTAATTTTTTTTTACCATTAGAAAGCTACAATTCTACAATCTTTGCCGAGTTGCATAGGCATAAATTATATTGATATCATATAAATTAGCCGAGCTAACACAATTTACGTGAACGAAGTCGCGGGCGCAGTTCCATTAGTACATGAATAAAAAGAAGCTGGTGGAATACATAACCACGTCCTTTTTAGTCAGTTAAAAAGACAAACTTACCATGCCAATTGGTCAGCCATTCCAGCTTTCAAAACTTGGAGCATTGTGTTCGGCATACCACATTTTTTCTGACAACATACATCCACTACATTGTCCCCGGACAAATAGCCAAGCCGTAGATCTCGGCAATTGTCTCGAGGATAGAATTGGACGAACCTCATAGTTTCTATATTTTTGACGGACCTAAAAAACGTTACATTGTTAGGGGCCATCCATAAATAACGTCACACTTTAAGGGGAGGGAGATTTCAGAACTGCTCTTTTGATTCAATAATTTGTAAGTAGATGTATAATTGCAAAATACGTGACGTCACACTAGGGCGGTGAGGCTCTCATAAATGTCATAGACAAGAATAATAAAAGATAACAATAATACAAGATAGATGCGCAACTCTGGTTTTCGTTTTTAAAACTGTGTACCCAAACTGTTAGATGGCGCTGTTAGTTTTTGTTCAACCAAATATATACAAAAAGAAATTCTGAGGATTCGAAATTGTGAACTATTTATTAGTCACAAGGCAAGCCGCTGTCACCGCTAGGCAATCTACTTCACTAGCAAGTAGTCTAAAATAGCTGTTTATGACAGTTGAAAAGTTGGTGTACCTAAACACACAGATGGTAGCACTAAGTTTCACTCCCCTGATATGTCCAGCTGTGACAAGGGTGGCCTGGGGGGGGGGGTGTAAAAATCCATGAAATACATGTAATTTACGGATGTATAAACCTCGATGGTATTATTATACCTACTTAATCGTATATTAGAGGAAGTTTGAAAGTTTGAGCCAGTTACAAAAAAAGTTGAAAGGGAATCTACTGTCTTGATAAGGGCATGTGATGAAGAGGGAAGAATCGCATGTGACTAAAAGAGTGATGAATATAAATATTGATGAATGGAGAAGGAGAAGAAGACCAAGGAAACGATGGATGGATTGTGGAGGGGATTGAGGAGCTGGTGACGGTTGACAAGGGAGAATGGAAGAAAAGAACATTGCGCTGACCCCAAGTAACACGGGGCAAGAGCAGGAAGATGATGATGATGATCCCGAGGTTTATAGTTTATATCTAGAGAGACTGCCTTGTGGAATTAGTGGTCTTCGGCACATGAGGGTCTGGGTCAATTCCGAAATCGGGCAGTGTTACTGGAATTTCTCAGTAGCAACTACAAGCCTGGATTTATGACCAGAGTGGCATCCTAGGAATGGAAAGAGAAGTGTCGGTCATCCAGCTGCGAGATGGGCAGACGATATTGTTGCTATTGCGAGAATATCCTGGATGAGGTTGGCACAAGAGCTTGGAGCTTGGCACTAACAAAGAGAGACTATACCCAGCAGTGGGTGAATTCGGTCTGTTGATGATGCATACATCCAGGGTCTTGCACATAAATAATAAATAAATATCGCTCGACATTACACACGGCGCCATCTAGTGCCACACTAAGCAACGAGGCTTGTGTCGTGGACACCAGATAGTTGATATACTACATATATACATTTTTTGTTTGTAAATACATACTTATTATACATATAACATCCATGACTCGGAAACAAACGTCCATGCTCATCACACAAACATTTGCTCCTACCAGGATTCGAACCCGGGACCCTAAGAACGTGAGGCAGCCTCACTACCAAACTGGGTAAATGTGTTGTACTACGAGTATTAGGTATCGAACGTAGGACCTACTAGACCAACGAAGCAGTATGTAACTACTTACTGTGCTCAAGTTTATCAGGTGTAAATTGCACTGAATCAAAGATTTGCATTGGGTAATTTGATTTTGTTGCTGTTTTATACTAGAATGATTTGTATTGACTTGGTACTTCCAAGGTTACTTTTTGTTTTGATCCAAGGTTCCAAGGTTACTTTTTGTTCAGTTGTAGCTAACTCAACATAAATAAGGATGGGGTTAGAGTATATTTTTGAGCCTGGTAGGTATGAGAAATTCAACGTCTCAATAACTGAAAGGCTATCGTAGAGAAGATATATATTTTGAATTAAACGATTTCAATCTTATCTTTCTTTGGTTCAGATAAAAAGGCAGGCTTTGAGCACGAAACATTTAATTCTTTGATTGTCCATCTCCAAAATGAGATCTAATTTAAATCCTTTATTTTTTGATTACTTTTTTTGGTTTATTTTGATTTTAATTTGACGGAAAATTTGAGAGCATCATATTTTGATGGATTTAGGAAACGTTCAAAAAGTAGAGAACAGTCTCTGGTAGATTGTATATATGAAAAGGATTATTAGTAAAAACTTTTTTGTAGTTATAAAAATATTGGTATATTTTGACCGAAACCACTTTAGCGCGCCTAAGGGGCCGCCTTCACGAGCGAGAGAATCGCGAAGAGTCCGCGCTTTTATCGTCGGGTAGTCTCCACGAACGAGCGATTATTCTGCCAGCGGCAGCGTATCGTCGCGGCTCGTAACGGAATCGCCAAGTTTCCGCGACGAGGCGTTGTACAATAGTTTGTATATCCAGAGCTGGGTCGTGCGAGATCTCGTGATACCAAGACCGCCATTTTTAAAGTGGCCCCATAGTTTCATAAAAGAAAAGCAAAACAAGAAGAATTTGAATTTAAAAGTAATGAGAATATTGCCAAAATTATGGTGTACGTTACCCTAGCAGGAACGTGTCTCCTAGAGTTATCTGAGTGGAACGTATAATTAGCGCCTTATTAGCTGCTGTAAATGTGCCCCCACATAAAGAATTGGTGCCCCTTGTAGTTTTGGAGAAAAACTAAAAAAACGATTCCTGCTAGGGTAGGTAACGTTTTTCCAGCTGGAAAATACTAAACGAATGATCGGAGAAAAAAACATTGTGCATGGCCAGAAAGCTTTTATTAGTGCCAAAAAGTGTATTGCATTTCCTGCTAGAGTAACGTTTTGCAGAATCGTATTTCTCTAAAACCATTGCATGTGCCCCTGTAGAATAAACATACACGTGTAGCTCTTAATTTGTGCCCATTAGTGCCCCAATTAGATTTAAGAAAATATTTATAATTTTCAAGTTATCGCGGTTTTATGAAAACCTGAAAAAACATCGCAGCGCCTACATTGGGCAAGTTATAAGCTCGCTGAAAACTGTTTTCGGTCCTTCTTGACGTAATAACCATACAAAGTTTCAAAACTGTTCATGCATGCGTTTTTGAATAATCTTGCTAAAAGTCAAAACGATGGTGTCATAACTTTGACGGTAAAATACAAGGAATCTGGTCAATCCCAGATGTGTAGGTGTAATCCAAGAACTGGTGCCTTTAGTCAAAAATATATGGTGAAACTATTCAGCTTGGAATGATTTAGTAAATATAAACAAAACATGTAAACAACGGCTGGTTATCCGACCAAATTCGAATGGCTACTAAAAAGCGACGGATTCATACATATCGATGACCTTCTTAACTTTACTCACTAAACGGTTGACACTTGTTGTGCCTGAGTACACTGAAGTAGAAAATAAGTAAGTAATAAAATACAACTGTTATTGGATTATATTCTACTAGCTGTTTCTGTGACTTTGCATATCGCCGCCTCAAGGACCACACTGGGGCCCCGTAAAGGGCCATAGACCCCACGACCCCGCGTAGAGCTTGCGGCAGGAGGGGTTTGGACCCCCCAGGTTGGGCTGGAGCCGCCTGATCCAATTTGGGGGCCCAACGTCGGAAATGCTTCACGAAGTTCGACCGGCTGTCGAGGACGACGACGAGCGTAGCAAACTACGCTGGCGCCGCTAGGGATACCGGTGCGTACCCAGTCGTAACCGATGTTCCACGGGGGCGGCAACAGAAACGATCCCTGTGGGACACCGCACAACATCTCTTGCCGGTGCCACTCTCCGCTGCGACCGGGGTAGATGACGGCCATGTCTGTCAGGTAGTCCCCAACCCCGACGGAGGTAGGTCGGCACCCGGTGATACCGGAGTGCCTCCTTCCTGCAGCTCCAGGGCATGGTGTTGAAAGCGTTGACGATGTCGAGAGACACCGCCAAGACAACCCCACCCCGGGACACAGCATCCCCCGTCGTGAGGGCCCTCACGCGCATGATGGCGTCCACCGTAGAGCGCCCCTTGCGGAAACCACACCGGTTTTCCGCAAGATCCAGTCCCATCACCTCAAGATGCTCGGCGAGGCGGTTTGCAATGACTCTTTCAAAGAGCTTGCCCACCTCGTCGAGCAGCACGATGGGCCGGTTTGCGGACCACTGGTAATAACCTTAGTGTAGCCTACCACAGCACGTTTGAGTTAGCTTAAAACTAAAAGCCTTACTTTCTTAAATCTCATATTTTATCCATGTCCCAGTTTCACCAGAGCGCAGCGCAGTACGAGAATTTACTGAAGACATAACATCACGCTGTAATGTAACCCCTGAGAGGTAAGGCAGAGGTGTCCCTCATAGCACACCCATATTTGGCCCGATACGTTTAAGTCCCATTTAAGGAGACAGCGAGTGCATTGTAATTAACCGTGCACAAATTCCGGACTCCCAGCGCTCTGCGGAGAAATTATGGATTTAAAAACCCAACAAAATTTGCCTGACCTGGGAATCGACTTGCGACCACTAGACCAAAGAGGTAGTCACTTTACAATTTTCCGGATGAGAAATCATCAAATGACTCCTCCCACTCTGGGCGGAGCGGGAGGGAGTGTCAGACTTTTACTGACTAAAACCCATCTATGTATCTCTTTCGAACAGTCCCGAAGACCCGGCAGGCGGGGGCATAGTACTTGAGACCAAACTTTTTAAGATAACCTACAAAAAAAACAAAATGGTAGATTAATCATAATTTTATTAGAATAAAAAACATACTTACAATAAGTACCTACCTATATAACAATAATATGCATATATAACCTTTAGATAAACATTTACAAAATAAAAACGCATCTTATAAAATAAAACATTCATAATATTATATTATGAAATACACAAGTATAGCTTACAAATAAAGATATAAACAATAGAATATAATAACCTCATACAACCGAAAAAATTTCCTTCATAGGTTGAAACAATCAAAGTTCACCAGTAATGAAAACAGAAAAAAAAGGAACCGTACTTATTCAAATTCACTAAGTAAAAAATTCCTCGCTCAGTTTTTTCATGTCACTCAATAAAGGACCGTATCGGTATAACTTTAAATATTAAATTTGGTCCTCACGCATCTTCGAGCAGGGTCGAGGTGGACGCTTAATGTCCGCGTAGAATTTTATAATTTCTAATGATACTGATGAAGTCCTTTATTCAGTGGCAAGGCTTTTTCCGCTTGGCGGAAACAGTCAGTCGGCCCAACGTGCACATAATGTCCCAAACATATTGGTATTGGCTGACTATGTTTTAGTGAGCTTCATCTGAACTGAATCAGAGAAATAAGGGTGGGTGTGGTACAAGACCGGTTGAACACTAGATCCCGAATTCCGTGCAAGAGAAAAACCGGAGTTGATAAATAGCAAGGTGGTGACTACAAATACGGCAAAAAATTAAAACACTGGTAATACTAGTTCATTAGAATAATTTGAAACTATCTAATAACTCCTAAGGCCTGCATTCTTCTTTCGCTAATGTCGGTCGCGTACGGTAACCTCTAGGAATGACGTCATTCCTAGACCTTTATGAACTTGGAGGATTGTTTTGATTTTAATGATTATAATTCTGTGACGTCTTAGTCAGACTTTCATCAATATACAACCTAGCACAGGCATGCAAATAGCACACAAAAAGTAAGACAATTTGAATAGGCATAACGACATACAGTATCAAAAAAATGCAAATCTATTTACTCGTATTGGAAAATAATATACCTACACGTATTTTTTGTTTTTGTAAATCAATGAATATTGACAAAGATAAAACGCATCAAAACTCGGGACTGGGGGCTCGTGACGTCAGAACTCGCTAAAATTATACCAAGGCGTGACGTATTGAGATTTTTAAAAGCGTCGCATCTTCGTCAATTTTAGTTTGTGTAACAAAAGAAAAAGTACGGGTCAAATATTTGTTGATACTTAATCTAACTGACGGACTAATTACATTTTTTTTTATGTCTACCCTATGTTGTGGGCTGCCCTGGATCCTCAGCCTTAACGTAATCTACCGTCTAAAACTCCGCGACGTTAACGGTGAACTCGCCAATCTTCTGGATCGAACTTTTAATGACGTCTCCAGGTTTGAGAAACTCTGGAGGGTTGCGATGCATTCCCACACCTCCCGGAGTGCCGGTCAGGATGATGTCACCCGGGTATAGGGTCATTACTCTGGAAAGATATTTAAGATATGAGAAAAGTTTTAACTAAGATTTTCTTAGACGACCTAAATTGGCAACTCTATTTGTGGCGGTTCAAACTTCGTTTGAAATGCTGTTAGAATAAAGTTCTAATCAGCTTGCACTACAAAGTGGTTGTTACGTCAGCCACTGCGGGCCAAATAGCGCGAAATCAGTGGTTTCGATCGCTTTACAAAAAAACTATTGATTGGATTAAAAAACTAAAACAGTATCATGCTAATATATTGCTTGTAGAATTATTTGCCAAAAAATCAGAATGATCGCATGCATATTAGTATGTTTTTTATTCTATGAAAGATATTTTTAGAGGTAAGTTCGTGATTTCTTTTTATCGAGCCGAATTAATTGCATTATGTTTTCAAAACAGTATCATGCTAGCATATATCCTGAAGAATATCATGTATTTTTCTGGTCTTGTTTATAGCAGTGAATCATATACTTTTAGTAATTATAAAACTCGCGTTTAGCTCGTGTAATCGCCTTAAGAGGAAAAACATATATTTTAACAATGAAACCCCAAGTAAATACCTACTCAGATACCCAGAGTATATAAAATACACAACACCTTGATTTTATGACAGTCTAGTCTAGTACCTAGATTTCAAACATTTAAGATGCATATTTCAAACAAGTCACGCACATCTGATTTTTCGGATTCATGTGCGTATTGTATAATTATCACTTGCTTCGGTGAGGGAAACATTATTATAATTACTTTCGATACTGATAGTCCTTTATTCATTGGTAACTTAAAAGTGCGCAAGGGTTTTTTCGCTTGGTAGAAACAGTCCATCAGCCTAACGTTCACATAATGTTTCAAACATGGTATTGGGTGACTATGTTTTAGTGGGTTTCATCTGAACTGAATCAGAGAAATTACGTTCGGTGGTACTATTTACAAGACTGGTTGAGCACTAGATCCCAAAATCCGACAAAAAATGAGAATTCTTGATAAATACATACAAGGTGGCAACGACTGCTACTACTAGTGCATAGGAATATTTTAAGTTATCAATTACTGAAACCTGTGGCCCAAAAAGTCTGACAACCAGTTATACCAAGTGGTATCGTATTACCCAGTATTAACTGGGTTGTGGAGGTCAGACAGGTAGTCGCTCCATGTAAAATACTGGTATTCAGCTGCATCCGGTTAGACTGGACGCCTAACCAACATAGTTGGGAAAAGGCTTGGTAGATGATGAATTAAATCTTAGCCTAGCCAAGCTAAAGTGTGAGTGGACTGGCCACGTAGTGAGAATGCACCCGGAGAGATGGGCAAAGATCGTCACTCACTGGACGCCTGACGGAGGGAATCACCATCGAGGTAGACCGCGGCGAAGGTGGTGTGACGATCTGATCTTGTTTACGGGGCGAATATGGCCAGGTTTCGCAAAAGATCCCACCTTCCCTTTCACCATCTGGGAGAACAATTATGTCAATCAGTCAGTGAGTCAGTGGTAATTACTCAAAATGTATGACTGCCTCTTTGTCTTTTGAAGGTCGAATCGGTCCGATATTCAGGCCGGGAAAAGTGTTGTTGGTTCGCAGTAGCAGCCACAGAGTCCGGAGTTATGCCCCGGTCGATGGCAAGAGAGGTTTGGAAGGAGAAAGGAGAGGCCTTTGCCCAGCCGTGGGACACATGACTGGCTAAGACAAGGCAACTACAGTACTTTCACAGTTTTTATGTCTTGTGACTGGGACTGTAGCTACATTTAATTTTCATATTTGTTTCGACAATTCAAAAGTGCCTGTTATTGGCCTACTTGAAATAAATGCTTTGATTTTGATGATTTTGATTTAAGAAAAAAAAAATCCTAATATTGAAACAAAAAATTGTATTTATTTCACACAAACCAAATTATCATAAAACCGCTAGACGAAATAGAACACAATTTATAAATATTGGTTCACTAGACTTTGGTATAAATTGCACTAATAACATTGTGAGGAAACCATTAGCATGTCTGAGAGATATTTCTTGACGGCATGTAAAGCAAAGACTACAATATATATAATGAGATAGACGGTACTCTCAACCGTATCTCCGTCATCATACAAGCAGCGCTCTCTATCCGTGGTGGTTAAATCAAAATCTAACAAAATAAATACAAAAAGTGTGTCGTGACCGAGGTTTGATCTTACAATCTGCAGCGCCTAAGTCAGTGGTAGTCCTCAACGGGCTACACGTTCTATTGACAATCTGTCTATTTTAAAATAGCTGTTCTATTGCATGCTATGACAGTTGTCAGTTTGTGACAGATGGTTGATAGTGTAACCATGAATAAAATACGTCTCTATCATTGATTGATTTAATTCTTTTATTTTTTTTATATTTACTTAGATTGGTGTAGATTAAATAAATATGGTTTCTCAATTTAATTTATCAAAATTATTATTTTCAATTAAATCTTCTCACTGTTATAAAGTGGCAACCCAACCAGTAAATAATTTCATCCTCAGGGATAGCTGGCGCTAGTTTCCGTACAAAATTTTCGAGCAGGCTCCAATGTTCTAAGAGAGCACGGCATGATGTAAAGCCAAGTCATTATTAGCCTAGTTATTTCCCAACTATGTTCGAATCGGCTTGCAGTCTAACCGGATGCAGCTGAATAACAGTATGTTACACGGAGCGACTATCTATCTCACCTCTATAACCCAGTTAGTACTAGATATCCATTACGGGGTTCTGGTTTTGCACTTGGTCCCTAGTGGACCATTGTGCGTGTAGTACTGGGTAATACGATACCCTTTGTTAAGACTGGTTGTCAGACTTTTTTGGCCAAATCAGAGGCCAATGGGCGGAATAAAAACGCTGACACCAGGTTAGGGAGCTTGCTTACTTAGCTCTTGTAAAACGTTACAATGCGATACGGGGGCGCGAGGAGGGGGTTTGAGTACGTGTTACTTAACATTGTTTTTTTTTACCTTTCAGAATATCAAAGGTATTTTAGCGACTTTACGGTAATTTACGCCACATAATTGTGACTTTTAGGTAAAAATAGTGTTTACGTAACGTTTTACTAATGGGAAAGGGGGGGGGGGGGTACAGAAAAACGTTACGGCGCGTTACACGCGGGGAGGGAGGGGTCAAAAATCTCCAAAAATTGCGTTACGTAATACTTGAACGCTCCCTTAGGAACCAACCACGTGACAGAAGAAAGAAGGCAGAATTTATTAAGAGGCGATACTTACCCACTGATCCTCTCAATAACTTTAGGTATGCTGTGTATCAGGTTGCTGGTGTTGCTGATCTGCTTACAAACGTCGTTGACTGAACAGCTGATGTCCAGTTTCTGTGGGTCCCCGATTTCGCCCGCCGTCACTATGCAGGGACCGATAGGGCAGAACGTGTCTTGAGACTGGAAACAGCATTTATTTCCAAAGTTAAAATCGTTAACAATCATCTAATTTAATCGTGATCAATGCTCGTGTCTTCTCTGTTGAGAAGAGGCCTTTGCCCAGCCGTGGGATAGTAATAGGGTGGGGTATTATCTCCTTTAGGTCCATGTTCACCAAAGAGATGACAGTCTGATTATCTAAAACAGCTGTTTAAAACACATTTTTGTATGGTATCAGTGACAGCTGTTTCTTTAAATATTTCTTAAAAAAAACCTATTAAGGCTGATTCACCAAGGTAGCCCGCGGAATTCAAATTTTCTTACGATTTTTGCAATATGCAGGCCAGTGCTAAGTTGTATGTTGATGAAAATATCGGTCGCGGCTGTATGTAGTTACAGAATTATATTCATCAAAGTTCATAAGAGTCGAGGAACGAATTTTTCACTATCAAAGTCGTTCCTCGACTCTTATGAACTTGGAGGGTTGTATTGATGATTTTGATGATTATAATTCTGTAACTACATACGTCTTACAGCCGTGATCGATATTTTCATCAATATACAACTTAGCACTGGCCTGCAAATTGCAAAAAACCTAAGAAAATTTGAATTTCGCGGGCCACCCTGATGCTTTCACCTTAAGAAAAACTTTTTAAAGTATGAAAGAAAATAGTTGCTGGTGACACTGATTTAAACAAGAGTTATGAGAAAAATAAGTTTTCTATAGAAATTTCCAATTCAATATGTCATCGTAAAATTGTCAAACACGTTAGATTGTAATCTCTCTAGCGAGGTTGTAAACTCTCGAAATATTGTCAACTGAACATACTGCTTACAAGTTACAATATAACGCATTATTTTTCGGTAGATTGTAATCTATCGAAGTGAAACCGTAATATTGTGAAATGCATGCGACGGAAGTACATATCTCTGCCCCCATAATCGGGACTTGGGGCACCCTCACGTTAGGTTAGTTAGGTTCCTTTAAACCTTTTTTTTTTCTGGATGGGAAATCATCAAATGACTTCTCCCACTCTGGGCGGAGCGGGAGGGAGTGTCAGACTTTTACTGGCTAAAACCCATCCATGTTCCTTCCTCGCCCTTTATGTTCCGGGACTTCGGCTCTTGCCCCCTTCACTTTGCTGACATCTCTTTGAGGCGCGCGTGGAACACGAACGCGCCGTCGACACGGCCTGTCGTCATTAGACGGACGGTCGGCTAGCTAGCCCATAGCTAACCGTCCACAGGCCCGCGTCTACGGTGGCCGGTAGCCACCACGTGGCCCCCGACGCCCGGTGCGTCTCCCGCGGCGGCTGGGAAGAGAGGCTCTCTCCCTCTCGCGTTCCGCCACCTCCTTCGCCAGCATGACTGCTTCGCAGAAGGAGGTGACGGCATCCCATTCCGTCTCGCTCCGGACCATGGATTGAACCAGGGCCGGACGCGAGAGGTCGCCGCCGCCGATCGCCGCTACGAGGACACGGCGTTGCTCCGCCCACGCAGGGCAGACCTCCACCGTGTGCTCCACCGTGTCCTCCGGTCGATCCTCGCATTGGAAACACCCGGGCGTTTCCTCCCGCCCGATTCGATGCAGGAACTTCCCGAAACATCGTCCGGTGAGGACCTGCGTCAGGCGGAAGGTGAGGACGACGTGGCGCCTCTCCAGCCACTCCTCAAAGAGGGGACTTACCGCCACTATCGTGGCGTGCCCTGCACGAGGTTGCGATAGTCGCTCTCTCCATGTCACCATTCCTTTAAACCCTGCACTCAGAAATGGGAGCCCCGCGTAGCGGAGCCCGTCGACTACGCTTTTTAGGGGAATATAATGTGTTTTCAGGTTAGGTTATATTAATTGGTATTTCTCAGGAATGGTACATTATCTTTTCATGACAGTGGTACCATTGGGCAAGGGGGACCCCTCCTTGCCTCCCTCTCCCCCACACCGCGTGAGTTGACTACCATCGCATGCATTTCACGAACAATAATGCGTTTTATTGTTCGTTTGACAATATTTCGAGAGTTTACAATCTCTCTAGTTATTTTACAATCTAACGTGTTTGACAATTTTACGGTGACATATACAATATATTTGGAAACATAGATATTCTGTAATCAAATCGAAATAAAAAGGTACGTTAAGAATATGTTTGATTTAAGAACAAATTATTTTGGTATTACGCTTTATATGAACTACGCATGCTCTGCCGGTCCCTTAAGAGCATAAATAAATGTAGGTGGGTGAATGACCGCAATTCCGATCTTAACTGGCAGCAACTATAGAAGTTATTATGAGATCATCATTTCCTCAAGTTAGGTAAACAGGAAAAATATTCATAAACAACTCAAGCAAAGTGGATCAAATTGGGACCACCGCGACGGCTTCCTCTACAAAATGAAAAATAAATCATTTAATTCCGCCCGGTAATCATGGAGACATCGCAAAAAAAACTCAAATGTCGTCAAATGATTTGAAACCATAAAACGTCGACGGTTAAGTTCAAAATCGAATGAGAAAATTTGTAGTAACTTGATGTGCTGAAAAATGATATCGACAGAATGGATAACTCCATAGTTTTCCATCATTTCTATAATAGAGACAAGACAACGTGAAATCGACTGGTTTGCTTTCCGGTTCAATGAAAATTCTTGATTGCATATCCTTTTAGAAGATCGCCCTATATTTTTTACGTCTCCTTCTTAGGATTTCAAAGTGTAGAATGATAGTTCAATCTTCTTTTTTATTCACAACAATTTGAACGCCAGTGTACAAAAATGCGCCAACACTGAAAAATATTCGAGAAAAACCTATTATAGCTTTATGTAGTCACTGCCTTGGGTTATCTGACTCCTCTTCTCCTTTTGTGTGTAAGAGGAAGGGGGGGGGGATGCAGGGCAATGACCCGACGCGTTCGTGTCGGCTCTCGATACTGTGTCATTTGTACAAAATAAATAAATATCGCTGGACATCACACACAGCGCCATCTAGTGTACACTAAGCAACAAGGCTTGTGTCGTGAACACCAGATAGTTGTTATACTACATAGATACTTTTTGTTTGTAAATACATACTCTTATTATACATAATGATACAGGGTGCAAACAAACAGACTCCTAAATCTGTATATCAAACTAAGTAACTTTGCTGCTGGGAGACACCTTATTTGAAAAATCATGTTTTGTCATTGATCTCAATGTAACGCAACTCAAAACATTATGCTGATGGATGTACTGAATAGTGGCTCATGGTGGTGTTTAAAGTAAAAAACTTTTATGAAAAACAATAGGGTAGACGAAAAAAATTAGTCCGTCGTCAGGTAGATTTATTTTTTATTTTCAGGTAGAAAATATTTGACCCGTATTTTTTCTTTTGTTACGTAAATCAAAATTGTCGAAGAAACTAGGTACGAATTCCCAATACGTCACGCCTAGGTATAATTTTTAGCTAGTTCTGACGTCACGAGCCCCCACTACTGAGTTTTAATGCGTTTTATCTTTGTCAATATTCATTGATTTACAAAAACAAAACATACGTGTCCGTTATTTTTCAATAATCTAACTGACGGACTAAATAGATTTGTAATTTTTGGATACTGTCGTCATGCTTATTGTCATGTAAGTAGTTGGAAAGACCCGCAATGTCTCCGTAACTAGAAGGTTCCCATGTACTTATGGTGAAAAACAAAAAAAAAATTGCAATGACGTCGAGAACAACTGGCTTTCGACTTCGAGGTTTTTTACACCCTTCATACACTTTTTGTTTGTAAATACATACTTATTTATTTTATACATATAAACATCCATGACTCAAAAACAAATGTACATGCTGATCACACAAACATTTGCTTTGCTCCTACCGGGACCCCAAGAACGGTAGCCTCACTACCGCTGCGCCACTCAGGTCGTTGTACAGCACGTACCTTTCCAAGCAAGAACTGTCCTCCATTCTTCTCCTTCTGCCAGTCCCTGGCACTGATGTCCTGTGCAACAGTATACCCGAAGACATAGTTATAGGCCTCATCAGCTGACACGGAAGAGGCCGTCTTGCCGATGATCACTGCTAGCTCTACCTCCCAGTCCACTTTCTGTAAGTAATAATAAGAAATTTTTGTATTACCACCATTGATATATAGAAAACCCCACTGTAGATAAAGCCATAAAATACAAAACGATAAACAGAGACATCTATGACTTACGATGTGAACTAAAAAATAATGCATCGCGCAATCATGGTGTCTAAAATGGCAGAATTTAGCAGAATTAAAATGGACTTTATGTTTATGACTTTAAAGTCCATTTTAAGAATTTGAAACTTTTATGATTATGATTCCGCTAAAGCGGCCATTTTAGGCCCGCTGAACTATCCGCGACATAATAATAATCATTCTGTGACGTGAGTACAGCAGTCATTGTGTTGATAGTCGTGTCCGCCAATGGCTTAATAGTCAATAGCCTCGACCAATATCTTAGGAGTTTCTCGCTTGGCAGCCGGATCAAAGGCTTGATTCAGGAAGCAATACTTCTGGACGTGGCGCTTATCGTTAGGAGGTTCCTCTCTCAAAAGCCCTGACCACCGGTAGCTCGGACACTGTTCCCGGCGGTGCTACTATAATTATTCCTTTAATCACTTCTATACCTACATTACATTTTTAAATATTATTTTTACATAATATAAAATATATTTTTCATATTATTTTTATGTAGGAATATTTGAAGAATGTTATTTATGAGAGTAAAAACTCTGACAGTAGGTTAGGCAGTCGCCACATTATAAAGAAGAACATGGGAGTGAAAACGAATAAAGGAAATAATTCTTTATTTCTGATCAAAGAAATATAAAAAACAGGAGAAGTGGCAGGGGGGCGTGTCGGTGGCCGCGCGACTGGCACAAGAGTCCTAGTCATAAGCAAATGGCCGTCTCCGCGAACCTAGTGCGCTTTCGACCGCAATCGTTACAAATTATAGCAATGCCGTGTTGTTTAGTTTTTTTTTTTTGTAAAAACCAATGCATATATAAAAACTTTGTTAATCACGGAATTACTTATCATAATTATGTAAGCACAACTATTTTATTTTGTCTTTAAAATCATGAATAACAACAAATCGTAAAATATTTCTTGTTTTTACTATGTTATTTTTGTTTTCAAATATCGCTAACTCTATACTAGTTTTGCAATAAATACATTGCTCCTCAACCACTACCTAAGTTTTTCGCCAAGTGACTGGACAAGCAATGTAAAAATCACCTAACGATAGTTCAATAAGCGGATGCATCGAGTAGTGCGGCCGCTGTATCTTGCGACGAGTGGGTGATGTGCTTGTCAATGTTGATTGACTAATGAACAGTGATCGGAGTAGGTAGATTGAATTGGGGTCATTGATCCGAAAGGTATATATTAATATGGACATTCCTCCGGAATTGGTTGATTATTAAAAAAAAAACCAGAACTTAGGTAGGAATTGTATTAAAATGAGTAATATATTCTTCATTATTTTTTTAACGGTACCAACACAGTCACAAAACAATTTTTTTTGTGGAAAAAGAAAAAAATAATAATAATTAAATATTTTTCTTTGTCTGCGAGGGTAAAGTACAAAGAAAAATATTTGGAGGTGACATCCAACCCTCCGATAAGTAATTGGGAGAAGTACGAAAGAAGAAGAGGGACCAGTGTTATCAAACGGTAGTGCGTTGCATAGTTGTGAAAGTCAGATACGCAATCGGTCCGTGTAAAATACTGGTATTGCTGACCCCAACGACAGTTGGGTAGGTTAGGCTGATGATCTTAATTCGGTGTAAAAAAAAAAGAGTTCAAAAGAGATTGCAACAAAGATTTTTTATGACAAAAGATACTTGAACACTTCCTTACGCAAAAAACACTGCTTTTAACCTTGCTTTTTTTGGTATTTACCTACTTTTTAATGGAGTAAAAAGAAAGAATTTTGGCCTTGCTGGCTCCAAGGTTTTACATCGGTTTTTAGTAAATTCATCAATGAAGTTTTTCACAAGTTTAGAAACTAAAACTAGTTTTTGCCTTCGTAATTTAGTAAATAATTTATTTGTGCAGAAATATCTACTGGTGATTTAATTAATTGAAATACTATTCAGAATATTTAAATGTGACTAGGTGACCGTGGAACAAACATGTGGAATTTATTTAATAATTTCAACATTTGATGAATACAAAAAAGGGAAATAATTATTTATGACTAGCTGATGCCCGCGGCTTTGGCCGCCCGCAAATTATATACTAAAACCTTCCTCTTGAATCACTCTATCTATTAAAAAAAAACCGCATCAAAATCCGTAGCGTAGTTTTGAAGATCTAAACATACATAGGGACAGACAGACGCGGCGGGCGACTTATAGTCCGGTCAATTTAGACCAAAAAATGAGAGTGAAGTTACATAAAGTCCCAACAAGCTGAATTTCAGTGAAATTGTTCAAAACATAATTATAAACAATGTCTAGAAGTTCCCCATCATTCCTGTGTATGGAAAAAAAAATATTCAAGGTCAAAGGTCAAAAAAATGAGCTTTTCGCGATTTTCAGCAAAACGGTAAGTTTTATCATAAAAGTACCTCAGACAAAAATTGTAGATCATAAAATTATCTATAAAAAATTTGTCACATTTTTTTCCTACAAGCCACCGTTTCTGCGATATTTCGATTTAAAAAGTTGAAAAAGTTGTAATCGAAGTTTTCCTTGAAATGTTCCACCTTTACACCATAAAGTGTCGATTGTGAGAAATCTACGCCATTCTGGATATTAAACTGATACTTTTCTGATAGCTCATGAACGTATGTATCTTGCGAAAACCAATTTACCAATTACAGTACATCTACCTTTGGAAAATAGGCGCCATAAAGGTCATCTTCTGAAAATTTCTTGAAAGTTTTCTTGTTTTTCGAGGCCGGTTTCTCAAAATTAATGTATGATACTTGTCGTTAAAATTACAGAACCAACATTGTTGTCTCATTAGCTTTCTCAAATGATACCACAATTACCTCTTTTAGTAAGTGAATGACCAGAAAATAACGATTGTTCATGAGAAGGTAGTATTTTAATAAAACTAGGTAGTACAGGTTTTCCGATGTACATCTTCCTTATTGCAGATTTTCTTGTTACCGCTATGTGATGTTAGCTGTTTGACGTAATACGCTTCTGGTCGATCAGATCATGTAAGATCTGTCTCTATTATCGGAAAATCTGTACTACCCAGTTTTATTAAATACTACCTTCTCATTAACAATCGTTGTTTTCTGGTCATTCACTTACTAAAAGAGGTTATTGTGGTACCAGTTAGGAAAGTTAATAAAACAACAAAGTCGGTTCTGTAATCTGCACGACAAGTGTCATACATTAATTTTGAGAAACCGGCCTCGAAAAACAAGTAAACTTTCAAGAAATTTTCAGAAGTTGACCTTTATGGCGCCTATTTTCCAAAGGCAGATGTACTGATTTGATAAATTGGTTTTCGGAGGATACATACGTTCATGAGCTATCTGAAAAAGTATCAGTTTAATATCCTGAATGGCGTAGATTTCTCACAATCGGCACTTTATGGTATAAAGGTGGAACATTTCAAGGAAAACTTCGATTACAACTTTTTCAACTTTTTGAATCGAAATATCGCAGAAACAGTGGCTTGTAGGAAAAAAGTATGACATATTTTTTCTAGATAATTTTATGATCTACAATTTTTGTCTGAGGTACTTTTATGATAAAACTTACCGTTTAGCTGAAAATCGCGAAAAACTCATTTTTTTGACCTTTGACCTAGAATATTTTTTTTCCATACACGGGAATGATGGGGAACTTCTAGACATTGCTTATAATTATGTTTTGAACAATTTCACTGAAATTCAGCTTGTTGGGACTTTATGTAACTTCGAATGTCTAAATTGACCGGACTATTAGTTTTATAATATGTACGAGTAGTGATAGTGATATAATTATAGTTCTGTTTTAAAAAAAATCTGGTCTACTGAATCAACCATATATTAGACTAGCTGATGCCCGCGGCTTCGACCACGTACAAATCATATACTAATCAATCAATATAAAACCGTCCTCGAAAACCACTCTATACATTGGTGAAAACAACATGAAAATCGGTGCAGTAGTTTGATTTTTTCACGAACACACAGACAGACGCGGCGGAGGACTTTGTTTTATAATATGTAGTGATATTAATCTAGAACAGTAACTTGTTTAATGCTTCAAAAAGATAATGTTGTTGTCAAAACAATATTATCAACTGCATTCTGATTTTATTGTTTTAACAAAAAGAAAGGTTAGCCAGAGGTACTCGTACACCCACATTTCACCAGTTATGTTTTAGTCCCAAATAATAGGCGGCGAGCCTATTGCCATCAACCGGGCACAAATCTAGAGTCCGTTGCTGCCACTGAAATATTCCTGATGGAAAACCCCAATAACACTTTGCCTGACCAGGGAATCGAACCCAGTACCTAGTACTTAGCAGACGCCCTTGCAACTACTTGACCAGCAAGGCAGTCCAGTCAGTCTTTTGTTTTATAATTTAGTATTTCAGAAACAAAACCATAACCTTATAGTCTGTACTTGGTCTTATTTCCAATACACCTCTTCAGACCTCATTTACTAGCGTATAGGTCATGTTTAGATCGTTCTGAACCCGAAAGCCACGAACTCAAAACAATTTGGACTATATAAAAAAATATATTATAAAAAAATAAAAATAAATTTAATACCATTAATATAATTAAAAAAAAAAAATTAATTGAAAATATTGGTGTCTAGAATACCTTAACAATGCTGGTCTTTATTTTCACAGCCTCACTGGGTCCAATAATAGTTCTTGGGAATTTGCTGAATATGATCGGTATCTCGGGCTGCTTCAAGTTCTGTTCTTTGCAGTGGTCTGCGTAGTTCAGGGCTACACATAATATCTTGTCTACTCCGTGGATGGGTGCCTTTAGAGTGACCCCCTGGAGAGGCAGAGCTTTTGGGTTGTTTTTTAGCAATCTGTAAAGGATTAAAATAATGTATGTTGAGTGCCTTGTATTTAGGGTGTAACCGAAGCCTTCACGATGCTGCTGCTACTGCGCAAAAATTTTTAGGTACTGAGAAATGAGTTTTTGTTTTGGTATGAAAAATCATGGTTTATGTTGCATGGTCTTCATAGAGCTGTATGTTGTAACACATTCATTGCATTGAATAGCACAGGGGTTTAGGAGTGAATATCAAACCCAAGACGTCATGGTAAGCAGTAGTGTATGCAAGCACCCAACAAATGAGCTGTATGTGAATGTTTCAATATGTATTGAAATAACTAAGTACTAAGTAGAAAAATATTTAAGTCAACAACAGCAGAATAGGTATTATTTTTGTGAATTTGAATGTCATGCACAATTTGTTATCAATATCTGTAATAAAATATAAACAATGTAAAGGCACATTTTTAATGATAAGATAGTAACAGTTAGTGATAAGTACAGTAAAAGAAGCTTTATAATACATTGGACTTTGATAACATTGTATTTTTTTTTACTTTATTCATGAAAGATGACATGGCAAGAAAGGAGGGGTCGGCTGAGCTGACGAGTAAGTAATAGAGATGGCATGCTATGCTGACTCCAATTAAATTGGGATAAGGGCAGCAGGAGTCCAGTCTTACCAAGTGGTATTGTTTTACATAGGTAGTACTATTTGGGGTGTGTAATGAAGTATCACTCACCTAGTGACAGCAGCAGTGGAATCAGAAGTAGTTCGTTACACAACACAATAGATAGTTAATAGTCCGTTTAGTTTTGTGTGTACACACCTCACGCATATTGTTTAAAATATTTTTATATTCACATTTAGTTATTTTATGAACGACATTGAAAAAACCACACTTTACACATGACACTCAGTAATTTTTTCTTCAGTTGACAGAATTACCCATAGACTTTTTGTCTAGTGGTATGCAACCCAACAGTGTGGTGGTCAGAAAGGTAGTCTCTCCATGTAAAATACTGGTATTCATTTGCACCCAGTTAGGCTGGAAGCCAATCTCAACAAAGTTGGGAAAAGGCTAGGCACATGACGATCTATTAGCAAAATTATCAATTTTTTTGTTCTGTCCTAGCTTTTGAATCATCCAACATTATAGGAGTAGAAAGTGTAGGGTTTTCATACAGAAAAAAATCAATTACACAACAACATCACGAAATTTGATCCAAATCTATTCTGTGTGAAAGAGCAATAAACATTCATGCAGCCATCTTCACAAGTTTTTGCATTTGTCATCATCTGCCTTTCATCGTTTACAATCAACAAACAGCAATTATTATAATTGTTACTTTATACTATTTTTTCCTTAAAATATAGAATGTTTATGTTTAAAATAATAAGATTGTTAAATTGTTAACAAATACTACAAGTAGGCACAGTCCGCAGTTGTTTGATCCCTATTTTTAAGTAACCTCACAACAGCTGAACACTGTCTCCTAAGATACAGGTTATTCTAGTTTGAGAGGCAGGGCTCACAATATCTGTATGTTACAGACTTCTGCAGTTGTTAGTTTCCATTTTATCTAACAATGTTTTACTAATGTATGTTTCTTTGTGACAATAAACTTTTATTATTATTATTATAGCAATAACAGAACAAAATGACACACTTACAAGCCAACTCTATTGTCATAGTCCGGAGTGTTCAAAAGTTCCAGCAATGTTGTAGGCAGTTTGGGGTCAGCTTGATTTATATCAATAACATTATTCCCATCCAAAATTCCCACACGGGTATCACTACCAGCCGTAGTAAATTGTACATACTTCATATTTCTACTTTTTGTTAATGTAATAGTTCTTTTACTCAGTAAACTGTTGCTTCTATAGCTGTTTGACAGCAAATGCGCGGTTTTCAGCACGTGTGCGTTTATACGAATGGCACTCATGATTGCCGGTACTAAATTAAAGGCCGGTAGGTACCTATTACATAATTTTAGTATTGAAGTGTTTACACAATTTCAAGGTTGTGAGTTGTGAGGTAATTCCAAGTACCTAGGTATTAGGGCTTGTTCATATATTTGTCTTTCTGGTCTGTCAAATTAAGCTCTAAGATCAAATAACAACCGAGGTGTAATAAAGTTCATCAGATGTATTAAATGGAATTCATTTATTACAATATAATGTTTCTGGGCTCTACTCTAATATTGTGTCCGGTGAAGCATAAGCTCTACTTCCTAGGGACCTAGGTAGAGTTTACGGTTCACCTAATGAATGAATTGAATGAGCCTTTATCAAACTGAAAGTAGTGTACCAATGTAATTAAACCTTTATTATTTCATTATCGTATCGTATTGAAACGTTGACATTGAAAGTTTTGACAAGATCGGTTCGTTTCATTCAGACTTGTTCTTCCAATGAATTTTTTCGATTCATTTTATTCGACTTTATTACTCATGATTCAGAAACACATGAAATTCTACTTACGTTTGTATATTTGTTTTTATGTAACAAAAACTGATGAGTACCTATTCAACACCTTTTGAAATTACGTACTTTCAGTCTTCAATTTCGTTTTGCAACAAATTCTGTGAATCGGAAAATCTTGAAAAAAGCATCAGGGTTGCCAACCATAAAAGAAATTCCCTCGTACAATTGCAGCTAAAAATCTCGTATTTTGACTTTCAAACCTCGTACATTTATTATGCACCAAAAATGTGCTAAAACCAAAATTAAAACATATTGAACTACTGGATTTAGGACTTTTTACTCATTGAAATAACCTATTGCAAGTTTCCAACTAAATAAAACGTCACTGTTGTATCAACTTAAAAAAAATCAAGTAAGTACATAGGATCATAAAAACTAGGAGAATAAAAAAAAATATGTTTTAATTTTATTATTACTTACGAAAATTTGAAAGGTAACTTACTCGTAGTTTACATCTCCTCTTCAAATGTCAGAAACAGATGTTTAAGTGATGATTCACTATCATCAGCTGTTCGTATGGCCATTTAATCAAAATCTCGTACATAATTGTACGAGGTTGATAGCGTCCTCGTACCTCGTACGGAAGACCACATAACTCGTATTTGTACGAGGAACCTCGTACGGTTGGCAACCCTGAAAAGCATCCATTATCTGTCATTCATCAGAGGGATGGGCAAGTGAAAAAAAATATCGATATTTATCGTATCGATATTTTTAAACAGTATCAACAATAATCGAGTGAAAAGTATCGATATATCGTCATTATTCATACATATTCCCAAAGCATTCAAACTTTGTAAAAATAATAAAAGAAAACAGTATTTTTATTGATGCTAGACCCTAAATAATTTTACACAATTTAATCAAACCAGTAGTCATCAGGTATGGACACGAAACCAAAGTTGCGTTAAAAAGAAATTTAATTTGATAATTCGATACTCTAAAATAAGGGATCCTGCCGTTTTGCCGAAAAGATTTTGCCAAAATTTCATTACCCAAACAAATTTTAGCAACCTTTTTTTATACCATTGCAATATTTCGAATGATTTTAGTACGCATATTTCTATTTGGTCAAATTTTTACTTGGCAAAATATTACCAAGTTTGTTTTTAGTACCTACCCGGAACTCAACTATTTAGATTAGGTTAATTTCGTCTTAAAACAAAATGGGTAGGTTAGGTTAGGGTAAAACTGTGACCTCATACGTCAGAAACGACTTGTATTAATAGAAAAAAGAGATTGTTTTTAGTAGGTTACCCGGAACTGAACTATTTAGATTAGGATAATTACTTATTTATTTAAAAAAATGGTTAGGTTAGGTTAAAACTGTGACCTCGTACTAGATTAGGTTAATTTCGTCTTTAAACAAAATGGGTCAACGACCATACAGCCTCTAGACTCCTAATAACAGGCGACCGATGTCTGTCAACACATAAGGGGTATAAATCTTATAGCCGTCGTCACTCACCGAGTTCGAATTAGTTTCGACCACTCCTGTGAGCCGCAAACACTTCCGCATTACTCCTTTAAAAATCGAGAAAATAGACATAATATGGCCCCGTGTATGATACGTTGGTGTGATAAAGGAAGCCGGACTTCAAGTTTCCTGAAAGACGGTATCACATTTCATCGGTAATTTAAAAGTTCCATAATCTAAATTAGATTAAATTTCTGACAATATTTATCGGAGTTCATCTTATACTGGTCATACTTGATGTCTTTTATGATTGCGTCCCTTTCTTTTGAAAGTACTTTTCTCTCTATCTCTTTTCCTCGATGTTACGTTAGCATAATTAGTGATGTTCCAAATCGTACGACCACCTCTGTTGTCGATAAAGCAAAAAACAAAACCTATAACTATTTATTTATGCAAAAAACATATGTTTAATAATTAAAAATTACCAAATTTATTTAATTATTAATATGTTCACGTCATTTTACCGAAGATTGTTTTATCCCTATGAAAAACCGTCGCCGCCTACTAAGTTCATATATTTTCAGATATTTTACCTACATGATTCAATCGTAATTAGAATAAAGAAGGTAATTTAATGCAAGTAAAGTATGTAAAACATATTTTATTATGCCTACAGTTAAAAAATATAGATACTTTCTTGTTTGATTTAAAACTGTCGCATCTCTAGTGAAATGCAATGACCTTGAATTGGCCAATCAGAAAGCAGTACCCCGTCCCCCTCGCGTACCTCGTACCTCAGCGAGTTGACAGAATAGTTTTCGTGCGTTAGATCGTGTATTAGGCGTCTATAGGCTGTATGGTCGTTGAAATGGGTAGTTTAGGTTAGGTTAAAACTGTGACCTCCTACGACCAGGAACGACTACATTATGTAGAAGAAAAAAAAAATGGAAAACTGACGATACAAAATATTTGGCTTATTTGATTTTGTGTAAAAACTCTTTTTCCAACTGAAATATTTGACATTTTTTATTTGACCATGTTATAAAAAAAAGTTAAAATGTAAAATGTTAAAAGTACTAGTTGGTCAACAAGTTATAGTTTAAACGTTAATTTCCCAAACATTAGGTTCGCTTTACAATTTTTTGTGAATAGATTTTTTGCTAAATAATAATTTGGCAAATGAAATTATGCGAAAAATTTTTTGGGAAGTGAAAATTTGTCAAATTCCTTTCGGTCAAACAAGGGAGACCCCTAAAATAAATATCGATTGTCGGGATGAAAAAATATCGATGATAAATATCGAAAATGGAAAAATATCGATATTTCGATATATCGAAATTTTTTGCTCATGCCTAAGTCATCATGTCATCTGTCTGTCCTGTCATCAGTCATCTGTCATAGGGATGGCGATTTTATCCGTAAAAGATCGATTTTTAAATCGATTCGAATCGTGACCTGATGAATCGATACACAAAAAATCGAGGTCTAAAAGATCGATTTCCAAAAAGTCGACATTTTTTCACATTTTCATTACAATGTAAGTATTAATCAATTTTATTAAAAACAAGACGAATATCATAATTAACGATCTTTAATCAGCAAAGCGACTTCGATAATTCATTTTAAAGTTATTATAATAATTGTACACCAAATGGCAAAACATAAAGTAGATGTTCAAATGAAAATGTAACATCTCACACTACAGAGTGTGTGAGATGACTACCTAGTTCATACCCAGTTTAATAAAATAAACATTCTGAGTTAGTGATTTATAAACTTTGTTTTAGTATATAAAAAAAATATTTGTACGCCATATTATGGCAGGATATGCTGAAACCAATATTGTAACATCTATTTTGTACCATATTCTAACAAATAAACATTTTTGATTTGATTTGATTTGATAATAGCAATTATTTTTATTTTTTAGTACCATATCAAAGTATTAGATCATATAGAAACGAGACATTTATTTTCAAAATTCACAAGTTTTAGGTTACAAAGCAAATATATAATTTAGCTCATAGTTCCCAATGCTTAATATTTAAACTTTTTAAAAACAACAGTCTGTCAAGTCTACTGGGATCCAAGCGGTTCCAGAGATACAAAAAGTCAAAGATTATAAACGTAACTTTTTTCTATTGAAGAGAAGTAAGGTAGTGAGGCGAAGGAGACTAAACACACAGCCATCTCGGAAGTTTTTGAGTAATTAACCAGCAGTACTCTTGTAATACGGGCACCTACCTACAACCAGTGCTACCAGATCGTGGGCATTCGTGGGTAAAATGTTCCACCACTTTTTACCATATTCAATGTGTTTGGACGAGAGTGTCCTACAAAGTGGGGGGTCATTTTACCCACGATCTGGTAGCACTGCCTACAACTAATTGTATGGTTAATACAAAAACAGAAAAAATCGAATGTCGATTTTGAAGGGTTGTGTATCGATTCAATGAATCGATTCAGCACTACATATCGATTTAAAAGATCGATTTTCTTGGCTCGAAAAATCGATTTTTCGATTAATCGATCTCAGATCGCCATCGGCCATCCCTAAACTGTCACTGTCATAGACGGACTTAAGACGGTGTAACTGTAAGAATAAAATTGTTTTCACCCGGTTCGAAAGTAATTTATTCGTCCGGTTGGTTAGAAGATACTAGAAAATCTTCATAAATTGCCGTTATAAGATTTTATACAATTTCTAATAAAATGTCGTTCCTGGTAAAACAACTGACTCGCAGAGTAAGTTTTGTAAAATCATGTCTTAGGATATCTAAAACTCAGTCCTATAGTGCTGTATGACCTATTTACACAAACACTCTTATTCCAAAGGTCCTTGCGCCAGCAGTATCATCAGTGAAAAACCTGAATTTTTCTACCAGTAAGTAACCCTGTTTTCAGCTTTTATTACATAACCTATAAATACTGGTCCAATGAGTAATTTTTTTTCATGGCACAAGCAACTTTGTGGAATTCCACCATTTTTCAGTATTAAAAAATCCCAAAAAGTTGTTAATTTTCTCAGCTAGGGTCTGGGTTTGTGACCAATTGATGGCAATAAGCTCCCTATAAGTGTCTGAAACATAACTGACAAAGAGTTGGTCTATGGTGTATTTACAGTAAATCAACTTACATATTATATTTATTTTGCAGCCAGTGCAGCATTTATCCCAAGGGTTCAGCAGCCAGCTCCTCATTTTGAAGCAACTGCAGTGGTTAGCGGAGAATTTAATACACTGAAATTGTCTGACTACCATGGAAAATACGTTGTTCTAATGTTTTACCCATTAGATTTGTAAGTATTGTTATAAAATATTGTTGATGTGATTTGATCCTCTTCAAAAACATGTAATATGAGCTAACTGTGCTTTTCGACTGGGAAATCATATGCATAATAAAGAATTTATAACAATAATTATTACTGGAATCAATGTTGTCTAAAAGATGATGATGTATTTTATTATAGCATTTTTGTAGTTGGAGTGGCAAAACGTTATGTTATGAATGGCATTGCAAGTAATCACCAATCGCACACTCACTTATAGTCCAGTGATAAAAATAATGGAACTACACACTCGCTTCTCCCTGCTCACCAACTCGTTTCTAGTTCTACTCGCATCTCACTCATTGTTGGTGTTGGGACAAGTGCCTTTAGGCACAGTTTTGTGAGCTGTTTTACCTTTCTTAAACAAAAGAGCCATTTTGCTCTGTTGCCCATCCATTGTTCTTCATTCCTCTCTATTTTTTAGATTTTATTGAATAAACATCTAGCAACACATTTATATCTGGTCTTGTCTACCTTCCAGCACATTTGTCTGCCCAACCGAGTTGATTGCGTTCAGTGACAGAGCTAAGGAGTTTGCCAGTATTGATTGCCAGATTATTGGTATCTCAACAGATTCCGAGTTCAGCCATCTTGCATGGACCAACACTCCTAGGAAGGTATGTAAAAGACTTATTCCTAAGATGATATTAAGTACTTGAAATATATCCATCGATGATTTAAATAAGCTTTCGATTGCTCGAAGATCGCGCGCGGTTTATAAATGCTTGTTACTTTCTATGTAGTCTTACGTGTTTCTGAAGTAAGCAAGCAGTTATTGTCGGGCATACGCTGTCCTCTGTACTAAAGCACTAATGCTGTAACATTGTAAAACCAAATAATTTTAAAAGGGTAACTATGGAGTTTCTTGTCTGTTCTTTTCTATATCAAATGGCCAACCCGCACCATGCATGTTTTCTCAATGTTTTATAAGTGGCGATGTAGGCCTATGTGAAATTAAATATTTTGATTTTGAAACTTGAAATCTATGTGGAATAATCGTTAAGGTAAATAGTGTGCAATCTGAAAGGTTTACATCTCTTGCTATAGATTGATGGCTTCATCAACTAAAATAATCATGTTTATTGCCCTAAAACGCCATAATGACGTTATAATACTCAGTCCAGTCACGTTTAGGGTGAAATTTATCTCTTTCTGCCACATAGAGGTTCACAAGAATTCCATTTGAAGCATTCACACTTGTACATTGATAATTGTCTTCTGTTTCTTCTACAGTAGCTTTAATTATTTCACTCATTGTATTTCAGGATGGTGGTCTTGGTAAAATAGAAATACCTCTTCTTGCTGACTACCAGAAGAAGATTTCAAGGGACTATGAAGTTCTTCTTGATGCCGGTTTTGCGCTTAGAGGTAAAAACATTTGGTTTGGGACTATGAAAATGTTTTGTGGTGATACGCAGCTTTCACTACCTAATGAATGACAATATTGCTGGTCTTAAAATCAACTCGAAAATAAATACTTGGCCGGTGGCCCCAATCTGAATCTAGTGATGACGCTTTGATGTGGCGTCAACCAAATGGAAGTTGTAAAAATATTTTAACATAACATTGGCACCATAATGCTCTGGAAGTTGGGTAAGCCGACACCTTTACTCCGTCCCATCTTAGGAAGATGTGCCCAGGCACTGCTGCACGGAGTCTACTCTCTAAGCACGAAAACTTAGTTTCGGCCGAACTTACAGGCGTTACCTACGACATAAGATTTGTTAGGAACCCGAAATACAAATGAATGACAACTTGATTGGTCATCTGTCCTTAGTCCCAATGTGTTTTCAAAACTCATAAATCCGAAAATAATTGGGGAGTAGGTTAATTTCAAAGTGTAAAGCTACTTTTGGACAGGCCCTGTATCTTCGTGGACTAACTTAGAGAGTAACCCCCCAGGTACTGGAAACCTCAAACGACGCAAATATACAAAAACACAATTGGTAGTTATGTGTATGAACTGTTTAGGGCTTTTATCTACTGTTTCGATTTCCATCAGGCGTGATGAGGACAAGAGCAGGCCCATTTTGTAATAAAAAATGAAAAAAAAGGGTCGAAATACTGAGGACATGGGTTGCGACTGCGAGTACCCTGTACTATTCAAATGACCAGAAAAATGCCCTTTTTTGTGGCATTCGAATCTGCATTACCGCATTGGTTGACAATGCCGATTCAAATGCCGACGAATTCTGATACTTGTACTGTATAATATTTAGTATAATTTTAAATCTGTTTACAGCTTGTAAATATTGTACATTCGCAAGGTGAATAAATTAAAATTTTAGGTCAAAAATATAGCAACGTTTTTATTTCCTTCAAAAACATTTTGATTTTCTTCTTTTCAGGTCTGTTCGTGATTGACAGAAATGGTATTCTAAGACACATGTCGGTCAATGACCTGCCCGTCGGCAGATCAGTCGACGAGACCCTCAGGCTTGTCAAAGCTTTCCAGTTCGCTGACAAGCATGGTGAAGGTATGTATTACATTTCATGGTTTGAAAAGAGTAACCATGGAGTTTCTTGCTGGTTCTTCTCCATAAGTAACCAACCATTCTTTCACCATTAGAAAGCCACTTCTTTACTGAGTAGCATTGGCTATATTTTATTCCTGTACTCCCATGGGAACGGGAACTATGCGGGCGTGATATCATACAAAAATGAACCCAAGGGCTATGGGCACAAATGTATGGACTCTGGTCCTGGACCCAATAGATATAAATAGTACGTGGTTAGAAAGGTATATTCTCATAGAGCTCGAATAGGTATGGCGCTTGACCTAATATGTTGTCCGATCGGAGTACGCGTACCTTGAATATTGAATCATTTTATGATTAAATCTCTAAGTATTTTATACAGTTTTTCAAACTACTGAACCGATTTTAATGATTTGGATTTTAAATCTATACTATTGTATTGTATTGTACAACGGGCTGGTGTCCGCAACTCCACGTCAAAGCGCGTATTTTGCGTGCGCTATAATCCACCACGTGGGCCCAGTGCAGGTTGGTAGATGTCACATGTCTTCGAATTTTTGGTTCTTGGACATGCCGGTTTCCTCACGATGTTTTCCTTCACCGTTTTTGAGAGCAGTGGTGATGAAATAAATAACACAAAGTAATGCGCCTGCCTGGGTTCGAACCCACGACTTACTGTTCGTAAGTCGGGGCCGCCACCACTGGGCCACCGCTGCTCTCAAAAAAAAATATATACTAATATTATAAAGCAGAAGAGTTTGTTTGTTTGGTTGAACGCGCTAATCTCAGGAACTACGGGCTCGAATTGAAAAAATATTTTTGTGTTGGATTGTCCATTTATTGAAGAAGGCTTTAGGCTATATAACATCACGCTACGATTATTAGGAGCGGAGCAGGAATGAAAAATTTTGCAAAAAACGGGGATTTTTTTTCCTTTCGTTTTTCTCTCTTATGTGACGCAGACGAAGTTGCGTGGGTCAGCTAGTGAAAAGTATAAATCTTTTCAGTGTTAAAGGGTACATAAAATATATACCTTTCTTTTTAGGGTTCCGTAGCCAAATGGCAAAAAACGGAACCCTTATAGTTTCGCCATGTCTGTCTGTCTGTCTGTCTGTCTGTCCGCGGATAATCTCAGTGACCGTTAGCACCAGAAAGCTGAAATTTGGTACCAATATGTATATCAATCATGCCGACAAAGTGCAAAAATAAAAATTTAAAAAAACATTTTTATTAGGGTACCTCCCCCAGACGTAGTGGGGAGCGATTTTTTTTTTAATTTTGACCCTGACGTGTGATATATTGTTGGATAGGTATTTAAAAATGAATAGGGGTTTTCTAAAATCATTTTTTGATAATATTAATATTTTAGGAAATAATCGCTCCGAAAGTCAAAAACAATGTGTCCCCCCCCCCTCTAACTTTTGAACCATAAGTTTAAAAAATATGAAAAAAATCACAGAAGTAGACCTTTATATGAACTTTCTAGGAAAATTATTTTCAACTTGATGAGTTGAATAGTTTTTGAGTTATATAGCACTTTTTCAAAAAAACGCAAATGATAACTTTGTTTTTCATACAAATACTATGAAAAACAAAGTTATTTTTGCTGACGAAAAATGTTGGTATTTTTAATGGTCTGGGAAGCTACGGAACCCTACAGTGAGCGTGGCCCGACACGCTCTTGGCCGGTTTTAATTTGGATGTGGGATCATCTAGTGACGACCCCTCCCGGGCAGAAGGGAGTGTCAGACTTTTACTAACTAAAACCCATCCATGTTCCTTTTTAGCCCTTCGTGTTCCAGGGCCGCGATATCTCTATCGAACAGTCCCGCCGCAGCCCCGGCAGGCTTCGGTTCTTGCGAACCCCTTTCTTTTTATTGACATCTCTTTGAGGCGCGCGTGGAACACGAACGCCCTTACGGTACCTCTGGGTAAGACTGGTTGTCAGACTTTTTGGGCCACTGACTACCTGTAACGATCATGATACAAATGACGGCCAGGACCAACAGCTTAATGTACTTTCCGAGGCACGGAAGCAACTCGGTTTGTAAGGGTGGTCACCCATCCACAGACCAACCTAGGCTAGCACGGCTTAACCTAAAGATCGACCCGAGCGGCTGTTATTAATTAGCCCTAAGCTCCTAAAAAAAACTAAACCAAACTAAAATAAACAATCCAGCTTAGTAATCACTACACAATACGTATTTTATTGATTTTTGGCGTAGGTATTATCAGATATACTGAAAACACATATTTTATAAGCCGATATCTCGAATTGGACAACAAATCCAAATGTAACCCAATAATATATTTGTTTTCCTCTTGAAAAGAACTATCTATCGATGTACGATTCAAGTATATTGGTCATAAGGACCAAAACGCCTGAACACCTTTTTGTCATTTGAATATTCATGTTCTTACGGAACGCTTGATCACACTATCTTGTAGGAATGTGCACATCGAGTGAATACAAATATGGTTCACTTTCATAAAAAAACCCTATCGTAATTGGCATGAGCAAAATCCAAGTAGTAGTACAAAAATTATTACAGCGCCATCTAAGATACAAATAACGAACTAACATCAAAATTCTAAATCGTGCAGTCAAAGTTATCCCCGACTTTATGTAGAAAAATCCGACTGTAACTGTTGGGCAGTACTACGGTAGTCCACCAGATACAACACCCGTGTGGTCGGAGAATCATCCTACCTTTTCTATAGGGGATGAAGAACTTAAGAAGACACAGCATGGCCGTTTTCCATACAAACGTAGTCCCCTGTTTTCTCCCTGGATAGTGCCGTAGTCACTAGTAGAGCAATATTTTTTTTCCAAATAATCTATGATCACTGGGATGTGGCATGTCCCTATGTTTTCTTTTGTTTTCATAAATTATTTATTAAAAGAGAAACCTTCAAAAACCAAAAAAATTGGCCAGTAATTCCGCTGTGTTCAAATTTTAATGAAAAAAGTAGTTAAATCGGTCAAGTTTTGGAGAAGGAATCAGGGGACTACGAAACGTTGCTTTTGTGTACTTGAATTGGTATTTTCTGCTGTTGTATCTTTCGCGCTCTGCGCGCGGTCGTTTGGGCACTGCGCGACAGCAACACATTTAAAAAATACTTATTTTTGTATTTTTCAGTTCTCTCAACCGTGCTGTTTCCTCTTAACACCCTGTTCTTCAAACCCCTAAAAAGCGTTAACGCTAAATGCCGAATCGAATCAGCTGACCTTGTGTGTAGCACGCTTATTCATCCATCTTTCTTTCACAGTGTGCCCAGCCAACTGGAACCCAGACACCAACGCGCACACAATCAAACCCAACCCCCAGGAAAGTAAGGAATACTTCCAGAAGGCCAACTAAACCCTTGCATACAGTTAATTTGAACCTTATGGCATTTATGTTTAAGAGTACATTTTGGATGACGCAATTGTAGAACACCTAAGTAATTGGTCTGTTTGCTAAAAATGGGTTGTTTTGGAGGGTAGTTGGTGTTGATGGATCTTTTAAACATTATTTTCTAGGGTAGTGGGTGTAGAAAAAGTAAGAAGTGCGAATTCTGTTGAATCAACTGATTTATTGTAAGTTTTAAACAAAAGATTCCGCATTGTTGTGAATTTTGAGTATTTTTAGTTCATCTTCGTATTTTGAATATCATTCTGTTATTAAATGTGGTCTGTTGAGATATTATTCTAGTGATTTTTTTTTATAATTGAGGAGTGGTATCGTAAGTCTACCGGTTTCTTTGGGTGCGTTTACACTGGGACAAGAAAACACGAGCGAAGCGAAGAGCGGGACTAGTGTAATTACCTCTATGATTGGTTGATTCCGGCAAGTGCCCGCTTCAGTAGTAGTAACAACCTTATTTTGAGATTGCATTTCTACTGAGGCAGAGATAAACGAAACGGTATGAAGATTTACCATAGTAAAATTGACGCACTTACAACCAATCTTACCAAGGGTATCGTATTACCTGGTACTAATTGGGTTGTGAAGGTGAGATAGGCAGACGCTCCATGTTAAATACTGGTATTCAGCTGAATACCAGTTGTTAACGCAGCGCCATCTTGTATCGGACGAGTGCACAACCACTGATGTTGCTCCTGTCATCGCGACTGCCCCGGTAGATGGCGTCACTTTTTCCCTTCATATACACTATAATCATTTTTTTTTGTCTGTGCAAAAACTCGAGTTCTCTTTTTTATCTATGTAATTTTTCTTAATTATTATTATTATACGCCATTCTTCACAAGGAGAAGCTTCTGTTTTATTTCAACGCCTCCGACATCAAAAATTCTCACACCAAGATCTATGATCTCCTGCAGTACTGCGGCTGACTACACGTCTTCAGGGCTATAGAACCGAATACGCGACACAAGACGACCACACTAACACCAGTATTTTATATGGAGCGTCTGTCGACTTGTCTATGGTTATGTCGACTCATGCATGTCTCCGATCCGTAGACATGTGCTCGCAAATTCTTCGCTTGCCTATCTCTATATGAGCTTTTCTTTGCGAATATAAATTCATTCAAAGAGGATGCATTTCCAGGATAGTCGATCAGAGACGCCGACGATTTCCGCTCCGCTGCATTCCACGTCACGTCACCTAATGGAAACGCTCCCTTACCTATCGGACACGTTCGTGCGACGGGTCGTATGCGCAACTTAGCCCCCTCGTACACAAGGCTACTCAAATCTTAGAACGATTTCAGTCTTCAAGCGACTGCCGCCATACATTGAAGTTCGTACACGAGTCGAGTCGCCGACAGTCGTACCGCGACTCGCGTCGTGCTAGTCGCGTACTACTTGCCGGACGAGATCATCGCTACATAAGTCGCAGCGATTTCCAAGATGGCATTTAGATTTTTGACATTTTGGTAAAAGTGTGATCTGCTTAGCGACTGAATAGGCAATTCGCGTCTTGCGATTCAATGTCGTGTACGGACCGTGCGCTACTCGATACTCGCGACTTGATACTAATGTGGTATACAACATAAGTATCGAAGATTTGCGTAGCCTTGTGTACGAAGGGGCTTAGTACGAAAAAAAACAAACAAGTTCTAGTCAGAAGTAAGTCTAGAACAGTCGATTTATGGCACGAGCAGGATCTAAAATTAAACGCGCGCACACGACGTTTGTCAGAGAAAATCCGGATGGGTACATAAAATACTATATACTTAAGTAATTTAAAAAAAGCGGCCAAGTGCAAGTCGGATTCGCGCACGAAGGGGTGCGTACCATTATCAAAAAATCACGTTTCTTGTATGGAAGCCCCACTTAAATATTTATTTTATTCTGTTTTTTTTTTGTTAGAGCGGCAACAGATATAGGTACATCTTCTGTGAACATTTCAACTGTCTAGCTATCACGGTTCATGAGATACAACCTGGTGATAGAAAGGAACAGTGGAGTCTTAGCAATAGGGTCCCGTTTTTACCCTTTGGGTACGGAACCCTAACAATGTATAGACATTCATTAAAAAGCTGTTATTTAGACATTACAAACATAGGTACACTTCAATTTGACGTGTCTGTGTGTTGTGTGTGTGTCTGTCTGTGGCATCATAGCTC
This sequence comes from Xestia ashworthii, assembly GCA_950022955.1. NCBI lineage: Eukaryota > Metazoa > Arthropoda > Insecta > Lepidoptera > Noctuidae > Xestia > Xestia ashworthii. Next base: position 9,847,739 of record OX465570.1, on the reverse strand, counting down.
CCAAACGGATGAACTAATTTTGATTTTGTTTCTTTTGTTTGAAAGGTGAATTAGTTGGGAGTGTTTTTAGCTATGTTTGATAAAAATCAGTCCAAGATGGCCGCCGCGCTGCCAAAAAATGGCGGATTACATATTTATTCAACAACTCCCTCAATATGGGTATCAAATGAAAGGGCTTGACTAGTAGAATACTCTTAACTATGATAAATTAAAAATCTGAGATGGCCGTTACCACAAAATGGCGAATTAACGTATGATTTTCTATTTTACCTAAGTACTTACAGACATTGTGTTGGGGTATTACTGTTGAAAATATGGTGAAAATCATCGGTCCAGTTTTGTCGGAGAAAACGGGAATAAGAAACATAAAGGTGAAAACGTCAGGGTAATAAAGGTCGAGCAACTAATTTTTCAAGGTCAAAGTCGTGTCTCGACATTTGTGAACTTGGAGGGTTGTATTGATGATTTTGATGATTATAATTCTGTAACTAGGTACATACGTCTTACAGTCGCGAACGATATTTTGATCAACATACAACCTAGCATTTTGGCCTGCAAATTGCATAAAACGTAAGAAAAAACGTGCTTTGAATTTCGCAGACTACGCTGTAGCATCAGCCTTAACTTGACCCTATTTACGCTGACAAAATCAGTTCGTGCTGCAACAGCAGTGTCCCGTATTCTTTTCGGGCGCACCCAGTGCGGAAGCGTGTGAGCGATAGTTCCGTCAAATAGGTACCTTATTTTAAAATTTCGAAGACCTCGCGTAGTTACCTACCTATCTTCTTTGTTCATATCCTGGAATGTTCAAGAAACTAAAACAGCTACCTACATAAAAGTCAAAGTCAAAATTAATTACACATTTCGCCATAAAAATAGCATGCAAATATGAATAAACACAAACAGTTTTAGTAAGATACCTCTAATTTTAATTACGCTCGACACAAAACCAACAGAAAAACAATTAATTAAGTATACAACGTGTCACAGAAAGGGTAAAATCCTAAGCAAGCAAAAAATCGCGAGAAAATAATCAGCTGTCTCATACATTTGGTCGAGTAGGTATTGAAATTTTGTATGGGGCCGTTGATTATTTTTTCGCGATGACGATGGTGGTCTCATGGAGAAAGTTGTTCAGTTTGATGGTCTGTAGCACACCCTTTCATATGACTATACCCTTTCTGTTACACGTTGTATATTATTATGTACATACTTACTACAAAAGAACTGAAAACATATTATAGTATTTAAGAAATTAGGTCGGTACATACTACTTAGACCTAACCGTAAAACAACTTATAACAACACCTATTATTAACTGAAGTTTTCCAGCAGGTCAAACCTTGTTTGTTTTTATTACCAACTAAGTATGTGTTCAACTTTCAATGGCAAAGTTAAATTATTGCGGCCATTCAATTTCAATAGACACTTATCGTCAATTCATCAAGTACTCGTGATGTCTACAAACTATGTCGAATACAAAAGAATTATTATGTAGAACTTGTTTACTTAACTGTTTATGTGAACGATGAATAAAACTCCTTCGCTGAGGTAATTTTTTTCATGGCAACATTCAATGGCGTTTAAATTGTAACGGTCTTTGTGGTCAATGGCAAGTACCTACTTAACATCAAACATGGCCCTGTGTGGTCAATACCGTTAGATATTCCACTTATTGCAGCTTATAGTAGAAATGAATAGTCCTCCTGACCGATGTCGATGTTTCTCTAAAGAGGAAAATATTATAACGCACAAATATTATGTGCTCAAACTCAGACTCGCTTTTTCCTCACTCTCTTATGCTGGGGCCACACTAACGAGAAATGCCATTAAGGCGCTACCCCAAGCAAAAGCCGTTTTTTGTGCAGTTTTTTGGAGCCAACTCCTCTTTATCCAAAAGAAATACCAAGTAATAAAAATACATTAAATTTCTACATATTCTTAGACTGCAAATTGGTAGTTTTATTTTTTATTTTAAGTCTCATAATGTGTAATAAATCCCCTCACAATGAAACCACAAAAATGAGAAAAAAATATTTATAACATGCTTCTTCTCGTAAAGTTAACATTATTTTGATTTGCTTCTTATACTAATGGATAGACAATTTAATAATGAACATAATGCTGGTTTTTTTTTTTTCAAAAGACGGAAATTTGATTTTTTATAGAATAAAAATCACTAATTTCGCACTATTCGACCCGCAGTGACTGACGTAAAAACCACTTTGTAGTGCAAGCTGATTAGAACTTTATTCTAATAGTATTTCAAACGAAGTTTGAATCACCACAAATAGAGTTGCTAATTTTGCCTGGGGTAGCGCCTTAATTATTGCGGTAATGGACGCATGATCGCAATAAAATAATTAATGGCATTTCTCGTTAGTGTGGCCCCCCGCATTATAGTTGGGACGACAATCGGGCCCACAAACTTCAGGATTAGTGCCTTGAAAGTCTTGAAGGAGTGACACAGGTTCCTTGAGGATTGAGAAACCGTTCGTTCCGTTGGAAGGAATGCAAGGAAGCCTTTGTCCAGCAATGGGACAATGTGAGCTAGCAATAAGATTACCGAACTCCGATGACCGATGACGACGATGGTGAAGGTAACGGAATCCGCTGGATGTGAGTCACACGGGACCAGTCAATATGGCGACACTTGGGGAGGCCTATGTCCAGCAGTGGATGTCTTTCGGCTGAAATGATAATGATGATGAATAAAATTAATAGATAGGATATGGACAATGTATCACGTTGATATCCACATGCTGAATAATTATTGTTAGTCAATTAATTAAATCTATTGAAATAAGTTTTACACACAAAATAAAAACACAAAGTATTTAATTTAATTTGACCATAATAATAGGCCTAATATTCTAGCTATTATTTGATGTTTAAAAAAGACAATACTGTTACGAGCTGGGTATGAGATAAATTAATTACTACCGATTAAACAACACAATCACTTTATTAATCACAAAACAATTTAAACTTAATCACAAGAACACTACAGTACACTACTATTCACTATTCACTTAGATATCGCACTTCAAGTTCACTTCGATTCGCTTCGATGGTAGCCAAAACAAGACTGACTGTCGCGGCCCTGAGCGGTCTATTTATACTCGCCCACAGACACACCAGAATAACCTCGAATATTCTAGAGGGTCATAGAAAACACTAACAAAAGAGTAGGTAGGTAGGTAGGTAATTATTATTACTAGCTACTTGTACAACACAAACAAATATGAACCGTATGCCCTAGGCGTACGGTCGAAATTCTAATGTCTTTTTATAAAGAGGTCGCGAGTTTGTAGGTAACTAGAACTACCCAACTTTGAAAGTAATAATAATAGAAATCTCTCGAAATTCCAACGTACACATACTGTAATCACGTGCTTTCTCGAATGTTCTAGTAGGTCCGATGTAACACTGCCCCCTCCTTAGACATGCTCGTCCCGAGCATCATTAGTCCCGTAGTATCGCGCCAACCGGTCTACATGCACAATCTTAGGCGCACCTCATGGACCCTTCTGTATTCGGTAGGTGACATCGTTGATCCTAGTCACGACTCGGTATGGTCCATCCCATTTTGCTTGTAACTTCGGAGACTTCCCCTTGCTCCGCACTGGGTTATGCAACCACACCAGTGAACCCTCGTCGAAACCCCTACCGTTTGCCTTCCGATCATAACGGGTCTTCATCTTCTCAGACATCTGTTGGCCGGATTGTCGGATATGCTCATAAACATCGTTCAACTTATTACGCAAGTCATTCGCGTAATCTGTTACACTACATGGAGCATCAGGGGGAGTTCCAGTGATTAAATCAGCAGGTAACCGTAATTCCCTTCCAAAGTTCGCGAAGGCTGGTGTCACAGTCGTACTTTCGTGGACTGCACTTCGGTAAGACAGAAGAAACTGCTGTATGTGCTTGTCCCAATCCCTTTGCCGGCTTTCCACAACTTTCGCCAGATATCTCTCCAACGTTTGGTTGAATCGTTCCACCATTCCGTCAGATTGTGGGTGGTAAGAGGTGGTTCTGGTTTTGTGGGTACCCATCAATCGACAAGTCTCTTGAAATACTTGCGATTCAAAATTCCTTCCTTGATCGCTGTGTATTTCTAAGGGTACCCCAAAACGACAAAAGACTTCCTGAACCAATTTATCTGCGACAGTTGTAGCTTCTTGATTAGGAATGGCGAAGACTTCTGGCCACTTTGTGAAGTAATCCATGACCACCAGGAAGTACTTGTTTCCGCTCTCACTTACTGGAAATGGTCCCGCAACGTCAAGTGCTATCCGTTCCCAAGGGGCTCCAACGTTGTACACTTTTAATGCACCTCTGCTGCGTGTACGGGGTCCTTTCACGGCCGCACAACTGGTACATTTACGGCACCAGTCCTCCACATCATCTCGACAGTGGATCCAGTAGAAGCGTTCTCGAATTTTTAGTAGAGTCCTTTTTACCCCCATATGTCCTCCTGAACATCCATCATGGTAGAGCCGTAGAACATCCGATACCTTGGCTTTAGGGACAACCATTTGTAGATGACAGCTGTCCCCTCTAGCGTTTTCCCATTTACGGCACAAGACTCCATCCTGGATTACCAAGCTGTTCCATTGCGCCCAATAGCTCTTCGTGATGGAACTCATCGCAGCCACATCACTCCACTTGGGTTTAGGAACACCAGCTTTAATCCACTCGAAGATTGGTTTGATGTCCGAGTCATTTTGCTGAGCCTGCTGTAGGGTCTCCTTCCATTCATCGCTGAGATCCGTTCTAAGCATCCTCACGGGCACTACTTCCTTAGTCTCTTGCCTGGCACAGTGCTTACAGTCTTCAGGACAAGGTCTTCTTGACAAGGCGTCTGCGTTACCGTGAGTTCTCCCACTGCGATGTTCAGTTACGAAGTCAAACTCTTGTAGTAGTTCAATCCATCTCGCCACCTGCCCCTCTGGATTCTTGAACTGTAATAGCCACTTCAGTGCAGCATGGTCAGTTCGTAGTTGGAATTTACGTCCCAGCAAATATTTACTGAAGTGCTGCAATGTCTTTACTACAGCGAGTAGCTCCCGTCTTGTAACGCAATAATTTCTTTCTGGTTTCGATAAAGACTTGCTGAAGTAGGCTATTACAACCTCCCGGTCTCCTTTCCGTTGAGACAGCACGCCCCCAATTCCAGTATTACTTGCATCTGTGTCAACTATGAAGTCATTTTCAGTGTCAGGATATCCCAAAATAGGTGTATTGCACAGACGTTTCTTTAATTCCTGAAATGCGACGTCGCAGTTTTCGTCCCAACAGAATTGCCGCTTTTCCTCAGTGAGTTTGTGCAGAGGTTTTGCAATGTCGGAAAAATTCTTGACAAACCTTCGATAGTAGGAGCACAAACCCAGGAATGCTCTGACCTGTGTCTTGTCTTTCGGAACTGGCCAATCCTTGACGGCGACTACTTTTTCTGGGTCTGTTTGAACACCTTCCCCCGAAACTATGTGTCCTAAAAAGTTCACTTGCTGTCTGAAAAACGAACACTTTTTCGGACTTAACTTGAGATTTGCTGTTTGGATTTTTGACAGCACTCGGTTGAGATTTTTAAGGTGATCTTCAAATGTACGGCCCACGATTATTATGTCGTCCAGATAGACAAGACATGCGTCCCCAATCAATCCGGCGAGTACTTGCTCCATCAGCCTTTCAAACGTCGCAGGAGCGTTGCACAAACCGAAAGGCATAACTTTAAACTGCCATAGCCCTTTTCCTGTTGAGAATGCAGTTTTCTCCTTGTCCTTGGGGTCTATTTCTACTTGCCAGTAGCCACTCTTCAGATCAAGTGTGGTAAACCACTTCATACCAGTCAGCGTATCCAGTGTGTCATCGATCCTAGGCAGCGGGTAGCTGTCCTTTTTCGTGACGTCGTTCAGTCGCCGATAGTCCACACAGAAGCGCATACTGCCGTCCTTTTTCTTTACCAGGACCACAGGAGAACACCATGGACTCGATGAAGGCTCTATAACACCGTCCTTCACCATTCCCTCAATCATGGTTTCCACCTCTTTTTCTCGTGCAACTGGCAGTCTTCTTGGTCGCTGACGGATAGGTAACTCGTTACCCGTATTAATCTGGTGCTGAACAAGTCCAGTTCTCCCTATGTCAGCATCATTTGAAGAGAACATGTTGGCATACTGAAGTAACATCTTCTTAGCTTTGTCCATTTCTCCTTTAGTTAAATCGCAGTTTTCCAAAAGTGTCGACACGTCAAATTTTGTACTACCAATTTTATTTCTGGTAGGCACATCTTGCAATTGACGCATCCAAGCTACTTCCTCGCAAGTGCCGATCAAGGTGCCCTTCTTAATCACATGCTCCTGGTCACTTGGATTCAGTATGCGTACTGCTGAGACGTTGGTGGCCTTGACCAGAGTTCGTGCCATCTTCCATGGGAAGTCATTGTTCACCCTTTCTATCAGGACACTTCGACGTTTGTTTCCAGAATTCCGTGGCAAACAAATTGGCACAACCGTTTCTGATCTGCGAGGAAGAACAATCTTCTTCAAGCAGTACACTTTCCCTGACGGTGCACCTTCCATGAAGACTTCCTCTGAACCACATTTCAGTACTCCTTGATCAACGTCGATCTCACAACGATATTTCCGCATGAAGTCCAAGCCCAAGATGCAATCGTCCACTATGTCGGCCACGATGACATTCTGCTTGTAAAATCTGTCACCCAATTTTAACTCTACCTCCTTCTTGCTTCGGACGTTTATGTGCTGACCGATAGCTGTTAGTAACTGTATACGGTCGTGCTTATTGAAGTAGTCCCCAAGAAACCGACTTGCTAGTTTAGAATTGACGACCGTGTGAGAAGCTCCAGTATCCAACGTCAGTTTGCATGGCGTTCCATTGACTTCGCCTTTGATGGTCAGGCTGTTCCCGTCATGTGCTTGCGAGATCAAGATTCTCGGGGCTCTTTCAATACCAGCCAGCACCCGCCCCCCAGTCCTGGCATTTACTCGTTTCCCTGCTGTGGCTGGGCAGTCACTTCAGCCACTCTTCCCTGCTGATCTTCTCTCGGGGTGCTGCGCTTAGGACAGCTGGACCGAAGATGACCTCTTTCTCCACAAGTGAAGCACCTAGGACTATACCCCTGTGGGCGGTCGCGTACAGGTGATGCTACAACCTCCCTGACGCGGTGCGTTCGGTGGTCTTGCCTCACTGCCTCTACTTCTAAGGCATGGGCCAAGGCGTCCTTCAAGGTCTCATGATGCCCAAGTCTCACGGCAGCTCTAACTTCTAAGTCACGTATTCCATCAACGAAGGCCTGTACCAGATTTCCATCAATCAGTGCAGGGGCAGACTGGTAGGCTTTCCGAACGAGTTTCTCAACTTCCAGAGCCCACTGCTGTAGGTTCTCGGCACTACGTTGAACACGGTCCTTCAACTTGGCACGGAATACGTGCTCCAGGTGCGCGTCGCCGTATCTGGACTCCAACGCCTCCAGCAGCTGCTCGTAGGTAACGTCCTTGCCGAGTGCCTCGAGAATGGTTAGGGCCTGGTCTCGGAGGCCCAAGGTAAGCGCGGTCATGGCTTGTGGTTTGGTCCATCCATTCGCCTTCATGACGGCCTCAAACTGGATTCTATAGGCCGACCACGACGATGTTCCGTCGAATGGCGGAACCTTAAAACCCCGTGAAGAAGGTGCAGCAACCACTGAAGCAATCTTAACTTCGGCCTCTGAGATGCGGTTCTCATGCTGGTGAACCTGATCCTTCATCAACTTGAGGTCCTTGCCGAAAGTTGCATGCAGATCCTTGATCAGGAGCATCTGCTCGTCTTGGCGGCGGACCTGTTCCTCTTTGTCTCGCTGCAATTGCTCTTCCAACCGGCGAGCCTGCTCCTCTTGACGGCGAACCTGCTCCTCTTGACGGCGAGCCTGCTCCTCCTTGTCTCGCTGCAGTTGCTCCCGTAACTGGCGACCCTGTTCCTGCAGCAGCGCCATAAGAGTAGACAAGTCTGGCGCCACTGATGCTGAAGAAACTCCAGATGGGCCAGCGACTGGCTCTGATGTAGACTGGACACCACCCGGTGTCTGTGTCGGAGAATCTCCAAACCGCCTTTGGTCCATATCCTGCTGTCGCTGACTTCTGGTACGGATACCCTCCGTGTCGTCCTTTGGTAGAATTGGCATAATTTATCTCTCACTTCTGACACCAATTTGTTACGAGCTGGGTATGAGATAAATTAATTACTACCGATTAAACAACACAATCACTTTATTAATCACAAAACAATTTAAACTTAATCACAAGAACACTACAGTACACTACTATTCACTATTCACTTAGATATCGCACTTCAAGTTCACTTCGATTCGCTTCGATGGTAGCCAAAACAAGACTGACTGTCGCGGCCCTGAGCGGTCTATTTATACTCGCCCACAGACACACCAGAATAACCTCGAATATTCTAGAGGGTCTTAGAAAACACTAACAAAAGAGTAGGTAGGTAGGTAGGTAATTATTATTACTAGCTACTTGTACAACACAAACAAATATGAACCGTATGCCCTAGGCGTACGGTCGAAATTCTAATGTCTTTTTATAAAGAGGTCGCGAGTTTGTAGGTAACTAGAACTACCCAACTTTGAAAGTAATAATAATAGAAATCTCTCGAAATTCCAACGTACACATACTGTAATCACGTGCTTTCTCGAATGTTCTAGTAGGTCCGATGTAACAATACTTACACTATTATAGCGGAAACGTGCTACGTTTTTTTTAAATTAATTAACAAGTTTTTGGTGGAACGTGACCGCACGTGAAGGTGACGAATGAAAACAAGATAAAACGATAGAATAAAACAACTATACATAAGTGACATAAAGCGATTTACAATTTTGGTGTGAAAATAATGGATTAATCTTTGTAAGCCATTAACTATGACGCACGTACATATTTTCATATTAAATCGAAACAACAAATTATTATGGCGATTAGACGCAGAGATCAATCGGCTAATCCTTGCAACGCCAAATTAAAAAGCTGGTAGTACACCTGTCTCACTGTCGACGAGAAAGCGACTAGCTATCAACGATTTTCTCGCTCAAGAAACGTAAAAGGATTGTACTCATGGAATAAATAACCTTCTCATCCCCCCATCTCGAAAAGAGTATTTTGGCTCTTCGATATCTGCAAAAGCCGTTTTTATCGTCTTGAGGGTACAGTACATTTGAATTCAGAACATCGTGTGCACTAAGCATGTGAATTCAAAACATCATTAAACCTATTTACTTCTACCTCTATGGTGCCGAATTTATCATGTTTTTTTTTTTAATTTGTTAAGAACTCAGAATCGGAACCTTCTTGGTGTACTTTTTTTAATGTTTTGCGCGCGCCATTTTCTTTTCACGTCATATTGTTAACACCTTAGGTTAAAAACAAGGGATCCAACTTGAAAACAAGTGAAAAACCTAAAATGACCACTCATTATCTAGCGACGAGGAAGTTTATTTGACGCCAACAGAATTATCTGAATTTGTTATTAATGCGCAATTATTTTTTTGCGTTTATTCATTTCCTCGCTGAGGTGGGATGAAAAGTTACGTGTTGCACTCGAGTGCAAAGATTTTTCACCTCGAGCTCTTTTGATTCCCTCGCTAATGCTCAAGATTCTAAGATAATTTTAGAATCTTTCGCTTGCTCGGTCATCAAAATTGAGCACGCGGTTAAAAAACAACTTTGCACTCTTGTATAACAAATAACTATTTCACTTCTCATGATCTAAAAGTACGCCAATATAGCCCTACGAAGCGGGACTAAAGTGAACACTTTAGTCTCTGGGGAGTAAAAGTAAATAGTTTTTTAATTTCCTTCATGTGACATAGACAAACTCAAACAGCCAGAGAGAGAGTCGAGACTGCCAGCCCTGGCCCGGCAGTCTCGACAGAGATAACGACAAAATCGTTAACTTTTGGTTGCTAATTACTAACGAATAAATTCGGTTGCAATAATGATGCTTGCTAATAATGAAAGTCTCTACATCCTAGACGCGTTTCTAGTGAACATAATTATTGCAACCGAATTTATTCGTTAGTAATCAGCGACCGAAAGTTAGCGATTTTGTCGTTATCTCTGTCGAGACTGCCGGCCCTGTACTCATCCGCTTCTCGTTTATCGCCGTCGATAGGACGGGTGCTTAGCTGCATACAGGACCTAAGTCTCGTGTGTCACGTTTTTCAGTCTTCCTTTTTTACCCCACAGTTGTGTTTTTGTCTAAGCGAAATTTAATTATAGAATTAAGTGTAGTGTCGACTTAAACTATAATGTCACGGATTAAAAAACTTTTGTGAGGCCATAGGTAATCGATGATCCGTTATGCATCCGTACGAGCTAGTGGCTATATAGTTTTTGTTTTCTAATCGCTGTAATTGGTCAACGCATGTAACACATTACTAATTAGATATATATGTCACCGTAAAATTGTCAAATACGTTATATTGTAATATCTCTAGCGATATTGTAAAGTCTCGAATTATTGTCAAATGAACATACTGCTTACAATAAAACGCATTATTTTTCGTGAAATGCATGCGATGGTAGTCAACTCATCGGTGTGGAGAGAAGGAGAGGTCCGCCTTGCCCAGTGGTACCACTCTCATGAAAAGATACTGTACCATTCCTGAGAAATATCGATTAATATAACCTAACCTTAAAACATTTCATATTCCCCTAAAAAGCGTAGTCGACGGAGCCCCGCTTCGCGGGGCCCCTATTTCCGAGTTCAGGGTTTAAAGGAACCTAACTAACCTAACGGGGGGGTGCCCCAAGTCCCGATTATAGGGGCAGAGATACTTCCGTATGTTCAGTTGACAATAATTCGAGATATTACAATATCGCGAGAGAGAAACACGTTATATTGTAATATAACGTGTTTGACAATTTTACGGTGACATATACATATACATGTGGAAGCTTGTAATTAGCAAATGTAACTTCTCACACATGTTTTTTTATTATTGTTATTAGTCTGTAAGCTTTCTTTAAAATTAAATAAATAAATAATAACAGCCGCACAGGTCGATTTTCAAGGTTAAGCAGCGCTTGCCGAGGTCAACCCGTGGATGGACAACCATCCGTTACATAGATACCGAGTTTCATCCGTGCCTCGGCAAGCACGAAGCCGTTGGTCTCGGCTGTTATTTGTAGATCATTGACCGTCGTTATAGGTATCATCCAAGGGGCATTGTATTGCCTGTTCTAACTAGATTGCGGAGGTCAGTTAGGCAATCGCTCGATGTAAAATACTGATATTCAACTCCATCCGGTTAGACTGAAAGTCAACTCCAACAAAAAGGCTGTCAGGTAATAAAATCGGTAGGTACAAGCCCCTTATTCAATTTGAGCCCCGTATTGCGCTTGGCCAGCCGACGGTCAAAGTAGGTATAGGTATCTACCGACCTGACTTTTTTAAATAGCTTGTCAATCCATACGTCGAATTGACGCGTAAATAGGACTGTCTGAACAGCCCCAGGTAGCTACTTACTTTAATACTTACACCTAGAATAATCAGCCTGTACTGTTCCCACTGCTGGGACACAGGCCTTCTCTCTATGAGAGGAAATGGGATATAATCCACCACGCGATCTGCCACCTATTGTTTGCAAATCTCTTAACCGATTGCGGGCCCAGATTGACCGCTGTGAATATAATCTGGCCCCACTCCAGGATATGCTCCACCTCCTGTCGTCCTCATCCTGCGCAACCACTTGCACCTTTCAGGATTTCATCCAAGCAAATGTTGGAGCTGTACAGGTGGCTACATACTAGTTTGACACAATCTAAGTTTTATCGCCATGAAGTCGAGAAGAGCTATTGTTTTATGGTTCCAGCGTCTCCTACTTACTTTATACAGCGCGTAACAGAAATGTATCCTACTATTACTATTGATTTGACTTTGTGTCTGTGACTGAACTGTGAACTGATTGTGAACTTTATCTATATGTCACCGTAAAATTGTCAAACACGTTACATTGTAATCTCTCTATCGATATTGTAAACTCTCGAAATATTATCAACTGAACATACGGAAGTATCTCTGCCCCCATAATCGCCCCCCTTAGGTTCCTTTAAACCCTGCACTCGGAAATAGGGGCCCCGCGAAGCGGGGGAAGAGTGGTATCATTGGGCAAGGGGGGCCCCTCCTTCCCTCCACACCGCGTGAGTTGACTACCATCGCATGCATTTCATGAAAAATAATGCGTTTTATTGTAAGCAGTATGTTCGTTTGACAATATTTCGAGAGTTTACAATCTCTCTAGTTATTTTACAATCTAACGCATTATTTTTCGGTAGATTGTAATCTATCGAAGTGAAACCGTAATATTGTGAAATGCATTATACCTTAAAACACTTTATATTCCCCTAAAAAGCGTAGTCAACGGAGACCCGCTACGCTATTTCCGTCTGCAGGGTTTAAAGGAACCTAACTAACCTAACGTGGGGGTTGTCTTTTTTAAACTTTCACTATCAGAACACATTATAAAGAAGGAGGGGAGGGTAGTTGAATAAACGCCTTCACTTTGCTGTCGCGGTACCTCCAATACTTCAGTCTCCCCGCGACCACGGCTGGTGCCGGTCGAAACGTCGGGATTAAATTAAAGGTAAATTCGCGATAAATACCCGTATGTCATATGTTTCTAACGGGGGGTGCCCCAAGTCTCGATAATGGCGGCAGAGATACTTCCGTCGCATGCATTTCATTTCATTTCAGCTACCCTATAAATTTGTGTAACTATTGAAATCCTGCCAGGGCAGCCGATTACTTTCTGTTCCCCGCTGTATACGCCTCCTCTACTTTAAATATTGCTGAACTTCCTATGAGATAGATACCTGTGTCATTATCATCATCATCATCTACAGCCTGAATTCACCCACTGCTGGGTATATGCCTCTCTTTGCTTGTGCCAAAATCGACGTTCTTGTCCCAACCTCATACATGATATTACCGCGATGGCAACTATGACGTCTGTCCATCTCGCTACCGGACGACCAACACTTCTCTTTCCAGTCCTTTGATGCCACTCGGTCACAGCTTACTCAACCTGCCATCACCGCACCTTATAAGGTGTTCTATCTAACTATGTTTGATTTCCTTCTTTTTAATATACTATATGTATAGTCTAGGTACTACTGTCAGTAGGGCTGAACGAGTCTAATCCACTTTAGTTTTTTTTATTTAGAGCTTTGTCCTCCACTGCCCTGCTATTTAGGGCTGAAATACTCTTCTATGTAGTTTAAGTTTCCAGGTTTCTTACTAGAGATGAACTAATGTGTCTTTCTATTATCATAGAAAAAACAAGCTTCAATGTGTCGATATGTCAGTGGACCTTGATCTCAGACTTAGATTATAATCTTCGTCTAAACAGTGTACCTATACGAAGATAGATACCTCTACACACATTCGATTTATGGATCGGTTTAAGAAAATGATTTTTTAAGTAGAAATTATTTATTCATAAAAAGGTACAAGTTATCAGTCTGTGTATTACATTTAACTTAGAATACTAATTATGAAAGTTCTTACAACGATGCAATTATTTAGGCGTATACAAACGCTACAAAAAAAGTAAAACTGTTTCTGTCGTGCGGATGAATCCCATTATTACAGAAAAATAAGCGTCTACCGGAACGTTGCCACCTCGATGCGTTGGTGGTGGCTTCGGACAGGTCCCTCAGAGTGCAGGTATAATTGCACCGCAGTTGCACCCTACTTCATCGGAATACCCCACTGCACCTGATCAAGTTGTATCTGCAACGGACCACAATCTTCCCCACGATAATATAGATAGATAGTTACCGGCCACGCATACGTGCATATCCTAAACGGATTCTGCAGTGAATGGTCCCGCCAACAATTTGATACAAAATTCTTACATCTGTAGGTACAAGGATCTTTTGGCGCGCTAAAATCGGAACAAAAGCGGCCATCTTGTTTTGTCGGACATTCCAGAAATGTTCACTAAAAGCTTGTCCCCCTTATAGGAACACCAAAAGATTCTTATAGCCCTGTAAATTCCATTCCCGGGAACAAATCAAAGTCGATTACGAATTGGACACAATACACAAATGATTTAGCTATCAAGTGGTCTACGCCCTTTCTTCTATAGCAATTTCGTGCCCCGACACCGGTTTTAACAAAAAGTCAAATCTAAGCTGAAGGTTGCTGTCATCTGCCGTCACTTTGTAGCTCCTCAGGAAATGAACTAGTGTCGCTTTCATCGATATCATGGCGTAAGTTTTACCTGCGAAGAGAAATCTATGTTAGAATATTTGTGGAATACATACTATATAGGTACTTATGAACTCACGACTTTTCCCCATGGATATAGGGAAACTATAGGACACCATCTGCTACGATCCTTACATAGTCTTTTGCCTTCGATTACGTTTATAATTTTAGAGCGATTATGTCGAAGGTATGCTCTGTCGAAACAGGAATCCGCCAAACAAGTGCATATCGGGATCTGTCGAAGTACATGTTCTGTCGAAGCAATGAGTAGTCGAACTATTGTTATTCGAAATTGTGATCGCGTCACAATAATTTACTGTCAAAGTTCAGGATGGCACACCATGGAATGCTTGGTTGACGGCTACATGAAGGGTCTGTTTACACCCTTTAAAGGTACTAAATTATCAGTCTCTCAAGAATATCTAATCTCGCCTTGTGGCTGCTTTTGTATGAAGGTCATCGAACAAAAAAATAAATGTTACCCTAACGTGTCGGTACCTACCTCCTCGCCTCATCGTGTCAGCACCAGTGACCCTTGCGGTAAGGCATCGCCTTGCTTACAGTTAGGACACCCTGTGTTCATAGCTCAGTAAAGCGAAGAGATCTTTGATTAGAGAGGCAATGACAACAGTCCGACCAACCGTAAGTTCGATGACCGCAAAGACATTTAGAAGAATTCGTAAATATTTGGATGACGTGATACCTAGTCGTATGATCGGCGATGATAATTTGTAATGCCAATACCAATTTATTGCAGTCATTTATCACCTGCACTTGATGCAAATAAAGATTGATTAAGACCCTGATGTGATATCCTGGCACAGCCGTAAGCGAGGTGCGAAAACTGCGTCACCAAGACGGAGAGCAGTTAAGAAACTCACCCAAACATGATCGTTTCCCCAGACTAAAGCCGACGAAGGCACTAGGGTTCGCAGGCATACCGGGGTCCAGCCATCGCTCCGGTCTGAACTGTTCCGCATCCTTGCCCCATACTGGATGCCTATGGGCCCCGAATAGCAGGATCACGCATTGACTGCCCGCGCGCATCGTATAGTTTTCTTGGGAAAAAAATGAACATGTAAGTTTTTAAACTGTTACGGGATGTTAACTATGTTTACTGTTTTTGTGTTAAGTTCCCGATATTTCGGGACTGACAGCGCCCTGATTACGGATTTAAAACCATCTAAGACTACCGGTATACCGTAAATATCCCGTTGTTTTAACATATTAAAACGAAAGTAATCCTAAGAGTTGCAGAGGTGTACTCATAGTACACTCACATTTATGTGTAACACAAATCTAGACTTCAGCTCCGGGATGAAAACAATCTGTTAATTTTCTAATGGTGGTTGGAACTCCCAATTTGCCCAGCCTGGGAATCGAATCCGTCAAAATTACAACACTTTTTCACTACTATTGAACACCTATTTTCGACAAAAATATGGAGTATCAAAAACTCACTCAGTCTGACGTCCTTGTCGACGTATCTCAGTGTAACGGGTCCAGTGGTGAAGATTCGCAGACTCTCCTTAATTACCGCCTCGGTATAGACCAGCTTCTGCAAGTCTTTCTTTTCAACGTCTCTGTCTGCAGGGAAGATTTCTTTAATTCTGAAAGAAGAATTTATGTGATTTTTTGTTCTACAAACCGATTTCTGGTCAATCTTAACGGACACTAGTACAGTATGCTGGAGATACTCGTACTATAGTGCACAGCACAAAGGAGACAAGTTTTTTTGGGCCCACCTGGTCGTTGCATTTATTATTCATATTACACCGAAAAAAAGTAACCATTTTATTATAGTATTAAACGAAATATTGCATAAAAATTAAAGCGGAATCTTAAAATCACAATAAATAAGCTATGTTATGATATTTTTTGCGAGTCAAATCATTCCTGTTGTGGTCAAAGTCATTTGACAGAAAATACTTCGTGAATAGGGGCGCTTTTTCCGTTTACTAAAAAAAGTACGGTGGGTAAATGGGTGGAACAATGGGTAGGCCATTGGTAATCATATCTGCTATAGTTATAATAGAATCAGAACAGAATATTAAAATAAATATTATTAAGCTGTAAGCATTTTTAATACTTTTTTTAAAGGTTTAAACTAAAATCGCAAAGATGGTTTAAACAATCAACGTGGCACGGAACGTTAAAAATCCACTTTTTTAGTGGTTGACAGACAACTTAAAAAACCAAAATAAACAGAAAAATTAAATGTCAAAATAGAAAATCAGATTTTTCGCATTTATTCCGGTTAGACATGGCTTAGCTAATTTAACCACTGTAATGTAGAGGTTATAAGGAAGAAATCAATGTACGTTTCATTATTAAATGCTACAATTCATGTGGGTGGCCTAATCTCCGAACAACAAAAAATATCTCCTTTGTGCACAGAGTTGCACTCTCAGTTCCCCAACTCTCCCTTCATACGACTGTAATCCGTCTTGCTTGACCCATAAAGAGATCGGGGGTCTAAAATGGCTGCTTTAGAAAATTCATAACACGAAAATTCTTAAAATGGACTTTATTGTTATGACTTTATAGTCCATTTTAAGATTTTTTTTTTAACGTGATTCTTATTATGATTTAATATTATGGTTCTGCTAAAGCGGCCATTTTAGACCCCCAGAGGCCACAGCACGAGTTTTGACGTTTTACGTAACGTAAATACGTCGATGTTAAATTAAAATAGGTACTCGTTTAATTAGAAATAATATTTTCATAATTTTAGGAAGTTTTTCGGATGATACTGATTGAACTTACTTGTTACGAACAATAGGCATGACGACTTTATCAAAAAAATACAAATCTATTTAGTCCGTCAGTCTTGGAAAATAATGGACACTATTTTTTTGTTTGTGTAAATCAATGAATATTGACAAAGATAAAATGATCAATTCTTAGGAGGCTCGGACATTTTTTTTGTCAAAACTAAAATGCTGCAGGAAAATTTTATCTTCGATTTACGACAAGTTTCCGTTATAAAAAACATCACAACTCGTGTCAAGTTCTGCTACTGAGAAATTCCTGACGGAAAATTCTGTTAACATTTTGTTCGACTTGAAAAGCGCCTAATGTACTAATACTATGTATTTCCTATAAGCCTGCGCATCTTCGCACAGCTGGGCAAAGGCTACTCCTAAAGACTTCTAGGTTGTTCTATCCAAAGCTAATTTGGGTAACGCCAACGACGTATTTCTTGACCCCTGATACAAAAAAGAACGGTGAAAGAGAGGTCAGGGGCCTAATTCTGCTATTTTAATAAATTCGTCACTCCAACGATTCATTCTCATCGTCATTGTCATTTTGCTTAAAGTTCGTAATCTGCTAAATTCACAATGGTCGGTCAATGGTCTCGTAATAAAATTGTGTTTTAATGGCATTGTCGTATTGTCATTATTATAAAACCCTCACGTACAAATGGTTTTCGAAATCTACTACTAAATGCGAACATTTATTCATGCCAGATTTCATGTACGAGATCAATATTCTATGACATTTCTTTCAATGGAGTGTCAGTGGTTATTCATTGAGAAGTCATAATGGCGCCATTATGATAGTAGAATTAACAAACTTGTTAAAATTTGACAGAACTTGATCATTATGAAATCAATGATCGAATACTCTGACACTATTGTATTAGCAGAATCGAGGTCCAGGTCATGATGAGTGCTGACAATAAAAAGCTGAACTTACTCTTGGTATATCTTGTCCTGTACTTCAGGATGTGTGCCCAACAGTATCATGATATAACTCAGCAAACTCGATGACGTATCGAAACCGGTCACAATGGCAGTGTCTACTTCTTCCCTTATCTCTTTATCAGTCAATGCGTTATCTTCTGATAACTCCAGAACCAGGTCCAGGAAAGGTTTGTATTTTGTTCCTGTGATGAATAAAAAAGTAAGTCCATGTAAGATTATTCCGCTGTATCCGGTTAGACTGGAAGCCTAATTCTTCTGATCTAACATCGGACACTGCGGTAGTTCGTTAGGTTAGACTGGAAGCCGACCCAGACACAGTTGGGAAAAGGCTAGACGACAAAGATGAAGCAGGTACCGAAAAGCAAACTTGTGCAGGCGAAAATAAAGAACACTGTTGACTGAACACCGACTTGTCAGAGGCAGGAGCACAAACACGACATTATTGTCCCGAAAATAAAATTCACTATGACTTTGACAGTGATGTGATGTTAAAAGAAAATTTCTAACAAAGCAAATCATGTTCTTTTTCGAGCAAAATTTCAAAAAGAGAGCTAAGTGCTAATTACCTAGAGTATATCCACCGTTCAATCTAGCCGCTTTCTTCCTTTGTATTACCTTAAATAGAAAATACAATTGAATAACATGAATTAAAAGAAAATTAAGGTCCACCTCTAAGCATATCATTTTCAATATCTCGCTAAAGCAAACTAAGAAAGAAACGAAAGGTTGTGGTTAGGGTGAAACAAAATAAAGAAAAACTTACCTTGTCAGACATATCATTGAGAATCTTCGCAAGTTCATCATGCCGTTTCTGAAGACCGCACAATTTAAATATGGTATCACTTTGTAACCAGAACTTCTGGAACCTTCGAGTAACAATACTTAGAATCTCATCTACAGCATGCATGTATTTTTCGATGAAATGCGAGTCTTCAAAACCAGTTATTCCAAACGCAGTCACTAAAAGTAAATAGTTTTATAATGTATCTAGTAGAATATTACTACTTAATATTAAAATGCAAAAGTTTGTGAGAATGTATGGACGTCTGGATGTTTTTTAGCTTTTCACGAACAAAATATTGATGAAAATTGGCACACAGATAGTTCATAACCTGGATTAATACATAGGATACTTTTTATCCCGGTAATACATTCCCGTGGGGCAATTGTCGAACTCAGCTGCATCTAGTTAGACGGTTACACTGGAAGACGAACTCAACAAGGGCAAAAAGTAATATTTCGCCCATTCACTCATAGAAAGAAACTCAAACATCTACGACATTCCTACATCTAGGTACCAACTCAAAATAATGTTAAAAAATGTCACACTTACAGCAAAAAGTTTCCAAAGCATTGCTCCTCAAATATTCGGTGTGATCAAACGGTCCCTTGGATATTTGAACTCTCAATCCTTCCACCAATTTCCTTGACTGACTGTTGAATACCTCTAAAAAGTTGAGCATCACTGGCAGGCTGAATGCAGGGGTCAGTAATTTCCGGTGGCGTTTCCAAACTTCACCTAAACAATTAGAATGCGTTGTTTTAAATGATTTCTAAATTTGGCTTGTGTAAATTCGTACTACCAAACCTTGTTTACAGTTACTAAATCAGGTCATTAAGTCAATTATGGTGAGATACAACACTTTTCACAACTTCATAATTAATTTGGTTAGTCTAAGGTAAGTAGCTCTTCAGGTCGTCATAACCAACTGGTTAGTGTATGGTAAGTGGCCCTCATTCCTGAAGAGTGGCATTGTACCAGCTTGGCGTTGTGACGTCAGCATCATTATTTATTTCCCATACTAACCGAAAGATGACATAGGAGACTGGAAGAAAATAGCGTATTGCACCGACACCAAATACTCAATACTCAATACTCAATTATTTATCGCATTCCATTATGAACGAATTCGATTATGAAAGATGGTGTTATAAAATAAAAATCAGCTGTTCAGTACATTTATGTTCGCCTAATGTACTGAACAGCTGATATTTTTTTCGCGATATCAGCTTTGGTCCCATAGTAAAAGTTGTTTGTTATCATGAACACAATCACGTGTTTAAGTTTCGTACACTAATTACCAGTCACCCTTTATAAATAATTAATTAGATCTGTTTAGAAAGGTATAATATATTAAACTTATTATCATTTTTTTTATATACTTAGTATTATAGAATAATCTAGAAATAACATGGGACAAGTGCAGGCAGACGATGATAACTAACCTGAAGACGTGATTAATCCTTCTCCCAGCCAGGACTTGGCATAGTCGTAAGCGAAATGTTTTTGTAGACAAGCGTTCGCAGCTGTTAGAGCGTCCTCAGGATCCGATATCACTAAGCGAAAAGGAGAATAAGGTGTTAATAAAAAAAAAAAATACAAAAGCAGTCTCTTTTGTTTTCCTTTTTAATTCCGCAGGATTGTAAAACGGCCTTTACTTTTTTCCATCAATTCATCAATAAAGACGGTGCGAACAAAATATGCTAGGATCGGACGGGAATATTACGGAATTGACACACAAATGATATTACGGACAGATATTCTCAGATTCCGATTGGTTCGGATTTAGTGCACAAACTTTGTAAAGCCCTCATGCAATATACCTAACTAAATGCGACGTTTTAAAAACATTGTTGTTTTTTGTCGTCATCATAAATTCATACTAATGTGGATTCAGATGATTGGCAATGACCACTTGTAAGAAATAATAACTTGAATGTCGAAAATAAATTTGAATTCAGCCTAAAAACATAGTACCTATTAGTATTGACTGAATTAGAATCTAGCATTATACTGGGTGATTTTTTAAATGTGGGCAGTATTTTAGGTGAGTGTCTACTCATGAAATAAAACATATTTTACTATGGGCGAACTTGAAATTGGAAAAAAAAAACAACTCGAAAACATTTAGCAACAGCAGATTGTTTATTTCATAGTCTTTATCCCATGGTAAAATTTGCTTGTATTTATGAGTATTTCACTCTTTGAAAGTATTGTCCATGTTTCACCAATCAACCCGTATAGTCAATCTTTATGATTTTTAAAAGGCGCTCATAAGAAACTTACTGTAATAAACCCTGTATCCAAATATCAAGGTGACAACTCCGCCGCGTTTCATAGTTTCTACGGCAATGTTTTTTGCAGTTCGCCATAAACCTGATAAGGAAGATATTTCATTTAAATCTGTTTTATTATTTAACATCATTGGCAGACTTAGTTAATTTTTCAAATAAAGAAAAATTTAATCATGGCCTTTGGCCAGCAGTGGGACAATATAGGCTTAAAAAAAAAACAAAATTAACATTTATTTTATCAAATATTAAAAAAAAAATGACGAAGGTAATTATTAATTTTAGGTCATTTCTGTGGGCAATTTACTCCTGACACTGTCGTTATAATGCAGAAAAAAAAATTGGGACCTAGGTAAGTATCACCACGGTTTCGGAATATAAGAATCATCTCTCATTTTGAGGTTGCTGAGCTAATGGAAGTACTCAACAACACCCGTCTTGTGCCAGACCTGGAGATGTTCAGATTCTCGTAGAAAATTAGGACCATTAATTGCCCCTGTGGTCGTGTTTTTTTATTGCCACAAGCCCGCCACACTATTCCCAAACCAATGCAACTCCTGAAAGCCAGAATCAACAGTGGCGATCACCAGAAAAGCCCCGATACAATCAAGCTCGTCGAGGCCCCAGAGAAACAATTTAACTGCGTCTTGATGGACTCCGCAAACAAATTAATCAGAAAACAATAATGGGAAGTAGGAATACCAATTTCCACTTCCCACCTTATCAGTAGGAGACAGAAAAAAACAAACGCCAATAGGCACAAAGGGACGTTTACAACTGGGATCCCGTACTCTACACAGAGAAATTCCCGTGTTTCAGTTGTGGGATAGAGTGGTTTCCTTTGTGCTAGGCATACTTAAAACATGCCCAAAAACAAATGAGTTTTAAAAATATTTAAAAAAGAATACTTACTTAAACCATCGCCAATCAGCAAATGCACATGCCCAACAATGGGCAAAATTCCAGGGTACATAGGAGGTAGTTTGTGCTGCCCATCTTTCATATACACCATCCATGCCCAAACTGTGCACAGGCACGATAAAACACAAAATAACATGAGACCGATCATCTTTGGATGGCTGTAAGTAACGTATTGATTAAGACGCGACGTGAAGCTTTAATTTTATACGTGAAAACTACCTAGCCTTCGGCGAATTGTATCTAGCTTCTTTACATATAAAATGAGAGGTTTGTCTGTTTGAACGCACCAAGAACACACGCGCCAGTGAGCCAAAATTTCGAAACTTGATGCTGAAAATTCATCTATTTTAATTCTTAACTACTTAAATACTAAAATTGTATAGCAGCACTAACTGGGTTGTGGATGTCAGTTAGACAATCATAATGTACCTACCTAATGTAAAAACATGATTTTTGCATGCCATTATTATGGCGGAATGTCTCCTGCTCTAGAACATTCTGCAAAAAAATATATCTACTTACTTACAATAGCGTCATGTAAAGAAGACGGGCGACAGTGCGAACAAATTTTTGTTGTCATTTTTATTTGCGTCTGCCCATGAAAAATAATAATATGCAGGTATAGAGTTTGAATTCCTGAACAGTTTTGTCTTCTATTAAACTTTTATACGAAGTCAGGAATTTAAAATATTCCAGTTTGAAGTTTTATAGGTCTGTCTTGGTATGTCTTGTCAACAACAAACTAAACGAAAAACAAATATAAAAATGCCTACTTAACGCGCACACACACACACACACACTAAAGTCCGGTTTCCACCGCAAGCGGAGCGGACCCATTAATGACTTCTTTTAACAAGCAAGAGAAAATTGTTTACATATACTTCCACCATTAGAAATTAACGAGCTCATTATTTACTCTTTTTGCTCGCTGAGTCATTTCCGCTAGACTTTTTGTTGGTGGAAAAACAATATGAGTAAGCAGTTTTCTACTGTGAGGTAAAATAAGTCATTAATGGGTCCGCTCCGCTTGCGGTGGAAACCGGGCTTAAGGGTACCTCACTGCCGTGTAAAATACGCAAAAGCGAATCAAATAAGGCTATTTTTATTAAAGTCACACATGGGTTTAACTTCTCCCATGCTCTGAAACTGCTTATTTGTGCACAAGTGCATTAACGTATCTACTCATAAATGATAAATGTATCTATATTAAGGCAAAGAAAATGAGCCATACAGCCAAACACAATAAGAAGTTCATAGATAGAATTTGTTATTTTATAATATTTACTTTAATTTATTTGCCTTATTTATTTATTAAAACTTCATGCACAAGTAAAAACTGTACAAAGGTGGACTTAATGCCTTGGGCATTTTCTACCAGTCTACCTTAGGGTGATACAGGGATAATACATAGTAGGTGCAATAACAGAAAACAAAAAAGTTAATACTTATAACTAAAATACACTATTATAATTATACACATATATGTCCCGTAAAATTTGTCAAACATGTTACATTGTAAAATAACTAGAGAGATTGTAAACTCTCGAAATATTGTCAAACGAACATACTTCTTACAATAAAACGCATCATTTTTCGTGAAATGCATGCGATGGTAGTCAACTCACGCGGTGTGGAGAAGAGGGTATCTCTCATGAAAAGATATTGTACCATTCCTGCGAAATACCGATTATTATACCTTATCCTTAAAACACTTTATATTTCCCTAAAAAGCGTAGTCGACGGAGCTCCGCTACGCGGGGCCCCTATTTCCGAGGGAACATAAATAACCTAATGTGGGGGTGCCCCAAGTCCCGATTATGGGGGCAGAGATACTTCCGTATGTTCAGTTGACAACATTTCGAGAGTTTACAATATCGCTAGAGAGATTACAACATAACGTGTTTGACAAAGGATATGAGTGATAACAAGAAAAACTTGGATGGGGTTGGCATATCCGTATGGACTAAAAACAAGAAAAAAAAAAAGAAAAACTACAAGTTAGTTCTGAGACGAATCTGCCAACTTCTTGTGTATGTGCTCTCGAGCTTTGAGGTCTCAATTTAAAAGTGAACCGATTGCTTACCGTCCTGATATTCTGAGGGAGTGCATTCCAAAGAAAGACCGCCTGGACAAAAAAAGATGACTTTATAAAACCAGAGCGATGAGAAGGACAACGAAGAAGACGATTATTCACGGACCGAAGATTCTTGCTGTGTGCAGAGCATAGGTAAATATTGACAAAGAGAAGGCATATAAGAAGGAGAAGTGGGATTATGAAGAAGATAAAACAGGGTGGTCAAACCCTCCACGCTCTGCGCTCCCGGATAGGTAACCACTTTAAAAGCGAGCGATGTGCATATACATGATCATACTTACAGAGATTGAAAACGAATCGAATGCAGCTAATTATGAAGTCGGTCAAGTTTTCTGAGGAGATCTGCATTCAGGTCATAGTAGCACACATCACCATAGTCAATTATGGGGAAGATAAGGGACTGTAAAAGCATTGCCTTAATGCGTGATGGGAGAATATTTTTTAATCGATAGAGAGATTGCGCTTACAAAATCGGCAATCATTTTTTTTGTGAACTTCCAACTATATGCTCCAGCCGTGCCATGATCTTGAGTAACGGAATGTGTGTAATATAATCATAATAAATAATAAGTCTCTCCTTTTCTGACTTTCCTTTTTTTGCGCTTACATAAGCTGCATTTGTAAGTATCACCTACATTACTTTAATAGAAAATATACGCTACGAGTATTGCCAGAGACCGTGCGAGCACAATGGGATACTAGTTTATCCTAGTCGGTATAGGTCACCTACAGAATCAGTACAAAGAATAGGTTGAAATGAATTAAATAATAATATCAGCAGTTAGCCCAACAAAAATGACAACAATAATAATAATAAGCAGTACACGGCGCGTGTTGTTAGGAGGTTCCTCTCTCAAGAGCCCTGACCACCGGCAGCTCGGACCCAGTTTCCCATATTTTTAAATGTTTTTATATAATTTTATATTAGAATATTTAAAAATGTAAATGTATATGTCAATAACTGAATAAAGCAATAATAATATAATAATAATAAGCATCAAATAAATGGCTTAAAATTGGTAGTCTATTTCCGGAAACCGAGGGTTTTATTATTGCGTTATAGGACCAGATCATAAATACTAAAAACTATAGGAAATTCATTATCAAAGACCCCAACCAGAGACCATACAACACATCACAGGGGCATGCACAACACTCACCCAAACAGATTATACTCACAGGCACAACACTAACACTCCTTATCATAAGTATGTACCAGAAAGATTCCTGGAAAATACAACACACAAACTCTTTTACGATCGTGCCATACTAACTGACAGGACCATTCACTACAATATACCAGATAAAATCCTCAAAGATAAAGCAAATACAGTTACACACCTCACAGATATTGCAGTCCCTAATACACACAATCTAATATGCTGAACTGAAAGAAGAAGTGACCAGAATCTGGAGGCAGGAAAAAGTATACGTTGTACCTATTGTTCTCTCCACTACGGGTGTTATACCTTCCCCATAGCCTCAAACTACTAGATCTGAAAGACTCAATTTATATATCACTTCAAAAAGCCGCAATTTTAAACACCTGCAGAATAGTGAGAAAATTCGGCATACTGCACCAAAATATTGTCATTCATTCATCAAGCATGAATGATGTCCGATTCTTTACGAAATTCAACGAGCGATAACGATTTCTTCACATCTCGCTCACGCGCAAGCATTTTCTATTACCGGTACTTACTCTATGAATAACTCGGTTTGCTTCGGCTTACCAGAGCCCTAATATGGCGGGCTGGGTAGTGACGTCATGACGTTTATTTTTCATAGAAATTTAGCTGCCAAAAAGCCGATAGCGCCTGCGGGTTATTTTATAGCAAAATGTCATTGAAGGGTAATTTTTTTTGATCAAGTGCGAGTAGGCGTTTGGTGATGCTTGTGAAAAGTAATGATTGTGCAATTTTTCAATTACGGTAGGTAGAGAGTGGTTGTGTTCTAGACTTCTGAAGGTAAGCCGGTGGGAATTGAGTTGTTAGGAGCCTGCGCCACTGCGGTCTTCCACTCACTATAGTAACCGATAACGGCACTGAATTCACAAATCAATTATTTTCTGGACACTAGCTCACTCCCCTAATGACAATGGAATTGTTGAACGATTTCAGTCTACGTTACTAAAACATCTACGAATCCTAAGACTACGTCAGAAAGATAAACCGGACAAGACCGGATAAGTCGGACTACTTAAATTGTTTTCTTCTCAGTCTTCACTAGAGTCATACTAATTATTATAAGATTTCTCGTTTTTCGGTCTATTTGTATGTTTTTAATATATATTAGTTTATTTTATATGCCTATATGTGTATTAGTATGTATACCCATTTATGTGTTTTAATTTTATGCTTAAAAATGGTATTTTTATTTTACTCTTTCACACACAATACTGTCTTATTTGACCCAAAGGTGGACTGGTAGAGAATGCCTTGTGGCATTAAGTCCGCCTATGTACCACTCTTGTACATGAAGTTTAAATAAATAAATAATGCTTATAATAGCACAATTCATAGTTTCACAAAGTGCAGACCTCACGACATAATTAGAGGACATTTTGACCCTCGAGACCCACTTGATTAACATGACCGAAAATCTTATGCAACAGTACATCTGAAATCACCGAGACTAGATGAAAACGATATATGACCTTATCAACGACTTCACACTTACTGACCGAGCGAATATCATACAAAATAGGAAAAGGACACAGAGCCCGAAATAGAATACCAACCAGAACAGCAAGTCTTCATTAGTGACCCATTAGCTAGTCGACAAAAATTAGCTCCGCGTTATACTCATGACACTGTGCTGGCTGACCTTCCAATTCACATATACACATCTAAGAAGAAAGGTCCCGTAGCAAAGTCCCGACTCAAGCGTACCCCTAAGACCTCAAATTTGTTACAGGACTACTGGCGATGATCGTTCACACAACACTGGCGCTCGAGATAAAACTTGAGAGCTTAGACGAAGGACCAGGACTCTTACCTTTCTACCTTGGGCAATTATCATTCTTTTCTACAATACATAGACTTAAATGACATTGGAGGTGGGCGCCGACCAAAAATTTGCCGGCGGCGGCGCGCCTAGTGGAACTGGTCGGCGCGGCGGCGCCACGCCGCGGCGCGGGTCTTTTTTTAAAACAAAAGCAATTTTTTTAAAGCTATCAATAGCAGAAGTTAAAATTAAAATCAGGAAAATACATAATTAAATATTTTACAATATTTATAATTGTCATGGATAAAAATAATTTTGTTGACGCGTGTAGGGCTCAACCGCGATCTTTTAGCTTTTAAAACCAATCCTGCTATTGAAAAAACACGTTCACTCGGCGTACTTGTAGCAGGAATTGCAAGAATAGTCCTGGCAAGCGCAGCAAGTCCTGGGAACGCGTTTTTCTTCTCTCGCTAACAGGCAAGCACATCCTCGTTCAAAATCTCCAATTCTTTGAGATCGACTGAAGCTAGGTACCTATCTCAAGCATTCTTGAGAAAAATCTATTCCCGTTGCCTTGTCAATGTGGCTGCAAGTACTGTGCTTCTTAGATATTTTTGTCAGAGTCGAAGAGGACCTTGGTTGAGGCTCTGATAGATTACGGGAAGTTTCACCGCAATCGGAACATGGAAATTCAGAAGCATTTACATGTTCATTGATGCAATCTGCCATAAAAGCCGCACGACTTGTTGGTATTTCTTTCCTCTAAATAAGAATCGATTTCTTTGAATTCCGAAAACCTGGGATCTAAAAGAGATCCCACTACCACGGTTTTGTTCAAAGGAAATCTGTGATGAATAATTAGTTGACCGAAGTGCTTCCAAGCGAAACTATATTTGGTTTTCCGATCAAAGAGTAGGTACAGATATTGAAAACTGACTTAAGTTGCATTGGAATTGGACTACATTTTGACAAATTATTTACGTAAGAAAGCCAATTCAAGAGCGTACGCAGCAACTCAATCGGCGCCAAATTTCGAATACTCGGCGGCGGCGGCGGCGTGCATAACGCGGCGCGGCGCCGCCGCGCCGGCGCGGCGCCCACCTCTGCATTGAACATAGACTTAACTCAGACTAGATAACCAAAGTTTTGTTTTATATGAACTTCAAATTAACCATTTATCTAATAAATTGTACAAAATAATTCTCAGTTAAAAACGTTAGAACCCGGTCGTAGCAAAAGAGGTCTCATAGATGGTTTAGGTTCAGTTGTAAAAAGCATAACTGGTAACTTGGATCAATCGGATGCCCAAACTTACAATAATAAAAAAAATATATATATATATCGCTGGACATTAACACACAGCGCCATCTAGTGCCACACTAAGCAAGGCTTGTGTCGTGGACACCAGATAGTTGATAAACTACATAATTATATACCTTTTTTGTTTGTAAATACATACTTATTAAACATATAAACATCCATGACTCGGAAACAAATGTCCATGCTCATCACTCAGCTCATCCATTTGCTCCTACCGGGATTCGAACCCAGGACCCTAAGAACGTAAGGCAGCCTCACTACCACTACGCCATTCGGGCCGTCAAATGCCATTAAACTTTTAGAAAATAATGATGACAAGATACTATCGGAGGTAAATGAGCATATAAGTCTTAATAAAGTCTGGATGACTAGTTATAGCGAGATACTATGAAAAATTTGTAACAATTAAAATGATAGATAGTGATTATGTGGACGGGTAGCGCCCTCTATTAGTAAAATAGCGCACTAGCTGCAATGAAACGGCAGATGTCAACTAGATGGCGTCACCGAGTAATATCGCTTATTTTCTCAACAATGTAAATTATAAATAAAATATGGAAAATACATACACAAAATTCTAATAATTAGCCATGATGAGTTTCGTTAAATTATCTAGTAAGTAATCAAGAGAGAATCAATAGTACTTTAGGATTACTTTTAGACGAGAAAGCCTCTGCTAAAAATGATCGTAAAAGATTCGCAAAGTTTGCTCAGTTGTTAGCTACGAATATCATTAGCGATAATACAGATGATTTATTTCTAAACATAACTAGGATAGAAGATACCTTAGCTTTTATACGTGCATCAAGCACTTAGCATAGTACTTTATGCATAGATACTTTAGGTAATATGACTAAACGATTAAGATCAATATACGGTTTAGACCAATTGCTAGAGGCAGATCTAAGAGAATACTATACAGTTATAAAACCTGGTTATTATTTTATCATATTTAAAGTCCCAATAATCTCCCCTGATAAGTTCGAATTATGTAGATTAGCAATTAAATAGTTCCCAATAAATTTATGTACACCCTATTCCTCCTTACCCTTTCATTGCAACCATTGGGAAAGTTTTCAAGTACATGGAGGCTGAATGCCCGAAGTTTAACCAGCTCCATCTCTGCAAGGAGGAAGTCAACCATCAACCGACGAGAGGACATCTAGACTGCATCCAAGGGCTCATCTTTAATCAATCTCTACAGAAGTCATGCCTGCCCACTAAACTCACGCTGACCAAAGAAGCCATGGAGCAATTGGACGACAGACGCTATACACTCGTTATACACCTTTCCACAACCAACCCGAACCGAGCTACAATGCGAACGTCAAGAATTCATCTCTCTACACGGAAGTTATCTCGCCAACATTCCGCAAAAATGCTTACTACGCACTGAACAGTTTACTATCAACACGAATGACCGTATCAAAGGACAACCGATGAAAATCACCGAAATACCCATGAACCTGAACATTGTCAACGAATCTATCCCACACCTAAAGTTAAATTCACTACACCTGAAAAGTCTACATGAAATCGAAGATAAAATCTTAATGCAGCAACCAGTACAAATCGATCACACGAATCTCGTACAATCGATTTACCATACGACAATCCCAATGTCGTTATATTTGGTCCAACTGTACTGATCGTTACCCTCATCATACGTCGGTATAATGTTTGCACAAAGCTCAGAAAGCCACAATCACCGAATGAAAGCGATGAACATCATCTCCTAAAATCAAGAAAAATGTACCAGCAACATTCTCGCTGAAATTGTTCAAATTGTTGCTGTTCTGAGGGGGGAGGTGTTACGTGCCCTGCCTACACCAAATCGGCCGATAGCTATTTAAGTGGTGACCAGTCAGATCACCAAACATTAATTCACAAACTTTTACTTGACAAGCAACGATTAGAAAACACAATATTTGTCATTTCATCAGTATACAACAACAAGTTTAACAAATAATTCACTTCGCAAAATAATTTTCACATAAACTTTTATTTAATAACGTATTATTTGACAAACAATTCATTATTTTTTCGTTTTATCTCATAAAACAACGTTTGAAATAAAGGCGTTACACAAATTGATTGTGCCATTTAAAAAAAAAAGACAATAAATGAATTTGGTTTCCTCAATGCACAAATTTTGTGACAGAAATGAATCGCTGCAGAACCGACTCCACGTAGTCTTTCTGCCCTACCCCTAGAGTGTAATTTAAGCCCGCGTAGGCGCGGAGGGGCGAGGCGGGCCGCGAGCTGAGGAGCAGGTGGCTTTAACACTCGCCGCCGCGGCTGAGGCTGGCCGGCTTCAGCCGGCCAGCAAGCCGAAGCTGCGGTGGTGAGCGTTAAAACGCTCTGCGACGATAAGCTCGCGTGTGACCGCCGGCGCCCCGCAGCACCGGAGCCGTGACAGAAACCATGCCTGCTGCATGTTGCATGCTGCATGTTTGCATACTGCATGCTTGCTGCTTGTTGGTTGCATGCATGCTGCATGCTTGCTGCATGCTTGCTGCATGCTTGCTGCATGCTTGCTGCGTGCTTGCTGCATGCTTGCTGGCGTTGCTGCTCGTTTGCTGCATGCTTGCTGCATGCTTTCTAAATGCCTGCTGCTTGCTTGCTGCTTTCTTGCTGCTTGCTTGTTGCATGCATGGAGTATGCCTGTTTGCATGTTATGAAAAAACTATGCATTTCCTTATTTTTTTCTTAAAAAAGAGTAATACAAAAAATACTAGCCTGTAAATTATTTTGTTGAAACGTGATTTGTCCAAACGTATCTAAGTAAAAAATGAAAAATTTATAAATGAATAAATATCATCTGATGCATTTGATAAAAGAAGTATTTGCCAAATAAATGTTTGTAAAACGAATATTTTTAAAATAAAACATTTGCGGAATAAGTTGTTTGCGAAAAAAATAGTATACGAAACGTTGGTTGTAAAATGAAAATTTGTCAATGGACTTTTGGTAAAACATTAGTGAACCTATTTAAGTACCTACAACTGATTTTTCCACGCAAAATTGCAGCACGTCGACTCTGCTGACTCGACGCCTCGTGCAGCCGTCGGCCACCTACTTCCATTTTGCTGACTGACAGCACATCCGCAATTTCGCAATCGCTTAGAATTATATTTTTGTAATAATTATTTTAGGTACTTCGGAACTAGCATCGTCCAAGTCTAGACGTAAGATATAAGTCGAATATTGTAATTTGAACGTAATTAAAAGTTTCTTTAAATAAATTTCGTTTTTTTTAAGTCCTCCGACTGTCACCTTCGTAATTAGGGTGTAAATAGACTCTTAACGAAGCCGAGAGGCACTTGTTCTCCTCATCATTGCGATATTTTTTTTTGTTTTTGGATGGAAAAAGTAATTTGATGATACACCATTGAAACCAACAAAACACCATTATGCTGAAAAGGTAAGTAACGTAAAAATGCAGGACTGCTTGAGAAACGATCAGGTAGGCACAATAGTTTTTTTAGAACTACGAGTAGCTGACCCGCGCAACTTCGTTTGCGTGAAGAACCGCTCGACCGGTTTTGTGCAAACTTCACATAAACCATCTACTACATAGTCCGAACAAAGCCTAAACATTTGGTTTCTATAGGTGAGCCCGTTCTTGAGTTATAAAATTACAACGAAAAGTGGCATTGATTTTTATATAATATGTCGCCGTAAAATTGTCAAACACGTTAGTTTGTAATCTCTCTAGCGAGATTGTAAACTCTCGAAATATTGTCAACTGAACATACTGCTTACAATATAACGCTTTATTTTTCGGTAGATTGTAATCTATCGAAGTGAAACCGTAATATTGTGAAATGCATGCGCAGAAATATCTCTGCCGCTATAATAGGGAGTTGGGACACCCCCACGTTACGTTAGGGGCCCTCGACTACGTTTTTTAGGGGAATATAAAGTGTTTTGAGGTTAGGATATATTAATCGGTATTTCTCAGGTATGGTACCTAGATTATCTTTTCATGAGAGTGGTACCATGGGACAAGGAGGACCCCTCCATCGGGGAGGGAAGGAGGGGTCTCCTGCTCACCGCGCGAGTAGACTTCCATCGCATAATTTCACAATATTACGGTACCACTTCGATCGATTACATTCTACCGAAAAATATGCGTTATATTGTAAGCAGTATTTTCGTTTGACAATCTTTCGAGAGTTTCCAATCTCTCTAGTAATATTACAATCTAACGTGTTTGACAGTTTTACGGTGACATATAGGTACATATGTATATTGATAATCATTTATTTTGAATACGGAAAAAATACTTTTATAAGTATTTAATTAATGTTACAAAACGACGGATTAAGTTTAATCTGTTGTGTTTTTAAGTTGCAGTTAATGTGGAATTTTATACATTCCACATTTACCTACCAAACTAGATTTAGCTACATTCTCCAAACATGTTTATATACATACAAGTAGAAGTTACTAATAATGGCCTGCACCAAGGGTCGGCTCTAAACCCTTACCTCTTCCTGGTGATAATGGACGCATAGTACGTTAGACATCCAGGATGAGTGTTGCATATGCTGTAGCAATCTGCTCTAGACAAGTAGGTCCAGAGCAGATTGATTGGAGATTTTGTGGCAAAGACTGGAGAATCATCATCTGTCTACCATATACACACCAGTATTTTACATAGAGCGACTGCCTATCTGACCTCCACAACTCAGTTAGAACTGGGTAATACGATACTAGTTGGTCAGACTGGTTGTCAGACGTTTTGGGCCACTGACTACCTGGAATGACTGTCAAAGATCTACAAATGACAGCCGGAACCAACAGCTTAACGTGCTATCCCAAGCACGGAGGTAACTCGGTATGTAGGGGTAGTCACTCATCCACAGACCAACCTAGGCAAGCACGGCTTAACCTAACCATCGAACCGAGTGGCTGTTAACATTTAACCATGAGCTCCTCCAAAAGACAAAAGGCAAAGACTGCAGAATGTTGGCCTGAAATTAAGTGGGACAAAAACAGAATATTTGTCCTGTGATTTCGGTGGTCTCTCCAGTCCTGTGCCCATATAACTCTTGCCGGATCGCCCATACCGATCTGTTCCGATATACGGAAGCAATCCCAGGTTCGCTTATCCCAGGGGATGATGGTAAAGAAGATCGAGACGTAATTCACCAGATCAACTCAGCATAGATAAAATGGCAACCTGTTCAACCCGTTCAATTAAAAAATAATGTAAGTTTCCTACGATGACTTTTCAATATTCAGTCAGAGGAAAGTTACTTTATAGCTCTAAATGTGAGTTATTAAGTGTAATTAAATTCTGTTATTTCGTCAATTAATTGTGATTATGCAACAGACGATGCGTTGGAAGACCTCCCACTAGGTGGACCGATGACCTGGTGAAGGTTGCGGGAATCCGTTGTGTTGTAGTCTATGGTTAAAAATATAATGTTCACTC
The DNA here is from genome assembly GCA_950022955.1 of Xestia ashworthii. NCBI lineage: Eukaryota > Metazoa > Arthropoda > Insecta > Lepidoptera > Noctuidae > Xestia > Xestia ashworthii. The sequence goes on along the minus strand of OX465570.1, from coordinate 9,813,949 downwards.
TTTCGCTTTCCATATTCAACCTGAATCATGTCGTGTACAGTCATACAGTGCTAATTAAAAATTATCTTTGAGTCTAAGGCAGTTTACTTTGATATTAAAGCAATCCCGACCGAACCCCAAACATGGTGTCAGAATTGGTGTCATATTAAATTAAAAGGAAAACGAAAAAGCCAATAAAAGTCGAGAAAACTGTAAGTAAAAAAGTCAAGTCATCCAAGTCACCAACATGGCGGACAAAGCGTTCTTTGTGCAATTGAAACCGTTTATCATACAAAATGGCGATAACGTGGCAGAAAAATGGAAAAAATGGAAACTTAGATTTGAAATTTTTATGGATGCTAATGATTTATCAAAAGTAACGGATTCGAAAAGGACAGCAATTTTCCTAAATGCTATTGGTGATGACGGAATAGAAATTTTTAATAGTTTCAATATAGATCGAAATACAACAAAGTTAGATGACATCCTAAAGAAATTCGACGAAAAATTCAGTCCTCTTTTAAACATAACAGTAGAAAGGTATAATTTTTTCACAAGAGTCCAAAAAACCGAAGAATCTTTGGATGAATATTTGACCATATTGAACAACCAGGCTACCACATGTGAATTTGGTAATTTGAAAGAAGAATTGATCAAGGACATGCTCGTAATAGGCATGATTAGCACACACATAAAAGAAAGACTCTTACAGGAAGAAAATCTTACAGTTGAAAAGGTGATGAAAATAGCAAAAAGTCTAGAATTGTCTCAAGAAAGATCAAATAAATTAAACAACCAAGAAATTAAAAAGGAGAATATTCAAGGGATCAAAGAGCAAAAACAAAATTATAAAAATAGAAGTCGAACACCCTACCGAAGTAATTCGAGACATCATAAAAATAGTCATGGGAGAAACAATAGTCATGGAAGAAATCAGTCAAGCAACAGGAATAAATCATCAGACAGGAATTGTACTAGATGTGGACAAATTCACAGATATAAATGCCCAGCACAGGAAAAAACCTGTAATAATTGTAAAAAACAAGGACACTTTGCTAAATTTTGTTTTTTCAGGAAATCAGACCATAAAGTTAGTAATATTTCTTATGAACAGCCAATGTCAAAAGATTTTTCTAATAATCTATATATAAAAATGAATCCCTATTTCCCTTGGTCACGGCATCACGCGTGAACTGCTGGACCGATTTCACTAATTCTTTTTTTGTTGTTTCTGTTTTTGTCAGGAGAAGGTTCTTATGAAAAAAAAAATGATATTTAAAAAAAAAACACGAAATTAACCCAGCATCTCCAAAGTCTTCAATTGTTTCACCGCATGCATGTCAATAGCTATTTTAGGCAAACTGTCAGTGGAACAGATATCCTAATAGATTCAAGGCCGCCTATGACCCACTGATCGAAGGTTCAAACCCCGACCCCTTTAGATTACTTTTGTGATTTATTTCGATTTTTTAATGGTCTAAGATTTTATTCGATCCCCAACCGCTTTTTACTTTTAGTGTTTGTAACCATATATTTTTTTGATAGCTGTAAGATTTTAAACATTTTTAAATACATACTTTTCATTTATATAGTTTGCTTATCTTCACATTTTGTTGACGTTGAACGAAGTTGCCATTATTTATGGTCGCTGGTGAGAATTTAGAGTCTTGCGATAATTTGATTCTGCGTGTCAGGGAAACTCATCGTGCGTATGATGCATTACTACCTGCTGCTATTTTGATAAACGAAATAGTCTAAATGATAATAGCTTTCGTCACGACATTACAGCACGAGTATTCAAGCAGAAACTCAATGCACTCAAGAACTTCATTGTAATGTATGATTTCGGAGACGTGTGATGTCCATACCAATATTATAAATGCGAAAGTAACTCTGTTTGTCTGTCTGTTTGCTACCATTTCACAACAAAATGGCAGATCGGATCGCAAAGAAATTTGGCAAGGAGATGTATTTCAACCTAGGGAGGACATAGGGTATATATTATCACGCTAATTACTTACGGGGGTGAGCAATATTGCATTTCGTCTATATTTTTCAACTGTTTAAAAAATGACAACTATCATAACATGCTTTGTTATAAAATAACTATTTTAAACATGTTGTCATTAGAACAAATAGCCCGTCGGTGACGGCTACCGCCGTGTCGAAATCATCGCTTGCTGAAACATCGTGAGGAAATCAGCATGCCTGAGATATATTTTCAAAGAGGCCCATGGGCGGCATAAAAACTCTGACACCAGGTTAGGCAACTAACCACACGATAAGGAAGGAAGGATCGCTTGCTTCGGTGAAGAAAGACATCGTGAGAAAACCACAGCATGCCTGACAGTTATTTCTTCTCTCGGCATGTAAAGCCAAGACAGAGAACCTTGCGCGGCATAAGAACTCTGACACCAGGTTAGGCACTAACCACACGATAAAGAAGAAGATTGTGTTGGGGCTTATTTCATAAACCTTTTTGACAACTTTAGACCGGGCTGAAGTTTGACTGTGATCGAAGGTCTAGCGATGGAGACGGAAGACAGTCACAAGAGGTCCGAAACAGTTTACAACAGGTATATCGCGTGTCGGCTCATTTCATACACCTTGATATAAACCTTAGACCTAGCTGGAGTATGAGTATCATCGAAGGTCTAACGGTGGAATTATAGGCAGTCAAAAGAGGTCCGCAACACTTTAAATCTGCTCTATCGTGTTTAAGGCTCATTTCGTGCAACTTGATGAGAACTTTAAACCTAGCTGGAGTAAGACTGTCATCGATGGTCTAACGATGGAGACTGAAGGCAGTTGCAAGAGATCCTCAACAGTTTACAGCAGCTATATCGTCATTGGGCTCACTTAATGCACCTAAAAATAGCTGGAGTATGACTGTCATTGAAGGTCTCATGATGGAGGCTTGGAGACGAAAATAATTTGCAATAGGTTTTCAAGAGTTTACAGCATCTACATCATGTTGTGTTGACCTGCCTGGAGTATGACTACCATCGAAGGTCTGTCTTTGGAGAAGAAAGGCAGCTGCGAGAGGTCCGCAACAGTTTGAAGCAGCTTTAACGTGTCGCCGCTCAGTCATGCCACTTGATGAGAACTTTCGACCTAGCTGGAGTATGATATCGTCGAGTACCCAAGGATAGAAACGTAAGGCAGTCGAGGGAAGAGCCCTTATTTGGAAAAACATAAGTAGACTATTTGGCGATTAATGTAAACCTATTGGAGAAAAAATAAATTGTTACTTACTTGAATCTGTACTAATATTATAAAGCTGCAGAGTATGTTTGTTTGGTTGGTTGAACGCGCTAATTTTAGGAACTGTTGGTTCGTTTTACGCAGACGAAGTTGCGCGGGTCAGCTAGTTTTGTCATAAATTCAGTTCAAAATTGTGAATCTACAAAAAATTGGCAAATAAATGTTTATTGTAATAATGTCAAACTTATATGTCAAATTGATACAGGTGCAGATACAAATGTCATAAGCAAGAAAATGTTAGATAAAATTATGTCCAGTTCTCACTCAAATATTAATATTTCAAGAACAAATAATAAACTTTTTTCCTTTTCAGGACAATTAGTGCCAAATTTAGGTACATGTATTCTTAACTGTAAATTTGAAAACGGAATAACCACAAAACTCTATTTTGTTATTGTTGAATGTGAATGTAAAACAATATTGGGTTGGAATTCATGTGAAAAATTAGGTATTGTGAAAAGAATATATGGAATCCAGCAAAGGTCAGTACAAGAAATTATTTCCAAGTTTGCTAAAACATTCGAGGGTCTAGGTTGTCTACCATATAAAGCTCATCTAGACATTGATAGTAGTGTTCCACCTAAAGTCTGCCCAGTCAGAAGAATACCTTATTCATTAGAGAAACGTCTTAAAGAAGAATTAGAATATATGGAAGAACTACAGGTCATAGAAAAAGTCGATAAGCCAACTAAATGGGTAAACTCAATTGTCTTAGTCGAAAAACCAAATGGTAAACTGAGAATATGTCTTGATCCTAGAAACTTAAACACGGCTATTAAACGTCCTCATTTCCCGTATCCAACATTCAATGATCTTAGATCTAAAGTTGCAGGTGCATCAATTTTTTCAAAATTAGATGCAAGTTCAGGCTATTGGACTATATGTTTAGACGAGGAAAGTAGTGAACTTTGTACGTTCAACACTCCATACGGTCGATACAAATTTCTAAGACTGCCATACGGAATCAACTCTAGTGGTGAAATTTTCCATAGGACAATGAATCAATTATTCGGAGATTTAACAGGTATAATTATATTTGTAGACGATATACTTGTTTATGGGTCTACTATTGAAGAGCACAATGAAAGACTAGAATCGTTATTCAAACGAGCGTCGGAAGTCAATTTGAAGTTCAATAAATCCAAATGTCATTTTGGTTTGTCTGAAATATGCTATGTAGGACACATTTTCAATAAAAAAGGTGTATCACCTGACCAGTCAAAAGTAGAAGCAATTTCGAAAATGCCAAGTCCAAGTAATGTCAAAGAACTGCAAAGATTTTTAGGAATGGTCAATTATTTAGGTTCCTATATACCAAATCTCGCAGAAGAAACTTCTTTGCTGAGAGAATTGCTCAAAAAACATAATCAGTGGCAATGGTTAGAACAACATGAAACACAATTCAAAAAATTAAAGTCAATGTTATGTCAATATCCAGTCTTAGTCCATTATGATATGAAAAAACCAATTAGATTGTCAGTCGATTCGTCACAAAATGCAGTAGGTGCAGTTATTTTACATGACAAAAATCCGATTGCTTATGCTTCCAAATTAATTATGCACAGATTGAAAAAGAACTATATGCTATAGTATTTGGGTGTAAAAAATTCCACCAATACATATATGGAAAACCTATTCAAGTTGAAACAGATCACCAACCTTTAGTCACATTATTCAAAAAACCCTTGTCAGAAGTACCAACAAGATTACAACGTATGATGATCACTTTACAAGCTTATAATCTTATTGTGTCTTATACAAAAGGATCAGAGATGTATGTTTCTGATACATTATCTCGTGCTCCAGTCAAAGATGATAAATTTAACCAAGAATTAGTCAGTTTGGAAGATTTAGATTCAAATATTAATATTCACATAAATTTGTTAACCTCTAATTTAGCCATTTCTCCAGAAAAACTTGAGAAAATTACAAGACACACTAAACAAGATTTAGTTTCTCAAAAAATAATAGAATATTATAAAAATGGATGGCCTAAATGTAAAGAACATTGTCATAGTTTAACATTGCATTACTGGAACATAAAAGAGGAAATTCATGTAATTAATGATATAATTTTCAAAAACAATTCTGTTATCATACCTCAGACAATGCGTACAGAAATATTAAATATATTACATGAGGGTCACCAAGGGATTGAAAAAACAAAAAACTTAGCAAGAAATGTAGTTTATTGGCCAAATATTAATCAAAATATTGAAAGTAAAGTTAGACAATGCGAAACATGTTCAATTTATTCTGCAAATAAATCAAAACAACCAATGTTAACTCATGAAAAACCTTTATTTCCATGGCAAAAACTAGCTACCGACTTATTTGAATATAAAGATAAGAAATACTTATTGGTAGTAGATTACTATTCTAACTACATTGAAATAGCAAATTTAAATAAAGACAGTCGAACATCTAATGTTGTCGCACACCTAAAATCTATTTTTGCACGTCATGGCATTCCAATGCAACTAGTTTCAGATGGAGGACCGCCATACAACTCCAATGATTTTAGAAAATTTTTGCATGAATGGGACGTTGAACACATTATCTCAAGTCCAAATTTTCCAAGATCCAACGGCTTAGCAGAAGTCTCAGTAAAAATAATAAAAAATATACTAAGGAAAAGTGATGATTCTGGATCTGATCCTCACTTAGGTCTTTTGCAATATAGAAATACACCGAGAGGAAATTTAAGCTCTCCAGCACAGCTTTTAATGTCTAGAACGTTAAGATCTCAGCTACCTAACAAAATTAGTCACTTACGACCTAAGATTGTAAAGCATTCGGAACATAACAAAAAGAAACAAGAAAAAAGTCAAAAAACCAAGTTTTATTATGACAAAAACTGTAAAAATTATCTGGATTTTCAAATAAATGACAATATTTATTTTAAGAAAAATCCTAAGGATATTATATGGACAAAAGGTACTATTATGTCTAAAACCAAATATCCAAGATCATTTATTGTCAAAGATTATAATAATAATACTTACCGTAGGAATAGTCAGCATATTCGTTTTAGGTTCAAGTCAGAAAGTCAAACGTCAAGTCAGAAAAATGTCTCTCAAAATAATAACAAAAAAGTCAACTTTAAGGATAGTCCTAGTCCTAGTCAATTAAATAATGAACTAAACAAGTCAAAATTTTCAGAAAAGGAGGATGATAGTTATACATTTATCTTCACTTATCATGGAGGACATATTATTTAAAATTTCGAATTGCAACAAAACAATTGTTGTCTGTGGAGACTTTAACGTCAATATTCTAGAAAAAACTGCTACTGTTAATAACTTTATGACTTTGTTTAAATCATTCAACTTATACAGCAACTTCCTTGAGCCAACTAGAATAACTAGCTCTAGTGCTACATGTATAGATAACATTTTTACAAACTTGAAACCTTCTTACAAACTGGTTATTAATGCGTTAGACTCCGATCACTCTGGTCAGTTAGTTACTTTTCCTATAAAAACAATTAGAGCTCAAAGAAAAACTGTTACTGTTATTCCTGTCAATAAATACCGGTTGGGACTATATAAAAATAATTTGTTGGAGAAACTGCCTGAAATGCCTTATCATGACAACCCGGATCAAGCTTATAACTTATTATTTAACTTGATTAATTGTGAATTTAAAAAGGTTTTTACATCCAAGTCAATTTCCCTTTGTGATCGAGCTGTGTTTAGTGATTGGGCAACGCCAGGTATTTACAAAAGTAGGCAAAAATTATATGAATTATACCATGAAAAATCAGTTAATCACGACCAAGTATTTAAAGACTATGTGAAAAACTATTCAAAAATATTTAAAAGAGCCTGTATTTCCGCAAAATCAATATATTTAAAAAATAAGATAAAATCCTCTGGAAATAAAATAAAAACTACGTGGAATATAATTAACTCAGAGTTAGGGCGATCCACAGAACGGAATCGTGACTTCCACTTAAAAATAAATGATTTAGACGTTCAAGCGGACGTAGAGGTGGCATCACAGTTTGAGAATTTCTTCACCAATATCCCTATTTTAACAACAAGAACTTTGACGTCATCCTCCAGTTCGGCTTGCTCTATACTCAAAGAATGTGTTGCGGAATGTGACATAGGTTTTGAATTCACGGTTGTTAACTCTAGGGATATAATGGAATCTTTCAGGGACATAGATGTTAAAAAAACTGCTGACCTTTGGGGACTGTCAGTACAGATTATCTCTTCGATAATTGAAATTATTTCACCTTATTTAGCAATTGTGTTCAATTCGTGTATCGCATCTGGTGTGTTTCCCGACTTGATGAAACTTAGCAGAGTGATCCCATTGTTTAAATCTGGCAGTACAACCGATCCCTCGAATTTTCGGCCCATTTCAATTTTACCCACCTTAAGCAAAATTTTTGAAAAGTTAATATTGCGCCAATTGTTGAGACATTTTCACAAAAATAATTTATTGCACAGTAAACAATTTGGATTCACCAAGGGTCGTTCTACTACAGATGCAGGTGTGGAATTACTTAAAAACATATTTCAAGCATGGGAGGATTCGCAGGATGCGCTCGGCATATTTTGTGACTTGTCCAAGGCTTTCGATTGCGTGCATCACGATACACTCATCAGGAAACTTCACCACTATGGTATCAGAAACAAGGCTCTTGACCTTCTGAGTTCGTATTTGCATAACAGAATTCAGAGGGTCGATGTCAATGGTAAGAGGTCTAATGGATCTGCGGTCACCATGGGAGTTCCGCAGGGTTCAATTCTGGGTCCTTTCTTATTTTTAATATATATTAATGACTTACCTTATCACATAAGGGATAATCAGAATATTGTGTTGTTCGCTGATGATACTTCACTTATTTTTAAAATCAAGCGTGAGCTTGATGACTTTGACGAAGTTAACAATGCACTCTCCAGGGTTGTTCATTGGTTTAATGTAAATAATCTTCTTTTAAATGAATCAAAGACTAAATTAATGAAATTCTCAACGCCAAATGTCCGGCAGTGTATTACCAATGTACAAATAAATGGAGTAAAGTTGGACCTTGTTGAGTCAACGGTATTTCTTGGTATAACCGTTGACGCCAAACTTCAATGGGGCCCTCACATAAGCAAATTGTCAGGACGACTTAGTTCAGCCGCCTATGCTATAAAAAAGATCCGACAAATAACTGATGTGGATACAGCCAGAATAGTTTACTTCAGTTACTTTCATAGCCTTATGACATATGGTATACTCCTCTGGGGAAACTGTGCGGATATTAACACCATATTCATTTTACAGAAAAGAGCTGTTCGAGCCATTTATAATCTTGGTCCAAGGGTTTCTCTCAGAGAGAAATTCAAAGAAATAAATATTCTGACTGTAGCCTCTCAATATATATTTGAAAATTTGATGTATGTTCATAAAAACATATCAAATTTTGTCAAAATGTCTGATGTTCACAGCATAAATACTAGGAATAAACACAATTTAGCTGGACATGCTACACGTCTCCACAGAGTAAGCAACTCGTTCATGGGTCAATGTATACGCTTCTACAATAAACTTCCCATTGAAATTCGTAATCTACCCATCAAGAAATTTAAAAATTGTATTAAAACTAAACTTTTAAAAAAAGGTTATTACAAAATATCAGATTACTTAAATGATAAACGCGCTTGGGAATGACCTGCTCGCTTGGGCCGAAATATCATATTCATATAATATATTATATATTAGACTAGGTACATTTATTATTTTTTAATATTATTTTATTTATTTTTTTTGACATTGAATTTATTTATTGCCTCAAATATTGTATTATTAGTTAATTTTCATTTTATTTTATTTTATAATTTGCAAATAATAGTGTCTGGACTTTAAAAGAGACCACGATCCCTGAGTTTGTTTCGGCATTTCTTCTCAGGGGTAGTCAGTTAGGAAATGCCGGCGCCAACGTTCTCTTGACGTGTAAAAGTGATTGAGTATCCTATTTGCAAAATAAATCATTTCATTTCATTTCATTTCATTTCATTTCATTTCATTTCATTTCATGAGTCAAGTCCTGAGTCAAGTTTACAAAATCAGGAACTGAACAATGAGTCAGATTCATTCTTATCTATAGAGTCAAATCATTCTTGTCAGTCAGAAAACCAGTCAGAAAACATAGTAAAGTCACCTATATTTGTTGATATCGATGAAACATTAGTTTCACCTGAAAGTCTACATGACTATAACGAATTTGATAATGAAAGTCCAATGTCTTCTCAACGTAGAAACTTAGAGAACTTACTTCAAAGTCCAAATGAATTAAATATACCAAGTAGTGTAGAACAATCTCCATTACCATGTAATGATGAGGCTGTAAATGCTGAAAAACAATATAGCTCTAGGGGAAGATTGTTAAAGAAAACACAAAGACTTGATTTATAAGATTTAATACATAGAAAATAATACAAGTTCACAATAATATTATCACAATTTAATTCAAATGCAAATTGTATTTTTATTGTATTATTGGCAAGCACTCACTTACTCTTACTATGATATTATTGTATAATTATATTAGTAATGTTTATAATGAAATGTATTTTAAAAATCTTAATTCTTCAATGTAAATTGTTATGGTTGTGTTTAACTTGGATTAAGTCATCTGTCAAATAATTGTAATGTCAATGTCAGTCTGACAGCTCTCTTTTAAAAAGGGGCATGTTGTAGTCTATGGTTAAAAATATAATGTTATTGTCTATGGAATGACGAAGCACTCTTTCGCTTTCCATATTCAACCTGAATCATGTCGTGTACAGTCATACAGTGCTAATTAAATATTATCTTTGAGTCTAAGGCAGTTTACTTTGATATTAAAGCAATCCCGACCGAACCCCAAACACGTTGGATGCGAGTCCCAAGGGACCGGTCAATGTGGCGACACTTGGGGGAGGCCTATATCCAGCAGTGGACGTCTTTTGGCTGAAATGATGATGATGATGCAACAATGGTTTGAAGGGCCGATTAACCTTTTGACCGCCACGTGTAAATTGAAAAAGCGTGCCCTCGGCACCGAGCTGTGATTTCATACTTTAAGGGCTACCGCACACTAAAAACAAGACTGCCTTGAGACAGACTTGCCTCACATAGACAAGACAAGTCTGCCTTTAAAACTATTTTGTCTACGACACATCGCACATCTAAAACGAAACTGTTTGGTCTACTACGACGAAGCGGCGCGGGCCTGTTTGGCATGTACTTTAATCTTTGGCGCACGTACTCTCAGCCTCAGTGGTGTATTGTAGGCGAGAGAGGTACACCGGGGTGTTCGGCTTCGCGGCGCGCAGTTTTACGTTGGGCTCCACAGGAGCCTTGCCGGAGCGATTCTTACAGCTTTGCTGACGGTGTTTCCTCCTTTGCACCGTCATGAAACCGTCATCATCAGCCCGGTCCATTGCCTTTGCAGGCATGGGCTTTGCGGGGAGAGCAGCAGGGATACTCAAATTACCACTGGCCCAGCTATTAAGCAAACGCAAGCGTAGGGCTTGCAATTAACCGCTCATTTTAGTATTCGAATAATTCGGATATTTGGATAACGTTATCCGGATAAATCTGGATAATACGGTTAATTTGGATAGGAGGGATAAAAATAAACTTTAACCACAATATCGTCAATCATTGATATTCAGTAATCAGTATGTCGGATCCGGTCATGAGTACGGACAGGCGAATGAATCGAAAGCGCGCCAGTCGTGACATCACGCGACCTACTCACCAGTCTATCCCCGCCTTGGCGTGCTTCTACAGAGTCCTGATGTTAACAGCTGGCCGCGAGGACGAAATTCTGGGTCGGATCGCAGCGGAGGTGAGACGTCTTGAAACTGAACCCGATTCATTGTGCCCAGTGTTATTGTGTGAAAGTGTAATGTCAAGTAATTTGTTAGTTTACTCAGTGTTATCTGTTTGAAAAGAGTAACCATGGAGTTTCTTGTCGGTTCTTCTCCATTGAAACAATCAACCCGAACCGTGCAAACATTTTTATAGAACCCACTCGAGTCACTCCTTCTTCTGCTACTTGTATAGATAATGTTTTCTGCGATTGTGATTACTTAGATAGAGCCGTAGTAAATTGTCTGCCGTCTGACCATAGCGGACAAACTGTAACTTTTAGGTGTAATACACCATTGCAAAAAGTTGAGACTAAATTTAGACCTATAACTTCTAATAAATTAAATAGGTACAATATTTCCCTACAGAACAAGTTAAGTGTTATGAGCCATGACGATTTTAATATGAATCAATTTTATGATCATTTCTTTTCAATTGTTCACACTGAATTCAATAAAACTTTTGAAAAGAAGACCAAAAGCATTTGCCCTAAATTTATATTTAGTGATTGGGCAACTAGAGGTATCAGAAAAAGTAGAGAAACACTATTTGAGCTATATGGCCTTCGGCCTTATGTAAAAACTGAAACTTTTAACAACTATGTTACTAAGTATTCAATTTTTTTTAGAAATACATGCAAGGTTGCCAAAGGCCTGCACATTAGCAACAAGATTAAAACAGCAGAAAATAAAATAAAGACAGTTTGGAAAGTCATCAATAGCGAGACTAACAGGAAGAAAGTACGTAATACTAGCTATACATTAGATACAACATGTGGTCCTAAAAGCTCTAATCAGGAAGTAGCTCAGGAATTTGTAAATTTCTTTACCGATATACCGTTAAAAACTACGGAGGCTCTAAATTCCTCTTCTGAAGTCTCAATTGGTTTATTAAAAGCGAATGTGTCTGGATGCCAGGCTGAATTTAAATTTAAACACATAAACCCGATGACAGTTATTAAAGCTTTCCGGCAAATAAAAATCAAACTGACCGAAGATCTATGGGGAATGTCTATCAAAGTTTGTACTTACATACTTGAGACTATAGCTCCATCCTTAGCTTTAATTTTTAATTTGTGCGTATACCAGGGAGTTTGCCCTGAATTAATGAAATATAGTAAAGTCATACCGCTTTTCAAATCCGGGGATATTAAAGATATTAATAATTATAGACCTGTATCCGTGTTGCCAGTTTTTAGTAAGGTGTTCGAAAAGGTACTGCTTAATCAAATGCTCAATCATTTTAACACCAACAGAATCTTACACGATCAACTTGGCTTCACCAAGGGACGTTGAACAGCTGACGCCGGTGTAACCTTATTAAAGCACATATTCATGGTGTGGAAAGAGTCCCAAGACGCTGTAGGAATATTTTGTGACCTCTCCAAATCATTTGATTGTGTAAATCACGACACATTGCTTTTGAAACTTGAGCATTACGGACTGGGTAAACTTGCACTTTTTGGTAAAATCTTATTTAGGTGATAGACAACAATATGTTTAAATAAATGGTGTAAATTCACAGGACTTGAAAGTAAAACTTAGGGTTCCGTTCATTATTGGGTCCTTTCCGTCTGTCTGTCCGTCTGTCTGTCGGTCTGTCTGTACGTGTCTGTCCGTCTGTCTGTCCGTCTGTCTGTTCGTCTGTCTGTCAGTCTGTCTGGCCGTCTGTCTGTTCGTCTGTATGTCCGTCTGTATGTCCATCTGTTGGTCCGTCTGTCTGTCCGTTTATCTGTCCATCTGTCTGTACGTATGTCCATCTGTCTATCCGTTTATCTGTCCATATGTCCGTATGTCCGTCTGTCTGTCAGTCTATCTGTCCGCCTGTCTGTCCGTCTGACCAGATGTCTGTCCATCTGTCTGTCCGTCCGTCTGACCGCCTAACCATGTCTGTCCATCCGTCTGTCCGTCTGACCATGTCTGTCCGTCTGTTTGTCTGTCCGTCTGTCTGTCTGTCCGTCTGTCTGTTCGTCTGTTTGTCCGTCTGTCTGTTAGTCTGTCTATTCGTCTGTGTCTGTCTGTGTGTCCGTCTGTATGTCTGTGTGTCTGTATGTCTGTCTGTATGTCCGTGTGTATGTCAGTCTGTTGGTCCGTCTGTCCATTCGTTAGTCTGTCCGTTTGACCATATGTCTGTCCATCTGTCTGTCCGTATGTCTGTCTATCTGTCCGTCTATCTGTCCATCTGTCTGTCCGTCAGACCATATGTCTGTCCGTCTGTCTGTCCGTCTGCCTGTCCGTCTGTCTGTACGTCTGTCTGTCCGTCTGTCTGTTCATCTGTCTGTTCGTCTGTCTGTCCGTCTGTGTCCGTCTGTCTGTCTGTCTGTCCGTCTGTTTGTCTGTCCATCTGTTTGTATGTCCGTCTGCTGGTCCGTCTGTCTGTCCGTTTGTCTGTCCATCTGTCTGTTCGTATGTGCGTCTATCTGTCCGTCTGTCCATTAATCTGACACTAGATTATGTGCGCGAAACAAAAGTATTTGATACTAATAGTGTTTGATCTAGGAGACCAATAATATATCGCACCGCTGGCTCCGAAGCTTTCTGTGACTCTGTTCGCCGGTTCCACTTGCTAGGGTGTGTGGTGTACAGAAAATAGATAAAATAAACAAATAGCTTAGTAACCTAAACTCACCCCAGACTGCCACAACTCCTAGCTGGTATACCTAGGACAAACGGTCCAGTTAGGTAGGTCTAACATCGAAAAAGAGGTCGTAGAGGCAGCGTTCGGGAAGCTACGCGGTATCTTCTCGTCCAACTTACCGCAGTGTCTCAAGACGTAAGTCTATGACCAGTGTTGCCAGTGATTACATACGGGACCGAAACGTGGTCGCTCACAATGGGCCTTATCAAAAGGCTTAAAGTCACCCAAAGAGCAATGGAGAGGGCTATGCTCGGAGTTTCCTTGCTGATCGAATCAGAAATAAAGACACCCGCAAGAGAACCAAGGTCACCGACGTAGCCCGAAGAATTGCTAAACTTAAGTGGCAGTGGGCAGTGCACATTGCTCGCAGAACGGATGGCCGATGGGGCCGAAAAGTTCTGGAGTAGCGACCGTGAACCGGAATACGATGCGTTGGAAGACCTCCCATTAGGTATACCGATGACCTGGTGAAGGTTGCGGGAATCCGGTGGATGCGAGTCGCAAGGGATCGGTCAATGTGGCGACACTTGGAGGAGGCCTATGTCCAGCAGTGGACGTCTTTCGGCTGAGATGATGATGATGACCATTCTATGACATTTCTTTCAATGGACTGTCAGTGGTTGACCATTGAAAAGTCATAATGACGTGTCGCGTGGTTAGCAAAAGCTGTGTTAGTGGTAAAAGTTTTCCTTGAGAATCTCTTTCCAACGGTACACAATATAATATCTGAACAATATACTTATATCTGGTAATTGGTGGCCAAGAAAATCTTGACTTCGGTGCCCCTAGTCTCTTATTTAGGTCAATCTAGGTCAGTAACTCCGATTGGACTACGAATTAGCAAAAGTCGCGTTACATATAAAGGTTTTTCCGGAGAAGCTATTTCCAATGGATTTAATCTTATGTGCCTTGAGTCACATACTCTTACTTCGGGGCCCATTCTCCTTTGTACACACAATATTGAGATATTCACCATGTTATTTAAACAGAAATTATTATTATCCAATCAATATCTTTATTTTTTCTTAAATTTAACAAAAGCTTACTAAAAATAAAACTGTTAGTAGTCTTAAATTAAGCTCAATTATAGGTAATTTATCTTCATTATAAAATTATATGTATTAGTAAACTATCATTCGGATCATGCAGCACCAAAAATATTTTTTTTTAAAAACACTGCCTCGAAAACTGGTTCTTATCGCACTACGATTAGGTTCAACATGCAATGTATTTCACCCACGTGCATTTTTTGACAGTATTCCGACACGTGTACGGGAATGAAAATTGCCACAGATAACTATACCTATATACGAGTACTTAGTACAAATTGGTTCAATGCCTAGACTAAACCAATATGCGTTCTTACGGCGTAAATATTTTTTGAACATTCAAATTGTGTTTGTGTTCAAATTCTATTTTAATTAAAAAAAAAAAAAACAAATCTGTAATGTAAGAAACGTATACTTAGGATGTTATTTTTTAGAACTTTAGTAGGTTCGATTCCCGAGTCTGGCAAGCGAATTTTCGAAAATCTGTGAATGCAGATTTGTCTCTTATTAAATTAAAGAAATGTTTCCTTTGAGTACAATTTGCTATTTCCAGTATTTCGAGTACTTTCCCTCCAGGTGGCATTGAAAATTCCAGCCTGTATACTAAGTAGTTAATTCAATTTTGGTCAAGCTCATAAACATGAAGCAAGCATCAATACTGCGAGTGTTTATGGAAATGTGTTGTCATATTTAAAAATAAATATGCGGCTCCTAAACGTTTAGGTTGAGCAGGTAGGTGTGTAAGATTTTTTTTTTCGCGTTTACGATGTTGTTTTTCTTATACTTTAATATTTTGATCACTTATTTCTAGTTATGGGTGTAACTGTAAAAGGACCCTTAACATAAGCCAAAAGGCACTTGTTCTCCCCGTCATTGCGTTTTTGTATTGAAAAACCTCTTTAGGTGCTTTGAGCACTTTTTAGGTGAACAAAAATCATGGAACTCAGGTCATTGTCACCGAACGCTTTCTTATAACATAAAAAAGTCAAAAACAACCATAAATATACAATAAAGAAAAAGTTTACTTTGGATTACATACTTCTTTTTCACTTTTATTGGTAGTCCCCAAACCACAGACATAAATAGACCTAGATAACGCAAGTATCACGATCTGTATGAAAACCAAGCGTGCCGTTTTTTGACTACCTATTGTGTCATCACAAGCACTATTTAGTGATGGGAAAATCAAATCGATTCAAAGACGCCGCCGTCGACGTGCTAATTTTTGGATACCTTTGCCATAATTTCAAAACTGACGTCCGACTAGCGCTATACACCGATGCAGACTGAGCGCGAAAGTGGCCACTTACGATCTTTTATCGTATTTTTGATCATAAACTAGGCACGCGAAGTAGTTGCTCTTGCGTTATCTAGGTCTATCTATATCTGTGCCCCAAACACTGTCCCGCAAGTTTGTTTTTTTGCTCTGGACCATATTATTATCTGGGATCCTTCTATTTACAAAGATATTGGAGGCTTTTTTTAAATACAAATTATTCATGTTGCAGCTTTACTTTAAATACATCCCTTTTACTATTCAAATACATGAAATCTGGCATGAATAAATGTTCGCATTTAGTAGTAGATTTCGAAAACCATTTGTACTAAGGGTTTTATAATAATGGCAATACGAAAATGCCATTAAAACACAATTTTGTTACGAAACCATCGACCGACCAATGATCGACCATTGTGAATTTAGCAGATTACGAACTTGAAGCAAAATGACAATGGGATGGGAATGGAATCGTGTTGGAGTGACGAATTTATAAAAATAGCAGAATTAGGCCCCAGGTATGGTGTAGAACAAAAATGTGATCGCAATGACGGGAAGAACAAGTGCCTTCCGGTTCCGTTAAGAGGTTTTTTACACCCTTTTTAATGTTAATTTTCGGTTTTAGTCTAAATGTTTGTGTTTGTATAATTGCGTTCTATGTTTATTAATATTGTATGCACGTCATGACTTTGCGTCGAATAAATGTTTTTTCTTTCTTTCTTTCTTTCTTCTGTACAATATTGGTAATTACGAATAAACTTACTATATCTAAATCTAAATAACTATTTTCCTTCTTTCCAAACTGACCATGGATCCTGAGTCAGGTTTGAGTAAGAAGTCTATTTTAAGTTTTAGGTCATTGATGTCAGCAGTAATCTTGAATTTGCGGAGTACATGTGACAGCGTAGTTTTCATCGATAGTGTTGCGAATGTCCTTCCTACAGAAAAAAAGCACGTGATATTACTGTCTTATTTCTTGTAATTTAGTCTCCAGAATGACAAGACGTGGTAATCGCTTTCATAACACAAAACAATACAACGAATCAAAACACGATTGACTTATTAAACTTTTCGTTAGCTTAGGTATGTCAATCAGAATTGACGTACTTATAAGCTTACGAAAAGCCGGTTTCTGGGACAAAAATAATCAACGCGTCAAAATTATACGCAAATCGAGTGCTGCGATTGATTTAATGTCAGCAGCCAATCGCATCACATGACTTGCGTTTTTTTTGTTATTTTGTTCCAAATATGACTTTCCAAATTTGATTGGGTACAGGTTTACTTACTCATGTAGTACAAGTACCAGTATCTTGTCGAGTGGATTTTAAAAGACTTATCTGTATGGTTTTGAACTTAATTAAAAAAAAGAGACTGGCTTCTGTCGTCAAATTTTTGTTTTTTTACTAACTCACAGAAATAAACATCATTTAGACATGGTTATATGAAAAACACCATCAACCTTGCAGGAGTAGACTACTAACATCTTAAACAACAACATTTCGACTTTTTCGAAAAGAGTCAAAAAAAACGAGTTTTCATACAAAACTCGATCAGCTGTTCGGACAATGTATGGAGAGTTGCTTTTTTTTGTCTGTTTTCGTAAAAGTCGTAGAACAAATGTTGTTGTTTATAATGTTACTAACTACTCCTGCTTGTTGGTGTTTTACAAATAACCCTGTATAATGAAATGAAGTATACTGTCTAAGACTTACCCATACAGGCCCTCTTTCCAATACTAAATCCAGCGAACATATTTTGGTTGGGCAGATTGTTGGGATCCAGCCATCGTTCCGGTCTGAACTCTGAGACGTCGGGGCCCCAGCTTTCATGGTAGTGGATCCCGTAGATAATCAGCGCACATTGACTGCCCGCGCGCATTGTGTAGTTCTCTGAAAATGGCAGTTGGTAATGGTAAATGCTTAGCTTGAGAGCAGCAGTGGCCCAGTGGTGGCGGCACCGACTTACGAACAGTAAGTCGTTTGTTCGAACCCAGACAGGCGCATTACTTTGTGTAATTTATTTCGTCATCACCGCTGCTCTCAAAACGGTGAAGGAAAACATCGTGAGGAAACCGGCATGTCCTAGAGAACCAAAAATTCCAAGACATATGACATCTACCAACCCGCACTGGGTCCGTGTGGTGGATTATAGCCCATCGGTAGGCAAAATACGCGCTTCGACGTGGAGTTGCGGACACCAGCCCGTTGTACAATACAAAACAATACAATGCTATAGCTTAAGGGGTCGCCTGCCGCCTCCATGGGCGATTGAATCGCGGCGATTCAACGTACTCGTATTTCCATACAAAAATATCGCCGCGATTCTCTCGCTCGTGGAGACGGCCCAAAAGAGAGTATATAAAAAAACGTGGCAAGGACGATAATATCGCCGCGATTCTCTCGCTCGTGGAGACGGCCCAAAAGAGAGTATATAAAAAAACGTGGCAAGGACGATAATATCGCCGCGATTCTCTCGCTCGTGGAGACGGCCCAAAAGAGAGTATATAAAAAAACGTGGTAAGGACGATAATATCGCCGCGATTCTCTCGCTCGTGGAGACGGCCCAAAAGAGAGTGTGTAGAAAAACGTGGCAAGGACGATAATATCGCCGCGATTCTCTCGCTTGTGGAGACGGCCCAAAAGAGAGTATATAAAAAAACGTGGCAAGGACGATAATATCGCCGCGATTCTCTCGCTCGTGGAGACGGCCCAAAAGAGAGTGTGTAGAAAAACGTGGCAAGGACGATAATATCGCCGCGATTCTCTCGCTCGTGGAGACGGCCCAAAAGAGAGTGTGTAGAAAAACGTGGCAAGGACGATAATATCGCCGCGATTCTCTCGCTCGTGGAGACGGCCCAAAAGAGAGTATATAAAAAAACGTGGCAAGGACGATAATATCGCCGCGATTCTCTCGCTCGTGGAGACGGCCCAAAAGAGAGTGTGTAGAAAAACGTGGCAAGGACGATAATATCGCCGCGATTCTCTCGCTCGTGGAGACGGCCCAAAAGAGAGTATATAAAAAAACGTGGCAAGGACGATAATATCGCCGCGATTCTCTCGATCGTGGAGACGGCCCAAAAGAGAGTGTGTAGAAAAACGTGGCAAGGACGATAATATCGCCGCGATTCTCTCGCTCGTGGAGACGGCCCAAAAGAGAGTGTGTAGAAAAACGTGGCAAGGACGATAATATCGCCGCAACTCTCTCGCTCGTGGAGACGGCCCAAAAGAGAGTGTGTAGAAAAACGTGGCAAGGACGATAATATCGCCGCGATTCTCTCGCTCGTGGAGACGGCCCAAAAGAGAGTATATAAAAAAACGTGGCAAGGACGATAATATCGCCGCGATTCTCTCGCTCGTGGAGACGGCCCAAAAGAGAGTGTGTAGAAAAACGTGGCAAGGACGATAATATCGCCGCGATTCTCTCGCTCGTGGAGACGGCCCAAAAGAGAGTATATAAAAAAACGTGGCAAGGACGATAATATCGCCGCGATTCTCTCGATCGTGGAGACGGCCCCTTAGAGCTGCAATGACAGCGTTTATATAACTTTGACAAGAGGCCGCTGTTGTTATATATTTCTGAAATTGTCGATGGAAACTTTAAACACGACCCGAATGGCGGTGGTAGTGAGGGTGCCTTACGTTCTTAGGGTCTTGGGTTCGAATCCCGGTAGGAGCAAATGTTTGTGTGATGAGCATGGACATTTGTTTTCGAGTCATGGATGTTTATAGATATAATAAGTATGTATCTACAAACAGAAAAGTATATATGTAGCATATCAACTATCTGGTGTCCACGACACAAGCCTTGCTTAGTGTGGCTCTAAATGGCGCTGTGTGTTAATGTCCAGCGATATTTATTTATTTATTTAACAATACTGTGGTGTTAACTCCGTCTTTTGCCTCGCGCATAAAGTACCTACTAGTACAGCTAATAATACACAAGTGTTAAATATGTATGTACCTAGATACTTAGGTATATACTTATTAAAGTTTAACAACAATTTTGCTTCTCCTTTCTTTCTTTCTTTCAAATAATCCATGACTATGAGTTGTAATCCGCATAATAATCGGTTTAATCGGTCTAAAAGACAGATAAACATAACGCCTAACTATTTGTTTACGGCAATATGTTGCATGTGTTGCATTAATTGCTATTCTATTCAAACTTTCAGTTTGGGCATGAAGAAAGAGAGATCCTGGCCCAGTTTGCGTAAAGTCCGGGGCTGCGGGACTGTTCGGAAAGAGTACCTACCGTGGCCCCGGAACGTAAAGGGCGAGGAAGGAACATGGATAGGGTTATAGTCAGTAAAAGTCTGACACTCCCTCCGTGAGTCATTTGATGACTTCCCATCCGAAAAAAAAAATAAGCTTGCGTAAAGTGTTATTGGTTTTTAACTCAAGAATTTCTTAGTAGCATCCACTAGTTTTGTGTTCGGTTGATTACAATTATAGTTATGTTTAAGTCTCGTGTGGGTAATTGGGGGCGACCTATTACCTACATGAGACTTAAACTTAACTGTCGGAATGTGGGTGAACTGTTAGGTACCTACACCTTGACCTTGAGCCCTTTGGGAATTACAGACGTAATGATATGTGACGTATTATGAATTTCTTTATAGTCTGCCGAAGTCTGGATTTATGTCCAGTTGATGGACATAGGTGGACATAGGAGGAGCTCGTGGCTGAATAATATCAGTCACTCGGGTCGATCTTTAGGTTAAGCCATGCTTGCCTAGGTTGGTCTGTGGATGGGTGACCACCCTTACATACCGAGTTGCCTCCGTGCCTCGGAAAGCACGTTAAGCTGTTGATCCCGGCTGTCATTTGTCAATCTTTGACAGTCGTTACAGGTAGTCAGTGGCCCAAAAAGTCTGACAACCAGTCTTATCAAGTGGTATCGTATTTCCCAGTATTAACTGGGTTGTGGAGGTCAGACAGGCAGTCGCTCCATGTAAAATAATGGTATTCAGCTGCATCCGGTTAGACTGGAAGCTGATCCTAACATAGTTGGGAAAAGGCTAGGCAGATGATGATGATGGACATAGGTTCTTCGCGTAATATGCGTTATCGATGTTGGATAGGGTGTAAAAACCTTTTTACGAAGCCAGAAGGCACTTATTCTCCCCATCATTGCGATCATTTTTTGTTCCACACCATACCTAGGAACCTTCTAGTTACGGAGATATTGCGGGTCAAAATTCGAACTATTTATCAAGTTTTCATTGTATTTTTTTTACGTTAAACACGACCCCCGTATATGCACAAGACCGATAAACAGAACGCCTAACTATTTACTTATGGCAATATGTTGCATATCTTCCATTTGCAAACCTATTCTATTTAAACTTTTAGTTTGGGCATGGAGTGACAGAGACCTATCTTGGCACGCTCACATTGCTGAAGTAAGCAGGAGGGTGTTTTGTTCGTATCGGTCACTTAAGCGTCTTCAGAAGTTCCTGCCACTTCAGACAAAAATTACTCTTGCTCAGTCTCTTCTTCTTCCTCTTCTAGACTATGCTGATGTCTGTTTCCTTGATGCGACTGAGGAACTTCTTGATAAGCTCGAACGTCTGCAGAATTTGTGTATACGCTTCATTTTCGGGCTTCGAAAGTACGACCATGTAACGGAATTTCGAAAGCAGCTGAAGTGGCTACCTATTCGGCAGCGTCGAGATTCACACACTCTCTCTTTTCTCTTTTCTATTCTCCATAATCCTAAAGCTCCTTCGTATCTTCGGGAGCGCTTCGAATTTCTAGTTCCTAGAGGTAAACCTTGTCGCTCATCTTCATCTCTTCTCCTTCGTTTCCCTCCCCACTCCTCAAGTCAGTATGATGGTTCTTTTACTGTTCGTGCTGTGCGCCTTTGGAATTCACTTCCACACTCCTTGCGGGATAGCCCTTCGTTAGATGTTTTCAAGAAAAAAGTAAAGGAACATTTCCTGTCGGCATGATTTTAGTTTGTAAATAGTGTTTTATGTGTAAGTGTATCTTTATATAATAATATATGTATAAATATTGTATGTATTACGTATATTGTATGGTATGTATTAGATTATATAGTGTATAAAATAAGTTAGTTTAAGTTTCTAACTGTATTGTTTGTGCACATAGGTTTATCCTCTCCTGAAAATCTCGCAATTCAAGTATGGTTTGCTGTAAGAAAACCCAATTCTGGGTTAAGCTCGCCGTTGTACATAAGCTATATATTTTAATTTTGTGTAAATTTCTGTTTGTTAATTTTTGTGTGTGCAATAAAGAATAAGAATAAGAATCCTGGGATTCCCAGGTCGCGTTAATTTAATGGGTTGAAAATCTAAGTAGCAGCCACGGAATTTGGATTTGTGCTCGGTTGATGGACGTAGGTTCACTGCGTACCTAATTATGCGTTAAGAATCATCATCATTAATATCTGTGCTCAGCCTTTTCTCAACCTATGTTGGGGTCGGTCTAACCGGATGTAACTGAATACCAGTACTTTACAACATGAAGCGTTAACAATGTTCATCATCATCATCATCATTTCAGCCGAAAGACGTCCACTGCTGGACATAGGCCTCCCCAAGTGTCGCCACATTGACCGCGGTCCCTTGCGACTCGCATCCAACGGATTCCCGCAACCTTCACCAGGTCATCGGTCCACCTAGTGGGAGGTCTTCCAACGCATCGTCTTCCGGTTCGCGGTCGCCACTCCAGAACTTTTCGGCCCCATCGGCCATCCGTTCTGCGAGCAATGTGACCTGCCCACTGCCACTTAAGTTTGACAATTCTTCGGGCTACGTCGGTGACCTTGGTTCTAACAAAATCCCTTCTTCGGATCTTGGTTCTGTTTGTAATAATGTTGGGTTAAATAAAAAACATGGCGGTGATTAGGTAACTTACTCAGTTGAACATCTTTCTCTACGTATCTAAGTCCCACCGGCCCAGTGGGATATAGTCTCAACGTCTCCTTGATGACAGCATCCGTGTATACCATCTTAGGCAGGTCGTCTTTAGTCACATCTCTGTCTGTGCCTTCGAATATATCTTGTAATCTGTAACGGCAATTGAAATCAGAGTTATTCAAAACGTTGTAATCAATTTATCATCTTTGTCATTTCATTGTGTTACTTTTGGCCACATCTATACCGTCACATACGAACTACGTTTGACTCATGACGTCACCCAAATCTTACATCGTTCATGGATAGATTAGGAACGGCAAAATGAGAATAACCATACCTTATCCAAGAACACTACATCCCGGCAACAAGTATCGGGCTGTAACTATAACACCCGTCTGGTCGGAGGGTCCTGATATTCATAGCAGATAAAATGGAGGATGCCCTAACTTTTTCATTGTCTGTCTGTTACGTTTTCTACGTCTACACGGCAAGCTTTAGAATAAAATGGGGTAATTATATATTTTTTATCAATTCCGGTAGTGCGTTCCCCTAGCTTTTTGTAATGTAGCGACATAAAAAGTACCACAGCAAGCAACATAGTACAAAAAGTACAACATTCCCATGCCAAAATTCAAATTAAGAACTAGCATTAAAAATATCCTCGACCCTTCTGGTCGGAGGATCTTCCCTTTTCTATGGGGAATGAAGAACTTTACAGCTCTGTTCTTCATACCTATCCCTATAACATTAAGTAAAACTCACTCTTGATACATCTTCTCCTGTGCCTCAGGATAGGTGCCCAGCATCATCATGATATACGCCAGCAGACAGGACGTGGTATCATACGACGCGACGATGGCAGTGTCTACTTCTTCCCTGATCTCCTTATCAGTGAATGCGTTCTCTTCTGACAGCTCAAGTAGTAGGTCCATCAGGGCTTTGCATCTAATGCCTGGAACAGGTGGTACATTACTTAGGACTACTTACTTACTTAAGATTAGTACTGATATAACTTAACCAGTCAACCGGTGAGCCTGTCAGAATTAGGCTCGCCCCAGAACGTGGGGCCATTCTGGGTGACCGCAAGATATTCCGGCGCGTCTGATTAAAATGACGATATCTCCGAAACTACGTTAGTTAGCTCGCTAGCAGTTATATCATTGGAATCGTCATTAAATTAGCTAACAGGTTATGTAGTTTAGTATAGTTTTGCCTTGGTATTTGTTAGTAATTGAATGGTGTGTCAGTGTGAAGTAATTTTTATCAGTTTCTTGTGTAAATGTCATTGTAACTAAAAAAATAAACCATTATTAAAAAAAAATGTTTTTGTCCACATATACACATTGTTTCACTTAAATAAAACAAAAGAACAGACTTCACCCTCACCCTACATTTTTTTATCTCACGAGCATTACAATAACATGACGTCATTTACGAGTGCCGTGTTCGAAGAGTAAGGCACAGGAGTTCCTAATAGTACATCCACATTCCACCAATTATTAATTTCGTGTATTAAGAGATTCCTGATCGACCAACCCAAAACCTCTTTAACCGACCTGGGAATCGAACACAGGACCTCTTGCTCAGCAGATTACTTTTTGATTTATTGCCTGAATATAATGAATAGCAGATTCTTCATAGTGCAACTAGCTATTTAAATAAGCAGACAGTGTTTGGACGTAACGGTACGGTAGAACACATTATAATACATATGAACAGTCTCCAGTCTCCCCGCGACCACGGCTGGTGCAATCCGGTCGAAACGGGCTTAAATTAAAGGTAAATTCGCGATAAATATCCGTTTTCATATGTTTTATTACGGTACAGTAGAATTGGAATACTTCTTATGGAAGTATATCACTAGGTCAATCGTATAAGTTCTTTCTCCAGCTTGATTAATCAAATTCATAACTCATAGGTCAAATTATGGTGAACAAACCAAGAGAACTAGGGAGTGGACCGGACTAGGCTGCTACAGCAAACTTTGACAGATCCTAGACAGAGACTACCGAACGACTAGAGAAATAATGAAGTATGAGTAAGTATTTAATTGGTCTACCTGTGCGCTGTCGTTGCTCCTCCCATTCTGCCTTTGGGGTACTCTTCATCAATTCTTTTCTTTTTTTGATGACCTAGAAACATAAAATAACATCTTATAACAGCTTTAAAAACCAAAAAAATAAATAAACGCGTGCAAACATGGAACTTACAGCAGTCGACATAGCATTCAAAACCTTGACCACTTCATCTTGCTTCTTCTTCAGTTCGGTGAAGCTGTATATCAGGTCGCTCTGCAGCCAGAAGTTGGAAAACCTAAGGGCAATGATGTTCAGGATCTGGTCTACGGCAGCCATGTATAATTTGTTGAAATCCTTATCTTCGTCTGCTGTTATTCCGAAGGCAGTTACTGAAAGGATATACAGGGTGTAAACCACCTCATCACGAAGCCGTCAACCAAGCATTTTGTGCATCAAGCTATGTAACTTTGCGCAAAAATTATTGCTGGGAAACGACTTTTTTTTTTTGGGGTGAAAAATCATGTTTGCCTGCAGAACTCAATGTAACGCACTTAAAACATTGTGCTGATGGATGCATTGAATAGTACGGGCGTCATAAAGGTGTTTAAAGTTAAACACATCCAATAAAAACTTGTATTTTAAAAATACTTGTCAAAAAGTTGTAACTTTGACCCCCTAATACGTAACGTACGTACGTACGAACGTATAATTATGTACCTAAATAAAAGGTATGGTGTGGAACAAAAAAATGACCGAAATGACGGGGAAAACAAGTGGTTTTCGGATTCGTTAAGAGGTGTTTACACCCTTTATGACCACAATATGACAACGTTTATACTTATTTTCCGTAGGTTTAGGCAGATGTTCAATGTACACCAACAATATTCTACCAGTTATATTCCGCTCCCATTTAATGGGAGGCGAGCTTATTCCTATCAACCGGGACAAAAGTTTAGACTACTAACTAGAAATCCCTAATGGTCCTCGAGTAATCTGTAATTTTTATAAATATTTTTTTTTTTATAATTATCGCTGGACATTACACACAGCACCAGTGCGACACTAAGCAAGGCTTGTGTCGTGGTCACCAGACAGTTGGTATACTACATATATGTATACATTTTGTTTGTAAATACATACTTATTATACATATAAACATCCATGCTCATCACACAAACATTTGCTCTTACCGGGTTTCGAACCCGGGACCCTAAGAACGTAAGGCAGCCTTACTACCGCTGCGCCATTCGAGTAGTCAATTTCTTTACTCCCACTCCATTTGTGAGTGCCTTTTCGGACAAATTACTGACGCGGCCCCTGACTAGGGAGTGCCTTTTCGGACAAATTACTGACGCGGCCCCTGACTGATACTGAGTCCCGATTGTTAACAATTAATGTTTAAAACTGATATTAGCAAAACTTTAATCAACCCATGACGGCCCCACTGCTAGCAAAGATGTCTCTTCTACGAGTGAGGCCGTAATCCACTACGCGTGACTAGTGTGAAATAAGCCGTATTTATCTTTTCAGCCGAAAGACGTTGACTGCCGGACATAGGCATCCCCAAGTGTGGCCACATTGACTGGCCCTGTGCGTGGCGCATTCAGGGGATCCCCGCAACATTCACCAGGTCATCCTATCCCATTGACCAATTAAGGACCGTAGTTAGCTGTTGCTCAATACTCACAGCATACGGTCTCCAAAGCGACATGTTTCAACGACGCGAGATGGTCGAACTTTCCTCGGCCGACTTCTGAATCAAAATGGCTGACTTGCCGCCGGGCTTGTATGTTGAACACTCCTAAGAAACTGTGCAGCACTTGAAGACTGAATGCTGGATTTAGAAGCTTTCTGTGTCGCTTCCATACTGGACCTGTTGAAGAGACTAAGTTTAATGATGTTTTTTTTGTATTACTTATTTATTAGACTAAATAAATAAAAATAAGTAAATAGGCTTAACAAATAACAGCGGCACTAACAGTCGCGGGGGTCTCCATGGTTCACTAAAGTTTCACCAAAACTCCATTGACAGTGGCAAACAGCAAACACTTCTTTTATCAAATGCATCTGATTATTTATAATCATGGATAAATCACGTTTCTACTAAATATTTTACACGCAAGTATTTTTTAACCGACTTCAAAAAGGAGGAGGTTCTCAATTCCTCGGAACCTTTCTTTTTTATTTATTTTTTATGTTTGTTCCCCGATTACTCGTAGATGGCTGGAGCGATTTGAATTATTCTTTTTTTGTTTTAAAGGGTATAACTTCGCAGGTGGTCCCATAATCATCAAGTCGGGATCTGATGATGGGATCCTGGAGAAATTGAGAGAACTCTTCAAATTTTATAGGCACACTTGATGTGATTTGGGTAGTTTTTGAAAAGTACTTTCTTAAAGTGGTCCCATTTCAATTTGGTGAAGATGTGATGAAGAACTTCGGAGATACCGGAAACGGAACTCTTCAATAAATGATAGCAAATGGACTGGGATTGCAGAAATCTCATGTCTATATTCTATTGTTTACACCAGTTCATAACATAACATCACGCCGCTACGCTGTGAAGGGGTAAGCACAAGTGAAACACTAAAAAGTGAAAAATAAAAACTTTTTTGCAAAAAATAAAACCGACTCCAAAAAACACAAAAAGGTCAAAAATAACTTTAGCTTCAAAAGTCGGTGACAAAAAACTAAGTAAATCAATCAAACAAAGGTTCTGAACCGACTTCTGAAGCTAAAGTTATTTTTGACTTTTTTGTGTTTTTTTCTATTTCTCTTTAAAAAAAAATAGGAAATAGATATTTTGTTTCACAACATGCAAACAAGCATACTCCATGCATGCAGCAAACATGCAGCAAGCAGCAAGCATGTAGTATGCAAGTAAGCTGCATGCAACATGCAGCAGGCATAGTTTCTGTCACAGCTCTGGCGGTCCCACAGGAGCTTATCGTCGCAGAGGGTTTTAACAATCACCACCGCAGCTTCGTTCATCGTCATTTAAGTATTTTTTGTCGGAGTATTTTTTATTCTGGTTATATTAAATTGGTGGAACGAATCTCGACACGCGATTACACAGGGTGAATTTGAATAAATGCGACAAAACGAAATGGGAGCTTCAGTTACAGTATCATAGTAATTATAAATGCAAAAGTCTTGTCGCCTAAACCGATCATCTTGAAATACATATTATTATGCGTTGTCAGGTGCAGAAACGGACATCGAGTACCTTTCATTCGGAATAAAAGTACTGTTCCAGAGGAAAACAACACAAACGTTCTTATGATAATAGTTGGCACCACGTGTCTTTATATTCTAAATTATCGTGAGCGTAGCCGCGGGCAAAAGTATTGTATAAATAATTAAGCTAAGCCAGTTCATTTTATAAATTATTCTTCGAAATTGTGAGCCAAAAAACACATTAAAAACCGGTAAAGTCAACATTTCAGTTATTTAAATGTTTTATTTTAAAGTCTGATTTTATGTTCTTTAACCAGTCCAATTAGCCTATAATGACCTAGAATTACAAACTAGATTTTATTGTCAGGCGTCGTTTTATTCATCAATATTAAAACGTTATAGGGATGCCTGGTTTTAATTTGAATCGGAAAGGAGGAGGGAATCGACTGTCGTGGTATAGACATGAGACTGATGAGGAGGGATGAATCGCATTTGACTAAAAGAGGTGAATAAAAATGTTGATGGGACGGAGAGGAAAATCAAAGAAGCGATGGATAGATTGTTTGAGGAATGATATGAAAGATAAAGGAGTAAATGTCAGCGTGACAGTTGACAGAGGAGAATGGGGTGTTGTGGAAGTAACATGGCAGGAAGATGATGAAGTGATATTTTATAAGAAGTTTAAATAAAAATGATGTTTACTTTTATTCAAGATAATGTCCAATTACCTGTATAGAAGATGGCGGGACGAGCTGGAGAAAACCAACGACCAGGGGGCCTAAAATGGCCTCTAGGGGGCAAAAAAATGTTGATGATTTTTTTAAAACGTTATTCACATTATGATTCTGCTAAAGAGGCCATTTTAGGCCCGCAGTGGTCCACTCCACTGGTCGTTGGTTTTGTCCAACCCTGAATAGACTGGAAGTCATGGCTTTCACCCAGCAGTGGGATGACGCAGGCAAACAGTATCAGTATTAATTACCTGAAGCCAGGACAAGTCCTTCTCCCATCCATGGCTTTCCGAAGTCATAGGCGAAATGTTTGTGTAGGCACGAGTTGGCTGCTGTTACACTGTCCTCAGGATCCGCGATTACTGTGAAAAAGATGACATACATAAGATCCAAGCTAGTTTCTCCGAAAGATTAGTCTGATGCTCCAGTAGCCCGCAAAATCCAAGTTTTCGTACGTTTTTTTTGGCAATTTTAAGGGTCAAAGTAATTTTAGACCTTTATGAACTTGGACGGTTTTATTGATGATTATAATTATGTAACTACAAACGTCTTTACAGTCACGAATTATATATTCATCAACATATTACAACCAAACACCGGCCTGCAAATTGCAAAAAACGTAAGAAAAATTGAATTTCGCAGGCCACCCTAGATCATCCACCTTAAGGGGACTCCAGGAGCTAAATTAGCAACTCTAATTGTGGTGGTTCCAACTTCGTTTGAAATACTGTTAGAATAAAGTTCTCATCAGCTTGCACTACAAAGTGCTTGTTTCGTCAGTCACTGCGGGCCGAATAGTGCGTAATGAGTGGTTTCGATCAATTTACAAAAATTCTATTGATTGGACTAAAAGAATAAAACACTATGATGCTAATATGTTGCTTGTAGAATTATTTGCCAAAAAATCAGAATGATCGCATGTATAAAGGGTGTACCTATAATACCTCTTCACGGAGCCGACGAGCCGAGAGGCACGTCTTGTTCTCCCCGTCCGCGTCATTGCGATATTTTTTTTGTTCTACACCATACCTGGGAACCTTCTAGTTACGGAGATATGGGGGGTCAAAGTTACAACTTTTTTTTTTAAATACAAGTTTTTTTTGCAAGATTTTGACTCTGATTCCCAGCAATAATTTTTGCGTAAAGTTACAAGTAGTTTGATGTACAGAATAGGCATGACGACATACAGTATCAAAAAAATACAAATCTATTTAGTCCGTCAGTTAGATTATTGAAGAATAATGGACACGTATTTTTCGTTTTTGTAAATCAATGAAAATTGACAAAGATAAGACGCATCAAAACTCGAGAGTGGGGGCTCGTGACGTCAGAACTAGCTAAAAATTACACCTAGGCGTGACGTATTGGGAACTTTAAAAGTGTCGTATTTTCATCAATTTTGATTTACGTAACAAAAGAAAAAATACGGGTCAAATATTTTTTAATAATCTAACTAACGGACTAATTAGATTTTTTTTGTCGTCTCCCCTATGCTTGGTTAACGGCTTTGTGATGTGGTGGTTTACACCCTGTATGTCACCGTAAAATTGTCAAACACGTTAGATTGTAAAATAACTAGAGAGATTGTAAACTCTCGAAATATTGTCAAACGAACATATACTGCTTACAATAAAACGCATTATTTTTCAACGTTGGTAGTCAACTCACGCGGTGTGGAGGGAAGGAGGTAGTGGTACCATTGGGCAAGGGAGACCCCCTTGCCCAATCAAAATCAAAATCAAAATCAAAGCATTTATTTCAAGTAGGCCAGTTACAGGCGCTTTTGAATTGTCGAAACAAAAATGAACATTTAATGTAGCTACAGTCCCAGTCACAAGACATAAAAACTGTGAAAGTACTGTAGTTGCCCATTCCCTAGCGTAGATCTCTATGGAGAAGAACGGGCAAGAAACTCCATGGACACTCTTTTAAATCAAAATATTGTTACAAAATCTTGGTTACATCATTCATGTTGAGATGGTATATTATGTGAGAACAATGTAGCAAGATGTGCACGTTAAAAGTGTCCATAGCAAAACCAAAACAAAATATAACTCAAAAACAAAATAATTAATTCAAATAAACCATGGCGACTAAGAGATGACCAGTCACAACTGACAGCGCCCATTCACGCACATGACGCATGGATCAGCACCATTCAGCTCAACCATTTTGAAGGGAACTAAATGGTCCGACACACGCGCCACCATCAGCGAGACATTTGAGTGAGCATGACATACTCTCAACCTCCAGGGCACATTCAAGTCAAGAACTGCCGTAGGTTTCCAGTGAATGATAGCTTACTAGCACATAGTACTCACACAATATGGGCTATGCGATTATATAATACTAACATTGAATCTATACAATGCAAAGATAGTTAAGTACAATCTTCAGCAGCTCCAACTATACCATTTAATGCTATCAATTTTTGCGCCCCTGTCCATGTGGAGCAGGACCAGCATTAAGCCAAGCATTTTTATCAGCGATATAATCGCTCAACTTGTAATATGCTTGTTTACATAGTGTGCGTTTAATGCATGTTTTAAATTTCGTCTCATTCAGTTCAAGAATACTTTGTGGAATTTTATTATAGCATCTCAAACAGTACCCCATGAAAGATGAGTCTACTTTAGCGAGTCTAAAGCAATTGGTACCACTCTCATGAAAAGATAATGTACCATTCCTGAGAATTACCGATTAATATAACCTAACCTTAAAACACTTTATATTCCCCTAAAAAGCATACTCGACGGAGCCTCGCTTTGCGGGGCCCCTATTTCCGAGTGCAGGGCTTAAAGGAACCTAACTAACCTAACGGGGGGTGCCCCAAGTCCCGATCATGGGGCAGAGATACTTCCGTATGTTCAGTTGATAATATTTCGAGATATTACAATATCGCTAGATTACAATCTAACGTATTTGACAATTTTACGGTGACATATACAAATGGTTTTTACTCGCTATGATAAATTTTTAGAGATAATTTTGGGGTTTTTTTATTTATCGATTTATATATGCCGAACAATATCATATATTTTTCTGGTTTTGTTTAATGCAGTGAATATACATATACTTTCAGGCATTTTATAACTCGCGTTTAGCTCCTTCAGGAATTATTTTGGGTCAGTTATGTTATTTTTAAAACGTTGCCCCTCGCCAGGAATTTTGACAACGTTTTAAACTCAATAGGAATTTTGATTTTAAAATTCTGAACCTATAGTAGTGCGATAAGAGCCAGTTTTCGAGGAAGTGTGAGTATTCAAGTTTTCAAATTTCGAACTAGTTTTTTTTTGCATACTGTCAGCCACTTCGATCAATAATAGTACGTCAGCCACGTATTAATATTTGGACTGGAGTAACACAACATTTAAAGTTTAATAAAATATCTTAATGGTAATATTGAAAGATATATAAATACTAAAATAATTTTTATATAACATAACTTTGACTTTAATAGCCTCATAACTCTTCTTTTTCATGCACATGCAAATATTAATGGACTGTTGGATTTTGAGCTTTCAGTGCTAAACTGAGGGTTGAAAATCCACCAGTGCCTATGTACGCCTTTACACCCAAGTTTAACTTATCGTGAGTTTCGAGTTTACAAAATTCTAAGCCGAAATCTAAACAACTTATGCGGACGCAACCGGCGTCGATCTATCGCGAGTCTAGTTACAAATGAGAGAAAAATAGTTTTACACTCTGCGCGCCCGTTTTTTTCTAAGAGTTCGTCGAAAGCCAGATGAGGGATGACTGCGTTTTGTAATCCCGATACCCCTGCACGTAAGTAGATCGATTTTTAGTTAATTGTATTCTAATGTTTGGTATTTTTTGATGTTATTTCATTAAATATGAGTGTCTTTAGGTCTCCTCATCGAGTTTTAGCAAATTGAAGCATTAGTTTTGCAATTATTTCTTGTCAAAATGTTCAATTGACGAGCAATATTTGCAAAACTCACACGATCATGCAACCAGTATTTTTTTATTTGACCCAATTCATTAATTATAACCATATACTCACGATCGTGACACTAGCAAATGATTCCTGAACCTCACGAACGTGAGGGTTTGATTGTTCAAGTTCCAACTTTTTGACAAGTTCCCAGGTATGGTCTAGAACAGCGGTCGGCAAACTTTTGGCAGGCAAGGGCCACAACTTGGCAAAATAAACTAAAGGCGGGCCGCACTTGTGATACCTATTAGATAACCCTAGAAGCCCAATACACCTACGTATAATTGGTCACATCCCTCATACCCTAAACACCTAAGCCCTCATGTTAGCTGTCACCATTATTTGTAGTTGCAATTCGTAGAATGGCTCTCAAATGCTCATGTGTGAGACGAGAAGCATATTTATTTATTCTCTAATTGACAATTGAAAAAGTTTGTTCACATAAATAAGTGCTACCAAAAATTGTAATGAAATAAACTGCTGAGCAAACCTTTTCAATGGGGTGAAAAACTGCCTTTTTATCCCTCCTAATGTCGCATAATCAACCTGGCCTAATTTTGTCCTGTCACCTGTCAAAATCCATACTAATTTACGATTTCTAAATAAACAAATATCGAAAACACTTTATAAACAATTAAATACTATAAATATGACGGAGTGTTGTACTCCAGACTGCAAAAAACGAAGGGAGACATTGATTTCCAAAAGATCCAGAACGCCGAAAAGCCCGGGAAAAAGCGTTGAGAATCAAAAACTTTAAAGCAACCGACCACTCTGTATTGTGCCATGTCATTATACAGCTGATGATTATTTTGGCCTTTTACGAGTATAATAACTCGTGAATAAGAGTAGATCATTTTGCATATAAAATAATGATACAAAATGTTATTTATTTCAGTGTATGAGCCCAAGGCTAAATTCTTAAAGAAAACTGCAGTGCCTTCAATATTTTCTTTTATAAAAACAAAAGTAGAATCAACTTACGCAAAACAGCGTAGAAAATTACTGGTTGATGTACCTACAAGCCCTCAAGAAAGCAATGCAACTTGTTTATGTGGGCACCGATATTGTGGGTCACTGAGTTAACTGCCAGGCTCTGGGTTGACATTGAAATTAAAATTGCGGATTCTAATCTGAAAGTCAAAATCATACATCATAGTAGATTTGATTAGAATATCGATTATTTATCAATATAACCTACACATTATTTATTGATTCCCTTTCAATCAAAAATGCTTTCTCCCTGCTGTTAATGCATTTATTTTACCTAACTCCACTTTTAATTGTGAAAAAATCCAAAAAGAATACATTACAAAAATATAAGAATATTCATTAACAAATTCACTGTATCGTGAACGTTTAGCTGGCAAGGCTGAGTCGATGCTAGCGATATCTATATCGACCTTTGAGTTTTTCTCTCCATTGCTCAAAATCAGATGGCAGCGCTGATATAAAATTTAACAAGATCATTGATTCCATAAAAAGAGCATTTGAATGCATCATTAGATTGGAGATCAATCACGTTTATTTGTAAATGACTCGGTACTTCCTCAATATCACACGAAAAAGGGCTTCCAAAAAAATAAAACATTCACGGGCCGCAAGTAAGATGTCCGAGGGCCGCGTGTTCCCGACCGCTCGCTTATAGAATGTTCTAGAGCGCGCTCTAGAACATAAGAACATAAAAATAGATTGCAATGACAACGAGCATTATGATGATAATAGATTGCGATGACCTTTCGACATCGTAAAGGGTATTCTTAAGAATAACAATAATTAACATGCTTAAAATACAGGTGTAACCAGTTGTTAAAATTGGTGGTCTAATGCAAGTAGTCAAGTTTTTCGATTCTACGGTAATGTCGGTTTCCTCATAATATTTTCCTTCATAGTTTTGAGACCAAGAAAATTAGACCTAAGACTTACTGTAATAGAGGTCTTTTCCTATAAACCCACTGATGACTCCACCTTGGGCTAATGCTTCCTTCGCTATTTTCTGCACACTTGTCCATAGTTCTGTGAAAAATAATTTAAACTGTCAAACAACACATAATATCACGCTTACATATCCTCGAAGGTTTAGACAGAGGTGTATCATAATAGCATACCAGCCTACATTTTTGACAGATATGTTTAAGAGTCGTCTAATAAGAGGTGAGCTAATTTCCACTAACGGGGCTCAAATCCGGGCTGACACCGAGAAATTTTTGATGGAAAATCCAAACAAACCCGACCCCGGAATCGGATGCAGGACTTCATGCTCGGCAGTAGCGCTTGTAACGACTAGACTAACATTGCTAAAGCAGCGAAAGATGTTACAATATTTTGTAAGTAGTTACAATATGCATGATCATCACATTTTTGTCTTTTCTCATTTTGGTTGGTTTTAAAAAATGTATAAATAATATTAGCAGGTTAAGCAGTTGGTCCCGGCTGTCATTTGTAGATCTTTGACAGTGGTTGCAGTTAGTCAGTAACCCAAAAGTCTGACAACCAGTCAAGTGGTAATATTACTCAGTACTAATTGGGTTGTGGAGGTCAGATAGGCGGTCACTCCTGCATCCGATTGTACTGGAAGCCGACCCCGACATAGTTGGGAAAAGGCTTGGCAGATGATGAATTTCTGTGTGGATCGGAATAATGTTCTAAAATAAATAAAATAAATAGAGTTTTATTGCAGGCAAAAATACCCATAAGTATACAAGAAAAATACAAATGAACCCGATAAAATAGTAGTAGCGTTCTGAATGCGTCTTTCTACCCTGAATAAAAAGAGTTTAAAGTTCACTTACTTGTAGTGTTTCCAATAAGTAAATGTGCGTGGCCGATAATAGGTAATAGGCCAGGGTACATTGGAGGCAGCTTATAGGTCTTCAGCCGACGATAATTTGCCTCCCATTGCCACCAAGCATACAGAAAGCACGACACAGCACACAATATTAATGCTAACATTGTTTAAACAGGTAAATATTAATTCAAAATAATAACAATATTATTAACATTAATTCAAAATAAAAATTATTATTATAAATTCAAAATAGAAATTATTTTAACGTTTTGTTGGAATTGCACTACTACCTAGGTTGTTTTTGTGGAACTGTACTTGCAAAAAAAAAAAATTAATCTGCACTCAGCCATGTATACTGAGAGTCCCATCAAGAATGTGAGAATTTGAGGGCGGTTTAAATTAAACGCGGAATTTTGAGCCGGTTTATGCAAATAACTGAGAAGTATAAACACGGTAGTGTGCCAAGCCAAGTTTGACAAAGTCACACACACAACCGTATGATATCTTAAACGAACCATGTAGAGCAACTTTAAAACCAACCTCTACACCATAATAGTTAGTGGCGATTTCGTTGCTAAATGGTGAAAAAGAACTGTTACAGATTCATCCTGTCCGTCTGTATGTCTGTCTACCCGTACTGTTGAAATTTGGAGAGCTAAGACAAATGTGCAAAAATACTAATTTGAAAAATGTCTTGGCTCTCTATATTTTATATACATGAAACAGCAGGTTGACCGAATCGACAGCTCTTAAAAAACCGGCCAGGTAAGTGTCAGGTCACGCGCAGTATAGGGTTCCGTAGTAGCCCGTTATCACAATATACACCACAAATTTTTAATTCGTAAGTACAAATACTTAAAGGGCTTGTCAAAGATAGTCTTAGTATTATTTAAGTGAAGTCTCAATAAATGATATTGATAAACAACATCATTCAGCCATTCATCCAATCATCGTAGCGTCATTCAGTTATGAGTTTACCAATTATGACAAATTTTGGCATTTCGTTTTTTTTACTTTTGACTACACAAATATGATTAGTAAAGGGTATGGATACAGCCCATTTTTTTTGTACTAATTAAAAATTTAGGGGTGTAGAACGATTTCTTGTAAGGATTATGTATTTGTTACAAAATTATCCAACATCCAAGTTTAACGACTATTACTGCTAAACGAATGAAGTTATCTTAACCGCTATAATTTTCCTTTAAAGTTCATGAAATGTACAATCATCACGAATTTTTCCAGATGTTTCAAGTTAGCAGTTTAGCTTTTAGAGGGGGGGGGGGGGGAGAAAGCGGGGCTACCGGAACAAATATTTGCACTTTGACGTTTAATATTTCGTGAATGGAGCATTAAATCGAATCTAGTATTAGCAACCCCTAACTCATTTGAAAAGACCAGTTCAACGATAGAGACACAATGGGATAGACTACGAAAAAAAATACATCCCCACTTCACATTTAAGAGAGCTACCCTAAAAAAAAATACTTCCAAAATTTTATTTTAACATTCTGTCGGCGTAATTGATATACACACCTCTACAAAATTACAGCATGTAGTACTGTCTAGTCTAGTTTCCGAGCAAAACCTCGGTCGGACAGACGGAAATGATGAAACTGTAGGGGTTCCTTGTCATGACTACGGAACCATAAAAATGATATCGAGATTTATAAAATCCTTTTTTTCAAGTCAATGACTGATGAAAAATTATAGCTATACTTAAAATGTCACTTACGGGATATCTTACGTGATTATTATTTTTATTGAGGTCCCGAAAAATATCAGGACCTCAATAAAATAAATAAATATCGCTGGACATTAACACACAGCGCCACCTAGTGCCACACCAAGCAAAGTTTGTGTCGTGGACACTAGATAGTTGATATACTACATTTATACTTGTTTATTTGTAAATACATACTTATTATACATATAAACATCCATGACTCGGAAACAAAATGTCCATGCTCATCACACAAACATTTGCTCCTACCGGGATTCGAACCCAGGACCCTAAGAACGTAAGGCAGCGTCACTACCACTACGCCATTTGGGTCGGTCTTGTCTCCTTCAATGTTTTTAAGTAAGAGGATGTTTCTGAAATATAAATTGGAATTGTGGAACGTAAAAAGAACTTTCAACGAAAATTAGTTTGATTAAGATTTTATATTTAGTTTTTGACATAATTATGGGACTTTTTCGTGAAACTGCAGCAGAACGTTTATATTTCGGGTTCCATCTATCTGGCAGAATCTTGTTTCTCCGAAATTCATTTAGCATAACACACTTGGCATAATTTTCTTTAAACGAATATATTAAAGGCATGTTTTTTTTTAAATATACTTATTGTTTGGCTGAATGTTTGTATGTCCGAATTTGGAATGGCATACTTTTAGATGACAGATTTTTTTTTGACATAATTACCTTTGGCAGTGTTCAAATTTCGCATAATTTCGTTTAGAATAATGTTTATTTAGAACGACGATTATTTGATATAATTTCACTTGGCATACTATGAAGATTGCAGGATTTCATTTGGAATAATTTTATTTGGCATTATTGCCA
This sequence comes from Xestia ashworthii, assembly GCA_950022955.1. Lineage (NCBI taxonomy): Eukaryota > Metazoa > Arthropoda > Insecta > Lepidoptera > Noctuidae > Xestia > Xestia ashworthii. Next base: position 9,775,770 of record OX465570.1, on the reverse strand, counting down.
TTTTTCAATGCCACAAAATAGCATTTTTAACCTTAATTTAAAATTAAAATATTATGTTAAAAAGTCAATATATTGTGCTAGAAAATTTAGTGACAGAAACGAATCGCTCCAAAACCGACTCCACGTAGTCTTGTCTGCCCTACCCCTAGAGTGTAATTTAAAATCGCGTAGGCGCGAGGGACCGCCGTAGCCCCGCAGCGCCGGAGCCGTGACAGAAACCATGCCTGCTGCATGTTGCATACTGCATGCTTGCTTGCATGCTGCATGCTTGTTTGAATGCTGCATGCTTGTTTGCATGCTGCATGCTGGCTGCATGGTTGTTTGCATGCATTCTGTATGCTTGTTTGCATGCTGCTGCATGCTTGCTGTATGCATGGTATATGCTTGTTCAGATGTTTGCATGCCTGCTACATGCATGGTGCTTGCTTGCTTGCATGCTGCATGCTTGCTTACATGCTTCATCGTTGCTTGCATACAGCATGCTTGCTACATGCACGATATATGCTTGTTTGCATGTTTGCCTGCTTCTTACAGATGTATGATCGTTTGCATGTTTGCCTGCTTCTTACAGGGATATAAAAACCAAGTGTTCACAATCAACTGACTTTATGATTTTTTTGTGATTTGATAGATGAATCTTTCCATTATTATGCATATGAAATATAGCCAAAAGATAATTCTAACTGTAAACTTTCTGAGATATGATAGTTCTGCCTTTAAAGACTATCGATATGAAAATTATGCCAAAAGATGATTCTGACTGTGAACTTTCTGCGATAAGATGTTTCTACTTTTAAATCTTATGCATATGAAATTTATGCCTAAAGATGATTCTGGCTTACAAAATTATGAGTTTGAACGTATGATAAATGAGTATCTGCCAAACAATTTTCTGCCAAATGAAGTTTATGCTATCAGCTGGTATGCAAAATAATATTATGACATAAAAAGTTCTGCTATAAAGGGTGGACCCTTATATTTCATTACCGTTTCTGTTTCATTCCAATGTTAGGTTCTTCGCCCGAAAGAAACGACCCTTTATATGGTAGGTATTTTAAAATACTAAATACGAATGTATTGGCTTTCCTTTTCAAACTCAAACTCAAATAATTTATTTCAATTAGACCATTACGGCACTTTTGAACGTCAATAAAAGAATAAAAAAGCGAACCTACAGTCACAGACACAAGGCATAATAACTTGACAGAGTACTGTAGTTGCCCATTCCCTAGCGTAGATCTCTATGGAGAAGAACGAGCAGGGAACTCCATGGACACTCTTTTCAATCAAAAATTTTGTAACAAAATCTAGGTTAAGTACATCATTCATGTTGAGATTATACATATTATAATTATGTGAGAACGATGTAGAAAGACGTGCACAATATAATTATATAACCTATGACACTGGGATAATAATTATTTATTTTTAGTGAAATAATAAAAGGAAAAACTTAATTCTTGTTCGACAACTGTAAGTTCTGAGTCGCACGTGTAACATACACGTTTTTATGCAAAACATAATGTTTTATTTTACGAGCTCTAGAAGTATTAAAATAATAATTATAACTATGTTGTCAATATACGTGAACTATGACACATTGCTTCATTGGACAAAGTGTCTATTGTTGTAAGAGTAAAGCTGATTTCAGACTACGCTGTACTATTGTGCTATATAGTGTAGCAAAGAAGGACCTAATGCTATACTATATAGCATGGCGTTCACATTACGCGATATTATCGCAAGCATTTATACTTTTATAGTTAGCAAGCTCAGTTGACCGCGATCTTTGAAGAGTCTTGCGGTACGGCCGGGGTGAGGGAGGAAGAAGAGGGCGGGGCGTGATATAGCATAACATGAACTCAGCGTATCGCACCATTTTATAGCGTATGGTAAGCCATTTATATATAGTACAGTGTGAACGTGTTCATAACAAATGTATGGTGCGCTATATTGTTGCGCTATGAGCTATATACTATATGCTATTATATTATAGCGTAGTCTGAAAGCGGCTTTAAATGACAGTTTAGTCTAAAGTTGAATATGAACTGATAAGTTTTGTAAGTGATAAGTGATAACTATTTACAAAAGGTGAGCAGATCTAGCATAGGTGTAAAAAGACCGTACTCGACCGGCCGTCAGCGTGACTAGAATTCAGGCCTAAGATGTCGCAACAGGAAGCTGCGTATAGGGAAAGGGAGATGACCAATTCCTGCTCATTCCGCAGTAAAGGGTGATACACGCCTTAAACAGGTCCAGGGGCACTGACCTCCAATGTTTGCGTAACTAGAAGGTCCCCATGTTTGGTCCAAAAAAAGATTGCATGACGAGGAGAACCAGGTACCTTTCGGTTTCGTCACGTGTTTTTTGCATCCATTATTACGTTGAGATCATTTCCGACCTCTTCGCAAGCGAAAGTCAATGACCAGTGTTTACATACGAGACTGAAACGTGGCGCTCACAATGGGCCTTATCAGAAGGTCGCCCAGAGGCCAATGGAGAGGGCTAGATGCTCGAAGTTTCCTTGAGTGATCGAATCAGAAATGAGGACTTCCGCAAGATAACCAAGGTTACCAACGTAGCCCGAAAAATTGCCAAACTTAAGTGGCAGTGGGCATTGCATATTGCAACTTACAACGGATGGCCGACGGGTCCGAAAAGTTCTGGAGTGGCGACCACGAACACGAAGGCGTTGCGTTGGAAGACCTCCCACTAGGTGGACCGATGACCTGGTGAAAGTTGCAGGAATCCGCTGGATGCGAGTCGCACGGGACCAGTCAATGTGGCGACACTTGGGGGAGGCCTATGTCCAGCAGTGGACGTCTTTCAGATAATTATGACGCAAGCGAAGATGCAAGCGAGAGCTATAAGTAGTAGCTTATCATCATCATCATTTTTCTGCTCTTATCTAGAAGCTTCTATTGTTGGTCGATATAGCATGACTTCTTCTTTCATTCTTATCTATTACTCGACATCTCACCAGACACCTCTTTTCTTGCCATATCATCATCATCTTTCACTCAGTCCATCCATCGTTTATAATGGGTTACCCGTTAATAAAAATAATCTACTTAAGAGCCCTGCGGAGCATGCGAAGTTCATACAAACGTAATACCAAAATAATTTGTAACTCAAACATATTGTTAAGCTAGTGTGTATTTATTTCGATTGAACTACGGAATATATAGGTTCCCAAACACGTGTTTTGAATGGTCATTGATTTAAATAAGATTTCTGAGAAAAATAAGTTTTCCATAGAAATTTTAAATTCCTCATAGGTATCTCGTCTTTATATCATTGTTCTTTCAAAATTTATTTTTGGGAACCTAGATATTATGTAATCCAATCGAAATAAATACACACTTTCTTAAAAATACGTTTGATTTACAAATTATTTTGGTATTACGTTTGTATGAACGACGCACGCTCCGCCGGCCCCTTATGATAACTAGTGACATGTCGTTACCTCGATCTTTGAGGTATTCCTCAGAGCGCACCTATTTTTAAGCGTAACCATCTGAGCGCAACTAAATTATTCCTCTAAGCGCAACCATTAGGAACGCTCAAATATTCAAATTAAAAATATTGTATGTTTATTGCTCAGAGCGCAACCTTGACATGATAAAAATAATAAAATAGGCATTAAAATACTAGTCAAAACTGAATAGGTTAAACGAGGATATGAAAGGCTAGCGCATAAATACAACCATTCGGGCCGAAAACTGGCGCCTTATAGCAATAGCAATCTATTGCTATAAAGGGTGTAAAAATCCGAAAGGCACTTGTTTTCCCCGTCGTTGCGATCATTTTTTTTTACTTTAGAAGCATCCACGTCCCTTGTACTATTCAATCCATCCATCAGCACAGTGTTTTGACTGAGTTCTACCACAAAACATAATTTTTCACCAATAAAAAAAAAGTTTCCCAGCAATTATTGTTGCGTAAAGTAACTTATTTTGATGTACAGAATGCTTGGTTGACGGCTTTGTGATAAGTCTGTTTACATCCTGTATATAAAACAAAACATTCTGAGTGCGTACCACCTGTTGTCATGGTTAGAGAACTGATGACCGTATTTACTAATACTTACGACACCTATCACAAAATTGCTGATATGTTCTGCGGTAAACAAAATGTAGCAATTTGGCAATTATGATTAAGTTTTTTTTAGCTTTATAATTTTTTGTACCTCAGAATAATATTGCCAACAATTATATTATGTACATAATTATATAAAATCTATATCATTTAGTAAAGATCTAATATAATTTATCTATAATAAAAAAAGATCCGTAATGCGTAGCAGTCATGTACAAAAGTTATGAAGGTTTAAAAAAGTAATTTTAATTTACGGTAAGTTACGAATATTTTTCATATATGGCCCGGTGGAAGTAATTTTTTCCTGTTCTGTTCCTGGTTAAAATTGTATGGCAAAGTTTAGGGTACCTAACCCTAAACTTTGCCATACAATTTTCGATTTTTCGAGTAAAATCTGAAATAAAAATTTCTTTTTATTGTTTATTTAAATTAAATTTTTTATTTATTTTTTTATTATTACGAAATTCTTAACTTTACTTTTTTACTAAGATTATTTGTAAAACTCTTTTTTGTACACTTTGCGTGCTTTGTATCCATCTCCTTTAATATCTTAAGAAGTAACGGTTATTCTAAATGATTTACGTAATAATTTGAATGATGTAAAGTGAAATGTACAGTTAATTCTCCGCGTTTTTTGTGGTTTTATGGTTTTGAACGGGATATTTAATAGATATTCTATACATATTTAAAATTTCTGAGGCTACTTTTAACTAAACCACTATTTAAGTTTTTTTTAATATTTCATTTCATTTGTGTTTATAGTATATAATAATAATCATTTATTTCAGACCATGATCCATAATTTGTTAGGTAATACACTTACGTCTAGGTATGTTAGTAAAATTAATGTAATTTAATCTAACAATCCAAACAATAAAATACCTTAATACATTACAAATAATCAATTCATATATCTATTTCCTGTAGCACTGGAGCCGCCGCTGTGCAAGTGGATCCAGTAACCCAGGAAAGAGCAGTCTGGCTTATCCGCAATAACCCTTAGGTTACCGTTTGCGCTCCTCCTCATCTTGCTCATTATGTAAAAATAGTTCAATCCACGCGCTGGAAAAAATGCCGCTGCGCAGTTTATAAAAACATGCTTCGGATTTTTTCGTAATTAATGGATAACCTTGAATTGGGTCATCATGAAACTAATGGCCATTCAAAAAAAAAGTACAATTTGAATTCGTATTTTTTTTTTAACGAATTTTAGACATATAGATGTTGTTTTTAAACAGGCTATAGCATTGTTACCATGTAATATTAACGTCTAATAATGAACGTCAATTCCTGTCTTAAAGATTTTAAAATTCCGAAACTCTGGAGGCGTGCTAAAGTGATTGCTCTTTTTGAGCCTGGAAATTGCCCGAAAGACCCTAAAAGTTATGAATCCCTCCTAAACCAAACATTCAAAAATGTTGAAAGACTTAATCGCTTTACGGCCTTACCCCTGTTAAAGACACCTAAGAAAATTCGGGCCAAGGAATAACAGTCTTCGTCGCCTGACATCCACCCTATATCCTTTTCTGCTGGGGAGTTTGCATGCTCAGTGTTGCATTAATCTGCCCGTGCTAAAGAGGTTGCAAAACACTTAACGATACCTGCCGCAACGTCGCGGGGTACTATGACTTACCTCCCTTGTAATGTTGTTTCTGTGGTCAGGTATTTTGCAGCAGATATATACGCCGAAAAATAGCTAGTCTCATAGAAAAAGGAAAACAGGACCACCACCCCTTGTACGGGCATAAGAGCCGTAAAAGCATTTAACATATACGGCCTCCTTAGAAGACGGTGCATCAAAGGAGAGATGCGAACATCCCATCCCTCCACATTTAATTAACCTGCCGCCAGGACAAAAATTGCAATGGCCAATCTGGAAGTCCCTTAACCTATTGCGAGCCCAGGTTGGCCGCTGTTGATATAATCTGGCTGAATAGGGTATCCTCAATCCATCCTAAACAGATTCCCAGTGTGGAGCTCCTCTGAAGGATATGCTCCACCTCCTGTCCTACCCATCCTGAACAACCACTTGCACCTATCAAGAATTAATCGAACTTAATGTTAGAGCTGTGCAGGTGGCTACATACTGGTCTACCACAATTTGAGTTCATCGAGACGTAAAGAAGAAGATTTGCATACGTATTTTATGAAAAATTAATTGGTTCCTTTAGTCTGCGGTATGCCATTTATTATCAGAATTTATTCCTAAATAGCGACGCGCTATGAAATAGTGTCATAATAGACTGTACGTTGTTTTTGCATAATCAACTGGTTCGATTCCTGGCTAGGGAGTTAGAGATATTGATATTCAAAAAATTCAATGATACAGTTTTAGTTTTCATCAAAATCGGGTTTGAGACTCCTTTGAGCATTTTTCGCTATTTCTCATAGTTTCAGAATTTACCGTACATGATCCACCACGCCTACTCCAAAAAATCACCTTGTATAAATTTAATATAGGTACATAAAATACTTGGTAGTCGGGTTTTTGATTTTTTTTCTTAATTTTTTTTGGTTTTTTAAGGGGCTACCTCACGCCAACGACGAGCGGGAGAAGTTTAGCAATAGCGTATACCCATGCGTGAGAGTGGTCAGCGATACACTGCCGCCCGTCGCCCCGAGGAGCCCCGCTTCAATGCGCACCAAGATTATTCGAAAAAACCACCCACCTTGATTTATCAAACACAATACGGATAAAAGCCGTATACTAATATAAAGGGCATTAAATTGTCTTTGAGATGATCTAAGTTTCATGCAAATGTATGTGCATGAGTTCGCAACATGTGCGCGGCGAACACACCGCGAAGAAAAACATAATGAATGATTGGATAAAATAGTATTTTCAATACACTTCCTCCAAAACTGGTTCTTTTCGAACTACGATTAGGTTCAAAATGCAGTGTATTTCACACACGTGCGTTTTTCATGTTTTTTCCACACATGTGCAGAAAGCAAAATTGCCACAGTTAACTATACCTATACCTACTTGGTCAAAACTGGTAAATGAATAATAATAAAAAAAAAACATTTTTTGAATATTCAAATTGTGTTTATAAATTCAATATCATAGATAAACATGATTCTTTAAAACTAATATTTTCTTTTGTGTTCTAAATTCAAAAACATATAAAAAGAACAATTTTTTATATTAGGCTGTATTACAGCTTCATACCTTTGCTTCTCCTTCAACCTGGCGAAAGCAAAGCGCGGAAAAAAAATCATAGTCTCGTAATAATTCATGACACAAATATTTTACATTCTTTTATTTTATTTCTTTAAAAGTGTATTGAAAAACGTCGTTTGATACACGTGGACATTTTCCATAAGATCTTTTCCCGTGCCTTCTCGAACCAGTCTTCACGATACGCCACCAGATTGTGTCGACCTCTTTCTGGGCCAGCATCGGCGGCGCCGTCCATCTTCCGGTACCCATCATGTGGAGAATTTTGCCTACCGGTCATCGTGCACGCTGCTGACGTGACTCGCATAATCCCACTTTAGCCTAGCAGCCTTCATGCAAACGTCCATTACATCTGTTTTGGAACGCAGCGTGGTGTTTCGAACCCTGTCTTGTCTTTGACAACCAAAACGCTGCGTTCCGTTGCTCTAATTTGGCAAACTCAAAGACGGAGCTTCCGAGACTCAGTGAGCGACCAGGTCTGAGCACCGTAGATAAGTAAGTACGGCTGGATGCACATGTCAATGAGTTTGCGTTTCAGGGAGATCGAAGATCACCCTTCATTAGCGTCTTCATGGACCAGTAGCTTTTCCAGTCATTTTTGCCTCGGCGATCGATTTCTCTTTCTTGCCTGTCTTCGAAAGATACCAACTGGCCCAAATAGAAATAAATATAAATAAATAAATAAATAAATAAATGTTTATTCAAACCCTTATAACAATTGGTCTTATTCTAAGAGTACATCAATAGTGACTTAAAATAAGAGATTGGACATTGGTTTACAATTTCGTTGGGGACCGTTGCTAGGGCTTATATAAGGCAAATCAAGTATAAGTATCCCTGACTCTGAAACTAAGCATAGCCTGTATCTTCAGAGCCAGTGGTTCCTTCTTGGGGTCTTTTCAGCCGTTACAAATTTAGTTAAGCAGTTAGTTAAACAAAAATGGAATAAACAAATTTGAAAAAAAAATTAATAAAAATATGCAGCAAAGATGTAATAATAGTAAATATAAAAGGGTTATCTACTAGGTACCGAAACGCATTAATATCAGACGTGTTTGAGAAAAGGTGTTGCCATGGGTGTGCGTGAGTGTTCGTGTATGTGTGAGTGTGTTTGCGTGTTTGTGCGTTTGTGTGAGGTTGTATATTAGTGTGAGTTTGTGTGGGGGTGTTATGTGGAGCTGTAATCAAAGGTAACGTGTTATGAAATGCGCGTGAGTAGTTTTTCAGTTTCGTCGTATGTCAAATATAGTAAGTAATTAGTAACTTTTCTTTTTAGGTTAAATAAGTTTAACGTGTGTATATTTAAAGATTTGTTTAAGCTGTTATATAATTTAGATGCTAAAAAAGAGTACTGTCGTGTCGCGAAGCTTGTTTTAATTTGAGCATATTTACAAATGGGTTTCCCGCTACGCACTGCTTTATTTTTAGCGTGTGGAATAAAGGCATGTTTTCTGAGTATTATGCGTAGGATGAAGAGTTTCCTTACAGAGAGACAATTGCAGTCTTTATATAGGGTCAGTGTTGGGTATCGACGAGGTTTGTGGGTCATAACTTTTAATAAAGCCCTTTGCGCTCTTTCGAGGCCCAACATCGCCGTTTTACCGGTACCACCCCAAACGGGGATACAGTAAGAGAGAATAGACTGGCACAGGGCAAGGTATATCAGTCTCATCGTTTCCATATCGGCTACATCGCGGAGGTTTTTGAAGATATAAATGAGTCGCCTTAATCGGGTTTTTAATATTCCTAAATGCGTGTGCCAGTCCAGTCTCTCATCTATGTGTACACCCAAGTATTTGGTATAGGATACCAACGTAAGAGGAAGACATGTACAAGGGGAGGATGAATCCTGACATACGTGTGCAGTTAAAGAAGATTCCCCAGCCCGGGGTGCGGATTTAGCGGTGATTCTAAAGGCAATTGCTTTTGTTTTAGAAATATTGAGGGTCAGCAAGTTAACAGAAAGCCAGGCCATGACTGTTCTAAGTGAGGCTTCAGCGTTGATTTTAGCCGCTTTCCAGTCGGAACCGTAGGCGAGTAGTACAGTGTCGTCTGCATACATAAACGTGTCACAGTGTTGTAGTTTTAGGTTGCATAGATCGTTTACATATAACAGGAAGAGTGATGGTGAGATAATGCTACCCTGAGGAACGCCGTAACTTATAATTTCCTCGCCGCTGATGACCGACTCAATTTTAACGGACTGTTTACGATCGGTAAGGAAGTCTTGAAAAATGTTTAGTGCATTTCCCCGTATGCCGACGGCTTCCATTTTGCGGATAAGGATGGGAATAGAGACGGTATCGAAGGCCTTTGATAGATCCAGGAAGATGGCAAAACTTTTCATCCTGGAGTCCATTTTTTTTGTGACTTGATCAGTAAGGTCTGTTACGGCATCCTCCGTGGAAATCCCCGGTCGGAAACCGTATTGATTTGATGCAATTATGTCATATTTGCGAAAAAAATTAACTAAATTGTTGTTTAGGATGCGTTCCAAAATTTTTGAAAGTGTTGTCAGTACGGATATCGGCCTGTAATTTGATGCAACGTCTCTATTCCCGTCCTTATGGATGGGGTGAACGAGGGCCTTCTTAAATGCACGTGGGAAGGTGCCTGTATTAATGGCGAGGTTGCATATGTGCGTGATTGGCGGTATCAGTGTGTTTTTACACATTTTTATGATTTTTGACGAGATGCCGTCCCATCCGACTGCGCAATCACCTTTAAGAGACGTAATAATACGTTCTACTTCTTCGTGATTGACTTCTAGGATGACTAGAGAATTAGGTTGGGATTTGGAGTTTTCGGGCAAGGGAATATTGTGGTTGGGTGTGATTTGCGAAGCCAGTTTTTTACCTATGTTGACGAAATAACTATTGACCTCGTTGGCGGATGCGGTGGGATCATCTTCGAGTTTCAAGAGTTGGCGCGCGGGTTGTCTGTCTTGTCGGGTATGCGTAATTGCTTTAATGACGTTCCATGTTGCTTTTGAGTTGCCTTTAGCCTTTAAGAGTTCGTTTTTTTCGTATTCCCGTTTCACATTACGTAGTACTCGGTTACAAAAATTTCTGTAACGTTGGTACGTGATTTTGAGGATTGTGTTGTCAGGGGATTTTTTTAGCTTTTGGTGCATTTTGTCCCGGTTCCTTATGCATCGTAAAATGCCCGGTGTAATCCAGGGCTTAATTGTTCTTTGTCTTTTTGGGACACAGATTAGCCTTGTGTGTTGTTTGATCACTGACGAAACAGTTGATATGAACATATCTGTAGCCCTATTTGTGTCCGAACATTCTAGTACTGGTGTAAAATCCGTGTTTTGGAAGGTGTCTAGAATAGATGGATAGTCAATTTTGTTATTGGATCTTGAAGGGTCGACTTTGGGTTTCCCCATGTCGAGGCATAGAATAATAGGAAGATGGTCCGTCACAGGAGAGTCGATTACCATTGTCACAGCCATTTGCTTCGTTCTTAGTAGAATGTGGTCGAGGCAGTTGTTTTGTCTGGTAGAAATATTATGCGTCGGTAGTAAACCGAGAGACGCTGTGAGAGTAAGGTATTGATCAGATAGTCGATCTACATTATTGGCTTTTATATCGATGTTCATATCTCCAATTAGGGCTACGTTACTGTTTAGTGGTAGAGGATGTACTAAATCGGATAAGCTATCCAGGAAGTTATCGATATTTTTATAGGATGGGGAGCGGTAGATGGAAATAAGACATAAGTCATTGTTGACATGACATACCAAACAATTGGCATCGAGAAATTGTGGTTCTGAAACCTTAACATTCAGTAGACTTTTGGCGTAAATCACTACTCCGTCATTTTGTGATGTGTGGTTTGATGTGGAGAAGGTGATGTATCCATCTATTTTTGGTAACGGACCGGCGACTTTTAACCAGCATTCTGTTAGAACAAGGATATCAAATTCAACGTTCGTAAGTGCAAGTGTAGAAATAAACAGGTTTAAGTTTTTCTTGATACTCCTTATGTTTTGATGAATGATTTTTATGTATTTATTTGGGTTCTTAAGTAGAGTAGTACACTGATCGGGGGGAATAAGAGCTGATTTGGCTATACTGAAGGAGTCTATTTCGGATATAATATCGATTGTATCAGTCATTTAAATGTTTAAGACAACAAACGTGGGTGAAGTTGTGACGCGACGAAGCTGGAGGGTGATTACGGATTTTACTGATGAGCTTTGAGGTTGAGAGTTTTGTACGATCGGCCTTGGTTCTATTTATTTTAGTGACGTGAGCGGGAGTTGTGAGTGTTGTGATGTTTTTGTGTTTTGTGTACATTTCTGATAGGGAGAGTGTGATTAGTGAATGTTTGGTGTAGTGTATATATGTCTTTGGGAGAGAGGTCGAATGACGCGGCAAAGTTAGTTTAAGGATTAAAATGGTTACACGGTCTAGTCATTGATTGTTTTTTATGTCGAATAGGCTTTGTTCGGAGTTGATGAGAAATTGTTTCGTACCCTTCTCCTTTCGTAAGTAGATTTTAGAGTTATTGACCCAGCAGAATTTAAAACCATTCTGTTTGGCAAACTCACGGGCCTGGAAGAAGAGCTTCTTTCCTGATGGTGGGAGGTGTTCGTCTACATAGAAAGGTTGTTTATTTCCAGGCAGACCAATGAGGTGGGTATTAAGTTTCTCACCGAGATCACGCGCCTTGTTATAATTCCTTACTGAGGACAGGACGTCATATTTCCTTTGTACGCTAGAGAATTCCACGACGATATTTCTGGTGGTGCCGGGTTTTGCCGGGGCTCGGTATATATCCCGAAGATCGCCAGACTGTAGCGGTGTTTCGAGAAGGTTTCCAATCTTTGTCACAATGATGGTAAGGTCTTGCACATTTTCGTTTTCTTTCTGCGGGACATTTCGTATCTCGATGTTTGCGCTACGGGTGGTGTATTGCAATTCTTTTAGCTTTTTATCAAGAGTAAGGAGGTAGTTTTTATTTTCTTTATTTTCGGTTTCAAGCGTTTCGACGCGGTTTTTTATTGCTTCATACGACTTGTTGATAAAATCCATGGAGCGCTCGATTTCCAGGTTCGATTTTTGAATATTTTTGCACTGTGTTTTTAGGTCGGTTATGTCTTGAGCCAGCTTTGATAAAAAGGAGTCGTGTTCAGCTTTTCATGAATGAAGCATGTCCATTATTTCTTTTCTAAAATCGTCCAGGAAATGTTTGGGGGAACCCTCAACACGGGCTCGTTTGTGCTGCCTGGTGGTTATATAAGGCGTTGAGGCGATTTCCTTTTGAGTAGATGGAATATCCGAGTCAGAAAGGGTTTCCGTCGGTGGGTTTGTTTTGCTTGAAGAAGGTGAACGTTGAACTTGGGACATCGTGGTGCAACTATTTATAGCTGGTAGGGATAATTTATGAAGACCAAAAGCGATGCGCGCGTCGTGAAGACAAGATTTTGCGGAGGCCAAAGTAAATAAAAAGCCGGTTTGAGGAAGCGGAGCGCTTGGTAGCCGTATCGTAAAAGCGTAGCCAGTAGTACGTACAGTGATGAAATTAATATTGTGTGCGTCGTAGCGAATTCGTGCCTCGTAGCAGCTCGTAGAGGCCGGCGTAGCACTGACTGGATCAGTGATGACGTCGGAGTGTGGAGCCGGTTCGAAAGTTCGTCACTCGAGTGAGTAACGTAGCTGGCTCGATGGTGGAGCGCGTGACTTCTGCTTGTTACGCCGCAGGTTCGAACCCGATGGTATGGCGGCGAATTGGGGTCCTTCACTTTTAGACGAAATGCACTGATTTCTTTCTATCTCACTCTGTCGACGCCCACTGGGAGGAGTTAGTTCATAAAAACCCTTTAAGAGTGACAAGGAATCAAAAGTTCGAGGGTTCAACCAATCACTATTTAGCACACTAAAAAACTGAGTCACTGAGGAGCGAGGATTCACCACAAGAACGTCCGCACGGTGCGACGGCGCGCGAAGGAAAGTGAACACTCTACTCATAGACATACTGTATTTCCTACCCATCTACCTCCTACATCCTACCTCGACCCTACGCTTGTAATGTGCTGGGACAGGGCTGTGTTTAAATGGCTATAACTCTTAAAATTATTGATGCTGTGTCAATATTTTTATCTTAACATACCCTAGATCAGCCGATTAGAAAAATAAAATGGCTGCTATTTGCGGGTGTATTTGTCGATAGAAATGAGTAAATACGCCCCAGTATCGGTTACCGGAATACAAACACCCTGTTTATTGCTAGTTTTGACACAGAATTCTTCTTTTTTAATATTCTAAATATTCAAATGTCAAATTTAAAAAAACGAATACATGGCATGGTTTAGCCATTTTTAAAAAGCAAACCAGTCTTGATCGTCTTAGCTCTGATGATATTATTTTACTTATAATGAGGGATTTTCTTTTTCAACTCTTCCCGATTCGCTAGATAGATGGCGCTGGTCTGACTACGTTACTGCAAGGAACAGAACGTCACATAATATCACTTGGACCTAATGATTATATTCGGAAGCTTATGCAAACGACAGTGTCAGTCAACGAGCGTATGTGACGTGTGTTTTTTCAAGCGTTTTGGCTTTGGTACCCAGTGACGTAGTCGGATCAACGCCATCTATCGAGTTCATGGAAACTATTTTTTTTAAATGTCAAAAAGAAAACCTCTCATTAATAGGCTTGTTTCCACCATCAATAAATTGCAAATCTATTTAGTCCGTCAGTTAGAGTATTAGAAAATAATGGACACGTATTTTTTGTTTTTGTAAATCAACGAATATTGACAAAGATAAAACGCATCAAAACTCGGGAGTGGGGCGCTCGTGACGTCAGTACTCACTAAGAATTATACCGAACAGTGACGTATTGGGAATTTTAAAAGCGTCGTATCTTCGTCAATTTTGTTTTATGTGACAAAAGAAAAAATACGGGTCAAATATTTTTTGATAATCTAAGTGACGGACTAATTAGATTTTTTCAGTTAACAAGCCTATTATCAAGAAAATTAAGCCTCGTTGATCTAGTAGTCGTAAGCGCGGCTGTTGAGCATGACAGGGTACGATTCCCACGTCGCCGTCGAGCAAAGTGTTCATCAGGAATTTCTTAGTACTAGGTACTAGGTACTAGCCACTGAATCTGGAGTTGTGTACGGTTGATGGCAATTAGCTTGCCCACTTTAACAAAAATGTGAGTGTTCTGTGTGTTAGGTACACTTCTGCCTCGCCTTCGAGGATTACAGGCAAAACAGCCACAGGCCACTTAGGTTTGTTTTGTTATGTCAAAGACATTTGAAGTATCCGTAGGATAGACGTGTGACCGCGAGTAAAAACATAATCCATATTATGTAGGTGTGCGAGGGTCAAATAGGTACAGATAGAATGCGGAACATAAGGAACCTTTTCCGTTAGCGACGATGATGGGTCGACGACCTTTGTGATAGCAGTCCGCCAACGGAACTCGTCTGTTTAACATAAACACTCGTATAATATGCCGCTTTAGGACATGATGATTTTATCTTTTTTAGGGTTCAAGGAAAAAAAGGAACCCTTATAGAATCACTCGTGTGTGTTTGTTTGTCCGTCTGTCAAAGCTGTCCAGGTCATAAATAAAAGCTTTCATTTATCGTCATCATCGGCAACCACCTTTTACCCTTATGCCCTCAGTTATAAGGTTGAAAACTGGTTGACTGTCAGTACTTGACCATTTAACAACTACATAATTATATTGAGGTCACGGTCAGTTGCAGTGTCTGCTTAGCCTTTTCTTATGAATATTGGGGTCCCATTCCCTCTCATAGAGAGGAGGCCTTGTCCCAGTAGTGGGAACATTATAGGCTGATGATGATGATGATGATGATGATGATGATTGGGGTCGGATGCAGCTGAATTCGTCCTATATTTTACATGGAGCGCTTGCCTCTCAGAAGGTCTCATCTCTAAGCACCTACTCCGTATCACTTACGGACATTTATAGTTCGTGAAAGCTATAATTTTTGTAAACAAAGAATACAATCAACAAGAAATACTCCCAAATTCAGGCAACTCAATTTATCATAATTACGTGTACTTATTAAGAAACTAACGAGCAATTTCATTTGGTCGGGTTATATTTTGGCGATAAAAAACGCTGTCGTCTAATGTTTTGTGAAACTGGAACGCATAGACAGGAGGCCTGTCCTAGCAGGGGGAACAAAGGCTGATGATGATTGATCCAAAGGTTGCGAACCCGAATGTGTGTTTAAGGATTTAGGTATAGCTTCTCGAGGCGGGGACTATAGATCGCCAAACTTCTTCTTAAACATGTGGTTTGTCCCTAACCTGGTATTAAAGTTTTTATGCCTCCCATGGTCCTCAGAGTTGGCTTTACATGCCGTCAAGAAATATCTCTCAGATATGCTGGTTTCCTCATGATGTTTTCCTTTACCGAAGCATGTGATAATAAAATTATACCATACGCACATCATCACCATCATCATCATTTCAGCCGAAAGACGTCCACTACTGGACATAGGTCTCCCCCAAGTGTCGCCACATTGACCGGTCCCTTGCGACTCGCATCCAACGGATTCCCGCAAGCTTCACCAGGTTATGGGTCTGCATCGTCTACCGGTTCGCGGTCGCCACTCCAGAACTTTTCGGCCCCATCGGCTATCCGTGCTACGAGCAATGTGCCCTGCCCACTGCCACTTAAGTTTGGCAATTCTTCGAGCTAGGTCGGTGACCTTGGTTCTCTTGCGGATGTCTTCATTTCTGACGCGCGATTTGCTTGTTTTTAATTATGAATACGCACATATATCCGATAAATCAGAAGTCTTGGGTTCGACCTCGAGACCTATGACTTGGCAGTCCGAGGAACAGACTTGGCAGTCGACCGGTATAGCGGTGATAGACTAGTGTCTATCACCGCTATACCGCTCGAACCGAGCCGGGGCCCGAACTAAAAACGGGTTCGAACTCGAGACTTATGACTTGGCAGTCCGAGGGTCAGACTTGGCAGTCGACCGGTATAGCGGTGATAGACTAGTGTCTATCACCGCTATACCGCTCGAACCGAGCCGGGGCCCCAACTAAAAATGGGTTCGAACTCGAGACTTATCACTTGGCAGTCGACCGGTATAGCGGTGATACACCAGTCTCGAACCGAGCCGGGGCCCGAACTGAATGATAACACGATTGATCTGATCTGATTTATTCTGTCCTTACTCCAGGTAAGTGTATTAAAAATTTTCGGATACCTGAGTTCCGAAAATTTTAGGGAGAAGGGTTCATAACGAAGAATAAAGCTTCTTTTGTACGGACCCCGTATCTTCGTTCATGGACTTAGAGAGTAGACCCCCTAACCTGCACAACTTTCTGGTTTAAGCGACTGATACCTAATTCCAATTTGAATAGGATTCCGAATCTTGTGATAACAGGTTTTGTTATCCGTTTACCGTAAGCACACAGCAGGTTATATCCGTTTTCATTAAAAAGTAAATAAGTACCGTTAAACAAACCTTAAGTAGTTCTGTTTTTGAAGTTATTTTTTTTTTCAGCCAGCCTAAGGCACCAAAGGATAAAGGAGAAAATCGACCGAAGGCTATATGAGGATAAATCAAACTGATCTTATTGCTCTGCCGATGACAGGTAAAGTGGTCTAGCTGCAGAGGAAAATAAAGAAAAATAAGCCTTACCTACTAAACAGGGAATGTGTTTTTTTTATTATGATTTTTGTGTTTACTATTTTACTTTTTTGATTTGTATCATTTTTGATATTGTGATTTTCATTTTTATTCTTTTAATTTTTGACATGTATCATTTTGAGATTAAGTTGCTAATTTTTTTTATAGACACAGAAATTATTTTTATGTTTTGTAATGTTAAACATAGACATTTAGTATTTTCCGTTTAATTAAATTCTACTGACTGAAAAATCTCAATTTTAAAACATTTGCAGGCCATGTCTGTGGCAAAACATTTCTGAATGGTTTATGTATTTATGTTATCCTACATGTACGTTTTTTATTATTGTATGTAATGTGACGCATGTTTTGAGCAAATAAAATACTCGTATATCTTAACTTATCTTGTAATCTGGACTAAACAGGGAAAATTGACTTTTTTTTTAAAGCAATATCTTTAGTATGATTCGCAGTTACACATGTCCAACTTGAAGGTTGTATCTAGTAACTCCTATAATACCAGCTTGAGTTCGTTTAGAAGGTAAAGAATTTCAAAATTTTATGTGACAGCGTTCAACGTCATAAGTAAGCTTTAAATTGATATTAGATTAAGTAACTCTTGTACCTTAATGGAAATAAAATATTACTATGTTATTTCCTTTATTCATTACTATTCATATTTCTTACATTTTTAAATATTTATTTATAAAACTAAATTAAAAAAAAAAAACATTTAAAAATATAAAAAACAGTAGCCCACTAGCGCTGGGGACAGGGTCCGAGCTGCCGGTGGTCAGGGCTCTTGAGAGAGGAACCTCCTAACAATACGTGCCGTGTCGAGAAGTACTGCTTTCTGAATCAAGCCCTTGATCCAGCTGCCAAGTGAGAGCCTCCTAAGATGTTGGTCGAGGCTCTTGGCTATTAAGCCATTGGCCGACACGACTATCGCACAATGACTGCTGTGCTCACATCCCACATGTCGACAACCTCGCGAGCCAGATCTAGATATTTGTTTTTTTTATCTTGCTATGCTTTCACGAGGTTCTCGTCATGCGGGACCGTTATATCAACAATCATTGTGCGACGCTCCAATCGATCTATTGTAACCCTTGGTTTCCATTCAATTCGATTATTTCATATAATCGATTAAAAACACAAAAGTGATCTTTGGAACGCAACTTTTGCTAACGGCGATAACGGAACGCAGCCATAATTAAAAAAGTTAGAATGTCAGTGTGGACGACGCAGTCAATGACATCTCCCCAAATGTATTATTGTGAACTAATTGAGAAGTTTACCATCTAGAAACGTTGTGTTCCCGTTAACTCAGTAGAACCATCCTCCAGGGGGTTCACAAATATTGTGTGACGGTGTTAGTGATGAAAGGGTGCAAAGATCAATAAAGCCCCAATTGTACAACGACCGGGACAGTGCCCTACGCTCTCATCTTATCCCGAGATGAGAGCAAAAGTCTGCCGTCTGGCAACACTCCCCCACGACTCCCCCGAGCGTGGCCCTACAGTGTGAGTTCGGCCATTTTTGCCAGAGGAACCGAGAAAGCTAGCCGCGGGAGAGTGACGGGACATAGTGCTCAGCCGGCGATACCTTCAGCACGGATCCGGACACCCAATAACTGTTGAACAGCATTACGCGTGTCCAGCTGCAATTTGGAGGTCAGTATAACGAAGTGCGGTTTGAAACAAGGCCAATTCTATGGGCCGCGCCGCGTGGAGAAGTCTAACCTAGCGTCGATCTTTATCAGGCTCCCGACTCCAACCAAAAATTGGCCACCAGAGGGGCGAGTGGAACAGCCCACCGGTCGACAAGCCTGAAAAAGATCGACGCTAGGTTAGACTTCTCCACGCGGCGCGGCCCATAGAATTGGCCTTGTTTCAAACCGCACTTCGTTATACTGACCTCCAAATTGCAGACGGACACGCGTAATGCTGTTCAACAGTTATTGGGTGTCCGGATCCGTGCTGAAGGTATCGCCGGCTGAGCACTATGTCCCGTCACTCTCCCGCGGCTAGCTTTCTCGGTTCCTCTGGCAAAAATGGCCGAACTCACACTGTAGGGCCACGCTCGGGGGAGTCGTGGGGGAGTGTTGCCAGACGGCAGACTTTTGCTCTCATCTCGGGATAAGTTTAATTTCTGTTGTTGAGAGTAGGCTACTTTTAGTAGGCTTGAAACTAATGAGGGTCGTTCATCGACAGGGTTTTTTTTACCACAAGTATTACTCTTGGTGGGGAACCACCACACCCTCCAGGCTGCGCGTGGGCCTTGCCCGCAGAGCCTAGCCCGTACCGTTCACCCCGGCAGACTGGTGTGTGAAACACGGTCTGCTCCTCTCCGAGTCCAGCGTCCTGAACCCCTGAGTGGACTTACCGGTATTGTGGACTGGGGGCATTTCCCCGGCCACGCTTCACTATTATTGTGCCGTGTTATTGAATAACCATCTTTGAGATCCAATCACAGACAGGTTTTGGTCGAACCCCCCAGGGTTATTTAGTCTCATGTTTAGTTTTAATTGTTTATGTTTATCTTTTATTTTTAAAATAGTGGCTCACTTATTGTTTTCTAAGAGGGCCACAAGGCGCCCATTCTTATAACTTAATTTATAATACATAGCAAGTAACCTTTTATTGTTAATTAAAATCTAGTGAATTTAACCTTTTGTCTTTTTATTTATAACCGACGCCAGTCCGAATAAAAACGTTACACTATCACCACAATGTCAGGCCTATTTTGGCAACAACAGTCCTGTCGGTGGTGATAGGTCGGTCCCAATAAACGTGATATTACCATTTACGAGAACTGGGTCGGGCGCATACTTATAGTATGGCACTTCTGATTCCACAATGTTATTATTATTATTATTTGTGATTTTGATGCTTTTTGATTTTCTGGATGCTCTTAAATGGCACGTCTTTCTACATCGTTCTCACATTATGTGTTTAAGCGCAACATGAATGATGTATCCAAGATTTTGTAACAATATTTTGATTTACAGAGCGTCCATAGAGTTAGCGCTGGACTATTTTGATGCCACAAGTTTCAGAAATTCTAAAGTTCCTTATTTCTTGCATTTGGATACAGTCGTACCTATAATAGTACATTGTAATACAAGGGGCTAAAATGACCCATTATAGACGAGGTAGTTTTACTACCGAGCTTTAGCGAGGTAGTAAATACAAACCGAGTTATAATGGGATTTGAGCGCCGTGTGTTACACCGTACATTTCACTACGATTGCGAGAAAACAAAATAACCATATTTTATAGGATAGTTTATTTTATTAACAATTAAATGTACAATTTGTACTGTTGTTCAAATCAAATTTAATGAGATGTTTTTTCCCGGCAACATAATTTCAGTTCTCTGTGAAGACTAATATTGTGTCGTCTGTGGGGTAATCGTAGGAGATAAAAAGGAATCCTACTCATAATTCAAATAAATAATACAGAAAAAATCATAAAATTTCGCGCCAATGCCTTTTTTTTATTTCTTCTGTAGCTGGAATGCAACGATAAACTGCCAAAGAGTTCGGCGTTCGGCGCGTTTGGTTCCATTTTTAAAATGAAATGTTTTTTTTTTAATGGAACAGTAATAAGTCGATTCTTTATGAATTATGAATAAAGACTTATGTGTTTTCGAACACCGACGACCAATTTACGCCCGCTCTGGTACGCTATTATGACGGTCTTTTTGAGCAAGAGGAGTGAAAAGCTTATTACTGCTTTTTGTGTCACATCTGGCTATTGCATTTTCAATAATTCGATGATTTGAGGTTGATTATTTTTATCTAATCTGGCAAATTGATTTACAGTTTAAAATAATCATGATATCTCACCTAGGATAACCTGCGGAGTGGTGCAAACCCAGTTTGTGTCATTTTCGTCCAGTGCAAACTGACAATAGCGTCAGTTTATTTAAAACAGTGCAAAAAAAAACAATTTATGAAATGACTATTTTCTTTCTCAGTAAATTTTAAGTTAGGTATTTAATTATTTTGAAAAAAATATCTATAAATATCGTGGATGAATTCAGCACAAAATATTTTGAACAACAGATTTCAGTACTCTAAAACGCGTAACACCTATTTCACCGATTGTAATATTATTTTAGAGCTAGTTGTACTGGTTAAATATTAGAATTCACCGTGGACAGGGATGACACAAAATGACTACGAAAATACATATTAAAGTATAATTTTGTACCTATAATTTTTTTCTCGTCTAATAGTGGTCGAAAAGACAAATAGCCAAATTTTTCCATATGCAAGTACCTAAAATGCTACAAGTTAATATAGTGGTGACCAGTCAGATCACCAAACATTAATTCACAAACTTTTACTTGACAAGCAACGATTAGAAAACACATTATTTGTCATTTCATCAGTATACAACAACAAGTTTAACAAATAATTCACTTCGCAAAATAATTATCACATAAACTTTTATTTAATAACGTATTATTTGACAAACAATTCATTATTTTTTCGTTTTATCTCATAAAACAACGTTTGAAATAAAGACGTTACACAAATTGATTGTGCCATTTAAAAAAACTAGAAAATAAATGAATTTGGTTTCCTCTATGCACAAATTTTATGACAAAAATGAATCGCTGCAGAACCGACTCCACGTAGTCTTTTCTGCCCTACCCCTAGAGTGTAATTTAAGCCCGCGTAGGCGCGGAGGGGCGAGGCGGGCCGCGAGCTGAGGAGCAGGTGGCTTTAACACTCGCCGCCGCGGCTGAGGCTGGCCGGCTTCAGCCGGCCAGCAAGCCGAAGCTGCGGTGGTGAGCGTTAAAACCCTCTGCGACGATAAGCTCGCGTGTGACCGCCGGAGCCCCGCAGCGCCGGAGCTGTGACAGAAACCATGCCTGCTGCATGTTGCATGCTGCATGTTTGCATACTGCATGCTTGCTGCTTGTTGGTTGCATGCATGCTGCATGCTTGCTGCATGCTTGCTGCGTGCTTGCTGTATGCTTGCTGGCGTTGCTGCCCGTTTGCTGCATGCTTGCTGCTCGCTTGCTGCATGCTTTCTAAATGCTTTCTGCTTGCTTGCTGCTTTCTTGCTGCTTGCTTGCTGCATGCATGGAGTATGCCTGTTTGCATGTTATGAAAGAACTATGCATTTCCTTAATTTTTTCTTAAAAAAGAGTAATAAAAAAAATACTAGCCTGTAAATTATTTTGTTGAAACGTGATTTGTCCAAACGTATCTAAATAAAAAATGAAAAATTTATAAATGAATAAATATCATCTGGTGCATTTGATAAAAGAAGTATTTGCCAAATATATGTTTGTAAAATGAATATCTTTTAAATAAAACATTTGCGGAATAAGTTGTTTGCGAAATAAATAGTATACGAAACGTCGGTTGTAAAATGAAAATTTGGCAATGGACTTTTGGTAAAACATTAGTGAACCCATTTTTAAACTTAATTTAAAATTAAAATATTATCTTAAAAAGTCAATGTAATGTGCTAGAAAAGTTAGTGACAGAAACGAATCGCTCCAAAACCGACTCCACGTAGTCTTGTCTGCCCTACCCCTAGAGTGTTATTTAAAATCGCGTAGGCGCGGAGGGGCGAGGCGGACCGCGAGTTGAGGAGCAGGTGGTGAGCGTTAAACCCATCTGCGACGATAAGCTCGCGTGGGACCGCCGTAGGCCCGCAGCGCCGGAGCCGTGACAGAAACCATGCCTGCTGCATGTTGCATACTGCATGCTTGCTTGTATTCTGCATGCTTGTTTGCATGCTGCATGCTTGCTGCATGGTTGTTTGCATGCATTCTGTATGCTTGTTTGCATGCTGCTGCATGCTTGCTGTATGCATGGTATATGTTTGTTCAGATGTTTGCATGCCTGCTGCATGCATGGTGCATGCTTGCTTGCATGCTGCGTGCTGCATGCTTGCTTGCATGCTGCATGCTTGCTTACATGCTTCATCCTTGCTTGCATACTGAATGCTTGCTACATGCACGATATATGCTTGTTTGCATGTTTGCCTGTTTCTTACAGATGTATGCTCGTTTGCATGTTTGCCTGCTTCTTACAGGGAAATAAAAACCAAGTGTTCACAATCAACTGACTTTATGAATTTTCTGTGATTTGATAGATGATTCTTCCCATTATTATGCATATGAAATGTATGCCAAAAGATAATTCTAACTGTAAACTTTCTGAGATATGATAGTTCTGCCTTTAAAGACTATCGATATGAAGATTATGCCAAAAGATGATTCTGACTGTGAACTTTCTGCGATAAGATGGTTCTACTTTTAAATCTTATGCATATGAAATTTATGCCTAAAGACGATTCTGGCTTACAAAATTATGAGTTCGAACGTATGATAAATGAGTATCTGCCAAACAATTATCTGCCAAATGAAGTTTATGCTATCAGCTGGTATGCAAAATAATATTATGACATAAAAAGTTCTGCTATAAAGGGTGGACCCCATGACAGTTTCCTCATTCCTTCGCATCGCATGCGCATACCTATCGTATCCGACTTTAAAATATAGTCGATTAAAAACAAAGACGTGATGAGGTGCCAAAGTTACTTCTTTAAACGTGTCCATTCATAAATTTGTATACCTACATATTATAAAACGATTTTAATACGGTGTTTATAGAACCATAAAATATAGATAATTACGAATAATGATGATACATTTGCGCAAGTACTTTGTGTTTTACAAAGTCGTGGCACGCGCCTTTAAGAATATGAGGTCGCTGACTGCACTTGGTGATGGGGCCCGCTGTGAAAGGCGGGCTGATACCAGTCCCCCGACTGCGCGCGAATGTACATGTATCTCCCGGGCCCCCAGCACATGGTAGTAGTAGGCACAGTGGGTTTTTAGTTGGTTAGTGTCCAAAATAACCCTCCGCTTGCTTCAGGCGGGGGTATTCATGAGGACTTTCCCACTCAAATAAAAGAGTTCCATACATCAAAACGAAAAATGATACTTAAATGGGTTCACTTCGTATTCCAGCTGTCAAGCCACCATCTATGTACCACTGCTAGGACACAGGGATCTTCTCTATGAGACGGGAACAGCGTAAAATCCACCAGTCTGGGTTGGTGGTTGCCTCATGACTTCAACATTTTTGTTCCAGGATATGTTTTTTCTTCACGATGTTTTTTTAATGGAAGGCCCTTTTCATAATATTCAATTGTTCTTACCTTTATATAGTAAGGTACTTCCACATAAAAAGTTTCAGCTTTTAGAAAATGGCGTGAGTCTGCCGTTCATGGGATTTTGGTCCATATGCAACATTAATACATTTGAAATTAATATTTTTATTAAAGGTTGACCCTAGCGCCATCTTTCGCTTTACTGCGTAGCCATCTTTCGCTTTACTGCGTAAGTTATGTTAACCTTCTAAAACTTTATGTTCGGCTTTTGACGGCATGCAATAAAAAACATCAAAACGCTGATAGTTTCTAGCATTTGCGATAGATGGCATCAGGTGTCTTACTTTTAAAGAATGGCAACGGTCAGGCTTTATTGCCACAGAGACTTGTTTCTTGATTGGCTCATGTTGATCACGATGTCCCAAATCGGGTAAAGTCTGTTATTGAGTTTTAATGTCTCGATTTTTTCCGATCATGTCCGTTTGTTTGGATTTGTGTTAGGTTGATGGCAAATGGCTTGCGTTTTTTACATTCCATGCAAGTGAAACTAATGTTTTTTTGGTGTGAAAAATCACGTTTTACAGTAGCGCTCAACGTGACGCACTAAAAACATTGCGCAGATGAATGCAGGGGCCCTAGTCTGTTATTTTTATAAATTCGTCATTCCAACATTATCCCATTGTCATTTGGAAGTATTTCATCATGGGCCTAATAATGTTCCCACTGCTGGGACAGGCCTCCTCTCTATGAGAGAGAATGGGTTATATAATCCACCACGCGGGCCCAGTGCGGATTGGTAGATGTCACATGTCTTCGAATGTATGGTTCTAGGATATGCCGGTTTCCTCACGATGTTTTCCTTCACCGTTTTGAGAGCGGAAGTATTTAAAATTATAATATTAATTTGTCAGTGGCTTTAAAAAAAACATGTGAAATGTTGTAACTTGGACCTATAATATTTCTGTAACTAGTAGGTTCTAGGTACGGTCTATAACAAAAAATAACACATCTTCTTAACCTTCGGGGGAACAGGCGTGAAGTTCTAAGTCAGTCCTACCAAGGCCTACCGTATTAGTCGCGGGACAAATACAAGAAGCGTCGGGTGGTGGCGGTGGTGTGAAGAAATATGAGGCTATAAACTATTATGTTCATTATCATCATCATCTTTTCAGCCGAAAGACGTCCACTGCTGGACATAGGCCTCCCCCAAGTGTCGCCACGTTGACCGGTCCCGTGCGATTCGCATCCAGCAGATTCCCGCAGCCCTCACCAGATCATCTGTCCACCTAGTGGGAGGCCTTCCAACACAACATCTTCCGGTTCGCGGTCGCCTCTCCAGAACTTTTCGGCCCCATCCGTTCTGCGAGCAAAGTGCCCTGCCCGTTGCCACTTAAGTTTGGCAATTCTTCGGGCTGCGTCGCTAACTTTGGTTCTCTTGCGGATGTGTTCATTTCTGATTCGATCACGCAAGGAAACTCCGAGCATAGCCCTCTCCATTGACGAGGCCCATTGTGAGCGACCACGTTTCGGTTCCATATGTTATCACTGACAACACACACTGATCATAGACTTTCGTCTTGAGACACTGCGGTAAGTTGGACGAGAAGATACTACGCAACTTCCCGAACGCTGCCCAGCCGAGTCGGATTCGACGATTGACTTCTTTCTCGAAGTTAGACCTACCTAACAGCACCGTTTGTCCCAGGTACACATAATCGTCTACAACTTCGAGTGTAGTCTCCGATCTTCATAGGACCACTCCTATCAAGATCGGAGACTACACTCGAAGTGTCATAGGCTGTGTCACACCCACGTGTGACGTGGGCATTCAACATGACCTTGGTCTCGTCCATGTTAAATACGAGTATTAGGTTATTAGTAGTCATTTGGTAGTGTTGACACCTTGACAGTATTTTTAGGGATTTTTGAAAATGGATAACAGTTTAGTTTTAGGTGATTGGTGATCAGAGCCGGAAAGGAGATACCTATTGTTAAAAAACGGCTTTTAGGCGCCAGATTTGGCGGCACGAGCTTCAAAGATAAAGTTAAAATTATAAAAATTATAAATCTTTAAAAAAACCCTCTTCTTAAACCTTCCAGACGACCTCGTAAGACTTGTATGTAGTAACATAAATTATGCTAATATTTGTTAAATCACATGATTATGTTTTTTATAAGTTGAAAAGTTACAAATTAGCATAATTATTATGATTAATTGACGGATTCATAAAAAAACTTGAATTATTATAAACTGTAGACATCATCTGTGTCATACTCGTATAATCATTTTTTGTTAAAATTATTTTTTATGTCAAGTGGCAAAACATAGCGCACTACCTCATTTATAAATGATTCTGATTCTGATTCATGACTATTGTGGACAAAACAGAATTAATGTTAGCTTGACAGCTGACAGGGGAGAATGAAATGAAAAAAACGCGTGACGCCGGACATAACATAACACCATGCCTTAAAAGCCGCATGTTGACGACTTATTGGTACAAAAACTTAAAAAGTGACTCAGATGTGTCTTTTAAGTCTACGGTATTTTCGCTTCACCTGTTCCTAAAATTGTACAAAAAACATTGGCAGATGGGCCATTTTTTTCTGATTCCAATCTATTTCTATTTTTTTTTAAATATATAAAACTCAAAGGTGACTGACTGACATAGTGATCTATCAACGCACAGCCCAAACCACTGGACGGATCGGGCTGAAATTTGGCATGCAGGTAGATGTTATGACGTAGGCATCCGCTAAGAAAGGATTTTGATCAATTCTACCCCCAAGGGGATAAAATAGGGGATGAAAGTTTGTATGAAACTTGGTCAATTTTAAACCGATCAGGCTGAGACTTTGCTTGCATAAAGCTAATATGATGTAGGCATCCCTTAAGAAAGGGTTTTGATAAATTCCACCCCTTAGGGGATAAAATAGGGGATGAAAGTTTGTATAAATCTTCTTAGATTTTCGACGCACAGCCCAAACCACTGGACGAATCGGGCTGAAATTTGGCATGCAGATAGATGTTATGACGTAGGCATCCGTTAAGAAAGGATTTTGATCAATTCTACCCCCAAGGGAATAAAATAGGGGATGGAAGTTTATATGAAAGTCCGTCAGTTTTAAAGTTAGGATCTTCTAATTTTGTGTGTAGGCTGACGATTGAAAATTAATTTATACGTGTTTCAGCGTTTTTGATAATTCCACCCCGAAGGCTTAAAAAGGGGATGAAATTGTGTGTGAAAAATCTTTAATTTTCGACGTAAATAGTACAAACATTTTTATCTGGGCTTACGATTGGAAGCTAACGCAACGGCTTTATTAGAATTTCAACCCTTGAGGGGTGAAAAAAGATCATCATTTTGTTTTTAATTAAAGTATTTATTTTTGAGTTACTAAATAGTATCAAAGTTAGTAAGTCGTTGGTTTTTTTTTTATTTCAACCCACAAAGGGAAAAGGGGATGAAGTTTTGCATTGTATTTGTTCATTCGTTCACCAATAACGGCAGCAGGAGAGACCTTTTGCAGCAGTGCAAGTTAATAGTATAGGCCGTACACAAGTTAATAGTACAGGTAGGTACCAATCGTATGGACGCGCACACGTGACTTCGCGGCTGGCAGTACTTACCGTTTTGTAGGGACCTAGGTAAGCCGAAGATTATGGAGTTACGGCAGGGGCAGAAAAAGAAAGTATGTATAGTAGAACAAGATAGAATGAGTAATATTGTCGATGTCGTATTTGATACCAACTAGATTTTTTTATTTTGTTGGTTTCTGTTTTTAGGTAGATTTCCTTTTTTTTTTTTTTAAAAAAAATCTACCTATTGGTCTCTCACTTAGGGAGATTTATATGTATACGTATGTTTAAGGGTGACAAGCAAAATTTAGCCACACTCTACAGGTCGCAATTATGAACCGAGTGCTTTCAAACTTGGCCAAAAAATCGAAAAGGTCAAAACTTAGGCTATGTTCGTGAATGGGCGGAATTCGTCCATGGGGGGCGGCGGGGGTGCGGTTTTTCTAAAATCAGTTTTTTGGCCATAACTTTATCCTATGAAAAATTTTTGTACCGTTTTTCATTTTTATCATTCTGAGTAAAAGTACGGACATTTTTAATATAAAACTTTTTTGATGCAACCCCTAAATTGGGGAGGGGGTTGAAATTTCCAAAATTTTTGCGAAAAAAAATCATATCTCCGAAACAGTAAACATTTTGAGCGTCGCAAACATTTTTTTTTTGACAGAAAATTATTTACTCTACAGTTGTTACCTTTGAAGTTTAGCGATAAAACTTATAGTTTTCGAAATAAAAAATCATTACTAAAAATTTGAGGGCGTTTCCATGCTAAACTCATAAGAGAGGATTTAAAAAGGGTAAATTTCCATTACAGGACAACGATTTTGAAATCATATTTTTTTTTGTAGATTGTACACATAAGTACCTACAACTCTTTATACAAATTTTCAATAGTCGGACGCTCCAGCACCTTCTCCGAAATCTTCCTCCTCCTGCGGCTTGCCGGAGGGATTTTTTTCTAACTCTTCTGCATTTCTGATCTTACTTTTGATGAATGAAGATAAAAATCCAAAATGGCGGCGACGAATATTTTTGGATTTTCCATCATGGTGTCGTTTCCGTGGTTTTTGGTGTCGCTGATAATGAAAATCAGTTCAAAATTAACATGGTAAAAAAAGTTAACAGAAGCAAAAAAAAACAGTTCTCTTTTTTTTTCTTCGGCTTCCCCTGACACTATTTTCACCCTTCGCTGTTAGGTAGAGGTGTATCTAATCCGACACCCACATTTCGCACATTTAGCTTATTTCCATCAACCGGGCACAAAAATACAATAACACTTTGCCCGTCCCGGAAATCGAACCCAGGATCTCATGCTCAGTAGCGCTTGCGACAACTTGACCAACGATGCAGTCTCACACATGACCCATCAATATTTTCACGCGAACGAAGTCGCGGGCAACAGCTAGTTATGTGTAAAAATGTAAAAACCTTTTAACGAAGCCGAAAGAAACTTGTTCTCCCCGTCATTGTGATCCTTTTTTTTTGTTCTACACCATACCTGAGAACCTTCTAGTTACGGAGATATTTGGGGTCAAAGTCCCAACTTTATGACAAGTTTTTTTTTAAATACAAGTTTTATTAAGTATAAGATTTTAACCACACACACAATTTTAAACACATTCACGACCCCCGAACTATCAATCCATCCATTAGCACAATGTTTTGAGTGCGTTACATTGAGTTCTAGGTACACAACCACAAAACAATTTTTTTTACCCCAAAATAAAGTCATATCCCAGCAATAATTTTTGATAATACTTAGTTTGATGTACAAAATGCTTGGTTGACGGCTTCGTGATGAGTCTGAGGCCCTACTCCCTAACGTTTCGTCCATACGGACGGATCTATCCTTCTCTCTCGCGCAGGTCTGCAGACGAGTTCGTGTGAGAGACGCGGAAAGATCCGTCCGTATGGACGAAACGTTAGGGCCTCTGTTTACACCCTGTATAACTAATTTTTGGGAAAAAAAAATGTAAGTTGTGCCTTATTTCCTTATGACGGCTGTATAATGCCCGAAAGGTTACGCAGAGGTGTACTTTTATGGTCCATGTTCACCAAAAAGATGATGGTATGATTATCTAAAACAGCTGTTTAAAACACATTTTTATATGGGAACATGTCACAGTGACAGCTGTTTTTAGATAATTAGACCGTTATCTTTTCGGTGAACATGGGCCTTAGTAGACCCACATTTCTCCAGTTATTTTCAAGTCCCACGTAATAGAGGGCGGTCCTAGCACCATCAACTGGGCACAAATCCAGAGTCCGTGGCTGCTACAGAGAAAATCCTGATGGAAAAACCCAATATCTCTTTGGGCAACCCGGGAATCGAACCCAGGACCTTATGCTCAGAAGTCTTTCTTGCGACAGTCAGTCCTACTTGAAAGTCATACTAACCAATTATTAAGAATTACGGAATTACGGAAGCTGTTTCGTAAGTTGTTTGTTTTAATTTGCATAATTTAATTAAAATCAGATTCGTATTTATTCATCTAAATATATTTATATATTTTTTATTATTAAAACTAAGGTTAAAACCAAAAACTCGCCTGTTTCTCTTCTTTATTTTTGAGATTTAAGACCGCTGATAGTACCTTGGTAATTAAAGCGAGGCTTTCCCACGTTTATTAACGCTTTTATCTTTATTTTTGTACAATGAACTGGTATTTTATCCAAATTTAACATTTATTGTCTCGTCTTTCGGAAAGACAGAAACCTAAATCTGTACATATAATAAAAGAGTAAAAAAGCTGTGTCTGTACATTGAATATATTTAAAAAATAATAATTGAAGGGGATTTAGAAACAGTAATAAAGCACGAATCCAAAAAAAAAGTCTGTCTGTTTGTCTGTTTGCTTGTACACGCTAATCTTCGGAAGTACTGGACAGATTTGAATGATTTTTTTTTTGTTGTATAGGTATTATGTCTGGGCAACATATAGGCTATAATTTATCTTGGAAACCTGAACACCTGATGTAGAACCGCAACAGAGCAGCTAAACTATAAGAGATACAAAAATGACACCATAGCAAAAATTGTTCCACGTGATGAGCATTTTCTGCTGAGAGAATAAATTTGAAGATCTGGAACACCTGATGTGGAACTCCAAGAGCCCAGTTATACCATAACACATATAGGAATGACGTCTTAGCAAAAGTTGTTCAATCTGATGAGCACTTTCTGTTGACTTATAAAACTCGAAGATCTGGGACACCTGTCGTGGAACCTCAATAGCCCAGCTACACCATAACACATATAGGAATGACGTCTTAGCAAAAGTTGTTCAATTTGATGAGCACTCTCTGTTGATTTATAAAAATCGAAGATCTGGAACACCTGTTGTGGAACTCCAAGAGCCCAGCTACACCATAACACATTTAGGAATGATGACGTCTTAGCAAAAGTTGTTCGGTCTGATGGGCATTTTCTGTTGACTTATAAAAAATCGAAGATCAGAAACATTTGATGTGAAAATTATTGCAAAACTATCACAAATTTCACTGTATAATTATAAAATAACAAAAACTGGGAGTACCTCCACGCGGTTAAGGCGGTAACAGTTTAGGACTGATTTTCAATGACGATGGTATATCATTGGCCAAAACGCATTTTATCGAATAAATATGTCTTCAGGATTATGTTATTTGAGTGTTTAATTTCCTTTTCCATTTATCTTCGTGACTCGGTAGCCTACCCGGTAACGCAGGGCACTTAGATTTTAATTGATCAGGTATCTAAGTGAGGGTGTACCAAGCGTAGATACGCTTGGTACTCAAGCGCCGATCGTATGATGCGATATCGATGCGTAGATCGACTTCTAGATCTCTAGAGTCAAGTGGGGAACGTGATGCGCGACTGACCGCTGATCGGGAACGTCACGCATTGTCTCGCGAGTCGGAGATGTTCACGGATAGAGAATTACGCTTGATTTCTCATCGTATCTACGCATCTGCTTCTAGGTCTCTAGGGATAAGTGGGGAACGTGATGCGCGACTGACCGCCGCTGATCGTGAGCGACATGCATTATCTTGCGAATCGGAAACGTTTACCCTACAGAATCACGCTTGAGTTCTCAGCGTAATCGCACATCTACTAACAGGTCTTTTGAAACGAGTGATGAACGTGATGCGCGACTGACTGCTGATCGAGATTATCATACACTGTCCCGAACACGCACACAACAAAATATTCATAATCAGTTAGAAAGTGAGAAAGAAAGAATTGCTGGAGTGCGGCATGAAGAGACAGAAGAAGAGCGCGAAGACTTCGACATTCTCTGAACAGAATGTCGATATCATCTGAAGAATCGGGTGTCTCAAGATATAGCCGTAGGGCATGACGACCTTCCTTGGGTTGATAAGAAACGGAGTTCATTTACGTATACTCCTATGATTGAATACGCCACATATTCCGCCATCGGAGGTATGGTTCAAAATTGTACTTTTTGTGAAGCTGTTAAATGGCAAAAAGAAACAAACAGTATGTGTTGCTCAGGTGGGAAAGATCCATTATTTTCCCGTCCCCGGGCTCTTAGAACTAGACGTTTCAGATCTTCGATTTTGACGAACCCGGTGTCGCTGGCAAAAGCAACAGGATCCGCGTACGAAGTCGCGGGCAGAATCTAGTTAGTAATAAATTATTCGGTAGAAAAAAACAAAGTTAACCGTAATTAATGATTGTATGCTTTAAATAAAACGTCGATCAAAAAGAGTTTACATCAGTAAATAAACTTAAAGACGTACCAATAGAAACTGCTTATTATTAGCTAGACTATCGAATATAAAAGGGTCATAAAAACCTCTTAATGAAGCCAAAAGGCACTTATTTTCCCCGTCATTCTGATCATTTTTTTGTTCTAGGTACACCATACCTGGGAACCTTCTAGTTACGGAGATATTGGGGGTCAAAGTTCAAATGTTTCATTATCATCTGCCTCGCCTTTTCCCAACTACGTTGGGGTCGGCTTCCAGTCTAACCGGATGCAGCTGAATACCAGTATTATACATAGAGCGACTGCCTATCTGACCTCCACAACCCAGTTAATACTGGGTAATACGATACCCCTTGGTAAGACTGGTTGCCAGACTATTTTGGTAACTGACTTCCTGTAACGACTGCCAAAGATGGACAAATGACAGCCGGGACCAACAGCTTAACGTGCTTTGCGAGGCACGGAGGAAACTCGGTATGTAAGGGTGGTCACCCATCTACAGACCAACCTAGGTTCAACCAACGTTCCGGCGTTAGGCGTACACGCTCTTAACGCGAGCGAAGCTGCAAAGTAAAAGCGATTGGGTTATAAAATAAACAGAAGGAGCTTTAGAAAATGAAAACCAAAAGAATATCGACTTCTGTTACAAAAAAAACCAAGATCAGAAACATCTGATGTGAAAATTATTGCAAAGCTATCACTTATTTCACGGTATAATTTTAAAATAACATAAGCTGGGAGTACCTCCACGCAGTGAAGGCGGTAACAGTTTAGGACTGATTTTCGATGACGATGGTATATCATTGAAAATTTGATTCTACTGGCCAAAACTCTCATTTAATTTCCTTTTCCGTTTATCTTCGTGACTCGGTAGCCTACCCGGTAACGCAGGGGAGCAGTCACTTAGATTTTAATTGATCAGGTATCTTCCAAACAAAACTATAACCATGCCTAGAAAGAAGTCAAAGCTTTCCCAATGTTCTAAAGGAGCTAAAAGATTGAGGATCATAAGATCCCAAGAATCTACCGAAGAGCGTCAGGAGAGACTTGATGCTGTTCGAGAACATCAGACTGCAACTTGCTCGGTGAAACCTCTTCGGATCGTGAAGCACGCCTGCGTTCTCAGCGTATATTTACGCATCTACATCCAGGTATCTAGAGACCAGTGAAGAATAGATGCGCGACTGACCGCTGATCGTGAACGTCATGCATTGTCTCGCGAGTCGGAGACATTCACGGATAGAGAATTGTGCTTGAGTTCTTAGCGTATCTACGCATCTGCTTCTAGGTCTTTAGAGACAAGTGCGGAACGTGATGCGCGACTGTCCTCTGATCGTGAGTGACATACATTGTCTCGCGAATCGGAAACGTTTACCGATACAGAATCACGCTTGAGTTCTCAGCGTATTCGCACA
Organism: Xestia ashworthii; assembly: GCA_950022955.1. NCBI lineage: Eukaryota > Metazoa > Arthropoda > Insecta > Lepidoptera > Noctuidae > Xestia > Xestia ashworthii. The sequence continues at coordinate 9,741,991 of OX465570.1, read as the reverse complement.
TATACTAACAGGTCTTTTGAAACAAGTGATGAACGTGATGCGCGACTAACTGCAGCTCGAGATTATCATACATTGCCCTGAACACGCACACAACAAAATATTCATAATCAGTTAAAAAGTAAGAGAGAAAGAATTGCTGGAGTACGGCATGAAGAGATAGAAGAAGAGCGCGAAGACTTCGACACTCTTTGAACAGAATGTCGATATCATCTGAAGAATCGGATGTGTCTCAAGATATAGCCGTAGGGCATGGCGACCTTCCTTGGGTTGATAAGGAACGGGTTGCATTTACGTATACTCCTATGATTGAATATGCCACATATTCCGCCATCGGAGGTATGGTTCAAAATTTCATATTTTGTGAAGCTGTTAAATGGCAAAAAGAAACAAACGGTATGTGTTGCTCAGGTGGGAAAGATCCGGAATATTTTTGTAAGGTCCGAATTCTTGTCGCGCTCACGGTCGGTCGCGCACGATCTGTTGCGTACGTCCGTCAGCGCTAGAAGACTTCAGGCCTAAAACTTGCATAAAAACCATCATAAAGCTACGCAATTATTTAAATACTTAATTATCTTATAAAATCTTAATCACGCAGTTTTAAGAAGTTTTTGCAATAACAATTTATCTAATTTGGCCGACTTCTGCATAAAGAATAGTATTTTTTTTACATTTTCACGAAAATGTTAGGTTTTCTTTTTGGCCATTAATAAGCGGCTCAAATGGGATTGGGCGGGTCACGTGAGCCGCATGCATGCCGCACCGCTGGGCAAAGGGGTACGTATCATAATCCCGAAAGTTCATAATACCTATGATTGAAATACCGACGTCCAAAACATCGAAATTCAAAAAACCGAAAGTTTTAAATACCGATAGTCGTTATATCGAAACACAAAATACCGATGTTCAAATGCCCGAAAGGACGAAATCCCTAATGGACGAAATACCGAATGGACGAAATCCCGAATGGACGAAATATCGATGGATGAAATACTGATGGATGAAATCCCGAATCGATGAAATCCCGAATGAACGAAATACCGATGGATGAAATCCCGAATGGACGAAATCCCGAATGGACGAAAACTTTTATTTAATAGCCGTATTATATGCCCCTAAAAAGCGTAGTCGACGGAGCCCCGCTTCGCGGGGCCCCTATTTCCGAGTGCAGGGTTTAAAGGGAACCTAGCTAACCTAACGGGGGGGTGCCCCAAGTCTCGATTATGGGGGCAGAGATACTTCCGTATGTTCAGTTGACAATAATTCGAGAGTTTACAATATCGCTAGAGAGTAACACGTTATATTGTAATATAACGTGTTTGAAAATTTTAAGGTGACATATATCCGCACAAATTTTGTGACAGAAATGAATCGCTGCAGAACCGACTCCACGTAGTCTTTTCTGCCCTACCCCTAGAGTGTAATTTAAGCCCGCGTAGGCGCGGAGGGGCGAGGCGGGCCGCGAGCTGAGGAGCAGGTGGCTTTAACACTCGCCGCCGCGGCTGAGGCTGGCCGGCTTCAGCTGGCCAGCAAGCCGAAGCTGCGGTGGTGAGTGTTAAAACCCTCTGCGACGATAAGCTCGCGTGTGACCGCCAGAGCCCCGCAGCGCCGGAGCCGTGACAGAAACCATGCCTGCTGCATGCTTGCTGCATGCTTGCTGTATGCTTGCTGCATGCCTGCTGCATGCCTGCTGCGTGCTTGCTGCATGCTTGCTGCATGATTGCTGCATGCTTGCTGTATGCTTGCTGCATTGCTGCTGCATGCGTGCTGCTTGCTAGGCAACTTTTAAGTGTTTTTACGTTAGGTTTACAAAAAATCGTTTTTCTCGGAAACGGTGACAATTTCGGGATTTTGAACTTCGGGATTTTAAATTTCGGGCAAATGAACTTTCGGGATTTCGAACTTCGGGATTTTAAACTGTCGGGCAAATGAACTTTCGGGTATTTGAACTACGGGATTTTAAACTTAGGGTTTATAAACTTCGGGATTTTAAACTTTCGGGCAAATGTACTTTCGGGATTTTAAACTTTCGGTCAAACAACCATTCGGCGTTTCAATTTTCGGGATTTCGTCCATCGGTATTTTAAAATTCGGTCTTTTAAAATTCGGGATTATGATACGTACCCGGGCAAAGATCTCAACACGGTGGATGGCTGAGGATGGACGTTGTCGCCGAGGCCGGCCTAGAAAGAGGTGGTGAAATGATGATGAGACGCACATCACGAAAGCTGGTCTGAGGTGGCGCAGGAGAAGAGTACCTGGAAGGATATGGGGGAGGCCTTTGCCCGGCAGTGGAACATTCAGGACTAATAAAAAAAAGTAAGCCAAGGCTTGCTAAGACTTTATTTCTTGTCTGTGTACATCGTGATCATTCATTTTTTGAGGGAAACGGATCACAGTATCAGTGGATACAATTAGTGGCTAATTCAATCTGATACCGCGATCGGTGGATATAAACCCCAATTAGCTTCTACACTTTATTCATAATAATGTATTTTTTTTAACGCTAATTGTAAACATTGTCATTATTACTCGTATTTTCAGTAAGAAAACATTATTTGGAAAATAATGGCTACCTTCATCATACTCGTCTATGTGTTAAACTAATATGATGGCCTTCGACTGGTTTTAATACAATATCGAATTCACATACAACATTTTTGATGTCACTAGTAACATGGTATTGTCGTAAAATATGCGCCAACGCTACCTTCATCACCATCATGCCGTATAGTTTACCTGTGAAATAATAAGTGTGTGTTTAATAATCGATGTAATACCTACTATATTATTTTGGATGTACCGACGTAGAATATAGAAAGAAAGAAAGCTAATACATTTATGGGCACAAATCGTGTGTGTTACCCTGGCAAAATGTTGTGTATTTGAGATGTGAGATTTTAACAAATAGTTTTGGCTTTTTCGTGACCTTATCGATTTGGTCGGATTATTAGAGAGTTGCTGACATATTCTTGTTTTTGATATAACTTTCGTTACAGACGTAATTGAAAGCTGAAATTAACAGGAATTAATGTTCATGAATCATTTTAATTTGCTTAAAGTATGTCACGTTTCTTAATGTTTTAGGAATTGCGTATTTCATCGCTAAAGTACGACCAGTCTAAAATTAATCAAATTTGTTTTATCTTCATATCGTGTTAAGTTACAAAATCTAATTTTCCTGACGTTTTGTAAGCGTCTACCATCATGGTTATCTTTTACAGCTGTTTATTTGGTTCTAAGTGTTTTGGTTTACTTGCAAATCCGTTTTTATCTGATTTTTGAAACCATTTAATTCCATTGGTTTACGACGAAATCAAAAAGTAATGTTTAAACTAATTTAAGCAAATTAAGGTCTCTTGTTGGTATTTTTTTCAATCTTCTGCGTTGAGCCGTTTTAGAGATCTGGGGTATCCCAAAATGTTGCCGCCACAAAATCTTAAATAACTCGAGAACCATATCACACACAAATTTTGCTATTTACTAACATTTACTACGCAACAAAAGCTATCTATTCATGTATTTGGTTCCGGGCTAAATGAATTTTTGAAAATCGATTTTGCCAGGATAAAGTTTCAAACGTTACTCCAACAAAATATGTTTTTGCCAAATAACTTTAAAACTATAATTTAAGCAAATTTTGCTATTAGTAAGCAAATTGGTCCTCATGATACTCTAATTATTTGTTAAGGTCTCACATCTCAAATGCACAACATTTTGCCACGGTAACACACACCACAAATCAGCAGCAAAATATTTAAAACCAGTTTGAAGTTAAGACAACATAGAAAAGATTCATTCATAATCAAAATCAAAAGTCATGTATTAGGCCTGAATTCCTGCTACGCTGATGTCGGTCGCGTACGAGTATCCATAGTGTTATACATATCGCCATACTGTGACGCTGATGTTGCTATTTCTACATAATTCTCGCTGACCAACCATGACAATATCCAGCCAGAGGTAATGGAGGACCCATCCCAGGTTGAGAATTTCTCTCAGGACAGTTTACCGAACCAACAATCAAATAATTTTACACATGATAGTCTGCCTGAGAGTGGTAATTTTATTTCGCATAATAATCATGATTGTAATCTTTCGGTTATGTTCTCTGACAATATGGGTAAGGGGCTAGGTAAATTAATTAGTAATAACCTGAATTATTGTACTCAAAACAATTGTATGCCAGGGTCTACCTACAAACAGGTTATGGCATCTGCGACAAAAACCGTTTGTGATCCTAGTACCACCATAACTATATGTGTAGGCAATAGTTCTAAGATTAAAAAGGAAGATATCACTGACTGTGTATCCGAGTTGTTAAAGTTAAAATGTAGTAAAATCATATTGTGTGCTTTTCCCTATTTTGAAAATTTGGGTAATAGGAAAAACAATTATATACATATGTTAAATAACCATATTCATTTTCTAGTAGGTCACTATAGTGACAGACTTATATATCTGGATATCAACACTATTGTTGGTAAACTAAAGTCGACACGGGGTAAGGTGTATCTACCTATTGTATGTAGACACAAAATAGCTCGGCTATTATCTTATAGTATTCACACAGACATAAATAGTATGTCTAAGTTTAGTTATATTATTAACACATCGACAATTAGTAATTCTACTAATGTTCAGGTGACTGGCACGAATGAATATAGCACTAGTGCTATAAATGTTTACACACATTGTACTGGAGAGGATCCATCTGTCACCGTGGAAAATTCTCAATTAGGGTTTATTAGTGATAGGGTCTTGTTGTCAGAGGATGGCACGGGAGTCTCCGGCCTCACTCCATATATTAATTTAAACTAGAAGGTGAGACAACGGAAGGTGCCATTAACAATATTATTGTTAATCCTACCAACAGCAAGGTATCTTCTTGCACTCAACTAGTTAGTAAAAAAGGGCCTCAGCAGAACACCTTAAAATTATTCCACCAAAATATCCAAGGCATTTCTTCCAAATTATTAGAAATTGAATTGTTTTTAGAAAGTAGTAAGTTTGACATTATTTGTTTTACTGAACATTGGCTAAAGGATTACCAAATGCTTATTAATTATGAGAACTATATGGTGGGTAGCTGCTTTAACCGTAAAACTATGCTTCGTGGAGGTTCCCTAATATTAATAAAAAATAGTTTTAAATATAAGCAACGTAATGACATAGTAGGTCTCTCGGTTGAACATTGCGTCGAACTGTCCTGTGTTGAGCTAGATAAGCATGTAGTTGTGTGTGTGTACAGACCCCCAAACTATCAAAACTTTTCCTTATTCGAATCAATAATGGAAGATGTCCTGGCAAAACTTGCAGCCAGTAATAAGTCTACAATTATTTGTGGTGATTTCAATATCAATATTTTAGAAGAGAATCCAAATAGCAGTCGGTTATTAAATCTTTTTAAGTCATTTGATTTGTCCAACACTTTTATAGAACCTACTAGAGTAACATCATCTTCTGCTACTTGTATAGATAATGTTTTCTGCAATTGTGATTATTTAGATAAAGCCATAGTGAATTGTTTGCCGTCTGACCATAGCGGACAAACTGTAACTTTTAGGTGTAAAACTCCAATACAAAATGTTCAGATTAAATTTAGACCTATAACTTCTTGCAAATTAAATAGGTTTAATATTTCCCTACAGAACAAGTTATGTGAAATGAGCCAAGAGGATATTAATATAAATCAATTGTATGACCGTTTCTTTTCATTAGTTCACACGGAATTCAACAAAACTTTTGAAAAGAAGACAAAGAGTATTAGCCCTAAATTTATATTTAGTGATTGGGCAACTAGAGGTATCAGAAAAAGTAGGGAAAGACTATTTGAGCTTTACAGCCTTAAGACTTTTATAAACACAGAAACTTTTAGCAAGTATGTTGCTAAGTATTCAAAGATTTTTAGAAATACTTGCAAGGTTGCTAAAGCCCTGCACATTAGCAACAAGATCAAAACAGCAGAAAATAAAATAAAGACCGTTTGGAAAGTCATAAATAACGAGACTAACAGAAAGAAAATACGTAAAAATAGCTATACATTAGATACAGAATGTGGTCCTAAAAGCTCTAATCAGGAAGTAGCTCAAGAATTTGTAAATTTCTTTACCGATATACCAATAAAAACTACGGAGGCCCTTAATTCCTCACCTGAAATCTCAATTGGCTTATTAAAGGCGAATGTATCTGGCTGCCTGGCTGAATTTAAATTTAAACACATTAACCCTATGACAGTTATTAAAGCTTTCCGGCAAATTAAAATCAAACTGACCGAAGATCTATGGGGAATGTCTATCAAAGTTTGTACATCTATACTTGAGACCATAGCCCCGTACTTAGCTTTAATTTTTAATTCATGTGTAGACCAAGGAGTGTTCCCTGATTTAATGAAATACAGTAAAGTCATACCTCTTTTCAAATCCGGGGACAGTAAAGATGCCAATAATTATAGACCTGTATCCGTGTTACCAGTTTTTAGCAAGGTTTTTGAAAAGGTAATGCTTAATCAAATGCTCTATCATTTTAACACCAACAGAATCTTACATGATCAACAGTATGGTTTCACCAAGGGACGTTGTACAGCTGACGCCGGTGTAACCTTATTAAAGAACGTTTTTGCTGCGTGGGAAGAGTCCCAAGACGCAATAGGAATTTTCTGTGACCTCTCCAAAGCTTTTGACTGCGTAAATCACGACACATTACTTTTGAAACTGGAGCATTACGGACTAGGTAAACTTGCACTTAGCCTGGTAAAATCTTATTTGAGTGATAGAAAACAACATGTTCAAATAAATGGTGTCAATTCACAGGGTTTGAAAGTAAAAATGGGGGTTCCGCAAGGCTCAATATTGGGTCCTTTCCTTTTTCTAGTCTATATAAATGATCTACCCTATTTATTGAAAAACCAACCACAAAATATGGTGCTATTTGCTGATGACACTTCCCTAATTTTTAAGATAAATAGACGGGCCCAAAATCTAGATGAAGTGAATAATGCCCTACTTCAGGTCCAAAATTGGTTCACAGCAAACAATTTGGTATTGAATGAAAAGAAAACTAAATGCATAAGATTTTCATTACCGAATGTTAAAAGTAGTGATTGTGAGATAATATTGAATAAAGAGAAACTCGAATTCGTAGATAAAACTGTTTTCCTGGGGCTTACGCTTGATTCAAGGCTACAATGGGGTTCTCATTTAACATCGCTTGCGGGGCGCTTAAGTTCAGCAGCATATGCCATTAGAAAAATCCGTCAATTCACTGATGTAGATACCGCTAGACTGGTCTATTTTAGTTACTTCCATAGTATAATGTCTTACGGTATTTTGCTATGGGGACGGGCTGCTGATGTTGAGTCTATATTTATTCTGCAGAAAAGAGCCATCAGAGCCATATATAATCTTCGTAGGCGCGATTCTCTAAGGGAACTATTTAAGGATATTGGCATCATGACGGTTCATTGCCAATACATCTACGAAAATATAATGTACGTCAGAAAAAATCTGCATCTTTTTGGTAAAAGAGGTGACAGACACAATTACAGTACTAGAAATAGGGACCAACTAGTTCAGCCAGGCTTTAGACTCGCTAAAGTAGACTCATCTTTCATGGGGTACTGTTTGAGATGCTATAATAAAATTCCACAAAGTATTCTTGAACTGAATGAGACGAAATTTAAAACATGCGTTAAACGCACACTATGTAAACAAGCATATTACAAGTTGAGCGATTATATCGCTGATAAAAATGCTTGGCTTAATGCTGGTCCTGCTCCACATGGACAGGGGCGCAAAAATTGATAGCATTAAATGGTATTGTTGGAGCTGCTGAAGATTGTACAAACTTATCTTTGCATTGTATAGATTCAATGTTAGTATTATATAATCGCATAGCCTATATTGTGTGAGTACTATGTACTAGTAAAGCTATCATTCACTGGAAACCTACGGCAGTTCTTGACTTGAATGTGCCCTGGCGGTTGAGAGTATGTCATGCTCTCTCAAATGTCTCGCTGATGGTGGCGCGTGTGTCGGACCATTTAGTTCCCTTCAAAATGGTTGAGCTGAATGGTGCTGATCCATGCGTCATGTTCGTGAACGGGCGCTGTCAGTTGTGACTGGTCATAGTCTCTTAGTCGCCATGGTTTATTTGAATTATTTTGTTTTTGAGTTGTATTTTATTTTTGTTTTGCTATGGACACTTTTAACGTGCACATCTTGCTACATTGTTCTCACATAATATACCATCTCAACATGAATGATGTAACCAAGATTTTGTAACAATATTTTGATTTAAAAGAGTGTCCATGGAGTTTCTTGCCCGTTCTTCTCCATAGAGATCTACGCTAGGGAATGGGCAACTACAGTACTTTCACAGTTTTTATGTCTTGTGACTGGGACTGTAGCTACTTTAAATGTTCATTTTTGTTTCGACAATTCAAAAGTGCCTGTAACTGGCCTACTTGAAATAAATGCTTTGATTTTGATTTTGATTTTGACGTACGCGACAAACCATGCGCGACCGACGTCAGGGTAGCAGAAATTCAGGCCCTAACATTGGACTGTTAAGGTTGCACTAGTCGACGGCACGAATTAGTTGGCGGGCGTGGCTAAAATGCATGCTATTTGATAATGTTTTATCTAGTTTAATTTATTTAGGATTCATTTATCAGTTTTATTTATTTATTATTTAGTGAAGTAAGTATACGACGATGAGCGCGTAAAATTTCATAAATTGACCTGTGGATGTGGTGTATAGATATTATGGAAAATCTACTGGATGTTTGTTCTCAAAATAAATTACTTGAACTTTTGAATAAATTATTTATTCCTGTACGGTTTCACTTTTTCCATTGTCATCAATATTTATAAAAATCAATGCCACTTTTCGTTGTAATTTTATAAGGCTCACCCATCCAAACCAAATGTTTAGGCTTTGTTCGGACTATTTAGTAGATGGTTTATGTGAAGTTTGCACAAAATCGATCGAGCGGTTCTTCACGCAGACGAAGTTGCGTGGTTCGGCCAGTATAACATAAGTTATTTATTTATGCCCGAAGATGAGTTAAAATTGGTGTTAAAATATGGAAGTTTCAACGATCATAACTTCCAAACCAATATTTTTTTTCCAATTCTGCTTCCATAAAGAGCTAAATATTGACAAGACCAGTTGATAACAGTTTTAGTCTTGAACATTCACCGTCAAACGAGCGGGTAATCACTATACTACGTTTGTATGGAAGAATGTCTAACTAGTTCAACCTTAATCAGAACTTTTTGTACATCCAAATAAACAACTGACAGTCTCCCAAAACCAACTTGAAGCTGACAAATGAGATGGCTGAAATATGGGAAGAAGAAGTGGCAGAGTAACTCCCCAGCAACACATTTTACTTTTAGGTTAGAATAATATTGATATTAAAATATCACAATGTTTTCTACATTCATTTTCAATCATACATTGCACGGACATATGGTTAATTGTTATGTACCTGTTTTGATAATAATTAAACCGTCAGTTTCTAATTTTGAGTTTCACGTCAAAGCTACTATCAGAAAAAACTTTGGATACCCGTAGCTCTACCACTAAAAATGTACTGGTTATATATGAGTACGTTTACCTATGCAGTTTCGCTTGCCTATACCAAAGGAGGCATTAAGGCTCGGGTGATCTGGCAAGGTGGTCGGGTTAAGCCATCGCTCCGGTCTGAACTGTTCCGCGTCCGGACCCCACAGGGGGTGACGGAGAAGACCGTACACCCCTATCAAGCAAGTACCACCAGATTGTAACGTGCATGTCTCTGAAAATATACAACATTGGATGAGTGTCACGTTGAAAAAGATCAAAAGACTAATATTATAAAGATACATACTCAGGTAGATATTGTTATTGAGTTTTCTTCCTATAAGTGGAACAGATGGATACATTCTCATCGACTCTTTGATCACAGCCTCCAAGTACACGAGCTTTGATAGATTTTGTTTAGTTAAATCATCATCTTTATGTTTAAGTACTTCTTGTAACCTGTCATGAATACAAAAATCGTCATTCGTAATTGCCATATTTTAGCCTATCCACATTGGGCTTGAGTAAACTAGATTAACCCACTCTCTCTCACTTGTTACTGTTATCTACTCACTCGCTAAAAATTCGTTCTTGGATATTCCGGTCTGACCCTATCACTAACAAAATGAATGTCAAAGTCGTGGACGTTGTGTCGTAAGCAGCGGCCACTAAAGTATCCAGGTGTTCTCTGATGTCATCGTCTGTGAAGACATCTTGTTCTTCAGCCAAACGCAGCATTTGATCCAACACTGGTTTAAATTTGCCTGAAAAGAAATGTGTTGAATGGTTTTAAGAGGCCTGCGGAGCATGCGTTTTTCATACAAACGTAATACCAAAATATTTTGTAAATCAAACATATTCCTAAGGTAATGTGTATTTATTTCGATTGGATTACAGAATATATAGGTTCCCAAACACATATTTTGAATGGACACTGATTTAAACAAGAGTTCAAGAATTCCTCAATATCTCACCTATATATCAATGTCCTTTCAAAATATTTGTTTGGGAACATAGATATTCTGTAATCCAATCGAAATATATATGTCACCGTAAAATTGTCAAATACGTTATATTACAATGTAACGTGTATCTCTCTAGCGATATTGTAAAGTCTCGAATTATTGTCAACTGAACATACGGAAGTATCTCTTGCCCCCATAAACGGGACTTGGGGCACCCCCCCGTTAGGTTAGTTAGGTTTCTTTAAACCCTGCACTCGAAAATAGGGGCCCCGCGAAGCGGGGCTCCGTCGACTACGCTTTTTAGGGGAATATGAAGTGTTTTAAGGTTAGGTTATATTAATCGATATTTCTCAGGAATGGTACAGTATCTTTTCATGAGAGTGGTACCACTGGGCAAGGAGGACCCCTCCTTCTCTCCACACCGCGTGAGTTGACTACCATCGCATGCATTTCACGAAAAATAATGCGTTTTATTGTAAGCAGTATGTTCATTTGACAAAAATTCGAGACTTTACAATATCGCTAGTGATATTACAATATAACGTATTTGACAATTTTACGGTGACATATACACACTACCTTAAGAATATGTTTGATTTTCATATTATTTTGTTATTACGTTTGTATGAAAAACGCATGCTCCGCCGGCCCCTTAAGCCTTTTTTTCTGAGTGACACTATACTCGTACATTCCGTTAAAATCGTAGCACAAGAAATTGTCATATTGTAAGAGTTATTAACAAATTGACAAGTTTTAAGTGGAATTAACTGTGATTTTCGACTGCGTCAACATTCATCGTATCCAACTCGTCTGGGCAGTGTTCTGAAAGCGGCCCCTTCACTTCCCAAATACGGCAGTGTTACAAAACGAAAGTTGTAATCCAGTATTTTTTGGTAGTTGTTACTGACGGCACTAAAACATGCTTGAAAATGGGTCTGAAAACAAGTGACCCAAAGTGTGGGAAGATAAGAAATCACTTCAATTCTTATTTTCATAGTCTGTTTTGAGATCCTTTGAATGATCATCGCGAACAGAAATGAGGACCATAAGGATGGACAAATCACCTAGAAGATAGAACTTAAAGTTGGATGCGGGAGGCTTATGTCGTAATAGTGAGGTTAAGGGAACCAACAGTGGATGTGTCACAGAACAACGCGGTGTCATAATGCACGGTATAAAGCTGATCAGTTATGGATTGAGAATTATTGAAGAAGGTAAGTAACTGGTGTTGTTCTGTGAACCAGATGTACGAACGAAAGCGGCGTGAATATGTATGAATAAATATGTAAAACTATTTTATTTGTTCACCTGATGTCGTGTCTTCGTACACATAATCTGGCTCTTTGTTTGCCTTTAACTCACGTTTTCTTTTATTTATAACCTGCAATAACGAATATTAGAATGTTAAAAAACACCGTCCAAATTGAGGATATTATTAAGTATCGAGATTTGTTTCTATTTATGTAATCTTTTTTCAAGAACAAGTTAAAACTACACCGATGAATTGAATAAAATGTACTAAAATGACGAAACTTCTATGGCAATACGCGGGCGCGAGCGGTCATTTTTCGGGTAGTGACGTCATAAACAAACAATTGACAACTGATCATATTAGTGCCGAAGATGGTGTTGTCACGGTTTAAAAGGTGTTTTTTGAATTTAGGGAAAATACCAGGCATTTTCAAAATTCATTAATGTTTTATGAATATTTTATGTTTCTTATTCTATTTGGTCATGCCATTGTTATTTCGTTATGCCCCTTCGGATAGCACAGATTATAGACGCTCTACAAAGTCCTATTTTTTCTAAGACTGAATAGCAATAACAACGAACGCATAAGTTAAACTTACTGGATCTATGATGTTCTTCAGCTTCCTCAAAAGTATAGTTTGTTTGCGCTTCATTGCACTCAAGTCGAACAAGTACGGTAAATACAACCACACTCTTTGAAATCTATCACAATATATCTCAAACAAATCTTCAACTGCTTCTGCATAATCTGTATCAATTGTTGTTTGATCTTCAGTATTCAGGCCTAGCGAAGTTCCTGCAAAATATTTTTTTTTTTTATAAACCAAGCAATAATTAGCAAAAAGATGGTGTGGCAATAGTGGAATTCTTTCTTAGCTGACGTCGTCGTTCGCGTACGTCAGTTGTGCATACGAGTATGCATTGTGTTTTAAATATGAAGCACCTTGCGACGCTGATGTCAGCGGCGCGTATGTTGCTAGTGTTTTTCTCGGCGACGCGACGTACGTGACCGATCGTGCGCGACCGACGTCAGCGTGGCAGGAATTCAGGCCTTCTACTTACTAGTAACAATTGACAGTGTATAGTTTACAAAAAACTTTCGTATGTCGAACGGGCCTTTTTCCACTTTCAATGATAATCGAGAGACAAGACTTCGAGCTTGCACGTTCATTTCATTCACGTAGGTGTTCAGCACTTGTTGGCTGAACGACGGATTTAATAGTTTGCGGTGAGATTTCCAAATTGATTCTGGAACAAAAATATTGCATGATGCTTATTTAGTTTCAAATTAATAGAAGTAATGCCAAAAGTCAGCGATAAACATTTTGAACGCGAGTAAAGTTTGTTACTACTTTCTTAGAGGCGAGATTGCTAATCAAGTAATAGAGAGTTATGTAGAACCGTTATTTCAACAACCGTTGCACGTCGCTCTAATTGATCCACCACCAATATCGCGAATCCGACTCGCTCTTGGCCAATTTTTAATAGTTTAGTAGTTTATTTTCTTCTCCCCCTTACCTTCAGCTGTGATAAGTCCATTATTTATATATTCCTTTGCAAAATCATAGATGAACGGTTTACTTAAACATGAATTAGCTACTGTTAAGCTGTCTTCTGGATCGGTCACCACTGAAACATGAATAAAATACATTCAATTATAAATACGATAAGTTTTTTTTTCAACATGGCAATAGGATGATCAACTTTTCCAATGGAATCATGAATGATTGCGACAAACATTGCATTGCATTTGCATTTGGGTTAGTAGATATTGAAGTTTGTACACACACAGCTCTGAAACTGGCGAGCGAGCTGGCGGGCGAAGCGGCAAACTATACTTAAACTAAGCGAAGATTTGCGAAAACCGACGGGCGAGCGAGGGCGAAGTATGAAAAGAGGTAAAACGATGCTCGCCCGGCTCGCTCACTAGCTGGCAGTTAGTCCTGTGTTTTAAGAGCCCTCTTACATTTCGGCGTTATGCTAATTGTACAACTTACTTGTAGAGGCATATAACGAAAAAGTTTTCTATTATTAAGAAAGAATACGATTTTTGTGACATATTTGGTCTTTATCCAATAGAATCTACAAATTAGAGGTCCCACATTAAGTAGTTTTTGCTAAAACATGCATCGGGAGAATGATTATTACTAAAAAAATTAATTGAAAATCGTCTAAAATTTGCTTTTTATAATTAAAGTTGAGAAAATGAACTATTTGTAATAAGTAATTGTCATTTCAAGCAACTAACGAAAAACATACAATTTCAACGAGTTAACCTTGCAATTTCGCGTTTAAACATGGCCACACATTTCTAAGAAATAATTGTTGACTTTGACACTTACCGTAGAGTAAATTAGTGGGGAACCAGAACTTGATAACACCACCTTTCTCTAATGAGTAGTTCTGGAATCTCCGTATAAAATTCCATAGATCTGAAATACAAATATTATTCATGATCATTTTTAGACTACTCAGCTAGACCAATCAGCTTAAACTAAATGGGTCTACGATTAGGAAGGCATCCCTGTCTACATTCCTGCTGTATCATCAGAACGTGTTCACCATCTCTGTGTCAGCTATTCATAGAGACTGAACAAATAAATGTCTGTTGTAGGACGGATTCTACAGCGGACATTCATTTGTTCAGATTTGTTTATTTGTACGACTTAATAATTAAGTTTAGTAAATTGCCCCTAATTCAAAGTTTACTTAATTTCATGAGTTCCTTAAATTGGAGGGAATTTTATGAGTTGTAACTTTGGAATTAGGGACAATTTCCTAGAATTCATTAAGCCGTATCTAGTGAATAGAAAACATAAATAAAATATTTAATTTTATCAGTGGTAAAGTAAGTAATAATTGTAAAGCCTGAAAACATAATTAAAAACAGAGTAAAATGTATAAAAATGTGTATGTGCATGTCAAATAATTAAAAAAAAGGACTCGCGTAGAGTTTAAATTACTGATATTATAATGTAAGTTAAATATAATGTTGGAGCACGATCGTAGTTCATAAGAATTCAAACAGCAAACAATATAGGCATGACGACAAATCTATTTAGTCCTTCAGTTACATTATTGAAAAATAATGGACACGTATTTTTTGTTTTTGTAAATCAATGAATATTGACAAAGATAAAACGCATCAAAACTCGGGAATGGGGGCCCGTGACGTCAGAACTAGCTAAAATTATACCTAGGCGTGACGTATTGGGAATTTTAAAATCGTCGTATCTTCGTCAATGTTGATTTACGTAACAAAAGAAATCATACGGGTCAAATATTTTTTAATCATCTAACTGACGGACTAATTCGATTTTATTTTGTCGTCTACCCTAGTATATAAATTTTAATAAGAGCGAAAACCATCACGTCTGCGGTAGATAACCCATTAAAAAAAAAGAAATAGAAAACAGATTGCTAAAATAGCATAATTAGGCCCTAGAACCAAAACAGAAGAAGTGCCACAAGGCAGTGTACTAGGTCTGTACATATTGTAAATAAAACACGTGAATGGGGCGGTGCTGCATTGGAAAGTGCACTCAGGGTGATGAGACTGTCGGCAAATATCACCAAGTCACTTCAAAAGTAATGCTTCGCAAATGGTTGCCTAAGGACTATGTAATACCTAACTTGGTTTAAAATGTGTGTCCATGGAGTTTCTTGACCGTATTTCTCAATTTATAATGATCTACTGAATAATGATAAACATCATACTTTTATGGCAGTGTAGTTTTTGTCAGAATGAACGCAATAATAGGTATTTAGGATTGTACAGGTTACATCCGGAGTTATTTACAATACGGACTAGTAGAAACTAGAACAAATTTCTATTAATTTTCTATTATTGGAATCAAATATGACAAGCTTACAACTAACGACCCATTAATATTAATGATTATAATAATACGTGGTGGGGTTATTCCAGTTCTAAACGTCCCTTTATGCTTAGTTTTGTTCTGTCTCCAGCTGATATGCAGGGAAGTGGAAATTATGATTTTTCTACTCCTTTATTTCCTTTTTTTTTTAACCGACTTCCAAAAAGGAGGAGGTTCTCTATTCGACTGTATGTATTTTGTTTTTTTTTTTTTTTATGTATGTTCACCGATTACTCGAAGACGCCTAACCCGATTTGAAAAATTCTTTTTTTGTTTGAAAGGGTATACTTTTAAGTTGGTCCCTTAATCGCCAAGTCGGGATCTGATGATGGAATCTTGGCGAAATCGAGGGAACTCTTCAAATTTTATAGGATAACGTACAGCAATTTTGGTATTTTCTACAACAAGTGAAGCATTTGCGTTTGATAAGAACCATTCTACCATCAGATCTGATGATGAAGCCAAGAGTCACGGAACTCCATAATGAGACAATGTATCCTAGTCGTGTTTGGGCTTGTTGTAATTGTAACGGTATGCACTTTCCATGTGAACCACTAAAAAGTGAAAAATAAAAACTTTTTTGCAAAAAATAAAACCGACTTCAAAAAGAAAAAGTGAAAAATAACTTTAGCTTCTGAAGTCGGTGACAAAAAAATTAAATCAATCATACAAACGTCACCGACTTCAGAAGCTAAAGTTATTTTTCACTTTTTCTTTTTGAAGTCGGTTTTATTTTTTGCAAAAAAGTTTTTTCTGTTTAATTTCGTTGCGGGATCCAAGACAGTTGGATTGTTTCTCTGGGAATTCGTGGAGCTTCATTGTCTCGGTGCTTTTTTGGTGGTCACCACTGTTGATTATGGCTCTCAGGAGTTCCGGTGGTTTAGGAATAGTGTGGGGGGGGGTTTTTTAATCAAGTTACAAGAGGAACAATTTCACTCACGTTTTCGATCTCCAAATACCTGGAGTGAATGTCCGATGATTGGAAGTGTTCCAGGTAATTCAGGGGGCGCGTCGGGATTTTGTCTCAACCACGGCCACGCAGCATACACTGCGCAAAATAATATCACTGAAACTACTAGTAACATTTCGCGATTCTAGTGTCGATCTGCGTGACTGCTCTCCGCTACTATTCTATTTATGCCCTTTTGCACGCCCTTTTGCACAAGGACATCCTCACTAAGAAAAAATAATGATGTTTTTCAATTATGTATTCAGATGGTTTCAGGGTTCCATTCCCAAAGCGTGCCAACGGGACAAAGGGTGGTTACGATCAGCGGGCTGACGGCCCGTATATTCTTCGATCTTTTTAATTGTAATAGGTAAACAATTGATTTTTTGGCAGAGTGCATATAATTATGACAGGTTTATTAAAACATAAAAAGCCAATAAAAACACTTTTCTGGTTTAAGGACCCAAATAATACAAGAATCTATATGTCACCGTAAAATTGTCAAATACGTTATATTGTAATATCTCTAGCGATATTGTAAAATCTCGAAATATTGTCAAATGAACATACTGCTTACAACAAAACGCATTATTTTTCGTGAAATGCATGCGATGGTAGTCAACTCACGCGGTGTGGAGGGAAGGAGGGGTCCCCCTTGCCCAGTGGTACAACTCTCATGAAAAGATATTGTACCATTCCTGAGAAATACCGATTATTATAACCTAATCTTAAAACACTTTATATTCCCCTAAAAAGCGTAGTCGACGGAGCCCCGCTTCGCGGGGCCCCTATTTCCGGGTGCAGGGTTTAAAGGAACCTAACTAACCTAACGGGGGGGTGCCCCAAGTCCCGATTATGGGGGCAGAGATACTTCCGTATGTTCAGTTGACAATAATTCGAGACTTTGCAGTAGTACTCTAATTGAAAAAAGAGTGGAATCGGGTTTTAGGTTTTTTCAAAATTCAACCCCTAAGAGGGGGAAATGGGGTGACAAAGTCCAAAATCAATGCACAGCCCAAACCGCTGAGTCAACAGATTCCAAAATTGGCAAGCAGGTTCCTTATGTGGTCTAGGGGTGCACTAAGAAAGAACTTTTTAAAATTCATTCTTTAAGGGGGAGAAACGGGGCTCCAAAGTTTGTATGGGGAAACAAGATTAGTTAGACTATTTCATTCAAAACTTCACAAGAGTACTCCTATTGAGAAATGAGAAGAAACGTGCTTCAGGTTATTTCAGAATTCAACCCCTTAGAGGGGGAAATGGGTCGACCGTCTAAAAATCAATGCACACCCCAAACCGCTGGGTCTACAGATTCCAAAATTGGCAAGTAGGTTCCTTATTTGGTCTTGGGGTGCACTAAGAAAGGATTTTTCTAAATTCACCATCTAAAGGGGTGAAACGGGGCTCGAAAGTTTGTATGGGGAAACCAGATTTGTTAGACTATTTCATTCGAAACTTCACAGGAGTACTCCTATTGATAAATGAGGAGAAAAGGGTTGCGTTTTTTTCAAAATTCAATCCCTAAGAGGGGGAACTGGGGTAACCAAGTCTAAAAATCAATGCACAGTACAAACCGCTGGGTCTACAGATTCCAAAATTGGCAAATAGGTTTCCTATGTACTCTTGGGGTGCAGTTAGAAATAATTTACAAAATTCGTGCTCCAAAGGGGTGAAACGGGGCTCCAAACTTTGAATGGGGAAACAAGATTAGTTAGTCTATTTTATTTGAAACTTAACAGGAGTACTCCTATCGAATGAACATTAGTTTCAATTTTGTTCAGAATTCAACCCCTAATATGGAGAAATGGCGTGACAAAGTCTGAAAATCAACATGGGTGTTGTTTGTATTGTGTATCGGGTTGGGTGTATTACAAAAACAATGATTTTAAGATTTAATGTGGCGGACCTGAAATTCCATCATCCCCATTTGGGTTGCGATGGGGTTGGAATGAAAATTAAAAATCATTATGGGTGTCGCTTCCGAAATTATCAGGGGTGCTGATTACGAATATGGTATTTATTATGACATCCAGAAAATGGCGGATTCGACTTCTGTACAGGATTATTGGGGTATCAGGACAAATGCGCGACTTAATGGCAACTAAGGTTTACTCTTGGTTAGGTTAACTCTACATCATCATAGGTGAATAAATAAATAAATCACCATCATCATCATCTTTAAAAATAAAAAATAAACAAAAAATTGTGTATATTCGATAGGCCAGAAAACAAGTCGTAGGCTACTTTTATACCCCTAGGTGACAAAGGTGGTTCACGCGGACGAAATCGCGGGCAACAGCTAGTATTTAATATTTTATCTGCGTTTTTCAGTCGATCTTAAAATATGCAGTGTTAAATATTACACGGTGGTGGAGCCCGGATCTTGTTACCGATGCTGGTGGGCTACTATTTTTTATGTTTTTAAATGTTTTTAATTTTATTAAAAAAAAAGTACTTAAAATATAATTCACTAGCTGCTGCCCGCGACGTCGTCGGCGTAAAGGCTCTACAGCATCTAAAATACCACAGCTCCTCCCTCGTAGGTGATAGCGTGATAATATGTAGCCTATATGTTGACCCGACCTCTTAAACGATTTAAAACATAACACAAATTCTCAACATTTTCGCAATGAAGATGAACCACACTCCGCAGATAATTAGTACCTACATTACTGCAGCGGCTAGCAACAGAGGAATTGCACATACTTTTCAACCGACTTCTAAAAAATAAAACCGACTTCAAAAAGAAAAAGTGAAAAATAACTTTAGCTTCTGAAGTCGGTGACGTTTGTATGATTGATTTAATTTTTTTGTCACCGACTTCAGAAGCTAAAGTTATTTTTCACTTTTTCTTTTTGAAGTCGGTTTTATTTTTTGCAAAAAAGTTTTTATTTTTCACTTTTTAGTGGTTCACATGGAAAGTGCATACCGTTATAATTACAACAAGCCCAAACACGACTAGGATACATTGTCTCATTATGGAGTTCCGTGACTCTTGGCTTCATCATCAGATCTGATGGTAGAATGGTTCTTATCAAACGCAAATGCTTCACTTGTTGTAGAAAATACCAAAATTGCTGTACGTTATCCTATAAAATTTGAAGAGTTCCCTCGATTTCGCCAAGATTCCATCATCAAATCCCGACTTGGTGACTATCGGACCAACTTGGAAGTATACCCTTTCAAACAAAAAAAGAATTTTTCAAATCGGTTTAGGCGTCTTCGAGTAATCGGTGAACATACATAAAAAAAAAAAAAAAAAAAAAATACATGCAGTCGAATAGAGAACCTCCTCCTTTTTGGAAGTCGGTTAAAAAGAGAGGTTCTCAATTCGTCTGTATTTTTTTTTTTTTTTGTGTAACTTTCGACTGGGTGAACCGATTTTGATGATTCTTTTTTTATTTGAAAGCTGGTGCTTCCCGTTGGGTCCCATTTTAATTTGTTGAAGATCTGATGCTGATCTTCGGAGATATACAATGGAACTCTTCAAAAATAGACGGCAAATCTGCAGTGATTGCTGCATCCGCTTGTAGGTTCATTGTTTATACAACATCATGACGTAACATCACGCCTGTATGCTCTGAGGGGGTACGCAGATGTGTACAACATACCCAGATTTCGACAATGTTTATTACGTCAGAACTTTTGACTAGGTGAACCTATTTTGATGATTCTTCTTTTATTTGAAAGCTGGTGCTTTCCGTGTGGTTCCATGTCAATTTGGTTAAGATCTTACGCTGATCTTCGGAGATATAAATGGAACTCTTCAAAAAACACGGCAAAGCTGCAGTAATTGCTGTAATCGCTTGGTTGTTTATTGTTTATGCAACATCATGACGTAACATCACACCTGTATGCTCTGAGGGAGTACGCAGTAGTATACAATACACCCAGATTTCGACAGCTCGACGTGTAAAGTTCCATTCAATGGGATCCCGGAGAAATAGAGGTAACTCCTTAACTTTATAGGCACACCAGAAGCGGTTTGGGTAGTTTTAGGCAGAGTACAATCTTGGAGTGATCCCATTTCGATTTGATAAAGATCCGGTGACTTCGGAAGATAGGCAACTGAACTCCTTAATAAAATATGATAGCAAATGTACTGGGATCGCTGAAGACTCACGTCTGTCTATTGTTTACACCAGTTCATAACAAAAAATCACGAAAGGGTAAGCACCTGTGAACCACTAAAAAGTGAAAAATAAAAGCTTTTTTGCAAAAAATATTACCGACTTCACACAAAAAAGTGAAAAATAACTTTAGCTTCAGAAGTCGGTGACAAAAAAACTAAATCAATCAAACAAAGGTCACCGACTTCTGAAGCTAAAGTTATTTTTCACTTTTTTGCGTGAAGTCGGTTATATTTTTTGCAAAAAAGTTTTTTCAAAATCAACGATGCACACAAACAACAAAAATTTTCTCGTGTTGAAGAGTTCATTTGTTTTTTTTTTCAATAAACAACTTTCTTTTTGCAAGCCAATTCGAAATTTAAATAAACCGTTGAAAAGTTACTCTTTTGTTTCTATGTTTCAGAGTAAAAGATCGTTCCATTTTTAAATGACTTTTTACTCCCTAGGGAATAAATGGTCACTTTAATCCCGCTTCGTAGGGCTATATTGGCTTGCTTTTAGAGCATGAGAAGTGAAAAATAATATATTTATTCAAAATTAGAATTGGCACAGGATACATACATACATAACATCACGGCTGTTATGCCTGAAGGATTAGGGAGCGGTGTATCTAATAGTACACCCACGTGTCGCCAGTTATATGTAAGTCCTATGTAATAAGGGGCGAACCCAACAGGCTTGTTTCCACCATCAATAAATTGCAAATCTATTTAGTCCGTCAGTTAGAGTATTAGAAAATAATGGACATGTATTTTTTGTTTTTGTAAATCAACGAATATTGACAAAGATAAAACGCATCAAAACTCGGGAGTGGGCGCTCGTGACGTCAGTACTCACTAAGAATCATACCGAACAGTGACGCATTGGGAATAAGAATAAGAATAAGAATAAGAAATTTTATTAGCTCAAACATGTGTTTACATACAGAATTAAAATAAAATAATACATGCATGCAAGATCTTAAATATGAGTGGCTCACGACATGTCTGCCATTTCTCATGGCGTGCAAATATTTTCGGTACAAAAGCGTCGTATCTTCGTCAATTTTGCTTTATGTGACAAAAGAAAAAATACGGGTCAAATATTTTTTGATAATCTAAGTGAAGGACTAATTAAATTTTTTCAGTTAACAAGCCTATTGGCAGAAATAAATGCAATTTAAATCTTAGAAATTATGTAGGTATACCAAACAAAGTTCGATGCCTGTCGTAGGTTAAACCTGTATCACAGGTGGCATTATTGCGGGACTGTTCCGGGGTTGCGGGACTGTTCGAAAGAGATACCGTGGCCGGAACATAAAGGAAGGAACATGGATGGGTTTTAGTCAGTAAAAGTCTGACACTCCCTCCCGCTCCGCCCAGAGTGGGAGAAGTTGATGATTTCCCATCCAAAAAAAATTAAATAACGGTGGCATTATTCGCCGGCAGATTTTGGGTATAAACGGATCTCTTCTTTTCATCCAATATTATTATACAGGGTGTCAACAATCTCATCACGAATCCGTCAACAAAGCATTATGTACATCAAACTTAGTAACTTATGTAAAAATTATATGTATACCTGGGATACGACGGCGAGTCCGACTCGGCTGGGCAGCGTTCGGGAAGCTGCGCGGTATCTTCTCGTCCAACTTACCGCAGTGTCTCAAGACGAAAGTTATGACCAGTGCGTGTTGCCAGTGATTACATACGGGACTGAAACGTGGTCGCTCACAATGGGCCTCATCAATGGAGAGGGCTATGCTCGGAGTTTCCTTGCGTGATCGAATCAGAAATGAAGACATCCGCAAGAGAACCAAGGTCACCGACGTAGCCCGAAGAATTGCTAAACTTAAGTGGCAGTGGGCAGGGCACATTGCTCGCAGAACGGATGGCCGTTGGGGCCGAAAAGTTCTGGAGTGGCAACCGCAAACCGGAAGACGATGCGTTGGAAGACCTCCCACTAGGTAGACCGATGACCTGGTGAAGGTTGCGGGAATCCGGTGGATGCGAGTCGCAAGGGACCGGTCAATGTGGCGACACTTGGGGGAGGCCTATGTCCAGCAGTGGACGTCTTTCGGCTGAGATGATGATGATGATGATGATGATGACGGCGAGGCAGAGGGTTGCCCTGCCCCCCTTGGTTTATAGGGTTGTCTTCCATTTTGTTTATTTGATTAATAGTTTACTTTGTCGTGTCCGTTTGGCTTGGTATGGACATGTAATGAGGAGGCATGAAACGCATGTGACTAAAAGAGTGATGGAGATGAATGTTGACGGATAGAGAGGGAGAAGAAGGCCAAAGAAAAGATGGATGGATTGTGTGAAGACTGATATGAAAGAGAAAGGAACGAATGATGCCGTGACGTCTAACAGGGGAGAATGGAAGAAGAAAACGTGTTGCGCCAACCCCAAAAACGTGCTGCGCCAACCCCAAATAAAATGGGAAAAGGGCAGGAAGATGATGATGATGATGAGTTTACTATTTCGTGTCCATTATTTACCAAAACTGCACACTAAGCAAGATTACTTTACGCATTACGATATTAATACACTAAAGGAGGTCACTATTATTACAAGTTACATTACCTATGTTAAAAATAATAAAAAAACCCACACACACACTACATTATTCTACTAGTCGAGCCCTTTCATTTGATACCCATATTGAGGGAGTTATGAAAAAAAATGTAATTCACCATTTTGTGGTGGCGGCCATCTTGGATTTAAAATTTATTGTAGCGTATAGTATTTTACTAGTCAAGCCTTTTTATTTTATACACATATTGAGGGAGTTGTTGAATACATATGTAATCCGCCATTTTGTGGCTGCGGGCATCTTAAACTGATTTTTATTGAAAATAGCTAAGAACACTCCGATGCTACAGACAGACACACACACAGACTCGCCAAACTTATTACACCCCGTCGATTTTACGTCGGGGGTTAAAAATATAACATATTAATTAACGAGCCTGATCAATTAAAATCTAAGTGACTGCTCCCCTGCGTTACGGGTAGGAAAAGGAAATTAAACACTGAAATAACATGAGGCCGAAGGCTCTATAAAATAATAATAAATGGATATAAG
The DNA here is from genome assembly GCA_950022955.1 of Xestia ashworthii. NCBI lineage: Eukaryota > Metazoa > Arthropoda > Insecta > Lepidoptera > Noctuidae > Xestia > Xestia ashworthii. Next base: position 9,718,185 of record OX465570.1, on the reverse strand, counting down.
ATAAAAAAAAAAAAAAAATGGGAGTTTTGGCCAGTAGAGTCAAATTTTCAATGATATACCATCGTCATCGAAAATCAGTCCTAAACTGATACCGCTTTCACCGCGTGGAGGTACTCCCAGTTTATGTTATTTTATAATTATGCAGTGAAATTAGTGATAGCTTTGTAATAATTTTCACATCAGATGTTTCTGATCTTCGATTTTTTAAAAGTCAACAGGAAATGCCCATCAGACCGATCAACTTTTGCTAAGATGTCATTCCTGTGTTATGGTGCAGCTGGGCTCTTGGAGTTCCACAACAGGTGTTCCAGATCTTCGATTTTTATAAGTAAACAGAGAGTGCTCATCAGATTGAACAACTTTTGCTAAGACGTCATTCCTATAATATGTGTTATGGTGTAGCTGGGCTCTTGGAGTTCCACATCAGGTATTCCAGATCTTCAAATTTATTATCTCAGCAGAAAATGCTCATCACGTGGAACAGTTTTTGCTATGGTGTCATATTTGTATCTCTTATAGTTTAGCTGGTCTGTTACGGTTTTGCATCAGGTGTTCAAGTTTCCAAGATAAATTATAGCCTATATGTTGCCCAGACTTAATATCTATACAACAACAAAAAAATCATTCAAATCCGTCCAGTAGGTCCGAAGATTAGCGTGTACAAACTAACAGACAAACAGAGTTTTTTTTTTTGGATTCGTGTTCTATTACTGTTTCTAAACCCCCCTCAATTATTATTTTTTAAATATATTCAATGAACAGACACAGTTTTTTACTCTTTTATTATGTGTAATAAAATAACATAAAATAACATAGATAATATAGATATATAGATTAAGGTTATGTACCTAGTTCCTACAGTATTAAGTGTAGTGGTTATGTAATTATATACCTACTCGATACAGCGTTGCGTATTATGATCTTGAAGGTAAGGTTAATTAAACTTTATTAATTACAGAATAGTGTCATTAATTGCAGTAGGGGCACCCACAAACAACTTAGTTGTGTAAGGTTCTAAGACCATGTTTGATTGTTTAGAGATCATTGGAACAACACTAAACTGTGCGATTGAATTTAAATGTTTGTATAATTATTGCTTATTAGCGCCCCTCCAGTTCACTGGTTCTTAACCTATGGTCCCAGGACCACGTCAAGAACTTAGGCCTGAATTCTTGTCGCGCTGATGGTCGGTCACGCACGGTCGGCCGCGTACGAGTATACATGGTGTTCTATAAAATATAGCACCATACTGCGATGCTGACGTCAACGGCGTCCGACAGCCGTATTTTGTTCTCGCTGACGTCACGACTGACCGTACGCGACCGACTTTCAGCGTGACAAGAAGTCAGGCCTAAAAAAATGCACCTTCCTGTAAAATTGTTCTAAGGCTTTTCTGCTAAACCACTGCGAGGATCGACCGGAGGACAGGTGGAGCACCTCGCTTGGGCGGAGCCGTGTCCTCGTAGCGGCGATCGACGGCGGCGACCCCTCGGGTCGAAGGAGGTGACGGAACGTGAGAGGGAGAGAACCTTACGTCCCAGCCGCCGCGAGTGGCGCGGACCTGTGGACGGTGAGTAATGTGCTAGCTCGCTGTCCGTCCGTCTTATGACGACCCAACCGACCGTGTCGACGGCGCGTACGTGTTCCACGGCAACCCGAATGGCGCAGCGGTAGTCAGGCTGTCTTACGTTCTTAGGGTCTCAGGTCTGAATCCCGGTAGGAGCAAATGTTTGGTGTGATGCGCATGGGCATTTGTTTCCGGGTCATAGGTACATGTATGTGTAATAAGTATATATTTACAAACAAAAATTATCTATGTAGTATGTCAACTATCTGGTGTCCATGACACAAGCCTAATTGCTTAGTGTGGCACTAGATGGCGCTGTGTATAATGTCCAGCGACATTTATTTTACTTATTTAATTCTAAAGGGTGCAGGGTGCCTCTTAACGATGCCGAAAGGCACTTGTTTTTCCCGTCAATGAGATCATGTTTTTGTTAAGGATCATACCTGAGAAACTTCTAGTTACGGAGGTAATGGGGGTCACCGTTCCAACTTTTTGACAAGTTTTTTTTAATAAAAGTTTTTATTGGAAGATTTCTACCTTAAACACCTCCACGACCCCCGTACTATTCAATCCATTCATAAACACAATCTTTTGAGATCCAACCCATAAACACAATCTTTTGATACATTGAGTTCTACCGCAAAACATGATTTTTCACCCTAAAAACCTCCGTACTATTCAATCCACCCGTCAGCACAATAATATTATTATAAGTGCGTAACATTGAGTTCTACCACAAAACATGATTTATAACCTCAAAAAAAGTCGTTTCCCAGCAAATTTTTTTGCGTAAACTTACTTAGTTTGATGTACAGAATGCTTGGTTGACGGCTTTGTGATGAGATTGTTTAATCTATAAGAGATATCGGGAAACTTTCGCATTGTGGGAGCACTACAGAAAATAATACAGCAATCTAGTACAAAGAGTACTACTGCGTTATCTATGCCACAAATAAAGAACTAACATCAAATTCCTAAATTGCGATAAGTTTTCCGTGACTTTAGATCATAATATAGAGAAACCCGAGAGGACGTTAATTCTCCCTTTTCTATTGGGAATGAAAAACTTTACACCGGTTTCTATAAGACACCTATACTCTACAGGGTGTAAACGACCTTATGACGAAGCGATCAACCAAGCATTCTGTACATCAAACTAAGTAACAAGTAAGTAAATAAAACTAAGTTATCAAAAAATTTTGCAAAATGCAAAAATTATTGCTGGGAAACGACTTTTTTTTGGGGTGAAAAACCATGTTTTGTGGTAGAACTCAATGTAACGCACTCAAAACATAGTGCTTATAGATGAATTGAATAGTACGGGGATCGTGGAGATGTTTAACTGTTGTGGAGGTGTTTAAGTGTATTCCTGCTAACAATTTTTAATTTTTAGTTTTATTCATTTTTAATTTATTTTATTTTAAGTGGAACTTTAATTAGTATAATGATAATGTAAATTTATTTTATTTAAATTCGATTTATTTAAATTTTTTACTTATTTCCATTTTAATTTTATATTTTTCACTCATTGTAATGTAATGTAATTTTTGTTATTCCGTTGCTGTTGTTATTCTGAAATTTGTATTTTTTTTTTAATTATGATGTCTGTGTATGGGCGTCATGCCTGAAATAAATGAATTTTATTTTATTTTTTATTTATTTAAAGTAAAAATATTTCTATAAAAACCTGTATTAAACAAAAAATACTTGTCAGAACGTTGGAACTTTGACCCCCAATATCTCCATTACTACAAGGTTCCCAGATACGGTGCTTTTCAGTTTCGTTGAGAGGTTATTTACACCGTTTAAATCATACCTAAATTCTGGTAATCTGCCTCAAAGGAGTTTTGTCATATTTTTAAATTGAATTTGACTAATACCTGAACAACTTCTGCAATTCGGTTTTCTTTTCATTCTTTTTCCGAATCGAAATCTAGGACCAAGCAAGCGCTTTTGATTAAGGGGCAAAAAACAATTATCAATCGTTTCGCATTTTATTCCACTAAGGTCCATGTTCACCGAAAAGATAACAGTCTGATTATCTAAAAACAGCTGTCACTGTGACATTGTCCCATACAAAAATGTGTTTTAAACTGCTGTTTTAGATTTAGATAATCACAGCGTCATCTTTTTGGTGAACATCGATCTAAGTGGACCGATGACCTGGTGAAGCTTCGCTGAATGCGAGTTGCACGAGACCGGTCAATGTGGCGACACTTTCGGCTGATGTTGATGATGATTTTATTTTTATCCACATCAACGGAACCAGCTTCTCGAATCAGCATCTAACTAAGTATTTATGGCTTTGAAGTAACAATTAACTCAATTATGTGCATTGGGTCTTAGGTCTAGGATCATTTATGAATAGGACACTTTAAATAATAACACACTTTATAAAACACAAGGTATAGTGTTCACTTGTTATGTGATAAGGAAACCTTATATTACCTACTAGCTACTAAATTAAAATTCCAAAGAATTTGCGTGTCTACTTTGCGACTAATAGTACCTATCTGACTTAAGTATCTGCTACTTTATGTAAGTATGTATTACTTCATTGTATTTATTATGTTGTTTCGTTATTTAAAGTTATAATAGTCGGCTATAAAGATGTTAATCTGAAAAAGCGCAAAGACGAAAAATGGAGGGGGACGCACGGGGCGAGGGGTCACCTCATCGTAAATACAGTCGCGAGTACAAGTAAAAACTAAATAACTTTTAGAAATATTTTTCATTGCATTATCATTTTACGAACGTAGTATTTTGTAAACCACATTTCTTAGACATGCGCGTTACTTTAGGTTTTTCATCACCACTGCTCTTAAAACGATGAAATCAAACTACGTGGGGAAACCGGCATGGCCAAGAAACCCAAATCCGAAGACATGTAACATGTACCAACCTACACTGGACCCGCGTGGTGGTACAGCCGATAGTTTGATTGATCTTGCTTGTTCATGGTATAAACAAACCTTTAGTAAAGCCGTCAACCAAGCATTTACATTCAGGAGCTCTACGCAAAAAAAATTGCAGGGAAACATTATTTTGTGGCGAAAAATCACTTTTAACAGTAGAACTCAATGTACTCAAATCACTGGGCTGATGGCTGTATCAAAGAGGAGGGTCATGGAGGATTTCAAAGTAAAGTCATAAGATTAAAAACGGTCTGGAACAAATCAAAATGATCGCAAAGACGGGGAGAACGAGTGCCTTTCGGCTTCGTGTAAACGTATTGTTGCTCGTGACTGTACTACTTAGCGGCAACGTGGTTTTTTGTACTAAAAAATATTTGCTGACTATAATAGTGTGAGATTTTATTTACTGAAAATCACTCATATTAAAGTTGCGTTACGATCAATACACTTTTTGCAAGACTTACTGAAAATAAACTATATTTTTTCTAGGATTCTGGAATATGTCTTTGTTTGTTGTCGGTTTTGTTTGGACTTTAGTTATCGGTACTTGGGCATGGATGACGGTGAATTACGTGCTATCTCAGAGGGAAGAACATTCTAAGTCACAGAAGAATTCGGTTTGTTTCTGAAGGCGGGTTGGAAAAAATGGTTTAGGGTAAGCCCGTTTTTTTTATTTTGTTGTGGTGGTATTGGTGGATGATGCCCTGGGTGGTGGTGAAGGTAGAGATTCCTCATACGAAAATATTTTAAATATAGTTTGGCCTCCTTGCGTGATCAAAAATGGCCGAAAACTTCTTGGCTACCGCGAACCGAAAGACGTTGTGTTGGAAGGCCTCCCAATAGGTGGACCGATGACCTGGTGAAGGTTACGGGGAATCGCTGGATGCGAGTCGCACGGGAAAAGTCAATGTGACGACACTCGGAGGAGGCCTATGTCTAGCAGTGCCTCGAGAGGCACCACGGCGTCCTCTCCTTCCGCCTGACGCAGCTGACCGGACACGGCTGTTTCGGGAGGTTCCTGCATCAAATCGGGCGGAAGGAAACGCCCGGGTGATTCCAGTGTGGACAGGTCGTATCGACGGCGCGTTCGTGTTCCACGCACACCTCAAAGAGATGTCAGCATAAGGAAGGGGTCCGCAAGACGAGGATCGACCGGAGGACACGGTGGAGCACACGGTGGAAGTCTGCCCTGCGTGGGTGGAGCACCGCCGTGTCCTCGTAGCGGCGATCGGCGGCGGCGACCTCTCGCGTCCGGCCCTGGTTCAATCCATGGTCCGGAGCGAGACGGAATGGGAATTCGTCACCTCCTTCTCCGAAGCAGTCATGCTAGCGAAGGAGGTGGTGGAACGAGAGAGGGAGAGAGCCTCCCTTCCCGGCCGCCGCGGGAGACGTACCGGGCGTCGGGGGCCACGTGGTGGCTACCGGCCACCGTAGATGCGGGCCTGTGGACGGTTAGCTATGGGCTAGCTAGCCGTCCGTCCGTCTAATGACGACAGGCCGTGTCGACGGCGCGTTCGTCAGTTCGTCAGTAGTCAGTAAAAGTCTGACACTCCCTCCCGCTCCGCCCAGAGTAGGAGAAGTCATTTGATGATTTCCCAAACTAAAAAAAAAAAAAAAGGGGTCCGCAAGAGCCGAAGCCTGCTGGGGCTGCTGGACTGTTCGAAAGAATTACCGTGACCCCGGAAAATAAAGGGCGAGGGAGGAACATGGATGGGTTTTAGTTAGTAAAAGTCTGACACTCCCTCTCGCTCCGCCCAGAGCAGGAGAAGTCACTTGATGATCTCCCAACCGGAAAAAAAAAGTTTGAAGAACGATCAAATATAATTATAAGGTAGGTATTGCCCAGCCTTATGTTGTTGTTTTGTTGAGTAGGATACGTACATCGTGACATGAAAGTTGAAATAGCTGCTATATTCTGTCGTGCCTTTCGGCTCGTACACATTAACACGATATGACGTCGTCGCATCGTGCTACAACGCTGCATCATTTCACAAGTAGCAATAAATCTGCAGTCTTTGCAGAAAATAGGTCGTATTTCCCAGTTCTAAAGCACATTACAAAGATAGGCAGTAGGTTGACTTCAAACGTATATTCCCAAGATACGAACTAAACAAGTTCATTTAATTGCCGGGATATACGATTCTCAGGCATTTTCGGCGTCAAATGTTTTTGGGATAGCCGGACTAGAGTTGACAATATTATAGCTACATAGCACTGTAGCATAATCATCCCGAAAATGTTCCTACTACTGGGACAGAGGCCTCCTCTCTATGCAAGGGAATGGGCTACAATCCACCACGCGGGCCTAGTGCGAGTAGGTAGATGTCGCATGTCTTCGAATTTTTGGTTCAATGACATTCTAGAGTTTTCTCACGATGTTTTCTTTCACCCGTTTTGAGAGCAGGGGGGGCAATTAAGGCGAATAGATGAGCTAAATTAGCAACTCTATTTATGGTGGTTCAAACTTCGTTTAAAATGCTGTTAGAATAAAGTTCAAATCAGCTTGCACTACAAAGTGGTTGTTACGTCAGTCACTGCGGGCCAAATAGTGCGAAATTAGTGGTTTCGATCGATTAAAAACAATGTATTGATTGGAATAAAAAACTAAAACACTATAATGCTAATATATTGCTTGTTGAATTATTTGCCAAAAAATCAGGATGATCGCATGTATTTCAGTATGTTTTTTTTGGTTTAAAGAAATTTTTAGAGATAAGTTCGTGATTTTATTCTATCGGGGTAAATTAATTGTAGAATGTTTTCAAAACACCATCACGCTAGCATGTATCCTGAAAAATATATATATATATGTATATATAATTATATATATACATATATTTTTCTGGTTTTGTTTATTGCAGTGAATCATATACTTTTAGGCATTATAAAACTCGCGTTCAGCTCATGTAATCGCCTTAAATTAATTACACAAAGTAATGTGCCCACGCAACCCAAGAAGGCGCATTACTTTGTGTTATTTGGCCGCCAATACTGGGCTACCGCTGCTCTTGTGTTCGCTCCACGGCGCTGCCCTGTACATATTGCATTAAAATATTGCCCGTTTATATGCACCTTTACATAATTAAATGTTCTGACTCTAGTTGCGCCCTACTAACGACATGGTTGCGTGAAGATAATCACTAGTGCTTCATGTTTTATTACTTTATTGATTGTCAAATGACACCGAAGCATATCAAAGCCACGCTCAGCCAGATAAATGTGCTGACCTTTACGTAAAAGAAATTGCGAAACTTGGCTAAATGTGTACAAGTTAATTCATCATCATCAGATCAGCTCGGTATCACCCACTGCTGGGTATAGGCTCCCCCGGTTTTCTGCCACACACCCGGTTCTGTGCATCCCTCACCCAGGTGTTGTACCTACCGCAACCTTGATGATGTCGTCGACCCAACGGGCTTTGGAACGGCCGTGGTTTCTTTAGCCTAACCTTGGCAACCACTCGGTCAAAGCCTTGATTTATTATCTGGCATCTCCGCGCCTGTAGTCTAATCAAATCTCATACATGTTCTTTATTACTTCAGAAGTGGTCACGGGTTAGTGACTAGTGACCCTACGCAGTAACAACTATATAGTTATGTAATTAATTATAATTATTCAACGGCCATGGGAGAGTAACGAGATAAACAATAGTTATAGAAAAACTTTAACAACAAAATTTAAAAGAAAAAGCAATGAGATGTTCATTTTTCTAATTAACGTAATTAAAAAATCTAAATATAACAATTTAACAAAAATATTCGAATAACAACTAATTAGAGGTAATTTTGTTTTTTTTAAAGCTCTTATGAAAATTAAAATTTTAGTTGGGCTGCATCTGTCAAATCATACGGGGGATTGCTAAATGTCCTATGTGGTCAGTATAATAATGATTTAAGGTTGCAGCAGGGGTGGCCTCGCTTAGCAGGCTACCTTTACTGCAGTAAAGGAGGTAGCAGAAAGGGAGAGGGAGAAGTCCTTCACTCTGCCTATTAGAACTGATTGTTTTAAAACAATTGTACACAAACGTATAGCCTCTCTGATGCTTCGAGGGACAGTGCCAGCATTATCTTAAGGCGATTAAATGAGCTAAACGCGAGTTTTATAATGACTAAAAGTATATGATTCACTGCTATAAACAAAACCAGAAAAATATATGATATTCTTCAGGATATATGATAGGGTTTTGAAAACATAATACAATCAATTTCCGTCAATAAAGAAAAATCACGAACTTATCTGTAAAAATATCTTTCAACAAAAAAAAAAAAACATACTAATATACATGCGATCATTCTGAATTTTTGACAAATAATTCTACAAACAATATATTTTAGTGTTTTAGTTGTTTAGTCCAATGGCTGACGTAACAACCACATTGTAGTGCAAGTTTAAACACCATTACAGAAAAGGTTTCATTGCCCTCTTGTGCGGTACTAGAACAAGGTGCACGCGGGTTCCAGGCCGAACAGTTTTCAATTTTAGATAAGTTTTACCAACATACATAACTGATATTTTACTGTTTTATTTTAAGGAACTATTATTTAAAATAAATGCTTATAAATAAAAAAAAAACACTTGTTAATCGTATTCAATAATCCCCCGCCCCCCTCTTTGAGGAAAAGCTTGAGAGACGCCACGGCGTCCTCACCTTCCGCCTGACGCAGGTCCACCGGACACGGCTGCTTCGGGAGGTTCCTGCATCGAATCGGGCGGGAGGGAACGCCCGGGTGGTTCCACTGCGAGGATCGACCGGAGGACATGATGGAGGTTTGCCCCACGTGGGCGGAGCACCGCCGTGTCCCCGTAGCGGCGATCGGCGGCGGCGATCTCTCGCGTCCGGCCCTGGTTCAATCCATGGTCCGGAGCGAGACGGAGTGGGAAGCTGTCACCGCCTTCTGAGAAGCAGTCATGCTAGTGAAGGAGTAAGGAGGGATAGTTGTCTCGTTGGTCCAGTGCTTGCAATCGCGACTGCTGAGCATGAAGTCTTGGGTTGGATTCTTGGGTCGGGCAAGTTGTTATTGGGTTCTTCCAAGAACTTCTCACTAGCACCCACGGAGTCTTGATTTGTGCCTGGTTGATGGTAATAGGCTCGCCCCTTTTAACATGGGACTAACGTAACTGGCGAAATGTGGGGTGTACTATTAGATACACCTCTACCTAACAGATGGATGGACGATAGGCCTGATGTTATGTTATTATTGTAAATTAATTTATTTCGCAAATTATTATTATTTATTTTTTTAGGATGGGAAATCATCAAATGACTTCTCCCACTCTGGGCGGACCGGGAGGGAGTGTCAGACTTTTACTGACTAAAACCCATCCATGTTCCTTCCTCGCCCTTTATGTTCCGGGGCCGCGGTATCTCTTTCGAACAGGCGGTCCTTGGTCTGCGGGAACCTTAATTTCTAACATGGATTTATTTTATTTTCAGGAAGATTCAGAACATTTATAAGAAAAAAAATCTTAGAAGACAACATTACAGTTTCTTGGCAGTCGTGAAAAAACTTCATCTGTTAAAGTGGCAATCTACTTTAACATGATCTCGAAACTATGGGTACCATCATCAACTGCAATAATTGTGCTCACTTATGGCAGTCTATGTGGCTAAAGGTGTGGACAACATTTTAAATAAGTAAGTATTAAAAACTAACTAGCTAGTTTTTTTTAGTCTGTTTGTCCCACTACTGGGCAAAGGCTTTCCCGAATTATACTCTCCATGAACTCTTTTCTCATTCTAAATAATAATAGCCACTCGGGTCGATCTTTAGGTTAAGCCGTGCTTGCCTAGGTTGGTCTGTGGATGGGTGACCACCCTCACATACCTAGTTTCCTCTGTGCCTCAGAAAGCATATTAAGCTGTTGGTCTCGGCTGCCATTTGTCGGAGATCAGCTGAAACTAAGACAGCAGACCAACATTAAAAAAAATGTAATCAGTACCGTACACGGCGTATACTTAATTCGTATGCATTTTGTAAAAAAAAAACCTGTTATTTATTTGTTGACACTTTAATTTTATTTATTTGTATACTTAAGTACATAATTATTGTACTAATATTTTTTTTTTTCAGATTGCTGTAAGTTCAGACCTAAGTAGGAATCGCCAATTTTAAATATTAAACGATTTATTTTGAGTACTATCATCATCTGCCGGATGAAGCTGAATAGCAGTATTTTACCTGGAGCGACTGGAGCGACTCCGCGACCAAGCTAGTACTGGGTAATACGATATCCCTTGGTAAGACTGAAGCTTACCGAGGCACCCCGGAAACTCAGTATGTAGTGGATGGTCACCCATCCATGGACCAACCTTAGAAACTGCGACATAACCTGAAGATCGAACTGTGCTGCTGTAATTATGTAGCCAAGAGCTCCTTTATTTATTTATTTATTTTAAGTACAATCCATGCAAATAAACTTTTATTAAGACTGAAATTTTATTTGTTAATTTTATTTAATCATCAGCCTATTAATGTTCCTACTGTTGGGACACAGGCCTCTTCTCTGTGAGAAGGAATGGGCTATAATCCACCACGCGGGCCCGATGCGGATTGGTAAAATCAAAATCAAATCGAAATCAAAATTTTGATTTTGATTGGTAAATGTCACACATCTTTGGATTTTTTGGTTCTAGGACATGCCGGTTTTCTCACAATGTTTTCCTTCACCATACTGATAGCAGTGGTGATCAAATAAATCACACAAAGTAATGCGATGTCCGAAACAAAATGTTCTAAAGTATCAAAGGACATGGACAAATCCTGCCCCAAGTGAACAAAAATAAAGGTATTACAAATAATTGTAGTATAAAAGTTAAGAATTTTGGAAAATGATTAACGTTTTGAATAGAACTCAAAATAAAAGTATTTTTATTTTACAACAATAAAATAAAACGTATTTTTATATCATCATCATCAAAAGTCAGATTTACCCCAAACGTTGCCATGCAATATAAGCAAAGAACAGAACTGAAAAAAAAAGAACTTGCCCATAAATTGCATGAGCCTGTATACACCCCCTGAACGGATGTAAAATCTATGTCATTTGATTGAAAAATGTTCTATAACAAAAATATAAAAGGTGCGTATTGCTCAGCAGTTTTGGACAAAAGTTATAAAGGTTTAAAGAAGTTGTTTTTGTCACTACGTCTAAAGTACTTTTTATCTATATTCTAGTATTTCTATGTTTAGATTTCTGTCCCAGGCATTTATGTCTGGCACAAAACAAAACGCATTCAGATTATAACAACATACAGTTATGTCAATAATAGAGTACCTACTCAATAATAGAGGTAGGAGACCAGCGTAATAAAAATCTGTACCCATATTTAAACTTCATTTTTAAAACTTTTTCTGTTCAGAAACCCCTTACAAAGTTACACTGATAGTCTACTCATTTATACACTTTGGAACTTAAACTAATAATTTAAGTATAATTATATATATATATATATATATATATATATATATATATATATATATTCTTAAATTATTAGTTTAGTTATATTTTCTTATCTTGTACTGTCCCACTGCTGGGCAAAAGCCTCCCCCAATTCCTTACATGTGCTCTTTTCCTGTACCGCCTCGGAGCAACCCTCGCGGTACGCGTCCAAATTGTCTCGCCACCTTTTTCTGGGTCGGCCTCGACGGCACCGTCCGCGTCCGTCTTCCGGCAACCATCGCGTGGAGACTTTTGCCCATTGATCATCGTGCATGCGACTGACGTGACCCACCTAATCCAATTTTAGCCTAGCAGCCTTCATGCAAACGTCCATTAGACCTGTTTTGGAATGCAGCGTGGTGTTTCGAACCCTGTCTTGTCTTTGACACCCAAAACGCTGCGTTCCATTGCCCTTTGGCAAACTCCAAGGCGAAGTTACAGAGACTCGGTTAGCGACCAGGTCTGAGCACCTTAGGTTAGGACGGGCAGGATGCACATGTCAATGAGTTTCCGCTTCAGGGAGATTGGAAGATCATCCTTCATTAGCGTCTTCATGGACCAGTAGCTTTCCAGGGCTGGCAGTCTCGACAGAGATAACGACAAAATCGCTAACTTTCGATCGCTGATTACTAACGAATGAATTCGGTTGCATTAATTATGCTTGCGAATAATGAAAGTCTCTACACCCTAGATGCGTTTCTCGTAAGCATAATTATTGCAACCGAATTTATTCGTTACTAATTAGCAACAGAAAGTTAACGATTGTGTCGATAACTCTGTCGAGACTGCCGGGCCAGACATTTTCGATTCGGCAATCGATTTCTTTTTCTTGCCTGTTTTCGAAAGATACTAACTGGCCCAAGTAGATAATATACTCATCGACATACTGTATTTCCTGCTCATCTACCTCGACCCTACGCTTAGTGCTGTTGGTCATGAGCTGGGTTTTAAAACGATTCATTACGAGTCCCACCCTGAAGCTGGCTGTGCCCAGTTCTTGAAGCATGGTCTGTAATTCCAAGGCTGTGGGGGCAAAAAGGACTATGTCGTCAGCAAATTGCGAGGTTGCTTAACCTTAAATAATAATTAATCACATTCTATAATTTTTAGTGCGTTGTGACGTCACGAGCCCCATGCACTCCCAGGTTTTGATGCGTTGTAACTTTGTCAATATTCATGATATTTAGACGAGATATGAGGAATTTAAAATTTCTATAAACTCATAACTCTTGTTTAAATCAATGTCCATTCATCTATACACATATAATAAAAGAGTAAAAAAACTGTCTGTAATGATAAATGATAAATGATATTTATTTTGCAAATTGGTTTTCACAAACACTTTTACACGTCCTTATTTTTTAAACTAGATGGGCCGGTGTTTCGTACCTGACTACTCTGAGAAGAAACAGCTGAAACAAACTCAGAGGTCATAGTCTCTTTTAAAGTCCAAACAATCTTGTTCAACTCACATGAGAACCATGCAGATTCGTGTCCGAGATGGTCTTTTGAAGAAAGAACCATACAGATTTGAGTGGACCTGTCCAGTCAGTGCAAGCATTTGTCAGTTATCGTGTAGCTCGACTTTTAACTCAAGGAGCTCAACGAAACGACGAACAATACCAAAGAAAGGACATTTGGGTAGGTCGCTTAAAGTACTCAAACTGCCAGACCGTCGTGAAGAAAAAAAAAACACAAAATGTGACCCGAATGGTCCCCACATTCACAATAATGAAATAAAATAAATAATAATTTACAAAACGAATGTCAATAAAAAGAAATATTATGTCAAATACACACATAAAATAAACAAAAAACAAAGTAAAAAACAATAAAATACTGAACTAAGTATTCATGTCCAATCATTAAATGTCACAGTCACAAAGTAAATATTCATGTCAAATACACACACATAAAATAATAAAAAATAATAAAGTAAAAAAATAATAAAAAAATACTGAACTAAGTATTCATGTCAAATGATTCAATGTCACAGTGTATATAAGAAAGGAATAAATAATAAACCAGCGAGGTCTGAAATTTCGACATTCACAGAGCAAATTTCATTGGAGCAGCTTAATCCCAGGCCTGTTTATCTTCGAGATAGTGATTAACATGATAATAGGCTTTCAGGCATAGCTTCCGTTTTATAAACGATTTGAATTTATTTAGGCTTAGTGCCTGAATATGGTTCGGAAGTTTATTGTAAAAACGTATACATTGGCATCTGAACGTACCCCCTATTTTTTTGAGGCTCGTTGCAGGAACAACAAATTTGTGTTTGTTCCTCGTATTTATGTTGTGGATATCACTGTATTTTTTAAACAAATTAATATTTTTATGTGCGTACAAAAGGTTTTTCATATAAACTGAGAGGGCACAGTAAGAATATTAATCTCTTTAAATTTTTCTCTGAGCGAGTCTGGGACTTAATTTATAAATAGAACGAATAGCCCTTTTGTACATTGAATATATTTAAAAAAAATAATTGAGGGGGGTTTAGAAACAGTAATAGAGCACGAATCCAAAAAAAAAACTCTGTCTGTTTGTTTGTACACGCTAATCTTCGGAACTACTGGACGGATTTGAATGATTATTTCTTTGTTGTATAGATATTAATGTGCAACATATAGGCTATAATTTATCTTGGAAACTGGAACACCTGATGCAGAACCGCAACAGATCAGCTAAACTATAAGAGATACAAAAATGACAAAATTGTTCCACGTGATGAGCATTGAGTTGTTCAACACACTTCTGTGGGATCGCTAGTAAAATTTGATGTACGGTGTAGCCATATGCGTGAGCATTCATTTACTTGTTTTAATCGCTCATGTGTCGCAGGTCGCGTCGTGGCCTAATGTGGCCTCAGCCTTATGACTAAGGAAGACGACGAAGACGCATCAGCTACTTTTGAACATTGACATAAATTCACAAACATGCAAAGATAATAATATTAATTGAATTATCGTTTTGTATCACATCAGCTACTTTTAAACATTTGACAGAAGTTACAAAAAAAAAAAACGATTAAAATAGTAAAGTTTTTCAATTATATGATTTTTAATAAACTTCCTTTTTTCGGGGTTCAATTGGATGAAATTTGGCATATTTAAAATATGCAAATTTGTATCCAATTCTGCTGGTTTTCCATAAAACATAACAAATTAAATTACTGGGATAATTAAAAAAAAGTTTGGATGAATTATTTGCCTCGTGGCTTCGATCAATAATACGATTATTGATCGAAGCCTCGTGGCCTCAGTTTCATCATTTTAACTGCTCACTAGTTTTGATTTTCTTTTCACTTCTTAGTTCTGATGCGAATTGAGCTTATAACTTTTGGATACAAAACTGATCACGAATTTAAGGCAGCTGTACTAGTAGTAAATTAATGTTTGGTATAATTTACAATCACATACTTTTTAATTCACTTCGACGCCACACAGTTTTGACGCGAACTCCGTTCATTAGTATTGAATTTCTGATTTTGATCTTTTGCTGTTGACTGTACTTCAGAACGTAAAAAACAAATGCTCGTCAGTTATATTAAATGGCTACATTATTTGAGCGAATTTAAATGAATGAGAGATTTATTTTGCGAGAAGTTCAAAGTTACTGTTTTGGTGGGTCCGCTGTCAAGTGGCTACATAATCACGCTACGGACATCGGACTGAGGTGCGGGAGAACGGGGGCAATACTTGTGCACTCGGCGCTCGCTCATGACGCTGCGACACGTTCAAACCAGTTTGTTTTGATCGCTCTTCTAAAAAGGTTAATGTATGAATCTACGATGGACGTTGAGTTGTTTGTATCCGAAATAAAAGCACGTCCTGATACGGATACGGATGGCTAAACATGGAGGCTAAAATTCTCCATATTTACTGCGCTCTTTATTTATTTCGTGAATCCAACACAATCTCAAAAATAGTTCGTACTAGAGGTCAAGCAAACATACCAAGGTTTGCTTTTGACAAAACCGTTGAAAATAATAGACGTTGCGTTTACACAAAGCTACAGAAACCTATCCTATCGACGACCGTGTGAATGCCGCGAACTAAACGACCTTGAATCGCGCGCCGCGCGCGTCGCTTGTGTCGCCTGTGTGTGCTCCCTCTATGTAGCCACCTTGACACGGAATCGCCGCGAACGTTTTAAAATCCTTAAAATGCAATGAACTAGCTGAATTCACCGCGAAATCGCTTGCTTTCTTTTTTATAGTGTAGCCGCATGAATTGTTCTTGCTATTTCGTTGTGGAGCATGTGGACTGTAGCCACCTCATCGCCGAATATACGCCGGAATCTCGCTTGTAAAGTAGCCATACCATGTTTTCTCGTTACGCTCTTCCAGTCGCATCGCAAATCGCTGCCTTCTGTAGCCTCAGCCTAAGACGTGCACCGCGAGGAACTCGATGTGGGCGGGAAGAGAGTTCCTGGAAATACTACCCGCAAGAATATGATTGCCGTAGTTGATACTATTCCAAGTGAGGGCTTGAAAAAAAAGCTCTGTTGAACTAGCTGAGCCGACTCGATAGGAACAGCCGCACGGGTCGATTCCTAAGTAGATGGGGGACCATAATTACATACCGAGTTTCCTCAGTACCTCAGAAAGCACGTTAATTCGTTGATCCCAGCTGTCATTTGCGTCAGATGTTTGACAGTAATTAGAAGAAGTCAGAAGCCAGGAAGTCTAGCAACCAGCTCATGGTTCATTTTAACCAGTTACTGGTGGTAGAGGTCAGATAGGCAGTCGCTACATTAAAAATACTGATATTTAGCTGCATCCGCATTACACTGAAAGTAAATCCCAACATAGTTTGGGAACAAGCTAGGCAAATATCAGGTTAAAAAAAACGTAACGTTACAAGCGTAAATAGTTACACGCGTTAGGCGCTAGATGGCGCGACTGAGCGCCTATAAACAGGCAGCAGGCATTCGTGCGGTGTCGTCATGCGGCGGCGCTGGCATCGGTGGACGGTTGTTGTACCAACGTCGTGCGATCGACCAATAGGAAGACTGAAGCAACGCGCCACCTCTGCGAACCAATCGGTGAAGCTGGATGTGGCCTGATGTTGGATTACGAGGTGTGGAGGTTTTTGCCACAAGTTTCTTAGTCAGTGTTCTTTTGAAATCTCAACGAATCATAAAGAAATAATAGCAGTTTATAATAATTATTCAGTGGGTAGTAGTACAGTGCAGGATATTTCTGATTCTAAAAGCTAAGTATTTATACCTTTGGAATTGCTAAAGTTATTGATATTCATGTTGTTGCTATCATTTTAAATGTGCCTTTAACAGCTATAAGCAATTATTTGTGTTTTCCTTTGTGGCAGCTTTATTTTAACTTGAGCTTTGAACTGTGTACTGTTTGTTGAGTTTATTGGTAAAATTATATCGTTCAACGTAATTTCAAATACCATCATACTATACTGTTTGTACCTATGTATGTCCATGCTTGAAGAAAGTAAATACATGCCTATATAAACTGTGTTATCGTTGTTTAATTAATATGATTGTCCTAATGGGTGTAACACAAGCCAAGAAATTTTAAAATCAGGAATTTGTTATTTTATTGTTCCGACGGCAATTATGTCGTCTGCTCATCTCGCTGCCGAACGACCCACGTTATTTTTGCCAGTTCTTGCCATTCGGTGACAGCCTTGGTCCACCTGTCATCACTGCGCCTTTTTTGTATTGTATGGAAAATCAATACATCGCGGTTTGACTCGACAGATGAGCCTTGGAGCCTTGCACAGGACGAATTTGTTGTTTTTTTTTTACTCATGTTTACTTTTATATAATTTTGTCATCTATTCCATATTTTTTTCTGTTAAGATTATGTACTGTGTGAGTTTCATTTAAACATTTCCTTTTTTTATCATCTCACCTTATAAGAACCTGTTCAAGTTTTGTGGCGACCAAAACCGCGGTAAGCGTCATCAAACCTATGTGCCAACTTAAACACACTTCACATAATATAATAATATAATCAATGTCTGGATTTCTGGCGACTAATGAAAATAAAACTCGCTAACAAAAAGAAGCGTCTACGTCTAAAATAACGTTGATGAATTCTATTTCAGGATGGGCGACAAGATAATAATACAATTAAGATGTTGTCTTCTACAAACAAAAATCCAGTTATTTTTACAGAAACAAATTACTGCGGAGACAATGCCATATGATATCCACTCGCACGCAAGTGAGAATCGTTGGAAGCATTGGGCTACCTTGATAACACACATCTATGCTCTTTTTGATAAACTAATATGATGTCCTTCTCCTGGTTTTAAAACAACTTCAAATTCACAAACTACTTTGTTGATGTCACCGGTTACATAGTATCGTCGTACAATATGCGCCAACGCCACTTTCATCACCATCATGCCGTATAATTTACCTGTAAAATACAACGTATCTTTTTATATTCTACTTATTGCTTCTGGTAACAAAATTCACAGATGCACATACATGATTTTGAGACGGGGCAGTAAGGGCTCGTACCTTATCTGTTGCAGTTACACAACTACACACAAATGTTTTGAGAAATTTCGACGAGCGACGAGCTAGCTAAAGAACACCGGCCCTACAATTGCTGATGAAATTATTAAGCGTCTACAAACGTCACCGTTATAGATACCGACGAAATAATTTACTAAGATTTATCAAATCAAGCTCAAGGCCTATCGAAGTCAGGAAAAAAAATCGTAATAATTAAAAGCTTGATTGACTAGAATAATGATGATAAGAAATAATCATGGCTTAGTTTTTTTCTTTCTGGCTTGACTTCATGACTTTTGGCTAAGCTATACTTTTAATAGTTAGAGAGCCCATGACACTCCCAGGCGAAATATAAATAATTCGTAACGTTATTAATAGGGGAACACGAAATGGCGATGCTACAATGCAAAAAACCGGCCAAGAGCGTGTCGGGCCACGCTCACTGTAGGGTTCCGTAGCTTCCCAGACCATTAAAAATACCAACATTTTTCGTCAGCAAAAATAACTTTGTTTTTCATAGTATTTGTATGAAAAACAAAGTTATCATTTGCGTTTTTTTTAAAAAGTGCTAAATAACTCAAAAACTATTCAACTCATCAAGTTGAAAATAATTTTCCTAGAAAGTTCATATAAAGGTACTTCTGTGATTTTTTTCATATTTTTTAAACTTATGGTTCAAAAGTTAGAGGGGGGGGGGACACATTGTTTTTGACTTTCGGAGCGATTATTTCCTAAAATATTAATATTATCAAAAAATGATTTTAGAAAACCCCTATTCATTTTTAAATACCTATCCAACAATATATCACACGTCAGGGTCAAAATTAAAAAAAAAATCGCTCCCCACTTTACGTCTGGGGGAGGTACCCTAATAAAAATGTTTTTTTAAATTTTTATTTTTGCACTTTGTCGGCATGATTGATATACATATTGGTACCAAATTTCAGCTTTCTGGTGCTAACGGTCACTGAGATTATCCGCGGACAGACAGACAGACAGACATGGCGAAACTATAAGGGTTCCGTTTTTTGCCATTTGGCTACGGAACCCTAAAAAGCCTGGCGAACAAAACGATTTCTAGTATGATATGACTCCCAAGTTTCGTAAAATTATTCATACGTGACCGTGGCACGCGTATTCAATCAGTATAAATCGAAAGGAACCGGGTGCTGACAAAATGCCGAATCCAGCTGCGCGGAGGGCGACGTTCAATCGCTGCAGCAACCACTTTCTTCACTGTTTGGAAGATGCAGCAGTAGTTTTTCTTACAAAGAAATTGATGACATTTCAAATGAGCGGTGGTTTTTTCAGGAGGTCGATCATACTAGATACCTAAAAATAGTTTTTTTGATAGCGCCGCCAGGTGTTTTGCACTGTAGCATCGCCATTTTGTGTGACCCCATTATGAAAGAAATAATATTATAATATGTATCGAGATTCTTTTCAAACTAGGTCTAGTGTCATGGGCTCTCTAACTATAATGTCACCTCCAAACAAGAACCCATGACATTTATTTTGTCAACTGGCCTAATGAAATAATAGTATGTATGTAGTATAATAGGATGATATATCTTTAGAGGGAAACACTTTTTGTACTGATTCTGTAATTCTAGTATCCTGAAGCCTGGAACATTGTGCTCGTACGGTCTGTGGCAATAGGCTCGCCTTCTACTAAAGTAATGTAGGTGATACTTACAAATGCAATGCTTAAGGAAGGCGCACAAATAAGAAGTCAAGAAAGGAGATACTAATAATTTATTATTTATTTATTATGATTATATTACACACATTCCGTTACTCAAGATCGTGGCACGTAGCTACTTAGTTGGAAGTTCAATACAAAATGATTGCCTATTTTTCCCTCTCGTAAGTAGTTAAATACGATAATATTCTGACTGGCGATTTGTCCTGACCGATCTCAGTCGGCAGGTTTCTTGTAACTCATTGGCTTCGGTTGGGATGTACTCGTACCATCATTTGAAAATCTCTAATGGAAATGATATCAACAAACACCAAACAAAATCCGAAGGCAACTCGTACTTCATTAATAAAACACAACTTGCTGTTCAGTAACTGAATTAATCGAAGTCCAACTGAAGATCAAAATGAAGATTTCAGTTTAAAAA
The DNA here is from genome assembly GCA_950022955.1 of Xestia ashworthii. NCBI lineage: Eukaryota > Metazoa > Arthropoda > Insecta > Lepidoptera > Noctuidae > Xestia > Xestia ashworthii. Next base: position 9,697,636 of record OX465570.1, on the reverse strand, counting down.
AAACAATAATAAGAGATGAAATAGCGAATTATTTACAATTTGACATTGAAATTGATTGAAATGAGTTGACAAATAAAATGCTTTTTTAATTATTTGAGGAATCAGTGGTATAGTTTACAGAAAGAAGTATATAATCAAGTTACAAAATGTCTATTAAAGTTAAACCTAGGGGTGACTTTTAAAATCAATAGATATATTTGATTCGCCATTGCGTATTTCATACGCTAATAAGGGATCTACCCTTACTTTGCGTGTGTGTGCTAAGTAAGTACCTACTTATTTTTACATTTATCTGATGTTGACTGCACATACATAACCTTTACAACTTCAAACTAAAATATCTTTAATTCCTGACTTCGTATAAAAGTATAACAGAAGACAAAATTGTTCAGGAATTCAAACTCTATACTTTTACATATTTCTCATGGGCAGACGCTAAAATAAAATGTCAACAAAAAATTGTTCGCGCTGTGGCCGGTGTTCTTTGACATTGGATTTTCTGGCAGCAATGCGAAAGCAGTAACGAATCATAAAGAAGGAGAAAGGTAAATGTTCTATGAATAATATAATGTCGGTTGGTCCATTAGTTAAATGTCTTTTTTGCTTGATCATAAAATGGGTTTTCTAGTGGATAATGTTAATATATTTACCTATGCAGTTTCGCTTGCCAATACCGAAGGTGGCTTTAAGGCTCGGGTGATCTGGCAAGGTTGCAGAGTTCAGCCATCGCTCCGGCCTGAACTGGTCCGCGTCTGGGCCCCACGAGGGGTGATGGAGGAGACCATACACTCCTAAAAGGCAAGTACTACCGGCTCGCAACGTGCAGTTCTCTGAAAACGTGCAACATTTTTGAGTGCCCTGAAATAGGTCCTAAGGCGGGTATGTTGCTTGCTGCTTATGTGGGTATGTTGTAAAGGTTCTTACTCAGTTTAACGTCTTTATCAACTTTTCTTCCGAAAATTGGAACGGATGGGTACATTCTCATCGACTCCTTAATCACCGCGTCCATGTACACTAGTTTGGGTAGATCGTGTTTAGTTAAATCATCATCTTCATGTTCCAGTACATCTTGTAATCTGTAATGAATAAAATAAAACCCATTCGTTGTTGCCATTTTAGACAACCCAGATAGAATCCACGTGGTGCATTACGGTTCACTACTTCTCAAAGAGAAGAGGCCTGTGTCCCAGCTATGGGAATGCAATAGGTTGTATGCTGATTTGCTTCAAAATCACTTCCGTTACCGAGATTGAGAGACCAGCGAAAAGTGGTTTTTCAAGGTGGCTGGCCACGTTTTCGATCGATTATCTAAGATTCTGTAGCGTCACAAATTCTGAAATAAGGGTGTTTAGCCGTCATATAAAGTGCCCTATTGACCTAGTTAAATGCGAGCTATTTTGAAGATTTGTCCAGCCAGCCTGAGTCACATCATATTATGTGAGAACAATGAAGTGTCCATAGTAAAAACAAAGTAATTCATTCAAATAAGCCATGGCAACTAAGAGATGACCAGTCACAAATGACAGCGCCCATTCACGAACATGACACGTTTACCGGACAGCAACTGTTTATATTGTGAAAGTTACTCACTCTTTGATAATTTTTTCTTGTATATCTCGGTCTGACCCTATCAGTGACAAAATGAATGTCAAAGCCGAAGAAGTTGTGTCGTAAGCAGCAACCACTAAAGTATCTAAGTGTTCTCTGATGTCACTGTCAGTGAAAACATCTTGTTCTTCAGCCAGTTGCAGCATTTGATCCAACACTGGTTTGAAATTGTCTGAAAAATAACGTATTCTGCATAGTTTTAGGCGTTTCGTAGTTGCTGTTGTTATTAAAAACTAGTTTATTGGTTTACCTGGTGTCGAGTCATCGTACATGTTTGAATAATTCTTTGCCTTTAGCTCAGATTTTCTTTTATGTATTACCTGAAATAGCGAAGAGTAAAAAATACAAGTTGATCCCACAATTATACCTATACGTACTTATAATAATATTTTTTTTTTGCTCACACAACAAAGATCCACGTGTTAGTTACAAAAAAAAACGCAGTGACATTATTTTGAAAGGAATCGACATTTCGGGTAACTTTTTTAAAGGATTTAGCATCAGAAATGGTTAAGATAAAAGTAAACACAATCCTTATTACTTTTTAATACGATAAATGTGAAAGTAAGTTTGTTTGTAACCTTTTCACGCCTAATCCACTGAACCAACAATCCAGTACTGCATACAGGGTGTAAACCATCACAAAGCTGTTAACCAAGCATTCTGTACATCAAACTAAGTAACTTTACGCAAAAATTATTGCTGGAAAACAACTTTTTTTTTTGAGGTTATAAATCATGTTTTGTGGTAGAACTCCATGTAACGCACTTAAAACATTGTGCTGATGGATGGATTGAATAGTACGGGGGTCGTGGAGGTGTTATAACTTAAAATCTTACAAAAAAACTTTTATTTAAAAAAAACTTGTCAAAAAGTTGTAACTTTGACCCCCCATATCTCCGTAACTAGAAGGTTCCCAGGTATGGCGTAGAACAAAATAATGATCGCAATTATGGGCAGAATAAGTGTCTTTCGGCTTCTTGAAGAGGTGTTTTACACCCTTTACCTATAGGTACTATGTCAGGTGTACAAAAAAGAACATACTTAGGACATTCTCATCCCGGAAAAAAAGTACTGTTCCCGAGGAAAAAATCATTAGCATTCATAAGACAATATTATGACGCCACGTGTCTTTCGAATCATGATTTAATTATATTATTGTAGGAACTTTAGTAGTCCGTTTAGAGCTTACTTATCAAATTATAAATTAACGGGAGAGAAACCGCGTGCAAAAGCCGCGCAATGGGATCTTACTTCCGCGATAAAACTTAGCCTTTGTTGTAAACTACTCGTATCTGTGTGCAAGTTTCATCCAAATCCATTTAATGGTTTTTCGTGAAAGAGTAACAAACAGACATCCATACTCACAAACTTTCGCATTTATAACATAGTCAAGCTTTAAATAGCATACAGCATTTAGCTGTACGTCCAGCTTTATAACAGAAATAACAACGGTTGAATAAGTAAAAATATAATATTACTGGATCTATGATGTTCTTCAGTTTCTGCAGAAGTTGAGTTTGTCTACGCTTCATTGCACTCAAGTCGAACATAAACGACAAATGCCACCACACTTTTTGAAATCTTTCGGCAAATATAGAAAGTAATTCTTCAATTGCTACTGCATAATCTGTATCAATTGTTGTTTGATCTTGAGTATTCAGTCCTAGCGAAGTCCCTGGAAAGGATAAAATTCAGTACATCAAGTAATAATTTTGAAAAACGTTGAATTTACGGCACAATATCCCCTGGGTCGTAGCGGTAGTTTTGAAATCACATAAAGGCTAGGGGTAGGCTTTATAACTTAACGTCATGTCACTTAAGAACATTACGATCACATGTGCAGGTTTACTTACGAGTAACAGTTGAAAGCATATAGTTTATCAAGAACTGTCGCACGTCAAACGGTTCTTTTCCCACTTTCAAAGCTAATCGAGAGGCAAGACTTCGAGCTTGCACGTTCATTTCATTCACGTAAGTGTTGAGCACTTGCTGGTTGAACGAAGGGTTTAATAGTTTGCGGTGAGATTTCCAAACTGACTCTGAAATAAAAATATTGCATTTGTGCTTTTTCTTTATTGTTAGCCTGTACTGTCCCACTCCTGGACAAAGGCCTTATTTCTTCCACTTCTCCCGGTGCGTATCTGTTCCATATTCAAAACGACCAACTAGTCCGATAGCGCTAGGCAATTTTGATGCCATAAGTTTCAAAAATTCTAAAGTTTATTATTTTTTGCCTGTGGATACAGTCGTACCTACGGAGCTTATTATTGCATTTTGTGTCATATCTGACCATAGCATTTTCAGTAATTCGATGTTTTGTGGTTGATTATTTTTAATCAAATTAAAATTGCCAAAATTGATTTAAAGTTTAAAATAATTATTATTTCTTATCCAGGATAGCCTGCGGAGTGTGCGAACGCAGTTTGTGTAATTTTCGTCCAGTACAAAGTGGCAAAAGTGTCAGTACGTAAAAACAGTACAAAAAAAAATTACAGTTTATGAAATAACTATTTTCTTTCTCAGATGGCTAACATAAGCTTATTAAATAAATTTTAAGTTACTAATCTCTTCGTGCGAAGAAATTGGTATATTTTCTTTCAAATAATAAGATTGCGTGGATAAAAACGACACTTATTAAGAATGGTGTTTTGTTTCACCATAATAATCAATAAAAAAACCGGCCAAGAGCGTGTCGGGCCACGCTCACTGTAGGGTTCCGTAGCTTCCCAGACCATTAAAAATACCAACATTTTTCGTCAGCAAAAATAACTTTGTTTTTCATAGTATTTGTATGAAAAACAAAGTTATCATTTGCGTTTTTTTGAAAAAGTGCTATATAACTCAAAAACTATTCAACTCATCAAGTTGAAAATAATTTTCCTAGAAAGTTCATATAAAGGTCTACTTCTGTGATTTTTTTCATATTTTTTAAACTTATGGTTCAAAAGTTAGAGGGGGGGGGGACACATTGTTTTTGACTTTCGGAGCGATTATTTCCTAAAATATTAATATTATCAAAAAATGATTTTAGAAAACCCCTATTCATTTTTAAATACCTATCCAACAATATATCACACGTCAGGGTCAAAATTAAAAAAAAAATCGCTCCCCACTTTACGTCTGGGGGAGGTACCCTAATAAAAATGTTTTTTTAAATTTTTATTTTTGCACTTTGTCGGCATGATTGATATACATATTGGTACCAAATTTCAGCTTTCTGGTGCTAACGGTCACTGAGATTATCCGCGGACAGACAGACAGACAGACAGACAGACATGGCGAAACTATAAGGTTCCGTTTTTTGCCATTTGGCTACGGAACCCTAAAAACACGTAAACTCTAAAAACTTGAATTTTCTTTTGTGGATTTTATAGGGTTTTGTAACAAAAAAATGAAATATCTATAAATATCGTGGATGAATTCGGCACAAAATATATTGAACGACAGATATCAGTACTCTAAATCGCGTAACACCTATTTCACCAACTGTAATATTCTTTTAGATAGATAGATAAAGCTAGTTGGGCGACGTGTTAGGTACTTGTTAATTAGAAGGATTCCCTTGGACAGAGATGACACAAAATGCCTATGTATATCAGTTACTACTTCGTTATTATAATGAAAGTTAAATTTTCAACTATAATTTTCTTTTCGTGTGATAGTGATTAAAAAGACAAATAGCCAAATTTCTCCCTACGCTAGTCCCTAAAATGACACAAATTTATATAGTAGGTCAGGCAAATGGTCCGGAAACTATATGCAAAAAACAAACAACTTTAATATTTTTGAAACCTCAAAACCTAGCGCTACCGGACTAAACGGCCATTTTTAATAACTTACTAGTAGGTTTCGGTAGGTTGGTATCTCTGTCTTTTTGACCATTTGCTTACGAACGATTACAAACAAAACGTCACAGAAAGCTTTCTTTTATTATCTATGAATCAAGTGATAGGTAGGTGACGCGGCTCAGGTTTAATCCATGGTCCGGAGCGAGACGGAATGGGAAGCCGTCACTTTCTTCTGCGAAGCAGTCATGCTAGCGAAAGAGGTGGCGGAACGCGAGAGGGAGAGAACCTCTCGCCCCGTCCGCCGCGGGAGACGCACCGGGGTCGGGGGCCACATTGTGGCTCCTGTGGACGTGTGTGAGCTATGGGCTAGCTCGCCGTCCGTCCGTCTTATGACGACAGGCCGTGTCGACGGCGTGTTTGTTGTTCCAAGCGCGCCTCAAAGAGATGTCAGCACATTGAAGGGGCCCCGTACTGGCCGAAGCCTGCCGGTATTGCGGGACTGTTCTATATAGATACTGCGACCCCGGAACATAAAGGCGAGGAAGGAACATGGATGAGTTACTCCCTCCCGCTCCGCCCAGAGTTATTTGATGATTTCCCATCCGAAAAAAAAGGTAGGTGACGCGGATAGGATATTTGAAGCCAACTTTGTTCCTAGAAACAGCGATAGCTACAAGCGTGCCATAATAACTGACAGTTAGTAGGTAAGTTTTAGAAAACAACCGTAAGCCAACTGAAGAAGGCGCATTATTCGGTGTTACGATACTGATGATTATATTTCATAATCAATATTCTAGTTCGCTAGTTACCCACATACCTTATTTCCATATAGTAATATTTCGAAATGAATTAAAACAGGTAAATATTTGACAGTTATTTGCGACGCGGCGACGATGTTGCCAACTTTCTGGATACGCGCTCTTAAAACCCGAAAAAAAAACAAAACTAGAACTTGAATTTGAGCAAAGGCGAAACTTTTATGAGATTTGGGCGTCGACTGGGAAAATAAAGAAAATGTAAAAAACCGGCCTTAAATTCATCAAATTATAAGGAAGTCTTAAGGTCTTAACAAAAGGTCCTAAACATGTTCGTACATTGCTCGACCGAATTATAAAAAAACTCAGAAAATCTTTGTAAGTAATATTTAATTAAATTACTTAAAATAACCATTTTACAATAGCTTAGAACTTTAAACTGGCATTAAACCTTTTTTAAATATACTCGTAACTCTGCGACCTTTCTGATGTTATTTATGGGGCACTGGAGATCGGTCCTTTGCTATCCAGGATGTTGACAAGAGGAACAACAGCGAACTGATAAGGATCGAGTGCGGTATATTCTAGTCTGAGTCTATTGTGGTTTTGTCTAGTCTTGAAGCCTCCCAGCACACTGCTGGAGGGTTCAGGCCTGGGCTATCGGGAACCCAGGAGGAAAGATGGTCAGAGGTCATATCTCACCTTCTTTACATGGATGATCTGAAACTCTTTGCCCCAACAATTTGCAACTGATGAAGCTACCGAAGGTATCAGCAGAAACTTTCAGTAGCGCCATCTGGATGGAATTTGGAGTGGATAAGTGTGCAGACATGCATGTGAAGCGAGGGGAGATTATGAGATCCGTGGGAACTCAACTCTCGGATTTTAGACACCAAATTATAGATCTTCTCAACAAAACCTACAAGTAATTGGGTGTGTCGGAAGCATTAGATATTAATACTGCTGACATGAAACAATCGTTGAGAGAGCGCTTCTTTGGCCGCTTAAATAAGGTGCAAGGCAGTCTTCGGTTGGGTAGGGCCGGTGAACAGAATGTCCATTTCATCTGAAGAATCGGATGCGTCTCAAGATATAGCCGTAGGGCATGGCGACCTTCCTTGGGTTGATAAGGAACGGAGTGCATTTACGTATACTCCTATGATTGAATACACCACATATTCCGCCATCGGAGGTGTGGTTCAAAATTGTACTTTTTGTGAAGCTGTTAAATGGCAAAAAGAAACAAACGGTACGTGTTGCTCAGGTGGGAAAGATCCGTTATTTTCCCGTCCCCGGGCTCAAAGAATTCGAAATCAGACGTTTCAGATCTTCGATTTTGACGACCCCGTTGTCGCTGGCATAAGCAACAGGATCCACGTACGAAGTCACGGGCAGAAGCTAGTTTTTAATAATAAGCATTAGTTTATCACTTACCTCCAGCAGTGACAAGTCCATTATTTATATATTCTTTTGCAAAATCGTAGAGAAATGGTCTATTCAAACATGAATTAGCTACTGTTAGGCTGTCTTCGGGATCGGTTATCACTGCAACATAAATAAAATAAATTCAAGTATTCTGTTTTTTTTTGCAACTACTAACTAATTTTTTTTTGTTGTATTTCCCCTTGGGATATGATTGCCCTCGAAGTTGATATTTAACCGATTTTTAGGGTTCCGAAGCGAAATGGCAAACAAAGGAACCCTTATGGATTCGTCATGTCTGTCTGTCTGTCCGTCCGTATGTTACAGCCACTTTTTTCCGGAACTATAAGAACTATTCTGTTGAAACTTGGTTAGAATATTTATTCTGTGATCATTAAGATTTTTACACAAAAATAGAAAAAAGAAACAATAAATTTTTGGGGTTCTCCATACTTAGAACTGAAACTTAATTTTTTTATCAAACTCATACGTAGTAGATAGGTAGGTATCTATGGATAAGCCTTCAACAATGATATTGAGGTTTTTAGTATCATTTTTTTCTAAACTCAATAGTTTGCGCGAGAGACACTTTCAAAGTGGTAAAATATGTGCCCCCCCTGTAACTTCTAAAATAAGAGAATGATAAAACTTAAAAAAATATATGATATATACCTACATTACTATGTAAAATTCCAGCGAAAATTGGTTTGAACGAGATCTAGTGAGTAGTGTTTTTTTAATACGTCTTAAATCGTAAACCGCAATTTACCATTAAAATAAATGTTACTTGCTGCTACGGGAAACGGGACCCTTCATGGGCGAGTCCGACTCGCACTTGGCCGCTTTTTTTCCATTTCTCACAGGTCAGAAACCAGTAGACAGGGCCGTATATTTTTGACCCTTTCCCTTGCCCACGAGAACAACGGGTCACAGAGCGGAAAGTTTGTTTGACCTTTTTAGGGTTCTTACAGTCGAGCGGTACGTTGCCAACGGCAGATAAACTGCAGCCGTCGCCGACGCGTCGGCGCTTGCAGTTGTAGCGCCGGCAGCAGGATACGCATCGGGCGTCGGGGGCCACGTGGTCACCGGTCACCGTAGACGCGAGCCTGTGGACGGTGAGCTAAGCCGTCCGTCCGTCTTATGACGACTGGCCGGCTCGACGGCGCGTTCGTGTTCAACGCGCGCCTCAAAGAGATTTCATCATAAAGGAAGGGGCCCGCAAGGGCCGAAGCCTGAAGGGGCTGCGGGATTGTTCGAAAGACATATCGCGGCCCCGGAACGTAAAGGGCGAGGAAGGAACATGGATGGTTTTAAGTCAGTAAAAGTCTGACACTCCCTTCCGCTCCGTCCAGAGTGAGAGGGGTCATTTGATGATTTTCCATCCGAAAAAAAGCAGCCGCCCACGCGTTCGACGGCAGTCGTCGACACACATTTACGCGGCATACCACAACTGCAAGCGTCGCCACCCGCCGACGGCAGTCGTCGATGCTTCGGTGGCTACAGGTGGCGACGGCTGCAGTTTATCTGCCGTTGGCAACGTGCCGCTTGTCTGTAAGAACGCTAATACGGAGAAGCAAATCGCAAAGACAACGAGCTTGATTTTATTATTATTTAATCAAATCTATCTATATATCTATATACATATAATAAAAGAGTAAAAAAGCTGTGTCTGTACATTGAATATATTTAAAAAATAGTAATTGAACGGGGTTTAGAAACAGTAATAGAGCACGAATCCAAAAAAAAAAGTCTGTCTGTTTGTCTGTTTATCTGTTTGTCTGTTTGTCTGTTTGTCTGTTTGTTTGTACACGCTAATCTTCGGAAGTACTGGACGGATTTGAATGATTTTTTTTTTGTTGTATAGGTATTATGTCTGGGCAACATATAGGCTATAATTTATCTTGGAAACCTGAACACCTGATGTAGAACCGCAATAGACCAGCTAAACTATAAGAGATACAAATATGACACCATAGCAAAAATTGTTTCACGTGATGAGCATTTTCTGCTGAGATAATAAATTTGAAGATCTGGAACACCTGATGTGAAACTCCAAGAGCCCAGCTACACCATAACACATATAGGAATGACGTCTTAGCAAACGTTGTTCAATCTGATGAGCACTCTCTGTTGACTTATAAAAATCGAAGATCTGGGACACCTGTCGTGGAACTCCAATAGCCCAGCTACACCATAACACGTATAGGAATGACGTCTTAGCAAAAGTTGTTCAATCTGATAAGCACTCTCTGTTGACTTATAAAAATCGAAGATCTGGGACACCTGTCGTGGAACTCCAATAGCCCAGCTACACCATAATACATATAGGAATGACGTCTTAGCAAAAGTTGTTCAATTTGATGAGCACTCTCTGTTAATTTATAAAATCGAAGATCTAGAACACCTGTTGTGGAACTACAAGAGCCCAGCTACACCATAACACATAGGAATGATGACGTCTTAGCAAAAGTTGTTCGGTCTGATGGGCATTTCCTGTTGACTTATAAAAAATCGAAGATCAGAAACATCTGATGTGAAAATTATTGCAAAGCTATCACTAATTTCACTGTATAATTATAAAATAACAAAAACTGGGAGTACCTCCACGCGGTTAAGGAGGTAAGAGTTTAGGACTGATTTTCGATTTTCGATGACGATGGTATATCATTGAGAATTTGACTCTACTGGCCAAAACTCCCATTTATTATTTTATTTTATCGAATAAATATGTATTCGAGCTTATGTTATTTGAGTGTTTTTGGCATGAAGAGACAGAAGAAGAGCGCCGAACACGCGCACAACAAAATATTCATAATCTGTTAGAAAGTGAGAGAGAAAGAATTGCTGGAGTACGGCATGAAGAGACAGAAGAAGAGCGCGAACTTCGACATTCTCTGAACAGAATGTCGATAACATCTGAAGAATCGGGTGTCTCAAGATATAGCCGTAGGGCATGATGACCTTCCTTGGGTTGATAAGAAACGGAGTTCATTTACGTATACTCCTATGATTGAATACGGCACATATTCCGCCATCGGAGGTATGGTTCAAAATTTTACTTTTTTTGAAGCTGTTAAATGGCAAAAAGAAACAAACGGTATGTGTTGCTCAGGTGGGTAAGATCCATTATTTTCCCGTCCCCGGGCTCTTAGAATTAGACGTTTCAGATCTTCGATTTTGACGAACCCGGTGTCGCTGGCAAAAGCAATAGGATCCGCGTACGAAGTCGCGGGCAGAAGCTAGTTAAATTAATATTATATTGTTGAGTTTTAGCCGTCGAAGTATCTTTTAACTTGTGGACTTGTATAGACTTTACTTACCGTATACGGAATGAGTAGGGAACCAGAACCGAATAACACCTCCCTTTTCTGTGGCAGTGATCATACTTCTCCGAAAAAAATTCCATAGATCTGAAATATAAAGATACATTATTAATAGGCATGACAACAGTATCTAGAAATTGCAAATCTATTTAGTCCGTCGTCGGTTAGAGTAAAATAATGGACACGTACGACGATGATCAATCGAGTTGTCATTTATTTTTAGTTCTGTCTCCCAACGAATCTTATGTCCATAAGTAATACTAAGTAGGAAATACCCGTAACTTCGGATGAAACTACGGGAAACGTTTACTTCCCAATCCTAACTAATATTACATGCAAAAGTTAGTTTGTTTGTCACGCCGAAACCACTTGAAAGGGTCTAGAAAATTTTATATGAAGGCCGGATTAACTTTTACCATTTTGTTTTTTAGGGTTCCGTACAAAAAATGAAACAAAACGGAACCCTTACAGTATTACTCGTGCGCCTGTCTGTCGGTCCGTCCGTACCCACAGCCAATTAATTTGCTCCGAATCTACGGGACCAAAAAAGTGAAAGGTAGAATGATGTAATCCTATGACCTTAACACAGATGTGCAATGTAAACAAATATTTTTTTTTTTAAATAAGGGTCATTTTCGAAGGAGAAATTAGGAAATAAAAACAAGTTTTGCTAACCTTACTGTGTTATACAAGGTGTTGCAAATGCATACTGGTCAAATTCAAGGAGGTATGAATGATTTTCGATCCAAATCAATAATAAAATAGGTACGTATTTTTTTTTAACTACATTTTGGAAAGTATAAAAATCTCGTATTAAAATGCAGTCCACCTGTTACTACCCCTATAACTGCGCCTTCACACGCACAATTAAAAGCAAACGTTTGTTCGATATCGTATTCCCCAACATTTCCAAAAACCTTGCGTGCGCCACCGTGGTCCCGGTCTCGCGACAATCTTATTAATTACTTTCTCTGCCCGCGACTTCGTTTGCGTGAAGTTTTGATATCGCAACGCATTGCCTGCTCAACGGAAGCTTTTTTCCTGCTTGCAACATTTCTTATTGCTGCTCCGCTCCTATTGGTTATAGCGTGATGTTATAGCCTTCTTCGATAAATGGACTATCCAACGCAAAAAGAATTTTTCAATTCGAGCCGGTAGTTCCTGAGATTAGCGCGTTCAACCAAACAAACAAACTTTTCTGCATTATAATATTAGTATAGATTTATTATAAATAAAATAAACATATCGCCGGACATTAACACACAGCCCCACCTAGTGCCACACTAAGCAAGGCTTGTGTCGTGGACACCAGATAGTTGATATACTACATGTATACTTTTTTGTTTGTAAATACATACTTATTATACATAATAAACATCCATGACTCAGAAACAAATGTCCATGCTCATCACACAAACATTTGCTCCTACCGGGATTCAAACCCAGGACCCTAAGAACGTAAGGCAGCCTCACTACCACTACGCCATTCGAGTCGTCGCCATTCATTATTGACCAAGTTTAGTGCCGTTACTTTAATTGATTATTTATAAATTAATTTTTCGCCCGCCGCTTCGCTCTCGTTATCGCGATTATTTGGGTCGAGTTGATTGTCCAACCAATTTAAAAATCAATTAGGGTTATACTCTACTTGCATAATAACAACTATAGTAGTCTTTTCTTAAACTCTCGCGATCAGTACATTAATACAACAAATGGAAACGGGTAGTTCGGCTGGTGAAGTCCGATCGAGGGCTTATATTCCATTGTTGTTGGTGTTTCCATTTGTTTTACAAATACAGTACTTTCACAGTTTGCCTCCTTCAATTTGACCAGGATGCAAAGCGACACCTTGTATAGTTTGGCGATACGGAACCCTGTGTGTGCGAGTCTTACTAGCACTTGGCCGGTTTTTACGGTTCCGTAGCCAAATGGCAAAAACGGAACGGGTATAGATTCGTCATGTCTGTCTGTCTGTCTGTCTGTCCGTCTGTCCGTCCGTATGTCACAGCCACTTTTTTTCCGAAACTATAAGAACTATGCTGTTGAAACTTGGTTAGTAGATGTATTCTGTGAACCGCATTAATATTTTCACACAAAAATAGAAAAAAAAACAATAAATTTTGGAGGTCCCCATACTTAGAACTGAAACTCAAAATTTTTTTTTCGTCAAACCCATACGTGTGGGTTATCTATGGATAGGTCTTCAAAAATGATATTGAAGTTTCTAACATCATTTTTTTACTAAACTGAATAGTTTGAGCGAGAGACCCTTCCAAAGTGGAAAAATGAGTGTCTTCCCTGTAACTTCTAAAATACGAGCATGATAAAACTAAAAAAAATGTAATGATGTACATTACCATGTACACTCCCACCGAAAGTTGGTTTGAACGAGATCTAGTGAATAGTTTTTTTTTTAATACGTCATAAATCGAAAACAGCAATTTACCTTTCATTCAATCTGCTTCGGAACCCTTCATGGGCAAGTCCGACCCGCACTTGTTTGGTGTTAGGATGGCACGCTCACTCAACCATTCTGCAGGTTAATTCATTCTTATTCTTATTCTTTAATGCACACAAAAATACACAACACACACACATTACTAATATTTGGGTGGATTTAAACTATTAGTTCTATAGTGGAACGCAATTGTGCCTAACTCTGCAAGTAGGATTATTTTATTATCAACGACAAAGCATTACCATTTCCTCAGGTAAACTCTCATGTTTTTTGTAAGACTGAGTTAAGTTCCTGATGGCTATGTCACCGTAAAATTGTCAAATACTTTATATTGTAATATCTCTAGCGATATTGTAAAGTCTCGAATTATTGTCAAATGAACATACTGCTTACAATAAAACGCATTATTTTTCGTGAAATCCATGCGATGGTAGTCAACTCACGCGGTGTGGAGAGAAGGAGGAGTCCCCCTTGCCCAGTGGTACCACTCTCATGAAAAGATACTGTACCATTCCTGAGAAATATCGATTAATATAACCTAACCTTAAAACACTTCCTAAAAAGCGTAGTTGACGGAGCCCCGCTTCGCGGGGCCCCTATTTCCGGGTGCAGGGTTTAAAGGAACCTAACTAACCTAACGCGGGGGTGCCCCAAGTCCCGTTTATGGGGGCAAGAGATACTTCCGTATGTTCAGTTGACAATAATTCGAGACTTTACAATATCGCTAGAGAGATACACGTTATATTGTAATATAACGTATTTGACAATTTTACGGTGACAGCTACACAAGATACCGCTTTAAACACTCTTAAGACTTCGTCCGCTCGCGTTCCCCTATGCCTAGGCAATACTGGTAATGTCGGCCGGAAATCACCTACTAACAAACGGTTACTCTTCCCATTTCATCATCATCATCATCATCATCAGCCTATAATGTTCCTACTACTGGAACACAGGCATTCTCTCTATGAGAGGGAATGGGCTTCTTCACGCGGGCCCAGTGCGGATTGGTAGATAGGTATAATATGTCTTCGATTTTTTGATTCTAGGACATGCCGGTTTCCTCACGATGTTTTCCTTCACCCTTTTGAGAGCAGTGGTGATGAAATAAATGCCTAGGTTCGAACTCTTCCCATTTGACTAATATTACTCCTTAACTTGACTATACATCTATTAAGGCTCTAGGACTCCCCTTATGAGCAATAGTACTACTCTCATCCCAAACAACTAACTTAGTTTACTTAGTCCAACTAACTTAGTGTTATGAACTTTTTCGGCTAGATTGCTTTGTTTAGGGATATTGCAGAGTGACGTTTCAGTTGGTATTAAATTGTGAGTGTTTATTTTTTCAATTTACACTTCAATTTTACACATGACTTTTTCGTAGTGGCTGTTTGGGTCAGTGGGTCGTCTGTTTGCTGCCAACAATCTCGGAGTAAAATATCAGTGAAATACGGACAGATAGACAGACGGGCAGGACGAATCTATCTATAAGGGTTTCGTTTTCGTCATTTGGCCAAGGAACCCAAATAATCGCGTTAGTAGGTACGCTAATTATATAACCCAGTACTTACAGGGTTGTGGAGGTTTGATAAGCAATCAATCTATATAAAATATCGGCATTCAGTTGTATCCGATTAAACCGGACCCCAAAGATCCTAACGCAGTTGGGAAAAGCGAACATTTCTCGCTCAAAAATATTTTTACTCACGTTTTCGATCTCCTATGACCTGCAGTGAATGTCCAATGATTGGAAGTGCCCCAGGTAACTCAGGGGGCGCGTCGGGTTGTTGCCTCAACCACGGCCACATAGCAATCACTACGCATAGTAATATCACAATTACCACAAACACAGACATTCTACGGATATAGCAACGCACGAGGGTATGAGGACATTGGATCTGCAATCTTGTATTTATGTACAGTTTAAAAGACTGTGGTAACTGCGTGGAACCTGCTATTTAAAACACCTCTCCAACCAAGATTCGACTAAAAAAAGGTTGAAACTTGTTTTTTTTTGGCGTAAACTGAGCTTTGACGAAGCCTTCAACCAAGCATTATGTACAATATCAGATTAAGTAACTACTCAAAAATTATTGCTGGGATATGCCTTTTTTTGGAAAAAATAATACTCGTTTTACTGTAGGACTCATTGCATTGAAAGTAAAGCAATAACATCAAAAACTTTTGTAAACAAAAAAAAGTTGTGATAGAGATTCTCAGATATTTATTCTCAGATGTCAAATCTAGAGGTATCGGCTGATAATTATCGGGAAGCTTGGAACCTATTGCTCGTTCGTTACGACAAGAAGCGTTTATTGCGTTTATCATCTCACTGCGTTAACCAACATTAATCCTGTAAATAACGAGTCTGAAAGATCGTTGCGCTTCTTGGTTGACCACGTGACTAAGAATTTACGCACCCTCTCCAACTTATAGTTACTGATAATTGGGATCCCCTTATCATTCACATAGTAGCTTCTAAATTGGACACAACCTTCGTAAAGTGGGAGGAACACTGTAACACGTTCTCAACAGACACATCTAACACTTAAAGAATTTTATAATTTTTTAAACGATCGTGCAGCTGTGCTTAGGCCCTTGCATCGCAGCAAGTCAGACAACTCCTTTAGATCCAATCATGATACACAGCGTCCTGAAGGCCATTCAAAGAAACAACCGGACCATACACGTCATAGTAAAGCATATGCCTACATTAGTAGTGGTAACCTGCCACAAACACATACCCCATGTCATGATCATCCTCATCATACCTCTGTCCATGCTGTAATGCTGATCATAAAATATTTGATTATCCAGCGTTCAAGGCACAGAACATAAGCGAGCGTATAGCTGAGGCAACCAAATTAAAATGGTGTCTTAATTGTTTAAGGTCAGGTCACCCTACTTTTAGATGTCGTTTTGGTCGTTGTCGTGAAAGCAACAAAAGACATAATTCTATATTGCACCTTCCTACTGGTACATCTGAAAATTCATTTAGTACAAGCATCGATAGTTCTCCTGGTACGCTGGCTAACTGCAACAATCAAGGTAACAAGTATGCTCTTCTTTGTACTGCCTTGATTGGTATATTAAATCCTAAGACAAATAAATGTCAAACAGTACGCACCCTGCTTGATTGTGGCAGCCAATTCTCTTTCATAAGTTTAAGCCTGAAACAAAGGTTATCATTAGAAGACTGCCTTATCAATGCTACAAAGGTTTTGGCAATAATGATGCAGGTACGATCACCGAATATTGCATTGCCCAATTAAAATCCTTAAATACACCATTCAATGTTATTTCTAACTTGCATGTTATGAAGGAATTAACATCATTAATTCCCAACATGGTAATTGATATTAGATCGTTTAATATTCCTAATGATATTGTCTTAGCAGACCCTAAATTCTTTCAGCCTTCTTTCATTGATATTCTCATAGGCTCAGATTTATTTTGGGACATAATATGTTGTGAGCAGAGGACATTAGGCCCTAATCTTCCCAAACTACATAACTCACGGCTGGGCTGGTTGATTGGAGGTCCCCCGCAACATAAACAAACTAAGAACATTATATAAATGCAATCATGTATTTACCCATTTTTCTAATGATGAAAACATAGAATTAAAATTAAATTGATTTTGGGAGCTGGAAATTAAGAAATATGTCTACTAAGTATCTTAGTGAAAGCTAGCAGGCATGTGAAACGCATTTTTTGCAGCACACCTGCCGCTTAGAAAACGGCAGATTCTCTGTCAAGTTCAAGTTCTATCGACTCACCGGATTGTCTCGGTGACTCCTACAACATGGCTAAGAAAAGGTTTTACAATTTAGAACGGCGATTTGAAAGACAGATTAGAGATTTGATTATTAAGTCGCAGTATGTTGAATTTATCAGAGAATATGCAGAATTAGGTCATCTCTCTGAAATTGCATTAAATAATTTAAAATCTAATTTATGCTACTTCTTACCGCATCATCCTGTACTTAAAGAAAACAGCGAATCGACAAAAAATCGCGTCGTCTGCGATGCATCGGCTCGCACTTCCTCAGGCCTCTCTGTCAACGACATACAAATGGTTGGGCCTTAAATTCAAGACTGTCTTTTTTCCATTTTAATTCGAGCTCATTTCTATACATAAATATCTTTTAGCAGCAGACGTAGAAAAGCTATTTCGTCAAATATTAGTGGACGAGTCAGATCGAAATCTTCAACTTATTTTATGGAGAGAAGACGAGCGTCAGGTTTAAATTCGGTGACTTATGGGTTCATAAGCGCCAGTTATTTATGTACTAGGTGTCTTTGGCAGTCGGGCGAGGAGTGCGAGGATCCCCTCATTAGAATAATCGTTCTAATGAGGGTACATAATATAGATCGTGTTGTATAATCATACAACACGATCTATATTATGTAGATTGAAGTGAATGACACGCAGATTCGATCAAGACTGATTCCTTTATTATAACAGGTAGCACTACATAACCTTATATTCTGAGTACCCACATAAACATACAATATCTTCCCCCAAATATTTTTTAAAATACATATTTATTTTATAATAGAAACATATTACATTTAGCGTATTTATAAAATCTAGTTTAAATTATATGTATAGCTTATACTGACATCCTCACATAATTCATTTATCTAGTAAATAAACATGTAGGTACATTTGACAGAGGCAAGTACATTATCCATACCATAATATAAATGCGAAAGTAACTCTGTTTGTCTGTCTGTCTGCTACCTTTTCACGACAAAACGGCTGATCGGATCGATTCAATGCACTAATTAATATTGTGCATAACTTAGAGAAGGTTTTCATTTTTGTTTCTTTGTAATCGGTGCTCTCCATCAAAAGATATATTATGACTTTAAAGTTTTTAAGGAGAACTTATCATCATGATCTAAGGATACGAGTACATGCAGTGACATCTATTGAATCAAAATGATACTAATGAATAAAAATCACAAGATAGAGAAGAAGAGAATAGTCAACATGACCCTGCTTTCAAAATCTGCATAGCCGGTAGAGTATCTGTTCGACCGCTTTCCATGCATATGTTCTAGCAGTTTAACTTCGTGCTCTATAGTTAATGGCGTTGTTCATTTGACTCCATTTTCTGAATCACGGTGTTATGATTTTCCGTGAGAGAATGATACTGATATTCGCCCGTTTCAGATGTCTCAAGTTTGGTTTTTTTCAGAGGTTTTTAATCCAACGCCTGTTTTTCTTTATGTATATGTACCTATATTATGGCTGAGCAATACTTAAATGACGTGATGAAAGTTGTAAGAATCCCCTGGATGTGAGTCGCACGAGACCCGTCAATGTGGCGACACATGTCCAGCATTAGACGTCTTTCGGCTGAAATAATGATGAATGATGATAATTCCAATGGAGTAGGGCAGGTCACCTAGCAGGATGCGGTGATTACAGGTGGAGTAAAGCTGTGACCAAGTGGCGTTCTAGAAATCGAAACAGAAGTTTTGGTCGTCCAGAGGTGAGATAAGCAGACGATATTGTTGCCATTACGGGAATATCCTGGATGAGACTGGCACACGAGCGTGGAGCTTGGCACAAACAAAGAGAGGCCTGTACCCAGCAGTGGGTGAAGTCGGACTATGGATGATGATGATTATGACGTATAACTTTTACCAGAGAAGTCCGATTGTCATGATTATTTTTTATTGAAAAGCGTGTATCGCAAAGTTTGTCTCATTTTATATTGAAAATAGTCGTGTTCAAATCAAAGTCACGCACTTCTGATTTTTCAGATTCATGTGCGTATTGTATAATCATCGCATGCTGAAACATCGTGAGGAAACCAGCATGCCTGAGAGATATTTGATCGACGGCATGTAAAACCAAGACTGAGGACCTTGGGCGGCATAAAAACTCTCACACCAGGTTAGGCACTAACCACACGATAAAGAAGAAGATAGTCAAACTCAAACTCAAACTCAAAGCATTTATTTCAATTAGACCATTACGGCACTTTTGAATGTCAAAAATACAAAGAAAAATCAAAGCTACAGTCACAGTCACAAGGCATAATAACTTGAGAAAGTACTGTAGTTGCCCATTCCCTAGCGTAGATCTCTATGGAGAAGAACGGGCAAGAAACTCTATGGACACTCTTTTAAATCAAAATATTGTTACAAAATCTTGGTTACATCATTCATGTTGGATTAAACATATATGTGAGAACGATGTACAAAGACGTGCACATTAAGAGCGTCCAGAGAAAAGATTAAATCAACATCATAAAAATAAAGTAATTAAAATTAACCGTGGCAGCTAAGAGATGACCAGTCTCAACTGACAGCGCCCGTTCACGAACATGACGCATGTATCAGCACCATTCAGCTCAACCATATTGAAGGGAACTAAATGACCCGACACACCCGCCACCATCACCGAGACATTTGAGTGAGCATGACATTCTCTCAGCCGCCAAGGCTTATTCAAGTCAAAAAAAAAAAAAATAACTAGATGTAAATGGTGGCTTTACAGTGCATAGTACTCACACATGCGCTATGAAGTTATATAATACTAATATATGGAATCTATACAATGCAAGGATCTTTTTTACAATCTTCTGCAGCTTCCACAATAACTAAACTGGGAATCAATTGGTTTGCCCCTATGGTTGTGGAGCAGGACCAGCATTGAGCCAAGCATTTTTATCAGCAATGTAATCCCCCAACTTATAATATGCTTGCCTACATAGTGTGCGTTTTATACAAGATTTAAACTTTGTCTCATTCAGTTGAAGAATGTGGGGAGGGATTTTATTGTAACATTTTAAACAGTACCCCATGAAAGTTGAATCTACTTTAGCAAGCCTGAAACCTGGCTGAACTAGTTGATCCCTATTTCTAGTACTGTAGTGATGTCTGTCACCTCTTTTACTGAATAATAGTGTTGGGGCTTATTTCATAAACCTTTTTGACAACTTTAGACCTGGCTGACGTTTAACTGTGATCGAAGGTCTAGCGATGGAGACGTAAGACAGTCACAAGAGGTCCGAAACAGTTTACAGCAGCTATATCGTGTGTCGGCTCATTTCATGCACCTTGATCAAGTTTATACTTGAGACCTAGCTGGAGTATGAGTATCATCGCAACACTTCAAATCTGCTCTATCGTGTTTATTTCGTACACCTTGATGAGAACTTTTAAACCTAGCTGGAGTATGACTGTCATCAAAGGTCTCATCGGCTCGGCTCGGCTAGGAGACGAAAACATTTGCAAAAGGTTTTCAAGAGTTTACAGCATCTACATTTACGTGTTGTGTTGACCTGCTTGGAGTATGACTAACATCAAAGGTCTGACTGGAGAAGGAAGGCAGGTGCGAGAGGTCCGCAACAGTTTGAAGCAGCTTTAACGTGTCGCGGCTCATGCCATGCCACTTGATGAAGACTTTCGACCTAGCTGGAGTATGAAATCGTCGAGTGCCCAAGGATAGAAACGTAAGGCAGTCGAAGGAAGAGCCCATAATTGAAAAAACAAAAGTATGACATTTTGGCGATTAATGTAACTATTCGAGAAA
The DNA here is from genome assembly GCA_950022955.1 of Xestia ashworthii. NCBI lineage: Eukaryota > Metazoa > Arthropoda > Insecta > Lepidoptera > Noctuidae > Xestia > Xestia ashworthii. Next base: position 9,676,721 of record OX465570.1, on the reverse strand, counting down.
AAATAAATTGTTACTTACTTGAATCTGTACCATAATATTTTTTTTTTTTATAATAACAAATTTTTATTTATTTTCTCTCACAATTTATTTACTAATATTATAAAGCTGCAGAGTTTGTTTGTTTGGTTGGTTGAACGTGCTAATTTTAGGAACTGTTGGTTCATCTTACGCAGACGAAGTTGCGCGGGGCAGCTAGTATACACATAAATTACTAATTAATACATGTTGTATATTAGTCAGTAGTCAGTATAATAAATCAGTGTGCATCGAGCCGTTGTCTGATTTGGTCCCCTCGTTACGCCTATCTAACACTGGCGACAAGTACCCTCGCGTTGCATTTTATAAGTGTTACGTTGTGATAATGGCAAATTTAGGAATTTTATCGGTTTTTGACCACAATTCACAAACGTGGAAAACTTATCCTCTCAAACGCGCACTGGGGCAGCCACTGCCCCACGTCATTTTACACTGAACCGCGGCTGGGGCAGTAACTGCCCCAGTTGAATTTTAAAATACCCGCCTTCAAAAATTGCATTAAAACTCGACTGTACTTACTATGGCCATGCATTTATGGTCTCCACTACATTCTCTACAATATTTCCCAACTCTATAATTATTATCTGTGCCCAAATGCATCGACAGACGTCAAAATAAGATAATAAACTTCAGTGTAAACAAATCCGGCCATTTTTTCCGTGTTGTGCCGGCGCCGTTTCGTATTTAAATTGTTTTCTTATCGAAATAGTCGTATTTTAGTATAGTATTATACATCAAAATGAAGGTGAAGAACCGTGCTACAATATAGTGGTTAAGCAATTTAGTTTCGGAATCTCAAAGTTGCAGTAATTTTCCTGTGAAAAAGTGATAGGTATGTATACCTAACGTGCTTTATGTAAACATTGAATATATAATTTTATGTGATTAAAACGTGTGTATTATCCGAGAAATATCAATAATTGAGTATGGTGAGTACATTTTAGAATTTTAGAAACAACAAAAAGAGATGTCTTAGAGTTAAAGTTACGTTAATATGTGGGTTAAAAAAAGTGCGGCGGCCCGGCCGCTAGTGGATAGTACCGCTATCCGCATTCTTTGGATACTAATAGGATCTACATTCCAATTAGAATCTAATAAGATTTTGGTCTTATTGGAAAGGGAATATAATCTAGTTTCTAATTAGATTTTTTTTATTGATAAGGATTTAATAGTTTTTCGTAAAAAAAATATTTTTAATCGCGAAGTAGCCGTTACGTGACTGTTTTTCAAACTCAACATTTATTTTAGAGTATTAAATTAATATTATATTTCTTGGTTTTTGGTTAAATAGATTCCTTAACTATTCAGCTATTCACTGTAAATTTTATTTTGGTCTAAGTCTTGTAGTTTGCGATCGTCAGATTTTTTTCCAACAAAGGTCGGAAGGAGTCAAATAAAAGTTCAAAGGTCACGTGACTTAGCGCGCTTGACTGGAAAATAAAGAAAAAGGCCGCGCGCTTAAAAATCGCCTCGGCCAAACGTGCTATTTTATTGAGCGCACTCAGCGATAGTACCCACAAGCTCGCATCGGATTTAGCCTTGCCAAAGGAGCTTGAAAAATTACCGTACGACGACATCATCGCATTATTGGATGAACACTTTACACCCAAAAGTACAGGGTTCAGCGAACGTTATAAATTCTACGTAGCAGCACAAAATGACGGTGAAACCTTCACTCAGTTCGCAGCGCGATTGCGAGGTCTCACTGCTCACTGTCAATTTCTTAATGTGGAGGAAACTTTACGAGATCGTTTCTTCATGGGAATATTGCCAGGACCAGAGAAGGAGAAGTTGTTTGCTTCTAACTACCGAGATCCGACGTTGGCAAAAGCGGCGGAGCTAGCTGATAGCGTGCGCAGCGCGCGCGCCCGTGTCGGCCGCGGCCGCGGCGGCGCCGCGCCGGGAGCCGGCGATGGCGGCCGGCGCCGCGGCGCCGACCAAGTTTTCAAGATCGCGAATAACGACGAAAGGAAGACGGAAAAAAATAAAACCGACTTCAAAAAGAAAAAGTGAAAAATAACTTTAGCTTCTGAAGTCGGTGACGTTTGTATGATTGATTTAATTTTTTTGTCACCGACTTCAGAAGCTAAAGTTATTTTTCACTTTTTCTTTTTGAAGTCGGTTTTATTTTTTGCAAAAAAGTTTTTATTTTTCACTTTTTAGTGGTTCACATGGAAAGTGCATATCGTTACAATTACAACAAGCCTAAACACGACTAGGATACATTGTCTCATTATGGAGTTCCGTGACTCTTGGCTTCATCATCAGATCTGATGGTAGAATCCCTAGTAGCATTTTTTGTTGGCATTTAGTTGGGCCACATACCTCTGGTTAGTTGGCAAATGCATACAATTGGCGGGCAGTTTGCGGGTTGGGCCCAAAACTGATGGCCTACGTGGATTTGCCTACGAAGGCCCAACTTGCGATGGGGCCAACGTGGATTTGCCTACCACCAACCAACCAACTACTACCAATGTGTACTACCGAGCTAGTAGTGTTGAACTAATAACCTTGTGTGAACACTAATAGGGTTGAAATAAAACCAAATTGCTTTCTGATCTAAGGCGCGGGTCATATACAAGTGGCGTATGGCGCTGGCGCGTGTGCGGGTACGCGGGGGGCGAGGCAGTAGCAAGTAGCGGCGCCACTTACTCGGCGCCACCGCCATACGCCGTACGCCACTCGTGCTCCGGCGCCCAAGCTGGTGATATATTTACTAAAATTCACTCGAACCCAACCAAATCGTGGTAACACAACGATAGCGACTTCTAATTGGACTACAACGCCATCTATCGAGGTTGGGGTACAACTTTTGAACCTTTACGATATTATCATTACGGTTTCGGCATGAACATACCGCCCACCAAGGAAATTTAGTGACGGAATGTCCTTCTTAAATTATCCTTAATTTTCAATTTTGCACTTTGTTTACAATATAAACCATAAATCTCAAATATAAACAAAAATATAAAAAATATGTTTCGTAAATCTAAGAGTTACTAAGAGTTAAGAGAGTACTAGTAAGCTCATACTGGGTGTACCAGTATATACGTATCATCCCTAACAGGCCCATTGAAAGGTTTAAGTTGGACCGATGTAAGTTGTTATCATAACTTAAATCCCTACAAAAAACTCCCAACAGTAGGAATAGAAGCAGCAGGCCCGTCGTTAGTTGGCCCAATGTTGTTTTAGTAATTTAAATCCCTACAAAAATCTCCCAACAGTAGGAATAGATGCAGCAGGCCCGTCGTTAGTTGGCCCAATGGTGTTATAATAACTGAAATCCCTGCAAAAATCACCCAACAGTAGGAATAGTAACAGAAGGCCCTTTGTTGGCTATTCGTTGGGCAAATAGTGCATGTTTATGACAATGGGCCTATTTTAAGTTTAGGTTGGCGGAACAACTAACCGTCTGCCAATACATTCCCAACTGTTGGCATAAGGAAGCCAACGGCAATTGCTACTAGGGATGGTTCTTATCAAACGCAAATGCTTCACTTGTTGTAGAAAATATAAAAAATGCTGTACGTTATCCTATAAAATTTGAAGAGTTCCCTCGATTTCGCCAAGATTCCATCATCAGATCCCGACTTGGCGACTATGGGACCAACTTGGAAGTATACCCTTTCAAACAAAAAAAGAATTTTTCAAATCGGTTTAGGCGTCTTCGAGTAATCGGGTAACATACATAAAAAAAAAAAAAAAAAAAAAAAAAAAAAAATACATACAGTCGAATAGAGAACCTCCTCCCTTTTGGAAGTCGGTTAAAAATGAAGTGCCATGTTCAGTGTGTGGTTACAAAAATCATAGTTCGTCTCAGTGTCGATTTGCTAATTATAGATGCAAAAAGTGCAATGTGAAAGGTCATTTGCGCCGTGTGTGTAAGAAAATGAATTACGTAGAAGAGGGAAGTAACGGTGACGACGGAAAATTTGTGATTTGAAAGTATAAAATTTATTGTCCGTAACGGAGGATCTCCGCTTATAGGACGTGATTTTATTTCCGCATTCAAACTTGAAATGTTACCTATTCAGTATGTGGGTCAAAACGAAATCAGCTGTATTGAAAATCTCCAAAAACAATATCCACAAGTGTTTTCGGAAGAGCTCGTTAGGTTTAATAAATACAGGGTAAGCCTGCAGTTAATAGAGAATACGAAACCTAGCATAGCTTACGCATTATGAGATAAGGTCGATAGGGAGCTCGACCGTCTAGTGAAAATAGGTATTTTAAAACCGGTCGAGTACTCGGAGCGCGCATCTCCTGTCGTGCCTGTGATAAAACGAAACGGCGATATTAGGTTATGTGCCGACTACTCCGTTACAATAAATAAGCAGTTAAAGATAGAACAGTATCCATTGCCATTGCACCAGAACTTTTTACTAAACTGCACGGCGGTCAAAAGTTTAGTAAATTAGATCTAAATCAAGCCTACGCGCAGTTTCAATTAGATGACGAATCGCAAAAATATACTTGTATTAATACTCACCGGGGATTATTTCAATACACTCGTTTGGTGTTCGGTCTCGCGAGCGCGCCGGCGATTTTTCAACGCGCCATGGAGTGCGTGCTGTCGGGTTTGGACGGAGTGCTGTGCATGCTTGATGACGTGTTGATAACAGGCGAAAATGATTCACAGCACGTAGAACGGCTACATTTAGTTTTGCAAAGACTACAAGACGCCGGGTTAACCCTTATTAAAACGCTGACACTACAAAAAGACAAGTGTGAATTTTTTAAGGATGAAGTACAATATTTCTAAATTTCAAAGAACATATCAAGCTGCTAGGTGCGCGAGTACGAAAACTCATATATGTTTTTAAAAATCTGCGACACGCTGCTGAGCCTTTTATCCTTAAGCAAATTTATTATGCCCTATGTCAGTCCTTATTAAATTATTGCATCTCATCCTGGGGGGGTACTTTTAAAACCACTATGAAGTCCATTGAAATCGCTCAGCGCGCAATTCTAAAGGTGTGTATTTATAAACCTATCCTTTTTCCTACTGTGTCTCTATATCAGATTTGTGGGGTTCTTACCGTAAGACAGCTTTTCGTCCTCAACATTATCCTAAAACAACATACAAAACTACCCTATGACCCACTCGTGCAAAACCGAAGAAATAAAAAAGTACGTATGGAACGGTTCACTTGTAAAAGCAAATTTAGTGAAAGATTTATTGAATTTCTTGGTCCGTTCCTTTATAGCAAAATAAATAAAAAACTAAATATTTACCCGCTCACTAAACATAAATGTAAACAAATAGTAAGTGAATATTTGCAACAACTAAATTATGAAGAAACGGAGTTGTTACTAAGCGTCAAACAGTAATTAAAATGCTAGGTTCGAATTAGTTTAAATAATCTTAGATAATAATCATGCTCACGCACTTAGATCATACACACACACATACCCACATACATCAACACACACACGCACCCACATCACTCAAACTCCACATAAATCACCACTAGTTAACACACACTCATAAACACTTCTCACTCACGTATAGACCATTTGTTTGTATACTATGTGTAATTTAAATTTTAAACAATAAGATTTTTAATTATTAGTACAACCAACTATATTTCTTTACTGGCATTTTATTGTCTAAATATCGAGGGAAAAGGCGCTGAAAACCGAAATACAGGCATTGCCTAGTTCGGTTGCAGTGGCTACATCCACTTATTAGAAATTAAAATTGCCATACAAATTTTTTGTAAAATACTACTAAGTTTTTTGAGAAATAAAATTTATTATTATTATTATTATTATTATTTAGGATACACGGTCGATAAACACGGGCTAAAGAAATCATCGCAAAAAGTAAGGGCTATTGTAAATGCACCGGCACCCGCTAACGTTAGCCAAGTGCAATCCTTTTTAGGCTTGGTTAATTATTATCGTAATTTCGTGCCGGCCGCCTCTTCACTACTTAGCCCATTATATAATCTGCTTCAAAAAGGAAGTAAATGGAACTGGAGTGAGGAACATAACAATGCTTTCAATACCATTAAAAATGCCCTCGCTTCAGATCAAGTTTTAGCTCATTTTGATGGTAGTGCACAGATCATTTTGACTGTGGACGCGTCACCCACGGGGCTAGGGGCCGTTTTGTCACAGGTGGGTAAAGATAACATCGAAAGGCCGGTCTCCTTCGCCTCCCGTACGTTAAACGAAGCAGAGAAACGGTATGCGCAGATACAAAAGGAGGCAACTGCTATTATTTTCGGAGTGCGGCGGTTCCACCAATATTTATACGGAAGGTCTGTACCGTTTGTTTTACGCACTGACCACAAACCTTTGTTATTCATTTTTGGCGGGAGCCGTGGCATTCCGGAGGTAACAGCGAACCGCCTACAGCGGTATGCTATGTACTTGAGTGCATACAATTTCACTATCGAGTATATAAAAAGCGCGGATAATAGTGCAGACTTTCTGTCTCGGTTCAGCTTACCTGGGTCTGGGTCAGATAATGAGTCATCACGCAGCGGCGCACAGTGGATCGTCCCCATACAAGAGGGCGGACATAGAATTAAAAATTGAAAAAGTATTTAATTGAAAAAAATGAAATATACAGTTGCATTACTCTATTAAGGAACTACAAAAAATGTTACTACAATTTTTTTATTTGACCAGTACTTTATGAGCAATTCGATGAAAACTGTTATTTTTCTATGGAAATGGTCACAAAAATGTCTGTAGCTCACGATTCCCTCCTTGTTTCGATTTGCGGTTTTCACTACTGTTATTCACCCATTTTATGCCACATTTTCTTCAAGGACACATGGTGCCCCCAGCGACCCCCTTCCGAGATATTTTGCTTTTAATAACTATACTTTTTATTGTATAACTGATGAAATGGAGGTACATTAAGTATATTCATTACTGAGAATAAGTCATCCCTAAGTAGTTCCTTAAATAACAGGTGCATTTGCGATTACTTTAATGACTTATGAACGCTTCTATTGCCATACAACAAAAGCGTTAATGAATCCTTAAGTAAAGATTACCAGTACTTGCTAAATCTAATTAGATATTGTAATTACTATGTTAACAGCCCTTAATCTCTGCATTGTGATTGTCTAATGTCATCATTAGCTTATCAAATTCATTGCTAGTTGTCTACTTGCTGCCCTATATATTTGAGTGTGTTTAGCAAATGTAATTCAGTTGTAATTATAACTTCTACCAAGTGTTGTCATTATGGCTTTCCGTGGGTTTTCTACTTATCTAGATCTTTACGTTGCTCTTTGTAATCATAAAGATCTTCGTGATTATGACCATTTGTTTAACACATTGAAGTCAAATACTAACGTCCAGTTAAGTGAAAGTGATGTGACGGATCTCAAGAACTGGTGTCGACGATTTTGCTATAGGGTTTACACCAAATGGGTGCAATCAAGAAGGACAGTCGACAGGTTCATTAACAAGAACGAAGAGTGGTTAAATTCCGATATCGTTTGGCCAGATTGCTTTAAAGAAAACGTTGTTGACACTGAAGAAGCAAATGAAAATGAGGCAGAAGAGGTAGTCAGTCCATCAAAATCAGATGCATCAACTTCAACATATACATCTCCTCGCAAACGCTTTGAAGATTTATCAACTAGACAGAAAAGAAGACGTTTTAATGAAAATGTTGCTAGTTGCAGTCGTCCGGATGAGCTTTTGCATACTGTTGAAAGTATACTTAAGTCTGCCGGAAAAAATGATATGGCCAGAATAATGAAAAATTTGCTGGAAAATCCTGAACACGTCTCAACAGTTTTAAATGTCCTGGAAACTAAGCAGAATCCTTCGCTTCGTGAAGTTCCTACTCACAAAGCACTTGCTCTTTACGTTTACTTGCAGTTATCCAAGTGGCGTTACATCACACTTCGGGACTTTAGTTTAAAAGAAGGTCATGCGAAATACCCAAGCTACTACTTGTTAGTTAAAGAAAAGCTTAAATGCTACCCGGCAAAAGAAGACATAACTGTGACTGAAACTTCCGCAAAGATACGGATCCAAGCCCTCCTTGATCTCACAGTTAGGAGGCTTGACAAATAAAGCCAAAAAGTCTTCATTTGGAGAACTAGACGATTTACTCATACGTGATCAGAGTGAATTGGAGTTCATTGACGTTTCAACTGATACACTTGCTGCATGTAGTGACGTTGAAGAAGATGATGACGATAATAATGATCATGATGTCGTTATTGATGAAGATGAAGAAAATATAGTTTAAGACTTATAGTACCTAGTATTATTATTAACAAGCAGTTTCTTTGTTAATTTCTTGTTTTTGTGTATTTTTTTTTATTCTGTTCTTTTTTTGTTCTGTGTTATGCCACCCATCAGCCAATAAATGTTTTTTTTTTCTTTCTTTTCTATTATTGTTAGTAACTACATGGTCGTGTTAATTAATTAATTTCCTATTATAATTTAGTTCTTAGTAGTTGTTTAAATTTTTAGTTTGTTTTAGGGTACATAGTTGTTTTATTTTTAAATTATTTTTACAGTGTTATATTATATAAATAAAAATATATTTATACTACATATTTTCTTATTGATCATAAAACTCTATTTCTTTTAAACTAAATATATTTCATAGCATTTAATCTTTTCGATGTGTTATTGTAAATGCGACTCAGTCATTACTAAGCTAATGATGACATTAGACAATCACAGTGCAGAGATTAAGGGCTGTTAACATAGTAATTACAATAACTAATTAGATTAAGCAAGTACTGGTAATCTTTACTTAAGGACTCATTAACGCTTTTGTTGTATGGCAACAGAAGCGTTCATAAGTCATTAAAGTAATCGCAAATGCACCTGTTATTTAAGGAACTACTTAGGGATGACTTATTCTCAGTAATGAATATACTTAATGTACCTCCATTTCATCAGTTATACAATAAAAAGTATAGTTATTAAAAGCAAAATATCTCGGAAGGGGGTCGCTGGGGGCACCATGTGTCCTTGAAGAAAATGTGGCATAAAATGGGTAAATAACAGTAGTGAAAACCGCAAATTGAAACAAGGAGGGAATCGTGAGCTACAGACATTTTTGTGACCATTTCCATAGAAAAATAACAGTTTTCATCGAATTGCTCATAAAGTACTGGTCAAATAAAAAAATTGTAGTAACATTTTTTGTAGTTCCTTAATAGATTAATGCAACTGTATATTTCATTTTTTTCAATTAAATACTTTTTCAATTTTTAATTCTATGTCCGCCCTCTTGTATGGGGACGATCCACTGTGCGGCGGCGCGGCCGGCAGCTCGGGGGCGCATGACAGTCACGGTGTATCAGACATCGAAGAAGATCGCACCTCATACATTAATTTCCTCATAGATGGAATTATGCCCATTACTTTTCAGGAATTACAGCAAGAAACGTACAAGGATTCGATATTAACTCAAGTGATATATTACATTAAGAACGGATGGCCATTAAAGATTAAAGATGACAGTCTTAAACCATTTCATTTATGTAAAAATGAATTATCCTTTGAAAGTGGATGTGTTATGCGCGGTCATAAAATAGTGATTCCTGAAAAGTTACGTGCCAAAGTTGTATCCGAACTTCATGATTCACACCTGGGAATAGTCAAAACAAAGGCTGAAGCTCGCAGTAGGTTCTGGTTTCCAGGCGTGGACAAGGCTATTGAAACAATGATAGCGAGTTGCGAGGTGTGTCGTAACCTGAGGCAAGAACCAGCCCGAGCACCGCTCGCAGTGTGGCCATACCCTAAAAATCCATTTCAAAGAATACATATAGATTTTTTGGGACCGATTAATAATAATATTTACTTAGTGATTGCAGACGCGCATTCCAAGTGGGTAGAAGTGTATCTAATGGCTAATGTGTCTAGTAAAAATGTTGTTATAAAACTACAATATTTCATATCTCGGTTTGGTATTCCACAGACAATAGTTAGTGATAACGGCACTGCATTCATTTCACGAGAATACCAATCGTTTTGTAGTCTGAATGGAATCTCGCACGTGACGTCACCAACTTATCACCCAGCTAGCAATGGTCAGGCTGAGAGCTTGGTAAAAATAATAAAAAAGGGCATTAAATCAAGCATAATGACCAGTAGGAATCAGAGTGAAATAATTGCAAAATTACAAAACTATTTATTCGACTACAGAAACTCCGTAAATTCCACCAGTGGTACCTCGCCCGCGGAGCTGGTTTTCGGTAAGAAACTTCGTTCACGTTTAGACTTGCTAACTGAACCAGTGATACCATCCTCGACACCGTCACTTCCCCTTAATGATCATGTGCAACGGAAACAGTACTCGCAGAGTAAGGCGTATGGAGGTACAAACACCCAATACTTTGATATAGGAAATAAAGTTATATATAAAAATGGAAACAAACCAAATTCATGGAACAAAGGCATAATAGTCGAACGTAAAGGAAAAGTAATTTACTTAATTAAGGACTGTGTAACTCAGATAATTATTAAAAAACATAAAAATCAATTGATGCTGTATAAGGGAACGGATACCACCCCGCCTAACACTTGGGATTCGCCAATTGAATTGGAAGACGTCGCAAGCGCAAGCGCAACCAAACCAAACCCGCCTGTAATTGTGAACATGCCAACAGCCCCATCACCTCCTCTACCGCATGAAGATAGACCATTCTAATCACCACGTCCAATTGAAGCAGAGGCAGACAGATCGTCAGAAAAGTTCTACGACGCCGCGGCGGGCGAAGAAAGTGAGGTTCAAGGTGAACAGAAAAGTGAGAAGGAGCCAGCAGTTGAAGCAGCGGGAACTGCACAGAATGTGCAAAAGAGGGTGTACCGTTCCGTACCTAGAGTTAATTATAAACAATTCTTCTAGACATAAGTTAGTACTAAAAGGGAGGAATGTTGTATACTAGCTGTTGCCCGCGACTTCGTCCGCGTAAACCACCCTTGTCATAGGGGTATAAAAGAAGCCTTCGACTTATTCTCTGACATAGCAAGTATAAACAAAAAAAAATGAACCGATTTAATATCGGTGAAGTCGTTTCGGAGGACTTCGATAACAAACAATGCGACACGAGATTTTTATGTATTAGATAGCTTTGTCTGCGGCTTTGCTCGCGTCGAATTCGGGGTAATTTTAATTAAAAAATGAGAGAATTTCATTGCGCAAAACAAAGAGTAAGTAAAATTCAAGATCCAGCAGACTTTTAAAGATATACATATCTGGGTTGCTCATAAATTAGTTGGTTACAAAGCAGAACAGAGGAACTTTGCAGAAGTATTGTGTAAAATCTTAAATTATTGTCTAGGATGGAATTACTATGGCCAGTAAATTACATAACGATACGTAGCTACGAGGACAAACAAAAATTAAAGAAAAATTAGATTTGTGTTCAGTGAAAACCATGAAAACGACACCCATGAAGGAAAACCGAAAAAAAATCCTAGGTGCCTTCTTGGATTTTCATTTTGACTTCATTTTTGTTATCAACGACTCCGAAAACCACGCAAACGACACCCATGACGGAAATATTAAAAAAAACCCTAGATCTTGGATTTTCATTTTGACCTCATTTTCGATATCAGCGACCCCAAAAAACATGACACACATGACGAAAAATTTACTTCAACGCCATTTCGATTTTCATTTCGATCTCATTTTTGTAATCAGTGACCTCGAAAACCATGTAAACGACACCCGAGATGGAAAAACAAATACTTTTCCTCGGCGCTATCTTGTATTTATCAATAGGAGTACTCTTGTGAGGTTTCGAATGAAATAGTCTTACCAATCTTGTTTCCCCTTACAAACTTTTGAGGCCCGTTTCACCCCTTAGAGGGTGAATTTTGAAAACAAATTTCTTAGTGCACCCCTAGACTACATAAGGAACCTACTTGCCAAATTTGGAATCTATAGACCCAGCGGTTTGGGCTGTGCGTTGATTTTTAGACTTTGTCACCCCATTTACCCCTCTTAGGGGTTAAATTTTGAAAAAAACTGAAACCCGTTTCTTTTCATTTATCAATAGGAATACTCTTGTGAAGTTTCGAATGAAATAGTCTAACCAATCTTGTTTCCCCTTACAAACTTTGGAGGCCTGTTTCACCCCTTTAGAGGGTGAATTTTGAGAAATCCTTTCTTAGTGCACCCCTAAGCCACATAAGGAACCTTCATGCCAAATTTGGAATCTGTAGACCCAGAGCGGTTAGGGCTGTGCGTTGATATATCACCCAGTCAGTCAGTCAGTCAGTCATTTTACCATTTTATATATATAGAGATAGCTGTTGCCCGCGACTTCGTCCGCGTAAACCACCCTTGTCACCTAGAGGTATAAAAGTAGCCTTCAACTTGTTCTCTGACCTACCAAAAATACACAAAAAAAAAATCGGTGAAGTCGTTTTGGAGGACTTCGATAACAAACAATGTGACACGATATTTTTATGTATTAGATAGCTTTGTCTGCGGCTTTGCTCGCGTTGAATTTGGGGTAATTTTAATTAAAAAAAACCGGCCAAGAGCGTGTCGGGTTCCGTAGTTTCCCGTCTGTCACAATAAGTGTTCAATCCAATCCGATTTTAATAATTATTTTTTTGTTTGAAAAAAGATACGTTCAGGATAATAAAATATGTTAACGAAGTTAAAAAAAATGTCTTCATATACGATTATACTACGAACTTAGCCCAGAGATTATTTTGTACAACTTTTTGTCTTTTTTGTACAAAAACTTGTTTCCATCCAAGTTCAAAATAATTTTCCTAGAAAGTCCTTAAAAAGTTCTACTTTTCAGATTTTTTTCATATTTTCTAAACTTATGGTTCAAAAGTTAAAGGGACACATTGTTTTTTACTTTTGGAGCGATTATTTGCGAAATTATTGACATTATCAAAAAATGACTTCAGTAAACCCCTATTCATTTTTAAATACCTTTCTAACAATATATCACACGTTAGGGTTGGAATAAAAAAAAAACACTTCCCACTTTACATATAGGGGTGCTACCCAAATAAAACATTTTTTTCCAATTTTTATTTTACCACTTTGTCGGCGTGATTGATACACATATTGGTACCAAATTTCAGCTTTCTAGTGCTAACGGTCACAGAGATTAAGCGAGGACGGATGGACAGACAGACATGGCGAAACTATAAGGGTTCCTATTTGACTACGGAACCCTAATGAGGGAATTTCATTGCGCAAAACAAAGAGTAAGTAAAATTCAAGATCGAGCAGTATTTTAAAGATATACATATCTGGGTTGCTCATAATTTAGTTGGTTTCAAAGCAGAATAGAGGAAATTTGCAGAAGTATTGTGTAAAATCTTAAATTATTGTCTAGGATGGAATTACTATGGCCGGTAAATTACATAACGATACGTAGCTACGAAGACAAACAAAATTTAAAGAAAACTTAGGTTTGTGTTCAGTGAAAACCATAAAAACGACACCCATGAAGGAAAAAGGAAAAAAAAATCATAGGTGCGTTTTTGGATTTTTATTTTGACCTCATTTTCGATATCAGCGACCCCAAAAACCATGAAAACGACACACATGACGAAAAGTTTACTTCAACGCCATTTCGATTTTCATTTCGATCTCATTTTTGTAATCAGCGACCTCGAAAACCATGTAAACGACACCCGAGATGAAAAAAAAAATACATTTCCTCGGCGCTATCTTGGATTTATCAATAGGAGTACTCTTGTGAAGTTTCGAATAAAATAGTCTAACTAATCTTTTTTCCCCATACAAACTTTGGGGACCCGTTTCACCTCATTAGAGGGTGAATTTTGAAAAATCCTTTCTTAGTGCACCCCTAGACTACATAAGAAACTTACTTGCCAAATTTGGAATCTGTAGACTCAGCGGTTGGGGCTGCGCGTTGATTTTTAGACTTTGTCACCCCATTAACCCCTCTTAGGGGTTGAATTTTGAAAAAACCTGAAACCCATTTCTACTGATTTATCAATAGGAGTACTCTTGTGAAGTTTCTTATGAAATAGTCTAACTAATCTTGTTTCCCCATACAAACTTTGGGGTTCCCGAATCACCCCCTTAGAGGGTGAATTTTGAAAAATCCTTTCTTAGTGCACCCCTAGACCACATAAGGAACCTACTTGCCAAATTTGGAATCTATAGACCCAGCGGTTTGGGCTGTGCGTTGATTTTTAGACTTTGTCACCCCATTTACCCCTGTTAAGGGTTGAATTTTGAAAAAAACTGAAACCCCTTTCTTCTCATTTATCAATAAGAGTACTCTTGTGAAGTTTTGAATGAAATAGTCTAACTAATTTTGTTTTCCCATACAAACTTTGGGGGCCCGTTTCACCCCCTTAGAGGGTGAATTTTGAAAAATCCTTTCTTAGTGTACCCCTAGACCACATAAGGAACCTTCTTGCCAAATTTGGAATCTGTAGACCCAGCGGTTTGGGCTGTGCGTTGATATATCACCCAGTCAGTCAGTCAGTCAGTCAGTCAGTCAGTCAGTCAGTCAGTCAGTTTACCATTTTATATATATAGAAGAAGAGAAGAAGATAGTCGTGTTCAAATCAAAGTCACGCACTTCTGATTTTTCAGATTCATGTGCGTATTGTATAATCATCGCATGCTGAAACATCGTGAGGAAACCAGCATGCCTGAGAGATATTTGATCGACGGCATGTAAAACCAAGACTGAGGACCTTGGGCGGCATAAAAACTCTCACACCAGGTTAGGCACTAACCACACGATAAAGAAGAAGATCGTGTTGGGGCTTATTTCATAAACCTTTTTGACAACTTTAGACCTGGCTGAAGTTTAACTGTGATCGAAGGTCTAGCGATGGAGACGTAAGACAGTCACAAGAGGTCCGAAACAGTTTACAGCAGCTATATCGTGTGTCGGCTCATTTCATGCACGTTGATCAAGTTTATACTTGAGACCTAGCTGAAGTATGAGTATCATCGAAGGTCTAAAGATGGACACGAAAGGCAGTCGCAAGAGGTCCGCAACACTTCAAATCTGCTCTATCGTGTTTATTTCGTACACCTTGATGAGAACTTTTAAACCTAGCTGGAGTATGACTGTCATCGATGGTCTAACGATGGAGACTGAAGGCAGTTGCAAGAGATCCTCAACAGTTTACAGCAGCTATATCGTCATTGGGCTCACTTAACGCACCTTGATGAGAACTTTATTAATAGCTGGAGTATTACTGTCATCGAAGGTCTCATCGGCTCGGCTCGGCTAGGAGACGAAAACATTTGCAAAAGGTTTTCAAGAGTTTACAGCATCTACATTTACGTGTTGTGTTGACCTGCTTGGAGTATGACTAACATCAAAGGTCTGACTTTGGAGAAGGAAGGCAGATGCGAGAGGTCCGCAACAGTTTGAAGCAGCTTTAACGTGTCGCGGCTCATGCCATGCCACTTGATGAAGACTTTCGATCTAGCTGGAGTATGAAATCGTCGAGTGCCCAAGGATAGAAACGTAAGGCAGTCGAAGGAAGAGCCCATAATTGAAAATACAAAAGTATAATATTTTGGCGATTAATGTAACTATTTGAGAAAAAATAAATTGTTACTTACTTGAATCTGTACTAATATTATAAAGCTGCAGAGTTTGTTTGTTTGGTTGGTTGAACGCGCTAATTTTAGGAACTGTTGGTTCATCTTACGCAGACGAAGTTGCGCGGGTCAGCTAGTATTCCATAAATTCATGCATGCAAAATCATTAAAAAAATATTCTATCTAACTTAATATGACTCGGAACACAAAACTAATAAAACTGCCCCATTATTGGAAATGTAAATAAAAACTGAGGTAGGTATTTATTGGAGCTTTAAAAATACAAATAAAAAAAAAACATTAAACAACTCAAAATAACCTAACTTTCATAGTCATCCATGTTTAATTCTCATTTTATTCTTTGAAAATTTCCCCTAATTTTTTACGTGCAATGACAGCCGCTGGTCTGTGTGTGCGCACTGAATGTGTATTTTCATCATTAGTTGTGTAGTTGCCTAACAAATTATTGGTCTCCCTAGACACATGCCCGTGTGGACTAGCGGTAGTATCGTCGTCACTCTTTGCACTAGACCATTTCTCTTCGTCACGGTCAGGTTTGTATAAACTATTTGATTGACCCGGACTGACGTCATCGTACTGAAAGATTGATTCTACTTTAAGTAAATGACGCCGATTGCGTCTGTATCGCCTTCCCGTGGTATCTATGACAAAATAGGACCTCGGTTGAACAGCCTGTGATTGCACCCTAACATTTTTACGCCTATTGCCATCGGTCATAATTGCCGTGTCACCGGTTTTCAAAGACGGCAAAGGTCTAGCGTGTTTGTCATAATAATGTTTGCTAACCTCCTGTTTACGCACAATATTTTGGTAATCGGCAGTGTTATCGCGACTTGGCATTAGTTTCGTAAAGTGTGAAGGCAGTCTACTATTAAGTCTGCGCCCCATTAATAATTGTGCAGGTGAGCCGATATCATCACGAGGTGTATTCCTGAAGTTTATAATATGTTTAGAATAATCCCAAATAAAAGTCCGACCCGGATTCAATTGATTTTATCAAAATATTTTTAATTGTTCGCACACTGCGCTCACTGCGACCATTAGATTGCGGATAATTGGGTGAAGTAGTGATGTGGTGAAATTCCCAATTATTTTTAAAATTTGGAAATTCTTTCGAATCGTAAGCTGGCCCATTGTCAGTCACCAGCTCGCTTGGAACACCATGTCTCGCAAATTGGTCCTTCCTAGCCGCAATTACTGAATTGCTCCCTATACTCTTTAAGGATTTAACGCTAAAAAGTTAGAAAAGTAGTCTACCAACAGCACAAAGTATTTATTTCCGTATTGAAATATGTCGGATCCTACTTTAGCCCAGGGCCTATCCGGTATGTGATGAGGAAGCAAGGGCTCACGCGTGGCCGATGGAACTTCGTGGAGCATTTCCGACGTTTGGCCCCCAGGCTGGAACGGACCGGGGCTGCCCTCAGGCGGCTCCTGCCCAACCTTGGGGGGCCAAATGCCTCCTGCTGCAGGCTCTATGCGGGGGTCGTGCGGTCCATGGCCCTTTACGGGGCCCCAGTGTGGGCGCGTTCCTTGAGGCGGCGAGCCGCCCATTACCTGAACGCGCCCCAGAAAGTGGTGGCCGTAAAAATGGTCCGTGGGTACCGCACGATCTCCCGCGAGGCGGCGGGCCTGCTTGCCGGATTGCCGCCATGGGATCTGGAGGCGATAGTCCTCGCGCGCCTGCACGACTGGCGCGCGGAGGCACTACGTCGGGGGGAAACTCCGCTGCCGCGGCAAATTGCCGCTCAGCGTACAGACCTCCGGCGCAATCTCATGGCGACATGGAGAGAGCGACTGTCGCAACCCCGTGCAGGGCACGCCACGATAGTGGCGGTAAGTCCCCTCTTTGAGGAGTGGCTGGAGAGGCGCCACGGCGTCCTCACCTTCCGCCTGACGCAGGTCCTCACCGGACACGGATGTTTCGGGAGGTACCTGCACCGAATCGGGCGGGAGGAAACGCCCGGGTGTCTCCACTGCGAGGATCGACCGGAGGACACGGTGGAGCACACGGTGGAGGTCTGCCCTGCGTGGGCGGAGCACCGCCGTGTCCTCGTAGCGGCGATCGGCGGCGGCGACCTCTCGCGTCTGGCCCTGATTCAATCTATGGTCCGGAGCGAGACGGAATGGGAAGCCGTCACCTCCTTCTGCGAAGCAGTCATGCTAGCGAAGGAGGTGGCGGAACGAGAGAGGGAGAGATCCTCTATTTACGGCCGCCGCGGGAGACGCACCGGGCGTCGGGGGCCACGTGGTGGCTACCGGCCACCGTAGATGCAGGCCTGTGGACGGTTAGCTATGGGCTAGCTAGCCGTCCGTCCGTCTAGTGACGACAGGCCGTCGACGGCGCGTTCGTGTTCCACGCGCGCCTCAAAGAGATGTCAGCATAAAGAGAGGGGCCCGCAAGGGCCGAAGCCTGCCGGGGTTGCGGGACTGTTCGAAAGAGATACCACGGCCCCGGAACGTAAAGGGCGAGGAAGGAACATGGATGGGTTTTAGTCAGTAAGAGTCTGACACTCCCTCCCGCTCCGCCCAGAGTGGGAGAAGTCATTTGATGATTTCCCATCGTAAAAAAAAAAAAAAAAAAAAGGGCTCACGCGTGGGCCGTGGTTGCCACTGCGAACAAGGTGCACATCGCCTTATAGCATTTTCTATGTCACGTGACATTCCGGGCCACATAAACATCACCTCGCGACCATTGCGCTTGCACCTGTCTATCCCTATGTGCCCATCGTGTACACGCGATATCATCTCATACCATCCATATATTCAAAACTAGCTGACCCGCGCAACTTCGTCTGCGTAAGATGAACCAACAGTTCCTAAAATTAGCGTGTTCAACCAACCAAACAAACAAACTCTGCAGCTTTATAATATTAGTACAGATTCAAGTAAGTAACAATTTATTTTTTCTCAAATAGTTACATTAATCGCCAAAATATTATACTTTTGTATTTTCAATTATGGGCTCTTCCTTCGACTGCCTTACGTTTCTATCCTTGGGCACTCGACGATTTCATACTCCAGCTAGATCGAAAGTCTTCATCAAGTGGCATGGCATGAGCCGCGACACGTTAAAGCTGCTTCAAACTGTTGCGGACCTCTCGCATCTGCCTTCCTTCTCCAAAGTCAGACCTTTGATGTTAGTCATACTCCAAGCAGGTCAACACAACACGTAAATGTAGATGCTGTAAACTCTTGAAAACCTTTTGCAAATGTTTTCGTCTCCTAGCCGAGCCGAGCCGATGAGACCTTCGATGACAGTAATACTCCAGCTATTAATAAAGTTCTCATCAAGGTGCGTTAAGTGAGCCCAATGACGATATAGCTGCTGTAAACTGTTGAGGATCTCTTGCAACTGCCTTCAGTCTCCATCGTTAGACCATCGATGACAGTCATACTCCAGCTAGGTTTAAAAGTTCTCATCAAGGTGTACGAAATAAACACGATAGAGCAGATTTGAAGTGTTGCGGACCTCTTGCGACTGCCTTTCGTGTCCATCTTTAGACCTTCGATGATACTCATACTTCAGCTAGGTCTCAAGTATAAACTTGATCAACGTGCATGAAATGAGCCGACACACGATATAGCTGCTGTAAACTGTTTCGGACCTCTTGTGACTGTCTTACGTCTCCATCGCTAGACCTTCGATCACAGTTAAACTTCAGCCAGGTCTAAAGTTGTCAAAAAGGTTTATGAAATAAGCCCCAACACGATCTTCTTCTTTATCGTGTGGTTAGTGCCTAACCTGGTGTGAGAGTTTTTATGCCGCCCAAGGTCCTCAGTCTTGGTTTTACATGCCGTCGATCAAATATCTCTCAGGCATGCTGGTTTCCTCACGATGTTTCAGCATGCGATGATTATACAATACGCACATGAATCTGAAAAATCAGAAGTGCGTGACTTTGATTTGAACACGACTATTTTCAATATAAAATGAGACAAACTTTGCGATACACGCTTTTCAATAAAAAATAATCATGACAATCGGACTTCTCTGGTAAAAGTTATACGTCATAATCATCATCATCCATAGTCCGACTTCACCCACTGCTGGGTACAGGCCTCTCTTTGTTTGTGCCAAGCTCCACGCTCGTGTGCCAGTCTCATCCAGGATATTCCCGTAATGGCAACAATATCGTCTGCTTATCTCACCTCTGGACGACCAAAACTTCTGTTTCGATTTCTAGAACGCCACTTGGTCACAGCTTTACTCCACCTGTAATCACCGCATCCTGCTAGGTGACCTGCCCTACTCCATTGGAATTATCATCATTCATCATTATTTCAGCCGAAAGACGTCTAATGCTGGACATCGTCGCACGAGACCCGTCAATCGCCACATTGACGGGTCTCGTGCGACTCACATCCAGGGGATTCTTACAACTTTCATCACGTCATTTAAGTGTTGCTCAGCCATAATATAGGTACCTATACATAAAGAAAAACAGGCGTTGGATTAAAAACCTCTTAAAAAAACCAAACTTGAGACATCTGAAACGGGCGAATGTCAGTATCATTCTTTCACGGAAAATCATAACACCGTGATTCAGAAAATGGAGTCAAATGAACAACGCCATTAACTATAGAGCACGAAGTTAAACTGCTTGAACATATGCATGGAAAGCGGTCGAACAGATACTCTACCGGCTATGCAGATTTTGAAAGCAGGGTCATGTTGACTATTCTCTTCTTCTCTATCTTGTGATTTTTATTCATTAGTACCATTTTGATTCAATAGATGTCACTGCATGTATCCTTAGATCATGATGATAAGTTCTCCTTAAAAACTTTAAAGTCATAATATATCTTTTGATGGAGAGCACGATTATAAAGAAACAAAAATGAAAACCTTCTCTAAGTTATGCACAATATTAATTTGTGCATTGAATCGAACCACATTGTTTTTATAATTTACACATGATGCTATAACAAAAGGGCTACGTAGAGACACACAGACATAGACGAACATTTATGAAATAGTAGAAAAAGGGTTCCGTGTGTGATCCTTTAACAGCTTATGTGCCATATTTACAGATTTATTATTTGAAATAAGTGATTCCCAAACTGTCGTTTAAGTGTTAAAAAAAGTATTTGTTTAAACAATGATTTGGAAATCTTAAAGCTTTAAAAAAAAAAACAAAATGCTTTGTTACAAAAAGTGAAAACCGTGTGGGTTTTGAATGTGCGAACCAAAGTTACTATCGGAAATCTTACAGCATTAAACAAAATCAAAATGTATTGCATGTCTTAACTGCGGCTTGAACTTGCGACTCATTGTTCGCAAGGCGGTAGCCGTCACCGATGGGCTATTTGTTCTAATGTCAATTGGTTAAAAATAGTTATTCTATTACAATGCATGTTATGACGGTTGTCAGTTGTCAAACAGTTGACAAATATAGACGAAATGCATATTGCTCACCCCCGTAAGTAATTAGCGTGATAATATATAGCCTATGTCCTTCCCTAGGTTGAAATACATCTCCTTGCCAATTTTCATAACGATCCGATCAGCCGTTTTGTCGTGAAAAGGTAGCAGACAGACAGACAAACAGAGTTACTTTCGCATTTATATTATGGTATGGATATGGATGGTATGGATATGGATATGGATATGGATGGTATGGATGGTATGGATAAGTAAACCAACCGTCAGCTGCTCCAGTAGTGGTGGGTGTAGGATTGGGAGGTGTGAGAACGCATCCAAAACTTGGTTCTATATTATACTAATTAACAATAGTGGTTTAATTGCAAAGATACTTCAGGAGGTTACGAAAGTTTAAAAAAAATAAAAAAATCAGTTATAGTAGGCCGGCTGAAACTTTTTCATAAATAGTTTATATCATACTGATCTCAAAAAAAATCGTCAGCTGCATAGGTGGGGAGATTATGCGTCAGCCGCTCGCATGAACTTGTAAATGATGCACGCCTGATAAAAAACTAAAAGCACTCGTATCACACTCTCTACTTGGTTGTAGATTGCTTTTGGTTTTTCATCAGACCTGTATCATTTGCGTTTTATCATATGTATCTCTTTCGAATAGTCCCGTAACCCGACAGGCATCGACCCCTGCGGGCCCCTTACTTTCTCCTGACATCTCTTTGAAGCGCACGTGTGGAACATGAACGCGCCGTCGACACGGCCTGTCGTCATAAGTCAAACGAGCTAGGACCAAGAATTGAACCCTTGGGAACTTCCTTTAACAGATTCAAAGATATCTTTTGCCGTAGACATTAACGCTGCTTATCCGATGACTTTTTCAACCATGAAGTAAGAAGATCCAGACAAATTCCCAACTGGATCCCCACATATTTGAAAAAGATTATCGGCAGCCTTTTTCAAACTATGTTGGGATCCAGTCTAACCAGATGCAATACTGATTTCAAAAAAAGAAAATCCAATTAATTTCTACAATTTATTGATGCTAATGAGCAATTTATTGTTGTTATGATAGTGGAATAACAATTTTTAAATGATTAAAACACTTTGGAAACGATAGCTGTAGCTAACAACAAACAGAAAACATTCACTAGTACTAACCTTTATAATACACGTCTATGACCTAAGTGCTAAACTAATATGGTGTCCTTCCACTGGCTTTAAAACAACATCAAATTCACACACTACTTTGTTGATGTCGCCAGTAACATGGTATCGCCGCACAATATGCGCTAACGCAACCTTCATCACCATCATGGCGAATATTTTACCTGCAAAATACAAAGTGTGTATAATATTCTACTTCTATCAGATTCTTCATTTCACATAGACTTCACTTAGACACTTTTGGAAGTACTGCAGGTCTAGACCTGCAGTACTTCCAATGATATTTAACTTTAGATTTTCTGATATTACACGAATTTTGCTCTACCGAATATCTAAATTAGTGATAGTGATACTCTTAGTATTGAATCAAGGGAAATTAGAATTCTTCGAATAAAACTTCTTCCTGGGAATCACGATCGTGGCTGCAATGAGGTCTGCATATTAAACATCTCTTTCAAGACAGTTCAGTTCAGCAGCATATGCTGTCAGAAAAATCCGTTAAGGTTGAGGCTATTCTAATTATAAATAAAAAAAACTTGAGAGGTGTCAAGGGACACCCGGATGGAACGAAGTTCTTTCGATTAACTAGTGAAGGAATTGTAATAAAATTTTATTTTTTTTAAGTTATAATAATATTTTTTTTATTATTAACAACTATAAAGTTCACTCAACAAAAATAATCGTCGCGACACCACACTGTTCAATGCGAAATAGAAATGAAACAAACGCATCGCAACCTTCATTTATTTTTAAAAAGTGTCGTGACAACTTTTTCGTAAGAATTTTTTCCGTCTAGTTATTTTCATAATATTATGTCATACGATATTTTACTATGGGGACGGGCTGCAGACATACAGTCTTTATTTATTCTGCAGAAAAAAGCCAATTATAATCTGCATAGTTGCGATTTTCTATGAGGATTATTTAAGAAAATTAACATCATGACAGTATCTTGACAACACATCTATGAAAACATCACGTCTGTAAGGAAAAAATAAATAAATTTATTAGTACGATAGCTACGATAGTTTCCGAACCATTGGCCCAACCTACTATATTAATTTGTGTCTTTTTAGGTACTTGCATAGGGAGACAGGACATGGACAAATCCTGCACCAGTTGATTATGATAAAAAAGTAAAGAATTTTGGAAAATTATAAACGTACAATACCAAATTTTTAATAGAACTTAACAAAGTATTTTTATTTTTTATTTCACTCGAAAAGTCAGATTTACTCCTAAACGTTGCCATTAAATATAAAAAAAAGAGAACAGGGGAAATTAAACTTATACTGGGCCCAAAATGTAAAATATTCGTAACTTACCGTAACTTCAATTGTAATTAATCATTATTTATTAATAAATTATTAGATTATAGTAGGGAAAAATTTTATAGATCACATTTGACGCTTCATCAAAATTCAACAACGAAAGCTTGTAGCGGCTGGCATAAAACATTATCCATTTTCATGAAAATAGCATGCGCTGAGGCAAATCCCCTGGTTTTGATGGTCTCAGCATCGAGCATCTGAAGCATGCTGGAGTCCACCTGAAGCGAGTCCTATCGTTGTTTTATAATCTCTGCCTTTGTCACGGTTACTTACCAGAGGAACTTACTAAAACTATAGTAGTTCCAATTATTAAGAATAGAACTGGGGACATTTTGGATAAGAGTAACTATCGTCCCATCTCGCTTGCGACCATAATGGCCAAAGTGTTGGACAGCCTGCTTAATGTCATTCTTGTCAAGCACGGTTCCCGAAAGGGGCTTTCCACTGAAAGTGCCATATTATGTCTTAAGCAGGCTGTACGGTACTACACGGACAGGAAGATGCCGGGGCCCGGTATTCGCTTGTTTCTTGGACTTGTCTAAAGCATTTGACACCGTTCAATATGATAAGCTTTGGGACAAACTGGGAGGGGCGGGGGTGCCGGTAGAAGTCATTTCACTGTTGCAAGAATGGTATCATCGACAGCGGAACCAGAGAGAGGGAGCCTTGTCCAAGCAATATGGCTTAGAGTGCGGCGTTAGGCAGGTTAGGTTGAGCATGCGATGCGTTGCGATATCAAATCTTCACGCGAACGAAGTCGCGGGCAGAAGCTAGTTTTATTTATTTTGTATTATTTCTGCGCTGACTATTTCATTACTATGTTGCTTTATGGATTGGAAATGATCTGAAATAAACGTTTTATTATTATTATTTTTTTTTTAACTATTTTCAATTACGATTACATATTTATTGTAATTATGGCAAAATCACTGCGGTAAGTTGGACGAGAAGATACCGCGCAGCTTCCCGAACGCTGCCCAGCCGAGTCGGATTCGACGATTGACCTCTTTCTCGAAGTTAGACCTACCTAACTGGACCGTTTGTCCTAGGTATACATAATCGTCTACAATTTCGAGTGTAGAGTCTCCGATCTTGATAGAAATGGGTGTGACATGGGCATTCAACATGACTTTCGTCTTGTCCATGTTCATTTTTAGACCCACTCTTTCGGAAGCTCTACTGAGGTCATCGAGCATTGTACTGAGGTCCTCCATGGTCTCAGCCATGACCACAATATCGTCGGCAAACCGAAGGTGAGTGATGTACTCGCCATTGACGTTGATGCCTAGCCCTCTCCAGTCCAGAACCTTGAAGACATCCTCCAGTGCAGCGGTGAACAGTTTCGGAGATATGACGTCTCCCTGTCTTACACCTCGCTGCAGAAGGATAGGTTCCGAGGCTTGGTCCTGAAGTCGGACTGACATGGTGGCGTTTTTGTACAAACACTTCAACACCTCGATGTACCGATAGTCAATTTGGCACCGTTGGAGAGACTGCAGAACAGCCCAGGTTTCGATCGAATCAAAGGCTTTTTCGTAGTCCACAAACGCTAAGCAGAGAGGCAAGTTATACTCTTCGGTCTTCTGTATAACCTGCCGAAGCGTATGTATGTGGTCCACGGTGCTAAAGCCTTTTCGGAAGCCGGCTTGTTCGGGTGGCTGGAAATCGTCAAACCTGCGCGCGAGACGATTCGTGATGACTCTTGAAAACAACTTGTAGACATGGCTTAGAAGTGAGATGGGCCTGTAATTCTTCAACCGGGCATTGTCACCCTTCTTGAAGAAGAGTACCACTACACCCCTGCACCATGCCTGTGGCGTTTTCCCCTCGAGTACGACGTATCAGAAATGAAGACATCCGCAAGAGAACCAAGGTCACCGACGTAGCCCGAAGAATTGCTAAACTTAAGTGGCAGTGGGCAGGGCATATTGCTCGCAGAACGGATGGCCGATGGGGCCGAAAAGTTCTGGAGTGGCGACCGCGAACCGGAAGACGATGCGTTGGAAGACCTCCCACTAGGTGGACCGATGACCTGGTGAAGGTTGCGGGAATCCGGTGGATGCGAGTCGCAAGGGACCGGTCAATGTGGCGACATTTGGGGGAGGCCTATGTCCAGCAGTGGACGTCTTTCGGCTGAGATGATGATGGCAAAATCAGTTCATAGTAAAGGTTACCAAATTTCTGGGAATTGATATAGATTACAATTTGTCATGGAAAACACATTTAAATAACCTCTGTAAAAGAATTAATAAATCCTCATTTGCACTCTACAAACTCTCCAAAATTGTCAACAAAGCAGCCGTCTTAACGGCATATCACGGACTTGTTGCACCTATATTAAGATATGGAATAATATTCTGGGGCAACTCGGTAGACAAGGAATTTGTATTCAAAGCTCAAAAGAAATGCATCAGAGCAATGTGCCATCTAGATAGTACTACAAGCTGTCAATCTTCCTTTAAAGATTTAAAAATACTAACATTACCTTCCTTGTACATATACGAATTAAATGTATTTGTGAAATCGAATCCAAGCTATTATAAGACTGTCTTTAAAAGCTACTATAGACAGTTACGAGACAAAAAAAAAGCTAGAAGTAGAAATACCGTATGGGGAAACGGCACTACTCAATAAAAGTATAATTTGTATGGCACCACTGATTTATAACAAATTGCCCGATGAGATTAAAAAGTTACCTACTCCTCTATTTAAGAAACTTAATTAAAAAATGTTATTACAATGTAAAGGAATATCTAGAAGAAAAAGATATTGTATTTTAATAGTAGAATTTATTTGTTCAATACATAATTACGATGGATATTTACTATGACATTATTATGACATTATTAATTTGATTTAATTTCCTTATTCCATTATCATTACTTGTAAATTACTAAGTTTGATTATTAAAATTTGTTTAATTATGTGAATATTGACCAACTTTATTTTTTGACATTGTAATTTAATAATCTCTGACATACTCGTATTAATAAATTCTAATCTGTGTCCTTACATATTTGCGCACCTAGCATGGTTATAATACAGTGTACCTTATGAACTTTTTGTAACATCCTCTAAACCTGTGTTATGCAAATAAATGATTTGTATTTGTATTTGTATTTGTATTTGTTACCTTACCTTTACTATGAACTGACACATGTCAAATGTGATCTATTAAATTGGCCCTACTATAGTTTCCAAATTGCATAGTTGAGTATACTATCAGTCTAACTTTGTTAGGGGTTTCTGAATAGAAAAAGTTTTTTAAATGAAAAATGAATTATGGGTATCTATTTTTATTTGGTCTGGTAAACCTATGATTGACATAACTGTATGTTGAATATGTTTTGTTTTGTGCCATACTTATATCTGTTTGTGTAAAGCTAAGAGATTACATATTTGCTTTTCCCCAGTGATCTTATTGTTACAAAAAAAAACGAATAGATCGTCTCATTTAGAAAAATAATTGCCTCCACGTGTGTGTTAAGTGTCGTTTAACCAGTATGATATGTTTATTGAATTCCTGGGACAGTCTAAATACATAATATACACTAGAATATAGATAAAAGTACTATACGTAGTGACAAAAACAAATTTCTTACTGACCCTATTGTCAGTTTGCACTGGGCGAAAATTACCTGGCTTTGCATGTTATCCTAGATAAGATATCATAATTATTTTTAACTTTAAATCAATTTGGCCAGTTCTGATTTGAATAAAAATAATCAACCACAAATCATCGAATTACTGAAAATACAATGGTCAGATATGACACAAAACGCATTAATAAGCTTCATAGGTACGACTGTATCTACAGGCAAGAAATAAGCAAATTAAGATTTTTGGAAACTTAAGGCATCAAAATAGCCCAGCGCTATTGGACTATTATTAATAAAAGAATTGCCTAGTACCCCTATAAAAGTACTAAAAACCGGGACCAACTATTTCAGCCAGGTTTCAGCCTAGCCAAAGTAGAGTCATCTTATATGGAGTACTGTTTGAAACGTTAAAATAAAATACCTCCCCACATTCTAGAATTGAATGAGTTGTAGAATGATGAAATGATGCAATAAAAATACTTGGCTCAATGCTGGTCCTGCTCCACGACCACAGGGGCAAATTAATTGATTACCAAGTGAAGTTATTGTAAAAGCTACAGAAAATAATAAAAAAATATAATAATATGTTAGTTTACCTATGCAGTTTCGTTTGCCAACACCGAAGGCGGCATTAAGGCTCGGGTGATCTGGCAAGGTGGCAGAGTTCAGCCATCGCTCCGGCCTGAACTGTTCTGCGTCGGGGCCCCACATGGGGTGACGGTGCAGACCGTACACCCCTATTATGCAAGTACTACCAGCTCGCAACGTGCAGTTCTCTGAGAAAAGACAATTGAATAAGTATCACGCTGAAGAAGGTCTTAAGACTAATGTGGTAAAGGTACATACTCAGGTTAACATCTTTGTCAACTTTTCTTCCGATAAGCGGAACTGATGGGTACATTCTCATCGTCTCTTTGATCACCGCCTCCAGGTACACGAGTTTTGTTAGATCTTGTTTAGTTAAATCATTATCTTCATGTTCTAGTACATCTTGTAATCTGTAATGAAAACGTCCTTGATATTTGCTACTTTAGCCATCCCAGACGGAGTCTGTGTGATTGATTACGGTTCACTACCTCTCGTAGAGGGGAGACCTGAGTTACAATAATGGGAGCGCTATAGACTTAGTGCAAATATGTGTCAAAACGTACTTAAAACGTAAAAGTAAAAAAATATTTACAGATGCTACATTACCCATACCTTTGACAAAAAATATTGAAAGAACTGATAATTATGATTTATTTTAAAATTAATGTAATATTGTATAATTAATGTAATATTTGTAATGAAATTTAATTGTAATAATAAGAATCGACATTATATTATGTAATTTAATAATTTGACATGTACAATGTTTGCAGGGTGCAAGTTTTAATACTGTGTCATGAAATTTTAATGCATGCCTAATAACCATGAGTGTTTTACATGTTTGCAAATAATTTAATAAATAAAAAAAATTTGAGATTGTTACTAACTCTTTAAAAATTCGTTCTTGTATATCTCGATCTGACCCTATCACTAGCAAAATAAATGTCAAAGAAGAAGAAGTTGTATCGTAAGCAGCGGCCACTAAAGTATCCAGGTGTTCTCTGATTTCACTGTCTGTGAAAGCATCTACATCTTCAGTCAAATGCAGCAATTGATCCAAGACTGGTTTGAATTTGCCTGAAAAATAATGAGTTCTGCAGTAGTAGTTTTAGGCGTTCTTTAGTCTCTGTCTACTCTCATGGGGAAGTGGTTTACAAGATGAGCATGGACCCATCACCAAGCCGTCGACAAGCATTCTACATATACATCAACCTTATTAACTCTACGCAAAAATTATGAAAGGGATCTGCATGTCGCGGAGATGAGAATGCTAAGTGGGATGTGTGGTGTTACGCGAATGGATAGTCTAAGGAATGAGTATTTTAGAGGAAGTCTGAAAGTGGCGCCGGTGACTGAAAAGTTGTGTGGTAATCGGTTGTCGTGGTATGGGCATGGTATGCGGAGGAATTAAGAAAATGTCGTGAAAATGTTTTGAGTATGAATGTGGATGGGTATTTGAGTAGAGGAAGATCAAAGAAACGATGGATGGACTGTGTTAAGAAGGATATGGTAAGAAAAGAAGTGTCTGATGAGATGACGAAAAATAGAGGAGTATGGAAGAAGAAGACATGCTGCGCCGACCACAAATAAATTGAGATAAGGGCAAGAGAATGATGTCGTCGGCTCCATAATTATGCTCAATCAAACGGGAAAAGTGAAAGAGCAGTACAAACAACAAAGAAAATGATAAAAAATCAATAGAAAGCAACACCGATTTTTATTTAAGCTTGCTAAGCTATAGAAACACTCCGCGGGAAAATTTGAATTCACCTGCACGACTTTTGATGAGGCAGCTATTAAATTATAGATTACCAGTGCATCCTGATCTCTTAAATCGAAATCCTGTGATGATGACTTAAAATTTAAAAAACTGTTGAATACACAAATAAAAAGTAAGTCTTATTACGATCAACGTTGTAAATTGTTGCCAGAATTCAGTGTGGGCGACGACGTTATCATGTTAGAGAATAATAATGAGCGAATTCGTGGCAAAGTGGTACCAAAGGCACCAACTCCACGTTCATACATTGTGAAAAATAGAAAGAGCATTTACAGACGTAATCGCCGATATTTGATCAAGAGCACGCCTATAAATTGTCGAAAGGAAGGGCGTGATAATTATATTGTAGTATCGGATGATGACGACGATATGTACTTATGTTTCGGGTAATGAGGACGATGGTGAATGGCTATACAGGGTGTAAACCACCTCATCACAAAGCCGTTATCCAAGCATTCTGTACATCAAACTAAGTAACTTTACGCAAAAAATATTGCTGGGAAACAACTTTTTTTTTGAGGTTTATGAGAAGAGGTTTCAGTCAGGGGAAACAGAAAGTCACTGATTGTAAAATAAAAGTAAAAGTTTATTCACAGTTCACAGTATAAAGTAAAATCAGAAAAGAGTTCGATATAAATAATAAGGTATTCGTGGACAATGCAAGTTGCGCGGGAAGTTGAGAAGCACGTACATGTGCCTTGCGCGTAAGCAGCGGACTGGCGGCCCCGCGCGCATCTGTAACACGCTTACTACAGCCACGCGGGAAAGAGATAGACAATCATTCCGTATATCGGAGCGGCACGCGACCGCGGGACGCTCTTATTGGTCTAGTCGTTTCGTTCTGGGTTGCTACAGGTTATAAATCATGTTTTGTGGTAGAACTCAATGTAATGCACTTAAAACATTGTGCTGATGGATGGATTGAATAGTACGGGGATTGTGGAGGTGTTAAAAGTCAAAATATAAAAAAAAAATTGGATTTAAAAAAAAAAAGTCAAAAAGTTGTAACTTTGGCCCCCCATATCTCCGTAACTAGAAGGTTCCCAGGTATGGTGTAGAACCAAAAAATGATCGCAATGATGGGGAGAACAAGTGCCTTTCGGCTTCGTGAAGAGGTGTTTTACACCCTTTATATGGATATGTAATGATATGGAGGATAGCATGCAAAGTTCTTATGTACCACATGTAACTCGGAGTAAGGCAAAGCAATGAACCTTGTTTAGTATATAAGTTATTTTTATTTTTATTGCCTTTTTTTTTTGTTTGTTTTGTTTAAAGGGAAGATGTTGAGGGTACTTGCACATAAATGTGTATCAACTTAATATGCAAGTACCTGCAGATATAATAAATCAAATGCTAACTCAGACTTCGGTGTTTCATTACATTACAAATACTCGTATAACATAGAACTATATTTAAGTTATTCACACTAATTTGTTTGTTTACCTGTTATCGAGTCATCGTATATATTCCGATTATTGGTTGCCTTTAGCTCAGATTTTCTTTTATATATGACCTGAAATTCCAAATAGTCAATAAAATTATTAATTGAAAGTCCTTTTTTGGGAAAATAAACCATGTAGTAAATAAAACCGAAAATATTAATAGGTTTCACAAAACCTTGTCGCGTAGGTTATTTTTTTTGCCTTTTCCATATTAACAAACTAACACGGCAAGTTGAATAAAAGCTTTTAAAAATAAGAATTGGCCCCTCATAATATACGTTCAAACTACTTATTTAGGTACCCGTGTTTGAACATAACATTATGACTGTAAATCTCTCATCTGTTGTGAAAAATACAGCATCAGAAATATTAAAAATGAAAATTAACACATTTTTCTAACTGAATCCAGGCCAGTTGTAATATAGGTCACGATAGAGTTGGGTTCCTTCAGTACGACTGACACATTCAGCTTGAGCTGTATTATCTACAGTTTTGCCAATATTAATAACAACGGTTAAATAAGTAAAATATATTACTGGTTCTATGATATTCTTCAGTTTATTCGTAATTATAGTTTGTTTGCGCTTCATTGCACTCAAGTTAAATATAAATGGCAAATGCAACCACACTTTTTGAAATCTGTCACAATATAACTCAAACAAATTTTCAATTGCTTCTGCATAATCTGTATCGATCGTTGTTTGATCGTGAGTATTCAACCCTAGTGTAGTCCCTGCAAAGAAAAATGACGTTTTTTAGTTAAACAAGACATCGTTTTGATAATAATTAATAGGTCTGTTTGGCTACGCCAAAGTGGCCTCTTCTGGGTCTTCTAGCCCAGCGGTAGTTGTCAAATCACAGAGGTAACGTCAATGCTCAAGCTACTTACAACCACTCCAATCGCAATAATATATACTTACGAGTTACAGTTGACAGCGTATATGTTATGAAGAAATGTCGCGCCTCAAACGGTTCTTTCCCTACTTTCAAAGCTAATCGAGAGACAAGACTTCGAGCTTGCACGTTCATTTCATTCACGTAGGTGTTGAGCACTTGTTGGTTGAACGACGGATTTATTAGTTTGCGGTGAGATTTCCAGACTGACTCTGTAACAAAAATATTAGATGCTGGGTCAATGCAAAAACTCGAAAATAACAAAACCGGATTTTGAATAATGTGTATACGAGCAAAGTGCTAGGCTAGTTTTTCGAGCCGAAGGTGATGGAGTTGTGGAACTGCCAAACGATGTTTATCAACAAAATTAACATAAAATATCACACTTTCGCCTCCCCGAATAGTTAGAGATTTAGTAACATAGTATAACCATAATTAACAGTTCTGTTGTAGCATAATTAGTCGATTGTAGAAAATGACTAATTATTTGTCTATGGTACAAGCACTGTGCCGCATTTTTTTGGTAAAAGTATTATTCTCTTTACTGTCGGTTGACTAGACTGTAAACATCGACAACGACGTTCATAACCTCTAAAAGGAGACTGAATTAGTGGATGCGCAACCTTCTACAATCAGACAGTGGCAGAACTCACTTACTGGCGTTTTACTACGACTTACTTACGTATAACTGTTACCTCTAATGCGCGCAGGGTTACCGGAGAGCCCCACTTTGTTTTTCCAATTGAGCGCTACCGGTCACATTTCTGACCCACTCGCATTTAAAAATACCTTCGTTCATAAAATGCATTAAAAATCGACTGAACTTACTTTGGCCATGCATTAATAGTCTACACTACCTTCTCAACAATATTTCCCAACTATTATACCGATTATCTATGCCCAAATGCATCGACAGACGTCAAAATAAAGTAAAAACTTCAGACGTAAACAAACCCGGCCATTTTTTCCCGTGTTGCGTCTGCGAAGTGTCGTATTTCAATTGTTTTACTATCGAAATAGTCGTATTTTAGTATAGTATTATTTATACCCTCCTGAGTCCGCCAAATTTTTTTCTCACCATGTCTAAAAGGCCGACTGTCCTTTATAAAGAACAAAATGGAAGAATGCCTTAAGTTCTGAGACTTTATTTTGTAATTACAGTGTTACCACTGCATATCATGATTTTTGCCAGAACATAAGTTTTTTGCAAGATTTTTTTTATTTTCTTTAAAATGTGTTACTTCGACCAGCCATTTGTTCTTTAAAAGTACTTCCGGTCATGGTACACAGAAGTAGGCGTATGTGATAGGATATAGACTATCATAATAAATAAAGTAAAACGCGGTTCTGTTTATGCTCAAAAATCAAATTATATTGTACTTTTAATAAGTTTTTAACAATTGTGATAAATTATTACACATTGGCTTATAATATTTAAAAAACTTTTGCAGTATATTTTGGCAAAAGTTACTTAAAATCAAAATTAGATAAAGAAGAATCAGATGTTCTTAATAAAAAATAAACAAAAAGTAGATATGTACTCAAATTATTAGCAAAATGTTTTAAAATAAGAGACAATTATTGATACATGACTGCTACTATTACAATTTCTTACATCAAAATGAACACAATAACAGCACCTTCCTATACTAATCACAATAATTGGTAACAAAAAATCAGACAGCTTGCGCAGCAAGTTATAAGTTATAGATACTTCTAATTAACAAATATGTTTCCTTATGAAAAGAGATCACGATATTAAATAATCAAATAATCAACAAAAAAAAAATATCTCAGCCTAATCTCTCTCATGGAAGATTTTAAAACAGTTTGTTTTTGTTGTCAGACATAAATTTAATTTGCACCCAATACATTTAACTGAGGTCTTCTTGGTACAGCCTTGATTCCTGCAGCGATGTTGAACAATAGACATTTCGGGCAAATGGTCGATTCCATGCTTTCTTGTTGCTTTTGAGGGTAGTGGTACAATAGGTGGTCGCCCAACGGTCACATTTGTTTGAGTTTCTGGAATACCGTCATCATCAAATGATAAATCTCTGTAAACATTATCATCAATGAGCTTTTCAGCAATTCGCATATTTTGCATTCCTCCTTGGTCAAATTAAGACTTCTTCCTGGCCTTTCTATAGTTGTTTGGTTTGATTTTGTCACTATATGTTCTATTATGTCGTCATCAACATACTCTTCAAAATAATCAAATATGTTGTCCGATTTACATCTTGCGGCAAATATGGCCTCTCCTGGAGTTGGGGTATAGGTGCGGTAAGGTTACCCCTGTTCCTGTAACGTGCTGTCGCCACGGGTACGTACACCACGACGACCTCTAATCCCTCTTCCTCGAACACCTCCTCTTGTTCGAACTCCTGTAGTCACTACTTCCGTGTCAGAATAGCTACTTTCATCGGATGAAGAGTTAATATGTATTAGTTTATTTCATCTTATCTGTAATATATGTGTATTTGTATGTATGCTATTTATGTATTTCGATTTGTTAACAAAATGGTATTTTTCTCATTGATTTTTGTACTCTATCAATTGTGATAGAGTAAAAAAATCAATGAGCTGCTGTCTTATTTGACCCAAAGGTTGACTGGTAGAGAATGTTTTGAGGTATTAAGTCCGCCTCTGTACCACTCTTGTACATGAAGTTTAAATAAATAAATAAATAAATGTATCGCTAATTTGGTTTTCTGTCAAATCTGAAATGATAAAATACACGGGTGTTAAAATATTAATTAAAAAATTATAATTTTCCTACTATTTATGAGTTTTAAAGCAGTAATAATATTAATATTTTAATTTACCCCAAAATGGTATTAACCTTACGTGAGTGGCAACAAAAAAATGTGAATTAGGAGACTATAAAAGCCGAAAGTACTTTCAAAAGAACACAAAATGACAGGCTATTATTATAGCAAAGACCGAAATACCTTTTAAAAGAACATTTTTTTCCAAAGCATAATAAACACGAGTTCTTGCCACTTTTTCGTAAAAATTTGTGAGAACCACAAAATATAACATATTAGCAATTTAAAAACGTGTCTCAATACAAAATTGAACAATAGATTAATAAATCAAAGATTAACTTACCTCTACTCCGTCGGCCTTCCATTTTCAACCACGCACGTAAAATGAATGATTGTTCATTTTGTTATTGGCTCATTTGATTCTCGAACATTTAAGCATCTGAATTTTGATTGGTCAAAGAAATCAAATACAGCTGGGCCAACACTACATGCGAAAAACTCAAATGTGTGTTAAAAAGGACATTCGGTTTTTATACTAGCGACCAGGAAAAAAGTCAGGACTTAGTGACGTATAATCATCATCATCATCTCAGCCGAAAGACGTCCACTGCTGGACATAGGCCTCCCCCAAGTGTCGCCACATTGACCGGTCCCTTGCGACTCGCATCCACCGGATTCCCGCAACCTTCACCAGGTCATCGGTCCACCTAGTGGGAGGTCTTCCAACGCATCGTCTTCCAGTTCGCGGTCGCCACTCCAGAACTTTTCGGCCCCATCGGCCATCCGTTCTGCGAGCAATGTGCCCTGCCCACTGCCACTTAAGTTTAGCAATTCTTCGGGCTACGTCGGTGACCTTGGTTCTCTTGCGGATGTCTTCATTTCTGATTCGATCACGCAAGGAAACTCCGAGCATAGCCCTCTCCATTGCCCTTTGGGTGACTTTAAGCCTTTTGATAAGGCCCATTGTGAGCGACCACGTTTCGGTCCCGTATGTAATCACTGGCAACACACACTGGTCATAGACTTTCGTCTTGAGACACTGCGGTAAGTTGGACGAGAAGGTACCGCGCAGCTTCCCGAACGCTGCCCAGCCGAGTCGGATTCGACGATTGACCTCTTTCTCGAAGTTAGAGCTACCTAACTGGACCGTTTGTCCTAGGTATACATAATCGTCTACAATTTTAAGTGTAGAGTCTCCGATCTTGATAGGAATGGGTGTGACATGGGCATTCAACATGACCTTCGTCTTGTCCATGTTCATTTTTAGACCCACTCTTTCGGAAGCTCTACTGAGGTCATCGGGCATTGTACTGAGGTCCTCCATGGTCTCAGCCATGACCACAATATCGTCGGCAAACCGAAGGTGAGTGATGTACTCGCCATTGACGTTGATGCCTAGCCCTCTCCAGTCCAGAACCTTGAAGACATCCTCCAGTGCAGCGGTGAACAGTTTCGGAGATATGACGTCTCCCTGTCTTACACCTCGCTGCAGAAGGATAGGTTCCGAGGCTTGGTCCTGAAGTCGGACTGACATGGTGGCGTTTTTGTACAAACACTTCAACACCTCGATGTACCGATAGTCAATTTGGCACCGTTGGAGAGACTGCAGAACAGCCCAGGTTTCGATCGAATCAAAGGCTTTTTCGTAGTCCACAAACGCTAAGCAGAGAGGCAAGTTATACTCTTCGGTCTTCTGTATAACCTGCCGAAGCGTATGTATGTGGTCCACGGTGCTAAAGCCTTTTCGGAAGCCGGCTTGTTCGGGTGGCTGGAAATCGTCAAACCTGCGCGCGAGACGATTCGTGATGACTCTTGAAAACAACTTGTAGACATGGCTTAGAAGTGAGATGGGCCTGTAATTCTTCAACCGGGCATTGTCACCCTTCTTGAAGAAGAGTACCACCACACCCCTGCACCATGCCTGTGGCGTTTTCCCCTCGAGTACGACGGAATTAAACAGCTTCTGAAGGGCCTTAAGTACCGGTTTTCCACCCGCCTTCAGGAGTTCGGCCGTTATTCCGTCATCACCCGGTGCCTTGTTGTTTTTGAGCTGTTTCAGAGCCATCCTAATCTCGTACAGGCTGAAGTCCGGGATGTCTTCGGTATAGTGTCGGGTTAGTCTAGCTCTTGGGTCGTTTGCTAGGTCGACAATGGGTTTGCTGGTTGACGTGTACAACTGTCCATAGAAGCTCTCGATCTCCCTCAGTAGCTCCGGTTTGGCGGATAAGATCCTGCCATCGTCGGTCTTCAGTTTCGTGAGCTGGCTCTGCCCAATAGCCAGATCTCTTGAAAATACTTTGGAGCCTTTGTTCCGCTCGATTGCGTCTTTAATGCGCTCGGTATTAAAGCGGCGGAGGTCGCTCTTTAAGGATTTAGAGATCTGTCTATTGAGCTGCCGGTATTTCGCCGCCTCATCTGAAGACTGCAGGATCATCTCACGCCGCTCCTTCATGAGCTCGAGAGTTTGATCGGAGAACCTCTTTTTCTGATCTGTACGACGCGTCTTGAAGAACTTAGACCCGGTCGTATGGACAGTTTCCACGAACCCATCGTTGTATTCGTCCACTGCGCCGCCTAGGCACTCGAAACGGTTCTGGAGTTCGAGCTGAAAGCTCTCGGGGTTTTGGATTTGGATATGTGCTGGACGGAGCGTAGACTTCATCATTCGAGACTTTTCTAGCTTAATATTGATGTTCAATGTGCCTCTTACCATGCGGTGATCGCTCCCGGTTTTCACCGAATTGATCACAGAGACATCATTGAACATTTCCTTCTTGGTTGACATGATGAAGTCAATCTCGTGTTTTGTTGCACCATCTGGGCTCTGCCAGGTCCACTTCCTGTGCTCACGCTTTTTGAAGAAGGAGTTCATCATATAAAGGCCCTCCTTCTCCATAAAACTAGTCAGTTGGTGGCCCCGGTGGTTCCGACGTCCAACTCCAAATTGCCCCACCTGCAGCTCATCCCCGTCTCGTTTGCCCAGTTTCGCGTTGAAGTCCCCCATGACAACGGTGAAGTGAGTTTTGAAACCATGCATGGCTTTAGAGATATCCTCATACATGGTCTCCACTTCGTCGTCGGGGTGTGCCGAGGTCGGGGCGTAGACCTGTATGACCTTCAGCGAATATCTTGAGGATATTCTGAGTATAAGGTACGCCACCCTGGTCGACACACTCTCGATCTTCACCACGTTGTTCACAAGGGACTTGTGGACGGTCACCCTCTCGGAAATAAAGCAGGTTGCCGGATTTTAGGATTATCGTGTCCTCCCCCTCTCTTCGGACTTCAGACAATCCCACAATACTCCATCGCAGCCTGCTCAATTCCTCTTCGAGCTCCGCTATCTTCTCGTCGGTCCGGAGTGTGCGCGTGTTGTAAGTTGCCAGGTCTAGTCGTTGGTGTTGGCAGCCGGATCCCATCCGGGGATTCTTCGCACCCCTTGCCACGCCATAACCTCGACCGCTGCCGTAGTCGAGGGTAGACGGGCTGCCGGGTACTAGGGGCCATTTATTTAAAGCGGTGTCCATTTGGGGGGTTTTGCCATAATCGCCACGCTTGGCAGGCGGGTTGGCGATCGCAGTACGGTTGTTACAAAAGCACAGAGAACGCTGCTGCCCATTCTCTGGTAAGTCCCTTAGTCGCCTCTTACGACACCCACGGGAAGATATGGGATGGTGCTATTCTTTACGTCCGGCACCATACAGACGAACGTATAATAATTTGTCCTTTATAAAGACCACGGGGACTCAGGAGGATACATCAAAATGAAGTTAAAGAACAGTGCTATAATATTATGTTAAAGCAATTTAGTTTCCGAGTCTCAAAGTTGCAGTAATTTGCCTGTGAAAAAGTGATAGGTATGTATACCTATAGTGCTGTGTGTAAACATTGAATAAGTAATTTTATGTGATTAAAATGTGTGTAATAACGGATCAATAGTAATTATTTAGGATGGTGAGTATACTGTTTAATTTCATAAACAACAAAACGTGGTGTCTTAGACCACAGATATTAGCTTAGACTTAAGGTTACTTTTAGTTAGTCTCGATAGTGGTGTCGATTCTGTTGTGCACAAACTAAACTTAATTTAGGCTATTGCTATCTTTTTCTATCTAATAAAACGAGAAAGAGACGGACGTAATTTAGAGCTGTCAAATTTAATTGCAACTAATATTTCCATACAATTGAAGGGTGCACGTAAAAACATGTCGACTAAAAACACGGTGAAGCGCAAGGCATAAACTAGTTTGACATCTCTAACTTAGTTCATACCTATAGCCGTCCTTTTCTCGCACTGCCTTTTAGTAAAAGATAGCAATAGCCTAAATTAAGTTTAATTTGTGCACTACAGAATCGACACCAATATCGGTGTTTCTATGAACAAAGTTAGCTTGAAATATCCTGTCCGCGTCACCTACCTGATGACTTTGATTCATAGAAAAATCAAAGAAAGCTTTTCTGTGACGTTTTATTTCTAACGATCCGTAAGTTAAATGTCAAACAGACATAGATAGATATTATAGATAGCAACCTTCCGTTACCTGTTAGTAAGTTATTGAAAATAGCCGTTAGGGGGAATAACAATACTCGACACACGCAACCAAAAAAAAATTTCATCACTTACCTTCAGCTGTGATAAGTCCATTTTTTAAATAATCCTTGGCAAAATCGTAGAAAAATGGTTTACTCAAACATGAATTAGCTACTGTTAGGCTGTCTTCTGGATCGGTTATCACTGTAACACGAATAAAATAAATTCATTGTTGTTAGTTTATTTTCAACATCGCATTATTGAAGGAGCAAAG
The DNA here is from genome assembly GCA_950022955.1 of Xestia ashworthii. Lineage (NCBI taxonomy): Eukaryota > Metazoa > Arthropoda > Insecta > Lepidoptera > Noctuidae > Xestia > Xestia ashworthii. Next base: position 9,637,393 of record OX465570.1, on the reverse strand, counting down.
AATTACAAGTAATTGTATTTAATTGTTAGACATTCAAAAGTGCCTGTCATGGCCAAAACGTAAATGGGTTTGACTTACTGTAACACGAGTGAGTCACCACCCACCATTCTATAACACCTTTAGTTTTTAATGCGCTGGTTTGTAAGTCACGTATAAAATTCCATAGATCTGAAATGCAAAATATAATTTTAGTTTTTTTATTGTATCAACTGAATTACTGACTGTTGAAATAGAACTTTGTGTAGAGAACTGCCTTATAAGGGGTGTAATAAACCTCTTATCGAAGCGGAAAGGCACTTGTTTTACCAGTCTTTGCGATCTTTTTTTGGGTCGTTCTTCAACTGGTGACTGTGAAACTCGCGAGTCGCGCGACTTGGCACCTTTCAATTTAATTTAATTTTTTCGTTATTAGCTCGCTCGACCTTGTACATCTGGCACTACGCCGGGGGGAAACTCTGCTGCCGCGGCAAAACGCCGCTCAGCGGACAGACCTCCGGCGCGATCTCATAGCGACATGGAGAGAGCGACCCCGTGACCCCGTGTAGGGCATGCTACGATAGTGGCGATCAATCCCCTCTTTGAGCAGTGTCTTCAGAGGCGCCATGGCGTCCTCAACTTCCGCCTGACTTTGGTTTTCACCGGACATGGATTTTTCGGGAGGTTGCTGCATCTAATCGGGCGGGAGGAAATTCCCGGGTGTTTCCACTGCGAGAATCGACCGGAGGACCGGTGGAGCACACGGTGGAGATCTGTCCCGCGTGGGCGGGACAGCGCCGTTTCCTCGTAGCGGCGATCGGCAGCGGTGACCTCTTGCGTCAGGCCCTGGTTTAATCCATGATCCGGAGCGAAACGGAATGGGAAGCCGTCACCTCCTTCTGCGAAGCAATCATGCTAGCGAAGGAGGTGGCGGAACGCGAGAGGGAGAGAGTCTCTCGCCTCAGCCGCCACGACACACCACGACAGGCCATGTCGACGGCGCGTTCGTGTTCCACGCGCGCCTCAAAGAGATGTCAGCAAAATGAAGGGGCCCGCAAGGGCCGAAGCCTGCCGGGGATGGGTTTTAGTCAGTAAAAGTTTGACACTCCCTCCCACTCCGCGTGGGAGAATTTATTTGATGATTTCCCAGCCTTAAAAAAAGTTCTTAATTTTTCAAATAGGTAGCAAACACTCTTACACGTAACTTTTTTAAACTAGATGGGCCGGTGTTTCGTCCCTAACTACTCTGAGACGAAATAGCCGAAACAAACTCAGAGGTCTCTTTTAAAGTCCATACGTCATCTTGGTTAACTAGCAGGATGGATCGGAGGACTATGCAGATTAGTGTCTGAGATGGCCTTTTGAAGAAAGAACCACACAGATTTGAGTGAACCTGTCCAGTCCACTGACAAGCATTCGTTATTGTTTGTCAGTCGAATTGAGAACCTCCTCTTTTTGGAAGTTGGTTGAAAAAAAACCCCACCTTCCCGTCCACCGCCGCCAGCCTTCCTCTCTCTGCGCCGCTTTAAATGAATAAATAACCTTACAACCGAACCGGACCCAGGCAATAGTTAGTTATTTACAGATATTAGTTTCAATCTGTTTTTAACCGACTTCCAAAAAGAGGAGGTTATCAATTCGTCTGTATGTTTTTTTTTTTTTTTTTTTTTTTGTGTTTGTTACCTCATAACTTTCGACTGAGTGAACCGATTTTGATGATTATTTTTTTATTTGAAAGCTGGTGCTTCCCATGTGGTCCCATTTTAATTTGCTGAAGATCTGATACTGGTCTTCGGAGATATACAATGGAACTCTTCAAAAATGTACGGCAAATCTGCAGTGATTGCTGTTATCGCTTGTAGGTTTATTGTTTATACAACATCATGACGTAATATCACGCCTGTATGCTCTGAGGGGGTACGCAGATGTGTACAATATTCCCAGATTTCGACAGTTAGGTGTAATAAGTTCCATTTGTTGGGGATAAGCCTATTACCTTGACATGTTTTGTTTTTTTTATTGGCAAGGGTACTTCAAGGGTAGTTTGATGAGAATTTGGTTAGGTTCTGATTATGGGATCCATGACAAAGGAACGGAACACTTCAATTCTTAGAAGTAAATTAACGATACTCGGCCAAATCTTTTAAAGGCTATCCGGATATTTGAGTCACGTACCATAACGTCGTTATTAACCGACTTCAAAAAGGAGGAGGTTCTCAATTCAATGTTCCCCGATTACCCGAATATGACTGGACCGAATTTGTTTTTTAATTGTTTGAAAGGGTATACTTCCTAGAAGGTCCCATAATCATCAAGTCAGGATCCTGATAATGGGATCCTGGAGAAATAGAGAGAACTCTTCAAATTTTATAGGCACACCAGAAGCGATTTGGGTAGTTTTAGAAAGAGCAGGTACTTTCTCGGAGTGATCCCATTTAAATTTGGTAAAGATCTGATGAAGAACTTCGGAGAAAAGCAACGGAACTCCTCATTAAATGTAGCAAATTTGTGTCTCTTACTGGGATTGCTGAAATTTCATGTCTGTCTATTGTTTACACCAGTTCATAAAAAAAAATCACGCTGGTACGCTGTGAAAACCCACCCTATACACATGTGAACCACTAAAAAGTGAAAAATAAAAACTTTTTTGCAAAAAATAAAACCGTCGAAGTCGGTTTTATTTTTTGCAAAAAAGTTTTCATTTGACTGTACATTGCAAGATGACGACATTTTTTTAAATTAAAATTGAAAGGTGCCAACTCGCGCGCACACGCCAGTTTCACAGTCGACAGTTGAATCCAATTTTTCATCATTCCTGGGAACCTTCTAGTTACGGAGATATCGGGGGTCAAAGTTCCAACTTTTTGATTAGTTTTTTTTAAATACAAGTTTTAATTGTAAGGTTTTTCTTTAAACACCTCCACGACCCCCGTACAATCCATCCATCAGCACAATGTTTTGAGAGCGTTTCATTGAGTTCTACCACAAAACATGATTTTTCACCCCAAACAAAAAAGTCGCTTTCCAGCAAAATTTTTTGCGTATATTACTTAGTTTGATGTACAGAATGCTCCAGAAGCCATCAAGGCTTCGTGATGTGGTTTTTAACACCCAGTATAGTTTGTAGACGAATGTCTTATTTGTTTCACAAATTGGTTATCTGGGAAACAACATTTTTTTTATTTTGGCATACCCTTGACACTAATAAATAGATGAATTAATTAGATATTGCGTGAGAGTGACGCACAACATTAAAAACTAGTTTTCGCGTGGTTTCGTGGTTTTATTTTTTCGGGTGAAGGTCATCCGGGTGCGTGTTGCGTGTATATATGTAATAAATGTCTTGTTTTTATATGTTTAATAATCTCAGCGTTTTCGCCATTATATTATTTAAAAACCGTGTGAAATAGTTGGAACTTAGATCATAATTATATTTCCGTAATTAGAATGTAAAGTATGAAGCCGTTATAGAGCCTAATATAAAAAATAGTATTTTTATATTTTTGAATTTAGAACACAAATAAATGTTAATGTTATACTAATAAAGCTCAATTACCACTGACTCACTGACTGATTGACATAATTGTTCTCCCAGATGGTGAAGGGGAAGGTGGGTATATTTTGACAGATTCGTAAACAAGTAACTCCCGCGAGTATGGGAAAAGTGCCAAACCTCCCCTTTTCACCCTCCTTCCTCCCCCTCCCTATCGTATCTCGGAAACTAAGAGACCCGTATTTTGTTTTTTTTTACGGGTTCGTATAGAGGAGGCTCGGGGAAGTAAAAAGCATTTTTCAAAGTTGCCCCACTTTCCTCCCTTCTCCCCCCCTTAAGGCGGATCTCGGAAGTTAAGAAACTTGGAACATTTTTTTTTCCAGATTCGTTTCAAGGGGCAATCAGTTGGTCAAAATCGTTTTTCAAAACTCCCCTCCTTCTCCCCCCCTTTAGGTGGATCTCGGAAGTTGAAAGAATTGGAACATCTTTTTTTCAGATTCATACTTAGTTAAATAAGACTCGTAGAGGCTTTTTGATTTGACTACACTTTATTGTTGAGGGGCGTTGAAATTTGTAAACCCTCCTCTCCCCAACCTCCCCTAAAATTGAAAGGGCTGTAAGTTCATAACGGTTAGAGATAGCCATTAGGTGTTTGAACAAATATTATAGTAGGCTTCGAAATCTGTCCGGTGGTGGTAAGAGGGAGGTGGCGAGCGAAGCGAGCCGGCGACCCCCGTAGCGTAGGGAAAAGGTCAAGATAGCTTTCTGGTGGTAGATAGGTCGACGACGAGCAAACTTTAGGGTAATGTTTTTTTTTAATAGGAAATGTCTGAGAATGTTTTTTTTATTTTAATTTCCGTCTTTTATTGAAATAGTTTTAAAAATGTTTTATAGAGGGGTTTCCAAATCTTTAAAGTGCTCTAGTGGATTTTAAAAATCTTTTAACGATTCCACTGAATTTTAATTTTTTTATGAGGGTGAATACTTCTCAAAAACACGAAACCTAAAACGCGAGCTGCGCGCAGCTGGCGCAACACGCAAAAACTAGTTTGTTTATAAAAGTAAATATTAGTTTTAAATAATCATGTTTATCTATGATATTGATTTTATAAACACAATTTGATTATTAAAAAAATGTTTGCGCCGTAAAGACGTAGATCGCTTTACCGAAATAAAAAAAAAAACATTCACGTCTGGCTCTATAGTCAGAAGTGAATGTTTTTTTCAATTATGCATTGAACCAGTTTGGATTAAGTACAGGTATAGTTATCTGTAGCAATTCTGCTTTCCGCACACGTGTGGAAAAAATATCAAAAACGCACGTGTGTGTAAAATACCCTGCATTTCTAACCCAATCGTAGTGCAAAAAAAACCGTTTTCGAGGAAGTGTGTTGAAAATATATTTTCAATACACTTCCTCGAAAACTGGTTCTCTTTTGGATAGCTACATTATCAGCGAATAACAAAGGTTATGTTTATCCCCTTACTCTCACGGAAACCGCGTGATTGCCGCTAGTATGTTTATATTATTATAGGTACAGGGTGTAAACAACCTCATTACGAAGCCGTCAACATGTCGTCATTCTGTAGATAAGTAACCTTACACAAAAATTGCTGCTAGGAAATGACTTTTTCTTGGGGGTGAAAAATCATGTTTTGTGGTAGAACTCGATGTAACGCCTTCAAAACATTGTGCTGATGGATGGATTGAATATTACGAGGGGAGGTGTTTAAAGTAAAAAACCTTACAGTAAAAACTTGCATTAAAAAAAAAACTACTTTTACCCCCAATATCTCCGTAACTAAAAGATGGACTAATGGGGAAAGGAAGTGCCTTTCGGCTTCGTTAAGAGGTCTTTTACACCCTATAGAACATTAATAAATAAACAGTTGCATTTTGGGTTAATACAACATGGCAAATTATAAAACGAACGCATAATAAAACACTTAGCGACTGATGATGACATGGGTACTGTTTTAATAACTTGAACGGTATGAATATGAGCAAGCGAAAAATTAAATAAACTAACGAGGAATATTGCTTATTATTAAAATCTAGAACGAGCTTACTAAAAGTGTGTTGTGGTTAATCCGTTTCAGATATTAAAATTCTAGCCGTGCGACTAAAGATTAAGTGAGTGACTAGTAATACAGAGAGGGCAACTTTAATAATAGAATAAAGAAGATTTTTCAAAAAAAAAATGTAATCCTTAAAATGCCCATGTTTTGTTTGGTGTGGGCACTGGGCCGTAGACCGAAGACGGAACCAGGCGGAGGCCCGGCACTTCGGTGACAGAAGTCAAAGAGTTTTATTTAATATGCGTGTGAAGCGAGTGCGCGTTTTTTGAACCCTTACCTTTGACGCTACGTTTTCTATTTTTAAAACATGCGGCTCTCGAAACACTACATTTAAGATAAAATGCCGCTCAGTATAAACAAATCAGAAAAAAAATGCAGGAAGTAACGTTGACACTCAAACAAATATAATGTTTGTAAGTTGGTGTTCTGTTGATTTCTCGTCACTCGCAGTCAGTCGCTAACTTAGTAATAAAATAATGTAAATCAATAATTTTTGCCACTCGTTTAAATAATACCCTTACAACATTATAATATAAAATTATTTACTTATTTATTTACAGATAAAATACTAAACAGGACAAATTAAATAAATAAATCTTAGAAAAAATATATATAAAATTGCTAGAAAATAAACTGCTTATGCATGACAGTTGAAACACATTATTATTATAATTTTAATTTTTCCAAATCACTTACGTTTTCGATCTCCTAAGAGCAGGAGTGAATGTCCAATGATTGGTAGTGCCTCTGGTAATTCAGGAGGCGCGTTAGGGCGGTGCCTTAAGCGCGACCACACAGCCATCACTATGCATAGTAATATCACAGACACCGCTAGCACAGACATTGTACAAATCCAGCGAAGATATGAGGACAATCTATCCGCAATCTTGTATATATGCTTGGGCAAAATAGCTTACGAAAAATTACGACAGTTACTTTTTGACCTGCATGTGTGTGTATGTTTGTATGTATCGGTTCTTTGTACCCTCGTAACTCCTTTACGCACGTGTCACTATTTGATTTGTTTTTTTTTTATCTATATTTAATTTTAATTTTTTGTACTGACAATTTCACCTTTTCATGTGTTTTGTCCTGTGCGGGTTAATACATGATAATTCTTTCTTTCTTTTTTTATTTACATTACATTACATTCAACTTTTTAAAAAGAAACAACGGTGCCATATTGTGGTGTTTGATTTATATTTTTTTTCCAATCCCATCGACTGCTGAAGGGTTTTAAACGGGTGCGTGCCATTTGATATAATAACAAGAAGTCTAACGTTCACGTGACCTAATTTCATTTAATATACTTTTTGTTTAGTGTAACGATGAAATGACAATGAAATATTGATGTAATTTCAGTTTACCTAATTTTATATGGCTTAATTAACCTTTCCTATAATGTACTTTTCAACTAATATTAATTTAGTATAATATTAAGTTAGTATAATATTTAGTTAGTATAATATTCAAAATCTTTAATAACGTTAATTATAATTTTGAAACGTGTACTTTTTTGAATATTTTTTGATTGCACTATAATCGCCTGCTACTTTCGTGTTCCCCCCTACTCTCTCGAGTGCCAGATCTCCTCTATTGTTGGAGAATCATCTGGGTTAGGTTAGGTTGGAACAGTGACCATTAGCACGAGAAGGCGAGCGAGCGGAGCGAGCGTGCCGCGGCAGCGGCCGCCGTGTGCCATATCCCCTTTATTGTTGGTTAATCATCTGGGTTAGGTTAGGTTAGAACAGTGACCATTAGCGCGCTTTACTTATTCAGATACAGAATTTTGGCTGAAAATGAGTAAATATGAAAATTAGGTCAACTGAAAGTTAGATCAACTAAACGTTATATTAAAACAATATTATACAATTTGAAAATTATTTGAAATGAACGTAAATGATATTAGAGTAAAAGAAGTTTATATTACATGTACCATTAGATCACATGAAATTAGGTTATTTGTTTTTATAGCGTATGAAAATTATATGATGTGAACGTGAAAATATGAAGTGAAAATATACTATCTGTTATTATAGCATATACTAGATGAAAACCCGGCTTCGCTCGGGTGAAATGTGACTCTTAATACAGATGTAGGTACAAAATGTAGGTGGATATTTTTGCAGTTATCGGTTCTCAAGGAATATTAAAGGCAAAGCATCGTTCATCGTGTTTAATAAATATTAGTAAATTAAAACTGCAAAAGTTTTTACTTAAATAATTTTAATTTATAATTAACTTTCAAAATAAACTAACATAAATTAACAAAACAAATAGCTTTTAAGGTTTATTATCTGTAAACCTCTCTGTTTTAAGTAGTCAGTCTTTTTCTTTACTTTGGTAGGTAGGTAAGTAGGTACACCTACTTACTTATTACTTTTGAAAATCTATACATATAATAAAATTGTAGAAAAGTCGTTTTTGTACATCAAAATAAAATCCAAAAAAAATTGTCAGGGTGTTAAAGGATAACCAATAGAACCCATTTCCAGCATTTTTCGAATTTTTGTCTGTTTGTCTGTTTATTTATCCGGGCATCACGTAAAATTTACGAAAGCAATGTAGATAACTTTTATACACAACGATTGAGCGTAACTTGAAGTAAGATTTAGTTTTTGTTTCATTGCAATCGTTTCAGTCTATCAAAAGATATTTGAATTTAAAGTGAAGAAGTAGAGAAATTCCACACTTGGTCTCACAACTTTAAAATATTAAAACAGCGCCATCTATCGAATATCAACTGCGTGTAGTATTGAATAGATGGCGTTGTGCGTTATGTGACGCATACGAAGTTGCGCGGGTCAGCTAGTAAAAAATAAAAATGTTGTTTTTTAGACTAAGTGAATTAGTCCGATCTTCACGACACCTACCGCGAGTCCGAACGGCAGTGGAGATGATAATAATGAACCATCATAGATTAAGTAGTTGTAAGAAGTAGTTCTAGTAGTAATAAGTAGAAGTAGTCATAAGTAGTTTTAATAGTAGTTAAATAGGTTTTACAGTATTTCCTAGCTAAAGGGGAAGGGATGTTATATATGTACCTACAATGTCGACGGATACATAGTGTAGGAGTGCGGGCTGCGCCCCGCCCCTCCCCGCCGCGCGGGTACCCTTTTTAAATATAAGATTGAGTGTGCAACCAACTAGCGAGTTTGATTGACCCCTGCCATTTCCGTATCTAACACGTGGCACGTGGCGTTGGCTTCTCAATATTATTTTTATCAAAAATAATATTGAGAAGCCAAGTAAAATAATTGCAATTTTGCAATGAGTACTCACCCGAGAAGTTGGGAAAGGTACATAATAAGAAATAATCATAAATATTCTCTATTAGGGCCTGCGCAGACGACAGAATTCTGTGCGCGACTGACAAAAAGTTTTGCGACAAATTTTGCGTGATTGATGTGTTTGACTACTTTTTTGTCCACTATAAGGATCTACTGATGGAAAGGATACTACTGATCGCCTTACAATCGACAAAAAAGGGCAAAAAGTAGTCAAATATATTAATCACGCAAAATTTGTCGCTGACTTTTTGTCCGTCGCGCACAAAAAGTCTCACATGAATCACAGGTTGATTATCATAAAATTTCTCTATATACAACATTTTTCGTTAAATATTTATCACCTTTCAAGCCTTGTTCAGTGGTATTGATAATTTGGATTTTTACATCATCGAATCTTCGAACTCGAGAGAAGGCAACATAGAGCTGGCCATGGGTGAACACAGGATTAGGTAAAAATAGACCGATTTTGTCGAAAGTTTGTCCCTGACTTTTATTTATTGTCATAGCGAATGCTATGCGGATGGGAAACTGAAGCCGACTAAATTTAAAAGGCAGTTGACTGTTAGATGGCTGGAGACGAATTCGAGGAATAAAAACTCTGGTTCCCACATGGCTGCCACAAATAATTTCGGCATCAATGACACGTGAAGCTAATGCTCTAATAATAAGACGGGTTCCGTTGCACAACCCAACAGTCGGGTTTAAATTTCTTAAAAGCATTATTATACAACCAACTTTTAATTTTAGAATATGTGGTGGTAGTCCTGCAGGCGTTATAGAATTTAGGAATTCTACAGGATAGTTTAAAACGTCATTAATATCGTCCTCAACCACAGCGTCAGAACTCTAGTAAATTTTAAACATGCCGGGGATTTTCTCAACAACTTGGTCGTTCAATTGAAAACAATCATCGTTTTTAGGGGTAAGTATAGTTTTCATTGAATAACTTTTATAATCATTTGTGTCAAGTGACACACCAAAAATATGGTCTACAATTGAATTATCTACAATGCATCCCAGAGGCAGTTCAATATGGTCGTCACCATCCTCATTAGCTGATCCATCGCCTACCTTTAATACCCATTTAGCAAACTCTAAATCATCGTGAGCTCTCATATTATGAGCCAATTGGAGTTGAGTAAAGTTTGGCCACAATGAAAAGTGCTTAATTGATGCTTGTATAATATCATTTCGTGACCCATTAACTACAACTGGTAAGATCTGACGAAAATCTCCTGCGAATAATAAAGTTTTGCCTCCAAAAGGCAATAATTTATTTTTCATTATATCTCGAAGGAGTCGATCAACTACAACAATATCATGATATTTAGTCATGGGTGCTTCATCCCAAATTATTAAATGAGTTTCCTTCAATAACTTGGCGGCCGGTGACCCTAACGACTTATGAGACGTAGAATCTACATAGGTAAATCCACTGCGCATCTTAACACCGCGATGCAGGATTTGTCGCAAAAGGCATAACGCCATCTATCGGCACAAAAGTAAACAATTTTCTCAAACAACACTCGAAATTGTAGGGTAGGTCTAACTTCGAGAAAAAGGTCAATCTTCGAATCCGACTCGGCTGGCCAGCGTTCGGGAAGCTGGGCAGCGTTCGGGAAGCTGCGCGGTATCTTCTCGTCGAACTTACCGCAGTGTCTCAAGACGAACGTCTATTACCAGTGTGTGTTGCCAGTGATTACATACGGGACCGAAACGTGGTCGCTCACAATGGGCCTTATCAAAAGGCTTAAAAACATGATATCTAGGTTCCCAAATAAATATTTTAAAAGGAAAATGATATATAGACGAGATATGAGGTATTTAAAATTTCTATAGAAAACTTATTTTTCTCATAACTCTTTTTTAAATCAATGTCCATTCATAATTTATATTTGGGAACCTAGATATTGTGTAATAAAACCGAAATAAATACACACTTCCTTAAGAATATGTTTGGTTTACGAATTATTTTGGCATTACGTTTGTATGAGCAACGCACGCTCCGCCGGCCCTTTAACGTCACCCAAAGGGCAATGGAGAGGGCTATGCTCGGAGTTTCTTTGCGTGATCGAATCAGAAATGAAGACATCCGCAAGAGAACCAAGGTCACCGACGTAGCCCGAAGAATTGCAAAACTTAAGTGGCAGTGGGCAGGGCACATTGCTCGCAGAACGGATGGCCGATGGGGCCGAAAAGTTCTGGAGTGGCGACCGCGAACCGGAAGACGATGCGTTAGAAGTCCTCCCACTAGGTAGACCGATGACCTGGTGAAGGTTGCGGGAATCCGTTGGATGCGAGTCGCAAGGGACCGGTCAATGTGGCGACACTTGGCCTATGGGTAAAAATTTAGTGTAGTGACCGCTTCAGAAGGGGGCGGGAGGGGGTGGGGGAGGAGGAGAGTGTCCCCCGTGCCCCCTGGTACCACTCCCATGAAAAGAAAATGCACCATTCCTGAGAAAAATGGATTAATGTAACCTAACCTCAAAACACTTAAAAGTCGCTTAAATGGCGTATTAGGGTTAAATTATATATCCTATACCACTCACCGTGGCACAGTCAAGGTTGGGGTGGTCGACGGAGCCCCGCTTCGCGGGGCTCCTACTTCCGAGTGGTTTAAAAAAAAATAACCACGAAGGGTATGGCGGGGTCTATTCGCTCGCTTCGCTCGCTCATTCGACCCCGCCATACCTTTCTAACCTAAATCAACCGTGTCGGGGTGCCCCAAGTCCCGAGCTCGCTTCGCTCGCTCTTCAAATTCTAGTAGCATTCTCAGCTTCTAATAACATTGCCTATTGTACAATGACAGTGACACAATAACAATATTTTTTTTTTTACATTTCGTTTTGCAGACTTTTCACGTCATTCTGCACCATAGACACACATTTGGAACAGATTTGACTGTCAGTCATCTATTTTAACGTTCCGTTTTCGCTATAGAACTGATTTGAGGTTAGAAACAGTTTACAGTAATTTCAGGGAAAATATGCATAATCTTGTATAAGAGTGGTCTAGTCATAACAGGGGGACCCATTCCCTACCAGCTTTAACCCTTTTTAGCCCTCTCCGCGGCGGTCATGTAACTAAAGCCAACCCGGCCTATGTCCAGCAGTGGACGTCTTTCGGCTGAAATTATGACTAGAAACAAAACTAACAGCGCCATCTAACAGCTTCGGTACACAGTTTTTTTAAACGAAAACCTCAATTCCACATGTATCTTGTATTCAGGAGAGTGAAACTTTGATTCATTGGCTTTTTGGGGGTATGAAGAACTGGGTGTAAAGCTCTTCATCCCCCGTAGAAAAGGGAGGATCCTTTGACCAGACGGGTACTGTACAGTCAATTGCTCGGCGCCCCCGTAAGGGGGCGCGGCAGGCGGTCACGGGGCTCCGCCCCCTGGCCGCGGAGGCTATACCTCGGCCTGTGACGACAGGCCCGTCATTTGGGTACCAGACGGGTGTTGTCGGGTTCGCGTATATGCTCTTAAGTCGCGGAGAATTTTGCTTGCGCGATGTAGGAATTCTGACGTATTTTACTTGTTAGTCCATCATAGATGGCGCTGTAGTACTTTTTGTTCAACGTACGAGTAGCTGAAATACTTTTTGTAGTGCCGCTACAGCTTTAAACAAAATTTTCATAGATAATGCTGCCATTTGTTGGGTCAGTACGCCAAATTTGGCCATAGTTATGTATTTTTGCCAATAGATAGAGCTAGTTGATAACAATAAAATAAAAGCTTAATTTAATAAATAATTATTAATATTTACGTTATTGAATACTCATTCATTAATATATTTGTTGTAATTTCTAGGAAAAATACTACTGCTTTTTAGCCTGCCACATTACAGGACCTCCAGCCAGCATAAAATATATATAAATAATAATAAATAAATATCGCTGGACATTAACACACAGCGCCATCTAGTGCCACACTAAGCAAGGCTTGTGTCGTGGACACCAGATAGTTGATATACTACATATATACTTTTTTGTTTGTAAATACATACTTATTATACTTATAAACATCCATGACTCGGAAGCAAATGTCCATGCTCATCACACAAACATTTGCTCCTACCGGGATTCGAACCCAGGACCCTAAGAACGTAAGGCAGCGTCACTACCACTACGCTATTCGGGCCAGTATATGACTTTCGGTCCATGCTACAGTTAGCCCAATCTGCATCCGTGTATCCCTTATGGTACTCTCCAGTCTTTCTGTAAGTAAGGGCATAATCTATGGTACCTCTCAAATATTGCAACACTCTCTTTAGTTCAAGCCAATGTTCTTTAATGAACTTTGGGTTGAACTGACTGAGATAGCTCGACACAAATGCTATGTCAGGGCGAGTGTTTGGGGTGCGATGCCAGAAGTCCTCCACGTGTGCTCGGCAGCTGCTGGTTCCTCTCGATACGTCTGGAGGAAACAGCAGCCGCTGGGCCGGTGCACCCCGGGCGCGGCAGTGTCCTTCCTCTTGGAATGAGAAGAAATTCTCATCCCTTGGGATTGGCACTGCCGCGGCCAATGAGTCTGGCATCACGAGCGGGGTCCAATTTGGACCGATGGTGGGTCTCTCCGCGTGACCCTCTGCTAAGCAGAGGGCACAGCGGACGTGACCGTGCCGCTGAGTTGCAGGCGCACCAACGCGGCATTCGGTGTCTCTCCTCTAGGAGCATTCCTGGGAGAGACAACTTTCGGCGGGTTCGCTGAGCTGGGTTGGCCGGACAGCGAACGGAGGCATGTCTAATGCCGCCGTCGGGGGCTTGGCTTAACTGCCTGGCCCAGAGGAAGGCTACCTCTAAGATAAAAAACCACCCAACCCTAAGTTTCGAGGCACGGCGAGAGGATGAATGGCTGGAAGGTGTCCAGTCGTTAGCGCCTCCCCTGTAGGGCACCGGCCACACCCTACAGTATTGGGCTTACCCAGGTACAAGGCTCTGCCTGGGTGGACGAAACTTTCCTTTATTACTCGTGGGAACAAATATGGAGATAAATATAAAACAAAAACAAACAAACACAAAACAAACCGCCGGCAACGGCACAGAAGAGGTGAGGAGGAATGTGGCGTCGGAGTCCGACGCCACATTGAGTGAGATGAGCGCTGCGGGAGGCTCAGTGAGCTCCCGCTGCGAGAAGGCCGGGACTGCTACGGAGAACAGCAAGTTCTTCCGTAAGCGGTCCAGGAATGATGGCGACCAGTCGTCGTCCTCAGAGGAGGAGCAGATGGCCTCTGCTCCCAAGATCCCCACCAGCAAGCGCGGGGGATCCGAGGCAAGAGAGGGGGGCTCTCTGCCTCCGAGAAATCGGCACGGTTGGCCGAAGAGGGGCGCCACCCGGGCTTGACAGCTCGCGGGTCTGGCGACGAGGAGGTTGCACCTGGCAGCTCCGAGGAGGAGCGTAAGGCCAGGTTCACAAAAAAAGTGGAAGCCGCGTTAAGGAGTGTGGCCGTAAAAGTTAAAGTTTCTTCGAAACTCAGGGCCATACCTGCGGCTTCCGCCTCCATCATGGCGGCAGCGGACAACTTTAGGGGGCCTCCCCCTCCTCCGCCACAAGGGGACGAGGTGGCCAGGCTGCGGGCGGACGTGGCCCGCCTGACGGCCGCAATGGAGCAACTCCGGAAGGAGAACGCCAAGCTCCAAGTGGACCTGGCCAGTCTGAGGGAGCCTGGCCCCCACGTGGCGCCTCAAAGTGGGGGGCTCAAAAACAGAGGGTGAGCCAGCCTCTGCCGGTGGAGAACCAGGTCCTGGACCTGGTTCAAAAGGAGTTAGCTTCCTTCCAGGCGCGGTTCTCCATCCTGGAGGGAATTGTTCTGCGTCCTCCCCTGGGCGCGAACAAGGCGGTCGCGGGCACGAGCAGAGCCTCGTATGCGGCTGCGGCTGCTGCATCTGCTCCGAGGCCGTCCAGCCGGCCCCCCGGCGGGGCTGCCTTGCCTCCCCCGCCCCCTGTAAAGCCGAATCCGGCCAAACAGGCGGCGGCACCGGCTGGGTAGAAGAAGGCGGCCCGAAAAAGAAAGGGCAAGGCAGCGGCACAGGTGGCGACTGTGACAGCGCCAGCGCCAGTGGCGGGTGGGCCCGCGCCTGCGGCACGTCGGCCGCCGCCGCCGCCACCACTCCCCCAGGCCCCTACACCTCCCACGGCTGAAGCCGGATGGCAGCTGGTCGGGGAGAAGCAGAGGGGGCGAAAGGCGGCCAAAATGGCACGTAATAATGAAATAAAAATAAAATAAAAATCAAAACAAAAATGACTAATTCGAATTAAAAAAGAAAACTAACAAAAAAATTATAAATTGATCTGATTTCTTTTTAAAAAAAAGAGAACCGACTTCAAAAAACCAATCCACTGAAAAGAACAAAATAATTGAAAAAAATTTAATGCACCTCACTCCTATCCTAATTCAGTCCCTATTTCATCTTTATTTCAACCCCGTAAAGCAAATTTGTCCAAAAAAGATTAATACTAATAATAAGAAAACTAAAAATTATCTGGGTTTATATGTACCTACTTAGTTTTTGAAGTCGGTGCCAAACCAACAAGACATATACATATTTTTTAAAACAATGAACTTACGAGTAAATTAAAAACAATTGCACACGAAGCGACGGCGACGGCGGCGTCGGAGAAGTAAGGGGGCGGGCCCCCTGGGCCTATATAAGCGACGCGCAACCCGAAAGACCAAACCATAGTCCGGTTAAGCAGACGACAACCTCTCTAGGTTGACCTGCGAGATGCCATTCCGAAAAAAAAAAGAAAGGCCAAACACTTGAAGGCACACTTCGTTGCGAGCAGATGTTATTTCTGTGATTATTTTCGAATCATTTTTGGTTTGGTTTGTTCATCGTATTATTTTCTCTGTTTGACAGCATTTTTTTTTTGTTTTTGTTGGTTTGGCACCGACTTCAAAAACTAAGTAGGTACATATAAACCCAGATAATTTTTAGTTTTCTTATTATTAGTATTAATCTTTTTTGGACAAATTTGCTTTACGGGGTTGAAATAAAGATGAAATAGGGACTGAATTAGGATAGGAGTGAGGTGCATTAAATTTTTTTCAATTATTTTGTTCTTTTCAGTGGATTGGTTTTTTGAAGTCGGTTCTCTTTTTTTTAAAAAGAAATCAGATCAATTTATAATTTTTTTGTTAGTTTTCTTTTTTAATTCGAATTAGTCATTTTTGTTTTGATTTTTATTTTATTTTTATTTCATTATTTCATACTTTTTAGTGATAGGTACTCCATTTATTTTAGGTTTTGGGATAATTTCTAGTTTGTACATAGTTAGGTTCCCTCTCACAGAGAGGAGGCCTGTCCCAGCAGTGGGAACATTAATGGGCCGATGATGATGATGATGACATAGTTAGGTCCTCCATTTATTTTAAAGGTAGGTTTTTAGTGATAAGTTTTAGAGTAGTACTTGTATCAGTCTGTAATTATGACATTGACATATCTACTATTATTCAGTGTGCCTATGGGCCTAGGTAGAAAAACGAAGGATGGTTTAAGGAAATGTCGCACAAGGGAGAATGAAAACTCCCGATGAAAAAAAGCGACGAGTTGATGCTGCAAGAGATCGTCAACATATTATTCGTGCTGCAGAAACTGATGAGCAAAGAAAGGGTCGCTTGTCAAAACTTCGTGAGAACGCCCATTCTATTAGAGCCTCCAAATGTGAGGAGCAAACCAGTCAGCGTTTGTTACACATGCGGGAACATATTCGTCAAGCTAGGGCAAATTAAACTGAGGAGCAAACTATACTCTGCGCTTGTTGTCCATGCGTGAACATGCTCGTCAGAGTAGAGCCAATGCAACTGATGAGCAAACTTCTCAGCGCTTATCAAAAGTTGTTCGGTCTGATGGGCATTTCCTGTTGACTTATAAAAAATCGAAGATCAGAAACATCTGATGTAAAAATTATTGCAAAGCTATCACTGATTTCACTGTATAAAATAACATAAGCTGGGAGTACCTCCACGCGGTGCGGTAACAGTTTAGGACTGATTTTCGATGACGATGGTATATCATTGCAAATTTGACTCTACTGGCCAAAACTTCCATTTATTATTTTATCGAATAAGTATGCCTTCGGGCTTATGTTATTTGAGTGTTTAATTTCCTTTCCCATTTATCTTCGTGACTCGGTAGCCTACCGGGTAACGCAGGGGAGCAGTCACTAAGATTTTATTGATCAGGTATCTTCACAACAAAACTATAACCATGCCTAGAAAGAGGTCAAATCTTTCCCAATGTTCCAAAGGAGCTAAAAGATTGGGGATCATAAGATCCCAAGAATCTACCGAAGAGCGTCAGGAGAGACTTGATGCTGTTCGAGAACATCAGGCTGCAACTTGCTCCGTGGAAACCTCTTCGGATCGCGAAGCACGCCTGCGTTCTCAGCGTTTTTACGCATCTACATCCAGGTCTCTAGATACCAGTGAAGAATAGATGCGCGACTGACTGCTGATCGTGAACGTCATGCATTGTCTCGCGAGTCGGAGACGTTTACGGATAGAGAATTGCGCTTGAGTTCTCAGCGTATCTACGCATCTGCTTCTGGGTCTCTAGAGACAAGTGCGGAACGTGATGCGCGACTGTCCGCTGATTGTGAGCGACATGCATTGTCTCGCGAATCGGAAACGTTTACCGATACAGAATCACGCTTGAGTTCTCAGTGTATTCACACATCTATTAACAGGTCTTTTGAAACGAGTGATGAACGTGATGCGCGAATAACTGCTCGCTCGCTGCTCACTCTCCGACGCCTCCGCCGCAGGGTGCTTCAGCTCGTGCGCTGCGAGCTTACAACCTAGCTAGACATGAGTAAAATAGCATGTAAACGAGTGTTAATATTATGTTAAGCAAACCAGTGTTGATATTTTATAAATAAAGTAGTTTACATATTATTTAGGATACCAATCTTGGATTTAAAGGGGAGAAAAATGTAGGGTATTTTGATATGTAATGATGTGGGTAGACTTAACTACGAATAAACAGTCAGTATCCTACCTCTGTGTTTAACTGAACGTTCCAAGAACCGAGAATTACCTATTTGCCGATTTGGGTTTCCACGACCTATAAAGACAGAAACTGAATTATTAGGTCCGGATGAAACTTTGGCAAACAAAGGCCGGTTTTGCAACCTCAAAAGAAATGAGAGCGATCGCATGATAAACAATTATAATCCACGTCTACTCGAACTTTGTGTGTTGTTCGTAAACCGCATCAAATCGGTTCGGCCAAACGTGAGATAATCGTGGACAAACATACAATCGTCTTTCAAAATCTACAATCCAAGAAAGCAAAACGGGATCTATGCGGCAACGTCACGGGATATCCATTAGTGTCATACACTATGACCTTCCCCAGAATGTAAAGAACACTTTTCTGAAAACCGCATCAAAATCGGTTCAGCCAAACGCGAGATAATCGCGGACAAACATACAATCGTCTTTCAAAATCAACAATCCAAGAAAGCACAAAACGGGATCAATGCGGCAACGTCACAGGATACCCATAAGTGTCATACACTAAAACCTTTTCCAGAATGTAACAAACACTTTTCTGAAAACCGCATCAAAATCGGTTCAGCCAAACGCGAGATAATCGCGGACAAACATACAATCGTCTTTCAAAATCTACAATCCAAGAAAGAAAAACGGGATCTATGCGGCAACGTCACGGGATATCCATAAGTGTCATACACTATGACCTTCCCCAGAATGTAAAGAACACTTTTCTGAAAACCGCATCAAAATCGGTTCAGCCAAACGCGAGATAATCGCGGACAAACATACAATCGTCTTTCAAAATCAACAATCCAAGAAAGCACAAAACGGGATCTATGCGGCAACGTCACGGGATATCCATTAGTGTCATACACTATGACCTTCCCCAGAATGTAAAGAACACTTTTCAGAAAACCGCATCAAAATCGGTTCAGCCAAACGCGAGATAATCGCGGACAAACATACAATCGTCTTTCAAAATCAACAATCCAAGAAAGCACAAAACGGGATCTATGCGGCAACGTCACAGGATACCCATAAGTGTCATACACTAAAACCTTTTCCAGAATGTAACAAACACTTTTCTGAAAACCGCATCAAAATCGGTTCAGCCAAACGCGAGATAATCGCGGACAAACATACAATCGTCTTTCAAAATCAACAATCCAAGAAAGCAAAACGGGATCTATGCGGCAACGTCACGGGATATCCATTAGTGTCACACACTTAAACCTTCCCCAGAATGTAACCAACACTTTTCTGAAAACCGCATCAAAATCGGTTCAGCCAAACGCGAGATAATTGCGGACAAACATACAATCGTCTTTCAAAATCAACAATCCAAGAAAGCACAAAACGGGATCTATGCGGCAACGTCACGGGATACCCATAAGTGTCATACACTAAAACCTTTCCCAGAATGTAACAAACACTTTTCTGAAAACCGCATCAAAATCGGTTCAGCCAAACGCGAGATAATCGCGGACGAACATACAATCGTCTTTCAAAATCTACAATCCAAGAAAGCAAAACGGGATCTATGCGGCAACGTCACGGGATATCCATTAGTGTCACACACTAAAACCTTCCCCAGAATGTAACCAACACTTTTCTGAAAACCGCATCAAAATCAGTTCAGCCAAACGCGAGATAATCGCGAACAAACATACAATCGTCTTTCGAAATCTACAATCCAAGAAAGCAAAACGGGATCTATGCCGCAACGTCACAGGATATCCATTAGTGTCACACACTAAAACCTTCCCCAGAATGTAACCAACACTTTTCTGAAAACCGCATCAAAATCAGTTCAGCCAAACGCGAGATAATCGCGGACAAACATACATACATACGGGTCGAACTGAGAATCTCCTTTTTTTGAAGTCGGTTAAAAACGGGATCTATGCGGCAACGTCACGGGATATCCATAAGTGTCATACACTTAAACCTTCCCCAGAATGTAACAAACACTTTTCTGAAAACCGCATCAAAATCGGTTCAGCCAAACGCGAGATAATCGCGGACAAACATACAATCGTCTTTCAAAATCTACAATCCAAGAAAGAAAAACGGGATCTATGCGGCAACGTCACGGGATATCCATAAGTGTCATACACTAAAACCTTTCCCAGAGTGTAACAAACACTTTTCTGAAAACCGCATCAAAATCGGTTCAGCCAAACGCGAGATAATCGCGGACAAACATACAATCGTCTTTCAAAATCAACAATCCAAGAAAGCAAAACGGGATCTATGCGGCAACGTCACGGGATATCCATTAGTGTCACACACTAAAACCTTCCCCAGAATGTAACCAACACTATTCTGAAAACCGCATCAAAATCGGTTCAGCCAAACGCAAGATAATCGCGGACAAACATACATACATACATACATACATACATACGGGTCGAACTGAGAACCTCCTTTTTTTGAAGTCGGTTAAAAAGGAGCGGCAGCGCCGAAATAGGGCCCGAAGGGTCGCGGCTAGGCTTCGCGCCCCGAAGACCGCAGCTGTAGTGATCATACTACAGCCGGAGGCGGAGAAGAGGGGTGTGTCCTATCGCGACCTGCTAGCGAAGGCAAAGGAGACGGTGAATCTCGGTGAGCTCGGGATCACCGGGGGCCTCCGGCTCAAAGTCACTGCGACGGGAGCGCGGATGTTGGAGATCTCCGGAGAAACCAGCGGCTCAACCGCTGACGCTCTCGCTGAAAAGCTGAGAGCGTCCCTAAACGCGGACGAGGCCCGAGTGTCCAGACCCGTCAGGTGCGCGGACCTGCGCATCATGGGTCTGGACGACTCGGTCACCGAGGAGGAGGTGGTGGCCGCCGTCGCTAGGTCCGGGGGGTGCTCAGCCGAGCAGATCAAGGCAGGCACCCTACGTCCGGACACCACAGGAATGCGAACCGTGACGGTGAGCTGCCCTGTGACGGCCGCAAAAACCATCGTCGAGGGCCGAAGGCTATTGGTGGGCTGGGTCTCAGAGCAGGTTAAGCTGCTGGAGCCCAGACCTCTGAGGTGTCAGTGCAGTGCGCCTCGGAGGTTGACCGCAGCGGCCTCTGTTTCCGCTGCGGTCAGCCCGGCCACGTGTCGGTGACCTGCAGCGCTGCGCCGCACTGCCCTGCATGTGCGGCGGCTCGCAAGCCGGCCGATCACCGTGCCGGGAGCAAGGCCTGCGCTGCACCTGCCAAGCCCAGAGCCAGAGGCAGAGAAAGGCCCTCCGCCACCTCCGCCAACGCCACCGTCGCCACTGCCGCTGCCGCGACCGCCACAGCTGCTGCCGCTGTCGCCACCGCCGCCGCCGCCCAGAGCACGGCAAGTTCGCCTGCGGAGGGGCCCTCACAGGGGGCCCGTGTGGAGGAAGCGGTAATGGAATGTCAATAACGGCGCCATTGCGCTTCCTCCAGGCGAACATCAACCACTGCGCCTGTGCTCAGGATCTGTTGCTCCAGAGCATGGCGCAGTGGTTGATTAACATCGCGCACGGCTCAGCGACCACATCGCTGAGACGTACTTTGTCCTGCCCAGGGAAGGCTGGGTGGCGGACCTTGACGGCTCGGTGACCATAGTGTTATCGGGGTCGGGGGTGCGTAGCAGCACGGTTCGGGGAGATCGTCGTGGTGGGAGTCTACTTCTCCCCGAACCGAACTCTCGCCGAGTTCCACAACTCTCTCGCAGAGTTGAGTGTCGTCGTCGGAAGCCATTCCCTCCCCGTGCTTGTTCTCGGGGACTTCAATGCCAAGAACCTGGCTTGGGGTTCTCGTTGCACAGATGTGCGGGGAAGGATGGTGGAGGACTGGGCCCTGGAGAAGGGCCTGGACGTCCTTAATCGGGGTTCTGTGCCCACGTGTGTGCGGATGCGGGGCGAGTCATCCGGTTTGACGTCTCCGCCCAGTCCCCAAGCGCGCCAGTCCAACAGGCCCCGAGTGGTCCGCGTTGGGCGCTGAAGCAGCTGGACCGGGAGCTCCTCCTGGAAGCCTCGATCGTGCAGGCCTGGGTGACATCACCGGACAGGCCTGCCGACGTTAATAGTGAGGCAGAGTGGTTCCAGGAGGCCATGTCCGACATTTGTGACGTGGCAATGCCCCGAGTCCGGCCAGGAAGCGCCCGACGCCAGGTGTACTGGTGGTCGCGCGAAATAACGTCTCTTCGTGAGGCGTGTGTTGCTGCGCGGCGCCCGTACGCCAGGCATCGCAGGCTCCGCATTCGCCCGCCGGATGCGGCAGCCATTGAGGCGGAGCTGTACGAGGGATACAGAGCGGCGAAGACCGCCCTCCGTGGGGCTATCCTGCGGGCCAGGGAACTGGCCTGCTTGGAGATGCTGGAGACTCTCGACAGAGATCCGGGGAGAGAGATGGGGGCGCCCCTACAAGATGGTGCGGAATAAACTCCGCACCTGGGCCCCCCCGCTGACGCAGAGTCTCCGGCCAGAGCTCGTGGAGAACGTGGTGAGCGCTCTGTTGCCCTCGCGGGGGGAACATCTGCCCCCGCCTATGGCTCCGCCACCTGCGGTGCCAGAAGAGGACCCAAGCGACGACGATGACACTCCGGGAGTGACTGGGGTAGACCTGAGAGTGGCGGTAGGTAGGCTCAAGGCCAAAAATACCGCCCCGGGACCCGATGGCTTGCCTAGCAAAGCCTGGGTCCTGGCCTCGGATGCGGAGGCTCTCGGGCCCCGACTGAAAGGGCTCTTAAGCGCATGCTTGGAGAGAGGCCAGTTCCCGCTTCGTTGGAAGACGGGGAAACTGGTCCTCATCCAGAAGCCGGGGCGCCCTGCGGACTCTCCGTCCGCATTTTGGCCCATTGTGCTGCTCGACGAGGTGGGCAAGCTCTTTGAGAGAGTAATTGCAAACCGCCTCGCCGAGCACCTTGAAGGGATGGGGCCGAATCTTGCGGAGAACCAGTATGGTTTCCGCAAGGGGCGCTCTACTGTGGACGCAATCATGCGCGTGAGAGCCCTCACGACGGGGGATGCGATATCCCGGGGTGAGGTTGTCTTGGCGGTGTCTCTCGACATCACCAACGCCTTCAACTCCCTGCCCTGGAGCTGCATCAGGGAGGCACTCCGGTATCACCGGGTGCCGACCTACCTCCGTCGTGTGGTCGGGGACTACCTGACGGACAGGGCCGTCATCTACCCCAGTCGCTGCGGAGATTGGAACCGGCGAGAGATGTCGTGCGGTGTCCCACAGGGATCGGTTCTGGGACCGCCCCTGTGGAACATCGGTTACGACTGGGTGCTGCGCGCCGACCTCCCTAGTGGTGTCAGCGTCGTTTGCTACGCAGACGACACCCTGGTGCTGGCACAGGGAAGGTCGCACGAGGCGGCGGCCGAAATTATGACACGCGGGGTTGCGATAGTCGTTGAGAGGATCCGGCAACTGGGTCTCGAGGTGGCATTGCACAAGTCCGAGGCCATGTGCTTTCATGGGCCTCGGAACGCGCCACCGTCGGGATCCACACTGACGGTAGGAGGGTATCCATCGGCGTCGAGTCGACGTTGAAGTACCTAGGACTCGTCCTCGACAGCCGGTGGAACTTCGTGGAGCATTTCCGACGTTTGGCCCCCAGGCTGGAACGGACCGGGGCTGCCTTCAGGCGGCTCCTGCCCAACCTTGGGGGGCCAAACGCTTCCTGCCGCAGGCTCTACACGGGGGTCGTGGGGTCCATGGCCCTTTATGGGGCCCCAGTGTGGGCGCGTTCTTTGAGGCGGCGAGCCGCCCACTATCTGAACGCGCCCCAGAAAGTGGTGGCCGTGAGAATGGTCCGTGGATACTGCACGATCGCCCGCGAGGCGGCGGGCCTGCTTGCCGGATTGCTGCCATGGGATCTGGAGGCGATAGTCCTCGCGCGCCTACACGAATGGCGCGCGGAGGCACTACGCCGGGGGGAAACTCCGCTGCCGCGGCAAATCGCCGTGCAGCGGACAGACCTCCGGCGCGATCTCATGGCGACATGGAGAGAGCGACTGTCGCAACCCCGTGCAAGGCACGCCACGATAGTGGCGGTAAATCCCCTCTTTGAGGAGTGGCTTGAGAGGCGCCACGGCGCCCTCACCTTCCGCCTGACGCAGGTCCTCACCGGACACGGATGTTTCGGGAGGTACCTGCACCGAATCGGGCGGGAGGAAACGCCCGGGTGTTTCCACTGTGAGGATCGACCGGAGGACACGGTGGAGCACACGGTGGAAGTCTGCCCTGCGTGGGCGGAGCACCGCCGTGTCCTCGTAGCGGCGATCGGCGGCGGCGACCTCTCGCGTCCGGCCCTGGTTCAATCCATGGTCCGGAGCGAGACGTAATTTTGTCGACTCACTGGACGGACGTAAGACAGCGTGATGAGGAATGAAGTAAGACGGCTTAGGAATCAATTCACTGGACTCGGATAAATGACCTAACTCTGCATACTCTTGTATAAACTGTGAGTACATGTTTTTAAGGTTTTGATCTCGCGCGAACCTTTTTTCAAGTGATAAAAATTGACGTTTTGCTAAATTAAAGGAATTTCCTAAGCAATCCGGTTCTGTTACAAGAGGCAACCTGACGTGAAAACGACCATTTTCGTCCCGGTAGGTATATTTTACAAAATGGTTTTCACACTCAATTTCCTCGTCAGTTAATTGATTATTATTTTGAGGAATTTGCTCTAATGCCCAAAGTTTTTTTAACTCATCATTTAATGCTTCATTGGAAATAGTTTCCTTACTTGAATTAAAAACAAGATGATGACATTGTACAGTGTTGATAAGGCATTTGCTGTTGGATATGAACGGACCAGTCAATAACCAACCTAGCTTGGATTTAAGAACAATGGGTTGGTTTGCGCCCAGTACTAATTTGTCGGATTCAATCAGAGTCCAAAACAAATCGGCACCTATGAGCATGTCTACAGGCGCACTCTGATTGAATGCAGGGTCAGCTAATTTAATGTTGCTTGGTAAATTTATTGATGATGCATTAAATGTTTTGTTGGGCAAATTTCCTGAAATGTTAGGTAGTACAAGGCATGAAATATTTGCTTCAAAATCGTTTTGCTTCGACTTTAACTTTAAACCACAACGTTGCAAGGAATTAGAAAGAGGTTGATTACCTACACCTACAATGTCGACACGGGTTGGCTGAGGAGTCAAGTTTAATGCATTTTTAACCTTATTTGTTATTAGAGAAGTTTGACTCCCGCTGTCCATCAAAGCTCGAATTGTCAGGCATTGGTTTGTGTTTGGATTATATACATCTATCAAAGCAGTTGAAAGTAATACATTATTATTAGATGTAACTGACATACTCATGACATTGTCGCAGTCCCCCTCTAGTCCCTCGACCTCACTTTCTGTCGTAGCAATGATTGCGTGTGATTCGGAGGTACCTACAGCCTGAGGATGCTCTTTGTGCAACAAAGAATTGTGTCGCCCTTTACAAGAAGAACAAGGACCCAACCTGCATTGACGAGCCGAGTGACCTTTGCGCAGACAGTTGAGGCACAACTTCAACCGCAACACTTCAGCTACCCGCTCATCAACGGGCTTGCCCAAAAAAGAAGCGCAGTCGTACAGGCGATGGCTGCCGTTGCACAGGACACACGCCACAGAAGTGGATGCAGTCGAGGCTGAAACTGCGAATGATTTTATGTGTGCCTTTTCAGATTTATGAAAAGATGACGGCGAGTGTGATTCGCCTTTATAATTGCTGTGGCGTTCGGGCTTATTAACATGTAGGGATTCTAGAACATCCGAACGACCTTTCAAAAACTGGAAGAAATCATCTAAAGAAGGGCGTTCACTGATAGTATTTTTATGTTCTTCCCATTTGACACTAGTGAGACTGTCGAGTTTTGCCGCAACCAAATAAATAACCAACGAATCCCAAGATTCGGTTTTTTCACCCAGCGTATTTAGTGCGCGCAGATTCTTCGAAACGTGATCAATGAGAAATCGTAAACCTTTGGCGGAATCGCGATGTACTGGCTGGATGCTGAACAAAGAATGCAAGTGGTTGTTTATTAGCTGTTTTTCATTATTATATCTCTTACAGAGGAGATCCCAAGCTTCCTTATAGTTAGCCGAACTCACCTCTAAATTACTGATGACGCGAGAAGCTTCTCCTTCAAGGTAAGAATTTAAATAATAGAATTTATGAATTGGTTCAATTCTGTCATTTTTGTGGATAAGAGAAGTGAACATATCCCGAAATTCGAGCCATTTATAGTAAGTTCCGTCAAAGTTCGCCACTTTAATAGTTGGTAATTTAAAACCCATTGAATTGCAATTTTGATTACCTGAATTACGACAGGTTTGATCACATGCATGACAGTTTGATTCAGATTTGCCACATTCAGATTGGTTAGATTTTAATTTAATTTCATGTTGCTCAAGTAAACATTGTGTCTTTGCGATAAGTAATGAAATGTCGGACTCCATTTCTTCCCTAATGTCTAGTTCACCTTCCAAATTATCTTGATTTGACAATTCTATCTCTGATTGCAATTCATCAAAGTGCGCAAGCATTTCGCGGAGCCGCTCGAATCTCTGATTAATCACATAGTAATCACTTCGTGAAATAGATGCACACTCAAGGAACGGGTTTAAAAAATTCCTATACTTCGTAATGCGACCCTTGACAGAGCTTCGTTTGGCATTTAAATCCTTTAAACTACAATTAAAACTTGGTTTTGGAATATTTAGCCTTAACAAACCTTCTTGAGGGGATTTAGGGGGTAGTTCTCCACTTTTGACAGACATATTGATTACAAGGAACTCACAACACAGTAACTGAACCACAAACAAACAAAGTAACTATAAAACAATACGAAAAATACGTAACTTCAAGCCTGTTTACGCCCCAACACCAAGTAGGTACTCGCTGGGCCAGCGCCGGCGCAGATAAGAAACAGCTGATGCGCTCACAAGCAGCCGAGCCGCACCCGTAAGCAACTGGAATGTACAATTAGTTTTTATTTTAACAAATGTATTAAACCTTAACGATTATAAAACGATTGGGACGTTGTCTGTATGCAAAAACAAACTGTTGAAGTACCTACGTATTATGCTGTAAATCTACCTATTATATTTCGATAAAAGAAGATTGATATTACTTGCAAATAATAGTTTCACGTTTTAAACACTTAATTACTTACTTGTTGTTCAAGTAGCTTTGTAAATAGCGTATAGCATAACAATGGGCTGCGCGGCTAAGCATGAATAGTTGCAATAAACAAAGAAAGAAGCAGCGGCAATGATATTCAGGCAAATAAGACGAAAAAAGATCACTGTAGGATGAAGTTTGAAAAGGATATTACAAGTAGGAATGATTGGGCACTTTCCTGGCTAAGCTGTAGCTGCGGCGCGCACTTATGTAATGTATGTCGACTGACCGGCTGGCTTCAAGCTGGTTATACTGATATTTGTTATAAACATTCACTGTCTTGTCTTATAAATTCCGATTTCCTGCGACGTTCCAGTGTATCCCAAACGACGATCGAAAACACTGCAGCTGCGACAGGGTCCAAAGGTCGGCGGTGGAGAAATTATTCTCGCAATAATTCTTCCGTTCCGTTGGATCACGTCGTGGTCACCAATGTTCTGTACGGGGCTGGATGGTTGATGCTTGTTGATTGAAACGATCTGACTCCAAATTAAAAACTATAATCAAGGTTCCACAATGTAGACCGCGGCCGAAAGTATATAAAAAATTGTATGAACGCGAATGCGTGTGCGCGCTAAGGCGGTTGATAGTAAGTAGCGGGCCAGGTCGACCGCGTCCCGCGCGCCCTCCCTCAGGCGCTAGTGATGCGCCGGAACAAAAGAAAAATCCTTATCTTTATAAAAACTACAACCATTCTTATCAAAAAGTACTACAAAACGCTTTGTCTACGACTTTCTTGACAGAAATCAAATTATTAGTAAGTTTAGGTACATACGCTACATCTTTGATGCTATTTACCAAATTACACACAGTGTTAATAGATATTATGTCACCAATACCACCACAGTCGATCTTTTCACCATTGGCAACAGTAACAGTGCTACCTTCTAATGGTTTGATGTCCTTGAACCAATCTCATCTGGGAATCATGTGTTTTGATGCACCAGAATTAATAAACCACTTATTTACCTCCAAACACGAAGAACCAACAGCACTATAAGAAGTAATCTCTCTGTCTGATGAACTAACGCCTTTCTTTACCTTATTGCGTAGAGGACAGTCAGGCCGTTTGTGTCCAGGTTTGTTACATTCATAACATACAACAGGTTTCTTCTTCTTGGTTTTATGAACATCAATGTCAGATCGATTTTTCAGTTGAAAAGCTGCAACAGATTCTGAGGAGTCAAGCTTTGACATTTCATTCAGTAGCTTCCTTTTAACTAGCTCGGTACTTACTTCTACATTGCTATTCTCCAATGCCATTATTAGAGGCTCATATTTCAAGAAGAGAACCTCCTAATAAGATTGCAGCAATCGAAGCATCTTCACTTACCTTACCGATGCCAGCCAAATGCAGCAGTACTCAAAACAGCGTTAATGTACATTCCAATATTTTGAAATTTATTCAGCGAGAGCCTATTCAACTTTCTCTCTAAAGCCAACCTTCTGCCCATGCCTTTATCTTCATAAGCATCTTGCAATGCCTTCCAGGCTTCTAGAGCAGACTTTGTACTCCTAACATGCGTTATTGCAGAGCCATCTACTGTTAAGCATATTTTTGCTAGTGCTGTCTTATCATTTCGAGATTTTACCTGTTCAGAGGTGACATCTCCTTCATCGTACCCATTTATTGTGCACCACAAATCTTCATGAATTAAGTAGTTCCTCATTTTGAACTTCCACGAAGAGTAAACGTCTATATTAGATAGGAGGAGCAAGGGTATTGTTGATGAAGATCGCAACAGAATCACCATTGGACATCTCAAAATAAAATCTTCGAAAATATTCAACAACACAAAATAACCTTTTATACACTATTTGTGATAAGATTCACTGTATTTCATTTCCTATGAGCGCTTTTCGTGCTGATAACGTGTTGTAATTTCTAGGAAAAATACGACTTATAGTTGTGAAAATTTATTTGAAAGTTTGACATTACTAAAGATAGAATTATTCTTGTAAATTCACGAAAATATGTAAAGCCTCTACTCACATGATGAAATCCTTCCCGTCTAATAAAATGACATGATCACCTTTAACACTTTAATCCAAATATATGTCGGGTTTGTCAGGATTTATTTCGTTAGGCTCGAGCATTATGTGGGCAGAAGACGGGTTTCGTGCTATGAAAACTCACTAAATGCGATACCTTGTTTATTGTCAGGTGCTCGGTTCGGGTAGGTTGTTTCCATGGAGAAGAACCGGCAAGAAACTCCATGGTTACTCTTTTCAAACATATCTACACTGAGTAAACTAACAAATTACTTGACATTACACTTTCATACTAACACTCACTAAATGGGCAAACCGACAGTTTCGTTCTGGAGGAGTGATTTGGTTGGAGACTCGAGCAAAAGTCCGCTCAGCACAATCCCCACTCTCCAAGACGACTCTGTCCACGTGCCGCCAGTAAATCAACATCTGACGTCACGGCGTTTACCCCTACTACAATAGTCAAATCAGCAACTTGATATTGAAAAGTTATCGCTTTCTCCGACATATATATATCTATAAAAACATCGTAGCTTCCGCTATCACATCATAATTTCAATTCATTTTATCCTATATCAACATTTTCTTACGACTTTTCCATTACCACTGTTTTTTCCATATCAAACAAAATCTACTTCCAAATATATTTCAAACCAATGCTCGAACTCAACCATAAAGCTACACCATAGAGTTTATAGCTGCCAGTGACAAATAACATAAAATTCTATAAAGCTAGTTCTACAACAATTATAACATCACATTTAAACCAGTATTTTCTTCTTTAACTTATCAGAGAGGTTTAATAGGTATAAAATAGTTTACATTTACAACAATATTGTAATGCAATATTGCATGTCTTTTTAACAACTGTTTGATAACTGACAACTGTCATACTATGCTTAAGAAGAGAACTGCTATTTTATTTTAGACATTTTGTCACTGAAATAAATAGCCCAGCGGTGACAACGACCGCCCTGTGAACAGTGGCTCGCAAGTTCAAGTCTCAGAAAAGATTTTTATTTTTTGCATTTAATATATTTTGTTTACTAGAAACAAAAACTAACAGCAACATCTAACGGCTGGGGTACACAGTTTTTTAAAACGAAAACCTCAGTTGCACATCTATCTTGTATTATATTGTGTATTATTTATGCTTGTATCATAATATAATGTTTTTATCCATGCATAAATTTTCCCATAAATTTTCCCATAATTTTTAGTATTTACATGCTGCGACCCGCGAAGTTTCTTGTTTCTCTTTTCAGAAGACCTAGAAACCCAATTCCAAAATAGCCCCCGGGATCTATGTATAATACACTACTTTATCATGGTGCATAATTATACCTACACTACTAGCGGACCCGACAGACGTCCTGTCACCTACTACCTACTTACTGCTAGCTACCTACTTACTACCTATCTATCTACTACTACCTACCTACTACTACCTACTTACAACTACCTATCTACTGCTACCTATCTACTGCTACCTACCTACTACTACCTACCTACTACTACCTAAATACTACTACCTACCTACTACTACCTACCTACTACTACCTACCTACTACTACCTACCTACTACTACCTACCTACTACTACCTACCTACTACTACCTACCTACTACTACCTACCTACTACTACCTACCTACTACTACCTTCGACGACCTGAATAGCGTAGTGGTAGTGAGGCTGCCTTACGTTCTTAGGGTCCTGGGTTCGAATCCCGGTAGGAGCAAATGTTTGTGTGATGAGCATGGACATTTGTTTCCGAGTCATGGATGTTTATAATTATGTATAACTAGCGGACGTCACACGGTTTCACCCGCGTGGTACCCGTTTCCGTGGGAGTACAGGGATAAAATGTAGCCTATGTTACTCGTGGATAATGTAGCTTTCGAATGGTGAAAGAATTTTTGAAAACGGTCCAGTAGTTTTTAAGCCTATTCATTACAAACAAAGTTTTCCTCTTTATAATATTAGTGTAGATAAGTAGGTATTTACAAACAAAAAGGTATATACATGTCACCGTAAAATTGTCAAATACGTTATATTGTAATATCTCTAGCGATATTGTAAAGTCTCGAATTATTGTCAAATGAACATACTGCTTACAATAAAACGCATTATTTTTCGTGAAATGCATGTGATATATAAATGTAATTATGTGTCTGATATTTAAAATAAATACTTGATATGCCTTTATATGTAACTATCTGTTTATAATTTGTATTCAATTGTTAGAATAAGTCAATGAAACTTATGTTCTTGTTATTATTGTGTCCAATATTTAAAAACAATACTTGATGTACATATAAAAATAATTATTATCAGTCTAAATACTTATTAATCAATTGTTAACATGAATTTATCAATTTACTAAAGAATCTTTATAAGAAACGTATTTTTTTATAAGTAAAACACTCATTTGAATCAACCGACGCTTGTGAATCATACATACTTGTTTGTTAACGGGTATAAAAGAGCGGAGACTCGGCGGAGTAGGCCGTAAATATATATGTCACCGTAAAATTCTCAAACACGTTATATTACAATATAACGTGTTTCTCTCTAGCGATATTGTAATATCTCGAATTATTGTCAACTGAACATACGGAAGTATAATCGGGACTTGGGGCACCCCCCCGTTAGGTTAGTTAGGTTCCTTTAAACCCAGCACCCGGAAATAGGGGCCCCGCGAAGCGGGGCTCCGTCGACTACGCTTTTTAGGGGAATATGAAGTGTTTTAAGGTTAGGTTATATTAATCGATATTTCTCAGGAATGGTACAGTATCTTTTCATGAGAGTGTTACCACTGGGCAAGGGGGACCCCTCCTTCTCTCCACACCGCGTGAGTTGACTACCATCGCATGCATTTCACGAAAAATAATGCGTTTTATTGTAAGCAGTATGTTCATTTGACAATAATTCGAGACTTTACAATATCGCTAGAGATATTACAATATAACGTATTTGACAATTTTACGGTGACATATATATATAAAGTATATTGTTTTATATATATTTGGATTAAAGTGTTAAAGGTGATCATGTCATTTTATAAGACGGGAAGGATTTCATCATGTGAGTAGAGGCTTTACATATTTTCGTGAATTTACAAGAATAATTCTATCTTTAGTAATGTCAAACTTTCAAATAAATTTTCACAACTATAAGTCGTATTTTTCCTAGAAATTACAACACGTTATCAGCACGAAAAGCGCTCATAGGAAATGAAATACAGTGAATCTTATCACAAATAGTGTATAAAAGGTTATTTTGTGTTGTTGAATATTTTCGAAGATTTTATTTTGAGATGTCCAATGGTGATTCTGTTGCGATCTTCATCAACAATACCCTTGCTCCTCCTATCTAATATAGACGTTTACTCTTCGTGGAAGTTCAAAATGAGGAACTACTTAATTCATGAAGATTTGTGGTGCACAATAAATGGGTACGATGAAGGAGATGTCACCTCTGAACAGGTAAAATCTCGAAATGATAAGACAGCACTAGCAAAAATATTCTTAACAGTAGATGGCTCTGCAATAACGCATGTTAGGAGTGCAAAGTCTGCCTGGAAGGCATTGCAAGATGCTTATGAAGATAAAGGCATGGGCAGAAGGTTGGCTTTAGAGAGAAAGTTGTATAGGCTCTCGCTGAATGAATTTCAAAATATTGGAATGTACATTAACGCTGTTTTGAGTACTGCTGCATTTGGCTGGCATCGGTAAGGTAATTTAAGTGAAGATGCTTCGATTGCTGCAATCTTATTAGGAGGTTCTCTTCTTGAAATATGAGCCTCTAATAATGGCATTGGAGAATAGCAATGTAGAAGTAAGTACCGATCTAGTTAAAAGGAAGCTACTGAATGAAAATTAATACACCACATTCAACCAACTTAAAAAAAGTAAACAAACAGTAAAAAGCGTGTCTCAACGCGACAGTGTCCTTGGCGTCATAACTGCAACTGTTTACCAATACAAAGTAATCATCCAAACGCACTTCCTACTCAAAAAACACTTGGTTATTATTCATAATAGAGCGACGTTTATGTAGGTATTTGTCTCTGTCCCACTAATACCGTACGCGTACTAGCTGTCTCACTTTCTCCCAAGCTAGAAAAAGCGATTCCTTGCGACACGAAGTTAGCGGATGGCGCGGGGCCAGAGATCTTTTTTTTTACTGTTGTGTGAACTGGCTTTTTGTTAGTAGGTATTCATCACACAATCCATGAACTGGTTTTTTTTTTAAACATCCCCAATCAAAATTTTGGGTCATAGACCTGGCAAATGTCTGGATATGTATGTTTTTCGTTCACACATAAAGTACTGCATGTACCTATTGATGAAATTTATAATGAAGAAGATGGCTTACCTTGGAATAGCGCTTAGGCCACTATTTATAATGTAGGTACTACTTAATCATGTGCAAAGTCACAGAAACAGCTAGTAAAATATAATCCAATAACAATTTTATTTTATTACATTACTTCTTTTCTACTTCAGTGTATTCAGGCACAACAAGTGTCAACCGGTTATTGAGTAAAGTTAAGAAGGTCATCGATATGTATTAATCCGTCGCTTTTTAGCAGTCATTCGAATTTGGTCGGATAAATTAATTAGTAATAACCTGAATTATTGTACTCAAAACAATTGTATGCCAGGGTCTACCTACAAACAGGTTATGGCATCTGCGACAAAAACCGTTTGTGATCCTAGTACCACCATAACTATATGTGTAGGTAATAGTTCTAAGATTAAAAAGGAAGATATCACTGACTGTGTATCCGAGTTGTTAAAGTTAAAATGTAGTAAAATCATATTGTGTGCTTTTCCCTATTTTGAAAATTTGAGTAATAGAAAAAACAATTATATACATATGCTAAATAACCATATTCATTTTCTAGTAGGTCACTATAGTGACAGACTTATATATCTGGATATCAACACTATTGTTGGTAATCTTAAGTCGACACGGGGTAAGGTGTATCTACCTATTGGATGTAGACACAAAATAGCTCGGCTATTATCTTATAGTATTCACACAGACATAAATAGTATGTCTAAGTTTAGTTATATTATTAATACATCGACAATTAGTAATTCTACTAATGTTCAGGTGACTGGCACGAATGAATATAGCACTAGTGCTATAAATATTTACACACATTGTACTGGGGAGGATCCATCTGTCACCGTGGAAAATTCTCAATTAGGGTTTATTAGTGATAGGGTCTTGTTGTCAGAGGATGGCACGGGAGTCTCCGGCCTCACTCCATATATTAATTTAAACTAGAAAGTGAGACAACAGAAGGTACCATTAACAATATTATTGTTAATCCTACCAACAACAAGGTATCTTCTTGCACTCAATTAGTCAGTAAAAAAGGGCCTCAGCAGAACACCTTAAAATTATTCCACCAAAATATCCAAGGCATTTCTTCCAAATTATTAGAAATTGAATTGTTTTTAGAAAGTAGTAAGTTTGACATTATTTGTTTTACTGAACATTGGCTAAAGGATTACCAAATGCTTATTAATTATGAGAACTATATGGTGGGTAGCTGCTTTAACCGTAAAACTATGCTTCGTGGAGGTTCCCTAATATTAATAAAAAATAGTTTTAAATATAAGCAACGTAATGACATAGTAGGTCTCTCGGTTGAACATTGCGTCGAACTGTCCTGTGTTGAGCTAGATAAGCATGTAGTTGTGTGTGTGTACAGACCCCCAAACTATCAAAACTTTTCCTTATTCGAATCAATAATGGAAGATGTCCTGGCAAAACTTGCAGCCAGTAATAAGTCTACAATTATTTGTGGTGATTTCAATATCAATATTTTAGAAGAGAATCCAAATAGCAGTCGTTTATTAAATCTTTTTAAGTCATTTGACTTGACCAACACTTTTATAGAACCTACTAGAGTAACTTCATCTTCTGCTACTTGTATAGATAATGTTTTCTGCAATTGTGATTATTTAGATAAAGCCATAGTAAATTGTTTGCCGTCTGACCATAGCGGACAAACTGTAACTTTTAGGTGTAAAACTCCAATACAAAATGTTCAGATTAAATTTAGACCTATAACTTCTTGCAAATTAAATAGGTTTAATATTTCCCTACAGAACAAGTTAAGTGAAATGAGCCAAGAGGATATTAATATAAATCAATTGTATGACCGTTTCTTTTCATTAGTTCACACGGAATTCAACAAAACTTTTGAAAAGAAGACAAAGAGTATTTGCCCTAAATTTATATTTAGTGATTGGGCAACTAGAGGTATCAGAAAAAGCAGGGAAAGACTATTTGAGCTTTACAGCCTTAAGCCTTTTATAAACACAGAAACTTTTAGCAAGTATGTTGCTAAGTATTCAAAGATTTTTAGAAATACTTGCAAGGTTGCTAAAGCCCTGCACATTAGCAACAAGATCAAAACAGCAGAAAATAAGATAAAGACCGTTTGGAAAGTCATAAATAATGAGACTAATAGAAAGAAAATACGTAATAATAGCTTTACATTAGATACAGCATGTGGTCCTAAAAGCTCTAATCAGGAAGTAGCTCAAGAATTTGTAAATTTCTTTACCGATATACCAATAAAAACTACGGAGGCCCTTAATTCCTCACCTGAAACCGCAATTGGCTTATTAAAGGCGAATGTGTCTGGCTGCCTGACTGAATTTAAATTTAAACACATTAACCCTATGACAGTTATTAAAGCTTTCCGGCAAATTAAAATCAAACTGACCGAAGATCTATGGGGAATGTCTATCAAAGTTTGTACATCTATACTTGAGACCATAGCC
The DNA here is from genome assembly GCA_950022955.1 of Xestia ashworthii. Taxonomy (NCBI): domain Eukaryota; kingdom Metazoa; phylum Arthropoda; class Insecta; order Lepidoptera; family Noctuidae; genus Xestia; species Xestia ashworthii. The sequence goes on along the minus strand of OX465570.1, from coordinate 9,601,617 downwards.
CCGTACTTAGCTTTAATTTTTAATTCATGTGTAGACCAAGGAGTGTTCCCTGATTTAATGAAATACAGTAAAGTCATACCTCTTTTCAAATCCGGGGACAGTAAAGATGCCAATAATTATAGACCTGTATCCGTGTTACCAGTTTTTAGCAAGGTTTTTGAAAAAGTAATGCTTAATCAAATGCTCTATCATTTTAACACCAACAGAATCTTACATGATCAACAGTATGGTTTCACCAAGGGACGTTGTACAACTGACGCCGGTGTAACCCTATTAAAGCACATATTTGCTGCGTGGGAAGAGTCCCAAGACGCAATAGGAATTTTCTGTGATCTCTCCAAAGCTTTTGATTGCGTAAATCACGACACATTACTTTTGAAACTGGAGCATTACGGACTGGGTAAACTTGCTCTTAGCCTGCTAAAATCTTATTTGAGCGATAGAAAACAACATGTTCAAATAAATGGTGTCAATTCACAGGGTTTGAAAGTAAAAATGGGGGTTCCGCAAGGCTCAATATTAGGTCCTTTCCTTTTTCTAGTCTATATAAATGATCTACCCTATTTATTGAAAAACCAACCACAAAATATGGTGCTATTTGCTGATGACACTTCCCTAATTTTTAAGATAAATAGACGGGCCCAAAATCTAGATGAAGTGAATAATGCCCTACTTCAGGTCCAAAATTGGTTCACAGCAAACAATTTGGTATTGAATGAAAAGAAAACTAAATGCATAAGATTTTCATTACCGAATGTTAAAAGTAGTGATTGTGAGATAATATTGAATAAAGAGAAACTCGAATTCGTAGAGAAAACTGTTTTCCTGGGGCTTACGCTTGATTCAAGGCTACAATGGGGTTCTCATTTAACATCGCTTGCGGGGCGCTTAAGTTCAGCAGCATATGCCATTAGAAAAATCCGTCAATTCACTGATGTAGATACCGCTAGACTGGTCTATTTTAGTTACTTCCATAGTATAATGTCTTACGGTATTTTGCTATGGGGACGGGCTGCTGATATTGAGTCAATATTTATCCTGCAGAAAAGAGCCATCAGAGCCATATATAATCTTCGTAGGCGCGATTCTCTAAGGGAACTATTTAAGGATATTGGCATCATGACGGTTCATTGCCAATACATCTACGAAAACATAATGTACGTCAGAAAAAATCTGCATCTTTTTGGTAAAAGAGGTGACAGACACAATTACAGTACTAGAAATAGGGACCAACTAGTTCAGCCAGGCTTTAGACTCGCTAAAGTAGACTCATCTTTCATGGGGTACTGTTTGAGATGCTATAATAAAATTCCACAAAGTATTCTTGAACTGAATGAGACGAAATTTAAAACATGCATTAAACGCACACTATGTAAACAAGCATATTACAAGTTGAGCGATTATATCGCTGATAAAAATGCTTGGCTCAATGCTGGTCCTGCTCCACATGGACAGGGGCGCAAAAATTGATAGCATTAAATGGTATTGTTGGAGCTGCTGAAGATTGTACTTATCTTTGCATTGTATAAATTCCATGTTAGTATTATATAATCGCATAGCCTATATTGTGTGAGTACTATGTACTAATAAGCCATCATTCACTGGAAACCTACGGCAGTTCTTGACTTGAATGTGCCCTGGCGGTTGAGAGTATGTCATGCTCTCTCAAATGTCTCGCTGATGGTGGCGCGTGTGTCGGACCATTTAGTTCCCTTCAAAATGGTTGAGCTGAATGGTGCTGATCCATGCGTCATGTTCGTGAACGGGCGCTGTCAGTTGTGACTGGTCATCTCTTAGTCGCCATGGTTTATTTGAATTAATTATTTTGTTTTTGAGTTGTATTTTATTTTTGTTTTGCTATGGACACTTTTAACGTGCACATCTTGCTACATTGTTCTCACATAATATACCATCTCAACATGAATGATGTAACCAAGATTTTGTAACAATATTTTGATTTAAAAGAGTGTCCATGGAGTTTCTTGCCCGTTCTTCTCCATAGAGATCTACGCTAGGGAATGGGCAACTACAGTACTTTCACAGTTTTTATGTCTTGTGACTGGGACTGTAGCAACTTTAAATGTTCATTTTTGTTTCGACAATTCAAAAGTGCCTGTAACTGGCCTACTTGAAATAAATGCTTTGATTTTGATTGATTTTGATTTTTAACTAGCCGTTGTTTACATGTTTTGTTTTTTGTTTATATTTACTCAATGCGAAACATTCCAAGCTGAATATTTTCACCATGTATTTTTCATTAAAGGCACTAGCTTTCGGTTTACACCTATACATCTGGAATTGAGCCGGTGCCTTGTACTTTGCCGTCAAAGTTATGACACCATCGTTTTGACTTTTAGCAAGATTATTCAAACACATCTGTACCTAACCTACCTATGTTTAACAAATAAAATATTTGTATTTGTATTTGTATTTGTACGCATGCATGAATAGTTTTGAAACTTTGCATGGTTATTATAAGCGTCAAGAAGAACCGAATACAATTTTCAGCAAGCTTTTACCTGGGCTGGCAGTCTCGACAGAGATAACGACAAAATCGCTAACTTTAGATCGCTGATTACTAACGAATGAATTCGGTTGCAATAATGATGCTTGCCAGTTATGAAAGTCTCTACATCCTAGATGCGTTACTCGTAAGCATAATTAGTGCAATCGAATTCATTCGGTAGTAATCAGCGATCGAAAGTTAGCGATTTTGTCGTTATCTCTGTCGAGACTGCCGGCCCTGGTCTCATTTAGGCACTGCCACGTTTTTTCAGGTTTTCATAAAACCGCGATAACTTGAAAGTTATAAATATTTTCTTAAATCTAATTGGGGCACTAACGGGCACAAATTAAGAGCTATACGAGTATGTTTATTCTACAGGGGCACATGCAATGGTTTTGGAGAAATACGATTCTGCAAAACGTTACTCCAGCAAGAAATGCAATAATCTCGAAACCCTGAAGGGGCACTAATTTTATTTTTGAGGGCACATTTTGGCACTAATATAAGCTCTCTGGCCATGCACAATGTTTTTCTCTCCGATCATTCGTTTAGAATTTTCCTGCTGGAAAAACGTTACCCTAGCAGGAATCGTTTTTTCAGTTTTTCTCCAAAACTACAAGAGGCACAAATTCTTTATGTGGGGGCACATTTACAGCAGCTAAGGCACTATACATTCTACTCAGATAACTCTAGGAGACACTTTCCAGCTAGGGTAACTTACACGACTTTTTCAACCATGAAGTAAGAAGATCCTAACAAATTCCCAACTGGATCCTCACGTATATTATTTGGAAAAAGATTATCGGCAGCCTTTTTCAAACTATGTTGGGATCCAGTCTAACCAGCAGTGCAAGTACGCAGGATTCGATAGGACTCGTTTAGATAGATTTGACAGTTATTCTCGATAAAATGAGTTTAGTTTTTGACTCCATAAAATCTCATTTTATCGAGAATAACTGTCAAATTTATGTAATCGAGTCCTATCGAATCCTACGTACTTGCACTGCAGATGCAATACTGATTTAAAAAAAATAAAAATCCACTTATTTTCCACAATTTATTGATGCCAATGATGATGTTATGATAGTAGAATAACAATTTTAAATGATCGAAACACTTATGAAACGATAGCTGTTGCTAACTGTTGTAACATCACTATTTAGTATGTTATTATTATACACATCACTATGCATTATCTGTCTTGTCTCTGGTTGTCTTCACTTGCCTAATGGCTGTCTGACTAAAAACCCCGTCTGTGATACTCCTACTATGTAACCTGTATTAAACCAAGTCTTCCCAACGCAACGGTGTCTTTGATTCAACAACCAACGAACACAACATGGTGTCGAAGTGAGTCATTTAAAAAGAAAACGGAAGAACGCACGTAAAAATGCCGAATCCTGGCAGCGCACGCGGTGGCGACGAAGATGGCGCCGACACAACAGGTCTGCGCACGAGTCTGAAACAGCTCCACATCTCGTCGGATCCAGCCAACAATAATGCGGAGGCGTGGAAGAAATGGTGGCAACAATTGGATCTGTATTTGTTAGCCACAGGCCTGGACAAGTCAACCGAAAAACGTAAGATTGCAATTCTTTTGCATTTGATCGGAGAACGTGGTTTAAATATATTTAACACATTCAACCTAAAAATTGAAGCGTGCACGCTCAATGAAGTGAAATCCAAATTTGACAATTTCTTCGAGCCTAGGCGAAATGTGACGATGTGCAGATACATGTTCTTCACACGCAAGCAGGATAAATCGGAAAACATCCACGATTTCCTCACGGATTTAGAAATAAAAAGCAAAGAATGTGAGTTTGGCACGCTCAGGGAATCGCTCATCAAGGATATTTTCATTGCAAACCTCAACATGGATTTGTCGCATGTACGTCAGAGGTTATTGCAAGAACCTGATTTGACTTATCAGAGAATGCAAGAGCTGGCGATGACACTCATAGTCGCACAGCAAGATGCCGAGAAAATCGTCAAAGGAAGCGCCGTCGCCAGTGAAAATGTCATGCATCTCAGTCGAAGGAGCCGTGGTCGAGGTGAAGGCCGACAGCGAGCTTCCAGTCGCAAGTCAGCTCCGAGCAAACGCCAGTCAGCTTCGAGCAGTCGTGGTCCAGCTCCAAGCAGCGACCACACCAGCAACTTGAAGACATGCAGCCGCTGTGGACAGTCACATCGCTACAAGTGCCCAGCTAAAGGCATGCAATGCAGGTCATGTAAATCTTTTGGTCATTTTGCTAAATATTGCTTTAAAAATAAAAAAGTCAGTCAGTTGCAATCGTTTAATTCAGATGGTAGTCAAGAATATTTTGTTGGAATGTTGAACAGTCAATTAAAGTCAAGTCAAAAACATAAAAGACACAGTCAATCAAAGTCGAGTCAAAGTCATAACAGTCATTTACATAGCAGTCAGTCAAACAGTCACACCACACAGGCACACATAATAAAGTCACCAGTCAGTCAGTCATCACAGTCAAAGCAGTCACCGTCACAATGGTCATATTTAGACCAGTCACAGTCACCGTATCCCAATGATGAGAACAGTGACAAGTCAAAGAGATCTCACGGAGACTCATATAGTCAAAAGTCCCAAAGTCAACGTCCTCATTCACATTATCTCTGTGAGAGAAATGGTGAAATGTCTGAGAGGTGTGAAAAAGATATTTTACATCTCAATGATGAATACAGTCACAGGTCAGAGAGATTCACTCAATTAAATAGTCAAAATAAAATATGTCAGTGTCCGTGTTTGCATCTCAAAGATGAATATGGTCACAAGTCTGAGGGATCTCACAACAAAATACAGTACTGTCACCATACAAACAGTAGTCAGTATTCACAGTCACATACAAACAGTCAGAATCAAAATAAAGTCAACACTTTGGAAAGTAGTCATTCTAAACAGTCTTGGGAAATTAACTTGTCAGTAGGTAATAAACAAATCAAATGCATCATAGACTCAGGTGCAGATGTCAACATTATGTCAAAACAGACATACAATAACATTAAACGTCAAAACAATCTGTCAAAAGTATTGCTTGTCAAATGCCAAATAAATGTCACAGGATTTGGTGGAAAAGCCATTCCAATTTTAGGCAAAGTCAACTTAAATTGTAATTTGAGTATAAACAACAATAATGTTGTTGAATCTATAATGTTTATAGTAGCAAACTTAGATTGTCCAAATGTTCTTGGTCTACCAACTTGTGAAAAGTTAGGTATAATAAAACGTGTATTTTCAGTAACAAAACAAAATTTTTGTAAACAAATTCTTACACAATATAATGATGTTTTTCAGGGTCTTGGGTGTCTACCTCCGGTCTGTCATCTTAAACTCAAGCCTGAAGCAGTACCATGCGTTGATCCGCCCAGGAAAGTTCCATTCGCGTTACAAGGGAAATTACGTGAAGAGTTGGATCGCATGGAGAAGATGAATGTTATTGAGAAGGTCACAAAACCTACTGAGTGGGTTAATTCAGTCGTCGTAACTGTAAAAAGTACAGGTCAGTTAAGAATATGTCTAGATCCTAGGAATCTAAATAAAAATATTATGAGGGAATTCTATCCACTCAAGTCAATTGATGAAATTAGGTCACAGCTAGAAGGTGCTGTATGTTTTTCACATTTAGATGCTTTTTCTGGATTTTGGATGATACGTCTAGATGAATATAGTTCTGAATTGTGTACTTTTCAAACACCATTTGGCAGATATAAGTATTTAAGATTACCATATGGAATAAATGCTTCGTCAGAAATTTTTCAAAGAGTCATGATGAACTTATTTGGTGATATTGAAGGAGTTTTAATATTCATTGATGATATATTAGTCTATGGCCCAAATGAATCTGTTCATAATGAAAGATTACATAAAGTCATGCAGAGAGCACGTCAAGTCAATTTAAAATTTAATAAGTCAAAATGTAAATTTTTAGTCTCTGAAGTATGTTTCTTGGGTTATATCTTCAGTAAAGATGGTGCCAGGGCAGACAAAGAGAAAGTCAAAGCCATTGTCAATATGCCCACACCAAAAAATGTCAAAGAGTTACAGAGAATATTAGGTATGATCAATTATTTAGGACCTTTTATAAGTAACCTGTCAGAAAAAACTCAAATATTAAGAAATCTTTTGAAAAAAGATTCAGTCTGGACTTGGGATGAGAATCATAGTCAAAGTCTTAATAAATTAAAAGATGAGATTACTAACTCACCAGTTTTAGCTCATTATAATCCCAAGATTCCATTAGTCTTGTCAGTCGATTCGTCAAAGTCAGCTTTAGGTGCAGTCATTTTACAAGCAAACAAACCTATAGCATATAGTTCAAAAACATTAACAGAAACCCAGGAAAGATATGCTCAAATAGAAAAAGAACTGCTAGCTATTCAATTTGGTTGTGAAAAATTCCACCAATATGTATATGGAAATAGAGTCACAGTGCACACTGATCATAAACCTTTAGTCTATTTATTTAAAAAACCTTTACATGATGTCCCCGCTAGATTACAGCGTATGATGTTAACTTTACAAAAATATGATTTGGAAGTTATAGCAGGAAAGAAGAAGAAGAAGAAGATAGCAGGAAGTTAACACAGGAAACCAAAACTGATGAATCCTTGCAATTATTGATCAAGTATTATTATGAAGGTTGGCCAAAAAACAAAAATAATGTCAGTCCACTGGTAAAACCATTTTGGAACATTCAAGGAGAAATCCATGTCATTAAAGATTTAGTATTCAAAGGTTCAAAATTAATAGTACCACAGTCTATGTATAGTGAAATGTTAGAAAAAATTCACAAAGGTCACCAAGGTATAAATAAATGCTTAACTTTAGCTAAAGAATCTTTGTATTGGCCAAATATGTCTAGTAGTATTAAGAATTTAGTAGAACAATGTTTCATATGTGCAAAGTTCAAGCCATGTAACCAGAAGGAACCACTACAAAACTTTGAAATATGTAAATATCCATGGCAACAAGTCGGTATTGATCTAATGCATTTTGATAATTTAGTTTATTTAATAGTCACAGATTATTACTCAAAATACATAGAGATTGCATTATTAAATAAAAACAGTACATCTCAAAATGTAATTACACATTTGAAATCAATTTTTGCACGTCATGGAATACCATTGTCATTGGTATCCGATGGTGGTCCTCCGTTCCAGTCAATAGAGTTTAAAAACTTTTTACAAGAATGGGACATAGAACATGTAGTTACTAGCCCATATCATTCACAGTCGAACGGACAGGCTGAATCTTCTGTCAAGATAATAAAGAATATGCTAAGGAAATGTAAAGAAAACAAAACCGATCCATATATAGCTTTATTACAGTACAGAAATACGTCAAAAAACAATTTAGCATCACCAGCACAATTGCTAATGTCTAGAAACTTAAGAGATAACATTCCAGTGTCATATAAAAAATTGAAACCAAAAGTTGTAACGTTTCAGGATTACAAAGAGTCAGTCAGGAAAAATAATAGTAACAAATCTAAGTATTATGATAGAAATACAAAGTCTTTGTCAATGTTACATTATAATGACCATGTCTATTTTAAAAGAAATCCCAAAAGCAACTGGGAGCAAGCTATTGTCAAACAAAGAATGATGAACAATAGGTCATATGTTGTTGAGGATGTCCATGGTGTTAGGTATAGGAGAAATAGAATACACTTAAGACATAAGTATTCTAATAACTTCACAAACCCTCCTATGCAATCCAACTCGTCACAGGGGAGAGAGGAAGGTGACAGACAGGAGTCTAGGCCTCAAGAATCCTCTTCTCAAAAATCCTCAGAAGTGACAACAAGGTCAGGTCGTATTGTAAGACCAACAAGAAGGTTAATTGAAGAAATTGATTAACTTAGAATTATGAATAAAGTTAAGGTCAAATGTTAGTCTTAGTATTATTATGAATATTGTCTAGTGTTAACGTAGTTTTAAGTATCACAAAACATGTTGTCATTTATAAGTTAAGTTGTTTAGCATAGTACTTCTTTATAATTGTTTGTCAGGGGTTAAAGTTAAACTCAACAAGGGGGATGTTGTAACATCACTATTTAGTATGTTATTATTATACACATCACTATGCATTATCTGTCTTGTCTCTGGTTGTCTTCACTTGCCTAATGGCTGTCTGACTAAAAACCCCGTCTGTGATACTCCTACTATGTAACCTGTATTAAACCAAGTCTTCCCAACGCAACGGTGTCTTTGATTCAACAACCAACGAACACAACACTAACAACAAACAGAAAACGTTCACTAAAACTTTGGCTAACCTTTATAATACACGTCTATGACCTAAGTGCTAAACTAATATGGTGTCCTTCCACTGGTTTTAAAACAACATCAAATTCACACACTACTTTGTTGATGTCGCCGGTAACATGGTATCGCCGTAAAATATGCGCTAACGCCACCTTCATCACCATCATGCCGAATATTTTACCTGCAAAATACAAAGTGTGTATATATTCTACTTCTTTCTGATTCTTCATTTCAGACAAACTTCACTGAGAAACTTTTGGAAGTACTGCGCGTCTAGGATGATATTTGAGACGGAGTAATAGAAATTTCGACTTTCAATACAACGAGCTTAATCCAACATTCGATTTTCTGATATTACACAAAATTTGCTCTACCGAATATCTAAATTAGTGATAGTGACATACTCTTAGTATTGAATCGAGGGAAATTAGGAACCCGAGCCCCCCACCGCTCCTGAGGGAGACCAAGCGGGCGACCTGCCTTCGCCCCTGGCGCGGCGCGGCCCCGGCCCCTATAATACCAGAAAACCGTGCCAAGAGCGGCACCACCGCTGCCCAGCTGCCGGCCCTGCCACGTCGAGGGAATTCACAGCTCGCGCCATCCACCTGCTGATGGACTTGATAAAGGCCATCAGGCAGGGCCAGAGCGTCGAGATTGTTGTCCTGGACGGCCTGGCCTCGTTACTCAAGTTGTATCAAGGCTAGGCCGGTCGGGACAGGGATTTCCTGCGGCCACAGAATTATGCGCACGCGTCGTTGCGAGGTTAGTACCGACTGAAGGTCATGGAGAGGACGGTCAACGATCGCGCGCTGCCTCCCACCGCACTCGCTTGCTATACGTCACGATGACGTAGCTCGGCTGCGGTGCAATTCCAGTGTACAGCGTCCCAGCACTCCCGGCATCATCCGACATTATATTGATGTTGTCAATATAGGATGCCGGTGATATGTAATAAGTGAGTCTTGTGTGTTGTGAATATAAATAAATATAAATATATCGCTGGACATTAACACACAGCGCCACCTAGTGCCACACTAAGCAAAGCTTGTGTCGTGGACACTAGATAGTTGATATACTACATATATACTTTTTTGTTTGTAAATACATACTTATTATACATATAAACATCCATGACTCGGAAACAAATATCCATGCTCATCACACAAACATTTGCTCCTACCGGGATTCGAACCCAGGACCCTAAGAACGTAAGGCAGCGTCACTACCACTACGCCATTCGAGTCGTCACGTAATATGCAATACAAATACATAAACTAAATATGGGTGTATTACCTACATGTTGTTTAATCGGTAGTAATTAATTTATCTCATACCTAGCTCGTAACAAATTGGTGTCAGAAGTGATAGATAAATTATGCCAACTCTACCAAAGGACGACACGGAGGGTATCCGTACCAGAAGTCAGCGACAGCAAGATATGGATCAAGGGCGGTTTGGAGATTCTCCGACACAGACACCGGGTAGTGTCCAGCCTACGTTAGAGCCAGTCGCTGGCCAATCTGGAGTTTCTTCAGCATCAGTGGCGCCAGACTTGTCTACTCTAATGGCGCTGCTGCAGGAACAGGGGCACCAGTTACGGGAGCAAACGAGCAGATGATCCTCATAAAGGATCTTTCGGCAAGGACCTGAAAGTGATGAAAGATCAGGTCCACCAGCAAGAGAATCGCATCTCGGAGGCCGAAGTTTATTACAGATTGCTGGGGTAAAGAAGGCTTTGGGCGAACTGAAGACTGAAGGCGGGACTGTAGCTTCGGTGGTTGCTGCACCTTCTTCGCGTGGTTTTAAAGTGCCTTCTTTCGGTGGCACATCATCGTGGTTGGCTTATAAAATACAGTTTGACGCCGTCATGAAGGCGAATGGATGGACAAAACCGCAAACCGCGCTCACCCTGGGCCTCCGAGACCAGGCCCTGACTATTCTCGAGGCACTCGGCAAGGATGTTACCTACGAGCAGCTGCTGGAGGCGTTGGAGTCCAGATACGGCGACACGCACCTGGAGCACGTATTCCGTGCTAAGTTAAAGGACCGTGTTCAACGTAGTGCCAAGAACCCACAGCAGTGGGCCCTTCAAGTAGAAAAACTCGTTTGTAAAGCATACTGGTCTGCCCCTGCACTGATCGATGGAAATCTGGTACAGGCAGGCGTTCGTTGATGGAATACGTGACTTAGAAGTTAGAGCCGCCGTGAGACTCGGGCATCATGAGACATTGAAGGACGCCTTAGCCCATGCCTTGGAAGTAGAGGCAGTAAGGCAAGACCATCGAACACACTACGTTAGGGAGGTTGTGGCATCGCCTGTATACGGCCGTGCGCAAGGTTACAGCCCTAGCTGCTACACAGCTAGAGAAAGGGATGATCTTCGGCCAAGTTGTCCAAAGCAAGCTGCGGCATCACCTGTACGCCAGAGTCCGCGACGGTATAGCCTTAGGTGTTACATTTGTGAAGAAAGGGGTCACCTTCGGACAAACTGTAAAAAGCGAATCACACCTGGAAAAGATCAATCTCAGCAAGGAAAAGCGTCTTAGAAGACTGGTCAGTAACAGTGGAGAAACCACAGCAACACAGATGAACTGTCAAGAAGACCTTTGCCTGAAGATTGTATGCTTAGTTCCAGAAAGGAGTCTAAGGAAGTGGTGCCTGTACGGATGCTAAGAACGAATCTTAGCGATGAATGGAAGGTAACTATTAAGCAAGCTCAGCACAATGAATCGGACATCAAACCGATCTTCGAGTGGATCAAATCAAAATCAAAGCATTTATTTCAAGTAGGCCAATAACAGGCACTTTTGAATTGTCGAAACAAAGATGAAAATTAAATGTAGCTACAGTCCCAGTCACAAGACATAAAAACTGTGAAAGTACTGTAGTTGCCCATTCCCTAACGTAGATCTCTATGGAGAAGAACGGGCAAGAAACTCCATGGACACTCTTTTAAATCAAATTATTGTTACAAAATCTTGGTTACATCATTCATGTTGAGATGGTATATTATGTGAGAACAATGTAGCAAGATGTGCACGTTAAAAGTGTCCATAGTAAAAACAAAATAATTCATTCAAATAAGCCATGGCAACTAAGAGATGACCAGTCACAACTGACAGCGCCCGTTCACAAACATGACGCATGGATCAGCACCATTCAGCTCAACCATTTTGAAGGGAACTAAATAGTCCGACACACGCACCACAATCAGCGAGACATTTGAGTGAGCATGACATACTCTCAACCGCCAGGGCACATTCAAGTCAAAAACTAAAGTAGGTTTCCAGTGAATGATAGCTTTCTAGTACATAGTACTCACACAATATGGGCTATACGTTTATATAATACTAAATAGATTGAATCTTTAAAATGCAAAGATAGTTGTACAATCTTCAGCAGCTCCAACAATACCATTTAATGCTATCAATTTTTGAGCCCCTGTCCTTGTGGAACAGGACCAGCATTAAGCCAAGCATTTTTATCAGCGATATAATTGCTACACTTGTAATATGCTTGCTTACATAGTGTGCGTTTAATGCATGTTTTAAATTTCGTCTCATTCAGTTCAAGAATACTTTGTGGAATTTTATTATAGCATCTCAAACAGTACCCCATGAAAGATGAGTCTACTTTAGCGAGTCTAAAGCTTGGCTGAACTAGTTGGTCCCTATTTCTAGTACTGTAATTGTATCTGTCGCCTCTTTTACCGAAAAGATGCAGATTTTTTTTGACGTACAATAAGTTTTCGTAGATGTATTGGCAATGAACCGTCATGATGCCAATATCCTTAAATAGTTCCCTTAGAGAATCGCGCCTACGAAGATTGGGCTCTGACGGCTCTTTTCTGCAGAATAAATATAGACTCAATATCAGCAGCCCGTCCCCATAGCAAAATACTGTAAGACATTATACTATGGAAGTAACTAAAATAGACCAGTCTAGCGGTATCTACACCAGTGAATTGACGGATTTTTCTAATGGCATAAGCTGCTGAACTTAAGCGCCCCGCAAGAGATGTTAAATGAGAACCCCATTGTAGCCTTGAATCAAGCGTAAGCCCCAGGAAAACCGTTTTATCTACGAATTCGAGTTTCTCTTTATTCAATATTATCTCACAATCACTACTTTTAACATTCGGTAATGAAAATCTTATGCATTTAGTTTTTTTTTTCATTTAATACCAAATTGTTTGCTGTGAACCAATTGTGGACCTGAAGTAGGGCATCATTCACGTCATCTAGATTTTGGGCCCGTCTATTTATCTTAAAAATTAGAGAAGTGTCATCAGCAAACAACACCATATTTTGAGGTTGGTGTTTCAACAAATAGGATAGATCATTTATATATACTAGAAAAAGGAAAGGACCCAATATTGAGCCTTGCGGAATCCCCATTTTTACATTCAAACCCTGTGAATTAACACCATTTCTTTGAACATGTTGTTTTTCTATCGCTCAAATAAGATTTTAGCAGGCTAAGTGCAAGTTTACCCAGTCCGTAATGCTCCAGTTTCAAAAGTAATGTGTCGTGATTTACGCAATCAAAAGCTTTGGAGAGATCACAGAAAATTCCTATTGCGTCTTGGGACTCTTCCCACGCAGCAAATATGTGCTTTAATAGGGTTACACCGGCGTCAGTTGTACAACGTCCCTTGGTGAAACCATACTGTTGATCATGTAAGATTCTGTTGGTGTTAAAATGATAGAGCATTTGATTAAGCATTACTTTTTCAAAAACCTTGCTAAAAACTGGTAACACGGATACAGGTCTATAATTATTGGCATCTTTATCGTCCCCGGATTTGAAAAGATGTATGACTTTATCGTATTTCATTAAATCCGGGAAAACTCCTTGGTCTACACATAAATTAAAAATTAAAGCTAAATACGGGGCTATGGTCTCAAGTATAGATGTACAAACTTTGATAGACATTCCCCATAAATCTTCGGTCAGTTTGATTTTTATTTGCCGGAAAGCTTTAATAACTGTCATAGGGTTAATGTGTTTAAATTTAATTTCAGCCAGGCAGCCAGACACATTCGCCTTCAATAAGCCAATTGAGGCTTCAGGTGAGGAATTAAGAGCCTCCGTAGTTTTTATTGGTATTTCGGTAAAAAAATTAACAAATTCTTGAGCTACTTCCTGATCAGAGCTTTTAGGACCACATGCTGTATGTAATGTAAAGCTATTATTACGTATTTTCTTTCTGTTAGTCTCGTCATTTATGACTTTCCAAACGGTCTTTATTTTATTTTTTGCTGTTTTGATCTTGTTGCTTATGTGCAGGGCTTTAGCAACTTTGCAAGTATTTCTAAAAGTCTTTGAATACGTAGCAACATACTTGCTAAAAGTTTCAGTGTTTATAAAAGGCTTAAGGCTATAAAGCTCAAATAGCCTTTCCCTACTTTTTCTGATACCTCTAGTTGCCCAATCACTGAATATAAATTTAGGGCAAATACTCTTTGTCTTCTTTTCAAAAGTTTTGTTGAATTCCGTGTGAACCAATGAAAAGAAACGATCATACAATTGATTTATATTTATATCCTCTTATATTTATATTCTCGCTAGTTCAATTAAAAAAGAGACAACCGACCCAAAGCACAGAGGTTTAGAGCAAGAAGCATTAATATGACGACACAGTACAAATGTCACGTGATAACCACTATAGTGGTTATGCGCCGACAACGGGTAAAAAATGTATGACCACTATAGTGGTTATGACTTATGAGCCGTTGCGCGGATATCAAAAAAAAAAAAAAAGGGCGTTTACATATTTTGTTCCTGCGGCGTCCAGAGGGTTAGAGAGCGTCGACTGGTCTGTCTTCAAGTCCTCAAAAATATTAGGGCTCCAAGCACGATACAAAATAATGATTTAAATAAATCGAAATTCAATTTTAAGACTTCGCAAATTAGTGAGAGCAACAAAAACACGTCTGCTCTCAAGCAATGCTCGGACGGAAGGGCGAACTTTTTACAACAAAAATAGTGATTGGAGCCTCCCTTTAAGCAAGAATTAATGCCTGTATTGAGAGACTCCGCTCTTTCAAACCAAATATTTATACTATTATTATCCTATAAACATACAGAATGTGTGAGCAGGTTTGTGTGTGTGTTTAATAAGTGTGCACTTAAACTATTGCACTCCATTGCATGCATCCATTCATGATGACAGAAACAAGCATCATGACACAAGTGTTAACAGTGCTTCTGTTCCATATTGGTTAAAGGTTTTATCCAATTAATCAAAGATTTTTTGCAGTCATAGTATTGTTTTGCATACATGTATATTTTCATATTTATCCTATTATATAAATGGGCCGAACGTTTATGTAGAAAGTGATTGGGGAATTTGTGCAACATTGTCATTTCGTCTTTTTGTTAATTTGGAGGAGTCAAACGGTAAAGTTTTGTGCATTTTCAAGATGGTCTGTACAATGTATAATTTTCTCACAGAGAGCAGGTCACTGATCCGAAATAGTTCGTCTGTGTGAAATCTCAATTTCTTAAAATACATAATTTTTATTAAAGCACGTTGAGCACGCTCAACATCTATGCATTTTGATTTACTAGCCCCTCCCCAAACACGGATGCAGTACGTCAAAACTGATTGTACAAGAGAAATATATATTTCATTCAGAAGATTTCTTGGTGAATTTTGGCGAGTACACAATTTTTTTGGGACGACATGTAATGAGTTAAATAACCAGCTTAGCTTTCTGATTCTGCTAGTGACTTGTTCGAGATGTTGGTACCAAGATAACCTTTGGTCTACAACCACTCCTAGATATTTCGTGTGAGTAACTTTATTTATTGTTGGATAGTTGCAATTTAGATTATTTATAATTATTGTCACATTGATGAATTTTTAAATGAAAGTTTTCATCTGGCTGAGTACGATTATTAATACTAAAACATATAAAATTTGTTTTAGAGGTGTTCAATGTGAGCAAGTTACTTGTATATCGCGTTCCCAATAGGAAAGACCCAGCGAAGTCAACCGTCATTGTGGAACTGTCTAACACCTTAGTCAAAAGCAAATTCTTGGCCTCCGCAAAAACGTTGAATAAAAACAACGAGCTGAAAGTCAGCCACCTGGGGATAGAAAATATCTCGTCTCCACTATTTGTTTCGGAATCTGTAACCGCCAAAACTAGGCGTCTTCACTTCCTCGCAAGAGACTTTGCTAAAACGGAAAACTACAAATACTGCTGGATTTCAAACGGTAACGTGTATGTGTGAGTGATGAAACACAGATAAATAAACTAAGGCAGTCAAATTGACTAGAATTGCCAAGAGTAATTATAACTTGCATGCTAATATACTATTGTTCTTTCTTATATAATTATGTTGTATGCTTCTGTAACTTTATTGTAACAAACAGTTCTGATTACCCACTCAACTTACACTAACACATCATTACACAACTCGTACTTCATAATGGTACATTTTACACTAACTTCTCTAGCGTGAAAATTAAAGCTAAAATATCGTTTTCGTATTGGCGTATATTCGAGGATTGGTTGCGAATGCATAATAATTTGTTACCACAAGGAATACAATCCAAAGGTTTGCCTGCAAAATATCAAAACTTAATATTTAAAATAAGTTTACGTAACAATACTCGAGGAACTAAAACTAAAAAAAAATTTGCATTACTACGGCTATCATATCTAATTTATGTGGGCTCATGTTGGTTGTCACTTCATGTTCAGGCTTCTGGTTATTTCATAGTACTAGCATCATTTTTGTTAAGACACCGTGCTCGATAACACCACATTTCTTGAAGATATCGACACCACGAACCTTTTAAATTGCACTGAACTCGATAACCCGGAACTATGCAAAGAATATTTAAATGCTGCCCATGATAAACTCACAATCCTGTCTCAGAATATACGTAGTATAAATAAAAACTTCGACTCATTACTCGTATTTCTACAACGATTAAAATTCAAACCTGACCTTATAATAGTTACCGAGTGCTGGCTTGATGAATCTTTTAATCCTGATAATCTAGAAGGCTACAACAGTAATTTTTCAAAAAAATACATAAATAAAAATGACGGCATTGTGGTATTTTCGAAATCTGAACTTTGCGTCCTTGTAACAGAGCCCCCTTTCAGTAATGCCAACTGTCTACAAGTAGATGTTGACCAAATATATTCAGTTATAGTAATTTATCGTTCACCATCTTTTTATAATCTCACTAACTTTTTGACTTCCTTAGAAAACGTCCTGAGTAACTGCACTTCCCAGCACTGTGCATTAGTTGGGGACATTAATCTTGATATAAAAGAAACTTCCACGGATCCTCGCGTTGATGAGTACCTAAACCTTATAGCCCACTATGGGTATGTTCCCGGCCACACCTATCCAACGCGTGGCACAAACAGCTTAGATCATTGTATGATCAAATCAAAACTTTCCACTACAACAATTGTCTGTCATTCCGATATAACAGACCACAGCACAATATTATGTATTATGGGATCATACCTCTCAAAAGATAGAAAACCGAAAATAAGTACCAAAATAGACTACAAAAACCTACTTGAAGATCTCAAATAAATCGACTGGACCGACTTGTATGATACAACTGACATTAATGAAGCCATTAAACTCTTTATCGAGAAATTCAATCTCGCTTTAAACCAAAATAAATGTACACGTAGGGTTAGTAGTGCTGATGTTATTGTTAAGAAATGGATTACACCTGGTCTTTTAAAGTGCATTAGACGCCGCGATGAGTTGCACAGTAAAGCCAAAAAAAAATCCTAATGACACTAATCAGGAAAAATATAGATTATATAGAAATCACTGTATTAATATATTACATAATCAAAAAACACAATACGAGCAAAATCTAATCATAAAAAATCAAAACAACATTAAAAAAACATGGGACACTATAAAAACCATTTGCAACATCAATAAAACTGATAATAAAAACGAAGACTTGCTCACTATTGAACAAAATTCTCTGGAGTCATTGAATGTAGTTAATCAATACTTCAGCTCAATTGGGGATCAGTTGGCTAGCAAAATGCTTGGAAGATTGGGACAAACTGAAATTGAACTTGCAAATAAGACAACCCACTCTAAAAACTTCTCACCAGATTCTTTATTTCTGACACCAACAGATGAAATTGAGATAATGAAATTAATTAGTACCTTAAAACCAAGCACAGCGGTTGGACACGATAACATAAGTAATGATATGTTGAAACAGACTAAACATGTCATAGCCAGTCCTATCACACATATTTGCAATTTGAGCATATCCTCCGGCATTGTGCCTGAAGACTTGAAGATAGCCAACGTGATACCAATCTTTAAAGCAGGTGAGTCCAGTCTACCAGCTAACTATAGGCCTATTTCCCTTCTGAGCGCCCTGTCAAAAGTAATTGAAAAGGTAGTAAATGTCAGACTGATCAAGTATCTTGAGCACAATAATTTATTGGCCGAAAATCAGTTCGGATTTCGTGCTGGCAGATCCACGGAGGACGCCGTTACCCAACTTGTTGACACTGTCGTTGGCAAAATGGACAAAGGACAAAGGTGTATGGGCGTCTTTCTGGATCTAGCCAAAGCGTTTGATACGGTTTCCCGCCCGATACTGCTGAAAAAGCTTGAGGGTCTCGGAATAAGGGGCTTGGCTTTGGACTGGTTTAGGTCTTATCTAGGACAGCGAAAACAACGAGTTCGCATTGGTGAACATGTAAGTGACTTTGCCTACGTTGACTACGGCGTACCGCAGGGCAGTGTTTTGGGCCCTACATTATTCTTGATCTACATAAACGACCTATGCTCTCTTGAACTCTGCAATGCTAGCATTTTTACGTTCGCGGATGATACCGCAATAATTTTCCATGAGAAAACATGGAGCGATGTCGTTTCTGTGGCCCAGGAGGGACTCAAAAAGGTGGCTACCTGGCTGCAAGACAACTTGTTGACCTTAAATGTAGGAAAAACGAAGTCAGTGTGTTTTAGTATCTCTGCCCGGTCTGCACCTGACAAAGAGCTACAAGTTAAACTTCACACTTGTGGCAGTGTCACTGGCGAAAGATGTCTCTGCTCGCCAATTGAACAGGTTCCTTGCATTAAATACTTAGGAATCCTTATTGATGAACATCTGACATGGAAGTGTCAAATTGATGCACTTGTGAAACGTACAAGAAAACTCTCGCACATATTTAAAAAATTAAGGTCCATCGCAAAGCCCGAACTGGTTCGCATTGTGTACTTATCCTTGTGCCAGTCAGTGTTAAGTTATTGCGTATCGGTCTGGGGAGCGACAAACAAAACTCTCTTGTTAAGGCTGGAACGAGCTCAACGAGCTATTCTAAAAATAGCTTACAAAAAAGCCTGGCGTTACTCTACTGATGCTTTGTACTCAGAATGTAATGTACTTCGTATAAGGCAGTTGTTTGTCGTCTCCACTTTGCTGCGTTTCCATAGACATGCTAGAGAATTGGTCATACACTCATCCAGAACATTAAAATGGTATCGACCAAGAGTAAACTCATGCTTTGCACGCAGATCCTTTGCATTTCTTGGGCCCTACCTCTATTCCAAATTCTACTCTTACAATAAAACTATACTCACCTTATCGTACAGCTCTCTTAAACATGTTATATTTATTTAAATGGCTGCATCCCAAAAACTATAACGAAACAGAACACCTTTTGTGTATACAGTCGTAATATAGTAACAAACCATGCACGTACTCACCCACCAAATACACCACACCCACTCATATACGCCATACATACCCTAACACCACCCACCACACTTCACCATTACACACACACTCACACACACACACACACACTTCCAAATATACAGCGTGTTAGGTTAAACGAGGGACATATTGAGGGAAGGTATTCAGTATTCGATTCTCAATCCAAATAAGTAAAAAACCTATAACCTTAATTTTTGACATTATTGTCTAATTAAATACATTACTCATGGACACTGAGCGCGCAAGTAGGTGTCACGCGGCAAAACACGTGCCGGTCCTGAGCTCCGTGCGCAAACTCCGCCCCTTTCCTTTGTAATGTCCCCGATGCACCGACAGGGCACATCCCCGCGTAAAAATGAAAAAAAAATGAAATGATTACAACTAGAAAGGTCATTGACCCGCACAGATGTTCTGCGATAAGCGCATGGCGCACACGTTGCGAAACTTAGGCGAAGTTTTTGGTATGGATCTATCTTATGTACTAGTGTTTTCTTTTTGTTCATATGTTGATTAGTATCATGTAAGCATGGACTATTGCGGGTTTGAATAAGTCCCTCGTTTAAACTAACATACTGTATATATATTTTTTTCTTTTTAATTATTTTTTTTTTGTACTTTAATAGTTTTTAATTTGTTAACTCTACATTTTTCTGTTTACTTTGTCATTCGTTCAGCTAAAGCTAACATGTTACCTTTACTTGGGAAGAGACTGGACCCCACGACACAGGGTATCCTAGTGTGGAGTCCAGGGAATTTGTAAAAACTTAGCGCTTAAGGATCATTGTCTTCTATACTAGTTTTTAATATTGTACCTTGTTATGCGAACTGAATAAAATTTTATTATTATTATTTAACCTTTTGGCTACTACAGTCATGCCCAACTCTGCATATGCTTTGACCTCTTTCCAGGTCTTCCCTGAAAAAACTACAGCTGTATCATCGGCATAAGTGAAAATTTTGGCATTTTTGATGCTCAAGTTGCAGAGGTTATTAATATAGGTCAAAAATAATGTTGGAGCTAGTACGCTTCCTTGAGGCACGCCGTATGATACTTGTGCGTCCTCACTGACATAGTCCCCAACTCTTACTCTCTGTTTTCTATTTGAAAGATAGTTACGAAGTAGGTCTAGTGGGATACCTCTTATTCCAAATTCTTGTTCCAATTTGTTCACAAGGATCGGAACAGAGACGGTGTTAAATGCTTTTCTCAAATCTAAGAATATAGTTATACATTTATTACCACTGTCGAGACTATCAACTACTAGAGTTGTTAGATCAGTTACTGCATCCTCAGTTGATAAACCTTGTCGGAATCCATATTGAGAGTTTGACAGTAGGCCAAATTTGTTTAAATATTAAAGTAGTCTGTTATTTATAAGCTTTGAAATTATGGGTAAAACTGATATGGGTCTATAATTATTAACATCGTCTCTGTCTCCGCCCTTGTGTACAGGTGTAATAATGGATTGTTTAAGCGGTTCAGGGAATAAGCCTGTATGAAAACATAAATTAGCGAGATGTGTTAAAATCGGAACTGCTTCCCTACTAATATATTTTAGAAAACCAGTCGTTAAGTTGTCCCAGCCAGGGGAGCTTGAAGTTTTTAGACCAGCTAAGATTGCATTAACTTCACCTAAGTCCGTCTCGTAGAGTGCAAATGAATTGGGCTGAGTAATAGGCAGCTTACCTGTCGAACTGGGGAGGGTTGCATTTAATTGTATATTCTGAGTTAGCTGTTTACCAATATTCACAAAAAAGTCGTTTACAAAGTTAACTGAATCAATAAGGGATGACTTTAAGTTCAACAGTTCACAATTTTCATTTTTAGCTTTACTAGAATTAGTTATAGTTTTTATATTTTTCCAAAGTAGTTTATTGTTATTTACTGTTTTAGCATGAAGCTCCTTTTCATATTTTCGTTTAAGTTTTTTGATGAGATTATTGCAGTAATTCCTATATCGGGTATACGTAATTTTTAGAACATCATTGTGTGGTTCATTTTTAAGACATTTTTGCATATTGTTTCAGTTACGTATACAATGTAGGACACCAGGGGTGATCCACGGTATAATTATCCGCTTATGACAAGGGATTTTTACAATATCAGTGCTTATTTGTATGGACTCAGATAATTTATGCAGGAAAAGATTGGTTAATGCTAGAGGGTCGTGACAGAAGAGCAGTTCTGCAATTTTGTGTTCTTGAAGATATTTTAAAGCATTTTCGAAATGGACAGTTTTTCTCATTTTAGGAGCAAATTGTTTATTCTTTATTTTTGATATAGATAGGAAAGTGGTGCAATGATCCGTGATTGTAGTGTGTAAGATACCAACAACTGCTGTCAATTTACTTTTATTAAATTTCAGCATAAAATGATCCAAACAGTTATTTTCCCTGGTGGGCTGAGTATGTCCAGGCAGTATACCATACGCAGACAGCATATTATGGTAATTTAATCTATTTTTACGCTCTTGACTCGGTTCAGAATCTTTTGGTCTAATATTAATATTGATATCACCCGCTATAATTATTTTTTTTTTGCATGGGTAAAGGGTCAAGGTGTTTGCCAAGCGAGTCGAGGAAGTTATCAGTATTAATATTTGACGGCGACCGGTAGATGCACAAAATAATGAAATTAAGAACGTCTAATTGAAGGCACGATGCATGAGTTAAATTTATTTCCCTAACTGAAACACATTTAAGTGTATTTTTTATGTAAACAACTACGCCATCGTTTCGATTTAAGTGGTGGGTAGAAGTGTAGGAGTGATAATTGTTTAGTTGAGGTATCTGTTTATAGTCACTTAATCTACATTCCGTCAGTATAATGACATCAGTTTCAAAGGCAAGAGAGGACAATGTTGCCAAAAAACTGTAAAAATTACAGTATATGCTCCTAATATTTTGGGATATAATCGTCAGATCATTTCGTTTTACTTGAATTCGTTTAGCAAGATCGGATGAGTCACATTCAATAATGCGGGTAATTTCAATATTGTCTTTTTCATTTAGCGTATTTCGTCTATCACCCATTAATGATATAGTAAATGGAACAATACGTCATTACTAGGTGAGTATAAAGAATATTATCAGTTGTATTTAATAGTTTAGTAATACACGAGTGGAAGTGGTTACAACAATAACATAATGAAAAGCTCAAACGTAGCACAACCGTCTGATTAATGAATAAAAAAGTGTGCCGATATAAAGAGTGTACCATAATGTATTTAAAAAATGTGTGTAACATAATGCAAGGAATCTATTTGTTGTGAGGTTCTGTTTAATACATTGAATGTGGATATAGAGTGTAAGAGCCTTATCACACTAGCGGATTGCCAGCGGATTCAAAGCGGAGCGGTGGCGCAGCGAATTCGCCGCGGTGGCGCAGCGAATTCGCCGCGGAGGCGCAACGGATTCGTCGCGGAGGCGCAGCAAATTCGCCGCGGATGCGCAACGGATTCGTCGCGAATAGCAGCGTGGACTCCATTTGTACTGTCTCGTACAAACGCCACTCGCCAGTCAAAAGTTCGAAGAACATTAATTTTAAGTAAATTTAAGCAAATATTCAAATTGTGCTTATAAATTCAATATTATAGGTAAACATGATTATTTAAAACTAATATTTACTTTTATAAACAAACTTTTCAATTCAAATTTTTCAACCTTATAGAAATTACGAGCTTTTCTTCAGGTGACACTGATAATGTCAAATGTGTGTCTTCGCGTCTTAGGTCAGTTTGTATCAGATACAACAACTCATAAAATGTAGGGCTTGACATTCGTAGGTAGGATCGAAATTGTTGTGGATTATTCTTTATTCGTTTGCAAAACAACACAAAGTAATCGCTCTCTTCCATTAGATTGATTGTTAATGGATCTTCCCAAATTCTTCAATGCCTTCGCTTTCGTCTCCGGCGTCTTCGAAGTAAAAAAGCCAACAGCAGTGTTTCCTCTTTGGAATCCATTTTGTTACCTAGTGAATTGTACGTTGTCACTTCGCGACGAATCCGTTGCGCATCCGCGGCGAATTCGCTGCGCCTCCGCGGCGAATTCGCTGCGCTACCGCTCCGCTTTGAATCCGCTGGCAATCCGCTAGTGTGATAAGGCCCTAAGGTGTAGTGTAGAAGTGTGTTTAACAGAGCAATTTAGTGTAATGCATATAACTTTAAAAGTAAAGAAACAACAATTTGCGTGAAGCATTTAGTGAACGCATTAAACATTGGTATTTTTTTTATTGGTTCACCAACAATTGTTTACACAGGTTGAATGCTTAAGGTAACATGCAAAAATATAAATGCAACAGTGTAACAATCACTTAAAGGTAAACTCCGCATGCATAAAGAAGTTGTACAATTTATAATATTAATCTAATTTAATAAATTTAATCTAGTTTAAAAAAATCAAAAATAACAATAATCTAAAGGTCTAACTAATACCTTGCGAAGTCGCAATGAAGTATCTATTTTAAGGTAGAAGTAATAAAGCTTATTTATAGGTAGTCACGATTTCAGTATTAACTGATGGACCTGGTCCTCTGACGTAATAGTAACGGTCGGTGACTTTTCCTCTTTTTCAACCGACTTCGAAAAAGAGGAGGTTCTCAAAATTTTTTTTTTTTTTTTTTTTTGTGTTTGTTACCTCAGAACTTTCGACTGGGTGAACCGATTTTGATGGTTTTTTTTTTGTTTGAAAGCTGGTGCTTCCCGTGTGGTCCCATTTTAATTTGCTGAAGACCTGATGCTGATCTTCAGAGATATACAATGGAACTCTTCAAAAATATACAGCAAATCTGCAGTGATTGCTGCAATCGCTTGTAGGTTCATTGATTATACTATATCATGACGTAACATCACGCCTGTATGCTCTGAGGGGGTACGCAGATGTGTACAATACGCCCAGATTTCAACAGTGTTTGTTACCTAAGAACTTTCGACTGGGTGAACCGATTTTGATGGTTCTTTTTTTATTTGAAAGCTGGTGCTTCTCGTGTGGTCCCATTTTAATTTGCTGAAGATCTGATGCTGATCTTCGGAGATATAAATGGAACTCTTCAAAAATACACGGCAAAGCTGCAGTGATTGCTGCAAACGGTTGGTTGTTTATTGTTTATACAATATCACGACGTAACATCACGCCTGTATGCTTTGAGGGGGTAGTCAGAAGTGTATAATACACCCAGATTTCGACAGTTAGGTGTGTTAAGTTCCATTTATTGGGGATAAGCCCTATTACCGTGACATGTATTGTTTATTTTATTTTATTTTATTGGTAAGGATGTATGCTTCAAGGGTACATTGATGAGAATTTGGTTAGGTTCTGATTACTTCTAATTACGGGATCCATGACAAAGGAACGGAACTCTTAAATTCTTAAGAGCAAATTAACGATACTCGGCCGAATCTTATATAGGCTATAGGCTATTTGAGTCACCTACCATAACGTCGTTATTAACCGACTTCAAAAATAAGGAGGTTCTCAATTCAATGTTCCCCGATTACTCGAAGATGGCTGGACCGATTTTGTTTTTTTTTTTTAATTGTTTGAAAGGGTATACTCAGGTTGTCCCATAATCATCAAATCAGGATCTGATGATGGAATCCTGGAGAAATAGAGAAAACTCTTCACGTTTTATAGGCACACTAGAAGCGATTTGGGTAGTTTTAGGAAGTGTACTTTCGCGAAGTGATCCCATTTCAATTTGATGAAGATCTGATAAAGAACTTCGGATATAGGCAACGGAACTCCTCAATAAATGATAGCAAATGTAGGTACTGGGATTGCTGATATCTCATATCTGTCTATTGTTTACACCAGTTCATAACCGAATATCACGCCGGTACGCTGTGAAGGGGTAAGCACATGTGAACCACTAAAAAGTGAAAAATAAAAACTTTTTTACAAAAAATAAAACCGACTTCAGAAAAACAAAAAAGTGAAAAATAACTTCAGAAAAAACGCTTCAGAAGTCGATGACAAAAAAACGAAATCAATCAAACAAAGGTCACCGACTTCTGAAGCGTTTTTTCTGAAGTTATTTTTCACTTTTTTGTTTTTCTGAAGTCGGTTTTATTTTTTGTAAAAACGTTTTTTTATGTAAACCGTACCATATGCTGTCCAACAAAACTTGTAAGCGCCAGACCTTGATAAATCACGAGCAAGGAAAAATAATCGGGACGCCTTGGCGGTGAGATGCTCAGCCAGGAAGATAGGGGTGTCTTCATGAGTTTTAAGTCCCAGATGCTTACCAGTGAGTTTTGTCTTGTTTTTAAGATTAAAAGTCTTTCCCATCTTCAGTAGTTCAGCCTTCAAGATAGTGGAGCTAGTTTCCACAACAATCGGTGTGTTAGGGTTATCACTTTTCTTTCCCTGAACTCGAAAAATATCCTTGACATTGTGTTTGTCCACCTTACAACCTAAATTGCTAGACAAACAAACAACCATGTCTATAAGGTCTTCTTTGGACTCACTGGGTTTTTTTGGCACATTTTTTAGAACGAAATTAGCCTTGCGGCATCCTATTTGCATTTCCTCCAGCTTCTGTTCCAGAACTATTATATACTTTCCTTAGTCTGATTCTCTAGTTTTGAGATTTTAATTTTTAATTCTTCATTTTGCTCAGTCAGTGATGTTATTGAGTTTTCAATGTTTATATTCGACTGCTGAATTTGTTTAAGAATTAAATTCATTTCATTAATCTCACTTTCTCGTTTTTCCGTAAAGAGTTTCATCATTTTCCTCATCTCCTCCTTAAAATCGTCTAACTGCAGACCAATCGAAACATCTTCTCTGCTACGCTTAGTTCGTTGAAATACGAAACTGAGCGGTGTTTTGCAGCTTCCTGCCAGGTTTACATCCGTATCCGAGATGGATTTGTTCATTGTTGAATCCATAATCAATGCAAGCCGATAACCAGGAATGTAGCGTAGGTATTAGAGATGTAAACACCGCACTGGTAGACAGGTCAAGGTATGGACCAAAAGGAACTATCACAGTAGACAATAGGTTGCACTTTTGAATGTAATTAGGCTTTGTTTTTTGCGGAACGGGCGATAACACGTCTGCACTCAATGCTGGTTCGGACGAAAGAGGAATGCAAGGATAATGAGTATGAATGATAGTATAAAGTGTAAGTACCTATAGTGCCTAAATACTATATTTCCTCATAAGTATAAAGTGTCTGAAACATGACAATACTATAAATGGTGGAACGATTCAACCAAATGTTGGAGAGATATCTGGCGAAACTTGTGGAAAGCCAGCAAAAGGGATTGGGACAAGCACATACAGCCATTTTTTCTGTCTTACCGAAGTGCAGTCCACGAAAGTACGACTATGACACCAGCCTTCGCGAACTTTCGAAGGGAATTACGGTTACCTGCTGATTTAATCACTGGAACTCCCCCTGATGCTCCATGTAGTGTTACAGATTACGCGAATGACTTGCTTAATAAGTTGAACGATGTTTATGAGCATATCCGACAATCCGGCCAACAGATATCTGAGAAGATGAAGACCCGTTATGATCGGAAGACAAACGGTAGGGGTTTCAACGAGGGTTCGATGGTGTGGTTGCATAACCTAGTGCGGAGCAAGGGGAAGTTTCCGAAGTTACAGGGATGGACCATGCCGAGTCGTGACTAAGATCAACGATGTCACCAGAAGGGTCCACGAGGTGCGCCTAAGATTGTGCATATAGACCGGTTGGCGCGATACTACGGGATGATGCTCGTGACGAGCATGTCTAAGGAGGGGTCAGTGTTACATCGGACCTACTAGAACATTCAAGAAAGCACGTGATTACAGTATGTGTACTTTGGAATTTCGAGTGCTTTCCATTATTATTGGTTTTAATGTTAGGTAAGTACAAATTCGCGACCTATTTATAAAAAGACATTATAATTTCGACCGTATGCCTAGGGCATACGGTTCATATTTGTTTGTTTTGTACCTACTGCTCTTTTGTTAGTGTTTTTTATGAAGCAGTTCTATAACCATCTAGAATATTCGTGGTTATTTATTGTGTGTCTATTGGCAAGTATAAATACACCGCTCAGGCCCGCGACAGTTAGCCTGATTATGGATACACAACCAAGCGATTCGAAGTGAACTAGAAGTGCGATATCTAAGCGAATAGTGAACAGTAGTGTATTTGTGATTAATTTTAAATTGTTTTGCTATTAATAAAGTTATTGTGTTGTTTAATCGGTAGTAATTAATTTATCTCATAACCAGCTCGTAACAATAATAAAAAGATATCTAAGCGAATAGTGGACATATTAAGTTGCTGTATTTGTGATTAATTTTAAATTGTTTTGTTATTAATAAAGTTATTGTGTTGTTTAATCGGTAGTAATTAATTTATCACATGCCCAGCTCGTAACAATAATTAAAAAATATAATAATACTCGTATGTTAGTTTACCTATGCAGCTTCGTTTGCCAATTCCGAAGGCAGCATTAAGGCTCGGGTGATCTGGCAAGGTGGCAGAGTTCAGCCATCGCTCCGGCCTGAACTGTTCCGCGTCTGGGCCCCACATGGGGTGACGGTGGAGACCGTACACCCCTATCAAGCAAGTACTTCCAGCTCGCAACGTGCAGTTCTCTGAAAAAGGACAATTGAATGAGTATCACGCTGAAGAAGGTCTTAAGACTAAAGTGGTAAAAGTACATACTCAGGTTAACATCTTTGTTAACTTTTCTTCCGATAATTGGAACTGATGGGTACATTCTCATCGTCTCCTTGATCACCGCCTCCAGGTACACCAGTTTTGTTAGATCTTGTTTAGTTAAATCATCATCTTCATGTTCTAGTACATCCTGTAATCTGAAATGAAAACGTCCTTGATATTTGCTACTTAAGGCGCGGGCCAAATACGTATTTGACCTAATAACCATGAGTGTTTTACATTTTAGCAAATAATTTAATTAATAAATAAACTTTGTGATTGTTACTAACTCTTTAAAAATCCGTTCTTGTATATCTCGATCTGACCCTATCACTAGCAAAATAAATGTCAAAGAAGAAGAAGTTGTGTCGTAAGCAGCGGCCACTAACGTATCCAGGTGTTCTCTGATGTCACTGTCTGTGAAAGCATTTATATCTTCAGTCAAATGCAGCAATTGATCCAAGACAGGTTTGAATTTGCCTGAAAAATAATGAGTTCTGCAGTAGTAGTTTTAGGCGTGCTTTAGTCTCTTTCTATGGGGAATGGTACCTATATCGGTACAATATATAATGGTACCTCCCATCACCAAGCCGTCGACCAAGCATTCTATACATCAATCTTATTAACTCTACTCAAAAATTATTGCTAGGAACGACTTTCTTTGCGGTGAAAAAACACGATTTACGGTAGGATGAATGTGATGAATAGTACATCGCAGCTTATGTAGATCGCAGGCTTGTGGACGGTGAACTGTGAGCTAGCTCGCCGTCCGTCCGTCTTATGACGACAGCCGTGTCGACGCCACGCGACACCACGCGTGCCACGCGTGTTGTTCGTGATCTACGCGTGCCTCAAAGAGATGTCAACAAATTGAAGGGGTGCGCAAGGGCCGAAGCCTGTCCGGGGCTGCGGGACTGATTGAAAGAGATACCGTGGCCCCGGAAAATAAAGGTCGAGGAAGGAACATAGATGGGTTTTAGTCAGTGAAAGTCTGAAACTCCCTCCCGCTCCGCCCAGAGTAAGAGAAGTCATTTGATGATTTCTCATCCGAAAAAATGCGGTTATGTAGATAATTTAAGGTTAAGTTGCAACATCAAAAACTTGAATTAAACATGAAAATATGTTACTTTGATTTACAATATCCCCGTTACACGAGGAAGATGTAATGCAGAACAAAAAATTATCGGAATGGCGGGGTAAACAAGTACGGTCGAACAAGCTATTTGGTTTACACTTTACAATGTAATTTGTGGGTTAAACTGTAAACCAATTAGCTTGTTCATTCGCACCTCTGGGTATTGCACAACCAATACTCGTACAACATATGGCTGTATTTAAGTTAATCAAACTAATTTGTTTGTTTACCTGTTCTCGAGTCATCGTATATATTCCGATCATTGGTTGTCTTTAGCTCAGATTTTCTTTTATATATGACCTGAAATTCCAAATAGTAATAGTTATTTGTTATACAAGAGTGCAAAGTTGTTTTTAACCGCGTGCTCAATTTTGATGACCGAGCAAGCGAAAGATTCAAAACTTAGAATCTTGAGCGTTAGCGAGGGAATCAAAAGAGCTCGAGGTGAAAAATCTTTGCACTCGAGTGCAACACGTAACTTTTCATCCCACCTCAGCGAGGAAATGAATAAATGCAAAAAAAAATTGCGCATTATTAAGACGCCTGCGGAGCATGCGTCGTTCACACAAACGTAATACCAAAATAATTTGTAAAAAAAACATATTCTTAAGGAAGTGTGTATTTATTTCGATTGGATTACATATTATCTAGGTTCCCAAATATATATTATGAATGGACATTGATTTAAACAAGAGTTATGAGAAGAATACGTTTTCTATAGAAATTTTAAATTCCTCATATCTCGTCTAAATATCATTGTCCTTTCAAAATATATATTTGGGAACCTAGATATTATGTAATCCAATCGAAATAAATACACACTTTCTTAGGAATATGTTTGGTTTACAAAAATTATTTTGGTATTACGTTTGTATGAACGACGCACGCTCCGCCGGCCCCTTAACAAATTCGGTTAAATCTGTTGGCGTCAAATAAACTTCCTCGTCGCTAGATAATGAGTGGTCATTTTAGGTTTTAGACTTGTTTTCAAGTTGGATTCCTTGTTTTTAACCTAAGGTTTAACAATATGACGTGAAAACAAAATGGCGCGCGCAAAACATTTTTAAAAAAGTACACCAAGAAGGTTCCGAGTTGGAAGTTCTTAACAAATTAAAAAAAACAAATATAATAAATTCGGCACCATAGAGGTAGAAGTAAATAGGTTTAATGATGTTTTGAATTCACATGCGCACACGATGTTCTAAATTCAAATTTACTTTACCCGCAAGACGACAAAAACGGCTTTTGCACTCAGATATCGAAGAGCAAAAATACTCTTTCCGAGATGGGGGGATGAAAATAAAATTATTATATATGAAAGCCCCTTTTTGGTAAAATAAACCATGGAGTTAATAAAACCGAAAATAAATAGGTGGTAAAAATTTAGTGAAGTGACCGCTTCAGAGGGGGTGGGGGAGGGGGGGTACCCCTTGCCCCCTGGTACCACTCCCATGAAAAGAAAATGCACCATTCCTGAGAAAAATTGATTAATGTAACCTAACCTCAAAACACTTAAAAGTCGCTTAAATGGCTTATTAGGGTTAAAATATATATCCTATTCCACTCATTGTGGCACAGTCGAGGGTGGGGCGGTCGACGGAACCCCGCTACGCGGGGCTCCTACTTCTGAGTGGTTAAAAAAAAATCGAGGTGCCCCAAGTCCCGAGCTCGCTTCGCTCGCTCTTGCATCCAAATTCTAGTAGCATTCTCAGCTTCTAGTAACATTGCCTATTGTACAATGACAGTGACACAATAACAAAATTTTTTTTTACGTTTCGTTTTGCAGTATTTTCACGTCATTCTGCACCATAGACATACATTTGGAACAGATTTTACGCAGATTTGTCTGTCAGTCGTCTATTTTTACGTTCCGTTTTCGCTATAGAACTGATTTGAGGTTAGAAACATTTTACACTAATATCACGGAAAATATGCATAATCTTGTATAAGAGTTGTCTAGTCATAACAGGGGACCCATTCCCTACCAGCTTTAACCCCTTTTAGCCCTCTCCCCGGCGGTCATGTAACTAAAGCCAACCCAAATAGGTTTCACAAAACCTTGTGGCGTAGGTTAGTTTTTTTGCTTTTTCCATATTAACAAACTAACACGGCAAGTTGAATAATAGCTTTTTAAAATAAGAATTGGCACCACAGTTATATACGTTCAAACAACTTATTAAGGTACCTGGTTAAGTTGGGTTATAGCGGTAGCTCGAAGGACCAATATTGCGTGATTATAATTTTTGCGCGGGAAAACAATTTATGAGAAATGTATGTTGCCAACAGTTATCTGAGCGTAACGGGAAAGAGGGACTTACTTGAAGGTGAGGATGATTGCCTGGACCGATGATAGATGCAACTGGAGTGCGCCGGATTGAGATCCAGCACGTGTTCCGGAGATTTCATCAGCACTTCACTTGGTTTTTGATTGTCCCACGTTGTGTTGGCCAACACGTATTTGAAGGTTTAGAGTCTTTGCGGTGGTGCAGCTGTTAGTTTCTGCGGCGCGCGCCGCGGAAGCAAGCGGTAAAAAAATGTGTGGTGCGGTGAACGATTCAAACGGAACAGCCAGATTCCACCGTGATGTTCTCCTGTCAAAAACCGCGGCGGAAGTTGACGAGCACCTTTGTCTTTCTATCGCATGGGACGTAGTAGGAAGGAAGGAGACAGGTGTATCAAATAAATGTTGGCAACATGAAAAAATATGCGTGTTTTGGAAATATAACAATGAGATGTAAAACGTTCGTATATACTATAGTAAAGAACTAATACTACAGAAACTTGCGTAAGCAGTACCCGTGTTTGAACATAACATTTTGAATGTAAATCTCTCATTTGTAGTGAAAAATACGGCATCAGAAATATTCAAAATGAAAATAAACACATTTTTCAAACTGAATCATACTAAACAAAACTGGCCAGTTGTAAGATAGGTCATGGCAGAGTTGGGTTCCTTCAGTACGACTGACACATTCAGCTTGAGCTGTATTATCTACAGTTTTGCCAATATTAATAACAACGGTTAAATAAGTAAAATATATTACTGGTTCTATGATATTCTTCAGTTTATTCGTAATTATAGTTTGTTTGCGCTTCATTGCACTCAAGTTAAATATAAATGGCAAATGCAACCACACTTTTTGAAATCTGTCACAATATAACTCAAACAAATTTTCAATTGCTTCTGCATAATCTGTATCGATCGTTGTTTGATCGTGAGTATTCAACCCTAGTGTAGTCCCTGCAAAGAAAAATGACGTTTTTAGTTAAACAAGCCATCATTTTGATAATAATTTATAGGTGGTCTGTTTGGCTACGCCAAAGTGGCCTCTTCTGGGTCTTCTAGCCCAGCGGTAGTTGTCAAATCACAGAAGTAACGTCAATGCTCAAGCTACTTACAACCACTCCGATCGCAATAATATATACTTACGAGTTACAGTTGACAGCGTATATGTTATGAAGAAATGTCGCGCCTCAAACGGTTCTTTCCCTACTTTCAAAGCTAATCGAGAGACAAGACTTCGAGCTTGCACGTTCATTTCATTCACGTAGGTGTTGAGCACTTGTTGGTTGAACGACGGATTTATTAGTTTGCGGTGAGATTTCCAGACTGACTCTGTAACAAAAATATTAGATGCTGGGTCAATGCAAAAACTCGAAAATAACAAAACCGGATTTTGAATAATGTGTATACGAGCAAAGTGCTAAGGCTAGTTTTTCGAGCCGAAGGTGATGGAGTTGTGGAACTGCCAAACGATGTTTATCAACAAAATTAACATAAAATATCACACTTTCGCCTCCCCGAATAGTTAGAGATTCAGTAACATAGTATAACCATAATTAACAGTTATGTTGTAGCATAATTAGTCGATTGTAGAAAATGACTAATTATTTGTCTATGGTACAAGCACTGTGCCGCATTCTTTTGGTAAAAGTATTATTCTCTTTACTGTCGGTTGACTAGACTGTAAACATCGACAACGAAGTTCATAACCTATAAAAGGAGACTGAATTAGTGGATGCGCAACCTTCTACAATCAACAGTGGCAGAACTCAATTACTGGCGTTTTACTACGACTTACTTACGTATAACTGTTACCTCTAATGCGCGCAGGGTTACCGGAGAGCCCCACTTTGTTTTTCCAACTGAGCGCTACCGGTCACATTTCTGATCCACTCGCATTTAAAAATACCTTCGTTCATAAAATGCATTAAAAATCGACTGAACTTACTTTGGCCATGCATTAATAGTCTACACTACCTTCTCAACAATATTTCCCAACTATATACCTGAGCTATATACTGATTATCTATGCCCAAATGCATCGACAGACGTCAAAATAAAGTAAAAACTTCAGACGTAAACAAACCCGGCCATTTTTTCCCGTGTTGCGTCTGCGAAGTGTTGGATTTCAATTGTTTTATTATCGAAATAGTCGTATTTTAGTATAGTATTATACATCAAAATGAAAGTAAAGAACAGTGCTATAATATTATGTTGTAGTAATATAATATGAACTCCTTGCTCAATATTTTAAAGAAGAAACTGAGTTGTCAGGATTGTGTCATTATATGAATACTTACTGTTGAATTTTGTTAAATAAATTGTAGTAAATAATATACCCGTAATTAAGGTTTTTTTTTTACATAGACTCCTGGTTATGGAAGTAGTCGTTCAAATAAGGCTTATTAAACAAAAAGAGCGACCTCCCTCTAAAATAAAATGGCATATGCTAGAGAAGTATGATTGTGCGAAGAAATTAATAGAACGAGTGGTGGATAAAATGATAGAGATGGGTGATATGAATGATCAAAGTGTAAATGAATGTTGGAATGAGATGGCTCGGTGTATAAGGAGCGCAGCAAAAGGTATTTTGGGAGAGACGAAAGGAAAGGGCACGATAGACCGGGATACATGGTGGTGGTCGCCAGAGATACAGAATGTGCTGAAGGATAAAAAGAAGAAGTTCAAAGAATGGCAGAGTGTTGGAAATGAGAGTGCTAGTTTGAAAGCTGAAAAGAAGCGTGAGTATGGTGCTCTCAAGAAAAAGGCTAAGAGATCTGTGGCTATAGCGAGAGCAAACGCCCAGAATAAACTCTATGACACACTGGATAGTCCAGCAGGCCAAAAACAGCTATACCGGCTTGCTAGAGCTAGAGAGAGAAAGGCGAAGGATGTTTGTCAGGTCAAATGCGTAAAAGACGAAGCTGGAATGGTTATTTCGGATGATGAGAAAATTAAGGATAGATGGAAGGGTTACTTTGAATGACTAATGAATGAGGAGAATTACTGGAGTGGGGTACTCGAAAATAAACCAGTGAATGAGGGCCTAGTGAGAAAGGTTAGCGTGGATGGAGTAAGGATTGCAGTAAATGGAATGAAGAATGGTAAAGCATTAGGACCGGACGGAATACCGGTTGAAGTATGGAAGTTATTGCGGATGGATGGATGGACGTGGTTAGCTTTATTCTTCAATAAATTGTTGCTGGAAGAAGCCATACCTGACGAATGGTGTAACAGTTTGCTGGTGCCCATTTTTAAAAACAAAGGTGATGTGCTGGAGTGTAACAATTATAGAGGAATAAAGCTAATGTCACATAGTATGAAAGTTTGGGAAAAAGTTATTGAAAGGCGACTGAGAGAAGAGAGTGAAATTTCACAGAAGCAATTCGGTTTTATGCCTGGTTGGGGAACGACGGATGCCATATTTGTTATCCGCCAGCTGTGCGAAAAATATAGAGGTGCACATAAAAACTTGCACATGGTGTTTATCGACCTCGAAAAGGCATACGACCGGGTACCCCGTGAGGTTTTGTGGTGGGCCCTTAAGGAGAAAAGTATGCCTGGGAAGTATGTGCAGTTGATCCGTGCTATGTATAGTCGATGTAGAACCCAAGTACGGTCTACAGCAGGCACTACCGACAGCTTCAATGTTTCAGTCGGCTTGCACCAAGGGTCGGCTCTAAGCCCTTACCTCTTCCTGGTGATAATGGACGCTCTTACGTTCGACATCCAGGAAGAGGCTCCCTGGTGTATGCTGTTTGCCGACGACATTGTGCTAGTTGCCGAGAGTGGCCTAGAGGTCCAGAGCAGATTGGAGGTGTGGTGGCAAAGACTGGAGAATGTTGGCCTGAAATTAAGTAGAACCAAAACGGAATACTTGTTTTGTGATTTCGGCGGTCTCTCCAGTCCTGTGCCCATAGCCCTTGCCGGAACGCCCATACCGGTCTGCTCCGATTTTCGGTACCTCGGGTCGCTTATTCAGGGAATTTTGAAGTAGACCGGGACGTAACGCACCGGATCAACTCAGGATGGATGAAATGGCGACAGGTCACTGGAACAACTTGCGACCCACGGATGCCCCTCAAGTTAAAGGGGAAAATATACAAGTCCGTGATTAGACCTGTCGTATTGTATGGATCAGAATGCTGGGCTGTGAAGAAGATGGATGAAAAACGATTGCATGTAGCGGAGATGAGAATGTTGAGATGGATGTGTGGAGTGACAAGAATGGATAATGTAAGGAATGAATATATTACAGGAAGTTTGAAAGTGGCACCCGTTACTGAAAAATTGAAAGGAAGTCGTTTGGCTTGGTACGGACATGTAATGAGGTAGGATGAAGCGCATGTGACTAAAAGAGTGATGGACATTAGTATTGATGGATGGAGAGGGAGAGGAAGGCCAAAGAAAAGATGGATGGATTGTGTAAAGACTGATATGAAAGAGAAAGGAGTAAATGAGGCCGTGACGTCTAACAGGGGAGAATGGAAGAAGAAAACGTATTGCGCCGACCCCAAATAAAATGGGACAAGGGCAGGAAGATGATGATGAATATAGGTTTTATTTAACAAAATTCAACAGTAAGTATTGATATAATGACACAATCCTGACGCTTCAGACTATGCCATCGCGGGAACTCTGTCACAAGAAGGCAGACCTGTTGCTTTTTTCTCGAGAAGCCTTCACGGTAGCGAACGTAATCACCCAGCCATAGAGAAGGAGGCCGCGGTTATAGTCGAATGTCTTCGAAAATGGAGACAATCCCTCATCGGACGAGAGTTCAAACTGATAACTGACCAAAACTCGGTCGCATTCATGTTCAATCAGCAGCATGCAGTCGGTGACCTTTGTTTGATTGATTTAGTTTTTTTGTCACCGACTTCTGAAGCTAAAGTTATTTTTCACTTTTTTGTGTGAAGTCGGTTATATTTTTTGCAAAAAAGTTTTTATTTTTCACTTTTTAGTGGTTCACAGGTGCGTACCCTTTCACAGCGTATCGGTGTGATTTTTTGTTATGAACTGGTGTAAACAATAGACAGACGTGAGTCTTCAGCGATCCCAGTACATTTGCTATCATATTTTATTAAGGAGTTCAGTTGCCTATCTTCCGAAGTCACCAGATCTTTATCAAATCGAAATGGGATCACTCCGAGATTGTACTCTGCCTAAAACTACCCAAACCGCTTCTGGTGTGCCTATAAAGTTAAGGAGTTACCTCTATTTCTCCGGGATCCCATTGAATGGAACTTAACACGTCTAACTGTCGAAGTCTGGGTGTATTGTATACTTCTGCGTACTCCCTCAGAGCATACAGGTGTGATGTTAAGTCATGATGTTGCATAAACAATAAACATCCAAGCGATTGCAGCAATTACTGCAGCTTTGCCGTGTATTTTTGAAGAGTTCCATTTATATCTCCGAAGATCAGCGTAAGATCTTAACCAAATTGACATGGAACCACACGGAAAGCACCAGCTTTCAAATAAAAGAAGAATCATCAAAATCGGTTCACCCAGTCGAAAGTTCTGACGTAACAAACATTGTCGAAATCTGGGTATATTGTACACATCTGCGTACCCCCTCAGAGCATACAGGCGTGATGTTACGTCATGATGTAGTATAAACAATGAACCTACAAGCGGATGCAGCAATCACTGCAGATTTGCCGTCTATTTTTGAAGAGTTCCATTGTATATCTCCGAAGATCAGCATCAGATCTTCAACAAATTAAAAAAAGAATCATCAAAATAGGTTCACCCAGTCGAAAGTTCTGAGGTAACAAACACAAAAAAAAAAAAAAAAAATGCAGACGAATTGAGAACCTCCTCTTTTTAGAAGTCGGTTGAAAATAGCAAAATACAACGTTGGCGATTAGAACTTTCTGAATACAATTTTGACATAGTTTATCGCCCTGGAAAGGAGAATTATAGCAGCTGATGCTTTATCAAGAGCCAATGCACCATTAGTAGCCTCTGTACATAGTTCAGAAAATGCAGTCAAAGAACTGCATAAAACCTTGTGTCATCCAGGAGTAACAAGAATGCTCCATTGGGTTCGAAGCAAAAATTTACCTTACTCCACTGAAGAGATAAAACGTATTACTGCGAATTGTTCCATATGTGCAGAAGTAAAGCCTCGTTTTCAACAAAACATGGGAAAACTAGTAAAAGCGTTGGCCCCATTCGAAAGAATATCGATAGATTTTAAAGGTCCTCTTCCCTCAGATGGTACTGGGAACAATCGATATATACGATTGTGGATGAATATTCCCGATTCCCATTTGCCTATCCCTGCCCAGACTTGAGTACAAACGCAGTAATTAATAAACTGACTGATTTATTTTCGATATTTGGAATGCCAACTTACGTACACTCAGATCGTGGCACTTCTTTTCTTTCAAAAGAGATGAAAGACTTTCTTCACCAGAAGGGTATTGCTACGAGCTACACTACACCGTACAAACCTCAGGGTAATGGACAAACGGAGAGATACAACGGAATTATTTGGCGAACAGTACAGTTGGCTCTGAAAAGCCATGATCTACCTATAACCAAATGGGAGTCAGTTTTAACTCAGGCTCTGCATTCAATAAGATCATTTCTTTGTACGGCTACAAACAGTACGCCCCATGAGCGGATGTTCTCTCACGCCAGGAGATCCTCAACTGGTCAGTCGATGCCTACATGGCTAAACGTCCCAGGAAAAGTATTAATGCGAAACCATAATCGAACTAGTAAATATGATCCATTGGTTGAAGAAGTAGAGACTCTGGAAAGTAATCCTCAACATTCTCGTGTGCGTTTGAGCAGTGGTAGAGAAGTTGTTGTATCTAATCGACACTTAGCCCCTGCTGGGGAATCTGAAGCACATGATGAAGCTGATTCCAATGATGACGACGAGTACATCGATGCAGTCGATGGCGACGAGCGTGACACAGAAGGCCAGCGAGATGCCCAGAATGAGATGGTCCAGCCACAGAACATCATGACAGAGACTCTGCGTCGTTCTGAAAGAGTACGGCGTCCGCCTGTTTATCTAACAGACTACGTAGGATAATAAATAAGCCCAGGAGAATGTAGTAAAATAATATGAACTCCTTGCTCAATATTTTAAAGAAGAAACTGAGTTGTCAGGATTGTGTCATTACATCAATACTTACTGTTGAATTTTGTTAAATAAAACCTATATTACGGGTATATTATTTACTACATATGTTAAAGCAATTTAGTTTCCGAGTCTCAAAGTTGCAGTAATTTGCCTGTGAAAAAGTGATAGGTACGAGTATGTATACCTATAGTACTGTGTGTAAACATTGAATAAGTAATTTTATGTGATTAAAACGTGTGTAATAACGGATAAATAGTAATTATTATTTAGTATGGTGATTATACTGTTTAATTTCATAAACAATAAAAAGTGGTGTCTAAGAGTTAAGGTTACTTGTATTTAGTCTCGATAATATCGGTGTTTCTATGAACAAAGTTAGCTTGAAATATCCTGTCCGCGTCACCTACCTGATGACTTTGATTAATAGAAAAATCAAAGAAAGCTTCTCTGTGACGTTTTATTTCTAAAGATCCGTAAGCTAAATGTCAAACAGACATAGATAGATATTATAGATAGCAACCTTCCGTTACCTGTTAGTATGTTATTGAAAATAGACGTTAGGGGGGACAATACTCGACAGACGCAACCAAAAAAAAAATGTTGCCTTATCACTTACCTTCAGCTGTGATAAGTCCATTTTTTAAATAATCCTTGGCAAAATCGTAGATAAATGGTTTACTCAAACATGAATTAGCTACTGTTAGGCTGTCTTCTGGATCGGTTATCACTGTAACACGAATAAAATAAATTCATTGTTGTTAGTTTATTTTCAACATCGCATTATTGAAGGAGCAAAGAATTACAATTAATTGTATTTAATTGTAAATTTAGACATTCAAAAGTGCCAGTCATGCCAAAACGTAAATGGATTTGACTTACTGTAACATGAGTGAGTCACCACCCACCATTCTATAACACCTTTAGTTTTTAATGCGCTGGTCTGTAAGTCACGTATAAAATTCCATAGATCTGAAATGCAAAAATAATATTTTAGTTTTTTTATTGTTTCAACTATTTGTTCTCTACACAAAGTTGTTTTTAGTTTGTGTAGAGAACTGCCTATTATAGGGTGTAAATAAAAACTTTTTTGCAAAAAATAAAACCGACTTCACACAAAAAAGTGAAAAATAACTTTAGCTTCAGAAGTCGGTGACCTTTACTTGATTGATTTAGTTTTTTTGTCACCGACTTCTGAAGCTAAAGTTATTTTTCACTTTTTAGTGGTTCACATGTGCATACCCTTTCACAGCGTACCAGCGTGATTTTTTGTTATGAACTGGTG
This sequence comes from Xestia ashworthii, assembly GCA_950022955.1. Taxonomy (NCBI): domain Eukaryota; kingdom Metazoa; phylum Arthropoda; class Insecta; order Lepidoptera; family Noctuidae; genus Xestia; species Xestia ashworthii. The sequence goes on along the minus strand of OX465570.1, from coordinate 9,561,609 downwards.
TAAACAATAGACAGACATGAGATTTCAGCAATCCCAGTAAGAGACACACATTTGCTACATTTAATGAGGAGTTCCGTTGCCTTTCTCCGAAGTTCTTCATCTAATCTTTACCAACTTTAAATGGGATCACTCAACCCAAATCGCTTCTGGTGTGCCTATAAAATTTGAAGAGTTCTCTCTATTTCTCCAGGATCCCATTATTAGGATCCTGACTTGATGATTAGGGGACCTTCTGGGAAGTAAACCCTTTCAAACAATTAAAAAACAAATTCGGTTCAGTCATCTTCGAGTAATCGGGGAACATTGAATTGAGAAGTTCCTTCTTTTTGAAGTCGGTTAATAACGACGTTATGGTACGTGACTCAAATATCCGGATAGCCTTTAAAAGATTTGGCCGAGTATCGTTAATTTTCTTCTAAGAATTGAAGAGTTCCGTTCCTTTGTCATGGATCCCATAATCAGAACCTAACCAAATTCTCATCAAACTACCCTTGAAGTACCTACCCTTGCCAATAAAATAAAAAAAAACAATACATGTCAAGGTCTTATCCCCACTCAATACACCTAACTGTCGAAATCTGGGAATATTGTACACTTCTGCGTACCCCCTCAGAGCATACAGGCGTGATGTTACGTCATGATGTTGTATAAACAATAAACATTCAAGCGATTGCAGCAGTTACTGCAGCAGATTTGCCGTGTATTTTTGAAGAGTTCCATTGTATATCTACGAAGATCCGGATCAGATCTTCAACAAATTAAAATGGGACCACATGGGAAGCACCAGCTTTCAAATTAAAAAAGAATCATCAAAATCGGTCCACCCCGTCGAAAGTACGGAGGTGACAAACACTGTCGAAATCTGGGTGTATTGTACACATCTGCGTAGTCAGAGCATACAGGCGTGATATTACGTCATGATGTTGCATAAACAATAAACCTACAAGCGATAACAGCAATCACTGCAGATTTGCCGTACATTTTTGAAGAGTTCCATTGTATATCTTCGAAGACCAGCATCAGATCTTCAGCAAATTAAAATGGGACCACATGGGAAGCACCAGCTTTCAAATAAAAAAAGAATCATCAAAATCGGTTCACTCAGTCGAAACAAAAAAAAAAAAAAAATACAGACGAATTGATAACCTCTTCTTTTTGGAAGTTGGTTAAAACCTCTTAACGAAACCGGCATTTGTTTTCCCCGTCTTAGCGAATTTTGTTTTGTTCCACATCATACCTTTTAGTTACGGAGTTAGTGGGGGTTCAAAGTTCCAACTTTTTGACAAGTTTTTTTCAAATAAAAGTTTTGATTGTAAGGTTTTTACTTTAAACATCTCCACGACCCCCGTACTATTCAATCCATCCATCAGCACAATGTTTTGAGGGCGTTACATTGTGTTCTACCACAAAACATGATTTTTCCCCCAAACAAAAAAGAAGTTTGGCAGCAACAATTTTTGCGTAAAGTTACTTAGTTTGATGTACCGAATGCTAAGTTGATGGCTTCGTTATGAGGTTATTCACACTCTGTAAAGTTTGTAGATGAATGTCTTATTTGTTTCACAAGTTAGTTATCTGGAAAACAACATTCTAATTATTTTTGCATACCCTTGACGCTAATAAATAGATGAATTAATTACTCGTAGATATTGCATCCGAGTGACGCACAACATTAAAAACTAGTTTTCGAATGGTTTGGTTTTTTCGGGTGAAGTGCATCCGGGTAGATATTTTGCGGGTGTATGTGTAATAAATGTCTTGTTTTTATATGTTTAATAATTTCAGCTTTTTTGCCATTTTATTATGTAAAAACTTGGGAAATAGTTGGAACTTAGATCATAATTATATTTCTGTACTTAATTAGAATGTTCCCAGGTATTGTAAAACAATGACTCAATGACGGAAAGACTTCGTTAAGGCTGCTTTTACACCAGCTATAAATTAGCCAAATAAAACATTATTTTTATTGCAATTTTTATTAATTACAAAGTAGGTTATTATTGATTATTGTTAATTTGTACGTGGTTGTGCTGTTTTTGGAGAATGGTATTACAATATTACGTTTTGTATGCATGTATGTATATTCATCATTATCTGCTTAGGCTTTTCCCAACTATGTTGGGGTCGGCTTCCAGTCTAACCGGATGCAAGTAAATACTAGCACTCTACCTGGAACGATAGCATGTGCACGAAATTATGATGATGATATGTTTTTTCATATAATATAATTTATTGACAAATATATAGTTGCCAGTACGCAATGAAGCTAAGCTTCCTTTACCCGACTACGGCAAAGCCAGGGTTATTTGATGCTAATGAGATTAGAAAAAGCTGATGTTAAAGATTGTCAAAATCACATTAAACCAAAAAATCAAAACTATAAATAAATATTTTTTCAATACACTTCGAAAACTGGTTCTTTTTGCACTACGATTGGGTTCGAAATGCAGTGTATTTCACACGAGTGCGTTTCTTCTTTCCACATGTGTGCGGGACTGAAAATTCCCACAAATAACTATACTTCTACTTAGTCCAAATTGGTTCAATGTCTATAGTCAGAGGTGAAGGTTTTTTTTTAAAATTTCGGTAAACCGATATGCGTCTTTGCGGTGTTATAATTTTTTGAATATTCAAATTGTGTTTATAAATAGAATATCATAGATAAACATGATTATTTATAACTAATATTGACTTTTTAGACAAATTAACATTTACTTTTGTGTTCTAGATATAAAAATAAAAAACATATATATTAGGCTGTATATCGGCTTCATACCTTTGCTTATCCTTTAACCTGGCGAAAGCAAAGCGCGGAAAAAAGAAAAACGAAAATCATAGTTTCGTGATACGTCATGACAAAAAATATTTTTCATTATTTTATCAAAAGTGTCAAAAATGTCGTTTGATACACGTGGACATTTGTTATTGCAGTTCTCGGCTCAAAAACACCCTCGCCTACAGCTCGTGTGTTAATTCGCCCTCGAACACAATAACAAACTCCTCTTGCATTAAATTTAATATTATAGAATCCTCAAAAACTTGCTTTTAAAGATATCGAACAACACAATTATGTTTATATGTAATAATAAAAGCTTTTTTATGTCGATCTCCAACGAGTAACAAAGGTTATATTTTATCCCCGTACTCCCACGGAAACCGCGTGATGCCCGCTAATGTTTAATTATTATACAGGGTGTAAACAACCTCATCACGAAGCCGTCAACATGTCGTCATTCTGTACATCAAACTAAGTAACTTTACACAAATTTGCTGCTGGGAAATGACGTTTTCGACTTGGGGGTGAAAAATCATGTCTTGTGGTCAAAACATTGTGCTGATGGATGGATTGAATAGTACGGGGGTCGCGGAGGTGTTTAAAGTAAAAACCTAACAATAAAAACTTATATTAAAAAAAAAAACTACTTTGACCCCCAATATCTCCATAACTAGAAGATCGCTATAATGGGTAAAAGAAGTGCCTTACGGCTCCGTTAAGAGGTTTCTTAGAACCTTTAGAACATAAATAAATAAACAGTTGCATTATGGGTTAATACAACATGGAAAATTATAAAACGAACGCATAATAAAACACTTAGCGACTGATGATGACATAGGTACTGTTCGGTATGAATATGAGCAAGCGAAAAATTGACTAAACTAACGACGAATTGCTTATTATTAAAATCTAGAACGAGCTCACTAAAAGTGTGTTGTGATTAATCCATTTCAGGTATTAAAATTCTAGCCGTGCGACTAAAGATTAAGTGAGTGACTAGTAATACAGAGAGGGCAACTTTAATAGTAGGATAAAGAAGGTTTTTCAAAAAAAAATGTAAACCTTTGTGTTATGCGTGCGAATCGAGCGCGCGTTTTTTGAACTCTTACCTTTGACGCTACGTTTTCTATTTTTAAAACATGTGGCACTCGAAACTCTACATTTAAGATAAAATGCCGCTCAGTATAAATAAAGAATTTGCCGAGTATTGAAAAAAATGATGACGTAACGCTCACTCAAACAAATATTAGGTTGCTGAAATATTCTCATATTAAGTAACTCAAATTAATGTGGTGTGTGTGTTTTCTCGTCACTCGCAGTCAGTCGCTAACTTAGTGATACAATAACGTAAATTAATTATTTTTGTCACTCGTTTAAATACAACCCTTACAACATTATAATATAAAAATAATTTACTTATTTATGAACACATAAAATAATTACCAGGACAAAGTAAATAAATAAATCTTAAAAAAAAACTATAAAATTGCTAGAAAATAAACTGCTTAAGCATGACGGTTGTAACACTTCACTTACGTTTTCGATCTCCTAAGAGCAGGAGTGAATGTCCAATGATTGGTAGTGCCCCTGGTAATTCAGGAGGCGCGTTGGGGCGGTGCCTTAAGCGCGACCACACAGCCATCACTATGCATAGTAATATCACAGACACCGCTAGCACAGACATTGTACAAATCCAGCGAAGATATGAGGACAATCTATTCGCAATCTTGTATATATGCTCGGGCAAAATTGCCTACGAAAAATTACGGCAGCTACTTTGTGACCTGCATGATTGTGTATGTTTGTATGTATCGGTTCTTTTTAAACTGATTTCGATAAATTATACGTTCTTGGATTCGGCTTGGTAGTGCACGTGTCACTATTTGATTTGTTTTTTTTATCTATGTTTTATTTTTATTATTTGTACTGGTAATTTCACCTTTTCATGTGTTTTGTCCTGTGCGGGTTAGTAAATGATTTTTCTGTCTTTTGTTTTTATTTACATAACATTACATTCAACTGTTTAAAAGAAACAACGGCGCCATATTCTGGTGTTTGATTTATATTTTTCTTCCAATCCCATCGACTGAAGGGTTTTAAACAGGTTTGAAACGGTGATTGCAAAATATGTTTAAAAAACTTTTTGCAAAAAATATAACCGACTTCACACAAAAAAGTGAAAAATAACTTTAGCTTCAGAAGTCGGTGACCTTTGTTTGATTGATTTAGTTTTTTTGTCACCGACTTCTGAAGCTAAAGTTATTTTTCACTTTTTTGTGTGAAGTCGGTTATATTTTTTGCAAAAAAGTTTTTATTTTTCACTTTTTAGTGGTTCACATGTGGTTACCCTTCCCAGCGTATCGGTGTGATTTTCTGTTATGAACTGGTGTAAACAATAGACAGACGTCTTCAGCGATCCCAGTGCATTTGCTATCATTTATTAAGGAGTTCAGTTGCCTATCTTCCGAAGTCACCAGATCTTCATCAAATTGAAATGGGATCACTCCGAGAAAGCACTCTGCCTAAAACTACCCAAACCGCTTCTGGTGTGCCTATAAAATTAAGGAGTTACCTCTATTTCTCCGGGATCCCATTGAATGGAACATTACACGTCTAACTGTCGAAATCTGGGTGTATTGTATAATTCTGCGTACTCTCTCAGAGCATACAGGTGTGATGTTACGTCATGATGTTGTATAAACAATAAACAACCAAGCGATTGCAGCAATTACTGCAGCTTTGCCGTGTATTTTTGAAGAGTTCCATTTATATCTCCGAAAATCAGCGTAAGATCTTAACCAAATTGACATGGAACCACACGGAAAGCACCAGCTTTCAAATAAAAGAAGAATCATCAAAATCGGTTCACCCAGTCGAAAGTTCTGAGGTAACAAACATTGTCGAAATCTGGGTATATTGTACACATCTGTGTACCCCCTCAGAGCATACAGGCGTGATGTTACGTCATGATGTAGTATAAACAATGAACCTACAAGCGGATGCAGCAATCACTGCAGATTTGCCGTCTATTTTTGAAGAGTTCCATTGTATATCTCCGAAGATCAGCATCAGATATTAAACAAATTAAAATGGGACCCAACGGGAAGCACCAGCTTTCAAATAAAAAGAGAATCATCAAAATCGGTTCACCCAGTAGAAAGTTCTGAGGTAAAGAACACAAAAAAAAAAAAAAAAAAATACAGACGAATTGAGAACCTCCTCTTTTTAGAAGTCGGTTGAAAAGTAATTCGAAATGACAAATTGTGAAAACGTATAAAAATGAGACGTTTTCTTTTTGAGAATAAAAAAACAATTGTTTCCATGAACTCGATAGACGGCGTTGATCTGACTACGTTACTAGGTGCCAAAGCCAAAACTCTTGAAAAAACACACGTCACATTCGCTCGTTGACTGACACTTTCGTTTGCATAAGCTTCCGAATATAAAAATTAGGTTCAAGTGAAATTATGTGACGTTCTATTCCTTGCAGTGACGTACATAAATCAGCGCCATCTATCCAGCGACTAGGGATGAGTTGAAAAAGAAAATCCCTAATTGTATAACTTATTTTTTTTTTGACGACCTGAATAGTACAGCGGTAGTGAGGCTGCCTTACGTTCTTAGGGTTCCGCGTTCGAATCCCACATTTGCTCCTAGCAAATGTTTGTGTGATGAGCATGGACATCTGGGGGCACGGCAGTGCCCCCGCCAAGTCGAGCGCGAAGCAAACACTGCCGTACCATCCTTTACTGGAACCATTTCGCCGCATTTTCAGGCCCCTATTGTCGTGAAGCGACAGATATGAAGAAAAAAATAGAATAAATAAAAAAAATGAGGATAAACGTAATACAATTTATTTTAGTAATAAAATCTGAAAGTAACAAAATGAAGATGATAGTGAAGATGAGGATGGAGTGAAGGGATGATCACGGGATGAAGACGAGCAGGAGAGGGTCGCAGGAGAGGGTCGACGGCAGTCCGGGGCGAGTCAGCCAAAAACGGTCCAACCACAGGACTCCAGCCCCGGATGAAGGTTGACAGCAGTAGACAGGCTTCGCAGCACAGGACTCCAGCCCCGGATGAAGGTTGACAGCAGTAGGCAGGCTTCGCAGCACAGGACTCCAGCCCCGGATGAAGGTTGACAGCAGTAGGCAGGCTTCGCAGCACAGGACTCCAGCCCCGGATGAAGGTTGACAGCAGATGCAGCAGTCCTCCTCTGAAGCCCAGTGCAGAGGCAGGTTTTAGTTGAGGTGACTGGTGGAGAAGTCAAGAGGTTTGAGGTCTTTTCTTGAGTCCCGGAGCAGTCGGCCCCGGGACAAGGCCTATATAATTTTCTTCGCTCGAAAGCTAGCGATGAAATGAATGAATGTCTAGAGCGGCCCTGTCTTATATAGCCGATTTCGAAATCAAAAGTGGAATTTGCAAAATGTTTGAAAATTAGACGAAAAGAGTGTGTAAAGTAGAAGGCCAGAACGATTATCTGGCTTTTAAGACAAAAACGGTGGATGGCCACAAAGAAAACCACGAACGATTAAAAGGTAACTATGACGACCAGATTATTGACAATAAAATGTCAAAGAATTAATAAACACAAAGTTAGCAAAAACATGAAGAAATACGATGGAATTAAAGGTTCTGGTGCGTGGATAGTGTAGTAAATAATGTTGCGCATCATCTGTGAGCAATTTGTGAGTATAGTGTAGTATGAAAATGAAAATGATAAACTCGTAATTGTTACAGTAAAACGATATCTACAATGAAACTAAATGAAAGGATGGCAATAAAAGAGCAACGTGAAACAATAAAGCTTAAACTAATAATGGATGTGATGAAGATTTGACCTAAAATTGATGTACAGACAAAATGTCAACCATTGAGGACGTTCAGTCGGTTAGTACGTAATAATATTACTACATTTCCCCGACAACCCCAGAAAATTTTCGACTCAGAGAAAATTTTATGTTTAAAGTTCGAGAGAAATCCTTGAAACATTACTTCGTCCAAACAGAAATCATCTAACAGACATTCATTCTTCCTCAGGTATACTATCATCTACATAATGGTAAGGGTGGAGTTCACAGTCAATGACTACCACTCTAGAAGTATGTTCCTAAATATGACCTAAGGCTTATTTAGGGAGTAATCAACCGCTCCATGGGTGGAAGATATATTGACCTAAGGCTTATTTAGGGAGTAATCAACCGCTCCCTGGGTGAAAAATATATTGACCTAAGGCTTATTTTACGAGTAGTCAGCCGCTCGAAGAAAACCCTATAAAGGAATAATTATATAATTATTAAGATGACTATTTAGTTTAGTCTAAGATAGATTCGAGCGGTAGGGCTCTAAAGTAAAGGTATCTGAACTAGTGATCTTCTGACCTCATTTGTAGAAGTGAAGAATAAGAGCAGTAAGCTCTAAATCACAAAATAAAGACAAGTTAAAAGTAACGCCGCATAGGACGTTGAATAGTGAGTTTAAAAACTCGTATTCAAAACAAAAATAAAGATTAATTTTAAGCGATTGATAAATGAGCTAATGAGAGATTAACTATCTAAATAAGATGATTCGATGAAGACGAGGTTTAGATTTTAATGTCTTTGATGTGCCATTTATTTTTCGTTCCATTAGTATCTTCTAATATGTATACTAAGGGCGAGAGTTTCTTAAAGACTTTGCATCTTAGAAATTTAGGGGCCAGTTTTGCGCTGAAGTACGAACCCGCGTTGCTTTGTACGTAATTCTTACGCCAAACTGTATCACCGACATTAAATTCTTTAAATGACCGACGTAGGTCATAGCGAGCGCTATTCTTAGCGTGTGCTATGTATAAATTAGTTTGAACCTTATCAAAAATTGACGAGAGGAAACCAATATTTGTAGCGTAGACATCGCGAGGTAGAAAAACAACTTCCTCAAGATTTTGAGTTGGAGTGTAGAATGAACCACAAGGAACTGTTTCTCGACCAAATACTAAAAAGTTTGGAGAAAAACCAGTTATAGCATTAACACAACTGTTTATCGCGTGTTGAATTTTTGGGAGATAAATATCCCAGGTTCGATGATCATCACCTACCAAAGTAGCTAGAGCCGTGATGATGGTCCTATTATACCTTTCTGTAGGATTGACTTGGGGACAGTAAAATGGAGAGTAGAATATAAAAGGGACTTTATATTTATTAAGAAATGTAGTAAATTCACGGGATTGAAATTGGGGACCGTTATCCATGATAATGGTTTGTGGAACACCATGGATGAGAAATACGGAATTCTCTAAAATATTAATTATGTTAGACGCAGTAGCACGTTTTAAGGGAAAGATAAAAGTATATTTAGTAAAGGTACAATTAATAACTAAAATATGTTGATTACGTCTTCTGGTCATGGGAAAAGGACCCATAAGATCAAGCGATATAGATTGAAAAGGTCTCGAGCAAATTTTTGGTTTACCCATAGGGCCATAAGGAGAATGATTTGGATGTTTATAAGCAAGACAAATCGACACCCAATATGAATAACATTGTAACTTTAGTTACACGTTTGTACAATTTTATGTAATTTGAATTAAGCAAGAACAGAGCTTTATTTCTGTCTTTGAACCGTATTTCTATGACGATAAGAACTACTTATGTGAAATGGATTCATTTCATTGTAATTCAAAATGTACACTGTTTCTATTGAAGTATACTTGTAAATAAAGTTACAATACACAAAAGTTTGCTCAACAAGGGTTTCTTTGTGATAAACTCATTGCAAATTGACATACAATGTTATTCATTTTAAATTTTGGACTACTTATTTTATAACCATAGTGTAATTTTTAATTACAATGTTTTTCTTCTAAAATCTAAACACTTATTTTAAATGTTATCATTGTAACGAAAGATGCTGTGTTGACATCGAGAATAGGTTTTTAGTTCGTCATTTGAATATAATAGTAGCAGCATATCCAATGTTATTGTTAACGAGAAATGTTTTTATTCGTAAACATAACCGCCATTACTGTCTGATTTCTGCTCAGTTGACGTTGTGCTCCAGTGCAAGTGACCGTTTGTGGGTGAATTATTTATTGCAAAAATGGTATCTCGTGGGAGGTTTATGGTGAATCTCCTTTACAAAAAAGATGTCCCAGTCGTGGAATCTATAGGTAAGTAATAGACATAGATATTACGCGCCACTGTGTTCTAGAAAACCTTTAAGACGCCTGCGGAGCATGCGTATTTCATACAAACGTAATACCAAAATAATTTGTAAATTAAACGTATTCCTAAGGTCGTGTGTATTTATTTCGATTGAATTACAGAATATCTAGGTTCGCAAATATATATTTTGATTGGACACTGATTTTAACAAGAGTTATAAGAAAAATAAGTTTTCTATAGAAAATTTAAATTCCTTATCTCGTCTATGCATCACTATTCTCTCAAAAAACATATTTGGGAACATAGATATTCTGTAATTCAATCGAAATAAATACAGACTACCTCAAGAATATGTTTGATTTACAAATAATTTTGGTATTACGTTTGTATGAAATACGCATCCTCCGCCGGCCCCTTAAAGTTTCAATTGTTTTGATCATTTTATGTTTACCTACTTTTGGCACTTCGCTAGTTGTAGCTCAAGTTGGGCGCCTAAACGTAATAAATAGTGAGCATTCAATTAGTTTATGATTACTTATTTGATACACAGATAGTACGGATACTCCAAATGACGAGACTTCAAATCAAACGGATATCTCTAAGAAACGCAACAGAGATCAATTTGAATTATATAACGGTTGGTTTTATTGCTGTTAAAATTGTTAAAACCTACATTAAAATATGTATCTAGTAATAACTCATAATTGTAATATCCTACTCTAGCGATCCTTTTTTGTAGGTGCCGACTTAATAAGCTTTAAAAGAAAACTAAGACGTCGTAATCGTCCTATTCTTTATGCCTGTTCAGAAAAAGAAAATGATGGTGATTTTTCAGCTGATGAATTATCAGACGAATATCTACCCCCTCAGCCACAAAGCCAAAGAGGTCAGTGTTCATGAAAGTTTAAAAAGATTAGGTATCTGCAAATAATTTTATCACAAACCTAAGCACATTGAATACCTACTTCCCTAAACGTTTTGATTCATTGACAGACTTTTATTATGTACCCTCCCCTTATGCTGACATCTCTTTGAGGCGCGCGTGGAACACGAACGCGCCGTCGACACGGCCTGTCGTCATTAGACGGACGGACGGCCAGCTAGCCCATAGCTATACCGTCCACAGGCCCGCATCTACGGTGGCCGGTGGCCACGTGGCCCCCGACGCCCGGTGCGTCTCCCGCGGCGGCCGGGAAGAGAGGCTCTCTCCCTCTCTCGTTCCGCCACCTCCTTCGCTAGCATGACTGCTTCGCAGAAGGAGGTGACGGCTTCCCATTCCGTCTCGCTCCGGACCATGGATTGAACCAGGGCCGGACGCGAGAGGTCGCCGCCGCCGATCGCCGCTACGAGGACACGGCGGTGCTCCGCCCACGCAGGGCAGACCTCCACCGTGTGCTCCAGTGTGTCCTCCGGTCGATCCTCGCAGTGGAGACACCCGGGCGTTTCCTCCCGCCCGATTCGGTGCAGGTACCTCCCGAAACATCCGTGTCCGGTGAGGACCTGCATCAGGCGGAAGGTGAGGACGCCGTGGCGCCTCTCTAGCCACTCCTCAAAGAGGGGACTTACCGCCACTATCGTGGCGTGCCCTGCGCGGGGTTGCGACAGTCGCTCTCTCCATGTCGCCATGAGATCGCGCCGGAGGTCAGTCCGCTGAGCGGCAATTTGCCGCGGCAGCGGAGTTTCCCCCCGGCGTAGTACCTCCGCGCGCCATTCGTGTAGGCGCGCGAGGACTATCGCCTCCAGATCCCATGGCAGCAATCCGGCAAGCAGGCCCGCCGCCTCGCGGGAGATCGTGCGGTACCCACGGACCATCCTTACGGCCACCACTTTTTGGGGCGCGTTCAGATAATGAGCGGCACGCCGCTTCAAGGAACGCGCCCACACTGGGGCCCGGTAGAGGGCCATGGACCGCACGACCCCCGCATAGAGCCTGCGGCAGGAGGCGTTTGGCCCCCCAAGGTTGGGCAGGAGCCGCCTGCAGGCAGCCCCGGTCCGTTCCAGCCTGGGGGCTAAACGTCGGAAATGCTCCACGAAATTCCACCGGCTGTCGAGGACGAGTCCTAGGTACTTCAACGTCGACTCGACGCCGATGGATACCCCTCCTACCGTCAGTGTGGATCCCGACGGTGGCGCGTTCCGAGGCCCATGAAAGCACATGGCCTCGGACTTGTGCAATGCCACCTCGAGACCCAGTTGCTGGATCCTCTCAACGACTATCGCAACCCCGCGTGTCATCACTTCGGCCGCCGCCTCGTGCGACCTTCCCTGTGCCAGCACCAGGGTGTCGTCTGCGTAGCAAACAATGCTGACACCACTAGGGAGGTCGGCGCGCAGCACCCAGTCGTAACCATTAAATGTACGGTGATTACCTTACACTTTATTTGTTAATGTTAAAATGTTATGAGTACCGCGCCGCGACCCTAGTCAGGGAATTTGATTAAGTAAAACGACGTTTACTGTTACACGGATTTATTGGTACTAAATGTTTTTAGCCAAGATGGCCCTTGCCACCATAAAGGATGTTGCATTAATTGTGACATCGATAATCCTCTACTTGCACAGTCTGCAGGATTTTCGGCAGACTTGACATATCGCCAGCAGGCAGAAGGCATGATTTCTGTTATAAATCGTGTTCTGTTAGCAACAAAGATTTGCCAACGTCCTGGATCTCCTTGCAGCCACCCCAGTACTGCTGTGGAGTCAATCCAGCCATAAATATCAATCTTGTAGTCAGTTAAAGAAGTCTTGACCTTAGCCATGAGTTTAGCTAATAAATGTTCCACAGGGGCGGTCCCAGAACCGATCCATGTGGGACACCGCATGACATCTCTCGCCGGTTCCAATCTCCGCAGCGACTGGGGTAGATGACGGCCCTGTCCGTCAGGTAGTCCCCGATTACACGACGGAGGTCGGTCGGCACCCGGTGATACCGGAGTGCCTCCCTGATGCAGCTCCAGGGCAGGGAGTTGAAGTGCCTCCCCCGCCCTCTGTAAAGCTGGCTCCGGCCAAACAGGCGGCGGCGCCGGCTACGATGAAGAAGGCGGCCCGAAAACGGAAGGGCAAGGCAGCGGCACAGGTAGCGCCTGTGACGGCGCCAGCGCCAGTGCTGGCAGCCTCTAATGTGAATTAAAATAATGATTATAAAGCGAGTTTTATTAACTCCTCCATGTACTTACCATGTCTTTTCAACCAAATGTAACATTGATACACATTGTAATTGTTGCTTACAATCATATTCACCAAAGATTTTCCTTTAATCAGTATAGTTCGTAATCGTACAATAAGATACAATAATATTCATACAAAAAAGCTTTCAAATGTATTAATAACTTCATTGAAAAGCATTGTAACTGTAGTTACAATGCTTTTCATTTTAATAATGCTTAAAATCTGTACATTGTAACATTGCAAAAATCATACTTGCAGTGGTTTTATCAAAACGGCTTCTAAACCATCTGAAAGAGCAATTAAAATTAAAATAATGAAACTCACAATAGTACAGAACAACTTAAGCCTGCAGCTGCAAATAAATAATAAACTTTGCAAAAAATTTAAAATAGCTGTATTGAAAACCATGTCATACTGAGTTACAATGTTATTCATATTGGGTGTCGAAATGTCGCAAGTAGAGATAAATTTAGCGATATCTTTAAACATGCCAGACCAGTAATATCGTAACGAAAGCTTCTTGTAGGTTTTGAAAATTCCGAGATGAGGTTCTTGAGAAGGACTGTGATTCCTTTCGATAATAGCCTGTCTTTCATGTGGAAGTGGAACTTCTTTCCAAGTGAAGTCATCGTTCAGAGCATGAGGAGAGTGAATGCAACGATAGAGCTTGTTTTCTTTAACCGTATAGTTTGGATAAGAATCAGGATTGTTCTGACAGCCAAGTAAAATCTTGTTGTAGTGTTCCAAGTCACGATTAGGAACTGATTCGTCCGTTAAAATAGGATTTACACCTTGACGTTGAGAATCTTCAGAGTCATGAGTTTTTGATCTGGATAGTAGGTCAGGGACAACATTATCTTTACCCTTTTTATGTTTTAGAATGAAGTTGAAGCAAGATAGGCGTAGCGTCCAACGAGCCAGTCTTCCTGAAGGATTGGATAAGTTCTGGAACCATTTAAGAGCAGCGTGATCTGTGTAAATTGTAAATTGTTTACCATTATCTAGGTAACAACGCCAGTGTTCTAGAGCAGTTATTACGGCTAGAGTTTCTCTTTCTGTTGTAGAATAGTTCTGCTGGTTTTTATTAAGAGCTTTACTCATGTAAGCAATAACAACTTCCTTGTCGTTTTGATGTTGTGTAAGCATTGCTCCTATGCCAAAATTTGATGCATCGCAATGTACAGAGAATGGGAGGTTGAAGTCTGGGCAAGCGAGAACAGGAGTAGTAACCAAAGCTTCTTTAAGTTTCACGAATGCCGATTCTGCTTCGGGGTTCCAAACGAATTTAGGGGCAATCTTCCCAGAGCAAGTTAGCCTGTTAAGTGGAGAAGCAATTGTGCTGAAGTTTGCAATGAATCTTCGGAACCAGCTGCAAGTACCGATGAATCTACGTACTTCTTTTCTAGAGGATGGTGTAGGATATTCCAAAATGGCTCGAATTTTGTCAGGATCAGCTCTCAGGCCATATTCACCTACAACAAAACCGAGGTACTTGAGTTCTTTCCTGAAGAATTGACTTTTTTCAAAATTTATAGTTAAATTGGCAAAAGAGAGTTTTTCATGAACTTTTAAGAGAAGAGAATTTCCTGCTGTCGACGCAGAAACGCCATTCTCCATTCTTCTTCGGAGTTATAAGCACCGGAGATAGCCATGGACTTTCGCATTGTTCAATGACATTCCATTTCAACATTTTATCCACTTCGTTGATTAAAGCTTTTTGTTTTTCAGGGGACAATCGATAACATCTTTGCTTGATGGGGAGAGAATCACCTGTGTCGATCTTGTGTGTAATTAAATGAGTACGTCCCAAAATGCCTTTTTCTTCAAATGAGATACTCTTGAAGCGTTGGATAATGTTATCTGCAATATCCTTTTGATTTGTACTAAGATGTTCATAAGGTAGTATCTTTTTCTCCGCATCTTGAATAGA
The DNA here is from genome assembly GCA_950022955.1 of Xestia ashworthii. NCBI lineage: Eukaryota > Metazoa > Arthropoda > Insecta > Lepidoptera > Noctuidae > Xestia > Xestia ashworthii. The sequence continues at coordinate 9,546,593 of OX465570.1, read as the reverse complement.
TGAACATTTAAGGTTCGACTGACAAACAGAAGATAAAATAGTAGGAAGAAGATTAAATTTTTTCCAGAAATCAATACCAAGAATAAGAGAGGGGAATAATTCTGGAAAAACATAAGCTTTAATTAAATGAGTCTGGTCATTAAAGAAAATAGGTAATTCAAAATATCCTAAAGATTTAATTTTTTGGTTACTAGCAGTTGAGACAGTAATTAAGTCTGACTTGAAAAGCTTGAAACCTAATTTAAGAATTTCCAGGTGAGAATTGTTGCCAAGTATGGTAACAGAACTACCTGAATCAAGTAAGGCAGAAATGTTTAAGTTAATAATTCGCACGTTAATGAAAGGGCGTTTGGAATCATTGTCATTAGAGTAAAGGGTTGAAGAAATTTTGTAGTAAGAAAAGAAATTTTTAAGAGTTTTGATCCAATTATTCCAATCATTAACGTCGAAATTTTCACTTTTCAAGTCAGTTGTTAGTTTTTTTGAGCTAGTACCAGGCTTAGGATTGCATTTAGGGCAATCAGCAGTTTTAAAGTCCTTCAAACCACATTTGAAGCAAATAATGAAGTGAGGTTTCTTACAAGTGTTTAAGGTGTGTCCATGCACACGACAACGAACGCAAAAGCTACTCTGTTGAGGAGGATCAGATCGAGTCAGAGTGTTAATTTGTTTTGGTTTTTGGAGGTACTGAGGAGGAGGTTTCTGAAAATTTACAGAGGAAGAATTAGTAACTGGTATACGAGGTTTGTAGCTAAATTCAGCTGTTAAAGTATTTTGTTGCAAAGATGGTTCTTTAAAGTTTTTATCTTTGTCCAAGAATTTTTCGTAAATCTGGCAAACAGCTAAGAGAGAGTCAATAGTAGTACAATCTCTTAATGCCACAAAAACTGAATAGCACGGTCTGATATTCCTCAGTAAAATCTCTAATTGTTCTGACTCAGACAATTTTTTAGTCAAGCGTGAAAACATTCCGGACATAATTGAAATGTAGACCGATATAGTTTCGTCCAGACCTTGAGTTCGCTTTCTGATGTCTTCTAGTAATTTGTAATCGTAATCGAAAACACCAAAATCTTTTATAAGAAGCTCAGAAGTTTCATGCCAGGTCAGATTTGGATTACAATTAATCTGAAATCTAAACCAGTGTAAAGCATTGTCTGTAAAAATTTCGTACGCTTGATTAATCAAAAGTTTTTTGTCAAAGCTACGTGAAATGCAATATTCTTCTAGTTTTTGAAGGAACGACCTAGGACATGACTTTCCATTATAAGTGTATCTTTTTAAATCTTTAAAAATATGAGGCTTCACTTGTTGAGGAGGAACTGTAGAGTTAATTTGTTGAAGGAGGGCCTCAAGAATGGTCTGTGACGGAGGGATATTTGAAGGAGGAGTTCCCGAGTTGTCATGAGAGGTAGGTAAATCGTAGAGAGGAGGGGAAGTATTTTCCGCTGGAAGAAAAGTGAATGGTTCAAATTTGTTGTTGAGGCTATCAAATTTGGACCGTAAAGCGTCAAACTCAATTTTCTGTTCAGAGTTCAGTACGTCAACGTCTATACGCTCGAGTCTAAAAAATAAATGATTAAGATAAGTTTCTATAAGACGAGTGTATTTGGAATCACCGTGTAGAAGTTTATCTACTTTTAAGTCTAAGTAATTAATAGTGGTATTAATTTGAGGGAGCTCTTCCTCAATTGGAATTGGTGAGATTAAAATTTCCTCCGAGGAGGTAATAGAAGAAAGTCGAAGAATTTGCTTTCTTAACCGTACGACAGTGTCTACTGGTTCCTCAAGTCTGATCTTAATTTCGTATTCGAGTTCAGGTTTATTAAGAAATTCAAACTTAATTGTTCTATACATATTGGTAAAATAAAGATAAGTTTCAAAGAAAATACCTTGTTTCCTTCTAGAAGAAAAAAAAAATCAGAAGTATTAAGTTAGTAAAAGATTAAAGAAAAATTATTTTCCTTCCAAAAGAAAAAATAGTTACAATGATAGCTATATGAAAATGTTTAATGATGTCTGTAGTATGACAATGAACTAATGATCTAAAGTGAAGTTGCCAAGAGAGACTGCCAAAAAGGTTTATATTAAATCAAAGGAAAATTGTAGTTAAGGTGAAACAGAAACAATTTTTATAAACCAAGTCTGTATAAAGGTTTTAAGGTTTAGTGAAGAGTAATGACCTCTTTAGTTTATATAATGAGTCACACTATGTAAAGGTAAGATACCACAATCTTAAAAGTATTACGTGTATGACCACCAGAAATAATGTTTTTAAAATGGGTACTTATTTTCCCTCTGATTTATGGACACTAGACAAAGTGTTTTCTTTAGAATTTTGTGATGATGGAAATGTGTAGTGTTATGTAGAAGTGTAGAACCTGAAGACAATTGGGCGCCAAACTGTCGTGAAGCGACAGATATGAAGAAAAAAAAATAGAATAAATAAAAAAAAAATGAGGATAAACGTAATACAATTTATTTTAGTAATAAAATCTGAAAGTAACAAAATGAAGATGATAGTGAAGATGAGGATGGAGTGAAGGGATGATCACGGGATGAAGACGAGCAGGAGAGGGTCGCAGGAGAGGGTCGACGGCAGTCCGGGGCGAGTCAGCCAAAAACGGTCCAACCGCTGACTCCAGCCCCGGATGAAGGTTGACAGCAGTAGACAGGCTTCGCAGCACAGGACTCCAGCCCCGGATGAAGGTTGACAGCAGTAGGCTGGCTTCGCAGCACAGGACTCCAGCCCCGGATGAAGGTTGACAACAGTAGGCAGGCTTCGCAGCACAGGACTCCAGCCCCGGATGAAGGTTGACAGCAGATGCAGCAGTCCTCCTCTGAAGCCCAGTGCAGAGGCAGGTTTTAGTTGAGGTGACTGGCGGAGAAGTCAAGAGGTTTGAGGTCTTTTCTTGAGTCCCGGAGCAGTCGGCCCCGGGACAAGGCCTATATAATTTTCTTCGCACGAAAGCTAGCGATGAAATGAATGAATGTCTAGAGCGGCCCTGTCTTATATAGCCGATTTCGAAATCAAAAGTGGAATTTGCAAAATGTTTGAAAATTAGACGAAAAGAGTGTGTAAAGTAGAAGGCCAGAACGATTATCTGGCTTTTAAGACAAAAACGGTGGATGGCCACAAAGAAAACCACGAACGATTAAAAGGTAACTATGACGACCAGATTATTGACAATAAAATGTCAAAGAATTAATAAACACAAAGTTAGCAAAAACATGAAGAAATACGATGGAATTAAAGGTTCTGGTGCGTGGATAGTGTAGTAAATAATGTTGCGCATCATCTGTGAGCAATTTGTGAGTATAGTGTAGTATGAAAATGAAAATGATAAACTCGTAATTGTTACAGTAAAACGATATCTACAATGAAACTAAATGAAAGGATGGCAATAAAAGAGCAACGTGAAACAATAAAGCTTAAACTAATAATGGATGTGATGAAGATTTGACCTAAAATTGATGTACAGACAAAATGTCAACCATTGAGGACGTTCAGTCGGTTAGTACGTAATAATATTACTACAATAAATGGGACGGTCGCATGATAAAAGAACCTGTTTTGCACGATGACTTTTTACGCTCAGTGTTAATATTTATTGCATTTCGGTCACAATATGCTGCATGCCATAAATCAAACGGAAACATTTTTCCCTAACAGTAGATTGGTGTGACTAGTTAATAGGTCATTGAAGCATATTGAAGCGAAAGTGAAAGTGAAAATAGATGAAGGAAAAGGAGGTAGTTATCAGGTAAGCGCTTGGCAACAACTAGATTTTGCATAAAAATTAAATAAAAATAAAAAATAAAAATGTCCAGGATTATTAAATAATTGATGTGTGACGGCTTAGTAAAAATTACAATCAAAAAATAAAAATAAAATGTCCAGGATTATTAAATAATTGCAGTGTGACGGCATTTATAAAAAAAAAATATAACAAAAATAAAAGTGTCCAGGATTATTAAATAAATGCAGTGTTGATAAAAAATAATAACAATAATGAAAACATTTAATTAGGTAGGAAGGTAGGGACGTTCATCAAATTATGGATTCATTTAAGACAACCATATCTAGCTTGCGTTGCGCTTCTATGAGAAACTGCCGTAAACGAATTCTGAAAGTGCCTATCGTGTGGAAATATTAATAGGCTGATGATGATGATGATGATGATTAATTTCGCTCAAAATGTTGACAAAATATAATGCATTGGACTAAGAGTGGCGTTGATACTCGCAAACGTCGCTAGATGGCGCTGACTGTATTTTAAAATGCGTTTACGTTTGTTTTTCCGATAACCTTATATGGCGAAGTGGCAACCGGCCGCGTTACAGTCGTTTACGACATTCTTCTAGTGCTAAATGATAAATGATATTTATTTTGCAAATTGGTTTTCACAAATACTTTTACACGTCCGACTCTGAAAAGAAACAGCCGAAACAAACTCAGAGGTCACAGTCTCTTTTAAAGTCCAGACAATCTTGTTCAACTCACATGAGAACCATGCAGATTCGTGTCTGAGATGGTCTTTTGAAGAAAGAACCATACAGATTTGAGTGGACTTGTCCAGTCAGTGCAAGAATTTTTCAGTTATCGTGTAGCTCGACTTTTAACTCAAGGAGCTCAACGAAACGACGAACAATACCAAAGAAAGGACATTTGGGTAGGTCGCTTATAGTACTCAAACTGCCAGACCGTCGTGAAGAAAAAAAAAACACAAAATGTGACCCGCATGGTCCCCACATTCACAATAATGAAATAAAATAAATAATAATTTACAAAACAAATGTCAATAAAAAAATATTATGTCAAATACACACATAAAATAAATAAAAAGCAAAGCAAAAAATAATAAAATACTGAACTAAGTATTCATGTCAAATCATTAAATGTCACAGTCACAAAGTAAATATTCATGTCAAATACACACACATAAAATAATAAAAAATAATAAAGTAAAAAAATAATAAAAAAAATACTGAACTAAGTATTCATGTCAAATGATTCAATGTCACAGTGTATATAAGAAAGGAATAAATAATAAACGTGCGCTTGAAAACGTTTGCTAGGGATTAGCAGGGATTATTTGCATTTCGTTGATTTCGCTTATTATTTCGTGAGGTTTGCTAAGGTTAGCAGGTTGTTATTATAACAATTCGAAGATTTGAATAGGTTAGGAATTTTATGAAGAAACAGTACTTCGAAAATTCGCTAATAATTTGATTCACGAATTATTGCCTATTAAGTCAAAATTTGAGATCATACCCGGGGCATGCGTGTACAGAGAACAATTCCCAATCTGTGTGGCGTATGCCCTAACAATTCACAAGAGCCAAGGTCTAACTCTAAAAAATGCCCTCAATTCATGGACATTGGCACCTCCATATTCTCTTGTGGCCAAGCCTACGTGGCGCTTTCACGAGTAACCAATCTTCATGGGGTGCACCTCATAAATGTTGACTTCAAGAGTATAAAAGCTCAAGCTTCAGCGATCACCGAATACAACCGGCTTAGGCGTAAATACCGCGCCGATCTTTCAGAAATTAAAACGTCTAAACCGTCTAAAAGAATTAATAATGAACGCGAATGGGCAGGGCAATACGAAAAACTGTTGCTACTGTACAAGACTCTGAACCGGAAAAAAAGAAAAAAAAAATTGTAATAATAAAAAAACTACTACTAAAAAGAAAAAAACTGTCAAATAAGAAATCTTATAAAATAAATCAATATGCCCACCTTTCTACAAAAAGAAGTGAAATCCCACCAAAAAACATTCTGTAAAAAACTAGCCAAGTCTCGATGGAGCTGCTTGTTTATCTCTAAAAAGTAATGAAATCTAGACAAAGTCGTGCCAAGTCTAAGGTTCCTTACTGCGATTTCTTTATTATTATAGTTAATGTTGTGTGACTTGGCCGATGAACATTATTTATACGTTAGTGGGTACCTACAAGTCAATTTTGTAGTTACAACAGATATAACATTACGTGTAAACAAAATTAATGTTCAACGGCCAAGTCACACAACATTAACTATAATAATAAAGAAATCGCAGTAAGGAACCTTAGACTTGGCACGACTTTGTCTAGATTTCATTACTTTTTAGAGATAAACAAGCAGCTCCATCGAGACTTGGCTAGTTTTTTACAGAATGTTTTTTGGTGGGATTAATTTGTTTCCGAGTCATGGATGTTTATATGTATAATAAGTATGTATTTACAAACAAAAAGTATAGTATTTCAACTGTCTGGTGACCACGACACAAGCCTTGCTTAGTGTGGCACTAGATGGCGCTGTGTGTAATGTCCAGCGACATTTATTTATATTTATAATATTTAAATCTTCCGCGAAATCTTTCACATTAATAATTACAAAGATGAAAAAAAAATCAAAAAAATAAAAAGACGTTTAAAAAAATTAAAAAAATTTAAATGGTCCATTTTTTTTAAATTTGATACTGGAATGGGTGCCACCTCCTTCCAACCTATATTTAATTACGATCACATAAACATTTAAATGTGCAATGATAGCTCGATTTGACAGTTGTCCCTACTCCCGATGCGTTTTTGCCAGTCCGTAATGTAGACTTTGACACTTGTTTTGACGGTTAGTTATGTCATTTGATACGACAACAAAATAGTTATCGTGTGGTCGACGGAAGTTTAAGATTTTTATAAAACTAATACTATGGCTGCATTTTTAATGCACGAAAATGCTTCACAAGAAGAGCGGAGAAGACGCTGATTCTACTTGCGCCAAATCTTCCGGTTAATCATACTATCGGAAGATGAAGTGGCGTCATACCGCATTCATATTCGACATTTGTGAACTAGATAGCTGTGGAATACAAACAGACAAGCCATGCAATGGAGCGCTATAATACTCCGCAAGAGCTCGGAATAATTGTGAAGGAAGAGTTTCCTGGTCGCGTAATCCCCCATTTGGCTTGACCAGCAAAATTGCCCGATTTAAACCACCCCCAGACTTCTTTCTTTGGGGCTACTTGAAGTCGCAGGTTTATGCTAACAAGCCTAGACAATCGCAGACATCAAGGACAATATTCGACAGAAATGCGAACAGTTCTCACCGGCCGTCTAGTGGAAAGTCATGGAATAATTATAATTATGATTAATTTTGTATCACCTTGTATGAGTAAAGAAAGGATTTCTTAAAAAAAAAAACTGTTTTTTTTTTTAACAGAGTATATATGATGAAATTATGGTATCATCCTGTGGGGAGAAAGTACTGACTTTATGGACCTATTCATTCAGCAAAAGAAATGTATCAGAATACTAATGAACATAGATCAACGAGAGAGTTGTAGGCCACACTTTATTAAACAACAAATTCTAACATTACCAGCAATATAAAAATTTGCAAAGTTGTATATTCGTTAGAAAAAATAGGCACCTATTCAAATCTAATATCGAGCTAAATGAAAACTATAACCGGCGGAACAGGAATAGATTAATACTACCCATCACAAACTTAAAAGTTATCGGGAAAAGCCCATACTCAAGACTAGCTAATATATTTAATAAGCTACCTGAAAAATTAAAATCCCTACCAAATGACTCAATTTTCAGTTAAGAGGTAAAATCTTTGTTGATAAGGAAAGGCTACTATACCGTTGAGGAATTTAAAACTGATAAATTGTAAATCGATCGATCCTGTAATACCTAATATTAATACGACATAAATTAATATAATATGTAATAAATGACTGATTAATGTTTTGTATAATATTTGAAATGTAAACCATTTTAATGAAATATAATGTTAATATTTAGAATCAATTATGTAACTTAACAATTTCTTATAAAAGAATTGTAGTGCCCTTACAGGGTGCATGTCTTAATACTGTGTCATGAAATTTTAATGCATGCCTAATATACAGTGTTTTACATGTAAGCAAATAAATAAATAAATAAATATGTTTTATTTGTAATCAATCAAATTTAAAAAAACTAAATAAGTACAACCAACACATACATAGGTATTGCACTATTGTAATCAAAACATATTTCCTTTTACCAAATACATATTCGTACACCTCATTCCAAATACACTTGTCGAGATCCCACAAGATTAAGGTATCTCCTATATTGTTTTTATATTTAATTTAGAAATTTACAGTTTTTTCACTTAATTTTCATTAATTATCAGTGTATTACCACTACACAAGGGGTACTCACGTTTGTAGCACATTTATGTGACTCAAGCTATAAAGTTACACCACCTGCCAGCTCATCATTTCACATCACTGTTCTCACTGTCACTGGATCACTATTCGAGAACACTATGTCCCAATTAGACGACATCATGTCTGCACAGAAGAGCCTAGAAGATAGCTTCATCCGCAAGATGAGTGAACTGGAAGCGCAGATTCAGTGTGCTGGACCTGCTAAGGATACCGTGGCGAGGGTGGCTGACGAGTTTCGCACCTTCAGGGAGCTGATCTACAGCATGTTAAGTTTACTCAGAAGCCAGATCAACGAGTGTGCAAGGCAAGTCGATGGGATGGAGACCAGGCATCGGAGAAAAGCGCTGATTTTCCAGGGCATCGCGGAGGCTGATGGGGAGGTCAGCAGTGCGGTCATTTTGGAGGTTATCAATAAGAAGCTGGCTCTTAAAACGCTCACTGCATCCTCCATAAAGGTGTGCCACAGACTTGGTGTGGTCAATAAAGATCACCATAGGCCCATCCTTGTGAAGTTCTCAAGCTATGACGACAGGTCTGCAGTCTGGAAAGCGAAGGCTGGGCTGAAGGGTTCTTCTATCTCCGTCAAAGAGTTCTTGACAAGGACAAGACAATGCGTCTTTGGGAAGGCGCGGCTTCACTTCTCTATGCGGTCGTATTGGACTCAGGACGGTGTCATCGTTGTTAAGGCCCGATGGAAGCAAACACAAGATTTCATCACTCGAAGAACTGAGTCCGCTGCTGGAGAAGTATCCCAAGGTTCAAACTTCTAGGAGGTAGCCTGAAAGACAGAACGCGTTATATTGGTAACTAGCTTCTGCCCGCGACTTCGTACGCGGATCCTGTTGCTTATGCCAGCGACAACGGGGTCGTGTCGAATTCTAAGAGCCCGGGGAAGGGAAAAGCGGATCTTTCCCATCTGAGCAACACATACCGTTTGTTTCTTTTCGCCATTTAACAGCTTCACAAAAAGTACAATTTTGAACCACAACATGTGGCGTATTCAATCATAGGAGTATATACGTAAATGCACTCCGTTCCTTATCAACCCAAGGAAGGTCGCCATGCCCTACGGCTATATCTTGAGACACATCCGATTCTTCAGATGATATCGACATTCTGTTCAGACAATGTCGAATTCGATCAGAATTCAAACGTTCGTTGCGCTGTTCTTCTGTCCCTTCATGCCGTACTCCAGCAATTCTTTCTCTCTCACTTTCTAACTGATTATGAATATTTTGTTGTGTGCGTGTTTGGGGCAATGTATGATAACTCGAGCAGCAGTTAGTCGCGCATCACGTTAATCACTCGTTTCAAAAGACCTGTTAGTAGATGTCCGAATACACTGAGAACTCAAGCGTGATTCTGTATCGGTAAACGTTGCATGTCGCTCACGATCAGCGGACAGTCGCGCATCACGTTCCCCACTTGTCTCTAGAGATCTACAAGTCGATGCGTAGATACGCTTGGTACTCAAGCGCAATTCTCTATCCGTGAACGTCTCCGACTCGCGAGACAATGCATGACGTTCACGATCAGCCAGTCGCGCATCTATTCTTCACTGGTCTTTAGAGATCTGGATGTAGATGCGTAAATACGCTAAGAACGCAGGCCTGCTTCGCGATCCGAAGAGGTTTCCACGGAGCAAGTTGCAGCCTGGTGTTCTCGAACAGCATCAAGTCTCTCCTGACGCTCTTCGGTAGATTCTTGGGATCTTATGATCCTCAATCTTGTAGCTCCTTTGGAACATTGGGAAAGATTTGACCTCTTTCTAGGCATGGTTATAGTTTTGTTGTGAAGATATCTAATCAATTAAAATCTAATTGACTGCTCCCTTGCATTACCGGGTAGGCTACCGAGTCACGAAGATAAATGGAAAAGGAAAGTCAACACTCAAATAACATAAACCCGAAGACATATTTATTCGATAAAATAAAATAATAAATGGGAGTTTTGGCCAGTCGAGTCAAATTTTCATTGATATACAATCGTCATCGAAAATCAGTCCTAAACTGTTACCGCCTTCACCGCGTGGAGGTATTCCCAGCTTATGTTATTTTATACAGTGAAATTAGTGATAGCTTTGCAATAATTTTCACATCAGATGTTTCTGACCTTCGATTTTTTCTAAGTCAACAGGAAATGCCCATCAGACCGAACAACTTTTGCTAAGACGTCATTCCTATATGTGTTATGGTGTATAGCTGGGCTATTGGAGTTCCACACCGGGTGACCCAGATCTTCGATTTTTATAAGTCAACAGAGAGTGCTCATTAGATTGAACAACTTTTGCTAAGACGTCATTCCTATATGTGTTATGGTGTAGCTGGGCTCTTGGAGTTCCACATCAGGTGTTCCAGATCTTTAAATTTATTCTCTCAGCAGAAAATGCTCATCACGTGGAACAATTTTTGCTATGGTGTCATATTTGTATCTCTTATAGTTTAGCTAGTCTGTTGCGGTTCTGCATCAGGTGTTCAAGTTTCCAAGATAAATTATAGCCTATAGCTGACCAACGCAACTTCGTCTGCGTCACATAAGAGAGAGAAACGAAAGGAAAAAAAAACCCCGTTTTTGCAACATTTTTCATTCCTGCTCCGCTCCTAATTGTCGTAGCGTGATGTTATATAGCCTAAAGCCTTCGTCGATAAATGTACTATCCAACACAAAAAGAATTTGAAATTTGAACCAGTAGTTCCTGAGATTAGCGCGTTCAACCAAACAAACAAACAAACTCTTCTGCTTTATAATATTATAAGTATAGATTATTCTATTATTAACTTACAGCATAATATATTGAAATTGAAATTGTTTATTGAAATAATTGAAATGAAAAATATTTATATTTATAATTTATAATATATTCCTACGTAGCGTAGGATTTACTTACCTTAGGAATTGTTATCTTTCACTGGTTTTTAATTATTATGGTTATGGTTTGAACCTTGGGCTTGTAATCTTTGATGTTGTTTTCGTCACGCGTCTCAGTGATAACATTTTACAAGTTTGGCTTTTAGAAAGTTAATTGTTTAAGTTGTGTTACACAGAGTATATAATTACTGTGTTACATTTCGAAATGTCACTCTTGCTTAATTGTCGTGATTGTCAAATCTGACATCGTGTTTCAATGACGTTTTCTGTTTTTATGATCGGATACGTTCCACAAAAATTAAGTGTTTGGCTAAAGGCTTGTAGGGTGCGTTCCAAATATACACTTTTGCAAAAAAAACGGGCACCTAAGGAAAATTACGTTCTAAAGTCGATTTGAGTTAATTGTTGATTGTTGTGATTTAATTGTTTGACGTAGTAGTCTGTATACTTAAAATCGTGTAAATTAATACACCTGAAGTGAATTCTGATATTTAAAAAAAAAAAACGGTAAATTCTTTAAAACCGACGTACACGGCCAAACAATAAGAAGTGGTTTTAATTAATTTTAAAGTTATAAATATAAAAACCAAATAACAAGTGTGACCTCCTCTTGCCAAAATCACAGCTTGAATCCATATAATCCAATCCATGGGCATGCTTTCCACGATGTTTTGATAACGTTTTGAGGAATACGTTCCCACTCTTCTGCAATGACAATTTTCAGCTCCCTGATGTTTTGTGGAGCAGGTTGCATTGATCTTACCGACTCCTTAGAACTTCTCAGACATGCTCAATTGGATTGAAGTCAGGTCTTCGAGCTGGCCAATCTAAACGATGGATCCCAAGTTCTTGCATGTACGCTTCCACGTCGCAAGAAAGGTGCGGGCGCGCATTGATGTCCATAAAAATGGAATCTTCCCCAAGAGCAGTCAATGCGGGTTGTGCATATGGAACAAGGACTTCCATTATGTACCGGTGTGCATTTAATGTTCTATTTTCTATGAAAACTAACTCCGTACGCTCCGTCGAATTAATTGCTGCCCAAAACGTGACGCGTCGCCTCCGCCTTACGGAGTGATTATTTCGAAACACACTTCCGCATTGCGTTTCCGTGGTCTTCGCAGCCCTCGCTGGCGTCAGTCCTCTTCACACAAAGAGATTCTAGCTTCATCAGAGAACAATACTTTATTCCAGTCCACCAGAGTCCATGAAGCACAGTTTCGAGCAAACTGAAGTCGAGCAACACGGTGTTCACGGAGCAATTTAGGGCCCCAAGCCGGGCGGTAACTCCTGATATTGGCAGCCAAAAGCCTCCTCCTGACCGCCCAAAAGCTAACTTGTACTCCTCTTACTTCTTCAAGGCTCTTCTTCGAGTCCACACTTGACGCCTTACGATTCCGCAACGCCTAACTCACCAAAAAGCGGTCATAATTTGGTTTTGTGCATCGTTTTCTTCCCAAATCGGGTCTTCTTTTGACGGAACGGATCCCTTGATACCGTTGCCAAGTTCTCTGGACAGTTGAACGACTCACATTTAGCCGCTGAGACACGTAAGTTTGCGAACAACCTTCTTTAAGTAGGGCTATTTATTTATCGGCCCTTATCGCTTTATCACTCATATCAAAAAGTGGTATTTAATGTAAAAAGAAAGATTAAATTGTTTAATTTCAGAAAATATCCAAAAAGTTTTAAAATTTTAGTAATCAGTAAAAAAATCGTTTCAGCAATTCGCGCCATTAACGCAATTTTACAATAATCAATAATTTTCTTTTGTTATTTTCAAAATTTAAACTTGGAACGTAAAGAATCATGCTAAGATGCTTCAAGTTACATGCCAATACATCGTCAAATGAATAAAAACCTCTTCTTTGTTCTTCTTCATTGAAATTGAGAGAAAAATCTAAGGTGCCCGTTTTTTTGCAAAAGAGTTTACTATAGTTATAATATATTATTAATTCAAGCGACTATTAATTTTTTTTTTTATTTAATTTTTTTCACATTGTTATTACTTTTTCTTCTGCTTTTTTTAGGGTTCCGTAGCCAAATGGCAAAAACGGAACCCTTATAGATTCGTCATGTCTGTCGGTCTGTCTGTCTGTCTGTCTGTCTGTCCGTCCGTATGTCACACCCACTTTTTTCCGAAACTATAAGAACTATGCTATTGAAACTTGGTAAGTAGATGTATTCTGTGAACCGCATTAAGATTTTTACACAAAAATAGAAAAATAAAACAATAAATTTTGGGAGTTCCCCATACTTAGATCTGAAAGTCAAAAATTTTTTTTTTTGTTAAACCCATACGTGTGGGGTATCTATGGATAGGTCTTCAAAAATGATACTGAGGTTTCTAACATATTTTTTTTCTAAACTGAATAGTTTGCGCAAGAGACACTTCCAAAGTGGTAACATGTGTGTCCCCCCCTGTAACTTCTACAATAAGAGAATAATAAAACTAAAAAAATATATGATGTACATTATCATGTAAACTTCCACCGAAAATTGGTTTGAACGAGATCTAGTAAGTAGTTTTTTTAATACGTCTTAAATCGTAAACAGCAATTGACATTTCATTCAATCTGCTACGGAACCCTTCATGGGCGAGTCCGACTCGCACTTGGCCCGTTTTTTTTTAATATCATGATGTTAGCTGGCGGGTGGTGCAGAGATGCAAACGCCGTACTAGATTTTTGTGTAGTTCTCTTTTATTTATATTGTTTTTTATTTTATTTTTTCTCTATTTATATTTCATTTATATTTATGACAACTTTTTTCGATAATGAATCTTTTTTCTCTGCCAACGAATCTGCTGCCACTTCCGATTACGATAGTTTTTGTTCCGTTGTAGGCACCCTTTTTTTTTTTTTTTTTTTTTTTAGGATGGGAATCATCAAATGACTTCTCCCACTCTGGGCGGAGCGGGAGGGAGTGTCAGACTCTTACTGACTAAAACCCATCCATGTTCCTTCCTCGCCCTTTACGTTCCGGGGCCGCGGTATCTCTTTCGAACAGTCCCGCAACCCCGGCAGGCTTCGGCCCTTGCGGGCCCCTCTCTTCTGCTGACATCTCTTTGAGGCGCGCGTGGAACACGAACGCGCCGTCGACACGGCCTGTCGTCACTAGACGGACGGACGGCTAGCTAGCCCATAGCTAACCGTCCACAGGCCCGCATCTACGGTGGCCGGTAGCCACCACGTGGCCCCCGACGCCCGGTGCGTCTCCCGCGGCGGCCGGGAAGAGAGGCTCTCTCCCTCTCTTGTTCCGCCACCTCCTTCGCCAGCATGACTGCTTCGCAGAAGGAGGTGACGGCTTCCCATTCCGTCTCGCTCCGGACCATGGATTGAACCAGGGCCGGACGCGAGAGGTCGCCGCCGCCGATCGCCGCTACGAGGACACGGCGGTGCTCCGCCCACGCAGGGCAGACTTCCACCGTGTGCTCCACCGTGTCCTCCGGTCGATCCTCACAGTGGAAACACCCGGGCGTTTCCTCCCGCCCGATTCGGTGCAGGTACCTCCCGAAACATCCGTGTCCGGTGAGGACCTGCGTCAGGCGGAAGGTGAGGGCGCCGTGGCGCCTCTCAAGCCACTCCTCAAAGAGGGGACTTACCGCCACTATCGTGGCGTGCCCTGCACGGGGTTGCGACAGTCGCTCTCTCCATGTCGCCATGAGATCGCGCCGGAGGTCTGTCCGCTGAACGGCAATTTGCCGCGGCAGCGGAGTTTCCCCCCGGCGTAGTGCCTCCGCGCGCCATTCGTGTAGGCGCGCGAGGACTATCGCCTCCAGATCCCATGGCGGCAATCCGGCAAGCAGGCCCGCCGCCTCGCGGGCGATCGTGCGGTATCCACGGACCATTCTCACGGCCACCACTTTCTGGGGCGCGTTCAGATAGTGGGCGGCTCGCCGCCTCAAAGAACGCGCCCACACTGGGGCCCCGTAAAGGGCCATGGACCGCACGACCCGTTGTAGGCACCCTTGGTGATACTTTACGTGAAACTTTTAACCAAAACCTTGACCGGCTGTTAAACGTTTGTCACATCAATGCCCGGAGTATTCCGAGCCACTACAATGAGCTGTACGATACTTTTACAAACAACAACGTCCATGCCATCCTGATTTCCGAGACCTGGCTCAAACCTGAACTCCCATCCACCACTTACTCTCTCCCAGGATTCGTTTTTCTGCGGAATGATCGAATTGGTAAGAGAGGGGGTGGTGTAGCAGTATACCTTCGTGCTGATTTTCCCTTTAAAATTTTCGCTACTTCTTCCTCTAACAATTCAGCTGAGTTTCTTTTTCTTAAGGTTTGTGTTAAAGGAGCTAAAATTGTTATTGGAGTTGTGTATTGTCCCCCTTCCCTTGATTACTTCATCGAATTCGAATCGGTCTTAGAATCTTTGGGTTCGGAGTATGCACATCACATTATCATGGGGGATTTCAACACCAACCTCCTTGCCCATAACTCCTCTCGATCCTCTAAACTCCTACATTTGGTCGAGTCAGCTAGTTTGCACGTGTTGCCTCTCCAACCTACGCATCACAATACTGTCGGTGATGATACTTGGCTCGACCTAATCCTCATCTCCAATCCTTCCTTAGTCTCCTCACATGGTCAACATGTCGCTCCTGGTTTCTCCCATAATGACCTTATTTTCCTGTCTTATATCCTTGAACCTCCTAAACCCAAACCTACTTTCCAGTACAGGCGTGCCTTTGCGCTGATGAATGTTGATAAGCTTAGACAAGACGCGTCTAATATTGACTGGACACCCTTGGAGGAAGCCACTTCAGTTGACGACAAAGTTAATGTTTTTAATTCTGCCGTAGTCAAGATGTATGACACCCAAGCTCCTATCAGGAAAGTCAAGCTGAAGCGCCCGCCTGCGCCATAGATGAATAGGGGAGTTCAAATGGGAATGCGACGACGGGACCGCGCGTTTCTTAAGTTTAAGAAGGATATGTCGGAGGATAATAGGGCCCTCTTCAAAACTGCTCGCAATCGTTGTAATCAGATGATACGTAACGCTAAACGCCGCCACATTCTTGATAATATTACTTCTTCTTCTCCTGCTAATATTTGGAAGTTCCTTGGAACTCTAGGTATCGGCAGATAGCGGCATTCAGACCTTCCTAATACATTTGGTTTGGACGATCTTAATCGCTATTTCGCCACTGTTTCCACTCTTGATAGTCTAACCAAATTTTAATGTCAAACTATTGACTATCTTGCTAGTCTGACGCGACCCAATATTACCCCTTTTTCCTTCATCCCAGTCGACCCTGGAGAGATCAAGAAGATGATCCTCTCCATTAAATCCAAAGCCGTGGGCTGTGATAACATCAGTCGTCATATTATTATGATAGTGATGGCTCTTGAACAGCTCCTTCCTGCAATCTCCCATATCGTTAACTGTTCCCTTTACTCCGGTGACTACCCTTCGCTCTGGCGGAAAGCCCAAGTGCGACCACTGCCTAAAACTCCTAATCCCACCTTTCCCAGTCACTATTGTTAAAGAATATGTATATCTGGTGCATCGCTACAAGGCATCAATGCAATAAATAGAATTAATCCGAGAATTTCTTATGTCCAGTTTTATTTTTCTTTTCAACATGACATTATGTCAGAGTTGACATTACATGAAGGCAAAGGCACAACAACAAAAGGAGTTCATAATACAAGAATATAACCACTGAGTCTTCGCTCATTGTCTATTCTCAACATCCACCTCTCTTGAATGTAGAAATTCCGGCCAATATCTTCATAATCTTCAGTTCTTTGATTCTGGGCCCATATACAGATTTTGTAATGTCAGCGATCTGCTTCTCTGAATTGACATGTCGGATATCAATGTTTCCCTCTTGAATGCAGTCTCTGATAAAGAATGCCCTTAGTCTTATATGTTTCGTTCTCTGATGAAACTCTGGAGGGTTTTTCGCTATCTTGATGGCCGATTCGTTGTCCACGCACAGATATGCATGACAATCATCTCCTGTGATATCTTTCAAAATACGTTTCAGCCATGTTATTTCTCTAGCAGTCTCACTCGCTGCGTAGATCTCCGCCTCCGTATGGCAACAACGTACTGTCGTTTGCTATTCCAAGAGATGGCACCTCCGGCAAACATGCAAAGAATGCCTGAGGTCGATCTTCCAGTGTTTGCATCTCCACCGTGGTCAGCGTCACTATAGCACTTCAGGTCAGCAACACAATCTGGTGTGTACTTAATTCCATGATCAATAGTGCCTTTGATGTATCGCATGATCCGTTTTACAATCTGCACATCATCTTTGGTTGGACTGTTTAGATTGCGAGATACCACTGATACGGCATAGGCTATGTCTGGCCTCGTGCCGGTCATTAAATAGGCAAGTGCTTCAACGGCTTGGCGATATGGGAACGTGCTAACTTTGACCTTTTGGTCGTTATTCATCGCCTTCATATCTTCAGCTTTCAATACTGGAGTTGCCACTGGTTTGCATTCCTCCATCCCAAACCTCTCCAGTACTCGGTTCGCATACGCTTTTTAGTGAAGCAGTATTGAGCCATCTGACTGTCTCTCTATCTCCATGCCTAGAAAATAGGTGGCCGGTTTGGTTGTGAGTTTGAATCTCTTTTTCATTTCCTCTAGAAAAAGTGTCGTCTCCTTCTCACTTGTTGACGCTATTAGACCGTCGTCAACGTATAGGGCAAGGATTATCCTTTCTCCCCCTCGCTTTCTTGTAAGCAGGCAGGGATCCGATTTACTTTGGTTGAAGCCAATTTGAACTATATAGTCCGTTATGCACCTGTTCCAACAGGGCGCTTGGGCTCTTTTTCAGCTTGAATACCAGCTTTTTATCATTCGCATAACCTTCTGGGGGTTTCATGTATATTTCTTCATTTAGCGTGCCATACAGGAATGCCGTCGATACATCAAATTGTGCTAGACTTAGCTTCTCCTTTGCTGCAACACTCAGTACAGCTCTTATGGTGCTACTTCTCGCTACGGGACTGAATGTCTCGTGAAAGTCAATGACCTTCTTTTGTGAGTATCCCTTTATTACGAGTCGGGCTTTGTACTTTTCTATTGTCCCATCCGGAAATTCGTTTTTATTTTGAATATCCACTTGCAAGGGATTGCTTTTCTTCCTTTAGGTAACTCCACTAGCTCCCAAGTTTTGTTGTCTTTTAGTGAATTTATTTCACTATCTATGGCTTGTGGCCATTTTTCACGCTCTCAAGAATTCATTGCCTCCTTGTAGGTCTTAGGTTCAGCCATACTGATAGCCTCTACTGCCATCACATAATCTTTAAATCGATCTGGTGGTCTCAATTTAGATCTATCTCTCAATGTTCTCTGACCTTCTCTTTCAATCTCATTATTAGAGAGGTTCAAATTCAAATTATTGGCAGGCTCTTTAATAGGCTCTTCCTCTTCATTATCTGAATGAGCTGTTTCATAGTTTTGATCTGAGTTTGCATTCTAACTTTCATTTAGATTGTCATCTTCCTGATCATCAACATCATTGTATTCAACATCTCTTGATGATGAAGGTTCATTGTCATTCAAGTGTATGTCACTCTGATCTTGATGGCTTTCTGGATTATCTTCATATCTCTGATCATTAGCATTCCTGTCAATGCTTTCATCTCTGACATGTTGAATCCATGGAAAAGTCCACTCTTTAGAAGTAATCGGCTTTAGTGAAAAAATTTTGTCATCTTCTGCAGGTTTTTCTAGAAGTGGCCGCTCATCAAATGTCACGAGTTCATAATACAAGAATATAACCACTGAGTCTTCGCTCATTGTCAATAGACAATGAGCGAAGACTCATTAGTCTGTAGTTGTTGAGAATACTCAACAACTATCGTCCGATTTCCGTCCTTCCCTTTTTATTATCTACAGTGCTCGAGGCCTGTGTCCATAAACAGTTCTCTCACTTTATTCACCTTAACTCCCTCATTAGTCCTTTCCAATCCGGGTTCAGTTGGCCCGGCCACAGTACCGTTTCAGCTCTCCTTAAAGTGACTGACGATTTAAGGCGGGGAATGGAAAACACTAAAGTTTCCGTTTTAGTGCTGATAGATTTTTCTAATGCTTTCAATACCGTCAGTCACGAAGTCCTATTATCCGTCCTCTCCTATCTTATGGTCTCTCCCGAGGTTGTGCATTGGTTTTCTTCCTATCTTCGGGGGCATCAGCAGTCGGTTCTTGCGGGAGACTCTTCTTCCAACTGGTGTAATCTTGATGCTGGCGTCCCTCAAGGCGGTATCTTGTCTCCACTTTTGTTCTCTATTTTTATAGATCTTTGTGCCGGACGGGCGTGATCGCTAGACTCGGGGGTGTATGTGTGCCTGTTTGGTCCTATGCTTATATTCTTACTGTACACGCATACTCTTCGAACCTAGACGGCGCTGACGTCCTACACCTGTAGGTTGCAGATACCTCAGTCGTTTACTAACAGGGAAAGGGGTTACTGGGAATAAGAACACTGATAAACTTTCATAACTTTTCAGGAAGCGATTCGATATTTCTTCATGACTTTCGCGCACTACTTTTTACTGCTTGATTTAATCACTTTATAATATAATATTTGCCGTACTGATGACTACAAATTTAGTACAATCTGATTTTACTAACGTACTACGGAACTTGACTGTAACGAGAGCCGCGAATCGCTTCCTGTTTTTTAGGATATTTTATTATGTAATTTTACTTTAATATTTACATGTTTTCTGTATTATTACAATTCTGAACTTATATCTATTTATGTTTTAGTTGTTACATAGTTTGTACATAGTGTTATCTATATACTAACACGAAAATTAGGTAGTTCTTTATTGAAATTAAAGAAATATAACTAAATTAATACAGAATTTTCCAAAACTTGGTTGGTTGAAGGATCTTTCAGGATAATTTACACGAAAACCGGCGTTGGTACTGTAAGTATATAGTGCCATATACAAGGAGGTTGTATGGCCTATTGAGATCTACTATTTACTTTTTCATGTCTACGTTATCCAGCCTGTAATGATCCTTCAACTGTCGGTATGTTAGACCAAATTTACATGCTATGAACACAGATTAGTGCGTTAGACCGTCATATCCTCGACAAGTGGCTTTCCTGAAGGGCTAAGTTAATAATAAAAAACTATATCCAGGCCTAGATCGCAATCTAGGCTACCTGGATCTCATCAAATTACTAAATTAATTAAATACAATGCCACTTTCGAGCCGATATGAGTTTAACGCTTACTGTTCGGTTTATTTACTAAATCTAATCACTGACGCACTTGTTTATTCGTCACTGTTATTGCCCATATGTCACTGACTCTACACTATCGATTCAAAGAAACTATTTACACTTTATTAGGTGACGTTCGTCGCGATCTTATTACTACCGAGCTTCAGTGTGCGTATCATCTTTACGCACACGACGAGCTGAACGGAAGTAACGGCGAAGTTACGATTGAAGAGCTGGACCGGAATCTAGCTGTGATGAAAAACTGGTCGGATCGCTTCGGGGTAGCCGTTAACACAACCAAGAGCCAGGCTATCATAGTAGGGAGCCCCCATAGCTTGAGAAGGCTAGATGGTTTAACGCTGCTACCGGTTACCTTTGACGGCGCAGTGATTCCGTTTGTATGTTGACACTTGCCTTGGCTGGCGTAAGCAGGTCGCGATTGTGAGCAAGAGAGTCACCGGGACGTTGCGGTCGCTCTATCGTTTGAAAAACATTCTCCCATCCCACATAAAGGTAATGCTGGTACAGTCTCTAATCTTTCCTATACTAGACTATCATGGTGATGTGTGTTACTACGACCTGAATGCAGATCTCCTCAATAAACTGGACCGACTTCTAAATAACTGCATTCGATTCGTATTTAATCTCCGTAAGTATGATCATGTGTCAGCACATCGATTGCGCTTAAAATGGTTACCCATCAGGCAGTGCAGAGCGTTAAGGGCCTTGACAACTTTGTTTTCTCTTCTAGACAAACCCACTTCTCCTTCTTATCTGGCTTCTCACTTCCAGTATTTATGCTCTGCGCACAGCAAGGATCTTCGTTCTTCCAATAATCGCCTTCTACGATGTCCTACTCAACGCTCTGGTGTTCACAAATCTTCCTTTCCTGTACAGGCGGTTTTTCTTTGGAATGAGCTACCTTTGAATAATTATCAGGATGGCAACCAGTCGGCTCACATTTAAAATGAAAGCTCGCGAGCACTTACATAAGAAGTTGGCAGACTTATCCCACATTTAATTTGTTTGTTTTCTTCATCAACATTTTTTTTTCAATTGTTTTTGGTCTTTCCTCACTTTTTATAATTTATTGTATGTGTATATATGTATATGTATTTATTGTTATATTTTATTCTTCATAATTTTCTTTACTCTTACACCTACAGTTTCATCTCTGCATCACCCTAAGGTAGACTGGTAGAAAATGCCCAAGGCATTAAGTCCGCCTTTGTACATTAAGTGCATAAATTTAAATAAATAAAAATTAAGAATACCTTCACATCAAAGCACATTATGCCAAAAAAATAGTTTAATCACAGCAATAAAAATCTTTAATAACATACCCAAAGAATTAAGAGAACTCCCCTTAAAATACTTTAAATCCAAATTACATAAATGGCTTATAAATAATTGTTTTTATAGTGTAAAAGAATTTCTTGATAAAAATAACCGATAAATATGGCTACTGAGTACGGTCGAACAAGCTATTTGGTTTACAGTTTAACCCACAAGTTACATTGTAAAATGTAAACCAAATAGCTTGTTCGACCGTGCTATAAAGTGGATATGATTTAAGTTTATTTTTATTTTTTTCTTAACTATAAGCATTTTTGTAATTGTTATTTTGATACACAAATCCTAAATTGTTAAATTCTTATATTTGTATGCCTTTATATGGCGAAACATGTAAGTTCACAACTCTATTTTATAAGACCTTAAATGTACCATGTTTTTCCACAAATAAAAATTATTCTATTCTATTTATGTATCTATTCTTAAATTATTGGTAGTAACTTAGTTTGAATTGATCAATCACTTTTATTTTCAAGAATCGAAGGCCCGTAGATCATACAATACACAAAATAATCATATAAGCACAATAGTAAGCTAATACAATATATCGAACACATTTACAACAATCTATTAACCACTTTTGGTTGGCCACGTATTGCACTGAGCCGAAGTAGTCCTGCGAAAACACCAATACACGACAGCCTGGCCTGCGTCCAAAATTCCGTCATAAGAGTCCCGAGATATTGTCTTGCTCCTTATATACTCCTCGACCTCCTCTGGCGTCGTGGTGTGATGTAGACGAGGGACACGCAGCTGCGTCGATGGAATGCGGGACGCAACGCAGTAACATATTCAGACCAGTCAATGCGGCACCGCAAGCTGATTGTGAGTAGGCTTCTTCTTCTCCACACAAAAGAAGCTTTCTTCATCAGTCTATCTTCGGCTTGTTACCGGTGGCAACGA
The DNA here is from genome assembly GCA_950022955.1 of Xestia ashworthii. Lineage (NCBI taxonomy): Eukaryota > Metazoa > Arthropoda > Insecta > Lepidoptera > Noctuidae > Xestia > Xestia ashworthii. Next base: position 9,524,039 of record OX465570.1, on the reverse strand, counting down.
GCTCCGAACTTGCTTGGAGGGCCCTTGAGCACCTCTGTAGCTGTACTGTTATGTGTGTTGGTTGCTGCTGATGTTTTGTAATAAGTTGTTCTCACTCATAAAATTGAGGAACTAGCCTCTATTTGCACACGTGAGTTGCTGCTAGAGCGGTTGAGTACATTTCACAATTTATTACTTAAAGTTTCAGCGTCGTATTAATATATAAATGCGTTTTTTTTAATATTTCGAGGTTAATAAAAAACTAACATTTCTTTTGACAATTGATATCACAGAGTTTAAAATCACTACTTTTAACACAATCTAGAAAGATAGGCAAAGGTATTAGTAGGACAGCCTCAATTCGGTCAAAAAAGGCAAAAATAGTTTAATTCTATGTATAAAGACATAATAAAAAGTATATTGTTAAATATGAGGCAATTTTTTAGCAAAAAAAATAATGTTTTTTGTTTAAAACTTGAAAACCTCAAAGTAATTAAACCGGTAATCAACCGATAAAAATGCGCAACACTGTCGCCATGGATCATTCGTTCACGAATATTGTCTATGATTCCGTTCGAAAGTTATGAACCCGTAATCAATCGGGAGTAGGGTTTACTCCATCGCGACGGACTGCTAACGGACGGGCCCGTTCGTCCGTTGACGGACTTAGAGAGTAGACCTCCTGTATCCGTGTGTAGGGATAACATTCATGTTATTCCTTTTCAATTCCTGTCTTAAAGATTTCAAAATTGCTCATTTCCGAAGGCGTACCCAACCCCTACTTTCAAAAAAGCTGAAAAAAAAGTGACGACCACACCCGAGCAAGATTCAATCCTGTGTTTTCCAGCTTCGTAAACGTCAATGAAGTTAGGCTCTCAACTATCGTGGCAAAATGTTGACATAGAGCATTGTTCCCAATCTCGCTACCTGCGTATCACCCTAGACATCTGTCTAGGGTCCTACCTTTCTGTTTTGTTAGGGATCTCCCTAACAAAACAGAAAGTTAGGACTAGAAATAATATTCTTCGTCGCCTGACATCAACCAGCTGGGTTCTTCGCACTACGAGCCTACGTCTTTCCTTTTCTGCTGGGGAATTCGCATGCCCAGTGTGGCATCAATCCGTCCACGATAAAGAGGTTGACATAGGGGTTAACGATACCTGTCGCATCGTCACGGGGTGCTTAAGGCCTACGCTCTTTGCAATGTAGTACCCGCTGTCAGGTATTGCTCCCCATCATCATCCATCGTAAAGGGAAAACCACAACGCGACCATTGCCACCCCCTGTGCGGACCTTCAAACTTAGGGGCCGTAAAAGATTTTTAACATTATACGACCTCCAAATAAGACATTGCGTCAGACGAGAGATGCGAATTATAAAGAAACGAACACCCCATCCCTCCACATAATTATCATTAACCCGGAAGAACACCTGCCCCCCGAACACGAACTGCAGTGGCCAATTTGGAAGTCCCTTAACCGACTGCAAGCTCAGGTCGGCCGCAGTAGAAATAATCAGGCCAAATGAGGTATCCTCGCTCCATTGCCAACAGATTGCCAGTTGCAGGATGTGCTCCACCTCCTGTCCCGTCCATCCTGCGCAACCACTTGTACCTATCATGATTGAATCAAAGAAAAAGTTAGAGGTATGCAGGTGGCTACATACTGGTCTAACACAATTTTGATTCATCATGAAGAAGATTTGCATTCTGCCACAAAGATAAAAAACGAACTGGTTCCTTTATTTTGCCTTAAGTAATTTTGTCTCAGAATTTAGAGGCGCTATCGCATGGTATCCTTGTAAGGTAAATTGAGCATTAGAGCATTAGAGCATTTTTCACTATTCTTCATAGTACCGGATTTGGTCATCCTTGCCATTTAAAAAAATCACCCTATATAAATATATCATGTAATAGTCCGGGAAATACCGTTGCAAATAAACAAGTCATAGTAAGCCGGCTGTCATTGTCATAGAAGGTTGATTAAGATCAACCTACTCGTATTTTGCCAATAAGCAAACCAATCATCAGCTGCTCAAGTAGCGGTGGGTGTAAGATTGGGAGGTAACAAAAATAAAAAAAATAATCATTCCCTCAATGTCGATTTGTGAAACAAATGATATCTGTTTTAAAATGTTTACGCTTGACCTCGAGGTTGGTCACGTACACTTAAAACAAAAAGTGGAACGCTTTTTATTAACATTTTTTTACATAAATTATAACTTGTTCTTAGGGTATGCGCGCACTACGAAAATAATTCGTTGCGAAGAAAATTCGTCAATCTGTGAACAATAGAAATGTACTACAATCCGCGCACTGCGAAAATAAATCGTATGTGATTTATTTTCGCACGTACGTATATTTTGTACCCTATGAAGCGGTACTGGCTTCGCGCATTGCGGAAAAAATCGCAAGCGCAGCGGTCAGTCGACTTGTGATCTTTGACCATGTCAGACAGATAATAAATCGTAGTGCGCATAGGAATTATTGTCGTTTGCGGCTTTATTCCGCAGTTTAAAAGTCGCAACGATTTATTTTCGTAGTGCGCACATACCCTTACAAAGGAACTAAAAGGCCAATCTGATGACATGACTATAATCGCCTTTATGGCTACCAAAAATACCCAGCAGGCTAGCATACATACAAGGTTTTGCTGTACTGTAGAAAGTAAAGAAGTGTAGTTAATGCTATCGAGCAAAGAATAAAAACGTAGACAATGTTGTTGTTGTTGGTACCATGGACATTTGTATAAATTAGGTAAATTAAAGGAAAATGAACAAAAGAGTAAGAAACTTGGTCCAAATGTTCATCGCTGACGAGACCGATATGATAAAATAATGGTTCCCTATCCATTTGCATAAAATTTTAAGACCTAATATAACTTAGCATAATTTTGTTTGGCAGAATTATATTTTCGCATAATATAATTACGCATAACAGCTTACGCATAATTTTTTAAGCATAATTTCTCTAGCCATAATAATGATTAAGCATAATATTCTAAAGCATAAATTTATTAAGCATAATGTTTTAAAGCATAACTTCTAAAATCATACGTCGTACGCTATTGCTACAGACAAAACGTTGTTATTTTTGCTCCTCACATTTTAAATGAATAAAGTGGTAAAAAGTTGAAATTTTATCAATAATATTCAGTTTTCTTAAAGCCAGTGAAGTGTCCGATCGAACTGTGAAATTTTTATGGTGATCCGCTCGGGTGGAGCAAAGTTATCACATCAATAATCTATCGATAAAAAATCTTAAATTTGAAAAGTGTATTAACGAACTTTGTCCTGACCTACGACAACCCGCCAGGCACTCGATACCTCCCGCGCTAACCACCGCTGTCCCCGTTGTCGCCTGCGCATACTTCGTCGTCCCGCGTATAGAGATCACAACTTTCGACACTACAAGTAAAGTAACTTTGGCGGCACGGTTTAAGAAGCTACACCTAATCACCGCCGTGGTCGCTGGTTCGAGCCTCAACAAATACATAAACTTTTTTTAACTTGTTTAAAATTGTCTAGTACCTATTGGTCAGATAAAACCCGCTAAAAATGGATCTTGATAGCAAACTCTCTCATTCTGATTCTGATTTATGTAAGGTGCTTGAATCTAATGGCGAAAAAAATATAGCTGTGCGCGGCAAGCGTAAACAACCAGAGAGCGAATTTACGGAGGCGCTTAATAAACTGTCGCTAGACTTCAAAAACACTCTGACAGAGTGGCGCAAGGAGCTCGATGCACGAATGAGTACTATTTCTGATAACGTTCTGAATATTAAAGGTGACATTGCTGCTATTACTATGGTGACATCGGAAATTAGAAATGAAATTTCGACTATTCGGTCGGAGCAGTCTCGGCTTACGAATAAACTAACGGAACTTGATGGAAAGTACAATTGCTTGTCAAATGACTTGGCTGATGTACGGACCAACATTCAATTGTTGTCTGATGAACAGACCGATTTAAGAACGCGCATTGAAAGGAAGGAGCATGACACAAAGAGCTTAATCGATGAACTCATGTTAAAAATGGACTACTTAGACCAAAATGCTAGGCAATGCAACTTGGAGCTGTGTAATGTGCCCGAAAGACGCCATGAGAATCTGCTGTCGATAATGGAAAAATTAGGCTCTAAAATCAATTTCAATATAAACATCAAGGATATCATCGCGATACATCGGGTTCCTCATGCACACCAGGATAGTAACAAACCCAAAAACATTGTCGTGAAATTGCCCTCACGTATATTGCGAGACAATTTTCTCAGCGCCTATCGTCTATGTAAGGGCCTGACGTCCGACCAACTGGATATCTCAGGAGCTCCATTTCGCATATATGTGCATGAACATATCACGTTAAAAAGAAAACAATTATTTCGTGAATGTAAGAATGTCGCTGCATTACATAATTTTAAATTTGTGTGGGTTAAGCATGGCACTATACTTGTCCGTGAAAAGGAACAATCGAAGTCATTTGCCATTCGGTCACACCAAGATCTCAGTAAAATTAAACCAGGGGCTGCTGCCACTAGGGACGACCCTATCACTAGAGATGAGTAATGAACTTTATAATGTAGTGTTTATTTGCTTTTCAATTATGTGCTTTTTAGTTGTATCCATCTTGAATGATGATAACATGGATATTTCTTGTTTGCCTAATGTATACGTTTTCATATATGTTGTAGTTTTACGGTATACTGTTTTCAAGCTTTCCGAAACTTACATTTGCTTTTTCAATTTTATACTATTTGTGCATCATCTACACTTGCTATTATATGTAAAAGGGAATTTTAATAATTTTACTTTATTCTTATTGCAAATTTTAATGATATTTGACCTCAGTTTGTGCATCTTGAAAGTGTCTATTTATCATTATCAGACAAGAGACGCTTATGTGCTTGCTCGAACTTATTCGATATTACTGCTCCGATTATACACCTGTGATTATGGCTGATAAGTTAATGATATACTATCAAAATTGTAGGGGGCTTCGCACCAAACTGCATGTTCTATTTATGAATATTTTATCCAATTGCTACGACATCATAATACTCACGGAGACTTGGTTAACCCCTGAAATACTCGACTCAGAGTTTATTGATCAACGGTATTCTGTATATAGATGTGATCGGGATCGCAAGGCTACTCAAAAGAAGGATGGTGGTGGTACCCTAATAGCGATACTGAAGGGACTGGGTTCTGTCTCAATTGAGTCCCCTATCTTACTAAACCAGTACGTTGAGCATGTCATTTTGCGTATCCCGAGCGCAACGAGAGGAAAGTACGATGTCATATGCTCAGCATACATTCCATCAAAAACCCCCGAGAGTGTTTATGTTGCATATTTGGAGCTTTTGCAAGCGGTTGTTGAGAGTGGAAGTGTTCAAAATTTCTATCTGTTTGGTGATTACAATCTCCCCGACATTAATTGGTTAGCTGCTAGCAGTTCATGTTCTACCATCGATTTAAATAACATCAACTCTCCAATTTGTAGACAAATAAGTATCTTTATGTCCATATTGAATGCCTATCAGTATAATAATATAAAAAATTCGACTGGAAAGATTTTGGATCTGGTGATCAGTAATAATGAGTGTTCTGTTGTAACACCCACTGATACACTATTAACCTCAGACCCTTATCACCCACCCCTATGTATATTGGCTTCTTTCAATTTAGGTAATCGAGCCATGATACGTAAATCCATATAGAGGTACAATTACTATAAGGCGAATTACGAAGAAATCAATGGTGATTTGGCCGAAGTTAACTGGGACGAATTACTACAAGGGCAGTCTGCAGAAGATGCGGTAAATACATTTTATGAAATAATTTTCAGAGTTATTAAGGCTCACGTTCCCTTAACATCGGTCAAGTCGTCTAAATATCCGGTCTGGTTTTCACCATCATTGATACATATATTTAAAAATAAAGCTAAGGCGTGGTGTAAATGGAAGGTGTATCAAAATTTATCAGATTACGAACAATTTTCACTGTATAGGTCGAGATTTCATACTGAATCTAAAACATGTTATAGTTTATACATGAAGTCAGTTGAGGATAGCATAAAAGTTAACACTAAATATTTCTGGACTTTTATATCTAACCGTAAATCCACAGCTTCCATTCCTTCAACTATGCATTACGAGGGACAATCTTCCAACAATCCAGACGAAATCTGTAATCTCTTTTTGAACTTCTTCAATTCTGTTTATGAGCCTTCCACTCTCAACGATGTGCAGCAGCAGACATCCGATGATGCTAAGAATAGTCGTCTCATTAGCAACATTGTGATCAGTGTTGAACTAGTACATAGTGCATTGAAATCCTTGGATTGTTCTAAAGGCCCAGGACCCGATGGTATACCACCACTTTTTCTTAAAAATACCGCTGACACTTTAAGTCTCCCACTATATATTATTTATAATAAATGTTTGAGCCAAGGAATTTTCCCAGAAGTTTGGAAACGAGCTAATGTCACCCCTGTCCATAAATCTGGTCCAAAACATGAAGTTGAGAACTACCGTCCTATTTCCATTTTGCCAATCTTGTCAAAGGTTTTCGAGAGACTTGTCCACAATCAGCTGTATCCGATTATGCATGATCAGATCATTAAGCAACAGCATGGGTTCGTCAAGAAAAGATCTACAACTACTAACTTAATTGAATACACCGATTATTTATTTAATAATTTAGACAGACGTGTACAGGTAGACTCTATTTATACTGATTTCCGTAAAGCCTTTGACAAGGTATATCATAAATTACTTTTATACAAATTAGCATTTAACGGCATTCGTGGGGATTTGTTTCGTTGGTTCACTTCCTATGTTACAAATAGAACGCAAAAAGTGGTAGTTAATGGTTTCCATTCCAAATCCATAACTGTTTCATCAGGGGTGCCTCAAGGTTCGATTCTGGGTCCTTTGTTATTTATTATATTTATTAATGATATTGACATGTGCTTTCTTAACTCTAATTTCTTGCTTTACGCGGATGACCTTAAAGTCTTTAGACCCATCAAAACAATGCTTGACTGTCAACTGCTTCAACAAGACCTCAATCGTCTTGCAGATTATTGCACTAAAAACAAACTCCAACTTAGTATTTCTAAATGTTGTTGTATTAGTTTTACTAAAAATAAAAATGTATTTAAATATCCCTATGCAATACACAATGTAACTCTGGCAAGGGAGACTTGTATCCGCGACCTAGGAATATTACTTGACAACAAACTGCACTTGGATGCACATGTTAATAAAATTGTTAATAATGCATATCGCATGTACGGCTTTGTGATGAGATCGGCCACAGAATTTAAGCACCCTAGTACATATTTATATCTGTATCGATCATTAGTTAGGTCTCAATTAGAATATGCAGTACCTGTGTGGAACCCCTACTACAATAAATACATCGAGTGTATAGAAAGCATTCAACGTAAATTTTTAAAGTCTATGCTGCTTTAAGAGTTGCTATCTCCCTTATAGTGAGTTACTTAAAAAATTTAATCTGCTTTCTTTGAGTTCAAGGCGTACATTTCTTGAAACTACATTTTTATATGACTTATGCAATAACTCGTATGATTGTTTAGACATTAGTAACAAGTTGTGTTATATAGTTCCCAGAACATGCCGGGGACGCGAGGTGCGCGCACGACCTGTATTTGCTACTACTACCAGTCGTACAAACGCCGGCTTGCGTGCTCCTCTTCGTCGCCTTACGAGCAATTTTAATAAGAATTTCTGCAGTTTGGATCTGTTTGCTTTACCGCAAGGAAAGTTTAGACTCATGTTACTTAACATATTGAAAAATTAGTATTACATTGTTGTTGTTCCACCTTTGCGGCACTATTGGCTTTAGGTTATGTATTGTTGATACTTTACTACTATCACTGTTCTTATTTTTATTGTTTACAACGCTAATCTTAAAATTTAACAAATTGTCTCATTGTGTATCTGTGGAGAACGTGGTTGATTTCACATTTGTATCATTTTTGTACCTTATCTTTTTTTAATTCTTAATGTGTAATTGTTTGTTTTCCCAAATAAATAAAATAAAATAAAATAAAAATAAAATAAAATAAAATAAAGTATATTATCCTAAAGCATAAATTTGTTTGTCGTTGTTGTATTTTGTGGGTTTTTTTCGCTGTAGGAAGCATGAAGCAAACAAGCATACAGCATGCAAGCAAGCATACAACATGTAAGCAAGCATGCAGCAAACAAGCCAGCATGCAAGCAAGCATGCAGCATGCAAGCAGCATGCAAGCAAGCATGCAGCATGCAAGCAAGCATGCAGCATGCAAGCAAGCATGCAGCATGCAAGCAAGCATGCAAGCAGCATGCAAGCAGCATGCAAGCAAGCATGCAGCATGCAGCATTCAAGCGAGCATGCAACATGCAGCAGACAGGGTTTCTGTCACGGCTCCGGCGCTGCGGGCCTCCAGCGGCCCCACGCGTCCTAATCGTCGCAGACGGCTTTCGCTCACCACCGCAGCTTCGGCTTGTTGGCCGGCTTCGCCGGCCAGCCTCAGCCGCGGCGGCTCGCTCGCAGCCGCCTGCTCCTCAGCCCGCGGGCCGCCTCACCCCTACGCGCCTACGCGATTTTAAATTACACTCTAGGGGTAGGACAAACAAGACTACGTGGAGTCGGTTTTGCAGCAATTCGGTTCTGTCACTAAATTTTGTTGCACAGCATATTAAATTTTTAACCAACAATATTATTTAATTGTTACAGAAACTATAGCAAATTGGTTTGATCAGAATTAACTGATTGACATTTTTTTTATACAAAAACTGTGAAAACATCTAATATATTCTTCAGATAAAAGTTATCTCGCGATTGAAAAATCGTTTAAGTTACATAATGTTAAATATTATAAATATGTTAATGTTAAATAAATCATTTGCATGAAAATTGTTTTTGTTATTTATATTACTTGTATGCCTAAATATTTTTATGCTAATAGTCATTAGGCCTACTAACGTTATGCGAATCAAATTTATGCCTAAACAAATTAGTATTTAAGATGATTATGCCAATATTAAATGTATGCCTAAAAAAATTATGCCGAAGTATTATTATGCCAAAACAAATTGTGCCAAAATCGTTATGCCGAAGTATATTAGGACAAAGAACATTATGCGAAAAGAAGGGATCCCTAAAATAATCAACGAAATACTGAGAATTGTAACCACACCGAAACCAAAAATAAAGAGGCAGTAAAATGTTATGACTGAATGAAAAGTCATGCTTATTGATCTTTTTATGCGAACAATATCAGTAATATCATTCTGTCCATCGCCCATTTTTAACTATTCTACGCATGTTATTGTCATGCCGCTTGGTAACCCGCGTTACGTCCTTTTCAGAAAAACGGTAGCCAAAGTCGCAAGGTAAGGCAAAAAAATAATAATTCATATATTGTCATAACTTCTTTCTGACAGCTTATTTTTTTATCATTCTGAAAGTTATTCTCTATTTAAGTGAAAAAAAGTCTCATTATTGGTCGATATTTGGACCATTTCCATTCGTTCTCCTTTGTGTAATCTCTCAGTTACCATTAAATTGATAGCAACCAATATGCAATATAACGTTAGACTTGATTTAGTTTATTCTATCGGTCACGATTCATAACCAAATCCAATACTATTTGTTTTATTACTTCTTTGACTATACTGCGTAATTACCAAAGGAAAACAAGTCGTGGTGAGTAGTCGGAAAATAGTATGAAAAGAACAAGGGAAGCTGTGTAAAAATGACATCAAGGGTGTGAGAAACCTCTTAACGAAACCAAAAGGCACTTGTTCTCCCCGTCATTGCAATAAGTTTTTGTTCTACACCTCCACCTTCTGGGAACCTCTTAGTTACGGAGATATTGCATTGCAAGTTCTTTTTTTTACATACAGGTTTTTAATGTAAGATGTTTACTTTAAATACCTCCATGACTCCCGTTCTATTTAATTCATCCATAAGCACAATGTTTTGAGTTAATTACACTGAGTTCTAATATAAAACAACATTTTTCACCCCAAAAAAAAGTCGTTGCCAAGCAATATTTTTTTCGTAAAGTTACTTAGTTTGATGTACAAAATGTTTGGTTGATGGCCTTGTGATGAGTCTGTTTACACCCTGTATGGATAACAACCAAAATGCAGTATGACGTTAGACTTGTTTTCGTTCATACCATCGGCCACGATTCATCACAAAATTACATATTTTTTGTTTTATTACTTCTTTGACTATGCTGCGTAATTGCCAAAGGAAAACAAGTCGTGGTGGGTAGTCGGGAAATTGTATGTTAACAGCAAGGGATGCAGTAAAAAAGGCATGCCATATAAATCGGCAAGTAAACTGGTTGCAATGTCCGTCATGTTGTTGAACTGAAGGCAATCGAAATAAAAAATGTCTATGGTCCAGTCGACAGGTAAAAATTAAGGGCCTTAGCTAGACAGAATTTCGAAGTTAACAAAATTTTGGGATATTGTTCCGGGGTGATGTGGGTTGTGGGATCTGAGCTTTTTACCTCGAGGAGCCTGTGCTAACTTGGTGGGGAGTAAAAAAGCTTCGAAATTTTTGGTCTGTTTTCGTTGTTTCACTTTTATATCTTTTAAACTTTGCATTTTCCAGGAAAATATATGTTTAATATATATGAGAGAATAGAGACTTCGCGGAACACACACATACACATTACACTTTATTCTGTATATATATTAGTTTATTGTCCCTCTTTGACGTTTTGGGATGGGTCTCTGCTGTCAATGTCATCTCAAAAGCCGTGTATCCAAGACACGGAAGCGGAAATATGTCATGCGCCTGCGATGATTGGGCGATACTACTGCCACTGAGAGATGTGGGAAAATCGAGAACGAAGAAGCAATTCAAAATCGGAACAAGCATGGCGGGTAGCTTGCTACAAAATTATTCAAGAAACAAATAACGCGGAAGCTTTGAAAACCCTTTGTGCAGTGCTAATACCAGCTAGGAGTTGTGGCAGTCTGGGGTGAGTTTAGGTTATTAAGCTGTTTGTTTATTTTATCTATTTTCTGTACACCACACACCCTAGCAAGTGGAACCGGCGAACAGAGTCACAGAAAGCTTCGGAGCCAGCGGTACGTTATGTTATTGGTCTCCTAGATCAAACAATATAGAAGGACAAAATTGTAAGGTATTAAATTTCTTATGTATCTCGGTAAGTGTTGGAAGGAAAATTTATCTTGATTGATGAAAATAATAGGAAATTTAATGCCCTACTTTGTCCTTCAATGCTTTTCTGGAAAATGCATAGTTTGGAAGATATAAGTGAAAATTTGAAAGCAGTCCGAAAATTTCGAAGTTTTTTGCTCCCCACCAAGTTAGCACAGGCTATTCGAGGTTGAGCACCACCTCGGAACAATATCTCTAAATTTCGTTAACTTCAGAATTGTGTCCAGGTAAAATGTACGGTCGAACAAGTTAGTTGGTTTACACTTTATAATGTAATTTGTTCGTTAAACTGTAAACCAAATAGCTTGTTCGACCGTACCTACCGACTGGACTACTAAGGATTACAATAACTTCGTAGGTATAAGATTACATAAATGAAGACATTATTTACACTAACAAATTGTTAGTTCTTGATAAAACGGGGTCATATCTTAAGGATCATCTTGCCTACCCTGGGGATCGTCATGAAGACCGGGGTATAGATGATCCTTAATAGAGTGGCCCTGATTGATGGCAACAGACGCGACCCCTTCGAACTGAATCACTACATCCACATTTCGGCAAATATTATTGCAGAAACGTGGTTGTAAGTACGTACTAGGCGGAGACATCGTGGCGTTATGTTAATCTGGCATATTTAATCATAATGTCTCTTCTTTGTCGTGTCGACACTTCCTTTAGAGTTTAACAAGCTTCTTACTTTTGCCCATGACGGTTTGTATTCGAAAAATCTTTACAACCATTTTTTTTTCGGATGGTAAATCATCAAATTACTTCTCCCACTTTGGGCGGAGCGGGAGGGAGTGTCATACTCGTACTGACTAAAATCCATCCATGTTCCTTCCTCACCCTTTATATTCCGGGGCCACGGTATCTCTTTCGAACAGTCCCGCAGCCCCGGAATGTTTACCACTTAAGCCTACATTGCGGAAAAAAAAAAGAAATGAGTATTTGTGGTGGTTGGGAAAAAGGCTAAGCAAATGATGATTCGATGAGCTTTAAAATTAAATAAATAAATAAATATCGCTGGACATTAAACACACAGCGCCACCTAGTGCCACACTAAGCAAAGCTTGTGTCGTGGACACTAGATAGTTGATATACTACATTGGATTTACAAACCGACGGGTAATTCCCATTAACCCAGAAGTTTAAGTGGCCAAGAAGAAAGATATCACGATTCTAAAAATGTAAATTACCACAGAAAAACCATATAATAATAATAAATGGGTCGCTGCCAGAGTTCCTGACAACAGGTATAACCCACCTGCTCCATAAATCGGGTAGTACTACGGAACCCAAAAATTATAGACCGATCACGTGTCTCCCGACAGTCTATAAAGTTCTTACATCCATTTTGAGAACTAAAATTAGCAAACATATAGATGACAATTCTATAATGTCTGCTTCCCAAAATGGATGTAGGAATGGGTCCCGTGGTACTAAGGAGCTACTCCTCATTGATATGGCCATTAGTCAACAGGTTCGTCGTTCCCGAAAGGATTTGTCGACATGTTGGATAGACTATAAGAAAGCCTATGACTCGGTGCCACATACATGGCTCATGAAGGTGCTGGAGTTGTATAAAGTTGATGCAACTCTGCGCACTTTCCTGATGTCGTGAATGGGGCAATGGAGGACAGTCCTTCGCTATCCAGGATGTCGGCAAATTCAGAGGAATAGCGAGCCGATAAGGATAGAGCGTGGTATATTTCATTGCGATAGTTTGAGTCCACTTTGGTTCTGCTTAGCCTTGAATCCTCTGAGCACGCTGCTAGAGGATTCAGGTCTAGGCTATCGGTTGCGGACAGATGGTCGGGTTATATCTCACCTCCTTTACATGGATGACTTGAAACTCTTTGCCCCCAACGATTTGCAACTAATGGAGCTACTGGAGGTAACTGAAACCTTCAGTAGCGCCATCAGGATGGAATTTGGTGTGGACAAATGTGCGGTCATGCATGTAAAGCGAGGGGAGATTGTGGAATCTGTGGGAACCCAGCTCTCAGATTCCATAAATCTTAGATCCCTCTCAGCAACCGAAACTTATAAGTATTTGGGTATGTCGGAAGCGTTGGGCATCAATGTTGCTGACATGAAGCAATCGTTGAAGGAGCGCTTCTTTGGCCGCCTGAAAAAAGTATTTAATAGTCTTTTATCGGGCGGAAATAAGGTGCGTGCCTTCAACGGTTGGGTCATGCCGGTTTTGATGTACTCTTTCGGCATACTCAAATGGACTCAAACAGAACTAGACGCCCTGGATACGAAGGTCCGTAAATTGTTGACGGCATATCGAATGCATCACCCGCGTTCTTCGGTAATGAGACTGTATATCCCGCGGAAGTGTGGGGGTCGAGGCTTTTTAAAAGCTAAGACTCTCCACAATCGTGAGATATGCAGTCTCAGGGAATATTTCCTAGCAGCCGACGTGGGGATGCATCGAGATGTGGTCGCGATGGACAAGGGCCTCACCCCGCTCTCCTTGGCTAAAGAGAAATGGCGCAAACCTGTAGTACTTACTACTGATGACCGCAGGAAAGAATGGCAGAGCAAGGAGCTTCACGGGCGCTTTTACCGGGCTCTTCATGGGCCCGATGTAGATTTTCTAGCGTCCGTGTCCTGGCTACGATCCGGGGACCTCTTCGGAGAAACCGAAGGTTTTGTCTGTGCAATTATGGATGAAGTTATGATGACGAATAACTACCGGAGATTTATTGTGAAGGACGGTACGGTTGACATATGTCGGGCATGCCACCGTCCAGGCGAATCAATCCGTCACATTATCTCCGGGTGTTCTCGCCTAGCTAACGGAGAATACTTGCACAGACACAACCTTGTAGCCAGGATTATCCATCAGCAACTTGCTCTAAAATACAATCTTGTGGAAGCGGAAGTGCCCTACTATAGGTATGTGCCCGACCCAGTTCTCGATAATGGCAGTATCGCACTGTACTGGGATCAATCCATCATCACTGACAGGACTGTTATAGCCAATAGGCCTGATATAGTGGTGATGGATCGATCAGAGCGGCGCGCAATGATTGTTGAAATAACGGTCCCGCATGATGAGAATCTCGTGAAAGCCGAGAAAGATAAACAAATCAAGTATCTTGACTTGGCTCGCGAGGTTGTCGACATGTGGGAAGTGGACTCGGCGATCATTGTGCCGATAGTCGTGTCGGCTCATGGCTTAATTGCCAAGAGCCTCGACCAATACCTGAGGAGGCTCTCGTTAGGCAGCTGGATCAAGGGCTTGATTCAGAAAGCAGTACTCCTGGACACGGCTCGTATTGTTAGGAGGTTCCTCTCTCTGGAGCCCTGACCGCCGGTAGCTTGGACCCTGTTCCCGATACCGGTGGGCTACAATTTTTTATATTTTTAAATGTTTTTTATATGTCGGGTTTGGCATGATTTATTTCGTTAGGCTCGAGCATTATGTGGGCAGAAGACGGGTTTCGTGCTATGAAAACTCACTAAATGCGATACTTTGTTTATTGTCAGGTGCTCGGTTCGGGTTGGTTGTTTCCATGGAGAAGAACCGGCAAGAAACTCCATGGTTACTCTTTTCAGACATATCTACACTGAGTAAACTAACGAATTACTTGACATTACACTTTCACACTATACGAGTAACACTGGGCACAATGAATCGGATACAGTTTCAAGACGTCTGAACTCCGCTGCGATCCGACCCAGAATGTCGTCCTCGCGTGATCTGACTCTGTAGAAGCACGCCATGGCGGGGGTAGACTTATTTCTAGGTCGCGTGATGTCACCACTGGCGCGCTTTGATTCATTCCCGTGTCCATACCAATGACCGGATCCGACATATATATTTTTTATATTAATATTTAAAAATGTAAAGAGTTTGTTTAAAATTGAATAAAGGACATAATAATAAATATTAATATGTTAAAAATTTGAATAAAGGAAATAATAATAACAAATAAAGTATCTTGACTTGTCTCGCGAGGGTGTCGACATGTGGGAAGTGGACTCAGCGATCATTGTGCCGATAGTCGTGTCAGCCCATGGCTTAATTGCCAAGAGCCTCGACCAACACCTGACGAGGCTCTCGTTAGGCAGCTGGATCAAGGGCTTGATTCAGAAAGCGGTACTCCTGCACACGGCCCGTATTGTTAGGAAGTTCTTCTCTCTGGAGCCCTGACCGCCGGTAGCTTGGACCCTGTTCCCGATACCGGTGGGCTACAATTTTTTATATTTTAAAAAATTTAGAAAACTTGTGTTAAAATTGAATATAGGAATAATAATAACTTTATTTTCTCACATATACATTACTAGCTTCTGCCCGCGACTTCGTACGCGGATCCTGTTGCTTATGCCAGCGACAACGGGGTCGTCGAAGATCTGAAACGTCTGATGTCGAATTCTAAGAACCCGGGGACGGGAAAATAACGGATCTTTCCCACCTGAGCAACACATACCATTTGTTTCTTTTTGCCATTTAGCAGCTTCACAAAAAGTACAATTTTTAGCCATACCTCCGATGGCGGAATATGTGGCGTATTCAATCATAGGAGACGTAAATGCACTGCGTGCCTTATCAACCCAAGGAAGGTCGCCATGCCCTTTTTTTCGTTTGGGAAATAATCAAATAACTTCTCCAACTCTGGGCGGAGCGGGAGGGAGTGTCAGATTTTTACTGACTAAAACCCATCCATGTTCCTTCCTCGCCCTTTACGTTCCAGGGCCACAGTATCTCTTTCGAATAGTCCCGCAGCCCCGGCAGGCTTCGACCTTTGCGGGCCCCTCCCTTTATGCTGACATCTCTTTGAGGCGCACGTGGAACATGCACGCGCCGTCGACACGGCAGGTCGCCATGCCCTACGGCTATATCTTGAGACACATCCGGTTTTTCAGATGATATCGACATTCTGTTCAGAGAATGTCGACGTCGATTAGAATTCAAACGTTCGTTCAATGAACGTGCATCGCGCATCACGCATCACGTTCATCACTCGTTTCAAAAGACCTGTTAGTAGATGTGCGAATACGCTGAAAACTCAAGCCTGATTCTGTATCGGTAAACATTTCGGATTCGCTCACGATCAGCGGACAGTCGCGCATCACGTTCCGCACTTGTCTCTAAAGACCTAGAAGAAGCTATGCGTAGATACGCTGAGAACTCAAGCGCAATTCTCTATCCGTGAACGTCTCCGACTCGCGAGACAATGCGTGACGTTCACGATCAGCGGTCAGTCGCGCATCACGTTCCCTACTTGTCTCTAGAGATCTAGTAGTCGATGCGTAGATACGCTTGAAACTCAAGCGCAATTCTCTATCCGTGAACGGCTCCGACTCGCAAGACAATGCATGACGTTCACGATTAGCGGTCAGTCGCGCATCTATTCTTCACTGGTCTCTAGAGACCTGCAGATGTAGAAATACGCTGAGAACGCAGGCGTGCTTCGCGATCCGAAGAGGTTTCCACGGAGCAAGTTGCAGCCTGATGTTCTCGAACAGCATCAAGTCTCTCCTGACGCTCTTCGATAGATTCTTGGGATCTTATGATCCTCAATCTTTTAGCTCCTTTGGAACATTGGGAAAGATTTGACCTCTTTCTAGGCATGGTTATAGTTTTGTTGTGAAGATACCTGATCAATTGAAATCTAAGTAACTGCTCCCCTGCGTTACCGGGTAGGCTACCGAGTCACGAAGATAACTGGAAAAGGAAATTAATTCTACAACAGGTGTCCGAGATCTTCGATTTTTATAAGTCAACAGAGAGTGCTCATCAGATTGAACAACTTTTGCTAAGACGTCATTCCTATATGTGTTATGGTGTAGCTGGGCTCTTGGAGTTCCACAACAGGTGTTCCAGATCTTCGATTTTTATAAACCAACAGAGAGTGCTCATAAAATTGAACAACTTTTGCTAAGACGTCATTCCTATATGTGTTCCAGATCTTCAAACTTATACTCTCAGCAGAAAATGCTCATCATGTAGAACAATTTTTGCTATGGTGGCATTTTTGTATCTCTTATAGTTTAGCTGGTCTGTTGCGGTTCTGCATCAGGTGTTCAAGTTTCCAAGATAAATTATAGCCTCATAGCTTCTGCCCGCGACTTCGTTCGCGTGAAGTTTTGATATCGCAACGCATCGCCTACTTAACGGAAGTTTAAACTGCTTTGTTCCCGCTTGCAACATTTCTTATTGCTGCTCCGCTCCTATTGGTCATAGCGTGATGTTATATAGCCTATAGCCTTCCTCGATACATGGACTATCCAACGCAAAAAGAATTTTTCAATTCGAGCCAGTAGTTCTGGAGATTAGCGCGTTCAACCAAACAAACAAACAAACAAACAAACAAACAAACAAACTCTTCTGCTTTATAATATTAGTATAGATTTTACCATCAAAACTGTTTGACAAGGTCATAAAATTTAAAATCACGCCAGTAATCCACGAAGATTCAGACAGAGGTGTACCTAATAGTACATCCTATTTTGCCAGTATTGTTTATAATAAAATAAATTATGAGCTAGTCTGATGAGCATAGGTTTTTTATCACAAAATTATCAGACATTAACTAATTACATTATTGTACCTAGAATTTTAAGTAGTCACACAAGGTTGATGACGCTTGCCATGCTCGTGGTAATTATTATTAGCCAATAAAAATGAACAGGTTCTTTTAAGGTGCTCTTCATCAAAAATCTTTTATTCTCATCGACTTGGGATAGCAAGATTTTATTTCTAGCCCGTTATGTGATGGGCCTAGCCTTTCCCCAAACTATGTTGGGATCGGCTTCCAGTATAACCAGACGCAACTGAATATCAGTAATCTTCTTGGAGCGACTGCCACCACCAGTAACTGGGTAATATGATATACCTTGAAAGAAAGAAGAAAAGAAAGAAAAAGCATTTATTAGCCCGACAGGACAAGTACAAAACAAAAGACATAAGAATAAAAAATAAATAAAGTGTAAACGAGCAAATATTAATATGGAAAGTTTAAGAAATTAAAAAAAAAACAATAATAATTACATCAACACCCCATGTAACTATACTATTCGTCAATCTGTGCCATGACTTTCACTGGCAACACAGACGAACAGACAGAGACGCGGGCGTAGACATATTTGTTTGGGGACAATGTCATCGAAGAAGAGAAATCAAAACACTACTAGTGTATTCTTTAATCATAATCCCAGATAGTGTGCAGTGATAGTGTAACCTAAGTACTAGTATTATATATCATTATACAGTGGGGCCTTGGTGAGTCTGGTTGCTAGACTTCCTGGCTTCTGACGACTGTCAAACATCTGCAAATAACAGCCGGGACAAGCGACTTAACGTGCTTTCTGAGGTACCCAGGAAATTCACTACGTAATGATGGTCTCCCATCCACTGGCCGACCTAGGCAAGCATTGCTTAACCTCAGAGATAGCCCCTAGCGGCTGTTGTTATTGAGTCACGAGCTTCTCAGCTATTTCAGATTTTTTTTCCTAGCCCACACTTGGGATAGTATTAAATACGGTATCGTATTCATTTTCAGGAAATCTTTTTACGCTCCACATCGAGTTCCTTGCGGTGTGCGTCTAAGTCATATCTGCACCTCTGTTGGATCTTACAAGGAAATCGAAACTAACCTTATTTTTTTTTTTCTTCAAAAAATAAATCTTTTCTTTAATCATCTTTCAAAAAACTTTTTTGCAAAAAATAAAACCGACTTCAAAAAGAAAAAGTGAAAAATAACTTAAGCTTCTGAAGTCGGTGACGTTTGTATGATTGATTTAATTTTTTTGTCACCGACTTCAGAAGCTAAAGTTATTTTTCACTTTTTCTTTTTGAAGTCGGTTTTATTTTTTGCAAAAAAGTTTTTATTTTTCACTTTTTAGTGGTTCACATGGAAAGTGCATACCGTTACAATTACAACAAGCCCAAACACGACTAGAATACATTGTCTCATTATGGAGTTCCGTGACTCTTGGCTTCATCATCAGATCTGATGGTAGAATGGTTCTTATCAAACGCAAATGCTTCACTTGTTGTAGAAAATATAAAAATTGCTGTACGTTATCCTATAAAATTTGAAGAGTTCCCTCAATTTCGCCAAGATTCCATCATCAGATCCCGACTTGGCGACTATGGGACCAACTTGGAAGTATACCCTTTCAATCAAAAAAAGAATTTTTCAAATCGGTTTAGGCGTCTTCGAGTAATCGGGTAACATACATAAAAAAAAAAAAATAAAAAAAAAATACATACAGTCGAATAGAGAACCTCCTCCTTTTTGGAAGTCGGTTAAAAATAAAATAACTGGTTATGCACCTAAGTGTGAGCAAGGTCAGGCTATTTTAGTAAAACTGGCATTTAAGATTTTATTACCTGCCGTGTTGGGGCATAACTACTTAATGCCCAAATGTATACAGAAAAAAGTGCAAGTTCGAGAAGAGCGAGCTCGAAAATGTTTGCACTTTGCCACAAACTGGTACATTAAAACTGGTACATTAATGTGACAGTTTATGAGGAACGACGGATGAAAGAATGTTATAATATTTATGCACAGACATTTCTAAACTGGTACATTAATGTGACAGTTTATGAGGAACGACGGATGAAAGAATGTTATAATATTTATGCAAACCGGTATTAAAGGTGGACACACACCTATCCGCGCCGAAGGAATCGACCGCGCCGAAAGAATCGAATTTTAGAATTACTTGTCCACCACCTTTATCCCGAACTTTACTTTTAATTTTGGCCCGACATTTCAACTGGATTGAAACGAAACGTGGGGCTTAAATTAAAGGTAAAGTTCGATAAATACCCGTTTGCAAAAGTTGTATAATGTGTTCTGCTTCTGATCGTAAAAGTTTAAATATACAATGGGATGAATGTTTTATACTTTTCCGCGCGAAAATCACTGAACGAATTTGGATGGAAAGCACACAGATAAGTCATAGCCTGGATTAACACATAGGATACTTTTTATCCTGTTGGTATGTTTCCTTGAGACAAAAATGATCTAATTGTATTTCAACGCTGATTGTCACCGTCGTTTCGAAAATTGAACCTGGATGAACCTTCATAACTTGGAAAATCTTAATGTTTGAACATTACACCACATCCGTAAATCCCATCCGCGTGGATATCGTTAGTTTTAAATGATTTACTTATGTTTGACCCAAACTTCTGCTACTACAACTTTGTACTACAGTGCGAGTGATATCAATGCGAACTCATTAATTATGCTTTGACTACGATAAAATTAATACTATTACCTTGATAAAGGTCCATATTTCAAGGTAATATTTTGTTTACGTTCCTATAATCATTTGCATATAAAACAGTTATGTCAAGGCTAAATAAAAAACAGATCGATCGATCCATCTTCAAGTTTAAGCAGTGCTTGTTAAAGTTGGTCCCTAGATGGGTGATCATCATTACGTACCGAGTTTCGTTCGTGATTCAGAAAGTACGTAAATCCGATTGTTCCGGCCGGATTTGCAGATCTTTGACAGTCGTCACGAATGATTAAAATCCCGAAAGTTGGACAACCAGTCTTCCCAAGATACTTCTTCGTATTAAGTACCCGGACACTGGGTTGTAGAGGTCAGATAAGGCTTTTATGAAGTTTCCGTAAGATATTTTGCGATCTTAAAATGAACGAAGACGCAGGAAAATGCTAGTTACAAAGAAACTGTCTGATTTGAGACGTAGAATGTAATAATTCATCTCAAAACCACTAAGACGGATATTATTGACGTCATAATTGATTACACTACATCATTCTGAAACTCGTTTTTAGCTAAGGTCAAACTGAGCCCACGAAGGGCGAGAGGAAATTTCGTCTCGCGTCATTTGTATCGAATAACTTGTTTAGGTACTTTAGAGCCATTAACCTTTGTGGTCATTTAGGAATTAAATCTGGCGTGTTTAAAAAAAAGAATTTGAACAAAAGAAGGGATAGCGGCGTTCGTCAAAAGAATGACTTGCACAAAATAAGGTTTCATTTAATTTTGATATTTAAAATAGTATTGGAATATGCCCTGAAACAGAGCAGCGGTGGTCAAGGGGTGCGGCCCCGACTTACGAAAAGTAAGTCTTGGGTTTGAAACCAGGCAGGCGCATTACTTTGTGTAATTTATTTCCTCACCGCTGCTCTCAAAACGGTGAACGCAACAATGATTCTATGGAGCGTTTGGTAATCCAGGGTAGAGTTGAAGGCACGACACCATTGCACTTGGTTGATCACCAACCCTTTGGACAGACTCCATTAAAACTGTCACCAAGATCCCTCTGGCAGAATGTTCTCGCTAAGCGGCCAATAGGGACCGGTGGAAAAGGATCGCAAGGGCAGTGACCGCAGCTGTGAGCGACCCTTCCTGACCACGACCACTCTAACAAAAGTGAGCGACTGAGAAGAAGAGTTAGGGCTCGGTTAATCTCGTATTTCATTTCCAGAGTGGAGACTATTATAGGGAGGTGATAAGGAATATGGTGGAGCTGAAGTGTGTGTGTGTGCGTGGAGCGGTGTGTATTTGTGTCTATTTATGTGTGTCTGTGTGTGTTTTGTATGTTAGCACTTGTTTTTCCCGTCATTGCGATTATTGTTTCGTTCTAGACAATACGTGGGAATCTTCCATTACGAAGATATTCAATTGGGGGTCAAAGTTTCAACTTTTTCACGTGCTTTTTTAAATACAATGTTTTAATCTAAGATTTTTAGATTTAATCCCTCCACGACCCCCGTATTATTCAAATCCATCCATTCCATTAGCACTAGGTTTTGAGTGCGTTACTTACAGTAAAACGTGATTTTTCACCCAATAAAAAGTCGTTTTCCAGTAATAATTTTTGCGTAAAGTTACTTTTACGTTTACTACGCGTTTGATGTACATAATGCTAGGTTGGCGGCGTGACGGGTCCGTTCAGCCCGTATTTGTGTTTTTGTCACCATTATTTTTGATCCCAATTAGGGCGGGCTTCTTATATCATTAATGAGTAATTTTCTTTATCAACTCTTCCCTAGTCGCTGGATAGATGACGCTGGTCTCGGTATGTTACTGCAAGGAACAGAACGTCACTTATTTTCACTTGGATCTAATGGTTATATTCGGAAGCCCTTTTCACAATAATTTCGATCGGGTTATCTACTACAGTAAATAAGTCATTACAATCGAGGCCAAACCAACTCCTAAGTCACTTTAAAAGACCTATTCAACGGTACCCCACACAATGGGATAGACGACGAAAAAAATGCAAATGAAAGTATCAGTCAACGAGCGTATGTGACGTGTGTTTTTTCAAGCGTTTTGGCTTTGGCACTAGGTGCCAAAAGGTAACGTAGTCCGATTAACGCCATCAAAAAAAACCTGTCATTGTTTCGACTCTTCATAACTAAGGTTATGAAAGATGTTCTTTACTGTTTTTTTTTGCAACTAAGCATTGTATCATATTAATGCCATAGAGTCTTTAAATTATTGTCACGGTGAGATAATTTCCGATTATGACGCAAACGAAGCCACGTTCAAAAGCTTGCGTCCCGCTAAGGAGTTTTGACATCAGTATGAACGGGTCTTAATGTACAAGGTCAGTCAGTGACATTTGAGCAATTACTTATACTGTAGTCTCAAGATATGTAGTGTGTCTGATGACTTGCCCAGGCACGAGGCATGACATGTTTATTTTGTTTTACAATCATTCAATCCAAATAATGGGAAGATAGGAATAATAAGTTCAGTGTCCAAATATGAAAGTATTTCCGTCAAAGTTTCTCCTGGCATTCCCTCATTTACCGGTATTTTCCTTCCCGTATCCGCCACTGCCTCCTAACTTAACTAGATTATTGTCTCCAAATCGAAGACCATCGTTTATAAATGATAATGATAAATGATATTTTATTCAACAAGTAGGTTTTCTCAAACACTTTTACATGTCATTTTTTTTAAATAGATGGGGCTATTATAGTCCTGATAGTCCTGTTTCAGTCCTAGCACATAGTTTGATTAAACAAAGTATGATCCGATCTTTCGTAGTTCTCTCTCTAGGATCCATTCTATGAGTATCACATTAGCGATCCAAAAACATCGTAATACATTCAGTACGTGTCCGGCCCAATCTCCTGCTCATAGTACCCTAAGACCCAGGCCACTGGGCTTGGCTGTTGTTTGAGTGATGATTTGTGTTTTGGAACGCAACAGTGTATTCCTAACGCGAACTGTTACATTGCTCGCTTACAAACATCAAGCTGCTCTGCCAGAACTCTTAGATAACCTATATTGTGATTGTATTGTTTGATAACGAAACCCTTAGACTGTTAGTATGAGAGTCCAACTCTTACTTGACCGGTTTTTCATATTATTTTACAGTGCCAGCCCTAGTCACAACAGTAAATGATACCAGTTTAATATTATTTCTATGTTTAATGGGATTAACATGATATTGTTGTGACTAAACTTAAAAATCCAAATGCAGTTATTTTTTTCAGCCGACTTCCAAAAAGAGGAGGCTCTCAATTCGACCGTATTTTTTTGTGTTTGTTACCTCAGAACTTTCGACTGGGTGAACCGATTTTGATGGTTTTTTTTTATTTGAATACCTACTGGTGCTTCCAGTATGGTCCAATTTTTTTTGGTTAAGATCTGACGCTGATCTTCGGAAATATAAATGGAACTCTTCCAAAATATATTGTTGGTTGTTTATACAACAACATACGAACATCACGCTGAGGGGGCTGTATGCTCTGAGGGGGTTCTCAGAAAGGTACAATACACCCAGATTTCGACAGTTAGGTGTGATAAGCCTATTACCGTGACATGGATTGTTTTTTTTTATTTTATTGGAAAGAATGTACTTCAAGGGTAGTTTGATAAGTATTGGGTTAGGTTCTGATTACTTGTTATAATGGGATCCATGACAAAGGAACGGAACTCTTAAATTCTTAGGAGCAAGTAAGCGATACTCGGCCGAATCTTATATAGGCTATCCGGATATTTGAGCCACCTACCATAACTTCGTTATTACCCGACTTCAAAAAGGGGGAGGTTCTCAATTCAATGTTCCCCATTACTCGATGATGGTTGCACCATTTTTTTTAGTGTTTGAAAGGATACACTTCCCACGTTGTTCCATAATCATCAAGTCAGGATCTGATGATGGGATCCTGGAGAAATAGAGAGAACTCTTCAAATTTTATAGGCACACCAGAAGCGATTTGGGTAATGTTAGGAAGCGTACTTTCTCGAAGTGATCCCATTTCAATATGGTGAAGATCTGATGAAGAACTTCGGAGATAGGCAACGGAACTCCTCAATAAATGATAACAAATGTACTAGGATTGCTGAAATCTCATGTCTGTCTATTGTTTACAAAAGTTCATAACAGAAAATCACGCCGGTACGCTGTGAAGGGGTAAGCACATCCTGCCGGGGTTGCGGGCCTGTTCGAAAGAGATACCGCGGCCCCGGAACATAAAGGGCGAGGAAGGAACATGGATGGGTTTTAGTCAGTAAAAGTCTGACACTCCCTCCCGCTCCGCCCAGATTGGGAGAAGTTATTTGATGATTTCGCATCCTAAAAAAAAAAAGGGGTAAGCACATGTGAACCACTAAAAGTGAAAAATAAAAACATTTTAACAAAATAAAAATATAAAAAAAGTTTTTATTAAATCATCGGTATTTAATAATAATAATAATGTTTATTTATAAAAAAAGCTTAGACATAGGTTACAAACTGTTAACAGGCTAATTTAGGTCAGTATAACTGGTGTAGTCATCTGTAGCCGAACTAGGCAGAGCCTGTATTTCGACTATCAGCGCCAAACCCCTCGAATATTAAACATTTAAAACATTACTACAAGAATTTCTTTTGAAAAACTCTCAAATCGATTGAAAATAACCATGAACTTTTCACGGTATATGTACTTGCTTGCTGAACCTCGATAAACCAAAATTGAATAAGTATGTAATATTTTGTGAGTACATAAATTTATAAATAAATGTAAAAACGATGTTTAGCTTCGAAAGACGTATGTTTTTTAATAAACCATAGGAAGAACCTTAAGTCACGGTCAATGTCAATTTGATTGACATAAATTTATGTTCACAACTTAAATCTTTAACTTGTGATGATCGCATTCGCAGCACGATATCACAATAATTGGAGGATCAAAGGTTCAATTATTAATAAAAACCATTTTTATTCTATTTTCATAAGCCGGACTATATTTCCAATATATATACAGATGATTCAGCCGAGACTCAAGAATAGCCAGACACTCATACAAATTGGTCAATCTCCTTTATGAAATCGCTTCTGGAATCTGTTTTATATCTAGACAATAATATTTTGAGAAGTACTATTCATTTTATTAGTTTCTTCGTGAAGTTGAAGCTTTATCAGTATGGTCGTGAATGAGTGAGATTCTTCGAAATGACGCACGAAAGAGGAGTTTTTGTAAATAGTTTTTGAGATCGTTATTCCTGCCTGCCTATACTTTTTATAATAACTATTAAATATTTATGTTTTTTTTTTGTACTAAAGGCTTGTGTGGATTTGCGTCACATGAGCGAGTTAGATCGCAATTTGATCAGTTTATTTTCCTATCATATTTTTGCTAAAACTAACGCAAATTAGGCCTGTCTGCTCTTCCGTCATAATAACTATATCATTTGTTTTTTATTTCTTACTGTAAAAAAAATTGTATTTTTTAAGATAAGTTTATGTTGATTGGAGCCACGTGAGCGAGTGAGATTGCAGGGTGATCTGTATTCTGCTAACAAGTCTTTGCTGAAGCCGACTTAAAGGGGTTTGAATTTACTGGCCGGCCTAACTTACGCCATTATTTGTTTTCAAAATTGCGTCCAGATATAGTCTCCACAGAGATAACGACAAAATTACTAACTTTCGATCGCTTATTACTAACGAATAAATTCGGTTGCAATAATATGCTTACGTAAAACGCGTCTGGGATATAGAGACTTTCATTATTCGCAAGCATCATTATTGTGACCGAATTTATTCGTTAGTAATTAGCAACCGAAAGTTAACGATTTTGTCGGTATGTCTGTCGAGACTGCCGGGCCAGGGCCTGCAGTCTCGACATTAGTAACGACGCTGTCGGAAGCTAACGTAACATAAATAATAACGAAAAAATTCGGTTGCAATAACAACGCTTGGGAGAAACGCAAGTCTCTACATTCAAGTTAACGTGCAAAGTCGTACATTATCTTGACATATTGATGTCGGTAGGCTAGCGAAAAACGTATTCATAGTTCGGCTATTTCAAAGACAATTTTATGCTTTCACAAAATCTCCTTGAATATGGGGAAAAGCAGAAAACATGATTCAATTAAAATCATTGTTTTTTTTGTATCTTAAACTGAGACTATAAAAGCCTTATTTTGATGGCACTATTTTTCATGAAAACTCGTAAGTCGAGCCAAAAACGTTTAAAAATAAATAAATAAATGGTTAAATATTTAAGGAAATTAGAATTTGCCTCCTTGCAACATTGGCTTAATGTCAATGTCAAACTTGTCAATTGGTTTTGTATTGTTTTCATTGTCATTGGAATCCAATATTTGTTGTGTTTATGTTTTCCATGGTATTTTCTGAAGCATTTTTCATTGATAGCCAACAGTACAGTACCTCTACTAACTTTTTTCTGGCTAAAGCTGCGACCCCACCGGACATACTCCTACATTCACTTATTATAAATGTCGTGAAGTTATACTGGAACTCGACCTAAAGTTCGTAAGGTCGTTGTGTTTGAAGAGATGGCTGAAATTCATAAAGGAGCTCCATGAACAATTCTGATGTTATTCCGTCCAGATACAGAAATAAGCAAATTCAAGGAATTTTACATTTTCACGCTGATGTCGTGTGATGTGTCGAAGCATGCCGAAGCTATCGGAAGCAGCACGTAGCGAGCTGTTGAGCCGTTGTGTCACACCACAGAAGGCCTCCGAGCCGGCTGGAGACTATGGTAGACAAATGACGAAGAACAATCAAAAAAACAAACAGTGAATTTGTGTAGTGTGGTAATATTGATCAGATATTTCCAAGACTGTATTTGTGTGTAATCGCAGTGTTCCAATATTCGATATTACCATATTATAGTTGTTAGGGATTCACAGCAGAGTAAATGACACAAAATAAATGCTTGTGTGCAAGACAATTCCAAAATATTCAATTTACAAAGGTTTGAATCTTGTCAACCGATCTGCAAATCACAGAATCATTTAACTTAAAGGAAAAGAAGTGGTTTTCCATTACATTTTGTAATTATCCAAACCTGTTAAGTGTAAAATGAAACTCTTTCAAATAGAAATAACTCAAACATGAGTGAAGTCACTCGCAGAATTACCCGTATACAGAATCTTAATATTTAGAAGTTGTACCATTACCATTAATTTATAAAGCTCTAAGTACCTCAGAAAGTAGTTAACCTATCCTATATATTTTTTGTGCCTTAAGGCAATGGCTAAATCAACCAAATTATTAAAACCATGACAAGTTCCTCAAAAATATTCATCTCATTCTTCCCATATTAAAAATGCATTGTGTAATTTAATTTTAACGTTGATTTTCGTAGTATTTCAAAAATTGATAATTTTGCATTGTTATAAGAAAGTATTTGTGTGTATTATTGTTTGTATTGATGCAGATATTTGTTTCTACGCCGTGTTCAGTTAAAACAAAAGTGTAAAACGTTTTGGTGGTAATGATAAGATTGTACGTAGGTACCTATTTTTTAGTAGACTGTAAAGATGATGTGTGTATTAGTTATTGTCTTGTTTAAAATTTTGACATAGGATAAGTATAGAGGATGTACTGCGATTTGTAATTTTCTTGCCGTATTATGAGTTTGATGAAATGTGTCCTTTTTACTTCACATTTTATACAAATAATAAACATACGTACATACGACCTTCATTACATGTTTTATACATTTGGTTTTAGACAGTACATAATAAGATTTAAAATGTGTGAGCGACCTTATTTATTAGTAGAATTATACTTGAATAACTTTGATATTAATAAAGTTGATAAAGTAATAGATTACAATATTGTGTGTTATATTTATTTAAATGAATCCTCTTCCTTCCAATGAAATGAATATTAGCGACGCCTGTTCACACTAATTCATGTCCGGAACCTACTTATTTATAGGTTAGGTTCGGCGTAAGCACAGCATACTTTGGTACAGACAATAGACCTTCGAGTAATAAGCCCGTCCGGCACAGTTTTTGGTCAGTAATTCCGTGAAAACCACCAATAAATTAATTTACATTGGTAACGATTCACTTTGCGGGCTGTCAGAAATGCTCGCAAAATATATTCGTAAACATTACGAAATTCGTTGAGTTAGCTACAAAGGTTGTAAGTAAACCAAGGACACTCGTTACCTTTGAGTGTAGAGACTACCAAATATCGCTAAATCTGGATCGGAGAGTCTTTGCGACCGAATTCGTTAGATTTGCGATCGCTATCTATGTCGAGACTGCAGGCCCTGGGCTGGCAGTCTCGACAGAGATAACGACAAAATCGTTAACTTTCGGTTGCTAATTACTAACGAATATATTCGGTTGCAATAATTATGCTTACGATAAACGCATCTAGGATGTAAAGACTTTCATTACTCGCAAGCATCATTATTGCAACCCAATTTATTCGTTAGTAATTATTAGCAACCGAAAGTTAACGATTTTGTCGTTATCTCTGTCGAGACTGCCGGCCCAGGGCCTGCAGTCTCGACATTAGTAACGACGCTGTCGGAAGCTAACGTAACATAAATAATAACGAAAAAATTCAGTTGCAATAACAACGCTTGCGAGAAACGCAAGCCTCGACCAGCAAAGTCGTACATTATCTTGACATATCGATGTCGGTAGGCTAGCGGAAAACGTATTGATAGTTCGGCTTTTTTAAAGACACTTTATGCTTTTACAAAATCTCCTTGAATATGGGGAAAAGTAGAAAACTTGGTTCAATAAAACACATTTATTGTTTTTTTTTGTATCTTAAACTAAGACTATAAAAGCCTTATTTTGAAGGCACTATTTTTTATGAAAACTCGTAAGTAGAGCCAAAAACGTTTTAAAAAAATTAAATAAATGATTAAATATTTATGGAAATTAGAATTGGCCTCCTTGCAACATTGGCTTAATCTAAATGTCAAACTTGTCAATTTGTTTTGAATTGTTGTCATTGTCATTGGAATCCAATATTAATTTGTTTATGTTTTAGCCAAGAACGTAGCGATTATATACTCTATAAAAATACTAGTACGTTTTTCGCTAGCCTACCGACATCGATATGTCAAGATAATATACGACTTTGCTCGTCGAGACTTGCGTTTCTCGCAAGCGTTGTTATTGCAACTGAATTTTTCGTTATTATTTATCGATCGTTAATTTACGACAGCGTCGTTACTAATGTCGAGACTGCAGGCCCTGCTCTTGACATCGATCACGTAATTACGCTAACCGTACATTTTATCATGATAATAAATCGCTTAGTGGCGATTCTCTGGTGAACTCAGCCACGAGTGAGTCGATCAGTTATAACATTGCATCAAGTGTGGCTCAGATAACTTAACAAACATAATCTATAGTTGCTGTCAGTTAAGAAAAAAAAAAAAAAAAATAGTGTGCCTCAGATAACTTAACAAACATAGTCTATAGTTGCTGCCAGTTAAGATTGCATTTTCTGTGATTGACCTTTTCATAATACCTCTTCGTACAAACCAAAACAAATAAACCATGTATCGTTTTTCATTACAATAGTACATTGTAATACAAGGGGCTAAAATGACCCATTGTATACGAGGTAGTTTTACTACCGAGCTTCAGCGAGGTAGTAAATAGAAACCGAGATAATGGGGTTTTAGCACCGTGTGTTACACCGTACTTTTCACTACGATTGCGAGAAAATAAAATAACCATATTTTATATTATAGTTTAATTTATTAACAATTAAATGTACAATTTGTACTGTTGTTCAAATTTAATGAGATGTTTTTTCCGGACAACATAGTTTTAGTTCTCTGTGAAGACGAAAATAATATTGTGTCGTCTGTGTGGTAAAAGTAGGAGATAAAAAGGAATCCTACTTATAATTCAAATAAATAATACAGAAAAAATCATAAAATTTCGGCAATGCCTTTTTTAATTTCTTCTGTAGCTGGAATGCAACGCACACATTCTGCCAAAGAGTTCGGCGTTCGGCGCGTTTGTTTCCATTTTTTTTTCCATTTTTTAAATTAAATGTTTCTTTTTTTGAATGGAACAGTAAAAAGTCGATTCTTTATGAATCTGACGACGAAAATTAAAAAATATATACTTATTTCCCCTAGGGCAATAAATGCAATTTTACGCCCGCTCTGGTACTCTATTATGACGGTCTTTTTGACCAAGAGGAGTGAAAAAAATGTTAAAGATCTGGGTAATATGACGATTCAAGAATTTAAAAGGCTTTTTTTTTGGATTTCAAAGTTAAGAACTTTAATAAATGTAGGTGGGTCACTGACCGCTATGCAATCTTAACTGGCAGCAACCACAGCTAAACTTTTGAACCTAACAGTGGTTTAGTGTGTGCTGTCTGCCTTTCTACAGAAACTACCGGCGCTTGAGGAAATGTGTCGCTTTAGAAGCTTTTGTTGAAGTCTAGAATGTTTTGTCTCATAGAATCTTTGTTTTCAGTTCATTTTGTGTATAGGTATCGTATATTTTGAGCTTGAACTAACCATAAGTTCAAGCTTAAAATATTTTTTCTGGGCGTGCCACCTAGGTGGTGGTGTTGTTGGTGTTTTGTGCATAAACATACAAAGATAGGGGCAAATCTTTTCCTAGTACCTACCCGACGGTAAGTACTGCTATACTTAATATTATAAAGCAGAAGGATTTGTATGTTTGTGAGGAATAATTAATTCAAAAACTACCAGAACGATTTCATAAATTATTTCACCATTAGAATGCTACATTATTCCTGAGTACCATTACCATTATATAAAATAAACTGGTTAATTAATTAATGTTAAATTAAGTCATCACATAAAATTTAACAGAGCCCTTCACTTCTTTTAATTATTATATTAGTATGTGAATAATAATATCATCAAACCTACTGTTGCGATCCCAGTAATAGTTTTAGTTTTTGTTAGACATGGTCAAGGTCATCTTTCTGCCATGTTTTCACCGTAAACTCTGATAAACAACCTCATCAAGAAGCCGACAATCAAGCAGTCTGTACATCAAATAACTTTGCGCAAAAATTATTGCTAGGAATAGTATATTTCATTACAAGTGCGGAAAGGCTGCCATTGCAAAGAGTTCCGACAAATGTCTACCCGAGCCGAGGCGCAGCCGAAGGCGAGGGTTGACAGTCGGAACAAGTTGCAATGACGGTTCCGCAGGTGTACTGAACGACTATTTTTAATACAGTTGCGAAAAAAACTTTTTTGCAAAAAGTAAAACCGACTTCAAAAAGAAAAAGTGAAAAATAACTTTAGCTTCTGAAGTCGGTGACGTTTGTATGATTGATTTAATTTTTTTGTCACCGACTTCAGAAGCTAAAGTTATTTTTCACTTTTTCTTTTTGAAGTCGGTTTTACTTTTTGCAAAAAAGTTTTTATTTTTCACTTTTTAGTGGTTCACATGGAAAGTGCATACCGTTACAATTACAACAAGCCCAAACACGACTAGGATACATTGTCTCATTATGGAGTTCCGTGACTCTTGGCTTCATCATCAGATCTGATGGTAGAATGGTTCTTATCAAACGCAAATGCTTCACTTGTTGTAGAAAATATAAAAATTGCTGTACGTTATCCTATAAAATTTGAAGATTTCCCTCGATTTCGCCAAGATTCCATCATCAGATCCCGACTTGGCGACTATGGGACCAACTTGGAAGTATACCCTTTCAAACAAAAAAAGAATTTTTCAAATCGGTTTAGGCGTCTTCGAGTAATCGGGTAACATACATAAAAAAAAAAAAAAAAAAAAATACATACAGTCGAATAGAGAACCTCCTCCTTTTTGGAAGTCGGTTAAAAAATGAAGCAATTTAATAAAATAATAAACCCATTTTGGTAAGCAAAGGGAACTATCCATACAGCTTAGTCTTCTGTAGGTTTTTTTTATTGATATGAAATGAAAATGAAATTTAATGAGATGAAATTAAATGAAACCTAACCTAACTCATTCAATTAAATCATTAAATCTGATGTTGAAATAAATTAGTAGCTTCTTTTTAGAAATATA
Organism: Xestia ashworthii; assembly: GCA_950022955.1. Lineage (NCBI taxonomy): Eukaryota > Metazoa > Arthropoda > Insecta > Lepidoptera > Noctuidae > Xestia > Xestia ashworthii. The sequence goes on along the minus strand of OX465570.1, from coordinate 9,491,612 downwards.
ATTATGTGTTTGTATGAATCACAAAAACTCTTTAGTAAAAACTTCATGGTTGGTTTTTTTTAATAGACATTATTTTGACAGTTGGGAAAGAGAACGGACGAGTTCGGGAAAGGTAAGAAAAAAGCACTAGTATGTAATAGCCCACATCCCGAACGCTATACGTCCCTGCAATACACCACTTTTTGAGCAACTGTATTAAAAATGACTTTTTTTTGCGCGATAATCATTTTTTGTGGTAAAACTCAATGTAACGCACTCAAAACATTGTGCTGATGGATGGATTGAATAGTACGGGGGTCGTGGAGGTGGTAAAAAACTTGCAATAAAAACTTGTAATGAAAAGAAAAAGTTGGATCTTGGACCCCCAATTTTTCCGTAACTAGAAGGTGCCCAGGTATGGTGTAGAACAAAAAAATGATCGCAATGATGGGGAGAACAAGCGCCTTTTGGCTAAGAGGCTTTTTAGACCCTGTAGATTTTGTTTTGGGCCATTATTTTTAATGTCAGCCCAGACAGATGAGATTTAAATCTCTTTGGTGCAACATTATACGCAAGACAGTGTGTTCATGGGCTTTCAGGAGTTCATCAATTCTGTATGTATACGGGCTCTTTTTGTGTTTTATTGATAAGAAGTTGCAGTTAAGCTTTGTGTCATGTCAGTCATGGTTTCCGAAAATTCAACACTGTGTCTTCGCAACAGTTCTTTATTTATTTTTTGAGGCTTGCAATGGTTGGCTTCTCATCAACCTGAACGCTGTGGTGAGACGCGTTGACAGAAAATGGCAGCAGCTTCATCAGCAGTTTTTTGTTGCCGATCTCAGCATCTGATTTGAAGATCGGCAATAGACCATATTGAACTAAACTTACCAAAATTCGTTTCTAGTTCCCTCGATCCGACCACCTCTTCGATCGAATCTTTCGATGCAGGGCTAATGTGGTCCACTGGTTGTTTGGTTCTGTCCAGCTCGTCCCGCCATCAGAATCTACTGTGAGGTCTACTGCGTCGCTTTCTGCCTGTGTCAGGGCTCCAAAATCGTGGTTATTTTGACCCACAGCTCGTCGAACCTACGACAGACAGGGTCAGCTCAGTATCACATCAGCTTAGCGACTTTTTGAGCAATGTCAGTAATTATTTTGGAGCACAGTGTCGGGTCGTTAAGTTTGACGCCTAGGATAATGCGGAGGAACCTTGAGCTTGGATTATTGAATGTTTGTCAAAGACTAAGTGTGGTCTCCATAGGTCAAAATGAGAAGAATGCACATAATATGTCTATGATTTTTCACTTGAATGACAAAAGAAGATTTCTTTTCATTTCAATTTAAGCTCTTTCATGAACCAGTGTAGCTCTTCCAGGAATATTCGGTTCGTCTTATGAATTCTTTGTCTTTTCTCGATTAAAAAGAGACTAACTAGCCCAAGTAGATGCACTTATGGACATGTTGTTATTTTTCCCCATTCATTCGGATCTTGTATTTAGCGATCATCAGTTGGATAACATCAGTCAGACTTCGACATGTTCATAGTGAGCCCAGCCTCGAGGCTTGCGTCACTGAGCTGGTTTAGAATAAGCTCCAGTTCTGTCGCCGTGGAAGGGAATATGACAATGTCGTCAGCAAAGCGAAGGATTATTAACCTCACTTGATTTGATTGCGGCTTCTCTCCCAACTACCCGTTGGCATGGAAATCAGTAAGCTTTTTTAACACTTCTTCAAGAGCGCTATTAAAAAACTCGGGTGAAAGCGGGTCTCGTTGCTATATGCCTTTTTCTATGGAAAACGATGGTCACTGTAATGTCATGAAGTGAAATCTAAATGTAGGTGGGATCGATCTTTTAGGTAGTTGTTTAGATCGTCAAATATAGCATTGTATGTCAAACTATCAAATGCTTTTGAACACTCTATGAAAACAAGTCACACTCGATGAATGTTGAACTCTTGAAAATACCATAAAAAATACCAAGAGCTTAAATGTTAGATATGCGAAATATATATAAAAAAAACAAACTCAAGTGAAATAGAAAACTACCGTTGTTAACTTCATTTGGATCCATGGGATTTATACGTTTGATGTCAAAAGTCGAATAACCAATTAACGTATCGTACCGAATAGCAAGTTCAACACAACCTATTCGATTTTATTGTAGGCAATAAAATACGAGTATGAAGTTAATATAACTACTTACTCAGCATAATCATCTGCCTAGCCTTTTCCAACTATGAAAGGATCGGCTTCCAGTCTAACCGGATGCAGCTGAATACCAGAATTTTACATTGAGCGACTGCCTTTCTGACGCTGACCTCTACAACCCAGTTCATACCGGGTAATACGATACCACTTTGGTACGACTGGTTATCAGACGTTTTGGGCCACTGACTACCTGATCCCGTTCAGAAACTAACCTTGCCTGATTTTTTTGTTAAGTTTTAAAAATATTTAAAAAAATAAAATAATTTTATGCTTAGAATAGAAATATTGTTAAGTTAAGATTAATGTTTTTTATAAAATGTATCAAATTATTGTAAGTGTATAAGTTCAGAAACATTAAAAAATTCTAATAAAATATTGAAAAAATTACATCGTCAAATTTTGATTTGCTTTGTGACTATTTAATTTATTTAACTATGATGACTGAATACTTTCTTGCTGGGAGTGGTGAAAAGTTTTGTATGCAACATGTGAGCAAGTTCATTTGCTATTCGTTTTGTTGAGTCTTTCGCTTACTCAGGATTGAAATTTATAATCACTCGCTGCGCTCGTGATTATATTTTTCAATCCTTCGTTCGCTCGAGACTCAAAATCAAAACTCATAGGAAAAACGAACTTTCCTCACATGTTGGATAAATAACTATTTTCTTTATCGTATAGTGACTAACCTGGTGTCAGAGTTTTTAAGCCGTCCATGGGCCTCTGACTTAGCTTACAATGCCTTCGAGAAATATTTGCATGCTGGTTTCTTCACGATGTTTTCCCGAACTAACCCGAAAAATCAGAGGTGCGAGGTAATTGTTGATTGAATGAAAAATTAGGAAGTGCCTCAGCTGCTAGGGCCGTGTCCCGAATAAGCAGCCAGCGCCGATTGCTAAGATATCTGGTAGCACTTGTTTTTGAATCGACTACTGTCGCTGACCTTGGGAAAAAAAGCGGAAAATTTGGTTGACAATTTGGAATATGGAGTATAATTATGTATCATTAATAAAACAATAAAAACGTAGGAAGTACGGGACTTGGGGCAATAAATAACTATTTTCTTTATCGTATAGTGACTAACCTGGTGTCAGAGTTTTTAAGCCGTCCATGGGCCTCTGACTTAGCTTACAATGCCTTCGAGAAATATTTGCATGCTGGTTTCTTCACGATGTTTTCCCGAACTAACCCGAAAAATCAGAGGTGCGAGGTAATTGTTGATTGAATGAAAAATTAGGAAGTGCCTCAGCTGCTAGGGCCGTGTCCCGAATAAGCAGCCAGCGCCGATTGCTAAGATATCTGGTAGCACTTGTTTTTGAATCGACTACTGTCGCTGACCTTGGGAAAAAAAGCGGAAAATTTGGTTGACAATTTGGAATATGGAGTATAATTATGTATCATTAATAAAACAATAAAAACGTACGGGACTTGGGGCACCCTCACTTGGACAGGTTTTAGGTTACTTTAAACCGTGCTGCACATATATTAACCCATCGCAGCGGGGCTTCGTCGGTTACGCCTTATCACAAGATATTGACATTCACCTTGAATTTATAGCGCTGTCCAATGTCCATTGTGGGCAGCCAATTTTTTTAATCTCGGCTGCCGGCAGTATTTTTGAAATGTACTGTTCGGTTCCCAACGGCGACGTTTTTGCTCCATAATTAGTGTAGGTATATTATTACTTAATTTTTATTAAAATCGTATTCTCAATTTAAGTAGAATAAAGGGTGTTAATAACCTCTTAACGAAGCCGAAAGGCACTAATTGTTCTCCCCATCACTGCGGTCATTTTTTTTCTGCACCATTCCTGTGAACCTTCTAGTTACGGAGAAATTGGGGTCAAAATTCCAAAATTTTGACAAGGTTTTTTAAATACCAGTTTTTATTGTAAGATTTTTTACTTCAAACACCTTAACTACCCCTGTACTATTTAATTCATCTATCAGCACAATTTTTTGAGTGCGTTACATTGAGGTCTACCACAAAACATGATTTTTCATCCCAGTTAAAAAAGTCGTTTCCCAGCAATTTTTACGTAAAGGTACTTAGTTTGATGTACAGAATGTTTGGTTGACGGCTTCGTGATGAGGTTGTACTATGTACTATTTAATTATAATGTAATATGTTTAATGTCAGAAAATATTGTGCAATAGTCTACTTGACTCCGATAGTCATAATTATTGAGTTTTTTTTGTATCAACTTGCCCATTATTGTGGAATATACTCCCTTAAAGTACTATCTGTTGTTTTAGCCATAACTTTTACAAAGCCAATTACTATATCACAAACAACGAATTATGTAGATAAAGCAAGGTTCTTTCTCACCTTGACTATGAATATGTTGTAAACGTCTTGTGAGAGACGGATTCTCGGATTATCAAACCACATGTTACGTGAACTAGACTTAAACGTTTTGGTTCTCATCGTCTCTCATTCGTATCTTTAAAAGTCTCTGTCCACGGTTTAGCTCAGGGGTTTTTAGTACTACACAGTTGTAATTTGGATTTTTTTATTTATATGGCCTTTACTGTCCCACTGCTGGGCAAAGGCCTCCTCCAATTCCCTCCATTTGCTCTTACTCCTGACTTCCTCGGACCAGACCTCACAATACGCACGGGACCGGTCATTGTGGCGACACTTGGGGGAGGCCTATGTCCAGCAGTAAACGTCTTGCGGCTGAAATGATGATGATGGTGATGATCACTTTACAACAACAACAACAACACATCACATTTATGAATATTGACATCCCTGTAAATTGTAAATCTACAGAATGAATCAACTTTTGGCTACTGAAATTCACGTAGGTAATTGACATTTAAAACCATTTTAAAACAGTCTATACTAAAAAATAAAAAAGATAGTATTTATAAATGCGAAAGTTTGTGAGTATGTATGTATGGATGGATGTTTGTTACTCTTTCACGCAAAAACTACTGAACGGATTTGGATTAAATTTTGCACACAGATGATTTATATAATATAATCTGGATTAACACATAGGACACTTTTTATCCAGGTAGTAAGATCCCATGGGACAATTTTGAACGTTCACGCGGGTCAAGCCGCTGGCAGAAGCTAGTCAATAATGAAAAACATAATATCTGAGAATCTCTTTCACAACTTTTTCTTAAGTAAAAGTTTTTGATGTTATTTACTTTCAATGCATCTACGAGTATCAGCACCATGTTTTGAGTGCGTTATATTGAGGCCTACCGTAAAACGTGTTTTTTTTTCTCCCAAAAAAAGCCGTTTCCCCGCAATCATTTTTGAGTAGTTACTTAATCTGATATTGTACAGAATGCTTGGTTGAAGGCTTCGTCAAAGCTCAGTTTACACCTTATAAAACAAACAAGTTTCAACCTTTTTAGGGTTCCGTTGCCAAATGGCAAAAAACGTTACCCTTATAGATTCGTCATGTCTGTCTGTCTGTCCGTCCGTATGTCACAGCTACTTTTTTCCGAAACTATGAGAACTAGGCTGTTGAAACTTGGTAAGTAGATGTATTTTGTAAACTGCATTAAGATTTTCACACATACATAGGAAAAAAAACAATAAATTTTGGGGGTCCCCATACTTAGAACTGAAACTCAAATTTTTTTTTCATCAAACCCATACGTGTGGGGGGGTATGGATAGGTCTTCAAAAATAATATTGAGGTTTCTACTATCTTTTTTTTTAAACTGAATCGTTTGAGCAAGAGACCCTTCCAAAGTGGAAAAATGTGTGTCGACAACGGTCGTTAACTTCTAAAATACGAGAACGATAAAATTAAAAAAAAATATATGATGTATATTACCATATAAACTCCCACCGAAAATTGGTTTGAACGAGATCTAGTGAGTAGTTTTTTTTTAATACGTCATCTTTTACATTATGTTACTCGCTGCTGCGGAAACCTTCATGTGCGAGTCCGACTCGCACTTGGCCGCTTTTTTTAGTCGAATCTTGGTTGGAGAGGTGTTTTAAATAGCAGGTTCCACGCAGTTACCACGATCTTTTACACTGTACATAAATGCAAGATTGCAACTCCATTTTTCTCATACCGTCACGCGTCGCTATATCCGTAGAATGTCTGTGTTAGTGGTATTAGTGATATTAATATGCGTAGTGATTGCTGTGTGGCCGTGGTTGAGGCAACAACCCGACGCGCCCCCTGAATTTCCTGGGGCACTACCAATCCTTGGACATTCACTTCGGGTCTTGGGAGATCGGAAACGTGAGTGCAATTTTTTTTAGAACCTCATTGGGTTTTGGTGGACTTACTATGTTGGGTTCGGCGTCAATTCTAACCGTATACAATATTTGACAATAGAATAGGGGCTTGTTTTACCACCGCGATTAAGTTCCCGTTAGTGTATTTGCGTATTCAGTTCTAATTTTGAATTTATTCGGTAAGTAGTAGCTATTTGGACATTGTGAAATAGGCCCTTTAGTCTAAAAGGTGTATAAAACCTCTCAACGAAGCTGAAAATTACTTGTTCTCATTTTTTTTGTTCTACACCAAACCTCCAACTTTTTGAAAAATTTCTTTTTAAATACAAGTTTTTGATGTAAGACGTTGTGTGAATGTTTTTGACTTTAATCACCTCCACGACCCCCGTACTAATCAATCAATTCATCACCACAATGTTTTGAGTGCGTTTTGTGGAGTTCTACTACAAAATATAATTTTTCACCCCAAAATACAAAGCCGTTTCCCAGCATTGGTTGACGGCTTCGTGATAAGGTTGTTTACCCCTTTTTTTTCGGATTGGGAATCATCAAATGACTTCTCTTCCCACTCTGGGCGGAGCGGGAGGAAGTGTCAGACTTTTACTGACTAAAACCGATCCATGATCCTTCCTCGCCCTTTATGTTCTGGGGCCACGGTCGGTCGGTGTTTCGAACAGTCCCGCAGTCCAAATTATATATTAAGGCAAAAATTGTTCCACTGAAACAGCAAATTACGTTTATCTCAAATCGAAGTCATTGTGGAGTGGAACGTTTTCGTAAACCAGCGTCCAATTATTCTGGAAGATATGAATTTCCTCCGCCCTATATATTTAAAATATGGGATTTAATTTAATTATTGGTATTTTATTAAGAATACTCTCGATATTATAATTATGATATCCTCACTTTTTCGGTCGCGTGTCTGTTTGACTTACTGTCTGAGCCCTGAAGGAACATAATATGAAGCCTTACATTAACAATTTAAAAAAAATAGTCGACATGATGTATATTGCTCGTCCTTACCTACGGTGCACAAAGTTGTTCACTTATTTAACATAGAACTGAATTGCCAGCAAGCAATGGAGCACAACATGTTTGGTATTAAGTGAACAGATTCCGTTAGAAACACCACCCTTCGCTCCAGAACTTAGTAACAGCCGCATGCGTCGATCTTCAAGGCTTATCTGTGGTGATAGAGGTCGATGTCTGGATGGGTGACTGATAAGAATGTGTATTTGGATAGATTTACTCCATTACAGCCTGTAGTGGTGACAGAGTGGTATCAGCCCTGACCTCCGAGTTACTAGTCATGATTTCGAATACAAGCAGGCACGTTATTGTGGCGTAATTTATTTTATCACCTTTGCAACACAAAAAATATATTAAAAGCAAGGTTTAAATGTAATTATTTATCACTATCTTCAGCCAGCGGCTTCGACCGTGTGAAGTTTGATAACTGTCCCACTGGATCTTACTACCGGGATAAAAAGTATCCTATGTGTTAATCCAGGTTATCAACTATCTATTTGCTTTACTTTCGCATTTAAAATATGTATTAGTAGGATTTATTGTCTCTTCAAAAAGCTAACATAAAATTAGTTGTACAAAAACTGTCTCAGTTGTGTGACACCTTTTTGAGAAACTGCTACCTGATGGACGCTGGTTGCGGGTGCTTATCGACACTACACACTGGTCCAAGCAGGTAGTCGGCGTAGGCAGTCTCTAAAGAGTGCAAAAACGTCTTGAAGCCGAAAGGTTTTCCCCGTTATTGGGATCACACACTGTACTATTTAGTGAAAAAGTAAAAAAAAGTCGTGTCCCAGCCATCATTTTTGCGTAAAGTTACTTAGTTTGATGTACAGAATGCTTGGTTGACAGCTTCGTGATGAGGTTTTTTACACCCTGTATACTTTGTGCTAACCCAGCGCCGATAAGCACAGACAATTTCCGGCGGCGTAAGTAGTTCGGAACTTTTCGGCAACGCTCGACGCTTATCACTTATCAGCATCGGTAGCCAGCGTTTTACGTGTATACGCGCGCCTTGCAGTACATGAGTAATTAACGGAACAGAGTATAAGCTTCTTAAGAACGTGCAAAATTGTTACCTATTTTGGTAGGGTTGTCACAATAGGTGAAGACAAATTAATCAAATATTTACTTACCTATTTGTACTCCTTGGGATAGTTAAAGTATGATACGTTTTTATTTTTTCTAGTTTTATTCATACACACAGTACAATAGACCATCATTATTAATGGATCCCACGTTATTACATTAAAATGTTCAAATTTGTCACAAAACAAACAACGTGTGTTGCCCTGACAACCCTGAGATTGTCAACTGGCTGTGACATCGTAAACCGGTTTTTTCCACTCTCGCCGCGTATGCGACAAGCGGCCAGTGGACATGCACATAATAATATGCTCCGCGTACTTGGTAGTGCAACCGATTTGCGCGGTTTTCTGAATCTTATACTGTTCCGTTTACTTACTCATGTGCTTGCAGGTCATCAGCAATGTAGGGCACGCCACGAAAGTGGCGGTAAGTCCCCTCTTTGAGGAGTGGCTTGAGAGGCGCTACGGCGCCCTCACCTTCCGCCTGACGCAGGTCCTTACCGGACACGGATGTTTCGGGAGGTACCTGCACCGAATCGGGCGGGAGGAAACGCCCGGGTGTTTCCACTGTGAGGATCGACTGGAGGACACGGTGGAGCACACGGTGGAGGTCTGCCCTGCGTGGGCGGAGCACCGCCGTGATCTCGTAGCGGCGATCGGCGGTGGCGACCTCTCGCGTCCGGCCCTGGATCAATCCATGGTCCGGAGCGAGACGGAATGGGAAGCCGTCACCTCCTTCTGCGAGGCAGTCATGCTGGCGAAGGAGGTGGCGGAACAAGAGAGGCAGAGAGCCTCTCTTCCCGGCCGCCGCGGGAGACGCGCCGGGCGTCGGGGGCCACGTGGTGGCTACCGGCCACCGTAGTTGCGGGCCTGTGGACGGTTAGCTATGGGCTAGCTAGCCGTCCGTCCGTCTAGTGACGACAGGCCGTGTCGACGGCGCGTTCGTGTTCCACGCGCGCCTCAAAGAGATGTCAGCAGAAGAGAGGGGCCCGCAAGGGCCGAAGCCTGCCGGGGTTGCGGGACTGTTCGAAGTCTGACACTCCCTCCCGCTCCGCCCAGAGTGGGAGAATTCATTTGATGATTTCCCATCCTAAAAAAAAAAAAAAAAAGGTCACCAGCAATTTAATATATGTAGGTGTGTTCAGCAAACCCTTTTATTTGATACCAATATCATAGGCGTGACCATATCTATTACAGCTCCAACTGTAGTACCTAGTTTTGTTTACTTGTGGTTCTGGATGATTTTCCACAAAAGCGAATCCGCTTTTGTTTTTCAAACATTTGCGAAGTTGGCGGCCGACTATACGTTTGAATTGAACACAGCTTTACCGATATACTTATTTAATACGAGCAATACTTGTATATGTCACCGTAAAATTGTCAAACCCGTTTTATTACAATATAACGTGTTTCTCTCTAGCGATATTGTAATATCTCGAATTATTATCAACTGAACATACGGAAGTATCTCTGCCCCCATAATCGGGACTTGGGGCACCCCCCCGTTAGGTTAGTTAGGTTCCTTTAAACCCAGCACCCGGAAATAGGGGCCCCGCGAAGCGGGGCTCCGTCGACTACGCTTTTTAGGGGAATATGAAGTGTTTTAAGGTTAGGTTATATTAATCGATATTTCTCAGGAATGGTACAGTTTCTTTTCATGAGAGTGGTACCACTGGGCAAGGGGGACCCCTCCTTCTCTCCACACCGCGTGAGTTGACTACCATCGCTGGAATTTCACGAAAAATAATGCGCTTTATTGTAAGCAGTATGTTCATTTGACAATAATTCGAGACTTTACAATATCGCTAGAGATATTACAATATAACGTATTTGACAATTTTACGGTGACATATATAAGGTGTTAAAAAATTAAATGCAGGAATTTCGTGTACGTACTCGGCATCAAAAAAAAAATATATTCAAAAAAAAACACCAAGCATTTTTAGTTTTTACTTAAAAAATATCAATTTATTAAACATTTTTATGTGCACTGTACGCAGGGCTGCGCGTGCGCCTCGTCGCCATAGCAACGCGGCTCGCTACCCCTTCCCGCAAGTCCTAGCGGGACCTTCCCCGCCCACTTATTTGACCAATATCTGTCGCGCGGGAAGGGTGTGCTGCCCTGTGTCATCTTGCTACTTACGCGCGCCCACGCAGCCTCGTGCAAGCAATGCCGTTTACGTATTCTAATCGGGAGTATTTAGATATGAGTGTGTTATAGCATGACCATAATTAGTGCATTTGACATAGTTAAAAGTGACAGAGACACATTAATCGCAGTGCAATCAAATGTACAAAGTGCACTGGACAAAGTGGTGGACATTTTCAGCACCTTTTTCTAAATAAGGTAAAATTAAGACTTCATTCAATTATTTTTACATTATTGTAAATACTTAGGTTGATTAAATTTTTTTTCAACATTTATCAACTTATCGAACTTACTTAATTTAAAAACAGTAATTAATTAATATGGCTAATAAAATAAGTTATTTGTAAGTAATTCGATGAATTGCCAGTCCAAAGTCTGCAAAATGTGATGGGAAAGTTAGAATCAGCTCAGTTAGTTTGCGCTGTCGCAGGGGTGCACGGTGTACAGCGCGCATGTTCAATAATTTTGTGCGCAGTGAAAATATTGCATATCTTTGAAACGGATCGTTACTAGATAATTTTTTTAAGTGATTATTTTTTATTTGTGATGCCAAACAACTCCTCAAGTTTCGACAATTCAAAAGCACCTGTAACTGGCCTACTTGAAATAAATGCTTTGATTTTGATTTTGTTTCTTGCAGTTACTTTTTAACACCTTATATATGTATAATAAATATGTTGACTGGTAATTAGTGTACGATACTTAAACATGTGATTGTGCTCATTATAACGAACAACTTTGTTGTTCGTTCGAAAAGTTGTTTGTTATCATGAGCACAATCACGTGTTTAAGTTTTGTACACTAATTACCAGTCACCCTACCTATATGTCGCAGCCAATTCGTATACGCACCGCATTACATAACAGCGATGTTTTGCAATTCAGGACGCCTTTATTTAATACGGCGTGTTAGACGATATGCTTGGGGCCTCTGTGACATATACATTACATATAATCTGAATCTCTGAAACGTCTCCTACGATTTTCATGATGTTTAGTATGCTGGGGGTTTCGGGGATGATAAATCGATCTAGCTTGGTTTCATTTTTAGAAAACGAAAAGAAACCGCTCTTCTAGATATTGTAATCAAGTACAAGAGCATCGAGAAGCATCAGTGCAAAAGTATTGATGTGTGGCGCGCTCAAATTGCCTTCTATGCGGAAACTAGAGGTTTTTTGTGGCTGTTCGTACGTACTGAACATTTAAGTTGGAATAAAACAATTATAACTAATTTATCTTTTTATTTCAGATCTATGGAAGTTTTTAATAGTACTTATGAACAAAGGAACAGAATTGGGAGGTGTTATTGGATTTTGGTTCCCCACTTATTCATTATATAGTAAGTAAAACTCATAGTAAAGCCATTTATGAGTAAAACATATACTTAAGGTTAAAGCGTCAGGGTAGCTCGCGAAATTCAAATTTTCTTACCTTTTTTGCAATTTGCAGGTCAGTGCTAGGTTGTAGGTTGATGAAAATATTGTTCGCGACTGTAAGACGTATGTAGTTACAGAATTATAATCATCAATACATCCCTCCTAGTTCATAAAGGTCGAGGAACGACTTTTTCAAGGTCAGACATGTCTTACAGTCGCGAACTATAAAGGGTGTAAAACACTTCTTCACGAAGCCGAAAGACACTTGTTCTCCTCATCATTGCTATCATTTTTTTGTTCTACACAATACCTGGGAACCTTCTAAATTACAACTTTTTGACAAGTTTTTTTGTAAGATTTAGACTTTTAACACCTCAACGACCCACGTACTATTCAATCCATCCATCATCGCAATGTTTAAGTGCGTTACATTGAGTTCTACCACAAAACATGATTTATAACCTCAAAAAAACAGTTGTTTCCCAGCAATAATTTTTGCGGAAAGTTACTTAGTTTGATGTACAGAATGCTTGGTTAACGGTTTGTGATGAGGTGGTTAACAGCCTGTATTTTACAAACTAGCACTGGCCTGCAAATTGCACAAAACGTGAGAAAATTTGAATTTCGTCGGCTGCCCTGGATTATCCACCTTAATTAATTATTAAAATGCAAAGTGATCTCTAGTTTCTAAGAAATACGTGGAGAAAGACACCATCACATGCATAATAATTATACACATATGAGATTTACCACACGTGTTTAAAATACCATAAAGACTACTAATATTACATAATGAACACGGGTGGACTCGTTTTTAACCGACTTCGACAAGGTGGTTCACAATTCTTCTTCTTTTTGTGTGTACGTTCAGCAATATCTTGGCCAATTGTAAACCGATTTGTATGATTCTTTTTTTTTTGTTGGAAAGAATACTATTTTGCAACAGTTTTGAAATCTTGGTTGAATTCAAGGGTGTGCTACAGACCACCAAATTAAACAACTTTCAGTGTGGGACCACCATCGTAATCGCGAAAAAAATCAATGGCCCCATACAAAAATCCATTAGCTACTCAATCAAATGTATGAGACAGCTGATTATATTTTTACGATTACGATGGCAATTCCATGAAGAAAGTTGTTCAGTTTGATGGTCTGTAGTAGGTACACCCTTGAATGTTACCAGAATGCAAAGCAACATCTTGTAAAATAGAACTATTCAATCATAGACCACAAATCTGTCGTAATTGCTGTAATCACCTGAAAATGCATTAATTACAAAATTTCATAACTTATCATTATGCCTGTATGCTTTGAAGTACCCTCAAATTTTGCGAGTTACGCTTAAGTTCCATTAGTTGGGGATAACCTTATGACTGTGACATGTATTTTTACAAAATGAAAATTATTTCACACGTTTTTTGTCGGTTTCCTTTATTACAAAAAGTTTTTTTTTTCTAATTCAAAACCTTTTGTAATCAGTTTAAAAAATGTTCGGAAAACTCCACGTAGATACGGCTGTTTTCTATAACTTGCTTACGTTCTTCCGTAGCTATCGGTGTTTCTATAACCAAGACTATTCTATCCGTGTCACCTACCAGCCACTTGATTCATAGAAAAAAAACTTGAGAGATGTCAAGGGACACCCGGATGGAACGAAGTTCTGGCTTGCTATAAGAGAGAGAGAGACAGACAGAGAAACATGCGACGCCGCACAGCTTACAATAGCTTACTATAGCAAAAAGTGTCGTGCCAACTTTTCGTAAGAATTTTTTCCGTCTAGCCCCCTTTCACAACGCGCGGTAAGGAACTTCAATATTTCATCGGCGCCATCTTGGATTTTCATTTTGACCTCATTTTCATCATCAGCGACCCCAAAAACCACGAAAACGACACCCATGAAGAGAAAACCGAAATTTTTCGTCGGCGCCATCTTTGATTTTCATTTTGACCTCTTTTTTATCATCAGCGACCCCAAAAACCACGAAAACGACACCCATGAAGAGAAAACCGAAATTTTTCGTCGGCGCCATATTTGATTTTCATTTTGACCTCTTTTTTATTATCAGCGACCCCTATAACCACGAAAACGACACCCATGACGAAAAAAATGAAATTTTTCATCGGCGCCATCTTGGATTATCATTTTGACCTCATTTTCATTATCAGCGACCCCAAAAACCACGAAAACGACACCCATGAAGAGAAAACCGAAATTTTTCGTCGGCGCCATATTTGATTTTCATTTTGACCTCTTTTTTATTATCAGCGACCCCTATAACCACGAAAACGACACCCATGACAAAAAAAATGAAATTTTTCATCGGCGCCATCTTGGATTATCATTTTGACCTCATTTTCAGTATCAGCGACCCCAAAAACCACGAAAACGACACCCATGAAGAGAAAACCGAAATTTTTCGTCGGTGCCATCTTTGATTTTTATTTTGACCTCTTTTTTATTATCAGCGACCCCAAAAAACACGAAAACGACACCCATGACGAAAAAACTGAAATTTTTCATCGGCGCCATCTTGGATTTTCATTTTGACCTCATTTTCATTATCAGCGACCCCAAAAACCACGAAAACGACACCCATGAAGAAAAAACCGAAATTTTTCGTCGGCGCCATCTTTGATTTTCATTTTGACCTCTTTTTTATTATCAGCGACCCCTAAAACCACGAAAACGACACCCATGACGAAAAAACTGAATTTTTTCATCGGTGCCAACATAATTTCATCGTGATGGGAAGCCCAGCCTGAACATTCAGTCTGCGTTTGGTCCTCGAGCCGACAACAAGCGGAAAAATAAAATACATAAATAATTATAATGGGGATGCACACTGTGGAACTAATGGCGCTAGCATAGCTGGTTCCAAGCATCGTCATTGGTTAAAAACCAAGGAATGTCATTTCATATTTTAAAATACCTTAACCTCATTGGTCAGATTGTGACCAGCTATGGTGGCGCCATCTACAATTAGCTTTTAACGTTCCTCCCCATTGCATAAGTTGATAAAAAATGGTTACAAAGAAGGTCTAACATCAAATGTATACAACCTACAACTCCTAGTTACTGTAATATATTAAAAAGAAAACTAGCTTGTCAAAAAGTGTCGTGACAACTTTTCGTAAGAATTTTTTCCGTCTGGCCCCCTTTCACAACGCGCGATAAGGAACTTCGTTCCAAAAATCAAGGAAAGCTTTTCTGTGACGCTCTGTTCTTGTTGTAACCTACCGATACCGGCTAGTAAGTTATTGAAAATAACCGTAAGTCATCTTTCCTAGTGTGATGTTGAGAAAAAAATAATGACAACATACTTATGTTTTTTTTTTTAATTCAATTTACAGTGATCACCGATCCGGAAGACAGCCTAACAATATCTAATTCATGTTTGAACAAACCGTTCTTCTACGATTTTGCCAAGGGATTTATAAATAATGGACTTATCACAGCTGAAGGTAAGTGATCACTTAACAACTAAAATTTATGGAGGTAGTCGGAAAGAATGCCACCTGCTACGATCCTTACATTCTCCATTCGCCTCGTTTATGTTCATGTAATACAGGGTGTAAATAACCTCATCACGAAGCCGTCAACCAATCACTCTGTACATCAAACTGAGTAACCTTGAGCTACAGCTGGGAAACAATTTTTGTTTTGGGGTGAAAAGTCATGTTTTGTGGTAGAACTCAATGTATCGCACTGAAAACATTGTGCTGATAGATGGATTGAATAGTACGGGGGTCAAGGAGGTGTTCAAATTAAAAATCTTACATTAAAAACTTTTTAAAACTTGTGATTTTGGCCCCCAACATATCCGTAACTGGAAGGTTCCCAGGTATGGCGGCTTCGTGATGAGGTTGTTTACACCCTGTATGGTCTTACATGCAAGTCGGTTACAAGTTCTACGCAACTGATCTTTCTGAGGAACTTCACTAATAAGGTCAGTGCTTCTGAGAGGACTACCCTCATACCTGTGTCTTTATGACGTCGGACCAGATAGGTCAGAGAACCATGTTTGGTTATTTATGTCACTAATTTTCGTCTCTTTCACATACAGAACATCTATTCCTTTATTCTTTACTATCTTGCATATTTCATCCATTTCATGTTTTATAATATAGCATATAGGAGCTACGGAGTATCGCTCCGTAGCTCGGTTTTTAACAATTGACTTGATGTGTGGTGAGTATCACCGCCAACTCCGACATTTGCATTTCTGTATCTCATTCTGCTCCCACGACCAGCTTGGGATTAACATTAACCTAATCAACCATCAACCTAATTCTATCAAGGGTAGACACTTCCACCAGTTCTTTCAATCCGTTCGTCCAGCGTTCCATCGTTTTTGCAATATCTGCTTTTGTAATTAAATGTAACACTCTCAATTTAGGATCGAATAACATTAATGATAATATTCAAATGGAGCTAGACAACCAGACTTACCTCAGTTGTAAAGGTCCTTTTGTGGCTCTTAGTCCTGTATATTCCCTCTTTTACAGACTCTTTAAAATCTTTTAAATCAAATTTTAAATCAAAAAGACAATCTTTTAAAACAAATTATTGTTACAAAATCTTGGTTACATCATTCATGTTGATATGGTACATTATGTGAGAACAATGTAGCAAGATGTGCACGTTAAAAGTGTCCATAGTAAAAACTAAATAATTTATTCAAATAAGCCATGGCAACTAAGAGATGACCAGTCACAACTGACAGCGCCCGTTCACAAACATGACGCATGGATCAGCACCATTCAGCTCAACCATTTTGAAGGGAACTAAACGGTCCGACACACGCCACGCCACCATCAGCGAGACATTTGAGTGAGCATGACATACCCTAACCACCAAGGCACATTCAAGTCAAGAAAAAATGTAGGTTTCCAGTGAATGATAGCTTTCTAGTAGATAGTACTCACACAATATGGGCTATGCGATTATAATATAATACTAAAGATATAAGAATCTATCCAATGCAAAGATAGTTGTACAATCTTCAGCAGCTCCAACTCCAACTCCATTGAATGCTATCAATTTTTGCGCCCCTGTCTTTGTGGAGCAGGACCAGCATTGAGCCAAGCATTTTTATCAGCGATATAATCGCTCAACTTGTAATATGCTTGCTTACATAATGTGCGTTTAATGAATGTTTTAAATTTAGTCTCATTCAGTTCAAGAATACTATGTGGAATTTTATTATAGCATCTCAGCAACAGTACCCCATGAAAGATGAGTCTACTTTAGCGAGTCTGAAGCCTGGCTGAACTAGTTGGTCCCTATTTCTAGTACTGTAATTGTGTTTGTCACCTCTTTTGCCAAAAAGATGCAGATTTTTTCTGACGTACATTATGTTTTCGTAGATGTATTGACAATGAACTGTCATGATGCCCATATCCTTAAATAGTTTCCTTAGAGAATCGCGCCTACGAAGATGGCTCTGATGGCTCTTTTCTACAGAATAAATATAGACTCAATATCAGCAGCCCGTCCCCATAGCAAAATACCGTAAGACATTATACTATGGAAGTAACTAAAATATACTAGTCTAGCGGTATCTACATCAGTACTGAATTGACGGATTTTTCTAATGGCATATGCTGCTGAACTTAAGCGCCCCGCCCCCATTGTAGCCTTGAATCAAGCGTAAGCCCCAGGAAAACCGCTTTATCTACGAATTCGAGTTTCTCTTTATTCAATATTATTTCACAATCACTACTTTTAACATTGGGTAAAGCAAATCTTATGCATTTAGTTTTTTTTTCATTTAATACCAAATTGTTTGCTGTGAACCAATTTTGGACCTGAAGTAGGGCATTATTCACGCATCTAGATTTTGGGCCCTTCTATTCATCTTAAAAATTAGGGAAGTGTCATCAGCAATAACACCATATTTTGAGGTTGGTTTTTCAATAAATAAGGTAGATCATTTATATATACTAGAAAAAAGAAGGGACCCAATATTGAGCCGTGCGGAACCCTCATTTTAACTTTCAAACCCTGTGAATTAACACCATTTATTTGTACATATTGTTTTCTATCACTCAAATTAGATAGCTAAGTGCAAGTTTACCCAGTCCGTAATGCTCAAGTTTCAAAAGTAATGTGTCGTGATTTACGCAATCAAATGCTTTGGAGAGGTTACAGAAAATTCCTATTGCATCTTTGGACTATTCCCACGCAGCAAATTATGTGTTTTAATAAGGTTACACCGTCAGTTGTACAACGTCCCTTGCTGAAACCATACTGCTGATCATGTAAGATTCTGTTGGTGTTAAAATGATAGAGCATTTGATTTAGCATTATTTTTCCAAAAACCTTGCTAAATACGGGCAGCACGGATACAGGTCTATAATTATTAGCATCTTTACTGTCTCCGGATTTGAAAAGAGGTATGACTTTACTGTATTTCATTAAATCAGGGAAAACTCCTTGGTCTACACATAAATTAAAAATTAAAGCTAAGTATGGGGCTATGGTCTCAAGTATAGATGTACAAACTTTGATAGACATTCCCCATAGATCTTCGGTCAGTTTGATTTTAATTTGCCGGAAAGCTTTAAAAACTGTCATAGGGTTAATGTGTTTAAATCTAAATTCAGCCAGGCAGCCAGACACATTTGCCTTTAATAAACAATTGAGACTTCAGGTGAGGAATTAGAAGCCTCCGTAGTTTTCAATGGTATATCGGTAAAGAAATTTACAAATTCTTGAGATACTTCCTGATTAGAGCTTTTAAGACCACATGCTGTCACCGTCGGGATCCACACTGACGGTAGGAGGGGTATCCATCGGCGTCGAGTCGACGTTGAAGTACCTGGGACTCGTACTCGACAGCCGATGGAACTTCGTGGAGCATTTCCGACGTTTGGCCCCCAGGCTGGAACGGACCGGGGCTGCCTTCAGGCGGCTCCTGCCCAACCTTGGGGGGCCAAACGCCTCCTGCCGCAGGCTCTATGCGGGGGTCGTGCGGTCCATGGCCCTTTACGGGGCCCCAGTGTGGGCGCGTTCCTTGAGGCGGCGAGCCGGCCATTACCTGAACGCGCCCCAGAAAGTGGTGGCCGTAAAAATGGTCCGTGGGTACCGCACGATCTCCCGCGAGGCGGCGGACCTGCTTGCCGGATTGCCGCCATGGGATCTGGAGGCGATAGTCCTCGCGCGCCTGCACGACTGGCGCGCGGAGGCACTACGCCGGGGGGAAACTCCGCTGCCGCGGCAAATTGCCGCTCAGCGGACAGACCTCCGGCGCGATCTCATGGCGACATGGAGAGAGCGACTGTCGCAACCCCGTGCAGGGCACGCCACGATAGTGGCGGTAAGTCCCCTCTTTGAGGAGTGGCTGGAGAGGCGCCACGGCGTCCTCACCTTCCGCCTGACGCAGGTCCTCACCGGACACGGATGTTTCGGGAGGTACCTGCACCGAATCGAGCGGGAGGAAACGCCCGGGTGTCTCCACTGCGAGGATCGACCGGAGGACACGGTGGAGCACACGGTGGAGGTCTGCCCTGCGTGGGTGGAGCACCGCCGCCGTGTCCTCGTAGCGGCGATCAGCGGCGGCGACCTCTCGCGTCCGGCCCTGGTTCAATCAATGGTCCGGAGCGAGACGGAATGGGAAGCCGTCACCTCCTTCTGCGAAGCAGTCATGCTAGCGAAGGAGGTGGCGGAACGAGAGAGGGAGAGATCCTCTCTTCCCGGCCGCCGCGGGAGACGCACCGGGCGTCGGGGGCCACGTGGTGGCTACCGGCCACCGTAGATGCAGGCCTGTGGACGGTTAGCTATGGGCTAGCTAGCCGTCCGTCCGTCTAGTGACGACAGGCCGTGTCGACGGCGCGTTCGTGTTCCATGCGCGCCTCAAAGAGATGTCAGCATAAAGAGAGGGGCGCGCAAGGGCCGAAGCCTGCCGGGGTTGCGGGACTGTTCGAAAGAGATACCGCGGCCCCGGAACGTAAAGGGCGAGGAAGGAACATGGATGGGTTTTAGTCAGTAAGAGTCTGACACTCCCTCCCGCTCCGCCCAGAGTGGGAGAAGTCATTTGATGATTTCCCATCCCAAAAAAAAAAAAGACCACATGCTGTATCTAATGTATAGCTATTGTTACGTATTTTCTTTCTGTTGGTCTCGTTATTTATGACTTTCCAAACGGTCTTTATTTCATTTTCTGCTGTTTTGATCTTGTTGCTAATGTGCAGGGCTTTAGCAACCTTGCAAGTATTTCTAAAAATTTTTGAATAATTAATAATATACTTGCTAAAAGTTTCAGTGTTTATAAAAGGCTTAAGGCTATAAAGCTCAAATAGTCTTTCCCTACTTTTTCTGATACCTCTAGTTGCCCAATCACTAAATACTCTTTGGCAAATACTCTCTTCTTTCTGTATTTTTATAAGTTTTGCTAAATTCCGTGTGAACTAATATAAAAACTTTTTTGCAAAAAATATAACCGACTTCACACAAAAAAGTGAAAAATAACTTTAGCTTCAGAAGTCGGTGACCTTTGTTTGATTGATTTAGTTTTTTTGTCACCGACTTCTGAAGCTAAAGTTATTTTTCACTTTTTTGTGTGAAGTCGGTTATATTTTTTGCAAAAAAGTTTTTATTTTTCACTTTTTAGTGGTTCACATGTGCTTACCCTTTCACAGCGTATCGGTGTGATTTTTTCAGTTGAAAGTTGAGTTCAGTTAGTTGCCCATCTTCCGAAGTCACCAGATCTTTATAAAATTGAAATGGAATCACTCCGAGAAAGTACTCTGCCTAAAACTACTCAAACCGCTTCTGGTGTGCCTATAAAGTTAAGGAGTTACCTCTATTTCTCCGGGATCCCATTGAATGGAACTTTACACGTCTAACTGTCGAAATCTGGGTGTATTGTATACTTCTGCGTACTCCCTCAGAGCATACAGGTGTGATGTTACGTCATGATGTTGTATAATCAATAAACAACCAAGCGATTGCAGCAATTACTGCAGCTTTGCCGTGTATTTTTGAAGAATTCCATTTATATCTCCGATGATCAGCCTAAGATCTTAGCCAAATTGACATGGAACCACACGGAAAGCACCAGCTTTCAAATAAAAGAAAAATCATCAAAATCGGTTCACCCAGTCGAAAGTTCTGAGGTAACAAACATTGTCGAAATCTGGGTATATTGTACACATCTGCGTACCCCCTCAGAGCATACAGGCGTGATGTTACGTCATGATGTAGTATAAACAATGAACCTACAAGCGGATGCAGCAATCTCTGCAGATTTGCCATCTATTTTTGAAGAGTTCCATTGTATATCTCCGAAGATCAGCATCAGATCTTCAACAAATTAAAATGGGACCCAACGGGAAGCACCAGCTTTCAAATAAAAAAAGAATTATCAAAATCGGTTAGCCCAGTCGAAAGTTCTGAGGTAACAAACACAAAAAAAAAAAAAAAAAAAAAAAAAAAAATACAGACGAATTGAGAACCTCCTCTTTTTAGAAGTCGGTTGAAAATGAATCGATCATACAATTGATTTATATTAATATCTTCTTGGCTCATTACACTTAACTTATTCTTTAGGGAAATATTATACCTATTTAATTTGCAAGAAGTTATAGGTCTAAATTTAATCTGATTTTTTTGTAATAGAGTTTTACACCTAACAGTTACAGTTTGTTCGCTATGGTCAGACGGCAAACAATTAACTATGGCTTTATCTAAATAATCGAAATTGCCGAAAACATTATCTATACAAGTAGCAGAAGATGGAGTGACTCTAGTAGGTTCTATAAATGTGTTGGTCAAGTCAAATGACTTAAAAAGATTTAATAACCGACTTTTACGGGAATTTTCTTCTAAAATATTGATATTGAAATCACCACAAATAATTGTAGACTTATTTCTGGCTGCAAGTTTTGCCATGACATCTTCCATTATTGATTCGAATAAGGAAAAGTTTAGATAGTTTGGGGGTCTGTACACACACACAACTACATGCTTATCTAGCTCAACACAGGACAGTTCGACGCAAGGTTCAACCAAGAGACCTACTATGTCATTACGTTGCCTATATTTAAAACTATTTTTATAAAATGGGAACCTCCACGAAGCATAGTTTTACGGTTAAAGTAGCTACCCACCATTTAGTTCTCATAATTAATCAGCATTTGGTAATCCTTTAGCCAATGTTCAGTAAAACAAATAATGTCAAACTTACTTTTTTTTAAAACAATTCAATTTCTAATCATTTGGAAGAGATTCCTTGGATATTTTGGTGGTATAATTTTAAGGTGTTCTGCTGAGGCCCTGTTTTATTAACTAATTGAGTGCAAGAATTACTAGTACCTTCTGTTGTCTCACTTTCTAGTTTAAATTCATCTATTCTATCTTCTATCTATATCTATTCTATCTATCTTCTATCTATCTATATCTATATATTATTATTATTACTTATAATAAATCTGTAGAGAGGTCAATTCTGTACATGAAATATATTTACAAAATAACTATCGGGGGGTGATTAGTGATCGATACTGATGCCAAAAATGCAATCAGTAAAATTTTTGTCTGTCTGTCTGTCTGTCTGTCTGTCTGTATGTTATTTATAGAAAAAAAAACTACTCGGCGGATTTTAACGAAACTTGGTACAATTATTCTACATACTCCTGAACAGGTAATCGTATACTTTTCATCACGCTACCATTAATAGGAGCAGAGCAGTGAAAGGAAATGTTGGGAAAACGGGAGAAGTTACTTGGTTTTTTTAGCTTCCGTCGCGTGTGCAGCCTTAATGGTTAAAGCTACATAGAAATCATGTATGACGGAAATATTCCACATAAAATTATATAAAAAATATCCCACGACAGTATATGTCTATCTTTTATAGTTGACTCACAATAACACGTGTAACTCCCGATAGCTTAGCAGTTCGGAGAATAAATGTGAATGTAAGTTTGTTTGTTGCGCTTTCACGCGACAACTACTGAACGGATTTGGATGAAATTTTGCACACAGATAGTTTATAACCTGGATTAAAACATAGGATACTTTTTATCCCGGCAGTAAGATTCCATGGGACAATAATCAAACTTCACGCGGGCGAAGCCGCTGGCAGAAGCTAGTTATTAATATTTGGAGTGTGGCCGGAGATTCCCGTGCCATCCTCAGACAATAAGACCCTATCACTAATAAACCCTAATTGAGAATTTTCCACGGTGACAGATGGATCCTCCTCAGTACAATGTGTGTAAACATTTATAGCACTAGTGCTATATTCATTTGTGCCAGTCACCTGTACATGAGTAGAATTACTAATAATAATTGTTGCAGTGTTAATAATAATATAACTAAACTTAGACATACTATTTATGTCTGTGTGAATACTATAAGCTAATAGCCGAGCTATTTTGTGTCTACATCCAATAGGTAGATACACCTTATCCCGTGTCGACTTAAGATTACCAACAATAGTGTTGATATCCAGATATATAAGCCTGTCACTATAGTGACCTACTAAAAAATGTACATGTTTATTCAACACATTATGTATATAATTGTTTTTTCTACTACTTATTTTTTTTAAATATGGAAAAGCACACAATATGATTTCAAACTCAAACTCAAATCATTTATTTCAATTAGACCATTACGGCACTTTTGAATGTCAAAAATACAAAACTAAATCAAAGCTACAGTCACAGTCACAAGGCATAATAACTTGAGAAAGTACTGTATTTGCCCATTCCCTAGCGTAGATCTCTATGGAGAAGAACGGGCAAGAAACTCCATGGACACTCTTTTAAATCAAAATATTGTTACAAAATCTTGGTTACATCATTCATGTTGTGACTATACATATATGTGAGAACGATGTAGACAGACGTGCACATTAAGAGCGTCCAGAGAAAAGATGAAAACAACAACTTATAAAAAAAAAAAAAATTACCGTGGCAGCTGAGAGTTGACCAGTCTCAATTGACAGCGCCCGTTCACGAACATGACGCATGTATCAGCACCATTCAACTCGACCATGTTGAAGGGAATTAAATGTTAATGACCCGACACACCCGCCACCATCACCGAGACCTTTGAGTGAGCATGACATTCTCTCAGCCGCCAGGGGCATATTCAAGTCAAAAAAAGGAAAAGAAATGATAACTAAATGTAAATGGTGGCTTTACAATACATAGAACTAACACATGTGGTATGCAATTATATAATATTAAGAGATGGAATTTATACAATGCAAGGATATTTTTACAATCTTCTGCAGCTTCCACAATAACTTGACTGGGAATCAATTAGTTTGCTCCTATGGTTGTGGAGCAGGACCGGCATTGAGCCAAGCATTTTTATCATCAATGTAATCCACCAACTCATAATATGCTTGACATAGTGTGCGTTTTACACAAGATTTAAATTTCGTCTCATTCAGTTGTAGAATGTGGGGAGGTATTTTATTGTAACATTTTAAGCAGTACCCCATGAAAGAGGAATCTACTTTAGCAAGCCTGATACCTCGCTGAACTAGTTGGTCCCTATTTCTAGTATTGTAGTGGTGTCTGTCACCTCTTTTACTGAATAAATGCAGATTTTTCCTAACGTACATGATGTTTTAATAGATGTATTGACAAGGTACTGTCATGATATTAATTTCCTTTAACAGCTCTCTTAGAGAGTCGCGTCTACGTAATAGATTAGACTAGATTTTATTACAACTTAACTTTAGCAACTCAGATACACAGTCGGTGATATCTTCCTTTTTTAAATTAGAACTATTACCAATACATAGACTAATGGTAGTATTAGGATAACAATCATTTTTTATTACTGATGCCATTACTTGTTTGTAGCTTGACCCTGGCATACAATAATTTTGGGTACAGGTAACTCAGGTTATTACTGATCAATTTACCTAGCCCTCTACCTATACTATCAGAAAACATAACTGAATGATGACATCTGCATCCTAGCTAGAAATGATATACAATGGAAGGAATTACCAAAAATTTCGAATTTATCTTGTTCGGGCGTGTTTGAATGCTGTGCTATTGAGCTAACGTATTATAGGATAATTGTAATCTGTATCTATAGAGTGCCAAATGTAAATAATCTTAACTACTGCTTAGAAAAACTGGAAGTTATATTGCGAGAAATATCACTAGCACGCTATAAAAATGTTGTTATTGCTGGAGATTTTAATATAGATATGCTTAAAAAAAATAATCACACAAATGCATTTGAATATTTATTAATGAGGTATAACTTGAAATTGGCATTAAAACAGCCTACTCGCATGGCAAGCATGACTTGCATAGACAATTTTGGGCATAATTTTAGCAAACCATGCAAAACTGATGTGCTAGAATTTGCGTTGTCCGATCATACGGCACAGCTCCTTCATTGTCCTGTTCAAACAAAATGTATCATAAACTGTTGGTATGCGGCTAAAAGGGACTATAGTGTGGAAAACATAGCCAAGTTCAAAGGTCACATCGAAAATCTTACCTTCTCTGACTTGAGATTTATGACACGGATGACCCCAATATTGCATATAGTAATTTTATCGACTCTTTCAAACTTTTGTACGATTTGTGCTTTCCAATCAAATTAATCAAAATTAATGATCTTGAAAAACCTAAGTGGCTGTCAAAAGGAATTAAATTGTGTAGCCAAAGAAAAAGAAAGCTTTTGGGGCAGATGAGATTAAACCTAAGTAGGGATAGTAAAAATAAATTCACGAATTATTCAAAATTGCACAAAAAAATTATACACTTGACACAGAAGGCACAAAACAATCATAAAATTAAACAATCTAAAAATAAATCTAAAACTACGTGGCAAATTATTAATCGCGCGAAGCATAATTTACCCCAACAAAAAATATATAAAATTAAGGTTAAAGAAGGTATTCTATCAAATCCCAAGACCATTGCTGAAGCGTTTAATAACTACTTCATCGATAAAATTCAGCCGAAACTGCGGTCGTGCGATCCATGGCCCCGTAAAGGGCCATGGATTGCACGACCCCCGCGTAGAGCCTGCGGCAGGAGGCGTTTGGCCCTCCAAGGTTGAGCAGGAGCCGCCTAAAGGCAGCCCCGGTCCGTTCCAGCCTGGGGGCCAAACATCGGAAATGTTCCACGAAATCAATCTTCCATCGGCTGTCGAGTACGAGTCCTAGGTACTTCAACGTCGACTCGACGCCGATGGATACCCTTCCTACTGTCAGTGTAGATCCCCACGGTGGTGCATTCCACGGCCCATGAAAGCACATGGCCTCGGACTTGTGCAATGCCACCTCGAGACCCAATTGCCGGATCCTCTCAACGACTATCGCAACCCCGCGTGTCATGTTTTCGGCCGCCGCCTCGTGCGACCTCCGCTATGCCAGCACCAGGGTGTCGTCTGCGTAGCAAACGACGCTCACACCACTAGGGAGGTCCGCGCGCAGCACCCAGTCGTAACCGATGTTCCAGAGGGGCGGTCCCAGAACCGATCCTTGTGTACACGACATAACTCGCCGGTTCCATTCTCCGCAGCGACTGCGGTAGATGACGGCCCTGTCCGTCAGGCCCGCAGGACAGCCTTCCGGAGGGCGGTTTTCGCCGCTCTGTATCCCTCGTACAGCTCCGCCTCAATGGCTGCCGCATCCGGTGGGCGGATGCGGAGCCTGCGATGCCTGGCGTACAGGCGCGTAGGCGTCGCGCAGCAACACACGCCTCGCGGAGAGACGTTATTTCACTCGACCACCAGTACACCTGACGTCGGGCGCTTCCTGGCCGGACTCGGGGCATTGCCACGTCGCATATATCGGACATGGCCTTCTGGAACCACTCTGCCTCACTATTAACGTCGACAGGCCGGTCCGGTGATGTCACCCAGGCCGGCACGATCGAGGCTTCCAGGAGGAGCTCCCGGTCCAGCTGCTTCAGCGCCCAACGCGGACCACTCGGGGCCTGTGGACTGGCGCGCTTGAGGACTGGGTGGAGACGTTAAACCGGATGTACCGGTGGTTGGTATAGGTCTCCACCCCCTCCATGACACGCTAGTCAACGACACGCGGCGACAGAGCGGGGCTAGCGAAAGAAATGTCCACCACCGACTCGCCCCGCATTCACACATACGTGGGAACAGAACCCCGATTAAGGACGACCAGGCCCTTCTCCAGGGACCAGTCTTCCACCATCCTTCCCCGCACATCTGTGCAACGAGAACCCCAAGCCAAGTTCTTGGCATTGAAGTCCCCGAGGACAAGCACGGGGAGGGAATGGCTTCCGACGACGACACTCAACTCTGCGAGAGAGTTGTAGAACTCGGTGAGAGTTCGGCTCGGGGAGAAGTATACTCCCACCACGACGATCTCCCCGAACCGTGCTGCTACGCACCCCCAACCCCTCCTGTCATTTTCAAGGGTCGGGGTACCGGCGGCGGCCGATGACAATATGGTCACTGAGCCGTCAAGGTCCGCCACCCAGTCTTCCCTGGGCAGGACAAAGTACGGCTCAGCGATATGTATCGACCACTGTGCCATGCTCTGGAGCAACAGATACTGAGCACAGGCGCAGTGGTTGATATTCGCCTGGAAGAGGCGTAATGGCGCCGTTATTGGCATTCCATTAACGCCTCCTCCCCTCGGGCCCCTCCGCAGGCGAACTTGACGTGCTGGGCGCGGCGGCGGCGGCGACAACGGCAGCGGCTGTGGCAGTTGCGGCAGCGGCAGTGGCGACGGTGGCGTTGGAGGAGGCGGCGGAGGGCCTTCCCTTGCCTCTGGCTCTGGGTTTGGCGGGGGCAGCGCAGGCCTTGCTCCCGGCCCGCTGATCGGCCGGCTTGCGAACCGCCGCACATGCAGGGCAGTGCGGCGCAGCGCTGCAAGACGCCGACACGTGGCTGGGCTGACCGCAGCGGAAGCAGAGGCCGCTGCGGTCGACCTCCGAGGCGCACTGCACTGACACGTGGTGTCCCACGTGGCAGCGATAACACCTGAGAGGCCTGGGTTCCAGCAGCTTAACCTGCGCCGAAACCCAGCCCACCAGAAGCCTTCGGCCCTCCACAATAGATTTTGCCGCCATCACAGGGCAGCTCACCGTTACGGTTGGCATGCCCGTGGGGTCCGGACGTAGGGTGCCCGCCCTGACCTGCTCGGCAGAGCACCCCCCGGACCTAGCGACGGCGGCTACAACCTCCTCCTCGGTGACCGAGTCGTCCAGACCCATGATGCGCAGGTCCACGCATCTGACGGGCCTGGACACTCGGGCCTCGTCCGCGTTTAGGGACGCTCTCAGCTTTTCAGCCAGAGCGTCAGCGGACGAGCCGCTAGTTTCACCGGGGATCTCCTACATTCGCGCTCCCGTCGCGGTGACTTTAAGCCGGAGGCCCCCGGTGATCCCGAGCTCACCGACATTCAACGTCTCTTTTGCAGGTCGCGGTAGGACACGCCCCTCTTCTCCGCCTCCGGCTGTAGTGTTATCACTACAGCTGCGGTCTTTGGCTGGACGGTCCCGGTCCGGATGCAGCAGCCGCAGCCGCCGCGTAAGAGACCGTTCTCGGACCCGCGACCGCCTTGTTTGCGCCCAGGGGAGGGTGCAGAACAATTCCCTCCAGGACGGAGAACCGCGCCTAGAAGGAAGCCAGCTCCTTTCTAACCAGGTCCAGGACCTGGTTCTCCACCGGCACAGGCTGACTTGTTTTCTGCGCCTGTGCCCCCCCATTTTGAGGCACCGCGCGGGGGCCAGACTCCCGCAGACTGGCCAGGTCCGCCTGGAGCTTTGCATTCTCCTTTTGGAGAAGCTCCATGGCGGCCGTCAGGCGGGCAACGTCCGCCCGCAGCTTGGCCACCTCGTCTCCCTCTGGTGAGGGAGGGGGAGGCCCCACAAAATTGGCCTCCACTGCCGCCATGATGGAGGCAGAAGCCGCGGGTATGGCCCTGAGTTTTGACGATGTCTTAACTTTCAGGGCCACCGTCTTTATGGCGGCTTCCACCTCCTTGGTGAACCTGGCCTTACGCTCCGCCTCGGAGCCGCCAGGTGCACCCGCCTCACTGCCAGACCCGCGGGCTGTTGTCGTGCCTTGGTGGCGCCACTCCTCAGCCGGTCTTGCCGACCTCTCGGAGGCAGAGGCCCCCCCTCTTGCCTCGGATCCCCCCGCGCTTGCTGGTGGGGATCTTGCGAGCAGATGCCATCTGCCCCTCCTCAGAGGACGACGACCGTTCGCCATCCTGCCTGGGCCGCTTGCGGAAGAACTTATTGTTCTCCGCAGCAACCCTGGCCCTCTCGCGACGGGAGCTCCCTGAGCCTCCCGCAGCGCTTACCTCACTCGATGCGGCGTCGGACTCCGACCCCGCATCCCTCCTCACCTCTCCTTCTCCTCCTTTGCCGTAACCGGCGGTTTGTATTTTGGACGAGTAATATAGGATATAATCGTCCACCCAGGCAGATCCTTTTACCTGGGTAAGCCCAATACTGTAGGGTGTGGCCGGTGCCCTACAGGCGAGGCGCTAACGACTGGACACCCTCCAGCCATTCATCCTCTCGCCGCGCCTCAAAACTTAAGATTAGGTGGTTTTTTATCTTAGAGGTAGCCTTCCTCTGGGCCAGGCAGTTAAGCCAAGCCCCCGACGGTGGCATTATACATACCTCCGTTCGCTGTCCGGCCAATCTGGCTCAGCGAACCCGCCGAAAGTTGTCTCTTCTAGGAATGCTCCTAGAGGAGAGACAACGAATGCCGCGTTGGTGCGCCTGCACCTCGGCGGCATGGTCACGTCCTCCGCTGTGCCCTCTGCTTAACAGAGGGTCACGCGGAGGATTGGTCCAAATTGACCCCGCTCGTGATGCCAGACTCATTCGCCGCGGCAGTGCCAATCCTAAGGGATGAGAATTTCTTCTCATTCCTAAAGGAAGGACACTGCCGCGCCCGGGGTGCACCGGCCCAGCGGCTGCTCTTTCCTCCAGACGTATCGAGAGGAACCAGCAACTGCCGGGCACACGTGGAGGACTTCTGGCTTCGCACCCCCTTATTTAGTGCCTCAATTTCAGATTGTAAGCGCTAAGTGTCTATTTCATAAATACTTGAAGTCTCTTCTAACTTAATTTGATTGTTATTTAATTTATTAACAAGAGAAACACGTTCTATCCTTAATTGAATATTTTTGAAATAGTGCTCTTTTTGTTTCCTGTGTTTATTACATTTTTTTACGATTTTATTCAATCTTGCATATTTCTTAATTTTTAACCCACTTCCAAAAAGAGGAGGTTATCAATTCGTCTGTATGTTTTTTTTTTTTTTTTTGTGTTTGTTACCTCATAACTTTCGACTGAGTGAACCGATTTTGATGATTCTTTTTTATTTGAAAGCTGGTGCTTCCCATGTCGGCTGTCCAAAATCAAAACCTAGCAAGTACATCTGAGTTAATTTTACAGGAGAAGACATGAAACATTTTCAGCTGCCATTTAGAATATAATTCCTTTTTTAAACATATCTTGTTTTCATGGCAATAATTATGATTTGTTTTATTTTACGAAATAGATAAATTAAATGAAAATGCATTTGGACAAGTTTTATGTGCCTTACTAATGACTTCTTTGGATACTTCAAGATATGTATGATACTAAACCAATAGCAAAAACCTAGTTAGATCTCTACCTAGGTTTGTTAATTGGTTTCTCTATACATTAGTTTTTGGATCTAACATTGAAAACCTAGCAAATACACTTACTAGGTTTTTGAATTGGATTTTTTATTATTTTTAATACCTTATGTCGTATTTAAACCAAGTAAGTAGCATAATTATAGTAAAAAAAAACAGTTGACTTAATATAAAATGGTTTAATTAAATTATTGAGGAACATAAGGTACATAATCAACTTAACAAAATATCAACTTAAAAAAATCAAATTTCTTCAGATACTTCGCCTCCAGTTTGGAGATCAACTGATTCATTGTTTACGGGTATTTGAACCCAAAACGCACGCCTTGTTTCTGGCATTAAGGGTACCAGCTTTGCCACAATCACATCCTTTTTTTGACCAGGAATGCCTCGAGGAGCAGATTTTTTTTCAGGCAGCCCAACAGTGTGGTCCCATTTTAATTTGCTGAAGATCTGATGCTGGTCTTCGGAGATATACAATGGAACTCCTCAAAAATGTACGGCAAATCTGCAGTGATTGCTGTTATCGCTTGTAGGTTTATTGTTTACACAACATCATGACGTAATATCACGCCTGTATGCTCTGAGGGGGTACGCAGATGTGTACAGTACACCCAGATTTCGACAGTGTTTGTTACTTCAGTACTTTCGACTGGGTGAACCCAGTTTGATGATTCTTTTTTAATTTGAAAGCTGGTGCTTCCCGTGTGGTTATATTTTAATTTGCTGAAGATCTGATCCGGATCTTCGGAGATATACAATGGAACTCTTCAAAAATACACGGAAAATCTGCAGTAACTGCTGCAATCGCTTGAATGTTTATTGTTTATACAACATCATGACGTAACATCACGCCTGTATGCTCTGAGGGGGTACGCAGATGTGTACAATATTCCCAGATTTCGACAGTTAGGTGTATTAAGTTCCATTTATTGGGGATAAGCCTATTACCTTGACATGTATTGTTTTTTTTATTTTATTGGCAAGGGTACCTCCAGGGTAGTTTGATGAGAATTTGGTTAGGTTCTGATTATGGGATCCATGACAAAGGAACGGAGCTCTTCAATTCTTAGAAGCAAATTAACGATACTCGGCCAAATCTTTTAAAGGCTATCCGGATATTTGGGTCACGTACCATAACGTCGTTATTAACCGACTTCAAAAAGGAGAAGGTTCTCAATTCAATGTTCCCCGATTACTCGAAGATGACTGGACCGAATTTGTTTTTTAATTGTTTGAAAGGGTATACTTCCCAGAAGGTCCCATAATCATCAAGTCAGGATCCTGATAATGGGATCCTGGAGAAATAGAGAGAACTTTTCAAATTTTATAGGCACACCAGAAGCGATTTGGGTAGTTTTAGAAAGACTACTTTCTCGGAGTGATCCCTTTTAAATTTGGTAATGATTAGATGAAAAACTTCGGAGAAAGGCAACGCGCGGAACTCCTCATTAAATGTAGCAAATGTGTATCTCTTACTGGGATTCCTGAAATCTCATGTCTGTCTATTGTTTACACCAGTTCATAACAAAAAATCACGCTGGTACGCTGTGAAAGGGTATGCACATGTGAACCACTAAAAAGTGAAAAATAAAAACTTTTTTGCAAAAAATAAAGGTTCGGTTTTATTTTTAACCGACTTCCAAAAAGGAGGAGGTTCTCTATTCGACTGTATGTATTTTTTTATGTATGTTCACCGATTACTCGAAGACGCCTAAACCGATTTGAAAAATTCTTTTTTTGTTTGAAAGGGTATACTTCCAAGTTGGTCCCATAGTCGCCAAGTCGGGATCTGATGATGGAATCTTGGCGAAATCGAGGGAACTCTTCAAATTTTATAGGATAACGTACAGCGATTTTGGTATTTTCTACAACAAGTGAAGCATTTGCGTTTGATAAGAACCATTCTACCATCAGATCTGATGATGAAGCCAAGAGTCACGGAACTCCATAATGAGACAATGTATCCTAGTCGTGTTTGGGCTTGTTGTAATTGTAACGGTATGCACTTTCCATGTGAACCACTAAAAAGTGAAAAATAAAAACTTTTTTGCAAAAAATAAAACCGACTTCAAAAAGAAAAAGTGAAAAATAACTTTAGCTTCTGAAGTCGGTGACAAAAAAATTAAATCAATCATACAAACGTCACCGACTTCAGAAGCTAAAGTTATTTTTCACTTTTTTTTTTGAAGTCGGTTTTATTTTTTGCAAAAAAGTTTTTTTACTTATTTTATGGTAGGAGTTATGTTTCAGTAAAGAGTCCTCTAGTGTAAGGTCTATTGTTATACTCTTATTGGAATGAGGGTTACAATTTGTATTTACTTGTTCATTGTACAAATGGTCAGTTTCTATAGCCTGAGAATGATCCTGTTACTTTTTTAAATTTAAAAGTTTAACATTAGCATGGACTAATTCCTCCTCTAGGTCCCTAATTTTACACAAAGCCTCCTCATACAAGTTGCTGCAAAATCAAAATCAAAATCAAAATCAAAATCAAATCAAAATCAAAGCATTTATTTCAAGTAGGCCAGTTACAGGCACTTTTGAAAATGAACATTTAAAGTAGCTACAGTCCCAGTCACAAGACATAAAAACTGTGAAAGTACCGTAGTTGCCCATTCCCTAGCGTAGATCTCTATGGAGAAGAACGGGCAAGAAACTCCATGGACACTCTTTTAAATCAAATTTTTGTTACAAAATCTTGGTTACATCATTCATGTTGAGATGGTATATTATGTGAGAACAATGTAGCAAGATGTGCACGTTAAAAGTGTCCATAGCAAAACAAAATTAAAATACAACTCAAAAACAAAATAATTCAAATAAACCATGGCGACTAAGAGATGACCAGTCACAACTGACAGCGCCCGTTCACGAACATGACGCATGGATCAGCACCATTCAGCTCAACCATTTTGAAGGGAACTAAATGGTCCGACACACGCGCCACCATCAGCGAGACATTTGAGAGAGCATGACATACTCTCAACCGCCAGGGCACATTCAAGTCAAGAACTGCCGTAGGTTTCCAGTGAATGATAGCTTACTAGTACATAGTACTCACACAATATGGGCTATGCGATTATATAATACTAACATTGAAT
This sequence comes from Xestia ashworthii, assembly GCA_950022955.1. Taxonomy (NCBI): domain Eukaryota; kingdom Metazoa; phylum Arthropoda; class Insecta; order Lepidoptera; family Noctuidae; genus Xestia; species Xestia ashworthii. The sequence goes on along the minus strand of OX465570.1, from coordinate 9,457,856 downwards.
CTATACAATGCAAAGATAAGTTTGTACAATCTTCAGCAGCTCCAACAATACCATTTAATGCTATCAATTTTTGCGCCCCTGTCCATGTGGAGCAGGACCAGCATTAAGCCAAGCATTTTTATCAGCGATATAATCGCTCAACTTGTAATATGCTTGTTTACATAGTGTGCGTTTAACGCATGTTTTAAATTTCGTCTCATTCAGTTCAAGAATACTTTGTGGAATTTTATTATAGCATCTCAAACAGTACCCCATGAAAGATGAGTCTACTTTAGCGAGTCTAAAGCCTGGCTGAACTAGTTGGTCCCTATTTCTAGTACTGTAATTGTGTCTGTCACCTCTTTTACCAAAAAGATGCAGATTTTTTCTGACGTACATTATGTTTTCGTAGATGTATTGGCAATGAACCGTCATGATGCCAATATCCTTAAATAGTTCCCTTAGAGGATCGCGCCTACGAAGATTATATATGGCTCTGATGGCTCTTTTCTGCAGAATAAATATAGACTCAACATCAGCAGCCCGTCCCCATAGCAAAATACCGTAAGACATTATACTATGGAAGTACCTAACTAAAATAGACCAGTCTAGCGGTATCTACATCAGTGAATTGACGGATTTTTCTAATGGCATATGCTGCTGAACTTAAGCGCCCCGCAAGCGATGTTAAATGAGAACCCCATTGTAGCCTTGAATCAAGCGTAAGCCCCAGGAAAACAGTTTTATCTACGAATTCGAGTTTCTCTTTATTCAATATTATCTCACAATCACTACTTTTAACATTCGGTAATGAAAATCTTATGCATTTAGTTTTCTTTTCATTCAATACCAAATTGTTTGCTGTGAACCAATTTTGGACCTGAAGTAGGGCATTATTCACTTCATCTAGATTTTGGGCCCGTCTATTTATCTTAAAAATTAGGGAAGTGTCATCAGCAAACAGCACCATATTTTGTGGTTGGTTTTTCAATAAAGCTGCAGCTGTGGAACCCATCCGTGACCACATTTAGTTGATCCCGCTCATTGACAACATTCAAGTAATCATGATGAAGGTCTACTAACTCCCGTTTTTAACCGACTTCTAAAAAAGGAGGAGGTTCTCAATTCGGATGTTTCTATTTTTTTTTATTTTATGTTTGTTCGGGCATAACTCCGTCGCTTGCCAACCGATTTGGAAAATTATTTTTTTGTTGGAAAGGGTATTCTTTCCAAATGGTCTCATAGCCACCAAGTCGGGATTTGATGATGGAATCTTGGCGAAATCGAGGGAACTCTTCAAATTTTATATGAAAACGTGTTGCGATTTTGGTTTTTGGTATTTTCTACAACAAGTGAAGCATTTAGAAAGAAAGAAAAAATGTTTATTTGACGTCAGTACATTAAGCACACACACAATAATATTAAAAAAAAAATTACAAAGAGAACAAACATTTGAGTTTGATAAGAACCATTCTACCATCAGATCTGATGATGAAGCCAAGAGTCACGGAACTCCATAATGAGACAATGTATCCTAGTCGTGTTTGGGCTTGATGTGATTGTAACGGTATGCACTTTCCATGTATATCAAGTACATGAGAACCACTAAAAAGTGAAAAATAAAAACTTTTTTGCAAAAAATAAAACCGACTTCAAAAAAAAAAAACAAAAAGTGAAAAATAACTTTAGCTTCTGAAGTCGGTGACAAAAAAACTAAATCAATCAAACAAAGGTCACCGACTTCAGAAGCTAAAGTTATTTTTCACTTTTTTGTTTTTTTTTAAGCTAGAGTTTTTGCTGTTAATATTAATGACCTCCTCTTCACTGTCTTCTCTCTCCTGCAACAGCTGTTGGCATTGGAGTTTTGAGTCCTTAAGTTCTTGGAGGGCCGTTCTCAATTTTAGCTCCATATCCTGAGCAGCAGCCTTACGGGTCATCACAGGCATGGTTTCTGGATTGGTTACTGAAAATTGGAAATAAGAAAACGGTGAGAACTAATAGGATTGACCAATGAAGAAAATTTAGAGATGAAAGGGAGAAAAACAGGGAAAAAAAAGTGTGCTTTACTAAAAGAAATGAGGTAGGCTGCTGTATTATTTTGACAAGATTGATACTAGCCGACTGAATTATCAATTTTATTGCTTTAATAAGAATTTTACTATCTCATGATTATACTTTTTCATAGCGTGGGTAGATTAGATTGCCTATAACTTATGATTTTTAAAATATTATGTACTTTAAAACGTTAATAAAATACTTACAACGAACATATTAAGCTTAAGTATATTGAAAAGATTGATGTACAAAGTATAAATCGTTCTAGGTTTAACTTTTTACGAAATGAAAGGAGACCATTTTTTCTGGGCCAACCTGGTCGTTGCATAAATTATTATTCACATTACACCAAAAAAAAGTATCCATTTTACAATAGTATTTAAACGAAATAGTACATAAAAATGAAACCGGAATCTTATCATTGTTGTGGTCAATGTCATGTGACAGAAAATACTAACGTGAATAGGGGCGTTTTTTCCGTTTACTAAAAAAAGTACGGTACCTACCCATTGGTAATCATATCTGCTATAATTATAATAGAATCAGAACAGAATATAAAAATAAATATTATTAAACTGTGACCTTTTTTAATGCTATTTTTAAAGGTTTAAACTAACATCGCATAGATGGTTTAAACAATCAACGTTGCACGGAACGTTATAAATCCACTTTTTTAGTGGTTGACAGACAACTTCATTATTTTGACATTTACTTTTTCTGTTTATTTTGGTTTTCGTAAGTATGTTTGCACATTTTTCGCATTTATTCCGGTTAGACATGGCTTAGCTAATTTAACCACTGTAATCTAGAGGTTATTATGAAGAAATCGATGTACGTTTCGTCATTAAATGCTACAATTTATGTGGGTGGCCTTTTTTTTTTTCTAGGATGTGAAATCATCAAATGACTTCTCCCATTCTGGGCGGAGCGGGCGGGAGTGTCAGACTTTTACTGACTAAAACCCATCCATGTTCTTTCCTCGCCCTTAATGTTCCGGGGCTGCGGTATCTCTTTCGAATAGGCCCGCAACCCCGGCAGGCTTCGGCCCTTGTGGGCCCCTCCTCTTATGCTGACATCTCTTTGAGGCGCGCGTGGAACACGAACGCGCCAGCGACACGGCCTGTCGTCATTAGACGGACGGACGGTTAGCTAGCCCATAGCCGAACAAAAAAAAAAATATCTCCTTTGTCAACAATACAATTTAGAACCAATACAGGAACCAATGCTAAATTAGTAAAAATAACTATTTTAGATATGGCGTGGACGTGTTATATACATAAAGGGACGATTGTGTGCTATAATAATAAAAAAATAAACAAATACTCCCCGTATGAATCCGTAGTTCGAACATCAGCTGTTGTTTTTTAGGTTACCGGTAACGTTGACTGAATCCTTTATTAATCGTCAAGAAAACAATTTCCCCGAATATTTACACATTTAGAATACGATTTTACATAAAATTACACCTTATTATAACTTATTTTCTAATTCAATTTAATTTTAAAACACGGAACAAAATTTTGACATGTCACTGTTCCTTCGGCTATGTAATCTGTGCTTCAACTTGCACAATACCCAAAATTTGGTTTTGTTCTTTTAAGTTTTACGTTGGTTTAGCATGTGCTTGAAGGTTCTATAGACAACTGGTACCCCTTGACCAATTTTGTGATTTGTGGAACCAAATAAGCACTAATGCATAATTTTTGTTTCAGAGTCAGTTTGGAAAGTTCACCGCAGATTATTAAATCCGTCGTTCAATCAACAAGTGCTGAACACTTATTTGTTTGAAATGAACGTGCAAGCTCGTAGTCTTGTCTCTCGATTAGCTTTGAAAGTGGGGAAAGGACCGTTTGACGTGCGTCAGTTCTTCATAAACTATACCCTGTCAAGTGTTACTCGTAAGTAAACCTGTAATGTGATTTTACGACTTGACGATCCTGAAGCCACTATGACGTAGAATCACTTACCATTTTTTGTTTTCGTTAAGTAAAAAAAGGGGTTTTTCCTTCACAGGGACTTCGCTAGGATTGAATACTGAAGATCAAACAACAATCGATACAGATTACGCAGAAGCAATCGGACATTTACTTGCTTCATACTGCGATCGGTTTCAAAGAGTGTGGTTGCATTTGTCATATATATACAACTTGAGTGAAATGAAGCGCAATCAAACTAAACTTATGAAGGAGTTGAAGAACATTATAGATCCAGTAATATTTTTACTTATGTAACCGTTGTTATCTCTATTGGAAAGCTCTGAGTACAGCTCAAACTAAATGTATAGAGAAGTCAGTATGACTATACTGCCATGGCAGAGTTAGGTAGGTTCCGTAGTCTCTGCCATGACCTAACTTACACTCGGTGCCTTCTGATTAATATTTCTGATACTGTTATTAATAGTAGAGAAATATGGAAGAAGAAGACGTACTGCGATGACCCTAAATTTATTGGAATAACGGCAAGAGAATGATGATACTATTTTCTTCACAAAAATTGAACAGAGGTCTCTATTCCTGTCAAAATAATGTAACGTACCGACATGGGTACATAAATTGTACAGGAATATATTTGCGTGCTAGTTGTTTGGCGAAGCGAGTAGTAGTTTGAATTAAATGCGGGTCTGGTTAAAGTTTCACACGTTCGTATGAAATATTAGCCTCAGCTTAGGGCATCGCAAGGGGAGACAGCCTGGATCTGAGTGGTGGCAAATTGAGGGCTTCTGAAAAGCGCATAGAGGGCGCGCTGGGGATTAGATTTACAGGGTTACTGGTTTACTTTACATATTCTTTGCAGGACGTCATTGTAGGATAAGCCACGAATGTTCTTCTAAAATTCAGCAGTTTTTGAATAAGTTAGTTTTTTCATAAAATCCCAGAAAAAATCATTTGAAGCCAATTTAATTAAAATAAAATCAAATATTTATTCGTAAATGTAGATTTCATTACAATAGGGTGTTATACGTAATAATATGGTCAGTTCACTACATTTTACTTGAGAGCACACAAATAATAGTAAACATGGATAAGTCGAAACAACAAACACGCAATTAAAATAAAATAAAAATAAACAAATACTTACATGCTAAAAGGCAATTACCAATATCAACATAATAATCTAAATATATTATAGGAACAAGAACATAATACATTGTAACTTACAATTTGCTATGATCTAGATTAAAAATGATTTACTGCTCGACTGTACTAAAATTTAACTTATTAACATAGACTATGCCTTAACAGACCTTTGCTGAATAATTATTCATATTATATAATTAATCATTGTCATATAATTAATCAAATTGTATTTTTACTATTCACTATTTCAGGTAATAGAGCGGTGTGCTTAAAGAGGTACAAGTAAACATGGGTTTGGTGAGGGAAATCAGCATGGATGAAGTGAGGAAGGCAGTTCAAAGTATGAAAAATGGAAAGGCCTTGGGCCCCGATGAAATACCAGTAGAAGTATGGAAGTGTTTAAAAGAAGACGGATGTATGTGGCTGACTTTATTCTTCAAAAAGTATGGGAATACTTTCATACTATGTGACATGAGCTTTATCCCCCGATAGTTGTTACAGTCCTGAACGTCCCCTTTATTTTTGAAGATGGGCACAAGCGAGCTATTGCACCATTCTTGTGGGATCGTTCCTTCATACAACAACTTATTGAAGAATAAAGTCAGCCACATACATCCGTCTTCTCCCGAAAGTGATAGAGAAAAGGATAAGAGAGGAGAGTAAGATCACTCAAAATCAGTTTGGGTTTATGCCAGGTCGAGGAACAATGGACGCCACTTTTGCACTCCGCCAATTGTGCGAGAAGTACAGACGTGCACACAAAAACTTGCACATGGTGTTCATTGATCTGGAGAAAGCGTATGATAGAGTACCTCGGGATGTGTTGTGGTGGGCCTTGAAAGAGAAAGGTATACCTGGGAAGTATGTAGAGTTAATTCGTGCTATGTACAGTCAATCTTGTACCTACGTCCGCTCAGCTGCTGGCAACACCGATGAGTTCAGTGTGGCTGTAGGTTTGCATCAAGGGTCGGCTTTAAGTCCTTACCTCTTCTTGTTGATCATGGACGCTTTGACGTCGGACATCCAAGAAGAGGCACCCTGGTGCATGCTGTTTGCCGATGATATTGTTCTTGTCGGTGAAAATGGACCTGAGATCCAGAGCAGACTGGAGAAATGGCAACAGAAACTGGAGAACGTTGGCTTGAAAATCAGCAGAAGTAAAACTGAATACATGTTTTGCGATTTTGGCGGTCTCTCCAGCTCTGGAGCCATAGCGCTAGATGGCGCGTCTCTTCCTGTCTGCTCCGACTTTCGGTATCTTGGTTCACTCATGCAAAGCGATGGCGAAATAGATCGTAGTGTAAAGCACAGAATTAACACGGGATGGATGAAATGGCGGCAGGTCACGGGAACGATCTGCGACTCCCGCGTTCCCCTAAAACTTAAGGGGAAGATTTATAAAACAATGATTAGACCTGCCGTGTTGTATGGATCAGAATGTTGGGCCACAAAAGGGATGAATGAAAGGCATCTGCATGTCGCGGAGATGAGAATGCTAAGGGGGATGTGTGGTGTTACGCGAATGGATAAAATAAGGAATGAGTATATTAGAGGAAGTCTGAAAGTGGCGCCGGTGACTGAAAAGTTGTGTGGTACTCGGTTGTCGTGGTATGGGCATGTGATGCGGAGGAATGAGGAAAATGTCGTGAAAAAAGTTTTGGGTATGAATGTGGATGGGTATTTGAGTAGAGGAAGACCAAAGAAACGATGGATGGACTGTGTTAGCAAGGATATGGTAAGAAAAGAAGTCACTGATGAGATGACGAAAAATAGAGCAGTATGGAAGAAGAAGACATGCTGCGCCGACCCCAAATAGATTGGGATAAGGGCAGGAGAATGATGATGATGACTATTTCAGGTAATACAAAAAAGAAAATTTGAGCTAAAGGCAAACAATGATCCAAATATGTACGATCACTCGACACGAGGTAAACAAACAAAAGGCCGTGTTCAAACCAAACGTATAGTCGGCCCCCGATTTCACAAATGTTTGAAAAACAAAACCGAATCAGTCAGCGGCTAAAGTCAATCTTTCGTACATTTTGTACTGAATACTCACAGTCGGCGGCAGACTATACGCGTTGTTGTGAACGTAGCCAAATAGTTTTAATAACTTAAATATACCAACATAAACTCATGCCAGTTCACTTCGAAGCTTACCCATAAGTACAAAAACAAAAACTACAGAACGCCAAAACTATACAGACCACATTATTTTCAAGGCAATTTTAAACCAGTCTTGGATCAAATGCTGCAATTGGCTGAAGAAAAAGATGTCTTCACCGACAGTGACATCAGAGAACACCTGGATACTTTTGTGGCCGCTGCTTACGACACAACTTCATCGGCTTTGACATTTCTTTTGTTAGTAATAGGGTCAGACCGAGATGTGCAAGAACGAATTTTCAACGAGTGAGTAACATTTTCAATACTAATAGTTACTGTCTGGTAAGACATGAACACACAGTCTATATGGCTTTCCCATAGTAGGGACATAGGCCTCCTCTCTATGAGAGGTCATGAACCGTATAAAACCACGCGCACTCCGTCTGGGTTGGCTAAAAAAGCCACGATGAATGATGTTCTTTTTTTAATGTTCTTACAGACTGCAAGATGTACTAGGACATGAAGATGTTGATGTAACTAAACAAGATCTACCAAAACTCGAGTACATGGAAGCGGTGATAAAGGAGTCGATGAGAATGCATCCATCCGTTCCACTTTTTGCAAGAGTTGTTAACCAAGACGTTAAACTGAGTATGAACTATTACAATGTCAGTCATAAGACCTGCTAAAGGGTGATACTCATAGACGTTTTGTATGTTTTCAGAAAACTGCACCTTGCGAGCTGGTAGTCAGATCATGATAGGGGTGTACGGTCTCCTCCGTCATCCCTTGTGGGGCCCGGACGCGGACCAGTTCAAACCGGAGCGATGGCTGAACTCTGCCACTTTGCCAGATCACCCGAGCCTCAATGCCGCCTTCGGAGTTGGCAAGCGAAACTGCATAGGTAAATATTAGTAATAGAAAGTCACATTTTTTGTCAGAGACCAATCAAAAATAATTATTCCTATAACAAGTTGCGATTATCCTTTTGGCTTGTTTATTTTCCGTTACAGTTTTAACATTATTGTCATACCGATCATATCGACCCGTGGGTTACTGTCAGAAAACTTAATCTTCTGTCTCGCGGTATAAAAAAGAAGAATTCAAATCGGACTTCCCCTTAAAAAAATATGCGTGACCATACATAAACAAGCAATATACAACCTGTAACCTAATTAGCGCACACCCTTAGACACCCAAATTAGTATTTTATGTTATAATCATAATACATCCACTGAATTTTAGTAACCTAGTTTAAGCATAATAAGGATAAGCATTTAAGGATAACCAATTTAATCAATAATTAAATTGGTTATCCTCAATCCGGAAGAATGTTGTGGTCACAGTACTCACAGCACTGACACAAACGCAAATCCACGAACGCACACAGTCGCATACGTAGGTTTTGCTAGCAAAAAACTACTACCCTAGTAGACGAGTTAGTCGCTTGACACAACTGTAGGTATTATTGCCGAAAAAAGTTCAATACTTACATTTGTATACCCGTTTTCATAATTGATGTTTTAATTTAGAATGCAATTCAGTGTCATTTTTCACTATTTAAAAGGTTTCGTTCACTATCATATTTTTAGGTCCTCGACACTTGTTGTCTCACTAAAATAAACTACTTAACGGTAATAGGTACGGTCGAACTAGCTATTTGGTTTACACAAAATACATTGTAAACTGTAAACCAAATAGTTTGTTCGACAGGACGTTCCCACAAAAAAAAGACAAGAGGCGTCAAATCCGCTGATTCTCGGGTTATACTGGCATGGCAATTCTCATCGAAATAGCCCAGTACTTCATTTTGAAAACGAGTACGTGTACGCCAATCGTCTCCCTTATCGATGGCCGTGTGCGGACGGAATGTCCGTGGCCACTAGTGGTAGGCGTTGCGACGACAAAGCGTTTTGAAAGACCGTTTTGTGTTCTGCGACGATGAAACCGTTTTACGTCCTGGGTTCAAACAGTCTTCGTTGCACAAACCAGTCTTCGAATTACTTGGTGCGATTTTGTATTTTACGCCTATGAAAATACAGCCGAGAACGCAATGATTAAACTCTTTCTCACTAGAGTCACTCGTCGCCGTCGCGTTATCGTCCTCAACGTTCCGCGTTATATTGTAGTCTTTGGTTCCGCGTTCGTTTACAAAACAGTCCTTAAAAAAAACTGCAACTATTTCACGCGACGAAAACGTCTAAGTTGGATAAGTTTCTTCCTCTTCAAACCAGTTGCAACGAGAGACCGTTTTCTGCATCCGATTTCGTCGTCGGGAAAACGGTTGCGTTTCGTCCGTCAAAAATTCGACAAAGACCCACCACTAGTGGCCACGAAGGGGATGAGTGGCAGCTTACATAGTCCTGCGGTCTACTCTTGTAGGTACCATACTTTTGGTTGAATGTTCTGCCAGCTAGAACGACATAATAATATCACTACACCGCACCTGCGTCGTGGCAAAGTCCTCACCATTTCAGTGTACTGAACATTTTGGTGTATTGGAGAGACATCGCGCGCGAAAAAATATTTTGCAAACACAATACGGAAGTACTTTCCGGTAAAAATGCCCGCGCATATTACTCAAAATAATTTGTAAACATATTTTTAGGGTATGGTGTATTTATTTTGATTGAATTACAGAATATATAAGTTCTCAAATACATATTTTGAATGTATACTGATTTAAACAAGAGTTATGAGAAAAATATTTTTTCTATAGTAATTTTAAATTCTTCATATCTCGTCTTTATATCATTGACCTTTCAAAATATTTATTTGGGAACATAGATATTCTACAATACAATCGAAATATATACACATTACCTTATGAATATGTTTGAGTTTCATATTATTGACTAAAACCCATCCATGTTCCTTCCTCGCCCTTTATGTTCCGGGGCCGCGGTATCTCTTTCGAATAGGCCCGCAACCCCGGCAGGCTTCGGCCCTTGCGGGCCCCTCCCCTTATGATGACATCTCTTTGAGGCGCGCGTGGAACACGAACGCGCCGTCGACACGGCCTGTCGTTATTAGACGGACGGACGGCTAGCTAGCCCATAGCTAACCGTCCACAGGCCCGCATCTACGGTGGCCGGTAGACACCACGTGGCCCCCGACGCCCGGTGCGTCTCCCGCGGTGGCCGGGAAGAGAGGCTCTCTCCCTCTCTCGTTCCGCCACCTCCTTCGCCAGCATGACTGCTTCGCAGAAGGAGGTGACGGCTTCCTATTCCGTCTCGCTCCGGACCATGGATTGAACCAGGGCCGGACGACAGAGGTCGCCGCCGCCGATCGCCGCTACGAGGACACTCCGCCGGCCCCTTAAGTTTGCTTTTACAGTAGCGCAAGCGCCGCGTATCATGGTTGGTTATCCCACTCTATCCCACAGGTTTGAAGTTTGCACAAGAAAGGGAACATAAATAATCACGGTGCATTTTGTTGATTTATCTATTGTGTCTTGTGTGCTTTGTCCTCCAGTTAGTTTGTGCGTGCGGTAGAACACCAAAATTAATAAGTTCATTTAACTGTATTTGTAAAGACTTTCATTTGCTTGAAATAAGGTTTATTTCTCTTTATTTTATATTCTATGGCAGAATTTGTTTTAATACAAATAAAGCTGCACTTTTGAAAGGTATGACTTATGGTCCATTTAAGTTTGTTTTGACTGTACAGGAATAGAATGACTATACACACGTATCGAATTGGGAACCACTTTCTTTATTGTTGCTTGTTAAAAATCTATGAACGTCAATCGAAATTTCCCTTTTTTTCTTTTGTTTTTCGGATGGGAAATCATCAAATGACTCCTCCCACTCTGGGTGGAGCGGGAGGCAGTGTAAGACTATTACTGACTAAAAACCATCCATTTTCCTTCCTCGCCCTTTACGTTCCGGGGCCGCGGTATCTCTTTCGAACAGTCCCGCAGCCCCGGCAGGCTTCGGCCCTCTTCGAAAGAGATACCATGAGATGGGACAGTAAGGGAAATTCTGGGCCCGCAAGGCCCAAAATTTTCGTTACTGCCCCATCTCATTATTCATCTTGCTTAAGTAGTAATAAAATTGTCTGTGCAAAAAATAATCAAAATAGAGTAGGTAATAATAGCGTTACTTTCTATTTTGCAGGTAAATTATACGGCATGATGGTGATGAAGGTGGCGTTGGCGCATATTGTACGACGATACTATGTAACCGGTGACATCAAAAAATTAGTATGCCAATATGATGTTGCTTTGATACCAGTAGAAGGACATCATATTAGTTTAACACAAAGGACATAAACGTATATTGTCAAGGTAGCCAATGTCAATAATGATTCTCACACGACACTGCGCACCGCTGCGGCAGGCGGTGAAGCGGCTTTCACGTCGCATTGGTCTGCATGTTATCCGTTGATGTCGTACCGACGAGCGACACTTTGCACAAGAGACATCGCACTAAAGCGCGGATCACTGTGGGTCTGTGATCGAACTGCACAACTGATCGAAACCTATCCGCGCGTCGACTGTCCGCGCGGCGCACCGTTTAAAGCTCATCTACGTGAAAAAGGCGCGCTCACCGCATCCCGACTCTTGCGGCAGTAAGCGGCGTCGTGTAAATACCACTTATACCAGTGAAATTATATTTTTGTGGCTGAAACTATGATGATATGAAATGCACATGATACGCTACCTTGCGAAATAGATATATTTAAACTGTTTAATAATTATAAAATAAAATATCGGCTAGCTCTATACTTGATGTTTTTTTTTTTTTTTCATCTTACGTATCTATCAGTGGCGACGAGTACCTACATTATAAAAAAAAAGCAGTAACGGAAAATGTCCGGTGCAATATTCGGAATTTTGTCATCGTTTGACCATTCCATAGTATAATGTCTTACGGTATTTTGCTATGGGGACGGGCTGCAGATATTGAGTCTATATTTATTCTGCAGAAAAGAGCCATCAGAGCTATATATAATCTTCGTAGGCGCGATTCTCTAAGGGAACTGTTTAAGGATATTGGCATTATGACGGTACATTGTCAATACATTTACGAAAACATAATGTACGTTAGAAAAAATTTGCATCTTTTTGGTAAAAGAGGTGACAGACATAATTACAGTACTAGAAATAGGGACCAATTAGTTCAGCCAGGCTTTAGACTCGCTAAAGTAGACTCATCTTTCATGGGGTACTGTTTGAGATGCTATAATAAAATTCCACAAAGTATTCTTGAACTGAATGAGACGAAATTTAAAACATGCATTAAACGCACACTATGTAAACAAGCATATTACAAGTTGAGCGATTATATCGCTGATAAAAATGCTTGGCTTAATGCTGGTCCTGCTCCACATGGACAGGGGCGCAAAAATTGATAGCATTAAATGGTATAGTTGGAGCTGCTGAAGATTGTACTTAACTATCTTTGCATTGTATAGATTCAATGTTAGTATTATATAATCGCATAGCCCATATTGTGTGAGTACTATGTGCTAGTAAGCTATCATTCACTGGAAACCTACGGCAGTTCTTGACTTGAATGTGCCCTGGAGGTTGAGAGTATGTCATGCTCACTCAAATGTCTCGCTGATGGTGGCGCGTGTGTCGGACCATTTAGTTCCCTTCAAAATGGTTGAGCTGAATGGTGCTGATCCATGCGTCATGTGCGTGAATGGGCGCTGTCAGTTGTGACTGGTCATCTATTAGTCGCCATGGTTTATTTGAATTAATTATTTTGTTTTTGAGTTATATTTTGTTTTGGTTTTGCTATGGACACTTTTAACGTGCACATCTTGCTACATTGTTCTCACATAATATACCATCTCAACATGAATGATGTAACCAAGATTTTGTAACAATATTTTGATTTAAAAGAGTGTCCATGGAGTTTCTTGCCCGTTCTTCTCCATAGAGATCTACGCTAGGGAATGGGCAACTACAGTACTTTCACAGTTTTTATGTCTTGTGACTGGGACTGTAGCTACATTAAATGTTCATTTTTGTTTCGACAATTCAAAAGCGCCTGTAACTGGCCTACTTGAAATAAATGCTTTGATTTTTGATTTTGATTTTGACCATAATATCCAGTCTTGGGAAACGTACAAGGCTCGGATTTCACAGTGGTTCATCGCGAATGACATAAATCAAACTAAAGATGCGGCGGGAACAAAGCGACGAGCGATTCTACTTAGCGCACTCAGCGATGGCACGTACAAACTGGCAGCTGACCTCGCTCTGCCAAAGCAGCTGCAGGACGTGCCATACAAAGAAATCGTCGGACTGCTGGACGAGCATTTCACTCCGAAGCGCTGTGGGTTCAGCGAGTGGTTCAAGTTTTACGCGGCTACGCAGCAGACGGGAGAAACATTCAGTCAGTGGGCAGCGCGCCTGCTCGGGTTGACGGCGCACTGCGGTTTCACTGACGTGGGCGAAGCTCTCCGAGACAGATTCGTCATGGGAATGAGTTCTGGGCCGGAGAGAGATAAGCTCTTCGCACAGGACCTTAAGGAACTTATTCTGGCCAAGGCCGTGGAGTTGGCGGAGAGTGTACATTGCGCGCGCGTGGGCGCGGCGGCCGCGCAGCCAGCACAGGTACATCACGAACAGCTGTTCAAAATTACACAAGCACGGCAGCGAGCGAACACCGCTGAGTGCAGCTCCGCTGGTGATAACATTCCGTGCTTGGGGGTAGTACTCTTACCAGTTACTTACGCGCAGCAAACACATTCGCTTAGTGTTTATGTCGTACGGAATGCCGCAGCGGAGATATTAGGCCGCGATTTTATTTCGCTTTTCAAGTTAGAACTCATACCGGTTCGTTATTGTAAACAAGCCAACGGAAGTAGCGAAATAGTGTCAAGGCTAGAAAATAAATACCCATCGGTCTTTTCCGATAAATTAGGACGATTTAATAAATACAAAGTTAGTCTTCAATTAAAGGATAACTCGAAACCGGTTTTCATTCGCGCGCGGCCGATAGCATTTGCTTTGCGAGAAAAAGTAGATAACGAAATAGATCGTTTGTTGTCATTAGGTGTGTTAGTGCCGACGAGTCATGCGCAGTATGCTTCACCGATCGTACCTGTATTAAAGAAATCAGGGGCGATTAGGATTTGCGCCGACTATTCGACAGGTGTAAACAAACAGCTGGTTGTGGATCAATATCCCTTGCCTACTACTACCAGTAGGTAACCGAATTGTTTGCGAAATTGCACGGCGGTAAACAATTTACAAAATTAGACTTGTCAAATGCGTACAATCAGTTCGAATTAGATGAGAAATCCCAGGAGTTGACTTGTATCAATACGCACCGTGGAATTTTCAGATATACAAGAATGGTTTTTGGTCTTTGTTCGGCACCGAGTTTATTTCAGCGGGCCATGGTGAGCGTGTTAGCGAGCGTGCCGGGCACGCTGTGTCTGCTAGACGACGTGCTCGTCACGGGCGAAAACACTGAACAACACTTGCTTAGGCTCAATGAGGTGCTGAAAAGATTACAAGACGCAGGCCTCACACTGCAGAGGGAGAAGTGTGAGTTCTTTAAAGATGAGGTCGATTATCTCGGTTACGTAATTAATAAAGACAGCCTAAACAAATCTCCACTTAAAGTCAAGGCTATGGTAGAAGCGCCGGTACCTACGAACGTAAGTCAGCTGCAATCTTTCTTGGGGTTGGTTAATTATTATAGGAATTTTGTCCCCAACGCGTCCAGCATATTAAATCCGCTATATGATTTACTGAAAAAGGGAGTTAAATGGGTGTGGTCGGAAGAGCATAATAAAGCGTTTGTTGCCATTAAGGAATGTCTGGCTTCGGAACAGGTGTTAGCCCATTTCAAGCCGGCCGCGCAATTGGTGCTCACTGTAGATGCAGGACCAGCTGGATTAGGGGCGATATTATCGCAGATCGACGCCGACGGCGAACGTCCGATATCTTTCGCGTCGCGAACTTTAAACGCAGCCGAGAAACGATAATTTCGCAAATCCAGAAGGAAGCAACCGCGATCATTTTTGGGGTACGCAGGTACCACCAGTATTTGTACGTCCGTGCCGTTCCATTCATCCTCCGGACGGATCACAAACCCCTTTTATCGATTTTTGGCCCGTTTCGTGGCATACCGGAAGTGTCCGCGAACAGGCTGCAACGATATGCTATGTTTTTAAGTGGTTACAATTTTAACATTGAATACGTTCGGAGCGCTGACAATAGTGCGGATTATTTATCGCGAGCCAGCCTGCCCGAGCGGGCGGGGGCGCGCGCGGAGGAGGGGGGCGCGCTCGGCGACGCTGACGCCGCACAAGACTTACCTGATCGCGCCTCGTACATCAATTTCGTCGTAGAAGGTAATTTACCGGTAACACTATTAGTTGCGCGAACAAACCCGTAAAGATGCAACTTTGCAAAAAGTGATTCATTTCATCTTAAACGGTTGGCCTACGAAAATGGTAGATGTAATCCTAAAACCGTTTCATTTATGTAGGTTACAACTTTCTTTTGAAGACGGCTGTGTTATGAGGGGCCACAAGGTAGTCATCCCTGGAAACCTTCAAAATATGGTGTTAAAAGAACTTTACCGGTCACATCTAGGTATAGTAAAAACAAAGGCGGAGGTCCGGTCTAGGTTCCGGTTTCCCGGGGTTGACGCAGCACTGGGGGTACGTATCATAATCCCGAAAGTTCATAATACCTATGATTGAAATACCGACGTCCAAAACATCGAAATTCAAAATACCGAAAGTTTTAAATACCGATAGCCGTTATATCGAAACACAAAATACCGATGTTAAAATGCCCGAAAGGACGAAATATCGATGGATGAAATACCGATGGATGAAATCCCGAATCGACGAAATCCCGAATGAACGAAATACCGATGGATGAAATCCCGAATGGACGAAAACTTTTATTTAAGGGAGGGAGGTACCTGCACCGAATCGGGCGGGAGGAAACGCCCGGGTGTCTCCACTGCGAGGATCGACCGGAGGACACGGTGGAGCACACGGTGGAGGTCTGCCCTGCGTGGGCGGAGCACCGCCGTGTCCTCGAAGCGGCGATCGGCGGCGGCGACCTCTCGCGTCCGGCCCTGGTTCAATCCATGGTCCGGAGCGAGACGGAATGGGAAGCCGTCACCTCCTTCTACGAAGCAGTCATGCTAGTGAAGGAGGTGGCGGAACGAGAGAGGGAGAGAGCCTCTCTTCCCGGCCGCCGCGGGAGACGCACCGGGCGTCGGGGGCCACGTGGTGGCTACCGGCCACCGTAGATGCGGGCCTGTGGACGGTTAGCTATGGGCTAGCTAGCCGTCCGTCCGTCTAGTGACGACAGGCCGTGTTGACGGCGCGTTCGTGTTCCACGCGCGCCTCAAAGAGATGTCAGCAGAAGAGAGGGGCCCGCAAGGGCCGGAGCCTGCCGGGGTTGCGGGACTGTTCGAAAGAGATACCGCGGCCCCGGAACATAAAGGGCGAGGAAGGAACATGGATGGGTTTTAGTCAGTAAGAGTCTGACACTCCCTCCCGCTCCGCCCAGAGTGGGAGAAGTCATTTGATGATTTCCCATTCTAAAAAAAAAAAACACGTTATATTGTAATATAAACGTGTTTGACAATTTTACGGTGACATATATAAGCAGTATGTCGGTAGACAGTAAATCGACCGCACGCATAACATACACTTTGCGACTCGGTGTCCGACTAACTACCTAACAACGGTTCTCAAAGTTTTCGATACCTCTTCAAGATGTTTAAATGTAGGCGTTGCCAAGCTGAGAGTAGGGACGGCGCTAAGTGCATGGGATGCCAGGGACAATTCGACTTTCCCTGCGCTGGCATCACCGAAGGTGGATGGAGGAAATTAGGGGAACGCAAGAACACGTGGAAGTGCAGTAACTGCAAATCCTCGGCAGCATCCAGCCCACGCCCTACCCCCACCCCCACAACCACAGCGACCGACTTGTCAGCACCAGCCGTTGCCGACATGGAAAGTATAATGTCTGAGCTGAAGGCCCTTTCAGCCCGGATGGACAGCTTGCCTGCATTAATGGAGAACGTGAAGGCTATACAATTGGAACTGGCAGAGCTCAAATCCATCAGATCCGAGTACTCGAGTCTTAAAACAGACGTCGAGTTTCTTGACCACTCGGTGGAAACATTAGCCGCCAAAGTGTCGGGGTTGGAGAACGATGTGGATGGACTTAAGAAGACCAAGGACCAGATGGCAGCGTTACATGATCGATGCTCCAAAATAGAAGACCTGCATCGCGAAACTGAGCAGAGATCTAGAATGAACAATCTAGAAATTAAGGGTGTTCCAGCGACCAGTTCAGAAAACCTGTTCGCAATCGTCGACAAGATAGGTGATATCATTGGGTGCAAAATCCCGAAAGAGCAAATAAACTTCATTGCGAGAGTACCAATGCGAAAGAACGAACAGAATAAAAATATTATTTGCTCAGTTCACAACAGATACTTGAAGAACGACTTCGTGGCGGCAGCAAGAAAACTTAAATCATCTTTAACTGCAAGCAAGCTGGGTCTACAGTCGGACAGTGTCATCTATGTTAACGACCACCTGACATTTGAGAACAAAATGCTACTAAACAAAACGAAGAAGCTTGCTAATGAACGGGGTTTTTTATACACTTGGGTAGTTGGTTGCAAAATCCTCATAAAGAAAAATTCTACTTCTCCAACACATCACATAAGGACGGATCAAGATTTAAAAAAGTTTCTAAGTTAAATACGTGTTTAAAATTGTACAACACGTCGTTCTTGTATACTCGCACTTATTATGTCAAAAGTTTGAGAATCACTGGAACCAGTTTTTTGTGCACGGTCATTAGCCGTTGTCCTTTTGTTCGCTTATCGCTCGGTGTTGACCACAGCTATTGCTCTATTGAATCATATTTGCTAGTCGTTAAGGTTGTAATCAGCTTGATCTCGCTCGTTTCTTTTTTTATGTACTTTTTAACGTATTCATTTTCTTGCTTTAAACCGAACCTACCTCCTTGTATTGAAGTTGTACTAAGATATCTTTCTGTTTGCGATGACACCTATTAATGTATTTTACCAAAATGTTCGAGGATTGCGTACAAAAACGTCAGTATTTTATCGAAACGTGTGTGTTAATCACTATGATATTATCTGCTTAACTGAGACTTGGCTTATTGAAGGAATACATGATTGTGAACTGTTTGACGACCGTTACGTAGTGTGGAGACGCGATAGAAATTATTCCAGTACAAAGCAAACTTTGGGGGGTGGTGTGCTTATTGCAGTGCGACGGGAACTTGTCAGTGATCTACGCAGTGAATGGTTCTCATCTGCTGAAGATCTGTGGATTACTATCACCCTCCACAGGAAAAAGCCGCGTGTGTCATATAAAATGCATCTATGTGTAGTGTACATCTGCAATCAAAATCTTGGCAACTCCCAGGCAGGTCAGTTAACTCTTTTTTCCAATAACCTAGTAGACATTGTGCAGAAGCATCCCGCCGATAAATTTTTAGTTCTTGGGGATTTTAATCTACCGAATATAATATGGAACCCAGACGATGATGGACAGTCTTTCCGGCCTGGTAACATCCAAGGTCATGTCCAGATTAATCTGTTCGACAACTTTACCGTCTGCAATTTCTCGCAATATAACTCGCATGTAAATGTGAATGGCAAAATACTAGACCTAGTTTTGTCCAATAGCGAGGTTTCGGTGAAAAGTTGTGATGACCCTTTGGTGCCGGAAGACTCACATCATAAAGCTCTCTGTGTGTCTGCTGGTTTTGTTGAACTCCACACTCTCCCTGCGCTTTCGCGTATTAGTTTTTTATATAGGTCAGCCGATTATACAGCCATTAACTACCGGCTCAGCCAGATCGATTGGTATAGAGAATTGAATGCGAGAACGCTCCAGGGTGCCGTATCATTTTTTTACGACACGCTCAATGATTTGCGTGATTCGTATGTACCAGTTAAGACGGTCGTCCCATCTACTAGATATCCTCTCTGGTACAAGCAGCCTCTTATAAAAATTCTTAAAGAGAAAGCAAAGCACCACTCTAAATTCAAGAAATACGGAAATCAGTGTGATCGTGAGTCCTTTGTTTTACTCCGGGAACGTGCAAAGCTAGTTGAAAGTGAGATGTTTCGCTGCTACATTAATAAAATCGAAGAAGGTATATGTAAGACCCCCAAAGCGTTTTGGTCATACGTCAAATCGAAACATCAAACCA
Source organism: Xestia ashworthii (assembly GCA_950022955.1). Taxonomy (NCBI): domain Eukaryota; kingdom Metazoa; phylum Arthropoda; class Insecta; order Lepidoptera; family Noctuidae; genus Xestia; species Xestia ashworthii. The sequence continues at coordinate 9,438,440 of OX465570.1, read as the reverse complement.
ATTCGTATCCTTCCTTACTTAAATACAAAAACTGCACTTCAAGTAACGGAGAGGATATCTGCAACATGTTTGGTGACTACTTTTACTCGAACTTTCTCAATGCTGGTGGTTCCACTAATGGTATCAATGACCTCTCTAACGACAGGCGTGCGCGGGGTTTCGGTATAAATTTGGGCGATAGTACTTCTGATATACACTCGGTCGAAGTTAGTGAATTGGAAGTATTTAAACTACTAAAGGGATTAGATTTAGCAAAATCTGCAGGGCCCGACAATATCCCGCCTATATTTATACACAGTTGTGCGAAAAGTCTGACTACCCCTCTTTCACTTTTGTTCAAACGATCCCTTGCAGAAGGTGAAGTACCTGGAATTTGGAAATCGGCTTTAATCACTCCGATTCATAAAAAAGGACCTAGAGACAGCGTGGAAAACTACAGACCTGTCTCCAAGTTATGTATTTTCGCTAAAATTCTGGAAAAAATTATATACAAGCAGCTTTATGCTACTCTTAAATTAAGTATCAGCGACCGCCAACATGGTTTCCTGCGAGGTCGGTCTACAACCACCAATCTTATTCTTTGTAATGACTACTTGACCGAATGTATGTCTCGTCGCACACAAGTAGATGTAATCTACACTGATTACAGCAAGTGTTTTGATCGCCTGGATCATGCTATACTCTTGCGCAAGCTATTGGCTATAGGTATCAGTGGTAACCTTTTCAGATGGTTCTCGTCCTATGTAGACAACAGATGCCAAACTGTTGTTCTCAATGGATACGCGTCTAGAACTATGTATATTCCTTCAGGAATTCCTCAGGGATCGCTACTGGGACCCCTGATGTTCAACATCTTCATCAATGACGTGTCTTCATGTTTCTCCGACTCAAAAGTTCTTTTATTTGCGGATGACATGAAGATTCTAAGTGAAATTAGAACTGAGGAAGATGCTGAGCGTCTCCAACTTGATCTGGACAGATTCCAGGAGTATTGTGTCGCCAACCGTTTGGATTTAAATGTCTCGAAATGTTACGTTTGTACGTTCACTCGCAAGCCTAAACCTATTCTTTTCGATTACAAGCTAACCAACACTTCAATAGCCAGAGTTAATATCATCAAGGACTTAGGCGTCACTTTCGACTCGAAACTCCTTTTTGACACACACATCGACAATATTATTAAGAAAGCTTCTAAAGCATTGGGTTTCGTCTTGAGAATATCCGCCGATTTTAAAAATATAAAAACGGTTAAAATTCTTTATTGTGCTTTTGTGCGCAGTCACCTCGAATATTGTTCACCAGTATGGAATCCTATTTACAGTACTTACATTAATCGCATTGAAGGTATTCAAAAGAAGTTTCTGAGGTACGTTCAATTTAGATCTAATATTTATTTACATAACTATCACAGTCGCTGCATAAAGTTCCATATTCTTCCACTAATAGAGCGGAGAAAAATTGCTGACATGGCATTCTTGTTTAATATTGCTAATGGTTCAACCGATTGTTCTGAATTGATCGGCAAAATTGGGTTACGTGTTCCATCCATTAGCCTTAGGAATCACCAACCTCTATATGTTCCTTCGGTACGGTGTATTTATAGACAAAATTCTTATATGATAAGAGCTTGCAGATCATACAACTCAGTCTGTCAAAGTGTTGATGATCTTGATTTATTCACAACCAGTGTCACTAAACTAAGGGCTACCGCACACTACAGACAAGACTGTCTTGAGACAGACTTGCCTCATAAAGACAAGTCTGTCTCAAAACTGTTTTGTCTTGGGCACATCGCACACCTGAGACGAAACTGTTTGGTCTACTATAGGGCATGCTCCCGAGAAATTCCGGTACCGAAAATCCCGGGTATTTTTTTAACAATCCGGTACCGGGTCTTTCGGTATACTTTCGGTACTATATTATTTACTTTATTTTTTTTCAATATAAAGTAAAAAGTCATATTAAATAAACTACTTTTTTTACAATAATGGTAAAACGAAACATTTTTAATCGAAAATTATTATCATAACCGAGAGTAAAAACTATTCAACGATGAAAATAAAGGGTCAATTATAAGAAATGTAAGTTGAGTTTTGATTTGTTTCATTTATTGCATTCATCATCATCATTTCAGCCGAAAGACGTCCATTTGAGGATATAGGCCTCCCTCAAGTGTCACCACATTGACCGGTCCCATGCGACTCGCATCCAGCGGATTCCCGCAACCTTCACCAGGTCATCGGTACACCTAGTGGGAAGTCTTGCAACGCAACGTCGTCCGGTTCGCGGTCGCTACTCCAGAACTTTTCGGCCCCATCGGCCAACCACCGTTCTGCGAGCAATGTGCCCTGCCCACTGCCACTAAAGTCAAGCAATTCTTTAGGCTACGTCGGTAACCTTGGTTTTCCTCCGGATGTCCTCGTTCTTGATTCGATCACGCAAGGAAACTCCGAGCATAGCCCTCACTATTGCCCTGTGGGTCATTTTACCTTTTTTTTTTTTTTCATTTTTTTTTTTTTGTACCGTGAGTGTCCACGTTTCGGTCCCGTAAGTCATAATAGCCAGGACGCACTTATTGAAGACCTTAGTCTTTAGGCTCTGTGGAATAGGCAACGACAAGATCCAACCAAGACTGCTGCCCAGCCCGGCTGGACTCTTCTCAAAGTTGTTATTATCAAACCGTACTTACAGTTTGCTCGAGGTAAATTATATTCTCAAGCAACCTCCAAAGGACCACCATTGACAACAATAGGTCCTGGGGTGACGTGTTCGTAGAACCTGGGGTTTGTCCAAGTTCACCCTGAAACCAATGCGTATTGAAGGATCTACTAGGCCATCCAGCATTTCCTCCCTAAAGATTTCCACCATTAATTTGGTCAGAGCGCTTGGTTATTTATAGGATAATATTTTTGTGTTCACCAAAAATCTTTTCTTCCCCGAAAAATACAGATCGTGCACCAAATAATACTGATCGTGCACCAAATATTAAAGTATCTCTGCCCCCATAATCGGGACTTAGGGCACCCCCCCCGTTAGGTTAGTTAGGTTCCTTTAAACCCTGCACTCGGAAATAGGGGCCCCGCGAAGCGGGGCTCCGTCGACTACGCTTTAAGGAGAATATACAGTGTTTAATTGTTAAATAGATGCTCGTTATGACATATTTTAATTAACATATTTTGGTGCACATTCAGTATATTTGGTGGAACACAGGCAAAATTAGGTAAATGAAATGGGAATAAATTGAAGTACTTTTAAATACCATCCTTATTTATATAACCTCTGTATTTGTTCAGTAATAAATAAAGCAAGAGCATTTTGTATTAATATTGTAATTGAAAATACCATCTCAGATACTAATCTGCATAGTCCTCGTGTGTGTTGAGCAATGTCAGGACTTTAAATGAGACTATGACCTCTGAGTTTGTTTCGACTGTTTCTCCTTAGAGTAGTCCAAACACCGACCCCATCTACTTAGTTTTAAAAAGAAATACGTGTAAAAGTGTATGTAAAAACCTATTTGCAAAATAAACATCTTACTGTGCCTCCTGTGATAAGTGATACAAGTCAAAAAACGTCATTTTACAGGACAGCAAAAACAAGATTTTAAAAAATCTAGTTCGTTAATTAAGTGGGCTAGGTAAAATATCAGTGCACTCTTTTGTAGAACAAAACATTTTCTTTCTCTATATAATTTTGATTTTTTGATAGATATTTAATTTTGGAAGTAATTCATGAAAAACCTGCGACTTGTAACTTTTACTTAGTTTTTATGTGCTAAAATTAAGTTATTAATGATACTTGTACAGTTATATTACGTTGCACCAAGTTTGCACCAATAAATTGTCTTAGTGTAAACTGATATACATCAAGTTAAAACGTCTAATAACTCATTAGAATAATGATTCTAGCAAATGTGCTAAAACAAAAGATGAAGATATAACCCTTAAGATTTATTTTTTTTACTTATCAGTCACCTCTTTACATATTTTAGTTGAACTGTATCAATTTACTAAAATCCTAGTTTTTCAGAAGATATGTTAAATGATGTAAGTCAAGATGTACCCCTCAAAAAAAAGATAGTGATATGTGTAAATAAATACAAGTTTTAGAAAAATAAAAATCAACGTTTATTAACCTAAAAATACAGTCGTTAAGGCACATTTTTTATCAAAATTCTTATACAACTAAATGGAGATCAAATCATCACAATCTGACAATACGATTGTAACTAGGTATTCTCAAAAGGAACATAATCATAAACAAAAGTTTGAAACTTAAAACTAAGTAATGGCACAGATCAGTTTTGATGAGCTATCACAGCAAGCAATTGACCTACTCAGTGTAATACAAAAAATAATAATTATATATCACAATAAAGTTTTAATCTACAAAAATAACAAAAAAAAAAAACAAAACTTTAAACTTTCTTTAGAGGTAGATAATCTCACATAGTTTTTAAAAGTACAATTAAATCAAAAACCTGTAATAAAACCTAAAAACCTTTTAAATGTCCACCTGTAGGTAGACTAACATTGTAAAGAAAAAAAACAGTCTTTCCATATGTGAAACTATTCATCATCGGAATCATTATCATTATCTGGTGGACTGTCATTGACATCACTTTTGCAGCTCAGACCTCTGTAAAACTCATGGGTACTCTCATGAATAAAACATAATAAACTTAATAGATCCTTCTTCTTCTCAGTTGAAATAGGAAGTTTGGAGTGGTAAGCTTTCGGTACCGTATTAATCGTGATCATATCATAACTTTTTCCACGTTTAGAACAATCCATGGTCATGTACTCAACATCACTGAACGCTTTTTTGTAAAAAAAACGAGACATGCTTTCTTTGGTAAAAAGAACAGATCTAACGTTCGACCACAAAAACTTTTCATTGGCTGTATCCGTTTTCCGAAAGGTAAAACATTGCTTTGCAAAAATGTTGAAATCATAAAACATTTCACATATCATTTCGATAACATTAAACTTAGCTATTTTGTTTGATGCTGTACGCACTAATTGGTACCAATCTCGGGGCAAGTGTATATCCATATTCGTGTGCTTCTTTTTGCGCTCAATCAATGCGTGGTCGGTGTCAGCCTCCATGTGTGTATGTCCGGGTACGAGAAATTTATGTTCAATAGATATCAATTGTGGAGACAGTTTAGCAACTAGCATTAACATTGTTACTACAATTGAATTCTTGTTTTGCCCAGGACAAGAGTCCGAGTACATAATCAGCTTCTTAGCGTTTGGGTGTAAGTTTGGTAGTTGATTGATGATAAAATCGTAGAGACAAGAAGCAATATCATTAGCACCTCTATTTCCCTCGCACTCCGGCCACATGTAGCAAAAAGCCTTGTTTGTTTTCAAATCATGTATGGTCAAATTAAATGTCCACAATTGTCGCTTATAAAATGAAACATTTGTTTGCAAGTACGGGGTTGGCAGACATTGTTGCAAATCGAATGTTATGACAGCTATATCTTCGCAAGACTGAGCTAGTTGTTTATCTGCTTTTTTCTCTTCGTAAGCGGCCTTAAAAGCCTCTTGATGTTCCCTGAGCGTCTGTTTTAGAATTTCAACCTGATCTCCGGATGCGTACTTGAGTTTCATATTTATGCTGTCACATTTTGAACAAGTGTCAACCGAAGGCTTTTTGAAGGACAAATTCATGCTTTCAAAGACCTTTTTAAAGATAGTTTTGCTTACCGGACCATCAGTCTTCAGCTTGTATAAGGTATAAAGAACTTGAAGGTTTAGCTCAGAATTCAAAAACTTTTTAGTGGTTTGATTGCGGCCGTAGTGGCTTTCTGTGCAAGGGAAACTAGCAATGTGAGCTTTTATTTCCTCTAGTTTAAAATCAGGAATTGACTTACCAACTCGACTTTTGCGCTGTGGAAGATGACCGCAATTGTCTCGTAGTTTCTCGCATACCGTTTGCAGATATTTACTACTTTCATCGAAAGTCTTCAAAAAACATTGTTTGCAAATTGTATGTTTTGTATGATCAAAACTATAAACAAAGTAACGAAAGCTGACGCTGCGTTTTTTCTTTGGGGAAGTCTTCGAGGATTTTTTTTTGCATATTTCAATACATTTCGAAATATAATTCGTTCTATTTTCGTAATTGCCTAGACTCCAGTACTGTTCAAAAAGTTTCTTCCTCAAATCCTGTGGTAGTCTATCTTTGCATTTTTGACGACAGTTTTGAAGTTCACGAAGTTGACGACGTTCCTTTGTTTTCCCTGATGAAGTTGTATATTCTAAGCCAGTATTACGAAATAGTTTTCTCTTTGCTCTATCCTGTCTTCTCTCTTTGTCACTTTTTCTCGTTTTTTTCTTTTTTCCGGCACTGTTAAATCCGTTGCGTTCCCAGAAAGAGCAACCAGGAACGGAATTCTCTGATGTGCTCATGGGTGACGGTGGTGTTTCTGGAATCGTAATATTGGAGGTTTGTCTCATCAATGACGACGTAGCAGTTCTTTTTTTTTTAACCGGTACTCTTTCATCATCAGTGGATGAACACAATTCATCAGTATTGCAAATATATTCATCACTGCTAGAAGATCCAAAATCGCCATCATCAGATGATTCTGAAATTCTCAAATCATCGAGTAGATTTTTTGAAGTATTTTCTTGAGTCTTGTTCGTCTTATTATTATTGAAAACTGTTTCCGCAACAATTGTAGGGTTCCGCGATTCTTCAACTGGTTCTTTTCCTTCTTGCGTCTCTATTGACTCGTTACCTTCTTCCTGGATATCATTAGGTTCTTCTTTTTCAGTGACCGTTTCTGCAACTACTGGACCTCGGTGCCATGACCCGTCAACCGTTTTGCTTGTTTCTTGCTCCTCTCTTGATTCGCAGCCATTTTCCTGGGTATCAAAATGTTTTTCTTCAATATCCGATTTAGTAGCCAATTTCATTATTTTATCAATTCGAGATTTAGGCTGAAAAAAAAATAAAGAGTAAGAAAACCATAGGTATTCTTTAAATAATAATTATCATATACTAAAAAATGTCTAGATTTATTACAACGGGGGAAAATTACTTTGACCTCCTACTTAAAAACAATACTTACAACTTAGCAACATAATATTTTTTATTGTGTCAACTTTTCGTTATTTGGTGTAAGGTGATTTAATTCAATACAATAACAAAAATCTCAATATTATTGAATTTCGTGTAAAATGATACATCTATCAACTTACGCATCGATCCATGGCGCATTCGGACGTGAACACACTCCATTACAGTCGCAGCGACACTGCGGAGCGCACGAGTGAGCTAATACGGCTCTACGTCCCGCGCACCTCCGATTACCCCTCGAACCCCCGCCACCTGCACTTGTATCACTTAGCACATTTATTATTTTGTACCATGATTTTACAATTGGTTGGAATTTTAGATACAACTACATTTATATCTGTTTACACATAAAAACAGATTTGTGTAGAATGATTTAAGTCAAGTTGTATCACTTTTCACAAAAAAGAGCATACCTTACATTCAGATTTGTAGATACATGTCGATTTGTATCCTAGAGGCATATCGAAAGAATTAGTTTAAAGGGATATTACTCTAGTCACATCAAAATTCACGATAAATGAACTGAAAAATAAAATGTGAAGTTAAATACAATAGCATTTAAATCACGAAGCACGAAAAATTGTGTGTTAAGTGACCGGTTTTGGGGTTACATCTTGACAAATATCGATTGTAACGAATTTTTTGCCAAAATCCCTATAGTTGTATCACTTTGCACAAAATTATCTCCGAAACTATAGCAGATAGAAGAACGTGAGTTAGACCAAAAAACACGTATTTTTTTTTTTGATAATGCTCATGTGAAAATCACAAAAAGGGTACAACTCGAGTTATATCACTTATCACAGGAGGCACAGTTATGATTTGATGAAAAAAAAAAAACGAAAAACTCGGGTACCCGGTTTTGGACAAAAAAACCCGAAACCGAAAACCCGGGTTTGATAATAGCCACTTTTCGATGCCCTATCGCTAGACTGTTTTGTCGTAGATGTGCGCGCCCGCGTACATCCAAAAGGGAAGCCGACATCGGTAGTCAGACTTGTCGCTGTGCAGTTTTTGTAGGTATGAGACAGTTTTGTCTGCAAGACGTTTTGTCTCAAGTGTGCGCATCTTCATATATTTTGTATAGCGAAAGTCTGTCTCAAGACAGTCTTGTCTGTAGTGTGCGGTAGCCCTAAAAACAACATTATGTAACCATTTCTTCAATATTCACTGACACTTCAAATGTTCTTTTTTAAATTCACTCCGAGTTCTTTTAATTTCTTTTATCTGTCTACTGTCTATTATTCTAACCTAATGTTGTCAGTGAGAACTTGTAATTGGCCTTCTTACTTTATTTTTCAACTACCTGTATCCTAGCTGTAAGTTCTCCTAAGAAAAATAAAATAAAAATAAAATAAAAATAAATTTTGTGACAGAAATGAATCGCTGCAGAACCGACTCCACGTAGTCTTTTCTGCCCTACCCCTAGAGTGTAATTTAAGCCCGCGTAGGCGCGGAGGGGCGAGGCGGGCCGCGAGCTGAAGAGCAGGTGGCTTTGCAGTTCGGTGGCACCGCAGCTTCGGCTTGCTGGCCGGCTGAAGCCGGCCAGCCTCAGCCGCGGCGGCGAGTGTTAAAACCCTCTGCGACGATAAGCTCGCGTGTGACCGCCGGAGCCCCGCAGCGCCGGAGCCGTGACAGAAACCATGCCTGCTGCATGCTTGCTGCATGCTTGCTGTATGCTTGCTGCATGCCTGCTGCATGCCTGCTGCGTGCTTGCTGCATGCTTGCTGCACGCTTGCTGCATGCTTGCTGCTTGCTAGGCAACTTTTAAGTGTTTTTACAAAAAATCGTTTTTCTCGGAAACGGTGACAATTTCGGGATTCTGAACTTCGGGATTTTAAATTTCGGGCAAATGAACTTTCGGGATTTCGAACTTCGGGATTTTAAACTGTCGGGCAAATGAACTTTCGGGTATTTGAACTACGGGATTTTAAACTTCGGGATTTTAAACTTAGGGTTTATAAACTTCGGGATTTTAAACTTTCGGTCAAACAACCATTCGGCGTTCCAATTTTCGGGATTTCTTCCATCGGTATTTTAAAATTCGGTCTTTTAAAAATCGGGATTATAAAAAGAAAGTTTATAATACCTATGATTTAAATACCGATGTCCAAAACATCGAAATTCAAAATACCGAAAGTTTTAAATACCGATAGTCGTTATATCGAAACACAAAATACCGATGTTCAAATGCCCGAAAGGACGAAATCCCTAATGGACGAAATACCGAATGGACGAAATCCCGAATGGACGAAATATCGATGGATGAAATACCGATGGATGCAATCCCGAATCGATGAAATCCCGAATGAACGAAATACCGATGGATGAAATCCCGAATGGACGAAATCCCGAATGGACGAAAACTTTTATTTAATAGCCGTATTATATGCCCCTAAAAAGCGTAGTCGACGGAGCCCCGCTTCGCGGGGCCCCTATTTCCGAGTGCAGGGTTTAAAGGGAACCTAACTAACCTAATGGGGGGGAATATTTTGTTGTGTGCGTGTTCGGGGCAATGTATGATAATCTCGAGCAGTAGTTAGTCGCGCATCACGTTCATCACTCGTTTCAAAAGACCTGTTAGTAGATGTGCGAATACGCTGAGAACTCAAGCGCGATTCTGTATCGGTAAACGTTTCCGATTCGCGAGACAATGCATGGCGCTCACGATCAGCGGACAGTCACGCATCACGTTCCACACTTGTCTCTAGAGACCTAGAAGCAGATGCGTAGATACGCTGAGAACTCAAGCGCAATTCTATATCCGGGAACGTCTCCGACTCGCGAGACAATGCGTGATGTTCACGATCAGCGGTCAGTCGCGCATCACGTTCCCTACTTGTCTCTAGAGAACTAGAAGTCGTTGCGTAGATACGCTTGGTACTCAAGTGCAATTCTCTATCCGTGAACGTCTCCGACTCGCGAGACGCATGACGTTCACGATCAGCAGTCAGTCGCGCATCTATTCTTCACTGGTCTCTAGAGACCTGGATGTAGATGCGTAAATACGCTGAGAACGCAGGCGTGCTTCGCGATCCGAAGAGGTTTCCATTGAGCAAGTTGCAGCCTGATGTTCTCGAACAGCATCAAGTCTCTCCTGACGCTCTTCGGTAGATTCTTGGGATCTTATAATCCTCAATCTTTTAGCTCCTTTGGAACATTGGGAAAGATTTGGCCTCTTTCTAGGCACGGTTATAGTTTTGTTGTGAAGATACCTGATCAATTAAAATCTTAGTGACGAAGATAAATGGAAAAGGAAATTAAACACTCAAATAACATAAGTCCGAAGACATTCCCTCCAGGACGGAGAACCGTGCCTGGAAGGAGGCCAGCTCCTTTCGGACCAGGTCTAAGACCTGGTTCTCCACCGGCATAGGCTGGCTCTTTCTCTGTGCCTCCCCACTTTGAGGCGCCACGCGGGGGCCAGGCTCCCTCAGACTGGCCAGGTCCGCTTGGAGCTTGGCGTTCTCCTTCTGGAGAAGCTCCATAGCGGCCGTCAGGCGGGCCACGTCGGCCTGCTGCTTGGCCACCTCGTCCCCTTGTGATGAGGGACCCCCTCCCTCATCACAAGGCCCCCCAAAGTTGGCCTCCGCTGCCGCAATGATGGAGGCGGAAGCCGCGGGTATGGCCCGGAGTTTCGATGAATGTTTTACTTTGACGGCCACACTCCTTAACGCAGCTTCCACCTCCTTTGTGAACCTGGCCTTACGCTCCGCTTCGGAGCCGCCAGGTGCACTCGCCTCACTGCCAAACCCCGCGGCAGTCATGCCCGGGTGGCGCCCCTCTTCGGCCAGTCTGGCCGACCTTTCTGAGGCAGATAGCCCCCCTCGCTTGCCTCGGATCCCACCGCGCTTGCTGGTGGGGGTCTTGCGAGCAGAGGCCATCTGCTCTTCTTCGGACGACGACACCCGGTCGCCATCTTGCCTGGGACGCTTCCTGAAGAACTTGCCGTTGTCCGCAGCAGTCCCGGCCCTCTCGCGGCGGGAGCTCTCTGAGCCTCCCGCTACGCTCACCTCACTCAATGCGGCGTCGGACTCCGACGCCACATTACTCCTCTCCTCTTCGTTGCCATTTCCGGCGGTGTTTTTTGGTTGTGTTATATTTTTATTTATATTCATATTTGAACCCACGAGTATGGGGGAAATAAACTCCTTACTAGGCAGAGACCCCTGTACCTAGAAGGGCAGCTTTTTAGTTTTTATTACTCGCCAGGGGGTCTGCAGGTACCCCAGTGAGGATAAGCAGTAGAGACTGATTCGTCTAATAGGCACACCCGTCAGCCATACATCCCCTCGCGCTGCGTCGCCGCTTGGAATTCGGGGTAACTTTTTATAGAGGTTTTCTACCTCGCAGTCCAGGCAGTTAAGCCAAGACCCTCGGTCCCTGTCCAAAAGGACTCGGAGTCGCGAGACGTGATCCACTGCTCTCCGATACGGGATTACGATATCAACGGTGACAGAGAAGGACGCATCCTTCTCTGTCTGCTCGGCGGCAGGGTAAGTGCACACCGAGTCCGCCGTAACACACTCCTCCGCTGTGCCCTCTGCACCCACCGATGGTCCAAATTGGACCTCGCTCGTAATGCCAGACTCATTGGCCGCGGCAGTGCCAATCCCAAGGGATGAGAATTTCTTCTCATTCCAAGAGGAAAGACACTGCCGCGCCCGGGGTGCACCGGCCCAGCGGCTGCCGTTTCCTCCAGACGTATCGAGAGGAACCAGCAGCTGCCGGGCACACGTGGAGGACTTCTGGCATCGCACCCCATCGTCGTCGCCCCTGAGTTACGCTTCACCCACTCAACCTTCGTTGCGCTACGGAGGTCCTGTACCACCGGAAAGCTATCTTGACCTTATCCCTAAGCTACGGACAGCTTACCACCACCGGTCAGGTTTCGACGCCTACTTTCGTATTTCCAATTCTTAACTTCTGAAATCCGCCTAAATGGGGGGAGAAGGGGGGCGACTTTGAGAATGGCTTTTTTCTTTTCCGAGTTACGCTTTACCCACTCAACCTTCGCTACGCTACGAAGGTCGCCGGCTCGCCCCGCTCGCCACCTCCCCCTTTCGCTCCACTCGGACTCACAGGTTCGCTCCACTTAGGACGTACCTACCACCGGAAAGCTATCTTGACCCTATCCCTACGCTACGGGGCACCGGACAGATTTCGACGCCTACTATAATATTTGTTGAAACACCCAATGGCTATCCCTAACCGTTATGTAGTTATACCCCTTTCAATTTTAGGGGAGGTGGGGTAGGGGAAGGGATGATGATGATGATTGAGCACCACGCCCAGCCAGGAGCAAGCCTGACCCGGACAAGCCGGATACACGTCCAGGGGGCACGATTTTGTCAGGAAAGACATGCTCTGAGATGGGAGAGGAAGCCCGACCAACCGCAGCCAGCCGGGCACAATCAGCCGACTATGCAGCCTAGAGCCAATTGAATATAGGAATAGTGGTAAAGACAGGTACAATCCATAGGAATGAGCATTGGTGTTTTGATCTTCGTTTGGTTGGTCTCTTCTATCATTGGAAAGGCATGTTCGTTCCTGGTGGCTGCGATGAAATATTATGTTCGCGAATATGTTTCGTCGTCAGTAGTATTTGTTTCACTCTCAGTTTCGCTAAGGTGATATATTTTCTGGGAAGCTGATTTAAATTCATTTCTATCTGCTGCCAGCTGAATCCATTCTTCTTTGCTGATACTGAAATATTCCATATCTTGTTGGAGTGACTCTTTCCATGTATATATTGGTCTTCCCACAGAAATAGGTCTTCCAAATTGTAGCCGTTTCGCCTTGTATCTAATAGCTGCGTGTAGTAAGTGTGGCTCTGGTCGCCGGAGGATGTGCCCGTAGTAGCATAACCATTAGGCATTTCATTTTTTTGGTAATTGTTTTTCCTATAAGAATTTCGCATGTTTTGTTGTTCGGGGGGTTTCGCGTACTCTATATCATATCTTTTAGAATGGGTCTTTCGTATCTTCTGAGTTTCGATCGGTTTGCCTTTGTAGGTGCCGCTGCCTTGACACCGTAAGTCATGGCAGGTTCTATGACCATTTCATAGATAAGCCGCGCGATTTTCCACTCCATTTTCGTGTTTTTTGTGAAGGATGTTAAGGCCTTGGAGTTACGCATCGCTTTTTTACATCTGGCGTTGACTGTTTCTGTTAGGTATTGATATACGTGCCTAGGTACTTAATTTCGTCTACCGGTTGAAAACTGGTTCCCCCAGTTCTAATAAGACTTTGGGTTACGGTACTGTGTGGGTCTCTGATTACTAGTGTTGTTTTCGTTTCATGAATGCGAGTCCGACTGATTTCAGTAACGGTTTGATTTTGGTAACCATTTCGTCCAGTTCACTGAGATTATCTGTTGCTATTATCAAGTCATCTGCAGATGACAATATAATAGGGGGTTGAATCTCAAGGTCCTGGTCTAGATGAAGGCATTCTATTTTTCTTTTTCTAGTGTTCTGAGAACATCGTCCATTACTATGGTGAATAATCGTAGGGATAGCGGACATCCCTGTTTGACTCCTTTGCCTTTGTGGGTCGATTTGGTTTGCTGTCATAACCATTTTATGCAGGTGAATTTATTCATGCTTACCTTAATAATTCTGCTTCGTCAAGAATTCTCATAAGTGTGTATATATGGTCGTTCGTCGATCTATTGCGAAGAAAGGCTGCTTGGTAGGTAGTTTCCTAGTTCTTTTATTGTAGCGTCCAGTTTGCTTAGAAGAAAGCTCGCATATATCCTATGTCCCACGTTGCACATTGATAACTTTCTGTAGTTATTAATTCCGTCTGGCTTTGCTTTTTTAGGCACTGGAATTTGGATTGTTTTGTTCCAAGACATTGGTAGGTATATCATTGCTTACCCATGCTGACTGCAGGTGTTTAAAAAAATACGATAGCATTTCTGTTTTGGCAAGGCTTTGAATAGCTCGGATACCACCTTGTCAGTACCTGGTGCTTTGCCGTTGATCATGCTTTTAATGATGTCACTTATTTGCTCTTCTGATAGTTCTTCTTTTACGTCTGGTGGGTTCTCATTGGGTAGGTGTTCTATGCGTGGGCCTGCTGACTTTTTCAAGTCTTTTTCCCACCTGGACATGGGTATAAAACGTTGTTTGTTGTTGCACTTCATGTTCATTCTATGTCTCCTGTAAAATCGTATGTGATTCTCTATCGTTGTGATGGATGTATTCTGCTTAGGTTTCTAAAGAATGTTTTGCATTTTTTTTCTGCTTCTTTATTTCTTGTATTTTGCAGAATGTATCTTGCTTCGCTTAGTTGTTTGATTGCAAATGCTTCTTTAGGGTAACAGTTCTTGACAAACTTTGTTTTTTTGCAATTTTGCGAGCGCGATATGGAATCGTTCTCTTGGATCTGATTGGCCTGCTTATAAGAATCTTTGCCCTTACTGATTTCATAATATTCATAAGGGAATTCAATGGGACTAGTTGGCTATTTTTCTTGTTTTGTAGATTTATTACCTGAGGTTGGCCTTTGATTTCCTTTTGATATTTGTGGTATATTAGAAACTCTTTAGACAGTGTACGTCTCTATGTTAACTCGCTAGAGGCCATATAATAAAATGTCATACAGGCTGTCTGTCACAATTAATAAATGATGTTACGAAATAACAGGATTTGTTAGATTCAATATCTTTCCTTGGTTGCAGCCCGCCCAGCAACTAAATATGATTCAATATCTTTCCTTGGTTGCAGCCCGCCCAGCAACTAAATATGATTCAATATCTTTCCTTGGTTGCAGCCCGCCCAACAACTAAATATGATTCAATATCTTTCCTTGGTTGCAGCCCGCCCAACCACTAAACAACTTACTAAAGAAAGAATCAAGCTTCATATGGTCTGCGGAGTGTGAACAAGCTTTTATACAAATTAAGAAAGAAATTGTAAGTGAAAGAGTACTGATACACTTTGACTCTAAAAAGCCGTTAGTGCTTTCAACAGACGCATCGCCACTGGGACTCGGGGCAGTTCTGTCACATAGACTTCCAGATGGGTCAGAAAGACCTATAGCATTCGCTTCAAGAACGCTGTCTAATAGTGAGAAGAATTACAGTCAAATCGACAAGGAAGCTACAGCGATACACTGGGGATTGAAAAAGTTTTTCTACTATTGTTATGGTCGAAAATTCATCCTCGTTACAGACCATAAACCTCTTACAGTAATTTTCCACCCACATCAAACGCTACCAGCAATGAGTACGATGAGGCTGTTTCACTACGCTCACTTCTTATCTGGATTTGACTACAACATTGAATACAGAACTTCGGCGAACAACTCAAATGCAGATTATTTATCCAGGTTTCCAGTAGAAAACACCAAAACCAACAGAAATGACCAGAATTACAGTTTTCAATTTCAGCAAATCCATACCATTGATATTAATCCAGATGTCATAGCGACAGAAACAAGAAAGGACGCCGACTGTACATCTTTGCTACAAGCATTGGAAAATGGCCAATCACTAAAAACAATCGGTTACAAGGACAATGAATTTACTTTGCATGATGGTTGCTTATTGAGAGGATCACGAGTGTTAATTCCAAAAGCATTACGCGAACAAGTGCTTGACGAGCTACACCTCGGTCACCCAGGCATTGTAAAGATGAAGCTATTGGCTCGCAGTTTCGTGTACTGGAAAGGAATTGACAACGATATTGAGACCAAAGTCAAGTCATGTAGAACCTGTAGATTGCAACAAAATGAACCAGAGAAAGCACCACTACACCATTGGGAACAACCAAACGGCCCCTGGCAAAGACTTCATATTGATTTCGCTGGACCTGTGCACGGATATCAACTTTTAATTATTGTAGATGCATTCTCAAAATGGACTGAGATTATACCAACCAAGTCCACTACAAGCTCTTGGTGCATACAAAAATTGAAAGAACTATTTTGCACTTTTGGGACACCTCACGTCTTGGTTTCAGACAATGGTCGACAGTTCGTTTCGGAAGAGTTCGAAAAATACTTGAAATATTGTATGATCATTCATAAGACTTCCGCTCCATACCACCCTGCAACCAATGGGCAAGCTGAGCGTTTTGTGCAGACAGTTAAGAGAATTTTACGAAGCGTAGAGGGGGAAGGAGGTAGCCTAGTAGAGAAGTTAGTGACAGTGAAAACTTGTCTCCGACGGACGCCAAATGCTAATGGTCAAACTCCGTACCAGCTTATGTTTGGCAGAGAAATACGCACGGGCCTACATGCTATGTTTTTAAGAAAAGACAAGGAGACAGAACCACCGCTTCAAAAGGTCAATGTCAGAGAGTTCAACCTAGGTGATCGGGTACAGGCTCGTGACTACACGAGTGCCACGCAGCGGTGGCAGTTTGGAAGCATCATAAAACGTTTGGGCCGACTGCACTACGAAGTTCGCACCGACAACGGTGATATCTGGCGCCGACATCTCGACCAGCTTTTGGGTGCACCCTTGATCCGCAGCAGCTAGGAGGGGAGAGATGTGGTATATTAGAAACTCTTTAGACAGTGTACGTCTCTATGTTAACTCGCTAGAGGCCATATAATAAAATGTCATACAGGCTGTCTGTCACAATTAATAAATGATGTTACGAAATAACAGGATTTGTATTCTTTTATTATTTCCTCACTTTGGAGTCGGCTGTGGTCGTAATTTCTGTAGTTGAATTCGAGTTGTAGTTGAGTTGGTTTCTCTTTGGATTTCAGCACATGCAGTGTCGGACTTTTTTTTTTCCTCGCTCTTGAGCTTCAGAATGCATTCTGTTGCAGATTCTTGAGAAGGCTGTCCCAGTGGCTATCCTGATATAGCAAGTTAATAGTGGTTACGGCGTGTTGCGGGTCTCTGAATCTGTATGTAATGGGAGAACTAGGCCGGGCCTGGTGTACTGCCACATTGATGCAGTAGTACTCGGCTGCTGCCATGATGATATCTACACCACCCCAGACGCCATCCTTGTACTGTCCCTCGATATATTTTTTCCTTTGCTTATCTGCATTTCTTTGGATCGCGGTAGTAGGCAGATTTCCCGCGAGCGCTAGTGCTATGTTCGATCTTGGTTTTCCTCAGTATGTTTAGCCAAGTCTCTTCTTATCATGTGGTGCCCGAACGTCAGGAAAAATATGGCGTTTAACCGGTGCGCAATGGCTCTAAACAAGTAATTTACATCTCTGATCATATTGACTATTTCCATGTTTAAATTTGATGATTGTTTGCCATTGTGCTGCTCCGTTTTTGCTTTAATTTTTGAGACTTCACAAGGGTTCGTTGTGTTGTTTTTGCGGTTCTTTATAATGTATGTACCCTTGTAGCTTAAACCTGCAGACAAAGACTATTAGCGTTCCTGGAAAAGAGCCTAAAGGTATTTTACTAGGCTTTTTATTAATTTCGCGTTATGTTTTGGGTGTCTGAGTTTTATCATTACCTTTATATTAACGGTAGTTAATGCAATTTATTTTTGTTCCGTGGATATTGGGAGAAAGTAAGGTTCCTTTTTGTGTTAGTGTGGGTTTATTGGTCAGCCCATTCCCAATTGTTCGATTATTTGTATAGGGTTTGTTTATCTTAACGCTTTCAAGTTTGAAGATTTATGTGCTCTTTGGAATGGAATGAGGCAGATAAAAACAGTTTAGCAGACTGTTCTTTTGTTTTATGTCATAACCAATGTTTTGTTACCCTATTGATTTTAAGGGTTCGGCTTATGCTATTGTTATGGTCCCCAGATGCTATTGCGTAGACTGAACTTTTGGTATTTTGGGACCTAGTCTCAGTGATACTATTATGTACTTATATATTATAGGATATCTATCTCATATAATTATATAGGACACAAAACTGTTCTAACCTTTAGGCGTTTGGGGATAAATCCTTCATCCAACCGAGGATTCATCTTATCTATGAACATATGTGTACTTCGCGAAATCTTTTTAAAACTAAATTAAAATATTGTCAAAACAATCAAGAGAAAGTTAAATAAATAAAAAAAAAATAAAAAAATAGCATCATTTTATTTCAGGCATTGCACATAATCACATACAGTTCACCCATAGCCGCTACGTAATGTTATATATATAAGTGATTGAAGATTAAATTAAATTACATTAAATTAGATTATTAAATTAAATTAAATTACATGTCATTAGCTTATTAATAAACAAAATTATATTCTATTCTATAGATAATTATTGTACAGATAATACTTAAGTTATGCATATTACTTACATCTTACAGTATTATCATTAAGTAATTAAATTAATTCGTCATTATTATTCGTCATTATTATTTCCTGGTTACATTATAGTCAGTGCTGAGATTAAACAACTCGGTTCTAGTCACGAAAATTGTGCGGAATACATTCATTACAATAATATTTTGGGATTTCAACAATCGTGTTCGAAATGAAGCTCTAGACCGTCTTAGAACGGGAAAGAAGTCACCCCCTCGGTTTTCAAAGAACATACCAGACGCACTACACCACCAGCTCAGGCTAAACATGGCACGAAATGCATTGTTGTACTGTACACGAAGCGAGTTGTAAGCTCTTTTCGTGTACTGGTACCAAAGCTGGCTGGTGTAGAACGCCCGGCAGTAGGTATCGAAAAGTGTTGCTTTCACTTGCTTGGAACAATGTGCAAATCGTCTTGCAAGCATGTTGCTTCTACACGCAATGCTTCTTCTTTGCCGCTCCAAATCATTGTCATCCGTTAACTTTTCATTCAAGACATGTCCAAGATATTTAAAGGTGCTAACAATCCTCAATGTACAATCGTTTAAAGTGATGGGTAATACATTCTCAGGGCCCTTTCCATACTTAAAAATCATGACTTCAGTTTTCTGAACATTGTACGTCAGCTGGTGAGCAGCTGCATATCGCTCACAAATTCCCACGAGTAATCTAAGACCATTGGCCGAGGGGCTGAGCAGCACCATATCGTCTGCATAACTCAGGTTGTTTACACTTATGCCGCCAGCATTGCATCCGACTCTGGAGCGGCTCAGCTCCTCGATCAACTCGTTGACATATAAATTAAACAATATTGTGGACGTCACTCCCCCCTGCCTTACCCCACAGGTAAGTCTGTAGGGTCTAGAATAAGCAGTGCCCCACCTAACTTGGTTAACTTGATTGTCGTACCAATATTCCAGTATGTTTACAATATCCCGGGGGACTTTAGTATTACGCATTTTGTCCCATAATATATTATAATTAATAGAATCGAAGGCTTGACTTATGTCCAAAAAACAAGCAAACACTGAGGTTTTTCGTGATAAATATTTATGCACAGTATTTTTAAGAGCAAATATAGCTAAGTCAGTTGACATGCGTTGCCTAAAGCCGAACTGCGCATCACTCAATGGAATGTTATCTTCGTTCAGATGTTGAGAGATGAGGCGCTCAAATATTTTCGAAAGCACTGTTGCCAATGAGATTGGCCTATAATTAGCCAAGCTAGACGAGTCTCCAGTTCTATTCTTTACAATAGGTATCACTGTTGTCTTCATAAAATTATGCGGTAGATAGTTGTGATCAATGCAAACGTTGAAAAATGTTGCAACCTTATCAAATAACAATGGCCCCGCAAACAAAATGTGCTCAACGCTGAGCCCGTCGTGGCCCGGTGACTTGCCACGCTTCATGCCTTTAACACACGGGAAAACATCATCTGCTGAGACATGCAGTCGGCTGGTGATGGTTAAAATGGATATGTTAGCCACTTGTCAAAAAATAAACAATTTAATAAGTTTTGGAAATTGACGAATAAATTAAAACATAGATCGGGGGTACCGGTGAGCGTCGCGGGTGTGAGCGACCCCACGGATATAGCTAATGCTTTTCAAAAACATTTTAACGTAAACTCGCGGCTGTGTGGCTATAGCGAACCATCAAATAGCGGCGCGGGGGTGGCCGTGGCCGGGGCTCCCCCTGTCAGGTTCTCCGCTAAAGAAGTCTCGAAAAGTATACAGAACATGGTGAGGGGAAAATCCGCCGGTCACGACGGCCTCAGCGTCGAACATCTTAAATACGCTGGGATGCACTTACCACGAGTACTTGCTATGATTTTTAACCTATGTCTAAGTCATAGTTACTTACCTGTAGAACTTAGCAATACGATCATTGTGCCAGTAATAAAGAATAAATAAATATAATAAATAAAATATCGATTTATTTTCTCTACACAAGTTACTTAATGCTAAGGGTACAGTGGAGCACGAGCAAGGAATAACTTTGTGAGAGACTGGTGCTTGAAGTAGGTCTCTATAGAAACCTGTATTACAAGTCACCAGGGCCCTCCCGCTACAATTCACCTGATATGACCTACTTTTAAAGCAATAGGTTTTCATATTAAAAAGTGCAGGAAGCTAAATTAAAAAAATACAAAAATAACAAATATAAAAAAAAATACAAGATTATTGTGGAAATATTATAACGCGTGTGAGTAGCTGAAGAGTGTGTATGAACCAAGTGTGATTAGGTGTGTATATGTGTGTGTATGTATGTGGTTGCTTTGGTGACTGTGGTGCGAGGATGGTTGACATTATGTATATTTGGTGCGAGCATGTTTGAGGGAAACCTGTGGTTAGAGTATAATCGTTTGTAAGAGCAGCGGAGAGGACGGTTTGACAGCAGAGATTGTCTATTTGAGAGGGATTCAAAGTTTTTGCTGTTTCCTGGTAGTCAAGGGTTTTCAAATATGTAGTGACTGAGGTTTTACATTTTTTATATTTCGTGAGTGGGTATATAGTAAGAATGCTGTTTAATTTATTATACAAGTATGGTCCGAGAAATAATATGTAGAAACTAGCTGTTGCCCGCGACTTCGTTCGCGTGAAAATATTGATGGGTAATGTGTGAGACTGCATCGCTGGTCAAGTTGTCGCAAGCGCTACTGAGCATGAGATCCTGGGTTCGATTTCCGGGACGGGCAAAGTGTTATTGTATTTTTGTGCCCGGTTGATGGAAATAAGCTAAATGTGCGAAATGTGGGTGTAGGATTAGATACACCTCTACCTAACAGTGAAGGGTGAAAATAGTGTCAGGGGAAGCCGAAGAAAAAAAAAGAGAACTGTTTTTTTTTTGCTTCTGTTAACTTTTTTTACCATATTAATTTTGAACTGATTTTCATTATCAGCGACACCAAAAACCACGGAAACGACACCATGATGGAAAATCCAAAAATATTCGTCGCCGCCATTTTGGATTTTTATCTTTATTTATCAAAAGTAAGATCAGAAATGCAGAAGAGTTAGAAAAAAATCCCTCCGGCAAGCCGCAGGAGGAGGTTGATTTCGGAGAAGGTGCTGGAGCGTCCGACTATTGAAAATTTGTATAAAGAGTTGTACTTATGTGTACAATCTACAAAAAAAAATATGATTTCAAAATCGTTGTCCTGTAATGGAAATTTACCCTTTTTAAATCCTCTCATAAGAGTTTAGCATGGAAACGCCCTCAAATTAATAGTTATGATCTGACCAAGACGAGCCAAGCGAAGCGCACGGGCACTACCTACCTTTTCTCGAAGCGCTTCGTCGTTTTTTTGAACCCTCATAACTTGGGTTTGGATTATGCTAGATCAACAAAATTTTCGGGATATATTGTCAATAGCGGACTTATTGAACATATTAAGTTTTAATTACATTAGCTTTTATACTTCAGATTTTATTTATTTATATCTAAAAAACGCTGATTTCGTCACTGACTCACTGATGATCATCAAAATTCTTAGGGTATTTCCTAATGTCCTAGAAAGCTGAAATTTCGTATGTAAGCTAGTATTAGCACACAAACAACAAAAAAATTATAAAACTGGTAACTTTCATCTCCCAACCCCTTAAACTAGGGGATGGGAGTTTATATGGAGACCTGTAATTTTAATTTTGATTTGATGACGCTAGAGGTCTAATCTAATAATCTAAATAAAACTTGATGCCCCCAGATATATATATATGTATAGGTACTCCTTGTTAAAAAAAAAAAAAAAATTTGTTACAAACAACTTACAAAAAGAAATGAAATCCCACCAAAAACATTTTCATGTAATATGTTGCCAAGACGAGCCCATATGACTCGCACTGTCAAAAAGTTATCAGATCTCATGTAGAGCCAAGCTTCTAACACTACACGCCCTACACATTGAACATGTTATGAGGGAATATGTGTTGGCGATGAATGATTTGGTGAACTCACAAGCAAACAACTGTGAGCACTGTCAATCAACTTCACATGTAAACACACCGGACCATTCATTGACAACATGTAATACCACCTTACCGCAGCCAAGTGTTGATTTTCATACTCCTATGAATAGTTCCCATAAACAATATAAAAAAGCGTCAACAATGACATAGTAATTTTTTGTGATGAGATTGGAAAAGACTTAGGTAATTTGTTAACAGATGAATATCCAGGACACTCTGTAATAAACAATTGTATGCCAGGATGTTCTCTATATCATATTATGAAGGAAATTATTAAACGTAAGTTTAACCAGGACACCATATTATTAATTTTTATAGGTAATAGAGGAAATGTTAACAAAGGAGAATTGCTCCAGTATTATAGAACTTTGACAAACTTAAATCTCAGAAAAGTTGTGTTGTTTACATTTCCCTATAGTAATAGTTTGCCACAGGAAGAAAATAACTTTCGATATAATATTAACAAAACATTGCATAATTTGACATATAATAGTAATGTATTTCATTTAATAGATATTAACAATTATATTGGTGACAGATTTTATTTGACAAAAGATAGATATCTTGTGGACAGGTGCTATCTTTCAAACTTTTGCAAAAGACAGGTAGCTGTGTCGCTATCATACTTTTTTTCTATTACAGCCAAGAACTTGGCTAATCAAGTTGCCTCTGTTGAGCAATGCAAGACTCAATTAGATTATTCTGCAAATGATTTGTCTACATTAACTGAATCAGTGAATCATTTAAATTAGAAATTGAGACAACAGAGGCAACCTCTTGAAATATTATAAGGAAGCCAGATGATAAATCAGGCGAAAGTTTTGAGAGTTTTAATAATATCAACCTGGTTCACCAAAATATTCAAGGATTATTGAACAAAGAATTAGAAGTAGAATTTTTCCTGAATTGTAACAACATAGATATTCTTTTTATAACGGAGCACTGGCTCAAATGTCACCAATTAATTTTCAATTTTAGTAATCACCAGGTTGGTAGTTCATTCTGCAGGGTAAATGCTATACATGGCGGCGCATTAATCCTAGTAAATAATCATCTTAAATTTAAAGAACGCAAGGATATTGTAAGCCTATCTGTTGAGCGAACAGTTGAAATAGCCTGTATAGAATTGGAGCAGTTTATCATTTTAAGTGTATATAGACCTCCTTCAGGGTTGTATGATTGTTTTGAAAAGGTAATGGATGAAGTCATTATCCGTGTTGCCAGTTTTTAGTAAGGTGTTCGAAAAGGTAATGCTTAATCAGATGCTCGGCAACGGAGGACCCGTCCCAAGCTGTGAGTGCTCAGAACTTCATCATTCATCAAAACCATGATTCACAAGTAGTACAGCCTGAGATTAGTCATTTTGTTTCACCTGATTGTAATGATTGTCATCATTCAGTTATGTTTTCTGATAGTATGGGTAGAGGGCTAGGTAAATTGATCAGTAATCACCTGAGTTACTATACCCAAAATTATTGCATGCCAGGGTCAAGCTACAAACAAGTAATGGCATCAGTAATAAAAAATGATTGTTATCTTAACACTACCATTACTCTATGTGTTGGTAATAGTTCTAATGTAAAAAAGGAAGATATCACCGACTGTGTTTCTGAGTTGCTAAAGTTAAGATGTAATAAAATCATATTGTGTGCTTTTCCATATTTTGAAAATTTAAGTAGTAGGAAAAACGATTATATACATATGTTGAATAAAAATGTACATTTTTTAGTAGGTCACTATAGTGACAGGCTTATGTATCTGGATACCAACACTATAGTTGGTAATCTTAAGTCGACACGGGGTAAGGTGTATCTACCTATTGTATGTAGACACAAAATAGCTCGGCTATTAGCTTATAGTATTCACACAGACATAAATAGTATGTCTAAGTTTAGTTATATTATTAACACTGCAACGATTAGTAATTCTACTAATGTACAGGTGACTGGCACAAATGAATATAGCACTAGTGCTATAAATATTTACAAACATTGTACTGAGGAGGATCCATCTGTCACCGTGGAAAATTCTCAATTAGGGTTTACTAGTGATAGGGTCTTATCGTCTGAGGATGGCACAGGAGTCTCCGGCCTCACTTCAAATAAAAATTTAAACTAGAAAGTGAGACAACAGAAGGTACCATTAACAATATTTTTGTTAATCCTACCAACAGCAAGGTATCTTCTTGCACTCAATTAGTTAGTAAAAAAGGGCCTCAGCAGAACACCTTAAAATTATTCCACCAAAATATCCAAGGCATTTCTTCAAAATTATTAGAAATTGAATTGTTTTTAGAAAGTAGTAAGTTTGACATTATTTGTTTTACTGAACATTGGCTAAAGGATTACCAAATGCTTATTAATTATGAGAACTATATGGTGGGTAGCTGCTTTAATCGTAAAACTATGCTTCGTGGAGGTTCCCTAATATTAATTAAAAATAGTTTTAAATATAAGCAATGTAATGACATAGTAGGTCTCTCGGTTGAACATTGCGTCGAACTGTCCTGTGTTGAGCTAGATAAGCATGTAATTGTGTGTGTGTACAGACCCCCAAACTATCAAAACTTTTCCATATTTGAATCAATAATGGAAGATGTCCTGGCAAAACTTGCAGCCAGTAATAAATCTACAATAATTTGTGGTGATTTCAATATCAATATTTTAGAAGAACATTCAAATAGTGGTCGGTTATTAAATCTTTTTAAGTCATTTGACCTGACTAACGTTTTTATTGAACCTACTAGAATCACAACATCTTCTGCTACTTGTATAGATAATGTTTTCTGCGATTGTGATTACTTAGATAAAGCCATAGTAAATTGTTTGCCGTCTGACCATAGCGGACAAACTGTAAGGAACTTATAGGTGTAATACACCATTGCAAAAAGTACAGATTAAATTTAGACCTATAACTTCTAGCAAATTAAATAGGTTTAATATTTCCCTACAGAACAAGTTAAGTATTTTGAGCCATGACGATATTAATATAAATCAATTTTATAATCGTTTCTTTTCAATAGTTCACACGGAATTCAACAAAACTTTTGAAAAGAAGACAAAAAGTATTTGCCCTAAATTCATATTTAGCGATTGGGCAACTAGAGGCATCAGAAAAAGTAGGGAAAGA
Organism: Xestia ashworthii; assembly: GCA_950022955.1. NCBI lineage: Eukaryota > Metazoa > Arthropoda > Insecta > Lepidoptera > Noctuidae > Xestia > Xestia ashworthii. The sequence goes on along the minus strand of OX465570.1, from coordinate 9,413,006 downwards.
CTATTTGAGCTTTATGGCCTTAAGCCTTTTATTAACACTGAAACTTTTAACAAGTATACATGCAAGGTTGCTAAAGCCCTGCACATTAGCAACAAGATCAAAACAGCAGAAAATAAAATAAAGACAGTTTGGAAAGTCATAAATAACGAGACTAACAGGAAGAAAATACGTAACACTAGCTACACATTAGATACAGCAAGTGGTCCTAAGAGCTCTAATCAGGAAGTAGCTCAAGAATTTGTAAATTTCTTTACAGAAATACCATTAAAAACTACGGAGGCACTAAATTCCTCTCCTGAAGTCTCAATGGGTTTATTAAAGGCGAATGTGTCTGGCTGCCTGGCTGAATTTAAATTTAAACACATTAACCCTATGGTAGTTATTAAAGCTTTCCGGCAAATAAAAATCAAACTGACCGAAGATCTATGGGGAATGTCTATCAAAGTTTGTACATCCATACTTGAGACAATAGCCCCATACTTAGCTTTAATTTTTAATCTATGTGTAGACCAAGGAGTTTTCCCTGATTTAATGAAATACAGTAAAGTCATACCTCTTTTCAAATCCGGGGACAGTAAAGATACTAACAATTATAGACCTGTATCCGTGTTGCCAGTTTTTAGCAAGGTTTTTGAAAAAGTAATGCTTGATCAAATGCTCTATCATTTTAACACCAACAGAATCTTACATGATCAACAGTATGGTTTCACCAAGGGACGTTGTACAACTGACGCCGGTGTAACCTTATTAAAGCACATATTTACTGCGTGGGAAGAGTCCCAAGATGCCATAGGAATTTTTTGTGACCTCTCCAAAGCGTTTGATTGCGTAAATCACGACACATTACTTTTGAAACTTGAGCATTACGGACTGGGTAAACTTGCACTTAGTTTGGTAAGATCATATTTGAATGATAGACAACAACATGTTCAGATAAATGGTGTTAATTCACAGGGTTTAAAAATAAAAATGGGGGTTCCACAAGGCTCAATATTGGGTCCTTTCCTCTTTCTAGTATATATAAATGATCTACCCTATTTATTGAAAAACCAACCTCAAAATATGGTGTTGTTTGCTGATGACACTTCCTTAATTTTTAAGATAAACAGACGGGCACAAAATTTAGATGACGTGAATAATGCCCTACTTCAGGTCCAAAATTGGTTCACAGCAAACAATTTGGTATTAAATGAAAAAAAAACCAAATGCATAAGATTTGCTTTACCGAATGTTAAGGGTAGTGATTGTGATATATTATTGAATAATGAGAAACTTGAATTCGTAGATAAAACGGTTTTCCTGGGGCTTACGCTTGATTCAAGGCTACAATGGGGTTCTCATTTAACATCTCTTGCGGGGCGCTTAAGTTCAGCAGCATATGCCATTAGAAAAATCCGTCAATTCACTGATGTAGATACCGCTAGACTGGTCTATTTTAGTTACTTCCATAGTATAATGTCTTACGGTATTTTGCTATGGGGACGGGCTGCAGATATTGAGTCTATATTTATTCTGCAGAAAAGAGCCATCAGAGCTATATATAATCTTCGTAGGCGCGATTCTCTAAGGGAACTGTTTAAGGATATTGGCATTATGACGGTACATTGTCAATACATTTACGAAAACATAATGTACGTTAGAAAAAATTTGCATCTTTTTGGTAAAAGAGGTGACAGACATAATCACAGTACTAGAAATAGGGACCAATTAGTTCAGCCAGGCTTTAGACTCGCTAAAGTAGACTCATCTTTCATGGGGTACTGTTTGAGATGCTATAATAAAATTCTACAAAGTATTCTTGAACTGAATGAGACGAAATTTAAAACATGCATTAAACGCACACTATGTAAAAAAGCATATTACAAGTTGAGCGATTATATCGCTGATAAAAATGCTTGGCTTAATGCTGGTCCTGCTCCACATGGACAGGGGCGCAAAAATTGATAGCATTAAATGGTATAGTTGGAGCTTCTGAAGATTGTACTTAACTATCTTTGCATTGTATAGATTCAATGTTAGTATTATATAATCGCATAGCCCATATTGTGTGAGTACCATGTACTAGTAAGCTATCATTCACTGGAAACCTACGGCAGTTCTTGACTTGAATGTGCCCTGGCGGTTGAGAGTATGTCATGCTCATTCAAATGTCTCGCTGATGGTGGCGCGTGTGTCGGACCATTTAGTTCCCTTCAAAATGGTTGAGCTGAATGGTGCTGATCCATGCGTCATGTTCGTGAACGGGCGCTGTCAGTTGTGACTGGTCATGTCTTAGTCGCCATGGTTTATTTGAATTAATTATTTTGTTTTTGGGTTGTATTTTGTTTTTGTTTTGCTATGGACACTTTTATCGTGCAAATCTTGCTACATTGTTCTCACATAATATACCATCTCAACATGATTGATGTAACCAAGATTTTGTAACAATATTTTGATTTAAAAGAGTGTCGATGGAGTTTCTTGCCCGTTCTTCTCCATAGAGATCTACGCTAGGGAATGGGCAACTACAGTACTTTCACAGTTTTTATGTCTTGTGACTGGGACTGTAGCTACATTAAATGTTCATTTTTGTTTCGACAGTTCAAAAGTGCCTGTAACTGGCCTACTTGAAATAAATGCTTTGATTTTGATTTTGATTTTGATAGTATTGCATAAAATCTGTAGTTCTAAGAAGTCTATAATCACTTGTGGTGATTTTAATATTAATTTGTTAGAAAATTCTGGGTTAAGTACAAAACTTTTAAGCCTGTTTCAGTCATACAATCTTGAAAATAAATTTCTCGAGCCCACTAGAATAACCCCAACTAGTGCGACTTGCCTAGATAATATTTACACTGATATTTTACCCACCCAAAAGGGAATTATTAATTTAATCGATTCAGATCATTGTGGGCAATTGATCACAATTCCAAATGAAAACAAGAAAGTCACTAAAAAGGATATCATTGTTAATCCAAAAAGTAAAAATCGCCTGGAAACTTTGAAAACTAAACTTTTATCAAAACTACCACTTTTGTCAGCTAGTGATGATCCCAATCAACACTATAACGATTTTTTTAGCATGTATTGCGCACAATTTGAAACCACATTTGTCCCTAAGACAATCTCGGTAAATAGTAACGCTTCTTTCAATGACTGGGCCACCATTGGTATTCATAAGAGTCGAAAACGACTTTATGAACTGTATGAAGAGCGGACTTATACAAACACTGTAGAATTTAATTTGTATGTTAAGAATTATTCTAAATTATTTAAAAAAGTTTGTTTCTTAGCAAAGTCACGTTACTTGAGTTCAAAAATTAAAAATAGTAGTAATGTAATTAAAATGACATGGAACATTATTAATAGCGAAACGGGAAGGTCTTGCAACCGAAATAGTGACTACAGCCTTGCTATTGGCGATAATATTTTAAATTCAGACACCCAAGTTGCCACAGCCTTTGAAAATTTCTTTGCGGATATTCCCGTATCGACTACTAAATCGCTTAACTCGTCACCTGCTGCTGCCGAGTCTTTACTAAGGGAAAACGTTTCAGTCTGTGATTCCGATTTAACTTTCATTATGTCACCTGTAAAGATATTATTAAAACTTTTCACACCTTAAATGTTAAAAAGACCGCCGATCTATGGGGTCATTCTGTGGACGTTGCTAAATCCATTATAAACGTTGTAGCTCCTTCTTTAGCTGTAATATTTAACGATTGTATTGACCGTGGTGAGTTTCCTGATCTAATGAAATATAGTAAAATAACACCATTGTTTAAATCGGGTAGTACATCAGACCCCACTAATTATAGACCCATTTCAGTACTACCCACTTTTAGTAAAATTTTTGAAAAATTAATTTTGGAACAAATGCAAAGTTATTTCAATAAACATAAGTTATTGCATAATAAACAGTTCGGTTTTACAAGGGGTCGTTCAACTATTTATGCCGTTCAACTATTTGTTGAACTTTTAGGACACATTTATAATGCTTGGGAGGACAAATGCGATGCTTTGGGAATTTTTTGCGATTTATCTAAAGCTTTCGATTGCGTTCTTCATGAAACATTAATCAGGAAACTACACCACTACGGAATCCGTAACGCCTCGCTGGATCTTCTTACTTCATATTTGAGTGATAGGATTCAGAGAGTTGATGTTAACGGGAAAAGATCTCCCGGATCCGTGGTAAAAATGGGGGTACCCCAGGGCTCAATTCTTGGTCCATTTTTGTTTTTGATTTACATAAATGACTTGCCTTACCTCATAAAGGATAATCATGACGTAGTATTGTTTGCAGACGACACTTCTCTTTTATTTAAACTCAAACGTAGCAGTCAGTTATGGATAATGTTAATAGCGCCCTGGCAAAAGTCGTTAATTGGTTTAATGTTAATAATCTACTCTTAAATGAGAAAAAAACTAAATGTATTACGTTTACGATACCCCATGTAAGACAAGTTGAAACTACTGTACTAATTAAGGATGAAAAGTTGCAACGGGAAAATAGCACAGTGTTCTTAGGCATAACTTTGGATGCAAAGCTTCAGTGGGGCCCGCACAGAGACAAATTGTCGAAAAAACTTAGCTCTGCAGCATACGCCGTTAGAAAAATTCGTGAATTAACTGATTTAGAGACAGCCCGTTTAGTTTACTATAGTTATTTCCATAGCGTGATGTCGTACGGTATTCTCTTGTGGGGCAATGCCGCCGATATTCAAACAATATTTGTTTTACAAAAACCGGCCAAGAGCGTGTCGGGCCACGCTCACTGTAGGGTTCCGTAGCTTCCCAGACCATTAAAAATACCAACATTTTTCGTCAGCAAAAATAACTTTGTTTTTCATAGTATTTGTATGAAAAACAAAGTTATCATTTGCGTTTTTTTGAAAAAGTGCTATATAACTCAAAAACTATTCAACTCATCAAGTTGAAAATAATTTTCCTAGAAAGTTCATATAAAGGTCTACTTCTGTGATTTTTTTCATATTTTTTAAACTTATGGTTCAAAAGTTAGAGGGGGGGGGGACACATTGTTTTTGACTTTCGGAGCGATTATTTCCTAAAATATTAATATTATCAAAAAATGATTTTAGAAAACCCCTATTCATTTTTAAATACCTATCCAACAATATATCACACGTCAGGGTCAAAATTAAAAAAAAAATCGCTCCCCACTTTACGTCTGGGGGAGGTACCCTAATAAAAATGTTTTTTTTTAATTTTTATTTTTGCACTTTGTCGGCATGATTGATATACATATTGGTACCAAATTTCAGCTTTCTGGTGCTAACGGTCACTGAGATTATCCGCGGACAGACAGACAGACAGACATGGCGAAACTATAAGGGTTCCGTTTTTTGCCATTTGGCTACGGAACCCTAAAAAGGGCAATTCGTTCAATTTATAAACTAAGTCCCAGATACTCCCTCAGAAAAAAAATTAAAGAGATTAATGTTCTTACTGTGCCCTCTCAGTTCATTTATGAAAACCTTTTGTACGCACACAAAAATATTAATTTGTTTATAACATACAGTGATATCCACAACATAAATACGAGGAACAAACACAAATTTATTATTCCTGCAACGAGGCTCAAAAAAATAGGGGGTACGTTCAAATGCCAATGTATACGTTTTTACAATAAACTTCCAAGTCATATTCAAGCCTAAATAAATTCAAATCATTTATAAAACGGAAGCTATGCCTGAAAGCCTTTTTTTTGGATGGGAAATCATCAAATGACTTCTCCCACTCTGGGCGGAGCGGGAGGGGGTATCAGACTTTTACTGACTAAAACCCATCCATGTTCCTTCCTCGCCCTTTATGTTCCGGGGCCGCGGTATCTCTTTCGAACAGGCCCGCAACCCCGGCAGGCTTCGGCCCTTGCGGGCCTCTCCCCTTATGCTGACATCTCTTTGAGGCGCGCGTGGTAAACGAACGCGCCGTCGACACGGCCTGTCGTCATTATACGGACGGACGGCTAGCCCATAGCTAACCGTCCACAGGCCCGCATCTACGGTGGCCGGTAGCCACCACGTGGCCCCCGACGCCCGGTGCGTCTCCCGCGGCGGCCGGGAAGAGAGGCTCTCTCCCTCTCTCGTTCCGCCACCTCCTTCGCTAGCATGACTGCTTCGCAGAAGGAGGTGACGGCTTCCCATTCCGTCTCGCTCCGGACCATGGATTGAACCAGGGCCGGACGCGAGAGTTCGCCGCCGCCGATCGCCGCTACGAGGACACGGCGTTGCTCCGCCCACGCAGGGCAGACCTCCACCGTGTGCTCCACCGTGTCCTCCGGTCGATCCTCGCAGTGGAAACACCCGGGCGTTTCCTCCCGCCCGATTCGGTGCAGGTACCTCCTGAAACATCCGTGTCCGGTGAGGACCTGCGTCAGGCGGAAGGTGAGGACGCCGTGGCGCCTCTCCAGCCACTCCTCAAAGAGGGGACTTACCTCCACTATCGTGGCGTGCCCATGCCTGAAAGCCTTCTATCATGTTAATCACTATCTCGAAGATAAAAAAAGGCTCCAATTTGCTTGTTGAAATTTCGGATTTCGCTTGTTTATTATTGATTCCTTTATTTCATACAGTGACATTGAATGATTTGACATGAATACTTAGTTCAGTATTTTATTATTTTTACTTTACTTATGTTTACTTTTTATGTATGTGTATTTGACATGAATATTTACTTGTGACTGTCATGACATTTAATGATTTGACATGAATACTTAGTTCAGTATTTTATTACTTTTTACTTTATTTTTGTTTATTTTATGTATGTGTATTTGACATATCGTATTTTTATTGACATTCGAATTTGAATTGTAAATTATTATTTATTTTATTTAATTATTGTGAATGTCACAATAATTAAATAAAATAATAGTGACCTTGTGGGTCACTTTTTGTTGTTTTTTTCCCACGACTGTCTGGCAGTTTGAGTACTTTATGCGACCTACCCAAATGTCCTTTCTTTGGTATTGTTCGTCGTTTTGTTGAGATCCTTGAGTTATGAGTCGAGCTACACGATAACTTACAAATGCTTGCACTGACAGGACAGGTCCACTCAAATCTGTGTGGTTCTTTCTTCAAAAGACCATCTCAGACACTAATCTGCATAGTCAATTACATGTGAATTAAGCAAGATTGTCTGGACTTCAAAAGAGACCTTTGAGTTTGTTTCAGCTGTTTTTTCTCAGAGTAGTCAGGTACGAAACACCGGCCCCATCTAGTTTTAAAAAAATTACGTGTAAAAGTGTTGAGATAGCCTACTTGCTGAATAAATATCATTTATCATTTATCCCATTCGCTTGGGTGGCTTTGGCGTCCACAAAATTTCAAGTATGACTTTACCAGCCTTCTTCTCCTCGGTCTACGGTTCCGAAAAATTAACCATATATTTTACCTTTCTCACAGGTTGATGTTGAGGTGCCGTATTTGACCGAGGCGTTGAACGCTTGGAAAATGTCTTGTCCCAATACGGATTTCATAGACGTTTTGTATGTTTTCAGAAAACTGCACCTTGCGAGCTTGTAGTCAGATCATGATATAATATACGGTCTCCTCCGTCACCCCTTGTGGGGCCCAGACGTGAACCAGTTCAAACCGGAGCGATGGCTGCACTCTGCCAATTTGCCAAATCACCCGAGCCTCAATGCCGCCGTCGGAGTTGGCAAGTAAAACTGCATAGGTCACTGGATATAATGCCAAAATGAGTGAGGTTCTTATTTTTGGAGTAAAGTCCTCAGATAGGTTTCCTTCCGTAAAGCTAGCAGGTAATGTCTTTAACCGTGTTCAACAATTTAAATACCTCGGCCATGTTATTACCGCAGACATCAAAGATGATTTGGATGTAGAAAAGGAACGAAGAGCATTGGCGGTTCGATGCAACATACTTGTCCGTAGGTTTGCTCGCTGTACGTGTCAAGTGAAAGTAACGCTTTTCAAAGCATATTGTCAGACGTTGTACACGTGTAAACTTTGGACAAGCTGTACGCAGAGAGCACTCAATGCTCTTCGAGCACAGTATAACAATGCATTCAGGATGCTGCTGGGGCTGCCACGCTTCTGTAGTGCGTCGGGAATGTTTGCTGATGCACACACTGATGGCCTCGTAGCTATCAGACGTAAGCGTGCAAGTACGTCTTCCTTATTACAGATTTTCTTGTTACCGCTATATGATATTAGCTGTTTGACGTAATGCGCCGGATTCTGGTCGATCAGATCATGTAAGGTCTGTCTCTATCATCGGAGAACCTGTACTACCCAGCTTTATAAAAATACTACCTTTTCATGAACAATCGTTGTTTTCTGGTCATTCACTTACTAAAAGAGGGTATTGTGGTACCATTTGGGAAAGCTAATGAGACGAAAAAGTCGGTTCTGTAATCTGCATGACAAGTGTCCTACATTTATTTTGAAAAACCGGCCTCGAAAAACAAGAGAACTCTTAAGAAATTTTCAGAAGATGACCTTTATGGCGCCTATTTTCCAAAGGCAAATGTACTGTTTTGATAAATTCATTTTTGGAGCATACATTCGTTCATGAGCTATCAGAAAAGTATCACTTTAATATCCGGAATGGCGTAGATTTCTCACAATCGGCACTTTATGGTGTAAAGGTGGAACATTTCAAGGAAAACTTCGATTACAACTTTTTCAACTTTTTGAATCGTTACATCTCAAAAACGGTGGCTCTTAGGACAAAAAAATTTGTGTCATTTTTATAGATAATTATCTGATCTACAATTTTTGTCTGAAATAATTTTATGATAAAACTTACCGTTTTGCTGAAAATCGCTAAAAACTCATTTTTTTGACTCTCTACTCACATCGTTTTTCAAAAAGAGGGTTGGAATTACATTATAAATAATGAATATGTGAATAAAACTTCTACAAATAAAACTAACCTAATATTTTTCCAGAAGTATAATAAATAGGCATTAATTTTGCATGGTAACGATGGGGTGCTTTACATTCAATCATCATATTTTAAGCGACAAAACATTCAGGCCGCCGCAAAGGGCGAAGGCGGTGAAACTAATACTGTACGCCGCCGGTGCAGAGTGGTGAGCGCGCCTGTGCGCCGTCGGTGAAGCAGTCGTGCAGTCCGATGACAGATATACCAGTGTTCCAAGCTGCCGTATATGGTGTGCCAAGCGACACCTTACCAGCGTGGACACATGTCTACGGTACGGCACCGGCCACCGTGTAACGGCACGGTACCGTGTACGGAGCACCGTGGGCACAAGGCAGCCATTCAGTTTTTGTCATGATATGGACCACGAAAGACTAATTTTTCTGCTTCTGTTACTAAGGCGAATTAAGAAAAAACAGAATCAAAGGAATTTTTTGCTGAATCCATATCTTACTAAAATGAACAGTGATGGAGATTATTTTAAGAGAAAATATTAACATAAATATATTTCAAGTATGAATATATTTCTTTACTGTCTTTGTCATTGAAAGATGGAAAATATTTCAGCAGACATCTTTCCATCCTTGTGTTTTCCAGTTCCTTCTACTAGTGAAATTAAAAAGTCAACATCTAAATAGTTAGCCATCATCTGTGGACTCCGACCGAATCGGCCTGCCGCGATTGTTTAACTATTGTGTCTTCTTTGCTAACAGTTTGTGAAATATGGATTAATTAACAGGTGCGAACAAAACAACATTCACTACTGAGCGGTTCGCCGTATACTACCGCGGTGCACTGCGGTGTACCAGTGCACACGGAACCGTGCCTCGGAACATGGCCGTGCCACCTCTCCGTAGCGGCGTCTTGCCGTTACACGGTGGCCGGTGCGTACCGTAGACATGTGTTCATGCACTACCTCGTGTTGTTTGCTCGTTCGTAGGGTCATGCGGTGTACGAATGTCATCAACAGATTAAATGGACATACAAATCAATGCCACACGAGATCCGCTTCACCCATATCAGTGTGCAGCGTGGTGTGAGAATCGCTGCAAACAGTGGCTACCCTGATAATGTATGTTTATGTCCTTTTTGATAAAGTAATAAGCTGCCCTTCTATTGGTTTTAAAACAACATCAAATTCACACACAAGTTTGCTGATGTCAGCGGTGACATGGTATCGCCGTAAAATATGCGCCAACGCCATCTTCATCACCATCATGGCGTATAATTTACCTGTAAAATACAAAGTAAGAGTATTACTATCTTCTTTTCACTAACTCACTCACCCACTTCTAACGTACACAACACATTCTTTCTTGATACAGAGACACTATTATATAACAAGTACTATGAATATGTCACCGTAAAATTCTGAAATACGTTATATTGTAATATCTCTAGCGATATTGTAAAATCTCGAAATATTGTCAAATGAAAATACTGCTTACAACAAAACGCATTATTTTACGTGAAATGCATGCGATGGTAGTCAACTCACGCGGTGTGGAGGGAAGGAGGAGTCCCCATTGCCCAGTGGTACCACTCTCATGAAAAGATATTGTACCATTCCTGAGAAATACCGATTATTATAACCTAACCTTAAAACACTTTATATTCCCCTAAAAAGCGTAGTCGACGGAGCCCCGCTTCGCGGGGCCCCTATTTCCGAGTGCAGGGTTTAAAGGAATCTAACTAACCTAACGGGGGGGTGCCCCAAGTCCCGATTATGGGGGCAGAGATACTTCCGTATGTTCAGTTGACAATAATTCGAGACTTTACAATATCGCTAGAGAGATACACGTTATATTGTAATATAACGTGTTTGACAATTTTACGGTGACGAATACAAATGATGAATAAATAAAACGGTGTAGTAAAGGCGTCTTGGGAAACTCCGATACACTTTCAGTTTTTATATATTTTCAACACTAGTTAAATCCAGAATCATCATTTTTCATTAAAAAAAAAGCCGCCAAGAGCGAGTCGGACTCGCCCATGGAGGGTTCCGCAGCAGCAAGTATCATATTATAAAAGATGACGTGATGAAAAAAACCTGCTTACTACATCTCGTTTCGTGCAGAAAAGAGCCATCAGAGCCATATATAATAAACTCAAAACTCAAAACTCAAACTCAAACTCAAAGCATTTATTTCAATTAGACCATTACGGCACTTTTGAATGTCAAAAATACAAAGAAAAATCAAAGCTACAGTCACAGACACAAGGCATAATAACTTGAGAAAGTACTGTAGTTGCCCATTCCCTAGCGTAGATCTCTATGGAGAAGAACGGGCAAGAAACTCCATGGACACTCTTTTAAATCAAAATATTGTTACAAACTCTTGGTTACATCATTCATGTTGTGATTAAACATATATGTGGGAACGATGTACAAAGACGTGCACATTAAGAGCGTCCAGAGAAAAGGTTTAATCAACATCATAAAAATAAAGTAATTAAAATAACCGTGGCAGCTAAGAGATGACCAGTCTCAACTGACAGCGCCCGTTCACGAACATGACGCATGTATCAGCACCATTCAGCTCAACCATATTGAAGGGAACTAAATGACCCGACACACCCGCCACCATCACCGAGACATTTGAGTGAGCATGACATTCTCTCAGCCGCCAAGGCTTATTCAAGTCAAAAAAAAAAAATAACTAGATGTAAATGGTGGCTTTACAGTGCATAGTACTCACACATCCGCTATGAAGTTATATAATACTAATATATGGAATCTATACAATGCAAGGATCTTTTTTACAATCTTCTGCAGCTTCCACAATAACTAAACTGGGAATCAATTGGTTTGCCCCTATGGTTGTGGAGCAGGACCAGCATTGAGCCAAGCATTTTTATCATCAATGTAATCCCCCAACTTATAATATGCTTGCCTACATAGTGTGCGTTTTATACAAGATTTAAACTTTGTCTCATTCGGTTGAAGAATCTCCGTAGGCGCGATTCTCTAAGGGAACTGTTTAAGGATATTGGCAACATGACGGTTCATTGCCAATACATCTACGACAACATAATGTACGTCAGAAAAAATCTGCATCTTTTGGGTAAAAGAGGTGACAGACACAATTACAGTACTAGAAATAGGGACCAACTAGTTCAGCCAGGCTTTAAACTCGCTAACGTAGACTCATTTTTCATGGGGTACTGTTTGAGATGCTATAGTAAAATTCCACAAAGTATTCTTGAACTGAATTAGACGAAATTTAAAACATGCATTAAACGCACACTATTTGTAAGCAGGGATATTATAAATTGAGCGATTATATCGCTGATAAAAATGCTTGGCTTAATGCTGGTCCTGCTCTACAAGGACAGGGGCGCAAAAATTGGTAGCATTAAATGGTATTGTTGGAGCTGCTGAAGATTGTACTTAACTTTCTTTGCATTGTATAGATTCGATATCTTTAGTATTATATAATCGCATAGACATGACTACTCCATAAGGGTTCCGTTATTTGCCATTTGGCTACGGAACCCAAAAACAGAACTTTTGTTTTTTACAAGTGGTTTACCTATGCAGTTTCGCTTGCCAATTCCGAAGGCGGCATAGAGGCTCGGGTGATCTGGCAAGGTTGTAGAGTTCAGCCATCGCTCCGGTTTGAACTGGTCCGCGTCTGGACCCCACAAGGGGTGACGGAGGAGACCGTACACTCCTAAAAGGCAAGTACTACCCGCTCGCAACGTGCAGTTCTCTGAAAAATTACAAAATGAGTAGGTATCACCCTTGGGCCGGTTTTAAGGCTAACGTTGTAAAGGTACATACTCAGCTTAACATCTTGGTGAAGTTGTCTTCCGATAAGTGGAACGGATGGGTACATTCTCATTGACTCCTTAATCACCGCCTCTAAGTACACGAGTTTTGAGAGATCTTGTCTAGTTAAATCATCATCTTCATGTTCTAGCACACCTTGTAATCTGTAATGAATTATAAAAACTCATCATTCATCGACGCTATTTGAGTCAAGCGGAGTCCGTGTTACAGTTCACTGCTTCTCGTAGATACCTGTGTCCCAGCTGTGGGATAGCAATTAACTGTATTATTTTACAAGCCCGCCACACTATTCCCAAATCACTGTTACAAAAAACTTCTGAAAGCCAGAATCAACAGTGGCGACCACCAGAAAAGTGCCGAAAAAATGAAGTTCGATGACGCAACGACATTAATCAGAAAAGTATAGCGGGGAGTAGGAAAAAAACCGTAATTTTCACTTCCCTCCATATAAGCAGCAGACAGAACCAAACAAGGCCAATAGGCACAAAGGGACGAAGTTGTAAACGTCCCCAATAAACTGTATGATGAACAAGAACATACAGTTCTTTGGGGACGTTTACCAGACAGTACTGTAACTACTAGAATTGTAAATGTTACTCACTCGTTGAAAATTCGGTCTTGCATATCTCGGTCTGACCCTATCACTAACAGAATAAGTGACATAGCAGCAGAAGTTGTGTCGTAAGCAGCGGCCACAAAAGTATCCAGGTGTTCTCTGATGTCACTGTCTGTGAAAGCACCTTGATCTTCAGCCAATTGCAGCATTTGATCCAAGACTGCTTTAAAATTGCCTGAAAATAATGTGTTCTGTATATTTTTAACGTCTGTTTACTCGAGGAAATGGTATAAGTTTATGTTTCTATTTCAGTAAAACAAAACTGCATTGCTTTTTACCTGACGTCGAGTCATCGTGCATGTTCGGATAATTTTTTACCTTTTCTAGCTCAAGTTTTCTTTTGTATATGATCTGAAACAACGAACAACCATTAAAAAAATACTAGTTGGTCTCCTAAATTTAAACCAAACTATTTTTATTTCTTGCATTTACCTTTGTTTATTTGTGACATTTTAAAATTAATCGATATCTCTGTTCATTTGTTGTGAAGTAAAGACTAACAGAAATATTAAAGATAAAGACAATTAGTAATATTTAGAAACAAAACTGGGGCTCAAGTTTTCTTATTTTATAAATTCGTCACTCCAACACTATTCCATTCCCATCCCATTATATTGCTAAAAGTTCTAAATTCATAATGGTCGATCATTGGTCGGTCAATGGTATATCATAATAAAATTGTGGTAATAATGACATTGTCCCATTGCCGTTATTATAAAACCCATTAAGACAAATGGTTTTCGAAATCTACTACTAAATTTGAACATTTATTCATGCCAGATTTTAATAAATATGTATATTCTCACACAATTGTCAATATGCACGAGAATACCATTCTTTGAAATTTTCTTTAATGGATTATCAGTGGTTGACCACCGGAAAGTCTTAATGGCGCTATTATGTTAGTAGATTTCCAAAATTGACCACTATGAAATCAATGATGCTATTTAATTACTATAGTGTCAGAATGGTCTATCATTCTAACATTATTGTAACAGCAGACTTGAGGCCCTGGCCAAGTGTAAGATATTATGTCATGGCAGTGTTGCGTCCGTGGTCAGTACGGCTGTATACATTTATCATGATTTATCTTGCAACTTTGCTAAAAAAAAGAACGGTAACATAAATAAAAATATTACTGGATCTGTGATGTTCTTCAGTTTTATCAAAAGTTTAGTCTGTTTACGCTTCATTGCACTCAAGTTGAATATAAACGGCAAATGCAACCACACTCTTTGAAATCGATTGCAAAATATAGCAAATAAATCTTCAATTGCTTCTGCATAATCTGTATCAATTTTTATTTGATCTTGAGTATTCAGTCCTAGCGAAGTCCCTGTGAAGGAAAAATAGTACATTGTTATCCTAGGGGTGAAAGTAAGTTATTTAGTTCCGAGACGGGGTTGGGTGCTAATAGTTCGAGGGACTAAATAAATCTTTAACCCGAGGTAAACACTGTGCTTTTCATTACGAATACAAGGAAAATAAACATAAAAGACATAAATCAATCGAAAAAACTTAACAAGATCGTATTGCCGCTTTTCCGACTATTTTGTTTTTTTTTTTTATGGCCGGCCGCCAGCTATTCAGCCATTTGTTTTTTTTATTTTCATCATTAAAAAAAATCGAAAAGATTTTTCCCAAACCTATGTTAATTTAAGGAAATACGTAGTTGAAACTAAATTATAACGATGTAATTTAACATAATATACATATTCTTTGATGAATACTTATTTCAATTTTCCATCGCGCTGTAATGCAGTGGCTGTATAGAAAGTTGAAACATGTTTCAACAGAAATATGAACAGAGCACTAGTTTTTTTTTATAATTTGACAGCTGTCAGTTGAAAGCGATTCTCTCTAAGGCTGAAAAGTATTACTTTCAACCCGCTCCTCAAGCAACTTCAGACTTACTTTCCGAGTAATGAAAAATATTTTTCAATTGACCAAGATAATTATCATTTACTACTGGTTTCATAGCGGCCCAAAAGACGTTTTTCCAAATACCAGAATGTTACCATAAATAAATGGCAAAGTTACGTTGCACATCACAGGGGCTTGGAAAAACTCTAGACTACTATGCTCTACGTAACATAGACCGATAGCTGTAGATTTAAAATTTCAAAAATATTAAAGTTGTTTGTGTTTCGCATATAGTTTTCGGACCATTTAAAAATGATAAATGATATTTATTCAGCAAGTAGGTTTTTTCAAACACTTATCACGTCTTTTTTTTTAAACTAGATGGGGCCGGTGTTTCGTACCTGACTACTCTGAGAGTGTAGTAGTGTGAGAAACAGCCGAAACAAACTCAGAGGGCATAGTCTCTTTTGAAGTCCAGACAATCTTGCTTATTCACATGAGAACTATGCGCATTAGTGTCTGAGATGGTCTTTTGAAGAAAGAACCATACAGATTTGAGTGAACCTGTCCAGTCAGTGCAAATATTTGTCAGTTATCGTGTAGACTCGACTTATAACTACAGGAGCTTAACGAAACGATGAACAATAACAATAAATACCAAAGAAAGGACATTTGGGTAGGTGGCATAAAGTACTCAAACTGCCAGAGAGTCGTGGGAACAAAAAAAAAACAAAACGTTACCCACATGGACACAAAATAAATCATAATTTACTAAACGAATGGCATCAAAAATACGATGTGTCAAATACACACACATCATAAAATAAACAAAATTAAAGTAAAAAATAATAAAATACTGAACTGAATTTGCCTAACCTATTATACTAATTTGTGTCAATTTTACTTGCATAGGGAGAAATTTGGCTATTTGTCTTTTCGATCACTATTAGACGAAAAGAAAGTTATAGTTGAAAATTTTATTTTCATTGTAATAACGAAGTAGTTTCATTCATGGGCATTTTGTGTCATCTTTTTCCACGGGAATCCTTATATTTAATCAGTATCTAGCACGTAGGTGCTAGGTATGCGTTTTAGAGTACTGATATATTTGTTTTCCAAAATATGTTGTGCCGAATTCATCCACGATATTTATATTTTTTTTTATTATTACAAAACCCTGTAACATCCACAAAAGAAAATTCAAGTTTTTAGAGTTTACGTGTTTTTGATTATTTATTTAACACTTCAAGCGGAAGTACAGAGGCAGTTTATTATGTTAGAACAAAACACTATTCATAATTTGTGTCGTTTTCATCAAGGCAATCTTATTATTTGAACAAAAATATACAAATTTCTTACTGTCTATTGTCAGTTTGTACTGGACGAAAATGACACTACCAGGATTGGCAGGCTATCCTATCGGAAGATATCATAATTATTTAAACATTAAATCAATTTTGCCAGTTTTGATTTGAATGAAGATAATCAACCACAAATCATCGAATGTGACACAACACGCAGTAATAAGCTTCTTATGTACGACTGTATCCACAGGCAAGAAATAAGCATCTTTAAAATTTTTGAAACATATGTGATCAAAATCATGACGACAGTACAAAAAGTTAAAAAATCTATGTAGTCCGTCAGTTACAGTATTGGAAAACAATGGACACGTATTTTTTGTTTTTGAAAATCAATGAGTACTGACAAAGTAAATTCGTGACGTCAGCGGGCCTAAAATGGCCGCTTTAGCAGAACATAAATATGAATCACGTTAAAAAAATATATAAAAATAATAATAATATTAATGTTATTTTGATAACTGCGAAGGCCTCACCGATGTTCACTCAGTCCTGTATTGTGCGGCCGTAGCGGTATGTCGTGTAGCTCGTGTCAAATTTTCTGATGACAGAGCTACACCGTATTGGTGGGGCCAGAGCACTCATCGGCAAATTGATCTGCTTCAGGGAGGGCAATACTCGCCCTAGAGTTATGCGTTTTGTGAGGCGGGCATTCTCGGGGACTGATATCAATCCTCGAGACTACATGTCCCGTGTCACAGAGCGCATCGACTTCCTGAAGCAGAAAGTGTATGCATGGGCAATCCGTATACGTAGGTATAAGCGGCGGGTGGATCGCTACGCTCAGAATCGCACATTCCAAAGAGATGAAATGTGGGTTTATTGGGCTTGGGAGCGACCGGACCAAGGTGTGGCTGAGACGCGCCTACCGGATGATGATGCAATGTGTTCGTTCTGGCGCAGCATCTGGTCGGTACCTGTCAGCCATGCTGAGGGTGAATGGACTCGGGTTATTGAGCGAGCGTGCAATCCAGTACCAGAAATGGGGGCAATTACTATCAGCCCCCAAGACGTAGCTTGTGCAGTCCGTCCGTTGCCTAATTGGAAATCTCCAGGGCCGGATGGGCTGCACAATTTCTGGATTAAATGGTTCACAAGGTCGCATGCTCGCTTGGCGACCCTATTCCAGTCAGCCTTAGAGGCGGGGTCGCTGCCAGAGTTCCTGACAACAGGTATAACCCACCTACTTCATAAATCGGGTAGTACTGCGGAACCCAAAAATTATAGACCAATCACCTGTCTCCCGACAGTCTATAAAGTTCTTACATCCATTTTGAGAACAAAAATTTGTAAACATGTAGATGATAATTCTGTCATGTCTGCTTCCCAAAATGGATGTAGGAATGAGTCCCGTGGTACTAAGGAGCTACTCCTCATTGATATGGCCATTAGTCAACAGGTTCGTCGTTCCCGAAAAGATCTGTCGACATGTTGGATAGACTATAAGAAGGCCTAGGACTCAGTGCCACATACATGGCTTAGGAGGGTGCTAGAGTTGTATAAAGTTGATGCAACTCTGCGCACCTTCCTGATGTCGTGTATGGGGCAATGGAGGACAGTCCTTCGCTATCCAGGATGTCGGCAAATTCAGAGGAATAGCGAGCCGATAAGGATAGAGCGAGGAATATTTCAGGGCGATAGTTTGAGTCCACTTTGGTTCTGCTTAGCCTTGAATCCTCTTAGCACACTGCTGGAGGATTCAGGTCTAGGCTATCAGTTGCGGAAAGATGGTCGGGTTATATCTTACCTCCTTTACATGGATGACTTGAAACTCTTTGCCCCCAACGATTTTCAACTGATGGAGCTACTGAAGGTAACTGAAACCTTCAGTAGCGCCATCAGGATGGAATTTGGTGTGGATAAATGTGCGGTCATGCATGTAAAGCGAGGGGAGATTGTGGAGTCTGTGGGAACCCAGCTCTCACATTCCATAAATCTTAGATCCCTCTCAGCAACTGAAACCTATAAGTATTTGGGTATATCGGAAGCGCTGGGCATCAATGTGGCTGACATGAAGCAATCGTTGAGGGAGCGCTTCGTTGGCCGCCTGAAAAAAGTATTTAATAGTCTTTTATCGGGCAGAAATAAGGTGCGTGCCTTCAACGGTTGGGTCATGCCAGTTTTGATGTACTCTTTCGGCATACGCAAATGGACTCAAACCGAACTAGACGCCCTGGATACGAAGGTCCGTAAATTGTTGACGGCATATCGAATGCATCACCCGCGTTCCTCAGTTATGAGACTGTATATCCCGCGGAAGTGTGGGGGTCGTGGCTTTTTAAACGCTAAGACTCTCCACAATCGCGAGATATGCAGTCTCAGGGATTATTTCCTAGAAGCCGACGTGGGGATGCATCGAGATGTGGTCGCGATGGACAAGGGCCTCACCCCGCTCTCCTTGGCTAAAGAGAACTGTCGCAAACCTATAATACTTACTACTGATGACCGCAGGAAAGAATGGCAGGGCAAAGAGCTTCACGGGCGCTTTTACCGGGCTCTTCATGGGCCCGATGTAGATTTTCTAGCGTCCGTGTCCTGGCTACGTTCCGGGGACCTCTTCGGAGAAACCGAAGGTTTTGTCTGTGCAATTGTGGATGAAGTAATGATGACGAATTACTACCGGAGGTTTATTGTGAAGGACGGTACGGTTGACATATGTCGGGCATGCCACCGTCCAGGCGAATCAATCCGTCACATTATTTCCGGGTGTTCTCGTCTAGCTAACGGAGAGTACTTGCATAGACACAACCTTGTAGCCAGGATTATCCATCAGCAACTTGCTCTAAAATACAATCTTGTGGAATCGGAAGTGCCCTACTATAGGTATGTGCCCGACCCAGTTCTCGTTAATGGCAGTATCACACTGTACTGGGATCAATCCATCATCACTGACAGGACTGTTATAGCCAATAGGCCTGATATAGTGGTGATGGATGGATCGATCAGAGTGGCGCGCAATGATTGTTGACATAACGGTCCCGCATGATGAGAACCTCGTGAAAGCCGAGAAAGATAAACAAATCAAGTATCTTGACTTGGCTCGCGAGGTTGTTGACATGTGGGAAGTGGACTCAGCAATCATTGTGCCGATAGTCGTGTCAGCGCATGGCTTAATTGCCAAGAGCCTCGACCAACACCTGAGGAGGCTCTCGTTAGGCAGCTGGATCAAGGGCTTGATTCAGAAAGCGGTACTCCTGGACACGGCCCGTATTGTTCCCTCTCTCTGGAGCCCTGACCGGTAGCTTGGACCCTGTTCCCGATACCGGTGGGCTACAATTTTTTGTATTTTTAAATGTTTTTATATTTTTTTTTATGTTAATATTTAAATATGTAAAAATAAAAAAAAAAAAATTGAATAAAGTAAATAATAATAATATAGTAATATCGCTGGACATTAACACACAGCGCCACCTAGTGCCACACTAAGCAAAGCTTATGTCGTGGACACTAGATAGTTGATATACTACTTATATACTTTTTTGTTTGTAAATACATACTTATTATACATGTAAACATCCATGACTCGGAAACAAATGTCCATGCTCATCACACAAACTTTTGCTCCTACCGGGATTCGAACCCAGGACCCTAAGAACGTAAGGCAGCCTCACTACCACTACACCATTCACGATTGAGGACTTTATAGACATAAAAACAAAGTCTATTTTAAGAATTTTAAGGTTTTAACGTGATTCATATTATGTTCTGCTACAGCGGCCATTTTAGACCCCCAGAACACACTAAAAATTAAAGCAAGGCGTGACGTACTGAGAAAATTTTGGTTTAGGTTATAAAAGAAAAAATACGGGTCAAATATTTTATAACAATATTTTTTTCTGTAATTCAACTGACGGACTATTTAATTTTTTTTTTGTCGTCTTCCCTATTGTCCGTATAAAATATTCGCCTTTGCATTATAATTCGCGAATATTTCGCTAAAATCATTTATCAAAGAAACAATGAAAAATAAAAATAATTAAAACTTATAATAATATGTTTTTCTTTTTGTATGTTGGCACCTTGTTTTTTTTATGTTCTAAGTGAACTGTTTCATTTAATTGTACTATTCTGTGTGTTATGCTATGTCTTTTGAATGCACTTAATAAATGATTTATCTATCATCAGGCGCCATTTAATATTATGTATGTCTCCAATTTGGATTCTAACTAGTCATGCGTATCAAACATGATTGAAAGCGATGGTGGTTTGTTTGTCTCAAAGAAAAGTTTAGAAAAGTTACTTACTGTTTTCGTGTTCATATTAGCAAAAAAAACCGGCCAAGAGCGTGTCGGGCCACGCTCACTGTAGGGTTCCGTAGCTTCCCAGACCATTAAAAATACCAACATTTTTCGTCAGCAAAAATAACTTTGTTTTTCATAGTATTTGTATGAAAAACAAAGTTATCATTTGCGTTTTTTTGAAAAAGTGCTATATAACTCAAAAACTATTCAACTCATCAAGTTGAAAATAATTTTCCTAGAAAGTTCATATAAAGGTCTACTTCTGTGATTTTTTTCATATTTTTTAAACTTATGGTTCAAAAGTTAGAGGGGGGGGGGACACATTGTTTTTGACTTTCGGAGCGATTATTTCCTAAAATATTAATATTATCAAAAAATGATTTTAGAAAACCCCTATTCATTTTTAAATACCTATCCAACAATATATCACACGTCAGGGTCAAAATTAAAAAAAAAATCGCTCCCCACTTTACGTCTGGGATTTAAATTGAAATTTAAAAAAACATTTTTACTAGGGTACCTCACCCTAGTAAAAATGTTTTTTTAAATTTTTATTTTTGCACTTTGTCGGCATGATTGATATACATATTGGTACCAAATTTCAGCTTTCTGGTGCTAACGGTCACTGAGATTATCCGCGGACAGACAGACAGACAGACAGACATGGCGAAACTATAAGGGTTCCGTTTTTTGCCATTTGGCTACGGAACCCTAAAAATGGCATAAAATATGTGAAGACGGACGTCCGAAAATATATGCGAATATTCACAAATGCTAATTTTAAAACTCGGTCAATCACTGAATCAAACAAAAACTGATGACTCAAAAATATCGAAAAATAATATCGCATAAAAGAAGCTTTAATGTGATTTAACATCAATGTTCAAGCTACCGACGACCATTCCGATCACAAAAAACTTTTTTGCAAAAAATAAAACCGACTTCAAAAAGAAAAAGTGAAAAATAACTTTAGCTTCTGAAGTCGGTGACGTTTGTATGATTGATTTAATTTTTTTGTCACCGACTTCAGAAGCTAAAGTTATTTTTCACTTTTTCTTTTTGAAGTCGGTTTTATTTTTTGCAAAAAAGTTTTTATTTTTCACTTTTTAGTGGTTCACATGGAAAGTGCATACCGTTAGAATTACAACAAGCCCAAACACGACTAGGATACATTGTCTCATTATGGAGTTCCGTGACTCTTGGCTTCATCATCAGATCTGATAGTAGAATGGTTCTTATCAAACGCAAATGCTTCACTTGTTGTAGAAAATATAAAAATTGCTGTACGTTATCCTATAAAATTTGAAGAGTTCCCTCGATTTCGCCAAGATTCCATCATCAGATCCCGACTTGGCGACTATGGGACCAACTTGGAAGTATACCCTTTCAAACATAAAAAGAATTTTTCAAATCGGTTTAGGCGTCTTCGAGTAATCGGGTAACATACATAAAAAAAAAAAAAAAAAAAAAAAATACATACAGTCGAATAGAGAACCTCCTCCTTTTTGGAAGTCGGTTAATAAAATGACACTTACGAGTTACTGTTGACAGCGTATAGTTTATAAAGAATTTTCGCGGGTCAAACGGTTCTTTTCCCACTTTCAAAGCTAATCGAGAGGTAAGACTTCGAGCTTGCACGTTCATTTCATTCACGTAGGTGTTCAGCACTTGCTGGTTGAACGAAGGGTTTAATAGTTTACGGTGAGATTTCCAAACTGACTCTGGAAAAAAAATAATATTGCATTAGTGCTTATTTGGTTATAAATTCATAGCGGATGTACAGTCGAGGACTTTAATTGATAAGCAACTTTCACTACTTTCCAATTTTTCACTTTTATACATTCACAAGTACGAATACTACCGATTAAACCAGTGCCTCCAGTAAAAATGTTTGCCTCAACCTTTTACGATCAAATCCTTAAAAAATGTAAATTGGTTATTGTGATTCCAAAAATACTAACTTCAGTTACTTGCCTGACCGTGTTTAGCTCAATTTTGTTTTGATCTAATCTGTCTGATTTGATTTAAATAAGGTAAAACAGTATGTAGTTAATTTTTGTGGCAAAAAAAAACCTTCTGCAAACAGTCTGCAAATCTTGTTTCCGACTGACATTGGTCAGTCGATGCGAATATTTAATTTTTAATTCTGTTTCTTAATAGATGCATACGCAAATTGCGAATAGGTTTAAGTTAAGGTGGTATTGAGTTGAGTTGCCTAAGTATGCACACATACTTTGGCAACCTAAGACGATCATGGTCTTGACGCAACTTTAATCGACAACACGTTACTAAGCATACTAATTAATATTATTTATTCGTTGAATGAAGGTCGGTCCTCTAGACTATTTAATTGAGTGCGCGAACAGAGAATGCGTGTTCGCTGACTCGAGTCCACCGCTACTAGGTGTGCTCCCACAAATGTGCGCGAACATTTCGGTGAACACGCGCATGTTTTGTTCATGATCACTAGAACGAGTCCACCAAAAACACATGTGGCACACTGGGATAACGTCTTAGTCGAACAAGACGTGTAAAAATGAGTTATTAAAATTATAAAAGTGAAATTGATTAAAAATTATAATTCACGAAATTGTTTTCTTTGATTTTCCGCATACCTTTTACCATTTTTGTTCCTTTTTTAAATCAAATCAAATCAAATCATTTATTTGTCAGAACATGGTCGGTATGTTTATAACATGGTATTAGGTATAGATAGAGTGATAGAGTCATCACATTCTACCACATGGGCGTACAAATATTAACACATCATTGGTGATCAATTAAATAAACAATAATATTTATTAATAATTATATGTAGTTAAATTAAAAAAAAGGGAAAGTGAAAAAAGAAAATTAAATAACAATTGAATTAAATTACTATGTCAGTGTCATTTAGGTAATCATTTAAATTATAACCCTATTATACTGCAAGGAATACGTCGAATTACCAGTAACCCTGTATTGTGCTTGTAAACTATGTTTATGTCAGATGGAATAGGTGACGGCGGACTTTCTATATTAATAATATTGTCATGCATTATTTTTAATAACAAGTATTAGTTTACCACTTACCTACAGCTGTGATAAGTCCATTATTTAAATATTCCTTGGCAAAATCGTAGAGAAATGGTTTACTTAAACATGAATTAGCCACTGTTAGGCTGTCTTCTGGATCGGTCACCGCTGGAACATGAATAAAATGAATTTATTAATGAAAAAAAAAGGAAAAAAAAATATTTATCTTTCTTTCTTTTTTATATCGTGTGGTGAGTGCCTAACCTGGTGTTAGAGTTTTTATGCAGTGCATCCGGGCCTTTGTCTTGGCCTTACATGTCGTCGAGAAATATCTCTCAGGCATACTGGTTTCCTCACGATGTTTTCCTTCACCGAAGAAAGTAATAATTACGCACATGAATCCGTAAAATCAGAGGTGCGTGTTTTGGGTTCGATTTGAGACCTATGACTTGGCAATCCGACGGTCATACCACTAAAATATCACTGCTTTTGCATTACGTAGACGTTAAATACGAAATATAAGTGTTCTTGTACTACTATTAACTTTATTATTCGCATAAACATCTGTTTCGACTAATTTTATACATTCTGACGCGCCTTTTTGTAATACAGCGTAATGCCTGCGACATATAGGTACGAGAGGGCGAGCATGAGGGTCGACGTCGAGTGTCTATCGTACTCCTATTTTTGTATGTTACCCTAATACTGTTACGACATACCACACCAACATAAACAAAGCCTAGTTGCAAGAAAAACTTAGAGTGAAAGAGCAAGTAAAGCTAGCTCTGGACTTGGGGTACCCCGACTCCGGACAGGTTAGGTTCGAAAGAAATAGCGAGGTCTTGAGAGCGAGCGAAGCGAGCAAACTATGACTCCACCTTTCCCTTCGTATAAGGTTACTTCAGACTGTGCAGACAGAAATAGGATACTTCGAATACGCCTAATAACAACATAGTCCTTTACCTTGACGTTATAACGATTAGGTACTGTCTGAAACTTCCACTCGTTAAAAGGTTTTATTAAATTTGTTCGAAACATTAAATTTTATTTGTCACAAAAATTACCTAACGATTAAAATTTTTCAAGCTATGTGTTCTGCGTATAGAATATACGCGAATATATGCGAGAAAAAATTGTATGTCAAACTGTTATCTATAAAACAGCGTACAACCCGTTTTACTTCATAAGTATGTTTGTCATGAAGTTTTCCGGCGATTTATAACCGACCAAATAAAGGATTCCGGCTAGCCTTGACCAACAAGAGTGACAATTTAATAAAAATCAAGGCTGTGAGCAAGAGTGACAATTTAAAAAAAATAAAAGTGTGCTTTAGCCTTGCTTACTAATAATGAATGAAACATAATTATGTATATTTACTAGTTTTAACCGACTTCAAAAAGGAGGAGATTCTCAATTCGTCGGAAACTTTTTTTTTATTTTACTTTTTTGTGTATGTTCCCCGATTACTCGAAGATGGCTGGAGCGATTTAAATTATTCTTTTTTTGTTTGAAAGGGTATACTTCCCAGGTGGTTCCATTATCATCAAGTCGGGATCTGATGATGGGATCCCACAGTGTGATAAGATCTCAGTTTTTGTGTCATCATGTTTTTATTGAGTTAATCGATAGAGTCTACAATTCCAATGGATAGAGTAAAACTCCGGGTTCGCTAAGATTTGTACTTTTTTTTTTAAATGTCATAGTGTCATAGTTGAAGTACTTATTCCAGAATTTATTTATTTTATAAAAAAATGTTATAATAGCCGACTGATCTACCAATTCCTGATGCATTAGAATGAATGGGCCGAGAGATATGTTTTTTTTTCTCATTTTTCGTTTTCATTTGTTTATTCATCTAAACCACCGTAGTAGGTGGTCATTCGTACATCAAAGATAAGATAAAGATGAAGATTCATTTATTTGCAAAAACATGTGTAGATAATATTCATGGAATGATGCTTATTGTAGGTGTTTTAAGATTTCAGAAAAACGAAGATACAAAGTCAATTAATTCTAAAAAATTAACATTATTAATATTGAATATGAAAAAAATTAAACAGTTTGTAAATATTCGTGCGATTCAAAATAAAATAAAATAGATTCAGTCAGTATGTCAGAGCGATTTGTCATTTAACAAAAACTTTTTTGCAAAAAATATAACCGACTTCACACAAAAAAGTGAAAAATAACTTTAGCTTCAGAAGTCGGTGACCTTTGTTTGATTATTTTAGTTTTTTTGTCACCGACTTCTGAAGCTAAAGTTATTTTTCACTTTTTTGTTTGAAGTCGGTTATATTTTTTGCAAAAAAGTTTTTATTTTTCACTTTTTAGTGGATCACATGTGCTTACCCTTTCACAGCGTATCGGTGTGATTTTTTGATAAACTGGTGTAAACAATAGACAGACGTGAGTCTTCAGCGATCCCAGTACATTTGCTATCATTTATTACGGAGTTCAGTTGCCTATCTTCCGAAGTCACCAGAGACCTTTATCAAATCGGAATGGGATCACTCCGAGAAAGTACTCTGCCTAAAACTACCCAAACCACTTCTGGTGTGCCTATAAAGTTAAGGAGTTACCTCTATTTCTCCGGGATCCCATTGAATGGAACTTTACACGTCTAACTGTCGAAATCTGAGTGTATTGTATACTTCTGCGTACTCCCTCAGAGCATACAGTGTGATGTTACGTCATGATGTTGTATAAACAATAAACAACCAAGCGATTGCAGCAATTACTGCAACTTTGCCGTGTATTTTTGAAGAGTTCCGTTTATATCTCCAAAGATCAGCATCAGATCTTCAGCAAATTAAAATGGGACCAAACGGGAAGCACCAGCTTTCAAATAAAAAAAAGAACCATCAAAATCGGTTCACCCAGTCGAAAGTTCTGAGGTAACAAACACAAAAAAAATAAAAAAAAAGTACAGACGAATTGAGAACCTCCTCTTTTTGGAAGTCGGTTGAAAATTCATTGACATCATAGTAGGCTTTTCCTGTCAGTATTTTTTTCAATGTTTTCTTAAACTGATCTGTATTTAGTTTTTTTTACACAGATAGGGATATTGTTATATATTATCAGTGCTCTGCATACAACGCTTTTATACAGTAGTGCTGTCTTAGCTGGCTGAACACGAAGTTTACTATTATCCCGGCGATTTCGTATTACAAGGTCCGATATTCGAGGAAACAAATGAGGGTTATTTCTTACAAATATGGCGATTTCCAAAATGTAAAGTGACGGGAATGTGAGGATTTTATGCTTTGTGAAAAGTGGCTTACAACTATCAGTACTTTGGATACCGAACATAGCACGTATGCATCGCTTTTGCATTTTAAATGCCACATCAGTATTTGATGAGTTGCCCCAGAAGATAATGCCATATCTTAGGACAGATTCAACAAGTCCATAATAAGCCGATAGTAACACATAAGGTCCATGTTCACCGAGAAGATAACAGTCTGATTATCTAAAACAGCTGTTTAAAACACATTTTTGTATGGGAACATGTCACAGTGACAGCTGTTTTTCGATAATCAGACTGTTATCTTCTCGGTGAACATGGACCTTAGTGTTGATAGATGGAGCAAGTTGGTACAAAGCATATGCCTGACTACTGATTTTTTTACATAGTGCGTCAATGTGTTCTTTCCAGTTTAGTTTGCTGTCTATAATTAAGCCGAGAAAACGGACATTGGATACTTCATTTATAGTGTAATTATCGTGAATCAAATTTACATTTAAAGGATTATGCAATCTTTGTCCAAAGTGCATTATATTTGTTTTAGATAAATTTATTTTTAAATTATTATTATCAAGCCAAGAAATTATAGATGTCAGTGAATATTTATGTCAGATTTATAATTATTAATGTCCTTACATGCAATTGAAACTGTACTGTCATCAGCAAATAATGTCATAGGTTGAGTCGTTGCCTTTGGCAAGTCGTTGATATAGATAATAAACAACGGCGGCCCTAGGACACTGCCTTGAGGAACACCGTATGTGACGTTTCTCCTTACGGAGCTGAATGTTTCCTCTTTTTTTGTTTTAGGATTCACTTTAGTAACTACTGTCATCTGTAAGTTGTCGATTCGTTAAGTATGATCTAATTAAGTCTAAAATATTGCCTCTTATGCCGTATGCATCAAGTTTGCTGATTAGTATATTATGATCTACATAATCAAAAGCCTGTGACATATCGCAATAAATTGCACAAGCTGGAACTGTTGTGTCACCGTGGCCCATAACATTTTTGATAAATTCATAAATGGCCATATTCGTGGTTTTATTTTGTCGAAAGCCCTTTTGTTCATTGCACAAAATTTTATTTTTTTCTAGATATGAATTAAGTTCGCCATAAAGATACTTTTCGAAAATTTTTGAAAATATTGGTAATAGTGCAATAGGCCTATAATTTGCCATTAATTGTTTGCATTCTTTTTTGAACAAAGGTTTTATAACGGACAGTTTAAGTTCTTGTGGAAATATTCCTGTTGATATCGATAAGTTCAGAATGTGACTCAAGTGCTGGCATGTATCCTCATTTACTTCTTTAATTATTCTAGTAGAGATACCATCCTATCCCACTGTTGGTATTTTTAAGGTTTTTTATAATTTTATTAATCTGATAGGGTGAACTTGGTGATATAAACATTGAATTTAAACGGTGATTAATTAATGACGTCACTTTTTTCCCGGCACCCGGAAGGGGTTTGACTTTTTCAATAAAATAATCATTAAATGCGTTCGCTATTTCAAACAATTGCTGATACTTTGTATTATGTGTAGTATTAATTCCGAAACCTAACTCATTGGTTCCCAGGAGTTATTGGTCGTAAAGAAAATGTATATGATTTGTAAAATATTATGTAGGCTAACCGATATAAAATTCATCTTTATTGTTAGTTACAATTAATTCAACATGAGAATAATCATCGATGGCTAGATTTTGTTCATTAACAGGTCTCAATAAAGACAATGCGGCCGGTGGTAATGGGAGTTTTTTTAGCCTTTTTTTTCTCTCTAAGAGGTTGTAATCAGAGATAATTGGATCCGATGAGACTAAAGCTCTGTGAAAAAAGTCAAACATAGTTGCTTCACGAGATTTTTTTCTGGTATGGTGCTCTCTGTCAATCCTCCAAAATTTGTTGCGTGACTCAACCGCTTGTTCAGAGAGCATGCCAATAGGTAAATTAGATTTTTCTATAATTTACGACCGATGTACTAAAATTTTGTGAAGTGTGACAGTCATGGGATGCCATCCATACTTCGCAACATATTTGTATGCCAACTCTTTGCAAAAAGTTGGACTACTAGGTTGGGAGGTTACTAGACAAAACTGTTAAAATAACATAAAATCCATCTAATAGCCACTGTTCAATGTTAAAAATGTTTGCAAAAGTTCCTCGGTTTCTATCAGAAATAGCAGTGCATGCAGTGTTTCCGTCGTTAGTGGTCCCTGAAGTTGGACGGACAACATGTACCAAAAGTCCCATTTATTCTCTGATTTTAGCCTGGATTCTTTTTTTACTGTCCTCGACTAATCGGCTCCCTTCTGATTTTTGAGGGATCTTCCATTTTTTTACCTCTACTTCATATCCCTGATTTAATAAAAATTCTAAGGCCCTTATACAAGAATGAAGTGGAAATATGCCAATCACCAAACGTTCTTCTATTACTGGTTTGGAGAATGCTAACTCTAAATCGTTGAATTGGGATGAGGTCAAATAGCAATATGGGCAATGTAACTGAAATGGCGTACAAAAAACTGCATCCAGGACTTTTCCATCAATAGCTGCACAGTATAATTCATATTCAACAACTTTTATTGTATTATCGAGATTTCAGTTATAATGGGGGTAAGATTTTGTATTTGATCCTGAATCTAGACTGTTTCACTAATTCTTTCGTTACTTTTTTATACTGCAAGTGTAACGGTCTACAGTAACGAAAAAATGACGGTCACCTTCTGCATCTGAGAATGATTGTTTATATAAAGATTGCCCAGTGCTTCCATGAAAGACCCATTTACCCTTTAAATGCAATCTACTGCTTGAATGTTTTTTTGGTACAATAGTTAATGAGGACTTCATCACATAACTTAATCATCTGAGTAAAAGTGTGGTTGTTCTGGACATTTGGTTCGTTGTCCAAAGCTTCCGAAAGTTTTCGCTTAGATCTATATTGTTGGCTTCTGCTTAAAGCCGTATTGGATTTCGGAGAAAAGAGAGATTCGTTATTAGAAACCGTTGCTGATGAAGTTTCATCATTATCAAGGACTAATATCAAATGACCACTAACAAGAGTACCACTAATAGCCAATCTCGTTATCTTTTAAATATATATAACTCAAAGGTGACTGACTGACTGACATAGTGATCTATCAACGCACAGCCCAAACCACTGGACGGATCGGGCTGAAATTTGGCATGCAGGTAGATGTTATGACGTAGGCATCCGCGAAGAAAGGATTTTGATCAATTCTACCCCCAAGGGAATAAAATAGGGGATGGAAGTTTATATGAAAGACCGTCAGTTTTAAAGTTAGGATCTCCTAATTTTGTGTGTAGGCTGACGATTGAAAACTAATTTACACGTGTTTCAGCGTTTTTGATAATTCTACCCCGAAGGCTTAAAAAGGGGATGAAATTGTGTGTGAAAAATCTTTAATTTTCGACGTAAAAAGTATAAAATTTGTTATCTGGGCTTATGATTGGAAGCTAACGCAACGGCTTTATTAGAATTTCAACCCTTGAGGGGTGACAAAAGACCATCATTTTGTTTTTAATTAAAGTACATTTTTTTTGAGTTACTAAATAGTATCAAAGTTAGTAAGTCGTTGGTTTTTTTTTTATTTCAACCCACAAAGGGAAAAGGGGATGAAGTTTTGCATTGTATTTGTTCATTCGTTCACCAATAACGGCAGCAGGAGAGACCTTTTGCAGCAGTGCAAGTTAATAGTATAGGCCGTACACAAGTTAATAGTACAGGTAGGTACCAATCGTATGGACGCGCACACGTGACTTCGCGGCTGGCAGTACTTACCGTTTTGTAGGGACCTTGGTAAGCCGAAGATTATGGAGTTACGGCAGGGGCAGAAAAAGAAAGTATGTATAGTAGAACAAGATAAAATGAGTAATTGTCGATGTCGTATTTGATACCAACTAGATTTTTTTATTTTGTTGGTTTCTGTTTTTAGGTAGATTTCCTTTTTTTTTTAAAAAAAAAATCTACCTATTGGTCTCTCACTTAGGGAGATTTATATGTATACGTATGTTTAAGGGTGACAAGCAAAATTTAGCCACACTCTACAGGTCGCAATTATGAACCGAGTGCTTTCAAACTTGGCCAAAAAATCGAAAAGGTCAAAACTTATGCTATGTTCGTGAATGGGCGGAATTCGTCCATGAGGGGCGGCGGGGGGGCGGTTTTTCTAAAATCAGTTTTTTGGCCATAACTTTATCCTATGAAAATTTTTTGTACCGTTTTTCATTTTTATCATTCTGAGTAAAAGTACGGACAACTTTAAAATAAAACTTTTTTGATGCAACCCCTAAATTGGGGAGGGGGTTGAAATTTCCAAAATTTTTGCGAAAAAAAATCATATCTCCTAAACAGTAAACATTTTGAGCGTCGCAAATATTTTTTTTTTTGAAAGAAAATTGTTTACTCTACAATTGTTACCTTTGAAGTTTAGCGATAAATCTTGTAGTTTTCGAAATAAAAAATCATAACTAAAAATTTGAGGGCGTTTCCATGCTAAACTCTTATGAAAGGATTTAAAAAGGGTAAATTTCCATTACAGGACAACGATTTTGAAATCATATTTTTTTTGTAGATTGTACACGTAAGTACAACTCTTTATACAAATTTTCAATAGTCGGACGCTCCAGCACCTTCTCCGAAATCTACCTCCTCCTGCGGCTTGCCGGCGGGATTGTTTTCTAACTCTTCTGCATTTCTGATCTTACTTTGGATGAATGAAGATAAAAATCCAAAATGGCGGCGACGAATATTTTTGGATTTTCCATCATGGTGTCGTTTCCGTGGTTTTTGGTGTCGCTGATAATGAAAATCAGTTCAAAATTAACATGGTAAAAAAAGTTAACAGAAGCAAAAAAAAACAGTTCTCTTTTTTTTTCTTCGGCTTCCCCTGACACTATTTTCACCCTTCGCTGTTAGGTAGAGGTGTATCTAATCCTACACCCACATTTCGCACATTTAGCTTATTTCTATCAACCGGGCACAAAAATACAATAACACTTTGCCCGTCCCGGAAATCGAACCCAGGATCTCATGCTCAGTAGCGCTTGCGACAACTTGACCAACGATGCAGTCTCACACATGACCCATCAATATTTTCACGCGAACGAAGTCGCGGGCAACAGCTAGTTTTTTAATAAAATAGGACTCATTAAACTTACAACGCTCAAAGTAATCTTGGCTCTTTGATAAAAACCCTGAAAGTGTTTGTTTCAACTCCTCGTCAGTTTGTGAAAATTTATGTTCAGAGCCAAAATAATTGACAACCATACCGAGTGAGTATTCGGAAAGCGAGTACAAAAATGTTGATATAATCAACATTATACTCATGTTTAATGTTGATTGATATACTTATGAGACATCGGAAAGGATTTTCATTTATTTACCAATAGTTGAGTCTTTTGGGTTAGAATTTATAGAAGGTTTCTAAAAAAGATGTATCAGTCAACATGATACCAATTTCTCCATTTGTTTTTTTTTTTTATTTCCTAAAAATTACTCCATTTGGTTTTTTTTTTATTTCCTTAAAATTACTCAAACTTTGCCATCTAAGCCTCAAAATAATGATATCTTGTTATGGTCGTGATATGGAAGCTAAAACTTAATAAAAGTAATCAAATTATGTTTTGGTTGAAGTGGCAGCCGTAAGTGCGGATATTTCGGATATTACTTAAATTTCCAATAACTCCTGGAAACCAATGAGTTAGGTTTTGGAATTAATACTTCACATAATAGAAATTATCAGCAATTTTTTGATGTTGGAATGACCACCTACTACGGCGGCGGTTTAGATGAATAAAAAAATGAAAACGAAAAATGAGAAAAAAAAAACATCTCTCGACCCATTCATACTAATGCAACAGGGATTGGTAGAACGATCGGATATTATACCATTTTTCGATAGAATAAATAAATTATGGAATAAGTACTTCCATTACATTACATGATGATGATTTTTTTTTTCATTTTTTTAAACTTTGACATTAAAAAAAAAGTGTAAGTCTTAGCGAACCCGGAATTTAACTCTAATCGTCGGAATTGTAGACTCTATCGATTAACTCAATAAAAACACGATGACATAAAAACCGGGATCTTAACACACTGTGGATCCTGTAGAAATTGGGAGAGCTTTTCAAATTTTATAGGCACACTTGATGTGATTTGGTTAGTTTTTGGAAGAGTACTTTCTTAAAGTGATCCGATTTCAATTTGGTGAAGATCTGATGAAGAACTTCGGAGATAAGCAACGGGACTCCTTAATAAATGATAGCAAATGGACTGGGTTTGCTGAAATCTCATGTCTATCTATTTTTTACATCAGTTCATAACATAACATCATGCCGCTACGCTGTGAAGGGGTAAGCACAAGTGAACCACTAAAAAGTGAAAAATAAACACATTTTTGCAAAATTAAAACCGACTCCAAAAAACACAAAAAAGTGAAAAATAACTTAAGCTTCAAAAGTCGGTGACCATTGTTTGTTTGATTTAAGTACTTTTTTTTGTCACCGACTTTATTTTTTGCGTAATTTTTTTTTTGTTGTGTTGTTTGTCTGTTGATAATTATAGCTGAGTCTACAATGATAAAATAAATAGTTTATTGAGTAGTTAGTTTATTGATCGCGGAGTCACAGTTTACACAGCGCTTGAGTTTTAAAGCGTACGAAATCATTTTGAAAACCAAGCATAAAAAGGTTTGTTTCATAGTTTTTATTCAGTTAATTTGAACAGTAAAAAAATGGTTTTTGGAACTAATGAGCAACGAGGACTCATAAGTCGTCCTGCCATCCAAGGCAAGTCCAAGGCAATGATCGAATTGCGTCCACATATTAGTATTCAGTTTAGCGAAACTTAGATTTAAATTTAAATTAAAAAATATTAGTGTCATTTAGCTTGCTGCTTAAAATTATTGCATTTTAGGAACATAGCTTGGGTAGGCAATTTGGTCTGCAGTCGATTTACTACTTGGAAATTATTGCATTTTAGGCATTTTTTTTTAGCCTATACTGTCCCACTGCTGGGCAAAGGCCTCCCCCCCATAGCGTCATGCTTAGGCATTATGCTTGTTAAATACTTTAATCTCTAGGCGATTTACATCTTACGCAATTTTCTGTGTTGACATTAATTTTAGGCATTTTGCTTCGTAGACGAATTGAAAGTTAGACACTCTGATCATAAAAGATACTTATGAGTCCTCGTTTGTTAAACGCAATTTTGAGCGTAAATAAATATCATTAGAAGCTTATAAACTACAAAATTATTTACTTTTGAGTCTAGTTTATTCGTCAATTTGTTTTAATAGCTCAATTTTGCTTATATACAATTACTTACTAGTTTTTCTAATCACCTATCTCCCTAAGGATTTTTAAAAGTGTTAGTGCTCTCGTTTCGGCAATGCAGTAATAAGTGCGTTTTACTTACTTACACGACATTTGGTGAAATCCAATCCCATGCCAAGCCCGAGCGACATACTTTTGTACTTAAAAATGGCCGAATTGAAAATGGCTTCGTTTTCTGTTACTTACCGTATAATGAATAAGTGACGAACCAGAACCCAACGACACCTCCATTTTCTGTTGCACTGATCTGCATTCTCAGGAAAAAATCCCATAGATCTGAAATGCAACAATTAATAATTGTAGTATTGAGTCAAGTTAGTGATTCAGTACGTGGCTGCGTAGGTGTAGACAACAGCACACTAAGCTACTCGTTCCCAATCAATCTTGAACCTAACTGAGGACCCAAATGGCGCAGGCAGTAGTGAAGCTGGCTTACGTTCTTAGGGTCCCGGGTTCGAATCCCGGAAGGAGCAAATGTTTGTGTGATGAGCATGGACATTTGTTTCCGAGTCATGGATGTTAATATGTATAATAAGTATGTATTTACAAACAAAAAAAGTATCTATGTAGTACTTATATCAATCTATCTGGTGTCTACGACACAAGCCTCGTTGCTTAGTGTGGCACTAGATGGCGCTGTGTGTAATGTCCAGCGATATATATATATATATATATATATATATATATATATATATATATATATATATATTAATGCGTTAGCGATAAAGTTGAAATAGTACTTAAAAAAAAGGTTCCTTTGTAGTTCACAACTTAAGAGGGCTACCACATTTTTTCTTGTATTTGGGTATTTTTAGTATATTACTCTAATACAAGAAAAATTGTGATATTTATTTTAAGCACTCCCTAGAGAATATAATCAAATATTCTCGAGTGTGAAAAATATTGCAATGGTGGGTTGGTCTACACTATACCTGGGAACCTTTTAGTTACGGAGATATCGAGGGTCAAAGTTCGACGTTCCAGACAAGTTTGTTTTATTGTATGATTTTTACTTAAAACACCTCTAGGACCCCCGTAAATCCATCCATCAGCACAATGTTTTAAGAGCGTTACATTGAGTTCACCCAAAAAATATGATTTTTCTCCCCAAAACAAAAGTAGTTTCCCAGCAATATTTTTTACACAAAGTTACTTGATTTGACATACAGAATGCTTTGTTGACAGCTTCGTGATGAGGTTGTTGCTTACACCCTGTATTTATTTTTTAGGTGATTGATGTTAGTTGTCACATTCAACCAGTTTAATTAGCCTTTAAAATAACCGCCTAGACTCTTTACTAAACAGGGAAAAATAAAATGACCACCAAAAATAACTTTGTGACCACTAACATCTATCACCTAAAATATCAATTAATCGTTGAGAAGAAAGAAAAAATCTATAATAAAAAAAGCCTTTTTTTTTATTAATTGTATTATTTTTGAATTTTACTGTGGACTCACATAATGTACCATCTGAACATGAATGATGTAACCAAGATTTTGTAAAAACCAAGATTTTGTTTAAAAGTGTGTCCATGGAGTTTTTTGCCCGTACTTCTCCATAGAGATCTACGCTAGAGAATGGGCAACTACAGTACTTTCACAGTTTTTGTCTTGTGACTGGGACTGTGGCTAGATTTAAATTTCGTCTTTGTTTCGACAGTTCAAAAGTGCCTGTAACTGGCCTACTTGAAATAAATGCTGTGATTTTGGTCGATTTTGAATTTGGTTGCACCAAATTGTAATGAGGTGTTTGATGACAAACTAGTTTTGCCTAGGTCGACTTGGGGTACCCCGACACGAATAGACGGTAATTTTTTTATAAACCATACAAAAGTAGGAGCCCCGCGAAGCGAATCTCCGTCGACCGGGTCTCCCTCTAAGGAAGTCCCGGGTCTCTTACTAAGAAGTATTTATTTAAACTTCGAAGTATATCACCGCCAAAATAACTTTCTATCCCTTTTTAATTCCTCGCCTTATTAATTCGCCTTATCTCCCGTCAGCTATGTCGTTAAAGCTCCGCTGGCCTTCGGCCTCCGCTCTTCGTGTCCCAAAGTCTGACTTTTGGGACCAATTTTTTAATTTTTTTTTAAGTATTAAATATGCATTGAAAAAAAAACGCACTATAACCGAGATGTTTCATTTCTGTCACATGGTCACCTTCGTTTAAAACCTCCAAAATTCTTTCCGATGTCTATGTTTAAAAATTCAATTGCTCGAGTCCGTCACAGCTAAATTCACATTATTATTGTCACTTCACTTCATTGTATTTTTTTTCATTAAACTTTGGAAACGCCATCAAAGCTGTTTGCCGACGTCATATTGGACGGTTTGGAGAGTTTCGGCGCTAAATGGCAGAAAATGGTACTAAATTAAAATGAACAGGCAACTTTTGATACAAAACACGTGTTTATAACCTCAGTTTTTTTTCGAGGTCAAATGAGGTCATCCACTTTGGGGTTTTTTTAGCGGCCATCAATAATGTTATTAAAGCACACGACACGTGTAACACATTATTTTTTACTATGGCGTCAAAGTCGAAAACTATTTGGGTTCAGAAATATACAAGGTGAAGTTTTTTAGCGGCCATCAATAATATTATTAAAGCACACGACATGTGTAACGCATTATTTTTTTTACTATGGCGTCAAAGTCGAAAACTATTTGGGTTCGGATATATACAGGCTGAATTTTTCAAGTGTGTACCAAATCCGAAACCATGAGAAATAAAAAAAAAAAACCAAAAGGGGTCTCGAACCAGATTTTCATAAAAACTAAAACTGCATCACTAGATTTTAGAAAAAAACAATATTCCTAAGCAGGAATCGAACCCATTGATTATTAGTAAAAAAACACATACTATAATATTATTACTCTATTCCATAGTGTTGGTAATAAGGATCAAATTCTAAGAATTTACCTTACATATAAATTAGAAATCACACATACAAACATACTTCTCTTTTCTATTCTTCATAATCCTAAAGCTCCTTCGTATCTTCGGGAGCGCTTCTAATTTCTAGTTCCAAGAGGTAAACCTTACCTTCGTTAGATGTGTTCAAGAAAAGAGTGAAGGAACATTTCCTGTCAGCATGATTTAGTGTGTTAATGTAAGTGTATCTTTATATATATGTATATATATTGTATGTTTTACGAATATTAAATTGTATGTATTTGTTTAGTGTATAAAATAAGTTAGTTTAAGTTTTTAACTGTATTGTTTGTGCACATAAGTTTATCCTCTCCCGCAAATCACGCAACTCAAGTCTGGTTTGCTTTAAGAAAACCCAATTCTTGGTTAAGTTGGCCGTTGTACATAAACAATATATTTTAATTTTGTGTATATATTTGTTTGTTAATTTTTGTGTGCAATAAAGAATAAGAATATGAACACAAAAATTTGAAGAAAAATTTTCAAGATTTTCATAATTGCTCTTCGTGAAATAAATAAAACATAAATCTTCAAACAGCGCTCACGACCTACTATGTGTATGCTTAGGCATGGCTAAGCTATGGTGTTACCCTTTGGGGAAATATCAAAGAATATGCACCAACACTATTTACCCTTCAAAAAAATTGTTATAATCCTATCAATTGATCAAACTGACAGCTGCAAACCTCATTTCCAAAATTACAATATTTTAACACTCCCCAGTATATTTCTAATATGGATATGGACTTTTCACATTTCCTTTATAATAGTGTATTGAACAATCCTACCAATTTTCAGCCTAGTCGGAATTTATGTAACCTTGGATGTCTAAATTGAACGGACTATATTTTAGCGCCCTTTTTAAAGCCCTTAAAATTGGTACCAAAATCCGATTAAAACACGGAAGTAATATATTTTGCGATAGGCAACAGCGAGTAATAAATACCTTATTGTATTTCAGTCAAGTTTACCAACTTCTATAATATAAATGTAAAATTTTACAAGCTTATCTTGCTCTGTATCATACCTCTAAAACCTACTTATTACGGAGATATGGCTAGCCACAGTTCCAATTTTTCCACAATTTTTAATTTAAACTCCTTCACAATCCCGCACTATTCAATCGATTCATCAGCACAACGTTTTGAGTTTTACCTTAATTTGAACCTTAATTGTTCACCCCAAAATAAGTAGTTTCTCATTTATTATATCAAGTATTATATATTTTTATTTTTGCATAAAGTTACATAGTCTCGTACAGAATGCTTGGTTGACGACTTCATTAAGGGTTCATGAACACTTTTTAAGATGCAGTTTTTTCTTCACCCTTCAACAATAATAGGCTTGTTTCCACCATCAATAAATTGCAAATCTATTTAGTCTGTCAGTTAGAGTATTAGAAAATAATGGACACGTATTTTTTGTTTTTGTAAATCAACGAATATTGACAAAGATAAAACGCATCAAAACTCGGGCGTGACGTCAGTACTCACTAAGAATGATACCGAACAGTGACGTATTGAGAATTTTAAAAGCGTCGTATCTTCGTCAATTTTGGTTTATGTGACAAAAGAAAAAATACGTGTCAAATATTTTTTGATAATCTAAGTGACGGACTAATTAGATTTTTTCAGTTAACAAGCCTATTGGCCTGATCCTGGAATCGAATCCAGGACGTTAATGCCCAGCAGTTGGAATTGCGACCACTAGACCAACGAGGCAGTCCGAGGAGGTTTCGAGGAGTTTTTGGAAACGAAGAAGTACAAAAAAATCATATCTACTCACGTTTTCGATCTCCAAAGATCTGGAGTGAATGTCCAAGGATTGGTAGTGCCCCAGGTAAACCAGGGGGCGCGTCGGGATGCTGTTTCAACCTCGACCACGCAGCAATCACTACGCATAGTAATATTACTGACACCAGTACCACAGACATTTTACGAATCTAACGACGATGTGAGAGCATTGTAGTGGCAATCTTGTATTTATGTATACAAGCATAGCACGGCTGAACGTAGGCCCCTGAGGTAACTGACAAATCTTGATCAGTTTGTTTTTTGTTCTACACCGATGGTCGTCATGAATTTTAGTGACGTTGTTGTTCGAGTTTTGGACAAATTATTGGGCCAAAAAAAACTTGATGGTAAAACGAGTTATCGCATTAACATTTTAAAGGTTTTCTAAACTTTTAATAACATAGGCAGCGATCATAAGCAAAGTGGTATGGAAATGGTTTTGAATAGTTACTTGATGTAGTGGTAGATGTAAAAAAGTGAGCGTTTTTTCAACTTTTCTATCGATAAGTGGGTGTGTTCATTTTCATCGACTCCTTGATCATCGCCTCCAGGTTCACTAGCTTTGGTAGATCTTGTTTATTAAAATCATCATCTTCATTACACTTAAAAACAAAACAGTTCATCATCTTCATATTGTAGCTTAAGGTCAACGAATAGCGGACTCTCCGTCCGCATTTCGGCCCATCGTGCTGCTCGACGAGGTGGGCAAGCTCTTTGAGAGAGTAATTGCAAACCGCCTCGCCGAGCACCTTGATGGGATGGGGCCGAATCTTGCGGAGAATCAGTTTGGTTTCCGCAAGGGGCGCTCCACAGTGGACGCCATCATGCGCGTGAGAGCCCTCACGACGGGGGATGCGATAT
The DNA here is from genome assembly GCA_950022955.1 of Xestia ashworthii. Classification (NCBI taxonomy): domain Eukaryota; kingdom Metazoa; phylum Arthropoda; class Insecta; order Lepidoptera; family Noctuidae; genus Xestia; species Xestia ashworthii. The sequence continues at coordinate 9,373,021 of OX465570.1, read as the reverse complement.
CCCGGGGCGGAGTCGTCTTGGCGGTGTCTCTCGACATCGCCAACGCCTTCAACTCCCTGCCCTGGAGCTGCATCAGGGAGGCACTCCGGTATCACCGGGTGCCGACCTACCTCCGTCGTGTGGTCGGGGACTACCTGACGGACAGGGCCGTCATCTACCCCAGTCGCTGCGGAGAATGGAACCGGCGAGAGATGTCGTGCGGTGTCCCACAGGGATCGGTTCTGGGACCGCCCCTGTGGAACATCGGTTACGACTGGGTGCTGCGCGCGGACCTCCCTAGTGGTGTCAGCGTCGTTTGCTACGCAGACGACACCCTGGTGCTGGCACAGGGGAGGTCGCACGAGGCGGCGGCCGAAAACATGACACGCGGGGTTGCGATAGTCGTTGAGAGGATCCGGCAATTGGGTCTCGAGGTGGCATTGCACAAGTCCGAGGCCATGTGTTTTCATGGGCCTCGGAATGCGCCACCGTCGGGATCCACACTGACGGTAGGAGGGGTTTCCATCGGCGTCGAGTCGACGTTGAAGTACCTAGGACTCGTCCTCGACAGCCGGTGGAACTTCGTGGAGCACTTCCGACGTCTGGCCCCCAGGCTGGAACGGACCGGGGCTGCCTTCAGGCGGCTCCTGCCCAACCTTGGGGGGCCAAACGCCTCCTGCCGCAGGCTCTACGCGGGGGTCGTGCGGTCCATGGCCCTCTACGGGGCCCCAGTGTGGGCGCGTTCCTTGAGGCGGCGAGCCGCCCATTATCTGAACGCGCCCCAAAAAGTGGTGGCCGTAAAGATGGTCCGTGGGTACCGCACGATCTCCCGCGAGGCAGCGGGCCTGCTTGCCGGATTGCCGCCATGGGATCTGGAGGCGATAGTCCTCGCGCGCCTGCACGACTGGCGCGCGGAGGCACTACGCCGGGGGGAAACTCCGCTGCCGCGGCAAATTGCCGCTCAGCGGACAGACCTCCGGCGCGATCTCATGGCGACATGGAGAGAGCGACTGTCGCAACCCCGTGCAGGGCACGCCACGATAGTGGCGGTAAGTCCCCTCTTTGAGGAGTGGCTTGAGAGGCGCCACGGCGCCCTCACCTTCCGCCTGACGCAGGTCCTCACCGGACACGGATGTTTCGGGAGGTACCTGCACCGAATCGGGCGGGAGGAAACGCCCGGGTGTTTCCACTGTGAGGATCGACCGGAGGACACGGTGGAGCACACGGTGGAAGTCTGCCCTGCGTGGGCGGAGCACCGCCGTGTCCTCGTAGCGGCGATCGGCGGCGGCGACCTCTCGCGTCCGGCCCTGGTTCAATCCATGGTCCGGAGCGAGACGGAATGGGAAGCCGTCACCTCCTTCTGCGAAGCAGTCATGCTGGCGAAGGAGGTGGCGGAACAAGAGAGGGAGAGAGCCTCTCTTCCCGGCCGCCGCGGGAGACGCACCGGGCGTCGGGGGCCACGTGGTGGCTACCGGCCACCGTAGATGCGGGCCTGTGGACGGTAAGCTATGGGCTAGCTAGCCGTCCGTCCGTCTAGTGACGACAGGCCGTGTCGACGGCGCGTTCGTGTTCCACGCGCGCCTCAAAGAGATGTCAGCAGCAGAGAGGGGCCCGCAAGGGCCGAAGCCTGCCGGGGTTGCGGGACTGTTCGAAAGAGATACCGCGGCCCCGGAACGTAAAGGGCGAGGAAGGAACATGGATGGGTTTTAGTCAGTAAGAGTCTGACACTCCCTCCCGCTCCGCCCAGAGTGGGAGAAGTCATTTGATGATTTCCCATCCTAAAAAAAAAAAAAAAAAAAAAAAAAGGTCAACGAATAGCATCGCTGGCATCAACGGATATCTGTCGCAACGTTTGTATCGCTATCTTTAGTTCACGGTGTGAACCGAAGTATGAAAAGAGGTAATGCTATGCGACAAACAGGTACGCTATGCAACTGCGCATGAGTAACATGAGACGGAACGCTCTCCTCGCTTCCTGCTAGCCAGCTTCACATGGCATCGCCAGGTTCACACTGAAAACTACGAATGGACGGGAAACTGCCCGTCCATTCGTAGTTTTCAGTGTGAACCAACATAATATAGTTTAGCTCGCCAAAGCTACGCTTAGTTTGTATAGTTTCTCACGCCCCGCTTCGCCCGCCAGCTCTTTCGCTCACTCGCCAACTGGTGGTGTTACCAGCGCTTTATGAACCGGACTATTATTCACTAAATTACTTGTATGTCTCAAGGTCAAAACAAAACTTAATAAACAAGTTTCGGTAGATGTAAGGTTTACTCAAACATGACTTATCTACTATTATACTGTCTTCTGGATCGGTTACAACAGTAACATAAAAAAACCTGCCAAGTGCGAGTTGATTCGCACATCGAGGGTTCCGTACAAACTTTTTAAAGGACAAAATTAACTTTGCTGTTCGATCCCATGAAGCGGTTATTGTTCCAACCGCAAAATATTAAGTTTGTAATAGTGACATTGCTTTTTTTTGTTATTAAATTACAAATTTACGGTTGAACAGATTTTTCCGTTTACATGTGCTGTAAGACATTGCTATTCGCTAATTTTGTGATTCTAGGTCAACGGGAAGTACCGTAAAGGTTTTCGATCTAAAACCTATAGGTTACTTTACCTATAGGTAAATAAATAAATATCGCTGGACATTAACACACAGTGCCCCCTAGTGCCACACTAAGCAAGGCTTGTGTCGTGGACACCAGGTAGTTGATATACAAATACACACTTACATACATATATACTTTTTTGTTTGTAAATAGATACTTATTATACATATAAACATCCATGACTCGGAAACAAATGTCCATGCTCATCACACAAACATTTGCTCCTACCGGGATTCGAACCCAGGACCCTAAGAACGTAAGGCAGCCTCACCACCACTACGCCATTCGAGTCGTCAAATAGGTTCATATGTTTTGGATCGAAAACCTTTACGGTACTTCCCAACCCTACCAAGAATTGTCAGTTTTGGTTAAAATCATGGTCTTACAGTACAAGTGAAGGAAAAATTCCCCAAAATTAAAAAAAGTTAAAAATTCCACTCCACGCCTACGCGATTTTATATTACACTCTTGGGGTAGGGCAGACAAGACTGCGTGGAGTCGGATTTACAGCGATTCGTTTCTGTCACTAAAACTTAGCTTTTAGGGATTTTTTTACTAACAATTTATAAATGACTATTCTGAATCATACACATTATGTGATACAATACTTAGGACATACGACTTTATGTCATGTAAAATTAGGATATTCAATTATTATAGTACTAGCTTCTGCCCGCGACTTCGTACGCGGATCCTGTTGCTTATGCCAGCGACAACGGGGTCGTCAAAATCGAAGATCTGAAACGTCTGATGTCGAATGAATACTAAGAGCCCGGGGAAGGGAAAAGCAGATCTTTCCCATCTAAGCAACACATACCGTTTGTTTCTTTTCGCCATTTAACAGCTTCACAAAAAGTACAATTTTGAACCATAATATGTGGCGTATTCAATCATAGGAGTATATACGTAAATGCACTCCGTTCCTTATCAACCCAAGGAAGGTCGCCATGCCCTACGGCTATATCTTGAGACACATCCGAATCTTCAGATGATATCGACATTCTGTTCAGACAATGTCGAATTCGATCAGAATTCAAACGTTCGTTGCGCTCTTCATCTGTCTCTTCATGCCGTACTCAAGCAATTCTTTCTCTCTCACTTTCTAACTGATTACGAATATTTTGTTGTGTGCGTGTTCGGGGCAATGTATGATAATCTCGAGCAGCAGTTAGTCACGCATCACGTTCATCACTCGTTTCAAAAGACCTATTAGTAGATGTGCGAATACACTGAGAACTCAAGCGTGATTCTGTATCGGTAAACGTTTCCGGCTCGCGAGACAATGCATGACGTACACGATCAGCCAGTCGCGCATCTATCCTTCACTGGTCTCTAGAGATCTCCTGACGCTCTTCGGTAGATTATTGGGATCTTATGATCCTCAATCTTGTAGCTCCTTTGGAACATTGGGAAAGATTTGACCTCTTTCTAGGCATGGTTATAGTTTTGTTGTGAAGATATCTAATCAATTAATATCTAATTGACTGCTCCCCTGCGTTACCGGGTAGGCTACCGAGTCACGAAGATAAATGGAAAAGGAAATTCAACACTCAAATAACATAAACCCGAAGACATATTTATTCGATAAAATTAAATAATAAATGGGAGTTTTGGCCAGTCGAGTCAAATTTTCATTGATATACAATCGTCATCGAAAATCAGTCCTAAACTGTTACAGCCGCGCAACCGCGTGGAGGTACTCCCAGTTTATGTTGAATTTTTGTGAGAATAATGCATGAGTCCTGTGTTAAATAAATTATATGTTTAAATAGTGTAATTGGCTCCGGCCGTTCTATTTAAGTAAGTAAATAAATAAATAAATGTTATTTTATACAGTGAAATTAGTGATAGCTTTGCAATAATTTTCACATCAAATGTTTCTGACCTTCGATTTTTTCTAAGTCAACAGGAAATGCCCATCAGACCGAACAACTTCTGCTAAGACGTCATTCCTATATGTGTTATGGTGTAGCTGGGCTATTGGAGTTCCACAACAGGTGTCCCAGATCTTCGATTTTTATAAGTCAACAGAGAGTGCTTATCAGATTGAACAACTTTTGCTAAGACGTCATTCCTATATGTGTTATGGTGTAGCTGGGCTCTTGGAGTTCCACATCAGGTGTTCCAGATCTTTAAATTTATTCTCTCAGCAGAAAATGCTCATCACGTGGAACAATTTTTGGTATGGTGTCATATTTGTATCTCTTATAGTTTAGCTGGTCTGTTGCGGTTCTGCATCAGGTGTTCAAGTTTCCAAGATAAATTATAGCTTATAGCTGACCAACGCAACTTCATCATAAATAAGAGAGAGAAACGAAAGGAAAAAAAAAACCCGTTTTTGCAACATTTTTCATTCTTGCTCCGCTCCTAATTGTCGTAGCGTGATGTTATATAGCCTAAAGCCTTCCTCGATAAATGTGCTATCCAACACAAAAAGAATTTTTCAATTTGAACCAGTAGTTCCTGAGATTAGCGCGTTCAACCAAACAAACAAACAAACAAACTCTTCTGCTTTATAATATTATATTAAGTATAGATATAGATTCGATATTATGACAAAATAGTATTAGAAGTGAAGTTAGTTATGTAAAACCAAATTTCGGTAATTTGAACACTATGGTTACTAAAGTTTATAGCAAACGTGTTTTGCATAATGATTTTCGGACAAAAAATTTTAGGACAAGCAAGGGAGTACCCTTTTTATCGTGTTGTCCCAGGGATTTGATTTGTACACACCTTTTTTTGGATGGGAAATCTTCAAATGACTCCCTCCCGCTCTGGGTGGAGCGGGAGGTGTCAGACTTTTACTGACGAAAAACCATCCATGTCCCTTCCTCGCCCTTTATTTTCCGGGGCCACGGTATCTCTTTCGAACAGTCCCGCATCCCCACCAGGCATTGGCCCTTGCTGACATCTCTTTGAGGCGTACGTGGAACACGAACGCGCCGTCGACACGGCCTATCATCATGAGATGGACGGACAACGAGCTAGCCCATAGCTCACCGTCCACCACCGGCCCGCGCCTACGGGCGCGCCCGTAGGGTGGCCCGGTGAATTGTCTGCATCACCCTAAGTTAGACTGGTAGGAAATGCCTAAGGCATTAAGGCCGCCTTTGTACAGTTGTTTTTATTTATTGTTAACCCGCGATCATGGCGCTTGCAACAGCGTCGAAATATCGGGAGCTCAAAACAATAAATAATCACGGAAGATATCCCGTAAGTGACAATATAAGTTTAAAGTTATATTAACCGCTATAATTTTCCTTTAAAGTTCGTAAATTGTACTATCACCATGATTTTTTCCCGATTTCTCAAACCAGTAGTTTAGCTGTTAGAGGTGGGAGACTGGAACAAATATTTGCACTTTGAAGTTTAATATTTCGTTAATGGAGCATTACATCGAATAATAGTTACGGCCACTCCGAAGTCATTTTAAAATATCTATTCACCGATACCCCACAAGATGGTACAGATGACAAAAAAAAAATATCCCCACTTGACATGTGGGGAATTCGGTATGTAAAGTAAAAATTAACCTACGCTGATTCCAAAACCATTTGGAGATTTTAGGGTCTTATGCCTTATTTTTCTATTTTTAGCTTTCTATATCACAAGATTGTGTTTATTTTCACAATAATACTTGTAATCATTTGACTTTCATTTGACCTCTAAATTACGTCATAACGTAGCCTGAATAGACTACTTCCTTCGTGCTTTTCAAGATAAATTAAAAAAAAAATACTTTTGTTTGTCATACCGTCAGTGTCAAATCAAAACTGTCAATGCTAGTTACTGTGTTATTTATTTGAATGCATCGCGCGCTGATAATTTCGCGTTCAAATGATCTTCGCAACAAAAAAGACGACGCCCAGGCTTGTATTCCATATTTACTTCCTTGCACCACTTCTTTTTTAGCGTTTCTTTCACATTTACAAACAATTTGTGTCGGCTATTTGTTGTAGTGTTTTTACATGACGGTACGAAGCATTTAGCACTAGTTGTCGATGACAGATTCATTGCACGGATACGCAGCACGGATAATGGATAGAAATTAAAATTTGCTAAAAATCGTAGGAAAAGAAACTCAAACAAAAAGTTCACATCACAGTCACGATCACAGCATTCACATTTCACAACAAAATAAAAACACGTATCTGTCAAGCGTCAACTGTCATCAATGTCAACTTTGAAGTTATTTAGTGTTTTTTGTATGTACTGAAAACGTGGCAAAGACTTAAAGCTATTCAGGCTATGAAATGACGTCATCACGAATAATACTTTAAAAAATAATAAAAAAGAAACTGTAACTTGGAAAAAAAAAAGCTTAAAATTAGTTGCTTAAAATTAAATGTTTTACGAAATAAAAATGTAAAAAAAATACCTGAAAAATACTTTACATACCGAATTTACCCTAAAAAAATGTTTTTACCAGTTTTTCGGCGTATAATTGATATTTAATGATGTCCATAAAATAATTACCTTAACAAAATTACAACTTTCTTGTACTAACAGTATCTGAGCAAAACCTTGGATGGACGGGCGGACAGACGGACATGACGAAACTTTAAGAATTTCTTGTCAGGACTACGGAACCCTAAAAAGAAAACAGTGGTGACGTGGAGCAAATTCTTAAGTCTTTACATTAAGGGGCCGGCGGAGCATGCGTTTTTCATATAAACGTAATACCAAAATAATATGAAAATCAAACATATTCTTAAGGTAGTGTGTATTTATTTCGATTGGATTACAGAATAATATCTATGTTCCCAAACAAATAATTTGAAAGGACAATGATATAAAGGCGAGATATGAGGAATTTAAATTTTCTATAAAAAAATATTTTTCACTTAACTCTTGTTTAAATCAGTATCCATTCAAAATATGTGTTTGGGAACCTATATATTCTGTAATACAATCGAAATAAATACACACTTTTTTTTGATTTACAAATTATTTTGGTATTACGTTTGTATGAAAAACGCATGCTCCGCAGGCCTCTTAAGAATTTGTATAGTGAACAGGTTACTATACTGTAAATAGTGTAAGTTGGGTACCTCCTCATTATTTAACGGTTAATGTTAATGGACAAGATACGTTTTTTCTATATGACACGGGTTCAGATGTAACAGTTATTTCAATGACAGATAAAGATAAATATTTAAATTAATTTCCATTAGTAAACTGTGACATCATTCTTTAAAAAATTTGATCAAATTATTACACAACCATAATGTACTCGTATTTTACAAAATGTAACAGTTAAAATATACTGGATTTTATAAAAAACTGATTATTCATGTTGTAAAAACGACAGTTCCAAGGATTATTGGAAGAGATTGGCTATATGAATTAAAATTGTGACCTTCTAAAATGCAGTATAATTTAAACATTAAAACTAGTATTATACATAATTTTACAGCTGGTAAAGAATCAGTTCGCAGAGATTTTTAGCGCGGGTTGGTGAAACTTCAAAGTTGAGGAAATAACATTGAAATTAACGGCCTGCTTGCTTACCGGTTCGGCGTGTGCCATTCGCATCACATGAATACGTGAACAATGAAATGCAAAGATTGCAATGAAATGGTCGAATTAGTACCGTATAAGAAAGTGAAATGGGCACCAGTTGTTCCAATTTTGAAAACAGGTGTCTCGGTTCGTCTGTATGATGATTTTAAACTAACAGTTAATTCATTTATGGAACCAGATCATTTTTCACTTCCTGACGTTGATGACATTTTGAACAAACTCAAACATGGCGAACATTCCTGTGAACTAGATTTAAAGAAAGCATATTTACAGGCTGTAATTAGTGCTAAAAGTAAAGATTACATTGAGACACTATAGTGACAGAACTTGGAAATTTTATGTATATGTCACCGTAAAATTATCAAATACGTTATATTGTAATATCTCTAGCGATATTGTAAAGTCTCGAATTATTGTCAAATGAACATACTGCTTACAATAAAACGCATAATTTTTCGTGAAATGCATGCGATGGTAGTCAACTCACGCGGTGTGGAGAGAAGGAGGGTCCCCCTTGCCCAGTGGTACCACTCTCATGAAAAGATACTGTACCATTCCTGAGAAATATCGATTAATATAACCTAACCTTAAAACACTTCATATTCCCCTAAAAAGCGTAGTCGACGGAGCCCCGCTTCGCGGGGCCCCTATTTCCGGGTGCAGGGTTTAAAGGAACCTAACTAACCTAACGGGGGGGTGCCCCAAGTCCCGATTATGGGGGCAGAGATACTTCCGTATCTTCAGTTGAAATTCGAGATATTACAATATCGCTAGAAAATTTTACGGTGACATATACCTCCCATTTGGAGTAAGTACAGGACCTGGTTCATTACAGCGTTTAATGGCTAAAAAGTTGGATAATATTCTAAACACTATTGTATTCATACACAATATCTATTCTTGTTCTTGTTCTTGTTCTTGTTCTTTTCTTAATTCTTATTCTTATTCTTATTCTTATTCTTATTCTTATTCTTATTCTTATTCTTATTCTTATTCTTATTCTTATTCTTATTCTTATTCTTATTCTTATTCTTATTCTTATTCTTATTCTTATTCTTATTCTTATTCTTATTCTTATTCTTATTCTTATTCTTATTCTTATTCTTATTCTTATTCTTATTCTTATTCTTATTCTTATTCTTATTCTTATTCTTATTCTTATTCTTATTCTTATTCTTATTCTTATTCTTATTCTTATTCTTATTCTTATTCTTATTCTTATTCTTATTCTTATTCTTATTCTTATTCTTATTCTTATTCTTATTCTTATTCTTATTCTTATTCTTATTCTTATTCTTATTCTTATTCTTATTCTTATTCTTATTCTTATTCTTATTCTTATTCTTATTCTTATTCTATGATGAGCGATAAGGTTTACCTCTAGGAACAAGAAATTCGAAGCGCTCTCGAAGATACGAAGGAGCTTTAGGATTATGAAGAATAGAAAAGAGAAAAGAGAAAAGAGAGAGTGTGTAAATCTCGACGCTGCCGAATACGTAGCCACTTTAGCTGCTTCCAAAATTCCGACACATAGTCGTACTTACGAAGCCCGAATATGAAGCGTATACACAAATTCTGCAGACGTTCGAGTTTATCAAAAAGTTCCTCAGTCGCATCAAGAAAACAGACATCAGCGTAGTCTAGAAGAGGAAGAAGGAGAGACTGAGCAAGAGTAATTTTAGTCTGAACTGGCAGGATCTTCTAGACGCTTAAGTGACCGATACGAACAAAACACCCTCCTGCTTACTTCAGCTATGTGTGCGTACCAAGATAGGTTGCAGTCCAAGAATACACCTAGGTCTTTAACTTTCTTGGAGTAGGCTATAGCGACAACGTCGCACATAACAGGCGGGAGGGACTGATGATTAAATAAATTGACGAAGTATCTGCTACCAATAATGAGAGCTTGTGATTTAGCTGAGTTAACTACGAGTAATAGTCCAAAGTTTTTAGCCCACAGACTGATGTTTTAAAGATCATTATTGATGGCGTCGATAGCTCCTGGAAGCTCTTCGAGTTTAAAATAGCGATAAAGCTGCAGGTCGAGAGATGATAATGGGCAGTTAATATCTTAGTGATAGCGTTGATAAAAACAGAGAAGAGAAGAGGAGAAAGGACGCCACCCTGAGGAACACCCGCAGAAAGATCGCACCAGTTTGAGCAAGCTTCATTCAAGTGTACCGACTGCGAGCGACCCGAAGATACGAATCAAACCAAGCAGTCACAAAAGGAGATACGTTTAGAGAAGAAAGGATACCTAAGAGGATGTCAAAATCCACTGAATTAAAAGCACTGCTGAAGTCCAATAAAACCAACACCGTAAGGAGCCGGTTTTCCATGGCCAGTCGGATGTCGTCAGTTATTTTTAGTAGGATCTATATTAAAGGAAACAGTTTTTTTATTCTTTTTTTTTTTTGGACTTTTATACTACATGTATATGTTACGGCTAAAGGTGGGAGTGAACATACACTTAAGATTTGCCGGTTAACCTTAGGTTAAGCAGCTAAAGTTCGATATCATGTTAGTTTGTGTCGTGATATTCCATCTTTAGCCGGCTAATGTGCACATTAACCGAAACAACACGGCTAAAAATGTTTTCGACGGACGCGCCGGGCCGGCGGAGGGCTTGACAATGCGCGCACACGTGGCAATGTATTTTCAATGGTAATAATGTAACTTCAATGTAATTATTTTTATGTATTTCTCCTCCTGTTTTGAACAAATAGTTCCTTATTATTTTGTTTTAATGATTAGGTAGATATTGTTTTATGTAATTAATTAAGTATAAAGTAGTAAGTAGTATTAAGTTGTTTATTTATTTATTAGGTACTAGCCTGCTCTGTCCCACTCCTGGGCAAAGGCCTCCCTCCACTCTTTCCACCTCTCGTGAACCCGCGCGTCTTCTTTATTAAGTTATTATTTATTGTAATTTTGAATACCTACATAGATACATAAAAGTATATGTGTAATGAGGGTGATTATTTTTCAATAAAAGTTTTCGTGTCAAAATAGTAAACATTATTACAATGTTCCCTGTTTCATTTCCTTCTACATTTTTAGCCAAGGGCCTGCAGTTACACTTAAGTTTAGCTGGCTAAAGATAGAAGAAACTAACATGAACACCTCCTCGAAGTTAGACCTAAGTTTAGCCGGCTAATCTTAAGTTTATGTTCACACCGACCTTTAGCCGTATCATATTATATATCATGACAGAGAAACCCTGGAGAGGAGCCTGCAGTCCTCGAATATTGGCGCCATCCGCCGCCATACTTATTGTCTTTCAGTCTCTAACCATCACATCGCCGTACGATACGATTCTTCATTGTTGGTAGATAGGTAGATGGATAGTTGAAATCAGACACAACACTTTACTCAAACTCCAAACGTTTATTTCTAAGAAACCATTTAGGTACAGGCACAATAAACATTCTGAGCCGAGCAGCCCGTTCGCAAATATTGTTAATAAGGAGAAGAACGACAAAGAAACTCCTTACACTGTTTTAAACCATATTACATTTCTCATTTACACAAGCTTATGTTATTCTTCACTTCAAAAGCCATTATTATTTACTTAAGAGGCCTGCGGAGCATGCGAATTTCATACAAACGTAATACTAAAATAATTTGTAAATCAAACATATTCTTAAGGTAGTCTGTATTTATTTTGATTGGATTACAGAATATATAGGTTCTCAAATACATATTTTGAATGTACACTGATTTAAACAAGAGTTATGAGAAAAATAAGAATTTGTGTGGTCAATCTCGTTAAACCAAAGACTATAAAACCACTTGACTGCGCATACAGTGCCCCGACGCACGAAAACGATTAGCGACGCGATAGCGAGACGCACGAGTGTTTTTACGCCTATAAGTAGGCGACGGTACTAGTAACCATTTTAGTTGTGACCAATTGTTAGACCCATATGCACGCTAAATAATTATAAATTGTTGCGATTTATTTATACAATTTAAATGCCTAAATGCGCGGTTAACTGGTGTGGGAAATATTCCAAGACATCTAGTTACAAAAAGGATAGGCATAACTTTTCATCGGTAAGTAAACACTACAAAATTATTTTTGATTTAATCAGATTAAGAGCAACCGCAGGGGTCTATTTAAAATGGTAGAGAGTGAAACAACACACGAAAAAGTGACCCGCGTTTATATCTTTTGGAAAAGTCCCTTTCTTTCACTAGGAAATTCTAATTCTCTTATCCCTTTCTCTCCCTTTGTCATCATCATCATTTCAGCCGAAAGACGTCCAAAAAGTGACAGGACTTACCTTCGTTTTACTTGGAACTCAAAAAGATATAATAATCAATTATTTGAATTTAACGTCTTGCCATTTGGACTTTGTACTGCACCCTACGTATTCACTAAGTTACTAAGACTGCATTACATTATTTACGTTCATTGGGTCATTTATCAGTAAACTATATAGACGATTTCTTATGGATCGGTAATTCATATAAAAGCTGTCTTAATAACGTCGAAGAGACACAAGAGTTATTAATAAAATTAGGTTTTTTAATCAATACTGACAAAAGTAAAATTCACCCAACTAAAAAATGTCAGTTCCTTGGTTTCATATTTGATTCAAGAAACATGTCCCTAACATTACCTTTAGAAAAGAAAAAGCGCATAAAATTAATGTCAAACAAATTGTTAAATACAAACAAATGCACAATCAGAGAACTTGCTAGATTCATAGGTCTGCTAACATCAGCATGCCCCGCAGTTAAATACGGCTGGCCATACACAAAGCTTCTAGAAAGAGAAAAATTTCTGGCACTAAATTATTCTGACAATTACAATAAACAGATGATATTACGAAATAACATAAAAAATGATTTAATTTGGTGGAAAGAACATATTGACGCTTCATTTTGTTCTTTTCAATCAAACGATTATGCACTTGTAATATTCAGCGACGCCTCAACCACCGGCTGGGGCGTAGCTTGCAATAACAAAACCGCCCATGGACATTGGAAACATTCCCAATCATCATTACACATAAATACTCTTGAGTTACTTGCAGCTTTTTATGGACTAAAAATCTTTGCATCACACCTTAAATGTTGCAATATCTTACTCAGAATAGACAATACCACAGCAATTGCCTATATCAATAAAATGGGAGGTATACAATTTATACATCTGAATAATATTGCACGTGACATAATTATGGCAATGGTGTGAAAGGCGCAGTATACATGTTTTTGCATCTTATATCCAATCCAAAGATAATTTAATAGCAGACTTTGAATCTCGTCAGGAATATAACAGAGACACAGAATGGGAACTAGCAGATTACGCATTTAATAAAATTACACTTTCTCTCGGTAATTCACAGTTCGATTTATTTGCAAGTAGTCAGAATCATAAATGTTATAGATATGCTTCCTGGAAATTAGATCCAAATTCCGAAATAATCGATGCATTCACATTCAATTGGAAAAACATACAATTTTATGCTTTTCCCCCTTTTAGTCTTATCTCAAAAGTCTTACAAAAGATTAAAAATGACAAAGCAGAAGGGATAGTAGTGGTGCCATATTGGCTGACACAACCGTGGTCGAAGGTACTGTACTTTAATCCTAACAAAAATTTACTGTGTTCTCCTTTCAGGGAGGAGCATCCTCTCCACACGGATCTCACCCTGATGGCAGGGAAATTATCCGGCAGTCGCTACTAAGGCGCGGAATACCCAACGCTTCTCTCGATATAATGATGGCCTCTTTCTCCATAAACACGCTGAACCAATATAATACTTCACTAAAATCATGGTGGCTACATTGTGAAGGAAAAGGATTAGATTACTGTAATTCCCACACTAATCAATTATTAGAATTCCTCATTGAGAAATTTAATTCAGGTGCTAGTTACAGCACTCTTAATAGTTATCGTTCTGCAATATCAATATTGTTAGGTCAGGATGTAACTTGCAACGATTATGCAAGGTGGAGCAGGACGATTGACATTTCTTTAAACCACGTAAATACCCCATCATTGCGATCATTATTTTGTTCTACACCATACCTGGGAACCTTCTAGTTACGGAGATATGGGGGGTCAAAGTTAGACAATTTTTTTTTAAATACAAGTTTTTTTTGTAAGATTTTGACTTTTAACACCTCTACGATTCCCGTACTATTCAATCCATCCATCAGCACAATGTTTTAAGTGCGTTACATTGAGTTCTACCACAAAACATAATTTATAACCTCAAAAAAAAAAAGTTGTTTCCCAGCAATAATTTTTGCGTAAACTTACTTAGTTTGATGTACAGAATGCTTGGTTAACGGCTTTGTCATGAGGTGGTTTACACCCTGTATAAAAAGGTTCTTCAAAGGGGTCTATCGTGTAAAGCCACCCGCACCAAAATACCACACCACCTGGAATCCAAAACTTGTGTTAAATTATCTAACAAATTATTACCCTAATGATTCTATTACACTAAAAGATTTGTCTTTAAAAACTGTTACTCTTTTAGCACTAGCATCTGCTCAGAGAATGCAAACTTTAAGCTTAATAAAAATAAAAAATATTGCTTTTGATTCCGACAAAATTATAATTAAAATCGAAGATTTAATAAAAACCTCAAGGCCTGGTGCTTACCAACCATTAATCATGTTGCCGTATATCAAAGAAAACCCTAAGATTTGCCCAGCTTTAACTCTCGAACATTATATAAATACAACTGTTTGTTTACGTCAAGAAGATTCTTTATTTTTAAGTTATCAAAAACCACATAAAAAAGTGGGTTCACAAACTTTGTCTCACTGGGTAAAACAAGTTCTAGAAAAGACTGGTATAGATGTGAAACTGTATGGCGCGCACAGTACAAGGCACGCATCTACGTCTGCTGCTAGCAGAGCAGGTGTAAATCTGGAAACTATTCGAAAGGCCGCAGGTTGGAGTGAATCTTCCCATGTGTTCCAAAAATATTATAACAAGAATGTATGTACCCCTAATGAAACTGAATTTGTAGATGCACTCTTTAGATGATTATTTGTTATTGTTGTATGTTAAATGATTATTACAAACAGATAAGTTAACATTATGTTTCAGTGATAAAAATTTATTAAATAACATATTTCGATCGCTTCAATATTAAATTTTTTCGATGCTCTAAACATCTGCATGTAAACTGTAGTCATCTTCGGGAGAGATACGAAGTATAATTAAGAATCAAACGAACTTACCTTGTGAAGTTTGATATCTAATTATACGAGTGTCTCGACCGAAGATGACTACACTCCCCTCCTCCCTGATAATCCCGAGACCTATCGAAAAAATTATCTAGCTCTAAAAAATGAGTCAAGGATTAGCTTGCAACGGCAATAGCGGATTGAACTGCAGAGGGGAAATTAGTCAATACACTACTTTTTCTGTATTTATTTAAAAATAAATTCTAAAAGCATGTAAATAGCTTTAAAAAGTGTGATTAGGACAGCATTAACTCTCGTACTGCTGCATGTAAACTGTAGTCATCTTCGGTCGAGACACTCGTATAATTAGATATCAAACTTCACAAGGTAAGTTCGTTTGATTCTTAATTATACTGACTCTGCCTTCACTTTATATCTTTGAATGCATTTTATATGTCCGCGAATATCGAGGGCTTTTCAAAATAAGAAGCAACTTCTATGATTAAAATATTTACAGCAAACATGAAATAGTAGTACCTAAATTCAGTTTAACAAAAACTAGCAAGTCTTTTATTATAAATAGAATACGCTTTTACGACAAGTTGCCAAAGTCAGTTATAGAACAGACCAATGGAAGGTTCAAAACGATATTAAACTATATTACAAAATCAAGGACTACGTTGAAGACAAAGAAGTTTGGCTATAATTCCTTCTGCGCATGCGGCTTCCCTGGTAGCTCATAAACGGCGCAGTTTTGTGGATATCTTTAACTGTTCTCAATCTCTTTATTCTTTTTGTTTTGATTCAGATTTTTACAATAGTATTCAAATCATTTGTTCTCATCTTTTGCTCAGTATAGTTACAACACTCATGACAATATTTGTGTCAGTTGTTTAATTTAGTTAATTAAATTTAGTTCTTTATGTTTACTTACCTTTGCATAGATGTTTTTTTTACCTATTATTTATGAATGAGTGAACATTGTAGGCTTTGTAGATTCCCAGACGATGTTTAACTATTGTTAAATATTTATCTTGTTTTACATTTATAATTATAGTAAGCAACGACCTATTATCGAGCCTACGCTGTCCTCCCTTACTAAAGTACTAATGCTGTATTATAATATTATTATAACACCAAATGATTTGAAAAGAGTCACCATGGAGTTTCTTGCCGGTTCTTCTCCATGGAATCAACCAACGCGA
Organism: Xestia ashworthii; assembly: GCA_950022955.1. Lineage (NCBI taxonomy): Eukaryota > Metazoa > Arthropoda > Insecta > Lepidoptera > Noctuidae > Xestia > Xestia ashworthii. The sequence continues at coordinate 9,356,537 of OX465570.1, read as the reverse complement.
ACCGTGCACCTTTTTAACGTTTTATAAGTGCCCATCTAGGCCTATGTGAAATAAAATATTTGGATTTTGAAGCAAGAAATGAAGTGTCTGATGAGATGACGAAAATTAGAGGAGTACGGAAGAAGAAGACATGCTGCGCCGACCCCAACTAAAATGGGATAAGGGCAAGAGAATGAAGATGATTTTGAAGCAAATGCCGTTTGGTCTGGCTAATGCTCCGGCGGTTTTCCAACGTCTAATAAACTGGATGCTTGGCGCGAAACGTTTTGAGTCAGCTTTTGACTACTTTGACGATATTATTGTATCGTCAGTGGACCTGAATGAAGGCTGCAAAGATTAGAAGATATGGGCACGTAGATAAAATGTATGTAACACATTGTAACAAATTTAAAGATATAGCTATACTATTTATTGCTTACAATAATTACAGTTGAGATGAATACTGTTTTATTATAGTATTGATATTATGCACCAAATTAACCGAATGTCGTGATGTTGTTGTTATGTAAAAAGAATAAGATAAGATAAAAAGAAATAGCAGTTTTATATTAACTTATTTCGTTTAGTTCACAAGTTTAAAAGTAATTTATACATTTGCTGACTGGCAACTGGGTGAGTGCACCGGGAGGTTGCACTGTATCGGATGGCCGAATGTCGTGATTTTGTATTGTAACATAATTTTACTTAGAAATATGGCAACACTAGCTGTGACTTTTGTAGCCAATCACGAACCCGAGTATCATTATGGTAGGGGTAAGAGTGGGGACAGACTGGCATCGGGAGTCGGTAGGCAGTTCGTGCTTGGTTATCAGAGTATTAAGACGTCGTGTCGACTACACACACTGGATATTAATATCCAGTGTGTGTAGTCGACACGTCTTAATGCTCCGATAAACTCAACTTGTTTATTCCAAACTAATATACGATTCACAGTCTTAAGACTGTTTGGAATAAACAAGTTGAGTTTATGAACAGAGTTATCATTTTCATAAAACACACATACAACACACATACACAACACACACAACACACATATAACATTGCGGACTTTTCTGTAGACCTATATAAGATACACAATACTACCATACATCATTTTGGTCTGATAGGGAACGTTTTCGTTGAAAGCTCCCACATGGCTTATTTTTTTCCGACACCTGTAACAAATATCAATTTATGCCAATGTGTAAAAAAATCCTGATTAATTTTTTACTCAACTATCCATTGGTGAAAACTGCATGAAAATCGATGCAGTGGTTTTTGAGTTTATCACGAACAGATAGACAGATAGACAGACGGACGTGGCGGAGGACTTTGTTTTATAATATGTAGTGATGCTAGTATGATGCCAGTGCAGAATTTGTTTAAATTATGTTTAGACGATACGACGCAAAACAACATACGAGATTGAAAATAATAAAATACGTGTCGGCAATACTCTGACCTTATACATTTAATCAAAGATGACTTGTTGGCATAACGACAGAATGATTCGCTTAGAGACAGAATACACGTATATAAAATACAGAATATACATAGAGATCCGCAACATAAGGTTCCTTTGTTCGCATTTGGACAGATTCGCTAAAGCGAACAGTGGCGGACTGTATCAAAAATTACAAATTACATACATTTTTTAAACCACTTTTTTAAAGTTATTAATGACCATCCAAAACTGACCAAACCTAATAACAGGTCGCTAAAACAGGGTACGCAACGACGTCATTATTATTTAATAGCCTAGTATCCACCATCAATAAATTGCAAATCTATTTAGTCCATCCGTATTTTTGATTTTTGTAAATTAATAAAAAATTAAAAAGACAAAATGCCTCAAAATTGAAAAGTAAAAATACGGGTCAAATATTTTTTGATCATCTAACTGACGGACTACTTCCACTAAACTGCACAGGGTAACCATCCTGGGGTGTTTTGTCAGAATTTTATCAGATTAGTCTTGTCCATCTGTCTGCTATCGATTTGTCTCCAAAACTATTGTCACCACATTGTTGAGGTGTCTTCTATGAACCGATACACAAATATGATGAGGAAAAACGAATAAAATAATGGAGCGCTCCTCTATAATTATGATATGTGGAACTGAAGGTTTGTTTTCTTTCCTCGTATATTTTAACTGTGTGTCTGAAAGCACTTTTGAAATAAAATTGATGTTCCTAAAATACTTTTTTTCTTAAAGTCACGGGTGCCCCCTCTTTAATTTCTATAGGTACTTTTTTGTGCAACTGCAGCAGTAATTTTGTTTTTCGTAGATACTTGGTTAAAGTACGAAAAACTAATTTACGTTTTGGTGATGTATTTAAAATTAAATAGACATAATATATGAATGAGCGTTACCATATTTTTTTAGTGTCAATAAAATATGATATTTATAATTAATATATTATATCGTCAATATTATTATGATCGATAAGTGCAACAAAACCCTTTGTGTTCGACTCGCACTTGGCTGGATATATTTTGCCACCGACCTCCGATATTATTAAATTATTTTCCACTTTTTTATTTCTACACTGGTAACGTCAGATCAGGTGCACCAATATGTAGGTATTAATTTAACTATTAATAAACTGGTTTTCTCAGGAATAGATTGAAACCTAGAGATCTGTCTGCTTACTTTGTAGGTAGAGATAGGTAAAGGTTACATTAGGCTATGTTTGTGACAGTGTACAATTATTACAAAATAAAGTCGGTTAATAATGTAAAATACAATAGGAGTCCAAAAGTCTTATTTGTATACAGGCTGTAAAGAACCTCATCACAAAACCCTCAACCAAACATTCTGTACAACAAACTAAGTAACTTAACTTTATGCAAAAACTAGCTGTGCCCGCGCGGTTTCACTCGCGTGTTTCATACGTTGGTGTTTATTAAATGAGATTTAGTGTGAAAGTTATTGTTCCAAGAAAACAGCAATAAAAATACCATCCTGAAACACCTCGAACTCAAATGGGAATAGTTCTCCCGCTGCCATGACTTCACAGGTGGTTCCGTAGGTGCCATGGCAAGACATTTCAGTAACATATTTACGCATCGAACAATAAACAGCTCCTGACCGCTCCTGGGTGAAAGGTTGTAACCTTTCCCAGTTGTTAGACACCTGGCGCACAACGCTGGCTCAAACACGTGGCCCAGACAGGCGCATTATTTTGTGTAATTTATTTCATCACCACTGCTCTCAAAACGGTGAAGGAAAACATCGTGAGGAAACCGGCATGTCCTAGAACCAAAAATTCGAAGACACTGGGCCCGCGTGGTGGATTTGCCCATATGCAAAATACGCGCTTTGACATTTAAATTGGCCAACGGAATTAAAACATCAAAATGACCTTCATTGAAGTTTCTTGAGAATCGGATTATTTTTACTCTCTGTTTGTCCCTTGAAACACCTGGAACTCAAATGGCAATAATTCTCCCCGCTGCCATGAGTGATGCACCAAATAGGATAGAGATGAAAATAAGCATGCGCCATCGCCAGGAATTATTTACTATTTGGCTAAGAATTTGCACTGCATTAGAAGTGATAATGATTATCCATTTTAATTAAACAATGCTCACGACCAGAAAGTAACGTAAAAAATATTATTTGGAGCGTAATTTTCTTTACTTATAGCTATTCTTTTGCAACACCAGCCTAAACCAAAGATAAATCACTAAAATTAAAATACGAACGTAGGTATTCAAGGACACCTTTTCTAGTAAGAACAACTAATAGTAAAAGACCTATTACAGTAATACCAAAGTGTGAAACACACAGTATGTAATTCGCGAAGAAATAGACATAACAAAATTCCAAGCAGGCCATAGGTAAGAACACAATAAAATGATTATCCTCTAATTTAAAATTACTAAGTGAAACAAACCAAACAACGATGCCGATGATGTCAAATATGTCAAAGCAAATTAGTAGTAACAGCAAAATATCGCAGAATGGAAATGAGATTGAGCTTGTATCGCTTGTGTTCGTTTTTTGAAACGTTTCTTTTTACCTTTCAGCAGACGCCTGCATACTGAAAAATACTGGCCAGTGGCCACCTAGAAATTGCCATAAAAACTTTGAAACGATAGAGAACCTCATTTCAATACCTTTCACCAGGCGCCTGCATATCACTGAAACATACTGGCCACCTAGAAATTCCGCTTAAAAACTGAAGATAAACCTCAAGGAACTTCCAAATTCTTATTTCAATGTAAAATATGCATTAACGCGTTGTCGTAAAATTCAATTTGGATCCATATCGGTTTGCGAATTCTAATTTCAATGTAAAGTATGCAATAACGCGTTGACGTAAGATTCAATTTGGATGTTTAACTTTTTTCATACAAACATTAAAAACCCTTTTTTGTACCCTTAAGGGCCGAATTTCGTAAAACCTTTTCTTAGTGAGCACCTAGAAGCCAAAAGGAACATTCAGGCTTTACATTCATATCTCTAACTTTAAAAACATAGGACTTTCATACAAACTTTGACACCCCTTTTCAACCCCTTGGGGTGCGAATTTTAAAAAATCCTTTCTTAGTACGCGCCTGCACCCCCTAGAGAGTGCTTGTGCCAAATTTGAGTCCTTACGGCCCAGTAGTTTCCGAGATTTCGTGATGAGTGGTCAGTGAGTGGACTTCTCCTTTATATATATAGAAAAACCCTTTTTTGTACCCTTAAGGGCCGAATTTCGTAAAACCTTTTCTTAGTGAGCACCTAGAAGCCAAAAGGAACATTCAGGCTTTACATTCATATCTCTAACTTTAAAAACATAGGACTTTCATACAAACTTTGACACCCCTTTTCAACCCCTTGGGGTGCGAATTTTAAAAAATCCTTTCTTAGTACGCGCCTGCACCCCCTAGAGAGTGCTTGTGCCAAATTTGAGTCCTTACGGCCCAGTAGTTTCCGAGATTTCGTGATGAGTGGTCAGTGAGTGGACTTCTCCTTTATATATATAGATTTTTGCAAGGTAACGACTTTTTTTAGGGGTAAAAATTATGTTTTGTGGTAGAACTCAATGTAACGCACTCAAAACATAGTGCTGATGGAAATAAAAATCTAACAATGAAAACTTGTGTTTAAAAAAAAAAAGTTCGAACTTTGATCCCCAAATATCTATTTAGACCTCGATATCTATATTATGACCTAAGCGTTCGCTATTTGCACACCTTTAAACTTGGACTTATAATCTTTAAATCTGTCGAAGCGAAAACACAATTGGATAAAAAAATCTCCAAACGAAAAAAAACTAAAACATTTCGTTTTACACTTATTTTGAGTTGAATTTGAACATTAACTTTGTAATGTCAGTTATCCACGGTGTTGGTTGCGTTTTGTACACCTTGGTTTTATATTAGGTGCATGGGCATCAAAAAGTTGAATTAGGTGTGAGTTATAGGAATGCACCATATCATTAACATCCTGTAGCTCGCAGATCGAGTCCACGGGATGGCCTTGAGATCTCTCTAGGGGCATGAATGTCACCTTTTTACTTAAAGTATAACTCTTTTCTAAATATAATTTCACATGAAACAAACGAGTGATGACCTAGCTCCGCTCTATGGTTCACAGCAACGTCCCGATAACGCGCGTTCGTACAATTATCACATCGAGCAGGGTAGCGCTTTCTCATACAAAGTGCGTAGGCGTAAGTACTATTTGTTCCATCCATACTAATATTATGCTAAAGTAACTCTGTCTGTCTGCTACCTTTTCACGACTAAACAGCTGATCGGATCGTAATGAAAATTGGTAAGGAGATATATTTCAACCTGGGGAAGGACATAGGCTATAATGATGTGACTCAGGTTGGCTGGACAAATCTTCAAAATAGCTCGCATTTTACTAGGTCGGGCACTTTATGTGACGGCTAAACACCCTTATTTCGGAATATGTGACGCTACAGAATCTTAGATAATCGATCGAATACGGGTCCAGCCATCTTGTAAAACCACTTCTCGCTGGTCTCTCAATCTCGGTAACAGAAGTGATTTTGACGACTTTTTGCATATCAACGGGCGTCACATATAAGTTTGTGACAGGCATCGAGCTAAAAGTTTTGTGATACGTACAGTGGTTTAGTAGAGAAATGCAAAAGTCTGTGCCAGCCATCTTGAATTTACGTATAAAACTTTTGGCTGGCACTTCCGAATATCAATAACGGTAGCGTTTTCGAATATGGTTCCTTTACTAAAACTTGGTGACGCAATGTGTTGTCACGTAGTCCTCTCTAAATGAAGCCCTAGAGGGCCACGTGGCAAAGAAAATAAATAAAACAAATTTTTCGTGTATCTTTGTGTATCAAAAGAAAAAAAAAACTAAATTTACACATACACGAATATCAAAAAAAAATAAAAACAAATATCTAAAAACTAACTCAGCGACAGGGGTCGCTTAAACAAACAGGACTTAGAAAAATTTTCGTTTTTATTTAATTTTTTTTTTTTCCAAATTTTAAAAATTTTATTGCAGTTTCAGGTTGACCTTGACCATAGAAACTATTTAGCCTCTGAGAAGCATGGTCCTACGACGCACCGTCTCCGAGTTAGGAGCTTTTTATATGTTTCTAGTTTTTTGAAAAACCCTCTATATTTCCAAAATGGTAGCTCGGATGAAAAACTTATCGGGATACAATTTGTTGCTCTAGTCGTAAACCATGAGAAGATGTAAAAAAACCCGCAGAAAATCGTACTTTTTTTTTGCACTCGTTTTTTGTCCCTGCCCCTAAGAATACTCAAGGTGAAGTCCGTCCGACACTTAGAAAATTTTCGTTTGCTTTTTTTTTTTTCGATTTTCTGCGGGTTTCTTTACATTTTCTCATGGCTTACGACTAGAGCAACAAATTGTATCCCGGATATTTTGGAAATATAGAGGGTTTCTCAAAAAACTATAAAAAAATAAAAAGCTCCTAACTTGGAGACGTTGCGTCGTAGGACCATGCTTCTCAGAGGCTAAATAGTTTTTATGGTCAAGGTCAACCTGAAACTGCAATCAAATTGTTGAAATTTGGAACATAAAAAAAAACGAAAAATTTTTCAGTCCCTAAAATTTTGTCCCAAAAAAAATTTTAAACCAAAAATTTTTTTTTGGTTTTCTTTGCAGCTCATAGTGCCCCTAAGCGTATACTCCAACTCCTAAAAATCCGCCCCTAAGACGACCCACTGACCAAAATGGGTTCTTAGGTGTGTGTGGGCGGATTTCCTAATTACAATACAGTTAAAGAAAGCATGTAGCTTTCACAAGTCCCTACAGATGATGCCACGGGTTATTACTTCATAATAGGAATAAATGCACCGACCTCGCTGCGTCCCTTACGTTCCAGCTTAAAACCCGCTGGCCTGACGGAGTGCTCCTCTCAGGCAATGAGCCAGCAACCTGGACAGCGCCACCGAGGTGATCCGTGGCAGATTTATAAATTCCTCAAAATTTCCCAAATGTCTCAAATTTCTTATTTCTCAAATTGGACAAATTTCTTAGATTTCCCGTTCAGATCATCGAGATTTTCCAGAATCTGGATTATGATCAGATGTCTGACCCCGCCAACCCAGTTACTATCTTGTAACCATTAAATCAGGCCTACGGTCCACCTGGATTCCTCATGGAAACTCCTAGGCTCAAGAATTCTATTGTAACCTGGAAACAAAATCAACACTGAGCCAACGAACGAGAACTCCCTAATCCGGGATTTCCACTAGTAATCTTAGAAAGAAACTCACCTTACAATAAAACCAAAACTATTTAGGAAATTCGACTAGCGTCGTCAATTGAAAAATAAAATAAAAAATGGCGAAACAGATCTCTCTCAAAATTACACGTCAACCTGTCAAGAGCTTGGGGTTACCCGCCTCGCTTACAAAATCCGCCCTTACTCCCGGAATATAGGAATTCTTCCAAATCTTAATTTCTAAAACGAAAACAATACCACGGGTAAAATTTAGTTAAGTGACCGCTTCAGAAAGGGGGGAGGGGGGGTCCCCCCGACCCCCTGGTACCACTCCCATGAAAAGAAAATGCACCATTCCTGAGAAAAATCGATTAATGTAACCTAACCTCAAAACACTTAAAAGTCGCTTAAATGGCGTATTAGGGTTAAAATATATATCCTATACCAGTCACTGTGGCACAGTCGAGGGTGGGGCGTCATTTGGAACAGATTTGTCTGTCAATCGTCTATTTTAACGTTCCGTTTTCGCTATAGAACTAATTTGAGGTTAGAAAAATTTTACACTAATTTCACGGAAAATATGCATTATCTTGTATAAGAGTGGTCTAGTCATAACAGGGGGACCCATTCCCTACCAGCATTAACCCTTTTTAGCCCTCTCCGCGGCGGTCACGAAACTAAAGCCAACTCATATTAACCACTAAACGACGTTTGAAATCACAACAAGTATTTCCTCAACTTTTGCACATTTGCAATGTTAGAGAACCCAATCTTCGCCTGGCAACACTGTAACTCGACCCGATGCCTGTGATTGGACAAGCATTAATTGTCAATGGCGGATGTCTTGGCGCGTTCCAGTTAATTCTCGTTTCCCAAAGAACTACAGGGATCTATGACAGTCTTGTTGTGGATTTCAATTCAGGTCCAGTTTCAACACCCCGGTGTAAAATCATTTCCTGGTTTGAACACGTAATTTAATTGCTAACATTGTGAAATTTCAACCAATAGGGTGAAAGGGGCGGACCCCCCGGGCCGACCTCTGAACTGAGTTGTCATTGCGCTAAGGCGCGAAAATTCAAATTGTGGTCTATTCAAAATCACCACGTTACAGTGTGACAGTAATAACGTTTGATTTATGGCGTCACATGCAAGGGTTTACGAGAAATCAATAAAAACCTAATGTCCAGCCAACCTGAGTTCAAGCTGGCTGGACACCCGTATCTCCGCTGCCTGATGATCTACGACCTTCAAAATGTGTTCAAAATGTTGTGACGGGGACGATAATGGTAACCTGAATTTGTGACTGAGAAACTTTGCGTAGTTTCAAAGATATTGATCATTTAAATTTTCCCATACAAACATCCATTAATATTGTGAGGTGACCATATTTTTTACATAAATAAAGGATTTCGTTTTAATATACTAATCGGCCGGTAGCAGCCACGCCTTTGTATTTGATTTATCCGTGGGAATAAAAGGTTTTCCTGCAATAAAAAGCGTAAGTATGTGTTAATTCAAAATAATAATTGACTACCAGCGCTGCAAAAAAGAGCCCACTTGTATTTCGCGTTTAATTCATTATCTTAGGTAACTGAAAATGAGAACTAAGCTCGACAGTCTGCAGTGTATGTACTTTTCGAAGTGTTATCACTAATCAGAGTAAGACAACTTTTAATTAATCTGCGGTAAGACAACAAATTAATAAGAGAAGATTCGACCAGTTGTCCTAGTAGTACCAACTTTAAGCAATAGATGGCGACACCAACATCAGCTATCATGGAAGTATTACATTCCGTTTACAGATATTTTGTACATTTTTTACGCAACTTATTGATTCAAAATCACCTAGCTAACTAGGTAGTACGTATTAAAACCAAAAATGAAGACTGATGCTGTGATTGATTTTGTGTAATAATTGTCTTTTATAAATAGGTATTGAAGAATATTTTAGTATATTCAGCTATATTACAAACTAGCTGTTGCCCGCGACTTCGTCCACGTAAACCACCCTTGTCATCTAGAGGTATAAAAGTAGCCTTCAACTTGTTCTCTGACCTACCAAAAATACACAAAAAAAAATCGGTGAAGTCGTTTCGGAGGACTTCGATAACAAACAATGTGACACGATATTTTTATGTATTAGATAGCTTTGTCTGCGGCTTTGCTCGCGTTGAATTTGGAGTAATTTTAATTCAAAAAAACCGGCCAAGAGCGTGTCGGGCCACGCTCAGTGTAGGGTTCCGTAGTTTCCCGTCTGTCACAATAAGTGTTCAATCCAATCCGATTTTAATAATTATTTTTTTGTTTGAAAAAAGATACGTTCAGGATAATAAAATATGTTAACGAAGTTAAAAAAAAATGCCTTCATATACGATTATACTACGAACTTAGTCCAGAGATTATTTTGTACAACTTTTTGTCTTTTTTGTACAAAAACTTGTTTCCATCCAAGTTCAAAATAATTTTCCTAGAAAGTCCTTATAAAGTTCTACTTTTCAGATTTTTTTCATATTTAGAAAATATACTTATGGTTCAAAAGTTAGAGGGGGGGACACACATTGTTTTTTACTTTTGGAGCGATTATTTCCGAAATTATTGACATTATCAAAAAATGACTTCAGTAAACCCCTATTCATTTTTAAATACCTTTCCAACAATATATCACACGTTAGGGTTGGAATAAAAAAAAATCACTTCCCACTTTACATATAGGGGGGCTACCCTAATAAAACATTTCTTTTCAATTTTTATTATACCACTTTGTCGGCGTGATTGATATACAAATTGGTACCAAATTTCAGCTTTCTAGTGCTAACGGTCACAGAGATTAAGCGAGGACGGATGGACAGACAGACATGGCGAAACTATAAGGGTTCCTAGTTGACTACGGAACCCTAATGAGGGAATTTCATTGCGCAAAACAAAGAGTAAGTAAAATTCAAGATCGAGCAGTATTTTTAACCGACTTCCAAAAAGGAGGAGGTTCTCTATTCGACTGTATGTATTTTTTTTTTTTTTTTTTTTTTTTTATGTATGTTACCCGATTACTCGAAGACGCCTAAACCGATTTGAAAAATTCTTTTTTTGTTTGAAAGGGTATACTTCCAAGTTGGTCCCATAGTCGCCAAGTCGGGATCTGATGATGGAATCTTGGCGAAATCGAGGGAACTCTTCAAATTTTATAGGATAACGTACAGCAATTTTTATATTTTCTACAACAAGTGAAGCATTTGCGTTTGATAAGAACCATTCTACCATCAGATCTGATGATGAAGCCAAGAGTCACGGAACTCCATAATGAGACAATGTATCCTAGTCGTGTTTGGGCTTGTCGTAATTGTAACGGTATGCACTTTCCATGTGAACCACTAAAAAGTGAAAAATAAAAACTTTTTTGCAAAAAGTAAAACCGACTTCAAAAAGAAAAAGTGAAAAATAACTTTAGCTTCTGAAGTCGGTGACAAAAAAATTAAATCAATCATACAAACGTCACCGACTTCAGAAGCTAAAGTTATTTTTCACTTTTTCTTTTTGAAGTCGGTTTTAAAGATATACATATCTGGGTTGCTCATAAATTAGTTGGTTTCAAAGCAGAACAGAGGAAATTTGCAGAAGTATTGTGTAAGTAACCATATATTTTTTTGAAAGCTGTAAGTTTTTAAACATAGTTAAATACATACTTTTCATTTTATGAAGTTTATTTATCTACATTTTGTAAAAATCTTCAATGCATTGACGTTGAACGAAGTTGCCATTATGGTTGCTGGCTAGAATTTAGTCTTGCGATAATTTGATTCAGCGTGTCAGAGAAATTCATAGTGCGTATGATAGGTACATTACTACCTGCTGATATTTTACCAAGGAGAGGATGAATATCATTTTATGATCTAAACGATAATAGCGATCGTCACGACATTACAGCACGAGTATTCAAGCAGAAACTCAATGCACTCAAGATCTTCATTGTAATGTATGTTTTCGTTGGCATGTGATGTTGTATGTACTCTGTAGATAACAGCAGAACGATAACTTTGACAGTTAAGAATCTGGTGGTGGTCGTCTACAACAGCTGGATTGTTCTGTATTGTTTTTTTTTTTTGTTTCCAAAGAAAGCAGCGGCGCATAAAAACACAAAACACACTCAAACACATAAAACACACACACAACAAACAAACGCACACTTCTTTTAATTTTACGCAAACATTTGTTTTTTCGTTGTGAGAAATCTTTACCCTTCATAAGGGTCCAGCGTGATAACATTATAGATGTGACTCAGGTTGGCTGGACAAATCTGCAAAATAGCTCGCATTTTACTAGGTCAATAGGGCACTTTATGTGACGGCTAAACACCCTTATTTCAGAATTTGTGACGCTACAGAATCTTAGATAATCGATCGAATACGGGTCCAGCCATCTTGAAAAACCACTTTTCGCTGGTCTCTCAAAATCGGTAACGGAAGTGATTTTGATGACTTTTTGCAAATCAACGGGCGTCACATAAGTTTGTGACAGGCATCGAGCTAAAAGTTTTGTGATACGTACAGTGGTTTAGTAGAGAAATGCAAAAGTCTGTGCCAGCCATCTTGAATTTACGTATAAAACTTTTGGCTGGTACTTCCTAATCTCAATAACGGTAGCGTTTTCGAATATGGTTCCTTTACTAAAACTTGGTGACGCAATGTGTGACAGTAATAACGTTTGATTTATGGCGTCACATGCAAGGTTTTACGAGAAATCAATAAAAACCTAATGTCCAGCCAACCTGAGTTCAAGCTGGCTGGACACCCGTATCTCCGCTGCCTGATGATCTACGACCTTCAAAATGTGTTCAAAATGTTGTGACGGGGACGATATCTACTCTTTTTAGTAGGTAGGTATTGGTGTTTTTCATGGTAAGTACATAGGTAGTTTTTTCATTTTAATACCTTAGAGTCTAAGGTACTTATTAAAATAAAAAAATAATGTTTGCTGTAAATAAAATCACATTTATTTGTACATATCCGCTCAACGGCTCATATGATCATATTGTGGCCTGATCGTGTTTAGGGTTCCGGAGCCAAATGGCTAAATCAGAACCTGTATAGACTCACCCCGTCCATCAGTACATACATGTGTGCCCGTATATCACAGCCATTAGACTCCGAGACTGTTGACAACACACAGTTAAAATTTAGAAAGTAGCTGTTCTCTATAATCCACTACACGAGAGTGATGTGAAATTATGAAAAAAAAAAAAATAGGGAAGGTTCACACATAAAAGTGAGAATAAAAAAAAACCAATGGATATAATTGAGTGCGGTGCCTATCGTCAGCTCTTGAAAATCTAATCAAATGAATGAAGTAAAGGTTTTTAAAACACTTTTATTCTTCGAGTCAATGGTTTTTGGTCATTTGCTTCGAAAGCCGTCAAAATTGTGACCCTCCTCTAAATTCTACAGCAAAAGAGGAAAAATTCTGCATATAAAAATGGTATTTGAAACGTAAAAAGACCTGACAACGAAAATGATATTTTATTTGCGGGATTTTTCCGTTCATTTGTTTTTCATGTTCATGCCTACTATGAAAAACAAAGGAGATTGCCCATGAACAATACTCTTGTTCAATGACTTGTGTCTCAAAACCTTGAACGGCATGGAATATCTAAACAAAAATATTTTTAAATAAGATTTAATGAATATTAATTAATAATGGCATATTTTTTTTAACAATAATTTTAGGTTTTCGACTATAAATAATATTAATAATAATAATCATTTTATTATCAGGCAACTATGGCCCACCGATAAAATACACAAAATAACATAACGACAATAACAATAAACTAATACATATTTTAAACCTTATAAAACTATTACTATACACGCAACGTTGTCGGCGTCGTCGTGTTTCGCTGCGTGGTGTCGCGTAACCGTCCTCGGTAACGTCGATACACGACCCCCATCGGCCAAAAGTCCTCTATCATGCAGGTTTTTAGATGGTCGGTTGGAACTCGTACCACAAATGACTTGAAGTTGATGTTGTGGCGCCATTTTGTACTATCGCCTTTCAATGTGTCAATACTAGGGATGTCCATGTTTTTTATTGTGGGTAATGTGCCTATTTACCTACATCATCATCATCATCATCTCAGCCGAAAGACGCCCACTGCTGGACATCGGCCTCCCCCAAGTGTCGCCACATTGACCGGTCCCTTGCGACTCGCATCCACCGGATTCCCGCAACCTTCACCAGGTAATCGGTCCACCTAGTGGGAGGTCTTCCAACGTATTGTCTTCCGGTTCGCGGTCGCCACTCCAGAACTTTTCGGCGCCAACGGCCATCCGTTCTGCGAGCAATGTGCCCTGCCCACTGCCACTTAAGTTTAGCAATTCTTCGGGCTACGTCGGTGACCTTGATTTTCTTGCGGATGTCTTCTTTTCTGATTCGATCACGCAAGGAAACTCCGAGCATAGCCCTCTCCATTGCCCTTTGGGTGACTTTAAGCCTTTTGATAAGGCCCATTGTGAGCGACCACGTTTCAGTCCCGTATGTAATCACTGGCAACACACACTGGTAGACTAGATATAGACTTTCGTCTTGAGACACTGCGGTCTCCGATCTTGATAGGAATGGGTGTGACATGGGCATTCAACATGACCTTCGTCTTGTCCATGTTCATTTTTAGACTAACTCTTTCGGAAGCTCTACTGAGGTCATCGAGCATTGTACTGAGGTCCTCCATGGTCTCAGCCATGAGCACAATATCGTCGGCAAACCGAAGGTGAGTGATGGACTCGCCATTATAGCCGGACGAGTACTTGCACTCATCGCATACAGACGTGCACATCAATGCAGTATTCAATTAAATAAATTAACGCTTGCATTAAATTTTGACCCAGTTTCAGTGTATTAGCTTGATATAATAAAACAACATAGTGAGCGGTTTTAACGCAGAATAATGGACTGACTGGATTATAAAATAGTTGTAATATAATCTGAAAAATGGCCAGCAGCCCCTTCAATCGAAGTGGGATGACGCCACGCAGCCCTCCGTCGACACCAACACCAAGACCACCTCAACAACCAAAGCAGCACCAAGAGGAAGCCGTTGAACCAGTCAGTACTGCAGAAATTCAGAACTGGCTGGGGACCATTGAGGACCACCTGAATGAGGTATTTTGCATTGCTTCTGAAGGAAAACTCAATTCTGAACAGAAGCAAAGAATTGGAAATCTCTGCCGAAAAGTTAGCCATGGTGTTTCTCAATTAGCTGTCCAATACCAGTCGCTGAAATCAAGAGCCCTACAAACCCATACCGCCTTAAAAACTATGACCGAAGCTCGAGACCTAGCGGACTGTCTAGCAGAGATGAACCGCACGATTCAGGAGTCCTGTACGAGGCAGGGAGCAGCATCTACATCTTTTGCCGATATGGTTAAGAAGGGATCTAGCAGTTTTATTCGCCCTAATAATCTTAGCTCTGTAGCGATTTTCCCATGCGACAATACCAAGACCAGTGACGAAACCAAGAACATGGTACAAAAAATCGTATGCCCTGGAGAAATGAAGCTGAAAGTACGAGGCGTACGTAAAATAGGAAAAGGAGGACTTATTATCAGCACTGAGACTAAGGATGACCTAGATAAACTGAAGCAAACAGTTCAAATCGCTTCGTCAGGCCTTACCGTCGACGAACCCCGGAAGCGCAAACCTCGCATTATTGTACTAGGAGTTCCCGCATCAATGGCCGAAAATGAGGTTTATAAATGTATTTACGACCAGAACATAACGGACAAACTGCCTATGACCCTAGAAACATTTATGACATCAATTAAACTAAGCCACAAATCTGGTAGGAAAGACGCTGAGACCTGTAATTATATTATAGAAGTTTCAGCCATCATTCGTAAGGCCCTCATCACGCAGGACAGATTATTTATAAATTGGACGTCCTGCCCGGTACGAGACTTTACTCTAGTAACGAGATGTTACAAGTGCCAGCAGTACGGTCATGCATCAAAGACATGCAAGGTCACTGTCTCGACTTGTGGCCATTGCGGTGAAGAAGGACACTCTAGTCAAGACTGCGCAAAAAAAGCCGATGTTCCAAAATGTGCTACATGCATGCGCTTTAAAAAACAGGCCAACCATAAGACGGGAGATGCAGCATGTCCAGCTAAACTTGCAGCCGAATACAGGTATATCAACTCGATTGATTATGAAGGCGCCTAAGAGCGCCACATATTTGTTTAAATCTTAGACGTAATTTATTGTTTGTTATTTTTAAGTAGAATGGATATTAATTTAATTACCGAAATAGATAACTCACTTGTAACCGACTCAAAGTCATGTGAGGTTGAGGACTGCAATCAATATCTTTCCCAGTATCAAAAGTCACTAACCATACTAACCCAAAACATACGAAGTATTTATAAGAACATATATAGCTTTAACATTTTTCTTCATAGACTTAACTTTAATTGTGATATTATGGTTCTAATAGAATGTTGGCTATCGAAGCACCACGATAACCTCCCGGTAATACCAGGATACAACTTATTGTACACTAAAATCAACCACACTCAAAATGATGGTGTCGTTGTATTTGCTAAGGAATCATTAAAGGTCAAAGTCGAAGAACCTGATCTACAAAATTGTATGAGTAACTGCCTTATCATCAAAATTGGTACAACCACAGCGATAATTGCTTTGTATAGATCCCCTTCCGCAAGAAACCTAACCTCTTTCCACAGTTCCCTAAACCAGATCTTTCAATCACTTAGCCCATTTAATAATGTAATACTAACAGGTGACATTAATATTAACATTAGCTCTGAAAACTGCGACGCAGGGACACAAGATTACCTAAACATCTGCTCATACCATGGTTTACTGCCTGCTCACACATTGCCTACTCATCAGAGCGGCTCTTGCCTCGACCACATGATGATCAAAACCACTTATTCATTTATTACGCTTGTTACTAACTCAACAATAACCGACCACCATTCTGTCTTACTAGCCGTAAATTCAACGCTGCCTAAGCAAAATCGCCCCCAAACAAAATCCAAATTAAACATTAAAAAACTCGAATATGATTTACGCAACATTGATTATAGCCTAGTTTACAATACTGCTGACGCTAATTCGGCTTTATCGTACTTAATAAAACATGTCCAGCAAGCAATATTGCGTAATACGTCAGTTGTGTCTATAAATAAACGTCTTCATAATATTAAACCTTGGATTACTCCTGGACTAATTCGGTGCATAAGGCACAGAGATAAACTTCATCAGAGTACTAAGAAATTCCCTGATAATTTAATAATTCTAAACACCTATAAAAGATACAGGAATTTCTGTAACAATCTCTTAAAAAAGCTTAAAAATAATTACGATAAAAATGAATTAAATAAAGCAGGCAACAATACCAAGCAAATCTGGAAGCATATTAAAAACGTTACACACATGACTAAACAACGTGAATCAAATTCGAGGTTGCTGCATACTAATCCTTCACCACTCTTATCAGCTAACAAAGTAAATAACTTTTTTGTTAATGTCGGGAAAACTTTGGCCGAACAGATTCCGAAACATTGCGCTCATCATTCTTTCCAAAAACTGAACAACAGCTGCAACCTGAAGTCATTTGCAATGCTGGATACTGACGAAAGTGAAATATCCCGAATAATTTCTGGTCTTAAAGATGACTGTGCAGTTGGATGGGATAATATAAGCAACAGGATCCTTAAACGCTTTAAGCATGTATTGACACCTCCCCTAACGCATATTTTTCGAATCTGTCTTTCCAAAGGAATTTTCCCTAACTGTCTAAAAAAGGCTGTTGTTATCCCTATATATAAATCTGGAGACCGGGACTTGGTTAATAACTATAGGCCAATATCATTACTCCCTTCAATCTCAAAAATACTAGAGAAAATTATAAACAGCAGACTAGTTAGCTTCCTGGAAAAAAACAACATCTTGTCACCGGCGCAATTTGGTTTTAGAGCCAAATTATCCACAGCCGATGCGGTGCATCACCTTACCAATTATGTCTCAGAAGAGCTGGGCAAAGGCAACCAGGTCATGGGAGTCTTCCTTGATTTAGCGAAAGCTTTTGACACTGTCTCTGTTTCTGTGCTTCTGAGGAAATTAGAGGCCATAGGGATAAGGGGCACGCCTCTGACATTACTTGCTGACTATTTAAACAATCGATACCAGTGTGTTAGGATCGACAATTTTACGAGCGATGAGCAGAAAAATACTGGATTTGGTGTTCCCCAGGGGAGTATATTGGGCCCTACCCTTTTCCTGGTTTATATTAACGATCTGTGTGACCTAAATATCAAGCACGGCAAAATCATATCATATGCTGACGACACGGCGCTAATATTTTCTGCTGAAAACAGTACCGAACTGTTTGAAAACGCTCAACTTGGCTTTAATACTGTGACTAATTGGCTTCAAAGCAATTTACTAACACTAAATGCTGACAAGACAAAATACATCCACTTCTCCATGCGCAAGCCTCACACAGCTAACTTCCATGTATATGCCCATCAATGTGATAATCGGTCAGTCAACATGTGCAATTGTCCTTCTATCCTCAAAACCAGTAATATTAAATACTTAGGGGTTATAATAGACGACACACTCTCTTTTAGGTATCATATTGAAAGTCTGGTTAAAAGAGTGCGCAAATTAATATTTGTATTTAAAAAAATACGAACTTTTGCAGATCCTAAATTAATCACACAAGTTTATTTCGCGCTCTGTCAATCTATAATTAATTACTGTATTATTTCATGGGGAGGCGCATCAAAAACTATCCTGCTCCCCCTCGAAAGAGCTCAAAGAGCAATTTTAAAGGTAGCGAATTTCCATCCCTTTTACTTTCCCACAGATCAGCTGTATAAATCCTGCAACGTGCTGACTGTGCGCCAGCTATTCATTATGCACTTAGTATTAAAACAGCACACCATGCTCACGTACAATGCTGACAATACTAACAAGAGACGGAATGATATGGTATGCATTTCTAAAGCAACCTCCAAACATGTTTTCGTGGAAAGATTCTTTACATTTTTAGGCCCATTTCTGTACAATAGATTAAATAGAAAACTAAGTATTTATAAGTTGAACTATTTTAGCTGTAAAAAGACTATTATTACTTTTTTACAACCCATAACCTATGCACAGACAGAAGATTTACTTGTTGTCTGCAAGTAAACAGCTGACATGTTTGTTTGTTTTGTTTTCTATGTAAGTCGTAATTTTAGTAATTTACTTTTATATTTCCTTTAATGTTAATTTATTTATTTTAAGTAGGTATTTATGCACTTTCTAGCCTGAAACACAGGTTCCACCTAGTTCAGGCAATAAGCAACAGTGCCCTATTTTAATTGTTATGATACTTAATTGTAAATGTGCCCCTTTTGATAAATAAACGATTATTATTATTATTATTATATTGACGTTGATGTCAATATATATATTTCGATTTCCAAAAAGCCTTCGACACAGTTGACAACGATATACTGTTGACAAAACTAGAGGCCATAGGTTTCTCGTCCGGACTTCTCAGCTTCTTTGCCGACTACCTTCGAGATCGCAAGCAGTTTGTCAGACTGTCAAAATCTGGGAGTATTGTACACATCTGCGTACCCCCTCAGATCATACAGGCGTGATGTTTTTGTCATGATGTTGTATAAACCATAAACATCCAAGCGATTGCAGCAATCACTGCAGATTTGCCGTCTAATTTTGAAGAGTTCCATTAATATCTCCGAAGATCAGCATCAGATCTCACCCAATTGAAATGGGACCACAGAAAGCACCAGCTTTCAAATAAAAAAAGATTGATCAAAATCGGTTCACGCAGTCGAAAGTTCTGAAGAAATAAAAGGAATATAGGTACGAGTATAATTCCCCGTTTTTGCAACAATTTTCATTTATGCTCCGGTTCTAGCGGCTCCGGTTGTAGCATGATGTTATATAGCTTATAACCTTCCTCGAAAAATGACTATCCAACACAAAAAGATTTTTTTTATTTCAATCGGTAGTTCCTGAGATAAGCGCGTTCAAACAAACAAAATCTTCAGCTTTATAATATTAGTATAGATTAAACTTAAAATAAAGGTGTTATCTTTAATAATAATAATAAAATTTATTCAGTTCGCATAACAAGGTACAATATTAAAAACTAGTACAGAAGACAATGATCCTTAAGCGCTAAGTTTTTACAAATTCCCTGGACTCCACACTAGGATACCCTGTGTCGTGGGGTCCAGTCTCTTCCCAAGTAAAGGTAACATGTAAGCTTTCGCTGAACTAATGACAAAGTAAATAGAAAAATTTAGAGTTAACAAATTAAAAACTATTAAAGTTCAAAAAAACAAAAAAAAAGAAAAAAAAAATCTGCTGCAAATAAAAATACAGTTGTTTTTTTTATTTAGAAAATATTTCCTGTTTCCTTGCTTAGCTAGGTTTAGTTTCTTTTAATTTTTATATTTTTATTAATGTTTTATTTTTATTAAGCTTAAATACTGTTATTTTGGATGTGTTTTGTCTTGTGCGGGCTGATAAATGCTTTTTATTTATTGCTTTCATCACATGACAGATTTTATGGCGGCACACCGCGTGAAGAGACAGTAAAGGTAGCTGCGCGGCGTTGTGTGACAATCACCGTAAACATGGCTACCTTCATTGTACACATTTAAGCCCTTTGTGATAAACAAATATGATGTCCTTCTACTGGTTTTAAAGCAATATCAAATTCACACACTAGTTTGTTGATGTCCCCGGTTACATGGTATCGCCGTACAATATGCGCCAACGCCACTTTCATCACCATCATGCCGTATAATTTACCTGTAAAATTACAAAGTACATTTGTTATTTTCTACTATATATTTTTTTTCTGATTCTTCACTGTATACAACTTCACAGAGACGTCACTATTGCAAATACAGGATGATTTATGAGACGGAGCAGTAAGGACTGGTACGTTGTAATTACACTATTAATCTGCCGTTGGATTTTCTGGCAGCTTAACAATTTAAAAAAAAAATGGCCCTGTGTGAGTTTGGCAATAGGACCTGAATACACAAATACGATTTAAATTTATAATTTGAAACTACTACTAAATGAAAATGAAAATCAAAGCAATTCATTCAAGTAAGCCAGTTACAGGCACTTTTGAATTCGAAACAAAGATGAGAATTAAATGTAGTAACAGTCCCAGTCACAAGACATAAAAACTGTGAAAAAACTGTAGTTGCCCATTCCCTAGCGTAGATCTCTATGGAGAAGAACGGGCAAGAAACTTAATGGACCCTATTTTAAATCAAAAATACTTTTATAAAACCTTGGTTTCATCATTCATGTTGACATTATGTGGGAACAAGATGGTGTAGCAAGATGTGCACGTTAAAAGCGTGCATAATAAAAAAATAATAAATTCAAATAAGCCGTGGAAACCAAGAGCTGGACAGTCTCAACTGACAGGGCCCGTTTCGAACATGACGCATGTATCAGCACCATTCAACTCAACCATTTTGAAAAGAATTAAATGACCTGACTCTCGCGCCACCATCAGCGAGACATTTGAGTAAGCACGACATACTCTGAACCACCGGGGCACATTCAAGTCAAGAAAAGACGTATTTTTCCAGTGAATTATAGAATTTCTAGTGCATAGCACTCACACAATTAGGGACATGAGTTTATATAATAAAAAAGGTATTGAATTTAAACAATACAAAGATAGTTGTACAATCTTCAGTAGCTCCAACAAAACAATTTATTAGTGCTATCCATTTATGCGCCTGTATCCTTGTGTAGCAGGACCGGCATTAAAACAAGCATTTTATCAGCGATATAATCTTCCAATTTGTAATATGCTTGCTTATATAGTGTGCGTTTTCATGCATGTTTTAAATGTTGTTTCATTTAGTTCAAGAATGCTTTGTGGAATTTTATTACAGCATCTCAAACAGTATCCCATGAAAGATGAGTCTACTTTATAGCGAGTCTGAAGCCTGTCTGAACTAATTGGTCCCTATTTCTAGTACTAAAATTGTAGCTGTCACCTCTTTTACCAAAAAGATGTGTTTTTTTCGGTTGGTCCATTGATTATATCCGTTATTGCGGACAATAAATGGGTTTAGTGGACAGTATTGGTATGTTTACCTATGCAGTTTCGCTTGCCAACACCAAAGGCGGCATAGAGGCTCGGGTGATCTGGCAAAGTGGCAGAGTTCAGCCATCGCTCCGGTTTGAACTGCTCAGCATCTGGGCCCCACAAGGGGTGATGGAGGAGACCATACACCCCTATAGCGCCAGTAGTACCAGCTCGCAACGTGCAGTTCTCTGAGAACAGACAATTTAACGAGTTTCACGCTGAAGAAGGTATAAATACTAACGTGGCAAAAGATACATGGATTGTTACATCGTACACGAGAACATTCGAGAAAGCATGTCATTGCAGTGTGTTTGCGTTGTAACTTCGAGTGCTTCCCATTATTATTAGTTTGGGGTAAGTAGCTACACATTCCGAACATATTTATAAAAAAACATCAGGAATTGTCATTATAATTTCGATCGTACGCCGAGGGCATAAAGAACTTAATTCTTTCTTTTGTACAAGTTATTTATTTGTTTGCCTACAACTCTTTTTGTATTCTTTTGTTAATGTTTTTTTGTTGATGTTTTTTTATGATGCAGTTCCACACACTGCTAGAATATTCTTGAATGTTTTTTGTGTAACTGTAAAGGTGGACGCACACTCATACGCGCCGAAGGAATCGACCGCGCCGAAAGAATTTTCTCTCATACGCATGACGTCATCTATTCGTCCGATTCGACGCGGATAAGTGTGCGAGGTTTAGTAGGATTTCTTACAAGTAATTCTAAAATTCGATTCTATCGGCGCGGTCGATTCCTTCTGCGCAGATAGGTGTGCGTCCACCTTTAACAGTATAAAAGCGTGGCGCAGACACGCAGCAGGCAGTCTGATTTTGGCTACACAACGAAGCGAATCGAAGTGAACTAGAAGTGCGATATCTAAGCGAATAGTGAACAGTAGTGTATTTGTGATTAAGTTTCAATTGTTTTCTAATAATTAAAATTATTCTGTTGTTTAATCGGTAGTAATTAATTTATCCCATCCCCAGCTCGTAACAGTATTATACATACTCAGGTTGATATCTTTGTCAATTTTTCTTGCGATCATTGGAGCGGTTGGGTACATTCTGATCGACTCTTTAATCACCGCCTCTAAGTACACCAGCTTTGGTAGATCGTGTTTAGTTAAATCATCGTCTTTCTGTTTTAGTACATCTTGTAATCTGCAATGAAATTTAAAAGAAACCTCTTTCGTCGTTACCAGTTTAGCTAACCGAGGTGGAATGCGCGTGGAGGATTACGGTTTATTGCATCCCATAGAGATGAGGCCTGTGTCTCAGCTGTGGGAAAGCAATTAGATTGTATGACAATGTTTATCAGACAGTAACTAATAGTATTGTGAATATTACTCACTCGTTGAAAATTCTTTCTTGTATATCTCGGTCTGATCCTAACAGTAACAAAAGGAATGTCAAAGCCGACGAAGTTGTATCGTAAGCTGCGGACACAAATGTATCCAGGTGTTCTCTAATGTCACTGTCTGTGAAAACATCTTGTTCTTCAGCCAATTGCAGCATTTGATCCAACACTGGTTTGAATTTGCCTTAAAAGAAATTACATGTGTTCTGTATAGTTTTAGCGGTGTCGTGGTTTCTGTCTACTCGAAGAAGTGGTAGGTATAAGTTTTATGTTTTATTTTCCGGAAATTTGTTTTTTTTTTTTTTGATTGCTTACCGGGTGTCGAGTCATCGTACATGTTCGCATCATTGTTTGCCTTTAGCTCAGATTTTCTTCTTTGTATGACCTGAAAGAATGTAAGGAATTCAGCGTCAGAAATATTAAAGACGAGCTGACCCGCGCAACTTCATCTGCGTCATATTAAGAGAGACTCTCCATCCCCCTCAATGGAGAGTGCAGTACCTAAAATGTAAACATTGTATGATTTTACCAATTTGGCAATAGCTGGGAGACGTAAAAATTGGGCTCGTGAATCCTTCCCAAATGCTCTAATTTATGGCAAAATTCTAGCCATGTCACGCCAGGCCCAAGTTTTTATGGAGTTTGGTTTCTCCTTTCGCGAATGAACCACATCCATAAAAAACTTGATCCGCCTTTTCAGCCCCTTCTAGGTTAAAATAAAAAAAGTACAACCATTTACATTGTGTTAGTTAACTTTTACTTGTTTTATAAAAAATAAAATGCACTTTACCTATAAACAGTTATTAACAGTTCCATCTCCCTTTTCACCCACTTCAACACCGTTGCGTTAGCTTCTAACCATAAGCCTATACAGGGTGGATCTTTTGAATGCCACCTGGTGGGAAAGTACTCTTATGCTGGAGATAGAAAATTTTATTCAAAGGAAACATTCCTTTATTTTAAAAAAGAAACAATTCCGCATTGCCACACTCGGAAATTGAACTGACTTAAATTCGAAAAATAGCATTCTGGACTTTTTTGACATTAGTCGATAGAGTCAGTCACATGTATCAAATTTCTTTAACAAGCATGATAAATTAAATGAAAGGAAAACCATGAAATCTTAACGTATAAATTCAATGATATTTGACTGTGATTACTTATGTTAGTACCTAATTAACCATTATCTTCGACGTAATTTTTTTATAATGACGAAGAACTGTTTAAAGAAATAGTGTGGTTGTAATTTGCACAAACAAACACGTGCAAATTGCAATCTTCTTTCTTCAATATGTACTATTACTTAAAAAAAAAAAAGATGGACCTTTACAATTATTGTAAAGGTCCATCTTTTTTTTTTTTAAGTAATAGTACATTACTGCATCGGCCAGCAACAGAGGCATTGATAGTTGAACGTGTAAATGTGGGTCGAGGGGAAGCCGTACTTGCACACGAGTAATTCAGCAACTCGCATGTGTAAGTCCATCAATGCCTAGTTGCGGCAAAGGTTTTTATACTACTTTTCTCAAATAATGCTAGGAAAATAATACAATTACTTTTCAAAATCAATGATACACACAAACAACAATATTTTTTTTCGCGTTGAAGAGTTCATTTGTTTTTTTTTCCAATTAACTGCTTTCTATTTGAAAGCCAATTCGAAATTTTAAGAAAACATTTGATAAGTTACCCCCTTGGTTGCCATGATTCAGAGTAAAAGGTTGTTCCATTTTGAAATAACACGACACAATTATGTGTTTACTATGTAATTATTTGGCCGCTAAACACGACAGACATGTTTTTGATGGCGTTTTTCATACAACTGTTGCCGGCCGCTGGCGCGCTGGTCGCATGTATCTGGCCAGTGCAGCAATTTTGATTTATCTCAAAGAAGGTTGTCAAAAGAATGTTTAAGTTTCCAAGCATTTTTGAGAAAAAGTGCTTTATCTTATTGAATTTAAACCATTAATTTTCGATTTGCAATACTTGTAAGTTAATTTTTTACCAATGAACATTCAAACGTATTGATAAAAAATACGACATAAATTGCTATGTTTCAAAGGGGATCCCTTCTTTTCGCATAATGTTCTTTGTCCTAATACACTTCGGCATAACGATTTTGGCACAATTTGTTTTGGCATAATAATACTTCGGCATATTTTTTTAGGCATACATTTTATGTTGGCATAATCATCTTAAAGACTAATTTGTTTTGGCATAAATTTGATTCGCATAACGTTAGTAGGCCTAATGACTATTAGCATAATAATTTAGGCATACAATTAATATATGACTATTAGCATAATAATATTTAGGCATACAACATTATGTAACTGTAACTTAAACGATTTTTCAATCGCGAGATAACTTTTATCTGAAGAATATTATATTAGTTGTTGTGTAAAAATTTAATATGCTGTGCAACAAAAGTTAGTGACAGAACCGAATTGCTGCAAAACCGACTCCACGTAGTCTTGTTTGTCCTACCCCTAGAGTGTTATTTAAAATCGCGTAGGCGCGTAGGGGCGAGGCGGCCCGCGGGCTGAGGAGCAGGCGGCTGAGGCTGGCCGGCGAAGCCGGCCAACAAGCCGTAGCTGCGGTGGTGAGCGAAAGCCGTCTGCGACGATTAGGATGCGTGGGGCCGCCAGAGGCCCGCAGCGCCGGAGCCATGACAGAAACCCTGCCTGCTGCATGTTGCATACTCGCTCTGCATGCTGCATGCTTGCTTGTTTGCTGCATGCTTGCTTGCATGCTGTATGCTTGCTTGCATGCTGTATGCTTGCTTGTTTCATGCTTCCTACTAAGTTCCTACGGCGAAAAATAAACCCACAAAATGGTTCAAAACGTTATATTATATTAATATGTTATATTACCTGACACCACCGTCTACTTAGAAAAATAAAAAAAATAATTTCTATTCTACCTACAATATCAAGTGCCTACAAATTTCATTAGAGCAATATTGTATAAACGTGTATAGTGTCTAATATTCTAGGTGTTAATAATTATTTCATTGTTGTACCTATAAAAATATGTTTTCATATTATTATGCGTAAATAAATTTATGCTTTAGGATATTATGCTTAAAAAAGTTATGCTTTAGAGCTTTATGCTTAATAAATTTATGCTTTAGAATATTATGCTTAATAATTATTATGGTTAGATAAATTATGCGTAAGCTGTTATGCGTAATTATATTATTGCGAAAATATAATTATGCCAAACAAAATTATGCTAAGTTATATTAGGTCTTAAAATTTTATGCAAATGGATAGGGAACCGTTTCAAAGTGGTGTGCCGTGGCATCGAAAGGGATTTCAGGGCAAGGCATTGAAAAACGCGCCACGGTCGCATTTCTTTATCAATACGTTTGAAAGTCCAATGTTAAAAATTAAATCTCTTGCCATGCCGTCTCGGCCTGCGTAAGCCTTTAGAGAGATTTTATCCATATTATTTACCCAACCGATTGTTGTCGAAAAAGTACAGAATGATATTTTTGGGAATTATAGTTGGTTGGATTCCCGACTGTGGCAAACAAATTTCCGAAAATCTGTGAATGCAGATTTGTTACTTTTCAAAATTAAGGAATGTTTCCGTTGAGTTAAATATGCTTTTTCCAGTACCTAAATATTTCCTCACTCCTAATGTTGCTGTGCCCGACAGGGTCCATATTGGATTTATATTATTTTGATAACACCATCTATGTAATACATATGGAATGCAATAAAGATTTGAGTATTGAGTACTTTTTCTCAAGGCAGCATTGAACAATTCCCCCTGTATAATAAATTTAGTGAGTTTAACTTCAAAAATTAAGGACTTTCCATACATAACTTTATCACCCTTTAAACCCTTCTGGGGTAGAATAATGAATAGTGCTGAGACACGTTTAAATTAATGTTCAATCGTCAGCTCAATCACAAAATTTTAAGACTTTAAATCTGACGACTTTCCAAACAAACTTTCATCCCCTTTTTAACTTTCTTGGGGGTAGAATTTTAAACAATCTAGAAATCCTTCCTTATTTTTTTGTCAAAATTTTAACGAAAATTCTGTGCAAAATTTCAGCTTTCTAGGTCCAAAGGTTTGTGCCGGGCGTTGATGACAAAGTCAATCAGTCAAGGCATTTGTTTTTCTTTATATGCAGGGTGTAAATCACCTAATCATGAAGCCGTCAACCAAACATTCTATACATCAAACTAAGTAACTTTACGAACTAAAATTATTTCCGGGAGTAAACTTATCGTAACACGCGTTTACGCATGCAGCCACCGCCAGCATGCATCGTTTTGCAACTACGCATTTTTGGGAAAATCAATAGAAATATTTTTCTTTGAATTATATTCAGTCTTGCATCAGCCACCGGTTTAATATCCTGTATTTTTATAATTAAATTAATATTGTAATAAGTAAACATTTTTTTTTACTTATATACGGACCGCCAAACATAATTGGCGCAGCCGGCAGGATTTGCGACGTTCTAAGATCGAATCCAACTCTTCATCTTATGAGCGACGGTTCTCAAATCGTTCTATCGTAACCTACAAACAACCTATCGCGCGGATGGACACCTCTACGGTAATTAGGATAAAGCACCAGAGAATTTGAGGAAGCTGTGCTGGCCGAGACTCTACTCGACAGGAGATGCAGTGGCTACTTTGGTAAGTGCTGTTATTTACCTAGTGTCCTTGCTCGATTTCCTGCCTTATTCTTATTTGTATATGTCACCGTAAAATTGTCAAATGCGTTATATTTTAATCTCTCCAGCGATATTGTAATGTCTCGAATTATTGTCAAACGAACATACTGCTTACAATAAAGGTTATAGGAAAAATATTACAAAATTTATGTCAAAAAGAAATATGAGCACATTATAATGGCAGGAGACTTTAACATAGATGTAATTAAGAGAAATAATATTGTACTAGAATTAGAATGTCTGTTATTAAATTTCAATCTTACATTAGCCTTCAAACAACCAACTAGACTGCACAGCAAAACTTGCATAGACAATATCGCACACAACTTTAAAGCAAAATGTAAAACGGAAGTGATTGAATTTGCGCTGTCAGATCACACAGCTCAAATAATTAGGTTCCCGGTAAAAACAAACCATATTTTAAAATACTGGTGTATAAAAAGGCGAGAGATTATAGTGCAGAGAACCTTTGAAATTTAAAGAGTGTATCGAGCAATTTATTTTCTCAGAAATGTATGAAACGGATAATCCGAATGACGCGTTCGACATTTTCATTGACTCTTTTAAAATTTTTTATAACCTCTGTTTTCCAGATAAATGGATATAAATAAATGTAATAAAAAAACCTAAATGGATATCACACGGTTTAAAATGATGTAGCGAAAATAAACGAAAATTACTATGGCGGTACAGACTTAAACCAAACATGACAAACAAGTCAAATTTACTAAATACAATAAAATGTTTAAAAAAAATTATAAGCTTAACTAGACGAGCACAAAATAATCATTCTATAAAAACTTCAACAAACAATTCTAAAACCACATGGAATATAATAAACAAATCAAAATCATGTTTCCCTAAAGATTCAGTAACACAGATTAACGTAGATATTAAAATAATAAATGACCCACAAGAAACAGCCGATGCATTCAATAATTTTTTCGTAGACAAAATTCAACCCATTCAAGACTCAGGAATTAATGTTACATCAAAGACTATACCATGTCATAAAAACCATTATAGATAAAGTCACTAAAATCAACAAACAGCACAGGATATGACGGAATTTCTACACAGATAATCAAATATGTATCTGACCTTATCTGTACCCACTTAAGCTATCTTATAAATCTAAGTATCTGTGCAGGTGTGTATCCAGATGCCCTTAAAGTATCTGTAATAAAACCATTATTTAAAAAGAACGATAAAGAACAGATGGATAACTACAGACAAATTGCTCTCATTCCGATCATATCTAAATATTTTGAAAAATATCTGTTTAAAAAACTGTATTCGTATTTTGAAAAGAAACACATATTAGTAGGTGAGCAGAAAGGATTTAGAAAAAACCGGACAACTAATATGGCCATCTATGACTTCTTGCATAAAGTAATAGGAAGTATGGACAAGAGAACTCCGGTGTGCGCTATTTATTGCGATATGACGCAAGCCTTTGATTATGTGGACCACAAGGTTCTTTTAGAGAAGCTAGAGGCATATGGTATTAGGGGAAATATATTCAGTCTTATTCAGTCTTACTTAACTGACAGAAAACAGTACACGGAAATAGCCAAAATTAATATTACGACAAACAAAGAGGAAGTTTATGTATCGGACAAACGAACACCAGTTTACGGAGTCCCGCAAGGCAAAAAGGTAGTGACTATACCATGTAAAAATAAGGACATGTACGAAAATGACATTAATTAATCTCTGACAGCGATAATATTATCATGGCTAAATCGGAATAATCTTAAAATTAATTTAAAAAAGACTAATATTATGCATTTCACGCAACGGACTCAGACTGATAATGCTATTGAAGCCCGGCACGATGGCTCAGTACTAATGAAAGTCGACAATGCCAAATTTCTCGGTGTAATAAATGACGCGAATTTGAACTGGAAACCCCACATTGAACTCGTGAGTAAAAAGCTGAGCTCAGCCGCATATGCGCTTTTCAAACTGGCCCCAGAACTAAACCCAGACGCCTTGGTAACAGCTTACCATGGATTGGTAGCATCAGTACTGCGTTGTGGTATAATATTTTGGGGAAACTCGGCAAACAAAGAAATTGCTTTTAAAGCGCAAAAGCGATGTATACGAGATATGTTTAACTTAAAATCGTCAGAAAGCTGCAAACCGGTTCTCAAAAAATTCAAATTATTAACTTTACCGTCTCTATACATTTTTGAAGTAGCATCCTTTGTAAAAAGTAACCCCCATTTATTTCCACGACTAGTAGACGCCTTTCCACGCAACAGACGCGACAATAGCCAACTATGCTTACACTCGGCAAAAACCGCTCTAATGTCGAATAGCTTTTTTTTATGGCCCCTAAGATTTACAACAAAATACCTCAATCTTACAAAGCTCTGACTACAAATTTATTTAAAAAAAGGTTCGGAATTTATTAACAGACAAAGGATATTATAATATAAATGACTTCTTTTCGGATACCTTTTGACACATTTTACCTTTTTTATACATGTTTACTTTTTGACGTATATCACAGTTTGACATAGTATTATTTTGTACCTTTTTGACATATTTTATATATGTATTTTAGTTCTATCTTGGACATGGTGTATTTTTTTTTGTTTTGTTTATATCTGTATTACATATGTAACAATAATTAATTAGAATGTTATTATGAATGTACCTGGAAAACAATGGCTAAAATATAAGTTTTATAATCCGTATAATTATAAAAAAAAAACAAATTTGTACATCTCACTAGGTAAAACATGTACGGACCTAATCTACTTTACTAAGATCTTGCATGCTCGATTTGTGTGTAAACGCATGTTTTTAACAAATAAAGTATCTTTATCTTTAAAAAACTGTACAATGACATGTTTTTTTTATGAGACATGATAAATTTAAAAAAAATGCGCTCGGCACCCATCGTGTTGAAACACAATGGGCGAATCGTAGGTTATTACTTCGTACAGCAGATCAGACAAGGTGTCCATTGAAATTCGAAGTAATTTTCTTAATTTAAAGTATCTGGTGGAAAATGGGGTCCAATACTGTTACGACCAATACATAACACCGGCCATAATAACACCGGCCCACACATTAACGGAAAATTTAATAATACTTTTTCAGTAATGAAAGAAGAAGTTAAGCTTTGTAATCAAAGTTAAGATTTGAAAAAATATTAAGCATTTCTGGATATACATTTCGAATCGGAAAGAGAAACCAGGTGTACCAGCTAAGCTTCAATATAAAAACTCGGAATCTAATGATCCTATTTCTGTCTGTAACATGTTTTCTGATTTCTTTTATTCTGTTTTCGAACCTGCTTCACCGTCATTGCCACATTGGACGCCCCCTCGTGACAATGCGCCTCACGATACATTGATCTGCGATATTTCTTTTAGTGAGGATAAAATATTGAATGAGCTAAAATCTCTAGATGCATCGAAAGGACCTGGACCTGACGGACTTTCTCCATATTTTTTAAAAAATGTCGCCGTTTCTATCTGTAAGCCTCTTTTTATAATATACAATAAATGCATGTTGGAAGGTGTGGTGCCCAAGCGGTGGAAAGAGGCTTTCATTGTGCCTATTCACAAAGGCGGTTCGAGACGCAATGTTGAACACTATCGTCCTATTTCTGTGTTATCTGCCTTGTCGAAGCTCTTTGAGAGGTTAGTGCATAATGCTATTTATCCTATTCTGCATAATATTATTATTCAACAACAGCACGGTTTTGTCAAACGGCGGTCCACAGTCACTAATCTCCTGCTCTTCACAAGCTTCTTATTTGATAATGTTGACAGCCGTGTTCAGGTGGATGCAGTGTATACAGACTTCTGCAAGGCTTTTGACAGGGTGGATCACGTAATATTGCTCAATAAATTAGCGTTTAATGGAATCCGTGGAAACTTACTTAGGTGGTTTGCTTCCTATATTACTAACCGTGGTCAGAGAGTTGTTGTTAATGGTCTGAATTCTTCTTGCATCGCGCGGGTCACCTCTGGTGTACCACAAGGTTCTATTCTTGGTCCCCTTTTATTTGTATTGTACATTAACGACATCAGCCAGTGTTTTCTTAACACCAAATTCGTCTTATACGCCGACGATCTTAAGGTATACAGAACAATACGCGACGTGAATGACTGCCTTATGTTACAACAAGACTTGGATAGATTGTCTGACTACTGTAGTAGAAATAAGTTGCAGCTTAGTTTACCAAAATGTAACTTTCTTAACTTCACCAAAAATAAAAACATCGTCAAACATGCATATTCTCTGTGCGATGCTCCCCTAACAAAAGTAGATTCTGTCCGTGATCTCGGCATTATCCTAGACTCCAAGCTCTGCCTAGACTTGCATATTAGTAAAATAGTAAATAAAGCGTACCAACTTTATGGATTTGTTATGCGTTCGACATTAGATTTTAAGAAGCCTTCTTCATATAATTATGTGCCTATATAAGTCTCTCGTACGCTCGCAACTGGAGTATGCAGTGTCCGTCTGGAGTCCATACTATAAAAAGTACATTGAGGCGATTGAGAGTGTTCAACAGAAATTCCTACGTGCAATGCATTTTAGGTGCTTTGGATATTACTTGCCATATCAGGATTTACTCAAAAAGTACACACTTACAACACTTGAAAGTAGACGCAAGTACTTGATGGCCATGAATCTTTATAACATTGTTAGAAGTAGTTTTGACTGCATTGAGTTAATTAATATGTTGTGCTATGTTGTTCCTAGAACTGTGTACAAGCGAAAGGTGCGCTAGGTGCTGGTAGACTATTTTTCATGCGTACCTGTCATTCTAACACAGGTTTGCGCTCACCTGTTCGCAGATTGATTGATGCCTACAACATGACTTTTGAACATATTGATATTTTTGCTTGTTCTCCCAGTAACTTCAAATGCTTTATACTCAAGGAGCTCTCTTGATCTATGTGTAAAATATAAATACAGATATGCATGATAGTTAAGTAAGTTTAGTTTCTAATATTATTTTGTATTATTACCCTAGCATTTCAATTAATTGTTAATTATATTCCACAGTTAATCTGTGAACAGCGTTGTGGGCTGCAATATTGTATCCTAAAAATGTTATGTGTATCTCATTTTTTATACTTTATATTGTAGCTGTTTGCTGTTCCTTTTGAATAAAATAATCACGGGCAGCAATTCGAGAGGAATCTTTAATTTTTGCTTTTGATGCCCGATATCTTTTCTTAATATTATTATCTTGTGTTACATTGCAAAAGTAATAATAATAAATAATGTAAGTACGCTAGGACACAAGATATGTCCGCATGTCTGCATGTCCTAGAACCAAACAAATCGAAGACATGTTACATCTACCAATGGCACTGGGCCCGCTTGGTGGATTATAGCCCATTCCCTCTCATAGAGAGGAGGCCTGTGTCTTAACAGTCGGAACATTAATAGGCTGATGATGATGATGATGATGATGATAATGTAAGTACACTAGCACTTAGTTTTTACCTTCTTAATGTGGTCATTTGCGAAAAATACTTTCCACAATTCGCTTTAACAAACCTTTACTGTTTTTTTTTAATTTTGTAATGTTTTGACTAGCAACATTTTAATCCAATTTTGGTGCCGTTAGAAAGGGAGAAATTAGAAAACTAATTTTGATAAAAATCATTATTGTAACAATGCAGCTTTATGTTATATTTCAGGTTTGATTAGATAGTAATGGAGTTTTTGTTAGTATTTTTATTTAAAAAAGCGTACTCTTTATTTTGTGACCCTAGTCTGAGGGAAATTCACCAATGTATATGAGTACCAACAATTAATAGTAAAAAAAACTACTAAAATAATGCAAAAAAAAGTTATGAATGTTTGAAGGTCACATTTTGGAAAAATATCAATACTAAATATAAAAATGTCCTAAACTATAAAACTTTTAGTTATAATTAGGAAAAGAAAGGTTTAGCTATTATTAAATGACCTCTTCCATATGCGAATTTGCTATAGCGGGTCAAATCTATATAAATAATATTTTAATTTAAAACACCTCCACGACTTCCATACTATTGAATCAGCACAATGTTTTGAGCGCGGTAATTTGAGTCCTACCACAAAACGTGATATTTTTCACTCCAAAAAAAGTCGTCCCTAGCAATAATTTTCGCGTAAAGTTACTTATTTTAATGTACAGAATACTTGGTTGACGGCTTCGTGAAGAGTCTGTTTACAGCCTGTATGTGGTTACTGTCCCACGGAATCAAGCTACTGGAATTAGTTTTATTCTATCTAAGTCATAAACTATCTTTCTGCTAAATTTCATACAAATTTGTTGTGTAGTTTGTGTGTAGAGTAACAAATGTCCATCCATCTATCCTCATTAACATTCGCATTTAAGAAGTAAGATTATGCAAAGCTGGCGTCATGGCAGAGTTCGGTTCTATAGTCTGTTTGACTTGCCTTTTTTTTTCGGATGGGAAATCATCAAATGACCGCTCCCACTCTGGGTGGAGCGGGAGGGAGTATCAGACTTTCACTGACTAAAACCCATCCATGTTCCTTCCTCGCCTTTTACGTTCCGGGGCCGCGGTATCTCTTTCGAACAGTCCCGCAACCCCGGTTTGACTTGCCTGAGCTATACTTGCAGCTTTGCCAATAAAAATAACATCGGTAACTAAAGTAATAATATTACTGAATCCATAATGTTCTTCAGTTTCTTCAAAAGTTTAGTTTGTTTACGCTTCATTGCACTCAAGTCAAATATAAATGACACATGCAACCACACTTTTTGAAATCGATCGCAAAATACAGCAAATAAATCTTCAATCGCTTCTGCATAATCTGTATCAATAGTTGTTTGATGTTGCGTATTCAGTCCCAGCGAAGTCCCTGAAAAGGAAAAAATGTTTTTCAGTACATCACGCAATCATTTTGATAATAGTTGATGTGACGTCAAAATTGTCCCTGAGGCAGCGGTAGTTGTGAAATCACATAAAGGCAAGAGGCAAGCTTTATGTGATTTAACGCCTATGCTCATGGTCACTTGCGTTAATTCGGATAACGTATAGTCAGTACAAGTTGTGACTTGTCAACTTTTAGTTGCCATGGCTTATTTGAATGAATTATTTTATTTTTGAAGTGGATTTTTTTTTGTTTTGACGGACACTTTTAACGTGCACATCTTGCTTAAGGCGAGGATTTACTAATTTTGTACTTTTTTGAACATGTGTAACGTTTCAACTATAAAACAGAAAGCAATGAAAAATTATTTTATTATAATTGAACATACGACCAAGCGCCGGGCAAAAGCCAAAACATGATATCAATAAGTTGGCTCGACAAAAAAAATCACAAACCTGACTCTAATTTGTGTTTTCAAACGTATTTTTTTATATCAGATTATGTCTCAAAAAGTATTGAAAATTACATAAAACAATCAAACATTGTTTATAGAAGGGACTCGCAAAAAAAAATGGAAAAAGTGCTATATTTTTTTTTATAAAAATAAAATTGCTTTGGCGGGTCGCGAAAGTCGAGAAATATCA
The DNA here is from genome assembly GCA_950022955.1 of Xestia ashworthii. Lineage (NCBI taxonomy): Eukaryota > Metazoa > Arthropoda > Insecta > Lepidoptera > Noctuidae > Xestia > Xestia ashworthii. The sequence goes on along the minus strand of OX465570.1, from coordinate 9,321,138 downwards.
AATACACCAGCCAGTGCTCGCCGAGGCGTGACCGAGAGCGGACGCATGTCGCTTTTTCACAGAGCTACCCCTCATAATTGTTACGCAACGTTTTTGTATCTTTTTAATATCTTTTAGCTGAAGTTTATTTTGAAATAGTTTTTTTATTAGTTATAGGTACATTATTAGTTTTAAGAATTTGTTTATTTTATTTAAATTTCCCCGAAAACAGGATGGGTAATAAAAAAAAATAAAAGATCTTATAAAAATAAGGCCTGGTCCCAGTACGAAAGGCAACGAAGGAACGGGGTGGGTTGCCGGCGCCGCGTCGCGGCGCGGCCCGCGCAATCGACTCGCCCACCCGCGCAATCGACTAGCCCATCCGCGCAATCGACTAGCCCATCCGCGCAATCGACTCGCCCACCCGCGCAATCGACTAGCCCATCCGCGCAATCGACTAGCCCATCCGCGCAATCAACTCGCCCACCCGCAAAATGGACTCGCCCATCCGCGCAATCGACTCGCCCACCCGCGCAATCGACTAGCCCATCCGCGCAATCGACTAGCCCATCCGCGCAATCGACTCGCCCACCCGCAAAATAGACTCGCCCACCCGCAAAATGGACTCGCCCACCCGCAAAATGGACTCGCCCACCCGCGCAATTGACTAGCCCATCCGCGCAATCGACTCGCCCACCCGCAAAATGGACTCGCCCACCCGCAAAATGGACTCGCCCACCCGCGCAATCGACTAGCCCACCCGCGCAATCGACTAGCCCATACGCGCAATCGACTAGCCCATCCGCGCAATCGACTCGCCCACCCGCAAAATGGACTCGCCCACCCGCGCAATCGACTCGCCCGCTACTCGTCTGCGTCAACGAACTGGCGGGGAACGCGGTACCGAATTCATACCAGCATGCCGCACTACAAGCGGGCCTTAATTGTTCTCTCATAATTACCATCTAAACATGAATGATATAACCAAGATTTTGTTACAACATTTTGATTTAAACGGGTGTCCATGGAATTTCTTGCCCGTTCTTCTCCATAGCAATCTACGCTTGGGAAATGGGCAACTACAGCACTTTCACAGTTTTTAAGTCTGGTGACTGGGCCTGTAGCTACATTTAATTATTTTCATCTTTGTTTCGACAGTTCAAAAGTGCTTGTAACTGGCCTACTATAAATTAATGATTTGATTTTAATTTATAAAGAAAAGAAAGAAAGAAAAAACATTTATTTGGCACACGCCACAAGTGCACACGGTATAAAAATAATAAGAAACTTAAATATTATAAAACCTTACATGTAAACAAAAAAACTTAAATCTAAACAAAAAAAAAAACAAAAAAGTAAGTACAATGTGACACTGTGTGCCTCTAGGCTGCGCCAAATAGGCCCAGTTCAGCAAAATGCCGGACAACTAGTGCCCGAAGCTGGTTTTCAACTGGACCTGGATTAGTGAGGTTATGGATGTGAAGCAGCTTTATATTTTGTTAAAAAAACACTTCCTTCCATTCTGCCCAGCGTGGAAGGCATACTTACTTACTTACTTAGTTACTCGTACAAGGTATACTTACTAGTAACAGTTGACAGCGTATAGTTTATCAAGAACTGTCGCACGTCAAACGGTTCTTTTCCCACTTTCAAAGCCAATCGAGAGACAAGACCTCGAGCTTGCACGTTCATTTCATTCAAGTAAGTGTTCAGCACTTGTTGGTTGAACGAAGGATTTAATAGTTTACGGTGAGATTTCCAAACTGACTCTGGAACAAACATATTGCATTGGTGCATTGGAGTGCTGTTTGATCTAAATTCAAAAAGGCTTAGCCAATGTAAAATTCTACGATAAACAAAACTAGATCTTGATTTTGTGCAAGCGAACAAAGGTGAATTTTTTATCAGAGTTGGGCGTTTCTTGCGTCTCGACTAAACAACCGAGAAAATATGGGAAGAAGAGAAAAAAATGTAGTCCTTCTTGACGACTTGACTGACTTCCGACCGCTGATACTCTCGCGACCACCTTCTGCTGAGGAAACGAATTGCGATATCCATGTATGTACAATTTATAAGCGAGATAATGCTGCAAGATTGCCTTTCATTCGGCATTACGCAGTCACTAACACCATTAAATCATTCTCGAGCAAACCCGGTGGACAGGCAGAACCGTGATCTCAAACCGCTTATACCTTGTATCAAAGTCTGTTTACTATTAGTATTAATACCTTGTATACTATTAGTCCTGATTCTAGACTTTTTAATATTTAACGCATCGTGAACTCATTCATAGCACAATGATCAAAACCCCAGAGAAAAATCATCGAACAGTATTAATTTATCACTTACCTTCAGCTAAGATAAGTCCATTTTTCGCATATTCTTTTGCAAAATCATAGATATATGGTTTACTCAAACATGAATTTGCTACTGTTAGGCTGTCTTCTGGATCGGTCATGACTGTAACATAAATAAAATAAATTCAAACATTGTGATCTTTTTTTTTTCGCAACAGTTAATTTTTCTACACTATTTTCTTAAGTTCAGCGTTTTTCCTAGGGTAGTGCCTTTTTAAGGTTCCGTAGCAAAAGGAAAAAAACGGAACCCTTACGGATTCGTCATGACTGTCTGTCTGTCCATCCATCCGTATGGCACAGCCACTTTTTCCCGAAACTATGAGAACTATGAAAGAAAGAAAGAAAGAAAAAATGTTTATTTGACGTCAGTACATTAAGCACACACACAATAATATTAAAAAAAAAGTTACAAAGAGAACAAAAATACATAGTATGTGCTGTGTGCCTCACGGCTGCGCCAAAAAGGTCCATTTCAGCATTCATGCCAGACAGGTGATGCTGTCTGACGCTGGTCTTCCAATGAACCTTGAGGGGGTTAGTGACAGACAGAAAACAGTTTCAAACATAATATACAGGCTGTTGAAACATGGTAAGTAGATGTATTCTGTAAACCGCATCAAGATTTTTACACAAAAATAGAATAAAAACAATCAATTTTGGGGGTTCCCTATACTTAAAACTGAAACTCATTTTTTTTTCATCAAATCCACAAGTGTGGGATATATTTATATAAAGGTCTTCAAAAATTATATTGAGGTGTCTAGTATCATTTTTTTTTTCTAAACTGTATGGTTTGCGCGAGAGACACTCCAAAGTGGTAAAATGTAAGTATGTCCTCCCCCTGTTATTTCAAAAATAAGAGAATGATAAAACTAAAAAAAATATGATGTACATTACTACTTATGTAAACTTCCACCGAAAATTGGAATGCGATTTATTTTATGTATAGCGAACATGTCACCCTCATAGGAACACTTTACATGCAAAACTTACAATTTACGCTTAATTCCTAAATTAACTCATTTAAAATAATATCTTATTCTAGCAGTTTGAGATGCTGGAAAGGCTAGAATCACATTTCATGCTCCTAAATCGTGAATATTTATGTTAAATTGGTCTTGAATCAAATTTCTTTCAGCCTCATTCCGAACACACTCCACTATAATATGGGTAACGTCTTCGACCTTTTCGCATTCTGTGCAGTTCTCCCCGGAGAGGGAGTGTGATGAAATTTCAAATAACGTTATTTCGACGTACGCTCTTTCGAAAAAAAATGCGAGTGGTACGCCAGTTCGAAAGCACTTTAGATCGAATACCGCTTTATCGAATCAGGTTATTTCGACGCACACTATTTCTAAATTGTTTGAATGGTACGTGTTGTCCCGTGGCTAAATAAAACAGACCCTCGGGTCGATCTGTAGGTAAGTTTAATTGCACATTTCAATTTAACTTCACCTAAAATCTCAGTCCAGTATGGTTTATAAATGCCACCGATATCCCCTCAAAGCACGCTTTTTTTGGCTAGATTATCCAATTTTTCGTTTTCTCCAATGCCGCGACGTGGGATATACATAGTTATTATTACGTTTTTTTTGCATAAAAAATTGCAACTTTGAGTTTGACTTGCTCTTAAATACACGAATAGAAATTAATGGCTTTATTCTGTGACCTTCACTTACCGTACACGGACTGATTGAGCAACTGCAATTTACTAACACCACCCATTTCGGTTGTAGTGATCTGCATTTTTCGTAAAAAGTTCCATAGATCTGAAATATAAATCAATAAATATTGCTGGACATTACATACACCGCTTTCTAGCGCCACAATGAGCATCAAGACTTCTGGCGTAGACACCAGATAGTTGATATCCTACATAATATATACATGTTTTTTTGTAAATACATTACTTAATACAAAGATTTATTAGGTATTTATAATAATTATTGTAGTTTGGTTTAATCTTAGTTGTTCAATATTGTTAGCTTGCAACTCATAGGCATGGACTCACCAAGTCCATGCGCGTAGTTCACAATGTTGGCACAGACTTACGAAGTTCATGCTCTTAGGCTGAATCGATTTTCGTGGATTTCGTGCCGGCCTTCTCGTTCGAGACGCCAGCAGGAAAAACGTTTACAATGAAATCGTATTAAAGTGGTGTAATTTAGATTTTAAAATTGGCTAGTAAGTATCGTAAGTATTTATTATTTAGGTGTGTCAGTTTTCAAGTATTGTGGAGAAGGAAGTAAATTTGTTTGAGTTGAAATACTGTAATATTTGCACTGAAAAACGATAGATGGCGCTGTGCAAGACTCAGTGTAAAATTTTGTTTTAGCTATATGGAACACTCATTGCCTTTTAAAAATATAAAAACTTTTTTGCAATAAATATAACCGACTTCAAACAAAAAAGTGAAAAATAACTTTAGCTTCAGAAGTCGGTGACCTTTGTTTGATTGTTTTAGTTTTTTTGTCACCGACTTCTGAAGCTAAAGTTATTTTTCACTTTTTTGTTTGAAGTCGGTTATATTTTTTGCAAAAATGTTTTTATTTTTCACTTTTTAGTGGATCGCATGTGCTTACCCTTTCACAGCGTATCGGTGTGATTTTTTGTTATGAACTGGTGTAAACAATAGACAGACGTGAGTCTTCAGCGATCCCAGTACATTTGCTATCATTTATTAAGGAGTTCAGTTGCCTATCTTCCGAAGTCACCAGAGATCTTTATCAAATCGGAATGGGATCACTCCGAGAAAGTACTCTGCCTAAAACTACCCAAACCACTTCTGGTGTGCCTATAAAGTTAAGGAGTTACCTCTATTTCTCCGGGATCCCATTGAATGGAACTTTACACGTCTAACTGTCGAAATCTGAGTGTATTGTATACTTCTGCGTACTCCCTCAGAGCATACAGTGTGATGTTACGTCATGATGTTGTATTTAAACAATAAACAACCAAGAGATTGCAGCAATTACTGCAGCTTTGCCGTGTATTTTTGAAGAGTTCCATTTATATCTCCGAAGATCAGCGTAAGATCTTAACCAAATAGACATGGAACCACACGGAAAGCACCAGCTTTCAAATAAAAGAAGAATCATCAAAATCGGTTCACGCAGTCGAAAGTTCTGAGGTAACAAACATTGTCGAAATCTGGGTATATTGTACACATCTGCGTACTCCGTCAGAGCATACAGGCGTGATGTTACGTCATGACGTAGTATAAACAATGAACCTACAAGCGGATGCAGCAATCACTGCAGATTTGCCGTCTATTTTTGAAGAGTTCCATTGTATATCTCCGAAGATCAGTATCAGGTCTTCAACAAAATTAAAATGGGACCCAACGGGAAGCACCAGCTTTCAAATAAAAAAGAATCATCAAAATCGGTTCACCCAGTCGAAAGTTCTGAGGTAACAAAGACAAAAAAAAAAAAAAAAAAAAACAGACGAATTGAGAACCTCCTCTTTTTAGAAGTCGGTTGAAAATGGTCGTTAGTTTACATTTGTGGGTGCTTTATTTGTTATTTTTCACACCACCTGCTCGACAATGTCAAATTATTTGTCATGCAAACCTAACCTAAAGTAAGTCATTTACGACCTGAGGTCTAGCAGGGCATTAATATTGTACTGATTTCCATTATGGTCAGTAATGTGATTTGAATTTGGGCATAAATCGCATACGAATATTTACGATAGGTACGGTCGAGCAAGCTATTTGGCTTACATTTTACAATGTAACTTGTGGGTTAAACTGTAAACCAAATAGCTTGTTCGACCGTACCTAGTAGGTATTCACACACATTCACATTCACCATTAAGATCTGCCATCGAGCATCCTCGATGTGATCAGCACTAAAAAATAAATTGTTTGAAAATCGAACTGGCCACCACGAGATAGAATATAAATAAAAGAAAATTAGAACACAAATTAAAAAGATACGCGAATACTGAAAACTGCTTTGCTTTGTTCATTGTCATACAACAAATTACTTAAAATATTGCAAATTCTCACAAAAATGTCGAGTGACGATGGTAATTTAACTCCGGAGTACAATAAATCCGAAGCCATTGGCATTACCAACAATCTGCTCCCAGAAAAGTCAAAGGAATCGTACATAAAAGCCTATGACGATTTTTACAAAGGGATAACTACAAAGGGCGTCAAATCTGTATCTGAATCAGTGCTTTTAGTCTATTTCCAGCATTTATCATGTACAAAGAAGCCATGTAGCTTATGGTACATCTATTCGATGCTCAGGTCAACAATAAGCATCAAAAATAATATACAAATTAATACATACACCAAATTACTAACATTTTTAAAAAGGGAATCAGAAGGACATCGTCCTAAGCAATCAAAAGATTTCAAAGCTCAAAATGTGGAAACTTTTCTAAATGAAGCCCCTGACCACCACAGCTTTCTTGCCACAAAAGTAAGTACCTTCCTATTTATTTAATTTTTAGTAACTAAAATAGCTACATAACTACTTACTATATTTAAGTATAGCTGAGGGGGGCGACACCGTCCGGGGTTGCGGGACTGTTCGAAAGAGATACCGCGGCCCCGGAACGTAAAGGGCGAGGAAGGAACATGGATGGGTTTTAGTCAGTGAAAGTCTGACACTCCCTCCCGCTCTGCCCAGAGTGGGAGAAGTCATTTGATGATTTCCCATCCTAAAAAAAAAAAAAAAAAAAAAAAGGGGCGACACCGTGCCAACGTTCACATCGTGTCCGTAAATAAAGTAAGATTAAAAATACAAAAGTGATTGTTATCTAAAGAAAAGTGACAAATTGTATAAAGTGATCAACAATTCATGCAGCCAGTATATAAAACACCGCCAGGACTCAATAAATATAGTGATTACTCGAAGAACAAAGAAACTGATAAGTAGGTATAAATTTTCAAACAAGATCGAGTGACAAGTGACTAGAAATAACTGTTGCAATGAGTGCAAAACAATGTTTTGTGAGTGTGTTATAAATCAAACAAAGGAATCTGTGATTGTAAAGTGAAAGTGTAAAAAACATTTGAACAATAACTGTATAACCTCCAAATTTATTTCAATGAATCGCATCAAACTTTCAATAATTGGTAACAGCACCGACATCTAACAATTTTCGGTGGAACGCTGACATCATCCATATGAACACGCCATCTATCTTTGTTTCGTAGAACTATTAACTAACTAGTTGAAGATTGATTGATATAATACGATCCATCGAAGTTCATATCTAAGTTGGGAAGTGATACTTGACAATACCAATAGAGGGCGCTTTCTCAACTTCACACTTATGATGGAGGAAATAAAAGAGTTGTTAATGAATATGCAACAAGAAATTAGACAGCAAAAAACTGAAATGTTAGAGATTAAAGAAGATATAATAAATACACTCCTCAGGCTAAAAAAAAAAAAAAAAACAAAAAAAAATACAATCAAGATTAACATAAATGAGAAATTCAAAAACTTTGAAATAAAAAATTAAGCTCTTGAGATAAAAATACAAGAACAGAATTTGGAAAGATATAAGATAAAATTTGGTCATGTTCGGAGTGGAGGAAGGTGAAAAATCCTACCATGAATTAGAGGAAAGAATAGTAAAAATAATAAATACATATTTCAACGTCCATTACGACAGCAATAACATTGAAGGAGTCAGAAAATTGGGAAAGAAAGGCGAGAAGGTTAGACCAGTCATAATATAATTTACTACAATTGGCTTGAAATTAAAAATCCTGAAAAATGGCAAACTTTTACGCAACACCCAATATAACATTAATGAGGACTACCCATTGGAAGTATTAAACAAGCGCAAAGAGCTGCAAGCCGCACTTAAGATGGAAAAAGACCTAGGTAAAACAGCTTTCATTAAATACGACAAACTTATCGTACTGGACGGCAACAAGAACTCTTCCCACAACCACAACTCAAATAAAAGAAACCTGTCCGAATCTCCTGAAACAAGTCATTCCAGTGACCAACAAGACAATCGAAACATAAAACAAGTAGCAAAGAAAAACAAACCCACAAAAATAAAATACTTTATTATACAAAAACCAAAATTAACATTCAAACACACTAGCAACAACCACGAACAACCAAAAACTACACAGGAAGATACAACTTAGCAACCAAGATTGGCCCCTCCTCATCTCCATCTCCCAGTACGGCCGGTCACCGCGGGAGAGTTCGACCACAACCCTCCAAAGTTAAAATCTTTGGAGGAGGCTTTTACCCGAAGGGGGTCCATACAAAAGTAACAGAGTAAACTATTCGCTAAATTATTACCTAATACTGCTATTTTTAATTTCATCGAATTATTTATTGTCTGGTTATTAATGTATATTACTTTTGGTCGTTGTGGGTGTTAATTTGATGAAATTATTTATTGTTAGTTATTATTAGTGATTTTTAATGCTATCAATCAGATTATAATGGTTGGCGATTATTGTGATTAGTAATTTGATGGTATGTATTATAGTTTATTTTTCAATTGCTATTATTGATTTGATCAAATTATTTATTGTTTAATTGATTGTTTATGATTATTATTAGTTATTGTTAAGGCCAGGTAGACCGAGCAAAGTAGGTATTTAACGCTACCATCCTTTACGCGAAAAGAACCGTGCGTAAACGTCGCCGGCGTGAACTTATTTGAAGCCAACGCTGAGCGAAGTGTCACAGTATACGTGTAAGCAGAAGGCTAACTCGTTTTTATTAAATTGTCAGCCTGATTTATTATCATACGTAGTAATTGTGAATCTAACGTATTATGTAATAAAGGAGATTGCCCATCCTTCTACGGACCGCCGTTGCGCATGAAAATAAGTTGTATGATACTATAAATTGGACATAAAAGAGGGGAGATGTCATATTTTCTAAGGAAATAAAAATGAACTATTTATTTTGTGGGGTTTTTATTGTTCTTTGATTTTCTGTTCAAGTTTTGAGGTTAGTTTTGTAGCTAACCTTCTACCAAAGAAACAGTCCTTACAACAATATGATTTGATTTCTCATAAGACAACAGAAAATAGTTCCATCAAACCAGTGAATAATCCTAAGTAACTAATATTAGCTAAACTCAAACTCAAATCATTTATTTCAACTAGACCATTACGGCACTTTTGAATGTCAAAAATACAAAGAAAAATCAAAGCTACAGTAACAGACACAAGGCATAATAACTTGAGAAAGTACTGTAAAAATGTTGTTACAAAATCTTGGTTACATCTTTCATGTTGAGATTAAACATAATTATGTGAGAACGATGTAGAAAAACATCCGTCTTATAAACCCCTACATTTAAATGTAGGGGTTTATAAGTAAGTATAGGGAATAGAAAATAATAATGCTTGAATATTGGAATAAAATATTTTTATTGGTTCATATGATCATCATATTCATAAAATATGTTGTCTAAAAACGGAGCTGTCGGCTTAAAATGATCGATATCGAGCCCAACCAAGATACCACAAAATGGTAATTACGTGTGCGCAGCATCCCACGGTTCGATTACCCACCAAACAATTGCAATAGTAACCAGCAATATCAGCTACTGAGTTACTTATAGCCCTATTAACTAAAATGTATGCATAGTACACTTTACTGCTTCCAAATAAACCTTCTGGAATGATCCCTTGAAGGCACAGAAGTTTCTGATGCACTTTCCACTCCATGACTTGATGTAGCAACATCCATGTTCTCTTGTGTTGCAATGGCTTCTTCACTAACAAACTGCGGTTGCCTATCTTGGTCATGCTGAGTCTGTCTTCTCACACTTCTATAGGCATTAGTCCAACAACGTAAGCAAACTCAAAAAAAACGTTCTACACAATCCACACCAGTAGCACAGAAACAGTACAATAGTATTCAGAAAGATATCTTGTTCGTACAGGAATTCGAAGACTCTACTGGACACGTACTCGACGTAATAATAAGTTATTTGATATCATAACAAACTCAACAACTTATACACAATAGGCATGTGCAAAAAAATATCGAAATATCGATGTTTTTCCATCCAATTATCACTACATATGGTCGATATTTTTAAATCGCGATATATCCATATTCGATATTTATTTTAGAGTATCGAATTCGTATCAAATCCGATTTTTTTTTTAACGGTATTAATTTTTGGTTTCGTGTCGATATCTGATGACTACTTTTTTGATTAAATTGTATTTTATTATTTAGGCTCAAGCATCAATAAAAATACCGTTTTCTTTTATTCTTTTCTACGAAGTTTGAATGCTTTGGGAATATGTATGAATAATCATACGAAACCTGACGATATTCGATATTTTTCGCTCGATAATTATCGATACTGATTAAGAATATCGATACGATAAATATCGATATATTTTTTTCACTTGCCCATCCCTACCACACAATGCTGTTTGACTTGACAGTGACACTTTTGATGACAGTTCACCTTTTATTTGCCCGTGGTAGTGTTACCAACAGTTAATCTAAATCACCCTGACCATTACTGATTTGTAAACTAATGAAAGATTGTTGATTAGGAAAGAAATATTTTTTTGATTATATTAATTACAAATAAAAATATGAATCACGCGGGAATATCTAATAGATATTTGAAATATTTTTAAAACAACGTCTGCCTCTACATATCAGTTAAAACCGATTACGGGGAAGTTTCTCAAGGTGTCAACACTGCTTGCACTTCAAGAAAGCCATTTTGAAAATAATGCAATAAAATCGAATTAGTAACTATTAAGACACAACATATTAACCCCACATACGATTTCGATCAAGATAAGTAAGAAAAGTTAAAAAAAGATTTCATAATTTATGACTATATTTTTGTTGCTATAATGTTTTATTTTAGAGCGATACTGGGTTTGGGCAATGGTCTTTATTTGAATAGATATTGTAAATGCAAAGTGCTGTAAGACATAATTTATTTAATTATTTGAATAAGTTTCTTACATTATTTTTACCGATGTTTAAAAACGCGCTGTGATTGTATGCGTGAAGACGAGTAAAGAAGAAGCGGTACCGTCCGAGACAATAAAGAAGTCGGAAGTGCGTCAGTAAGTCAGACACACACACACTTCCGATTTCTTTATTGTCTCGGATGGTACCGCGCCTGCGCTTACACACAGCTTTGCAATGTGTTTGTGCCTACACTTGGTGAGCACAAGAAAGCGGTTTTACTTTGTGGGATAAGCTACTGATGTTTTTGTCCGTTATCACTTTAGAATCACTATTGTAAAATGTATTTCTACCACATACAACAAATTGCAAAAGCTACGACGGTAAAATGTTATTTTCGTTGGAAAACTATACAAATACTACAACTTCAAACTACTTATATCTGGCTACTTCTTTGTTTTATTCCCCACAAATGAAAAAAATAACTTACAAATAAACGATACTAATATAATATTACACTAAAACTAACAAAAATAAACTATATTACTATTATTACATTAAAACTAACAAAATAACTGCTTTCAAAAAACAAAAATAGTGAAATTGCTGCATATTGCTGTAAATCGTTGAAGAATTCCCTCGACTGTCTATGATCTCCATCATCAGACCTGTAATGGCACTTATAACCCATATGGGTGCAAAGTTCTCATCAATAGAAATGAATTAAGTCCAAACACAAGGTAGCTACTGTTAAACGTTGAGAAGTTCCCTCGTCTTCATCATCAGACCCCTAATGACAGTCACTACACATCTAAGTCTAAAGTTCTCATCAATACAAATTAGTCTACCCCAAACAACAGGTAATTGCTATGAATCGTTGAGGAGTTCCCTCGACAGCCTTTCGGCTCCATCATCAGATCGACTCCAGACCTTCATTAAATAGTAGTACTCTAAAATAATTAATGACCAAGTTTACAAAAGTACTAGTCGCACTACGATTTTTGAAAGTTCCCCTCGATTTCTCTGGGATGTCATCATCAGATTCTAGTTTCCTTATCATGGTATCACCCTTGAGATACCTCCATCCCAACAAAAAAAGAATCATCAAAAACGGTCCATAAACGACGAAGTTATCTGCGAAAACGTCCAATTGAGTAACCTCCTCTTTTTTAAGTTGGTTAAAAAGTATAAGAACTACCTAATTATTTCTTACACTACGTTCTATGAATAAATTGTTTCGATAAATCAGCAGCGCAGCCGTGCGCAAGCAAAAGCGACATAGGTCCTACCTCGTCAAGGCCCGGTGGGCGACTGAATCCACGTACGCAAGCCGCTTTATGATATACTAATTTATTATTAAAACTATTAAATTCTTTTCCAAAATGTAACCATAAATAATTGTTCTATATGTTATTAACTTTGCTTAGATAATTTTTTTTGGAAGTAAAGCTTTCATAGACTTCAATAAAAATTAGAAAAACGTAAAAAAATAAGCAAATTAGGCTCCTGTTTGGGATTTTTTTTGATCGAGTGAAGTTTTCGATATCATGTTTTGAACCACAAAATATCAAAGAAGATATAGTCAATTACAAAATCTATTTTTTTTGGCTTAAAACAATCGCTATTTGTTTATTTACTTTTGAATCAAAGTTATGTAAAATCGGCGCACCTGCCCTTAATTTGATTGAATAATTATTGATGGAATGTTATTTTTTAATGATTATTGTTGTTATTAATCTGATGGAATTAGTTAGCGATTGTTGTCAGTAGTTCGATGGAATTAATTCTTGGTGTTGTTCGTATTGATTTGTTTGAACTATTTATTAATTTATTGATTGTTAATGAGTATTAGTACTACTAGTCTAGTAGTACTAGTCATTGCTAATCTGATTGAGTAATTATTGCTGATTGCTGTTATAAACGATTATTATTTTTATTGATGGAATTGATTATTGTTTTGTCGACGAACGAAAAACGAGTAAGTAAATTATTACAAAAGGAGTAATCAACATAATTTAAAATAAAATAATTACAACAAAACATTTACAATTGAGTATACATACGAGTATTATAAAGATGATAATAAACCATCAAAATTAAATAAATATCAATGTCAAATAACTTACAATATTTATCATTAACGAATCCGTCATCTCAAATCTGTGTGGTTTTTTCTTCAAAAGACCATCTCAGACACTAATCTGCATAGTCCTCATGTGAATTAAGCAAGATTGTCTGGACTTCAAAAGAGACTATGACCTCTGAGCTGGTTTCGGCTGTTTCTTCTCAGAGTAGTGAGGTAAGAAACACTTGTCCCGTCTAGTTTAAAAAAAATTGACGTGTAAGTGTTTGAGAAAACCTACTTGCTGAATAAATATCTATCATTTATCAGTGGTAAAATAACATTTGAACGGCGCAAATACCGTACCTTGTAACCTTATATTGGTTACTACAGCATTGAGCCGTTTGGGGTCGAAACGCTCGGGTCATGAGCCCAAGTGCGCGTCCCCTTTTGTGTAAATCTCACTCAGGCACGATGCCGTGACCTGGCTGGCTCTTTCTTTGGCGAAAAAACTAGCATTGCCATTAAACGTGGTAATGCTGCCAGTCTTCTGCATATGACACAGCAGGAAAAGCCAGTAGAAAAAACTCTGTCCTCAAACCCTGCCGCCAACCGCCATATTGATTGTCTTTCAGTCTGTATCCGTTGTTGGTAGATAGGTAGGTGGGTAATTGAAATCACACACACCACTTGACTCGAACTACAAACGTTTATTTCTATTAAACCATTTAGATACAGGCACTTATAAACTTTCTGACTTGAGCCATCCGTTCGCAAATATCGTTGGTAAGGAAGAACGAACCAAAGAAACTCTTTACACTCTTCTTTCTCATTTACACAACTTGTTCACTTCAAAAATCAATTTTTTTATTACTCAATGCTTCAATTGTCTTATTAATTTAATATTCGTAAGCTAGCAAGACACCCCGTTATCGTGGTCGGAAGTACCTTATAGACTGAGAGGTGACGGGATTTTTCGTAACGATCAGGGATACCATAAGATTTACTTGAATGGGTTGTAGAGTTGTCCTCTAATGTGAATGATTTCGGTCTGCCTGCAGCTCTCAGTGGTTGCAACTTCGAGTTATAGCGTCTCCGCAGATGTAACAAGTTGGTCTGGCCGGCTTTCAGTGGTTGCTTGCATTGCAGAGCTATGATGCGCGCAAGTCACTGCATTGTTGCGAAAATAAAACGATAAGAGAAATAGTTAAATTTCTATTAGAGCTAGACGCGCGTGAGACGTATTCAGAGACGCGTCTCTATGCGGGCCAGCGATGTTCTCATTGTCACAATTCGATGTCGTTCACTACAAACTAATTACTGAAAACTTCAATTGTTTTGCTAATTATCAGTTAACGTGACTCTTCATTGAACCGTACTTATTATTAATGAATTAACTTAACTTATAACAGAATACATGCGTTATCCTGCTATTAGTTTATTCATTACATAGTAAGAACTGTTCGATTAAACTTGCAAACAGTTTTAGAATACTCACATTTAATGCAATGTTATCATTTATTCACTTAGCTTCATTACCTTTTACATCAATAATATTCCCTCTTGCTATAAACCGCTTAAAGAACATATATAACTTAGCATAATTTTGTTTGGCATAATTATATTTTGGCATAATATAATTACGCATAACAGCTTACGCATAATTTTTTAAGCATAATTTCTCTAGCCATAATAATGATTAAACATAATATTCTAAAGCATAAATTTATTAAGCATAATGTTCTAAAGCATAACTTTATCAAGCATAATATCCTAAAGCATAAATTTGTTTTTCGTTGTTGTATTTTGTGGGTTTTTTTTTCGCTGTAGGAAGCATGAAGCAAGCAAGCATACAGCATGCAAGCAAGCATACAGCATGTGAGCAAGCATACAGCATGCAAGCAAGCATGCAAGCAAGCATGCAGCATGCAAGCAAGCATGCAGCATGCAAGCAAGCATGCAGCATGCAAGCAAGCATGCAGCATTCAAGCAAGCATGCAGCATGCAGCATTCAAGCGAGCATGCAACATGCAGCAGGCAGGGTTTCTGTCACGGCTCCGGCGCTGCGGGCCTCCAGCGGCCCCACGCGTCCTAATCGTCGCAGACGGCTTTCGCTCACCACCGCAGCTTCGGCTTGTTGGCCGGCTTCGCCGGCCAGCCTCAGCCGCGGCGGCTCACTCGCAGCCGCCTGCTCCTCAGCCCGCGGGCCGCCTCACCCCTACGCGCCTACGCGATTTTAAATTACACTCTAGGGGTGGGACAAACAAGACTACGTGGCGTCGGTTTTGCAGGAATTCGGTTCTGTCACTAAATTTTGTTGCATAGCATATTAAATTTTTAACCAACAATATTATTTAATTGTTACAGAAACTATAGCAAATTGGTTTGTTCAGAATTAACTGATTGACATTTTTTTATACAAAAACTGTATAAACATCTAATATATTCTTCAGATAAAAGTTATCTCGCGATTGAAAAATCGTTTAAGTTACATAATGTTAAATATTATAAATATGTATGTTAATGTTAAATAAATCATTTGCATGAAAATTGTTTTTGTTATTTATATTAATTGTATGCCTAAATATTATTATGCTAATAGTCATTAGGCCTACTAACGTTATGCTAATAGTCATTAGGCCTACTAACGTTATGCGAATCAAATTTATGCCCAAACAAATTAGTCTTTAAGATGAATATGCCAACATTAAATGTATGCCTAAAAGAATTATGCCGAAGTATTATTATGCCAAAACAAATTGTGCCAAAATCGTTATGCCGAAGTATATTAGGACAAAGAACATTTTGCGAAAAGAAGGGATCCCGTTATTTGACATTGATATTTATTTAATTTTGATGGTTTATTATCATCTATATAATACTCGTATGTATACTCAATTGTAAATGTTTTGTTGTAATTATTTTATTTTAAATTATGTTGATTACTCCTTTTGTAATAATTTACTTACTCGTTTTTTGAAAGATTGGTACACCTTTAAGATAGAATATTATTAAAATCTTATTTGAATGCACCGAACCTCACACCAATAAATAAATTTGAATTTGAAGTACTCTCATCCTAAACAATTAATTTAGTATTATGAAGTTCTTCGGCCATATTGCTTTGTTTGGGAATAATGCAGAGTGGAGTTTCAGTTTGTATTTTGCTTTCATTTCCAGCTGTATTTTTTAATATAAGCAGGCAATCGATGTAAAATGCTAATATTCAGTTGTTTTTGGTTAGACTGGATGTCGAAGATCCCAACGTATCAAATAAAAAATATATAGCGTCAGTGTGAACTTACTTCTAATATAATAATAATAATACTTTATTTATTTCGGAGAAACTCCATATACGTAACAAATGGCGGCCCAAATGTTTACGTTCTATGATGTCAGATGAGTTCCTGTACCACAAAACATTAGACGACAGCGCTTTATATCGCCAAAATATATCCAATCTTGTCGATTGATTTATCGCTAGGTACGGTCGAACAAGCTAATTAGTTTACAGTTTAACCCACAATAGTTATTTGTTATACAAGAGTGCAAAGTTATTTTTTAACCGCGTGCTCAATTTTGATGACCGAGCAAGCGAAAGATTGTAAAATTGAGTCACGAGCGAAGCGAGTGATTCAAAACTTAGAATCTTGAGCGTTAACGAGGGAATCAAAAGAGCACGAGGTGAAAAATCTTTGCATTCGAGTGCAACACGTAACTTTTCATCCCACCTCAGCGAGGAAATGAATAAACGCAAAAAAAATATATTGCGCATTATTAACAAATTCAGTTAATTCTGTTGGCGTCAAATAAACTTCCTCGTCGCTAGATAATGAGTGGTCATTTTAGGTTTTTCACTTGTTTTCAAGTTGGATTCCTTGTTTTTAACCTAAGGTGTTAACAATATGACGTGAAAAGAAAATGGCGCGCGCAAAACATATTAAAAAAAGTACACCAAGAAGGTTCCGAGTCTGAGTTCTTAACAAATTAAAAAAAAAATTGTTTGATAAATTTGGCACCATAGAGGTAAATAGGTTTAATGCTGTTTTGAATTCACATGCTTAGTGCACACGATGTTCTAAATTCAAATTTACTTTACCCTCAAGACGATAAAAACGGCTTTTGCACTCAGATATCGAACAGCAAAAATACTCTTTCCGAGATGGGGGGGATGAATGACATTGTAAAGTGTAAACCAAATAGCTTGTTCGACCGTACAAATCTTGGTAGAAATTCTTTGTTTACAAAAATTATAGCTTCTCGTGGCGCGGAATATAGTTGAGAAAAGCGAACGTTTTTCGCTTGAAATAATCAGTTTTACTCACGTATTCGATCTCCTATGACCTGCAGTGAATGTCCAATGATTGGAAGTGCCCCAGGTAACAGAGGGGGCGCGTTGGGATGCCGTCTCCACAACGGCCACGCAGCAATCAGTATGCATAGTAGTATCACTAAAACCACTGTCAACATGTTGCTTATGTAGCGACACAGAAGTTGATCTGATGACATAGTAATTTTCACTTCTATTTATAGGTACACTATTGCCACGCACAACCTTCGCTTTGATCGCGAGAAATATTAATAAAGGCCTATATACTTAACTCCAAATAGTGATTTAATGGCTGTCGTTTTAATATTATTGAAGCATTTACCTTGAGATTAACATTTATCGCAATCACTGGACACGGCGCTTTTAATAAACACCTCTTTAGCATAGGCAGCACCCTGTGCCGTGCATGCATGGAGGAAGACGAGAAAGCAGCCCACGTGCTTCTACACTGCCCAGTGGTTGCAACATACAGGGCAAAGTACTTAAGTAACCCAGGTACTCTCCGCGAGATTGTCGGCAACATCGGGGTGCTGCTGGCCTTTCTCGGGGATTTGGGGAGGATCGAGTGAATTTCCCACCCGTACGCAAAATACGCGCTTTGACGTGGAGTTGCGGACACCAACCCGTTATACAATACAATACATTACCTCTAAAATGATTTAAAAATGGAAAATCTGCATACAGACTATTGGACTGGAAACTATCTTCTCACACCAACAAAAATATATGAACAGTCACGTCTATAATTTATAACCGACTTGTCTCATTTACCACAAAACACGCACACCACTATTACTGTTCTATAAAAATGTTTAAATATGAGTAATATTAGATTCTAAATTACTTACTTTTGCCTTTGTAAATTTTTATTCTTTTTATTATTATTCAAATTCATATCTTTTTCTTTATATAAAACTAGCTGTTGCCCGCGACTTCGTCCGCGTAAACCACCCTTGTCACATAGGGTATAAAAGAAGCCTTCGACTTGTTCTCTGACATAGCAAGTATACACAAAAAAAAAATATTAAATCGGTGAAGTCGTTTCGGAGGACTTCCATAACAAACAATGTGACACGAGATTTTGATGTATTAGATAGCTTTGTCTGCGGCTTTGCTCGCGTTGAATTCGGGGTAATTTTAATAAAAAAATGAAAGAATTTCATTGCGCTTATAAAAAAGAGTAAGTAAAATTCAAGATCCAGCAGACTTTTAGAGATATACATATCTGGGTTGCTCATAAATTAGTTGGTTTCAAAGCAGAACAGAGGAACTTTTCAGAAGTATTGTGTATAATCTTAAATTATTGTCTAGGATGGAATTACTATGCCCGGTAAATTACATAACGATACGTAGCTACGAGAACAAACAAAAATTAAAGAAAATTTAGATTTGTGTTCAGTGAAAACCATGAAAACGACACACATGAAGGAAAAACGAAAAAAAATCCTAGGTACCTTCTTAGATTATCATTTTGACCTTATTTTTGTTATCAACGACTCCGAAAACCACACAAACGACACCCAAGACGGAAATATTAAAAAAAGAACCCTAGACGGCATCTTGGATTTTCATTTTGACCTCATTTTCGATATCAGCGACCTCGAAAACCATGTAAACGACACCCGAGATGGAAAAACAAATACTTTTCCTGGGCGCTATCTTGTATTTATCAATAGGAGTACTCTTGTGAGGTTTCGAATGAAATAGTCTTACCAATCTTGTTTCCCCTTAGAAACATTTGAGGCCCGTTTCACCCCTTGGAGGGTAAATTTTGAAAAATTCTTTCTTAGTGCACCCCTAGACTACATAAGAAACCTACTTGCCAAATTTGGAATCAGTAGACCCAGCAGTTTGGGCTGTGCGTTGATTTTTAGACTTCGTCACCCCATTTACCCCTCTTAGGGGTTGAATTTTGAAAAACCTGAAACCCGTTTCTACTCATTTATCAATAAGACTACTCTTGTGAAGTTTCGAATGAAATAGTCTAACTTATCTTGTTTCCCCATTCAAACTTTGGAGGCCCGTTTCACCCCTCTTAGGGGTTGAATTTTGAAAAAACCTGAAACCCGTTTCTACTCATTTATCAATAGGAGTACTTTTGTGAAGTTTCGAATGAAATAGTCTAACTTATCTTGTTTCCCCATACAAATTTTGGAGGCCTGTTTCACCCCTTTAGAGGGTGAATTTTGAAAAAAAACTTCTTAGTGCACTCCTAGACTACATAAGGAACCTACTTGCCGAATTTGAAATCTGTAGACCCAGCGGTTTGGGCTGTGCGTTGATTTTTATACTTTGTCACCCCATTTACCCCTCTTAGGGGTTGAATTTTGAAAAAAAACTGAAACCCGTTTCTTCTCATTTACCAATAGGAGTACTCTTGTGAAGTTTCGAATAAAATAGTCTAACTAATCTTGTTTCCCCATACAAACTTTGGGGCCCCGTTTCACCCCCTTAGAGGGTGAATTTTGAAAAATCCTTTCTTAGTGCACCCCTAGACTACATAAGGAACCTTCATGCCAAATTTGGAATCTGTAGACCCAGCAGTTTGGGCTGTGCGTTGATATATCACCCAGTCAGTCAGTCAGTCAGTCAGTCAGTCAGTCAGTCAGTTTACCATTTTATATATATATAATAGAAGATAGATATAAATCAGTCTTGTAATGACTCATGACGTGTGGCTTATAGTACAACTCATGGCCATTCTATGATACCAAAAAATTCATCCGCAGATGTAGGGCCTGCATGAGAATGGGGGGCCATATTACATGTTTTTGCTTCAGTATTTTTACCTCCCTTTCTACATTAATAGCAATAATTCACTATTTTAGGGAAATATAATCATGAATTGTACCATAATCAAATCTACTTGCAACCGACATTATTTTCAAATTATACTTCACGCTTCGTCCTCGAGATTAGTATTTTAGATTATAGACAACATGTAGTTACGCCGCGCGCCGTTAGTGTTTACCGCTTTGCACTATGGTTGAGAGAACTTTTTTTTTTTTTTGTGGGTACTTTACAAACCTTAGACTGTCATAGCTCGACTTCCTCTGTTCATTTCGCAGTTTAGTGCTCGACCGCTCAACACATAATTTCTGATTCGCGCTACTCACGTACTAAAATGCCAAAAAGAAAACGGTCTGTAGAAGACGAAATGCTTCATTTGATGCGTAAAGTGAAAAAGTTAAAACGCAATATCCGTAGGACAAAGTGCAGTGACTCGGATAGTGATTCCCGAGAAGAAGATTCACCAACTCGTGATTGTGCTACAAGGATGCGAAGTGAAATTCACCAACCAGGTACATATTATATTATTTTATGTGTTTTTACACAATTACCTACCTACCCAGACGAATGCAACCGAAATAGTCAGCGGGACTATTTCACCGCATTCAAAAACGTAACGGTAACCGTACAAATCAGCGGGAATTGTACAAAACCGAAAACTGATAACAGTAGTTATCTCAAATCAGTGCCCCATTAGTAAACATCATAAAATGTAACTTCGTAAAGTCTATCTATCTTTCTAATGCTATGCAATAATTTAAAATTAAAATTTGCTATATTTTGCTAACAATCATTTACTATTTGAAAAATGCTATAACATTAATTGATGATAATGGGTGCTGTGTTTTTATATAATTAAAAGTCTGGCAAAATAAGCATAACAATATGCTACAAAAGCAGTATTCTCAGAGCCGTCATCGGGACGTACTCGATACATAGCTTTATCCATTAAAGGCAATCACAATAATTGCAGTACTCTTTCCAGAGTCATCTTGCCCACCTCTGGACCCAGATATCTGGTTATCAGACTCACCTGCACATGTCCCACATAATGATTGTCAGATTACCGAGCAAATTATAAACAATGCCTGCCAAGATATCCAAGTGTCAGTTCCAACCAATGATTCTGACAAAACCGCCTCGGTCTTGGCTCCTGAAAAACCTAGCCAGGAAGAACCTCAGGAGTTAGATACTGACACACTAGAAATTTTAGGTGATGACCCATTATCACAAATTAAATATTACAAAGATATACGTCCGGAACTCGCATCGCGTTTACAACATCTCGCCCAAGAAGGTTTAAGCAAAGAGATAAAAAAAGACTCTTATAGTAAAATATCCCTTGCCCGCGAACTGTCTTTACATAGAAGCACCTAAGATTAATCCTGAAATTAAAGCAGCGCTCGCTGATATCGCTATAAAGCGAGACAAGGGTATTGAGGCCAAGCAAGTGCAACTGGCATCGGCTGTATCTTGCTTAGGCGAAATCATTACATCAAATCTTAACTCGAAAGACAGAGATAACGAGTTGCTTCAAAAACTCATGGACGTCACTCGCCTTCTTTGCGACATCCAGCACAATGATTCTGCTACTAGAAAACATTTCGTTCTATCTTCTCTTAAAAAAGATATGAAAGATCACCTAACAAGCACAAAAATTGATTCCTTTTTGTTCGGGGAGAATTTGGCTGAAACAATTAAATCTGCAAGGGCCGTGAATAAATCCGGCGTCGAATTAAAAGCAGACGATAAAACCCAGCCAAAGAAATCTATCACGTCGGTTCCAAAAAACCGGCGAGCTCCGGGCCAGGCGCGCAGGCATCCGGGTCCGCCTACGAGGAGCCGCCCGGCCTGCAGCCCCTCGAGCCCCTGCGCCCCCGCCGCCAGCGTACGGCTCCTACAGGACAGCGTGGCCGGCACCGCCGCCGCCGCCGCCAGCACCTCCTGCCACTCGCCGCCGATACTGAATGCAGTTAAGTACGCTGGCCGGTTATCATTGTTCTACCCTCAATGGGCACAAATCACAGACGACCACACCATCTTGTCGTGGATCAAAGGGTACAAAATACATTTTTCATCTCCAGTAGTTCAAGACACTTTCCCCATTCTACGTAATCATACCGATTCTGAACGTACACAGCTTATTGAAGCAATAGATAATCTTTTAAAAATAGGTGCCGTTTCAGAGTGTAAACCATGTTGTGGCCAATACTTGTCAAGCTTTTTCCTTACACCTAAATCTAATGGGAAAATGAGGTTCATTTTAAATCTTAAAAAAATAAATCAATTTATTACTCCTGATCACTTTAAACTTGAAGATTTACGTACTGCTTTAAAATTAACATCTAAAGACTGTTTTATGGCCACTCTTGATCTAAAGGACGCTTACTTTCTAATAAAACTTCATAACGAATCAAAAAAGTACCTTCGTTTTGCCTTTAATAACAAAATTGATCAATTTAACGTCCTACCTTCCGGATTGGGCACGGCACCTTTTGTTTTCACCAAAATTATGAAACTCGTTGCGAAATGTTTACGATTTAGTGGATTATTATCCACCCTGTATTTAGACGACTGGTTATTATTTGGTCAATCGTATCAGCAATGTCTCACAAATACTGATACCACTAAAAAGCTGCTTATTTCCTTGGGTTTCATTGTTAATGAAGAAAAAAGTGTCCTCGTACCCTCACAAACAATTAAATTTTTAGGAATGATTATAAATTCGACAGATATGACTCTTAGTTTGCCCTTTGAAAAGCGAATGCGCATCCATTCTGAATTAGAACACTTTATTAAAGTAAAACGCTGTAAGATCAGAAAATATGCCCAACTGGTAGGTTTACTTGTATCGGCTTGCCCCGCTATTGAATACGCGTGGTTGTATATACACCAAGGAATTAGAACGCTGCAAATTCCTTGACCTACGTGACCATAATGACTACGACCAATTCATGAATATCTCTAATTCTGTTTTACCAGACATTCAGTGGTGGCTCGGTTGCATAAATCACTTCATTCGCCGTATCAGAGATGATGATTATACCTTTGAAATATACTCTGAAGCCTCAACGACGGGGTGGGGTGCCTGTAGTAATAGTAACACGGCAAGTGGTCAATGGTCACAAAGCGAACAAGAACAGCATATAAATTATCTTGAGCTTCTTGCCGCTTTTATAGCTCTCAAAATCTTTGCCAAGGATTTGCACGACTGCCAGATACTCTTGCGAATAGATAACACTACCGCAATATCTTACATTAACCGGATGGGTGGTATCCAATTTCCTCATCTCACTCAAATAACCAGAGATGGCAATGGTGCGAATCTCGAAAGCTTTACATCTTCGCATCATACATAAGGTCTTGCGATAATATAGTAGCAGACGCAGAGTCTCGTAAAACACACCCAGACATTGAGTGGGAATTGGCTGACTGGGCGTTTCGACGTTTAACGATTGAATTTGATTTACCGGAAATTGATCTTTTTGCAAGTCGATTGAACAATAAATGTCCAAATTATATCTCGTGGCACAGGGATCCAGACGCTATGGCTATTAATGCATTTACGATATGTTGGTCCAGCTACTATTTTTACGCTTTCCCACCTTTCTCAATGATACTCAAAACACTTAGGAAAATCATAGCGGACAAAGCGCGTGCTGGCATCTTAATTGTTCCGTTATGGCCCACACAAGCTTGGTACCCGTTATTCAAGAGCCTCCTTGTATCCAAGACTGTTACGTTCTCACCCGACGATAACGCCTTATCATTTCATTCCAGCTCCCGCCGAATACTCTCCTCCCTTACCCTGGTTGCAGGAGTGTTGTCCGGGAGGCGTTAACAAGAAGAAGTCTACCAAAGGCCTCCTTAGATATCATGGTATCCTCATTGTCGGATAGTTCAACAAGACAATATAATGTATGTCTCCGCAAGTGGTGGCTCTTTTGTCAAAATAATTTGTCAAAATAACTCAGTTGATTTTTACAAAGCATCAGTCCCTATTATAATATCTTTTCATACACAAATGTTTTACGAGGGATGTCAATACGGGACATTGAATACATACAGATCTGCCCTTCCATTGACACTAGGCCCAGCCATAGCAAAAGACGATAGGCTTCAGAGATTTCTAAAGGGTGCATACCGAGTTAGACCACCACTTCCAAAGTATAATTTTACTTGGGACACTAACGTTGTCCTAGACCCTCTAAGTTCTTGGTTCCCTAACGAAGACTTACCTTTAAACCAACTGACCAAAAAGACTATTACCTTACTTGCCCTTACAACAGCTCACAGAATGCAAACCTTTTCGAAAATTAAAACTGTTAACATCGAAGTTCTCAACAATAAAATTATTATAAAAATCCCAGATTTCGTAAAAACTTCTCGCCCTGGCGCTAAACAACCAATTCTTTTCCTACCTTACTTTAACGATAAGCCCTCTATTTGTCCTGCCAATGCAGTAAAATGCTACTTAGAGAAAACTTCATCGTTACGGAAATCTGTGAGCCTGTTTATAGGTATGAGTAAACCACACAAAGCAGTTGGCTCACAAACACTCAGCCGCTGGGTAAAATGCACGCTTGGCGAGTGCGGGCTAGACACCAACATATTCTCGGCGCACAGTACCCGCCATGCCGCTACGGTTTAGTCCCATCTCGGCACCTTCCCATCTCGGCACCCATGAATTAATTTATCATCTTTACGAAAAATTCCCATCTCGGCACTCCGTCATTAGTCGTTGCTAAGTACACAGTCATCAAAAAATGGATACACTGTATCAGTATAGTCAGTAAATCAAATTGACTCAAAACTAGTTACGGCGGGCGAGAGACACCGTACCACCAATAGCGTAGAAGGTTGGAATGGGAGATTAAATAGGCGTGTCGGCAAAAGACCTACTTTAATCAAATATTTAAGTGTCGTGAAACATGATACAAGGTGGTTTGCATTTAAAATGATCAAATTTTTCAAGTGTAGCATTCGTATTTCCAAGAAAAAAGAGAAATACGTAAAGTCCCATGCCGAAATCAACCAAATTGTAGCAAATTATGAAAATGGTTCGATAAATTTAAAAAGCTGCATAGAACAACTGTCTGCAATAATTTCCATATTTGTTTCGTGGACGACGGCAAAGTAACTGTGATTTTATTTATTTTTGATAAGTAAGTAATGTTTAAAATTATTGCTATTATTGTAAGAAAATTATGTACAATGTTGATTTCTCTGTGATATAGAAGATTAAAAAAATAGTCTATTTACAACTGTTGATTAGTGTAATATTTTTTTTATTAGTTTGTTTTTTGTATGAAGAGTAACAACTTGCTGTGATTTTATTATTTCAGATATTTTTAAGACTAATGTTTTTTTTTTACATTTCGAATTTTTACCTATTATGTAGGTATGAAAATATACAATTCCGATTTATGTGATAATTAAGACTGAAAATGAATGTACAGCGAGTTATAGCAATTAGCTGACCCCCTTTGCAATTATTTTATATTTTATTTATTTGAGCGAAGTAAATAAAATATAAAAGAATTGCAAAGGGGGATCAGTTAATTGCTATGACTGTACAGTGAACGCGTAATCAAGCCTACTCGTATTATTTAGTACTAGTATGAAAGTCCTCAAAGTATGGACGCCCTTTTGCCTACGTTCCGGTTATACTGCTTAAACGTTAATTGTACATAATAACTGTTGATTTTTGTAATATGTTTTTACATAATTGCTGGAAAGATTTTAAAACAATTATTCCTACGAACCGTGAATTTTTCATATATTTTAAAATTTGTTATGTTACTGCCAAGGCAGAGATAATGGAGCCTCTAAAAAGCGATTCAAGGCTTATCTGTGAAAACGGTAATTTAAAAAGAAACAAAAATTATTTAATAAATAATAAAGTTGATTTACTTACTATACTGATACTGTGTTTCCGTTTCTTTTTGTGTAACTTAAAATGATTTATGAGAGGGTGCCGAAATGGGAATTTTTCGTAGACAAGATAAATAAATTCATGGGTGCCGAGATGGGAAGGTGCCGAGATGGGAATAAACCGCCGCTACGTCCCGTGCACAATCTCTTGGGGTCAGTGTTGATTTAATTCGTAACACTGCAGGTTGGAGTGGCAACTCTAATACTTTTGCCAAATATTATAAAAGGCACATTGTCAACGAGGATAACTTTTCATTTGCAAGGGCCATAATTAATCAATCAGAATGTTAATTAAACAAATATTTTATTTAGTCCTTCTTATAAAAACATGGTAATGATGTTAATTATTATTAAGTAATAATTGTATTGAGTTACTAAGAGTAATAAAATTATAGGTAATTAATTTTGGTTCGGACACTAAAGTGTAGTTGATTGAATAACGTAAACTGAATGATTAAAAGGGTCTTATTAAAAAAAACACATTTCTTTTGTCCTGACTCTCAAAGTCTACATGTTGTCTATAATCTAAAATACTAATCTCGAGGACGAAGCGTGAAGTATAATTAGTGATTAAACGAACTTACCTAAGTGAAGTTCTATCATAATATACGAAGCGCTTCGTCCGAAGAGATTAGTATGACTCCCAACCCTCCCATATTACCCACTAGCTTCTGCCCGCGACTTCGTACGCGGATCCTGTTGCTTATGCCAGCGACAACGGGGTCGTCGAAGATCTGAAACGTCTGATGTCGAATTCTAAGAACCCGGGGACAGGAAAATAACGGATCTTTCCCACCTGAGCAACACATACCATTTGTTTCTTTTTGCCATTTAACAGCTTCACAAAAAGTACAATTTTTAGCTATACCTCCGATGGCGGAATATGTGGCGTATTCAATCATAGGAGACGTAAATGCACTCCGTGCCTTATCAACCCAAGGAAGGTCGCCATGCCCTTTTTTTTCGGTTGGGAAATAATCAAATAACTTCTCCAACTCTGGGCGGAGCGGGAGTGAGTGTCAGATTTTTACTGACTAAAACCCATCCATGTTCCTTCCTCGCCCTTTACGTTCCAGGGCCACGGTATCTCTTTCGAACAGTCCCGCAGCCCCGGCAGGCTTCGACCTTTGCAGGCCCCTCCCTTTATGCTGACATCTCTTTGAGGCGCACGTGGAACACGAACGCGCCGTCGACACGGCAGGTCGCCATGCCCTACGGCTATATCTTGAAACACATCCGGTTTTTCAGATGATATCGACATTCTGTTCAGAGAATGTCGACGTCGATCAGAATTCAAACGTTCGTTCAATGAACGTGCATCGCGCATCACGTTCATCACTCGTTTCAAAAGTCCTGTTAGTAGATGTGCGAATACGCTGAAAACTCAAGCCTGATTCTGTATCGGTAAAAAATTCGGATTCGCTCACGATCAGCGGACAGTCGCGCATCACGTTCCGCACTTGTCTCTAAAGACCTAGAAGAAGCTATGCGTAGATACGCTGAGAACTCAAGCGCAATTCTCTATCCGTGAACGTCTCCGACTCGCGAGACAATGCGTGACGTTCACGATCAGCGGTCAGTCGCGCATCACGTTCCCTACTTGTCTCTAGAGATCTAGTAGTCGATGCGTAGATACGCTTGAAACTCAAGCGCAATTCTCTATCCGTGAACGGCTCCGACTCGCAAGACAATGCATGACGTTCACGATTAGCGGTCAGTCGCGCATCTATTCTTCACTGGTCTCTAGAGACCTGGATGTAGAAATACGCTGAGAACGCAGGCGTGCTTCGCGATCCAAAGAGGTTTCCACGGAGCAAGTTGCAGCCTGATGTTCTCGAACAGCATCAAGTCTCTCCTGACGCTCTTCGATAGATTCTTGGGATCTTATGATCCTCAATCTTTTAGCTCCTTTGGAACATTGGGAAAGATTTGACCTCTTTCTAGGCATGGTTATAGTTTTGTTGTGAAGATACCTGATCAATTGAAATCTAAGTAACTGCTCCCCTACGTTACCGGGTAGGCTACCGAGTCACGAAGATAACTGGAAAAGGAAATTAATTCTACAACAGGTGTCCGAGATCTTCGATTTTTATAAGTCAACAGAGAGTGCTCATCAGATTGAACAACTTTTGCTAAGACGTCATTCCTATATGTGTTATGGTGTAGCTGGGCTCTTGGAGTTCCACAACAGGTGTTCCAGATCTTCGATTTTTATAAACCAACAGAGAGTGCTCATAAAATTGAACAACTTTTGCTAAGACGTCATTCCTATATGTGTTATGGTGTAGCTGGGCTCTTGGAGTTCCACATCAGATGTTCCAGATCTTCAAACTTATACTCTCAGCAGAAAATGCTCATCATGTAGAACAATTTTTGCTATGGTGGCATTTTTGTATCTCTTATAGTTTAGCTGGTCTGTTGCGGTTCTGCATCAGGTGTTCAAGTTTCCAAGATAAATTATAGCCTCATAGTTTCTGCCCGCGACTTCGTTCGCGTGAAGTTTTGATATCGCAACGCATCGCCTACTCAACGTAAGTTTAAACTGCTTTGTTCCCGCTTGCAACATTTCTTATTGCTGCTCCGCTCCTATTGGTCATAGCGTGATGTTATATAGCCTATAGCCTTCCTCAATACATGGACTATCCAACGCAAAAAGAATTTTTCAATTCGAGCCAGTAGTTCCGGAGATTAGCGCGTTCAACCAAACAAACAAACAAACAAACAAACTCTTCTGCTTTATAATATTAGTATAGAAGATATGTTACAAAAGAAAGGTTTTTTGATGCCAATACATATGAAAACTCTAAACTAAATGAACAGAGGAAGTCGAGCTATGACAGTCTAAGGTTTTTAAAGTACCCACAAAAAAAAAAAAGTTCTCTCGACCATAGTGCAAAGCGGTAAACACTAACGGCGTAACTACATGTTGTCTATAATCTAAAATACTAATCTCTTCGGACGAAGCGCTTCGTATGATTATGATAGAACTTCACTTAGGTAAGTTCGTTTAATCACTAATTATTGGTCACTCGTGTATGTGTCAGCGTCACATTGTAAAAACCGTTTGATTGTAATATAGCTAGAAAACACATTAGATGCTTATCACAATAACTGAAATGATAAAATAAACTAAAATGTAAACAATGACCGATTTTATCAATTTGGCAATTACTGGGAGAGGTGAAAATTGAGCTCGTGAAATCTTCTCCAATGACCTAATTTATGGCAAAATTCTAGCTCTGTAACTCCATGCCCAAGTTTCTATAAAGGTCTGGGGATCTCCTTTGGCAAGAAGCAAATACCTTGCAGCACATGTGTAAAGGATATTTAACTCTGAAAACCATAAACATGTAGTTTAATAACAAAATACCATTCAGTTTGTTTTGACTGTTCAGAGATAGTCTGACTATAATTTACGTAGTTTTAATATTTTTTGGGATAAAAAATTGACTATAGTAAAAAATATAGAAATAGATTCAGTTTACGATTCTGAACAAACTAATTTCAGAATGTGCGTTCATTAAGTTACATGTTGTATATTTAAATATAATTTTTCTTTTACATGAAAATTAAACTGTATGATGGTGATGAAAGTGATGTTGATGTTGTCTAATTCATTTAGGGTTTGTAATGTATCACCCATTTTTAATTAAATACGATAGAATAAACGTTAACAGCGAGATGAACGAAGGTGTAAAAATTGATAGCTGTCGAATGAAGCACATATTGGAGTAGTAGTTGAGGAACATCTGTATTTGAGTTATGAGTCTGTGAGAGTTTATGCATGTATATCTATGTCGTGTGTGCAGTTGAGTTATGTCATGACTCATGAGTCAGTGTAAGAGATGAAATGTGTAACGTATGTGTATCAGGATTTGGAAAAGTGTTTGTGTGTTTGTACAGACAGTTAATAAGAGTATTCACGAAGCGATTATAAATTAACAAGAAATAACCTATAGTAAAATAAAATACAATGAGCAAAACACTAACAAAGCAAGGTAAAAGGTTTACTACTCGAGTGAGGTTTCGCTGGCATTCGTAGGTAAAGAAAAATAGTCAATTCTTCACCATTAGTTGGTGCACTTGCTCTTCACTTCTAATAGTAACTGGTTGTGCCTGCTCGTCTCTCTTTACATAAACCTTGCCGTAAGCAGTCCAGCAGAACTTATAGGCTCCAGATATTTTGGCTAAGTCTCGGGCAAGGAAGTGTAGACGGGAAGCTTTTGGGGTCAGATTCCTCTTCTTCGTGTCGATGATTCCCATTGTTGTTTTATTAAATTTGTTTCGACCAGAACTCAGCCACGTCGACGGCGCTGGTGGTGGCTTCGGACAGGTCCCTTAGAGTGCAGGTGGAGTTGCACAAAGAGCATGTCAGGAGGTGGGCCATGGTTTGAGACAAGGCTCCGCAGTCGCACTCAGCTTTATCAGAATACCCCCACCGGACCAAGTTGAACCTGCAGCGGCCCACTTGGCTTCTAAGTCGATTTAGAGTCTTCCAGGTGGGCCATGGCAGTTGGTGACCCGCGGGGAGTTTTTCTGCAGGCTCAACATAGTGAGCCGGAGGGGGATATTTAAGGAGCCACAGCTTTTTGCGGGCTTCACCAACCTTAGTGTGGTCGATTGGTGGAATATTCGACCTAAGGAAGCTGTTCCGACTCTTCAGCCTGCCTTGCGAAATCTCCGCATTATAAAGAGAGTGGCGTTTATCTGTCTCTTGTTTATGTTTTTCGAAGGAGCAGGCAACCTCTCTTCGAACTTCAGGAGGAGCCACTCCTGCAAGCGGGTATAAAGCAGCTAGTGGAGTTGGATTTAGGCAGCCAGTGATAATTCTGCAGGTTTCGTTAAGGGCTACATCTACCTCTCGGGCATGAGCGGATCGATGCCACACTGGGCATGCAAATTCACCAGCCGAGAAGCAGAGAGCCATGCCAGAAGTCCGTAGTACGTGTGCGGAGGCGCCCCAGGCGGTAGATGTTAGCCGACGTAGCAGGTTATTGCGGGCGCCCACCTTTAATTTTGTCTTAAAACAATGGTGCTTGTAGGTGAGTGACCGATCTAATATAGCCCCCAGATAGACGGGGTTGTTGTTATGCTCAATATCCGAGCCCCGCCATTTTATTTTAAGCGTTCTGTTGGCTTGACGGTTTCTGAGGTGGAATGCGCAAGACTGCGTTTTCGACGGATTGGGCCTCAGAGCGTTGTTCTCGTAGTAGGTACTAAGGGTAGCCAGAGCCGTCTCTAGGTTTGTTTCTGCATCCTCAAAGTTTGTGGTTCTTGTTGCTAGGGCTAGGTCGTCTGCATAGAGGAATCTTTCAGTATTGGTTGTTTTGGGCTGATCATCTGTGTATATATTAAATAAAATAGGAGCTAGAACGCTGCCTTGAGGTAGGCCGTTTTTTAAGGTGTGCCATCTCCTTTTCTCCGAATTTAAGTGGACTATGAATCGTCTGTTGCGTAGCATTTCACCCAGGATGCGTGTAAAAACTTGATCGTCAGTAAGTGCTGTTAGTTTAGCTAGCAATCTTTTAACGTTGACCGTGTCGTAAGCTGCTGATAAATCGACAAGGACAACGCCGGTTATCTGATTAGCTTCGAATCCATCTTCTATGTATTGGGTGAGGCGAAGGATTTGCCCGGTGCATGACTTTCCAGGGCGGAAACCAGCTTGTTCCGAGATCAGCTGAGGGTCGATTAAGGGTTGGAGGCGGTTCAGAATTAGCCGTTCAATAAGTTTAAGTGTGTGGCATTGGAGAGAAATCGGCCGGTAGTTTTTTGGGTCCATTGGGCACTTCCCTGGTTTGAGGAGCGCTATCACCTTAGATTTTCTCCATTGCTTGGGGAGTTTTATTACTCTGATGCATGAGTTAAAAAGGGCAAGCAGCCACGACACCGCAATTGGCCCTAAGTTTTTTAGCTGCTCGACACAGATATCGTCCACACCTGCGGCTTTCCCGTTTTTAAGTGCTTTTATTGCTGGGATAATGTCAGATATCGTAAATGGTTTGCTGATGATGTTGCTGCTGGTCTGCTGTGTTTTATTCTTCCCAATTTCGGGCAGTTTGTTTGGGGGTTTTCCATTTAAGAGAAGTTGATGAGCTATCTGATTGGCAGTGACTTTATTTGGTGATTTGGGCTCAGGAGGGTCGCCAGTGAGCTTACGGAGGGTGGACCAGGCTTTTTTACTATTTTTCGTCATGTCTATGTTATTAAGGGTATTAATCCAGTTTTCCTTGCGGCTTTCGCTTACCATGTTTAAAAGTTCCTCCCCCACTTCAATAGTTTCTTCTGAAAAAGGGTCATTTGTGTACAGTTGTTGGTACAATTCGAGTAATTTAGAAGATTCAGGATTCAGGCCAGGGATGTATTGGGAACGGCACCCTCTGGGAATTGTTTGTCGGGAAGCTGTTCGCACAATATCAACAAATTTATCATAATTGTGAGGCTTTGGTTCGAGTGAATTAAGTTCTTCATCTATTTTCTTTGAGAAGTTCTGCCAGTTAGCTTTAGTGAAGTTGAATCTGCGTCTAAATGGTACTGCGGATGGTTTAATAGCAGCTTGAACCGTGCATGATATTGGGCGGTGTTGTGTACGTGGGATTGGTGTTTCGACTGTCTTAAGGCATAGGCTACTAATGTTCGGACTAACAAAGATAATGTTAGGATTATATCCACGTTTCCATCGGCCGCTGTTGAATGATGCTGGTTGTTTTGCATCATGCAGCAACATTAAGTTTTCCGCTTCTGCCCATTGTTCTACTGCAGTTCCATCGTCATTTGTACTCTGGTATCCCCAGGAGGTGCTGTGGCTGTTAAAATCTCCAATTATTATACGGCTGTCGCGGTCATGGTAGTTGGATGTGCAGCCAAGTTGGAATGGCTGATTAGGAGGTTTGTAGATAGAAGTGATTGTATAGTTTCCGGTATCTATAGTTATCATTTCAATTGAGTTTTCGGAGTTGCAGGACGTGGATACCAGGGCAACATTAGGTTTTGTAAAAATGGCGCTACCATATTTAGAATGTGGTACTTATTTCGGCAGCCAGGGTAAGACCTGGGATTTGCGGCCTGGGTTGATTTTGGTCACGGTGAGTCTCTTGTACGCAGATAATGTCGCATCGCGTTGTGAGACAAAGATCTGAGAGGACCAGCGCTTTGTCTGCAGAAAAACCTTCAATGTTGACCGAGATGACGGTCAAGGCTGGCTCAGATAATTGGCGCTGTGGTCGAGGTTGGAAGCTAAGAACTTCCGGTTCTGGTGGCTCTAAGAAGTGCCTTTGTTGACGGTCTTGGGAGGGACCGTGGGGAATCATCGTGGTGAGATGATTGGCCAGCTGGACTCTGCGTTACCGAGTGCCAGCTGTTCTGCTAGAAATATGGGGGTATCTTCCTGAGTTTTAAAGCCCAAGGGTTTGCAGCATAGCTTAGACCTATGTTTTAGGTTGAACGCTTTTCCCATTTTCATAATTTCTGCCCTTAGAAGTGTGGAGCCTGTCTCGATAATTATAGGGGAATTTTGAATTTCTGTGTTTTTTCCACGCACTCTGTAAATATCCTTAATATCGTATTTGCCGATCTTACAGTCTAAGTTTTGGGAAAGGCACATAGCCATCGCTATGAGGTCTTCTTTAGTTTCATTACTTTTACGTGGAACATTTTTGATGACAAAATTCGATTTACGCGTTCCTAGTTGAGTTTCCTCAAGTTTATTTTCCAATAGAATAATAAAAAAAAAAAAAAAAAACATTTATTAAGGACCAAACATTTTGTACATTTTATGTACTTCATAACTTCCTTGGCCTGTGCTTCTAGCTTGTTTATTTTATTTAGGAGCTCCTCGTTCTGCGCAGTAACAAATGCGATTGAGTTCTCAATTTTGGTATTCGATTTTTGAATTTCATTCAATGTGTGAGAAAGGCCATTGCCCAAACCCAGTATCGCTCTAAAATAAAACATTATAGCAACAAAAATATAGTCATAAATTATGAAATCTTTTTTTAACTTTTCTTACTTATCTTGATCGAAATCGTATGTGGGGTTAATATGTTGTGTCTTAATAGTTACTAATTCGATTTTATTGCATTATTTTCAAAATGGCTTTCTTAAAGTGCAAGCAGTGTTGACACCTTGAGAAACTTCCCCGTAATCGGTTTTAACTGATATGTAGAGGCAGACGTTGTTTTAAAAATATTTCAAATATCTATTAGATATTCCCGCGTGATTCATATTTTTATTTGTAATTAATATAATCAAAAAAATATTTCTTTCCTAATCAACAATCTTTCATTAGTTTACAAATCAGTAATGGTCAGGGTGATTTAGATTAACTGTTGGTAACACTACCACGGGCAAATAAAAGGTGAACTGTCATCAAAAGTGTCACTGTCAAGTCAAACAGCATTGTGTCGTAGGGATGGGCAAGTGAAAAAAATATATCGATATTTATCGTATCGATATTCTTAATCAGTATCGATAATTATCGAGCGAAAAATATCGAATATCGTCAGGTTTCGTATGATTATTCATACATATTCCCAAAGCATTCAAACTTCGTAGAAAATAATAAAACAAAACGGTATTTTTATTGATGCTTGAGCCTAAATAATAAAATACAATTTAATCAAAAAAGTAGTCATCAGATATCGACACGAAACCATAAATTAATAATAATTACGTTAAAAAAAAATCGGATTTGATACGAATTCGATACTCTAAAATAAATATCGAGGATATATCGCGATTTAAAAATATCGACTATATGTAGTGATAATTGGATGGAAAAACATCGATATTTCGATATTTTTTTGGACATGCCTATTGTGTATAAGTTGTTGAGTTTGTTGTGATATCAAATAACTTATTATTACGTCGAGTACGTGTCCAGTAGAGTCTTCGGATTCCTGTACGAACAAGATATCTTTCTGAATACTATTGTACTGCTTCTGTGCTACTGGTGTGGATTGTGTAGAACGTTTTTTTGAGTTTACTTACGTTGTTGGACTAATGCCTATAGAAGTGTGAGAAGACAGACTCAGCATGATCAAGATAGGCAACCGCAGTTTGTTAGTGAAGAAGCCATTGCAACACAAGAGAACATGGATGTTGCTACATTAAGTCATGGAGTGGAAAGTGCATCAGAAACTTCTGTGCCTTCAAGGGATCATTCCAGAAGGTTTATTTGGAAGCAGTAAAGTGTACTATGCATACATTTTAGTTAATAGGGCTATAAGTAACTCAGTAGCTGATATTGCTGGTTACTATTGCAATTGTTTGGTGGGTAATCGAACCGTGGGATGCTGCGCACACGTAATTACCATTTTGTGGTATCTTGGTTGGGCTCGATATCGATCATTTTGAGCCGACGGCTCCGTTTTTAGACAACATATTTTATGAATATGATGATCATATGAACCAATAAAAATATTTTATTCCTATATTCAAGCATTATTATTTTCTATTCCCTATACTTACTTAGAAACCCCTACATTTAAATGTATGGATGTTTTTCTACATCGTTCTCACATAATTATGTATAATCTCAACATGAAAGATGTAACCAAGATTTTGTAACAACATTTTTGATTGAAAAGAGTGTCCTTGGAGTTTCTTGCCCGTTCTTCTCCATAGTGATCTACGCTAGGGAATGGGCAACTACAGTACTTTCTCAAGTTATTATGCCTTGTGTCTGTTACTGTAGCTTTGATTTTTCTTTGTATTTTTGACATTCAAAAGTGCCGTAATGGTCTAGTTGAAATAAATGATTTGAGTTTGAGTTTAGCTAATATTAGTTACTTAGGATTATTCACTGGTTTGATGGAACTATTTTCTGTTGTCTTATGAGAAATCAAATCATATTGTTGTAAGGACTGTTTCTTTGGTAGAAGGTTAGCTACAAAACTAACCTCAAAACTTGAACAGAAAATCAAAGAACAATAAAAACCCCACAAAATAAATAGTTCATTTTTATTTCCTTAGAAAATATGACATCTCCCCTCTTTTATGTCCAATTTATACTATCATACAACTTATTTTCATGCGCAACGGTGGTCCATAGAAGGATGGGCAATCTCCTTTGGTGTATTTCACTAGCCTGTTTTCCTGAGAAGATTGACATCATTTCTTTCATTTCCTTCTTAAATTCCTCCAACTGCTCACATATCGTGATGTCTTCCCTACTTCTTTTCACCCGTTGAAACACAAAATTAGGCGGCGGCGTCTTAAGCTCAGTATTCAGTAAATTGAGATCTGTTTCCGATGCCGCTTTATCCATTGGTGAGTTCATAATCACTTATTGCAATAAGTGTAAAATCACCAGGAATTCAGAAGAACAAATAACAAGGATGCTATGTACACTATTGTCTAGTTAGATATTGCGCATACCCCTGTAGTGTCACTTCGCAGGTGGTAATTGGGTCAAAAGTCAGTAGGGGCGGGGCCCTAATTAGCTTGTTAGCTCCAGTACCCCAATCACTTAACGGTGGGGCGCGGCCACTGCGTATCCACGGATGAAGGAGGTGCGCACGCGCAGTAATTAACAATAATTGGCTTCTTACGTGTCCTTGGGGGTGAGGTCTTCGCAGCTAAGACGCACCTCAGGTACCAGGCTCGCACGATCGCAGGAGTAATCGTCGCAGTATCGCAATGTCACCGTCGTCGCGTAGCGTCGTCAATACTTGTATTGTAAAGAGCTCCCTGGTGATATGCTCTCCTATTTTTGTTTTTGAATTAAATTTATTTAAACAATTTAAAATTATGATATTAAAAATGCGAATAGTACTGGGGCACGTCAACACCTTGCGGCGGTCCGGGGGGAAGGGAAATGATGATAATACCAAACCAATTTTTTGGTTATTAGAACACATTTACAGGACACACTTATATCGCGAAGTAAGCGGGATCGTTTGTTTATGCGAAACGCGGAAGCGCATTATTAGACATGCGGAAGTAGCGGTGCCCACGCAAGCACTGCGGTCAGCGCGGGGTGGCGCGGGGTTGTGCCCTGTCGGTGCAACGGGGACAATACAAAGGAAAGGGACGGAGTTTGCACAAGGAGCTTCGGATCGGCACGTGTTGTGCGCTCGGAGGAATACCCTGTTTTGCGACGCGTGACACCTAGAGTTCACTTCTTGCCATGAGTGTCCATGAGTAATGTATTTTATCAGACAATTACGTCACAAATTAAGGTTATAGGTTTTTTACACATTTGGGTTGAGAATCGAATACCTTCCCTCAATGTGTCCCTCGTTTAACCTAACACGTTGTATACCATTGAAGTAGAATAGAAGAATAGAATAGAAGAATAGAATAATCATTTATTCGTTAATGGACATATAACAA
Source organism: Xestia ashworthii (assembly GCA_950022955.1). NCBI lineage: Eukaryota > Metazoa > Arthropoda > Insecta > Lepidoptera > Noctuidae > Xestia > Xestia ashworthii. The sequence goes on along the minus strand of OX465570.1, from coordinate 9,283,455 downwards.
CAAACAGCTTAACAAATAATTAAAACAGCTCAGCTGGGCTGAGCATGCCCATAACGAAAGGGTAACCAACTCGGCATATGCTGGGTGTAAAACACTCAGCGCTGGTTTTCAATAGGCCCCCGCAGTGACACACGGATGAGGGTAGTAGATAGTAAATATATAATTAATGTTATTCTATTAATGGGCATTTAATAGTTTTTTTTTTTCAGCCATGATTCAATTGTTGTGTGTCATCGTTGGCAGTCTTGCTGCTTACTGCTGATTACAAGCCTACTCGTGTTTGTGCTACGTTTCCCTGGTCTGTGGTGAGGTCTTATCTACGATGATGAATGCCATCTACCCACCTAAGCTGCTGGTCGTGAACGTCATAATGACGAGACCACGCCAGGTTTTGCGAATATCATGTGAATAGCATTTAGTACAATATTTCTACTATTTCATACTTTCATAGAAAAATTCTACCACCATAAAATTTGAAAATATTCCATACAGAAACTGGTCCCGCCATTTTGATATCAAGATGACGGGACCACTGTTCATTTGATGAAAAATACACGATGTGATCTTAAACTGAACACATAAAATTTTAATACGAAATAGTACGACTACGTTTGAAACGTTATTATACATTATTAACTGTAATTTCAATAAAAAAAGGTATACAAAATTGACATCAGAGCGCCTGAAGAAAAAGTATCATTTTATGCCATGAAGTATTTTATGGCTCATAAAATTTATTAAGGCGTTTCGTTTCGACCGCATCCAATTGATATTCACAAAACCTGGCGTGGTCCCGTTTTAATTAGTCGTTCAATGAGCCGCCTAGCCTCTTTATTAAAGAAAATTCGAGACTCTCAAGTCCCGAACTTTGTTAGGCTAGTATTTAGCATTTGGCCCAGAGATAGTTTGTAATAGTAATGAGTAGTATGGTTATTTATTATACAAACTTAACACACAATAATATTATTATGGGTATGTCGAAGCCTTGGTTGGTTTAATTAGCCGTTCAATTAAAAAAAACCGCCTAGCCTATTTAATTTAAAGAAACCTAAGTAACCTAACCTCAAAAAAAAATATTTTTTTTGCCTCAACATCGTAGTTGACGTAGCCCCGCTTCCCGGAGCTTCTATTTGTATTTTCCCTTTTTCTGTCTGCAGGGTATAATGAAAAAATAAAGGGTATAAAGAAACCTAACTAACCAAATATCGGAGTGTCTCACTGGTTAGTTCAATAAAGAACTTAAAAACCTTCGATCAATAATAAGTTAAAAACTAAATTTAAATTGTTAGTATTTATTTCAATCACAAAAGAATGAAATTAATGATTGTTTTGTTATTATATTTCTGGTAGATGTTGTTCTCGTCACAGAGGCCAGTAGGCGTAGCCAATGGCCCAGTGTAGGACTGTCCCACCCTTCCACTGTAGTTTTCAGGATGTTGTTAGTCGCGTACCCTGGGCACGTCTGCAAGAGCGAGCGTATCGAGCTCGAAAATTTAACTATACTACCTTGTTCGCAAAGCAGATTAGAATCGTTAGGAATCTGCATACAGGAGTTACTTGGGTGACTTCTATATAAAGTTAAGATTCAATAGGATGTAGGGCGCAAGAGCGAGAGAAGCAAGCTCAAACGGCAGGTTAGAACGAAGACGAAGTATTCCATTGAAGGCTATTTTTGCGAAAAGGAAGTCAATGATCCATCTAGATCCTCTGTGAACTGAAAGTCTCTAGACACATCGTTTTTTCAAAAAGAGGGTTGGTAATTACATTATAAATAACAAATATGTGAATAAATCGTACACGAATAAAACTAAGCTAATATTCTTCCAATATTTTAAACAGGCATTAATTTTGCATGGTAACGCTGGTGGTGCAAAACATTAAGGCTGATGCTCCAGTATAGCCCGCGACATTCAAATTTTCTTACGTTTTTTGCAGTTTACAGGTCAGTGCTAGGTTGTATAATGATTAAGATATTCATCGCGATTGTAACACGTGTGTAGTTATAGAATTTTTATCATCAAAATCATCAGTAAAGCCCTCCAAGTTCATACGGGTCGAGAAACGACTGTGACCTTGAACAAATCGTTCTTCGACCTTTTACAAAAGAAAATTTTAATTTCACGGGCTATCCTGACGCTCTCACCTTAAATCATCGTATTTTTTGCGACAAAACATTGAAGGGTGAAGGCGGTGAAACTGATGCGGTACGTTGCGCAGAGAAGTGAGCGCGCCGTGGAGCAGTTGTGCAATCCGATCACAGACAAACCAGTGATTCGCGCTGCCGTGTATGGTTTGCCAAGCGACACCTTACGGGCGTGTACACATGACTGTCTTCAGTACGGCACCGACCACCGTGTAACGGCACGACGCCGTTACCGGGAGACGGCAGGGCATCGTGCTGCGGCACCGTACCGTTTGCGGAGCACCGCGGGCACTAGGCAGCCATTCAGTTTTTGTCATAAATTGGATCACGAAAGACTTATCATTCTGCTCATGTTACCAAGGCGAATTGAGAAAAAACGGAATCAAAGAAAATATTGGCTGAATCCATATCTTTCTAAAATGAACCGAGATGGAGGAGGTCATTTTGAGAGGAATTATGAATATAAATATATCTCAAGTATGAATATATTTATTTACTTTTGCCCACCAAATCTGTCGGCCCGTTGGCATGCAATTTCGGCGCGCCTTTTTAAAACGACGATATCTCCAAAATTATGTTAGTTAGCTCGCTGCCAGTTATACCACAGGAATCATTATTAAATTAGCAAACAGGTTAAGTATGGTTTAAAAGTTTTGCCTTGAAATTTATTAGTTATTGTAAAGTGTGTTCAGTGTGAGGGCGTTTTACCAGTTTCTTGTGTAAAGTTCATTACAATTAAAAAAATAAACCATTATCCCTTCATCTGTAGACACCGACCGAATCGGTCTGACGCGATTGTTAATTACTATTGTGTTTACTTCGCTAACAGTTTGTGGAAAATGCATGAATGTTGATGTTAATTAATGCATATTCTACAAACTGCGAACTAAACAACATCAAAACATTAACTACTGAGCGGTTCGCCGTCTGCCACCGTGGTACACCGCACATGGCACCGTGCCGTCTCCCAGTAGCAGCGTCGTGCCGTTACACGGTGGCCGGTGCCGTACCGTAGACATGTGTTCACGCCCTACCTCGTGGTGTTCGCTCGTTCGTAGGGTCAAGGGTCAGGCATACAAATCAATGCCGCATGAGATCCGCTTCACCGCCTGCCATGTCAGTGTGCAGCGTAGTGTGAGAATCGCCGCAAACAGTGTCTACCCTGATAATAGATGTTTATGTCCTTTTTGATAAAGTTATAAGATGCCCTTCTACTGGTTTTAAAACAATATCAAATTCACACTCTAGTTTGCTGATGTCACCAGTGACATGGTATCGCCGTAAAATATGCGCCAACGCCATCTTCATCACCATCATGGCGTATAATTTACCTGTAAAATACAAAGTAAGAGTATTAGTACATTCTCTACACTAACTCACTCACACACTTCTAACGTACACAACACATTATTTCTTGATACAGAGACACTATTTTAGAACAAGTACTTTTTATACAAGGTGAATAAATAAAGCGGGGTAGTAAAGGCGTCTTGGGAAACTCCGATATACTTTCAGTGTTTTTATATATTTTCAAAACTAGTTAAACCCACAATCATCATTTTTCTTTAAAAAAAACAGAGTTTTTGTTTTTTTTTTTAAGTTTAACGTTTACCTATGCAGTTTCGCTTGCCAATACCGAAAGCGGCATTGAGGCTCGGGTGATCTGGCAAGGTGGCAGAGTTCAGCCATCGCTCTGGTCTGAACTGGTCCGCGTCTGGGCCCCACAAGGGGTGACGGAGGAGACCGTACACCCCTAAAAGGCAAGTACTACCCGCTCGTAACGTGCAGTTCTCTGAAAAAATACAGAATGTATGAGTAGGTACCACCCTAGAGCACTTTTTAAGGCTAACGTTGTAAAGGTACATACTCAGCTTAACATCTTGGTGAAGTTGTCTTCCGATAAGTGGAACGGATGGGTACATTCTCATCGACTCCTTAATCACCGCCTCTAAGTACACGAGTTTTGAGAGATGTTGTCTAGTTAAATCATCATCTTCATGTTCTACTACATCTTGTAATCTGTAATGAATTATAAAACACATCATTCATCATTGCTATTTTAGTCAAGCGGAGTCCGTGTGGTTAATTACGGTTCACTGCTTCTCGTAGATAAAAGGCCTATGTCCCAACTGTGGGATATCAATGAACTGTATTTTTTTACCATTCCTAAACCACTGTAACTCCTGGAAGCCAGAATCAACAGTGGCGACCACCAGAAAAAGTGCCGAGACAATGAAACTCGACGAAGTCCCAGGGAATGAATTTAACTGTCTTGGATCCCGCAACGAAATTAATAAGAAAAGTATAGCGGAGGAGTAGAAAAAAAACCGTAATTTTCACTTCTCTCCTTATAAGCTGGAGACAGAACCAAACAAGCCCAATAAGCACAAAGGGACGTTTACCAGACAGTAACCACTAGTATATAATGATTGTTACTCACTCGTTAAAAATTCGTTCTTGCATATCTCGGTCTGACCCTATCACTAACAAAATAAGTGACATAGCAGCAGAAGTCGTGTCGTAAGCAGCGGCCACAAAAGTATCCAGGTGTTCTCTGATGTCACTGTCTGTGAAAGCACCTTGATCTTCAGCCAATTGCAGCATTTGATCCAAGACTGGTTTGAAATTGCCTGAAAATAATGTGTTTAGTTTTAGCGTCTGTTTACTCGAGGAAATGGTTTAAGTTTATGTTTTTATTTTAGTAATACAAAAATGCCTTGTTCTTTTACCTGATGTCGAGTCATCGTACATGTTCGGATCATTGTTTACCTTTAGCTCAGATTTTCTTTTGCTTATGATCTGAAACAACGCACGAACATTTAAAAAAATACAAGTTGGTCCCATAACCAAACTATTAATTTGTTCGTGATATTTTGAAATTAATCGAGATCTCTGCTCATTTGTTGTGAAGTAAAGAGTAACAGAAATATGAAAGATAAAAACAATTTGTTATATTGAGAAACAAAACCAGGGCCCAAGTCAGCTATTTTTATAAATTCGTCACTCCAACACGATTCCATTGCCATCAAATCGTCATATTGCTAAAACTTCCAAATTCATAATGGTCAGCCCATTCCCTCTCATAGAGAGGAGGCTTGTGTCCCAGCAGTGGGAACATTAATAGGCTGGTGATGATGATGATGATGATGATGATGATTATTAGTCGGTCAATGGTATCATACTAAAATTGTGTTCAAATGACATTTTCGTATTGCTCTTTATAACCTACTACTAAAGGAGATAGTTTTTTTTGGGCCCACCAGGTCATTGCATTTATTATTCATAATAACACCAAAAAAAAGTAACCATTTTACTATGGTAGTAAACGAAATATTACGTAGAATTGAAAACAAAATCTTAAAATCATAATAAATAAGCTATGTTATGATATTTTATTGCGAGTCAAATCATTCCTGTTTTGGTCAATGTCATTTGACAGCAAATACTTACGTGAATAGGGGCGTTTTTTTTCTGTTTACTAAAAAAAGTACGGTACCTACCCGTTGGTAATCATAGCAAATAATTATTATAGAATCAGAAAGAATATAAAAAAAATATTATTAAACTGTGAGCATTTTTAATGCTATTTTTAAAGGTTTACACTAAAATCGCATAGATGGTTTAAACAATCAACGTGGCACGGAACGTTATGAACCCACTTTTTATTGATTGACAGACAACTTCATTATTTTGACATTTACTTTTTCTGTTTATTTTGATTTTCGTAAGTGTTTTTGCAGATTTTTCGCATTTATTCCGTTTAGAAAATGCTTAGCTAATTTAACCACTGGAATCTAGAGGTTATAAGGAACAAATCAATGTAAGTTTCATGATTATATGCTATAATTTATGTGGGTGGCCTAGTCCCCGAACAAGAAAAATTGTCTCCTTTGAACATTTATTAGCATTATTTTTTTATTGGATTGTCAGTGGTTGACCATCGGAAAGTCATAATGACGCCATTATACAGTATGTTAGTTTAAACGAGGGACTTATTCAAACCCGCAATAGTCCATGCTTACATGATACTAATCAACTTAAGAACAAAAAGAAAACACTAGTACATAACAGATAGATCCATACCAAAAACTTCGCCTAAGTTTCGCAACGTGTGCGCCATGCGCTTATCGCAGAACATGTGTGCGGGTCAATGACCTTTCTAGGTGTAATCATTTCATTTTTTTTTCATTTTTGCGCGGGGATGTGCCCTGTCGGTGCATCGGGGACATTACAAAGGAAAGGGGCGGAGTTTGCGCACGGAGCTCAGGACCGGCACGTGTTTTGCCGCGTGACACCTACTTGCGCGCTCAGTGTCCATGAGTAATGTATTTAATTAGACAATAATGTCAAAAATTAAGGTTATAGGTTTTTTACTTATTTGGATTGAGAATCGAATACTGAATACCTTCCCTCAATATGTCCCTCGTTTAACCTAACACGCTGTATTAGTAGGTTACCAAAATTTACAATTATGAAATCAATGATATACTATTCTGACACTATTGTAATAGCAGACTTGAGGCCCTGGTCAAGTGTTAAATATGTCATGGCAGTGTTGGTTGCGTCCGTGGTCAGTACGACTGCATGTATTCATCATGAGCTGTACTTACAGCTTTGCTAATAGAAATAAGAACAGTAGCATAAATAAAAATATTACTGGATCTGTGATGTTCTTCAGTTTTATCAAAAGTTTATTTTGTTTACGCTTCATTGGACTCAAGTCGAATATAAACGATAAATGCAACCACACTCTTTGAAATCGATAGCAAAATATAGTAATTAAATCTTCAATTGCTTCTGCATAATCTGTATCAATTTTTATTTGATCTTGAGTATTCAGTCCTAGCGAAGTCCCTGTGAAGGAAAAAAATATTTCTCAATTAACCAAGGTATTATTAACTACTAGTTTCATAGCAGCCCAAATGACGTTTTTCTAAATATCAGAATACGAGTAGTACCAGCAATAAATAGCGAAATTACGTTGCACAACACAGTAGGCTTGGATAAAACTATATATAGGGTGACTGGTACGATACTTATACACGTGATTGTGCTCATGATAACAAATAACTTTTACTATGGGACCAAAGCCGAAATGGCGAAAAAAAATCAGCTGTTCAGTACATGGCATAAATGTACGGTACAGCTGATTTTTTTTTTCGCGATTTCAGGGTTGGTCCCATAGTGAAAGTTGTTTGTTATCATGACTAAAATCATGCGTTTAAGTATCGCACACTAATTACCAGTCACCCTATATGTAGAACATACACATAAAAACGGATCATGTGGGACCTCTGCTTTGACATCCCACCTCACTTAAATAATCTAAAGATGTCCTACGTAATACAGGGTGTAAACAGACTCATCACAAAGCCGTTAACCAAGCATTCTGTACATCAAACTAAGTAACTTTACGCAAAAATTATTGCTGGGAAACAACTTTTTTTTTTGAGGTTATAAATCATGTTTTGTGGTAGAACTCAATGTAACGAACTTAAAAAATTGTGCTGATGGATGGATTGAATAGTACGGGTGTCGTGGAGGTACTAAAAGTCAAAATCTTACAAAAAAACTTGTATTTAAAAAAAAACTTGTCAATGTTGTAACTTTGACCCTCCATATCTCCGTAACTAGAAGGTTCCCAGGTATGGCGTAGAACAAAAAAATGATCGCAATGATGGGGAGAACAAGTGCCATTCGGCTTCATGAAGAGGTGTTTGACACCCTATAAAGACCGATAGCGCTAGGTTTTGAGGTTTCAAAAATATTTAAGTTGTTTGTTTTTCGCATATAGTTTTCGGACTAAATTGATTTGTGTCATTTTAGGTACTTGCGTAGAGAGAAATTTGGCTATTTTTCTTTTCGATCACTATTAGACGAAAAGAAAATTATAGTTGAAAATTTTACTTTCATTATAATGACGAAGTAGTAACTGATAGGTATACTAGTATATATGTCACCGTAAAATTGTCAATCACGTTATATTGTAAGCTCTCTAGCGATATTGAAAATAATGTCAAACGGACATACTGCTTGCAATAAAACGCGTTATTTTTCGTGAAATGCATGCGATGATAGTCAACTCACGCGGTGTGGAGGGAAGGAGGGGTCCCCCTTGCCCATTGGTACCACTCTCATGAAAAGATAATGTACCATTCCTGGGAAATATCGATTAATATAACCTAACCTTAAAACACTTATATTCCCCTAAAAAGCGTAGTCGACGGACCTATTTCCGAGTGCAGGGTTTAAAGGAACCTAACTAACCTAACGGGGGGGGTGCCCCAAATCCCGATTATGGGGGCAGAGATACTTCCGTATGTTCAGTTGACAATATTTCGAGAGTTTACAGTATCGCTAGAGAGAAACATGTTATATTGTAATATAACGTGTTTGACAATAATAATTTAACGGTGACATATGCACACTGATTTATCAGAGTTTTTTGTGTCATCTCTGTTCACGGGAATCCTTGTATTTAACCAGTACCTAACTCGTTGCCCAATTAGCTCTTAAAGAATGTTACAATTATTTACAATCGGTGAAAGAGGTGTTACGCGTTTTACCGTAGCCACCACGTGGCCCCCGACGCCCAGTGCGTCAGCCACCGTAGATGCGGGCCTGTGGACGGTTAGCTATGGGCTAGCTAGCCGTCCGTCCGTCTAATGATGACAGGCCGTGTCGACGGCGCGTTCGTGTTCCACGCGCGCCTCAAAGAGATGTCAGCATAAGGGGAGGGGCCCGCAAGGGCCGAAGCCTGCCGGGGTTGCGGGCCTGTTCGAAAGAGATACCGCGGCCCCGGAACATAAAGGGCGAGAAAGGAACATGGATGGGTTTTAGTCAGAAAAAGTCTGACACTCCCTCCCGCTCCGCCCAGAGTGGGAGAAGTCATTTGATGATTTCCCATCCGAAAAAAAAAAAGGCATCAGTCATGACGACCGTACAAAAAATTCAAAATACTATTTAGTCCGCCGTAAAAAAAAAAATACGTGTCCATTATTTTCCAATACTCTCTGTATTGGAAAATAATGGACACGTATTTTTTTTTTTGTAAATCAATAAATATAGAAAAATATACAACGCATCAAAACTCGGGAGTCCGCCCCCGCTCGTGACGTCAGAACGCACTAAAAATTATAGCAAGGCGTGACGTACTGATAATTTTAAAGCGCTTTGGTTTAGGTAGGTAACAAAAGAAAAAATACGGGTCAAATATTTTTTGATAATCTATTTTTTTATAAATGACGGGCTAGTTAGATTTTTTTGTCGTCTCCCTATTGTCCGTATAAAATATTCGCCTTCGCATTATCATTCGTGAATATTTCGCGAATATCATTTATCATCAGGCGCCATTTAATTAGTATCTATGTCTCCAATTTGTCTTCTAGCCAGTCATGCGTATCGAACGCACACGCATTTGTGGTATTGCATGGACCATGATTGAAGGCGATGATAGTTTGTTTATCACTTAATCAAACTAAAAATATGAATCGAAAATATCGAAAAATGAAGTCACATAATGTGATTTAACATCAATGCTCAAGCTACTGACGACCATTCCGATCACAATAAAATTACACTTACGAGTTACTGTTGACAGCGTATAGTTTATGAAGAACTTTCGCGGGTCAAATGGTTCTTTTCCCACTTTCAAAGCTAATCGAGAGGTAAGACTTCGAGCTTGCACGTTCATTTCATTCACGTAGGTGTTCAGCACTTGCTGGTTGAACGAAGGGTTTAATAGTTTACGGTGAGATTTCCAAACTGATTCTGGAACAAAATTATTGCATTAGTGCTTATTTGGTTATAAATTCACAGAGGATGTACTAACGTGAAAACTTGACGAAACAAAACTATAAAAAAAAACTGATGACAGCGATGCGGAGGAGTACTTTGACGCCTAGGTGTCCTATTATCGTTATTGTATTTATGTCACCACAAAATTGTACCGTTACATTAAAATCTTCCTCGCGAGATTGTAAACTGTCGAAAGATTGTGAACCGTAACACTGCTTCTTCAACGTCTGTTTACAATTTAACGCATTATTTTTCAGTAGATTATAATCAATGGAAGTGAAACTGTTAAAACACAATCTGTTGCGCGTTAAGTGGTCAACTGTCCGAAAGCTGTCCCTGATTGATCGGTAACAGCTAGGCCGTTCTGTGTCCCTAGAGCTAGGAATGAAAGACATAAAATAAATAAATGCACTTCATTGTTAATATTTTAGTCAAACACGGAAATGAACTAAGTACTCATTCACGTTGACTCGCGGGCGCAGTGGCGTATATAATATCAAACATATGGCGTAATATCCAAGTTTTCACGTACACAACAACGCACGTGCGTTCTAAGTAGCTTGCAAGCTAGCGACTGGCGCGCGCGGCGGGCTCGCGACAATATCAAACGCGTGAGATGTTTGTGTGTGTTCACGTCGAACTAGCGGCGGAGCGCGCGATTCACTCGCGACGTCAGGTAAGTTCAACCAGTATGAACTTGTCACTAGAAACGGACTCGCTTAAATGCCTGGCGGCCAATGTGAACCCAAACTCGGAACGTCTCCGCGCCCGCAACCGCTACCGCGCCCGCGCGTTCCTACGTGAACAAGTACTTTGGCTATTTTCGGTGGCTTAAACGAACGAACACTAGATCACTTCTTTATCATTCAAACACTTGCACTTCTTTGGTTAATCATTGATTAATTTTATTTCCACCACAATTTCATCTAGCTAGTAAAATTTCAAATCTGTGAGTTGTTTTTATGGAGGCGCGGGGCTCATGAAGTAAAACTAATCAGCGCGCGAGGTGTGTGCCGTGGCATGGCATTTCACAATTGGACGGTTTCACTTTGATATATTATAATCTACCGAAAAATAATACTTTAAATTATAAGCAGTATGTTACAGTTCACAATCCAAAGACACTTTACAACGTCGCGAGATGGATTATAATCGAACGGTATTTACTACTTTACGGTGTCATAATTATATGTATTCAGTTATATGTAATGTCTAACTATTCATACAAGAATTATTTTCAGAGAATCATCTAACCGCTATCGGCTTTAACGAAGCTATTTCAAATTGTATGATGTACCTATACAGGGTTATTTGTAAAACACCAACAGGAGTAGATTACTAACATCATAAACAACAATATTTGTTTTATGACTTTTCCGAAAACAGATAAAAAAAAACAACTCTCCATACATATGTCCGAACAGCTGATCGAGTTTTGTATGAAAAATCGATTTTTTGTACACAATGTTTAAGTCAGATGTAATAAATAGGTGGCTTATTGACGGCGAACTTTCTATATTAATAATATGTATTTGAATAATAAATATTAGTTTCCCACTTACCTACAGCTGTGATAAGTCCATTATTTACATATTCCTTGGCAAAATCGTAGATAAATGGTTTACTTAAACATGAATTGGCTACTGTTAGGCTATCTTCTGGATCGGTCACCGCTAGAACATGAATAAAATTAATTTTTAAGTATTGTGATTATATTTTTATTAAGTATTGAACATGGCACCTGGAAAAAATATTTAATTTATCTTTCTTTCTTATTTCTTTAATGTGTGAGGTGAGTGCCTAACCTGGTGTCAGAGTTTTTATGCAGCGCATGGGCCTTTGGACTTGGCCTTACATATCGTCATTTCTCGATCTCAGGCATGTTGGTTTCCTCACGATCTTTTCCTTCACGGAAGCAAGTAATAATCATAATACATTACGCACATGAATCCGTAAAATCAGAGGTGCATGTCTTGAGTTCGAACTTGAGGTTGAGACCTATGACTTGGCTGGCATACCACTAAACTATCACTGTTTTTTACTAGTGTTCCCTTTCGCAGTCAGAAAGGGGATGTTTCATTTTCGGCCATGAAATGTAGAGCATTATATCAATAAGGCGGAAAAATCCCACCAATGGAGGAAAAAAAATCTTTCAGGATTTTAAGCCTGATTTCTTGTGCACGCAAAATATTCTGTTCAACATGGCGACTCATAGTTTGCATTTCGATTTTGTTCTGAAATCATGTCACATCATAGCATAAATTATAACGTAAACGTTAAATGCGAAAGATAAGTGTTTTTGTACTATTAATAACTTTATTATTCGTATAAACATGTTTTTCAACTTATTAATACAATCCGGCGCGCCTTTATGTAATACGGCGTGATGCCTGCGACGTATACGAGAGGACGAGGTGGACGGTCGAGGTCGAGAGTGTCTATCGCACTCCTATTTTTTATGTTACCCTAATACTGTTACAACACACCACACCAACACGAACAAAGGCTTGTGGCAAGTAAAACTTAGAATGCAAGAGCGAGTAAAGCAAGCTCTGGACTTGGGGTACCCCGACTCCGGACAGGTTAGGTTTGAAGAGGATGGCGAGATCTTGAGAGCGAGCGAAGCGAGCAAACTATGACTCCGCCTTCTCCTTCGTGTAAGGTTACTTCAGACCGTGCAGACAGAAATAGGAGACGTCGATTACGCCTAATTACAACATAGTCCTTTACCTTGACGTTAAAACGATTACTGTCTGAAATTTCCAGTCTTTAAAAGGTTGTCTTTGTTAAAAATATATACACGTTATACGTTATGTATTAGTCAAACAATGTGAGCATAGAGTATATTATTTGATTTGTTCTTCCTTCAAATTATGAATATCGAAACATAAATTATGTATGTTAACTACGACATGGAGCTTTCCGGCGTTTTATCACCGATAAAAAAAAAGGATTCCGGCTAGCCTTGACCAACAAGAGTGAGAATCCAATCAAATCAAGGCTTTAAGTTTGTTTTAGCCTTGCTAACTAATGATGAATGAAATATATGTACGAGTATGTATATTTAGAAAATAGATAAATCAATGCAAATGTGTACTATTTTTTGTTTTTGTCATTTCATTATTATAGCTGAGTCTACATTGATAAAATTATAAAATAGTTTATTGTCTAGTTTATTTAATTGGTAAAGTCATTAAAAAAACCGGGGTGGTCACAGTTTCCATAGCGCTTGAGTTTTAAAGCGTATGTAAATTAGAACAATAAAAAAATATTGGTTTTTGGAACTAATAAGCAACAAAGACTTATATATATAGAGATACTTATCATAAGTATCTCTAAATTTTTACTTACTAACAAATAAATTTTTACTTACTTACTTACTTATACTTATAATTATAGGAAAGAAAAGGAAAGGAGGACCCATAATGGGTCCTCCTTTGTTAAATACAACTTCGAGCATAAATAAATAGCATTAGAAGCTTCTAAAAGAGATGGAAAATGGTGGGCCAAAATGTAATAACTTCATATATGGTCTAAAAAATTACTCATATTTTTCTATTTTAAAATATAAAGAATCAGCTCAATTCTCAATCTGAAAGAGTAGAAAAATGAGAACGATAGTTTTCATAACATCACCGATCCATTTAATCGATTAATTAATTACAAAAAGAAAAGCTTTGCACAAGGTAATTGACTCAAAGTATTTAAACGCATTTTTAATACTTGTTTACAATAATTATAGTGCTTTTAATTAATAAAGAAATGTCAATTTATAGATAAAACCCAAGTGATTATCGATTTTGTATCGATTGAAATCAATCGTATTTTTAATAACTCCATTTAAAAAAAAAACTATTATCTGTGACAGCATTGACAGCGGACCGATTCTTATTATATTTTCAACGATCTGCTGACGACGATGCTTTGTTTATTACAGAGTCCGACCCTGCCTATCTTGTACGACACTTGCTTCCATATTGGGTACACCGAAGATTGCCCACAAATTTGACTTGGAATTGTTTTTTGGATTTTGCCACGGGCTTGGATTGGATAATGTTAAATATATATATCGCTGTGTGAATAATTCTGGGATTGCAACAAATCACTGCCGATGACTCTTGGACGTGAAAAAATACCGTCAGTGATCCGGCAGTGGCTTGAACTCTGAAAGTAAATACAACCACAACCCAGCTGGGCTAGGTACCAAGATCATATTGTTTCACCGGCACAACTTCTAGACGACATTTTAATAAGAATATGAGATGAATAAACCACGTGCCTACTACATTTTTTTTTTTTATTCTGGGCGACACCGTTTTGATAAATCCATTTCTGTTATATTATAATATATTTATGGTTCCAAGTCATTGATATTAAACCAAAATATGACTTTTCAAACTTTTTTTACTAAGTCAAACGTACATTTGTGTTTAAAGAACTTTTAAGTAATCAGCTCTTTTGTAGAGACTGTAACATAACCTCACTTTTACCAAACCTCAAATAGCTCAGCTCTCAGATTGTCAAAATTTAAAGAATTTTCAGCGAGGGACTGATAAGTTTGCGTCTATTTATTCATACTATTTTCATCACGTTACATTCAGGCCCAAGAATTTTTGTAATCGTTTACGTCTCCTTTCAAAATTATTTACTTTTGGGGCTAGTTCATTCGTCAATTTGTTTGATTAACTCGTTTTTATCACTTGTTCCTTAAGGACTACTAAAAGTGTTAGTGCCCTCGTTTCGGTAATGCAGTAATATGGGCGTTTCACCTACTCACACGACATTTGGTAGAATCCAATCCCATCCCAAGCCCGAGCGACATACTCGTACCTACCTACTCCAAGATGGCCGAATGAAAATGGCTTCGTTTTCTGTTAGGTACTTACCGTATAATGAATAAGTGACGAACCAGAACCCAACGACACCTCCATTTTCTGTTGCACTGATCTGGATTCTCCGGAAAAAATCCCATAGGTCTGAAATGCAACAATTAATAATTGTAGTATTGAGTCAAGTTAGTGATAGCTAGCACGTAGCTGCGTAGGTGTAGACACCAGCACAACAATCTACCCGTTCCCAATCAATCTTGAACCTAATGCTTTAGCGATAATTTTGAAGATCTAAAAAAAAGGAATCTTTTCAAAACGTCAATAACAATTCATGTGTGACACAATGCTCATAGATCTTAGAAATGTTTTATACACGTTACTATATATCTAAATGTTGAATCTACCTACTGCTTTTTTTCTCGTTTACACTTGGGACATGTTATAAAACTAGTTATGTAATAGTTATTTATGATACTAGTGCGGTAAGTTGGTTTTTACAAACGAGTAGACGCTTACCATTGCATAGTCACGAGTTTGTAAATACCAATTTCTGCACGTGTGTCTCGTTTTTCAACACATTTGCGAGAAAATTACTCATTATATTAGCTACGCTATAAAATTATAGTAAATCATTAAATAGCGCTCTCGCGATTTTGGTAGCAAGAAACTGTTGTCTGCAGTTTGCACCTCATTTAAAATATCAAGGTGGAGTAGGATCCATATTAATATCTGATTCCGCGCTTGAACTCATATTATTATTTTGTAAAGTTTTGGTCGCAACAATCTTGGACGTTTCTAATATGAAAATGGCGCGAATTTTCAAATGGCGCCACATGCACGTCGTGAAAATTAGAACTACATCTCTCGATACTTTCGTCTCACTTACAAAGAGTAAGTGAGACGAAAGTGTGTGAAAGAGGGGAAATTAGAGATAATACAGTAGTTGAAGATAATGATGAGTTTGAAAATGCAATTGAACCAGTTATTAATGATGAATTAAGGATTTTACCGTATAGAGAAAGGAAATTGCCATCTAAGCTGAAAGATTATTATAGATTAGATATAGATAGATAGATTAAGATAGTCCGTTTTTGACTTATACAGATGTTTTAAGTTTGATAAAGATTTATGGAAAAGAGCAATGAATAAGGAAAAAAATCCTTAGAGAGAAACAAAACTTGGGTTATAAGTGTGAAGCAAAAAATAGGAAAATAATTTCAAGTAAATGGATATTCACAATAAAGCCTGGTGGATGATATAAGGCTAGATTTGTGGCAAGAGGTTTTCTGCAAAAATATAATATTGATTACAAGGAGACATATAGTCCAGTGGTAAACACTACAAATGTTAGATTGTTGTTGGCGATTACAGCTCAAAAAGGTTCTAAAATTAAACAATTTGATGTAAAGACAGCATTTTTATATGGAAAATTAAATGAAGAAATTTTATGGAAATATCTTAATGATATAAAAGACAAAGAAAATAAAGTTTATAAATTAAAGAAAAGTTTGTATGGATTAAAACAAGCGTCACATAAGTGGAACAGGAGACTAACGGAGTTTTTGGAAGAAATTGGGTTTTTTACAATTGAAAACAGATCCATGTGTGTTTGTTAATAAAGACAAAGAAATATCTATAAAGAAATGTTATTTGGGTATTTATGTAGATGATGGTATTTTAAGTGGTGAAAGTGAGATTGATTTAAATAAAATTATAAATAAATTAGAAACAGAATTTGACATGCGGAAATTTGATAACACTGAAAAGTTTATGCAGACTTTGCAGGTGATCCTGATAGTAAGAAAAGTACGACTGGCTTTGTAATATTTTATGGTGGTAGTCCAATTCATTGGTGTTCACGCAAACAGTCAGTTACTGCTCTTTCCAGTACTGAGGCTGAATATATTTCTGCAGCCGAATGTATAAAAACTTATTATACATTCAGAGTTTGATTTACGAGTTGACAATTTATAATACCAAAAACACAATTGTTTGTTGATAATCAATCAGCTATAGTTTTGATTTAAAATTGAATTTTAAATAGAAGGAGTAAACATATTGATGTTAAGTATCATTTTATTAAGGAAAAAAAGATAAATTATTATTAGAAATTTACTATTGTTCGACTAAAAATAATTTGGCAGATATACTGACTAAACCACTAGACAGAACAAAGTTTTTGATATTGAAACAGTGTATAGTGAGTGATACTTAAAGGACATTTTGTGATGTGAGGAGTTATGTAGGTTTAATAAGATATAAGGTTAATTGAGGATTAAATGTTTAAGTTAGAAGTAAGGTAAGTTAGATTAATCAATTCAAAAGTTTGTTTGTTGTTTAGTTAAGTTGGATTTTAAATGAGTTGATGATAGCAACAAGAGCTGTTATAATTGTTATAAACATAAAATTCAGAGGGGATGTTGGAATAACATTTGATAGAATTTTATGTCTATGGTATTTACTGGCTAATTTTCAGTTTATGAGTTTAAAAAAGCGGTGGCAATTAGAATGATTTAAAATGTACATTACAGCATACGTAAATGTGAAAAATGGAAAATCGACTAAAGGTCGTGGCTCACTTGACAAGCACCGCACCAGCACAGCTCCTGACCGGCGTCGCCTCGAATATAGGCTACGGCGCGCGGTCCGCGCGCCGCAAGCGAGGTGTAAGCACGCGGTCCCCTCGCTTGCGGCGCGCGGGCCACGCGAGGGCCGCGCGCGGTCCACTCGCCGTCCGCAAGGCGCAAGCTCGCAGTCCGCACGCTGGTAGTAATAGTCCGGGAGGTAGCATTGTATTTTAGGTATTATCTCTAGTAATTATATTTTGTTAACGTGGATTCGTGGTTTAATTCACCTACCCCGCGAACACCCTTTCCATTACAGTTCTGAGATTTTTTTAAGTTCAGTTGTATGTAAACTATTTATAAAAAAGTTTCAGCCGGTGTACTGTAACGATTGATTCAGTTATTGTAACATAAGATCAACCTTCGATTACAACAATATCAGTTGGTTTATTAGGGTTTTTTTATTTGCTTTTTTATTTCTAACCGAACTAAGTTTAGTGTCGTGGGCTCTCTAACTAAATTTGTAACTGGCCATACAGTAAACAAAGAGTATCCACGACGTGGAGAAGCACGACGGCGCAATGACGTTGTTTCGCGGGCCACTCGGCGTCCGCGCGCCGTCCCCTCGCTTGCGGCGCGCGGTCGCCTCGCTTGCGGCGCGCGGGCCGCGCGCGGACCCCTCGCTTGCGGACGCCGAGCCACCCGCGAGGCGAGTCGTATGGTAGCGGCAAGCGCGTTGACCACCCGCCGTAAGCTTTTTCATATGGACATTAAAAAATATGTTATGCGACACACGATTTAATGCTCTAATTTGAATGGCAAGTAAATTGCTGGGTTGGAGCGGTGCTGGTGCGGTGCTTGTCAAGTGAGCCACGACCTTTAGACGACCCACTGACCGACTTGCTATTTGAGATTTGTCGGATATATTCAGAGGATTTCTTTTGTAATTATGAGTTTTATTTAGTGTTTTAAAGTTTTGAATTTTGTTTTTTTTTTATTTGATTAAAGGGCTTGGTCGCTTAGCGACCACATCGCCCAGAATTATGTTTTGTGAAATGCTGAATTTTTGTAATGGTGAATATTATGTGAATTTATTTCTCTTGAGAACTCAGTGGCGGACGAGTTTTTTCATACGCGGATGACACAGCAGTAGTTTTCGCCGGTGACTCTTGGGCTACCGTGCGTGCTACTGCTGAACGTGGATTGGCGGTAATAGCAAGTTGGTTAAATGCCAATATTTTAACTCTCAACGTCTCCAAAACTAATTTCATCTGCTTTACTCCAAATCAGAGGACACAGCCAGGTGCTGATTTTGGGATCGTGATCCATGAGTGTGCAACCTCTCATTATCCTTGTAATTGTCAAAGCATACAGAGAGTCAGTTCCACTAAATATCTTGGCATAACAGTTGACCAAAGACGGATAGTCTTTGGTCAACTGTGCACACCCATATTGAAAATACGATGGCCAGGATCAGAAAACTGATATGGATTTTTAAAACATTACGACATTTGTTGCCACCATTGCTACTCAATAAAATCTATACTGCTCTGGCACAATTGGTCATCACATACTGTATACCGATCTGGGGAGCGGCCACCAAGACCAAATTTCTAGATCTAGAAAGGGCTCAAAGGTCTCTCATCAAAGTTATGTACTTTAAACCCTTTCGTTTCTCTACAGACAACCTTTACAAGATCAGTAATCTTCTGTCTGTAAGGAAATTATATGTATTAAATATAACCACACACCTACACAAGACCCTTTCATTTGATCCATCTAAACTAGATAAAAGACGTAAAGACATTGTGGCACACTCCCCTCGGGTCCGTACGGTTTTTGCCAGGCGTCAGTATAACACTCAATCTACTTATATTTATAATAAACTGAACCTCATATTGAATATTTACCCAGTGTTGCGGTATGAATGCAAAAATCATAAGCAAAAATCTATCGGAATGGTTGAAATCTCAAACGTACGATGAAATTGAATTTTTACTAACTAGAATTTGCTGAAGTAGAGCCTGTAACAAATCTTAACGTACATCAACCGATCAATCATTGACGCACACACACCTACTCACACCCACACACCTCGCACATCCACCTTCCACACACATACGCACGCTCACACACCACACGCACACTCACACACCACACACACCCACAAACACTACACATACCTGAACTTGATAGGATAATTTTGTAACATACTTACTTAAATACTAATATTTTTTTTTTATTTTCTTTTTAATTCTGCCTCAACATTGTAAATTGTAAACCATGGGAAGTTGCGAGGTAACCCCATCACAAGTATCCTTATAACTTAACGGGGCTGCCTCAATTTTGTGCTGTAGAACAATTGTATGAGAAACAACAAAAACTTTTTAATTTTTTAATTTTTTTTTTTATTGAGAAGGTTTTTATCCAGCGCAGTGGTAAGAAGAAGACAGCTTTACAACATACTGCGTTAGGTCACATGTAAATATTATGACAGCATTTTATTAATAAGACAAGTTTTACAAGAAACCACAAATACAAACACAATTATGTGAACACCAAACATACAAATTCTTCACTAATAATTACCTATCTAATACGAGAGTGGAAACTTTTAATAACTTGTTATAATTTAGATACAAAAACTCGTGGACATGCTTATTTTCTCGATAGTAACAAGAATTTAACATACGATGATGCCATGTTCAATAGACGCACGGGCATGATAAATTGAAAACATTTTTTAATGATATTTATGACATGATTATTTATATTCAAAGTGTAAATTTATACCTACTAAGAATGAAATATGTAGACTTGACATAAGTAAATGACAAAATGCATCCTAATAAATCTCAGATAACATCAGCGGCTAGTACAAAGGAATAAAACTCAGTTTTTTCTATATTTCTCTATAAAAGGTGTAAAACACCCCTTCACGAAGCCGAAAGGCACTTGTTCTCCCCATCATTGCGATCATTTTTTTGTTCTACACTATACCTGGGAACCTTCTAGTTACGGAGATATGGGGGGTCAAAGTTACAACTTTTTAACAAGTTTTTTTTTTAAACACCTTTAAGACCCCTGTACGTCTTTGTAGTTGATAGTTTTCGGTTGTCAGTATAAGACTACGTTACAATAAATAAAATTAAAACACTCTAAATTCTGCATCAATTCAGCTCGCTCCTCAGTTTAAGTCATTCTGACGCGAGCGCTGAAAATTTTCGTCAATAACAATCCACTCGTATATGTCGATCGAAATAATTTGATCCAGGACGTAAAAATCAAAAATTTGCAAAAAATTGCAATAGGACTCATAAGAATAATGTCGTTGTATATCTTTGTTCCCGAATTCGTTACAGCATTGCCGCCATACAAAAAAGTACTCGTAGCGTATATCTTTTTTATGGTTAATGAATGACACCTAATGTCATGAATGCTATTTGATCAACATTACTTGTTTGTTTTACTTTTTTGCCTAATATTCTAATACTGTCTAAGACGCTACTAGCTTTTCAATCCAGTTTTTTGTTTTTCAAAAAATTTAATGTGATCAAATGAAGTACCTAATATCATGGGTGTACACATTTTGAAAATGACTTTTTTTCTAAATAGATATTCTGTATACAGACCATCTGATTGTTGGACGTTTTGCACTGTTGGATATTTTGCTACTTAGACCATCTAATTAGGAGGGAAAATCATAACCCTTATTTTTGGTTATTTGTTTGTTTGTTCCGGCTAATCTCCGAAACGGCTGGACTGATTTTTACGGCTTTCTACGACGATGACAGATAGCTGTTTCGAAGGTTATTTTCATTTCAAAGCATCAATTCCAAAACTAAACGACTAACCTTTCATCCCCAATAAAAAACAACATTAAATATAGATTTTACTTTTAATAACTCAAAAATAGAAATTGTGAAAGAATTTACCTTACATGGACTCAATTTGGATACTCATATAAATTGGAAATCAAACATACAAAAACTTAAATCAATCACTAAAAAAACCATCAGTCTTCAAATTGTGCTCAAAACTTACTATGCGCACCTATGCTTAGGCATGGCTAAGCTTTACCCTTTGGAGAAATAGTACCTACAGATGCACCAAAACTACGCTTCAAAAAAAAATTTTAGAATCCTAGCAAATATTAATCAAACTGCCACTGCAAACCTCACTTCCAAAATTATAAGTATCTTAACAGTCCTCAGTATATACCATATTAGAAACCTGCAAATTTGTTCTTTAATTTCAAGAGTTTTATACAAAGCGCGAAGAATCACGCTTCACACTCCGACACAACTCAAGAAAAAATATTATTTATTATTAAAATTCCTCATTCTCGACTAAAAATACATTCAACAATCCATATAATAATATAATAAACTACCTGAAATAGTAAAAATTAAGATAAAATAAACATATTTATAAACAAAACTATAACAATTTTTAACAGAACATCAATAAATATATTTATAAATTATAAATTATGTACAAAGAATTCTATTGGATTTAGTTTGGATTTATTTTTTCATCCACGCCAAACAAAGTAATTTCTCATCTATTAAATCAAGTATTGTATTTTTTTTATTTTTGCAGAAAGTTATTATTGTCGTACAGAATACTTGGCTTCGTGAAGGGTAAATTTACACTCTTTATGATGCAGTTTTTCTTCACCCTTTAACAATTTGCCTGATCCTGGAATCTAATCCAGGACCTCATGCCCAACAGTTGCAATTGCGACCACTAGACCAACGACGCAGTCCGAGGAGGTTTCGAGGAGTTTTTGGAAACGAAGATGTACAAAAAAAAAATTTCTACTCACGTTTTCGATCTCCAAAGATCTGGAGTGAATGTCCAAGGATTGGTAGTGCGCCAGATAACTCAGGGGGCGCGTCGGGATGCTGTTTAAACCTCCACCACACAGCAATCACTACGCATAGTAATATTACTGACACCAGTACCACAGACATTTTACGAATCCGAATCTAACGACGATGTGAGAGCATTGTAGTGGCAATCTTGTATTTATGTATACAAGCATAGCACGGCTGAACGTTAACCCCTGAGGTGGACCGACAAATCTTTATCAGTTTGTTTTTGTTCTACACCGATGGACGTCATGCATTGACGTTGTTGTTCGAGTTTTGGACGATTATCCTGCGAAAAAAAAACTTAATAAAAAACGAGCTAACACATTATCATTTTAAAATGACATTATGCAGCGATCACAAGCTAAGTGATGTGGAAATGGTTTTGGTTAGTATGTTGATGCAGAGGTTGACGTGAAAAGAGTGAGCGGTAGAGTTATAGCTGTAAAAGCGATAATCATCATCATCATCATCATAATTTCAGTCGAAAGACGTCCACTGCTGGACATAGGCCTCCGCCAAGTATCGCCACATTGACCGGTCCCTTGCGACTCGCGTCCAATGGATTCCCGCAACCTTCACCAGGTCATCGGGTTTCGAGGAATTGTCAAACTTAAGTGGCAGTGGGCAGGTCACATTGCTCGCAGAACGGATGGCCGATGGGGCCGAAAAGTTCTGGAGTGGCAACCGCGAACCGGAAGACGTTGCGTTGGAAGTGGACCGATGACCTGGTGAAAGCGATAATACACTTACGGAAATATTTTTTGAAACATAAGTAAGTTCAGTGAGCGTATGCAGGAAAGGTCAATGTGGCACCACTTGGGGGAGGCTTATGTCCAGTAGTGGACGACTTTCGGCTGAAATGATGATGATGATGATGATGATGATGCAGGAGAGCTGTGAGTTGGTGGACCTGGTCAAGTATAGCGCATTATATAGACGTATGAATCACTACCTAACAACCTCACAAGCAGAATCGGACATTTTATTATCAGTCCAAGCGAATTTTTTCTTTGGATGGCTTAGAAAGCTCAAAAGCTCTATTGGACAAGTTGTTGTCGATGTGTCAGTCGAGTGGACTTGCGAGAAAAGCTTTGTTATTAAAGAAGCTGGTGTTAATACGTATGCAGGAAGAAAATGACCTGAAGAAGCAAATCTCGGATTTCTTCGATTCCTTAAGAAATTGAAGGAAATCGGTTTGACGTTTAGACGAACTACTGGCCATTTTACTGTTGTACAGTTTGCCAGACTCCTTTGCTATGTTCTGAACAGCAATGGAATCGCGAGACGATCTTGTAACGTGGTGATTTTGAATAGTCCACAATTTGAATTTTCGCGCCTTAGCGCAATGACAACTCAGTTCAGATGTCGGCCCTGGGGGTCCGCCCCTTTCACCCTATTGGTTGAAATTTCACAATCACAGCAATTAAATTACGTGTTCAAACCAGGAAATGATTTTGCACCGGGGTGTTGAAACTGGACCTGAATTGAAATCCACAACAAGACTGTCAAAGATCCCTGTAGTTCTTCGGGAAACGAGAATTAACTGGAACGCGCCAAGACATCCGCCATTGACAAATGATTGTCCAATCACAGGCATCGGATCGAGTTACAGTGTTGCCAGGCGAAGGTTGGGTTCTCTAACATTGCAAATGTGCAAAAGTTGAGGAAATACTTGTTGTGATTTCAAACGTCGTTTAGTGGTTAATATTCCAGCTAGATTCATTATAAGTTACTCAGTAAAATTATTTCGACTGAGTAAGCTTTGTTTGCTGTGGTATTGTTTTCGTTTTAAAAATTAAGATTTGGAAGAATTCCTATATTCCGGGAGTAAGGGCGGAATTTGTAAGCGAGGCGGGTAACCCCAAGCTCTTGACAGGTTGACGTGTAATTTTGAGAGAGATCTGTTTCGCCATTTTTATTTTATTTCTCATTTGACGACGCTAGTCGAAATTCTTAAATAGTTTTTGGTTTTATTGTAAGGTGAGTTTCTTTCTAAAATTACTCTTGAAAATCCCGGATTAGGGAGTTCTCGTTTCGTTGGCTCAGTGTTGATTTGGTTCCCAGGCTACAATAGAGTAATTGGCCTAGGAATTTCCTCATGAGGAGTCCAGGTAGACCCTAGGCCTGATTTGTTGGTTACAAGATAGTTACAGGGTTGGCGGGGTCAGACATCTGATCGTAATCCAGATTCAGGAAAATCTCGATGATGGTGAGTTGTTTGTTCAGTCTTTTTTATGCCAGGTGCGTCCATATGCCATGGACGAACTGTTCTTTCGTTATTGTATTGGTACTTATTAGACTCCGTGTCATTTTCAGAACGGGAAATTTAAGAAATTTGCCAAGTTTGTGAAACTTGAAATTTGAGAATTCTGAGGAATTTATAAGAGGGCGAGGGACGTGCTGGTAAATCTGCCACGGATCACCTCGGCTGCGCTGTCCGGGTTGCTGGCTCATTGCCTGAGCGGAGCACTCCGTCAGGCCAGCGGGTTTTAAGCTGAAACGTAAGGGACGCAGCGAGGTCGGTGCATCCTTTCCTATTATGAAGTTATAACAGTGGTATCATCTGTAGGGACTTATGAAAGCCACATGCTTTCTTTAACAGTAACACCTTAATAACATCCGCCCCCACACACCAAAGAACCCATTTGTTTAAGCGACCCCTGTCGCTAAGTTAGTTTTTATTAGTTTACTTTTTTACTTAGTTATTCGTGTACGAGTTTTTTTTTTCCCCTTTAATATACAAAGTACTCGAAAATCAAGTTTTATTTATTTTCTTTGCCACGTGGCCCTCAAGGGCTTCATTTAGAGAGGACTACGTGACAAATCTACAACGGAAGCGTTAAAAGTTAAGATCCTCGAAAACCACGAAGGTCGCAAATCGAAGTGTTGGACCAAACCTATGCTTATCAGACGCGCCAAAACAAATGCCAGTCAAACAAAGTCAAATGACGATCAAGGCCCTAACCCAAGAGATGGGTCCGTGGCTTAGGCCCCCAGTGGTCGAGGCACCTGTGGCCGACGCCCCCAATTAGATTAATTTAATTTTCTTTTGTTTTTGTGCCTTTTCAGTTAGTACAGCAAGTGAGAAAACTGCTTCACCATATTTATTATCTCCTTTATTCATTTCAACAACTTATGGATTTCAAAAAAAATTAACTAAACTAGCCGATCATGGTGGTCGTCGTGAGTATTTTGAAAGAGTGCAGAGTGAAGAATATTTATAAAGAAAAACGAAATCCACAAAACCTGGATCGATCAGATCGCAATCGCGATCATGTACAAACATCAAAAGTGTTGACGTCGATGACAACCACTGAAGGAGTGATGTTAAGCACGGTACGCTATGCAACTGCACACGAGTAACATGAGACGGAACGCTTTCCTCGCTTCCTGTTCGCCAGTCTTATCGCTTGCCTGTCCATCCGTAGTTTTCAGTGTGAACCCACATAGTTTACCTCGCCAAAGCTTCACTTAGTTTGTATAGTTTCCCTCGCCTCGCTTAGCCCGCCAGCTCACTCGCTCACTCGCTAGCTGGTGGTGTGACCAGCGCTTTAGAAACCGGACTTTAATATTCTAAATTAATTGCATAATTATATCAAGGTCAAAACAAAAGTTAATAAACAAGTTTCGGTGGTCCAGTTGTTTTGGACTATGTTAGCGAACAAAGTTCTTTAATATGTAGGTACTTATTCACTAATACGTTATTTGGGTAGTTTTTTAAAGAATACTTTCTCTGAGTGATGCCACTTCAATTTGGTGTAGATCTGATGAAGAACTTCGGAGATAGGCAACGGAACTCCTCAATAAATGATAGCAAATGGACTGGGATTACTGAAATCTCATGTCTGTCTATTGTTTACATCAGTTCATAACATAACATCACGCCAGTACGCTGTGAAGGGGTAAGCGCATGTGAACCACTAAAAAGTGAAAAATAAAATCATTTTTGCAAAAAATAAAACCGACTTCTAAAAACACAAAAAAGTGAAAGATAACTTTAGCTTCAGAAGTCGGTGACAAAAAAACTAAACCAATCAAACAAAGGTCAAGGTTTTGTGTTTTTAGAAGTCAGTTTTATTTTTTGCAAAAAAAGATTTTATTTGTACCTAACATTTACCTGTGTGCATACGTTGTAAGCTGTGAGGTTTCCAATATTGATCTCAATGGTTTCCAAGTGTTATGTTAATTGTAGTTTGTTCAAATGACTTTGGCTTGCGATTTATAGAAGGAGTCATCCGTACTTCGTCAATGGACTCTTCAGTAACACTTCCTGAAGATAAATCTTTTTTCAAAACCCTATTAAACAGGCTTTCACAATAAATTAGATCTATCACATTGTAATTAAGTTGCGATTGTTTACATTCCAAATGTCATTCAGTTGAACGTCAGTTTCTGACAGTTAGAGGCGACATCTGGCGGTTGCCGATTCGCAGTTGTAGTTTTAATCGATATTACTTAATTTTAACATATTAACTGGAAACCATCGAACTAATATCGTATAGACCAATCCATAATAATTTTCAGCTTTTATTTATAACTAGCTTCTGCCCGCAACTTCGTACGCGGATCCTGTTGCTTATGCCAGCGATAACGGGGTCGTCAAAATCGAAGATCTGAAAGGTCTGATGTCGAATTCTAAGAGCCCGGGGAAGGGAAAAAACGGATCGTTCCCATCTGAGCAACACATACCGTTTGTTTCTTTTCGCCATTTAACAGCTTCACAAAAAGTACAATTTTGAACCTTACTATGTGGCGTATTCAATCATAGGAGTATACGTAAATGCACTCCGTTCCTTATCAACCCAAGGAAGGTCGCCATGCCCTACGGCTTTATCTTGAGACACATCCGATTCTTCAGATGATATCAACATTCTGTTCAGACAATGTCGAATCCGATAAGAATTCAAACGTTCGTTGCGCTCTTCTTCTGTCTCTTCATGCCGTACTCCAGCACTTCTTTCTCTCTCACATTTTCTGAGTTTCTAACTGAATATGAATATTTTGTTGTGTGCGTGTTCGGGGCAATGTATGATAATCTCGAGCAGCAGTTAGTCGCGCATCACGTTCATCACTCGTTTCAAAAGACCTGTTAGTAGATGTGCGAATACGCTGAGAACTCCGTGATTCTGTATCGGTAAACGTTTCCGATTCGCGAGACAATGCATGACGTTCACGATTAGCCAGTCGCGCATCTCTTCTTCACTGGTCTCTAGAGATCTGGATGTAGATGCGTAAATACGCTAAGAACGCAGGCGTGCTTCGCGATCCGAAGAGGTTTCCACGGAGCAAGTTGCAGCCTGGTGTTCTCGAACAGCATCAAGTCTCTCCTGACGCTCTTCGGTAGATTCTTGGGATCTTATGATCCTCAATCTTGTAGCTCCTTTGGAACATTGGGAAAGATATGACCTGTTTCTAGGGATGGTTATAGCTTTGTTGTGAAGATATCTGATCAATTAAAATCTAAGTGACTGCTCCCCAGCGTTACCGGGTAGGCTACCGAGTCACGAAGATAAATGGAAAAGGAAATTAAACACTCAAATAACATAAACCCGAAGACATATTTATTCGATAAAATAAAATAATAATATAACAATTTTCAATGATATACCATCGTCATCGAAAATCAGTCCTAAACTGTTACCGCCTTCACCGCGTGGAGGTACTCCCAGCTTATGTTATTTTATACAGTGAAATTAGTGATAGCTTTGCAATAAAGTCAACAGGAAATGCCCATCAGACCGAACAACTTTTGCTAAGACGTCATTCCTATGTGTGTTATGGTGTAGCTGGGCTCTTGGAGTTCCACATCAGGTGTTCCAGATCTTCAAATTTATTCCCTCAGCAGAAAATGCTCATCACGTGTAACAATTTTTGCTATGGTGTCATATTTGTATCTCTTATAGTTTAGCTGGTCTGTTGCGGTTTTGCATCAGGTGTTCAAGTTTTCAAGATAAATTATAGCCTATTAATAGCTGACTCACGCAACTTCGTCTGCGTCACATAAGAGAGAAAAACGAAAGGAAAAAAAAACCTCGTTTTTGCAACATTTTTCATTCCTTCTCCGCTCCTAATGGTCGTAGCGTGACGTTATATATTTATTTAAGTTTTAAAGAAAGCTTACAGACTAATAACAATAATAAAAAAACATGTATAAGTAGTTACAATTGCTAATTACAAGCTTTCACATGTAAGTATCTAATTAGTAATGAGTTACATGCGTTGACCAATTACAGCGATTAGAAAACAAAAACACACAATAAACAGGTTACAATACATATTGGTAAACTAGCTGTTGCCCGCGACTTCGTCCACGTAAACCACCCTTGTCATAGGGGTATAAAAGAAGCCTTCGACTTATTCTCTGACATAGCAAGTTAACACAAAAAAAAAATTAAATCGGTGAAGTCGTTTCGGAGGACTTCGATAACAAACAATGCGACACGAGATTTTTATATATTAGATAGCTTTGTCTGCGGCTTTGCTCGCGTCGAATTCGGGGTAATTTTAATTAAAAAATGAGAGAATTTCATTGCGCAAAACAAAGAGTAAATAAAATTCAAGATCCAGCAGACTTTTAAAGATATACATATCTGGGTTGCCCATAAATTAGTTGGTTACAAAGCAGAACAGAGGAACTTTGCAGAAGTATTGTGTAAAATCTTAAATTATTGTCTAGGATGGAATTACTATGGCCAGTAAATTACATAACGATACGTAGCTACGAGGACAAACAAAAATTAAAGAGAAATTAGATTTGTGTTCAGTGAAAACCATGAAAACGACACCCATGAAGGAAAAACGAAAAAAAAATCCTAGGTGCCTTCTTGGATTTTCATTTTGACCTCATTTTTGTTATCAATGACTCCGAAAACCACGCAAACGACACCCATGACGGAAATATTAAAAAAAACCCTAGATCTTGGATTTTCATTTTGACCTCATTTTCGATATCAGCGACCCCAAAAAACATGACACACATGACGAAAAATTTACTTCAACGCCATTTCGATTTTCATCATCTCATTTTTGTAATCAGTGACCTCGAAAACCATGTAAACGACACCCGAGATGGAAAAACAAATACTTTTCCTCGGCGCTATCTTGTATTTATCAATAGGAGTACTCTTGTGAGGTTTCGAATGAAATAGTCTTACCAATCTTTTTTCCCCTTACAAACTTTTGAGGCCCGTTTCACCCCTTGGAGGGTGAATTTTGAAAAAAAAATTCTTAGTGCACCCCTAGACTACATAAGGAACCTATTTGCCAAATTTGGAATCCGTAGACCCAGCGGTTTGGGCTATGCGTTGATTTTTAGACTTTGTCACCCCATTTACCCCTCTTAGGGGTTGAATTTAAAAAAACCTGAAATCCCGTTTCTACTCATTTATCAATAGGAGTACTCATGTGAAGTTTCTAATGGAATAGTCTAACTTATGTTGTTTCCCCATACAAACTTTGGAGGCCCGTTTCACCCCTCTTAGGGGTTGAATTTTGAAAAAACCTGAAACCCGTTTCTACTCATTTATCAATAGAAGTACTCTTGTGAAGTTTCGAATGAAATAATCTAACTAATCTTGTTTCCCCATACAAACGTTGGAGGCCCGTTTCACCCCCTTAGAGGGTGAATTTTGAAAAATCCTTTCTTAGCGCACCCCTAGACTACATAAGGAACCTACTTGCCAAATTTGAAATCTGTAGACCCAGCGGTTTGGGCTGTGCGTTGATTTTTAGACTTGGCAACCCATTTACCCTTCTTAGGGGTTGAATTTTGAAAAAAAAAGAAACCTGTTTCTTCTCATTTATCAATAGGAGTACTCTTGTGAAGTTTCGAATAAAATAGTCTAACCAATATTGTTTCCCCATACAAACTTTGGGGGCCCGTTTTACCCCCTTAGAGGGTGCATTTTTAAAAATCCTTTCTTAGTGCACCCCTAGACCACATAAGGAACCTTCATGCCAAATTTGGAATCTGTAGACCCAGCGGTTTGGGCTGTGCTTTGATTTTTAGACTTGGCACCCCATTTACCCCTCTTAGGGGTTGAATTTTGAAAAAAAAAATGAAACCTGTTTCTTTTCATTTATCAATAGGAGTACTCTTGTGAAGTTTCGAATAAAATAGTCTAACAAATCCTGTTTCCCCATACAAACTTTGGGGGCCCGTTTTACCCCCTTAGAGGATGAATTTTGAAAAATCCTTTCTTAGTGCACCCCTAGACTACATAAGGAACCTACTTGCCAAATTTGAAATCTGTAGACCCAGCGGTTTGGGCTGTGCGTTGATTTTTAGACTTGGCACTCTATTTACCCCTCTTAGGGGTTGAATTTTGAAAAAAAATGAAACCTGTTTCTTCTCATTTATCAATAGGAGTACTCTTGTGTAGTTTCGAATAAAATAGTCTAACCAATATTGTTTCCCCATACAAACTTTGGGGGCCCGTTTTACCGCCTTAGAGGGTGCATTTTGAAAAATCCTTTCTTAGTGCACCCCTAGACCACATAAGGAACCTTCATGCCAAATTTGGAATCTGTAGACCCAGCGGTTTGGGCTGTGCGTTGATTTTTAGACTTGGCACCCCATTTACCCCTCTTAGGGGTTGAATTTTGAAAAAAAATGAAACCTGTTTCTTCTCATTTATCAATAGGAGTACTCTTGTGAAGTTTCGAATAAAATAGTCTAACCAATATTGTTTCCCCATACAAACTTTGGGGGCCCGTTTTACCCCCTTAGAGGGTGCATTTTGAAAAATCCTTTCTTAGTGCACCCCTAGACCACATAAGGAACCTTCATGCCAAATTTGGAATCTGTAGACCCAGCGGTTTGGGCTGTGCGTTGATGGTCAGTGAGTGAGTCAGTCAGTCAGTCACTTTATTCTTTTATATATATATATATAGACTAGCTGTACCCGCGCGGTTTCACTCGCGTGTTTCATACGTTGGTGTTTATTAAATGAGGTTTAGCGTGAAAGTTAATGTTCCAAGAAAACAGCAATAAAAATATCATCCTGAAACACCTCGAACTCAAATAGTTCTCCCGCTGGCATGACTTCACAGGTGGTTCCGTAGGTGCCATGGCAAGACATTTCAGTAACGTATTTACGCATCGAACAATAAACAGCTACTGACCGCTCCTGGGTGAAAGGTTGAAACCTTTCCCAGTTGTTAAACACGTGGCGCACAATGCTGGCTCGAACACTTGGTCCAGACAGGCGCATTACTTTGTGTAATTTATTACATCACCACTGCTCTCAAAACGTTGAAGGAAAACATCGTGAGGAAACCGGCATGTCCTAGAACCAAAAATTCAAGACATGTGACATGCGTGGTGGATTTGCCCATACGCAAAATACGCGCTTTGACATTTAAATTGGCCAACGGAATTAAAACATCAAAATGACCTTCATTGAAGTTTCTTGAGAATCGGATTATTTTTACTCCCTGTTTGTCCCTTGAAACACCTGGAACTCAAATGGCAATAATTCTCCCGCTGCCATGATTGATGCACCAAATATGACAGAGATGAAAATAAGCATACGCCATCGCCAGGAATATTTACTATTTGGCTAAGAATTTGCACTCCATTAGAAGTGATAATAATTTGATTATCCATTTTAATTAAACAATGCTCACGACCAGTAAGTAACGTAAAAAATATTATTTGGAACGTAATTTTTATAGCTATTCTTTTGCAACACCAGCGTTAAACCAAAGATACAACACTAAAATTAAAAGACGAACGTAGGTATTCAAGGACACATTTTCTAGTAAGAATGACTAATACTAAAAAACCTATTATAGTAATACCAAAGTGTGAAATACACAATATGTAATTCGCGAAAAAATAGACAGCAAAATACCAACCAGGCAAACGAAGACAAACCAAACAACGATGATGTCAAATATTTCAAAGCAAATTAGTAGTACAGCAAAATATCGCAGAACAGAAATGAGCTTGAGCGTGTATCGCATAAGTTCGTTTTTTGAAACGTTTTTTTTCTTATGTTTCAGCAGACGCCTGCATACTGAAAAATACTGGCCACCTAGAAATTGGCATAAAAACTTTAAAACGTTATAGAACCTCATTTCAATACCTTTCAGCAGACGCCTGCATATCACTGAAACATACTGGCCACCTAGAAATTACGCTTAAAAACTGAAGATTAACCTCAATGAACTTCCAAATTCTTATTTCAAAATATGCATTAACGCGTTGTCGTAAAATTCAATTTGGATCCATATCGGTTTCCGAATTCTAATTTCAATGTAAAGTATGCAATAAAGCGTTGACGTAAGATTCAATTTGGATGTATAACTTTTTTCATACAAACATTAAAAACGCTTTTTTGTACCCTTAAGGGCCGAATTTCGTAAAACCTTTTCTTAGTGAGCACCTAGAAGCCAAAAGAAACATTCAGGCTTTACATTCATATCTCTAACTTTAAAAACATAGGACTTTCATACAAAATTTGACACCCCTTTTCAACCCCTTGGGGTGCGAATTTAAAAAAATTCTTTCTTAGTACGCGCCTGCACCCCCTAGCGAGTGCTTGTGCCAAATTTGAGTCCTTACGGCCCAGTAGTTTCCGAGATTTCGTGGTGAGTGGACTTCTCCTTTATATATACAACATGTCCCAAAATTCAACGATAAGCCAGCACCGGAGGATAGACCTGCCCATGACTACTCGGGGAAAAAAAGAAAAAAAATATATCTCTTTTTTTTTGAAGTTATAAAAAAAAAGAAGAAATTCTTAAAAAAGTGAGACCTTTTATGATATTTTTCACTACCATGACCACACTTTTTTAAATATTTCTGTTATTTTTTTTTATAGGCAACCTGAATAGCACTGCTATCTACCACAATTCTTAAAAAATCCAGAATACCTCTAGTTTTTTCACGTAAATTAATGAAACTTAATTTATTCCCTAAATTTTTTGAAGATTTTTACTTTTAATCAACTTTAACTCATCGTGGTGTAAAAAAAAAGTATGAACACTACTATAGCAAGTTTTTTTATAAATTGACGCAACTAATCAAGATTCCAAAAT
Source organism: Xestia ashworthii (assembly GCA_950022955.1). Classification (NCBI taxonomy): domain Eukaryota; kingdom Metazoa; phylum Arthropoda; class Insecta; order Lepidoptera; family Noctuidae; genus Xestia; species Xestia ashworthii. The sequence continues at coordinate 9,250,202 of OX465570.1, read as the reverse complement.
GGTATAATACTCTAGGAAAATCAACCACAAAAAAATAATATCCATACTAGTTCAAAACAAGAACCAAATTCCTTAAATTATAGTTGACAGTAATCACTTTTACTGCGTGCCCAAAATGGGTTCTTGTTACAATTTCTAGGAATTTGAGTGGGGCATACATACCTTAGAAGTTAGAGAGAGATAGATAGATAGAGATATTTACGTTAAAAAGAGACAACAACAGGGCAGGTAGTGGGTTCTTGTTACAATTTCTAGGAATTTGAATGGGGCATACATACCTTAGAAGTTAGAGAGAGATAGATAGACAGAGATATTTACGTTAAAAAGAGACAACAACAGGGCAGGTAGAGAAGCTGTTATTATTCTCAGAGCAAGTCAGTTCAGTACGCTCTGCTCCTTTGTTTACTGCGCACCGTTCCGTATTCAACTGACGTGGCTCTCGTACGTACTAACGACTTTTGGCTTGGCTTTTTGGACTGGAATCGATCTGCAAACTGAACTGACCTGGCATTATCTTGGACTACGATTGTGTGTTTTGTGACTACGATTGTGAGTTTTGTGATTTGGAGTTCTGGCGCATTTTGGACTGTTTAACGATCAACATGCCGCAACCATACACACCACAGGAATACGCAAATATGCACCTCATCTATGGAGAAACCCGATGCAATGCTAACGCTGCTAGCAGACTGTATCGAGAAAGGTACCCAAATGCTCAAAGATATCCTGATTATCGAGTGTTTATTAATGTGCATCAAGCGTTTTCGGAGGGTCGTATGCCATCCAGTAGGAGAAACGCTGGAAGACCTAGTTCGGATCGTGATGAAGAAGTTCTCAATGAGATAGAAAATGATTCGACTACTTCGGTACGCGCCATAGAAGAAGTTACAGGAATCCCGAAAAGTTCTGCACATCGAATTTTACAACGTCACAAGCTTCACCCATATCATTACAGGCGTGTGCAGACGTTGTTACCGCGGGACTATCCATTAAGAGTCACATTTTGCCGTGTGATGCTGCAAAGGCACAGGGAAGATCCCCAATTCCTGGACAAAATTCTATGGTCGGATGAAACAACATGCAAGAAAGATGGATATTTAAATCTACACAACCTACATAGTTGGAGCAATGAAAATCCGCACTTGATGAGACAAGACAGATCCCAATATCAATTCAAGGTTAACTTATGGACCGGCATATTAAATGGAAAAGTAATTGGGCCCTTTGAGTTACAAGGAAACTTAGATGGCAATAGTTATTTAAACTTTTTACAAAATGACTTGCAAGAATTGCTAGACGACGTGCCCTTAAATGATCTCCAAAACATGTGGCTCCAAAATGATGGTTGCCCAGCACACTATGCCCGCCCTGTGCGAGAATATTTAAATCAAGAGTATCCAGGGCGTTGGATCGGGCGACTTGGTCCTATCTTATGGCCACCTCGTTCACCCGATTTGAACCCCCTGGACTTCTTCTATTGGGGTTGTCTTAAAGACAGGGTCTACTCAAAACCCATTGCGTCATTGGACGAGCTTCGTCGAAATATCAGTCAGGCTGCGGATCATATTAATCGCAGAAGATATGCAAGACAAATAAAACGGTCATTTTTAAGGCGATGTCGTGCATGTATTATTGCTGGTGGCAAACAATTTGAACATTGGTTATAATGTTAATAAATTACATGAGAAATTGTTTGACCATTTATTTAAATATTAAACATTTTCCAAGAACTAATACTTTTTATTACCTGACCGTCATTTGGCCCCTGTTTAGAAATAATAGGAACATTTTTTTTTTAAACTTGTTTGCCTAGAGTATTATACCATTTTGGAATCTTGATTAGTTGCGTCAATTTATAAAAAAACTTGCCATAGTAGTGTTCATACTTTTTTTTTACACCACGATGAGTTAAAGTTGATTAAAAGTAAAAATCTTCAAAAAATTTAGGGAATAAATTAAGTTTCATTAATTTACGTGAAAAAACTAGAGGTATTCTGGATTTTTTAAGAATTGTGGTAGATAGCAGTGCTATTCAGGTTGCCTATAAAAAAAAAATAACAGAAATATTTAAAAAAGTGTGGTCATGGTAGTGAAAAATATCATAAAAGGTCTCACTTTTTTAAGAATTTCTTCTTTTTTTTATAACTTCAAAAAAAAAGAGATATATATTTTTTTTCTTTTTTTCCCCGAGTAGTCATGGGCAGGTCTATCCTCCGGTGCTGGCTTATCGTTGAATTTTGGGACATGTTGTATATAGAATAGACTAGCTGACCCGCGCAACTTCGTCTGCGTAAAACGAACCAACAGTTCCTAAAATTAGCGCGTTCAACCAACCAAACAAACATACTCTGCAGCTTTATAATATTAGTACAGATTCAAGTAAGTAACAATTTATTTTTTCTCCAATAGCTTTACATTAATCGCCAAATAGTCTACTTATGTTTTTCCAAATAAGGGCTCTTCCCTCGACTGCCTTACGTTTCTATCCTTGGGTACTCGACGATATCATACTCCAGCTAGGTCGAAAGTTCTCATCAAGTGGCATGACTGAGCGGCGACACGTTAAAGCTGCTTCAAACTGTTGCGGACCTCTCGCATCTGCCTTTCTTCTCCAAAGACAGACCTTCGATGGTAGTCATACTCCAGGCAGGTCAACACAACATGAGTAGATGCTGTAAACTCTTGAAAACCTATTGCAAATTATTTTCGTCTCCAAGCCTCCATCATGAGACCTTCAATGACAGTCATACTCCAGCTATTTTTAGGTGCATTAAGTGAGCCCAATGACGATATAGCTGCTGTAAACTGTTGAGAATCTCTTGCAACTGCCTTCAGTCTCCATCGTTAGACCATCGATGACAGTCTTACTCCAGCTAGGTTTAAAGTTCTCATCAAGTTGCACGAAATGAGCCTTAAACACGATAGAGCAGATTTAAAGTGTTGCGGACCTCTTTTGACTGCCTATAATTCCACCGTGAGACCTTCGATGATACTCATACTCCAGCTAGGTCTTTTTTTTTTTTTTTTTTTTTTTTTTTAGGATGGGAAATCATCAAATGACTTCTCCCACTCTGGGCGGAGCAGGAGGGAGTGTCAGACTCTTACTGACTAAAACCCATCCATGTTCCTTCCTCGCCCTTTACGTTCCGGGGCCGCGGTATCTCTTTCGAACAGTCCCGCAACCCCGGCAGGCTTCGGCCCTTGCGGGCCCCTCTCTTCTGCTGACATCTCTTTGAGGCGCGCGTGGAACACGAACGCGCCGTCGACACGGCCTGTCGTCACTAGACGGACGGACGGCTAGCTATTCCATAGCTAACCGTCCACAGGCCCGCATCTACGGTGGCCGGTAGCCACCACGTGGCCCCCGACGCCCGGTGCGTCTCCCGCGGCGGCCGGGAAGAGAGGCTCTCTCCCTCTCTCGTTCCGCCACCTCCTTCGCTAGCATGACTGCTTCGCAGAAGGAGGTGACGGCTTCCCATTGCGTCTCGCTCCGGACCATGGATTGAACCAGGGCCGGACGCGAGAGGTCGCCGCCGCCGATCGCCGCTACGAGGACACGGCGGTGCTCCGCCCACGCAGGGCAGACTTCCACCGTGTGCTCCACCGTGTCCTCCGGTCGATCCTCGCAGTGGAGGCACCCGGGCGTTTCCTCCCGCCCGATTCGGTGCAGGTACCTCCCGAAACATCCGTGTCCGGTGAGGACCTGCGTCAGGCGGAAGGTGAGGACGCCGTGGCGCCTCTCCAGCCACTCCTCAAAGAGGGGACTTACCGCCACTATCGTGGCGTGCCCTGCACGGGGTTGCGACAGTCGCTCTCTCCATGTCGCCATGAGATCGCGCCGGAGGTCTGTCCGCTGAGCGGCAATTTGCCGCGGCAGCGGAGTTTCCCCCCGGCGTAGTGCCTCCGCGCGCCAGTCGTGCAGGCGCGCGAGGACTATCGCCTCCAGATCCCATCCCATCTGCCTTTCTTCTCCAAAGACAGACCTTCGATGGTAGTCATACTCCAGGCAGGTCAACACAACATGAGTAGATGCTGTAAACTCTTGAAAACCTATTGCAAATTATTTTCGTCTCCAAGCCTCCATCATGAGACCTTCAATGACAGTCATACTCCAGCTATTTTTAGGTGCATTAAGTGAGCCCAATGACGATATAGCTGCTGTAAACTGTTGAGAATCTCTTGCAACTGCCTTCAGTCTCCATCGTTAGACCATCGATGACAGTCTTACTCCAGCTAGGTTTAAAGTTCTCATCAAGTTGCACGAAATGAGCCTTAAACACGATAGAGCAGATTTAAAGTGTTGCGGACCTCTTTTGACTGCCTATAATTCCACCGTGAGACCTTCGATGATACTCATACTCCAGCTAGGTCTAAGGTTTATATCAAGGTGCATGAAATGAGCCGACACGCGATATACCTGTTGTAAACTGTTTCGGACCTCTTGTGACTGTCTTCCGTCTCCATCGCTAGACCTTCGATCACAGTCAAACTTCAGCCAGGTCTAAATTTGTCAAAAAGGTTTATGAAATAAGCCCCAACACAATCTTCTTCTTTATCGTGTGGTTAGTGCCTAACCTGGTGTCAGAGTTCTTATGCCGCGCAAGGTTCTCTGTCTTGGCTTTACATGCCGAGAGAAGAAATAACTGTCAGGCATGCTGTGGTTTTCTCACGATGTCTTTCTTCACCGAAGCAAGCGATCCTTCCTTCCTTATCGTGTGGTTAGTTGCCTAACCTGGTGTCAGAGTTTTTATGCCGCCCATGGGCCTCTTAGAAAATATATCTCAGGCATGCTGATTTCCTCACGATGTTTCAGCAAGCGATGATTTCGACACGGCGGTAGCCGTCACCGACGGGCTATTTGTTCTAATGACAACATGTTTAAAATAGTTATTTTATAACAAAGCATGTTATGACAGTTGTCAGTTGTTAAACAGTTGAAAAATATAGACGAAATGCAATATTGCTTACCCCCGTAAGTAATTAGCGTGATAATATATACCCTATGTCCTCCCTAGGTTAAAATACATCTCCTTGCCAAATTTCTTTGCGATCCGATCTGCCATTTTGTTGTGAAATGGTAGCAAACAGACAGACAAACAGAGTTACTTTCGCATTTATAATATTGGTATGGACATCACACGTCTCCGAAATCATACATTACAATGAAGTTCTTGAGTGCATTGAGTTTCTGCTTGAATACTCGTGCTGTAATGTCGTGACGAAAGCTATTATCATTTAGACTATTTCGTTTATCAAAATAGCAGCAGGTAGTAATGCATCATACGCACGATGAGTTTCCCTGACACGCAGAATCAAATTATCGCAAGACTCTAAATTCTCACCAGCGACCATAAATAATGGCAACTTCGTTCAACGTCAACAAAATGTGAAGATAAGCAAACTATATAAATGAAAAGTATGTATTTAAAAATGTTTAAAATCTTACAGCTATCAAAAAAATATATGGTTACAAACACTAAAAGTAAAAAGCGGTTGGGGATCGAATAAAATCTTAGACCATTAAAAAATCGAAATAAATCACAAAAGTAATCTAAAGGGGTCGGGGTTTGAACCTTCGATCAGTGGGTCATAGGCGGCCTTGAATCTATTAGGATATCTGTTCCACTGACAGTTTGCCTAAAATAGCTATTGACATGCATGCGGTGAAACAATTGAAGACTTTGGAGATGCTGGGTTAATTTCGTGTTTTTTTTTAAATATCATTTTTTTTTTCATAAGAACCTTCTCCTGACAAAAACAGAAACAACAAAAAAAGAATTAGTGAAATCGGTCCAGCAGTTCACGCGTGATGCCGTGACCAAGGGAAATAGGGATTCATTTTTATATATAGAGATATGTCGAGATAATAATATGAGGTATGTAATATGAGGTATGTCAAGTCATGCAATATCAAAATAAAAAACTAAAGCTATTTATGGCTGTCACCAAAGTACTCCTCAAAATCTTTCTAATTTTGTATGCGCTGGTGCAAAATAGATCGATTTCCAGGTGTAACGGTAAACTATTTAGAGCTATAACACTACGTATGCAGAAGGCATTGCGCCTGTACTTTGTCGATGCGAATGGTACTTGGAGAAGAGGCCGTTTTCTTAAATTGTTAAGATTAGTGCGAAGTAGTATTTTGCTGAGTAGTTCAGGACAATCAACCGAGCCGTTTGCGATGTTCACTAAAAAACAGATATCACTGATATTACGTCTTACTTCCAATGGTAATCCAATCGCTTACAGCGGTGTTCATAGTCGACTGAGAATTGCCCAGCCTTGAAGTCCAAGTAACGCAAAAATTTCCTCTGAACAGACTCAATACGAGTTTTGTAAATCTCATAATGAGGATTCCATACTTGAGAAACGTACTCAAGATTGCTACGCACTAGAGAACAATAAAGAACCTTTAATGGTTTTAGGAACGAAAACTAGAACAAGCTCTAATAATGAAGCCCAAGGCTTTGAACGCCTTGTTGACGACTGTTTCAATATGATTATCAAAAAGCAGCTTGCTGTCGTGTATGGTGGTGATACTGGTTTTTTTACTTATGTAAGTACCATCTAGTTTATACCCTGGGCCAATAATAGATTTCTGGCGAGTGAATACTACGTGAAAACATTTGGATACATTTAATTGTAATTTGTTGATTTTGCAATATTGTACGAATCTGTCAAGGTCTGACTGAAGTAGCTCTGTGTCAGATAATGTGCGTATGGACTTTAGGACCTTCATGTCATCTGCGTATAATAGGATATGTGAGTTTCTAAAGCATTTTTTAATGTCTAAAATAAATATTGTAAACAATAACGGCCCTAAGATTAAGCCTTGGGGCACTCCTGATGGGACGGATTTCCATCCAGACGTGTATCCACGCAGAACCACAGCTTGTGTACGGTTTTCTATGTACGAAGAAAACCACCGATATAGATCACCGTGTATTCCTGCAGATAATAGCTTCTGAAGAAGCACGCGATGATCTGTACGGTCAAAACATTTGCTGTAGTCCGTGTATATCGCGTCGACCTGGCATCGTTCTTCCATCCCAGTGGTTATAATTTCATTGGATAGTATCAGGTTGGAGGCAGTTGACCGTTTTCTGAGGAAACCATGTTGTTCGTCGCCGAAATGACGTTGCATAACTGAGTAAACTTTCGTATGTACTATTCGTTCAAGAACTTTAGAGAAAAGACATAATTTAGAAATGGGGCGGTAGTTTTCTATTTTAGATTTATCCCCCTTTTTAAAAATTGGTGTAATAAATGCCGATTTCCACGTCTTTGGGACAATACCTTCCCTTAACGACCGCTCAAACAGCACACAGACTGGTGCCACCAGGCTCTTTGCACAATAAATTATGAAAATGGGAGGTATCAAATCTGGCCCACCAGATTTAGATGGGTCCAAGCCTATGAGTAGCTTGTGTACCGTCTCCGGACACACGCTAACTGTACTCAGGTTCACCGACCTAGCAGGATGAGTATCGTTATTAAAATCCAGATCGTCAGATTCTGAGTCAGGTTCTTGGAAGGTAGACTGAAAGTAGGAAGAAAAAAGCTCAGTGATACCCTCGCCGGTGTCTGCGGACGAGTCCATGTAGTGTAACACGTTGGGTAACGTATTACCACTTCTTTTGCTTTTGATATACGACCAGAAACATTTAGGATTTTTGGCGATTGAGGATTCTATTTTTTCCATATAGGCATCAAAACAAACAACCTCTAATTCCTTAGCTCGGTTTCGCAAGAGAGAAAAAGAGTGATAATCGGATAAGTTGCCGTAATTTTTGTATTTGTTGTGGCATTTGTGTTTTTCTTTTAATATTTTAATTAAAGCACACTGGGTGTCAAACTTACAGACCGCGTCAGAAACTCTATACTTCGCTCCAAAACCCAAATAGCTGATGTTGGCATGACAGCTGCTAGGCTGAAGTGGAACTGGGCTGGTCACATCTGCCGCATGTCGGAGGAGCAATGGGCAAAAGTTACCACTCAGTGGATACCAAATAGCAGGAAACGACAACGCGGCAGGCCCAGAAGGAGATGGCGGGATGAGCTAGACTCTTTCGCAAAGGATTGGCATACAATCGCACAAGATCGCGAAATGTGGAAGGTGGGAAGGGAGGCCTTTGCCCTGCAGTGGGACAATGTAGGCTTATAATAATAATAAGTTATGGAATCAGGCGTTACTTTGCGGAAATCCATGGCATTAAATGCTATGATAAATTATTTAGTTTTAATACCGCTAGACAAAAATATCCAGGTCTGAAAGCAGGACACAAATCCCACCGTCATGCATATGCACACATACAAAACAAGTGAGAAATACGAAAGACGGTGGACATAGCTGCGGAAGGCTGCTAGTTTATGCTGTAGTGGGTGACAGGAAGATGGCACACTGACACAACGATTCCCGCATCTTCCTGTCACCCACTACAGCATAAACTAGCAGCCTTCCGCAGCTATGTCCACCGTCTAATGTCACTCCCACTGTGCACAGATAGTTACGTCAAAGAACTCAAAATATTGTATCAAATCGCGACTTCAAACGGTTACACCAAACAAGTTATTGATAATATAATTAAGAAAAAGCAGAATGACCGGGCACGCTCAGCACTTTATGCATGTCCCCCCGAAAGAATTAACAAGAATATCGGAAGTCTCACTTACATAGGCCCAATTTCAGATAGAATCGCGAATATTCTTAGAAAACACAATGTTTACGTAGCATTTCGATCGGATCATAACTTGCGTAAACTATGTAACGGTAAAGATAAATTAGAGAATTCAAAAAAGTCCGGAGTTTACAAATTAGTGTGCAATGATTGCAACGGGGTCTATGTAGGTCAGACAGGCCGTGGTTTCGAAATTAGGTACAGGGAACATGTTGCCGCTTACAGGAATGGCCATCCAGATAAATCACATTTCGCAAAACATTTAATTGACACCGGCCACTCCTTGAGCGACAACAATTCCTATAACATTTTGCATGTTTGCGATAAGGGTTTCCGGTTGAGTGTGTTGGAACAGCTAGAAATATCAAAACATAACAATAACAATGCATATACACTGTTGAATGACCAAACAAATTTAATACCATCACCACTTCTAAGTATGATTGCAGGTAGTTCGACACAGATGTCTTTGTGACGTTGTATCGACCGTTATAAAAGCGTCATCGAAACGGTATATAAAGGGCCGACAGCGGTGCGACTAGCTCATTCGAGTTGGAGCGCTCGACGAGTCAACAACTCCTTTGTTTTTTTTTTTTTTTTTTTTTTAGGATGGGAAATCATCAAATGACTTCTCCCACTCTGGGCGGAGCGGGAGGGAGTGTCAGACTCTTACTGACTAAAACCCATCCATGTTCCTTCCTCGCCCTTTATGTTCCGGGGCCGCGGTATCTCTTTCGAATAGGCCCGCAACCCCCGCAGGCTTCGGCCCTTGCGGGCCCCTCTCTTATGCTGACATCTCTTTGAGGCGCGCGTGGAACACGAACGCGCCGTCGACACGGCCTGTCGTCTTTAGACGGACGGACGGCTAGCTAGCCCATAGCCAACCGTCCACAGGCCCGCGTCTACGGTGGCCGGTAGCCACCACGTGGCCCCCGACGCCCGGTGCGTCTCCCGCGGCGGCCGGGAAGAGAGGATCTCTCCCTCTCTCGTTCCGCCACCTCCTTCGCTAGCATGACTGCTTCGCAGAAGGAGGTGACGGCTTCCCATTCCGTCTCGCTCCGGACCATGGATTGAACCAGGGCCGGACGCGAGAGGTCGCCGCCGCCGATCGCCGCTACGAGGACACGGCGGTGCTCCGCCCACGCAGGGCAGACTTCCAAAAAAGTATTTGATTTTGCATCTCGTGTGTCGTTTACATGGTTTTCGAGGTCGCTGATTACAAAAATGAGATCGAAATGAAAATCGGAATGGCGTTGAAGTAAATTTTTCGTCATGTGTGTCATTTTCATGTTTTTTGGGGTCGCTGATATCGAAAATGAGGTCAAAATAAAAATCCAAGATGCCGTCTAGGGTTTTTTTTTAATATTTCCGTCATGGGTGTCGTTTGCGTGGTTTTCGGAGTCGTTGATAACAAAATTGAGGTCAAAATGAAAATCCAAGAAGGCACCTAGGATTTTTTTCGTTTTTCCTTCGTGGTTGTCGTTTTCATGGTTTTCACTGAACACAAATCTATTTTTTCTTTAACTTTTGTTTGTTTTCGTAGCTATGTATCGTTATGTAATTTACCGGCCATAGTAATTCCATCCTAGACAATAATTTTAAGATTTTACACAATACTTCTGCAAGGTTCCTCTGTTCTGCTTTGAAACCAACTAATTTATGAGAAACCCAGATATGTTTATCTTTAAAAGTCTGCTGGATCTTGAATTTTACTCACTCTTTGTTTTGCGCAATGAAATTCTCTCATTTTTTAATTACAATTACTCCGAATTCAACGCGAGCAAAGCCGCAGACAAAGCTATCTAATACATAAAAATCTCGTGTCACATTGTTTGTTATCGAAGTTCTCCGAAACGACTTCACCGATTTAACATTTTTTTTTGTTAAGTTATGGAATCAGGTGTTACTTTGCGGAAATCCATGGCATTAAATGCTATGAAAAATATTTAGTTTTAATACCGCTAGACAAAAATATCCAGGTCTGAAAGCAGGACACTCGTCGAGCGTTCGAGCTCGAGTTTTTGAGCTCGAACGCTCGACGAGTCAACAACTCCTGAGGATGCCCCGTGGAGGGGCGAAACACGTGTCGAGTAAAGGTTTGGTTGCATGGCATGCTAATTATTTCTCACTTGTTTTGTATGTGTGCATATGCATGAGGGCGGGAGGGTGGGCCCATATGTGCATGTGCATATGCATGACGGTGGGATTTGTGTCCTACTTTCAGACCTGGATATTTTTGTCTAGCGGTATTAAAACTAAATAATTTATCATAGCATTTATAATAATAATAATTAAAGCACTGGTGTACCAGGGGGGTGTGTTGATTTTTTTAAAGGTTTAACTGGAATGTATAAGTCTCTGAGCTCGTATAGCTTGGTATAGAAAGGGTTCAGGGCTTGGTCCAGGGATCCAGCGGACAATAACGTATTCCAGTCCACAAGATCTAGTGCAGACGTAATTGCAGTGTAATCGCCCCGATGAAATATGTATTTTGTGCTAGATTTCTCAATGAGTTTATGAATTTCGACAAAGTCAGCGTTAACTATCAACGGTTTGTGGTGAACATCAACCGGCACCGCCAGGAGGTCAGCACAATCATTCACTTTTATTGCGGTATTTGAGAAAACAAGATCTAACAGTCTACCGTTGACGTTACGCTCACAATTAAACTGGGACAAGTTACACGCATTTATTGTGTCAAAGAAATCCAAAATACATCGAACGGACACTTTCTCAGGATATAAACCAGAGCTATCGTCTGACTGCTGCCATTCCTGCTGCCGTTGGGATTGATTGGTTGGCACTCATCGCATACAGACGTGCACATCAATGCAGTATAAAAATAAATAAATTAACGCTTGCATTAAATTTTGACCCAGTTTTAGTGTATTAGCTTGATATAATTAAACAACATAGTGAGCGGTTTTAACGCAGAATAATGGACTGACTGGATTATAAAACAGTTGTAATATAATCTGAAAAATGGCCAGCAGCCCCTTCAATCGAAGTGGGATGACGCCACGCAGCCCTCCGTCGACACCAACACCGAGACCACCTCAACAGCCAAAGCAGCACCAAGAGGAAGCCGTTGAACCAGTCAGTACTGCAGAAATTCAGAACTGGTTGGGGACCATTGAGGAGCACCTGAATGAGGTATTTTGCATTGCCTCTGAAGGAAAACTCAATTCTGAATAGAAGCAAAGAATTGGAAATCTCTGCCGGAAAGTTGGACATGGTGTTTCTCAATTAGCTGTCCAATACCAGTCGCTGAAATCAAGAGCCCTACAAACCCATACCGCCTTAAAAACTATGACTGAAGCTCGAGACCTAGCGGACTGTCTAGCAGAGATGAACCGCACGATTCAGGAGTCCTGTACGAGGCAAGGAGCAGCATCTACATCTTTTGCCGATATGGTTAAGAAGAGATCTAGCAGCTTTATTCGCCCTAATAATCTCAGCTCCGTGGCGATTTTTCCATGCGACAATACCAAGACCAGTGACTTTTTAAGCAGCTCAGTGTTTTTGTCTGGGGACCCAAGTATTTGTGAAGTGACTGATGCTATACAGGAGATCGCAGAAGCTAGAAGTTTTTGTTTTGTTTCTATTGCTTTGTCCCGGTTGGCTAATGTCTCAGGCAGTGCTGCCTTTATTTCGGGATTCATTGCTGGAGCGCCAAGAAGTATAGCATTTGCTGGCAATAAGTAACGCTGCTGCAATTCTGTCCTGGTTTCCTTGGTAAGCCCAGACGTCGCGACATGTTGTAGTCGGCTGGCCAGTTCCTTGTGGATATCTGGTCCATATGAAACTGCGCAGGTGGGATCATCGCCAAGAATTTCTAGCAAGTCTTTGTCTAGAGTAGGTTCTTCATATTCTGCAGTGATTGCCTCGTTTGAGGTTTGGCCCAATGTTGGCTCCAAGGTTGGCCCAGGAGTTGTCTCCATTGTTTGGGCCAATATTGGTTCCAAGGGTTGGTCCAATATTTGGTCCAAGGTTTGGTTAGATGGTATTTCTAAATGTATTGGGCTTTGTAAATGAGTAACGCCGATGTCCTTATTAACTTCATGCTCAGTGATTGAGATAGTGTCTTCTATTTGACAGTCTGAAATATTTTATTGCGAAATTAGTTTGAATGCTACCGAACGTTACTCACAGCAGAGCAGTGTTAATCACTTATAGGTACGTGATGTATTATGGACTAATAAAAGTAGGTGCATTAAGGTTTTATGCCGTGGAGCAACCCATAGGTTTGTCCGATGGCTTGGTTGTGCTGTGGAACAGCCCAAAGGCATGCCCGATGGCAGAAAGATTTAACTTCCCTAACAAAACGTTAGAGTAGGTATCAAATGCGGTGAGGCAGTCCAAAGATCAGCTCGAGGTGCATTTGTTGTTAATTTCAATTTAAATCCCATAATTTCCAGGGTATGTCTTCATTACGCGCCCCATGCGCCAGTCGAGAGGCATGAGGTTGTCTTCCCGCAGCACGACCATGTCACCGACTTGAAGTGCAGGCTGCCCTCTTCTCCATTTAGATCTGCTCTGCAGTTCTGCCATGAACTCCCGGTGCCATCGTGCCCAAAAATTGCCGGATCTGCTCGATGCGCTGGTATGATCTAATGCTGTTAGCTGGTAACGACGGCACAGACATCAACGGTCGGCCTATAAGGAAGTGCCCAGGAGTCAAGGGATTAGTGTCTGTAGGATCAGATGAGAGAGGGGAAATGGGGCGGGAGTTAAGGATAGCTTCTATTTGCGCAAAAAGCGTGGCTGTGTAGGAACTGAAGGACTTCTCAGGAATTATGGAGAATAAAAAAACTCAGGATGTAGCACGCAGTGAGCCAACTTAGATTTATTGAATAGAATGACATTGAAAACGAAAGCAAGGACAGTGAAGTTAACGCCTGATAAAATACTTATAGCTAAAAACTTATAAACTATGAATTGCGCCGACTGGAATCAACGGTAGGACTGATGCTTGAACATGCCCCCGGCCGTTGGAAGCTCGCCTTTCAACAGTTGATATCTTCCAATAACGGGCATATCTTGGAGAATGCCCTTCTGATAGTCCCAGTTGAGGTCCTGATATCGGCAACTCTGCTTATCCCATCTGTGCCAGGATGAAGACCAACAACGCGGCCCAATCTCCACTTTAACGGCGGCTGGTTATCCTCCTTAATGACAACGAGGGAGTCCAGGTTCAGGCTGTCATTGCCCGTACGCCACTTTACACGCTGCTGAAGCTCGGAGACATACTCCTTGCTCCATCTTGACCAGAAATGCTGCCGTAGCTGCTCAATTCGTTGATGGCGCGACAAATGATGAGTGGAGTGGTCCCGGATGTCCTTTACAGGAAGAGACGTGAGAGGTCGTCCAATTAAAAAAGTGACCAGGAGTGAGAGGCAACAGGTCTTCTGGGTTCGACGATAACGGTGTGAGCGGCCGAGAATTTAGGATTCCTTCAATTTGGATTAGAACGGAGTTAAGCTCCTCGTAGGTTAGATTACAATTGCCCAACACTCTGAACAAATGAAATTTGGTCGATTTGACACTCGCCTCCCAAAGACCGCCAAAATGTGGGGCGTAAGCAGGAATAAAATGAAATTTAATACCATCCTGAGCTGCACTATCAGATAAGGAGTCACAATTACGTTTCAAAAAATCAGCAATCTCGTTGTAGGCTCCTACAAACGATGTTCCGTTATCGGAGTAAATGTTGAGAGGTTTTCCTCTTCGAGACATGAACCGACGTAAAGCCTGTAAGTAATTACTGCTCGTCAAGTCACCCACCAACTCTAAATGTATGGCTTTTGTAGTGAAGCATACGAAAATAACAATGTATACCTTAACTAATCTACCTTGACGACTAGACGAGATTATCGGGCCTGCGTAGTCAACTCCTACGGTTTGAAAAGGAAAATCGGCTGGTGAGAGTCTATTTGATGGAAGATTACCCATCTGAGGTACAACTGCCTGTGGCTTTAGGCGCTGACATCGAACGCATTGTCGAAAACAGGCTCTGGCTAAATTGCGACCAGCAAGTGGCCAGTAAGTCTCTCTAATTGTGCTTAGTAATAATTGAGGACCTGCGTGCATTAACCTGATATGCTCAGATCTAAATAAAAGTTTTACAAAATGATGAGTGGACTGTATTAATATTGGGTGTTTCTTTTCGAACGGGTAGTCGGAATTCTTTAATCTACCACCTACACGAATAATTTTATTTTTATCTAGAAACACGTTTAAGCTTAATAATTTATTTTTATGTGGTAATTTTTTATTATTTAATAGTAAATTATATTCAGGAAAGGACTCTTTTTGCGACTGAATAATAATAAAGTTTAATGAATTTTGTAGTTCTTGATAGTTGAAATAAGATGTATTAAATGTACACCTTCTACAAGCATTAATAAAACGAAAAACGTAACAAATAGAACGCTGTAATCTATTAAGATTGGAAAAACGATTAAATTCGATGAATGATTTGAATGAATCTTCGTTAACATTATGATCTTGAGCTAAATTAACTAAAATACTTGATTTAACCTCTGGTAAGATTCCTGGATTTATAGCAGGGGGTGGCCATGTAGTACTGTCACACTTTAAGAACCATGGACCGAACCACCACAAATCCAGTGATTGCATAGCGCTAGGTTCCGCTCCGCGGGTTATTAAATCAGCTGGATTATCGTGTGTCGAAACATGTCTCCAAGTGCTTGCACCGGATAATTCTAGTATTTCGGCAACACGGTTGCGAACAAAAGTATTTAATTTAATAGGCAACATTTTTAACCAACCCAGCACTATCATGGAATCAGTCCAAAAAACTACACTATCTGGTGTAATGCGAAGGGAATTTGCAACCTTTTGATATAAACGTGCACCAAGCACAGCAGCACAGAGCTCAAGTCTCGGTATTGTCAGTGGTTTAATAGGAGTTACGCGACTTTTAGCGATTAATAATCGCACGTCGACGTCACCCTGCTCATTGATGCTGCGAATATACAAACAAGCGCCGTAAGCTCGCTCGGAAGCGTCAGTAAAAATATGAAACTCCATCTGTCTGTATACGTCACAGACCACACGACGTGAAACTCGTAAATTATGAAGGTATGGCAAGGCTTTAATTATATTCGCCCATGTTGCTCCAACTTCAGGTGATAGCTGGTCATCCCACTTTATGCCGTCAAGCCAAAGTTTCTGAAGCAACCTCTTCATGCTCACGACACACGGTGCTAACAGCCCAAGAGGATCGAATATTCGCGCGATTACTGCTAACATGCCACGCTTAGTATTTTCTATGCATTCCGGTATATTTATAGTAAAGCACAGATCATCTGTGTCAGTTCGCCAAGTAAGACCAAGTTCTTATCGACGACATCCCTTTCCTTGTGGAAATCAAAATTAAACTGGGTTCGTTAGATTTCCACTTCCTTAATGGCATACAACCAGAAGCCAGAGCATCCGTCACCTTATGACGCAACATTTGAGCCTCCTCAAATACGTCCGCACCAGTCAGAAGGTCATCCACGTAAAAATCATGTAGTATAACATCTGCGACCTTCTGATCCTGACATTCAAGACCGATTTGTTTGAGGCACCTGGTAGCGAGAAACGGTGCACTAGCTGTACCATAAGTTACTGTGTGCAATTGATAAGCCTTAAGAGTACTTGAAGCATCATCACGCCAAATAATTTGCTGCAGGTGCCTATCTGATGAATCCACAGACACCTGCCTGTACATTTTCTCTACGTCAGCAAAGAGGACGTACTTATGCATTCTAAACCTAAGAATAATGGAAGTCAGATCATCCTGGACGGTAGGCCCCACCATCTGTATTGCATTTAAAGAAATGCCAGAGGAAGTGGGTGCACTAGCATTAAATACTACCCGTAATTTAGTAGTACTACTACTCTCGCGCAGTACTCCGTGATGAGGAATAAAATATGACAGCTGATCTTCATGAATATTACACTCTGACATATGGCCTAAAGAAATGTACTCAGTCATGAAATCTTTATACATTTTATCGAGTGAGGGTTGGCTGAGATTTCTGCGCTCCAGTGACAGAAAACATCGTTTTGCACGATGAAATGAATTGCCTAAAATACTCGGTGATTCCTTTAACGGTAATTTAACGCTAAAGCGGCCATCTGCTAAGCGCGTTGTGTTTTTTATAAAGTGCTTCGGCTAAGGCTTCTGGTTATATGCCATTCCCTCTCATAGAGAGGAGGCCTGTCCCAGCAGTGGGAACATTAATAGGCCGATGATGATGATGATGATGACTCCAGAATCCTTGCTCTGCTATATATTAGATCACATTGAAATAAAAAATACTCCTCCTGGTAGCAGAATCCTGGAGTTACGCCAAAAAAAAGGGACATAATATGCAAGCTACATAGCATGAGAATTTATTCTACTTTAAACTAGTGTTTACAATACAATGCATGATGACAACTAAGTTTCTACTGGTATAACGACGAGACGTTTAACAGGACGACGCATTACACCGCTCTTTGTTTTGACGTCGACGACTCTCACGACACCATCTGCACCTGGGTACGTGCGTTCGACTCTCCCCTTTGGCCAGATGTTTCTTGGTAAGTTTGGGTCCACTACGACAACCAAATCGCCCACCTTGACCGTGTCGCCGCGTCCATGCGGCTCCCGCCGGTTTTGAAGCGTAGGCAGTACTTCGCGTACCCATCGTTGCCAAAACAAGTCCGCTAGTCGTTGTGACGCTCTCCAATGTGAATGGCGTGGTTCATCCGGCCTTGTGAAAATCCCTGGCAACGGGACTTTAGAGGGCGCGCCGAGCAGAAAATGGTTAGGCGTCAATGCTTCTTCGTCGTCTGGGTTAACCGATACATGGGTCAATGGTCGGGAATTGACAGTGTGTTCTACCTCTGTCAGAAGTGTGTGTCGGTCGGACGGCCTTAAACGTAGAATCCAATAACGTTGGTGTATTTCGTTCACGACGCATTACAACTTGCGATGGATCCAGTCTATGTACAAACGGCAGTAACGGTGATCGCCGTCTAGTACTGCTGGTGACTGCGTTTCTTGTGATATTTCCGCAGCAGCTGCGATGCGCGACCGTATTCTCATTATCTTGTTATCGTCGACTGTCAGAGATAATCGCTATTCATCTGCGAAACTTTCTTCCTGTATAGCACGTGTCCACAGGAGCTCGGCCCGACGTGTGTAGTATGTGCCAAGGGGTATGTAGACCGTCGGTGTTACGCTGAGGTTGCGGCTCTGCACTCCGGATCGCTTTCTCGTACCCTCACATTGCAACGTCCAGTTCGGGTCGTCTGCACTAACGCCTTTATTGCGTTTACTTCAATTCATCGACCGACTTCGAGTTCACACCACAACAGCTACCCGTTGTGGTATGAACTCGAAGTCGGTCTATGAAGAACACGGGCCGTGGTCCGGATCAGTCGTAGCTAGGAAGAGAAACGTGTGACGTCAGGTAGCGCTTCTGTTAATGTCGACCGTTCGTGAGCAGCAGCAATGGTGACACGCTTCTTACCGGTGTCGATGTAGGGGTTTGAGTCTGTGTCCTGCGGCCAGGCGTTTTCGCTGTCATAGAGAAATGAAGGGCCGATGTACCAGCGGTGGCTTGCAGTGAAATGTCGGTGTGTCGCGAGTCGAGTCATCGGCGACGTTGTGAGCGGTGGGGACCCAGCGCCATTCACTCCGCTCGGTGGTTTCTTCTAGTTCCGCTACTCGGTGTGCGACGAACGGTTTGAAAGCGTGTGCGACGGTGCGCAGGCGCAGCCACGCTAGCACAGTGCGCGAGTCGGACCAGAAGACTCGACGGTCGGCGCGACCATCGTGTTCTTCTTCCACGCAGCGTGCTAGTCGCCCGCCGAGCACAGCAGCCTGTAATTCAAGTCTAGGTGTAGATGTGACCTTAAGGGGCGCAACGCGCCCTTTCGATGCCGCGAGCGACACAATCACTTGCCCTATGTCGTTCACTAAACGCCAATATGCTACCGCGGTATAGGCTCGTTCGCTCGCGTCCACGAATACGTGTAATTCTACTCTAATCGCGTCGTTATAACCAGGGTGACAACGTGGAACTCGAACGACTTTCAATATTTGTAGAGCAATCAACCAGTCGTGCCATTTACTTTCTAGACTTTTAGGTAGGCGCTCGTCCCAACCGATTTTTAGACGCCAAGCGTCTTGCAATATGCACTTTGCTTGTGTCGTAAACGGCGCAGCTAGTCCCAGCGGGTCATATAAAGACATAGTCGTTTTTAAAATAACTGACGTTTCGTAACCTGCTTACTCAAATAAGAAGGGTCTACTTTCCTGAAGTTGAATCCTATAGTGTCATTCTGGTGTTGCCAAATAAGACCGAGAATGTTCTCCTCCTTGTTGAGCAAAGTGTCCATTGCCACGGGCTCGGTCGCAAGACCAGCAACAGCAGCCGGCTCGTTGGACGCCCACTTCTGCAACACGAAGTTACCTCGCCGGTGTACAGCGTCGACAGCTTTAGACACTCGGCTCGCTTCTTCTGCGCTGTCGAAACTCTGTAAAAAATCTTTCATATAATGATTCCGTACTATAGAGTTCACTGCCTCGGGATAGTCAGCCTCATGAACATGTGCGTTATGATTTTTAACGTCAATTGCAGTGCTCGGGGAAGAGGTCGCACTAAACAATACTGCTTTCATTCTATATTCGTTTGTACTTACATGACCGCAGCGTTCTCAGATCTGTGCTAATACATGTAGTTTTGTCAGGCTGCAGGTTTTACCATGTAAAATCCAGCCGAGCGGTGTGCGTGACGCTACTGGTTGATTCTTTGTACCTACTCGCGCTTCAGAGGCGAGCAGGAGTGCCTAATTGTCCTGGCCTATCAAGGCAGTTGGTACGCCAGCGTCATATGCTAGCTGAATAAATAAATAAATAAATAAATATGCTAGCTGCTCGACTATAGGTGTGAGGTGCTCGAAGCCTACCAGGTCCTTTGCGCGTATCGACTGGCCTGATAATTCAAGTCTGTCGATGGTTCTGGCTTCGATGTCAATGCCTTCAGTTGTGTATTTTCCTCATATATTTACCTTGACTCGTTGCGAGTTCGTAGCGTCAATGCGCGCGCCTGCTACGGCCTCGATGTAAAATGGCTCATTTGGACCTACTGCGCCTATCCGCTGCGCGACGTAAGTAGTAAGTAGAGTTATTGTCGATCCATCATCCAACAAAGCAAATGTGTCTACTTTACCGTTTGGTCCCGATAGTGTCACTGGCACTACTTTCAGAAAAACCTGGTTGTACGTACGTGCCCGGCGTGCTCGTGTTATTGATGTCACCGCATGGCGCTGCGTCACGAGATGACCGCAAACCCGCCAACGACCGCGACTCGTTGACACGAGGATGCTCTTCTGGATCGTTTGCGGTGCACATTCCCCGGCTAGATCTACAGCATATTTTGTTTTTCACTCTCTTATTTTAAGATTTAGAGGGGGGGCAACACATTTTGAAAGGGTCTACCTTTCAAACGATTGTAACTTGTATTTAATAATCCTTATATTATGTACATTTTTACATAGCTTATCACATATATTACCTTAAAAAACAATTATATTGCACCTGACATTACATACAAAAAATATTCTAGAACAAAGAGTGTGAAATTTACGATGAATACAATGTTTACTATTTGTTTTACCTTAATATTTCCTAAACTACTGATGATATCGGTCTTAAGCCAAGTCCAACGTTTTTATACCAACTTCAACGTCATATCTTAATGAACAAAAAATCACCTTTTCCAATTACGTAATTATGTGACACAAAACTTTAAATTTCATATTTCTTAGTCTTATTGGACTTTAAAATCATGACGATGCTAATTTATCATAATAATCATAATACTATGAAGATTCTAACAAGATTCCATAAAAAAAACTTATTTAGGTACGACATAAAATAATTATCACAAGTTTTCAAAACACAAAATACTGATTAAAAACTAAAAAGACTCACGATGCATTTTACTTTTTTTTTTTTTAATTACCACTCGATAAGAGTATTTTTAAATTCCAATGATATAGCATTAAGCGCCTTAGTGAATTCGAATTCTGGTTGTTTGCGTTTACGAACATCGCCTTTAGAATCAGGCGTCTTACATAGGTCACGGGTCACTATCGGACTGTGATAAGTGAGACATATTCATTCTGCTGTCGGTTAAGTATTGAGGTCCTAACGTTTAACGTTTATTTTTGCTCAATCAGTCGAACAAAGAAGACAGTCAAAAAAAAAATTGTTTTGTGTGGGGTTTGAACCGGAGACCAGTAGTGTCCACGGCAGTGTAAAAGGCTGCGCGAGTGAAAACGAGCTAAGCGCTACGTTAAATACAGTTGCGAATTTGGTTATAGGTGCGTCAGAGCCCTGCGCAGGCGATGATGAGGACAGAGACGTGTGCGTTACGCTGGCAAAATGTTGTCCATTTGGGAGGTGACACCATAACAAATCATTAGTGTATCATGAGAAGCAATTTGCTTACTAATACTCGTAGCAAAATTTGTGTGAATTGTAGTTTTCAAGTTATTTGAGAAAAACATTTTGCTGGAGTAACGTTTGAAACGTTAGCCTGGCAAAATCGATTTTCAGAAATTCGTTTAGCCCGGAACCAAATACATGAATAGATAGCTTTTATGACGTAGTAAATGTTAGTAAATAACAAAATTTGTGTGTGATATGGTTCTCGAGTTATTTAAGATTTGGTTGCGGTAAAGTTTTGGAATTTCCCATATCTCGAAAACAGCTCACCGCAGAAGATTGAAAAACCCGCTTTTTCGTGACCTTTTCGATTTGGTCGGCTTATTAGAGAATTGCTGACATATTCTTGTTTTTGGTATAACTTTCGTTACAGCTAGTGGCTTTCGTTACAGATAATAGCTCGTTAGTGTTTCAAACAATAGTTCGTAAATGCACTGGCGGCAATTCGCAACCAATAAAGTAGGTAATAAATTAATAAGGGAGTATGTTATTAGTAACGCTGCTCTCGTTCAAGTGGTCGAGAGTCTTCAGGTTCTTCACACAGTCACCGTCGGCGGTGACAAGGACAGCGATAGTCCAGGTGCATGTGGGAAAAGGATGGGATACCAAAGGATAGTGACGCAGTTTGCAAGTCATTTTTACTTCTACCCTACAATTAAATTATGAACAAATACGAAATCCAACAGCACTAATGAAATTTGTATGAAATAAAAAGTAGAACCATCATATCGCAGAAAGTTCACAGTAGGAATCTTCTTTTGGCCTACATTTCAAATCGATAGTCACTAAAAGGCAGAAAATCAATCAACCAATTTACTACCGACGCCCCACGTGCGGTTGATTGTGCGTCGAATATTATAGCGCGATTTGTAGCCATCACTGTGTCAAGCCATTGCCATTGGGTTCTAATACAGGCGAGAGCTGACGGTGACAAGAGTTTGTCTGATGATTTCGTTTATGTTCGCGTGTCACGCAATACGGTCCGCACTTCGACTGCATGACAGGCCGTGGTGTTCGAGGCTGTTGACAACTTTGAACAGCTGTGAACAGCGCAAAGGTCTTTTGTTTTTTGTCTGCATTTTTGGTTGGAGCATAAAAGTGGACGCACACCTATCCGCGCCGAAGGAATCGACCGCGCCGAAAGAATCGAATTTTAGAATTACTTGTATGAAATCCTACTAAACCTCGCACAAATCGGACGAATAGATGACGTCATACGTATGAGAAAAAATTGCCTCGGCGCGGTCGATTCCTTCGGCGCGGATAAGTGTGCGTCCACCATAGAACTGCATTATTGAAATGAGGTGTTTGAACTTGGGTAACTCAATATTTAGAACTGATAGTCGGTCTGAAATTCTAATAATTCCTAGGATATTATCTATGAAGTATTTTATCACAAAGAATCCGATGCAGTATCTTCCCGGTGTTTCATTTTTAGAATACAATGTAATGTTGCTTAATGCAAATATCTATTTAATTATTTTCTGTTCTGTACATTTTGTTCCTTTGAGATTATATCTGGGGGGTTTTGGTCTCTGACCAAACGGGTTTGGGAGGTTTTTTTTATGTATTGTGTGTTTCTTTTTCGTTGTGGTTGTTGCTTTTGTACTTTGCTTGCCGATGTCAAGTGGCTCCTATGCATTAAGTGAGTTTTATTATAAAGAATGATATCTAAATTTCACAAACGCAAATGTATCCGTTCGTCGTAGTTTTGAAGGATCAATAAGAGTTTTTCCTCTGTCTTTTTGCTGTTGTGGTGTTGAAGTGGGCGATATTGCAATATCTCTTTTTCTCATTTGCTGTAATTTTTTTACAAACTCTTTAATAATTCTTGATGTTGGCTTTGTTTCCCCTTTTTTCCTCTTGCGACCTGAGGTTGTAGTTAATTTCACTACTGTAATGTTTTTTTTGGAGAAATATTTTCTAATGCACGTCAGGCATTTTCTTTCTGTTTTTATAAGGACCCCGTTTTTTGTTGTTGTAAGTTCTAAAGGAAATTAATACAGGTATTATTTTATCTGGCTTTTATTAGGCATTTAGTTGATGTAATCTTTCTTAAAATACTATGTTTTAAATAATGATTTAAACTAATTTGAATTGAACAGATGGAAATATACAAATGAGATTTTTTGAACAATGCCCATTGTTTGAGAGCTAAAATTTAAATTTAAACTAAAGGTATGTTGATGATGGGACCTTGAGCAGCGATATAGATACTGTTTTAAATGATTTAATTATCTGAAAAAATAAACTTTATTATTAGAAATGCGATTTGTATTTAGCGGACTGTACCGACTGACAACTGACAATTCCTAAAGAATAATTGGCTAAATGTTCCTCCCTTTGTAGCACTCCCATCTTTGTATCAGATTAAAGTACTTAAAAAGTGTATCATTTCAAGTTAACACAAAGATTAACACAAAGGATACTTTTTACCCCGGTAGTACGATCTCTTGGGACAATCACCGAACTTTCTAAAGTGACAAAGTAAAAAAAATAGTAAAATAATAATAACTAACGTTCCGTGTGAGATTTCGTATTTCTGCATCGCTTTCGTTGGTATCGTAATATGGACGGAAGTTACAAATTACTCAATCATATGCATCGGGTCTTGTCAAAGATCACTTTATTAATAAGAACACTTTTTAAATAATCATTACTTCATTGTGTGGTTTCATTATTTTGAGTTATAATGGTCGGCTCTAAAGATGTTTATCATAAAAGAGTGCGATATAAAAAATATGATGTCATTTTGAGGGCCGTTCGGGGTGAGGGCTCATTTCATCGTTAGTTCAGTCGCATGTACCAACAGTTGTAAAACACAAACTAGCAATAGCTTTTATCAAAATACTAGCTTTTGCAGGTTATAAACGTCCCTATGTGCCTATTGGCCTTGTTTCGTTCTATCTCCTGCTGATATCGAGGGAAGTGGAAATTACCATTTTTCCTACTCCTCCGCTATACTTTCTGATTAATTTCGTTGCGGGATCCAAGACAGATAAAATCATTCTCTGAGACTTCGTCGAGCTTCATTGTCCCGGTGCTTTTCTGGTGGTCGCCACTGTTGATTCTGGCTTTCAGGAGTTACAGTGGTTTGGGAATAGTGTGGCGGGCTTGTCCCAATAACAAAAAAGTACCTTTTGCCCGCGTGTTCACTCACGTTAATTTAGAATTTAACTATCTCTAACACTGCTTTAGGACCATGTTCACCGAAAAGATAACGGTGTGATAATCTAAAAACTGCTGTCACTGTGACATGTTCCCATACAAAAATGTGTTTTAAACGGCTGTTTTTAGATAATCAGACCGCAATCTTTTTGGTGAACATGGACCTTAAACATCTAAACTTATACGGTCATTTACGGGATACATTCCGTGATTATTTATTATTTTGAGCTCCCGATATTTTGATGCTGTTGCAAGTGCCATGATTGCGATATGACTCGAGGATTCCGGTGGATGGAAAATAAATTTTAGGTGCAGACAAATCTGTCTACCCTCTTTCTTTGTCTTTTGTTTCGCGCACTACTGGAACTGGAAACTAAGGCCTGAATTCTTGTCGCACTGACGGTCGGTCGCGTACGAGTATACATTGTATTCTATTGTATGTAGCACCATAGGTACTGCGACGCTGACGTTAGCAGCAACCGACAGCCGTATTTTGATCTCGCTGACGTCACGACCGACCGTCGCGTCGGAACAACAAGAATTTAGGCGTTAGTCACGGCAAAACACACAATGTCACCAAATTTTGTGGGGTCCTTATTACGATGCCGGCTGCTACTTTTGAGCTACTACTACTGTATTAGTTTTTTTTACAGTTTACATTGGTTTTTAACCCCCGACGCAAAAACGACGGGCTGTTATAAGTTAGACGTGTCTGTATGTGTGTGTCTCTGTCTGTGGCATCGTAGCTCCCTAACGGATGAACCGATTTTGATTCTGTTTCTTTTTGTTTGAAAGGTGAATTAGTCGAGAGTGTTCTTAGCTGTGTTTGTGTATGTTGCATTAGATTAATCATCTGTAATGGCAAAGGAAACATGTGATAATAATTATAAATAAATAAATAAATGTTTGATAAAAATCAGTCCAAGATGGCCACCGCCACAAAATGGCGGATTACATATATGATAGTTATTCAACAACTCTCTCAATATGGGTATCAAATGAAAGGGCATGACTAGGAGAATACTATACGCTAAAACGAATTTCAAATCCAAGATGGCCGCCACCACAAAATGGTGAATTTCATTTTTTTTTCACAACACCCTCAATATGGGTAACTAGTAGAATATTCTTCGTTCCAAAAAAAAAAAAACATTGAAATAACGACCCTCCGTGTCGGGGGTCTTTAAGATTTTGAATTAAATGTAACTTGTGATACCGTGCTACCGCATTAGAAATATACCTGTAATGATAGTTGTAAGGGAGATTTGAATAAATAAATAAATACTCAAAACTGAATTTTCACGTACTTGACAATTTGAAACCTCATCCTCTCGATAGATTTTTTTGTGTTTACTTACTTCAAATACGGCAAGTATTTATCGCGTAGAATTTGGTAATTGTACCACGAGATTGTACTGCTGGGCAATAAGTAATACCTGAAACTAATTCAGCATCCAAATCCTTTAACTTTTTTAGGCGCGCTGAACACTTTTTGAGTGAACAAAAATCATGGAACTCGCGTGGCCGTCACCTAACGTTTTGTAATTTTCACTTCTATCGTTAGTCCCCAAAAACTGCCAAGCAAGTCTTTTTTTTGTGAAAGAGGAACACAGGGTTTTCATAATAAATGTAGATAATATGAAATATGCAAAAGGTAGATCTTATAAATATTATTAAATTGGAAATGCATTATTATTATAGAAATAAGCGTCCTATTTATTCATCTTGTGTTGCTTTTATTTATGAAATATTTGAAATGTTTTCGGGTATTTCCATGGGGAATTTCCCAGCACGGTCGAAGCAATGACTAGTCAACTATTGTTATTCGAAATTGGGACTGCGTCAAAATAATTTCACAATTAACTGTCGAAATTCAGGATGACACTCTTCTCTATCCTTTAACCGATACGAAAAAAAGACATTTATATAGTTACACACATAATTATGAAAATTATGACCAGCAAGAGTCACGGTGAGTAAAGTTTACTAACCATCATATTTCTTTTTGAATACTAATCAAAAACGCAATCTTAAGAACACTATTATGAGATTACGTAAAACATAGATAATTAAATGGGAAATAACGTTGAGTAAAAAACGTTGAAATAAAAAGCTTACTTAACCAGTTTCAATGTTTTTCTAATCAAACGCGCGAATAAAAGTACGTTAGCACAATATTCAGTTCAACGCAAATTAAGGCGACTACAGGAGCTACACGTGAGTTTTATAATGCTTGAAAGTACTTATATGATTCACTGCAATAAACAAAACCAGAAAAACATATGATATTCTTCAAGATGGTTCACTAAAGTTTCACCAAAACTTCATTGACAAATTTTCACAACCAACGTTTCGTACACTATTTATTTCGCAAACAACTTACTCTCCAAACTCGTTTTACATACATCTATTTGGCAAATACTTCTATAAACAGATGCATCAGAAGATATTTAATCATTTTTACATTTTTAATTTAGATACCGTTGGATAAATCACGTTTCTACAACATAATTTACAGGACAGTATTTTTTTATTACTCTTTTTTTTTGAGAAAAAAAATAGAAAATACACAGATTTTTCACAACATGCAAGCAAGCATGCTCCATGCATGCAGCAAGTATGCAGCAAGCATGCAAGCACGCAAGCAAGCAAACAAGCAGCAAGAAAGCAGGAAGCAAGCCGCAAGCATGCACCAAGCAAGCAGAAAGCATGCAGGAAGCAAGCAGCGTGCATGCAGCAAACAGCAAGCATGCATGCAGCAAGCAGTAAGCATGCAACAAGCATGCAATATGCAGCAGGCATGGTTTCTGTCACGGCGCTGCGGGGCTCCGGCGGTCACACGCGAGCTTATCGTCACAGAGGGTTTTAACGCTAACACCTGCTCCTCAGCTCACAGGCCGCCTCGCCACTCCGCGCCTACGCGGGTTTTAATTACACTCTAGCCCGGCTAGCATGGGCAGGGGATAAAATTTTATCCACCGGTTATTTCCACTGACAAGGGACAAAATTCAAACAAAAGTGGAAATAACCGGTGGATAAAATTTTTATCCCCTGCCCATGCTAGCCGGGTAGGAGTAGGGTAGAAAAGACTACGTGGAGTCGGTTCTGCAGCGATTCGTTTCTGTCATAATGCTTATAGGAAACTAAGTTCATTTGTTCCTTTTTTTTTGGAATGGGATAATCAATATGTGTACAGTCTTTATTCCAAAAGTTGTTTTATGAAACAAAATGAAAAAATTAAAGTTTACGTGTTACAAAATATTTATCGGATAATTATTTTGTTAAGTGAATTATTTGTTAAACTTGTTGTTGTATAATGATGAAATGACAAATAACGTTTTTGCTAATTGTTGCTTGTCAAGTAAAAGTTTTTGAATGAATGTTTGGTGAACTAGCTGGTGACCTTTCAGGATATATGCTTGTATGATAGTGTTTTGAAAATTAATTCGATAAAAAGAATCACTGACTTATATCTTAATTATTTTTTAGCGAGTATAACCATACTAAAATACAATATGCGATCATTCTGATTTTTGGCAAATAATTCTACAAGACACATATTAGCATCGTTGTGTTATTTTTTAGTCCAATCAAAAGATTTTTTGTAAATCGACCGAAATCACTCATTTCGCACTATTCGGCCCGCAGTGACTGACGTAACAACCACTTTGTAGTACAAGCTGATTAGAACTTAATTCTAACAGTATTTTAACTAAAACTTTGAACCACCACAAATAGAGTTGCTAATTTAGCTCATGTAGTCCCCTTAACTGGAACTACTATTCCCAATAAGCCTGACATTGTGGTGATAAATTAATAAGAGCGTTGTGCAATGTTATGAATGTATGTGAGAGCAGCGGTGGCCCAGTGGTGGCGGCCCCGACATACGAACAGTAAGTCGTGGGTTCGAACCCAGACACGCGCATTACTTTGTGTAATTTATTTCATCACCGCTGCTCTCAAAACGGTGACGGAAAACATTATGAGGAAACCGGCATGTCCTAGAACCAAAAATTCGAAGACATGTGACATCTACCAATCCGCACTGGGCCCGCGTTGTAGATTATAGCCCATTCCCTCTCATTGAGAGGAGGCCGTGTCCCAGCAGTGGGAACATTATAGGCTAATGATGATGATGATTTGCAATGTTTGTTGCAACGGTCCTGCTTGACGAGAACCTCGTGAAAGCAAAGAATGATATATATTTTTAAGCACAAGTTTAGTCACTGTCTAAAACTAAACTTATATTGTTCCAAAATATAAAGAAAGAGGGCAGATTTGTCTGCTCCTAACAAATTAATTTCCATGCACTCGCATTCTCCAGTGAACCCGCGATCATGGCGCTTGCAACAGCGTTGAAATATCGGGAGCTCAAAACAGTAAATAATCACGGAAGATACTCCGTTAGTATCAATGTAAGTTTATCTAAATCTTTTTACTAAAAATGTAATTAGTATGTGAGGAAAATGAATAAAAAAATAATTATAAAATTTCACACGGACGAAGGTTGCCAGCAGCAGCTAGTTATTTATATAGCCACTCGCAGTGTAGTTGCTTAAGAGGGAACATGGTAGCGAGGAAGGTATTTGAAGAAACGGTTTAGGCGCATTAGGGCTAATTCTCATTTTGGCAACCGACTCCCTAATGGGCTACTTCTCATTATGGCCACTTCTGATTAGGGCTACTTCTCACTTCAGCTACTTCTCATTCTTCTATTGCCGTCACGCTGCGTCATTCCCCCGTAGAGTGCTCCCTATCGCACTCTACAGCTGCCGCTCAGACCGATTATATCACAAAAAAATAACACAGGCTACATTTCGTTTTCTCCTTTTTTCTACTTGAAACTAAGCCGATTCAATTACTTTTGTCATTGAAATTTTAAGAAAGATTGTCTATGTTCACATTATTTTCTTGTATGTTAAAACTTTTCAAATTTTTCAGGTAGGGTCCATTTTTCACGGCCGTAAAAATGGTGAATTTTTTGTAATTTTTTGGAGGATCACATTTTATTTACTTATTATTTGCTAAAAAACAAAAACCGTACCTACAGCAGTAGACTATGATGTTTTGAAAAAAAAAAAATTGCTCTTTATGCATTATTTAGGAAAAAAAATGGAAATGCATTTATATGATGAATCGCAGCCCCTGTTTCCTCTTAACCAGACGGGCAACAGTAATTGTATAAATACAAGTTTAAGCTTATTTTGTCCACATAATAAATACATTGATTTGACTGCGTCGTTAGATTCGTAAAATGTTGATAGTGATTTCAGTGATATTACTATGCGCAGTGTATGCTGCGTGGCCGTGGTTGAGACAGCATCCCAATGCGCCCCCTGAGTTACCTGGGGCACTACCAATCATTGGACATTCACTGCAGGTCATAGGAGATCGAAAACGTGAGTAAATATTCTTTCGAGCGAAAAATGATCGCTATTCCTAACTACGTTGGGATCTTCAGCTTCCAGTCTAATTTCATAAAGCTGAAAACCTGTTACAAGGTTTGACTGCATAACTGACCTTCACATCCCCTAGGGTTTAGGGTTCCATTACCAAATGGCAAAAACAGAACACATAAGTTCGTTCTGTCCGTATCTTATGGCTATTATACTCCAAGACTGTTGGCAGCAACCAGAATGTGAAAGTCCAAGGGACTGGTCAATGTGGCGACACTTGGGGGAGGCCTATGTCCAGCAGTGGGAGTCTTTTGGCTGTGATGATGATGATGAGAATGTGAAACAAAAAAAAATTTTTTTTGGTGGCCCTCCAGGGCCTCCAAACACCATTTGTCATCATCTGCCATTGAAATTTTTTATAGAATTGGATCATTCGTTCCAAAGATTACGATTTCTGTGTAAGCTTGTCCTCTAAACAAGATTTATATCTTTATAATATTAGTAAAGTAGTCCCTTTTCTTATTTGGATGAAACGCATGTGACTAAATAAGTGACGGACATGAATGTTGATGGATGGAGAGAGAGAGAAGATGGCCAAAGAAAAGATGGATGGATAGTGTGAAGACCGATATGAAAGAGAAAGAAGTAAATGATTCCGTGACATCTGAGAGGGGAGAATGGAAAAGAAAGCGTGTTGCGCCGACTCCAAATGTAATGGGACAAGGGCAGGAATATGATGAGTACCTTTATATTATTTCAGATCTATGGAATTTTATTCGGAAATCTCAGATCAGTGCCACAGAAAACGGTGGTATTAGTGCGTTCTGGTTCCCCACTCAGTTCTTATACGGTAAGTAAAAGTCATAGTAAATCTAAATCTAAGATGTAAGATTGTCAAACACGTTGTATTGTAATCTCTCTAGCGAGATTGTAAACCCTAGAAATACTCGTATTGTGAACTGAACATACTGTTTACAATATAACGCTTTATTTTTCGGTAGATTGTAATCTGTCGAAGTGAAACCGTAATATTGCGAAATGCACGCGACGGAAGTATCTCTGCCGCCATAATCAGGACTTGGGGACCCCCACGTTTTTTTTTTTTTTTTTTTTTTTTTTATACTTCTACCTCCAACATGATCGGAGCCTATGTTTGCTAATCTACATTTTTCACATTCATTCCAGTTCTCGCTTGTATGCCTCTCGTACTTTTATTCTGCATTCTTGTTCTTTCTTACATTCATCATCATTTGTACCTTTATGGGTGGGATTCCCAACTATCAAACTATTATAGTATTTCTATTTACTATCTATTTTATCTATTTATATTCTTTGTGCTTAATTTCTAATTTATCTTTATTCTTTATTTTCGGGTGAATTGGGAAAATCAGGAAGACAGTTCTTTATTTTTCAAATTTCTCTACAAACAATTATAATATAAGCTTACATCTATTTTTACATTTATATCATATTTTACTTAGCCTACATTATTAATTACTAACAACTTGGGTTTATTTATTTCTAGGCACCCCCACGTTAGGTTAGTTAGGTTCCTTTAAACCCTGCTGACAGAAGTAGGGACCCCGCGTAGCGGGGCTCCGTCGACTACGCATGTTAGGGGAATATAAAGTGTTTTGCGGTTAGGGTATAATAATCGGTATTTTTCAGGAATGGTAACTACATTACTTCTTCATGAGAGTGGTACCATGGGGCAAGGGAGACCACTCCTTCCCTCCCCCTCCTGCACACAACGCGAGTTGACTTCCAACGCATACATTTTACAATATTACGGTTTCACTTCGATAGATTACAATCTATTAA
This sequence comes from Xestia ashworthii, assembly GCA_950022955.1. Classification (NCBI taxonomy): domain Eukaryota; kingdom Metazoa; phylum Arthropoda; class Insecta; order Lepidoptera; family Noctuidae; genus Xestia; species Xestia ashworthii. The sequence goes on along the minus strand of OX465570.1, from coordinate 9,218,625 downwards.
TAATTCCTTTATTGTAAGTAGTATGTTCGTTTGACAATCTTTCTAAAGTTTACAATCTCTCTAGTTATATTACAATCTTACGTGTTTGACAATTTTACGGTGACATGAATAAATTGACGTGTAATAAAAGTGTTGATGTGGAGTAAAAAATAAGTTTTAAGTAAAATTTTTCCTAGAAAAATATATCAAAATATGAAAAATAAAATTTATGTTACAGTGATAACCGATCCAGAGGACAGCCTAACAGTAGCTAATTCATGTTTTAGTAAACCATATGTGTACGATTTTGCAAAAGAATTACTAAATAATGGACTCGTTACATCTGAAGGTAAGTGATAAACCAATATTGACCAAGTAATTATTTTTGTAAAAAGTTCTCCGTCTATGTACTACGTCTCACGAAGTTGAATCAAATTAAGTAATTATTTATTTCGAACAAAAACGCCATACGCTTCTTAAGATCGACTCAGCAAGTGACCAAATATTTAAATGTACTTAGTCTAGAATATAAATTTTGGTGATAGCAGTTATAATCTAGAACGTATGTTGTTTTGTCTTTACTTATTTGTCCTGAGAAAATAAATAAATTATTCCTACCTAAAATGGTCAGTGAAAAGGAACGACAAAATGCTCCCAACACGCCCAGTGACGTTTCGCACAAAGACGCTCTCACTCTAGGGTTAATAAATTAGTGACGCAACCACTACCTTGGTGACCCTTACTGAAAAACATGAAGGGGGATTTGTTCAAAGATGCACAAACCGAGCGTAACGCGGCAGGCCCGCTTTTGGTTTGTAACCAATCCTACGGAATAAGCCCGCTTGCAAAAAATACGAACGAGAAGTTCAAGACTGAAGTTTTGAAGCAATTAGCGCATCAACACATAACTAATATCCACAAAAAGGTATGAAAAGCAGTAAATTGCTTTCTTAATGACAGTTTACGAGTAGGACTCATAAATAAATTTGAAGAATTCGAAAAGGAATATCTTGATGTAGACCATCTAAATAATATTTTGTTTAGAGCACTGACCGAAGAGGCGAAAAAACACCTTGGTGGATCTACAAAAGCACAAAAGAAATTATCACCGAAAACTTAACCTTATCGAGAATAGAAGAGCTAAGATACTCCAACAGATAAAAAGGAAATTGATACAATAAATAAACACATTAAAAAGTCAATACGGAAGGATCTAAGAGAGAACTAACACATTTTTTGGCCTAAGTGACTGAGTTATGGTAGTCGAGATGCAATCAGGAAGTTAAATTTCTCAAAGTCGCTTGTAGTACCCATCCTACCCCATCCCATTTTCCCATTTTTCTTTCAATTTTTTTCCTTATTCTTGTTTGTTTAGGGATGAATAAAATGCAATCACACGGGATTAAAAAACACAAATGCAATATTTTTTCCAGAGTCAGTTTGGAAATATCATCGCAAACTATTAAACCCTTCGTTTAACCAGCGAGTGCTGAACACCTACGTGAATGAAATGAACGTGCAAGCTCGAAGTCTTGTATCTCGCTTAGCTTTCAAAGTGGGAAAAGAACCGTTTGACGTGCGAAAATTCTTCATAAGCTATACAGTGTCAACCGTTACTCGTAAGTATACCGGTGATCGAAGTGACATGAGCATTGACGTTAAATCACATAAAGCCTTTATGTGATTTCTCAACTACCACTACGCCCAGGGACTATTTTTCCTTAAAATCGATTGTTATCAAAATGTTTACTTGATGTACTGAAGTTTTGTCCTCTGCAGGAACTTCGCTAGGACTGAATACTGAAGATCAAATAACTCTTGATACAGACTATGCAGAAGGAATTGAAGTTTTAGCTGCTCTTATATGCGATCGATTTCAAAGAGTGTGGTATCATTTGTCATTTATATATAACTTGAGTGCAATGAAGCGCAAGCAAACTCAACTTATGAATAAACTTAAGGACATGATATATCCGGTAATATTTTTATTTATGTAATCATTGTTATTTTTATTGGCAAAGCTGTAAGTAGAGCTCAAGCAGAATGTAGCATAAAGTTGTACTGCATAAATAACCCTACTCGGTTAGTTTTGTGTTATAATGTTATAAATTGTGTTAATTTTTATCTTTATATTTTCTGAAGCTGAATTATTTACAAAAAGTGACCCAAGATCTCGATATCTTTCAGAATTGGTCACGTACAAACATGTATCCATAAGATATTTTTTTTGTATGGTGGGTATGACCACTGACTTATAAAACATGATTCTGTTTGGTCCATTAGTTGGATAATCGAAAAAAAATATACGTGTTTTTGTTTTATCAAATTTATAAAAATGACGAAGATACAACGCTTCATAGATCATGAGTCCGGCCTGTGACCTCACTTTATGCTAAAAAATATACCGAAATGTAACGTCACACAAGTTTTTGACGCATTGTATCGTCTTCAATTGAAAAATCTGTGTGTCGGACTAATTAGATTTTTTTTTCGTCGTCTACCCTATTAAAACTTTCTTACTAACTTGTTTTTTTTTATTGTTGCCATTTCAGGTAATATATAAAAGAAAATCTGAGTTAAAAGCAAGTACTGATCGGAACCTGTACGATGAATCGACATCAGGTAAATGAACAAAACAGTTTTAGTTACTGTAACAAAAATTCCTCTAGTGGACAGAAACTTGGACCGCCTAAAACTTAACAGAACACGTCGATGGTTAAAAAATCCTAAGTAACAATAACTAACAGATGTATCTCTTAGTTATTGTTACTTAGGATTTTTCAGGACAAAAGATGTAAAAATATTTACGGGATTTTTTAAATGCAAAAAAAGGCATATTAGAATTTTTTTTGTTCATCAAGTGAGGCTAATATTATACAGATTAAATGTTTATTGGTTAATGATAGTTAGATAAGTTATAAATCTAATTTAAAGTTATAATAATAGTATAAAAATCATGACGGTGGTGTATCATAAAGTGATACTCATGATTTTTGCCCACAAATCCCAGGATATAAAATACCGGTTGTTTTTTACCAAATATACTTGTATTCTTTAAAATTAGGTAAGTAAGTACACGAAATAACAATTGCATGACATTGTAGGGAATTAAGTACTATTTAAAATAAAGTAAGATAAAATATGAAAGTATATCTCTAAGACTGGACCATTTCGTAATGTTTGTAATGACTTGGTCAATAAAATAGCAATAACCAAAATATCGGAAATTTTGCCCGGATGTAATATAATTATTTATGTTTAACATATGTATGACATAATGTCATAACCAGAAGATTGAACGGATCTGGACCTGCCATAGCAAATTCGTATACAGAGAAGTCAGTTGCTATTTATTGGACCCTACTGCAGACTTTTTTGTTAGGGTTTTTTTTTGTAGTTCTTCTTTTTTTTAAAGCCATCAGCCACCAAGCAAATCTTATTTTTTAACACTAGTTTAAGGGAAATTCTGAGGTATTTTAATCACCAATGCCTATGACTACCAATAAATAATACAAAAACTACTATAAAATCGATATATCTCCCAAACTATGAAACTTTAGCTAAGGAAAGTAGGGTTCAATAATTAGTAAATGATTTTGTCTACATGAGAATTTTCAACGGCGGGTCCAGACCTAATCACCCACTAAATGTGTCTAGCGGTGCCAAGTAGAATGAAGCGGTGGAATTCTTTAAGCACTGAGAAAGAGTGTAATGGGGCTCGCTTAAAACTTTGCATCACAAAAGGTATACACATCGTAGAATACACGTCACTAACGTGGGTTGGCAAACACTCATGAATTCGATACGTTACGGTTGGGTTTTCTGATATGGTACCCCGTGTCTGGTACTGATTTTAAGGACGTTTCAGGTATACGCATACATAACTCAATCTCGCAAAAAATTATTCCTTTTTGGCTGTTAACAATCTACATTATTTTCCAGGCAAATTCAAACCAGTCTTGGATCAAATGCTGCTTTTGGCTGAAGAACAAAATGCTTTCACAGTCAGTGACATTAGAGAACACCTGGATACTTTTGTGGGCGCAGCTTATGACACAACTTCTTCGGCGTTGACATTTCTATTGTTAGTGATAGGGTCAGACCGAGATGTGCAGGAACGAATTTTCAACGAGTGAGTAGCATTCACAATACTAATAGTTACCAGAAGACATGAACTTGAGCATACAGTCTATTGCATTCCTACAGCTGGGATACAGGCCTCCTTTCTATAAGAGGTCATAAACAGTAGTCCACCAAGCGGATTCCGTCTGGGTTGGCTAAAATTGCATCGACGAATGGTTTTGTTTAAACTAATTACAGATTACAAGATGTATTGAAACATGAAGATGATGATTTAACTAAACAAGATCTACCAAAACTGGTGTACTTGGAGGCGGTGATTAAGGAGTCGATGAGAATGTACCCGTCCATTCCAGTTATCGGAAGAAAAGTTGACAAAGATGTTAACCTGAGTATGTACCTTTACCATGTTAGTCTTAAGACCTTATTCAGCGTGAAACTCATTCAATTGTCTTTTCTCAGAGAACTGCACGTTGCGAGCTGGTACTACTTGCGTGATAGGGGTGTACGGTCTCCTCCGCCACCCCTTGTGGGGCCCGGACGCGGACCAATTCAGGCCAGAGCGATGGCTGAACTCTGCCACCTTGCCAGATCACCCGAGCCTCAATGCCGCTTTCGGTGTTGGCAAGCGAAACTGCATAGGTAAACATACTCGCATTATGTCGTCCACTAGGAAATCTTTTTTTTGTCAGGAAGAATGCACATTTTAACCAGTGGACCAACTGACACTAATAGTCCTATAGCGCTAGGTTTTGAGGTTTCACAATAGAAAATTCAAGTTTCTAGAGTTTACGTGTTTTTGATTATTATGGTGGAACAAAACACCATTCACAATTTGTGTCGTTTTTGTCCGCACAATCCTATTATTTGAAAAAAAGTATTGTAGTATAGTATATCTATTTCCAAACATAAAGTAAAATAATAAAGTATGTAGTATATCAACTATCTGGTGTCCACGACACATGCTTAGTGTGGCACTAGATGGCGCTGTGTGTAATGTCCAGCAATATTTATTTAATTTTGTAATTATGTATGTTGTATTGCTGCCAGAAAATTCAACGTCTTTTCATCTTTTGTCAAATTTAGCAAGCTCGTCGCAACGCAGATCAAACTCAAAACATTTAAGTGTAACGACAATATTCCAGGCCTTACTGCCCCGTCTCAAAACTCTCAGATCTTGTGCATGCAGTACTTGCAATAGTGTCTCAGTGAAGTTTGTGAATTTACAATGAAGAATCAGATAATAACAAACATACTTTGTGTATTTTACAGGTAAATTATACGGCATGATGGTGATGAAGGTGGCATTGGCGCATATTTTACGGCGATACCATGTAACCGGTAACATTAACAAAGTGGTGTGTGAGTTTGATATTGTTTTAAAACCAGTAGAAGGACATCATATTAGTTTATCGCTGAGGAAATAAATGTGTATTATCAAGGTAGCCAATGTTGACGGCGATTCTCCTACCGCGTTGGTAGATTTCGGTGGAACTCGGCAGGCGGTGAAGCAGATCTCACGTGACATTGGCTTGTATGCAATTCGTTGACGCCAACCACACGTATACCGCGAGGAACAACGAGCTCACGAGACAACGTGTTAAAGCGCGGATCACTGTGAGTCTGTGATCGGACTTCACGACTGATCGAATGCCCATCCGCACGAACAGGTGCGCTCGCTGCTTATCCGCTAGAAGCACATCCACGCGGGAAAGCGCGCTAACTGCCTGTTCGCGCTACGTTTCGCCACAAAATCTGCTTCGCCGCCTCCAACCTCCGCGGCATCATGTGATGGTATCTATCAGTAAATGTTTTCTAGAAAAATAACTAATGTTTTTATTTGTAGTAAGTAGTAAGTAAACATCTTTATTTTAAGTTTCAAATTTTATAGTCGCCCACGCTGTACATACCTTCAAAGGGCTTTTGACAAGAGAGATCATAAAATTCCTTAACCTTTAATTTGGCAAAGACTTCAATGCAAAACCATTATTTTATATTATAGATGTTTATAGAAGTTAGAGAGAGAGAGAGAAAATGTTTAAAAAATTAGGAATTTCAGATTTCCTGAAAAGCAATGTGTTTAATACAAAACATAAAATAGTTAAATAAGAAATAAGTAGTATTTTAAGCTATTGTAATAGCAACCCTAGAATTAGTTATTTTTTATGCTGACCACTCCGGTGGCCATATTTTCTCTCTTTTTCAACTGTGCTATGAGCAGTCACATTGTTTTCCATAAAACTTAAAAATAAATTACTTAAAATTCTTTAGCCTTTTACTTAACAAATGTGTTACAGCATACATTGCCAAATGCACGTAAAAAAATTGAGTGAATGTGTTTTATGCCGGGGCCATACATTGCTAAACTATAGTACGAAAGAGTCCTTAAAAAAACGCGATAGACAACGCCTAGAAATTTCCAGCTTTCCAAAACACGCTTATTGGTAGTCTAGTTGACAACTCTTAGGGCTTTTACCGGTTACGAAGCACAGACAGACTTTGCAATTCATGCGAAACACTAACGCTAGCTTGGAGCATATAGCCTGCATCGACCTTGAGTGCTCATCGTCATGAAATCATCATCGGCCTATTAATGTTCACAGGGGACTAGGCTGGGACAGGCCTCCTCTCTATGAGAGGAAATGGGCTATATTATCCACCACGCGGGCCCAGTGCGGATTGGTAGATATCACATGTCTTCGAATTTATGGTTCTAGGACATGCCGGTTTCCTCACGATGTTTTCCTTCACCGTTTTGAGAGCAGCGGTGATGTAATAAATTACACGAAGTAATGCGCCTGCCTGGGTTCGAACCCACGACTTACTGAACGTAAGTCGGGGCCGCCACCACTGGGCCACCGCTGCTCTCTGTCATGAATTGGCTAACATTAATAACGTGATGATTCTAATGGGTTTGCTTGGGATAGGTACATGCTTTGTGTGTTTATCAGTGTTCTCACGGGTACGTCCAGACTTTTTGAATTCCTCGTAAAGATCAAATCGAAAATCCTCCATCGCAAGACATCAAATTGGCTACGTAATGATATCTGTACTGCAAACTCCAAGAATCTGTATACGATGGCATGTTAAAAATACCCAATCACCCTTGATAAAACATATGTATGGCTAGAAAGTACCATAATTCATACTCAGCCAATCTTAGACAACGTCAGGTTTAGAATATTGCGTATGGGTGTGTTTGTTTGCATTATGACAGAGATCAAGGCTGAACAATGTGGAAATCAAGGGTATTCCCCTGAAAAAGGATGAAAATCTGTTCGCTACCCTGAAGAAGATCAGTCAAAACCTAGGTCAACTACATATCCAAGGTTCCATTGTTCAACACTAAAGACAAGTCCATTGTGGTTAGCTTTTTAAACAGATAGGTACACCAAGGAAGATTTTGTTGCTGCTGCATGCTCTTTCAAGACGTTGTCGGCCCATGACATTGGATTTACAGGCCAATCGAACCGGGTACACCTGCTGTACAAGTACGTAGGAATCGATAGGACTCGATAAGATAAATTTGACAGTTATTTTCGATAAAATGAGTTTTTATGGAGTCAAAAACTCATTTTATCGAGAATGACTGTAAATTTTATCCTATCGAGTCCTATCGATTCCTACGTACTTGTACTGCTGGTTCGATTGACCTGAATAATCAGCTCAACCCTGACTTCAAAAAGCTGCTGAATAAAACCCGAACGATAGCAAAGGAGAAGAGGTAGGTATAGGCACGTATGGGTTAAACATGGCAAGATTCATGTACGGGCAAGAAAGGTCGGCTGTCTTTATAGAGACAGAGATTTAAACAAGCTAAATTAGTTTGGAGCATCTTTCCGTTATCATTATTTTATAGTAATTTTTAAAACTTATGTCTAGAAGTAATTTCTTTTTTATAATGATGTACTAACAGTCGCATCTGTTTATCTTTTGAGCGTTGCACCTCGCTTTTGTATTCGCTTACGGGCCTTTTGTTCCGTGCCTCGGAAAGCAAGTTAAGCTGTTGGCTGTCATTTGTCCATCTTTGACAGTCGTTACAGGTAGTCAGTGGCCCAAAAAGTCTGACACCAGTCTTACCAAGTGGTATCGTATTACCCAGTATTAACTGGGTTGTGGAGGTCAGAAGGCAGTCGCTCCATGTAATCCATCCAATTGATTAGTTTATTTGATAGGCCTTTTGCAAATAGCCCAATCTGGGTGATCTTCTTTGTGTGTCACATAACTGCGAAGTTATTCAAGTTTCCGCTGCGGTAATGTCTGGCGATTTTTTGAAAACCATATAAAACGGCTTTGCACACAGTTGTAATTTTTCATTCACGATGCTTTGAATTTGTGTATAATGTTTGTGTAAAACAGAATTTGGAAAAAAAACATACCGTTCAGAAGATATACACGTAAAAGTAAAATTAGGTTATAAGGTCCTAGAACTTAAAATAGGAACACTTGAGTCTAACTTACAACGTTTACTTGTATCTTGTAAGCGTCTACAATGTCATGACAAGTTTCACTTATGTGATCATAGTAATTAATGAGCAATGGCATAATTTCTACCACTGGACCACTACATTGTTTGACATCCGATTGTAGGACTTTTTAATGGAAAATCTAAAAAATAAAACACACTCCAATATTTTGTGTTTCAATGCAATTATTCATAATGTCAAACTTCAGCTCATTTCACTAAGTAACTAAAAAGAAAATAATACAATAAAAATACCAGAACAACCTCAAAACACGGATAAACCGACCAAATTGAATGGCTACAAACGCTTTGACGCTATAAATATCTCATTGTTGTTGTCGAAGTTAAAATATTACGGTTTCGACCAAGAAGCTATACAATGGTTCCGTAGCTATTTAACTAATAGGCAACAATTAGTAGACCTGCGTTTAAGTGACGGCACTACTCTTAGATCGGCACCTGTTTCCGTTGAGAGAGGAGTTCCGCAGGGTTCCATTTTGGGTCCCATTCTCTTCATTTTGTACTGCGCAGACATAATAAGGTGCCTCCGGAGATGCAAGTACCTTATATATGCCGACGATGTACAACTGTACATATTCTACAAACCAGACGAGTATGACAGCGCCATTAAAGATCTTAACGAGGATCTTCAACGCATCGCCGTTTGGTCTGAGGAAAATTGCCTGTCGCTAAACCCTTCCAAAACAAAATATATTGTATTTGGCACGAGACAACAGCTGGCTAAACTGCCTTTGACTTTTGCCTTGGAACTAATGGGTGAACCAATTGAGAGAGTGTACGAGGCACGAAATCTAGGTCTTGTGATGGATAAATCCCTTCGTTTTGAGAAGCAGACTCAGTCAGAAACTGTTTTTATCGCTTGAAGGTTCTATATAAGATGAGGTCTTTCTTATCGGAATCACTACGGGAACAGCTTGTAGAAACATTAGTACTTTGTAGGTTGAACTACGCCGACACAGTGTACGGCCCGCGCCTACTAGCTCGTACAGACCGACTCATTCAAAGAGTACAGAAGTCGTTTACGGCGGGTCTAATTGAATCACAACGGAAATTAGATATGGTCGCACAGAATGACTCGATTATATGACGTACAAATCATCCTACCTACCTATCTAATTATCTTGAACACTTTTGATATTTATTCACAACATTTGATTTATTTAGTACCTTTGGTTTTTTGTATTGTCTCCCAATTTTTATTAACATGTAGTTGTATTTGTTTATTATTTTGCACACCAATTTATTTTATTTAAGCATCTATAAATATATACATTACATGCACAATTACACATACCTAGTAACGGTAACACAAAGTAGATACAAAACTGTTTTATATCCGTAGCGTCACCATGACAGGTCCAGTTGAAAACCAGCGTCGGGCACTAGCTGCTCGGCATTTTGCTGAACTGGGCCTATTTGGCGCAGCCGTGAGACACACAATATTTTCTTTTTTTTTTAGTTTTTAGTTTTACACTATAAATTTAAGTTTTTTATGTTGTTTTCACTTACTTTATTTTTTTATTTGTTGTGTGCACTTAAGGCATGTGCCGAATAAATATGTTTTCTTTCTTTCTTTCTTTTACAAAAAAAGGAGCCCTGCAGTTTAAAGGCCTTATTACATTATACGATTCATCGGACACGATTGGCAGCGCGGCAGGGACGCAGGGCGGTCGGGCCCACTCGACCACCCGATTTCTTATTTCACTTCCCTTTATGACCTAACGTTCTAAAATTTCCAGTGTTTTTCCATTTTTGAATTGGTACAGGTGGGCACACAATTCTTGAACAAGTCACTGTTGTTGGGGTCGGCTTCCAGTCTAACCGGATAACCGGATGCAGCTGAATATCAGTATTTTACATGGAGCGACTGCCTTCTGACCTCCACAACCCAGTTAATACTGGGTAATACGATACCACTTGGTAAGACTGGTGTCAGACTTTTTGGGCCACTGACTACCTGTAACGACTGTCAAAGATGGACAAATGACAGCCAACAGCTTAACTTGCTTTCCGAGGCACGGAACAAAAGGCATATGCGAATACAAAAGCGAGGTGCAACGCTCAAAAGATAAACAGATGCGACTGTTAGTACATCATTATAAAAACAGAAATTACTTCTAGACATAAGTTTTAAAAATTACCATAAAATAATGATAACGGAAAGATGCTGCATACTAATTTAGCTTGTTTAAATCTCTGTCTTTATAAAGACAGCCGACCTTTCTTGCCCGGACATGAATCTTGCCATGTTTAACCCATACGTGCCTATACTTCTTCTTCTTTGCTATCGTTCGGGTTTTATTCAGCAGCTTTTTGAAGTCAGGGTTGAGCTGATTATTCAGGTCAATCGAACCAGCAGTACAAGTACGTAGGAATGGATAGGACTCGATAGGATAAAATTTACAGTCATTCTCGATAAAATGAGTTTTTGACTCCATAAAAACTCATTTTATCGAAAATAACTGTCAAATTTATCTTATCGAGTCCTATCGATTCCTACGTACTTGTACAGCAGGTGTACCCGGTTCGATTGGCCTGTAAATCCAATGTCATGGGCCGACAACGTCTTGAAAGAGCATGCAGCAGCAACAAAATCTTCCTTGGTGTACCTATCTGTTTAAAAAGCTAACCACAATGGACTTGTCTTTAGTGTTGAACAATGGAACCTTGGATATGTAGTTGACCTAGGTTTTGACTGATCTTCTTCAGGGTAGCGAACAGATTTTCATCCTTTTTCAGGGGAATACCCTTGATTTCCACATTGTTTAGCCTTGATCTCTGTCATAATGCAAACAAACACACCCATACGCAATATTCTAAACCTGACGTTGTCTTAGATTGGCTGAGTATGAATTATGGTACTTTCTAGCCATACATATGTTTTATCAAGGGTGATTGGGTATTTTTAACATGCCATCGTATACAGATTCTTGGAGTTTGCAGTACAGATATCATTACGTAGCCAATTTGATGTCTTGCGATGGAGGATTTTCGATTTGATCTTTACGAGGAATTCAAAAAGTCTGGACGTACCCGTGAGAACACTGATAAACACACAAAGCATGTACCTATCCCAAGCAAACCCATTAGAATCATCACGTTATTAATGTTAGCCAATTCATGACAGAGAGCAGCGGTGGCCCAGTGGTGGCGGCCCCGACTTACGTTCAGTAAGTCGTGGGTTCAAACCCAGGCAGGCGCATTACTTCGTGTAATTTATTACATCACCGCTGCTCTCAAAACGGTGAAGAAAAACATCGTGAGGAAACCGGCATGTCCTAGAACCATAAATTCGAAGACATGTGATATCTACCAATCCGCACTGGGCCCGCGTGGTGGATAATATAGCCCATTTCCTCTCATAGAGAGGAGGCCTGTCCCAGCCCAGTCCCCTGTGAACATTAATAGGCCGATGATGATTTCATGACGATGAGCACTCAAGGTCGATGCAGGCTATATGCTCCAAGCTAGCGTTAGTATTTCGCATGAATTGCAAAGTCTGTCTATGCTTCGTAACCGGTAAAAGCTCTAAGAGTTGTCAACTAGACTACCAATAAGCGTGTTTTGGAAAGCTGGAAATTTCTAGGCGTTGTCTATCGCGTTTTTTTTAAGGATTCTTTCGTACTATATAATAGTTTAGAAATGTATGGCCCCGGCATACAACACATACACTCAATTTTTTTACGTGCATTTGGCAATGTATGCTGTAACACATTGCTTTTCAGGAAATCTGAAATTCCTAATTTTTCAACCGACTTCCAAAAAGAGGAGGTTCTCAATTCGTCTGTATTTTGTTTTTTTTTTTTTTTCGTGTTTCAACAAATCACACCGATACGCTGGGAAAGGTTACCCTTTCACAGCGTATCGGTGTGATTTTTTGTTATGAACTGTAAACAATTTAGACAGACGTGAGATTTCAGCGATCCCAGTACATTTGCTATCATTTATTAAGGAGTTCCGTTGCCTATCTTCCGAAGTCACCAGATCTTTATCAAATTGAAATGGGATCACTCCGAGAAAGTACTCTTCCTAAACCTACCCAAACCGCTTCTGGTGTGCCTATAAATTTAAGGAGTTACCTCTATTTCTCCAGGATCGCATTAAATGGAACTTCAAACGTCTAACTGTCGAAATCTGGGTGTATTGTACACTTCTGCATACTCCCTCAGAGTATACAGGCGTGATGTTACGTCATGATGTTGTATAAACAATAAACAACCAAGCGATTGCAGCAATTACTACAGCTTTGCCGTGTATTTTTTAAGAGTTCCATTTATATCTCCGAAGATCAGCGTCAGATCTTAACCAAATTGAAATGGAACCATACGAAAAGCACCAGCTTTCAAATAAAAGAAGAATCATTAAAATCGGTTCACACAGTCGAAAGTTCTGAGGTAACAAACATTCTCAAAATCTGGGTATATTGTACACATCTGCGTACCCCCTCAGAGCATACAAGCGTGATGTTACGTCATAATGTAGTATGAACAATGAACCTGCAAGCGAATGCAGCTATCACTGCAGATTTGCCATCTATTTTTGAAGAGTTCCATTGTATATCTCCGAAGATCAGCGTCAGATCTTAACCAAATTGAAATGGAACCACACGAAAAGCACCAGCTTTCAAATAAAAGAAGAATCATCAAAATCGGTTCACCCAGTCGAAAGTTCTGAGGTAACAAACATTGTCGAAATCTGGGTATATTGTACACATCTGCGTACCCCCTCAGAGCATACAAGCGTGATGTTACGTCGTAATGTAGTATGAACAATGAACCTGCAAGCGAATGCAACAATCACTGCAGATTTGCCATCTATTTTTGAAGAGTTCCATTGTATATCTCCGAAGATCAGCATCAGATCTTCAGCAAAATAGAATGGGACCAAACGGGAAGCACCAGCTTTCAAATAAAAAAAGAACCATCAAAATCGGTTCACCCAGTTGAAAGTTCTGAGGTAACAAACACAAAAAAAAAAAAAAAAAAACAAAATACAGACGAATTGAGAACCTCCTCTTTTTGGAAGTCGGTTGAAAAATTAGGAATTTCAGATTTCCTGAAAAGCAATGTGTTACAGCATACATTGCCAAATGCACGTAAAAAAATTGAGTGTATGTGTTGTATGCCGGGGCCATACATTTCTAAACTATTATATAGTACGAAAGAATCCTTAAAAAAAACGCGATAGACAACGCCTAGAAATTTCCAGCTTTCCAAAACACGCTTATTGGTAGTCTAGTTGACAACTCTTAGAGCTTTTACCGGTTACGAAGCACAGACAGACTTTGCAATTCATGCGAAACACTAACGCTAGCTTGGAGCATATAGCCTGCATCGACCTTGAGTGCTCATCGTCATGAAATCATCATCGGCCTATTAATGTTCACAGGGGACTGGGCTGGGACAGGCCTCCTCTCTATGAGAGGAAATGGGCTATATTATCCACCACGCGGGCCCAGTGCGGATTGGTAGATATCACATGTCTTCGAATTTATGGTTCTAGGACATGCCGGTTTCCTCACGATGTTTTCCTTCACCGTTTTGAGAGCAGCGGTGATGTAATAAATTACACGAAGTAATGCGCCTGCCTGGGTTTGAACCCACGACTTACTGAACGTAAGTCGGGGCCGCCACCACTGGGCCACCGCTGCTCTCTGTCATGAATTGGCTAACATTAATAACGTGATGATTCTAATGGGTTTGCTTGGGATAGGTACATGCTTTGTGTGTTTATCAGTGTTCTCACGGGTACGTCCAGACTTTTTGAATTCCTCGTAAAGATCAAATCGAAAATCCTCCATCGCAAGACATCAAATTGGCTACGTAATGATATCTGTACTGCAAACTCCAAGAATCTGTATACGATGGCATGTTAAAAATACCCAATCACCCTTGATAAAACATATGTATGGCTAGAAAGTACCATAATTCATACTCAGCCAATCTAAGACAACGTCAGGTTTAGAATATTAGGGCACGCCACGATAGTGGCGGTAAGTCCCCTCTTTGAGGAGTGGCTTGAGAGGCGCCACGGCGCCCTCACCTTCCGCCTGACGCAGGTCCTCACCGGACACGGATGTTTCGGGAGGTACCTGCACCGAATCGGGCGGGAGGAAACGCCCGGGTGTTTCCACTGTGAGGATCGACCGGAGGACACGGTGGAGCACACGGTGGAAGTCTGCCCTGCGTGGGCGGAGCACCGCCGTGTCCTCGTAGCGGCGATCGGCGGCGGCGACCTCTCGCGTCCGGCCCTGGTTCAATCCATGGTCCGGAGCGAGACGGAATGGGAAGCCGTCACCTCCTTCTGCGAAGCAGTCATGCTGGCGAAGGAGGTGGCGGAACAAGAGAGGGAGAGAGCCTCTCTTCCCGGCCGCCGCGGGAGACGCACCGGGCGTCGGGGGCCACGTGGTGGCTACCGGCCACCGTAGATGCGGGCCTGTGGACGGTAAGCTATGGGCTAGCTAGCCGTCCGTCCGTCTAGTGACGACAGGCCGTGTCGACGGCGCGTTCGTGTTCCACGCGCGCCTCAAAGAGATGTCAGCAGAAGAGAGGGGCCCGCAAGGGCCGAAGCCTGCCGGGGTTGCGGGACTGTTCGAAAGAGATACCGAGGCCCCGGAACGTAAAGGGCGAGGAAGGAACATGGATGGGTTTTAGTCAGTAAGAGTCTGACACTCCCTCCCGCTCCGCCCAGAGTGGGAGAAGTCATTTGATGATTTCCCATCCTAAAAAAAAAAAAAAAAAAAAAAAAGGTTTAGAATATTGCGTATGGGTGTGTTTGTTTGCATTATGACAGAGATCAAGGCTAAACAATGTGGAAATCAAGGGTATTCCCCTGAAAAAGGATGAAAATCTGTTCGCTACCCTGAAGAAGATCAGTCAAACTCAAAACCTAGGTCAACTACATATCCAAGGTTCCATTGTTCAACACTAAAGACAAAAAAACGAAACCAATCAAACAAAGGGCACCGACTTCAGAAGCTAAAGTTATTTTTCACTTTTTTGTGTGAAGTCGGTTATATTTTTTTGCAAAAAAGTTTTTATTTTTCACTTTTTAGTGGTTCACATGTGCAAAAATCACACCGATACGCTGTGAAAGGGTAACCTTTCACAGCGTATCGGTGTGATTTTTTGTTATGAACTGTAAACAATTTAGACAGACGTGAGATTTCAGCGATCCCAGTACATTTGCTATCATTTATTAAGGAGTTCCGTTGCCTATCTTCCGAAGTCACCAGATCTTTATCAAATTGAAATGGGATCACTCCGAGAAAGTACTCTTCCTAAACCTACCCAAACCGCTTCTGGTGTGCCTATAAATTTAAGGAGTTACCTCTATTTCTCCAGGATCGCATTAAATGGAACTTCAAACGTCTAACTGTCGAAATCTGGGTGTATTGTACACTTCTGCATACTCCCTCAGAGTATACAGGCGTGATGTTACGTCATGATGTTGTATAAACAATAAACAACCAAGCGATTGCAGCAATTACTACAGCTTTACTTTAAAAAGCTAACCACAATGGACTTGTCTTTAGTGTTGAACAATGGAACCTTGGATATGTAGTTGACCTAGGTTTTGAGTTTGACTGATCTTCTTCAGGGTAGCGAACAGATTTTCATCCTTTTTCAGGGGAATACCCTTGATTTCCACATTGTTTAGCCTTGATCTCTGTCATAATGCAAACAAACACACCCATACGCAATATTCTAAACCTTTTTTTTTTTTTTTTTTTTTTAGGATGGGAAATCATCAAATGACTTCTCCCACTCTGGGCGGAGCGGGAGGGAGTGTCAGACTCTTACTGACTAAAACCCATCCATGTTCCTTCCTCGCCCTTTACGTTCCGGGGCCGCGGTATCTCTTTCGAACAGTCCCGCAACCCCGGCAGGCTTCGGCCCTTGCGGGCCCCTCTCTTCTGCTGACATCTCTTTGAGGCGCGCGTGGAACACGAACGCGCCGTCGACACGGCCTGTCGTCACTAGACGGACGGACGGCTAGCTAGCCCATAGCTTACCGTCCACAGGCCCGCATCTACGGTGGCCGGTAGCCACCACGTGGCCCCCGACGCCCGGTGCGTCTCCCGCGGCGGCCGGGAAGAGAGGCTCTCTCCCTCTCTTGTTCCGCCACCTCCTTCGCCAGCATGACTGCTTCGCAGAAGGAGGTGACGGCTTCCCATTCCGTCTCGCTCCGGACCATGGATTGAACCAGGGCCGGACGCGAGAGGTCGCCGCCGCCGATCGCCGCTACGAGGACACGGCGGTGCTCCGCCCACGCAGGGCAGACTTCCACCGTGTGCTCCACCGTGTCCTCCGGTCGATCCTCACAGTGGAAACACCCGGGCGTTTCCTCCCGCCCGATTCGGTGCAGGTACCTCCCGAAACATCCGTGTCCGGTGAGGACCTGCGTCAGGCGGAAGGTGAGGGCGCCGTGGCGCCTCTCAAGCCACTCCTCAAAGAGGGGACTTACCGCCACTATCGTGGCGTGCCCTAATATTCTAAACCTGACGTTGTCTTAGATTGGCTGAGTATGAATTATGGTACTTTCTAGCCATACATATGTTTTATCAAGGGTGATTGGGTATTTTTAACATGCCATCGTATACAGATTCTTGGAGTTTGCAGTACAGATATCATTACGTAGCCAATTTGATGTCTTGCGATGGAGGATTTTCGATTTGATCTTTACGAGGAATTCAAAAAGTCTGGACGTACCCGTGAGAACACTGATAAACACACAAAGCATGTACCTATCCCAAGCAAACCCATTAGAATCATCACGTTATTAATGTTAGCCAATTCATGACAGAGAGCAGCGGTGGCCCAGTGGTGGCGGCCCCGACTTACGTTCAGTAAGTCGTGGGTTCAAACCCAGGCAGGCGCATTACTTCGTGTAATTTATTACATCACCGCTGCTCTCAAAACGGTGAAGGAAAACATCGTGAGGAAACCGGCATGTCCTAGAACCATAAATTCGAAGACATGTGATATCTACCAATCCGCACTGGGCCCGCGTGGTGGATAATATAGCCCATTTCCTCTCATAGAGAGGAGGCCTGTCCCAGCCCAGTCCCCTGTGAACATTAATAGGCCGATGATGATTTCATGACGATGAGCACTCAAGGTCGATGCAGGCTATATGCTCCAAGCTAGCGTTAGTGTTTCGCATGAATTGCAAAGTCTGTCTGTGCTTCGTAACCGGTAAAAGCTCTAAGAGTTGTCAACTAGACTACCAATAAGCGTGTTTTGGAAAGCTGGAAATTTCTAGGCGTTGTCTATCGCGTTTTTTTTAAGGATTCTTTCGTACTATATAATAGTTTAGAAATGTATGGCCCCGGCATACAACACATACACTCAATTTTTTTACGTGCATTTGGCAATGTATGCTGTAACACATTGCTTTTCAGGAAATCTGAAATTCCTAATTTTTCAACCGACTTCCAAAAAGAGGAGGTTCTCAATTCGTCTGTATTTTGTTTTTTTTTTTTTTTTTTTGTGTTTGTTACCTCAGAACTTTCAACTGGGTGAACCGATTTTGATGGTTCTTTTTTTATTTGAAAGCTGGTGCTTCCCGTTTGGTCCCATTCTATTTTGCTGAAGATCTGATGCTGATCTTCGGAGATATACAATGGAACTCTTCAAAAATAGATGGCAAATCTGCAGTGATTGTTGCATTCGCTTGCAGGTTCATTGTTCATACTACATTACGACGTAACATCACGCTTGTATGCTCTGAGGGGGTACGCAGATGTGTACAATATACCCAGATTTCGACAATGTTTGTTACCTCAGAACTTTCGACTGGGTGAACCGATTTTGATGATTCTTCTTTTATTTGAAAGCTGGTGCTTTTCGTGTGGTTCCATTTCAATTTGGTTAAGATCTGACGCTGATCTTCGGAGATATACAATGGAACTCTTCAAAAATAGATGGCAAATCTGCAGTGATAGCTGCATTCGCTTGCAGGTTCATTGTTCATACTACATTATGACGTAACATCACGCTTGTATGCTCTGAGGGGGTACGCAGATGTGTACAATATACCCAGATTTTGAGAATGTTTGTTACCTCAGAACTTTCGACTGTGTGAACCGATTTTAATGATTCTTCTTTTATTTGAAAGCTGGTGCTTTTCGTATGGTTCCATTTCAATTTGGTTAAGATCTGACGCTGATCTTCGGAGATATAAATGGAACTCTTAAAAAATACACGGCAAAGCTGTAGTAATTGCTGCAATCGCTTGGTTGTTTATTGTTTATACAACATCATGACGTAACATCACGCCTGTATACTCTGAGGGAGTATGCAGAAGTGTACAATACACCCAGATTTCGACAGTTAGACGTTTGAAGTTCCATTTAATGCGATCCTGGAGAAATAGAGGTAACTCCTTAAATTTATAGGCACACCAGAAGCGGTTTGGGTAGGTTTAGGAAGAGTACTTTCTCGGAGTGATCCCATTTCAATTTGATAAAGATCTGGTGACTTCGGAAGATAGGCAACGGAACTCCTTAATAAATGATAGCAAATGTACTGGGATCGCTGAAATCTCACGTCTGTCTAAATTGTTTACAGTTCATAACAAAAAATCACACCGATACGCTGTGAAAGGGTAACCTTTCCCAGCGTATCGGTGTGATTTGTTGAAACACGAAAAAAAAAAAAAAACAAAATACAGACGAATTGAGAACCTCCTCTTTTTGGAAGTCGGTTGAAAAATTAGGAATTTCAGATTTCCTGAAAAGCAATGTGTTACAGCATACATTGCCAAATGCACGTAAAAAAATTGAGTGTATGTGTTGTATGCCGGGGCCATACATTTCTAAACTATTATATAGTACGAAAGAATCCTTAAAAAAAACGCGATAGACAACGCCTAGAAATTTCCAGCTTTCCAAAACACGCTTATTGGTAGTCTAGTTGACAACTCTTAGAGCTTTTACCGGTTACGAAGCATAGACAGACTTTGCAATTCATGCGAAATACTAACGCTAGCAAAAAAGTTTTTTTAAATGCTCTCTCTCTCTAACTTCTATAAACATCTGTAATATAAAATAATGGTTTTTATTGCATTTAAGTCTTTGCCAAATTAAAGGTTAAGAAATTTTATGATCTCTCTTGTCAAACGCCCTTTGAAGGTATGTACAACGTGGGCGACTATAAAATTTGAAACCTAAAATAAAGATGTTTACTTCTACAAATAAAAAAAATAGTTATTTTTCTAGAAAACATTTACTGATAGGTACCATCACATGATGCCGCGGAAGTTGGAGGCGGTGAAGCAGATTTTGTGGCGAAACGTAGCGCGAACAGGCAGTGAGCGCGCTTTCCCGCGTGGATGTGCTTCTAGCGGATAAACAGCGAGCGCACCTGTTCGTGCGGATGGGTATTCGATCAGTCGTGAAGTCCGATCACAGACTTCCAGTGATCCGTGCTTTATTTAATATGTCTCGTGTACCAAGCACGTTGTTCCTCGCGGTAGACGTGTGTTTGGTGTCAACGAATTGCATACAAGCCAATGCCACGTGAGATCCACTTCTCCGCTTGCCGCGTTGGTGCGCGGTGTCAACACCGCGGTAGGAGAAGCGCCATCAACATTGGCTACCTTGATAATACACATTTATTTCCTTAGCGATAAACTAATATGATGTCCTTCCACTGGTTTTAAAACAATATCGAATTCACACACCACTTTGTTTATGTCACCGGTTACATGGTATCGCCGTAAAATATGCGCCAACGCCACCTTCATCACCATCATGCCGTATAATTTACCTGTAAATTACAAAGTGTGTTTGTTATTATCTGATTCTTCATTGTACACAAACTTCACAGACACACTATTGCAAGTACTGCGTGCACAAGATGGGTTTTGAGAGGGGTACTTAGGGCTAGTACCTTAACTGTTGTAGTTACACATAAATGTATTGAGTTTCGATCTGCGTTCCGATGAGCTCGCTAAATTGGACGTTGAATTTTCTGGGCGCAATAAAACATACAAAATACAAAAATGTAAAAGGAAGAAAGGATCATAAACACGGGCAAAGGCAAATCAAATTGCTCATGTTTTATGAATAATATTAGTGTCAGTTGGTCCATTGGTTAAAATGTGCATTCTTCCTGACAAAAGAATGATTTCCTAGTCGACAATATTAATACGAGTATGTTTACCTATGCAGTTTCGCTTGCCAACACCGAAGTTGGCATTGAGGCTCGGGTGATCTGGCAAGGTGGCAGAGTTCAGCCATCGCTCCGGCTTGAATTGGTCTGCGTCTGGGCCCCACAAGGGGTGACGGAGGAGACCGTACACCCCTATCCCGCAAATAGTACCAGCTCGCAACGTGCAGTTCTCTGAGAAAAGACAATTGAATGAGTATCACGCTGAAGAAGGTCTTAAGACTAACGTGGTAAAGTACATACTCAGGTTAACATCTTTGTCAACTTTTCTTCCAATAATTGGAATGGATGGGTACATTCTCATCGACTCCTTAATCACCGCTTCCAAATACACGAGTTTTGGTAGATCTTCTTTAGTTAAATCATCATCTTCATGTTTCAGTACATCTTGTAATCTGTAATTAATTTAAACAAAACCATTCGTCTATGCAATTTTAGACAACCCAGATGAAATCCGTATGGTGAATTACGGTTTATGACTTCTCATAGAGAGCAGGCCTGTGTCCCAGCTGTGGGGATGCAATGTTCATGTCTTACCGGACAGTTAACTATTAGTATTGTGAATGTTACTCACTCGTTGCAAATTCGTTCCTGCACATCTCGGTTTGACCCTATCACTAGCAAAAGAAATGTCAACGCTGAAGAAGTTGTGTCGTAAGCAGCGGCCACAAAAGTATCCAGGTGTTCTCTGATGTCACTGACTGTGAAAGCATCTTGTTCTTCAGCCAAATGCAGCATTTGATCCAAGACAGGTTTGAATTTGCCTGGAAAATAATGTCGATTGTTAACAGCCAAAAAGGGATAACCCACCTTTTTGCGAAAATTAGGTATGTATAAGGATGGATTTATTTTTTGAAACGTTATTAAAATCAGTACAAAACACGTCAGAAAACCCGATCGTAACGTATCTAATTGATGAGTGTTGGCCAAACCGCGTAAGTGACGTGTATTCTATGGAATTGCTATGGTGGGTACCCATTCGCCCTGTATGGAATAGAACAGAATAGAATAATCATTTATTCGTAAATGGAGAGCACAACACTATAGAGCAGTACATACATATACATAAAACAACAAAAAGACGTTTCACGTAAAACCAATGGCTGTGTGCACCGACACAGCCCCACCCAATTTTATTTCTGCCTTGTTTGGTCTAGTTTTTGTGGCTCTACGATCAACTTTTTATGCAACATAAAAATTTGAAATTGTCATTAAATCTTTCGTCCGACATGACTGGTATTTAGATGTTTTTTTTTTTATCAATAGTATTTGACCTAATATGATATTTTGTGATTCAATCTAATGCTATTTTAGCTTTCTATTAAATTAAATTGCTTGAATGGTTTCGGCTTAATAAAAAAAGTAATAAAAAAAGATTCAAGCAAATACAATTTTGCTTGAATCATAATTATTCAATCTTCCGGTTATGACGTTAAATCAGTTTTTTTTAAAAACAACATACATTACACATCATAAAACATATAAAAACGGGTATTTATCGAGAATTTAAACGGCGACGGCTTCAAACTCTCTTCAGCTTGGAATCCAGTGATCACTAAGTGTACTCGTCAAGTGAAATCGCCTCAGTACACTGACACGGTTAGTGTAGTGTGCTGTCCTAGTGTGAACCGGCCCTAATTAACATTTATGAAGATCAAAGTGAGGGTAGTTGAATAAACACCTTCACTTTGCTGTGGCGGTACCTCCACACTTCAGTCTCCCCGCGACCACGGCTGGTGCAATCCGGTCGAAACGTCGGGCTTAAATTAAAGGTAAATTCGCGATAAATACCCGTTTTTATATGTTTTATAACATACATTACATTTGGGCCACATTGCCGATTTATATTTGGTAAATATTACAAGCTTATTTGGCAAAAAACAAACGGTTTTTTTTTATATCCTGGGTTTGTGGGCAAAACTCATGAGTATAACTTTAATCTATACCGTTGAAAAATGCTGAATAATTATAAATTAGATTTTTAACTTATTCCAGTTTCTTCCTATAACTGTCATTAACCAATAAACAATTATGCTGTATTGGCCTCACTTGATGAACAAGAAAAATTGTTACATGTTGTGATGTTTAATAAATGAGTTATACGTGCTGTGGTGGGGGATGCGCGTTGGAGGGAGCGCGGGGCGATGCGCCGCGCTCAGTCTGTTACCAGCGTCCCTAGCGACAGCACGCCTAACCCAGTAATATTGGAAACTGTGTTTTATTGTACAACCCTGAACAAAGACACCACCCTGATATACGGTGGTTTCACTCCAGACCCTAACTAGCGTCGGAGTGAACATTACACATGTTTTTTTTCTTGCATTTAAAAAATCGTCGTAAATGGTTTTGCTGTATCACACTCCTTTTTTTGGCCTGGAAGTGTATCCATTACTTTAGGGTTTTTTTTTCTTGTTTATAAATTAGGAATATTTGAGGGACGTGCTAGATTTCAACAAAATTAAAAATTCCGTTTTGTGGAGACGCATTTAACAGCTACCTGGCTAAAATTTGAAGCTTCTTGACACAACAGAAAACTTTAATGTTTTTTTATAACTTTAAGCTTCTTCATTATAAAGTTTGTAGAATGGCGGATAACCTCTTTTGGCCGTCCACTTGTTCTGAGTTGACCATTGACTTGTTCTGAGTTTTAGGCAATCTGAGTTCTGTCCACTATAGGAAGTGGTATAAGTTTGTTTCTGTTTCAGTAAATAAAACTGTTTTGTTCGTTTACCTGATGTCGATTCATTGTACATGTTCCGATCATTAATTGCCTTTAGCTCAGATTTTCTTTTATGTATTACCTGAAATAGCAAAAATCATACAAAAATTAAGGTAGTCCGATGGTTTTAATAGTGTAGACGACAAAAAAATCTAATACGTCCGACAGACAGATTACTAATAATTTTGGATGCATATTTTTCTTTTTTCACGTAAACAACAATTGAAGCCGGTACAATACGTTAAAAACTCGTGTGCGTCACATTTCTGTACATTTTTTACCCGAAAGTGACGTCACAAGCCGGACTCGTTTCCGTATCTGTATTTGTATGTGACATATTTTGGAAAATATCAAGATCTTGGAACTACTTGGTACTTTTTGTAAAGAATTCAGCATCAGAATTATTTTAAAAAGTTAAAAATTAACACAATTTATTACAATACTACACAAAACTGGCCGAGTAGGATTATGTAGGTAGTACAACTTTAAAATTATGCTGCATGCTGTTTGAGCTCTACTTATAGCTTTGCCAAGAGAAATAACAACGATTACAACAGTAAAAATATTACCGGATATATCATGTCCTTCAATTTATTTATAACTTTAGTTTGCTTGCGCTTCATTGCACTCAGGTTAAATATAAATGACAAATGATACCACACTCTTTGACCTCGATCGCACATTAGAGCAGCTATAACTTCAATTCCTTCTGCATAATCTGTATTAACCGTTATTTGTTCTTCAGTATTCAGTCCTAGTGAAGTTCCTGCAAAGGATAAAACTTCAGTACATCAAGTAAACATTTTGATAACAGTCGATTTTACGGCAAAATAGTCCTTGGGCGTAGTTGCGAAATCAAATAAAGGCTAGGGGTAGGCTTTATGTGATTTTACGTCAATGCTCATGTCATTTACGACCATTCCGATCACAGGTATACTTACGAGAAACAGTAGACACCGTATAGCTTATGAAGAACTTTCGCACGTCAAACGGTTTTTTTCCCACTTTCACAGCTAATCGAGAGACAAGGCTTCGAGCTTGCATGTTCATTTCATTTACGTAGGTGTTCAACACTCGCTGGTTGAACGAAGGGTTTAATAGTTTGCGATGAGATTTCCAAACTGACTCTGGAACAAAAATATTGCTCTTAATTTGTGCCTTTTAGGGTTCTGTAGTCCTGACAAGGAATTCCTATCTCAATCACATGTGATTGCATTTCATTCATGGCTAAAGTTACAAGAAAAAGAAAGAAAATGGAATGGAAGGATGGGAAATTGGAAGGGAGGTATGGGGTGGGACGGGTATTACAAGTGAATTCAAGAAATTTAACTTCGTGATTGGGCATCTCGACTATCATAGCTCAGTCACTTAAGCCAAAAAAAGATTAGAAAGATTAGATTCACGTGTTCTTGAATGGATACACATAGCATGCTTATAGGAAACAAACATGAGAACCGGACTATTTAACTCAAAACACTACACCTGGCACCTTAGTGGCTCTACGAAACGCCGTGGCCTCGCGTTACTTGTAAGAAAAGACACGACGATAACAATTCAAATAACAAGAAGAAATACAAATGTCATGTTCTTTGTCCGTTCTTCTCCTTATTATCAATATTGGCGAACGGGCTGCTCGACTCAGAATGTTTATTGTGCCTGTACCTAAATGGTTTCTTAGAAATAAACGTTTGGAGTTTGAGTAAAATGTTGTGTGTGATTTCAACTACCCATCTACCTATCTACCAACAATGAAGAATAACATCGCACGGCGATGTGTTGGTTAGAGACTGCAAGACAATAAGTATGGCGGCGAATGGCGCCAATATTCGAGGACTGCTACTCTCCAGGGTTCCCCTGTCGTGATAGATATAATAAAAAGAGAAAACCTTAGAATAGATAAATCAACAGGCAGATCAAGCTTTAAAATAACATGGAAATCTGGAAACAGAAAATCGCAAATTGACCATATACTTACTGCTGCGGACGAGCCAAATATATTTAACTACATAAAAGGCGAGTGGAGAAATAATATATATTATCAGACCATAAAATTAATTTCGCGGATATTATTATTCCGAAACTCAAGAGAAAAGAAATTCAACACTGCATATGTTGAAACCCAACGAGAAACCAATGCATAAATCTGAGCCTGAATTCAAGCACAGAAATTACGACTATAGCCGACTCCAAAGTGCGAAAATAATGAAAGAATATCAAAAGGAAATTAAAAGCCAACCTCAGGTAATAAATTTACAAAACAAGCAGAATAGCCAACTAGTCCCATGGGATTCCCTTATGAATATCATGAAATCAGCAACAGGCAAAATTCTTATAAGCAGGCCAATCAGATCCAGAGAACATAGAATCGCGCTCGCGAAACTGCAAAAGACCAAGTTCATCTAAAATTGTTACCCTAGAGAAGCATTTATCATCAAACAACTAAGCGAAGCAAGACACAATCTGCAAAATACAAGAAATTAAGAAGAAGAGGAAAAATGTGAAATATTCTTTAGAAACCTAAGCAGAACACATCCATCACAACGAATGAGAATCACATGGTGGGAAGAAGAGATAAAAAAGTCAGCAGGTTCACCCATAGAACTCCTACCCAATGAGAACCCATCAGACGTAAAAGAAGAACTATCAGAAGAGGAAATAAGAGACATCATTAAAAGCATGAGCAAAGGCAAAGCACCAGGTACCGACAAGTTGGTGTCAGAGCTATTCAAAGCTTTGCCACCAGAAATGCTATCGGAAATTATAAAGCACATGCAGGCAGCATGGGTAAACAATGATATACCAATGTCTTGGAACAAAACGATCCAAATTCCAGTGCCTAAAAAAGCAAAGCCAGACGGAATCAATGACTACAGAAAGCTATCTATGTGTAACGTGGGATATAGAATATATGCGAGCTTTCTTCTAAGCAAACTGGATGCTTCAATAAATGAACTAGGAAACTACTAAGCAGCTTTCCTTCGCAATAGATCGACCGACGACCATATGTACACACATAGGAGAATTCTCGACGAGGAATGGAGAGCAGGCTATGTGCTGACGTTAGACATCGAAAAAGCTTTCTATACGCTGGATCTAAACTCCATTAGAGACATTTTAGTAACCAGAACTAACAAATTTCTAACAAATAGAATCATTAAGGCATGCATGAACGAATCCACCTGTATAAAATGGTTTGCACAGCAAACTGAATCGATGCACAAAGGCAAAGGAGTCAAACAGGGATGTCCGCTATCCCCACGGCTATTCACCATAGTAATGGACGATGTCCTCAGAACACTAGAAAAAGTAATAGAATGCCTTCATCTAGACCGAGATCATGAGATTCAACCCCCTATTATATTTTCATTTGCAGATGAAGTGATAATAGCAACAAATAACCTCAGTGAACTGGACGAAATAGTTACCAAAATGAAACCGTTACTGGAATCAGTCGGACTACACATTAATGAAACGAAAACAAAACTAGTAATCAGAGACCCACACAGTACCGAAACCCGAAGTCTTATTAGAATTGGAGGAACCAGTATTCAACCGGTAGACGAAATCAAGGCTAGGCACGTATATAACATCGATACTTAACAGAAACAACACAGTCAACGCTAGATGCAAACAAGCGGTGCGTAACTCCAAGGCATTAACATCCTTCATAAAAAAAAAAAAC
This sequence comes from Xestia ashworthii, assembly GCA_950022955.1. Taxonomy (NCBI): domain Eukaryota; kingdom Metazoa; phylum Arthropoda; class Insecta; order Lepidoptera; family Noctuidae; genus Xestia; species Xestia ashworthii. The sequence continues at coordinate 9,191,506 of OX465570.1, read as the reverse complement.
AAAAATGGAGTGGAAAACCGCGCGGCTTATCTATAAAATGGTCATAGAACCTGCAATGACTTACGATCTTATGGCAGCGGCACTCACAAAGGCAAACCGATCGAATTCGGAAGATACGAAAGACTCATTCTTAAAGATAATTTTGATAAAGAGTACGCAAAACCCTCCGAACAAAAAAACACGCGAAATTCTAATGGGAAAAACAATAACCAAAAAAGGTAAATGCATACGGTTATTCTACTACGGGCACATCCTCCGGCGACCAGAGCCGCACTTACTACACGCAGCTATCAGATACAAGGCAAAACGGTTAAAAGTTGGAAGACCAATATATACATGGAACGAGTCACTCCAACAAGACATGGAATATTTCAATATAAGCAAAGAAGAATGGATTCAGCTAGCAGCAGATAGAGAAAAATTCAGATCAGCCACCCAGGAAATATACCAGCTTAGCGTAACTGACAGCGAAACAAATACTTCTGATGATGAAACATATACGCGAACATAATAATTCATCGCAATCACCAACTTTAACTTACGCAAAATACATTGTTAAAATTTTGTTTTCGACTAAATCATTGATATGAACTTATGAGTATCATTGAAATACAGATGTTTGAATAACGAGCCTGCCTCTCCAATGCTAGAAGAGAACAATCAGACGAAGATCAAAACACCAATGGTCATTCCTATGGATTGTACCCGTCTTTACCACTACTCCTATATTGGCTCTAGGCTGCATAGTCGGCTGCTTGTGCCCGACTGGCTGCGGTTGGTCGGGCTTCCTCTCCCATCCCAGAGCATGTCTTTCCTTACAAAATCGTGCCCCCTGGTGTATCCGGCTTGTCCGGGTCAGGCTTGCTCCTGGCTGGGTGTGGTGCTCAATCATCAAATCAATCATCATCATCAATATAAATGTACTTATTGCCTTTTTAGGGTTCCGTAGCCAAATGGCAAAAAACGGAACCCTTATAGTTTCGCCATGTCTGTCTGTCTGTCTGTCCGCGGATAATCTCAGTGACCGTTAGCACCAGAAAGCTGAAATTTGGTACCAATATGTATATCAATCATGCCGACAAAGTGCAAAAATAAAAATTTAAAAAAACATTTTTATTAGGGTACCTCCCCCAGACGTAAAGTGGGGAGCGATTTTTTTTTTAATTTTGACCCTGACGTGTGATATATTGTTGGATAGGTATTTAAAAATGAATAGGGGTTTTCTAAAATCATTTTTTGATAATATTAATATTTTAGGAAATAATCGCTCCGAAAGTCAAAAACAATGTGTCCCCCCCCCTCTAACTTTTGAACCATAAGTTTAAAAAATATGAAAAAAATCACAGAAGTAGACCTTTATATGAACTTTCTAGGAAAATTATTTTCAACTTGATGAGTTGAATAGTTTTTGAGTTATATAGCACTTTTTCAAAAAAACGCAAATGATAACTTTGTTTTTCATACAAATACTATGAAAAACAAAGTTATTTTTGCTGACGAAAAATGTTGGTATTTTTAATGGTCTGGGAAGCTACGGAACCCTACAGTGAGCGTGGCCCGACACGCTCTTGGCCGGTTTTTTTTTTAAAATGGTAATCTCAGAAACGGCACCAACGATTTTCTTGAAAGAACAATGGCAGCCATACATTAATTTAGCTGAGATTAAATTATTGCGCCTTTAAATAAAAAATTGCTTGTTCAACACCGCGTAAACTTCTGAATTAGTTTGTGCAAGAATTTTTGTTCGAAAAGGCCAAGATAAATAGAAATTCAGTCATGAACTATTGTAGGTTATTTATTTATTTATTTAACACTTCAAGCACAAAAGTACAGAGGCGGAAAAGAAGAAAGAAGTTTACGTAGTTGACTGTTCATCTGACGTAATTTACGTCACATTTACAATAAATAAATATAAATAAATATCAATGGACATTAACACACAGCGCCATATAGTGCCACACTAAGCAAGGCTTGTGTCGTGGACACCAGATAGTTGATATACTACTTATATACTTTTTTGTTTGTACATACTTAGTATACTTATAAACATCCATGACTCGGAAACAAATGTCCATGCTCATCACACAAACATTTGCTTCTACCGGGATTCGAACCCAGGACCCTAAGAACGTAAGGCAGCCTCACTACCGCTAAGCCATTTGGGTCGTCAGAAAACAAGATCGAGCGAGTTGACGACGAAAAAATAAAATAAAATGAAAGGTGCTAACTCGCGCACACTCGCGAGTTTCGCAGTCGCCAGTTGATGAATGGCCCAGAACTTGTACAAAAATAATTACTTGGTTAATATTGGTTTATCACTTACCTTCAGATGTAAGGAGTCCATTATTTAGTAATTCCTTTGCAAAATCGTACATATATGGTTTACTAAAACATGAATTAGCTACTGTGAGGCAGTCTTCTGGATCGGTTATAACTGAAACATTAATCAATTTTTACACATTTTGATCCATTTTTTTAATAATACATTAAAAAATCGTTCCCCAGGCGTAGAGTTACGTAGATTAATGTACAGACTGCTTGGTTGACGGCATCGTGATGGCCCTGTATAACAAAATCACTTTTTTTTACGTAATACGTGAGAACAAAAAAAAATTATAAAAAAAAAACAATTGAATGTTGGTATATTAGTTTGTCATCGTATTTCTCAGAAAAAAAAATCGTTTTGTCATTTCATTTATTCTATTAAGTATTGACTTAGTAGAATAATAGAATAATATATAAAAAATAATAATGGTAAAAAATCGACTTGGAGATTTAGATAGGTACTATGATTTTTACTTACCGTATATGAACTGAGTGGGGAACCAAAACGTAATAATACCACCATTTTCTGTGGCACAGATCTGAAATCTCCGAATAAAATTCCATAAATCTGAAATATAAAGGTACTCATCATATTCCTAACCTTGTCCCATTATATTTGGAGTCAGCGCAACACGTTTTCTTCTTCCATTCTCCCCTGTCAGATGTCAAGGCATCATTTACTCCTTTCTCATTCATTATCATTCATCACAAAATCCATCCATCGTTTCTTTGGCCCTCCTCTCCCTCTCTATACATCAACATTCGTGTCTATCACTCATTTAGTAGTTTGTATGTATAGGACAAGCTTACAAAGAAATCGTTATCTTGGGAACAACTGAACTAACTAAAAAAAAAATTCAATGGCAGATGATGACAAATGTTGTGTGGAGGGCCACCTTAAACACATTTTTTTCGTTTCATATTCTGATTGCTGCCCACAGTCTGGGAGTATAATAGCTGTAAGATACGGACAGAACGAATTTATGTGTTCTGTTTTTGCCATTTGGTAATGGAACCCTACACCCTAAGGGTTGTGAAGGTCAGATAAGCAGTCAATCCATGTAACAGGTATTCAGCTGTATCCAGTTATACTGGACGCCGAAGATCCCAACGTAGTTGGGAAAAGCGAACATTGTTCGATCGAAATAATCTTTATTACTCACGTTTTCGATCTCCTATTAACTGCAGTGAATGTCCAATGATTGGTAGTGCCCCTGGTAACTCAGGAAGCGCGTTGGGATGCTGTCTCAACCACGGCCACGCAGCATACACTGCGCATAGTAATATCACTGAAACCACTATTAACATTTTACGAATCTAGCGACACAAAACGATGTAATATGTGGACAAAATCGGCTTGAACTTGTATTTATACAATTACTGTTGCCCGTCTGGTTAAGAGGAAACAGGGGCTGCGATTCTTCACATAAATGCATTTCCATTTTTTTTTCCTAAATAATGCTTAAAGAGCAATATTTTTTTTAAAACTTCATAGTCTACAACTATAGGTATGGTTTTTATTTTTCAGCAACTAATAAGTATATAAAATGTGATCCTCCAAAAATTACAAAAATGCCACATTTTTACGGCCGGACATTTTTTTTAATGTCAAAAAAAATTAATAATTGAATCGGCTTAGTTTCGAGTAGAAAAACATCCGAATTGAGAACCTCCTCCTTTTTTAGAAGTCGGTTAAAAAAGGAGCAAACGAAATGTTGATGTTATTTTTTTTTTGTGATATAGTCGGTCTGATCGGCAGCTGTCCCTATCGCACTCTACGGAGGATTGACGCAGCGTGACGGCAATAGTTTCTTAAAATATCTAACCCGCAGACCCTGTTCCCTCTTAAGCAACTAGATTGTTACACTGCTAGTGGCTACAAAAATAACAAGCTGCTGCAATCTTCGTCCGTGTGAAATGTATTATTACTTGCTTATTCATTTTCCTTACCTACTAATTACAATTTATGAAAAATAAATTGATGGAAAATAAATTGTAAGGAGCAGACACATCTGTATACCCTCTTTCTTTGTCTTTTGCTAGGCGCTATTGGAACAATTTATGGGTGAAAAGCAGCAAAGTGCATTTTTTGACAAAGATGGCGACATTAAAAAATAAGGACCTGGTATAACAATAGAAAGACCAAGCTTAAAGAATCTATAAGAGGCCCAAGAATACCTCAGTAACTTTTTGAGATATTTTTGTTTAAAGTTTAGCGTGGCCACCAAAACTGAAAATCGCCCACCAAAATTGAAATTCAATGGCGCCAAAATTTAATGTCCATCGCATGTACTGTACTGCCGTCGTTTAACTAGAAGGCCGTTAAGCCTAAAAAGTGGTCTCAGAGAAAATGGAAAAAACGTGGGAATCGTTGTTTCTTAAAGAATAATTATAATTGTTGTTTCTTAATACCTACTTAGGTTAATGATTCTTGTACACATCGATTAATATTTCTTTCTGTTTATAACGGAGAATCCTTTCCGTTCAGGAACTCAAATTACTTTTAAAATTTATTATTCTTATTTAGTTACGTATGTAATCTAGCTATCGCATGTTATTACTATACTAAATGGCCGTTAGCCATACCGTGGTGGCTTTTTAATTAAGTAATTTATTTAAAGTTTTAACCTACATCATGTTTGCTAAATTATTTTATTCAGAAATACTTAACTAAAAAGTTGTTAAGTAACATTTATAGTCATGACATTCATTTCGATTTGTATTTGAATAACTTTACTAATGAGCGGAAACTGTTACGGGACTTTAGATGCTTTTAAGCTAATTGATGCCAATGATAATTATATGCACCTTTTGTAAAATTATAACTACTTCACTGAACTAAAAGGTGCCTAAAAATAGTTCTTTATCGTGTTACCTTAGTTTTTAAACCATAATCTAAAGTGCCATTTTTTTTTTTGTCTTAATCATTATTTGTCCGAATGATATTTAAATCATATGGTTTAAATCATATTTGAGCGGAAGGAAACAAGTAGTTTCAGTGGGAGGTCACGCTTCTTTTCATAATATTTAGTAACGATCTTGCTTCTCGAATAAACTGCAACTTTTCCTTTTATGCTGATGATCTCAAAATTTATAAAAGAATAGAGTCACCAGCAGATGCCAGCCTACTTCAACTCGACCTTGACCAAATCAGTGTTTGGTGTGAAGCTAACGGGATGACCTTAAATGCAGAGAAATGTTTTTGTATACGTTACAGTCGTAAATTAGAGCCATTAATATCCCCCTACAAAATTAACAACATTATCTTGCAAGAGGTTACAGAAATCCGTGACCTGGGATTTACTTTGGACCAAAAATTAAAGTTCACTTCTCATATCTCTGATACGGTGAAGAAAGCAGCTCAAATGTTAGGTTCTTTTGTTACTGCAGAACCGACTGTAAATAACTTATTATTTTTAATTTCCCTCCATTATTTTTTTCAGGGAAACACGGAGGAAAACACTTAATTGCTTGAACACAATAGTTCATTGTATTGTACTTGAGACGAGATTGCAAAACATAGTTAAGATACTAATCGTGTAGCCAAGAGTATGTTGCAAATTGACGACCCGAATGGCGTAGTGGTAGTGAGGCTGCCTCACGTTCTTAGGGTCCTGGGTTCGAATCCCGGTAGGAGCAAATGTTTGTGTGATGAGCATGGACATTTGTTTCCGAGTCATGGATGTTTATATGTATAGTAAGTATGTATTTACAAACAAAAAAGTATATGTGTAGTATATCAACTATCTGGTGTCCACGACACAAGCCTTGCTTAGTGTGGCACTAGATGGCACAGTGTGTTAATGTCCAGCGATATATTATACAACGTGTAACGTTAAAAGCGCAAAACCTCAGACACCCCAAATGATCTTTGATTCAATTAACCTAAAACTGAGAGAAAAAAAAGATTTAAAAAAAAATAAAGGTTTTATGTGCTGTTTTAGTTTTACTGGCAATTAGATTTACTGGCATGATCTATTAGTATCCCACGTAATGAGACAATTAAATTGGCCGACAACCATTTGTGTTTGTTTGTTTACCTATTCTGACGGGTTTGCGCACCTGATGGCTTGACCTATTATTAAATAGACAGGGCAACATTTGTAATGAACATTAAAAAAAAAACTGTGACCTATATTAAAAAGTGAATCAATTGATCCTGCCCGTGATTCTGATTAAACTATTTTCAGGTTTTGCGCATTTTACGTTACACGTTGTATAAAAAAAACAGCTCAAGCGCGGCTAGCGAAGATTTTCAGCTTAATACGAGTAATGTCACCATCATAATCATCATCTGCCCAGCCTTTTCTTAACAATTTTAAGGTCGGCTTCCACTCTAACCATTATTTTACATGGAGCGACTGCCTCTCTGACCTCCACAATTCAGTTAGTACTGAGTAATACAATACCACTTAGTAAGACTGACTGTCGGACTTTTTGGGTCACTGAATAGTTGTAACGACTGTCAAAGATCTACAAATGACAGCCGGGACTAACAGTTTTTAAGCTATTGCATAGCTTCTATCGCGGGCCTTGAGCGTGGAGACCGAATCCAGAAATTCCGTAACGAAAATAACCTAACGAAAAAAACCTAACATCAAAGAGTATGTAAACCTATAACTCCCCATGTCAGACAATGACAAGCTAGTTTTCTTTTTAATATATTGCCGTAACTAGGAGTTGTAGGTTGTATACATTTGATGTTAGACCTTCTTTGTAACCATTTTTTATCAACTTATGCAATTATAATTATTTATGTATTTTATTTTTCCGCTTGTTGCCAGCTCGAGGACCAAACGCAGACTGAATGTTCAGGCTCGGATTCCCATCACAATGAAATTATGAAATTTATAATGATGGTTCCGGTGAAGCCGAGCCTTAATATTCAGTCTGCGTTTGGTCCTCGAGCCGACAACAAGCGGAAAAATAAAATAAATAAATAATTATAATTGCATAAGTTGATAAAAAAATGCCATGCAATAGCTTTAGCGCGGCAGTCCCCGAGTGCCACACGTCTTTTTTTTTTATTGGGACAAGCCTGCCACAATATTCCCAAACAAAAGGTTAGTCACCCATCTACAGACCAACCTAGGCAAGCAAGGCTCAACCTATAGATCGACCGGAACGGCTGCTTTTATTTAGCTACGAGCTTCTACTGCATATTGTGCATAATTATTTTATATTTTTTACATAAAAACCGGCCAAATGCAAGTCGGATTCGCGCATGACAGGCTCTGTGCCATAGTAGTACTGGAGCTCCTTTTATTTTTAACCCCAGACGCAAAAACGACGGGGTGTTATAAGTTTGACGTGTCTCTGTGTGTGTGTGTGTGTGTGTGTGTGTGTGTCTGTCTGTCTGTCTTTGGTGTCGTAGCTCCCGAGTAGATGAACCGATTTTGATATTGTTTATTTTTTTTAAAGGTACATTAGTCGGGAGTGTTCTTAGCTATGTTTGATAAAAATCAGTTCAAGATGGCCGCCGCCACAAATGGCGGATTAAATATTTATTCAACAACTCCCTTAATATGGGTATTAAATGAATGGGTTTGACTAGTAAAAAACAATACGCTATTATATATTTCAAAATCCAAGAAGGCCGCCACCACAAAATATTGAATTAAATTTTTTTCCACAACTCCCTCAATATGAGTATATAATTAAAGGGCTTGACTAGTAGAATAATGTACACTATTGGGTTATGACCGTGTGTTCGGGGTTTTTCAATTTTGAATTTATAACTTGTTTTATTTATCTGTTGTTAGAGCGGCAATCAAACTACACATTCTTGGAAAATTTCAACTGTCTACCTGCAGCTATAGGTCATGAAATACACCTCGCTGACAGACAGTCTGACTTAGTACTAAGGTCCCGTAGGTTACGGATCCCTAAAATGTATGAGGTTCTTAGCTGAGGTTCAGCGATCCCTGCATGACGTCACGCGTCCGCGTCAACAGATCTTAGAAGAAAAAAAACGACATTGTTAAACAACAAAGATTAAAAACTTTTAATTATCTTCACATATTATCATACTTTAAAATCTCAAAATCATTTTACGAGTATATCTTGTACTATTTCAACTTTTATCTGTAATTAAAGAACGAACAAAAAGTTAATCATCTTTTTTTCTGCCTCGTTGGTCTAGTGTTCGCAAGCGTGACTAATGAGCATGATGTCCTGGGTATAATTTCCATGTCGGGCAGTGTTAATTTGGTTTTCCATCAGGAATTTCTCCGTAGCAGCCACGGAGTCTCGATCTGACCGGTTGATGGCAACAAACTCACCCCCTATTACATGGAATTTAAACATAACTACTGAAATGTACGAGCTGGGCTAGTTACCAAGACAAAATGATCTTGGTAACTAGCCCAGCTAGGTTATACTCCAACTCCACCTGCGCAATTTCTAGACCACATTTTTTATAATAATTTAAGATAAATAAACCGTGTAGGTACTACATTAAAATGTGTTTTATTTATTCTGGACGCCTTTTCGATAAATCCATTTCTGTTATCTATTAATGGCTTCAAGTCATTCATATTCAATCAAATATGACTTTTTAAACATTCTCCACTGAATAAAACATAAAATTAGTGCTTAAAGAACTTGATTAGTAATCAGCTTTTTTATAGAGACTTTAACATAACCTCACTTTTACTAAACCTCAAATAACTCGGCTCTCAGGTTTTCAAAACTTACTGAATTTTCAGTGATGGACTGATAAGTCTGAATCTATTGATTAATACATTTTCGTCTCCTTACGTCCAGGCCCAAGAATGTATGTAATCGTTTCCGTCTCCTTTCATTTGAAATTATTGTACACATGCTGTTTATACCAGGAACAGTTTTGAACGGAAAAATGTCCTAGTAGCGCAAGAACGTGACATGTTGTTTAGAAGATGCCGGTCATTGATTGCTTAAATATTATTGTATGCAGCAGGCGATAAACTTGCATCGTGTAAATGAGCCTTAAAACCTCGTATCCACTAGATAACAATTGACGCGCAACACGTGACGCTCCACATTTTTGGCAGCGTTGCACAACATTGCGCGACGTTGCCAGCTGGCGCACAACATGACGAAACAAAAGAAAACGTTGCTTAGTAAAAGTTCTGCGCTGACTTTCGACACGTTGAACAACATGTTGTGCAACATGTCGTACGCCAAATGTTGCCTAGTTGATACGAGGCTACTCGTGATCAAATCTGTCGTTAAAAAATGGGGGTGTCATAATTTACACAAAAATGAATAGAAATTTGAATTGAACGATTTTAATTGTATTTATTGCGCCAATTCTAATTTTGAATAAATACTATTCTGCTTACATTATTATTATTTTGTTGTGTATTATTGTTTGTTATTTGCCTATTGTGTGGTTGCTTTAGCCATAGCTCCTCCAGCATGGGACAAATGTGACCAGCTCAGATCCATTTGAGCTTTATTGATAGTATAAAGCAGAAGAAACTTGACACTATTGGGTTATTTCTCTTTTTGGACCTACTTCAGGATTGTCAGGTTATTCATTTTTTTACGTAATATTGAAATAGATACAAGATTAAAAAAAAAACTATTAAAAATTGTTACAGTATATTTGAACAAAAAAAAAAACATAAATATAATTACAATTAGTTATCTACAATAACAAATTATATCATAAATCATTGTGTTAATATTTTTCTTGTTAAAATAATTCAAATTCATTGAGCAATTTTTTCTTTAAGTTAGAATAATAATAAATAATAGGTACTAATGTCCTAGTGACTTGGTGGTACTAAAACTAGTGAAATAAATAAATTGTTTCGTATTGACTGACTTCGAGTGAATCATAGAGAGAAAAAATAATGTTTTCAACTCTTCAGCTTTTTAAAAAATAATGAACTCGCCCACCATTATATGGGACTTAAATATAACCCTTGGGTTATCCAGTAGTGTAATATGTAATATTATCTAATAATCCGGTAATTTTCCCATATGAATCGAATCAAAACCAGTCTTTAGTTACTAAAAATTTTAAAATTAAAAATAAATAACGTCTTGCTACTAAAACTATGTTTTGGACGTAGCTATCATAACTAAACTTCATAGTAAATGCAAAATGTAGGAATTACAAACTATTTCTCCATAAAACCTAAGTCGTAAGATTTAAGGGCTATAATGCAGCAACAAATTACGTTTGTGTTCTCAGTATACACATCGCATACGCATCGCTGTGCTCGACATAGATAGCGACAAAATCGCTAACTTTCGATTGCTAATAACGACGAATTAATTTGGTGTCAATTTATGCTTGCGGGAAACGCGTCTAGGATGTAGAGACTTTCATTATTCGCAAGCATCATTATTGCATCAGAATTTATTCGTTAGTAATCAGCGATTGAAAGTTAGCAATTCGGTCGTTATCTCTGTTGAGACTGCCGGCACAGCTAGCAAGCTAGCGAGCGAGTCGGGTAAGTAAGCCTCTTTTCATATTTCGTATCGGCTCTTTCGGTGGTTCACGGTGTGAACCAAAGTATGAAAACAGGTGAAATGCTGCTCGCTCGCTCGCTAGCTGGTGGTGCGGTGCCTGCGGTTTAAGCAAAGTAAAGGTTCATCGAACGATTCAAATCTTTGAATCCATCAATAAAAACCATGGTTGATTACACTGTGAAACAAAACATGAAAGAAAAGATGATTGTTTAACATCTTTCTCAATCGAAATAGTTACCGTATTATGGACGTTTTTTAATATTTAGGTTTTTTATTAAGTATCATATAAAAAGTTTTGTTATATGATACTTAAACTGTACAGTACGCTAACTTAGCTAGCTAACGAACGGATTAAGTCAACGTTCGGTATTTTTTTTCCTTTACCGAATAATAGAGTAAGAGAAAGACAGCGAATGCTATACAAAAAAAAACCTTTTGTTAAGTTAACCATAAAAGTATTTTACAAAAAATATCACTAAGGTTAAAACATGGCCCATTTTCACAATAGTCACAATAATTTAGAGTTAATGCTAATTTACCAATGAATTTCCGAATTGTTGCCAATTGTAACCGACTTTAAAATGTCAGTGACCACAATACGTACGTACCTACGTATATGATGTATTGTATGGAGCAATGCTACCTACCATTTTCTTTTTTTTGTGGCTGCTAACGAAACAATACACGTACACCTAAATTCAGAACAGAATGTGGCGGTAAAGCTTGAAAGTTAGTCCAGACTGAGTTAAATAAATTATACTAGATCAATTTCACACTTATCTAAATTATTAGAATTTATTTAAGCACAAAATACAGTTTAGGCAGTTTCTTTGTTTTTACACAGAATTCTTTCATTGTAGTGCTTCATCCTTTTCTGCAACACTATCGATTAGTGCAATCATAAGGTGTATAATTTTGTAAAAAAAAAGTTCGAACACATGACATACTTTTTTAAACAATGACACTGCTGATATTTTATTTTCCGCCTAAATAAAATCCATGGTTTCTGTGACCACTTTGCTCAACTACCCTGGATTTATATCTGACTTGCTGATGCCCGCGGATTTGCCCGCGTCCCACAAGAATCACTGTACCCTTTCTTTGCGGCGTTGTTTTTTTTTTTTTTTTTTTTTTGGTGAAAACAGCATGAAAATCGGCGCTGTAGTTTTTGCGTTTATCGAAAACAGACAAACAGACGCGGCGGATGACTTCTTTTATAATATTTAGTGAGGAGCAATCTTATAAATCACGCTGTACAAACTGATTGAACTAACTCCAGACTGAGTTTTGAGCTGTACACCAGTTTTTTTTGTTTAGTTTTCTTCTCCTACATGTATGTGTATTACAGTTTCGTTAGTGGCCGGCGAAAAAATATAAAGCATCAATTTCTGGAGGTCTAAAATGGCCACTTTGGCGGAATGATAATGTGAATCACGTTGGGAATTTAAATCCATTTTAAGTATTCGAAATTTTTGACGTTGTTCATGTAATGATTCTGCTAAAGCTGCCCTTTTAGGCCCGCTGAAAGTGCCAAATTGGCAATAGATGTTAAATGACAGTAACCATTTCATTCAACCACCAATAAGCCAATGAACATACTTTTTTTACATTTAACAGTTCTGCTGAAATTTATACAAGATTACAATTGCAACACTATTTGCTGATTATCATTACAATGTACAACAATAAAATTCATTATAATTTACAAATACAGGAATGCGTTATAAGTTGTAAAATTTGAATATTAATAAAAATAACCATTTGCAAGAACTGAGAGATTAAAATTCATTGGCAAAAAATGAAATTAATAAAGCTAGTTTCATTTTTTATTTCTGTTGAAATCTAAGTTGCAGTTCGGGTATGCTGTGAGACAATCCTTCTGTTCTTGACCATCCCGGGCGGCTTGGACGTATCTGTAGTAGTGAAGAGCCATCGTACTGTCTGCTGCTGGGACTAGCTCGTTCGAATCCCTGAAAAATAATAAAACAAGTTACATTAAATTCAAATAAAAACTCCCGACAGTCGACGCATTGGGTAATAATGTTATTTTTGAGGGAGTTGTTGATTTTGTGGCTAAATAATAACTGCCGCTCGGGTTGATCTTTAGGTTAAGCAGTGCTTGCCTAGGTTGGTCTGTGGATGGGTGACCACCCTTACATTCCGAGTTTCCTCCGTGCCTCGGAAAGCACGTTAAGCTGTTGTTCCCGGCTGTCATTTGTCCATCTTTGACAGTCGTTACAGGTAGTCAGTGGCCCAAAAGTCTGACATCAGTCTCACCTAGTGGTATCGTATTTCCCAGTATTAACTGGGTTGTGGAGGTCAGATAAGCAGTCGCTCCATGTAGAATACTGGTATTCAGCTGCATCCGGTTAGACTGGAAGCCGACCCCAACATAGTTGGGAAAAGGCTAGGCAGATGATGATGATGATGGCCATGTAGGACCGATTTTCATCAAACATAGCTAAGAACACTGCCGATTAATTCACCTTTCAAACAAAAAGAAACAAAATCCAAATCGGTTCATCCGTTCGAGAGCTACGATGCCACAGACAGACACGCACACAGCCACGTCAAACTTATAACACCCCGTCGTTTTTGCGTCGGGGATTAAAATAATTAACAATTTATTCCAGAAGTGTAGATTGACATTTTCGAAGGACGCATTTCTTGAGCTTTCAGAAAAATATGAGATTGATATCCTGAACGGTAGTCTTCTCACAATCAGCAGTTTATGGTGCAGAGGAGGAAAATTGGGTAAACCAGAAACAAATGTCCACCCGTCCACACAAACTTTCGCATTTATAATAGTGGTAAATAGTCGTCATCGTAAGAGAACCGTTGTCCTAGATCCAAAAAACATCAAAGAAAATAATGTGACATCTAACGATCCGCACTGGGCCCGCGTGGTGGATTATAGCGCATTCCCTCTCATAGAGAGGAGGCCTGTATCCCAGAAGTGGGAACTTTAATAGGCTGATTATGATATTATAGTACCTACTAGAAAATTTATTACGACATTTGGCACATGATTATAAAACTGCCCATTTTAATTAATGTTCCAAATGTGAATCAGCTCTGGAATCGAACCGGTTTTGATCAAGTTTTATGCATAGAAAGCTCGAGGCAAAAAGGGCAATTAGAACGAAAGCATTTGATAGGCAATAAAAATTCTCTTAAATCGATTTGTATAAAAATTAGGCCAGTAGGTAAGGGGGGGGGGGGGTATATTAATTGTCAGTACTTTAATGAAGAACTTACCGGTGGTTCAAACAGTGACGTCATTAAAAAAATAAAAGAATGTTAAATAAAATAAAATATTAAAAGAATGTTCACTAGAGGCATTTTTATCTCATTATCATCTAAAGTAATAAAAGCCCTGCAAAAATAAAAATCGTTCTTTTTTAATCGGTTCTCATACAATTTCCAAAAAGTTAAACTCGAAAACTTTAAAGAATCGCAGAACATACATGGGATGTATTTCCCCTGAGCCTTTTTTTTTTTTTTAGGATGGAAAATCATCAAATGACTTCTCCCACTCTGGGCGGAGCGGGAGGGAGTGTCAGACTTTTACTGACTAAAACCCATCCATGTTCCTTCCTCGCCCTTTATGTTCCGGGGCCTCGGTATCTCTTTCGAATAGGCCCGCAACCCCGGCAGGGTATTTCCCCTGAGCCTGAATCTAATTTTATTTTTAAAGGGAGTTAGTTCTCTATTCATTCTGTATGGAAGAAAAAGACACGCTGTGCCAATCCCAAATGAATTGCGATATGAGTAGAAGAATGATGAGAATCGTGAACTCGTCTTACGGAAGAACGCGCATTTGTTACACTGCATTGATTTGTAGATCAGTTGGAATTTATGTCAAGACGGATTATAATAACGCATTTATAATACTCACACACGCTGATTTCGGTCATGCTAACTTCTTTATTTTAGTTTTTGAATAGTAACCATTTTGAAACGGATAAACGGTATCAAGAATTGTCTGAGGATAAAAAAATACTTTTGGTTCAAATTAAATCTTGGCCGATGCATCTTTAATTTTATATAATTTTCACTATTTCTTGGATAAAAGCCATGATTGAAGCTCTAAGAAACAACCGATTGGCATTGTTAATAACGATTATTTCGAGTATCTTTCCTTACGTTCCCGTTCACGTAGTCTTCAACTAATTTGGACGGATCCATTGAATAGTACAGGGATGTTGTAGCATTTAAAACGTGTATAAAAAAATACTTGTGACAAAGTTGGAACTTTGACCGTGCAGCACGTGTAGTTCGTCTTCGATAAAGCATTTATTGCATTACTTACGTCATTTAAACTTGCTCAAAAATCACGGCTAAACAACCTGTTTAGCATCAAAGCTTTCCTAACTATGTATGTGGCACTAAACCACAACCCGTGACCAATGACGAATGGTAATGACACGTGCTGCGTGTATTACCATCATTTTGCACAAATACCGTCATTGCACGCAAATAGGGAGGGACATTGGTGATTTGTGTCACTTTAGTACGTTAATGATGTGAGTATGTAGTGCAATCACGTAATCTATATTAAGGAACTGAGATAAAATTATAGGGACTGGAAAAAGAAGTGTTGATCGTCCGGCGGCGATTTGGGCAGACGACATTTTAGGCATCGCAGGATTATTCTGGATGAAAGTGGTACAAGAATGTTGAGCTTGGCACATGCAAAGAGAAGCCTATACCCAGCGGTGGGTGAAGTCGGGTTGTGGATGATGTGATGAGATAAAATTACATTCAATCAATAACAACAATGATGGGACGGTAAAAGTCAGTTCTATCAATGTCATGGTAAAAACACTGAGTTTGTTTGTGACGCTTTGCTAGAGGGACAGATTTGGATGGGCAGACAGTCCATAACCAGTAAAACGACCTTTTCATTCTTGTAGTACGTTCAAGTCGGTTTATTTCAGAGATACGCGTGAGAGAAGCTGCGGGCTGATCCCTGAATAGAACTCCATCAATCAAAACATCGTCTACGGTCATATAGGATATGACCGGAGCCAATGTTATTCCAGTTACATATAACAAAAACATCGGCCCCGGAATGTGGAAGCTTAAACAGTGCTAACGCAACTGGATAAGCTGTGTAAAGTTTTATCACCACTTACTTGCTAAGATGGCCTGAGACGAGGTTACTGTATGGCGTATGCTTGAAGGGGTCTCCATACAAAGAACATACGGCCCTCTCTCGACACCCGAGGTCGTTGGCACCCATCTGACTCAGCAGCCCATCGACAGTCTCAACCAGCGTCCCATAGAACTTCTCTGCTGTTATCGTTTCCTGAAAAGTTCATAAATAAGTATGAAATAAAACTCTCACTGTAATAGTTACAATAATGTTTGTAAGACAATACAACACCAATACTTTTCATCAGAACAGCAATCAAGACGAACTAGACGTAGATTTATAGATAGTAAAATCATCCGCGGTGCTTCATGAATGTTAATAGTTTTAAGCCATGCTTTCTAGCCATATCAACCTTCACACAGTCCATCCATCGTTTCTTTGGTCTTCCCCTTCTCTTGTAGTCATCTATATTCATACTCAACCTTTTCTCACTACATTTTTCTTATGTTACGATGTAAACAGTATTTTCAATTTGTATGTCTTGTGACTGGGACTGTAGCTACATTTTTAATGTTTATCTTTGTTTCGACATTTCAAAACTGGCCTACTTGATATAAATGCTTTGATTTTGGTTGTTGATTCAAGAAAAGACCAACACCAAAATGATGGCCAATAACTTACTGGATCGGACGCAGACAGAATCTGTTGCTGCTGCTTCACTAGTTCAGTCTCCGCCTTGATCCTGTTCGTCTCCTTCAGCTTGACTGCAGATACCCTCAGTATCTCGTCCCTGACCGGAGAAGGTGGCGCTCGAGCTGCTATCGATGCTGCTCGAATCTGGAAATGTGAATATGGATTGTTTAAGATATTTTCTTTTCCAATGGAATTTTAATACTTTCACTGCAACATGATAGCGATCATAATTGTATGGTCATTGTTATTTTGACAAACTAGTTAGTTGTGTTTCAATACCCCATTCCCTTTCCTTACCTTTTTTTTTAATTTTACAGCACCATGCTGAAATGGGAGCCTTCCATCGTGTTTCAATACCCCATTCCCTTTCCTTTACCTTTTTTTTAAATTTTACAGCACCATGCTGAAATGGGAGCCTACCAATTTCGTTTCTTTTTCTTTCTTTTATATTTCTTCTCTCTATGTTAACATCCAATTAGTTGTAATTACAATTTAACCATTTTATTTTTATGTATTGGTGTTTGCGACTTTTTCTTTCCGTCTTTCTAAACGAATAAAGAAAATGAACTCCATTCAATTCAATGGGTCCGCGTGGTGCATTTCGAACCACTTCCCCTTACTGAGATAGGTCTATGTATGTCACAACAGTGGGAACGTTACAAGTTATACTTTACTTATGAATTAAGATGAGTGCCTCGTTGGTCGTTAGGTCGCAAGCGCAAATGCCTGGCATAAGGTCCCGGGAATCGATTCCCGGGTCAGGAACAGTGTTATTGGGATTTTCCATCACGAATTTCACAGTAGCAGCCATGGAGTCTAGATGTGTGCCTGGTTGTTGGCAATAGGCTCGCCCATTGAAGCCCGACTTCAAACATAACTGGCGAAATGTGGGTGCACTATTAGCACACCTCTGTCTAACCATTTGGGGATTACAGGCATGTTATTATGTATAAAGCATTTTTTTAGGTAAGGCTTACGGGTTTTAGAGATCTGGCAAACGTTCAAGAATTTAATACTCACGTAATGGTAGGTATGTGAGGAAGGTGATATATAAATTCAGCAATAAAAATTCACAACGTTGCTTCTATTGCCACATATAGGAATAGAAAGCAAGACTTTTCTTCTGAATAGCATTAACAAATACCTTCTCATCAATAATCTTAATGATCGAAACAAATACTTTCTAAACGTAACATATGCAAAATCGTTTTAAAATAAATTAAGCTATACCTACTAAAACTTGGTGAAAATTGTTTATTATCACTGATCACCTGATCAATACTCATAGGCGTGATGGTGTATATGTCACCATAAAATTGTAAAACCTGTTACATTGTTATCCATCTAGCGAGATTGTTAACTCTCGAAAGATTGTCAAACGAACATACTGCTTACAATTTTACGCATTTATTTTTCGGTAGAATATAATCTATCGAAGTGAAATCATAATATTGTGAAATGACTGAAAAAATTGTTCCTCGACTTATATGAACTTAGAGGGTTGTATTGATGATTTTGATGGTTATCATTCTGTAACTACATACGTTTTACAGTCGCGAACGATTATTTTATCAACAGATATTCACAACCTAGCACTGGCCTGCAAATTGCAAAAAAAAGTAAGCAATTTGAATTTCGCGGGCTACCCTGACGGTTTCACCTTATAAGCGACCATAATAACTCACCCTAAGATGTAATTCTCAAAAAGAAGAAAATAGTTTAGATTTATCGTAATCATTACCACTTGATGTATCATACTCAGTTCATCAGTGATCATCAGTTTATCCTTGATCATGGAGCTTGCAACAGCGCTGAAATATCCGGAACTCAATCCTATACTTTAATATTATAAAACTAAATAGTTTGTTTGTTTGGTTGAAAGCGCTAATCTCAGGAATACTGTTTTAAATTGTTTTTTTTAATTTGTTGGATAGTCCATTTGTCGATTTATAGGCTATATAACACACGCTACAACCCTACAACCAATAGGAGAGGAGCATAAATGATAAATGTTGCAAAAATGGGGAAAATTTATTCCTTTTGTGAGTTTGTTCTTTCTTCTGTGATGCAACCGAAGTTGCGTGTGTCTGCTGGTAAATAATAAATGCGATAAATTTTCCGTTATAAGTTAATGATAATGTTGGTGACCATGTCAGTATAAAATCTATAGTTTCGATTTTGATTAAATCGTTGTGTTACTTACCAGTGCTTCTTTTTCAGCTGATAGTGGATCATTCGGTGATGCCTTTTTGTTGTTTCGATAGTATGGATTTGGAGGTCCCACGGGTCTGTGAATGAACATACAAAATTACATTTTAGCAGAATTAAAGGTTTAATTTCGCGATAAATACCCGTTTCCATAAGTTTTATGTGTTCTGATCGTGAAAGTTTAATAAAGACAAAGTCATTTAAGTCATTATAATATAATGAAAACACCATTAATTCTCTGTCTTTCATGTGGAACAAAGATAATAATATTATCTTTGTTCCACATGGATCCTTTTTTATGCAGTAGGTGTGTTTTTGTTTACTTTACACTAACATCCGTATCTATAAGCAAATCAAAGTGATTACATGAGTACAAGTAATAACAATCGATACGATTTTTACTCCGTTTAAGTACAGTAATTGCTTGAAGTTAGCGCTTTCAAAAGTTAGGATTCTAAGCTTAATTTTTTGAATGGTTCTCACTTCGTTTAAATTCTTGCCTTTTGCATATATTGCATTAGTAATAACTTAAACTCAAGTGAACTTTATACGCCAGGGTAATAAGCTTACAGAAACATTATAAGGGAATCTTCTTTCTAAGATAGGTATGTTCAGGGCTCAAACACACGTGACTAACAAAGTGATGAATTTTAGCTGGAGGAGGAAAGAAAGATATATGATAGACAATGAATATGAATGATGTAAGAAAGAATGGAAGACAAATACGTCATGTTACCCCAAGCCCAAGTAAAAAAAAATGGTCGATGATGAAACTCTATTATCGGGTGATGATACAGAGGACGCATAAAGAATGATAGTTTGAAGAATGATATGAAAGAGAAAGGAGTAAATGATGCCGTAACGACTGACAGGGAAGGGTAGATTGCTGATGTTGGTCCGATCTCTAATATAACAGGACAAAAGCAGGACGATGATGATGAATAGACATCATAACATTTTCTTTTGCTTCATCCACATACATTTATCTGGTTAAACACGCACGCTAGTTGCGAATAATACGCATCTGGCCTTTTTACTCTTTTTATGGCCTAGATGGACTTACACTGACCATATTTGACCCTAAAGTCTAGGGCGTCCTGAGTTGATTTACTACATAAATACTTTTTGGAGATCCTGTCTCCAAAAAGTATTTATGTAGTAAATCAACTATCTGGTGTCTACGACACAAGCCACGTTGCTTAGTGTGGCACTAGATGGCGCTGTGTGTAATGTCCAGCGATATTTATATTTTAGTTATATATCTGCCTTGTAAATGCCTTTTGTTAGTCGCCTTTCACTCATCCTCTCCACGTGACCAAACCATTTAAGCGTACTCTGTTCTATTAATTATGTCAATACGTGTATACTTAACTAAATATCTCAACTTTCATCATTGCCTTGTTCGTCAACCTAGATCAGAATTAGCGTAGGAGGTTCTACCTTAAAAGCGTTTTATTGTTTTTCCTTTGTTGTTTAAGTAGGTCTACAAGAGCTCTGTGTCATGTTTTCCACGATCATAAAATTGAATTCTATTTTTAAACGTTTCAGACTTGACATGATTTTCCTTTCTAAAATGTTAACGGTTTTGTTTGAATAGTAAAACATGGGACTTAGATTAGCACGAGATCATTAAGTTTTCATTGTTATTATATTATGTAATACAGTCAAAGCTTACCTCCCAGCATTAACTGCAGCATTAACTGCTATTCTTTGTGGTACATTGGCTGGTATTGCTACACTTTGGGGCACGTTGTTACTTGCTGCATATTCTCCGATGTTAATTGATTGTCCTGAAATATAAAACTCTAATTAAACATATTATTTCTTTCTTTAAGTTTCCACAGGTTTTAAAGATTCTTATTTTGAGAAACTGCAGAGATTGTTTTATTACAACTAAACCACATATTTTCCAATGACCTGGATGTTTTGAGATTTACTTTTTCATATTTTTGCAAGTCATTGTCACTTCTATTTTAATTTGCCCTAGCATAATTGACATGTTTAGTAGAATTTGAGGCCAGTTAATGCTAGTTTTGTAACTAAAGACGTGTTGTCTACACTTCAAGCTAAGGCTACATTTCAAGGTTTTCTGGTTTTAGTTAGAAGTTATATTATGCAAGCGGATGAAGTCATGCAACTATTCCCTATTCCCTTTTGCAGGTGCAGAAAATTGCGAAAAGAAAAGGCTGTCAATGATGATGATGAGGCTTTGCTGCACTATACCTAAACCGCTGTAACTCCTAAAAGCCAAAATCGTCAGAAGCGGCCAGAAAATAAAGCTCGAGGAAGTCCCAGAGAAACAATTTAAATGTCATAGATTCCGCAAAGAAGTTAATCAGACAAGAATAGCGGAGGAGTAGAAAAACATAATTGTCACTTCCATGAAGACTGTCCTGCTTTGATTTGCGGATGAGGCTGTTAAATCAAGTGAATATAAATCTAAATCTGAAGAAATGTTTACCTGGAGGCAAGCCAAGTCCCCAAGAGTTGATGTCGTTGGCGTCGCCCAAAGTCGGCTTGAAGTTTGTTATCGCGTTACGATGGATGTCTCCTATTATGTAACTGCGGGAAACAATCGAATTATTAACACAGTGCTAAATCATGTGTGCTTAAATGATTAGAATAATGGAGAAGAACAGTAATATTATGTGGCACAGTGATAACGTACTCGACGTATGAGTTTTTAGACTGACATGGTCACTAACACAAACATTAGAATTAAAAACGGGATATTTACCATGTTTATTGTTTGTTTTGAGTTTCCGATATTTCGGCACTGTTACAAGCGCCATGGTCACGGATGAACATCCGGATGTTCATCCGTGACCATGGCGCTTGTAACAATGTTTGTACTCGACGTATGTATGTGTTAGAACCCAGGCAGCATAGTTATTCACAAACGCTCAATTTGATTTCGTCGATTCGGAAAGTATGTCTATCTCGCTCGCTTTCATAATGCAAAAAAAGGCAAATGACTTATCAAATGGGAATCGAATAGAGCATTTGTGAATAACTATGCAGGTCATCATCATCATCATTTCAGCCGAAAGACGTCTACTGCTGGACATGGGCCTCCCTCAAATGTCGCCACATTGATCGGTCCCCTGCGATTCGCATCCAGCGGATTCCCGCAGCCCTCGCCAGATCATCTGTCCACCTAGCGGGAGGCCTTCCAACACAGCGTCTTGCGGTTTCCAGAAATTTCGGTTCCATCGGCCATCCGTTCTGCGGGCACATTGCCCTGCCCATTGCCACTTAAGTTTGGCAATTCTTCGGGCTACGTCGGTAACTTTGGTTCTCTTGTGAACTATGCAGGAACTCGTATTTAACAAGTATTTTGCGAAGAATTTTACACATCACTGAATGAACTAAGAACTGGGTAATGGTGTTTGGCTAAATTCTTCTCGGCTTCTTTCACGGCTAAATATTATTAATTTTATAATGTTACTATCGATTAGGTAGTAAGTCCCCTTTTTCTTAGGGCGCTCACACCTTTAACTTTCACTCAATTATTTTGATTTACTGGTGCATGATTACGTTTTGAATTTTATATTTATTACCAAAAGAGATGGCATAATAATGTGATTTTATTTTATGCCATTTCTGCTACAAGCACTTAAACGATATGGGTGAAACGTTTTTGAATTTCTTTTATTTAAATGAATTGATTTGCAACATGTGAAAAACCACTTTCCAATTCGCACAAGGTAATATGAATATGCAAAAAGGTATCGGGTGAAACTTTTTACTCACTTAATTTTTAAATTAAAATTCTAGTCTATGACATCGACATTTTTAAGTCGTTTCGATAGACTCCAATTCAAAGTGCGATGCTAGTTTTACTCCCACCACCTATAAGAACTAATTATGCCTGTAATCCACGAAGGCTCTGGAATCTGGCAAAGGCGTACCTAATGATGCACCCACATTTCACCAGTCACATTTAATGTAATAGGAAGTGCGCCTTTGGCATCAATTGGGCGCAAATTCAGACTCCGTGGCTGCTATTGAAAAAATCTCGATGAAAAAACCCAATAACAATTCGCCCGACCTGGAAATCGAATCCAGGACCAGAAGTTGTGCTTGCAACCGCTCAAAAATAACGAGAGAGTCCAGTTAACAATATTAAGACATTCATTACACACTAGCTTATGCCCACTTATGGAGTTCGATAACTGTCTCACGGGATTAAAAAAGTATCCTATGTGTTAATCTTTAAGGGTCATAGACTATCTGTGGGTTAAATTTCGTTCAAATCCGTTTACTTACTTGGTGATTTTTGCGTGAAACAGTAACAAACATACTTAAAGGGTGTAAAACACCTCTGAACAAAGCCGAAAGGCACTTGTTCTCCCCGTCACAGCGATATTTTTTTCTTCTACACCATACCTACTCGTAGTTACGGAGATATTGGGGGTCAAAGTTCCAAATTTTTGACAAGTTTTTTATTAATTACAAGTTTTTTTTAAGGTTTCCTTAAATTTTACTTTTTGATTTTTTTACTTTATACACCTATACAACCCCCGTTACTATTCAATCCATCCATCAGCACAATGTTTTAAGTGCGTTACGTAGAGTTTTACCACAAAACATGATTTTTCACCCCTAAAAAAAGTCGTTTCCCAGCAATACTTTTTGCATGAAGTTACTTAGTTTGATGTGCAGAATGCTTGGTTGACGGCTTCGTTATGAGGTGGTTTACACCCTGTATACACATGCACACATGTAAACAAACTTTCGCCATAATTAGTGTGATTTAAATAATCCTATACTCACTCAGTGCCTAGTGGAGCGCCGGAAAGAGGCCAGTTTTCGTTCTCATAATGTTCGGAGGACGGTGGAGGACCCGCGCTGTGAGGTCTGACCACGACTGTTGAAGGGTGTGATGAGTGTCCCGCGTATGCTGCGTGATGGCCGTGAGGATTCTATTATACACAAACAGAAATAAGTCACTGAAAAAGGATTGCAGGAATCGATAATAGAGCAACGAAAAAGCTAGAGTTTTGTAGGCTTTTGTTATAGGCTTTTTGTGCTAATTGTAATTGCACACTTAGGCATTGAACTGGCCTAAACAAGGACAGATAATTATATTCATTTTCGATTTATTCGTAGGAAGTTGTGACACAAAGTTGTTATTCTATGGTTCATGATCGATCAGATATGAAAGAAAGAAAGAAAGAAAGAAAGAAAAAATGTTTATTTGACGTCAGTACATTAAGCACACACACAATATTATTTAAAAAAAAGTTACAAAAAGGACAAAAATACATAGAATGTGCTGTGTGCCTCACGGCTGCGCCAAAAAGGTCCATTTCAGCATTCATGCCAGACAGTTGATGCTGTCTGACGCTGGTCTTCCAATGAACCTTGAGGGGTTAGTGACACAGAAAACAGTTTCAAACATAATATATAAATAAATGGTAATACAATAAATAGATAAAGGGTAAATTAATGAAATGAGTTCGTACTTATGAAGAAAATGTAGGTGATAGGTATTTCATTGTGTTAGAAAGTAATACTGGTAACAATAAATAAATACACAGATAAGCCGAGATAGAAGAAAAAAGAAAAGAAAATATACGGTATATACACGATATTCGACGCTCAGTGTGTGCCAGGTTCAGTAAGAGAGAGATGATTATGGTTGCAATAGTTCGCGTGTATGCATAAGAAGGTACGTATAGGCACAGTCGTAAGCAAGTGCCGCAAATTACCTACTAAGCGTTTATATGATTGAAACATTCATTGTAACCATATCCAGTTTCTGCTGTGCTGCTATCAAATACTGCCGCAGTCGTGTTCTGAACGTGTGAATAGTGCCCAGTACCCGTAATGGTGGAGGAATATTATTCCACACTTTAGATGCGGCATATCGGAAAGTACCTCTGAAAGCTGCTGTCCTATGAGATTGTGTTGATAATTGTTGGGCACAAAGCCTAGGCGCGCACTCTCGTTTACTAGCCATCCAACTTAATTTGTCGTATAAATACTTCGGCTTCGTAGTCCTAATAACCCCAAAAAGAAGACACGCAAGGTGTAATTTTCGCCTCGACTTCATTTTAAGTATACAATGTTTGTTCAGATAAGGGGTGACATGACTTCTAGGGGGAACCGAGTAACAGAATCGAGCACACGCGTTTTGGACTCTTTGTATAAGTCTATCCGTACGAGCCAGCAAACGTGGGCCGTAAACCGTATCAGCGTAATTTAGTTTGGAGAGTACAAGGGTTTCGACCAGCTGTTCGCGAAGCTTTTCCGACAGGTAAGGCCTCATTTTTTACAGCAGTTTCAGGCGGTAAAAACAGTTTTTCACGGAGTTAGCGACGTGTTTCTCAAACCTAAGGCTATTGTCCATACACAAACCTAGGTTTTATGCCCTGACATATATGCCCTGACATATATCAGGATATCTGCCGTTAGAAGCAGCAAAGAATATTTACGTAAACACTAAAATATGTAACGCTTAAATATATCATTTAGTAAACTCATCCCGCGGGTCTAAAATGAGTGAGATCAGTTGACTAAAACCCTTACAAATACATAAATTCTAGCTAATTTCTCCCATCGATGCACTATATTAGCTGATCACGGTTTTGTTAGCACTGTCGTGCAGCATAGTATTATATCTTGGGTTACTGAGCACATTACTTTGTACCCGTAAGCACATTTTTTTACAGTTATTGACAAAGAATAGGCTGTTGACTACATAATTATTTCTTAAAAATATTATTAACATAATATTTTTAGGTGTTCTATAGATACTTCGCGGTAACATATTCTACTTGCATGTACTTTTCTTTCCTCGTCTTCCTAATTCTTATTTCCTCATTTTATTTTAAAGCAACAGAAGAGAAAGTGCAAAATTTTAACGTCTTTCTAAAAATAGCTGCTGCTCGAATTCAAATTCGTTTCTAATCGCAGTGCTTTGACACCGCTACACTGTTGCGTGTCAACTGTACGGTAATATATCCGTATCTGTAAACAAGTCAAAGTGATTCCTTAAGTAAAAGTAATCCTTTAAGATATTGGATTTTCATTCCTTATTTTGTAATTGCTTGAAGTTAGAACTGTCAAAAGCTAGAATTTTTAGCTTTGATTTTTTTTACGGTTCTTGCTTCGTTTAAATTCTTGCCTTTTCATAAAATGTTTGCATAAGTAATTACAAGCTCAAGTAATAACTATGACTTGATTATGGATAATAGTATGAGAATATAAACTAGATTAAAAAACAAAATGAAGAAAGACTGTTATTATTTTCAATTTCATGACACGAGACTAGTTATAAGTCTAATGGGAAAAAGCGGTCAGCATTTAAGACAGCTATTTGCTTCAAAATCTGAGAAAAGTGAAAATTGCTAATAACATAAGACAGATCTTTTAACTTGGGAAATTCTTTGTTGCCAGAAGGCGCTGAAAAATAAAATCACCTGTAACCCTTCAGTAACAACGTCAGTTTTAGCAAGCCTCTGCAATATTTTAAAGGGTGTAAAAAACCTCCTAACGAAGCCGAAGGCACTTGTTTTACCCGTTATTTCGATCATTTTTTGTTCTACACCATACCTGCCCGGCTAGCATGCCGCAGCCGGGCTGGGAACCTTTTAGTTCCGGACATATTGGGGGAGAAAGTTTCAACTTTTTGTTAAGAGGCCTGCGAAGCATGCGTCGTTCATACAAACGTAATACCAAAATAATTTGTAAATCAAACATATTCTTAAAGTAGCGTGTATTTATTTTGATTGGATTACAGAATATATAGGTTCCCAAACGGGTACGTATCATAATCCCGAAAGTTCATAATACCTATGATTGAAATACCGACGTCCAAAACATCGAAATTCAAAATACCGAAAGTTTTAAATACCGATAGTCGTTATATCGAGACACAAAATACCGATGTTCAAATGCCCGAAAGGACGAAATCCCTAATGGACGAAATACCGAATGGACGAAATCCCGAATGGACGAAATATCGATGGATGAAATACCGATGGATGAAATCCCGAATCGACGAAATCCCGAATGAACGAAATACCGATGGATGAAATCCCGAATGGACGAAATCCCGAATGGACGAAAACTTTTATTTAATAGCCGTATTATATGCCCCTAAAAAGCGTAGTCGACGGACCTACGACGGCCCCTATTTCCGAGTGCAGGGTTTAAAGGGAACCTAACTAACCTAACGGGGGGGTGCCCCAAGTTCCGATTATGGGGGCAGAGATACTTCCGTATGTTCAGTTGACAATAATTCGAGAGTTTACAATATCGCTAGAGAGTAACACGTTGTATTGTAATATAACGTGTTTGACAATTTTACGGTGACATATATAAGCACAAATTTTGTGACAGAAATGAATCGCTGCAGAACCGACTCCACGTAGTCTCTTCTGCCCTACCCCTAGAGTGTAATTTAAGCCCGCGTAGGCGCGGAGGGGCGAGGCGGGCCGCGAGCTGAGGAGTAGGTGGCTTTAACACTCGCCGCCGCGGCTGAGGCTGGCCGGCTTCAGCCGGCCAGCAAGCCGAAGCTGCGGTGGTGAGTGGTAAAACCCTCTGCGACGATAAGCTCGCGTGTGACCGCCGGAGCCCCGCAGCGCCGGAGCCGTGACAGAAACCATGCCTGCTGCATGCTTGCTGCATGCTTGCTGCATGCTTGCTGTATGCTTCCTGCATGCTTGCTGCATGCCTGCTGCGTGCTTGCTGCATGCTTGCTGCATGCTTGCTGCATGCTTGCTGCATGCTTGCTGCATGATTGCTGCATGCTTGCTGCATGCTTGCTGCATGCTTGCTGCATGCCTGCTGCATGCGTGCTGCTTGCTAGGCAACTTTTAAGTGTTTTTACGGGTTCTCTATCGTATTACCTAACTTTTTTATCCATAATCTAAAATGACATAATTTTTTTTGTCATAATAAAGTGTTACAGCCACCTGCTCCTCACCTCGCGGCCCGCCTCGCCCCTCCGCGCCTACACGATTTTAAATAACACTCTTGGGGTAGGGCAGACAAGACTGCGTGGGGTCGGATTTACAGCAATTCGTTTCTGTCTTTAAAACCTAACTTTTAGGGATTTTTTAGCGACTGTTAGTCCCTAAAAAAATCCCTAAAAGTTAGGTTTATAAATGACCATTCGGAATCATACACATTATGTGATACAATACTTAGGACATACGACTTTATGTCATGTAAAATTAGGAGATTAAATTATAATAGTATTCGATATTATGACAAAATAGTATTAGAAGTAAAGTTAGTTATGTAAAACATAATTTCGGTGTTTTGAACATTATGGTTACTGAAGTTTATAAACTTCAGTATAGCAAACGTGTTATGGATAATGATTTTCGGACAACAAATTTTAGGACAATCAAGGGAGTACCGTTTTTACGTTAGGTTTACAAAAAAACGTTTTTCTAGGAAACGGTGACAATTTCGGGATTTTGAACTACGCGTTTTTTAAATTCGGGATTTTGAACTTCGTGATTTTAAATTTCGGGCAAATGAACTTTCGGGATTTCGAACTTCGGGATTTTAAACTGCCGGGCAAATGAACTTTCGGGTATTTGAACTACGGGATTTTAAACTTCGGGATTTTAAACTTAGGGTTTATAAACTTCGGGATTTTAAACTTTCGGGCAAATGTACTTTCGGGATTTTAAACTTTCGGTCAAACAACCATTCGACGTTTAAATTTTCGGGATTTCATCCATCGGTATTTTAAAATTCGGTCTTTTAAAATTCGGGATTATGATACGTACCCTCCCAAACACATATTTTGAATGTACACTGATTTAAACAAGAGTTATGAGAAAAATAAATTTTCTATACAAATTTTAAATTCCTCATGTCACGTCTTTATATCATTGTCCTTTCAAAATATTTATTTGGGAACATAGATATTATGTAACCCAATCGAAATAAATACACACTAAATCAGTGTCCATTCAAAATGTATATTTGGGAACCTAGATATTCTGTGCTCCAAACGAAATAAATAGACACTACTTTAAGAATATGTTTTATTTACAAATTATTTTGGATTGTATGAACGATGCATGCTCCGCAGGCGTCTTAATGTGAGATTTTTACTTTAAACACCTCCATGACCCCCACACTATTCTATTCATCCATTAATTAGCACAATGTTTTGAGTGAGTTGCATTTAGTTCTGCCACAAAACATTATTTTTCACCCCAAATAAAGTCGGTTCCGAGCAAAAATTTTTTGCGTAAAGTAAATTAGTTTGATGTATAGAATACTTGGTTGACGGCTTAGTGATGAGATTGCTTACACCCTGTATGTGTAGATAGATGGAATAGATTTTACTGCACTCCAAAATGTGTGCAGCAATGCAGTCGCATCGTCGTGAACACGAAAGACAGTGTGCACGCAATTTATGATTGTCACGATAAAAAACTATGATGTTGCAC
Organism: Xestia ashworthii; assembly: GCA_950022955.1. Lineage (NCBI taxonomy): Eukaryota > Metazoa > Arthropoda > Insecta > Lepidoptera > Noctuidae > Xestia > Xestia ashworthii. The sequence continues at coordinate 9,162,295 of OX465570.1, read as the reverse complement.
GAACTTACGTAAAAACCCGGTACAAATAATTGGTGTTTAGAATTTATTAGGCAGATAGTAATCACTGTGTTCTTTTATTGCTAAAAATCTGATAACATCTCCCTAGCTTTTTCTCAACTATGTGTTTCGGGGTGGCTTCCAAACTACCTGCATGCAGCTGAACACCAGTATTTTACATGAATCGACTGCCTATCTGAACTCCACGACCCAATTAATACTGTGTTAAACGATAGCATAGTAAGATTAGCTGTCTGATTTTCGGGCCACAGACTGCCTGTAACGACTGCCAAAGATTTACAAATGAAAGTCGGGACCAACTGCTTAACGTGCTTTTTGAGGGGTGGAGAAAACTCGGTCTGTAATAGGTGGTCACCTATCCACGGCCCAACCTAGGCAACTAAACTAGAAGATCAGCACGAGTCGCTGTTAATATTTAGCTAATGAACTCCAAATCTGATATAAAGAAGGTTGAAATTAGTTAGTAGTATATATAGGTAGTATTTTGTTTTTGTTCCTAGTTTTTGAATAAACTAGGAACAAAAACAAAATCGATTCTGACAGAAAAAGCGTGAACATGGTTTTGTGGAGCTTGGACGAAACGGGTTTATCAAAAATCAACTATAAGAGAACAAAATCATTGTAAGGATTGATCCGTAGCAAAAAACAAACAAAAAAAAGGAGTTCAAACATAGATTACATAAACGGTGATTAATGTGTGTGTACGTAATGTTGCTAAAAGCAATACAAACAAAAACTAACCTTATGATGATGAGTAATCAAATGATGATGATGATGATACTTCGTCGTGTGATAGCTTTGGTGATACCAAGAGCACAGCTTGAAGATATGACTCAAGGCAGGGAACACGAACAGAAGGAATTTGAGGAACATCTTCTTGGCAGTAGTCACACCCATGATTAGAGGTAGCACGAAGACTAATTTGAGGGCTATGAGTTTGATGACTAAGACGATAGCTATGGCTGCTGTTATTAGTTTTTTCTTGATGTATTTTTCTGTAACAAACATAATGCTAATAGAGAGAAACATACAGACAAAGCGTTCTTTAAAAAATACTGTTATTGTTTGAGAAAGTATAGCAAAGTTAAGTAAGTAATTAGAAAAAGTAGCATTACAAAATTATTACGATATATTCGGTTATTCACAGACTAAGAAGTACGGCTTGAATCTTGTGGCTCAAATTATCAAAAGTCCCTGATCTTTCATTGTAATTCACATAAAGGGAAGGCTTTGAGCCATAAGCTACTGATGTTATGTTTCCAACTAAATAAGCATACTCTAAAGATGATTTATTCTGCAGATATATCAGAGTGGTAGATATATCACCTAGACTTGTGGCAATCGATATTATTACGAAAATATTATACATTTCTACATCAACTATAATCAAAATAAAATAAGATTTTCCGTAGTTTGTTGTCAATCATTTGATATTTTGTGTTTTAAATTATCTCTATTGTTGTTATATTGATACTTTTGTACTACATTGTTTACTTTCTCATCTCCCATTCAACAAGAATAGTAATAAATGCATTATTAACTTACTTATCTTCTTAAAAAACAACCTCCCCTCGCCATTACCCTCCTGTGGCTCCAGGTCTATGTGCACCAAGGCTCCAGTCTTCGTCAGAGCCCTGGGGGACACCCTCAAGGTCGCTCCTTGGAAGAACGTCTCAGGTAATGTGAGCTTCATGTCGTGGGTCACCAGAAACTTGACGCTCTTGTCGTACAGAGCGTCTGTTATTTCTTCTAGTGGAGATTCTGGAACAAAATTATTGGTTAAAGTGACATTACTGTAGCTACTTTTATTGGGAAATATGAGCATAACATCCAATTCAATGAAATGTTTATGATCAAGTTTTTATAAAATTTTAACCTGTCCTGAGACTCAACGCAGTACATCGGACCCCAAATCGTTTTATTTTAAAGTGTTTAACTATAAAACATCCATACGCAGAGTTACACATCACACAACCCACCACCGCTTGCGGCTGTAATTTTTCTGTATCTTTTTTTGTGTTCCTTATTATGGGTAAAAAAAATTACTTTATTTTTTTCAGATTAAAAAAAAATAGGTGTTTAAAATAGTTAAGTAAATAAAAGTGACTTAATCATTTTTTGTTTTGATGTTTATGCTATTTAGTAAAAAAAAAATCCTAACGTAGATGTTTCGGTAAAGACAAAAGAAATGCCGGAAATGCTGCACTAAATGTATCAGTTTTGAGAACTCATTCAAGAATTCATACCGAAGCTAAGTTAAGTTCATTGCCGTGAGACAATAACTTTAAACGATTGTTTTTCTAAATTAAACTGTTCACACATCACAATTATACCTAGTGAGGGAAGAAAAAAACTACTTATTCACGCTGTGATAGAGTATACCTACGTCACTTACAATGCGTAGAAAACCAAGTTTCATAACAAAATGTCTTCCCACCCATTTCTCATTTCTCGATACTTTTCCACGACTTAACAATTGTATTCGCTCAACATTATGATACAATATCAATTTCCCCTAGAGTTTTAATTTCTTTTACATTGTGAGCATCGATACTTTCTTCCGGTATGGTACACGCCTAGATTTGTAGTCGATTAAGGACTAGTTACGTTAATGCGTGTCTGAATTAGATTATTGATTATGCCTGAGGGAGTACCAGATCAGAACAAGGTTGGAAAAGTTTTGTACGAAGTGTGGCTTGCCTTACTTCCGCCAACAAAGTTACGGCTACAAATAAAACGTTTATTAATCAATAGTTGACATCAATGAACAGGGTTTAAAAACACTTCCCGAAGCCGTCAACCAAGCATTCAGTACATCATACTAAATAACTTTACGCAAAAATTATTACTTGGAAACGACTTCATTTTTTGGGGTGAAAAATCATGTTTTCGGTAAAACTCAATGTTCCACATTCAAAACATTGTGCTGATGAATGGATTGAATAGTACGTGGGTCGTGGAGGTGTCTACAGTAAAAATATGACATTAAAAACATTTGTATTAAAAAAAAAAAACAGTTTAGGAAATGTTGGAGCTTTGACCCCCAATATCTCCGTAACTAGAAGGTTCCCAAGTATCGTCTAGAAAATGATCGCAAAAACGTTAAGTTTCGTTAGGAGTTTTTTTTACACCCTTTATGATGCCCCATGTAATACACAGGGCTGTTTTTTACGAAAAATCGTAATGCCCCCTAAGCCGAAAGATATTTAAGTCAAGGTTGAAGTGGTGTCAAGATCATAAGACTCAAATGAAAATGGATATTCTAGCTTCACAGCATTCGAAGAACAATTTTCGATCATTTTGGAAGCATACAAATAGACTGAAGGGCAAGCCTGGCCTCCCTGTTTGCGTTGATGGCGTGAGTGATGCTAAGCAAATAGCTGACCTTTTTGTATACCATTTTAGTGTGCAATCACCATTAGGCCCATCTAGGTCGACGCTCAATGTTGAGCCACGGAGAGACCTAGAAGTTAAAATAACAGCTAATTAAATGCTCTTGAACAGAATTAACGCGATGCGTCGAGGAAAATCTCCTGGTCATGACGGTCTCAGCATTGAGCATCTCCGATTTGCTGGTCAGCATTTGCCAAGAGTGTTGGCAATGCTTTTTACTTTTTGTCTGGGTCATGCTTATATGCCGAGTGACATGATTAAAACAACAGTGGTGCCTATCGTCAAAAATAAGACTGGTGACATGGGCGATAGGAATAATTACAGGCCAATATCTCTTGCCACAATCATTTCGAAAGTGTTTGACAGTGTGCTTAACGCTCAACTTAGCGGTCATATTATACGTGTTCACGATAACCAATTTGGTTTCTGTTCTGGATTGTACACTGACAGCGCTATATTGAGCGTGAAGCATACTGTGAAGTACTACACGGATCGCCACACTCCAGTTTACGCACGTTTCCTTGACTTGAGCAAGGCTTTTGACTTGGTTTCCTACGATATTTTATGGAGGAAGATGGAAGACCTTTTGCCCCCAGAGGTGACGAATACTCTAAAATACTGGTATGGAAACCAAGTCAATAGTGTCAAATGGGCTGGTGCCCTGTCTAGGCCGTATGGGTTGGAGTGCGGGGTGAGGCAGGGGGGTTTGTGCTCCCCTACGCTTTTCAACCTATACGTGAATGATCTGATTGGTGCGCTTAGCAGCATGCGTGTCGGGTGTAATATTGATGGCGTATGTTGTAATAACATTAGTTACGCCGACGACATGGTGCTGCTGAGCGCGTCAATCTGCGGAATAAGGACACTTGTTGCCACTTGCGAGCAATTTGCCAGATTGCATGATCTGGCATACAATGTTAAGAAGAGTGTTTTCATGGTCTTTGGGGCCAGGGGTAAATACCCAGAAGCAGTACCATCAGTGAAGTTGAGCGGTATACCTCTTGTGAGGGTAGAACAATATAAGTATCTGGGTCACCTACTGACCGCTGGCCTCAACGACTATGAGGATATTGATAGGGAGCGGAGGGCGCTGTATGTGAGAGCTAACATGATTGCCTGCAAGTTCAGGCGTGCCTCTAAGGAGGTCAAGCGTACTATATTTAGTGCTTACTGCACGACATTCTACACTCGCAGTCTGTGGGATCATTATACTCAAAAATCATACAGCGCCCTTCGCGTTCAATATAATAACGCATTCAGGGTGCTGATGGGGTTGCCCCGGTACTGCAGCGCATCACGGATGTTTGCTGAAACTCGCGTAGATTGCTTCTACACAGTGATGCGGAAGGGGTGCGCATCCCTGGTCCGAGGGGTGCGGGGCAGCGCCAACAGCATCCTGTCTATGATAGCGAGCAGGCTTGATTGTGCGTTTGTGAACCACTGCTGCAAGATTTCAGCTGCACCTGTCGCCTTGTTTCAGTGATGTCACAATCTGTTTTTCTTTTTTGTTTGTTTGTGAGTGTATTGTTACTAACACTATGAGTCTTGTTGCTCGAAATAAATGATTTATTATTAGTGGGTTCAATTTATGGTATTAACTAAATCTTCGAGGCGTATTTGTTAAAGAAGATAAATTGTTCTGAGCTAAAAGTTATGAGCTACGCGATTACTGACACAAGCGTGCACTGACAGTACAGGTGTACTCTTCAATTTTTTTATCAAAAGATCGTCTCAGACCACTTCGATCTCTCGTCCCATGATTTATCAATGAAAACACCTATACGTTAAAAGAGACTATGTCCTCGAAGTTTGTTTCGGTGTTCTTTCTCTAGATAGTCACATATGAAAATATATCGACACATACTAACACTTCAATTACATTTAAAAAGTAATTAGTTTTAAATTTAATTGAAGTGTTAGTAATTATGAATTGTATTTGTATTTGTAGTGACCCACCAAGAAGTTTAGAGTGTAGATGGCATAAAAAAATAAATATTTTTGGCCCAAAGTTCAGCTACTCAAACTCCGATCACTGATGCAGTAAATGTAAACGATATTTACTACCAAAATTAATATCATTTAAAAGATTACGAAAAAATCTAAATAAAACATGAAAATTGATTAAACGAACAAATAATATGAATAGTCCCTAAGTGTATCCCCACGGCAGTTTTCCATTACAAAACACTATCACTCGCGGTGTGTGTGTAATTGTGTGGTTACGCATAATAAATTGGGCACGATAGAGTGTAATCCGACTTTAATAGCCCGTCATTTGTTTGTCGCATGTTTTTTGGGTTTTTATTAGTTCGTTTCGGTTTGGTTTTTGATGTCATGTTTACCTGTGTAGATTCTGGCAAGCCTTCTGTATGTAATACGACAATGTATATATATACAGGGTGTAAAACACCTGATCACGAAGCCGTTAACCAAGCATTCTGTACATCAAACTAAGTAACTTTACGCAAAAAATATTGCTGGGAAACGACTTTTTTTTCTGGGGTGAAAAATCATGTTTTATGGAAGAACTCAATGTAACGCACTAAAACTTTGTTCTGATGGATGGACTGAATAGTACGGGAGTCGTGGAGGTGTGTAAAAATCTTACAATAAAAGCTACTATTAAAAAAAAACTTGTCAAAAAGTTAGACCTTTGACTCTCAATATCTCCGTAACTAGAAGGTTCCCAGGTATAGTGTAGAATAAATCTCTATCTCTCTATCTTTCTCTAATGTTCCATTCATCAGTAAACAAATCCAAATCGTAGATATTGATTTCGAGATTTTGTTTGTGAATGTATCTTAATTCTTAGTGCACGACAGCACGACGTACATTAATATAGGCATCATAATAATGTTCGAGGGACAACACAACAGAGACATAAGTCTCTTTATTGAGGGAATGGGCTATATAATCCAAGATTCAATGAGATACCTTTTTGTAGTTTTCTGTCACAAAACAAAAAGTAAAGTGACTGTCCACGATCTTCACTGGTCGACTGGTCGTGTTAGATATTTTTGTAATAATTTATACTTCTATCCTAATATTATAAAGAGGAAAGATTTGATTTTTTGTTTGTGTGTTTGTTACGTTTTAACTCCAGAACTCCTCCGCCGATTTTTTTTTTCACTTTTAGAAAGTTACATCTTTACCGAGTAGCATAAACTGTAAATTATATTGATAACATGCAAATTAGCCCAGTTATAACAATATTTGCTCGAGCTTCGAGTGCTATTTTCTAATAAAGTGATTTCGTTGAAAATTGTATTCATCTTTATTACAATAAATAAACTTGATCCTCAATCTCACACAATATGGCTTAAATCACCGTCTCACTAGCAGCACAGGTTGCTTTATCATAAGAATGATATTGACAACGTACAGACGTTTTAATATCAGTCCCATGATAAATCGTATTCTTGCAACAAAATACACACAATGGTACCTTTTCTCTGTGACCACAGCAACTATTTAGTTGACAAGTGGTTGTCATTTGCTATGAGTAGTGGTGAACCCTTTGTGGTAGACCGCAGAACAAGTGCTACGCTCCATGGGCCACTGACCTAGTGGGAATGGGATCCTGAAGGTATAATAACCAAAGTTGTGGGAAAAAGCGATGTTGGCTGAAGACTAAGACTTGATAGCGAAAAATTTGCAAATCTTTGTCTAATCCCTGAAATATTAGGCAAAACTGTACCTACTACACTACTTCCTAATTTTGTCTGTCATGTTAAAGAACCACTTAATAAAGAGCGAGCCTATTGCCATCAAACAGTTTGCCCGACCTAGGAATTGAACCGAGAACTTCATGCTTAGCGCTAACCAATAGACCAACGCGGACCAATGATGATTAATGATGTATAAGTTTTTTTCAGAGGAAAGCTCCCATCAACAGTTGTATTGTATTGTATCCTACTATAGTATCAATAGTTTAATAATTGTTTTTCTTACAAGAAGACGATTTGAGATATTTTTAGCAAAATATAAAAGATATCGGTTTTCCTTCATTGTTAACTCAGCTCCTAGAAATTGTAGCACCTAAAAAGACTATTAGAACATAGCTAACTTTTTCTACAAACGCGACTCATGCCACCACCGTAACAACGTTACAACATCACTTATGCAATCAAATGTAACCCTTATTTCACACGCATCAAGAATTACAACAACCGCAAAAACCTTGCCGGCAGACATGAAGAAACGATTCAAGACAACTCCATACGATTTCGAACCTTATTTCTTTGGAATATGGATCGTATTGTTGACTGTATTTATTAGTCTATTTTGCTTTCACTGAGGAATGCAAAATGCTTTCGAAACCACGTTTGCGATAAATTAATTCACAGATGGTCAATGCTAAAAAAATGAAAGTGGTCAGAAGGAAAAATGTGGGAATTTATTAAGAGTTATTGGAACTTAAATATTTTGTCAATATTATGATGCAATGGGTATTGTGATGACGCATCACATTTTACGGACATTGGCTAAGTTTCTCAAGATTAACTGCCGGGACCGAGGCGACGCCCAACAAGGACACTAACCTCATTGGTGATATTCTTCAGAAAGATAGCAAAAGGCTTAAGGGGAATGATCGGATGTGTACACCAGGGTTATTAAGAAAACACTAACAACCTCTTACAGGTCTTTTCATCACATTTAATAACTTTTGTTCTGTGACTTTTGGTTTATAACAAAAAGGAGATTTTGGTTTAAAATAAATTTTCTGGAAAACCATCTTTCACACAGTCCATTAATAGTAATTGTTTCTTTGGTCCTTATAGCCATCTACACACATACTCAAAATTTTTGTCATTACTTTGGTCTCTACAGCATTGTCTAGATATAAAGAGTTAAGTTAGTTTTAGTTTTATGTTTATAGTTTTATGATATATTCTCAATATTCCTGTGAATCGCATTGCCTTGGCCTTGTGTCCACGTACCGCCACTTTCGTTGGCATCCAGCCACATTGCCACACTCGATGGCACATTCATGGCACTTGTTCTGAGATGGTAGTATGGCACACTTAACTCGCATTGTTGTCAGATTTGCACTGCTATGGGTAATTGTATGTTTTTTTGTTGATGTTTGTTAAGTAAATAGTTGTATGTTCACTATAATTTGCTAGTGTGTAATGTTGTTCAAGATTCGTATTCTGGACTGCAATGTTGAATTCCAAAATGTTGAGTCTTGTGGATGCGAGAGGTGCAGTACTTGGGGGAGGCTTTTGTCTAGCAGTGGACGTCTTTTGACAAATACTATCATGAGCACACGGTCCAGAATTTTAAAGGTTATATTTAAACATCCAAGAATTCATATTATGTCATTACGCAGACCTACAATGCCTATTTAGAGGGTTTCATAACGTTAAGTATCTTTTTGACTACAAAGTAAATTAAATGTAAATTGTCAATTTCATCATAATGTGTTTTATTCATAATTCATCTTTTAAACATTACATGCCACACGTCTGTATTTCCTCGGAGGGTTAAGCAGAAGTGTATCAAACAAACGAAAAAAAAAGGTAATGGAAATGGATGGTAATGATAATACGGTGGTGGTATGGTATTATTGTATTACTATAAAAGTAAAAAATATTTAAAAAAACACAAAAAGTGAAAAATAACTTTAGCTACAGAAGTCGGTGACTGTTTGATTGATTTAGTTTTTTGTCACCATTTTCTGTAGCTAAAGTTATTTGTCACTTTTTGTGTGTTTTGAAGTCGGTTTTAAATTTTGCAAAAAAGCGCCTTCACAGCCTTCACCGGCGTGATGTTACGTTACGAATTGGTGTGAACGATAGATAGACATGAGATTTCAGCAATCCCAGTCCATTTGCTTTAATTTATTGAGGAGTTCCGTTGCCTTTCTCTGAAGTTCTTCATCAAATCTTCGCCAAATTGAAATGGGACCACTCCGAAAAAGTGGTCTACCAAAAACTGCCCAAATCACTTCAAGTGTGCCTATAATATTTCAAGAGTTCTCTCTTTTTTCCAGGATCCCATCATCAGATCCTAACTCGATGATCATGGGACCATCTGGAGAGTATACCCTTTCAGACAAAAAAAAAAACATCCAAATCGGCCCAGCTATCTTCGAAAACATATATAAAAAAAGGTTCCAATGAATTGAGAACCTCCTCCTTTTTGAAGTCGTTTAAAAATATGGTATACCATATTTAGATTTTTCGAGGTGGTGACCACTAACCACTTACGTGTAAAAGTGTTTGCAAAATAAACATCATTTATCATTATTTAAAGCTTGCCAATTTTCCATTGAAGTAGCAGAATAATTGGCATAAAATTAGAAGCTCTCGTCAGAAGCTTTGTCTGTGAATTCGAATGCCTACTGCAGAAGGCATCGTATATTGAATAATTCTATACCGGTCTTCTTTTCAAAAAGCTACCTTTTAGGCTAGCTCTCTAAACTACATCAAAATTTGCATAATAGATCATATTCCATAGTGAATGGTCTGACTATTTGATTCACGTCGCCGTCGCCGCGTCGTCAAGATCAAGGCTTTATGTAACCGTGTCAATGACACCGCTCGCGATGTTTGAGACGGAAACAGAAAGTTCACGGTTCTGGCAACTGAGGTGATTGGACATTTTATTTAGATGAATAATCAAATTCTAGTGTTGTTTGTACAGTCTAAAGATTGGCTGAATTAAATCAATATTTGTATTTTAGAGAAACAATGAAAATGGCGCCGGTGACATTGCGATTTTGTGATAAACGGTTGTAAAGGTATGGTATGGCATGGAATGAGGAAAATACTACACATAAGAAAAGAGGTAGAACAAAAACAATATGGTTTGAATGGTCTTTTTTATGTTTTGACTAGAAAAGAGACTAAAAACTCTAACAAACCTCTTACGTCCGGGGCTAAAACAGAGGTATGGAAGGAATACATGCAAAATTAATTGGCATTAATGGATTTATGATTTCAGTTAACCTTTCCGCCAGATTTGAATTGTTGTCAGTGGCGTCTGTGTTTTGGTGCTATGTATAACCACATTTTCATTGTTTTTTTTTTGCTTGCTTTTGATGCTATCATTGCCCCAATTAGCATAAGCGAAGCACGAGCTCTTCTCTAGAAATTTCTCCAGTCTCGTTAATGCATCACACTACTCAGACACGAAAAAATCTGTGGTGAATACAAATATTTTGTTCCGAGCGGGAATCAAACTCACCACACGTAGCAAAAGTGACGTGCCACCGTCATTTATAGTACGTGACAGTTTATATTATCTACATATATTTCGTGAAAAATACTGAAGAAAAGACAGCAAAGAGGAATGGAAATTTAAACTTAAGTCTCTTTTTACGTAACGATGTACATTAATATTGAGTCAGCCCAAACTTTATCCATCAGCTCCTGTGATGTGCAAACAACAGGACGGGCCGGATACGATTTCAACTTCCAAGGCAGAGTCATCTATGAATCTCTACCGGAACAGATTAAACTTAGTGGATACCGCGAATTCGGCAAATGTTAGGTAGACGCCTTCAGGCTAGCTGGAGCGACGACCTTTGCCGGGTGGCTGGTAGCTGTTGTATCAGAGTCGAGTAGAATAGTGTGCGATTGGCGATCAATTGGTTGCTGCAGCCTAGTGATATTGACTAGAAATTGGTAGGTCTAAACTTAAACTGTCATTTACGGGATATGTTTCGAATAATCCACTGTTCTAAGCTCCCGTTAATCACGTTAGATATCCTGTAAGTGACAGTATGAGTTTAGTTATAAACCGTGAAATCTTAAACAGTGTTAGTGGTAAGTCTGCTAAAAAAGTACTCAATGTTTACAAAAGATTTAAGTCTCAGTGGTGTTCTTGACACACTATGGTACTAATGGTACAGTGGCCTTTTTTATAGCACACTAAAATACACAAACTAAACACCTTTTAACTAATCATAATACATAGATTGTTAGCCAAAAACCGAACCGAGAGTCCAACCAACCAGTTTACACTCCAAACCGTTATTTCTATTACCAGAGTTCAATATACACTGGGCATCTGAAACCGACTAGTAGATGTGACATGAATTGCTCATTGTTCGGATAAGCAAATGTATTTTCTCCAAGAATGTGGATTTCCTCAAGTCTCAATGATGTCTGCAATGTGTCTTTAGGTTATGTAGAGAAATCTTTATTTGTGTTGTGTGTTCATTTTAAAGAGTGTTGGAAGAGTTTTGTGGTGTATTAAGTCTGTTGCAGGCCTATTCTTTTGTAGTTGAAACTAGCTTTAAGCGGAGGTACTGGAGACTTTATTAGTTTATTGGCAACTATTGAGGGCCAAGTAAAATAAAAGAATGTATAATACTTGTAGGTACTTAGCTGCATCCAGTTAGACTGGAAGCCGACCCCAACATAGTTAGGAAAAGGTTTCGCAGATGATGATGATAAGGGCCAAGACTTGTCCATTCTTTCAGCAATATTGGAAAACTCAAAATTACATAGAAAAATGTAAGAGTCGTGTGTCGAAAATTATCCATATGAATTATTTGTAAGTAAAAACTGATTGTGTGATTCGGTCTCTGGTCCAATCATAGAAATGTGTTGTACCTCAAACGAATGTAATGTTCTCAAGACGATCTTATGATCGTCTTCACGTGCTCATCAACATAAGTGACATTATAATAAATTCGAAATGACTCATTTGATGAACGATGAAATCAACGAACCTTAAAAAACAGCTTTAATGCTGAAGTCTACCATAAATAAAGTAACCTAAGCGACGTGTTTTTCTAGACAATCATTATTACTATAACAGATATACAATTATCATAATAAACATATTTTATTGTAACTAATCGGAAATCAGCAAATTAGTAACACTTAAAAATAACTTTGTGGTGGATTTTCTTTTGTTCTTACTAAAATGTAGCTTTTGAGTTGGCGCGACTAAAATATCTGAAATCATCTTTGCTTTGATCGGAGTGAGCTATCATTGTTCTGTGTTCAAGAATAAACTTGTTTCCAGTAGCAGATAGTTTTACTTACCACGCAAGAGTTTCCTTTGAAGGAAATGGGGAGGAAAATGAACAATTTTTTTGTGAATACCTACAATCGTGTTACGAGAAAGAAGGAATTACAATCATAATCATGTCTAATAGTTCACGGCCGTAAAATTGTATGTAACTGACCTTAATAAGGAGGTCGAGGTCGTGTGAAATGAGCTGAAATAGAAATTGCTAGCACACTTCCTGATTCAATTAAAACATGAACAAAAAGGTAGACTTATTTCCATCACTTCTGATAACACTACAGTGACATGTAAATAATGCTGGTAGAGGTGGGTCAAAATAATGAGGAAAAAGTAAAAACAAACAAAAAGTTTCGCTTACCAGGCTCACCATCCTCAATTTCATTTTCTTCATCCAAGTACCTCTCTTTTTCTTCTTCATTGTCACTTCCAGTGAGGTAGATAGTATTTGCTTCCTTAGTATACTTGTTGATATCCACACTATTCTTCTTAAAACACACACCACTAGACACTTCCACATCACCATTGATCCCCAACCTATCATCTAAGTAAGTGTAAACATTCTTCTGTAAACAACTCATAGACGGACTTACCGTGCACTTATTCAAAATATTGTCCCACAACACATTACCAGTCCTAAATGTACCATTTTGATAAACGTCACTAAAATATCTACCGGACACACTCTCGATGATTTTCATTCGTTTCGCCATATCGTCATTGTCACTGCACTGAATTTGTTTAGCACTAACTAATATTATAACTAGAAACTTGGCTATAGCATCGATTCCCATCTTGTTTTTGTTTCTCTCTTCGTAGCGTTCAACCATTATCAGATCATTAGTAGTTTCTATTTATTTTTCACAGATAATTTTATTTTGCACACACGTTTGGTTTCGTGGTGTATTCGCGTGCGTCTACGATCAACTTTTCCATTCTGTTAAAGTTTTGTGAATTGTAATTTTGGAAAGTTAGCTCATAATTATGTCTCTTGTGGACAGGTTAGTATATTATCTGCTGCGTTGATCCGGATATATGTTGATGTATCATCTGTAACAAGGAAATTATATGAGTTGACAGTATGTGACTGACATGTTAACTTGATCAAAAATAAAGAAAACAGAAAAAGTGTATATCATAAAATGTGTACATGGAATTTTGATTCACAACTAGATTTACTATGTTGTATGTTATCTCATCGATTTAAAAACTATGGCAAAATTAATAATTAACGATTTGAAACAATTAAATTGTACTTCAAAAGCGTCTGACTTCCTTAAACTCTCTTTCAAAAGTGTTAGAAGTACATAGCTATGTAGAAAAATATACCGAAGTAGTAACCAAATTTTTTATTCCTCCGTTTTCAAAAATGGCAGCCAACTAGCAAAAACCTAGTAGGTACATGAAATAAAACAAAAAGTCCCAATTGATTGTCCAGACTTGGTTTTGAAAATTGAAAGCTACTTCGATGTTCCGTTCGATTTTGTCTATAATTCTTCTACTGTTAATCGAGATTCCGTTTTTGGGTGCTCATAAGAAGTTATTAGTACTTTAAATTCGCGCCACATTTTCGAAAGCAGGCGGTCCGTAGAAGTACTAAAGTGAAAGTCAGAAGATGACATCATCAGAAATATATGTCTTTTTTTTCATCCCGGTAAATTGACCATGTCTTGTTAACCGAAAGATGTATTGTTTATGACACTAACGATGTTCTGATGGTTATGTGGTTTCTATAAAATTATAGTTATCGATGCATTGGAGCAGCAAGTTATATTAAATGGGGCATGAATGGTGAAGAACGCCATGATGAAACAAGTTAACGCCTCTTATTATAAGAACAAATGAATAGTTAAGTAAGTAAATTCTGCGATGACAGCAAGAAAATAATGAATTGAAGAAATGTATAAAGACAACACATAAAGATAAAGTCAAAACGATTAATGATGATGATAAGTTGACAAGTAAAGTGAAGATCATTCTGTTTTGTAAGAACCCTTAACTTTCGACAACCTTAGAACAGGTATTTATATGCAAGATTCAAACATGACGTAAAACATGAAAGTGTTCCAAAAGGTCACTGGTACATTTATAAAATGATGTCCGGGATATCGTTTTATAACCCTTTTGCTTTAAACGAGAAATACCAGTTCTTACAAGGTATTGAAACAAGTCAGTATGATTGAGACTTCTGCCCAGAAACGTAGTGGACACGAGCTCTGATGTTTAGATGTGGCTTGATATTAATGCGAATTAAATAATTGGTAGCAGTACCAGAGTGGCTGGTAGTAGGTGGATGAGAGTGGTCGAGAATCGAGCTAAGTTGCATGCAATTGAAGAGGTCTATTTGTGCCCAGCAGAAGAATCTCGAAGAATAAATAATCAAACTATTGACGATCACATATAAGAGAATTCAATTCGACGACAAGATAAATTAGCTACATAAATTGTGCTTTGGTAATAGAAGACGCAAGAAGCGGTTGATAAAAATCGAAGATCGCGTTGACTACTAGTCTAGAAAAAAGTGAAGATTAAATAATGAACAGTTGGCCGTTTCTAAAAGCTGTATTTGAATTAATAATATGCAAACGGCTTTAAATAAATCTTTTCAAATGAAAAGTAACTCAACAAGCTTATCAAGTAATTTACACGCACACCATTCTCACAAATTGCATAGCGTTATCGTAATGATTTTATTAATTTCTTGGAACTAAGCAAAAATGTATTACAAATTAAGATTTTTATTTATTTATGTACACACAAAATACTTCATAGGACATTACATTAACGATAGAAGAGCACAAAGGTACTGCTTATTTCATAAGAAATCTCTTCCAGCAGACCTGCGAGAGGAAAGTTGGATTAGAAATGTAGACACAGTGTGTAGAAAAGACAAAACATTAAAATTTAACTTTAATTAATTTAATTTTATTTATTTAATTTTTATTTGTCTCACGCAAGTTTTTAAATTAGACGGACACTAAGCAATCTTATTAAAATAGTTCTGAATAGACTTAATATTAGTTTTAATCATTGATACTACTACTTCAGCAACATAAATTAATAGATCAGAACTGATCAATCAAAATGCAATCAATTTTACTGTAAATTTTACTTCAACTTGTATAAATCATGCAACGGCTAGAAGTATTGAATTTTCATTAATTGTTCCCTAACTGTTGTTAATGACTACCATGTTTATTTATGAGATAAAGTGGGTTAGGTTGCTTGTTAAGTTTAAGTCGGTAAGTCACTTGAGGCGTGAAGCGCAGTATTGAATTGATTGAATCTTTCACAGTTATTAGCCAATTTTGGGCTACACCAAGGGGCATCGTATAGCCCAGTACTAACTGGGATGTGGAAGTCAGATATTCAGTCGCTCTAAGTAAACTACTAGGATTCAGCTGCATCCGGGTAGACTGGATGACCTGGACATAGTTTGGAAAAGGCTAGCCAAATGATGAGTGATGATGATTGTCCATTTTCATTAACTGTGGTACAGCACCAAGATTAAAATTTCAACAATAAAATAATAAATGATGTAAATTTGATATATTTTGGGCATCTTATAAGTATCATTGCATTCTTTTTTCTTTCTTTTAGTCTGGACGTATAGACTTGAATGAAGCAAAAGGCGTTCTGTAGTTTCTGTTTGCCTCAATAGATGGGTAAGTTTATGTATGTGCCAATGAAACATACTTACGTAAGTCTGACCGTGAATTCTTTAAAACTATTTTTAAGTTTTTTATGTTGTTGGATGGACATTTGGACATAGAGAACAACGAACAAAATAAAGGATGAAAGTATTTTTTGAGGAATGATATGAAAAAGAAAGGAGAAAATGATGCCTTGACGTCTACCAGGGGAGAATGGAAGAAAACGTGGGCAGGAAAATGATGATGATCATATTAATGTAACTACTGTTAAAAGATCTTTCGATTTCTTTCTAACCTATGTTCGAAAAATATGCAAATTATTAAGAAAGGAGTTATTAATACTGGGAAAACAAGATACCGATACCTCGTTAACTTTCTCAAATTAGATAATTCAATTATGTACACCATGATTATTCTTATCGGGCAACTTTGAGCCCGGAACTACCAGCTATTTAGTCAGTCCAACACCACTCCTTAAATCTACGCACGTGTGACCTCTTTTGACTACGCTATGACCGTCTTGAATTCTAATTAAAAACAAATGATGTCGAACCAATGGGGGATTCCAACTGTTTATGGTTTTCTGTAGGTGGAGAAAGTAAAATCTTGTTTATGGATCTACATAAATTTTGGTGTGTAGAGGTAGAATATTCTCGTTTTCGTTGTTGATAAGCTTTAATTCCATAGTTGGTAAGGGACGAGGAAATGTGTGTTGAGAAATCTATAGAAAGTGGGATATGATTGTAGTACCAGTAATATTTGGCAAAAAATCCACGATGACGACTTAACATGTGTCATCTACCTACCTTATTGTCTAAGTTAGTTATAAGACAGTTTCTACTTGATGTACAAAGAAACCATTAATGGATTAATTTTATTTCAATTTGGTTTTGTAGCGCATCGTGAAAATTGGTAGAGCTGTGTGCTTTTAATGAAGTATTTAAAAATATTCCAAAAATAAGCCTTACAATGAAAATAAGAAGGAAATAAAATGTTCCAAAAAATAAAGCAAACGCAGAATTACTTTTTATAATAATTAAGTACTGCGAACTTTTTCGTTGAACATTTTTCTTGATTAATATCTGATCATCAGACTATAAAATGAGGACTTAATAAGGTAATTGTGTTTAATCTTGAAAAAAACATTTAGAAAAAAAAAATAAAAAAATAACCCTATTTCATTTTTGAAAAACTTTTCAAAAAGTGAAACTTCATGAATATTGTATAATTTTTCATCCGAATTTAGGTCAAAATGTCTGAATTTTGAAATTTACATAAATTAATGTGGAACAATGTATGAATGTCTTCATATATTTTCACAGTCTAGTGAGTAAGCAAAGACGTCATCACGTCCGCGTCGTTAATAAATTAGGTTTAATTTATTACAAAAAATAAAAAATAAATATTACGGAGTAGATTCTTGTTGTGAGTTTGTGTTTAAGACGCCTGCGGAGCATGCGTATTTCATACAAACGTAATACCAAAACAATTTGTAAATTACACATATTCCTAAGGTAGTGTGTATTTATTTCGATTGAATTACAGAATATCTAGGTTCCTAAATATGTATTTTGATTGGACACTGATTTTAACAAGAGTTATAAGAAAAATAAGTTTTCTATAGAAATTTTAAATTCCTCATATCTCGTCTTTGTATCATTGTCCTCTCAAAAAATATATTTGGGAACATAGATATTCTGTAATCCAATCGGAATAAATACACACTACCTTAAGAATATGTTTGATTTACAAATAATTTTGGTATTACGTTTGTATGAAATACGCATGCTCCGCCGGCCCCTTAAGGAACATGGTGCCCTCACCATGTTCCTTAAACACAATCTACTAATTCCCGTTGAAAAGGGTGGAAAGTGGGAAAAACGCAAATTTAAAGGCGTTTTAAACATTAGCATGCAGTACATACAATACTAGCAATAATTATACCACCCATGAAAATATTTTAGAATTTATTTTGATGTATAACAACACAATTTTATAATATTATTATACAATTTGGAATATTGAAAATAATTAACTGTAGTATGGGATTATTTTGCTGCCAGATAAATTATTCGGTGTGTGGGTCTCATGAAGTTCCATAGGAACACAGCACAGCCGTCTTTTGACGGTTTAGCACAGTGGAACACATTCTATTGGCTACAACGTCGAAAAAAAAGTCAAAAATTATATTGGATTGACATCTCCTTCTACTTTGTTGTGCAAATCTATAGAAAGGCGTTGTATAAGTGTGAAAACATTTGTCTTTTCACTATAGGCACATAATTTATTGTATAAAATATATTCTAGTTAAATCCACAATAAATTAATTTAAGCCATAAATCTGACGTAAATCTTCACTTTTACAATGATTTATACTGGAAGATCCGAATCCAGTTTCCTCATACATGCTTGTAAGAAAATCACGAATAAACATGTTGCACATATGGCCAACAGACACACTTTTTAAAAGAATTACACCGGTTCTCTTGCTCAATGAATCGTCTTCCTCTACCTTTGCTTACAAAAAATTCGTTTAACATGAGTAATTACTACGTGGCCAATTATCATAGCCATTATGTCATTAAAATTGTGACTGACATGTGCAAAAAAAGCTAATTACTTTATAGTTTTAACTAGAATATTTAAAATTGTTTGCTGTTCGTTTAGAGTGTACATATAGTTTTATTGCTTAAAAACTGATGGCTGGCTTCGCTCGCGTACAAATTATATATTAAAACCTTTCTCAAGAACCACTATATCTATTGGTGAAAACAACATGCAAATCGGTGCAGTAGTTTTTGAGTGTATCGCGAAAAGACAAACAGACAGACGGAGGAGTTTGTTTTATAATATGTAGTGACTAATCATTGCGATCGTTTGTGGTTTGAGTTTTTACATAATCACCGGACATGAATGAATTGTAAATTTCTTTCTCCATTTCTTAGTACGTCAACCTCGCTTTCAACTTTGTAGGAGGATAAACAAGCAACGGGGCCCCGGACTACTTGGTTCCTACACCAACATTATAACAGAATAAAAAGTATCCTATGTAAGAAAAGGATAATTTTGTCTGAGTAGTTGGTTCCCGTGTGACATTCAAGCGGACGGAGCCGCGGACAGAGCTAGTTGCAAATATACTACAATTCCAAAGTAAATTCACACTTCAGATCAATTTACTCACAGACCAATAGAATGCTGGAACGGCCTCAGAATCCGGTGCTATTTGCGGCTATCATCCGTTACGCTTTCAACGCGTGCGCAGTTGCCAAGATTTACTTGTTACTGGATGACGCGTGAGCTACGTATTGATATTGTTCTGCTCTGATTGCTGTTTAATTGTTATTATGGATGTAAATGTGATTTTGAGGGTGTTTTATTGTCTGTAAGAGTGTTTTAGAAGACAGTTTTATAACTTAGAACAGCTTTTATGATAAACTTTTTCTTTATTTGTGAAGACATCAATTCTACCATACTAATAGTGTAAATGCAAAAGTAACTAGGTGTGCTTTTCTGTCGAGCTGTCTTATTCATACCTTGAAAATTTAACGGATTTGATTGATTAGATTGGTTCACGGAAACACCATGACAACACGCATTGACTCACTACTACAATACTGAGAAATTTAAGTAGTAGTGAGCTACTACTTAAATTTCTCAGTATTATGTTCCCGTGAAATAATTTTCGAAATTCGCAGACATGGGCAAAAGTTGTGTCATAAAATAACCATAATCAATTTTGCTGACATTACTACCAATATTTTAGGAGCCACTGCAACCTGTGAATCAAATTCAGTGTCATCGAATTCGCATTCAAGATTGGGTGCCCGAATCGCATTTCTAAATAATCGAATTTTTTATTCTTCTTCGTCTTTCTACCTGCAGAAAAATTCTAACAGATAATGACGAAGAATCGGGCATTAATTTAGGTTAAGCCTAAAGTTACTGATCACGGTCATTCATATGTTTAACCAACTGCTCCGCATTATGTGATTTCCATTCAATTTGAGTTTCATCCCTTCCCCCACCAAAGTTCCCTTTGAAAGTATTTAGAATCAAGGAGAACTGTTGAACACAAGGCTTGATTTGCAGGTCGGGCAAAATGTTACGGGATTTTTCCTTCACGAATTTCTCGGTCGGTTTAGAGTGACTGGCGCCTGCCAGTCACTCTAACATTGTGCAATAGTTAGTTAGTTTAGTGTTTTAATAGCAATAGGGTCAATCCCTATAACATGGGACTTAAACGTAATTGGCGAAACGTGGGTGCATTACAAAGGTACTCTGCCTAACACTTAGGGGATTTCATGCATGTTGTTTTGTAGAATGAAGAATTTTCACACATCGATGTTGAAATAAAAGGTAATGCCTATAACCTAAGCGTGGTACACTGGTACTACAACTCACTTAGCACATTACTTATTTTTAAAAGACAAAGGTAATATCGTAAAGAGAACTCATTCACAAAAGCCTAAGGTCCAAGCTTCGACACGTGCACATTAACTTTCACTGCGAAAGTCAGTGGACAAACATCCATTAGAACTGTGTGTTTGGTTATTATCACCTTAAAGTTAACTATGAAGTTTCTGCTGTTGAGGTTTTAGTGTGTCATAATCCTGGTTTTGAAGTCGTTAAGCTGTTGGTCCCGGCTGTCATTTGTCCATCTTTAGCAGTCGTTACAGCTAGTCAGTGGCCCAAATAGTCTGACAATCAGTCTTACCAAGGGGTATCGTATTACCAAGGGGTATTGTATTAACTGGGTTTTGGAGGTCAGATAGGCAGTCGTTCCATGTAAAATACTGATATTCAGCTGCATCCAGTTATACTGGAAGCCGACCCCAACACAGTTGGGAAAAGGCTGGGCAGATGATGATGATGATGATCCTGGTTTTGAAGTGTCAGCCTTTCTTGGTGTCTTAGTAAGTTTATTAGGCTGGATGTTGTTGTGACCTGCTATATCTATATAATGATAAAATCTATCATGTTGTAGGTGGTCTTCTAACATAACGTCTTCCGGTTCGCGTTCGCAACTCCAGAAGTTTTCGGCCCCACGGTCATCCGTTCTGTTATGTGTGTTGTGGACCGATGACCTTGTGAAGGTTGCGGGAATCCGCTGGATACGAGTCGCATGGGAATGGTCAATGTGACTCCACTTGGGGTAGGCCGATGTCCATCAGTGGACGTCTGTTGTTAAAAATTATGATTATCATAATAATTGTAAAATAAATTCCAGGCCAAAATTGGAAGTGATGACTCCGCCATGGCGATGGACATCGTTTAGTAACTACTACTGAGGTTGTGAGCGTCAAAAAGGATTCATCATCATCATTACCAGCAGTACAGTGCTGAACATAGGCCTCCTCAATGGCACGCCACGCAACTCGACCCTCAACAACTCTCATCCAGTTGCTAGCAGCCATCCTGCGAAGATCGTCGCTTTACCGATCCTGAGGGCGTCACGGTCTTCCCTCAAGAATACGTCGGTCAATAGTCATCGGTTCTACGGCTTATATGGCCGGCCATATATTATATTCTGTGAGCTATGTCGACAACTTTGGCTCTCCGACGGATGTAATAAAAAAAATAGCTGATGTATGTTAACTTGGAGTATATATTTTTAATAAAACGAGCAACTAATTAAACGATCTATTACTGACCTAAACAAGCCCAACAACTGACCCCTCAATCGTTTAGAATCGGATGTCTTAATCAATAAAAACTTGGTGAAATTATGCGTAAAACAATTTCATGCATAGTTTAATGCCATTCGTTGCATACAATTCCAATGACGCCAGAGTGACCATGACAACGAAAGTCAACAAAATTAGGAACAGATACCGTCATGATCAGTTTTATAAATTAATCAGCTTTGTATGTATGACAAATATAATAATTATACATGACTGTATAAATCTGAGTGAGGGAATAGTAAAATTGATGCTCAATTTGACCAAGCGGTTAATGCTCTTGTGATTTATTTTCATATTACCATAATTATTAGTAATTAATACCCGACATCTTTTTTACAAGCATTTCAAATTCCGACGAATTAAACACCTCATAAGTTTTTGGTGTCAGTTAATAAGTTAATTAGGTTAGATACATAATGGACCCACAAAAACATGATCGAGAAAAATAAGAGTAAGTCATGAAGTCAAAAGTAAAAGGTAATAGCTTCAAAAATTTAGGTTATCAAATAATACAAAAAAGTAATCCAAAAACTTTGGATTTGCTAATGAGAATAAAGTAACGGTTACAGTTTTTCAAAAAGCTGCCAATCAAATGCTTGAGACATCCTTAAAAAATGCATGTCAAGATGCACCAAACTCAATGACGAATCGAACTGTGTTAGTAAGACAGTTTTTTGAAGGATATTTGTTTTGAGGATACTTCTCGTAAGTATTCAAACGAGAAGACGAGTGTTCATTGGATAACTACAGTTTTTTTTGTTTCATATTTACAAAATCAATGGTAGAGGATCTCAAACCCAGTACTAACTGAGTTGTAAAGGTCAGATAGGCAGTCGCTTAATGCTAAATATTGGAACAAATCTGCAGCCTGTTAAACTGGAAACCGAACTCAACATTATAAAGGGTGTAAAACACCTCTTCACGAAGCCGAAAGGCACTTGTTCTTCCCATCATTGTGTTTTTTTTTTGTTCTACACCATACCTGGGAACATTCTAGTTACGGAGATATGGGGGGTCAAAGTTACAACTTTTTGACAAGTTTTTTTTTTAATACCAGTTTTTTTTTGTTATATTTTGACTTTTTACCTCTTCACGACCCCCGTACTATTCGATCCATCCATCAGCACAATGTTTTAAGTGTGTTACATTGAGTTCTAACACAAAACATGATTTATAACCTCAAAAAAAAAGTTGTTTCCCAGCAATAATTTTTGCGTAAAGTTTGATGTACAGAATGCTTGGTTAACGGCTTTGTGATGAGGTGGTTTACACCCTGTAATGCCCTGTATAGTTGAGAAAAAGCTCGGTAGATGATGATTTACAGACACAAGCTATTATGATGAATCGATTAATGAGATTGGCTGCCAAACTTAAAGTAGATTAGACCGACGACCCTGGTTAGGGTTACGGAAATCTGCTGAATGACACAAACATCGTCACAGCCATTGCTTAGAAAGAACTATGACTGACCTTTTTTTAAGGATGGGAAATCATCAAATAACTTCTCCCACTCTGGGCGGAGCGGGAGGGAGTGTCAGACTTTTACTGACTAAAACCCATCCATGTTCCTTCATCGCCCTTTACGTTCCGGGCCGCGGTATCTCTTTCGAACAGTCCCGCAGAACTATGACTGACCTTAAGTTGACTTCAGACAAAACCATCTTTCAAAAATCCCCTAAGGGGCAGTGTTTTCCGTAATAGTTTGATCACATTTCTAGCTAGGCCCAGCTAGATAAGCCAATTTCAACGCCTCCACAGCAAGATGCAATCTCTGGCGGGAGCAGTTTAAACCCCCTGACAATTTCAACGATCCATCAGAAAACCTTCCACTTGTTGCGGCACTTGTTGCCGAAGCTTACTTGGAAATGTCTAAACAGACCAACTCGGCCGTAGCAAAGAAAATCTCCACAGATAAGGGTTCATAGACAGTTCAGATCTCAAGTGCATCGAACATGAATACAATTACTATACCAGCGATGCACTTGGTGCTAACTAAAACAGCACTTTCAGTGTTTGGTATCACGAGACTGAATGTGTGAAAACCACTTTTCTCAGTAATGTTAAATGCAATCCTTATGCTGATATTACTATAGAAAATATGCAACTATGAGTAGTCTTCACTTTTCTCCATTGATTTGATGTTGAAAGCAAAAGTAGGTGATTATTCAAAGCCTGTATTAGTGCTTTCGTAGACTGGAATGATGTCTTATACGATATTGATGAGACGCTGATGGCAACTACTGTCATCATTAGATGTTATAAAACAAAGGTCATGACTGTGTATGTCATTCATCTTATAAAATTCTAAGAAATCAGAGTCAGTAGTAGAATGCAATCGTTACTTTTGCATTTGTTTAAAGAATAATTATTTTAAGTCTAGCAACAAGAGAAAATTCGTTAAAAGGAATAGCGGAACACTGAAAGCCTTTTGTATCTATACTAACATTATAAAGCTGAAGAGTTTGTTTGTTTGTTTGAACACGCTAATCTCAGGAAATACTGATTGAAATTGAAAAAATCTTTTTGTGTTAGATAGTCCATTTATCGAGAAAGGTTATAAGCTATATAACATCACGCTATAACCAATAAGAGTGGAGCATAAATGAAAATTGTTGTAAAAACGGGGAATATTTATTTCTTTTGTGTTTGTTATCTCAGAACTTTTGACTCCATGAACTGATTTTGATGATATTTTTATTAAAAAGCTGGTGCTTCTTGTGTGGTCCCATTTCAATTTGTTTAAGATCTGATGCTGATCATCGGAGATATTAATGGAACTCTTCAAAATTAGTCGGCAAATCTGCAGTGATTGCTGCAATCGCTTGGATGTTTATTGTTTTTACAACATCATGACAGAACATTGGACTTCAAGGGTAGTTTGATGAGTGTTTTCTTAGGTTCTGAGTAAGGGATCCGTGACAAAGTAACGGAACACTTCAATTATTAGGAGCAAAGGAGAGAGGTTTTTTCAGAGATGAGGCCACCCACATAAATTGTAGCATTTAATAATGAAACGTTCATTGATGTCTTCCTAACATCTAGATTACAGTGGTTACATTAGCTAAGCCTTGTCTAACCGGAACAAATGCGAAACATCTGCAAAAACACTTCCGAAAACTAAAATAAACAGAAAAAGTAAGTGTCAAAATAATGAAGTTGTCTGCCAATCACTAAAAAAGTGGATTTATAACGTTCCGTGCCACGTTGATTGTTTAAGCCATAGCGGTTTTTAGTGTAAACCTTTAAAAATAGCATTAAAAATGCTTAAAGTTTAATAATGTTTATTTTTATATTCTATTCTGATTCTATTATATTTAAAGCAGATATCCCAACTAGCACAAATAGCTGGTTAAAGACTGGACACTAGAATTTTTGAACACTCCAGGCTGTTATTTTTGATGTACAAGGGCTGGATAGCCTGCTACGCAGCCCTTGTAATTCTGAATTTGGCCCCAAATTAACCAGCCCTGAGTAATGCAGTAGCTTGTTAGCAGCTCTTTAGAGCACTGGATGAGCTGGACAGCGGCTGTACAATGGCTGGACTAGCTATCTTCCTAGCCACTGTCCAGCTCCATTAATTCTCTTAGACAGCCAGGAGATGGTTTATGGCTTACTAACGGCTATTGTTAAATCTACAAAGAAATATTATTAAAGCAACAAAAAACTTTGACAAGTTCATGATTTGAGTCGCAAAAAAATATCATAACATAGCTTATTTATTATCATATTAAGATTCCGGTTTCATTTCTATGTAATATTTCGTTTAATACTTATACTAAAATAGTTACTTTTTTGGTGTATGCAACGGCCAGGTGGGCCCAAAACAATTGTCTCCTTTACGATACTCAGCCAAATCTTTAATAGGCTACCCGGATATTTGAGTAACCTACCATAACTTCGTTATTAACCAACTTCAAAAAAGAAGGGGGTTCTCAATTCAATGTTCCCCGGTTACTCGAAGATTACTGGACCGATTTTGTTTTTTCTTATTTTTGGAAAGGGTATACTTCCCAGGTGGTCCCATAATCATCAAATCAGGATACTAATGATGAGATCCTGGAAAAATAGAGAGAACTCTTCAATTTTATAGGCACACAAGAAGCCATTTTGGTTGTTATAGGAAGAGTGCTTTTTAGGAGTGATCCCGTATCAATTTGTTCCAGATCTGATGAAGAACTTCAGAGATAAGCAACGGAACTCCTCAATAAATGATAGCAAATGTACTGGGATTGCTGAAATCTCATGTCACATATGAACCACTAAAAAGGTGAAAAATCAAAACTCTTTTGCAAAAACTAAAACCGACTTCTCACAAAAAAAAAAATAACAACTTTAGCTTCAGAAGTTGGTTAATCAATCAAACAAAGGTCATTATCTCTTTTACGTGACTCAGACAAAGTTGCGTGGGTCAGCTAGTGTACCTACTATATTTTTATTCGAATTTTTAGTATATATTTCTAATATCAATAACAAAATTACCCTTACTTGAAACCGAGTCAACCCGCATAAGAAAGTCTCAATTTGTTAATTTGTTTTGAAAACATCGATGATCTTGACACGAAAAAGGGTCGACTGGACAACATACACTTGACAAAAAAAGGGGATCACCCAGCCTCCATACATTTTTGGGCTATTTCTAGTCAAAATAAACTTTTTATTTGGATAGATCATAATATATTAAACATTTTTTATCGCTACACCTAAGTTGTAAGTCGGTTCACCGAGAAGTTATTCACCAACAAAATATCTGAGATCACCCAGATTGGGGTAATTTTGTTTTGCCGGCCAACTAAATTAAACGCAATAATTATATAGAGCTTATGGATATAAACATTTTTTACATTGCCACCCAAGTTCTTTTTCCAAGTTTTAAATAAATAATAATGATTATTATAGTATAAAACTACTGGTCGATGAAGACGCTAATCAAGGGAGATCGGCCGGTCTCCTTGAAGCCCAAACTCATCGATGTGTTTATTCTGCTCATCCTAACATACGGAGCTCTGATCTGACTAGGTCAGAGCCGCCTTGGGGTCTGCCGAAGAGCAACGGAGCGTAGCATCCAGAACGGCAGCGCTGTCCATCCTCAGGCTAATGATTTGGACGCGTTAAGCATTTGTTTTGCATAGATTTTTTTGGTAAGCTTGATTGTCCCACGCCTGGGTAAAAGCCTTCCAGGAGCTTTTTTTCTGCGCCACATATGGCCTTCATGATGCGCGTTCAGATTATCGCACTACCTCTTTCTAGGCCGAAATCGGCAGCGCCGTCTATCTTCAGGCACCTATCGTGTTGAGACCTTTGCCCAGGCCTGCCCAATCCCGTTTGAGCCTGGCAGTGTTTTTGCCTACGTCGGTAATTCCTGTTTTTGAGTTCACCATTGTGTTCCGTATTTATCTGTTCTCTTTACACCTAGAATGCTGCGCTCCGTCACTCCTTAGCAGACCCGAAGGCGGAACTTTTGCAATAAGTTAAGTTCGAGTTGAGTTGAACCCGTCCTAAAATATGGACTTCTGGCCTATTCAAGTCAGCTCCGTATGTAAGGACGGGCAGGCTAAACACAGCGATGAGTTTGAGCTTCAAGGAGACCGGCCGATCTCATTTGATTAGCGTCTTTATCGACCAGTAGCATTTATACTGTAGTAATCATTAATAGTTATTTAAAATTTGGTTATAGATCTTGGGTGGCAAAGTAAAAAATGTTTTTATTCATAAGCTCTATTTAATTTTTGCGTTTAATTTATTTGCCCTGTAAAAACAACTTATCCCAATCTAGGTGATCTCAGATATTTTGTGGTTGAATAACTTCTCGGTAGGTAAATTGACTTACGACTTTGGTGTAAGAATAAAAAAGGTTTATTATGTTATGCTCCATCTAAATTATAAGTTTGATTTGCACTTTTGGAAATAGCCCAGTATGGGTGATCTGCTCTGTGCCAATAATTATAATCTTGTCTTAAAAAAGTCTTATAGGTTTCCAAATTCTCAAAAAAAACAAAACACGGTTCCAATGGATAATCTCTTATGAAGAAGAATCAGCAAAGAATCACCAAAGCTACTCCTGTAAAATAGTTTATTTTAGCGAAGTTGGAGTATTACTATGATAATAATCATAATTAAGTAGGGAGAGAAAACAGAGTAGGCTTGAATAAAGTTGATACCAGGATTTAACGAAAATGTAAAAAAGATAGTAATCTTTGAATATAAGTAAGCAACAACTAAACAACTTACTTCTTTACTCAAGTCCTTTAATAGCAAAACAGGTTTAAATCTTATCAACTACTTAACTGACAATAATAATCAAAGGAATTTCTTTTGGCGCTCACAAAAAAAAACAGATAACCCATAGTCCCTGTGAAAGTCAAAAGAAAGCTATACACTCTGTAAATGCCATAAAGTGGTTAAGAATGAAAATAGCGGTCATGCTGTTTCGACCATAGGTAATAAATTGTCTGTATGTCTCATCTTCAATAAACTTAACATTTTTAAGAAAAAGTTCGAGTGAAATTGATGCGGGAGAACAAAGGAGACAATTTTTCTTGTTCGGGGACTAGGCCACCCACATAAATTATAGCATATAATCATGAAACTTACATTGATTTGTTCCTTATAACCTCTAGATTCCAGTGGTTAAATTAGCTAAGCATTGTCTAAACGGAATAAATGCGAAAAATCTGCAAAAACACTTACGAAAATCAAAATAAACAGAAAAAGTAAATGTCAAAATAATGAAGTTGTCTGTCAATCACTAAAAAAGTGGGTTCATAACGTTCCGTGCCACGTTGATTGTTTAAACCATCTATGCGATTTTAGTGTGAACCTTTAAAAATAGCATTAAAAATGCTCACAGTTTAATAATATTTTTTTTTATATTCTTTCTGATTCTATAATAATTATAGCAAATATGATTACCAACGGGTAGGTACCCTACTTTTTTTAGTAAACAGAAAAAAAACGCCCCTATTCACGTAAGTATTTGCTGTCAAATGACATTGACCAAAACAGGAATGATTTGACTCGCAATAAAATATCATAACATAGCTTATTTATTATGATTTTAAGATTTCGTTTTCAATTCTACGTAATATTTCGTTTACTACCATACTAAAATGGTTACTTTTTTGGTGTTATTATGAATAATAAATGCAATGACCTGGTGGGCCCAAAAAAACTATATCCTTTAGCTGTCTTCTGGACAGTTACAATCCCATCAAAAAGGATGGCAGTGACATTTTAGAAGTAGCTTGGCAGAAGTTTAGAATAGAGAAGGGATTGAAGATAAAAATTACCAACAATCAACAACATTAGTTCCTGCGTAACCGGTCCCTATTTAACAACATAATTATTGATTATGATACACTCGAGAAAGTGAGGAGAAATTCGATCTATAATTTTCAATTTAATAAATATCTACTCATTTTTAAGCCATAAAACTAATAATATGGTTTGTGTTGAATATTAATAAAGATATTTTTAAAACAATCAATAAATTAATTATTGATTAGGTAATAAACCAAGAAAAGAAATCGTTTATCTAATAATACCTTCCTATTTAAATAAATGTTTATATTTCATCAGAATAAAAATTCATAGATGTTAATTACTCAACAAGACGAAGATTATGATGTGAATAACTAAAATATTGTAAAATTATTCTCATAAAACAGAAAATGTATGCCTTTGCCTTGACCCCTATTAACAACACAGACAATAATTTTATTACCATGATTATATTCATAGAAGCGATCACATGATAAAGCATACAAAAGGCGAAATAACTACTCTTCAGACCATTTATTTTACTATAACCACATGAGCGTAACCGTAGTCATAACCAGTTAACAATAAACTAATATCAGATAACGGGTTACAGCATCAGTAAGTGAAAGTATCAAAATCGGTACAACAGAAGAAAATAAAAGTAATGTTTTTAATACGGGCGGTTTCAATGACGAAAAGACACAAATTGTTTAGAGAGGGCAAAAGAAACGATGGACGGACTGTGTGAAGGATGATAAGGCTAGAAACGAGGTGACTTACTAGTGAGATGACGAGAAGTGTGGAAGAAGAAGATGCTGCACCGACACTAAGTCAATTGAGAGAATGACAGGGGAATGATGATATAAATCCAGAAACAGTAACAAATGTTAAATAATAAGTATGTGACGTTATACAAGATGATAAAACTTTTAAAGAGGGTCATAATGTAAAAAAAGTTTGAAAGCTATGTGAACAGGGATAGTTCAGAAAAATATCGTATTCAATGAAAGATGTCATAACCAGAAAACTGGTGACTTTGGTAATGACCACTAAAATAAGAGGGAAGGTCTTATATCTAAGCATTAAATTGCAATAGTTGACTTAATTGAACTGAGAATACTGCCACTTTTGTGGTCATAGATATGAATGGAAGGGAACTTATGAGAAAATGGACGCCCGTAAAAATTGGACACTGACCAATTGTGATTAGATTGTGAAAGTGCTTTGATCGAGATCACATAAAATACGAGTATAATCTAGAAACGATGGTGATAAGAATGCTTTTGTTTTGTCTAGCCGTTGTAAAAGGAAATTAGTTTGGTGACCTGTAGTTTAATTGGCCGTTTAATCAATCATCTTCGTTCTTTTCATCGCGAATATTGCAAGTATGGACCCCTGAGCTAGACGGGGTCGCGAAGAAGATGGCTAGGAGCTTTGGATGACTTCCTCGCACGTTGGCAAGGAGGAGTACACCTTTGAGAGAAATGGAAGGCCGTTGCCCAGGACAGACAATACAGGCTTATTAAAAAAAAAAAGTCTTCGTCGTAAATTATTCAAACATGTATTATTATAACGATCTTGTAACGATTGTTCCATAAGTTTGTTTAAATGAGTATAAGTTTCACAGTTCATGGTTTTCTATGTCGAAGTATACTTTGCAAAGGTAATTTAAACTAAAGTTAAGCACGATTTTTTGCCACTTTTTTGTTCTTGCTTGTTAAACATTTGGAACGCCTTTTCAGTAGCCTGTTATATTTTTGAAAAACCGCAGATGGTAACATCTTGTTATATGAGATACTAACATTCTCGAAATTTTAAATAACATACACACCCATTGAAATTTTTGAATAAGATTCTAATAAATTAGGAACAAACAATTACCCACTTTTCATTTCTTTACTTTTCTTTTCACTTTTCATAAACCCGTATTTATAGTCAAGTTAAAGTAACTACTTGAGTTTAACTACATAATTACTTATGTAAATATTTTTATGCAATAGACAAAAAATTGTACGAAGTAAGAACCATCCATGAAAGCATATCTAAGAACTCGTAACTTTTGATAGTTCTAACTTAAAGCAATAACTAAAATGCAGAATAAAAATTATGATGATGAGAATAAAATTGTATTTTAATTAATTAATTTTACTCAAATAATCATTTTGATTGGTTTATATATTTGTCGTTATTTAAAGGAGCTTCATTCAAGTTTCCTTCTTTTCTTGATGGTTTTTTGTAAATCGTCAAGATATCTAATGACGGCAAAATGAGTCAAAAGAAAAGAATCAAATTGACATATTTTGTTATTTGTCAAGCTATGGTTACCATGCATTTGTAGGCCAGTTAAAGCTCTTAACTAAAATTTAAATATTTGAATAACACAAATAAATTGTTAGGTGGCTTTAATTTGTTAAGTCGTCAGCCTGCTGATAAAGTACCTTTAAATACTTGTTTGTATTTTTTAACATAATGCGCTTTTAAAGTACTCAACTGAATATTGATTAATAGAAATGCATTTGACATGATTAAAAACTTGTTACACTTTCGAATACCTTTGTCAAAAGTGAAATTAACATTTCACTAATATAATGTTTCAATTTTACTGACATTAGTTTTGACGTTGATACGCGTGCTTTTAAAATATCCAGTTCTGAAAGTAGCAAAGGGCTGGGCAAGCGACCGTTTTTTTTTTGGAAATTTTCCATTACCAAATAGTACCGAGTTCACTGACGGTCGCCACTTTTCAACCTTATTGATTAGGGCGTAAGGATGAAAACTGAAAGAGAGTCAGTAAATTCAGTAGTACATGACGGTGTTTGTTTATCAATTCGATTCACTATTAAATATTTGTTATAGGTAGGCCTGGTCATAGTCATTAGTTTCGGACACACATTACACATTTTTCAAACTTAATAAATCAAAAGTAAAGTCAAAAGACAAGATAGGGTTCGAAACACCACGCTGCGGGCATAGTGGACGTTAGCATGAAGGCTGCTAGCTGCTAGGCTAAAATGGGATTGGGCGGGTCACGTCAGTCGCATGCACGATGACCAAAGTTCAAAGCAATGGTCTCCACACGATGGTTGCCAGAAGACGGACAGCGCCGCCGAGGCCGACCCAGAAAAGGGTGGCGAGACCATTTGGACGCGTACCGCGAGGGTTGGTCCGAGGTGACACAAGCAAAGAGCACATGGAAGGAATTGGGGGAAGCCTTTGCCCAGCAGTGGGACAGTACAGGCTTACAAAAAAATAAAAAAGACAGTAATTTTAACTCGGTGGTTCTACCTTCCAACAACAAAAAATCTTTGTAAAATTAATAGGTTATTTATTTAGAAAACAAATTAAAAACGTAAGCTATTATTATTAGATTTAAATTAAATCTACGGTGTTAGAAAGTGATTGATACTTTTTTATAAAATGTAATGAAAATGCTTGTTAATGAAGGTACGTGTGGCTTGCAATTCAATGGAAAAGAAGAAAACTTCTGAATACTTCTTGTTAAAAACCTTTCTTTTATAATAACTCTGGCGACAAAAAAAGAAAAACAATTAGTAGCTTCAAGCTTTCTCTTTTAAAATTCTCTATAGGACAATAAGATTACTTCATCGTCCATCGGTGGATTAGATACTATTACGGATGAAAGTCGTGAAAAGAATGAAGTGACGAAATGAAAGAAACCGCGGATTTTGACAAATTGTTACATGGTATGACAATACTAAAGCGTTCTCCACAATACCGCAATAGAGGCACGGAATTTAGTGAAGCATTAGCAAGTGATGACATCGTAGACGGAAAAGAGTGTTTTAAGGGGCCGGCGGAGCGGTCGTCGTTCATACAAACGTAATACCAAAATAATTCGTAAACCAAGCATTCCTAAGGACATGTGAATTTATTTCGATAGGATTACATAATATCTAGGTTCCCAAATATATATTATAAA
The DNA here is from genome assembly GCA_950022955.1 of Xestia ashworthii. NCBI lineage: Eukaryota > Metazoa > Arthropoda > Insecta > Lepidoptera > Noctuidae > Xestia > Xestia ashworthii. The sequence goes on along the minus strand of OX465570.1, from coordinate 9,129,365 downwards.
TGTAAACTGATTTAAACAAGAGTTATGAGAAAAATAAGTTTTCTATAGAAATTTTAAATTCCTCATATATCGTCCAAATATCATTGTCTTTTCAAAATATATATTTGGGAACCTAGATATTATGTAATCCAATCGAAATAAATACACACTTTCTTAAGAATATGTTTGGTTTACGAATTATTTTGGTATTACGTTTGTATGAACGACGCACGCTCCGCCGGCCCCTTAAGAAAGCCACTATCTTTGTAACTAAAGGTCTTGTAAACAATGTAAGGATAGTAGAAGAAGGTAATGGTAACAATTCGGAATATAATCGTAATTATACTGGAGTTATTTGTGATTATGCTCCTTTTATAAAATGTAAAGGTAATCTTTGATCTGCAGAAACAATCGTGACTAATGTCACTGTAAAAGACAGCGTTAATAATTTGAGAAGAAACACCAACGTAACAAATGCTGCAAATATTCTGAAAGGAGGTGACTTCTGAGATAATGACTAAAAGAGAGGTAGGAAAGAAAAAACCACACATTAAATAAATTAGGATATTGGCAGGGAGTGTATGACTACACGCCGACAGACAATACGCAGACAGACTGAACACCGACAAGACTTTATTTCGACGGTACACTTAGCCGACAGGACATTTTCCGACAGGCCTCGGAAAATGTCCTGTCGGCGTATTATCTGTCGGCGTGTAGTCGTACACTCATTGGCAGGAGAATGATGATAATGATTCTGAATCACTGACATATGACTCGGGGGTATTCGGAAGAAGACGATTCTAAATGCAAATATTCTGAGCATGGCTTAGATTCTTCTCAAGGGCAGGGTCAAAACCAGTCCGATAAAGATAACCATCAAAAAGCCAACCTTCGACCACCAATTTTAAAAGAATTCTGCCATAAATAACAATTTCACTTAATTTCCTGTACAAGGGCGCATTTTCGAAACACTTTCTCCAGAACCGGTAGATTATGAACCAAAACGTGTGCCGATGTCCAAAATAATGTAAGGTCGAACTTTCGATTACATTTTATTAGTGATGGCGATGAACAACTGGTTATGTTTAAATTAACAATTGCTACCTGACTGGAATTTGATCATCAGATGTTGGGAATGTTGTGCAAATATTTGAATGGCCTACAGATTGTTCGAGATGTTTGCATTACAGTACATGCAAAGGGGAGTCCACGGTAGGTCATACTTTTAATTTTTCCAATGCAGTATCTGTTTCAGTCGATACTGATTTCTGAACTTGAATAATAGGCATGACGACAGTATCAAAAAATTACAAATCTATTTAGTCCGTCAGTTAGAGTACTGGCAAATAATGGACACGTATTTTTTGTTTTTGTAAATCAATGAATATAGACAAAAATAAAACGCATCAAAACTCGGGAGTGGGGGCTCATGATGTCCAAACTAGCTAAAATTATACCTAGGCGTGTCGTATTGAGAATTTTAAAAGCGTCATATCTTCGTCTATTTTGATTTACGTAATAAAAGAAAAAGTACGGGTCAAATATTTATTAATAATCTACCTGACGGACTAATTACATTTTTTTTTGTCGTCTACCCTACTGTTTTGAACAATTATTGATGATAAAATCTTGACGTTATACTTTTTTTAGTCTGACTGAGTACTTCACGATTTCTTCAGGATCATCGTAAGATCTTTGTATTATAATAATAACATGACGAATCAATGAGTTAATCATCATAAATAATTACTTATATTTTATTACTAGTACAATTTATAGTTTACTTGGAACAGTTTCTTGTACTTTTACTAATCTTTGTGATATATCGAAAATATTCAATGTTATCTCTAAAAGCACTTTCGTTTAACCTGTCGACCTAAAAATACTCATGGGAAATGAATAAAATGAATATATTATTAATGGGATTCCAAAAACAAAAACGAAGCGAGTAGGTTAATTATATACTATAAGTTTTCGTATAGAGGTAAGGCATGCACTTAATTTATGTCCAAATATTGAGAAAATACATCGTTTTCCTGTGGTGTGAGTGTTAAGCTCACGTTTGAAAAGTGGAATTTAACTTTCGAGCTTAGTTCGATTAAGGCAATGGATATTCTTTGAGATGAATCACAATGTGATGTGTGTGTGGTTTTCGTCCAAAGCGAAAGCTAGAATAACGAAAGTTAGGTAAGTTAATAATGTTACTTAATAGAGGTAGAAAAACGTATTTTGAGAAACTGATGAAATTGTTAAATGAGAAAGACTCGCTTATTCTCAACAGAGAAGTTCTTTAAGCACATCTTCGTCAAAAACGAAAACTAAACTCAACTGAAATTTTCTTCTTTCTACATAGTTCACCGAGGACAAACACGGATACCTAGGTAGAAGACGATTCCAGAATAATTATTCATAACCTCCATTTAATCTATTCCACTAGCGAGAATACACCAACACATAAACTTATTTGAAAAACATGATTAAAAAGAAAAAGTAGAAAATACCAGCTCAGATTTCGATCATTTTTCTTCTACTAAAAACCAGTCTTTGACAAAAATGTGCCTGTAACTATAAATAGTCAAAGTTAAGCCGGTATCGTTCGGACGTTTACTCAAACAATGTCACACGCATTAACACACTTTTACCAACTCAAACGCATTGACGTATGGTTCGGCTTGTCAGGTATGACAGAGTGAGGAATGTGATGTTAGCAAAAGGTCGGGTTGGATCTTAAGTCAGATTATTTGAACCATGTAAACCGGAGTCACCGACATCGGTTGCAGGATTGGCTAGTTAAAGTGGTGGTGGAACAGCAGTGTTGGTCGAAAGGCCCTTAGATGATGGACCATGCGGTGCGCTGCGAATAGTCCAGTGGATTGTTAGATGCCCCTCAGCTGGATGTACCGAAGACCTTGAAAAGTTAGCTCAGACTAGATGTAGAAGACGCAGGGCAGACCGACCGACTTATACGCAATGACGCATGGTTCAACTAGTCATGTGTGAAAGAAGAATGTAGTGCATAGATGTCTTCAACTTTTAGTGGTTATTTATTTCAGTTATAACGGAATAGTAATAACGAGAAGACGCCAGAAAGTGACAGACCCGTATATGATGTAGAAGTTGAGAGTAGATGTAATGAAAAAGAGAGAGAGAGACTGATGTGTCTACAATGTTAGCTCTGCTTGGACACACGACTTCTTTCTGTTAAAATAGAGTTGTTTGTAAGTTGTGTGGAACAACCGTTTCGGGAGTAGTTGTGATGAAATTAATTACACAACATTTAGTGCCAGTTCAGGTTTGGTGTCCTGACATAAGACACAAATTTATTCTATCACCATTGAGCCACCACTGCTATTGGTCCTTCGAGCCACATGGTACTAAAAATTGTTTGTTATCATGAGCACAATCACGTGTCAAAGTTTCGTACACTAATTACCAGTCACCCTATATAATTATAATTTCTGTGTTTCTTGGATAGCACTCAACATAGCTCCAAGTTCTCTTCAATTATAAGAAACTATGACAGCCAGTGGCGTGACTATGAGCCTAAAAAGACGGCAAGCCCCTACGGCAAGCAGACTGTTCAGGAACCATAACATCATGAAGAGATAAAAAAGAAGAGTTAAGAGTTAGGTTTTGTTAAAAAATCGCCATTTGACAGTCAATCAGAAAACAGTAAAGCCACGTTATAATAAACTCATAATAGGGTAGTAGACAAAACAATTTAATTAGTCCGTCAGATAGTACATTAATCAAAAAATATTAGACCCGTAGTTTTTCTTTTTTTACGTAAACCAAAATTGACTAATATACGATGCTTATAAAATTCTCAATACTTCACGCCTAGGTATAATTTTTTTGTGCGTTCTGGCGTCACAAGCCTCAGTTTCCGATATTTGATGCGTTTTATCTTTGTCAATTTTCATTGATTCACAAAATCAAAAAAAAACTATATCATACTTTAACTGACGGACTTATATAATAAATTTGCAATTTTTTTATACTGTCGTCATGCCTATGCAGCTGGAGGCTAGAGAAACGAAAGCCAGATGTATATTATTAATCGATAGACCGAATGTACTTCATTGTACACAGGTATCTAATTATATTATCGATCACTAAGAATTATATAGATGGTCTTATCGTTGGTAACGATTTCTACCAGACAATGTTTGCATGGATTCGAACACCTATCACAATATATAGGAAAGTTAAAAGCTCATAGAGAATTTACATGGCAAACTGTATAGTAACAGCGACCGCTTAGAAATGGAGTAGGTCACTTATGTCAATATGATAAACATCATAGAAATGTCTTTGTACACTTCCCTCGTTCTAACAACGAGTGAAAATTAAAACAATATTGAAATGGTTAGAAAATCAATAAATATTCATGTTCATATCCTGTGATTGACCGACTCATTGTTTACTAATGACAAGAGAAAATGTATTTTGTCACTTTGGAACAAGGTGTAAATTACAAATGGAAATTGTTGAGACAGCAAAATGCTTTGTTGAAGACTTTATCTTGGGAAATTAGACTTTACGTCTGGACGGTAAAGTTCAAAATTGCAACCATAGATTATAGAAGAAAATTGCACTTAATAAAACAATAAATAGACAGTGATTGTTGGTTTGTATGCCAATTGGATTAATACAAAATGTTACGATAAATAAATAAATAATGTCGATGATGCACAAGATTGTAGAACTATCTACTTGATTACGATATTTTCTGTTTAGATTAGATTCTGTTAATTGAGAGGTCTGGTTCTTGTGATACAGGAACTCCTAGTACAAGAGCCAGGGCTACACTGATGTTTGAGCAATAATTTGTCAACGAAGATTTATTATTTATCATTTTGAATCACCATCACATTTGATCATTCCGTATGGTGATTGATGAGAAACCGAATACAACAGATAATTTTGATGACAATGATGCTGAGAATTATGTATCTGAACATAATAGGGGCAGCGACAACAAGAAAGGCTCTTAAAAAATGAGCATAGTTCATTTCCAGTTTGCATCTGGCATCTGTCTCACCAATAACGGGGAGGAACTAAGTAGTTAGCAGCTATCAACTTTTTTATCGATTCTCGAGTTTTTTGTCTTGTCGCCGTGTCCACCGCAATCAAAGGAAACATTTCACAACACCTGCACCTTGAGGGACATGTTCAATGCCACTACTAATGCACTAAGAGTGGTCAGAGTTCTGATTGGAGCTTATTTTACACTAGAAGAATCATCGACAAGATAAATAAGAAGAAAGAAAACACTCGATCAGCGTTGCATAATTTGTGAGCAGAACTAAAATACCAGCAATTGACTGGAGCTATCGTCTGTCAAAATCACGAGCTTATTCAAACCCCAGAGACAAAATACCCAAGTAACACACTCGTTGCTTCTTTCTTGACAACTCATTTCTAGTTGCTAGCTCTATTAGCTCTATTTGGTGTATTTTATCTTTCGGTTTTGGCTACTGAGTCGTTTTCAATATCTCTACTCAGGTTGTCGCTAATCTTAAACTTTAACTAACTTTTCGTGCAGGCTGGGAACACACAGAACTAAAATAAACGTACGAGGTTTGACATTTCGATGCCAATTTCCTTGACAACCAACGCCACCATGAACTTCCCACTTAAAGTCGTTATCTTGGTTGTCGCAAATCGTAAACAGTGACAGGTATCAGGTGTCAAAACAGAACGTAAACAAACTACGTGAGACTTTCTATGACACAATTTTTGTGAGCTAAAGAAATTCGGTGAAAACTAATAATATGTATTTTGTAACCGTTTCTAAATTGCTATAGTCAATTAGTCATTGCGTTTGATCTTTTGCGTGCGACTTCGCTCGCGTGGTAGTTTGGGTATCACAGGTACAAAAAAATGTATCTGATATTCTATCTAAGCTTCAGGTCTACATGTGTGCCAAACTTCAAAATCAGTTGGTTGTGTACACTGGTAACCGAGCGTTATTTCACTAAGTATTTGAATGGAGGCGATTGATCATGTCCGGAGCTTTATTACTGAGTATAGTCTACTACTATCATCCTATAATCTGTCATACCTTTCGACGCCGACAGAAAGAGATAGACGTTAACACTTCCATGTTACAAATCTCATCGTCTCCTTCACACCTGAATGACAAAACACGAAAAGTCAAACATGAGATGACTAGGAATGCAAGTAGGCATGCGAAAGAAAGTAGCGTCGACAGAGAAACTATATCATAATTGAATTTACCCAATGAGGTATAGCGTGAGGGTATGCTACATTTCCAGATGAACGAATCGTTGTTATTGTCTCCAGTTTTTGTTGAAATTGGAAGTGGCAGGCTTATTCACAGATCTATAATTATATCTTGATCACTGGCTTATCTATCGTTTCTGTTTGTTGATGGGTGACAGTGACATACTGTAGCATGAAATTATCTACGGAAGTTCTACCCGTAAGTCACACATGAATGGTGTCCATCATTCAAACGGCTCAGTGATTGACTGCTGTGCCGCATGTCGTGGATTCGATTTCCGCACGGAACAGATATTTGTATGGCCTACAGGTAGTTGTTCCGGGTCTAGCTGTTTCTGTATGTCAGTTTAAATGTTTCAAAACGCATCCAGGATACAGGAGGAAATCCGAGTGTGGGGCGAAGTTTAGCAAAAGAATGCAACTTTCAAGTATAGTGTCCTTCACAAGATGAACTGATGACCTGGTGAAGATAACAAATGCAGGTAGCTTAAAATCTGGTGGATGTGATGAAGCTTAAAGAAGGTTTATGTTCAACTATTGGTTTTTGCAGATTGACGTAGTTATCCTTGTTCTTGATCATAATCGACTTCACCAAGGTCACACCTGTCTAACTTCCGGGTGTTAAACAAATAGAAAGTGAAGATGAGTCTGCTTATTACTATGATAATCATAGTGTTTGCGAAACCAGTTGACATATGGTTGACCGGGCTGACGTCACGTAGACATGGTTATCTTTACGAAATAATACCATAGGGTCTCCAAAGATACGGCTTCTATAGACTTGGGAATAGTGAGGACTCTGACGTTTAATTCAGGTATTAGTCAAAAATCATGAATAAAATATTGATTGAGAATGAATATGGTTGAAGTTGCAACAGTTAAAGAGACAAATCAAAGCATATAGGTATTAGTGTCAGACATTTATTTTAAATCACCACATTTCTCATATAGGAACAAAAATTCGGTCATAAAACAAAAAAAAACACCGTTTTGCAAAGCACAAGGTTTTTGTGAAACTTTCGAATAAAAACAAGCCGGAAAAACCGGTAGCTGTAGAAAAAACAAAAACTATTACTGAACAAGAGAAAAATAAAGCTGAATTACCTGCGTCCCATAATTATAAATCCGTAACACAAAACAATCACGTTTACGTTAATGTTTACGTTGGTAAACAGGTCATATGTACTAGAAAAGCGCGCGAACCGACGGCTATCGCTTGGCTTACTAAATTCATCTCGGCTGAACGGCGAGTGGGAGAAATTGGTGAGTCTCTTTCGCACTGTGGGATAGTGGTGGGCGATAGTCGATGTGCGAAAACTTTCGATAGCATTAAAAAAGAAAAATGTAGCTGCAAACTCAAACTCAAAACATCTATATCCAATCATCTATATTGTAAAATTCTATCTTTTATGGTGTACATAATAAAGAGCATTCTATTCTATTCTATTCTATCCATTTATTCATTTGCAGGCACCTTTGAGTTGTCAGGGAGTAAGATTAAGTTAGAAAGCTGAAACTGGTTGCCTGCTACGAAGGGTAGATCTCAATGGAGTAGAACGGCTTAGAAACTCCATGGACACATCATCAAGCTTATTATGATTTCTGAGTTCTAATTAATTTAAATTCGGCAACATTAAAGTCAGAAGGACTTACAAAACTTATTAAGCCAAAAAGTACATGATTAAACAACATTTCTAACATTAAATAACTAAAAATATACTTCAAATCCGTAACAAAAAAAAACCTTCATGATAATAATAATGTTTCTTACATCATCCAATAAAACTTGATATATATATTTTTGATGAGGTTGCCGTTTATTAAATGGACTGAAATCTACTCTCGTTGGTAGAAAGTTATGTATTATATATACAGGGTGAAATGCTTCTTTTCAGAAATAAAGGAATAGTAAAGGATATTTCGAGTACTTTCCCTCCAGGTGGCATTGAAAAATTCCACCCTGTATACCGTGTTATTTTTTTCATCCTTTCAAAGAAAACTACAAAAAAATTAACACGGTCATTTATAGTTGTTACATCATCACTTACTGCAATATCAAAAATTGCAACACGTTGTTTTATTATTATGTTCATCATCGATAGTCACAGTAGCTACAACACTACAAACGTCAAACCGAGTCCCAAGAGCAAGGTGAAGATCTGGGTCTTTGACCGCATGCAGTGGCCGATTGCAAAAGGCCGACTCTACCAGCCGTAAGCCGACTGCTAGCTTTTAGTTACGTTGACACAACCTTTCGAACTCCAAAATTTCATTAAATTGTTGTAAGAGCTAAATCAAATGAAGGAAAAGGCGTGGTTAGATTGTACGTAACGGAGCATTGAGAAAAATAAAATTTTTTTTTGCCAAAAAAGTGTTATTTTCGTCTCGTCGTTTAAGGTGGACGCACACCTCCCTTCCGCGCCGAACGCGCCGAACGAATCGAAGTCAAGGAAGCCTCGCACATATATCCGCGCCGAACGCGCCGAAAACGCACCGAAACATTGGAATCACTCATTTTTGAAGAAGTAGAGTTTGCCCAACGAAAGCTGTCCAAGAAAAAAAAGGCGGGACATTGCTTAAACGGTGTTGATACTATTTATTACTCAGGAAGTATTTTTTTTATATAAAAATACGTTTCATGAGCTGTAATTTTCGAGTGTATTATTGTCGGCCACGAGACCCTGTCTCTACACCAGGGTACACTGATTATAACGTGAGTCGATCAGTTGAATTAGTATTTTGAAAACTTGTGATATTATCTTAGATATGTAATTAAGTGATTTATTTATAATTATAATCCAAGTTAACATAAAACCAACAAGACTGTATTAAAGTCCAATAAGAAGGAAAAACGTAGATTAAAGTTTTTGTGTCATAATAATTACGTAACTCGAAATGATGATTTTTTATTTGTTGAGATAGTTAACGTATAGTATAGTATATAATAGTGTCAAAACGCTGGACTTGGCTTAAAACCATTTTCTACGCAAGAATCATGTCAATCGGTCCAGTACTTTAGGCAATTTATGGCAAAATAAGTAGTAAACATTGTGTACAACGTACATTTCACACTCATTCTGATTCAAATCATTTTTTATGTCTTTATTTGTCAATTATAGTAAATAGATACTTTCTCGTCGTACTTCTGATTGTTTTTGGCAATATTTTAAACAAAACCGATGTAAATGTGATACACGTAAACACAAGATCAAGATGACTCTACTACAAAACGTGTCAATTTTGGCAGTCTTAAATTATTGCCATACTTAATAAAACTTCTGAAAATAATTCGTGGACAGCTTGCGTTGACCAAACTCTAATAGTCTGACGTTGCGCTGTCGTACGCAACTGATAGAATGCGACCGCATCGGTCGAATCTAAACGTAGTGATTATATACTCTGTGGTCGAATCTGATGACGTCATCCGATTTTTTCTAGGATTTCTGGGGTTCTGCTCCATTCGGACGATTCGACGCGGATAGGTGTGCGAGGTTTCATAGGATTACATACAAGTAATTCTAAAATTCGATGCGTTCGGCGCGGTCGATTCCTTCGGCGCGGATAAGTGTGCGTCCACCTTTATTCGTTTATTTTCTCGATTCAATCGCATAAAACTCCTCAAAATAAGGTTAAAAGAGCCTTGGTGTTTTTGTATCCGACTAACCGTTCGTAAAAAAAAACGATGTCGAAAGGATTCCGTCCACTCCGACCACATAGGTAAGGTTAGGTTAGGTTAGAACTGTGACCACGCTACCTCGAAATTGGTCGCAGTCAAAAACTAGTGCCCCATTTCGTATCTACTGACCAAAACCGGGTTCTTAATAACGGTTCAAAGGATTAAAAGTAACCAAAACAAATTATGCCAAAAGAGCTGAAACCATTCATGAGAAAGTTCTCTTTTGTTTAAGTCGTAAGAATATGTTTTAATTAGTTTAGTGGGAGCAAAGTTACCCAAAACTTTAATTAGGTATAGCGAACAAAATTTCTCATCTTTTTTGAACCTTAAAACATTTTCTCCGTATTAGTTTTAAAATAAAGTAATACCTAAACATGGTCATTTAGGAAGTTTTGTTTTGAAATTTGAAAGGTACAATTTATATAATAAATAAATAATAAATATTGCTGGACATTAACACACAGCGCCATCTAGTGCCACACTAAGCAAAGCTTGTGTCGTGGACATTATATAGTTGATATACTACATATATACTTTTTTGTTTGTAAATACATACTTATTATACATATAAACATCCATGACTCGGAAACAAATGTCCATGCTCATCACACAAACATATGCTCCTACCGGGATTCGAACCCAGGACCCTAAGAACGTAAGGTAGCGTCACTACGCCATTCGGGTCGTCAAAATATATCTAATATTATTCTTATTTTATTTCACAATGATCTTTTTTATCTAACGTGATGTATTTCCTAAATCTTTCTGCTAATACAAACTCACTAACGTCAGTTAAGCATGGTGCAACCGTGCCATTTGCTTTCGAAAGCGACAGGCATGTTGGGTGCCAGTGCGTCTTAATCGCTCAGTGAATACAAATAACTACCTACTTACTTAATACAAATAGAATTTAGTTTACAATGTGTTTGATAATCATTAGAATTTTGCAGTGTCTCAACGAATGCTTTTTCAGGTTTTATTAAAACAAGTTACCTTAAATAAAAAATTAAAAAACCCCCGATAGTCAACACATTGGGTCATATTTTTTTTTTTTTTTTATTGAGACCACCCTTATTGAGGGAGTTGTGAAAAAAAAAAATCGCCATTTTGTGGTGGCTCATATCTTGGATTTGAAATTTATTATAGCGTATAGTATTCTACTAGTCAAGCCCTTTCATTTAATACCCACATTGAGGAAGTGCTTGTATAAATAATTATGTAATCCGCCATTTTGTGGCAGCGGCCATCTTGAACCGATTTTTATTAAACATAGCTAAGAAAGCTTCCGACTAATTCACTTAAAAAAACAACACGAAATCAAAATCGGTTCATCCGTTCGGGAGCTACGATGCCACAGACAGACACACACACACAGACACAAAGACACGTCAAACTTATAACACCCCGTCGTTTTTTTTTTTTTTTTTTTTTTTATCTTTATTTAAGGGGACTCGGTCAACAATGACGATGTCGCCCCGTAATTCTAATTATACTATAACTACTTATTCTACTATGGCTAGATACATCTTAAGTCTTCAAAATCTTATCAGAATCTTATCTTAACTATGCATTATTATTATATTGCCGTAAATGGCACATGTATAACGCACATAACTTCCTGGCCCCTTCCGAAAAAGGAAAGGCCAAGAAGCTGCTGCATAACCCTAAATTATACTGCGAATCCCCAAGTGCCTGTCGCCGCTGAGCTTCATTCCGGACACACTCGACCAAAACATGGTGCACATCCTCGATCACGTTACACTCCGTGCAATTAGGTGAATCCGTTTTACCCATTAAATATGCAAATTTATTTGATGGAATGTGCCCGGACCGAAGTCTCAGTAGTGTCACAATATATTGTCTATGGGCTTCCATCTCCTGGAACCATGGGCAACGAAAAGGTCCTGCCTGTATAGTCCTGTACCATATGCCTTTGGTGAGCGACCTCTCATCAAAATATTCCTGCCACAAGTCTTTACAGATCTTTTTGACTGTCTGAACCTGATCTGTGTGTAACGGTAAACAATTGTATGTGACCCCCTCCGATGAAGCTAATTTTGCTGCCTGATCCGCTTTTTCATTGCCCATGATGCCAATATGAGCTGGAATCCACTGTAGAACTATGGTTTTATTAGTCATACGCAGCTCTAAAATGGTTTGGAGGATAACAAAGGCTATCGGGGAACCTCGAAAACTCGAGGGTAGCCGAGCCAGTTGCAATAAAGCACTCTTAGAGTCAGTTAGAATCACAATATGCTGAGTATCAAGAGTTAACGCGTAAGACAGGGCTTCGGAAATTGCTATCAGCTCACAGTACATTACAGCAATATTAACCTTAATTTTAAATTGAAGCGTAATGTTTAATTGAGGGTCAAATACAGCTGCTCCCGCATACTGCGCGTTCTTAGATCCGTCTGTATAAAGTTGATAGAACGAACCGTAGTTATCATTCAAATATTTGGTACACTTTTGTCTTAAATCTAATACATCCATTGATCTCTTTGGAATGCATACATACGGGATATCGTAAGAGATGTTCTTTGTTAAGTCAATGCTGGAGAGCCATGTATCCAACGAGAATACACCCAATATGGAACTTGCATAAATAGGTAAATCTTGGATTTGTCTATGCGTGTCTACTAAAAATGGAATCTTTTTATTTCTCCAGTATTGACCCTCACACAGGTTCGACAATTCCTCAATAATATTTATAGTCACATTATTCTTTACCGATCTAGATTTAAGCCAGAATTTTCCCGCCAAATATCTTCTTCGAATTGGCAGCGGCTGTAAGCACAGTTCGTTTTCCATGACGTGAATTGGAGTGCTCTTAATGAAGCCCCCTATGGTCCTCATACATAAATTTTGAATTCCGTTAAGTTTATTCAATTGACTGTTAGCGTAATTACCAAATAAAAAACTACAGTAATCGAGTCTGCTACGAATCATTGAGATATACAGGCGTCGCAGATGTTTCGGGTGGACACCCCATTTGGATCCAGCTAGCACTTTAAATATGTTTACCAATCTTGAGCACTTTTCCTGTAATTCGTTAATATGTCTTTTCCACTTCAAAGATTTGTCCAGCCACATGCCTAGATATTTTACATTATCCACCTGTTGTATATCATGATTTTCAATATTTACCGAAAATGTTTTCTTATTTCTACCTCTGCTGAATAAAATTATTTTAGTTTTACTCAAAGAGATCTGTAACCCTACTTCTTCTATTAAACTTTGAAATAATTTTAAAGAATTTTGGATAACGGTAACGGAGTCCGAAATTTGTTTCTTAGCTATATATAATACAAAGTCGTCTGCATATTGCGACACAAACACATCAGCTATATTATGACAAATCTTTGAAGTGGCTGCATTAAATAATAGTGGGGACAGCGGATCGCCCTGTGCAATGCCTGTCCCAGTGGTCCTCACTGCTGTGCTACTATCATTAGTTTGAACTGATAGATGCCTTTCATGTAAAAATTCCCATAAGTATCTGCACAACACCGCTCCCACTCCCAACCCATCTAACATTTTTAACAGGGCTACTAAGTTTATATTGTTATAAGCGCTATCAATGTCAACAAAACATCCCAAAGTGTTAATGCCCTTCGAAAACCCTTCCTGAATGCGCGATACCAATCTAGCCAAGTTGTCAGCACAAGATTTTGTTTTCCTAAATCCGGTTGTTTCATGTGAAAAACAGTTATTTCTTTCAAGAAACCATTCTAGCCTACGGTTTAGGATTGTGTGTAAGATTTTACAAGGACATGACAATAAAGCAATTGGTCTGATACTTGATACAGAGCCAGCATCCCGACCTGGTTTTGGTATGGGTACTATTTTGACCTCTCTCCATTGATTCGGGACAAACCCCGAAAGTAGAAATCTATTGTATAGTGAAACCAGAACTACTTTACCTACTTCTGGTAAGTGCCTGATCATGGAGTAGGAAATATTATCCCCACCGGGAGCGGTATCAGTTTGTTTAATACAGTTATCAAGCTCTTGGATCGAAATTGGGCTGCTCAGCTGTTCATTTTCTGATATAAAATTAGGTGTGGGAGGGCTTACGTAATCTGGTGTTAAACTATGTAGTAAATGTTCCGTTTGCTCCGGATCCACAGCACTTCTTGCTGTCTTATAGCCTTTGAGCCACTTCATTCGTCTGTACACTTCAGGCGCTGACATCGTGTTGTCTATGCTGTCACAGAATTTTCTAAACGAGCTAAACCGGCTATTCCGAATCAATCTCTGGGCATCACTTGTTTTTCTTTGAATTTTATCTAAATTCTGTGGCGTAGGGTTCTTCCTGAATTCGGCTAAGGCCAGACGTCGCTCAGCAACTACACGTGATAAATCCTGTCCCCAATATGGTTTAGGTTTAAACATCTGCTGCCGAATTGGGTTATCGCAAATTTTTATTTTAGGTATGCTTTGATCCGCTGCAGCATTTAGGGCCTCAATAAAATTGTCGTAAGCTTTTTGATTATCTGCATGTATGTCTAAAACATTTAATTTTTCATTAATAATCTGTCTATATTTTGTCCAATCTGCCTTTTTATAGTTTCTTTTAATTTTGTACGTATTTATATTATTAATTTCTGTTTTAATTTTTAGAACTAGGTGATCGCTCCCTAAGTTCTCATTCATAACTTGCCAACTAAACTTCATTGCCAAATCCAGTGATGCTACGGTCAAATCAGGAGAGGTACTTTGTAGCACACCATTAACCAGTTTAACACGTGTAGAAGTGCCATCGTTAAGAGTAATGTAATTGTTTTCGAATATGGAGTCGAACAGCTGCATTCCTCTTGTGTCCGTCTTAGATGACCAGTTTGTATGGTGTCCATTAAAATCTCCGGCTATAAGTGTTCTTTCTTGCTTCAAAGAAAAGATATGGTCCCAGTCTCTTTTATTGGCGTATACTGATGAAGGACAATAGACGGTAATCACATTTTCTAGGTGTTCGCAATTAGAAATCTTTACATGCAATAGTTGGATACCCGGATTGCTAATATTGGTGTTACCTCGAATTGCTCTTAGGGACCAATGAGTTAATATTGCGACGCCGCCATATCCGTCATCACGGTCCCCTCTGAATATATTATAACCACTTATACGAAAATTGCTTTCAGGATCAAACCATGTTTCATTAATTATCGCAATATGCACTTTCTCTTGATTTAACAGCGCTTCGAACTCAATAGCTTTAGGTCGAAGGCTTTGAGCATTCCACTGCAGGATATTGATTACTGAGGGTCTGTTAGTTCGTTGATCCATTGTTTAATGTTAATAAGGACTGGCACTTCTAAAATGTACTTCATGATATTAGATTTAATCCATTCAAACAGTATACGTACACAGCTCTTTATTTTATTCTCCCATGATGACTCTGTATCCAACAGTTTTTCTTTTAATTGGCTCCATATCCCTCTCAAATTCGATCTCCTGCTTCTTGAACGATTCCTCCCTCTATAATTATCTTCTGATTCTTTACCTTCATCGTCACTGTCTAATTCTTGAGAGCTTTCTTTTGTATTGTCTATATCATCGGGGGGTAGGGGGGTGCCCCTCCTTCCTTTACTTTTCTTTCTTTTCTTTTTTGGGTTTTGGTTATCTTGATTACTTTTCACTGTGTCTGCGTAGGTATTCTTACTTTCAGAGGAAATAGCTACAGTGTGATCTTCACTTGACTTCTGTATCTCTTCTCTCACTATGTATTGGTTCTTTCCTCTAGAAGCGGGTTCCGTTAGAGGAGGCTCTGGCGGGACATACATGGTAAGGGCCCGCTTATACGTACAATTAAATTCTGCCATCAGGTCTCTGATTGTTTTTTCCTTAATATATACAGGACACGTCTTTGCTAAAGTCATGTGATTTCCGGAACAATTATTACACTTGTAATCCACTGTATCGCAATTAGGGTGGTTCTTACTACATTTTGGACAAATCACCTTATTGGATGGGCATAGTTTCAAAATGTGTCCAAATCGCCAACACCGCGCACATTGCGTTACTGGGTACTTATAAGGGGTAACTTCTGCTCTTGTGTTAAATATATTTATGTAGGAGGGCAACGACGACCCTATGAAACATATACGAACTGCCTCCGATGGCTCCCATCGAGAATCTAAACTACTTCTGCGTTTTAGTCTTTTCACTCCTATTATCTGAATATCACTCTCCAGACCTTCCACTATTTCTTCTTCAGATAAGTCCAGATCAATGTATTTCACCACCCCGTAAGACTGAATTGTTTCCAAAGTTCTTTGACATTTATAACCCTCCTTTTTAAAGTATTGCGAGTTCATCAATCGATCACAACTATCTTCATTACTAAATACTATCAGTACTTTGTGAGGGTTAACGTATTTTATTCGTGTGATGTCACCTATGTTCTCAGATTTTAAAATTTTTGCCAAATTAAATTGCTTAGGAAGTACATTTGTTGATGAAACGCATACTTCGATTCTGTCCTCTGCTATTCTGATTGTATCATGTATCTCACTCCCTCTAGCATATCTTTTCCCTCTTCTGTTGACTGTTGTCCAAACCTCGTCCTGACTTATTTCTCGGTTCCTCTTATTATTTGATATATCTGTTGTCGAATGTTGTTGAGACACAACACTCGACATGTCTACATCCAGATTATCTCTCGCTTGATTTAATTCTTCCATACTACTTGTCATCTCACTGTTTTCCCTAGTCATTCTGCTCACATTATCACGATCATTAAAAGCATCTAACTCATCGCTACCGCTAGCCATTCTTAAACAACATCGTAATGAGTTTAATATGTACAAACGATAACACTCGAGCCGTAGTCGGGTGATTCAAACCGGTTTTGCGTCGAGCGAACAGCGCGTCTAACGATATGAAGCGCCCGCGAGCAACTGTGCACCCCGTCGTTTTTGCGTCGGGGGTTAAACATACAGACAGCTACGGGCAAAGCTCTCTGTGCGTACCTCAATAAGCTTTGTAGCAGTATTACATTATAACCTGCACATTGTCTGTAAGTGTCCGGTGTCTGCAGTGAGTCCGCATACTGTCCGTACGTTTTCGACCAATCTTTGTTGTCATTTATTATGTTGTGGTGTTGTTATGAACTTTGTCAAGTTACAAATATGTGCTATTGAAGATGATTATAGTAATTTGTATTGGTTTTTTTTTTTAATTTTGTAACGCTCCGATAAAATGTGTACCTAACGAATTATTCTGATTATAATAAAACCGTTTTAATTTTCCTACTCTTGGGCTAAGGCATCGCCTCCAATACTTCCACTTTTAGCGCTTATACGTAAATGTTTTAGCAAATAAGCTAGGAGATCGTTGTACCTTGTTCATCTTAGTAAAAAAATCACTGCGCTATAACAAATACCTATGTTGTGAGTGACTCATGTTCTTGTGAGGTTTTTAAAATATCACACTAATCATATAGACGAATCTTGTGAATGTGATTCACGTAACAGTTTTTTTTTTAAAAAGGTAATCAAAAATAAGTGGGTAAGTAATTGATGGTAAACAAAAGTCAAATTAATGGAGGTTAAGGTAGCTGTTCTTCTTCTCCTTCAAGATCTCTCAAACAAAGGTGATCTATTCCATATAGTTTGATCGTGTTCATATTGCAATTATGGAAAACTTGTATTTTGTCTCATAGTATATGTTGTTCCATTTCATTAGTACCTACTCCTTTTTTTTACTTGCTTTACTGCATTTTTTACAACCTAGACCATAAAAAGAAATAAATTCACACAGATCTAGAACTAAAAAGCAGAGCGTGGCAACTGCTCATCTGGGTATTAAAGTAAAGGTTACGGCCTGTGGGTTGCGGCTCTTGGTCGTAATGATATATCATTTACGTGTTTATGATGAGATGACAGGTTAAACGGTATTATTACTACAATTACATTTAGTTGGTATTGGTTTAAAGAATTTCATGTCGACTGAACCTTGTAAATGCTTTGCTATTTCTGAAAAAACGTTCTCCAAATTAATTTTTTGTAATAAAAAAATTGACCTACTGTGACGTCGAAGTGACTTTTACTCTTGGTGTGGTTAAATAATTGTTATTTTATTGCGTTCCAGCGGACGTCCCGCGGTTTCACCCGCATAGTTCCCGTTCCCGTGGGAGTACGGGGATAAAATATATCCTATGTTACTCGTGGATAATGTAGCTTTCGAATGGTGAAAGAATTTTTAAAAACGGTCCAGTAGTTTTTAAGCCTATTCATTACAACCAAACAAACAAACAAACAAAGTTTTCCTCTTTATAATATTAGTGTAGAAGTGTAGATAGTGTAGATAACTCAAGTAGATTGGGCGAATTGTTAACATAATTATCCTAAACAGAAATGTAAGAGCGCCTGTGCTACTAACTAATAAGTAATTATTAATGTTGTGCCCTTAAATTCATGATTATTTTCGGTATGAAAAGTCCAACAGATGTGCAAAAAGAATTATTCCGATACCGGGAATCGAACCCGAGCCTCCTGGGTGAGAGCCAGGTATCCTAGCCACTAGACCATATCGGATATTGAGAACCGGGTTGAAATATTCTTTCATATACCGATAATCAATATTTTTTTCAATTTACCAGTGTTATTTTTACAACAGAGATAACAGAATGATAAAAAAAATATCACTAACTCTATACTGTATACAGTAAAGTTAATTTTTCCATCAATTTGTTGGTGCACGCCATCTAGTGTTTGCTAGTGATATTGGTTGCGGCTATGCTCACGGCATGACTACCTATCGTCATAGTGCCAGTGTTTGATAGCATCGCTGGTGATCGTTTGTGTTTACTTCTCCCCAAAAGTCATAGATGGCGCTGTCACAAAAACTATAGGAACTGTTCGAGCTGAACAGTTTTACCGTTTCACTTTCATAATTAATTTGGTAAACGTAATATACGAAGTTCCTACTTTGTGTTCAAAGCATTGTAAGCCCTTTTTTGTTATTTTATAATAGAACACAAATGACACAAAAGGCAGAATTAAGTTCATATTACGATTATTACGTCAATGACTTTACTGTAGGTACTACGATAAAGATAGGTAAGAATGGAATTATCGTTACAAGATCGTTACAGAAAAGTTTTTCTCTGATTCTGGTGTGTATATTATGTGCATCTGAGTCATAACTATTTTATGTAGAATTTTTTTTCGTATCTAAAATTTCATCATCATGCGTCTAGCAAAAGGTTAGGTAATAACCAAACCTCTGCTATGTTGGGGTCGGTTTTTTTCTTTTTTTATATTTTAATACTCGAATAGAACTCGTGTTTTATGTAGGGAACTAGATTATAATCCTCAGTTACAAACAGGTTATTAGAATGACAATGAAGAGACTTATTAAAATATTTGACTAAAAATGTTTAATAATAGGTATATCAGGCACAAATAAATACTTATCAACTACAAAGCAAATCTTAAAATAAATAATTCGCATACATCATAAATCAAATCAACATTAATCTCATACAAATCCACACAAAAAAAAGGTCTACAACAATATAAACGATTTCAACTCAGGTTCTACTAAGTTTTCGAGCACGTAAAACTTCATCAAATAATATAGTCATTCCCACGGATTCTCATCTATAGTATCATTCACTGATTCCTTCATTTTGTTCATCTTCTTCCTATTCATTCTACTTTCAACTGCTCCTTCTACTATTTCTCCTTTGTTAAAATCTTCTGCTGTTATAATAGGCTTAAAACCTTCATCGACATTCTTTATCTTATTACTCTGTATTTCTTTCGGCACTTTCACCTTTTGTTGTCGATACGGATAGAAAACATATTTCACACCATTCACAATCTTGTATTTCGGATAATTGGTGGATGTTCTTCTATTATTGTTGATGCCTAAAAGTCTGTTCATCCAGTATTGGTAAGAGTTTTGGAGGACGTCTATGATGCTTCTTCTTCTTCTTGATTTCGCTGTTGTTCTACTTTTATTTGCTGTAACAACGTCTTCGTTCCCAAATATTGTCATCTTTCTATCAATATTGTTGTTGTTATATCGTACTACTGGTGCTACGTAAGATATGATAGGTTTGTTTTCAATAATTTCTTCTTTGTCTCCAAGATCTAGTATAGATCTACTTTGCCATTGTCCGTTAGCGTCGTATCCCCCTCCACCTCCACCGCCCCCGCCGCCACCGCCTCCTCCATAATCTGGTCCACCTGGATATCAAAAGGTGTATTTTCATCGTATGTTGGGTTTGGTGTAATACTTAGCTTATACTAGGATAATACCTGCTGGCATCCAGGCGCCACCCCCACCGCCGGCTGCCCATCCCTGCGAAGTTTATAATTTGCAATTTATTGGTGGTAGGTGTACAGAATAGAACCGGACACAAGATTTTGCCCGTTAAATTGACGTTTAGGATATTGTGGTATAGATAATCATCATCTGCACCATGCCTATGAACGTCTCTTTGAATTCGTTTTACTAGATCTAACAATATTGCTCTAATCTTTTTGAAAGGCGTTTCAACACACTTTATTATAACCAGTACTGAATATTTTTATTTTATATAATAAGGACAAAAAAACAGTGACATGTTCAGGTTTTAAATTATGAGTACTTAAATAAATAAGTAAACATGTAACCCACACCATTGTCCACGGATAATTATATGAACAAATAAATAACAGAAAGATACAGTTGGCTTTTAGAGTTGATTTAAATAGTTAATGGTGGAATAGGTCGCCTACATTGTCACTGAAATCAATGTTTCTGTTTTTTCATACAATATACTTACTCCATCACCACCGCCTCCACCACCACCACCGCCGCTGCCTCCTCCTCCTTTCTTCTCCAATACCTTCATTAGCAGCATCATCTGAAGAAATAAAACAGTATTGATGTTATGATTCATTTCAGACAAAAAAAATAATTAAACCTTCTATTACATTTACTTGTGAAACGGACTGAACAGATCGTCTATAAAAAAACAACAAAACCTTTGAGTGCCTTGTTTAAGTCTCAAGCAAAGCTGCGTTCTCTTTGTTTTCAAATTGTAAAACGATAGGCATTAGAGTGCTTGTGCCTTACCTTAGCTAACATGAACGACATCATGCTGAACATCATCCCTTTGAAAGACATCATTCCCATCATGCCCATCATTGCTGGAACCATCTATGGGAACGTTAAAAAAAGATTTTAACATGAAAACAATATTATTGTGTCCGACTTTTTCTAGAATAACTCAATATACAACTATGTACAACATTATTCATTGTATCTGTCCAAGCGTATATTTCTTGTTTTCATTGAATTTGATTTTGTCTAATTAAGTTGTAAGTTAAACTCATAACGTAGGTACATTGTCTTCTAGTTTTTTCTATCATATTTTACAACTATCATAAAATACAACTAAATTAACATACACTACTAATTTTTAATTAGTACAAATACAGGGCTTGTCAAAGATGGTCTTGTTATTACACATGTGAAGTCTCAATAAATAATATTGATAAACAGCAACGTTATTGGCGATTGTTTATGTCACTCAATGTATGGAAATATTGTACAGGTCATTCTTAAATTCTTATTAGTATTCATTAATCGTTTTTGTGACCATCATCCGTCATTCAGTCATTCATCCGATCATCGTAGCGTAATAAATTCAGTTATGAGTTTACCAATTAAGCCAAATTTTCGTACAAAATTTTGGGATTTCGTTTGTTTTACTTTTGACTACATATAATGATCAGTAAAGGGTACGAATACAGCCCCATTTTATTGTACTAATTAAAAATTAGGGGTGTAAAAAGCACATTGCCTTGTCTAAGCTCCTACATTTCTTGAAGAAGATTAGAAGCACTTAAAAAATGGCCTTTGGAACTTTTGTTCGCCAGTATAAATCTTTCAACTATCCCATACAGCTTGTGATCTTGTGAAATTACCATCATTAGCTTCATCTTCATGCACATCATAGCCATCATCATCATTTTCTTCTTCCCAAACCCGTCGCCTCCATCGTGCCCACCACCGCCGCCGCCGCCACTGCCGCCCCCACCTCCTTTACGCTTTTTTCTACCGACAAACTCTTCTACTGTAACATTTGAATGGGTTAGTTTTTAGTGAAGAGTTTCAACAAATACGTGTAGTTTAATTTTGTGTTCATTATTAGATTTAGCATTGCGTGTTTGGTTTTAACCCAATCAACTCAGCCTATGACAGTCTTTTGCTAGATTTGACCTCTCCCATCCCTCTTTATCTTCTTTTCTAGTTACAAAGCTTATAGATCTGATTCTTTGTCTTCCACAATTGATCTATTTTCATCATCTTCTCCAGATAACCGAATATTTGGCGTAGCAATAACATCGAACGTAATCTCATTGCCGTGATACTTTGCAGAGTGGGTTCAAGGGTTAAGACACACTGCAGCTCCATATTTCTACAAAAGTGGTTTCGAGAACTAAAATACTGATAATGCCTAAAACCTCAATTGAGTTAAATCTTACCGTTGTTTGGTATCGGTAGAGTAGTATTGCTTCCCAAAGCACTGAACCTGATGATGTGATTGTCAAAAAAATGGTCAATAGCTCTGTCTATCATGTGCGTCAATTCTTCAGAGTTCTTCTCTGAAAAATGTTCTTCAGTATCCTTATTTTCTTCAACTTTACTGGTGTTTAATTTCACTGAAAATATTGTTAAACAGATTTTGTATTTTGCAGCCTAATAATATTATTTTACTTTGCTGATAGCTCACACATTGCTATTGCAAAATATTCAGGAGCATAAATTTATGAAAGTATGTTAACATTTTATAAAATCCGAATGTGTCTTGTACGACGCACTAATATTAAATTTATATTTCATACTTTACAAAATACGAATAAATTGCTATCTTGTTCTTTTATCCTTTTCTTTCATTATACCTGTGACGCGCCTCTACCGCTGCATTCTGCAGTAAACGAGGCCACCTATTTGGCCCATAGCGTGTAATTGGAAAGAACATCAATACGACAAGAAGAAGAAAAATATACCTATCTCTATAATTTGAAATTATCTAACACATTTTCGATTTAAAAAAAAATGCTACTCACCGAACTTAACATAATCCCCGATCACAGATACCTCACTCAAATTATTCAACTGTTTCAAATACATCAAAGTTTTTCTTTGCACACATGGAAATGACATGTGAAGAAAGCAATCGGCGTAAACACCATTGAAATTATCATCGGGATTGTTAATTTCTTCATCTATGCCATCTTTGATATCAATAACACCGTGTTCAACTTTGACAACTTTAGAATTAACTATGACAATACACATAAATTCTAAGATGATTGTTCTAAGTTCCATTGTTGGTTCACAAATGAAAAACGCGGTAACCAACTCATATTATTTATTTTCTTCGGTTATTGGGATATAAGGTCAAGTGTCATGGCGTTTACGAGAAAACATGTAATTTTGAACTTACTATTATTTAAATAATATTGTGGTTAAGGGAAAAGGCTGTGTAAATAATGGATTGAGCTGCTGATTTTTTATTATAGGGTTCTTATTTAATGAGTGTCAAGGTTCAATGTAGCTTGAAATTGGGTTTGTCAATGGTATTTGGAGAAAGATGATTGTCGGTCTAAACGAAACTACAATACAAGGCCCATGTTAGGGGTTTTGGTTATTTTATAAGTCACTAGTTATTGCCCTTGGCTCAGTCCGTGTAGTGGTTGCAAATTATCCCGCCCTGACGTACAAACATAACAAAAAAAATGAAGTGGCTTTTGTAATCAGCCCCGAAAGGGTTAAAGCGCTTAGACGAGCTAAATTAGCAACTCTATTTGTGGTGGTTCAAACTTCGTTTGAAATGCTGTTAGAATAAAGTTCTAATCAGCTTGCACTAAACAAAGTGGTGGTTACGTCAGCCACTGCGGGCCAAATAGCGCGAAATGAGTGGTTTCGATCGATTCGATTTACAAAAAAAACTATTGATTGGATTAAAAAACTAAAACACTATCATGCTAATATATTGCTTGTAGAATTATTTGCCAAAAAATCAGAATGATCGCATGCATATTAGTATGTTTTTTATTATTTGAAAGATATTTTTAGAGGTTAGTTCGTGATTTCTTTTTATCGAGCCAAATTAATTGTATTAAGTTTTCAAAACAGTATCATGCTAGCATATATCCTGAAGAATATCATATATTTTTCTGGTCTTGTTTAGAGCAGTGAATCATATACTTTTAGTAATTATAAAACTCGCGTTAAGCTCGTGTAATCGCCTTAATCAGAGGTATACCTAATAGTACACCCTCATTTCGCCCGTTATGTTTGCGTCCCATGTAATGGGGGCGAGCCTATTGCCATCAACCTGGCACAAATACAGACTCCTTGGCTGCTACTGAGAGAAGAGAAACGTAATACCTATAGGAATTAAAGCTTCTTAAGGGGCCTGGACATAGGCCTCCCCCAAGTGTCGCCACATTGACCGGTCCCTTGCGACTCGCATCCACCGGATTCCCGCAACCTTCACCAGGTCATCGGACCACCTAGTGGGAGGTCTTCCAACGCATCGTCTTCCGGTTCGCGGTCGCCACTCCAGAACTTTTCGGCTCCATCGGCCATCCGTCCTGCGAGCAATGTGTTTCTTCTAGTAGTGTGTATATACATATTTCGATTGGATTACAGAATATCTATGTTCCCAAACACATATTTTGATAGGACAATGATAAAACTTCTATAGAAAAAATGTTTTTCTCATAATTCATTGTTTAAATCAGTGTCCATTCAGAATATGTGTTTGCATGGGAACCTATATATTCTGTTATCCAATCGACATAAATACACACCACTCTATGTATGAATATCTTTGATTTTCGTATTATTTTGGTATTACGTTTGTATGAAAAACGCATGCTCCGCAGGCCTCTTAAATGGTTTTACCAACAAAATCGATATATCTGAGTCAAATGGTCAGAGAAGCAGACAGATATTTGCGCGTTTATAATATTGAACATGTCATGGAACTATAAAAAAAAACACTTATGCTTTTAATTAAATACTTTCTGTGTAAAACCTTCTCGAAGTGCAAAAGAAAACGAGCGCAAAGAATTATAGATAAACATCATTTTTTTAAATCCGAAAGATTAAATTGTGCATGAAAGAGATAAAAAAGCAGTTTTACGTAGAGCAGTACATTAGAAAACACTTGTATCATAATCATTATTGTTACAATGTTGCCGGTAATAGTGAAACTTAGTTACATACGCACACACAAGTTTTTTTTTTATATTTTGAGCTAATTCTATAAACTAGTAAATAAGTAGATATTATTAGTTCCTATTTAAGTAATAAATATTATTTAGTCTGTCAATCTATAGCTATTAACGATTTAACTATTTAAATGTTCAGCTTTTGAATGATAATAAAATCATTATCGTCTTCCTGCCTTTGTCCCTATAATGTATAAACGAGTCTGCGCAACCTTTTTAGGGTTCCGTAGCCAAATCGCAAAAACGGAACCCTTATAGATTCGTCATGTCTGTCTGTCTGTCCGTCCGTATGTCACAGCCACTTTTTTCCGAAACTATAAGAATTAGGCTGTTGAAACTTGGTAAGTAGATGTATTCTGTGAACCGCATTAAGATTTTCACACAAAAATAGAAAAAAAAACATTAAATTTTGGGGGTTCCCTATACTTAGAACTGAAACATAAATTTTTTTTTTTCGTCAAACCCATACGTGTGGGGTATTTATGGGTAGATCTTCAAAAATGATATTGAGGTTGTAACTTCCAAAATAAGAGAATTATAAAACAAAAAAAATATTTGATGTACATTACCATGAAACTTCCACCGAAAATTGGTTTGAACGAGATCTGGTAAATAGTTTTTTTTTAATGTCTTAAATCGTAAACAGCAATTTTTCATCCAGCGTAAGAATAAGAAGAAATGTTAGTACCACTATAATAGGTAAATTAATAAAATAACTGAATATAATAGATGACGACGCTGAAGCTGAGTTCAGCTAAGGGGAAATAAAAACATCAATTATATGAAACTCTTTAATTTTCTAACAAAATATGATGCATCGGTTTTGTATATTATTTTACATAAATACACATAAACAAAATAATAATAAAACATGACATGTTATGATATAATAAGTTATGATAATAAAATATGAAGTAATTAAATTATTATAAATGTAAAATTTGGTATAATAAAAGCGTAGATTAAAAGAATAAATTAGAATAAATATCACAGCTACATATACTGCTTAAATAAACCGTATATAACACATTCAAATAGACATAAAGATTGTCATAATAATATAATAGCAAATAAATAATAATATAAAATCGAAGAAATAATCAGGAGGTAAAATATAATTACTAAATAAATAGAAACGTTATTTTAATACGGTGGGAGGAAATAACAAGAAGAATAAAAACATACATAAAATAAGTAAATACAAATAATAGGTAATGAGAATCTTTAACACACCCAACGTAAAACTGCAATAAATAAACAAATAGAAACCAACGATGAATGTTAAAACTAGGCAAATAAATAAACTTATAGCTAGGCATTTGATTATGAAATCTTTCAAATATTTAAATTAAAAAATAAATTATTGTCTTACATTATTAGTTTGTCAATAATATCTAGTATTTTAATTTTATAATATCATCAATGTATGAGGGTTGATACAGTACTACAATTAATAAAAGTAAAGTAAATGCCGCACACAGTCCCCCACGATAGTCGCAGACTTTGAATTCAGAGTCCTGTTTTAAACAATTTTACATTTCAATGACAACAAAACTCGTCAGTATGTCACATTATCTTGAGACCAAAGAAATAACCCTAATGAGACTACATAATTTACTTGTACCATTTAAGCTTTTGTAGAAGATACCACCAAGATGGACCGATTGAAGCAATATACCATTCAGGCAATATAACACCATATCCATCAAAACAAAGAATCACATGAAAAATGAAACACCAAATACTAATTTACGAACATTTCTCCGAACTTAACTTGTAGTAGTATCATAAGGCATATAGCTATTGTAACTATTCGGATCATACGCCCTTCTGTATCCTCCATGATGACCATGTTCATGCTCATGATGTTCCTCATGAGAATGAGAGTGATGATGAGACACCTCTGGCTTAGTGATGATTTCATAGGTGGTCGACTTGTGTTCACCGTGGCCCTTGAGTCCTACGAGGGCAGATAGAAGAAGAGACATGAGGGCTGTCATCAATGCTTTGCCTGCAAGAAGGGCTAATGCTCCAAGTGCTGCTGCTGCTAAGGTTCCTGAAAATGAAGAAGACGATGGTGAATTAAGTGAAGATCGTAAATTATGAGAAGATTATGAAGGTTGGTTGAAAGTAACTGGTGAACTTGTAATGACAGTACGAAATGATATTGTAACGGTTGTGTCGATGTGTGACAAAGAAGCAACAGGGTTTTAGATATTCTCTATGCCTTCTTCATTGATTGGCAATGTGTCATGCAACTAAACCAATATCTAAAGTCACAAATTTAAAGCTTATCAATGTAAAAATTATAACTGAGTGCATACCAAACATACGGAAAGTATTAATATTTAAATATTGAGATATTTAAATATAACTATAACGTAATTATGACTATAAATCTCTGCCTTGTAAATATTCAAGAATACAAGACAATTATTATAAACACTACCATACAATCAATTTACTGTATACTGTACTCGTATCAAACTAAATTACCTTTCATCATCAGCGCAGCGGCCAGGAGAGCGCCACCGCCGCCGCCTCCTTTGCCACCACCAAATCCTCCTCCACCACCGCCTCCGGACTTCCTGCCCACAGACTCCTTATCGCCCTTCGCCATATCCATAGCCTCCTTTGTAGTCTGGGGATCTAGCAGCCTGTACCTCAAGGAATGCCCGTCTAAGTAATCTTGAAGACGGTATAATAGAAACCGGTTTAGCTTCTCTTCAGACTTCCCAGGGAATTGGCGAGACAACTCTGCAGCCATTTCCTCGGGACTTGGAGAGGTTCCAGTCTGATTTTCTTTCACTATGCTCAATCCAGGTAGAAGGTTTAGCTCATCGCGAGAGCTCAAGTCTTCCAAGAAGGATAAAGCATGGATCTTCAAACATTTTGAATTCAGCAAACTGTTGCACTCCTTATGCAGAGTCCTTCCAGCTCTTTCCGTGTTATTTGGCACTGTTTTAACAGCATCGATGATCGCATTTGGTTCGGATCCATCGATGGCTGCTTGAGAACCAATCACTAAACTCAGAGTCACAAAAACAGCAATGGATACACTTTTAAGATACATTTTTACTATTCACTTTTTCACTGCACTTCTCCTGCCAATCAATGACACATTTCTGTGGGGGACCGTTGTGGACTGATAGACTTAATCTGATCGCAATTTATTTTATACCAACCATGATAACAAAAAAGTACAAGAAAAGCGTTAAAAAGAGCAATGTCGTTGCTTTTTGAACGTTATTGTGTGCAGCACTTTCGTTCTGTAAATAAAAGGTTGCGATAATGGAAAAGTCGAAAGTGGTTCGCCGATTTTCGGTTTCCAATCGATAATCTGTTGCTGTTAACTCAATTGGATAATACTAAAAGTATGTAATTGGTTATGAAACTTATATAAATAATGACTAAGCTGAAAGATTATCTAGTATTGTCTACTTCAATATAAGTATTCTGATTCGTTATTATCTGGCCTTATCCCAATTTGTATGTGGTTGGCGTAGCATATTATCCAACATACCTACTTTTCTATCAATCAATGAACTTGATATATCAAGTGATTCGAACTACGTGTCTCAAGATGTTCCAAATTATTTCTCTAGTGATAAGGTCATTGAAATAAAATACTACAAAATTCATACCTATGAAATTCATTCGGTTATGCATGACTTGAACACAATACTGCATGCGTTTTGGATAAGTAGGTAGACTCATAACGAGAACGTTAAAAATTTATTTACATGTTAAACGAATTTGATAGTAGAACCATCATCATTACGCCTAGCCTTTTCCCAAAATGTTGAGGTCGGCTTTTAGTCTAACCGGATGCAGCTGAATACCAGTATTTTACATGGACCCTATCTGACCTTAAAAACTCAGTTAGTTAGTTTGATAGAATATATTATTGATAATGTGACAAGATACGCCGGAAGGGAACGTCCTGGAAGGAAATGACACTGGTCATATTGGTGATGTGATGTATGATATTCTTCAGAAAGGTTGTCGCATTTGTATTAAATGGCAATAGGCGCACGCGTGTTACTACAAAATATATAAACGAGGACAAACCAAATGAGTATGCAAGGGAAAAACACAAATTATAGAATCTATAATTTCTGCCCCATATAAAAAAGGTGATGGTTTATGTATAATGTGTGCAAATTATTTGGTACTATGTTATCATTATAAGTGTTTATAACTGGCGAGAATATTATGGAAGGATACAACCCCATGGAAAAAAGAATGCATGTATGCAAATACACGCAAACCCAAAACCAAATCATAAAACATAACATCACACCTATTATACCGGACGGGATGGGCAGAGGTGTAAATAATCTTACGCATATACCGAGAAGAAATAAAAACGGGTCTCCAAAACTTTTACTACAGGTTCATCCACTAGGTACTAATATATGTAGAAACATTTGCCATCACAATAGCAGTGTTTTTTTTACTTATTGGCCTCCTATTTTTATTTATTTATTTAAACTTCATGTACAAGAGTGGTACATAGGCGGACTTAATGCCACAAGGCATTCTCTACCAGTCAACCACCATATTGCAATTAATCTGTTATTAACTTTTTAATAGATCTGTAAACAACTGCTATAATTACTGTACTGTATTACATTCAATAAGATAATTATGTTAGGCCGCACATCATTTGCAATAATACAAGTATTAACTGGCCTAGTATCTACTTAAAACTCCGAACTACGTTAGGCCAAGTTAAGGTCAAAACCCTTTTTGAAAATAGTCATATTAAACTGACTTCTTATAAGTTTTGAATATTAATATTATGGGTGGGTATAAGAGTAGGGAAAGACCAAAAAAATTATGCATGTACTGTGTAATCGATGACAAGGCAAGAAATAAGATGTTTGATGAGATGACGAGTAATAGAAATATAGAAGTATGGAAGAAAAAATCATGCTGTGCCTACCCTAAATGAATTGAGATAAGGGCAAGATGTCGATGAAACTCGCTTGTTTTACTTGTGTCGTTATTTTCACAGACAACTTAGCCTGTCGCAGTTTTCCCCAGGCTCAACTTCTATCTTTCTAATCCCGGTCTTCACCAAGCATCGTCGTTACACTCAATTCTTTGCTTTCTGCGTTCAACATATCCTACACATCTTTACGGTCGCGAGCATTTGCATTGTTTACAATGAAATAATCTTGTACTTGGATTATTTCACCAAAATTTTCACAGCACCCGGGTTCTTAATTCTTGCCTGGCTTACCCTAATGAAACTCAAAGCTTAACAACCGTTTGTTCACACCTTCTATAGATACCTACACCTTTGCCAAAACCTTCAGGAATTATATCAATGTTTCTAAGATATTTTACTCTCGCCAGTAATTTCCAGCAGCAATACATTGATACCAATACAATCCAATTTGATTATCGTTCCGCTCTACAGTCTTGTTTACGACCGCAAATAAATAATGAGTCAGGCCCTGATTTACGGTTGAAGTTTCTAAAAACACATTTGTTTAATATTTAGAAAACAAGCAGGTGCTCCATCGGAAGAAAATTGTTTAAGGAGCCTCTTATAGACTTTGCAGGTGCCAAGAGGTTTGATTACAAATGCGTATGTGACTATAAACACGAAATAATTACAGCCACTCGGTACGATTTTTTTCACGGAAAGCACGTTAAGCTCTTGATCCCATGGACCTGTCTTTTGTAGATCTTTGACAATCGTTACAGGTAGTCAGTAGCCCAAAAGTCAGACAACCAGTCTTACCAAGAGGTATCATATTACCCAGTGCTTACAGGGCTATGGACTTCAGATAGGCAGACACTCCATGTAGAATACAGGTATTTAGCTGCATCCGTTTAGATTGGAAGCCGTCCTCAACATTGTTGGGAAAAGATTAGGCTTAGATGATGATGATGTGTTTAATAGTAGATTATGATGCATAATTAGCCGATAATGCTTCTATTGGTTTCAAATGGGCTAAATTTCTGTGAAAGGGGAGTTGGCTGTAATCCAACACACTGGGCTGATGGGTAGATGTCCTTGTTTGTGCAGTCTCTTTTATTGGTAATGAAATTGGGATAGATTCCTTAACTTGAAGTACACATCAATCATGTTTTCTTTTCTGCTTTCTTTCTATTGTTTTACGTTACATGACTATTATTATTTATATCACTTTCTAAGTCCATGGGGATGAATGAACCATATTTATATAAATGGCGTAATAATGATTCTTCTGTTCACGTAGCAGATCCAATCCACGATATTGAAAATAAACAACTCCAGCTTTCTCTGGTGTAGTTTTGTTACAAAAAGACAAAATGCGGTGAAGTTCATCAGTGAATGAAAGTTGTAGTTTTTCTTTGTTTTGTTTTTTTATCAGTCTATGTTACCTTGATGAAGGGAGTTGATAATGAGTTTTATGTTATTTTTTTAGTTTGTAGCAAAAGTCATCTTAGTTAGAAACATTTATATTTAACTGGGTGACCCACGCAGCTTCGTCTGCGTCACATATAAGAGAGAAAAAGTTCGCAATGGGAATAAATTTACCCCGTTTTATTTCTGCTCCGCTCATAATGGTTGTAGCATGATGTTATATATCCTAAAACCTTCTTCGATAAATGGACTATCCAACACAAATAATTTCAATTCGAACCAGTAGTTTCTGAGATTAGCACGTTCAAACAAACAAACTCTTCAGCTTTATAATATTAGTATAGATGTAGGGAAAGCATTGCTAGATGTGTGACTATAATATACTAAACTAGCTTCTGCCCGCGACTTCGTTCGCGTGAATTATGAGTCTTAATAGCATTTAAAGGCTGCGCGGGTTTTTGAGATTTTTCCATTACAAATTCCCCAAGAACACCCCCCTGCTTAACCACGTTAAACCGTTGGTCCTGGACCTGTTAAAGCCCCACGATTGTCAGACTGCGTTCCTGCCGATATAAGAGTAAAGAAATAGAGAGAGAATCCTAATGTGCACACAATTGTGAACTATAATACCTTCTGCGTGCCTGGCTAATGATATCCGTTTAGATTGTCAGCCAATGCCAAAATTCAGTCTGGACTTCTGAAGGATTCCCGACTGAATCCAACATTTTGTATTTTAACGACAACAGACGAATATCAGCTTCTTTCGGATTCTGATAGAAGCTCTAAAATTACGCAATTGTGCAAATAGAGATTTCAAGTATTAATGAGACTTTTTAAAAGTTCTGTATATTAGCTTATATTTTATAAAAAAAAAAAAAAACATTTAATTATGCTAACCGCAAGTGGCGCCGGTGACTGAAAAGTTGTGTGGTAATCGGTTATCATTGTAAAAGCATGTGATGCGGAGGAATGAGGCCTATGTGGTGAGAACATGAGAACAGTTATAATTATGAAAGTAGATGGCAAGAGTAGAGGAAGAAACAAAAAATAGACTGTGTGAAGGAAAATTTTTAATAGAAATGAGGTGAATTGGGACACAGAGAGACTACACAAGGTACAGTTTAAAGTATATGGGTTAAAACAGTTAAAACAGTATTTTTTAACAAACATTTTATTTTTCTTTTGGTGCTGAAGAACACGGATAAAATAATAATACATAAAACAATAACATGGTAAATAAGTAACTACAAAATAAAACATCAATATTTACATAAGTATTTACATATCCTATAATAAATACTATATTGACAGTAAAGGTGAGACAAATATAAAGTAATACATAATTTTATAAAATACATAAAAATACCACTTTATGAATAAAATAACAAAATATTATATGTCACATATTAAATAAACAATAGGCGGGTAGACGTACAAGATATAAAACCATTAAAAAAGTATATTTTACGATATCAATCATACTGTGTAAGTATACATACAAATCATAAATAACAATACATAACCAAAATGAATTAAAATAAATAGATATTAATACTAAGAACAAAACAAAATAAACAAATAATATTTATTTTAGCTACAAATAATAAAATATTATCTATAAAATACATAAATAATAAGAAATTTAGCTAAGAAAATTGTGAACTTAACCTAACAATAAATAGTTTCAATAAATAATGAGAATTTTCGATACATTTCCATAATTTACAGACTTAGTCCAATGCAAATGATCCTAGTTTACAGTTTTTTGAATAAATACTTATGTTTCATCGTTCGTAAGGTAAACCGCTTAAAAGTAAAATAAAAAACAAAAACCAAAAAACACATGGAGGAAAAATCAAATATAAAAAATTAGAAACAAATTAACAAATAAAGACTCACAGATAGAAAAAACGAAAACAATAAATAAAAAAAGTAACAACTAATTTAACTAAAACAATGAAACAACAAATCTATTCAAAATAAATTACTCCCTCTTAACCCTCAACGCCTCCTAACATTTAAGTTCCTCCCGTACCCAGAATGGCCGTATCCTCCCACATCCTCATGAGCGGTCGAATGGGAGTGAGAGTGACTGTACACGGGTTTGGAGACGATCTCATACGTGGTAGACTTTTGGCCACCGGAGAGAGACTTGATGCCGATGATGGCGGAGAGAAGAAGAGACATCATAGCTGTCATCAGGGCTTTGCCAGCGAGAAGGGCTAGTGCTCCCATTCCCATTGACATCAGGGTTCCTGTGAAAGAGAGAAATGGTATATTCATTTTTGTATCTATAATTTTTATGGTGTACCTACATAATAAACATTATTCTATTCTATTCTATTAGTATGTTTAAAACACGTAACATCACATCAAAGCCCAAAACTGCCCTGGGACCACACAGATTCTTGATCCCATACAAAACCTGCTTTTTCGCTAAGGATCAAGTAATTTATATTGGCAAAATACTTTCAGACTGCTACCAAGACAAGACTTACTAATTGAAGAAATGAAAAAAACACTGCCCAATTTGAAGATCAAGGCTCCAAGTTAAGCATTGCAAATTCTTAAGTTCAATACTGTAACAACATTGTTACAAACATCTTAAAGTACAACATACAGCTGAAATTGTGTAGCACAGATAGGTGCCCTGGCTCCCAAGCTAGGTTATCACTTGTGACTTGGGAGACAGTGTGAAAAAATGTACGATACTTTTATTATTAGTATTTTCTTTGTAAAGGAATACTCCGATCTCCGTAAATTTGAGAGAAGGTGTCTGACAACCCAGAGCATAATTAAGTATCCTGGTCACAAAAAGAATTGTCTGATTCCCCGCTGTGGAAACATTATAATTATGCTATTAGCTATTCACATCATAGTCGATTGGAATTTCTATTTTATCGAAGGCATTGAGACTCTATACTTTGAGCTTAGACAATATAATTATTTAAAAAGATTGTATTTAATTCATGTAACGTATTCTTGAGGAAAATATATAAAACCATTAACACTCTCTCATTACACACATTACTCACAAGTTTTTACTCAAATTACAAGTAAAAGTAAAAAAAAAACAGTATATCTCAAATGACAACCAACAATTTTCTTAGTATTGCCATGCTCTGATTGTCAACAGCAGAACAATTTTAAAATTGAAGAACTAAAGTCTCGACGATGCTTTCAAGTAATTATGTATGAATTGATTGTAGATAAAAATGAAAAAGGTTAATTTACTTTCCATAAAAACGCATTTCTTTCTTCCTCATCTCATAGGGCATCTTTAAGCCATCAAAGGTAATCTTCTAACCCTTTTAAAATAACGGACGATGACCAAAATTGAAACGTCTTAAACAGTCATGATACCCTAGTACATCAGATCGGCTGCAATACACTTTTTTTTTTGTTAAAATCATGGTCACGGTTGCATTCCCATAGTGTGAGTAGCTTTTGGCTATTGTCCTTTTGTAGATGATAATGGCCCCAGTTTTGAAACATGAAGCAATTTTCTATGATTTTGGAAAATTATGGTAATTGAAACCTATCCCCTATTGTATGTTGTGATGTGTGGTCCCAATCTGCGATCTGTCTCCAATGCTTTAAGCAGGTCATTTGTTAGTATAAATTGGAACGTTTTTTTTCTTGCTTGTTTTTGGCCGTAATTGGCCTGATGTGAAGCGATGTTACGGCCTAGGGTGGAACACACTTCTGTCGAAGAAACCGATTCACTCAGGTTTCACCCTAAAGTTGTTACCTTTATAAGATGTCAAAAAATTACTTCTTGCTTGCTTCCCCTTTCGACCCATTCAAACCTTACTTTTTCCAGTCAGGGTACCAAGACACAAGAAAAGTGATATTTTCTGGTCATCCAACCGACGTTAGTAATAACGGGGTGGCTCCTACAGCAACCAGCATCCGTCTGCTCACAGATGACATACTATGATCAAGAATGCCACAACAAAGTAGTGATTATGACCGTACTATCCTTTTAAGATCAGATTGAAGTATTTATGAGGAGATATTAAGAGACCACGGGTGGTTATGTATGCGTGTTATGCAAAAGTGTTCAACACTTTTGAAGTCATAAAAAAGGTTGAAGTAAAAACTATTTTAGTAGATCAATTGGATGTAATAAACTTAGAACTTTTTGCACCTGTCGATCTTGAAAGTAACACCTTTTGGTTAATTATTTTTGCCCAAAAAGTCGATAGACTCATTTTTTTTTACTGAAAAAAACGTAACGCAAGCTTCATAGTCGTCACGCTTAAATTGTATCCGTAAATTGAGGTAGGTATAAGTTGTAGTGTTGATATGCACAATTCAATTTGATACGGACAGTATGAGGTCCCGAAGTATCAATGAGATGGAATGTATTCGTTTTCATGATACAAAGGTTACATTTTCAATCCAAAGGTATGCTTTGGCTAAGTATTATTTGGCCTTTGGTCCGAGAGTTGAGTACGCAAAATGTCTTTTTTGGATTGCATACCAACTAGCTTCATGAAAAGCTGACGACTAAACTTGTTGGACATAATGAACTTTTTCATAACTTGAAATTGAGAAATGGCTATCGAAAGTGGTTTCCCAAAACGAAACTAGTCCTGGTTTATAATCTGCCTGGCCTTTTCCCAGCTATTTTTGGAGTTGGCTTCCAGTCTTAGTGGATGCAGGTGAATACCAGTATTTACCACCGACAAAACAGAAACACAGATACCATAACACTTATCTTACATAACGATAGCATCTATCAATACTCCGCTATACTAGTAGGTACAATTGACCGAACGCTTTGTCGGTTTACTTTTTTTCTACAAACGTACTGAATTACACGACAAACCAAGATATCGATACAGTTGAAACAAAGACTTATTATCTTCAGATCTAGTTTCTATTTCCTTTTGGCTTTCACTTAAATGTGTTTGATGGCATCTGCCTCCATCTAGATTGCAAAAAGTGCTAATGGATATTGATTTCCTACGACTGTTTGTGGTTGCTCTTCTAAAGAGTGTCTAGTCCTAGTAATAAGAAACACTACCAATATTATTGATAATTCTGGCATCAAAACTTTTCCTTCAATTAAGATGCTTTTAAGATTGTCCTTTCTTTACATGAAATTTTATTGTCTTGCGCTTTTCCCAAATTATTCTTTAGAATCTAGATTGATCAGCACTTATCTTGAACGATACTTTTCGTGTAAAAAATACAGATCCTCAAAAAAAAAACACTTATAACAATATCGGTTTATCCTCATCCCTTGTAGCTGCCTACTAAGAAGTTTCAAATATGTCCCCCAAGGCTCCAATGTTTATCACTTCACTACCAACATACCTTTCATCAAAAGTCCAGCCGCGAGCAAACCTCCCATGCCTCCCTTCTTTCCTCCCCCAAGTCCTCCTTTACCCCTCGCCTCTCCAACCAAAGCCCTGGCTTCTTCTGCTGCATTTTCATCAAGCAACTTTAGCTTCACTGTGTGGGTGTCCAAGTAGTTTCCTAGTCTGTAGAGAAGGTATTTGTCTAATCTCTCATCGGGTTTCGATGGGAAAGACCTTGCTAATTCAGCAGCAAATTCTTCAACTTTGCTCCCATTTTCTTTAGTTACTTCCTTGACTACACTCACTCCAGGTAGAAGTTGTAATTCTTCTTTAGCACTAAGCTTTTCTAGCATCGATATGGCTTCAATTTTCAAACACGTTGGGCTGAAAATCCCATTCGTACAATCCTTTTTCATCGCTCTGGCTGCACTTTCGACAGTTGGTTCCACTAAATTTTTAGGAGACTCTCCAATTTCTGGATTTGGCAGTGCATACACTGCTGTTATAAAAAATAATATCGATATCAGATACATGGTGGACGTCTGTATCGAAACGAATGCTACTACACTTTGATAAGCAATTGTTTCGTCCACCTTTTATATGTCTCACATAGATGTATGATTAGTACGGAGTACTCTTATATCCATTATATTTTCATAGAAGGCTGACTGCAAAAAGTATTTTTTTTTCATAGAAGAATGGACCTTATTAACATCTAGCATGGTTGGTTTTGGTGTGTCGTTTTTGCAGGCGTAAGGTTTTCGTTTATTATCGCATGCAGTCATTGGAGTAGGCGACCGATGTAAATGTATAGTAATTTTATGGGTTTTTAATATACTAACTACTATATTACACCTTATATTTTCCTTTTATTTGGACTTTTTAAAAGGAAAAGGCGTTATTAATTTCGATCCTTGAAAAAATTGTCTTCCGAAACACAAAAAACTCTTATTTTCGGATTTGCTCTGGTTGTTGAAACAGCCTGCAGATCTTGTATTTCATTATTAAAAAAATTTTGTTTTTGTTAATAATTAATTATCTTTTAAGTGTGTCTGTACAAACATAAAATAATTATGTATGTTGATTAACATGTTACGAAACATCGGAAAAAGATGAAGTTGTAAATACATTAACTATTGTTTGATAAGTACAATGTAACATATCAGCAATTAATTTTATGAATGCATGTAAAAAATATCTAAAACTGTAACTGAAAGTTAGTCTAGACGTTTTTACTTTAAACTACATAACCATCGCGTGAAAATTAGCAACGATAGTAATTAAGCCAACTAAACCAAATGTGCTTGTTCCATGAATGGATCTACTACGAATATGTTTTGATCATCATTGCCTTCCTGCTCTTTCAATCAATATTTCTTTCTAAGTATCCCGCTTCATAAATGATCAGTATAATAATTCTTTCAATCAACTACATCCTTTTCTTCAAAATTCGTCTTCATCAATAAATTGTCGTCTCATTGTTCAGTTTGGTTCCCATATCTGTCTTAGAACTATTTGCTATGCCTGTCTTCGGGGAACAAGGCACATATTGATGAGTACAGATCCTAAATCCTGGATTCCTTATAGCTTTCTTCCTTGTAACAAGCGTCGGTAGAAGGTTTTCCTAAAAGGAATCCTAAGTAGCAGGTATAGAGTGTGAATTTCTACTCGATTGGTGACATTAGGCTTACTCCCGATAACATGGGACTTGAAAATTTTAATAATTGTCGAAATTTGGTTCACGTCTGCCTAAACCTTTGAGGAATAGAATTGTTATATGGTGTTGTTTTATATACTGAACTGGTATAAAAAGCTTTAACGCTGAACGAAAACCAGCAAACATATTCATTTTTTTCTTTCAAACATTTGTTTCTTGGTATTCTTATAACGATGATTCACAGTTTATTTTTAGACCCTAAGATGTAGGGCCACACAACTAGACCGAATAAAATGATTTGGCCAGATAACATCCGAAACTGGAATGGTTTCCTCACGGTCGTGTGCCCAGATATTGGCTTTTCTTGGAGTCACACGAAGTTTCTTTGTCCGTTTATCTGTTTGTTCATAATTGTTGTTTTCCAATGCAGTCCAACCTGAACCAGAGACTCCGGACCAACAATTGCCGTTATTTTAAATAACTTTCGAAATTTTTTATTTACTTGTTTCAAAATCCACAGCTCTTTGCAACTTTAACCTAAATTATTTAAACTAATCCTGCAGCAAATCAATAAGTCGATATTTGTATAGCATTTATCTATATTGATTATACCGTAGATGTGAGTGGTCTTTTCACAATACGAGTTACATTAGTTGAAATAATAGATCCTCAAGCTTGCACCTATTTACTGGAGTAAGTATTATCTCAGATACTCTGCATCGTCTGAACTCTTTATCCAAAAGTTTTCTTCATCATCCTGCCCTTATCTCCATTTATTTGGGATCTTCGCAGAATATTTTCTTCTTCCATTCTTCTCTATGACTTGTCGTCACATCAGACACCTCTATTCTTGATGAGCCTTCAAACAGATGGACTGTTTAAAGGATCATCAAGACGGGAGGTGTCTCGAATCAAAAATCTTAAGTGTTTGAACATACTAGCATATTTCATATACACAAAGAAAAGTCAGTACAATCGTACTAGTCAAAAGTAACTCTTTCTTTCACAAAAAATTAACTAGCTCAATTTTATTTCATTTCGATCTATTTCGAAGACAATGGGAAATTATTAAGATTGTTTTATTAAACTATTTGGAAAACAAGGTCAATGTTGGGGGAAAAAAAAGATGGGGCATTTATCTGTAATATTAGGCATTTTGTAGACAAATATCGACTGATTCAGAGTAAAGCCCACTTGATTTTGGACCTGGATATTTTACTTCGTGTTTTGAACACGAATTCTTGCCATCCTAACTTGTAAGTACCAAATAGTTATAGGTCAGATTTTTTGAATATAATCGCCCTATCGTTACTTTGCCCTGAATGTGGGGCAACACTAAAATGTGCTTAGGAGCCTGTATCAAGAGATCTAATGCTTATGTAAACTGATTAAACTATCGCTTTGTTGTTCGATAGTGATTGCTAGTGCAAATTTTGAGGTCCTAAGTTCGAAGACTGGATCACGGAAATAGTAGTTTAATATAAAGAAAAGCGTATGACAGGAAATGGGTGTTCTGATAATCGATCGACGATCTTAATACGCCTGCGGAGCATGCGTATTTCATACAAACGTAATACCAAAATAATTTATAAACTAAACATATTCCTAAGGTAGTGTGGATTTATTTCGATTGAATTACAGAATATCTAGGTTCCCAAATATATATTTTGATTGGACACTGATTTCAACAAGAGTTATAAGAAAAGTACGTTTTCAATAGAAATATTAAATTCCTCATATCTCGTCTTTGTATCATTGTCCTCTCAAAAAATATATTTGGGAACATAAATATTCTGTAATCCAATCGAAATAAATACACACCACCTTAAGAATCTGTTTGATTTACAAATAATTTTGGTATTACGTTTGTATGAAATACGCATGCTCCGCCGGCCCCATAACTAGTTCGTGTATAACAGACAAAAAAAATAACTCTCAAAATAATTACAAACATCACACGGGGCATGAAGGGCATCGTGTGGGTATACTATAATATGGGTAGACCTATGCCTAACTCTTTAGGGTTACAGGCGTGAATTTATGTTATTGTGGTTAATGTTTCCTCTGCTGGGCAACAGGACTGATCTCTATGTGAGGGAATGGACTATAACCCATCACGCGGGCCCAGTGCGGATTGGTAGATGTCACACGTCTTCGAATTTTTTGATTCTAAGACATGCCGGTT
Organism: Xestia ashworthii; assembly: GCA_950022955.1. NCBI lineage: Eukaryota > Metazoa > Arthropoda > Insecta > Lepidoptera > Noctuidae > Xestia > Xestia ashworthii. Next base: position 9,088,698 of record OX465570.1, on the reverse strand, counting down.
TCCTCACGATGTTTTCCTTCACTGTTTTGAGAGCAGCGGTGATGAAATGAGTTACACAAAGTAATGCGCCTCTGCCTGGGTTCGAACCCACGACTTACTGTTCGTAAGTCGGGGCCGCCACCGCTGCTGCTGCTCTCTACACGTTATGTTATTACACGAGGTAATTTTATTAAGATTACTCTAGGTAAATCTTCTATGATTTAAATGCTTACACTAATAAGAGTGGAAATGTTAGAGTAGAAATGTTAGTTTAAGATAAATATAACGGAACTCGTAAAAAGAGATGACTTTTAAGGAATATGCGAAATTATTTCATTGAAAGAACACTACGCTGGTATTATTTCATGTCGGGCGATTATTGCAATACAGTTACTTCTGTTAGTCTAAAGAAAGATATGAATCGGGTGTTGATCTAAAAAACTAAAACCTTCATTCCAAGTTGTATTAACACAAAAACTTGTACTAGTTTCAGAATGGAAAATTTTGCAGTAGCCTGCTTGTTAAACATATTGCCATCCTCACTTAATTTCTAGGCGTGAAGTGAAACAATTAATTATATATAATTGGGATGTCCGTTCTTAGCAACGGATATTATCAATCTTATCAGTTACAGCTAGTCTCGAACCCGCTAATACTGTTAGTGTTAACCTGCATCATCCTATTGTTGGGTAAAGGTCTCCCCCAGTGAATTATAATCCTTTTGATTCAGGACTAATTTAGACCACTGGTCGTTAGTGAAACTATTCTTTAACACTTTCAAACTTCACCATCATCAGCCTATAATGTTCTCACTGCTGGGACACAGCCTCGTCTCAATAAGAGAGACTTTAAAACTTCCATTTTAAATTTGCTTATTAAATAAAATCTACATACCTTTCATCATCATCCCCATAGCCATAAGACCGCCCATTCCACCCTTTTTGCCGCCACCGAGACCCATGCCGCCCTTCGCTCTGCCTTCCGCGATCGCAGTCTTCGCTTCTTCGACGGCATTGTCATCCAGGAGTCTTAGTTTCACTGAGTGACTGTCCAGGAAGCTCCCGACTTGGAACAGGAGGGATTTGTCCAGCCTTTCGTCAGAATCACTGGAGAATGACCTCGCTAGGTCTGCAGCAACACCCTCGTAGTTAGATTTTCCACTTTCTTTCACTAGACTAACACCAGGAAATAAAGACACTTCATCCTTATTGTTGAATTTCTCCAATAACGTGATGGCTCCCATTTTTAAACACGCAGAACTCAAGAGTCCATTTGCACAATCCTTTTTGATACCACGAACTTTGTCAACTGAACTATCGTCAGGGTTTGGAAGAGCCACTGCACTGGCTACGGTGATTAAAATGATGTATTTAAACATTTTTATTGGATAACACGTCCACTTTGGTCAGTCCACACTGAAACTATGTTCATCTTCTATATTGTCACCCTTTTTATATTTGATGTTTGTGGTCAGCCAGCTGATTGCTCCCAGTTTGCGTGTGGTTCTGAATCTGTATCTTGAAAATATTTTTGCAGTCATAATCTAATTTTTTGATTCTTTCTCAACCTTATTGCCAAAGTCACAAGTACCATTTCCATTGCACTGCTATCAAAAGTATTTTAACGAGTTGCAAAAGTAAGTTGGGTTTTGTCGGTTTTTGGTAGGGCAGTTAGCAAAAGTTTGCTCGTTAGCTTAATATCTAAGGTGGGAATTAGTTCTTTATGCATTAGTACGATGGTCGGTTTTTGCTTAGCGGTTTTTTGCAAGTGCATTGTTTCGCTTGCTCCGACGTACGAGTGAATGCAAAAAAATACACAAGCGAGTATCTAAGTGTGCGCAACGTTAATTTTGTTTTATTTTCATATGATTCAGTCTAGATTATAATTTATAATGTCTAGCTATGCATAATGCTTTTTGAAGTCCGAAATTAAGAGTAATCATAGTATTTTGCTCTGTCAGACTTTGATTTCACATCATCTGTCTGTACGGTGAGTACTTAAAGGAAATAGTAGTAAGTAGCAAATTATATGGCGTATGTAAAGAATTGCTTTTACTTCTTTAAAAAAACATTTTCACTTTCTAATTTTATCATATGATCCAGTTCAATAATAACGACTCATTCGCTTAGGAATCCCCGTTCTTACTCGAGAATCGACCGTTTCTTCGATTCTATGGGAAGTCTACGTACATGAACAAGATCGTTTTACCCCTATTCTTTTCATGTTTTTATGTTGTTACAAAATCAGTTGAAGATCACTATTCTGAAACTATTTGGAAACCTGGATGAGGCTGGTACAGAACCGCAGAGATTGGCACACGAAAAAAGAGGCCTATAGCCAGCAGTAAGTGAGTTCGGGCTGTGGATAATGATTGCCTATCCGACCTTCACAACCCAGATCATACTATACCCCTTATTATCACTGATAGTGTATGTTCACAAGCTCATTATTGACTATAATGAAACCATTTAGTCATGGTAACCAAAGTGACAGTGAAGAATCAGCCTGTTCACTGCTAGTCATAACTTATTTGGGACAAGTAGGCGAAACGATTTCCATACAAACTTGGGGATGATATTTAAAAAATCCAACCTTGGCTGCGCTTGCGCAAAATATCATTTTTCTAGATTCAGCGGTTTATGTTGTGCTTTGTCTATTGAAAGATATTTTAAAAAAAATCGAATAAACCCAGCCAAACGATAAAAACCTGAAAAAAACTGCGAACTTTAGACCAATAACTAGCTGCATACTACTTATCTCAATAATGTCTATCAGGTTATTAAAATGGGCAGACAAGCTTTTTATTACGCTCATAAATAACACTTACGTTTCAAAGGAAAAGGAACCCTAATTTGACGCAGATAGAGTTTCATTTTAATCAATATTATTCGGAACACTTAAATACCTACTTGGTCTCGATGCAGATGTAATTTATTATTATTTTAGTAGTCGTCGGTTCAATTACTGAAAACGATATGGAGTAGCGTGTAGACTTTTATAAATTTGTTGTAGAATAGTGTAAGGAAAACTTTTGGACTATTCTCCATTTTTTTTTTTAATTTTAGAACTGGCCAGGACATGTCTGCTGCATATGTCTACAAATTATGGCACAAAACTGCTGTCCTGATACAGTATAAGACGAGATCGGAGATGGCGGGCAACCCATACATTCTTTTTTCATAACTGGAAGGACCCGTGATAGATAATAAAAATTGAGGGAAGCGTTTGCCCAGGAGTTGGACAGTTTAATGCCCGTGATATAACAGGGCCAAAAAACACATCAGCTATTTCTAAAAAAGAACCTATTAGTGAGGGTCTAGATGTAAAAGGTGTCATTATCAACTTTCCTCAGCCCTAATCCAAATTTATTTGAATTCGGTGCGGCATGTCTTCTTCTTCTGTACTTCTTTCTCTATTACTCGTTATCTCAGCAGTCACTTGCAGTCCATTCATCGTTTCTTTGGTTCTCTTCTACTCTTATAGGTTCCCTATCCATTTGCATAAAATTTTAAGACCTAATATAACTTAGCATAATTTTGTTTGGCATAATTATATTTTCGCATAATATAATTACGCATAACAGCTTACGCATAATTTATCTAGCCATAATAATGATTAAGCATAATATTCTAAAGCATAAATTTATTAAGCATAATGTTCTAAAGCATTACTTTATCAAGCATAATATCCTAAAGCATAAATTTGTTTGTCGTTGTTGTATTTTGTGGGTTTTTTTTCGCTGTAGGAAGCATGAAGCAAGCAAGCATACAGCATGCAAGCAAGCATACAGCATGTAAGCAAGCATACAGCATGCAAGCAAGCATGCAGCAAGCAAGCAAGCATGCAGCATGCAAGCAAGCATACAGCATGCAAGCAAGCATACAGCATGTAAGCAAGCATACAGCATGCAAGCAAGCATGCAGCAAGCAAGCAAGCATGCAGCATGCAAGCAAGCATGCAGCATGCAGCATGCAAGCAAGCATGCAGCAAGCAAGCAAGCATGCAGCATGCAAGCAAGCATGCAGCATGCAAGCAAGCATGCAGCGTTCAAGCAAGCATGCAGCATGCAGCATTCAAGCGAGCATGCAACATGCAGCAGGCAGGGTTTCTGTCACGGCTCCGGCGCTGCGGGCCTCCAGCGGCCCCACGCGTCCTAATCGTCGCAGACGGCTTTCGCTCACCACCGCAGCTTCGGCTTGTTGGCCGGCTTCGCCGGCCAGCCTCAGCCGCGGCGGCTCGCTCGCAGCCGCCTGCTCCTCAGCCCGCGGGCCGCCTCACCCCTACGCGCCTACGCGATTTTAAATTACACTCTAGGGGTAGGACAAACAAGACTACGTGGAGTCGGTTTTGCAGCAATTCGGTTCTGTCACTAAATTTTGTTGCACAGCATATTAAATTTTTAACCAACAATATTATTTAATTGTTACAGAAACTATAGCAAATTGGTTTGTTCAGAATTAACTGATTGACATTTTTTTATACAAAAACTGTATAAACATCTAATATATTCTTCAGATAAAAGTTATCTCGCGATTGAAAAATCGTTTAAGTTACATAATGTTAAATATTATAAATATGTATGTTAATGTTAAATAAATCATTTGCATGAAAATTGTTTTTCGTTATTTATATTAATTGTATGCCTAAATATTATTATGCTAATAGTCATTAGGCCTACTAACGTTATGCGAATCAAATTTATGCCAAAACAAATTAGTCTTTAAGATGATTATGCCAACATTAAATGTATGCCTAAAAGAATTATGCCGAAGTATTATTATGCCAAAACAAATTGTGCCAAAATCGTTATGCCGAAGTATATTAGGACAAAGAACATTATGCGAAAAGAAGGGATCCCACTCTTATACCCAAAACACTACATTCAAACTCAAGACTTTAAGATATATGATAATAAATTATTTGGCGCACTGTTACATAAAGTGTAACTCGTCTGCATGCAGCACGAAATTGATTTGTGGTTTGAATTACTTCCTAAAAGTTTCAGTAAAAGTAAGAGCGATTGTATATATTGCTTTGTCATTGTATCCAATGATGAATGATTCGATAACTCTGGTCTAATTGCCTTTCACAGCTTGAGATTTTAGAGAAAAACTATAAGACGCGGCTTTTGCTCTATTTTGAACGATTTCATATTTTCTTTATTCCTTCTTCTTTGAGGCGATCCTGGCATGCGAGAAAGACGTGTGTTTTATTGCCTTCTTTGACGTGTATTCTGATAGAAGCCTCTCTTTAGAATCTACCTTTAACCAACGTCATCTGAGTACGCTTGTCCTTGGGTAAGAGAAGGCCTCTAGTATTTTCATTCATTGAGCACTGTAAGCACCCAGCTAGGTATTTCTGCCATGGCAAATAACGTTATTTGAAATTTTCTCGCCTTATTATTTGTCAGACCTCGAACGATCCATTATTTAGAATACTATTAGGACTTGCTCATATCAGAAATATTGCTATAATTCGACTATGATAATAGTAGTTTGTTATTAAATGGAGAAGTCAATGTACTATTTTTACACCGATACACCGATTAATTACGTTATGAATGTTTGTTTACCAACAGTAAAATCTGTGTTGGTGTTCCTTGTTAAACGGGGTCGGTGTATATTTTTCTTTATTTTTCCTTACAAAAAATCAGCGGAGTATCCAAGAATAATACTATCTACTACTCCTATTAGTCCTACAAAAAACTCTCACTTTCAAACCCCACAATTACGACAGTTTACATAAAAATTGTCATGGTTTTGGCACCAGAAAGTGCGCAGCAGTGTGTGTCTAATCACCGCCTGTCAAGTGCCTGTAGCACGCGGCGGAGCATGGACTTTTGATAAATGAAACAGTGGCAGTTTAATTATTGTTTGCGCATTAGGAACTACTTTGAATTGCAAGATATTCTTATTCGATTTAAAATGCTCATAAGCTCCCATTCCTTACCGAGTTTGCCTCGGATAGCACGTTAAGCATTTGAAGATCTTTGACAGTCGTTACAAGTAGTCAGTGGCTCAAAAAATCTGACAACCAGTCTCACATTTATTATTGACATTATTTTATGCTTATTAGATTTTCATTAAAATATAGATATTTATTTAATTCTAAAATACAATTTTAATGGTATTATCTGTTTAATGACTGCATGGTTATGATCAATAAATTAATTTAAATAAAAATACAGTGTACAATATGAGCTTTTAGATTATAAATATTGTACTTAAGTTTTATTAATTGCACTGTCATTTTAAATTATTTTTGTTATATTATTGGGGGGCGAATCTCGCTCAGTATTGAAATGATTATTATTATAATAAAAGTAATAATTATGAATGTCTTCATGATTACTACTTTTACTATTATTTTGTCATTTATTTTCATTCAATAATACAATTTCAATGGGATAATCCGCTTAAGGGGCCGGCGGAGCATGCGTTTTTCATACAAACGTAATACCAAAATAATATGAAAATCAAACATATTCTTAAGGTAGTGTGTATATATTTCGATTGTATTATAGAATATCTATGTTCCCAAATAAATATTTTGAACAATGATATAAAGACGAGATATGAGGAATTTAAAATTTCCATACAAAATTTATTTTTCTCATAGCTCTTGTTTAAATCGGTGTACATTTAAAATATATGTTTGGGAATCTATATATTCTGTAATCCTATCAAAATAAATACACACTACCTTAAGAATATGTTTGATTTACAAATTATTTTGGTATTACGTTTGTATGAAATTCGCGTGCTCCGCAGGCCTCTTAATGACTGCATGATTGTGATCAATAATTAATTTAAATTAAGAAAAAGTAACCTTAGCTTACATATTTTGTACGCCGAAATTTTAAGCAGAATAAGACAACACATTCAGATATTTTAGCAACGTTCTGCAAACCTTATTTACGCATTTTTTTTTACCATGGCGTATATTACCCAATAGTAACTGGGTTGTGGATATCAGATAGGCAGTCGCTCCATGTAATTCTTAATCTTTATTGCACACACAAATTATAAAGAAAAATAATATACACAAAATTAGAAAATATAGCTTATGTACAACGGCAGAATGTGTAAAACGTAAAATATTGGTATTCAGCTGCATCCGGTTAGACTGAAAGACGACCCCATGAGCATTTTACCAGACGGTTGAGCATCGAGTTTTGGGATTTAAGGCCCGCTTGTAGTGCGGCATGCTGGTATGAATTCGGTACCGCGTTCCCCGCCAGTTCGTTGACGCAGACGAGTAGCGGGCGAGTCGATTGCGCGGGTGGGCGAATCGATTTTGCGGGTGGGCGAGTCGATTGCGCGGATGGGCTAGTCGATTGCGCGGATGGGCTAGTCGATTGCGCGGGTGGGCGAGTCCATTTTGCGGGTGGGCGAGTCCATTTTGCGGGTGGGCGAGTCGATTGCGCGGATGGGCTAGTCGATTGCGCGGGTGGGCGAGTCCATATTGCGGGTGGGCGAGTCCATTTTGCGGGTGGGCGAGTCGATTGCGCGGATGGGCTAGTCGATTGCGCGGGTGGGCGAGTCGATTGAGCGGATGGGCTAGTCGATTGCGCGGATGGGCTAGTCGATTGCGCGGGCGGGCGAGTCGATTGCGCGGGCCGCGCCGCGACGCGGCGCCGGCAACCCACCCCGTTCCTTCGTTGCCTTTCGTACCGGGACCAGGACTTATTTTTATAAGATCTTTTATTTTTTTATTACCCATCCTGTTTTCGGGGAAATTTAAATAAAATAAACAAATTCTTAAAACTAATAATGTACCTATAACTAATAAAAAAACTATTTCAAAATAAACTTCAGCTAAAAGATAATAAAAAGATACAAAAACGTTGCGTAACAATTATGAGGGGTAGCTCTGTGAAAAAAGAGATATGCGTCCGCTCTCGGTCACGCCTCGGGGAGCACTGGCTGGTGTATTTCTCGACTTTCGCGACCCGCCAAAGCAATTTTATTTTTATTAAAAAAAATATAGCACTTTTTCCAATTTTTTTTTTTGCGAGTCCCTTCTATAAACAAAGTTTGACTGTTTTATGTAATTTTCAATACTTTTTGAGACATAATCTCATATAAAAAATACGTTTGAAAACACAAATTAGAGTCAGGTTTGTGATTTTTTTTTATCGAGCCAACTTATTGATATCATGTTTTGGCTTTTGCCCGGCGCTTGGTCGTATGTTCAATTATAATAAAATAATTTTTCATTGCTTTCTGTTTTATAGTTGAAACGTTACACATGTTCAAAAAAGTTCAAAATTAGTAAATCCTCGCCTTAATGCATCGTCGATGCTGCTGCGTGCGATAGCTTTCGTGTTCTCTGTCTGATTCTAACAAATGAGTGTTTTAAGCAACAGAAAAGGAAAGGAGCATGAAAAATTGCGATTTCGTGCTGCCAGATGACATTAAACCCTAAGCCTATCGTACTTTTAGAATAAACAATAGTTCTAAAAGAATGTAATGGATACAGCGAGTCACATAAACTTTTTTTTGCCATCAGTATGTCTGAAAAATACGTAATCTTTAAAAATGACTGAGATATAAGGCCTCTGCAGCAAAGTCCGACTAAGTCCGTCCGTCATGGCGTACGCAATAATTTTAATATAATTATTGAATAACTGGTCCGAGGTGACGCAAGAGAAGAGTACCTAAGGAAGGATATGGCCATATGGGGGAGGGCTTTGCCCAGCTTTGGGACATTCAAGACTATTGAAAAAAAATATCATTTTGACATTATATAGTTTATTTAGAAAAAAAAACGAACAATAAAACAATAAGGTTTTTTTACGCTACTCAAGATTTTTTAAGTATGGGTCTAACCAAGCGACAGTAACACGAATAGACTCGTGCGCATGATCCACAATACTAAGGTAATGATCAGTTTACTACAAAATTCTTTTTTCACCGTACCTTTCTTGGTAAGTTGGCAATTATGTGACGATACCCCTCAATCATAACTGTACAGGAACTTCACAAATAGGGTAATAAAGTACGGAGTCAAGAATGATAATAACTTCTTTGACTTGACGTAAATAAGTTGGTAGGATGTACTAAAAAGGCGATACCTAATTTATACAGTATGGAATTTTTCAATGCCGCCTGGAGGGAAAGTACTCTAAATACTGGAGATAGCAAATTTAGTCAAAGGAAACATTCCTTTATTATCTGCCAATCTTTTTACACCAGCAGTCTATGGGTCGACTACACCCAAAAGGCTTACAGCGCTTTACGCGTTCAGTACAATAACGCATTCAGGGCGTTGTTGGGGTTGCCACGACACTGCAGCGCATCAGGGATGTTCGCAGAGGCACGTGTTGACGATTTTTACGCAATCATGCGAAAGCGTGTCGCCTCCTTGATGTGTCGGGTGCGGGGCAGCACCAACAGCCTCTTGGTCACTGTGGCCAATAGGGCGGAAGGTCTTATACTCAGGCACTGGACCACAACGCAATTACTCGTACTACCCTCAAATCATGCCTTGAAGTAATGTTTCTTATAATTATTGCTTGATTTGTTTCCTGATTATTAATGATTATTTATGATTTATTTATTATTTTTGATTATTAATGATTTTGACACGATTTATGGTGATTTTTACACTATTTTTGTGATTTTGACAATTTTATTATTATTTCATTTTTTTTTTTCCAATTCCAATTGTGATTATGTACTAACGCTAGTGGTTAAGATGTGTGTATGTATCAACTAACAAACTGGATTGTAAGATCTGTTCAATAAATGATTATTATGATATTTATTAAAAAAAAACAAATCTGAAATCACAGATTTTCAAAAATTTGGTTGCCACAGTCGGACACCGAACCCGGGATGGATCGACTAAAGTTCGAAAAAATAACATTCTGCACCCTTTTGACATCAATCGATAGTCTATCATATGGATCAAAACTCTCTAACAAACATGATAAATTAAATTAAAGGAAAACCATGAATAAAAGTGCTAGATCTTATTGAAATTATCCCATTGAATTTATAACTGTTCTTTAGATTTCATGGTTTTTCCTTCATTTAATTTATCATGTTTGTTAGAGAGATTTGATCCATATGATTGCCCTTATCGATTGATGTAAAAAAACATACAGAATGTTAGTTTTTCGAACTTAAGTCGGTTCGATTTCCGAGTGTGGCAAGTGAATTTTCGAAAATGTGTGAAATGTGTGAATGCAGATTTATTTCATTTTAAAAATAAAGTTTTTTTTAGTAAAATTTGCCATCTCCAGTATTTCGAGTACTTTCCCTCCAGGTGGCATTGAAAAATGTAAACCATTATAATAGCCGTTGGTCTAGTGATCACAAGCGCGACTATTGAGCATGAGGTCCTGGCTTCGATTACCGGGTTGGGCGAAGTGTTATAGGGTTGAAAAAAAAAGAATATCTCAATAGCAACCTCTCTGGATTGGGCCCGGTTCATGACATTGGGCTCTCCCCTTTTTAAAATTCGAAGACATGTGACATTTACCAATCCGCACTGGACTCACGTGGTGGATTATAGCCCAAAATACGCGCTTTGAGGTTGAGTTGCGGACACCAGCTCGTAATACAATACAATACAAGAGTTCGTTATTCACCAGTACTGTAATGGAGCAACCATTAGAGTAGGTACTGCTGATTTGATTTGAGCTCTATTTTCATTCCAAAACTATATATTTTTGTTTGCCACATTGACAACCGAGGTTTTAATTGATATTTCGTCTTACTTGTTTTATGACCATTTCCAGATCAGACTTTAAATGGTCAAGTAAAGTTGGCGTTTTATACAAGAATCGTCGTACACAAATACCTAAAGCTCGTAAATTCTGTTGGAATTTTAACATTAACGTGATTCAAATAAAGTTTATACTTATATGGATCTCGTCAACCTCTACTTACTTTTTAGCAAAGTCAATGATTGTTTGCGATTTTTTTGAGAAGTGTGGCTCAGTTTCAGAAAACCAGTATCGCAACTGCATTATTTTACTTAGTGTTTTTAGTATACTAGCTGGCCTAAAAACATTTTATAAAAAAAAACTGGTTATTTCATAAATTGGCCCGTAATGTGTGATAGTAAAACAACTTTTAAAAAACTATGATACATTGAAATGCTAAAAATCAAAAATAATATAAATAACAATAAAAAATAATATAATTATAATACTAATTATGTAACATAATTTAATATTATTCAATAGATAAGAAAGAAAGAAGAACCTGTTTTGGTAGACAGGTTTTTGCAAAAATTCTGTTAAATGAAATTGTTGTGCAAAATATTTAGTTTTAATTCCGCAAAAAAAGATCCAGGCCTTGATGCAGGATCCCATCCATTCCCATCCTAAAAAAAAAAAAAAAAAAAAAAAAAAAAAAGGCCTTGATGCAGGATGCAACACCGCTCTCCTGACCGCAAAAATATGCACGTGCAGGAAAAGCAATAATATAATTAGCACGAGATACACCCAAACCTATTCCGAAATTCTGTTGTCAAGCCAGTTTAAATAAATACTAATTATATCACTAAATTACAACCAGTACGACTCTCATTTCAGCAGACTATACGTTGTGTTAATAACATTATTATCTTCAAGAAACAATTTCTTTTGTCTCTCTAGTTTCTATGAAAACGCTGCGTCATACAAAAAGAATAAAACATTTAAAACAACTCTCTCTAGCGACGGACGACGATTGCTTCAAACTTTTTTTACTTTTTCTTCCGCAGCTTCGTAGTTGTCGTTTAAGTTAGTAAAAAGTCTCAAGAGATGGCGCTGCTAGAGTGTTACGAAGTTGTAGCTTCTTTGTCAATAGATGGCGTTAGGTGTATGCATATGCGACGAAAAAGGAACAATAAGGTTTTGTTAGTATTTGGTGTCTTTTTGTGATCATATAATTTGTTTTGATCGTGTATTGAATTAATAATTATATAGTTATTCTGTTTTACTGTATTTTTAATGGTACATAAAAAAAATTGATAATAAGCAAATTTATTTTGACTTTTTGCCTGCAAGATAACCATAACGTTTTGGAACCTAGCAATTGTTATTTTGGTAGCTAAAATCGATCTGTAATTTTGGACTAAATAACGATTTAATCGATACATCATTTTCTATGGTTTACTTAGTAAATGCAGTTGTATGATCTAACTTTCTCGTGAAGAATGCAGTTCTGTGTCCATTATTTCCGGACACAGGAGTTTGTATTAGCTTTCTATATGATACTTATAGGAATGCACTATTATAGTAAATGTAAGTCAAATTTTCTCAGCATGAATAGATGTTGGTCAATAATAGTAGAAGTAGTTCATATTTTTTTTTTTTTTTTTTTTGTACTATAATATTAAGAACAAAAGTCTTAATAATTAATTACGATCTAGCCTAAAAGACTAATAAGCAATTTAACTCTAACTTAATATGTTACGTGATAGAATATGTTAAAACTAAGAATAGTGTTCATTTGCACTTTTACACAAGTCCGTAGCACTTTCTTAGAGTCTAATATAATTTATAAAACACTATGTTCATGTGTTATATGAATAGCACAACATTGTTACTATTACTCATTCACTTTGTACACTACACTAATTCAAAAGGTTTAGTTCTTTTTAGCCTACGCACTAAGTCTGTGTTGTCTAGCAGCTGAATTGCCTCAACATTCACGTGTCGATGAAGTCTGTGTTCGTGGGCTTCAGCAAATTTTTGGATAATAGTGGTGACGAATTCCATTTTAAGGTCACGATGAAGGTCGTCATTTCTTATGTACCAGGGTGCATTGACAGCATCCCTAAGTACTTTATTTTGGAATTGCTGGATTATTTTGACGTTGCTTTGTTTAGTACAGCCCCAAAGTTGGATGCCATACGTCCAAATTGGCATCAGAATATGCTTGTATAGGGTTATTTTATTATGTATTGATAGACAAGATTTCTTTCCGAGTAACCAATACATACTTTTATATCGTATATCGAGTTCCTGTCTTTTCTTTTTCACATGAGCTTTCCAACGCAACTTGGCGTCGAGAGTGATGCCAAGGTATTTGGCTGTATTAGCATAAGGTACTTGCGTACCATTTATGTAGATTGGGTGATAGTCCAAGTGTTTGTTTGTAAAGTCAATGTGAATTGATTTTGACTCATTCAGTTTGATCTTCCATTTTTGTGTCCAGTCATAAACTTTGTTCACAGCTAGTTGAACTTTTTCTACTGCTTCTCTGTGGCTTGATCCAGTAGCCATAATTGCAGTATCATCTGCAAAGGTCGCAATGGTGTTGTTTTCCAGTTCTGGGATGTCACATGTGTATAACAAGTACAAAATTGGGCCTAGCACACTTCCTTGAGGTACACCAGCTTTTATAGCTTTTAGCTCGGAATATGCGTCCTCCTGCCGTATTCTAAACATTCTGTTAGTAATGTACGACTCTAGGATATCTGCAAATTCTGGTAGCATGCGTCTGAGCTTGAATATTAGACCCTTATGCCAAACTTTATCAAAAGCTTGCGCGACATCTAAAAAGACGGTGGCGCAGACTTCCTTGTTTTCTAGTGTTTTTTCAATGATGTTAGTTATTCTATGTACCTGATCTATTGTTGAGTGTTTTTCCCTGAAGCCAAATTGATGATTTGGAATAAGGTCTTTTTCTTCTATTATTGGTTTTAACCGTTTCAATAACAGTTTTTCAAATAGTTTTGATAACACGGGCAACAGAGAAATAGGTCTATATGATGATGCTTCATGGGGTGGTTTCCCAGGCTTTGCAATCATAATGACTTCAGCAACCTTCCATGACTCAGGTACATGTTTTAAGATAAATGCAGCATTGATAAGCTTGGTCAGCTTTACTATAGCTTTGCGCGGGAGGTGTTTTAGAATTTCACCTGTAATGAGGTCGTAACCCGGAGACTTTTTCGAGCTTATGTTATTTTGAATTTCTCTCATTACTTCTGCTGGTGTCACAAGCTTAATTCTTTGGTTTTGTGATAAATTTTCACTCACAAGTGTTTCGATCGAACTTTCATTGAGTTGAAAAGTTTCTTCTAAGTGTTGAGCAAACCTTAACGCTTTTTGGTCATTATTTATGGCCCATTTTCCATCGCTTGTTCTGATGGGCGGTATTTGTGTTATCGGCCTTTTAAGATTTCTTGTCGCTTTCCAAAGGGAGTAGTCCGTTGATTTGTCATTGGTTAGCTGCAGAAGGTTGGCACTCAGAGATTCATCCTCAAATTGTAAAATTTTCCTCTTTAATCGTTTAGTTAAGTTATTTAATGATGTTTTATCTCGTGGGCACCTTGTTTGCTGCCACTGCTTCCTTTGTTTCCTTTTCTCAGATAGTAAATCCACAATTTCTTTAGGATAGATAAATCCCTTATATTTACGTTTTAATAGCGGTGTGTTGTTCCACGCACATTGTTGGATGTCAACAATATATTTGTTTACTTCTGAGTCAAGCTGATCTTGCTTTTTTATAGAAGTGTTAAGGTCTATTATATTATCTAGATCAAGGGCAAAACTTTGCCAATCTGTTAATTTATTAACCAGTGTTAAGTGGCTTGGTTTGAATAGGATTTTTTGACTAAGCATTAGTATAATTGAAGAGTGGTCCGAATTCATATGAAAACCTTCCTCCAAACTGACGTAATTGGCGGATATATTTTTGCATATAAAAAAATCTATAAGATCCGGTATTTTCTGGTGGTCAGTGGGCCAGTACGTTGGTTTACCTGTGCTCATAACTTCAGAATGTGTATCTTTAACTGCGCTTAAGAGCTGCTTTCCCTTAGTTGTAGTAAGTCTTGATCCCCAATGCGTATGCTTAGCATTAAAATCGCCGCCTAGGATAAACCTCTGGCCTAGTAGTTCAAAGAGATGTAAATATCGCTCTTTTCTTATCATGTGTCGTGGAGGACAGTATACGGCTGCAATGGATATGTGACAAAATTTGGTTTTAACAGATACTGCCACGGCTTGAATGTCTTGTTCTTCATATTTACACTGCACGTAGTGACTAATGTTCTCTTTGATTATAACCGCGCTACCTCCTCTGGCGCAGTTGTCAGGGTGGAGCGAATTATATACCATGTATCCTCTAAATTTGACAAAAGATTGCTTAGTGAAGTGCGTTTCAGAGACCAAACATACGTCTATATTTTCTGTGTCCAGAACCGCCTGCAACTCATTTTGATGTTTGAGGAGCCCATTAGAGTTCCAAGCCATTATTTTAAGTGTGTTATTCATTTTTGATTATTTGAAACTGCTGTTTTAGTGCTGGATTCTAATTTCTCTAATCTCTTGTCAAATGAGGTAATACACTTTAAGATCTGATTAATCTTATCCTCCAGATTCAAAGGCTGTGATCTTGGTTTTGCAGCTTCCGCATAGGAACCAGCTTTTGTTACTTGCGTGGGTTTTTCAGTTGACTGGACACTTGCTTTCTGTGCCTGTTTGTCTAATTTTGGTAAGGGAAGAGACTGTTGGGTAGTTGGTACCGCAAGTTTCTTTTTAATATTTTTATTTTTCATAACTTGAATTTGTTTAGCTACTTCACACCCTCTATAATTGGCAGGGTGAGGTAGACCACAGTGAACACATTTTGGCTTCTCCTGGGGAGATTTGGTACAGTTGGCTGTAAGATGCTTGCCAGTGCATTTTACACACCTTGGCTCTTTTCTGCAGTATTTATGAGTATGTCCATATGCCTGGCATCTCTTGCATTGGGGAATGAGTTTGGGATTTTTAAGTGGGTGTATTTCAATTTTACACCCTAAAATGTATTTTATGCCATAGATTTTATTGACATCTTCGTCATTACTGAATGATAAAACGAACATGTTGAGTGGTTCTTTACTCTTCCAGCTTAATTTGTTGTCTACTTTTTCTATTTTCAGTCCTTGGGAGGTTAGATCGTCTTTAATTCGATCAGGTTGGCAAGAAGAATGTAATTTCTTCACAACAACTCTAATTGGTCTAACTTGCTTATCCTCGTACGAATGCCAATGGTAGTCTTTTTCTGTTAAGAACCTGGCAATTACTCTATACGAGTCTTCTGTTTTGGCGTTAACTTTCACACAATCCCCATTCATCATTTTTGCGATAAATGATTCAGCTGTAATTTTTTCAGTTAGTGAGTCATAAAACGTTTGGTAGTTTTTAACTCCATCTATTATGATTGGCGGTGGCGGAGGCACTTTTTTGACGGAAGTCTCTTTCGCATTTTTCTGTTGTTTTTCTTGTTGGGCACTTGTTTCGGGTTGTTGTTTTGGAGAGAGGGAGGTATTAAGCTTCCTCTTCTTCCTGCTCTTGGCCCTAATCCACTCAGTCTCTTTAGCGAGCTCATCCTCGTCCGTGCAATATTCAACGTCACTTTTAGTACGCTGGGAAAATATTGTTTTCTCGCTTTCCTGTTTTTCTAACGGTTGCTTAGTTTCATTTTTTTCCTTCAAGCAGTTTAATTCTCCTTGAAGGCTTTGTACTTGTTCTTGCAAAGTATTAATGGTATCGTTCAGATTACGTACCATAAGTTGCAGGTTTTCTCTGTCTGTTTTCTCCTGGATGTAACAGTCATATAACCGCTTTTCCAGGTCAGTTTTTATCTTAATAGACTGTGAAGCCATTATTTTGTTGTAAGGCGAGTTTAACACCTAAACAATAAATTATTGTAAACACTTCATGATTTCCGCACTTGTAACTAGGTCATGGCAATGACCCCGATAGATCGACGTAGGTACACTGCGACGACGGTGTTGTGATGCGTCTGCACAATACTCTCAACTAGAGCACGCGCGCGCGATCGTACGTCTGTTCACTATTATAGTTAAACAACAACTGTGAGTAGTTCATATGAAAAGCATTTCTTAACACAAAAAATACACACTTTTTCTCTAAGAAAAAAAGTTTGTTATTAAATGCCACCTGCTATGATCCATGTATAATTTCTTAAAGTAACACACATTTTAAGTTGTAACAGCCTAGTGTATATCTTGGAGGGATAGAATGTAGGCTATTATCTGACACTAGCTTTTGCTCGCAGTTTCGTTCTGGTTTACGGAAATAAACCCACAGGAACGTTTAAAGATTAGCCTATGATACTCGGAAAAGTAACTTTCGTTAGTAAAGATAATTTCTTTGTCATTCCATTTCTTCACGAAAAGACATAAATGATTTCTTGCAACGGGACAATCACTTTAGAACAGGTTATTTCTATGAATATAAAACTTCAGGGCATATAATCAAACTCTGAAAAAAGAATATAACAAAAAAAGATACGTACGTAAAAAAAAACACGTAGGTTACACCTTTTTAAAATCATTCGCTTTCCTGAGAGTAAGGTCAATGTCCTTACACACAAAATCGTTATGCAACACTGAAAGGCTCATTCATCGTTCGTTGCCTGACTAATAAATCCCTAAATCAATCAAAAATAAAACTTACAGCATTCATCGTAAGGTAGATATTTCTGTGAAAAGAACAGTGAGAGTTTGGTTTTTAAAACTTGGACTGTGTGTTTCAAAAGATAAGGTGTAGATTCAGGTGTTAGTTGTAGGCGGAAAAATGAAAGTTCGTGAAAGTTAGCACCTGTGTCACGAGTTATATAACTGTGTATGTGTTTGTGAGTACGTATGTATGTATGTGTGAATGTCATGGTTGTACGTCGTGAACTGCGGCAGTGTAGTATGATGCGTAGGATCGTAAGGTAAAAGCTTCTTCAAATAAAACCACATTTTTTAAGTTTTTTTTTCTTCATATTGACGATTTGAACAAGCAATATTATCTCCTTGAGCTATTATCTCCTTGAGCTATTGTCCTTGTTTTATATAAGGGTAATCGGGATGGCAATGGGAATGTACGTCTTTTATTTTCTCGTCTTTTCTTTTTAAAATGCCAGTAGATTTCTCTCGTACCAGGTATCACAGATTGGAGTACAAAAGATATCAACGCGCGCAATCCGCTACGCAGACAACCAAAATACCCAGAATTTAATTCATCATCATCAACCTATTAATGCTCCCACTGCTGGGACACAGCTAGGCCTCCTCTCTATGAGAGCGACTAGATTTATTTTCTTCAAATGTAATCAAATCTCATTTGAATGTAATTACTCGTGGCTTGAACTAGAAAAGCTTTTTTTACCTGGTAACTTGATATTAATCAATCAATTAAATAAGAGTCATTTTAATTACGAATTGATTGTTTTATAATAACGTAAAAACAATCACAATTAATGTTAAAACAATCGTAGAGTTATTTCACAAATTAAGAGGGCTGGCATTCTATATTGTTTAAAATTTAACTTTGGCTAGGATTCACGATGTGCATAATTGAGTCAATAATTTTATGAAGAGTGTGTTTTTATTAACGTTTAATTTAATTGGCGTAAGTTATTACCCATATTTAATAACGTAGAATACTGGCTGCATTTTTTTCTTTACCAAAGATCTTGTTTGGCAGTACTTTCAGTTTGGTAGTAATTTTATGCATATAATAATACTTACTAGGTATTTTGACGAAATACGCCTAGATCATTTAACTACATTTTTGACATTGATAGTCTCTGCTAATTAAAATGGCAAGCCCTCTCCAACTGCTTAACTATTTCCCAACTATGTTGAGGTCAGATTCCAGTCTAACCAGATGCGGTATATAGTACTGAATACCAGTATTTTACATGGAGCGACTGCCTATCTGACCTCCACAACCCAGTTAGTATTGGGTAATACGAAACCCCCTGGTAAGACTGGTAGTCTCACTTTTGGAGCCACTGTCTACCTGTATCGACTTTTAAAGATCTACAAATAACAGCTGGGATCAACGACTTAACGTGCTTTCTGAGGCACGGAGGAAACTCGGTATGTAATGGGTGGTCACCCATTCACAGACCAACCTAGGCAAGCACAGCTTAACCTAAATAATAATAATAATATATAATTTAATGCAGGTAACAAAAGACCCATGTTATATATACTTTACAGACTAACATAATACATATTTATAAAAACCACAAAAACTAAATTAAACTATTGAACCCAAAGAGACGGCGTCATGTTGCGAGGTGTCGCGTAGCCTTCCGCGGAATCGCCGATACACGACACCTTTCAGCCAAAACTCTTCCTAATATTTTTTTTTCGAGTATTTGTTATTATTTAGCCACAAGCTTTTCAAAAAAATAGGCCCTCCGATCTTCACAATAACTTACTAGAAGGACTACTTATGCAAAAATAAAATCACGTGTCAATATTCATTACCATCATACCACATACACAATCCCATACATTTCCTACTACGCTTCACATACAACAAGAACACACAAACCGTACATTCCTGCCTATACCCTAAATACATAATCTTAGCCGACGTTACAAAAGGAGGTCAGGTACACGGATGTGTGCGTTTGTGTGGGTGAATGCCAATGGCACACACACATGCACAGTGTGAAAGTGTGTGTACATAGCACCTGCTTTGAATGGGTGGAAATTGGTATCTTGGATAAGAATCGGGAGATGATTTTTGAAGAAACTGATTAACTGAAAATGCTAATAAGAGACTGTTTGTCAAATTAGGAAGAGTTAAAAGTATCTGTATTATTGTTATTATTATATGTTTTTTTTTTATGTTGTGTATAATGTTGGACTGTTTCGTTGGTTAACTCCATTGGAAACATACTGCCGGGATAAGGTATAGGAGTGCTTAAAGACATAGGATACTCCTAGGTTATATCTTACTGACCAAAATCCTATTAGAAGCCTATTTGAAAAAGAACACCTTAAAGTAACTTGTCATTTTAACTGAATACGAGTATAAAGTGCTCAAATTCAAAAGTTTTATAATACTTTTCCTTTATCAGATCACAAGAAACGTCAAAGAAACTGTTTCTAAACATGCAACCTTAAATAATATATTATAATAAAAATCATCTCAATCATAACTATTCTTTTTAAAATTTCCAATATTACATAACAAGTCAATACTTATAGTACTCGAATACTCTCCAACGCTCGAGTACGTTGTAAGTGTGCCGGGTTCAACGACCGACTTTCTACGGCGGCCATCTTGGAAAGTGACGTAACAAGGATGCTGTAGTGATGTCATTCGAAATGAAAGTTTCGAGTTGTACAACTTTTTTGTTTTTGAGTAATGTTAGGTAATGGTTTTTGTTGTATGCGAGTAAGATATTGGTTGGACTTTTTTCTTTTGTAGGAGTTAAAGGAATTTAGGTTGACAAATTAGTGCATAAATTCAGTGAATAATTCTTTTAAATTACACCAGAGAATTATTTTTTCCCAGTTTAGTGTTTGGAAACTGTTACTAAATATGACTAGGTACTTGTAAAAAGGAGAGTATGGTTTTTTTTTGTAGCATAGAGTATTGTTGGTAAACCAACTTTCTAATTTAGTTATTTCCACATTTATTTCAAAACAATAAATTATAACAATTTAAAAAAAACTAAAAGAAATGATGGTAAATAATAATAACAGTTTGCAAAGTAAATTTCGATAAAATATACCTTATGCTATCTCACTATCATTTTTTAAACATTATTTATTCCAAGCTTTACTTTTACAGGATTCTATATTATTCTCATCTAAAATCCGACCGTTTAGTTTTCTTTCGCTGAGAAAACGTAGTCGCTACAAAGTTGCGTTGAAGATCGCTTAAGACAGAAACAGCACCCGGATCAAGAATTTCTATTACCATAAAAAAACCATGTCATTGCAGTATTTAGAATCCTACGATACTTTGTACACCTGTCTAGCCTTTCTTC
Organism: Xestia ashworthii; assembly: GCA_950022955.1. Classification (NCBI taxonomy): domain Eukaryota; kingdom Metazoa; phylum Arthropoda; class Insecta; order Lepidoptera; family Noctuidae; genus Xestia; species Xestia ashworthii. The sequence goes on along the minus strand of OX465570.1, from coordinate 9,067,975 downwards.
ATTGGGTTCGGCTTCCAGTTAAGCTGGTACTAATACTCATATATATGTATTTACGAGTACATGGAGCGACTGTCTTTTTGACCACCAGTAACTGGGTAACACGAATTGGGTTACGCAGTTTAGAGTTTGGATTCTAGGTTCTAATTACAAACTAGCTGATGTCCACAGATTCGCCCGCATACAAATCATATATTAAAACCTTCCATAAGAACCACTCTATCCATTGGTGAAAACAACAGACTTTTTGAGTTTATCGCGAACAGACAGACAGAGGCGGCGGAGGACTTTATTTTAAAATAGGATGTAGTGATTGTATGACTGCTCCTCAACGCCAACTTTGGCTCACTTACTGTGTGGTTCTACCTACACTTTGAGGGACCTGTCCGAAGCCACCACCTTCGCCGTCAAGGTGGCAGGCTTCTGGTAAAAACTAATAAGTGTAAAGGGATCATCGACAAGAAGATTACGAAATTTTAAAGAGGAGATTTATACAAGTTAGTCCATCAGTAATAAATACTTCTTCTACACTTCCTACCAAAAAAAATCGCCCACACCGGCCCATCCTCACGCTTTCGTCTCTCGTAAATTACCAAAACACATCCGCCTGTTTACTTTCACGTCACTTTCGACTGTGTGTGCCACTTCAGGCACTTTCACCTTCGAGAGAAAAATTCACATCCGGCTTGCGAATGGCTTGTTGCGAAATGTACCACCTGATACAGAGGTGTGGTGGATTTTTTTGGTAGTAAGTGTACAGGTACACCCGTGGTATGATGGCTAAGATGTTTATGTTTGTGCTCGCATGATTTTTATGGTATTTTTAAAAGATTGTTTTTACTTTGTTTTAGGTATACACTGATCAAAGCACTGGCGTATTTTGATTGAAATAGCTTTTGTTTAAATAAAAATGTTCTACGATTATTTTTCTTTTAACACACTGTCACATGCTGTTATAAAGGGTGTAAAACACCTCTTCACGAAGCCGAAAGGCACTTGTTCTCCCTATCATTGCGATATTTTTTTTGTTCTACACCATACCTGGGAACCTTCTAGTTACGGAGATATGGGGGGTCAAAGTTAAAATTTTTTGACAAGTTTTCTTTTAAATACAAATTTTTTTTTGTAAGATTTTGACTTTTTACTATTCAATCCATCCATCAGCACAATGTTTTAAGTGCGTTACATTGAGTTCTACCACAAAACATAATTTATAACCTCAAAAAAAAAAGTTGCTTCCCAGCAATAATTTTTGCGTAAAGTTACTTAGTTTGATGTACAGAATGCTTGGTTAACGGCTTTGTGATGAGGTGGTTTACACCCTGTATGCTAATATTTACCATGTTTTTCCTAATCGTCCAGTGTTGTTTAAACCTGGTCTGTATAAATGCCGTAACTCCAGAGATGATGATAATTATACATAGTTCAGGATTGACTGGGATATTGAGTTTTATAAAATATTCCTGTTCCCGTGGGAGTATGAGGATAAAGTATAGCTTATTCTACTCGGTAAAAACGTGGCTTTTAAATAGTGAAAGAATTTTAAAAATTGGTTAAAAACTTTTAGAGTTAAATCGTGACAAACCCACAAACAAGAAATCAAATCTTTCCTCTTTACGAGATGTATTAGTTTTTGATATATTCTGATTTATTCATAACTATATTGACTATCACAAAACAAAAACTGCTTTCTGTATGCCAGCTGCCAAGCGACGAATTATTTATTGTCATTGTGATCATATTGCCGACTTTTTACAGAAGTCGACAAAAAAAAAGACAAAAACATTGTCCAAAACATTGTTAACTGAGTACTTGTGTACACAGTTAACAATGTTTTCCTCCTTTCGTTTTAATGACAACTGATTGAAAACAATATTTTATTGCTATGAATTATTTAACGTTGTACAGAATGCTCGTGAATACTATCATATTCTTTAACATTGTTTAAGTTATGTTATAGTATTTGAAGCTTTTAGTTTTTGTGATCAGTATTCTAGACTCAACGTGGGTAAATCAAACTAAAAAGTTTAAAGAATACCTACAAATACACATTAGGTATCATTTTCTTGCCCTTATCTTAGATAAAGAGAAACAAAATTCCAGATAAAAGCATCAACAAATCATTTCAAACGTCTCTTTTTTACAGAAAACGAAGAAAAGTACAATAATTAAAATTAATTTATTTACTGTAAAAATAGACTTGTGTGTGTTTTTTTTATGTACACCAAAATTGTAAGAAAACTCTTCTACGTATTGTTTATTATACAGGTATAATAACAGCCTTATCATGGCAGTTTCTGGTTTATTTATAAGCTTAGCCATCAAAACAGTATTAAATGATTTTAATATTTTTATACAAAAAAAAATATTAAATGCCTTTAAAATACAACAGAGTTTCCGTCAATAACTCAAGACGCTGTTGCCCAACAAGCCATCGAGGCACACAACCTCAATTCCTTCAAACATAACCCTAATATAACTCATAGAAAACACCATATAAATTATGGAGTTATCACACGGGTGGGTGCCTAATCTCACAGTGAAATAAAAAAAAATGGAAACGACATACCCACCTGTTTTACTCTAGCACAGTTTACATTTCCACCTAACTCACAACCCACCACCAAGGGAATTTAAACTCTAAATCTTAGTTTGCACGCTTGGGTTTTCAGTGGGAGTGATATGGAGATGTGGTGTTTAATTATAGGGTAAATAAAACCATTGAGGGCACTGTGTTTACCCGATCTCACAGTGTGAAAGCGAGAGAAAGGTGTTGTGGCGGACGTTGCGAGGCCCCGAATTCCTTCGTCGGTGAAAGAGATATTTTTTTTTCTTTTTAATAGCCTTATAGCCCATGGGATGGATCGATTTTTATTGTATTGGTGATGATTTTTAGTCGAAAGATGGTGATGAAGAGCTGTTTTCAAGATGGCTGGTTCACCTGGTTGCAGAGCGGAGATGACGAAAGGATTTGTGAAACATGAAAAAATCAAAATGTGTTGCAACTAAAATACAGATGAAAATTAAAAGACATCAACATTCTAATAACAACTAACTCGATAGAGTTAATTTAACTCTGATTGTTTCAGAATATATTACAGTTAAATAATAAAATTTTAGATCTAAAAGAAGAAGCATCGATCAAGACATACCTCGTAGGTGTATCTAAATTGTACAGTTTAACAGAAAACTTACCTAAAAATACAGCATTAAAGCATATCCTAAAACATTATCACATGAAACTCAAATATTGTATGAATCATAATATAATGTTTATGTGGGAAAATAAATTTTATCCGTGTTTTCTGCCTCCTACGGAAAAAAGGCGTACTTTGATGTATACGTATAAAGAAGTACAGTGTAAATTAAAAGAATAAAATGTTATTAAGAATCTTCAAAAAGTTTCTTAATTATTTTACACAAATGAGGAATTTAAAGTTTTACACGTAAACTAATTATTCTTTCTTATACTGTAAAGATCAAACGGATATTTTCTTTAAGACAGCTGGATAAAGAAACACTGTGAAAATCTACTTGAACTTTTTATCATCGATCGGAACTGAAACATTTTCATCCAGTGATGAATGACGAGCTTGGAAGTCAATGATTCTTAAAAATCTGAATGAGGGATATTGAACACGAAATTTTTAGTTTTGTAGCTTTCATCGCCGATCTAATATTTACTGAAAACTTTATATATTCTATTTTAGTGGTTGAATACTAAAATACAGGTCTATTTAAATACATAATAGAATTGAAGGACCTGCTGAAAGTTCCTAAACAATTACATGAATTGTTCCACTATCAATTTTGTGGATTTCAATGTTAATGTTAAATCAACATGACATATTTAACATTAGAAAACATAAAGAAACGGAGTATGTACAATTTCACTAAATATGAAAAATAAAGAACCATCTTGGAGTTTAATTTATTTTAACTCACAATCATAATTAAGAATATGAGAAAACGGAACCAAAAAATACAACAAAAATGTGTTCAAGTGAAAGTCACTCACACAAAGACATAATATTATTTATGTAGTAGTGGAGAAAGTTTGCCGTCTACATAATAGAGATTGAGGGTGGAGTGGACTCGAATTGTTGTGTTATTTTTTGTTCAAAATAGGGATAGTTCGGCATTTTACAGATAACACTTGTCTCGAGAGTAATCTCAAGTAAATCAAGTGTCTTGGCACTAACAAAATAAAAACTCTTTATTTCAAAACGCTTCACAAACTTTTCGTTTTTCTATGGAAAAGTGTGAAAACTAAGCTACAATTTTGTAAAATGAAATCTTCAATGATTTGTAATAATATCGGCACACAGCGAATAATTTAATGCTCATATTACTATAACTACACTATAAAACACAAGGAGTTCCTTGTGTTTTATAAGCAATGATTAACAGTAACACGCAATCAATGCGATTGCGTGTTAAAAATGTTATTTCTGAGTAAAATAACGTTAGACTTACTTAAGTCCTGACTCCCAAAAGGCAATAATTTTGGTTGTCATAATATTTAATATAACTGACTTAATAATTCACGAAGTGACTAATTTGTTACCTTTAATTTGCTATACTTTCTAGCAATTTCTAAAAAATCGCTATAACTGCAAGTTACTCATATTATTGAATCTTTAATACAAATATCTGAAACCTGGAAAATATTTAATTTCTACGGAGTTTTAATAAATGCAAAAAATAAACTTAAGACTACTCCATTCATCTCTCTATCCAATGATTTCCCTATCAATGTGTGTGAGTGAAAGGCGTGTACGCACGCGTTCGTGCCTACGCTCCGCATTCTAAGTGTGCGTGAAGATGGCATGTTCTTTTTTCACATTCTATCTATATTGAAAACTAGTATAAAAGGGGGTTCGGCCGTTTACGCAGCTTAGTTTCTAAACAACTTGAGATGGGAGTATGTCTTGTTTATGATTTTCAGGATTTTTTTATGATTATGAAATTTTTATTCGTGATGGTTACTGAAAACATTTTCAGTTGCTACTAGGTTTTTAAATGTTTGGTAAATTTACTTAAATATGGTATAATCAATGATAATGTTATACACTGCGTTATTATCGCTTTTATATCAAAACATACCTACTCAAATTTTAAAACATATTGTTGGAGAAAGTTCACTGAAAGTTTGTTTATTAGCACAAGATAAAAAAAAACAATTAAACGTGTTTTTTATACGTTTTAAGCAGTACATAGATATCTGAGTTTCTATTATATTTCTTTCTTGTTGTCTAAACAGTACCTACTAGTTGGTACGAGTGGACTTGCAATTCATACAAGATTTGAGTTTTATTGATTTATGGTTCCCACCTTATCTTCTGACAGTTAATTACAGAAATTTATAAATAAATAAGAGACGAAAAAAGGCGTTTAATGCAGATTATTGCAATGATGCTCCAACAGACCATTCATAATATTTCTGTAAAAATACTTAATATTTTGCCTTACTGGTTGCTTCTAAGTGCGTGGGGGTCACGATTTCTACAATATCATTAATATTCCATTGATAATTTGTGACTATTACTGATAAAAGCCGTTTTAATAAGACAATAAGAAATAAATTCATTATCAAACCATTTCCATCTAACCAAAATATTGTTCAATTGCTGTTTTTTTGAACCCCACTTTTAGTACCTCAAGTTATCAAGAGATGGCGCTACCAGTTCTTCACGGAGGCTATAATAAAGCTTCACGCTTCAAAGACTTTCCACGGTTATTTTAGTTGTATAAACAAACCGTAACGCCGTACTTACTACTCGTAGAACTTGAGTAGGTCTGTATATCGATGTTTCTGGAACCAAGGTCGAGTTGAGAGAGAAAATAAACCTTGTCTGCCTTTGAAAAACTCTAAGGTATTTTTCAAAACCTATATCCAAAGTACAATCTTAGTAGCAAATTACATGACGTTTTAACATCACACCTGTAATACTTGTAGGGTTAGACAGAGGAGTACCTACCTATTAATACACCCACATTTCAGCAGTTTCCCTTTTCTTGTAATAGGGGAAAGGCTATTGCCATCAACCGGGCATAAGTCCAGACTCCGTAGATTGCGAATGAGAAATTCCAGATGGAAAAACCCAAGAACGATTTGGCCGTCCTGGGAAATGGACTTAGGACCACTGGATAGATGTGGTGAATGTCTAACTTAAACGATTGATTATTTTTTCGTGTTGGTGCCAGAACGTCCTATCAAATTACTTGAGTCCAGTAAGAAGAAGCAACATTAAGAGGGAACAGGAGTTGCAATTCTCCATCCAATCTCGTCCCCTATTTTCTTCCTGAATAATGTCTTTAGAGCCAACATTTGTTCATAAAATTTAGGTTTGCTGTAGACACGTTCTTGTCTTTTCTTTTTTTTGGAGCATCTAAAACTCTCCAAAAATGTCAAAAAAAAAATTACGGCTGTGATTGGACGACTAGGTACCAGACAAATTCGAAAAGTTTTTATCATAAAAATTTTATAGGAACCCTAACATACTCTTTCTTAAAAATAAATGACAATAATGTAATTGAATCCTAAGGAGAAAAAAAGGGAATAGAATCGGCTTAGTTTTCGAAGAGAAAAAAGGAAGGATCTCCTTAAAACTTTTGTGATAAATAAAATCTTTCTGAGTTGCAGCTGTCCCTATAGCACTCTAATAAGTTTCTTCTACATAATATATTTTGTCGGGTTTTTGTAATGGGTTTATTAGCTTGTTATAATGAGAATCCCGAAAAGCATTATTCAGAAAAGTACAATAACGCTAAAAAGATTTATATTATTTAAGTATTCAATAGTGGCTTCGTAACTTAAAACTATAAACCTTTAAGGGGCCGGCGGAGCACGCGTTTCTCATACAAACGTAATACCAAAATAATATGAAAATCAAACATATTCTTAAGGTAGTGTATATATTTTGATTGTATTATAGAATATCTATGTTCCGAAATAAATATCTAACTAGGACAATGATATAAAGACGAGATATGAAGAATTTAAAATTCATATAGAAAATTTATTTTTCTCATAACTCTTGTTTAAATCGGTGTACATTCAAAATATGTGTTTGGGAACCTATATATTCTGTAATCCAATCAAAATAAATACACACTACCTTAAAAATATGTTTGATTTACAAATCACTTTGGTATTACGTTTGTATGAAATTTGCATGCTCCGCAGGCCTCTTAATAAACAGAAATATGGCCGACAAAAATGCAACAGCTGATTTTAATGTAACGTAACCTGTTTTTTGGTTAACGAACGGTTTTATGGTTAGTTGGTTGAAGCTAAGTGTTATTTGCAAGGAGCTGGGAAGTAGTTTTTTTTTTTGTAGCCTATATTGTACCCCACTGCTGGGCAAAGGCTCTCCCACAAAACCTCTCTGTTCTGTGCAATTTCTGGCCACGTTTGCCCTGAACTTAATCAAATCGTCACACCACTTTCGCCATGGTCGTCCTCGTCGGCGATGACCACCTTCTGGCGTCCAGTGAGTGACGATTTTTGCCCATCTCTCCCGGTGCATCTGTGCAACATGGCCAGTAGTAGAGATACAATTTTATTCTTTTTGTGATGTCGTGTTTTGCTTTAGTTACGCTGGTTACGCAAGCTCTGGAAGCATTACATGCTCTTGAACGAGCAGAACATGTTCCTCGTAGTTTTCTTTGCCCGATGTAGAGTTCAAAGGTTCATATTGTTTCAACATAAATACGTTGGCCTTTATCTGATCTCGTCAGACAGGACTTGCAACTGGACTCAAGAGGTTGTGGAACGTCACCAGAGTTACAGGTGTTTACCGCTATAAGATGTTGAGGTCGTCGTGAAGTAAGCACGTTTACAAGTATTTATATCCCACATTTTAATGTAGATAAGTATTATTACTAACGTTTCTAAATTTCTGTAACATTTTCGGTTCAAAGTGATGGGGGAGATATCCGTGGGTTGTCTCAACCAGCTGCGAGTCGCATCTCTGCCAGAGTAGCTCGCGCGATTGCTCGCCGCTCTGATACCTACTTAAAGATGCCAGAGTCCCTAGCAGAACAGCAAAGAGTTATGAAGGAGTTTTTAGAAATAAGAGATTTTCCAAAGATCATGCATAAAATAACATGAAAATTCTGTCTTTAAGCGAATCTGTCCTAATGCGAATCTGTCCTAACGCGAATCTGGCGTGAAGAGAATCTGTCCTTAAGCTAACAAATCAATCAAACATATTCTTAAGGTAGTGTGTATATATTTCGATTGTATTATAGAATATCTATGTTCCCGAATAAAAATATTTTGAAATGACAATGATACAAAGACAAGATATAAAAATATTTTTTTAAATTCCTCATTTAAAACTAACCATAGAAAAATTACAAATTATTTTGGTATTACGTTTGTATGAAATTCGCATGCTCCGCAGGCCTCTTCATACAGACTGCTGCTAAAGGGAATAAATAGTCTCTCTTGCTCGCACTAGTAGGGCAATAGCAGACTATTGCCCTACTAGTGCGAGCAAGACAGACTATAAAACTGTTGTGACAGACTTAAAACTGTTGTGACTCAAGTCTGCGAAAGACCCAAGGCGCAGGTGCAGAGACACTTTGGATACCTGAGCATGTGGTCCATAGTCTGAACGAGAGAGGATTTGCACTGTGTCGAGTGTCGGAAGCTACATTTTGTCAAATTGTGTACAAAAAAAATTAATGCCACATGTGAAATGCCTTCGACGTGCAAAAAAAAAACCACTACGCGTCAATAAGAATTCAGCTTATTTTATTTCTTAAAATTAATTGTACACAGTCTTATTATTGAATAAATATATTCTTATACTAAAATATTGAACAATGTTTGGTTATGACACATAAACCCGTAATAGTTAATTGTAAAAACTAGTTATTTCTAAATAATTTCGAACCCAAAGACCGCTTTTTCTAATAACTCGGCACTGAAAAGGCATTTTTTTTTGAATTTTGCTGTTTTACCCTGTACCATCCAAACTTTTTGTTAATTTGTACAGTTCTTCTAAATATTAAATTTTAAAAATAATATAATTTCTTAAATTGCTTAAAAACTCATAACACATCATGCACCATTTTATTCAGCTTTTAAAATATATAGTTTTATCATTTAAAGCTTACATACGCACCATCAAATTAGTTAAAATCTTAAGATTAATAGTTAATCAATTATTTCTGAACATTCACTTAAAATTATCAAGATCATTGGAAATCTGTACTTATTTGAAATTTTACAAAAAAATATAAACCTATGATTATTTTATATCGGATATTACTTTAATAATTTAATAAGGACTAATTTTAATCAACAAATAATTGAAACCCGTTATTATAAAAAAAAAAAAAAAATAGACATGCAGGAAAAATACTGGAATTACTATTCGATTAAAATAAGAAAAGAGGTATCCTAGACATTCACATGGAGCACATTTTTACTATTAAAAATACAATTCTGAGCTCAACTTAATTATGACAGCTATAAGTTCTATTATGGCTTGCAGGCAACCCTATTCTATTTTGATCGAAATTTTCCTAGTCTCATCGTGGCTGGATTTGAGGCTAAATCTAGCCTTATGAGCTAATCTGAGCCTTGTACGCTAGATCATTGGCATCATTCCCGATGTTTGAAGACCTGGCGTAAGGGTAAGTTGCTGCTGATGCCGTGGGAGACGTCCACTGCTGGGACGACTGGAAACCGGCGAGCTGGGGATATAAATGGCCATTACATTTCTGTTGTACAGGGCAAAAACTTGTGTTAAAATAAAGTGCATCACCGATCAAAATTAAATAATTAACTAAAAATGCAGCACGTTTGTTTTTAGGGTTCCGTAGTCCTTTAAAGTTTCGTCATGTCCGTCTGCCCGGCCGTCCGAGGTTTTACTCAGAGACTGTTTGCACTAAAAAGCTGTAATTTTTTAGTAGTGTGTATGTATTACGCCGGCAAAATGGTAAAATACAATTTTGTTTTTTTTAGGGTAGCTCCCTTATGTGAAGTGGGATGAATTTTTTTTCGTCGTCTGTACCCTCTTGTGAGGAATCGTCGAATAGGTCTTTTTAAATTACGACACGCACTTTGCCGGGTATTTCTTTCATAGAACGCAAGTTGTTGATACATAGATAGACAGTCATTAAATCTAAAGTAATGACTTCATTCACTGGTTTTCGTTCTTTACCTTAATCATGATCGAAAAAAAGCAAATTACGAATCTTAGCAGCCTTAATCTTTTCATACTATTTTAACGCTTTTAATCATTTTAAGACCTAAGTGTTTCTCAGTAGCATTCAGAAACACCAGCTTAATAAAAGTGTTGTTTTTACAGATTGAAGCTTATATCAGAGGAAAACTCTTTCAAAAACGGTTTAAAGTACACAACACGATTATGAAGCTCAAACCTAGTCATTATAATAAACCATCTAGAAGGCTCATCATCATCATCATCATCATCCACAGCCCGACTTCACCCACAGCTGGTTATAGGCCTCTCTTTGTTTGTACCAAAATCCACGTTCTTTTGCCAGCCTCATCCAGGATATTCCCGGGATGGCAACAATTTTGTTTTCCCAACAATGAAAAAAATCCTTTTTTTTTAGGATGGGAAATCATCAAATTACTTCTCCCACTCTGGGCGGAGCGGAAGGGAGTGTCAGACTTTTACTGACTAAAACCCACCCATGTTCCTTCCTCGCCCTTTATGTTCCGGGGCCGCGGTATCTCTTTCGAACAGGCCCGCAACCCCAGACGAAAAAAAAAAAACAAAAAAATCCTTACATAATCACTCACCTTTCCACTAATATTGTTGAGTCCTCCACCACTGAGCAACTTCTGGATGCCCAAGGCTGCAGCCACCACGAAAGCCAATTTGGCCACCACCAGAGCTTTCGTGACCAAGAGAGTAAGACCTCCGAACAGAAGACCTGCTACAGCCAAGACCTTGACTCCAATGCCTGCTAGGAGCGGTGAGTATTTCTTGATTTTACCTCGAGCTGAAACAAAAGAAGGTAATAATCAGGCATAACACTCATAATATTCTCTAGGCCCCATCAGGATACCAGCGACATAACGTCTATTTTGTTTGTAAGGCGCAATAATGGCAATAGCAAAAGGCCTCTTGGTATCGCGCAGGACCGATTATAAGTTTTTGTTGTAGTTTTTATTTTTGGTTAGTCTCTTTTTTTAATTTTAGTTTTATTTTCATTCGTTTTATTTTGTATAATTTTTTTATTAATAGTGTGTCCCGCGTGAGCCAATCTTTTTTTTTTCTTTCTTCATAATGTAACCGCCACATCACTAACAACTACGTACATTCTACCTTTACCGTAATCCCACATGAGACAACGTTATTGCGCGACCTTGACCGCATGGTTGCGTGAACGAATGTAATAGTTCGTTGACATCCTTTCAGAATGCAATTAGTTTACATGGTTTTTACTAATAAATACTGGGGGTATATGTTAACTTAATAATTATGACGCCTTCCTGCCCCAAAGAGTTAGGCAGAGACTTGTGTTTAAGTATTTAATTAAATAAGTAACTATGGGTGACTATGACTGTGATGAACCATACTAACAGTGTCAAACTCGTCGCCTAATTTTGAGTTGACTTAATTTAAATTGTCATCGATACGCTAAGCAGAATAAAACATACTTGTGGCTCGATTTTTTGATGAAATTAAAAAAAAAACTTGAAATACAAAAATGTTTTTGTCATACTAATTGTTTTCTTTATTTGTTCCACTACCATACATGAATAAACATTTACATAATTAAATTCACAACCGACCAGCCCTAGTCCTTACGAGTAACCGCTCGACGTAACCTTGACCACGCGACCGTTCTTTCACTTTACAGTTCATTCACACACTATACTTTCGTAACTATAATTTTTTTTATAAAATTTAAAATAAACTTTACACATGCCATCGTTCGATTTCCACGCTAATGTTAATTAATTACAAACACGACTCAATGTTTTTAATATTCTACAAAATAATGACAGATTTGTGCTAAATAAAAATCAGATGTTACTATTTTCAGTCACGTGTATCTCCGAAACCACCTTTTTGAACTTGCCGTTCAATGAAAACTGTGTTATTAAAACCATTTTTATTGCAAATTGTGAAGTTTGATCTATAGTGCAACTTTTGAAGCTTGAATGATATTGACAGAGGTGTGCTATCGGTAAAAACAAGATGTTAGTTCACGTGCCAAAACAATCATACAGCTCTATGTTTTAAATACGACTGACGTAACCTTGACCGCGCGGCCAATGCGCTCACGTAACAGTGCAGTGACCCACTCCACAACTTTCATTTCTCTGTATAGGTATCAAGATGTTTTCTTACGACTGCAGTAAAGATCAATTTACGATGCAGTATGCGTTGAGCTAAGATAAAGATGCTTTTTTGGGCCAACCCAATACTTTAGTGTTTAATTTAGACTTGACGCGTTTCGACTGTTGCTGTTTTTCCTTCTCTGACTAGAGAAGGAAAAACAAAGAGAAAATTAGAAAGATATGGGGGAGGTCTTCGCCCAGCAGTGTGACGAAATATGTTAACTAAAAAAGTTTTGACCGTGAAAACTATCTATTCAATAATGGCAGTTTTTCACAGTGTGATAACCATGTAAATGGTTTTTGCAAAGCTGACTAAGGCCCAAGTTTTAGAAGACGGTAGTCGTTAAATCTGGCAAACGTTTCATCCATTGAATATTTATTATAATAAGAATGAAGACCACAAAAATAAAAAAATCTTGATGATGAAAAGATTTGATGTTTGGGTTAGATTAAGTCAATGAAGAGGCTCGGTAAGTGTTAATGAATACTCTCCCTACCTTCTTCAAATGTTCTGGCAGCTTCCCTCAGTTCACCAGGTTCAAATTTGACGTTGAGTTTTTCTTCTCCTGTTGAATCCCTGTAAAGATAAAGGAACATCATAAATAAAATCACTTATTCATTTTTAGGGTTCTGTAATTGTCAAATGGCAAAAAACGGGACCCTTACAGATTCGTCATGTCTGTCTGTCTGTCTGTCCGTCCGTATGTCACAGCCACTTTTTTTCCAAAACTATAAGAACTATGCTGTTGAAACTTGGTAAGTAGATGTATTCTGTGAACCGCATTAAGATTTTCACAGAAAAATAGAAGAAGAAACAATAAATTTAGGGGGTTCCCCATACATAGAACTGAAACTCAATTTTTTTTTTCAACAAACCCATACGTGTGGGGTATCTATGGATAGGTCTTTAAAAATGATATTGAGGTTTTTTATATCATTTTTTTTTTAACTAAATAGTTTGCGCGAGAGACACTTCCAAAGTGGTAAAATGTGTGTCCCCCCCTGTAACTTCTAAAATAAGAGAAAGATAAAACTAAAAAAAATATCTGATGTACATTACCATGTAAACTACCACCGCAAATTGGTTTGAACGAGTTCTAGTAAGTAGTTTTTTTTTAATACATCATAAATCGTAAAACGCAATTTACCTTTCATTTACAACGAACTGCAAGAACTTTTATACTATTTTTACGAAAATGATAACTCTGTTCATAAACTCAACTTGTTTATTCCAAACTAATATACAATTCACAGTCTTAATATCCAGTGTGTGTACTCGACACGTCTCAATGCTACGATAGCCAAGCACGAACCGCCTACCGACTGCCGATGCCGGTATGTCCCCACTCTTACCCCTACCATAATGATACTCGGGTTCGTGATTGGCTACAAAAGTGACAGCTAGTGTTGCCATATTTCTAAGTAAAATTATGCTACAATGCAAAATCACGACATTCGGCCATCCGATACAGTGCAACCTCCCGGTGCACTCACCCAGTTGCCAGTCAGCAAATGTATAATTTTAAAAAATGTGAACTAAACGAAATAAGTTAATACAAAACTGCTATTTCTGTTTATCTTATCTTATTCTTTTTACATAACAACAACATCACGACATTCGGTTAATTTGGTGCATAATATCAATACTATAACTAGAACAGTATTCATCTCAACTGTAATTATTGTAAGTAATAAATAGTATAGCTATATCTTTAAATTTGTTACAATGTGTTACATACATTTTATCTACGTGCCCATATCTTCTAATCTTTTGCAGCCTTCATTCAGGTCCATTGACGGGTCGTCTAAGTAGGCAAGAGCTGACTCAAAACGTTTCGCGCCAAGCATCCAGTTTATTAGACGTTGGAAGCCGGAGCATTAGCCAGACCAAACGGCATTTGCTTCAAAATCATCGTCATTCTCTTGCCCTTATCCCATTTTAGTTGGGGTCGGCGCAGCATGTCTTCTTCTTCCATACTCCTCTAATTTTTGTCATCTCATCAGACACTTCTTTTCTTGCTTCAAAATCCAAATATGTTATTTCACATAGGCCTAGATAGGCATAGGCACTTATAAAACGTCGAAAAGGTGCACGGTTCGCGTTGGTTGATTCCATGGAGAAGAACCGGCAAGAAACTCCATGGTTACTCTTTTCAAATCGTTTGGTGTTACAATCATTTTATTATACGGTATTAACAGTACTTTAGTATGGGAGGACAGCGTAGGCTCGATAATAGGTCGTTGCTTACTAATCTATATTATAAATGTAAAACAAGATAAATATTTAACAATAGTTAAACATCGTCTGGGAATCTACAAAGCCTACAATGTTCACTCATTCACAAATAATAGGTAAAAAAAGCATCTATGCAAAGGTAAGTAAATATAACGAGGTAAATTTAATTAAAAACTAAATTAAACAACTGACACAAATAATGTCATGAGTGCTGTAACTATACTGAGCAAAAGATGAGAACAAATGATTTGAATACTATTGTAAAAATCTGAATCAAAAGAAAAGAATGAAGAGATTGAGAACAGTTAAAGATATCCACAAAACTGCGCCGTTTATGAGCTACCAGGGAAGCCGCATGCGCAGAAGGAATTATAGCCAGACTTCTTTGTCTTCAACGAAGTCCTTGATTTTGTAATATAGTTTAAGGCGACTACACGAGCTAAACGCGAGTTTTATAATTACTAAAAGTATATGATTCACTGCTATAAACAAGACCAGAAAACTATATGATATTCTTCAGGATATAAGCTAGCATGATACTGTTTTGAAAACATAATACAATCAATTTGGCTCGATAAAAAGAAATCACGAACTTACCTCTAAAATATCTTTCAAACAATAAAAAACATACTAATATGCATGCGATCATTCTGATTTTTGGCAAATAATTCTACAAGCAATATATTAGCATGATGATACTGTTTTAGTTTTTTTAATCCAATCAATAGTTTTTTTAAATCGATCGAAACCACTCATTTCGCGCTATTTGGCCCGCAGTGGCTGACGTAACAACCACTTTGCAGTGCAAGCTGATTAGAACTTTGTTCTAACAGTATTTCAAACGAAGTTTGAACCACCACAAATAGAGTTGCTAATTTAGCTCGTCTAAGCGCCTTAATATAGTTTTGAACCTTCCATTGGTCTGTTCTATAATGACTTTGGCAACTTGTCGTAAAAGCGTATTCTATTTTTGATAAAGGACTTGCTAGTTTTTGTTTAACCGAATTTAGGTACTACTATTTCATGTTTACTGTGTGTATTTTAATCATGGAAGTCGCTTCTTATTTTGAAAAGCCCTCGAGTTTTTTTTTTTTTTTTGTGACTCGTGAGGACCCATTTTATAGATCGCGCGGACTGCCCCGGACTGCCCTCTTTTGTAGTATAAAAATTGAGTCAACGTCTGCTGCTGATCCGCACAGCAGGA
Organism: Xestia ashworthii; assembly: GCA_950022955.1. Classification (NCBI taxonomy): domain Eukaryota; kingdom Metazoa; phylum Arthropoda; class Insecta; order Lepidoptera; family Noctuidae; genus Xestia; species Xestia ashworthii. Next base: position 9,052,198 of record OX465570.1, on the reverse strand, counting down.
TGCCGTTAGACATTACACTTTGGGAATCAGCATAGAATACTAACCTAGCTGTGGCTTCATCCGTTAACTGCCTTATTTTCCTTACTGCACATGTAGCTGAGCTTAACTTAAAGAAAGAGTTGTAAAGTGCGCGCTCCGCCGCAAAATTAAATCGATAGTAATCCCTGAGAACCCAGTTTCCGCTATAACATCAAGTTTATTGGCGTCAAGATTTAAATTTAGATCACGTTGTGGTACATTTGATAAGGAAAACTTTAAACATTTCGTTTTGCTTGCATTCAGTAAAAGATTATTAGCTGCGATCCATTTCGAGAGAACAGTTAGACTTTCGTTGATACGTGGGATATTCGTATCTTTTCTATTTAGGTTTTTTTTTTTTTTTTTTTTTTTAATTAGCGAGGCGTCATCAATATATCTGATAATTTGGCCATCATATAAGGGAGATCAATAACATTAACAAGAAATAGGAAAGGAGCGAGAATCGAACCTTGGGGCATGCCTATCTTGGCTAGAGACCAGGAGGACGTAGTCTCATTTACATTTACTTTTTGCTGCCTGTTTGAGTAGTAAGAAAGAACCAGATCAGTAGCAGAATCAGAATCATTCATTCGTAAACATAGGTAACAATTACAAGATCTTAAAAATTAGATAGCGCGCTATGTTTTGCCAATTGACATACAAATTATTTTAACAAAAAAATAACAACGATTACGTGATAAGTATACTAAATTATTACATAAAATTAAAATAAAATTATGAAATTATTAGAGTACCATTTAATTGCATTAACTCATGCAAACAAGTTTTTTTTTTTTTTTTAATTCAATATCAAGATTTTAAGGTCAACTATTTACACATGGAAACAAGTTAAATTTTATTATTCATAGTCAATTTCATTTCATGTCAAAATATCATAATTCAATTACATTAGAGATAAATTCAAGATTAATCTAAAAATGTAAAATATTAAAATTCATGTCATATAGTTACAGAGATTCGTCACTAAGGGACTCGTCTAAAGAGTAATATTTTTTTTCAAGCAGTTACCCGTTTATTTTTTTAACTTGTGCAATGGCATACATTTTATTTCATCAGGTATTTTATTTGTATATTTGAATTGCTATGCCAAAGAAGCTTTTCCCTCATTAGAGCAGTTTTACATTCCATTAGGCACAGTTCATTAAAACTGAACATAGTCTCTGAATAAATGTGGATTTATTTTTACAAACAGTGCAGTTTCAAGGATGTATAGAGCCGGCAGAGGTAATATTTTAACTTTTTTAAAATATGGAATGCAACTATCAGTTGTGTGTAAACCGCACATACTTCGCAACCATCTTTTCTGCATTCATAAAGGACATGTTTTATTAAATTCTAGGCAAACTGCAGAAAATAATGTACCGTGGTTTAAATTGAAACTTTTGAATCAAAACTAGCCTTTGAATTTTTTTTTTTTTTTGTTAATTTGCTCTGTGACTTCTTGGTCTGTAAAACCCCTTGTAAAATGTTAAAAAATGTTGTATCTATAATTTTTATGGTGTACATAATTAAGAGTATTCTATTCTGTTCTATTCTATGTAGATTGCGCCGGTTGCGTTTCTTCGTTCATAGGATGCGTCGCATCCAATACGCCACATTACCTCAGACAGAAAAATATATTAGTAACTTTGTCTACGGAATTGAATATGATAATGATTACGAAGGTAATAATACCAATTGCTGTAAAGAGAAAAATAATATCGAAATAGCTCTTGGATCTTAAATTATTAGCTACATAATAAATAGACAATGCCACCTATTTCAGACATTGATTTGTATGTTTTTATACGATAAAAATGTAAGTACATACAAGTACATTATCATATTCTACGACGCACTTCGCTTAAGGAATGACAGGATTAGTAGGAACTCCAGGCAAAGATTGCGACTCACATGGTCAATAAATAAACGACACACATGGTCAATATATTTACGACACAAATGGTCAGTATACGGCACACATGGCCAGTATACGACACAAATTGTCAGTAAATATACGACACACATGGTCGTTAAATTTACGACACACATAGCCTTCAAATAAACGGCACACATGGCCAATAACTAAACGGCACACATAGCCTTCAAATAAACGGCACACATGGCCAATAACTAAACGGCACACCTGGCCAATAACTAAGCGGCACACATAGCCTTCAAATAAACGGCACACATGGCCAATAACTAAACGGCACACCTGGCCAATAACTAAACGGCACACATGGCCAATAACTAAACGGCACACATGGCCAATAACTAAACGACACACATGGTCAATAAATAAACGACACACATGGCCAATATATTTACGACACAAATGGTCAGTATACGGCACACATGGCCAGTATACGACACAAATTGTCAATAAATATACGACACATATGGTCATTAAATTTACGACACACATGGCCGATAAATCAACGGCACACATGGCCAATAATCAAACGGCACTCATAGCCAATAACTAAACGACACACATGGCCAATACATAAAACGACACACATGGCCAGTATATTTACGACACAAATGGTCAGTATACGACACCCATGGCCAGTATACTACACAAATTGCCAATAGATATACGACACACATGGTCATTAAATTACGACTCACATGGTCAATAAATCAACGGCACACATGGCCAATAATCAAACGGCACTCATAGCCAATAACTAAACGACACACATGGCCAATACATAAAACGACACACATGGCCAGTATATTTACGACACAAATGGTCAGTATACGACACCCACGGCCAGTATACTACACAAATTGCCAATAAATATACGACACACATGGTCATTAAATTACGACTCACATGGTCAATAAATAAACGGCATACATGGTCAATAAATATACGTCATACATTAGGTTAGGTTAGGTTAGGTTTAGGTTAGGTTTAGGTTTTTTCCCAGCGATAAGGTTAGGTTTAGGTTAGGTTAGGTTTAGGTTAGGTTAGGTTAGGTCATGGCCAAAAATAAACGGCACACATAGCCAATAACTAAACGACGCACATGGCCAATAACTAAACGACGCACATGGCCAATAAATAAACGACACACATGGTCAATATATTTACGACACAAATGGTCAGTATACGACACACATGGCCAGTATACGACACAGATTGTCAATAAATATACGACACACATGGTCATTAAATTTACGATTATATTTTTCACTGTTACGTTATAAACTACTATTTCCACATCAAAGTAACATAATTTATATTATTCATTATAAAATGAGATTGTATCTTCTATTTCCATTAGTGTACAGGAAACTAAATAGACTAGGAAGTTTACCGGATTTACTTTTTAAAGTAACTTCACTCATGTACTGCTTATTTTTAAACTCTGCTATCGTGGATTGCAATCAAAGAGTAGCCTTGACCTTGCAATCTGACGACAAAAAGATCAAAAATAAAAGTAAAAACATCAAATATGCTTTAATAAATATCAATTAAAACAAATATTATCTGTATTTCAATATTTCCAATAACTTCGACTAACTTCCGAAAATGTTACTTTGAAGGATCAATAAACAAAAATCTTATAAATAACGTACCTTTTATTTTGTAGAATGCGTAGATAATGCCACTTCTGAGTTTTTACGAAAATGATAACTCTGTTCATAAACTCAACTTGTTTATTCCAAACTAATATACAATTCACAGTCTTAATATCCAGTGTGTGTACTCGACACGTCTCAATGCTACGATAGCCAAGCACGAACCGCCTACCGACTGCCGATGCCGGTATGTCCCCACTCTTACCCCTACCATAATGATACTCGGGTTCGTGATTGGCTACAAAAGTGACAGCTAGTGTTGCCATATTTCTAAGTAAAATTATGCTACAATGCAAAATCACGACACTATGTTACTTGCGGTTACGAAACTCTTCATGGGCGAGTCCGACTCACACTTAGCCGCTTTTTTTTTAAACCGTAGCAGATGCAGCCAAAAAATCATACTGTATCAAAGATAACTGTTTCTATTATTGACAATTTGGTATCAATTTGTATCGGATCAGATTGTTGTTAATTTAACGGTATTGGATCAAAATATACTATTCAGGAGTGTAAAATAGGTATCGGGTATCTAGACATTAAATTCTAAAGTTATATCTTGATTTACTATTTAGCTAGTGTATCATACACTAGCTAAATTTTGTTCCTTCCAGAAAGTGTTTAGTCACAATGGATTTTAAAGCAGTATATGAATGACAAAAAGACATACGACAAAACAGAGCTTACATAAACAAATGTATTACAAAATACTTTCCTTTTCAAGCTTCAACTTATTTTATAATGACACAATGCAGTAATTTTACACGTATTTTCACCTGATTTACATCACAACGAAAACTGAAATTGGTGAGTATTATGTTTTACTAGAGCTGTAGTATGCAAAGCCAGTGAATTGTAATGGAACATAACTTCACACCTAGTTATGCCAAAGTCATGTTGAAGTGACCTGAAGTATACCCAAAAATTGTCTGTGAGTACTTTATATATTTTAACTTTTTAAGTACCATGTTATAAAGGACGAGCCTGTTGCCATCATCATTTGCCTATCCTTTTCCCAACTATGTTGGGGTCGGCTTCCTGTCTAACCGGATGCTGCTGAATACCAGTATTTTACATGGTGCGACTGCCTATCTGACCTCCACAACTCAGTTAAAACTGGGTAATACGATACCTCTTGGTAAGACTGGTTGTCAGACTTTTGGGCCACTGACTACCTGTAACGACTGTCAAAGATCGACCAATGACAGCCGGGACCAACTGCTTAACGTGCTTTCCGAGGCACGGAGGAAACTCGGTATGTAATGGGTTAGTCACCCATCCACAGACCAACCTAGACAAGCACGGCTTAACTTAAAGATCGACCCGAGCGGCAGTTGTAATTATGCTCTTCTTATTGAACCTAACGTCATCAAACTGGAGTAAATCTGACTCCAAACTGCTACTAAGAAAAATAAGGATGAAAATCCTACCAAAATTTTGACCTACCTGGGTATCACACCTAGGGTTGTATGCTCAGGATTAGTGTTCACTAGACCAACTAAGCAGTTGCTATTGTTGAATTATCTTGTAACTGAACTAACCCAGATGGTGAGTAATGTTTTTGAACACAATCACTACCGTTTTTCAATGGTTTTAGCTAAACTGTTTCGTACCACTTGAAACGACCAAGGGCAATCGTGCGACATCATTTATATCCAGATATACATGTCTCAACTTATAAGTGAAAACTTTTTATACATTTAAACAATGTAGAGAAAGTGTTCGTATGTAAATCTCATACAATCTGTACTGTATGGATTAAGGGGCGGAGTTTCTCTGATTTCAATTGGTTGTTAGCAGATTATAATAGCAGATTATAATTTGTACCTTTTGTTTCATGTGTCGAAACATGAGCTGTTCAGATTTGTGACATGTATTATATTGGGCAATAACTGTAACTAATTTAATAATGTATTCAAATCATTCAATTTGAATTAGTATCAATCAACCTACAGGAAGAAGAGTATAACTTAATTTAACTTTTTTAATGCTACGTGATGACTAGACTCTAAGCACGTTCAGCTCTTGGTTCCAGTTTTTTTTAGTTAGGACAAGCCCGCCACACTATTTCCAAACCACTGTAACTCCTGTGGCGACCACCAGAAAAGCGCCGAGACAATGAAGCTCGACGAAGTCCCAGAGAATGAATTTAACTGTCTTGGATCCCGCAACGAAATTAATCAGAAAGTATAGCGGAGGAGTAGGAAAAAAAACCGTAATTTCCACTTCCTTCCATATCAGCAGGAAACAGAACGAAATAAGACCAATAGGCGCAAAGACGTTTAAAAACTGGGTTAGGCCCAGTTGAATAGCACCACGAATAAATATTAACATTAACGGGTCCTAAGTTGTGAGCTGTTATATTTTTGGTTCCAGTTGTCATTAGCTGTTGACAATTGACAGTCATTACAGGTAGTCAGTGGCCCGAAGTCTGACAACCAGTCTTACTATGGGGTATCGTATTACCCAGTATTAACTGGGTTGTGGAGGTCAGATAGGCAGTCGCAGCCGAGTAAAATACTGGTATTCAGCTGCATCCGGTTAGACTGGAAGCTGTTCCAAATGTAGTTGGGAAGAGGCTAGTTAGATGTGATGAATCTTCCGACTGAAAATCTGATAATCCATAATATTTAATTAGGAACGCCTCAAACACCCCACCCAAAGAAAAATTTACCCTAGGACATTGTCATTAGACATAAATTGTCTTAGGCGATAAACATGTCCTCCTGTCTAGCCATCAATTTGTTCCACAATGAGGTTAATTTCTTAGCCCACTTTGTTTCCGGTTAAAAAAGTAAAATAATGTCTTTGTACTGAAAAATTACAAAGCCACAAAAGTTTCAATTTTCTCCACACTTTCGACCAAACGTTTTCGAAGTAAACAAAGAAAATGTGTATTTAAAATTACTCGGTTACCCAACTACGCATGACAAAGTATGGAGTTCGTCACATGTTTAAGGTGAAATAGGGTTAAACCTATTGTTGTATTCATTTTCACTTTAGGTTTTGGAAAGTCGTCTGTTTGATTTTTAAAGGGACGAGGAATACCTTATTTATATACCTAATTTATTACCATAAATATATTATATTAACCTTATTTACCAGAAATAATATCTGAAAATAATGTTTAGGTGGTACAACATAACTAGGAAGTACTACATTTTGTGTAGGTAAACGGAAAATGCACATTAAAAAGCACAACTTATGACATTTTTATGGTGAAAAATGTGCACCAATGATGACCTTATGACAACCTGCATTAAAGAGCAAAACTTGCGTACCATAATTTTCTTAATTCATTCAGATATCGATAATTAAAACTTCGTGACACGGAAAATATATAATCAATCAGTAAAGTATTTTTTTTATGAAAATACAATTGGTCACATTATTAAAAATCTTCCGACTGAAAATCTGATAATCCATAATATTTATTTAGGAACGCCTCAAACACCCCACCCCAAGAAAAAAATTATGGAAAACCTTTTATCACGAGTTCACGACCATCCCTTCCTCCCCATTTCTCCCCCTAACAAAACAAAAGAATACACTTACTTCTCGATTGCCACTCCAGAGAACAGTTCAATTCTTCCTTCTTCTTCATTAGCACCTCCAGGGGCGGCACTGCACGCCACCACTCCCACCACCAAAATTAAACACAGCACTCTCATTATGAAAAAGAAACTCCAAAAATTTCAGACAAAAATGACCCCAATATTTTCTTGGACTAAGTCGAAAATTATCCAAAATTTTCGGGGACTAACTCGAAAAATTGGAGTTAGGCTGAAAATGCCTTTAGAAAGTTGTTAAGTCCTGAGTGGACGAAGGTTTAGGATGAAGTGAGATGGGTCCGGGATGTCGCTCGCTTTTATATTCAACGTAATGTGTACGGTAAGGATGGCTGTTACGGAATATTGTGTAGCGCGGTGAACAGTCTTGATCGTTGCTCGGATATTTATGGAAAATTGTGTTAGAAGTTTGGAATAGTTTTCCAGGCTTAGGTTAAAATTGATTGTTATTCGCAATTTATTTAATGTAAAAAAAAACATGGTGAAGTTTTCAATGTTGTTTCACTACTATCATTGTGATGAAGTCAGAATAATACATAAATGATTAAAAATGAAGTTATTAATTTTCATAATAATTAAAAAGGATTTTAAAGGCAACATACAGCTTTGTCAGAACTGTCAAAAACTTCGCCTTAATAATCAAGATTACGAAAAACATTTATGTGCAACTGCTTTTTAAATTTAACCAGTAAAGATTGAACCAGTAGGATACACTGTTACTTTGAACTCAAGTTTTCAGGAATCCCTTGTTCCCTTTTTCATATTTTTTGTTGTTTGTTCTTGTCCTTCATTTTCAGGAATCTACAGAGCGACAACAAATCATCAAATGCAAAAATCTTTTCGGCAAAATTTTGAGCTTTAAGTTAAGTTAACGACTAATTGTAGCGGGAATAAAATCCCCGAACTCCAAATATCAAAACCTCTCGCACGTGGGCGCTGACAATCATTCATACCAAACATTACCCGAGCACATACCGTTGTTTTAACAAACAACAAACAAAATGCAACTACTGTAGTATTGAAGAGAGATAAAGAATATTTAACTGTTAAAATATTTGTTCAAAATAAAATTTGATTATTTACCAATTAATTAGCAGATTTGTCGGGTTTTGAATTGTCCATTTCTGTCATGTAAAATGTTTGTGGACTGATTTTATTTTGCTTTCTACTTTATTTATTAAATTAATTTCATTTCAGCTTATCTTATCTTAATAGTCCGATTTCACCCTTCACTGCGCACAGCAGCTCTTTACTTGTGCCAATTTTTACGCGTTTTTGGCACCAGCAGTGGCCTAGGACTTACAAAAAGCAAGTCGTGAGTTCGAACCCAGGCAGGCGCATTATTTGGTGTAACTTATTTCATCACCATTGCTCTCAAAACGGTGAAGGAAAACATCGTGAGGAAACCGGCATGTCCTAGAACCAAAATAATTGAAGACATGTGACATCTACCAATCCGCAATGAGACTCATTCCCTCTCACAGAGATGAGGCCCGTGTCCCAGCGGTGGGAACATTACTAGACTGATGATAACGATGATACGCTACTGCGCTATGTTCTCATCCAAGTTTGGCCTGAGGAACCAGAAATTTTGGCCACTCTTTACGACCATCATCATCTACTTAGCCCTTTCGCAGCTATCTTGAGGTCGGCTGCCAATGTAACCAGATGCAGCTGATACTGAATACGATTTAAGGTACTGTTAAATGGAGCGACTGCCTATCTGACTTCCACAACCTAGTTAGTACTGTGTAATATGATACACTTCTGATGACCAAAGATGGCTTTTCAATGCCTTAAACACCTAACCATATAGGTATCATATTTCCCAGTAATTGGCTTGTTTTGGGTTAGATAAGCAGTTACTTCATGTGGAATACTGGTATTCAGGTGTATCCACATAGACGTGAAACAGATCCTAACATAGTTGAGATAAGGTTTAGTATGATTATGATCATTGATGACACACCTCAAAGCATTTGGTGACACAGTGATCACGTGCTGCACACTTGCACACCAAGCCCCAGGGTCCCTTTACAGTCTCCTCGGGCGTGTAATAGGCGTTGTACAGAGTGGGTTCTGAAAAGGTATTTTGAATGGCAACATTGCCCTTTCATGTGCTGAATGTGATTACTGGGGTAGTTTTTGCGAGGTAAAAATCCCATACTCCCCGTCTCATCCCCCATAAACCGGCTACCTTTTGAAGGTACCTCCCCGATAGCAATGTGATGACGTACCTAACCCTCAAAAACGGTCACGATACACGAACGATACGAACTTACAGTACTTTAAGAGAAATTATGTTATAGTCTCGTACCACTTGGCAGAGCTTATGTTATTGTTGCATTCTTTATTCGTTTGCTGTCAAAACTGCACTTTCTAAAGGACATTCTGTATCCGGATCCTATGGGGTATGACGATATGCTGATTTACGCAATTGTGACATGATTTTCTTTAGTTTTGTTAGAAGAATTTTAAGCGGTATAGATGAGTCAGTTCTCTATGTGAGGGCAATGTAAATGAGGTGTTTGCTAGGAATAAATTTTATGCCGTTTTAAAATCTTTGCGATTGGACGTCGCTCTCTTGAATGACAGCTGGATGGAGTCATCTTCTGCCTATTTTACGATGCAAAGCAAATTAATAAACAAACTTCCGACTTTCCGTAACCGGTGATAACTTACGATTTGCAGGTCGTCTGTGTCCCAGCTGTGGGAATACTATGTGCCTGCCTAAATAACTTGTTATTTAGGCAGCCTATTGTAACAAGTAGCACACAACTGTGCATATTTTCGGTTTTATTTTCTTATCACCAATAGGTACTAACGGTTTTTACCTGAGCGTGACGATCACTCACATTTGCCCATGATTTGTACAGAAGTATATCCATTTTTTGTGCACTGGTAGATAACAACGAATGAATACCAAATACCTACAAATTTATAAAATAAAAGTAAACTAAAAAACATCTAACTTACACATGTAATATTAAGATGACCACGTGACATCCAAATCTTCAAAATCTTCTCAAATATCTCTAAATTAGAAATGCTATCTCTCCCTCACGTTCTAATCTTCTAAACAGGTCAAGGCTGCCACTGGAAACTTTCTCCAATCGCCCGTAGGATAGTTCCTATAGGTTGAGCGCACACCACGCTTCGAGCAATCGTGTGTGTAAGTTGTATTTTTTTTTATCACTACACATCCATATTAAATAAGCGTAGGAAAAACGAATTTGTTTGGTTATTATAAAATAGTTTCAGCAAAAATAGGAATTGCCGAAATAAACAGAACCTTATAAAATAAATGGGTATGACGAGGAAAACAATTTCTCTTGCTTGGTAAAGAGCTACAGGAATATTTTGGCACTTCATTTGGCATAACATTGACACGGAGGCGTTGTTGGTGAACATACGAACAATTGTAAAAATTAAAAAAATACAAGCTTTTGTTGTTCTTTTGCAGGTAAAAAAAGAAAATTAGTTTTATTCATCAACGTTGAACCAAATTTCGTGTCCTTGCCAACCGTTGAAGATTTTCTCGTGAGAACGCGATCCTGACTACAGGATGAAGTCACGTCTATATCATAAAAATGTATTGTCATCAGGACCAAAGCTATGTGCAAGATTTCAGCTCAATCGGTTGGGTGGAACTGGCTTGAAATTCAGTTGCAAGATTTGACCAATACATACTAACAAACTAAGTAACCGGGCAGGTTTAATAAAAGCACAACGACATTTGTCAAGACAAACGTCAAAATAACTTTGATCTGTCAAACTGCTGCTGTTTTCGTATCATGGTTCATACCCATCATGCTTTTTAAAATAAAAGAAAGATGGGCACATGTGTGCCGAGCGTTAGATTGACGCTAGTTGCATCGCTCGCTCAAGGTCGCGACAATGAACTTGTATCGTCGCTTACTTTCTATTTGAACTGCGTTTGGTATATGCTAGGATGTGAGATAAAAAGCTCTGCTTTAAAGAACGTTTTAAAATACATAAAAATGATACATGGCTCCTGGCATAACTTATTTTATGTCAACATAATAAACATGATCAGGGCCGGCAGTCTCGACAGAGATAACGACAAAATCGCTAACTTTTGATCGCTGATTACTAGCGAATAAATTCAGTCGCAATAATTATGCTTGCAAGAAACGTGTCTTGAATGTAGAGACTTTCATTACTCGCAAGCATAATTATTGCAATCGAGTGTATTCGTTAGTAATCAGCGATCAAAAGTTAGCGATTTTGTCGTTATCTCTGTCGAGACTGCCGGGCCAGGTAATTTCTTGACAGGTCAGTGACTCTTGGGAAAGAATAGTTTTGAAAACAGTGAAGATTTTTGCTGGAGTAGAAACTGCTTTTGTCAAAATCTTTTCCTGAGTCTTAAAGCTTTTCTGTTTAGAGAAGCCTTTTGCAACAGTATTATTCATGTTAGTTATTTTATATGTATAATAACCCTGATATGGTCACAGCTGGGTTAAAAATATGACAGTTTTCTTACGACAGTTTTCTCCCCCTTTTTGACACTTTTGTTGGTTTTTTTTTTAGTTTCATTGTCGTCCTTATTAAGTTCATCATCTGTCTAAACAATGTAAGGGTCGGCTTCCAGTCCAACCGGATGCAATTGAATACCAAGAGTATTTTCCAAGGAGCGCCGACCAATTTGACCTCCAGAACGCAATTATTACTGGATAGTACGATTCCTCTTGGTAAGACTGGTTGTCAGACTTTTGAGCCACTGATTACTCAATGACTGTCAAAGATGTACAATTGACTGCAGGGCGCAACGTCTCAACGTGCTTTTCCATTCCCCGGCACTTATAAGCTACTGAACATTGAAGCATGTAAGTTTATCTACAATTCTCACATATACTATGTGAGAAGCAATGGGTGAACGTTACGCAACGTCCAGAGTGCGTTGGCACACTTTACGTTGTATAACAAGTATTAATACCGCGTCGTGGTCAGTGTTATGAGTGAAACAAATTATTTATTTATTACCGACGATATTTTTGGTGTAGAAAGTGGGGATTTATAAATATATGGGGATAGTAGTTTCAACTAGGGTTTATTGTAACGAATATCTTTAAAAGTAAAACGTCAAAAATACGAATTTTCGTATGAAGTCCAGACAAAAATCTTTGTGTTATTCTAATAGGCAGGGTTTGTGTTTTGTTCTGTATGCTTTAATAATATTCGCTGAATTAAAACCTTTTGCTTGGGACAATATATTATTTTGTTAAGATGGCTAGAAAGTTGATGTATTCTTGTAAGTTACTCAAGTTTCTGTAAAAATAATAGAAATCTAAATGCTTTGTTCGTGTGAGCTACTATGTTTTGTATATGTGGATGTAAGTGCTATTTTTGAGCTTCAATTTCTAGATTGAGCGAAGTGTTATTCCCGGATGCTGTTTAACTTTTGTTAAATATTCCTTTTGTTTTACATTTTTTGTATAACAAGCAACGACCTATTGTCGGGCCTACGCTGTCCCCCCATACATTAGTACTAATGCTATAATGAAACAATAATATTGTAATACCAAATGATTTGAAAAGAGTAACCATGGAGTTTCTTGCCGGTTCTTCTCCATGGAATCGACCAACGCGAACCGTGCACCTTTTTCGACGTTTTATAAGTGCTCATCTAGGCCCATGTGAAATAAAATGTTTTGATTTTGATTGTGATTGAATTTTTTGTTTATAAACTTTTCAGTAGCAGAGACGTTCCTGTAAAGTCTTTAGTAATAGGCTCGCCACCATTGCATGGGACTTAACACACAACTAGAGGGGAGTCTTAAAAAAAAAATGTAATAGATATGTGTGAAATTCAAATAGTGTGATGTGCAGTTTAGTTAATGTTATGTATTTGGAGGGTTTTAGTCTTGAAAAGGAAATAAATTGAAACAAAGTATGATTGTAAAATATTTTTATATTGTTTACATTTATCTTGAAAAAAGTCTAATTTCAAAGTACCTAATTACTGCTATTAACAATGCAGTGAAGTAGAATGAACTTAGCAAATGTGCAGTAGATTTGTCTGACGCTGCCATGTCAGGCACACTATTTGAAAGTTTCCTTGATACTAAAAAATATATCCACAATAAGTTTGAAAAGGTACAAAATAAAGACACTAAAATAGTAGAACGGTCCATGAACATCAAGTCTTCTGTTTCTTCTTATCCCAAATCATTTTACAACGACACATTTTCTTTTTACTGGATACTACAGCGGTCTTCATAAAATTGTGCGCTGAACGGGTTGTCTAAAGCCATCGTGCTCTCGGCTATTTTATCCCTGACTTTGTCAGACACTGTGTATATCTTACCGACAACTTTCCTCACATTTTTCGTAATGAACATCCTTGGATTGTGCTTGTGCAAATACGCCTTCATTTTTCGGTGTCGCAACGCCATTTTCCGACGAATCGGGTGAGGTCTGCTGAAAACTGATCGCTTCTTTTTTGCTGGGAAAATACGTCTTCTCCTTTTTCCCATGGTTTTGAATTATCACGAGCCTACCCGTGATTATCTGATAACGTTATTTTCCATGTGGCTTTTTGGTTTTTTGTTGGAATTTATTAATATATTTTTACTTTTAGATTTCACATTCTGTCACTGTGTAGTTTTTCTGGGTGTCAGATCTACTACTGTCATGCTTAAGATTTGTGACTGCTTTTGTTTATCTGCCAGCTTTGTTTACTTATGTAAAATTGAGTTTAATAAATACTCTTCAACCCAGTGGAAGGAAAGTTTGGTAGTGATTTTACAGAGAAGCCAAACAAATTAGATTTCCATGGCTATGTCACCGTAAAATTGTCAAACACGTTAGATTGTAATCTCTCTAGCGAGGTTGTAATCTCTCGAAATACTGTAGACTGAACATACTGCTTACAATATAACGCATTATTTTTCGGTAGATTGTAATCTATCGAAGTGAAACCGTATTATTGTGAAATGCATGTGACGGAAGCATCTCTGCCCCCATAATAAGGACTTGAGGCATCCCTACGTTAGGTTAGTTAGGTTCCTTTAAACCCTGCGCTCAGAAATAGGGGCTCTGCGTACCGGGGCTCCATCGACTACGCTTTTTAGGAGAATATAAAGTGTTTAGAGATTAGGTTATATTAATCAGTATTTCTCAGGAATGGTAGGTACATTATCTTTTCATGGTAGTATCATGGGACAAGGGGGACCCCTCTTTCCCTCCCTTTCCTCCACACCGCGCGAGTTGACTTCTATCGCATGCATTTCACAATATTACGGTTTCACTTCGATAGATTACAATCTACCGAAAAACAATGCGTTTTACTGTAAGCAGTATTCGTTCGTTTGACAATATTTCGAGTTTACAATCTCTCTAGTTATTTTACAGTCTAACGTGCAGTTTGACAATTTTACGGTGACAGCAGCTATACTTTTATACTAATATACTAATATTATAATAAAGAGGAAAGATTTGTATTTTTATGTTTTTGTATGTAACGAATAAATTTGCAATACTACTGGACCGATTTGAAAAATTCGTTCAGTAATGGATAGGTTAAAATATTACCTTCAATACTTGCAGTTAATGTACGAGACATTAACTGCAAGTATTGAAGGTTATATTTTATCCCCATACTCCCACGGGAACGGGAACTACGCGGTTGAAACCGCGTGACGTCCGCTAGTTTAGAATAAAAATGTAAATAAAACAACAATGAAAAGAATTTACTAAGTTTATTTTGTCATACAAATAATTCTTTGGTTAAATAATAAAATACTCACAATTTATGCAACGTTATCTGCTTGGTTCTTTTTAAGAACACACACATTATACCTTTAGCTTACAGCTATATTAAATGCAGTTTTCCTACAAGGTTACAAGAATCTCTTGGCGCTCGATTAACGTTGACAGAGGGCGCTATTTTTAAACATTTCTGCGACGAATGCGACGCGACGCGACGCTGCGACCGCGAAGAACGCGATCAACTCAACGGCATTCCCTGCTTGAGTTCTATATGGCAGTTTTCGGCAAACCGCGGCGTAATGCGTGCTTTTTTACACGCGACACCGTACGAAATCGTTGATTCAGAAGATAGTTTTTTTTTTGTCTATTTGATTCAGATGGTTTTTTAGGGGTAAAACGGAACGACACGACTAAATACTATGCTATTTTTTTTTTTTTTATAAATTTTTGTTCCACCAAATCAATGTACCATCACAGGTACTGGTATATAATCCCCTCTTTTGTAATGCTCATCATAGTATACATGATCCTCACTCTTCGAAGGCACCTGGATGATTTCTACCTGTGTCTTGGTGTCATCCTTCCTGTTCTGGTAACTGTGGTTGTGGTCGAAGGAGGCTTTGAGGCTGAGCACGGATGCCATAACAGTTGAGAAAAATCCCATCATCAGTCCTGAAAGTAATTTGCTGCTGCTAACTCCAAATGGTTACATTATAGATTAATAATGCCTTAAAGTTAGAGGGAGCTGCTGGGCTGGACATAGTGGTAGTTTTGTCCAGAGCCTACTATTTTATTTTTCCAAAAAAAAAAAATTGAGGCTCAAGGCCTTAATTGTTTTGGTTTTTAAACCCTTTAGTAGTAATCATAGTTTTTGAACCCTAAAGGGTGTAAAAACCTTTTAACGAAGCCGAAAAGCAGTTTTTCTCCCCGTCATTGCGAAACCTTTTTTGTTCTACACCATACGGGAACCTTCTAGTAACGGAGATATTGGGGGTCAAAGTTCCAACTTTTTGACAAGTTTTTTTTTATTACTTGTTTTTGTTGTAAGATTTTTACTTTGAACACCTCCACCCTCCACGGTCCCCGTACTATTCAATCCAATGTTTTGAGATCGAGCGTTATATCGAGTTCTACCACAAAACAGGATTTTTCACCCAAAAAAAAAAGTCATTTCTCAGCCACAATTTTTGCGTAAAGTTGCTTAGTTTGATGAACATAACGCTTGGTTAAACTATTTATAATATTATTTTGTTACTAAGCCTTACCTTTAGCAGACAAAAACGCCAAAGCCTTCAAAGCTATTGGAATCAGCAGACTCTTGGCTGCCAGTAGACCCAGAATCAACGGCATCATGTACTTTTTTTGCATCTTTGAGTTCTTGTTCCCCCCTCTTCTATTCTTCTTGTTCGTCTTCCTAAAGACCTTGAAAATGCACTTCTGTCCTTTGACTTTACCTTTGCCTGTCCGTTTCTTTTTATCACCGAAGTGTTTCTTCTTGTTCTTTTTAGAAGATTTTTTAGATTTTGCTTCTGCTTTTGGCAAAGGTTTTAAGTCTCGTGATTCTGCGTCTGAAACTTCCAAAGAAAATGAAGGGCAAATTTTTATGTTTTTCAGTTTTGACAGTGAATTGGAATAGAGTCTTCGTATTCAAGGGATATGTGACTGAATGACGTGTGAGCATGGTTTATTATTTCGTAATTAACTTTGTATCAACTTTTTACCAAGGCGAAGGTATGAGTTTATTAAGTGGTTGATTCAAATCTGGCCAAGTACAAATGCGACTTTTTTCAAATTACCATGCAGTTTTTAAGTTTATTTTGGATATTACTGATATCATTAATAGAAAACATCGTGAGGAAAATGCGACTAACATAAGTCTGAAATCACAATTAAGTTTTAGCAATCGTGGTGATCGATGCTCATGTCTTGTCTATTAATGCAAGAAGACACTTTTGCCCTGAGGTGGGACAAAACGAGTATTATAAAGAAAAAGTAAAGTGGGTAGTAGAGTTCAATAAACACTAGAAAACTATCAATAAAGCAAATAACTAATCATACCTTGCAAAGACCGAGGTGCGAAGTTGCTGCTGGCAATAATCCATTCCATTGGTTCAGTGGAATTGAAGCTTGTATCCACATACTTGTCGTGACTGGTAGGTGCAAATCCAAACAAGGTTTCAGTTTTCACTATTCCGTAATTACTTGCATTATCCAGAATTAGACCTCGAGAGTAGGGAAGCATTTCTGTCACTTATTTCTTTGCATTTAAGTTCAAATTAGCAACTTATTTGCATATTTTGTGTTGGCAATTGTGTGTGTTTGACATGCACGATTGAAGTGGTGGTACTGTCAGTTGTCACTAAGTTTTATAGCGTAAAAATGGGAACATTATGGCCTATCATGCGGTACGTTTTAATGACTCAATGCGTTTTTTCTAAGTAATTAGTCGTTAATTTTAGTACTAGGGAAAGCTTTGTTGTTGAGTCTAGTTTTCTTTTTGAAGTACTGATTTAGTTCCGTGATCCTTATTCAAACCATAGGTCCCTATTGGACCCCTAGTTCAGTACTAGGGGGTTCTAGATTATATTCTCAAATCTCGAAGGTGAAATCGAAAAAATTTGGTTTTCGTATTAAGCATTGAAATCGTTGTTAAATTAAATTGTTAAATTGAATTAATCATTATAAATATGAAAATCATCTATTGAAATTGATAGTGAATATTGACACTACCAATAAAGGCGCCAATTTCGTAGTCCAGTTCTGGTTCGCACAATACAAGGCGAAAGGAACACCGAGTCCAGGTTAATACGTTCTGAACCCCCACAAATACTTGTCATTGGTAATTTGAAAAAACCTTTTGTAGAAAACAGCACCTGATATAAATCTGAACGGGCTCTCAAGTTCAGATTTATACAGGGTGGATACGGTAAACGGAGCAGTTAGGGGGACTAACAATCGATCATCGATCTTGTTTCTAATGCTGATCAAAAAGTTACTAAAAAAGGCAGATACGCAAAATACTTTTCCCATACATTTTGTTTGAAAGTTTTAACAAACATTTTTTTTTTATGTTATCGATACGATTTTGATGAGTATTAGAAAGGTATGTAGTTCCCCTTACTTATACCCCATTTACCGTGTCCACCCTGTATATAGACAGGTATAGATTCTGATGCCAATGGTAAGCCGTATTAAAAATTACTTGAGCCCAGTTGGTAGCTACGTTAATATGCGGATAGCAGGACACTTACGACACTCATTCAAAAAGTCTGTGATAGTAGCACACAGACCCATAATCATCATCATCTGCCTAGCCTTTTCCCAACTATGTTGGGGTCAGCTTCCAGTCTAACCGGATACAGCTGAATACCAGTATTTTACAAGGAGTGACTGCTTATCTGACCTCCACAACCCAGTTAGTACTGGGTAATTAACGATACCTACTGGTTGTCTGACTTTTTGGGCTACTGACTAAACTTTTTTCGGCTAACGACTGTCAAAGATCTACAAATTACAGCCAGGACCAACAACTAAACGTGCTTTTCGATGCAAGGAGGAAACTCGGTGTGTAATGTGTCCATCCACCCATCCACAGACCAACCTAGGCAAGCACGGCTTAACCTACAGAAAGCGGCTGTTATTATTTCGCCACAAGCTCAACACTGACCCAGAATATGGTCTACTAATTCCATAACATCTCTTCTATGACTCATTGCATAAACTTTACCACAAGTTGACAAACTGGTATCATCTTTTCATTCCTTGGTGATTCCTTGGTTCCTTTGAGAAGCCGGTGGTTCGAGCTCAATACAATAGGTGGCGCTGTTTGATGTCTACTAAAATTTCATTTATGTTGTGCCACTTTCTGAATATATTTTTATTAGGAGAAACTCTTTTTCAGGTAGGTATAATTAAATAATATCTAGGAGGGATCAATTGTTTTTGTTTTTTGACCATCCCGGGGAACCCCAGGACCTCGTGCTCTATATACAAGCAAGTAAAATAAAAAAATGAGTTATTGCGTTTTCTAGAATTTCTTGAATTTTATCGACCACAAAAGATGGGTTTGGAAAATGATGAGACACTAAATGGAGCATAACGCTGGCGTTGGTTGTCTTCAATCGTTTGTACAACTATTTATTTATTGTACGAGTATCAAGGGTTTTTCACCATCGTCAGATTTAAAGTAATATAAATTGTTGTGATGGAAAATAAATTGTTAGGAGCAGACAAATCTGTATACCCTCGTTCTTTGTCTTTTGCTACACGCAATTTTGAATTTGTAGATGTTACATGTCCTCATTTTTTTTAAGGACATGCCGGTTTCCTTATGATGTATTTCTTCACCGTTTGAGAGCACTGGCCATAAATAAATTATTACACATAGTAACGAATCCACCTGTTTGGGTTCGAACCCACGACTTACTGTTCAGGGGGGTGAAACTTCCATACATTGGCTTCAAACAAAATTTTCATAGATAGTGCTGCCATCTGTGTATTTGAGGACACACACAACTTTTCAACTGTTTGACAGCTTACAACTGTCATAACGAGAACAGCTATTTTCTGACTTTTTTTTTTCTTTTGACAGCGACTATCTTGTGAATAATAGTTCTCAAGTTCGAATCCTCAGTCTGGAATTACATTTTGTATTTATTTTGTTGAACAAAAACTAACAGCGCCATCTAACAGCTTGGGTACACAGTTTTAAAAAAGAAAACCACAGTTGTGCATCTACCTTGTTTATAGTGTATTATCTATGTTACTGTTCGTAAGTCTGGGCTGTCACCACTGGACCGCCGCTGCTCTTACGTCATCAAAAGTTTCTTTTTTTAAATTTGGAAATTATAATTCATTTGTTATTGACCGCCTTGTTGGTTTAGTGGTCGCGAGTGCACCTGCTATGAATGATGTCCTGGGTTCGACTCAGAGGTCAGGCGAAGTGTTATTGAATTTATCCATCAGGATTTTTTCAGTAGCAGCCACGGAGTCTGGATTTATGCCCGGTTGGTGGCAATCGGTTTAGTAATAAAACAAGTAAAATTAAATTTAAGATTTAAAAAACCCCCGACACTTACTGTATTAAAAGTTAAAATAATTCGTTAATCGTTAGGTCCTAGGTACCAGTCATCACTCCACTTTCGACCCGAATGTCGCAGCGGTAGTGAGGCTGCCTTACGTTCTTAGGGTCCCGGGTTCGAATCCCGGTAGGAGCAAATGTTTGTATGATGAGCATGGACATTTGTTTCCAAATCATGAATGTTTATATGTATAATAAGTATGTCATCATCATCATCATCAGCATCGGCCTATTTTAATGTTCCCACTGCTGGGACAGGCCTCCTCTCTATGAGAGGGAATGGGCTATATAATCCACCATGCGGGCCCAGTGCGGATTGGTAGATGTCACATGTCTTCGAATTTATGGTTCTAGGACATGCCGGTTTCCTCACGATGTTTTCCTTCACCGTTTTGAGAGCAGCGGTGTTGCAATAAATTACACAAGTAATGCGCCTGCCTGGGTTCGAACCCACGACTTACTGAACGTAAGTCGGGGCCGCCACCACTGGGCCACCACTGCTCTCCAATAAGTATGTATTTACAAACAAAAAGTATATTTATGTAGTATACTGTCAACTGTCTGGTGACCACGACACAAGCCTTGCTTAGTGTCGCACTAGACGGCGCTGTGTGTAATGTCCAGTGATATTTATTTATTATTTATACTTTCCTCAACTCATTTCGTTAGTTAGTATTCCTCATTCCCTTTCAATATACTCGTAGTATGCATTATTGTGGAGTCGTGAAAAAAAATGCAATTTACCATTTTGTGGTGGCAGCCATCTTGGATTGGAAATTTATTATAGCGTACAGTATTTTAAGAGGCAAGCCCTTTCATTTGGTACCCATATTGAGGAAGTTGTTGATTAAATATGTAAGTAATCCGCCATTTTGTGGCGGCGGCCATCTTGGACTGATTTTCATCAAACATAGCTAAGAACACTCCTGACTTATTCACCTTTCAAACAAAAAAAAAACCGTTTGTATGAAAAACGCATAATAACGCCCCTTAATGAGGCCTGTTACAAAAAAACGCAAAATTACGAGTTTTACTCGTTGACATTATATGGTTTGCGTTCGTTGCTTGGAATAACAATTATTTGCTACAAATAGTTCGTTTACTCTATTTCAATAATGATACATTGAATTTTTGAAAACTTAGACATTCTCATTCTCCCGATGCGTGTTTATAATTAAGCAAAAACTCATGTAAACCTGCTTTTATGATTTAGGACCTCTAGTTTGTAAACCCTAATTAGGGTTCCGTAGCCAAATGGCAAAAAACGGAACCCTTATAGTTTCGCCATGTCTGTCTGTCTGTCTGTCCGCGGATAATCTCAGTGACCGTTAGCACCAGAAAGCTGAAATTTGGTACCAATATGTATATCAATCATGCCGACAAAGTGCAAAAATAAAAATTTAAAAAAACATTTTTATTAGGGTACCTCCCCCAGACGTAAAGTGGGGAGCGATTTTTTTTTTAATTTTGACCCTGACGTGTGATATATTGTTGGATAGGTATTTAAAAATGAATAGGGGTTTTCTAAAATCATTTTTTGATAATATTAATATTTTAGGAAATAATCGCTCCGAAAGTCAAAAACAATGTGTCCCCCCCCCTCTAACTTTTGAACCATAAGTTTAAAAAATATGAAAAAAATCACAGAAGTAGACCTTTATATGAACTTTCTAGGAAAATTATTTTCAACTTGATGAGTTGAATAGTTTTTGAGTTATATAGCACTTTTTCAAAAAAACGCAAATGATAACTTTGTTTTTCATACAAATACTATGAAAAACAAAGTTATTTTTGCTGACGAAAAATGTTGGTATGTTTAATGGTCTGGGAAGCTACGGAACCCTACAGTGAGCGTGGCCCGACACGCTCTTGGCCGGTTTTTTTTTTAATATACAGTCAATTTTTTTTTAACCCACAAATATCCTATACTTTTATAATAATAATAAATAAATATCGCTGGACATTACACACAGCGCCATTTAGTGCCACACTAAGCAAGGCTTGTGTCGTGGACACCAGATAGTTGATATACTATATACATACTTTTTTTTTGTTTGTAAAAACATACCTATTATACATAATATGAACATGACTCGGAAACAAATGTCCATTGCTCTCACACAAACATTTGCTCCTACCGGGATTCGTACCCGGGACCCTAAGAACGTAAGGCAGTCTCGCTGCCACGCTATGCTACGCTATTCGGGTCGTCAAAGACTACTAAAAGAATACTTTATATGCATTTTTTAAGTAAATTGTACAATTAGTGTTACACCAAAATGTAAAAGGGCTCTTAAATTGAAATGAGTGTCCTTGTTGTTGTTTAACTTGTTTATAAATCAAATTCTACATAAGTCTCATATTTATGCAATATTTTACCATAAAATCATCAACAACTTAAAATATCCCTCCGGCAAGCCGCAGGAGGAGGTAGATTTTGAAGAAGTTGCTGGAGCGTCCGACTATTGAAAATGTGTATAAAGAGTTGTACTTATGTGTACAATCTACAAAAAGAAATATGCTTTCAAAATCGTTGTCCTGTAATGGAAAGTTTACCCTTTTTAAATTCTCTCATAAGAGTTAGCATGGAAACGCCCTCAAATGTTTAGTTATAATTTTTTATTTCGAAAACTATAAGTTTTATCGCTAAACTTTGAAGATAACAATTGTAAAGTAAACAACTTTCTTTCAAAAAAAAAATATTTGCGACGTTCAAAATGTTTACTGTTTCGCAGGTAATTTTAGAAAAACCGCCCCCCCGCCGCCGCCCATTCACGTAGCCTAAGTTTTGACCATTTCGATTTTTTGGCCAAGTTTGAAAGCAATCGGTTCATAATTGCGACCTGTAGAGTGTGGCTTAATTTTGCTTGTCACCCATATACATACGTATTCATATATATCCCCGTAGGTGAGAGACCAATAGGTAGATTTATTTTTCAAAAAAAGAAATCTACCTAAAAAAGACGTGAAGAATAAAAATCATAAAAAAATCAAAGCACTTGCGTATAATTATATTATCATTGTTAGCGATACATTTGTCTACGTTATAATTGGTAACTACAATAACTATTCGCTCTAACAATAAATAAATAAATAACTTATCGCTACACTTAATTATATTTACATTTGCGCGAGCTTAAAAATAGCGTTGATTGTATTACAAAAATGAATACAGAAAGACATAGTCCAAGTTTTGTACGAAAAACAGAAAATAAAAACGGAACAGAAAAATCTGCCAATCAACTATCGGTGGATTTTCTTTGTTTTCGACTTCAGACTAGCAGGGTCGATTCCAGATGGACGCTTACTTAGACTGAATGGCAACTGCGAGTCGTCGACTTTATTTTTAACTTTTACTTTTACTACCGACTACAAAAACTGATCTTAAACTCCACATCATCCTATTTTTTCTAATTATAACATCGAGTTCGTGTAATTTGAAATACCGTTCCAAAAAAAGTACAACCCTGTTAGTAGCGTTTTGGGGCGGAACCTCAATCGAATTTAGTTCGTCTGTCAGTGTTATACAGTCGATTCTTCCTTCCAGATTTTTGATGTCGGTGTCCTTGGTCTTCTAGTATCCTCCTTTCTGTAATCCCATGACCGCTGCGAACAATGCAAAGAAGAACCCTGCTAGACCGGTGGCTCCGATCAGAAGGACTAACCCTGCGATCATGACTGGTACTAACGCGAAGTACTTCATCTTGTAAGCCAGTAGTAGTGGTAGCATGTATTTCTTCAGCTTCTTTGGTTTAAGCTTCTTTTTCTTGTTTTTGTGTCGTTCTTCTCCTTGCCCTTTGATGCTGCCGATGTCTTCCTCTTCATATTCTCCGTCATCATCTTCGAATTCATCCTCATCGTCATCTTCACCC
The DNA here is from genome assembly GCA_950022955.1 of Xestia ashworthii. Taxonomy (NCBI): domain Eukaryota; kingdom Metazoa; phylum Arthropoda; class Insecta; order Lepidoptera; family Noctuidae; genus Xestia; species Xestia ashworthii. The sequence continues at coordinate 9,028,334 of OX465570.1, read as the reverse complement.
ATTATGTCTGAAATAGAGAAAAGAGAGTGGTTAATTTTGATAGGTAAGTAAATCAATTGGTAGCTGGGGGTTTGTCGCCACGGATCACAGTATCTGATCACGTAAGCCACGGATCACGGCGAGTTGTATCCACTGATACCGTTATCCGTTTCCCTCGTTATCGTGTTACCCACTGATCACGATATCAGTGGCGACACGAATAAAAAAAAACAAAAGCGAAACAGATCACGGTGTACAGAGACAAGAAATAAAATAAAACTTTCCCAAACGGAAAGAAGTTTTATGTGTTAAAAGTCATATCCTCTACACAAATAAATAAAATTTAAGTGTCTGTGTAACATTTATTTTCTGTCTGTCTGTTTGTTCCGGCTAATCTCAGGCTGCACAGTGTCTTTTGATGTTAATAAATGAAGTAAGTATTTTAGTAGAAATTAATCACTGAGTGTAACTTATAAGAAAGATCCTTAAAAACTAAACTAAACTAACTAAACTAAACTTAAAACAACTGAACTAAACATACTAATTCTCTTTCAAGTGTAATGCTACGACTACAGTAGGGCCAATCTAATAGATCACATCTGACATCTGTCAGATCAAAGTAAAGGTTTCCTTTTTTTGCCATTATTACAATAAGTATTTGCTTAACAGCTCAATTGAGCTGTTATAGCTTCGAAAAAATAAATAATACTTTATGCCAGCCATTACAAGGTTTCGTTGTTGTATTTTGATGAAGTGTCAAATGTGATCTATTAAATTGGCCCTACTATAATCATGGATATTGTTTTTGGAGTGTCAAACTACTGACTTTTGCGTCTTCAGTAGCGTTCATTAATTCCTGTAACGTGCGCTCCACTCAGGACCTACGTACCACCGGAAAGCTATCTTGACCTTATCTTACGCTACCACCACCCGACAGGTTCGACGCCTACTATATCACGATCATATTGTGTTTCATCCAGGGCAGAATCAATTTTGAATCTTCGCTTTAACAGATTTTTCTGGCTTTGGCGATCCTAGGTCTGACTGTTTAAAGATTTCTAGGTTAGCCGCACGTGCCGCATGCGCTCCGCGTTGGGAAATTTTCAGCAGGTGAAATAAACGGTGTTCTTAGATAGGTATGCGAGACTGACATTAGACATTCTTAGTTTCTAAGTTTGTGAAGTAAAATCCACGGTTTCTACATTTCTACGAAAGAGACAGTATCAGCAGTCTCACTATTTACCCAATAATTATCACCTGACAGAAACACAATAATTACACCAACAACAACAGCCTATGATAGTCTGATAGGCTAACAACCTGTTACGATTGCGTTACCGTGCACCATCTGATGAGATCCGATTACGTGTGGTGTGCGTGTCTTTATGATTAGTAGCGTAATTGTTGGCACTTTAAACAGTGGTGATTATACTTTAATGATTGTCTTTATCACTCTAAATGGATTCACATTCTTGTTAGGAAAGTTTTACGGAATGTTTTTATCGTTATCCTAGATAAGGAGTCCGTGAATACGAAGAGGGTTCATTGTATAAATAATGCTTTCGTGATTTTTCGGAATATGTTGATTTTGAAATATTTTTTCCTTGTTATATGCTGATAGTTTACGGTTTAAGGGCCAAGGGGCGTTTGGGACCGGGACCGCGGTCCCGTATTCCCCCTAAATATTTTTGAGTGGTATTTTGGGACCACAAGAAGAAAAATAAAGTTATGTCTTGGGAAAGTACAGCCAATCAAATAATTTAGAAGTTATACAAAAAAAAAGTATTTTCAAAACACTTCCTCGAGAACAGGTTCTTATCGCACTACAATTAGGTTTAACATGCAACGTATTTCACACGTGGGTCCTCAAGGCATGAACATGAAAAGGCTGTTGTGTCTAACTTGTATTTGCTTGACACATCACAACACTACTACAGATAAAATAGTTTTGTCCTTCCTAACAATAAAGATGTTTCAAGAATTTAGATGAATTATGTTTTTATTTATTAGACAGGTATGTACCTATATTACAGTCTTCACATGTTTTTTTTTGTGCAATTAGTAGTTACCAACGTTCAATCTCTTTTTAACCGACTTCCAAAAAGGAGGAGGTTCTCTATTCGACTGTATGTATGTTTTTTTTTTTTTTTTTTTTTTTTTTTATGTATGTTCACCGATTACTCGAAGACGCCTGAACCGATTTGAAAAATTCTTTTTTTGTTTGAAAGGGCATACTTCCAAGTTGGTCCCATAGCCAACAAGTCGGGATCTGATGATGGAATCTTGGCGAAATCGAGGGAACTCTTCAAATTTTATAGGATAACGTACAGCGATTTTGGTATTTTCTGCAACAAATGAAGCACTTGCGTTTGATGAGAACCATTCTACCATCAGATCGGATGATGAAGCCAAGAGTCACGGAACTCCATAATGAGACAATGTATCCTAGTCGTGTTTGGGCTTGTTGTAATTGTAACGGTATGCACTTTCCATGTGTACCAAGCACATGTGAACCACTAAAAATTGAAAAATAAAAACTTTTTTTGCAAAAAATAAAACCGACTTCAAAAAAAAAAAATCCCTCCGGCAAGCCGCAGGAGGAGGTAGATTTCGAAGTAGGTGCTGGAGCGTCCGACTATTGAAAATTTGTGTAAAGAGTTGTAGTTATGTGTACAATCTACAAAAAAAAAATATGATTTCAAAATCGTTGTCCTGTAATGGAAAGTTTACCCTTTTTAAATTCTCTCATAAGAGTTTAGCATGGAAACGCCCTCAAATGTTTAGTTATAATTTTTTATTTCGAAAACTATAAGTTTTATCGCTAAACTTTGAAGGTAGCAATTGTAAAGTAAACAATTTGCTTTCAAAAAAAAATATTTGCGACGTTCAAAATGTTTACTGTTTCGGAGATATGATTTTTTTTCGCAAAAAATTTGGAATTTTCAACCCCCTCCCCAATTTAAAGGTTGCATCAAAAAAGTTTTAATTTAAAGATGTCTGTATTCGTACTCAGAATGATAAAAATGAGAAACGGTTCAAAAATTTTCCATAGGAAAAAAGTTATGGCCAAAAAACTGATTTTAGAAAAACCGCCCCCCCGCCGCCCCCCATGGACGAATTCCGCCCATTCACGAACTTAGCCTAAGTTTTGACCGTTTCGATTTTTTGGCCAAGTTTGAAAGCAATCGGTTCATAATTGCGACCTGTAGAGTGTGGCTAAATTTTGCTTGTCACCCATATACATACGTATTCATATATATCTCCGTAGGTGAGAGACCAATAGGTAGATTTTTTTTTTTTCAAAAAAAGGAAATCTACCTAAAACAAAAAGTTAAAAATAACTTTAGCTTCTGAAGTCGGTGACAAAAAAATTAAATCAATCAAACAAAGGTCACCGACTTCAGAAGTTAAAGTTATTTTTAACTTTTTGTTTTTTTTTTTGAAGTCGGTTTTATTTTTTGCAAAAAAAGTTTTTTTTTTGTGATTTTGGCTTTCAGTTTTTTTGTCAATTTCGATCTACAATCAGTTTTCGAAATTGAAACTTTCTATTTTTTTGTCAGTTTTTACTTTCTATTTGTTCTGGTTCCTAATTTTTTCCTGTTTCTTTTTTTGTCAATATAGCAAGGATCATTTACTCCCAGTTAGAGCAATGCATCAAATCAGATTAATGTTGTTTACCTATTGTTTTTTTAGGGTTCCGTAGCCAAATGGCAAAAAACGGAACCCTTATAGTTTCGCCATGTCTGTCTGTCTGTCTGTCTGTCCGCGGATAATCTCAGTGACCGTTAGCACCAGAAAGCTGAAATTTGGTACCAATATGTATATCAATCATGCCGACAAAGTGCAAAAATAAAAATTTAAAAAAACATTTTTATTAGGGTACCTCCCCCAGACGTAAAGTGGGGAGCGATTTTTTTTTTAATTTTGACCCTGACGTGTGATATATTGTTGGATAGGTATTTAAAAATGAATAGGGGTTTTCTAAAATCATTTTTTGATAATATTAATATTTTAGGAAATAATCGCTCCGAAAGTCAAAAACAATGTGTCCCCCCCCCTCTAACTTTTGAACCATAAGTTTAAAAAAATCCCTCCGGCAAGCCGCAGGAGGAGGTAGATTTCGAAGAAGGTGCTGGAGCGTCCGACTATTGAAAATTTGTACAAAGAGTTGTACTTATGTGTACAATCTACAAAAAAAAAATATGATTTCAAAATCGTTGTCCTGTAATGGAAAGTTTACCCTTTTTAAATTCTCTCATAAGAGTTTAGCATGGAAACGCCCTCAAATGTTTAGTTATAATTTTTTATTTCGAAAACTATAAGTTTTATCGCTAAACTTTGAATGTAACAATTGTAAAGTAAACAATTTGCTTTCAAAAAAAAATATTTACGACGTTCAAAATGTTTACTGTTTCGGAGATATGATTTTTTTTCGCAAAAAATTTGGAATTTTCAACCTCCTCCCCAATTTAGGGGTTGCATCAAAAAAGTTTTAATTTAACGATGTCCGTATTCGTACTCAGAATGATAAAAATGAGAAACGGTTCAAAAATTTTCCACAGGAAAAAAGTTATGGCCAAAAAACTGATTTTAGAAAAACCGCCCCCCCGCCGCCCCCCATGGACGAATTCCGCCCATTCACGAACTTAGCCTAAGTTTTGACCGTTTCGATTTTTTGGCCAAGTTTGAAAGCAATCGGTTCATAATTGCGACCTGTAGAGTGTGGCTAAATTTTGCTTGTCACCCATATACATACGTATTCATATAAATCCCCGTAGGTGAGAGACCAATAGGTAGATTTTTTTTTTTTCAAAAAAAGGAAATCTACCTAAAATATGAAAAAAATCACAGAAGTAGACCTTTATATGAACTTTCTAGGAAAATTATTTTCAACTTGATGAGTTGAATAGTTTTTGAGTTATATAGCACTTTTTCAAAAAAACGCAAATGATAACTTTGTTTTTCATACAAATACTATGAAAAACAAAGTTATTTTTGCTGACGAAAAATGTTGGTATTTTTAATGGTCTGGGAAGCTACGGAACCCTACAGTGAGCGTGGCCCGACACGCTCTTGGCCGGTTTTTCTCAGCCTCTATTGGTTTCAATATCTACATATTTATCAAATAATGGATGAAGCAAAAATCATATAATGTTTCAATGATTTGGGGAAACTGTAATAATTAGTGATCGGAATAGGTAGCTATTTAGGTTCATTGACCGCAAACAATGATGTTAATATGGATATTCCATGTGATTCCGACTGATACTGCGGGATTTTATTATTATATCATTTGTTGAAGCGTATTGATTATTTTAATTAAGATTTTATTGTAAATACAAATATTGTTCTATTTGATATTATGTTTTGATTTTCTGAGGAACAAATAATTTTTATGGTAATATGTTTTTGTACCTACAACTTCAGAATAAAAATGTTTAAATGATTGTACAGTTGATTCTTGAATACCCGACGACCCGAATGGCGTAGTGGTAGTGACGCTGCTTTACGTGCTTAGGGTCCTGGGTTCGAATCCCGGTAGGAGCAAATGTTTGTGTGATGATTTGTTTCCGAGTCATGGATGTTTATATGTATAATAAGTATGTATTTACAAACAAAAAAGTATATATGTAGTATATCAACTATCTAGTGTCCACGACACAAGCTTTGCTTAGTGTGGCACTAGGTGGCGCTGTGTGTTAATGTCCATTGTCTAGCGATATATTTTTATTTGTCCAGTGAATAAGAAATTGTTACGTAAAAATCATTTTTGTGGTTTAATAGATCAAGTTTATCTATTTATTATACTATCCTTAATCCCGTCCTCCCTATATTTACCCATCAGAAAGGAAGTGTAATCTTTCATTAGTCCCGAAGGCGAGAATAGTTTTTTTTAATATTTTACTACCTAGGTACTTAAAAACCAAATCCCGGGACTCGGGGAGTATCCAATTTGTATTCTAACCTATGGCAAGTACATAAAACAGCTCTACCTATTCCGATCTATGGTAATAATTGACACTGTGTATCCGGTGAAGATCTTAACTTGCTAATGATCAGTCGATTAAACATGAAATACTGGTATTTTAAAATACCTGGTGTGAAAATGTACAGTTGTGTATTTAGGTTTGTGTATTTGACATTTACTAACACTATGATAACAAGGCCTATTTTCAGTGAGATTTTAGGATAAGAATAGGGCACCCATTTTATTTCCACCAATTAAATTATTATAGCATGTATAAAAGCCTTTTCTATTTAGCCCAAATAATGTCCTCAATTTTCAACAAATTTAAGTTGTGACCCACTGACTTTCTTATCCCACATATTTTACAGCAAGACACAATCAATAAACATTTTTGCCTATCAAAAATCAATGGAACTTAGTCCAAACACTAAACACCCCCCAGAATTGATCCCTTTCTATCAGTCCACTGCACTTACCGCCCTGTTCACCCAATAACAGAGAAACGGTCGCAATCATACCACTATCATTACCAACCGTTACAAATTCACCGTCGACTGAATATCAACTGGTAACTTTGGAACAGAAAATATACTTCACACAAATGCATACATTGGTTGGTAGTGCAAGATAAACGTGACTTTAATAAAATAACTTAGGTACGATAACAGCAGCTTTATAGATGAAGTATCATAAAACTTAACCTATGCGAGGTCCAATAGACTTTCAGACCACTCATCATCATCATCATCATCTCAGCCGAAAAACGTCCACTGCTGGACATAGGCCTCCCCCAAGTGTCACCACATTGACCGGTCCCGTGCGACTCACATCCAGCGGATTCCCGCAACCTTCAGCAGGTTATCGGTCCACTTAGTGGGAGGTTTTCCAATACAACGTCTTTCGGTTCGCGGCCGCCACTCCAGAGCTCTCGGGCCACTGACTATCTGTAATGACTGTCAAAAATCAGCAAATAACCGCCGAAACCAAAGCTGGAAAGTGCTTTCCCAGGTCCGGTGGAAAATCGGTCAGTTATCCTTATCGCTCATCCTCGGGCAACCTAGGAAAGTGCGGTTTAACATGAAGATTAACTCGAGCGGCTGTTATTACTTACCAACGAGCTCCTTACAAATTTCCACCTTTAAAACAAAATGGTCCTTCTGCCTCTACCCACAACACGACACGACTAACCAGCAATAACTCTCGCTGAACTGAATTTCATCAATATTGTAACTAGCAATTGTTTCCGCTCGCTGGCTACGATACAGGTAAATGTATATCATAACTGTATATACCGATACGTTACGTTACAGTTATCGTTATATGCTATTAGTGGAGGAAAAGAAAAGTATTGACATAGTTATGATGGTCATCATTTTCTTCGGGCGAAACGATACGGGAATTAATGGGATGAGCTTATTTGAAGTGCTTGGTTAGACTGGAAGCCGGCCCCAGCATAGTTTGAAAAGGCTAGGCAGGTGATGAATGGTACATGGTGTGATTGATCCGACCCCTATTGGAACTAATGCCACAATTTACACGGACTTTTTAATAAATGTTTACCAACAGCCCTTCTGAAAACTTTTTTTGCAAAAAATAAAACCGACTTCAAAAAAAAACAAAAACTGTGAAAAATAACTTTAGCTTTTGAAGTCGGTGACCTATGTTTGATTGATTTTTTTTTGTTACCGACTTCAGAAGCTAAAGTTATTTTTTACTTTTTTGTTTTTTTTTTTTTTGATGTCGGTTTTATTTTTTGCAAAAAAAGTTTTTATTTTTCACTTTTTAGTGGTTCACATGTGCTTGATACACATGGGAAGTGCATACCGTTACAATTGCAACAAGCCCAAACACGACTAGGATACATTGTCTCATTATGGAGTTCCATGACTCTCGGCTTCATCATCAGATCTGATTGTTTTGATATGATTGATCTGATAGTATTGTTCTTATCAAACGCAAATGCTTCACTTGTTGTAGAAAATACCAAAATCGCTGTACGTTATCCTATAAAATTTGAAGAGTTCCCCCGATTTCGCCAAGATTCCATCATCAGATCCCGACTTGGTGGCTATGGGACCATTTGGAAAGTATACCCTTTCCAACAAAAAAATAATTTTTCAAATCGGTGGCCAAGCGACGGAGCGAACAAACATACAACAGAAAAAATAGAAACATCCGAATTGAGAACCTCCTCCGTTTTTAGAAGTCGGTTAAAAATGTTATTTAAGCGTCGAATAACCATTCAACACTAAACTGAGATCCAGAGCAGTCAGTGTCATAATAATTATGATAAGATATGGATACTGTCAACTTTTGAATGTTGTGTAGATATTAGAATATGTCTTCTGATCGAGTTCAGTTCCAGTGGTAAAATCCGCTCTTAGTAAGAAATTCAGTGTTTTTCTGAACGTTTCGGTTTCATTTGCATGCATGTTTCCAAAATTAATGAATGCTATTGGATATTGATGGTATCTTGATGTCTTGTTGTCATCTTGTAAGTTGAAGAAGTAATGGACGATTTAATTTTGAGCAGATTGAAGAACGAAAGTTAAATGTTACATAGTAATAATATATTTATAGAAGACGTAGATAATGATGAGTATTCAAAACAAGATGGTTAAAGATCGTAAATTAGTTATAAAATGATTGGTCATGGATACAGAAGGCCGGTTATAAATTATATTAAACTATGAGATAAATACTCATTAATAAGTGAAATCGATAAAATGGTCACAGAAAACCAAGTCAGGGTAAAATAATCTCATAAAATGAGAAATGGAAAATTATAGTTAATTGGATTTTCTTCAATGACCATTGTATTCAAACTTGCTTTGTTAGAGTGAAGTACCTGACTGTAAATGGAATAGATTTAAAACGATTTTATCGTTTCTTTTAAGCGGTTGATTAGCTTTTGAGACGATTAGATTAAAACTTATCAAGCTTCTGATGAATTGATAACCTCGTTTAAAAAAATAGCTAAGTTATAGAATAACTAAGTTTTGATGATACCATTGCGCCTGTTTATAATAAAGATCAGGAATGCAAATAATTCTTCTAGATTAAGATAAGTTACTGGTTTCTATTCAGCTGCATTCGCTTTGACTGGAAGCCAGTCCCAAAATAGTTGGGAAAGATGAAAACAATCGAAAAAAAAAATTGTCAAACCTACTTATTAACTAAAATGCAAGAATGACACAAGCCAAAGGAAGTCGCTTTAGAGCAAGTGTTTAGACAAAAAACTAAAAACTCCATTCGATATGCATCAATTCTCAATAATTTTATTCACCTATAATTGCAAAAGGCTAAAAAAGTCGCATGAGGAACTTCCTAATAGATACAGGAACTAATTACCTATTTTTACGTTTCCTAACAAGCACTTAAGTTCCTCGATTTTAATTTACTTGATTCTTCCTGTAAAAATATTTGAATTAAAATGTAGGTTAGGCAATCATACTCCTCAGATTATTGAGAGGTTCTTCCTATTACCATTTTTGCACATGACATCCCAGTTATGTAGTGGATGTAACATGTATTTGAATTTTTATTTTGGGACTGCAAGTTTCTTCGCGTGTCTTTTTGTGAGAGTAGTGCTGATGAAATAAATTAAACGATGCAAAGTGCCTGGGCCTCGATTCTGCTATTACAGTAGTGTCAGAGTATTCGATCATTGATTTCATAATGATCAAGTTCTGTCAAATTTTGACAAGTTTGTTAATTCTACTATCATAATGGCGCCATTATGACTTCTCAATGAACAACCACTGACACTCCATTGAAAGAAATGTCATAGAATATTAATCTCGTACATGAAATCTGGCATGAATAAATGTTCGCATTTAGTAGTAGATTTCGAAAACCATTTGTACTAAGAGTTTTATAATAATGACAATACGACAATGCCATTAAAACACAATTTTATTACAAGACCATTGACCGACCATTGTGAATTTAGCAGATTACGAACTTTAAGCAAAATGACAATGGGATGAGAATGGAATCGTGTTGGAGTGACGAATTTATTAAAATAGCAGAATTAGGCCCCTGTTAGTGTGACCAATGTTTCTGTTTCCAAATCGTGGTTTGTGTCATCAATTACTATAGCGTTTACTAAATCCATTAATCAATATTCAGTTAATTCATGTTTCATGTCAAACAAATCATGATTACGTCCATATTTCAATAATTTCTAGAACATTAAAGAAACATCCATTCCAACTCTTTTGTCCATTTGTTTGTCAACATGCAACCCAAGTTCAATGATACTAAATACATAATTTATCGACGAAGGATTGCGTGATTCCATTACTTGAATGTTTACTACGATAAAATTCGTTAGTTTCGTTCATAAATCAATTGTTTTTTAACCATTCAACCAACCAGTGAGTAGAATCGAATGTAAAAATTATCGATGCAAATGATGAAGGTGCTGATTTGTGGAACGATACTCATAATGATTAAAATAGCGATGATGATTACATTTACTTACATGAATAATAAGAATCCATTACATTATAAGTTAGGGGATTTAAGATTTACGGTGATGAAAAACTTTAGGACATAACCTTTATAAAAGTGACACAGTTATGATAAAAAAACAATGAGCATTAGGGTCTTTTTGAAGCCACCACAAATACTTTTTATATTTTGAGAAATCACAACAATTAAGCCTATAATTAATTAATTACCCAATTAAATACATTGATAAATTAACTCCAAGTGACCAATCTGTTATCCTCTTGAACTCTTGATGATTGATCTTTCATAAAGTTTAGCAAAATCCGCACCTAACTAAAATCTATAATTTTGACCGTAATGAAATACTTACATGATAATGATCTCCGTGAGACAGTGGGTTCCGAGAATCCCTCAGGTTTCTCAATAATTGGTTCCTCAACATCCAAAGACCTCTTCTCGTATTCCTCTCTCCTGATCAAGGGTATTGCTCTAACTTGGAACTGGCCATCATCTGTCAAATTACTTTTCTCTTTGGCAATTGGGATATAATTACCAGGGAAAAGTACATTGGTGTTGTTCTTCACATCTGCGTAATACATGTTTCTTTCTACTTGTGGGGCTTCTGGTCTCAGCGGAATAGCACGGGGTTTGAAGGCATACCGCTTGTAGGTATAAGGGAGTCTGGACTCCCTCGATTCGAAGCTTGAAGGTTTGATAACTATTGAGGCACTGGTGACATCGATTACGGAATCACTGTCCTTGTTCCAAAGCTTCTTCAAAGCGTCCTGATACTCATTGGCCGAAGCCAATGCCACACAACAGAGCACTAAAGTCTGGTAGTACATATTGATAGTTAATTAATGTCACTGATTACACAACACGAGCACTTCACTTTCCTTAGACCGTCACCCTGTACACCACCATTTTGTATCAAGCGGTCGCGCAAAACTGAATTACTGTCGCTGCAAGACGGTATATTTATACATGTGTTAGTATAAAGTTGCGTTTTTCCAGTCAGTTCACGGTCTGCCGGGCCTTCGGGCTTCCTTTGGTTTCAATTCCGATATGAACGAAATGTGTACAAAATGAAAAACTTGTCCGTTTTCGCGTGGCTTCTTCCGTTAATGTTGGACGACAGTTTCTCCAATTGATTACGGGGCAATTTGTACTTGTTATCGTATGATTAGATGAAGATGCTCTGATATGTTGATGGTGAAAAGCTGTCATCTTGTCTGAAATTGAGATGTTGAGTGAACATCTGTATTAGTAATCATGGTTTGTCATCTGTCACTCTGAAGTTAGTAGGCAAAAGTTAACGGTTTTTTGCAAGTGCTCTATTTTTTTATAATTAGATGGTAGAACATTTGGATCCTTAGGAGAATAAGCTTTTAATTATACGGTATGACACTGACTGGCAGGTAAGTCATAATAATCACATATTTTTTTCAATATAATAAAATAAATACAAGCGAAAAAGCTTTTTATTCTGGCACAATACTGCAAAAAATGTTATTCGTAAGTTTTGTGTGGACAAAAAAACTCAACAGTTGATCCTACTGCCCCGATATCGTTGAAACAACTGGCAGATGCTAGACAACTGTTGTTGTGGTCATCAGTCCACCAGACCATGAAAAAGGGTTCAAGAACAGCTATCATTGTTTTTCCATTAATCGCCTCATTGATTGTTCATAACCGCGACCATTGAGGGAGAATTGAAAAGAAGAAAATTATTAAATTATTTCAGATTTTTTTTGAGAGAAAGAATAAAATCCTTTGAAGGTTTGAGTGTTTGCCTGAATATGATAACAATCTTATCATATGTGTAAGACTGAAACCTAACATAACATCACGCCTGTTATTCTGGAAGGGTGAACGTAATAGTACACCCTTATTTCGCCATGGTTTGTTAAGTCCAAGTAACAGAGGGTGACCCTATGCAATACGGAGTCCACATTTATGTCCGGTCGATGGCTATAGGGCCTATAGCCATCGACCGGACATGAATGTGGACTCCGTGGCAGCTGCTGAGAAATTACTGACGGAAAAACCCAACAACACTTTGCGTGACTTGGGAATCAAACCCAGTACTTTATGCTCAGCAGTTTCGCTTGCTAGCATTCGACCGACGAGGCTGTCTGAAGTACTGCAGTACGTCAGACATAAAGGGTGTAAAACACCTCTTAACGAAACCGAAAGGCACTAATTCTCCCTATCATTGCGATCATTCAATTTCAACTTTTTGACAAGTTTTTTTTTTTAAATACAAGTTTTATTGTAAGATTTTTATGGCCCCCGTACTATTCAATCCATCCATCAGCAATCAACAATGTTTTGAGTGCGTTACTTTGGGTTCCGCCACAAAACATGATTTTTCACCCCAAAAAAAAATGTTGTTTCCCAGCAATAATTTTTGCATAGAGTTACATCAAACTTGATGTACAGAAACTTGGTTCACGTCTTCGTGATGAGGTTGTTTACACCCTGTATATCAGCTGAGATATCAATACTAGATATCAGTAAGTAATGGGCTCATTCTCATTACTTTGTGCTACAAAAGGGACTAACATCCATATTCTATTTAATAATTTCTTAAACCTACTAATAGAAGTGGGCAAGGTAATATTATGTCAAATTACCTATATTTATTTACTTATGTCTCATTTATAATCACCATTTTCTTGCCCTTGTCTTATTCTACTTGGAGTCGGTGCAACGCGTTTCGTCAGACGTCACTGGCATAATTTATACTGCTTGCTCTTTCATATCATTCCTCGCATAATCCATCCAAATTTTCCTTGGATTTTTTTTTTTTTTTTGCCCTGCCTCTCCCTTTCCATCTATCAACATTCGTATCCATTACTCTTTTAGCTATATTCATTTCATCCCACTTCATATTTTTTTTTTTTTTTTTTAAATAGGGCATCTCGCAGTTCAGTCTACGAAGACTGGCTTCTGCTTAACCGGGCAAGTAATCCCACTTCATTATAATATGTCTCATTTCAAGATTTTTCATGATTCTCTTTCCCGCTTTGCAGGTGTTTCAGTAACCTTGACGGTCAAGATCAATATCTGCCTTGCCTCTAAAGTAAACAGAGGCGCAAGTGTGTATATGTTTGCGTTATTGTAACATGCTTGTACTTTCGATGTCTGCTATGCTACTACATGATGTGTGCTTTAGTATGGTTTGCAACGTAGGTCATTTAATATTTCCAAAAAGTCCTTGTTCTAAAGTCCCTGGAGTTTACTTAAATCACCTGGGTTATTTCACCTAGGTGCATTAACCACACTTTTTGTAAATACGTATTATTCACTTAGGTGCATTAAGTATCTAAAAGTAAACCTTATTCGCCTAATTCACCTAGATGCATTAAGTATACTGAAAGTAAATTTTATTAATTTCGTCTCTTTTACAGTTGAAAGACATCCAATGCTGCACTTTCTAGTTTAAAGGACATATTAGAACGAGATTGCAACCTAAAACCGCAGCAATACGATTGAGTTAATTACGAAGCTCTAAAAAATGATTCCACATAACATAACACGCATGTAAGCCCAAAAGGTTAGGCAAAAGTGTACCTTATAGTATACCCACATATTGCAAGTTAATTTGAAATCCCATATAATAGAGGGCGAGCCTATTGCCATCTACCGGGCACAAACGCAGAATCCGAAGCTGCTTCTGAAAAATTCTTGATCGAAAACACCAGCAACACTTTGCCCGGGCTGGGAATTGAACCCAGGAACTCATGCTCAGCAGTTGCGCTTGCAACCTCTAGACCAATGGCAGTCACGATTCCTTAGTTGCCATTTTCATTGAGTAACATGTTTTCATTCACTAGATCCCCATGAGCTTCATGGGTTTTCGTTTGACCCGAATCACTGGTCTTACAATGCTTTTTTTTTTTCGGGTGGGAAATCGTCAAATGACTTCTTCTACTCTGGGTAGAGCGGGAGGGAGTGTCAGACTTTTACTGACTAAAACCCATCCATGTTCCTGCCTCGCCCTTTACGTTCCGGGGCCGCGGTACCTCTTTCGAACAGTCCCGCAGCCCCGGCAGTGGTCTCACCTTGCTGCAGTCTGTTGCCACGTTTTGGCCCTTAGAAATATGATTTGATCTATCCAAATTACGTTCAAATGCCACAATTTTGACTGATCATCTAAGCCGGTTTTGTTAAGCTTTTTCTCCCTAAAAATTTTAAATTTACAACAGTTTTAGTGTTTTTATACGTGCGTTCACGTTTTTTGCCGATACTACAGCATAATAAGTATCTGAAAATCATTACCCTCTTTTTCTAACAATCGGGTAAATCGTGTAGATAATGACGCATGCACTGTACAATTATTACAACAACTACTGTTACTGCTTATCTCATGTTATTAAAACACCATGATAGTAATTAAAAACTATTAACATTTCTTGCGGCACGAAGCTAACGATGATATTAACGTAGCAATGAAAGTGATGGGGTAATATCGAAAATTGCTGAATCGATTTCAATGGGATTTTCTAAATATGATTGATGGTAGCGTCTTCGATCATTATGGGGCGTTAGCACTTTATATAAATTATGGAAAAGTTGTCGGATCATTGGCGTAGACGTTGCAAGTTGTTTCAGTAAAGTAGAGCTTTTTGTGTAAGTTTGACATGGAAAGTGCTACTAATTTTTAGGTTGTGTGGCTGTGTGTGTGTGTGGTGTTTGTGACTGTGTGTTTGTGTGTGTGGCTTTGTGGAGTGTGTGAATGTGCGGTCTTGAAGGAAAAATGCTCATACCAAGTAATTTTAACTTTGTTTGTGATATTGGTTTTCACTTTTAATAATAATATTTTTTATTATAGTTAAAACACACGTGTCTCAAAAGAGTGACGTAATTTTATTTCTCGTACTTTTTTCTGCAAACCCTTTCATTTGATACTCTTAGCTAATCAAAACGACTAGTCCGCCAACTTTGGGAGACGACGGATGACGTTACTTGGCTTAGCATGCATTATCTACCAAAATAAACGTGTATACAAAATTTCAGCTCTATTGGTTGGGAATGACTGTTTTGAAATTCAGTTGCAAGATTTGATCTTAAAAGCATTCTAGGTGCAAACATTTCAAGTTCAATAAAAGCTTGTGAATGTGGGCTTCAGGCCTGGGCGTCAGTAACGGTTTTATAATATCAAATGGCAGTTATCATCATCTTTGCATAATCAGAGCCCACTGCTGGACACATTCTCGGCTGCTTTAATCCCACTGCTATTGGCTATACCCTGCAAAGTTCATTACCTCTGGGCTAGTTGATCCAGCACTGCTTGTTGCTTGCCATGGGTCTCTCAAGCTGACCAACAACTCCCTGTTCTTTGTACTCCACATTGACATTGACCCAGCCACTTGTTCAAGGACTTTGGTCCATATAGCTGAGGGGCGTCCTTCACTACGCTTTACAATGAGCGGTTTCCACTTCAGGACTTCTACAACATCTATTAAAATTATGGTTTATACAACAATCTAGGTCATTGGAAGAAATTCTCTGGGTCATTGGTGTTGCCATCCGCATTAGCCGTTAGCCAATGAAGCATTGAAAATTATCAGCGATTAACTACAAATTGAAGAAAGAAAGAAAATAATTACAGGAAGTAAAGTCGGCAAGCTGAATTTAATTTATGGCGGCAACTTGTAGCCACAATTTAGCAGAGGTCATATTTTTGGCGCTAAGATTGGACTGGTGATCGTTTTGTTGAGCAGGTTAATAAACGGGTTACTCTGGTTTACGTAATAGGCTAGTTTCCACCATCAATAAATTGCAAATCTAATTAGTCCGCCAGTTAGAGAATTAGAAAATAATGGACACGCATTTTTTGTTTTTGTAAATCAATGAATAAATAAGAACAAAGATAAAACGCATCAAAGCTCGGGAGTGTGGGCTCGTGACGTCACAACGTACAAAAAATTATAGCACGCCGTGACGTATTGCGAATTTGAAAAGCGTCGTATTTTCGTCAATTTTAGTTTACGAAACAAAAGAAAAAATACGGGTCCAATATTTTTTGATAATCTAACTGACGGACTTATTAGATTTTTTAACCGACTTCCAAAAAGGAGGAGGTTCTCTATTCGACTGTATGTATTTTTTTTTTTTTTTTTTTTTTTATGTATGTTACCCGATTACTCGAAGACGCCTAAACCGATTTGAAAAATTCTTTTTTTATTTGAAAGGGTATACTTCCAAGTTGGTCCCATAGTCGCCAAGTCGGGATGTGATGATGGAATCTTGGCGAAATCGAGGGAACTCTTCAAATTTCATAGGATAACGTACAGCAATTTTGGTATTTTCTACAACAAGTGAAGCATTTGCGTTTGATAAGAACCATTCTACCATCAGATCTGATGATGAAGCCAAGAGTCACGGAACTCCATAATGAGACAATGTATCCTAGTCGTGTTTGGGCTTGTTGTAATTGTAACGGTATGCACTTTCCATGTGAACCACTAAAAAGTGAAAAATAAAAACTTTTTTGCAAAAAATAAAACCGACTTCAAAAAGAAAAAGTGAAAAATAACTTTAGCTTCTGAAGTCGGTGACAAAAAAATTAAATCAATCATACAAACGTCACCGACTTCAGAAGCTAAAGTTATTTTTCACTTTTTCTTTTTGAAGTCGGTTTTATTTTTTGCAAAAAAGTTTTTTTCAAGACACAAGCCTATTACTATTGGTGTTTAACCGTATACCGTCAATTTATATTAACTTAACGTAACATAGCACCACATCTTGTAGTTCTTGAAAGGTTAGGCAGAGGTGTACCTAACAAGTACACCCACATTTCTTGCCAGTTATGTTTAAATCCCAAAGTGTGGGCTATGGTGGGCTGCCTCGTTGGTCAAGCGGTCACAAGTTGGACTGCAGAGCATGGAATCCTGGGTTCTATTGTCAGGTCGGGCACCTGGCGTGGCTGCGTCCCTGCCGGGCTACGAGACTGTTCGAAAGAGATGCCGTGGCCCCGGTACATAAAGAGCGAGGAAGGAGGATGGGTTTTAGTCAGTAAAAGTCTGACACTCCCTCCCGGTTTAATGTAAATATTTTTAGTTTGTAAGCCCTGGCTGGGGGCCTTAAAGTAATTTTTGGCCACCCACAGGATCGTTCGGTTAAGTAGTCAAGCAACCTTAGAGTGTTGCAACTACGAGTGGTCATACCTAAAAAAAAAAAAAAAAAAAAAAACTCCCTCCCGCTCCGCGCAGAGCGGGAGGAGTCATTTGATTATTTCCCATAAAAAAAAACAAAAGGTTGGGCAAAATTCTTTAGGGCTTTTCCATCAGCAATCTCAGTAGTAGCCACGGAGTTTGGATTTGTGCCTTGTTGACGGCAATAATGCTCCATGTATATTAATACTACCCATTTGATGATAAGTTTCAATTGAGGAGCTCTCGTCATCCTATCAACCCAGAATCTCCCACTGCTGGGTACTGGCCTCCCTTTTTCTGCCAAACTTTCTGGTTCTGTGGGTCCCCCAGGGTTTTCCCGCGACTTTAATCGAGTTCTAGGACGGCCCTGGTTTCTTTGCCCTAATCTTGGCCACCACTTGATCAAAGCTTTGCTCCATCGGCTTTCTCCGCGTCTAGCCAGATGTATATTGTTGAGATTCAGGAGCTCGTTGCTAAATAATAACAGCCGCTTGGGCCGATTTTTAGATCAAACCGTGCTTGGCTACGTTGTTCCGTACCGTGGATGGATGCCCACCCATTACATACCGAGTTTCCTCCATGCCTCTGTGAGCACGCTTAAGGTGTTGCTCCCGGCTGCCATTTGTAGATCTTAACAATCGTTACAGGTCATCACTGGCCCAAAAGTCTGACAACCAGTCTTACTAGTTATCATTACAAACTGGGTTTTGGAGATCAGATAGGCAGTCGCTCCATGTAAAATACCCATCATCTCAGCTGCATCTGGTTAGACTGGAAGCCGACCCCGCCGTAGTTGGGAAAAGGCTAGGCAGATGATGTTGATGATGATAATTTAGGGATGAACAACCAGCGATTGGCTGGCTCTGTCCAGCAGTGATTTGCCTGGTGCTGTTGAGAATTTTATTTTTATTTTTATTAAAAGGAACAGTAAACAGTTACATTATGAAAACTCAAAACTAGTATAACGATATTTGCGGTTTGGTAATAATGTAACCCACAACACTGTCCACGGGTTATCAAAATTATATAGAAAAAACAATAATCGCCAGGGGTGAAAAACAAAAAAAGAGTAAAAAATTATAAAATAAACGAAAGATGACAAATGACAAGTATACAACCAAGACAGATATAAAACAATAATTTGAAGATTACATGTGTAGGTATAATGCATTAATTTTTAAGAGTTCTGAAGACAAGACTTTTGAATTTTCCTATTGGACTATTGAAAATGTCAATATTTGCAAAAGTTTTATTGTACAAGTCAACCATGCGGCGGATGGGTGAGCGCAGGCCGGAGTTGGTTCGGCAGGAGGGTATTGCAAACAGCGTACCTGCGGAAGGTTCTAGGTATTGCGTAACATATCATGTTATTAAGATTAATGCAGTTGAATTTATCTCTAACAATTTTGTATAGCGTGACAGCTTCAAGGTATTCTCTACGACAGTTTAATGATAGAAGTTTGTACTTGCTGAGTAACTGGGCATAAGGTAGGAAAGATCTATGGCACCTGTAGTGCATAGCTCGTAGAAATTTGTATTGTACTTTTTCAATAGTATCTGTGTATTTCTTATAGTAGGGGTTCCATATCGAAACTGCATACTCCAATTGAGATCGAACTAGGGATTTATACAAGCATAAATAAGACGAGGTTCTTTTAAAGTTTAGGGTGGACCGCATGATAAATCCGTACATCTGATAATTTGATGAGGTCTCCTACAATAACCAAGCATGCAGTGTTCATGTAACACATTCCTTATAGCGGAACTACGCAATCGAACCAAATATTCTGAACAACTACAGTGCATGATTATTGCATACTTATGTACTTATTTGAATATTATGTACATTTCCGTGACTTCTCGAATACCACGTCCCCTGCGAGCATGCTCGACCGCATATTCATTAGTCAAATAATAATCGAATAATGAAATCTTCCTTTAAAGTGTCTGTTGCTATACTTGCGCTCAATAACGCCAAGGATAAAATGAACACTAAACAATAGATTTTGTTTGAAACATTAAAAAAAATTTCAAAAAACACTTACAAAAAAAAATCACCATAGTTACTTTTGGAAGTGATTGAGAACTGACGTAGACTTGGTTTCAAGTGTCGTTGACTTTTTTGCCAGCAAGCATCTTCACTGCGGTACCCTTGGCGCTAAATAAATAAACCATATGTAATTAAAAGATAAATTAAAGACAACTAATTTTGTAATAATTATTCAGTTAAAATCAGTAACACTCGTAAATCTGTATAAATACACTGATTAACTGCATGTCGTTACGGTTTTTAAATGCAAAGAATGTTGTATAACTAAATAAACAAAAACATTGAAAAGTGGATGACTTACAGAAGATTACGTTAAAGACTTGGGTGAAGTCACACATACCAGGGTAATAGAGCATAAAAACGAAGAGGCTTGTGCTCTGCGGTGGGTAGAACAAGACAGCCAATAATGAGGAAGATGATGATGAAGATTATGAAAGAAAACTTACTGAGAACGAGCTTGTCTGGGAAACTACAGCTAACCTATTTCTGACTTCTTTTGCTTTATATAATGTAGGTGTTAACGTTGCACATAAGATACTTCAACTTTATGTCTAGGTATCTAAACGTCGGCCTAGGCTAGGATTCCTGACCCGAGATATCTCAGTTTTAATGACAACCTTGTGACAGAAAAACAGAAACGCAAGGGCAATGCTAGCAAGAAAGACCTAGACAAGTATAAATCACTCTGAAAGCGTTCGTATTTATAAGACATGCCAATCATGCAAGGACTTGAATGATGAGGTTTCTGTAGTTGATAACACCCCTAAACATTTGTAACTGTTCCAACATCGTTGTTGTTGAAGATGCAACTTTCCTTATTCCCCTAGGTCCTGTCGCACATGAACATCTTTTAGAACACAATGATTTATTCCATTCGACAAAGAATCATAAAAATCAGCATAAAATAACACATGGAATAGCATATTTTAAACCCTAACACGTTATATTTCGATTGCTCATCAAATGGACATTGGTTGAGGTACAGTACTGGCACTCATACCTCAGACTGCACGAGCCAGTCCGAACCCTGTTGACGAGGAATGTGCAACGTTTTGGCATGACAAACGAGTCATGTAGAATGAGTCTACTTACGATTCGGCGAACATCACTGATGCGCTATAAAATGGGGCCGCTGCAAACACAACCTGGCAAAATGGGGTATTAATGGGTCATCCAACACCGAGTGCGAATGCGGCGCTCCGGAACAAACAATGCCCCACCAGCTGGAGTGTTCCAGGTGTCAATTTACCTGCACTCTTGACGACCTGTATAGCACCTCTAACTGCAATAATCGTGGCCTCTTACTAGGCCCATAAGTGTTATTGGAAGAAACATCGACACTATAAGACGAACAAGAAGCGCTTTATTATAGGTATGAACCCTGAACGAAATGCTTCGATTTTAAACGCGGAAACACCGACCCATTTCTTTAGCGTTTTCCAACGCAAGTATGACATGAAACTATGTTAGCCCCGTACAATCGTGCGTAAAACATAGTTATTCGTGCAAAACGCACGCCGGGGACGGAAGCCGCTAGACTTCCATAGTTATTTGCTAATTACTCGACGTGTTAGTATGGATTTAGGAAAGTGAATGTGGTATCTGGAGATAGGGGTCTGAATTTGTGACGGGTACGTAGATCTATTTGAGGAGTGCCTTAAGCGAACAGTGTTCTGGCTTAAGCATTTGTAAAGGTAGTGCACATTTTTCAGGAAATACTGATGAGTATACTTACAAATAATTCTTCGACATAATTATTTCTTATCCTAGCTCATCCCTATATCTTCTAGCTAGCTCGTCTTAAATACCTAGACAGTAAGAATAGCGATAAGACTTTGGGCGACCTTTGCATATATGGGGCTAGGTGTATGAAGATAATATATCTGGACAAAGATGCTGAAGCTCTTCTTTGCATGGTATGACCAGGTTTCAAAACTGGCTTTTCTAATCCAAAAAAAAAAGAGTTAAGAAGATAATAACTAGTTACATAAAGTTTTATCATAGAAAAAAAGGTCTTTATAAATGCATCACATTCACAACGCCATCTCTTTATCGACACCTCCTTCATGAACAATAGCTCAACTGCTTATAGCTGTCATATAAGTCAGAACATCATCTAAGTCATCTAAATAACTACACGATACCAAATACACCATTTCTCTACAGGCTATTTTGTAAAAATCGGACTGTGAGCCTCGTGGTGTGGTTTATGTTAGTGCACACTGTATTTTTAAATTATGTAGATGAAAAGTTAGCCATTCGTAGGTCGTTAACTACTTTTCCGGTTAACTGGACGCCGGGCCAAACATAATTGGGCGAAGCAGATGATGAGTATGAAGAGTAAGCTCAATGATAATTATTAACGAATTTTAAAATTCGAACTGTCGTGTCATCACACAATACCCTCCCGTATATTTTCAAAGTATCGTGTACCATGAATTGTACTATTAGTTTGGCATTGTCGTTTTGTCAAAAAGTAATTAACAATAAATCCATTTGACAGTCACAATTGTCGCTGTAAATTATTTCTTGTTTCTTTGATGTTCATCGTAGTTATTAACCTTACTGGTTTTATAATAATAGTGGTTAAATTACGCTTATATTATAAACGTGTCAACTATCAGTGTCTACGACGTGAAAAGAGTTATGATTGATACTTTTAAGTATCGACGACGAATCGGTACTATGAAAATCGTCGTCGATACTAAAAAGGTCGTTTTTCATCCAGTCTATTTCTCTGTGGAATGCGCTGCCCCAGGAAATCAGGATGGCAAACAATCGTTTATCCTTTAAATTAAAGTTCGCGAGTACATTCGGAAGAAACTGGCAGTTCCGTCACAACGGTAATATTTTCCCAATTGTCTGTCTTTTTATTTTAGTATATCCGTGCAAAGCTCTATTTACTTTAACTTTAATATATATTTAAGTATTTTATATAATTTTATGTATAGTATTTTATATATCCTTGTACTTTATCGTAGTTTCAATAAAATTATTCGTGAAGTTTCAGGAATGACACCTACCACTCTCTCTCTCTCTGCATCACCTAAAGGTTGACTGGTAGAGAATGCCTTTGGCATTAAGTCCGCCTCTGTACTTTGTGCTTGAAGTGTTAAATAAATAATAAAACAAAATATAATTGAAACCGTTGTGAATCGTGATATTTTAATTTTCAATGACGAATTGGAGCAGTGGCGAGTCGGGCATAACTCAGATTAGGGAGGGCCAGGGAGGAGTCCTAGTGTCCGGAGATGGCCGATGGAGCAAAGCTTTGACCAAGTAGTGGCCAAGGTTAGGCCAAATAAACCAGGACCGTCCTAAAGCTCGTTTGGTCGACGATATCGTTCAAGTCCCGGAAAACACGTGTATAAGGGACGCACAAAACTGGGACGTGTGGCAGAAAAAACGGAAGGCCTATGTCCAGCAGTGATTGATTCTTGGCTGATTTGATGATGATGATGTCCGGAATGCGGGTGAGAATGCTAAAATGTAGGAAATTTCAAGATAAACGAAAGAAGGGAAGACATTATCAGCCAGAAACAATATTTTTAAAGAGGTTCACAATTCGACTGTATTTTTTTTTAATTATTAATAGCGAATAACTTATGAATGACTCTTTATGCAACACACAACTGAAATAAAGTACAGCTGAAAGTTCCTATTAAGTTCATACGTATTTCGATAGATGGCGTTCGTTTAAAGATTGCTAGTGCTACGAAAAGTTTATATCTACAGAAAATACTGCTTTGTGTGTTATTTGAATTTCTTTAACGTTAATACAACTTAAAACTAGGCAATAGTTTAGCCCTCTATTGCATAGAATTTAACATAGTAAAACTGGCGAAATGCGGGTGTACTGTTTAGGTACAGCTCTGCCTTACTCTTCGGGATAATAGGCGCGTTATATTGTATTGTACAACGGGCTGGTGTCCGCAACTCCACGTCAAAGCGCGTATTTTGCGTATGGAATGTAATCCACCACGCGGGCCCAGTGCGGGTTGGTAGATGTCACATGTCTTCGATTTTTTGGTTCTAGGACACGCCCGGTTTCCTCACGATGTTTACCTTCACCGTTTTTGAGAGCAGTGGTGATGAAATAAATTACACAAAGTAATGCGCCTGCCTGGGTTCGAACCCACGACTTACTGTTCGTAAGTCGGGGCCGCCACCACTGGGCCACCGCTGCTCTCTAGGCATGATGTTATGTCATTAACAATCATTTCATTATGAAAATCAGCACCTCTTTATTATCAACAAATAGGCAATCATTAATATCACTAATCGTGTTAAAAAAACGTGTTCACACGGCTTTTATTAATCACTAGCACTTCGGCCGCGACTTCGCCCGCATAAATAGTAATTGCTCGGCTAATTGGCATGATATCAAGGAAAATTATAGCCTTTGTTGTTATTAACCGACTTCCAAAAAGGAGGAGGTTCTCTATTCGACTGTATGTATTTTTTTTTTTTTTTTTTATGTATGTTCACCGATTACTCGAAGACGCCTGAACCGATTTGAAAAATTCTTTTTTTGTTTGAAAGGGTATACTTCCAAGTTGGTCCCATAGCCAACAAGTCGGGATCTGATGATGGAATCTTGGCGAAATCGAGGGAATTCTTCAAATTTTATATGATAACGTACAGCGATTTTGGTATTTTCTGCAACAAATGAAGCACTTGCGTTTGATGAGAACCATTCTACCATCAGATCGGATTATGAAGCCAAGAGTCACGGAACTCCATAATGAGACAATGTATCCTAGTCGTGTTTGGGCTTGTTGTAATTGTAACGGTATGCACTTTCCATGTGTACCAAGCACATGTGAACCACTAAAAATTGAAAAATAAAAACTTTTTTTGCAAAAAATAAAACCGACTTCAAAAAAAAAACAAACCATAAGTAAGTACAAGAAAACAAAATAATAATAATAACATAAAAAATCTTAAATCTGAAAGGGTTGTTTGTTTCCTTGTTACGAAAAAAACTTTTTTTGCAAAAAATAAAACCGACTTCAAAAAAAAAACAAAAAGTTAAAAATAACTTTAGCTTCTGAAGTCGGTGACAAAAAAATTAAATCAATCAAACAAAGGTCACCCACTTCAGAAGCTAAAGTTATTTTTAACTTTTTGTTTTTTTTTTGAAGTCGGTTTTATTTTTTGCAAAAAAAGTTTTTTTTTAAGATGTAGCTTTCTAATGGTGAAAGAATTACTTAAATCGGTTGAATAGTTATTGAGTTAAATCGTAACAAGGAAACAAAAAACAACCCTTTCAGATTTAAGATTTTTTTATGTTATTATTATTTTTTGTTTTCTTGTACTTACTTATGGTATGTGCCAAATAAATATGTTTTCTTTATTTTTCGTTCTTTCAACCTTGAAGTGGATTTGAACAAAAGAAGTGAAAAGATATGTTATTGGGGAGTATGTTACGTCACTTTCTCGCAGATAGGTAGCGTTTTGGGGTCTATCTTGTATGTTATTTGGACGTTCAAGAAGTGCGAACTTTCAGCTATATTATGTACGTACTTGAACTCTTAATAATAACAGCCACTCGGGTCGATCTTCAGATTAAGCCATGCTTGCCTAAGTTGGTCTGTAGATGCGTGACCACCCATTACATTCCGAGTTTCCTCTTAAGAAAAATTATAATCTTAAGAAAAGTTTGGACACAGCTTGTACATTAAAACTCACGCGTACGTCATCGAGCACAAACATACATTTTTAGTACATTGGGGTTTTTTTAATTTAAATTTACTAGTTAGAAATGCACGCAAGCTCTTTAAAACTGATTCCAATGCTTCTTGTAGGTACTGTTTATTGTCTTCTAGTGTTTATAATTTGGGACTTATAGGTCTAGCTATTTTTAAAGAAGCAAATAAATATATCTCAATTCTGTATATTATAATATTGTTTATTTATCTGTATAGAAAGTTTACATCAACATTTACAAATCCATTGTCACGTTTCACATCACCATTAACTATGTATTTTATAAAGAGCGAACTTACACAAAATAAATTATTAATATTGAGTATTCAGGCACAAATAATTAGCAATAAATTAAAGCAAAAATAAATAAACAGTCCTAACTTACAGACTAAAAATAAATAAACCTTTTAATAAAAAGTACCAAAAATCGTTTTTGAAACGATTATTATTTATACAAAAAGCACCTCTATAAAGTCAATTTTATAAATTAATTAAATACAAATACATTATTAAAAATTACATTTTAAAAACGGGACGCATGTTCTAAAGAGGTGGGCATACAAAAAATATAACAAGTATTCATTGTAACTAGCACAAAATACAATTTAAAAAAAGAACATGTGTCGCGTAAATAAATTCGATCGTAGTTTGTTTTATGAAGTACAATAAACCTAGAAAAGTCTGTCTAGTATTTGGACATAAGGTTTGAGTGATAACAGTAGTTGATGATTCATAAGTTAATGGACAAAGTCATAATCGATTTAATAGCGAAGTAATTTTGCAACTTCAAAGTTTGGCCAACCCAATGAGGTCAGGTTATGAACCAGACCGGAGTTTGACAGTTAAGACACTGAAATTCTCTGTCAAAAGTCCGAAGTCTGCAATCGAATTTGACCGCACCTCAAGTTTGTCCCCAGCATTGTCATTTCGTTTACGATCAAAATGCAGAATACTTACTATAATAAATCAATCCAATTTATTGAAAGCTTTTGCGTCACGATAAGTTGTGTGACTTACAGGCATCAACCACGAAGTAAATTCGTGGTATCAACGTTTAATATTTTAGTATCCATCCTGCATTTTGACGAATCGAAGCAATCACAGCTGAACTCAAGGCTGTGAATATGAAATGAGTCGAGTTAGAAGAATTGAGTTATTTATAGAACGACCTGAGGGCCTAGTCTAACACTCAGTTTCTAATAATTATGTATTTTTAGTTAGACAACTACTTTAACTGCCATTAAGGTGTCTAATGCAACGTACTCCTCAAAATCCAACATCGAAAACTTAATTTACTTCTAAATTTGAATAAATCGATTTAGATATCGCCAATAAGTTTCATTTTTCGTTATATAAATACTAACTACTTGGGATTTTTTTGACAAATCGTAAAGTGATGAAAAACTATTCAAGGAAATCAGAACTTATTTCAAAAGCCCTTTGCAAATCAGTTCTATAACTACGTAGAATATAACTCTAATTTCCAAATCCCATCAATGCTTTAAAATAGAAAGTCGGGAGTTCAAGGGAAATGCACAATTAAACCTTCAACAACCTTTATCCACATAACCTAAGGGCTTAAACAATAAACATTCTTTTTTTTAAATTTTCAAAGTCGTTCTAGAAGCACGAAACGTTTCAAAAGCGATAGTCAATTGTCTAACCCCTTGGCACCAATCATCAACGGTCTACCAGTCCCTATTCCCTCTTGTACGCGGAGTAAGGCAGTTCATCGTAAGCGCGTCTATCCCATCCTCCACTGCTGCCGCCTGAAGACCAGCCATGGCTCTCGTGACCACCACCGCCGCCGCCGCCGCCGCCACTCTTCGCTGACATCAGCTTCTTTAGCAGCATGATGACGGAGAGCAGAAGGGCGATCTGGAATTGAAAGAAAAGTTTGTTATAGGATATGTTGGAGATTCTTGTCGGTCTATGCTAGATTTTTGAGGAAAAGATTTCGATATCATTTTATCTATTTAGAAATAACAAAGAAGTCTGCTGTTTTTTATTGTTCTAAGTTAAATCTAATTATAACGTAGGTAATTATTTGAAAAATTTGAAATTATTAAAAAAAATTGAAATTATTATACAGGGTGTAAACAACCTCATCACAAAACCGTCAACCAAGCATCTGTACATCAAACTAAGTAACATTACGCAAAAAATATTGCTAGGAAACGACTTATTTTCGGGAAGAAAAATCATGTTTTTTGGTGTAACGCACATTGTGCTGATGAACGACGACTGGGGTTGTGTAGGCGTTTATAGTAAAAATCTTCCAATAAAAACTTGTATTAAAAAAAAAAGTTGTAACTTTGACCCCCAATATCCCCGTAACTAGAAGATTCCCAGGTATCCCTATGAGCCTTTCGGCTTCGTGAAGAGGTTTTTTACACCCTTTATATCTTTTCACATCCAGACAAGGTTGTTTCGGTAATCATACTAGTCTGAAAGTAACCATGCTCATCATTAACCAAAGGTTAATCATGGTTGATCATACATTGGACCCATACAAAAAGTTATTCTATCAGCAATTACGATGACGAAAAAGTCAAATGTAAATGACTGATAAACTCTAATGAAAGTCGTAGTCATCATCTGCTTGTGGCCCACAATCTTAAAAGTCTTAGTAGAACACACAAAATACTTGGAAACCTTTAATTTAACCACTTGTCTAAATTAAGGCGACTACAGGAGCTAAACGCGAGTTTTATAATTACTAAAAGTATATGATTCACTGCTATAAACAAGACCAGAAAAATATATGATATTCTTCAGCATATATGCTAGCATGATACTGTTTTGAAAACATAATACAATTAATTTGGCTCGATAAAAAGAAATCACGAACTTACCTCTAAAAATATCTTTCAAACAATAGAAAACATACTAATATGCATGCGATCATTCTGATTTTTTGGCAAATAATTCTACAAGCAATATATTAGCATGATACTGTTTTAGTTTTTTAATCCAATCAATAGTTTTTTTGTAAATCGATCGAAACCACTCATTTCGCGCTATTTGGCCCGCAGTGGCTGGCGTAACAACCACTTTGTAGTGCAAGCTGATTAGAACTTTATTTTAACAGCATTTCAAACGAAGTTTGAACCACCACAAATAGAGTTGCTAATTTAGCTCGTATAGGCGCCTTAAGCGAAGCTTGAATATCAATGCTCTCTTCTGTAGAACATTATATCACAACACTTATAAAACTCAATAACGAACTTTAAATACGAATGAGCTCTTAAGAAGCCTTTGGATCTGCAGTAACGTAAGTAATGTTATTATTATGACTAACTCAGAATACCCACATACATATGCACTAATGCACTTATCGTGTCAAAGGCTCCATGGCAAGGGGGATATAGACACCCTTTTGAGCATAAATAACTCAATAATCTATGCCTACGGCCGACTTATAGCAGCACTTATACGGGTTAGTTCAGCCTTCATTGTATATGCACTGTGTACAAAGTACATATTGGGTTTCTAGAAAACAATGTTGCCATCGAGAGGGTTGCATTCATAAATTATACTAACTGTTGTGTAATTGTTTGTTTATGCTTCGCTTTGTTCTAAAACCTTTCAATAAGTTGTGGACAAGTGAATGAAGTTCTTGTTTTCCTATGAACGAAGTTCAAGACATGCCATGTTTTTGGGACTGTCTGTACTACACTACATTTCCAAATTTGATTTAAATTCAAAATGGTTTTTTTACAGCCCATTCAAGCTACCAAACATAGTCAGTTCTACTTGATCAGATCGGCCTGATCTGACTGAAATTAATGCTTTGATTGCATCTTACAGTTTCAAGATTAAACGCCTCAAATAACGGTCAAAGCGATTATTAGCACTTACAAAGTAAGCACATTGCATGTATGCACAATTGTGCAAGCATCGGCGAGAATGGGCACAAAATTATCTGTTCACATTGATCTGACCATAGTAGGTAGTAGTATGAAGCCCAAACAATCTGGAGAGCTATACAAAACGCATATGTACCATCCGTATGAAAACCAACTCATTCCATCGTAACTTGATGAAATGAGTTTTGATTTAAAATGTACATGATTTACAGAGGCGTCTATTTCTAATGTAGACAGTTTATTTATGTTTTATAGGCAAATTGAAATAGTTCCCTTCTGTTTGTATGTATTTTAGATTGTGTATCAACTCACTCTAAACACAAGCAATTAGTTTATCACAAATAGTATTTACAAATAATAAACTATAGTAAAGAGTTAAATGGAAGCTATTGATAAAAAGTCTATGAACAGAACTCATTAACACACTGCACGCATGATTTATTTAGTTCAAGCTCTGATTAGAATAGCCTGATAAGTTTTTATAGTCCAGGAGTTAACGCTTGAATTAGGCGTTTGAAATACTATCTTATCGTGTGTAAATAATGATCATTGTCACTTGAAATTGGGCGGCACCTGAATATATAAATGAATGCCTAAATAAAATGCACCTGAAAATACAACAGTGGCGTTCAAGGATGGGTAAGGAAAGTGTTGGTCTTCTCATGGTGAAATGGCAGACGACATTGTTGCCATTGAGGATGGCACAAGAACGTAGAGCTTGGCACAAGCAAAGAAAAGCTCATACTTAGCAGTTAGGCAGACGGTGATCATAATTCTACTGAAGGGGCCATTTTAGACTCCCATTTATCAACAGTGTCGCAATGCTCAACAAATGCAAATAAATAAATAGAAAAAAAAATAAAAAATAAAAAAAATAATAGTGTGTAAATAGGCTAAGGAAATGAGTCGGTCAGTATAAATATTCAAATATGAATATATTTTATCACAGTCAAATCTTTATTTAAAGAAAAAAATATCTAGGTCAAAAGGCAGTTCAAGTACAGTGACCTATTATGGCACACGTGATATGATAACCAAACCTTTCTTAATATTGTTAAATGTTTCCATCAAACAGCTAACTGGTACATTTACACGGCTTAGCTACTAATCTGATTATGATGGAACTTGGTAAGTATAGAAATAAGAAGCTATAATCCTAGAGGAAATATTTTTACATATTTTAAAACTAGCTTCTGCCCGCGACTTCGTTCGTTTGAAGTTTTGATATCGCAACGCATCGCCTGCTCAACGGAAGCTTTAAAAAAAGTACAGTAATATAACAAATATACAAAGTAATTTTTAGGCACAATTTCAAAGCGATTTACGACTGTTGCGGATCTGACGTTCACGATAAATGGACTATCCGACGCAAAAAGATTTTTTTAATTCGAGCCGCAAACAAACAAACAAACTCTTCTGCTTTATAATATTAGGTATAAATATCGAGGGTTTTTTTCAGAATTTGGATAAAATAACAACGTGCTATTATTTTTTTTGTCAAGAATACCTAAACAAGAATTTGTGAGGTAGGTATATTCCAACCGACAAATTGACGACTGAAAAATCACGCTCTGATTAAAATTGGGGTTTGCAAGGTAAAATCCTAATGTAAAATAGTAGCCCAAATGTTAACACCTTATTCATCAAAATCGGATGAAAAGTTTAGAACATACGAATACAGGGTGTAAACCACATCACGAAGGCGTCAACCAAGCATTCTGTACATCAAACTAAGTAACTTTACGCAAAAAATATTGCTGGGAAACGACTTTTTTTGGGGTGAAAATTCACGTTTTCTGGTAGAACTCAAAGTAACGCACTTAAAACATTGTGCTGATGGATGGACTGAATTGTACGGGAATCGTAGAGGTGTATAAAATCTTGTATTTAAAAAAAAAAAATGTCAAAAACTTGTAACTTTGACCCCCAATTTCTCCGTAACTAGATGGTTCCCAGGTAAAGTGTAGAACAAAAAAAAATATCGCAATGATGGGGAGAACAAGTGCCTTTCAGTTTCGTTAAGAGGTGTTTTACACCCTTTATACAAACATACCTACATACATAGACTGCCATCTTTTTGGTTTCGCCGTAGTCAGGAAATATGTTTGTTGTTTTTTTCATAACACCATGCCTATTACTCCCGAAGGCCAAGGGTGAAGTGTGCCTTTAGCTCATCCACGTGCCGCCAATTATTATGTATGAATTCCATGTAGATACCTAATGGACGAGCCTAATTGCCTTTGACCGGGCACAGACCCAACTTGTAGACTTCTATTGGGTTATTTTAGATGGTCCAAACAATGACTACATATTTTAGTAAATAAAAACTCTAAAAGTAAGTCAGCAATTATTTCATTGTTTTGACTACCTAGATTAAAAACACCACCTGGCCTTTTCATTTAAATGTTTATCAAGAGGAAAAGTACACGGAAAAAGATTATGTAGATACGAAATAAATGAATGAATTTAATCAAAAGATACAATGTTATTACTAGTTCATTTCCGTTTGATATCACTATCAAATTACTTAATTCCTGCTGATGTTGTTTCATTAATTGAATGCTATCTTTATACCTATGATAATAGTATCCTGTGTATCTATCTATCTGCGAGAACATCGGAACACGAATAAGAAAGATAATGTACATGATCCTACATTTATATAACAGTTTTTGACGTTGTTGCACGTGACAATAAATGAATTTGAATTTTATATTTTGTATTATTTTAATGACTATTTTATCGTTTTCATTTACTTGATTTGAATTTTGACGTAGTAAAGTGAAACTTAGTTTTGACATTTATGTATTTTTCTTTGTTTTTATTTTTTTGTCAAATCAATTAATACTTTTTGCACTCCAGTAGTATAATTTAAAAGGATTTTCAATTTTTAATGTCAATGACCTGTATAAATATTTGTACGCCTTCGGGCATAACATAGCGCGCTTGTAATCTTTTAAAACAACTATTTAATGTACTATCAAATGATTAAATGACTTATGACACCTAGCTTATACATTTTTCATCGGTTAATAAACAAAACTATTTGTTTCATAGTAGTTTTTGGCCATGTTTTGGTTTTTTGTTTGGGACTTGAACACGAATGGGCTCTTACCTAGGAAGAATTTCATATGAATAAGGAGACGAAACACATGTGACACGAGTGGTGAAACTGAATGTTGATGGATGTTGAATATATGGATGGATTGTGTCAGAAATGTATGAAACAGAAAGGAGTAAATGATGCCGTGACTCCAAGTAGAATGGGACGAGGGCAGGAAGATGATAATGAACAAGATAAATTCTGCAGAGGGGCGAAAGGGAATAGTGTTATATTGCAATATCCCCACACCGTGCATTATGAGATAGGAAACAAACGGCAACAGACAACGATAAGGGATTACAGCCGCTGACGCAAACGAAAAGAAACAAAACAAATTATATCTCTAGTGTTTCTGAAATCTAAACTAGAACACAAACTTCCTGCCTGCATGGAGATATTTAGACACAAACGAAAAGAAACAAAACAAATTATATCTCTAGTGTTTCTGAAATCTAAACTAGAACACAAACTTCCTGCCTGCATGGAAATATTTAGACACAAACGAAAAGAAACAAAACAAATTATATCTCTAGTGTTTCTGAAATCTAAACTAGAACACAAACTTCCTGCCTGCATGGAAATATTTAGACACAAACGAAAAGAAACAAAACAAATTATATCTCTAGTGTTTCTGAAATCTAAACTAGATAATATATATAACTAGAGATATAATTTGTTTTGTTTCTTTTCGTTTACGATCTCTCGTTATTTATTAGGAAATAAAGTATTTTCTATGACGTGATAGATGATGTTAAAAAAATTCGAATGTCACTACTTAGGGCTTTTACAGCAAACAAACTTGGTATTTAATTGAAGTTTTAATATTAAGAAATACCATTACAAAGTCAACTTATTAGTTCGCACTACAACTTATTAAATGAGTAACAAAATTAATCAAAGGTTAGGACAGCACGAACGCCCGCGTCGAGGTCGCTCGGTGCTCTGCCTGTACAAAAAACCCAAGGGCGAGCATCGCATCCCGCCTTCCACCGGCGGCGTCCCTTCCGCCCTTCGTCCCTCACGGCTGCTCTCCGTAGCTTCTAGCTCGGTGTTGCCAACACGGCGAGATCGAGACGGCAGCGGGGGCGTCTCCGTGCCACTGCTGCTGCTTTCCGTGCTTGAACTGCTGCTACTCGAAGTGTGCCTAGCGCGTTTGGCTTTATGATTGCGCAGGCGCTTACTTTTGCTTTTTCTACCCATTATGTGGGCTGGGAAAACACTGGGTATTTATTTCACTTCTGATGTTAAAAAAATTCGAATGTCACTACTTAGGGCTTTTACAGCAAACAAACTTGGTATTTAATTGAAGTTTTAATATTAAGAAATACCATTACAAAATCAACTTATTAGTTCGCACTACAACTTATTAAATGAGTAACAAAATTAATCAAAGGTTAGGACAGCACGAACGCCCGCGTCGAGGTCGCTCGGTGCTCTGCCTGCACAAAAAACCCAAGGGCGAGCATCGCATCCCGCCTTCCACCGGCGGCGTCCCTTCCGCCCTTCGTCCCTCACGGCTGCTCTCCGTAGCTTCTAGCTCGGTGTTGCCAACAATGACTTGCTTGATATGCGTCCTATGACACAACCTCTAAAAGGAATACTGATAAGATACTACTAGAGACGATACTAGACTGATACTAGAGACAATTACGTTTCCGTCACACAGCCAAAAGCTGAAATATTTAATTTCATAATCTAATCATTTTACTTACTGCCACCAATCAAACTATGCAAACCCAAATTAACCTGATATCTCTTTATACGAGAAGCACATACAAAGTGAGGTTAGGTTATACTGCTTGATGTAATACCCAAAGCCTCAAGGTTTGCAACTGTTTTTGCTGCTACAAGAACGTTGGAGCATAATTATGTTTATACAACAGAGTGAACGTTCATTGTCATGACTACCAAGAACACAAACTTCCTGCCTGCATGGAAATGTTTAGACACAATTACACGTTCAATATGGGTAACGAGTGATCCAAGCTGATTTTGTAAATGCCAAAGAAACTCTGTCTTTGTCCATCACCTTTTTACTCCTTAACGACTAAATTGATTTTATGGACGAATCACATTTGTAACTAAAAGGGTTTTATGTTGATGGATGAAGAGAAGATGGATTGTGTGAGAAATTATATGAAAGATAAAGGAGTAAATGATACCGTGTTGACAGTTACACGATCAATATGGACGACCAGTGATCTAAGCTGATTTTATTACGTATAAATGCGAAAGAAACTACATACGAGTAGCTCTCCGTCCATTACCTTTTCACTCCTTAACGACTAAATGGATTATAAGGTCGAATCACATGTGACTAAAATAGTGATGAATATATATTATGTTCATGCATGGATGGAGAGGGAGAGGAAATGGATTGTGTGAAGAATTATATGAAGGAAAAAGGAGTAAACGATAGCGTGACAGTTGACAGAGAAAAATGGAAGAAAAAAACGTGTTGTACCGACCAGTAGCGAAGGGTCAATTTTTGTGAGAGGTAAGCTGGAGTACATAATGTTTAATGTGATTATATTTTTTGAATAAAGAACACTGTCTGTGCCTTTTTTCTAAGAGAATCCGGTAGGAATCGAGTTGTATGGAAGCTTCGCCACTGGTGCCGATCCCAGGTAACCTGGGACAAAGGCCGAAAGGTGATGATGAACGACGAAATAGATTTCGATATTTGGAGCACAGATAGACCATGACCTGAATACATTTTGCTCTGGTAGTAGGTATACAATCTCGAGATATAGTTGCCGAGATTTACGCCGGCGAATAAAACAAGATTTATTATTGTTGCAAGATCGACTGTGACTGCAAATCAATAGGATTTAAAACAAAAGGAACGGTTTGACGATGATGACTAATAAGCAATTCAGAACTTGCAAAAACTGGTATCAAGTTTCATTGATCAAAAAAGGATACTATATATTTTATTGATACTACCAAATTGACTGATAACTGCAGATAACATAACATCGGTATCTAACATAAATAGTCAGTTGGTTGGAGTTGAAGAGAACCAAAAATATGATGAATGGTCTGTGTGAAAGATAATAACATAACATCACGCCTAATATTACACCCTTACTCTGCCAGTCAACCAGTCTTACCAAGTGGTATCGTATTTCCCAGTATTAACTGGTTTGTGGAGGTCAGATAGGCAGTCGCTCCATGTAAGATATTGGTATTCAGCTGCGTCCGAATAGACTGGAAGTCGATCCCAACATAGTTGGCAAAAGGCTAAACAGATGATGATGATGACTTCGCCAGTCATGTTTGAAGTCCCACCCATGTGTTAAGGGACCAACCTATTGCCATCAACCGGGTACAAATTCAGACTCAATGGCTAATACTGAGAAATGATTTATGGAAAAACCCAACAACGCTTTGCCCGACCCGGGAATCAAACCCAGGATCTTATGCTCGAAGCCTGCCGGGGGCTGCGGGACTGTTCGAAAGAGATACCGCGGCCCGGAACGTAAAGGGCGAGGAAGGAACATGGATGGTTTTTAGTCAGTAAAAGTCTGACACTCCCTTCCGCTCCGCCCAGAGTGGGAGGGGATCAAATGGATGACTTCCCATCTTATGCTTAGCAGTCGCGCTTGCGACCTCTAGAGCGATGAGGATAAGAGTAATAAAGAGAGTGAGAGAAGAAGTGTAAGAGTGATAAGAGTGGTTGGTGGTTATAAAAAGGGTGATGGGGATGACGCGTCATGAAAAATTATGAAAGAAGAAGACATACACGAAGACAGACATACACAACCCAATTTACTCATTGTTTGGTGTAAAACAATTAGTAAATTGGGTTTTGCTTTTAGTGATATGTTATTATTACATGCTATAATAATATCATCATGCTCATGCCATACAGCTCGTGGCTAAATAATAACAACCGCTCAGACTGATCTTTATGTTAAGCCGTGCTTGCCTAGGTTAGTCTATGGATGGGTGACCACCCTAGCACACCGGGTTTTCTCCGGGCCTTAGAAAGCACGTTAAGCTGTCGGTCCCGGCTGTCATTTGTCCATCTTTGGCAGTCGCTACAGGATTCAGTGGCCCAAAAAGACAACCAAGTCTTACCGAGTGGTATCGTATTACCCAGTATTGGCTGGATTGTGGAGGTCAGATAGGCAGTCGCACCATGTAAAATGCATGTATTCAACTGCATCCGGTTAGACTGGAAGCCGACTTCAATATAGTTGGGAAAAGGCTAGGCAGATGATGATTCTCATGCAATACACGAAAGTTGAACCTAAAGTCTCAAGGTTTTGCAGTCGTTTTTTACTACTCATTGCAAGATCGTTGAAGCGTGAACACTTCTCATGCGGGACGT
The DNA here is from genome assembly GCA_950022955.1 of Xestia ashworthii. NCBI lineage: Eukaryota > Metazoa > Arthropoda > Insecta > Lepidoptera > Noctuidae > Xestia > Xestia ashworthii. The sequence goes on along the minus strand of OX465570.1, from coordinate 8,991,702 downwards.
TCATTACGGTAGTGAACGTCTATTGTTTCAGTTTAAATAAGAACAAATTTTCTTCCACCGTGCTATACTATTTTAGTTCACCCTTAATCAAAATTAAAATATTTTATTTTACATAGGCCTAAAACGGTGCACTATTTAGTATGGACAATTTATGGTCTGGCTGCTAACCGCGGACACTGACCGATGCTTCTGTACAATATTTGTCAGAATCTGGTGTCCAGAACCGCGTCCGCAATTTTACCGAACCGGTTTGACTATACCTATTAAATTATAACGATGCAGAATTATTGCAACGACTAAACCTGTTAAGCAGACCAGATAAAAAGATGCACATAACATTACAAAACGGGTTCAAGGAAAACAACTACAACATTTTTATAAAAAGAACACGTTTTACAAAAAGTTCTGCCTAACTCTTTAGGGGATTATAGGCGTGATATTAATGCTTGTAGTTGAAAAAAATCATGATCAACAAATCTAACAAAAGCGATAAAAAAGACGATTATAAACACGCAACGTCAAAAAAGAAAATAAATAAAAAAAGACATTTACCACGTGTTCCGAAGCCGGGAAAATAAACAGAAGAAAATTCTACTATCAATTTAAATAAATCTCAAACGGCTTAAATTGATATAAGCCGCACGAGATTTACTTGAAACGACAGTAGTAATATTTTGTTGGCGATTTCCATGTACTTTGCGACTTCCGATTTTTGGCGGCGACTTCGATTTTGTGAACGTAAGCGGGTGTTGTGCCCCGCTGCAGAGAGATCACTGCCGGGCGTTAGTTCGTGTTGCTAGAGCAGGCATTAAATTTTACCCTGAACGGGTGTTTTTTTTTTTATTTAGTTATAATATGTTATAATACTTATAATGGATCAATTTAAAAGTTGGGCCCAATCAAGTTTTCAAGAAGGAAATAGCATTCAATACTTTGTTGTTTAAGTACTCGTTATTTCAAGGATGTTATTTAAAAACTATTGTAGGCAACTTTTTGTCTGCATTAGGAATGTAGATTGGATCCGTGATCATTTTTTAGATTTTAGTATTTGAAATAATTTTTTTTTTAAGTTTAATGTCATTCTTCTTTCTGATCACATAGTCACAGACAATATCAAAGCAAAGGAAACTAAAACAATGTAAACGAAAACCTTATTAAATTTAATTACCCATTCCAGTAATTCACTCCTGTGCTCCTGTTAAGGAGCCTATCATTCTTTCAACCATCCATATTTTAGTTTACTTTACCCATTTGCCAGCAATTCTTACACGCTCTAGCAACACTGACTTATATTAAAATGCGCGCACTGAAGCAAAATGGAACTAGAATGGACGCCGAAGGTCGGTGACGTATGTCTTCAGAACTTATTAAATTCTTTCACGCCTCACCATAAAAGCCATTATGTACCTTCTTCGGACTACGACAAGATTCACAATGTTAATCGTATATATGAATTTTTTTTACGTGCCTCAACAGGCATGATGGTATTTTAAACTCACTGCGGATTAAGTTAAGGTTGAAAGTGTAATGGAGAATTTTCGATAGGATTGGCGATAAATCACTTGTGTACGTATTAAATGTTTGGTATTTTAATTGCTTTGTAATTTATTTTATTATACTTTCAGTGATGTTTCAGGAATTAAAAAAATAAACGAGGCCAGTTTACGATGAAGCAATATAAATAAGTTATGTTTATTAAATAAATAGAACCATTAAATAAGTTCATGTAGTGTGTGTGTAGTCCTCAAAGAGTTCTATGCTCCGTGCTGCTAGTGAGTTAAAATGAACAAACCAAATTTTCCAGATTTAGGAATGGTACTCACGATCTCATGCTTGACACTTTGCTCACTGGTTTTTAATAGAGTGGAAGAGACGCAAAAACGATTACCTACGTATTCAGTATTATATTATTTTGAACTCACGCACGTAGGAATTTTACAACGTTAATTTTTTAAATCAGCTGTTCAAATTATTCAAACTTTGACCATGCAGCAACTGTTGAAAACAGCTATTTTTTTTCCAGTAAAATAACTCTATGTATCTGTCACCATAAAATTGTCAAACCGGTTAGATTGTAATCTATCTAGCGAGATTATAAACTCTCGAAAGATTGTCAAAAGAACATACTGCTAACAATTTAACGCATTATTTTTCGGTAGATTACAATATATCGAAGTGAAATTGTAATATTGTGAATTGCATGCATATACCGAAAAATAATGCATCATATTGTAAGCAGTATGTTCAGTTGACAATATTTCGACAGTTTACAATCTCGCTAGTTATATTACAATCTAGCGGTTTTTACTATGTGACGCTGACTACTAAATAAGTGGTTAATCGTTTGTGCGTCGAAGTGTCTTCTATTCTGCATATTATTTCGGTTCGTGCCGATACCATTTACAGATCATAAAATTTAAAGATCTTAAAAGCGTAATTCACATAAAAATATCAGCTCTTACAAAAAAAAAATCTATACTCAGACATCCAACCGGCGACATCTCGCTCCATCACCGTACTGTGAATACTAAGTTACGATGTATGACGTAACCACGCGTTAGGTTAACCACGGTTACGTTTAACTGTGGGAGAATGTCGGTCAGTCACCTTTATATGTCTCGGTAGTGTAGAGTTAGACTGCAAATATAGTGGATTTGTAAAATTTTTCAGATGTTATATAGATTAAAAATACCAAACTGGTTTTACGGTCTCAAAACTTGCTGCAATATATTAATGATCTTGAGTAACTAAATCAGAGAACTATTCTAGGTTAATATATTTCGTTATTTTTTTTTTACATTAATTATGAGACATCTGGTAGGTAAGTCCTGCTCCAAAACTGTATCATTGTTTTATCATTTTGAAATTCATGGAAACCTTGATTAGTACATCTTCTATTCTGAAAATATTTGGATTTTCTGAGTAGCGTTACAACCAAAACCTGAAAGATTTTGATTGATATAGAGTATCTGTATTCAGTAATTACAAAATTATTTCAGTTAAGATGATGAGTTATGATAATGTTTCTGTCTATTCCTATTGCTTTATAATTTGAATTAAAATTTCAAAAGGCATTGAAGTAAAACGTTGTACCATGTTGTAGTTTCAACTGTATGGCATAGGTGGCGCTGTTATTATTTACCTTACCTACGCACCCTAAAAAATAATATCACCGGCGCATTTTTTTTCTCAGTTCGGTACCTATGCATCAAAGACACGAGTTTGTTACTGATAGGCTTTACTGTTCAACCCATACCGCCCAATACGTTATCGACACGTAGCCTTGACTTTGTGTTCGAAATCGAGTCATTACTAATGATTAAAAACTTAAAACAGTGAATTAACTATGACTTATTTACTCAACGTAAGTAGTTCACCCTACATTTGCTAAAGCAAAGTAAATAAACTATACATTTTACTTCACACGCAAGTATATATTTAAAAATAGTTTGCCCCAGTTTCTTATCGTACTGATAAGGAATAAACTATTAATTTCACTATGAGAACTGCTTTTGTTTTTAACCGGCTATTTGCATGGTTATATGTATTTGAATGAGATTATAATCACGCTATTCTATGATTTTGATGAAAGTATCTTGAACGAAAATGGTAGGTAATCGTGGGCCTGAGAACTGAGAGTTGGTTTCCCAGGATCCCCTTTTTGCCTTTGAAGTGTTTTAAGAAATTGTGAAAGTTTGATTATGCTTGTGATAAAAGATATCAGATTTAAAACAGTATAATTTTGTCATGTTGAGGAGATGAGTGAAAGCTTAGGCGACTAACAAAATACCAGAAAGCCTTGGAAGGACTTACACTGAGTTTGTTGGAAATGTTTTTCAAAAAAGTCAAGTGCGTTATACTTGTGACGGGTGTTTGTCACTCGATGTATGAACGCGGACGAAGCAAAAGCAGTATAACATAACATCACGCCTATAATCCCTGAAGGCAGAAGTGTACCTGATAGTACACTTACATTTCACCAGATAGGTTTAACGCCCACGTAATAGGGGAAAGTTTACTGCCATCAACCGGGAGCCAAATCTAGACTCCGTGGACTCTACTGAGAAATTCCTGATAGAAAAACACAATAAGATTTTGCCCAACCTGGGAATAAAGACATCACGCTCAGCAGTTGCGCTTGCGACCACTAGACCAACGAGACAGTCAAAAGCAGTATGTTAGAATCATATTAGTTTCTGTCTACATTTAATAGTGGGTTCGAGAGCATGGGTTGTTTGCCAGGATTACTTAGCCAAGTTTTGATTTTGAAAATGAAATGAAAACTTTCCTTAGTTCGCCAGAATAGAGCAACAATAATCCATTCATATCGTGGGTTTGAATGCACTTGCATGTAGATTGATAAATGTAGGAAGTTAGACCAAGAGCCAGTCATCAAACCTTGAGCCCAATAGGTCAGGATATCATGACACACATTCCTCCCCGTCTATTTATTCAGTCCCCAACGGTTCCCACAGCGGTACTTACATAACCACGTCATGACTTACATCTGCTTTCATTAGAGAAGAGCAAAGAAATGGAATATGTGAAAGATGATATGGGATAATATTATGGCTAGCTTTAAATAAATCCGGATAATTTAAGAAGAATGATGATAATATGATGATATTGCCGACGGTTAATGTGAATTAATTTGGGCCCACGTGGTGGATTATAGCCCTGTAGCCCATTCCCTCTCGTAGAGAGGAGGCCTGTGTCCCTGCATGCGGCAGTGGGAACATTAATTGCTGATGATAATGATGATGTTGATTTATGTGTACCCGAACAATCTTTAGAACTCGCATCGCAAACCGATAAAATCCAGAAGTTGAAAATTTATGAATAGCTCTCCTAGATCAATTTTTCAACATTGATGCTGCAATTTAAATATGCCCCACGGGATATCACGACACACATAGTCCCCCAAGGTTCTCACATGGGTACCAACATAACAACGTAATGACTTATCATCACATATCTGCTTTCACTGACCCGACCTGCACATCGTGAGTTCAAACTCAGACCTTTAAATATACTTTCTACACTAAGTGATTTACTTGATCGCTTGAATCTCTTTGGCATTACTTTAATTATTGTTTCTCATCGGGTTAAACATTTATGGGTTAATTAACTTCATGATGAGTAACTATTTTCGGAGTTTCTCGAGTTCCATCTAACGGCATACGGTGGAATCTGAATTCAATTGAAATTTCCATATAAAACAAAATGAGATGAATTTTTCAGGCTGAATGGTAAAGCTTCTGTAGTATAAAGTGTGGGAAAAGTCTTTGAAAAGTTGCGCCTTCAAAACGCATAAAGTGACACTAAATATGGGTTTTCAATACCCTTGGATGTTTAAATATGGATAGACCATGACCTGGTGGTCTACAAAGACATCTTAAAGCATATATTATTTTCTCACAACGGTGAAGGAAAACATCGTGAGGAAACCGGCATGTCCTAGAACTAAACATTCGAAGATATGTGACATCTATCAACCCGCACTGGGCCGCGTGGTAGATTATAGCTCATACGCAAAATACGCGCTTTGACGTGGAGTTGCGGACGCCAGCCCGTTGTACAATACAATACAATATGTATCTGTGTATTTTTACACACTGGAATGACATAAATCATTTGACATTTAGTTAGGCCCTCGGGAAAAAGTTTCAAGGAATCATTTCCAACCTCCACAAGAGCAAAGCAGCGAGAAAAAGCTAGTAAGTATACGATCATTTAAATCACCAACATACACTTTACATCTCAATAAGGCCACTTCAATTACTACAATAATTAATTACTTTCAATGAGCACTAGAATGCAAGTTATTGCCCTAAGAATGCCCTAATCGCGTAGAAAGTTAACAGCTTGATTGCCGAGGTATTCCGGTATGAGAGAGTACAAGGATGTATGAAGAAATGGAGTGATAATTTGTGCGGGAAAATGATGCGACCGACAGACATTTATAATATGAAAGGTATAATGATGTTGTCACGACTGTCTGTCATCGATGTCAAAGTAATGTATTGTATGTCAAACTGAGTGATTGATGGGTCATTGAATAATTTACTGCTACATAGTAATAGGTGCACTATGCAATTATTATTCTCTTGGGTGAGGATTGAAAATTACAAGGATAGCTAGTATTCCTCAACTGCTGAAACTAGTTGTGCTTTTACTCCAGTTTTCAGTAAAATTAACGGATGACGGCTTTGGACTCGCATTTTGTATTTTGAGATATTGAAATATTCAATTGATACATTAACTTCCAAAAAAAAAATAACTTAAGCTTCTGACGTCGGTGACCTTTTTTGATTGATTTATTTTTTTTGTCACCGACTTCAGAAGCTTAAGTAATTTTTTTTTTTTGGAAGTCGGTTTTATTTTTTGCAAAAAAGTTTTTATTTTTCACTTTTTAGTGGTTCACATGTGCTTGGTATACATGGAAAGTGCATACCGTTACAATTACAACAAGCCTAAAACCGACTAGGATACATTGTCTCAATATGGAGTTCCGGTGCCTGACTCTTGGCTTCATCATCAGATCTGATGGTAGAATGGTTCTTATCAAACGCAAATGCTTCACTTGTTGTATAAAATACCAAAATTGCTGTACGTTATCCTATAAAATTTGAAGAGTTCCCTCGATTTCGCCAAGATTCCATCATCAGATCCGGATTTGGTGACTATGGGACCATTTGGAACGTATACCCTTTCCAACAAAAAAGTTTTTTTTAATCGGTTGGCAAGCGACGGAGTTATGCGCGAACAAACATAAAAAAAAAAAATAGAAACATCCGAATTGAGAACCTCCTCCTTTTTTAGAAGTCGGTTAAAAACAGGTTCTATCACATGCTTCTGTGAAAAACTGAACTGATTTTTTGTTACTTGGAAATCAATTAATAGTTGAGTCATTGAGTTGGCCGATATTTTGGTAAACTAAACTCACTAACTCTTTTCTGCTTTGTTTTGGGGGAATCGTGTTTTGACAGCTCATAAAATGGATGTCAACTGATTGGTGTTTAATAATTACCCAATTACTGGAACAATTCTAAGTAAAAAACAAGAAAGTATAGGTAGGTAGTAGGTATTTCAAGTCGAAACAAGAATGTTCATCTTATCGAAATATTACTCTCAATCTACTCCGTGGTCATGACCCAGACTGAAAATGTTCTAGGTTAGAATAGCTAGCTGTTCTGGAATATCTAGAATTTGATGACTTCTTGATATGTTAATAATTGTTAGAATTAGAAGGCAAACCGTGTGAGGATAGTTAAGGAAGAAAAAGAGCAAATAAAAGCTTGATGCTTGGTTTTGCATTAACCTCAAGTGACATTGGACAAGGTCAAGCAGCTGATGAGAGGATTCTAAGGTGGGATGATAACTGTTAAAAAAAAATCATTCATGACAAAGTGTACACTAGTTACACCTGAAATATTTCAAACTAGCTTCTGCCAGCAGCTTCGCCCGCGTGAATCTTACTACCGAGATAAAAAATATCCTATGTATTAATCCAGGTTATAATCTATTTGTGTGCCAAATTTCTTCCAAACGCGTTCAGTAGTTTTTGCGTGAAAGAGTAACAAACATCCATAAATCCATCGATCCATACTCACAAACTTTCGAGTTTAGAATATTATAGTAGGAAGTAGGATTAGTACGATAAATAACTTCAAAACTTGCGTAATTTATATATGGTCAAATGTAATTTTTTTTTCTTCACGGGCGTTATTTAAACAAGATACTATTGAAATAATACGTATTGTCTCTTCTTTTAGGGTCAACAGCCTCTGGTTTTGTTATGATAAAATTGAAATCACAAATCAACGTGTCAATCATTAAAAAACAGTGTTTTAAATAAATTGCAATTATCTAACGTTACAACAAGTTAAAGACGTGCTAAATCAAAAAATGTTTTAACAATATTTTGTAGTAATCGATTAGACATACGCAACGAAACGATAGTAAACTTATAATAACACAACCGCGTGAAAGTTGTAATTATTATTGTAGTATTGTTTTCTGCGCAGGTGCAGTAGTGAAGAACTACTTTTACGTAAATCAAAAACAGTTTTTTTGACGTCAAAAAACTATCGCAATTGCGGTCATTTGCACCTACATTTATTAAAGTTCTTAATTTTGAAATCCAAAAACAAGCCTGTTCAGGTCGTCTGTTGAATTGTCATCTATCGCGATCTTTGGCAGCAACTTCAGACTTCCTTCATCCATCTGCATAATAAATGCTTATTTAATAAAGCACTATGATATTACAACGTTTTGAGATTCCCATGTAACAGAGGGCGAGCCTATTTCCATCAATCAGGCACACAATCACCTCAATCTGAGGCTGTTGCTGCACTTTGCCCAACCCGGAATTGATCCCAGGACCTCATGATCCGCAGACACGTTTGTTTGTGACCATTTGACCAACGATGAACGTAATAAATAAATTAACAGTACAGACAAAGCCTTGGCACATAAGTTTGTAGACAAATCAAGAAAGTTAGTTTATAACTTTTCTTTACTAGGTACCATTTTCCGAAGTGAAGGGTAGACTATCAACGTAGCGACTATTTGAAAACATAATTGCTATGATTATGTTCAAAACTTTCCATGTCATGCACCGATCAAGCCTGGCATTGATTTTATTGAACATTATTATATTCAGTACAAGTGGTTAAAACCTCGCATCTCTTACATGAGGCTATGTTGTGTTCAAATCTAGGCTTTGAGACTTTTTAAATTCATAATAATCTACTGTCTCGGTTTATCTTTGAAATCACTGACGTCGTGAAGGAAAATATTGTAAGGAAACTTGGACATATAACTCATAACTCTGAAACTGAAGTCAGAACCTATTGGCAGCATAAAAACTAAGACTCCAGTGATGTCATACAGTAAGATAGTAACTGACTGGTGTTATTAAAAATAATGGAAGCAGAAAAAAATCTCTCTCTCGAATGAAGAATAATATTATTCTAGTAAAATGAATGCAGATTAAACACAAGAGGCAAACACAATCTATAACGGTTCTAATTAACGAGTTCAAACAATTAAGAGCATGAAATTATGCTACCATAACTGTCATAACAAGGATCCAAAATAGAAACATTGGCAGTGGGTCACGCATTCACATACGGTAAGCACTGCAGGCAATTAAAAGTTATGAACCGAGTTATTTAAATTTTATGAACATTCTAGAAGTTGCTTATTATGTATACCCGAGTGCGGTGGAACCCAAAATAAAGTAATTTTTTTGGATAATATTTTCACATTACCTTCAACAGAACAAGGAACATTATAAAATAAATATTTTTTCTTTCTTTCTTTTCTTTCTATAAAGGAATAAGGATAAAATATTAGTAGAATACATGAAGTCCAATGATATATCAGTCAACAAACTACCTGATAAGATCAAAGGTAAAAATAAACCTCTTGCAAAACTAATTATTGTTTGAACCGATAATCCAAAACATATATGTTCAGTGTATAAAAGTGATGATATACGAACCGAAATAATGAGTAAAGACAAAAAAGAAGATTATAAATGAATTATCTGAGAGGATAGCATCAAAAGAAAAACAAAGGATTGGGTAGATAACATCAAAATGTGAAAAGCTTATACAAGATGATAAGTAGCCATGACACGCGACAGGACAAGAAATTATCGTTTCGCCACTAGCAATAATGGTAATGATGGATCGATAAGAATCTCCAATAATACATACTTAAGGTAAGAGTAAAAGCATCATCAACTTGAAAATTAAACGAAATTGTAGATTATCCTCTTTAGAGCAGGTATTTTCGATAAAAATCTTTCGTTCTATGAGGACATCCATAGAACAAAAGATTGTTATCTAAAATGCTTGAAACAACGGCTAAAGATCAACAAACCATAAAAGTGACAACTGAGTGAGTCTACGATGATGATGATGATGCTAATGACTCAGGATGGCATTAGACGTGACATTTGTACTGTAATTACTTTCTACGAGTGATGATCTTTGATGTGGCACGTTTTGGACGTGGAAGTGAGGAAATCTTTGGCTGGGATTGGGTCATCAATTTGAGTTCTCACGGGCTGGTGAAAACTTGTTGCCATGGCTGCGGTTGTTGTTTACAAATATGTTGCAAAAGTAGCCGCGTGGCCAGATTTTCACTAACGAAAATAAATAAATTGTTCATGTCGATCTAAGTCCATGCAACGTTTATTAAAAAGCATCAAACTTCTTAAAAACAAATCCGATTGTCATAAACAATGTAAATGCGTTTAGTGTTTTCTCTGGTTCCTTATTATTTAATAAGGAACCAGAGAAAACACTAAACGCCCAAAAACGGTTAGACAACGCAAGCACTCACTCAAGCGGCAACAAGTACGTTAAGGTTATAAGTAGTATTAGTAGATCAACAGGTAAAGCTCAACTACAAACAGAGAATCATGTCAAACACTACTTCCGTGAGCAATCATCGAGATTTCCTCTGATGATCGCGGTGACATCGATCGTCCTCAATGACGCTGGCATTGAGTCGCGGCACAGTTTACATCATATAAGAAACGACAATAATGTGAACTTAATCGATGCGATGCTTTCTTGTGGAGCAGATGCTTGTGTTAATAGTGAGTTATATGGTTTGGATTGGATTGTATGAGAAAATGATGAAGATTGCAAAGGTCAGAAAGTAAATTGGAATAAATGGTTTTGTAGAAGTTCGAAAGCATCTTAATGAAACGTACCAGTATGTAGATGATGCTTGGAGATCTGATGAGGGTGACAATCCATTCATAATAGAAGTGAATAATAAGGACATCATTGATCTCATAATAGGAGGGATTGCAGAGGTCCTCGATAAAAAATCAAAAACGTTTATAAACGACCCGACACAAAAACGAATGGATTATCTGTTGATTGTTTTTTTTTAAGAATATAAAATAATACAAATCTAAGATAAAAGAAATTAACAATTTATTTCAGGTTTTAACTTTTACACTCGAATGTACTTGATGAAGTTTATTCATTTATTCGTTCGGACGTAAACATTTTGTTGTCTACGTCTGAACGGACCGTGGTCCATTCATTTTGGTCCATTCAAACTAAATACTCTTAAAATCGATGTAGAAGTACGAAACGATTTGAAAAGGTTTGCCATTGCAATATCACTAATATTAAAATAGATTATTAAACAAAAAAATCTGATTTGTAATAATATGCATGCTCAGAAATAATGTAGTGAATGATTTGCAGAAAAAAGTGGCACAGAATCGTGACCGATGTGGATGGAAGCTTTTGCTCAGCAGTAAGAAGGTACAGATATTGATATAATGAATTAGGGATAAATAATAATGATTTCTCAAGTTTTGCAACGGGATAAGCCACTAATACACAGTAGATAGGACACAACTACACAAGACGTTCAATATCCAATGTCACTTAATTGCGTACAAAATATGTGAAGTAAATAAACACTGGATCGTGACTCCGATGTACCAGAAATATTTCAAAATGGAGTTCCTTTCTAACTATCGAGGAATTTTCTTAGTACCGATAGAAGCAGAAGCTATGAATTCATGCATTTGAAAGTAATTTATTTGAGCTGAAAGCAATGAAGTGTGTAAAGACTTGTTTATTAATGCGCTTGCTTGTTTTTTTAAGGTAGATAGTTAAAATGAGCTGTATTTTTTAAACGGTGTACAATAGCCTATAAATATCATAAGCGATGTACAAACTTGCGTGTGGGTTACAATGTATGTTCTTGTCAGGACATAACAATAAATTGGCATGCAAAATTGCAAGAGCATGCACATTACTTTTTCTACCTAAAACCATTACGTGGTTGCTATTTTACAAATGGAATCGGAATCACACTAGTCATACCTTCATCAAAATCCGAATTTTCTTAAATATTACTCATATTTTAGAAAAAGTCTAGTCATAGTCTCTTAATGTAGCAGTAAAAGGATTACATAATGCATCTTGCTTAGAGATGCCCACATAGATCATCAGACGTTTCTTTTTCCTTACGAATCGATCTTTTGGTTTTTCCAGCTTATTTTCTATACATCATGGTCAGAGCATGATGATGATCCCAGGAGGGTCAGGCAATGGTGTATCTAATGGTACACGCAGAATTCGCCAGTTACGTTGAAGTCTCATGTGAAAGGGGGTGATCATATTGCTATCAACGGGGCACAATAGATCTAGACTCCGTAGCTGCTACTGAGAAATTCCTGATGGAAAAACCCAATAACACTTTGTCCGATTCGAGAATTGAAATTAGGACGTCTTGCTTAGCAGTCATGTTTGCGACCACTAGAAAAACGAGGCATTTTATTTTTGTGTCTGTTTTTTTTTTCACAGAGTCATTTGTTTTTGGTTCCTTTTATTGCTGTTTTCATACAACATAACATACAAATTCTTGGAGTTGAATATCTGATATTGCCAAAATCCCGTACCTTTTTTGCCAACATTACGGGACCGCTAACTTACCGACCACAAATAACTAGTAAGCTATAAGTGTAAGTAAGCGCCTGTGGCTACAATGAAGTATCATTCTCTATTCGTGTCACAAGGTCTCTGCCGCGGGATCTGACTTTAGTTTCATATAATAATATTGGATATTATTCCTTAGAAAATGTATCTGGTACATTTAACAGACGAATTGGAGAAAGTATGTTAATCAATGAATAAGTTGAACGAATAAGGAAGAGTAACAAATGAAGGCATAACCTAAAGATTAATGAAGAGGAACTAAAACCAACCGAGAATTACATAAATATGTAGTTACAAAAGCAATATAGCAAAGTTATCAAGGGAAGCAAAATAGTGCATATTCCGAACTATATTTTGAAGCTATTTTCTTTTATAAAGTTCTTCAACGTTCCTATAAAGACACAAAATAAATGAAAACTTTGAAACCGTTACAGACCAAAAAAGTTCTTAATGTTCATAAATAATTAAACAGCTAGATCCAAGCTCTCGAACCACCAAAACAAGCGATCTAAAAATTAAATAGGTAGCAGTTATAATTAGCTAAGAATTTCAAAGTCAAGATTACCTACTTCAATATCAGACAAAGAATATTAAAAGTATAACTAGAACGAGGGAAAATGTTTCATTGAAGCGCCTCTTTAACTCATACAAAGGTATTTATCAATGGAAGCATGAACATGGAATTAAAATACTTTCTTTTAAACAGATGTAATCTTTTCACACTGGAATGTTTTGAACTCGGTACAGTTACATGGAGACATCTTGATATGCTGAATAATCGTACTTAAGATTTTAGGAAATAATCGTCGTTAACATCTTGCTTAAAAGTAAAATTGGTTATTATGATAAAAGTCGTATATTTCGCATGTCCTCTCACAGACCAGAAGTTTATGTCCGAGCGATGGGAATTAATAGACTGATCACACTAACTTGTCCTCTTATGCTACCCTAATACATAAATTCCATAGAAATCTGCAACGTTTAAGTTTTCATTCGTTCTGTCTTAAACATCATGATCAACTGTACTGACTGCAATTTTATGATGGCAGTGATGAATGGTATAAATATTTTAATCATCATCATCATTCTCTTGCCCTTATCCCTTCATCATCATCATCAGCCTATTAATGTTCCCACTACTGGGACACAGGCCTCCTCCCTTATCTCCTATCCTTACTTATTTTGGCGTCGGCGTAGGATGTCTCCCTTTCCCATACTTCTCTATTACTTAGTATCTTATCAGACACCGGGAGGTGTCATGCCATATCGTCTTTCACACAGTCGATCCATCGTTTCATCTTCTTCTTCGTGATTTCCAAGACTTGTTGGGCAAAATATGAGTCATTGCCATTACAAAAACAAGAAAGCATTCTTTTCACGACCCTCTTTTCAAGGGCTTAGACTAAATCCTCATGCGCCAAAGAATGTAGGCCAGAGCACAATTACCGACAGCCTATTCTCACATTAAGATCATACGTCTCTTCATTCCCACGACACTAACCGACAATAGGGTGGGAAAAAGAAACGATTACTACTAATTACCCGTTTTCTCTACTTGTATTGATGATGGTAAAAAGGTTGGTGATAGGCAAATAGGAAGTGGAGTGAATAAGTGTGCATTGAGAATATTGAAAGTTGGGATGTTTTCTCGCATATTTTCAAAGGTGAATGCGTGGTGTACCGTAGTAAATTATCTATAGAGCTTGTTAATGAAGCTGTTCGTACGGCAGCACGTTTATCACAGATCTGAGTGTATAAATATGGGAAATCGTGACTCTTCGTAGTGGTGGGTAATAATTTTCCTTTTTAAAATGAAATGAAATTAATTTATTTGCCAGAATATAGGTGCTTACAACAACATTGTAAAATAATTTTTTCTCTCTTTTTCTTTTTTCTAGTTCGTAGAAAAATCAGATCCACACAACAAGTATTGATAATAAACATTAAATGATTTAATAAAATAGTCACAGAATAAAATAGAATAGTAATTGTGACTGACCAGACAATCAATTTGGATTGTGGTTAGCATTAAGAAGTAAAGCCGGCCATTTTCACAATACTTAGAACATTTTCATTGCCCGTCACAACCGAGCATCTTATTCATAGAAACAGTTATTTTAAAACTGTCCCTATATTCTATGAAACAGAGCGTAGCAATTAATGCCCTTCACGTATGGATACGTTCTTAATTAAAATAACTTTCAAAATTTGAATAAAACCATCAATAGATTAATTTTAACCTCCCATGCAAGAAAGCGTAACGGAACGTAGAATGAACGTATTAAAAAAATCACTACCATTGAAGCCATTTATGCTATTTCTCATGTTGATAAAAGACATGAATATTTTAGAATACGTGCCTACTGCAAAATAATGGACTTTACTGATTTAATTGTCCATATACGCTTAATTATTAACAAACTTTCTCTACATGTGATGCATACGTAATACTTGATAATTAGTTGTCATTACGAGAAAACAATGTTTCTTTACATGGTGCATGTGTATCTAGGATCGACAATTATGCGATATATCTGTCAGTATAAATGAGTAACGAATTTTATCGTTAATTAGTATGTGAGTTCAAGATTGTAGCGCTAATGTAATAGTAAAGAACCTAATTGTAAATGCAATGCTATGATTATGATAGATGAAGATAAAACTTTAAAACACCTTTAGAATATTAATTTTCAGCTGTTAAATTGTTTTTTCAAATCAATTTATGTTTAAATTATAATCTATTTTGAACACATTTTTTAAGTTGTTTCAACAACAAGATTCATCAAAATCCGACTTCAACCTCAGGTTATATTTCTTCCGTATCGATCTTACGTCTTGACAAAAAACTAAGATCACAGATGGCCTGGTTAAACATGGCGTAAAAAATTCAAATAATTGTCGTATTTCATACAATTGATAATGGTACCTTTGACACTATGAGCGCCTTCCCCGCCAGCACGAACAGGCCTGCTATCGCCATCGGGATCATCGCCATCATCTTCATTGCTCCTCCCATCATCATCATCCCCATCATCTTCTTCATCTTCCCTCGCCCTGAAATTAGTTTGGTTGGCTATGAGTACTTTAACTTCTTGGGTTGGATCAAGATTGCTGTTTTCTACCCAGGTTATTTCGTTGATAGCCATTGGGTTCAAGTCCAACGCAAGGTTAGCAACTGTTAAGTCAAAGTCAAGTTTAAGCTGCGTTTTAGTTATGCAGCTTTCAGACCAATATTTATCTGATTGATTGGTAAAAGGTTGATCATGGAATTTGACGATCAAATAGAGTAAGTACATTTGGAGTATCAGCGTCACTACTGTTTGGGCTTACTGACCAAAAGATTCGGAGACTTATGACAAACCCTCAATATTTTAAAGAGGTCTTAGCCCATTTTCTGCTAAACTTGACTTAAATACCACCAGGTAATAAAATCAAGTTTACTTCTATATTAGAAGAGTCAGTAATCAAACATGAAACAATTTAATTGATTCACAAATGTAGCCACACAATCATATTTCATACTCAAATCGATTGACGGTCCGTGAAACATGATTTGGACTTCGGAAAAGGCGCTTCCCCTGTAAAGTATGGCATGAACATAACTATAGGTAATAATTTAAGTAAATCACGCAAACAAAGCGACACAGAAAGCGGTGCATTTCTAACATTTCGTGTAAGTACTAATTAGTGGATTGGATTTCCTGATAATTATATTATAGCTCGCACTTTCTTGTTATATTAAAGTTGGTCTTCCGTCTTTGTATAATATTGATTGATTGTAAATTGGTTATTATGTTTTAGGAAGAATGTAATTAAGTGTTAGGGGTGCTACATACAACATGTTCAGCTTGGCCCAATTTAGCACCATTGAAAGGACATACATACATTTGCATGTTTTGCTAACATACTTCGCCGAATCGGGTCGAATTATGACGATCTAAAAATACACAGAGTATGTACTTAGAATTAAAATATTGTAGAAACTACAACCATTTTTTTAACGATGATCCACGAAAATTAAATACACCTTAAAAATAGCTAGTTCACCTAAAATCTTTTACTTTCAGTTAAATAATTGAGCAATGTCATGTCAAAAGACACTGAAGAAAACAAAATGATAGACAATCTAAACTAAAGTCTCTCGCTCTCATTTTCATTTAATTTACATCCAACAACTAAAGGTCAGACAATTGTACGATAAAGAAAAGTAAATGAAGATCACGCGGAAAAAGAAAGTAAATGAGCAAATAAAAATATAATGAAAATCGTGGTCATCATTGTAATAGTGTAGACTAAAGAGGTTATTAAACAATTGTTATATTGCTGGCAGTTACTTGAGAGAATGCAGTAAAACAAATTATACGAGTAGTACTCGTATTTCCTCCGATTTTAGAAAATGCTATCAATAACAGCTAATAGTCAATTTTGGTGTTAAATGACGGGACTGATTTAAGTATGGAGCTAAATTTTTAATTTCTATTCATAAATTGACTGTAAATTATTTCTGAATAAAAAGCCTGTATGCTGAGTGACGTTTCAAAGAAATGGACTAGCTGGCAATGTTGGCTTTATTTACGTCGTTTTAAGGTCATCACAGATGAGTCGTGAATTATTCCGTGTTTATCGATATGTAGACTAACTCACGGAGATCCATATAGACCCAAGCACAATATCAAAGCTCATAACTGTTTTTAGAAATCGTGAACACCGGTTGTCAGCTAACCATATTATAGTTGCAACAATCACCACACATTTGCTATAAGAGCCACTGTAATGTACGTCGTATAGCGAACGATGGTGATTTAAAATAATGTGATAAAATAATATCGGTGAAAGAGGTGGATTTTGTTTTACAAATTATGAAAGCTCTGGTTTGCTAGGTTTGAAGTATTTTTCTGTTTAAAACGCCTGAAAAAAACATACATACAAACAAAATCACGCTTGTAAGTGTAAGGCTGATTATTTATTGGCACATATACATTTCGGGATAAGTCCCAAAGGAAACGATCCTATTGCCACCAATATGTAACCAATTGAGACTCCATGCAGCTTCTGAAAATTCTTCAGAAAATTGAATACCACTTTACCCAAACTCGAAATCATACTCAGAACCACATGTCTAGCAGCTTCGCTTGCAACCAATAGACCAACAAGACAGACTAAGCTTATTAAAAAAAACTAGCACGCGGACGATGTGATTTCGCGGACGAATCAACATCGTCCGCGAAAATTGTAACAGGTCGACTATGATGCAAGATATCAATATAATTTCTGGCCTATGTCACTCGGCAAAGATATCTGATGGTGAAAGGTTTTTTTAAATCGGTTGAGAAGTTCTTGAGTTAAATCATAACAAACCAACGAACAAAAAACTAAATCTTTCCTCTTTATAATATTAGTGTAGATAGTGTAGATGAAAAGTAACATCAGATTAAAATAACATCAGACGTAAACTTTCCTTGAACATGATAGATGAGAATTAGCCATTACTAGATATTTTTTTGATCTAAGCTCACAACGTACAATTTGACTATACAATCATCAATGAGAATGACTAGACAATTGTGGTAAATGAGATGATCCGTCACAATACTGTCCAGCGTTGATTGGTGAAACGGAATAATTCAAAGTGTTTCCTGTTATATAGTATATGACCCTTTCTAATGTTTATACAAAAAATGATTTTTTGTGCTACACCTTTATCGTTAGAGATTATAGTTTTAGAGATAAGATTATACTTTCTTTGGCTAATCAGCGCTTAGAGCAATTTTGTCTGCTACTGTGTTCAAACCAGACTTTTAATTTTAAATGATTGATAGTACTATAGCTTCAAATCTTAATAATAAAATTATTAATGCGAAGACTGTCTATATTATGTCTAATTAACTCCCTAAACTAATTTATCATTTATCAATGTCAATCCCTGAATCACGTCCCGTACTGGAACAATTTCTGACCTTTGCGTTAACCGCTTGCAAAATAAGTGGTTTGATATTATGTCAGCAATCAATCACAGCTCGTCTTGCGTTTTCACATCTACATAAAAAACTTTATTTTTATTTTCAGGCAACTTTAGAAACTTTTTCTGCCAATTAGATATACATTAAACGACTATTACGACCAATACCTTGTCTTAATAAACTGAAATAATTTTTTTCGCATTTTGTAATCTAACATCATTACAAATAATGTTTTATCTACCTTCAGATAATATTCTGAAGATAAGTATGGAGATTTTCTCAAGCTCGTTATGTACGTGAAACACGTTTAAGGGTCAGAGGAAAAGGTATAAAAGGCTAACTAAGTAGAAATGTTATATATTATCTCTAGTTTTGCTTTTACATATTATAGTATTCAAATCTTTGGATGCTTGTATTCATACATAGTATTCGTTTTCATGTTTGACCCTATTATGTACTTATTCTAAGGATCCTATTAAGTAAGGAATGCTTATGATCCTGATGACCTGGTAGTTGAAACTCATGTTAATGGTCGAGAGTTTTTTGAATTGCTTTGATTTGCAAAGATTGTGGAATTAAGACCACTTGTCTAAATCATACTAATATTGTAAATGCGAAAGTTTGTGGATGTGTGTGGATGTTTGCTAATCTTTCACGCAAAAACTACTGAACGAATTTGGATAAAGTTTCAAATAATTTATAACCTGGATACCCATAGGATACTTTTATCCCGGTAATAAGATCCCATGGTACAATTATCGAAATTCAGAAGCAAAGGCAGAAGCTCGTTACCTATATTCCTGACTATTGAACGGGTCTGTAGATCGAAAGTAAAGGTCAATGAGTAGCAAGGAAATCTTTGCCTAAGCTAATGATGTGATACTAAAATGAATGCAATTACTATGAATGACTAGTTTTCTACTGAAGTCAATCCGCGCGCGAAAGGCCAATGTATTTATATCTAAAAGTGAGCTTTAGATGTGAAAACATTTAAGTAGGTATCCAGGCAACGATATACAGGCAAATCAAAGCCTAGATTAATGATCTAAGAGAAGGGTTTTCTAAAGTTCTGACCTAGAGGTTCGTCTGATTTGATATAGACCAGAATCCTAATCAGATGAAACGGGATATTGTGGAATGTATTCGAGTAGAATTGCCATCAACAGCTTCTTAAGTGGTAGTATAAAATGAACATATCATATCAAACGTCTTCAGTAATGATGAGACGGAAATGTACAGCATTTCACTGTTGTTTCTAATGCAAAATATGCAACCAGTAATTGCAGATTATGATGAATATTTACTAATGTAAATGAAACTGTCTCGTTTGCCATTCACGCAATAGCTTGTGTCTATTCCTTTATAAATAATTGTAAATATTCTGTACGGGAAATTGAGCTTTCAAGATTTTAAGTTAGTATTATAGGAAAGTTATAATTGAAATTACATTTCAAATTGATATTGCAGGTAAGTAAGTTATAATTGCAGTATCTTCTGAAGACATGGCTAGGTCATCAAGGTCATTGTGAAGATCACAGCAAAAACTTTCTTCTAATGAGTGTTTTAGAATATGCGGTCAATGGTCAAATCCAAAGCATTATAATGCTATGATAATTTGAAATGTTTTTGCACATTTTGTTCAACTTTTTTGCTTCAGTAATAATAGGACGAGTAAAAACTGCCCAAGTGGTCCAAAGTCACGAGCTTTAAGAGAGTGAGAGCTTTACGCGTAATTCAGTTATGCTCAAAGTTCATTGGAGAATAATTTAGTACACTCAAAGCTCTGTTTATCCCTCTGCACAAAAAGTTATAAAAGAATCTAGGTCACGGGTTTCAAATAGGTTAAATATAGATAATGTGTAATTTTTCTTAACCCTTCAAAATTTAACTTAAAACTTTTGACAACACACAAACACCAAGTCTAAAACTGGCTCACTAAAAACGAATAAACAAACAACATAATTACCTTCCTCAATTCCTTTATTCAGATCTTCACCGGAAACCTTAGGTAAAGAGAGCTGCACTGTCCTAGAATTTGCGAACGCTGCGACACGATCCCACAACATTTCCGTCAAAGCTTCATCTTTGCCCAAATTCCTTGGTAACACTGCTTCAATATCATTCTCATTAATCGCTGGTAGACTACTTCCTGGTGTCTTCACAACATCAACACCATCAACTAAAGGTATGACCTCCATCCTGGCTGCTCGATCAAAAAACAGTATGGCTTTTTTCTTCAAACAAGGTACGAATCCATTGGAATTTTGGCAGTCTTCATATACTCTGCTAAAGAATCGTAATCCAAGTTCGTCTCTGGCTAAACTAGAGGTTAGGAAGAGAGATAGTAATAGCACTTTTTGGAACATTTTGTTTGATGTTAGTCGCGCGGTAGAAGGAATATGACTGTGGTTGGATGGGCTTTGGCGCGCAATTTATATGCTATGTTACGGGGGCATTTGAGAGGCAAGATTGTGCGGGTTAGGTTTTAGTTAAATAGGGCAAAGTTGTATGCAGGGATGATTTTTAAGGGTTAATGATAAATAAAGGGTAGAGTTATGAGCTTACTTGATGAGAGGTCATTTAATAATGAGTGATTGTAAGGCTGTTGTTTAAGAATATTGTTTTGTATAATTTGGATTGTTTTAAAACACTTTTGAATATCCCAATATTGCTTGAAAGTTTTTTTTTTGTTTTGTAATTTCCTGCTCAGGAATTAATTTCTAAGACATCTGACAATTTTTCCACCAATTATCGTCATTATTTTTATGCAAACCTGTTTATTTTTGACGTAATTTGAACTATGAACTCTAAATAAGGAATTTATGCTTCTCTGTCATAGTACTACAAGGTCCATTATATTTGTAAAAGCTACGTTAATATCTTCTAATGATCTGCTAGTGCTTAATCAGCAATTAGTTATAGAACTCGGTTGCAGAATGCAAGCTCGTATAAGATTGAAAGCGTCGTATCCTGTAATTTAAACACAGTTGTATTTTATTGGTTTCAAGGTTGGCGAAATGGTTTGTAGGGCAATTGCGAACTTTTCTATCTTCACGTTCATAGTTAAATTCTTAAAACAAACTGTGGCCACGTCTGCCGCATAGCCCAATGAGCTATGGGCCAAAATACCCACTACTTTGAGCTCTGATGCAGCAAGTAGACGTCGCGGCAGTCCTCGTAGAAGATAGCGGGATGAGTTGAACAAAACTCAAACACCAGTGGTCTATCTTATCCTTTGATGAACCTGAAAATCACGTGGAGAAGCCTTTATCTAGCAGCGGAATGACACGTCTTGTTTTTGATTTTCAGGGCTGGTAAAAAAGTTTTTTAATCAGAACTTTTCCAGTAGCATTTGGTTCGTTCGTTATCGTGTGGTTAATGCCTAACCTTGTGTCAGTATTTATGACGCCCAGGAGCCTCTGACTTTGGTGATGGTTGCTTCTTAGATGGAACTTATAAATAACAAGCCAAATGTAGGAATACAACGAGAATTAGTTAAATCTCTGACTATCCCTTCATTGAAAACAAAATTGGTGGTATTTGATCCATATCCAGGAACACAAAAATTAAGACAATAGTCCAGATTGTTAGGGTTCGCTAATTTGCATTTTTATTAAATTAACTTGAAACGCAAAAAGACTAGTTTTCAGACCAGTAACTATTTGATTTGAATATTTCATACTGGCAACACTTTATTTTGTCAGTTGGTCGTTGGATGCTTCTGATTGGCTAACCGATGAGAGGCCAGCAGTTTGTCGTCTGTGATTGGTTGACGAGATTAAATCGTTAACCAATCACAGAACCCGATTTTACCGCGTAAATTATTTAAAACCTGAGAGGCGAAAAAGGGTCGGTTAAACATTCTGAATCGAGGTGTTGGACGAGAAGGTCGTGTGAAGGAATAAAGTTGTGTTCCCTGTTACCTGTAGTTTCTTCAATATCTCACCTAAGCATCCTGAAAGTCTAAACCTAACTCATAGTCTCAGCTATTCTCATATATCAGAAGTGACACGCTACCCAAACTTAAAACGTAAGTACACGCCCATGGTTTTCATTATTTCAATTATATTCCTTTTTGTGTTTAATCTTCGCTTTATAGTTTTATATTTAATTCAAATTTGCATAACACTAGTGATGGTACTGGAATCAGTGGTAGTTTAACAAGCATAACGGTCGTATTACAAAAAAAAAGGGATGAGAGATAAAAAGTGTTTAAACCTACTTAATTGGCAGCTTTAAACATAGTTTAAGACTAAGAGAGTGGTTTTAGTGTTTTGTAATGCGACCTACTATTTTATAACGGTCCTTTTTTTTTATTTTTCTTTTGTAAATACCTAACGGACTTTTTTTTAATTTTTGTAAGTGTAACGATTGAGAATATTATCGTAAGGGGGTTACTACAAGGGGTACGAAAATTTGCTTATTTTTTGCGTAAGACGCACCGTTTCCGAGATATGTCACATTTTTAATTTCTTTTTATCCTTCAATTGAACCGAATAATGTGACGTTATTCACCATATTTTTAGTAATTTTTATTAACATACTTTCTTTTTCTGCGAGCGCCTAGATCATGGACGAGCTACCAGGACGCAGAGAACGCTCAAATTGAGACTCCAGTAGGCGTAGACTGCAGACACCTGATCGAGAGGATCGCTCACGAAGTCGAAGCGGCCTGCGTATGCGCAGCCCATATCCATCACGAGATGAGCGAGACTTTCTGCTGGGACAGCAGAGAGTAGGAGCAGGAATTACGCCGGGAGCGTGAACGACTTCGTGCCACAGAGGACCGTCGTCGATCATCGTCACGACGAGCCAGCGAGCATCACGAGCCCTCTGGACGTCGGGCAGTCGAGCATCGGGCAGAGCTACGTGCCAGCGAGCGACGCCAGGCCTCCGAGCGTCGGAAAGCTGAGCGTCGGCCAGAGCCACGTGCTGAGCAACGAAGCAACGCAGGAGAATATAAAAGGTCACGTAGTCCATCTTTTTCTAAGAATTATCTTGTTAGTGTTTTAAAACTGTTGAAAGAGGATCTGTCGTCACAGCCACATAACCAAAATGCAAAGTCGTCTCAAAAGGTAGACCACCAAAATATTTTGCCTAATTTTGACCCTTCCACTAAAAATCAATATAATAGGCTAGTTTCCACCATCGATAAATTACCAATCTAATTGGTCCGTCAGTTAGAGTATTGGATGGTGATGGACACGTATTTTTTGTTTTTGTAAATCAATGAATACTGACAAAGATAAAACGTATCAAAACTCAGGAGTGGGGGCTCATGACGTCACAACGCACTAAAAACTATAGCACGGCGTGACGTATTGCGAATTTTAAAAGCGTCGTATATTCGTCAATTTTGGTTTATATTACAGAGGAAAAAATACGTATGTGCGTCGGTATATGGTTGGAACGACAGAACCACTACTCATTTTGCCATGCAGAAACTCCAAGGCCTGGCTAAAATTTGGTACGAAAACCTGAATTCCATTCTTTGTAGCTGGAAAGAATGGCAATATAAATTGTTAAATGCATTTCCCTGTGAACAAAATTACGGCCAGACCTTGGAGGATATGCTGAAAAGGAAGAGCAAGTTATCATTACGAAAAGCTTGCTCTCAATCAATGCGATATTATAGTAGGCGTGCCGTGGACTGCATTATTCACGGCTTGAGTGACAACTTTTTAGAGAAGCCTTTACTAATTGGTCAGAATTACACTGAACTTTCCCATATAGTTGCTTATAAAAATGTTTCTGAAATTGAAATTCTTCGATAACGGCAATAAATTACCTTTTTCTGATGTTGACATTGAAAGTGAAAACTCTTTTAAGGTTCGCACTTGAGCTGTATAATTTTGGGGCCCTATTTCGATCAGTGGCAGTATTTTACTGAAAAATAGTGTGGCAAGAAAACCCAATCAGCAATTTTAAGTTGCGGAGGATTTTATAATTCGACAAATGGCTGCGTGAACATAGTTGTTATTCCCCATGCTGGTTTCTGACTGATTCCAAAGGATAATGTCTTTAGCCGAGCTGAGAAGATCTATTTTGTCAAGAGGGTTGTCGTTGAGTCGCCTGAACTGATGAGTGATACTGCCGGCAATAAATTCGATGAAAGCCAGGTTCGCATTTGTCGAAAAGTACCGGTAAAGGAAAACTAGGAAACACGGTAGGTACTACACGGTACTAGGTATACTAGGAAACTGTTACTAGATTTGCTCAGAAAGTACAAGCATTGTTTTGCGTCATCCTCAAAGGCTTGTACAAATGTAGCCCAAATGAAAATAGGGCTTAACAGTCTACGTCCCATTGTATACCGTCCCTCCCTATCGACTGTCACATGAGCGCGCCAGGTGCGAACGATGGTAGATGAGGTGTTAGACGCAGGTATAGTGCGTGAATCATCTTCTGACTATGCTAGTCCAATTCTGCTTGTACACAAGAAAGATGGGTCTCTTAGAATGTGTATAGATTACCGCATGCTAAATTCTGTAACTCTTTTGTTAGAAAGGGCGAATCTTACTTTAAATTTATCGAAATGTGGTTTTATGCGCGATAAAATCGACTACCTTCGGATATGAAATCTGAGCAGCCGGAGTAAGGCCTGGGGAGAAAAAGATCTCTAGTGTAATGAATTTTCCTCGTCCTGAAAATGTACACACTGTTCGCCAATTTCTTGGGCTGGCAAGCTACTTCCGGAAATTCGTCAAAGATTTCGCCTTGATGGCTTTTCCACTAAGCAGACTGCTAAAGATCTAAAGAAAGGTGTACCATGGGAATAAGAATAAGAGTAATTAAGAATAATTTATTTAAAAAGTAGATATTACAAAAGTGTACATTTAGGTGCAGTAGTGTTATTACTTAAACAATCATATTATAATTAGTGCTTGTAAGTAAAATTATAACTACAATATGATATTTAACAGTTGCAAGTAACGAAAATTTCGAATTCAAATGTTAGATAGCGAATGGGGCAATAATCAGGAGACTGCTTTTCAGGATTTGAAGGCTAGGTTGATAGATAGACCTATTCTCGCAATATTCGATCCATCTACAGAACTGGAACTGCACACTGACGCGACTAGGATAGGTATCGGAGGAATCCTCCTTCAGCGCTCAGCGGATAACATGCTGCGACCGGATGCATACTTTAGTAGGCAAACATCGCCGCCGGAATTTCCATTCCTGTGAACTGGAAACTTTAGCAGTGGTTTTTTCCCTACGAAAGTTTCGAGTTTATTTGCTAGGGAAAGACATGTTGACGCGTTATCCCGCAATTCTGTAGTCGAGTCCGAGGAGAATTCATCTGATAATCTTCCAACCGTTATGGCCATTTCAAGCGAAGACTGGTTACATACCCTCCAACTTGGTGATTCAGAACTTAGGAACTAGGAGGATTAGTGATGTTTTGGATAGTAGTCTAGATCAAAAGGGCTTGCAATATATTAGGGAAAACTACGTCGTTAAAGACAATAAGTTATTCCGTTGTGTAGGTGAAGACAAGGGAGATGTTCGCTGGGTCGTACGTACCGAAGGGTGCGTGATGGCAGTTATATCGGTCATTTTGGGATTGAAAAGACTCTGGAACGATTAAAGAAAAGCTATTGGTTCCCAAAAATGACACGATTCGTTAAAAAGTACGTAAGCGCCTGTATTGAATGTGCATACGCTAAATATAATCAAAGTGGTAAAGAAGGACTTCTTCACCCCATTACGAAAGTACCTTTTTATACACTACATAATGACCATCTCGGACCCTTCATGAAATCCAAACGGGGTTTTTCTTACCTATTAGTAGTTGACGCTTTCACAAAGTTTTGTTTTGTCAAACCGATTCGGAACACGCACACTCGGAACGTAATTAGGGTGCTAGAAGACATATTCAGGATATTTAGAACTCTTGATCGCCTCGTGAGTGACCGCGGCAGCTGCTTCACGTCGCATACGTTCAAAAGTTTTTGTTTCGACGAGGGCATTAAACATATCCTGAATGCTGTTGTAGTCCTCGATCAAACGGTCAAGTCGAGCGGTTTAATTTCTCTCTCTATGAAGGCTTTAAGCGTGAAATATGGCGAAAAGGATTGGGATTGCCAGGTAGGAAAGATTCAGTGGAGACTAAACAACACTGTCCAAAAGACGACCGGCAGGACACCAGCTGAGGTGATGTTTGGTATTTCCACGCATGTTTCGGCAAATCCCATCCTTAATGAGATCTCTGATGAAACTCGTGAATCTACTGATTTACCCACTATATGCCAGGAAGTTAAAAGTAGGATAGACAATGTGCAGATTAAGCAAAAACGATATTATGATAAGGATAGGAAACCTGCGCGCCAATACGCGGAAGGCGACCTTGTTAAAATTAATAAAACTTGCTTTAATCATGAAGGGCAGAGTAAGAAGCTCCTGCCGTCATATATCGGTCCCTATCGGGTTACAAAGGTCTTGGGTACTGACCGATATGCAGTAGCTCCAATACCCGGTTTAGCTATTAATACTTAATTTAAGTTTTAGTCTGTCTTGAGAGGCATGTGACTACAGAATGGTGTGTTGTTTCAGACTGGATGCGAGAATCGATTGGTTCGCGTCTGATCAACTATGCCGGAGCTATTTGTTCGTCTTGCTCCTTTTGCACAAGCTTAATCGATCGGCTTGAGCGAATGGTTAGCAAGGACTCCCTCGATTAATCGATCGTCGAGGAAATCTTTGAAGTATATCGACTAATCGATCGTCGATCACCAGGGATCTCAATTAATCGATCTTTGAGCCCTGAGTTCTTTAATGAATCAAACACAACTAATCGATCGTTGTGATATATATGAAAATCGATTGGTTCGCGTCTGATCAACTATGCCAGAGCTATTTGTTCGTCTTGCTCCTTTTGCACAAGCTTAATCGATCGGCTTGAGCGAATGGTTAGCAAGGACTCCCTCGATTAATCGATCGTCGAGGAAATCTTTGAAGTATATCGACTAATCGATCGTCGATCACCAGGGATCTCAATTAATCGATCATTGAGCCCTGAGTTCTTTGAATCGGATACAACTAATCGATCGTTGTGATATATATGATATATATGTGATAAATACCTTGCCTATGATCTATTTGAAGTTGCTCTTCCATAGAAGTCCGTAAATCTTTTTAAGTTACACAATTTTGAAACTATGTAGTCATTTTTTTTATTTGTTATATTATCTTAAAAATTTTATATTCAATGAGGTAAAGTCAATTTGTATTATATAAGTTGTAAAACTTCTAAATAGTCAATAAATGAATTTAATAAATAGGTAGTCGCTCTAAAGGTTTGTATGTAAATTATTAGGTGTGCGTTGTTGTGTTGTTGTTATTATTATGTTACATTTACTTTGAATTGATTTTAAAATAGTTATTATGTACATGAATTGTGAAGTTTGTTTAACTGACGTAATTCAGATTGTTAGGGTACCACCCGGTACCGTGTGCGGGGACGCACACGATATCAGGATGGTCGATTGTTAGGGTTCGCTAATTTGCATTTTTATTAAATTAACTTGAAACGCAAAAAGACTAGTTTTCAGACCAGTAACTATTTGATTTGAATATTTCATACTGGCAACACTTTATTTTGTCAGTTGGTCGTTGGATGCTTCTGATTGGCTAACCGATGAGAGGCCAGCAGTTTGTCGTCTGTGATTGGTTGACGAGATTAAATCGTTAACCAATCACAGAACCCGATTTTACCGCGTAAATTATTTAAAACCTGAGAGGCGAAAAAGGGTCGGTTAAACATTCTGAATCGAGGTGTTGGACGAGAAGGTCGTGTGAAGGAATAAAGTTGTGTTCCCTGTTACCTGTAGTTTCTTCAATATCTCACCTAAGCATCCTGAAAGTCTAAACCTAACTCATAGTCTCAGCTATTCTCATAAGATGTAGTATTACTTAAGTTGTTGCTTTAGTTTTGGTTTCACTTAAAAATCAGCCTACCTCAAAAGTAAAATTTCCGTAAATATTCATTACACAAGAACAACAAATCCTACTAAAAACATAAAATTACCATGATAGTTATTATAAGTTCATAAAGTGTTTTTTTTTAAGTTTTAATGCCTAATATACATTAATTCGCAACTATCACATGGCAGACTATGTTTAGCTTACGTTACTCTATTCTCTATATCTTTATATCTAAACTTAGCTCGGTGTATGCCATCTCTCAATTACTGGATTAGTTTGTGTGCATTAAAAGAAAAGTCATTGTAATACTCGTTTAATACATAATAATAATTATATTGGTTTTTGGGAAATAAAAAATTAGTCATGTTATGATGGCTGTTTCTTTTTAGGGTTCCGTAGTCAACTAGGATATTTATTTATTTATTTTATTTTTCTTATCGATAGAAAAAATCCTTATAACTTGACTCAGATCATTAGTGCGGGGTTAGTAATTAAATGCACAGGTGGCAGAAATAGCAGTTAAGTTGTTTCTTTAGGAGTTATTTTCATCAAGTTGTACTCTAATGATGTGATACAATAGGCTTCATAATAAAATAATACGTACTAGAGTTCTAATTTGTGAAATACTAATTCACTTAAGAGAAAATAATGCTAAAGTTCAAAAACCGTAGTATTCTTTTCATTCGTGATCTATGATGAAATAAATTTTATTTACAAAAACTTGATGTTGTGAACATAATTTACCAACAAGGTAATAATATTTCTCCTCTCAAGTAACTTACGTCATGACAAGTTTATTGTAACGTAAGCTAGAAATAAACCCACTCTTTCAGTAATTCAGTTTGGATTCTAATGTAATGTTAGTAAAAGTCAGTGAAGAGTAGTCATTAAGTGAGCTATGGATACTTTCACTAGTAAAGTAGTATTGTTATATGTATTAAACTGCTATGGTTATGTCAGAAGGATTTACAGTGTTCATTTAGTAATCTGCTATGCACAAACGGTTTGCGGTAAAGAGATATTCATGCTTACAGTTATATGAGAGCTGCCGAGAATCAAGACGATGAGAGTGCGATTGAAGAGGCTTTTGTACAAGCACATCAAGCTAATATGGCATTGCCTTTTCCCTTAGATATCTTCGTACGAACCGAAACAAATTAACCACGTTTCGTTTTTCATTAGAAAAATCGTTGAAGATCACGATAGATGACGATTCAAGAACTGAACAGGCTTAATAATGGATTTAAAAGTTAAGAACTTTAATAAATGTAGGTGGATCAATGACCGTTATTGCGATCTGAACTGGCAGCAACTACACAATCTGTCTTTATTTTATAGATTTTAAACTTTATCGCCAAAGCATTAGATTCAAAGGTTGATTGAGAAAAGGAGATGGAAAACGGTGGGCCTAAATATAATAAGTTGAGATATAGTTGAGAGTGGCTATCGCCGACGAGGTCGGTGGCGAAGGTGGTGTGACCATCTGATCATGTGCATAAGGCAAACGTGGCCAGAAATTGCACAGAACAGAGAGGTTTGGAGGAAGAAACGGATGGCCTTTGCCCAGCAGTGAAACACGATGTAGGTTACATAAAAAAATATGAAAAAATCAGCTCAATTATCTATCTGGAAGAGAAGAAAAATGTGAAATATAGTTTTCATCATTACCGATTGAATTAATCGCTTAAAGAAATACATTTTTTTTAAATGTTTTGAGTGCTTTCTCGATTACGTTATAATTTCAACGGCTTCTGCTTTGTTTATTACGAACCTGCCCACCTTGTACGATACTTGCTTCCGTATTGGGCACAGCAAAGATAGCTCACACGTTTGTCTTGGAATTGTTTTTTGGATTCTGCCATCGGCTTGGATTGGATATTGTTGACAATATGGATTGCTGGGTGAATAATAATTGTGGCATTGCAACTTATCTAACTAATAGGCCGACGACCCTCGGACGTGAAACAATTCCGTCAGTGATTCGGCAGTGGCTTGCACCTAACTCTGAAAGTAAATATAACCTAACTGGGCTAGGTGCCATATTGTTCCACGTGCACAATTTCTAGACGACATTTTAATAATACTTATTATGAGATTGTAACCATAAAATGTATTTTTTTATTCATTCTGGACGACTTTGAAACCTCAAATAACTCAGCCCTCAGATTGTCAAAACTTACAGAATTTTCAGCGAGGGATTGATAATTTATTCATTCTGGACGACTTTGAAACCTCAAATAAATCAGCCCTCAGATTGTCAAAACTTACAGAATTTTCAGCGAGGGACTGATAGGTTCGAATCTGTTAATTCATACCTACGAGACCGTCTCTTTATAGATTATTTTTACCCATCCAAAATCCGATCTCACCAAGTGTTGCTTAACCCCACCCATCCTTTTCCCGACCTCACCAAGTGTCGCTTAACTCCACCCATCCTTTTCCCGACCTCACCAAGTGTCGCTTAACCCCACCCATCCTTTTCCCGACCTCACCAAGTGTTGCTTAACCCCACCCATCCTTTTCCCGACCTCACCAAGTGTTGCTTAACCCCACCCATCCTTTTCTCGACCTCTCCAAGTGTTGCTTAACCCCACCCATCCTTTTCCCGACCTCACCAAGTGTTGCTTAACCCCACCCATCCTTTTCTCGACCTCACCAAGTGTTGCTTAACCCCACCAATCCTTTTCCCGACCTGACCAAGTGCTGTTTAACCCCACCCATCCTTTGCCCAACCTCGCCAAGTGTTGCTTAACCCCACCCATCCTTTCCCCGACCTAACCAAGTGTTGCTTAACCCCACCCATCCTTTTTCCGATCTGACCAAATATCGCTTAACCCCACCCATCCTTTTGCCGACCTCACCAGGTGTTGCTTAACCCCACCCATCCTTTTCACGACCTCATCAAGCGTTGCTTAACCCCATCCATCTTTTTGACAACCTCGTCAAAGGTTGCTTAACCACCACCCATCCCTTTCCACACCTCGCCCTCAGCCGCTTACCTCTCACAATTACCAAGTCCCTTCTTCCCTCAGCGGCGCGCGGCGCGGCGGCGCTTGCCCATCCTTCACGAACAGAGTCCTCGAAAGGATGGAGGCAGCACAGTACTGGATCGACAGGGAAGGAAGAGACCAGGGGGTCTAAAATGGCCGCTTTAGCAGAACATTAAATGAATCACGTTAATACTTTTAAATTCTAAAAGTGGACTTTACACTCATAACAATAAAGTCCATTTTAGGTAATTACATTTTTTAAGGTGATTCGTATTATGTTCTGCTAAAGCGGCCATTTTAGGCCCTCTGTTGTTGGCGAAGTTAATGAATTTCTCGTTATTACCGTCTCCTTTGAAAGTTTCGGGAAGCCAGATCTACTGGCGCCTATACAACCGTAGATGATGATGATGTTACCAACGTTCACTTTAAGGTGATTTAGTTTCAATGCCACTAAACACACTTTTATTTATTTCTTCGTTGGCTTGACTTGCCACGATTAGTTATTATTTTATTTTTTACCCGACTACGGCAAAGCCAAAAGAAAGGGTTATTGTATTATTACTTAGAAATAAGTGTTCTCTCTGAATCTATTTTTTTTTAAGACCTTGAAGAAACCGTTTATGTCGTTGATTAACGTGAATGCCTTAATATTCTTTTCTTTAAAGTCATTATTACTATTTATAACACACGTGAATTTTAGGTGCGTCCCCATAGTGTATAATAGTAGTAGTTGGATTAACAGAATTTGTAGGCTTATTCGTGTTTTTTTTCGAAATTATGGTTCCACGAACCAATTGTATAATTTCAGGAGGACGAAAAATATGACTGGGTCACTAATAACAAATCCCTCAGGGGATTACAGGCTTGGTGTTATAATTTATTTATGGTTACGATTTGCCAGTTCAAAAGTTATTTACACGGATTTTCTTATTAATCAAAAAGTGAAATTAGCATTCACCGATTGCATGTCAGCTCTGGGAAATGGGTTACTACTATGTTTGTTCATGATGGGCAACCTTTCACGACGCGTGAGTTACTAGTGCGAGCTAAAGCTTCACGACTGCTAGTGTAGCGGGGTTTACAGTTGTCTAGGGTGAGAGTAATATGCATGATGGTGTTATGGTTCAGATATTATTATCAAGCGTATTAAAGAAATGAAAACAGATTATTTGTTAATTTTAGGATATCCAACAAAAGATATACACAAAATATTATTAGGTGTTTGTGAATCCCACCTCCTCACTCCTCTCTCCTTCACTTATAGGAGACTACAGTATGAACAATAAAGTTAACAACTAAGCTACCATTTAAGCACCTATTACAAACTTTAACTTCAAACACCTCCACGATCCCTGTCTTGTCCATCCATCAGCACAATATTTTGAGTGCGTTACATTGAGTTCTTCCACTAAAGATGATTTTTCACCCCAAAAAAAAGTCGTTTCCCAGCAACACTTAGTTTGATGTACAGATTGCTTGGTTGACGGCTTCGTGATGAGGTTTTAAAGTTTTAGCATTGGCATTCTTAAAAATACAATTCCTAACATGAAACATAAATTATAAATATTCTGAAAGCTATCTTCATTCTAGATAAAAAATGAGGTTTTTCATTTCCTCTGCTCTACCATTTTTTGATAGGTTCAAAATAGCTACCTATATTAAAATGCGTTAAGATATTTACCATGATACAACAACTTTGAACTCACGACCTTACGTCACTCAGCACGTCATTATACATCGGACTATTATTACCATCATTACCGTTTCCAGAAAACTGCAGAACGAATTTCAACTCTCTCTTTTATATTTATTTCGTGTGTAGTTGTAGTATTTGCTTACATGCTGCAGAAGTTACTGTTTCTATTATTTAATCGTTTAAAATGTTGGAAGTTTGGACTATGGATAGGCAATAAAACTGATGTAACATACCTGCTGTCCACGTTTCTATATATATGTAGCTATAGCAAGTAGCGATGACGTTCTTCGGAAATAATGTTAACCCGTTAGTCCCGGTATAGAACAGTTGTTAAATATAGTCAATGGCCGGCAAGTCTGACAACCAATCTTACCAAGGAATATATTATCATTATGTTACAGTTAGTACTCGATGAACGACTCAAGTTTTTTTTTTTAAGTCGAATGCGGTAACAGTCTGTAAGCCGACCCCAACATAATTGTAAAAAGGCTCGATAGACGAAGATGATCATTGGTGGCCTAGTGGAAACGGAGAACATTATCTACCTAGCCTTTTCCCAAGGCTAAGGGCTAAGGGTGGGCTTCCAGTCTAACCCCATGCAGATGAGTACCAGTATTTTACATGGAGCGACTGCCTATCTGACTTCCACAACCCAGTTAGAACTGGGTAATACGATACCACTTGGTAAGACTTTTTGGGCCGCTGACTACCTATAACGACTGTCAAAGATCAACAAATGACAGCCGGGACCAACTTCTTGACGTGTTTTCGAGGCACGGTCGAAACAGACAACACGAGTCGAAAGTCTCTCAGTACCAATTACCCTAATCAGAATCTTCAACTGTTGTTCTGACATTCAATGTTAACAAGCACAACGCCATAAAGTTCAGAAGTTATTTTTACTAAATAAATATTACGCACAATAATGGAACCTTCATCACATCAGCTTATGCATACTTTCACCTTTTTGTTCGTTATTATTGATATATTTTGAGTAGAGTATGCACATCAAGTGCCTTTGGTGTAGAAGTACAAATGGTCAAATGCCAAATAGAAGGTAGGCCCGATTTGTTGGGCATAGAATTATTTATTTAACATCTTTTCATTTACGCATACAGTATTGGATACACACAGACAACTTACTCAGCACTCGCACCAAAGCTGTGGTTAGCTATAATTAACATAATTATTTTAACTTTTTTGTGGACTGCTTCGACTTTTTAGTTCGATTCCCGGACCAAGCCAATTCTTAAGCCAGTAATTATGCAAACATACATCAGCACCAGCATCAGTTTGGATCAATGTCCGTTTGATGGCAATAGGATTGCCCCCTATGCGACTTAAACATAACTGGTGAATTGTGCGCGTACTATTATGTACACCGCTGCCTATCTCTTCGAAGATTACAGACGTGATGTTAATTACGTTTTCAACTGACTGCACTTTATTATCGGACAAACAAAAAGCAAGTCAAAAACAAACTAGTATTTACAAGCATCTTACTTGCAACTAGAGACTTTTTGTTACAGCTAGGGTTGATTAGATTATTCTTTCGCTTCACTATCATTAGGCCGTATGTATACATCTAAAAACGTGAACACTCAAATAAATGATGCTTGGAAGTCTAATATACAAAAAAACAATCATTTTGCCTGTTTATCAAATAGTTTGATCGACAGTACGCCGAGTGAATCATAAAGCTATGATTAAAGTGGTACTCAAATAAGAGTTCTCGAACTTTTTCTTCGCTCGTGTGTGAATTTTCCTGGTGGTGTGTGTGTGTGTATTAGAACATAGTAGAGCTTTCTCTGAAGTTCATGTGATTATCACAAAGAAATATCATCACAATTCTGCTCTCATCCCAATTTATTTGGGGTCGGGGCAGCATGTCTTCGTATCCGTACTTCTCTAATACTCGTCACCTCATCAGACGTATTTTTTGACATTAAATTTTATCATCCAGCCAGAGAATCTTGAATATTTGAAAACACCATCAAGTGCTTGTAGGTTTAAAAAAAAAACCTATTCCAAACGTTGAGGCAAGACTAATCGAAAGGTCTTTATGATCTTCCCAAAGACAGTTAAAAACTGGGAAAAAATGGCTATTACTTCGACCTTTTGGGCACAGGTATAATTATCTCATATTTTGTTACTTAAAGTTCATCTTTTCCCAAAATCTTTCTCCAACCAATTCAATTGAATGCTAAACAACTAATTATATTTAATTCACTTTCGTTCTACCCATAATTACACAGTAAGCTTAAACACAACTCATACAAAGTACAGCTTAATGAAGTTTCCACTCAATAAACTTTATGTATGGCGGTCCTAAGAGCATGATAATGACAGGTACTGGTATCACCCACTTTCATGGGAATTATGAGGTACAGGTACAGGTGATTGTGGATTACAATAAGACTGCAGATTTACTAGCTTTTGCTCGCGGCTTCGATTGCGAGAAGGTCGGGAATTACCTCAAAGGATCACATTGGCTGGGTTAAAAAGTCTTATGTCGTTGCTCTTAAAAAAATATTAACACACGTAGATTTTAAGTAACTGATTAAAGTTAAGTATAATGTAACGTGTCCAATTTTGGAGAACGATCGTAGTTTATAAGAATTCAAACCATAGCAAAAAAACTAATTTAAATAAGAGCGCGGATCACCACGTTTGAGGTAGATAGGTAACTCATATAAAAAAAACCCAGATCATGGCTTTCTTTTTTTTTCGGAAGAGTTATTATCAAATAATAATATTAAATGTTTAATAAAGATAACTCAGATACAATTTGTTAATAGTACATTAACTTATTTACTCGCCCCCTGCCTGACCCATGAATCGAAGTATCAATACTCATCAGAGCATAATGCATCAATTTATGTACAGACAGTCTAGTCTACTGGCTATCATATTTAAAACGCTTTTGCGACTAGCCCGTACTCTGCTCAGTATTGACACGCAGAGAAGCGTAGAAGCAACCGATGCGCGCCTCCGCAAACATACATGATGCACTACAGTGGCGGAGCAGCCGCATCATCGTTCTAAGCGCATTATTGTATTGTACCCGTAAGGCACTGTACGCTCCTTGAGTATAGACTGCCCATAAGCTGCATAAAGGTGTAAAAAGATGTACAGAACGCTCTCAAGACCTGCGAGCAATCATGTTTGCTCTTACAGACAGTGCCCTACGTTCATGTACAATGTCCAAATCATACTTGAGGTCCTCGGTAACTAGATGACCCAGGTATCTGAACTGTCTTAGCCTAGCCAACTCATCTCTATTCAACTGTAGAGTCCGACTGTACACCTAGTACCAGCCATAAAGACAACATACTAGCTTTTTTCACATTATACTTCAAGCCATGACCATGTGCATAATTTTCACTTTGTAACAATTTTCTAATGCCACAAACCGAAGCGCTCAGCAGCACCATGTCGTGGTCGTCCGCATAGCTAATATTATTTACACATACATCATCTATGTGACAACCGACACGCTGGCCACAGAGCTCCTCAATTAGGGCATTTATATACAAATTAAAAAGCCGGAGCGAGCTCAAGCCACCCTGTCTCACGCCATATTCCAACTTATACGAGTATGGATCTGATAGGGTACTTGCCCACCGTACATTATTACCTTGATTGCTACACCAGTACTTTAAGATATTCACAAGTTCAGACGGTAGACCTACTCCTTGTAACTTTTTCCACAGAATATCATAACAGGCGAAATGACTCCTGCCGCTCTGGGCGAAGTGGAAGGGAGTGTCAAACTATTAGTAACTAAAACCCATCGACGACGTTCCTTCTTAGCCCTTTGTGTACCAGGGCTGCGGTATCTTTTTTGTACAGTCCTGCAGAACCCAGATCATGGCCTACCTGACTTGCATGAAGATTGGCTGAATAGTCAATGCGTGAAAAACTAAAAATCCCGCATATTTGTAAGATAGTTGGGATTTTAATAATTAATTGTTCCCATTATATTGGTTTGAATGAAAAAGGAAAAAACCCTAGTAGCATTTTTTGTTGGCATTTAGTTGGGCCACATACCTCTGGTTAGTTGGCAAATGCATACAATTGGCGGGCAGCTTGCGGGTTGGGCCCAAAACTGATGGCCTACGTGGATTTGCCTACAAAGGCCCAACTTGCGATGGGGCCAACTTGGATTTGCCTACGAAGACCCAACTTGTGTGAATTCTGGGGGGACGGCGCGAACGCAGTCCCCACTACCAAATTTAATTAACAACTTAATTAACTACCAAAAATTACGCATCCGAGTTATCCACATTAGGGATAATCGCAAGGGTCAACCTAACCGCAGTTGCAATGGGAAGGCCTCGCCCTGGGGGAGGTGAACCACCTATTTGATCACGGTTTCTCCTAAGCCAGGTAACTGGCAAGTATGATTTCGCTACAGTAGCGCGCGAGGGTCGTTCGACGCCGGAGAATCTTAACACCGCGATTCAGAAACGTGACGTAATTGTACAGCGCCATCTAGTTTAAAGATAAGAACTAAAACGTGCGGTACTTACGCGTCTACTTTCCCAGAATAACGGTACCTTTACTTAGATTGCACTCACAGTACAATGTTAACAAGTTAATATATCAAGTACCATTGACAAGATTGCACTTAGTGAGATATCTAAGTAATATAAATTGAGAACAATCAGTTACGAGATACTGACGGATCATAGCAACAAGGGAATTAAGTCATCTTCTTTAGTGGTGTGACATATATTTACTAGACTATAATAAACAGGGTGGAATTTTACAATGCCACCTGGAGGGAAAGTACTCTAAATACTGGAGCACGCAAATTTTACTCAAAGGAGACATACCTTTATTTAAAAAAAAAAACAAATCTGCATTCAAAGATTTTCAAAAAATATTTTGTCACACTTGGGAATCGAACCCGGGATGGATCGACTAAAGTTCGAAAAAATAATATACCTTTTTGATAACAGTCGATAGGTTCAATCATATGGATCAAATCTCTATAATAAACATGATAAGATTTAAGTTCGACAATACAATAATTGTCTATCGGGTACGGACCGGCCTAAATACATACCCAGTCTGCGTACTAGTAAGCTCATACTGGGCAATTATACCTGTACCAGTATATACGTATCATCCCTAACAGGCCCATTGAAAGGTTTAAGTTGGACCGATGTAAGTTGTTATTATAACTTAAATCCCTACAAAAAACTCCCAACAGTAGGAATAGAAGCAGTAGGCCCGTCGTTAGTTGGACCAATGTTGTTTTAGTAATTTAAATCCCTACAAAAATTCCCAACAGTAGGAATAGATGCAGCAGGCCCATCGTTAGTTGGCCCAATGTTGTTATAATAACTGAAATCCCTGCAAAAATCACCCAACAGTAGAAATAGTAACAGAAGGCCCTTTGTTGGCTATTCGTTGGGCAAATAGTGCATGTTTATGACAATGGGCCTATTTTAAGTTTAGGTTGGCGGAACAACTAACCGTCTGCCAATACATTCCCAACTGTTGGCATAAGGAAGCCAACGGCAATTGCTACTAGGGAAGGAAACATCTTAAGGCCTATTCAATGGATAATGCACAGTTTTTGCAATTGGTTTTGCTTATTTTAGGTGCCACGCGTCATTTGAGTCTAAATGCCAAAAAATACTAAATTTTACCAGAAAGTAAAACCATGGTTATAACACAAGTATACTCCACGTTTCCTGAAATTTGAAGTAAGATCATTCTGATTAACATACGCTTTTTTTTTAACTTCATCATTAACAATATTGAAAAACTGTTGTAACAATTTTGGTGCACAATATTATAATAATATTGTATTTATTTGATTCAATGCCGAGTTGTTCCACTTCATAATCTTACCTTAGTTTTTAGTGCACGTTTAATTTTGGTATCGTATAATTAAAACTTGAATTTTCTGATTTTATATGTGTAATTTATTGATGGTGTTTGTCAAAGAATTGTGACAATAGTTATTTAAATCTGCAACCATGAGTCAACACCGCCTGTACCTGTACACCTCTATTATCGTGCGTACAGCTATATAAGATCCGTCAGGTATATCACGCGTCACTTTAAAGTACCGCTCGTAAACACGCACTTGAGTCTAAAGCCTTATTTACACATATTATATTGTAGATTTAATTATAGTGGTAGAGAGAATGAATGAAGGGTGATTAATAAAAAGAGATCATGATTGACACGTCATCATCTGCCTGGCCTTTTCCTGACTAGATTGGGGTCAACTTTCAGTCTAACCGGATGCAGCTGAATACCAATATTTTACATGAAGAGACTGCCTATTTGACCTCCACAACCCAGCTGGTACTGGGTAAATCAAAACCCCTTGGTAAGACTGGTTGTCAGAGTTTCTAGCCACTGGCTACCTGTAACGACGGGCACTGATCAACAAATGAAGGCCGGGACCAAGGGCTTAACGTAACGTGCTTTCCGCGGCACTGAGGAAACTCGGTATGTAATTTTTGGTCACCAAACCACGGACCAACCTAAACTAGAGCAGCTTTAACCAAATATCGACCCAGCACTGCTGTTATTATGTAGCCACGAGCTCCTCATGATTGACACATGACATAATTTATAACTTAATATCACGCCTTGTAATCTGAAAGGGTTAGGTAGAGGTGTACCTATCGTTATACCCAATAGGGAGCGACCCTGATTGCCATCCATCGGGCACGACTCCAGTCTCTGGTCTGCTATTATGAAAACCCATTTAGTGGATCGATATCAGGACCTCATGTTCATGAAATAGTGCTACAGTATAACAAGCTAAACACTCCAAGAGAACCAATAGAAGGAATAATATTCACAGGAAAAGCTTCATGCTTGCTTCAGTAGTTCAACCATTAAAGTATAGATGGCGCTGTTTTAAAAATTCAGCTTTCATAAAATAATGTTTATGAATGGAAGGAAAAATGTTGGAGTGTTATTAGTAGTCTGAGTAAAGAAGGGAAAATGTAAAATACTTCCAAAAAGAAATAATTTTCAAAATTTTAGTTATTTTGCTATGTCGTAACTGAATCTTGGATTTCCCAGTTTGGATCAAAACGTAATTTTTCCATTCGCATTTCCAGATTCTCTAATGTCTATTGATTAGATTAGACTTACACGTTGTCATCATCATCATCATCTCCAAAGGGGTGATGATGATGGGAAAAGTCCCAGTAAACGCCCTCATCACGAAGCTGTCAACCAAGCATTCTGTACATCAAACTTAGTAACTTTACGCAAAAATTATTGCTGGGAAACAACTTTTTTTTTTGGGGTCAAAAATCACGTTTTGGGGTATAACTCAACGTAACGCACTCAGAACATTGTGCTGATGGATGGATTGAATAGTAGTCGGGGTCGTATTTCAGATTCACTCATTATACCTACCAACGGAAACAAATGTAGGTGTACCTGGTTTTCAAACTATACAGTTCCCGTCCCTTAGAGCCCGCCCTTTAGAGTCCAGGCGTGATATTATCTAGAAAAATAGGCTTCTCCGCTATAACCCGAGACTATTGATTAGACTAGGAGCAAATGTTTGCAAGTGTTATATGCATGGACAT
Organism: Xestia ashworthii; assembly: GCA_950022955.1. NCBI lineage: Eukaryota > Metazoa > Arthropoda > Insecta > Lepidoptera > Noctuidae > Xestia > Xestia ashworthii. The sequence continues at coordinate 8,951,067 of OX465570.1, read as the reverse complement.
TATATGTTTCCGAGTCATGGATGTTTATATTATGTACTTACAAACAAAAAGTATATATGTAGAATATCAACTATCTGGTGTCCACGACACAATCCATGCTTAGTGTGGCACTAGATGGCGCTGTGTGTAATGTCCAGCGCTATTTTATTAATATTATTTATTGCCTATAACACTTGCTTGAAAACAATAGTAGACAACCCTTCTGCTTATCCCAAAAAGCGAAACTGCCGCAGCAGATCGATTACAACCAAACATTCGTGTTCGCGTGCATACAATTATGCAATTTATTCGATAATTACGTCGATGTCCCGCGATAGGTGGTTGCTACCAATTACTGAAGATAAATCAATGAAGACATTTGGTTTTCTAATGATTTAACGGATTAACATGGATTTTAGGTATCGACTGCGGTTAATTTATTACTTGTCGACGTTGTGTTTATGAGATGGGTTTTTCTCTATCACAACGTTTTAACTGTTTGTTTGACTAACCGCTTCAGAGGTCTATCTATTTGTTAGCTGGTGAGCGTGAGGTTCGATTCCCGGATTAGGCAACTTTTTTTTTCGTATAGGAAATTATCAAATGACTCCTCCCAGTCTGGGCAGAGCGGGAGGGAGTGTCAGACTTTTACTGACTAAAACCCATCCATGTTCCTTCCTCGCCCTTTATTTTCCGGGGCCAGGGTATCTCTTTCGAATTGCTCTCGTTCTCTTGCGGACCCCTTCATTATGCCTACATCTCTTAGGCGCGCGTGGAACACGAACGCGCCGTCGACACCGCCTTTCGTCATAAGACGGACGGACGGCAAGCTAGCCCATAGCTCACCGTCCATTCAATAAAAGTCTGGAGTCTACATTTGATCCCGGTTGCTGGCAATAAGTTTGTCCACCAACGCATACTTGAACAAAACGGGCGTTTGTTTGTGCTATAGTACATCTATGTCCCTGGGAACAACACAAATTAGATACAATACCCCTTGGTAAAACTTGTTGTCAGACTTTGGCGCCAGTAACTACCTGTATCGACTTTAGAAGATTTTTAAATGACAGCTGCGACCAACGACTTAACGTGATTTCCAAGACACGGAGATAACTCGGTATGTAATGGGTGGTTACCCATCCACGAGTCAACCTAGACTAGCGCGGCTTAACCTAACGATTGACAGGAGTGGCTGTTATTATTTAAACACGAGCTCACTCATCACATAAGAATGTGCTCTTCATATAGCTGAAGCCTGAAAAGATCAATCAATCAATTTGTATGTGCAGCATCCTAAAATTTAGTTTTTTTTTGGTCTAGTTATGTGCCACACTGCTGCCATGTGGTTTGCACCCACTACTTAGCCGATTGAAGTTTATTGTAGTAATAAAACATGCTTTTTAGATTACAAAGCGAGTCTTATTGGTGTAGTATTATTTAGGTTAAAGCATATTTTTTTTAGGTCATCATTGTTATAGCATCACTCAATCACTCCTGTATTTCCGTGAATAAGCTGTACCAACTAGTACATACACATTTCGTAAGATTGTATAAGTCCCACGTAATAGGAAGCGAGCCTATTGCCATCAAACTGACTCAAATCCAGACCATAGAGCTAGTATTCACAAACTCCTGATAAATTATTATATTATTATTATTTAATTTACCATATTAAAATTTAAATTACTGCGATCGTTTTCAGGGTTTTTGTAACGTTATGTTTTATAGACGAAGATGTGTTGGGTGACAAGAATGAATAAAGTACAGAATGAGTAGGTATGTAGGGTGTAAACCACCTCATCATGAAGCCGTTAACCGAGCATTCTGTACATCAAAACAAGTAACTTAAAAAAATATTGCTGGGAAACTACTTTTTTATTTGGGGTGAAAAGCCATGTTTTGGGGTAGAACTTCAATGTAATTGTCGAAAAGTTGGAATTTTAACCCCCATTATCTCCGTAACGAGAAGGTTCCCAGGTACAAATTATGGGAACAAAAAAAGGATTGCAATGACGGGGTACTTTGTTTTACACCCTTTATTTATTTGACGACCCGATTGGCGTAGTGGTAGTGACACTGCCTTACGTTCTTAGGGTCCTGGGTTCGAATCCCGGTAGGAGCAAATGTTTGTGTGATGAGCACGGACATTTGTTTCCGAGTCATGGATGTTTATATGTATAATAAGTATGTATTTACAAACAAAAAAGTATATATGTAGTATATCAACTATCTAGTGTCCACGACACAAGCTTTGCTTAGTGTGGCACTAGGTGGCGCTGTGTGTTAATGTCCAGCGATATTTATTTATTTTATTTATTATTTATTAGAACAAGTATAGAAGTGGCGCCTCTCTCTCAAAATTGAAAGGAAGTCGTTTCTCTTGGTATGGACATTTTTAATGAAGAAGGATGAAACGGATGTGAGTAAATGAGTGATGGACATGAGGATGTGGAAGATGGACGACCATAGATATAATAAAGAAGGGGAAGACAAAAAAGATGTATGAATTGTGTGAAGAGTTACATGAAAGAGATAGGAGTATGCCGTCTGACAGGGGAGAATGGAAGAAAGAAAAGGAGGGCACAAGGGTAGGAAGATGATGAAGTAGGTAGCGTCAGGGTAGCTGGAAAAAAAAAACAGGGTAGCTCGCGAAATTAAAATTTTCATACGTTTATTTCAGTGTAACAGTTCACGTCCGTAACACGTATGTACAGAATCGCCGTAATTACAGAATTAGGATAATTAAAATCATCCTATTCAATAACTATTTCATAGACACGTCATTCGATGGGCTTAAATGAACTTAGAGGGTTTTTAATGATCATACTACGTCACGTTACTGACTATCTTTTGTTTTCATGAGTAACTCCACCTACTATTGCTATAATTATTAATTCAGTTCAAATGGAAAGTGTACCCTAGCAGTAGCAGTGGCAGTGTCTAGAAAACGACGGGATATAAAAGATTGTTCAAGTTGTAGACAGATGCAGTGAACAGATGTAGGTCGTTATTGAACTAAGTTGATCGCGCCGTAATTGAGATCGAATTATGTTACATCCCGTTCATGTTGTAGATCTAGTAAGTTTATGGTGGATTTCATAAAATAGCAACCAGTTTGGCACTTTCAGTAGCGTCCATCAGCTCTTGTGTTACGCATACACATTATACACAACATAGCTATTTAATAATTATGTACATGTCTATGTGTGTAGTACCTAATTAATAATAATAATATAACGTTTTATTCAAAATGGGATTGCAAAGTTTACAAAATATGTTGCATTTATCTAATTTTTAAGTTCAACTATGCAATCAAGACGAGTGAAGTACTGTTCTCCTAGATAGGCTAATTTAGCCCTTTTTTTCGGATGGGATATCATCAAATAACTATATTTAGCCTGTGTTAAGGAGAGACAGTGCCGGTCCCCTGAATTGACGGATTATTATATAAATATTGTGTTTAATTAAACTTCAAAGTTTGAAACAGCATCTGGACATAAGTGTGGTTAGTAAAGAATAGTTATCCAATTTAATAAGTTTCAGTTCATCCACCTATGTAAATAACAATTTACAGCAAATAAAATTTACATAAAATATGTGATAATTATAAGGGAAGTAAGCTTATTGCTCAAACCGTGTTCTTATACAGACTCAAGACTGTTGAAAATCAACCCCTTACATACTGCTTGGTGACAGACGTTAGTATTGCAATACTTAAAAAAAAATCGTTGACAGCTGAGCTAAAGTACACAAATGTTTATACTGCTCAAGCTTCCACCACTCACATTTTTTCACCCCTGTCCAGAAAATTTAAAGATAAGATGTTAAACTGGCTGGCATCATTGAAAATATTGCTATTAATAGACGACACAAAAACGGAATTGTGTTCATGCTCCAATGAGCTTCATCATTACTCAGACTGATAGATGAATTGAACCTACTGTTCAGCCTAATACTCTGAAAAGTAGGATTTTCCCTTAAAGCCTGAAGCTTGACAGTGACCTTGACTTTGACAATCCGCTTCGTCAGCATGAGAGCGATGACTGGTCACTCACACACATGAGACGAGACCCATACAAGCGAGGACCCGACGTGCACATGCACGCCTCAGTGCACGGCCATACGATGCAACGATTGCACGCTCTAAAAGATTTATAGATAAATGTAGTTCCCGGTGAAAATAGATAAATGCCAGTGCACATTTACACAGTGCACATTTCAATAGACGCAACCGCATAAGCCGGACATCGGTCCACATTGAGGGGACACCCGCGGTTTTCCAACAAGATGCAGTGCCGCGGTATTGTCCTTTTGTGTTTTTGTGTGCTCTCCGCTTCGGCTGACACCTTTGGAGCCAGCCTGAGGTTGTTGGGCAAGGTGTACGACAACTGTGAGAAGTCCCAGGAGATAGTTAAGTGTTTGAAGATCCAGGCGACGAAGCTGGCGGATAGGGCGGCGCGCATGGACACGCTGCCCATTCTCGATGGAATCTCCTTAGTGAAGCGCGCTGAAGCCAGCAGGGCTTCACCAAATGCTCTTTCCGAAGATGAAGACCTCGAATCACTACCATCTGACAAAATCGACAAATACTTGCAGCTTGCAACTACAAAGTTGATGCAGACACATCGGGTTTTCATATCTCCCATGGAGGTCGGCGAAGATGTTGGAAGGTCACTAAACGAAGCTAGGAGCAAACTCAAAAAGATGATGGGCCCCATACTAGCTGGAGTTGCAATCAAAGGTGGGTTTCTGATGATGGCGTTCCACGCGATAGCACTCATTGCTGGAAAGGCGTTACTTATCGGTAAAATTGCTCTGCTGCTGTCAGCGATCATCGGATTGAAGAAGTTGGTTTCTGGTGGAGAGTCCCATGAGAAGACTACGTATGAGATTGTGAAACATCCTCAGGTCTCCCAGAGTCATACGTACTCGTCCTCTCATTACGGCAGCGACTTCGATACCACAGGACCTGGTGGTCACTACAGGAGGAGTGTGGAAGATGAAGCCGCTGCTCAGGACAGGGCCTACAAAGCCTATGCCAAGAAGCAGTAGGTTTTAGAAAATACAACAGGCTTACGACTCCATATTTTACAAAATTCACAATGACACGGCATTTTTATTTGCACTATATTACCCAAAACGTTTGGGCCCTTTTTCAAAGGAATAATTTTTAACCAAAAAAATATTATTTATTATGCTTAATCAAACGACACTAGGTACTTAATTTAATAGTTAATGTTATAATTTATTCGCTAGTTTAGTCCCATATTTATTATTATTTATTCAATGCATAATAATGATGCTATAAAAGTTATAACTTATTATGTAAATAAGATTGCGTATGCGTTTTTTTGCATGTGTGTATGTATGTTCAGTACATTAGTTAGATAGGGTTGTTTAATCGGACGCACCAAATAATAAATAATAATGCTAATAAGAACATAATTAAACAAATATTAAACATTATTATAATCATGAATTAACCGTAATTAAATTAAGACTTTTTAGGCTAGTCGACGGGTACTGTGCATTTCTGTTTTCTACGTTTGTCCAATTTTGTAAAAATAGCGGATAAGTTAAAGGAATAAGTTATTTATATGTTATTTTATTTATTTGGTGCTGTTTAGAATAAGTAGTTAATTTATTTATTTATTGGCTATTCTTTAAATAATAACATTTTCATGTCGATCATCGGCAAGGTGGTTACGCGAGTACCTTTTATTTATTTATAAACAGAAATAATAATTGCGTACTGTATTAACCCTGTTATTATTAGATTAATAATTTATTTTTAATTATAAGTTTGCAATGATGATGAAAAATATTCTTAAAAAAGAAACCAACGAATGACGACTTAAAGAAAAATTATAAAAACTGAATGTTTGTTTTATTTTTATATTGATTGGGGCCTAGAGGTTGAATAAATTCATTTTGAAATTTGGTATGGCTGTTTGACATTTCACCTTGAAGACGACGCAATAAACCTCTCATAACTTTAATTATCCTCTTCCCCCAAATCTTATATCGAAAGGCCTAACATCTCAAGCAACACATAGCCATATATAGAAACGCTAACAGCGTAGCAACAACCAGAAAAACCCACCAAGCTAATTAGATGAATTTACCCAGGAAATTAATTCCAATAATCTTTACAAAGGAATGCAGACATCTTTGCGTGATAAGGAACTATTTAATGCTAAAGAAAATTCTGCGGACGCTGTAAACGAAGATAATTTATAGTCCTACAAGACGAAGATCTTGCTGAATGAACTCAATCAGTACTCAAGTAAGTATTATTTAATGAAGTAAGTGATCTAACTGATCAAGGATTTGATGATTCAATGATTATGTCACCGTAAAATTGTCAAATACGTTATATTATACTGTAATATCTCTAGCGATATTGTAAAATCTCGAAATATTGTCAAATGAACGTACTGCTTACAACAAAACGCATTATTTTTCGTGAAATGCATGCGATGGTAGTCAACTCACGCGGTGTGGAGAAAAGGATGGCCCCCCCTTGCCCAGTGGTACAACTCTCATAAAAAAATATTGTACCATTCCTGAGAAATACCGATTATGATAACCTAACCTTAAAACACTTTATATTCCCCTAAAAAGCGTAGTCGACGGAGCCCCGCTTCGCGGGGCCCCTATTTCCGAGTGCAGGGTTTAAAGGAACCTAACTAACCTAACGGGGGAGTGCCCCAAGTCCCGATTATGGGGGCAGAAATACTTCCGTATGTTCACTTGACAATATTTCGAGAGTTTACAATATCGCTAGAGAGAAACACGTTATGATGTAATATAACGTGTTTGACAATTTTACGGTGACAATTATACAATATCAACGACCTGCCTTTGCTTCGCGCGGGTGCAATGTTTCAAATGTCTAACTTAGATGCACACCTTAAATTCTTATGATGAATTCCATTTTATTCTAAATTGGCTGATTATGCTATATCCGTCAATCATCAGAAATCAGTCCTGCCAATTAATTTTAATGCAGTTGCCTTAAAAAGTGCATTCAAGTTCATTGTGAATGAAGCAATTCCAGCAGTAGGACCAGAAAAGTAGCATGGATAATTATTTTATAATCAAAATACCGAAGGTAGAACTGTGGCCCAAGGAAAAGTATTGATTAGCAATAACTATGATATACTTACAATTAAAAAAATAATTGAATAGGTAACAAGCTAGTAGCTACCAACAAAGCTTATGTCGAAAATATTAAAAATATTCGTAGCCGCTAAACAGTCAATGAACAAGAAGTAGATTGTGTAGTCTTTAAAATTCACAACCCATTCATTGTGTGTCTCTTCCACTATTGTTTTAAGGTATACATTGCAATAATTTACGGTTCTACGTGAAATGTATTATCCAAAATTACCCACAATTGCCGTGTCAAGTAATTACACATGGAACGATCAATACAGCAATTTATTATTTTCTACTGTCACGGTCGACTGGTTGCTATCATTTGCATGAACATTGTCGCCAACTGCAGATCGTTCATTTTCATAAAAACGGGCTTGTCTACTTTTATGTCGGCATTTCCATTTCCACCTGGGTTTTTGGATTTTCATTGCATTTCATTAGAAGAAAAAAGTTATTGATTTGCCAGACATTTGACGTGTTCACTGTGACTGAAAACTGCTTTGCTAAATTTAAAGTGCGTGTAGTTTTACGCTCTTCTTTCTAGTATAATTACAACATCAATCTATTATAATATATTGTTAGTTTTCTAATATTAATACAATGAATTACTTATTATTCAGGTATACTTGAAAAGAAAATATACACAGTTAATTTTATTTTTATTTAGTTTTATCATACAACTTCCAACTTTTTACAAATTATTCTTACAAGTCTCATACTGCATTTGCTTCATTTACGTTCTTAATATATGTCCTACATGCATTTAAGTTACCAATTGTATGCACTTGGCCTACAATAACAGCCTCACGGATAGATTTGAGGTAAGTAGTTGGAAAAGTACTAGACTGATGATGATGTCTTGACTGATGCTCCCGGAGTTTCTGCTCACATTTCATCATTATCATCTAAGTAGCCTTTTCATAATTATGTTTAGGTTGGTTTTCAGTCTAACTGCATGCTGAATACTAGTATTTTCTAGGGAGCGACTGCCTATTTGACCTTCACAACCTACCCCTTGGTAAGATTGTCAGATGGTCGGGGCACTGACTACATGTAACGACTACCAAAGATCTAAACGTGATAGCACCTACTCCACTTCCATGTCTCGGCATGTAACGGGTGTCACCCAATCGCGGACCAACCTAGGCGGCTTATCCTGAAGATCGACCCGAGTGGCTGTTATTATTTAACCACTCACATCTGCCTTGAAAATATATTTGATTGTCACCTTTAATTCATCCTCTCAACAACCAACAAACTATCAAATACTCCTTTCAAATTATTGTCACCGATTATTTTTATAGTAGTTTTGTTGGTGTAGGAGATTAAGCTAAATATGGCGGTAAATAACAAGCCATGTGAGATAAAAGTCATCTGGCGGTAAACTACGTGTTATTAAAATGACGATGCCAGTGATTATAATGATGAGCTGACAATTTGCTATCAACATCGTTCATAACTAAAGCAAATATTAAATGAGAGGTAATAAGTGTAATCAATTAGTAATACCTGATACTGATGGTGGTAAAGCTGAAGGATTTCAAAGTGTGTTGACACGAATATATCTGAGACAACTTGGTATTTCCAAGAAGACTGCATTTTATCAAGTACTTAATAGAAATGTCTCAAAATACTGAAGTAAAATCGGAAAAAATGATCCAGTGACAAAGAAGCTCTCCAATTAAATTAAAGAAAGAAAGAAGACTCAGGGAAAGAAGACATGACCCATGCAATGGATTCTGGCCTCTCACAGAATAAACCCAGTGAGACCATTAAAAGCTGATTATCAATGCTGTTCTCAAGAAGAAATTGACCAAACAACATGACTATTCACCAAAGTCTATGGCTAGACAAAAAAGCTCTAAATGTCGAGTTTTCTTGTTACTTTGTGCTATATTATTAACAGCTTCACAATTAACGATGTCAGTAGTAAAAACTATGTATTAGTTAGTATAACGGAAGCAGCTGATAATCAATTATATTCAATCCTAGAGACAGTTGGAGCAAGACTGGACCGCTACATAACCGTCTGCTCATATAGATGTGAGTGAAGATATAAGTGTGTTTGTGTGTTGCATGTAATTGCCAAATACTATTTTTTATCACACTTGTAAGCATCGAAGGATAAGTGAGGAAGGTGCACTAAATAGTGTGTATAAATAAGTCTATACTGCTATGGCTGCTTCTAAGAAATTTAAGAAAAACTCATTAACACCTTAAAAAATCCGGGATATAACAAAACTAACTCATGCTCAACAGTAGTGCTTGCCACAACTAGACCAACGACAAAGTCAAATATTTTCATACTCGTACTTACATAATTTTTAACAGCAGACTGTAGAAATTACTTATAGATTTGAAAATTTTTATGGAATTACAAACCATGTCTCCTGTTGGATATCTGAATGACAATTATGTAGGTAAATTGCAACAATGTTCGTAATGCATCTGCCTCTACTGATAAATTATTGTTAGGTTCGGTTGGTTCTGGCTTAAAATGCCAGTGCTGTTGATCTGATATAGCTCCCAAAGGTCAAAGATAAATACTCTGGGTTAATCGAAGTGATATAATGGTGAAATGCGGATGACAATACACTATTAATGTCCAATTTAGATAACACAAAACATGCAGAGGGTGCAACTTAAAAAAAAAACGGCTACATATCAATACAATTTAGTCTAGATTATACAACAAATAGAAACCTGATCGGTAACAACGCCATCAAAGAAAACAAATACAGTAACAAAACCTAGTCTTACACCAGATATAACCCAAGAATTCTATCAAAGAAAACCGAGAAAGCTTTGAATGTACACGCAAAATGCATCGCACGCGATTCCAACGCATGGCTCACCGGCATTCAGATAAAAACTAAGAAAGCAGCACAAGTAGAGGTGGTTTATAAATTAGTGTGCTCTTCAGATTTATATATTATTGCAGGCTTGATTGTTTGTTGGTAATGTATTGCATTTGTTGAGACAGAAGCCTTGATAAAGCATTTGAAGTTACTTGGAGTAGATGTGAGCAGTGGCGTCCTAGAGGTTCATGACTTAAGTGTCATTGGTCATGCATTAAAACGCAGGCTTATTTGTATATGTTTTTGTTGTTCCCAAAGTTTGAAATTTTGTTATGACACTCCCGCGCCACGGGAACGACGTAAATTAGTTCACCGCCTATTCTCTCTGCAGTCATGTCCGATTATCGTTCTATGGACAATGAGAGATAAGGAACAGAGATAGTATCATTTTTTTTTTTTTTTTAGGATGGGAAATCATCGAATGACTTCTCCCACTCTGGGCGGAGCGGGAGGGAGTGTCAGGCTCTTACTGACTAAAACCCATCCATGTTCCTTCCTCGCCCTTTACGTTCCGGGGCCGCGGTATCTCTTTCGAACAGTCCCGCAACCCCGGCAGGCACAGAGATAGTATCTGCGTTATACTTCTTCAATCTACATTAGAATCGGCTGCATTGGCTGAAGCTGATTCTTCTAAAATATTCAGGTCGTATCTGAAGCACTGAGACATATTGGCAAAATATCAAGATTCATTACTGCTAAAAACTTATCAGCATGCCTGTTATATACAAAAACTATAACATGATACCAGAGGGCTAATTTACCGACTATTTACCCATGCCATTAACTTATGCCAAAAATTTAAGTTTGTGTCTTAACCGATATTACAAGATGACAGTCTCACTGCTGGGCAAACTTTTTCACATGCTTTTAATATCAGAATCATACAATTAATTTTAATCAAAACCAATTTCGGTAGCCCTAATTCTGTTTAGTAGTGAAAACGAACTCAACCAGGAAGACAAACTCACGCATCAAATACATTTCAATTAGTAAGGATGTATTTTATAAGAAGCAACGCGTTCAATTTAACACTCCACCTACACCTACTATTACTACAACCACCAAATCACATAACTTTGACAACCCATAAATCACTATTACCATCACAGACCATTTAATCCATCGACTCCCGAGTTAACATTTTTTAATAATTTAATTATAAGACACAGCTAATTCTCCATTTATTTTCATTAAGGTTTTTATCGGAAACTGTTCCTACTTTACATAGCATCGCTATAATCCCCGAAGAGTTAGACAGTGGTGGAGCTAGCACACCCACATTTCGTGTTTGAGTCTCATGTTATGTAACAGGGGAGAGCCATCATCATCATCATCCGCAGACCGACTTCACCCAATGCTGGGTATAGACTCTCTTTGTTATTGCCAAGCTCCACGCTCTTGTGCCAACCTCATCCAGGATATTCCCGCAATAGCAACAATATCGGGTGCCCATCTCGCCGCTGGATGACCATCTTCTCTTCCTAGGCCACTCGGTCACAACTTTACTCCACCTGTCATTACCAAGTCTTGCTAGTGTCCTGCCCAACTCCATTTGAGTACCATAACTCGATTTTGAGCCAATGACCGCTTCGATCAATAATAGTAATGGCCGTCAACCGGGCGCAAACCCAGACTTTGCAGCTGCTTCTGAAAAATCGTGATCAAAAAACCCAATACCACTCCGCCCGACTTGGGAATCTAACTTAGTATCACTTGCACACATAATACGATTTTGTTGAAGCATAGCGTTTGGTGTAACTACAAGCAACAAAGCAGACAAATTACATTAAATTAAAAATTTATAAATATCCCGACAATCGACACATTAGATCATAAGTTTTTTTTTTTCATTTGATACCCTTATTGAGGGAGTTGTGAAATAAAAAGTAATTCACCATTTTGTGGTGGCAGCCATCTTGGATTTGAAGTTTATTATAGCATATAGTGTTGTACTAGTCATGTCCTTTCATTTGATACCATATTGAGGCAGTTGTTGAATAAGGGCACTTTCAATTTAGACGTTTCATGTCGCGCTGCTGCAGCGTCGAAGCAGTGCGTTTGTCGTACTGCGTAAAATTCGTTTGTTTTCATACAAAGCGCGCAGTACGGCAACAGTGCGGTGTCGATATCGCTGCAGTACCGGCTCCGCACGGTTGTCGTACTGCTTTGTAACAAAATCAATATCGGTTCATCGGTTAGAGAGCTACGATGCCACAGATAGACACACACACAGACACGTCAAACTTATTATAACATAACATAACACTACTAGTCGTTTTGGCGTCGGGGGTTAAAAACATTACAATACAACATAAGTTGAGATGTTAAAAATATCATTACACGTAAATGTTTGCCTTCATGCTCAACAGTTGTGATAAGGATCTCAAGACCAACGAGGCAGTCACAATTTATGGCTTTTAACTCTTTATTAATAGGATGACGACATTATCAAAAAATGCAAATCTATTCAGTCCGTTAGTTAGAGTATTATAAAATAATGGACACGTATTTTTGGTTTTTGTAAATCAATGAATATTTACATAGGTAAAACGCGTCAAAACTTGGGAGTGGGGGGCTCGTGACGTCAGAACTCACTAAGAATTATACCAAGGCGTGACGAATTGAGAATTTTGAAAGGTTCGTATCTTCGTCAATTTTGGTTTACGTAACGAAAGAAAAAATACGGGTCAATTATTTTTTGATAACCTACATCGGACTAATTAGATTGTTTGGTCGTCTAACCTATTATAAAAACGCATACAGCTAGAACATGTCGTCCACATTTGTTTTCATTCAGGTCTATATCGGAAACTCTTCCTACTGGTCGGCCATTTTGTCAGCATTTAGAGCGTGTAATTGTATACAGGATGTTGCTAAAGATAGGTGTGGACCGGAGACAGTGGAGAACTCAGTTTCTTTAACCTAATTAGTTTTAAATGCTGTTAATGAAGAAGATAATTATGAATGGGAAATGTTCTTTGTGTAATTTATTTTGGTTTGGTAGTTGAGTTTTGTCTTGATGTGTTGGCTACTGGTTTTTGCAGTAGACAATTTCTAATTTTACTTTTATGGGTCTACTATTATCAGAATATCTACATCTACACTAATAGTATACAGAGGAAAAAAATGTATTTTTGTGTGTATGTATGTTTGTAATGAATAAACCCAAAAACTACTGTGTCGATTTTAAAAAAGTCTTTCACCATTGGAAAGCTACATTCACTCTGAGTAACATAGGCTACATTTTATCCCCGTACTCCCACGGGAACGGGAACCAAGCGGGTGAAACCGCATGACGTCCGCTAGTTTCTAATTAATTATCTTCATTGGGTATGGTTATAATTATAGTAGTGGTTATAAAAGACCCGTAGAATTATTTTTATTAAAGTTTATTCAGGAGCATCGATAATCAATTTAATTTATAAATTAAGTGCCATGACAGATTTAATATTGTGGTTTTCAAATTATGTGTTCTTATCTTACAAAATAATTAAATATTTCGATTTATTTAGACTTCAAATTGAAGCATAGCATAATGTTACAAGCACCAATAGAAAAAAGTGATGACTAGAAGTAAATACATTACGTGGCTTCTAAAAAATAGAATAAATGCAAACTATCAAGCAAAAAGTAAACTGTGATAACTTACATTATTAATCATACCTTAGAAAATTAGAAATTCTTGTACAAAACTTTACGCTAGACAGTAATCAGTAGAGCTATTAAAAAAAAATGCATTGTAGAAAACACGATGTCATAATTTTGATTTTGGAGATATACCAAAAGAGCCTTGCACAGCTATGACATAAATAACTTACGGCAGTTTTCTATAACTTACTAACGTATAACTGTTAGTCAATATCCCTACGTCTCGTAGCTATCGGTGTTTCTATTAACAATGCTGCTGAAATATCCTATCCGCGTTACATACCTGTCATTTGACTCATAGAAAAATCAAAAAAAAGCTGCTTTTGTGACGTTTTATTTCTAACCGTCCGTAAGCTAAATGCGTAACATAAGCCTACAATTAAATTAAATTACTACAACCAATATTAGACCTTAATCTACCCAGTATTAATAGGAGTCCAAGCAAAATTCCTGTTCCTTGCACTAATGTCTTCTCTTTCATTGCCGGATTCCTTCTTAGTAACAAACAGTCTTTCTAGTCTACTTCTCAATTCATCAGGAGTGATGGGAGATGCCGTGGAAGGTTCTGCTGCCTTCTCTCTATAGCTGTAGTAGTCCGGGTGTGGTTGGCGGCGGTAGTAACCTGAAAGAAAACGGTTGGTCGGTTTTGATGTTTAAGAAAAAGATAAAGTCATCAGAAAGGAAAAGGGTCCGCAAGGGCCGATGCCTGCTGGGGCTGCGGAACTGTTCGAAAGAGACACCGTGGGCCACAAACACAAAGACAAAGGGCGAAGAAGGAACATGGATGGGTTTCAGTCAGTAAAAGGCATTCCCTTCCGCTCCGCCCAGAGTGGGAGGGGTCATTTAATGATTTCCCATCCAAAAAAGAAAGAAAAAAAATGGACATAAATGGAAGAGTCGTGATCATTTTATGTGTATAATGGGACACCGACACACATACGGTTACTGATAAAAAATTACGGTAAAAGGGGTTCAGAGAGTGATGTACCGAATAATCGAATACGTAGTACGTAGTAAGTGCGTCAGTGTTCTTTCCACCCTGTATAATAAAACCTTTGAAAAAACAGCCTACTATGTTTAAATTAAATATTAAACGTAGCCTACTGATCTTGGTCAGGAAAGGAAAATGATATTTCAAAAAAATGGAAATAAATGCATACAATATGTACTGAAAAACTAATATTTGAAAACTAAGTTGAAAACTATGTTCTGCTAAAGCAGCCATTTTAGACCCAGGGGGTCTAAAATGGCTGCTTTAGCAGAACATAGTATCATCATAGTATCATAGCTTTAGCAGAACATAATATCATCATCATCATCGGCCTATTAATCTTCCCACTGCTGGGACAGGCCTCCTCTCTGTGAGAGGAAATGGGCTATATAATCCACCACGCGGGCCCAGTGCGGATTGGTAGATGTCACATGTCTTCGAATTTATGGTTCTAGGTCATGCCGGTTTCCTCACGATGTTTTCCTTCACCGTTTTGAGAGCAGTAGTGATGAAATAAATTACACAAAGTAATACGCCTGCCTGGGTTCGAACCCACGACTTACTGAACGTAAGTCGGGGCCACCACACTGGGCCACCGCTGCTCTCAACATAAATGAATAAATGGAATGAATAGATGGCCGCTTTAGCAGAACATAATATGAATCACGTTAAAAAATTTAAATTCTAAAAAACCGGCCAAGAGCGTGTCGGGCCACGCTCACTGTAGGGTTCCGTAGCTTCCCAGACCATTAAAAATACCAACATTTTTCGTCAGCAAAAATAACTTTGTTTTTCATAGTATTTGTATGAAAAACAAAGTTATCATTTGCGTTTTTTTTTGAAAAAGTGCTATATAACTCAAAAACTATTCAACTCATCAAGTTGAAAATAATTTTCCTAGAAAGTTCATATAAAGGTCTACTTCTGTGATTTTTTTCATATTTTTTAAACTTATGGTTCAAAAGTTAGAGGGGGGGGGGACACATTGTTTTTGACTTTCGGAGCGATTATTTCCTAAAATATTAATATTATCAAAAAATGATTTTAGAAAACCCCTATTCATTTTTAAATACCTATCCAACAATATATCACACGTCAGGGTCAAAATTAAAAAAAAAATCGCTCCCCACTTTACGTCTGGGGGAGGTACCCTAATAAAAATGTTTTTTTAAATTTTTATTTTTGCACTTTGTCGGCATGATTGATATACATATTGGTACCAAATTTCAGCTTTCTGGTGCTAACGGTCACTGAGATTATCCGCGGACAGACAGACAGACAGACATGGCGAAACTATAAGGGTTCCGTTTTTTGCCATTTGGCTACGGAACCCTAAAAATGGACTTTATCATCGATAATTAATAATATTAATAATATTGATTTGATAGGATATTAAGTCCAGTTTAAGAATTTAAAATTTTTTAATGTGATTCATATTATGTTCTGCTAAAGCGGCCATTTTAGGCTCGCAGATCTACTTACTAATCTACATAATTATCATAAATAATGGACAATGGTGATAAACACATTTATTAGATTGTGTATATTAAGACAATCTTATAAATGTTCAACCATTGTAAGTTGTTATTTGTAATCAAACATCCACAAAAAATAATAGACTCAGATATACAAGAAGTATCTAGATGCATAACTACATAATCTAGATGCATAACTACATAATTATAAGAAACTCAATCAAAAAATACAGAATAAAGTTTTCAGCGCCTTTGCCAAGCACCTAGAATACTGCTCACCCTGCGAAGCAACAACGCAAAATACTTACACAATCCAATCGGAGGTATTTTCAACTTTAATTGTAAGAGTCTAAGGTCCAGGATAGTGAAAACCAAAAAAGTCATTAGACGGCTTTTTGATAGTGCACCGGCAAGAGGTGAGCGTACCTATCGGAAACAAATACGTTGTAAATGTCTCCGAGAGTTGAAACTAGATGGCGCTATCTTAAATACTATTAAAATTTTTTGGTTGTGTCTAAGTTAAGGTAACCCTAGATTTTGTACTACTAAAAGTTCAATATCGTGTTAAATCTTTGTGTATGTGCTATATTTTATACATTATAAAGATAGAATATAGTACATTTCGAATTGAGAACCTAATCCTTTTTTTTTCATTGGTTAATTAAAAATGATAAAGAAATATCAAACTCAGAATAGTTATATTACCCACCTGAAGTAGTGTGATGATCATGCTCATGAAAATGACTAGGATTCTCATAAGCATACGATGAGAGGGATGGACCTCCAAAACCTCCTCCAAAACCTCCTAATGACCCTGATCCACCTCCTCCGAATCCACTACCAAATACAGTGACAGCTAGTAGAGCTACTTTTGCTAGCAAGAATGCTTTTTTACTAGCAATCAATAACACACCTAATATTAGAGGTAGTAAAGTCGAAAGTTGGAATTTGAAACCGAGAAGAAATGGTACAAGGAGGTTCCTAGCTAGAAGACGACCTGAAAAGAAGAGAAACTTGATGATTGTTGTAACATAAAAACTTTTATATTAAAGATAAAATTTATAACGCAGAAGAGGCAGCCTTAAATTTTTTTGGCAAAATGGTTTTATATGGTCTGCAGCCTATATTAGGTGTTAGAAATATATTTATAATGAGAGCTAATTTAAGGCATGCTCAACGTCTCGAATAGACTGACAGAAGCTGTTTCTATCTGAGCATTTGTATCTTATTAGATGGTGGCGTCATGATTTTGTACATTGAAGATTTAATATTAAAAATAAGTACACTGGCCGAAATGAATGATAGAGTAATTGTCAAAAAATTGTAGCTCCATCGAAAGATGGCACTGTATCAAGTTCAATGTCGAGTAAACCTTGAACAGCGTTGAGTATACTCATTTCATGGTAAGTGGATAGATGGCGTTGAACACAAAAACACTTTAAAATAAAGAAGTTATCACTATTAAGTAACATTTAAGCGGACATCAGGCTGATATGTAAAAAACAGTAAAAAAAAAACAATTCAATATTATATTAATTGGACAAATCTACATGGGCAATAATTAGGACTGCTAAGTATAGAACGGCAGAAGATAGGCGCCAGGATTGAATTGTCCTATTAGAGAGAACCAACAAAAAACTCCATGGATACTCTTTTAAAATTTTAAATAAAGTATTTTAACTTAAGTATGAAAGGACATTGGAAGCCTGATAACAAATAGGTACCAGGGTACTTAACAAAAACGTCAAACCAGATAGCTTAGTGACATACCTGTAGACACCTCACCAGGTTGTTGGTACGAAGACCTATCCTTAACTCTCGGATCCATGACAAATTCAAGTACTCCATTGGCCAATGTTGGGCCAATCCTCATGACCAAACCAGGGTACAATGTGCTGAGGTCCCAATGGAGGGACCTCTTAGAAATCAAGTTGCCTGCATCTTCGAGAATTGAACTGTAAAAAAAAACAATGTTGAGGTAGGCTAGTGTCTTTTAAGAATAAGAATAGGGACTTTTGACAAGTAATCATCAATAAGAATACTACTTGCTTTTAAAAACAATTGCTGAAATCAATAGATTAATGTTTTCCACTTTATTAGGTCCTACAAAAGCTTTATTTTTTTCAGCAAACTACCTGGGTTTGCTAATTAAACATAGTTTTCTGATTGACTGCATTCTAAGCTTTAAAACCAATGAAAGGAAACCAGTAATTACAAATAAGTATACCGAAAGTCCATAGGATCTTTATCAAGAAATGCGCCGATATCCCTCGGAGTTTTCTCATCTCTCACGAAAGAAACACCAGTAGCCAAACTGAAGGCATCAGTCTCATCATACTTATTCAATTTATTTAACAGCTCTTTGCCAAAACACACTCCAACTTCAGTACTTCTTCTCACACTTAGACATTCATTCAATTGACTATCATCGACATGATTGCCTTTGACTTCTTCACCCTCTTGCAAATCAATTTCTAACGGTATCACTTCAACAACTAGTATGAGCAATATCACACATCTCATTTTTTTCATTAGACACATTTTTGATTTGGGACTTTTATTAACAGCACATGCTACAGTTTTTACTGGCACAACTATCCTTGTTGCTACAATTGTAACTTTAAAAACAATATCTGGTTGCAGTTGGTTATATAGACTTTCCATGTTCTGTTCCGGTGAACTTTGCCATTGTTTTGGATGTTACGCCAACTTCTCACACAGACAATGGGGTGAAAATTCGCCGAGGATAATTTGCGAACTATCTTTGTGAACAATCTCTAATTCTGTTACGGCAATTGCATAATATGCGTAATTTTTGGCGGTAGTTGGTGAAATTACGTATGTTTTGTTAGGTATAGAATCAATGGAAATACTACATTGTTGTCTCAATTGGGTGTTAAGATTGCATCATCTTACACAAGGTTGTTCAATGAAAGTGAAGTAGGTAGTGGTTGTTTAACTTTTTTTAACCCCCGACGAAAAACGACGGGGTTTTATAAGTTTGACGTGTCCGTGTGTATGTGTGTCTGTGTGCGTGTGTCTGTGGCATCGTAGCCAAACGGATGAACCGATTTTGATTTTGTTTTTTTTTTGCTTGAAAGGTAAGTCGGGAGTGTTCTTAGCTATGCTTCATAAATATCAGTCCAAGATGGCCGGCGCCACAAAATGGCAGATTCCATTAATTTTTATTCAACATTTCCTTCAATATGGGTATCAAATGAAAGGGCTTGACTATTAGAATACTATACACTATGATAAATTAAAAATCCATGATGGCCGCCACCACAAAATGGCGGTTAACGAAATATTTTCTACTTAACTTTTAGTACATTGTGTCGGGGTTGTTTTAAATGTTTAATTTAATTTTACTTGTTTTAGTCTGATACTAGTATATTAAGCTAGCAATAGGATCTTATTGACAGTTCTATTGCTGCGATTTTTGAGGGATTGGCTTTAGGTCTGAAACTTTTTAGTTAGTTTTTGTGTTTTTCTTTCTTAAATTGTATTCCTCTACCTACTAAGTTCATTCTTTAAATACAATCAGTATTATTTCATTGTCATACAATTCAATTTTGTGTGAAGCCGGTTCTCTATTCTAAATAAGCAAATTAATTACTTGCAAGTGAAATTACTATTGATGATCTATCAACATGAGTAATCCTCTGAGTCACACTAAATTGATAACCTGATTATGCTAGGTCGCATGTCTTCAGTTAAGATCCTGACAAGCAAAACGTAAACAAAAACTTTTACTTTTCAAATGGCATTACACATAAACCGCCAACACTTAGCGATACATATGAAGCCTTTGACCTCTCAGTGTCTCACAGACTCCTCAAATCTTAAACCTCTTAAACACCATGAACTTGTACAGGATTTACGTTATTGTGACAATACTGGTAAAGGCTACATTTCTGTGCAAAAACGGAGGTCGTTGTGTCTGTTTGAAAATTAACGTGGTCAAAGAGTGAAAGTATTATTTTTCTTGTATGTCCGTCTCTTGGAGTAAAAGTTTCTGATGTAATATTTTCGAGTTTTAAGTGACAATTCGGTAAGATTTCACGTCTTTTTTATATTTTGTTTGCAATAATTATGATTTAGTTTGTTTATTAGGTAAGAATAATATTATGAGAGAAATTGCTGTTTTCAATTTTGCTGCTCTCGTTTTTCCAGGATTTTAATAGTAGCTTGTATTTTGAAAATATGTATTTTGTATATAATGACTACAACACAATAACTATAACTTGTTACAATGATACCACTTTAAGTCTTTACCATTCATATTAAGCGCTTATCGTTGTTCTTTAAGATTACATTTTTTTTCTTTTCCATCTTTATCTTAGAAATCCTATCATTTCAACGAATACTTTTTCTAATATAAGTTGATCCCTTCACGTTTTTTTTTCTTTTCAACTTTATTTGGTATATGCCTGTTCAACCTTAGATCTAAGTTCGGTACTAATAAAGAATATTGCATCATTGCTCATTGGGGTTTCAAAATATCACAACAAATCGGTCATGTGTTTTAGGGTTACGCATTTTTTGGTGTCTGCGACCTCATTCATGACCTATGAGAGTTCCGTACATTAGTCATCGACAAGTTGCTTTCGCTGCTGTCGCCCGAGGCCCATCGGCTTTCTGTATCTCATGTATTTTATGTAATCTCCCCCTCTTTATTCTCCCACATTTATTTACTCACATAGCGGTGCACTTGCTACTGACTTTTCCATTCCTTATCAACTTTAACTTCATCAATATAAGAATCAAACTCGCCCACCGTCAATCATTCGATATTCATATTAACTTTGTCAGTAAACCACGTCTAGAGTTCACACACCTTTGCGAGCATGCTCGTTTCAAGTACAATTGTACAACCTTCTATCAATGCAGTAAAGTGCAAAATCGTATATCAAATAATACAGAAAACAGGTATTTGCCTTGTCCATCGAACAGATTTAAATTTACAGCTATCAAATTCGTTATTTGATTATAACCACCCGTAATTTCTTTAGCATAGCGTTCAGAATTGCTCACTTAGAACTTTTCGAGATGAAAAATAAGCTTTGCAGTTTGCTTTAAAGGAAAAGCGTTGGATGTAAACCGGACACAGGAACGCGTGTGAAGTGAAATTTCTTTTTTTCTCTCTCTTTTCGAAAAAGGATGTCGAAGGTGCGTCTGACACAAATATCTTTTGATGACGAACTTAAATATGCGTAGGTACAATTAAAGAATGCGGTTCTAATGTCATCCGCGTAGGTTGTATTTGTCATAGACTTGTCACCCTAATGTATTTGTTAAAGGATTCAAGAGGTCAAGAATTTGGTGTTTCTGGGTGAAACTCGATTTTCTTCGTAGAGTTATATTTACGGTATAGTTAGCAGTTGGTTGTAAAAGCTTTCTGTTTATGAGTGTGTGTATTGAAACTAATTGCTTCATTTACTAGTTTTGTGTAACGATCGGCTTCGTTACTTTTATCGTTATTATGACATATTATGCATTAATGCCAATACATTAGTATTATGATACGATAATTATTTACCACTTTGCCTAGGTCAGGAGCGTTTGATTTTGATGCAATTGGGTACTTATTAGAACACGTTATTTATTTATTTGTTTAGGGAGGACTTCAAATAAAAACAGACAAAAAATACAATTAGATATATTATTTTCAGGTTTCAAGTTATTATATTCTGTAAGACTCATCATCACATGCATTCATTGGTTATTTCCAATCCTAATCCTAGAAAAGCGAACCTTCCGGGGATAAGGATTGCTCTAAAGCGATTACGCTTATAATTATGGAGAATACAGATGTGAGATAGAATTAGGCGGAGGTATACACCTAGAAGACACCAACATTTCACCAATTATGTTTAACCTAGTGAAGGGGCGAGCCTATTGCCACCAACCGGGCACAAGTCAAGACTTCGGGCTGCTAAGGGCTTCATCGTTGAATGTGCACTTCGCAAAATGTGCACAAGAATAAAAATGTGGGCTTCGCAAATGGTGCACTTCTAAACCCTGTACCAGCGCCCACTCCCGTGGTCGCCCCTCAGGCCCTTCCTAAAACCCGCGCTCCCGTCACTCAAACCCGCGCTCCCGTCGCTCCAACCCGCGCTCCTGCTTCACAGGAATCTAACCTCAAATACTTGATGAAGTATCAGCCCCTTTGCACCCCTGAGGCCGACCGCATGGTGGCCGAACTCAGGGCTGCAACGGACCTTCAACAAGTAGTTGATATCATTGATGCCTATCCGGCCATCAAGTCAGCCTTAAGCAACCTTAGTTTCGCGCCGTAATGGATATTACACCCGGTATCTCTTGCACCCAACCCCGGTCCCTTAGATTAGGTTACTTTAACGCCAACGGCATGAGAGGTCAACGCGACGAGATCGCCTCTTTCCTCCGTGACCACAACGTTGATGTACTCCTCATCCAGGAGACCTTCCTTAAACCTAGCCACCGCGACCCCAAGATTGCGAACTACCGTTTAGTTCGCAATGATAGGTTACGTTGCCACAAGGGTGGTACTCTCATTTACTTTCGCAAGGAACTACACTGCATCCCTATCGACCCCCCTCCTTTAAAGTCCCTACTTGAGGTTTCAATCTGTCGGCTAGCTATGACCGGTCATCAACCGATCCACTTAGTGTCTGCTTATTTGGCCCCTTCTAACACGTCGGAAGATCACAACCTCCTGGTTAATGATCTCACCCTCCTTTTCGGCTTAAGTGACTCCGTGATCATCGCGGGCGATCTTAATGCCAAACACCCAGCCTGGAACAGTAGAATGACGAACCCGAGAGGGAAAGTCCTCTACGATCTAGGTCTGTCTCTCAACTTTGACCCGATCGCTCCTATCGAGCACACCTATTATCCCGACACTCCCAGCTATCATCCTGACGTGCTCGATATAGCGCTGCTCAAGAACGTGAACCTTCGGTTACACTTGATTGAGACGTTACACGAGCTCCACTCTGACCATCGTCCAGTGCTCATGCACTTGATTCCTCGCTCGGGTATCATTGACCCCAGCCAACCCCCTCCCACCACTCTCACCACTGACTGGAGGAAAGTAAGCGATATGCTGAAATCTGAAACGTCACCGCTTCTTGATGGTATTCCCGACCATATTGTCTCGGTCACAGACACCGAGGCCGCAATCAACTCGTTTACAGAACACGTTCAGTCCATACTGAAGGATTGTTCTCGAGAAGTACCAGCGATGAGCGATCAACGCTGGATACTTCCCGACGACATTCGTGAACTGATAAGCGAGAAGAATGCGGCCATACGTGCCTACAGCTCTTGGCCCTGCGAAGCGAACAAGATTCACATGCGTTCCTTACAGCGTGCTGTAAAGAAACGCACCAGTGAGTTTCGTTCGAGTCAATGGGACAAAACGCTCAGCGAACTTGAGCCCACTCACCTAGCTTTCTGGCAGCTTCAGAGGAAGTTGCGCACCTCGGAAGAGGTCTCTTCTCCACCCCTCATCCGTCCCGATAAGAGCGTCGCTTTTGACGACTCTGAAAAAGCAGAATGTCTGGCCGACAGTTTGGAATCCCAATGTTCACCGAGCACTCTACCAGTAGACAAGCAGCACCTTGATGAGGTGGATGCAGAAGTTGAACGTAGAGCATCGCTTCCCCCTGTAGAAGACCCCGATGACCCTCTCCCCGTCATCACCCCGGAAGAGGTCAAAGACATCATAGATAAGTTACAGCCTCGGAAAGCCCCAGGCGCCGATGGCTTCACTAATAGAGTTTTTAAAGCCCTCCCCGCCCGGCTCATAGTCCTTTTGGCTGCCATCTTCAATGGCGCCCTGAGCAACAATATGTTCCCCCAAGCGTGGAAAGAGGCCACTGTTATAGGTATTCCCAAACCTGGGAAACCGAAAGCCCAGCCTTCGAGCTACAGGCCGATCAGTCTCCTGAGTGCTCTCGGCAAAATCTATGAAAGGCTTATTTATAAGCGTCTCAGAGATTATGCCGAGACAAAGGGCCTCATCCCTAAAGAACAGTTCGGCTTCAGGACCGAACATTCTTGCATACATCAAGTCCACCGCATCGTTGAACACGTTAGCGCTGGTTTCCAGCGCGGAGCGATGACAGGCGTGATGTATTTCGATATAGCGAAAGCCTTTGACAAGGTCTGGCACAATGGCTTATTATATAAGCTATACCAACTCGGTGTGCCTGACCGTCTCGTGCTCATCTTACGAGACTTTCTGTCAAACCGTACCTTCCGCTACCGTGTGGGTAAGACGTTATCCTCTCCCCATCCTATCCGTGCCGGAGTCCCTCAGGGCTCCGTCATCTCTCCCCTCGCGTTCACGTTGTATACTAGTGACATCCTCAAGAACAAGAAGGTTCAGTTAGCCCTATTTGCCGACGACACGGCAATTTACTACACCGGCCGTTCTATGACTAACATCCGTCGCATCCTCCAAACAGCTGTCGACTCGCTCGGCGCTTGGTTCCGTAAGTGGAGGATTGAGGTTAACCCTGACAAGAGCCAGGCAGTTCTGTACTATAAGGCACGCCTTAAGCGTTCGCCAGGTCCCCCCGTCACTATGTTTGGCAAGCCTATCCCTTGGGAGAAGCAAGCCAAATATCTTGGAGTTATTCTTGACGACCATCTGTCATTCAAGGCTCATATCAAAGCAGCTCGTGACCGAGCTGCCTTTGCTATGGGCCGACTCCATTTCATGATCACTAGGAAGAGCAAGTTGTCACTCAAGTGCAAGTTGCGACTTTACACCGCAGTCATCCGTCCCATCATGACATACGCTTGTATCGTATTCGCTCATGCCCACCCGCGTCATATCCACACGATGCAGACCTTGCAGAACCGATTCCTCCGTAAGATCACCGGTGCCCCCCCGTACGTCCGTAACGACAGTCTACACGTAGACCTTAGAATCCCTACCGTTAAGCAGTTCATGAAACGCCTGTCCAAGCGTTACTTCGACACTGCCATCAAACATAGGAACCCCCTAATCGCATCGGCCGCCCGGTACGACCCATCGCGTATTAGCTCAGTCCAACGTCCGCGTCACACTTTAGTCACCCCCGACGATCCGATCACTATCTTGCAAGAGAGTAGGAAAGATACCAGTACAGTTCGTAGATTGTACAAATACAAACCGAAAACCTTCCGACCTCGCCGCCGAGGTCCGGCGCGTAATCCCAAGTCAATCCCTCCCCGACCCTTGCCTGAGCCAGCCCGCGATGCTGGGCCTTTAGCAATAAAACAGTCCCTAAATAAAGACAATCAGATCCAGCCTGTCCCTTTGCTGCCCCCAGCGACGCCCTAAGCCGAGGTCCGTACCCCACAGGGGGTGCCCTTAGAGCGCTGTCGCTTAGTTTTTAGTCATTTTTGCCCTGGCTGGAGGCCTTAAATTCAAGGCATCCACAGGACTTGCCCGGTTAAGCAGAAGCCAGTCTTCGTAGACTGAACTGCGAGATGCCCTATCCAAAAAAAAAAAAAAAAAAAAAAAAAAAAAAAAAAAAAAAAAAAAAAATGGTGCACTTCTTATTACGGCCACGTCTCATAACGGGCCCTTCTCATAATGAGCACTTCGCAAAACGTGCACATTTAAAAAAAAAAATTGCTAAGAAGAACTGTTAAGAAATAAGTGCGATAATTGGGATATCACAAACATTAAAATCACACATCAAAGCAGTACCAAATACGTGCACAAAGTCACACTACGACTTTCGCTATCCATTGCGCACACAAAACTGTTACACAACATGTTCTAATTATATAAACAATCAGATCCGCATAGAAACTGGCAATGTACTGCGAATTGGCACTAACTCGAGTTCGTCATTCATTCATACGTTTTATAGTAGTATCTTGGTTGCTTTACGTTTGTAAGTCGACCTGTTAATTTGCGGCGCACGTTTTTTTTTCGACGCATTATGATTTCAATAGCAGTGATTTTTTAAGTTCTGCAATTGATTTGCTGATGTCTAAATACGGGGGACTCATGGCTTAATTATAACTGCCACAGAGCAGATTGATAGCAGATTTAATCACGCTTGCTGAGGTGGATCTATGGATAGGAGACCACCTATTTCTTAGGGTCATTCTTCATGTCTCAGAAAGTTTTGTTAAGATGTTGGTCACGGCTGTCATTTATAGATCTTTGGCGGTTATTACAGGAGTTGGAAAGCCTTAAAGTTTGCCTACCTAGTTCTTGAATACTGGAGGTCTGATAGGCCCACTAATATGAAAACTACTGGCGCTTAGCTCCATCCAGTGAGTCTGGAAGCCGACTCTAACATAGCTAGTAGGAAAGTAAGTAATCATTAAAATTAGAAAGGACATCAAATGAAAATCAGAGGTAAACAGCTGTTTACGGACATTTTAAACTTTTCGAAAACGAGATCAATGGTTACCTAACTTAAGTATTACCCAGTACTAAAGTGTTTGTGGAGCTCAGATAGGCATTTGCTTTATGTAAAATACGGGTATTCAGCTGCATCCGGTTAGACTGGAAGCCAATCCCAATAGAGTTGGGAAAAGACTTGGCAGATGATAATTAATTGCCGATGTTAAATTAGCACCCACAATATAATGAAGTCGTGTATTTTATTTACTTGAAGTTTTTAATCGACGTGATGCATTAGTCTGTGGTTAGGAAAACATTGTGAGATATTTCTCGACGGTATGTTAAGCCAAGTCAGAGGCGGCATGGATCATGGGTGGCATAGAAACTCTGACGCCAGGTTAGGCTATTCCCACATGATAAAGAAGAAGTCTGTGGTTATAACAATAAAATGTTCTGGTCATAACCAAAGACCTGCAAAGTTACGTATGAAGTCTTGTCGTGTAGCCACACTTCAAATGCAAAACGTGAAAGTGTCAAGTATTCATGTACATACCATTACGTGAATAAATCTTGTTTGCTAATTATATTGCTTCATCACGCTGGGTCATTCGGATGTTTGATTTACGTTTTTTAATGTATTTGTTTTTCTTATTGTTTACACGCTGCTAACTGGTCGGGTTGTTCCCTCTGTTTAACTGACTTCTAGAATGAAGAAGGTATTCAATTTCTTAATTTCTGTTCTGTTTTTTTGTTATGTTTGTTACCTGATAACTCCGCGATTACTCTTCTGATTTACGTGATTCTTTTTCATTTAGTAGAGGAAGCTTATATTTACATTGAAATTCGGGATTCTAAGACTGCCTCTTGATAATCCGAATGATTTATAGTTATGTTATATTATTCTTTTATAATATTATTCTAGTTCTTCAATATTGTTACGTACAGTATCTTCTATTCATCTTATCTGCAAGTCTATAATGGCAACTTTAGCAGAATATTAAATGAATCACGTTAAAAATTTTAAATTCTAAAAGGGGACTTTACGCTCATAACAATAACGTCCATTTTAGGTATTTACATTGTTTAAGGTGATTCGTATTATGTTCTGCTAAAGTGGCCATTTTAGGCCCTCTGGTTTAATTTGAATGTGATTTGTTCTCTGTTTAATTTTATCTTACTCAGTCTCTCTATTTTATCTCTCATCA
Organism: Xestia ashworthii; assembly: GCA_950022955.1. Taxonomy (NCBI): domain Eukaryota; kingdom Metazoa; phylum Arthropoda; class Insecta; order Lepidoptera; family Noctuidae; genus Xestia; species Xestia ashworthii. Next base: position 8,923,411 of record OX465570.1, on the reverse strand, counting down.
TCGTCTTCCTGAGTTAGTTCCATGTTACTTCGGGTCAACGCACTAAGTTGATTAATTAATAAATGTAAATATTTTAGAAAATAAGGACTTTCTTTCACTGCGCTTTGTAATGACCCAGATTTGAAATTAATGTCACATCGAAGTCTAACCTTCAAAGCAGACGGATATGAAATCGTATGCAAAGTGAGAAAGTGTCACATAATAATGTTCAGGATGTGCCATTACGTGAACACTCTGTTTGATAATTTTATTGCCTCATCATTGACGCAGGTTGGTTCGGAAGTATTCTCGTAACTCACAGGTTAGTTGTGTAAGATTATTTTAAGGAAGAATGAAGATATTTTGAGGAAGTGTAACGTCTTAGTGATAGATTAATATTCAGCAGTTCGTATAAAGAAATAAGTCTGCCCACCTTATGTGTAACGCATATAAATTGAAATTAGTATACACGTGGTAAAAAAACTTAATATATCTATTTAGTTAGTCCCGGCTGTCATTTGTAGATCTTTGACAGTCGTTACAGATGTTACTAGGTATCGTATTACCCGGTACTAAGCTGGGTTGTGCAGGTCATAATAAGCAGTCGCTTCATGTAAAATAATGGTATTCAGTTGCATCTGCAGTACAAGTACGTAGGATTCGATAGGACTCGGATAAGATAAATTTGACAGTTATTCTCGATAAAATGAGTTTTTGACTCCATAAAATCTCATTTTATCGAGAATGTCTGTCAAATTTATCTTATCGAGTCCTATCGAGTCCTATCGATTCCTACGTACTTGTACTGCTGGTTAGACTGGAAGCCGACCCAAACATAGTTGGGAAAAGGCTAGGCAGGTGATGATGATGATCTATTTAAAAGAGATATATCTGAAAAAAGGGAAATTCAGTTTATCAATCTTCAATATCAAATCACACAGTGAATGAAACGACCACTGCTCTGTTGTGATTAACCCAATAGATCTATTGATCCAATTTTCCATTTTCTTCTTACGTTAATACGTCGATTCGACGTGCGCATGTTTGAGGGGGCATATTTTGGATTATGTTTATACCAGGGTTATGAATGTGGCAATATGTCTTCATGTATAATAATAATAATTTTTTTATTTATTTTCTCTCACAATGGTTTTGTAGCACATAACTGTTTAGAACTATACAATTTCACATTGTGAGAGCTGGTGCCTGCAGTAGGTTTTAGAAAAAAAACCTGTATTACAGGTCACCAGGCCCCACTTAGTGGCATCATAAATAAAACGGCAGAAAGCATGTTTTTCTACTAAACAATTATAAACAAAAATAAATAATTGAAAGGGAAAAAAAAAAGAAATAAAAGAAAATAACAAAACAAAACTAATCCTAGGATGTGTGTGAAGTGTGAATGTGAAGGTGGATGGTGGTGCGTGTGTATGTGAATGGTGTTGAAAGTGTTGGTAGTTATTTGAGATCAAGTATTATGAAATTGGGTGGAGCAACTTTTCTGTGTCATCATAGGAAAGAGTTTTCAAAAATTCAGTTACTTTTTTCTTACATATTGGTTTGTGTAATGAATATATATTTTGGCTTTTGTTGATGATATTATATAGATAATCCCCTAGGTAGCAGAAAAATTTGTGGGACTGACGTAGACGGTAGAACTGTGTATTGCATACAGTACCCTTTCTTCGCTTATCTTTCAGTAGATCTAAATCATAGATTAGCTGCGAGTGCTTCTTAAGGACTGTATGCAGAACGAAAGTTTGTCTTATAGACAGTACATCCCACTTCTTATATAAGTCGACTGTTGGAAATCGGAAGGGAAGACCCGCAGCAACCTTAAGAATGGCCCGTTGAGCTCTTTCCGCCTCCATCAAGTGCGTTTTAGCAGCACCTCCCCAGGAGATGACACAGTAGTCAATAAGCGACTGACACAAGGCATAGTAGACCATCTTGATGGTACGACGGTCGGCTACATGTCTTAGACTCTTAAATATGTAAATGAGTTTGCGCAACCTCGTTACCAGTACGTCTATATGTGGTTTGAAGCAGAGGAATTGGTCCAAAATAACTCCAAGGTATTTAATGTTATCTGTCCTTTGAAGGGAGGGACAAACGCAAGGCTGTTGGGTTGACCAACACGTGTGAGCCGTGATTGACAATGAGCGTGGAGGTAGAACGTTTGACCGATGTGCAAATGCCACGTATTTGGTTTTTGTGACATTGAGAGTCAGCAAATTATTCCGCAACCATGCAACAACCCCGTCAAGCCCCTCCCGAGCCACACCAAAGACCCCATCCCAGCTATCACCACTAAAGAAGAGAGCAGTGTCATCAGCGAATGTAAAAATTTGACCATTACCAAGGTGAAGCTGGCACAGCTCGTTGATGTAGATCAAGAAGAGGGTCGGTCCGAGTATACTGCCCTGAGGCACTCCAAAGGTAACTGGCTCATCGTTACTCACCATACCATCAATTCTAACTTGCTGTTTCCGATTAGATAGGTAGTCCTGGAATAATTTTAGTGGAAGGCCCCGTACTCCCATATTTTCCATTTTTTGTAATAAGTGTGGGACAGAAACTGTGTCAAAAGCCTCAGCTAAGTCCAGAAACACCGCCAGACAATTTCTCTTCTTGTCAAGATTCATTATGACCGAGCTAACCAGTTCATGTACCGCGTCATTGGTACATTTACCACGCCTGAACCCGAACTGGTAAGATGAAAGAAGGTTGTTAACCTCAAGGAACTTAATTAGCCGGTCATTCATAAGGCGCTCCAGAACTTTTGAGAGCGTTGGAAGAATAGAGATGGGTCTGAAGTTGTTGACACAGTCCCTGTCACCACCTTTGTGTATAGGTTTTAAAATAGCTAATTTAAACGCCTGTGGAAATGTCCCTGTAGATATGGCGAGGTTGCAGATGTGGGTAACAGCGGGAGACAGCAAGTTTGCATATCTTTTCAGGAACCGGCCCGAGATTTGATCAATTCCGACAGCACAATCATCCCTTAATCCTTGAATGATTTGCAGGATCTCAGATTCGTCAGTAGGGAGCATGACCAAGGAATGAAGAGGACCAGTTTTCGCGTTATTATCAGCCTTGTTACTGAGAGGGAACGAATGAGAACTTATTTTCTCGGCTAGGTTGCGACCAACGTTTGCAAAATAACTATTGACCTCATTAATACTCTTGTCCGGATTGTCGCGTGAGATGAGACAGGAGGAATGATCTGTTGCCCTGTTGGATCCGCTAATCTGTTTTATAACATCCCATAGCTTCTTTTTGTTGCCACTTGCGTTCCCAATCTCTTTTTTTTCATAGTTTCTTTTAGCTTTCTTTAATAGTGAAGTGCAGAAGTTTCTATAACGTTTGTAAGTTGTGTGAAGGGTATCTTTATTTGGGTCCCTCTTCAACTTTTTATATAAATTATCCCTGTTGCGCATGCATTTTAAAAGCCCTTTTGTAATCCACGGCTTACTGATTTGTTTCCTTTTAGGTATTTTTACTACTTTGGAGTTATCTTTTATAGCCCTTGACAGACAACCTACTAGCAAGTCAGTTGCTTTATTTACATCGCTGCATTTTAGGATGTCTTGAAAATCTGAATTACGCAGGGCCGAGTCTAGGTTATCATAATCAATCAATGTGTATGTTATTATGGTGTGAGTAAAAGAAAAACAATATGGTTAATTATTATTTTTATTTGAAAATAAAATAGAAAACAAAACACAGTACTACAAAACTTGAACATTTAGAAATCTCTTCGTCAATCTTATAATTGAAAATATTGTATACTTTTTAAAATATGTTTTTTGGAAAATCTTTGTAGAAAACTTGAGTTTTTTTTTTATTCATTTTCACTCCAAAGGTGCTTAGAATAGGCGCTGGACTTTTACATACTTGGCGAAGCACTTTCAAGGATTTCAGGATCATTTTCAGACACATTTTCAGTGTCCAATGGGTTTTCCACTTGTGGAACACTCACCTGAAAGTCTTTGGCATCAATCTATACTTCTTCTTCTAATAAATTATTCTCAATTTCACTCTCCAACCCCTAAATCTCTTCGTCGCTTGATTCATGCAACAACCGACTGATTTCTTCATCGTTTGCATGAATTTGTGACGTCTTTATATATTTTTAACGTAGCGTATAACAAATACAATAAACTAATAAAAATATGTACATTTAATCTCAAAATAATCACAAAAACTTATTTTCTCAATGGTCAAAATAATGACACACGTCACATCGACGTGCGGTAGGTAAATATTGACAAAAGTATTGCACTTATCGGAGCAATAAGGGAGTGTCCAGGCAGCTCTGAAGGCCGACTGAGCTGGCGGGAACGGAAAGTTAAGGTCGTGGCTCACTTGACAAGCACCGCACCAGCACGGCACCAGCACAGCTCCTGACCGGCGTCGCCTCGAATATAGGCTACGGCGCGCGGTCCGCGCGCGGTCCCCTCGCTTGCGGCGCGCGGGCCCCTCGATTGCGGCGCGCGGGCCACACGACGGCCACTCGCCGTCCGCAAGGCGCAAGCTCGTAGTCCGCACGCTGGTAGTAACAGTCCGGGAGGTAGCATTGTATTTCAGGTATTATCTCTAGTAATTATATTTTGTTAACGTGGATTCGTGGTTTAATTCACCTACCCCGCGAACACCCTTTCCATTACAGTTCTGAGATTTTTTTGAGTTCAGTATATGTAAACTATTTACAAAAAAGTTTCAGCCGGTGTACTGTAACGATTGATTCAGTTATTGTAACATAAGATCAACCTTCGATTACAACAATATCAGTCGGTTTATTAGGGCTTTTTTATTTGCTTTTTATTTCTAACCGAACTAGGTTTAGTGTCGTGGGCTCTCTAACTAAATTTGTAACTGGCCATACATTAAACAAAGAGTACCCACGACGTGGAGAAGCATGACGGCGCAATGACATTGTTTCGCGGGCCACTCGGCGTCCGCGCGCGGTCCCCTCGCTTGCGGCGCGCGGACCGCGCGCGGACGCCGAGCCGCCCGCGAGGCGAGTCGTATGGTAGCGGCAAGCGCGTTGACCTCCCGCCGTAAGCTTTTTCATATGGACATTAAAAAATATGTTATGCGACACACGATTTAATGCTCTAATTTGAATGGCAAGTAAATTGCTGGGTTGGAGCGGTGCTGGTGCGGTGCTTGTCAAGTGAGCCACGACCTTTAAGTAACGCGAAAAATAAACGAGTTACATCGATTTTTCTGAACCGAATACGTCGATTCGACGTAGGTTATCTTTCTAGGGTTAAAATTTCTTTAGAAAGTTGAATCTTCAAACAGATCTTATTTTCACGAAGTTAAAAATTCAGTAGCGTCTCTGTCTGGTACGAAACAGTAAAAACCACATCCCTAATTCATAAATCGCCACAAACTATTTAAATTGGTCTTTTAAACCCGAATCAGCATTAAACGCCACTAAATCATCTGCTACAGACGGTACATGCCTAATCCAAAGTATAACTTCAAACAATAGTTCAACAAAAGCATTTTCAGAACATGTTTGCGGATCGAGATAATATGATAAACTTACAAATTGTTATAAAGTATTTGTGAAATATATGTGTATGTAAAAACTGAGGTCGAATTTCACGATTTAAACTAATCAAATTCAGCATAATATTATGTTTTTGAACAAGTGTTTTGTAGCACTTATCAGTTTAGAACCATAGAAATTCTTATTGTGAGCGCTAGTGCTTGAAGTAGGTCTTAGAAAAAAAACTTATATTACTTGTCACCAGGCTAGGCCAGGGGTTAAATTCTATTATATTTCATCACGAAGGCTAGTTCGAAAAGAGCCCCTAGCAGGATATGGGGGAGGCATTTGCCCAGTAGTGGGACATACAAGGCTATTAAAAAACATACACTAAATCAAGTTCAAGAACTGACACTGTCATCAATGTCGTGAGATATTGACACTGATAGTTCTAGAACCCGTCATGCCATGGTACATAGTAGGACCACGAGAAAAAAGAGGTTCTTCTTAATAGGAAACCGTTTCATAGATTTATGTTTTTTCTTTTATAAATATTGTAAATGTTTGGCTCTTGAACCACTGTAAGTAGTTACACTGTGCCTTTTCATAATCAGGCAGATTGCGTGCTTATTTCATTTCATATAACTTGGTAATACGATCGCGCCCCACTTCCGACGAACGGCAAAGATCGCGTTATGTTCAAGTAAATTGTGCGTTCTATTCAATTTAGCCTGGATTTACTTCAATGAGATGTTCTGTTAACGGTGTGGTCAAGGCTGGTGAATATGGGCGTTCCCAATAAATTATCACAACTGGGTGCATTTATCTGAATCATATTATGGCGGTATCCAAGTCATCGATTACGGGTTCGAACCCAAGACACGCAGCTCTGATTTTTCGTATTCATATGTATAGTCACTAGCTTTGGTGAAAGAAAACATTGTGAGGAAACCAGCATATCAAAGAGATATTTCTCGATCGCAAGCCCTTGGGCGTGAGTTCGCATAGTTCTTTCGATAGTTGTTCCTAACCTTATCAACTGCAACGGCAGACAGTTGATTAAGTCCAATCTCAACAGACAGATCGTCACGCAATTCAAAAAGAAAAAGTCATCCATTATATTCCACGTATGCTATTTCGCGTGTAACTAATAATTGTGTAATGTGTTCGACAGTTGATTTAACAGTTACAAACGCAATGAAAATGAGAGTTTTTATGTTCTATTGTAATTTTCGCGTGATAGATGTTTTCATTACATGTCATCATAAATTCTTATGTAATGAAGTTCAAGAACTCTTCTGTCTGTGTAAGATGGTGGTTTTATCTTATCTTATGTTTTAATATACGTGGACACGAGTAACTCGGGCAACTGTTGCCATGGCTGACCTGAAAGTCTATAGGTAAATAGATTCCGGACACAAGTTGGCCGAAGCTGAAGATGAATGCGGTGTTGCCCCACAAACGAAGGGACTCTTGAAATCATGCACTGTCTGTCCCGTCCTGGTGCTTGCACATCACAGGAGTTGATGGGCGCTACTGAAAGTGAAAAACTAGTCGCCAAATTTTTGGGCTGACTCAATTTAAATTGTCATCGACGCGAACTTTGTTTAATTGTTTATAGCAGACTCAATCAGAGTGAAAATCGTATCAGGGCCAAGCAGTAGCAATTGCTACCCCTAGACCAAGGAGGAAGGAAATATCTCTCATAATCATTGTTTTCATAATCTTGTTTTCTATACCAACCTCTCTGTAATATAATTTCCTCTTTTGCGTGTCAAGTCGAGAACTATCATATATCAGTAAGTTTTCTATAAATTTTTGAAGTTCTGAATGTAGGTACGAGTATGCTTTAAAAATAACAAGCTATGTCGAAGACTTTTGCTAGTACAAATAGAATGCTATTTGAATGTTCATTAATCATTAATTTATTATACTATTTGATGATTTACGTGATTGAATACAATTCCAAGCATGCAGCAATTAATTTGTCGGAAAGTTCATTACAAGACAATAAATTGAGACATAAAAATGATTTTAATGAGAAAGGCTTTATTATTTTGATTAGTTTTTGGCATTAAAACTGATTGAGTCATGCCAATAACGATGATAACGATTGTGTTTGACATTAAAACAGTTGGTATCTAAGCATGTTTATTTTGCCTAAAATGTTATATCCTGAATCCTCAACCACACTGTTTCAAAAAAAATGTTTCAATTCATTATTTATTAATAATAATAATGTTTATTCAAGAAATGTCACAGAATTTTACAAATATCTTTTAGGCTATATTTTTCACTATGTATATAATGCACATAATAATTTTATTTCAATGCAAATAAAAATTGTAGTGTATACTATAGTGACTATGCAAAAGAGTTTAACATTGTTTATTTTTCGATAACTCTTTAGTATTGTACTTATTTTCAATGCGTTGCTTCCTTATTCGAAATTATTTTCTTGTTCACTTTACTTGATCTTCAGTTAACTGATTGATCATGGCTAGTGTTTAGGTGTAAAGCTCCTCATGGCACCTTAACATGGTTCTACATATGACAGACTTTTCATGTTCTGGACTACAAGCCAATGATAAATGAGCAATCGTCACCAACTGTCTATGCGCAATCAGATCTAATCTTTAAGGGCAGGCAGAGAATACAAAAGGTGTAAAAAACCTCATAACGCGTCTGGAAGGCACTTGCTCTTCCCGTGATTGCGATATTTATTTCGTTCTACTCTATACCTACATACCTTCTAGTTACGGAGATTTTGGGGGTCAAAGACCTTATAGTTACGGAGATATTGGGGGTCAAAGTTCCAAGTTTTTGACCAGTTTTTTTATATACAAGGGTTTTTTTTATAAACAAGTTTTTATTGTTATAACTTTAGTTTATATACCTCCACGACCCCGGTACTATTGAATCCATCCATCAGCACAATGTTTTGAGTGCGTTACATTGAGTTCTACGACAAAACATGAGTTTTTACCCCAAAAAAAGCCGTTTCCCAGCAATATTTTTGCGTAAAGTTACTTAGTTTGATGAACATAATGCTTGGTTGACGGCTTCGTAATGAGGTTATTTAGACCCTGCATACAAAACTTAAATGGATCCTTGAAGATGCCTACGTAAAACTTATTCAAGGGTAACGATCTTCCTGCCGGGGTTGCGGGCCTATTCGAAAGAGATACCGCGGCCCCGGAACATAAAGGGCGAGGAAGGAACATGGATGGGCTTTAGTCAGTAAAAGTCTGACACTCCCTCGCGCTCCGCCCAGAGTGGGAGAAGTCATTTGATGATGAAAAGGTAACGATCTTTTTCAGGGGTGAAAAATCACGTTTTACGATAAGAGTTAAAAAAAAAATTGTTGCAGATGGATGGATGCATAGTACGGGATGGTGGGGGTATTTAAAGTTAAGTTCACACACATTAAAATTTATACTAAAAAAAATCTCTGAAAAAGCTGGAACTTTTACCCCAAATCTAACTAGTAAGTTTTCAGGTATATTCTATAACGAATAAAATATCATAATAACGGAGTAAACTAGTGCTTTTCGGCTTCGTTACGGGTTCTTTTACAACAATTATATGATGACACAAGATAAGGCGTAGTGGGTGAGCGGTCCCAGCTACAGATACACCGACGATCTAACAGGTGACTGTGACAGACTGGAAGGTGAAACACTGGGTCCAGCTGGTGGACAGCTTGTAAGAGACTTAAATTATGTCTATCATTTGACTGCAATAGGTCGAGTTTATTGATGGAGAATATTAACGACGAATGCAACCTCATACCGCATTGATATGTGGTGAAGATGAGAATAATGCTGACGAAAATGATCATCATCATCCTCATCAGTCTATAACGTTCCCACTGCTGGGACACGGCCTCCTCTCTATGACAAGGAATGGGCTATAATCCACGACATGGGCCTAGTTCGGATTTGTAATGTCACATGTCTTCGATTTTTTGGTTCTGGGATATGCCGGTTGCCTCACAATGTTTCTCTTCACCGTTTTGAGAGCAGTGGTGATGAAATACTGTCTATATAGGCATACTGTATATATAGATAATCACTGCTCTGACGAAAAATATAAACGTAAAAATGAAAACATCATTATTATGGAAAGGAAAGGATTGTAACGGTTAGGGTTTTATAGTTTCTGCCTGCCTCCTTAGCAAAATTTTACGTGTGTATAGTTCAGTCCTCTAACGAAGTTACTCTAAATTAAATCACCAATCAAACAAATAAAGGCCATAAGTAAGTTAAGCAAGATCAAAAGGATCTAAACTGACTGACGACGGACATACGGTCTACAATAAAATCACATGGATAGTGATTCTAAAGCCACAACTAGTTATTGATTCCATAAATTTGATCGTAAATTGAGACGAACTCAATAATTTCCATCGTCAGTGGATGAAGATGCACCTCGTAACAGTTAAGTCATGATATCAAACTGTTTTAAATTGAGCTGGTCCGGTGATGTACAGTTGAGGGGAAAGTGCTTATGAAAATTATGGCGAGAAACAAAAAAAAAATAGTAGAAATTAGTTTCTTGTACTTTTTTTGACAATCACTGCTCGAAGGTGATTCGAAGACATGTGACATCTACCAATCCGCACTGGGCCCGCGTGGTAGATTATAGCCCATTCCCTCTCATTGAGAGGAGGCCGTGTCCCAGCAGTGGGAACATTATAGGCTGATGATGATGATGATTACTTTTTTTTGTGAGCGATGATATGAAGGAAAAGGAATTTTTGCGTGACGATTGACACGGGAGAATGGAAGAAAAAAGATGTTGCGCCGACCCCAAGTAATGGAATGGCATGGAATGAAGGCAGGAAGATGATACGAGTAATGATGATAACATAAATAACTAATTTGAAAAAATATTCAAACATTTTTCAAGTGCAAAATTCTGCTGATAGCAGTAATCCATCCAATAAATTAATAATAGCATAACGGTTGACAGAGAGGAATGGTAGATGGTGGAAGAAAATGAGTTACAGCAACCTTAAGTAACATGGAAAAAGGACAGAAAAATGACGAGAAAATAAACGCCTTCACAGTAGCTGTAGCAATATCACAAATAACGTAGGTACTGACACTGGCAGCAGGTTTAGGTCAAAATTGTGATACCATCTGCTCATACATGACGCTGGTAGACGTCACAAGTCATTTGTATTATCGTCACAGCGTCGTTATTCCGTACATCACTGTGTAGTGTGTAGGTACAAATGCCCTGCTGGCAGCTTTATCTTGACATTGAAAACGATGGAGATCGTGGTCTTTTCTGTGTGCCTTCGTAACTTACCTGTATAAAAGTAGGTTGTATCAATTTTGAACATATTCAAAATAGCTCTTACAGAATCGAATGAATACCTGAAGGTACATCAAAATAACTGTTAAAGGTATTTTTAACATGGCACTCAAAGCATACTCGTCATCGTAAGGCTAGCCTTCACTCCATAACCCAGTTTATACTGGGTAATACTGTACCCCTTGATAAGACAGGTTGTTAGACTTTCTGAGCCACTGACTAACTATAACGACTGTCAAAAATCTACAAACGACTGCTGGGATCAACTGCTTAACATGCTTTCTAAGGCAAGGAAGAAACTCGGTATGTAATGGGTGACCACCTATTACATACCGAGTTAAACCTAAATATCTGGCTGTTATCATTTAGCCACGAGCTCCTCACATAAAGGATACATGATATTTAATATTTTATCAATCCTACCTCAACCAACGAAGTTCCCGACAGTACCCAACAACATAAATGCATCGCTGCATCCCTCTCAGCGATAGCCAGTGTACCGTGACACTAAGCGCATATAAACGCAACCAATGCTCTAGTTATACACAGTGCCCATATAGCCAACATAGTGCAAACAACAAACATGGTAAAGTACCTCCTGATCCTGACCTTGGTCGCCGCAGCCACGGCCAGAACGGCGACCACCACACAGAACAAACTAGAAGCTCGAAGCTCAGACGATAATGTTCTAGGAGACCTAAAATTAGCGTATGAGACATACAAAGATTGCAGCGGGTCCGACATTTCGCACTGCCTCAAAAGAAAATTGGCGAAGACATTGAGCAGGCTGACGAAAACTGAAGAGTTGGACATCCTTAACGGTGTGACGATAAAAAAGGATAAGGATGTGAATATTGTGGAGAAGGAGGAAGTAATTCCGCGGGGGATGGACGAAGGGTCGCTGAACAACCTCATTTTGGACAAGGTCGTTAACTTTATGAGGTCCCACACATTGCAGGTAAGGATTTTCGGTACTTTGAACATAATCTAATATAAAGTTTCTTTGCAAGATAAGGAATTGGAAGTTTGATCATGCGTGACTGTGTAGAACACAGTTTTTAATTTGGACGCTGTGATAAGAACAAAACAAAATGTTAATGTTTTTAATTTTTATTAAATGAAGTTAAAGCTGCATCGGGTTATGATTGCAAAATAAAGTGTATATTTGGAAAAAAACAAAAAGTTGAATTAGAGTTCACATCAAAATAATTTTCTTAGGAACCAAGTTAGTGGCAATCTACGTGTTTTCAGGATTTTTTACAGGTAGGGTACCCCCCTAAATGTTTCAATGCTCGAAATCTCTAGCCAAAATTAGGTTAAATAATGCCACGTGGTCAACTACGTAGTTGTTGAAGATTTCCACTTAAACTATGGCTGTATTTTGGCTTTGTTTCTCGATTTTCATATGCTTAAGTTGATTTTATTTATCGTTGTTGTAACTATTACTTACTAATTTCTTTTCTTTTTGATACAGGTCACTTTTTGCACTTCGGTGTTAGTAGCTTTATCTTCACTTTAATAAAATTGATTTGAAAGCATTTTGTGTTCATGATATTTTAAAGTGCCTTGGGGAATATTCTTATTTGCACAACTTTCCAAAGTCAATAACTTCTTTGCTATGTTAGGTCTAGAAGTTCGAATTGATTGCTTCAACCAAAGTTTTACAATGCTTAACAGAACATCACTTATTAGTCGATAAGTATCAGTATCGTTTGTGGTACTTTCAGGTTCCACCACGTGCGTGTTATTAAATATTTAATTTTCTCCTACGACTTTTCTATGAGGTAATCATAATCATCATCATCATCATCATATCAGCCCGGAATCACACACAGCTGGGTATAGGCCTCCCCTTTCTTCCGCCTCACTTCCCGGTTCTGTGCCTCCTTGATCCAGGTGTTGTCAATATCATCAACCCAACGAGCTTAAGTTGATTTTATCTATGAGGTAATACGTGAAACCTAAAACATACTCTTGTATGTTTTATATAACTTCGGTAATAATTGATCTTCCATACAAATTCAATCAAACTTGACTGAATGAACGAGTTACTTCACATCCATTCATTGTTTGTGTGACATAACACATAATTACGGTTTCCAAACAGAGGTATAATAGAGTAATTATTATTCATACGACGACACTCTTAGACCGTTAGCTGTAGTAATCTTAGTATTATGCTCGCATTTAGTCACCTGTGTTGTTGTAGTAATAGTATTTGCTTCCGGGCACATAACTTCATACTTTTAAGGCTTGATTTCTGAAAAAATACTTCTGGGCTTACAACTATTGTTGAGGAGCGCAATGCTAAATAATATCAGCCGCTCGGATCATAATCGATAAGGTTACTAAAAAAAAATGCAAAGAGTAAATTAGTTCCAGACCTTGCTTTCTATTTCGGTCATGACAGAAATCTTAGCCTTTGTACACGCACCTTAAAACACTGACTGCGACCATCTTTAGTTATTCATGCTTAGATGGCACGCGCAATATAAAATTAGGTGACTAGACATGAAATTGACGGTGACCAAACTGATCGATTCTTTTGAAGTTATTTCAATAATTCTCTTGAAGGTAGGTCTCACATTTCTGTATCTACGTCAATTGTTGACTTTTACAATATCAATAACCTCAGAAATGTTATTAGACTAAAAACCGGCGCAGGTGACAATTCTGTCTACAGAATTGGACAAAGTTGTTACCGTATTTAAAATTGAATTACTAGATGATCATGACTGTAAAATCAAAACACTATATGCGTGAAGGTTTAGCCACCTTTCTTACCAACTAATACATGAACTCAACTCAGTGCTAGGTGTGATGAAAATGAAAATATCCTCCACGACAGTAAAAAATATTAAAAGGTAAAAATCCCAACAGTGCGGGTCAAATTTGCAAAAAATACAGAGCTTACATCAAGATTGAGAAGATTGTACAATGCTTCATCGCATCAGGTTGAAAAAAGCATGTCCAGTCTATTGGTAATGTATGCATACGGGAAATGGTATATTGTCACTTTTTGCTGTTAATCGTATTATCACTGGAGGGTATCAAATGTCCCATGCCTGTAATTAATAAGCCGACTCTAATGACTTATCACACTCCGCTAAGTAGAAAAGTAGTCTATCGGCCCGTCATTCATAACGTACATGTGCATCTACAATTAAAAATACCACTGCTTTAGTGTTACTTAGTAGTTCAGTCACGGTCAAACCAGTTAACGCTTAATCTATTACTCTTGTTGATCAGCTTTTAACCTTCTTTATCAACCTATCCTTCTTTCTTTTTATTACATTAGTAAGGTAATGGCAATACAAAGTGCTCTTTCGTAATATGTGTTATCATATCGGGCAACATGTACATAATCAAAACCAAACCGGCGATGTTTTAGTGACACTTTTTAGACGCACCGTCAAAATTTTCATACCCAAATTCGCACATGCACAATTTTTCTTACCTTACACTTTTCTCGCCATCCTCGTCTACTACCAAAATCCTTCCCAGAACAATCCTTATCGCATTCTTCTAAAAGCTGTCCAAGGTTAAAATTAACAATATGCTGTTTGAATAATTGATATTGACGTTAACCTTGTCTTGCCTTCCCAACTCAAATCTTGGCTACTTCTTTTACTTACATTTAAAAATCATTGAAGAAATTGTATTACCCTAATATAAATTGGCACTGCTCTTAAATAAACCTTGTCTACTGGAGTCTGTTCCGGCTGCATCTAGATCCGGCTACCCCCGTAAAAGCGTGACGCCTCAATCTAACAGTTAATGCGTAAAAACAGCATACCACCCAGCAACGCGGCGTGACAACTTTCCCGATGCATCTCATAATTGCATTTAATTAGTACATCTTCACTTTTTGCCGGCCACACTCTATTAAATTCTGCAGTTTCTTCTAATTGGTCTGGGTGCGTGATGATTGATATGCGTAGAGAAAATATAATTTGCACTAAATGGGGGTTCTGCACGGTTTGCGTGTCGTTTATAGTAATGTCATTAGGGATTGGTGCGTGCATGATCAGTTCTTGGTTGAATAGGTTCGGTCTGTTATGCGGTTGTTCACCGTTGGTGTTAGTCGTAGTTTGCTATGTTGAATAAAGATTCTCATGGGGTTGGTAGACAGGACAGCTTTCACGGTTTATGACTAAACTTACACTGTCACTTACTTTACCCTCACGGCGAATAAACTTCTTACTTACCTTCCGTGATATTCAAATTTTGGGTGCTGCCGATATTTTGACGATGTTGCAATCGTGCGTTAGGGATCTGGAAGTTTTCGAGAACACCGAATGCATTAGATGTATTCCCGTTGACCCCACTGCTTGGCCCAACTGATGGGGTCAACGGAAAAAACTAAACCGACGTTTCGTTGGCCCCACTACCCTGTCGTACTACCTTGTGATCAAGATTTTTTTGACACACATGAAGGAATTAAATAAACTTTATTGCTGTTACTGAGAATTGAAATAAATTCCAATTCATACAGTACGACAGCTCTGATCATCACGGTTTTGTATGTACAAGTGGTTACACTTACAGGTGACTCCATTGCTTTGCTCCAATGGTGGGGTGACGGGCGGTGGAGTCAACGGAAATACACCCGAGGTTACGTGGATAGACAACGAAATAGCAAATTTTTACATGCTTACATCGAATTTATTTCAATTAAGCTAAATAATATCGTTGTAATCCCTCTCATAGAGAGGATGCCTGTTAATGTTGCCATTGCTGGAACACAGGCCTCCGTGGCAGTGGGAACATCAATAGGCTGATGATGATGCTAAATAAAACCCAAGTGTTACCTTATTTGGTACAGTTAAGGGTCAAAGTTCAACAATGTTTCCCAAAAATTAAGTTTATTTATTCTTGGTTGGTTGTGGTTTAGTTTGATGCTTTCAGTAGAACAGTTGTCTGTTTTCTTAATTATATTATTTTGTATAGAAAGTAGATTCACTGTTTTTAATTTCATTTATTCGCCGTGAGGGTCTTTGAGTCGACTTAAACTACGGCCCTAATCTTAAACGTTCGTCTGGCTAATTAACTAACACAGAAATGATTAAACGTTCGTCAACCCACCGCATTGTGTCATTAAACATAACTTTCTTCTCAATATTGATAAATTGTGCAGATTATTTAGCTTACTTAAATTGATATTTATTTCGAGGATTTCTCTAATCTTTAAAATCTACAAAAAGATGAAGAGTTTAGTATCTACACATATAATAAAATCACTAATAAGTTCTTGGTCACAGCTTCATAGTTTTTCACTAACGAACCTACAATAAGTTCAGTAAGCTGATCCAACGTAAGCGATCACCACAAGAATACGCGATTGTTACATTCATAATTTCACGCAGTCATATAATTCTTCTGCCCTTATACTGATTTATTTGGGTCAGCGCAGCTTGTCTTCTTCTTCCATACTCCTCTATTACTCGTCATCTCAGCAATCACCTCTCCTTTCTTGCCATATCACCCTTCACACAGTCCATCCATCGTTTCTTTGGTCTTCTGTTACTCTTATGTATACATATGTGAAGCTGCCATCCGTCGATGTGACCACGCATTCGTGTCCGTAGAACAATATGCATGAACGCAATCGTAGTTCATGTTCTTTTAGCGTTCGTTTTAGTTTGAATGAGGTCTTACGCACATTGGCCCGAACTCTAAATAATATTTTCCAATTGTTTCATGATCCATAATTTAATGATCTTCCGCACTTTCTTATCGCGTGTTCTCATGTAGGAAGCTATTGGATATTGTCTACAATTATACGTTTGGACCGAGTTACAAATTGTTATTACATTCGTACGAGGAATCAATTCTTTTTTTTTGCTGTAATTAGTAACTATAATAAATAATGTATCGGTAGCTTTAAAGTAGCGTATTACATTTGCAAATGGCACACGGCACGCAGTGCTAAAAAAAATACTTTTCTTTGTGAAGTTTACTTTGATTAATTGTCTTACAATTTCTAACTTCAGCACGAAGTTAGAAATTGTACGGGTCTTATAGAAGCAATAATACCCAATAACTCTTTGCTCAACCAGGGAATCGGACCTCAGACTGCATGCTTATGCTTAGGTAGAATGATAACAAAAGAAAAACTTACATAATGGTCAGTTATCTATGCATTCCAAAATGTTCTCTTTGATTCGAAAATACCGTACAGTAAACATTACACTGCAATGCTGCATACAAAGTATCCAATTTTATTTGTAACCCATACTCAACATACCTCTTCTCTAAATTCCAGGTCAAATTCCCCACCGAAGATGGCTCAGAATTATCGGAGGACCAGGGCCGCAGCAGAAGAAAGAAGCTAGCGCCTCTTCTCGCTATCCCCCTGCTTATCGGAGGCATGATGGTACCGTTGGCCTTCGGAGCGTTGGCACTATTGGCTGGAAAGGCACTCATCGTGTCCAAGTTGGCCCTGGTACTGGCCGGCATCATTGGGCTGAAGAAACTTTTGTCTCCGAGCGGGGGTGGACATGAGGCTCATGAGGTGGTGGTCTCAGCTGGACATGGTGGCTCCGGATGGAGCAGGTGAGGTTTTTTGAAGAGTTCTGGTAGACGTAGAATTTCGAATAAATTGATTATGAATTTTAAGTGTATGCCTACGCGTTAAGAGCAGATTTATTTAGGTGTGGTAAATTAGTTCGGAAATACTGCGAACAGGCTGTGGATATGCGGTACTGTTGGATACCTTAGTAAGTTACTGTCAGAATCAAACTCAACTCAAAATCAAAGAGTTTATTTCGAACACACCTGTGACAGACACTTAATTTCGGCATAGTCATAATCCGGTCAAGCGTTAAATCTACCACAACCTGCAGTCTAACCACAGGCATGGCAATTGTGAATTGACTGTAGTTGCCTATTCTAAAATCGTAGATCTCATAGAAAATATTTAGCAAGAAAACTCATGGTACTCTTACTTTACAATATTGTTGCTTTTATGTAGGAATTGAAAAAAAAGACTATTAATACCTTTCTAGATTAGGATAAGCAATCTTACGAAAGGTTGTGTTTGTCAGTCCAGTGTCCGGAGTTGCCGCAATTTGTCCGTACCGCTTTTAACGAAGTCATTTAAGCTTTATCGTTACCATAAAAGAGGAGTTTGACCACAAATGGCTGGATTCTTATTGTGGCCTAAGCACTTAAGATTATGCACTTAGGAAATTAAAATATTAAATTGTTAATCCGTGGGGAAAAATTCTTCTACAACAACGGGTAGTACAAATATTTCTTAGTATTTTGCACAGTAATACTTACGGTGTTTATGACCCGGCTCGGTTTTTCAAAGAAACAATATGCATGTATTTCAAAAATTTTTATTTTTACACTGTTTCATGAAATAGTTTGTTGCAGAAAATTTGACATTTCTTTTTTCTAATTTGCCAGCGTTGCGCAAAGTGAGCACCTCGAGAGAAATGCCGGGGGCAACCCAGGGTTAGGACTTTTTTATTATTTTGGATAGTTTTTAAAAATACAAATTATATTTTTTTTTTTGCATAAAATTCGAATTAAAAAAATGTGGGCGGTACGATAGACATAAATTACAGGCTCATTTTGACCAATAAAGCTGATTTAAATAATACATGTTTGTGCCTCTATTACAAATATTTTTGGAAATTTAATGCATGCACTTTTGTAGAATGCACTGTAGTAGCAAATATTTTACGCAAATCTAGAATTCAATTTTTTTTAATAAAAATTTGAATTAGTTTACGCTTGACTTAGATAGGGTTTTTTTTTGTATAAATTATTGCATGTCCTATTATTGCGTTTTAAAAAAATATAAATATTTACATGATTCTTTTGTCTTGTTTCCAGGTCGCTCGAGAAGGCTCAAGACTTAGCGTACAATGCCTACGCCCAATAGCGAGCGAACCCACCGTTAATTATCATTAATTAATACGCGACTCTAAGGACTAATCGGTTTCATAAGTATATAAATAGACAACATATAATTAAAATATTTACAATTATAGAGTACATAGTTATGCAACATTTGAAAGAAGAAGCCTGCCGCAAATTTTATCCTAAAATCTAAATTAAAATAATTATTTATTTTGTTATTTATTCACTCTAAATTATCTTTACAAAACAAAATAATAAAAATATAGAATTCCGTAAATAAAGCCAGAAAAACACTACTGTTGGATGAATATTCGAAATTCGAATTCCTATAATGTGTGTGTCATATTTGTTATATCTATCTTTTGTTTTTATTTATTTATTGTGTTCGGTAAAAATGTTGCTTCAAGAATAACAGGTTGGAAATGAATATTTTAGAGTGTAATATAATTTATTTTACTGCAAAGGTCAGTAAGCTGTAGTAGCTATTTTATTATGGGAATTCATTATAGAAGGTCTTGGTTATAGTAATTTAATAAAAGCGGAAAAATGAGTGAGGGAAAAATATTTTCTCCCAGCATCATACGTTTTCAAATAAAGTACCTCGAACTCTTAAAAGACTTAATAAAATACACAATATTACATTAGTCCTATTAACAACGATTTATTTTAGTTAGAACCAAAATATTTTAATATATTTATATATTTTAAACTTATATATTACAAGACTTTGGGGTGTGCTTTAATTAATTTATACATCAGCAAAATAGCGATTTAAACATTTTTTACTATTTTACATATTTTTGAACGTATATATGTATTATGTGTATTGAGTGAGCATATTATTTTTGTTCGAATATATACTTATTTATTTATATGCTGTGAAACATTTTATATAATACAAAGACTGAAAATATGTATGCATAATAATTATATAAAAGAGTATAGTATCCACATGTACATATGTAAATAAATTATTGCATTTATTTAATATTTTTTCTGCATAATAATATTTATTAATTAAAAGTATTATGAAATGCCAAATATTGTTATTTTACAAATATATTTATTAATCTATTAGGTTACAGATCTCATATTTATCGACATTTTCCTATTAAAAGGTGCTCATTTTATTTAATTGCAATGTAAATATTGAGGCGTTATTTATTTATTTTCGTTTATGTAATATTATTACGTTCCAGTCAGTTCATTAATTTATTAAATTAACTTAATAATTTATTGTCAAATGTTATTAAATAAACTGTTGGTACTCAAGATTTGTTTTATTACTATGTTTATTACATTACCATCCAA
Source organism: Xestia ashworthii (assembly GCA_950022955.1). Lineage (NCBI taxonomy): Eukaryota > Metazoa > Arthropoda > Insecta > Lepidoptera > Noctuidae > Xestia > Xestia ashworthii. Next base: position 8,903,424 of record OX465570.1, on the reverse strand, counting down.
ATGTATTTTACAGCTTTTACGAAATTTTCCACACTTATATCATTCGACTGTCTCGTCGGTCTAGCAACAGCAAGCTCGGCTACTAAGCGCGAGATTCGAGTCGCAGGCCGAGCAAAGTGATAATGTGTTTTACCATTGGGAACTTCTCAGTAGCAACCGGAGCCTCAATTCGGATCTGGTTTATGGCAATAACGGCCGAATACTGAAACGCCTCTCAAATATTTAAGGGCTGCTTAAACGTTTAAACAGCTCCGAAACTTTAATTTCGTATAGCCAAACGTCACTTTTGAGTATCTGTTTTCTTAAATTTTGAGTTACGATTCGGTAAGCCTGTACAATGTGGGTATTGTGGATGTGCTATAATGTGCACCATGGCCTAAACTTGTGAAATTACAGGATTTTATTGTTCGGTAAGTCATCACCGACATCTTAGGCACGGCACTGCATCACCGATGCCCCTAGTATATGATTTTGTAGCCGGTAATCATATAACATCAGTAACCAGTGTAGGGAAATGGGTATCACGTTGGGATCATCATTATTGGGATATGGAAAACAGAGTGTAAAGTTCCTCAATGCTCAAAAGGCAGGATTCTCCGGTGTTTGTATCTGGTGGGTCACTACCTGACAGTTACTTTCAGGTTTTTCTATAATATAGACCAACCCTTAAGATGGTCAAGGTTAAGTAGTGGAAAACTCTAAAATCACGATTCAGAATGTTGATATTCGTTCTTTATTGGTACAGATGACGCTGTAGTAGAAAGGCTTTGCCATGGGTTTGTTTGCCAGCCTCATATAGGAATAGTAGTAAAATCAGTGCCCTAGTTCATCTCCCAAAAGGGTCAGAGGTTGAGGTATCTAATGCAGGACACTGACTGTTCAAACTTTACCTACTAACCCACTCAACATCGAACTCTGAACCTGCCAAAACGGTATTCACTTTCGCCGCATGTAAATATCGCACAGTTACTCAATACGAATACTGTTGGATGTGACACAAAGAAGACAATGTTTCATGCATTATGCAGGCAGGAGCGGCTGCCAAAGTTTGTATGAAATATGGTAAAGGAAATTGTGTCAATACGTGTGTTGGTTTTTGCGGAGTAAATATGTGAATATTTTTGCACAGTGGTCTAATTCAGGGTTGCTGTAACTTTATATCAAATCAAGAGTCATTTATTCCAACTAGGTTGAGGATCAGCACTTTTTGAACGTCGCCGTCGATAACACAGCTACTACTACAACTAGAACTATAAGAAAAAAGTGAACTAACAGAAACCAAATCAAGGCTACTGACAAAATATATTTTTAACCCTAAAGCTCTAACTTGTGTTTACAGTCGTGCTTCATCGATCATCTAGAATCTAGACCAACAAAGCAGACAAAGTATAATCAGATTTACTTCCATAGACTAGGCAAGACCAGATCCACGATTCAAAAAATTTCTCATCAAGATTAACACAGCTACTCATTGATAACCACAGACAAAGAGGTTTTATTACGATCAGGAAGTAGTGCGGATGTAGAGAAATTGATACAATTATACTTCCGCCCGCAATAAAGTTTCACTTTCGATACAATATTATCGAACTGCTTATCGCCATTGCGGACTATAATTATTTGAAATGTCTCTTTGAGCTGGTGTATTGCGGAATTATCTAGAAATTTCTAGACTTTTCTTGGTTATAAAGCTCTTGTCTAAACATTGACAGCGTTATGATATTATTGAGGTGAGATGTTCTTCTGGTAGGTCAGGTGCGTAGTAGATACTTGCGAGTAGATAGTGTGCGCGTATGACCAGATGTAGGAGCGTGGACGAAGCGAAAGGCGAATATAGGGAATATAGCAGGTGGTTTGTCTAACCCCGTAGGAAAAAAGTTGTGAGTTTATGTATTTATTTAAGGCGACTACATTAGCTAAACATGAGTTTTATAATGCCTGAAAGTATATGATTCACTGCAATAAACAAAACCAGAAAAATATATGTTATTTTTCAGGATATATTAGCATATATACTAGCGTATGATAGTGTTTTAATAACATAATACAATTAATTTTACTCGTTAAAAAAAGTCACGAACTTATCTCTAAAAATTCTTTAAACGAGAAAAAACCATGCAAAAAACATGCGATCATTCTCATATTTTGGCAAATAATTCTACAAGCAACATAGTAGCATTATTATAGTAGTTTTATATACTCTAATCAGTAGATTTTTTGTAAATCGATCGAAACCACTAATTTGGCAATATTCGGCCCGTAGTGACTGACGTAACAACCAATTTGTAGTGCAAGCTGATTAGAACTATATTCTAACAGTATTTCAAACGATGTTTAAACCACCACAAATAGTGTTGCTAATTTAGCTCCTGTGGTCCCCTTAATACTTTAAGTACAGAGACGGACTTAATGCTATAGGTATTTGCAACCAGTCAGCATTTGGGTAGTGCGGAGATAAACAGTGGTGCAGGTGTAAATCTGATCTTGAATTTAATTTTAACATAGATACATTTACTTACTTATGTACGGGTATGTAATGTTTGTTGAAGTCATTTTTAAGAAAGGACTGATGAAGTAACATTGTTCCCTAGAGAGCATAGAAGCATAGAAGCTATAAAATAGTTGCTGGGACAAGCAACGCCAACAGGCTTCGGCCCTTGCGGGCCCCTCCCCTTATGCTGACATCTCTTTGAGGCGCGCGTGGAACACGAACGCGCCGTCGACACGGCCTGTCGTCACAAGACGGACGGACGGTTAGCTAGCCCATAGCTAACCGTCCACAGGCCCGCATCTACGGTGGCCGGTAGCCACCACGTGGCCCCCGACGCCCGGTGCGTCTCCCGCGGCGGCCGGGAAGGGAGGCTCGCTCCCTCTCTCGTTCCGCCACCTCCTTCGCTAGCATGACTGCTTCGCAGAAGGAGGTGACGGCTTCCCATTCCATATCGCTCCGGACCATGGATTGAACCAGGGCCAGACGCGAGAGGTCGCCGCCGCCGATCGCCGCTACGAGGACACGGCGGTGCTCCGCCCACGCAGGGCAGACTTCCACCGTGTGCTCCACCGTGTCCTCCGGTCGATCCTCGGAGTGGAGACACCCGGGCGTTTCCTCCCGCCCGATTCGGTGCAGGTACCTCCCGAAACATCCGTGTCCGGTGAGGACCTGCGTCAGGCGGAAGGTGAGGACGCCGTGGCACCTCTCTAGCCACTCCTCAAAGAGGGGACTTACCGCCACTATCGTGGCGTGCCCTGCACGGGGTTGCGACAGTCGCTCTCTCCATGTCGCCATGAGATCGCGCCGGAGGTCTGTCCGCTGAGCGGCAATTTGCCGCGGCCACGGCGTAGTGCCTCCGCGCGCCAGTCTCCGCGCGCCAGTCGTGCAGGCGCGCGAGGTCTATCGCCTCAGATCCCATGGTGGCAATCCGGCAAGCAGGCCCGCCGCCTCGCGGGAGATCGTGCGGTATCCACGGACCATTTTTACGGCCACCACTTTCTGGGGCGCAGGTAATGGGCAGCTCGCCGCCTCAAGGAACGCGCCCACACTGGGGCTCCGTAAAGGGCCATGGACCGCACGACCCCCGCATAGAGCCTGCGGCAGGAGGCGTTTGCCCCCCCCAGCCCCGGTCCGTTCCAGCCTGGGGGCCAAACGTCGGAAGTGCTCCACGAAGTTCCACCGGCTGTCGAGGACGAGTCCTAGGTACTCCAACGTCGACTCGACGCCGATGGAAACCCCTCCTTCCGTCAGTGTGGATCCCGACTGTGGCGCATTCCGAGGCCCATGAAAGCACATGGCCTCGGACTTGTGCAATGCCACCTCGAGACCCAGTTGCCGGATCCTCTCAACGACTATCGCAACCCCGCGTGTCATGTTTTCGGCCGCTGCCTCGTGCGACCTCCCCTGTGCCAGCACCAGGGTGTCGTCTGCGTAGCAAACGACGCTGACACCACTAGGGAGGTCGGCGCGCAGCACCCAGTCGTAACCGATGTTCCACAGGGGCGGTCCCAGATCCGATCCCTGTGGGACACCGCACGACATCTCTCGCCGGTTCCAATCTCTGCAGCGACTGGGGTAGATGACGGCCCTGTCCGTCAGGTAGTCCCCGATAGTCTGGCACCCTCGTCCCTCTTTTGCTGTCGCCAGCGGGGTGTACAAAGGTTTATCAACAAGAATGTGATATTGTATTGTGCAGGTCAGATAAAAATACAGTCGCCCTATGTAAAATAATGGTATTCAGCTGCATCTGGTTAGACTGGAAGCCGATTTCATCATAGTTGGGACAAGGCTAGGCAGATGATGATGTTATGTTCTCTTTTCGGTTTTTACAAAAGCAAATTCGGTCTTGTTGTCGCACCCAAATTGAACCCGATTTCTACACAAATCACAGGTTTTAACCAAACACTTTCAGAAACCAGCCAAACAATGAACCTACTTAGAACAAACATATCATTACATGCATTAATACGTGCGTATACAATCTTAAGTCATCTCTCAGCCCTCCGGTCAGTGACCCTTTGGAGAAAGTCGACGGACATAGATCATTCAAAGTAATTATGTCCATCTTTTCTAAGGTATGGGATGCAACTGGATGGAATTCCAATTAAAGGAAATGCACGATCAATGGTGATTGAGCGTTTTTATTTTAGACTAACTGGTGCCCGCGACATTTATCTGTGTAAAATTGTTATAAAAATATTGGTTCCTTATTTGAATCGGATTTTGTTAACAATATCATGGGTTTTAATTTATGATTAGCTGTAATTAACAGACAGAAACAAACATTTTGAAAAGCCGGCGAAAACCGAAAGAACCCCAACGAACTTGGGGCCAAAATAACCACGATGTGGAACCCAACAAAGCCAGAAGGCGACGCGGTCGATCTCACAGTACCTAGGTAATGGGAAGAGCTGGATACAACGACCCGCGGTCCATATTGCCCTGGATTGGCCTAACAGTGGCACCAAAGATTTTATTGCAGTCATGCTCAGCAGTCCAGCCGTGCCATTGACAGTTGTCAGTTGCCCAGCAGTGGCATGACACAGGCTAACGATAACATTATCCGTATATACTTTCATAAAATATGCATTTAAGTAGTAAAATGCTGTCATTTTGATATTAGACACAGACACTTTTATTTATTTGCATAGATACGAGTATTGTGGCATCGGAAGTAGGAGAGAGCCGGAGTATTTTTAATTAGATGTCATTAAAATAATCAAGATGTTTTATAATTTTTCAGTGCCTCAATTTCTACGCCTAATCACACCCAAAAAACACCCTTGATGATGTTTTGTTATAGGGCAGACGACACAAAAATCCCATTAGTCCGTTAGTTAGATTATCAAAAAAAAATTGACCCGTATTTTTTCTTTTGTAACGTAAATCAAAATTGACGAAGATACGACACTTTTAAAATTCTCAATACGTCACGCCTAGTTATAATTTTTAGAGAGTACTGACGTCATGAGCCCCCACTTCCGAGTTTTGATTCGTTTTGTCTTTGTCAATATTCATTGATTTACAAAAACAAAAAATACGTGTTCAATATTTTCCAATATTCCAACTGATGGACTTAATAGATTTGTAATTTTTTGATACTATCGTCATGCCTATTCTTTGATACTGGCCTCTCTCCATGACCAGTTGTTTTGATCCAGGGCCAATGCGGACCAGTGGACCATTGGTCATTAGTTGTGACCAGCCTGTCCCACCATCTTCTATGAGGTCTGCCGCGACGCGTTCTGGGGGTGTCAGGGCTACAAAAAGAGCTTATTTTGGCCCATTGCTAATTGGGCATGCGGCAGAGTCCTGCAGTCCATTTTATGATGGTATGTTTAAATGAAGATGACTATAAGATTTTATAAATAGTCTCATGCTTATATTATCACAGCTGTGGGTCGATGACCACACAACATCCACAGCTTTCTTAACCGTCTTACAAGAGCATGTCATAATGATTATGGCACTGTCAGGCCAGCATGAAACATAAGACAAGAAAGTGTCTAAGAGACGTTACTTAAACTAATTTATTTAACACTAAAGTCACCGACCATAATACGCTTTCGCTGGCAAATCTTCACTTATAAGTTGTGCCATTGGAAAATCAGTTTTACTTGTTTTCTCTTTCTGAAAAGTGTTTGTTTGTATGGGATGAATTACTCAACAAGTTGTCTTTGTTAAATATTAGACATAATCAAAATCAGCCTAAACCGTTGCGATTGCTGGAACACTCTTTTCTGCGAGACCAAAAAGGCTACAAATGACTTCAAGGTAATCATTACACGAGAACCGATTGAACTGACTGACGACGTTTCGTCTGCACAATTAATTCACAGTAGAAAGCACTTTAGCGAATTTGCCAAGCATCTTTCCTAACTTTTCAACCATAATTTACTGTTATCACTTCACTACGTATTATAAAACAAAGTCCTTCGCCGCGTCTGTCCGTCTGTCTGTTCGCGATAAACTCAAAAACTCCAGCACCGATTTTCATTCTGTTTTCACCAATGTATAGAATGGTGCTTTGAGAAAGGTTTTAGTATATAATTTGTATGCGGGCAAAGTCGCGGGCATCAGTGATATACAAACGAAGAGCATTTAATTTTTATTCATGTGGAGCTTTCTTACCCGCAGTGGTTCCAAATAATACATACTAAGTTAGGCATATTTCTGTAGTTTCTATGATCTGAGGCATATTTACTTTGCACCTCAAAACACCCACAAAACCTTTCTCGAACCAATTGTTTATTTACGCCGCGTTCAATTCGTAAAATCAAGACATTACGCCATTGACCGCGAAAATTACGGTCAATTTTATTTGTATCGTTACTGTTTTGTATCATTTACGGAGATTTTGTTTTATTTATGCTCGTTGAAAGGTGCAAGTTTAAATTCAAAGTTAAACGCCGATAGCGTCCGTAGTTAATGGTATTGCAATTCTTGGCAACGTGTTGGTCACTTATCTCGTAACCGCTTCTAACTTAGTGAGGAGCATTTTTCAGTTAATTTTTTAAGCTTTTGTAGCTTAATGTATCATTATCACTACATACATATTATAAAACAAAGTCTACCGCCGCCGCCGTGTCTGTATGTCCCTATGTATGCTTAGATCTTTAAAACTACGCAACGGATTTTGATGCGGGTTTTTTTAATAGATAGAGTGATTCAAGAGGAAGGTTTAAGTATATAATTTTACGCGAGCGAGGCCGCGGGCATTGGCTAGTAAGAGAATACAAATTAATTTAGAAATGAGTCACAAAAAAAGTTGCTCTACTTTATGGTGCTTTTATGTCAGCCCAAAGTCACCCACCACTGGGTATTAGGCCTCCCCTTTTGTTTGCCAGACTTCCTGTTTTACTCGTTATCCAGGTTATTCCCGCGACTTTGACGATATCGTTGACCCAACGAGTATTAGAACGGCACTGGTTTCTTTGGCCTCCTTTTTTTTTGGATGGGAAATATCAAATGACTTCTCCCACTCTGGGCGGAGCGGGAGGAAGTGTCAGACGTTTACTAACTAAAACCCATCCATGTTCTTGCCTCGCATTTTATATTTCGGGGCCACGGTATCTCTTTCGAACAGTCCCACATCCCGGTTTCTTTGGCCTGACCTTCATTACTATTTGGCCGTCAAATTCGCTGCTATATTCAAATCAAATCCTGACAAAGGCTACTAATACAACCAAGAAGTTCTCAGCCCACATCCAAAACTGAGAACCGCACAGTCATAGCGTTAACAACTTACATAACAAAAAAAAACTAAGTTCTTCAAATACCTAACATTGCTATTGACCTACAAAATGTATTACTCAACCAACAAAAAGTAAATAGTGAGCAAGTTGAAAATAAAAAAGCCACAATAGAGATTTGAGAAAAGAAAAAACATTAAAAAACGTTGCATCATAAAATGTAATTCGGGTTCGCTTTTTTTTGAAAAAGAAAGCGATGGTTGACCGGTTGCAGCAGATGTAGTGTCTGTCGTGAAATAAATAAGTACAGAAGGAACAGTGTGTCGTTTACGAAGAAGACTTCTGCACTCTGCTATCTTCATCAAAATCTACTCAGTCTCGTCATGAAATCGCGAACCAGAAATATTGTAAAGAGACAAAAAATATGAATAATCCGGCTCGAAGGACCATTAATTTACGCTTCGTATACTTGAAAAGTTGTAAATGTTGCTATTAAGATGTGGCGTGGAATAACATTTGATGTTACGTGATCTGACAAAACTCAAGCCATTTCCAAGCGGTATCTTGTGTTTAAGGAGTTATAATAGAAACGACGAGTGGGCCGTGTAAAAGAATGAAGAGCTAGAAAGTGGGTGATTCGATCATAGTCCTCAAATAATGACTAATAGGGAAGTATGGAAGAAGAAGAAATGCTGCGTTGACTTTATATACAATGGTATAAGAGCAGTCGAAGAGTTAAACTTCTGCACCTCTCTTTCATGGGAATGTGTTCGTAAGTTCACACGACGCATTTCTCGGGAACTGCTGGGCCGATTTGGGAAATCCTTTCACTTTTGGAAAACTTGTCCTCTAATTGGTCGTTGATTGATCCGTTTGTGTTTTGGTTGATTTCTTTTGTTTTTGTTTTAAAGCAATTAACAATACTGCCATGGTTCTTTAATTTGGTAAGAGTGGGTGATTAGTTTATTGAATACGAATGTTATAATTGATGAAATGGCTAAAAAGGGTTTAACTACTGAGAAAATAACTAATAGAGAACTATGGATGCGGCACTAACCGCATATAAAAGATCGAATTTTTAGGTACAGCAGCTTAGTGCCTCGTACCAGGTTTTTGAAACGTCTCGTCTTCTACAAGTAATAATACCTTCCTGTCATTTGGCGGGTATCACTGCCATGCTAGTTTTGCGTCCAAATGATGCGTACACACAAAACATTGCATCAGATAGCCGGATCTACTATTCGCTTGAATAGCAGTTCCGGCTGACAAACGTGGTGTAACAGGCCGAAAATTATGTGCGTATACTATTTAAACTTCTGTTTCTGTATGTCTTCTCAAGGAATATGTTTATGTCGTTTTAGTTCTGCGCTATTGTCATGTTATTCAAAAACAACTGATTCAGAATCGTCAGTTAGTTGTAATAGGTTTGTACAATAAAGCTCATATTTGGTCCCTCTACTTAAACAAAGACCTATAAATGTATATGGTTTTATCACTACAACAACAACTATTCTGTAGTCTCCGAAGGGTAAGGCAGATGGTATATCTAATAGTACTAACATCCTCATTATGTTCAAGTCTCATGTGATATGAGGGATCCTATCACCATCGATTTGTGCCCGGTTGTACAAATCCAGACTCTAAGACTGCTTCTAAGACATTCCTAATGAAAAAACCACTAATTTGCTTCTCCCGGGAATCAAACCTAGAACCTCACACTCAGCAGTTGCGGTTGCTACTTGGCTAACGAAATAGTCACTAAAACTGTTCAGTACTAACTTTGAGACATCATCTGCCTAGCCTTATCCCAACTATGTTGGGGTCAGCTTCCAGTCTAACCGGATGCAGCTGAATACCAGTATTTTACATGGAGCGACTGCCTATCTGACCTCAACAACCTAGTTAAATACTGGATAATACGATACCACTTGGTAAGAGTGGTTATCAGACTTTTTGGGCCACTGACTGCCTGTAACGACTGCCAAAGATGGACAAATGACAGCAAAGACCAAGCTTAACGTGCTTTCCGAGGCACGGAGGAAACTCGGTATGTAGGGGTGGTCACCCATCCACAGACCGGTAAGCACGGCTTAACCTAAAGATCGACCCGAGCGGCTGTTATTATTCAACCACGAGCTCCTCAATACGCAATAGTGCAGTTGGTTGTATACCTTTTAAAATAAATAAATATACTCAAGGTTAGTTGAGTATTTTGAAAAAAAAAAAGGTATGCAACCAACTGTACTAAATTATGTATGCTAAACATACGCATGTTCCCAGTAACACTACTATCTACTCTAAATCAATCACACCGCGACAAAGCATTGTTTGTCTAGTTCATATTTGTCGCCATTAACACGACTCAGACGCGACCAGTAAAACACTGCGACAAGTCACGCGTAACAAACGCACGATTATGATGTTTGACATCACTGTCGTGTGGTGACAGGTTAGGCCCATTGTTTGTTTTTGTATGTTTCAATCGAAGCATTTTAGGTGATAAGCTGTGGTTGGAACAGGTTGAGTATATTTTCAAGTTTAAGGAAGTAAGTAACATGTAACACTAGAGCAGCGGTGGTAACATATACGTAGAAAACTCTCTCTAATAAAAAAATGTTATGTTTTTTGTAACATTTAAAAATATGTGGTTTTTCAGTGCTCCAAGAGGTAGAAGACTTGAGTATTGTTACTGCTAACCTGACCGTGTTAAGACGCCTGCGGAGCATGCGTATTTCATACAAACGTAATACCAAAATAATTTGTAAATTAAACATATTCCTAAGGTAGTGTGTATTTATTTCGATTGAATTACAGAATATCTAGGTTCCCAAATAAATATTTTGATTGGACACTGATTTAAACAAGAGTTATAAGAAAAATAAGTTTTCTATAGAAATTTTAAATTCCTCATATCTCGTGATTGTATCATTACCCTCTCAAAAAGTATATTTGGGAACATAGATCTTCTGTAATCCAATCAAAATTAATACATACTACCTTAGGAACATGTTTGATTTACAAATAATTTTGGTATTACGTTTGTATGAAATACGCATGCTCCGCAGGCCTCTTAACCGTTTCAGATAAAAGGGTATTGATAGACGGGGAGACCGACACCAAAGTTATCCTACATACAAATAAATGTAAAAAATGTCTTTTTTTTCTCCTTTCTGTCTTTCTGATTCATTCATGGTAGGTCTGCAAAGGAGACAATTTTTTTTTACTGAGGGAGCTCAATGGAGAAATCCTTCCACAATATTGAGGTGTCTAACAAACAATCCGCAGACATCCACTAATAATCCTAACTGCACTAACAGGCTTCACTTCCACATACTCAAATTGAAATAAAGCTTTAGCAAATTCCTCACAAAACAAACAGCTTTCTTCAATACAAGCAATGTATGAATATAAAGTTTTCTTAAGACCAGCTTTCGTTCACTATCTGTCTGTAATGAATTTTCTTCAGTCACTTCCAACCTTTTTAATTATTATATACTGAGTTGTTTTACGTCGTACATGAGGGTGCAGTGATTTTGATACTTGCCATTTATTGGTGTAATTATTTTTGAGATTGTTTGCCTAGAGTTTTTGTTAAACTGCGAATATCATGAAGTTGGTCCAACTTTTATAGTTTATTACATTGTTTAAGTTCTATGTAATAGGGAGAGAAGCAATTACCATCAACCGAATTTAGACTCCGTCGTGGCTGATTATGAGAAATTCCTGATGGGAAAACTAAAAACAACAATAACACTTTATTCAACCTGAAAACCGAAAATCTACTTTTTTTTGGGGTGAAAAATCTTGAATTGTGGTAGAACTCAATATAACACACTTAAAACATTGTGCTGATAGATAGATTGAATAGTACGGGGTTAGTAGAGATGTTTAAAGTAAAAATCGTACATTAGTGTGTTAAAAAAAAACTTGTGAAAAACTTGACGAAGTTGGTGAGCAGTAATACTAACGTATTATCATTCACCGCTTTGGTATTCAATAGGATAAAAGATAATCCATCTATTAAAATTCAATTACCATTCCTAAACACATATTTCCTATTTGTATTCAGGTTAAACATAGAACTACTTACTTTCTTTCGATATACCTTTCGCTGATCTATTACAAGCGACCTACTTATGGTAATAAAACATTTATATTCAAGGTAAGGCAATCAAGGGATAAACCTTACTAGGCATAGCTTAAATCGTTTTGCTGGAGAGATATTACATTCTAGAATAACATTAACAAAATTCCCGAAGACTTTTAAATCCACCCCGATTAATATTATCACAACTGAAGTGCTTTATAGCAAGTCCTTCTAAGGCCGACAATATTATTTGCCTAGCCTTTTTCTAACTATATTGGAATTGATTTCCAGTGTAACCGGATGTAGCTGAATACCAGTATTTTATTTGGACCGACTAGTATCTGACCTCCAGAACCCAATTTATACTGGTTAATACTGTACCTCTTGGTAAGACTGATCGTCAGACTTCCAGTTCAAAGTCTACCTGTATTGACTGTGAAAGATCTCCAAATGACAGCTGAGACTAACCTTTTTGTAGGCACTCTGGCTAGTAACTCGCACTGGGCCCGCGTATTGAGATGCAGGAAGTATCTCACTACGCGAGCGCGGTCACAAAGATGAACCCTGTATCACAACAAAGGGAACATCGTAGGCTGGTTATACTTATAGCCTTCTGTTTTTGAAAAGGTTTAAGCTTTTTTTTCACAAAAGGCTACCTGACCACAGACACGCAGTCTAAAACTGCCCAATTTACATAAACAATCACTGTTGTTATTCAAACTCAGGTCACATACTCTAAAGTATTTGTAACAGGGTCATTGCCAAACTGTCCACGTATACCGACTACTGTTCAGCACATACCTGTGGTAAAATACCTGTTCTTCTAGTAGGATATTATGCATATTTTTAGGGTCGATTTCACTTTATTTGTCACCAGGATATCGAAGTGACTTATGTTAAATAACTTGAAAGTTTAGTAAGATTTCAATGTGGTTTTCTGTTGAATTGGGTCTTGAAGAAGATACAGCATGGCGTTAGTAATTGTAAATTCATACATAGCATAATATAACGCCTGTATACCTACCCAAAGGTTTAAGCAGAGGTGTATCTAATAGTATACCTACAATTCGAGCCTATTGTCATCAACCGTACGCAAATCCAGACTCCCTGGTTGCTACTGAGAAATTCCTGAATTAACCCTTGTACGACTCGGGAATCAAATCCAGGACTTCATGCTCAGCAGTCGTACTTGCAACCACTAAACCAACGAGGTAGTCACTGGTAACTTAAGGTACTATAATATTATTCATGAACATCATCAATATCATCATTGGCAGCCTTGCTCCCCTCCACGGCTAAATATAGGCCTTTTCCCTTATTTCTCATAATTTCATTGTCTGTGATGGTTTCATTTGCATCAATTACGTATACATACGATTACGTAAAATAGGGATACTTTGAGTAAATCAGCAACGTTAGACTTTGTTATTTATTCGTGTCCGTAAACAGCATAATTTTTGCAAACCACTTTTTGATAACCTCGCCTAAATAAGCAATACAGAGCGTTAAACTATCAAGCTCACCGACAAAATAAGAGCAAATATAAAAATATAAAATGCAACCATTGAAACATACAATAATTAAGAAAACAACATGGCTTCAATTCGGCCCTGACATGAGAAAAGCATGGAATCAGATGAAAATCTTCCAGCAAAGGTTACAAGTGTCAATTGAAAGAAAAAAGTTACTACATCTCATTGGTGTAGACTTGGAATACAATAAGAACATTATCCCTACAGTTTATGAGATTACAGGTGGCTATAGTGCTCTAGTATTTGTTATGGTGTCAGAGTTTTATGCCGCCCATTTGAGCGGCATAAAACTCTGACACGAGACGTCGAGAAATATCTCTCAGGCATACTGGTTTCCTCACGAAGTTTTCATGGTGCTCTAGTTATGATAGACAATAAACTCATAAATAAGGATATTTAATGAAACTTCATGAGACTTTTACTTTATATCTCAAAGGCCTTCAAACAACAGTAATTTGTATCATTCAATAGGTAAAGGAAATCCCTAAACAACAACTGCCAGTCAGTAATTCATTTGCAGAAGCAACATCGATATAAACATTAAGCAAAAAGTCACCAACTTTTATATTTACCAAAATATACTCATACTCATAATAAGAGTGTTTCAAAATAGCTTAAGACTCAAAATTCTCAGTTTCACTCATTCACAGTCACATAATATTTTCGATAATTTATCAAATAATAAGCTCATTGAGTCATAAGAGATTTTATAAAAGGGAAAGTCAGTAATAATGTATAGTAATCGTCATCTGTTCATTGTTTTACCATTTTGTGGGAAGAAAAAGTTTTTAGGTTACCACCATTCTTCAGTTTTAATAACAACTAATTTTGTAGTAGATATGAGAATAAACGGAGCTGAGAAAGAAAATATGGAGTATGCTTATAAAACGTGAGAAAAGCGTAGAACTACATAGTAGTGGTGATAAAATTGTAAGTTATTTGTTTCTTTGCCAAGAAAAACTATGCTTCCACAATTGACTGAGAGTGAGACAAAACGAGAAATATAAACCTAGTTTATCGAGAAACATAGAAAGGATAATATCAAATAATACGCAAATATGCTAATACAAAACATTTAATAATAAAATACACATAGTTTTGACAAAAAGAGTGGTAGAAATATTGTGCTAAAATAGGGCGATGAGGCGAGTGTTCTATAAATAGTTCTTGTAATGAAAGTGGTCAAAACAACATACCTGTTGACCAAAAACAACAAGATACTTAAAAGCTTCACGGAAGTAAAAGAATGATTGATAAGATCTGGACACAAACACAAAATAGTATCAAATACTAAACTTGTTCTTCTAATGTAATTTAAATGTTTGTCTTGTAATGTAAAAAAAATATTTCTAATTTAATACTATGACAGATTCTAATTTACAATTTATGAAACAAAACTTAACACAAATAAACAGCACATTTTTTTCACGAGTAAAAATCGACGAATTTTCGCATTTTGGCAAACCTGACACATTTCCGCAACATAAAAGTATCAAGACCACGCACTCCTCATACGATGCACCACACTTATCAACTGTCACCAAGATCGACGACCACACTCACACAACCACAAAAAACCACGTGCGTTCCCCGAAAAATGTCCGTAGGTACAACAAAATAATTTCGTAGGTACCAGTTTAATCGGCCGACATCGGCATCGAGTTCACTTTTCTTGACCGCCGCGGTAGTGGGGTATGATGCTTAAAACAGGCCGTCATATACAACGTCGCTACACTTTGTGCCAAGCTTTCTGTAGGGGTAGTTTGATTCGACGCCATGATTCGGTACATCGCAGTTCTCGTTATTTTCGTCACGGCGCAGGCGATGCCGGCGCTCGACAAGGAACCCAACGAAATTGGAGTTTTTGGGTCCATATTAGGAGTTGTTAAAGAGTGCGTTGATGGAGATACGTCCCTGTGCATAAAGGTGGGATCAGTGAAGTGATAACCGTGAAGTGATTTAAGTGATGTGTTACTAAGTTCTTATCTTTTGGTTGCAGGAGAAGACGTTGAAATATGTGGAGGCTGTGAACACTGCGCGGGAGTTGGATCTCGCTGACGGTGTGGCGATACTAAGCAATGGTTCCCCAAGGTCTGCTAGGGCCTTGGAGCCATTGTCTGAAGAGCCTAAAGCCAGGGAAGCTCAGATTGAGTCCAGGCTCGTGGATTCAGCAGCTGATTTCTTGGAGAATCATGTGATCCAGTTCAAACTCCCTTCATCAGCCATTGAGGGCATGAAGAGGTCCCTTGAGGAAGGTGAGCATCCAAAAATCTTCTTTACTGAATTAAACTGTATTCTAAATCACATTAGAAGTAAAATTAAATGAGCGTATATAATGGAGTGTTAATAGCTAAATTACACGTTAGATTAAAGGTAAAGATTTGAATGAGCAAAACTATTATTTTGATTCATTCAAACAAACATAGTTAACATAATAAATGGCTTTCAACAAACCAAACGTTAATAATAAAAACGAAATGAATTGGACAAACGTAAATCAAAATGTAAATCGATTGCTAATGATTTAAAACTTATGCAAATTAGTGACGCAAATTGAACGACTTAAGATTCAACTTTCGTTTTCAAAGTCTTTGAACTTGCGAAGTTCAAACAAGCTGAAATTAAAAGAAATGTTATGAAACAGGAAGATGAAATGAAAAATAAAAGAGATTTCAATCAAATGGATCATTCATCCGAGACTAAAGCACTAGAAGATTGCGGTTTTAAAGATGATGATTAAATAGAGCAAAACAATTGTTTTCTGAACTTAACTTTTAGTCACGTTTTGTGTTTAAATTTCTCCACTTTATCGTACTAATTAATTCAGATCTAACTTTGCGTTGCGTCATTTAAACAGTTATTTCTATTTTTGGTTCAAGTTATTCACACAATTTACAAAAAACAGAAATATTGCTAAATAGGATATGATTATGAATAAACAGAATTCTTCTAGAGAAAATATTTGGCATAATGGTGATGCTGATGATATTAATGTAGGTCAATCAAATAAACTTGATTTCTATAAGTCATCTACTAATGCAATTAACACTCAAGGTAAAGACGAAGGTACATAAGTCGATTTGGAACCAAAAAGATAAGAATAAGTTACAGAAGTACCGCTTCATAAGTAACTACGTAATGTTAGCTCATGATCATGGCTTATTTAATCATGGTTCTGCTAACACCGTCAGCTGCGTAATAACACACACTGACACGTTGAAAATGATGGTGATGATATTACTCTTTGTCGTGCTTATGATTTCTCAAAAGCATGACGTGCACTATATTGTAATAGCAATTCAGTAATTGGTAGTGTCCGAGAAGTCTTTACATCTATACTTTAGAGGACCTGAAAGAAAATTAAACTAGTCATACCATCGACACGAAAGAAGAAGAAGTTATTACTTACAATATTACAGAAAGGGCATAAAAATAACGTAAGACTAGGCTGATTACTAAAATCAAGTACAAACTTCTTATGCAAGCCATACAACGAACAAACATGACCGAACGCGCTAACAAACATAACACACCATTGCTAGAAAACAAAAATTAACACATTCCAAACCACACACATGCAAATAATCCAGAATTTGACGATGCTGGTAAATAAGGCACCAACATTTGTCGCCAAGCGAAAACACAACCTCATATTGGAAAGTTTGAAGCACTTACTTAATGTTTAAATTGCCATGAATATAAAGTGTTCGTACACAAAATCACGGTGACTGTACTTATTACTTGTCCAACTAATAGCTCGACTGTACCGTTACATATTACACATGCAAGGTGGCCATACAAAACAAGAAGCAAGGGTGCCACTGAATATTGAGTTCTAGTAGAGATACGTTTTCGTACTGTTTTCAAGGCAGCAATTACAAAGAAAATGACGTCTAAGTATTTATTTCAATTTAGAAAACAGACAAAAGGGAATATATACAACACACTGTTATATTCATAATCAAAGCCGTAAAAAGTTCAGGATAACTCACGTAACACTAATACTGTAAACTAAACCTATTATTGAAAAGAAAAAATACTTTATTTTGTGACATAACAAACGTATGCGTACTAAGACCTCGTGCACTCATTAAATGGTAAAACAAAAAGATAAATACCAACCAGATGTATATGTGAATAAATTAACAAATTAAAAGTCATTTCATTAATAAGATAAAGTCAGCAGAAACAGGAAACAATAACTGCCAGCCCTAACTATATGCATGTAACAGTTAAATTAAGTAGACCACAGTTAATCTAAGTTACTGATATTAATAGAAAGCCTAACTGCCCCATTAGTCAGCGATGTACAATTTTCATGCCTTGAAATTTTACGCCTGAATAAATCTTTATAATTATAAACATGCGATTTCCTGATATACATACCAACGGTATGGAAAGATGCTCCACTTACATTAGTTCCGATTGTAATTCCTGATTAGGTAAGTAGAGTAACATTCGAACCGAATCACTTTCTGAAGTTATTTGTGTGCATTCATGATGTTTTGTTCAAACATAACATAAGATTGATTCATCAAGATAGTGATATTAAGATCAGTGCGTTTAATACAATTAATGTTCTAAATGCTGTAATTATACTTGCAGATGATATCTTGTTTAACTCACCTTGTTTACTGCAATGTGTTTGCCCGTTCATAACATGCAATTACTGTAATTTTATTTCTTGCTTAATACATATTTCCTGTAATGTATCTTCTGATATTAAATGTATTGTATTGGTGGGACGAGCTGGACAAAACCAGTTACCAGTGGCCAACATTAGCCCTAGATCGAAACAACTGGAAATCATGGGTAGCCTTTGCCCAGCAGTGGGATGATGCAGGCTTACAGTAACAGTAACAATACTCTGTATGCCTGCGGTTTTTCTCACTTTATGGTCTCCGTGTCACCAACTCGGGTCATGGTCTACCTGTGTACCTTTTATTTAAATCCGCTCCGTCCAGAGAGACTTTTGCATTAATTGTAAATTGATCTTATCATAAAGTTCCACCTCCTACAATGTCTTAAGACCTTTGACATCTGCCTACTCTCAACGCATAAAGGCCGTAAAGATAGGAAAGTTTTACAAGTGGCCTTCACGGATGTTACATGAATGGTAGCTCGCTACTTATTCTCGTGAATGAAACTTGAAGCGGTCGTGCTCGTTAAGTTCCCCTCACAACTTAATATATAAATCGTTACGATTTTATTCCGGTTTTGGGAAAATTCATAATTTTCGTCGAATGCAACAAAAATGTGTCGTTGCATAATCAGTTATGGTAGTTTTATGGAAATCAGTGGCCTCGTTAGTATGGAAGTCATTTTGCATTCAATCTGGTCTTCCATTACTGGATACTTTTTTTCTCGCCTTTTTCACTTTTCACCAATAATTCCCAATATTCCCATTAATAGCTCGGTAAGTTAACGTAGTTAATTTTTTATACAGGGTGTTAAATTTGTTTCCATCCTTATCCGAAATCCATTTCTTATTTTCTTAGTCTAACGCATTCTTCTTCTTCTTTCGTACGATTTATGAAATTTCCTATTCATAGCATATAGCCATGTTATTCACCTGCACTCACATGACTCTTTGAAAAGTATCGTCATCTACACAGCAATCTAAATCGAGACAAATTAGGCACAAAGACTGATTGCGAAATTAAACCATCTCCATCCTCCACTTCCGTGTTGCGAAAATGTCACTCCATAAAAAAGGCCTTCACATTGAGATTGTCAACAACATGTAGAAACTCGAAAACGGCACATTCCCTCTACGGTGTTAGTTCGAAGTCCTGTCTCTAAACCAGTTTAACAAGTCATCGAGAAATCGTGTAAACGGCACTCCTCGGCTCTTCTCCGAAGAAAGTTGCCTTTCCAATATTATGATATGTGTTCGTGTTACAACTTCGATTGATACCAATTATGGTGTTATGATCAGGTTGTTATTTTTAATTGTCTTCATTTTCTTAGGAAATGTTGAGACTGTTTTCCGATTTTTCGTTGAGCTACGTATTGTGGTGTCTTGGTTCATTTTCATCCGTCTGTATTCGTTTATAAATGTTTCCTTATCAGACAGAAGCTTTATCATCTGCCAATTTTCATTTGAACCACATGCAGCTGAATACCGACATGCTACATAATATACCAACCTACAAATGCATCTTCCTCCATTGACAATTATTGAAAGGACATAATTAATTTATTGGTGGTGTTTTCATTCGTCAAATTTGTAACCTTTCTTCACACACTTGCAGATCCAGATTTTTATTCACAAATAGTTGTATTATTTACCCTCATAAATTCAACACTCTTGATTTCTGTCTGGGTTACGCACAACTTCAGACTCTAAAAGTAAGTCAAGGTTACTTAAGAACGGTTATCACTACCAATGTGAAGCAAATCCACATTATCATTATCATCTATACAGCCCTGTCTATTTCCAACAATGTAATCGTGATAGGACCATTTTTACAAAATATTGTGATTTTTGTTTTGACACTTGTAACAATAAAAATCTGATTCAAGCTCACACCTGTAACCACCGATATGCTTATTTTCCTATCACTCAGAACAATTTAAGCCACAATGACATAGCTGTGTCATTGTCAAAGTCAACGTCGTAAGAACTTATTCAATAACTGCGTTACATGGAAAACGTGTTAAGTGTTTTGTAGGAAGGTATTCAAATTGTTTAGCAGAATGTAAAAGTTTTATAGAAACATGCAGAACCTAGGCTTTAATAAATCAGCAGTCATTGGGCTCAATCTATCGCACTCCAGAAATGGACATATACCTCTCCCTAGGTGCTCCTACGGAGAGCTCCACAACACCTGGTCTCCGCATCCAACTCAGTGGGCTTTGTTCAAAATGGTGTTTCCTGTGCCCGTTTGCATTTTGTTTTGAACCGTCGCGTCATTCATCATATTTACCTAGTTTTGTATTTGATTAAAGTATTATCTAGTATGTGTTAATTTCTTCTTTCAATATAATTGATGGGCAGAGATTCCATACATTAAAATGTTGACCATCAATAGGTGATCAAAACAAATAGCTGTAGGTTAAGGTCAATGAATGTTCTGTAGGTATGTTCGAGTTTAACAAGTTTACAGGTCAATAAGATACTGAACTTGGGCTCTTAAATAAGGTGATGAAGATAAATAATGATAGATAATGTTCTTGTCATTTTAACATTGTTTTGTGATCAAAGTCTCGAAGTTGACTATTGAGTTGTCAAAGGTTTGACAGAAAACGATACATTAGTGAATGATCTATCCTCTGTGCCTCAGAAAGCAGATAAAAACGTAACAAGTAGTCAGAAAGCTCAAAAGTTTGTCTCTATCTTACCGAGAAGAATCAGTAACCCAGTGAGTGAGTTGTGGATGTCAGATAGGCAGTCAATCCATTAAAAAAGTGGTATCCTCTGCATCAGGTTACACTGAAATAGGACCCCAAATTAGGTAGGACTTTAGAACCCTTTCCCAACAAAGTTAGGGAAAAACAAGGAGAGAGAGACGGTGATTCAGGTGGTAGAATTAATCACTAACTGGACACAGTTTTACTTTCGACCAAATTTGTTCGATCATGTTTGTTAGCCCTACATCGTTTATTGAGGGAAGTATGTCATATAGGTGCTTGAAGGCAATGGGCCGTCGATGTCACTATGTCAATCATAAACAAGTTTTAGAACGGTGCCCATTTTGTACCTGTCTGTCTGGCATTCGTTATGCTTTTTTTGTTCTCTAGTTTTGAAACCAAGGGCCGTTTGACAGTGAACTCTTAACAATTAGGTAGAGTTCACTGTCAAATGACCCATTTTTAGTAGTTATCATGAAATAACCTGCCTTAGGCAAGATGTAATAAATCCGTAGTAAAACTGGTTGTAAACTAAATAATTAATGCAGCCTAAATTAATATCATAGTAGCTATATAAATAACCATAACCCAAAAAAATGTCTTTTACCATATCAACCAGTACCTATTCGCAATTGGCCAAGAAATCAGAACCACAAAATGTTACATCCTCATTCAAAAATTTTCAGTTCCAATTCTTATTACAATATCTATACATCATTATTTTCATAAACTAAACAAAATTGATCTAGCTCCAAAATTAACTAAAACATAAAACACCAACAAGAAGCAAGTGAAACTTATCGAGCAGTGAAGTCACATGTGAAGTTCAAGGAAAGCACAAGACTTGGTAGTTCACAGTCAATGTCATAGATGGCGACACTGGTCAAGGCTGTGGTTGCACCGGCAGTGCGTGCGATGTAATGCTAAAGATACAAGTTCACAAGCTCCTTGAACTTGCAGTGGTAGTTGAAGTTTACAATATAGCTGTAAGAGAGGAATGATGAGCATCAATTTTAGTGTTTTTATTCGTCAGAGTAGAATTCAAGCATTTATTTCAGTAAATAAATGGTTTAAAATAAATTTTAAGCAGGATTTAGGTCATAAATCACCTTGCCTTATTTTAGATGATCCTAAAAAATCTACAAAATGATATGAATTTAATTAAAGACAAAATTAATCCTTCATAAAACTGAAATTACTTTGAGAAAGGGCTTAGTGTAAAACGTTTATCAAATGAACTCACCAGCATGGGCATGACACAAGGGGATGGACATTACACGATTTGTCGGACCCGATTTGCAGGGCACGATCGGCAGTGCGGCAGGGAGTTACCAGGGTCGGGACCACTCGACCACCCGATTTCTTATAACACTTCCCTTTCCCTGCAGGCAGGGCCCGATAAATTGTGTAATGTAATAAGCCCTTTACCAGATTGCGTTTATGACATTGGACATAATCATGTAAATCAAAACGAGGTATGTTTTAAACAAATAGAAGAGATCTAAGACAACTAGTTCAAGCAAAGTATTCCATCCATTAAATCACGTGTAGGCAGTAGCAGTTAATTGCTACGTTGACAAACCTTGTACTCATAGTTTGTAGGTAATGGACCTTGAAAATGATGCCAACAAGTTTGTACTAAATTCTCTTAAAACAAAATTGTGATAGCTGTAGGAATATCATTCGTATAGCGTAGAATATATTATAATTTACTGGCGTAAAGCATTACTTGATTATTTGGAAACATAAATAAAAAAAAAAAACATTTTAAAAGTGCGCTCACTTATTTTTATATAAATATTCGGTTCCCATACCAAGTTTTTAACTGAGACAAAACGTTTTCTCGATTTGTTTTTGGTCACTGATTTTAATGTGTCACTCTAATGATTCCAGCTCGAGGCAAGAAGAAGAAGATCAAGCAGCTCCTGCCCCTCCTTGCCCTCGCCAAGCTGAAGATCACCGCCCTCATCCCTCTCTTCCTCGGTATCATCGCATTCGCTGCTGCCAAGGCTGTCCTCCTCGCCAAGATCTCTCTCCTCGTTGCCGGTATCATTGCCCTGAAAAAGCTTTTGGCAAGCAAGCACCATGAGACCAGCTATGAAGTAGTCGCACACCCTCACCATGAGGAACACTACGCTAGCAGCGGTCACGGATGGGGACGATCCATCAATGACGGACAGGACCTAGCCTACTCCGGCCACGTCAAAACTGATTAAAGCCATGGAATTCCCAAGGAGCTATTTTAAGTCCTCTACTTATTGTAACATAGTGTGAAACGGAATGTACTGAGTTTATTTATTGTAGTTTTTAAGGCGTATTTATTTAATATTCTACGAAAAAAATCCCTTTGTAAGGGATTCTTACAGAAGACGCGTGTTGTTACTGTTTTCCCATAAAATGTTGTTCTAAGTTTGTATGGTCTTTCATACTATACTATATTAGTATTTTCAAACCCTATACGGTATCCGTATTTGTGTATTTTGTACTTCAAAATGTTTTATTATTTATTTTACTGTTACTCTCATAGATTTACTATCTAGTCCTTTCTTAATAAGTCCTTATATTAACTGTGTAGTATTATTTGTATATTTTTATGTATATACTTTTGTGCATAGTGTATATGTATACGTTTATTTTGTGATATCACTAACTATATTTACGCTGTACTATACAT
Source organism: Xestia ashworthii (assembly GCA_950022955.1). Lineage (NCBI taxonomy): Eukaryota > Metazoa > Arthropoda > Insecta > Lepidoptera > Noctuidae > Xestia > Xestia ashworthii. The sequence goes on along the minus strand of OX465570.1, from coordinate 8,880,095 downwards.
TTATTATTACTTATCTATGACCTTTTATACATTTATATATCTATTTCACATTCATATTTTCACCAATACATCTTCACAATAGTATATTATCTACATAAACTAAAATCATATACCACCTATAATATTACTTACATTAAAATTATTTTTGGTATCTTATCTTATCTGTTATATAAATATTATTATATTCACATGTATATATTATGTGCCACTTTGGAAGTACAAATATATTTATTTTATATTTCAATACTTTCATATACATATTTACATGTTAACCATTTCCTATGATTCGTACAAATAAAGAACTGAAAATGTTATTGTTTCTAATTATTTTACCTGAATGATGTAAACATTGGCTAGCTAACCAAATAAAAACAAAACTGTACATACTCGTACCTTAACTTTGAATATATAATGTCACTGTCTTGAGTATAAAAGTAGATTATAAAGATAGCAAAAGTTAAACATTATAAAGAACTTTGACCTGTGACTATTCAGACCTATGTCAAAAAAAGAAGAGACCTTCTTCTAGAAAAATACTCACGAGTTACAAAAGTAAATTTTGACGAATCAAGTCATCATCATCATTCTTCTGCTCTTTTCCCAATTTATTTTGGGATCAGCGCAGCAGGTTTTTTCCATACCTCTCTTTTAATCAAAGACTAAATGTAGAAATAAATTTTTTCACAATTGGCAAAGCCTGGAAAATTCACTCTGAGTAATCTTCCGACTGAACTCAGATCTTTCTTTATAATGGATAACATCACAATAACTCGGAAACATCTAAAAATAAAAGAGAAATTACCAATAACTTACTAATCAACAGTCTCACACAAACTTACTATCAAAGCCAATCTCAATCGCAGGCACATTAAGCACATTATTAATTTCAATTTTACTAAACATAATATCAATTTCACTATTATCATTAACATTACCGTTACCTTGTACAATAACGAAACATTTTCTAAACCCATCATCGTCAAGATTGATAACATCATCATGACTTATAACAGTGTGTATTTCGAAACAATGTAATATATGATTATGGTCAATACCACCAAGTATGGTGGTAACGAATGACTTAATATCAAACTTTCTCTTATCGTTACGTAAGAGGTGTATGATATTGAAGACGAAAGTTTGCTTGATCAACCGTGTTTTAATATTTCTTAAAGGATGTTTTTACATAGGTACTTGATTTGTGTCTCATATGAAAGAAAAATCATTGGTGTCTTGGTCGATTTTGGAGCCCCAGAGCTGACCAGGATCTAGATGGTCTTTAATCTAGACCTTTATTCTAGTTTGAGTTTAATTACGGGAGACTATTATCTTTAGATAGTTTTCAGTTAAAAAAAATCACACATTATCAAATTTCGATGACCTTTTTGTTTATTCTAAGCCTAGACTACAAAATCTGACTTTGGACTAAAATGTTCTATCTTTCAGAGCATTAAAAATATGTAGTGTGTAAAGTACCTGCGAGTTGTTACATAAAAGTAGAATATTTTATATGGGAGCTACATCTGCCAACAAACTGCTTTACAGTTTGACAGAAGTAACATTTTTTGTATACGATTTCTCAACGAATAAACGATTTTTTTTTTCATTTTTCAAATATTCCAACAAACACACTGACAAGCATCATCTGTATTTATTACACCATCATTTTAGCTTAACCTATTTGAACGAAATTTATTCCTTGTTTGAGAAATCCGTAAAATAGACTGACATAAAATAATCACTGTATAGGTACCTACAATAAAAAAATATTTGTAACGCAGATACTTTACACAGTTAAAAGCTTCGTCTCCAAATCTCGCAACTTGTAAGAATTTGTGTTGTGTGTGCTGTAAGATGTGGAAAATAATATTTCGGCATATCACGTACACGTTATCATTATGGTTAAGCTTCAGAAACTAAGAACAATAGGTTGTTGCTACGACTTCATGATTTTACGTTTATTTTATGACAGCAGCTGCCACACAATCATCGACATAATTTAGTAAAATTTAAACAATTCGAATCACCTCATTTTAAAACACTGCAACAGATGATATAAAACCCATAACACTTGAAAATAATAATGGAGGAAAACCACAAAATACAGATACGAATCAATTAAAAGACAAAAAAATTGCAAACGCTAACACAATCCTAGTAAGAGACAATAAAAAAAACATTGCAAAAAGATGTGGAGAAGAAACACAAAATTAATTAACTGCCAATATTGACTGACTAAACACAATGAACACGCAAAATCGATAATCCAAGACAAAGCACATTTCTTGACGTGAGAAAATTAACATCTTACATAAACAATTTAAACGATTACAGTAGAAATTTCTAAAGTATTAATACAAAATTTTATAATACTTTTACTTGGCTATCATAATAATGTTAATTTTGTTGCGTAACAGTATGGGTTTTAATTTAATTTATGGATATGGGAAAGAAAGCGGACTTGGACGTAAGGTAGATGTGACTTGGGTGTGTGAAGTCGGTTTTGAGTTACGTGACATTTATGACGTCAATATCAAAATCAAAGCATTTTGTACAATTTTATGTCACTCTTCTTATAATTCTTATATATACTTATTTTAGTAGTTTTTACACAACATAGCATCGCGCTTTGTAATCCAGAGCAAGCCAATTGACACCAACAGCGCAGTTTGACACCGTCGCTGCTACTGATTAATTTCTGATTGAAAAACCCAATAACACTTTTCCGAACCTGGAACTTCATACTCAGTAGTGCTCATTGAGCTTGCAATCACAAGACCAACAAAGCAGTTTTAATGGTTGGTTCTGAAAGTAAGTTTGAATCCAATGATCAATTAAGACAAGACTACTGCAAGAGTAATGATGAAGGATTTCAAACCCCTGCTGGTACATGACCTATGACTGTATATCAATTAAGAGTAAGACTACCAATGATGAATGTATAAAGCAATCATGCATAATCATCGAAGGGATTATATAATGTTGAATTGCCAGACATTCAGGCGTCAAAAGCAACCTCTACCTCGCGACGAACGCTCACAAAAACAGGTCCTACAGAGCATAATTACCAAATATTCGGCATAACCGTTAGGTTAGGACTAGAATCGCCCGCGGCATCGCCTGGTTTACGCAGTAATATTATTTATTGCGAATACAAGTATTGATTAGAATGAAAGTTTGGGAAAAACTTGATTGGTAACACGTGGGCTTAAGTCGTTGGTGAACAATTTTTTATGAATGAATGATGACGGTTTTTAAGTCGTAGTACAAGTAGTGGGTTGGGTAACACTCACGAGGCCAGTAACTTTTGCGTAACTTTAGTTTCAATGCAGTAAATTATATACGAACTTCTGTAAAAATATACCTAAGTATAAGCTTTTGCTCTAGCTCTGCTCGCGTCATGATCGGAGATCATCCCAAGAATACGGTTTTTTTTTATTTTCAATTATTATATATAATGACACTCAGGGAGAATGTAACTTCAAATTTATGAGAGAATTTTCTGAATTGGATCAGCGATGTCGAAGATTTTTCCCTACATCCAAACATACAAACTTTTTATTTTTATAATATTATTGAAGATGAGCACTAGTTAATATATGATTATAAATAAATATATGAAAGTATTTACAATATGCAAATAAAATAAATTCATTTATAAATTTATCTCAATAAACTTATAAAGAATTATTAATATTATAAATATTTTTCTCTTCTTTTACATTTCTATAAAATTAATATTAAGTGACTTTCATTGCTCTTAGCCCGTTATACGGAACTTCAATACCTGCTTATCATTACAAACAATGGTTGCAGCAATAAAAAGTTTAAGAGAAAATGTTTTTATAACGTGTGAAACTAAACACTAGTCTTGCAGATTCATGGTTTTCACACAAACTGCTTTTTTAGAGATCCGCAAGTAAAATGTATGTTGACTTTTACGGACTTGTGGTTGCATGAAGAATAATAGGAGATTGAAAATACCGAGAATGCACAATATTCCATGGGTGTATTCCCGCTGACCCCACAGCTCGTTGTCGAACGGTAGGGTCAGCGGTAACAACAATGTTATGTTGTTGTTATGTTATGTAAAGTTGTTGTTGTTATGTTATGTAAAGTTGTTGTTATGTTATTGTTTTGATGGATTTTAAAATAATATTGATTGGACTAAAAGTGAACTAAATACAATCATGATGTATTAGAGAGAGTTAGGACAACTACATTATATTCCGCAATATTTATGTGAAAGACATAATAGAAGAAAAATTCAAATCCTTTTACTGGGTTGTAAGACAGCTTAAGAAATAAGTCAATTATGGTAACTAGAAATCAACCAAGGACTTAGGTTAAGGTGGCCAAGGAAAGTCTAATTGGATCATGAGAAACTAAACAACATGTGTAAATGACATAATTTAGCTTAATTCACATGAAAATTCAAATTAATGTTATACAGGTCTACCAGCTAACACTATAATTATGTAGGTTCAATATTTTGCTACATGCTGCAGTATGCAAATTGAAAATTCACTTTTACGAGTACTTCCAAACGCAATTAAAACCCTACAGAGAATCTTTGCTAGGAGCATCATAAATAGTGAATGCAAACAGCCATGTGTACGTAAAGTTGTGACAGTTTTAGCAAAACATTTGCTGGCAAGGCGCCAGCTAGGAAGGAAATGTACCAAGTGCATCTTTTGACTGAATGATGTGATTTCATTTCTCTTTGATTTTGATTTGCATATTGAACGAAGTAAGCTTAGAAACCGTTTACTCTTTTATGGAGTTTTTGCAATGATTAATATATTAATAGTAAAATATTAACTTCCGTGTATTTTTTTGAATCATTTATTTGTGTCCCTTCCCCAACAACTGGCTATTTGATCACTATATATATCATGTGCTACATATACATCCAGAAAGCATAGCAGCAGACTAACCCTTTTTTTTTTCGGATGGGAAATCATCAAATGACTTCTCCCACTCTGGGCGGAGCGGGAGGGAGTGTCAGACTTTTACTGACTAAAATCCATCCATGTTCCTTCCTCGCCCTTTACGTTTCGGGGCCGCGGTATCTCTTTCGAACAGTCCCGCAACCCCGGAGCAGACTAACCCTTACTTAGAAATTACGAAGACATGGAAAGAGGACTTTACTCAAACAATGACGCAGACCAAAACAGAAATTGAAAGAGATAAAACAGCAGAATTAAATGAAAGCAGGAGTAATTCGTTTGAAAGAAAGAGATATTTTTCTGGCATACTACAAAAAATATTTCCTCCTTTTTGTGATTCACTGCAGTCAGGATCATGAAATCAATGACATACTAAATACGGAACCAGATAACTTTAAGCACTAAGATGCACTTCAATAACTCTTTTTGCTCGACACTAGTTCAGTTCCCACAAGATACAGTAAAGTAAGTTCATAGCATTGAAGTAATATTTAATACCGTAGCTGATCAAACGGTACTTTTTAAGAGCAAAGAAAAAAATTATGATGTTTCCAAAAATGATGATGATGATGACCCGTGGCTTTTTGGATAAGAAAATAAAAATATCAGTTCATGTTTTACGTCAAAAATCAACAGTAAAGCCAAACTAAACCAAACCAAAAATAAATGAATTTGAATTTTGAAAGAAGCTTGCAAAGCTAGCAAAGTACAAAAAAACCATAAACATAATGTTAATGTTAGATAAACATAATCTAGAAGGGCTTTCAAAAATTCATGAAGGAAAATAAAAGTAAGGTACTTGACTACAAATAAGTAGAAAGAAAAACGAATGATACTGCATATTCTTCTACCAAAGATACCACGATGGTCCTACGTTAAACAATGAAAAGGTCACAAACATAAAATTAGTGTAACAATGAGAAATATAATCATTATGCACTTGATGCCCTACTTGATTGAATGAACACTTGTTCTTAAATTCTGTTAAGTCATCATTTTGTACCAAAAGACATTTCTCTTAGTAACTCTAATAACTCTTGTATACAATGGCCTACTTCACTCACATTTTATAAGCCATTGCTTCTTTTGTTTTCTTCTAGTCAATCAAAGTCTTTAGTAATGCGTCAATGGACAATGAAGTATGTTTAACAGCGAACATTACAACAGGCGTAGGATGACAAGCATTTGATACACTTTCGTTTTTTTTTTGTAGACATTAGCTACAAGACAACATGACTTTGAGATTTGAGTCACTGTTGAAATTGCAGGTTGGAATGACTTAAAACTGTACTTGAGTTAACAGCCGTTTAAACTGTTAGTGAAATGTAAATTAACGAGGTAGATAAGTGACGATGAAAATGATGGGGAAGATCAGAATATTTAAGTAGACTAAAAAAATGGTAATAATATGTGGTACAATCGATTCACCTTATCACAAATTCTCTGCTCTAAATTAGCCTCTTACAGATGATCTACAAAACGTCTCCAATAAAAGTTTTTTTTTTAATAACTAGTGATTGAGCTGGTTAAGTTATCTATTAGTAGCCACAAGTAACCATGACCTCACTCCAAGCTAGCAAATGCATCCATTGACGCGCAGACTACAAAGTACTCAAACAGGACCCACCGTACGACAAAAGCTCATACATCATTAACGTCACCTACAACGACGGAGAAATTTCCCTTTACACATTCTGTATACGACCAGAAGCGATTAACTCATTCATTGTCCTAGCCAAGATAGTATCTAGATAACAATGAACCTTTTAGAAATAAGGAAACTTCAATTTGAAATTTAACCTTCTTAAGATAAGAGTCAGTTTAGATTGGAATTTGAAAATGTCTCAATGTGTAGGGACAAAAGACTCTCTCCAATTTGAATGTGATTGAATAGTTTGTCAATAGTTCCTATTGAGGCGGTAATGAGTGAATAATTATGTGACTTATTGTGTCTACACTGTGTACAATATCGTATAGCACATGAAAAATTAAGATTCACTGATATAATTAAGTTCTAGACGCTTATTACTTTATTACGATAAAATTGTTTAAGAGATAAATATATAGATACGAAGAGTAACAGTATCAGCGGATAGATAGAACAACTAGATTAATTTATCATAGGTCTTCTTGAACCACATCATTAGCATTCTCATGTCCTTATCCCAATTTATTTGAAGTCAGCGTAGCATGTTTTGCTTGAAGAACATCTCACTTCAAATAGACAACACACAGAATTTATAATAAAATTAATAAACGTGTAGAAACTTGAATCGAACTATGAAAACATTTCGAATCCTACTTTAAACTCTTTTTACGTTTTATAAGCACACTATGATTACACGCTTGACCACAAAATAAACAAAATCAATCTGAAAATGTTATTTCCAAAAACAAAACTATAGTAGTTGTCGTCAGCACGTCTCAACATCATATGAGCCAAAGCCCAAAATGAAAGGAAGATCGAATTTGTAATGAATTAAAAAAATCTCAATGACGTAATTATTCATGAATCCAAGAAAGTCTATACATTACGCAATGGACGCGAAGTTCAACCTAAATGAAATCAAAAGTGTTTAAAACAAAAGACAGGTTGGCAATGACTATGAATATACCAACATAATTCCACACTTTATATTCCAAATAGACATATCACCTTTGTCTTTAAGTACCACAGAAACTTTCGCTCAGTACAGACAACTATGCCTATAAATGGACTATTAAACAATTTACTTTAGAATACAAATGGTCAAAAATATAGAAATTCAGGCGATGATATAAGTGTATTGATAGGTTTTAGAAAGCGATTTTGCGAAACCCTCCGAAAACCGGAAATACGCGCGGTATTCCAAATATTTCGGACGGAGTAATTATTTCAAAAGGATTTCCGAATTATTCGCAAAGATAAGGAATTACTCACGTGTCGTTTACGTTACGTTTATGTTTACTGTGGAAAAGAAATGTCAAGTATTATGCAAGTAAATCAAAAAATCAAAATGTTAATTGAAAAGAAAATACAAGTTTCTAAATGTTAACGAAATAACATGAAATATTAACCCACAACATAAAAACTCATATCATAAAACATTAATAATTGAAACAACTGCATAATTAAAAACATAATTCTGTCTGTATTAAGTTCATTGGCAGCAACTGCAATTCGAATTCTTTCCCGCGTAAAATTTAAAATTTTGAAAGCCAACCCATGGAACCTAAAAAAACCTATTCCAAAAAAACATTAATGGCCAAATCGTGACCGTATTACAATGCCACCATAACACACATTCCCATGCAACTTGACAAATACCTGCTAAAATGCTCACCCCATGGTAGACGAGTTTGTATTTCGTCATAGGCCACACACTCCGCACCGAAGACGCCGTGACATATGGATACACCTGGGAGGGGGAACACAAAATAAAACTCACGCTCATACAGTGATCTTCAGCAATTTGTGTTTAGCCATCGAGTAAGATGAAGGTTGTAGTGCTTTTATGTGCTGTGGCAGTCGCCGGGGCATTGCCCATGGCCAAGGAGGATGGAGCAGCCGAGAGATTCATCTCCGCTCTAAAGGATTGTCTGGACACAGATACTTCTTTGTGTCTCAAGGTGTGTTGTGAAGTGCAGTGAAATGTGACAAAGTGTTTTGTGTTGAGGATCCCTAGGGTTGTACAGGCTTCTAGCCTGACAGTGTCTAGTTTTGATGTTAAAACTCAAGGACTTTGAAAAATAATTACAGTTTAATTCGTGACGGAGCTTGCTAAAAATCCTGGAAATCTTATCTAGATTTTCAGTATTTACTTAATTGGATGTAAAGATTAATTCGCCAATTTTCTGAATTGATATATTTCCATTGAAGTGTTTAAACTTTAAGAGTTCATCAGAATTATGATTCATTTATTTTTCAAAAAAACCTCAGTGTTTATCATCAAAAATCAGTTCAAGTCCCAATTAAACCCACATTTAACTTCCAAAAAATTGTTCAAAAGCTAAAAAACAACAAAACTAAAAGTAATCCTTTTGTTTCACAGGAAAAAGCAATGAGATTTACAGACAAACTAGCAGCTACTTCAAGCCTAGAAGTCCTCGATGGCGTCAGCTTCAAGAACACCGGTGGAAGCAGATCGGCTCGCAGCTACGAACCTCTGCCCGATGAACCTAAAGCCAGGGAAATGATGGTTGAAGAGAGGATCATGGAGAACGTTGTAGACTTCCTTGACAGCCATGTCCTGCAGCTGAGAATGCCTAAAGCTTTGGAAGATGAAGACTCCCTCGATGAGGAAGGTATGTAGACGGAACATCACCAATGTAGTCCTGTTAGTTATAACAAAGTTGAACACACAGGAATTATTTGAGACATACTGCAATTTGAGATTTATTTCAGAACACACTTTTAAAACATTCTTGAGAGCAAAGTTCAAAGCAATTTTGGGATTAAAAGTTATAAAGAGTCCCATTTCAAAAGTAGTTTAGTTGCACACCAAGAACACTGCTTTAACTTGTAGTAAAAGTTTACGAAGCGAGTAAATAACGAGTCGTTAATAAACTATTGTAGGCTTTTAACCTAGAACATTATGACCATGTAGCACTCATTAGAAAAGTGCTTAAGTTGTTGAAGAGAAATAACCATTAATTATTTAGTAAGAAAGCCTATTTTAATTATAAGCATGGGAAAAATCCCCATTGAAGTCGTTGCTATTAAAGACATCAAAACAGCTCAACATGATAAGAAGATTCGTTAAATAAATCTGTTAACAAATCATACAAAATTCAGATACAATCGTTCATAATATTCTCTTTGTAGATACAGTGCATGCCAACAATGAAACTATTAGTTACGGCATTAAGCATACAAAATCCAACGTGAATCACAATGTATGAAATTTTTCCCACGCATCGAGATAAAATCAGCAAGTAATGTGTTAATTTGATACAGTAGTTTATGCACTTTCTTGAGATCGTATTGGATTTCTTCGATAGTGGGATCAGCAGAGTTGAAAGTGACTTTAATGTCAGAGGTAACGAGCTTAACGTGCATAAGATTTTAATAAGAATAAGGCTGTTACTGATTCACAATAATTGTGTAATTATGATAGAACAAAAATATATCTACTCTCCTTGCTACAAACTTGCTTCCAGAGATAATCCGAGCAAAAGGGCAATATTTAAAGTCTTAGGGATGTAATAAAAAAGACACTGGCAGTACGACACTCTTTATATAACCACAACTGCAAACACAAACCACGAACAATGACCGGTTAAAGTTACACAAATGATCATTGACTAATATTTATAGCCACCTTCTATATTTGGCTAAGTTTTGAATGTTTCTCAGACACGTCTGTCTAGTGCTTTGTCAATAGAAGCTTTTCATTCGCACTCAGGCGTGAGTGTTTTTCTTACAATATTTTGTTTGCACTTTCATTAAATGTTATTTTACTATTCAAATTAGCTAAAACCGGAACCTGAATGAAATACAAAATCGGAATGCAAAATTTTTGAAACTAAAAACTGCATTTAAATGAAAGTATATGTGGTTTTCAAAAAGATTTGCATCTGCGAAAGGTTAAAAGTCGCCACTTGCCAAAACCAATTTCTAATTTTTATTTCTAAACTTATAATCGTTATACATTAACGTCACAAATTAGTCTCGACTTTTAAAAACTTTCACTTAAGATTTCAAGTTAACTTGAAGTATTAAAATAATCTCCTTTGAACGTGCGGTTTACATTAACTAAAAAATTGCGACCGCTCCCACATGACTTGGCTTGTTCAGAAGTTACTTTGAAAACGTTTATGTTGCGGTTTCCGTTTACCTGTTTCATCCCTTCCATTAAAAGTATTTTCTTTATTGTTACTTTGTACTTTGTTTCAATGTTGTTCTGAATAAACTTAGTGCCATGAATTATTAAGTCTCCTGCAGAATTAGTCATATACACAACACAATCAATTTTAGTCACATAAATTTTGGAGATTATCTAACAACTTGCAACAATAATTTATTACAACTTCAACATATTCTTTATAGGAAAGATCGAATGACATAACACAATTTTCACTCGGATTTCGTTTTCACTCCGACCCGTTTATTTATGTAAGAGCTTGTTAGACCAGTTTCTAGGTACTTTATAAGTTCAGTGTCTTTAGATTTCTATCTGCAAATCGGCGTGTAACTTAAGACCATTGATCTGTCTAGGCCTGTCACTAATATGTAATGATGTCGTCAATAAACTTCGTTGCTGGCTTTAACGGATGTGTTAATATTTTTTAAAGCTAATTATTTTATCATCCAAAAATAACTTCAGTCCTCGGAGTATTTTCATTAATTTCAAGATATCTTAGCACGATATTTGCACGCCAGCTTATACTTAAATCGATTAGTATCTGTTTAATCGTCCACCAAAATTTCAACTTTTGCTACCGTCGAAAATATGAATATAATTCTCACTTTTGACCTTTAGTCCGTGACATACATGCGGTGACTTTCTCAAAATTATAATTTTATTCAACTATGACTGCCAAAAGTTAAATCAGCTTTCTTTTAATTGTTGCATCTACGTTTACAAAGGTCTTGTGGGATTTTTTTTTTGTTAACAAGATTCTTTTGAGTTCGCTATGTGAGATTAAACGGTCTGTAAAACCTTTGTTAACTGAGTTTGTCTTTGATGTAATTAGTGGCACATGTGTGACTTTAACGGTATTTAGAGAGTCGTCATTGATTGTTTACTTCGAAGCTAGTTGCACTTGAGTGCTAAGCTTTACTGAGAATTCCTTTGTTGTGTTTTTGTGATGGTTTACGTTTATCTTGATATACTAACGGATTTAGACTTTAAATCAGGTTTTCTTAAAAAAAAAGAAATCCTTTTATTTATACATATTTATATGATTATTTCAAAAATGATAGATGGTATAGATGACATTTTAGTCAAATGAATAAAATTGAAACTTTCGATTACGATCTTGAATCAACATTCAACAAATCCAAAATCTTTAGTCATGATTTGACATCTCAATTCCAGGCCGTGGCAAAAAAATCAAGAAGAAGAAGCTGAAGAAGCTCCTCCCCATCCTGGCCCTCATCAAGCTGAAGCTGACTGCCCTCATCCCTCTGTTCCTCGGTATCATCGCCTTCGCTTTCTTGAAGGCCGTCCTACTCGGTAAAATCGCCTTCCTCGCCGCTGCCTTCGGAGCCATCAAGAAACTCATTGAATCCAAGAAAAGCAGTGGTGGTGGAGGATGGTCAGAACCCGCTCATGAAGAGAACCACGGCTGGGAAAGCAGCGGTGGTTGGGGAAGATCCCAAGATGCTCAGAACCTGGCCTACGGTGCCCATGTCAAACAGGCGTGAGATTAAATTATTAATTTATTTATTCTAGTTAAAGCTAATTTATTAATCTCGACGTAAATTTTCTTCTTCTTCTCTGTATATATTTTGACCACCGTTCGTACACATGCTAAGTTTTTTTTCTGTATATATCTATTTCATTTTAAGTTTCATCATTATGACTGATATAATTAGTCTCTTCTCTTATTGTATATAAGTATTTTTATTTATTATGTTTAAGTATACATCACTTGCTTTTAAGTGAGTGTTGATAGTAGTACATTTTATTATTTTAAGTTTTCAGTTCCAAAGATATTTTATATATTATTATTTACTTTAGTACTCGTATTTTCAGTTTTGTTTTTTGTTCGAGTCATATTTTTGTTGTATGTGTATGGGTATGTTTTGAGTCATATTTATTGCAAACCAATGTGTATTTAATGCGAAGAATGTTAACAGTTTGTTTGTTGCGATGTTTTAATTTATTATTTTACGATGGATCCTCGTAAAACTTAAATAAAGACGACTTTTATAAAAATTATATTCTTCTTTTATTGATTTGTGCTCTTAACCTAAAGCAAATTATGACAAAATATGGCATAATCTGTCAAATAAATATTAACGTAAGGCACTTTATTTATTAGGCATAGTTTCCGTTCCCGTGGGAGTACGGAGATAAAATATAGCCTGTATTACTTGCTGATAATGTAGCTATTCATTGCTGAAGAAATTTTTCCAATCGATCCATTAGTTTTTAAGTTTTACAAAAATACAAATGTTTCCTCTTTATAATATTAAAGAATTTCTTTCGTGAGCTACTCCGCTTCAGTTCATGCGAAACAACTGTTAACGGTTGCGGTTGACGTTACCATCATATTGAATGTGAACACAGAACCACTAATAAATCATTAAAATCTTAGAAAGTGTAAAATTAATTTCATAAATTAATAATCGAACTTTCACACGAAGTGATAATGAAGTATAGAAGCTATGAGAATATTTTTAGAATATTGGTGAGAACTTCTTGCTTTTGAACTCTTTACAATTTACCCTTGAATTAGTATTGACCTGTTCATATAATTTATTATTTCAAGAGCACATAACAGTATGATAAATTTCGGTAAATCTTCTCACGATTAATGAAGATGTAACAATACAATTGTCTATGTGAATTAACACTGCATTTTATCTTGTGACTTACAAATTACATCGCTGTTAATTAATTACTTTATTAGTGACTCGTTGATTCAGTAGTCAGGGTTTGAGGCCATCGCGGGCCCGTGGATGGTGAGCTATGGGCTAGCTCACCGTCCGTCCGTCTCATGACGACAGGCGAGTTCGTGTTCCACGCGCACCTCAAAGAGATGTCAGCATAATGAAGGGGCCCGCAAGGGCCGAAGCCTGCCGGGTCTGCGGGACTGTTCGAAAGAGATACCGTGGACCCGGAACATAAACGGCGAGGAAGGAACATGGATGGATTTTAGTCAGTAAAAGTCTGACACTCCCACCCGCTCCGCCCAGCGTGGGAGAAGTTATTTGATGATCTCCAATCCGTAAAAAAAGGGAATGAGGCCATGGGTCCTTGCACTTGACTAATACGTATTAAATAGCTCACAAAAAAAGCATACAAACATATTCGTAACTTTAGATTCATACCAACCAAACCACGTCTTATTCGCAACCAGACCTTTCTGACGGTAAAATACCTATAAATCACGTACTCAACAATCAACATCATTAATACTTCATCTCAAGATAACTGGTATGTATTTAGAGGCGTTTATCTCAACTGTCACTGGAACGTTATGGGGGCAGTATGCCGCCGATATGCCGTTCAGAGCTAATAACAAGGTAAGTATGAACGGGTTGGTACTGGGAAGTATAGTTTGATGGTAATTATTGTAATTCTTAGCAGATGAATGACAGAACGGTATTGTTTTGGAATCAGAACCTAAAATCATATGAATCAAACATTGAAAGCCTAGCCTATTCCCAACTACGTTGGGGTCGGCTTCCAGTCTAACCGGATGTAGCTGAATACCAGTATTTTACATGGAGCGACTGCCTATCTGACCTCCACAACCCAGTTAATACTGGGTAATACGATACCCCTTGGTAAGACTGGTTGTCAGACTATATGGGCCACTGACTACCTGTAACGACAGCCAAAGATGGACAAATGACAGCCGGGACCAACAACAACAACAGCATCAACCAAACAACATTGAAAGTATATCTGTACTAAATAAAAGTCAAAGTTTGTATGTAGGGGTAATCTTCGGAACTACTGTCGATCTGATTCTGACAATACATTATTACACTAACGGAAAGCTACATTATTCTCAAGTGTCTTATGCTACATTTAAAACGTCGTGTCCGTGGGTTAATTTCCGTACATAACGGGAGCGAAGCAACGACCAAAACAATATGGGCAATAATGCAAGTTTAGAGTCGTACCTATTTCGTTGTCTAAAGGAGATTTTTTTTTGGGCCCACCTGGTCGTTGCATTTATTATTCATAATAACACCAACCAAAAAAAAGTAACCATGTTACTATGGTATTAAACGAAATATTACGAAGAAATGAAAATTAACAGCAAATACTTACGTGAATAGGGGCGTTTTTTTCTGTTTACTAAAAAAAGTACGGTACCTACCCGTTGGTAATCATATCTGCTATAATTAATATTATAGAATCAGAAAGAATATAAAAATAAACGTTATTAAACTGTGAGCATTTTTAATGCTATTTTTAAAGGTTTATACTATAAAATCTTTTTTGCAAAAAATATAACCGACTTCACACAAAAAAGTGAAAAATAACTTTAACTTCTGAAGCTAAAGTTATTTTTCACTTTTTTGTGTGAAGTCGGTTATATTTTTTGCAAAAAAGTTTTTATTTTTCACTTTTTAGTGGTTCACATGTGCTTACCCTTTCACAGCGTGTCGGTGTGATTTTTTTTTATGAACTGTAAACAATAGACAGACGTGAGATTTCAGCGATCCCAGTACATTTGCTATCATTTATTAAGGAGTTCCGTTGCCTGTCTTCCGAAGTCACCAGATCTTTATCAAATTGAAATGGGATCACTCCGAGAAAGTACTCTTCCTAAAACTACCCAAACCGCTTCTGGTGTGCCTATAAATTTAAGGAGTTACCTCTATTTCTCCGGGATCCCATTAAGGCGATTACACGAGCTAAACGCGAGTTTTATAATTACTAAAAGTATATGATTCACTGCTATAAACAAGACCAGAAAAATATATAATATTCTTCAGGATATATGCTAGCATGATACTGTTTTGAAAACATAATACAATTAATTTGGCTCGATAAAAAGAAATCACGAACTTACCTCTAAAAATATCTTTCAAACAATAAAAAACATACTAATATGCATGCGATCATTCTGATATTTTGGCAAATAATTCTACAAGCAATATATTAGCATGATACTGTTTTAGTTTTTTAATCCAATCAATAGTTTTTTTTAAATCGATCGAAACCACTCATTTCGCGCTATTTGGCCCGCAGTGGCTGACGTAACAACCACTTTGTAGTGCAAGCTGATTTGAACTTTATTCTAACAGCATTTCAAACGAAGTTTGAACCACCACAAATAGAGTTGCTAATTTAGCTCGTCTAATGGAACTTTACACGTCTAACTGTCGAAATCTGGGTGTATTGTGCACTTCTGCATACTCCCTCAGAGCATACAGGCGTGATGTTACGTCATGATGTTGTATAAACAATAAACAACCAAGCGATTGCAGCAATTACTGCAGCTTTGCCGTGTATTTTTGAAGAGTTCCATTTATATCTCCGAAGATCAGCGTAATATCTTATCTTAACCAAATTGACATGGAACCATACGGAAAGCACCAGCTTTCAAATAAAAGAAGAGTCATCAAAATCGGTTCACCCAGTCGAAAGTTCTGACGTAACAAACATTGTCGAAATCTGGGTATATTGTACACATCTGCATACCCCCTCAGAGATACAGGCGTGATGTTACGTCATGATGTAGTATAAACAATGAACCTACAAGCGGATGCAGCAATCACTGCAGATTTGCCGTCTATTTTTGAAGAGTTCCATTGTATATCTCCGAAGATCAGCATCAGATCTTCAACAAATTAAAATGGGACCCAACGGGAAGCACCAGCTTTCAAATAAAAAAAGAATCATCAAAATCGGTTCACCCAGTCGAAAGTTCTGAGGTAACAAACACAAAAAAAAAAAAAAAAAAAATACAGACGAATTGAGAACCTCCTCTTTTTAGAAGTCGGTTGAAAATCGCATAGATCGTTTAAAACAATCAAGGTGGCACAGAACGTTATGAACCCACTTTTTTAGTGATTGACAGACAATTTCATTATTTTGACATTTACTTTTTGTGTTTATTTTGGTTTTCGTAAGTGTTTTTGCAGATTTATCGTATTTATTCCGGTTAGACAATGCTTAGCTAATTTAACCACTGGAATCTAGAGGTTATAACGAAGACATCAATGTAAGTTTCATTACTAAATGCTATAATTTATATGGGTGGCCTAGTGCCCGAACAAAAAAAAAATCTCCTTTAATAATTTCAGTTTTTTGTTTTCACCATAAAAGCTCAAAGGAGTCCATATTTATGACATTGAATTCAGTCAAAAGCTCTTGCTACTAACATGAAAGCCCAACCCGACATCACCTGTCGGGCAGTTAAGTAGCCCAACTGTCTGACAGTGTTGATGTTGTGTTTTTGCTGTTAGTTCTTCACTTCTGGCATAGATGGCGCTGTATTACATTTTCCTACCATGTTGCTATAGTGTTTTTTGTCGTGTCTCAACAGTTCCAATATAAATTAAACAAAAACTTCAATTATTTAACAACTACTATTAACTTGTAACATATTGTAAGCTCTAAAGACCGCATCAAGCACGTCATTGTAGTCTAAGTTTAGCTTTACCGAGTGCGTAAACTATCTGTCTGCGTTCGAGTGCGTACTGGTGCATGCGCGCTATGCAGTGTGCAGTTTGCAACTTAGGTACCTTCTTTCCAAACAGTCTATTCTGGAGAATTAAATGATGAGGTTATGGCTTGGTGAGTAGTTTTTAAATGTGGAGTTTCTTGAAGCAGTTACTTTTCAAAATTATGTTTAAGTAAATTACAAAACTTCTATTTAAAGATGATTGGATTTTGAAGGAAACATCTGAGAAACGGCAACCAAACTTACTAACTACACAAAAGCTCAAATGTCTGACAACCAGTCCTACCCTGTAACGACGTTGCTAAGGTAAGAAAGGCAGGCGGCAGCTCCTCTATATAAAGTGGTATTAGCTGTTAAATGGCTCGATTGAAAGCCTGTTCCAATATAAATGGAGATCTCGTTCGCGGATGTCCACACCTTTAGTATTATAAAAAGTATAAGTTTTTATTAAGGATGTGTTTTGTTGTGTGATCCCGATTCAGAAAATTTATTGACTAAGGGGAATGGGTTTGTCTCCACCGATCACAGTATGAGATCACGTTAGCCACGGATCACGGCGAGTTGTATCCACTGATACCGTTATCCGTTTTCCTCGTTTCCCGTTTCGTTACTGTTATTTTGAAATTACACACTTACACTTCAATTTTATTATTTGCGTGGATTAATAAGTATGACTTTTTGATATACATTCATAATGTTTTTTTTTTTAAATAACTTCTTTTCGTTTGGGAAAGTAGATAAAAATAAGTTTCGAAAAATATTTTATTTCATTTCTTGTCTCTGTACACGTCTTGTTTCGATTTTTTTTTTCATGTCGCCACGGATATCGTGATTATTGGGTAACACGATAACGAGGGAAACAGATAATGGTATTAGTGGATACAACTCGCCGTGATCCGTGGCTAACGTGATCTGATACTGTGATCGGTGGAAACAAACCCACGGGAAGTTACATTATTCTCGAGTGGCATAGGCTGTACGAAATTAAGCCACGGGAAGGTTTTAAATGTATTTAATATTTTTCCGTGGGTTCATTCCGTACCGTTATGTACGAAGCGTAGATGAGAGCGAGAGCAAAGACTGATCTTTCATAATTATTATCAACAGTCAAAATAATCATTTATAAATCTCAGAATAGGTCCACGACACACGCACTCCACCTGAGTTTAGGATAACGGAGTGGAAAGCCACACGGATGTGTTCCGCTCGTAGAAATCCTTAGCTTTTCACACGTCTCTAGAATAAATTGCATGCCCGTTTGTGGCTGGTTTTACAGTATTATTAGTATAGTTTTACATTTTCCCGTAGTGTAACATTTTGCAGCTATAATACGAGTATACAAACGATTAATAGTTCTTATTACTGGAAAGTGTTTTGTAGGCTTGTTTTTTAGTACGATACCAGGATTTTGTCGTCACAAAATCTTATAACCTGTTAAGTTTTTTCCCAGCTATGTTAAGCTCGGCTTCCAGTCTAACCGGATGCAGCTGAATACCAGTATTTCATATGGAGCGACTGCCTATCTGACCGCAACAACCTAATTAGTATTGGGTACCTAATATGATAATCCTAAGTAAGACCGGTGGCTCTCCAAATGACAGACGGGTCCGAAGCACGGAGAAAACTCGATATGTAAAGACAAGAGATTTCATGCGTTTGAGTGTGAATATCTGTGAATGAACTGAGCAGCGATCGCCGCTTTCCACCAAGTGGGTCACATATTACTTAAAATAATATTCAATGAATACCTACGCATGTTATTACGTTTATACTCCTGCGGACCACCAGCTTTTATTAACATAATTATATTTACATCTAGTGACCGTGGGAAACCGATGTCATAATCAACTGGTTAATAAGCGGACAACTGGTTAACAAGCGGATCCTTAATCGAGATACATCGGACATCATGCTTTTTTGTGGGACAAGCCGCACACAATTCCTAAACCACTGAAACTCATGAAAGCCAGAATCAACTGAGGCAACCACCATAAAAGCGCCGAGACAATGAAGCTCGACGAAGTCCCAGATAATGAATTTAACTGTCTTGGATCCTGCAACGAAATGAATCAGAAAATATAGCGGAGGAGTAGGAAAAAACCGTACTTTCCCCCTCCCTCCATTTCAGCGGGAAGATGAAACAAGGCCAATAGGCACAAAGGGACGTTTACAACTGGCCAACTGGGCCTAGTTGCCTTGCACCACGGTTAGATATTAACATTAATGGACATCACGCCTGTACCCGAAGGGATTGGCAGACTTAAACCTAATGGTACACCCACATTTCTCTAGATGTGTTAAGTCCCATGTATAGCTTACTGCTATCAACCGCTCACAGATCCTGACTTCGTGGCTGCTACTAAGATTTTTTGAAAGCAAAAACTCACTAACACTTTGTCGGACCTAAGAATCGACCACGGGAACGTAGCCAAAGAGGCAGTTTTTAGATAATGAATAAATACATTTTTTTATGACCTCACAGGCATCTCGCTTTCACTCTAAATATAATTTATGACTCCAATAATGCCAAGTAATTATACGATCCAAATATGTACATATACATATTAATATATTTAGCTTTTAATTAAGATTGTAAAAATATTAGAAACTCGATAGGAAATTCAGAAACCGACTAGATATATTCACTTTCTGTGGAGTTATGTTAAAATTCAATTTTGTGGATTTAGAAATGAGATTAAGATTTTTGGGTTTCTTTATTCATTCTTCTATTTTGTGTGGCTAGTGCCTAACCCTGGTGTGAGAGTAATTATTCAATTCAATGAAGCATCAAAAACTAATGACCGACATTATTCGGCCTCATCATCATCACTAGTCTAGCAGTGTTCCCACTGCTGGGACACAGGCTTCCTCTCTATGAGAGGGAATGTGCTATAATCCACCACGCGGGCCCAGTGCAGATTGGTACATGTCACGTCTTCAAATTTTTTGGTTCCGGGACATGCCGGTTTCCTCACGATGTTCATGTTCCTCATGTGATCATCATTTCAGCCCAAAGACGTCTACTGCTGGACATACGCCGACCCCAAGTGTCACCACATTGACCGGTCCCGTGCGACTCGCATCCAGCGGATTCCCGCAGCCTTCACCGGGTCATCGGTCCACCTAGTGGGAGGCCTTCCAACACAACATCATCCGGTTCGCGGGCACCACTCCAGAACTTTTTGGTCCCATCGGCCATCCGTTCTGCGAGTAATGTGCCCTGCCCACTTGACTGCCACTTAAGTTTGGCAATTCTTCAGGCTACGTCGGTAACCTTGGTTTTCTTGTGGATGTCTTTATATTTCTGATTCAATCACGCAAGCAAACTTTGAGCATAGCCCTTTGGGCTTCAGTGCCCTTCGGGTGACTTTAAGCCTTCTGATGAGCCCCACATTGGCACCGTGCTACCGATTACTTGGAATAACAAAAAAGTCCTCATAGTGCGAAAGTAGGCATCGTGCCACAAAATCATTGGAGGCGAGCTAGTCCCCTAAACTGAACTCAATCTTAACTGTTTACAGCTTTAGAGAAATTCCAGCTGAGAAAGACCAGTAATCTACGGTTTGCTCAACCTGAGATTCAAACCTAGAACCTTAAGATTATTGTAGTTGTTATTGGCGACAACTATCCCCAGTAGGTAACATAGGAAGAATTTTAAACAGCGAATGGTATCCTTATGTAAATCTTATAGCCAGTATAAACTCTTATAAAAGTTCACCGAGCATCTTGACGCTTTGTATTGGTATTTCAAAACCATTATGATGCTTTCTGATGTATAATGCCAAGTAAATCCAGTATACAGCTTTCAGCTGTTCTTAGTGCCTTATGGTTTACAATAGCATTTTAAGCAGTAAGATAATGCTTATTGCCGCTTAATAGCATAAACTTGTATCATTATAATAACACGTAAATCTGTTATACTGATTTGGGCTGTTTTTATTGCCCTTTGTTGTTTTATAGAACTTTTAAGTGCAAGTAAAAGCCTAATGCTGCTGAGCAGCATAAACGTGAACCAATGTGATGCTTGCATTTTTAAAGATCAACTGAGTTCTGTTGTACGGCTAACAGGTTTATAACCAAATAGCCCTGAGTTATTGTAATGCGTAAAGCTATATGTATGCCATCGTAAAATTGTCAAACACGTCATATTGTAATCTCTCTAGCGATAATGTAAACTCTCGAAATATTGTCAAACGAACATACTGCTTACAATAAAACGCATTATTTTTCGTGAAATGCATGCGATGGTAGTCAGCTTACGGGGTGTGGAGGGAAGGAGGGATCCCCCTTACCCAGTGGTACCACTCTCATGAAAAATTTACCATTCCTGAGAAATACCGATTATTATAACCTAACCTCAAAACACTTTATATCCCCCTAAAAAGCGTAGTCGACGGAGCCCCGCTTCGCGGGGCGGGGTATTTCCGAGTGCAAGGTTTAAATGAACCTAACTAACTTAATGGGGGCGTGCCCCAAGTCCCGATTATGGGGGCAGAGATACTTCCGTATGTTCAGTTGACAATATTTCGAGACTGTACAATATCGCTTGAGAGAAACACGTTATATTGTATTACAACGTGTTTGACAATTTTACGGTGCCATTATACATTCACTTTACTGTATTTGTAAAACCATTTGTCGGCCATATTGGCGAGAAGTACATATTGTATGATAAACAAAACAACAGCAATATTTATGGTAGATTTTTTTGTTTTCATTACTTCTTGATTTTGAACGTTGGTTGTCCGTGGTGCTACCATGCCTGTGTCATTCGCGTCTGTGTCTGATTTTTTTTATTATGGACAGTTCAAATCTACTGGTATACCGGTGCTAGGAATAAACTATTGTTTTGGTTCATAAAACATATAAAAACGGGTATTTATCGCGAATTTACCTTTTGGTTATTTGACACATATCTTCATGTAACATTTTGTATCAAAACCACAAAATATCGAGGGCGAGCGAAAATTTTGAATGAAACTCATAAATACATTTACAGTAAACTACATTGCGTTTAATATTTGAAGGCATAAAATAAGAAAAGAGTTAGCTCGTAGTTGGAGGAGCTCGTGGCTAAATAATAACAGCCGCTCGGGCCAATCTTTAGGTTAAGCCGTGTTGTATAGGTTGGTCTGTGGATGGGTGACCACCCTTACATACCGAGTTTCCTCCGTGCCACGGAATCGTTAGAGGTAGTCAGTGGCCCAAAAAGTCTGACAACCAGTCTTACCAAGGGGTACCGTAATACCACTGGATAATGGATAATGGTAATACCACTTGGTAAGACTGGTTCAGTAACTGTACTGAGTGGGTTGTGGAGGTCAGATAGATAGTCACTCCTTGTAAAATACTGGTATTCAGCTGCATCCGGTTAGACTGGAAGCCTACCCCAACGTAGTTGGGAAAAGGCTAGGCAGATCATGAAAATATGAAAAGAGTCAAAAACCTATTATACATTTTGTTTTGATGCAAACAAATTAATATGGTGTCATTCACTCAGTTTTGACCGTCTTCGTCCATATTATATTGCCAGACAAAATGCTTAAATTACAACGTTCTTGTATTATAACATTTGTGTCACAGATGTTTTTGCAATGATGTAGGGTTTATTTAAGTTCTTACTGTGAACACTTAAATAGCCTCAATCATTCTTTTAGAACAATCTAATGCTAGTCTCATGCTTCTGTAATGCAATTGGCAACTTCATTGACCGTAATAATACTTCTTTAATGCAATTGGCAACTTCATTGACCGTAATAATGCTTCTTAAATGCGATTTGCAATTTATTTGGTCACAATTATGCTAATATAATGCGCCTGTAGTGCAATTAAACAACTAAATGTGAACTTATTATGACCTAAAGCCGTATTATTTGTGCCCAAACAGGCATTACAGTAGCTGTATAAACGTTTGTAATGTTATCATAGAACTAACTCAAAATGCTATAATGACACAGAAATGCTGTAAGCCGGCCGAAATACTGCTTTGATGTGTTACTAGGGTAGTAACTTTACGCATAAATTATTGCTGAGAAACAACTGTTTTCTTTGGGTGAAAAATAATGTGTTTTGGTAGAACTCAATGTAACGCACTTCAAACATTGTGCTGATGGATAGATTGAATAGTAGGTACGGGGGTCGTGGAGGTGTTTAAAGTAAAAATCTTACAATTACATCTTGTACTTAAAAAAACTTGTCAAAAAGTTGTAACTTTGACCACCAATATTTCCGTAACTAGATGGTTCCCAGATACGGTTTAGAGCAAAAAAAAATTAGCGCAATGACAAGGAGAACAAGTGCCTTTCGGCTTCGTTAAGGGGTTTATTACACCCGTTATTTATAACCTAACGCTACAAAAATAAAACAAAATTCCGTGTTTTGTTTTATTCTTAAAATACGCAATGAAATCTGGAATTCCTTAGCTTACACTCAAAATACCTCATGCTCATCACGTGTACCTAGCTTGTCATCGTTACAAAACAGCGCACAAGTTCATTTCCGGAGGCCTCCCAAGTCAGGTGGTACTTAAGGTGCGGCTCGCGAAAGTGCCGGCCGCGCCTCAGTTTTGACGTCGGCCCACACTGGTTGAAATTTTTTATTCGAATTTTTGAAATAGGAATAAACTCACTGCTGTGCATCATGATTTTTATGGCGCTTGATTGACGGAGGAGAACGCTATTGTTAATCTAATTAACCTTGTATTATTTCAGTTCACAGCTCGACCTAAATATATCTCAAGTTGCGCTATAAATATTTTTCATAGCATAATATGAAATTATCTGATGAAATTGTAGGTATTGAAAAACATGATGGTAATGCCAGTTTTGATTACGGCCACTCGCCAAAAGATCGATGTAAACACGGTCAATTTTAAGTCGTATTAGAACCGAAAGCCATAAACTCAATAATCGAACTCAAAACGATCGGGACAATTTTTTCAAAAAATAACAATAAAGAATACTTTATTGATTTTAATATTTAGTATTATTTAATTTATGTTTTATCTATATCTATAATAGAAAATGGTAAACTGGTTGACTGACTGACTGACTGGGTGATAAATCAACGCACAGCCCAAACCGCTGGTCCTAGAGATATGAAACCTGGAGGGTGTGTTCTTTTTAAAGAGAAAGTATCCACTAAGAAAGGATATTTGGGAACTCCAACCCCATGAGGCCGTGACTCGTGTAGGTACGTCAACCCCTAAACGTGCCTACGCTGCTATTGTCGCCACGCACGAACCTGTATCGCTGTTAAAGAAGGGGAAAAAAAAAGAGCTGCTGTGATCCTTCCAACAAGGGTTCGAAACAACAAGGCCCAGCAGCGGCCACGTGTGACGAAGATGGCTTTGTGAAGGTGGAGAGGAAGAAAAGGAAGAATCCACCTAGTCGAAACCAGTGCGGGACCGCGCAGGAAGGTCCCAGTGTGCTGCGTCCGGCGATACCAACGACGCAGCTCTATGTGTCCCGGCTACTTCACACCACGAAGGTAGAGGAGATCGTGGAGTACGTCCGAGCGAAGACCAACTAGACAGTGAGGGTCGAGAAGCAGGAGTCGCGCCACAACACGAATTTTAAATCGTTCGTGGTGCTAGTTCCGACTCATCATATTGAGACCTTCCTCAAGGAAGAGTTTTGGCTGAAAGGTATCGTGTATCGGCGATTCCGCGGAAGGCTACGCGACACCACGCAGCCCAACATG
This sequence comes from Xestia ashworthii, assembly GCA_950022955.1. Classification (NCBI taxonomy): domain Eukaryota; kingdom Metazoa; phylum Arthropoda; class Insecta; order Lepidoptera; family Noctuidae; genus Xestia; species Xestia ashworthii. Next base: position 8,855,148 of record OX465570.1, on the reverse strand, counting down.
ACGCCGTCTCTTCGTGTGCAGTAGTTTTATTTATGTTTTTGTGGTTTTAATAAATATGTATGTTAGTCTTTAAGGTAAATGTGATATGGGTTTTTTTTTTATCCACATTAAATGATACGTTATTATTATTTTAAAGGGGTTAAACAGGGGAAAGAATTTTATATGAAAGTCCGTCAGTTTTAAAGTTAGGATCTTCAAATTTTGTGTTTAGGCTGACAATTGAAAATTAATTTATACGTGTTTCAGCGTTTTTGATAATTCCACCCCGAAGGCTTAAAAAGGGGGATGAAATCCTTAATTTTCGTCGTAAATAGTTCAAAATTTGTTATCTGGGCTTATGGTTGGAAGCTAACGCAACGGCTTTATTAGAATTTCAACCCATAAGGGGTGAAAAAGGAGCAACATTTGTTTTTAATTAAAGTTTTTATTTTTGAATTATTAGATAGTATCAAAGTTAGTAATTCGTTGGGTTTTTTTATTTCAACCCACAAAGGGGTAAAGGGGATGAAGTTTTGCATTGTAGTTGTTCATTCGTTCACCAATAACAGCAGCAGGAGAGACCTTTTGCAGCAGTGCAAGTTAATAGTAGGTATAGGACGTACACAAGTTAATAGTACAGGACATTTTCCTCGTACTTCCCGGTTTTCCCGTTCTTCCCGGTCTTCTTCCTGGTCTTCCCGGTCTTCTTCCCGTTCTTCCCGGTCTTCTTCCCGATCTTCTCGGTCTTCTTCCCGGTCTTCCTAGTCTACCCGGTCTTGCCGGTCCTCTTCCCGGTCTTCCTGGTCTACTCGGTCATCTTCCCGTTCTTCCCGGTCTTCTTTCCGTTCTTCCCGGTCTTTATACCGGTCTTACCGTTCTGCCCTGTCTTCTTCCTGGTCTTCCCGGTCTTCTTCCCGGTCTTTTTCACGGTCTTCCCGGTCTGCTTCCTGTTTTTCCCGGTCTTCCCGGACTTCCCATTCTTCCCGGCCTTCCCGGTCTTCTTCCGGGTCTTCCCGGTTTTCTTCCCGTTCTTCTCGGTCTTCTTCCCGGTCTCCTACCTGGTCTTCTTCCCGAACTTCCCGATCTTCTTCCTGTTCTTCCCAGTCTCCTACCCGGTCTCTTTCCCGTTCTTCCCGGTCTCCTTCCCGTTCTTCCCGGTCTTCCTGGTCTTCTTCCAGGTCTTACACGTAGTGTCAAAAACATTACAAAAATGCAAAACAAAAGCATGCCAAATAAGAAAGCAACAGATAGCGCCAAATAAGCCGGTGCTCGGGTGTCAGAATTCAGAAATAAAATCGTATGGACGCGCACACATCTTCGCGGCTAGCAGTACCGTTTTGTAGGGACCTAGATAAGCCGAAGATTATGGAGGTACGGCAGGAGCAGAAAAAGAAAGTATGTATAGTAGAACGAGATATAATGACTAATTGTCGATATCGTATTTGGTACCAACTAGATTTTTTATTTTGTTGATTTCAGTTTTTTTTTAATTTCTCTGTATTTTATCAATTTTTGGGGTCGCTGATAATGAAGATGAGGTCAAAATTAAATTCCAAAAGGGCGCCGACAAAAATTTTTGGATTTTTTATCATGGGTGTCGTTTCCGTGGTTTTGGGTGTCGCTGATAATGAAATGAAGGTCAAAATCAACATGGGAAAAAAGTTAACAGAAGCAAGAAAAACAACTCTCTTTTTTTTTCTTCGGCTTCCCCTATTTTCACCCTACGCCACTGTTAGGTTAGGTTAGGTTAGGTGTGTTATGACATGTATCTAATCCTATACCCACATTTCGCCCATTTACTACATTTAGCTTATTTCCATCAACCGGGCACAAATATTACAGTAACACTTTGCCCGTCCCGGAAATCAAACCCAGGAGCTTATGCTCGGCGGCGGCGACCTCTCGCGTCCGGCCCTGGTTCAATCCATGGTCCGGAGCGAGACGGAATGGGAAGCCGTCACCTCCTTCTGCGAAGCAGTCATGCTGGCGAAGGAGGTGGCGGAACAAGAGAGAGAGAGAGCCTCTCTTCCCGGCCGCCGCGGGAGACGCACCGGGCGTCGGGGGCCACGTGGTGGCTACCGGCCACCGTAGATGCGGGCCTGTGGACGGTAAGCTATGGGCTAGCTAGCCGTCCGTCCGTCTAGTGACGACAGGCCGTGTCGACGGCGCGTTCGTGTTCCACGCGCGCCTCAAAGAGATGTCAGCAGAAGAGAGGGGCCCGCAAGGGCCGAAGCCTGCCGGGGTTGCGGGACTGTTCGAAAGAGATACCGCGGCCCCGGAACGTAAAGGGCGAGGAAGGAACATGGATGGGTTTTAGTCAGTAAGAGTCTGACACTCCCTCCCGCTCCGCCCAGAGTGGGAGAAGTCATTTGATGATTTCCCAACCTAAAAAAAAAAAAAAAAAAAAAGGAGCTTATGCTCAGTAGCGCTTGCGACAACTTGACCAACGATACAGTCTCACACATGACCCATCAATATTTTCACGCGAAGGATGTCGCGGGTAACAGCTAGTTATAAATAAAGTATAATAAAATAAAGTTCGATGATCGAGTTTCGGTTTCGGTTTCATAACGATCTAAAAATAATGGTGTATTTAAAAAAAGGGTTGAATAGGTACAGTTGAAAGTCTTTATTCCAAATGTTTTGACTTAATTTAGAAAAAAAATAAATCTTAATTTGTTTGCATAAATGTATGCATTGACGTCTTTATGTGTTACGCATCCAACAAATGAGGTGCTTTATTTAATCTAGATTCACATATTAAAAATTTAACAATTTTAATGTTTGCTGAATTTGAATAGTTACGAAGTTCTGACGTAGTCAAGATGGTTAATTTATTGTGTTATGTTAAGATAAGTATAGTTTAATTTGACATAATACCAATGACCTTTTAAGAGAAAGCGAGTTTTTAATCAATAACATCTAATTATTATAATTTATTCAAGTCATGTTCTGCTGATCTCTAAAATTCATACACATGTAATCTCGACGTAAATTCGTACGCAAATATTTTACATATCGCCTAATTTCCAGTTTTTTACATCCATTGGTACTATAGCACCGTTACCATCAAGGTCGAACTTTCCATAACTGGTAGTTAATTAGGAGATCATTTTTTTGTCCATTGTTATAAGAGGGGAGGGTAAGAGGAGAGGAGAGGAGGGATTTATACACTCAGTCTATTAAAAGCTAACTTTGTTTATAGAAACACCGATAGCTACGGATGTAGGCATAAATTAACTAACAGTAACAAGTAAGTAAGTTTTAGAAAACAACAAACAGTACTGCAACAGTTATTGGTAGCCTTGAAACTAAAAATTACTTTCGAATAATTCGCATACAAAAATCCCGTTATTCAAAAAGCTCCATCAAAAATTCGCTCCGTGTGGTCCAACCGCTACCAAAGTCCCGTTGCTCTCAAGGTCGGCTTCACGGGCCGCAAGTGCGTCTGACTCACGGCACTTTCATCTTGGTAGTCGGTTAGGTAAGGATTAACAGGAGTTTTGTTACGTGAGTTTATTGATAGGATTCTGATGCTAGTGGGTCAATTATTTTTGCTATACGAAAGTGAGTCTGTTTTGCAAAAAAGTAAACGAAATACCGTCACCGGGTTCGGTGCTTTTTAATACCATTTTGTCCTGGTACTTTTAATCCCTGATAAAATAGGTCTATGACGTCCCAGCTATACAAATAAATTATATCCTACTGACCTTATAAAAGTATACAGCTGCCGACGTTTCTTTTTGCATTTTGTGTCATAACAAATTAATAAAATCAAAACCAAAATCAAAGCATTTGTTTCAAGTAGGCCAGTTACAAGTAATTTTGAATTGTCGAAACAAAGATGAACATTTAATGTAGCTACAGTCCCAGTCACAAGACATAAAAACTGTGAAAGTATTATAGTTGCCCATTCCCTAGCGTAGATCTCTATGGAGAAGAACGGGCAAAAAAATCTATGGACACTCTTTGAAATCAAAATAATTATTGTTACAAAATCTTGGTGTTGAGAATAAGCTAACAATCTTTCGAATCCTGTGATACAAAGCTTTTCTGTGAGGATTGAGAAAGAGTAGATCATAGCGTACAAGTGGTAGTTTCTGTAATAGTCCGCTAGCGCTAGGTTTTGAGGTTTCAAAAATATTAAAGTTGTTTGTTTTTCGCATATAGTTTTCGGACCATTTGCCCAACCTACTAATATTAATTTGTGTCATTTTAGTTACTTGCATATTGAGAAATTTGGCTATTTGTCTCTTCGACCACTATTACACGAAAAGAAAATTATACTTAGTTGAAAATTTTACTTTAATTAAAATAACGAAAATTAAAATAACGTCCCCTAACTAGCTCTAAAAGAATATTAAAAGCAGTGAAATAAGTGTTAGGCGTTTTAGAGTACTGATATCTGTTGTTTTCAAATATTTGTACCAAATCATCCACGATATTTGTAGATATTTTTTTTTTTATTACAAAACCCTATAAAATCCACAAAAGAAAATTCAAGTTTTAAGAGTTGACGTCCTTTTGATTATTATGGTGGAACAAAACACCATTCATAATTTGTGTCGTTTTTATCCACGCAATCTTATTATTTGAAAAAAAAGTTAAGTACTTTTTTTCAACTAATAAGATTGGCATGAATGCTGAAATGGACCTTTTTGGCGCAGCCGTGAGGCACACAGCACATTTCTACTATGTCCTACTCATTGTTTTATACCTTTTTTTATTATTTTGTGTGTGCTTTATTAACTGACGTCAAATAAATATTTTTTATTTCTTTTCTTTCTTTCTTTCTTTACTTTCTTACTGACCCTATTGTCAATTTGCACTGGACGAAAATGACACAAACTGGGTTTGTACACTCCGCAGGCTATCCTAGATAATTATTTTAAACTTTAAATCAATTTTGCAATTTTCATTTGAATAAATTAATCAACCACAAATCATCGAAATACTGAAAATGCAATAGTCAGATATGACACAAAACGCAATAACAAGCTTCATTGGTACGACTGTATCCACACGCAAGAAATAAGCAACTTAAAAAAAATTTGAAACTTATGGCATCAAAATAGCCCAGCGCTATCGGACTATATCGTATCTTTGAAGTTCAACATCCAAGTGAAACGGTGAACGAAATCATCGACAGGATTGTCGATGATTTCGTTCACCGTTTTAAAAACTGTGGTGTAAACAATTTTAACAAGGTAATGTGCCTGGAATCATCATCATCATCATCGGCCTAGCCTTTTTCCAACTATGTCGGGGCCCGCCTCCAGTCTAACCGGTTGCAGCTGAATAGCAGTGTTGCGTGAGGCCACCGGACAGAAACCATGCCTGCTGCATGATGCTTGCCCGTTTGCATGCTGCATGATGCTTGCTTGTTTGCATGCTGCATGCTTGCTTGCATACTGTGTGCTTGCTTGCATGGAGCGACTGCCTATCTGACCTCCACAACTTAGTACTGGGTAATACGTTAAGTGCCTGTCAAAAGCTGCAAAACTAAAATTGGACCAGGCAAGCCATGTCTACCGAATGCCAGCAAATCTGGGCTTGCATATCAAAAAACTGGAGCCATAGGACAGGGAATAGCGGCCATACCAAGGAGAAGATGGTTGGACACCTAGGATGGTTTTCTCATTTATTGGCAAGAAGAGGCACAGCATTGAGAAAAGTGGAAGGAATGGGGGAGGCTTTTTCCCAGGAGTAGGACAGTTCAAGCTAAAAAAGGGCGTGTATGGGTTGGACGCCATAACCAACGACTCGTTAGTCCTACCAGTAGCCCAACCGTGCTCCCACACAAATAATGTTTATTGTTGGGAAATATTACAACAGTTTATTACTTCCTGTAGAGACTGAAAGCGATGACTACAAGATTAGTTAAGGAATGTAAGCGAAACCTGTGCTTCTATATAATTATACTGATAACATCGTAATAGGACTAACGACACATGTATACCGCTGTAGTAATGTAAGAATTTATACAATGACATCCTGTTTCTCATCCAATTATAAATCTATGCAATGTAAAAAAAAAAACAGAAAAACATGGGCTGTAGATATTTAGTAATTAAGGGATTTAACTTAGACCAATTGTTTACTTTTGTGGAATTATGTTATTTATTCATCACTGTTAAAAAAATACACACCTTACCTTCCAATGATTCAATTACATTGTTAAGCGATACACAGAGAAATATCATACATATTACTACTCGTACCTAGTACTCATACTAATTTTTTCGGAATTGCACTTTCCATTATTTTACTCTGCATCACCCAAAATTTGACTGGCTAAAAGTGCCTTCGGCATTAAGTTTCAAAGTAAGTCTAAGTCCCAGGGGAATGGTCGTGGGCTGATAATGGTATAAAATCCGCCTCTGTGCATCCATGCATATTACAATAAAATTCTTAACTACCGAACCGATTCCAAAACAAAAAATGTTTCAGTAACAGGTAGCTACATTATCACCAAGCATCATATACGTACTACCTTACCCTTAAATTTCCGCAAGCAAAAGTGAGTGAATATAATTATCTCTGTTCCTAATCAAATCAAAACGATTGTCACCTACTACACAAGCTTACTCATAAGCACAGAACATATATACTCTAAAGGAGCTCATAAGCTTCGTCACAGCACGTCAATTTATGTAGAAAGTGAACCTATGGGAAATATTGGAACTAAAAGGGCGTTGGCATATATTCACACTGACCTCTTTGTTAGTTCATTGCTGTGACATCTATAAGAGCTCCGTGGGTGTTCGAAAAAAGTTTAAAAGTTTGTAGATGAAGGTTCTTTACCTCGTATTAAGCAGTTGGCTGCAATATCAGCCGAAAGAATCACCGTAACAAAAGCAGAGGTCACAGTTCCTTTTCAACTCCAGAGAAAATTCGTGAAGACCATGAAGATTTTAACTGAGATGGTCTTTTCAGAAAATAACCAAAGCGATGGAGGTTTTCCTCTGAAGTTCTGCACCATAGATTATCTCAATCTTGGTCGGGACCTACAAAATTATATAATGTATTATTTATTTCTCCTAGAAATTCAGGTCCACAAGACAGTTTTATCTGCTTAAACACATTCCTAATTTTAAGGCTTCTTGGTACTACTTTTATTTGCTCTAGCTTTTTTATGGGCCCCGTTTCTCGTTAAAATTGTTCTTAGAAAACAAAGCAAACATTCTTCGAAAAGTACCAATATGGGAATGTCTATGACATGAATGATAATAGAAAGTGTCCTAAATTCTTCCTCAATTCGTAACTTGGGAGCGTCACTTCGCGCAATACTCCTTACTTTATGGCTTGTAGCTGTTACGTGCTATTGACGAATCCTGCATATTTCAGCATCCCTCTAACCAAACTTCGATTGAAAGGCTCAAATTGACGAGTATCTTGTGTAATCATCGGTAAGCCTTGGTACTCGTATATCATCAAATACTTTAGTACAGAGCATTGTTATGAGTTTGTAGTAATAGTAGAATTAACTTTGAGCGGTGGAATACGGTTCAAAGTGGTGAGACCAAAAAGTTTGAAGAAACATAAATACGATAAATAACTGAAATATTTGGTTAGTATTAATTTACTTTTAAATCAAAAGGCTACCAACCCACTTTTCAAATGGATTACCGCAAAACTATTTTGAATTCACCAAGCATTCAAACAATTCAATCCTGGAAGCCAGTCACCATGACGTCAAACATTCTCTTGTTGTAATACCTCAAGTAGTTATCTCTAGTACATTTGCTGCGTATACATGGATCCCAATGATGAAGGCACCTACTACTTGTTGTACCATGCGCTAGTACAACAATCAGTATGCATTCATAGCGGTTGAGGCCAGAACTAACATGTTTAACTGGTTTTTTTTCGATGCTGGCCTCAAATGTCACCACGGACAACGGAACTCTGTGATAGTTTTCGAGATATTTTGTTTAACCCCTTAGATTTAAATATTTTTGTCCACGTGTGATAATTCCCGACCTACAGGCAGACAAAACCTGCCTGTAGGTCGGGAATTATCCCACGGAGACGTATTACTGGGATAAAAAGAATTCTATGCCCTAACGCAGATATGTTCAGTCTGTTGTTAAGACATGAAATGTTATGGATATACTGCAAAATAGATAAACAGGCCTATAATATTAGTACTAAGCGGACAAACACATACCCAATAGTTTAATTCCACTTAAGTACTAACGAAGTGCAAATATTAGTATAAACTCTCTCTCAATAGACACACTTAAATGATGGACATAAGGATTTCAACGATCATCATTATAATATATCATGTTATAAGGTGCATCATGATCATAAGGTTACGCTACGTTGGTTATTTGAGAAAAACAATTCCATGTGACTACATTAGGGGATAAGTTGTAGTTGTGTAGAACTGTCATAAGCGTTCTATACGCCTAGTTATTATCTTTTAATGGAAATTCGCATTTGATTGTTAAACGTTTTGTTTTCTGTATAATGGTGTGTGATCTACACAACATTATATAGAAAGATAAATATATAACAGAAAATACCAAAATATTAAACTCTCTGTAACTAGGCTTGTTAATTTTGAATCATAGCTGAAATAAAAGTTGTATATTTTGGCGGAGTTCCCCAAGGCACTATTATCATCCCATACTTAATTGAAATAGAGAAATCACTATATTTTTAACAAAACGGAATATAAAACTGGAGAAATCAAAGTAACCACGCAAGTGATGACAATATTGAAACCAAAACACCAAATAATTAATCAGAGATACTCTTCGAAGCTTCAGGTATTACTGAAGCACTTTACAGTTTACTACACAATTCATTCACAGTACATACATCTACACGTACATATTAGCGACTCGTAACACGACTTTTTCCCTTCAAGTCTTGCAGGCGTCTCGATGAGTCGTGAATTCAAGAAGTGTGTAAGGCATTCGTGTGTACTTTCACTTGTACAAAGTGAGGAGGTTACATCATTGGCACATTTCGTACACTTGAGCTCAATTATTTAATCGTTTTATAATAATTGTGACCTAGACATTTTGTTGCTATGCGTAGCTTCTTTTCTTTTAATTGTGCGGTTTTTGTGATTTGTTTGGTTTGTAAAGATACTACATTTTTTCTTATTTTTTTATTGCAGAAGCACATTCTTTTTTGATGGCGTTTTATTACCATAATTTTTATGCATGGAATAAAATAAATTGTATTTAGGTTTTTTATCTATTTATTGACTTATCTGCACATGAAGCATTCAAAAGTAAATTAAAGTGCTCGTTCCCTATGAATACAAAATTGCACTCAAAGTATTATCACATCACACACACCTAATATTATAGAAATTGAATCACACTCATTAAGCAGTTTTACTTAATAGTTGAAAACTCATTTTTATTAACTTTTACCACTTTATTCGTATGTATAAAATCAATTAATATTAATTTAAATATTGCAAAAGAAAGTGAATGTTTTATAATCGTTTCCCTTATCAAAAAATCTCAAAATTTTCATAGTATTTTGGTTTCAGTATGATCCACACACCGTGCAGTCAGCACGACTCCGATGCCCGTATGAAAATAATATTTAACTAGACAGACACATCAAAAAGAAATTAGAATACGAAAAAAGTAGAAAATTCGTTAAACTAAGGCCGGTAACCTATACGACAGAAAGTTATGGGCCGAGTCTCTAAGCTTTCCGGTTTCCGATACGACCTCGAAATCTGAAGTATTAGAAAAAAATAGCTACATATAAAATTGGACGGAGTTTATGAGAGAGCGAACAATGAATTTCACTAAAACAATATTTATTACAACATTAAAATTTTTAACGTTACATCGTGTTTTTAGTAATTACGACATTCATTTTCACCTGCGCTTATGGGACTCACGAAAAATCAAACAATCACACACTTTTTCTTTCGTTTTTAATTTACACTGCTCATAACGTATGAATGCCTATTTTAGATGTCGTAAACGCAAACTTCGCTTTCTAACATCCAATATTTATTTTTCTACTTATCCTGACGTCTGAGCTTAAACGATCTACGGTCGATCAGTTAGCATACGGCTTCAAACAGCGCGCACACACTTTACGTCATATTGTCAAAAAATTGTAGTGGGGAGGCGAAGGATAAAATCCATCAGTTTTTTGGGAAATCATCATAAGTTTGCCAACGTTGGCACTTGGAGTACAAGCATCCAGTGAAGTAGAAGTTTTAATAAATTTAAAAATGTGGAAGAAAATAGCTTTGTTAGCCATTCTGGCTTCAGTGAAGTGTAACCCAGTGCAAGAAAACGGTGTTGCGGAGAATTTAGTGGGTGCAGTTAAAGAGTGCATAGAAACCGATACTTCGTTATGTCTAAAGGTGAATATTGTGGATACCAAGTGTTATGGAGTGCAGTGACCAGAATACCAAACGAGTGTAGTCGTAATGATGACGAAGCTCATTGAATTTTCAGTAAAAACCATTAACATAACGGGTGGCTACTTACTGAGGATTTGTAGTAAAAACATTTCTCTGCCATTCAAGTGCTTATGGAAACAGTGTTGCATAAATGAGAATTTCTCGTTGAATACTTTAAAGGCACAAGTTAAATCGTTCAAGTGCAGCAAAAAATCATAGCTTGTTTTAAGCATCATCAATTATTGTAAATACCCAGTGCGTTTTAAATTTATATCTAAGGATAAAAAATTATCTTTGCTTCCGCCACTGTCGTATCTCTTTTGCCAAATTCCCCAAAAAAAACATTAAATTTCCACAAAACAAAATCACTAAAATCAAACTCTTTTTCCACAGGAAAAAGCCTTGAAATTCACCGAAAGGCTCTCCATTATGAAAGACCTGGATATCTTCGAGGGTATGAGCCTGGTGAACACGGGTTCAGCTCGATCAGCTCGTAGCTACGAGCCATTGGCTGAAGAACCTAAAGCCAGGGAACTTCAGATCGATGAGAGGATTGCTGACAACGTTGGCGACTTCTTAGACAATCACGTACTGCAGATGCGTTTGACTTCTCCTGATGATGAAGAATCTAGGGGTCTTGATGAGGAAGGTAAGAAGAAAAACTATGCATATTTCAATGTTAGATTTCGAATAAAAAATAAATGAAAACCTATAAAAAAATGTAACTGAAAAAAAAATTACGATTGATTCAAGACACACAAAACCCTGTTTCATACGATAGCAGTAAGGGTTTAAAAGCTTACGTAAAACCCGAAACTGCCATTAGCAAGGCAATAAACAAATCTATTGTCACAACGAGAAACTTTGCCACTAAAGTGTCAAACGGGTTTCAAACAATGCATTGAGACCTAGGTACCTTACAGCTTTCTCTTGCACACATATTTACATACTCAGTGGCCAAACAAAGCCCTTTACTCGAGGTGCTAAATGAGAAGTTTTGTCTTGACAATTTCATGGCTGGTTTTCGACTCTATTTTTACAACTTCCTCTATTAGTTCTATGTCAGTGTTATGCCGTAACGCTCTTTTATGTGTAACTTCATCAATATTAATGAATTCATCAAAATTTCGAATTTTGGTTCCGCTTAAACATTTTTATTCGACGTAAAAGAACTTGATTATCTTTTTCATAAACAACTCCATATAATTTGTATTCAACAAAAATTCCAAAGCAAAAAATAAGCGTAGGAACATTAGAGTAATAAGCGTCTATTATACATATAGACTCAACATACAATTTTCAGACACTTAGCGGCTTAGCATAATATTACGCGTGATATTATACAACTCCTTCAAATTATGACGCCCTGGTACATACTTTCGACACGACATTGATGACGTCAGAACTCTCAAAATTCCAATATTTTCTCTTTATTTCCAGGCCGTGGCAAGAAGAAGAAGAAGAAGCAGATCAAGAAGCTGTTGCCCCTCCTCCTCCTCTTGAAGCTCAAGTTTGCTGCCCTCATCCCTGTCTTCCTCGGAATCATCGCTTTTGCCGCTCTCAAGGCCGTTTTCTTAGGAAAGATTGCTTTCGCCATGAGCGCTTTCAGTATCATCAGGAAACTCTTGGCCAAGAAAGGCGGCGGTCATTCTTCCTCCAGCATATCTTATGCTCCTGCCCACCAAGAGGAACACCCCGGATACTCCTACGAACCAGCTAGCTCTGGCTGGAGTCGGTCAGCCACAGATGGAGCATCAATGGCCTACGCAGGTCAACTCAACAACTGAACTGATCTAGAATGATTGTTAATTTATTTGTGTGAATGCGTGCTATTTATTCATTTTTGTTGAAGCCATGTACAAGTACCTCAGTCTTAATTTATTTATTTAAATAAATGTTTATGTTCAATTTTATTTGATACGTTTTGTTTGATCGCCTCACAAGTCGCATAGAAAAATAATCACAAAAAATACTTTAAAAGGTCTAGCAGAATGAGACGTGTAAAAAAAATTATTTAAATGTACATCAAACTTATTTGAACCCTAATAGTTTCTTATTCATATGTATTGTATCAAGCGAATTATAAAGACACAAGTAACGAACAAAAAAACCTGCAAACTACCAGAATACTGTTCGTTTTAAAAAGCACATTCTGAAATGAACGTAACTATAATAATGGAATTATTGCAGTGCATCCTTGAATAGTTTATTTATTGAAAATCGTCGTATCGATCAAAATATTAAAAGAATTGTTTGGTAACCCTTACGGGAATAATAAAATCATAAACGTTGACGTTTATAGAAGCCTGCCTATTTGAGCTAGTTCAAGAATAAATAACAATTTACCTATGAAAGTAATAAAGATAAAAAGTTAAATTATTTGCTAAAACATGCTGAAGCTACATACATCATTCAGTAACACCTCTTGAAGACATATAAACAAAAAGACAGACACATTCTTACGTTACAATGTAACAAAAGCAGTAAGATATACTAGAGGAAGAATGGCCACCGCCCCCCTTCTTGATACTTTGACACAATTAAGAATGTCATTGACAAGCTAAGAAGCAGAAGTATAGATCATCTGCCTAGCCTTTTCCCCACTATGTTGGGATTAGCGTCTAGTCTCACTGGACTCAGCTAAATAGCAGTATTTTACGTTGAGCTACTGAACTATGTAAGTATGGATGAGGACATCTTCCCAATCGTATAAATGTGAAACTTAGGGAGGTTGTTTTTTACTCTTTCACGCAAAAATTTGGATCAAAATATTTTATAAAATTAATTAACATTTTGTATACTTTTTATCTCGATATAAAGTACGATCTCGTAGGACAATTACTGAACTCAATGCGTGCAAAGCCATGGCATGAGCTAGTAAAATCATGAAATCTATTATAAAAATAGGCAATAGGACTAGTTCAGTCGTACAAAGGGGATCCCTATAAAGAAGGAAACCCTATTGGATAACGAATGTCTGGTCTGCATTGCTTCTTGAAAAATATTGGCTGCATTTATAAAATAAACGATTCTGTAATTCTGTCAAAGAAACAACCAAAGGAGGTGTAAAAACCCGAGAATTGTCAAATCTGAGTGATATGGTACATTTTTCTCAGAACGGATTAGACTGACAAACTACAGGTTTGCCCTATACCGGTAAGGAAAGTTTTAGAATATCTCCTTTAAAGTGAATAAGACCTGGTGAAAATCTACGAACATGTTGTATTTTTTTAAGGGATAAGCCCGTCATACTACTAACAAAACCACTGCAACTCCTGAATGCTAGAATCAACACTAGAGACTACCGAAAGGCGCTGAGACAATGAAACTCAACGAAATCACAGAGAAAAAATCCCTGCCCCATCTATCTATCTATCATGGGGTTTAGGTTTCCGCACTTAGTCCTTGAGGTGGACCATTGTGCGTGAGCCATGGTGGCCGGTTACTCCAACCAGCCCACGTCCCTCCAGAAGCAGATCAATCTTCCGTGTCTCCTCAGGACATACGCAAGTGATCTTGGCGTTCCCAGGATCTCCTCGCGAATCTTGGTAATGCCTGTGCACTCAAGGAGCACATGCGCTACCGTCTCCTCCGCCTCCATGCACGCTCTGCACAGGGGACTGTCAGTGAGTCCTAGGGTGTGGAAGTGTTTATTCGGAGAGCAGTGTCCATTGATGGTCCCCGCCACCAGACGCAGGCTATCTCTGTCCAGCCCCTGCCCCATCTCAAAACTCCTAAACCATTCCTGAACTAAACCCAGTTATGTAATTTTACTGGACTGTTTTAAAAAATGGTATGAAAATAGATAAATAACCAATAAGTTAACTTTGAATATAAAATTAGATAGAGTATAAAATTATGAGCATCCAGGACATTAATTAGTGTCGTTGATCAAAAAGACTCTAAGTTAAGATGTGTGTCACAAGATGCAACAGCTGGAAGTTATGAGGGAAAACCTATGTAAAGCATTTGAATGATACAGACTGACGGTAACTAGAACAAGAAACCAAACAAAATTTTCACTAGATGCAGTTCAACGCTGATTAGAAACATGTTGACAGAAACTTCTAATTATACTGATAGAACAGTTAAACTTGTTAATTACGTATCGGTAAAATAACGGTGCCGTAGTCCAGTTCCAATTAAAAATATGAAGTAAGCAAATGTAGGGCAGGAATCCACCAAAAAAGACGGACCCGATGGAGAAGAAGTCCCTCAGACTAGGTGGAGCGCCCAACCTGGATGACAATTGATGGAGTATTAATGTGGGAGTGGGAGATCGAGTAAAGTAACGTTGAGTTGAATGAAAAGGTTTTTTACGATCTGAAACGTTGAAACAATAACTATTCGGAACAGAATCCACCTTACCAAAAACAAGAACATCCGTAACGTACATTTTGTAGACTGTTTTAAATTGGACTGTTAACAATAATTTATAAAGTACCTTTTAATTTATGCAAACAAGCGCAAGGGTTATAAAAATTTAAATCATGGCAGGCTCAACTAAACATCTCACGACAAATCACAAACACGACTGCTTAGCGAAATTTCTCATAGAACCGTCCGTTCCTACGAGAATACATGGGAATCCGGAGAAAGTAAAGACGCACAATATTTCACTAAACTAACCTTTAAAACGAAAAATAAGAGAAAAAAATCGAACATGAATTCCAAATATACATAAATATTAATGAAAACAAAGTATGCCACGCACTTTTGCATAGTATCGTCTGGTTTCCATATAGGAGAGATGACATTAAAATGTTAATTCTTTAAACATTTGAGTGGGGGGAGTTTGGATAAAAAATACTGAACCAATCGAATTATCATCACAGTTCGAACGATCTTGGATTAGTTGAGTCCAGAGCAGAGCAGCAAAAAAGATGAAGACCTTCGTTGTGTTCTTAAGTGTTGTGGCGTACGTGTCCTGTGGACCTGTTAGTTCTGAAGATTCAGTGCTGAAATCAGTCCTTGGAAATTTTGTTAATTGTAACAGTGATTTGGGTCTGTGCATGAAGGTGAGAAGTGACAGTGAAGTGATATTTGTTTTGACTTGACACATGGACTTTTCGAAACATGGATTTTATTCGGAAAAATATAAAAGTGATTTTAAAGTCTTTGTTAATTTCAAGTGCAATATCATTTATAGTCAATGTGTCAATAAACCATTGGATCCGTTACTCGTTCACGAAAGTGATAATAATTTAGAAGCTCGTTTGAGTCCAAATGTCAAGTGCAAAGTTAAATAAATCTTTTCGTTAATAATCTTTAACAAAAACAGCTTCTAAGTAAAAGTTGGAATTAATACAAAAGGAAATATCCTTATTCGAATCGACCTCAAAGTTAAGAGAAAGGGAAAAGTGTCAAATCCTGCCAAATGAGGTTTTGTGGTGAAAGTGATTGTTAATTTGTGGGACACTCA
Organism: Xestia ashworthii; assembly: GCA_950022955.1. NCBI lineage: Eukaryota > Metazoa > Arthropoda > Insecta > Lepidoptera > Noctuidae > Xestia > Xestia ashworthii. The sequence continues at coordinate 8,839,351 of OX465570.1, read as the reverse complement.
TTATATACGTCAATATAGAATTAGCGATAGGCAGTAAATAATTGATCACTATCATTAAAATAAATTGTGTTAGTTATTTAACTGTCAAAGTAAAGGTCATAGGTAAATGTGAACTTAGATTTGCACGCAAAGACAATTTTGACAACGGTTTAAAAATTTATGATCAGTTAATAATTTATTCTCAATTGGCTTGATTGAACTTTTCACTTTGGAGACGGCATTGTCATGCATTGCAGTGAATCAAATCTCGAGAAGAACTCCATAAACTTACGGCTTTTTCATATTTTGAGGAGATAAAGAATAACTAGGACAATTACAGACTTGATATCAGGAGGATTTTTTACTAATAAAAATCTATAAACGGTCCAGAAGGACCAACAGCAGGCAGGAGGTTATTGACCAGCTGAATTAACAGAATAGCCAGAAGGCTATTCTGTTAATTCAGCTGGTCAATAATTCACACTCATAATTCTAACAAAACTTTCTCTTCACAGGAGCATGCGCTCAAAGCAAGTGAAAGACTCAGCAGCGCTCGCAAGCTCAGGATCTACGAAGGAATCACCCTCCTGAACAACAATCCCAAAGAAGGCAAGAGCTTGGAGACTCTTTCCACCGACCCTTCCTTGAGGAACAAACAAGTCACTGAGAGACTTTGGGAGACCGCTTCCGGCTTGCTGCAGTCTACTGAATTGGAGCTTAGCTACGGTGGTTCAGAAGAAGATGAAGAGGAATCCAGGGCTGTTGGTGATAATGGTATGTTTAAAACTGTTGATCTTTAGACTGAAATGATTATTGTATCAACAATAGTTGAAATGGATTTGAAAGAAAGTGAAATCAAATGCAAATAACGAAAAATTTTGATAGTATTAAGGAGTGTTTTGTTGTCAATCGGGTTTGAAAAATGTTAATTGAGAGAACTAGTTTGGGAAAGCGGACAATTTAATGTTTGAACTTGTTTATTTAGTAGTTTTTATAAACATGATCCATGGAAAGATACAGTAGAAAGGAATTAAAAGCTACAAATAGAACCATATAATACAATGCAATGGGGCAATGGCAATGCATTGCAATGGGGTCTACATTCCCAATTAGATGCAATTTACGAGGCTACCACTTGTATAGATATATTTTCTTGAATGTTTTTAGCGATTGAATACAGATACAGCAGTTTAATATTTTTTGTGTATCGTTTCCATCGTTATTTATTTTATGTTTTTGTTTCGACACTATAATAATTGCCTATCTATATCATCCATACTGTTAGTGATTTACCTCTTTTAAGACAGATTTATTAATTATACTTCCTTTCCAGTTGAAGAAACCCGTGGCAAGAAGAAGAAGCAGATCAAGAAGAAACTGAAGGTCCTCATCCCCCTTCTCCTCCTCGCTAAAGCCAAAGCCGTTGCCATCGCAGTCCTCGCCCTGGTCGTCATCGCTGCTTCTCTCTTCAAGTTGGCTCTCCTCGCCAAGATCGCGTTCATCATCAAGATCATTGCTCTCATCAAGGCTCTGCTTGCCAAGAAGCATGCCCACTCAGAGGAGGTGTCTTGGGAACCTCATGGTTGGGAGCCCCATGTTGAGCACCACCCAGTTGCGGCCGAGCATGGACACGGATGGGAAGGTGGTTGGTCTCGCTCGCAAGCCAACAACCTGGCTTACTCTGCATACAACAATTAAATTATGTTACCAAATATTATGTATAATCTGACCCCTTAACCATCTAAGAGTGAATGTATTTAAGTATGTTTGTCGCTTTTTATCTTTTAGTTCGTGTTTTGTTTTATCTTTTTATTCTTTTCAGTCATTTTATATCTTTTTGCTTTTACTTGTGACTTTGTTAATCTGACTGAAAAGGATTCTTGCTTTTCTAGTATATGTGATAGTATTATTAGTTATTTTATTTATAAATATTTTAGAATACGGGTATATTTTATACGTTTTTGTTTTATATCGTAAGTATTTATCTATTATAGTTTATACTTATGAGTTGTCCACCAAAAAGAGGCTAATATCTCAATCTATTCTTGTATATTTATGAATGTGTTATTATTTTTTGAATTGTAAATTTATGAAGTACCTGTATGATTCTCATTATATAATTGATGTATATATTTTAAATACGATCTCTTATATATTTATTATTTATTCAACGATGTATATTGTATCGTGTATCACGACTTGATGAGTTATTTATTTTGTTTGTGTGGATGAGTGTGAATTGTTAATTTATTATTTTATTTATAGCAACAATAAACCAAACAGCAGTTATTTACTTATTTGTTTCAATGAACACTTTTGTCCCTTAACAACAATATTTATTTATAGATCATATCAAATATAATCATAATTTAAAATAAAACTTTAAGTTTCAAAAAATTTCAAGAAAAGTCAATAAATTCCATATTTAGAACATGTCGCCTGAATCATGTAACATCAAGTTAAAATTATATCAGAGAACTTGTACTTTTTTTTAAATCTGTGCTTGCTTTAAACTACTAACTGCCAGATTTGGATTTAAATTTTTAAATAGAGAGCTAGTCAAACTACACAATGACTTGGTGATCCTTGAATGTAATGTAACTCTCGAAACTCAACATTTTAAACTTCAATAGAGTTAGACGAGTTTTAAAAACTCAGTTCAAAGACTCAAATACTTAAATAAGTATTTCGGAAGCTGTAAAGATATACTTTTAGCTGTTCTCCTTTAAGATTTCGATAGTGATAATCCTATTCAATTAACAAATTAAATCATTTCCTAGCGTGTCTTGTGTCCTGACAGATTTGACCGAGATGGACCAATAAATACTTATTTAAGTACACATAATGCAATAATTATACTAAGCATACAGAGTTATAGGTTTCAGAGGGTTTAGGTTTCTCTTCGTAATAATATTTGTCGTTTTTAGTTGAATGCACCAAGCATAGTGTAATTGTGTCACCTAATTCTTAAAAAATTACATGTCAAAATCTTGACGATTGACACTTCTGTTTGTTTCCTATTCTCAAAAATGTTTTAATGTGTGGCAAACCATCGACTGATGAAACCAAAGATTCATCTTCACTTTCCTTTTAGAATCTACTATATCGTTGTTACAACATACACGGAAAAAAAATGATGCTATTTCTAATTATGGACTTCAATGTACGGACGGCATATCAACGGATGTTTAATTAATTAACAAAAACACCACGTCGAGACAACATATAAAATTATAACAACGTATTATGATAATGTGTTACATTAGTTTGCATATTTATATTTTGCAAATTAGTAAGAGCGCACTGTATATACGGACCGCGACGTGACTAGAGCAAATTATGTATATTTAGGGACTACGCACACTTATTCAGCTCTATTAATTATTATCGTCTAATACAAAATCGTTGTTTTCTGATCGTTGTTGTTGTTAGAGCTGAATAAGTGTGCGTAGTCCCTTATATGTCACGATCAAGGAGATGCTCACATAAATGATTTATTTAGCATAACATCACGCTTGTAATCCCCATAGCGTTAGGCAGAGGTGTACTTATTACTAACGGGGTTAACATATTGCCCACACCTCCATAGTCCAGATCAGTACTCGGATAACACGATATTTCTTGTTAATACTGGGGATTAACCTTTCGAATTCCTGAACGACGCGACGGTCATCATCTGCCTAGCCTTTTCCCAACTATGTTGGGGTCGGCTTCCAGTCTAACCGGATGCAGCTGAATACCAGTATTTTCATGGAGCGACTGCCTATCTGACCTCCACAACCCAGTTAATTCTGCAACATTTCTTATTGCTGTTCCGCTACTCTTGGTCATAGCGTGATGTTATATAGCCTATAGTCCTCCTCGATAAATGGAATATCCAACGCAAAAAGATTTTTTCAATTCGAGCCAGTAGTTTCTGAGATTAGCGCGTTCAACCAAACAAACAAACTCTTCTGCTTTATAATTTATAGAAGTATAGATAAATATTTCGATTGTTCGATAAATCGGGGTTGGCGCAGCATGTCTTTTTCTTCCATACGTATGCCTTTTATCAATGACCCTTCATATCATCAGATACCCCATTTCTTGCTAAATCATCCTTGACACAGTCCATTATAACAATGTTCAACGGTAAGAATTTACTTTCTTTAGTTTGTTGTTCCAACTTGGTGGGTGGGTGTTACGAGTATGCCGCCTACATATATCTTGAAAGCAAAGCCTCCGACTCGCGCGATGGTAAAAGCTTTCACCTCTTTCTTTTGAGAGCACTTATTTATTTCGCAGCATTGCTATTGGGGTTTTCACAGGCTTTCTGAAAAAAAAATCCCTAGATACCTGTATAAAGGGGCCAATCTGATGCTGTTAGGGGCTCACGCCAACAGAAGTATCTATGTTAACTGTATAGTTTTGGACAATGCTTTAAGCCACAAAGATAACATCTCTTTTGTATAACCAGTGTGTCTTTTTAATAAATCATTTTCTATTTATTTTTGACTGCTTAGTACAATTTTTTTATTGAAGTTAGCAGATTAGCAATACCTCAGTAGATGGTAGTGCTATTGACCAAGGAAATTATGTAAAACTCCTTATGAAATAGACTGGCATTAAACTTGGTACTGGCCATGTTATGTATCAGTGAAGGTACTACGAGCCTTGCACTTGAGCGGTAAACCTTGGCAATGGCAGCGATAAAGCTCTCAAAAATTTCAGATCATTTAAATCGGTTTTAAAAATATTTACTTGTAATCTCATTATGAGATGGGCAACGATTATCACTCACTGGACATCTTGCAATAGCGCAAAATAAATAAATATAGGAACAATAAGACTGAAAAGTAATAATGTTTGACCTTGAAGATAGCGCCATCTGTCTCCGAATATGTGAACTTATAGAGAGATGAGTAGCATCTTTCACATCTTAGTTTCGCGTACTTTCACCTCATCTCTCTGACGATCTGGCGTTGGTGTTGCAATAGAAAGTTAGGTAAGCAGTGTTAAAGCATGTATGGTAGATAGTTATGGAAGTAGTGAAGTTACGATGGATTTGGTTGTTGTAGCCGTTTGCTCACATTTTATGTTTTACGACACTGCGATTAACTTGGTAACATACTGAACCCTAGAGGAGCTCGTGGCTTAATTAAAGCTGTTCGGGTTGATCTTTAGGTTAAGCCGCGCTTGTCTATGTTGGTCTGTGGATGGGTAACCACCCATTACATACCGGGTTTCCTCTGTGCCTCGGAAAGCATGTGCCGTTGGTCCCGGCTGTCATTTGTTTTGCTGCTTTTACAGTCGTTTCAGTCAGTGGCCCAATGTCAACCAGTCTCACCAAGGGGTATCGTATTACCCAGTACTAACTGGGTTGTGAAGGTCAGATAGGCAGTCGCTCCATGTAAAATCATCTGCATCCTTTTAGACTGGAAGTCGACCCCAACATAATTGGGAAGTGGCTAGGCAGATAATGGTACTGGTCCCTAGAAAATTAGAAAAGTCATACCATCGATATGAAATGAACGAATGAACTTATGTGGCAATGGGCAGAGCACATTGCTCGCAGAACGGATGGCCGATGGGGCCGTCTCCCAATACCAACCGATGACCTGGTGAAGGTTATATGAAATCGCTGGATGCGAGACGCACGGGATCGGTATAAGTCCCGAGCTTCATTCAGGTGGAGAAAATAGATGAAGCACAGGTCCGGACACCATACAAGCACGCCTTTTGCTAGTGCTAAGCATTAGAAGACTTTAAAAGCAGTCTTCAACGCTATACCCATTCAATCTTTTCCTCTAAGGTTGAATGAGAATAGTTTTATAAAAACTGTTTAATTCCTTTTTCACAAAAAGAAACTTCAAAACAACAATTATTTATTATTACAGTGATTTTCCAAAATTATAACAAGACAGATTAACCCACATTATCAACTACCGTCAAGAAATTAAAACAACCGGCATCGTAAAGTAGTTAAAATACTTAATATGTAGTGTGTGTCATTATGACTTATGTTTTCGTATTTATCTTCTCGTTTTTTACATTTTTGGTAAACAGAACTTTTACCAGGCCGTAACTGTACCAGGTATTACTATTAATTCATCTTTTTAGGATAGTATGCTAGTTCCACGATCGGCCCTGCTTCAATCCATGGTCCGGAGCGAGACGGAATGGGAAGCCATCACCTCCTTCTGCAAAGCAGTCATACTAGCGAAAGAGGTGGCGGAACGCGAGAGGGAGAGAACTTCTCGTCCCAGCCGCCGCGGGAGACGCACCGGGTGTCGGGGGCTACGTGTTGGCCCCCGGCCACCGTAGGTGCGGGCCTGTGGACGCGGAGCCATGGGCAAGCTTGCCGTCCTTCCGTCTTATGACGACAGGCCGTGTCGACGGCGCGTTCGTGTTCAACGCGCGCTTCAGAGAGATGTCAGCAAAGGCGAGGAAGGAACATGGATGGGTGGTCGCCCAGACCTCAAGCAGACATTTGATGATTTCCCTTCCAAAAAAAAAAAAATAGGCTAGTTCCACCATCAATGAATTGTAAATCTATTGACGCCGTCAGTTAGAGTATCGGAAAATAATGGACGCGTATTTTGTAAATCAATTGATAAAAATTAAACGCATCATAACTCGGGAGTGTTTCCTGACGTCAGAACGCACTAAAAATTATACTACGGCGTGACGTATAGAGAATTTTTAAAGCGTCGTATCATCGTCAATTTTATTTTTTATGTTTCCGGTACGTAACAAAAGAAAAATACGGTTATATTTGAACCGTATTTTTCTTTTGTTTTTGATAATCCAACTGACGGACTTATCAGATTTTTTCAGTTGACTAGCCTATTATATGTTATACGTTATAATAATAATAATACCAGCCTATTACTGTCCCACTGCTGGGCAAAGTCCTCTTCTCAGCGTTATAGAATTCATAAATGAAAACAATACAGTCACGAGCGCGAGTAAGTACCTACGAATACACTCTCCTAAAGAAATTTTCACGAGAATACCTAACGATTGTTTATTAGAGATAAGATTTTTCATGAAATTATGAGTTCCAAAAAACTGTGTTTGTAACAAGATTACATTTTAATCAGATCGGTAGGAGAAAAAAACTTAAAAGTTGTTAAGTTTTAACGATTATCGGTGCTTGTCACTGTATGCGTCTGAGACCATTTTCAGAATTGACGTGATTCGTTATATTCCTTCATTTATTTCTTAACAAAGCAATCATTTTTTTAAATAGTCCTTACAAAAACAACATAAATAAAATCATTTTTTTTATTGTTGTCCACCAGTATCGGAAACAGGGTCCAAGCCACCAGCGGTGGTTAGGGCTCCAGAGAGGAACCTCCTAATAATACAGACGTGTCCAGGAATCTCGCTTACTGAATCAAGCCCTTGATCAAGCTGCCTAGCGAGAGCCTCCTCAGGTATTGAATTATTGATCGAGGCTTTTGGCAATTAAGCCATGGGTTGATACCACTATCGGCACAAGTTGATAACCTAGCAAGCCAAGTCGAGATACTCGTCTTATTATTATCTCATTATGATTCTGCTAAAGCGGCCATTTTAGGCACTTTAGGCTTTGAAAAGCTCGTGCTAGGGTTCTATATAAAATAATAACCTGCGTTCAATGTCACAGAAAACATCATTATATCGTGAAAAGGAAGAAAGAAGTTTTCAGCAGAAGCCCATAATCTGATTTTGTGCCCGGTTGATAGAAATAGGTTCGACATCTATTACGTAGGACTTATAACTGGCAAGATGTGGGTGTACTAATGTACTAATCAAATCGGTAAACCTCTGCTGAACCCTTCGGGGATTACAGGCGTGATGTTATGTTATGTTATGTTATGTCATGTTATGTTATGTTATGTTATGTTATGTTATGTTATGTTATGCTATGTTATGTTATGTTATGTTTTGTTATTTTATGTTATGTTGTGTTGTGTAAAATATAGTGTGATTAAATTCACCAAAACAATAATTAAAACCATGACATAACCAGGCTGCCAATAACAATTAAGTTATAACAGCCATAAAAACTATTAAATAGAAAAAATCTGTTGTGATGAGCATTGCAGTACGTATTATTATTTTAATAATACGTACTTTAGTATATGAGGAGCTCGTGGCTAACAAAAACAGCCACTCGGGTTGATCTTTAGGTTAAGCCGTGCTGGTCTAGGTTGGTCTGGGATTGGTGACCACCCTTACATAACGAGTTTCCTTCGTGCTTCAGAAAGCACGTTGAGCTTTTAGTCCCGGCTGTAATTTGTAGACCTTTGACAGTCGTTACAGGTCGTCAGTAGCCCAAAAAGTCTGATAACTAGACTTACTAAGCGGTATTACCCAGTATTTGGGTTGTGGAGGTCAGATAGTTCCATGTAAAATAGTGGTATTCAGCTGCACCCGGTTAGACTGTAAGCCGACCATAGGGCACGCCACGATAGTGGCGGTAAGTCCCCTCTTTGAGGAGTGGCTAGAGAGGCGCCACGGCGTCCTCACCTTCCGCCTGACGCAGGTCCTCACCGGACACGGATGTTTCGGGAGGTACCTGCACCGAATCGGGCGGGAGGAAACGCCCGGGTGTCTCCACTGCGAGGATCGACCGGAGGACACGGTGGAGCACACGGTGGAGGTCTGCCCTGCGTGGGCGGAGCACCGCCGTGTCCTCGTAGCGGCGATCGGCGGCGGCGACCTCTCGCGTCCGGCCCTGGTTCAATCCATGGTCCGGAGCGAGACGGAATGGGAAGCCGTCACCTCCTTCTGCGAAGCAGTCATGCTAGTGAAGGAGGTGGCGGAACGAGAGAGGGAGAGAGCCTCTCTTCCCGGCCGCCGCGGGAGACGCACCGGGCGTCGGGGGCCACGTGGTGGCTACCGGCCACCGTAGATGCGGGCCTGTGGACGGTTAGCTATGGGCTAGCTAGCCGTCCGTCCGTCTAGTGACGACAGGCCGTGTCGACGGCGCGTTCGTGTTCCACGCGCGCCTCAAAGAGATGTCAGCAGCAGAGAGGGGCCCGCAAGGGCCGAAGCCTGCCGGGGTTGCGGGACTGTTCGAAAGAGATACCGCGGCCCCGGAACGTAAAGGGCGAGGAAGGAACATGGATGGGTTTTAGTCAGTAAGAGTCTGACACTCCCTCCCGCTCCGCCCAGAGTGGGAGAAGTCATTTGATGATTTCCCATCCTAAAAAAAAAAAAAAAAAAAAGCCGACCATAACATAGTTCCGAAAAGGCTAGGCAGATGATGATTATTGTAATAATACATCCCTTATTTTAGTATCATCGTTACACATATTGCCGTGAGATTCATTTACATTGTCTTTATTACCGTGTAATGTTTATAACTACATTACATGCTCACGCATTTTACATTACGTAGTTAATAACCGCTCCGTAGTCATTTAGTCAATTGTCAGACAGCGGTGGCCCAGTGGTGGCGGCCCCGACTTACGAAGAGTAAGTCGTGGGTACAAACCCATGCAGGCGCATTACTTTGTGTTATTTATTTCATCACCACTGCTCTCAAAACGGTGAAGAAAAACATCGTGAGGAAACCTGCATGTATACCAGCATAACTCTTCAGTACACTCCTATTTCACCAGATATGTTTTGTCTCATGTGAGAACGAGCCTATTTCCCTGGTTACAAATTTTCATAATGGAAAAAAAACCCCATAACACTGCTTGACCTGGGAACCGAACCCAGAACCAAAAAGATTAATCAAAATCAAAATAATTTATTTCACACAAGCCTAGATGGGCACTTATAAAACGTCGAAAAAGTTGCACGATTCGCATTGGTCGATTCCATGGCGAAGAACCGGCAAGAAATTCCATGGTTACTCTTTTCAAATCATTTGGTACTTATTACAATATTATTATGTAACAGCATTAGTACTTTAGTATAGCCCGACAGCGTAGGTCCGTGGCTTAGGCCTCCAGTGGTCGAGGCACCTATGGCCGACGCCCCCGATTCGATTTATTTAATGTATGGCCCGACAATAGGTCGTTGCTTACTATACAAAAAATGTAGAACAAAAAAAATACTTAACAAAAGTTAAACAGCATCTGGGAATCTACAAAGCCTACAATGTTCACTCATTCACAAACAATAGGTAAAAAAACCTCTATACAAAGGTAAGTAAATATTTAAAGAAGGAAAATAATTTAATAAATTTACAGAAATTCTTTGATGCACGACTGTCATCTGCATCATAGATTTTCAGTAAATCGTTTTTTTTAATTATGTCTGACTCACTTAATCTGCAATACCATTTACCTAACAAAATCTTTCCAAAACAGTAAAAGTATCAGTACTTAAGACGCCTGCGGAGCATGCGTATTTCATACAAACGTAATACCAAAATAATTTGTAAATTAAACATATTCCTAAGGTAGTGTGTATTTATTTCGATTGAATTACAGAATATCTAGGTTCCCAAATAAATATTCTGATTGGACACTGATTTTAACAAGAGTCATAAGAAAAATAAGTTTTCTATAGAAATTTTAAATTCCTCATATCTCGTGATTGTATCATTATCCTCTCAAAAAGTATATTTGGGAACATAGATCTTCTGTAATCCAATCAAAATTAATACATACTACCTTAGGAACATGTTTGATTTACAAATAATTTTGGTATTACGTTTGTATGAAATACGCATGCTCCGCCGGCCCCTTAAGAAACGTTCTTATAAATAATTCAACCATAGATAGTCTTGATTACTCCTACGTGGTACAAGATTGTTATCAGTGGGTGTAAGCTACGAACATTGTGGAATTAAAAAGCGTAACAAGACATGATTGTGATAGTAGTAATGTTTATTAATTAGGTTACGTAATTCTTATTAAATAGGAGGTCATCAAAAAGTGTAAGCGGAATATTTTTTTAAATAGTTTTGTAGTGCATATCTGTGAAGCCAGCCCCATCGAGAAAAACAATTGTCATTTATTCAGAATTCGACTAGATTTAGTATATAGTCTATGGTATTGTTTTAAGCTATCATGGTTCACAACTAAACTTAAGATATTTTCCGTGATTTTTATTCGTATTGAACTCCCGATATTTTGAAGTCGACCCGCGATCATGGCGCTTGCAACAGCGTCAGCGTAAGCAATTCATGTATATGATTATAACTCTCCTTATAGCCATAATTGTTACGGTGGCAAATCATATTTGAATCGACATACAGCCTGACACTGACCGGTGAATTGCAAATATCATTAGAAAAAATATTGCGGGCTTCTGGCGCTTCCACCTTTATTGAAATCGTATTTTAAATTAATGTGTTGCGCCCGAGGACACGCTGGAGCACACAGTGGAGGTTTGCCCCGCGGTGATCTAGCGGCGATCGGCGGCGGCGGAGACCTCTCGCGTCCGGCCCTGCTTCGATACATCGCTGGACATCGCTGGACATTAACACACAGCGCCACCTAGTGCCACACTAAGCAAAGCTTGTGTCGTGGACACTAGATAGTTTATACTACATATATACTTTTCTTTTTTTTGTTTGTAAATACATACTTATTATACATATAAACATCCATACATGGTCTGGAGCGACGCGGAATGGGAAGCCGACACCTCCTTCTGCGAAGCAGTCATGCTAGCGAAGGAGGTGGCGGAGAGAGAACCTCCTGAGGTAAGGGCTAGCTCGCCGTCCGTCCGTCTTATGACGACAAGCCATGTCGACGGCGCGTTCGTGTTCCACGCGCGCCTCAAAGAGATCTCAGCAAAGGAAAGGGTCCGCAAGGGCGATGTCTGCCGAGGCTGTGGGACTGATCGACAGAGATACCAGGTATTTTGTTGCGTTGTTCATCTTCATGAAGGTTTAACACTTAGTTGTCCTTGAATTTAAACTTTCAATAATAACTAATTATCTGCCTTTTACGCATGAACTCCTTACTAACATTTCTACTGTCTTCGAGAACAAACTGTCCAAGAGAGCGTAAAAATACATAATAATAATATGTAAAACAGTAACACAAAATAACGTTTTTTAAAGTTTTCGTTTTATGCGTGGGTGGGTTGGCAAGGAAAGTGTCGGTAGTATATTGGCCTTGTAATCATACTCTTGGTACAGTAAAGAGAAAAGCTTTTGTTTACATTCTGTTTTACGGCGGTTGCTTTAACTACGTTTACTTTTAATGAGTTAAGTACCTTTTAAAACCGTTTGAGGCTGTGATGTAACCTAATAAGGTAGGTTTCTATCTCTATTCTTTATTACTTTTCAATAACTTCAGCTCAAAAAAGGATTATGTTACTGTGGTGACATTAAAATTTATTGAAATTATTGTGGGGGTTATGGGTTTTTTTGTGGTTTAGGTTTAAGTTTTCTCGTTATTTTTCGGTTAATGTTGTGTGCACTTGTGGTAGGTTCCGAATAAACATTTTTTTTGGTTTCTTCTTGTATAATTTTGTGTGTAGGGGCTAGAATTGAGGGAGAGGGGCTGGAGTGGGACAAGGGCTCATTTCGTATAAAAAATGTGCTTTTCATCTACATGGTGAATCCAAAAGAGTTTTTAATGCCAAGACTGATTTGACAACATACATCCAGTGTTGCAAGAATTAAAAAAAAATGTTGAAGATTCCAGCAAAACTTCTTCTTCTTTACTGGTTTGGATGGATTTATGGTGGATCACTGGTTATGACCCATCCAGGATCCGACCTTGGCGAGAGTTGCATAAGCTAGAAGATCAATACGTCATCATCATCTGCCTAGCCTTTTCCCAACTATGTTGGGGTCGGCTTCCAGTCTAACCGGATGCAGCTGAATATCAGTATTTTACATGGACGCGACTGCCTATCTGACCTCCACAACCCAGTTAATACTGGTACTTGGTAAGACTGGTGTCAGACTTTTGGGGCCACTGACTATCTGTAACGACTGTCAAAGATGGACAAATGACAGCCGGGACCAACGGCTTAACGTGCTTTCCGAGGAACGGAGGAAACTCGGTATGTAAGGGTGGTCACCCATCCACAGACCAATCTAGGCAAGTATGGCTGAACCTAAAGATCCGAGTGGCTGATATTATTTAGCTACGAGCTCCTCAGAAGATCAAAACGTATATCTGTTATTATTTACCCATGAAGCCCACCATACATACAATCTTTAAAGGTATATCAATTTTGATTGCTTATTGAAGGTAACCTCAAATCATGATGTTGGTCTAGTGTGATTATACTACATTATACACAGAATTTCTATTTTATATCACTTTCTCGATGCCGGCTATTGAGCATAGACATAATTATTGATACTTATGTATAATTAAGTGGGACTGGCAGTCTCTAGATGGTGTGGCGGAGGCATTTGATCTTCGATTGATATTTATCGAAACGCTTTCATGAAGACCGATTTTACTTGAGTAAGATAAGCCAGGGGGGTGAAACTTCCATACATTGGCTTCAAACAAAATTTTCATAGAGAGTGCTGCCATCTGTGTGTTTAGGTACACCAACTTTTCAACTGTTATAACGAGAACAGCTATTTTAGACTACTTGCTAGTGAAGTAGATGGCCTAGCGGTGACAGCGGTTGCCCTTGTGACAAATAGTTCACAAGTTCGAATCCTCAGAATTTCTTTTTGCATTTATTTGGTTGAACAAAAACTAACAGCCCCATCTAACAGTTTGGGTACACAGTTTTAAAAACGAAAACCAGAATTGCGCATCTATCTTGTATTATATAGTGTATTATCTATGAGATAAGCTTTTGTTTGTGATAGTCCAGTAGTGAGACCGGTGGACTACCAAGTCATAGGTCTTGAGTCAATCCAAGACACGCACATTCATGTGCGTATAATTATCACTTACTTCAGTGAAGGTAAACATCATGAGGAAACCAGCATGCCTAAGAGATATTTCTCGACGGCATGTAAAGCCAAGTCAGAGGCCTTTGGGTGGCATAAAGCTGTCATCAAGTTAGGCACTTCATCATAATCATCATCAGTCTATTAATGTTCCCACTGCTTGGAGATAGACCTCTCTATTAGAGGTAATGGGCTATAATACATCATGAGGGCCCAGTCCGGATTGGTAGATGCCACATGTCCTTGAATTGGTTCTAGGACATGCTGGTTTCCTAACAATGTTTTCTTCACCATTTTGAGCGGGGATGAAATAAATTACACAAAGTACTGCACCTGCCTGGATGCGAACTCACGACTTACTGTTCGTATGTCAGGGCCGCCACTTACCTTACTTACTTACTCGTACTTCTGTTAAAGAAAAGGAATAGTAAATTACGTAGGTTTTCCTTCAATAGTCTTTCATTTTCATCACCAGCTTTGAGCGATGGTGGCATATAACAACACAGGCATATCGAGTAATGTTTTCTTTCGTCTGTTCATTTGTTTTCAGAGCAATGGGGATGAAATATCACTACTGTTTTGAAAACGGGGAAGGAGAACACATAACAATTAATTCAGTGGCGTGTCTTGAAACTAAAACATTCGGAGACATTTGGGACATCCACCAGCAACCTGCAGGCGCGCATCGTATAAAGAGTAAGCCAGTGTCTCAGCACTGGAGACTTTATTGGCTGGCTGTACTTCAACCAACTTATCTGCACAGGCGAGAAAACATAAACAAAAATAAATGTAGGTACCAAGTTTGACATGATTTTCGAGGTTTTTTTTTACAAGCAGCGCCACCTTGAACTGCCCACTTAAAAAAAATAATAATAAAAAGGTCGTGACGACAGATAATCGTGTAGTTTCAAGTGTCGGAGGTGTTCACACATAGGAAGACGCGATTACTGTCGCCCACGACTTTTACCAAATAAAAACCAACGATAAATTAATCGTCACGACGTATATGAACGCGGCCTTAGAATATAAGATTTGTTAAATTATGATTTGATAATGATACCGTTAACATTACGGAAAATAATCTTACATTGAAATCTTCATTAATGATTGAAACGAATGACGTCAGTAGTAAAAGTGTTAGATATTTTATTATAATGAATGTTATGTTAATTTTATGCAGATGCCTTGTTTATGGAGATGTAGACATGCGTGTATATCAGTTTGCGATACTCGAAAACTATTGGAAGATTCATGAAAATGAAAATGAAATCTTTATTTGTAGACATAGGTTGTACAAGGTGTTACAAATAAATATAATAATATTACGAGTCCATCTACGTCTTGCGTTGAGGCGTACAAATATAAATCCATACATACTAATCAATTATCAGTTTATAGGCAAATTAAATTTACTAGCGAAGAGATGTCAATGTCGGAATAATCCATGTACTTACATATAAAATTGATAAAAAAGAAAAATTATAAAATGATTACATGTCTTATAAGATGCGGGTATTACAATTTAACTTTAATAATATAATTTGATAAAAAAGTATAATGATAAAATGATTACATGTCATATAATATGCGGGTATTACAATTTAATTTTAATAATATAATTTGATATAAAATTGATAAAAAAGTAAAATGATAAAATGATTACATGTCATATAATATGCGGGTATTACAATATAATAATTTTAATAATATATTTAATTCAGAGTAAATTTGTTGCTAGTAATATAATAAATCGGATTTAGCAGGTCTAGTATCTTTCATTTAGATAATCGTTAATTGTATAGTAACATTTTGCAACTAGGAATTCCTGTAAACATTTTTTGAACAGATCTGTGTTGGTAATGTCCATGATTTGCTTGGGTAATTTATTATAGATTTTGGGTGCCATACCTAAAAGATTTTTACCGAAAACGGCTTTTTTGTGCTGTGTTGTGCATATGTGCTGACGCCGCGCTGTTTGATAATATTTTATTTAATGAAGTTTTGTGCGATTGTTCTTGTTTTCAGTAATATTATATAAGGAAACACCTAAATTAATGCCTCGTCATCGTCGGAATTCTATCAGTGCGCTTTTATTTTAGGCATTCATGTAAGTGTCGCTTAATGTTAAAGAAGACTATTAGAAATTATATAACATTAAAAGAAATACAAAATTTTTTAAAGTTTCCGTAGTTAACAGGTATCAGAAATTACAGTTTGGGTTGGCAAACAGTCACATAATGTCACTGCCCACTCTTGATAGAAAGTGATAGTTAATTACGCCTACACTGGCTATTCCTATGGGATCGACAATGTATTATCGACCTTAAAACAAAGCTAAAAGGCTACATGGTGCTACATGCTTGGTGATATTCGATTCAGCAATATTTTATCGAACAAAAAAATCGACCCGAAGAAAATGTGAATATGGATGGGTCTTACCCATCGGTAGAGAAAGACCAAAGAAACGATGGATGGACTGTGTAAAGAATGATTTATGGCAAGAAAAGAGGTATTATGAGATGACGAGTACCTAATAGAGAAGTGTGGACTTCTAAAAAAGAAGGAGGTTCTCAATTCGGATGTTTTTTTTTTTTTTGTTTGTCGCGCATAACTCCATCGCTTGCCAACCGATTTGAAAACAAATTTTTTTGTTGGAAAGGGTATACTTTCCAAATGGTCCCATAGTCACCAAATCGGGATCTGATGATGGAATCTTGGCGAAATCGAGGGAACTCTTCAAATTTTATAGGATTACGTACAGCGGTTTTGGTATTTTCTGCAACAAGTAAAGCATTTGCGTTTGATAAAAACCATTTTACCATCAGATCTAATGATGAAGCCAAGAGTCAGGCACCGGAAATCCATAATGAGACAATGTATCCTAGCCGTGTTTGGGCTTGTTGTTATTGTTATTTTTCACTTATTTGTTTTTTTTTTTTTTGTTTTCTTTTTTTTGGCCCTGATACCAAATGAACTGAGATAAAGGCAAGAGAATGATGAAAGCCGCAACTTCATATGTTCCACTTTTATTCAACTTTTACCATCTCTGTATCATCGAGTAGGCTTAGCAAAATTCGAGTTAAGACAAGCATTTTCTGGAAAGCCTATCTGCAGATTATTTTCACAAAGACAAAACAAAACCTAGCAAAAGCCATCATCACTGCTTTGCCATTGCTCATTCGCTCAGATCTCAAATGTGTATGCGGCGTGTCTCCACAGACAATGGCCCATCTCCCATCTTACACCGCATGCCCTGCCACACTTGACGATCTTATGACTGCATCAGCGATTGGAGTTCGCTTAGCCGGATTTTGGGCCAAACACATTTAATAACAAATAACATTAAATTCAAAAACCGACACATAGGGTCATAATGTTATGGTATTTTTTGGAACGAAGTTCCTTAACGCGGGTTACGGGTGTCAAAGCCTTTCATTTGATACCCATATTGAGGCTGTTGTTGAATAAATATGTAATCCGCCATTTTGTGGCGACGGCCATCTTGGACTTATTTTTATAAAACATAGCTAAGAAAACTCCCGACTAATTCACCTTTCAAACCAAATACCAAACCAAAATCGCTTCATCCGTTCGGCAGCTACGATGCCACAGATAGACACACACACGCATGTACACAGACACGTCAAACTTATAACACCCCGTCGTTTTTGCGTCGGGGGTTAAAAATTTACCATCAATACGTTAAGAAGAAGAAGAGGATCACTTCTTCGAATCCATTTAGTAATCGAATCTCGTTTTTTTTTCTGTGGAAAAATAAACCATAATTTCCTACACTTAGGGCCGTTTCCTATTACTTACTCACGTATAACGGTTTATTAATGTGCCTTCTTCTGTAGCAATCGATGTTTCTATAAACGATGAATATCCTATCCATGCCACCTACCTGTCACTTGATTCATAGAAAAATCAAAGAAAGCTTTTCTGTGACGTTTGGTTTCTGACCGTCCAGTAAGTAAAATGTCAAACAGACAGAGATAACAACATACCGAAACCGGCTAGTAAGTTATTGAAAATGGCCGCTAGATAATCATTATACCCTATGTAATTAACAACTACCTAACACACAAAGAAAAAGCGAGAAGTTTCAATACTAACATTAAAAGTGAAATCCATTGACAACCGGGTCACCCGGCTTTGCTTACAACCGGATATGATGTTTGAGTTTCCTCTCTTTAGTAAATATGATGAATTATTTATGGCATTTTATGTAAATGCGAATCAACAATATAAAAAAGTTTTTAGCGTCCGCATTGGGAGCTTACTTAGTAATCTACTATTTATTTATGTAACTGTGGTTTGTGGTTTTGGACCAAGATAAAAATTAGAATTCTAAATATCTTTTTTGATAAGTAAAATTTCAAGGAATCAACGTGTTTCTAAAAATGAAACAAAATGAAAAAAAAAAAATTGACATTTGTATAGAGTCGATATTGTAAATCAACAGTATTAAATGAATCGCAACTCGCAGAGCCCTCTAATAATTTATAATGATACAATTTTTTTACCAAAATAGAAATAAAATCTCCCGTGCCATTCATAGGTACTTCTATACTAATAGTAAACAGAGTAGTTGCTAATCTATGGAACTACTGATCCATTTACGAAAATTCTTTCAGTAATAGGAAACTACGTTAATCCTTAATGTTACAATCGAATTGCGAGCGCAGCCGGCTACAAAAGTTAGTCTATTATATTTCTTCACACATTCATAGCATTTTTCAAGAACAAAATCTTAACCTGATGTAATTTGAGGACTAAGGTCCATGTTCACCAAAAATGTGACAGTCTGATTACTTAAAACAGCTGTTTAAAACGCATTTTTGTAGGGGAACATGTCACAGTGACAGCTGTTTTTAGATAATCAGACGGTTACCTTTTCGGTGAACATGGACCTTAGATATATTCTGTTGTGCTTTGGGTGAATTTACAAGAATAGCTACGTTTAGAATTTGCTATACTTAAATTTAGACGCGGATCACGGATGAACTGTTTAAATTTTGAAGTGTACTACAATATCGCATTGGGTCAAGCCTGTAATGATATTTGTATGTTTGGTGTAAATAAATAAATAAATTTGTAGTTTTTCTTTTTTTTTATCGTGTGGTCAGCGCCTTACCTGGTGTCAGAGTTTGTTATAGCCGTCTGACTTGGCTTTACATGCCGTTGATAAATATATCACAGGCATGCTGGCTTGCGGTGTCGACGGCGCGTTCGTGTTCCACGCACGCCTCGGCAAGGGCCGAAGCCTGCCGGGGCTGCGGGACTGTTCGAAAGAGATACCGTGGCACCGGAACATAAAGGGCGAGGAAGGAACATGGATGGGTTTTAGTCAGTAAAATTCTGACACTCCCTCCCGCTCCGCCCATAGTGGGAGAAGTTATTTGATGATTTCCCATCAGAAAAAAAAACATGCTGGCTTCTTCACAATATTTTCCTTCACAAAAGCAAGTGATAATTATACAATACGCACAAATAAAATTGTAGAAGCTTAATATCCAGCGCTGGACTGTGATAACCTGAGTTATAACTTATCTATAGCTTATCGTAAGAGAGATTTGTGGTAATTGAATTATGGCAACAGTCGTCTAATGTAGTTCACTGAGAAACGTGAGAGGTCGCACAGCAATAGATCTTGTAAAATTACAGGTTTAGAATAAAATTTTATTAGAATCTGAAGCACTTAGTAGATGTTTTCTGAAATCATTAACAGCAATAGTGCAATACTGATCGCGAAATCTTTGAGTATGAATCACGAATGAGGACTAACATAACTATAACAGAACCGTGCCAATTTTGTCTAAAGGGTCGCCATTTATATTTAAGTTCCATGTTATAAGGAGCGAGCAATTTTTACCCGACTACAGCAAAGCAAAAGAAAGGGTTATAATTCAAAAACCAGACAACAATTCGGAGTCCGGGATGCTCCTGAGAAATACCTAATAACACTCAGCCCGACCTAGCAATCAAACTTCGAAAACAAGACAAAGTTTCTACATTGAACCTTTACTTTCTTTAACCACCATTGGCCATCAACAATCATATATGACACCTTCAATACCGCAACCCATTTCCCAAATGGCTTGATTTAGGGAAACCGAACACTTTCCCATGGAAGATAAATACTAATATGAAGATGCGTATGTCTGTAGAACAGCCGGTTGTTCTTGACCCGCTGCCCGTGGGGCACACGGGCGATTATTAGTTGCTAGCTATAAAGATGATTAGTGGCAATTGAGTACTATTTTATGAGGCAGGCGTTGGAATGTTGATGATGAATGAAATATTGCGAAAATAATGAGCAATTTAGTTTTATGTGTTGAAGCTGAACTTGGGGTCCTGTTTGATCAAATGACTGGAAATGTCAGAAAAGGAGAAGGAAAAACGAAGAGAAGATAAATTGCATAATACAACACTAACAAATTACTTCAGCTCAATAGAAGTAAACGTTACCGACGATAATCTAACCTTGACCACTCAGGAAACAGAAAACTAAAGCTTTATCTAAAAAGAACTTAACTAGAAAGAAAAAACTCAAAGAAAAATTTGAGATAGAAGCAATACACAGCAATAGACGCCAATCATCATAATTATAATATCACGAAAGTGTCTGATGCTATAAAAGACCTCTTTTTACCTCATCCATTATTACTGAACAAACAACCATTAATCTCCCATATGGTTAAAATCCATTTAAATAAAAAAGTAAAACGTTCCCCGACGTAATGTTTGAAAGAAGCACTTATCTCATTTGAGACACAAAGGCTCAAATGAATAAAAGTTCATCATACCTATTATACGGTACTAGACACACGTAAAAAAGTCACACTTGATGTAATGCAAGTCATAATTCATAAGCCATTACATCGCAACTTTCGAATTTACACTACAAAATCCTTCTCAGTAAAAGTTACCTAGATCTTACAGGTTAATGTGCAACGTCATAGATGAATAAACTAGACAAAAAATTGCAACGTCACAATAATCGTGATCAAAAGTAAGTTACAATTACTAAATCTTGATTACAGGCAACAAAAAGATGCATTGTCATACAGATTTTAGAATTTTCTTGCGACAAAGAGTTGCTGCAGTGAAGTCGCACTGACCGGCCGTATTCTCGATGAAGATGAAATTGGACTAAAACACGTGAAACCTCATCTATAGAAAGTCGAAGCTTCAATGTATATACTTTTAACCTGTTTTATCGTTTACCAGTTTTAAGAATCAACTTTAGCTATGCTTATTCACTTTTAGATACGTAGAACATATTTAAATAAGCATATTATTATTGGAGAGAGTTGGAACTCTTTTTTTTAAATGTTGAATTAGAGATATTAGCAAATACTTCCGTAGCCATGGGAAAACATGACCTGACCTGTCTTGTAATTTATGCATGAGTGAGTATAAATACAAAGAACCAGTGATGATTATAAGTCGAAATTTAGAAATTTTATTAACGTCTCGGATGTTTCCGCAACGACCACACCTACGGATGTGAGATATAATCGAAAATGCGCACTGCATTTACATTCAAAGGAATTATTGAAATTCCAACCGAAACGGTCGTAAGGAAGTTTTTACTGTTCATGCCTGGGGCCAAGTGTCTGCTATAAATAATATCAATCATGGAATGAAAGTAAGACGTAACAAACTCGTTCGGCGTGTTCGTGAACTCATACCATCGAGACACTGACATGGCTTCCAGTAATTTCGATTTTCGTTTCAAATCAATCGAAAACAAAATCGAATGATCTTATGACAACTTTCAATCTAACAATAAAACGAACGGAATAATTGGTAATAATAAATAATTCTTTATTCAACAATAAATTAATGGCAATAAATTAAGATAATAAATAAATTCTTTGTACAACAGAGGTTACTACGACGACCGTCGATTTATGCTAAAAAAGTCTTTGAATTATGTTGAATGAGAATATGCGCTGTAGGCAAGGTTCTGGGCCTCATCCAGGTTCTTGTTCCAGTCCTGGCCGTAGCTGGAGTATCCTCCGTGGCCGCCACCGTGTCCAGAATCGTGAGAAACGTGCTCAACGTGGACGGGGTGATGAGACTCGTGGTGATGAGCATGAGGAATGACTTCATACGTTGTCTTGGTCTGTTCACCCTTCAAGCAGTAAGCGACGAAGAGGATGGCTGCAAGGACAAGGGCGATCTTGGCGGTGGCAAAGGCCTTGAGGGCGATGAGCTTAACGATGAAGAGTTTGCCGAGCAGCAGTTTGGCGCCAAGGAGACCAATGATACCGCCCATGCCGCCTCCTTTCTTCTTGCCACGACCTGGGAATAGGAAAATATATTCATTAGTTTTATATTCAACAACATATTTAACTCTGACTATCAAGACATTTATGAGTTTATCTACCATGATTTCAACTTAATCAAGTTTATTGATATCTAAATCACTTTAATACTCTTGATAATCTATCAATCGATTATCACATCATCAGTAGTCTCTATTAAAATAATCATCGCTGTAGATCCAACAAAGCGTTGCAGATTGTAAACTCATTAAACTTTTTCTTGATTCCATAATTACTGCATTCATTTCGAGTCACTGACTTAACTGTTTCACTTTTCTATTTATATTCTACTGTGGGTTCTATTTTTAGATTTTCATTGATTGAAATCGTGATTATTTTGACTTACCTTCTTCAAGGGATCTTTGGATGGTGTCTTTGTCAGCCTGGTTCATTTTGACTTCAAGGGCGTGAGTTTCGAACAGGCTCACGACTCCATCGACCAGTCTGTAGTTGACCTCAGCGTCCCTAGCCGTGGGGTCAACAGGCAAAGCGTCATTTTTCTTGGCGGACCTTGATTCAGGTTCTCCTTTGAAAACCACTCCATCTACAATGGTTATGCTTTTCGATGCTCTCAAGTTGTCGACAACTCTGAGCATTTTTTCCTGTGAAATTAACATTGGATTAGATTATTGCGTTTATACAATTTTGATTTAAGTTAAAAGTTTTTGGAAATAAGTTATTATTTTGAACTTGGATTTTATAAACAGGACTACAGTATCGAAGATACTAGTATAGATTCTTTTTTTGGGGGAATTTCCGGTCAAGCTCCAACATTTTTGAGGCAAAATTGGAAACGTTAATTGTTTTAACCAGCCGTTGTAATTTAGATCGTATGCACTCTTGGTAGAAGTGAAATGAGAAATCCTCGACATCAACCACTGAGAAACCTGATTCCACAACACACACTTCACTTTCACTTTAAATTAATACAAAATTATTATTAACCTTCACACATAAGATGTAGTCTCCTTTGCAGTCCTTAATGAAGTTAATCGCCGATTCTAATGTGTTATCACTGTCTTCTGCTGAGACAAAGGCCGTAGCCGCCAAAAATACTAAGAAAAGCTTCATATTGTTTTGTTTTTTTTTTATTTAATTTTTTTTTTTAGTTATATTCTGACATCTAGGGATGTCAAGCAATGTTTGGCGTCTCGATTGGACCGCTATACAGTTTTATCATATTCCCCCCCACCTGACTTCTGTACGAAGCACGTTGGACCATCTAGGTTAAGATGAGGATTTTGTGATTATGAACTCTAATGTGGTCAGTGTTAGATTGATTTTAAACTGAAAGCTTCTTACTAGGGTTTGTTGTGCATTCTTAAGGTCAGGTTCTTGAATGGTCGGTTGTAAAATATTTGTATATTTTGATAGTCATTTACGTGAAATGAATAATTTATCTATGTGGGCTATTGGAGGCATTGTGTGCATACCATTAAGGAATAATTATTTTTGGTTATGAGTTTTCGAAAGTAGTATTGATTTTTGGCTAACGTATGGATCTTAGTGGTGTTGAAATTTTGTGATTTTATTAATTAAATGAGTTGAAAGTGATTTTGGCCGCACTTTAAGATTTTTTCATGAAACCTTTTCTTTTTAACACCCAAAAGAACAATTATTAAGCACATCATTTAATAAGTTTTCTAAGTATGTACTACCATTAACACATGTACAAAATACCACAGATCTAATTCAGAAAGTTAAATTATGCATCTCGGTCTTAGCAACCGCAGTAAGCAAGTAATTACGTTTGCGGCTATGATATTTTGTGCTTTTTGTAGAGCTGAAATATACCTGATCTCATTGTATTATCATGTGGTGTTAATCGTGGCTAAATAATAACAACCGCTTGGGCCAATCTTTGGGTTAAGCCGTGTTTGCCTAGGTTGGTCTGTGGGTGGGTGGACCGCCCTAACACGCCGAGTTTCCCGGCTGTCATTTGCCCATCTTTGGGAGTCGTTACAGGTAGTGAGTGGCCCAAAAAGTCTGACAACCAGTCTTACCAATTGGTATTGTATTACCCAGTATTAACTGGGTTGTGGAGGTCAGATAGGCAGTCGCTCTATGTAAAATACTGGTATTTAGGTGCACCCGGTTAGATTGGAAGCCGACCCCAACATAGTTGGGAAAAGGCTAGGCAGATGATGATTTCATATTGTGATGTTAATTATTTGGTTTTCTCTGTAATTGAGAGTGGAGAATGGCAGAAAAATCGTGTTGCACCGACGCCAAGTATGAGTAACATTGGGACGAGGACAGAAATATGATAATGATAAGCTCTTGCATCAAAGAAACGATAGATATCACAATAATTAAGATTTTTATTGGTCAACGATTGATGACACCATAGACATAAAGTGGTCTGTTACTTATCCATTACTATTTTATAGAAATAACATTATCACAAAATATAATACGTAATTATGTCACGGAGCCCTGATTGCCGGTAGCATGCGGAGCCTGTCCCAGATACCGAGATAGCACTAATAATTTTTTTTTATTGGTTTTAAGGAATATTTTTTAGTTTTATTTAAATTTATAAAGTAATGAATAAAGTTAAATTATATCATTATCCTTTAATTATTTCTTTAACAAATAAGGTTAAAATTAAATATTCAAACACCAAAATAGAAAACTTAATTTATCTTAATTAGAAATTCAGACATGTTTCGAACCTATTTAACATTTTTAAGTGATAATACTTTTATAATTTCTATTTCAATTATTATACAACTCATTTTTTATCTTATACAACTACACAAACAGATTATTTATTCAGACTGTGTAATGTGGTGATTATTTCTTGTCTAGCGGTATACCGCAGCTTCGCTCGGCTAGTCTTCAATCTATCGCGGCTTCACTACCGTGATAAGCCATATCCTATATGTTTATTGGGGTATTAAGGATAACCGTGAAGATGCCGTTAAAATACGTCTTGTTAAATTTATGGCAGAAACTTGAGAGTTAATATCAAATTGCTTCGTTTTTTAGTCGTGATTTATTTACGAACATCTTTGGATTTAAGATTTCTGGTTGAGTAGTGTTAGTAAAACTATTTGAATTGCAATTACAGTTCATTTTGGATGAATGATTTAAAACGAAAGGAGGTTTCCGATCATATGGCGAGTTATAAAGTTATAATATGACGAGTTATAAAGTTATAATATGAAGAGTTATAAAGTTATAATATGACGAGTTATAAAGAAGGATGGAAGAAGATGACATGCCGCGCCGAACCAAAATGAATAATTGGCATAAGGTCAGGATAATGATTATGATAATGAGTTGGATTCGATGCTTGCATTTCGCCGAAAGCTTAGGTAGAAGTGCAACGTGCAACCAGAGTTCCATGTCTCATCATCATCTGCCTAGCCTTTTCCCAACTATGTTGGGGTCGGCTTCCAGTCTAACCGGATGCAGCTGTATACCAGTATTTTACATGGAGCGACTGCCTATCTGACCTCCACAACCCAGTTAATACTGGGAAATACGATACCACTTGGTAAGACTGGTGTCAGACTTTTTGGGCCACTGACTACCTGTAACGACTGTCAAAGATGGACAAATGACAGCCGGGACCAACATCTTAACGTGCTTTCCGAGGCACGGAGGAAACTCGGTATGTAAGGGTGGTCACCCATCCACAGACCAACCTAGGCAAGCATGGCTTGGCCGAGCGGCTGATATTATTTAGCCACAAGCTCCTTCCATATGTGTATAAGTTGATTAAGATTTAAGTCTCGAGTTCAAACCCAAGGCACGTACCTCTCCGGGGTTGCGGGCCTATTCGAAAGAGATACCGCGGCCCCGGAACATGAAGGGCGAGGAAAGAACATGGATGGGTTTTAGTCAGTAAGAGTCTGACACTCCCTCCCGCTCCGCCCAGAGTGGGAGAACTCATTTGATGATTTCCCATCCTAAAAAAAAAAAGGCACATACCTCTGATTTTCCGGATTTAAATGCGTGTTGTCTAAAACTATCACTAACTTCGGTGGAGGAAAACATCGTGAGGATACCAACCTTCGAGATATTTCTCGACGGCAAGTAAAGCAAAGTCAGACACCCAAAGGCGGCATAAAAACTCTGACACCAGGGTTAGGCACCAACACGTTAAAAAGGATAGTTTGATTTCAGAGTAGGTATCTATTAACTACATAAAGTCAAAATCGGTTTTAAAGCATTACGAAGTTTAACGAATTTCAAAAGTAACACAATTATTTTTATCGTTTCCTTCATAATTTTCGCGGATAGTCATTTTGTCTAGCCCTTTAAGTAGATAAACTATCCGTTTTCTTAAGGGGCCGGCGGAGCGTGCGTCGTTCATACAAACGTAATACCAAAATAATTCGTAAACCAAACATATTCATATCTTATTCATAAGAAAGTGCGTGTTTATTTCGATTGGATTACACAATATCTAGGTTCCCAAATAAATATATTTTGAAAGGACAATGATATTTAGACGAGATATGAGGAATTTAAAATTTCTATAGAAAACTTATTTTTTTCAAAACTTGTTTAAATCAATGTCCATTCATGATATTTGGGAACCTAGATATTATGTAATCCAATCGAAATAAATACACACTTCCTTAAGAATATGTTTGGTTTACGAATTATTTTGGTATTACGTTTGTATGAACGACGCACGATCCACCAGCCCCTTAAGGCCAAGTACTGAGTTCCAATTTGAAAGGTGCAAAAACATACTTAGTACGTACTAGAATTTTATAGTAGGTACCTCCTAGGTATGTTTTGGACCTTTCAAATTAACCTTTCTATTTCAAGTATAAACTTAACGCATCAGATATGTCATTGATGACTGTTTTTTTTTTTTAATCTTTATTTTTTAATTTAGGGGTTTTTGTCCAATAGGGATATGTCAACCCCATCATACCTTATAACAATATAAACTCAACAAAACAACACTAAATTGATGACTGTATATCTGTATATTATTATTAACAAACTACAAATAGAGCTAAGACAAAGTAGGTATATACTCGTACAAGTATCAAAATGCGAAAAGAATTACCGAGTGTCAAAAATTAGTCTACATCACTGTCAATAGGAAAAGTGGCTAGATTAATGAATTGATATCGAAAAATATTCATATTATCTGCAGGTCACAAATAG
Source organism: Xestia ashworthii (assembly GCA_950022955.1). Classification (NCBI taxonomy): domain Eukaryota; kingdom Metazoa; phylum Arthropoda; class Insecta; order Lepidoptera; family Noctuidae; genus Xestia; species Xestia ashworthii. Next base: position 8,812,093 of record OX465570.1, on the reverse strand, counting down.
ATATAGTCTTCTCCCAATATTCATTTCTTTTCTTCTGGTAACTAGTTTAAAATGCCTTAGGCATTACAAATTATATAGTGCAAAACTCCTCGTTTAAAAAAACTTGGTACATTGATTAAAAACTCTTTAGATAACCAAATATGAATAGCACTCTTGTATTATGTAAATAAAAACCAGACAGGTAAATAAATCTAGACCGTTTTTTGCCTAATCTAGAAGATACAAAAACATACCTAGTACCTACTAGAATTTCATAGTAGGTACCTTCTAGGTATGTTTTGGACCATTCAAATTCACCTTTCAAATGAAAAAGTGGCTAGATTGATGAGTTGATACCGAAAATAAGACCTCAATACTCATGTTAACTGCAGGCCACAAATAGATATAGTCCTCTCCCAATACATATTTTTTTAAGTAACTAGGCTAAAATGCATTAGCCATTCAAATTTAATTATGCTAGTGCAAAACTCCTTGTTAAAAAAACTCGGCGCACATCGATTAAAAACTCTCTAGATAACCAAATATTAATAGTACTCTCGTATTATGTAAATAAAAACCAGACAGGTAAATAAATCTAGACCGTTTTTTGTCTAATCTAACTGCCAAGCGTCTGAATCATAATTCATAACATTAGTTATGAACGAGTGTTAGTAATATAATATCATTAATAATAATGTTACGTCTATTATAACCTTTACATAATAATCAGCTGTTATTATTTTTATTTACATTTGATTCATTTGTTTTATTGCGTTATTTGTCTATTGTTTTAGGCCGGTAACCTTTTGTTACTGTTATAATTTGATTAAGTTATTGCTTTGCTTAGCTCTCATCATCATCATCATCATTTCAGCCGAAAGACGTCCACTGCTGGACATAGGCCTCCCCCAAGTGTCGCCACATTGACCGGTCCCGTGCGATTCGCATCCAGCGGATTCCAGCCCAAAATGCAGCTCTAATGTATACCATAATGGATACCCATTAGAGCAAAAAGCAGAAAGAGAGCATTAAGTATATTTTCGACTATCATCCTTGATGATGGAGGATGGATGGAGAATGATAGTCGTATAAGGATGACAGTCATAGTATACTTTATACCATTATTTGGGATCACTCCATCACACATCTTTTCTTCCATTTTTTTTAATCGTTGCCCCTCTCTAGGAATTTGACCTAGATAGTGGGCGCGTATACAAACATTTAATCTCATACAGACAAACAGCCAGACCCGGAACAACTATCAGTAGGTCATACAAATATATGTTCCGTGCGGGGAACAACCCCACTACACACAGCGCAGCACCCAATTTTCAAATTTTCAGCCACTGCGCCAACCGTGCCGTCAATTTACTTATTTAATTACCCCCTTTACATACATACATAAAAATTTGCCCCGTTTCTCCAATCATCATCATCATCATTTCAGCCGAAAGACTCCACTGCTGGACATAGGACTCCCCCAAGTGTCGCCACATTGACCGGTCCCGTGCGACTCGCATCCAACGGATTCCCGCAGCCTTCACCAGGTCATCTGTCCACCTAGTGGGAGGCCTTCCAACACGACGTCATGGGTTCACAGTCGCCACTCCAGAACTTTTCGGTCCCATCGGCCATCCGATCTGCGGGTAATATGCACTGCCCATTGCCACTTAAGTTTGGCAATTCTTCCGGCTACGTCGGTAACTTTGGTTCTCTTGCGGATGTCTTAATTTCTGATTCGATCACGCAAGGAAACTCCGAACATAACCCTGTCCATTTCCTTTTGTGTGACTTCAAGCCTTCTGATGAGGCCCATTGTGAGCGACCACGTTTCCATTCCGCATGTAATCTTTTTCCAATAGGAGTAGACAAAAGCTACTGAAAGCCATGCTATGGTTCTATCATACTCCTTGCACCAGGTCCACATACATACAGCTGGTCATCACTTCCTCATCATGAATTGATCATTGATCATTGTGGCACTTCTTGCCACAATGATGCATGATCATCATTCTCGATTCTAGAAATTTCTTTTTCACCCTGACATCACAGATGATCAACATTTGTGTCTTACGAGATCTACTTACAAAAATAAACATCTCATTTAGTTTTTTCTATCTTAAAATTCTTTTTTTCGATAATTTATCCATCGCCGCATAAAATTAGAAAATGGCCGCAAAACGGCTTCTTTTCCAGCCAATACAACATTAAGACAATAATAAGTAGACGTAGAATTAGAAACTGCACAAAACCTGTTTTCAGTCTGTTATGGGGTATATAATTCTAAAATGCCTACTTTGAAACGTGCTTGTTTTAAGGCGGGGGCACACGAACGCGTTTTAGCGTTCGATAATTTCTACCGTTTTTGAGACCACCAGATGGCGCCACTGAAGAGTGAGGCCTGTCATTATTTCTATTTTTTAACTAACCCGCAAAAACGACGAGGTGTGATAAGTTTGACGTGTCTGTGTGTGTGTGTGTGTGTGTGTGTGTGTCTGTCTGTGGCAACGTAGCTGCCGAACGGATTAAGTGATTTTGATTTTGTTTTTTTTTTGCTTCAAAGGTGAATTAGTCGGGAGTGTTCTTAGCTAAGTTTGATGAAACTCAGTCCAAGATGGCTGCTGCCATAAAATGGCGGATTACATATTTATTCAACAGCTCCCTTAATATGGGTATCAAATGAAAGGGCTTAACTAGTAGAATATTAAACGCTATAATAAATTTCAAATGCAAGATGGCCGCCACCACAAAATGTTGTATTGCATTATCAACTAGCGGACGTCTCGCGGTTTCACCCGCATAGTTCCCGTTCCCGTGGGAGTACGGGGATAAAATATATCCTATGTTACTCGTGGATAATGTAGCTTTCGAATGGTGAAAGAATTTTTAAAAACGGTCCAGTAGTTTTTAAGCCTATTCATTACAACCAAACAAACAAACAAACAAAGTTTTCCTCTTTATAATATTAGTGTAGATAACTTGTTTGGTGTAACCGTTTGAAGTCGCGATTTGATACAATATTTTCCCGCATCTTCCTGTCACCCACTACAGCATAAACTAGCAGCCTTCCGCAGCTATGTCCACCGTTTAATGTCACTCCCACTGTCCACAGATAGTTACGTCAAAGAACTCAAAATATTGTATCAAATCGCGACTTCAAACGGTTACACCAAACAAGTTATTGATAATATAATTATGAAAAAGCAGAATGACCGGGCACGCTCAGCACTTTATGCATGTCCCCCCGAAAGAATTAACAAGAATATCGGAAGTCTCACTTACATAGGCCCAATTTCAGATAGAATCGCGAATATTCTTAGAAAACACAATGTTTACGTAGCATTTCGATCGGATCATAACTTGCGTAAACTATGTAACGGTAAAGATAAATTAGGGAATTCAAAAAAGTCCGGAGTTTACAAATTAGTGTGCAATGATTGCAACGGGGTCTATGTAGGTCAGACAGGCCGTGGTTTCGAAATTAGGTACAGGGAACATGTTGCCGCTTACAGGAATGGCCATCCAGATAAATCACATTTCGCTAAACATTTAATTGACACCGGCCACTCCTTGAGCGACAACAATTCCTATAACATTTTGCATGTTTGCGATAAGGGTTTCCGGTTGAGTGTGTTGGAACAGCTAGAAATATCAAAACATAACAATAACAATGCATATACACTGTTGAATGACCAAACAAATTTAATTTCATCACCACTTCTAAGTATGATTGCAGGTAGTTCGACACAGATGTCTTTGTGACGTTGTATCGACCGTTATAAAAGCGTCATCGAAACGGTATATAAAGGGCCGACAGCGGTGCGACTAGCTCATTCGAGTTGGAACGCTCGACGAGTCAACAACTCCTGAGGATGCCCCGTGGAGGGGCGAAACACGTGTCGAGTAAAGGTTTGGTTGCATGGCATGCTAATTATTTCTCACTTGTTTTGTATGTGTGCATATGCATGAGGGCGGGAGGGTGGGCCCATATGTGCATGTGCATATGCATGACGGTGGGATTTGTGTCCTGCTTTCAGACCTGGATATTTTTGTCTAGCGGTATTAAAACTAAATATTTTTCATAGCATTTAATTACATTTTTTTGACAACTCCCTCAATATGGGTATTAAATGAAAGGGTAAAGTAAAGTACACTTCGTAAAAAAAAAAATAGGTACCTTGAAATTATGACCCTATGTGTAAGCGGTTTTAATTTTTTTTATTAAATTTAACTTGTTTGAACTAACAAAAGCTTCATTATAAGATTATTTTGTAACGTAAAACAACAAAGTATAAACATCAGTTTTTTTTTGGAATGGCATCTCGCAGTTCAACCTAGAGAGGTTGTCTACGGAGTGTTGTGACCGGACTATGTAAATGTCACCGTAAAATTGTCAAACACGTTACATTGTAATCTCTAAGTAAAGTGTTTTGATGTTAGGGTATATTAATCGGTATTTCTCAGGAATGGTACATTATCTTTTCATGAGAGTGGGGCAAGGGGGACCCCTCCTTCCCTCCCTCTCCTCCACACCGCGCGAGTTGACTTCCATCGCATGCATTTCACAATAATACGGTTTCACTTCGATAGATTATAATGTACCCAAAAATAATGCGTAATATTACAAGCAGTATGTTCGTTTGACAATCTTTCGAGAGTTTACAATCTCTCTAGTTATATTACAATCTAACGGTTTTTACCTGTGTAATGTGACTCTGACATAAAAATCAGATACATAAAAAAATTAACCCCAGAATAAGCAAGTATGAAACATTTAAAACTCATTTTTCGTTCAAGTACCAAGAAATATAATCTTTCATCTATAATTAATCAAGAATGGCTAATAATCGTGAATATAAGTCAAATATGTGATGACAAACTTAGGTACGTGTTTTTTTTTTAACACATCTGAAATGTCTACAGGCATGCCTGTAGCGGCGAATTCTTGTTTGATTATGCGTAACGGGTAGTCAGGAGACCCAAAAGTTTACAGTCTTTAAAGTTTTCAAGGAGTACCATTTTACCCAGTAACAGTGTTGTAAAGGCAAGAACGGCAGTTGTTCTTTACCGTTACTAATTCATGATTTGTAGCTGTTATTGAGAAGTCTATATTTAGAAGTCGTAGTTATTAAACGATCAAGGTGCATAATGAGCACCTTGATCGTTGGTCAATCGCCACTGCTAGGGTACACTGGTAGGACCTGGGTTTGATTCCAGGATCTAACAAAGTGTAATTGTGTTTTTCAATCCGGACACTCTCACTAGCTTGGATTTTTACTCAGTATTACTTGAGACTTACAAAAAATGTGACTGGCGAAATATGATAATAATGAAGGCCTGAGGCCCTCAGAGATTAAATGCGTGATCCTGCATCGAATCGGGCGGGAGGAAAAGCCCGGGTATTTCCATTTGCGAGGATCAACCTAAGGACAAGGTGAAGCACACGGTGGAGTATTGCCCCTCGTAGCGGTGATTGGGGGCGGCGACCTCTCGCGTCCGGCCCTGGTTCACCCATGCATGGTCCGGAGTGAGACGGAATGGGAAGCCGTCACCTCCTTCTGCGAAGCAGTCATGCTAGCGAAGGAGGTGGCGGAATGCGAGAGGGAGAGAACCTCTCGCCCCAGCCGCCGCGGGAGACACCGGGCGTCGGGGGTCACGTGGTGGCCCCCGGCCACCGCAGGCGCGGGCCTGTGGACGGTGAGTTATGGCTAGCTCGCCGTCCGTCCATCTTATGACGACGGCGCGTTCCTTTTCCATCCTCAAAGAGATGTCAGCATAATGGAGGGGCCCGCAAGAGCCGAAGCCTGCCGTGGCTGCGGGACTGTTCGAAAGTGATACCGTGGCCCCGGATCATAAAGGGCGAGAAACAAACATGGATGGGTTTTAGTCAGTAAAAGTCTGACATTTCCTCCCGCTCCGCCCAGAGTGGGAGAAGTATTTGATGATTTCCCATCCGAAAAAAATAAATAAAATCGTTTAGAGAACTTTCAATGAATTTTATTTTTAGCACAAATTTTGCTCGTAATCGCGTTCATCCAGTGTGGCAACGCCTTTACCTCTAACCTACTACAACCCAGGTACTAGTGCTATTATCTTCTACAAATATCGAAGGAATAGATTGTGATAAGTATTTGAGATGCTATAAATAGAAAGGTTTTTCATTTTTTAATTGGATACCATCATAGGAATTCAATGTTTTTCACTCACGTTACGGCTGGTCCATAAAGTCACAGTCGCTCAGCGAGCTATGGAAAGGGCTAGGCTTAAAGTTTGTCTGAGGTATCGTATCCGAGTTGAAGTGATCTGATAGAGAACCAGAGTTAGAATAGAATAGAATTTTATTTTGCAAATATAGGTAACACATAATAGTTCTTAATTAAGATTACATTTAGCTCAGCCACATTTTACCAATCGGTATGCAAACATTTGAAATTATTTATATCATTATTATTACACTTATTTTTATCTATTTCAAAATTTACTATTATAAAATTTTAAATCATCAACTTAATTAAAAATATATGTTAGTATTAAAAGGAAAACATAAGTATCATTAGATAACTCATGACATTACTATTACAAATAATCATACTATGATCATTACATTATTTAACATGTCATTACTATTACAAAAGTTGTTGATATAGCTCACAGAATAAGTAAGCTGAAGTGGCAATAAGCCAGCCATATAATGGATGACCGTTGAGGTAGACGTGTTCACGAGTGGAGACCACGTCTATGCCTATACGTGGTCTCCACTCGTGAACACGTCGTAACGACAGTATCAAAAATTGCGTATCTATTTAGACTGTCAGTTAGAGTATTGGAAAATAATGGACACATTTTTTTTTGTTTTGGTAATTCAATGAATATTGACAAAGATAAATTATCGCATCAAAACTCAGGAGTGGGGGCTCGTGACGTCAGAACGCACTCAAAGTTATACCAAGGCGTGACATATTAAGAATTTTAAAAGCGCTGTATCTCCGTCAATTTTGGTTTACGTGACAAAAAAACGTGTTTTTTTTATTTAGCCTGTACTGTCCCATTGCTGGGCAAAGGCCTCCCCCAATTCCTTCCATGTGCTCTTTTCTAGTGCCGCCTCGGACCAACCCTCGTGATGCGCGTCCAAATCGTCTCGCCACCTTTTTCTGGGTCGGCCTCGGCGGCGCTGTCCGTCTTCCGGCAACCATCGTGTGGAGACCTTTACCCAGTGGTCATCGTGCATGCGACTGACGTGACCCGCTCAATCCCATTTTAGCCTAGCAGCCTTCATGCCAACGTCCACTATGCCCGTTTTGGAACGCAGCGTGGTGTTTCGAACCCTATCTTGTCTTATGACACCCAAAATGCTGCGTTCCATTGCTCTTTGGCAAACGCCAAGGCGGAGCTTCTGAGACTCAGTGAGCGACCAGGTCTGAGCACCGTAGGTTAGGACGGGCAGGATGCACATGTCAATGAGTTTGCGTTTCAGGGAGATTGGAAGATCACCCTTCATTAGTGTCTTCATGGACCAGTAGCTTTTCCAGGCATTTTCGACTCGGCGATCGATTTCTCTTTCTTGCCTGTTAAATAATATTTTTTTATGATCTAAATAGACTGATTAGATGTTTTTGTCCTATATCCTATTGGTATCGTCAGGTTCGGTGAAGCGACGATCTCTACAGGATGGTATATAGAAACTGTATGAGAGTTGCCGAAAATCGATTTGAGTTGCGTGCGATTGGAGGCCTATGTCCAGCAGTAGACTTCTGTATGGTGATGAAAATGATGATACACCCGCTCTGTTCAATCTTCAGATTAATCCGCGCTGGCCTAGCTTGCTACCTTGATCCGTGGATAGGTGATCACCCATTACACTCCTGTGCCTCAGAAACCACCTTGCACCTGATCTCTCCCCCGTCCTGTTAGACTATCTTCCCCATCATCATTTCAGTCGAAAGACGTCCACTGCTGGACATAAGCCTCCCCCAAGTGTCGCCACATTGACCGGTCCCGTGCGACTTGCATCCAACGGATTCCCGCAACCTTCATCAGGTGATAGGTCTACCTAGTGGGAGATATTCCAACGCATCGTCTTCCGGTTTGCGTTCATCACTCCCGAACTTTTCAGCCCCATCGGCCATCCGTTCTGCGAGCAATGTGCCCTGCCCACAATTCTTCGGGCTACGTCGGTGACCTTGGTTCTCTTTTGGATGTCTTTTGCTGATGATCTTCCTATCGGATTAAAAATATTGAAGGTGTAGAGAGTGTACCAATATATTCAGTGTACACGACTAATCTCTGTTGAGATAGGCCGCCGTGACAGAATATCGATTTCCATTTTCGTAGTAAAACTACAGCGATGTTGGTCAGCTTTGTTTTTTCTCTGATTACTGACAGGATGACTGTGATTATGTTATGACCTTAAAGCTTTGACAAAAAGAGAAAAGAGAAGTGTTGTTCGTTCATCAGCGAGATGGGTATACATTTTTGTTGCGGGTTCATTTAAAACCTTGATGAGGCTGATTCAGAAGCGAGAAGATTAGCACAAACGAAGAAAGGTAAAGGCGGGCTATGGATCATGAATATGATAAACAAAAGTGGATAACGAATAATAATCGTAATCAATTCGAAATCATCTGATAAATTACCATTCACATGCACACGTCTGCGCATCGATAGACATTAATTATTTTTCCGACGATTCCCAAATATTATGCAGTTTTGATCGACGACGTCACGTTTTTTGTTGTGCATCTCATGAATGCATTATAACAGCTGGTCATTGACGCATTTGCTGATGTTTTGCATTGCATAAGAACTTTGTAACCTTGATTGTGTGAAGCTGTAACTGTGAGTGTCGATTTCAGTGTTTCTCTTAATATGTCAAAATCAAGTTATGCTTGGGAAGAAGCTTGGGAATTAAGGCATTGATATGAATGCTTATAATTAGGTATAATGTATGCTAACTCACAGTCATTTAGTTTATACTCTAGGCTACATAGCTTAGTGACTTCAACGTCGAAATCAATTGAAAAAGAAAATAGGTACATACATTTGTTTTTCATTCTAGTAAGTTATCGTAATGACGCACGTAAGTTATGTTTTCTAATGATTACTACTGGAACGAAATCAATCATTGATGCTTTTATTTTCGCATTGATGGTGAAAATAATATTTACTGTACCTGTGCAAAATGAAATCGTATAACTCCAAGGATTTAATGATGCCTGGCCTGGCATATACATCTACAATTTCAAAAGATTCTTGCAGTACCTTTCTATGCTCTTCGAACTGAAATGCAGCATAAAATTGGCAGCCATAATTATTAGATACTATGTATACCATAAAACAGCCCCAGTGTAACAAGTAACCGCTTCAAAAATCGAGTTAAGAATTTATTTACAAGCGTAAAACGAGTTAGCTAATCGGTAATGTAACGAATAATCGATGTTACGCTTATTGAGTGCGGTCTGAACCCCGTAAAACGCGGAACTAAATGCACAGACCTGTCTAGATGCGTGTTTGTTGTTAAGTCTGTTGCATGTTTGTTTGGCCCAAGAATCTATTATTTGTTGAAATTTCCTTGTGTGTACCACGTTGATTTTATTAATGTTTAAGTTGGATCATTCTAAATATACAGCGATTGTTTCAGTGTACTGCAATAAGTACAATTGACTAAAGACGAAAGGTTTTGTAGGCGAACAGTAAATTGGTGAACTACATTTTTTTAACCAACCCAGGGCCATTTAAAAATTCCGTTGCAATAACGATGTCTGCAAGAAACCCATCTTGGATGTCGAGACTTGCGTTTCTCGCAGTATCGTAATTGCAACCGAATTTCTTCGTAAGTTATTAGCGATTGAAAGTTAGCGATTTAGTCCTTATCTATGTCGAGACTGCCGCAGGATGAAGGGCCAATTGTGTAGCGATCGTACTTTTGGTTAAGGTTATTTTGAAATTCGATTCGGGGCTCCATTCGTGACTTTTTTCAACGAAAAACGGTACCTACATCTCGTCAACTTATGGCATTGGGTACTTAACTACGCCATTCAATTAAATTCTACCGAATCCTAAAAACAGACTCAATGCTAAATCAATCAACATCCTTAGACATGTTACTATAAAATGGCCTATAATTTTCAATTCAATTTGAGGTAAACATTGTGAGAATTATGTTAGTAAGATGCTCGCAGGCTATGATCGACTTGACTACAATGCGTGATTATGCAAATTGTAGTCGTTTCTGGTTTACTTACTGATAAAATAGCTTAGAACACTGTATGCTAAGGTCTAGGCTTCGTGTGGCTTCTTTGTGTGTCAAAGTTTCTATGCCAACCAAATAAAAACATATTATTCGTGGGATATAAATTAATTCTAAGTTTTAAAAATGGTCTACCGAGTTCAGTGAGGGTTGACCACTGTTTAACCTTATTAATTAGGGCTAAGAGACAAAAGTCGTCCGGCGGCAAGATGGGCAGACGACATAGTTGCCGTTGGGGGAATAACCTGGATGAGGCTAGCGCAAGACCGTGGAAATTGGCACAAGAAGAGAGAGGCCTATACCCAGCAGTGGGTGAGTTCTGGCTGTGGATGATGATGATGAAGAGACAAAAATGACAGACCATCAGTCAACTCGGTAGGTCATCATCATCTTTCGAGACATTTCCCAGCTGGGTTGAGGTCAGCTTCCAGTCTAACAGACTGCAGATGAATACCAGTTTTTAATGTGTATCAACAGACAAGCTGACTTTCAGATTCCAGTTTCTATGTGATATTATTATGACTCACATAGATCCACATATAAAAAAGAACGATAAATAAAGGAAATCTTTGTTCAGTTTGAAAAAGAAGACAATTTTCTCACATTATAACCTGTTTTAAACTACCTACTTCAGGAAAAAGGTCTGTAAGATTTGAAGAAAACGCTAGTGCTGAATATTAATAAGTACTGCCAACGTCATGATGGCTTTCCTTCTCTGTGTTTATGAATGCTCTTTTATATTAATTTGATCCAAATTAAGTTTCCTGTTCAACACCAGTTAGCATATTGAGTCCGTATTTGGTTACTAATAACGACTATTTTGCTTTGCTTGGCGGGCCCATATTTAGCAGTACCTACCTGTATTTCTTTTCCAGTTACTCAATCCATCTCTTTCTAATCTGCCAAACCCACTACCGGATCTCGACTTTAAATATAGCGCCGAGCAATTACCCAATCAGCTGCCACTTTCCTTATTGACTGTCAAATATTGCGTGGGCAATATAGCCCAGCCAATGATATATTTCTAATAACCACAACACATGTTAGAAAGCCATTAAAAGAACAATAAGATGATCAGTGAAATACCGAAAATGTGCGAAAGGTATGGAAGATGGGATGTTTTGTGTTAGAAAGGGACCGGTGATGTAAATCAATAGATATCGAAAGTTAAGATGTAGATGACAATCAACCGTTAGAAGATCTTTATACGGTACGATTTGTCGTGTCGTGTGTCGGATTGATGTCGTATTATTTTCTGAGTTACAGAATGCGTTTTAAGCAGCATGCATCGGTTCGAAACCAGAGAGACACTGTACTTTGTTGAAGTCTGTTATTTCGTCAACACAAAACGGTCAGGAAAATCATAAGTAATTAGCCTTGACCTAAAACCTTGGGAAATTAACAACCTGCATTTTGCGCTTTTGCGTCTCAATATCAAACAGTAAAAATTTATAATAGGTTAATTGTGCAAGGCTGCTTTCTCTCAGCAAACGTATTGTTTACGGCCGGAATTTACTACTTTTCCATGGATTGAAAAAAAAAGTAACATCTTGCTCACCCTAAACCGACAAAAGTACAATTATCATGGCTATAGTCCCATGTATCACTGGGACTTATAGTGAGCCTTCTCATTACCTGCAGTGGATTTTGCGTGGACAAGCGTAATTTTATTTTATTACACGCGTCAGGAAATATCAATTCCAAAAGAGCAAACAACTCCAAAATAACTCTCTTTATGACAATCACGATAGCTTACTAACAGCCTTAATAAAAGCATTCTGTTGAATTTTCAACGCTCTGCGCCGAAAGTTTTTATGAGAGTGATAAGTAAGAGCAGCACACCAAAGTTCTTGACAACCATCCTAGAAAGCTATCAAAAATGTAGTCGTAGTGGCCGAAATTGGCTAGATAGCATCATCATCATCATCATCATGTTCACGAGAAATAAGGCGACGCGTTACTATGGTCAAAACCTAGTAATGTGTACTAAAATTTTCATAACGACATCGCAACGACCTCCGATCGTACACTATAAAGATCCCGCGATCAATATGGTTAATTTTTGAAACTCATCGCCGCACCGACGACACAGTGGAGCATCGTGACTTTCGATTTCGTACACACCTCACTTTCTTAGTTTGAATGAATTCTTTGCATAGTTCACTTTCTACGTGAGGTCAAAGGTAGGGCTTCATTTGTAAGTGGCTTTGAAGGGCGAGAAATGTAATTATGATTTTGAAACACTGACACTTTAGGGTCAGTTATCAGACTAATCGGATGCATCCAATCGAGTTGGAACGCTCGACGAGTCAACAACTCCTGAGGATGCCCCGTGGAGGGGCGAAACACGTGTCGAGTAAAGGTTTGGTTGCATGGCATGCTAATTATTTCTCACTTGTTTTGTATGTGTGCATATGCATGAGGGCGGGAGGGTGGGCCCATATGTGCATGTGCATATGCATGACGGTGGGATTTGTGTCCTGCTTTCAGACCTGGATATTTTTGTCTAGCGGTATTAAAACTAAATATTTTTAGGGTTCCGTAGCCAAATGGCAAAAAACGGAACCCTTATAGTTTCGCCATGTCTGTCTGTCTGTCTGTCTGTCCGCGGATAATCTCAGTGACCGTTAGCACCAGAAAGCTGAAATTTGGTACCAATATGTATATCAATCATGCCGACAAAGTGCAAAAATAAAAATTTAAAAAAACATTTTTATTAGGGTACCTCCCCCAGACGTAAAGTGGGGAGCGATTTTTTTTTTAATTTTGACCCTGACGTGTGATATATTGTTGGATAGGTATTTAAAAATGAATAGGGGTTTTCTAAAATCATTTTTTGATAATATTAATATTTTAGGAAATAATCGCTCCGAAAGTCAAAAACAATGTGTCCCCCCCCCCTCTAACTTTTGAACCATAAGTTTAAAAAATATGAAAAAAATCACAGAAGTAGACCTTTATATGAACTTTCTAGGAAAATTATTTTCAACTTGATGAGTTGAATAGTTTTTGAGTTATATAGCACTTTTTCAAAAAAACGCAAATGATAACTTTGTTTTTCATACAAATACTATGAAAAACAAAGTTATTTTTGCTGACGAAAAATGTTGGTATTTTTAATGGTCTGGGAAGCTACGGAACCCTACAGTGAGCGTGGCCCGACACGCTCTTGGCCAGTTTTCATAGCATTTAATGCCATGGATTTCCGCAAAGTAACGCCTGATTCCATAACTTAATCGGATGCACCTTAATACTAGTATTTAAAATGATGCTACTTTTTATATTTTGACCATTTTGATGGGCATACATGTAGACCCTGATTAGCATGTTCACGGACGTTGACAACTTTTCACCCTTTTTTTTTTTTTTTTTAGGATGGGAAATCATCAAATGGCTTCTCCCACTCTGGGCGGAGCGGGAGGGAGTGTCAGACTTTTACTGACTAAAACCCATCCATGTTCCTTCCTCGCCCTTTACGTTCCGGGGCCGCGGTATCTCTTTCGAACAGTCCCGCAACCCCGGCAGGCTTCGGCCCTTGCGGGCCCCTCTCTTATGCTGACATCTCTTTGAGGCGCGCGTGGAACACGAACGCGCCGTCGACTCGGCCTGTCGTCGTTAGACGGACGGACGGCTAGCTAGCCCATAGCCAACCGTCCACAGGCCCGCGTCTACGGTGGCCGGTAGCCACCACGTGGCCCCCGACGCCCGGTGCGTCTCCCGCGGCGGCCGGGAAGAGAGGATCTCTCCCTCTCTCGTTCCGCCACCTCCTTCGCTAGCATGACTGCTTCGCAGAAGGAGGTGACGGCTTCCCATTCCGTCTCGCTCCGGACCATGGATTGAACCAGGGCCGGACGCGAGAGGTCGCCGCCGCCGATCGCCGCTACGAGGACACGGCGGTGCTCCGCCCACGCAGGGCAGACTTCCACCGTGTGCTTCACCGTGTCCTCCGGTCGATCCTCACAGTGGAAACACCCGGGCGTTTCCTCCCGCCCGATTCGGTGCAGGTACCTCCCGAAACATCCGTGTCCGGTGAGGACCTGCGTCAGGCGGAAGGTGAGGACGCCGTGGCGCCTCTCCAGCCACTCCTCAAAGAGGGGACTTACCGCCACTATCGTGGCGTGCCCTGCACGGGGTTGCGACAGTCGCTCTCTCCATGTCGCCATGAGATCGCGCCGGAGGTCTGTCCGCTGAGCGGCAATTTGCCGCGGCAGCGGAGTTTCCCCCCGGCGTAGTGCCTCCGCGCGCCAGTCGTGCAGGCGCGCGAGGACTATCGCCTCCAGATCCCATGGCGACAACTTTTCACCCTATGTTCTATGTAAGGTTTATGGTTTCCGCACTCAGTTCTGAAAGAGGACCATTGTACGTAAGCCATGGTGGCCGTCACTTCAACCAGCCTACCTCCCTTCAGAAGATCAATCTTTCCGGTCTTCTCAGGACATCCGCTAGGGATCTTGGTATTCCAAGAGTTTCCTTGCGGGTCTAGGTGACGACGGTGCACTAGAGGGGTACATCATTTTCATCCTTATTCCCTTAGTTATAAGGTTGAAAATTGGTCGCCCCTTCACTACATGGGATACTTTTTATCCTTAATCCCCAACGCGCAAGTTTGACCGTGCGCGAACAAACTTGCTGCGCGAGGTGCCACTCACGAGCGCGCTCCGCACTCTCAACTGGACTTGGATAATAATATATTCTGTTGTGCTTTGGGTGAATTTACAAAAATAGCTACCCATAGAATTTGCTATAAATTTAAACACAGTTGAACTGTTTCACTTTTAAGTGTGCTACAATATCGCATTGGGTCAATCCTGTAAGGATATTTGTAGGTATGTTTAGAGTAAATAAATAAATAATCATCAACTACCACGTGAGCTAAGGTGTGGACAAAACCTAGTATGTTATACAAATGTTTGCTTATACACGCGTAAGCAAACATGGCCGGTGGTACATTAATTTTAGGAATCCAGTTGTCCAGTTAGACATTAACGAGTCTGCAAATTCCTTAAGTAATTTATGCAGATACAAACACGCGTTTTTCCAACGGGGGTAGGCAGAACAAACAGGGCAGTTAATTATGCCAATTAAACATCATTAACTTAACATTATGTTTGTAATACCTGAAGGGTAGGTAGAGGTGTGCATTAAGAGGGAATAGTCCTGCAAGGAATTTGAAAAATAGGTATTTGAAGAAACTATTCCGTCGTGCTGCGTCAAACCCGCTCTTATACAGTGCGATAAGAACAACTGCAGCTCACACCGATCATTTCACAAAAGTTTTGACGAGAAACAATACTTCGTATTCCTCTTTTTCTCCTTGAAAATAGAGCTGGTTTATTTTTTTTGACATCAAAATATAAATAAAGAGTATTTCTTTTATATAAAAAACTTTTTGAATTCGTCTGCTATTCCTCTGACCACCGTCGTAAAAATGGAGTCTTTTGTTTTGCTAAAAAGGAACAGAAACGACATTGAAGTGTCTACAGTAGACCTTGATTTCGTGAACATAAAAATGCTCTAGAGGCATTATCCAGAAATAAAAAAAGGAAACATTTGTGGAGAATCGTAACCCCAGTTCAAGCGACGTTTGCGACCATTCAGTAAATGTGGCATCATTTATGCAGATCTAACTTCAAATATACGTGTTTCCGTTACATGGGTATGTAGCCCACAAGTGAGTGACAACTTACTACTTCAGTACACTTGAGTGGGCTTATATAACCAGTTTCTGTCTATCACTATTTTAAAAATTTACGTATGAGGAACAGCCAGTGATAAATTATAATTCATTTATGCGACTCTCACGATGATTTGGAGTGTAAGGGCACACTCCAAGGGCACGCCACGATAGTGGCGGTAAGTCCCCTCTTTGAGGAGTGGCTAGAGAGGTGCCACGGCGTCCTCACCTTCCGCCTGACGCAGGTCCTCACCGGACACGGATGTTTCGGGAGGTACCTGCACCGAATCGGGCGGGAGGAAACGCCCGGGTGTCTCCACTGCGAGGATCGACCGGAGGACACGGTGGAGCACACGGTGGAAGTCTGCCCTGCGTGGGTGGAGCACCGCCGTGTCCTCGTAGCGGCGATCGGCGGCGGCGACCTCTCGCGTCCGGCCCTGGTTCAATCCATGGTCCGGAGCGAGACGGAATGGGAAGCCGTCACCTCCTTCTGCGAAGCAGTCATGCTAGCGAAGGAGGTGGCGGAACGAGAGAGGGAGAGAGCCTCGCTTCACGTGGTGGCTACCGGCCACCGTAGATGCGGGCCTGTGGACGGTTAGCTATGGGCTAGCTAGCCGTCCGTCCGTCTAGTGACGACAGGCCGTGTCGACGGCGCATTCGTTACTCAGTAAAAGTTTGACACTCCCTCCCGCTCCGCCCAGAGTGGGAGAAGTCATTTGATGATTTCCCATCCTAAAAAAAAAAAAAAAGGCACACTCCACTTTTACGTTAGCGACGCTTTTCTGACCTCATATCAATCATCTGGTTAAATTTTGCGCTTGATTTGGTTGGTCTGTGGATTGCTAACTACCACACACACATACATTCCAAGTTGTTTCGTGAATCAGAAAGCACGTTAAGCCGTTCGTAGCCAAAAGTCTGACAACCTGTCTTACCAAGGGGTATCATACTTCCAGTTACAAACTAGGTTGTGGAGGTCAGATAGGCAGTCGCCCCATGTTAAATACTGGTATACAGCTGCATCCAGTTAGACTAGAAGATGACCCCAACATAGATCGGAAACCCAAAATAGATGGGAAAGGCAGATGATGAGATTGTTTTCTTACACAATCACTGGACACTGACTGTTAGTAATTATTATCTCATAAGGCATCTTCAATCAAATATTTTCACCCATTATACCGAAAGTCAATCTCGAAACACAATGGGGTGTTATGGGAATGAAACACAATAAGTTGTCAGTTGAAAACACATTTTAATAGAGTTCTCACACGATGTTATTCATTACGTTCTTGTATGGTCAATTATAAGTTGGATATCATTATCAGTTCAGCCGAAAGACGTCCACTGCTGGACATAGGCCTCCCCCAGGTGTCGCCACATTGACCAGTACCGTGCGTCTCGCATCCAACGGATTCCTGCAACCTTCACCAGGTCATCGGTTCACCTAGTGGAAGGCCTTCCAACGCAACTTCTTCAGAATTTTTCGACCTCATCGGCCATTCGTTCTGTGAGCAATGTACCCTGCCCACTGCCATTTAATTTTAGCAATTCTTCGGGCTACATCGGTAACCTTGGATCCCTTGCAAATGTCTTCGTCTCACATTTCAGGTAGGATACGCAACTGTCGTAAACTTTTAAACCGCCAAAGCTGCTTTAGGAATAATAGTTCTCGTAGTAAAAAAAGCCACGTTCTTCTGGACCACAACGCAAGTACTACCCTCAAATCGTGCCTTGAAGTAATGTTTCATAAGATTATTGCTTAATTTGTTTCCTGATTATTAATGATTATTGATGATTTATTTATTATTATTGATTATTAATGATTTTGACATGATTTATGGTGATTTTTACATCATTTTTATGATTTTGACATTTTTATTCCTTGATTCAGTTATTAACATAATTATATATTTACATTTTTAAATATTCTAATATAAAATTATGTAAAAAACATTTAAAAATATAAAAATGGTAGTCCACCAGCGCCGGGAACTGGGTCCGAGCTGCCGGTGGTCAGGGCTCTTGAGAGAGGAACCTCCTAACAATACGCGCCGTATCCAGAAGTACTGCTTTCTGAATCAAGCCCTTGATCCAGCTGCCAAGCGAGAGCCTCCTACATTAAAAAAATATTATTATTACATTTTTTTTTTCAATTTCAATTCTAAAATTGTACTAACACTAGTGGTTAGGATGTGTGTATGTATCAACTAACAAGTTGGATTGTAAGATCTGTTCAATAAATGATTATTATTATTATTATCTTCTAGTGGTCCATCAGGAATTTCTCCGTAGCAGCCAGAAAGTCTAAATTTATGTTCGATGGCTATAGGTTTGCCCCCTATAACATGAGACTTCAACATAACTGGTGAAATGTGGATGTGGATGTACCATTAGGTACACCTTAGGCGCAGCTGGCCTGCTGCGGGATTGTTCGAAAGAGATACCATGGCCCGGAACATAAAGGGCGAGGAAGGAACATATCCATGTTCCTTCCTCTGGGTTGTTAGTAAAAGACTGACACTCCCGCTCCGCCCAGAGTGGGAGGAGTCATTTGATGATTTCCCATCCGAAAAAAAAGGCGCTGCTGGCATTCCTCGCCCGTACAGAAAATGCGGACACCAGCCCGTTATACATTACAATACAATAGGTAGACCCCTGCATAAGTGAGAAACCTCCATAGCTGGAACTCATGCTGAGGTCCCAAATTTATGCGTGGATATCTGAGACACTGGGTAAGTAGAATTCCTCTTTAAGTGAAACCAATTTGCAGGTCCCTTGAATGTCCCAGGTATCCAGGTTTCAAATCAAATCAAATCAAAGCATTTATTTCAAGTAGGCCAGTTACAGGCACTTTTGAATTGTCGAAACAAAAATGAACATTTAATGTAGCTACAGTCCCAGTCACAAGACATAAAAACTGTGAAAGTACTGTAGTTGCCCATTCCCTAGCGTAGATCTCTATGGAGAAGAACGGGCAAGAAACTCCATGGACACTCTTTTAAATCAAAATATTGTTACAAAATCTTGGTTACATCATTCATGTTGAGATGGTATATTATGTGAGAACAATGTAGCAAGATGTGCACGTTAAAAGTGTCCATAGCAAAACAAAATACAACTCAAAACAAAATAATTAATTCAAATAAACCATGGCGACTAAGAGATGACCAGTCACAACTGACAGCGCCCGTTCACGCACATGACGCATGGATCAGCACCATTCAGCTCAACCATTTTGAAGGGAACTAAATGGTCCGACACACGCGCCACCATCAGCGAGACATTTGAGTGAGCATGACATACTCTCAACCGCCAGGGCACATTCAAGTCAAGAACTGCCGTAGGTTTCCAGTGAATGATAGCTTACTAGTACATAGTACTCACACAATATGGGCTATGCGATTATATAATACTAACATTGAATCTATACAATGCAAAGATAGTTAAGTACAATCTTCAGCAGCTCCAACTATATCATTTAATGCTATCAATTTTTGCGCCCCTGTCCATGTGGAGCAGGACCAGCATTAAGCCAAGCATTTTTATCAGCGATATAATCGCTCAACTTGTAATATGCTTTTTTACATAGTGTGCGTTTAATGCATGTTTTAAATTTCGTCTCATTCAGTTCAAGAATACTTTGTGGAATTTTATTATAGCATCTCAAACAGTACCCCATGAAAGATGAGTCTACTTTAGCGAGTCTAAAGCCTGGCTGAACTAATTGGTCCCTATTTCTAGTACTGTAATTATGTCTGTCACCTCTTTTACCAAAAAGATGCAAATTTTTTCTAACGTACATTATGTTTTCGTAAATGTATTGACAATGTACCGTCATAATGCCAATATCCTTAAACAGTTCCCTTAGAGAATCGCGCCTACGAAGATTATATATAGCTCTGATGGCTCTTTTCTGCAGAATAAATATAGACTCAATATCTGCAGCCCGTCCCCATAGCAAAATACCGTAAGACATTATACTATGGAAGTAACTAAAATAGACCAGTCTAGCGGTATCTACATCAGTAAATTGACGGATTTTTCTAATGGCATATGCTGCTGAACTTAACCGCCCCGCAAGAGATGTTAAATGAGAACCCCATTGTAGCCTTGAATCAAGCGTAAGCCCCAGGAAAACCGTTTTATCTACGAATTCAAGTTTCTCATTATTCAATAATATGTCACAATCACTACCCTTAACATTCGGTAAAGCAAATCTTATGCATTTGGTTTTTTTTTCATTTAATACCAAATTGTTTGCTGTGAACCAATTTTGGACCTGAAGTAGGGCATTATTCACGTCATCTAAATTTTGTGCCCGTCTGTTTATCTTAAAAATTAAGGAAGTGTCATCAGCAAACAACACCATATTTTGAGGTTGGTTTTTCAATAAATAGGGTAGATCATTTATATATACTAGAAAGAGGAAAGGACCCAATATTGAGCCTTGTGGAACCCCCATTTTTATTTTTAAACCCTGTGAATTAACACCATTTATCTGAACATGTTGTTGTCTATCATTCAAATATGATCTTACCAAACTAAGTGCAAGTTTACCCAGTCCGTAATGCTCAAGTTTCAAAAGTAATGTGTCGTGATTTACGCAATCAAACGCTTTGGAGAGGTCACAAAAAATTCCTATGGCATCTTGGGACTCTTCCCACGCAGTAAATATGTGCTTTAATAAGGTTACACCGGCGTCAGTTGTACAACGTCCCTTGGTGAAACCATACTGTTGATCATGTAAGATTCTGTTGGTGTTAAAATGATAGAGCATTTGATCAAGCATTACTTTTTCGAGAACCTTGCTAAAAACTGGCAACACGGATACAGGTCTATAATTGTTAGTATCTTTACTGTCCCCGGATTTGAAAAGAGGTATGACTTTACTGTATTTCATTAAATCAGGGAAAACTCCTTGGTCTACACATAGATTAAAAATTAAAGCTAAGTATGGGGCTATTGTCTCAAGTATGGATGTACAAACTTTGATAGACATTCCCCATAGATCTTCGGTCAGTTTGATTTTTATTTGCCGGAAAGCTTTAATAACTACCATAGGGTTAATGTGTTTAAATTTAAATTCAGCCAGGCAGCCAGACACATTCGCCTTTAATAAACACGTATATATATTATATATATTTCACTGTATATATTATCGTCTTTATTAATATTATTCAAAACCTGTTATTTTGCCCATCTACCAAAAATGCACTGTACATAATTATAAATGTAATAGTATCAAAACTGTACTATTGAAAAAACTCTCACGCATACACGCACAAACTTACAACACGATATTATGATATAACAATACACACTGACTTAAATATTCATAACTTAAATTGTAAATAAGTAAGAGTGGCACTTTCGGTTGTACGGCTAGCAAAAAAAATGAAATCATGTTACAATGAATTTATTATTGAATAAAATCATCATCATCATCATTTCAGCCGAAAGACGTCCACTGCTGGACATAGCCCTCCCCCAAGTGTCGCCACATTGACCGGTCCCGTGCGACTCGCATGCAACGGATTCCCGCAACCTTAACAAAGTCATCGGTACACCTAATGGAGGTCTTCCAACGCATCGTCACTCCAGAACTTTTCAGCCCCATCGGCCATCCGTTCTGCGAGCATAAAATATTAAAACTAAATGAAACTGATCGTCCGTCCGCAAATACATTAGGGTATGTGCAGAAATATAGACGATCTTGCGATTTAAAAAAAAAGAAAATTGAAACCCTACATTATTTTCTAGCCATTTTTGTGGGTAAGGGTTTGTTTTCTAAGTCTATACTTCTCATTCATCTCAGCAGGTTGGTTGTTTTTCACAAGCTTTCTCAAAACTCATACAAAAATTCTGAAAAGCTACACACGCATAGATTTTTAATGCCAATTTAGATGTCCAAGTTTTGAGTTTAGTTGCTAACCATACCCACTTAATTAGTACATTTATTAATATGCATGACTTGTGTAAACGGATGCGATGAACTAATTAATATGTAGTGTGACACTTATGTCCTTTTGTGGTTGAGTTCGAACTCATTTGTGTGTGTGAGAAGTGAAACTGTTTTGGTTTCGTTTTCAATATTCATGTTATTCTACTAGCTTATGCGTAGGTTCGCCCACGGCTGCGCCCGCGCCGAGTTCGGTTACTATCCCACGACATCGTACCACCGCTGCACCGCGATAAAATTTATCCTGTGTTAATAAAAAAACATATATAAATGTATTTATTTATGTATCCAGGTTATAAAATATCTGTGTGCCAAAGGTGACAACATTGGTCCAAAAACTAAAATAAAAAACAAGACATGCCCCCAGCTTTACTACATAGCTCATTTGAAAGACGAAAAACGATAAAGGCAGCATATTGTTTTTTTGGACCGAACCCCTAAAATGTTTGGTCATTCTCCTTTCACCTAAATTCGCTCAACCGTTTTTACATGACAGAGGAACAAACATTCATACATCCTCTCAAAATGTCGTATTTATGGTAGAGTAAGGTACTCATTAAGATTTTATTGAAAGTCTACTCTGGTTTATTACATATCATAGTACTTGTACAATGTACATTTAATGAACAAGTTGTGAGGCCTTTTAGGTGTTTTGTATTTATGCAATCATTTTTAACGGACTTCATAAAGCTTTCGACCTGAATGGCGCAGCGGTAGTGTGGCTGCCTTACGTTCGTTCGAATCCGGGTAGGAGCAAATGTTTGTGTGGAAAGAAAGGAAACGTTTTGTTGTGAATGCTCTATGGTTTAACACAGCCTTACCCTAAAGGAAAATACATGATGTTTATAGTATCGAAGACCAGTTCAATCAAGACACAATCAAAGCTGCAGCTGCACCAGACAACGAGTAATGATGGCATTGACCTTGTGTTACAACGCCATCTGTTAGAAAGTCACGGTGACATTTCATCAACCAGCAACGTCGAGAAAGATATTCGAAAATACTAAATTTTTACTTTCTTTCCAAAGTCGTATTCGAAGCTCGCAGTTAAAGTAAAATACCAGTTTTGGTTCATCATGTTTGTCAAGTTCGACCTTGGGTAAGATGCGTATGGTGTTAGTTCTGATAGATTCCGCTAGAGAGCGCTTTTCTCATTAAAGTGAAAGAAAGTAGGGAGAAAATAATGTTAGTAAAATATCCTTTGCATACTGCCTTAATGGCCCAGTGGTCGCAATCGCCACTGCTGAGCAGGTCCCGGGTTCGATTCCCAGGTCGGGCTAGTTGTTATTGGGTTTTTCCATCAAAAATTTCTCAGTAGCAGCCAAGGAGTCTGAATTTGTACCAGGTTGATGGCAATAGGCGCACCCCTTATTAAATAGGACTTCATTAGTCTTAGTCTGGAAATATGGGTGGTACTTAGATACACCACTGCAATATCCTTTGAGGATTACCAGGAGAGATTTTTTGTTACGAAGCTAGGTTTAAATATCAATATGATTAAATAGGATAATTTTCCCCGTCTAATTTTTGATTATATACACAAACAACAAACACACGTGTCAAATTATAGTGCGGTCGATGAATTTCCAGGTCAATACTGCTTGGTGTTAAATAAGTTCACTGCCAACGAAGTAAATCTCAAAATAAACATTTCAACAATGATGTGTGAATGACTAAAATAACTGACTCAATAGTGATAAACACACAGTTGGTTCAGCTAATGGCCTATGTGAAGCCAAAGTGATGGATAATATGGAATTTGAACACACACACTTATATATCGGTATACACATTAATCTTTTAGGGGGTCAATGATTAAAGTGTATACCGCTTTATTATGTGCTGGGGGTTCAAATTTTAAGGATAAATAGAAGAAAGGGAACATCATTTTTTAAGATACGTAATAAATTATATCCTTTTTAGAAATAAGTAAAGTATATATTTACATATTCTTTACAAATCAATTACATTTTTAATTATTTCTTAAAAAACCAATGTAAAATCATCTAATAATATAAAAAATTGTAGCCCACCGGTATCGGCTAAGCTACCGGTGGTCAGGGCTCCAGAGAGAGGAATCTTCTAACAATACGAGCCGTGTCCAGAAATACCGCTTTCTGAATCAATCCCTTGATCCAAGCTACCTAACGAGAGCCTCCTCAGGTATAGGTCGAGGCTCTTGGCAATTAAGTCATGGGCTGATACGACTATCGGCACAATGATCGCTGAGTCAACTTTCCACATGTCGACAACCTCGTGAGCCAAGTCAAGATACTTGATTTGCTTAAAAATAATATAATTATTATTATGTTCTTTTATTAGCTGCTGTATTTAGTAAATAGAAGACAGTTTTATTCGAAAACATCAGTCTTGATCCCCCAAAGAAAAGACATCAACGCGCTAACATCATTACAAGACAGTGCGGTCAAACCAATCGCATCGTACTGCGGTCTGGTCAGGACTTTGACATATATATCAGTAAATAAAGTGAATCATAGTTCGTTGTCCAGGGTCTCTTCTCAGTTGAATTGAGAACCTCCTCTTTTTGGAAGTCTTTTGAAAATTCGTCCACATCGCTGTCAACAGGAAGTCTGTCAGCATTGTAACGATCTAAAAATGGTCACAGACGCAGTTGATAGGTACGAGTATTCGTAATTTATATTTGCTACTGTATAATTCTTCTAAAATGGCCATTTATCACCCGTACTACTACTACTATATTACTATGTATTTTTTCTTTATTTTGTATATTTTTTTGTTATTGTGTGTGCATTTTCATTCTTTCTTTCTCCCCAGGTCACTAGAGCAACGAGGTCATTGTCTCTTCCTTACCCTCAGTCCTTACCTTAAAATTCGTGCGCTCTGAGGAATACGTCAATATAAGAGAAATATAATGGCATCAGCAATTAGTGACATACGGATGTAAGTCTTACGTAAAATATCTAAAATCGTTTAATAATAGTATAATAAGTTATGTAAAAATGAAATGATGGTGTACAATGTAGTAGGACTGAGGCCAGATATTGTAGTGGCCGTGGATTGTACGTACGGGTCAAACGTTGGTCAAGCATGTACGGGGAGATTGTTGGTCGAGCATGATGTTCGAGAAGACTGTTGGTCGAGCTTGTAAAGCGAGCTCAATCTTTGGTTTGTAACGTATTTTATTCAACTACCAATATTTTCTGCACTGCTAGAAATAACATAGTTATCTTTCGAAATAAGGAAAAGGTAAGTTCGCAATAATTATAGTCTAATTAAGTAAAAATAAAACAGACTCCAAAAAACACAAAAAAGTGAAAAATAATCTTAGCTTCAGAAGTCGGTGACCTTTGTTTGATTGATTTACTTAGTTTTTTGTCACCGGTTTTATTTTTTGCAAAAAAGTTTTTATTTTCACTTTTTAGTAGTTCACTTGTCCTTACCCCTTCACAGCGTAGCGGCGTGATGTTATGTTATGAGCTGGTGTAAACAATAGATAGACATGAGATTTCAGCAATCTCAATCCATTTGCTATCATTTATTAAGGAGTTCCGTTGCCTATCTCCAAAGTTCTTCATCAGATCTTCACCATATCGAAAAGGGATCACTTAAAGAAAGTATTCTTCTAAAAACTACCCAAATCACATCAAGTGTGCCCATAAAATTTGAAGAGTTCTCTTAATTTCTCCAGGATCCCATCATCAGATCCCAATTTGATGATTATGGGACCACCTGGAAAGAATACCCTTTCAAAAAAAAAAAATCAAATCGCTTTAGCCATCGCCGAGTAATCGGGGAACATATATATAAAAAGGTTCCGACGAATTGAGAACCTCCTCCTTTTTGAACTCGGTTAAAAATGATTGCAATATTCATGAAAACGAGAACTTGTGATCTTCATGATTTATTACTATTATAGTCAATCTTCTAGTCTTCTTATTATTTTTCGGTAGTAGCGTAGAGCCACCTTGAGGAGGTAAAGCTGACATTGTTCCTCACTGCGGCAGCCCCTCTCCCTAGCAGCACTGCTAGGGCGGGGGGAGGGGGGAATGCCTCTGAAAGCATGGTGAATAGAACAATATTCCAATTCATTTATGGTCCAAATATCATGATTTTCTCCTTAAACGTCATTTCAGAATTTGTTGGGTGATTGATTACCTAACACATCCACCAACAAGTTCATCTCACAATCTCTACCATAAAGCTTTTCGCACGCGCCGAATCACGATCACTTTCACAAGACAGACGCATAACTTACATGTCTCGAACATGAGTATTAACATAAAGTTATGTGGCAGACGATAATAATCAGCAAAATGCGTCAAGAGTTACTCATAAGCACCTGCTGATACAATCACCATTTTAGGGTTCCGTAGCAAAAAAGAAAACCTTTTTTGCAGTTTGTTTTTTTATTTGAATATCATTTCGTTCTGTTCATTCATAATGGTTATATCATCATCATCATCATTCTTCTGCTCTAATCCCAAATTAAGCATGTTCTTTTTCCATACTTCTCTATTACTCGGTGTGTGTGTCAGTCTGTGTCTGTCTGTGGCATCGTAGCTCCCGAACGGATGAACCGATTTTGATTTTGTTTTTTTTTTTTTTGAAAGGTGAATAAAATTAGTCGGGAGTGTTCTTAGCTATGTTTGATAAAAAGCAATCCAAGATGGCCGCCGCCACAAAATGGTGGAGTACATATTTATTCAACAACACCCTCAATCAAATGAAAGGGCTTGACTAGTAGAATAATGTACACTATATAAAAAATACCTACCTTGAAATAATGACCCTTGTGTCGGGGGTTTTTAATTTTTTTTCACTTCTCATGCTCTAAAAGGCATGAGCCATTATAGCCATACGAAGCGGGATAAAAGTGACTATTTATTCTCTAGGGAGTACTCTGAAACTATTACTCTTTTACTCTGAAACATGGTCACAAAAGAGTAACTTATCAAAGGTTTTATTTAAATTTCGAATTGGCTTGCAAATAGAAAACGGTTTATTCTTAGAGTATATAATTACACTACATTATATACTCTAAGGGTTTATTGAAAAAAAAAAAACAAATGATTTCTTCAACGCGAGAAAAATTATTGTGATTTGTGTGGATCGTTGATTTTGAAAATTATGTGCAATCTCTCTGTTGATTTTGCTAGCCGCTGCAGTAATGTAGGTAGGTGCTTATTATGTGTGGAGTGTGGATCATCTTCATTGCGAAAATGTTGAGAGTTTGTGTTGTGTTTTAAATTGTTAGAAATAGAAATAGAAATCATTTATTTGCTAATAATGTAGGTGTACAGATATGATGGTAATTTTCATGAGAGTCCCGATACATAATGACTGACCGCTGCGCGCTGCGCTGTGCGCTGCGCTGCTGGCTGGCTGATGATGTTAATCTGTGACTGACCGCTCAGTTCAGAATTTTTGTCGAGTGTAAATTTGTTCGGTTTTAAATGACTATTTTTCTCGCATTCGAAGTGAAAAGTACAGTTTGCACCTCGATTGACTCTCCCTCCCAAGCTCGGGAGTTAAACCACCTCGGCTATATAATGGCTTCGTTTAGTCCCTCGTTATTATATGTACTATTATAATGTTACTTAAATTGGGATGATACTTATGACTAACAAGCCATAACAAGCTGTTGGTCCCGGCTGTCATTTGTCCATCTTTTTCAGTCGTTACATGTAGTGGCCCAAAAAATCTAACAACCAGTCTTACTCAGGGGTATCGTATTACCCAGTATTTACTGTGTTGTGGAGGTCAGATAGGCAGTCTCTCCATGTAAAATACTGGTATTCAGCTGCATCCAGTTAGACTGGAAGCCGACCCCAACATAATTGGGAAAAGCCTATGCAAATGATGATGTAGACGTACTGTCCCATAAAATTGTGACTTAAAAAAATCGGGTTTCGTTGAAGATGGTAATTTGTATACTTGTTCTGTGGCAACAATAATGCACATGTAGGTCAGTGAAGATGGAAATACGATGATAACATCGTTAGCATTTACATTTAGTTAATTAGTTACAATTTGAAAGGGTTTTTAACTACGTTCAAGTAGAAATGGAAACTATTTTTATGACACAGTCGAAAGTATTGTTTTTACGATTGTAACTGCTTTATGGATACTGATGCTTATCTACAATAATTGCAGTCCAGACAACAGAACTTTGAGTAGATCTTAACTTATATTGTCACCTACGGGGTATGTTCCGTGACTCTTTATTATTTTGAGCTCCCGATATTTCGACGCTGTTGCAAGCGCCATAATCGCGGGTTGAAGATATCCCGTAAGTGTTAATATAAGTTTAGTTTTGCCGTGAATGCTTAAAACAATGTTTGAGGAGACCTTATATTGAATTTGTCTTTTTCCTTCATATGGAGAAAAATCCAAACTAGGGGAACTTTAGAGGTCTATTATCGTAGTTAAGACATGTGGTTTAATAAAGACGCAGACCAATACTGGACATAAGTGCCTCCTATGCCACTTTGCTTCACCTTTTCTCTTGCCCAGCTAATGCTTGACAGCTTCACTAAAGCTGACACGACGGTTTTTGCTCCACCCAGCCTCGACACTCCTCGCTACAACGTTTCCGATTTGTCAATAATTATTCTACGTTTTTTCCTTGAAATGGCCATTAGATGATTTCCTGAAAATGTTTCGTGTATGAATAGATACACCTTTTATTACTTTTGCTTTCATCTATTTTGATCTATCTACAACTATTAAATAAATGAAACATGCAATATTTACCTACAAAACTCAAGCAGTGGTTTTACAAACCCGCTCGGGGCTTACAAGGTGATTCAAGGCATCCTTACAGAAAAGACGCTTCAACCCCAGCAGTGAGAACGTTTCAGGCTGCTGGTGTGTTAAATTAGTGATTCTTTTAGCTCATAAATAAGCGATATAGAAGACGGTTAATCACAGACTCTTAAACTTTAATGAATTGATATAGTTAGTTTAACGACGATGTTAAATTGACTATGAATACATAACAACTCAGCGATTTACATATTAATCTGAGAGTTTAGAAAAATTATCGAGTGTATCAGTCGTTTGATGTTTTGAGATGTAAAACATTTTAAACGTAGTCAAAATAGCGATAATTATAGGGTGTATGTTTTGTTTCTCTTTATGTTTTCAGGGAATTTTAAAGCTGTAGCTGTAGCAAGCTGCAGCTGTAGCTTAGTTAGATCATAATGTATTATGATCTAACTTTTCAAAGTATAATTACGAGTAACATCATTCTGAGAATGTTGATGTAATTGTTGTAGCTGTGGATATATATTTTTTTTAAATGTGGATGTCGGTGTGTGAAGATGGGTTGAAGGAACGAGTGGTTGTCCTAATAAGGGACGCCTGTAATCCCGGTGGGTTAGGCAGAGGTTTAGCCTATACAGCATGTATGTACCAAAACTTAAAACTTAATTGCAAAACTTTTTCTATGGGACCAACATCACAATCTCTAAAGTATAAACACACCTTTCTCATTTTACCAGTTACACTAAAGTTCCATTTAAATTCCTTTTATTTTCATTTTATGTTTTTCTTCATACCAAAGCTGACACTATGCTACCTACCATGTTGGATTCAGAATAGTCGGGAAGAGAAAGAATAAATAACTAAGTGCTACATTTCCTATACTTTAATGGAAAAATTATGAAAGCTTGCCAATTTTTTTTCAAGCCAGCAATTAGCAAATCAGTCATATTTTCCTCTAAAAATCAACTGCTGGAAATTGGCTTCTCTTTAATTGCATCACAGACAGGCACATTCCTCAGGCCTGTACTTTAAAATCGAAAACCAATGAAACGGTACCGTCGTCTAGCCTTGCTTTTATTCGATTGCAATTCAAATCGATTCATTAAAGGCTATATCGATGTCGTCCGTCGAAAGTCGATGATGCGAATAATCGCATGATATGTATTCGAGTGACGCCTTTTAAGACGTGAGAGAAAATTTGTTGCAATGATGTAATTAAGCATTTGTGCACTTCCGGTGTTACGAATTTTTTTGTTTTATGTTTTTGTATCCTAGGAAAAAATACTAAAGGGTGTAAAACACCTCTTCACGAAGCCGAAAGGCACTTGTTCTCCCCGTCATTGCGATCATTTTTTTGTTCTACACACGTAAGTTCAAGTTACAACTATTTGACAAGTTTTTTTTTTAAATACAAGTTTTTTTTGTAAGAGTTAGACTTTTAACACCTCCACGACCCCCGTACTATTCAATCAATCCATCAGCACAATGTTTTAAGTGCGTTACATTGAGTTCTACCACAAAACATGATTTATAACCTCAAAAAAAGTTGTTTTCCAGCAATAATTTTTGCGTAAAGTTACTTAGTTTGATGTACAGAATGATTGGTTAACGGCTTTGTAATGAGGTGGTTTACACCCTGTATAAGAGTGTAGAGGAAGATCAAAGAAACGATGGATGGACTGTGTGAAGGATGATACGGCTAGAAAGGAGGTGACCGCTGAGATGATGGTTTGGAAGAAGAAGACATGCTGATGATCCTGGAAAAAAAGCCTTTTTAACACATGGTAAAAATGGTATGTAGAAACAATTTTTACTATACAGGTGGTAAACCACCTCATCACAAAGCCGTTAACCAAGCATTCTGTACATCAAACTAAGTAACTTTAGGCAAAAAATATTGCTGGGAAACAACTTTTTTTTTTGAGATTATAAATCATGTTTTGTGGTAGAACTCAATGTGAAGAACTTAAAACATTGTGCTGATGGATGGATTGGATAGTACGGGGGTCGTAGAGGTGTTAAAAGTTAAAACCTTGCAAAAAAGCCTGTATTTAAAAAAAAACTTGTCAAGAAGTTGTAACTTTGACCCCCCATATTTCCGTAACTAGAAGGTTCCCAGGTATTTATTTATTTATTTATTTATTAAAACTTTATGCACAAGTAAACACTGTACAAAGGCGGACTTAATGCCTTGGGCATTTTCTACCAGTCTACCTTAGGGTGATGCAGAGACAATACATAGTAGGTGCAATAACAGAGGACAATATAGTTAAAACATAAAACTAAAATACAATAATAAATACATATATACATACATAAAGCAAAATATAAAAAAGGTTATGAGAGATTAACAAAAAAAAAAACTACAAGTTAATACTGAGACGACTCTGCCAACTTCTTGTGAATGTGCTCTCGAGCTTTCACTTTAAAAGTAAACCGATTGGTTACCGTCCTGATATTCTGAGGGAGCGCATTCCAAAGAAAGACCGCCTGGACAAAGAAAGATGACTTTATAAAGCCAGAGCGATGAGAAGGACAACGAAGAAGACGATTGGTCTCGGACCGAAGATTCTTGTTGTGTGCAGAGCATAAATATTGACAAAGGGGAGTCAGGTAAGAAGGAGAAGTGGGATTATGAAGAAGAGAAAACAGGGTGGTCAAAGCCCTCAACGCTCTGCGCTGCCGAATAGGTAACCACTTTAAAAGCGAGCGATGTGCAGATACATGATCATACTTACGGAGATTGAAAACGAATCGAATGCAGCTGTTAAGAAGTCGGTCAAGTTTGTTGAGGAGATCTGCATTCAGGTCATAGTAGCACACATCACCATAGTCAATTATGGGGAAGATAAGGGATTGTACAAGCATTGCCTTAATGTGTGATGGGAGAATATTTTTTAACCGATAGAGCGACCGCAACGTTCCAATGACTTTTTTGCTCACAATCGCGACCTGCTTACGCCAGTCAAGGCAAGTGTCAACATGCAAACCCAGATCCTTAACATCAGAGCTAAATGGAATCACAGTGCCATCAAAGGTAACCGGTGGCACCGTTGAACCATTCAGTCTCCTCAGGCTATGGGGGCTCCCTACAATGATAGCCTGACACTTAGTTGGGTTAACCGCCACACCGAAACGATCAGACCAGTTTTTGACTACTCGTAAATCCCGATTTAGCTCTTCGACCGCCCCGGATAAGCTGTCAACACTTGCCTGACAGTAAAGCTGCAAGTCGTCTGCGTAAAGATGATACGCACACTGAAGTTCGGTGGTTATGAGATCTATAAAGATAGAGAACAAAAGTGGAGATAAAATGCCGCCTTGCGGGACGCCAGTTACCAGATCACACCAGCTGGAGTTAGAGTCACCAGCAAGCACTGATTGCTGACGCCCCCGAAGATAGGATGAAAACCATTCCAGAACCTCGGGAGAGACCATAAGATAGGAGAGGATGGATAGAAGGACTTCGTGACTGACGGTATTGAAAGCGTTTGAAAAATCGATCAATACTAAAACCGTAACCTTAGTGTCTTCCATTCCTCGCCTTATATCGTCAGTCACTTTAAGGAGAGCAGAAACGGTACTGTGCCCGGGCCTAAAACCGGATTGATATGGGCTGATGAGGGAGTTTGTGTGAATGAAGTTGGAGAACTGTTTATGTACACAGGCCTCGAGTACTTTGGATAGGAAGGGAAGGATGGAAATTGGGCGGAAGTGACTGAGAAGAGTGGGATTAGGGATTTTAGGAAGTGGTCTAACATGGGCTTTCCGCCAGAGGGAAGGGAAAACACCGGAATAAAGGGAGAAGTTAATTATATGGGAAATTGCAGGAAGGAGCTGATCAACAACTGTCACGATCATGTGTCGACTGATGTTATCACAACCCACGGCTTTGGATTTAATGGAGAGGATAATCTTTTTGATCTCTCCCGGATCAACTGGGGTGAAGGCAAAGGGAGTGATGTTGGGTCGCGTCAGACCAGCAAGGTAGTCAAGGGTTCGACATTTGGTTGGACTATCAAGGGCAGGAACAGTTGAGAAATGACGATTAAGATCGTCCAAGCCAAATGTGTTAGGAAGGTCTGAATGCCGCGATTTGCCGATACCTAGAGTTCCTAGGAATTTCCAAATATCAGCAGGAGAAGCAGAAGTGATGTTATCAAGAATGTGGCGGCGTTTAGCGTTGCGTATCATCTGATTACAACGATTGCGAGCAGTTTTGAAGAGGGTCCAATTATCATCCGACCGATCCTTTTTGAACTTCCGAAACGCGCGGTCCCTTCGTCGCATCGCCATCTTAATTCCCCTGTTCATCCATGGTGCAGGTGGACGCTTTAGCTTGATTCTCCTCATAGGAGCGTGGGTGTCATACAGCTTAACTACAACATTATTAAAATACGTAACTTTATCGTCAACTGCAGTGGCTTCCTCCAGGGGTGTCCAGTCAATATTTGAAGCGTCTTGTGAAAGCTTTTCACTATTCATCCGTGCAAAGGCACGCCTGTACTGGAAGGTAGGTTTAGGTTTAGGAGGTTTAAGGACATAGGACAGGAAAATAAGGTCGTGATGGGAAAAACCAGGAGCGTCAAATTGACCATGTGAGGAAACCAGAGAAGGATTTGAGGTGAAGATCAAGTCGAGCCAAGTATCGTCACCGGAAGTGTTATGATGAGTTGGTTGGAGAGGCAACAGATGCAAATTAGCAGACTCGACCAGATGGAGAAGTTTACGGGAACGATGGGAGTTCTGGGCAAGAAGATTGGTGTTGAAATCCCCCATGACTATGTGGTGTGCATACTCCGAACCTAAAGATTCTAGGACCGATTCGAATTCGATGAAGTAATCAAGTGCGGGGGGACAGTACACAACACCAAGAACGGTTTTAGCTCCTTTGACACAAACCTCTAGAAATAGAAATTCAGCTGAAGTATTACAGGAAGAAGTGGAGAGAACTTTAAAAGGAAGATCAGCACGAAGGTAAATAGCTACACCACCCCCTCTCCTGCCAACTCGGTCATTCCGTAAAAGAACGAATCCAGGGAGAGAGTAAGAGGTGGATAAAAGTTCGGGTTTAAGCCAAGTTTCAGAAATCAGGACGGCATGGACGTTATTATTCAAGAAAGTTTCATACAACTCATTATAGTGGCTCGGAATGCTTTGAGCATTTATATGACACACGTTGAACTGCCGACCAAGATTTTGGCTGAATTCTTTATGTAAAAGCTCACCAAGGGTATCCGTAAGGGAACAAAAGCTATCATCATCAGAAGAGGCAGTAGATTCGTTCGCAGAGAGAAAAGACTCGTTATCAGATGTCGTCATCATGGATATAAATATATATAAATACAATAAAACAGATATAAATACTAAATAAATATGAATCTACGATTATATTAAAAGAGACCTACACGAAATACAGGTAGGACGTTGACATCTCTGCACCACCCGCCAGCTAACATCATCCAAACAAACTAAACAACTAAAATCAAGAAATGTTACAACCATACAAAAAGTGAAAAGTAGTAGTATCTAGAAAAAAAAAAAAAAAAAAACTATCGCTAGTATTAATTATTCCGAACGCACCATTCAAGCATTCAAGACATTGCATTAATCGTGAACGTATCCAAACTTACGAAACGTCACTTATGGTGACGTTTACATTGATTGATTGACTGACAATGACAGTTGACATTAAACATGCAAACTCGCAAAGCAGAATTAATGATAACAAAAGTAAAAATATAAGTCCCGTTGAGGGTAAAAAACTAAAGTAAGTACGTGCATTATTGGAAACTCAGAGACTAGCGATGAGAAGGAGAACAGAAACAAATATTCTACTACTATGCAAAATACCAGACAAAAGTAAACAAACAAACAATGGAAAATAGCAAACTTTAAGGTAAAAAAAAAAAATATGAGTAATACGTGAATACTATTACTGTATAATAATTGAGGATTGATAACATTACTAACGCGTCATGTGTTTCAGGCTATCTCCCAGACGTTTGAACCCGGGGATACTTCACCAGCAGCGGACTCAGCTCTTCAAATGATGTCACCTTATGTTTGCTTCCATCGGGGGCTTTAATAACGATGACACCGTCCTGAGTCCAACACGACCGCATACTGAAGTGAAGCCGCGCCTTCCCAAAGATGGTAGAAGGTATGAAGGTATGGTGTAGAACAAAAAAAATATCGCAATGATGGGGAGAACAAGTGCCTTTCGGCTTCGTGAAGAGGTGTTTTACACCCTTTATAGGGGACTGGTGAAAGATATACGAAACTTAATCAAAATCAACTTTTACTATGGGACCAAACCTGAAATCGCGAAAATAAAAATCTGTTCAGTAGATTTATGTTCGCCTAATGGACTGAACAGCTAATATTTTTCAGTCACCCTATATTTTACCTATACTTACTAATAAAGTTCATAAAGTTTTAAGATGTTCATAAGTTTACGAACTCAATTCTTCCACACCCTAGGAATCACTGACAGTCCCCTGTGCAGAGCGTGCATGGAGGCGGAGGAGACGGTGGCGCATGTGCTCCTTGAGTGCACAGGCGTTACCAAGATTCGCGAGGAGATCCTGGGAACGCCAAGATCACTTGCGGATGTCCTGAGGAGACCGGGAAGTTTGATCTGCTGCTGGAGGGAGGTAGGCTGGTTGGAGTAACTGGCCATCATGGCTCACGCACAATGGTCCACTTTAAGGACTACGTGAGGAAACCTAAACCCCATGATAGATAGATAGAAGTTTAAGAACTTATGAACATCTTAAAACTTTCCACAATCTTTCGAGAATGGTCAAGGTTGAATGTCTCGAAAGAAATTGAACGCCAAAACCGAAGGTGACCGAAGCCGAACCTGAAACTTCGGTCGTCTAATAAAAGCCATTTGAAAAAAACAAAAAAAAAAAGGTAGATTATTAAATCACAATAAATTAACTACTTGAATAATGAATTACTTCATTTCCGAAAGAACTTCATAATACATGGCACCATTTAGTCGACAGCTAACACACGCAATGAATGTTGTTGAACTGTCAAAATAATAAATAGCATTAGGAATTCGAGTGTGTTACACAATTATCGAATCAATTCATTGCGGTTAGTAACAAAAGCGTAAAAATAGTATCAACACTACTCGATATCATCCAAAACACTCATTTATATGCCAATGCCAATCTTACTTTCCTACGTCAAAATTACCGCTGTATATTACATCACTATCTATCGACTGTCGATGTCGATGAAAGTTTTATTATAGTGCAGCGAATCTCCAATGTACCGATATTTTGCGTGACGACGCCCGTTTGTAACACGCTCGTGTGTTCAGGAGTGAGACGATTAGAGCTTTTTTGGATGCGGTATTTTTGAAGTATTAAAGTAGAAGTTTGATTGTATTGGAATTAGCTACCGTCTTGGTCTTGTCGCCATACCGACCGTTAAGATAAATTTATTTCGTAACGGCTACCAAACACGTCATCATTTTACCAATTTTCGGTTTGAGTGTATTGAAATAATTAAAGTTTAAAGATATGTATTCTCAAAAAGACACAAAATCACTCAGGACAATGCTTAAAATAAAATAATTAAAGTGCGTCACAAACGGGTATTTATCGCGAACTATACCTTTAATTTAAGCCCGGCGTTTCGACTGGATTGCGTGTTCTGATCATGAAAGTTTAAAAAAGACAATCATCATCATCAGCGTAGTCTTTTCCCAACTATGTTGGGGTCGGCTTCCAGTCTAACCAGAAGCAGCTGAATACCAGTATTTTACATGAAGTGACTGCCTGTCTGGCCTCAACAACCCAGTTAATACTGGGTAATACGATACGATACCACTTAGTAAAACTGATTGTCATACTTTTTGGGCTACTGACTACCTGTAACGACTGCCAAAGATAGACAAACGACAGCCAGAACCTACAGATCAACGTGCTTTCCGAGGCACGGAGGAAACTCGGTATGTCACCCATCCACAGGCCAACCTAGGCAAGCACGGCTTAACCTAAAGATCGGCCCGAGCGGCTGTTCTTATTTAGCCACGAGACGTCCTCTGATGTCACGGTAGCAATAATGATAAATTAGATTTAAGATAAGCCGATCCAGTGCATTCAAATTTAAGGAAGGGTGTTATTTTTGTGATCAAAATCTATTCAGCTAATAGAGTTCTTAAAGCGTTGAATGAGTATACTTTTATAATACATGTGTTTATTTGGTTGAACAATTTGTGCTTCTTCAAATGTAACCACATTTTGCCAAGCTTAGTTCTCTTCGTTGGCAAGATCAGAAAACTAGCTTGGCGAGTGCTACGTTCGGTTACTTGTATCACTTTAGTAAACGATTAAAGATTCGATTCGATTCGATTAAAGTATCGAATAGACTGTTATTATTACACCATGCGACCTCCTAAAAATCCTCTCGCAACAATTCGCCGCTACACATATTAAGCCGCATCCACCTGCGCGTTATGCATTGGTACATCTCATTCGATATGAATGGAGTATGAGAAATAACGTTGTAATTTTCCTCACAAATGTTATGGCTCCATTCAATATTAAATGTCATTCGCCCTTCAGTTTCATTCAC
Organism: Xestia ashworthii; assembly: GCA_950022955.1. Lineage (NCBI taxonomy): Eukaryota > Metazoa > Arthropoda > Insecta > Lepidoptera > Noctuidae > Xestia > Xestia ashworthii. The sequence goes on along the minus strand of OX465570.1, from coordinate 8,774,890 downwards.
TCTCTTTTTTTTTCTTTGTTATTGTGAGATGGTTCATATGAACCATGAACCATGAACGACCTTTATAATAAGTATATACTTATTATAAAGGTCGTTAAACTGTAGGACTTTTTGATCATGATTCTTTTTGCTAGTTTGATTGAGAAAACAGCGAATTATCTTAAAGTAGAGTAGCTAGATTCTTAGAAGATAAGTGAATACTATTAAATCTTGCTATCAACTTCCTTCTTTGTCCCATTTGAGACGTGCACAACCCGTTTTCATTCTTGTATTCTCTCCGATAACGCTACCATTGACTCTATTGTTTCTATATACTGTTCTTATTTCTTGAGTATGTTTAGACACATTGGTTGGCACATTTGTTAGCGAATAATATACAAAGTTTAACCTGGAAATTAAATCAAAGGCCTACTGCAGTCATTAGCGCATGCGACCATTTTGTTAAAGATATTAACACTGAGTTTTTAGACTGACATGGTCACTAACACAAACATTAGAATTTAGTTTCTAATGTTTGTTATATTAACACTGAGTTGTAAAATAAACTACCTAAACTTGGATGTACTCTTAAGAATCCATTGAATAGCCTATACAAACTGACACACTGAACTTGAACCGCGTGATGCAACTAGAATACTAACACCAGCTCAGATCTTTATTCAATAATCATTATCTTACTTGCTAATCCTGACGCCGGCGGCAGTCTGTATAGTTTCCTGTACAGCAAACGCGCCTTTTTCTGTTGTCGATGTAGTCAAATTCTTCATCATCATCATCATCATCTGCTTCGCCTTTTCCTAAACTACGTTGCAGTCAGCTTCTAGTCTCATTGGATACAGCTGAACCTCAGTATTTCTGCTATGACTGCATCTATTATATCTTCATCACTTATATTTCTTATTATATCATAGTTCATTACTTATCTTATTCTTGCTCAAACTATAAATACCTAACAAGGCCAATGAACTGTCTCTACTCGTACCGTAATATAAAATATAGCGCTATAAAAACCACTTTTACTTTTTAGTTTTTGCTTTAAAATTTGCACAACTAGTTTATAATGCACATAACATAAGAAAGTTAAATAATTCCATGATAAGTTAAAGTTGTGTAAAAAGATATATTCTAGTTTTACGTAAAATTAAACATTTTTGAAATTTGTTTTCACTTTTGAGTTAATTTTTTGACAGAAGCTGACCTTGAGGAACTTGATTTAGTTTTTAATTCTATGAGAAACAGTTATTTTTTGAATATTTTATTAAAATGTTTTAGAGGTGAAAAGCAAAATTTAGACCGACGTTCACATCGTATTATTTATATTAATCGGGTACAAACAGCTGTTTGGTCAACCTCAAAATAATGTTAGATGTTTGGAAGAATATACAAAATAAAGATCTTAAGGATGCGGCTTCCGTCACCAAGGCCAAGGTTGGGCCTACGGTCATAGTAGTACCATACATTTGGTCAAAATCTAACTTCATCGGCCATCTCCGTGGCTACCCAGACGAGAACATCTAGGGCCATTTAGCCTATCTCCGCTTTAGGCGTATCGCTCTGTCCCCGATGTCGAAAAATTTCTGGTGTTACGCATTAGCTCTAGTAGGGTTATGGACACTCACATTACATATTAGAAACTTTTCGTAATGTTTCCCTAGCAACATTCGTGGGATATTTTTTATCGCCCCATTCATCTATTATTTTTCTACACTAATTAAATATTTAATACACACATTGTATCCACTCCGAAAGAGAAGACAAAAGTTTTTGTTTAAATACGTCATTCTATTGTAGTGAACGAATGAATGAATGAAAAACGTAGCGAAGTTTGTTTGGCAATTATATCGCACGCGCTAACAGTAAGAGTAAATTGAAGCAAAAACTCTTGCTAATGTGTACAAAACTGTGGTTAATGACATTGACATGAACGTGCAAGATGTTTGTTTGTTTTGTTTTTTTTTGTGTGGAAATCATGATTGTATTCCCTGGTTTGGAAAAGTGGGACCTCCCGGTACAATCTTAGTTTTATCTTACCCGAAACCTCTTATGAGCCTCTCATAAAAGGTGGTTCTTGTCATTATTGTTCTCATAATTGTGAACATCTTTTACTCCGAGAGTAATCCTGAAATTGGGCCATAGCCTGCATCATCCCACTGCTGGGCACAAAGGCCTGTTCCCATAACTTGCAGTTGCTTCGATCCAAGTCTTATGTGGACCACTGGTCGTTGGTTTTGTCCAACTCACCCCGTCATCTTCTACGATGCCGGCTATGACGCCTTCAAGCTGTGTCAGGACTCCAGAAACTGGCAAATGTAGGAAACACAGCTTTATTTTCTTGACAGGATGGTTCTCTAAGGCGTTGAAATTTAAAGTTTCTGAGCTGCTGATGACTGCTGCCCTGGCGTGTCGAAAGCAATTAAGGACGAATTTAACAAAGGAATCTGATCACAATCATCATCGGTCTCGGTCGGAAACGACTAGTCGTTTCCCAACTATGTTGGGCTCGGCTTTCAGTCTCACCAGTTGGAGCTGAATACCAGTTTTTTATATAGAGTGGCTGCCTATCTGACCTCCACAACCCTGGTAGTACACAGAAAGCACCAGTGCTTACGCTGTAACAACTGTCAAATATCTATTCACAATCATTACACGTAAATTGCATGCAAGCCCATTTATAGGGCCAATTTTTTATAACATTAATGCACTAACAGAAATAAAATGCAGTTTAAATAAGCTATACGCGTTTAGATTCGTTGGTGAAATTCGTCGTCCGTCGGATTTTGTCTTTGATTTATAATACAGACTTGTAAGACCAAACTGCAATATAATGATAAATATTCCCAGGTCATTGGTTAGATCATTAGCAGTCGTTCAACATTAGAAAAATAACAACATTATATAACATAACAAACTGCTATAAGTATTTGGTTCTCCAAGCAAAGTGTTCTTGAAAGCTGTTTCATGAACCGGTTTTAAAGATCTGACGAAATGAAAATACTTGATTCAATCATTATCTTTCACTACTCGTAAAATAAATACAAACAAACAAACTGTAATTGCCTATATCATGTTTTTTTGTTGTTTATGTTTTGCCCTAGATCTTTGACAGCTGAGATGGACTGGACTGACTTCGGATGTGGAGTTGTGGGCTTCACCCCGTTATAAAATACAATTCACCCAATGCTGTAGGCAGGTCTCCTCCAATGCGTTATACTTTTCCCAGACCTGGGCCGCAATCATCGAACTCTTAACAACTACTTCTTATCTAATCAAATCTTGAAGAACTCGTAATGAGAGAGTCGTGGTCGTCACGTACGTATTTATGAAGGGGCAAATATGATTCGCTTCACAATCGTTTATCACTTTTGCATCTTCTGCTGTTATCCACAGGAGACTTTGTATGGTCAGTTCATCGGCATGGGTTATCTTCGTCACTCTCTGGTACACTACAAGGTACTATCATACCAAAAATCTGATTAATCCCTATAAAACAATGTTACAAGCTAGCAAGTCACCCAACAACACAACAGCAACAGCAGTTCTTTCTTTGGTGTTGTTCGTCATGTCGTTGAGCTCCTTGAGTTGGTAGTCGCTTGCACTGACTGGACAGGTCTTGCCAAATCTGTGTGGTTTTTTCTTCAAAAGACCATCTCAGACACTAATCTGCATAGTTCTCATATGAGTTGAGCAAGATTGTCTGTGCTTCAAAAGAGAATTGAATTTGTTTCGGCTGTTTTTTCTCAGAGTAGTCAGGTGCGAAACACCGGCCCCATCTATTTTAAAAATAATAACGTATTTGTAAAAACCTATTTGCAAAATAAACATCATATTATCATTTATAACACCCAGCTCTAAAATAAAAAACAACCAACAAAATATTATGAAACAACTGACCTACATTTTTCTTTCCTCTTCACTTACCTCTGAAATATTCACAACCAACAACACGGCTACATAGCGATCTTTAATTTAAAATCGGCACGTAATTGCTATGTGTGCGGTTGTAATACCTACCTTTTTATTATCAATGGAGCTCGCGTTTCGGTTCGGAATTTTATTCGCCTACTTATTGGTAATGGGCTCCGGATGTTTATAGTCCGTTTCTTCCCGTTTAGTTGCTTTTTTAAATTAAAATCAATAATATGGGAAGAAGGAAGGCATCAGTGTCTTCCAGTATGTTTTCATTGTTCCCTGCCCTTTTGCCATTTAATTTGGGTCAGCATGTCTTGACTACCTGTAACCACTGTCAGAGATCTTCAAATGACAGCCGGAATCAACGGACACAACGGACTTAATGAGCTTTCTGAAGCACGGAGGCAACTCGGTATGTAATGGGTGGTCATCACCCATCCACAGAACAGCCTAGGCAAGCACTGCTTAACCTAAAGATCGAGCCGAGTGGCTGTTGTTATTTAGCCATGAGCTCCACCTGCTTAAACGCAATGAAATAAACGGTCAAAAAATACACGAAAACAAAAGTAGCCCACAAGCAAATGTCACACCAAAAAAACTAAAGATAGGAAATCATACTTGTAGCTGTAGTAGCGCACCGGACATTACATAAAATAATGTTCACGTGCGAACATTGTACGAATTAAAATATACGCTCGAAACACCTGCATGATTATGCAATTTTAGAAATCATAAAAAGTACGTATTTCTATAACTTCACGGCTGTATAGCCTAAGGGGGTAATCAGAGTAATTTGAGTATTAAGTAGGCATCCGCTTTCGGCGCTTAGGGTCGCTTTTTTCGTGTCTGATAGGCTTTCTTTTGACTCAGAGGAAGGAAGAAAGAAAGTTAATAGGCTTGTTTCTTGACCAGACATAATACTTCAAAGTATGTAGTTACATTAAAAGAAACTTCATCAGGAAATTCTTTAGCAACGGGCAACAAAGTTGCAAGTCCAAAGTCTTTTAATATGCCGGTAGTAATCACTAGCTTGTGAATCATCTCATCGTAAATTACTACAAACATTAATGAATCTAGTAAAGTGCTCATTGAAACAGAACGCATTGAATTGAACCAATCAAGGTTACATTAAAAGGCTGCAATTTATTTTTCTTTTTAATTAATACGTCTACTCGTATCAATTTATGTTTCCCTTGGTTAGTGGCACGGAAAGAAATTTGATGAAAACACACTAAAGGAATGGTACAGTTGCTGGAAGATAGGATAAAAATCTCAATCGCCTACAATCGCAATACATCGCAAAAGGCATCGTTGGAAGGAGGGAAGGGAGGCCTTCACCCTGCAGTGAAACAATATAGGCACATAATAAAAGAAATGAAATAGAACGATAAAGACCAAGAAAACGATAGATGGATTGTGTGTGGAATGATATGAAAGAAAAAGGAGTACGTGATAATGCGACGGTTGACAGAAAAGAATGAAAGAAAAAAACGAGTTGCTGCGACCCCAAGTAACATGGGACAAGAGCAGAAGGGAAGGTAACGATGAAGTAGAACGAAGAATGCAAAGCAAAGAAGAGATGAGAGATATTATATTATGATATTATATGATAACATAGATAGCAATGTAACTGTAAAAGCATAGCACGGTTAACAATATTGGAATCAAGCAAGTCTAAATAGACGGACATTACGTGTAGCCATTAGCCCGAGGGTTTGGCAACCAGTCTTACCGGGTATCGTGATACCCAGCAACTGTGTTGCGGAGGTAAGATAACTACCCATCTAGAGCCATCTAAAAGAATGAAATTCCATCGCATCCAGTTACGCTGGAATTCTTGCCCAACAATTAAGGTGGGGAAAAGGCTAGACGAGGACAATAAAAGTGTGAATTTTATTTACTAGAAAACATTATTATTCACAGTATTTACAAACTACAACTCTATAATATTTAAATACAATATGTACACATATCAAATGGGTTACATATCGTCAAACAATTCGTTAATATCGCTGTCAACAGGAAAAGTGCCCATGAGACGGGCAGCATTGCCACGTTAGATAGCAATCTACACTAATATTATAAAGAGGAAAACTTTGTTTGTTTGTTTGTTTGGTTGTAATGAATAGGCTTAAAAACTACTGGACCGTTTTTAAAAATTCTTTCACCATTCGAAAGCTACATTATCCACGAGTAACATAGGATATATTTTATCCCCGTACTCCCACGGGAACGGGAACTATGCGGGTGAAACCGCGGGACGTCCGCTAGTGCATAATAAATTTAAAAAAATATCAAACCGTCCAGAGTTCTTTGCACTAGGAAAGCACAACATCTGTCATTCAAGAAGTAATTCATAATAACCAAACTGTATTGCATGACGCAACACATCAGTAACTCCAATCATCATTTGCACTGTAATATCCAAATCGACTATTACCAAAAACCACACATGTAATTTGACCAGAAACGCACACGCATCACTATCACTTTTGTTTTAGAAAATTTCTACACAAACATGAATTTGGTGAAAATTTCATTCATAAAAATAGACCAATTAATTTTGACAGACGGGCAAAAAAGGAATTAAACTTAAATTAGTTTGGAATCTGACAGTTATATGACAGATGGGTGAAGATAGTGGCGCCCTCATGAAATAACAAGATACAGTGGTCAGTAGTAAGTATCAATGAGTAGAAATGACGAATCAAGTACCACCTAGAGCCCTGGATGCAAAGTGTACACATTACAAACGTTTAGACTCGACGCCCTACATAAAAAAAACGGAAGTTTCTAACTAGACAATATTACTTTAAACATGATAATTATCAGCGATTTTGATCATATGAGAACGATGTGAGATTATTATGTTGATGATTATTTGGTAACTTGAGATGCTGCGATTTGAATTTGAATTAAATATCTTCTACATTTTTTTTACTTAATGCCATCTTCTACATTATTTAATCAGTTATCTCATATTTTATGTAAAGGTAAGTAGCTTGAATCGATGTTGTAATTCAAAATCACAAAAATATGTCTGAGTAGCAACAAAATGTTCATTTTTATATTTTTACAACGATACATCACTTGATGACAATAGACGCCATTTTTTATGTACTTACGTCATAAAAAAATGGCGCGTTATTCCAATATTTCATCGTTTGAGGTACAATAGTAAATCTCTGCTTGACCCTTCAAAATTACCGGCGTGACGGCTCAGTATGATAGCACACATACTCAAGACGAAAAGAGTTTTAATAATATTAAATTATACATATTTTAGTTTCGCATTCGAGCCAAAAGAAAGTATATTATAAATAATTATGCGTGTGTGTTAAATTCACGCCTTTATTATTTTAAGATATGGGCAGAATTTGTAGTAGAAACTATTTAGACTTTTTGATTTCTCTGCCTAGCACCATCCTAGAAGTTTCCTGACCTAGTGTGAGCCCGCTTTGCTTAAAGGAACTGGCTGTGCCCTCGTTACGATGCATAAGTACTTGTGGCTTCATTGATGAAGCTAAAGAATCAATCGATACTTCTAAAACGATCGTAATAAATGAGTCCTACACTTTATTTTATTATGAGAGATAAACATCATTTGCAAATTCCAAACATAGTTAAATTACTAGTGAAAATATGTAGCTAAATGTATCGTAAGATTAAAAATCTGAGAAAATAATGATATTTAAGAAGAATGATAAAATTAGCGTGGAGTCTAATTTGAATGTTTATTTCAAATTGACGTATGTAATTAAAGCGGCCCTTTTTAAAAACGATGATATAATCGAGATATAACAGAAATTACAAGACACCAATCAATTATAATAAATCCAAATAAGAATTTTATATTCATTTAAAATTCTAATCAGTCCTTATAACAATCTGAATTATTTAACCGTCGACTTATGCATGATATTACATCACAGTATACAAATATCATATTTTCTGTAGTATAGCCAAATACTAAAATTTATGTTTTCTACATTACACTTTGTAACTGTCGCATTTACCGTCACGAAAATTTCACTTAAAATTGTTATCAATTTTGTAACAATTCTTGTTACATTTGAAGTTCCCAAATTCTTCCGAAGTCCTTTGCTTGGTTCTGAACTCCCCAAAATTGGAAGGTAATTTTGATTTCACCACCCACTTCATATAACAGGACAAAATTTAATCTACCCTGCAGCAAAATCATCACCATCATAAAAAAGTATTCCACCTGTAGTCGCTTCTATTTCATTCGTAACACGCACCGAGCCGCGCATTTCGGCTTAAACCCCGCAGTGGGGGGACGGAGAATAAAACCGCTTTCTGACAGTCCCCTCACCACATTTCACTAACCACCGTGAAGGAGTGTAGGAGCAAAAAAAATGAAGATCTTCCTTGTATTCTTAGTGTGTGTGGCAGCAGTCAGCTGCAAGCCAGCCAGTTCCGATGATGACGTCATCGGTTCCGTCGTTGGGGTGGTCAAGAGTTGTGCCGAGGAGGATACCTGGATGTGCCTTAAGGTGTGTTGTGATCGTGTTTAAGTGGTGTCCCTTGGACTTGAGCTTTTTCGTCTTCAACTTCCTCAAATCCTCAGAAATTTTCTGCAACCTCTTTGGTTCTTCATTCTTTTCAATGTTGACTTTTTTAACAAGTCTTCTTACTCAAGAAATATTAATCACCCTTTTGGGGTCAAATATCAAAATGAAATATTGGTACATCCTTCCGTTTTAATTGTGCTACTTCCAAATCACTAACTACATAAATCATCTATTTCATTAACAGCCACTTTGCCTTAATTTTTCCAATCAATAAAACTTTTTATAAGTCCCTAATTGCAAATAAACTAACAAGGTTTTTGGTATTCATTATAAGTCCAAAGCAAATTAATTTTACCATTTTCAATACATTTAACACTTCTTCAAACAATATACGACAACTGACAACGCAATTTTGTAACCAATTATATTCATCTTATTCAATTTCATCAAACTTATCTTCATCTCAATGCAAACGTGCAGTTAACATTAACGTGCAAATCATCTCACATTATGCTCTAACTGCATAACAAGTTCATGATTTGGCAGTTTATGTTGACTAGACTAAACGGCAAATGTTTGTACAGCTATTTGCCGCCAACTCACTGCTTGAGTCAGCACAAATACTTGCTTTCTTGTCTAACCAGCTTTCAAGTTCATTGCGATTAAAATATTTGCTATGGAAACTTGAACCATGAAGAATGAAGTTGTATATGTTTTAATTCAAGACTTTTACTATACGAGTACAACTCTTTTATAACCGGCTGTTTTTGGCACAAACTTCATTTTTTTTAAAAACAGCTTGATAATTTTAAATTAGGAACAAAATTTTAACCCGACAGTTTCTTTGTCCACAGGAAAAATCAATGAGATTCCTAGAGAACGCGGCGTCAGCTCGGGAATTGAAACTTGCTGATGGCCTCGCGATCTACAACCTCGGCAGTACTCGTTCCGCCAGGTCCTACGAAGCCCTTCCTGAAGAACCTCAAGCTAGGGAGAACCAGGTGGAGGCCAGGCTAGTCGATGCTGCTGCTGACTTCATGGAGAACCATGTCATCCAGCTGCGCATGCCTAAGAGCACTGTTGAAGATATGAAGAGGTCGCTTGAGGAAGGTCAGTATTTTTTAATTGCTCCACCTTATGAGTCTGCATAATTTTCTCTATTTCAAACAGTAAATACGATTGCACGTTGATGAATTTAATTGTTAAGACCGGTAAAAGCTTTGAAAACAGAAATAGAAAAAATTAAATGCACTCGCTCATTTCATGACAGCTTAGTTAATAACTTAGAAAGATCAATCAATTTTACGCACAAAATTCTACATAAAATAAAAGATGGCTGATCAAAGCCTACAGAAAAGTATTCTAAGCTTCTTAACACACTTCTCATAAAAATAACTCATGCATAATTTTTTCCCACATAACAAAAATAATTACAAGTGTCACGTCCAATAACGATGCTCGCACAAAAAAAGCAGAGATTTATCACCACAGAACCTGTATTTAACATCTACCATATCATTAAGGCGCAATTCTCGTAAGTGGTCAAATTATTTCAACGAAACAAGTGAAAGTATTGTGAGAAACATAATCATGAACACTAAAAAAAGATGGACAATGCCACCTTGTTAAAAGGGCAAGGCATTTTCTCAAAGGGTCAATCATAATCTCATCAGCATCATAAAACAAATGTTCCCTCATTAGCTTATTAACAAAAGCATGACCAAACAATTTTATGCGTCATCGTCGTATGTTTAAAACAGTTTGTTCTGCCAATTCGTAACAGACCATTATGAAACTGAATATTATGTAAGGCTCATTCTCGCATTCGTAAAACTGGTTTTCCGTAAATTTTGATGATATCGATGAAAATAAGTGATGGACTCTCCAATCGCAAGTCATTGTCGTAGAGAAAACCACCTACAAAGCTCTCAATTATATTTCCTATACAAGTCACGACATAGACTTGCATGGTAACATCATAAAAGTAAAAAGTAGTTATATAAAACCTTGCAGTCATGTTCATATATAATTCCCTGCATAAGTCTCGCCAAATAAATTAAAACATGCTAAAACCTGTTCCAAGTGCTTGAGAATTTTAAAATAGAAAGTACGATCAAAAAATTAATCTGCTGTTACACATGACTAGACGATTAATACCGAAACTAAAACAGGTACATTACGAAATATAGAAAATTTGAAACGGACATCCGTAAAGCTTTAGAAGCTAGAAAACGTCCAAACAAGTCTCTAGAGGGTTTCTCTAACCTATTAACAAGGCTGATTATCGTGGAAAGCGGACGAACTGATTCTGGTTTTTGCTAGATGTCCATACTACACGTTTACTAGGCTCGGCTTGTTCTGAAGTTCCGCTAAGACGGTTCGCGATCGAAATCTCTATCAAGAAACGAGTAAAAGTAACGCTCCAGGCATAATCTTGCTAACGAAATATGGATGTAGGCTTAAAGCTTTCGAATTGGTACCAACAGAACACTTTCTATGTGAATGGGGTTATGCAAACTCGATGTTACATGGTGAATTTCAATTTCAGTTGGTAAGGACATTGAATCGCAATGAAGTTTCTATAGCCGATTAACATTTGAACCTAAATAGTAAATTATCTAAACTGAGCACGGGGTTATTTTAAATTCACATAACAACGTTTGCCTACAAACACCTTTTCTTATTCGACCGAATCCAAGTACATGTAAACGGTCACTATAGCTAGAAAGTGTATTAAGTTAATTGAAATTTATAAGATTCTGCCAGCGATGTTTGCTATTGCCGTTAAATGATTATCTGATCTTACTAACCATCGAGTATAAGTTGAGCTTATTAATTTAATATTTATCTACAGTCTACCTCTTTGCCTGTAAACGTTTCTAAACAGCGGTTAGTTTTGCATAAGGAGTTCATTTAGTTGCTTATTTCAACACAATTGAACACTACCAAACATTTCTAGTGAGTATCTGTATCGTCTCTGACCTTTTGGGACTCGTTACAAATATTTTTCACGAACGCTTTATTATCAACAATGTTCTATAAATCATCTTCATCCTTACAGGCCGTGGCAAGAAGAAGAAGTTGAAGCAGCTCCTCCCCATCCTCGCTCTCGTCCAGCTGAAGATCCAGTCCCTCATCCCTCTGTTCCTCGGTATCATCGCCTTCGCTGCTGTCAAGGGTCTGATGCTCGCCAAGGCTGCCCTCCTCGCCTCTGCTCTGGTCCTTCTCAAGAAACTCCTCTCCAAGGGTGAACATCATGAAAGCTACGAGGTTGTAGCTCACCCACACCATGAAGAACACTTCAGCCACGGCGGTGGTGGTGGTGGTCACGGCGGCTGGGGCAGATCCGCTGATGCCCAAAACCTGGCCTACAGTGCATACTCCAACTAATACCTAAGATTCTAAGTCCCCTAGGGCCATGTTAATCTTCATGTAACTTAGTTTGGACCTCAAAGTAACGATTTTAATTTATTATTTAATAATTTATTTAAATTATTTTATTGTTAATTGTTGAACGAGTGAATCTTGTCTCGAATTGTTTATTAGCATCGCCGATTTCTTTTTAAATCTTCTCGACGTCTTTCTTTACTTTATTATTACTACATTGTACCTGTTTTTTATTAGTATAATGTTCTTAAAGTACAAATGTATTTACGATATCAATAGCTTTAATTATTATTTTTTGTTCACCTCTAACTGACTGGCGAAGCCAAGGAGGCTAATATTTTTATTTAAGTATAAATTTTTATGTGTTCATTTCTTACTAGTCGATCTTTTTTCCCTTTTTCCTTATATTATTTTATATAGCTTTTGTAAATATTTTTCGTATCGAAGTATATAAGTAAAAATATTATTGTTTGCATCTTCGTCTGTGGTTATATCTATCATATTTATGTTATTGTAGAGTATTTATTTCTAAGGTGATGTCTTCGCGTGTACAAATCTTTACTCTTTCTATTAGCTGTTATCATATTTTATTATGAACCACCCAAATAAACTAAATATAACAGTTGTTTTAAAATTCTTTTGTGTTATTTGTTCTGCAATTTCATCATCATCATTTTTAGAAGATTTTTTTTTTAAGTTTGATCTAATTCTATTTGTCTCAATCAAACATTCAGTACCTTCTGATAGTTCAATAATTAAAAAAATAAATTATTCAAACTACTTCAAAAATCTAACAAAATCGATATACCTACATCTTAAAAAAGTATCTAGTTCACTTACATTGGATCTTTATACGATAGTCAAAGCTATTTCAATGAGTTTTCTAATATCTACAATTAGGTTTTCATCCAGTTTATAACGTTAACCATTAAGTAAATTAATTCTACTTAGCTTAATTTAATATTTTCTATTGTTTTCATTACCATCCATCTGTTTTACTGCAAGACCAAAGTCATCTTGTGTAAGAGAATCATCATTTTCACGCCCTAGTTTCCTTGCTACACATTTATCATCAACTTTTTCAACTACTTGCAATTTCAATCAGACCCAAAAGTATGCCTACACAATATGCTTATCAAGCCTGCTTTTCAATGGGTCACAGACATTCTTTAGCAATGACCTAGCAGGCTTGCGACCAGTCGCTACTACTATACTGTCTAGAGACTTTGATACCACTATACGTAGTACTATTCTTGATGACCTAAATGGTGGGTAAACGTCCGTGTGAGAGAATCGTGAGTTTGATTTCGAAAAGATAGTGAGTTTACCAGTTATTGTTTTAGATTTGATCTTGATAAGATGGTTACGTTTGTTTTAGTGGGAAGATCTTGAGAATTGAAGGGCAAGATTATTTTGGAGCATAATTTAGAGATACGAACGGAATTAATTGATACAAGGGCATCTTATTTTAGTTAGTAAAATTTATATGTAGTTCTAATGAACTATAAGTAGTTGCTGGTATTGCAATAGGTGATGCGGCAACCAATTTAATATCTCATCAATCTCTCTCTCTACCTTAACACTAGGGTAAACTGGTCATAATTAACCTACCTTATTTCATGTTTTTAGTATCGCATAAAACATATTTTTGCCTAACCATGTAATATTGTGTGTATTTGTTTATTTTTAATTTATGAGGGTAAGCCTCATTATATGACTTAATTAATTAGGAGAAAAGAGTTTACAATCCAATTTGGAGTTCAACTGAACTTGCAATTTAAAGAGCGTAACGTTGTGTGTTATTTTGATACAAACACAGATGCTGAGCTATTATAATTTATAATGTCAGCAAGAATTGGATAGCATACAAATTTTTCTTGAAGCTTAAAATTTAGTTGTGATTTTAGGTGTAAAAATTGTAATATAAAAAAACCCGAATGCTTAAATAATTAGACAATCTATCACAGATAACGACGATGAAAAGGTTATAAGATTATAGGATTGAGATTATTTGACATAAATTAACAAAAAGCTTCATTTCATTTCTGTTGTTTCTAATAGAAATGTAAAATACTCTCTGGGTTCTGAAATATTTTAAACACAAAGTATTCTTTCTTGTAGCCATAACATGAAACAGTATGACTATTATATATCATTAATATTTACTGTTAACATATAAAGTCCATCTCTTGTCTGTTTGACCAGCTCTTTGACTTAAAAGCGGTTGTCTAACTAACACGTTAGCGGTATCTGCATGCCTGTAATACTGTTTGGATAGTACAAGTAACACTATTGCCATTAGAACTTTGCCAAACTGTAAAACTTACGGTTCTAGTACTTTTCATGAAAATGACTAAGGGTTACAATTAAAAAAATCGACAAATTTGCAATCGCCTGCGACTTCGTCGGTCGAATCCAAGGTGAAAACTAGCGTAGAGCAGGTGGCAAGCAGGAATACCTAAGGCTACGTATATGTTTAAATTCATAACTTTCCCTCAACTCCTTGAGGACTGAAAAGTTAACTGACGGACTGAAGCAGATACTAACGCATTTTCAATTTAATAGTATAGATAGATCAACGCGACCTATCCCAACCAATCATCTATTGTGTCTAAAACCAATACACTCGAAGCCACACACCGCATATCAGTTCACGCCACATCAACAATTACCTATAAAATTCCCACACCATACACCATAGCATCCACATAATTTAATAGCATTAAACTACAGAAGCTAAACAGAAAGTGCACAAGCCAAACAATGGTTCGTAAAACAATAGCTTTCAATTTCTAAAAGCGTGCGCTCTTTGACAAGACAAGACACAAATACTTAATGTTGTCACGCCTTCGATACTACACAGGTATTCCAATTTACACATTCCGTAACATGGTGGTCTAGATTTTGAAGTTGTTGAGGAAGTAATGTCTCTTTTAGAGACAACTTTTACCCTTTTTACCTGACTACGGTGAATCCAAAAGGAAAGGTCATGATTTTAGCAGTCTACGTATGTATGTTTGTTCTTTCGTAGCAACTAAACTTTTCATCCGATTTGAATGAATAAGGTGTCAATCAATTCGTTATTATGGCCCTATTAAAATAGGCTACATTTTGACTTACTTCAACCATAGGAATCGATTTAACATTGTAAACCCCGAATTTAATTAGAGCGTGATTTTTCAGCTGTCGGGTTATTTAGTTGTGTTAAAAAATATTTTTGGCTAAAACAATAACTATTATGCTGGTCAAAGATGTGATTGATCAATTAAATCCTGAAAGTGATAAGACACTAGATTTGGAAGATTTAGACGGATGTTGTTAATGAAGAATAGAAGATATAGGTCGTATTCAACAAGATAATACAAATGCGTAATGTAATGACAAAGATATTCTTATTAATACAGTCCGTATCACGGTGGTCTAGTTTCGGAGTTGCAAAGGAAGGAAAAGAAAAAAAGAGAAATTACTTATCTCTTTCCGGAGATTTTTATGAAGATATTTTGGCAAGAAACCCATACTTCATTGGTCTAGGATGTGGTCTATTATGTAGATCTTAGAGATAATCTTATTTTGATGTGTACGCTTTCAAAGGAAATATAAGCTCATTTGAAATACTGTCACGTCTGTGGTACTACACGAATTCCAATTTACACGGAAGATAATGTTTCTTTTAAAGTTGACTGTAACTTTGATTCCGGAAATTATGGTAAAGATATTTCTATATTTTCGGCTGGTTAAAGAAGTGAAACATTAATAAGATTCTAAGGGTGATGAGAAACTGGATTTAAAAGATTTGGACGAACGTTGCTAATAGAAGATTAAGGAAAGAACGTTAAGGATTTTATGACACGATAAGACTCAAATACTACAAAAGTATTTGAATTAATAATACCACGGCCTAGATATTGAAGTTGAAGAATAAATGAATGAAACAAGTAGATATTACAGTTACAGTTTTCGTAGATTTCGGTGGAAAATTGATTCTATACTAGAAAAGTGTGGAAGACGATGACATACTGCTCCGTTCTTAAGGCCTGAATGATTTGGAATAAGGACAAGAGAATGATTGTTGAGGAAGACAGTAATTAAATACACCTTGGGCTTAGAAGTTACACTGATATGAGAAAATATAAGTTGTTTGGCGGCTTAGTAAAGTGAATAATTTATCAGATCCTCAAGATGGTAAAAAAAAACTATCCAAGCCACCAAATAACTTCATGCAGTTACGAAGCTTTTGTTTTGACATAATTATGTATTTATGGTTCTTTTCGAGATGTAAAGCCATTATCTTCAATTCGCGGTTTATTTTCGCTCTACGTCTTACTCAGTTAGACACACATGCATAAAGTTACGCTTTTTTGCATTGAAAATATCAGAAATAATAGAACGCCACATGCTGCGGTCCTTAGCTATACTTTATTTTTTCTTTTCCGTCACATTTTGTTAAATTGAGTAAATCTTTAAGTCAGTTCTTTTACACATTGTAACTAGCTCATTTACTTAATTGACTCATTACAGTCAGTTTTAATACACTTCATGCTACACTCATGGAAGTAATCAAATACCGACAAAGTTAAAAAAAATAATCTACCTACTTATCCGTGACTCTATAATCATTCAAAATGCTACCAGCTAATCATGACCTGCATCCACGATTTCCTGAGGATGTGGAGAATCGCGTGCATAAATTGTATATAAGTCATCATTTGTTACCATTTCCTTTTCGTTTCCTCTACTGTTACGAAGAGGAAATCACGCACGTTGTATAGTTTGAGACATGCTACCTGGGTCACGGAATCACTGAATCTAGGGCTTTTACCACAGACTTCTTTATTTATCGGGTGGTTAGTGCCTAACCTGGTGTCATTCACTCATCCGCTTCTGACTTGGCTTTACAATGTTGAGAATTAGCCATCAGGCATGCTGGTTTCCTTGCGATGTTTTTCCTTCACCGAAGTAAGTGATAATTTTATCAGAGGGGGTGTAAAACACCTCTTCACGAAGCCGAAAGGCACTTGTTCTCCTCATCATTGCGATCATTTTTTTGTTCTACACAATACCTGGGAACCTTCTATTTACCGAGATATGGGTGGTCAAAGTTACAACTTTTTGACAAGTTTTTTTTTTAAACACAAGTTTTTTTTTGTAAGATTTTAACACCTCCACGACCGTACTATTCAATCCATCCATTAGCACAATGTTTTAAGTGCGTTACATTGAGTTCTACCGCAAAACATGATTTATAACCTCAAAAAAAAAAAGTTGTTTCCCATCAATATTTTTTGCGTGAAGTTACTTAGTTTGATGTACAGAACGCTTGGTTAACGGCTTTGTGATGAGGTGGTTTACACCCTGTATAATACGCAGATGAATCCGAAAAATCAGAGGTGCGTGCCTATGGTTCGAACTCGAGACCATACCACTAAGCTATCTCTTATAGACTTCGCTATGGTTGAAATTGTTTACGAGCAATTTGGGCTATAGATAACTTCACTAAGTTCCTTAAATACTCCTTTCGCCTTGTTCACGGTCATACATGCACGTCGGATTGCGACTACTATGCATCTATCATGTCCTTGAAGAGTGTCTGGAAGGGCTTTGCCACTCACATCTGCTTTGAAAATTACACCTTTGGTTCCACTCATTATAATAGTCTTTTCTTATTATACTAATTCATAAACAGTCGTTACTGGCAAAATTACCATGGGCTATCTTTTCACTTTTACTTCAAGTTTTTCCATCGTTATTTTGCCAATAAGTAGAACCAACATGTCAGTATTTCTATCTAATTGTCTGCTGCATGGCTACGGTAAGTTTCTAGTGCGACGCTAAGCGCTAGCGTCTGACCTCTACAACCCTTTGGGAAATCGAGGTTTCTCAATGTTGTGATGTAATGGTTTTAGAGAAGCTGCATTTACTCCTTTTATAATTATATGGTAGCATTCCATAAGCTAAACTACGAACGCTGGTAAAGGGTTAAAAGTAGGTCTTGTTTTTGTGTTCCTTAGGGCACTTGCATCTTTCCGGAACTATTCAGATTCAATACCATTAGCATGAGCATAATCAACCTATAGTGTTCCCACTGCTGGGACACAGGCCTCCTCTCTATGAGATATGGGCTAATAACGCCACGCGGGCCCAGTGCGGATTGGTAGATGTATGTTTTCGATTTTTTGTTGTTGTGATGTTTTCCTTAATCGTTTCGATAGCAGTTGTGATAAAACAAATTAAATAAAGTAATACATCTGCCTGGGAACGTCGAACCCACGACTTATTGCTCGTACAACTAGGGGCCGCTATCACTGGGCCACCGCTGCTGCGCTCAGATTCATAATTTTCGAAAATGGCGGACCACCCTAGTGGTTGTGTGCTAGGCATCAACATTATATACCGAGTTTCATCCACCTTGGAAAGCGCGTTAAGCAACAGCTTAACGGCCGGTGGCCTCGGCTGTAGATCTTTGAAAAATTCTGATAACCAGTCTTACCAACAGATAAGTACCTACCTATCGTATTTTACATGGAGCGACAGCCAACCTGACTTCCACAACCTAGTTGGTACTGGGTAATTCGAGTAGGTACTACGTCGGTTGTGGAGGTCAGATAAGCAGTCGATTGTTAGGTTGGAAGCCGACTCTAACATAGATAGGCAAAGACAGGACAAAAAATAAGGTCTCAAATAAGTCACAAATTCCCGTGTTTACTGATACGAAGTATATTATCTGTGCTTTTGTAAACCGAAAAAAATACATAAACGAATGTCTCTAAACTTCACCATGGATGTAAAACCATTAATTTTCGAATCATCGAACACGATTTATGATCGTCGAAGCTAACGGTTCTTTCAATTCATTAAAAATGATTCTTGTTTGTAATATCAGATTTCTTAGGGCCTGTCAAACGATACGAGTAGTTTAAGACACGGTAACCTACTTCAAACGTACTAGGTACTTAAGTAATTAACTTGATTTTAAGTCGAGAATAAATGAGGTACTTCAGGATAAAAAAAGGCATACTGCTCCTACTTTAGGGCAAGTCATAATGATAATAAAACCTATCTTTATAGCAGTGGGGACTTCAAAAATATAGGCAACGGAACTCTTCAATAAATGACAGCAAATGGACTGGGATTGCTGAAATCTCATGTCTAATTGTTTTCACAAGTTCATAACGGAAGGGGCAAGTTAGGACATGTGAACCACTAAAAAGTGAAAAATAACTTTAGCTTCAGAAGTCGGTCACCTTTGTTTGATTGATTTATTTTTTTTGTGACCGACTTCTGAAGCTAATTCTTTTTCACTTTTTTGTGTTTTATGAAGTCGGTTTTATATTTTTGCAAAAAAGTTTTTATTTCAATTATGCTGATCTCAGAAGAGGTGGGTTTGCTGTGGTCCAGGTAGTCATGTCTTAAGAAATTAGTTATTAAGGTTTGTAGCTAATAAATACTTTTGAAACAACAAACATAAATAATCATCATCTGCCCAGCCTTTTCCCAACTATGTTGGGGTCGGCTGGAAAAAAAAATCTAGAATTCAATTCATCCGGTAAGACTGGAAGTCTAACCGGATAAATTGAATTCCAGTAGGTATTTTACATGTAGCGAATGCCTATCTGACCTCCAGAACCCAGTTTGTACTGGACAATATCCCATGGTAAAACAGGTTGTCAGGTATTAGAGGTTTAAATTATTCGTTGCTGTAACAACTTAGCAAAGTAAAAAATAGTGCCATCTAGCAAAAACAACTGATGTTTAAATTAAAGACTTTCCTCATGATTGCCTAATAGTAGCGCAACTTCGATCCTAGTTATGTACCTACTGTAAATCTTACTGGAACTTTGAAACGTTGAAATTAAAGCTAATTGTAAAATCTTAATCGTAACAGATTTCATTGAAATAAATAACAATTAAACTAAACACAAATTAATGTATACTTCAGTCTACGACAAACTGGTATTAATTTGCAAAAATATACTTTAAAACAGCGCCATCTCTTATTACTCCACAGAACTTTTTTCACGGCCACGTTTGTTTACATCGTCAAGTTTGCAAAGCGAACAAAAGTTCAAGGTTCTACCGCAACGCGGGCGCAATCATGAGTCGACGAACTCTGTGAATTTATTTTATTTGTACGTTTTTCAACCACATTGTTGTAGCTTTGTTAGTTTTTGTGCTAGACTAGTAATGAATGAATTTGTGTAGTCATTAGTGTTGGATTTTATTACATAATTTTGCTTTTAATGTTTTTATTAATGACTAAAGATAGTGATAATAACATAATTTGAATGCTTGCACTATTATTTTAAGTAGATCGGAATATAAGCCATAGTTTAATGTAATAACCCACAATTACCTACCAATCTAAAAGGTCTAGGTACATTACATAATTACTTAGATACTTCGTACGGTACGAAGTATCTAAGTAATTAGGTAATGTACGAAAGGTCTAGGTAAGACCTTTCGTACCCCATGAATACGTACCCAAAACTATCGTAATTAAGCAAAAATACTAACTAGTATAAATCCTAAGACGGAAAAAAACCAGTCCTTTTCAGTTTTATTATTCCAACATTGGTGTACTTATTTACTATCTTGTTTTATCAATAAAACTACATCTTCATTCATGAAACGACCTTTACCAAGGCTACGCACTCGCGCAACGATGAATGAAACAGACGGCCATGATTGTCGATTGTCTTTTTGTTGCAACCGCCGTCGAATAGATGGCGTTGTTTTTTGCTTTTTTCTTTGCGAAACTCTGTTACTGTGGCAGTGCATTTACACTGGTTGTCGTTTTATTTTTATGTTGTGAAGTAAACAGGTGGAGCAGTTATTTAATAATGTTTCATGTTTTGTTTGCTGGAACATTTTTTAGTTTGTGTTTGTTTTTTTTGTGTCTACGGTTGTTTTGTTTGTAAGAGATAGATAGGTTATTACCTATTACCTACTTCATTAATTTTAAAATTTAAATGTTTAATGCTGTTTGGAAATCAGGGAATAGGTAAATGTAGAGTAGTACTAAATTGAGATGCATTGGCTGTGTTATTTGTTCTGATGTAGAAAAGATAGAAATCCTAAACGGAGCTTTAAAATTCCTGTACTGTACGATGAAAATAATGCATAAATCTACCCCCGTGGATATCCGATAAACTATTGTTTGCAAGGTGCCACATTTCTAAGCATTGTCAATGATGTACAAGCATTATTACTTGATTTAGGTACGTCATATATTTTCTAAATTTTATGTTTTATATTTCAAAACTTTTTCTAAATTTTATGACTCCTGAAAACAATCTAAGAAAAAAAATATACTATCCAAACGGCTCAGTGAAAAGCTCAAGCCACCTCAAATTTAAATACACCTCAATGTCTGCCCACCCCAATAAACGATAAACGTAGCATGAATATAATTTCTCTGTACGTGCCGCCCGTTTTCCTTACACGCACAGAACTTGTTCACAACCGGCTAGTTCCTGCTTTTCCAACCTAGTTTACAAATATCAGGTATTTTCTCTCTATTATAGTTGTATCCTATAGATTGGAAAGATTGTGTCTTGGTTATAAATATCTCCACTTGTTTTTTTTTAATTTTGGAATGGTCAATGATTAGTAAATTATCTTTTATCATCATCTGCCTAGCCTTTTCCCAACTATGTTGGGGGCGGCTTCCAGTCTAACCGGTTCCAAGTGAATAGGTACCTGCATGTTTCATGGAGCGACTGCCTATCTGACCTCCACAACACAGCACTGGGTAATACGATACCACTTGGTAGGGCTGGTTGTCAGACTTTTTGCGCCACTGACTACCTGTAACGACTGTAATAGATCTACAAATGACAGCCAAGACCAACGGGCTAAACGTGCTTTCCGAGGAGGAAACTTGGTATGTAATGGGTGGTCACCCATCCACAGATCAAACTTGGCAAGCACAGCTTAACCTTAAGATCGAACCGAGTAGCTGTTGTTACTTAGCAATAATATCAAGCCTGTTATCCCCGAAAGGTTAGGCAGAGGTGTATCTAATAGTACATGCACAATTCACCAGTGAAGTTTAAGTCCAATGTTAAAGGGGCTACGTTTATTGGAAAAGGCTAGTTTCTACCATCAATAAATTGCAAATTTATTTAGTCCGGCGTCAGTAGTAGTCGTATTCCGTATTGGACAATAATGGACACGTATTTTTTGTTTTTGTAAATCAATGAATATTGATATAAACTCGAGAAAGGGGGCTCGTGACGTCACAATGCACTAAAAATAATAGCACGGCGCATTTATATATCAATGGCACGGCGTGACGTATTGAGAATATTAAAAGAATTTTAAAATTTTGGTTTACGTAACAAAAGAAAAAATACGGGTTAAATATTTTTTGATAATCTAAGTGACGGACTAATTACATTTTTTTTCAGGACACAAGCCTATTGTCTCTAGGCTGATAGGGTTTGCCAAGCTACGCCATAAGCCCCTGGCCTTCTGTTTCTTATCTGATCCAGCCACCTTTTCAAGATCGTCAGCCCATCTACTTCTGGAGCGCTAAGCAGCTGCATCTGGCTTTGGTACAACTAAGGACTAAAAGCGCCAGCAAAAAAGGACTCACTTATTACTGGTAATGTCTGGTAATCGACCTGATGTTGGGACACGGACAACAGTTTTATGTTCATCTCAGATTTAAAGTTTTTTCGATATGCAATGTTACTTCCATTGTAGTAGTAGTTAGCAGGAATCTTACTCAATGGCCTTGTAAAAACCGTAGGAACGCGTTGGCTGAGAGAAACACAGGACCGGTCGATGCGATGAAGCTTGCCAGATGTCTATGGCAGTGATGTCTTTTGGGCTGAAATGGGGGTGATGATGCAATGTTACTTTTCTTTGTGTGTTGACACCACAGCCACAGCCTCGAAGCAAAACTGTGCTAGTTCTGCTCTTAAACTTCCAATACCATAGAATAATAACTAGGTACAATCCTTTGCTTTTTAATGTGCTGAATCATGTATTCGGTAGCACAACGAGCCAGCATTCATTGAGGTGTCATCGTAAATACTTTTTTCGAAACTAAAAAGTAAAGTGTTCAGTTTTCTTCTTAATTACATATTAGCATTGAATTAATACCATTAATTCACGGCTTAATACACTTATTAGGAGAGAGTTTTAAAAGGTAATCAAAAGTGTTAAGGAACTAAAATTCATGTTTTTTTTTTGTACAAATTAATGCATCATAATTACATTAAGAGAGTAATGTTAACGAGTTTCTCTTTGAGATGCGGACTATGCTTGTGACTAACTGACTTGTACTGGCTTGTACTAAGTGACTTTAGAAGGAGCGTTGGCGGACCAATAGCAGGGTGGACAGCATCCAAAAGATCACAGGTGACAGGTAAGTGGATGTCGAACAGACGAAAGAAGCATGGAACAAACGGACTTACACACAATAGTGGCTGGAACATGCCAAAATAGATGCCATACATTTATTCTCAACAACGGAACATCCCAGCACAAAATGGAGGAGGTCAGTTTTGGTATCATCATCACTTCACCATATTATAAAACAAAGTCTTCCACCGCGTCTGTCTGTCTGTTCGCTAAAAAATCATAAACTACAGCACCGATTTTTATGCTGTTTTCACCAATGGTTAGAATGGTTCTCGAGGAGGGTTTTAGATCTCATCATTTTAGATTCAGATGAAACTTAACGGGATAAAAAAGTAGAAACCAGTGACATTGATGAACGGCGAAGCAAAATCATCATCTGCCTAGCCTTTTCCCAACTATGTTGACGTCGGCTTTCAGTCTAACCGGATGCAGCTGAATATCAGTATTTTACATGGAGCGACAGCCTATCTGACCTTCACCCCTTGGTAAGACTATTTGTCAGACCTACAAAACGAAGCAAATTATGAATTTGAAATATGTGTGTGGATTTAAAAGCTGTTTGTTTGTATGTGAGAAATACATGGTTTTTATGATTCTTTAATAAATTGATCCCGCTCATTAGGGTCCCGCGGGATGAGTTTACTAAATTATATTTTTATGTCATTTTCCTTAGTAGATGTCTATCCTTGTTTTTTGTTGGGAAACTCTCATAAAAATCTCTGTGATTATGAACGCGGATGTCGGTAGCTTCGCAGGTTGAACCCTATGCATAGTGTTTTTAGTGGTGGTTTTTCTACGGGCGTAGGAAAGTGGTAAGTTTCATAGGCAGAAGTGTAAATATATTTCATCAATGTTTTAGTTTATCAGATACCTACGACCATGTCGTCTTAAAAATAACAACGTTCGTACCCAAATACCATCATTACACATACTGCAAACAAGATGATACGAGTAAAATTTTACTTTTATCGCAGTCAGAACGTGCGCAATGAGTGATTTCACCGTAGTCTGTACAGAGTACACCTTTCTCTGTTAGGGGCAAATGTCCGACCTGGATATAAGGAAAGCTGTGTGGTGTATGTTATTGGCGAAAGCGGGGGAAAGCATGAGAAGTATCGAACATCTTCTAACCATACGCCATGTCTGTACATGGCGTTCATCATCATCATCATCATCATTTCAGCCGAAAGACGTCCACTACTGGACATAAGCGTCCCCCAAGTGTCGCCACATTGACCGGTCCCGTGCGACTTTCATCCAACGGATTCCCGCAACCTTCACCAGGTCATCGGTCCACCTAGTGGGAGGTCTTCCAACGCATCGTCTTCCGGTTAGCGGTCGCCATTCCAGAACTTTTTGGCACTATCGGCCATCCGTTCTGCGAGCAATATGCCCTGCCCACTGCCACTTATGTTTGGCAATTCTTCGGACTACGTCGGTGACCTTGGTTCTCTTGCGGATGTCTTCATTTCTGATTTGATCACGCAAGGAAACTCCGAGCATAGCTCTCTCCATTGCCCTTTGAGCAACAGGGCATTATTGTTTGTTTATTTATATTTAGGTATGTAGGTAATGGCTAGCGCGCACCGGTGACGAGACGGCAGAGATTTTCTTCTTTACTCAACTTAATTTCTTACGTAGCCAGTGGTATTATGATACAGATTCCAATGTTCAATGCCACAAAAGGAAATACTCTTTTATGTCTTGGTGTTGATATGGAAAAATTATCTTGTTACAACCTAGCTGTATGAATTAAGGTCGGGTTAGATAAATTCTCTCTCTTGTTGCTGGTCTGCGCTCACCTTAAATTTTGTTTTTATTTTTTATTACCTTACTTTGTTCCTTTTTAAGACGAAGATCTCTACCAAAATTTTCACGCATATTGTGCAGTATTAGCCATACAAGTTAGTTAGATGCACAGATGAAATTCAGAGTTGGAAGCAGAAAGCACAGGATTGAGGCGTGCAATAGAGGACACTCATACTCAGTATAGGCTGGTTACAGGTTGAATAAGATCGAAGATAATAATCATGTTTACCTGTCAAGTAACAAAAGTTAATTCCTTTATTCACCATCTGTTTTCTAAGTCAACACCGTAGTACAAATTCCCGTTATATCTTTACCCATAACATAATAAAGGGGTCTAAAGTACTGGCCACAAATACCACAGCAGTGTTATAAATTCATTCGCTCACCGCGACCATTAGACTAAATCACCTCGTTCAAGTGGCTAGTTATATTTATAAAGCGTGCCTGCTTGCTGTCTGTGGGCATTAAGTTTCTAGGATCATTTGTCAAGGTGTTATTGGCTTTCTTATTTCAAATAAAAGGACACGCATCGCACTGTGTTGTCTGTGTTTTTGTTAATCATCATCATTATCAGCCTATAATGTTCCCACTGCTGGGACACAAACCACCTCTTAATGAGAGACCACGCGGGCCCAGTGCGGATTGATTGATGTCACATGTCTTAGATTTTTTGGTTCTAAGCCATACCGGTTTCCTCACGATGGTTTCCTTCTCCGGTTTGAGAGTGGTGATGAAATAAATTATACAAAGTAATGCGCCTGTCTGGGTTCGAACCCACGACTTACCTACTGTTCGTAAGTTGGGGCCGCGATTTTTTTTATTACACGACTACCAAGGAAGTGTTATGTTTTTTCTAAATGATTTGGAAACTTGTTCCTATTACCTCACAGTATAGCAAAAGATAACACGTCACAAAATTTGCATGCCGAATTTATATAGTTGGCGGAATATGAAGAACTATTTGTATATTGTAAAATCTGTATAATACCATACTTCAGGCAAATAAATGAATCTGAATCTGAACATTGGAAATGGGGCATTCTCGATTGGACTGGGCGTCGCCGTCGGCAGCAGCGCTTGTACCCCTGTCGGAAAAGAAAATACCAATACAGAAAATATTTAAGAAAATTTTGAAAATTTTCTAAGTAGACATGAAGTAGTCTTTGAATCTCTTTTGAAGGCAAGCTCGATCCAACAGTAGTACCAACAGCAATAAACACATATGTTGCTAATTTCTCATCGCTTGGACCATGCCAATTAAAGATAACACATAATATTTGTACAAGGAGATTATAATAGCGCACTATCTCCGCACGTGGGAACATAAAACAAATACTTATCTTTAAGTATCAGTCACTTTTCGACCACTTAGTTCTAGAGAAGGGTAAATTATAATAATCATAAAGAAATACAGATAAAGTATTTATTTGTCTCGCACAAGACAGAACAAAATTATGAAATGATATTATGAAATTTTGTGCTAGGAGAATATTATTATTATAATTTAAAATGAAACACATTAAACTGAAATTGGTCCAACGCATTGAAACTTGAATCGTGACTTAAGCTTTATTATTTTTATATTTTGGAAGTATAATATGGAAGTATAACATGGAAGAATACATGAAACCTAATCTAACAATTGATTCAAATATTTGTTTACCAAATTTTGCATTATACTTTATATTGATTGGCATCATTTTTTCCTGGATATTACGTTTCTTACGTTGTGGACATATGCAACGCCAGTAGAATTATATTATCGCGTTTGGCCTCTCGTCTACAACGCTACTCAAAAGCAATCAATCACAAACTAGTTAGCAACGCGATAGTCGGCCTAACTATCGCGCTGTTAACTAGTTTGTGATTTCATACATATATCAGCGTTTTGTCGTGTATATCTTACCAACCACCGACCTTACACCTCCAAAAGCTGGTTATTTGTTGAAACATTCGGTTCCAATCAACCTTCCTAACCTTTTTCAAACTACGTTGGGGTCGACTTCTAGTCTAACTGGATGCAGCTAAATACCATTATTTTACATTGAACGACTGCCTATCTGACTTCCACAACCTAGTAAGTAACTGGGTAATGCGATACCCCTTGGAGACTGAATGAGAGAATTTCGGGCTTCTGACCACTCGTGATGACTGTCAAAGATCTATAAATGACAGCCGTAATCAATGGTTTAACGTGCTTACCGAGGCACGGAGGAAAACTCGGTATTTATTGATGCCCAACCATCCAAGGTCCACCCTCGGCTTATGTAGTACTTCTGTTTAACATTGAAAAATGACCTGTGTGGCTGTTATTATTTCGCCACATGCTCCTCATTATTTTAAATTCAACTTATTAAGTAGTAGTAGAAAATCCCTTTCGCTTATCAAAAGTTTTGTTTCAATTCCTAATAAATTGTGGGAAAGAAAGAAGTGGAAGGAATAACAATATTGTGTAGTGAAATTCTTATAACAATGATGGAGGCTTGATAAAAGTAATTACTATGTAATTAGAATAGAATCTCCGAATTCCCATGAATTTGGTGAGAATGGCCGAAGTTTGAATGGAATTAAAGTGAAATTTTAACGCACAAGTATCTAACCATGATTTGAAGAATAAGAATTTAAAGATGATTAGAGATTGTTGGGAAGTGACAAAAGGCCTAAAACTCGGGATAAACAATAAATGAGCTGGCAGTATGTAGATCTTTTACAATTGTTTTAGGACTTGATATTGAATTGGCTGAATACCTAACCTAGCTAAAGATATAGTAGCTTTGAAAGGACAATAGAAGAATTTAAATGGAAATAAGAATGCGCCTCAAAGTTATGATATGAAACACTGCCAGATGTAAGAATAATTTGCTTGTAAACTTCACTTGAAAAGTCAACAAGCTTTACGCTTTATCTGCTTAATGCTTTTCAATTCTGAATATAAATATACGGATTTAGATACTGTTAATTTTGGAACAGGTAGGTACATGGCTTTAAAAAAAAATGCGGCGCATGACGTCACACAGTGTAGCGCAAGTGCATAAAGACCTTTATGGCCATTTAATTCAAGAATACCATATTACTTCAATATCCAAAATTAAGCTACAATTATGCGCTTCTTTAAGGCACTAGAATACTTTTGACGTTTCTGCTAACACTACTTTATAACTGCAGTTTAGCAGCTCGCCGCAAGTTAGCAGCTCAGTGAAACTACGCATTGAATCAAACATATCGATAATGTTGATAGAATTGATAGCAATATCAGAAGCAATTTCATATCTTCAATCCTGTCAATCGGTCAAATACGTAGTTCTAACAGACTCCAAGAGTGCCCTACAACACATTGCTCGATGCACCTCGAATAGTTGAGGCACACCGATAGCATACAGCATCTTGGAGTTACTCTCAACATTAGCCAATAAAAATTATACCATAATATTGCAATGGATACCTTCACATATAGGCTTGGCAGGAAATGAAGAGGCAGACTATATCGCGAGAGAAGCCTTATCTGATGGTGTCCCTATGATCTGTTTGCCATATTATACCGACGTTTTTTATACGATTAAGATGAAATTAATGTAGGAAGATATGGAAGGAATATTTTGATGAGCGCTCTCTAGTAAAAGGCATATGGTACAAAAAAATCCAAAATAATTTGTCACGTTCTCCTTGGTTTAGTCATTCAGATTTGTCTAGACACACGATAGTGACTGCTATGAGGCTGCGTTCCGGACATATCCCACTGAATAGTTTTGCATACCTAATGGGTAAAGTTACGTCTAAAAATTGTAATGAATGTGATTTGGTCGAGGATGTATTTCATATTTTAGTGGAATGTGTTCGGAACGAAGCTGAGAGGTTATCTTTTGGGCTTGCTTACGGCATTGACTTGTACGATACTGGTGTGTGTAATAGGATTCTGGCCTTCCCCTTATTAGAGGAAGCGAGATTCATGTATAGAATGGTTGATTGTGGTTTAAAACGTAGATAGGATAGATGTAAGTAGGATCTGAATGTATATGTTAATATGTCTGTAACTATGGGGATGACATGATCATGCTTGATCAAATCCTCTATTTTCAACAAAGATTAAAAAAAATAATAATAACCAGTTCCCTAAAAGTGTATCAAAAGTTTTTATCATAACCGCAAAAGTGTCAGTTTGATCAGTAATTACATTTCTTGTTTATTTTCGATAATACTCGTATATCTGAAACAGTTATTTTTTTAGATCCGTTTCTGCATACCACAAAATGTAACACATCGTTTTTATACTAAGTAAGGAGTATCATCATACCTTTTTCGGGCCGGGTTGTTGAACAGCAATGCTGAACCCAACAACCACTCATTATATTCGGTATTAATTCTCTTGTTCAGCATTTTGGATCGCTGAATCAATTTTCAAGTCAGCTCGGCACAACTCGATCTTGCCTATTTCCCGACCGTATAATCTACACAAGTGTCGGATTCTGATTAGGCGGGCCATATCTGTAGAATGTATCAGGACCAATAGACCCGAGTCGTCACGCAGTGGGTGCTAGAAGACGGTGTTGTCGTCGCCGAGGGAGGTGTAGAAAACGCTGATGTGACGAGTTAGCAGCGCAGATTCGCCGGCAAAAAACCGCAGAGGAAGAAGAATGCTAGAGCGAGAGCTATGGGGGAAGCTTTGTCCAGCTGTGGGACAATATGGAAATACTACACATTATAAATATATTACAATTCTGCCCGGCTGTCCCGTGTCATTGTAAACCGAACATGTGCGTAGCGACCCTAACATACACAACTACTAAATCTAGAATTGCTAGATCTCTCTTTGTAACGAGAAACTGATGTACAGACAGACATACATACGACTTGCATGTACACATTATAAATAAGTATAATTTCTATTTCCTTTATGAGCACATTATATTTAAGTGGAGTTGCCCTTAGGGGTAAAGCATCAGTTTAAAGTGACGCAGAAAAGATTGCATCTGCAACTTTGTATCTGACAGCAAAAATGACTTGACGGCTGAATTTTGGGTCTTTAGAAGTGGACTTTAGTGTTATCACTCGTTGAGGCTATTTCCGTGTGTAGTCATTTCAGTGGTGGGTGATGATAACCACCAAAATGTAACATCTAGTGTACCATGAACCGTTTTCGGCATGAAGCCCCAGTTTTCAAAATTTTGAATAAAGCTCGGTCCATGAATCTACTGCAAAACATACGTTACCTGTTGTGTTGGTATGACAAAAGTTACATTGAAAAGTTTTTTTCAATGAACCCGACTCGATAACAGTTAACATTGTTTAACGATTCAGAAGACGACGGAAGCTGTGGTAGTTGGGTTCCGTCAGAAATTAAAGAAAAAGTTGGACTATTTACGAAATAAATCTAGCATAATATATTGAAAGTTAATGCAGATGAAGAGCAGTTATTAATATAAGATAGTTTATTAGACAACATATTGTTGGACACCTACCACTGCTTGTCTCTGCATCACCTAAAGGTTGACTGGTAGAGAATGCCTTTGGCATTAAGTCCGCCTCTGTACTTTGTGCTTGAAGTGTTAAATAAATAAATAAAACATCACGCCTGTAATTCCCGAAAATTAAGGCAGAGTTGTACTCATTAGAACACCCATATACACCTTATAGCACAAATCCAGTTTCCATGACTGCTATTGATAAATTTTTGATATATATGAGGGATCATGGCATTTGCTGTCTGCCTTAAGGGGCCGGCGGAGCATGCGTCTTTCATACAAACGTAATACCAAAATAATTTGTAAATTAAACATATTCTTAAGGTAGTGTGTATTTATTTCGATTGAGTTACAGAATATCTATGTTCCCAAATACATATTTTAAAAGGATAATGATATGAAGTCGAGATATGAGGAATTTAAAATTCCCATAGAAAATTTATTTTTCCAATAACTCTTGTTTAAATCAGTGTCCATTCAAAATATATATTTGGGAACCTAGATATTGTGTAATTCAATCGAAATAAACACACAATACCTTAAGAATATGTTTAATTTACGAATTATTTTGGTATTACGTTTGTATGAACGACGCATGCTCCGCCGGCCCCTTAACCTCTGAGTAACATGGTTGTTTTGTTAAGGCTTAACATCTAAACTTTATTTTAATAGTGCAATCACTATTTTCATGTATTTGAAAATTGTTAATTACGTGAATAATGTGCTAGACTCTTTCGCAAAGGATTGGCCTACAATCGCACAAGATCGCGAAATGTGGAAGGTGGGAAGGGAGGCCTTTGCCCTGCAGTGGGACAATGTAGGCTTATAATAATAATAACGTGAGTAAAAAACACCGAACAAAGTTTCATATTTTTATTTGTAATAATTATAACAATTAAACATCTTTGTATCGTTAATTACATTATTACAACGATAATTATTTAAATTATGAGTATTTAGGAAGAATTAGCTACATAACAATAAATACAAAATAAATAAATCCTTTGATACCTAACATAGTCGTGGGGAAAATATACATAAATAACGAAATACATACACAGTCTTACATAATTATTACTTAAAAATATTAAAGCCAGGTACTGAGTTTTAAATAAAAATATACATTACCAACTAAAATACTAACACAAACGAAGTATATACAAATAAATAAATAGAGAAATCGTTTCGAAAAAATAAAATATATCAATATGACTTCAAGTGACTAAGAAATAAAACGGCAGAAACGTCATTTAATAACATTTCACGAGTCATGGCATGACGATGATAAATTAAAAAATAATTCACTCTATAAATAGCAGGCACACACACATCCGTACAAGATAAATAGTACTTAAATACATTGAAGATCGGAGAAATCAGAGGAAAAGGGGCCACGGAACCAGGTCGCTAAGGTTTCTGCGCGGAATACGCTAAGTTTTGAGCTTCGAGCGAGCGACCCCATCCGCCGCCACCACCGTGACCACCGCTGCTCCCGCTTCCGCTGCTACTGTACGAAGATCCTCCCGAATCACCGCCGTATCCACTCGTTCCTCCACTGCTATAATCATGACTCGATGTATGATGAGGATGAGCTATCACTTCGTAAGTTACATGCTTTTGCTGAGACAGCAACTTCTTCAACCCGATTATCGCTGACAAAACTAGCGCAAGCTTTCCGATCAGCAACGCTTTGCCTGCAATCAATGCTATCGCTCCAATAGCCAACGGCATCAATGCCATCAGCTTCAAAGCCACTGCTGCCATCAGAGGTCCAAGGATTTTCTGCGCCTTCTTCTTCTTCCCACGTCCTTCACTAATTTCATTGTCTTCAGTAAACGATGACACTGTATCTTCCAACGCGCGCCCAGCACTCGACACTGCGTCAATCACATCGGAACCTTTCACTTCTACTCTCAAGGAATGCGTTTCGAAGTAGTTCTTCAACCGCGAAACAGGATCTAAAGCCCTCGGTGCTCCAGTGTCTGTAGGTACGTCACCGGATTTGACAACGGTGACTCCGTCGGTTAGGGGAAAAGACTCCTTTTGTCCAATCATCTTGTCGACGAACGAGAAGAATTTGTATTTGAGGCATGTCGTTGATTCCTTTTTAAGGCAGTCTGTTAGTCCGTCTATGTCGTTGTCTGTGTGACCGGAGTCTTGAGCGGGAAGCGCGTGTGCGACCGCGATTAAGAGCAAGACTGTCGACCGTCTCATTGTGAGGTTTAGCTACGTCTGCGCGCCGGCAGTCGCGACGCTCCTATATAGCCTACCTCAAGTGTGGCAACCACCGAATTGAACTTTCTCAGCCTGGGAGTAAAAGTAACGTCCAGGTTTCGTAACGAAAGGTTTGTGCGGTCATTGCGAGGGTCATGAACTTGAGATGGGTTCGCAAATGTTTTGGCGCAACTTAAACCTCACCTACTTGGTATTGGTTTTAGTTTGAACTAGTTTTGAGTAGGTCAGTATAGTGCGAAAGTTCATTGCGTTTTTTAATTGTTATTGTTTCGTTGGGAATTAGTTTATAGTTAACTGTTTCTGTTTATGCTTTGTGAGTAGGTTGGGTGCTGTGAATACTTGTCATACGTGAAGCGATTTTAAAGTAAACAATTATTTGTTTGACAGTTTTTACGAGATTACACTAAAAGATGTACTCATAGCGTCGTTTACAGTTAATTTTAATACCGCTTTCAATGTTATATTAACAGTCTTTTTGTACCTTCAATATGAACCGCGGCTAATTTCCAGTTTGATCCAAATATGTTGAGCCAGGATCGGTCTATATGACGACGCTTGGGAGAGGCCTATGACCAACAGTGGACGTCGTTTAGATGATGCTTTGGTGTAGGTACTTATTTCTTTAAAAACTTGCTTGCCTACGTAAAACCATTTAATGTCATCGAGCTTTTCTTAACTATTAATTGCCTGCATGAAGTAAATCTAGGCTCCGTATTTATTTTTCACGTCGTGGTTTTATTTAATCTGCTAAATAATTCATAACGAAAAATACAGTAAGTACCTATTGACAGTATATTTTGAAAGTTAATGTTGAATTGCGACTTCTTTCAAAATTATGTAATGGACTTTTTGTATATTATTTTTGCTTACTTATTACATAAAAAGCTTAACGATCTTTCATTTGAAGCTAGACATTAACTTTCTGTCGGCGTATGACGAGTATTTCAATAAATTATCATATCCTGTCTAAAAGCTGTAAATCATGATTGCATTCTCTTAATTGACACCGGTCAAAAATTTATTAAATTTATAAATTTAATCCTAACAAGAATAGTTTAAAAATGTAGTTTCTAATAAGTTTTGAAAAATAATAAGTGAAAAAAAAATGCAAATCAAAAATCTTGTTTTCACTATTTAGAATTTTTGTAAATAAATTAAATTTATTTTTAATAATTAAAAAAAAAGAGTCCCAATAGTTCTGAGTCCCATGATTGGGTTTATGGCTTTCGGTTTTCGGTTCCAGAACGACCTTAAAATAAGCGTGTATTCACGTTACATACCTACTGATAACACTTATGGAAACAAGTCATTGACAATAAACTGTTCTCCAAGTTATTATCATAATGTTTAAATTATGTATATTAGGTGAGACCTGATTTTCCGGTTTCAAGGTCGAATCGCACTCGGTCATTGTAAGCCGAGAAACTGGCCTACTGAGCCTCTATCCACTGTCTAGGCTCGTGGCTACCAGTTGCAGTACAATCTCGATCATTTGCAGGAAAGAAAACGTGGACTAAAAAAGGCCATTGAAAGCTTAGCCTTGCCAAATGGGGGATGAAAAACCCCACTTATTACTTAGTAGGAATCGGCTTCCAGTCTAACCAGATGCAGCTGAATACTAGTAGACTTCCACAACCCAGTTATTATTGGGTAATACGATACCACTTGGTAAGGCTGGTTGTAAAAAAAAAACTATACTTACCCAAATTGAAAACCCCATTCACCATTATTTATCTTTAAATTTTGCTCCACCAAAATTCATTTTGGGTCGGTGCAGCATGTTTTCGTCTTCCATGTTTTTCTACTACTCATCATCTGAGCAGACACCTTCTTCCTTGCCATATCAACCGTTACACAGTTCTTCCATCGTTTCTTCAGTCTTCCTCTACTCTTTTTCATCATTCATTTCAGCCAAAAGATGTCCACTGCTGGACATAGCCCCCCCCCCAAATGTCGCCACAATTACCGGTCCCGTGCGACTCGCATCCAGCGGATTCCCGCAGCCTTCACCAGGTCATCCGTCTACCTAGTAGGAGGCCTTCACATTCATTCTTTTCTTTCTTCATGTTATACCCCACCTAGTCAATACAAATAGCATGCCCCTGACCAAATTATGTCCTACTAGTTGAAGTGCTAAAAGTATCCAGTCACCTGTACTTCCGAAGATTTCCTATCATGACAAACACCCTTTCTGCTAAATTGCTTATAACAAAACTGGCTGCACTGAGACTTTTTCCCGTATTAAAACTGGGAAGAACAAGTACACCAACACCTCAGCTACAAATAAGCCTACCTCATTATCTCCAAAACGAATTAAAAATAGAATACGGAAGTGAATTCTCATGGGTTTATCATGCACATTGAAATAAATGTCACTAGCAGATTTATGACTCACACGTACTTCGGAGGTCATTACCAAGGAAAGTGGCTAACATTCTCAAGTAGTATTCAAACTAAAGATTTAAATTCTTCGATGCCCTGTGTTGTTAGCCTACATCATTCCAGTGCTGAGCAAAACCTCTCCTATGGCTCGAAAAACTGATAACGTTTTGTATCATTAATAATTAAGAGCAATATTTTCTCGCTTATTTTAATGAAAATTGTTTGAGTCAGTCCATGCGGTAAGTTCAAACTTGTTCTTTTCATTGTAAACACTTTCCTTGACCTTAGGCAATTCAAGGCATTGGACGAGACGATATGCGCCATTGACACGCGTGTTTGTCACTTATTTTACATAAGTCTTGTCCTGGTAACTTATGGCGGGCTCTAAGCAACTTATTTCTTTTAATTTCCCTGTTGACACTGTCGTAAGAAGTGTGTCTCTAGTCGTGTAGCTCGTGGTCAAGAGGTAATTACGGTGAGAGCACATCCGAAGATTTAAATCTTAGTTTCGAACAACAAAAAAAGATTTTCCCATAATACGCCAGGAATTTTATAAAACGTGTTTCTGTAAGCTATTGGCCCGTCTTGAAAGTTAGAAAGTTACGATTAAACAATATACCTAAATTACTTACGTTATTTCAATTGCACTTAAACAGTATTTACTTATATGTAAGTATATAAAATGTGTTCATTTGTACCCTGATCAGGTTGCTCACCTACGAAAGATTCAGGCCTCTTGTCCATGTCACGGTTGTTCAACCATACGACGTGTTAGCCGTACATGACACGGCAAAACAGTGGTTTTGCCGTGTCATGCCGTACTGGGCCGTACTGGCCGTACTGCCTAGCCGTACTGGGCCGATGTCTCGCCCAGTGGGGCGAGGAGAAGAGGCCTCAGGGCTCTTGTACACGTCACGATTGTTCAACCGTACGGCGTGCTAGCCGTACAGTTGAAAAAACGTGAGAGCTTGTACATGACACGGCAAAACCACCGGGTGAGACATCGGCCAAGTACGGCTCAGTACATGGTGGCGGCGCCGTGTCGTGGCGCCGCCGTGCACGTCTACAAGCTTCCATTGTGATCCATACAACACTGACGACCGTGCCTACACACGGCGAATTAACCGTAGATTTACACGGCGAAAAACCGTGTGTGTACAACGGGCCTTACGGTACAGGAAAACATTGTGAAGGAACTCGAATTAAAAAATTGCAAACGAGTGATTATTAATGCGAAGAGTATCTATTTGATCCCCTCACTTATAAATCTATCTTACTCTGACCGTAATGCTACTAATTATGGAGAGGTTTTTGCCAAAGTTCGTTTTTCACCAATGCTTTCAAAAACGGTAAAGTAACATCGTCTTTCTTTATCGAGTGGTTAGTGGCTAACCTGGTGTCAGAGTTTTTAGGCCGCCTACGATACTGTCAAGAAATATTTCTCGAGCATGCTGGTTTCCTCACGATGTTTTCCTACACCAAAGCAAGTCTAGCAAGCCTTTTCTTGTAAAGGAAAAATTCTGTTTGTAATTTGTTTTTGTGTTTTTTTATGATTTTGTTTTTTTTTTTTTCACTATGTTTACTTTTTACTAGTGTTATAATCACAATTTAACCATTTTTAAATTTATTTTTTTGTGTTTTATCCTGTCGGGTTAATAAATGCTTTTTCTTTATTTCTTAGATAGGTAATACAATGCGCACATGAATGCGAAAAATTAGAGGAGCGTGCCTAGAGTAAAAGAACTCGAGACCAATGATTTGGCATTCCAACGATCATATCACAAGGCTATCAATGTTATAACATGGCAACATCGAACAGAAACCGCAATGCCCTAGTGCCGAAATGGTGAATGATGGCCGGACTGGGCCCGCTTGGTATAGTATGGCCCATACGCTTTCACGAGAAGAGGCCTGTATCGTAGCACTGGGAACGATGTAGGCTAGTTACATAGATGGGTCTAGGGCTAATAAAAGTTGACTTTCACTATAGTCGACTATAAGTCGGCTGGTAGAGAAAAATACTGTGAAGAAACTCGGAATTCATCTGCCTAGCCTTTTCCAACAAATCAAATACAGCTAAATACCAGTATTTTCATGGAGTGACTGTCTATCTGACCTGTTCCACCCAGTTAGTACTGCGTAATACCAATGATATCCCTTGGCTAGTTACAGACTTTTGGGCCACTGACTTCTTGTAACGACTGTCAAAGATCTACATCTGACAGCTGGGCTTAACATGCTTTCCGAGGCTTGGAGGAAACTCGGTATGTACTCATCCACAGACTCACCTAGGAAAGCGCGGCTTAGTATTGAAAATCAACCCATGCGGGTGTTATGTTAAGCCACGAGCATAGAGAAGAAACTCCAGAGTTGGTTGTCGGAAATTACTAAGAAATTGTGAGCTTGAGTCATGGGCAAGTGTAATGGGCTGTGATAAATTAAGTCATCACTCTCTGTTACTCTTTAAATGTAAGGTGAGGTCGAAAGGTAAACAATTAAAAGTTTAAAAACCCATCATCACTCTTTGAACGTCAATCATTCAATCAAAATAAAAAAAAATCGACGTTTGCTGACCTTCCAAGTCATTATCAGCCAAGTCATCAATCAACATCTAAGTACAGTAAAGCTCACGAAGTCTTAGGCTGAGTCACACAATTATTCTACTTTCATGCTTAGGTAACGTTGGATATCAGGATATAACTTTCTTCGTGCTTAGTCATAAAATATCTGCACGAAACAAAACGGACGAAAATTCCGGTGCATGCGTTAAGTAGTGTGTGTAGAAAGATTTCCTTCATTTTTTGGATAGTATTAAAGGATAGTATTAATCTTTAATCATTATCTGCGTAGCCTTTTCCCAACTATGTTGGGGTCAGCTTCCAGTCTAACCGGATGCAGCTGAATACTAGTATTTTACATGGAAAGACTGCTTATCTGACTTCTACAAAACAGTTTTTGCTGGGTAATACGATACTCCATGACGAGACTGATTGTCAGACTTTCGGACAACTGACTATCTGTAACGGCTGTCAAAGAAAAATCTTTAGGTGACAAATCAAAATCAAAATATTTTATTTCCCTAGATGGGCACTTATAAAACATCGAAAAAGGTGCATGGTTCGCTTTGGTCGTTTCCATGGAGAAGAACCGGCAAGAAGCTCCATAGTTATTCTCTCCGAATCATTTGGTACGGCCAGGACCAACGGCTTAACGTGCTTCCAAAGAATATTTTATTTCCGAGACACGTAGGATACTCGTTGTAATGGGTGGTAAAATAGTTTTACTTATCTATAAGTGTCTCATACGAGTACATGCGTTGTAAACTGTCTGAAATCAAAAGGACACCCTGCTTTCTGTCCACCAACAAAAAACCAAAAAAAAAAACAGCATTGTAATTCACTAGTTTTTTTCTCCCAAACGCATATTGCCCGTATTATAACAAATAACAAGCGGTACATTCCACTATACCAGTCTTTCACCTACATCACATCACGCAATCGCCAACCTCCAATTAAAGCATTATTATATCCGGAACCCGAAATACATCTCGAAGCGACGAGAAACCCTTTCACTTTTTTTTTAAATCTGTGGTTCGTCGACTTCAATATAATATGTGTGTATGTATATTTTTACTTTTGTATTTTGTAAAGTAAGAGTGCTTTTGAAATGAATGTGAGTATGATTATGCTTTACGTATGCGATGGTGCGTTTGGATACAGGAGGTTTATATTTAGTTGTTTTATTCATATGCACCTGCTGTTGTGTTCTTTCTATAAGGGAATTTTTAGGATTGTTTTTCTAGTCTCTGCTTTAGTACCACAAATGGTGGTCCAAAAGAAAAGATGCTAAAGTAAACCTCCTTATAAAAGCTTCGTCATAATCGCTTCAGTCGTTTTAGAGATTAGCTGAAACAAGCAGACAGACAGATAAACAAAAATATAAAAAAAAAATGTTAAGTGCCGTATATACTTTCAAATGCATTCAGTAAAAGATGTTATTTTGAAATTGCAAACAGACGGTTCAATATTATTAATTTGTACAGATGTATGGATAAGAATAGTACTAGCAATGTTGGCAATGTTTTGTTAGCGTTGCTGTTCGTGTGTTACACGGTAAACTCAAATTTTAACTAACCACCTACTGCCTCTCCTTTGCCAATAAATACACGGAACAAGACATTTAAATTGGCAACCCTACCTACTTGATTTAAAACAGAAACAGTATTTGCTTAATTGGCTTCATTCCAAATTGAGCAGCGCTGCATTGCATAATTATTATCAGGTTAGCTTGGACCCTGTTCCCGATACAGGTGCACGGTGGACTAAAATTTTGAATTCTGTTAATTCTTTTTTTTTTTCTTTTTTAATACTTATTAAAAAAATGTATGACACAATATGGCACAAAGCTCCTATTTGTGAATCTCATAATCTGTCACACGTGTTGTTAGATGTGACATTTCTTCAAATTTTTGGGTCCAGAACGGTCGAACAAGCTAATTGGTTTACATTTTACAATATTATTTGTGGGTTAAACTGTAAACCAAATAGCTTGTTCGACCGTACATGCCGCCGGTTTGCTGACGATGTTTTCCTTCACCATATTATCAGCGAAGGAGATGAAATAATTCACCCAAAGTAAAGCAACAGCAACACCGGAAGACGATGCGTTGGAAGACCTCCTAGGTGGACCGATGACCTGATGAAGGTTGCGGGAATCCGCTGAATGCGAGTCGCACGGGACCGGTCAATATGGCGACATTTGGGGGAGGCCGTCTTTCGGCTGAAATGATGATGATGGTTATGATGAAAGCAACAGTGAGTTGTAATAACCTTTTTGACTGCCCAAAGTTTTTGAACAGCCTGTATAATATTTGTTATTCTAATATTATATGAGTATGTGTGTGACGTATGAATTGCTTGTCATAATGATGTTAAGGGTCATACAAGAGAAATGCTTTAATAATATGCTTGACATTCTCTTATTACTAACGATTTTGGGTTGTTAAGTGTGACAAGTTGCAAAATTGCTATGAATTTATGAGAAGAAACGTTTTTGTTTAGTTATGTATTTTTTTACTTATACCTACTCGTCTATTATTGTAGATTATTGTTCACAGAATCTAACCAAACTAATTGATGAAACACCATTATTGGAAAACAAAAGGTAACTTCTTTTTATGGTTCCGTAGCCAAATGGCAAAAAACGGAACCCTTAAAGGTTCGTCATGTCCATCTGTCTGTCTGTCTGTCTGTCCATCCGTATGTCACAGTCACTTTTTTCCGAAAGTATAAGAACTATGCTGTTGAAACTTGGTAAGTAGGTGTATTCTGTGAACCGCATTAGGATTTTCACAAAAATAGAAAAACACAATAAATTTTGAGGGTTCCCCATACTTAGAACTGAAACTCATTTTTTTTTTTCATCAAACCCATACGTGTGTGGTATCTATGGATAGGTATTAAAAAATGATATTGAGATTTCTAATATCATTTTTTTGTAAACTGAAAAGTTTGCGCGAGAGACACTTCCAAAGTGGTAAAATGTGTCCCCCTCCCCGTAACTTCTGAAATAAGAGACTGATAAAACCAAAAAAAGTATATGATGTAGGTACATTACCATGTAAACTTCCACCGAAAATTGGTTTGAACGAGATCTAGGTAGTAGTTTTTTTTAATACGTTATTATAAATCGTAAACCGCCATTTACATAATTTTGATATGATTTTGAACCCTTCATGGGCGAGTCCAACTCGCACTTGGCCGCTTTTTTTATTATAAAGGGTGTAAAAAACTTCTTAACGATGTCGAAAGGTACTTATTTTCCCTGTCATTGCGATCATTTTTGGTCCTCCACCATACCTGGGGACCCTTCTAAGTATCTACTACTATATATATTGGGGGTCAAAGTTCCAACTTTTAGGCAAGTTTTTTTTTTTAATGCAAGTTTTTAATGTAAGATTTTTACTTTAAACACCTACACGATCCCCGTACTTTTTCAATCCATCCATCTGCACAATGCGTTACATTGAGTTCTACCACAAAACACAATTTTTCACTCCAAAAAAAAGTCGTGTCCCAGCAATATTTTTTTAGTTTTTACACAATTAATGCTTCGTTGACGGCTTCGTGATGAGGTTGTTAACATCTTGCATCTATGGGCTAAAGTTGCTTTCAAATAAATT
This sequence comes from Xestia ashworthii, assembly GCA_950022955.1. Classification (NCBI taxonomy): domain Eukaryota; kingdom Metazoa; phylum Arthropoda; class Insecta; order Lepidoptera; family Noctuidae; genus Xestia; species Xestia ashworthii. The sequence goes on along the minus strand of OX465570.1, from coordinate 8,733,629 downwards.
ACTGTAGTTGTAAACTGAAGTAAACTCGATGTAACTAACGTTACCTCTTAATGGCAATAATAAAATTAAACAGTGCGTTACTCCAACATCAAGCGCTATATGAATGCTTTGCTAATTAAATTGTATGGGAGAAAGCGTAGTCTTTTGTATGATAAACAACCATAGTCAAAATATTATTGCGAAAGTTGAGATGCGGTCATACATCTAGCGGAAGTTTTATTTGCGACTAGTTTATGCCCGCGGCTTCGCCTGCTTTGTCCCACGGGGTCGTACTACCGGGATAAAAAGTAACTTACGTTTTAATCCAAGTTATAAACTATCTGTGTACAACATTTCATCCAAATCTGTTCAGTAGTTTTTGCGTCAAAGAGTAACCAACATCCATACATCCAGACACCCTCACAAACTTTCGCAATTATTGGATTAAGTAGGAAATAGGATTATAAAGTAACATCTAGCAAAAAGTTCATCCATCATAGGTCTCATGTTCGAACCAAAGACACGCACGTCTGATTTTTCAGATAAAATAATTATATTTGTGTAATTACTCGTATCACTTGATTCGTTGATGGAAAACACCGTGATGAACGTCGTAACGTGACGTGGTGATGCACGTGATGAACGTTCGACGGCATTTAAAGCTAAGTCAGTGACCCATAGACGGCAAAACAGCTCTGACACCCGGGTTGCGAACTAGTCAGACGAAAATAAAAGGTAGAAAACAAAAAGATTCTACTTTTCTTTTTTTTTTGTGGTCCCAAAATACCACTGAAATATATTTAGGGGGAATCGGAGACCGTGGGGCTGGTCCTAAAAGCCCCCCGACCGAAACAAACGACAAGCGCAATTGGAAGCCGGCGAGACCATTGAAATATAAAATTATTAAAACATGAACATGGGTTGCGCCTGCTTCTAAATACGCTTGTTTCTTTTAATCGGTCTTTTCTTGACTCTATATGAAAGAAAATATTATCTGAAACTGTAAGTAACGCTAACCGAATTATTGTGACATAATATATTATTTCAAATCGCTTATCGCTGGCACTGGGGCCTGAGGTGCTAAACCATAGATATTTATGACGTTCATCTCCTCGTAATGATTGCGTCAATAACAATTAAATCCGACTGCCTCCATTAAAGTGTTTTACTTTTCTAACTGTTATGCTCGATTTTATTGATATTTCGTGTCGGAAGTACTTACTTTCATTTTTCTTTAGTGTTTTAGTATCAGCTTTCTTCAAGCTCAAATCAATAGTTAAGAATTTGCTCAGTTTTAAGTGCTAACCCAAATGTAAGAAATTGTACATTTTTAACGTGACATAAAATCAACGATAGCCAGGGCTGGAATTGAAGGTGCGGGCAATCAAGAAGTGGACGCGGACTTTTTTTTTACCAACCAAAAATATAATTATGAATACAAGATGTAACTGTGGTGTCTCGGATCGGCAGCAATATTTTTTTTTTTCTTATGTATGAAAGGAGGAGCTCGTGACTAAATAATAACAGCCGCTCGGGCCGATCTTTAGGTTAAGCCGTGCTTACCTAGGTTGGTATGTGGATGGGTGACCACCATTCTTACACAGAATGAAAAAGCTTGACCGAGTTTGTGTGCCTACCGTTGGGAAAATCCACATGTATGAAAAAGCCACAGCATGAAAATGAGCAGCGGTGACCCAGTGGTGGCGGTCCCGACTTACGAGCAGTAAGTCGTGGGTTCGAACCCAGGCAGGCGCATTACTTGGAGGAGGAGGCCTGTCCCAGCAGTGGGAACATTAAAAGCTGATGATGATGATGAAAATGTATCAACGTGAACTTCAACATGAACTTGACACAGCGCAAATAAAACTAGAACGTCACTTTATACAAAATTAACAACACACAAGAATCTCACAAACTGATTAGCATAGACGTTGACCTTCACGGTTACGCATAACTGCGTCATACTTAACGGTTTGTTTTGACAGGTTTTACTGTTTGACAAGTACGTCATACCAGTTGGTGACGAGTGGTGTCAGGTTTATTCGGTTGTCTTTTGTTTATTTGGTAGTGTTGGTCTGTGTGGTTTGACCGAGTTTCCCCCGTGCCTCGGAAAGCATGTTAAGTTGTTGGTCCCGGCTGTCATTTGTCGATCTTTGACAGTCTTTACAGGCAGTCAGTGGGCCAAAAAGTCTGACAACCAGTCTTACCAAAGGGTTTCGTTTTACCTAGTACGAATTGGGTTGTGGAGGTCAGATAGGCAGTCGCTCCATGTAGAATACTCGTACTTGGCTGCATCCTGGTATACTAAAAGCCACCCCCAACATGGTTTGGGAAAAGGCTAGGCATTATGGTGAGTGGGTAATTAATTATTGAGTGAATTGATAGGTTTTGAGGGTAGCTGTCCAATAGGACACCCGAGCATTAAATATTTAGTATAATACCAAGATTATATTTAACGATAGCTTCGGTGAAGGAAAACATCGTGAGGAAACCAGCAAGCCTGAGAGATGATATTTCTTGATGGCATGCAAAACTCTGACATCAGGTTAGGCACTATTAACAAAGAAGAAAAAAGAAAGACGCCTGTCATTCCAGTAGGTTTAGGCACACAATATGTTTCTAATACTAAACTAACATTGTCACCGGGATATTGTCCGTGATTATTCATTATTTTTAGCTCCCAATATTGACTGGAGAATGCGGATGGATGGAAAATAAATTGTTAGGAGCAGACAAATATGTCTACCCTCTTTCTTTGTCTTTTACTACGCGCACTATTGCAACTCGACACCAAGTCACGACAAAACGCACTCACAGTATCACCAGCCCGCGTAGTACCTATACTCGACAACGACGACGAAATCTTTTGTTCTTTTGTTCATCTGTCATTCAATCGACAAAATGACAGATGAACAAAAGGTTTGTCGACTCTCTGTCGTGTCTCCGGTGGTCATGCTAAGCGGGCAGGTTTTGTGGAGTCATCAGTATGATGCCGGCTGTTACTTTTGAGCATACTCAAAACTTGATTCCACGTACTCGACAATTTGAAGCCATCCTCTGGATTGTTTTTTTTTATGTTTTCTGATTTTAATTGCTTCTCTTGTCAGCCTTGGTAGGTAATGTTTGTCCTTAGACAAAATACGTGTGAAATTCGATCCAGTGATAGGGCCCTGACTGCAGTAGAGGCTCAGCTATGGCAGATTTTGGTTCATTCTTATTTTTCACAGCTTTAGCCATAAGTGACATTATTAAGTTTTGTTTCAAACCGTGAAAGCTTAAAATTATGTTTTTAATACTCGTAGTATACCTACCCATATTTCATCATTAATGTTTAAGTCCCATTTAATAGGAGAAGAGCCATAGAACATAATAACATTGTAAGACACGAAAGAGATAGCGAGACGAACTGGATGTCTTGGTATCTGACGAAGTAGCAAGAATCCTGACCGCTGCGCTGGTTAGAAGGAATGGAGGTAGGCCTTTGCCCAGCATGGGATAATATGGGCTAGCTTTAATCCTACTAATATTATAAATGCGAAAGTTTGTGAGTAGGTAAGGATGTATGGATATATGGATGTTTGTTACTCTTTCACGCAAAAACTACTAAACAGATTTGGATGAAATTTTGCGCACAGATAGTTTATAACTTGGATTACGACATAGGATACTTTTTATTCCGGTAGTAAGATCCCATGGGATAATTATCAAACTTCACGCGGACGAAGCCGCTGGCAGAAGCTAGTTTAACAATAATATATTATTGTAAAGCCAAATAATTTTAAAAGGCCTCCGATCATCTCGAAAAGAAACGACCAACTTAATTCGCGCACCTTTTCACAACGTATTCTAAGTGCCCATTTTATGAGCAATAAAGAAATTTATTTTTTGAATCTGATGTTTTGAAGCAATGCATAATGTATGACGAAAGTTCATATCTATGAATCTATTAATTATAATTTATCATTAAAAACATGCCTACCATTCCCCATCGTCTGCTCTACTACAGAGTTCACACGACAACAATGAAGAGCCATCATAATTATGTGCTCTATGTTAGTAGAGCGCTTACGGTAGAGTCTCTGCTTACCTACTTCTTTGTAATGAGGTATGTGATACAGGAGGGTTAGTGGTTTATGTGAAGTTGATGATAATGCCAGTAGCATGTGTTTGGACGTACGTTGGCAATTTATTTATGTCTCTCAAATCATCTTGGCAAAAGTATGATGGAAAATGTAATCAATAACAAGAAAACTGTCAAGTCATTGAAAATAACAAAGATTGGCTTGTCACAAGACAGCTTTTTTTTTCAAATTGTTATATTTTCTAACGAATTTAAAGGGAAACTAAAATCATACAAGGACTTATGTAAATATAACATAACGTCTGTAATCCATAACGCTTATAATTCCCGTGGGGTTATACAGAGGTGTACCTAATGCACTGACATTTCGCCAGTTATATTTACGTCCTGTAATAGGGGACAAGAATATGGCCATTAATTGGGCACAAATCCAGGCTTCTTGGCTGCTTCAATAAATTTCCGATGGAAAAACATAATACGACTTTGCCAGGGATTCGAAACCAGGACCTCATATTCTCAGCAGTCGTGCTCGTGACCACTCGACCAACGACGCAGTCTCTTACCTACCTACCTATACACTAGTACTATTATTTATTCTGTGCCTATACAAAGCGTTTACGATGGTGAAAAAGTCAATATTTATTATTGGACTCGATTGAAAAAAGCTACAAAGTTTTTAAACAGTAAAATGTAGTTTTATTGACAAAAGGTCCGAAATAACTTTTCGGCGTTGAATTTGTAACGCCAAAAACAGGGATCCTAGACGTAAGTTGAAGTTCTTACACCACAAGTCAAAACGAGTGACTCTACAGGAGTAATGGTACAATACCAGTTGTGTTCCTTTTATATAAGACAGAGACGTTTCTTGTTTCTGATTCGCTAAAGCAACGCGTCGTCCGATTCTCTTGCAAACGGCATAAAAAAATCAATATCAAAACCGACAAAAATAAATAAAATAAAATAAATATCGCTGGACATTAACACACAGCGCCATCTAGTGCCACACTAAGCAAGGCTTGTGTCGTGGATAACAGATAGTTGATATACCACATATACATTTACGTTTTTGTTTGTAAATACATACTTATTTTACATATAAACATCCATGACTCGGAAACAAATGTCCATGCTCATCACCCAAACATTTGCTCCTACCGGGATTCGAACCCAGGACCCTAAGAACGTAAGGCAGCCTCACCCACCTCTACGCCATTAGGGTCGTATAAAAATAAACTTACGTAGTGATAAAATTTTTAAACAACGTTTTGCAAACACTACAGGACTACACCAACATCAGTGCGAAAAACCTTTTCAATAAACCCATTTTTCCTATCATTACATCTACGACAAACATCATTATAATCACCGATACAAGAAACTTCATCTGATTTTCCACATTCATCTAACCCTCACCGTCCTCGATCCACGCATTACTGTAAGTGGTGGTCAGCCGAGCAAAGAAGCGAGAGTGGGTGAAAGCACGCACAGGTTAAGTAATATGAACGTGGGGATCCTATTGTGATAATATGGCGGTTTTGTGTTGTGTAGCGATCTAAAATGCAGGTGTGAACACCTTGAGGGAGAGAGCCTCTCTTCCCGGCCGCCGCCCGCGGGAGACGCACCGGGCGTCGGGGGCCACGTGGTGGCTACCGGCCACCGTAGATGCGGGCCTGTGGACGGTTAGCTATGGGCTAGCTAGCCGTCCGTCCGTCTAGTGACGACAGGCCGTGTCGACGGCGCGTTCGTGTTCCACGCGCGCCTCAAAGAGATGTCAGCAGCAGAGAGGGGCCCGCAAGGGCCGAAGCCTGCCGGGGTTGCGGGACTGTTCGAAAGAGATACCGCGGCCCCGGAACGTAAAGGGCGAGGAAGGAACATGGATGGGTTTTAGTCAGTAAGAGTCTGACACTCCCTCCCGCTCCGCCCAGAGTGGGAGAAGTCATTTGATGATTTCCCATCCCAAAAAAAAAAAAAAAAAAAGGTGTGAACACCTTCATACTGTTTTGTACGTATTAATTAGTAAAAATAATTTAACATTTTCTGAAAAAAGTTACCGACGAACAGTAACTCGTGGGAGACTATACCCCTTGGTAAGACTGTTAATTGTCAGACTTTTTGGGCCATTGACTACATAACGACTGTCGAAGATCTGACAGCTGGGATCAAGGGCTAAAATTCGATGTACTAATAGTCAAAAAACCGTCGTAATGACTATTCATTTCTAAGTTCGAAAGACGGACAATCAGTATCTTCAAAGTCAAGCTCATTTCCAGCAATTGAGTTGTGTCAGGGGTCAGTTAAAGAGCAGAGTAAGTTCTAAGTTAAACACTAGTATACATCTGTATCCAGTTAGACTGGAGGTCGATATCAATTGAGTTTAGGGAACACTCTAGCAGATGATAATGAAATTTTGTGACAGCTGCTGAGCAAGTAACAAACAGAATGATGATTTAACGAAGTGCCTACTCCATTATCAAGATCTAATTAAAACTTATCACGAAGTTCATTAGCTTCTTAATGAACTACTTTACTTCGTGTCATGTTCTCGAACAGATTTACGGATATTATGTATGTTTGAAGATATCTTCATAAGTTAAAACAATGAGGAAACATTTTTTCATGATATTGATTTTTGTGTTCAGCGGAGTGTTGTGTTCGTTGGTTATTGAATTAAAGACACCGTTGCGTTGGGAAGACTTGGTTTATTACAGGTTACATGGTAGGAGTATCACAGACGGGGTTTTCAGTCAGACATCCATTAGGCAAGTGAAGACAACCAGAGACAAGACAGATAATGCATAGTGATGTGTATAATAATAACATACTAAATAGTGATGTTACAACATCCCCCTTGTTGAGTTTGTGACTTTAACCCCTGACAAACAATTATAAAGAAGTACTATGCTTTACAACTTAACTTATAAATGACAACATGTTTTGTGATACTTATAGCTACGTTAACACTAGACAACATTCATAATAATACTAAGACTAACATTAGATCTTAACTTTATTCATAATTCTAAGTTAATCAATTTCTTCAATTAACCTTCTTGGGTTGGTCTTACAATACGACCTGACCTTGTTGTCACTTGTGAGGATTTTTGAGAAGAGGATTCTTGAGGCCTAGACTCCTGTCTGTCACCTTCCTCTCTCCCCTGTGACGAGTTGGATTGCATATGAGGGTTTGTGAAGTTATTAGAATACTTATGTCTTAAGTGTATTCTATTTCTCCTATACCTAACACCATGGACATCCTCAACAACATATGACCTATTGTTCATCATTCTTTGTGTCCTGCTGTGCGACTATGAGTGTCATCGCCAGCTCTTGCATTCTCTGATATGTCAAATCATACTAACAAAACATCATAATAACATACTAAATAGTGATGTTACAACACGGAGAAGAAATTAATAATTAATTTGATTGATCCCACAGTAGCCTCGTTGCTTAGTGTGACACTAGATGGTGGAGTGTGTAAGATCCAGCTATATTTATATATTTCAATACTGGCTGTTGCTACCCGTTAACCGAGGGGAAAAAAAAAACTAAAGGAACGTTCTATCGACGCAAAAAAAGTGTTCTTTTTAAAAGCCTTTTGTTTTAACTTGTCATGTTAGTATGCATTGATCAAATCTTGCAACTTTTCAAACCGATTGTGTTGAAATTTTGCACACACCTTTGATTCTGGTGACAATACATTTTCATGCATTTATAATGTTTTCCCAGTGCAGTTCAGTACATCAGCTGAAGTTTTACTACACCAACTTTTCGTCAGTTATGTTTTTTTAAGGACAAATAGGGGGTGAGCCTACAGGCATAACTAACCTACACGAGAAAAACTTTTTTGCAAAAAATAAAACCGACTCCAAAAAACACAAAAAAGCTTTTATTGTTCACTATTTAGTGGTTCACTTGTGCTTACCCCTTCACAGCGTAGCGGCTTGATGGTATGTTAACTATCTATGTGATGTTGTAACTTGTGTAAACAATAGATAGACATGAGATTTCAGCAATCTCAGTCCATTTGCTATCATTTATTAAGGAGTTCCGTTGCCTATCACCGAAGTTCTTCATTAGATCTTCACCAAATTGAAATGCAACCACTTTAAGAAAGTACTCTTCCAAAAATTACCCAAATCACATCAAGTGTGCCTATAAAATTTGAAGAGTTCTCTCAATTTCTCTAGGATCCCATCATCAGATCCCGACTTGATGATTATAGGACCACCTGGTAAGTATACCCTTTCAAATAAACAAAGAATAATTCAAATCGTTTCAGCCATCTTCGAGTACCTAATCGGGGAACATACCTACATAAAAAAAGGAAAATGAAGGTTCCGACGAATTGAGAACCTCCTCCTTTTTTGAAGTTGGTTAAAAAATCATCAACATTTTTATTTTATATTATTCCGTATTCAGGTTATGGTTTAACTGTGTGCCCATCGATGACTGACTAAACTAAACAAAGCCACAGTACCCTTATTCTGCGCTTTTCAATATGCGGTCTCTGCTTCAGGGCTTGTTTTGCTTCATCGACTTTCAGTTTATCGAGAATCATCGCCAGCCCATGATGAAAAACGTACTGTCTACTGTGTCCACCCATTTGGAGAAGACAGACGTTAATACTTATCACATAATACTATCTTAATTAAGATCGATCATAATTAAGATCTGATTAATCCTTATCAAGTTGCTTCTCTTCTACACGTTCATTAGAATCTCTTTTATGTCACACTGAATGGTCGTCAGAATTGACTTTAAAAACAAATTCAACAAATTCTTTGAAACAATGAGAGTTATTTTGTGTTTCATTTTTATTATTGGAATATGTGGTAAGGATATAATAATATTTTTGTATTTAATTTGTTAAATAATCTTCATTTTCATTTTCCAGCCCTTATCCCAATTTATTTAGGGTTGGCGCTGCATTCTGAATTCAGTTCATTTCAGCCAGCAGAATAAAAAAACAAAACAATATTTTAGTTTTATTCGTTAATTACATTTCATTTTACTATCTTTGAACTGCAATCTATACTGATAGACACTTAACAGCAACTTTACTTTACAGCAATAAAATTATTTTGAAAAAAAAAAACATCTTGAGTGTCTTTTATATCCGTGCTTCATTTGTTTTTCATTCGGCTATGAGTCAAATTAGGCTGTAAGAAATTTTGGTGATGTTAGCTGTGTTTTATAAATTCAAGTTTTGTAAAGCTAAATGTCAGTTATATGTTGGTGGTTTCGGATATCGTTCCATAATTTTTATGTACCTGAAAAGTCTTTGCCACATTTCTCTCAATTGAATGTGCGAAAATTGTTTGGCAATAATCTATTTATATATATTTTTTAATACTTTTTGTTTCAGTGGTGTATCTGTCACAAAATGTTGTCGGAATGCCTGAGAAAACACCTGAGCATCTACAAAATCTGGTCGCACAAACAACAGATCCCTTGGAGGATAATGACGGACCTTTGAACCGTAAACAGTGCTACATAGAACTTCAGCTCTGTGAAGAAAAAGACTTGTATGATTTTATATTACTATAGAGTAATTAGTGTACGAAACTTAAACACGTGATTGTGCTCATGGTAACAAACAACCATTACCATGGAACCAAACCTGAAATCGCGAAAAAAAACTGCTGTTCAGTGTACCAGTTCAAAATCTTACATAAAAAAAAAACTTGTCAAAAAATTTTAACTTTAACCAGCAATATCTCCGTAACTAGTAATGACAGGGATGAATAGTGCCTTTCGGCTTCGTTAAGAGGTTTTTAAAACCCTTTATTGTTTTCAATCCCGTCTAACAAATTATAGGTCGTGCAGGTACGCATCGAAGAAAGCACGTTTTTTTTACCCACTTCCATTTATTTTTTCAAGAAGTCGTTTTGTGCATCGCTTCGAACCATCCATTAAAATAGGCATGCAGGTCGTATCGTAATTTTTTTTCTGGACTGCCCCCAGCGGTACGTCCATCGTTAAGCGCATAATGGCCTGAAAACTTTTACCCAGTAAGCTGCGTATTACTTTGTGCAATTTATTTCACGAAAACTGCTCTCCAAATGGTAGGGGAAAACCACATGGTTACTCATGAGGGGACCGACATGTCCTTAAAAGCAAAGACTTGCGACATTCACTCACCACAGGGTTTGCGTCATGGATTCTGGGCTCAGTCCCTCCCAGGGTGAATGCTTATGTCCATGTCTTGTGTGAAATTTTAAACAGAAGAGAAGTGAGCTTCCTGTCGATTATGGTTAATGAAACTGCTTTTATGAGTTTCAATAAATCATGGATTGATCACTTTAATTTTAAGGCATCGAAGGTTCCTAATATGCATTACAAAAAAAAAAATTAAACGTTTAATAATAAACTAATACGTATTGAATCACTTCCAAAAACTAATTTTAACTACGTTTGGTCTCGACGTAATGCGCTGAGTTGAGGTGTCATGTAGCCTTCCGTGAAAATGTCGATACACCAAATCCCTCCTTCACATAAAAGTTTGGAGATGGTCTGTTGACCCGCCCAACAGAAGACTTAAAGTTAGTCTTTCGTCAAAACTCCAACCTCTCGACTCTCCTGGTGAACTTAGTCTTGCAGCTGGAAGCAAGACTAAGTTCACCTGGAGAGTATTTAATTATTATATATTCACTAAATACCGGGACGCAACATCATGTTCGGACCTTTCAATGCGGTACCGTACTAATTGAGAAGAAGAAGACAAAAAGAAAAAACTTGTTCTCGTATATGTTATGGATTGGGCAATCCATAACATATACGAGAACAAGTTTTTTCTCCATACTTACCATCAGAGGTTGAGGTATCCCATATCTGAATCAATGTGGGCATAGCCCTTACATTTATCTTTTCAAGAAGTCTTCTTGTGCATCACTTCGAACTACCCATTGCAGGACGCATGCAGGTCGTATCGTCATGCTGCGTTAACATTTCTTCAATATTTTTGTTATTTTTTTTTTCAGAAATGATGATCCCAAATCAATATGCGTTTATAAACAGACAGTGGGACTGATTAACATTTTTGGATTGTGTGCAATAAAATACGAATATTGCTTAATCGCCCTCCAAAAGAAGTTACAAGGTAGTTCTGATTTTCGGCAAGGTAAGCATATTTACTATAAACAATTTCATATTAAAAAGACAACAGTGAAAATCTTCTGGAAATGGCTTAATTAATTTGGATGAGTTTGCATCTGACAAAATGTATCTTACTCACTTTAAAAACAGAGCACGGATTCGCTGGCAGCCGCAGGAAAGACCGTAAAAAATAAAGTTCGTAGCTTCAAAAATGCATTAAGCAAACAGTTTTTGTTACAGACAGACTTTAAGGCTGTCAATTTGTAAACGTCATTTGAATCAAAGCGTAGCTAAAGGGGTTTTATGGAAAGTGTTGACAATGTGACTACTAGCAGCTAACGCAAAGGTGTCTCCGTGCTCTTAAAGTTTCCTCTTCTTCTCGTGAGTCGACTATGAGAACGTGACTTTAGAGTTTTTATGTTGCCCACGGGTTTCTGACTTCACTTTACATGCTGTCGAAAAATATCTCCGTGGCATACTGGTTTCTTCACGCTGTTTTCATTCACCCAAGCAAGTAGCAATGGACCATAAATCGTGTAAAAAGTTAGGTGGATGATGTTGAGTTGTGTTTATTTTTTTGTTTAAGATGCATTAGAAATATACCACAACGGATTAGACTTCGACTGTCTGTATTACGCACAACGTGTCAAGTCTGAAGCAGAAGGAATAATATGGTATTTCGAACTTGGCGGGCTAGATGCAGAAACCGAAGAAATAACGCTACCAAAAACTGACAGATACATAGTTTATAAATAAATTCTATGCAAACCACAAAAAAAAAACAAGAAAATAAAATATGTTTTTCTTTTTTACCCTGTCATCATCATCATCGGCCTATTAATGTTCCCACTGCTGGGACAGGCCTCCTCTCTATGAGAGGGAATTGGCTATATAATCCACCACGCGGGCCCAGTGCGGATTGGTAGATGCCACATGTCTTCGAATTTATGGTTCTAGGACATGCCGGTTTCCTCACGATGTTTTCCTTCACCGTTTTGAGAGCAGCGGTGATGTAATAAATTACACAAAGTAATGCGCCTGCCTGGGTTCGAACCCACGACTTACTGAACGTAAGTCGGGGCCGCCACCACTGGGCCACCGCTGCTCAGTCGGGGTCGCCACCACGGCCACCGCTGCCCGCTACCCTGTCATACTCGTGTCATATTTAACCCAAAAAATTAAACGATGAATGGATGGACTGTTATAGAATGATATGGCAAGAAAGAAGGTGTCGGATGAGATGATGAGTAATAGAGGAGTATGGAAGAAGAAGACATGCTGCGCAGACCTGGTATGAGGGCTGGAAAATGATAATGATGACTGGTGGAATCATCAATATAATTCTCTAAGTGTGTGTGTGAATTGGTGCCCTGAAACAGTGAGGCGCGATCGCGGTAGGCCACGAAGGAGATGGCGGGATGAACTGGACAAGTTCCGTCCAAACTAGAAGGAGGACGCGCGGTTCGCGAGAAGTGGAAAGACTGGAGGGAGGCCTTTGCCCAGAAGTGAGACAAAAAAGGCTAAAAAAAAGGTGTGATTGCCTCAAATGATACGATTTCATGAAATAACCATTCATTATGGTGAGTATACTACACTATCGCCGAGACACTGCAACTGTGGCAGGGTAAGTGCAACAGTGTACAGTGAAGCGAAGAACACCGAAAACACTTAGAAATATGGCAATCATTATTATATATATGAGAATTGCCTAGACCCTAGAATGAAGTTTAATGGCCTGCAGTTAGAGAAACTAATTTCTAGTACGGGACTGCTGTAAGCTTGACCTAATGATCCTGCTTTTGACCTCAATCTCACCTGATGGAAGCAATTAATGAGATCTCCGATAGTACAAGTGTGCCCAGAAGAAGCCTGTTCACTTTTGCTTTAAAGGTCGACAGAAGGAAACACAGAAGAACAGTCTGGACTGGATGCGGATGAATATTCAGAATTTTACATGGAACTACTGCCTAACTGACCTCCACTATTCACTTAGTACTGGCTAATAGATACCCTTAAGTAAGACTGGTTGTCACTGACTTAACCGGACCTGAAACGACCTCAAAGACCAACAAATGATCGCCCGGATCAACGTGTTAACGTGTTTTCCAAGCCACGGAAGAATTTCGTTATGTTGAGCGTGGTTATCCAACAACGGGCCAACCTAGGCAACCGCAGTTTAACCTAAAGATCGACCCAGGTGGCTGTTTTTATCTAGCCACGACCTCCTCACATTAAAGGCAATAATGAAACACTAAACCGGATGCGGTGGTCGAGCGAAAGGTCGTGAGTTAGAACTTATTTAATTTTGTTGCATGGTCATCACTTTGGTACTGAACTTTAAGTTATTGCATGTTATCTATTACCCCCAATTACACCAGCTAAATGTAGAAAGAAAGCCTACCTGTGTTACATCGCAGTAAGGTAACAAGAAGATAGACAGGCGGATGGTCAGACAAGTAGATTTATTTTAGCTTTTAGCTTTCCTTATTAGAAAATACCGCTTATATGCTCTTTGACGACTATTCAACTGGCGACTGTGAAACTCACGAGTGCGCGCGAGTTCGCACCTTCCAATTTTAATATATTTTTTGTCGTTATCAACACGTCTTTGTCTTTCTGTAAGTGGTAATTTCATCATCCTTGAGTTTTCGCTAAAAAATGTTTTCCATTATACTTAAAGTAATTACGGGATAATATCCGTTATTTTCTTTTTCCCGTAAGTACTTAAAGTGTAGTGAAAAAACCGTGAAAGCCTAAAACACTGTTTTCCATTATTTTTATGCCTGCATATTATTAGGATCCTGTTTCCAAATATCATGCTATCATATTTTTTTGCAAAATTAATAAATCATTACATTTTGGAAAAGCAATGGGCAAACATAATCAATCATTGTACGCTTATAAGCAAGAAACGACAACGCGGGCAGGCCAACGAGGAGATGGTGGGATCAACTGACTTCTTTTATAAAGGATTGGCCTACAATCGCAATAGATCGTGAAAAGTGGAAGGAGGGAATGGAGGTCTTTGCCCAGCAGTGGAACAACAAAAATAATAAAGCAATAGTTCCCAACCCATAACTAAGTTCCCCAGCACTACACAAATACACAGTACACCCGGCTGGGATGACTGTGAAACTCGCGAGTGCGCTCGAGTTGGCACCTTCCAATTTTAATATGTTTTTTGTAGTTATCTCGCACTCACGTTATAAAGTACAGCCAAATGAAAACGGATTGAAACCAATATCAAAAACAAGCTTTGCTCGTTCAAAGATATTATAAAACATTTTATAAGAAGTTTTCGTAGCTGACTGTACATCAGACGTATTTTACGTCAGATTTCCAAGGTCGAGCTAGTTGACGACAAAAAAATAAAATTAAAATGAAAGGTGCAAACTCGCGCGCTCTTGCGCGTTTCACAGTCGCCAGTTGACGAATGACCCACCCGGCGCCATCGCGAACGCCCTTTTACCTCAGTTGAACTCCGCTCCCCGCTCTCACTGACTCACGCCCCATCGATCAAGCAGATTACGTGACATTACGAACTAGAAAGTTATATTTTACAAACAAATTCACACGCAACATGTTGAAACTCATCTCTCTTTGCAACTCGTAGATGAAATTTCGTGATATTGTAGCGATTTGACATGGAAGCGAATTTTTATGTTGTGTTCGTGAAATTACAAGGCATTGTACTGTTTCGTTTTTGTTTTTGAGATTTAAATGAATAGAGGAAGTTCATTCTTCGAACTGATGCAAATTACACACTATGTATAGTGTGTCATTTGCACATGATCAGTTTTCTTTTATTATGGGATCTGCAGTGCAAGTACGTAGGATTCGATAGGACTCGATTAGATAAACACTTGACAGCTGAGCAGCAGCAGTCTTGCTGGCTGGTTGTTGGCTTGTCTGCTGACAGTTGATCAATTCATTAATCATCATCATCATCATCAGCCTATAATGTTCCCACTGCTGGGACACGGCCTCCTCTCAATGAGAGGGAATTGGGCTATAATCTACCACGCGGGCCCAGTGCGGATTGGTAGATGTCACATGTTTTCGAATTTTTGATTCTAGGACATGCCGGTTTCCTCACGATGTTTTCCTTCACCGTTTTGAGAGCAGTGGTGATGAAATAAATCACACAAAGTAATGCGCCTATCTGGGTTTTAACCCACGACTTACTGTTCGTAAGTCGGGGCCGCCACCACTGGGCCACCGCTGCTCCTTGCGCGCTTGAATTCATTAATAATGGGTGTAAATTTACCCTTAATTTACACCCCGAAAAGCACTTGTTTTCCCTGTTATTGTGATATTATTTTATTGTAGAGTTCTAGACCGTATCTGAGAACCTTCTGTTATGATTTCACTATTCAGGTGTGGAATTATACTCTTCAAATAAGTTAACAATAGTTTTATTGCACGGACACTTTACAAGCAGAGAGATTGACAGATTGTTCTGAAACGCGGGAACGCGGTAAAAGTGACAGATACAAAAGTTAAATAGAGCGCGAATCGAATCCGGGACCTCATACTCAGCAGTCGCGCATCTTATCTTATCTTAACTTAAGACCACTAGACCAACGAGGCTGTCAAAGCAATAAGTATTGTTTGATTTTCAAGTTGAAGGTTTGTCAGTTGTGTTGTGTGTTGTTGTTTTATTTTTGGTTTTGTGTTTTGTAGGAGTCATTCTAGAATTTCGTTAATCTTAATCAATACCTATATTATTTTCAACAGTAATTTCATTCACTGTTAAATTTCTCGTGAGGAAATCAGCATGCCTTAGAGATATTTCTCGACGGCATGTAAAGCCAAGTCTATTAATTTATGAGGTTATCGGAGTAATTAAAACACGTAATTAGGATATTCACTGTATACGTATAACAATCCTTTAAATGTTATTTGGAAGCAATGCGTCTAGTTCCTACTACTTGAACGGGACGAAAGGGAATGGGGAGAGCGATAGAGGGCAGGCGCTTATAAAGCTCCGTTGTTTAGAAACAGAGATTAGTTTTTGTAACTGATTTATGAAGGAATTCAACACGGCTCATAAGCGGCATAAAAACTGTGACACCATGTTAGGCACTAACAATAAAGAAAGAAAAATAGATCGCAATGGATTCTTAAAAAAAGACTTAATTACTATAAATGATGATACCGAGAAAGACACAATGACATCAATAAAATCATTTAATATCCCCACAAAAACGGATACTAAGAAGAACATACACCGAGAAAACGACATAACAAGTATCATACAGATGACTACAAACTTTTCATCCATACATCATAGGTACAGTCTTTACAAACGAAAGTGTTACCTATTGTAATGTCATCTTCTTGCTCATTATTGTATTTCACTTCATAATTAATAATCTTTGCTTGAAAGTGATCGCTAGAAATGGAAACTGGAAAAGTACTTGTGAAAGTATTGAGTTATAATGATTTGGAGTAACAAAAACTTGGGAAATAATTATAGTAATCATAACTGAGCCATGAAAAAGAGTAGAAGGAGACCTGAAAAACTATAGATGGGCATGTGTAAAGGATGTTATAGCAAGAAAGGCGTTGTTTGATGAGATGACGAATATTATAGAAGCATGGAAAAAGAAGACATGCTGCGCCGACCCTATATGATAAGACCAAGAATATGATGATGATGAACTAAACCATAAAAAAATACAAACATAAATATCAGCTTGTAACGTTCCCACAGCTGATATGCATTCTCAAATTCTCTATACTTGTTGCAAAAAACTAAACACGAAGAATTAGGAAAACCGTTTCATCATCAAGCTTTTTCTCAACTACGTTGGAATCGGCTTCCGGTTTAAACGGATGCAGCTGCATACCAATACTTTACGTGGAGCGACGGCCTATTTGACTTCCACAACACAGTTAGTACTGGGTAATACAAAACCCCTTGGTATTACCGGTTGTCAGACTTTTAGGGCACTGGCTATCGCTCGCTGGGGCGCTGGCGACTGTCAAAGATATGAAAGCCAGGATCAACGGCTTAACATTATAAGGCCAAGATAGACTTCTAACCACAAACAATCTAACAGTTATTTTGTTACGTCACAGTTCTATCTTTGTCTAGCAAAGTGAATTCTGCCATTGCGTGTGCATCTTGCATCTTAAACTTGTTTGATGTTCAAACAAATCATTATTTACTGGCTAGAGGTTCTGAGCGCAGAAGCCAAGTGGATGTAGTACCCATTGGTCAACCAAGCTTTGGTTTACATTTTAACATGCACATTACATTGTAAATGCAAACCAAATAGCTTGATCGACCGTACACCCAAATTTTGCCAGTTATGTTTAAGTCCCGTGTAACAGGGGGCGAGCTTATTGCCTGTCATCATCATCATCATCTCAGCCGAAAGACGTCCACTGCTGGACATAGGCCTCCCTCAAGTGTCGCCACATTGACCGGTCCCTTGCGACTCGCATCCAACGGATTCTCGCAACCTTCACCAGGTCATCGGTCCACCTAGTGGGAGGTCTTCCAACGCATTGTCTTCCGGTTCGCGGTCGCCATTTCACTTTTCGGCCCCATCAGCCGTCCGTTCTGCGAACAATGTGCCCTGCCCACTGCCACTTAAATTTGGCAATTCTTCGGGCTACGTCGTCGTATTGTCGGTTTGGTGTTTCCTTCGTTCTCGCGCGTATTGCCAGTAAGCGGGAACAATTCAGACTTTGTGGCTGCTACACAGAAATTCCTGACGGTAAACACCAATGTCATTGAGAAATTATTAATGATCAAATAAACTAATGGCACTGTTGGTATTTAGTCGATTTTAATAAAGCAAAAAATAATATTTAATCTTCTTTATACTGGCAACATACATATAGGCAGTCGCTACATGTAAAATACTGGTATTTAGCTGCATCCAGTTAGACTGGAAGCCGACCCCAACATAGTTGGAAAAGGCTAGGTAGATGATGATACTGGCAACATACATGCATGACATAACAAAAACAGCTGGGCCAAACTGGAAACAAATTGCACAGGGAAGTTTGGGCATCTTTGGAGGAGGCCTTTACCCAACATGGGGTTCCTGCAGAAAATACTATTTATAAAATAACTACTATTTTATAAATTGTAAAGTTAAAGTAGTTATTAAGCAGCTTAAACTAGCTAATAATTAAAAATGTAATATTTAAGCAATAAAAATATTGCGGGCCTGTGGACGGCTAGCTATGGGCTAGCTAGCCGTCCGTCCGTCTAGTGACGACAGGCCGTGTCGACGGCGCGTTCGTGTTCCACGCGCGCCTCAAAGAGATGTCAGCAGAAGAGAAGGGCCCGCAAGGGCCGAAGCCTGCCGGGGTTGCGGGACTGTTCGAAAGAGATACCGCGGCCCCGGAACGTAAAGGGCGAGGAAGGAACATGGATGGGTTTTAGTCAGTAAGAGTCTGACACTCCCTCCCGCTCCGCCCAGAGTGGGAGAAGTCATTTGATGATTTCCCATCCTAAAAAAAAAAAAAAAAAAAAAAAAAAAAAGCAATAAAAATATGTATAGAATGATGAAGAAATGTATAGAAAAGTGCATTAAAGATAGTTTAACTTGCAACTTAAAACAATGTAAAAATAGGAAATGAAAAGCTTTTTATTTATAATGTTTATACTGGCAACACTGACATTCGTTCACTAAACGAATGTTATAAAAGCGTTGGTTGCCTTAAGTCATTTCTCACTTGTATCTACACTGTGCTAGGAGGCAGATATGTATAAAAAACCTTCCTTTTGAGTCTTTTAAATTTGAATTAGTAATAAACGAGAAACGTATATTTAAATTCAAACCGCTGCAGTTTTTCTGCACGCCCATTTCCTATAGGTACCTGCATAAATAGGTGCCTTAAGTGGAATACCTCAGGTGCTTTCGCTCAGGTGCCGTTAAAGCGGGTGCATGCGTCTAAATTGGGACGTAAAGAAAAACTCCCCATAGCAACGCATGCACATAGAATTTCCCACTGAAGTACTACTAACCTAGACCATGTGACGGGAACCCGGCTCTCAATAATGAAGTATTCCAAAGTATGTCGTGCCTAGGTCACCTTCGAGCTTGTCAGGTCAGATAAAAAGTAAAACAATAGACGCTGCGGTATACGTCATTTGAATGAGAACGATGGCATTGTGTCCTCTTGAACTTATCTCGTGTGGCTGTTTGTATGTATGGCTAACACGCAAACAAGTACGCATTGCAAGTATCATGTCGAATAGGCATGACGAAAGTATCAAAAATTTACAAATCTATTTAGTCCGTCAGTTAGATTTTTGAAAAATAATGGACACGTATATTTTTTGTTTTTGTAAATCAATGAATATTGACAAAGATAAAACGCATCAAAACTCGGGAGTGGGGGTTCGTGACGTCAGAACTAGCTAAAGATTATACCTAGGCGTGACGTAATGGGAAGTTTAAAAGCGTCGTATCTTCGTCAATTTTGATTTAAGGCGCTACCCCAGGCAAAAGCCGTTTTTTGTGCAGTTTTTTGGAGCCAACTCCTCTTTATCCAAAAGAAATACCAAGTAATAAAAATACATTAAATTTCTACATATTCTTAGACTGCAAAGTGGTAGTTTTATTTTTTATTTTAAGTCTCATAATGTGTAATAAATCCCCTCACAATGAAACCACAAAAATGAGAAAAAAATATTTATAACATGCTTCTTCTCGTAAAGTTAACATTATTTTGATTTGCTTCTTATACTAATGGATAGACAATTTAATAATGAACATAATGCTAGTTTTTTTTTTTCAAAAGATGGAAATTTGATTTTATAAAGAATAAAAATCACTAATTTCGCACTATTCGACCCGCAGTGACTGACGTAAAAACCACTTTGTAGTGCAAGCTGATTAGAACTTTATTCTAATAGTATTTCAAACGAAGTTTGAATCACCACAAATAGAGTTGCTAATTTTGCCTGGGGTAGCGCCTTAAGTAACAAAAGAAAAAATACGGTTCAAATATTTTTAAATAATCTACCTGACGGACTAATTAGATTTTTTTTGTCGTCTACCATATTGTGTGATGTTCCTACATCCATTTGGTGTCTCGTCTGTTCTAAAGTTTACTTTTAATAATATAATATCTGTATGTGAAGAGTAGTTTAGTGTTTAGTGTTTGTCAATTTGCATATGTTTAGTGCAAATCAGTTACTCTTCTACCTACTTTCTTATAATTATCATCGCTGATGCAGTGTAGAAAAGTTCTACAGAATTTCAGGACTGGAGTGTGTTTCAAGTGTTTCTAGTTCGCTCAAAGAAAGTCAAATCTATGACATACCTTAATTTCGGAATTTCACACACCAATGATTTATAATGGAATCATATAAATTATGACCTGAAAGTTTCTTCTTCTCAATATTACAGTGCATGCAGCTTTTTACGAAGGCCTGGGGTACGCAGAACTAACACTTAAGTACTTCTCACAGAGACGGTATAACACATGTCATACATTTGCACACAGTGAAAGCAAAATGCTCAAAATAGGCCAGTTCACTTCAACCTGCTGTAAAGTGAACACTCCTTACTTTTGCTTTGAACTTGACCTTCATTCCTCCATACGTTGACACTACACCGATATTACTGAAGCCCTTGGCCACGAACTACACACTCAAGCGACACGTAAACCAACTCGAATAACTGGGATATGGTAGAATGTGCACGTTGGCACTTGCTCACGCGGTCTCGGGTATCCTAGAAGACTTCCAAATATGCGCGAGCAGGCGATGTTTGATGTCTGCGTTGATATTCATACAATTATCGACTTTAAGTCGTTACGATACGGTCCTATTTTCAATGCAGTCAGTGAAATTCGCGGGGATTTTTCATCATCAAATCGTATCACCGGAGGTCGCGAGCGTAGCGTCGAAGGGAATAAAATCTATGTCAAATTACCGACTTCTGTTTGATATGGTCGTCACGCATGTTTCCGAATCACAATGTATTTACGCTGCTACATTCACTTGTTTTTGAAAGTATTTGTGTTTTGTTTAATGCCCTTTCGTTGGTTGTTTATTTTTATAAAGTTGTGATTATTATTTAAGTTTATTCTTGGAGTATGATCTAAAGACACAATAACTTATCTGAGGGGATCCTGGGTTCGACTTCTAGGTGAGGCAAAGTGTTATTTCAGACAACCCGAATGGCGTAGTGGTAGTGAGGCTGCCATACGTTCTTAGGGTCCTGGGTTCGAATCTGGTAGAAGCAAATGTTTGTGTGATGAGCATGGACATTTGTTTCCGAGTCATAGATGTTTATATGTAAAATAAGTATGTATTTACGAACAAAAAGTATAATTATATGTAGTATATCAACTATCTGGTGTCCACGACACAAGCCTTGCTTAGTGTGGCACTAGATGGCGCATGTGTAATGTCCAGCGATATTATTATTTGATTTTTGCATCACGATTTTTAGTTTCATCACCATTGCTCTCAAAACGGTGAAGGAAAACATCGTGAGGAAACCGGCATATCCTAGAACCAAAAAAATCGAGGACCTTGTGGCATCTACCAATCCGTACTGGGCTCGCGTGGTGGATTATGGCCCATTCCCTCCCATTGATACAAGGCCTGTGTCCCAGCAGTGGGAACATTAATGGGCTGATGATGATGATGATGATGCTTTTGAATAGCAGCCAGAATCTGGATGTGTTCTTTTTTTCGGTGAAATGGGTTTACCTCTCTCTGGGGTGCAAATTATGTTTTTTTTACACCTCCGCTATTTATTACTGATTAATTTCGTTGCGGGATCCAAGACAGTTAAATTGTTTCTCTGAGACTTCATCGAGCTTCTTTGTATCGGTGCTTTTCGAGTGGTCGCTGCTGTTGATTTTGGCTTTCGGGAGTTACAGTGGATTGGGAACAGAGCGGCGGTCTTAGTCCAAAAAAAAAAGTACAAGGTACCCCTGTCTTATATCTTGGAATAAATTAAAATTCTGTTATTTTCCAAGACTAGGGTGATTTATTCTAAAGACCACCTTCAACTCAATGTTTAGTAATCTTCAACTCTCGTAAAATATAACGTTCCATTCACAATTCAAAAGTTTAACCCTACAAAAATGCCACCATACATAAACTCGTATAAATATCCGCGGGACCGCTCTGTGTCCGGTTTGTATGTTTCGAGGTAAATCGCTCTGCGACGCACTTTCCAAGTAAATTGCCTAGACATTTATATTATGACTGTGATGGGGCATCAAATGGGGTGGCGTGATGAGTGTTAGATGTCGACTTGATTTCTTTTTTTGATACGAGTTTTTATTAGTGACTTTAATGCAAAGGTGGGACGAAAGCCGGAAACTTCACACGACGGTGGCCGGAAGACGGATGGCGCCGCTCTGAGGCCGGTCCAGAAAGAAGTGACGAAATGATAATTATAAATTATGTATCGTTCTCACATATAGCGAGGGCTGGTTCGAAGAGGGACGGTAAAAGAGCACATGGATGGAATTGGGGGAGGCCTATATCCAGCAGTGGGACAGTACAATATACGAAAAGAGAAGTGTTTTCATCTTATTATTCTCCCTGCCCTTACCATAAGTTATTTGGGCGCTGCATGTTATCTTCTCTATAAACATGAAACATAAAATAACTAAATCAGGCCAGCCATTCTTGAGTAACCAACAAATAAACAGCTTTCATTGTTCTTTGTACAGTTAAACATATTTTGGAATTTGTTTAAATTAATGAACGTAAAAGCGTAAACAATGTCTATCATTGTGTTACGTTCGTACTTAAGTTACGCATGGTTGTTACGCTTGTAATTTTGTAAGTAAATAAGTATGATGGAATCTTCATGGTTGTTATGTTCAAAAAAACATTTAAGTTAGCAACATTTATCATGAGCGAAACAATGCTGTAATAGGTTATATGTAGGGGAATATGAAATTTAGAATGACGTTATTTCGACGCACGCTATTTCGATTTTCTTTTTGGTACCTGCAGTATCTGTTGGTAGCAGGGCATGATAGCACTATGTATTCACTGTATCACCGCACCGGTTCACTAACACAACCAAGTGTTCGTCCAGGGTACACTTCACATCTTTTTTTCCATTTAACATTGACAGCTACTGGGTGCCAATTCTGTAAGTCAACGTTAAGCAACACGCCATTGACACTCTATTGACATACTACTCGTATCCAATGTCACAAAGGTATTCTGCAAAAACTTCAATAGCGTTTCAGCGGTGTCTCAGTAGTGTGTCGATAGTGTGGCATTGTCATTGGAAGATCTTTGACACGACTGTCAAAGATCTTCCAATGAATGTTACAGGTAGTCAGTGGCTCAAAAAATCTGACAACCAGTCTTACCAAGGTATCGTATTACCCAGTACTAACTGGGTTGTGGAGGTCAGTTAGGCAGTTGCTCCATGTAAAATATTGGTATTCAGCTGCATCCGGTTAGACTGAAAGCCGACCGATGATGATGACACAGTCAAAACCACACCCCGTATTCAGGAAATGGTATGTCTATCTCGCGGGTCCACCCTTTATAGCAGAACTTTTTATGTCATAATATTATTTTGCATACCAGCTGATAGCATAAACTTCATTTGGCAGATAATTGTTTGGCAGATACTCATTTATCATACGTTCGAACTCATAATTTTGTAAGCCAGAATCATCTTTAGGCATAAATTTCATATGCATAAGATTTAAAAGTAGAACCATCTTATCGCAGAAAGTTCACAGTCAGAATCATCTTTTGGCATAATTTTCATATCGATAGTCTTTAAAGGTAGAACTATCATATCTCAGAAAGTTTACAGTTAGAATTATCTTTTGGCATACATTTCATATGCATAATAATGGAAATACTCATCTATCAAATCACAGAAAATTCATAAAGTTAGTTGATTGTGAACACTTGGTTTTTAATTCCCTGTAAGAAGCAGGCAAACATGCAAACGAGCATAAATCTGTAAGAAGCAGACAAACATGCAAACAACTCGTATATCGTGCATGTAGCAAGCATTCAGTATGCAAGCAAGGATGAAGCAAGCATGCAGCATGCAAGCAAGCATGCAGCACGCAGCATGCAAGCAAGCATGCACCATGCATGCAGCAGGCATGCAAACATCTGAACAAACATATACCATGCATACAGCAAGCATGCAGCAGCATGCAAACAAGCATACAGAATGCATGCAAACAGCAAGCATGCAGCAGCATGCAAACAAGCATACAGAATGCATGCAAACAACCATGCAGCATGCAAACAACCATGCAGCATGCAAGCAAGCATGCAGTATGCAACATGCAGCAGGCATGGTTTCTGCCACGGCTCCGGCGCTGCGGGGCTACGGCGGTCCCACGCGAGCTCATCGTCGCAGATGGGTTTAACGCTCACCACCGCAGCTTCGGCATGCTGGCCGGCTTCGCCGGCCAGCCTCAGCCGCGGCGGCGAGTGTTACAACCACCTGCTCCTCAACTCGCGGCCCGCCTCGCCCCTCCACGCCTACGCGATTTTAAATAACACTCTAGGGGTGGGGCAGACAAGACTACGTGGAGTCGGTTTTGGAGCGATACGTTTGTGTCACTAACTTTTCTAGCACATTACACTGACTTTTTAAGATAATATTTTAATTTTAAATTAAGGTTAAAAATGCTATTTTGTTGCATTGAAAAATGGTAATAATGCCAAATAAAATTATTCCAAATGAAATTCTGCAATCTTCATAGTATGCCAAGTGAAATTATATCAAGTAATCGTCGTTCTAAATAAACATTATTTTAAACGAAATTATGCGAAATTTGAACACTGCCAAAGGTAATTATGCAAAAAAAAATTCTGCCATCTAAAAGTATGCCATTCCCAATTCGGGCATACAAACATTCAGCCAAACAATAAGTATATTTAAAAAAAAATATGCCTTTCATATATTCGTTTAAAGAAAATTATGCCAAGTGTGTTATGCTAAATGAATTTCGGAGCAACAAGATTCTGCCAGATAGATGGAACCCCTATCTCGCTCGTTTTCGTTATGCCAAAAAAGGATAGACATACAACTTGTCGAATTGAAATTCATTCAAAGCTTTTGTGAATACGGGGGCAGGTTTACCTATTTACGAAAAACATATTTTATTCCGTACGGTAACCTCAAACCTCTATGTAGATATGTGATGTTATTTCACCTTTAGGATATAAGTCAATTTAAATTCAATAGATCGAACTAAAAGGCACCTATTTTGTTTGAACAGAAAACGTTTGTAGAATAATTATTTACGTACTCGTCTTAATCTAGTTTTCGGTTTTTTTGGAAAGTGTTAATCGAAGCCAAATGTTTTTTATTTGTGTGCAAGCAATGGAAGGGTTCTAATTGGAATTGGATAGTTTTGTTCTTTATTTTCTCATCAGCAGTTGGTCCCGGCTGTCATTTGTAGATCTTTGACAGCCGTTACAGGTAGTCAGTGGTGGGTATCGTATTACACAGTACTAACTGGGTTATGCAGGTCAGATTGGCAGTCGCTTTAAGTAACAATTGAAATTAAATTAAAAATTTAAAAAACCCCTGACACAATGTTCTAAAAGTTAAATAGAAAATAATTCGTTAATTCGCCATTTTGTCGTTTATAGTATTTTACTAGTCAAGCCTTTCATTTGATACCCATATTGAGGGAGTTGTTGAATATAAATATGTAATCCGCCATTTTGTGGCGGCGGCCATCACGGACTGATTTTTATCAAACATAGCTAAAAACACTCCCGACTAATTCACCTTTCAAACAAAAACTAACAAAATTACTATCGGTTCATCCCTTCGGGCACTACGATGCCACAGACAGACACACACACACACACACAGACACGTCAAACTTATAACACCCCGTCGTTTTTGCGTCGGGGGTTAAAAATACTGGTATTCAGCTGTATCCGGTAAGACTGGAAGCCGACACCAACTACAACGTCAGGAAAAGGCTAGGCCAATGATGATCTTCTTGCCTTTGTCCTATGTTACTTGGGGTTGGCGCAACAAGTTTTCTTCTTCCATTCTCCTTTGTCAGCCGTCACGCAATCATTTACACTTTTTTCCTTCATAAAATATAATTCCTCGCACAATCCATCCATCGTTTCTTTGGTCTTCTTTTCTTTCTCCATTCATCAACATTTATGTTCAACACTCGTCGGGCATAAGGTCATTGTCATATATTATGCGATTCGTACCTCTTCATCACGAGTCCTTACCAACTTTTCTGTAACTAGTGCAACTTCTGTTGATTTTTTTCATCTTTTATTGTGCCTTTATGCACAAATCAATTAATACGTCTCCAGTTGAAAATAAAAACAAAAATAGCTCGATTACTTGTTAAGCTACCACGATGTTCAAACTAAACATTAATACTGTGTGAATATCCACACTTACTGGACTCTCCACTCCACTCCACTACACTGGACGAGTCCACTTCCAGGACCAACAGATAGCTAGTCGAGACTATAGGTATCTATATATGGTTCTGGTTGGTCCTGGAAGTGGAGTAAAAACTCAACATATTATTATCTTGCTCACCAGTCAGATAAATCTCACTCCAAACCAGTAAACAATAAGCTTTGTTATCTGCCATCAAAATAATCAGGTAGATCACGAAGAAATCTAATAAGTTCGTCAGATTGATTTAAAAAAAAATATTTAGAACGGATTTTTTTTCTTATGTTTCGAAAACAAAATTGACGAAGATACAATGCTTTTAAAAGTTGCGTTAAGACATTATTACGTCACGAGCTCCCACTCCCGAGTTTTTATGCGTTGTCTTTGTCAATAATCATTGATTTACCAAAACCAAAAATACGTGTCCATTATTTTTCAATACTCTAACTGACAGACTAAATAGATTTGCAATTTTTTGGTGGTGGAAACTATAGCCTATTAATAAACACTCAAGTGGTAGTGCAAACATCTATCTAGTAGTAAAACGGCAAAGCCTACAGGCTAGGAAATCGGCATTCCAGCAAAATGTATACCCACTATGTAGTACGTACATATAGTACGAGTACTATCACGAGTTGTGTAGTATCTCAGACTAAGTATATAGAGCTAGGTTTCTACCACAACAAGACCAGAGACGATTGTAGCTTGGTATAGTCGAGTGCAAAGTACAGAAAAAATTATTCAGCAAAATGTTTTACTTAGAGTACTTTTGACAGTAAATCGGCCATATTTTCCAAGAACCAATAAACGTTGAGGTAGACGAGTTCTTGATTAAAGACCGCGAATCGGTAAGTGTTTGATTGGAAGCTTTCAGGCTCGGTGGACCCATGATCTTCGCAGACTAGCTGGTAGCAACTGGATGAGAGTTTACGAGAATCGAGTAAGGCAGAGAGCGCTTGAAGAGCATAGTCCATGTCATGCATTAGACTGTTGTAGGCTGATGATGATGATCAGAGTAGGACTGCTGTATACTTATCAGATTCGAAACAATCCTCAAAATAAAGGAAGATTAAAGTCTCATGTCACGAAACCTTAATGACACTCATTGACTCATAAAACAGCGCAAACCTTATTCAGTTGTAGTTCTTTCATAAATAAATACTCTTCTCGTTAGTTCTACTACCTTCATAATGAATAAAAAAATTAATAAAATTATTATATTTTATTTTATAACGACACTATCGTGAACGACCCAGTGCAAATCCAAACAAATTCTCTCGTAAAAGGTCTTCATGAAATGTTAGTATCTCATGAACCTACTATTGCTATTTATCATTTTTTCTTGTTTGTGTAAGTTTTCTCGTCGCCTGTACCCACCAAGCCAGATTGCCCGCAGCTGCTTGCGCCGCTTCTCACATAATGACCACTTCCTCCGTCTCCTCAGGATGTCCGCTGACGGGAAATCTTAGCTCACCTTCTATGGGTAATATTGCGACCTACTTTGGTTAGGAAAAGTGAGATTTGTTCCGGAAAAAGGAATCTTTAAACGAAGATTTTTTTTACATAATTATGTGTAGTATATATCTACTTACATAGTCCAAAAAACTTATCAACTAAAAATGTATGGAACAGCAGATCACCACATATTTCCAAACAAAGTCCTCCGCCGCGTCCGTCTGTCTGTTTGCGATAAACTCAAAAATCCTTTACCGATTTTCATGCTGTTTTCACCAAGGGATGGAGAGGTTGAAGGTTTAGGTATACATATAATTTGCGCAGAAGCCGCGGGCATGCATCAGCTCGTATTTTTATAAATTATCGAAGAAAAATTCTATTCTATTCTAATTCTATGTGCCGGGATCCAAAACAAACCTCGGACACTTTGCCGTTCTGCCAAGGCTCTGTAGGCGGTATAACGAAGTATCTAATCGTAATGAAGTAGATATTACATGCAAATTAGCTAGGTTTAAAAAAGACTTATATGTCATAGTACCCAAGTCGTAATATTTTGTTGTTCTTGTATGATTATTTTTAACATCTATTTTTTTGTTATTATTCACTTCCGTTGTTATTATAGTTCATCTTTTGTGTAATTCGCCTTGTTTCTTTTCTATATCTTTGTGTAATGTATTTTGATTTGTTTAGATGGTTTACCTTATCAAATTTACTGTATGTACCTACCTAGATTATAAGTGAATGATGTGGTCTCCTATAATTGGAAGCGCACACTTGAATTTTCCCTGCTATCTATATACTATAATGTAATTGTGTAGTTTCTGTTGGAGATCCAATAAATAAATAAATAAATAAATAAATAAATAAATAAATAATTAAATAAATAAATAAATAAATAAATACATAAATAAATAAATAAATAAATAAATACATAAATAAATAAATAAATAAAAAATATATTTCCCCGGGGTTCGGAATGAACCCTGCCGGGGTTGCGGGCCTGTTCGAAAGAGATACCGCGGCCCCGGAATATAAAGGGCGAAGAAGGAACATGGATGGGTTTTAGTCAGTAAAAGTCTGACACTCCCTCCCGCTCCGCCCAGAGTGGGAGAAGTTATTTGATGATTTCCCAACATAAAAAAAGGGTTCGGAATGAATACGGGGTAGGTAACCGTTTATGCGTCGTTTTCCCTTCCATCATTTATATAAACCAAGAACCGTCAATCTTGACTATATGGGTCAGTCAATCTACCATGCATGCATGCCGCTGAATGTAAAGACAGAGGAAAGGAGGAATAAACCTTTATGTAGTGGGTCCAAAGGAGTAAAGAACATACCTGCATGTACATACAAGTGAAATTCACATCGATATGTATGTAGATGATGTACATTTTTTGTTGACACCATCATCAGATCTCAGTTGTCACCTTGTGACACTGACATAGTTTTACATATTGTACCCATGTCTACTTCCTGTTTTGTCTAGTGATGTGTTGAAAGATACTCGAGGAAAATTGGTAGTAGATTTTTATTGTTTGTATCTTTCTTTTGGCACATAGATTTTAAACATAGTGTTGTTGTTTATTATTTTGCAACAATAGGAAATATTTTTTTAAATATCTTATTTTAACTAGTCCACATCACTAGATGTTTGTTAGGCAGACACTCACAGTGGTTTTGTAGTTGATTGTTTCTACTTTGTGAGGTGGATTTTTGTGTCAAAATCGAAAATATTCAATTCAGGATCAAACATTTTTGTAACTATGATAATTCCATTGTCCGCTCTATACCTAATTCTTTAAAATCTCTTTGTGTCTACTAAAACATGCTGTCGCCTTTTCCGGAAAAAAACCATGATGATAGGCACACCTCAACAAAACAATGTATTTGTCACTGATAGTTTCGTATAGAGACTAGCCGACCTAGACCCACACAGCCCAAACTTGTCGAGCTATCGACTTATACACATCTCTACACTTGAGTAACCTGCTTTACGCCATACTCAGTATGTGGGATGAATGTCGACTTCACTTTTGATATCGGGCGAGGCTGCGCGCGTGCTGTACGTGTACAAATTCCTCCTCTTTGCTGTTTTAGAATAAAATTTCATGTAGGTACTGTTTTTTTTTTGCTTTGTTTTGTTAATGTATTAGATCACTTTTATCTGAAGAATAAATCTGACGTTTCGGCAGTGTCCATACAAAAACTGACAAACTTCGTCGGATAAAAGTTACCTGGCGATTGAAAAACCGGCCCTTATTAAAAACCCGAATATTTTCAAGTCACAGTAAATTGTGTTTTAAAACCAGATGAAGGCTACAAAACTACATAGCATACATTGTTTCCCACAGTCAGTCCAGATTCTAGATTCGCGATGCGCGTCCAGATGTTGCCTCTTTTTCCCTCCGAACCTATACCTATGCCTTGTGCAATCTGCAGCTGTTGTTCTTACAAAATAAAAATATGAAGTCATCTTGGATTTTCCAAACAGAACTTTCCTGATGTTTAACTTATCTCTAATCAGTCAGATATGATCAATGATCTCTATCACGTGGATGTAGACCTATACTTTTACCTAAAAAAGGTAATGATTTTATTAAGCTGATAAATGGAAGATTCATGATTAATGAATCAAAGCCATGCCGTAATGCAGCATCGAGAACATCAGGCTGATTTGAGGATCAAGTTCAAGACGTGAAAGTATCTAGTATGAAATGAACAATATAGCAGAGTGATCTATGAAAGTACTTCGAAAGCACGTAAAGAGGTAGGTGCAGTAAAACAGTTTGTAGGTCCTTCTACATTATATAGATGGCAGTGTTTATAATAACGGTCAAACGGAGAAAGTAAAGTGAAAGTAACTGAGCGCCATCTAGGACATATAAAGTGCGACCAGTTAGATTCAGGGAAAGTGGTGGAATGTTAGGTATGGAGGACAGTAGTTTTAGTTCATTTAAACGCCAATAGGTGGCCTTTTATTTTTTGGTCAACCGACTTTCTGTTTGAAGTTTTCGAGGTGTTTATTGTTAAACTTTTTTATCTTTTACATGGCACTATTAGTTAACTAAAAGTATTACCAATA
Organism: Xestia ashworthii; assembly: GCA_950022955.1. Lineage (NCBI taxonomy): Eukaryota > Metazoa > Arthropoda > Insecta > Lepidoptera > Noctuidae > Xestia > Xestia ashworthii. Next base: position 8,702,551 of record OX465570.1, on the reverse strand, counting down.
GCAGACATTTTACGTATGTTGTAACTATAGAAACAGTGTAGTACAGCACTTTGCGAGCTGTACATCTATATTTATACAAGCTTTAATTAAACTTGCCTTGTATTATTTTGATAACACGTGAAGAGATAGGAGAAAGGTACAGTAAAACAGTTTGTAGTTTTTTTGACAATAATATTATATAGATGGCAGTGTTTACAATAAAGGTCGTACGGAGAAAGTAAAGTGAAAGCTAACGTAACGCCATCTATGATATTATTGCGTAAAGTGCGTACAGTTGGAAACAAAAAAGTGGTAGAAAGTTACGGTGTAGAGATACAGTAGTTTTAGTACTACTGTAGAGCCAAGGTCACATTTGACAACTATATCAAAATTCAACAACGTTACCTTGTAATGGCGGGCGTAAAATATTATTTATTTTTTCTGAGTTAGAACTGCACAATTGCGTAACTTTTTTCAATTACGATTTCATATTTATTCTACTAGTGACATATGAAGGTAATTTTACGATTAACTTTCATTAATTACTCATTATAAACATGATAAGTAAACAATTTCTGTTCTAAAAAAAAACTGAACGTCGGTACAATGTTACGTCAGTGAACCTTTTTTCTTTTTAAATACTAGGGACATGACCCAAAAAAATCGAAAGTTGATACGTAGATTCGAATACTGTTAGTAATTATGTATCCTTCAGTACTGCTAAAATGTCGACTCGGCTACAAACTGCGTGTGCAGAAGTCACCACAGAAGACTGGAGAAAGGTCGAGGAAAAAACAAACAAAATAATTTTAATACGGTTTTGAACGAGATGTGAATATAGACGATATTATCGAAAATGAATTAATAATACGAGTATATTTTGTTAAATTATGAACTTGTTTTATTACGTGCCTTAAATTTACGATAGAAAATAATAATGGGACAGGGATTCGACTGGTATTTTTTTGTATCTATTCAATTATTACGAAAAAGTACATAGGGTACTGTAATTTTACTCACATAATGATTGAAGACAGTATCGATTCAGTCATTTTAGTCGACGTTTTTAAGCAGATCACCTCACTATAAACCTAAAACTGACAGATGCCAAATGTGATCTATGAAATTGGCCCTATTTTACGTTTAAAAACCACTAGATGGTCGTTTTCCTTTTTTATTTACCTGACTTTGTTTTATTTGGTTTTTGATATATTATTAAACTTTTCATAATCATCATTCATCATTTCAGCCGAAAAACGTCTTTTGCTGGACGTAGGCGTCGCCCAAGTGTCGCCACAGTGACCGGTCCCGTGCTTGCGACTCGCATCCAACATTCACCAGGTCATCGGTCCACCTAGTGCGAGGTCTTCCAACGCAACGTCTTCCGGTTCGCGGTCGTCACTCCAGAACTTTTCGGCCCCATCGCCATCCGTTCTGTGAGCAATGTGCCCTGCCCACTGCCACTTAAGTTTGACAAATTATTCGGGCTACGTCGGTAACTTTGGTTCTTTTGAAGATGTCTTCGTTCCTGATTTGATCACGCAAGAAAACTTCGAGCATAGCCCTCTTCATTGCCCATTAAACTTTTTACACTTTTTATTAACTTGTCTCGTTTTAGTATATATTGATCAAATCTTTGGTTCTGGTGAAAATATTTTTTTATGACAAACCATGACTTGATCCTGCAGTCTCCTCACGGGAGCACTCCAGAAATGGTTAATAGTACGGACAGGAAACTTTGTTTACGCATTCAGTTGAAACCATAGATGAACCTAATTTTTTCTTTCAATTTTTAGTACGTAAAGCATGTTTTTAGGGTTCCGTAGTCCTAATAAGGAACCCTTATAGTTTCGTCATATCCGTCTGTCCGTCCGTCCGTCCAAGGTTTTACTAAGATGCTGTTTGTACTAGAAAGCTGTAATTTTGTTCGGTTGTGTATTATGACGACCAAATGGTTAAATAAAATTTTAGAAAACAATTCTTTCTAAGGTAGCTTACGGGGTACCTTAGGACGAAACAAAACTTCATTACCCACCTCACAAAGGTGGCGCCTTTGTGAAGTGGGGATGAAGTTTTGTTTCGTCGTCTACCCCATCGTGTTGGGTATTGCTGAACAGGTCTTTTAAAAATGATTTATGGGTTGCTATTATATTACTATTTTTCGTTATAATGTTCCATTTACGAAATATTGAGCTTTAAAGTGCTTTTGGTCTAGTAGGGCGTTCCCCCCTCTAAAAGCTAAACTGCTGTCTTGAAAAATCTGGATAAATTTCATAATCACAGTGCATTTCATGAACTTTAAAGGAAAATTAAAGCAGTTGAGATAACTTAATTAGTTTAGCAGTAATAGTCGTTGAACTTGGGTGTTGAATAATTTTGTATCAACTACAAAATCCCTAGAATTAATCCTTTAAAGTGACTAAGATGAAGTCGTTGATTGTTAAAAATGGGTAAAGACTTTTATTGAAAAACAAAATCTAAATGAAAAAAAGCCATAATAAATTATCGTAAGTTTAAGAGCAACAGAATTGTTATTTATTGTGGTTACGAGCTACTACGGAACCCCACAGTGTGCGTGTCCCGACCCGCACTTGGCCGGTTTTTTATGTTTATAAGTTATTCTTTATAAGCTGGCAAATCCTTTTTTGCATGTAATAATTTTAAGATCGGGAAGATCTTGAATAAATTTACTGGTTTTTGTGGTAGGTTAATTTTACGCGGTAACTAAATACCGAAACCGTGGATGATTTAATTCTGTTAATGTGTTTCTGCAGTTTGATTCCCAGAGCGATTCAGAGACCCTAGCTCACCTATCCCTACGCCTTTAGTTCTGACTGCCAACTCTACTGCTTTAGTTGTGAGCGGGTATTTAAAACGAAATAGCTTCAAAAGGTCGCCGTTACCGAAATTCTTTAATCTGTAACAACGGTAGGTACATATCGCATCGAATTCTTTTGCGTTATTTAAAAGAACAGTTTTAAGGAGCAGCTCGTGGCTAATTTGAAACAGCCAGCCACTCCGGTCTATCTTTAAGTTAAGCAGTGCTTGCCTAGGTTAGTCTGTGGATGGTGACCACCTTTACATACCGAGTTTCCTCCGTGCCCCGGAAGGCACGTTAAGCTATTGGTCCCGGCTGTCAGTTGTAGGTCTTTGACAGTCGATAAAGGTAGTCAGTGGCCCAAAAAGTCTGACAACCAGTCTTACCAAGTGGTATCGTATGACCCAGTATTAACTGGGTTGGTGAGGTCAGATAGGCAGTCGCTGAAAATTGTTGGGAATAGGCTAGGCAGATGATGATATTTAAAAAAACAACTTTATCATATAACCAGACACGAGAAGTCGAACTTAGCATTGTTAAACAACCCATAATTCAGGAGAAAATCTCGTAAATGCAACGTTTTAAATCAGCAAGCAAGCGTGCAAAAGTACATAATGTAACCGTGACAATAGAATGCGAGTAGTATTGCATCAATTATATTCTCTTTTCAAAATGTCGCAACTATAATACGTTGACATAATACAGTTTTGTTCATTTTGTACCAATTTTCTGGTGAAAGGCTTTTAAAAATAAAATGAAATCGCTTAAAAACAAGTGAAAGTGTATCGGTTCGTTCGAGAGAAAAGTGGTTTTTAGTATATTTTTTTCATTTGTCTAGTTTTAGTTATTTTGTGTGCCTTATTATAAAATTCTTCAAAGAGAAACTAGATTGTCTTTTATTATTTTTATTTCGTAACTGGTAGTTAGGAATTCTTTTCGGATTTTTTTGTTTTTTTTTTTTTTTAAAAAACGGCCAGTGTCAGTATTTCCTTAGGTGCTACTAAAAGTTGAATTAGAATCTTTTGGTTCTTAACGTCTCTTATAAAAGGTCTTAAAGTCTGATTTAACGCCGAATTTTATAAAAATTAATTTCAGATGGTTTACAGTGAAAGTGCCAGGGTAGCCAAGCGCTAAATGATACACGTACCTTTTTTGCATTAACCGTATCTACCTACACTTTTCAAAGATTCCAAAGATAAAATACACACTTAAATCACTACATATTATAAAACTAAGTCCTCCACTGAGTCTGTCTGTTGGTCTGTTCACGATATAAATTATAAACTCTAAAACAACTACACCGATTCTGTTTTCACAAATGGAAAGAGTGGTTTTTGAGGAAGGTTTTCTTTTGTCCAGCGGGCGAGTGAAGCCGCGGAAATCAGCTAGTGGTACATAAATAGATTTCTCTGGATAACTAAATATATTCTCATTTTACGTTTTCCAAGATTTTAGATCACAGTATAACACTGTGATCTAAAATCTTCACAATGTATTTCAATAGACTGCTATACATTGTGAAAAAAAAAAAAATAATAACCTAACTATTCGTAGAAGGCTGAATGACAATAACGTAACTAAGTAGGTTCGGAGAAAGTTCCTATTGCAGAAACTGGCTTGGATCTTAAAAAAGCATACTAAATGAAAAGGGAGATTACTTAGAGGAAAAAAAGTAAAATTTCTCTTGAATCTCGTAACGTAGACGCAGCAATAGAATGTATGATTATACAGGCTGGAATTTTTCAACGCATTCGATGCCCGAATGTGGCAAGCGAATTTTAGAAAATATGTGAATGCAGATTTGTTTCTTTTTAAAAATAAAGTAATGTTTCCTTTGAGTAAAATTTGCTATCTCCAGTATTTCGAGTACTTTCCCTCCAGGTGGAATTGAAAAATTCCAGCCTGTATACTACTGTTGCCGACCTAGGTTCTCGTAAAATTATCTAAACTTATATTTTAGAGGGAGGAAAGATGTGACTTTTTGTTTGTTACAATTTAACTCATGAACTACTTAACCGATTTTTTAAATTCTTTCATGACTAGAAAGCTACATCTTTACCAACTAACATTAAGCTATAAATTATATTGATATCATGCAAATTAGTCGAGCTATCGCAATTTTCGCGGACACAGATTGACAAAATTCGACGCAAATTTTGCATCAAATTTTGTTGACTATTTCAAAGGTTTTAAGTTTTTTGCACGGAACCTCAATTCTTTTTCTGAAATAAAAGTTGTCTAAGTTTTTTTTTTCTTATAAGCTAGCTGCCAGTAATATTGTAAAATCGGTAAAGCCGTTTCGGAGATTAGCCGGAAGAAACAGAAAAACATACAAACATTAAATAAACCGTTTTCTTATGAATTCAGTTAAAAGCTGTTCTTTTGAAATTAGCAGACACTTAAAATCGATTTATTTATTTAGATGTAAATAAAATATAACGTTACGTTTTAGTTGTGTTAATTACTTTAAGGGCGGATAGTACTCATGAAAATGAACAACTTTTACTATGGGGCCGAATAAGTAATGTCGAAAAAAATATCAACTGCTGCTTAAATTTTTCGATTTACGCGAATGTATTAAAGCAGTTGATTTTATTTTCGAGATTTCAGTGTCGGTCCCATAGGTAATAGTTCATTTTCATGAGTACAATCCACCCTTAAAGTAAAGTAAACGACTAAAAAATTACGGTGTATATTAAAGCTAAACGTGTTGCGTTGACCCCAAGTAAGATGCGACAAGGGCATTAAGATGATTATAAAAATATATTGTAGCTGTTGACACTCTATGGTTCCTGCTTCTCCAATGGGATAAATGAGTTTAGTAATATTATGTTTCTGTGAAAACGAAACTAAACATTACCCCACTTGTAAAACCAAACGCATCCATAACTCCACAGCAATCCACCCTCAATGGGTGTTGACAATCGTGACTACATTTCATGGTAAAGGTGGGTGGTACGTGCCTTGAATAAAGAACTTTTTATGGTATGACAAATGGTGGAAATGAAGGCAGTTCTTCGTTCTGGATAGGAGGTAATATTTTCTGGCATGTTGACATAGTTTTGGAACAAATAAAACTCTCATTTGTAGGCTTGATCAAGTTTTGTGAAGGAAATTCTAATTATTTAGCACCTGGGCGACCATACTCTGCTCTAGTGACAATAAAGAAAACGAATTTTCCAAGATATGAGACAGTTTTAGCTAGTTTCCGCCCCTGTAAACGCCATTTTACAACTTTCATCGAAATGGTTAGAGACGATTCGGGAACGTTATTACAAATATGAAATATTGCTTATCTAATGGTATAGGATACCTTTTATGGAAGAATCGTGAAGTTAGATGATCAAAAGATATCAAAATATTCTTTTGCGTCTTTGTCATAATCGTGTATGTTACCAGTGTTGATGTTATAATTTGTATCCCCAAAGATCGTATGGTCTTCAATAATTATAATTGTCTACTACGATCATCATCATTTGCACATAACGGTACACTGTTGTACTTGAAGAATTTTTCTGTCTCACTCAATTAACTTGAAAACAAAAAATAAAACACCGAACCTTAAAAAAAACAAATAATTTAATAAATAAATCAATAAATTATACACACCCACAATTAAATAACTTATCTACGTTACGAACTACCCTCGTACTGCCTCCACCCCCTATAGGGAAGGGGTGTGACGTCGTGAACATCCCTCCTTCTTCTGTGATGTCCGTGGTGGCCGGCGTAGATGACTTGGTGGTCTTCTCCGCCTTCGTGGGAGGTTAGTTTCTTGACTCCGACGACGGCTGCGAGCATGAGGGCGAGAGCTGATGCTGCTAGAGCCTGAGGGTGGAAAGATAAGTGTTATCTTCAAAGTTACGATGTTTCTTATATTTAAATGTATCTGTATACTCTCGCCGAGACTTTTGAGGCAGGGCGAGTGAGTGTCAAGAGAGGAACACCAACGCTAGATGAGCTTTCTGTGGTTGTAGGATCTCCTACGTCTGACCTTGCAATTTCTTTACCAACTTTGCTATCAATTCACAGTGAATTGAAACTTCATTTCACTGTCTAACAGCTATAACGAATCTATTGTACTTTTAAAATGAATGCGAAAGATTGTTACCCAATCACGCCACAATGGCTGAACGAATCTGGATACAATTTGATACAGAGTAGATATATTTATACTCCTTGTTTTTACTCACACATACAGATATAAATTTCTATGCGAACAAAGTCGTGGGAAACAGCTAGTAAGTCATAAATGTCAACCAAAGAAGCTACTGGAAAATTAATATTAATTCTGTTGTAAGTTACCTACACAAAAAGAAACCACTTTGGGCATGGCAAAAAGAAAATAACTGTAGTCCCTCATAACTAACAACCACAAACAAGTTCATACACTCTTAATTACGGACCCAAACTTAATGAAATCATAAAGAAGCTCATATTATTATAATCATAGTCACTATAACATTTCCCTTTTATGGCACTTATAAACCTGTAATATTATAAACGAGAAGTTTGATCTAATTAACTTTTAGTAATAAATTGTCTACTAGACCGAATTCCAAACGTCGAAATCTCGAGACGTACGAAGGTCTTCAATATTGGAAACCGAGTTATGTAATTCAAATGGAGTTGGGTAGGACACATAGCAAGGCGCGGTGATGAAAGGTGGAGTAAAGCTGTGACCGAAGGAATGGAAAGAGATATTTTGGTCATCTGGCAGAGAGATGGATAGACGAAATTGTTTTCATCGCAGGAATATCTTGGATGATGGTACAAGAGCGTGGAGCTTGGCACAAGCAAAGGCCTCTCTTAAGAGGCCTACGAAGCCCAGCAGTGGATGAATTCGGGCTGAAGATGATGATGAATACAATTGGCGGCTTTTTGAATTCTGAATAATGACTTCTTCGTTGCACTAGTGGGGCTGTGCCACTGCTGAGATGCTCTGGTCGGATCAGATGTTATTTAATTTTGCCCATCGGAAATATCTCAGTAGCAGCCTGATTTTTTGCCCGGTTGCCGGCAAAAGGCTCGTCCCCTGTTACATGAAACGACATGAAATCTGGTTGTAATACAGATACACCATATTTATAAATTTATATGGTTACACCTCTGCTTGACCCTTCGGGGGCATAAAAACCGTGGATTAATGATTTTCACGATCATAATTTCATAGGATAAGTAATTTTGTTTTTGTTTTAAGTTGAAAGAATATTGCGGATACAGAGTGCAAACGAGACTTTAATAAATTTTACTAAATATGTCAAGATAGTAAGAAAAGGCAATCTTGGCAAAGTTAATGGAACGACGGATTATGACGTGCCATGTTTGATTTGATGAAACACTTTCTTGATTAGGACTGTCTTGTTCCTTAAAATTGGTTATATTAATGTGACTTTTGCTCATGAATAACCTTATCCATACTGCAGGGATTAGAGATCCTAGAAAATGTTAATTTCTCAGCGATATAAATGTTTTCAGCACATTCTGTCCCACTGCTAGGCAAAGGCTTCCTTGATTCCTTTCCCACTCTATCGGCGTTTTACGTCCTCTGGCCAATCAGTCAAAAAATAGTCCGAATCGTTTCTTGGGCTTGCCTCAATCCAAATCGTCACGCCAGCGTTTTTTGGGCACGGGGCTGCGGGACAGTTTGAAAGAGATACCGCGGCCCCGGACCGTAAAGGGCGAGGAAAGAACATGGATGGTTTTTAGTCAGTAAAAGTCTGGCACTCCCTCCTGCTCCACCCAGAGTGGGAGGAGTCATTTGATGATTTCCCACCCGAAAAAAAAAGGGTTTTTTGGGCATCAAACTCCTACAACAAGTATTGAGAAGTCAACAATGTTATGGCCGTCGGAAAGTTGGTATTAGAATAACTTAGTTAAATGTATTTACATACTCATAGTAAGGTGAAGGAAAACATCGTGAAGAAACCATGTTCTAGAACCAAGAATTCGCAGGCATGTGACATCTACCAAACTGCACTGGGCCCGCATCGTAGATTTAGCCCATACGCAAAGTACGCGCTTTGACGTGGAGTTGCGGACACCAGCCCGTTGTACAATACAATAATATTCTTAAAACGCATCGTGGTATCCTGGTTCCACCTATAACCTACATCCTCAACCTCTGCATTCAGTCAGGAGTTTTCCCAAATGCTCTTAAAAAAGCTATTGTGCACCCAATTTTGAAGGGAGGGGACAGAAACTGTGTTGACAATTTATAGACCCATATCTGTCCTACCATCGCTTTCAAAAATTTTTGAGAAATTTCTCATTATGCAACTGAGAAACTTCCTAAACAAATTTCATCTAATAGCCAACAACCAATACGGTTTTCGCCCAGGAGTATCAACTGAAGACGCGGTACTAAATCTTACGCAATTGGTTGCTAAAAAAGTCGACGAAAAAACGAAGTGCCTAGGAATTTTCATAGATCTTTCGAAGGCGTTTGACACAGTTTCTGTGCCCAAACTTATCTCTAAGTTGGAATCATTGGGTGTTCGTGGTAAAGTGCTTGAGATTTTCTCAGACTACCTTAAAAACCGCAGCCACCAAGTCCAAATTGGTTCCAATTTAAGTGAAGAGGTGTTAGAGACTTGCGATGTACCACAAGGTAGCATACTAGGGCCGATATTGTTTCTAATTTACATAAACGATATCTGCAACATGGCGCTCCCTAACTGCAACATATACACCTATACAGATGATACCGGAATTATCGTACCCGGTCCCTCGTGGGAAGCTGTTAAAAGCAACGCTGAATCTGCCCTGAGTAGAATCATGCTCTGGTTCAACTCAAATCTACTGACGTTAAATTTGTCTAAAACTTTATACGTTCCTTTCGCTATCCGCTGCAACATGAAACCATCAAGTACCTTCTCCATAACGGCACACTCATGTACAGGTCCCCTAACACATTGCTCCTGTCCAAAATTAAGAAGAGATGACAGTGTAAAATACCTCGGCATTCATATAGACAATGGACTAAGATGGGACAAACACCTAGACATACTCACCACTCGAATATTGCGACTTATCTCTGTCTTCAAATCACTCAGGGGGTCAGCTAATCAGGACATTCTTAAAATGGTATATCTTGCCCTGTGCCAATCAGTGCTAGGGTACTGCATCAATGTGTGGGGTGGGGCTAAGAAGACAGGTCTCCTAAGGGCTGAGAGAGCACAAAGAGCAGTCCTTAAAGCTATGACAAAGAAACCACGCAGATATCCAACAGCGCAACTTTATTCAGACTGTAAAGTTTTAACTGTACGACAGCTATTTGTGCTTCAATCAATTCTTAGGACACCTCTTCCCCCAACCCTTCTTAGGGCTCCTCCAGACCCCAAAAAACGTAAACATGTAATTCCCAGCATCCAACATAAAACTAAGTTTTCAAGGCACCAATTTTATGTCATAAGTACGCACATTTATAATCACTTTCATAAAAAACTGAACATTCTCGGTCTCCCTAGGTTTAAATTAAAACAAGCAGTAATGGAATGGCTACTAAATCAAGACTATCATAATACAGAATCACTTCTAACTTACATCACTTAATAAACATTCACTCACCTATTTCTCGCACTAACGCCATATTCTACCATAATCAAAACACACTAAAAACATACACTCACTTCATGCACTCCACTCACGACAAGCACAAAACTCCCCAAACACTCCCATTCACATTCATCAACACTTGCATTTACATCATTCACTCTTCACTTTCTCACTCTCATGTTAAATTTTACCACAAGATCATTTACCTAAGCGCCCACTTCACACAGTCCACTGGCACGTCTGCCACAATAGAATTATATAAGCATATCCCATAGCCGGACACTGCCCCCTAAGATACAGGCCTAGCCTAGTTTAGGGAACAGGGTTGAACTCATTGTACTAATTTTGTAATTTTAATTTAATTTAATAACTTTAATCTGTAAACAGTGCAATGTACGTGTACTTTGTGGTAATAAATAAATATTATTATTATTATTATTCATAGTAGTCCAATTCATATTATTCATAGTCTAAACGCCTTTTAAATACCAAAAACACTCATAGGTGTTCTTGGAAATGTCGTGTGTTTAGACCGAACAAAATACAGTGATTTTAATTGGGAAAAGTGTGTAATTACTACGGATAAGCGGGCCAGTCCGCGCGGCGCGGCGTGACGAAGAAAACCGACGGCCCGTGTGCTAGATACTGTACGTGCTTCGTGTGGCTCGAGGAGGTAGCAAACAGAGACCTATGTTCACAAATCGAAACGTTTTTGGCAGATTATGGAGTTTAATAGGTTAATAAGCACATTAGGCCGTTGGTCCCGGCTGTCATTTGTGGATCTTTGACAGTTGTTACAGGTAGTCAGTGACCAGAAAGACTGATAACCAGTCTTACTAAGAAGTATCGTAATACCCAGTACTAACTGGGTTGTGGAGGTCAGTTAGGAAGTCGTTCCATATTTTAAAGCAGCCCATCATAGCTGGGAAAGGCTGGGCAGATGATGGTGATGGTGTTTGAAGTTTGTGAGTGTTTGTGCAGACATGACGTGATGAGGATTATTTTGCCACGTTTCCGATGATGATTCTATGTGACATAATTTTCATTGCATTTTTTATTGTTTGGTGCCTCTGTAGGATATTTACTCTTTGGCTTGCATCTTGTCATCTATTAGTAGTGTGAGCTCGTTAGTAAGTAGGAACAGCTCCTATGAAAATAATATTTTCTGCTTTGTTACTCTTTGGTAGCTACAAAACACACCCACCCAAAAGTTTACAATTAAGTCCATAATTTACAGAAAATAATTAAATATTTGTGATGAATTTATTAAATTCATTTTATCAATATTATTCCTCGTTGTAATTCCGTGGTAGGCGCTGCGTAATAAAGCAGAGAATGCCTGAACGAAACATGAAATTGACAAACTGTCGGAATGTCAAAATGTCGGATTGTCGCCTGTCTCCTGTCGTGTGTTTTATTTGTATTATCCTCACGCTTTCCGAATATATACCCAGTTCCCTGTATACTAGCTTTATTGTCGTTTGGAACACATTTAAAAAAAGAAAAACGTTATTATGGTACCTACCTATTTTATATTATTTGAACCAAAATAAAATCGGAGAACCGCAAACTGTCGCATCGATGATGACCGCAGTCTAATTGCGTAACATTCGAATTTCAAATGGCAAAAAGGTTTTTGGCAAAAGAAAAATAAATACACATTGCTTAAAATGAGGTTGTCAACTTGGTCAACCCAACCCATTACCATTATCCATCAGCATTTTTATTTTCATTTATTTTATTTCATGTTGTGCGTTTATGCGCAAATATTAAAATAAAATTAAAAATCAACAAATGGCCAGTAATAAAAAAAAATATAATACATTTTTTTTATTTTTTATTAACACAACATAAAATAAATTTATATATGTAAAATTGACAAATAAGTTATACTGTAATATCTCTAGCGATATTGTAAAATCTCGAAATATTGTCAAATACTGCTTACAACAAAACGCATTATTTTTCGTGAAATGCATGCGATGGTAGTCAACTCACGCGGTGTGGAGGGAAGGAGGGGTCCCCCTTGCCCAGTGGTACAACTCTCATGAAAAGATATTGTACCATTCCAGCGAAATATCGATTATTATATATACTGCACCCTTCGGATTCCCGCAACCTTTACCAGGTCATCGGTCCACCTAGTGGGAGGTCAACCAACGCATCGTCTTCTGGTTCGCGATCGCCACTCAAGAACTTTTCGGCCCTGTGCCCTGCCCACTGCCACTTAAGTTTGGCAATTCTTCGGACTACGTCTATGACCTTAATGTAACTAACACACTTCAAACATTGTGCTGTGGATGCATTGAATAGTATCGGGGACATGGAGGTTTTATATCAAAGTCATAACATTCTTTGTATTTTTAAAACGAGTGAGAAAGTTGTAACTATGGTCTTTAATATCTCCGTAACTTTATGGTTCCCAGGTATGGTCACGAACAAAATAATGATCACAATTATCGGAAGAATATACGTCCATTTAGAGTGTTTTTACACCCGCAATAACTACAATACTAAAAATAGTAATAGCAGTCATTGCCCCTTTCTCTCTTCGTACAAACCAAAACAAATGAACCACGCTACGCAACGTTTTCACTAGAAAAAATGTTGAAGATCACGATAGATGACGATGCAAGACATGAAAAGGGATTTCTGATCGAAATTCAAATTTTCTTACGTTCTATTGCAATTTTCAGGCCAGTGCTAGGTTGTATGTTGATTAAAATATTGCTCGAGACTGTAAGACGTATCCCACCAAAAAACATTCTGTAAAAAACTAGCCAAGTCTCGATGGAGCTGCTTGTTTATCTCTAAAAAGTAATGAAATCTAGACAAAGTCGTGCCAAGTCTAAGGTTCCTTACTGCGATTTCTTTATTATTATAGTTAATGTTGTGTGAATTGGCCGTTGAACATTAATTTTGTTTACACGTATTGTTATATCTGTTGTAACTACAAAATTGACTTGTACCCACTAACGTATAAATAATGTTCAACGGCCAATTCACACAACATTAACTATAATAATAAAGAAATCGCAGTAAGGAACCTTAGACTTGGCACGACTTTGTCTAGATTTCATTACTTTTTAGAGATAAACAAGCAGCTCCATCGAGACTTGGCTAGTTTTTTACAAAATGTTTTTTGGTGGGATTTCACTTATTTTTGTAGAAATATTGATTTATTTTATAAGATTTCTTATTTGACAGTTTTTTTCTTTTTAGTAGTAGTTTTTTTAATATTCCAAATCTTTCTTTTCTTTTTTCCGGCTAAGAGTCTTGTACAGTAGCAACAGTTTTTCGTATTGCCCATTCGCGTTCATTATTAATTCTTTTAAACGGTTTAGACGGTTTAATTTCTGAAAGATCGGCGCGGTATTTACGCCTAAGCCGGTTGTATTCGGTGATCGCTGAAGCTAGAGCTTTTATACTCTTGAAGTCAACATTTATGAGTTGCACCCCATGAAGATTGGTTACTCGTGATAGCGCCACGTAGGCTTGGCACTGCCGTGCCCCCAGATGTAGTTACAGAATAATAATCATCAAAATCATCAACACAACCCTCCAAGTTCACAAATGGTCGAGGAACGACTTTGACCTTGAAACAGTCGTCCTCGGCCTTTAATTTCGATCTCGAATTTCGCGGGTTACCGTGGAGCATCGGTCTTAAGAACTTTAATAAATGCACGTGGGTCAATGACCGCTATTGCGACCTTAACTGGCAGCAACTATAGTCTAAGGTCCATGTTCACCAAAAAGATAACGGTCTGTTTATCTAAAAACAGCAGTTTAAGGGACATGTTCCCCTACGAAAATGTGTTTTAAACAGCTGTTTTTAGATAATCAGACCGTCATCTTTTTGGTGAACTTGGACCTAAAAACAGTTGATCCTTTGACAAACGTCTGGCTGACTGCCACTTCAATGTGCTAACAGCGTGCACTAGTTCACCATTGTATGTATCTCACTAGCAACTTACCTTCATAGTCAGAAGACCCAGTCCACCGATACCCATGGCTCCAAGCGCCTTGGCGAACATGAGACCCATCAGGGCCACGCCACCGCCACCACCACCGCCCTTGCCTCTACCAGTTACTGGGGAAAAGAAATATAAATATTAAAAAAAAAAAAAACCCGACTGCGTAAAAAAAAAAAAAACTTAAAATAAAAACTGTAAAGAAAAAACAGTCGGGACCCATTACATAATCTAGATTTTAATAAAAGTTAAGTTATGGTTAAGTCCCATGTAATACTGGTAAGCATTGCCATCAATCGAGCGCATAACCAGTCTCCGGGGCGGCAATTGAGAAATTCCTGATGGATAATCCCAATAACACTTTCCCCGACCTGGGAATCGAACTCAGGACCTTATGCTCAGCAGTAACACTTGCGACCACCAGACCAACGAGGCAGTCATATTTCGTCAGTCAGCTCTTGCTTTACATAACTGATCTCCATATATCAATAAATAAATATCGCTGGACATTACACAGCGCCACCTAGTGCTACACTAAGCAAGGCTTGTGTCGTGGACACCAGATAACTGGTAAAGTACATAGATACTTTTTGTTTATAAATACATAAGTACATATAAACATCCATGACTCCGAAACAAATGTCTGTCCATGCTCATCACACAAACACTTGTTCCTACCGGGATTCAAACCCGGTAACCTAAGAACGTATGACAACCTTATTATCGCTGCGCTATTCGGGACTCAGATGGACAAAATTTTGCCCAACTATGACGTAATAATGACGGATGCGAGTCGCAATAGACCGGTCAATGTGGCGACACTTGGGGGAGGCCTATGTCCAGCAGTGGACGTATTTCGGCTGAAACGATGATGATGATGATGACGTAATAACCTGGACAGCTTTGACATTGGGCTCATTCAAGTCCTGGAGGTTACCATTAGTTGTGCACAATGGGCAGGAGAGAAGATGTGGAATATCCTGGGTTGGGGGGCTTTACACTCGCATTGAAACCCAAAATGGGTAGATTACCCCATCCAACAAAATAAAGAATGACGCACGCTATACCGTGCCGGGTCCAAGCCGAGTGTCGACCAAACAATTTTAGTAGGACACACTCACGCTTCCGAGCCGCCACCGAGCCACGGACAATGGATTTTGCTACGGCCGACACTCGGATCGGACCCAGCACGGTTTAGCGTGCGTCATCCTTAACTTCAAAAACACTGTTCGATAGATTTAAGCAAGTTTGCCGGTTCATGGATGGGTGTTTTTCGATTGACAGTAGATCTTTTTATCCAGCTACAAGGAAATGACCGTCAGATAGGATATGAAAATACTGGTATTCAGTTTCAAACTTTATCACTAAAAAAAATTTTTCTTTCTTTCCACTGAAAGCCGAGCCCAACATAACTTAGATTATACGATTTTTTTAAAACCCATTCAAATCCAATACCAACACGAACATAAAAACATTAACAAGAAAGTAGGTGAGTTATAACAAAAAACTACAGTATAAAACATTAGCCAGCTTAATTAAAATAAAACTTCGTCTGAATTTCAGCGCCAAACTAAGGCAAATTTACGAAATACAGTTTAGATAAACCGTATCTTATTTCACTCATCAAGCTTGAAGCCTCAAAGTTTATGTTGCGAAATTTCGATAACCGAAACCTTTATTTATTAAATAGTTATTTCCATCAAAATCTAAGGTATGAATTACGTACGAGTATACATTGTCTTCTACTGCGACGTTGACGTAAGCGACGACCGACAGCCGTATTTTGTTCTCGCTGACGTCACGAACTCACGACCGACCGTACGCGACCGACCATCAGCGCTACCAGAATTCAGGCCTATCAATACACGAAGCAAGTTTATTTTAAACCAGGTGTAGCCCGCTATTTAATATTTTCCCGCGTCGGTGGTTAAGTTAACAATATCAAGGATAACACAGAACTCCAATTATTTTAAAACTAGCTTCTGCCCGCGACTTCGTTCGCGTGAATTTCCCGCTCGTAACATTTCTTATTGCTGCTCCGCTCCTATTGGTCATAGCGTGATGTTATATAGCCTATAGCCTTCCTCGATAAATGGACTATCCAACCCCAAAAGATTTTTTCAATTCGAGCCGGTAGTTCCTGAGATTAACGCGTTCAACCAAACAAACAAACAAACTCTGCTGCTTTATAATATTAACTAGCTTCTGCCCGTGACTTCGTACGCGGATCCTGTTGCTTATGCCAGCGACAACGGGGTCGTCGAAGATCTGAAACGTCTGATGTCGAATTCTAAGAACCCGGGGACCGGAAAATAACGGATCTTTCCCACCTGAGCAACACATACCATTTGTTTCTTTTTGCCATTTAACAGCTTCACAAAAAGTACAATTTTTAGCCATACCTCCGATGGCGGAATATGTGGCGTATTCAATAATAGGAGACGTAAATGCACTCCGTGCCTTATCAACCCAAGGAAGGTCGCCATGCCCTTTTTTTTCGGTTGGGAAATAATCAAACAACTTCTCCAACTCTGGGCGGAGCGGGAGGGAGTGTCAGATTTTTACTGACTAAAACCCATCCATGTTCCTTCCTCGCCCTTTACGTTCCAGGGCCACGGTATCTCTTTCGAACAGTCCCGCAGCCCCGGCAGGCTTCGACCTTTGCGGGCCCCTCCCTTTATGCTGACATCTCTTTGAGGCGCACGTGGAACACGAACGCGCCGTCGACACGGCAGGTCGCCATGCCCTACGGCTATATCTTGAGACACATCCGGTTTTTCAGATGATATCGACATTCTGTTCAGAGAATGTCGACGTCGATCAGAATTCAAACGTTCGTTCAATGAACGTGCATCGCGCATCACGCATGACGTTCATCACTCGTTTCAAAAGACCTGTTAGTAGATGTGCGAATACGCTGAAAACTCAAGCCTGATTCTGTATCGGTAAACATTTCGGATTCGCTCACGATCAGCGGACAGTCGCGCATCACGTTCCGCACTTGTCTCTAAAGACCTAGAAGAAGCTATGCGTAGATACGCTGAGAACTCAAGCGCAATTCTCTATCCGTGAACGTCTCCAACTCGCGAGACAATGCGTGACGTTCACGATCAGCGGTCAGTCGCGCATCACGTTCCCTACTTGTCTCTAGAGATCTAGTAGTCGATGCGTAGATACGCTTGAAACTCAAGCGCAATTCTTATCCGTGAACGGCTCCGACTCGCAAGAAAATGCATGACGTTCACGATTAGCGGTCAGTCGCGCATCTATTCTTCACTGGTCTCTAGAGACCTGGATGTAGAAATACGCTGAGAACGCAGGCGTGCTTCGCGATCCGAAGAGGTTTCCACGGAGCAAGTTGCAGCCTGATGTTCTCGAACAGCATCAAGTCTCTCCTGACGCTCTTCGATAGATTCTTGGGATCTTATGATCCTCAATCTTTTAGCTCCTTTGGAACATTGGGAAAGATTTGACCTCTTTCTAGGCATGGTTATAGTTTTGTTGTGAAGATACCTGATTAATTGAAATCTAAGTAACTGCTCCCCTGCGTTACCGGGTAGGCTACCGAGTCACGAAGATAACTGGAAAAGGAAATTAATTCTACAACAGGTCAGAATCAGAATCAGAATCAGAATGCTTTATTTGTAAACATAGGTCAAATTACAATAATGATGTTACAGATAGGTAGATCCTCTATGTTTTGCCCATAGGCGTACAAATATATAATTTTAATTAACATTGTCTTTACTTTATTGGTAGAATTTTATAAATTTATGTTAACTTTCACATTCGTAATAAAATCAATATTAAAAAAATAGGTACATGCATGTCAATATAAATTGGGGATATAATCAATTTCAATAAATGTCAAAGAGATAAAGTTATAATAATGCTAATGTCAAATATTCTGAATAGTCAAAAATAGGTTAGGTGATGTTGGTACAATTTTCTGAAGCAGAAATTATAGAATCATCGTCCAGATATTCCTGTAGTGAGTAATAGCATTTATTTAACAATATTTTTAATAATTGTTTTTTGAAATTTTCCAGATTTAACGATTTCATTTTTTCAGGTAGTTTGTTGTTAAAAATTTTTTTGGCCATACAGAAGGTGCTTTTATTCATAAGTGCCGTTTTGCCATAAGGCGTCAGGTTAGGGGGAGGGGGGGTTAGGTGTCCGAGATCTTCGATTTTTATAAGTCAACAGAGAGTGCTCATCAGATTGAACAACTTTTGCTAAGACGTCATTCCTATATGTGTTATGGTGTAGCTGGGCTCTTGGAGTTCCACATCAGATCTTCAAACTTATACTCTCAGCAGAAAATGCTCATTATGTAGAACAATTTTTGATATGGTGGCATTTTTGTATCTCTTATAGTTTAGCTGGTCTGTTGCGGTTCTGCATCAGGTGTTCAAGTTTCCAAGATAAATTATAGCCTCATAGCTTCTGCCCGCGACGTGAAGTTTTGATATCGCAACGCATCGCCTACTCAACGGAAGTTTAAACTGCTTTGTTCCCGCTTGCAACATTTCTTATTGCTGCTCCGCTCCTATTGGTCATAGCGTGATGTTATATAGCCTATAGCCTTCCTCGATACATGGACTATCCAACGCAAAAAGAATTTTTCAATTCGAGCCAGTAGTTCCGGAGATTAGCGCGTTCAACAAACAAACAAACAAACAAACAAACAAACTCTTTTGCTTTATAATATTAAGTATAGATTAAAGTAGCATTAGTTACTCCATAAAAGAAGGAGCTCGTGGCTAAGTAATAACAGCCGCTCGGGCTGATCTTTAGGTTAAGCCATAAAGCTAAATGCCATAAAGCATAAGCTGCTTGTTAGAGCAGCGGTGGCCCAGTGGTGGCGGCCCCGACTTACGAACAGTAAGTCGTGGGTTCGAACCCAGACAGGCGCATTACTTTGTGTAATTTATTTCATCACCGCTGCTCTCAAAACTGTGAAGGAAAACATCGTGAGGAAACCAGCATGTCCTAGAACCAAAAAATTCGAAGACATGTGACATAGCAACCAATCCACACTGGGCCCGCGTGGTAGATTATAGCCCATTCCCTCTCATTGAGAGGAGGCCATGTCCCAGCAGTGGGAACATTATAGGCTGATGATGATGATGATACTTGTCTAGGTTGGTCTGTGGATGGGTGACCACCCTTACATACCGAGTTTCCTCCGTGCCTCGGAAAGCACGTTAAGCTGTTGGTCCCGGCTGTCATTTGTCCATCTTTGGCAGTCGTTACAGGTAGTCAGTGGCCCAAATAGTCGGACAACCAGTCTTACCAAGGGGTATCGTATTACCCAGTATTAACTGTGTTGTGGAGGTCGGATAGGCAGTCGCTCCATGTAAAGTACTGGTATTCAGCTGCATCCGGTTAGGCAGATGATGATGACTCCATAAAATGTTTTGTTGTGTGTTGTTTTTATTTCACTGTTTTGAGATTAGTTGTGATGAAATAATCATCGTCCCATCCTTTTCCAATTCAACTTGGGGTTGGCGCAACACGTTTTATTCTTCCTGGCACGTTGTTTTAACTGATGATTTACCTTTACCCTGAGGGGTATTTTATCACCATTATTTTTATCACCATTATTTAATCACCATTATTTTTATCACCATTATTTTTGTCACCATTATTTTCATCACCATTATTTTTGACCTTATCCCAATTCATTTGGGGCCGGCACAGCTTGTCTTCCTCTTCCTTATTTCTTCATTCAAATCAAATCAAATCAAATCAAATCATTTATTTCTTTGCAAACATGGGTGTTTACATAGATGTTTTCTTATATAATATCGTCCTCCATATTCTACCGTGGCATAAGCATGCAAATAATATTCAATTCTAAAATCAATGAAATGATACCGAATAAATTTAGATGTCAAAACATTAGAGTTACAAAACAAAAATGTCAGTAGTAAAATTTATTACTTCTCATCTTATCAGACACCTCCTTTCTTGCCATAGCATCCTCTACACAGTGCATCCATCGTTTCTATGGTCTTCCTCTTGTCTCATACCAATCGACATACACACTCAACATTTTCCTCACGACATTTTCTTCATTCCTCTGCATCACATGCCCCATACAACCGATACCCGCACAACTTTTCAGGCAACGGCGCCACTATCCGACTTCCTCTTATGTACTCATCTCTTATTTTTAACCCCCGACGCAAAAACGACGAGGTGTTATGAGTTTGGCGTGTCTGTGTGTGTGTATGTGTGTCTGTGGGTGGCATCGTAGCTCCCGAACGGATGAACCAATTTTGATTTTGTTTTTTTTTTTGAAAGGTGGATTAGTCGGGAGTGTTCTTAGCTATGTTTGATAAAAATCAGTTTAAGATGGCTGCCGCCACAAATTGGCAGATTACATATTTGTTCAACAACTCCCTGAATATGGGTACTAAATGAAAGGACTTGACTAGTTAAATACAATATGTTAAAACAAATTTCAAATCCAAGATGGCCGCCACCAAAAAACGGGAATACCTTGAATTTATGACACTATGTTGGGGTTTTTTTAAATTTTAAATTTTAATTCGCGAACACCACACATCCAGTAAGTATTCTCAACTTCAGCCATATGCACGTTTTTCATTCATCCCTTTTGTGGCCCAACATTCTGACGGGTATAAAATGTCACAATCAATATGACTCTCTGACTTGATTACTTATAAACAGAGATTCCCATGTGCTCAGCCCATCGATCGCCGTGTCATCTCTCATAAACAAATAAAACAGAAACAATATTTCCCTACCGCAATCTATCCATTATAAAAGTACAATCACTTTAGTGTCAGCCCGGCTGAGTGAACGTTGATGGAAAGCGGAAATTTTGTTCCACAGGAAATTGGATCAGCTATACTTTGCAGACATTTCAAGCGACAGTTTGTTGTTTTAAGTTTTTTGGGAAAATATGTGATGAAGAGAAATGGACGGGGATTTGATCTTTGGTCACAGATGTGGGACTCGTGTTGCAATTTTATCGTCAGATTTTGTGGATAGATTCACAAAACATAACGCTTTCATTTTTGTTAAGTAGAAGTTTTCCCATACATTGTGTCAGTAATGTTTAAGGCGATTAGACGAGCTAAATTAGCAACTCTATTTGTGGTGGTTCAAACTTCGTTTGAAATACTGTTAGAATAAAGTTGTAATCAGCTTGCACTACAAAGTGGTTGTTACGTCAGTCACTGCGGGCCAAATAGTGTGAAATGAGTGGTTTCGATCGATTTACAAAAAAACTGTTGATTGGATTAAAAAACTAAAACACTATCATGCTAATATATTGCCTGTAGAATTATTTTCCAAAAAATCAGAATGATCGCATGCTTAATAGTATGTTTTTTTTTGTTTGAAAGATATTTTTAGAGATAAGTTCGTGATTGTTTTTCACCGAGTCAAATTAATTGTATTATGTTTTCAAAACACTATCATGCTAGCATATATCCTGAAGAATATCATATATTTTGCTGGTCTTGCTTATAGCAGTGAATCATATAACTACTTTACCTTTACCTTTACTACTTTTATTAATTATAAAACTCGCGTTTAGCTCATGTAATAGCCTTAAATACTATGCAACTGGGTGGATCTTACCATCATTCTCTTATAAACTTATTCCGATTTATTTTGCAGTCGGCATGTATTGTCTAATCTCCTTTCAACTCTTATGGTAGCACGTTTTCTTTTTCCATACTTCTCTAATGCTTGTCATCTCATCAGACACCTCCTTTCATGGCTGTGTTTCTTACTGTCATATCATCTTTCACAATTCGGTAAGAATCTAAACTGGAAAATACTGGGATGCCACTGAGAATTTCCTCATACAAAAACCGCTACTTTGCCTGGTGATTTGACCTAGTACCTCATGCTCAGCGATAGCGATTGCGATCAATAAACCAACGAGGTAGTTAATGGATTGGAATCTACTTAACCCTTCATCTGTGGACCCGGACCGAATCGGTCTGACGCCATCAGTTAATTCACGGTTAAGTTGGTAATATTTAGAAGTCCTTATAAGACCTTTCATCGTCATCATCATACTCTTATCAAGCTGGAATCACCCACTGCTGGCTATAGGCCTTCCCTTTTTTCTGCCGTACTTCCAGATTCTGTGCGTTCCTTATACAGGTGTTTCCCATAACTTTAACGAGATTGCTGACTGGAGTAGATCTCATGAGTAATTCTCTCACTCTCTCACTCTATTCTAAACTCAAAATTTGTTGAATGTAGTGGTCAAATGTGACTCCACGTTAGTAGGCTACATGTCTTTTGAGAAGAGATGTTAGAACCACACTGAGACTTATGATCACAAGAAAGTGTATTTAACAATGAGATTAAAAAGAATTATAGAGCGGACGTTGGGAAAATGTTAATTCAATACAATTTTGATCCCGAACATTTTCGGTGTTGTCAAACGAAAGCTATCCGACAAGCGGACGAATGACACTAGGCAGAACGATTTATTACTAAGTAGTAACAAGTAATAAAATACGACTTTGTCCTGTCTACTGATTGTCACTCGTAAAATTTCATAGTCTTTGGTATTCAATAATAATTGGTCACTTGTGTGCAATGTATCTATAGCTGAGATTCACGCAGAACGGTTTTTATTGAACATAAGAAAGATGGCCGACACAGCGTTGGACCGAACAAATCTCCCAATAATAATGATGACGTAACACTTTTCAATGAAATTAGTCACTTCATTTTGAGCACAGCATCTCCTAAGACGACTTACTGACCCATTATAACAACACAACCTTATTACAATAAGCAAAATGATTGTCTTGTATTTAACACTAAAAATCACTTTGAACACACAGAACTTACCAGAATTCTCCTTGTAGCTGTCATCGACGACCTTCAGCGAATCAGCCAAGAACTGCGTCACACGATCCTTTTCAATCAAATTTGGTAACTTCACATGGAGCTCATGTCCTTGCAAGAACTTCGCCATCCTATACAAAGGAGAATTCTCCCCGAAGGACCGTCCTTCATCTTCCAAAGAGTTCGTCACTGGTATTTTTGCTAACCGCACCCCATCGATCAAGTCGATATCACCATCTAGTAATGAAGCTAATGCAACGCCACATAGGGCGACTAAAATCGTCACTTCTCTATACATTTTCCCGCTGATGGTGATTCGCGCAATAAGCAAGAAAGGGAGACTCCAGTTCTTATATAGTTGGTTAAAAAAAATAAGAAGTATGAACGAACGATTTCTTTGAAGCTATCACTGTGAGTGGAAAAAAAGTGTAGCGATTCTGCAATTTGTTCCTAAGAAAGTTTTGGTTTTTGTCTGTTTGTGTTTGGCGCTTTTTTTTGTGTGACTAGCAAGGTGTTTGATTGTAATTTGTAGTTATAAGTGGGTAACTCTTTTTTCTATAGTATAACGCAAGGTAACACATTACTTAGAAAATATGGAAATTTACTTTGATGTTGTTTATCTTAAAGACCAAAGAATAATTTCCGTCATTTGTTTCAATTTCATTTCACATAAATTATTTTGTGACACACATACCTCATGTTTTATTTTTGTTTACCTTTAAACATTTTGCCACACGGGAACATCTTCGATGATTAAATATTAATGTTAATACTTTTCTGGTAAAAAAAACACAAGTGAATCCAGTGCATTTCACAAGTATACAAAAACTTACACACTCTGTTTGTTTAAAAAATTATAGTTATTACCGTGCCCCTCGTGGTGTAAAATTGCGTGGCACTTGACACTTTTCAAAGTGCCAAGATGATTTTATTTCAGATTGAACTCAGAACTTTTGTTAAGTCTATGCCATTATAATGTTATCATGAAAACAGCAAATATACATAGCGTTGCTTGAAATTATTAAGTTTTAAGTGAATTAGTTCAATTGCTTTTTTGTTAAAACAAGATCTGAACAGTTGGGACTTAACAGACCGTTACTAATGAGTTAAAGATATTAAAATTGTTTTTAGTTCGTCTAGATTTATGTGTTTAATAATCTAGTGTTGTGTTTCTTAAAACTTAAACTTAATTAAATAAATAAAAATTAAATAGACTCATAATTTAAAAGTTTGCGTTTTTAATAAAGCCACTGAAAGATAATACTTTTCGAATTATTTCAGAATAACCCTATTATTAAGAGCGAGACATTGAATGCTGTCGAATAAAAATAAAACAATAGTTTACACTTGATGATAGGGATGTAGATATACTAGATGTGGTAGTTGAAAAACATTGAGTCAGTTTTTCATTAATGAGTATTTGTTTTGGTATTGTTTGTAAGCAAAAAGCAGTGATAGCGAGTTCAAACCTCTGATTTTTCTGATTCATTTGCGTATTAAGTATATAATTTTATTATCACTTGTTTCGGTGAAGGAAAAAATCGCGAGGAAACCAGTATGTCTGAGAGATCTTCCATAACGGCTAACATGCCGTCAAGTAAGAGGCTCATGTGTGGCATAAAATCTCTGACACCAGGTTAGGCACTAACCACACGAAAGAAAGAAGAACATTATAATTATAAAACTGAATAGACAAAGCTGATTTTTCCAGGGAAAATACCACTCTTTTATATTTCTAATGTAATTCAATATTTTACGTGTAGTTATTGTAGTGACGTTACCTTAGATATCATAAAGAAGGAGATATGCCCGTTAGACGAAAATGTATCGGAACCCTGTGTCTCCACTTTGCTCCTACCACACCCCCTACCACCACCCTACTCCTGTTTTTTTTTTTACATTTCTTTGGTCGTTACAGTTACAACCCAAATATTAGTAAAAATGTTTTCGAGCCACATCTAGTCTCCGTGCATCTTTGTTATAGATAGTGAAATAACATTACATTTTCTTCGGTGACTTCCATTTTCTTCTATTTTTGATGGCGGTGAGAGTGCCTATAGTTAAAGAAGGGCTACAAAGTAATGTTTTCGTGAAAACGTAGGAAGTAAACAAAAAGGACTTATAAACGTAGCTAATTAGGGATTTTCTATTGCTTATTAAAAATTTTGACTGCTTCGTAAGTTGGTTTAGAGGTCGCAATCGCGACTGTGCGAGTTTTATTTTAGGTAAGAGTTATATTTTTAACCGACTTCTAAAAAAGGAGGAGGTTCTCAATTCGGATGTTTCTATTTTTTTATTTTTTTTATTTAGTTATTCAATATTTATTTAAAGCACAAAGTACAATATTCTACCAGTCAACCTTTGGGTGATGCAGAGACAAACATTGGTAGGTGAATATACCCACCTATCAGTTTTTATTTTTAATTTAGTAACTACTGTTACTGTTTACTACTAACTGCAAGGATTATTAAAATCCTCACAAAAAAAAGGTTTTTAAAATCACAATTTAAATATTTGTCGGACCCGGTCATTCCGGACATGGTATTCTAAGTCCGTACTAATGTACGGACTTAGAATAAATAAATAGATAAATAATCAATATCGCTGGACATTAACACACAGCGCCACCTAGTGCCACACTAAGCAAGGCTTGTGTCGTGGACACCAAAGTAGTTGATACACTACATATATATTTTTTTGTTTGTAAATATATACTTATTATACATATAAACATCCATGACTCGGAAACAAATGTCCATGCTCATCACACAAACATTTGCTCCTACCGGGATTCGAACCCAGGACCTTACGAACGTAAGGCAGCCCCACCACCACTACGCCATTCGGGTCGTCTGAATTAATCGCAAGCGCGCCAATGGTAACATCACACGACCTACTTACCAGTCTACCCACACCACAGCGTGCTTCTACAAAGTCGTAATGTTAACACCTCACGACGAGGATGACATTGAGTGTCTGACGCAGCGGAGTTGAGACGTCCCAAAACTGTAATCGATTCATTGTGCCCCGTGTTTTTTTTTGTTTAATTGTAATTTCAAGTAATTTGTTATAAAGTATCGCATCCGGTGTGTTTTCATTGTACGAAACTAATATCTACCCACATAAAGTATTTGTGCTCTATTCACTGCAAATTTTATTTTGGTTAAGTCTTTTACTTTGCGATCGTCAAGTGTTTTTATATACAAGTACTCAAATCCTTGTAGCGGTTGCAGCGGGCAAACCCCCCCCCCCTTCCCCCCCGGTATAGCGGTTGCGGCGGGTGAGAGGTTAAAGGCAAACGTCACTTCGCTGACATTTAACATAAAACACCGCCGGCGACGGAAATTGAACCACGTTGAACTTAATTTGTAGGGTAATCTGTGGAAATTATCTTGAAAAAAAATATTGAGTAATATATTCATAAACTAACTATATACATAATTTAGTAAAAACTATAAAAACACTAACAACACACTGTACAAGCGCATAAAAAATATAAAGTAAGTACATAATAAGTTTTATTTCCATCTGTGGAAATAAAACACGAGTGTGAAAAACACTGCATTCTGAACCCAATAGTCGTGCCATAACAGCTGGTTTTCAAGTAAATGAGATGAAACAAATATATCATTCGTCACCTGTCCCGAAATTCGTGTAGATTTCATCGTTATTGTAGTCAAACAAGAACCTTTGTTTATATTCGTACATTGTGTTTGCTCAAGCTCTCATAGTCTGTGTAAATCTAAAATAATGTAAAGTATTTTATTTTTGGGATTATTCAATGTGTTTCGCCCCAGGGGATGGATACTTTTGTTGGTTCAAATCTTCCTATTTACATTTCGAACAATAGGCATCTTTTTATTTTTGGTATACCGACAGTTAACATGATAATATTAATTATGCAGACATACATCAGCACCAGCATTGGTTTGGATCTATGTCCACTTATGGCATAAGGCTTGCCCGCTATTTCTGTGGGTGTGCTAAAGACATGCCTCTGCCTACTCCTTTAAAAATAACAGAAGTTATTTTAAAATCTGACACTCTGATAACTACAATGTCAGCAGGAAGGGCATTGAAATTGTCACGAAATCACCTTGGTGTTTACAGTGCTATTTGAATCAGTCATATTTTTATAAGCTTTATTTTTATTGTATTTTGCCTGAAATAAAACAATGTTTATTTAATTCAAGATTTGACATAAGGTTTCTTATTTTGTATGTAACTAGTTTTATGTGTGTAGATTGTGTTATTTGTAATTGATGTGTGCAGATTTGTTTTTTGTTTGTAATTTTATATACTTTTCTATTTAAACTTTGAATGAAATGTATTTAATATACAGGGTGGTCCAGGCCAGATGGATATAATTTTTTTTGTGTAGTCGGCTTATGGACCTATTTGTACCCGCTAGGAAAAAAATCGCTTGTGACCCGCCACAGTGTTATTATTGCCCCGAAAAACGGACATCCCCTTTTTATTAATGTATCCGATAGATCAAGTTATTTTAAAAGTAAGAGTAAAACACCCGTGTAGCAATTTTGTCCCAATCTGGAGATATAATTTTTTTTCATTATTTTCTATGATTTCCATAAAAACCATAGAAATCGCAATAACTTTAGACCCAATGCGTTTTTGTAATGTCTTTGATTGCAATTACTTGATGCCTTTCATTGAGTAAATTATCAAGCACACGCTCAATTTTTATCGTTAACCGGTGTAGTATAACATCGAATTTTACATATTATCGATTTTAATTTTTTATGGGCTTATTTCATGTTATTTGGATTCAATATCGAAACCATATGTTGCTTTGGCACTAAGAAGTACCGATTCAAAATATCATGTCCAAATCTTATGGCGTTTAGAAGTTACAGGATTCTGAAATTTAGGCGTTAGGGTTGGCAGATGTCGTTTTTTTATAAATGCTATTTTTTTAATTGAATATTAAATGTAAAATATGTGTAAACATAAATCAAGGACATGATAACGTGGCCCTGGTTATCTGAAAGAAGATATGATATCATTGATTTTCACATTTTTTTTTATAAATAAAAAGTGAATAAAATTAAAATGAGAATTATCGGAATTATAATGCTACTAATCATACTAGTGTAGTTGTACAATTTTATACACGTTTAGCCGTTTACACAGCATATTAGGTCAAACGAGGGACATTGAGGGAAGGTATTCAGTATTCGAGTCTCAACCCAAGTATGTAAAAACCTATAACCTTAATTTTGACATAATTGTCTTATAAAATACAGTGGATTTCGGGTATAAAGACGATAAAGGGACCACTCTGTTTTCGTCGTTATATCCGGAAGTCGTTACAGGGAAAGGTAAAGAGATACAGACACGTACACATGTATAGTTAATATTCATTTATTATTGAAAATATTTGCACACATAGTTATTCACTGGTAAGTAGTTAAAAAAATGTAAACCATAAATTTAACTCGGTTACCTACCTACATTCATTCATCAGCTACCTGATATCTATAAACAAAAGGTAAAGGTCTCCACACTTGCTGACCATCTGTGTGGATGTAAACAAAAGATAAGAAATGTTTGTGAAAGAAAGAGATCTTTGTGTCTTTGGCGGCCGACGCCGGTCGTAATATCTGCATGAGATTTCTAGGAATTTGTTACAAATGATTCATTTAAAACAGTCGCTACACCCGAACTTGGCGTTATATCCAATGTGACTTGAATTTTGTACTAAAGTGTGCTTTAAATTCAAGGGACTTAGATTTAATGTCGCTATAGGTAAATGGTCGCTACAACCAAGGCATGTATATGTCACCGTAAAATTATCAAACACGTTATATTACAATATAACGTTTTTTTTCTATTCTATAAAGTGTTTTAAGGTTAGGTTGTATTAATCGGTATTTCTCAGAAATGGTACATGATTACCATCGCATGCGTTTCACGAAAAATACTGCGTTTTGTTGTAAGCAGTATGTTCGTTTGACAATATTTCGAGATTTTACTATATCGCTAGAGACATTACAATATAACGTATTTGACAATTTTACGGTGACATATATATAAATGAAATCCACTGTAAATTACTCATGGACACTGAGCGCGCAAGAAGTGAACTCTAAGTGTTACGCGCCAAAACACTTGCCGGTCCTGAGCTCCGTGCGCAAACTCCGCCCCTTTCCTTTGTGTTGTCCCCGATGCACCGACAGGGCACACCCCCGCGCCACCCCGTGCTTCCCTCAGTGTATGCGCGGGCGCCGCTAATACCGCATGTCTAATATTGCGTTTCCGCGTATCGCATTAACAAACAACCCCACTTACTTCGCGATATTAAAAGTGTCCATGGAGCCGCAAAAGACCCATGGCGTTACTTCGCCTCAACAGGACCTGACCCGACCTGTTGAGGGATGTCTGTCCGGGCTCCGACCGGCTGACTTATTGCAAGGAGGGCATGAGGGCGCCAACCCTCATGTTGGTCCACGAGTGGCAGTTTATGAAGCTGTGGATAACGCCACAGCCGGTGCTCTTCAGCCTCCAGGAGTATCCGCAAATACACAAGGAGAATTCACCAGGTTAGAAACATTTAATTTACTGACGAAACTAGCCAAGGAAGAAGGTAGTAAATTCCGCCCTATTGACGTAGATTTGACGAAAAGAACAGTTGCTATTTTAAGGGCGCTGAATATGCCACTATCGTATATAGATAATAAAGAAGTCAAAACTGTGATTACCAATTTTACTGCCAGATGTGAAAACCTGTATAAAAAATGTAAATATTCCATGAAATTTTTCACCAAAAAACACCACAAATGGTTGAATGAAAACTTTAAAAGCGATTTTCCCACAAATATTGTACCAGAAATGGAGCAGGTCGATCCAGGTACTCCTCTTAATGTACCTGGACTTTTTGCTGAACGAAGTTTACCTCACGATTCTGACTCCAGTATTGAAACTTCTGAAGATAACACTACAATCTCCATTTCAGAGGCTATTCGTGTACCCGAATCTATTCTGAAACAAAAACTAACTAACCCAAAGCCTATTCCCAAGCCTGACCTTGTTTTTGAATCTGAGTTTATTCCCGAAACTAAGGCTCTTTCTGAACCTGAAACGATACTCAATACTGCTTTTCTCGAAACTGAGCCTTATTATTTTTGTACCTGACTCTATTCCGGAACCTACACTTACTTCCGATTCTGAGTCTATTTCCGAACTTGTGCCTATTTGCGAACCTAACCCTAATCCCGAACTTGACATTACTTCAATATCTGAGCCTATTACCGAATTTGAACCTATTTCCGAACCTGGGTTTATCACAGAGCCAGAAGATATTATTGAATCTGAACTTATATCTGAGCCTGGTCCCAGTTCAAAGTACAATACTCTGTGTGAAAGACAAAAGCGCAGATTGCGAAGATCTCTTCAAGACTCCCTTGATATAGAACCACAACCAAAACTAGTCAAGGCTTTTTCAAGTGTAGTGGAAGCAGGTGGGCATAAATTACAGACGAGTGCATCAAAAAACCTTCAATTTGTGATTAACACTTGTCTAAAAAGCCCAACAAAGTCGACCAAGGTAGCCACTCAAATACGGAACCATAAGCCTCAGCCATATACCCCTGAAGAAGCATTAGCTATTTATATTGACAGAAAATTTACAGTTGAAACATATCGCTTTCTTCAACAAGATTTAAAATTGAGGGGATACCCCGCGTTTCCACCGTATCAGCAAGTACATGTAGCAAAAAAATTATGTTACCCAACACCTCCTGTACAAGTGTCTGAAAGAGAGGCTTTTGTAACGTTACGTGGTCTGCTCTCCCACACTTTTTCTAGGCTCGTTCTTTTATGTGAAGATGTTATTTCTTTACAATGTTCCCAAAGAAATACACAAACATTGAACTGTATTTTAGAAGGATCTTGGGGATTTGATGGGAGTACAGGTCAATCATTTTATAAACAAAGCTTCTCCGAAGATCGAGAAGACGAAAACAGCCTGTTTGCCACCACATTTATTCCTTTACGAATAACTACAGATACCAGTCAGATTTTGTGGATGAACCCTACACCTCAGTCTTACAGATTTTGTCGCCCGTTACATATCCAGTACCGTAAAGAGAGCAAAAATTTAATACTTGCCGAAAAAAAATGGGTAGAAGACCAATTAAAGGAAATAGACGGCATTTGTGTAAAATCATCAAAAAACCTAACATTAACAGCAAAAATTCAACTTTACTTGACCATTATAGACGGTAAAGTGCTTAATATAATCACTAACACTTCGTCACAACTAAGATGCCCATTTTGTAAGGCCACTTCCTCTCAATTTAATAAGTTAGACATTGTGTTTTCTCAAGCCTCAGATGAATCGCTTATGAAGTACGGATTAAGTCCTTTACACGCGTGGATACGGGTCTTAGAATTCTTGCTTCATCTAGGATACAAGATGCAAGTAAAAAAAACCGGCCAAGAGCGTGTCGGGCCACGCTCACTGTAGGGTTCCGTAGCTTCCCAGACCATTAAAAATACCAACATTTTTCGTCAGCAAAAATAACTTTGTTTTTCATAGTATTTGTATGAAAAACAAAGTTATCATTTGCGTTTTTTTGAAAAAGTGCTATATAACTCAAAAACTATTCAACTCATCAAGTTGAAAATAATTTTCCTAGAAAGTTCATATAAAGGTCTACTTCTGTGATTTTTTTCATATTTTTTAAACTTATGGTTCAAAAGTTAGAGGGGGGGGGGACACATTGTTTTTGACTTTCGGAGCGATTATTTCCTAAAATATTAATATTATCAAAAAATGATTTTAGAAAACCCCTATTCATTTTTAAATACCTATCCAACAATATATCACACGTCAGGGTCAAAATTAAAAAAAAAATCGCTCCCCACTTTACGTCTGGGGGAGGTACCCTAATAAAAATGTTTTTTTAAATTTTTATTTTTGCACTTTGTCGGCATGATTGATATACATATTGGTACCAAATTTCAGCTTTCTGGTGCTAACGGTCACTGAGATTATCCGCGGACAGACAGACAGACAGACAGACATGGCGAAACTATAAGGGTTCCGTTTTTTGCCATTTGGCTACGGAACCCTAAAAATGGAGGATACCTCACAATTCCCCGGAGCATATCATTGTAGAAGAAACTAAAAAAAAGGTGCAACAAGAAGTTAGAGAAAAAATGGGGCTTCTGGTCGATGTGGTGCGGCCCAATGCAGGCACGACCAACGATGGTAATACTGCTCGCATAGCATTATCTAACAAAAACCGTGGAACGTTTTCAGAGATATTAAACATTCCTCAATGGCTTCTTGATGATTTATTTACAATATTAGTAGTTTTATCTTGTGGGCTACCAGTTGATACCGAAAAATTCGGGGATTTTTGTACGTCACTGGCTATTAAGTACGTCCAAAATTTTGAATGGTACCTTGTTAGCGGGCCCGCTAACAAGGTATGATTTTTTTTTAATTTTAGAAATATCACCACTTAATATTTTCATGATTTTTTATTTAATTTTAAAATGAAAAATTCTATTATTTTAATTTCAGGTGCTTTACTTAGACATTGCGCTCTCTCAAAAAAATCAGACTGATCTGCAAATTTGAAGTGCATTTAATTTCATATCAATGCAAGAATAATTACTTTCCTTGAAATCGACAGATTTTTCGTAAACTAAAATTAAAAATGTTTTTCCTGGCGGGTACAAATAGGTCCCTAAGCCGACTACCTAAAAAAAAATTATATCCATCTGGCCTGGACCACCATGTATATTATAACAAAATGTTATGTTTAATGTAATATTATTTATGATAAAAACTTATAAAAAAAAATCCTTAAGAAAAATCGCACAAACAACTCCAGTTTATATTTCTATAAGTTAAACAACACAGCCTTAATTTACGTTGCCTAAGTAAATAAATAATAAACTCATCAATTTCTTGTATAGTTGTACAATTTAATTATAAACTACCCTCCTGGCGCTGGTTTAGGCTCAAACCCTTAATTATTACTTTGGCTTAAACACAACAAGATTATTTATGCAGACGGCTTTTCATTTGGACCGTTGCGTTGTTTAGGTTTATATTGTTGGGTATTCTGTTGAAATACTATTTACCTGTTGCCAAATGAAGTGTTAATTTAATTAGCTCCTTTTTTTAAAAAAAACAGTGCAAAATGCCTAACGCATCCTGCACCGTCGCGTCCGGGGCGACGGTTTGGTTATGTGGCGCCTTTGTGCCGCGAGAACTGCTACGACTAGCGCAGCCCTCTTCCGGACACCAAACTCCCATGGCGATGTCCGGACTCACCTGAGACATCGCCACAACTCATGAGGGCCATGCAGTGCAACGAAGATAGACTTCCCGATCCATCACCCGCTGGCACCTCTTATAAGTATCAGGTCGATTTGGCACCTCTTCCGCCACCCTGTCCTCCTGCGACGAATCGCGTCAGCAAGGAAGTCCTCCTTCCTGACGCACTCCGCCACGTCTTTCTGCGAGATGACGTCCTCGCAGAAGAATGATACTGCCTTCCATGCCTCCCTGCTGTCGACTATGGCCTTGGCCACGGCCGGTAAGGAGAGGTCTGCCCCAATAATTGCTGCGGGAGCACGGCGCTGCACAACTCAGGCTGGACAAAGCTCGAGGGTGTGAAGGGCCGTTTCTTCGCTGCAGCTGCACTGGTGACACACGGGAGTCCCAATTTAATTAGCACCTAGCCAGGTAACCTCAGGTTGGCCGCTGTAGTTATAATCTGACCAAATGCATCCTCGATTCATCCCAAACCGATTTTACATCCTGCACATCCACTGGCACCTTTCAAGATTATGTCGAAGCTAATGATATAGACCTGTGCAGGTGGATATATACTGGTCTAACACAATTTCAGTTCATCAATATGTAAAGAAGAAGACTTATATCCTCTTACTATATTTAATAATATGTCTAGATGTTCAGCGAAAAGCATAATTGAAGATAATTACAATACTTATCATCATATCAGCCACTGAGTATAGGCCTCAACTATCTTCTGCCACATTTTCGGGTTCTGTGTGTCCCTTATTCAGGATTTTCTTTCTGTGTTTCCTGCGATTTTGACGATATCGTAGACCCTATGAGCTTTTGAAGAGCCCTGTTTTTTTAACTA
Source organism: Xestia ashworthii (assembly GCA_950022955.1). Taxonomy (NCBI): domain Eukaryota; kingdom Metazoa; phylum Arthropoda; class Insecta; order Lepidoptera; family Noctuidae; genus Xestia; species Xestia ashworthii. Next base: position 8,668,229 of record OX465570.1, on the reverse strand, counting down.
GCCTTGGCCACCACTCTATCAAAGCCATGCTCCATCGACTTCATCTGCTTCTGTACAATACTTGATTATTGTAATAAGAAATATGTGACGATATGTTTTATCTTCTTATACTCTTAAAAATGGTCTTTACACTTCTCAAACTGTAGAAAATACTTCCCTCAACTAATTAGAATTCTGTAAACAGACGGACAAAACGAATTTATACAAATCTATTCCGTTTTTGCCATTTGGCCACGAAACTCTAAAAAGGCCAAATACGTCACTGCACGTTACAATCCAAATGAAATAGTGACTACAAGCCTGTGATTCATGCCACAATATTATTTAAAAACCGTCTCAACCGACGTAACAGATCGATAATAACTTTCGTTTTCGATAAATAAACTAAAATAACCAAATCATTGTTACTATTGTGCTGCCAAAATAAGGAAAAAAGAAGAAAATTAAACTATTGTAGGCTTTCTACATGCGCTTGAGTTGATTACACTTTCACTGTCAAACGCGACACTGAGAAAGATATTTTTACCTTTGTCTTACACGTTCTATTTGTATTGCTGTCTCTTTTTCGCTCAGATAGGTTTTCTATTGTACGAGTATTACGAGTGACGTTTTTCTTTTGTTGTTGATTCTTGGCATAAATTGCTAATTATGTTAGTTCGTTAAAATATGTATTAATGTCAGTAGGATTTGATGTTTGTAGGACAGATATTATTTTTATGGTCTTAATTTGATTTTGAATGTATTGGATATGAGACCGATGTGAAAAGGATCTCCAACACCTGCCTAATTGCTTCCAGATAAATCCGATGCAATCTAACTGACCGCTACACAACTCAGTTGATACTGGGTACCTAAAAAGATCCTAGTAAGACTGGTTGTCGGACTTTTGAGCCACTGACTGCCTTTTACATAACGTGCATTCCAAGACGAAAAACGCGGTATGTGGTGGAAGGTCATCCATTCACGGACTAACCTCGGCCAATCCTGCTTAACCTTGAAGTCAACCCGTGCAGCTGGTTACTCATAAAGTCAGCCTTTTACATGTTGTTTTAAGGCTGACTTGTCAAAAATTGTAAGTAAATTGCTTCTTCGCTGACCCCACGGCGACCCGGAGGGGCGTCGCACGCCGACCGCGACGTGTAGAACAATTTACATCACTCACTAGTCGATGACATCGATATCGATAGAATCGTTTTGCATTTAGCGTTCCCCGATACTAGTACTCCGCCGTGTAACGAAACCATAGCGCGATTCAGGAATTCACCCGGTAAGGTACAACGCCATCTATCGAGCCTCGTGGCAACTCTCGGTTGGGGTTGATTCGTGAGTCTAGAGTATATTTAGTTATAAAATGATATTTTTTTTTACGTAAAATTTTGTTTTAGATAATCTATTGGAGATAAGCAAAAAAGGCGTAAGAAACTACCTTTTGAAGCAGTTATTACTTTAATCTTAATTCAGAACAGGAAAGGACGGCGCTATACTAAACATATACGTGTGAATGAAATAATGAAACTTATTGCCCTGACCACAATTAAAATGGGTTTTGGGCAGAAAGACGATGATTTATCTGAAGTTGCATAGCTAGATAATATAAAGAAATTAATTACTTGGCAGCGCCAGTCGATTGAACGTTTTGCTCATAAGTATTACTTTGATTACCTACCATTTTTCTACTTACATATAAATTAGAAGCACAATTTCCATGTAGCCATTTTATCATTGTTAATATGGCTTCTTCATTATCATCTGCATAACCTTTTCCCAAATACATATGTTGGAGTCGGCTTCCAGTCTAACTGGATGCAGCTGAATATCAGTATTTTACATGGAGCGACTGCTTATCTGACCTCCACAACCCAGTTAGTACTGGGTAGAAGTCCACTCGGTAACACTGGTTGTCAGACTTTTTGAGCCATTCTGACCACCTGTAACGACTGTCAAAGATCTACAAATGACAGCGCGACCAACAGGCAGGCAGGCAGGCACGGAGGAAACTCGGTATGTAAGGGTGGTCAGTTGGTCACCCATCCTCAGACCAACCTAGGCAAGCACGGCCTAAAGATAGGCCCAAGTGGCTATTTTTATTTAGCCACGAGGTCCCTATCGTTACTAAGGCTTATTGTAGCTTGAAGATTATGACTATTTTTTGTATGTAAATTATCAAGGAAATAAATTGAAGATCTTTGACAGTCATTACATATGGTCAAAAAGTCTGACAACCAGTCTTACCAAGAGGTATCGTATTACCCAGTACTAACTAGGCTGTTGAGGTCAGATAGGCAGTCGCTCCATGCAAAATACTGGAAGCCGACCGGAAAAGGTTTGGCAGATGATAAGTCTCCTTTCACTCATCCAAAATAAAAAAATGCAAAATAATTATTACCAACAAAATAAGTACACACTAACTTAAATTATATCTTGCGAAGCCTTGGCAGTACCTGTCAACGAAATCTTGTATTTTGATTCTTTATTACCTGTCATCTATTTCTTTAGAAGAAAAATTATCTAGGAAATTAATCGTTAAACGGATCGCCAACCTCCACCAATTTCCCACGTTATTAATAGCCATCAAAACTGTGATTTGAAATAAATTGTTTATGTCGCAGTCAAATGGTTAAATTAGCCGTTCAATTTACGACCTAGCCGCTTTACTAAACAGCGGCCGTTTGACTAGCGGCCTGATAACATGAAAACAACATTTAAGTTCTGGACTTAGGGCAACACGATGTTAGGTTATTTAGGTGCAAGAAAAACTTTGCAAAAACATTTTTTTTTTAGCTTAGTGGACAGAAATAGGAGCCCCGCGGGGCAGGGCTACGCCGATTACGCTTTTTAGGCGAATATAGACTGTTTTGAGGTTAGGTCACCCCGACGTTAGCTTAGTTGGGTTTCTTTTAAGAAAGGCTAATTAAACTATTTGGCTTCTACATATTATATAAGTTGGTAGTCTTTTTTTTGTTGGGTTTTTTTCTAGCCTACTCTGTCCTACTCCTGGGAAAAGGCCTCCTTCCACTGTTCCCATTTCTCGCGTTGCCACATGTCTTCCTACCAGATCTGACGGAATCTGTCCAGTTCGACCCACTATCTCCTCTCAGGCCCGCCACAACCCCGCCTCAATGAGTCAGGGCACCAGTTTCTTGCTATTTTGCAACAGTTTGCCAAGTAATTAGTTTTCCTGACTTTACATAAACAAAGTGTAGGTACAAAGATAAATGCATCAATAAATTATGTAGATAGCTTAGAAACACAATGTAAAGAAGGAAGGAAGGAGGTTCATCACGACATCGCGTTCCTGAACGATTCGATACACCTAGCTGTTTCACGCTAGGTAGTACTTTTACGATTTTATCTATGCGATGTTTCGTTGTGATTTTCATTGTAAATCATGTGAGATTGTGGGAGGTAATGAAGGTGTTGATGAAAATAAAAGACATACGGTACATACAATATTGTCTTCTATTTTTGGAAGCGGCTAGGCGCGACCAAAGTAAGTACTGTAGTCAGTTTATTCAACATCATCCATCATCATCATCTCAGCCGAAAGACGTCCACTGCTGGACATAGGCCTCCCCCAAGTGTCGCCACATTGACCGATCCCTTGCGACTCGCATCCAACGTTTTCCCGCAACCTCCACCAGGTCATCGGTCCACCTAGTGGGAGGTCTTCCAACACATCGTCTTCCGGTTCGCGGTCACCACTCTAGAACTTTTCGGCCCCATCGGCCATCCGTTCTGTGAGCAATGTGCCCTGCCCACTGCCACTGAAGTTTGGCAATTCTTCGGGCCACGTCGGTGACCTCGGTTCTCTTGATGTCTTTCAGTTTATTCAGTCAGTTCCTATAATTCGGAACCCAATTTACGCCAACTTTTGCCCGATTGAAATTGAAATTATTGCGACGACTCGAATGGCGTAGTGGTAGTGAGGCTGCCTTACGTTCATAGGGTCCTGGGTTCGAATCCCGGTAGGAGCAAATGTTTGTGTGATGAGCATGGACATTTGTTTCCGAGTCATGGATGTTTATATGTATAATAAGTATGTATTTACAAACAAAAAAGTATATATGTAGTATATCAACTATCTGGTGTCCACGACACAAGCCTTGCTTAGTGTGGCACTAGATGGCGCTGTGTGTTAATGTCCAGCGATATTTATTTATTATTTATTTATTAATTGATTGTGTATTTTTACATTTTACTTGTTAATTCAATTCTAGTTTAATACAATAATGATTCTAATGTAATTTTAATGTAATTTTGACTTTACAATAATTTTTGTTTGTACTTGTGTGACATTTTTAAAATTTATGTGTTTTTTATTTTTGCTTTATAAGGGTCTCGGACCTTAAATAAATTATTTTATTTTATTATTAATATATAAAAAGAATGAAAGCGCAGAATTCATTAGCTCTTGTTCAGATAATCCATGCAAAACCAGCCTATTATACTCCCACTGCTGGGAGACAGGCTTCCTCTCAACGAGAAGAAACGAGCTATGAACTACAATACAATATACACCACGCTGACCCAGTCCAGGTTTTTACATGTCACATGTCTTCGAATTTTGGTTCTAGGACATGCCGGTTTCCTGATGATGTTTTCCTTCCCGTTTATCAAAGCAAGTGCCGCACTCCTGGGTTTCAAATCCATGAGTTAGGTATCTCTCGTTAGGCCACCACCACTAGACTACCGCTGCTCGAGATAATCCGTGTTAGTACTTAAATACTATCCTTCAGAAAAACCAACAATTTATATCCCCAGAGTATCTACTAATATTTTTATCATACAACACAAATTCAAGCACCGATAAAACTTAGAATTTAAACAGCGAATAATTTCCTGATGATAACGGAAACGTTCGGACAGTCGGCGCAATTATAAGCTAGTCGTGCCACATGTCGACCGTTACCGACTGCGACGCAGAGTAGCTGCGATACAGAGGCGACGGATCTTCATCAAGGTCTAGTATAGCAGTAATAACCTAGTTGTTTGACCGTCGGACTAGGTCTGAAGTTCGAACCCAAGACTTTTGATTTTTCGGACTCATGTGCGTATCGTATAATTTGGTCTCTCACCTACGGAGATAATATGAATACGTATGTATATGGGTGACAAGCAAAATTTAGCCACACTCTACAGGTCGCAATTATGAACCGATTGCTTTCAAACTTGGCCAAAAAATCGAAACGGTCAAAACTTAGGCTAAGTTCGTGAATGGGCGGAATTCGTCCATGGGGAGCAGCGGGGGGGGCGGTTTTTCTAAAATCAGTTTTTTGGCCATAACTTTTTTCCTATGGAAAATTTTTGAACCGTTTCTCATTTTTATCATTCTGAGTACAAATACGGACATTGTTAAATTAAAACTTTTTTGATGCAACCCCTAAATTGGGGAGGGGGTTGAAAATTCCAATTTTTTTGCGAAAAAAAATCATATCTCTGAAACCGTAAACATTTTGAACGTCGCAAATCTTTTCTAAAGAAAGCAAATTGTTTACTTTACAATTGTTACCTTCAAAGTTTAGCGATAAAACTTATAGTTTTCGAAATAAAAAATAATAACTAAACATTTGAGGGCGTTTCCATGCTAAACTCTTATGAGAGAATTTAAAAAAACTTTTTTGCAAAAAATAAAACCGACTTCAAAAAAAACCAAAAACGTGAAAATAACTTTAGCTTCTGAAGTCGGTGACGTTTGTATGATTGATTTAATTTTTTTGTCACCGACTTCAGAAGCTAAAGTTATTTTCACGTTTTTGGTTTTTTTTGAAGTCGGTTTTATTTTTTGCAAAAAAGTTTTTATTTTTCACTTTTTAGTGGTTCACATGTGCTTGGTACACATGGAAAGTGCATACCGTTACAATTACAACAAGCCCAAACACGACTAGGATACATTGTCTCATTATGGAGTTCCGTGACTCTTGGCTTCATCATCAGATCTGATGGTAGAATGGTTCTTATCAAACGCAAATGCTTCACTTGTTGTAGAAAATACCAAAATTGCTGTACGTTATCCTAAAAAATTTGAAGAGTTCCCTCGATTTCGCCAAGATTCCATCATCAGATCCCGACTTGGCGACTATGGGACCAACTTGAAAGTATACCCTTTCAAACAAAAAAAGAATTTTTCAAATCGGTTCAGGCGTCTTCGAGTAATCGGTGAAAATAAATAAAAAAAAAAAAAAAAAAAAAATACATACAGTCGAATAGAGAACCTCCTCCTTTTTGGAAGTCGGTTAAAAAGGGTAAACTTTCCATTACAGGACAACGATTTTGAAATCATATTATTTTTGGTAGATTGTACACTTATGTACAACTCTTTATACAAATTTTCAATAGTCGGACGCTCCAGCACCTTCTTCGAAATCTACCTCCTCCTGCGGCTTGCCGGAGGGATTTTTTTTCACTTGCTTTGGAAAAGGAAAATCATTGCCTGAGAGATATTTCTCGACGGCATGTAAAGTAAAGTCAGAGGGCCATGGGCGACATAAAAACTCTGACATCAGGTAAGGCATTAATCACACGATAAAGAAGAAGGGTCTAGGGCTATTAGAGATATCATTATAATTTGAAGCAAACAAACGAGATAAATGAGCAGATCTTACACTGCTGATCTGAACCAAAGCGATGCCGTTACATGATGGTTATAAATTAACGTTGTAGTATGGAGTTTCATAGACAGAATACCGAACAGCACGATTTGAAGCGATGCTGATCTAGCGCTAGCTATAACTGCGTTGACCTAACTGTTAACAACAACAATTGCCAGCAATACCAGCCAATGATAATTAGACACACACACACACACATTTAGTCAGTCATTTCAATTTATGATTCTGCTACCTGCCTATCTAAAAATGCGGATCATTCTTAGGTGGATGTCACTCACATGTCAAAATCACATTGTGAATTAGGTATAAGTGGCTGTAGGCAGAATCTTATCCAGCACCATCGTACCATTCTCTATTTTTCATAATCTTTGTGAATAGGAAATTAATCATTATGCATGGACTCTGTCCATGCGTGTGTTGATGTTATTCCTATTCTTCATACATTGAGCACTTCCTAATTACTGGCGAATTCACACCTTAAATCATAATATACCAATAATACGACTGAAAAAAAAACTACGACGTAATAATTGTTGTTTTTTTTCCGAGTATGTCAAATTGTGTGTCGTTTTTATTTTGTGTTTGCTCGCAAAACACGTTAAGCTGTTTGTCCCGGTTGTCACTTGTAGATCTTTGGCCGATTTTAACAGGTAATCAGTGGCCCAAAAGTCTGACAACCGTATTACTCAGTACTAACTGGGTTGAGAAGGTCAAAAAGGCAGACGCTCCATGTAATATAGTACTGATATTCAGCTGCATACGATTAGTTTGGAAGCCAACCACAATGATTTTGGTATAAGGTTATGATCGATGTATTGCTTGCATGTACTCACTTTCCATTTATAAGCAGAGATAGCTAATGTGACCGTGAGACTACCAAGTCACGAGATGAACCTCCAATTTTTCGGATACATGATCGTATTGTATAATAATCACTTGTTTCGGTGTAGGAAAACATCGTGAGGAAACCATACTGCCCGTAAAATATTTCAAGCCAATGTGTAAAGCTTTGTCTGTCGCTTGTGACTAAACGAGTGATGAATATAAATTTTAGTGGATAGAGAGGGAGAGGAAGATCAAAGAGACGATAGATGGATTGTGTATTCATATACCCCCCGGTATATGAAAGAGTACATTTGTGCTCTTCTATCGTTAATGTAATGTCCGATGAAGTATTTTGTGTGTACATAAATAAATAAATAAATAAAATAAAGAGATAGGAGTAAATGGTAGCGTGGCTGTAGATAGGGGAGAAAGGAAGAAAAAACATTTTGCGACGACCTCAAGAAACATGGGACAAGCGAAGAAAGATGATGATGTATTATGACAAGTCAGGCCTATTGGGAGTATGAAACTCTGACTCTAACTACATGATAAAAACAAGTTACAGTAAATAAAAAAAAACTTCCGACACATTGGGTCATAATTTTAAGATTTTTAATGATACCCTTATTGAAGGAGTTATGAAAAAAAATATAATTCACCATTTGGTAGTGGCGGCCATCTTGGATTTGAAATTTATTGTAGGGTATATATAGTATTCTACTGGTTAAGCCCTTTCATTTCATACTACCCATATTAAGGGAGTTGATGAATAAATATATTATTATGTAATCCGCCATTTTGTGGCAGCGGCTATCTTGAACAGATTAATTCACCTTTCAAACAAACAAAAAAACAAAATTAAAATCGGTCCATGCGTTCGAGAGCCACGATGCCACAGACAGACACACACACAAACACGGGGGTTAAAAACATCTTGTGACGACCCCAAGGATTATGGGACAAAGGCAGAAAGATGAAACTCGGACACTAACCACATGATAAAAAAAACTTTCCATGTTGTTAAGCTTTCTGATCTTTTTATTTTTTTGTCAAATACAGTTGAATTGAGTTTTATTTTTACATAAATCATTTAAAACTTTCATTTCAATACTGATAAGACTACACTTTTAGCATGATTACCTAGTTGATGTTGATGTGTGGATTGCGTGGTAAGTGACGTGTAGAACTACTTATTAAATAAAATATACGATTTATAATGGCGAATCATGGCAGTTAACCTTGGCCAAACTCTTCTGAAACACTGCTATTTTAATTTGACGTTTGTCTTGCGCTACGTGTCACGGATCGAACAATTCCCGATCGGAACAAGTATTTGTATAATAATAATAATGTCACTGGACATTAACACACAGCGCCATCGAGTGACACACTAAGCAAGGGTTGTGTCGTGGACACCAGATACTTGATATAATACATTTATACTTTTTTGTTTGTAAATACATACTTATTATACATATGAACATCCATGACTCGGAAACAAATGTCCATGCTCATCACACGAACATTTGCTCCTACCGGGATTTGAACCCAGGACCCTAAGAACGTAAGGCAGTCTCACTACCACTACGCCATTAGGGTCGTCGGTCGTCGTATGGCCTACGGGTAGCTGATAAGGGTCTAATCATTTGTTATGTGAGTTTAAATGTTTGTAAACGTACCCACGATACCGGAGAAATTCCTAGTGTGCAACGTTTTGTTACCAAAAGAAAAAAAATATAAACTAGTACAAGAAAAGAAAACAAGGTGAGAACTCTAGATTCAATAGCGTAAACAGTTTAAACTCATTATTATTATTTTTTCCGAAGTACAAAATACTAAATCGTTTTGTTTAACAATTTCTGTTTTTTTTTTTTTTGTAGATACAATGTATTCGTTATATTATTGACACCCTTTGAAAATAACTGCACGGCACGTGCCGTTGAACGTCAAAGTATGCCATTTGGAAGAACAAAGTAAACCATACCGACGCCGCCAGTAACGTATACTAAGAAGACTGTTCCATTATGTTTAAAAAAAATACTTTTTTTGGTGACTACAAAACTAAATCTATCACAATAATGTCGCCGACGCAAGCAAGAGTTATTTTTCACTTTTTTGTGTTTTTTGAAGTCGGTCACAAACGGTTTCATTAGCGGATTTATAATTAATGAACGCTACTATTTTACCGAATGAACTGTACCAACATACATAACTCTGATAAAGTAACACTGACATTGAGCCATTATAAGCTGATTGAGTGAATAAAGACTTTAAAATTCTTTGTATGGAGTTCTCTTTTGACCCATTTTCCACCGAAGCCTATTCTGAACGCACTCGATTAATTTCAAACTTTTTTTTTCTCCATGTTAGCAATGCCTAATCTAGTGCCTGAGTGTATTTATTGCTTGTTTTTAATTATTTGTATTATTATCGTGCTTGCTATTTGGTGATCCTAAGTTTTTTTCTATCATATCTGTGTTTACTCGAACCTGTAATTGGCTCTGTGTCGCTTATTCAATTGTTACTAACTTATGTTAGTTGTTGGTTCTCTTTTAAAAAAAGAAATAATTAAGAACAACTGAACCACACCAACCACCAGCAAAAAACAAACAATGTGTATTCATTAATTTTGCGCACTAATGTAAAACTAACAACAAATATATAATTATTAAATTGTTTTTTATTGTTCGTTTTCGGAAAGTATTATACCTAATATTTCCCGGTAATGACGTCCGCTTACGGAGCATACCTGAATAGACACTGATATAATAATAACAGATCGATAAGCTTGATACTTTAAAGATTTTATTTATAATATTTCAAGAGGCGTCATTCGTCCAATCAACTAGTCATCGAGTAATTTATAGCTTCTGAAGCATTGAACATTGATGGTTTTTATCAACGTTGATCAGCACGATGAAACACGGTATATGATATGCACTGGGTGTCTTTAAACGTTCGATAAATCTTGCTGTCATTTTCATTTTATTAGGATTGAAAGGAGGCTTAGTAGCCATAGTTTATCGCTGTCTCTTTTCTATCCTTATCCTTATTTTCATAAAAAATAAGTGGAAATGATGTTTGTCCTACTCCTCTGTTACTCTTTTCTGATTAATTTCGTTTCGGGATTGTTTTTCCAGGACTTCGTCGTGCTATATTATCTCGGCGCTTTTCTGGTGGTCACCGTTGTCGATTCTGTCTTTCAGTCATTTATGTAAAATTTTGGTATTCAGCTGCATCCGGTAATACTGGTAGCTGACTGCAATAAAGTTGGGAAAAGGATAGCCAGAATTAGATTTTGATGAGAATATCACTTTTAACTTAACGAGTTGCAGCTGGATATTACTCTTTGACACGACGATACCTCTCGATTGAGCTGGTTGGCTTTTGGGCTTCTTACATTTTTTAACGATCACTGAAGATTTTAAAATCCGGCCAAGTGCGAGTCTAACTCGCACATGAAGGGTTCCGTAATACAGTATGTTTATATAATATATTTTTCACGGTTATTTTTTTGTTATAGCCGCAACAAAAAATACATCATATGTGACAATTTCAACCTGTCTTGCTATCACGGTTCATGAGTTACAGGCTGGTGACAGACAGACGGACAATGAAGTCTTAATAATAGGGTCCTGTTTTAACTCTTTGGGTACTATAAGAGCTCAGAAAAACAAGATAAAATTTATAAAATATTTAATTGTTAAAGACTTATTATGTAGTACAAAATAGTAGGAGATGTTGAGCCGTCGGTGTCCGCGAGCCAAGAGAAAGATCAATTTCCCCGGTGCAATATCTCAGCTAGGCGCGCCGCCGCCCGCGCGTTGCTATCTTCGCAGCCGTCAACTTCATGACGGTCCTCGAGCGCCATCTACAGCGCCTTACAGTCGGCCTTCCTGATACAGCTACGCGTCCCGCGTAGCTCTCGCTCCTGGGTGCTGATGACGACCCAGCTCGTCCCGACGTGGCGACGACACGGTGAGATTGGCATCTTAATGCCAACTTGAACTGACGTCTGAATGTCAGTGTGGTTGACGTCTTAATGTCAACTTGAACTGACGTCTGAATGTCAGTGTGGTTGACGTCTTAATGTCAACTTCAACTGACGTCTGAATGTCAGTGTGGTTGACGTCTTAATGTCAACTTGAACTGATGTCTAAATATCAGTGTAATTGACGTCAATTGTTAACTGAACTGACTAAATGTCAGTGCGATTGGCTTCTGAATGCCAACTTCAACCGACTTCTTAATGTCAGTATGAATAACTTCTTAATGTTTACATAACCCAATCTAATAAACTAAAACCGTTTGTGGTCATAATGATGGCTTGCCCTTCAGGGTCTACATCATAAATGTGGTGTCACAATAGCCTCCTAAGGCATTGTCTTCCTCCTAAGGAACTACTCACGACCAATTATCAATAATACGAGTACACCCTCTTAAGGCTAAATGTACTATTTAATTTAGTTTATAAGGTTATGTTACAATTAAACACCTCTGAAGGTAGCGCTTTGAAACAAAGATCGATCATAAATTATTTTTAATTTCAACAATTACTAAAAATGGATCCATTTAACAATTTTTAACTGTGCACAACAATGAAATAAACCGTCCTGAACAACATTACTTTCGAATTTCTTTACTAAGAATTAGAATTATCAGACTCATCGGAATGATTACAATGGAAAAGTTTTAACTTATCCCTGGCCAAGACATTTTCATAAAGTCGACCACGGTTACGTGTACTCTTAATCACGTACCGATCATGAGGCAGGACCTTTACAATTTTATATGGCCCGTCAAAACGAGGCATAAGTTTACCGCTGCGTAAACCCTTACGAATGATTTTTCTTTCGGCAAGAACTAGATCACCTATCTTAAAAGGTGCTTCGTAACGCCGTTTTCGATCATATTTGTCCTTTGCCTGTTGAGACAATTTAGCTGATCTCGTGACAGCGGCTTCCCTCAACTCGTCTACATTAGGTGACCTTTCAGGCACAACAATATCGCCTATGAGTCTAGGTCGAAACCCATAAAGAAGTTCCAATGGAGTCTTACCCGTACTATTATTTACGTTAGAGTTTAATCCTAACTGTACTTTAGGCAAGTATTTCTCCCAGTCATTTTGGTCATCACCAACGTATGCTACAAGGGCGTCAAGTATAGTTCTATTAAAACGTTCTATCTGCCCATTCGCCCTTGGGCTAGCGACCGCCGTCATGACATGCTTTATTTGCCTTTGAGTGCAATACTCTTTGAAATCTTTGCAACTAAAAGCTTTGCCACGGTCACTTATTATACGACTTGGAGCACCAAAAGTTTTAATTAATTGGTCAAACGTCTGCAATACGTATTTACAACTGACATCTCGAACAGCTTCGATCCATATAAACCTCGTGAAAGCATCTATGATTGCTAGAATGTGCATTTTGCCTGATGGGCTTTTACAGAACGGACCAAGATGGTCTACATGAACAGTGTGAAAAGGTACGGCCACCTTTTCAATTGGATGTAACAACCCCACACGACGGCCAGTTGGTTTTTTGGCATATTGACATGATATACAACCACGAGTGTACTTTTGAATAAACCGACGCATACCGTGAAACCAGTACTTTGACCTTATGGCATTGTAAGTTTTATTAAAATTGACGTGACCGTTATTATCATGAAAACTTTGAACGAGAGACCAACGTGACATTCGTGGAACGACTACATTTTGACTATTTCCGACTTTTTTATATAATACACCATTCTCAAACAAGAAATCTTTAGCCAAGCCATTAGTTACGCCCTTTGAAACCTCATCCTTCAACTGGTTCACGAGACCACGCAACGAGTCGTCATCCTGCTGCACACATTCAATTAGGTCTTTATCAACACATCGCATTACTGAATCCACAGGATTACGACTCAGCGCATCCACGTGAGCCATGGATTTGCCGGCACGATATTCAACAGTAAAGTCAAAACCTTGAACTTCAAGCCACCACCGGGCGATACGGGGAGACAAATCTCGTTTGCTCCATGTCCAGCGTAATGCACTACAATCGGTCACTAGCACAAATTTTAAACCTGACACGTAAATCTTAAACTTTTTCAGGCTCATGACAACAGCCAACGTCTCTAGTTCGTAACTGTGATACTTTTGTTCGACAGATGTAGTCTGTCTACTCGCATACGCGACTGGTTTCCACGCACCATCCGGCTGCTTCTGAAGCAATATTCCACCTAAGCCTATTTTGGACGCGTCTGTATGAATTTGGGTTTCATAATCCGGATTAAACAACGCCAACACAGGTTGCTTTACTAAAATTGACTTAATGCGGTGGAATGCGAGAGACTGTTCTTCACCCCATACCCATGGTTGGTCCTTTTTGGTGAGGACAGTGATAGGACGAGCGAGGCTAGCAAAATTAGACACATACTTCCTAAAATAATTTGCCAGACCCATAAACTGACGTACCTGATGTACATTTCCCGGCACAGCAAAATCATGTACTGCAGTGAGCTTATACTTGGATGGCCTGACTTCGCCATCGCACACCTCATGCCCTAAGTACTCAATACTTGAAACTAAGAAAGAACACTTGTCTAACCTGAGCGTTACATTAGCATCCCGTATTTTCTCCAATACGGCTTTGAGATGGCGCAACGCATCATCATGATTTTCAGCGTAAACGAGAATATCATCTAAATATGCTGTCGCACATTGGAAACGTAAAGAACCGAGAATATTGTCCATTGCGCGCTGAAACACTGACGGTGCATTCACCAATCCAAAGCTCATACGTGTATACTGGTAGTGCCCATCCGGTGTTATGAACGCTGTATACTGTTTACTATCATCAGCAATTTGAATGCAATGATAGGCTGACATAATATCAAGACAGGTGAAAACGCGTTGCTTGGATAACCGGTCTAACTGATCTTGTATTACAGGTAAAGGATACCGTTCTTTTTTAGTAATTTTATTTAATGCACGGTAATCCACGCACATGCGTACTTCGCCTGACTTTTTGGGGACCAATATGACGGGACTGGCATATGGGGAATTTGATTCCTCCACAATTCCCTTACTCAATAAGTCTGACACAATATCACGGACTTTCTCCCGATCTCCTAAAGACATTCTATACGGACGGTAATAAATAGGCTTCGTATCAGTTAATTCAATGTGCATTTGGACTGAACATTTTCCAATTTTATTTTCACTACCCGAAAAACAATCGGAATAGTCGTGCAGTAAAGATTCAAGGTCAGTCACGACATTTGGTTCCAGGTAATTACCTATTTTGTATTTATTATTACCGTCTGTAATCGTCGCTCGCGCCACGCATCGGTTGCGCGGTAGTTTTATGACCTCATTACTAATATTAATAACGTTTAAGACAACTTTGCCATCAATAACCTCGGTGTCGCACTCGGGAACAATACACTCCGCCCTCGGCGTATTATATTCAGTAGCACGCAGTGTAATCGAACCAGAGACAAAATCAAAACAAGATAATAGTATTTTATTAACACCGGGTTTTAAAATTACTTCGTCATCCGAGACCAACTTGACGCGCTCAACGTCACTACATGCACCAGGTAGTTCAAGAAATTGATTTGAATTAAATATCTTTAAAGATGTCGGTGTTTTAATCACATATACGGTAGAATGCTCTGTCAAAGGCTGGCCTATTATAGTACCAACATCTTGAGCAGAGTCAGGTACTATGAAAGCCTTACAATCACAAGTAGCCTCGTCAACTTGAATCTTAACAACTACCACACCGATCGGTTTGGTTTTTGAGCCACCAAAACCGGACAAAACAATATTTTCGCAAGGACTCGCTTCTAATTTTAATCGATTAGCTTCCAAAATCAATAAAACCATACACAGAGAAATCATTAATTTTTACGGTCATGTAATATTTCGAACTACCCGACGCATCAGTGATAACGCGCACAGTATGTCATTGTTTGTCATTTTCTTTGTTAGAAATTGTACGACGATTTTTAAGTTTATGACATTCTTCTTTAATGTGTCCTGTTTTTCCACAGTAACTACATTTTTTATTTTTAATGTAACAATTAGTTTCGTCATGACCGCGCTTGTTACAGAATTCACACACCAAGGTAGTTCTATCTTGCTTCCGAGATTTATTATTACACTTATTAGCAGTATGGCCGCGCCGTTTACAAATATTACACTTTAATTGGTCATCATAATGACTATTGTACTTTTTAGTACGATTAACATTTACGCCTGCCGGGCGCCTAAACGATGACAAGTAATTTAATAAGCTAATTGGATCACGACATCCCGCGGAAATAGCCCCTACTTCTACTAAGTCATTCCCGATCGTACCTATGATGGCCTCAGTGATAAGGAAGTCTGGTATTCCACAAGCGTTACCCAGCGCCAATTTGTCATAGTAAAATTGAATGTAATCGCGTTCAGGACGACGTATTTCGTTTACAAGATCACGCATCATAGTTAATTTACTTCGGTTTGACGGAAAAGCTGCCATAAGACGTTGTTTCCAATCTAACCAATTTAAATTGACGTCGTTTAGTTGATCGTACCACCGCCGCGCATAGCCTTTTAGTTTAGAGGAACAATTAAATATGGCAGTTTTTTCGTCCCAACCGTACATGTTTGAAATACCCTCAACTTTTCTAATCCATTGTTCCATTGTAATTAAAGAAATATGAGGATCGAATTCCGGTATTGGATCACTACGACCGACATATCTTAAGGAAGTTGAGCACGAAGTATGAGTATTATGATGGCAATGTGGTGGACTTGCAGTGGTAGCTTTTAACGGCGTGGCTATCACCGATGCCGATTGCAAGCAAGTTTCAGACCGTACTTCACGAGAGTTATCTCCATCGCATGAGTCCTTTGCTACGGTGTGTGCCATCGAGGATTCGTCTCCGGAACGCGCTAACGGAATCTCGTTAGGTACTGGTGGCAATAAATTCACGTAGGGTACCGCGGGTAGTGGCGGCGGCGTATAGGAACGCCCACCAGATGGTGCATCTGCGCCTCGATTTTCCTCATTCGACGCGGCGCTTGAACTTCCCCCCGATGCGGGTATTACGTTAACTCTGCCTTGCAAAACTTGATTTTCCAATAATACTACGCGTTCTAGTAATCTACGTGTATTAACGTCTTTGACTAAACGGCGACGCAAAGATTTCTCATTGTCACTGTCGTCCTTATTTTTACGTTTACTTTTTTTATGGTGTCCCATTATTTTAGAATAATCACACGACGCAATATATAGGGTACACAGTCAAGTGAAATGCAACTGTAAAATAAAACCAACCAATAGTCAAACACGGTACTTGTTGATCAGTACACCAATAGTTATTATTTAAAACACTTACGTGGGCTGCAATATTTCTTCCCGCTTCTGAACTATAAGAGCTCAGAAAAACAAGATAAAATTTATAAAATATTTAATTGTTAAAGACTTATTATGTAGTACAAAATAGTAGGAGATGTTGAGCCGTCGGTGTCCGCGAGCCAAGAGAAAGATCAATTTCCCCGGTGCAATATCTCAGCTAGGCGCGCCGCCGCCCGCGCGTTGCTATCTTCGCAGCCGTCAACTTCATGACGGTCCTCGAGCGCCATCTACAGCGCCTTACAGTACGAAACTCTAAAAATGACAGCCGAGAATAACGAACCCTCATGGGTAAATACCAGTGGCGAGGGGTTCATACAACTCGAAACCTACCGGCTTCCCTTCGGAACAACCACTGCACTGGAGTCTACTATTGCCAAAAGTAAAACAATGTAGGTAATTCAGTTAGGACGTGATTGCCCAAACATGACTAAAACTACAAATGGTTCGATGAATGGTTTTTTCAAACATTATTAAAAATATGCACCGGACCGGCATACCTGTTACAAAAACTTACCCTTCGCTACTGGTAAATACAAAGACAAGCAAGCGCGAAAGAAAAGTGAACTATAAAATGTCTGGGAGTGACGTTCATAATATCGAAAGCCGCGGGATTAGTAGGCCTCCTACAAGATAAACTGATGATCTACTGAAAGTCACGGGAATCCGTTGAATGCAGGAATGGAGGCCTTCTCGGAAAGTATAACAACCGAGCCATGAGAAACTTTAAGTTTAAGATGGTAGCAGAAATGTACAGTATTTTGATCATAATCATCATTTTCCTGCTGTCCTTCTCTCATTCTATTTGAGTCGGCGCAACACGATTTCTTTTTCCATTCTTCCCTGTCAGACGACACAGCATCGTTCACTCCTTTCTCTTTCATATCATTCGCCACACAATCCATCCATTTATTTTGGCCTTCCTCCATCTCTTCATCCATCAAATTTTATGTCCGGTTGTCCAAAAATCATCGGGTGCTGCGTTGTGGCTACGGTGAATTATTTTATTAATGATTCTCACTGACCAATCCCCGGGGACATCCACTGCCAAGCCTTTTCCCAACTATCTTAAGGTTAGCTTCCTGTCTAGCGGATGCAGCTGAATACCAGTATTTTACATGGAGCGACTGCTTATCTGACCTCCACAACCCAGTTTGGGTAATACGACACCCCTTGGTAAAACTAGTAGTCAGACTTTCACGCCACTACCTGGTAACGACTGTCAAAGATCTACAAATGACAGCCGGAACCTACAGCTTAACGTACTTTCCGTGAACTGAGGAAACTCGGTGTGTAAGAGTGATCACCCATCCCCAGACCAACCTACGCAAACACAGCTTAACTTAAATTTCGACCTGAGTGGCTAGTTGTGACACTGTCCACCCAGGGTCGGCAAGCAGGCGCCAGCCGGTGGACAGTGGGAATATTTCATTTTCATTTCATCAGTCACATGCGTTTCATCCTTGCTCATTACATGTCTATATACCAAGACAAACGACTTCCTTTAAATTTTTCTTTAGAGCTGGTCTTTATAACGTATCATTTCAGATAGTCATGGGTAACATTGATCCAAACTTGATTTCCACATGTGTTAATTATGAACATAATAAAGTCATAACTAACAAGGGCTGCCGAAAATAGACAGTAGTTCCGGACACAAAATGTGATATATCGTTTTTTGTTAGTAGAGCAGTGATCGCGTGCGATACGCTGACGATTAAACAAAATAAGTTTCATTTGTAAGTACCGTTGGCAAATAAAGTGTAGACTGTAGATACAGTGTTTCAGTTTATAACGTATTTAGCGTAAGAGCTGCTAGAAGGTAGAATAACTTGGTGAAGAGCATTTTTATGAAAGCAAAAATCAGTATAGTTATAAATAAACAATTATTATCTCGAAGATAAAAAGGCTTAGGATTAAGCTGCTCCAATGAAATTCGCTCTGTGAATGTCGAAATTTCGGACTTCGCTTGTTTATTATTAATTTGTTTCTTTTAAACACTGTGACATTGAATGATTTGACATGAATACTTTGTTCAGTATTTTATTATTTTTAAATTTGACATATCGTGTTTTTATTGACATTCGTATTGTAAATTATTATTAATTGAATATAACTTTTGTGAATTGTGAATGTGAGGACCATGTGGGTCACATTTTGTTTTTTTGCTCACGACTGTCTGGCAGTTTGAGTACTATAAGCGACCTACCCAAATGTCTTTTCTTTGGTATTGTTCGTCGTTTCGTTGAGCTCCTTGAGTTATAAGTCGAGCTACACGATAACTGACAAATGCTTGCACTGATGGGACAGGTCCACTCAAATCTGTGTGGTTCTTTCTTCAAAAGACCATCTCAGACACTAATCTGCATAGTCCTCATGTGAATTGAGTAAGATTGTCTGGACTTCAAAAGAAGCTTTCAAAGAGAGTTTTTTGTGATGGAGTTATTAAAGCCTTTTATAGTCCGAAGCATGTCATTTTGAATCCCATGGCGCAGTTTGCCATTCATTATATTCTCACAACTTAAGTGTCCTGCATTGGCTTCTTAATTCTATATTCCAGCTAGGTACCAGACTATTCTCGAAATGAAGAAAAACAATTTTCTTGAAAAATAATTATATCGCCTTCTCTGCAGCTGCTTTACATTTTAAATTGTTCGTTGTAAGTTCAAGAAATTTTCTACGTTCGTGGTCAGAAAACTCATTTGCGAGGATATATTTTTATTCCGGTCACTAACGTTTAGTCTGGAGAGCCATATTTTTTCTGAAGCGTAACTTCTTTCCCAGTTGTGCACGTATTCAATTGTCTTTTCACTATATTGCTTAGTTCTTGTAGTCTTCTTTTGTTTTTGTCACTATCATCTTTCGTCGTTTGTTTCACTTGTAGTGACAAATTGATTACCAACTAAACCTGTTCTATATAATTATTCAAATCACAATTTAGTAAGTAAAATGTAATTTTTTGACAGTTGTATGAAATGTGTATAAAACGCTAAAAGGAGACAGAAACGATTACATACATTCTTGTGAATTAACGAGGATGGGACGAGGTGAACATGGTATAAATTAATAGATACTTATCAATCCCTCGCTGAAATTCTGTAAGTTTTGGCAATCTGAGAGCCGAATTTTTTGAGGTTACATTTTGTTTTGTTACAGTCTTTGTAAAAGAGCTGATTGCTTATAAGTTCTTTAAGCACTAATGCATGTTATATTTAGTGGAAAATAAGAAGTCATATTATGGTTGAATATCAATGACTTGAAGCGTTAAATAGATGGCACAAATGGATTTATCAAAAAGGCGTCCAGAATAAATAAAACACATCTAATGTAGTACATGGTTTATTCATCTTTTATATTTATTAAAATGTCATCTAGAAATTGTGCAGGTGGAACTATGTTATCTTGGTACCTATCCCAGCTAGGTTATATTTACTTTCAGGGTTAGGTGCAAGCCACTGAACACTAACGGATAACCGAAACAAGCAGAAAACTTTTCTTTTTGTAATTCTGTAATCGATTAATTCAATCGGTAATGTTATGAAAACTATCGTTCTCATTTTTCTCCTCTTCCATCGACAATTGAGCTGATTTTTTCATGTTTTAAAATAGAAAAATAAAACTAATTTTTTAGACCATTTCTCAACTTATTACATTTTGGCCCACCATTTTCCATCTCCTTCATTTGGTGCATCGATTTGAAAAACGAGTGCATGTGAGTTGTTGAAATACGAAATGATTATAGTACTGAAGTCCAAAAGTCTTATAATTTTAAACTGCAAACTACTGTTGGCCAAATTGCATGGCCGCAAACCCAAGCCATACGCGTGATGTGACAGCGACAGAAGCATTACAGAAGCCGACAAGGTCGTCGGATGACAAAGCAAATTTTATTATAAACCATGTCCAAAAGAAGACAACCTATTAGAATAAGCACAACATCTTGAGATTACTACCACACTAAACTATAACAGCCAAACATTCCAAACTTCGTTTAGTCAATTATTCAGCTATCAGCCAATGCAAAATCTATTTAAAACAGAACTTTAAGGGGCCTGCGGAGCGTGCGTATTTCATACAAACGTAATACCAAAATAATTTGTAAATAAAACGTATTCTTAAGGTAGTGTGTATTTATTTCGATTGGATTACTGAATATCTAGGTTTCCAAATACATATTTTGAATGGACACTGATTTAAACAAGAGTTATAGGAAAAATAAATTTTCTATAGGAATTTTAAATTCCTCATATCTCGTCTTTATATCATTATCCTTTTAAAATATGTATTTGGGAACATAGATATTCTGTAACTTAATCGAAATAAATGCACACTACCTTAAGAATATGTTTGATTTACAAATTATTTTGGTATTACGTTTGTATGAACGACGCATGCTCCGCCGGTCCCTTAACTAGTAACACTTACCAACTACCGTCACGCCTTGGTAATGATATGCGTAATTACTAAAACTTTAGAGACTAAAGTTTCGAGTAACAAACTCGGTACACTAATCGTGTTGAGATTCGGATTTTAAGGTTGATCTAGTCGACATTTTTTCCATACAAATTTTGGGGGAGTATTACTCCACTGTTTGAAACTTTACATCCAAAGTTAAACATGGTATCGTTTTGTCTCATTATTTACTTTGTCTGTACGGAAACAGAATTGTAAAATATAAAGCCATTATAAAGTTACAAGCTACCAAAGATTCGTTTTTATTGCCAATTTTAACGCAACTTTGGGCGTAAATTAGTAATAAAAGAAGAATCAAACTTCCAAAACTAAGTCGGTACCGACAAAGCGCAATTATCGAAAAAAATTATATATTTTTTAAGAAATTGATTGATGCAGTGGTTTTTTTCATAAAACTCGATTTTCCAAAGGCCTTTTCGTAATTTTTACGCGCGCCTTTGACTGTGAATTATCGTGCATCTCACTGAATAATGTCCCCCCCCGGTGCGGTGCGGGAGGATGACGCTTGTTCACACACATGAACAATATGTCACAAGTCACAAGTGCGGTGCCGTGTGCGCGCGCGTATTCCAGTTTGAAGGTCACGGCACACTACACAAGCACCGCACCAGCACAGCTGTTGCCCCATGCCTTGAATTTAGGCTACGGCGCGCTTACCACGCGTCGTCAGTGAGGCGTAAGCACGCGGTCCGCGTGCTGGCACTGGTTCGCGAGCAATCGCGGGCAACTCGTGCGGACGGCCCGCTTACTGCGCGCCGAGTCCGAGTCACCCGCGAGTTGAGTTGTATGGTAGCGGCAAGCGCGCTGACGGCCCGCCGCCGTCAGGTTTTTAATTTTTTTTTCTTTTTTATTGCAATCTTGTAGATATTCAGCAATATGTGTAAGATTTAATTTAATAAAAGGGCTTACACGAAAGCCGTCCAGTGACTGCTCCGTTTATTCTTGTGCTTTTCAGAGAAGGTCTTGAGGAATCTTTTTTTTTAGTCTACGAACAACTGTTTGGGTGTTCATTAGATTGACGGCCAGCATATTTGGATGATTAGTGATTCGCTTCTTTTAGGCTTTTGTCCTTTTCGAGATTTCTTCGATAACACTTTTGACGCAGAGTTCGTGATGGAGTCCATGTTTGAGACATACCAAGGTGCGTTCGTTATATAGTTTTTTCATAAATACATTATAAAATGGCGGTACGGTGGTGCTTGTGTAGTGTGCCATGACCTTTATTCGACAGCCTACTGGCGGCCTGTCATTCGTATGAACATAATATATAGATGCTCTGTGCATACGTATGACGTTTGACGTACATCGTTTGGACTTCAAATTATTTTACAAATTGAAATTGTTGGATTGAGTGGACGCTGCGCTGTACCAGTGAAATTGTGCTGATTTATTGAAGAACAGGTGTGAACAACTACAAATAAACAATGGGTAAGTCATTTATTTTGTTACACCTAATCTATTTAGTGTTTTTTACACGGCGACACGAGCCGACGGCAGAGGCACGTGGTTGTCGATGGTGACTTCGACCAGTAATGCTATTCTCTAAGAACACAGCGCCGCAGGCTTATTAGTGACCGCCGGCGGTGCTTTGCGGCTTTGTGTACGTACACTAGGCACCATAATTATGTAAGCAAGACACTCGATCTGAGAGGGGCGCGATGCGCGCTAAGCTTTTAGTTTGTATGTTTATGGAAATGGAAATGGTTGCTCAAATAGTAGGCACATATACATATATAAAACCATTCTTTGGCACTTCTGGCACGGTAAAAATATCTATGATGTGCCTCTGGCAGTCGGGGTACCCTATTGATAACGTAGGTATGCACCTAGTGCGGCGATCAGCGGCGGCGACCTCTCGCGTCCGGCCCTGGTTCAATCCATGATCCGGAGCGAGACGGAATAGGAAGCCGTCCCTTCCTTCTGCGAAGCAGTCATACTAGCGAAGGAGGTGGTAGGTGTTAGCAGGCGTGGGGGGGGGGCCACGTGGTGGCCTCCGGCCACCGTAGACGCGGGCCTGCGGACGGTGAGCTATGGGCTAGCTCGCCGTCCGTCCGTCTTATGACGACAGGCCGTGTCGACGGCGCGTTCGTGTTCCATGCGCGCCTCAAAGAGTTGTCAGCATAAAGGAAGGGGCCCCGCAAGGGCCGAAGCCTGCCGGGGCTGCGGGACTGTTCGAAAGAGATACCGTGGCCCCGGAACATAAAGGACGAGGAAGGAACACGAATGGGTTTTAGTCAGTAAAAGTCTGACACTCCCCCCGCTCTGGGCGGAGTCATTTGATGATAAAAAGAAAAAAAATTATAAAGGTATGTACCAGTTCCATATCGTATTAGGTACCCATATATGTATGCTTGTACTAGGGTTTCTGACTGCTCCGCTCTCATGAGTCATCATCATCTGCCTAGCCTTTTCCCAATTATGTTCGGGTCGGCTTCCAGTCTAACCGGATGCAGCTGAATACCAGTATTTTACATGGAGCGACTGCTTATCTGACCTCCACAACCCAGTTAATAGTAATCTCATAAGAACCAGTGTTATATTTTATAGCTTAAAATATAACAAAACCTGTCTCAATAAATAGGCAAATAAGCTACCAAACAAAAACTAAAAAGACTTATCTGCTAGGTATCTAGTTTGGGAGACCAGAGAATGGAAGGTGGTTATAATCACCTTCCTACTATCATATTGTGCTTACCCTAATAAATCAAGGAATTGGCATCAGCTGATCATCATGAGGTAGAAAACGCCGTGTCGCGTTGCATCGGTACTCGCTACGCGCTTCGAACTCGCGTCTGATGTCGCGTATCCGAGGGTTGTCACAAATTATTGTGTGAATTTAATAGTTTTCTTTTTAACCGTATTCATTACCTCAATGAAATACTAGGTTTATATTACCTTTTTTAAAATGGCAGCCTTCTAACTATCGAAAATCGAAAGAGCTTACAAAAATAAATTAATAAACTCACATTATTTTATGTGTTTTGTCCTGTGCGTGCTAATAAATGCTTTTTCTTTCTTTCTTTTCTTCTTTATAATTTAACAAGTAAATAACGACACATTTACGAATAAAACATTTCTTTCATAAAATAAATAAATTATAGTGTTTAGGTATTTTATAATGTTGTTATTTTTATGCAACAGATACAAAAGATTGGCGAATGGAAAAAAAAGGGCGCCTAAAACTAAGTGGCCTCGGAAGAAGAAGTTCAAAAGAACATTGAGGGGATGGTTCATGAACAAAGAAAATATTCCTCCTGTACTGGATACGTCTAAACCGTAATGATTATTTTGAGTGTTATGATTGTTGACCCGAAAAATTAAAAAAACTTTTGATTTTTAACCGACTTCTAAAAAAGGAGGAGGTTCTCAATTCGGATGTTTCTATTTTTTTTTTTGGTCGGGCGTAACTCCGTCGCTGGCCAACCGATTTGAAAAATTATTTTTTTGTTGGAAAGGGTATTCTTTCCAAATGGTCCCATAGCCACCAAGTCGGGATCTGATGATGGAATCTTGGCAAAATCGAGGGAACTCTTCAAATTTTATACGATAACGTGTTGCGATTTTGGTATTTTCTACAACAAGTGAAGCATTTGCGTTCGATACACGGAACTCCATAATGAGACAATGTATCCTAGTCGTGTTTGGGCTTGTTGTAATTGTAACGGTATGCAATTTCCATGTATATCAAGCATATGTGAAAAGTGAAAAATAAAAACTTTTTTGCAAAAAATAAAACCGACTTCAAAAAAAAACAAAAAAGTGAAAAATAACTTTAGCTTCTGAAGTCGGTGACAAAAAATTAAATCAATCAAACAAAAGTCACCGTCTTCAGAAGCTAAAGTTATTTTTCACTTTTTTTTTTTTGTGAGCGGAGTTTCGCTAACTAATTTAATTTGACTCTGTATATTCCATGTTTTTTTAGATCAACACAAAATTCATTCGAGCAAGATACCTGTGCAGTAGAAATACATGAAGCAATGTCTGCAAAATGCGAAAATATACCTACAGTAAATGACCCTTGTGAACAGATTAGTTGCGATATTCCTCGTGTACTGACCACACCCCAATCGTAAGTACTTTCATAGGTATATGTACCGCAGTTATTAAACTAGGACATTTCAGCCGCCATTATTTCGCCATGCGCTCAAAGTCGGAAAATTAGCAATTCTAATAATACAATAACTTTGTTCTTTGAGGTGTTAATTTTCTATTTATTTATAGTTTCTGTAGTATTAGCCACGACATATCCCTCCTTATCCTCATTTCGGGGAAAGTGACGGGGACAATCAGTGACCTTACTCAACAGGCTCTACGCATCGTTTAACGATGGTATAGAGAGTTCGACCTCTCAGTGAACCCCACGAAGACTGAACTAGTCATTTTTACCCAAAAACGAACACTAGGCCCTTATCGCTTACCCAAAGTCTTCGATAAGAAACTCCACTTAGCCAATGAGGTCAAGTATCTGGGAGTCATCCTAGACAGTAAGTTAAACTGGAGTAGCCACTTAAACAATAAAGAAACAGGGCCTGCATTAACTTCTAGCAATGTAGGAGGATGATAGGTAAGAAGGGGGCCTATTCCCTAAAATTATACTTTAGTTATACTGAGTTATACTGTGCGGTGATCCGACCTATAATTACTTATGGGGCAGTGGTCTGGTGGCCCCGCACTAAACTAACTACAGCTTCCATCAAGCAAAATTCATGGGCATTTCCCTGGCGGCATCGGCCATCTTAGCCAGGGAGGTCGTGGACCACTCATTTCGTATACTCTCAGACAGCATGGCGGTACTGCTAGCTCTAAACAATCACACAGTCAACTCTGGTTTCATACACGAGTATCATCAACGCCTGAACCAGGTTGGTAATCTCAATGATATAACCATCCAATGGATCAAAGGACACAGCGATTCCCATGGCAATAATTCGGCGGACGAACTCGCTTGAAGGATATCGAGCATGGCAGCGGTGGGACCCGAATCTACAACTCCCTTTCAGATACTTACGCACACTGGTAGTGAACAACACCACAAGCCGTGGCTAGACCACTGGAGTGTTGGCAGGCCAAGGAGGCACTTCCCGAGAGCAACGGCCACTTCAGAAAACGCGCGCTTTTGCTAACCAAACCACAGCTGCGCACAGTTACAAATGATCACCGGAAACTTCTCTTATAATAAACAGCTCTTTGTCATAGGAGTCACAGACAGCCTCCGGTGCCGTGCCCAGTCATTGCAATATACAGGGCGAAGTACTTCGGTAACCCAGGTACTCCCCGCGAGATTTTCGGCAACATGGGGGCGCTGCTGGCCTTTCTCGGGTAGTTGGGGTGGATACAGTGAATTTCCCACCCGTATGCAAAATACGCGCTTTGACGTGTAGTTGCGGACACCAGCCCGTTATACAATACAATAGTCACTACAGTAAATCCATTTTCGTTAGTTTGCGTATTCTAATTGAGTTATGCGTTTACAGGACCACAGCAGAAAGAATCGATGTCAACCACACATGAATACAACAAATCTGTGAATCCGATTCAGATGACTACAATTTCTCTTTTGAAACCGACAATCGTGATAAGAGTGATTGTGCAACTTTAGAAGGAAACAGAATAGTGAATATTGCTTATCTGTTTCAACAATTGAAGAATATTAGGCATGATCCATTCGAATGTAATTTTCAGCACTTGGAATTCGTAAAGGAAAAAAGAATTGGGTTTTACTCACAATTTGTTTTCAAGTGTAAATTTTGCAACAAATTAGAAAACATTAAATCTCAGGAATCTAATAAATTTAGAGAAATACCCATTAATTTAAATGTAATCGAGGGTATCTCTCAAACTGGCAATGGTTGGAGCCAGCTTGATGAGATATGTGCTAGTTTAAATATGCCTAATATGAGCGAGACTTAGTATGTAAAAAAC
Organism: Xestia ashworthii; assembly: GCA_950022955.1. Classification (NCBI taxonomy): domain Eukaryota; kingdom Metazoa; phylum Arthropoda; class Insecta; order Lepidoptera; family Noctuidae; genus Xestia; species Xestia ashworthii. Next base: position 8,641,003 of record OX465570.1, on the reverse strand, counting down.
AGTCAAAAGTTAGGCATTATACAAAAAGACATTGCGTTACAGCTTATGTTAGAAGCAGGTGCAGAAGAAAGGCGACTTGCTTTGGAAAATAAAGATGTTACAAGGTGTACCATGTGTGACCGTCGTGACAGACGGATCATGGGCTAAACGTAGCTACGGTACAAATTTCAATTCACTTTCTGGTGTAGGTTGTATAATAGGGCACAGGACAAAAAAAATACTGTACATTGGGTAAAAAAATCATATTGTAGCGTGTGCTATAGCTCAAAATAAAAATCCTCAATTCCAGCACACGTGTGTTTTAAAAACTGGTCTGGGCATTGCATGCTTGCATTGCATGCTTGCATTGCATGCTTGCGTTGCATGCTTGCATTGCATGCTTGCATTGCATGCTTGCATTGCATGCTTGCATTGCATGCTTGCATTGCATGCTTGCATTGCATGCTTGCATTGCATGCTTGCTTGCAAGTCAACGCCTACATACGATTAAACATTTACTTAGAATAGGACTTATGACTTTTATTGAAAACGATTTTATGTCTTTTGTATATTATTGATTGTAATACTTATGACAAACGGATTTAGGGCTTATTATATTTAGGGATTTCAACTTTATGGCATATGATATTATGTGATTTAATAGGGCACAGGACAAAAAAAAATACTGTACATTGGGTAAAAAAATCATATTGTAGCGTGTGCTATAGCTCAAAATAAAAATCCTCAATTCCAGCACACGTGTGTTTTAAAAACTGGTCTGGGCATTGCATGCTTGCATTGCATGCTTGCGTTGCATGCTTGCGTTGCATGCTTGCGTTGCATGCTTGCATTGCATGCTTGCATTGCATGCTTGCGTTGCATGCTTGCGTTGCATGCTTGCGTTGCATGCTTGCGTTGCATGCTTGCATTGCATGCTTGCGTTGCATGCTTGCGTTGCATGCTTGCGTTGCATGCTTGCGTTGCATGCTTGCGTTGCATGCTTGCATTGCATGCTTGCATTGCATGCTTGCATTGCATGCTTGCATTGCATGCTTGCATTGCATGCTTGCATTGCATGCTTGCATTGCATGCTTGCATTGCATGCTTGCATTGCATGCTTGCATTGCATGCTTGCATTGCATGCTTGCATTGCATGCTTGCATTGCATGCTTGCATTGCATGCTTGCATTGCATGCTTGCATTGCATGCTTGCATTGCATGCTTGCATTGCATGCTTGCATTGCATGCTTGCATTGCATGCTTGCTTGCAAGTCAACGCCTACATACGATTAAACATTTACTTAGAATAGGACTTATGACTTTTATTGAAAACGATTTTATGTCTTTTGTATATTATTGATTGTAATACTTATGACAAACGGATTTAGGGCTTATTATATTTAGGGATTTCAACTTTATGGCATATGATATTATGTGATTTAAAGTTCGGGTAAATTATCATTCGGACTAATGATGATTATGACAAAAAAAAAACATTTTAGATTATGGATTAAAAAGTACGGTAATACGATAGAGAACCGGTATTTTAGGGACAGACTGATTGAAATAAAGTGCCCGTCATCAGCAGCAGGCCTTACACCTCTGGAGGCAGTACGACAAAAAAAAATACATTTTGTGTAGAAGCATCAAATGGAATAAAACTAAAAAAACATAATTATTATTACCAGGTTCAAGGTCAACTAATGGTAACAAGACGAAAGTTTTGCTATTTTGTTATTTGGATGCCAAATGGCACAGAAATTGATATAATTGAAAGAGATGATGCATTTTGGACGACAGACAAAATTTTAAAATAAGATACATTTCATCAGAAGTGTGTTTTGCCGGAGCTGACAGATCCCCGTTACCCTCGCAAACTACTATTTAGAGATCGAATGTAAATCAAATTCACATAATGCACAAACAAAATTAGCGGAAAGTAAATATCATTCAAAAGTCTCAACATAAAAATACTGAAGACTTATGGGGTGGATGCGTCAAGATTCTTGGAGATATTATTGAATCAATCGCTCCTATCCTAGCAGGCATTTTCAATCAATGTTTGGATAGCGGTATGTTTCCTAGTCTAATGAAATATAGTAAAGTAGTACCAATTTTCAAATCGAGTTGTAAGAGTGATCCCTCTAATTATAGACCTATATCTGTGCTTCCACCATTGAGTAAAATCTATGAAAAAATCCTGCTGGACCAGATGTGTTCTCACTTTCAAACATAATGGGATTCTGCATAAGCAGTAGTTTGGATTCACGAAGGGTAGGTTGAAAACGGACGGACGAAGTCCCAGGATGCCATTGGCATTTTCTGTGATCTCTCTAAAGCATTCGACTGCATCGACCACTGATCACTGATCTGTAAATAACACCACTACTGAATTCGTGGTCAAGCTGCTGATTTTATTCTTTCTTACTTATGAAACAGGCAGCAAAAAGTAAATGTAAATGGGGCGACGTCCTCCGGGTCTCTAGTAAAGATAGGCGTGACCCAAGGTTCAATTCTCGGTCCTTTCCTATTTCTGGTTTACATGATCTCCCATATCAAATTATCAGATATAATTCTATTTGCTGATGAGACCTCGCTAATTTTTACAATAAACAGAAAAGATACGAATGTAGGTATGTCTGTCTATTCGTCTGTCTGTCCGTCTGTCTGTCCGCCTGTCTGTCCGTCTGGCTGTCCGTCCATCTTTTGGTCTGTTTGTCCGTCTGTCTGTTCGTGTTTGTCTGTCCGTCCGTCTGTCTGTTCGTCGTGTGTCTGTCTGTCTGTTGGTCTGTCCATCCGTCCGTCTGTCCGTCTGTCCGTCTGTCTGTCTACCTGTCCATCTGTCGGTCCATCTATCTACCTATTCGTCTGTCTGTCCATCTGTCCGTGTGTCTGGCTGTCTATCCGTCTGTCCGTCCGTCTGTCCGTCTGGCTGCCCGTCTATCGGTCCGTCTGTCTGTCTATCCGTCTGTCCGTCTGGCTACCCGTCTATCGGTCCGTCTGTCTGTCTATCCGTCTGTCCGTCCGTCTGTCCGTCTGGCTGCCCGTCTATCGGTCCGTCTGTCTGTCTATCCGTCTGTCCGTTCGTCTGTCCGTCTGGCTGCCCGTCTATCGGTCCGTCTGTCTGTCTATCTGTCTGTCCGTCTGGCTGCCCGTCTATCGGTCCGTCTGTCTGTCTATCCGTCTGTCCGTCTGGCTACCCGTCTATCGGTCCGTCTGTCTGTCTATCCGTCTGTCCGTCCGTCTGTCCGTCTGGCTGCCCGTCTATCGGTCCGTCTGTCTGTCTATCCGTCTGTCCGTTCGTCTGTCCGTCTGGCTGCCCGTCTATCGGTCCGTCTGTCTGTCTATCCGTCTGTCCGTCCGTCTGTCCGTCTGGCTGCCCGTCTATCGGTCCGTCTGTCTGTCTATCCGTCTGTCCGTCCGTCTGTCCGTCTGGCTGCCCGTCTATCGGTCCGTCTGTCTGTCTAACCGTCTGTCCGTCCGTCTGTCCGTCTGGCTGCCCGTCTATCGGTCCGTCTGTCTGTCTAACCGTCTGTCCGTCCGTCTGTCCGTCTGGCTGCCCGTCTATCGGTCCGTCTGTCTGTCTATCCGTCTGTCCGTCCGTCTGTCCGTCTGGCTGCCCGTCTATCGGTCCGTCTGTCTGTCTATCCGTCTGTCCGTCTGGCTGGCCGTCTATCGGTTCGTCTGTCTGTCTGTCTCTCCGTCTGTCTGCTCGTCTGTCTGTCTCTCCGTCTGTCTGTTCGTCTGTCTGTCCACCTGTCCGTTTGTCGGTCCATCTATCAATCTATTCGTCTGTCTGTCCGTTCCCCTTTCCATCTATCTGTCCGTCTATCTGTCCGCCTGTCTGTACGTCTGTCTGTCCATCTGCCTGTCTATTTGTTGTCTGTCCGTCTGTCTTTTCGACTGTCTATATGTCCGTTTGTCTGTCCGTCTGACTAAATTTACTATTTTGTCGCAATTAAAGTGTAAAATACAGTGTAACACATACACACGGCGCTAAAATCCCATAATATTGTAATACCAAATTATTTGAAAAGAGTAAGGTTCCATGTAGTTCCTTGCCGCTTCTTCTCCATGGAATCGACCAACGCGAACGGTGCACCTTTTTCGACGTTTTATATGTGCCCATCTAGACCTATGTGAAATAAAGTATTTTGAATTTCAATATTTTCCGGTCTCTTTTGTCAACTTGATTATAATTATAAACATATGAAAACGGGTATTTATCGCGAATTTACCTTTAATTTAAGCCTGACGTAACCCGATTATAATTACAGATTATGATTACAGACAAAAGTTTTGAATTAAAAAAAAATAAACAGTTGACGCCGTCCCGTCGTACGAACAGCCCAGAGAAACAGAATTTCCAACAGTAACAGATCCAAAAACAAAGTTTGAAACCTTTTTTGTACTGGTTTTCTCGCAAAGTGTAAAAAAACTTGCATAAATTTGGGTTACATTTGTAAAAATCAACTTTCTACAATGTAATCATAAATGCCTAACTATTTTGCTTTTATTAAGAATAATTTATTTTGAGCTATAGTGGCGGTAATTACAAACCGCATACGTAATAAAAAGAAACAATGTCAGGAATTGTGTTATTAATCTAAACTATATTATATTATATACTAGCCGACCCGACAGACGTTGTCCTGTCACCTAATACCTACCTACTACTACCTACCACCTACTTACTACTACCTACCTACTACTACCTACCTACTACTACCTACCTACCACTACCTACCTACCTACTACTACCTACCACCTACTTACTACTACCTACCTACTACTACCTACCTACTACTACCTACCTACCACTACCTACCTACCTACCTACTACCTACTTACTACTACCTACCTACTACTACCTACCTACCTACTACTACCTACCTACCTACTACTACCTACCTACCTACTACCCACCTACTACTACCTACCTACTACTACCTACCTACTATTACCTATCTACTACTACCTACCTACCACATTTTTTTTTTCATAAGAACCTTCTCCTGACAATAACAAACACAACAAAAAAAGTATTAGTGAAATCGGTCCAGCCGTTCACGCGTGATGCCCGTGACCAAGGGAAATAGGGATTCATTTTTATATAAATGTATGCATACATCGATATATAAAAAACGAGTATTATAAAGCTGAAGAGTTTGTTTGTTTGAACGCGTTAATCTCCAGAACTAATGGTTCGAAAAGAAAAATTCTTTTTGAGTTGGAGGGAGGAGGCTCTCGCTAGGCAGTTGGATCAAGAGCTTGATTCAGAAAGCAGTTCTTCTGGACACGGCGCGTATTGTTAGGAGGTTCTGCTCTCAAGAGCCATAAGTGGTTAGGACCCTGTTCCCGATGCTGGTGGGATCCCTATTTTTATGTTTTTAAATGTTTTATTTTTATACATAGTTCTGTATTAAAAATTTATAAAATGTTATTATAAAAACGAATAAAAAATAATTTCATGCCCAAAAAGTATATTTTGTAAATATTTTTTTTTGGTTTTTGTGTCGGCCGTGTATGAAAATGTTATAAAGGAAATAAATAATCAGTTTACTTCAGTAACTGTTTCGTAAATAGTAGATTTACGAAACAGTTTAATTTTATTTGTTTTATTTCATAAATAAAAATAAGTAATGAAAGCACCCATACAATAATAAATTGAGTAAGCAGCTTACAACCCTTGTCTGATGATACTTGCTCCACGTTTCATGCACATAACTAAAAAATCATACTGTATGTTACTTGGTTCATTCTATTTGCTTGTGAAATAATTTCTTTCAATCGACAACCCTAATTTTTCGCTCTTTGACGTATCAGTATGGAATTGACGATTTTGGCGGCGGACAAAGTTGGTAGGTGTAAGTGGGATTATCATAGGTACCAACTGTTATAATTACCTATGTACTAACAATTTAAAAAAAATGTCCCAAACCGTCGCCGCGTCGTGCACCCTAAAATCCTTTGGGCGCAATATGTATGTATGTATGTTAATTTTGAGACCGCGCTATCGCATTAGGATTACCCGTAATGATAGTTGTAAGGGAGATTTGAAATAAATAAATAAATGTCCAATTCGCAAAATGTCCAACTGTCCAATTCTCAATTGGTCCAGTTCGCAATTGGTCCAGATGTAATGTCAACTTTTGGTAGGTACTAATAAAACAATCTTGATGTGTTATTCTTCTAATATGGGAATCTTCAAAATATGGCAATCTTGTAAATATGGGAGAAACTTCGCTAAGTGCTCTAATTTTTGGGATATAAATGTGGCCAAGCTGGGGAGACTCTCCAGATCGGCCACCTATAAGCCCTTATATCTTTTGAACCAGTGACCGACAAATTCTGACATTTGGCGACAAATTTCGACTAATTTGCGACAATTTTTTTGTCTTATCAATGTTGAAATCCCTAATAGTGGCCAAGCCAGTTTCAATCACACTCGTGCATAAGACCAAACAGCACTGGGCCGCATTGTGGATTACAGCCCATTCCCTCTCATGGAAAGGAAGCCTGTGTCCCAGTAGTGGAGAACAGAATGATTATACTGCTGCTGTCGGACATAAACTGCGATGACGGGAACAAAAGTGAATTTTCAACTAAGTATTCGTCGGCGCCGGCGCGGCGCGGTGACGTGAACTCTTGAGCGATCACTGCATGACCACCCGGGGAAAACCAAACATAATAAGCAATCTACAATATGTACCTATATAGAGACAAAAACAATAACGCAGCGCCTCTGGAGGGCCTAGCCAGCAAACGTACATCGTACGAGTTTGTAGTTACTACTCGCTGATTTCTCGGCGAATGTCAAGCGGCGTCGAATGGCATTATGTCAAGTGTGCATCTTCGTTTTTGTTCGGAACGGTTCGGAATGCTGTGAGTGTGCGTACGAACAAGACGTGCGTGAAGACTAGCGTCTAACTGCTCATCACTGATACTATCCCTGTCGGGCACGATGCCAAGTGAGACAGCGTACTTTTTGGCCACGCCCACCGATGAGTTCGAGCCCGTACAAAGTGTCACCTTAAAGTGAATTTTGTGACACTAGGGACTTTTCGGTGTTAGTTGGGATTGTGAAAATAGTGATAGGTGTTTTCTATATACATATAATAAAAGAGTAAAAAAGCTGTGTCTGTACATTGAATATATTTAAAAAATATTAATTGAAGGGGGTTTAGAAAAAGTAATAGAGTACGAATCCAAAAAAAAAAGTATGTCTGTTTGTCTGTTTGTCTGTTTGTTTGTACACGCTAATCTTCTGAAGTACTGGACGGATTTGAATGATTTTTTGTTTGTTGTATAGATATTATGTCTGGGCAACATATTATAGGCTATAATTTATCTTGGAAACCTGAACAACTGATGTAGCACCGCAACAGACCAGTTAAACTATAAGAGATACAAAAATGACACCATAGCAAAAATTGTTCCACGTGATGAGATTCATTTTCTGCTGAGAGAATAAATTTGAAGATCTGACGCCATAACACATATAGGAATGATGACGTCTTAGCAAAAGTTGTTCAATCTGATGGGCACTCTCTGTTGACTTATAAAAATCGAAGATCTGGGACACCTGTCGTGGAACTCCAATAGCCCAGCTACACTATAACACACATAGGAATGACGTCTTAGCAAAAGTTGTTCAATCTAATGAGCACTCTCTGTTGACTTATAAAAATCGAAGATCTGGGACACCTGTCGTGGAACTCCAATAGCCCAGCTACACCATAACACACATAGGAATGACGTCTTAGCAAAAGTTGTTCAATCTGATAAGCACTCTCTGTTGATTTATAAAAATCGAAGATCTGGGACACCTGTTGTGGAACTCCAAGAGCCCACCTACACCATAACATATATAGGAATGATGACGTCTTAGCAAAAGTTGTTCGGTCTGATGGGCATTTCCTGTTGACTTATAAAAAATCGAAGATCAGAAACATCTGATGTGAAAATTTCTTTTCGTCTTTTTTTTTACTGTATAATAAAATTATAAAATAACAAAAACTGGGAGTACCTCCACGCGGTTAAGGCGGTAACAGTTTAGGACTTATTTTCAATGAAGATGGTATATCATTGAAAATTTGACTCTACTGACCAAAACTCATTTTATCGAATAAATATGTCTTCGGGCTTATGTTATTTGAGTGTTTAATTTCCTTTTCCATTTATCTTCGTGACTCGGTAGCCTACCCGGTAACGCAGGGCACTTAGATTTTAATTGATCAGGTATCTTCACAACAAAACTATAACCATGCCTAGAAAGAGGTCAAACCTTTCCCAATGTTCCAAAGGAGCTTAAAGATTGAGGATCATAACATCCCAAGAATCTACCGAAGAGCGTCAGGAGAGACTTGATGCTGTTCGAGAACATCAGGCTGCAACTTGCTCCGTGGAAACCTCTTCCGATCGCGAAGCACACCTGCGTTTTCAGCGTATTTACGCATCTACATCCAGGTCTCTAGAGACCAGTGAAGAATAGATGCCTGACTGCGTTCACGGATCGAGAATTTCGCTTGAGTTCTCAGCGTATTCGCACATCTACTTACAGGTCTTTTGAAACGAGCGATGAACGTGATGCGCGACTAACTGCTGCTCGAGATTATCATACATTGCCCCAAAACACGCACACAACAAAATATTCATAATCAGTTAGAATGTGAGAGACAAAGAATTGCTGGAGTACGGCATGAAGAGACAGAAGAAGAGCGCGAAGATTTCGACATTCTCTGAACAGAATGTCGATAACATCTGTGTCTCAAGATATAGCCGTAGGGCATGACGACCTTCCTTGGGTTGATAAGAAACGGAGTTCATTTACGTATACTCCTATGATTGAATACGCCACATGTTCCGGAGGTATGGTTCAAGATTATACTTTTTGTGAAGCTGTTAAATGGCAAAAAGAAACGAACGGTATGTGTTGCTCAGGTAGAAAATATCCGTTACTTTCCCGTCCCCGGGCTCTTAGAATTCGACGTTTCAGATCTTCGATTTTGACGAACCCGGTGTCGCTGGCAAAAGCAACAGGATCCGCGTACGAAGTCGCGGGCAGAAGCTAGTACTACAATAATTAAGGTAAAGGCGACTGAATTTTGAAGAAATTACTTTTGGGATCAACTTACTAAAAAAAATACTATCGAATTGAAAACTTCCTCCTTTTTAGGGTTCCGTAGCCAAATGGCAAAAAACGGAACCCTTATAGTTTCGCCATGTCTGTCTGTCTGTCTGTCCGCGGATAATCTCAGTGACCGTTAGCACCAGAAAGCTGAAATTTGGTACCAATATGTATATCAATCATGCCGACAAAGTGCAAAAATAAAAATTAAAAAAAACATTTTTATAAGGGTACCTCCCCCAGACGTAAAGTGGGGAGCGATTTTTTTTTTAATTTTGACCCTGACGTGTGATATATTGTTGGATAGGTATTTAAAAATGAATAGGGGTTTTCTAAAATCATTTTTTGATAATATTAATATTTTAGGAAATAATCGCTCCGAAAGTCAAAAACAATGTGTCCCCCCCCCTCTAACTTTTGAACCATAAGTTTAAAAAATATGAAAAAAATCACAGAAGTAGACCTTTATATGAACTTTCTAGGAAAATTATTTTCAACTTGATGAGTTGAATAGTTTTTGAGTTATATAGCACTTTTTCAAAAAAACGCAAATGATAACTTTGTTTTTCCTACAAATACTATGAAAAACAAAGTTATTTTTGCTGACGAAAAATGTTGGTATTTTTAATGGTCTGGGAAGCTACGGAACCCTACAGTGAGCGTGGCCCGACACGCTCTTGGCCGGTTTTGAAGTTGGTTAAAAAACACAAAATAAAACAAACTACAACTTCTTTTTTGAGTTTTTATGCTGTGCATGGGCCGCTGACTTAGATTCAAATTCTAAAGAGTGTCTTACATAATAAAGATACTACCAAAAATATTGTCAGCATCATCATCTTCCTGCCCTCTTCCATATTTGCTTTAATAACTAAAACTTTAAAAGAATGTACCATCGTCATCATTATTAGCAGCCTGATTCCAGCCACTGCTGAGTACACAGAGTGTAAACAGATTTTAATTACTCTTTGTTTTAAATACTTAAACATACTGTTAATTGTAAATGTTGTCAAACTCAAAAATAAAATGTATTTCCAAGTAGGTACGAGATATTTGAGCAGCATTGTATAAAACTTAAATCCTAAATGAATTTGCCGACCATACATAAGAAAGTAAAATATTGATTCACTATACCTATTAGCGACGTATACCAAAGCGAAACGAAAACATTTTTTATGTCACACACCAATAATTCGCGATAAAGCACCTTAAATGTGCGGATCACGGAAAATTCTTGAATAAAAACGTGAGCAGTGGAAAGAAAAGTGGTATAGTGTATACATGCAAGTGAAGAACTCAATGAAAAAAATAATGCACACGCCGTCCGCGGTGGTCAGTGCAGCGTGACGCCAGATAAAAATGATCAGGCAGGCATAGAGGGACTCATTAACCAAGTAGCCATCGATGTAGATGGTTCAGACAGGCGTGACCCACAAATGGATTGGTGAAGACCTGTGACACAGTGTTTGTGAAAAAGACATAGGTGAAAATGAATCCCCTTGCCCTTTTGGTCGCTTTTATGCTGATGGGGGATGTTAGGGCGATTGTAGAACTTAACTGTAGTGATAATGCTACGTGCATCGATCATATGGCGAAGGAGATCCTGAGGAGTTTGAAGCAGCAGAAATCTGTGAAGGTGTTCAATGTGCTAACGATAGAACCGTTGAAGACGAGGCAGGCGAGGTCGAAAGACTGGTGGCTGACGAACTTCCTGGACAGCCACGCATTCAGCTTTGATTGGAATGACTACACCTTCAAACTCTCACAGGCTGACGGAAACGACGCCTTGGATTTGGAGATATATGACGGAAGAACTGCTAAAGGTAGGTTTTAGATTAAATAAAACATAAAACTGGTTGAAACCTTAAAAAAGAACATTAATGAGCATTAGTTCAGAACGCAATAAAAAGTTTGAGCAGAATATTTTACATTAAAATGATTCAGATTTTGTTTTTTAATCTCGACGAAATAAAAAAGCTTCTTAATTTAATGTTATTACGTGAAGAAAAGTACTTTTAAAAACTTAATTAACCTCAGCCTTATAATTACCATTTTTAGTAAAGACGTGATTAAAAAAGCTACATTGGCAGAATTCTTTATTAAAATTAACGTAAGGCGCTCACAGTTTTTAAATATTTGTTCAGTTCTTTCGTTTCTGAAGATTTGCTTCTACACAAACATACAATATTCTAAACATAATTTCTTTGTTTCACGTTTCGTAAGTTTTATTGCTAAAATTCATCAAATCAAATGCAAAATCTCAAGAAATTAAGAAATCAAATTATAATCTAATCGGTTTCCCGTGTATTGCAACTGTTACAAAATCTTTTCGTGCATCTATAACGTCATCATCATCTCTTCCTATAATTTCATCAGCAGCAACAAAATAATCAACCATTATATCAAAAAGAAAGTTAGAAACAACCTATGAATTATCAAGTGCAATCAAATTAGCGTTAACAAAGTGCTAATTCACATCTGTAAGCATGCTTCGATGCATCAAAGCGTTACCATTTAAGGCAATGTGTAGACGTTGGCCTCATAGAATTGTTTTAGCTACCGTTAGTTTAACTTTTTATTTATGATTAGGTTTTATGACTCCTACGTCACGTTTGTACGTATATGTACTGTTATCGCTAAGTAGGTAGTAGCGTTAATTACTGTAACAAGAGAAAGTAATACAGAAGTGGTTACATTAGTATTGCCAACATTTTTGAAATCTACCCATTCCACCTTTTCTTTTCTGAATTCAGTTTCCACAGTTTTGTTATAGTTATTAGTATATTTGTCAAGATTATACAATACTATTGCACACAAATTATATACATTATTTAATCGGGCAGTTTTGTATCGTAATGAATCACTACGAAATCGGCTATGATAATGGAATAAACATTCTAGTTCATTCCATTGCTGTTTAATCACTTTTTACATGGCAGTTTATCATTGCAGTATCTAGTATAAATGTAAGAATTGTTTTGTTTACTTGCAGGTTTTAAATGCTATCAGCACAATTGTATACCAGTAAAATAATATCACCATGATGTTATAATTATCATCATCTAGTTGACTTTTCCCAGCTATGTTGGTGTCGGCTTCCAGTCTAACTGGATTCTGTTAAATACCAATACTTTACATGAATAAGTAACTGCTTATCGCAATTGAATAAATACCTTTAAAATACCCCTTATTTACTGTGCGCATATAGCCTTACTCCACCTCATTGTCATGATGCACAGTAATTATCTCGTTAGTACTACAAAATCGTGTTCCGGCTTTTCCTAACAAGAATTCAGTTTGATATTTTTCTTTCACGCTACTCGTTAGATGTTCAATGCATAATTCATAACATTCTTTAATCTGTGTTTTTTTGGTGTTTAATTTATAATTGACCATCTTGAGCGTTTTTTGAATATTTAGAGGTTGTTGTCTTCCGTGTTGTAATTTATTTAGGAAGAATCAAGACGTTATTTTGGCCCTCTCGAATTAAAACAAAAATGTAATGCAGAGTAAATATAGGTTGTTACAACATGATGTTAAAATTAGTCGTTGGACAACAGTTTTAGGAGAGACTTTAAGGAACTATCAGGCGTAGAGTGGAACGCTCTCAAAGAAGGTATGCGAATAACATCACAAGTAAACCATTGACGGTAGAATAGTTGAGAGTAGCAAATTTGAACATAGAAACTTTGAAACTGTACTTCTTATTGAAATATTGCTGTCAGTAAGTAAACAAAATGTACTAAAAATGTAGATGGAATGTTCTCTAGAGCTATTGCCTGAGTTTGTTGGGTACGAATGAAAGACATCTAGCAGAAACCGTCTTTGGGCTGATGTGAAAATGAAGTTGATAATGAGGATTTTTGTCCTAGTTTTTGTATATTAAGGTTTTTAATTTGGTCTAATATATTCTTTAGGCGTGTTGAGCACTTTTTGTGTGAACAAAATCATGGACCTCGCGTGACTGTCACGTACGCGTTTCGTAGCACCTGTTGCAGATCCGCTATGGCATTTTTTAGACCCGTTTTAAAACATTTTATATTAATTTAACCTAGTTTTCTATCCTAGGAATCTACAAAATAATATGAATACGAGTATCTGAACACTCACTTTAAATATTCCTTCTTCTACATAATAATGTAGATTCCCCTGTTCGTGCCACGTATTGACCGTTCAGCATAAGTATTTCTTTTAGCATATTCATGGCAAGTTTACTTTGATTTAAATGATAATAGTGCATTTATAGAGAACTTTGCATCGAGTATTTAGATTCAAAGGAAGTTTTAGTAAGAAATTTATTCTGAAAGCTTCAATACCACAAAAATACCGCAATTCAGAGTTTCCAGTAGTGGTTTTTTCGTGTAGTATGTTGTGGAATCATCATCTGCCTAGCGATTGCCCAAATATGTTGGGGTCGGCTTCTAGTTTAACCGGATACAGTTGCATACCAGTATTTTACATGAAGCGAGTTCTGACTATCTAATCTCCACAACCCAGTTAGAACTGGGTACCTAATACTCCTTGGTAAGACTGGTTGTCTGACTTTCCGGCCACTGACAGCCGGACCAACGGCTTAACGTGCTTTCCGAGGCACGGAGGGAGCTCCGTATGTAATGGATGGATACCCACCATCTACGAACCAACCTTAACAAGCGCGGCTTTACCGCAGTAATCACAATGAGCCTAACATGTTCCCATTTCTGGGACACAAGCCTGCTTTTTCTGAGAAGAAATGACCTGTAACCCAAAACAGCGACCTCGTGCTGGTTGGTAACAGTTACATGTCTTCAAATTTTAAATATCGAACTTGCCGGTTTCCTTACAATATTTTCTTTTGCGTTTTGATTTCAAGTTGTATAAAATTTATTGTATCTTGTAAATTACCTGTTTTTGATTAATTTTACTCACACTGCCTGGTAACTTCATTAACAGTACTTTTCAGGTATTATGAAATCCAATATTATTTAAGCTAGAAGTGTGTTTGAAGGTTTCCTACTAAGCCTATCACGTTGCAGTATCTCAACCTATCTTTCTATCTTTTAAATTCCACCTCCGGGTTCAGATCCACTTTGTCACCATCAAGGTTCTTCATCTCAATGTAAAACATATAATCGCAAATAAAGCAGCTCTTAATAATCCACACTGTTCATGCAGATAAACCATTTAATCTACACAAACGCTTCAATCTCACGCTTATGAATACGTAATCATATTTTGGGACTGATGTACCAACATAATCATGATGTTCTTTTAGTAAGTTATACTAAATGATATGGGTTACTTAGCTTGTAAAAGTTATCACAGAATTGCGTCCAACCACAAAAATATCGGGGAAATTAATTTGTTCTCCATTAAACAGAACAAATAATTAATTTGAAATATTGTTTATCCATATTTGTTCATTTATTATTTATTCTTATTAGGCTTACAATGAAAGACGGCCATTCAAAATGGTCTGTTTTATTAACTTCCTAGTGTTTCAGCAGGGAAGCAACCATGGCGAAAAAAACTCCCCAGTACGACACCTGTCCATTCTCCACGCCTTTTTTCGTCAGGCACTTCCAAATACCACTGTTCATTAAGCATTTGATTTGATTAAACTGGAAATGACTTGGGAGGCAACTTTTCGGCTACAATTGCCAATTTACAGGGTCATTTCATTTGTCGAACCAAACTCATCAATATCATCGTCCTGTACCAACAATTCCTCACACAAACCATCTATTGATTCTTCGGCTTTCCTTTTTATCCACCAACATTCATATCCATCCATCACTTTTTTAGTTACATACATGCGTTTCATCTATCCTCATCACATGTCCATACCAAGACAGACGAATCCCTTTCCATTTTTCTGTAACAAGTGCAACTTTCAAAGTTACTCTCAAATACTCATTTCTTGATTTATTCAATCTTTTCACTCCCATTTCAATATTCTACCTAAACACTAGTTTTAACCTGCCCTACGTCAGAAGTTTAGTCAAACCTTAGTAATAGTATTGTCGTTGTAAGTTTAGTCAAACATTAGTAATAGTATTGTCGTTGTAAGTTTAGTGAAACATTAGTAATTAGTATTGTTGTTGTGAGTTTAGTCAATAATTAGTAATTTGTGCTGTCCTGTCTGTCCAGTTGTTTGCACATTCTAGGATCGAAGACGCTACTGAAAATGAAAAAGGGATCGCGAAGATTCACCGTGAATCTTCTCATTTATTTTTGTACTCTATCACAACGCTGTCCTATTTGACCCAAAGGTTGACAGGTAGAGAATGCCTCGTGCCGCCTATGTACCACTCTTGTACATGAAGTATAAATAAATAAATAAAATTGGGCTGACACAATTTAGATTGCCATCGACACGCTAAGAAAAAAAAGTTTTTTTTTTAGGTATTAGCCATAAGTCTGTTGATTTTCTATTATTTGGTGGATTATCTGGTGTGTGTTTGCAAACCACTATTGTATTGGGGTCATCCTGTAAAGATAGTGTGTGTTATTTTAATAAATAAATAAAAATGTAACTTTAGTTAAAAAAAAAAAAAAAAACCCGATACATGATAGGATCACAATTTCAAACTTAACTTAAGGAGGCTCTTGGGTTGTGCGTTTTAGTAGAAATCGTCACGTAATGAAATGCTGGATGCTGTGTGTGTGTAGTTTAATTGTATAATATTATTTATTTATTTATTTAAACTTCATGTACAATAGTGGGCGGACTTAATGCCACAAGGCATTCTCTACCAGTCAACCATTAGGTCAAATATACAGCATTGTGATAGAGTACAATAAAAATAAAAAGAAACATACCATCTTGTAAGCCTAAAATAAAATACATGAATGGTACCTACAATGGGTTCCCTTTGAATTTAGTGTACAATATTCTACTAGTCAAGCCCTTTCATTACATACCCATTTTGAAGGAGTTGTTGAATAAATATATAACCCTCAATTTTGTGGCGGCGGCCATCATGGACTGAGTTTTATCAAACATAGCTAAAAACAATTTTGACTAATTCATCTTCTAACCAAAAAAAAAACAATATCAAAATCGGTTCATCCGTTCGGGCGCTACGATGCCACTGACACATACACACACGCAGATACGTCAAACTTTTATCACCCCGTCGTTTTTGCGTCGGGGTTTAAAAATAGACCAAACCAAATGCTTGATATCCTATTCCAGACTCCACTATATCAAACCTAACTACTACATAGATCTGATCAAACAGCACCTCGTTAGTTTCGCATTATACTGAAGAGTAAAGTAAAGTAAAGCACTTAGCAATGGGTGCTACATTAAATCTAATCCAAAATGGCCGACACTCCCTGGTGTAATTTGAAATGTCATTAGCTGAAACTGGTCTTTGGAAACTTACCTCAGTAAACAATTTTATGAGTTGAAGATTTAGTTATTTTGATTGTAATTTTATGATCATATAGCTTTTAACCAGCGAGGGCGTAATTAATGTGTGTGCCATGAAGACATTAGGAAGAAACTGCATTGTTATTGATTTGAGCAAGTAGACGATTTATGCGACATCGTAACGTGACACAAACTGCATTGTAGTCGATTTATTCAAATGGACGGTTTATGGGAAATTGACAAACGTTACTGGACACAAACTGCACGTAGTCCATTTGATGAAATTGACGGTTTATGGGACATCGTGACGTGGCACAAACTGCATTGTAGTCGATTTGATCAAATGGACGGTTTATGGGAAATTGACAAACGTTACTTGACACAAACTGCACGTAGCCCATTTGATGAAATGGACGATATATGTATGGAACATCGTCACGTGACACAAACTGCTTTGTAGTCGATTTGGTCAAATGGCGGTGTAGGGGACATCGTGACGTGGCACAAACTGCATTGTAGTCGATTTGATCAAATGGGCGGTTTACGGGACATCGTGACGTAACACAAACCGCATTGTTGTCGATTTAATCCAATGGACGGTTTATGGGACATCATGACGTGACACAAACTGCATTGTAGTCGATTTAATCAAATGTACGGTTTATGTTAAATCGTTACGTGGCACAAACTTTTACCAAAGATTCAGTTTATATGTTTCTAATACTCCAAAAATAAAGTCATGTGTCAATTATTGAAAAACTATTAGAGCAAGTGCAATACATGATCAAAACAGCATTTTTACACTGATGTGACAACAGTTTTAGTTCAAAAGTCGTGATAGCTTAGTGGTGTGATAGTTCAGTGGAGGAAAACATCATAAATAAACAGTATGATGGAGAGATATTTCTGGATGACATGTAAAACTGAGTCAAATACCCTTAGGCGACATAAAATCTCTGACAGCCGGTTGATCACTGACTATGCGTTATGGAAGACTAGGTTAAAAAAAAATATTTTTAGTTTCTGGACTCATGTGATATATTTTACTTATCTTATTTATTTACTAATATGATATAAGTGAAAGTTTATGAGTATGGATGTTTGTTACTCTTTCACGCAAAAACTACTGGACGGATTTGGATGACATTTTGGACACAGATAGTTTATAACCTGGATTAACACATAAGATACTTGTATCCCACTAGTATGATCCTGTAAGACATTACCAAACTCCACTTGGGCGAAGCACAAGTATACTAAAGAAATCTTCGTTCTCTGGCTACGAAGCCCGAAAATCAGGGACATTCTAAACTTATAATATCAATAGTTGCCAATAATTGGGTAGTAGAGATCAGATGGCACGCATTCAGTGTAAATTATAGGATCGCATAACATTTGGTCGCATCTGGTTTCACCGGAAATCGACCCCTATATTGTTGGGAAAGGCTTTGGGATACGATAAAACTATTTAAGGTAGTATAGTTTCAAGTAAAATTTATAGCATGTAGAATGAAACTTAGTTGTGCTCAACTAGATACGAGTATTTCGATCAGTATCTTACACGACTTGATCTAGTGGTCCATACATTTTCAATTGATATTTTTGATACCGAAAGTAATTTCCGCCGTGTAATTTTCGCCTTTTAAGTGGAAATAATTTCAGTGCAAAAACATTTCTAATGTAATAAGCGTTAGCTTTCTCGAATGTATTATATTCCCACTGGTCCGTAGCCACTTAAGCTTGCTTATCGTAAGAGCTATATCGACTTGTCTGATTCTCCACCAGATTAACTCGATTCGGAATCCCTTAGAGACACTTCATATTATTATGTACCTACCAAGCGAATTATACCAGGAACCAATCGTTTCTTGTTTTTTTCGTTAAAGGAACCTAAACCTTAAGCCCTTGGCCATAAGTTAATGACTCGAGCGGCCCGCGTCATAGGAGAGTGATAGTCTAGTAGTCGCAAGCGTGACTGCTGAGTATTAGGTTCTAGGTTCCGATTACCAGGTCGGGCAGTCGGGTTTTTCCATTAAAAAATTTTCAGTAGCAGTCACGGAGCCTAGATTTTTACCCAATTGATGGCAATAGGCTCGCCCTCTATTACTATGGGACTTAAACATAACTGGCAAAATGTGGATGAGTTAGAACAAAACAAAATATATACGCATCTCTGAATTTTTGGATTCATGTGCGTTTTGTTTAATTATGACTTGCTTTGATGCAGGAAAACATCGTGAGAAAATGCCTGATAGATATATTTTGATCGCATTTATAGCCGAAACAAGAAGACAGCTACTTGCGTACTTTTTACTCACACGACCCGTCATGACTGGACATGAAAACGCACGATCGATTCCCACAAAATCGCATCGCTCGAATACGTGAACAAAGTCAAACCAACCGTTGGCCAGCCCTCAAGAGATTTCTAGTCCACCGCACATTTTCTGAATATTTGAACATCGGTTAGAATTTAGTACTGTTCCAGGCTAATGGATCGTAGACATCTTAAGGCTCATCCCTAAAGTATAGACATAGAGTATACCATATAGCAGATAATATCTTAAGTACAGCGTAAGGCTATTAATCCAGATTCTCAGTACAATGTGTACATTTGCTCTCAGTCCAAGTCGTGTGAAGTAATATTTGCGCAAGCTGATTTAAGCTTCTTCTGAAGCTGTGCTCACAAAACACTACGTCACTATTGTATAATCCAAGTGTGAGTTCGGGAAACATAATATGTCCCAAAGTACAAATATTAAAATAAAACACTGCAGAACGGCTTCCTCCATGGTTATGGTGAGACTGATAAGAAACCTGACGCACGGTGTAAATGTTACATTATTACATAATTCATCGTCATTCAAATTAAGAATACTCGTTTCACATTCAAAATTTATACAATGTTAAGAATTTATTCATATGGATGAAACTGCTCGTTCTTGTTGCAAATATTTTAACTAAAATTCTGTAGGATAATTCTATCTTTGAGTAAAAAATCGATGTTTTTCCGTTATGTACGGTCGAACAAGCTATTTGGTTAACAGTTTAACCCACAAATTATGTTGAATGTAAACCAAATAGCTTTTTCAATATATCCATACGTTAACACCAATCGCCGATTTAAATACCGTTTAAAACAGCGCGAACAAATCGCCCATGCGGTTGCGTACACCGCTCAATGACAGATAATGTACTTAACTGAAATCAGTCAATGTCCGTTGCCTATATTTTTAACCAGTTTGTACCGTTACTGGTAAAAATTATATTGTGCCAGACCCTAAATTAATAATTTAGCTGTGAACATAGGAGTTTCAAAACAAACACTGTGATTGGGGCCAGATTCAGAAAACAGTTATACTGAACACGATACGAATAGTGAGCAGGTCCTCTCTAAAAAGCCGTGGCCTAAATGAAAGGAAACGACCACAATAAACACTGTCGATATACCTAATTCAAAAAATAATAAAGAAAAACACAAAAATTCATTGTCTAAATAATATCACGACGGCCACTAACTCAATAAAGAAACGGTATTATGACTGAGTGCGTACGTGCGATATTTTACCGCAGTATCGCTGAATTACGTGAGTAACATCGCAATTTTCTCTATGAAGGATCAAGTTCCGGAATTTTGACCTTGGCCCTGGCGAGTTCAAGGTTAAACGACGTTTGACCTCTGTGACTTTCATTTTTGATTTGAGAAAGCTTGCGCACAATTCAATATAATTTCAACGTAACACACATAACCTGGTGTCTTCTATATGTCACCGTAAAATTGTAAAACCCGTTAGATTGTAATTTATTTATTTATTTATTTAAACTTCATGTACAAGAGTGGTACATAGGCGGACTTAATGCCACAAGGCATTCTCTACCAGTCAACCATTGGGTCAAATATGACAGCATTGTGGTAGAGTACAAAAATCAATGAGAACAATGCCATTTTGTTAACAAATCGAATTAAGTACATAAATAGTATACATACTAATACACATATATTACAGATAAGATGAAATAAACTAATACATATTAAAATACATACAAATAGTTCAAAATACGAGAAACCTCATAATAATAACTACGACTACCTTGTGAGTAATTTAGTCTGACTTCAAATAGTACTTCCGAACTGTTCGTTTGAAAGCCATTTTGCTTTCAGTTTTTTTAATGCCGAGGGGTAGCGCGTTCCATAGCTTTATAGTTGAGACAGCATAAGAAGCGGACATAAAACCAGTGCGATGTGAGGGAATTTCAAGGAGAAGGTTTTTGGAAGCTCTAAGGTTACGACTATGTGAACTGCCCAACACTTTGAAATATTCTTTTAGATAATCAGGAGCACAAGGATCGGTCAAAATATTGAAGAGCATACAGAGAGATCTGAGGGACCTCCTGAGTCGGATAGGCAGCCACTTAAGCTGAGAACGGTATGAAGATATGTGATCGTACTTACGTAGGCCAAAAATAAAACGAATGCAATTATTGAGAAGGCGATCCAATTTGTTTAAAAGTTCTTGGGATAAATCAGAGTAACAAACATCAGCATAGTCGATAATGGGAAGCACAAGAGACTGGACCAAAGTTAATTTGGTGCTAGAAGGCAGAAAATGTTTGAATCTATAGAGAGACCGCAGCGAGTAAGTGACTTTCTGGCTAACCTGAGCAACCTGCTTATTCCAACTAAGTGTCTCGTCGATGTACAGGCCCAAGTCTTTGACGTGTGGAGAGAGAGAGATCACGGAGTTGTTGAACATAAGCGGCATTAGTTGGCTAGTATCCAGATTTCTCAAGTAGTACGAACTACCTATGAGGATGGCCTGGCATTTCCCGACGTTGACGGCAACCCCAAATTTACCAGACCATTCACTGATAGTTTGAAGATCTGCATTAAGTAATGAGATGCAATTATCAAGGGTAGCAATGTCAGATTGAGCGTAAAGTTGCAGGTCATCAGCATACAGATGGTAAGAGCACTTGAGGATTGAAGTAATGGAATTTATAAATAAAGAAAATAATAGAGGAGAGAGTATACCGCCTTGTGGAACACCAGTCACCAGGTCGCACCAGTCGGAGTAATCTTGAACAGCACGCACTGCCTGCTGGCGACCACGAAGATATGATGAAAACCAATCACGTGACAATGAGGAGACCCCAATTTGAGACAGTATGGCCAGGAGAATATCGTGGTCGACGGTGTTAAAAGCGTTGGAAAAATCTATTAAAACCAACACCGTAACCTTCGAATTCTCCAAGCCATCCCTAATGTCTTCAGTAACCTTAAGCAGGGCTGTGGCTGTGCTGTGGCCGGGCCGAAAACCAGATTGGAATTTGGACAACAGGTTATTCTGGAGAACGTAAGAAGATATTTGCCTAAGAGCAGCTGCTTCAAGGATCTTGGAAAGGAAAGGAAGAATGGATATGGGTCTGAAGTGGTTAGGCAAACTGGGATTGGGGATTTTCGGAAGAGGGATAATGTACGCCTTACGCCACATAGCTGGAAACACACCAGTAAATAGGGAAAAATTGATGATGTGAGTTACAATAGGAACAATGCTATCAGTCATAAAGGATAACATTGTTCTGCTGATCCCATCACAGCCCACAGCCCTAGACTTAATCGACGTAAAAAGCTTAAGGACCTCAAGGTTAGTCACGGGTGAAAAAGAGAAAGAGTCAGGAGGTAACATTGGCTTGGAAGTTATGTCATTAATAGTTTTACTCTTAACATCAAGCGAAAGCGTAGGTGACGTTGAGAAATGATTATTTAGATCATTCAAAGACAGACTAGAAGGTAGAATACTGGCAGGGGACTTTGTTATGCCCAATGATTTGAGAAACTTCCAAATATCAGCCGGAGAAGAATTGAGAACATTTTCACAAATGTATCGGCGTTTAGATGCTCTTACCATCTGATTGCAGCGGTTTCTAGCCAACTTGTACAGGTTCCAGTTCTCCTCACTGCGATCCCGTCTATACCTTCTAAAAGCCCTGTCTCGCCGCCTCATAGCCATCCTAACTCCTGGGGTTATCCATGGGGCCGGAGGACGCTTAACACGGACGGCCCTCAGTGGTGCATGCGCGTCAATGAGCCGGAGAACAGACCTGTTAAACATTACAACCTTCTCCTCCACTGTCGATGATTGTACGAGATCGTCAAAATCAAGACCTTGTGCATCATTACTGAGCTTTTCTTTATCTAACCTAGCAAAATTCCGCATAAAAACAATGGCAGGCCGCTGCTTAGGGGGTTTAATTTTGTAAGAGAGATATATTAAATCGTGTCTGGATAGCCCTGGAGCAGCGACCTGTCCATGGTTAGCAACTAGATTTACAGAAGATGTAAGCATGAGATCGAGCCACGAATCGCTTGAGTCAATGTTATGATGCGTCGGACTAAGCGCGAGGAGGGACAGACTCGACGACTCCAGGATCGCTCTCAACCTACGTGACCTAGCGTTGTCCTTCAGAAGGTCCGTGTTGAAGTCACCCATCACTATGTGATGTTTGTACTCTGAGGAAACAGATTCAAAGAGAGATTCTAGACAGGAGAAGTAATCAATAGCAGGTGGGCAGTACACAACTCCTAGAACGGCCTTGACCCCTTTGACAGCTATTTCCAGAAATAAGTATTCGGGGCTGCCACTATAGATGGGGGGTGAGGAGGATACAATTTTGTAAGGGATGTCACTGCGTAAGTAAATGGCAACACCGCCAGCTCTTTTCCCCGTTCGATCGTTGCGAATTAAGACAAAGCCCGGTAGAGAGTAAAAAGATGACGGAAGTTCGGGTTTAAGCCAACTTTCGGACACTAATATAGCATGTAATGTAACGCCAGAAAATAAATCCAACAGCTCAGAGTGATGCTGAGGAATACTCTGAGCGTTAACATGACACACGTTGAGGTATTTATTGAATCGTTGGCACTCACTACTTAGAAAACTGTTAACAGTCAGAGAATCGTCAAGAGATGAAAAAGACGTGGTAGAACTATGACAAGAATGAAATGAGTCGTCGTCAGACATAATTATGAAGTTAATTTGATAATTTAAACTTAAAATAAAAAATAATAATAGATAAGATACTTAATAAATTATAAAATGAAATAAAATTGACTTAATATAAATTGCATAACCTGCCGGCTGACTGTTCACAAAATAAAAAATTAGAAAGTAAGTAAATCTAATACGCGTTTCCGAACGCAAAAATTACAAAGAATTAACAATACATGACACTGACAAGTGACAGTGACGTGACGACATAACGAATACAAACAAAGTACAATCTGTGATTGTCAAGAACAGAATAAACGTAAAATATAAAAGCGTCGCGTCGGTACACGAACAAAAGTTACTGTGACGTGTCTATCGGCGAGCAGAAAATTACTACGACTTATCCAAACAAAAGGGAAACACTTACAGAGTAAACAAACACAACGATTTACTTCTTCCTTATTATGCGCCTTGACCGAGTGTGGGCCTGCGCCGGCGCCGGGCTTGTGTTATTCGAGCCAGGATTGGATTCGGGCGGAACCTCATGATCCAGCGACTTGCCATGCTCCGCACCCAGCCCGATGACTTCCTCAACACTGAAGACCCGACGACGTTTGCCATTAGGGAGCTTGATGTTAACGTTCCCATCCATCGTCCACACATTCGTCACGCCGAAAAGCTTGCGAGCTGTAGTAAAAGCAGACTGCCGCTGACGAGTGAGGAACTCAGACACCACACAAGAAGAACCCTTCAGTTTGGTCTTGGTTTTCCAGATCTGGCTTCTAATAGTAGAATCCGCGAACCGAAGCAGGATAGGTCTGGAGTGACCTTCCGAAGCCGTGCCCAGCCTGTGGCATACCATTAGTGAAGAGGGTGCCAAATCAGATAACCCAAGCTTACTTTGCAGGATGGATGCCACGCTATCTGGAAGTTTCTCATCTGGCTTCTCAGGCACTCCGCCTAGCAGCAAGAACTTCTTCCTGTGACGCATCTCAATAACGTCGACACTCTTGCTCGCCTCAGCAATCTGCAGCTGTAGTGCACTGAGGACACTCCACACATGGTCCTTGAATGCAGAAAAATCCCTATGAAGCCCGCTCAAGTCCGCTCCCGGAGATGATGCCTTCAGGTGCTCCTCAAAATCTGCCATCCGCTGGTTGAGGGATGTTATGGCCAAGCGTTGTAATCTATCTAGCGAGGTTGTAAACTCTCGAAAGATTGTCAAACGAACATACTGCTTACAATAATTATAACGCATTGTTTTTCGGTAGATTATAATACATTTCACAATATACGGTTACACTTCGATATATTAATTAGGTACTATCTACCGAAAAATAATGCGTTAAATTGTAAACAGTATGTTCGGTTGGCAAACTATCGAGAGTTTACAATCTCGCTAAATAGATTACAATCTAACGGGTTTTCAATAACATATATATCATTGAAATATCGTATCAGTCTAGCTCAAGGTCAAAATGATACCATCAACATACGGCATAATCGTATTGTAAGTTTGTATGTAGGTGCCATAAAACCTCTAATACTACTACTACTATTTTTTATTAAAAAAAAAAAACGTCCCAGTGTCGTAGTATGTTTCTTTGACTAGGACGAAGTTGCGGGCAGAAGCTTAAGCAGAAGTTACAGTTTTGCAGGAGCAGCTTATGGCTACATAATAACAGCCGTTCGGGGCGATCTTCAGGTTAAAACGCACTTGTCTAGGTTGGTCTGTGGATGACCCATTACATACCAAGTTTCCCCTGTGCCGAGGAAAACATGTTAAATCGTTGGGTCCGGCAAACATTTGAAGATCTTTGACAGTCGTAACAGGTAGACAGTGGCCCAAAAATCTGACAACTAGTTTTACCAAGGGTATCAACCCTAATTATATCGAGTTGTATTACCCAGAACTAACTGGGTTGCGGAGGTTAGATAGGTAGCCACTCCATGTAAAATACTGGTATTCTGCGGCATTCGGTTGGACTGGAAGCCGACTTCAAAGTGGTTGTGAAAAGGTTCGGCAGATGATGAAAAATTAGCACTGTTTATGTTCTGTTCTCCGGATTTGTAGGGTTATTAATCGAATTATCTGTAAATGGAATTGTCAAATTTAAGTGGCAATGGGCAGGGCACATTGCTCGTGAAGGAATGGCCGGTGGAGCCGAAAAGTGGAGTGGCGTCCGCAAACCGGAAGATGTTGTATTAGAAGGCCTCCCATTAGGTGGACCGATGAGTCGATGACCTGGTGAAGAAACACTTGGGGGAGGCCAATGTCCAGCAGTGGACGTCTTTCGGCTGAAAAATGATGATGATGATGTAATGGAACCGCCTGAAATCAGACGATGGATTATGGTTTAAATACTCGAGGTGTACAGTGGACCTTGAAAATAATATGAAATGGTTTCGTATCCGTGGACCACAGAGTCCACTCCTGCCTACAATTTACATTGTATTGTAAATAGTAATTCTGGTTCGGTATTAGAAATATTACTACAATACCCACTGTTGACAAATTACTACTAGAGATCAGGATATTTTTCTGTATTTGCTCTTTCCTTTAGTGGCTTACAATATCTCGTGTTGTGATACTGGTTTATGTTGTGCTATAAATTAACATAAGTTTATTTTGTTGAGTTTTTCTTGCAATGTCTTTTTTTTGCGTGAATTTTTATCGAAATTTATTTTAAATTCTGAAATTGCAAATAAAATACTCAATTGCATTGCGCATTGTCATCATTATGGTTTTGACAGTATCCATTCCAATAAGGTGCATTACCAAAGCTACAAATACAGATCTTGTTCCGTACCCAAAGGGAAATCAACAGGACCCTATTGGTAAGTCTCCGCTGTCTGTCCGTCCGTCTGTCTGTCAGCTGGCTGTATCTGATGATCACTAATAGGTAGACAGTTGAAGTTTTCGCAAAATGTTTATTTTGTTGCCGCTTTAAGGCTGATGCTCCAGGATAGCCCGCTGTGGTGTTTAATAAATAAGTTATGCGGGCTGTGGTGGGGGATGCGTGTTGGAAGGAGCGCTGGGCGATGCGCCGCGCTCGGTCTAGTCCGAGCAGCCTTTGCGACAGCAGGCCTGCCCCAGTAATATTGGAAACAGTGTTTTATTGTACAACCCTGAACAAAGACACCACACTGAGATACTGTGGTTTTACTCTAAACCCTAACTAGTGTACGAGTGAACACCACACCCGCGAAATTCAAATTTACTGTACGACGTATGTATGTATGTATTTTATAATTATAATTCTGTAATTACATACGTCTTGCAGTTGCGAACAATATTTTAATCAACATACAACCTAGCACTGATCTGCAAATTGCAAACACGTAAGAATATTTGAATTTCACGGACTACTCTGACGCTTTCCCCTACTACGTTGGTACGGAACTTTATGCGCGAGTTCAATCCGCACGTGGCCCGTTTTTTTTTTGTTTTGTTGACTGAACCTTAAATGCGTAATTTCACATTGTTTAATTTAGCCAAAAGTCTATAAAAAACGAACAGTTAAAAAAATGAAAGCCAACCTTAAGATACCTAAACATCTTAGTTTGAATTGGTTTCAGGCCGTGTATCAAAACTGTATAATTAATCATTAAACTGGATATTGATTTGAACGAAATATTAATTATTTAGTCAGTGGGTCGTCTTAGGGGCGGATTTTATTTTGAACCAAACTGGGTCAAAGGTTGTATCGCATTGTTTTCTATTTATGTTTTGAAACAATGTTTCCAAGTTTCAATACTACTTGGGGTTTTGTTAGACAAAAATAGGTTTAAACCCTACTTATAAAATTTATTTTGCGGTACAACACTTACAATAGGGGGACACGACAAAAAAAAAACTAATTAGTCCGTAAGGTAGATTATTAAAAAATATTTGACCAGCCCGGCTAGCATGGGCAGGGGATAAAATTTTATCCACCGGTTATTTCCACTTTTGTTTGAATTTTGTCCCTTGTCAGTGGAAATAACCGGTGGATAAAATTTTATCCCCTGCCCATGCTAGCCGGGCAGTATTTTTTCTTTTGTAACTAAATCAAAATTGACGAAGATATGACGCTTTTAAAATTCTCAATACGTCACGCCTAGGCATATTTTTTAGATAGTTCTGACGTCACGAGTCCCCACTCCCGAGTTTTGAAGCGTTTTATTTTGGTCAATATTCATTGATTTACAAAAACAAAAAAATACGTGTCCATTATTTTTGAATTCTCACTGACGGACTAAATAGATTTGTAATTTTTTGATACTGTCGTCATGCATATTCTTTGAAGATCTTTCTAAAACCTGAAATCAATTAGCATAAAAAAAAACTGTCGCTTAGAATACAATTTAATTTTTATTCCACGGTATAATTTGTTCAATTCAACAGGTTTTCTTTATTATAATAATACCACTGTCATTCCCAGATTTGGGTTTATTTGGGATTCGGTTAGGGAAGGTTTATAAAGGCCTGTAAACAATTTAAGCATTAACATTTATTAATTTCATCTTTTGTTGTAAAGGGAACTCAATAACACTGAGGTCGAGTCCTAACCAAAGTGAAGTTTAATATTTGAAAACTAAGTTTATTTAGTATAAGCATTCGCCAGTAATGATACAGTGTACCCAGTCTTAACAAGGCGTATCGTATTATTCAGTACTAAATGGGATGTAGAGGTCAGATAGGCAGTCAATGTAAAATACTGGTTTTCAGCTGCATACGGTTAGACTAGAAGCCATACACACACAACACATACGTAGTTGGGACAAGGCTAGGCAGATGATGATTTGCCAGTAATGAAACAATTCAGATTCACTTTTTCCGTACAAAATTGTATCACGTATTGTTTCATTAAACGCTAATGTTTCTGCCGAGGGAGCGTTGCTGAGGATGCCTCCCGGTTTTGAATAAATGAGTGCCATAGAAATTACTACGCAATCGCTTTGTTTAAGACACAGGGAAAAGCTTACATCTACTCTGGTATTATTAATTGTTTTATTTGATTGAAAATAAATTTGCTTGAAAAATTAAATAATACAAATTCATTTAAATAATTCATCATCCTGCCCTCATCTCGTTGTTTTATTCCATTCTTCTGTTCGTTTTATTCTTCCGAATAAACTCAATCTATCTTCTATCTATACTTATAATAAATCTGTAGAGAGGTCAATTCTGTACATGAAATATATTTACAAAATAACTATCGGGGGGTGATTAGTGATCGATACTGATGCCATCTATACTTATAATAAATCTGTAGAGAGGTCAATTCTGTACATGAAATATATTTACAAAATAACTATCGGGGGGTGATTAGTGATCGATACTGATGCCAAAAATGCAATCAGTAAAATTTTTGTCTGTCTGTCTGTCTTTCTGTCTGTCTGTCTGTCTGTATGTTATTTATAGAAAAAAAAACTACTCGACGGATTTTAACGAAACTTGGTACAATTATTCTACATACTCCTGAGCAGGTAATAGTATGGTACAGGTACTTTTCATCACGCTACCATTAATAGGAGCAGAGCAGTGAAAGGAAATGTTGGGAAAACGGGAGAAGTTACTTGGTGTTTTTAGCTTCCGTCGCGTGTGCAGCCTTAATGGTTAAAGCTACATAGAAATCATGTATAACGGAAATATTCCACATAAAATTATATAAAAAATATCCCACGACAGCATATGTCTATCTTTTACAGTTGACTCACAATAACACGTGTAACTCCCGATAGCTTAGCAGTTCGGAGAATAAATGTGAATGTAAGTTTGTTTGTTGCGCTTTCACGCGACAACTACTGAACGGATTTGGATGAAATTTTGCACACAGATAGTTTATAACCTGGATTAAAACATAGGATACTTTTTATCCCGGCAGTAAGATTCCATGGGACAATAATCAAACTTCACGCGGGCGAAGCCGCTGGTATCTAAATATTTATGTACCTATGAGTGTTAACAATAGGCTTATGTGGTATTGTTCTATTTTGAATATTCCCATCAATAAACCTCTTGTTTCTCTTCTCTAATTCCCTTCTATTTGATTCCATCTTTTTCAGCTCATGGCTAGATAATAACAGCCACTCCGGTCAATCTTAAGGTTAAGCCGTGCTTGCTTACGTTGGTTGGTGGTTAGGTTGGTCTATAGATGACCCTGACCAGCTTTACATACCGAATTTCCTCCATGCCTCAAAAAGCACATTAAGTTGTTGGTCCCGGCTGTCATTTGACGGCCCGAATGGCGTAGTAGTAGTAGGCTGCCTTACGTTCTTAGGGTCCTGGGTTCGAATCCCGGTAGGAGCAAATGTTTGTGTGATGAGCATGGACATTTGTTTCCGAGTCATGGATGTTTATATGTATAATAAGTATGTATTTACAAACAAAAAAGGTATATATATAGTTTATCAACTATCTGGTGTCCACGAAACAAGCCTTGCTTAGTGTGGCACTAGATGGCGCTGTGTGTTAATGTCCAGCGATATTCATTTATTTATTTATTTGTAGATCTTTGACATACTGTGGTTATAGGTGGTTAGGCCTCCGTACCAAAAAGTCTGACCATCAGTCTTACCAAGGGGTATCGTATTACCCAGTACTGACTGGGTTGTGGAGGTTAAATAGGCAGTCGCTCCTTGTAAAATACTAGTATTTAGCTGCATCCGGTTAGACTGGAAGGTGACCCCAACATAGTTGGGAAAAGGCTAGGCAGATGATGAATCTTTTTCAAAATTGGTTTGTTTTTAATCACTTTTTGTAATAACTTGTGCATTAGTCTCAATATTGTTAATATTATGGGAAAGAGCGAGATACCCCCAACACATGTATTATCAATTACCTACTGGGGATGTCTCATTTATATACTCCATGTAACTGTTTTGAGACAAATAAACATTTTTCAATTTCATGTTAGAAAAATAAGTTTTCTATAGAAATTTTAAATTCCTCATAACTCTTATTTAAATCAGTGTCCATTCAAAATGTATATTTGGGAACCTAGATACTCTGTAATTCAATCGAAATAAATACACACTACCTAAAGAATATGTTTGATTTACAAATTATTTTGATATTACGTTTGTATGAAAGACGCATGCTCCGCCGGCCCCTTAAACCAAGTTTTTGGATATCTCGCATATTTTTATATTCTATGTACCTAATATCGTAAAAGAGGATAGTGTGTGAGAATATTACTTCCAAGTTGTGGTTCAAACGTGTTTCGTAAGCAATTTCCTTTCAAGAAGTTAATGACTATTTGAACATAATTTATTCACTTTCAAATTATGTTTTTGGTATGATTTATGCTTTACATGTAGAAGCTGAAAATCTCTGAACAGTAGGCAGGAAATTAAATAGCTGTATAATTAGAAAAATAAGTTTGCTGAACGTAATTTTGAAAATGTCATTCCTATACAAGTTCTGAAAAACATTCATTATTTCAGTCACCGACACGCTTCGCCCGTGTATAGTTTTGAAATTAAATTAATACTCGGGAGTGTACCTACTACCGGAATTTAAATGATCCCATGTCCCATCCACCGTGGTTGTATCGACAAAATTCTTACATATTAAATAGCAGAGAAATAAAAGTCGTTTAAAAGTATAATACAGGCAAGCAGAGCGGGAAGCACACAAATTTGTAGGGTCGTAGGTTACAATTTATCTGTAGTCACTGCTGCAGGGATAAGTACTCCCCTGTAGTTACAGGCGACATCCCGCAGCTGGCGGGAGATGGTAGAAGGCCGAAGAACTGTGTAGCGCGGTACGGTGATGTCTCACGAGGTACGGTGATGGGCCGTGAAATGTTCCAGGAGGTCTCCGCTAAGCCGGGGCACATGAGCGTGGCCGCTCGGATAATTAGTCAACCCGTAGCGTAGGCCCGGCGCGTAAAACTCGGAGTGTAAAACTCGGGGTATAATAATAATAATAATAGTCTGTGCAATTATGGATGAAGTTATGAGTCTGTGCAATTATGGATGAAGTTATGAGTCTGTGCAATTATGGATGAAGTTATGAGTCTGTGCAATTATGGATGAAGTTATGAGTCTGTGCAATTATGGATGAAGTTATGAGTCTGTGCAATTATGGATGAAGTTATGATGACGAATAACTACCGGAGATTTATTGTGAAGGACGGTACGGTTGACATATGTCGGGCATGCCACCGTCCAGGCGAATCAATCCGTCACATTATCTCCGGGTGTTCTCGTCTAGCTAACGGAGAATACTTGCACAGACACAACCTTGTAGCCAGGATTATCCATCAGCAACTTGCTCTAAAATACAATCTTGTGGAATCGGAAGTGCCCTACTATAGGTATGTGCCCGACCCAGTTCTCGATAATGGCAGTATCACACTGTACTGGGATCAATCCATCATCACTGACAGGACTGTTATAGCCAATAGGCCTGATATAGTGGTGATGGATCGATCAGAGCGGCGTGCAATGATTGTTGACATAACGGTCCCGCATGATGAGAACCTCGTGAAAGCCGAGAAAGATAAACAAATCAAGTATCTTGACTTGGCTCGCGAGGTTGTCGACATGTGGGAAGTGGACTCGGCAATCATTGTACCGATAGTCGTGTCGGCCCATGGCTTAATTGCCAAGAGCCTCGACCAATACCTGAGGAGGCTCTCGTTAGGCAGCTGGATCAAGGGCTTGATTCAGAAAGCGGTACTCCTGGACACGGCTCGTATTGTTAGGAGGTTCCTCTCTCTGGAGCCCTGACCGCCGGTAGCTTGGACCCTGTTCCCGATACCGGTGGGCTACAATTTTTTATATTTTTAAATGTTTTTTATATATTTTTTATATTAATATTTAAAAATGTAAAGAGTTTGTTTAAAATTGAATAAAGGGAATAATAATAATAATATTCCACAACCATCACACAACGCCATCTAGTCCCAAGCTAAGCAGAGCTTGTGTTATGGGTACTAGACAACTGATAAACATACTTATATATTTCTAAATACATACATATTATAGATAAATTACACCCAGACACAGAACAAATGATCGTGCTCATCACACAAACATTTGTCCTGGGTGGGAATCGAACCCACGACCTCCGGCATAGCAGTCAGGGTCACTAACCACTAGACCAACAGGCCTGTCAAGTAGGTAGTCAGGTATAAAACCTGGATCCACCGTACCAGCTGATTAGAACTCGGCCTAAAACCTCCGTGCTGGGGTACCATCGACATCCACCAGGAGGTAATACCCACACAGTAGTAGCAGTATTGACGCAGTGGTACTGACCAGAACGGAGTTTACATGAAAAACAGCTGATCAAAGAAAATCAAATATTTATTAAAGTTTTGAATATTTTTATACAAGACTATATTTTTTTTAGGGTTTGAGATGAGCTTGAATCCGTTCTGTTGTATCCATCAAAGAGTAACATACAGATTTATTTTCGTATTTATAATATTAGTATATATTTTATTGCGTGTACAAATTATTATATGTTCTTCCAGAAGGTCACATTAATCACTGTGACAGTTCACTAAGAAAACGTTGTGTTTGAGCAATTGTGATTTTTACAAATGGAACAATTTGTCATTGTCCTCTGTAGTCTGTGACATCCCTTGGAGATATAAAAGTATTGCTTTATGATATATATATTTTTTGGTTTACGTATCCTTATTTCAATTTGCTGGGAAAACTGTATAGCGCGTCTGCTTGTATTTTTTTTTCTTTTATCAAAAATACTGTTTGTTAAGGCCTGAATTCCGGTCGCGCTGACGGCCGGTCGCGTACGAGTATACGTTGTATTCTGTATAGCATCATACTGCAACGCTGACGTAAGCGGCGATCAACAGCCGTATTTTGTCGTTGTTCGGTCTTAGTCTATCCAAAGAGAGATTTGTAGTAAGTTACGGTGCTTTTACTGTTCCACCCACGTTTAATATTGTTTCTTACTATCTAAAATGAACGTTGAATTTATTTCTTTGACATTGAATTGATATTGAGTAATTTGTGTGCCAAAACAATATTATCATAGTTATTTTTATCTTGAATAACTCATTCGTTTATTTACTAGTTAGTTTCGATTTTATTCAAAAGACAGTGGATAGAGTAATTGATGATGACACTGACATTGACAGCTGTTGACCGTGGTTTAGATATGATGATCGTTCTGTTTCACTGGTGAAATTGGCTCTTAGTATCTAAGCATCTAATACTAGATTTTGCTCAAGGCTTCGCTCGCGTTAATTTAGAATAAAAAATGATAATAATTCAATCATGATTCGAAAGACACCTGGCGACATTTATTTAAAAAAAAAACATTAAGTGTTGGTGTTTTTCTCGGGAGCTGAATTTTTTTTTGGATGACAGGTATCTTAGGCCCGTTTCTATAAATCTCTCTCAATAACCCTAGTAGCAATTGCCGTTGGCTTCCTTATGCCAACAGTTGGGAATGTATTGGCAGACGGTTAGTTGTTCCGCCAACCTAAACTTAAAATAGGCCCATTGTCATAAACATGCACTATTTGCCCAACGAATAGCCAACAAAGGGCCTTCTGTTACTATTCCTACTGTTGGGTGAATTTTGCAGGGATTTCAGTTATTATAACACCATTGGGCCAACTAACGACGGGCCTGCTGCATCTATTCCTACTGTTGGGAGATTTTTGTAGGGATTTAAATTACTAAAACAACATTGGGCCAACTAACGACGGGCCTGCTGCTGCTATTCCTACTGTTGGGAGTTTTTTGTAGGGATTTAAGTTATGATAACAACTTACATCGGTCCAACTTAAACCTTTCAATGGGCCTGTTAGGGATGATACGTATATACTGGTACACCCAGTATGAGCTTACTAGTACTCTCTTAACTCTTAGTAACTCTTAGATTTACGAAACATATTTTTTATATTTTTGTTTATATTTGAGATTTATGGTTTATATTGTAAACAAAGTGCAAAATTGAAAATTAAGGATAATTTAAGGACATTCCGTCACTAAATGTCCTTGGTGGGCGTTATGTTCATGCCGAAACCGTAATGATAATATCGTAAAGGTTCAAAAGTTGTACCCCAACCTCGATAGATGGCGTTGTAGTCCAATTAGAAGTCGCTATCGTTGTGTTACCACGATTTGGTTGGGTTCGAGTGAATTTTAGTAAATATATCACCAGCTTGGGCGCCGGACAAACACGAGTGGCGTACGGCATATGGCGGTGGCGCCGAGCAAGTGGCGCCGCTACTTGCTACTGCCTCGCCCCCCGCGTACCCGCACACGCGCCAGCGCCATACGCCACTTGTATATGACCCGCGCCTTAGATCAGAAAGCAATTTGGTTTTATTTCAACCCTATTAGTGTTCACACAAGGTTATTAGTTCAACACTACCTAGCTCGGTAGTACACATTGGTAGTAGTTGGTTGGTTGGTGGTAGGCAAATCCACGTTGGCCCCATCGCAAGTTGGGCCTTCGTAGGCAAATCCACGTTGGCCATCAGTTTTGGGCCCAACCCGCAAACTGCCCGCCAATTGTATGCATTTGCCAACTAACCAGAGGTATGTGGCCCAACTAAATGCCAACAAAAAATGCTACTAGGGAAACGATTGGTTCAGTGATCTTTCTCGCCCACTTAACCCGCCTGTTAACTAAACATACTTTCGCATTTACAATATTAAAGTTAGGATAGGTACTTTAATTTTTATGCTGAAACTGAGGTCGTGTGAGGTGACCTGAGGTGTTCCTCGTAAACATGGGGTCCTGGAAGTTCTGGGTTTCCAGATCGAACAAATATAGAGATTTTTGTTTATGAAGGATGTAAAGAGACTTTTAATGAACCCGAAAGGCACTTGTTGCCCCCCCCTTTTCAACAATATTTTTGTACTAGACCATACCTTCTAGTTACACAGATATTGGGGGACATAGTTCTAACTATTCCACAAGTTTTTTTTTTTAAACAGTCTTGTTTTTAATGTAAGATTTTTACTTTAAACTACTCCACCGACCCCGTACTATTCAATCCATCCACCAGCATAGTGTTTTGAGTGCGGTACATTGAGTTTTGTCGTTAAACGTAAAGTTACTTAATGTGATGTACAGAATGCATGGTTGACGGCTTCGTGATGAGTCTGTTTACACCCTGTATCATAAGAATGATGATGTTCTAACTTAAACCAATGTTTTTTCCAGACGTTTCGGATCCGAATGCGAAAACATCCAGCAGTAAAAACGAAGAAGAGAAAGTAGATGACAAGAAGGCGCCACACAATAAGTTGGGTCTACGTAAGTGTTAAACATTTTATCAAACTAGGTACTTGCTTTATCAGCGACTTTGCTCCCGTAATGGTAGGAATTTATAGTACGGATAAAATATTGTATCCGAATCTCTGAGATGATGTAGGTTCCTATTAGTGTAAGAACTTTCAAATAACTTCTTCCACTCTGAGCGGAGCGGGGAGTGTCAGACTTTTACTGACTTAAACCCATCCATGTTCCTTCCTCGCCCTTTGTTCCGGGGCCCCAGTATCTCTTTCGAACAGTCTCGCAGCCCCGGAAGATTACTCCCTACATTCAAACTTTACCTGTATTAAATACTAGCGGATGCCACGTGGTTTCTCTCGCATTGTTCCCGTTTCCGTGAAAGTGCGGAGATAAAATATAGCTTTTGTTACTCGCTGATAATATAGCTATCCACTGCTAAAAGATTTTTTCAAATCGGTCCATTAGGTTTTCCTATTAATAATATTAGTATAGACATAGATTGATAAAGACGAGGCTTACGTCAGATGGAATATCCCTGAAATTGATGATTCTTATGTAGCAATTCGATCTTCTTTATTATGTCTATGAATTCGGACTTAAAAAGTAGGTAATGCTTGGTATTACATCGCATTTAGAAACCCCGAAAATATTTCATAACTCGATCGATTGGATAGGACCATTGCTTAAATAACGCAAAGCTGTTAGAAAATTTTCAAGTTCTTCAAGTTTGTCATTTTTTTTATGAAAATACCTAAAAAGTCGTTTGCTTGATTTGTGTTCAAACCGGGTTTTAAAAGTAAATCGAAGAACATGTTTTTGTTCTGAAAAATGAATAACAATGAAAGCTATGAGTTAGAAAAAATAAAACCGACTTCAAAAAGAAAAAGTGAAAAATAACTTTAGCTTCTGAAGTCGGTGACGTTTGTATGATTGATTAAATTTTTTTGTCACCGACTTCAGAAGCTAAAGTTATTTTTCACTTTTTCTTTTTGAAGTCGGTTTTATTTTTTGCAAAAAAGTTTTTATTTTTCACTTTTTAGTGGTTCACATGAAAGTGCATACCGTTACAATTACAACAAGCCCAAACACGACTAGGATACATTGTCTCATTATGGAGTTCCGTGACTCTTGGCTTCATCATCAGATCTGATGGTAGAATGGTTCTTATCAAACGCAAATGCTTCACTTGTTGTAGAAAATATGAAAATCGCTGTACGATATCATATAAAATTTGAAGAGTTCCCTCGATTTCGCCAAGATTCCATCATCAGATCCCGACTTGGCGACTATGGGACCAACTTGGAAGTATACCCTTTCAAATAAAAAAAGAATTTTTCAAATCGGTTTAGGCGTCTTCGAGTAATCGGGTAACATACATAAAACAAAAAAAAAAAAAAAAAATACATACAGTCGAATAGAGAACCTCCTCCTTTTTGGAAGTCGGTTAAAAATTCATAAAAGTTTGTCAAAAACCGAAATCACGTGAAATTCAAACGAAGTTTAAAATATTATGATCTTCACACAAAAAATAAAATAAAAGAAAAACAAAGATATTTTATGCGGTAGAATATAAAGAAATAAAAAATGTCTTTTATACACTTATCACGTGTTACAGAAAAAGATTTGGAAATATCTTCACGAAAATTTTATTTCGCCAAAATGTGGCAATAAATGTGGTTTTATGCTCCATTAGCTATTTTATGCGTGGACGAACAACGTTTAAGGATTATTTCATGATATTCTGAAAAATAAAATATTTGGCAATTTCAATCGGAAGATGTAAAATTGTCCTATTTGACGTTTTACATTTCGAATTGCCGTAGTAATTATCAAGCACAGACTCAAACTCAACTTGAATAAAA
Source organism: Xestia ashworthii (assembly GCA_950022955.1). Classification (NCBI taxonomy): domain Eukaryota; kingdom Metazoa; phylum Arthropoda; class Insecta; order Lepidoptera; family Noctuidae; genus Xestia; species Xestia ashworthii. The sequence continues at coordinate 8,603,472 of OX465570.1, read as the reverse complement.
GTAATTTCTTCTTGGCGAAAGTCTATGTTGTTGAGTTGGACGGCCTCCCACTAGGTGGCCCGATGAGTAAAGGGCCTGTGCCCAACAGTGGAACTTTCAGCTGAAATGATGATACGCTGCTGAAAGGTTAGACATCTTAATCGCTTTGTGGTAGTGAGTGGCAGTAATTAAAAAAATATATATATTATACAAAACAAAAAAAAATATAAATTATATTGTTATATAAATTGTTAATAAATCAACTAGCTTTTACCCCAGTCTTCGCTCTCGTTATGATTGGTAGCTATCCTACAAAACGTTTCAAATATAGTCTTATGACACGCAGGGATAATGAAGCTTTCCATTATTGCAAAGTTTTTTTTTAATTGATCAGTAGTTAGAAGATTAGCCCCAACATCTACAGATAAGATTGATCAAGTTCCTAGTTAGCAAACAGGTTAAGATAAAGTGTAATAAAGAGTACGAGAAATTGTTTTCCATTTGTAAAATCTTACCAGTGGATAAGAAAGTTGAGTATTTGATAGGGTTAGAGCACTATTATACTGATAAATTCAAAGTGAATGTTAAAAATAAGTTTAATACAAGGAGTGTGAGAGAGAGAAGACTAGTACAACCAAAAATAACCAACTATTATGGAAAAAGAACGTCTAAATATTTGATGCCAAAAGTATTTAATAAAATAGAATTATTAAGAAATGATACTCTGTGTTAAAATCAAAATTAAGGAATTTATTTCTGGAGAACGCGGACACGTCGGACTATGATAGGCGGTGAGTTCTAGATCAGAGTGGCCAGCTCCAGCTGCTCACTCTGGTTTGGAATTCATTATCTGTAATTATGTTGGTGTTGGTCTGACGTTGTCGAGAAATAAATTCACGTAAGATGGGATAGGAGTTATTTATTTCTGAATATAATTATGATTAAGATCCTAATATTAGACAGTTTCAGTGTGTGTGTATTTCAGTGTTTCAGATGTAGCTATGTATTATGTATTTTATTAGATTTTAAGTTAAGTTGTAAGTTTTAAATTTGATTTTAAGTTAAAATAATGTATAAGTTGTGTATAACGAACGAGCGCTTCTCGCCATCAAACTGTAAAGTTTGGCGAGTAAAAAACTAAAAAAAAAATAACTTGTAATTTTATGAGATTTAATAATAATAAAAAAAAACCAAACTTAATATTTTTACTTTTATAATATTACACAAAGAAATAATAAGTACCCATAGAAAACAGAAAACAGTGTCAAAGTGGTAAACAACTGCGAATCATTTGGCTTCAATCTAATTACGAGTATTTCTCTGCCTTCAACCTTATTTATGACATTGCGTAATTTTAATAAATCGTGTAAAATACACTTTCACCTTCAAAGACTCCGAAACGTAACCGTCTTTGTATTATTTATGAGCAATTAAAGTGATCCTTAAGCACTAGTAAAATGAAGTCTCTCAGCCAATTAAATCAATGAAATTACAATAATTGTCCTTAATCAAAGTGTAATAGCACTCCAATAAATCCCATTTACACACAACGCCACTTAAAATACATCAATGTCAAAATAACGGCCAATCTTAAAAAAGGAATGACAAACAACTGTCATTAGGTACCCAACCAATCAGCGAACAGGAATTTGAAAAAAAAATTGAGCAAAGGAATCTTCATATGCAGCGAAGTTTCATTGAATTAGTTTCTAATATAGCGTGTTAGTAGAAGAAGGCGTGCAGTTATTTTAATTAGAGCATTTTACTCTTCTCTCAAACGATTTGACGTACTTTTATGGTATGTCACACGATATTTCAAATGTATCTTTGTTTCTTCGTCTCGGATGACTAGTACAGACTTTCCTCCATTTTTTTCTAATTTCCATTCAGTATTAACAAATTCTGCTGTTCCATATTCAGATGTCCGTTTATGCGATCATTCGAGCAAGAAGGTTGCATGTGTACATACGCTGATTTTGTCGTATATTTACATAAAATTAATTGTCGATCGGCAAAAGAAAGTCGGATGTTTACTTAGTCTATTTTGCAAGACACGCAAGGAAATAGTTTGGTTACATTCCTTACATCATTTGACCAAACAGGAACTATGTTTGGTAAAATGATGGATGGAACAAGCTGCCATCAACGACTTTGTTGCAGTTTATCATGTCGCATTATTTTATCCGACAGAATATGTCAACAATGTTGTATTCAGGAAACGTAAAATAAATTATAATTGCAATTTATAACCGGTTCGGTTTTACAAGCACCGACATGTTATTAATGAGAGTTTAATAATTAAGTTAGCTTATTTATGAAAGAATTTATGTAACTATAATATTAAATAGGTTAAAAAACACAGATCTTTAAATCCAAGTGGTATCTTTTCACTGATGGTCTCTTAAACTAATTTCAAAAACTAGAAGTTAGTAACTGATTCTAATTCTTTCGGGTCCAAGTTAGCTACAATAGATTAAATCTGACCAAATGGGGTATCATCAACCGTTCCCAAACACAGTGTCCATGTGAAGAAACTTCACCGGGTTTATCATTATTTCCAGCTTATAACCTACTTATACCCGAATAAAAACGAAAATACTTCTTCGAAAGTATTCAACTTAGTTGAAGTTAAAATTGACACCATAAGAAGGAACACTTTTTGGATTTCTGGACCAATTTGATTGATTCATGAAAGCAAAAAGGTTCTTCGTCTTCTTACACTTAAGGTCGTTTTATTCTTAGCTCTGGATTGAACTGTTACCAAGGATACCAACTGACGTATTCAAAATAAACTCAATACACTCCTTTAGCCTTCACAAAATCAAGAAAGGCTTCAGCTGAAATAAACTCGAAACTTTAATGCTAGCAAAAAAGAGTTGAAAATAAAAGAAAATTTTCAACATTGTACGGCGGAAAGCATAAATAACTCAGGCACAGTCTGTAGTCGTGTAAGGCTCATATTTTTACTGGAGAATTTTCAAATTAACCAAACTTGATCATGATTTATAACTTGAATGTTAATTTATGTATTTTCGAGTTTTCTTTTTCTGTGAGAGATTTTCTTCAGCGTAGGTTTTTCGTGAACAAAAACTTTCGCGTTCAATGTTACCTACATAATTAAAAAAGATTAATCAACTCAATAAGACAAGGAACGGTAAACAAAGGGTGTCCCAGAATTTACACAAGATTTAAATTAAATAAAAACAGTTTTTTTTCATTATGTCATAAAGTACTCATACACAGAACAGGGTTATGTATTAAATAAAACATCGGGCAAAATATGACCCACGCGGTTTCACAAGCACAACACACTACTTTGTAGTTTCCCATGGTCATTTTGCCCAATAACTGTGGCTGAATTTCGTTGATGCAGTTTTGAATATTTTCCTTCAATGCACGGTTAGTTGTGCCCTTGCTGGCATAGACCTTTTACTCCAAATATTAAATATTATTATTTATAGGGATAAATAAAAAAGCTATCATCGATCTAATCACCGAAACCAGATAGTACGCGGCCAAAATTACTCATGCGGTTTTCGAATCGTTTTGTGGGCTGTGTGTGGCGTTGTTCTCTCGTGTGATGCCCCAATTTAACTAACTTTGTAGGTACTGTCAATTAGTAAATTTTGTCACAGCTAATATGATATAACTCCAACTTTACTCTGATTAATACAAATAAAAATCCAAGTAAAATATACCATGTCATTACATTGACTTTGCCAGTTTGGTTGTGCTTTAGATAAATAATATATAGCATAGAAAACTTGTTCAGTCTTAAGAACAAGTAAATGTTAGACGAACTCATTATTACCTATTAAAGTTTTGTGCCTCTAATTTTATCCAAATACTCAAGAGACTTATAAATAACCCAATAGCCCCTTTCTTCTAAAAAGTCCCCCACGTAATAAAACAGAGACCTTTTCATATATTCTCGTTCAATTTTCCATTATTTTTCACGTCAAATCCAGCATGAAAATCAAACTTGTTTTTCGGGAAAAAAAGGTAAAATTTACAACATCATAAATAACAAATGTTATGTGGTACACCGATTCCTCTAAATTTCTTGATTGTAAAACGATAACTCTTATTAACCTTCAACAAAATTTACTTAAGTATACCTTGGTTTACAGAAATATTTACAACCACTTTCCATTTATTACTGTCAAATTAATAAATGGACTAAGTTTTCAGGGTGCCTGAAAACTTAGTCTGAAGGCGGTATAAACATTTGTGACTTTCACGAAAATCAAAAATGTCACCTGCAGTGTTGAATGCTCGGATATTTTTAAATGTCATAAATAAATATTGTTTGTATAAGGTAAAATACATTGTCATGCTGGCATTTAATCTGATTGGGGTGGGTCATAAATTATCAAACCGTGTAAAGTGTATCTGAAATATTTTTGCAGTCTTTTGACAGCATCGTTTGATGTGTACTTACCTATTAAATACTTTGCTCTAGTCACTTAGTATTTTTAGTCCATTGAAGATACCGACATGACTAAGCACCAAGAGATTGAAGACATGCTAAAAGATAGATGTCCCAACAATAGTTTTATGGTCGCAAACTATCGTACTCGAAGAAACGTGACATTGCTTGGCCTGCGTGCATTTCTGAATAAAGTCCTTGACCAAGCCATGCAATAAGAGTCTCCTAAGGTGTTCGTTAAGGCTCATTGCTATTAGTCCAATAAACGACTATGGGTACAAAGATTGCAGAGTCCAAGTCCGACACCCTCGTGTTATTTATATAATTTTATTACTTGTCAATATTCATTGATTTACAAAAATAAAAAAATATGTGTCCATTATTTTCCAATACTCTAACTGACGGACTAAATAGATTTTCATTTAATTAATCCTGTTGTCATGCCTATTGCAGAAACTGCCGCAACAATAACTTGATACACATCCAATAGAGTCACAGACCAGTGTATCGACCTCTTTGAGCACATCATGCATAACTTATTTATCGTTGAGTGCCTTCTTAAAATCGGATTATGAATTACTAGCGGACGTCACGCGGTTTCACTGGTGTAGTTATCGTTCCCGTGGGAGTAAGGGGATAAAATTGAGCCTATGTCAGTCAGGGTGAATGTAGCTTTCCAATGGTGAAAGAATTTTTGAAATTGGCTCAGTAGTTTATGAGTTTATTCATTATAAAAATACACACACACACAAAAATACTTTCCTGTCTAAAATATTAGTGTAGATAGTGTAGATATTAATTATTAGTATAGATTCTGATTATGATGGTGCCTCAAGAACACGTCTACCCCAACTGTCATAGGTCTTTCGGCTAATAAAATACGACCGGCCCTTAATAAGTCCCTTCGAAAAAATAAAAACCATAAAATAACGACGAAGTGAAAACACTTATCATTCCAAATAATTCACAGCTATACGGGGTGTACCAATAAATTCGACAGCTAATAAATATTCAGTTTGAAGTAAACAAACATCGATATTTCATTGTTTTACGATTCGTTTCGATCGCTGATCGTAAACGTAGGTATAAATATTTGTTGCCGTCGTAAATACGGAATTGGGTTCGATTACTGAGTGCCTACTTGTCTTACCTTTATGATAAGTCTGAAATAGGCAGCCACCATTGATTATTACTATGGTACCAACCGTCAACATTATTCTGTAATTTATAAATGTATTTTTGAGGAGGTCGTAGCTACATAATAACAGCCGCTCGGGCCGATTTTTAGGTTAAGCCGTGCTTGCCTATATTGGTCTGTGGATGGGTGACCACGCTTTCATACCAAGCTTCCTCCATGCCTCGTAAAGCACGTTAAAGCTGTTGGTCCCGGCTGTCATTTATCCATCTTCGACAGTCGTTACAGGTAGTCAGTGGCCCAAAAAGTACAACCAGCTTACCAAGTGGTACGAGTATCGTATTTCCTAGTATTAACTGGGTTGTGAAGGTCAGATAGGCAGTCCCTCCATGTAAAATACTGATATTCAGCTGCATCCAGTTAGACTGGAAGCCGACCCCAACATAGTTCGGAAAAGGCTAGGCAGATGATGACTCATCATCGTCATTATTACTCTCCTGCCCATAACCCAATTTATTTGAAGTAGCACAATTCTCGTTTTCTTCCATACTTCTATAATACTCGACATCTCAGCAGTCACCTCATTTCTAGCCATTCCAGTCTTCACACAGTCCATCCATCCATTCTTTGGATTTACTCTTCAGACTATTAAACCCATTTCTCTCATTTCTCCACATCACATCGCATAATTTGTCACTTACACTGTGGGTTAAATTATCGACATTATTTTATAAAATGAACAACTTTGCTCGATAGTGATCAAATCTAAACGGTACCACTAAAAAACGTTAATAGACATTGCTAACAGCTTCTTTGCAGTTTCCTTTTTTATGTTAATAGTCTGTTCATCTTCTTAACATGCATTTCGCATATCACGTCATTCAAGAGTCAAGACACACACACAAATCACTCACACACACACAAATAGACACATCACTCGAGATATTAGAAAATTGCTTGATTGTTCTCCGAATCGATACGGATTCAACTTTCTTTATAACCGGACACGAATCGATTTGACACTGATCGCAATCCGAGCAGCACTAACTACCTACAAATCAACGTTGGTGAGAATTGTATGGTTTGATTTTTAACTGTATGAGCTTGTCATAAAGTGGGTTTTCGTTTGTTGGGTTAGGCTGGTGTATTTTTTTGCGAAATTGATTCGGAGTGAAGTTTTTGAAGGCCGAGGAATGTGTGTTGGGGAAAATGTTTGGAAAACTTGGTGGCAATAACGTGATAGTATGTTCGTGTAGAAAAATAACACCTTGTATACAGCCGAGTCCACATGGAATATTTTATTGCACTGCACGTGTTATAAGAGTAGAGGAAGACCAAAGAAACGATGGATAGACTTTGTTAAGGATGATAATAATATGGCATGAATGGAGGTGACTGATGAGATGACGAGTAATACTGCCGTGCTAATTAGAAACGCAGTAAGGAAGGACTTTTGTTTGTAAAATTGAAATAGGGTTAGTTCTTACGAAACAATGCATATTCAGCTGTACGTACATGTAACTCTAAACATTTTTACAAAATTATTCGTAAAAAAACAAATAAAAGTAAAAGTTTTTAGGCGTCATTTACTCGAAACTACAAAAAACCTTCTTACTGCACTTCTAATTAGCACGGCAGAATAGAGAAGTATGGAAAAAGAAGTCATGCTTTACCGACCGAAAATAAATTATGACAAGGGAGAGAATGATTACCTATAACACCACGTAAGCAATCTCAAACTGTATTAAAGAGAGGTTTTGGATTGGAGGAGAAACAATGTTGCTAGTTAATTTTATAAGACTCGTATAAAAGCAGTTTTGGAAATGTTATCTTTTATGCAGCACAAATCTGATAATAGGGTAGAAACTAAAAAAAATAATTAGTCCGTTGACCTGTATTTTTTGTTACGTAAACTAAAATTGACGAAGATGCGACGCTTTTAAAATTCTTAATAAATCATCCATTTTTAGTGCTTTCCGACGTCACGAGCGTCCCGAGTTTTGATGTGTTTTATCTTTGTCAATATTCATTGATTCACAAAAACAAAAATATTGTGTTCATTATTCTTAAGAAAAAGGTCTGTGATTTTCATTTTCTAAGTCTAAAACAAAGTAATGAAACACTTACGGATTTGCAAATAATTTCACTAAACTTATTAACATAGGTAACTAAAGAACTTTCTGAGATGTATATTTATGTTACAACAGTGCTATCTCATAGTACTACAGTTACGTTTGATAACGTTCTTGGTGTAGAAAATTATGTAAAACACTTGTCCAAAGGTTTTATCACAAGACAAAGGTTTTATCACAAGAATTCTCTGGTATTTTTGAAGAAAGTTGGACATGCTAGCCACTTTAGAGCACATGAAAGAGCAGAACACCAAAGCTCTCCATTATAAGTACCAATGCGCTTATTACTGCCTACCACGGTATTGTCGGGTCCATATTGAGATTTGGAGTTATATTCTGGGGAAACTCTACTAATAGAGAAATCATTTTTAAGTCACAAAAAAGGTGTATTAGGGCTATGTTTGGCTTGGAAATAACAGATAGTTGCAAACAATACTTTATTAAATATAACATTTTAAGTCTGCCTTCCTTATATATTTATGAAATTGCAAATTTTATACGCGCCAATCCTAACCTATTTAAAAAACTATCAGACGTTTGTATTCGTAATCGACGGGATAATGATATTGTGTGTACAACAATCAACCACGGCATTGATGCGTAAAAGCGTTTTTTGTTTAGCACCAATAATTTATAATAAAATTCCAAAACCTATTAGACAAATGCCGAATGCTTTGTTTAAAATACATTTAAAAAAATATCTCATAGCTGAGTGCTTTTACACCATATCGGAATTTTTAAATGAACGTGATTCATTAATGAGATTCCTATAATTACGACATTTACACAATTTGACCCTTTAGTTTGTAACTTTTAATTAGCAGTAGGAGTATATATGTCACCGTAAAATTATCAAATCGTTATATTACAATATAACGTGTATCTATCTAGCGATATTGTAAAGTCTCGAATTATTGTCAACTGAACATACGGAAGTATCTCTGCCCCCATAATCGGGACTTGGGGCACCCCCCCGTTAGGTTAGTTAGGTTCCTTTAAACCCTGCACTCGGAAATAGGGGCCCCGCGAAGCGGCGCTCCGTCGACTACGCCTTTTAGGGGAATGTAAAGTGTTTTAAGGTTAGGTTATATTAATCGGTATTTCTCAGGAATGGTACATTATCTTTTCATGAGAGTTGTACCACTGGGCAAGGGGGACCCCTCCTTCCCTCCACACCGCGTGAATTGACTACCATCGCATGCATTTCACGAAAAATAACGCGTTTTGTTGTAAGTAGTATATTATATTCGTTTGACAATATTTCGAGATTTTACAATATCGCTAGAGATATTACAATATAAGGGGTAGGCCCCTTCAAGGTTTACAGGCGTTATGTCATGTTATGTTATGTTATGTTATGTTACGAGTATGTTATGTTATGTTATTTCCAATTTCTCTCTTCTCTAATTCCAGGCCGAAGACAAAAAAAGAAGGTGATGCAAGTGATAATCCCGCTGCTTTTCGGCATGAAGTCAGCAGGAATGGCAATGTTTGCCATGGCAATAGTAACTACGCTCACGTTGAAGGCATTCTTTGCGAGCAAAGTGGCACTTTTAGTGACAGTCGGCATGGCTGTCAAGAAGCTGTATGAAACTTATGGAAGTGGGTGAGTAAAGGGTGTTTTGTACTTTTTTTTTAATAATCGCAATGTTTTTTTTTTGTGGGTATGAGATTTTGTATGCCAAGTTAATTAGCAACGTCATAAAATCTAAAAATACAACCTCTTTGAACAGCTTCTAATAATTATCAACCTTACAATAAATTTCCGTCATAAGTAGAACTCGCAGTAAAAATTTAAAAGATCTTAAGATTCAATTAAAACTACTTATTCCGTTTCAAACTTGGTGATAAGACGAAAGTAGTTAGCACGTGGCGCCTCCGAGTTACTGTGGTTTGACCTAGATAATTGTATAAAAGGTACAAGAGAAAAATCCACGTGTATAGAGAATTCTAATAATATCAATAGAAAGTATAAAACTGAGAAATTGCTTGGCATATAAAACCTTTTACTGAACATTGACGACCCGAATAGCGCAGCGGTAGTGAGGCTGCCTTACGTTCTTAGGGTCCCGGGTTCGAATCCCGGTAGGAGCAAATGTTTGTGCGATGAGCATGGACATTTGTTTCCGAGTCATGGATGTTTATATGTATAATAAGTATGTATTTACAAACAAAAAGTATATATGTAGTATATCAACTGTCTGGTGACCACGACACAAGCCTTGCTTAGTGTGGCACTAGATGGTGCTGTGTGTAATGTCCAGCGATATTTATTATTTATTTATTTATTATTATCTTTGAAATCAATTCTTTTTATTTTATTTGAACAACATACCTTTGGATTTATTTTATTTTGTGTTTGTTTGTCTATCTGCTTCTTGTTTTCTACATTGTTAGTCATATCTTTATGCTCTAACTAACTTCAATTTCAATTCTTTGAGTGGTTCTCGTACAAGAAGCCACTCTAAATTCAAGAGAAAAAGCTTTAAAGTTGTCTATTCACAGGTGCAGATACTCAAACTGTGATTTGGCTCATTGATCTTCATACTTGTGGCTATAAGGTTGTTTTCAGAGGATAAATCCCCCATCCCTATTCTATTTACCGCCAGTCTGTAGAATTTACCACCGGCGTCTCTGTTCCCTGATCGTTATAATCTGTATCTATTCAAAGTTCGAGTGAGTCGGTTGTTTTTTAGCAAACTTTTTTCATCCCAAGCCGCATCATGTTTCACATCTGGCGAGTTACCGCCATATGCAAGCCAATTTTGTATTAAAAATAACTTAAAAAGAACTACATCTTGTTTTAACAAGATATAGTATATAACAACTAAAAATAGAGCTTCAAAGCAAACATGGTTTGGACACAAGACTTGCAGAAAATGTCGCAATTTCCAATTTCCTCATTCACCCCAATTTGGGGACTTTGATTGGAATTAGTCCACACATCCATGGGCTTTATAGGAACTGTCACTGGACACCTTTTTCACGGTCCGTCAAGTTATCCCCAATAAGGACCAGGAAAAGGACAAACAATTAAATCAGGGTTTCTACTGACAAATTGATTGGTTCCAATTAAATTTAGTTAGAACTAGATGAAAATGACAAGACTCAAATTACGAGTATGTACAAGACTCATGTACATAATAGGTGAGTCTATTCCATTAAAAAACTATATACTTTTGACATTTTCTACCAAGGTTATTATATTACAGACACAATTGATGATTGTTTATTTTACTTCGATAAATTCAACGACTGTCATTACGTTGAATGAAGAATATCATTAGAAAATTCTTCGGATTATAATTATTGAAATTGTTTTAAACAAATTTGATGGCTATCTATCGCACACAATACGAGTTTTTTAAGTCAAGGTTTAAATACGTTGCCTTCTATGTATTCAGTATTACTCTCCTTATCAAGTGAATCTCAATAATATTTACTCAACTCTTTATAGTCCATCACTGTTGATCTCTTTATCTCCATCTTCTCATCTTCTTTTTAATGTAATAAAATTATTTGCAAAGCTTTTAATACCTCCATTAAAACAACCTTCCGTGTACAATAATTTAACGTAATTGTGAATCGAACACAAATTGATTTCAAGGTCACTCTCCAATATTTTTATTGAAATGAAAATGTTTTCACGGAATATTCATTGTATTATGTGATTCCTCGTGGATTCAATTGAATCCGAAGCAACTTCTTTACAATATTGCGTTCATGTCCTTGAAAAATATTCTCATTTCAATGTACAGTTAATTCAGGAAATGTATGCACTTCGTTAATTTTCGGGTATGGTCGGGTCAATGTTTGTTTTTTATGCGTTACTCTCTGACGATTTCCGACGCGTATACTTTTCTTGAACAACTGTATGATATGTTCGTTTCTATTTTGTTATGTATTAGTGTTAAATGATGATAATAAGATCTACGAAGCATGACTGGAATGACTGCTGACTGACTTGCACACTATGATATATTGCTTGAAGAAAGTTCCGTTGTAGCTAGTATCGTTATTTGTGATACATGAGATGAAATTGTTGCTCTTGTTGCAATGTACTGTATAACGTTACGTCTAGCGTGACGACTGAAATGTAGGTGGTTGTGGGGTATTTGGGAAGAAATAAACACACACTGTTAGCTATCAATGCAGAGACGATCGATAAGTACCAGATTTTCTAAATTCGAACACTGGTTTATGTAAATGAAGGGCATGCTAATTAGGTTTTTGAAAGGATAGATATCGTTGTTTTAATAGAAAAGGTAGCATTTGTGTGATTTTATGTCATTACTAATCAGAATGGCAGTAAGCCATACTGTTTGTAAGTTGACATTGGAATCAGCAATCGATGGATTAATGATTAATTATGCAACATCTTTCAATATTCTACCACATCCACCACAACTTGTACAAAACGTTGTACAAGATGTTGTCACAATCATACCTAAATAATGTAAAATTAAACTTTGAGTTAAGACCTAATTTATAAAAGATGGTGTGTCTACAATCCTATAATATTAAAAGAACCCCATAAGTATTTTTCACATGAATAGAACTATAATTTGTGTTTCTGGGCTCGTGATTGTACTCCCTAAATATATCTCATCATCTGCCTAGCCTTTTCTCAACTACATTGGGGTCAGCTTCCAGTCTAACCGGATGCAGCTGAATACCAGTATTTTAAATGAAGCGACTGCCTATCTGACCTCCACAACCCAGTTAATACTGGTTAATACGATACCCCTTGGTAAGACTGGTTGTCACTTTGTCAGTCTATTTGGGCCACTGACCATCTGTAACGACTGCCAAAGGTGGACAAATGTCAGCCGGGACCAACAGGTTAACGTGCTTTCCGAGGCACGGAGGAAACTCGGTATGTAAGGGTGGTCACCCATCCACAGACAAACCCAGGCAAGCACGGTTTAACCTAAAGATCGGCCCGAGCGGCTGTTATTGCTCCCTAAATATATCAAATTAAATTAATTTTATAGAACAACATTATCTCTTTCCTTGTTAACATCAGAAATTCTATTTGCAGCCCTTTATTGTGCCCACCTACACCTTACACATGTTTCCTATTAATTCCATTATGATCTTTTATTAAATTTTATACATGGTGTAAACAGATTCTTCAGGAAGCCGTCAACCAAGCATTCTGTACATCAAACTAAATAACTCTTCGCAAAAAATATTGCTGGGAAACAGTTGTTTTTTTCGGCGAAAAATCACGTTTTACAGTAAAACTCAATGAAACGCTTTCAAAACAATTGTGCATAAGGACGCATTTAACCGTTAGAGGGTTATGGAGTTATTTAGTTAGTAAAGTTATGACCTTAAAACTTGTATTTTAAAAAACTAAACTTGTTTAAAAAGTTGGAACTTTGGCTCCCAATATCTCGGTAACTAGAAGGTTCCCTGGTATGGTGTAGAACAAAAAAATGATTGCAATGACGGGGAGAACAAGTGCCTTTCGGCTTCGTTAAGAAGTTTTTTACACCCTTTATATTGGGTGGAAAGGCATTCATTCGTTATATTTGACGAGAATCCAATAAGCCTTTTTTAACGTTATTGGAATCAAATATTGGCTGGAGTAAAAATAGAATCCAAGCAAAAGATGGACGTTCTTATTCTTCGTATTGGACTAAGATTTGGGCCGACGAGCAAGTTCCTGTTAGTTTTAGTTTATTTTTAGAAGCTTTGGTAAAAAATTATAAATTGATCAATGTTGTGGCCTTGTCAGCCGTATTTACCCTACTAACTGGGTTATGGAGGTCAGATAACTAGTCGCTTCATGTAAAATACTGGTGTTCAGCTGCATCTGGTGAGTCTGGAAGCTGACCCCAACATAGTTGGGAAAAGAGTGGGCAGTAGGCTTGTTAAAAAAGTCGGATTTTGTAAACATTTATCATTGATGGTTTAAATTAGTCGAATGCAATTAGATACGTATCACACACAAATTGAGCTGAGCACCACTTTTTAATTAATTTGCCAGACTAATTTTGATTTGTAATGCTGCCCGCTCTAGCAACATGAAATTGATCGTTTGTTCATTATTCTTAAAAAACGATTCAGACTGGGTATCTTTTATACCTGTCTGTTTCTTTGCGAGATTCAGTCACCATAAAATATGTAACATATTTTTATCCAAGTGATAATACTCGTATCTATTGGATTCAATTGTGACGCAACTCGATTCCACTAACATGCATTGGGTTCACTTGGTGGATTATGGACCACTCCATTTTGCAAGAGGCTTGTTTCTCACATTGGGGTAGAGGAGATCGTGGAGTACGTCCGAGCGAAGACCAACTGGACAGTGAGGGTCGAGAAGTTGGAGTCGCGCCACAACACGAATTTTAAATCGTTCGTGGTGCGAGTTCCGACTCATGATATTGAGACCTTCCTCAAGGAAGCGTTTTGGCCGAAAGGTGTCGTGTATCGGCGATTCCGCGGAAGGCTACGCGACACCACGCAGCGCAACATGACGCCGTCTCTTCGTGTGCAGTAGTTTTGTGGTTTTAATAATTATTATATGTATGTTAGTCTGTAAGGTATATGTGATATGGGCCTTTTGTTACCCGAATTAAATGATATAATTATTGTTATTATTGGGGACTTTAAGATTATTATGATGGAACTTGCTTTTAGTATAATTTTCACAATTATTCGATAAAAATGGTTCATTTTTAATTTAAAAAATATGATTTTTTTTTTGCAACATTTAAGCGAAACGAGATTAATTTTAAAAAGTTACGATTCTACAATATTTTTCACATACGCTATTTTCTTTGGGGTGCAGTAGTTACTGCAGTAAAAAAAAAAATGTAAATGAACCATCTCTATGCAAATTGAGCACTGTAGAGAAAATGCACTGACACTGAATATTATGCTTTTTCCCGACAAACCACACACTTTAGAGACAGATAGTTTTATCACTGAAAGACAAAAAACCTTTAATAGATGACTGACAACAAGAAGATAGGGTTAAATTAACAAATATAGATACTTGTTGAGATTGATAAAAATTAAATATACAAAGAATCGACTAAATTACTAAAGACTCAAAGACAAAAAATGACTTGTAATTATGATAAAGTAGAGACTGGTGTACTTTAATGTTATCAAAATTACAGACTCATAGGGAAATGACTGAACCGTTGCTGGAATATGACAAATAAACTCCAATAATTTTGAATATAAAGTGACTTAAAAATAATAATTGCGTTGACTGACATAGGTTTAAATAATTCAATACTATTGAACATTTTCACCTAAAGTGGTTTTATTTTCATTAAAAATATTTAAATTTGTCTTAAAACTCTTTTTGGTTAAAAACACTAAGGGATAAGCCACAAGAATATAAAAATAACACCTCAATCAAAACATCGCTGTTGACTTGAATTTTAGAGCAAAATTAAAAATGATAACTGATTATACAGAAAATATAGAATCTCTTTTCAGCAATTCGAATGAAAGACCAAAGTTTGACATTACTTTTTATGTTTTAATATTAGAAAACCAAATAATTTGAAGTAAAAAAAACTTATACCTCAAGCTCTTGTTTTAGTCATAATTTGTTTTGATTTAGACTTACAAATTAAGTCTGGCGTGAACGTAGCCATATTTTGATTTAACGAAAGTAAACTTGGAACAATTCAGATAATTTTAATAAAAGCAAGCGATATAATAAAGAACGATGTGTGGGTAGATTTCAACGCATGTCAGTAAGGTAACTTAAAATTAATGACGTATTATTTGGGAAAAGTTTTTGACTCCACGAACAAGACTTGACGAAGACAGTAATGTGTATGAAGAAATGAGTATTGAAGACAAAAATGAAAGAGTGACTCAAAACGACTCAGACTATGCTTCTGACTTTGATCAAATTGAATAATGTGAGTCAACTGAAGATAACAATGTAAAAATTGTTTATTCCAGCGTCGGTTTACAAAACCACCCGTATCTATACTCGCAATATCCGATCGATTTTCCGAGCGCCTCCTCGCACGCATACTCCGTTAGCGGAGTGAGCCCACAATTCGCGTCCCCGGAAATGTATAGCCCCACCGCGATGGGAGCACACGGGCAGAACAATGAGATCATACACCAAAGCGACGCGACAGCTCAGCAGTCGCAACAGGCGCCCACGTTGCTCGTAAACTCAACGAGAGCAGCGGAAAGATGGGATGGTAAGTCGAAACTACTCAGATTCCTCGAACCGATCATCGACGGCGTCAAGACTATAATAGACCCGATAGCAAACGTTTTCTATGGAGCCATGCCCGCTACCTTCCGTGGTCTAAACTCTGATGTTCCGAAAGCGAACAACGTTGAAACAGTCGACGATGATCTGGATGAGTTGGAGATTGTAAAAAAACCTAGACAGATACTGGTCCCACAACCTAGGAATATAGCTCAGAGGAAAATGACACATAGAAAGAATAGGAATAGGCCCAAGAAATTCGCGGATTTAAAAGTTAGTTTAGATAGGTTGAAACAGAATAAGGATTTGTACGATTATGTCAAAACAAAAAAGTACAAATATAACTATCCTAACACTTATTTTTACCCCAGGGTTAAATACTTTGTAAACCCCAATACTTTTTATAAACCGAATAACAGTAGACTTATGCCATACAGAAAAGAAGCTTCTGAAGTTGTAACCGCTACAATTCTTCAAGATTCTGACTGGAAACCCATAGTTGTATTGAATAATACCAGTACTCATATCAATACCTTCCCAGAAGATGTAACTAAAACTCCACATAGGAGAAGATTTCGTAGAAAACAGGGTAAGAAACGACGAGTTAGGTCAAAAAGAAGTTTAGATTTAAGTTTAGAATACCGTAACTTCACTGCAAGATCTTACCACGAAAGTGACTCAAACAGTACTGGTAGAGGATTTTTCGATTTCTTACAATTCTTTTTCGCGACAGATCCAATAGGACAACTTATTCAACAGTCTAATGAATATGCTAAATCAGTTCTTAAACAATCATTGAAATCTAGAGAACCGGGTTACTACACAGCAGCTTATAATATGGTCATGATGACCCTAGATGTCTTTGAAGGTCTCCTCAATGTAAATGAAGCTTTAGAAAAGCATATATTTGAAGATGATCTTAAAATGAGAAGACGTAGAAGGAGAAAGTATAAAAAGAAAATGGATAAAGCCAATGTCAATGTTGTATCAAATTGTACACGTAATGTAGAAACTACTACAGAAAATACAAAAGAAAACTCAATTGAATCAACAACTCCTATAACTACTGAAGAAGTAAAGCCTGCAATTTGAAATTATATAGAACTTTCAGTAGTCATGTTATTTGCATTTACAGAAGCATTTATTGTAATTACAATGTATTTGTTGGTGGTGGTTTTTATTTCAGGATATTCACACGATAATAATGTCCCACTGATGTTTAGGTTGTAAGAGGGTTGGTTTTTTGTTTTGTAAATATCAATGAGAATTTTAATTCTTGTAAATGGAATTTGTCTCATCACGTGCATTTATATGAATGAAACAATATTCTGCTAAAGATGGATGTATTTAAATGTAGAGTTGATTTCCTGGCAATGCTCAGTTTCAGATTTTTTAGAACGCTTCCAATTCTGTTTTATTTATCTTTAACTTCAACCTGTATGCCGTTTACCATAATTAAAGAAATTGAGCACCCAAATTCAACGACACAACCAAAATTTGAATTGATATTTGCACTGAACTATAATATATAATCATGATCATTATGTTATAGGCTTCCGGAGACGTCCAATGTTTTATGGACAGTCGCGCGCTACTTCAGAATCCTATTCGGCCTTCCGGCACCGCCATTGAATCCAGCCCAGACCATGACTATGCCAATGTACGTAATGCCACAGATGTACGGTCCCCCCATCACAATGCCGCCGCCAATGTCTCAGTAAACAAAATTGGACACCCATGGATCAAGTGGCGATAATTTAATGCCAAGCAAATTGCCAAGCTAAATGCCAGCCTGTCACGTGGCTTGATCCGATTTTTGTGATAAACGTGACAGTCTGGCATTTAGCTTGAATACAACAGCAGTGTCTTATTCTCTTGGACCGTAAAATTTTCTTTTTGCTTACTTTTGGTCAATAGCTTGTCCAGATTTTAAGACATTGCAACTCCCCACCCTTAAGACTGAATACTTTTTTTTGAAATGCGCGAGCCCGTCGACTTTATTTTAATTATTTGTATTGTAATTTATTTTAATTTAAGTTGTTAAGACTTATTTATTCAGCACTTAGTTAAATAAAATAATGTTAACAAAGTCATTGTTTGTTTGATTTTATTTTACCTCAGAGAAAAAGCCACCGGGATTTACACGAACCGAAGATAGCTAAATTCAAACCTAAAGATGAAGTTAGTAAAGGTAACTGAGTTGTATGGGAGGAAGTTACTTCATGTAAAATATATTTCTTACAGCTGATCGGCTGTCTATCTGTATGTCAATCTCACCGAATGCTAGATTGACATACAGATAGCCGACCTGATTCTAGTTATTCTATTATCTAGCATATTCACGCAAACAAAATAACAATACTACCAATAGGAGTTTAAAGTATAGGCACGTAATAAAAGTAAGATTATTTCGTTAGTAACATTAGTAAAAGTAATAACGAAGCGTTTCAAGTAAATTTACCCTCATCAGCTGATAAAGACGGAAAACTTCACGATAAAAAATATCATACTGAAGTTACTTGAAAGTTTTCTTTGACAAAAGAGAAGTTTTTCTCCAGGGAATGACAAGTTTTGAAACGTATTATCTACTTCCGTTGAGGCAAGAAACTACTCAAAGAATACTTAGTAGAAACTGCTGTTGGGATAAAAGGGATAGCCATTTCTCAGTTCTTGAGCAATCAAGATTAGATTGAAAGTTGTGAAAGAGCTTCCAAGTGGTGTTTGAAAGGATTTAACTGTAATGCTTGGTGTTAGTTATAGTAAGGGGCCATTTTGTTGTATTCTTGAAGAAAACAAAGGAGTAAAATTGAGGCATTACGAACTGACCAATTGTTTTTCCTCGGTATGTATAGCTAGAGTTTGTAAACCCAGAAGAGTTAGGCCAAGGGGTACATAATAGCTCGTACACCCATTTAGACACTTATTTTTAAGTTCCATATAAAAGGTGGCGTATTGCCATCAACCGGGCGCAAATCTAAACTCCGTTACTGTTACTGAGAAATTCCTGATGAAAGAACCCAATAAAACTTTGACTGACCCGGGAATCGCCCCAGGACCTCATGCTCAACAGTCGTGCTTGCGAGCACTACACCAACGAGCCAGTCTAATGACGCAACGAGGCAGCTCCTTGTCATGAAGATGTGGAGGTCTACTGTATGTAATTGATCACAACACGCGTACTTAGTACGTTTTGGCTATATCAGAGTGTCATGCCCAAGTACTGTAATCAAGTTTTTTTGGGGCTAGCACTCTCTAAGGCTTGAATGCCTGCTACGACGCGCTTACGATTGCGCTTACGATTATACATTGTATTGTATAAAGCGCCATAATGTGACGCTGATGTCAGCGGCGCGTATGTTGCTACTGTTTTTCTTGCTGACCGAGCGTACGCGACTGACATGAGCGTAGCAGGAATTCAGGCTTAAAGAACTACTAGATACAAAAATACAAAACCCAAAAACTCGAAATGAAGTTTAATTGAATCAAAACTTAAATTAACCGTAACTCAAGATGATCACGTTAAAACCAGGTAATTTTACGTCAACATGATTAATTATGAAAATTCAACATCCAGTGTTGCTTTGAGTAGTAATTGCTTCAGTCTAATAACGGTCTGTTGTCGAGTTTACTTTAAACATGCAGTCGCTGCGTCAGCTAATTAAACTGCTTGCTTTCCTTGCTTGCAAGTGTTATTTTAAAGCCATTTTTTTAAACTGCATTTCTAATAATCATCAAAGACCCTGAACCGTACTGCAATTGCATTGAACATGTGAACATCCAATGTCAAAAACTTACAGCATACTCATCTGCGCAAGTGATGACCGATGAGTTTTAAGCTAAACATATTGAACGTTTTTCCAACGATACGTTGAAAAGAATTTTGGTAAAGTAAGCATTTCCAATTTCCAAAATCACCAGACTTTGTTGGTCTGGCGTTCTCAGGAAGTAATTATTAACACATAAGGGTATAATATTGAGGTCCCTTAGGGGTCGTTTCAAAGAAAACAACTACATCTGTTAAGTACTATTTAATAAATAAATGAATAGTTTTATAAGAAACGCATGATACAGTCTTCTTTTCTTTATCGTGTGGTTTTAGTTGCCTAACCTGGTGTCAGAGTTTTTTATGCCTCTGACTTGGCTAACATGCCGTCGATGAATATCTCTCAGGCATGATATAGTTATAAATTATAAATAAGTATTTGGGGGTATGAAGAACAGGGTGTAAAGCTCATCTCCCGTAGAAAAGGGAGGATCCTCCGACCTGACGGGTGTTATGTCTGGTGGGCTACTGCCCGGCGGTTGTTGTCGGGTGCTCGTATACACTCTTAAGTCGCGGAGAATGTTGCTTGCGCGATATAGGAATTCTGACGTATTTTGCTTGTTAGTTCATCATCTTTCTCATAGATGGCGCTGTAGTACTTTTTGTTCAATGTAGCTGAAGTACTTTTTGTAGTGCCGCTACAAGTGTACTCAGTTGCTAAAGTAAACGAGATTATAATTATTCTTTTCTGACACTTAAAAGGATATTACTACTAGTATAATATAGTACTTACCTCCTTGGTGATCCTTCAATCGTTTCTTAATGTGAGGACTATTTTTAACGGATAGTGTATAATATTGTTACATCGGACCTACTAGAACATTCGAGAAAGCACGTGATTACAGTATGTGTACGTTGGAATTTCTAGAGCTTTCTATTATTATTACTTTTAAAGTTAGGTAGGTACAAACTCGCGACCTATTTATAAAAAGACATTAGAATTTCGACCGTACGCCTAGGTCATACGGTTCACATTTGTTTGTTTTGTACACGTAGCTTATACCTACTACTTTTATTACCTACCTAGCTACTTACCTACTGTTTTTTATGACTCTCTAGAATATTCGTGGTTATTCTGGTGTGTCTGTTGGCGAGTATAAATAGACCGCTCAGGACCGCGACAGTCAGTCTTGTTTTGGCTACACAACGAAGCGAATCGAAGTGAACTTGAAGTGCGATATCTAAGCGAATAGTGAACAGTAGTGTATTGTAGTGTACTTGTGATTAAGTTTAAAGTGTTTTGTGATTAATAAAGTTATTGTGTTGTTTAATCGGTAGTAATTAATTTATCTCATACCCAGCTCGTAACAATATACACTATACGTTAAAATAGTCCTCAATAATACACTGTTTATGGATAGCGAGTTAATACGAAACTTGCTCGTGTAATAAGAAAAATCTTGGAATTCGTGGCGCATGACTGCACTCCAGAAATACCTTCGGTTTCAATGGCTTGTCCCGGAAATATGTAGGAGTATAGGAGTGTGAGAAATGAGGATAAGGAAACGGATAAGAATTTCTTCCAGATTCATTCCATGTGAGTGTTTGATCGTTTCGAACGAAAACGACATACGGTCATTAGTTGGAAATTCCATTTTTTGTTTATGGGTGTCTTATAAGTCCTATTTATTATTGAGCATATTTTTAGAAGAAAGGAAGAGTATGGCAAGGGATCGTCAAATCTGGAGAGAACTTGAGGAGGCCTTTGTCCCAAGACAGCCTATCCTGGGAGCTGATAAGACAAACAAATAAAAAGAAATATGTATCATTTAAGGTTTGTTAAAGTTATAATTGTCAGTTTAGGTAAAGTTATAATTTAGGTTTAGTTAAAGTTAAAAAAATAATCTTATATGCAGAAAAATAAGTGTAGTTCCTTTTATACTTTATTTTATTTTCCCAAAGTACTAAACATTGTGTGTACGGTCAGATTAAATAAAGGCTATTTTCATTTATTTATTTCATCTTATGTTTTCAAAAAAAATATAATGCGATGGCTTATTTTGTACTGTACGTTACATCTTAAAACAAAGTTCATGCTCGTCGTAAGCTATCTGGTAGTCGTAGGCGTTTTACGATGTTTCTTTTCCAGTTGCTCCAGTCGTAGTATAAACTCGAATCCGTGAATACTTCATAAGTTACGTCCTTTTTCTGTAAAAAGTAGCAACATTAAAATAAACTAAGAATAACACTCTTTCACCAAACCCTCCAGATTCTCAACATAAAGTTCCGAGATACGATGTAATCACTCACAGCGCTCACAGCAATATTTTGCGTTCCGTTTTAAGTTTCACGATTATGACAGCTAAGATCTGTCATTAGGTCATTTGACAGCGCTCACAGTGATATTTCTTTGGGGCATGGTCGGTGTAATCGCAAGATGGCGCGTGTCATGACGTCATCTATGACGACTCAAGGAACATCGATATCGCGCTTGTGATCGCGCTCACGGTATCTCGGAACGTGTATTATGGACGCTCATAGCGTTTACAGTTTATCTCGGAACGCACTGTTATTGTAATAGTGGCTGTACATCGGTAGGTTGGTTACATGGTGAGTGCGAGAGTGTAATGCCAAGCAAGGTACATCAAGGCCAGACGAGCGCTCCGGTATACACTCTCACACTTGCCCTTGTAGTGTTTCGGCGACACTGTACAGGTACACTCAAGGATGTGTAAGAGTATAAGGGGTACTGTAAATATTAACCTGCATCATCACATGACAGCGCAAGAACCACCACCAACAGCTGGACTAACAGTTTTTCCGATCCAGATCTAATGTTGAGCACTTTTCTGTCTTCTACAAGTTCGTCCACGATACCTTCTGGCTATGTTAGGAATTCATATACAGGCTATTTTGGGCCAACTGGCAATTTTGGCACACGTTTATCCATGTCCGCATTGACATATTATGACCTCTTCGTTGCCACATAATGAAGAATTAGGTTAACATAATTTTAAATGCTGTCGAATAAAAAGAGGATGAAGACCTGGGGAACAAGTACGTTGGCTAATTCAAATCATTTTAGCAAACCCTACATCAACGATTGCAAAGAGGTTATGTGGCTTGGTTGAAGACATAGTAAGTAAGTATTCCACATAATTTTGTACATAGGTGATAAGGTACGCTGAGGTTGGCATATCCGTATGGATAAAGGCCGTTTTTTGTTTACAAAGAATAAAAAAAGAAGAGGAAAACCAAAAAGTTATTGCACCTACTACTGAGTTGAATTTAGTAGCTGAATTCATAAAGTCATGTTAGTAGTTTAGCAAGATCGTTTATGGCATTAAACATTTTATGGACCAACTAGTGACCCGCCCCGTTTTCGCATGGATGCAATTTAAAAAAATATCAACCTTCCTCTTGAATCACTCTATCTATGCGCTACGTATTTTAAAGATCTAAGCGTACAAACAGTGGCAGTGATTTTCTAATACACTATAGAAATACGAGTATGTTTTTTTTTGTCTAACAGCTGTTGCGGAGGTAAAATGGCAGGCGCTTGGCGTAAACTTCGTTGTCAAATTGATTCTCTTTGTATGCAGGCAACATTTTGGATATTATTTATTTTATTTAATCGTCCTAAACTTTGTCATTCGTCAACTGGCGACTGCACGCGAGTTGGCACCTTCCAATTTTATTTTATTTTTTTGTCGTCATCTCGCACTCACATTATAAAGTACAGTCAAATTAAAAAAGATTTAAAGAAATACCTAAAAAAAACAAGCTTTTCTCGTTTAAAGATATTATTAAATTATACATTTTATAAGCAGTTTACGTAGTTGACTGTACATCTGACGTATTTTACGTCAGATTTAGAAAGCCGAGCGAGTTGATGACGAAATAAAAAAATAACTTGAAAGGTGCCAACTCGCGCGCACTCGCGAGTTTCACAGTCGCCAGTTGACGAATGACCCTCACTAGCGATGAAGTACAAATGAAATAAGGTACCTGCACAAATACAATTTTAAATAGGAAAAAGTGTCTGAAGTAGGATAATCTTGTGGTACTGATCAGTTCCCAGTCTTAGATATGACATTTAAGCCGGAGAGGTGACCAGTGCCTGTTCTGATGCCGAGATAAATAAAGATTTTTGATTATGATGATTATTATAAATGATTGAATTATAATTAAAACCGACCAGGGCCCAATCAGACTGACCCGGTACTGTGTGAAGCACCAGTTTAGTCTTAAGAGTATTATGTACGAAGAAAACTCTATTTTAATTAAGCGAATAAAAAAAAAAACCGGTTTAATCGAAGAATCATATTTTGTCACCTGTCAATCAAACAGGACTCTAATAACATCACAACTAGTATATGTTTCATATCAAAGTCGCTTACAAGCTGAGCCTTTTCCAGTACATTGGTCTCACATTTCACCAAGAATCCAATAAATCGTTTTGTCACATTGAACCGTTGTGAAACAAAATTCAATTTATTTTCAATCAAACCTTCGCGCTATTGTCTTTGTTATTGTATATTGGAAGGAATATAGAAATGTATACGGTATTTCTAAATAATAACGGCCATTCGTGTCGATTTATAGGTTAAGCCGTGCTTGCCTAGGTTGGTCTGTGGATTGGTGACCATTTACATGCCGAGTTTTCTCCGTACCTCGGAAATCACGTTAAGCTATTGGTCCCGGCTGTCATTTATAGATCTTTGACAGTCGTTACAGGTAGTCCGTGGCCCAAAGAGTCTGACAACCAGTCTTGGGGGTATCGTATTACCCAGTACTAACTGGGTTGTGGGGGTCAGATAGGCAGTCGCTCCATGTAAATTAGTATGGTATTCAGCTGAATCTGGTTAGACTGGAAGCCGACCCCAACATAGTTGGGAAAAGGCTACTTAGATGATGATATGGTATCAACGTTTTAGGTACTAAACTATACTGTTGGCAATACGGTTACGACACGATTTTATGAAAAGGATGGTATGAGCCATAAAACTGAAGACTCCCAATGCACATACCTACCTTCTTTGTATGAGAAGAAGCATTGGCCTTGCAATGCTATCTGCCATCTTGAATTTTCGTTTTGAATTGACATTGATATCAATGACGAAATTTTTGAGAATTTTGACATCCGCCATTTTGGATTTTATTTTGACGTCATGAATACCCCTCATGGATGACTACACAAAAAACTAAACTAAAACTACACCCATGATGTAATTTTGAAAATTTTCAGTTTGAGCTTAAAAAAATATTCCTTTTGC
Source organism: Xestia ashworthii (assembly GCA_950022955.1). Taxonomy (NCBI): domain Eukaryota; kingdom Metazoa; phylum Arthropoda; class Insecta; order Lepidoptera; family Noctuidae; genus Xestia; species Xestia ashworthii. Next base: position 8,578,552 of record OX465570.1, on the reverse strand, counting down.
TTCTGCCCTATTGTTTTTTATTTTTTATAATTTATTTATTTAGTACAGCATGTACCATTGACACTAAATTGGATATCAATTCCTTTTTCTCGGTATTTTCGTAGAACCACAAACTTTGTAACATTATCGTCTTCCATTTATCAGCAAACAAGTCCTATCCAGAGTTGGTCTCCACAAGTGATATCCTGGTGCGGGTCTTAAGAGTCTTTTGGAAAGATATAGCAATACTTTTGTACCGAATACCAATGAAAGACTTGTAGTGCCTACACTACCTACTTACTACTAAACGCCGCGAGGCCGCGACCAAGGAGGTGGCGTACGTATGTCGCTGGTCGGTGCTGCGGCACTCTATTTATTTTGACTTGACTTGGTCTGTCACTTCTTGCCTCTATATAATTATGCTTCTTGCCTAAGAAATTTTTTCATGTTGCATTATAATATATCTTGATAATTTCTGTGATAAAATATTGTTGTAAAGTTTGTAAATTGTACATAAATTTTCATGTAAATAGTTTACAGTACGTTTTAGAGTTTTTATTCCATCTCTCCAATAAACTATCGCCCCTGTTGCTCAGCATCTTCTATATATTGAGAGGCCCGCCAGTCGCGCCTTCAGACTAATAATATGGACAACAGCCCATTGCTCATTTTGGATTAGTCCTACGTGCAGACGTTATACTTAATCGAGGAGACAATTCAGTTTTCAACTTTTAAGTGCCTGTTGACTACGACATAGCAATGTTGGTTGATAGCAGAACATTATGGTAGATGGTACAGCATTAGAAAAGTCTCATAACACAGTTCAACCAAAATGTACTTGTGTTGTGTGTGTCGTGCATACAAAATCCAGATTAATTAATACAAAGAAGTAATTGTAATGCGCGGACACGCATCTTAAACGATGAATAATAATTTATAATCATCGTACCCCACTGGAGGGTTAAATTAGATTATATTTATTTAATTCTGAGTATAAGATCTTAAAATTAGTCAGTTTCACATACAGTACCGCTTCCGGTGTAAGGCCTCTCGGTTCTCATAATTCATCATCATTTGAGCGAAAAGACGTCCACTGCTGGACATAGGCCTCCTCGAAAGGACGGGTTTCGCCACGCTTGGCAGGCAAGTTGGCGATCGCAGTACGGTTGCTACAAAAGCACAGAGAACTGCTGCTCATTCTCTGGTTAGTCCCTTAGTCGCCTCTTACGACACCCATGGGAAGATATGGGATGGTGCTATTCTTTACGCCCGATAAAGCACCATACACTCAGTTCTCATATAGAGAAGGAATGAGAGATAATCACCATACTACCATAATGAGTCTATTTAGACCATCACAGATCTTTCGTGTACTGATTACTAACAGTGTCTCAAAAATTTCTCTCTTACCATTGCTTTATGGTACAAGATCCCAAATCCATATGAGATGGAAAAAGAAAAATATAATGCCAACATATTATTGTTAAATCTTCGAAGGTTATACAAAACAACCAAATTATACATAACATGTTGCAGAATAATATCTGGCTGGAATAGAATATGGAGATTTGTTTTATGTGGATTTGAAGAATAAGATAATTATTATACTCATAAAGATAATAATTAATAAAGATTTAATTTCCAAGCGTTGTTTGTACATAATAATCTTTTGTGCACCATTACTCGCCAAATCAGTACTTTCCCTGTAACTATAAATTGAGAGCTTCTCTTCAAGAATACAGATAAACGTAACCAGGAAACCGTAGGACCTCTACTATCGTTAATTGTTTGACTGTCGACCGCATCTCCGTTTACCATAAGTTGACATTGTATTGATCCACGAAGACGCCTCAAGGTGAAGTTGTCAACATTTTCCAAACAAACCAAGTTAGTCATCGTTTACGACACAAATCACGAGTGGAACTTAAAACCAGTCCATTGCAGACACTCAAGGTACACTAGCAGTTATTCAATTCATGGCTTTAATACAAACTGCTGTCTCTTAATACTGCCGGAGAGCGCTGATTCCGTGTTCTGTATCTCTGAGAAACATTTGTTCGCTATTATTGAAATGTAATTTCATTGTAATCAATTTCTACCCTAGTAAAACAATACATGTTGCCTAAATTAAAACCCATCAAAGTCTAGCTCAAACAGAGTCTGCTACCTGAATATCCTATTTTCATTGAGTGTTCTCCTATCTTCCATTAAAATGACCTGACATTGGACAATGGGCAACCCTTTCTGAAACAATAGGTTTCGACCCTAAGGGAATCCTGTTAAGTATGTTTTTGACTTGTATGTTGTCAACCCTTGAACTGGGGTATACGTGGGGTTGTATTGTTCAATGAAATCACTTAAGCTATAAAACATATGGAAATTATATTTGATACATGCACTAGGTTTCTTTTCCTGTATCGTGGGTGCGTTTACAAACATTAAAACTCACACACACAAACAGCCAGTCCCGGATCAACTATCTGTAGGTCATACAAAATATTTGTTCTGTACGGGGATCGAACCTAAGACACGCAGCGCAGCCGCCAATCGCTCAGCCACTGAGGCAACTATATGCCGTCACAGATGACAGTAGAACTAACTGTTAAATAGCAATATGGCAATAACTATAACCCTCTTGCTATTATGTCATAGCATAATCATAATAATTATAATGACTTGACTTCAGCGGCTTAAGAGATGAGTGGACCATAATAAAGCGAACCCGGATTATGTTGATGGACGTCACATATTATCATCGCATTTTTGGGCATGCTGGTCTCATCACGATGTTCTCCTCGATGAACGGAGCCGCGGGACTGTTCGAAAGAGATACCGCGGCCCTGGAACACAAAAGGCTAAGAAGGAACATGGATGAGTCTGACACTCCTTCCGCTTCGCCCAGAGCGCCATTTGATGATATCCCATCCGCAAAAAACGTGGTAATGAAGTATATTATACACAAAGCCTGTCTGGATTGTAAACCACTACCCGATGACGGGCGCAACCTTATTTTACTCAACGAATTGCAGTGAAGACGACCATAGTTTCACTGTTATTATATTTCTAAAAGCAATACCTACAGCACTGGCGTGTACTTAAAGACTCAAATAATTTTCTTAGCGCAACCGTTAGCCTAGCAAGAAAATATAAGGTTGCGTGAATAAACCAAGGACATAGTCCAGTATTGTTCTTACACCCACGTCTAGCGCTAAAGTGTCCTTCACTAATCATATTTAGTGCAGAGAAGGATACGGCCTTCGAGCCGGATACTTCAGAGTAGGTAGCTTGAAATGTAGCGTTAAGGACAATCTTCTAGGTTACTTGTATTGCTTGTAGCAGCCCTTGATGGAAGTATAAGTAATGAAATAAGGAAGAAAGTTTTCTAGGCTGTCTGCTAAGAACTGTAACAGAATTATGACATAGTGACTGTGCAGAAATTATGAGTGGATATGCTACTGGAAATGTATAAAACCTAGGAATTTTGTACAATTCCTTGGAAAAATATACAATGCCGAGCCTACTAAGGAAATGTGTAAAATAATGTCGCTTCTCTCGCTCTAACATCCTAAGTTTTCTTTTCTACAATGCCTTGTTTATGTTGGTGTAGTGTGTAGTGTATTAATGTAACATCAAAAAAATAGGAGTACTAAATAGACGCTCTCGAATACGTGCAGTTCCTTTTAACTCTTTTGTCTCTTCATTACTTTCTTTTCGATTACCTAAAATTAATTTGTATCCAAGTAGGTATGTACCTACATATTTCATTGAATATTCTACACGACTACAATGTACTCGATTTTAATTCAATTTTCTTGTAAACGAATCTGTCTACGAATATATAAGTTTCATGTAATTCGACTAGATTCAAATTGTTTCAAAAGTTTTATTCCAACATTTTGATGTAATTGAACTGTAGAAGCTATAAGGGTGTGGTCTAGACATCGTAAAGTTCATTAAAAGGGACCTTTTACGATGTACGAGTATAAAGAAGACTTTTTACATTGAACCCAAAAACTCTGGCCAAATCACAGGCCAAATAGACACCAAATCGGTTTTTGTAAAAGTTGCGTTATAGAAATTACTTTGTGCGCTAAAATCTGTGTTATTGATAGTCCTTGGAATCCTGAAAAGATTGCTTCTTAAATCATTTCGTCCGCTGCATTATGAGACTAAAGATCATCACACAAACATTTGCTCCTACCGGGATTCGAACCCAGGACCCTATGAACGTAAGGCAGCATCACTACCACTACGCCATCCGAGTATATGGATTTCGCTGCTGAATTTTGTGTCAAAAAGATACGATTGTCATAAATTCACAGACCTTGTAGGACAGAGGTTTTTTTTTTGCAAAATCACTTGAAGCAGCATTGTTTTGTGAGTAAAGGGTATGACTTTTTCTATTTGACTCGATGGTCAAAAGAGTTAGACGTAGTAAATGAACACTCGAATCACGTTTTTCGTCCTCTTTAATGCTACGAGTTGTTTGAACTCTTTGGAACATGACATAAATATGGGTGTATAGTTATGATTAAGAGAACCACCTTCGCGTATAAGACTATGCCCACTTATTTGCCTAAGGGTCCTCTATTTCAAGAGATAATTGTATTTATCTAGAGATTTGATGATATAGTACATAGACCAAGACGATGTAATGCAGTCGTATGCTATTCTTTTATTTTCAACCATGTTAATTTCTGGAATACCAAGATGTCAGTATGGTTAGGTTATTAGGTACAGATAAAAACAAAAGTGTTAGTATTCATTTCGTTTATTCCATAATACATAAATTAGTACAATTAATGCAATTTTAATAAATTAATATTTTAATTAAGGCAAATGCTTAGTTATTTAAATGCGAAATTAGCATCATTGTACAAGTTAGTAAGTACATCTAAAGTTAACATGTTATAAATAAATAAATAGTGTTATTTACATTAATAATAAATAAATTCTTAATTAATTGAAAAATAATAAAATAAAAGTTGACAAAAAACGAGCTGTAGGTATTAATTTGTCAAAAAATACATGTAGACTGAAACTTTTTAGCTCATCATGTTTGACTTATTTTGCTAATTATTTTTTTTTACTTTTTTGATAAGTCATAATTATTTATTTTTCAGTTTCTTTGGTACTTTTTGTCAACTTTTACAGAAATAAAACCTATTACACTTTTCTTAAGCTTCACCGCGATTTTTGGTGGGTTAGTATTATTCCCATTTCGGTCACATGTTGGTACTTTTTATTTGACTCGAGTACCAAAAATCTAATAATTACATACAACAACAACTAAAAACATTGCTATTTATTATAGATGTTCCACAAGATTTCAAAATAGATGTTTGCTTTTTGTATTTTTGGTGTATTTAGCTGCGAAACCAACACATGTATTCTTTTCCATTGGCATTTTATCTGGTACAGTCATACGCACAAGTCTCTAGATGTTTTTTTTTGTTGTACTCTCCATTTATTTCCCGTATTTGCAAAATCATCTTTTATCTTATCCTAGCAAATAAATTGTGTAATAAGCCTCATTTTATGGTTATTTGTTGAGGTAAGTATCGCCGTTAACTCCATTCAGTGTCATTGATCCAACTGACTTAGTCCTTTTTGACAATAGCCTGAAAAGTATTCGTACTTTAATTTCTTTTAATTTAAGTTTAATGTACTTTCATTAAAAGATTGGTTTACTCAGTTCCAAACGATTGTCTTGAATCGATTGACTGAAAAGAAAAGAAAGAGTACATTGATATTATTAGTCATGAAATATTTACAAAAGTTAATTTAGGGCTGGTTAGAAAATACTGATCACATTTGTTAGAAGGAATATTAAACTAAAACATTAAATATACAGGCTGTTTCTAGATTCGTGATCATGTGGCAAGGTTTCAAAAAACTATCTTTAATTTCAATTTTATTCCATCAAACAATATAAGAACCAACAAATTCAAAAACAGCCTGCAATAACAAAAAAAAGTTGATTGTCTCGTAATATACAAATATTATAATAGTTATTTTATCTAAAGCGCCAATACCATTCGTCAAAATAATATGGAAGCTAAAAAAAAATTTTTAGCCGTACTAAACTGAAAAAGAACCACAAAATAATATATAAAAAATACTGATATTGGCACTAAAAGAAGAACCACCTTTAAATACATGCATACTAAATAAAACGAACTACCCAAAATTACACTACAAAAGCAAAGCAAATAAATGTCTAATTCGTTTAAAAGTGCCAGGTGTTTATAATATGCATAATATTGTGTTTTAAATAAAGTGCATTTTGCAAAAATAAATACATCGAGGAGAACCGGCAGAACTCCCACTTTTCACCAGTTATTTTAAAATCACATAAAAAAGGACGATCCTATTGCAATCAACCGGGCACAACTCAAAAATTTCTAATAGAAAAACTCAATATAACCTTGCCAAATCTAGAAATCGAAATGTTGAGTCGTGTTTTCGACTAATGGACCAATAAAAGCAGTCGAATTCATTGTGAACATCAAAATATGTCAGTAAAATATAAAATATGATGTGTAATATCGCATTTCAGACAATATTTTAATTAAAAACCCCTGGAAATGATCCATTAACTGTTCGTTATCACGTGTAACAAGACGGATGGTTTTGTTGATCGATCATAATGAAATGCCAAGTGCCAGTATTTGTGTTACTGAAAAACATTGAAGAACTGTGTTATGTTATGTGTTATGAGACTGTTTTAGACTGGGACTGTTTTGTATGGCACTGGTCATCTCTTAGCTGCCACGGTTCATTTTAATTACTTTATTTTTAAATTGTTGATTTAATCTTTTCTCTGAAAGCTCTTAATGTGCACGTCTTTCTATATCGTTCTCACATTTATATGTATAATCACAACATGAGTGATGTAACCAATATTTTGATTTAAAAGAGTGTCCACGGAGTTTCTTGCCCGTTCTTCTCCATAGAGATCTACGCTAGGGAATATGCCTTGTGACTGTGACTGTAGCTTTGCTTTTTTATATTTTTGACATTCAAAAGTGCCGTAATGGTCTAATTGAAATAAATGCTTTGAGTTTGAGTTTGAGTTTTGCTGGATAATCGATTTGATCCAATTTTTTGGTTTTCTGTTAGACTATTAAGTCGGATAATTGGTTCTTAGAGGCTAAAATGAATGTAATGCATACGATGACATCTTATTTCTTATAAGTTACGATTCATATGTGATCACGTATGGGTTTGGTTTACATTTCAATCTTGTCTTAATCACTTTTAGGGAGATGGCGGAAAGAACTGAACTTCGCCAGAACTGGCAAGATGCGCGGGTTCGCGAAAAATGGAAAGAGTGGAAAAAGGCCTTTGACCAGAAGAGTAACAGAGAAAGCTAAACAAACAAATACTATTACTAAAAATTGTATCTTCGATATGGCTTGTTTAAGTCCACTCTTGTCGGTATTAACATTCAAGCGACCTAAGAACGTTTAAGGATTTAAATCTTTTTCAAACACCGTTTAATACAATTGTTCTTGCTTTGTTCTTAGTAGTACAACAAATTGCCATACTTGTGCTGAAAGCTTGCCTTTGTGCAATTGAGACTTAAGTAGTCCTAACCTTTTTATAATGCCTACCAGCGAAGTAATAAAAATAGCCGTAGGCATCTCGTAATTAACTGTTAAGTCAAGAAAATTAATTGAAATGGGTAATGGTCATTTAAAATTAAAATATTCACATCAAACAGACTCTTAATTTGGGTGCTAATGTGGGTTTTAAATTCCCGGTACTCAAACAAAGTATTTAATTACATATTATTTGCAATGAAACCCTACTCCAAAATTTTGGTAAAATCGTTGCCCGAGGGAAGCGGTTAATTTTCCCAGAAATTTACTTCGAAAACAAAACGTAGTCCAAAAAAAGTAATAAAAACGAGTAAAATTACTCGGAAAACTACTCATTAAAGAGTCTTAAGTCAAATTTTTGCATTAAAATAATATAATTATATTACCGTAAAGATCTAATAGGAAATACTAAACCGAAAATAACGGTATTATTAACCGATGACAGAAAAAAAGGGTTCGCGCGACCAAAAAAGAACTTTAGAAGATTTTTTACGATGGAAAATTTAATTCGTCTTCATGGAAATATTTTGATTATTGACAGGCACTGCTCTCCTCGATTGTACAAGAAAAATTGCACTATCGTACTGAACCAGCTAAATAGTTATTATATTTGACATTATTATCTTGTACCTAACTACTTATATACAAACCATTAAATTAAATTAAATTTTAAAAACAGTGCTATACGCTTTAAAATCCTTAAAAAAGGTAGGCACATCCGTCGACCATTTTAATTTATCAAAAGACCGGCTGCCCGTGAGACCTTACCCTTCAGATTTATGCCTACCCTTATAACTTGTATGTTCAGGCTAAAATATTACTGATATTATGAATAGGGTTTTTAGCTTTAAGGCCTTTTACTTATGCTAATAAAACTTCCCAAAAATCCACCAAAAAGGTGATAAGTATTTCGTACCTTTTTCAAAAGGTACTTTTTTCCGAAGTACCTTTACCTTTTTAAGGGAAAAGTTTTAGTTGGGTCATGGATAGTTTAGGTATTTACTTAACCACTAAAACTTCATTGTGTGTTGAAATTTGAAACTTGTTTAAACGAGACTCTTGTTTGAAAGAAAAGTAATCAATCGCCATAAAATTTGATGGAATATAACATATAATTGCATTTACTCATTTGAATATAATGTTATGGTCTGATAACTTTTTATCCCAGCCATATTTTTGAGCAGTATATAGTTTGAATAACAATTTTGTTTGAAACTGTATTAAATTTAATCGAAAAACAGTCTGTAAACTGCAAAGATTCTTTGCTTAGACTATGCCCAGGTTGGACAGTTACACAATTTTTGTGACTAGTAGCTGTGAATATTCTAATTTATTATTCAGGTTTGAACAATATGAAATGAATCATTACAAATAACTTCTCAGTTCCTCTTATTTTTCGGTTCAATTAAAAGTTTTAAGAATCCATAAGCAACTTTTTATCTTCTAGCCTTATTTGAAAAAAAAATGTCTACATTCTGTAGTTTTCCGAAGTTTAGTACTTCATTCACTACTCCATCCAATAAAAATATTTTATACCTTGTATCAGACACTGCATTCCTAGTTCAGAGCAACTAAATGCTCAGTCACGTCCAGGTTTAAAAAATGACCTTTATTTTGAAGTCTGGATTCTCTCTAAATTCAATTTAAATTCTTGTTTTATTTTCACGGATAATTTCGTAGGCGAAGAATGCAGACCTTTTACCATAAAGAGATAAAATCTGTTCTGAATTATTGTATGTAGTCTACATCTACACTAATATTATACAGAGAAAAAAATTGTATTTTTGTGTTTGTGTATGTTTGTAATGAATAAACTCAAAAACCACTGTGCCGATTTCAAAAATTCTTACACCATTTTAAAGCTACATTCACCCTGAGTAACTTAGGCTACATTTATCCCCGTACTCCCACGGGAACGGGAACTACGCGGGTGAAACCGCGTGACGTCCGCTAGTTATTTATAAGTTACTTGTCACTCACGACTTCGTTCGCGAAAATGGATTTGCATGATGTCAATGTAATTTAAAGTCTATGTTACTTGCTTTAGATGTAGCTTTCCAATGGTGAAAGATATTTTTAAATCGGTTGAGTAGTTTTTAAGTTAAATCTCTTCTGACAAACTCTTCTAAGTTATAATACTATAATAATACTAATATTATAAAGCAGAAGAGTTTGTTTGTTTGGTTGAACGCGCTAATCTCAGGAATTACCAGCTCGAATTGAAAAATTCATTTTGCGTTGAATAGTCCATTTATCGAGGAAGGCTATAGGCTATATAACATCACGCTATGACCAATAGGAGCGGAGCAGCAATAAGAAATGTTGCAAGCGGGAAAAAAGCCTCCGTTGAGCAGGCGATGCGTTGCGATATCAAAACTTCACGCGAACGAAGTCGCGGGCAGAAGCTAGTCGTAACATAGAAACAAAAAAATATCTTTCCTTTTTTACTATTAGTGTAGATGTAGGTAGATTTGATTCAGATTGTACGTTATCACTATTTGCTCAATCTTTTCCCAACTATGTCGGCCTCTAGTCTAATCGGACGCAACTAAATTGTTACCAGTATATACATCGAGCGACTGCCCATCTGATCTCCACAACCCGAGGCAACGAGAGGTCTTGATATTAAACGGATGGTTACAACTGATCTCAGCGAGGCGCAGTTTAACCTTCGATCCATATTATTTAACCACGACCCAGATTATTCATCTATGAAAAATAAAAACCGGCCAAGTGCGAATCGGGTTCGCGCGTGAAGTGTTCGTAGCATTACAGTAGGGTATATTTTCATTTTTTGTTGTTATAGCAACAGAAATACATGTTCTGTGAAATTTGCAACTCTCTATCTGTTATGTATGGTGAGATACAGCCTTCTGTCCGTCCGAACAGAATAGGCTTATTAATAGGGTAGTTGGTAATCTTCTGATACGGAACCCTAAAGAGATTACGACATAACCCTGACATTAAAAGCCGTTGACATTCGCCTACCTTCTGTTTATCCCTTTTAAAAGTCACGCACCCTAATGTTAAGCAAAATATAAAAACGGACGATGTTTTAATTTCTAAATTTCATTTTTTCTGCTTCCTGACTCCCGTTAAATTTACGTTTACTGAGCTTAGTATAATCCGTTTAATATTTAAAAATACATCAAGCTCCCCTTTTTGACGAGAAATTAAAAATGGCTTCATTTATTTTTGTTCGCGGTCACGTTTCGTCTGTAACATATGGTAAAATATTTCGTTTTAGGCGATTATTGCCGACTGAGAGCTCCATATTGTGTCCACATTAATTTATTTATGCTTCATGATGTTTTCGCCCGTTTCCTCTTACACTATGCTATATTCAAAATAGCTACCAGGCATAAACTACCTACTATTTTTATATCACATGTCTCAAAAAAATATGTGGTGCTAAAAAAAAACCTAACAAGCAACCGATGGATAAGGCTAAAGTAACAAAACCGTTTCGCTAATCCGTACAATTTTTTCAACTGTAAGGCCTGATTTCCTGTCGCGCTTACGTCGGTCGCGCGCACAAGTATACATTGTGTTCTATATGACACCATTCTGTGACGCTGACGTTAGCGGCGCGAATTTGCTACTGTTTTTCTCGCTGACATAGGCAACCAACCGTCAGCGTGACAGAAATTCAGGCCTAATGGTTGCCTGGCAACAGATATTATCATTAACACGCACCGATATAGCATTAAAAACGAAAATTAAATTTCAAACCTTACAAGTTGCCTACTGAAAATCTGATGGTATTTCGGGATAACATAAAAAGTTACATTCTTTTTTTGGCGTACATTACGCAATTTATAACGGCCATAAGTTTACTTACTGTTGGTTAGTAAGTAGTTACTATTTTCTTTCATTCAACTATTAGTTTAACTAATAAAAAAAAAAAAACAAGGAAACTTTATCGATTTTTTTCTTTCAAGTTTCCCATTCCCGGAAGAATTCATTCCAAAATGTGGTACATAAATCAATTCACCATTTTTCTTTAGCTTCTCACCAGCAGAAGCCAATTTCTACAGAAATATTCACCTCTCGAAAACGGACGCATGCAAAATATGATTGAATTTCTTGTCGGTACCGAGAAAACTGCACAATACGATTTTTAAGCTGTTCCAGTGAATAATATCAGGACAAAGATGAAAAACTGCTAGAATTTTCCACAAAACTAAGTCTTTGCATAACTTTTATTAAGATTTTGTTGGCTTTAAATGAAGTTTACTTCAGTATTTAGGTAAGTGGAAACTTTCATTGTCCTAGGACAACGTAGGCTTATAATTTACAAAGTCGGAATGACTTTGCAAATCTATTGTATCTATTGTGTTTATCAAAATTCAAAACAACCTTTTCTCAACTATGTTAGATTTGGTTTCCAGTCAAACTGGATGCAACTTAGGACCCTATCAGTCACCATATTTTCAGAACCCAATTATTAAAAAAACATGGTAGGGGCCTACCTAAATTAACAAAGTCAATTTCCACAACTTAAACTCCCACAACTTAAACAATAAAACATGCAAAAATTCACATGCATTAAAAACTGGTGAAAACCCCAAACAAGAACGCATGAAATTCTCGATAGAAACATCCCAATCAACGATGCAGTCAAACCGGTGTGGCAGAATGAGAATTACTCGTAGCTGCAGACACCGGACACTAACAGTTAATTCAGTACATTATTTGTTACATTCCAGTCTCTGCGTCCTCAATTCGTCTGGCTATTACCCGTTTGACAGCACCTTTTAATTTTAAAAAGAAAACAATTGAAAGTCACCAAAACTCGTCCCCAGTCAAAGAAAAAAAAGTCAGAAAAGTCAAGAACGTGAGCAAAATCAAGGAAAACAAAAGAGTCACGTTTTCAATATTTAATCAATTCATGCAACATGCTAATCAGAATCAGTCGTTCACCTGAGAAGAGAAAAGCTTCTTCAGTCCAATGATGGTTGACAATAACAGGGCTATCTTTGAGATCAGGAGGGCCTTCCCGACCATGAGGGCCAGGACTTTGAACGTGAGGGCCCCGAACAGGCCAAACTTCAACGCGGCTAGAGCCAGAACGGGTCCGAACGGCTTCTGACGGCCTCGGCCGCTTTCGTATACTTTTGGTGGCTTCATTGATACACCTGGAACGTAAAAAAAACAGTTGAATAATGGGCTATTATATTAAACGTGATATTTTCGTAATATATGCGTGATGTGACACTCATTTCTGCGAGTAATCATTGAAATGAACGTTAAAAAAATTTAAAAGCCGATGAATTTGAAACGACTATCGCTTTTGTTAACCATACATCATTTTAGAAAAATCCTGTTTCCCTGTTGGTTGCTGCAGGATGATTAATTACATAATTTGGTAATGTATTATTTTATGTCGCGTTTTTTAAGGAATACTGGCTGGGATTAACTTTAATCTTATACATTTTTCATAAATTGTGTATAAACGAAACTTAAAATTCTCTTTATGCTCAAGTTGCCAGAATAATCTGGACTCTACTCTACGACACCAGAATAGATCGAATGATGACCACAGGTTTATCTCCCTAATTAATCCTTAGGGATGCCCAACAGTCTGGAGCACATCCCTAAGGATGTTGGTGTCCCTCAATCGGATCAGTTGGTTACTGAATTGCCTTATGTAGATCGAATCGATTATTACGCTTCGCAAGATGGGATACACGTGTTCAGTCTTTCGCGATTTGGCACAGGATTGACAATAAAATAATTAAACGTCCGATTTTGCTGTTCGGCCTTTGTTCACATCAAACTGATTTAGGCTGAATCGAATATGGCCGAGTTTGTATTTTGCATTTTTATATGTAGGTACCTAAAAAAAAAACTACTGAACCGATTTAAAAAAAAAAAACAGCAATGCATAGCTAAATTATCAGCGAGTAAGATAGGCTATTATTTCATTCCAATACTCTCATGGGAACGGGAAATCGTGGGTGAAACTTCATGACGTGTCCGCTAGTAGATCAATATTTTTCTTTGATTTTTAATCGATAAAAATAAGTATTTTTCAATCACACTCACCAACACCAAGGCTTCCATCTTTCTCCTGCTTGCCAGAGATGACAAGGTCTGCATCATTGAGCAGCCTGTACCTCAGGGATCTGGAGCTAACGAAGTGCCAGAGCTTGTCCATGATCAGCTGTTGTGCCTGGTCTTCGAGGGACGTACCGGCTCTAGCCAGGGTTTCTGATTTCACTGGGATGTCTGCTGCGGCGCCGTGGCTGGAATATAGTTTTTAGACTGTTACAATTTTGTTTTTTTTTTCTTTTAACTGGTGATCCGAGAGAGTACTACCATGAGCCTATCTATATGTCATTGCAACGTTGCTGTATTTCAGTTCGACAACTGGGAAAATAACCGGCACAAGAGGATTACTTTAGCCCTCTACTAAGCAACGCTTAGTTAAAGCTTTAACTGTAGCATACATTTACAGTCATATTACTCTTTAATCTGCAATTCCATTTTTTAATTTGCATTCCTTTTTTTTACTTTTTAGCAGTACTTTCCATTAAATAACAAAAGAATAACTATGACATTTTTTAAATGTTGTTTTATCTGTGGAACAGAAATGGTGTTTCATATAATTTAAACGTAACTTGCAAAATGTGTACGTACCAATCGCACACGTCTGCCTAATATTTCGGAGCTTACAAGACACCTGTTATTGATCCATAAGAATGAGTATTTATTTGACACTTTAAGCACAGATTACATACAAAGGCGGATTAAATGTATGTCTAACTTTTTTCGTATGACGAAAAATGGGCAGAAGGAAATCTGTTGGATGAGTGCGAACAAAATTTCTTCTACCCATGTTTTTATCTGCCCGGTGTTATGATTTTTCACATAAATATTAAAAGTTGGATAACGAATTAAATACCACCAATACAAAAGCTACAAAACCATAACAATGAAAAATATAAATCATTGCAGAACCAGTAAGTAACAAGTCTTGTACAGCAAGAAACTTCAGATCCCAATATAATCCCTGTATTCCCGAAAAAATCTTTGAAAAGAATTCTGTGAATCCGAAACAGTTTGAGACAAAAAGTTTTTTATTAATGACGGTATAATTCAGGGTTGTTTGCTTTAGAATTAGAACCTTTTCTAGGAAGTACCCCAAGAGTTTAGGGGGTGGAGACGTTTTGCGTGGGTCCATTTTCTATTTTTGTTCGACTACCCTCTTAGTTTATGAGATTTGGGAATCTGTTTTCCTTGTTTACTCTTTCATAGAGTTTCCCGGTCAAGATGTTTGTTTCGAAAAAACAGTAGTTTCGAACAGATTGCTTGTAATACGGGATTGATTTATCTTTTTTTTTTCTATTTAGTTAGATGGAATAAGGACACGATGAAGAAGGAAACCGAGAGTTGTTGTTTTTTTATAACAGCTCGTGCAAACGTTCAAAAAACCGCAAATATTCTGAGATATTTTATTGATCTAAGAAATGTCAACCTCATCGGCCACAAGATAGACTGGGCTACGGTTATTGGGAATTCTTTGTTCATAAATACTATAACTATAAAGCTGCTTTCAGACTACGCTATAATATAATAGCATGTAGTAAGCTCATAGCACAACAATATCGCGCACCATACATTGTTTTGGACACGTTCACACTGTACTGTACTTTAAATTATTGGCTTACTATACGCTATAAAATTGGTGCGATGCGCTGTGTTCATGCTGTGCCAAATCACGCGCTCCCTCTTCCTCCTCCCTCACCCCCGGCCGTCCCGCAAGCAAATTTTTTCCCCACTTATTTGAACTCTTTCTGAGCTTGCTCTCTATAAATGCTTGCGATTATATCGCGTAATGTGAACGCCATGCTACATAATATAGCTATAGGCCCTTCTTTGCTATACTATATAGCACAATAGTATAGCATAGTATGAAAGCAGCTTTATAGTAGGGCCAATTTAATAGATCACATTTGACATCTGTCAGTTCAAAGTAAAGGTTACCTTATTTTGCCATTATTACAATAAACACGTAATCGTAATTGAAAAAAGGTTAAGCAATAGGCTTATTAACTGAAAAAATCTAATTAGTCCGTCACTTAGATTATCAAAAAACAGTATTTTTCTTTTGTCACATAAACCAAAATTGACGAAGATACGACGCTTTTAAAATTCCCAATACGTCACTGTTTGGTATCATTCTTAGTGAGTTCTGACGTCAAGAGCCCCCACTCCCGAGTTTTGATGCGTTTCATTTTTGTCAATATTCGTTGATTTACAAATACAAAAAATACGGGTCCATTATTTTCCAATACTCTAACTGACGGACTAAATAGATTTGCAATTATTGATGGTGGAAACTAGCTTAGGGCAGTCTTTGTGGACTGCCGATAGAAGTGAAAACTAAGTAATCTATCTGCTACGAGGTAATGCTACGCCGTAGCGGATTGGCTACGAGTGCTACGAAGCGTTAGGTAACAGTCACGCGAATTCAATGATTGAGCAATTTTTGTTCACCCAAAAAGTGCTCAACGCGCTTAAAAAATGAATTACCTCTCATCAACAATCATGACATCTTCGCCCAGCTGGAAGGATGCTGTCCGGAGCATCCGGTCGACGTAGCCCACCAGCTCGATGGCGATGCATGAGGATGTCTCCCGCTGCACGCATTTGTTTGTCAGCCCTCGCTTGAGGATTTCTTCTGGGGCTTTCGTCTGGAATGAGGAAATATTAAATATTAGAATCAAATAACGAACAGGACACGTATTTTTTAGTGATGTCAATGTACTTCGTAGTCAAAGAAGCAAATAATGTTTTTGTGATGAGCATAGACAATGTACATTATTTGTTTCCAAGTCATGGATGTTTATAATGTTATATGTATAATCAGTATTTTTTAATATTTACAAACAAAAAGTATCTATGTAGTATATCAACTACCTGGTATTCACGACACAAGCCGCGTTGCTTAGTGTGCCACTAGATGGCGCTGTATGTAACGTCCAGCGATATTTATTTATTTTTCCCGAAAAGGCAATGCCTCCAAATGATGTTTAATTTAAGGTGACAATTTATTCACCTAAAAGTTTCTCCAGCCCGATTATTATGTATTGCAAGCAAGCAATCTAACTACTTAGGTGTGATCCTCGATTATCATTTCACCTTCCAGTCACATAAAAAAGCAGCTCGTGATTGATCTGCTTCTGCCACAGCTAGGCTTCAGTTAATGTTGACGGCAAAGAGCAAGTTTTTTGTTGCAGTTTATATTAATTTGCTATTTTAAGTAAAAGGTATTCAATTTAATCACCGTAGGTGTCCATCAACTAGCCAAATAGTTTCAGATTAACTTTGATCACTAAAGTAGACGATGCGTTGGAAGACCTCCCACTAGGTGGACCGATGACCTGGTGAAGGTTGCGGGAATCCGGTGGATGCGAGTCGCAAGGGACCGGTCAATGTGGCGACACTTGGGGGAGGCCTATGTCCAGCAGTGGGCGTCTTTCGGCTGAGATGATGACTAAAGTAGACTGCAAACAATAAACTACTCCAAACGAATGGATTACTAAAAGCTTATTAAAATTTAACCAGTAATAGGCTTTAAAATTTTAAAATACGAACTAATTTGTAAAATTTAATAAACATTAAACACGTCTGCTCGTTAAGGCGCTTAGACGAGCTAAATTAGCAACTCTATTTGTGGTGGTTCAAACTTCGTTTGAATTGCTGTTAGAATAAAGTTCTAATCAGCTTGCACTACAAAGTGGTTGTTACGTCAGCCACTGCGGGCCAAATAGCGCGAAATGAGTGGTTTTGATCGATTTACAAAAAAACTATTGATTGGATAAAAAAACTAAAACAGTATCATGCTAATATATTGCTTGTAGAATTATTTGCCAAAAAATCAGAAAGATCGCATGCATATAAGTATGTTTTTTATTGTTAGAAAGATATTTTTAGAGGTAAGTTCGTGATTTCTTTTTATCGAGCCAAATTAATTGTATTATGTTTTCAAAACAGTATCATGCTAGCATATATCCTGAATATTCCTGAAGAATATCATATATTTTTCTGGTCTTGTTTATAGCAGTGAATCATATACAAATCATAATATATATAAAAACCACATTTCACTTAGGTTGACACGAAAATAGTGGGATTGAAAAACAACTTGTTCTTCACTCTATGATTTTATTAAAAAGGATTAGGTTCTCATTTAACTAGCTGTGTTTATTTGCAAAAAAAAACTTTTTTGCTTAAACATTAACAGGCTAAAAACACGCTTAAACACTAAAAGTGGATACTAACTATACTTCTGGAAGTCGGTGACTTTTATTTGTTTCATTGACTTTTTTACATGACATGGGGCTTAATTTTTTATATTATAGTTATTAGAACTAGATAATTTCATAATTAAAAATTGTGTTATTGGTAACGATTATAATGTAATGTGATTATTATATTAATTTAACTAACTTTTTTTTTAAATTTAACTATGTGAGGAGCTCTAAATAATAACAGCCGTTAGGGTCGAACTTTAGGTTAAGCCGTACTTTCCTAGGTTGGTCTGTGGATGGGTGACCACCCTTAAATACCGGGTTTCTTCCGTGCCTCGCGGTTGGTCCCGGCTGTCATTTGTAGATCTTTGACAGTTGTTACAGGTAGTCAGTGACCCAATAAGTCTGATAACCAGTCTTACCAAGTGGTATCGTATTACCCAGTATTACCTGGGTTGTGGAGGTCAGATAGGCAGTCGCTCCATGTAAAATACTGGTATTCAGCTGCATCCGGATAGTTTGGAAGCCGACCCCAACATAGTTGGGAAAAGGCTAGGCAAATGAGGCGTTATTCTATGTATAGTCGGTAACAAAAACAGCCTGCAGACATCTATAAAATGTAAAACACTGACAAATTACACTTTCAAATATCTTTTCTTCCGCACACAATACCAACTCTTTCTTCCTCAGAATTCTATCACAATGCACTGTATAAAACTGCCACAATGCGTGGTTAGATGATCAATGTTACGTTTTTATGAGATGATCTTTACTACGGTTTACTTGTTACACAATGACCGATTACTTTGACTTATTGCCAAGAAATGAGGTGTTAAGGTGAGTTTGATTACAGTTTAATTTTTTTTTTTTACTTTGCTGTGCCCGACAGGGTCCATAATTGATTCGATATTTTAACATACCATCTGTTACATGTACACATTATGGAACGCAATAAAGTATTGAGTATTGAGTATTTATTACTATCACTTCGCCCTTGACTGTGTCCGCGAAAATTGTGCTCGGCTAATTTGCATGACAGCAACATAATTTGTAGCCGTTACTTTATTAAAATTTTACTTTATAATGATAATAAAGTATTTTATTTTTAATCGGTTGAGTAGTTCTTGAGCTAAATCGTTATTTGAAAGTTAGGCCTTTTTAGGTGGAACATAATTTCAACTCTAATTGTTTAGCCAAAGGTTGAAAATACATCTTTGACTTTTTTTAAGGGTTAAGAGGTTTCCTAGCTTCAGTGAAAAAGGCCTTAAATTGTAACAAAAGTCTACAGTAACCTGAAATAGGCGTGCCTTTAGTCAAATGTAGCATTAGACTACTTCGCCAAGAAAATTACGGTCCGGGGTCTAAAATTATATCCTTTGCCTGTTTTTTATGGCCCTCCTGTAATTCAAGTTATACTAATTAAACGGTAGGAGTGCAACGGTTTACATAATTTATATTTTCCTTACTGTAGGGTTTTAAGGGGCCGGCGGAGCATGCGTTTTTCTTATAAACGTAATTCCAAAATAATATGAAAATCAAACATATTCTCAAGGTAACCTCCCCCAAGTCTCACCACATTGTCCGGTCCCGTGCGACTCGCAACCAGTGGATTCCCGCAACCAACAAAATTAATTTCCAAAACCAAAAATATTTTTCAATTTCATTGGTCGATTATAATAATCGACCAATGAAATTGAAAAATATTTTTTTTTTTATCTTAAACTGAGAAACAGAAATACATTTTTATAGTTTAAGCTGTTTTGAACGAAATAAAAACTAAACAACTTAACTAAAAAAAAAATTTACGCTGTTATCCCTAAGGTAATTTTTTCTTTTAATCAATCCAAAACCCAATCAAATAATCGAAAAAAAAACTAATGAATAAATAGACACGTGTAGGGTGTACCCCTTAACACTGACGATATAATTCACACGCTGACATCCCACTGCCCCACTTTCCAGATAATTGATACCTCATATTGAGTGACAACGTCCAAGTCATGAGAGAAAGCGATTGCTTTCATAAAGAGAGTGATTTTGTTCTAATTGCAGAGGAGGCTGATTAGTAGAGCGTCATGCAAAACACGTTGTGCTATTTTTTGTGAAGTTATTGTTTGTAATGTGATGATTTGTGGGAGTTGTTGGAAATTATAAGCTAATTTAATTGATTATTTGTTTTTTATTACTTGTATTTTTTAATCTACTACGGTGTTGCCATATTTTCTGCACCAGCTAGAAAATACTCGTTTTTCTTTCTTTACAATGAAAAATATAATAAAAACCACCAGTTTTTAAGTAGTTACTTAAAAACTGGTGGTTTTTATTATATTTTTAAACGAAGTAGATTTAAATTTTGTTAAAATGGCTGGCAAACAGCCTGACTGGCTGTCTGGCTATCAAAACCTAAATAACAAAAACAATTTTGATTATCACAAGCCAAAATTGGATGGAGTTTCGTGTACATTACAAAAGCAATATTTCTCTTTTACAAATCGCTCATCGCTTTTAACTTGTAACCAACTCAACAATGTTAATGATACTTTAGTATCGACTGAAGTCGTTGATAATTATAGCGACAAGTGAAAACCTAATTATAAAGTTCCGATGTTTAGACACGAGTTACAACGAGTCACCGTGAACACTTGCAAACAATTAGCGAGGGTTGAGCTAATGACAACTGTGGATGGAACTGTACGCCTTGGTTTCACTTTACGGGATTTTGAGTTTTTTTTTGTTGCTTGAAAGTTGATTATTTTATGGCATAAAGCTAGATGGTTAGTCTGAAGCCCTTCTCACTAAGAGTAGTCGATATTTCGTCACCTTAATACAAACCGTAAAAAAAGCACACTGTTGATTTATTTTATTGAAAATTAGCCGATGCCCGCGGCTTCGCCCGCGTAAAAATATATACTAAGACCTTCCTCTTCAATCACTCTATCTATTAAAAAAACCCGCATCAAAATCCGTTACGTAGTTTTAAAGATACAGCTACATAGGGACTAGGGTGTGCTATCTAAGCTTACACAGGGACAGACAGACGCGGCGGGAGACTTTGTTTTATAATATGTAGTGATAGTGATAGTGATAGTGATAGTGATTATCATCCCTCACCTCTTCTAGGAGGTGACTGCTGAAGCATGGAACAAGAAGACATGCTGCGACGACTCCTAATAAATTAGGATGTGGGCAGGAGAATTATGGTGATCTCTGCTAGGGCCTGAGGTCAAAGGGTAAATGTTAAATCTGTTTTGGCTCTTTCACAATACAATTTTCATCTTTAAATATTCCAGTCGTATGACTGGGTATTGTGGTACCCAGTGACTGGGAATTGAAGGTCAAACGGACAGTTGCTACATGAGAAATAATGTACAGCTGCATTCGGGTAACCTACAAGTTGACTCGAGCATGGTTTTTAGCGAAAAGGCTAGACAGATGATATACTTTGAAATGTTACACAAAATATTATATTTTGATTTTTTATCGATACGTTCTAAACTTTTAGAGGATATCGCTCCAGGTAATAAAGGACCAAGGCAGAATATGATCATGATGGTTTCACCCTAAGTCATCATGTCCCCATGCAATAAATGATAAATATTTGTGTAAAGCATTTAATGCCGAAATAGGACCTACAACATTTTAAATAATTTTCTTTTTCCTTAACCTTTTCCAGAAAGCTTTGGTTTTTTTAGTCAGTCACAAATACAAACAGAACTTCAACTACGTTTCTCTTTCTTACATACAAACAACTTAGAAGTAAGATGGAGTAGAAAATAAGGAACCGTAAAACTAGGTTGAACTGGAACTTTAACACGAGTTCAGACGACACTTCAGCTGCGCGCTAAAGTTTCACATCTATGTAGTACGAGTACATAGGTTTTAACAGCTGTCAATTTGTTTTTCATTCTGCCTTTAAACAGACAATAAAAAAACAAAATAGACAGTAAATAAAATAATGTAGGTTAATTTAGTAAGTAGGTACATAGTGTATAATCGACGACGCGCTTTTCACGGCCAGCGATATGAGACGTACGGGACCGTCGAGTGTGGCGACACTTGGAGTAAGCCTATGTCCAGCAATGGACATCTTTGTGCTATATTGATGATGATGATGACAAAGAAAAATACTGTCATACTAACTTTGGAGGTAGGAGAGTCTTTCTTCCCTAAAATGATCGACTGCTAAACTCTTTCTTTCGTTGTCTTTGATTAAGTACAGATGTAGTGTAGAAACGTAACCTCTGCGAATATTTAAAAATGTATTGGCATAATAATATTGTAAATATAAGGAGAAAAACACTTAATTTATAGAAAGAAGTCATGAACACAAACAGATTTTGCGTGTTATGAATTTAAGAGCAAAATGATTAAATTTAGCTTCTAAAACGCTTGTTATTTACAACGTCTTATATAGTAGTAAGGAATCTGATATTCAGTACAAATGTCACATTCAGGCAATGAATACGCACTATCAAGAGCCTACACTAACTTAACCAAACTATGTTAGGGAGTTTATCTTTCACTAAACTTTGGAGACTAAAGTTATAAACTTCAGACAAGCTTAGGTACATTTAAGCCAAGGGTGTTAGATTTCAGACGTTCCTTGATTTGATTAGCATATCTTGTTGACTACAGACAAGTAGCCTTTCAGAGAATCTTGTATTACGTGAAATTTTTCGTTTGTTTTTTACTTCTCTTTTATCAATCGGTCAGAAGAAGATAGCAGTTAGATTTAAAGTAAGATGATCTTAAGCAGCACAGCAAAGCTTTTGACGACCACACTAGGAAGCCATCGAAATGAAATGAAATGAAATTAATTTATTTGCCAAAATGTGGGTCGGAATATAGGGCACTGTGGCCGAAATTGGCTAGATGGCAACATCATCATCATCATCAAATTGGTCAAAACAGAAGCTTGAATTTCATAAATTTTATTCCTATTCTGCAATATCATTGATGATTCAACCCTATCTATCTATATCTATATCTATACATATAATAAAAGAGTAAAAAAGCTGTGTCTGTACATTGAATATATTTAAAAAAAATAATAATTGAAGGGGGTTTAGAAACAGTAATAGAGCACGAATCCAAAAAAAAAAGTCTGTCTGTTTGTCTGTTTATCTGTTTGTCTGTTTGTCTGTTTGTCTGTTTGTTTGTACACGCTAATCTTCGGAAGTACTGGACGGATTTGAATGATTTTTTTTTTGTTGTATAGGTATTATGTCTGGGCAACATATAGGCTATAATTTATCTTGGAAACCTGAACACCTGATGTAGAACCGCAACAGACCAGCTAAAATATAAGAGATACAAAAATGACACCTTAGCAAAAATTGTTCCACGTGATGAGCATTTTCTGCTGAGAGAATAAATTTGAAGATCTGGAACACCTGATGTGGAACTCCAAGAGCCCAGTTATACCATAACACATATAGGAATGACGTCTTAGCAAAAGTTGTTCAATCTGATGAGCACTTTCTGTTGATTTATAAAAATCGAAGATCTGGGACACCTGTCGTGGAACCTCAATAGCCCAGCTACACCATAACACATATAGGAATGACGTCTTAGCAAAAGTTGTTCAATCTGATCGTGATCGTGAGCGACATGCATTATCTTGCGAATCGGAAACGTTTACCCTACAGAATCACGCTTGAGTTCTCAGCGTAATCGCACATCTACTAACAGGTCTTTTGAAACGAGTGATGAACGTGATGCGCGACTAACTGCTGCTCGAGATTATCATACAATGCCCCACACACGCACACAACAAAATATTCATAATCAGTTAGAAAGTGAGACAGAAAGAATTGCTGGAGAACGGCATGAAGAGACACAAGAAGAGCGCGAAGACTTTGACATTCTCTGAACAGAATGTCGATATCATCTGAAGAATCGGATGTCTCAAGATATAGCCGTAGGGCATGGCGACCTTCCTTGGGTTGATAAGGAACGGAGTGCATTTACATATACTCCTATGATTGAATACGCCACATATTCCGCCATCGGAGGTATGGTTCAAAATTGTACTTTTTGTGAAGCTGTTAAATGGCAAAAAGAAACAAACGGTATGTGTTGCTCAGGTGGGAAAGATTCATTATTTTCCCGTCCCCAGGCTCTTAGAATTAGATGTTTCAGATCTTCGATTTTGACGAACCCGGTGTGCTGGCAAAAGCAACAGGATCCGCGTACGAAGTCGCGGGCAGAAGCTAGTAATATAATATGTTAGCACTCATGGTTGAAACTGCGTTAAAGCTAGTTTTATTAAATTAGTTTGTTCATGCAACTCATAATTTTTTTTGACGACTCGAATGGCGTAGTGGTAGTGAGACTGCCTTACGTTCTTAGGGTCCTGGGTTCGAATCCCGGTAGGAGCAAATGTTTGTGTGATGAGCATGGACATTTTGTTTCCGAGTCATCGATGTTTATATGTATTGAAAGGAACTTTGTAATGGAGAGAAAATAAACTCAGATTAACTTTTAATTAAAAATCTATATTAGTAATTCACTTGGAAACAATACAGGACAACAGATAATTTGACTGAATAAGAAAACGCATGTGTCTCCGATGATGTCCGAGCGTGACTAATGAGGCAGAGGTCGTAGGTCGTAGGGCACGCGCCGCGTTTGCCGAAATCACCCGAACATTGGCGAAGATAGCCGATGCACTTCCTCTCGATATTCTTTACTTCCGTACAGTATAATAAGTATGTATTTACAAACAAAAAAAAGTATATATGTAGTATATCAGCTATCTGGTGTTCATGACACAAGCCTTGCTTAGTGTGGCACTAGATGGCGCTGTGCGTTAATGCCCAGCGATATTTATTAATATTATTATGATTATTAAATTGATATCTAGTACATATTACATTAGCATTTAGCATTTATTGGTAGCTAGTAGTAGTAGTTCTTTAAAATATTCTACAAATATTGGAGAGAAGCTCGTGCCTAAACAATAACAGCCGCTTGAATCGATCTTTAGAAGTTTTTACTTTATTTTGACGTCTGTCGATGCATTTGGTCATAGATAATCGGTATAGAGTTGGGAAATATTGTTGAGAAGGTAGTGTAAACGATTAATGCATGGCCAAAGTAAGTTCAGTCGATTTTTAATGCATTTTATGAACGAAGGTATTTTAAAATGCGAGTCCTCCTCTTCCAAAATATAGATGCCATAGAAACTGCGTCCCAGCTGTCGCGGGGTCAGTTTGTTTCCTGGACGCGCGCAATTGGAAAATGAAAGTGGGTCAGTTTGTTCCCTCTGCGCGCATCAGAGGTGTTAAGTCGCGCTTGCCTAGGTTGGATTGTAGACGGGCGATCACCTATTACATCCTGAAGTTCCTCCGTGCCTCGGAAAGTACGTAAGGCCATTGGTCCCGGCTGTCATTTGTAGATCTTTCACTGTTGTATTTTAATTTTGTAATAGTTAATTAATATCGAATGTGTATATAATTATGATCCTAAAAGGTATGAAATAAATGATTTGATAAAGGGTAGTCTTGCTAAGGAGTTTCGTGTTACCGAGTATTAACTGGGTTGTGGAGGTCAGATAGACAGTCGCTCTACGTAAAATACTGGTATTCATCTGCATCCGGCCGACTCCTGGTCTCTAAAATATTACTTAGTTAAGAATACAGGCCTAACGCTTTCCAGTGAATAAAATATTGTAACATGTCTAAGTACTAGCGGTCAGTGATAAACTACCAGTTGTGGCCTAGGGTAGCCGTGTATATATTAACAGGGAACGGTATGTATATGCCACCGTAAAATTGTCAAACACGTTATATTGTAATCTCTCTAGCGATATTGTAAAATCGCGAAATATCGTCAAACGAACATACTGCTTACAATAAAACGTATTATTTTTCGTGAAATGCATACGATGGTAGTCAACTCACTCGGTGTGAAGGGAAGGAGGGGTTCCCAGTGGTAGCACTCTCATGAAAAGATAATGTACCATTCCTGAGAAATACCGATTAATATAACCTAACCTTAAAACACTTTATATTCCCCTAAAAAGCGTAGTCGACGGAGCACCTATTTCCTAGTGCAGGGTTTAAAGGACCCCAACTAACCTAACGGGGGGGTGCCCTAAGTCCCGATTCTGGGGGCAGAGATACTTCCGTATGTTCAGTTGACCATATTTCGGGAGTTTACAATATCGCTAGAGAGATTACAATGTTTGACAATTTTACGGTGACATATATCGCTCATTAATCCTCAAGACGAAGTCATGATCTTTAGCCAATCGCTATCGAGTAATTATTCTTAGCTATTGATTTATTTTTCAGACATGCCATGACAAAACATCACGCTTTTAATCCCCGAAGGATTGGGCAGAGGTGTAGGTACCTACTTAACACATTTCACCAGTTGTGTTTAATTCCTTAAGTCTCAAGGGGGGCGAGCACATCCGTGGCTGCTATTGAGATATTCCTGATGAAAAAGCCCTTTCTTTTCTTTTTTTCTTTCAGAAAAGAGTCCACGCGGCCTTAATGCGGGTTGGTAGATAATAATATAATGGATGTTGCACAGTTTACGGGATTCTGACAATAAAAAGAAAGAACGAAAGAAAACTGTTTATTTGACACACACACAATAAAATAAAAAAGATACAAAACAATGAGTAGGACATAGTAGAAATGTGCTGTGTGCCTTACGGCTGCGCCAAAAAGGTCCATTTCAGCATTCATGCCAGACAGGTGATGAAGCTGTCTGACGCTGGTCTTCCAATGAACCTTTATAATAACTATCTAATATTCATTAATAAACTGTTTAGTGAACTCTGTAGGCGCCATCTCAACAGAAAAATGATACTTGAACCAAATTCCAATTTCCTTACACGTGCCTTCTAAATTTCTTATATTTTAAGTAGCAAACTAAATTAATATCTGAGCCAATCTATTATTAGATAGTTAATTATGATATTAATAATTACTGTTAAATTAGCAGATACGGCTAATGATTAAGTTTATTGATACGGTTCTTGCCGCATAAAGGAAGCTTATTATTAATAATAAATCATAGGCTTTTATGTTGGGTTTTGGTTTTAAGTACGGATTAATATTTCAATTATTATCTTGTCTAGTGGTCGCAAGCACGTCTGTTGAGAATAAGGTACTGGGTTCGATTCCCGGGTCTGGCGAAGTGATTTTGGATTTTTACGTACTAAGGTCCGCTTGATCTACTCACACAATGCGTTAATCATCATCATCATCTGTTAGTTGGAGTCGCCTTCCAGTCTAACCAAATGCAGTTGATTTGTACCGATATGTTAACTTGGAGTGGCTGCCTATCTGACCTCCACAACACAATTAGTACTTGGTAATATGATACTGGTAAGACTGGTTGTCAGACTTTCAGACCACTGATAACTTGTTACAACTGACAATGATCTACAAATGACAGCTGGGATCAACCGCTGAAACCTACGAGGCACGGAAATAACTCGGTTTGAAATGGATAATTACCCATCGACGAACCGAACTTGGAAAGCACTGCTCTTGAAGTTCAATCCGTGCAACTGTGGGTAATTTAACCACGAGCTTTTCACGAAGTAAATGTGTTTATAGGCAAAATTATTTCAAGGTATACGAAGTTGACAAGATAAAGCTTGTTATCAAAGTTTTAAGACTGTTAGTGGAAAGGAATTTTAATACTTGATAAAATAATTAAATAAATATCTCTGAACATTACACACAGCCCCATCTAGTGCCACACTAAGCAAGGCTTGTGTCGTGGTCACCAAACAGTTGATATACTACATATATACTTTTTGTTTGTAAATACTCGTACATACTTAATATACATATAAATATCCATGACTCGGAAACAAATGTAGGTACATGCTCATCACACAAACATTTGCTCCTACCGGGATTCGAACCCGGAAAATATTTATAAATATTATTTATTACTGACTATTCTGCCTAAATAAAACCCAATATCGTATATTTTTATTTGCTTTTTACCCGCGTCTTCTCTTGCGGTATGATTGACAAATACTCTACAGGAACATTTTAAACATTTCATTTTCTGCCAGTGGTCTAGCTACATTTCCTGATGACAGCGATGTGGAGGAATACTTAGACACCTTAGTGCCCAGTTGTTAATTTAGTTAGCTAGTTTAGTCCTTTATTCTAGTTGTTCTTATCCTTGTTGTCTCGTGGCTAAATAATAACAGCCACTTGGGTCGCTCTTTAGGTTAAACCTGCTTTGCTTGCCTGTGTTGGTCTGTCGCCCTGTAGATCTTTGGCAGTCGTTATAGGTAGTCAGTGGCCCAAAAACTCCGACAACCAGTCTTACCAAGGGGTATCGTATTACCCAGTACCAACTGGGTTGTGGAGGTCAAGCAGTCGCTCGATGTAAAATACTGGTATTCAGCTGCATCTGGTTAGACTAGAAGCCGAACCCAACATAGTTTAGAAAAGGCTAGGCTAGGTGATGATGAGTTAAGTCCCTTTTTTGTTAATAATTAGTTTGAATTATTGTTGAAGTAGCTTTTACTCATTTGTTTACGTTCAAGATTATTTTTTCGAGAATAAACAGAATACTCAAGTCAAGCATTACTTATACCTACCGACCCGACTTACACCCACCCATCCACTTAAGGCATTCATCCACGAAATCAACGAGGATTATGGGAGGGATGAGGTCTCTTATCCCTCCCTATTTCCTTTGTTTAATGAGTTTGCCTGAGTATGTAATTAATAAGGTATTTGAGGAGTCAGCAGATTATTGTAATGTGGTACATTCTTGTGTGATGGGTTTTGCTCGTTTGTGATTCAATTAAGAAAAGGGTTTTTGATAAAAGGGAGAAAATAGTGCGATTTTGAGAATATCTCTTCTAATAAAAACTTTTTTGCAAAAAATAAAACCGACTTCACACAAAAAAGTGAAAAATAACTTTAGCTTCAGAAGTCGGTGACCATTATTTGATTGATTTAGTTTTTTTGTCACCGACTTCTGAAGCTAAAGTTATTTTTCACTTTTTTGTGTGAAGTCGGTTTTATTTTTTGCAAAAAAGTTTTTATTTTTCACTTTTTAGTGGTTCACATGTGCATACCCTTTCACAGCGTACCAGCGTGATTTTTTGTTATGAACTGGTGTAAACAATAGACAGACATGAGATTTCAGCAATCCCAGTAAGAGACACACATTTGCTACATTTAATGAGGAGTTCCGTTGCCTTTCTCCGAAGTTTTTCATCTAATCTTTACCAAATTTAAATGGGATCACTCCGAGAAAGTAGTCTTTCTAAAACTACCCAAATCGCTTCTGGTGTGCCTATAAAATTTGAAAAGTTCTCTCTATTTCTCCAGGATCCCATTATCAGGATCCTGACTTGATGATTATGGGACCTTCTGGGAAGTATACCCTTTCAAACAATTAAAAAACAAATTCGGTCCAGTCATCTTCGAGTAATCGGGGAACATTGAATTGAGAACCTTCTCCTTTTTGAAGTCGGTTAATAACGACGTAACGTCGTTACGTACGTGACCCAAATATCCGGATAGCCTTTAAAAGATTTGGCCAAGTATCGTTAATTTGCTTCTAAGAATTGAAGAGCTCCGTTCCTTTGTCATGGATCCCATAATCAGAACCTAACCAAATTCTCATCAAACTACCCTTGAAGTACCCTTGCCAATAAAAAAAAAAACAAAACATGTCAAGGTAATAGGCTTATCCCCAATAAATGGAACTTAATACACCTAACTGTCGAAATCTGGGAATATTGTACACATCTGCGTACCCCCTCAGAGCATACAGGCGTGATGTTACGTCATGATGTTGTATAAACAATAAACATTCAAGCGATTGCAGCAGTTACTGCAGATTTGCCGTGTATTTTTGAAGAGTTCCATTGTATATCTCCGAAGATCCGGATCAGATCTTCAGCAAATTAAAATATAACCACACGGGAAGACCCAGCTTTCAAATTAAAAAAGAATCACCAAACTCGGTTCACCCAGTCGAAAGTACTGAGGTAACAAAAACTGTCGAAATCTGGGTGTACTATACACATCTGCGTACCCCCTCAGAGCATACAGGCGTGATATTACGTCATGATGTTGTATAAACAATAAACCTACAAGCGATAACAGCAATCACTGCAGATTTGCCGTACATTTTTGAGGAGTTCCATTGTATATCTCCGAAGACCAGCATCAGAACTTCAGCAAATTAAAATGGGACCACATGGGAAGCACCAGCTTTCAAATAAAAAAAGAATCATCAAAATCTGTTCACTCAGTCGAAAGTTATGAGGTAACAAACACAAAAAAAAAAAAAAAAAAAAAAAAAAACATACAGACGAATTGATAACCTCCTCTTTTGGAAGTCGGTTAAAAATAAGTTTATAGCTATGTAACGGTGTAGATACCGCCATAATAAACAGGCCATAATAGTTTTATAAGTTAGAATATGTATTAGTTTATTGTTTTTGTTTTGTTATTTATGTATTTTATCTATGGGCCTTAGTTGCCTGATAATAAAATGATTATTATTATTATTTATTATTATAATAAAATAATAATATGATTTGCGTTGCAACTGTCTTAATGTTTACTTCGATAAAAGTATGGTGTCACACTTTTAAGAGCGCGTATTCCAAAAGTTGGCAACGTCGCAAATAGCTGTCAAATATTAACATGTTTTAATTAATTTGGCAATTTTACTGTATGAAAATAAGAAATATGGCTCTGTAGTGCACTAAAAAATTTAATATGAATTGCAAATAAAACCCTAAATTTGATGTTGTAAACGTTTCAGGTGTCAAAAAGGCATTTGGCAAGTTCCCAAACACTTTTTTTGCATCTAAAACTATATATTCGGTATTACGATATTAATTATTGCAATTCCTAATTAATTTTTTAGTCCACTACAGAGCCATATTTCTTATTTTCACACAGTAAAATGGCCAAATTAATTAAAACATGTAAATATTTGATAGCTATTTGCGACGTTACCAACTTTTGGGATACGCGCTCTTAAGCCACTACATTTTTTTATTTTTTCATGTAAGGCGTAAAAGTAAGTCATGTGGTTTGTTTAAAAATTAATACTAAGAATTGAAGAAATTTAACTATCTCATAAAATATTATTATTTACTGTACTGACCTAAAATACTGACCTGAAACCATGTGCCTGTACCAAAAACTGAAAGGAATTAAAGATCACGTCAAAAAATTAGTCTGCATTGCTGTCAACACACATGCACAGAGGCAAGAAGGCTGGTAGCACTACCACCTTGGATGGCAATACTGATTCTTTGGCGGAGAAATAGGCCAGTCTTCTGGATACTAGAATAGTCGATAAACCGTTTGGTGATATCCCAAAATACCAGGCGGGAAATGAAATAGAAGATAAAATATGATAATTTTTCGACATCAACCTTAGTGACTGTTTAATCTTCGTTATTTACCATTACTGTTTACGACACAGTACCAACACTCCTTGTCCATAAAATAGATGCCTAAAATGCTCCAATGAAATACACATTAAGTAATTTCTTGATACAAATTCCTAGTGCCATAAAAGTACATAACAAATTATAGGATCGCTAAAATAATAACACTAAGCACTTTTTAGCGAGAATAATAAAATACCGGTAATTACCAAGTCATTACATTAAGAGCAATTTCTCATCAACATTAATTTGTATTACGTACTGCTGAAATTGACGTGTAATACAATTTATGTCGCCTAATTCAGTAATTACGACTGGAATGTTATCATTATCGTTCCTACACAATTTTTGGGGTTCAGTACTAAAACTTCGTATAAGACAAATTTATTACTAAGACTGATTTAAAATCGCGATAAAAGATCTGCTGCTAAATAACTTATGTTCGCCTAACTGGTTAAAAAGTACTGAACAGCAGATTTGTTATCGCGATTTCAGGTTTGGTCCCATAGTAAAAGATGTTTGTTACAATCACGTGTTTAAGTATAGGTCACTAATAATTATATTTTTACTAGCCTGCTCTGTCCTGAAATGCGTTCTGCTTCCAGTTCTATAAACAGTTATGAGATAATAAATAGTTTTTCTACAGACAAATACCCTCACCAGTCAAAACGCACACTTAGCAGAATCAATTATCCCATAACGTTCCCACTGCTGGGACACATACCTCCTCTACAAATGAGCCACAAGCCACAACAAGAACATAGAGCGAATCACAGTCGTACACTTGAGCATAATATATCTAGTAAAGTTTCCAGAAAGCGTTGCAATTGACCTTGTAACTAGTTATATAGGGTGTAAAACACCTCTTCACGAAGCCGAAAGGCACTTATTTTCCCCATCATTGCGATCATTTTTTTGTTGTACACCATACCTGGGAACCTTCTAGTTACGGAGATATGGGGGGTCAAAGTTACAACTTTATGACAAGTTTTTTTTTAAATACAAGTTTTTTTTGTTAGATTTTGACTTTTAATACCTCCACGACCGCATGTTTTAAGAGCGTTACATTGAGTTCTACCTCAAAACGTGATTTATAACCTCAAAAAAAAGCTGTTTCCCAGCAATAATTTTTGCGTAAAGTTACTTAGTTTGATGTACAGAATGCTTGGTTAACGGCTTTGTGATGAGGTGGTTTACACCCTGTATAGTAGTTAGTAGGTACATAGTCTGTGGTATCAAACTTTCTGACGTTTGATGCCACACACTATGTAATAATCCAAATATTAGATTAAACACTCCACGTAAATAAAGCCTTGAAGTATGTTCTACCAATAGTTCTCTCCAGCTAAAATACTAGGAATTGTGGAACTGTAGTGTGTAATTTGGTATGTTTGGTTTTGTAGTGACGTTTGGGCGTTGATAGAATGGGGAAGACCGTTAAAAGCTAATTGTAGATGGCGCTGTCATAGCTAGGTCACAATCTGACCAATGAGGTCAAGGTATTTTGAAATACGAAATGACATTCCTTGATTTTCAACCAATGACGGCGCTTGGAATCAGCTATGCTAGCGCCATTAGCTCCACAAATTCCATCCCTATTATTAGATCTTTATTCCTCAATTTGTATTTATTAAAAATTATATTTTTAGATTTGTTTTATTATTTTGTGTAAAAAATTATATTTGTATGCATGACCTTGGCATTAATTTTGGCCCTATCCAGAATACCAGCGCCGTGTTTTTTTATGTCACCGCATCATGCTGAAACCAGGCTTCGCACGAGACCAATTTGATTGCTTTTTTTATTTTCTTATTACTTTTTTCCTAATTGTTTATTTTTTCTTGTTATGTCTTGTGTGACTTTTAATAAATACTTTTTCTTTTGTTTTAATTTGAACTTGATTTTCCACCTGTGCGATTATTATTATTCAGCCACGAGTCCCTGCAATGCAATGGTCGTGATACATTATTAATTAGTTTTAACTGTAATTTTTAATTAAGATACGCATTGCTTGCTATCGCTTGGATGTGTCCGTTGTGATACACACGGCTGTCGTGGTTGGCTGATGGTGTTTAAAAAGTTAAACTGGAACAGGTTTTTTTGGCACAATAAGATTGAATGATGGTTCCGTATTGGTTGCATCAGTGCCTAAAAACCGACCTTTTCAACCAATTTTCTTGCCAACACTAACCCACGATGCCGATACATGGACGTCCACAAAGAAGAATGTCCAGCGAGAACAACCCAGCCATCGGCATAACCATTCTAGATCGAGTGCGTAACACCGAAATCGAAACTGGATGAAAGTCATCGACAATGTCGGGAACCGGACGGAAAACCTCTTTTTTGTTGGAACACGACTCATTTCACAATACGAAGTCGTTCCAGCAATAGTTTGCTCTATATTTAGCCGAGTGTAATATTAAACAAAAAAATTTTCAAAAGGTGGAACAAAGTACTATTGGATTTTCAAGGAACTTTTTATTTAGTTACTACTAGAGGAGTGGAGAAAAAAAATTGACTCTCGGAAATTTATTTTTAGTACACTCGTATTTTGAAATATTTTTTTTTCGTTTAGGTTTTCCTCTTTTCTTAATTTTTAAAAAAAAAAAACAAGTTTTAAGACTAAGATTTCCGGCTAACGGACGTGAAAACGTTCAAGATACCCTCATTTACCAGTGATGTAACATTTACACTTTATTAATTTGTTGAATAACTTAGGAGTTATCGCAAAATATAAGCTTTCGCGCTGTGATGGCGGGGCAGCCGACGCAGGACAGACTCAGTTAGGCATCCAACCGAAGTCGGTTAAACATAATAAAATTATAAAACACTTCACCCGCGATTTCGTCTGCGAAAATTATAACACACTTCACCCTCGATTTCGTCTGCGAAAATTATAACACACTTCACCCTCGATTTCGTCTGCAAAAATTATAACACACTTCACCCTCGATTTCGTCTGCGAAAATTGTGATAGCTCGACTAATTGGCATGATATCAATATAAATAACTAGCGGACGTCCTGCGGTTTCACCCGCATAGTTCCCGTTCCCGTGGGAGTACGGGGATAAAATATATCCTATGTTACTCGTGGATAATGTAGCTTTCGAATGGTGAAAGAATTTTTAAAAACGGTCCAGTAGTTTTTAAGCCTATTCATTACAACCAAACAAACAAACAAACAAAGTTTTCCTCTTTATAATATTAGTGTAGATGTAGATTATAGCCTATGTATGCTACTTGGTAAAGACGTAGCTTTCTTATGGTGAAACATTATTTTTAAATTAGTTGAGGAGTTCTTGGGTTAAATCGTAACAAACAAACAAAAAAATAAATGTTTCCTCTTTTTTTTATTTAATTAATTTGTTAGTGTAGATAAAATAGAAGATTAGTACATCAAAATATTCACCAATCTAACCACCCGTATGTCCTAACATAATGCAGCATAACAATTCAAAGAAAATTCATTAGTTGGCGCGTTGCGTGAACGCGCTCAGGTGTAACAGAGAACCGCTTTCAGTCAAATACCGATAATCGTGATCTGTGGCATTCGCTAACGTGGTAATTAGACGGCTGTTAGCTTTCCACGCTTTGTCTTAATGAGATTGTTGTGTTTTAATGATGTTTTATGTCTGTTGTCGATTCAAGTTTTTGAATTTTTGGTACTTACTCGTACTACTTTGTCGTTTGGGGTTGAAACTCTGGGGCTTTTAAGGAATATTACAAACTCCTAATTGACGCTTCGTTTTAAGCTTGGCCAGAGGCTAAGTGTTGTGTGTGTCCAACGTGGCAACGATGATAATCTCTTGGGTGATTACCCGTTGCGTTGAGGAGTTTTTTTGAGTTCTTTTTATAAATCAAAAATGATCTTTATTTAGCAAGAATTTTTTTTTACAAACTCTTTTACTCGTCATTTTTTAAAAACAAGATGGACCGTTTAGTTTATTGTTAGTTTATTTTTTGTAAATACCTGGGTTATAACTGGAAAATGCGGGTGTAGTAATAGGTACACCTTTGCTGGGCGTGATTTAATGTCAATTTTCTTAGCCCATTTCATATGAGTTCCCCGATTCCACCCTTAAACTGTTCAACATACCCGGAAGAAAAAACAAAAAAAAAATCTTAACACGTTTTTAATATCAAACCGTCAAAATCTTCTAAATGTAACAATCTTTCTTCGTTCACGGATAAAAAACTCTTCAATACTAAGAAAATTCATATAAAGAGGTGATTATGCCGATCCTAAACTTGAACAAAAGCACACATTCCTCGATAATCTTTCCAATAATCGAATATTATCCCCGCTTAAGAAAAAAAAAACCTTTTTTTCCGATACCGACGAAGGGATTATATTCGCGTGAGTGATGAAAAAAATGAGAGAAAAATAGGAGGATGTATTATGTGAATCAGTTTTAATAAAAGGCTGTTTAAGAGATTTGTGGGCCTCTTAATGAGGTCGATAGATCGCAGTTTATTACTTTTAAATGGATCAATTGAATTTAAGTTCATCATTATAGCTATCATTATACCTGTGTGTTTCTAGTTTAAGCTTTTGGTGCTTGTGTTTATAACCCCCGACGCAAAAACGACGGGGTATAAGTGGATCAGAACGGTTGAACCGATTGTGATTATGGTTTTTTTGTTTGAAAGGTGAATTGGTCGGGAGTATTTTTACTATGTTTGATGAAAATGAGACGCCACAAAATGGCGGATTACATATTTATTCACAACTCACACAATATGGGTAATCAAATGAAAGGACTAGTAATAGTACATTTTGAAACGAGTGGAGAAAGTTCGTCATTGAATTCGAGGCGGAATTGACAACCGAGCCGTAGGTGAGGGCGTTTTTGAGCCGAGACCTGCAATAACAAATGTCCACTTGTGTCAAACGACGTTTTTCAATACACTTTTGAGGAAAATAAAAGAACGAAAATTATTTTTGTCACGAATTATTAGGAAACTGTGATTTTAATTTTCCCTTTTTCCGCGTTTTGTTTTCGCCAGGTTGAAGGAGAAGCAAATATAGGAAGCCGCTAAACAGCCTACGATAAAAATATATTTTTTAATTTTTTTGATTTTAGAACACAAATGTTAATTTGTTTATAAAACTAAATATTAGTTTTAAATATTCATGTTTAACTTAAGATATTGTATTTATAAACACAATTAGAATACTCAAAAAGATTTACGCCGTAAAGACGCATTTAATGCTTTGCAGAAATAAAAACAAAATCACCTATGATTCTAGGCATTGAACCAATTGCATGTTTTTGAAAATGAGTAAAACGCACACATGTGAAGAACATTGCATGTTGAACCTTATCGTTGTGCGATAAGTACCAGTTTTCGAGGAAGTGTATTGAGAAATACTATGCACTACGATTAATTTCAAATCCAAGGCGGCCGCCACCACAAAAGAGGGATTTCACAACTCCTTCAATATGGGTGTCAAATGGCTTGACTAGTAGAATAATGTACCATAAGTATATTGAAAGGGAATGAGTAATATTGACCAACGAAATGAGATGAGGAAAGTGGAGTGATGACTGGTACCTAGGACCTACTGAATGTTTTTTCATTGAACTTTTAGTATAAAATGTACTACATTATTTTGTGTCGGGGTTTTTTGTAATTTTTAATTAATTTTACTTGTTTTGTGGGT
Organism: Xestia ashworthii; assembly: GCA_950022955.1. Lineage (NCBI taxonomy): Eukaryota > Metazoa > Arthropoda > Insecta > Lepidoptera > Noctuidae > Xestia > Xestia ashworthii. The sequence continues at coordinate 8,541,628 of OX465570.1, read as the reverse complement.
AGTGCTGTTAAAATAGAGAATCTGATAAAAATAGCTGAGAATCCGGACTGTAGAAAAAGGCTTAAAATTGCACGTGCATTCATTGCGTACCGTGCGTACTCTTTTCAGACAAATAATTTTACAAGCTACTTTTGACGCGTGTCCCAAAGCAAAATCATCAAAGCAAATCATGCCATTTTGATTTTAGAATAATTTTTATAATTGATTTTACTCAAAGCCCAACAAAGCTGTAGTATTTAATGAGACACCTAAAAGAGACTGGGCACATTTTTATGGGAAGTTGTCTAAATTGGTGGCGAGACGATTTGGACGCGTACCGCAAGGCTGGTCCGAGGAGGCACGGGAACAGAGCACATGGAAGGTATTGGGGAAGGCCTTTGCCTAGCAGTGCGACAGTACAGGCTAACAAAAAAAAACTTCGAAAAGAATAGCAAAAACAGGAATTCTAAAGTAGGTACTATGTTTTTTAAAACTTAGGTCAGATTTTGATGCTTCTTCGCATATGTAAGTACCACAACAGTTTCGCTATTAGTTCATGAGCAACTTTTACTCAGTCTCCTTTTCATGTAAAAATATCGTTTTGCAAATCAAAAGGAAAATATCACCGTCAATACTTAAGAAACGTCGGTTAATTAATACAATTTCAATTTTGTTTCTAGCATTCGGAATCAGTTTTGATTGACATTTTAATTAATTAGATTCTTCACTTAAAATACGAGTTCTTCAAAATGATTCGGAATATTTAATCAAAGAAAAACCTAGGCAGTCATTATTTGCATTTGAGACGTTGATATCTAATTAATTAATTTGGATTTTGATCTTAAGTTAAATAAAATTACAGCAGACTGTTCAAAGAAAATTAACTAAAGTAAATTATTTTGTTGTTTTTTTAATTAATTCTAATTAACCTTAATTTGAAATAAAAAATACATTATTAACTATGATCTAGAACTCTGTTCTTCTCTTCTGTGAAGTTTGACGTTCAGAAGTGACCTAATTGACAGAACTCGTTTGACTTTGATCTAAAGAAACACAAATTAAATAACAAATAAATACAGGGTGTCAACAACCTCAGCACAAACCTTGGTTGACACCGAGCATATTCTGTACATCAAAGTAACTTTATGCAAAAATTATTGCTAGGAAACGACTTTTTTTTTTGGGTGAAAAATCATGTTTTGTGGTAGAAAATGTTACATTGTACTGATTGATGGATTGAATAGTACGGGAGTCGTAGAGGCGTTTAAAGTAAAAATCTTTTCGTGTAAACAGAAACTTAAATAAAAAAAAAAGTTGTCAAAAAGTTGTAACTGATAAATCGCAATGACGGGGAAAACAAATGCCTTGCGGCTTCGTTATGAGGTTTTTTACAACCTTTATTTGTTAGTCTCCGTAATAATATTTCCTTACTGTAGTACTTTTCACACTCATAAATAGAAAAAATATAAGATCGAAGAACAAAGATAACGGCAACGCATCACATCACTTAAGCCAAAGAAAACAAAAACAATTCTCTCACCTCCTTATCGATTTCACTCGCTTTCACGATACCGAAAATCAGGACCGCTAATAGATACGCGCTCTTCATTTTTATCGATATTACTGTCTTTTCACTTCACTAACACAAATTCAGTCGATGGTTCTATTGGCTGACGCGTGTAAACCAAATGCTTGAACGTGCTATAGTATAGTTTTATATATGAAGACGCTTCACTGATTCCATGCAGTGGGGCTTAGTGCACTAGGAAGAAATTGTGCACTCTTGTTTGTGTGTTTGTCATTGATTTTAAATCAATCATGTTATTTTTATACTGTTCAAAAAAAATGTAAACTGTCCGTCTGAAAACACGAAGACTGTAAAGTTTTCGTTGAAATTCTGTAAAATTACGAAGATGTTATAATTTTTCCAAGTGCGAAAATTATTTTGACAGTTTTCTTTTCTCGTCTATAAATAAACCAGCTAAGTACAATGTGAAACTGACTGCTAAAATAATAAAAAGTAATCCACGATTTAGTATCCAAACATTTAAATACTACTTAAAAAAATGGAAGGCCTATGTGAAGGATGATAGAAAGAAAGAAAGAAAAAGTATTTATTATGCATGATACTCGTAGCAAGAAAGGATGTATCTGGTGAGAAGACGAGTAATAGAGAATAATATAAGTAGAAAATTTATGCTTCGCCGACCCCAAATAAATTCGGATAAGGGTAGCAGAATGATTATTTTCAATAATACTAGTAATACTTAAAGAATTTAGTCTGCAGTAATGTATCTAGAATTTTAATAGACATTACAATCTCCACTTAAAACCCCAGCTTCTTTAATAACAGTTGACGACCTAATTCTGTTTCAAAGTTCTATTTTGAGTACCTACTGCCTTATCCGTCTCACGTGTCACCGAAGTGTATATAGGAAGTTCCTCCTCAGACCTCCGTAAGGAAATAACATTAAAACCACCGACTTCCCGATTAATTTTATTAATAAACGAGTATGGAATCACTTACTGATGGTTCTAGGTATTTTACACGAACGTTTGCATGAATGACTTCATTGGTGCATCCACTAGATGGCGCTGTGTGAAATGTCCTGCGATATTTATTTATTTATCCACACCGCAGTTACTTTTGTAGAGCAACGTTTCAAAGTGTTATTGTTATTATTTGTGGGAATCCGCTGGAAGCGAATCGTACGAGACCGGTTAATGTGGCGACACTTGTGGACGTCCACTGATGGACATAGGCCGGGGGGGCCTATGTCCATCAGTGGACGTCTTTCGGCTGAAATGAGGAGGATGATGATGATGATGATGATGTTGCAGTGTTAGTATATTAAGTTAAGTAATGTTGCCCAACTTTCAGTCAACACGTAACAATTGATAACATTGTTAGAGAAAACATTGTTAATGGCATCAATCAAATCCATGACAACAACAGCAACAAGAGGGTAATCCATTCTTCATCATTCCATGTTTGTGGCATACGTCACATGCGGTGTGGATGTGGATTTCTTCTTAGATGACAAACGGGAACAGGAACGGGAACTGGAACGGAATTTTATATCTCTTTCACAGATATAAGTCTATCAAGGGTGACCCAGTAAAAATCTTGTTATAAAGTGCATAAAGATCACTGATTTGGTTTTATTGCTTTTTTTTTTGTTGTGTTTGGGGGTTTTTATCCACAAAGAAACGCCAACTCTCAAATTCCAACCTAACTCCTCTGATTTTTTGGATTCTTCTACAATTATTACTTACTAAATTCGATGAAAGAAAACATGAGAAAACCAGTATGTCAGAAATACTTATTACTCGACAACATGTAAACCTAAGTCAGAAACCATGGGCCCATGGGCGCCATAAACACTCTGACTACCAGATTAGGCACTAATTACACAATAAAAAAGCCGCTTTAGATACTACCACTGATTGCTTTAGGACATGTTTTATAGACTACCTAGTGGATATCATAATTTCACTTCATACCTATTGGAAAAAAATATCTCATCTAAAAGTATGACCTATTTACAAGTAATGAAATGGTTCCATTACCCAATTTGACAAGTAATCTAGAAGACTGATCTATTAGAAGCCCTTCAAATTGAGACGTCCTCCGTAATTGGTTTTCGATCATAGAACGTTGAGAGCTGGCTCAGCTAGAACTAGGTATTAATAATTGTTATTATGGAGTGGAAGTTTTGTTTTCTATGTATGGCTGATATTTTTGGTGGTCATGGTGGATTCGGATTGTGAAGTTAGAGCATCGGTGGCCCAGTGGTGGCGGCCCCGACTTACGTTCAGTAAGTCGTGGGTTCGAACCCAGGCAGGCGCATTACTTTGTGTAATTTATTACATCACCGCTGCTCTCAATACGGTGAAGGAAAACATCGTGAGGAAACCGGCATGTCCTAGAACCATAAATTCGAAGACATGTGACATCTACCAATCCGCACTGGGCCCGCGTGGTGGATTATATCGCCCATTCCCTATCATAGAGAGGAGGCCTGTCCCAGCAGTGGGAACATTAATAGGCCGATGATTATGGAGTGTATGATAATTTAGAACTTGCGCAACCGTGAACTTTGTAGTAGAAATACTAAGAGAGAAATTGTTGGTAAGTAACATTTAAATTTTAGAGTCTATATTAATAGAAAAATTATTCAACACAAACAAAAAATGAAATACTTCTCAAACGAAAACAGCTTTAGTTTAATTCATAGTGATAAACGAATTTTTAACTTTTTATACTATTCGGTCCTACTACTAGGTAAAAGCTTGCCCTAATCCTTTCCATTTGGACCTCGCTGACTTATCGCTTACATTGGGGATGCCTGTCTTTGAGCGTATTGTGTAGAGCTGCGTATTTGATCGGTGACTAGGGTGTTAAAAATGTTTCGCTCCATCTCGCTTTTGCTTTAATCCCTTGCGAAACTCTTACAGGTTTAATTTATATACAGGATGAATTTGAATAAATGCGACAAAATGAAATGGGAGCTTCAGTTACAGTAACATAGTAATTATAAACTGTTTTTTCTACTATCTAAATCGTTAAAAAAAATTACGCGATTATCGTTTTCAAAAGGTCCATTGATGTTATTTTATTTAAGTACGAATTATCGGTATTCCCGTTCATAGCGGTCATTTACCTAATTTAGCCTAGTTTCTAATGTAAGTATCGCGCGACGTTGCCAAACCTCGCATGTGCGCCAGCGCTGACATCCCTTCCCGGCGACCGCGCGCCGCCCACTACCCTTCCTTCGTTCATTACAATTTTACATTTGATATTTTATACATTTTCTTGACAACACGTATTATTGTATATTTAAATTTGTCGCATCTATTCAATTTCATCCTGTATATCTTATGCATAAAATTAAGATTAATATTAAGCGTACGTTGGATTCGATAGAACTCGACTAGATAAAGTTGACAGTTATTCTCGATGAAATGAGTTTTTATGGAGTCAAAAACTCATTTTATCGAGAATAACTGTCAAATTTATCTAATCGAGTCCTATCGAATCCTACGTACTTGCACTGCTGTATTTATCAAAGCTCAGAAGCGGAACTATGTATCTTAAATATTAATCTAAACAGACAAAACCGCAGGATAGACTTAACGCATGCGTAGAGGTATGTAATTATGTATTCCACGTATTGGTGTAACAGAATGCATCAGCTGTTTCTTATCCGAGACGCCATTTTGTAAAAGTCAGCTGATTTATACGGATAAAGTAATCAGTGCAAGAGGACTTGAGGTGAGTTTCATTGTCTTGTTAGCGTTCTCCTGACCTTATCTCAATTTACAGGGTGTAAACAGACTCATCACTAAGCCGTCAACCAAGCATTCTGTACATCAAACCCAGTTACTTTACACAAAAATTATTGCTGCGAAACGACTTTTTTTTTGGGGTGAAAAATCATGTTTTGTGGTAGAACTCAATGTAACGCACTCAAAACATTGTGCTGATGGATGGATTGAATAGTATGGGGGTTGTGGAGGTGTTTAAAAATTTTACATGAATAACTAGTATTAAAAAAAAAACTAGTCAAAAAGTTGCCACTTTGAACTCCAATATCTCCGTAACTAAAAGGTTCCCAGGTATGGTGTAGAACCATAAAATGATTGCAATGACGGGGAAAACATGTGTCTTTCGGTTTCCTTAAGAGGTTTTTTACACCCTTTATTTTGGGTCGGCGCAGAACGTCTTCTGTTTCTTCTCTATTGGTAAAGTAGGGCTAATTTAGGTCTATGTTCACTAGAAGGATGACGGTCTGATTATCTAAAAACAGCTGTTTAAAACACATTTTTGTACGGGAACATGTCACACTGACAGCTGTTTTTAGATAAACAGACCGTTATCTTTTTAGTGAACATGGACCTTAATAGATCACATTTGACAACTGACAGTTCTAAGTAAAGGTTACCTTATTTGCCATTATTACAATAAATATGTAACCGTAATTTAAAAATGTTAAAGCAATAGGCTTGTTAACTGAAAAAATCTAATTAGTCCGTCACCTAAATTATCAAAAAATATTTCACCCGTATTTTTTCTTTTGTTACATAAACCAAATTTGACGAAGATACGACGCTTTTAAAATTCAAAATACGTCACTGTTTGGTATCATTTTTAGTGAGTACTGACGTCACGAGCCCCCACTTCCGAGTTTTGATACGTTTTATCTTTGTCAATATTCGTTGATTTACAAAAACTAAAAATACGTGTCCATTATTTTCCAATACTCTAACTGACGGACTAAATAGATTTGCAATTTATTGATGGTGGAAACTAGCCTATTGTGCAGTTCTAATTTAAAAAAAACAATAACATTTCATTCCAGCCGTTACAAGGTTCGGTTGATGGATTTTGATGAAGTGTCAAATGTGATCCATTATCTTGGCCCTACAGTAGTTGAAATAATCCGTTATCTCAGTTGTCGAACTCTTTGTCTCTATAGTATCTTTAACTAGTCCATCCATTGCATAGGCGTATGTTGAGAAGTGTTTATCGAAAAATACTTGATCCATTTAAATGTAAAAGAGGCGTTTCTTAGTTTATCGAATATCTAAAACAAATGTAATTATCAAAATGAGGAAAGAAAGGAGAATAGTGTTGTTAGCTATGTTTGATAAAAATCAGGTCAAGATGGCCGCCGCCACAAAATGGCGAATTAAAGAGTTATTTCTAAAAATAATAAATAATTAATAAAATAATTTTAAGTAGTGTAGGGTTTTATAAATATTTTAATTTAATTTTACTTGTCTTGTACATCTTTTACTGTTGTATAAAAGTTCAGCGTATAAAAGAATTCAGTTCTCCAGGTATTCATGAAAACCAATACTTTCAAAACTAAACATCATTTTGCAAGACATTCTCCTAGCTAAACTGACGTTGGCTTCCAGACTGAAAAATGCAGTCTGACATCAATACTATACGCGGAATGACTGCTTATCCGACCGATTTACTGGGTAATACGATATCCAACAACCAACTTGTAAAAACAAAAGCTGAATTTTCCAATAGCCAGAGAAATACCACAAAGAACACTTACATACTAATAAAAACTATTTTCCCGAACGTGTATAGTTTTCTGAACTATACAATATATTGCTGGTATTGGAAAATGTGCCTGACGAAGTTTTGGTACGACTTTTAGTTATAACATTTTATTGGCTTTCCCACATACCGAGTTACTGAAAACTAAGTTTCCTGGAAACCAGCCAACAATAGTCGTGATGGACGGCTTTTAGAGGAATTCTAAGCTGAATTGGAAATATTTTAGCTTCAAATATCTATGATAGAACATTTTGTATAAAAGTTTTTGACATGGAGATTTAACATTTGAAGTTATGTCAAAACTCGGTGACATTTTTCAATATTCAGGAATTTATTAGTAGCAACTTGGAACTTGGATTTTTGCCCCGTTGATGGCGATGATAAATTAAACTTATTTATTTCTATAAGTTGGTTTGAAAAAAAAAACGCTTTTACATGTCGAAATTTTCTTCTTTTTGTTAAATGAAGTAGCATCGTACAAACTGAGATAATTGAAAGAGACAATTATCTTCTGTTACAAGAGACTCGAACATATTATGTGTAAAAGTAAATTACTATAGACACATATCGGTCTACCTTACTTTTATGATATTACAGGCATGAAATTATTTTTATGTTTTGTTATTTTAGCAATTCTGCAAGTCTCTCAAAATATTGTGTGCAAAACACACCAAAATTATAAATGTTTCTTAAATTATTGCCACCAACGCACGTCAAAGCAATCAAGAGTTTTTTCAACGAACGTTCAAAATGCAATATTACTCAATCACTTAGTAATAATGAAGCTCGTTTAAAGCGTGACAGTTCACAGTAAATTGCATTTTAACTGCAAAAGTCTTAAGACGTCGTTTTTTTTCATCATTGCGTGATAAAGTTATTAATTTAAATTTATTTGTTTTTGTTGCCGAAGGTTGACTACCTCTGGCGTGTGGACTGCAGACGGATTTTAATGCTGTTAAGTTTTTTGGGCGAAATTTTTGGTTAGTCGGTAGAATACCAATGTGACTGGTAGGTTTATATTGGTAAGGTTCCGTAGGTCACAAGGTTTATAGCTAAATAATAGCAGCCGCTCGGGTCGATCTTTAGATTAAGCCGTGCTTGCCTAGGTAAGTCTGTGGATAGGTGACCACCCATTGCACATACAGTTTCCTCCGTGCCTCGGGAAGCACTTTAAACCGTTGATCCCGGCTGTCATTTGCAGATCTTTGACAGTCGTTACAGGTCAGTGGCCCAAAAAGTCTGACAACCAGTCTTACCAAAGGTCACATTACTGACTGAGTTGTGTAGGTCAGATAGTCGCTCCATGTAAAATATAGGTAGGTAATCAGCTGCATCTGTTTAGACTGGAAGCCGACCTCAACATAGTTGCGAAAAGGTCAGCCTTTTCCCAACGCACTTCATTCAGATGATGATGTCCCAATTAATTTGAGATCGGCGCAGCCTGTCTTCTTCATCCATACTCCCCTATTACTCGGTATCTTATCAGACACTTCCTTCCCTACCATATCCTCCTTCAAACAGTTTTTCCATCGTTTCTTTGGTAGTCCTCTATTCTTATAACTGCCCACAGTCATACTCAAAAGCTTCGAACCAGTAATACCAACAAAAGTACAATTTTGAAGTAGAACACAACCGCAAACGGCAGCCATCCGTCGCTAGGACAGAATGCAAGTGAATACAAGTACCTACATGTTTGACATGAAACAAGTGCCTATCTGACATCCATAATCCAGTTAGTACAAGGTAATACGATGCCCTTTTGGCTGTTGGTGTAAATTCACTTTTCCTTTTTTCTTTCTTTTTCGTACTTAAAATCTAAATGCAAACATCTGTTACGAAGCCTTCGATAAGAAAAAGATAGCAATCAATTCGAGAGCATGAAAGCTTTCCTCTCTTAAATAATCATTTATTCCAAGATTCTAAAATCTTTGACTCTTTTAATAAAATATCTGATTCGGAAATTAAGTTAAAATGTTCATTTTCTCTGATGGATGACAAAATAATGTGTCAGTCTTCGTCCTCTCTAATAATGTTGCATTAAACGACAATTTGATAACATCAGTCAGCCCTTTGAGATATTGTGAGAAAAGACAAAATTAAGGGGCCACTTCACGCCAACGACCTTGAGCGAGTCGTTTTTTATTGTGTTTAAATTCGTAGATAGCACGGATTTAAACTCGGAAAAAAAATCTTACATATTTCTAACTTTGATCTAGACATTTCGGCCGTCCGATACACGAAGAAGATTACTTGCACTTTAAACCGCTGCCCAAATTAAACCGCAAAGACAAGTCTAAATGATGGTCTAATTATTATTTCATTTGAATTAAACAATAATATTTATAGAATAATAAAAATGCGACAGCCAAGGCCACCATCACGTGAAATGTGTATGAAGTTGGGTCGTTTTTTCGAATAATTTGGTGCGCGTTGACGCCGAGTCTCTTGCGGGCGACGGGCGGCAGTGTATCGCTGACTACTCTCACGCACGGGTAGACGCTATTGCTAAGCTCCTCCCACTCGCTCAAGGTCGTTGGCGTGAGGTAGACCCATAAACGACAATTTGAATTCATCAGTCAGCCCTTTGTGATATTGTGAGAAAATACTCATTTAATACGAGTCTCTATATTTGATAATCATTCTCGGTGATGGAAACATCATGAATTGAATGGGAGAGAAAAGATTCACTGCATTGACACATACAAACACAACAAAATAAAAATAAGATAAGATTAGTAACTTGAGAGCTGAAACTTGTCTTTGAGTAGCCATTCAGAAAACGGATAACAGTTTATATGATAGTTACAGATTTCTATAAATTGAATAACTATTCAGTCCATGCTACATCAATAAAAGTTAAATATAAAAGTGATGAATTAATAGTTTTAAATTTTTCTGTTCAGATCGAAGATTGTTTGTTTATTATAATTCAAGAAAAAATTAACAATAGATGAACGAATAAGATTATTCATATAGATTAGAAATTGCCACTTTCTTTTGACTCTTTATAAATTTATCAATGGACTGGACTGTCCCGTTGCAGCCATGGAGTTTAGATTTCTGCTCGGTTGATGGCAATAGGCTCGCTCCCTATTAGATGAGACGTAAACATAACTGGCAAAATGTGGGTGTACTGTAAGGCTTTCTTCAAGAGCAAGAAGTAGTAGTAAGAGTATTTTCACTGTAATCGTTCTAAAATTACTCCAAAAATAAAAATAAGTAATTTTTCATGATAGTAGGCATTCATCACATTCTACGAAAAAAGTCATTCGTTAACCTCAAATAATGAATTTACGAAAATGTAAAAAGGAAAATCCTTCAGTTTCAAATAAAAAATAATGATACAAATAATTGCAGAAAGTTGTGATTGTTACATACGTATTCTGTTTCTGAAATTCAATAAAAACAATCATTATAATTCCATTATCATAAAATCATTAAATATAAAATACAAAGCGAATGAAATGAATTCAAAACAATTTTTTATGATTGGGTACTCATTTCAATATTCGCTGAATTTCTGTACAATTCAGCGAAAATAATGTTCAATTGAAATGATATTTCGAAGTACTTCCACTGCTGGAAGTGAACTGAAATACAACACGCAGGACCAGTTGGGGTTGGTAACTACTGTCGTCGAATTATTGCTTCAACACGATGGCATCCTTACAATGTTTTCCATCACCGTTTTGAGAGCAGTGGTGATGAAAATAAACTACTGCCAATAAGCTACAGACAGTTACTCTCATCATCTACCTAGCCTTCTCCCAACTAGTGACTCCTTATCTGACATCCACAACCCTGTTAGTTCTAGGTAATACGAAACCCCTTATAGTAAGACTGGTTGTCAGACTTTTTGGGCCACTGACTACCTGTAACGACTGTCAAAGATCTACAAATGACAGCCGGAGCCAACGGCTTAACGTACTTTCCAAGGCACGGAGGAAACTCGCTATGCAATGGGTGGTCACCCATCCACAGACCAACCTAGGGAGGCACCGCTTAACCTTAAGGTCGACCCAAACGGCTGTTATTATTAAGCCAAGAGCTCCTCATACCACAGTTACTCTCCATGCAAATAATAACAATGCAGACAAGTTAAATCCGGATATACGAATGCTCTTTTTATTGTTTGCTGGAATTGTGTTCAATATAATCAATTAAAATTAATTGTCAAACGTGTTGGCTTAATTGGTACTCTCGTTAAATCTTTATTACTACTCATTACTATATTTAAACTTATTTACGTTATTACTTTATTTTGTTAATATTTTTGTAGGAAACGGTACACAGTCATGATTTTTAACAGTGAGTGAATACTGCTGTACCGTGCTTTCCTAGACATGGTGGAAAGTCGGTACATAATGGGTCGCCCATACACAAACCAATCTTTTTTTTCAAACATTCATAAGGCGACCGGTTTTTGGGGTTAAGACCGGGGAGCGTGGAATTTCTACCTCAGTAAAACCACCTTAGTAGTCACCATTTGCGCATGGGAATGTTATTGTCTAAGTAGGTATATTGGAGAACCAAGACAACCTAGGCTACCGACGTAGCCTGAAGAATTGCCAAACTTAAGTGGCAGTGGGCAGGACGGATGGCCGATGGGGCCGAAAAATTTTGGAGTGATGACCGCGAACCGGAAGAAGATGCGTTGGCAGACCTCACACTAGGTGGACCGATGACCTGGTGAAGGTTGCGGGTATCTGATGGATGAGAGTCGCTCGGTACCGGTAAAAGTGGCGGCACTTGGGGGAGGCCTATGTCCAGCAGTGGACGTCTTTCTGCTGAAATGAGAATGTTCCAGGTATATTGAAGGTTCAAATTGGAAATCAACAAACCCCTAACTAAAAATAGCAACTGCCAACATTTTCCATCGCTCATGTATATTCTGTATACATAATAGATAGAGAATCACGATACTGGTATTCGGTTGCGTGCGCGACTGTCGTGATGTACTTTCCACGCGAGTCATTTAAGAGATCATTGCAGCTCGAAAGTATTTTTTTTAGAGTTCCTTGTTGGTTTTTGTTCGGTGGCTTAGTGGTTCAAGGTTAGTCGTAAATGAAAGATAGTTTCAGTGGTATAACCACTGACTTCGTGAGAAAAAGTTGTAACATTGACGCGCATTTAAACGGGCCGTAGTGCCATGGAAAATAGTCATAAGTAATTTCCGTAAGTTTTGTAAAAACCATCACACACTTCCTGTGACTTTTCCTCTTTCTTAAAAATTTTCAGCTGGATAGAAAAATCTTTTTTGTAGCTTATGTAATCTCTATAGAAGTACATTAATACGACGACAAGAAGAACATCACTCTAATACATTTCAAACTTGCCGAGATTGGCCTGTGGATGGGACTACCCATTGCATACCGAGTTTCCTCCGTGCCTTGGAAAGCACGTTAAGCAGTTGGTCTCGGCTGTCATTTCTAGATCTTTGACAGTCGTTACAGGTAGGCAGTGGCCCAAAAAGTCTGACAACCAGTCTTACCAAGGAGTATTACCCAGTACCAACTGGTTTGTGGAGCTCAGATTCTGATAATCAGTCGCTCTATGTAAAGGACTGGTATTCAGCTGCATCCGGTTAGACTGGAAGCCAACTCCAAGATAGTTGGGAAAAGGCTATGCAGGTGATTACATTTCAAACTTTTCTGTCCGCGTTATTGCTTGCTTGATCATTTCCATACCTTTACAGTACTTTATTCCTAACTTTTCAAAGTTACGTGCAAAAGTTAACTATCTCCACACAAAAAAAAAATATAACAACTTGCTCAGTTCATTTTGGAAATTAGGTTCCCTGAATTTGACTTGATAATCTCATAAAGATTCAATTAGAACTCGAGGTCAGATTTCCTATAAAAATACGAAGATCCATTTAAGTATTATACTGAAACTTGAGTACGACAATACAATATCTTTGAACATCTCCTGAAAGTTGATTCAGTGTCAGTGTCCTCTGAAACTTCAGTTTAATAACTTTTTATGTAACAAAATCTCCAGCTGTTACGTTAGGTACTTTCTTTTTAATATTCTGTCTTGTCTTTGGGACGGCCTTTTTAGCCTGGAAATGGATCAATATTGGAGTCCTCTTATCGGTGACCTTTTTAGGTTGTCTGAAAAGAGGTTTTAAGTACATACTTAAAACCTCTTTTCAGACAACCTAAAAAGATTAAAAGTTCTGAAAATTAAGGAATTAATATTCGTTTGTAGTGTGTACTACTAACGAATATTAATTCCCTAATTTTCAGAAATTTTCCTATAACGGTTTATCTTTGCGTCGCTCATGGATGACTGGTAAAAAATGCCCAGGGCAGTAATTAAGTGATAAAAGCATTAATATGTAGTTTAGAAGATTTGCGTCTTGTTCAAAAGAAGTTAAAACTACCCCGTTTAAGGTGTATTGCCAAAACCCCTATGGCAGTAGCTTATGGACAACAAATTCTCTTAAAACCCTCAACACCTTGCGCGTTCAATATAACAATGCCTACAGAATGCTTATTCGGCTTCCACGTTTCTGCAGCGCATCTGCCATGTTCATGGAGGCTCGAACGGACGGATTCGTAGCGATACTGTACAAAAAAGTCGCTTCGTTACTGAGGCCCTACTCCCTAACGTTTCGTCCATACGGACGGATCTATCCGTCTCTATCGCGCACGTCTGCAGACGAGTGCGTGTGAGAGACGCGGATAGATCTTCTTCTATAGGTCTCTCTTTGCCTACAAGATAATACTTCATCATCATTCTCTTGCCCTTATCCCAATTATTGGTCGGTGCAATATGTCTTCGATATGTATTCCAGCACCATGATCAGATAGGAGCCTTTTGGCTTCGTACAAGACCAATTTCGTTTCTTTTTTATTAATTATTTTTTATTTGTCTCTTTAAGTTTACTTTTTATGTAATGTTATTTGACCATTTTGTTTTTGTGTATTTTGTCCTGGCGGGCAAGTGCTATTTCTTTCTTTCTTTCTTTCTTCTTCCATACTTCTCTATTACTCGTCAACTCATCAGACACCTCCTTTCTTGCCATATCATTCTTTGCACAGTCTATCCATCGTTTCTCTGGTCTTCCTCTACTATACTCATATACCCATCCACATTCATACTCAAAACTTCCCGCACGATTGTACTTGTCATCGCAACACAAAGACTACAGAACAATAACAACGTTTTAAAAAAAGGTTTTTTTTTTTTCAGCAAAAATAACTAAAGAGAAAAGCAACGGAACCCACGCATGATCAAATCGGTCTTGGTCAGTTTTTCACACGATTTTCCCCGATGTAATGTCGAGTTAATTATTCATGCTGTCTGTAGAGGACTCTCATTCTTTTTCAACAATCCTATGTTTATTTATGGATATCATAATTGGATTCCGATGAATTTGCCAATTGACAGAGATCTATAAAAGAAAAGGGTATTTATTTCGACAATATTTATGAAAACACCTCTCTGCCTAAGGCGTGTATGTTTTTGTATCTGGCCGCTAAAACATCCATATTTCTAAATTACATGTGCATTTGGGCAAAACTGCTTATTTCGCTCTGCTACTGAGACATTTCTGATCGAGAAATCCAATAACAGCAACCAGTATTTACTGTAAGACCGATAGCCCAGTGGAAACGCTCATACTCATATACAGATTGTATATAACACCCATGTCATTTCGATCGAAAACGAAGTAAAAGGATTGGATCGTAGCCAAACCGTTGCTAGGATTGAGAAAATAAAGACAACATTCTGACAGTGGGCAAAAGTTTTGAACTGTGGTGACCTCTTGAAAGTGACAATGCTTTGCGACGTCTAGTGCTCCCTAGTTAGCGGTCATCTGTTATGAGCAGTGCATACGAGTAAATACCTTCAACTGAAACTTTTCAATAGTAGTTTGAATTCGGGCCCGTTTGATATTTTTGCTGTCGTACGTATTTACTTTAGTCTCTGAGATGTTACTATGGTTCTAATATTATAATATATTTGCTCACACAACAATGATCCATGGGTTAGTTTAAAAAAAAAAAAACTTTAAAGGAGACAATTTTTTTTGTTCGGGGATTAGGCCACCCACATAAATTGTAGCATTTAATAATGAAACTTACATTGATTTCTTTCTTATAACCTCTAGATTCCAGTTGTTAAATTAGCTACGCATTGTCTAACCGGAATAAATGTGAAAAATCTGCAAAAGCACTTACGAAAACCAAAATAAACAGAAAAAGTTAAATGTCAAAATAATGAAGTTGTCTGTCAATCACTAAAAAAGTGGGTTTGTATCGTTCCGTGCCACGTTGATTGTTTTAAACCATCTATGCGATTTTAGTGTAAACCTTTAAAAATAGCATTAAAATGACGATGGGGTTGGCATATCCGTATGGACAAAAACCCCCTTTAAAAATAAAAGAATAAAAAAAAAGCATTAAAATGCTCACAGTTTAATAATATTTATTTTTATATTCTTTCTGAATCTATAATAATTATAGCAGATATGATAACCAACGGGTAGGTACCGTACTTTTTTTAGTAAACAGAAAAAAACGCCCCTATTCACGTAAGTATTTGCTGTCAAATGACATTGACCACAACAGGAATGATTTGACTCCCAAAAAAAATATCATAACATGGCTTATTTAATATGATTTTAGGATTCCGTTTTCATTTCTACGTAATATTTCGTTTAATAGGTACTATAGTAAAATGGTTACTTTTTTTGATGTTATTATGAATAATAAATGCAAAGACCAGGTGGGCCCAAAAAAAAATATCTCCTTTATGTTGGTGTGTAATATTATAACGCTTACAGAAAATTCATACATATAATACAACTAACTGACCCACGCAAAGTTGTCTGCGTCAAATAAGAGAACAATCTCATAAAAGGAATAAATTTTCTCCATTTTTACATCATTTTTCCGTAGTGTGCCCAACACAAAAATAATATCAATTCCAATCAGTAGTTCCTGAGATTAGCGCGTTTAACCAAAAAAACAAACGAACTCTTCAGCTTTATAATATTAATATAGATAATATCATCGATAATACAACACTCCTACTTCACCAACAACTGCATGAAGTGGGTCATTATCTGTGAATTAAATTATTCCAATAAAATCTTCAGGTCAGCCGTGGCGAAGGTAGTGTGACGATCAGATCATGTTCGCGGGGCAAGCGTGGCCAGAAATTTCACAGAACAGAGAGGTTTGGATTCCGGGAAAAGGGAGGCCTTTGCCCAGCAGTGGGATATAATATTAGGCTATCAAAAACAAATCTTCAGAAAGCCATTAAGACTCGACCGCGTTCTCTCTAATAGCGACGCCGATTTCTTTCTCACCATTGCGTGGAAATGTCGTCTTTATTGAAGTGTTTATGACATAATTGAATTGGAACGTGTATTTATTTTAATTGGGTGTTCGCCGTTCAGTATAATTGATTGAAAATGAGCGATAAGTGCTCACCCGGTTTTTGCTCGAGTTTCGGTAGGTGTGAATAAAAAACGACTAAACGCATGACGGTCATCACGTGTTTGTGCTCAGTTACAAAAAGTTATAAACACTGTCAAGTGGTCAATTTAGAATTGTTTTATGATTGAATAATTGTCTAAATCCATGTTTAGCTTCACTGTCATTCTGCTCTTAGTTAATTCTGGTAGGCTTGTCGAGACTAAAAAAAAAAACTATTAAAAATATCGATCTCATCATCTTTGCGGGGCTAACGTGGCCGGAGATTAGACAAGATAGAAAGGTAATGGAAAGAGAAAGGGAGGGAGTAAAATAGATCTCCTTAAACCTGAATTATTGTCACGTTGATGGTCAGTCATTCATCATTCATTCATTCATTTTAGCTGAAAGACGTCCAGTGCTGAACATAGGCCTGCCTCAAGTGTCGCCACATTGACTGGTCCCTTGCGACTCGCATCCAGCGGATTCCTGCAGCCAATACGACGTCTTCCAGAACTTTTCGACCCCACCGGCCGTCCGTCGGTGACGGTCGGTCACGTAGTTTACATTGTGTTCTATTTAACACGACGCTGACGTCAGCGGCGACCGACAGTCGTATTTTGTTCTTGCTGACGTCGCGACCGACCGTCAGTGCGAGAATTCAGGCCTTAGCATTGCACAATAGAACGATTATTTCGTCGTTATTTATTTCTGGCATCGGAAAAGTCATACTTTGGCCTAGACCTTTGTATAAGACCCAGATAGGTGACCGCCTCTTAAAACATCACAAAATATAAAATATCACGGTCTAAATAATAAAAGAGATAGATAAAGGAAGAACTCAAATCTGTTTTCAAGCTGTTTGTTTATACGTTTAATACAAAACATAATACATAATAATGTTAATACAAAATACAATACAATACATAACAATGTTAATAACATAACATCAATAACGTAATCACCGAAGAGATAGGTAGAGGTATATCTAGTAGTAATCCAACATTCGCTAGTTATGATTAAGTCTCAAGTAATGGGGGTGAGCTAATTGCCATCAACCGGGCTCACAATCCAGACTCTAAGCTGCTACTGAGGCCTGCCGGGGCTGCGGGACTGTTCGAAATAGATACCGTGGCCCCGGAACATAAAGGGCGAGGAAGATACATGTATGGGTTTTAGTCATTAAAAGTCTGACACTCCCTCCCACTCCATCTAGAGCGGTAGGAGTCATTTGATGATATCTCATCTGAAAAAAAAAAGAAATCTGCTTCTGAGAAATTTCTGACGAAAAAACCAATAACATTTTGGCCAAATGGGAATCAAGCCCAACATGAGGGCCTTGGGCTCGATTCCCATTTGGCCAGCTCAGCAGTCGGGCTTTCGACCACTAGACCAACAAGGCAGTTTGTTAATAATTTTAAGTACGAGTAGCATTTTCACGTAAAAATGTAGCTGTGTCTTCTTATGTGCTAATAAAACAATTTAATTCTATCACCCATCCGATTACTATAAAAACTGCTTACAAAATCGATACCCCGTATTAAGACAGACAAAAAAATATCATCTTAGAGGTAAGATTCGGAATCACCGCACATTGTCAAAATTGCTTACCATTTACCTACAATGAAAATAAGTAGCCTCATCAGAAATCCGAGTACACGTGTAATGGCCGTTAAAACAAGAGAACACGCAATAGCAGGCTATTACGGCGGTGAGCTCAGTGACAATGGAAACCGAACAATTTACGCATTGAAAGCTTTTACACTCGCTACCTGAGAGCTGGTACACGGGTTTAATGGTTGGGAAACTTTTTGAAGTCAAAATAAACAAAAAAAAAAAAAACATCTTTAGGCGCGTTGAGCACTTTTTGAGTGAACAAAAATCATGGAACTTGCGTCACCGTCACGTATGCTCGTAGCGGATCTGCTACGAGTGCTACGAGTTTCAACACTTCCATTGGTAGTTTCCAAATTAACTGACTGCTCCGTATGTTTTTTTTTTGTAATAAAAAAGACTGTCATCACTCTTTAGGATTTCGTACTTAAAGGGTAACCAACCAGGGCACGCCACGATAAGCGGTAAGTCCCCTCTTTGAGGAGTGGCTTGAGAGGCGCCACGGCGTCCTCACCT
Source organism: Xestia ashworthii (assembly GCA_950022955.1). NCBI lineage: Eukaryota > Metazoa > Arthropoda > Insecta > Lepidoptera > Noctuidae > Xestia > Xestia ashworthii. Next base: position 8,523,013 of record OX465570.1, on the reverse strand, counting down.
TCCGCCTGACGCAGGTCCTCACCGGACACGGATGTTTCGGGAGGTACCTGCATCGAATCGGGCGGGAGGAAACGCCCGGATGTTTCCACTGCGAGGATCGACCGGGGGACACGGTGGAGCACACGGTGGAGGTCTGCCCTGTGTGAGCGGAGCCCCGCCGTGTCCTCGTAGCGGCGATCGGCGGCGGCGACCTCTCACTCCCGGCCCTGGTTCAATCCATGGTCCGGAGTGAGACGGAATGGGAAGCCGTCACCTCCTTCTTCCAGTTACGCTAGCGAAGGAGGTAGCGGAACGCGAGAGGGAGAGAGCCTCTTGCCCCAGCCGCCGCGGGAGACGCACCGGGCGTCGGGGGCCACGTGGTGGCTACCGGCCACCGTAGACGCGTGCCTGTGGACGGTTAGCTATGGGCTAGCTAGCCGTCCGTCCGTCTAATGACGACAGGCCGTGTCGACGGCGTATTCGTGTTCCACGCGCGCCTCAAAGAGATGTCAGCAAAGTGAAGGAGGCAACGGCTGAAGCCTGCCGGGGCCCCGAAACATAAAGGGCGAGGAAGGAACATGGATGGGTTTTAGTCAGTAATAGTCTGACACGCCCTCCCGCGCTGACCAGACTGGGAGAAGTTATTTGATGATTGCCTATCAGAAAAAAAAAAGAAAAGTAACCAACCGGACCCTATTAGTAAGCCTCCGCGGTCCGTCTGTCTGTCAGCGGGAAAATTTCAACTGTTTTACTATTATGGATAGCAGTCCATAATAGTAAAACAGTTGACATTTTCATAGAATGTATATTACTGTTGCCGCTCTAAAAATAACTATTAAATATGAATTCAAAATTAAAGGGGGTTACAATGGAACGGAACTCTTCATGCACAGGTCCGACTCGCACTTGCAGGTTTTTGTAGTTTGTTCATGTTTATTTAAGATAACTCAAATCAATCTTCCTAGTCGATTGCAGCTTATTGTTAGATACAGATATAATAATATTATCAGGCTACCTGACCTAATTTGCTCGATCGGCCATCGGTAATGTGACATAAGGTCGGCCTATTGCCACTTCAAATTGCCTCCTCTGAAAGCTAAGCACATAATATGGCTCTTTAGTAAATCGATCCCGCAGTTATTTAGGGATAAGTTTACTCGGGTCTTATTCTTCAAAGAAACTCCGTACATACGTGTCGATAGTTCTATACGGCGCTAAGCGCCCTTGAATTTGTGAACCATATCAACTGTCAGTGTCCACGTTTAGTAACTTTAAACTTCCTTTTTTTTCCATCGGATATCACCCATTGCAAATGTTCCATCCATAGATGTTCAACAAACGAAGAGTCTGTATGTTGCAAACAATCTCCCATTCAAACAAGAAACAAAATTTTAAGGAATTTGCAATGACAGTTTCGAAGTCATAATATCCTCTCTAGAGTCTAAAGTCTACAGGCACAAACGATTCCATCTGGAGTCTTAATGGAACTCGACTTTGTGTCTTTGTTACTGTAAGAACGGTATGGTGGTACTACCTTTACAGGTTATAAAACCTGCAACACTCTTGGGTTAGATCATTCCATTCGGTTTTACTTGTTGAAGAACAATGCCGAACCAAAGCTTACTTTCAGCTTAAACAAGACTGACATTCAACACTTGTGCCGATTGGTAAACTCCAATCAGCATCTTCGCCGCAAAGCCATGGCAAAGACTGCAAGGACACGACTGGTTTCAAAGAAATTCGTAAAAGGCGTCATTTTTAGGGTTCCGTAGCCAAATGGCAAAAAACGGAACCCTTATAGTTTCGCCATGTCTGTCTGTCTGTCTGTCCGCGGATAATCTCAGTGACCGTTAGCACCAGAAAGCTGAAATTTGGTACCAATATGTATATCAATCATGCCGACAAAGTGCAAAAATAAAAATTAAAAAAAACATTTTTATTAGGGTACCTCCCCCAGACGTAAAGTGGGGAGCGATTTTTTTTTTAATTTTGACCCTGACGTGTGATATATTTTTGGATAGGTATTTAAAAATGAATAGGGGTTTTCTAAAATCATTTTTTGATAATATTAATATTTTAGGAAATAATCGCTCCGAAAGTCAAAAACAATGTGTCCCCCCCCCTCTAACTTTTGAACCATAAGTTTAAAAAATATGAAAAAAATCACAGAAGTAGACCTTTATATGAACTTTCTAGGAAAATTATTTTCAACTTGATGAGTTGAATAGTTTTTGAGTTATATAGCACTTTTTCAAAAAAACGCAAATGATAACTTTGTTTTTTATACAAATACTATGAAAAACAAAGTTATTTTTGCTGACGAAAAATGTTGGTATTTTTAATGGTCTGGGAAGCTACGGAACCCTACAGTGAGCGTGGCCCGACACGCTCTTGGCCGGTTTTTGTTGACTACGGAAGCGTTTTCTTAGAGCTAAGTGCATAAAAACCATTCAGGACCAGAAATCGTTTTCCCAGAAACATTTTCTACTAAGGATGGAAGAGTTCCATGAAATTGATGACAGTATAATTATTATTTAGCGAAATCGAATTAAATATAGATCAAAACTAAAAAAATCAGTTCCAGCACGTTGTACAATACAATACTGTACCCCTTGATGACGGGTACACCACACTTTAAACTTGAATGTCTCAAAAAATTATCGAGATATGCCAGGGCCTCTTGAAGATTCTTTAAGCTTGGACTTTCTATTGTTTTACCAGATACTTATTTTTCACGAAAACTGAACTTATTTTTCGCCAAACTTTCTGTGTCTCACGAGTCGATCCGTATCATTTTAACTAATCATTTGGGTATGAAACATGTTACCGCTTGGCTAGTCCCAAAAGACCTGAATTTTCTCCAAAAACTCAATCGCTTGAGTCGCTGAGGGCATGCTAGAACGAGTCAATTCCGACCCAACTTTCATGAAACGCATTGTTACTGGTGACAAGACGTGGGTTTATGAGTTTGACATGCAAACTAGTCAACAAGCTTCGGAGTGGCGCCTTCCAACTGAACTCCGAACTGAACTAAATTCCGGAAACAGCGTTTAAAAAATGTTTTGATGATTGGATTATTCGTTGGCACAATCTTTTCTAAAGGCATACTTTGAAGGTGATAAAATAAATTCGGGTGAATAACAAACATTTTGTGTATTATTGATCTTTTCCCGTTACTTTCTTGACAGAGCACTATAATCCACCACGCTAGCCCAGTGCAGTTTGGTAGATGTCACATGTCTTCGAATTTTTGGTTCTAGGACATGCCGGTTTCCTCACGATGTTTTCCTTCACCGTTTTGAGAGCAGTGGTGATGAAATAAATTACACAAAGTAATGCGCCTGTCTGGGTTCGACCCACGACTTACTGTTACTTATTTAAAAAAAAAATTGTGAAAAAAAATGAATGAACTTTGACCTCCAATATCTCCGTAACTAGAAGGTTTCAAGTATGGCCTAGAACAAAAAACTGATTGCAATGACGGAGAGAATAAGTACCTTTCGGCGTCGTTATGAGTATTTTTGCACCCTCTACGGATGTCGACCAAAGGATTACTTAACTACACTAGTTTGATATGCGTTGCAGTTAGATAGTTTGAATTGAAGTAAAGTGGTAAAGCAATTGAAAAGTCGATTAAACAAAAGCACAAGAAGTTTGAAGTGTCACAGGCGCCTGAAAAAGTAAGACATGCAAAATGTTGCTTTAAAAATAGATAATCTCACTTTTTTTCCCACCCCAGGCGTCTCTAGGTGTCCCAGGCGTGGCAACGCTACCTGATACGATTCTTACATACTCCTTTCAACTCGCCTACGTTAGTCATGTCATTCTTATTTATTTATTTTTATTCAATAGTAGGAAATCTTATAAACGATAAGCCCCACAAAGCCGTTGCAACAGTTTGACTGTGCGGTTGGTGAGCCTCTAGAATGACACATAGTTCGTACTAAAAAACTAAATGTTTAAAAAATCTACCACTTGACATTTATGTCTAAATCTATTTTTATTTATTATTATTTCGATCATGCACATTGTTGCGGAAGAAAAATTTGCTATTTAAAAACTACAGGCGCAAGCAAGGGTCACAATAAAGTTTACGTCCATAATTTTAATGTATCTGAAACCGTAAAGCCATTTCCTTTAATATTTTATTACAACCGTAGTATGAAAGGCACCGAAATATAAAAAAGGAGTTTCCTCAAAGCACAATCACGTTGTAGATCGTATAAAAGTCACGGGTCGCTTGAGTGAAGTCATAAAGTTACAAAAGTATCGAAATAGTGATGTGCTGTTAAACTTTATCCCGGTTTTTAAAACTAAGTTAGACTGCAATATTAATACAACGTCATCATCTACCTAGCGCTTTCCCAAATATGTTGGAGTCGGCTTCCAGTCTAACCGGATGTAGCTGAATACCAGTATTTTACATGAAGCGACTGCCTATCTGACTTCCATAACCCCAGTTAATACTGGGTAATACTGTACCCCTTGATAAGAGGGTTGTCAAACTTTTTGGGCCACTGACTACCTGTAACGACTGTCAAAGATCTACAAATGACAGCCGGGACCAACTGCTTAACGTGCTTATGAGGGCTGGCGGAAACTCGGTATGTAATATGTGATCACCCATCCACAGACCAAGCTAGGTTTAACCTAAAGATCGACTCAAACGGCAATAATTGTTTAGTCACGAGCTCTTCATTATTAATACAACGTAATGAACAAAATTCAACGGCAAAATGCACTAAGTTTTGCTCAAAACCTATTGAAGATTTTAGGCTGAAAGATGGACCAGAAGAGTAATATAGTGGAAGCAGTGCAACCTGTGCAACCACAACAAGTCTTTAACAAAATTAAGTTCTTTACATAATCGTCGTGATTCTCCCTTGAAATCATTTTTTTCCCTGACGATGTTAAGTCAATCCTTGGTCAAGTGCAGCGCATCATGAAATTTCGTTTCAAAGTAATAAACCCATTAATTACAAAACTTAATCATAACGTAATTATGCATCTGCATGTATAATTTATTACAACCAAATGATCTACACCACATACTTACAATGCCACGGTCAGTTCGTTCTCATAATAATTAGCGAGGGTTGCCAATTTCGGTATGTTTAATTTAATGCGCAAATTAGTTATCATCTTCATAAACAACCATTTCTCTTTTGACTTTTCACAATTCACGATACGAGATCCTCTGCATTCATGCAAGCGTTACTGTGTTACATTGACAAATGAATTGTCGGGTTTACAGAAATCCCGCATATCGGGAATTCGTGTCACATCACTATTAATAGAAGTACTCTAGAGTGGTCACTTGAGACACATTTTGATGTTCTTATAGGGTGATAAACATCACTATATTTTTATTACCTCAAACTTTATTTTCTTTAGCACTTTGGGTGTAAAATTATAAGTTTGTGTTCCAGGATGTTTAAGTCTTTCGCAGCTGTGCTGCTAAAATGAAACTTTCTCACAAAATTAATAAAGACAGTCTTCTATATAACTTTATTTTACGTTTGGGTTATAAATGCTTTAACGTAAGCTTTCTAGTATACTTTTTCAGTAGTATGTGACTGCCTCATTCTTTAGCTGGAGGGCTGGTTGGAATAATCGGCCACCATGGCTCACGCACAGTGGTCCACTTCAAGGACTAAGTGCGGAAACCTAAACCCATGATAGATAGATACTGTTTCATTAGTCGAGTGGTCAAAAACGCACCTGTGTGTGACTGTGTGTTTTAAGCTTTCACGGTTTAACACTAAACCTATATTGTCACTTATGAGATATCTTCCTTGATTATTTTATATTTCCGTGAGCTCAAAACAATACATAATCACGGCAGATATCCCGTAAGTGACAATATAAGTTTTGATGCGCTCATTGTTCGGGAAAAGTGTTAGTGAGTTTTCTATCGGGCATTTCACAATGTCGTGATGGCCTAGAGGTGAAGGTCTCGCCTCCCATGTATGAGGTTGTGGTATCAAATCCGGGCAAGGACCAATGTGACTTCTTCAATTCATATGTAGTTTTCTAAGTTTATCTTGGACATCACAGACATCGGTGAAGGAAAAACATTGTGAGGAAACCTGGACTTTATAATCAATCAATATAAAACTGAAATCAGGGACAACCCTAAGCCTATCGACTGAAACCAAATACCTAGGTATATGTTTGGACAAACAGCTTAACTGGGCAAAACACACTGATTACATCATCACAAAAGCCAGTATATCCACCTGTAGGACTTAGTGCGGAAACCTAAACCCCATGATATAAGACTAAAATCGCCAACCCGTCTTGAGCAAGCGTGGTGATCAATGCTCGTGCCTTCTCAGTATGAGAAGAGGCCTTTGCCCAGCAGTGGGACAGTAATACTGTGGTATCATTATTATATATTATATTTCACAGTAGCGGCCACGAGATGGGACGGAGCCCGGTTGATGGCAATAGGCTCATCCTATTACATGTGACTTAGAAAATCTGGCGAAATGTAGGTTTGCTATTACGAGTAGGTAAAATTTGTAAGTTTCTGATACAGCTTCAATAAATCTTTCTGAAAAATATCGAACTGTGAAATTAATTTACGACCCGAATGGCGTAGTGGTAGTGAGGCTGCCTTACGTTCTTTGGGGTTCGAATCCCGGTAGGAGCAAATGTTTGTGTGATGAACATGGACATTTGTTTCCAAGTCATGGATGTTTATATGTATACTAAGTATGTATTTACAAACAAAAAAGTATCTATGTAGTATATCAACTATCTGGTGTCCACGACACAAATCCTTGCTTAGTGTGGCACTAGATGGCGCTGTGTGTTAATTTCCAGCGATATTTATTTATTTAATTCCAACTCTTTTCTCCCATAATTAAAGGCTCAAAATAAAATCCCGAAGGCTTTACTTCAAGCAATTACTTCCGCTTCAATTAGAGGCAGTAAAAAGAACAATAACTCATTTCCCCGACCTTTTTCAGACCCTTCGGCCTTCCCCGACTTTACTTTGTTGAAATTAAAGAAAAACAGAATGCAGCTTGTAAAAGTTAATTTGAGTAAACAACTCTCTCTTCAAAAATGTTGGTTGTTTACACAATATTGACAATTTACTCTAAAAATATCTTTCTACTTTGGTTGGGTTAGGTTACGCATAAAACATGACGCGTAAATCATGAACTTCCATTACGCATAAATCATGAACATCCAGCTAGTTTCTTGTTTAAGTATTTGTAGAAGTTATCGTCTGACAACCAGGCTTAGCAAGGGGTGTCGTATTACCCAGTACTAACTGGGTTGTGGAGGTCATATAGGCAGTCATTCTGAGTAAAATACTGGTACTCAGCTGCGTCTGGTTAAATAAATGACGTTCCAACAGAAGAAATGACTGCTTTGCCTGTCTGAAAGGGTAGGTTTAAAATACACTTGATAGAGACAGAGCTTACATGATCTGATCGACCGGGATCCGGCACATTACGTCAAACAGCTAACATCACATAGCGCTAACAAGAAAATCTGCAACAAGGAAGATGTACATCGGAAAACCTGTACTACCCAGTTTTATTAAAATACTACTCATGAACTCTCATGAACAATCGTTGTTTTCTGGTCATTCACTTACTAAAAGAGAGTATTGTGGCACCATTTGGGAAAGTTAATGAGACAACAAAGTCGGTTCTGTAATCTGCACGACAAGTGTCATACATTTATTTTGAGAAACCGGCCTCGAAAAACAAGAAAACTATCAATAAATTTTCAGAAGATTACCTTTAAGGCATCTACTTTTGCGGGCCTGTGGACGGTTAGCTATGGGCTAGCTAGCCGTCCGTCCGTCTAATGACGACAGGCCGTGTCGACGGCGCGTTCGTGTTCCACGCGCGCCTCAAAGAGATGTCAGCATAAGGGGAGGGGCCCGCAAGGGCCGAAGCCTGCCGGGGTTGCGGGCCTGTTCGAAAGATATACCGCGGCCCCGGAACATAAAGGGCGAGGAAGGAACATGGATGGGTTTTAGTCAGTAAAAGTCTGACACTCCCTCCCGCTCCGCCCAGAGTGGAAAAGTCATTTGATGATTTCCCATCCTAAAAAAAAAGGCACCTACTTCTCATGTTTCCTTTATAATAGTGTATTGGACTATTTTTTAGTCTAGTTTGACTATGACTATGTGAGAAATCGGGCAACACAGTGATCAACCTCCAGCTATGTTCCACACTTGTGCGAAAACAACATGCTTGTTATTCCTGAAGGGATAGACAGAGTCCGCTTTTAACACACCTTATTTTACCGTCTTGTGGGACGCCCATGTAGTAGAAAGCGAGTCCGTTACCATAAATCGGGTGCAAAACCTGACTGCTTCTGAGAAATTCTTGATCGAAAACCCCAATAACACACGGCCGATGACCTTGGTCATGGTCTAGTGACTAACCTCAGTTGCTATACAAGATGCAAGCGGACAATTCACGAAGCCGTCAACCAATTTTGTACATCAAACCAAGTAACTCTAAGCAAAATAGAGATACCGCGGTCCCGGAACGTAAAGGGCAAGGAAGGAACATGGATGGTTTTTGGTCAGTAAAAGTCTGACACTCCCTCCCGCTCCGCCCAGAGTGGGAGGAGTCATTTGATGATTAAACAACCGAAAAAAAGGGGTCGCACGAATTCAAAGTCATAATATTAAAAACTTGTGAAAAGGTTGGAACTTTGACTCCCAATACCTCGTAACTGAAGGTTCCCATTATGGTCTAGAACAAAAAGAATGATCGCAATGACGAGAAAGCAAGTGCCTTCCGGCTTCATTACGAGTACTTCCTAGCTGTTGCCCGCGCGGTAGACAACATCGGATACCCAATATGAGCTTTTATCCTAGAATGTCGCGTCTGCATCCGGACTAAGAAACAAATTATTTGTTCCGTTTCGCCAAGAGCGATCGAATGTTTGTTGCGAACCTTCTTGACAGGTCCTTTACACCTATGTCACTCCAACACTCGGTGTAAAATGTTTATTTATGTCCCTTTTAGTACTGTTTATTTATTATTTACAGTTGGGGAAAATTCTTTATTTGCTTATTTTGGCGCTCTCGGTGTGGAAACGGGTTATTTGGCTCATGTCGCTCACCGTAGCAGGCGTACTGCGATTTCTAGCTACCTCCTGAAAAAAAAACGTGAGTTTATGACGTGGTTTATATCTAATAATGTAAGCATAGGAGTGGTCAAACGTAAGGTCCCGTGTTCGATTCCCGAGTTGGGCAAAGTTTTTTTGGTTGTTTTCACCAGTTTATCAGTCGCATCTCGGACTCTGGGTTTGTGCTTGGATGATGGGCGGTGGCTATAAGCTAATACATGGGACTTAAACAAATTTGACGAAATGTGGGTGTAGCCGATCCCAAACAGAGAAAAGGTCAGATAGATGATCATGATATCTTGTTCGTCAGTGTGTGAAGACCGTAAGGGAGAAGTTATATAAAGCGGACAGGGCGCGCGCCCGGGTCGCTGTAGATACAATGTAATGGCGCTGGAACGAAATATACAATGCCGGGACAATCCGGGCGCGCACCCTGTCCGCTTTGTATAACTTCTCCCTCCCTAAGGCCTGAATTATTTTCGCGCTGACGGTCAGTCACGCACGGTCGGTCACGTATGAGTATACCTACTTGTGTGTTATATACACATTGATTTACATTGCGACGCTCACGTCACGTCAGCGTCGACCGACAGCCGTATTTTGTTTTCGCTGACGTCACGACCGACCGTACTCGACCGACCGTCAGGTGTGACAAGAGTTCAGGCCTAAGGAAAAACAGAACTGCACGACGTGCACGTTTCCAATGATACCTATTCAAAAGCTACCAGGTGTTCATAAAAGGCCAAGTGGTGCTAAAGTTAAGGACACTTCATTCCATTTATAGGTTGTCAATAAAGAGGTTGAGAAAGTGCAGTAAATGTTTATGAGGCGAGACGGGAGTTGTGATGCATACAGCGCGTTTATGTGTTCCTGGTACTTCTGTGTTAAGTTATTGGTTGTCGTTGAAGTGTAGAGCTTACTTATTCTTGGAGTGATCAAAAGTTTTAAGGTCCATGTTCACCGAAAAGATAACCGTCTGATTATCTAAAAACAGCTGTCACTGTGACGTGCTCCCATACAAAAATGTGTTTTAAACAGCTGATTTTAGACAATCAGAGCGTCATCTTTTTAGTGAACATGGACCTAAGTAAGACAAGTTGTGTCTCTACTCTTTATTTCTGACTAGCAGATGTCACACGGTTTCACCTGCGTAGTTCCCGTTTTCGTAAGAGTACGGGGATAAAACATAGCCCGTGATACTCGGTGATAATGTAGCTATCCATTGCTGTAGGATTTTTTCAAATTGGTCCAGTAGTTTTTAAGTTTATTCATTAAGTACATTCAAAAATAAATATTGATGACAGCAACTAAGTTATTTATATAGTAGCTTATGCCTGCGGCTTTGCGTGGTGTTTATAATAGTGATAAAAAAGTATCCTACGTGATAATTCAGGTTACAAACAATGTGTGCCTTTCATCCAAATCCATTCAGTATTTTTTTATTTTTTATTTTCAAAGGGCTAGCATTATCCATCCTTATAAAATGTTATCACGAGTGACGTAAAGGAAGCCAAAGTAGTGGAAATATTTTTTTCGACCATATTTCGCTAGTTACGTTTAAGTCCCATGTTATGTCATGGGGGAGATCCTATTGTCATCAACTGTGCACAAGTCCTGACTGCGTGGCTGCTACTACAAACCCAATAACACTTTGCCCGACCTGGGAATCGAACTCAGGACCTCATGCTCAGCGGTCGCGGTTGTGACTTTTTGGTCAACGGGGCAGTAAACTGAATACCACTGAGAACTTAGTCTGCCTGGGTTTTGGTCTAACCAGGAACTTAAAAACACCTTCATAAAGGTTACAGAATTATAAGTGTTACATTCATGTTGAATTGGTAACAGAATCAAATACGTAACACTTATAAATGTATTTTCAATGTGTTAACCCAAAACACGTACAAAAGTGTAACCGAAACATATCTGTAACAGATATAAAAGGTTTAACAGTGTTAATAAGTGTTTAACAGGTAAACTCAGCGTTGCCATTGGATAGCCGAAATCTAGTCGCAGTCTGTTGTGAAACTGATTATTTCAGTTACACATATTAACACTTATTAACACATTTAAAAGGTTACAGTTTCATTCGGTAACATTATTGTATCTGTTACATCTAAAAGTGTTTTTCTGTTGAAACTGTTTTAAAAAAGTGTTAAAAACACATTATTATGGTTACAGTTTGAGTCCCTGGGTCGAACTATTATTACATAAAGATATCCACAAACTTTACTTTAATCAAACAATACGAGCACAACAGTTTGGAAACGTATCAAATCAGTTTCATCAAAGATCTAAAGGGTCAATTTCAAGTAGCAATAAAACTTTTTACTGTCCCAGTAAACGCTTTGGGCCAAACCTACATGGTTTCCCGGTTTCCTGTAGTTTGATAACTGGAAAAGTTTTCGTGTTATTTGCTTTCAAAACTATCAAGAACTGTGATTGTGAAGCTGTATAGTTATACTGAAAGGTTATCTGAACTAATAAATAAAATAAAATAAAAAAGTTTATTGCTTCAACTTAGATAACTTATTATATTTACAATGGAGAGAATCCTTTTAAGCAAGGAGTATGCTTGTTTTAGGATGCTCTGCCCCTCCCCAGGTTATATTGAAGTATTTAAGTTATTGAAAACTGATCACGACATTTAGTTAATTTATACAAATATAAAAATATAAAAATAAAATGAACTTAATCTTAATCTCATCTTGTTCTTCTTATTTCATAAAGAGATATCGGCATGACCTTGCCATTAATGTAGTAGCGCCTGGCTAGACCTGCAAATTGCAAAAAAACGTACTATTTAAATTTCACGGACTACATTGATGCTTCCCCTTCATCATTTCAGCCGAAAGACGTCCACTGCTGGGCATAGACCTCCCCCAATGCTGCCCCTTATTCTAATTTATTTTAGGGTAATTTATGTTCATCTTCTTCCTGAATACTTATCTTTCTAGCAATGTCATCCTTCACACAGTTCTTTCATCGTTTATCTGTATTGGTCTTCCTTAGTCTGTCTCTTACAGACCTACCCAAAACTTTTTTGACCGACTTCCAAAAGGAGGAGGTTCTCAATTCATCGGAACCTTTGTTTGATTAGATTATTTTTTTTGTCACCGACTTCTGAAGCTAAAGTTATTTTTCACTTTTTTGTGTTTTTAGAAGTCGGTTTTATTTTTTGCAAAAAAGTTTTTAATTTTCACTTTTTAGTTGTTCACATGCGCTTACCTTTTCACAGCATACTGGCGCGATGTTATGTTATAAACTGGTGTAAACAATAGACAGACATGAGATTTCAGCAATCCCAGTCCTTAAGCTATTATTTATTAAGGAGTTCCGATGCCTATCTCCGAAGTTCTTCATCAGATCTTCACCAAATTGAAGTAGGACCACTCCGAGAAAGTACTCTTCCGAAAACTAACCAAATCGCTTCATACGTGCCTATAAAATTTGAAGAGTTCTCTCTATTTCTCCAGGATTCCATCATCAGATCCTGACTTGATGATTATGGGGCCACCTGTGAAGTATACCCTTTCAAACAAAATAAAAATTTCTTTTTTCTTTGCATTTTCCTGACAAAACAATGAATATCATTTATTCTGCCTAGCCTTTTCACAACTATATATTATTGGGTCGGTTTCCAGCCTAACCAGATGCAGCTGCGTACCAGTATTCAAATGTAGCGATTGCCTATTTAATTTCATGAAGACATGGAAGAAAGATAGTGTTTGTTTTCAAAATCTTTAATAATAAAAATCTTTGTACATTATTTTGTCATAAATCAATAAATATTCCATTAATTCTAATCTTAATATTAAAATAAATTATTAAATGAAACTAAAATAAACAGTCATAAAATCTGTAACAAATAAATGCAGTATAAGACAGTGCTTAAATATACTAAAAATATATTAAGTTACTTTAAAATATTATTTAAAGTCATACAATCTTAAAACTCACCAATCAGACAATAAGCATGACATTACAGTATTTATTACTTCAATAAACTGTGCCTGTTTTGAAAAATTATATAATTTTAACAAATTAAAAATGTTTTTCTTTGCATAATGAACCGAATTCATGTGGGTGCAGCCAGACCAATCGGACTGGATTAAGGATTAGACAATTTGCTTACAAATCTATCCATGACGCATTTAGCTTTTTAGGCTTTAAAATGGAAGCGCCAGATCAGCCAGTAAAAGTCAAATTTTCTCACATCTGCAATTTGCAGATCTGTTTCAGTTGTATGTGGAATAAAATATGTAACAAACATGGTACGAGTATATCTGTAATCATTGACAATTTCAAAGATTATAATTCTATAAATACATAATTATTACCTACGGCTGCGAATCCTATTTTGTTCAACAGCCCGACACTAAGGTCCATGTTCACCGAAAATATAACGGTCTGATTATCCAAAAACAGCTGTCACTGTGACATGTTCCCATACAAAAATGTGTCTTAAACAGCTGTTTTTAGATAATCAGACGGTTATCTTTTCGGTGAACATGGACCTAAAAGGAAGAAAATTTTAATTGCGCGGGCTACCCTGTAAGCATTAAGACCGCCCATTATATTATCATCCTATAAGATATTATGTTTCTTTATAAATATTACTTGTTTACACAACAATTTACATAATAATAAATTAATATTGTATTATATTATATCAAAGCCCGATATCCAGTGCTTTGTACAGCATCCGTTATGATGGGTTTGAAAACACCTCTAATGGTATTTAAAACTGAACAAATAATAAACAAAAATACATTTTCCGACACGACAAGGGTACATGATTGTATCAGGATGACGTGCACGTGTAAAAGCAATTAATGATGTAATCATGAAAACGTGCAGAATAAATACAGGGAAAAAAGACGGTCACCACACACTCAGTTCATCATTCTGAACGCACATCGACATTTTTATCAGTTCTGTTTTAAAAAAACATCTGTTTACTGCAAAAGTGCAAAACCTACGCTGTCACAATGTATGAAATAGCTGTTTTATTATTTTTAATTACCGAAAAAAATAAACATTTTTTTTGGGAAACTTTTCATCGGTACTTTTAGGTTTAGAATAATGTACTGAGAAGAGAATGGAGACAAAATGGCAGCCAGCCACACAATGAATAGCTGTTTTGACGTAGTGGATGACCGATTGACTTTTACACTATGTAAAGTCAATCGGTCATCCACTGCAATGAACTGAACATGTCCATGAACTGACCGATCGTAGATACACAAGGTCGTAGATAGATAAGTTCACCATCGGATTTTATTCCCATTTAGGATACCTATTTTGTTTATTTTAGTATCCCAATTTTAACGTAAAAAGCAAGATAGTTTTAAGTTACAAAATATACCACCAAGCGGGATGAATAAGACCACAGGTAAATTGGGACGATACTGTGAACGGAATAAAACGTTAAATACAAATAATTTTCAACTAAAAATGAATAAATAAATATTGCTGGACATTACACACACCGCCATCTAGTGCCACATTAAGCAACGAGGCTTGTGTTGTGGACACCAGAGAGTTGATATACTACACAAATACTTTTTGTTTGTTGAGTATTATTTGTTTTAATTGAATAAAAATAGGGTATCGATTGACCCCCGTAGTGCTATTCACCTCAATATTTTCTACGAGCCCATAAAATACATGTCAGCTTTCTTTTTTCAAAAATCATTAATTAACATTCTTAAATACAAATAAATAATTACACTCTTATCACCTATCAATCCCTCTACGCCACAGCACCCGGAGCAGTGATATAACTGGTTGATGGAGTAGGTCTGTGCTTCATCAAGTTATAAGCCCGGTTGGAGGCCCAGTCCTTGCCATAGCCCCCGCTGGCTGAATACGCGTAATTGTTGTTATAGTCTTGTGAATAGTCACTGGAGTCACTGGCGCCGAAGTACGAGTAGGACATCGGGTGATGGTGTTGCTGTAAAGACAGATAAAAAAAAAGTTGATTATTAAGGCAAATTATGGTACTTGTAAGTTTGCGAAAACCTTGTTTTTATACCCCTCATAGGGACTTCAGAATCTGTCAAAAATTTCAATTTGCTAGGTCCAGCCGTTCCTGAGAAAATTGGTGGTGCCAGACGGATAGATGGACAAGAAAGTGATCTTATAAGGGTTCCTTTCTTACCATTTGTGGTACGAAACTCTAAAAAGAAGAACATTATTTTCTGTTTGGTACAGTTTTATAAAGGGTGTAACAAAATCCTTAGCGAAGCCAAAAGGCACTATTGGAGGCCAAAATTTCAAATTATTTGCAGGTTTTTAAAATTAATATTTTTAAGGTAATATTACCTTTACTTTAACTAACTCCGTGACCCGTTTATTATTGAAATCATCCATCAACACGGCGTTTTAAGCGTGTTACATTGAGTTATACTGTAAAACGTGATTTTACATCCAAAACCCTTTTACTCAAATCAAAACCATAAACATTTTAAAATTATCGTCTACTAATCAACAGCAAACAAATCCAATCCAGAGTTGATCTCCATGAGCGCGTTGAATTTCGTTATTTATTTAGATGACCCGTGGGCTAATGTAACTTGTGATTGAGTCCCATTGAATACTGGGTCACACAGCGGCAACTTTGATTAAGGACCTATCAAAATAAGTGTCTTACAAAGGCAGAGGACAGAATTGTACGGAAAAGAGAAAAGGAGGCTATTGCCCCGGTGAAAATATGGGATTATCAGTGACAGCTGGTATCACAGACATAGCTTCCAGAACTAGCAAGCTGAAGTGGCTGCCGACCGGCCGTGATTGTCAAAACCAGTGCAGTAGCCCTTGATCTGTCAAGCCTGACCGTGGCGGTCTGACGCCATTGTTTAACTGTTGTGTCTACTGTTTTATGAGGCTAGACAAAGGGACATTCTATATAAAAAAAAACAAACATAAAGGGTGTAAAACACCTCTTCACGAAACCGAAAGGCACTTGTTCTCCCCATCATTGCAATTATTTTTTTGTTCCACACCATACCTGGGAACCTTCTAGTTACGGAGATACGGGGGGGCAAATTTACAACATTTTGACAAGTTTTATTTTTAAATACTTACAAGTTTTTTTCGTAAGATTTTGACTTTTACACACCACGACCCCCGTACTATTCAATCCATCCATCAGCACAATGTTTTAAGTGCGTTACATTGAGTTCTTCCACAAAACATGATTTATAACCTCAAAAAAAAAAGTTGTTTCCCAGCAATAATTTTTGCGTAAAGTTACTTAGTTTGAAGTACAGAATGCTTGGTTGACGGCTTTGTTATGAGGTGGTTTACACCCTGTATGTGCGACTAATATTATACTACCAATATTTGAACAAGTAATTAGCTAAATTATAGATAGTTGATTATTTTAATTCGGTGGATACAATCAAAATAATTTTATCGATGCCCTTTTAGATTAATATGTCCCACGATATTATGTGGGTTTAAATGCCACTATCACTCTCTGTATGTCAATCGAGTTCGGGCGTGGGATACGTTATTACGCTATCTTACTTTTTACAAATCTCATAAATGCGAAAGTCCGTGAGTATGGACGTTTGTTACTCTTTCACGCAAGAATATTCTTATAACCATATAACGTCTTTATAACCTGGATTTACAAATAAGATTTTATCCCGGTTGTATGATCCCGTGGGACAATATCGCACTTCACGCGGAAGAACCCGCGGGAAAAGCTATTATTACATAAACAAAAAAACAAAATCAGAATCGGTTCATCCGTTGGAGAGCTGCGATGCCACAGACACACACACACACATACCCCCGTCGTTTTTGCGTCGGAGGTTAAAAATAAATACCATACGCCATGACCTATACAAGTGAACGACGTGTCAGCAGTCATTTGTCACTCATTTGTTTGGAAAAACACAATACTCTGCCGGCATGATGACGTGTTTTGTGTTCCCTGAACAAAATCCATGCGACGATCGCGTATCTTTTTTTTATACATAGAAGTAAGCAAAATCAAAGCAATTAATTTTGACACCGCGTGTGGCATATTAATTAACAGACGTCCAAAACGGAAAAAAAGAAAATTTTGAACGTGTTACAATAGGTGGCGAGCTTATTGTTATCAACGGGGCGCAAATCCAAACTCTGTGGCTGTTACTGAGAAATGCTTGAAGGAAAAACCCAGTAACACTTTGCTCGACCTGGGAATGCCATCCCCATGCCACCCCATATTTAGCAGTCGTGCTTACGAACACTAGACCAAACGAGGCATTCCGTGGTAGATAGGTTCTGATTTATCGCTAAAAAAGCTTCATAAAATATGATGATGATTTTAAGACATTGACTTGAATAACAAGACTTACAGTAATGATGAATCATAATATTGACAAATCATAGTTGCACAATGCATACAAACTACTTGGATATATGTAAAACATTAAATAAGTTGCTTATCATTGAATTGACAAGTGCTGAGCTCAATAGAATACAGTTTTACGTGAAACTGTCGATGTTACGTGACTTTGCTCTAATAGAGTGCATTTATTTTGCTCCACTGTAACGTTATCGACAACTGAATCATATTTCACAGAAGGGTAGAACAGAACATAGACCTTAGTAATTACAACATTACTTTTTTCAGATTTGATGGCATTGCCAATTTTGATCTAAGTGGGGAAACTGTTACTGCATTCGAGGTGGAATTTACAACCGAGCGGTAGGCGAGGAAATGATTTCCAGTCCTTACTACTGTTTTAAGAACCAATAATTTTGACTAACACTAAATTACAGACTTATTAGTTAATTACCTTGTTCTTTGGGAGACCCATCTTCAAATCGATCGATTTTCGGGTCAGGCAAAGTGTTATTGGGTTTTTGTATTTGGCATTTTTCAGTAGCAGCCACGGAGTCTGGATTAAATTTGTTTTTGGATTGATGGCCATAGGCCCTTTTACATACGACTTAAAACATAACTGGCAAAATGTGGGATTCAATCCTCTGTCTAACACATTGGGAATTACAGACTTAATATTATGTACGTTAACTTTGGTACATCACCTACATCCATTATTCATAGTTTTTGCTGTCGCACTGCTGCAGGGAAAACTTATACTATCATGTTCCTTTTTCCATCTAAGGCCTGAATTTTTGTTGCGCTGACGGTCGGTCGCGTACGGACGGTCGTGACGTCAGCGGGAACGATATACGGCAGTCGGACGCCGCTGACGTCAACTTCGCAGTATGGTGCTATCTCGAACACAATATGTATTCGAACGCGACCGACCATGCGCGACGACAGTCAGCGCGACAAGAATTCAGGCCTAAGACTGCTAAGGTCTAGATTCGATCACAAAAGGCCAGCTCATTATCCTAAACCTTTTCTGAGACTGCTTGCCATTCAGTTAACAAACAAACATACACCTACACATTAGCGGTACTTCATAAACAATTTTGTACCAAGGACATTGGTATCAGTAAAAGCTCTTATCAAGTGGATACAGATAAATTTATTTATTTTGATGCGTTTGTGCCGCAAGTGGCTGATAAGGAGCTGGGATTTCGTTTAGATCCTCTATGAGTAACGGTGGATACATGACAAATACTAAGGATTTAGGAGATAGAGACTTTAAACATAAACAAGTCAATCATTTGAAGATAGGGAACTATGGAATAAAAGAAGGAGAAGGGAGAAACAATGACAAGGCAGAAGATAATATAGCGTTGATTGCGCAGAAAAACAATAACGGGACTACAGGAGATATGGACTGTAAGTACAGAGAAAGAACAAGGAGATACAAAGAAACAAAGTCAAGGCAGAAAGTAATTGGGCAATAATTGGGCAAAATAAAAATGATGAACATTAATTGAGCAGAAGTTAACATGGCATTCTTTGGGTAGAAGATCGATGACTAGGCAAAAGATTAGGCAACGGTAGTGGTCCATAAGGAACTAGAATTGTGTTAAGATCTTTTAGGAGTAACGTCAGTTATATTAAATATACACTAATTATCATTAAAATCGATGTTTTAGAGACAACTGTTGGTTAAAGGCAAAATAAGAGTCAAAGATTGAGCAAAAATGAAAGAGTAAGTCATGCATTTGGAAGAAAAATAAAGTGAAAAAAATTAAGATCAAAGGTCGATGGGCGGCTGATATTCAGAAGATCATGGGTAGAAACTAGTTGAGACTCGCGAAGACCGGGGAAAGCATGACACAAAAAAGAAGAAGAAGGCCTCAACTCAGAAGTGGTTGGAAAAAGGCTCATAATGATAAGGATAATATTTATTATAAAGGCAGACATGCAAAGTTTTTTGACTAAAGAAATTAACGTATGTAGACCTTACTTCAATATTCAATAAAATCAAAGAGAGAAAACTAAAACAGCGAAACAAAGCAATCCTATCATAAAAATAACTTCGATCCTCAATCTTATTTCAACCGATACAATATTTATCAATAAGATCAAAAGGAGAAAATTGGGAATAGCTAAATAAACCAATCCTATTACAATAATAACTTTGATCTTCAATTTGATTCCAACCGATACAGTATTCATAATCCCTACAAAGCCATAACAAAGCTGGTTATAATCGCAATCATCTCTCTCACTACTAATTGCTTCGGACCCGTCAGTTTAAACCCGTAATGAAACAACATTTATGGACCGACGAACCACAATAAACGAATAAACCAATGATGTTATATATAAAACTGAGGAAAATCTCATTGGAATAAACGTACGAAACCAAACACATTTCGCTTAAATTGATTTCTGACTAAACGAATTTTTGGTCGACGACCGGTATTAAAATTATGGTTTTCATATTTTCTGGTGTTGTGAATATCATTGCAGGAGCTTCCAGTTTAATCAGATTACTTTGGTTTATTTTTACTGTTTTTAACGTAGGCTGAAACCTGACAGTGTATGATCTGGCTAAATTAACAAAATGGTTTTTCCTTTAGGAGCTGACATTTGGTGGAGTGACATTCCCTTGCCATGTCCATGCCATTCTTAAAATGGACTTTATGGTTATGCCATAGAGAAGGTTAACCATAAAGTCCATTTTCAGAATTTCACGTGACTCATATAAAGCGGCCATTTTAGACCCCGTTCGATTTATTCCCGTTTGGGGCTACCGCCCCATTGCATGCCGCAACCAAAGTAATAAAAGTTTAAGGTACTACTATTTTTGTGGCTAATTAAAAACAGCCGCTCGGATCGATCCTAAGGTTAAACTGCGCTTGCCTAGGGTGGTCCGTGGGTTAATAGATGAACCTCCATTACATACCAAGTTTTCCTCCATGCCTCCTAAAACACGTTAAGCCGTTGGGCCTGGCTTTCATTTTTTAGATCTTTGACAATCGTTACAGATAGTCAGTGGCCCGAAAGTCTGACAACCAGTCTTACCAAGGGGTATCATACTACCCAGAACTAACTGGGTTGTGGAGGTCAGATGAGCAGGCGCTCCATGTAAAATACTGATATTCAGCTGCATCCAGTTAGACTGGAAGCTGACCGGAACATAGTTTGGAAAAGATTAGGCAGGTGATTATGTTTTCTTTTTACTTACGGCAACAATATTGGTAGGAAATAGACTGCTTTTTTTATTTCCCAATGTACCGCAATAGATAATTATTTTCCCCTGTTTTCCATATTACATTCCTCTGCTGTAACCCATATTTTTGGAGTAACCCAAAGATAATTGCCCACAATCTCGCCTAAAATGACCACAAATTGCCTACGCACGTGACGTAATAACGCCATTTTGTGGTCAGAGACCAGTTTGAGGTCACGGTATGTCATAAAATTTGGCGATAATCCCCGATTTTAGTGAAAAACTGCTCCAATAGGCAATTACTTCCTGTAGCCCTGATTATTTTTGCCACCCAGATTCTAATTTATTTTTAGGTATTCTGTGCTGGGTACGGTCATAAAATAAGCGCCAAATATACGCTTGAATCATATTTAACATTTTTTTTTGGGGTAGGATTGTCCAATATCGGATATTTTTTTATCTCTTGAATCAAATTAATGCCTACAGTTCTTGTGACGGATAATTGAAAAAAAAGACATCATTATTATTTAGCATGATGATAATAATATTTGTCAGGTAAAATCACTCTTTTTTGAAGTTTTAGCAAGGTTGTAGTCACGGTTTGTTAAAAAATATGCCAATACGAATAATACAAATAAAATTGATAAGACAGAAATTAACTCATTCAAGTGGAATTGCCTTTTCGATACACCTACAACAGTTAGGGCCAATTTAATAGAACACATTAGACACTTCATCAAAATACAACAACGTAACCTTGTAACTGCTGGCATAAAGTATTATTTATTCTTTAGCAGTTAGAACTGCACAATCGCTTAATTTTTTCAATAACGATTACATATTAATTGTAATATTGGCAAAAAAAGGGAACCTTTACTATGAACTTTCAGATGTCAAACGTGATGTATAAAATTGGCCCTAACGAAAACCTTTTGAAATATGTCATGATTTTGAAAGAAAAAACGAATAAAAACGTGACACAGAAGTAGCTGACCTTACCACGTGCTACAGAGAAAATTAAATGAATGCTATTTCAGTCCTTCCCTGTATTCCAAAACGGTACATTTTTAATTGCTTAATTTTATCTGATTTTCTTTCATGTTGATGAAAATAAAAATTCCTAGAAAGACACGACCGTGTACACGTATAATATTCAAGTGACATTTTTGTCACAGTACGTTGTAAATGGATCCGAAGTTCTTGCTCGGGCGTGCGGCTGTTAACTGTTATGTAAATACGTCGATTTTAAACCAAAAAATACTTATTAGTCGGAGGAAGAGGAAGTAAACGAAGAGTTGATTGTTGTTTGCATACGATCAATTGATAAGATTGATTGTTAATTTAAATAACTTGTTAAATCCTAATTTAATGTGTTTTGATTTACTACATGTTAATATTGTGTAAAATCTAACTAATTTCTTTAAAAGTCATTGCATTGTATAATTGTCAAGCAAACTAGTTATTGTGAGATATTGCCATTAAATTATGTGAAACAGTGAATTCTTTATTTTGTGCTCGCATTTCACTCAAATGACGCCCACTAGACTCGTGAACACTGTTGATGTCGAGGAGCATGTTGCTTCTCCGACATAAATAACATTTGATTCGACCAATATGCGTTATGAACCATATAGTATGTGAATATGTGAATCAACCGTAGTTATACCTATCGAAATTAGTAAGGATAAACTTAGGTAAGTATTATTATTAACAGAACCCCGTGCACACTACGACCATAATGTGTGTTCCAGCCTTTTTTGTGCGGACCAATATTAGGAAAATAAACAAAACCGAAAAATATCATCATCATGCAGGTCAAGTAGACAGACGCTTTATTTTCATTGGTTTACAGAATTCATTTAAATTATATGTATGTTACTGACCCTTCTGACTTCCATTCAGTACATCAAAGTTGACCAACCTATGTCAGTATCTAGCCATTTATACAAGCCACGACACTTAAAATTACACGATTATATGTCGTCACGACAAAGTAGGAACGCAACCTATCCAAAATTACATGGAGAGTTTTAAAAATTGCACAGAAATAAACCGCTGCAGTCTGTCACACTCTGCCAGTGTTGCAAACGGTTGGACTCACATTCGGTTGTACCATTAGTTAATTATTAAAGAACTTCAAAGCCTTCATACCTTGCAAGCCTTCAAAGTGCTGAGCACACTTGGCAGCAACAAGGCTGCTATTAGCAGCAGCTTCTTGATCAGCAGCACTGACAACAGAATGGGAATCAGTAGCAGTTTTAACTTGAGTACTGCAAACAGGGTTATCAGGGGCACGATCACTGCTAACTTCTTCTTCTTGCCTCGGGCTGGAAATTAAAAGATGGCTGGTGAGTCAAATGTGTCTAACTTAATCAAAATAAAAAGTTTTACAAGGTAATTACAAAAATCTATTCAATTATTACAGGGTGTAAATAAACTCCTCATGAAAATGTCAACAAAGCATTCTGTACATCAAACTTAGTAACTTTACGCAAAAACTGTTGCTGGGAAACGACTTTTTTATGATGCGAAAAATTTGTCGTAGAACTCAATTTAAAGCACTCAAAACATTGTGCTGATTGATGGATTGAATAGTAAGGGGGTCGTGGAGATGTTTATAGTAGAAATCTAATATATGAAAACTTGTATAAAATCAAAATGTTGGAACTTTGACCCCCAAAAGGTATGGTTACAATATAAAAGTGATTGGTTAGGGACAAGTGCCCTTTGGATTTGTTAAGAGTCTTTTTACAACATATATGTTTGAAATTAATATTTTTTTTAGGTTTAGTACAGGTTTTTACACAGTATTGTGTTGACGATTTCCAAAAGATTTATTAACAAAAACATTTTTTTTTCTCTCATAAATTGAATCTATTATTTTTATCGATTTTAAATCATGTCTAAATAGGCTGTTTTTGAAAACTAACCCTGTATATAAAAATTTAGACTTTAGACTGTAAGCTAACGCACATTTAATTTCTAACACTTTCAACACTTTAATATTCTGATCGGAGCGTATTTACCATTGATCCAAAAAACTGTCTAATTCATTACGCTAACAATCACAATCGTGCGACTCAAATCAAATAATTATGAAAACCAAACATTTAACAACTAAACTACTAATCGCTTAACATTTAAATATTTAAACTTCACGCCCCAAATTCTACTAAATTCAATTACACAGTCACTTAGTTCGGGTCGAAACATCTGTCGGAACGGGTCAAATCCCACGTTTTGACCTGAATACTTATGACCCGGACGAACTCAGGTAATTACGATGATATGGTTGTTATTTTCGATTGATAATTACTGTTTTTATGGTCTAGTTTGATAGGCAGGTCCATTTTGTTTTATGGAAATGGGTTTTCATCGTTTTGGGGGTGATAACTATTAGTGTTATGGGGCGAAAAGACGATTAATGTACCGATTGGAGAACAAACTCTGTAGTCGTTACTATAATACGGCTAGGTTGCTAAGGCAAACGTGTGTTTTTAACCGACTTCAAAAAGGAGGTGGTTCTCATTTCGTCGGAACCTTTTTTTTATTTTTTATGTATGTTCCCCGATTATTCAAAGATGGCTGGACAGATTTGAATTATTATTATTTTGTTTGAAAGGGTATACTTCCCAGGTGATCCCATAATCATCAAATCAGGATCTGATGATGGGATCCTGGAGAAATAGAGATAACTTTTCAATTTTTTTAGGCACACTTGATGCGATTTGGGTAGTTTTAAAAAGAGTACTTTCTTAAAGTGGTCCCATTTCAATTTGGTGAAGATCTGATGAAGAACTTCGGAGTTAGGCAAGGGAACTCCTCAATAAATTATAGCAAATGGACTGGGATTGCTGAAATCTCATGTCTATCTATTGTTTATACCAGTTCATAACATAACATCACGCCTGTACGCTGTGAACGGGTAAGCAAAAGTGAACCACAAAAAGTGAAAAATAAAAACTTTTGCAAAAAATAAAACCGACTTCAAATAACACAAAAAAATGAAAAATAACTTTAGCTTCAGAAGTCAGTGACAAAAAAACTAAGTAAGTAAATGAATACATACGTCACCGACTTCTGAAGCTAAACTATTTTTCACTTTTTTGTGTTTTTTGAAGTCGGTTTTATGTTTTGCCAAAAAGTTTTTACAGATATTGTCTTTGAACAAACGTTTACTTATTTTTATCTTAACTGTCCAAACTTGCTTGCTTTTAAACTTATTATGCCATTTTGGTGTCCGTGAGTTGTAGGCAAGTACGAACTATTTTTAAGACAATGTGTAGTTTATGCCACATGAGACGCATTTGCGAGTAGTTATCGTTTTATTGGTCGTACTCTAATCCATCTAAATTCATCTCTTATTACCATTTCATTCACCATAACATAAAATTACGCTTGTAATCCCGAAAGGGTTGAGCAGAATTGATGTGTACCTAATCGTAAACCTACATTTTGTCAGTTATGTTTAGGTAAGTCCCATGGAATAGAGGGACCAGATTCCGTGGTTGCTGCTGAGAAATTTCTGATGGAAAAACACAAAAACAATTTGCCTGACCCGGGAATTAAACCCAGATCCTCTTAATCAGCAGTTGCGATTGCAGTCAGCATAGCAGTGCAGTAACCAATACCAAGTAAACCGGTTCTTATGTCACAATTTACGATTTCAAAATGGTGTCTTTTTACCCCTAGTGGTATTGGGATTTATTTATACAATACTTTTGCAACCTAAATTCTGCCGAATAACTAAAAACAAAATTCCTTGCCAACAGTTTTGCTGTATCTACAAACATGAGAATTCTTGTCTTTGCCGCAGAAATAAAGTTAAGAAATAGCTGACACCTATTTGGCTGAGGTACAACGGAACAATGTGCCAAAATATGATAGAAATCTCAGTTTTAAAGTATGATTGCTGTTATTCTGTTAGCCTTTTTAGTTGTGGTATTTCACACAAATCCTTATCAAGCCTCAATTTCACATTGTTACCAAAAATCTAAGCACATCATCCATATAGATGAAGAAGAAAAATTGCATATTATACAGGGTGTAAACCACCTCATCACAAAGCCGTTAACCAAGCATTCTGTACTTCAAACTAAGCAACTTTACGCAAAAATTATTGCTGGGAAACAATTTTTTTTTGAGGTTATAAATCATGTTTTGTGGTAGAACTCCATGTAACGCACTTAAAACATTGTGCTGATGGATGGATTGAATAGTACGGGGGTCGTGGAGGTGTTAAAAGTCAAAATCTTGGAAAAAAAACTTGTCAAAAAGTCGTAACTTTGACCCCCCATATCTCCGTAACTAGAGGGTTCCCAGGTATGGTGTAGAACAAAAAAATGATCGCAATGATGGGGAGAACAAGTGCCTTTCGGCTTCGTGAAGAGGTGTTTTACACCCTTTAGAGTATAACTCATAAAGTAAATAGGCAATGTAAATTAAAAAAAAAATGTATATGGGACCACCGCGCAAGTTCACCCTACCAAATGAAAAAAATACATTTACACAAGAAAGCAAAAGATGCTAGTGAAATGCCGAGTTTCTAGGAGTCTTTTAAAAAGAAAGCAAGCATAATGACTTATGCAAAAACCAATCTTGCAATCGAATTAAATCATTGTCTGCTTTTTCCTGTGTTGTAGCAGCTGGATACCAGTATTCTACGTGGAGCTACTGTAGTATGGGTCTCATGCCTATGTGTGTATGCGTAAGTAGCCTGACTCCATAATTTAATGGTTATAATAAATTTCAATAGTATACATCAAATCGTCTACTCAATTTCACCCATCCCTATATGGCGACCCTGCCTTCGGGCAAGCCACGCATAATGATCGTATCTCATTATATAATTGATGCGGAATTGTGTCAATCCAAACAAAAGAAGGGTCACCTGGCCCAAAATGTAGACAGTGCTGGAAATAGTTCAAAATTGCAGCAAATTGGGGTACACATCAGCATCCAGATAATTATAACAACAACAGTTATCTAGGTCATGGGTGCAGTGCTCCAATCCAGTCCAGTTACTGGGCTTACCCAGTTAATATTCTTAAGGCGACTAGATGAGCTATATTAGCAACTCTATTTGTGGTGGTTCAAACTGCGTTCGAAATGTTGTTAGAATAAAGTTTAAATCAGCTTGCACTACAAAGTGATTGTTACGTCAGTCACTGCGGGCCAAATGAGTGGTTTCGATCGATTTACAAAAAATCTAGTGATTGGACTAAAAAACTAAAACACTATAATGCTAATATATTGCTTGCAGAATTATTTGCCAAAAAATCAGAATGATCGCATGCATTTTACTATGTTTTTTTTTGGTTGAAAGAAATTTTTAGAGATAAGTTCGTGTTTTGTTTTTATTATGTTTTTAAAACACTATCATACTAGCATATATCCTGAAGAATATCATGTATTTTTCTGGTTTTGTTTATTGCCGTGAATCATGTAAGTACATTATACACAAACACGTGTTTAGCTCATGTAATCGCCTTAGCAAGAACTCATCAGACTTTCGGGCTCTCAATTTTCCCTTACCAATACAAATGACAGTGGGGACCGACGGCTTTACATGTCTCCCAGGTACTTTAAACTTTGCTTGCCATAAACTTTGTAATAATGACCAAAACTATAACAAGTTATTCAAGTTAGCAATAAAAGTAGCAGCAATTGAAGTTGAACCAATTTTGATTAGTGATTCATGTTTCAAGTTAGTAGTTGGTGCATTCTTATTTAATTTCAGTTGAAATGTCGTAAGAGATGAGAGCATGCCGTTGGATTTTTAACTATCGGCACTTAGCTGAACGTTGGAAATAAATCCACGCACGTTATTTACCGGTATTTATTTTCTCCTGCTTTTAAAAGAATGGTTAGTACACACCTGATTTGGAATTGATTTCGCGTTTCTGGATACTTTTAACCTTACGTTTATCACCCCCATTGTTTTCGATATCTGGGAATCAAAGAAAAAGATAGATTTTATAATTATGCTGTTCTTTTTTTTTCATTACATATTTCTGGTGAGGAAAAAAAATGGTATTTGATGCTATGTATTAGACAGGCTACAAGATGTTTAGTAAAAGCATTATTTATTTATTTGGCAATTTCACAATATTTCTGAATTTCTAAAACGAGGTGACTGCATTTTACAATCAAAAGTTACTTTTATACCGTTCGTGACTTTCTGAGGTACTAACATTGCGATTAAAAATAAGAGCGATTACTCATATTTTGTTTGTAGTTCTGCCATGTGATGAATTTTTAAAGCAAAACACATCACCTCACTACATATTATAAAACAAAGTCCTCCGCCGTGTCTGTCTGCCTGTCTGTTCGCGATAAACTCAAAACCTACCGCACCGATTTTCATGTTGTTTTCACCAATAGATAGACTGGTATTTAAGAAAGGTTTTAGTATAACTATCATTTGTACGCGGGCGAAGCCGCAGTAATATCTAAAGCAACAAGACAATATCTAACATTTCTAAATCATCTAGAAACCCACAGTAACAAAACAATCAAAACAAATTACGTGCCCAACCCATTACGTAAACAACATTATCCTCCTTAACAGCCACAATCGGTAGAACACAAACAATATACCAACGCCGAATCTAAACACTGCCAAGTAGGGTGAGGTACATCATTATCGGCGTGGTTACTGTGCTCTGTTTGTCTTTGTGGGCGACCGCAAGTGGTGCTTTCACCCTATATCGTTGGAAGTGGGAAATTATTAGACCTATAGAAATAAAAAGTGATATAAATACTAAACCAGTTTGACATTTTACCGTTAGCGTTGTTGTTTTTAGTACATTTTTAAATGAAGCTTTTTTACTTTGAATATTCGATCGTTATGCCAGAAACACATTTACGTGTCGGGGCGTGGCGTGGCGCGCCAGAAACATATCGGTTTCATACATTTAGTATGGTTAGAGACATATTTGTAGGTCGTGTCGTGTCGTGACGCGTTCAACAACACGACAGCAAGCGCCACGCCCACGCCTCAACACGTAAGTGTGTATTCGGCTTTCATTACTCCTTTAGCTTCGTCAACCTTCATAAATCTGGTCATACACACATGCAGTTTGCGAGTACTACGCACTTGGTCTTTTTAAAGAAGCTCAATAATAAAATCAGTTTATCAATCATCGGGGGGCACGGCAGTGCCCCCGCCAAGTCGAGCGCGAAGCAAACAATGCCGTACCATCCTTTACTGGAACCATTTCGCCGCATTTTCAGGCCCCTATTTGAGAACCTCTGGATAAGACCAGAACGCAAAAATTTTTGTCATCTAGTAAGCCATAATCACATACTTAAAATCTAAAATTTCAAGTCTGTAGGTCATTTAGTTCCGAAGTTAAGCGAAAGCAAATTTTTGCATTTATGACACTCACTCACTCACTCATGATCATCAAAATAGAACTAGTACTTCCCATAAACTCAGAGAGTTGAAATTTGGTACAGAGTTAGGGTTTAATGGCCACATAAAGGGAAAACTATAAAAACTAGGATAATCGAAGATCTGGAGTACCTGGTGACCCTGATTAGAAAACACAAGAGCCTAACCAAACTATTAGAGAGATCGACATACCGCCTTTACAAAAAATATTCAACTTAGTGGGCCGCTTCATTTGATGTCAAAAATCGAAGGTCTGAAGTATCTGATGAAGAACCCTCAGCTGGTCTCAGCTGTATTAGAGACTAGTTTCTGCCCGCGACTTGGTTCGCGTGAATTTCCCGCTTGCAACATTTCTTATTGCTGCTTCGCTCCTATTAGTCACAGCGTGATGTCATATAGCCTATAGTTTTCCTCAATAAATGGACTATCCAACGCAAAAATAAATGGCACTGGCTTTTCTTATAATGTTGTGTTCATACACACGACATGGCAAAACAAAGGATAAAGACTTTGAACATACAAACGGTATGTAGGGCTCTCCTTTAAAGCAATAAATCTTCTTCTTACGAATCGTTGGCAAACAACTCCAACATGTTTGGTCCGAAATTCAGCTACGTGAACACACAGATGCAGTAAAAATGCTCCGGTCAAGTGCTCGAATGGAAACAAGGAATAAAATTAATTTTGACAGTTTCCAAAGAGATCTAAAAGACTTTTACCTCGTTATATATTTGAATGTCTTTGACAGTTTCACAAAATTGCATTTTCATTGATGTGGTAATTAACGTGGCAATGGATTTAAAAAATCCAAAAAATAAATAAAAAATAACATGATTATTTTATTACACAAAAAAAAGTTCTTTTAATTATCGAATTAGATAAACCTGTGAAAACGTCCTTTTCATATTATATAAATGCTTGTGCAATCACAATATAATAATATAAATTGCCTAACAGAAATAACTATTTAAATGCATGACCAACTCGCAGTTAATTAAAATATGCCTTCGCAACAAACAACACCCACTTTTACACGATTTTTTCTCCGGATTCAGTTTTAAATTAATTTGATTAAAATGGGACTATTAATATTACGAGTATTGTTTGCCCAAACATGAATGAGAAAGAACTTGCTTGTATTTGTAAAGACATTTGCCGGCGTAGAGATTTGTGAATCTATACCTAATATTGAGTAATTCAGCAACTCGTTCCACATGTCCATGGCCCATTTGGGACGAGTTGATGAAACTCAAAATAAATAATTGTTCCATTCTGCAACTCGTCCCACGTTACTATCTAAGTGAAAAAAGGTACAATCAGTAGTAAAAGTGTTATTGCGGAAAAATAATTGCTTATAAAATATTTAATCATCACAACATTGTTTAGTGTTATGCTAGATAAGGACGTTACCAAAAGTACTATTTGATTTTTTGTTAAAATGTTACGATTTAACTCAAGAACTCCTTAACCGATTTTAAAAATTCTTTCACCATACGATAGCTACATCTTTACCAAGTAATATAAGATATAAATTATATTGATATCATGCAAATTAGCCGAGCTATTAAATTTTTTGCGGATCAAGTCGCGTGCGAAGAGCTGGAACCTAATAAAAAGGACTGTTTCCCGCAACGTTCATTACTTTTACATCGACTCGTGATTATTCTTGGTTTGATGTACTCGTACTGTATTATGTTCGCCTTTCTGGCAAACATCGAAATCAATCCATCAGTAAAAGCGAGAAAAGGACGACTTATTTTCACATTTTATGCTATTATAGACTTATGGGAACATTTCAAGTATGGATTCGTGTTATCAAAACCAACGGTTAAAGTGCTTTTCGAGGCAAGAATGTTTTTACTTGCAAATTATTACCTCAACACAAATCCATGTTTTTGAATACCAAGCTTGAGTGAGATCATCATATTAGTGTCTTTTTTGGTAAAGTCTCCGTCACCAGAATAATATTTTCACTGAAACGATGCCAATTGATGTTATATCTAGCAGAAGTGGCACAGTCAAAACATTCCTTCATAATTTGTATTGTAATAAGGTTTTACTTTGAAACTCAAAATGATGAATGAAAAATTATGTCCCAGCTATGGAATATTTCAAGCTGACTAGTTAACTTGGGAAATTGTTAAGTACAATATACAGAATAGGGATGCTGGTCTTTTTAACGCTTGACAAGAAGCGTGGGTTGTAAAACTTCAAAGTGCTTGTAACAAACAACTAACTCTTGTAAAGTTCTGTAAAGAACTGCCAAGTGGTAATAATGCATCTAATTCTATCACCTCACAGCTACGTCCTAGAACATGCAACTTGCGTCAAGCGACATGCGCGTGCTTTATTT
Source organism: Xestia ashworthii (assembly GCA_950022955.1). Lineage (NCBI taxonomy): Eukaryota > Metazoa > Arthropoda > Insecta > Lepidoptera > Noctuidae > Xestia > Xestia ashworthii. The sequence continues at coordinate 8,491,635 of OX465570.1, read as the reverse complement.
GTTTCCTTCATGCAATATCCGTCACGTTACGGTGACTCCTGTGAGATTTAAGCACAACACACACTGCGAGCGGGCGCGGATCGAGTGCGGGTCGGGCGCGTGTAGGGCGCGGGTCGGGCGCGGGTCGGGCGCGTGTCGGGCGCGGGTCGGGCGCAGAAAGAGGCGAGATTACGGTAGGTGTAATTTCATTTATACTATAATAAGTATTATACAGAGATAAAATTATTTTGTTTGTGAGTTTTTATATAAGAGCTAATTCGGAACTAATGATTCAATTCTAAAATTTTATTCACCGGCAGAAAGCTACATTATCATGCTATTATTCATGATATTGCCGAGCTATCACAATTTTTACGGACGAAGTCACGGGTGTAGTGCTAGTGTATTCAAATGGACGTCATCGCTCAACCCGCTACCGACACGTGCCTACGTTGTGTGGGAAGGCGATGAACAGCACGTCTTACGTGACGGACCCGACCCAACCCGGGCCCGACCCACACCCGCTTTCTGTGTGGTTTTGGCGCTTTGCTCATGTTTTTTTATTTGTTTTCCCGCAGTCGCTATCGCAACAACCGTGATTTTTGAGCGTTTAGCTCGTAGTACAATGGTAAGCCTACGTCCGCACTGGAATGTTTTTAATGTTGCATTTTATTTTCAACTCACGGCTTAATACTGAAAGTTGAAAATCTTAAAGTGCCTTTTTCTAATGCTCTGAGCGCTATAAACAAAATCGAATTAAAACCAGTTTGCCTAAGTTTTTAAAGCCACTTTAATCCCAAATCAATTTCTGAACACAACTTCATATTTTAATGGAGAAGATTGAACAAAACTTTGTAAAGTTGTCTAACAACTTCAAGTTGTCAGAATAGAGAGAGTACTAAGAAATTATCTTTGAATGTAGAACTAAAGGAAAACAATACAAGGAAATACTAGTTTGTTGTTGTTCTTTGCAGTTCGAAGTTTGAATTTGTGCTCGATTACTGGCAACTCGTTTCCCATTAAGGTCCATGTTCACCAAAAAGATGACTCTCTGATTATTAAAACACATTTTCATTGTCACCAATTTAAATCAACCGATTAGACATGCTAATCTACTGTTTTCTCTAACTGAGGCGGAACAACCTCTTTGTTTAAAAGCCCGGTTAGTCGGTGTATTTTGACGTTTGCAAGACGTTTTCCGGTGACAAGACAGATATAACAAACATTGCTAGGTAACAAACCATTGAAAGAAAGAAAGAAAGAAAAAGCATTTATTAGCCCCCACTGGACAAAGCACATCAAAATTATCAGTTTCTAAAACTTACTAATAATAATTAAACAGATAAAAAGAAGATATATCTTTAACGGTTTGGTACATACAGATATTTGAAATTGCTTTGAAAGACACGACGCGTCGCGATTTTTTTTTGCTTTGATTACGTTTCCGACGAGTTTGAAACCGTTGAAAGACATTTTCGAACTCCTGGTTCGTATTTGTATTTGGCGGCATCGCTCCGTGGGTTTGTTCTCAATCGCTTTGGTAAGCACCAAGGCGATTATGCTTACCAAGGATTATAACACTAGATTAGTGACAATTTCTTTTTCGTCATGCATGCGTAAAATTAGTAATGTGATTCTTTTTACTATCCATTATATTTAATTTAAAAATATACTTCAAACAAACAAAACTTCAAAAACCCATACACCACAGATAATTTGATGGTTATAAAGAACTGTAATCTCAGGTATATTGCAATCATTTTAAGATGTTTCGCATTTGTACGGTTTTTACATGTTAAGTTACCCACCATATTTGACTATATTATAATCATTCGGTCTTTCATACCTAAAACGCTCATTTACCTAACCGAGCTAGAACAAGTCTTGTGGTGAACACCAAAATACCCGCCTCATGTATAAACAAATGTTTACGTTTGGCGGGCCGATTACGAAATAGTCGGTTATTTTACTGTTGGTGAACACGGCCCTAAGTACGTATAATTTCACTGATATTTTAATGTTCCTTCAAGGAGTACTAAAAAACCAGACGCCATGTTTTCTTTGATCTATATTTTTTTAGGAATTCACTTAAACCACAGACCAATCTTTTTGAGCCAAAACCAATGATTTGCCTCGTTGTTCAAATGGTCGCAAGCGTTGCCTTTCGTGGCCCTATGACGTGAGGTAAACATTACTGGCGAAATGCGTTATTAAAATGAACCGATAAATTGTTCATTTTTAAGTACAAAAAAAAAAACAAAAATGAAATAAAAATAAAATAAAATCAAAACAAAAATGACTGATTCGAATTAAAAAACAAAACTAACAAAAAAATGATAACTTAATCTGATTTCTTTTTAAAGAAAAGAGAACCGACTTCAAAAAACCAATCCACTGAAAAGAACAAAATAATTGAAAAAAATTGAATGCACCTCACTCCTATCCTAATTCAGTCCCTATTCCGTCTTTATTTCAACCCCGTAAAGCAAATTTGTCCAAAAAAGATTAATACTAATAATAAGAAAACTAAAAATTATCTGGGTTTATATGTACCTACTTAGTTTTTGAAGTCGGTGCCAAACCAACAAGACATATACATATTTTTTAAAACAATGAACTTACGAGTAAATTAAAAACTATTGCACACGAAGCGACGGCGACGGCGGCGTCGGAGAAGTAAGCCCCGCCCCCTGGGCCTATATAAGCGACGCGCAACCCGAAAGACCAAACCATAGTCCGGTTAAGCAGACGACTACCTCTCTAGGTTGAACTGCGAGATGCCATTCCGAAAAAAAAAAGAAAGGCCAAACACTTGAAGGCACACTTCGTTGCGAGCAGATGTTATTTCTGTGAATATTCGAATGCACTAGTATTATTATTTTCGAAACATTTTTGGTTTGGTTTGTTCATCGTATTATTTTCTCTGTTTGACAGCATTTTTTTTTTGTTTTTGTTGGTTTGGCACCGACTTCAAAAACTAAGTAGGTACATATAAACCCAGATATTTTTTAGTTTTCTTATTATTAGTATTAATCTTTTTTGGACAAATTTGCTTTACGGGGTTGAAATAAAGACGGAATAGGGACTGAATTAGGATAGGAGTGAGGTGCATTCAATTTTTTTCAATTATTTTGTTCTTTTCAGTGGATTGGTTTTTTGAAGTCGGTTCTCTTTTTTTTAAAAAGAAATCAGATTAAGTTATCATTTTTTTGTTAGTTTTGTTTTTTAATTCGAATTAGTCATTTTTGTTTTGATTTTATTTTATTTTTATTTCATTTTTGTTTTTTTTTTAATTTTTAATTTATTTTATTTTTATTTCATACTTTTTAGTGATAGGTACTCCATTTATTTTAGGTTTTGGGATAATTTCTAGTTTGTACATAGTTAGGTTCCCTTTCACAGAGAGGAGGCCTGTCCCAGCAGTGGGAACATTAATGGGCCGATGATGATGATGATGACATAGTTAGGTCCTCCATTTATTTTAAAGGTAGGTTTTTAGTGATAAGTTTTAGAGTAGTATTTGTATCAGTCTGTAATTATGACATTGACATATCTACTATTATTCAGTGTGCCTATGGGCCTAGGTAGAAAAACGAAGGATGGTTTAAGGAAATGTCGCACAAGGGAGAATGAAAACTCCCGATGAAAAAAAGCGACGAGTTGATGCTGCAAGAGATCGTCAACATATTATTCGTGCTGCAGAAACTGATGAGCAAAGAAAGGGTCGCTTGTCAAAACTTCGTGAGAACGCCCATTCTATTAGAGCCTCCAAATGTGAGGAGCAAACCAGTCAGCGTTTGTTACACATGCGGGAACATATTCGTCAAGCTAGGGCAAATGAAACTGAGGAGCAAACTATACTCTGCGCTTGTTGTCCATGCGTGAACATGCTCGTCAGAGTAGAGCCAATGCAAAAAAGTTGTTCGGTCTGATGGGCATTTCCTGTTGACTTGTAAAAAATCGAAGATCAGAAACATCTGATGTAAAAATTATTGCAAAGCTATCACTGATTTCACTGTATAAAATAACATAAGCTGGGATTACCTCCACGCGGTGCGGTAACAGTTTAGGACTGATTTTCAATGACGATGGTATATCATTGCAAATTTGACTCTACTGGCCAAAACTTCCATTTATTATTTGATCGAATAAGTATGCCTTCGGGCTTATGTTATTTGAGTGTTTAATTTCCTTTTCCATTTATCTTCGTGACTCGGTAGCCTACAGGGTAACGCAGGGGAGCAGTCACTAGGATTTTAATTGATCAGGTATCTTCACAACAAAACTACAACCATGCCTAGAAAGAGGTCAAATCTTTCCCAATGTTCCAAAGGAGCTGAAAGATTGGGGATCATAAGATCCCAAGAATCTACCGAAGACCGTCAGGAGAGACTTGATGCTGTTCGAGAACATCAGGCTGCAACTTGCTCCGTGGCAACCTCTTCGGATCGCGAAGCACGCCTGCGTTCTCAGCGTTTTTACGCATCTACATCCAGGTCTCTAGAGACCAGTGAAGAATAGATGCACGACTGACTGCTGATCGTGAACGTCATGCATTGCCTCGCGAGTCGGAGACGTTCACGGATAGAGAATTGCGCTTGAGTTCTCAGCGTATCTACGCATCTGCTTCTGGGTCTCTAGAGACAAGTGCGGAACGTGATGCGCGACTGTCCGCTGATTGTGAGCGACATGCATTGTCTCGCGAATCGGAAACGTTTACCGATACAGAATCACGCTTGAGTTCTCAGTGTATTCACACATCTATTAACAGGTCTTTTGAAACGAGTGATGAACGTGATGCGCGAATAACTGCTCGCTCGCTGCTCACTCTCCGACGCCTCCGCGGCAGGGTGCTTCAGCTCGTGCGCTGCGAGCTTACAACCTAGCTAGACATGAGTAAAATAGCATGTAAACGAGTGTTAATATTGTGTTAAGCAAACCAGTGTTGATATTTTATAAATAAAGTAGTTTACATATTATTTAGGATACCAATCTTGGATTTAAAGGGGGGAAAAATGTTGGGTATTTTGATATGTAATGATGTGGGTAGACTTAACTACGAATAAACAGTCAGTATCCTACCTCTGTGTTTAACTGAACGTTCCAAGAACCGAGAATTACCTATTTGCCGATTTGGGTTTCCACGACCTATAAAGACAGAAACTGAATTATTAGGTCCGGATGAAACTTTGGCAAACAAAGGCCGGTTTTGCAACCTCAAAAGAAATGAGAGCGATCGCATGATAAACAATTATAATCCACGTCTACTCAAACTTTGTGTGTTGTTCGTAAACCGCATCAAAATCGGTTCAGCCAAACGTGAGATAATCGTGGACAAACATACAATCGTCTTTCAAAATCTACAATCCAAGAAAGCAAAAGGGGATCTATGCGGCAACATCACGGGATATCCATTAGTGTCATACACTATAACCTTCCCCAGAATGTAAAAAAATACTTTTCTGAAAACCGCATCAAAATCGGTTCAGCCGAACGCGAGATAATCGCGGACAAACATACAATCGTCTTTCAAAATCAACAATCCAAGAAAGCACAAAACGGGATCTATGCGGCAACGTCACGGGATACCCATGAGTGTCATACACTAAAACTTTTCCTAGAATATAACAAACACTTTTCTGAAAACCGCATCAAAATCGATTCAGCCAAACGCGAGATAATCGCGGACAAACATACAATCGTCTTTCAAAATCTACAATCCAAGAAAGAATGAAGTCGGTTAAAAACGGGATCTATGCGGCAACGTCACGGGATATCCATTAGTGTCACACACTAAAACCTTCCCCAGAATGTAACCAACACTTTTCTGAAAACCGCATCAAAATCAGTTCAGCCAAACGCGAGATGATCGCGGACAAACACACATACATACATACATACGGGTCGAACTGAGAACCTCCTTTTTTTTGAAGTCGGTTAAAAACGGGATCTATGCGGCAACGTCACGGGATACCCATAAGTGTCATACACTAAAACCTTTCCCAGAGTGTAACGAACACTTTTCTGAAAACCGCATCAAAATCGGTTCAGCCAAACGCGAGATAATCGCGGACAAACATACAATCGCCTTTCAAAATCTACAATCCAAGAAAGCAAAACGGGATCTATGCTGCAACGTCACGGGATATCCATTAGTGTCACACACTAAAACCTTCCCCAGAATGTAACCAACACTTTTCTGAAAACCGCATCAAAATCGGTTCAGCCAAACGCGAGATAATCGCGGACAAACATACATACATACATACATACATACGGGTCGAACTGAGAACCTCCTTTTTTTGAAGTCGGTTAAAAATGCTTACCTATCGATATCCGCTCCGCTCTATTATGTACCTAATGAGTACAACTTTTCAAACCATATTTTATTAACTAGTAATCTCTTTATAAGTAAATAAATATCGCTGGACATTACACACAGCGCCATATAGTGCCACACTAAGCAACGAGGAAGAAAAGAGTTCCATGTATTATACTTCGTTTAAAAGGGATTTAATTTCTGAAATCTTATAACTTAGGCTGCTTTTCTATGAAAAAAGATTTTACGAGAATATTGTTTGATAAAGATTCTAGATGGCTCTTGGCTAAAGCATATCAGCCGTACGGGTTAATCTTCAAGGATAAGCTAGGTTTGCCGACGATGGACCGTGGATGGGTAACTGTTTGTAACCTATTCGGAGGTAGTTCAGAAAGCAGTTGTAACTGGATTTTGGAGGTCAGATAGTCACTTTATATCATCATCCTCAACTGCATATCCTTTTCCCAACTATGTTGGAGTCGGCTTCCAGTCTAACCGGATGCAGCTGAATACCAGCACTTTACATGGAGCGACTGCCTATCTGACCTCCACAACCCAGTAAATACTGGGAAATACGATACCACTTGGTAAAACTGGTGTCAGACTTAGGGGGGCCACTGACTACCTGTAACGACTGTCGAAGATGGACAAATGACAGCTGGGATCAACGGCTTAACGTGCTTTCCAAGGCATGGAGAAAACTCGGTATGTAAGGGGTGGTCACCCATCCACAGACCAACCTAGGCAAGCATGGCTTAACCTAAAGATCGATCCGAGCGGCTGATATTATTTAGCTACGAGATCCTCATAGTCACTTTAGGTAAAGTTACGAAATACGAAAAAATATTTTCGGGTGTGCTATTCTCAAACTACATAATTATTTAAACAAAGTTTCATTGCCACAGAGTCGTTGATTGAAATTATGATATAATAATAGCTATAAAAAGACAAAAGTATCGTCATTTAGAATGGGACTGTATTTTAACGTAAAGAAGGGTTCATTTTGAAGTAACTTTATGTGCCGCCAGTTAAGTTTGCAATAGCGGTCATTGCCCTTTCCCTAATATCTCTTCGTACGAACAAAAACAAAAATGTTTAAGATCACAATAGGTGACCTATTCAAGACTAGAACAGGCTTATTTTTGGATTTCAAAGTTAAGATCTTAAATAAATGAAGGCGGGTCAATGATCGTTATTGCAGCAACTATCACCGTGGATGGATGGTAAAGGCAGTAATCATTTACATTTATTTTAGGATGAACCAACGAGCATATCCGCAATTTATTTCGGGTTTTCAATATTGGGGTTATCCCACAACGAATGGGGAAGAGTTCAAACACAAAATCTGGCAGAAGGCAAAATAAAAACAGTTCCTTATTTGGAACTCGTGGCTAAATATTATCAGCCACTCGGATTGATCTTTAGGTTAAGCCGTGCTTGTCTAGTTTGGTCTGTGGATGGGTTACCACCCATACCGAGCAATTAGTCCCAGCTGTCATTAAAATTTGTAGATCTTTGACAGTTGTTACAGGTAGTTGCACAAAATGTAAATCAGTCTTACCAAGGGGTATCGTATTACCCAGTACTAATTGGATTGTAGAGTTCAGATAGCATGCTCCATGTAAAATACTGGTATTCAGCTGCATCCAGTTAGACTGGAAGCCGACCCCAGCATGGTTGGGAAAAGGCCAGGCAGATGATGAAGATTTGGTGCTGCAATACCTAATAAGAAATTTCTTGTTATATTACCACTACTAACTAATTACTATGCTAATTGAAGTACTTAATAATGTATCAGGCTATCCTACTGTTAGTGCTTCGTTGATCGAGTGGTCGAAGGCACGACTATTGATCTTGAGCTCCTGGGTTCGCTTCTTGGGTTGGACAAAGTATCATTAAGGGGCCGGCGGAGCATGCGTTTTTCATACAAACGTAATACCAAAATAATATGAAAATGAAACATATTCTTATGGTAGTGTGCATATATTTCGATTGTGTTAAAGAATATCTATGTTTGTAATTATTTTGAAAGGATAATGATATAAAGACGAGATATGAGGAATTTGAAATTTCTATATAAAATTTATTTTTCTAATGACTCTTGTTTAAATCGGTGTAAGTACATTCAAAATATGTTGTTGGGAACCTATATATTCTATAATACAATCAAAATAAATACACACTACCTTAAAAATATGTTTGATTTACAAATTATTTAGGTATTACGTTTATATGAAATTCGCATGCTCCACCGGACCCTTACACTCACATTCACAAACAGCCAAAGCCGGAACAGTTTTACTTCTAGGCTATACACAATTAATTTGTCGTTTTCGTTCGGACTACAGGGTGTAAACAGACTCATCACAAAGCCATCAACCAAGCATTCTATACAGCAGGCCTCTTAATATTCATATTAAGAGGCCTGGGACGACCCGAATGGCGCAGCGGTAGTGAGGCTGCCTTACGTTCCTAGGGTCCCGGGTTCGAATCCCGGTAGGAGCAAATGTTTGTGTGATGAGCATGGACATTTGTTTCCGAGTCATGGATGTTTATACAGGGTGTTAGTGTAAACACCGTTGTCACCCAAACCACGGGTAGTTGACATAAATAAAAAAATATAGGACCGAGTTAAAAAACTGGATAAGGGATTTTCTTTACGAAAAAAATTAAATTAAATTATCCGACGATGTCCCCGAAATCATGGCTAGCCCGACTACACGAGTGACGTAATTGCTGCCCGCCCGTCGACGCATCTATCTACTTACAGAATTCTCGTAACATTACCTGATAAATGCAACTTTTCCTGGCAAAATACCTACCTCACGTGTTGCGTGACGTGTCTAAATGTAACTTTGATGTGACAACAAAGAAAATGAAAAGTAATCCAAACTACTGAGTAGGTATTTTGGCGTATTTAAAAAGTTCATCACAATTTTATGTACGTACAGTTAAAAATCACCGATTAAATTTACGCATAGGTCAGTGGGTCGTCTTAGACAGATTGAATATCTACTAACTTACCTACTGTTCAAAATTCACACATTTTAGGTTGTTGAGCACTCGAGAATCTGATGTCTGCATACATCCTACGAGCCTCGTACAGGTTATTTATCACCCGCGATGGCGTAAAGCCGTACTATTACGGTCCACTGTTGACTTGTGTAAGACATAGCACTAAATTTACGCGCGAGAAACTTAGGACTAGGCGCGCGGCGCGCACTCCGACGAGCGACGTGGACTCGCTTTGGCGACAGCTGGCCGACTGAGGCGTGAGTAACTCACCGTCCACTCGATCCCTGCGCGGGCGCGCGGGGCGCGGCGCGGTCGTTGACCCGGTCGGCGGTCAGCTGTTTCCGAGTGTATTAGGGTGAAATGATCTTGAAGAAAATAGTGGATTTTCTTCAAAAAAAAAAGGTTGCTTTTTTTCATTGGTTTTAGGTTCTACTAATGAAACCAAACCCCTGGTTTGAAGGATAACGGTGTTCACACTAACTCCCTGTATGTATAACAAGTATGTATTTACAAACAAAAAGTATATATGTAGTATGTCAACTGTCTGGTGACCACGACACAAGCCTTGCTTAGTGTGGCACTAGATGGCGCTGTGTGTAATGTCCAGCGATATTTATTTATTTATTTTATTTGTTGTGGTTCATACACCCCTAACTTTTCACACACAGTGAATTTTCTGCATCTTACCTAACATGTGGTTCAAGTATCAAACGGCAAGCCGTCGGATCACGTCGGCTAACTTTTTATTAAGGTTCCCTTAGTAAATAGCCGCGAACCCTTATAAATTGGTTCACTCCATTAGTTTGTGCATCAGTCTGTAACAAGCTCAATTTTGTTCCCGAAATGTTCTCTTAGCTAAATATTTGATGTATTGACGTTGGAGTAGTTTTGATATTGGTAGTCGGTTCGATATTGAGGGGTTTATGTGGTTAGCCCTCCTCGGTAACACTTTTCAATTTCATTATTAATAATACATCATTTAATTCAGGTAACAAAAGACCCATATACCTTACAGACTAACATATATATTTATTTCAACCACAAAAACATAATTCAATTTATTGCACTAGCGTAAAAAAACTAAATTTTTTTTAAATGTTTTTTACATATTTTTAGGGTTCCGTACCTCAAAAGGTAAAAACGGAACCCTTATAGGATCACTTTGTTGTCCGTCTGTCTGTCTGTCTGTCTGTCAAGACCTTTTTTCTCAGGAACGCGTGGAGGTATCAAGCTGAAATTCATATCAAATACTCAAGTCTATGGTCTCTTGGAGCTGTGAAAAAATCAAACTTCTAAGTCAACGCGATCAAAAGATACTCCCGTTTATGCCGCAAATTTTCGACACTCGCAAGGGAATCAAAACCTACAGGGTACTTCCCGTGAACTCAGAATCTTGAAATTTGGTACGAAGCAACGTCTTATAACACAGATAAAGGAAAAATTGCGAAAAGCATAAATTTTTAGTTACATCATATAATAAAAATATTTTTAATAATTTTAAACTTATTACCCCTTTACTCATGAACGCGTAGTGGTATTATATTGAAATTCTTAACAAATACTCAAGTCTATAATATCTTTAAGCTGTAACAAAATCAAACTTCTACGTCAACGCAATCAAAAGATACAGCAATTAAAGCCGCATATTTTGAAACTCGCAACTACTCGCAAGGGAATCAAAACCTACTTCCAGACGACCTGGAATCTTGAAATTTGGCATGAAGCAACGTTATAAAGTACACATATAGGAAACATTCCGAAAATCTTAAATTACCATAACTTTTACTTATATACCTACAGGTTTGTACGGAACCCTCGGTGCGCGAGTCTGACTCGCACTTGGCCGGTTTTTTATATTAATATTTAAAAATGTAAAAAGTTTGTTGAAATTTGAATAAAGGAAATAATAATAATAATTTATTTATTTATTGCGTTGTTATATGTGGTGATGGGTAAGTTGAGCGTTGCCAACATGCGATACGAATAACATAACATCACGGCTGTAATCCCGGGAGGGTGTGGCAGAGGCGCACCTCATAGAAGACCACATTCCACCAGTTATGTTTAAATACCATATAATAGAGGCGATCTTATTGCCATTAACCGGACACAAGTCCTCGTTTCGTGGCTGCTACTGGGAAATTCCTTACAGAAAAACCCAAAAAAAATTGGCCGACCTGGGAATCGAACCCAAAACCTTATGCTCAGATGCGACCACTAGACCAACGAGGCAGTCAATATAACTTGATAAGGAAATATTGCGATATAGATACATAATTGAGTATAGATAAGAATTAAATCAGAATGTCATATCGTACATAACGATATTATCGATAGCACGCGTGTAAACACTGCATGTGCATCTTATAGGCTTCATTAATATCGTTGCTGATATATGATATAGTGCAGAGCTTTTACATGTGATTTGACCTTTATCTTGGAATCAATTCTATAAATTAATAAGCAGCATCAAAATCTTTAAGGTAAATCTTTCGTAAAACCTATCACTACCTAATTCTCAACACAAATTAACTCCGATTAAAATCAACAGAACCACAATTCAAAGAAAGTACCAAATATTGTAATAACCTACAATGTTGATAACCTACTCATTTTTACAAATAATGAGGTATAATTTTCTTTGTAGTTACCCATTCAGTTAAGGTCATTAGGTTTGACTTTGGACAGGACAAAGAAGCTATTTAGGCTGTCCATCAAATTTTTTGTGACACAAATAAATGGATGTAGGTAATTTTTGATACAAATATACGATTGTTTCTTGAATTGCGTGTATATTTTTGGAATCAAATTAATGATAGTAATATAACTATTAATCCACGGAAGGACGGACTATGACTATGAAAAATGATATTAGATGGCTCCATATATAAAAGTACTCTGTGGATGGCTCGAAAGAAGGTAACTGATGGGATGTCTGGTAAAAGAAAATAATGTAAAAAGAAGACATACTGCCCCGATTTGAAATATCAGATAACAGCAGGGGAATAAAGATAAATAACCATTTAGAATTTAATATAAAAACGATCGATCAACAACGTTTAATCAAAACAAGACAGATTGAACTGTGCTGCAACTTAAATTATTGAGAAAAATTCATGATATCTTTCTTTGCAAAAACCGTGAAAAATACGTGTTTGAAGTACATTAGTTAAGTCTCTCATTAATTAAGAAAAGACGAAAATGTGTCTTCAGCTTCTTAATTACCAAGATTTTTCAGTACAAAGTTCTATAAAGATAAAGTTTTATCGAAATCAGAGCCGTTTTTACCTAAAACAACAAAATTCCCAACTTACCGTTATCGTCCTCCTCTTCTACCTCAACAGTTCTTGCACCTTCAGGCAGGTTCACTTTCAGTCCCTTAACCCTGAAGAACTCTTGCACCAGCTTCATAAAGTACTTGGCTAACTCCGCCCACTCCGACAAGAAACCCCTCGCTTCATTTGTTTTTACTTCTCTCACTTCTTTGTTCTCCTTTATTCCTAGTCGTTCTATCGTCTCATCATCTAGAGGAACTAAGCTTACTAAATTGTTAGCCTTAATAGTCTCGTTTTTGTTTAAACTGTCTCCAAATATAGCTTTTTTAGCTATTTTGACTGCTTTGTATTTGACACAGGATAGGGCTTCGCCTCTAAGGAAGCAGCCATCTTTGACGTAGCGGAGGTAACCGTCTTCTAATGCGTTGATGTTTTGTAACGTGGCTAGTAGGACGATGGTTTGGAGAAAAAGTGATGGCTTGAGTGACGTCATCGTGATATCTGAAAAGATAAAAACAAAATTAATTAAAGAAATGAAAAAAGACATTTTGGTATTATCTGAAATTAAGTTTATAAAAAGAGTTAACTTAGTACTGTTGTATACAACAATATCTTCTTATTCTTGCACTTTTTTTCTGATGGGAAATCATAAAATAACTTCTCCCACTCCGTGCGGAGCGGGAGGGAGTGTCAGCCTATTACTGACTAAAACCGATCCATGTTCCTTCCTGGCCTTTTATGTTCCGGAGCCACGGTATCTCTTTCAAACAGTCCCGCAGCTCTTATTCCTGCCCTTAGCCCATGTTATTTGTTGTCTGCGTAACATTTTTTTCCTTCCATTCTTTCCTTTTTTTTCTTCTGTTTTAGCACATGAATCTAGTCTCCGCGGCGTAAAAATTATTTGTCGGTTATGAAGAAATAATCAGCTGTTTGCTCTGTCATACAAAAGAGTGAATGTACAAACGGTCAAAATGTAGATAATCTAAGTGTTTACACCTAGATTACCTGCATTGCTTGTTTTTTTTTCCTTATTATGACCAATTAAACTTTCAATGCTTATCCTAAAATCATGTTAAAATATTCTAATAATTATTAATATTTTTCTAGAAAATAAACGTTAACCTAGGGAAACATAAAACCGGTTAGATTTTCTTTTCGCATCTTTAGTTTTGCAGAACTGGTGTCGATTCTGTTGTGCACAAACTAAACTTAATTTAGGCTATTGCTATCTTTTTCTCTCTAATAAAACAAGAAAGAGACGGCCGTAATTTAGAGCTGTCAAATTTAATTGGAATTCATTGTAACATACAAATGAAGGGTGCACGTTATAACATGTCGACTAAAAACACGGTGAAGCGCAAGGCATAAACTAGTTTGACATCGCTAACTTAGTTCATAGCTGTAGCCGTCCTTTTCGCACACTGCCTCCTAGAAAGAGATAGCAATCAACAGAATCGATACCATTGAAAGCCATAACTAAACAATATCTACCTTAGTAATAAGAATTCAGACAGATAACGTTTATAACTCGTTAAGAGTTATCATAACGAGTTACAAAGTAACCGGTTATCTGCTTATTCGCGTTTACCTTAGTTTGTCATGATTTCCTTGTTGTCGACAAAGGCAGAAAGTTTCTGTTTCTGTTTATTTATAGACCATTAAGCAGACTGAAAGTTTCAGCCATTTTAAAGTTAAACGATAAGCGAAATTTAATGTGTGTTCACTGTTCTTTTCGTACAAAGTTAAGTTTTTGTTGTGTGTTCATCGAGAATATCAGGAAGGAAATAGAGAAGTTATAGTTGCTGCCAGCTTAAATGACAATAGCGGTCTTGGACACACTCACATTTACCAAAGTTCTAAACTTTGAAAACCAAAACTAAGCCTGTTCAAGTCTTGAATCGTCATCTATCGTGATCTTTACCTAACATTGTTTTCTTATGAAAAACGATACAGGGTTCATTTGTTTTGGTTCGTACGAAGAGATTATTAGAGAAAGAGCAATGACTGATATTGTCATCATAATTAGCACAAACTATAGCTCATTTTTAAAATTTGTTAATTCTCTTTTGCTGTTATATTCTCACAAGTTCCTCTAGAAATGCGAACAGTACAAAAACATTTAATATTTATTTACTTTTACCTTCACCTTGTGTTAATAAAAGTAAGTAACTAGTCTTCTAATTAGTGTATGTTGGACGTATTTCTAATTAATGAGCTTCAAGGCTGTTTTTGTTTTCTTTAGACCTGAGAGAAACCCTAGGAGTGGCTTTCATGCCTTCAGTAAAGGCAGGTCAAGATAAAATATATAGTTTATGAATATTTTTCAGTTTCTTTTATATACATTATGGGTGTAAAAAGACTCTTCACGAATCCGAAAGGCACTTCCGAAAAGTTCTCCCCTTGTGATTGCGATTTTTTTCTGCACCATACCTGGGAATCTTCTAAAAAGTTGGTTCCAACTTTTTGTCAAGCTTTATTAAAATACAAGGTTTAATGTAAGTTTTTTTTAAACAATCCACGATCCTCATACTATTTAATCCATCCATCTGCCCAATGTTTTCCACAAAACATGATTTTTCATTCCAAAAAAAAAGTCGTTTTCCAGCAATAATTTTTGCGTGAAGTTACTTTTGTTTGATGTATAGAATGCTTGGTTGATGGCTTTGTGATGAGTCTGTTTACACCCTGTAGTCCGAACGAAAACGACAAATTAATTGTGTATAGCCTAGAAGTAAAACTGTTCCGGCTTTGGCTGTTTGTGAATGTGAGTGTAAGGGTCCGGTGGAGCATGCGTCGTTCATACAAACCTAATACCAAATTCATTTATAAATCAAACATATTCTTAAGGTAGTGTGTTTTTTCGATTGGATTACAGAATATCTATGTTCTCAAATATACATTTTGAAAGAATAATGATATAAAGACAAGATATGAGGAATTTAAAATTTCTATAGAAAACTATTTTTTTTCATACTTATCTCTTGTTTAAATCAGTGTCTAATTAAAATATTTATTTGGAAACCTAGATATTCTGTAATCTAATCGAAATAAATACACACTTTTCTAAGAATTTGATTAACAAATTGTTTTGGCATTACGTTTGTATGAACTACGCATGCTCCGCAGGCCTCTTAAGGTTTCTAAACGCACCTGCGATACAAGAAAAAATTCTAGTGGGGCAGAGTGAGGTAATAAAAAATGTTAAAATGGTAAGGTATTTAAAACGCTATAAGGTATCAAAACATTGTTTATCTTTCGAAAAATATTAATTTGCTAAGTTAAAGTGTGTTTATCTAGTTTTTTAAAAGCATGAGCTAAATATGTTAATATATTTTCAGCCAAACATTAAAGCCGTATATTACTAACAAAAATATTATTATGCCATTGTGTGTAGTAAAAAATTAAATAAGCATTTTTATTACTATGACAATACTGGCAACATTGAATTGTTATAATAATCAAGAAGGTTTTGTAAAAGAAAAGAAATTGTCTTCGGCGAATATTTAGCATTTTAAATTGAAAGCAATATTTTAACGAACATTATTAATACAAACAAATTGATCATGACTTCACAAGTTTTGACTTGAAAAACCAGTTTCAGTAATGAATTCCAAACTTCATAACAACTAAGTTTAAATGTTATTGTCTACTAAAAGTTTCGTGGCTTTGTTATTATTTTCTTAGCTTATGATGAGTTAACAAAATTCCTTGAGCAGTTCAATCTTAATTCTATTATGAAATAAACTACGATTTACAAGTTTTCTTGATATTGACTGGGGCGACTGCAAGAGCTAAAAGCGAGTTTTATAATACCCGAAAGTAGATATATGATTCACTGCAACCAACAAGACCAGAAAACTATGTGATATTCTTCAGGATCTTACCTCTAGGAACTTATCTCTGAAAAAAAATTATTATGAGTAAAAACCATACTAAAATGCATGCGATCATTCTGATATTTTGGCAAATCATTCTACAACAACATGATCATCATAGTGTATTAATTTTTTAGTCCAATCAATAGATTTTTTGTAAATCGATCGAAATCACTCATTTCGCACTATTCGGCTCGCCGTGACTGACGTAACAACCAGTAGTGCAAGCTGATTAGAACTGTATTCTAACAGTATTTCAGACGAAGTTTGAAACAAATAAAGTTGCTAATTTAGCCCATGTGTCGCCTTAATTGTAATCCTTATTAATATTACTAAACTATAATAGACGTGAAAGTTTATGATGACAGATTATATGATTATATTTTATAGGATGGATGCGTAACTCGTTCACTCAAAAGCTACTGGCCAGATTTGAATGAAATTTGGCCCACAGTTAGTTTATAAATCGGATTTACACATACACTGTGCACGCCATAATGCCCCCGCCGAAAATAATACTAAAAACAAACTCGCGCATCACTGTCTGCGAGGCGATTCACCTGGCAACACTGCGCGCCGCCCGTCATAGACAATATATTATTATCCGCAAGAATCGGCGCAAGAGTCCGTCGAGTAAAAACTTATAATAAAACTTTACAACTTGTAAATGCAAGATTAACAATAAAAAGTTGATAAAAGAAGAGGCTTTCAATGTAGTCCCCTTATACACTACACAATACTTTTTATGATTTTAGACCTGAAAGACAATAATTACCGAACTAAAACTCACAAACTATAACAATATAGAACTAACAAGCTAGTGAAATTATTAAAACTGCACACACTTAAGTTGCAGCATCAAAGAAAAGTTCGAAATAACCTTTGCTTTACAAAAAATAAAATCACCTCTTCTATTCACCAATTTTATACTAACAGCACTCTTCAATCTAAACTAACTAGAAACTTATTAAAACTAGCTCCATATTGGTCCGACCACTAATTTACAGAACTCTCGTTATGTGGGGTCAACCGGCGATCAATTAGGAACTTTCGGTTGAAACGTATGTTTTACAATGACGTAGATTAACTTGTGGAAAAGTTTGGGGTAAATAACTCATTTAAAATAAATGACGGTGTTGGTATACGGCGGCTTTTAAAACAAATTATACGTTTTACCAGAAAATTGGGTTAAATTAAATGAATGTTGTTTTCATAATATTTTGAAACGATTTCCCGCCTGTAATACCCTAAAGGTGAGGTGTCCTAATAGTACATCTATGTTTTACCAGTAATGTTTACGTGCTTTCCGAGGCGCGGAGGAAACTCCGTAGGTATTAATGGGTGGTCACCCAACCACAATTTTTTATACATTCATCAATTCCCGCTGACCACACGGGCGATGGGGCCTACGGAGAACCACTATGTATACTCGTATAGTGACTGGCAATTAGTATATGATACCTACTTACTTAAGTATTTGTGTGTGTATTTTAAGAGTAACAATCTAGTACAAAAAAAAAAGATATTTATTTTGAGCACTCCCTAGAGAAATAATAAAATTTTTGAGAATACTTTTTTTTTAATTTTGTGGTCATACCTAAACCATAATCACACATCAAAACTGAGAATTTAGATGTGTGAATAATGGCTTAAATATGGCCACAAAATTAAAAAATATAGTGTCCTAGAAAGTTTAATAATTTTTCTAGAGAGTGCTCAAAATAAATATCACAATTTTATTGTATTAGAGTGTTACTCTTAAAACACTCAACACACACATACAAGAAAAAAATTGATAGCCCTCTTAAACACGTGGTTGTACCTGAAATCGCGAAAAATAAATCAGCTGTTCAATACATTTTGACCAGTTTTGAACAGCTGATTGTTTTGTCGCAATTTCAGGTTTAGTACCATAGTAAAAGATGTTCTATCATGAGTATAATCACGTTTTTAAGTATTGTACACTAATTGCCAGTCACCCTATATAGATTAATATGAAGAAAACTTTTCTATTTGACTATAAAAATCATAAAAAATTGTCAACCGGTCCAGTTGACTAATTTAAAAATGCACTAGGTCGAGTCAACCCGTGAATCCCGCCTGTGTGGGATGGATCAGTTTACTAAAGAGCCATCGGCAGACTCGGTTTAACCTGGGCTGCGGGACTGTTCGAAAGAGATACCGTGGCCCTGGTACACAAAGGGCTAAGAAGGAACATGGATGGGTTTTAGTCAGTAAAAGTCTGACACTCCCTTCCACTCCGCCCAGAGCGGGAGGAGTCATTCAATGATTTCACATCCGAAAAATAAAAAAAATAAACTCGGTTTAACTAGAAGATCGACCCAATTGGCTGTTAATATTTTGCCATAAGTTCCTAGTTCTTGTTACCCTAGTTCATGTTAATTTCTGGACTACTAGCAAAACGCACAACATAATTATAATTTCACTTCTTTCAAAGCAAGATTTTCTTTCAAATTACATGGTGTAGTTTGCGTGTTTGTAAAAAATAATTTCTATAATTTGCACTGCGGTTGAAAGTATGGGAGCACTTTGAGTACTTTCAAGAAAATTGTGGTGTGTACTGAGCGCTTAGTTACTTGTTAGTCAATAGCAATACTTGTCTAACTATTGATATGTGGGGTTCTTAAACTTTCATATTAGCTATTTTTATTACTGGAAATAATGTCTTAGGAAACCACGTTCCAGCGAAATCTGAATAAGCTATAGCACTACTGGGTTTGTAACTACCACAATGTTTCGTCTATAAGGTCCTTTGACCATCTAATGGGTGTAAAAAACTCAAAGGCACTTTTTTTCTACGTCATAGAACCTTCTAGGTCATGGAGCCTTCTAGTTAGTGATATTGGGGGTCAAAGTTTCCACTTTCTGACATGTTTTTTTTTTACATAAGTACATGTTTTTAAAGTAAGATTGGAACTTAAAACACATCCACGGCCCCGTACTATTGAATCCACCCATCATTACAGTGTTTTGAGTGCGTTACATTGAGTTCTACCACCAAGCATGTTTTCTACCCAAAACAAAAAGTCGTTTCCCAGCAATCATTTTTGCGTAAAGTTATTTAGTTTGATTATGTTGGCTCAGAATTCTTGGTTGACGGCTTCGTGATGAGGTTTTTTACACCCTATATATGAAAAAGGAGTCTCGATTGGTGCTCGGACGATGGAAATAGGCTCGCCGCATATTTTAAGGGACCTAAAACATAACTGGCGAAATGTGAGTCAATTGTTAGGTGCAATGTCTATCTGATTACAGGCGTAACTATAATACTATAATATTAGTATAGATAATTTATGTTCTTCTATAAGGCAAATATCTTAAGTTACATAACTAACTTAAGATATTTGCCTTATAGAAGAACATAAATTATCTATACTAATATTATAAAGCTGAAGAGTTTGTTTTTTTGTTTGAACGCATTAATCTCAGGAACTTATTCGAATTGTGTTGCATAGTCCATTTGTCGAGGAGGGCTTTAGGCTATATAACATCACGCTACGACCAATAGGAGGGGAGCATAAATGTAAAATGTTGCAAAAACGGGAAAAATTTTATTCCCTTTGCGAGCTTTTTCTCTCTTACGTGACGCAGGCGAAGTTGCGTGGGTCAGCTAGAAATTACTATACTTGGCAACACAGCTATCATAATCTAGTTTCCCCATCATTCTGATATGCTAGTCTTCTTAATTACAAAGAAATTGCGATTTCGCCGCAACCGGCGTGAAAATAAACGGAGTTTAACTTGTCACACGGCGAAACGAGGCAATTAGTAATTATGTGGTCGGTGATGGTAATCAGCGCTTTACACCGTAGTGCCGCGTCTTTACACAATGGCCCTTGCTGGATGAACTTGGCATATAGTTTTATATGAGCTTGAAATGGAAATGAGTATTGTTCTTGTGGCATACAATAATGTATCTAGTTTTTTCAAGCATGTCGGCTTGCTTCTCATCATCTGCCTAGCATTTTCCCAACTATGATGGGGTCAGCTTCCAGTCTAATCGGATGCAGCTGAATACCAGTATTTTACATGGAGCGACTGCCTGTGTTACCTCCACAACCCAGTTAGCACTGGGTAATACGCCCCTTCGTAAGACTGGTTGTCAGACTATTTTGGAACTAATTAAGACCTGTAACAACTGTCAGAGATCTACAAATGACAGCCGGGACCAACAGCTTAACGTGCTTTCCGAGCAACGGAGGAAACTCGGTATGTAAGGATGGTCATCCATCCACCAAACCGGTCTGCCTGCTTCTATAACTTCAAATAGATTATCTTTTGACTGATCTTGCAACGAATTACTTCACGATTAAATTATTTTGTATACAACAACCATCAATAAAAGTTTATCATGCTCTTTGAAATGAGAAGGCATCTCGGTGCCAAATGTCGTTTGACGCATATTCACAAAATCTCATATTGATTGCTAGAACTTATTGTTGTTTTACGAGTAGCTATTCACTTCAATAAGTTAATGACTCCAGTCTGAGGATCAAACAAAAATTCCCTTTTATAACTACAAAGACATTTATAACATCTTTCCTATTGCCCTATATTCCAATCTATCAAAAAACAAAAGAAATACAGTGTTACTATGTGCCATGTCAGAAAGTCATCGTTCATGCTCCACCGCCTACAGCTGTTAGTAGAATCAATGGTGGGTGCAAATGTCATCAATCTAACTGTAGTCAGATAGAAATTTGACTGCCTACGTATTTTTGGCGTTATCATTATAGTGAAGTGACTTTGAGTATTTTTTTTACTATCACTTCGCCCGCGACCTTGAACTCAAAAAGTTTGATAGCTCGGCTAATTTGCATGATTATTTCAATATAATTTACTCGGTAAATATGTAGCTTTTTAATGGTAAAAGAATAAAAAAAATCGGTTGATCAGTTCTTGAGTTAAATCGTAACAAACAAATAAAAAATCAAATCTTTCCGATTCTTAATATTAGTATTTTTGATTGTACTAAATAGGCTTGCTTTTGGCCGCAATTCGCCTGGTGTTAAGCGACGATGCGGCCTAAGGTGGAGCACGCTTGCCTAGAAAAACCCGATTCACTCGAACTTTGAATAGATTCAGATCATAAGGATCAGGGAAAATGTGTGGTGGCCATAAATCTGCCCTGGGCCTGCTTGGTGGGTTTGGGTTAACCACTCTCAAAGACAAAAGGCTTGTGTCCTAGCAGTGAGACATTATGGGCTGATCATCCTGCTTATTCGTCAACTGAGGAGTGAGAAACTCGCAAGTGCGCGCGAGTTGGCACCTTCAGTCTTTTTTTTTTGGTTGTCAACTCGCTCGCACGCTATATAATATAACGTACAGTCAAATGAAAAATGTTTTTATGATTTATTTTAAAGTCAAGCCGAATCGCTCGCCAGTTTCTCACTTGCCAGTTGACAAATAAGCCAATAATCTTATATTTTTAATAACAATATCGAATTTTCCTTAACATAAAATGTACCTAAAATCTAGCTATTCTTGGTTCTGTTATAAGCCGGATCTGCTCAAGTTTGAATGTGGTGTATTTCGGAACGGGTCGCATATAAATTGTGTGATCATATTCCTATGCAACGTGCTTAGGGCTGGTACTTAGTGAAAATTGTATAATTTAAATTGATGGAAAAGGTCTCCGTAGTTTGAACAAGAACAATGTTATGAGCAAAACGGTCATCATAACCTGCCTAGCCTTTTCCCAACTATGTTGTGGTTGGCTTCCAGTATAACCGGATGCAGCTGAATACCAGTATTTTACGTAGAGTGACTGCCTAACTGACCTCCACAACCCAGTTAGTAAATAGGGTTGAGGAAATTCGGTATGTAATGGGTGCTCACCCATCCACAGACCAACTTGAGCTGAGCGTCTGTTATTAGCTCGGTATGCTCACGAAATAAATTAAATAGCCTGGTGAGGCACTATTGTTTTAAAATCTTTCAGTTTAGCTGTTCAGTTCCAGCGAGAATATTGGAACAAACACCTTAGATCACTTGAGTGTGTTTAACCGCTTCAGGAAAAGTAGGCATTTTTCTGAACGTGCATTAGCAGCATTTAAAGTTGTTGCTAACTATTTACAATCCTATCAAACTGACTTCATTGATTGTTATCCGGGCTTGCGTTGCCTGTTCTTCACCGTGTACATATTTGGTAGGAGCCACCTCAACTTTGATTAGAAGTCAACAATCTTTGTCGGTCAAAAATCGTCTGTAAATCTATATTAATTATTATAAATGCGAAAGTTTGGATGGATGTTTGTAACTCAATCACGCCAGAACGGCTTAACGGATCTAAATGAAATTTGACACAGAGGCAGATTTTAGTCTGGAATTGGGAATAGCACATAAGATTCTTTCTCACACTAACACATCGCAATTTCCATACAAACGAAGTCTCGGGCAACAGCTAGTGGTGTAGTACATAAATGTATTTGAGTTTAATGTCAGCCCTGTTACAATAACACAACGAACCGCCTCAGTCACACACAGATTGAAATTCAATTTGTGCTTATTCAGCAATACCGCGAGCGTTAAGACGACACACAGTTGGAAATGCGAAGGCTTTAATTATTTCAACGTGAGTAACTAAGAAGTGCTCCACATTTAATTTAGCAGTATTTGGTTAGCGACAAAGCTGACTGAATTACGACACAGCAGCGACACACGTGCTGGTGGTAGAGTGGGAAAGAGGTGGCGCTAGTCGTCCCCTATAGCTCTGTCTCTTACCCACACTGGAATGACGTCTTAGTAGGCTACCGGATCGACAAATTCTGTTCAGCATCTGCCGTCGCTGAATCCTGTTTGGGTCGGTTTGATACAATAAGGTATATAATAAAAAAAATCTAAATAGTCAGACCGATTTTCCAAAAAATATTGGACACAGTTTTTCTATTTTCACGTAAACAATAAGTGAAGACGATGTAGTGCGTCGAAAACTCGTGTGACGTTACATTTGAGTACAGTTTTTACCGAAAAGTGACGTCACAAGTCACTCACGATCTTTGACGCGTTTTATCTTCGTCCTTTTTTATTAATTAAATAAAAAAAAAAACACGTATCCGATATTTGTCGATAATCATCTTAATCACTTTGTCTTAATCATTCTTATTAGAGCTTAGCTAAGCGGTTTTTCATAAAATGTTATGTTTGTGAGCATGGAATGGATGTTTGTTACTTCACGAAAAAACTGAAAAGAATAATAATTGGATGACATATTAATGATGTTGATTTTAATTTGATTTGACTCTGATTTGGATTGACTTTATTTTGATGTAATTTTGTTAATAATTTTAATTTTAATAATGATTTTAATTGTGATGTTGATTTGAATACTATTGAGCTTTTGATTTTGTAATTTTTAATTCTGTGTAATTATACCTATGATCCAATGTTGATTGAGATAAATAAATAATACGGCACAGAGATAGTTTATGGCATGGCTTATCACGTCTGTATGAACCTGTGGGACAAGCCGCGGGAGAAACCGCGAAATAAGCCAATGTTTTTGGTTCTGCCGCCTGGGTGTCCTAAAAACCATGTGTGAAGCACCCCTTAGAATTCTCAAATTCAATGGAAGTGTGAAAAGGGATTATTTTGAAAATCTCCTTTCAAAGGATTACTGGTACCTACTTGACGATTTCGGTGAAAAAGGAATTATTTATTTTTACATTTCAAATGTGTATTGAAAGCTGTTTATGTTCTCCTTCGATTTGAAAAATAAGCTATTCTGTTATTAAAATGTGTTTTGGAAAACGGATCATTCGAATAATACTCATGTTACAGGATTGTTATAGTCCTGTAAACAGCCTTTTTTATTATTTAAGATAATAAATGGTATAAAACCTTTTATAGAAGCCGAAAGGCACTTGTTCTACCCATCCTTGCGTTTTTTTGGTTTTACACCGTATCTGAGAACCTTCTAGCAACGGAGATATTAGGGGTGAAAATTCCAACTTTTTGACAAGTTACTTTAAACACCTCCACGACCCCCGTACTATTCAATCCATCCATCAGCACAATGTATTGAGTGCGTTACATTGAGTTCAACCACAAAACATGTTTTTCTTACCATTTTTTTGCGTAGAGTTAGTTAGTTTGATGTACGGTCGAACAAGCTAATTGGTTTGCAGTTTAACCCACAAATTACATTGTAAAATTTAAACCAAATAGCTTGTTCAACCGTACAGAATGCTTGGTGCTTCGTGATTAGGTTGTTTAACCCTGTATAACATCCGCCCCTAAGACGACCTACTGACCCACACCTGTAATCCCCAAAAGTTTAGGATACGGTAGACAGAGTATATACCTAATAGTACACCTACTTCTCACCTGTTATGTACGGTCGAACCAGCTATTTGGTTTACACTTTACAATGTAATTTGTGGGTTAAACTGTAAACGAAATATCTTGTTTGACCGTACAACTCCCATGAAACAGGGGCGAGCCTAATGTTACAAACTGGGCACAGATTCAGACTCCACGGCTGCTACTGAGAACTTCCTATTGTTTTTTTTATTTATCATGTAAAAAAAAACAAAGAAATCTATTTGAAAAACAGTTTTTTCAATAACCCTTGTTCAACAAGATTGACATCGTCCTAAAGTGAAAAGCCTTTTGTCTCTCGCTAAAATGTCAAAATTATTTTAAGCAACATGACATTTTTTTGTAACCTATCACAATCTTATCCTGTTTAATTAACCCACAGGTTGATGGAACGAAGTTCATTATATAAATAGTTTATTTAGAAATTACTTAAAAAAAGAATACTTACTTTTCAATTTGTCAAATCACGTAAACACCACTTAGGTAGAACACAACACTTCACTTTTACAATAAGTTAATAAAATTTAAAATAATAGAAAATAAAATAAATAAATAAATATCGATGTCAAATGAGTTGCGCGTGCGACGGTAGCCACAAGATCAATGTCAGCCGAACGCTCCTGATTCGCTATTTAAGTGATCTAGAATCGAAGCCATAATACGATCCGGACAAATTGAAACTGACTCCCAGGGATTGCAAACCTTTGAAAATAAACATCTGAGCAGTGCATTGATTCCGATTTTTGCAGTAAAATGAAAAAAAAAAATGTGTTAGTGTTAAAAATACACGTTATGCCTCCGGTGAAAAATACGGACTCTACGGTGGAATGTATTAGATTTTGAAAATGAAATAATAGTTCCACGAATTTAGTTTTTTTTTTTATTAAAGGCTACAAAAGTTATAATATCGTAAAAAATCAGCGAGTCAGAGAATTCTAGATCTGGTTTGCACTTTTTGAAGCTTATTATTTTGGCAATATTTATTTATACATTTGTAACAACAAAATCTTAGTCTAAACATCAGTATCTATTTGTATATCAAAGGATAGTATAAATAATCGCATTGATAGCTAGTTAGAATTTTTATAAGATCATTTTACCGTTTACTTTTTAATGAACGAATTTATAAAAAGGTTTACCATCCCCGCCGTATAACTTACAGATCAAAGGCTCGTGGTTTCCCTTACTTTTCTTTTGATTTTACTAATATTGTGTAATGTTTGAAATTGATGGTTTCCCTTTGAATTGATAGTAAAAGTGAGTTTATGGGATGTGAAATGAAGCATTTAGGCCTAGTGAATGAAGGTTGTGGTTCATCGTAATAGTGAAGAACATTTTTTATTTAGATTTATCGAAACACTAGCAATTTGCCCGTGACTTCATTTGCTAAACTTGTGATAGCTCGGCTAATTTGCATGATATCAACATGAACTCGCGTGTCCGTCACCTAACGCTACAAGTTTTCACTTCAATCAACAGTCCCCAAAGACTGTCCTTGTGTTTTTTTCTTAGTGGATTAAGAACAACATTTTGACATATACACATTGAACACGGTATGTGGGATTGAAAATGTGTTCCAGGAGCTAATACAGTTTCTACTAACATAGTTTTACTAGACAAATTACAGTATTTCATTTAAATTATGTAGATGACAGGTATGTCCTTCTACTCTCAGAAAAATACAAAGTCATAGACGTGTTTACTTTTTTACGAAAAGTATTTTTGTATTTTCTACTAAAACGAGTGCAAGGTTCGGTGATAAAATGTTGTTAGGGTTCCGTACTCAAAGGGTAAAAATGAGGCCCTATTTTTAAGACTCCACTGTCTGTTTGCCCGTCCGTCTGTCTTTCTGTCTGTCACCACCAGGCTGTATCTCATGAACCTACAGTATACAGTTGAAATTTTCACAGATGGTGTATTTCCGTTGGCGATATTACAACAAATACTATAAACAGAATAAAATAATTATTTAAGTGGGGTCCCATACAACAAACGCGATTTTTTTGCCGTTTTTTGCCCGATATTAATAACGGCAACAGACGCTTGAAATATTCACAAAATATTAGGTAAAAAATAATACAATTACTTTGAAAATAAATAAATAAAATATAATAGATTTATTATACAAGGTGTAAACAACCTCATCACGAAGCCGTCAACCAAGCATTCTATACATCAAACTAAGTAACTTTACGTAAAATTTATTTCTGGGAAACGATTTTTTTTCCGTATAAAATATCGATAAATATTTTTCACGACACACGGACACATGTCTTTTGTTTTATCGAATGGATAAAAATTGACGAAGATAAAACTCGTCAAAGACTTTTTGGTAAAATGTACTTTTATCGTATTCATTTTTTCTTAACTAGATAAAATATGTGTCAGTATTTTTTTTTAATCTAACTGACGGATTTATTTTAGTTTTTTTTTTAATCTACCCTATTCTTTTCCTTGGCTATGCGCGTAATAAAGATGTAGTAGGTAAAGCGCTTCATGTCAATATTTGGAATATCGACATGACATGTATCTCTACAGAAAAAGGTCAAATCTTGTGATAGGTATTTTTCCTATTTACTTAATATATATAGAAAACTAAATTAGGTTGACGACCTAACGGAAGCTGTATTGACTGATTCGATTCGAAAGATCAGATGGTCCAATTGTCTACAGACAAAAGGAGCTATTTCCGGAATGGAACAAATTCGGTCCGTCAGATTATTATTTTTGCTTAATTCTAGAATTTTATTTAGTCCGTATTAAAGTTGAAGTTTCTAGAAGTACCAAAGAATTTGGTAGAATTATTAATTTATAAATTATTCGAAATATAAATAAATATATATTGATTTATAAATTATTCGCAGATGCTGCTAACACCTGAAAGATTCGTCTGTCTGTTTAAGGTGAAATTTAAATTTTACACGGTAGGCCGTGAAAACTTAAATATTTTTCTTACGTATTTTTCAATTTGATGGTCATTCAGGCTGCATGTTGATTAAAAATATGATTCACAAGCAAAAATAACTAAGTTATAATCATTAAAACAACAATACAACTCTCTCAGTTCATTGAATTCAATTGAATAATATCTATATAATGAAAACAACATCAATTTGAATGTCGTGGGTTGCCTATCTGTCATTTTAAGTAGAAGTACATCCACATTTCGCCAAATGATTTAGGTCCTTTGTAAATTGCAAGCCTATTGCCATCAACTAGGCAAAAACCTGGACTTAAGACTGTGAAATTCTTGAAAAAATCTCTTCTTCTTTAAATATTTTTCACGACCAGGGACTTCGAACCCAAGACAGACAGATGGATCATAATTATTGGTCTAATCAAGCGCAACCAAGATTATTCTAAAATCCGATCCTAACTTGAATCTGCACTTTTACTTACTCACTGCAACATAATCCGTATGATTTTCCCCGTATCGCGTTACACTTGCATTTTCTACGTTACACGCACCGAGGGGTCAATGTACGGAGGTCATTGGCGGGCCTAAGCGGTTAGCTAGGAGGGTATAAATAGGTAAGGGTAAGGTTACTAACTGACCCTCTTTTGGTAGTAGTAAAAGAAAAGTTATGGGCTCCCAACGTGTACGCTCCATTTGGTGATAGAAGAAAGTTTTTGGCCGCAGGATGTGGTGTTCCGTCGCTTCCGCGGACAAATTCCACAAGAACGCACAAAAGATAGTGCAAGTGAAGTGCATCGTGTACTAACATCGTTTTTAAGTTACTATACTAACAAAAAATGTTATTAGTATGTATATTTAGGTTACGGTATTTATGTATGGGTTTTTGTTACCCGAAATAAATAGTTTATTATTATTGGAACGAAGTTCCTTATCGCGCGTTGTGAAAGGGGGGGGCTAGACGGAAAAAAATCTTACGAAAAAGTTGTCACGACACTTTTAAAAATAAATGAAGGTTGCAATGCGTTTGTTTCATTTCTATTTCGCATTGAACAGTGTGGTGTCGCGACGATTATTTTTGTTGAGTGAACAATATATTTGTTAATAATAAAAAAATATTATTATAACTTAAAAAAAATAAAATTTTATTACAATTCCTTCACTAGTTAATCGAAAGAACTTCGTTCCATCCGGGTGTCCCTTGACACCTCTCATGTTTTTTTTTATTATACTCGGAGTTTCCTTGTGTGATCGAATCAGAAATGAAGACATCCGCAAGAGAACCAAGGTCACCGATCGTAGCTCGAAGAATTGCTAAACTTAAGTGGCAGTGGGCAGGGCACATTGCTCGCAGAACGGATGGCCGAAGGGGCCGAAAAGTTCTAGAGTGGCGACCGCGAACCGGAAGACGATGCGTTGGAAGACCTTCCACTAGGTGGAACGATGACCTGTTGAAGGTTGCGGGAATCCGTTGGATGCGAGTCGCAATTGATCGGTCAATGTGGCGACACTTGGGGGAGGCCTATGTCCAGCAGTGGACGCCTTTCGGCTGAAATGATGATGATGATGATGAAAAGAAAAGTTACCTTTAGTTTTAGCCTAACAACAGGGATTTGTTTTTGTAAACACCATTAAAGTCTTATACATGGGTAGATTAGCCAGTGTTTTACTGGAGCATTGTGCTTATGGGTTACATAGCAGCAATTTCAATTAAAGATAAGTCAACCGGGGCAATTGCGTCATATAAATACTTCACACGGTTTTAAAAATTCATACCACACTAATTATAAATTTATTGGAAAAATTCTTAACGCAAATGTATATAAAAATTATCTGTTTGCAACCTTAATGAATTGTTTCTTTCATTAGTTACAATGAATACGAGTAAATCAACTTTTTTTAAAAGAGGAATTTTAGACGCATTTCCCCCTTATTGGGGCAAACGCGTCTTCATTAAATAAGTTTTAAACCTGTGATGTTTGAAGGCTGAAATAAATATGTTTTACTTCAACTAAAGTTTTGTACACAAATCTTTCAGTAAATTACAAAAATGTTAAATAATTATTACATGAGAAGCGATATCATAAAAACTGGGAAAATGCGACTGTTTTTTCTTAGACGCATTTACCCGTTGACAAATCCAGACGTTCAGAACATTTTAGTTATGAAAGCAAAATTTGAATAAATTCTCTTCTAAAAATACCTTTCTATGGGTGCAAAATAAAAAGAGCATGTAAATTTTTAATGTTTAAAGATACATTAGGTGGACGAATATTACAATGTTTAAATTGTTAATAAAAACAATTTTGTACAAACGCCAACAGCTCAACCTACCCGAAACTTGCAGATTTTCCCAACCAACCTTGAACCTAATGCTTTAGAGATAAAGTTGAAAATGTTTTAAATAAATTTGACAGATTGTAGTAGCTTGATGTCCTTGCAGTCAGGGCACATTCAATTTAGGCGATTGATGCAGGACTGCGGCGGCGCCGCGAGTGATGTGTGGGCAGTACGGCATTAAACGCTTAAATTAAAATAGTACTATACACTGCGAATTTAGAGCTGTTGATTGTTTATCGATTCAGCATTACAGCAATTTAATCAATTTTTCAATAGCAACAACGCACTGATACAGTGATAGAAAAAATATATTTCAAACCATTAAGTTCTAAACTTAAGGTTTCTTAAGGCTTCTACTCCGTTCATCAATGATACCCTCTTTTTCAAGACTGTATAAAAAGTCACCCGGTATAATCTGTAAGAATTTAGAATTACAGTATAGTACAATATGTACATACCTAGCTTTAATTGAACTTTTAATGAGATCAGATCGTCATGGCAGTTTTCGCATTCGTCCTCAATGTAGTGCATGTGTACAAAGTATAAATAGTACAAGATGGACACCAAAGGATGAACTTTCTAATAATGATTTTGCAATGATCCAGTTGGTATCGCATGGACCTGTCCGCATCCGAAACATTCGTATGACCAGATAAAATGTGTTTTATGTCATGCTCAGGTAAGTTTCTGATATTAGTAACATTGAACGTCAAAAAAACTATAAGAAACACTTAAATACGAAATAAAATTGACTAAAACAAAGGTTTAAGATTTCTGGTTGTGGGGCAAATGCGTCATACAGACGCAATAACCCCGAAACAACAGACGCATTTACCCCGAAAATCCAGACCTCACCTTAAACAATTAAACCTTCATTTCTCCACAAATAAAACGATTTCAATAAAAATAACTATCGGTATAGACAGGTTATAATATGTTGTGTATGAACATTTCAAATTAACAACGGAACCCTTAGAAAAAAAATGGATTCTTAGAGATTTAAATAACTTATCTCGCGCAGCACCACTTGACAAAAAACATATGATTTTCAATATGGCCGATATTTTTAATTTGTGCGATACAACGCCATCTATTGAAACTGTACGTTATAATTTTATTAAAAAATAAACAAAACTAGATGGCAGGAGAGGTCGGTTTTCATACAGATTTTAAATTATTTCGATTAGACGCAATCGCCCCAAAGACGCAAATGCCCCGGTTGACATTAAGTTTAAGAGGTCATCAATAAAATAAATTATGATTTATTTTTTGACTAAGAATTATTATTTTAGGAAAGGACACGAATTTCTAAAAGTCCAGTTAACTGATATTATTATTTAGGATTGGATTATTTGCAACTTAATATCATCGATATCTATTTATAAATATGTAAAAAAGTGTCAAAATGTGCAACATAAAATACTGAAATAAGTACTATAAAATTAATGTTTTTCAAAATCAATAGCTATGCCAAATAATTTTTGTTCCAAATAATTAAAATTGTACCTATACAGGGTGTAAACCACCTCATCACGAAGCCTTCAGCCAAGCATTCTGTAACTTTACGCAAAAATTATTGCTGGGAAACAACTTTTTTTTTTGGGGTCAAAAATCACGTTTTGGGGTATAACTCAATGTAACGCACTCAAAACATTGTGCTGATGGATGGATTGAATAGTACAGGGTTTGTGGAGGTATTTAAAGTAAAAATCTTGCAATAAAAACTTGTATTAAAAAAAAACTGGTCTAAAATTTGTAACTTTGACCCCCAATATCTCCGTAACTAGAAGGTTCCCAGGTATGGTGTAGAACAAAAAAATTATGGCAATGACGGGGAGAACAAGTGCCTTTCGGCTTCGTTAAGAGGTGTATTATACATATGTGTGTTACGCAATTACAAATGGTAATTATATCCGACTGCCTCGTTGCCTAATTGTTTGATTGCCTTGTTGGTGTAATGACCGCATGCGCGACTGTAGCTGAGCATAAGATCCTGGGTTCTTTTCCCGGATCGAGCAAAGTTTTATTGACCGGCACAAACAGAGCCTGGGTTTGTGCCGGTTTGATGACAATAGGGTCGCCACTATTGCATGGAACTTAAACATAACTGGGGAAATATGGGCGTAACATTAGGTTCACCCCTACTTAACCTTCCAGCGACGCAGGCATAGATTAGATTGGGTACAATTTGTAGACGCAATTATTTTACATAGGTATTGAGTCTAAGATAGAATTGGGTCTAGAATTCTAGATAGAAATGGAAATGGAATTTATATGAGTTTGTTGTCGTTCCGAGAAGTCGTAAAATTTGTATTGGGGGCAAACTAGGTGGTACAGAAATGAGATGAAATAACATTTTAGTGATTGGTTTTCGGCAAACAAATCACGTTTTTCGTAATGAATCGTAGAATAGCTGACTAGATAGGAATATATAAAATACATTACTTTAAATTAACATTAATTTAAAGGTAAAAGGTACGCTGGAAGAGACTTCTTTACAAATAAGCATCACCCTTGTACTGCCTTCTGTTCGTTTTCATTATTTCAGCCAAGTTCGTAGTGAAGATTCCGTAGTCGCTTTGAATAATTGAATAAAAAAAACAAACTTACATTTGCAGTTGAAAAACAAGTCCTCCCATACATTCTGTCACCGAAAAGTACGGATGTTTCTGATTTGTTGTAGTACTATCTAGTGTCCACGAAAAAAGACTCGTTCCTCTGTGTGGCACTAGATGGCGCTGTGTGTAATGTCCAACAATTTTTATTTTTTATTAACCGGAAAGTGTCAAAATATTCGGCATGAATGACACAAAAACCCTTTTATCTTGTGATTGCGTTGACTTTGAAGATTTTACAGCTCCAAGGGACCATGTCAAGTAAACAGTGACTATTTAAGTAAGCAAAACGGTCTTGATATACAGACATAATTAGACAGACTGGTAACGAAGTAATTCTCAAGACTTCTTAAGGCTACGAACGCACGACAGTTGACTTGCTGAGCGCCTAGAGCAGAAGTTCTTAAACTTTTTTTTCTGGTGGACCGTTTTTAGGGTTCCGTAGCCAAATGGCAAAAAACGGAACCCTTATAGTTTCGCCATGTCTGTCTGTCTGTCTGTCTGTCCGCGGATAATCTCAGTGACCGTTAGCACCAGAAAGCTGAAATTTGGTACCAATATGTATATCAATCATGCCGACAAAGTGCAAAAATAAAAATTTAAAAAAACATTTTTATTAGGGTACCTCCCCCAGACGTAAAGTGGGGAGCGATTTTTTTTTTAATTTTGACCCTGACGTGTGATATATTGTTGGATAGGTATTTAAAAATGAATAGGGGTTTTCTAAAATCATTTTTTGATAATATTAATATTTTAGGAAATAATCGCTCCGAAAGTCAAAAACAATGTGTCCCCCCCCCTCTAACTTTTGAACCATAAGTTTAAAAAATATGAAAAAAATCACAGAAGTAGACCTTTATATGAACTTTCTAGGAAAATTATTTTCAACTTGATGAGTTGAATAGTTTTTGAGTTATATAGCACTTTTTCAAAAAAACGCAAATGATAACTTTGTTTTTCATACAAATACTATGAAAAACAAAGTTATTTTTGCTGACGAAAAATGTTGGTATTTTTAATGGTCTGGGAAGCTACGGAACCCTACAGTGAGCGTGGCCCGACACGCTCTTGGCCGGTTTTTTAAATTTTTGGGTTACGGTGAACTATTTTTTCAAGCCCGTCGATCTAAAAAGAAAAGCAAGAATTTGCAATCGCTATCTGTTAAGATTGCACGAAGGCCGTAGCTAGATTTTTATGGCCAAAATCTGAAAATTAGAATGGGTATAGCTTCGAAATGCATTTTTTTAAGTCTCAATACTACCATTTTCACTATTTGAACATTTTTTTAAAGCTTTATATCTGCCTACACATTGAAAAAGCCAACATTTTGGTCCTAGAGTATCGAAACCAGATAAATTTTCGTAGACTCACAAGTTGTAAACCCCAATTTTATTTTTGATTTTGAGGCACAGATAAAACTTTCGTATGTTTCAACTTATTTTACTCTCTTCCATTCCTGAAATCTAATTGGGAAAACATTTTCAGTTATAACCTTTGCGAGAAAAGTTTAATTCTAATTTCAAATTCTCAGAAAGTTCATTACAAAATTG
This sequence comes from Xestia ashworthii, assembly GCA_950022955.1. Lineage (NCBI taxonomy): Eukaryota > Metazoa > Arthropoda > Insecta > Lepidoptera > Noctuidae > Xestia > Xestia ashworthii. The sequence continues at coordinate 8,457,413 of OX465570.1, read as the reverse complement.
AAAGTCTCATTTCCGTACAAATTAAGGTCTGCAACGAACTGTCATGAGGTGTCATGATTAATTATGTAAATAATGTTTTTCATCAAAAACATGAAAGTAAAACAATTTGACTAAAGCTCTGTTCGCGACCTCGGACAATACGATTTGCATCAAAGGAAACGCTCGCGAGTCACTTATTTTCTTTACATGAGTACCGTCTCTCCGCAAATTGCGTCAAGGCCGCGCATAGCATGTTTTCATAACTGCTTTCATTTGTTTTAGGTAGATTTCCTTTTTTTGAAAAAAAAAAAATCTACCTATTGGTCTCTCACCTACGGGGATATATATGAATACGTATGTATATGGGTGACAAGCCAAATTTAGCCACACTCTACAGGTCGCAATTATGAACCGATTGCTTTCAAACTTGGCCAAAAAATCGAAACGGTCAAAACTTAGGCTAAGTTCGTGAATAGGCGGAATTCGTCCATGGGGGGCGGCGGGGGGCCGGTTTTTCTAAAATCAGTTTTTTGACCATAACTTTTTTCCTATGGAAAATTTTTGAACCGTTTTTCATTTTTATCATTCTGAGTACGAATACGGACATCTTTAAATTAAAACTTTTTTGATGCAACCCCTAAATTGGGGAGGGGGTTGAAAATTCCAAATTTTTTGCGAAAAAAAATCATATCTCCGAAACAGTAAACATTTTGAACGTCGCAAATATTTTGTTTTGAAAGCAAATTGTTTATTTTACAATTGTTACCTTCAAAGTTTAGCGATAAAACTTATAGTTTTCGAAATAAAAAATTATAACTAAACATTTGAGGGCGTTTCCATGCTAAACTCTTATAGGGTAAACTTTCCATTCCATTACAATCTACAAAAATATTTTTTTTTGTAGATTGTACACATAAGTACAACTCTTTATACAAATTTTCAATAGTCGGACGCTCCAGCACCTTCTTCGAAATCTACCTCCTCCTGCGGCTTGCCGGAGGGATTTTTTTTACTGTTTTTGCTGTCAATACGCGAGTTGCCAAAGAGTAAGGAAACTATACAGGGTGTTAGTGTGAACACGGATAACCTTCAAACCAGGGGTTTGGTTTCATTAGTAGAACCTAAAACCAATGGAAAAAAGCAACCTTTTTTTTAGAAGAATATCCACTATTTAATTTTCTTCAAGATCATTTCACCCTAATACACTCGGAAACAGCTGACCGCCGACCGGGTCAACGACCGCGCCGCAGCCCGCGCGCCCACGCAGGGATCGAGTGAACGGTGAGTCACGACCTTATTTCAGTCGGCCAGCTGTCGCCAAAGCGAGTTCACGTCACTCGTCGGAGCGCGCGCCGCGCGCCGAGTCCTAAGTTTCTCGCGCGTAAATTTAGTGCTATGTCTTACACAAGTCAACAGTGGACCGTAATGGTACGGCTTTACGCCATCGCGGGTGTTAAATAACCTGTACGAGGCTCGTAGGATGTATGCAGACATCAGATTCTTGAGTGCCCAACAACCTAAAATGTGTGAATTTTGAACAGTAGGTAAGTTAGTAGATATTCAATCTGTCTAAGACGACCCACTGACCTCTGCGTAAATTTAATCGGTGATTTTTAACTGTACGTACATAAAATTGTGATGAACTTTTTAAATACGCCAAAATACCTACTCAGTAGTTTGGATTACTTTCATTTTCTTTGTTGTCACATCAAAGTTAAATTTAGACTCGTCACGCAACACGTGAGGTAGGTATTTTGCCAGGAAAAGTTGCATTTATCAGGTAATGTTACGAGAATTCTGTAAGTAGATAGATGCGTCGACGGGCGGGCAGCAATTACGTCACTCGTGTAGTCGGGCTAGCCATGATTTCGGGGACATCGTCGGATAGTTTAATTTAATTTTTTTCTTAAAGAAAATCCCTTATCCAGTTTTTTAACTCGGTCCTTTATTTTTTTATTTATGTCAACTACCCGTGGTTTGAGTGACAACGGTGTTTACACTAACACCCTGTATATATAGGGAAAGATTAACAACTGTAGTAAAGCATGTATGAAATATTCTGCCACCTTGAGTTTTGTGAGTGAACTAAAGCTTTGGTATACATACACCTACCTATAGGTATGCAATGCAAACTTACGAGTAGGTACTACAGCTCGCATTTTGTTCGTGAATTATCCTACGGGCGCGTTGTAAATACAGCCTATGGAACTCGGGGTAATGTAGCTTGTTTTTTGTGAAAGAATTTACAAAATCAGGAAACTTGGGAAGCGCATAAAGGTCGTGGCTCACTTGACAAGCACCGCACCAGCACCGCTCCAACCCAGCAATTTACTTGCCATTCAAATTAGAGCATTAAATCGTGTGTCGCATAACATATTTTTTAATGTCCATATGAAAAAGCTTACGGCGGGTGGTCAACGCGCTTGCCGCTACCATACGACTCGCCTCGCGGGCGGCTCGGCGACCGCGCGCGGTCCGCGCGCCGCAAGCGAGGGGTCCGCGCGCCGCAAGCGAGGGGACCGCGCGCGGACGCCGAGTGGCCCGCGAAACAACGTCATTGCGCCGTCGTGCTTCTCCACGTCGTGGTACTCTTTGTTTAATGTATGGCCAGTTACAAATTTAGTTAGAGAGCCCACGACACTAAACCTAGTTCGGTTAGAAATAAAAAAGCAAATAAAAAAATCCCTCCGGCAAGCCGCAGGAGGAGGTAGATTTCGAAGAAGGTGCTGGAGCGTCCGACTATTGAAAATTTATATAAAGAGTTGTACTTATGTGTACAATCTACAAAAACAATACATGATTTCAAAATCGTTGTCCTGTAATGGAAAGTTTACCCTTTTTAAATTCTCTCATAAGAGTTTAGCATGGAAACGAGCTCAAATGTTTAGTTATAATTTTTTATTTCGAAAACTATAAGTTTTATCGCTAAACTTTGAAGGTAACAATTGTAAAGTAAACAATTTGCTTTCAAAAAAAAAAATTTGCGACGCTCAAAATGTTTACTGTATCGGAGATATGATTTTTTTTCGCAAAAAATATGGAATTTTCAACCCCCTCCCCAATTTAGGGGTTGCATCAAAAAAGTTTTAATTAAACGATGTCCGTATTCGTACTCAGAATGATAAAAATGAGAAACGGTTCAAAAATTTTCCATAGGAAAAAAGTTATGGCCAAAAAACTGGTTTTAGAAAAACCTCCTCCCCGCCGCCCCCCATGGACGAATTCCGCCCATTCACGAACTTAGCCTAAGTTTTGACCGTTTCGATTTTTTGGCCAAGTTTGAAAGCAATCGGTTCGTAATTGCGACCTGTAGAGTGTGGCTAAATTTTGCTTGTCACCCATATACATACGTATTCATATATATCCCCGTAGGTAAGAGACCAATAGGTAGATTTTTTTTTTTCAAAAAAAGGAAATCTACCTAAAAGCCCTAATAAACCGACTGATATTGTTGTAATCGAAGGTTGATCTTATGTTACAATAACTGAATCAATCGTTACAGTACACCGGCTGAAACTTTTTTAGAAATAGTTTACATATACTGAACTTGAAAAAATCTCAGAACTGTAATGGAAAGGGTGTTCGCGGGGTAGGTGAATTAAACCACGAATCCACGTTAACAAAATATAATTACTAGAGATAATACCTAAAATACAATGCTACCTCCCGGACTATTACTACCAGCGTGCGGACTGCGAGCTTGCGCCTTGCGGACGGCGAGTGGCCGTCGCGTGGCACGCGGTCCCCTCGCTTGCGGCGCGCGGGCCGCGCGCGGTCCCCTCGCTTGCGGCGCGCGCCGTAGCCTATATTCGAGGCGACGCCGGTCAGGAGCTGTGCTGGTGCGGTGCTGGTGCGGTGCTTGTCAAGTGAGCCACGACCTTAAACGTCGGGAAAACCGGAGTTGATTGACAATGACATACTCGTAGCCGAATAGCGACTATGACATAGCCGAAAAGTGACTATGACATTTGTTTTAAAATTTGACAAACAAGACAAGATGGCTGCCAAGTTTTTTTAGCATACCAAACTCCAGATGTCGCTGTCATCTATGTAAAAGTAATGACAGTGCTAAGTGTGACCCCTTTTTTTTTATGATGGGAAATCATCAAATGACTTCTCCCACTCTGGGCGGAGCGGGAGGGAGTGTCAGACTTTTACTGACTAAAACCCATCCATCTTCCTTCCTCGCCCTTTACGTTCCGGGGCCGCGGTATCTCTTTCGAACAGTCCCGCAACCCCGGCAGGCTTCGGCCCTTGCGGGCCCCTCTCTTATGCTGACATCTCTTTGAGGCGCGCGTGGAACACGAACGCGCCGTCGACACGGCCTGTCGTCGTTAGTCGGACGGACGGCTAGCTAGACCATAGCCAACCATCCACAGGCCCTAAGTGTGACCCCTGCGAGTCGCTTGAGCGTTTAGCTCGCGGACATGCAGTAAAGGATGAGGAAAATATTCTAATTGGTAAAAGTAATATAATCTGAATGTTTTTTGTTATTAATAATATATTCCGTGTGTAATTTGCACATCTTTCCGTATGATGAAAGTAATATTTTCTATAAAATAATATTGAATTGCAAGGGACCATCTTTCAAGAAATAATTATCTGCCTCTGTAGTTGCCATGGTTTCTACAAAAAAGACGACAAGACCGATACATTACAATTTTCTATGAAACTTTATGAACCTATTGTATGTATCTGAAGATTTTTTGTTGCCTTTATCATAGAATTACATAGAACACAATCGTTACAGGTGGTCAGTTTCCGAGAAAGTCTGACAACCATTCTTAACATGGGGTATCGTTTACCCAGTACTAACTGGGTTGTGGAGGTCAGAAAGTCAGTCACTCTATGTAAAATACTGGTATTCAGCTGCATCCGGTTTGACTGGAAGGCGACCCCAACATAGTTTGGAAATGGCTGGGCAGATTGAAGACATGAACACTGCGGACGTCTTCGAAAATGTATCTTAAAGTGCTCACTTCTGGATTTCAGACATCCTACCTATTTACAGTATGTTGGTAGTCTTTTAAACCCTCGATGCAAAAACGACGGGGTGTGTTTGTCTGTCTGTGGCATCGTAGCGCCCGAACGGATGAACCGATTTTGATTTTGTTTTTTTTTTTGTTTGAAAGGTAAAATATTGTTCTTAGCTATGTTTGATAAAAATCAATCCAAGATGGCCGCCGCCACAAAATGGCGGATTACCTATTTATACAAAAACTCCCTCAATATGGGTATCAAATGAAAGGGCTTGACTAGTAGAATACTATCCACTATGATAAATTAAAATTCCAAGATGTCCGCCACCACAAAATTCGTTAATTTGCCAATTAACGAATTATTTTCTTTATAACTTTTTAGTACATTGTGTCGGGGGTTTTTAAAATTTTATAACTTAATTTTACGTGTTAGCTTTAGGATATTCTTGGTTTTCTCAATGCTCTTTGGTTTGATTCACGGATCGGGAGAGGTATTCCTCAGAGCGCACTAAATTGGATTTTCCTATCATGAATTTCTCAGTAGCAGCCACGGAGTTTAGATTTATGCCCGGTTGGTGGCAATAGGCTTGCTCCTATTACCTACATGGGACTTAAACATAAGTGACGAAATGTGAATGTTATGTACCTACTAGTCACACCTCGCTGCCTAATCCATTGGAGATTAATGGCAATTGTTTCGACAGTTCAAAAGTGACTGGTCTACTGGAAATAAAGGATGTTTAGTCTGAACGGACCAAAATGAATGCTTTGATTTTGATTATACCGGTAGCAGAGGCACTCCTTAGCCAAATTAAGGATTAAGGACCTCAGGGGGGAATTCTATTGCCGGATTGCCACCATGGGATCTGGAGGCGATAGTCCTCGCGAGCCTGCACGAATGGCGCGCGGAGGCACTACGCCGGGGGAAACTCCGCTTGCCGCGGCAAATTGCCGCTCAGCGGACAGACCTCCGGCGCGATCCCATGGCGACATGGAGAGAGCGACTGTCGCAACCCCGTGCAGGGCACGCCACGATAGTGGCGGTAAGTCCCCTCTTTGAGGAGTGGCTGGAGAGGCGCCACAGCGTCCTCACTTTCCGCCTGACGCAGGTCCTCACCGGACACGGATGTTTCGGGAGGTACCTGCACCGAATCGGACGGGAGGAAACGCCCGGGTGTTTCCACTGCGAGGATCGACCGGAGGACACGGTGGAGCACACGGTGGAAGTCTGCCCTGCGTGGGCGGAGCACCGCCGTGTCCTCGTAGCGGCGATCGGCGGCGGCGACCTCTCGCGTCCGGCCTGGTTCAATCCATGGTCCGGAGCGAGACGAATGGGAAGCCGTCACCTCCTTCTGCGAAGCAGTCATGCTAGCGAAGGAGGTGGCGGAACGCGAGAGGGAGAGAGCCTCTCTTCCCAGCCGCCGCGGGAGACTTACCGGGCAACGGGGGCCACTTGGTGGCTACCGGCCACACACACACATTTGCCATCTTAAAAAAAAAAAAAGATGGGGGAATTCTAGACCTCTTGTTTTTCTACACTCCAGTTTTCCCCCTTGGGGGAATTTTCAGGGGGTCTTTGTGGAACAAGTATTTTTTCGATTCCAGTTTTCCCCCCTAAGGGGGATTATCAGGGGGGAATTGTAGACTTTTCTTTGTAGATTATACTTTTCCCCTTATGGGGACTTTAAGGGGAGATTTCAGGAATAATCTACGTTTTGTTACCTATTTTAAATGTTGATGATGACACAGAAAAAAAACAAAGTAATTAGGGAGCCTACCTGCAATTTTATTCTCATTTACCTACTTAATAAACCACTAACTAAAAGCTAACATCCGACATTCCAAAAGCATCTGCATTTCGTCAAAACACGAAACAAATCTATTAAGCTTTGATTCACACTTTCCTAAGAAGTAATTATTTAGTGGAACAACACTAAATAAATCTTTCAAACTTCCAACACTATGCCACTCACACAGTTGCCCCAATTTTCTACGCTTCTTTCAAATCAGTTTTAATGCTAACCTTGAATATAAAGGTAAACCAAACGCGGTAAATGGTAAACAAAATCTAAATATAATACCGGCTTCAGATGGTCCCACTAAATTATACATTCGGTACATGTAAGTGAAAAATGTGTTTTTAAGGCCTATTTCAGAGTGAGACCGGCGCCATTTGAGTGTGCCGGTTGGGCGTTTCGATATCCATAGACTTTATTATAGCAAAAAAGTTGTGGCTCCTTTGATATCCCCCTCAAACACATTATGTCGAAGTTGCAGTAAAGCTCCCAGCGTGACACCTGCCATGTCCCATTTGAAAAACCCGAAACCGATTGCAAAGCCAATCTTTGCAATCGGTTACAGCTTTGCAGTCGGTCGGAATACCCGTACCGCACCAGTGTGCGGTACGGGTATTCCGATGAAGGGATGTGTGGAAGACCTCCCACTAGGTGGACCGATGACCTGGTGCAAGGAAACCACTGGATGCAAGTCGCTCGGGACCGGTCAATGTGGCGACACTTGGGGTGGAATATGTCCAGCAGTGGACGTCTTTCGGCTGAAATGATGATGATAAATGATGTAAATACGGTGCACTATGAAAGACCTTTTCGAGGCCACCACTAATGCCATTGAGGTAGCAGAGTTCTGGTTACAACTGATTTGATTATAAAAAAGGAAATCATCGACGCGACGAAGAAGAAGTATGATAGCGTTCACTGTTAAAATGTCTCACCGACACCGCTAAGTGGCAAAATCATATCCACATACATAGATACAAAAATAATGTATGCTCAGAAAACAGCTGGGAGGATTAGTTGCCGAGCGGAGACAAATATGATTCAGTAAATGCCGAACTCTTTGAGTAGCGAACTATTGGTGTACAGTACCTGTACATCTCATGTGCGCCAGTCGTTAAAATCGCACGAAACGAAACGCCTGACCGACACGTCGCCGGCGCCAGTCTCACTCTGAAATAGGCCTAAGGGCTCACTCTTGGCCGGGTCGGTATAATTCGACACCGGTAAGTGGCAAAATCGTATCCACATACATAGATACAAAAATAATGTATGCTCAGGAAACATCTGGGAGGATTAGTAGCCGAGCCGAAACAAATAATGATTTAGTAAATGCCGAACTCAATTTGACTAGCGAACTGTTGGTGTACAGTAAGGAAATCTCTGGCTAACCTTTCAGGAATTACAGGCGTTGTGTTGATGTTATATGAATATCTTTACTATTTGGCAACTCGTCTTCATCATTTCTCTGGCCCTTATCTCAGTGCATTTGGGGTCGGCGCAGCGTTGTCTTATTCTTTCGTACTTCTCTGTTACTCATCATCTCTCTAGACACCTCCTTTTTTGGTATCATCGTCATCATCATCATCATCTGCCAAGCTTTTTCTTTTCTTTTTACCAGTATTTCACATGAAGTGCTGAAGTACAATCCAGTAAGCACTGGGTAATATGAAACCCCTGGTTGACAGATTCCTTTTTTGCCATAATTATCATCTTTTAAACATTATATCCGTAATTTATTTGGTCTCCTTCTACTTTTATACCTATCCATATTCATACTCAGAACTTTCCCCATGACATTTTCCTCATTCCTCCGCATCACATGTCCGTACTACGACAACCAATTACCATACAGCTTTTCAGTAACCGCTGCCACTTTCAGACTTCCTCTATTTATATAATTATGTTATGTATTCCTCTAGTGTATTTGGAAACTTGTTACTTTAATTTATTGTACCCTTACGTCGAAAAATGTTTCTTATACAATCAATCAGCCAGAACAATTCATTCTTCCATCTACGATTACTCCGAAAGTGAAAACAAAGCATAAAATATGTATATCATTTCCAAGTCGTTGTAAAAGTCAACTAGGGAATGGGAACGGAAATAATTACAAAGATAATAATATGCTGAGACGCAGGCGATGTTCCGCTAGAATAAATAGTTAAAGAAGACTGATTCGCCATTGGACTGTTCATCGACAGGATGATTCATTTAGGTATTTCCGTTTCCTCAGCAGGGTCTTTCACCTATAGACATTTCGCCGACAGAACCTTTCATATGCGTCACTTTCGACGACAGCCCTTTCCAGCTACTAAATGTTTCACCGACACGACGATAAACCTATAACTCTTTTAACTACAGACCTGTCCATCTACGACGAAGAATTCGCCGTCAATCTTAAGACAAACAATATTACAAAAAATGCACATCTATAGCTTACTGTGTCTTTGTTATGAGATCAGGGCCAGCAACTTGCCGTAGAAAATTTAAAATTTGCTTGCAACTCAAAAACTTAATATAAAAAAAATAGTCCTACCGAAACCGTCCCGTACCGTCCCGTACCGTCCTATGAAAACGGTTTATATTTGATACTAGCTTCTGCCCGCGACTTCGTACGCGGATCCTGTTGCTTTTGCCAGCGACACCGAGTTCCTCAAAATCGAAGATCTGAAACGTCTAATTCTAAGAGCCCGGGGACGGGAAAATAACGGATCTTTCCCACCTGAGCAACACATACCGTTTGTTTCTTTTTGGCATTGAACAGCTTCACAAAAAGTAAAATTTTGAACCATACCTCCGATGGCGATCTAAGCATCGATATCGCATCATACGATCGGCGCTTGAGCACTTAGATACCTGATCAATTAAAATCTAAGTGACCTGCGTTACCGGGTAGGCTACCGAGTCACGAAGATAAATGGAAAAGGAAATTAAACACTCAAATAACATAAGCCCGAAGACGTATTTATTCGATAAAATGAGTTTTGGCCAGTAGAGTCAAATTTTCAATGATATACCATCGTCATTGAAAATCAGTCCTAAACTCCTAAACTGTTACCGCCTTAATCGCGTGAAGGTACTCCCAGTTTTTGTTATTTTATAAATATACAGTGAAATTTGTGATAGCTTTGCAATAATTTTCACATCAGATGTTTCTGATCTTCGATTTTTTATATGTCAACAGAAAATGCCCATCAGACCGAACCACTTTTGCTAAGACGTCATCATTCCTAAATGTGTTATGGTGTAGCTGGGCTCTTGGAGTTCCACAACAGGTGTTCCAGATCTTCGTATTTTATAAATCAACAGAGAGTGCTCATCAAATTGAACTACTTTTGCTAAGACGTCATTCCTATATGTGTTATGGTGTAGCTGGGCTATTGAGGTTCAACGACAGGTGTCCCAGATCTTCGATTTAACAACAGAGAGTGCTCATCAGATTGAACAACTTTTGTTAAGACGTCATTCCTATATGTGTTATGGTATAACTGGGCTCTTGGAGTTCCACATCTCGTGTTCCAGATCTTCAAATTTATTCTCTCAGCAGAAAATGCTCATCACGTGGAACAATTTTTGCTATGGTGTAATTTTTGTATCTCTTATAGTTTAGCTGGTCTGTTGCGGTTCTACATCAGGTGTTCAGGTTTCCAAGATAAATTATAGCCTATATGTTGCCCAGACCTAATATCTATACAACAAAAAAAAATCATTCAATTCCGTCCAGTACTTCTGAAGATTAGCGTGTACAAACAAACAGACAGACTTTTTTTTTGGATTCGTGCTCTATTACTGATTCTAAACCCCCTTCAATAATTATTTTTTAAATATATTCAATGTACAGACACACCTTTTTTACTCTTTTATTATATGTATATAGATATATAGATTTATGATACTTTTATTTTGTTTTGTTATGTTCTATTTTTATTTTTAATTTTTAATTCTTTGATTCGCTAATTTACTTGCTTTAGTTCATAAGATTGTTATAAGCTTCGTATTGTTTAAACTTTGTTTTTGTTTAATGTTTATTTTATAAAAAATAATAATATTAGGGAAATAACTGTTTTAACTTTATTTTAGTAGATGTTAAGCAACCTAAAAAAACTCCAAACCTACATTAATTAATATAAAAACATATTTTTGTACGCCTTGTAAGGCAGCACATAGTGAGACTTTACTTATTTTTATAACACCATAAACCTACTTTTACCTATGTGTCACAAATAAACATATGTGAATTTGAATTTCTTCAACCCCCATAGTAAGTCAGCAAATCTTTCCATGGTTTTATAAATCTTCCCTGTAAGTTTTAGGGTAGTGAACAATTATTATAGCCCATAAATATGAATCAAGTCTTAAATTTAAGAAAATATTTAAATTTTGCAATATTTTCCATTTTTAACCGACTTCCAAAAAGGAGGAGGTTCTCTATTCGACTGTATGTATTTTTTTTTTTTTTTTTTTTTTTTTTTATGTATGTTACCCGATTACTCGAAGACGCCTAAACCGATTTGAAAAATTCTTTTTTTGTTTGAAAGGGTATACTTCCAAGTTGGTCCCATAGTCGCCAAGTCGGGATCTGATGATGGAATCTTGGCGAAATCGAGGGAACTCTTCAAATTTTATAGGATAACGTACAGCAATTTTTATATTTTCTACAACAAGTGAAGCATTTGCGTTTGATAAGAACCATTCTACCATCAGATCTGATGATGAAGCCAAGAGTCACGGAACTCCATAATGAGACAATGTATCCTAGTCGTGTTTGGGCTTGTTGTAATTGTAACGGTATGCACTTTCCATGTGAACCACTAAAAAGTGAAAAACAAAAAAGTTTTTTAAAATCGTACGAACTATAACACGTTCTGTTTAATACTTTAATCCATGCGTTCGTAATAGGGCCCATTGCTTTCAGAAAAGTACTCGTTCTTGAAAATAATATTAAATTACTTTTTAGATTTTCTCTAAGCTCTCTACAATGATTAATTTAAATGATTTTCTATTCAATCGTAAGAAATTGGAAACGTGCTGATTTTTTGTATAAAAATTGAACCTAAGTAGTGTACCTACGGATATTAAAATTGGCTGCAATACCTACTTCGCTTTAAATCATTGTCAAATCTCGACTTTTTTATTTTCATTAGATTTTTATTAAAAAGAAGCAAACTTGAATTTATATGAAATTTCTTATCCATTTTTTTTGTAAGGTATAATCCACCTTCCATACAGGGTGTGAACAACCTCATCGCGAAGCCGTCAACCAAGCACTCTGTACATCAAAATAAGTAACTTCATGCAAAAATTATTGCTGGGAAACCACTTTTTTTTGGGGTGAAAAATCATGTTTTGTGGTAGAAGCAATGTAACGCACTCAAAACATTGTGCTGATGGATGGATTGTACGGGGGTCGTGGAGGTGTTTAAAGTAAAAATCTTACAATAAAAACTTGTCGAAAAGTTGGAACTTTGAGCTCCAATACCTCCGTATCTAGGAGGTTCCCAGGTATGGTGTAAAACAAAAAAAAAATATCGCAATGACGGGAAGAACAAGTGCTTTTTGGCTTCGTTAAGAGGTTTTTTATAATCTTAATAATGTTTATCTATAAAAGCAGAACACATTTTCAATATTTAAATATGTAAAATGTGTACTGCTTTCATTTTCCATACCACATTTATAGAATATACGAGCTTCGGAAATTAAACGAATTTCTTTGCATCTGTATCAGGTATTTTATATGAGATAGTTTTCGGATATTAAACTGAGCATATCACTAGTAATCGCATTATCGCGTATTACTTCAATGTTCAAGTTTTTTCTAACATTTTGTTATATTTTTATAGGAAAAATCTAGGTAATGTTTTGCAGTATCTCATAACAGTAAATTGTCTAGGTATGACGTCCGGAAATGATTTATATTTTCCTTGTTCTTGCTGGTGTTGTAAGATTTTTAAAAACAGTATTATGTTAGGTTCTGGTATGCTCTATTTGTAAATATTATAGAAATTAGGAAAATGTGGTGAGGAAAGTTTTGAGTAAGAACGTGAATGAATATAAGAGAAGGGGAAGACCAAATAAACTATGGATGGACTTTCTGAAGGATGATATGGCTGAAGAGACGAGTAATAGAAAAGAATGAGAGGATAAGACATGTTACGACAACCCTAAATGAATTGGGAATGAAGGTTATGATGAATGCAGTTGAGAAAAGTGTAAAGACCTAGGCGAGTTTTATTCATATGGTATGAGACAATTTAGTAGGTTAACGCAACAATCAGAAAACCATGATTCTACTGCTGATATCGCTTTCTATGATGGTTGGATGTTACAGTCATGTCGTCGCACTTTTGATTCTAGAACATGGCATTTTTCTTCATCAGATAATTGAGATTTGGTTCCTGTCATATGTTTTACGTTGCTTCCATATTCCACAGTTTGGGACCAGTAGGTGGCCACGTTATTTGCAGCGACAGAGGCGCTATTCAGGTTGTCAATAGTGCAGGTAAATGGACACCTGGGACACTCCTGCAAGTGGGGCATATTTTGATCAGGACCGCCGCGTGCTGCACTCGGTGATGGAAGAACCGATACAACAAACATTCTGCCAGATTATGTTTGCAGCGGCCTACTTAGATACGCAATCGATTCAGAACTTTCCGAAAAGGCCACTGTAGTTCACTGCTAGGGGCGAGTGGTTCTTGGAGCTTCAAGAAGTCGTGAGTCGTGTCAAAAAATAATTCCTGCGAATTAAATTGAAATTAACCTCAAGCATTTACCGAGATTTAGATAAGTAGGTAGTTTTCTTTTCTTAGAAAACGTAAAGACTACGGAGATTTGATTGTGTACATCTTACAATAATGAATACTTACCAACTTTATCAAAAGGAATAATTATGGAGATGAAACTTATAAATGTAGATACTTATCGAGTCTTTTCATTGTACTTTAATGACGGTATTGTCTTTTCATTTTATCTTTAAATGATAATTATGAACTAGAATACAAAGACTAGTAATCATACCTTTCAGATGGTGGACAAAAAGAGCGTCTTGAAGACTGCTTCGCTGGTCTTGCGCTCGCGACTGTTGAGCATGAAGTCCTTGGTTCGATTTCCGAGTAGGGCAAATTGTTATTGGGTTTTTCTATCAGGATTTTCTCAGAATCAGAAATTCTCGATTATTTTCAGTCTTGCCCACAATACACAGTGCGTACACAGTATAATGTCTTAAGCACACGTTATCTAAAGAAAAGAGAAAGTATTTATTAAACTCATTTAGAACCAAAGTACTCATTAAGACGAATCAAACGAGCCCAAATTCGATGCGTTTACGTCGTTTTATTACGGAGATTCTATGACCACCTTTCAACTTCATTATCAAACTTTGGTTACGATGAGTTATACAAGGGGAGATACTGGGTAATAACCCAGTGGTAACTGGGTTGTGAAGCTCAGATAAGCAGTTGCTCCACGTAAAACACTGGTACTACATCTCTCTACATCTACATCTGGTTCGACTAGAAGTGGACCCCGACATAGTCGAGAAAAGGCTAGGAAGAAGATGAAGAATTTCTCAGTAGCAACCTCGGAGTCTGGATTTGCGTCCGGTTGATAGCAATAGGCTCGCCCCTTACAGAGGACTAACTGGAGCAGCGATGGCCCAGAGGTTGCAGCCGCGACTTACGAAGAGTAAGTCGTGGGTTCGAACCCAGACTGGCGCATTCCTTTGTGTAATTTATTTCACCACCACTGCTCTCAAAACGGTGAAGGAAAACATCGTCAGGAAACCGGCATGTCCTAAAACAAAAGAAAATTCGAAGACATGTGACATCTACCAATCCGCACTGGGCCCGCGTGGTGAATTATAGCCCATGCCCTCTCTTATAGAGGAGGCCTGTGTCCCAGCAGTGGGAACAATTAATAGGTAGTGGGAACAATTGAACGGGCACTGTCAGTTGTGACTGGTCATCTCTTAGTTGCCATGGCTTATTTGCATGACTTATTTTGTTTTTACTATGGACACTTTTAACGTGCACATCTTGCTACATTGTTCTCACATAATTTACCATCTCAACATGAATGATGTAACCAAGATTTTGTAACAATAATTTGATTTAAAAGAGTGTCCATGGAGTTTCTTGCCCGTTCTTTTCCATAGAGATCTACGCTAGGGAATGGGCAACTACAGTACTTTCACAGTTTTTATGTCTTGTGACTGGGACTGTAGTTACATTTAATTTTCATCTTTGTTTCGACAATTCAAAAGTGCCTGTTATTGGCCTACTTGAAATAAATGCTTTGATTTTGATGTTAATCTGATGATGATGATGATGAAACATAACTGGCCAAATGTGGTTGTATACTATTAGGTACAGCTATGCCTAACTCTACAGATATTACAGGCGTGATGTTATGTCTATGTAAAAAATAGTTCACATTTTCCAACATCTGTTATACAAACATTCATCACCGTTGATGCCATTAATTAAAGCTTGATTACTTAAAGCAGATGAATGTTTTCAAAACATGACAACACTGTTTGTAAATATTACTTCTTTCACGTCAATTTCAGCCAAAACTGTGCAGGAATAAGTTGCCATGTGAATAGATAACCTATTTTAGTAGGGGCAAAATAATAAAAGCAAGACGGGTCAGACGATGCAGTCAAAGTTTAGCAGTTCTGGACGAGGTTGGGTTATCATCATCTGCCTAGCCTTGTCCTAACTACGTTTGAGTCGGCTTCCAGTCTAACCGGATACAGCTGAATACCAGTATTTTACATAGAGCGACTGCCTATCTGACCTCCACAACCCAGTTATTACTAGGTTATACGATACTCCCCGATGTCCTTGGATGAATGACTTATGTGATAACAACTTGGCCTGCATAATTGATTTTGGCCCACCGACAACGGTTGAAAACGCCCACCAAATTGTCGTAATTAGCAATCAGCAGAAAGATGATTAATTATTAAAACTGTCCAATCGTGGGCGTTTATGGCGTATATTTCAGCGTTACATTGTAAAAACCGTTAGATTGTAATATAACTAGCGAGATTATAAACTCTCAAAAGATTGCCAAACGAACATACTACTTACAATATGACGCATTATTTTTAAGCAGATTATAATCTGTCGAAGTGAAACCGCAATATTGTGAAATGTATACGACGGAAGTCAACTCACACAGTGTGGAGGGAGGGGGGGAAAAGGGGTTGCCCCTTGCTCCATGGGAACACTCTCATGAAAAGATAATGTACCATTCCTGAGAAAATGTATACTAACCTCAAATGTAATGTAACCTAACCTCAAAACACTAGATTCCCCTAAAAAGCGTCGTCGACGTAGCCCCGATGCGCGGGGCTCCTATTTCTGTCTGCAGGGTTAAAAGGAACTTAACTAACCTAACGTCGGGTTGGCCCAAGTCCCGATTCCATGGGCAGAGATACTTCCGTCGCATGCATTTCACAATATTACGGTTTCACTTCAATAGATTATAATGTACCGAAAAATAATGCGTTAAATTGTAAACAGTGTGTTCGTTTGACAAACTTTCGAGAGTTTATAATCATGCTGGATAGATTTCAATTCGGGTTTTATAATTTGACGGTGACATTTATAAACTGAAGCTGTCAAAGTGTCCAATGGAGATTTAGGGCGTCATCATCTTTCAGCCGAAAGACGTCCACTGCTGGACATAGGCCTCCCCCAAGTGCCGCCACATTGACCAGTCCCGTGCGACTCGCATTCAACGGATTACCGCAACCTTCACCAGGTCATCAATCCACCTAGTGGGAGGTCTTCTAACGCATCGTCTTAAGGTTCGCGGTCACCACTCCAGAACTTTTCGGCCCCATTCGGACTTTTCGACATTGTGGGCGTGTTGAGCTTGATTTGAACTGAGTCAGTGAGTAATAACGTTAGTATCACACTTGTCAGGCTACTGCAAGATATTTTGTTACAAAAATGGTCCAAAAATGTCAGCCCAATTACATTTTCATTGCAAAGTGCAAAAGGGCAAAAGGGCAAGGTAATAGTCAACCATGGCATGCAAAACGCGATTAGAACATTAACCGTTTAGTCATTTATAACTGACAGTTAAATACTGTGCGTGAAAAGTGACCGACATTGTCACGTGACCTTGCCATAGAAATTGCTGGTTTTGTGCCATGATGACCCCATTAGCTGGACGAACTTTGGCACGTGGTTCCCGTTTTATTCTAATAGGCTACTAATATTATAAGTGTGAGAACAGCGGTGGCCCAGTAGTGGCGGCCCTGACTTACGAACAGTAAGTCGTGGGTTCGAACCTAGGCAGGCGCATTACTTTGTGTTATTTATTTCATCACCACTGCTCTCAAAAACGGTGCAAGAAAACATCGTGAGGAAATCGGCATGTCCTAGAACCAAAAATTCGAAGAGATGTGACATCTACCAACCCGCACTGGGCCCGCGTGGTGGATTTATAGCCCATACGCAAAATACGCGCTTTGACGTGGAGTTGCGGAAACCAGCCCGTTGTACAATAAAGTGCGAAAGTTTGTGAGTATAGATGTTTATTGCTCTTTCACGTAAAAACTACTGAACGGATTTGTATGATATTTTACTCACAGGTAGTTTATAACCTAAATTAAAACATAATATACTTTTTATCCACGTAGAAAGATACGGGGGAAAATATAATGACCACCAAAAATTACTTTGTGACCACTAACATCTATCACCTAAAATATCAATTGATCACCAAATTTAGTAAATTGAGCACCAAATTATAATGAGGTGTTTGATGACAAACTAGTTTTGCCTAGGCCGACTTGGGGCACCCCGACACAGGATAGATTAGGTTAGAAGGGTATGGCGGGGTCGAATGAGCGAGCGAAGCGAGCGAGTAGACCCCGCCATACCCTTCGTGGTTATTTTTTTTTAAACCATTCTGAAGTAGGAGCCCCGCGAAGCGGGGCTCCGTCGACCAGTTCTCCCTCGACTCGGATGCAAGAGCATAACAGTTCAATTCCTGGTGGTTTAACTAAAAAAATAAATTTTTGGTTCTAATTTCATGATAAAATGGGGATCAATTTTTGGTGATCATTTACTAATTTTAGCAATCAAAAGTGATTTTTTTGCCGTTCCATTTTGTTAAATCTGGTGGATCGTTAATTACATGCCGAAAGATACCCAGGGACATTATTATCAAATATCACGTGGGTGGAGTCGCTGGCTCAAGGTAGTTTGATATATACCTAGCAAACCTTGTAGAAGATGGTGGGACGAGCTGGAGCAAACCAACTACCTATTGTCCACATTTGCCTTGGATCGTAACAACTGGAAAATCATGGGGCCTTTTCCCAGCAGTGAGATTTATTTATTTATTTATTTACCAGAAAACAAACGGTCACACTGTTTTCATATTCTAAATCTAAACATTTACATAAACAGACCTATAGTTTCCTTAATGTAACAATATACAATAGCATGACAGCTTAAAATTATTACAAGAACAAGCAAAAATTGGAGAAGAAGTTAATAATACGGATAAAATGTTCGATTACATTTATCAGTCAAAACCTTTTTTAATGGAATTTATTGTGCAACAGAAAACATCAATATCAGACAATCTGTCGTTTTCATTATAAAGTTTACATGCACGCCTTATGAACATGTTTTTACAGTAGGATGTTTTACTTTTGGGGATACAAAATAAATGTTTTTTACGACATCGACGCTCATGTCCTCGGGGCACTCTGAGTAATTATGTTATGCAGAAGTAACGGGACATCCAAAACATTATTGATAATTTTATATAATAAGACCACGTCTACGCAATCTCGACGCACTTCCAGAGTTTTGAAATTATGACATTTTAGTGAATCTTCATAGCTAGAATAGGTAAAACCCATTCTAAAATCAAGGGCCTTTACAAATTTTTTTTGAATATTCTCAATTCGGTTGGTGTGTACCTTAAAGTTCGGTTTCCAGACAGCACAAGCGAATTCAATTCGACTACGAACGAAACTGTTGTACAAAATTTTGTAAGTCAAAGATTTTTTAAACGGTTTACCAAGACGCAGTATTAAGCCCAGTTGCTTATATGATTTTTTTAGCATAGCATCAATGTGAGGAATAAAAGTCAGTTGTGAGTCCATGATAACACCAAGATCTCGGATTTGTGAAACTCTGCTAAGACACTTGCCATATAGTTTGTAATCGTGAATTAGAACTTTACGTTTTCTAGAAAAGGTTATAACATAACATTTATCAAGATTTAAAAACAGATTATTATCATCGCAGAACTTTTCAAAGTTATTTAAATCTTGCTGTAGTAGTTCACAGGCTTTAGTTTCACGAATAACCCTAACTATTTTTGTATCATCTGCGTACAGCAAAATGTCTGAGTGTGAAATATATTTATGAAAATCGTTAATATATAATGTAAATAACAAAGGACCCAGATGGGATCCTTGTGGGACTCCTGAAGTAACATTTTTTTGTTTGGACTTAAAACCGGATAGGACGACACATTGATTACGATTTTCGACGTACGACTTGATCCAGCGAAAGAGGTCACCGTGTATGCCGAGGTGCCAAAGCTTAATTAATAAGCTTTTATGACAAATTTTATCGAAAGCTTTAGCAAAGTCAGCATAAACAGCATCAACGCTGTACCCGTTGTCCATAGCATCAAGAATTTTTGAGATGACGCAGTTTAACAGTATCAGTATACTCATCGTAATCATTCTCCTATGACCCAATCCCAGTTTATTTGGGGTCATCTCGTCCTGACTTTCCTATCCATACTTCTACATTTGAACTTTTCTGTTCTCACCCTATTTCTTTTCCCCAGCTATATCTCCCATCAATAGACAAAACTAGGCCATTAACCTGAGGAATGTTCCGACTGGCTATTATTATACCGATGAGCCCCTCATCCTAGCCATATCGACTTTACGACCTTAAAAGGTGGCTAGGTCAGTCTATGAATGCAGAAATCGGAGGGCAGTGTGTGTTGTGGCAAACATGGGAGAGGCCTCCGTCCTTCTGTAGACAGCAATAGGCTGAGCCAATTAGGGTATTCCTTACCAGACTTTATTTTAATTAAAAGGGCTGCTGTTTAAATATTTTCAGACATTGCGTTTCGACGACTGAGTTCAGGAAATACTCGACTTAATACTTTTTTACGAAATTTTAATAGCTCGTATTTGAAGAGCTCAGAAACTGGGAAACAGTAAGGGTGTTAGTTAGTTCACATACGAGTAGTATAGTGCTGAGACGACTGTATAATAACCTGCAATACCTTAGGATGACTAGGCAGTGTTTCAGCTGAGGTATTCATATGCCCGCGGATACAGGCGTATAAAAAAAATGTTGGTGAAATTATTTCAATATTCTTATGTTTTATTCTACGTTTTGAGTTCGTTTTGAGTACGTGTTGAACCGTACACACAAACAATGAGAGCTGAAAATGATATGTACCTGTGCTTAACAATGACTGGCACAATAATAATTGGAAAAGCTTGGGAACCATTTTAGTAACCATCGGATCTCTTACATGGAAACCAATATGGTTGCCAAGCCCCCTTACCCAAAAAAAGAGATAAAAACAACATAAATAACAAATATTTATAACACGTTCACACTGATGTAGCACTCGCATGTTATTCCGGATACAGTAAGCACATTTATTTGAGAAATGTTCTATTTGCATGATAACTGATATAAGCGTAGGTATTTTTCTAACAAATGGTTAGGATTTGCATTTTATTGTGACGAATGAGGTAGCTTTGATTTGTTTTGGAAAGGAAAATTATAACAGACTACTTTTCACGAGCAGCTTCGCTCGAGTTCGATCATAATATCGAGATATGAAATATTTTTTGCCGTAATCCACGTCGTGGTCTAACATGTGTTCCAAATTTCATCAATATGTTATCAGCCTATAAGACGTGACAATTAGATTATATAGCAAAATAAAATCACAGTTTACTTGTGCATAACATAGTTCTAGAATATTTATGTATTTATTCATATTTATTATATACCTATTATTTGTTTTTCATAAGTCTTTGACTTTCATATAGTATAGTTATCAAAATAATAGGGCAACAATTTGACGCGACAACTGCGACAGACTTTCCATACAAACCAAATCCGCAATCAATGCTCAAAACCGCCGTCGCCCCACTTTAGGTACCAACCTAAGATCAATTTAACAAAGCAATTCATCATAATCTATAACTTTAAAATTTCTCCCACTTTACTCCCTAACTTTCTACTTACTGTCTCTAGCAAGAAACGAACACAGCATGGCAGCATAGTAGATACAGAAGGACTGGTTTCAACAAAGACTCGGGACTGTCATTTGTTTATGATTGTCGCGTAATTTATTTACAAACAAAATACAAATTATCAAGGAAACATCATCGTCTGGCCTTATCACACCAGCGACCTGCGAGCGAATTGAAAGCGGGGCGAGTGCGCAGCGAGTTGTGCGCGGCGAATAGGCCGCGGGTGGGCAGCGAGTTCGCGATGTGCGATCCGTGCATTGTTCAATCATTAGTAAATTTTGTTTTTCTTCGCGGCGTGTTCGCCGGACACACGTTGTGAACTCGCGGTAAGCTCACTGCGCACTCGCCCCGCTTTCAATTCGCTTGCAACTCGCTAGTGTGATAAGGCTCTACAAGTTTGCTGGTCTTCGATATTTTTTACAAGTATAGAGTGGCCCTACAGTCTGACAACCAGTCTTACTAAGGAGTATGGCGTGAGTTGTGGAGGTCAAACATTTGCTCCATTTAAAATACTGGTATTCAGCTGCGTCCGATTAAACTACAAGCTGACCCCAACATAGGTGGGAAAAGATTAGCCAGACGATACTGTGACTAAAGTTAAGAATGTCACACTGAAAAAACTTCATACAAACGTGCAATGTTAGTGCACTATGACAAAGTGAAGCTGGACAAAGTTTCAAACTGTCAACCTTCTGTAGATTTGTATTATTCTGTGTCTTAGGTTTCATCAAATGTCTGCAGATCACGTATCACCTGAGATACGTAAATACGGCAATTTCTTTGATAATCGCTTATCTACGTGAGTAATGGGGGAGTTTAGAAAACTAAAGGTTTCGTTTTCTATGTACGGTTGACATTTTTGCTGATCATGGTGTATTTGGATTTCAATCATCATTTTCATTACTTTCATCCAGCTCCTCGATAACACGGACATAGTAAGAAGGCTCAAAAGAACTAAACCTTTTGAGTTAGTGTAGTATAGTGTAGTGTTATATATTTGTGACTTTACCGCGAGTGTAATATAGTACCTAGCTATTTATATGGACACAAGAACAAAGTGACTTCGCCTTAATAGACGCTAAGTAAACGCAATGGACGTGCTCTTAGATGTAATTTTACTTTTAGCAAATTAAGTTAGATTAAAATTGCTTATTAGCCTTATTAGGCTAGATTGTAACATAAATAAAAACATTTATATAAAAAAAAAAAAATACTTTCCTTACGAAAGAAATCTTTTAAATTATTTCCATACTAATATTACAAAGGTGAAAGTGTGTTTATTCTGTCTGTCTCCCTATCTATCTGTTATCCTGTATTTCTATGAGTATATCTTCCTGTATGTTTATCACTACTTGGTATTGTTCGTCGGGTCGTTGAGCTCCTTGAGTTATAGATCGAGCTGCATGATATATATCAAATGCTTACCTACACTGACCGGACTGGTCCACTCAAATGTCATGTGCTCCTTTCTCAGAAGACCATTTTAGAAACTAATCTGCGTGGTCCTCATGTGAGTTGAGCAAGCTTAGCTTTTGTCTGGACCTTTTAAGAGACTTGTAAACCTCTGAGTTGGTTTCAATAAGAGAAATGCTAAATACGCTCGCAGATTTGTGACGTTACTTTCAGACTTATTAGTAGCGCATTGTCGCATGTGGTTTTCGTCGACCGCATCGCCACTGGCTTCTGCACATTCATTCTTAAAACTTTCCACATTTTATATTCGATGTTATTTATGGAAAAATGTAGGTGAGCAAGTTAAACATTTTCATAAAACTAAAGCATTGCCAATAGAATTTTATATGCCTAAAATATATTCTGGTTTGTTATTTCTCGTTTGATTATGAAATATTGTTTCGATAAACTGGCGAATTTGATTTAAAACCAGGTTTATTTTATTAAAATAGTAAAATTTATAGCTTTGAGGCTTAGGTGGGTGGCATACTGTTGCGCGTAGCGATAACTATCGCTATTTCTCGTTATGAATAAAAATATACAGGCATGCATCAAGCATACTAGAAAATGGGCATTTTGTACATAAAAGCCATTATTATGTCTTTATCTTTCGATAAAAGTAAAAAAAAAATTAAAACTAACTTAGATGGAAAAACAGGACATATCTATCATCATTCCATTGCCCATATCCTATTAATTTGGGGTCGACTGGGAATCATTGTAGATGGCCAATCACAATGTGATTGGTCAATCACATGTAGATGTCTATTTTCTTCTTCCACTTTTTCCTTTTACAAATCTTCTCATCAAACACCTTCTATCGTGCCATATCATGCTTCACACAGTCCATCCATCGTTTCTTTGGTCTTCCTCTACACGTATACGTATCCACATTCAGACTCAACTTTCTTCACGACATCTTCCTCATTCCTCCACAGTAAATGCGCCTACCATGACAATCCATTACCACACAGTAAAAAGAGTGCATACCTATATAAAGACTAAAGAAATTATCATGTCGCAAAAAAAGTCCGATAAACCTAGAAACCAGTTACATTAAATTTTATTACGTAGGGTCATAATTTCACAAGCCCTTTCATTTGATACCTATATTGAGGGAGTTGTTGAAAAAAAATTTAATAATACACCATTTTGTAGTGGCGGCCATGTTGATTTTGAATTTTTGTTTAGGGTATAGTATTCTACTAGTCAAGCCCATTCATTTGAACCCATATTGAAGGAGTTATTGAATAAATATGTAATCCGCCACTTTGTGGCGGCGGCCATCTTGAACTAATTTTCATCAAACATAGCTAAGAATACTCCCGACAAATTTTAAATTTCAAACAAAAAAAAAAAAACAAAATCTAAATCGGTTCATCCGTTTGGGAGCTACAATGCTACAGACACACACACAGACACGTCAAACAAATAACACCCCGTCGTTTTTGCGTCGGGGGTTAAAACGTTTTCTATCAAAATTACCATTTGTACATCAAAAAACGCCCTCTATGATCACTCCTAAAACTAACAAAGGCGATAAAAGTCCATCGCTCCGCTTACCAGTATATCACATACCTAACATTGCCACACCATTTTAAAAACAAGCTTTGTAAAATTTATGTTTCCCTTCTTACAGTCTACACTCCATACACAATGTTTGGCTGGGTGGTGGGTAAAGTATTAACACATACTTTTGATAATTAAGAGGACGCATTCAGAAAGTGGGCAACTTCGCAAATATCTGTCAAATATTATACGTGTTTTAATTAATTTCGCAATATTACTGTATGTAAATAACAAGTAATTGTTATCTTGAGAACTAAAATATTGATTGTGAAATGCAATAATATATCGTAACGCCGAATAATAAGTTTTAGATGCAAAGAAAAACTATTTGGAAACTTTTCAAATGCCTTTTCTACACCTAAAATGGTTACAACATCAATCATCATCATCAAATATAATGGCAATTCACTATTCATTCAGATTCAGATTCAGATAACTTTATTTGCGCAAACATTAGTGTACATACAATTATAAAGAAACAAATGCATGCAAGGTGTCAGAAGAGTTGTGTTGTGTTTAGAATAAGTAAATATTTGATAACTATTTCTGACGTTGCCAACTTTCTGGATACGCGCTCTTAAGTGAAATAACAATTTAATCATTTGAAGCAATCTTACTGTTGCTGTAAGCCTTATGTCATCTTACGGGTGGGCATAGCCTCTATCTACGGCTTCCAAATCCTTCGATCTAGGGCCAATGTGGACTACTCTGGTCGTTGGTTTTATCCATCTCCTAGGACATCTACCGCGTCGCCTTCTGGCTGTGTCAGGGCTCCACATCGTGGTTATTTAAAGTAATTGAAGCAATCTCAGCAAAAAAAAAACACCCGAAAACAAAAATCATCTCTTTGTTGTTCGACCTTTATGAACTTGGAGGGCTGTATTGATGATTTTGAAGGTTAAAGTTCTTTAACTACATACGTTTTACAGTTGCGAATGATATTTTTATCAACATACAACCTATCACTGGCCTGCAAATTTCAAAAAACTTAAAATTTTTTTAATTTCGCGGGTTAACTTGATGCTTTTACCATAATGATCTTTGTGATTGTTATTGACATTCATTTTGATTTGATTATTGTTAATGTGGGGACCATGTGGGATGTTTTAATTTTGAAAGAAAAACAGATGAAAAACAGATCAAGTGCAAGTCAATCTCGCACACAAGGGTTCCGCATCACCACATTAAAATAATGTATGTATTCATTTTCAAATTACCAAGGGTTACAAAGACAGGGGCAGATTTTTGTCGCTTTTTGTGAACGGATCACAAGAACACAACCTTGTACAATTTTATAGATCACATTTTGTTCTACTTGCAATAGTTTTTTATTATACGAAAACAATTTCGATTTCGCGGCTCAGTATAAAACTACTAAGTTTTCATGCCAATACCGATATCTTTTATGGTTTCAAATAAAAAGATGTAAGTGAAAATGTACGAGTACTATACGCAAGTGCGTCACACGTATTCTATGAAAATTTCAACTATCTATCTACATAACTGTTGATAAAACTCCTACAGACGAGAGCTTGACAAAAGATGATAGATACCTCACCTCACTTTTTTAAGGGTTAATTATTGCATTTATCATCATCATCATCATCAATTCAGTCGAGAGACGTCCACTGCTGGACATAGGTCTCCCCCAAGTTTCGCCACATTGACCGGTCCCGTGCGACTCGCATCCAGCGAATTTCCGCAACCTTCACCAGGTCATCAGACCACCTAGTGGGAGGCCTACCAACGCAACGCCTTCCGTTTTCTTAATATCGCATTAATATATTCTAAACCACAGAATTTGAGTCCAACAACAGTAAAAATACATTCATAGCAAGGTTGGCGCAGTGGCTGACCGATTGGCTGCTGCGCTGCGTATCAGCAACTACTTTTTAGTTACTACTGCCAAGTTTTTCCGGGTCTGACTGTTTGTCTAAGTGTGTTTGTGTTTAAACGTCTATAAACGCACCCACGATATAAGATCAATTCCTAGAGTGAGGAGCAAAGCTTTTATACAAAAAAAAAATTACAATAATATTGTATTAACCCTGACGGACGCCAAGGGCATACCCAGAAGTAGTCCACCATCTCCTCCTCATTCCCCCTATTCTTTAAGATCGACAACTAATAGCACAAAAAAAGTATGAGTCTTTTCCTTGCAGTGGGCTACAGATGCCAGATACTAAATAAATAACCCTAGTGTAATAGTGTGTGCGTGTGTGGTGCGTGAGTAGTGTGTGTGTAGTGTAGTGCGTGAGTAGTGTGTGTGTGGTGTAGTGCGTTAGTAGTGTGTGTGTGTTGTAGTATGTGGTGTGTGTGTGTAGTAGTTTTCTTAGAATAATATTGTCCCGTTTCTGATGTCAATTACTAAATTGTGGCCTTTTCTTCTTCAGGTTTTGCCTTCGGTACCTTCATCTTGCTACCCAGTATTGAGGCAAAAAAAAAGTACAGGAAAGAAATCATCCACTATCCTCAAGATACACAGTTTTTTGCGACAGACTTCTTTGTCGAAGGTTGCAAGACCTTTCTAGACAAATGCCCTAAGGCTTACAAGTACGTTGGTTCAATATTTTTCTATTTACGAGGTTGTGTGAAAATATATAGTTTGTGTGTGGTCATGCATTTAAGGATGTTACAGATTATCATACACTGTTTTAAGGTTTCACGGTTTAAAACTAAACATATACAACGTGTAATAGAAAGGGTATAGTCATATGAAAGGGTGTGCTACAGACTAACAAACTTAACAACTTTCTCCATGGGACCACCATCGTAATCGCGAAAAAATAATCAGCTGTCTCATACATTTGGTCGAGTAGATATTGGAATTTTGTATGGGGCCGTTGATTTTTTTCCCCTTTTTTTCCTTCTCCATTTTGAGAATATCGTCATCATCATCATACTTTTCAGAGCAGTGGTGATGAAATTAGTTTACTTATTCACCTATGTCTGAACCTAAGGTTTGTTTCAGAATACAATTTATCTGCGCCCGCAGTTATAGTGGGGATTTCAAAAACTTTGGAAATTACTGTGAAATGCAGTACGAAAATTGTAATACTTGGAAGAGTAAGTTTAAATATTAATATATTTTAAACAATACCGAACTATAGTCATCAATCTGTAAGGATTAGATGTATCTTAAGGCTGCGGTTAGTTTGTGGATAGGTCGCGGTTGACACAACTCAGTGCCTCATATGATGTTGAGGCAATTTCTGCTGTCATATACTTGTATGATCGAAAATATAAAAACACCATAAATCTGAATAACGAACCCCATTCAAGCCACGCCATGCTCCATTTTCAGAGATTTTCAAAATAAAAATAATTCCCCATTTGTAACAATGATAAACCCTTCAAATAAATATGAATTTACTTAAAATTGGAGCAGGAAGTAAACATTACAGTGGATTTATACACGGTGCGATACGGATACGATACGAGATTTGTGGTCGTATGTGTAAATGAGCTGTTGTTTTTATGTGATATTTTCAAGGTACAACACACAATCGGAAGCATGAAAGAAGAATGGTTTGAAAAGTCCTAGTACATATTTGTTTTTGGTAGGGTATTCCCTACCGAAAACAAATATGTACTAGGACTTTTCAATTATTACAAAATTAAAAGATTTAACCTAAAACAAGTGTCCGATATCCAAAAGCCATTTTAGTTAGGCCCGCAATGTCAACTATGACTCGCTTCTCCCACAAAGAGGGTTCCCAGCAGTGGGAATGTTATGGCAGATTATACTACTAAATAAAATGGAGCTCATGACTGATTATACTGCTAAATAATAACAGCCGCTCGGATCGATCTTTAGGTTAAGCCATGCTTGTCTAGGTTGGTCTATGGAAGGGTGACCACCTTCACATTTCGAGTTTCCTCCGTGCCTCGGACAGCACGTCCCGGCTCTCATTTGTAGATTTTTGGCAGTCGTTACAGGTAGTCAGTAGCCCAAAAAGTTTGACAGCTAGTCTTACCAAAGGTCATCGTATTAATCAGTAGCTGGATAGCGAAGGTCAGAATTTGGCAGTCCTCCATAGAAATTACTGGGATTCAGCTGCATCTGGTTAAACTGGAAGCCGACCCCAACATAGTTGAGAAAAGGCAAGTCAGATGATAATGCTGTTGAACAAAAGTAAATTAGCAGAATAAACGTTAAACTTATATTGTCACTTACGGGATATCTTCCGTGATTAAAACAGTGTTAAAATAAACGTAATTCTAATGGCGACAGCATGAAATGGCGATTTTCTTCGCTTTTGGCGCTAAGCTGAAACGTTAACAAGTTACATTAAATTAAAAATTTAAAAAAACCCCTGATACAAAAAAAAAATCACCATTTTGTGGTGGCGGCCATCTTGGATTTTAAATTAATTAAAGCATGATACAAATATATGATAGCATGATATATGATGGGCATGATTAGTAGGTATTCTACTAATCGTGCCCTTTTATTTGATACCCATATTGAGGGAGTTGTTGAATGAATATGTAATCTGCCATTTTCTGGCGGCGGCCATCTTGTACTGATTTTAATCAAACATAGCTAAGAACACTCCCGACTAATATTCACAATCAAAATCGGTTCATCCATTCGGGAGCTACGATGCTACAGACAGACACACACACGCAGACACGTCAAACTTATAACAGCCCGTCGTTTTTGCGTCGGGGGTTAAAAATCTAACAATATTTTTATTCCATGATAGGTAATTATTTTTACAGAGAACATAACACCACATCAGGACTGTACCCCCCAAAGGGTCAGGCAGAGGTGTACCTCATAATCCAAACCCATTTCACCAGTTATGATTAAGTTCCATGTAATAGGGGCGCACCGATTTCCATCAACCGGGCACTAATTTCCATCAACCGGGCAGTAATTTAGACTCCGAAGCTGTTACTGTAAAATAATAAAGCTGGCCTCTTCATCATCATCTTCAGACTAGGGTTGACGACAAAAAAAATCTAATTAGTCCGTCAGTTAGATTATCAAAAAATATTTGACCCATGTTTTTTCTTTTGTTACGTAAATCAAAATTGACGAAGATACGACGCTTTTAAAATGCTCAATAAGTCACGCTTGGCGCTTTTTAGCGAGTTCTGACGTCACGAGCCCCCACTCCCGAGTTTTGATGCGTTTTATCTTTGCCAATATTCATTGATTTACAAAAACAAAAAATACGTGTCTATTATTTTCTAAAACTCTTAACTGACAGACTAAATAGATTTGTAATTTTTTGATACTGTCGTCATGCTTATTTCTGCCGAAAGATGTCCACTGCTGGACGTAGGCCTCCCCACATTGACCGGTCCCGTGTGACTCGCATCCAGTAGATCACCATCTACCAGGTCATCGGTACACCTAGTGGTAGGCCTTCCAACACGCAACGCATTATTTTATTGAAATCCCTTGCTACTCTACTTATGCCAGTTATTTCAAAGATTGACCATCGACGACCGATTGACTGTACTTTTGAAAGCCGACAAATTGATTCTCGATTTCGAAATATAAAATCAATAATATTATCAATGTTCCATAAAAGTTCCGAAACTGGAGTTGAAATCTGTCGGGGATTTTAGATTAAGATTTTAGTATTAGTATTGGAAAATTGAAGAATAATAATTGGTGTTAGGAACCTCTTAGCGGTTAGATCAATTTAGTTGAGAAGGCAATTTATGTAATTGATTATTCAGATTGTTATTATAAGCCAGTACTTAGTAGATTAAATCAAATCGGTAGAATAAATATTTATGCCCATTTTCACTGGGAAACCTGAGAACTGACTGCTTCATTAGTTTAGTGGACGCAAACGTGACTGATGAGCAGAAGATCTTGAGTACGATCGGATAAGGCAAAGTGTTATTGGGTTTTTCATCAGGTTGCTCAGTAGCAGTCACGTCGTCGTGTTCTGTGCCCGATTGATAGCAATAGGCTCGTCCCTGTTACATCATCTGCCTAGCCTTTCCCAACTATGTTGAGGTCGGTTTCCAGATTCAGATGCAGCATAATACCAGTATTTTACATGGAGCGACTGCCTATCTGACCTCCACAACCCAGTTAATACTGGGAAATACGATACCACTCGGTAAAACTGGTTGTCAGACTTTTTGGGCAGCTGACTACCTGTAACGACTGTCAAAGATAGACAAATGACAGCCGGGACCAACAGCTTAAGGCGCCTATACGAGCTAAATTAGCAACTCTATTTGTGGTGGTTCAAACTTCGTTTGAAATGCTGTTAGAATAAAGTTCTAATCAGCTTGCACTATAAAGTGGTTGTTACGTCAGCCACTGCGGGCCAAATAGCGCGAAATGAGTGGTTTTGATCGATTTACAAAAAAACTATTGATTGGATTAAAAAACTAAAACAGTATCATGCTAATATATTGCTTGTAGAATTATTTGCCAAAAAATCAGAATGATCGCATGCATATTAGTATGTTTTCTATTGTTTGAAAGATATTTTTAGAGGTAAGTTCGTGATTTCTTTTTATCGAGGCAAATTAATTGTATTATGTTTTCAAAACAGTATCATGCTAGCATATATCCTGAAGAATATCATATATTTTTCTGGTCTTGTTTATAGCAGTGAATCATATACTTTTAGTAATTATAAAACTCGCGTTTAGCTCGTGTAGTCGCCTTAACGTGCTTTCCGAGGTACGGAGGAAACTCGGTATAAGGGTGGTCACCCATCCATAGACCAACCTCGGCAAGCACGGCAGTAGCAGCAATGGAGTCATATTCTGTGCCCAATTGATAGCAATAGGGTCGCCCCCTATAAAATGTGACTTTAATATAACTGGCGAAATGTGGGTTTACTATTAGATACCTGCCCCCGTAGCATGACCACCGTAGACACGACAGAGAGTCGATAAATCTTTTGTTCATCTGTCATTTTGTCGATTCAATGACAGATGAACAAAAGATTTGTCGAGTCTCTTTCGTTTCTCCGGTTTTCATGCTAAGCAAGCTGGTACAGTATCTTTTCTACTCCGCTGCCTAATCCTTCGGAGATTAGAGCCGTGATGTTATGTTATGCATATCTAAAATAAAATAAATTAGTGATTACTGTACAGATTTCATACGTATTGACTCATAAGACATTAAAGCCATTTTCTTTAAATTGTCATAAAAAGAACATCAGTCCACAGACGAATATGAAGAACGTGACAATTTAGTTATTTCAAATAGTCATAAAAATAAAACCAAATGGTCGTGTCTAGACAAAATGGACAATAGTGTGGAATAATGGCCCAATATTGCTTATAAAACGACGATAAAAATTACTAAAGAAGTGCTAGTGTTAAGTGGTAACGACTAGATTGGGCTAAATGTGTGTTTTAATAAAGAAAGAAAAAAATTAAGAGAAAATCAAATGTTTTCTCTTTAGAATATTTTCATTATTATAGTGTAGGTAAATTAAGACGGACAAAAAAAGTTGACAGCTAGCACGTCGTAACTGCGATAAGCAGGTTACTACAGCTGCTTTTTTCGTTCACCGCCTACAGCGTAGCACAGTTTATTTTTTCAGCGGTCACCTGAAAAAAAAGAACGGAAGACATGACAGTACCAATATGTTTGGCAAATTATATACAACGTGTAACGTTAAATGCGCAAAACCTGAAAACAGTTTGATCAGAATCACAAGCAGAATCAATTGAATCACATTTTATAAAAACTTCATTAAAAATGTTGCTCTGTCTGGTCAAGCCATCACGTGCGCAAACCCGCCAAAGTAGGTACAAACAAACACAAATGGATGTTGTCCAACTTAATTTTTTCTCCTAAGCGGGATGATAATAGTTCTTGCTAGTAAATCGAATTGCCAGTAGAACTAAACCTTTTAATTTTTTTAATATGTTTTCTTCTCTCAGAATTATGTCAATTGAATTAAAAATCATTTGGGGTGTCTGAGGTTTTGCGCAAATAGCGTTATACGATGTAGAACAAAAATAAAATAAACAACACTCGATTACAATTTAAAAATATCATCAGAAATAAATCCTCTCTCTCGGGATTAATCATATCCAGTGAAATGGTGTCCAAAACATACACTTATTTCTACTAACTGATCCGGAATAACAGGTGTGACATTACGATATTTTTTTTAAACTCTCAACCCGAAATTTTGTATCAATTAAATTACAAATACACGATAACACAGTAACGTAAAAATTACATTTCAGTATACTTTGAACTTATTTGAAATGAAGCTGCAGCCTCAGGCGGCCATGTTTTTCATAAATTGGGTTTTATTGTATTTGATTACTGTTTGATGTTACAACGATGCAAAAATACAAATTTATAGACTACCAATTTGTAACTCCATTGATTAATTTATAGTTTGATGTAAAAACGAATGGAATGTTTTTCATAAACTCTTTTATTTATTTCAATAAAGTTGGTCCAAATTATAAAACAAGAAATGAGTGCATAAAATGAGTATAAAAGGAAATAAAAAAGTGTTGCCGGTGACTGAAAAGATGTGTGGTAATTGGTTGTCTTCGTGTTAGGATAGATACAGGACGAAAGAAGAAAACGTCATGAGGAAAGTTTGAGTAAAAATGTGGATGAGCAATAGTGGAGGATAACCAAAGAAACAATGGATAAAGTGTTGTGTCTGCTGAGCTGATGAGGAAAAGAGAAGTAGGTACAAGAAGAACAAGATGACATGCTGCGCCAACACTTAATATAATGAGACAAGTCCAAGAGAATGATGATGAAATTAGAAATGCTGGTTTTTAAATAAAGCACAGTTTCATTAAAACATTTTACACACGCACGTGCAAGTTTAACTTTGCTGAACCAAATTTCAAATTAAGGAAAGGAGTAAAATAAAGAGAGGACAAATTATAATTTAAAGTGCTTCCTACAAAGTTAATTTCGTTTAATTCTAATAGGAAACTTGGTGAATAGACTGCGAAGATAAATAGGCTTTTAAGGTCTTAATAAAGACACATAAATTATATTTTTTTGGAAACCAAAAAACTTTTACCGTGGCTTCGTTTAGTCATAATATTCGTATGGATTTTTAAACGTCCTGAATTTTTTTGTAGTAGCCACAAAGTATGTGTGCCTGGTTGGTGGCAATAGAGCCACCATGGAAATTTAAACATATTTTGAGGTTCCATGTTTTACGTTCTTTTCTGAAGTCGAACATTAATTGACTTTGATTTTAATGCTAATTTTATTTTGGTTTTAATTTTGATAATGATATTGCTTTTAATTTGACTACAATTCTGATTTTTAATTTTGATTTTAATTTTAATAGTGAATTGGATTTAAATGTGAATTTTAACATTGATTACTCCTTTTAATTTTGATCTCAGTTAAAAGTAATTAATGTTATAATTATGTACCGAGTTCTAAGGGCTTACGCCTGAAACAAACGATAATATATTTAAAAATATAATAATATTATGCTTTTGTGAAATAAAAATGATATTGCGTTTTCTGAAATAACAAAATACTTTTATTCATAATACAAACACAAAGTTTCAACACAAATAACACATTCTAATCACAGTAACTTACCTGAAATAAAAAAAAACAACAACATTTAAAGCATTTACTGCCAGCTTAGTTATAAAGTAAGCTAGAAGTAAAGGCTTTCAGTGTGGTTTTTTTTGTCTTTAAGGCGCTTAGACGAGCTAAATTAGCAACTCTATTTGTGGTGGTTCAAACTTCGTTTGAAATGCTTTTAGAATAAAGTTCTAATCAGCTTGCACTACAAAGTGGTTGTTACGTCAGCCACTGCGGGCCAAATAGCGCGAAATGAGTGGTTTCGATCGATTTACAAAAAAACTATTGATTGGATTAAAAAACTAAAACAGTATCATGCTAATATATTGCTTGTAGAATTATTTGTCAAAAAATCAGAACGATCGCATGCATATTAGTATGTTTTTTATTGTTTGAAAAAGATATTTTTAGAGGTAAGTTCGTGATTTCCTTTTATCGAGCCAAATTAATTGTATTATGTTTCCAAAACAGTATCATGCTAGCTTATATCCTGAAGAATATCATATATTTTTCTGGTCTTGTTTATAGCAGTGAATCATATACTTTTAGTAATTATAAAACTCGCGTTTAGCTCGTGTAATCGCCTTAAATGTCTTTTTATTTATACAGGAATTTACTGTATTTACTGTTTCACGTTTTTCGTTTTTCTTAATTACGTATCTTAATAATACGGACAGTGTCACTGACATGCCATCTGTTAGAGATCTATAGATTATAAATCCATAAAGAAAAAGAACGACACTAAATAGTGTATACTCTTTACAAAAACATATATATAGTAAAATTGAAGATATTTTAAGCTGAATTCATACTCCTATTTAAATGATTGGTGGCTGAAATCAAATAATATGTGAAGTTAAAACCTTTTCACAAATCTAGTAACTAAAGTGAATGCTACGCTGCTGGCAGAAAGCCAGAAAAATGTTAGGATTAAGTACTAATCTGGCAGTTTTACATAATTTCACAGTCAAGGATAGCTATGTTTCAGCCTACCTTTCTGCCTAGCTGTGTGCCAAAGAAAATAAGAAGATTCAACAAAGAGAATTATGACTTTTTGTTAGTTTTTTCTCTCTGTCTTTGAACTATTGATGAATGCAATGGTAACTCCTGAAAATTTTTAAGACTAAGCGGCTGAAAGAGTTTTGGCAAAAAGTTACGTCCACGTCCTGGTATACTTTTATATTGGTACTTTGTTTTCTTCTGTTCTGGTAAAGGGTGGTCACCCATCCACGGACCAACCTGACCTGATCGATCTATCATGGACAAAAACACCTTCATAAAGGTTACAGAATTATAAGTGTTACAATTCAATTCAATTCAATTTATTCACAAACAATTTACATTGTGCTTGAAATACTTAACCAAAATAATAAAATAGACAAAAAAGAAAAACATTATTCAAGCAACACAATTAAAAAGAACAACATAAATATTATCTCACATCAAATCCAAATTGATGTCATGATCAAGGAAAAAAAAAACATTATTCAACAACACAATTGAAAATGTGAATGTTGATTTGGTAACAGAATCAAATATGTAACACTTATAAATGTGTTTTCAATGTTTCAAAACACTTACAAAAGTGTAACCGTAACATTATGTAACAGATATAAAAGGTTTAACAGTGTTAGTAAGTGTTTACCAGGTAAACTCAGCGTTGCTAAATTTACAGTGTACTTATTTATGGCTAATAAGCATTAGATAGCCGAAATCTAGTCGCAGTCTGTTGTAAAACTGATTATTTCAGTTACACATATTAACACATAATTATAAAAGGTTACAGTTTGATTCGGTAACATTATTGTATCTGTTACATCTAAAAGTGTTTTTCTGTTGAAACTGTTTTAAGAACAGTGTAAAAACACATTATTACGGTTACAGTTTGAGTCCCTGGCTGCTATTATTTAGCCACGAGCTGATCAAGTATACCTAATTAATTATGTAATAATTCCTGTGGTATTACACTAAAATTTAAGAAAACATTAGTGATATAATATTTTGGTTACAGAAAAGTACGTCATGACCATTCATGCTAACATTGCATTGTATTAAGGGGGTGGTATCTGCTATCGAGAGGTTTTCTCCATGTAACTCTTTGATTGAATATAAATGTGCAAAAAAATAAATGTCAAGACTTTAAACTTTAATTTGTACAATTGAAATAATTCTAACTTTATTATTACTATAATTATGAAAAAAATGTTCTAAGTAAAGCATTTTTTCTTTGAAATTTCGTAAATACTCCTAAACAGCATAAAGTATTAGTTTTTTTTTACACACAACTATTTGTCGCCATTTTCTTCACAAAGTGTACAATTTGAATTTTGATCGAATGATTTATTAGGCTACAATTAAATAAAAACCACTGATTTCGCACTATTCGGCCCGCTGCGCGCTGTGACTGACGTAACAACCACTTTGTAGTGCAAGCTAATTAGAACTTTATACTAAGAGTATTTCAAACGAAGTTTGAACCACCACAAATGGAGTTGCTAATTTAGCAGATACCACAGCCTTAAGCAATAAATCGTGTGCCTTACAAGATTTTTTGCAAGTAACATAATATTACGCCTGTTACACCCGAATGGTTAGGCAAAGGTATACCTGACAGTACACCTACAATTTGCCAGTTGTGTTTAAGTCCCATATAGGGTAGTCTCATAGGGGGCGAGCCTATTGCCATCAACCGGGCCTAAACCAGACTCCGTGGTTGCTACTGAGAAAATTCCGATGGGAAATGCAAGTAACACTTCACCTGGGAATTGAACCCAGGACATCATGCTCAGTGGTCACGCACGCCTACGACCACTGGGCCAACGAGGTATTCAGAAATATTTATCAATTATAATGACGAACTTTCCTGTTGTATTGTAAGAGTACTAATAAAAATATTTCCTTTCATTCCAGACTGGCACGTGTATAAACGAGAAAGATGTTAATTAATTCATGAAATAAATAAAAGAAGAACTATTTAAACTGGCGTTTTATTTCCTGTTGTGCTTCAGTTCTAATATTAAGTGCTTAAAACCTAACTGTAGAAACACAGTGGGTGTGGCGCGAGCAGCGGGAGTGGATGCGGGTGTCGTTAACACTACGAATACCGCACTTCTGCGCTTCTGTTAATATGTTCACACGCAGAAGAAGCTGTGTGTTAACGCACCTGCTTGCGGATTCCACCGCCCGCGCCGCTCCCACTGTGTTTGAACACTAACACTGTGGATACCGTGCACCCGCACCTCTGTAACTTTGTTCACGCACAGAACAAGCTATGTGTTAACGACACCTGCTTGCGGATTCCACCGCCCGCGCCGCTCCCATTGTGTTTGAACACTAACACTGTGGATACCGCGCACCCGCACCTCTGTAACTTACTATGTTCACACGCAGAAGAAGCTGTGTGTTAACGAAACCCGCTTGCGGATCCCACCGCCCGGGCGCCCGCGCCGCTCCCACTGTGTTTAAACACTAGCACTGCGGATATCGCGCACCCGCGCCCCTCACTGTGTTTGAACACTAACACTGTAGATACGGCGCATCCACGCCTCTGTAACTATGTTCACACGCAGAAGAAGGTGTGTGTTAACGTTACCTGTTGCGGATATCGCGCACCCGCGCCCCTCACTGTGTTTGAACACTAACACTGTAGATACGGCGCATCCACGCCTCTGTAACTATGTTCACACGCAGAAGAAGGTGCGTGTTAACGTTACCTGTTTGCGGAATCCACCGCCGCAATTTCGCCCACATAAGGTTCAGTAATTCTCTTATTGTTATAATATTTATAATTTATCACCAAAAAAAATAAGTGGGGAGGATTAGAGTAAAATAAATGTCCACCCGTATGAAGACGGTATGGGCCGCTAATATGTATTAAACTAGATTATCTGAATACCAGTTTTCATCCAAATCCGTGTTGAAGCTTTGCTTGAACGAGTCACAGACATCCTCACGACTTTTCACATTTTTTATTAGTCTGAGTTTTATAAAGGACAATGGAATACTGATTTTCAATTTCATTTACAAAAAAGGTTTAGCAATAAGCTATTTGGAGTAGAAAATCATATTCCAAACCCATTTAAAAACATTCATTTCTGCTGCAAAAATGAACTTTTTTCTACCTCAAATAAAGAGATATCTCGCTAGAACACGTGCTGCTAATAAATTCGGAGCATGTGCAGTTTTTGAATGTGAACGCTTGCACACTCGTCACGTATGTAGTGGGCTTCACGTCCCGTATTGATGTCATATTGTAGTTATAAGCCGCTTTTACACTCCTCAATCCGGTTATTCCGAAAACTGGTTTGTAGCAGAAATAATCTGGAATTTTCGGTAATTCCCAAAACTCCAATGTTATCCATCCATTCATCAGAAATTTTTTGGTAGCAGCTCGGAGTATGAACAGGACCCCTCTGTAATACATAGGATTAAAAGAAAACTGGCAAAACGCGAATGTACACTATCGTTATCATCATCACCATGTCAGCCGAAAGATGTCCACTGCTAAACATAGACCTCCCCCAAGTGTCGCCACATTGGTCCCATGCATTTCGCATCCAGCGGAATCCTGCAACCTTCACGAGGTCATCAGTCCATCTAGTGGTGGTGGTGGGAGGTCTTCCAATGCATTATCTTCCGGTCCGCGAACGCCACTCCAGAACTTTTCAGCCCCATCGAACATCCGTTTTGCTAGTAATGCCCCTGCCTATATAATGCCTGCCTGTATAGATTCCATCTCGTAATATTATATAATTGCATAGCACATTTGTGTGAGTTCTATGTACTGTAAAGCCACCATTTACATTTAGTTATCTTTTTTTTTTGACTTGAATATGCCTTGGCGGCTGAGAGAATGTCATGCTCACTTAAATGTCTCGCTGATGGTGGCGTGTGTGTCGGGTCATTTAGCTCCCTTCAATATGGTCGAGTTGAATGGCGCCGATACATGCGTCATGTTCGTGAACGGGCGCTATCAGTTGGGACTGGTCATCTCTTAGCTGCCACGGTTAATTTGAATTTCTTTTTTTTATATTGTTGATTTAATCTTTTCTCTGGACGCTCTTAATGTGCACGTCTTACTACATCGTTCTCACATATATGTTTAATCACACATGAATGATGTAACCAAGATTTTGTAAAAATATATTGATTTAAAAGAGTGTCCATGGAGTTTCTTGCCCGTTCTTCTCCATAGAGATCTACGCTAGGGAATGGGCAACTACAGTACTTTCTCAAGTTGTTATGCCTTGTGACTGTGACTGTAGCTTTGATTTTATTTGTATTTTGACATTCAAAAGTGCCGTAATGGTCTAGTTGAAATAAATGCTTTGAGTTTGAGTTTGAGTTTATACTTTATAAAAATAGGTAATAAATACCTTTGCCATTGGGGAAGACTGGTGTGAAATTATGATACTAAATTATAATGTTTTTTCTGGTACCGGGGCTGTTGCTTCCTGCCCTTGTCCCATTTTATTTGGGGTTAGATATCGTGATATCTAACCCCAAATAAAATGGGACAAGGGCAGGCATGAGCCGTGGCATCATTTACTCCTCTCTCTTTCATATCAGTCTTCACACAATCCATCCATCTTTTCTTTAGCCGACCTCTCCCTCTCCATCCATCAACATTCATGTCCATAACTCTTTTAATCACATGCGTTTCATCCCTCCTCATTACATGTCCATACCAAGAAAAACGACTTCCTTTCAATTTTTCAGTAACAGGTGCCACTTTCAAACTTCCTCTAATATACTCATTCCTTACTTTATTCATTCTTGTCACTCCACACATCCATCTCAACATTCTCATCTCCGCTACATGCAATCGTTTTTCATCCATCTTCTTCACAGCTCAGCATTCTGATCCATGCAGTACGACAGGTCTTATCACTGACTTGTATACTTTCCCCTTTAACTTGAAGGGCATGCGTGGGTCGCAAGTTGTTCCAGTGACCAGTCGCCATTTTATCCATTCTGAGTTGATCCGGTGCGTTACGTCTCGGTCTACTTCGCCATTTTCCTGAATAAGCGATCCGAGGAACCGAAAATCGGAGCAGACCGGTATGGGCGTTCCGCCAAGGGTTATAAGCACAGGACTGGAGAGACCGCCGAAATCACAAAACAAGTATTCCGTTTTGATTGTACTTAATTTCAGACCAACGTTCTCCAGTCTTTACCACCACACCTCTATCTGCTCTGGACCTCTAGGCCTCGCTGTGTTTGTTCAACAAACACAGTTTACTTAGAAAGTTGTAAACAGTAGGTATACAACAAAACAGCTTTTAATTAGATAATTCAAGTAAAACAGGAGTTTTAGAACAGTCAACAACTACTTAATTAAGACAACACCTTTTCTTGTTCTTCGTGTCGATGGTAAACTAAATTATGAAAGGCCAGAAGCCAGACCTAACCTACGAATCTGTTGCCTTTAGTAGAATCTAGAAGTTTCTACAATAGAGTCATGCGAATTTAAATCACAAAAGGTGAATCTGTCTTCTTTGTTATGTCCACTTAACAAAAAAGTCACAATTATAATTAATACCATTAAAAAACAAAAAAAAATACAATAATAATTAATTCTGCACTTTAAATAAAAACAAACATTTTTTTTTTATAAAAAATAAGACTGAAGAGGAGGGGTTATTCGTAACAATTAAAGCGTCACTAAAGGAGAACAGTCATTTTGTGACCCAGACCCGACACGAATGAGACCTACCTCAGTTTTTTTTTGTTTTTATAAATATAGCTAAAATATATATTTCTATCTTCAAAATCAAAATTTTGCCTTATGTTTTTGTTCAGGAGATTTAGAAAAAACATCGTAATTGAATGTGACTCACGATACAATAATTATGGAATTATCCAGGTGACCTAGTGATGAAGCTGGATTATGTATTTTTAATTATAATATAGTGAAATAATGAAATTCCCTGCACCTCCTAGGTTCCCCTATTTTAGATGACAGTTTGTCATCTTTCATCGATGACAAAATTATGCATTTCAATGATATTTCGGATAGACTCTCCAACATTAATTTACATTCGGCATTTACCATTATCAGATATTGCTGTCCAAATTTTATGTATTTTCTCCGTTGTTCTCCTCTTTGGAAGAAACCACAACTTTTGGACAAAATTGACCAAATTATTCGCAACACATTATCATCCATACTTAATGTGGCCCTGGACGACCGAGTGTGGCTGCAAGCCACACTACCAATTCGTTTTGGTGGTCTCGGCGTCCGCAAAATTTCTAGCGTAAGCTTACTGGTGTTCCTTTCTTCGGTCCACGGCACTGAAAAGCTAACCAGGAAAATTTAAAGTCTTTCCCTGGTTGACTCGGAAGTGCCGTGCTTGTCCGAAGCAGAGAACGCCTGAAAAATGACTTGCCCGGACACGGATCGGCCCGAGAACCCGTTTTCCCAGAGATAGTGGAATGAGCCGCTCTGCAGGTTGGTACCGAATAAACTTATTAATACGTCTACCAATAATATTATTAGTTAGTAGAAGTTGGGTAGGCCTTTGGTGTGGGACGCAACTTGCGACGACACCCTTGCACCATCCCATCTTCCTAGCACGGTGTGCTCCTCTGGGGCGGCTGCTGCAGGTGCTGAAAAATACAGACGAATTGAGAACCTTCTCTTTTTAGAAGTCGGTTGAAAAAACCATCGAGCCGTTCAGGCCACAGAGCGTGCCAAACAATATACATACTTATTCTTGAAAAACATAACCCTCCTTCTGGCGCAGTAGGGTTAATAGAATCTCGTAAATAAAAACCCACAGAATTTTGACACAGCAAAACGGTATTTTCTAGGAGATTGTAGTCTGTTTAACCGGAGTAAGTGCCCTGGTAGGTGCCTTGAGTGTGTCTATTTTTTGTGTGTTTAATTTAAATTGCCATCGTCATTTTAGAAGAAATACTTTAGTAAGTATAATGGCATTGTCATTTTGAATCGTATTATTTTCATTCTAATTTTTTTAAATATGGGTAAAATATTTTACCTGGACAAAATCAAATGGCAATAAGTAGCTGTTAGCCACTGATATTCAGAAATGTGTTAAAATATTTCTGTTATATTTAATGTTATAAAATAACTGGGATACGTTCCATTTGTATGACCGTTCTTCTTTCTCCGCATCGCTATCATCTGGGACATGAATAGCAAGCTAATTCTTTGGCAAAAGAAATGTTATATTAAATTTCTACAGTTATCCAAAGTTGATTCTAGCAATTTCAGATGTAAGATTGCACCAGGCCCGACATTGTGCTAGTTGCCGAGAGTGACCTAGAGGTCCAGAGCAGATTAGAGGTGTGGTGGTAAAAACTGGAGAACGTTGGCCTGAAATTAAGTACAACCAAAACGGAATACTTGTTTTGTGATTTCGGCGGTCTCTCCAGTCCTGTGCTTATAACCCTTGGCGGAACGCCCATACCGGTCTGCTCCGATTTTCGGTACCTCGGATCGCTTATTCAGGAAAATGGCGAAGTAGACCGAGACGTAACGCACCGGATCAACTCAGAATGGATAAAATGGCGACTGGTCACTGGAACAACTTGCGACCCACGCATGCCCTTCAAGTTAAAGGGGAAAGTATACAAGTCAGTGATAAGACCTGTCGTACTGCATGGATCAGAATGCTGAGCTGTGAAGAAGATGGATGAAAAACGATTGCATGTAGCGGAGATGAGAATGTTGAGATGGATGTGTGGAGTGACAAGAATGAATAAAGTAAGGAATGAGTATATTAGAGGAAGTTTGAAAGTGGCACCTGTTACTGAAAAATTGAAAGGAAGTCGTTTTTCTTGGTATGGACATGTAATGAGGAGGGATGAAACGCATGTGATTAAAAGAGTTATGGACATGAATGTTGATGGATGGAGAGGGAGAGGTCGGCTAAAGAAAAGATGGATGGATTGTGTGAAGACTGATATGAAAGAGAGAGGAGTAAATGATGCCACGGCACATGCCTGCCCTTGTCCCATTTTATTTGGGGTTAGATATCGTGATATGTATGTTGTAGTATGTATATTGTTTGGCACGCTCTGTGGCCTGAACGGCTCGATGGTTTTTTCAACCGACTTCTAAAAAGAGAAGGTTCTCAATTCGTCTGTATTTTTCAGCACCTGCAGCAGCCGCCCCAGAGGAGCACACCGTGCTAGGAAGATGGGATGGTGCAAGGGTGTCGACGCAAGTTGCGTCCCACACCAAAGGCCTACCCAACTTCTACT
The DNA here is from genome assembly GCA_950022955.1 of Xestia ashworthii. Classification (NCBI taxonomy): domain Eukaryota; kingdom Metazoa; phylum Arthropoda; class Insecta; order Lepidoptera; family Noctuidae; genus Xestia; species Xestia ashworthii. Next base: position 8,414,606 of record OX465570.1, on the reverse strand, counting down.
AACTAATAATATTATTGGTAGACGTATTAATAAGTTTATTCGGTACCAACCTGCAGAGCGGCTCATTCCACTATCTCTGGGAAAACGGGTTCTCGGGCCGATCCGTGTCCGGGCAAGTCATTTTTCAGGCGTTCTCTGCTTCGGACAAGCACGGCACTTCCGAGTCAACCAGGGAAAGACTTAAAATTTTCCTGGTTAGCTTTTCAGTGCCGTGGACCGAAGAAAGGAACACCGGTAAGCTTACGCTAGAAATTTTGCGGACGCCGAGACCACCAAAACGAATTGGTAGTGTGGCTTGCAGCCACACTCGGTCGTCCAGGGCCACATTAAGTATGGATGATAATGTGTTGCGAATAATTTGGTCAATTTTGTCCAAAAGTTGTGGTTTCTTCCAAAGAGGAGAACAACGGAGAAAATACATAAAATTTGGACAGCAATATCTGATAATGGTAAATGCCGAATGTAAATTAATGTTGGAGAGTCTATCCGAAATATCATTGAAATGCATAATTTTGTCATCGATGAAAGATGACAAACTGTCGTCTAAAATAGGGGAACCTAGGAGGTGCAGGGAACTTCATTATTTCACTATATTATAATTAAAAATACATAATCCAGCTTCATCACTAGGTCACCTGGATAATTCCATAATTATTGTATCATGAGTCACATTCAATTACGATGTTTTTTCTAAATCTCCTGAACAAAACCATAAGGCAAAATTTTGATTTTGAAGATAGAAATATAAATATATTTTAGCTATATTTATAAAAACAAAAAAAAACTGAGGTAGGTCTCATTCGTGTCGGGTCTGGGTCACAAAATGACTGTTCTTCTTTAGTGACGCTTTAATTGTTACGAATAACCCCTCCTCTTCAGTCTTATTTTTTATAAAAAAAAAATGTTTGTTTTTATTTAAAGTGCAGAGTTAATTGTAATTGTATTTTTTTTTGTTTTTTATTGGTATTAATTATAATTGTGACTTTTTTGTTAAGTGGATATAACAAAGAAGACAGATTCACCTTTTGTGATTTAAATTCGCATGACTCTATTGTAGAAACTTCTAGATTCTACTAAAGGCAACAGATTCGTAGGTTAGGTCTGGCTTCTGGCCTTTCATAATTTAGTTTACCATCGACACGAAGAACAAGGAAAGGTGTTGTCTTAATTAAGTAGTTGTTGACTGTTCTAAAACTCCTGTTTTACTTGAATTATCTAATTAAAAGCTGTTTTGTTGTATACCTACTGTTTACAACATTCTAAGTAAACTGTGTTTGTTGAACAAAGTTTGGAAATAAGTAATTAGAGATTACCGTTAACGGAGACAAAGTCGTCAAATTGGGAGTCTATAGAAATTAGTCTAATTTGCTAAACAACCCCCTTTTTAAATGCGATCTATACTTTTATTAAATACGCAAATTTAATCAAAATAGTGGCCTAAATTGGACTGTAAATTTTATCAACTATTTTTATTTTATAACTCATGAATTTTTAATAATTTTATGTCTGCAAGGGTTTTTTTTTACAGATAACAATAAAGAATTGTTCAATTCCTATACTATAGTCGGCGGTGATTGTTCTTTTACTTTATCGACCCAAAAAACCAAAATAGAAATCTGTCATTTTGTCAATAGGGTAGACCACAAACAAAATATATATTAGTCCGTCATTTAGATTATCAACAAATATTTGACCCGTCATTTTTTCTTTTGTTAGATAAACCAAAGATGACGAAGATACGACGCTTTGAAAATTCTCAATACGTCACGCCTAGGTGTAATTTTAGTGAGTTCTGACGTCACGAGCCCCAACTCCCGAGTTTTAATGCGTTTTATCTTCGTCAATATTAATTGATTTACAAAAACAAAAAATACGTGTCGTTTATTTTCCAATACTCTAACTGACGGACTAAATAGGTTTGCAATTTTTTGATACTGTCGTCATGCTTATTCTTCCGTCGACAAAACCCATTTCTACGATGGTCAATGAGCACGGTTCTTAAGTTTTTCAAGCGAATTCAGGTATGAAACAAAAATATACGTACACCGTTCAATGTTACAAATGAATAAAAAAACGTAGATATTGCGCTATTTTTTCAAGTAGGTCACACAGGCACTTGAATTGTCGAAACAAAGATGAAAATTAAATGTAGTTACAGTCCCAGTCACAAGACATAAAAACTGTGAAAGTACTGTAGTTGCCCATTCCTTAGCGTAGATCTCTATGGAGAAAAACGGGCAAGAAACTCCATGGACACTCTTTTAAATGTAAATTTTGTTACAAAATCTTGGTTACATTATTCATGTTGAGATGGTATATTATGTGAGAACAATGTAGCAAGATGTGCACGTTAAAAGTAGTCTTTCTTTATTAGATGGTCTGGGCCCAGTAGATGGCCACATTTATTGCAGCGGCTGAGGAGTTATTCAGGTCGTCATGAGTGCAGGTAAACGGACACCTGGGACACTCCAGCAGATGGGGCATAGTTCGGTCCGGAGCGCCGCACTCGCACTCGGTGTTGGATCATCATGTCGATGTTTCTCTTAAATATGAAATTAAATTAGTTTTGACCAGAACTCAGCCACATCGACGGCTTTGCTAGTAGTTGGAGTCATCCCAAACCATGGCCCACCTCCTGACCAGCCCGCGTAGCATGACCACCGTAGACACGACAGAGAGTCGACAAATCTTTTGTTCATCTGTCATTTTGTCGATTCAATGACAGATGAACAAAAGCTTTGTCGAGTCTCTTTCGTTTCTCCGGTAGTCATGCTAAGCGGGCTGCTCTTTGCGTAACTAAACTTGTACATTTAGGCCTGAATTCTTGTTGCGCTGACAGTCGTTCGCGTACGGTCGGTTGTGACGTCAACGAGAACAAAATACAGCTGTCAGTCGCCGCTTACGTCAGCGTCACAGTATGGTGCTATATAGAACTCAATGAATAATGTGACCGACCGTGCGTCAAACGTCAGAGCGGGAAGTGGTAATAAGGGGGCAAGAAGTAGTAAGTAGTTATAGTGACATGGGCTAACAGTAACAGTAACATGAATCCTAAATATCAGTGTGTGTCTTGGATTTGAACTCGAAACCTACGACTTGGCAGTCCAACACCACTAGGCTATCACTGTCGTTTATAAGCGGATGACTTTAACACAAGTTACATTAAATTTAAATTTAAAAAATCCCTGACAGTCGACACATTGGGTCATAATTTCAAGGTATTTTTTTTCATTTGATACCCTTATTGAGGAGTTGTGAAAAAAAGTAATTTGAAATAAAAGGGCTTGACTAGTATCAAGCCCTTTTATTTGATACCCATATTGAGTGAGTTGTTTAGTAAATATGTAAACCGCCATTTTGTGACAGAGGCCATCTTGGATCGATTTTTATCAAAAATAGCTTCTTAGCTATGTTTGATTCTTAGCAGTGTTCTTACACTGCAGACTAAATTCACCTTTCAAACAAAACAAAACAAAATCAAAATCGGTTTATCCGTTCGAGAGCTACGATGCCACAAACAGAAACACACACACACACACAAAACAAACTTATAACACCCCGTAGTTTTTGCATCGTAGTAAAAAAACTATACTTACCGCCTAGGGTCTCATAAACGCGCTCGTTTATTTATTTTTCTCCCAAAGTTTAAGGCGCTACCCCAAGCGAAATTAGCAACTCTATTTGTGGTGATTCAAACTTCGTTTGAATCACTGTTAGAATACAGTTCTGATCAGCTTGCACTACGAAGTGGTTACGTCAGTCACTGCGGGTCGAATAGTGCGAAATTAGTGGTTTTTATTTTTTATAGAATCAAATTTCCGTCTTTAAGAAAAAAAAAACTAGCATTATGTTCATTATTAAGTTGCCTATCCATTAGTATAAGAAGGAAATCAAAATAATGTTAACTTTACGAGAAGAAGCATGTTATAAATATTTTTTTCTCATTCGGTCGTTTCATTGTGAGGGGATGGATTAATTAAATATATATTCAGTCAAGAATATGTAGAAATTGAATGTATTTGTTATTACTTGGTATTTCTTTTGGTTATAGAGTAGTTGGCTCCAAAAAAAGCACAAAAAACGGCTTTTGCTCGGGGACGCGCCTTAGCAGAAAAACCGTGACAAATTCTTTTCCAACATAAATATGCCATTTTTGCCTAAATATTCAGATGATAACACACATTCTTACTTAGATTTTTCTCTTTAATAATATCTGAGTCTACCTATTTCAGGCTGACTAGGCGAATATGCCTCTCATTGTAAGGGTAATCTGAACAAAGCGAGCCTACATTCTACTGGAAATGTATAGCTTGATGTGTTGCACAATATTTATACGCGCGTCACATTAAACAATATTACGGTTTCACATCGTTAGATTGTAATCTACCGAAAAATAATACGCTATATTGTAAGCAGTATGTTTGTTTGATAATCTTTTGAGAGTTTACAATCGCTAGATAGATTACAATCTAACGGGTTTTACAATTTTACGGTGACATAGTATATACTTCTTCAAACTACATATTATTTTATTTAGGAGGCCAGGGATAGGAGCAAATGGAAGGAATAGGGGAGGCCTTAGCCGAGCAGTGGAACAGTATACAATAAATAAAAAAATAAAAATCATTACCTCTTACCATAAACTGACTGTTTTTCTTCATCTTTGAATCGTTATAAAAATGTTTATACAATCTAAAATTTTGTGTTTATCATAAACAAGGTAGAAGGGTCATTGATGGTAGGGCCGAAGCCTGCCGGGGCTGCGGGCCTATTATTCGAAAGAGATACCGCGGCCCCGGAACATAAAGGGCGAGGAAGGAACATGGATGGCTCCCGCTCCGCCCAGAGTGGGAGAAGTCATTTGATGATATCCCATCCTAAAAAAAAAAAAAAAAAAAAGGGTCATTGATGGACAAACAGTTACCACGTAATTATATCAAAGCATGGATATTTTTCATGGGAATTTAAAAATAGTTGTTTCCAGTACAATACCTACATCGCAAAAATGGATGGTACAGCAGATTTTTTCATAACCTCATTGAGTTACGTACTGCATTTTACGATCTGTCAAAATAAAACATTGTAAAGTGGCATGGTTCTAAATCTTTCCATTAAGAGGCTAGTCTAGACCGTTACTTTACATCGTTTGCTCATTTTTTATAGGTCCATAAATTATATGTCTGGAACCCCGGACTACAAAAGAAAACGACCTCAGAGGTCAAATCTCCGTTTTGACATACGATTTTCTTTCAGGGCACCAATGTAACTGAATTTATGATTTTAATGGAACCCCTATTTATACATTATAAATTCAACTAAAATATTGAAACATTTACAGCACACACAATACAATTAGTTATATGTACTGAACTGTACTTACTTAACCTGCTTATTTCTTTTGAAAAATGATGCAAGTAGGTTTTTACAAATACTCACATATAATATCCAAATAGGTTTATCCGTTCGGGCGCTACGATGCCACAGACAGACACACACGCAACACTCACACAGACACGTCCAACTTAAAACTTATAACCGTGTCGTTTTTGGGTCAGGGGTTTAAAATACAATTTTATTTGCGTTAGGCCCATACGTTACGCAGTTGCATCGCACTACTAACTTACTGTAAACGGACTTTATCATGAAACCTCTTAGACCAATCCATTTGCTCGTGCACAACTCGCTGAAAACATTTTTATTGAATTTTCGTCCGAACATAAAAGTTTTATGCATGTTCTTGTCCGCTGGTTCACGCTTCTTGATATAAGAGGGTTGGTCGACATAAAATTGCTGGTCTTGGTAATTGATTAAGGTCCATGTTCACCGAAAAGATAACAGTCTGATTAGCTAAAAACAGCTGTCACTGTGACATATTACCATACAAAAATGTGTTTTAAACAGCTGTTTTAGATAATCAGACTGTCATATTTTTGGTGAACATGGACCTAAATGTGTAAAATATTAAATGAAAATTGGTGTTGTATGACTTGGATACTGTTAGCAATGTAATATTAGTTAAATGTCGTTTTTTCGGCGGGCGGTCTCTTGTCGACTCTTTAAAGACATAACTCAAAGTTGTTTTTTTTATATAACTAGGAAACGCCGGAGAAGACTTTTATAATGGGAAAAGAATAATGGAGGAAAAATGGAGGGTAATGAGAAAGGATGATGATCACCACATGCCCTGACCTTATCTCAATTGCGGATGATACAGCTGTAGCTGTATCTATGTAGTATATCAACTATCTGGTGTCCATGACACAAGCATCGTTACTTAGTGTGGCACTAGATGGCGCTGTGTAATGTCCAGCGATATTATTTTATTTTATATAAGTTGTCTATTATCCATCAACATCAGTCTGTGTTTGTACATTTTCACTGTAACTTTGATATTACTGTTCAAGTTTTAAGTTAAAGCTACTCAAGAAACTTACTGTGAGTTATAAAAACCCTCCAGGTGGGGACCTGGAGGGTTTTTAGCTGTTTTTTTCCAAACAGCTAAGAAAAACATAAATGCCTAGTATTCCATGTATTTTCTAAGTGAGAAATTTACAAAGGCACTTAAGCTTAAATTCTCAACAAATAACACTTCGTTTAACTACGCCTACGCTCTTTATGAACCAAATTCTGAGAAACTATCCAAACGAACCCGCAGGAAAAGAAAGTATAGAATAAATCAAAGCCTAAACGTACAACGGCGGTACAGTTCTAAAAAAAAAACAGTTTTTAATTAACCTTTGTAGGGCGCCAGTCTGTAAAGGAAACAAAAGGTCAATATAAAATGTCCAAAGTTTGTAGTAGAAAAAGGTTACGCGAGTTAATCACGTAGGCCCAAATAAAGTATTTTTCTTCTCTTGGGCTCTTTGGCAACGGTATTCTCCCATTACTTCCACATCCCACGATGGTGGTCCCTCAGCACAGGTGGTGCTTGGTCTGGTCGGGAGCACCACATTCAATTATTTTTAAATTAATACAAAACAAATCTTCGCTAACCCATTCGTCCAACGTAGTCCGTCGTAGCCTTCGTAAACTTTTTATAATATATGTTTAGAACATCGAGTGAATCTACGTTTAAACTGGGCTTCCACAAATAGACTCTCAGTCGACTTTTGGAAATGACTGCGGCAAGTTAATACTTCAACGAAATTATTGATCCAGCGCCTTTCCATTGTTTTTCTCATATAATATATCCTCTCAACATGAATGATGTAACCAAGATTTTGTAACAATAATTTGATTTAAAAGAGTGTCCATGGAGTTTCTTGCCCGTTCTTCTCCTTAGATCTTCGGTAGGGAATGGGCAACTACAGTACTTTCACAGTTTTTTATGTCTTACTAGCTTCTGCCCGCGACTTCGTACGCGGATCCTATTGCTTTTGCCAGCGACACCGGGTTCGTCAAAATCGAAGATCTGAAACGTCTAATTCTAAGAGCCCGGGACGGGAAAATAATGGATCTTTCCCACCTGAGCAACACATACCGTTTGTTTCTTTTTGCCATTTAACAGCTTCACAAAAAGTAAAATTTTGAACCATACCTCCGATGGCGGAATATGTGGCGTATTCAATCGTAGGAGTATACGTAAATGAACTCCGTTTCTTATCAACCCAAGAAAGGTCATCATGCCCTACGGCTATATCTTGAGACACCCAATTCTTCAGATGTTATCGACATTCTGTTCAGAGAATGTCGAAGTCTTCGCGCTCTTCTTCTGTCTCTTCATGCCGTACTCCAGCAATTCTTTCTCTCTCACTTTCTAACAGATTATGAATATTTTGTTGTGCGCGTGTTCGGCGCTCTTCTTCTGTCTCTTCATGCCAAAAACACTCAAATAACATAAGCTCGAAGACATATTTATTCGATAAAATAAAATAATAAATGGGAGTTTTTGCCAGTATAGTCAAATTTTCAATGATATACCATCGTCATCGAAAATCGAAAATCAGTCCTAAACTGTTACCTCCTTAACCGCGTGGAGGTACTCCCAGTTTTTGTTATTTTATAATTATACAGTGAAATTAGTGATAGCTTTGCAATAATTTTCACATCAGATGTTTCTGATCTTCGATTTTTTATAAGTCAACAGGAAATGCCCATCAGACCGAACAACTTTTACTAAGACGTCATCATTCCTATGTGTTATGGTGTAGCTGGGCTCTTGTAGTTCCACAACAGGTGTTCCAGATCTTCGATTTTATAAATTAACAGAGAGTGCTCATCAAATTGAACAACTTTTGCTAAGACGTCATTCCTATATGTATTATGGTGTAGCTGGGCTATTGGAGTTCCACGACAGGTGTCCCAGATCTTCGATTTTTATAAGTCAACAGAGAGTGCTTATCAGATTGAACAACTTTTGCGAAGACGTCATTTATGGTGTAGCTGGGCTATTGGAGTTCCACGACAGGTGTCCCAGACCTTCGATTTTTATAAGTCAACAGAGAGTGCTCATCAGATTGAACAACTTTTGCTAAGACGTCATTCCTATATGTGTTATGGTGTAGCTGGGCTCTTGGAGTTCCACATCAGGTGTTCCAGATCTTCAAATTTACTCTCTCAGCAGAAAATGCTCATCACGTGAAACAATTTTTGCTATGGTGTCATATTTGTATCTCTTATAGTTTAGCTGGTCTATTGCGGTTCTACATCAGGTGTTCAGGTTTCCAAGATAAATTATAGCCTATATGTTGCCCAGACATAATACCTATACAACAAAAAAAAATCATTCATATCCGTCCAGTACTTCCGAAGATTAGCGTGTACAAACAAACAGACAAACAGACAGACTTTTTTTTTGGATTCGTGCTCTGTTACTGTTTCTAAACCCCCTTCAATTACTATTTTTTAAATATATTCAATGTACAGACACAGCTTTTTTACTCTTTTATTATATGTTTATAGATTATAGATTATAGATGACCGGAATCAAAAATGAACATTAAATGTAGCAACTGTAGCTACATTTAATGCTCATCTTTGATTCGACAATTCAAAAGTGCCTGTAACTGGCCCACTTGAAATAAATGCTCTGATTTTGATTTTTGATTTCATTATCGCAGCGTGATCCACATTTGCGTCCATCGTCGTTCTACTTTTTACTTTGTCAGCTTCCAGTCAAACTGGACCCAGCTGAATACCAGTATTTAAGTTGGAGGAACTACCTATTTGACCTCCACAACTGAGTACGGGTATATTCCCACCTACCAACGCATTTCTGCGAGCATTATTTGGGCTGAACCTTCTGTGTCCATTTACATTGCAGTTCAATAAATAGGCCTAAGTCAGTGCGTCGTAAAATCATTTAATCACAGCTTCTGTTATCACTTTCGTGGTAAATTACTGGGTTTTACTTACTGTGCTCGTGTAACAGTTGCTTCGGTTCAGTCGGTTGGTACTGTGTCTTTTAGGTGGACCAAATAAGCTGTACATTGTTTTCCGGTTGGTAGAACAGGGTATTAGATTATACAGCGTGTTAGGTTAAACGAGGGACATATTGAGGGAAGGTATTCAGTATTCGATTCTCAATCCAAATAAGTAAAAAACCTATAACCTTAATTTTTGACATTATTGTCTAATTAAATACATTACTCATGGACACTGAGCGCGCAAGTAGGTGTCACGCGGCAAAACACGTGCCGGTCCTGAGCTCCGTGCGCAAACTCCGCCCCTTTCCTTTGTGATGTCCCCGATGCACCGACAGGGCACATCCCCGCGCAAAAAGAAAAAAAAAATGAAATGATTACACCTAGAAAGGTCATTGACCCGCACACATGTTCTGCGATAAGCGCATGGCGCACACGTTGTGAAACTTAGGCGAAGTTTTTGGTATGGATCTATCTGTTATGTACTAGTGTTTTCTTTTTGTTCAAATGTTGATTAGTATCATGTAAGCATGGACTATTGCGGGTTTGAATAAGTCCCTCGTTTAAACTAACATACTGTATATTCCTCTAACTTCTATAAGTATAAATATTTCTAATATAGCTTTATGTGGGATTCCTTTTTAGCAGGATTTTATTCAAAAGATTTAAAACACTTTGAAGCTCGCTTGCACGTGAGAAAAATAAATATGGTTAGCGTAAATTAAAGGAGACCATTTTTTTTGTTTGGATAGTAGGCAACCCACATAAATTGTAGCATTTAATAATGAAACTTACATTGATTTCTTCCTTATAACCTCTAGATTACAGTGGTTTTATTAGCTAAGCCTTGTCTAACCGGAATAAATGCGAAAAATCTGCAAAAACACTCGCAATAAACAGAAAGAGTAAATATCACCTCAAAATAATGAAGTGGTCTGTCAACTACTAAAAAAAACTATTTTAACGTAAACCTTTCAAAATAGCAATAAACAGGCTTACAATTGAATAATATTTCTTTTTATATTCCATTCTATTTCTATTAGAATTAAAGCAGAATATATGGTTACCACTGGGTAGGTACCGTACCTTTTTCGTAAACGGAAAAACGCCCCTTTTCACGTATTTTCTGTCAAATGACATTGACTACATCAGGAATGATTTGACACACAAAATAATATCATAATATAACTTATTTATTATGATTTAAAGATTCCGGCTTCGTGTTTATGTAATATTTCGTTTAATGATATGATAAAATGGTTGAAATGGTTTTTTTTTGGTGTAATATGAATAATAAATGCCCCGGCCAATAATGGTCTGGGTAATGGTCCCGGCTGTCATTTGTCCATCTTTGGCAGGTAGTCAGTGGCACAAAAAGTCTGACAACCAGTCTTACCAAGTGCTATCGTATTACGCAGTATTATCTGGGTTGTGAAGGTCAGATAGGCAGTCGCTCCATGTAAAATACTTGTATTCAGCTGCATCCGGTTAGACTGGAAGCCGATTCCAACATAATTGGGAAAAGGCTAGGCAGATGATGAATAATAAATGCAACATCCAAGTGGGCCTAAAAAAATATCTCCAACATGTTTTTTTTTTAAACATCTCCAAACTGGTGATACAATGACTTAGACGCTAACTGTGTGGAGGCTCGGTGGAGTAGTGGCGCAGCGCGCGGCGTGAGAACAGCATACTTTGAAGGACAAGGAGGAAGACCTTTGAAAAAAAGACATAAAGAAAAACAAAATTTCTAGACCAATTTCAAGGTAAGTAGTTGGTCACAGTTCTAACCTAACCTAACCTATGGATCCCTTCGTCATCGTTTTTACGACAAACGGTTAGTCGGAGACAAAAACTTTTAGCATTATATTTGGGTGTTTTATACGATAAAATCGAGAACATAAACGAAAAAAAAAGAAAAACTTTTTTTGCTAAATTTTTCTGTCCTCGCGCCGTAAAAGCATTAAGATCTATTATGCTGTCTTTGCTATTCTCTAAACAAAGAACTTAATATTCTGAGAACAATGAGGAAATACATTGCAGTTTCAGTAAATAAGGGATAAGAAATGTTTCTTATTATTTCCAAGATAGCTACAGACTGCATTCAAAGGAAATGGCTTCAGAAAGAACGACGGTAGCAGATGGTGCCGACGCGACGCAAAGGATAATGCTATAAAGTAGGTTGTATGCATCTTTTTCATTTTTATACTGAAATCTCTTTGTGTAAGCAAAGAGGTTCATACACCTACCTTCTCGCTGGCGATATCGTAGCGCGACAGCAGAAAAATTGGAAGCTTAAATGTTATTTTCTATATTTTACCGATGATTCTATCGAGACGAAGAACAGCCGAACTCTCTTATAAAATTGGGCATTGTACTTTTCGTAATTAAGTAGTTTTAGGGTTTCGTACGAATGGCGTAGTGGTAGTGAGGCTGCCTTACGTTCTTACGGTCCTTGGTTCGAATCCCGGTAGGACCAAATGTTTGTGTGATGAGCATGGACATTAATTTGTTTCCGAGTCATGGATGGATGGATGTTTATTTTGTAATTTTGTGTATATTTTTCTTTATAATTTTTTGTGTGCAATAAAGAATAAGAATATTTACAAACAAAAAGTATATAAAATGTAGTATATCAACTATCTGGTGTCCACGACACAAGCCTTGCTTAGTGTGGCACCAGTTGGCGCTGTGTTAATGTCCAGCAATATTTATTTATTCGATAGATTCTTGTCCATTCTCTTTAAACCCAATTTGTTGACTGATAGACTTCTTGATAATAAGTTTTTAAACTGACTTTAAATTGAAAGGTTTAAAACTTTCGAGGGTTTTGTGGTCAGAAGAGTGACTGCTGAGCATGACCCAACCCCCTGCCTAACCTACCCAAAAGGGTATAACAAAAATGATGTAACATCATGTTAATTGTAACATAAACTGGCTTAATTAATATCAAATCTCAATGCATATGTAAAATACCCAAATTACTGAACACCACACAATGCTGGCACAATCTGTGGAAACCATTTAGCTGAGACCACAACAATAAACACAACTGATTGAACGTAAGCTTCCAACATGTTTATGTATTACTATTGTTTTTATTACCGTTGCAACACGTTTTGTTCTTCCATTCTCGCCTGCCAGACTTCTCGGCATCATTTACTCCTTTCTCTATATTATCATTCATAACACAATCAATCCATATTTTCTTTGGCATTTCTCTCCCTCTCCATCCGACAACATTTATATCCCTCTTTTAGTTAAGTGTGTGTCGTTGCTTGAAGTTTTTTAAGAAGAGCTTTTGATTGCTAGCAGCGGCACTGTATATGTAGTCCTTCTTACCGATTTCAATAACTGTGACCTTTTCCAGAAATTACATGTGCCCTTGTATGGCTGGCCAGACCGGACTTGTAGTTTTTCTTGTTATCACTCATAACCTTTTTTTATATTTTGTTTTATGTATGTATATGTCACCGTAAAATTGTCAAATACGTTATATTGTAATATCTCTAGGGATATTGTAAAATCTCGAATTATTGTCAACTACGGAAGTATCTCTGCCCCCATAGTCGGGATTTGGGGCACCCCGGTAGGTTAGTTAGGTTCCTTTAAACCCTGCACTCGGAAATAAGCAGCGGGGCTCCGTCGACTATGCTTTTTAGGGGAATATAAAGTGTTTTAAGGTTAGGTTATAATAGTCGGTATTTCTCAGGAATGGTACAATATCTTTTCATGAGAGTTGTACCACTGGGCAAGGGGGACCCCTCCTTCACAACGCGTGGGTTGACTACCATTGCATGCATTTCACGAAAAATAATGCGTTTTGTTGTAAGCAGTATCATATGTTCATTTGACAATATTTCGAGATTTTACGCTAGAGATATTACAATATAACGTATTTGACAATTTTACGGTGACATATATGTATTTATTAGTGTATTATAGTTATAAGTATTAACTATTTTGTTTTCTGTTATTGCACCTACTATGTGCATCACCTTATGGTAAACTGGTAGACAATGCCCAAGGCATTAAGTCCGCCTTTGTACAGTTTTTACTTGTGCATAAAGTTTGAATAAATAAATTTGCTTTTAAATAATGCTCTTAAACAATCTTCTAACTGTGCGTTAACCTTAAAAGCAAACTTCAAACATGTTTACTCGTTACAATTGGTTTTATTGCATTGCTCTGTAATGCTCAAACCGTTTTATTGCATAGTCTATTGTCATGACGACTAAGGTTAACCGCGAGTGTCGTTGTGAATGGGATATGGCAATTTCATAAACGTGCACTTACAAAAGTGTGCTACGAAACAACTGCAAGTTGCAACACTTACAGATTGAAATCCTTAGATCTGCCCTTACCTTCCTCAACTAGTGTCCAACTTTCGTGTTTATACTGAAAACAGTGAGCTCACAATTTAAAGAGAAATAAGTAAGTCTGGACTGGCTGGATAAAGGCTGGAGAATGTCGGCCTGAAAGTGAGTAGAACCAAAACAGAATACTTATTTTGTGATTTCAGCGGTCTCTCCAGTCTTGTGACCATAACTCTTGCCGGAACGCCTATACCAATCTGTTCTGAATTTCGGGATCTCAGGTCGCTTGTTCAAGGGAATGGCAAAGTAGATGGAGACGTAACGCACCGGAACAACTCAGGATGGATGAAATGGTGACAGGTAACAAGTTGCGACCCACGGATGCCCCTCAAATAAAAATAATAAAATATACAAATCCGTGATTAGACCTATACTGTATGGACCGGAACTGTAAAGAAGATGGATGAAAAAAGATTGCATGTAGCGGAGATGAGAATGTTGAGGTGAATGTGTGGTGTGACAAGAATGGATAAGGTAAGGAACGAATATAATAAAGGAAGCTTAAAAGTTGCACCAGTTATAGAAAAGTTGAAAGGGAACCGACTGTCGTAGTACAAACATGTGATGAGGATGGATGAATCGCATGTGACTAAAACAGAGATGATTATAAATGTTCATGGATGGGGGGGAGAGGAAGACCAAAAAAACGATGGATGGATTTTATGAGGGATGGTATGAAAGAAAAAGGAGTAAATGATAGCATGACGGTTGACAGAGGAGAATGGAAGTAAAAACGTGTTGCGTCGACCCCAAGCAACATGGGACAAGGGCGGCGGGAAGACGATGAGTAAGTCTCGGAATGAAATTGCCGTGTGACATGTGGAAGTAATTACAGAAAAGATGGACAAATGGTTGCGTGTTTGCAATTTGGTTAAGGGACCCTAAAAACGTACACTATGTTTGGTAAAGGAACTGAAGAAAAAAATGTTTTCTAAAGAAAAACATTACAGATACCATATTCTAGCTGACAATGATAATGATTTCCCTGTAAGATCTGTTTCAAGATCAAATCACAATAAGACATACCTAAATGAGTATTAAGTTTTATCACAATAACTGCTGACGAAAATCACAGGATTGCAAATATTTAAATCGTATGATGTCCCTCGCTGTTATTAGGTCTTAAACTTTGAAACATCCGATAACATCTGTCAGGCAGTAGCCCAAAAGACACAACACCCATCTTGTCGGAGTATATTCTCTTTTCAACGGGGGATGAGAAACTTTACACCCGGTTCTTCGTACATTAAAAAGGTTGGACATCACATGAAACGATTTACAGAATGAGTGAGCGAGACAATACATTCAAATCTCAACGATGAAGAAATGTTAATCTATATCATGGTACAATAATATACTTCGCCGGGTATAGCATTCCGAGACACAGAGGTCACATGGGTGACACAAGTCTACGTCATCACCGCTATCAATGCTTCTCAAACCCTTTTCTAATTAATTTAATCTGGGGAAATTCAATTTAGTATTTCTTATCAAACGTTAAGCGTTAACCTTTCCACGATTTAGCATTCGATAGTGCAGCATAGAATCGCTACCAATTATAATTTAAATACATTAGTCATTTCACATACTGACCATTTTTAGTGGTTGTTTTAGGTAAACAATAGCGCAGCCATTCATTGGCCACTGATTAATTTCGGGGAAATTAAAATAACCCTATTGTACCGCCTTTTAAACTTCAATCGGCAATCGAACGATTCAAATATTTGTAGGATACAAGGTTGTAAAAAGTGATGGCAATGTAACGCTCACGAGGACATAGGTATGCACGTTTTAGCTTTAAGATGTAATAAAATGTTATACGAACACGTCCTAAAGTTATTTCCCCACTCAGATTTGGGAATTAAGAATTCTGACAATGCTGAAATGAGACAATCTGTGTAGAGTCTACAATCTGTGTAACTGTTTATTACTTCACGGAAATTGTGTAAACAATTGTTGAAGTGAAAACTTCTTTAGCGGCGTTGTGCAATTTTTGGGATGGTAAAAAATTTTAAACACGTGTCAGGACACGTGACCTGATCGAAAATTCGTAAGACGGAGGGAGAACGGTTAATTAAAACCAACCTTATACAATTAAGATAAAGTTTATTTTGGATTACTTAGTTTTCACTGCTATCGCCAATCCCAAAGACTGCTCCGCATGTTTTTTTTAGTTGTGAATTCTGTAGTTTTGCCTTCTTGTATGAAAGTAGTGAGTTTTTGTGACTTGGGTTCGTAAAATATTTGTCAAACTAATGTTATAAAGGCGAAAGTTTGTATGTTTGTGTAATTATGTTTGTACCTCTTTTATGCTCAAACGGCTTAACAGATTTGGATGAAATTTAGTATCAAGATAGCTTACATTCTGGATTACCGCTAATGCTATAATTCGACGAACACGACGGGAACTCAATTGATGATCGACCAGCCACAGACTGTCATTGGCAAGTACAGCTTAGCTTTGATGATCGAAGACCCATAAAAACAGCCACACGGCCACGCACAATGGTCCACTCTGGAGACTAACTGCGGAAACCTAAACCCCGCAATAGAATAGAACAGCCATAATTTGGCCACAATAAACTTCTCCTAAGCTTCTGCAATTAGTAAAAAGAGGAATGCCAATAAGCTATGCCAAATCCCAGCACGTGTAGAAACCACGTTTACACAACCCTTTGTGCATGCTTGTGTCACTAGCACGTGTATATTTCAAATCAAATCCATCCAGTTTTAGATCCTATTTTTCAGTTCTCACACCAACGTCAGGCTGAGGCTATATTAAGCCGCGACGCGGCCTGCGACACTGAGTGATTAAAACAAGTAAATAATGCTCACCTAAATGGCTACACCATACATCAAATATTACTAGCGATCTTTGATTTCTTTATGCGATACGAACAATATTACTGTAATCACGGCATCGGCTACATCAACATATCAGCGAAATTGAAGCGAATTTGTTTGAAAATTTCTCTCTTGCACGACTATTTCAATAGTGCTACTAATTATGCGTGTGGCTACATTATGCGTATAGTAAACCGCGATGGTTGATTTGATCGCATTTTAAGAAAACGACCGATTCAAATTGAGTCTTTGTTATGATAGGTACAACTGTACTTCAGAACGTAAAAAACAAATGCTCGTCAGTTATTATTAAATGGCTACATTATTTGAGAGAATTTATTTTGCGAGAAGTTCAAAGTTACTATTTTGGTGGGTCCGCTGTCAAGTGGCTACATAATCACGCTACGGACATCGGACTGAGGTGCGGGAGAACGGGGGCAATACTTGTGCACTCGGCGCTCGCTCATGACGCTGCGACACGTTCAAATCAGTTTGTTTTGATCGCTCTTCTAAAGAGGTTTATGTATGAATCTACGATGGACGTTGAGTTGCTTGTATCCGAAATACAAGCACGTCCAGCAATATGGATGGCTAAAGTAGTTAGCGCTCTTTATTTATTTCGTGAATCCAAAACAATCTCTTTTTCAAAAATAGTTCGTACTTGAGGTAAGAGATTTCAAGCAAAATACATGGTTTGGTTGTGACAAAGCCATTGAAAATAATATACCTTATGTTTACACAAAGCTACAGCAATCTATCGACTGTGTAAATGCCGCGAACTTAACCACGTAGCCACGTCATCGCCGAATATACGCCGGAATCTCGCTTGTTATGTAGCCATACCATGTTTTTTTCGTTTCGCTCTTCCAGTCGCATCGCAAATCGCTGCATAATGTAGCCTCAGCCTCAAAGCTGTTTCGAGCTGTATTTTCGAACGCGTTTCCACGTATGTTACTAACATACGCCAATCTCTAGAGAGTAGTAATGGTATTACTAAGTTTTTAAATGACCTGTCTCAACTCGGTTTTTTTTTTGGTGAAATGAAACACGCACAGGTTCCTGTACCGAATCGGGTGGGAAGAACGCCCGAGAGTTACTACTATGAAGATCAACCGGAGGACACGGTAGAGCACACCGTGGAGGTTTGCTCCACTTGGGCGGAGCATTGCGTGTCCTAATAGCGGCGATGAGTGGTGGCGACCTCTAGCGTCCGGCCCTAGTTCAATCCATGGTCCGGAGCGAGAGGGAATGGAAAGCCGTCACCTCCTATATGAAGCAGTCATGCTAGCAAAGGAAATGGTGGAACGTGAGAGGGAGAGAAGCTCACGTCCCAGTCACCGCGAAAGACGCCCTAGGCATTGGGGGCTACTCGTGGTGGCCCCCGGCCTGTGAACAGTGAGTAATGGGCTAGCTCACCGTCCGTCCGTCTTATGACGACAGGCCGTGTCAATGGCGGGTTCGTGTTTCACGCGCGTCTCAAAGACTCAAAGATATCTCAGCAAAAAAGAAGGAGTCCGCAAGAGCTGCTGCCTGCCGGGGCTGCGGGTATTTGAAAGAGATCCCGCTGCCAAACACAAAGGGCTGAGAAGGGACATGGGTGGGGTTTAGTCAGTAAAGGTCTGACACTCCCTTCCGCTCCGCTCCGGGTCATTTGGTGTCAACTAATCTTTTCCATGCTGTACAGCCTTGACTTACTCTCAAATAAGCAAAGAGATGTAACGTTGACTATACTATTTACATTGAAAATTCAAATTTTTCTCTTCAAATCTTTATTAATTCCTAGTATTTAAAAGACTGTTTTACCAAATTCAGTAGGTCAATAGGTTTATTTTTTGAAAGATTAAATATGAACAAAACACGAAAATAACGTGGAAAGCCTATTATTTATACCTTTTGAGGTAAGATATAAATAAAAGGTCAGGAAAGGTGTTCTATGTAAGTACAACAGAAGGTAATCCTAAAAGATTTACCCAAGCTTTCAGCAAGGCAGACCCCTTGTCACCAAACAAAATGAATTACTTATGAGGGCCCATAATAAAGAAAATCCTTATAATTCTTTTGTTTCTGTGCTCTTTAAGCCTGAATTCTTGTTGCGCTGACGGTTGGTCAACTACGGTCGGTGGTGGCGTAACCGAGAACAAAATACGGCTGACGGTCGCCGCTGACGCCAGCGTCACAGTACGGTGCTACTTAGATAGAACACAATGTATACTCGTACGCGACCGACCGTCAGCTCGATAATAATTCAGGTCTTACTGATTACATTTCTTTGCAACGTTTACCTGATTTGCAGTGATGGAACGTCAAGAAGGAGAGTGGCTGATGAAATGATGAGTAATACAGATCAGTAAAACAAGAAGACATGCTGCGTCGACCCCAAGTTACTTGGTATAGCGCGCTGCGTCGACCCCAAGTTACTTGGTATAGCGCGCTGTGTCGACCCCAAGTTACTTGGTATAGCGCAGGAGAATGATGAATGATGATGATGTGATGTTATTCTAATGGGCATCAATGTGATGTTATTCTAATTATTCTAATGGGCATAATGGATGTTATTCTAAAAAATGCAAATCTATTTTATTTAGTCCGTCAGTTAAAGTATTGAAAAATAATGGCCACGTATTTCATTTTATTTGTAAATCAATGAATATTGACAAAGATAAAACGCATCAAAACTCGGGAGTGGCTCGTGACGTCAGAACTCTCAAAAATGTATACCTAGGGCGGTATTGAGAATTTAAAAAGCGTCGTTTCTTCGTCAATTTTGGTTTATGTAACAAAAGAAAAAATATGTGTAAAATATTTGTTGACAATGTAAACTGACGGACTAATTATTATTTTTTAGTCGTCCACCTTAGTCAAGTTAGATAGATGGACGACCATATTCAAGGGCGGCAGAGCACAGTGGAGCGGTAGCGGTGGACTGCACGACTGAGAGCAGTCTTTTGCTATAGTTAATAATAGGTATAGGTATTCTGCAGAATACAAAATTACTTCCCTTGTTTCGTTTTGATATCAGCAATGAATAACCCAAGCGTATTTTGATCGAACGACAAGTCATCACCCAAGAAAAACAGTAAATATTCCAATTTGCACCACATTCTGTCAACTACGAGCATCTATTACTCATAAATCAGATCTTATAACCAACAAGAACCAAGTTGTGCCAAGTCTATGCTAGTCTGAACGACCACTACAAATACTTGACCTTTCTATTACATCAGCCGTTTGCATAATATCCAGCAGTTTAGCACCTTGTTTATATCGTTAATTTAGATTGTATGTAGACTAGACTTTATGTCTACAATAAAGCACAACACACACAGGGAGTGGGATGTATTTTTCTCGACCCGCACCCGACTCGTACCCAGAACCATTTTTGGCACCAGGGCACTTTAAGTTAAAGGGGCCCATGAAGGATACAAGAGCGAGCGAAGAGAGATCGATTTTTTTTCACCGTCCTTGGATAAGTTAGTAAGATTTCTCTGGCATTCTCCTTACAAAAGCTTGGGTCCTCAAAGATCGCGTGGTTCTGGGCACATGCCCGGAGTGGCCCAGAATGGAAGAGTATAGCAGCTAGTCTACTCCCACTGCCTGCGGGTGTTGTGTTTTTCTCTCGAAAAAGATGGCCACGTTCCTCAACTCGAGTCGTAGCCCAACTGGTGGTTCATAAAAAGATTTTGCTTTGCTGTTTTTGTCTTTCTAACGTATTGTAACATCTCGCTTTTGTTTTTTTTTTTTTTATATAACGGTCTTAATATTGCGTCCTTGGGGGGTCAAAAATCATGTATGTTAGTGAACCAATGAAATCCCTTAAACAATTACAAAAATAAATTGTGTCTGTAATGAATAGTCAATCAATCTGAATACCAGCATAATAATGAAATTAAACTGCAAGTTTAATTTCGAAAATAGACTTCATCAAAATCAATTTGAGGACAATAACCAGTGCATACCCACGCGAAATATGAATAGACGAGCAACAAACAGAATAATTACACTACAAATTGAACAACATAGACTAACAGTAAACATCTTAGTATTGTCGGAGTGTGTTTAAATTTGAGAATGAACTAAAGAGCGTTTGATGCACTCCCTATAAAACATTAAATGAACTGACGTTTCTGACTGGCAAACTACAGATAGAATGAACAATTTCTCGAATGGTTTGTATGTACCAACATCAAATAGACCTAGTTCATACAGCTGCATCCGGTCAGACTGGAAGCCGACCCCAACATAGTTGGGAAAAGTCTAGGCAGATGATGTGTCTGTTATATGCTGTGATGAGTAACCGGAAAATCCAAAACGTTTTTATCCAAAAAAAAATTCAAACGTAACATTTCCTGTTGCTCTTAGTTATTTTAAGTATTCATAAAATTAACATTATTAAATTAACCGGTTTTATGTCGTCGAAGAACGATCTTTAGTTTTAAATATGTAGGTTTTCCAATAAAATATACTAGTTCTTATAACCATCTTGTAGCGTTTGGATACGTAATTATATTTTCGTTCTTATTATTATTTATGTTGAAGCAACGCCTGTTGTATAGCAGTAGTTTAATTTATACTTTTTCGGACAAAAATAATTGAATTCGATCAATATTGTGCCAGTAACATTCCTTCATTGTAAAAGTGAAAACGTCATGACGGAACGCAAAATACGCGCTATGGACGTGGAGTGGCGAACCCGTTATTCAAAACAATACAATACAATACGTCACGAAGGTCAACTTTTCCAGTGATTTTGAGAAATTTAATTATGAATACAATGACACATTCGATCTTGACTTTGAACTAAAAAAAATAAAAAAAGCCATGAAGATGTGTATAATTTTAATCTTTGGTGTTAACTGTTTTCATTATTGTGCTTGTGCTATCAATAGCTGCGTTAATATACGGAGTGACATCATGGTGCGCTCTTATCATGTTTCGGAATAACAGAAACTGTGTGCCATAATATCATTTTTATCAACTTCTTACTTCTTGCTTCTTGCTGATGCACTGTTCCTCGTAAGACGCGATGATAAAATTTATATTGCCAATGGAATTGGATTCAATTCTCAATGTTATTATATTTCTTCTATTCATGTTCCTAAGTACAGCAAAGCACTGCATCATTAGCCATATGTTTTACGTGGACATTGTCAAAGTTTTTAATGGGAATACCAGAAGAATATAATAATATTAAAATAATAGTCTGTTTGGTTGGGGAATACCTTTAATCCCTATAAATATTTGTATTGTTATGTATTATCTCGATGTACTTAACATTAAACAGTACGGTATAGAAATTGTTGTTTACATTTTACCAAATGACAGCATTAATAGTTTTTATACCTTTAGTTGTAAATTTTATCATATTATACGTTATTGTTCTAGTATGTATTTGTCGTAGCAGTTTAGGATGTCAAACAACTGGTGCTAAAAACAGGCGTCGTTTCTATATAGCCACTTTAATATTCATACTGACCGATTCTTTGTTATTGTTAAGATATTTCATTCACATTTTATATATTGCAAAAGGCCCTTTCCACGAAATAGTGCAAGTTCTACTCACGCTATTATTTTACACTAATACAATACTTATGGACGTTTTTATTGTTTATGTGAAGAGTAATCGGGAAATATGGAGTGAATATAGATTACGGATTCAACAATCACAGGAATCAAAAATGGAGATGAGAAGAATTGGTGCACCTACTGTTTAGCGGCTTTTAAAAGTAAATAAGGGCATCCGATTTTTGAACGGCAATGTTTTTAGCGCCCCAGAGAAATACTGAAACCAAATTGCACACATACAACAAAAAATAATGTACTTGATAGAAAAAAATTACACTGACAATGAACACTGCTCACGGGAAGAAATACGACCATGCCAATAGTCCAGTACTATTTCAATAAAATAAAAGGATCTATGGATTGACCGACGACGGTGCGCAAACTTGGTCTTTGACTAACATTCAAAAGTCCAAACTCAAGGTTTGCGAACGTGCTACGGCGCGCAGTATCTTAGGTGTATAATTAATGAATCGTAGTAGTAACACTACACTGCGCTCCAAAACGCAAATCGTTGACGTGGCTCAAAAGGCTGCCCAACTTAAATGGGACTGGGCAGGACATGTCTGTCGCATGCCGAACGAACTGTGGGCCCGTAAGGCTCGGGAATCGTGCCCTGAAACCGTGATTCCGGGTCGCGGCAGACCACGAAGGAGATGGCGGCACGAACTGGATGTCTTCTTCGATAATAGGACAAATAGTACAGAATCGTGATCGTTGGGAATAATGGAGGGAGGCTTTTGCCCAGCAGTGGGACAACACAGGCTAGCTACAATAGTAATGGATGGCACCCACAAGATAGTCCGGTTCAGCAACCGACGACGAGCGATATGTAATTCCTAAAAAAAACAGAGCAGTCTTCATCAACCAGTTTTTTTGTTTGTTATTAAATTTTTGGCCCCACGTCCTGGTGGGCTGGTATTTCTGCATGTGGGTGCACTGAAGTACCAGCTGTAACATAAAAAGAGAAGCAAGAAGAAGAGCCATAACACTTGTTGAAACCTCTTTGCAACTCTCACAGACAAGATAAAACCTATAGCTCAAACGAAGATGTTCAGCTCATTCCGTTTGTTTAGTAGAAAGTCAGTAGAGAGGGGTGACTTTAATACAACACGTTAGTCTTGATATTTTCATGTCTAATCATAAGTAGATTAGATAGAATCCTGGAGTTCACTTCATTGACTTATTTTAATTCATCTAGGTGCATTATATTTATAACTAGCTGACCCACACGCAACTTCGTCTGCGTCATATAAGAGAGAAAAAGCTTGCAAAGGGAATAAATTTCCCCCGTTTTTGCAACATTTTTCATTTATGGCTCCGCTCCTATTGGTCGTAGCGTGATGTTATATAGCCTAAAGCTTTCCTCGATAAATGGACTATCCAACACAAACAGATTTTTTTCAATTCGAACCAGTAGTTCTAGAGATTAGCGCGTTCAAACAAACAATCGAACAAACAAACTCTTCAGCTTTATAATATTAGTCTAGATTAAAAGTTCAGTCGAAGAAGCGCGGGCAGATCAGCAAATGTATACGTGATTGCTGGTCGAAAAGATTATCTTGGCGCTGCCTATGTCACGCTATTATTCTCGTAACGTGTTTATTAATTAAGTAACTGAAATAAAAAAAAATCCCTCCGGCAAGCCGCAGGAGGAGGTAGATTTCGAAGAAGGTGCTGGAGCGTCCGACTGTTGAAAATTTGTATAAAAGAGTTGTACTTATGTGTCCAATCTACAAAAAAAAATATGATTTCAAAATCGTTATCCTGTAATGGAAAGTTTACCCTTTTTAAATTCTCTCATAAGAGTTTAGCATGGAAACGAGCTCAAATGTTTAGTTATAATTTTTTATTTCGAAAACTATAAGTTTTATCGCTAAACTTTGAAGGTAACAATTGTTAAGTAAACAATTTGCTTTCAAAAAAAAATATTTGCGACGTTCAAAATGTTTACTGTTTCGGAGATATGATTTTTTTTCGCAAAAAAATTGGAATTTTCAACCCCCTCCCCAATTTAAGGTTTGCATCAAAAAAGTTTTTATTTAACGATGTCCGTATTCGTACTCAGAATGATAAAAATGAGAAACGGTTCAAAAATTTTCCGTAGGAAAAAAGTTATGGCCAAAAAACTGGTTTTAGAAAAACCGCCCCCCTGCCGCCCCCCATGGACGAATTCCGCCCATTCACGAACTTAGCCTAAGTTTTGACCGTTTCGATTTTTTGGCCAAGTTTGAAAGCAATCGGTTCATAATTGCGACCTGTAGAGTGTGGCTAAATTTTGCTTGTCACCCATATACATACGTATTCATATATATCCCCGTAGGTGAGAGACCAATAGGTAGATTTTTTTTTTTTCAAAAAAATGAAATCTACCTAATAAAAACTGCCTGATTTTATTTGTTTTATTATATGTTAGTTCATGAAATAAGTTAGTATAAGTTTTAAATGTACTTTTTATGTACATAAGTATTTCCTTGACCTCGACATGTTTTTAAAATCAGTCTAGGTCAATAAATACAAAGAATAGTAATAAAAATAATCTTGTCTAGGCCCAATGTGATGTAGACTACTTGTAATTTTTTGAAAATAAATCTGCTCCCAAGTGTCAAAAGTAGAGAAAATTGAGTCGTCATGCTTGACGTTGTAGACTTTTGTAAAAAAATAGAAACATGTCTTTTCTACATTTTTAATGTCGCCATGCTTACGGTGGTAGAAATATTTCTACAGTAAGCCATTCTATCAATTCTTCAGTCGACAAAACCCGTTTACACTGTGATCATGCTACGCATGCAGGAGGGCAGGTAAGCTAAAGTATAAGTACGAAAAATTGAAGCTGTTAGCTTTAAAAGTCAGTTTAATCTGATTTCAAAATGGCGGGCTTTATTACGTTCAGTATGTAAATTATAGAGATGAACTCTCAGAACTTTGCCCCTCTCGATTTAGTGCTTGAATCGGAGTCGGGACGAGCAATAGATATGCATACTCTAGCTAGACACTTGAGAAATGCAATTCAACTGATCGAGCGGTAGTTTAGATAGATTACTGCGGAGAGCGCAGATTCCAATACCTCTTTAATTAAGAATCAAAACTTTATACGTCACTAGCTTTGCTCACAGGTTTGTTCCCGTTATAAAATTAACCCTTGATTATAAAACTATACTATCTTTCATGCTGCAACCTACCCATACAAAGAATCGGTTTGGTGGTTTCAGAGATTAGTTTATACGAATATAGTACACGTAATTTTTGTATGTTAAGAGCTCGTGTCTTAATAATAACAGCCTCACGGGTCGATCCTGAATGTTAAGCCACACTGGCCATGGTCGTTTTGTGGATAGGTGACCATAATTATTTATAGAGTTTCCTCCGTTCCTAAAATAGCACGTTAAACCGTTGGTCCAGGCTGCCATTTGTAAATCTTTGACAGTTGTCACGGGAACTCAGTGGCCCGAAAATCTGGCAACCAGTCTTACCAAGGGGTACAGTATTACCTAGTAATAACTGGGTTGTGGACGTCAGGTTGGCAGTTGCTCCATGTAAAATACTATCATTTAGCTGCACCAGGTTAGAATGGAAGCCGACCCCAATTTACTTGGGAAAAGGTTAGGCAGAAGACCAGATGAGAAGAAGACAATAGGCTAGTTTCCATCATAAATAAATTGCAAATCTATTTAGTCCGTCAGTTAGAGTATTGGAAAATAATGAACACGTATTTTTTGTTTTTGTTATTCAATGAATATTGACTAAGTTAGAACGCATCAAAACTCGGGAGTGGGGGCTCGTGACGTCACAACGCACTAAAAATTATAGCACGCCGTGACGTATTGAGAATTTTAAAAGCGTCGTATCTTCGTCAATTTTGGTCTACGTAACAAAAGAAAAAATACGTGTCAAATATTTTATGATAATCTAACTGACGGACTAATTGGATTTTTTCAGGACACTAGCCTATTATATCTACTACTCAAACACAAAATATGCTACCAAATCTGTTTATTAATTATATTTTACGACTACAAGAGCTTAACGCGAGTTTTATAATGCCTGAAAGTATATGATTCACTGCAATAAACAAAACCAGAAAAATATATGATATTCTTCAGGATACATGCTAGTATAATAGTGTTTTGAAAACATAATACAATTAATCTTTATTGATAAATTAAATCACTCAAAAAAAAGTTTTTACGAGTAAATACGATATTAAAATACATACGATCATTATGATTTTTTGGCAAATAATTCAACGAGCACCATATTAGCATCATAGTGTTTTTTTTTTTTCCAATCCATAGATTTTTTGTAAATCAATCGAAACCATTCATTTTGCACTATTCGGCCCGCGGTGACTAACCTAACAACCACTTTGTAGTGCAAGCTGATTAGAAGTTTATTCAAAAAATATTTCAGACGAAGTTTGAACCACCAAAAATAGAGTTGCTAATTTAGCTCACGCAGTCGCCTTATTTAACGAACTTCCGTTAAAAGCCGACATCAAACAAGTTCACTTACAAATCTGCTAATCAGCGCTCATCCTCCACACTTCGCCATGTTGTTACAGCTGTGAGGATTATCTTAGGTTATTATAACATGGAGGCAAGAATCAAAGAAATAAGAGAATGATTTTAATAAACGGATACATTTTTGACTAAATAAAAAAAAACATACGGGGCAGTCTTTGGGGGCTACCGATAGAAGTGAAAATTCGTTGCGGATCGGCTACGAGTGCTACGAAGCTTTAGGTGACGGTCACGCGAGTTCCATGCTTTTTGAACACTCAAAAAGTGCTCAACGCGCCTATGAAGTTATCACTGTAATAACAGTTGCATGATCTTCAACATGCGTGAGCAATGACAATAACAACAATATAAGCGACTGTCCCTTTAAACTTATATTGTTTATTCATTTGTTTTTTTTTGACACACCGGTCCGTTCGGACGTAAACATTTTATGTCTACGTCTGAACGGACCAAAATTAATTGACAGCGAAACACCTATGTTCCACATAGTAGGGGTGAGACTATGATAGCGAACAATCCCAAATCGAGCACAAATCCAGACTCCGTGGTTCATCACCATCATCATTTCAGCCGAAAGACGTCCACTGCTGGATATAGGCCTCCCCCAAGTGTCACCACATTGACCGGTCCCGTGCGAGTTGCATCCAACGGATGCCCGCAACTTTCACTAGGTCATCGGTCCACCTAGTGGGAGGTCTTCCAGCGCATCGTCTTCCGATTCGCGGTTGCCACTCCAGAACTTTTCGGCCCCACCGGCCATCCGTTCTGCGAGCAATGTGCCCTGCCCACTGCCAATTAAGTTTGGCAATTCTTCGGGCTACGTAGGTGACCTTGGTCCTCTTGCAGATGTCTTCATTTCTGATTCGATCACGCAAGGAAACTCCTAGCATCCGACATCCATCTCCGTGGTTGCTACTGAGAAATTCCTGACGTAAAAACCTAATAACACTTTGCCTGTCCTGGGAATCGAACAGAGGACCATATGCTCGCCACTCGACTAACGACAGACAAGTAGAAATAATCAGCCGATGTTCTCTGGAACATACCAGCCATTCATGTCCATAACTTCGTACATCTAGGTACAACATCAAACGCTGTTTTATGTTTATATGGAAATGACTCGGATCTGTTTAATATTCTTCACAATTTGAACTCGAGATAGTTGGAAACACATTGATCTTGAGTTTTGAAGTATAATATAGGATTAAAGTGTTATGAGTAAGTTTCAAGGATTCTTTGAAGAATATGAATTGGTTTTCTTGTTAATTGACCTTGGAAGATTTTATAATGCATTTTCCACTAAGAGAACAGGACCTCAATTCTGCTATTACAATAGTGTCAGAGTATTCGATCATTGGTTTCATAATGGTCAAGTTCTGTCAAATTTTGACAAGTTTGTTAATTCTACTAACATAATGGCACCATTAATTATGACTTTTCAATGGTCAACCACTGACACTCCATTGAAAGAAATGTCATAGAATGATAATCTCGTACATGAAATCTGGCATGAATAAATGTTTGCTTACTAAATGTAGTAGATTTCGAAAACCATTTGTAATAAGGGTTTTATAATAATGACAATACGACAATGTCATTAAAACACCATTTTATTACGAGACCATTGACCGACCAATGATCGACCATTGTGAATTTAGCAGATTACGAGCTTTAAGCAAAATGACAATGGGATGAGAATGGAATCGTGTTGGAGTGACGAATTTATTAAAATAGCAGAATTAGGCCCCAGGTAGTATGCAAGGGGGCTACGTCCCGTCTCGTAACTTTCCCATTTCGACAACTAAAAAAAGACGTTCAAAACAATTTTTAACTATTTTGATCTTCATACGTTGATTTCCATTTAAATTCGTCAACCATAAACAACTGTGTTTTGTTTAGTAGGTACTGTCAGCTTCCAAAGTTACAAAGAAACCTCTTGTTGCAGGTGCAGTTTGGTTGTTTATTTGTTTTATTGTTGTAAATAGCATTAATACTACATGTTGTTTTTTTTTAATCTCTTTACTGAAATACCCATTTCATCGACAACAATTAATCAACATGAACCTTGATAATTAGAGTATAATTATATAAAGGCTCGTTGAAAACATTGTGAGGTAACCAGCATGCCTGGTATATTTTTCTTAGCATGTTAAGTAAAATCCGAGGCCCATGGCCCAAAACAAAGTAAAGTGAAGTGATGAAAATCAGATCACTTTAAACTTCGTTCCACTTTTTGAGTATGTTTAAGTATAAAAGGGAATATGCATGTAATTTTTTCTTCACTTAAATCAATTGAATACACTATTGTGAACCCAATAAAAGTATTAAAAGTTAATTTCAACTTCTGCTTGTCGCTGAAAATTAATATTAAACTCCTGCAATTTTCTATGGGTCATTCGCCAACATGACAGTTCAAATGTCCGTAATTGTCGCGGACATAATGTGACGTCATTTATCACAATAGAA
This sequence comes from Xestia ashworthii, assembly GCA_950022955.1. NCBI lineage: Eukaryota > Metazoa > Arthropoda > Insecta > Lepidoptera > Noctuidae > Xestia > Xestia ashworthii. Next base: position 8,385,479 of record OX465570.1, on the reverse strand, counting down.
TAGAATAGAATAGAATAGAATACTCTTTATTATGTACACCATAAAAAATAGAAATACAAAAATTCTAAATCTACCTTGTTTACATCTATTTGTTTGGCCTTAATAAAGCAATTTAACTAATTGTGCTTTATTCAAGCAAAAATTGCGATAACGATGTTATGATAAAATCGTAGTGAAACTTTACCTACATTTCAAATAAAAGTTTTATTTTGACATAATATATAGATTTTGATGACACTACCGCCGTTATCGAGGACGACGTGTTTTGAAAGTGCGTTCCGTTTCACCAAAAACAAGCTAAGTACATAAAACAATAAATTGTGAAATAAGTGATGTTTTAGAAACTTAAACAAGTGTGCCATAATGTTTTGAAGCGCCAATACAAGGCATTTTTAATAAATAAAAAGAGTTATGTTGTTCTTGCATAATATGCTCTTTAGGGATTAAAAAACCTCTTAAGGCGCTTAGACGAGCTAAATTAGCAACTCTATTTGTGGTGGTTCAAACTTCGTTTGAAATGCTGTTAGAATAAAGTACTAATCAGCTTGCACTAGAAAGTTGTTACGTCAGCCACTACGGGCCAAATAGCGCGAAATGAGTGGTTTCGATCGATTTACAAAAAAACTATTGATTGTTTTAAAAAACTAAAACAGTATCATGCTAATATATTGCTTGTAGAATTATTTGCCAAAAAATCAGAATGATCGCATGCATATTAGTATGTTTTTTATTGTTTGAAAGATATTTTTAGAGGTAAGTTCGTGATTTCTTTTTATCGAGCCAAATTAATTGTATTATGTTTTCAAAACAGTATCATGCTAGCATATATCCTGAAGAATATCATATATTTTTCTGGTCTTGTTTATAGCAGTGAATCATAAATACTTTTAGTAATTATAAAACTCGCGTTTAGCTCGTGTAATCGCCTTAACATTGCCGAAAGGCAGTTGTTTTCCCCGTCGTCATTGCGATCATTTGTTTGTTCTACACCATACGGGAACCTTCTATTATTGGGGGTCAAAGTTCCAACTTTTTGACAAGTTTTGTTTTTTTAAATAAGTAAGTACATGTTTTTATTGAAAGTTTTTTTTACACTGAGATCTACAACAAAACATGATTTTTTACCACAAAAAAAGTCGTTTCCTAGCAACGATTTTTGCATAGTTTGATGTACGGAATGTTTGGTTGACAGCTTCATGATGAGTCTGTTTACACTCTGTATTTCATAATTATGAAATACAAAGTGTTATAATATAGCATACAATACACCCTGTATTTGAAGTTTCCAAAATTGTTATATCTGATTGAACGTCACTTAATAAACATCACATGAGGCCCTCAAGTTTCACCAGTTCTGTTAATAGTTCCATATTATAGACCGTAAACCTATTGCCATTAAACGGGACCTACAAATCCGGGTTGTTTCGTAGAATTCCCTAATGGATCCCCATTATCACTTCCATCTTAGGAATATACAATATGTATAATATTAATATACAATATGTAAAATATTAATTTACAATATGTATAATATTAATTCAACGTAGGTACACCTTAAATTGTGGCTAAATTATTAATCTTTGGATTTTATATTCCAGCTCTTGAAATTATATTTGCTAGTTTCGTCAAAATATAATCCGCACACAAAAAGAGAGTAGTCATATGTATTTTATAATTACTATGACGTATTTATATTTTATAATTACTACATATGTCGATCAAAATAACTTGAAACTGCATCGCAAGTTTTGAAAAAGAATAAAACATTATTATTATTTAATTCGGTTTGCCGACGATATTATGGTCATGGCTGAGACCATGGAGGACCTCAGTACAATGCTCGACCTCAGTAGAGCCTCCGAAAGAGTGGGTCTAAAAATGAACATGGACAAGACGAAGGTCATGTTGAATGCCGATGTCATACCCATTCCTATCAAGATCGGAGACTACTCGAAATTGTAGACGATTATGTATACCTAGGACAAACGGTCCAGTTAGGTAGGTCTAACTTCGAGAAAGAGGTCAATCGTCGAATCCGACTCGGCTGGGCAGAGTTCGGGAAGCTGTGCGGTATCTTCTCGTCCAACTTACCGCAGTGTCTCAAGACGAAAGTCTGTGACCAGTGTGTGTTGCCAGTGATTACATACTTAGCCCGCGTAGTGTTCGATAGTTGTCCCACGAGATTGCACAATCGGAACAAAATTTATACTATTTATTTTTCTAGGTTATAACCTATTTGTGTATAAAATTTAATCAAAATATGTCAAGCAGTTTGTGCGTGAAAGATGAGCAAACATCCATTCATCCTCACACTTTCACATTTATCATAGTGATAAGATATGATTTATTTTGACAGCATTGAAAGCTTACCTTCAAGTCACCTCTGTTTATTGCTTTCCACACGGTCAAAAGATGGATGTTTAAAAGGACAAACGCACTTACACCGTAGGCGGTGTTATTTTTAATCTAGAATCTGGAAAATATTATTTTTGGGTTCATCGTCCAACGCACAAACAAAATCACAGTCTAGTAAAATCTGAAAATAGTTTCCAGATCTTTTTGATTGCAATTAAATGTTCTAAGTCGAGAAATGAAGAAAAATATACAAAGAGAGTAATGACTGTTTCACCTTGGTAACGTTTTAATAACGAGTTATAATGATATTGAGGTTAGGTGAGAGGTAAAGTCATGTTTTCTAGTCAAATGCATGAGACAAACAGAGAAGCATTATATTTTCCAGGGATAGTAGGGTCAAAAATACACGATTAATGCGCGTAGCCTTAGTTTCAATTCGGGCGTCGACGCTAAATCATAACAGCAGCAATCGGGGGTCAATACGTCGATAGAGAACCGTTCTTTAAAAAACGAGACCTTTCATGCCTCGGAAAATACGTAAAACTGTTTAAGATCCCAGCTGTCATTCGTAGATGTTTAACATCTGTAATTGATAGTCATCATCATTTCAGGCGAATGATGTCCACTGCTGGACATAGGCCTCCCCAACTGTCGCCACATTGACCGGTCCCGTGCGACACTCATCCAATGGATTCCCGCAACCTTCACCAGGTCATCGGTCCACCTAGTGGGAGGTCTTCCAACACATCGTCTTCCGGTTCGCGGTGGCCACTCCAGAACTTTTCGGCCCCATCGGCCATCCGTTCTGCAAACAATGTGCCCTGCCCACTGCCACTTAAGTTTGGCAATTCTTCGGGCTACGTCGGTGACCTTGGTTCTCTTGCGTATGTCTTAATTTCTGATTCGATCACGCCGCAAGGAAACTCCGAGCATAGCCCTCTCCATTATAAATTCCAATTGATAGTATGAAGCCTGAAAGACTGAAAATCGGCATCATGGAAGATTTTTGGTATAAAAAGACTTGTGTCGATAACCGACAAGATCAAATTCGTATTCTCACCTTGAGTTTAACGTTTCAATATAACTAAACAAACCCATTCCTTGTTGAAGTTCAATTACTTTTAAAATAGCAAACGCGTTTGTTTTTTCCGTTATTCCCCCTGTTTCCGAGAACGCTATTAAACATGCAAACACACGTTTCCGTTTTTCAGTGTGCGTGATTTTGTTAGGAATGGTTTGAGAGACAGGTGAATATGTTCAAAGTTTATTTTTTTTTTAGTTTTATTAATTGGCAAGTGTCCCGGGCTGAAATTTAAGACACTGCTAGGAAGAAATTACCGCATCTGATTTACATACAGTATATAGTACTCAGAGTAAGCGTGTACTTCGAGGCATTGCAACAGCTTTGGTCTCAGTCACTTCCTTACGAACCAATTAACATCCTTCACACAGTGCGCCCATCATATTGCATTGATGCATTATGATGTTAAAAAAAACATCATATTGCATCGTTTTTGTCCGTGGCATCATAGCTCCCAACCGACTGGAGCGCTTTTTATCAGTTCTGTCTGTTTTAAACCTGTCGTGATCGAAATGGTACTTATAGATCTGTAAAGGCATTTGAAGATTATCAGTTAATTTTTCCTACTTGGCAAAAGGGTTCGCCCATTTTTTTAACCCCCAACGCAAAAACGACGGGGTGTTAGTATGACTATTGTCTTTGTGTGTGTGTCTGTGGTATCTTAGCTCCCGAACGTATGAACCGATTTTGATTTTGTTTTTTTTGTTTTGTTTGAAAGCTGAATTAGTCGGGAGTATTCTTATCTATGTTTGATAAAAATCAGTCCAAGACACAAAATGGCAGATAACATATTTATTCAACAACTCCCGCAATGTAGGTATTAAATGAAAGAGCTTGATTTGTAGAATATTGTATTAAGTGTCGGGGTTTTTTTTATTTATTTTTATTTAATTTGTTAATAGAAACAATCTCGAAGCGAACCTGCAGTGCAAGTACGTAGGATTCGATAGGACTCGATTAGATAAATTTGACAGTTTTCTCGATAAAATGAATTTTTAAAAGAGAGTCATAAACTCATTTTACTTGCACTGCAGATAACGTAATGCTGATCCCGTACAAACCTTAGACTGGTGCGTTAACCTCAGCTCTACCGAAGTATTCTCGGTTTTGGCAAGTTTTAATAGGACGCTAGAAACTAATTTAGACGAGTCCGGTTATAAAAGAGGTTTTAAGGTACCCGGATATTACCTGTTGTTCTGGACAGTCCGTGAGTTTCATTAACATAAACTAGCCTACCTGGAGAACATTATAACAGGGTCTATTAGCTTTGTTTATGGTTAGAGGAATTAATTAAAATGAGTCAACTGCATCTGTTTAGACTAGAAAAGAAGACGTATTTTTATATTAGGTACGTTTTAGTTTTATTAACTTTGTGCATTATTAATGTACAGGAAAGTCAGCAAAACAGTTAGGTATGCAGGCTAGCAATCTTCTTAGATCATCATCATCATCTACCTAGCCTTTTCCCAACTATGTTGGGGCCGGCTTCCAGTCTAACCAGATGCAGCTGAATACCAGTATTTTACATGGAGTGACTGCCAATCTAACCTCCACAACCCAGTTAATACTGGGAAAAAAAAAATGTAAAAGTCTGTAAAGATCGATTGGTAACTTTCACACAGAAACTACTGAAAGGATTTGGATGAAATTGCAAACAGATTGATTATAACCCTTTTCCATTTATAAAAGTAGTAAGAAGATTGCTAGCCTGTAAAACTAACTGTTTTGCTGACTGTACATGCCCCAGACATTGCACTACTAGAAAACCGTGATAATATGGAGAAGTTCGTGGTCCAAGGTCGGTCATTGATAGGTGAATAACCGTAGCATACCAATTTGATTACTTTTTTGAAATGAAAACTTCTTTAGTCGCGTTCAGCACTTTTTGAGTGAACAAAAATCATGGAACTCGCGTGATCGTCACCTAACGCTTCGTAGCACTCGTAGCCGATCTGCTACTTCTATCGGCATTCTCTAAAGACCGCCACGCATGTTTTTTTTGTAGGTCATCAATTATTATTTAGATGAATGCATAAATTAATGTAGAAACTATTTTAAAAACAAAAAATTAACGAAACCTGAAAATCTAACTGATTTAATAATGTGTAGACGTGAAAATTTTCTACTAAAATATTAATATAAGCGATTTAAATATTCCAAGCGGTCGGCCCAATTTATAGTCAACGACCGAAACATTTTAATAACATTAATTTGCTTTAAACCTTGTTGAAATTTTAATATTACATTATGTGGAAAATATTTCAATCTAGGCCGCCAGTGCAAGTTTTCGGCTTTGTAAATTACGCGCTGTACATTTCGTTTTGGTTGCAAGAGTTATATTTGCGGTATTTTATTTCAAAGAGTATTTTAAGTGGTTCATTAAAAATATTGGTAGGCCTAGATTTGAAATAATTACCCCTATTTATTATCATGTTATTAGACTGTACTGATTTTAATCGAATTTTTTATTTTGTTTTGCTATAAAAGAAACGTCCCAACACTAGTACACTGGTTCATAGGTGCCGAATGTGGAATAAAAGTTAAAATAATAAACTATTCCACTATGGGCACCTGCAAAAAATATTGATAGGTGCCGAATGTGGAATACCTCAGGTGCCATTACCTCAGGTGCCCTTAAAGCAGGTGCCCAATGTGGCATACGTCCTTTTTTCATGTCCATGATTCCCGTATATTTTTAGTCAATTTTGTTTCGACCAGGATAGAGTACGTGCGTGTCTATATAAGATGTCCCTTTGCAACCTGGTCAAATTCAAGGAGGTATCTAAGCTAATGATTCTTGACCCAAATGTACAATAAAATGGACAGGTTGTTTTTACATTACTCACAAGGAAGTGTAATGTTTTCATATTTTAAATCTCTTTGGAAATAAATCATCAATTTATATTGACAAACGCCTAAGCTCGAGAACAAAGTTTTGAAAAATATATCGTAAACTCATATTGTCCCACTGCTGGGCAAAGGCCTTCCTCCACTTCTTCCCACGTCCATGATTCTGGTGCTACGTCTTTCCAATTCTCAACGGAATCCAGTTCGTCCCGCCATCTCCTTCGCGGTCTGCCGTGATACTGTGTCACTGTTTCTGGGTACCCATTCTAGGCTTAAGAAGAAAAAAAAATATAAATTAAAAAAAAAACACTAACACATATGGGAATACATATACATGCGGGGAAGTGAAAACAAAGTAATCTATATCTGCTACGGGTTGTGCCCCGCACACGCCTAAGTGGTGCTACGCCGTAGCGGATTGGTTACGAGTGCTACGAAACATTAGGTGACGTTCACTTTTGTTCATTATAAAAGTGCTCAACGCGCCTAAAGAAGTTTTCACTTTTAAAATTATATACAGGGTGTAAACCACCTCATCACGAAGCCGATAACCAAGCATACTGTACATCAAACTAAGTAACTTTACGCAATAAAATATGGATGGTATTTAAAAGTACTTCAATTTATTCCCATTTCATTTACTCAATTTTGCCTGTGTTCCACCAAATATACTGAATGTGCACCAAAATATGTTAATTAAAATATGTCATAACGAGCATCTATTTAACAATTAAACACTGTATATTCTCCTTAAAGCGTAGTCGACGGAGCCCCGCTTCGCGGGGCCCCTATTTCCGAGTGCAGGGTTTAAAGGAACCTAACTAACCTAACGGGGGGGTGCCCTAAGTCCCGATTATGGGGGCAGAGATACTTTAATATTTGGTGCACGATCAGTATTATTTGGTGCACGATCAGTATTATTTGGTGCACGATCAGTATTTTTCGGGGAAGAAAAGATTTTTGTTGAACACAAAAATATTATCCAAAAAATATTGCTGGGAAACAATTTTTTTTTTGAGGTTATAAGTCATGTTTTATGGTAGAACTCAATGTAATGCACTTAAAACATTGTGCTGATGGATGGATTAAATAGTACGGGGGTCGTGGAGGTGTTAAAAGTGAAAATCTTACAAAAAAAACTTGTGTTTAAAAAAAAGTTGTCAAAAAGTTGTAACTTTGACCCCCCATATCTCCGTAACTAGAAGGTTCCCAGGTATGTGTAGAACAAAAAAATGATTGCAATGATGGGCAGAACAAGTGCCTTTCGGCTTCGTGAAGAGGTGTTTTACACCCTTTATTTTAATAAAATCTCGATACGACATAATTTTCAATGGTTCCCTTATTTTTCCTGCTTAACATCTGGTCAACATCTCAAAGCAATCCTTATACGTCAGTAAGTTTTATCTTGAGCTGCTAATGACCCATATTCTACGGTGTGAATGTCCGATGCCAAATACTGTCATGTCAATATATTAACGTCAATGACACCCCATTGTCAGTGTAATGGCCACCTTAATTTGACACCTCCGCTGAGCATTGTGTTTCTACTTATCTTCATGCTCTATTTCCTTTATGGGATGAGCAGGGGCTAATGTGATGTTTTGATAAAAACCAGAAGATTATGTTGGAGTGAAATGAGATTTATTCTTCGTTCGGCCCACTGAGTTTCGTCCCACTACGTAACAAAATTCTTGTACATTACTATTTGATTTAAAAACAATGGAACACGAAAATGATAAACTCTTTTCATCTTTCAGGTCATTAATAAATAAAACCTTGCAACTAGACGGTGTTTTCCAGACAATCATCAGCTTAATTTTGCTCTTTTTCTTAAGTGGTCCATAAGTTTCTGAAGGTCCTGTAAAATTAACATATTTTTCAGCATTAAATTTCTTACCGTTTGTGTAACACAAGGCCCTGGAAATAAAAGCAATCCAAAATTATCTGGAACTCGTCATTAAACTGTCATTAAATAATGAGTGTAACAGTACCCTTAACAAAGCCGAAAGGCACTAGACCAGTTCCCTCCAACATTGCGATCAGTTTTTGCTCGAAACCATACCCAGACAACTTCTAGTTCGGGGTAAATGACTTACGTAAATGACGGGGCTGCGGGACTGTTCAAGAGATACCGTGGTTCCGGAACATACAGGGCGAGGAAAGAACATGGATGGAATTTAGTCAGTATAAGTCTGACACTCCCTCTCGCTCCGCCCAGAGCGGGAGGAGTCATTTGATTATTTCCCGTCCGGGAAAATAAGGGTAAAAGACTTACCGCAAGTTTTTTCTTTTTGTTATAACTTTACTATATCAGTAGTGTGAGTCCTACCATAACACGTGATTTTTCACCCCAGAAAAAAAGTCGTTTCTCATTTTCCAGCAATAATTTCTGCGTTGCTTTACTTAGCTTGATGTACAGAATGCATGGTTGACGGCTTAGTGAAGAGTCCGTTTATACCCTGTATGAAATACTGATTTCCATTGCCACAGGGTTATATTTTCCTTAACTAACTAACTATCGACTCATCAAAAATCCATCCATACATATAATCATAAAATCATCTGCCCATAAATTACAGCTGGTTTTAATCTGACATTTAAATAGATTTCCTACAACAAATAATTTTCTTCCGCAAATCACTGTCTTCTAGCTACTATTAATTAAATCAAAGACAAGACAAATGCTTTGGTCTTCACTCCTTCCAAGTCAGTGCTCACATTCAACTAATAATTACAATATTATTTGACAACAAATCTGACAGTTAAACTTTTGTCATCGTTTAGTATTTCCAACCTTGAGTATTCAGGAATAACGTTGAGTTTAATAACAATGATGATATTGTAGTATAATAGCAGAAAGTCAACTCAGCAGATATGTATAGAATAAAATCTGTTTTAAACTACTTTGGGGTCGGTTTCGCTGCGCATCGTGAGCTGCGCTTGCCTGGGTTGGTCTGTGGATGGGTGACCACCCACTACATACCAAGATTCCTCAATGCCGTATTAAGCCGTTGGCTATGGTTGACATTTGTAGATATGTGGCAGACGTAACAGGTTAGTGGACCGAAACTCTGACAGCCATTTATTAAGGGGTATTATATTACCCAGTACTTACTGGGTTTTAGATAGGCCGTGGTCCCATGTAAAATGTGATATGTGAGTCTACGCCATAATGAAGAAGTTAAGTGTTATGACACTATCTTGCAACTTAAGCTAAATCTTACAAAAGACTAAACCTGAAATTGGACTTCTGCACTTAACTTTATTGCTCCAACATCCCGAGACCTCACAGCATTTGACCTCGTAAATCAACGTTTTAGATATTATTTAGCAACATTTTGTTTTGGCAGGACTTCCAAGAAGATTTCTAATTGTAAACTTTCTAGGAAATTTCCGGAAATTATTTCTGTAGTGAAATGATAATTTCACCATTTTCTGGGATCTGGAAACAATTTTAACGTTTAACCTTTTTACATTCACATCGCCTTTATCATGTCCTTTCATTGTTACATTCGATCCTGATTTTGCAGAATAGTGAACTTTATTCTCATCGATATTGGGTCTATGTTAGAGGTAAACTAACTGAAAGAACTGTAGAAAGTTTTCGTTATATAGGTGGTACCACTGACATAGACGTGTAAAAACATAATGAACATAAACATGAAACTGTCTCGTTCCCGATGTTGATCATGTCATGAGGTCCCGGGTCGATTTCCAGGTCGGGCAGAGTGTTATTGAGTTTTTCCAACAAGGATTTCTGAATAGCAGCCTCGAAGTTTGGATTTGTGCCCAGTTGATGGCTATGGGGATTAATTAATATTTTTCTTATTTTTTTAACTATTAGATTGTATTATATTTTTTGCAAATTTAGAGAAACTGGTTTGAAAATTATAGTCGACGGAGCCCCGCTGCGCGGGGCCCCTATTTCCGTCTGCAGAGTTTAAAGGAACCTAACTAACCAAACGTGGGGGTGCCCCAAGTCCCGATTATGAGATACTTCCATCGCATGCATTTCACAATATTACGGTTTCACTTCGATATATTACAATTTACAGAAAAATAAATCTTAATATTGTAAGCAGTATATTTAGTTAACAATATTTCGAGAGTTACAATCTCGCTAGAGAGATTACAATCTAACGTGTTTGACAATTTTACGGTGACATACAGGGTATAAAACACCTTATCACAAAGCCGTTAATCAAGCATTCTGTACATCAAACTAAGTAACTTTCCGCAAAAATTATTGCTGGGAAACAACTTTTTTTTTAAGTTATAAATCATGTTTTGTGGTAGAACTCAATGTAACGCACTTAAAACATTGTGCTGATGGGTGGATTGTATAGTACGGGGGTCGTGGAGGTGTTAAAAGTCTAATATAAAAAATGTTCTTCTTGTATTTAAAAAACAACTTGTCAAAAAGTTGTAACTGTGACCCCCCCATATCTCCGTAACTAGAAGGTTTCCAGGCAGGTATAGTGTAGAACAAAAAAATGATCGTAATGATGGGGAGAACTAGTGCCTTTCGGCTTCGTGAAGAGGTGTTTTACACCCTTTATATACCCTGCACTTACCAATGCGCGGTCTGCTCTCCAGCACTCAATTGCTCAAACGGCCATCGTCCCACTGCCACCACGCTTACCAATTCACGATCTGCTCTCCAGGACTCAGTTGCTCCAACCGTAATCATCACAATCAGGTAGCTCGCTCTGCAAGCTCCAAGTTCCTGTTCTTATTTTCAGGTTTTCTTCATACAATTTAAAAAGTTAATGCAAAAACATATTTTCAAACATTTTATATATCTTTTAAATCCATCCCAAAACTATGAAAGAGCTCATGAACTACAATTTTTATTTTTTTCTTTCATGCAGGCCGTGATTACCCGCCAGACAGTTTCTATTCAGGTTGGGCTACAAGCTACAAACATTCATTTTATATTAAAAGAGCTTGAAAAGCTTGAAATATTCTGAATTCAAAACATTTCATTTTAGATTTGGGTTACGTGGAATAGAATAATGTTGTTTTTTGTCGTTTTGGTAAGGTAGGTAAGGTAAGGTAAGGTAAGAGTAGAAAATGTTGGTGTTTATTTTTTTTTGGGAAGTAATCATAATCATCAATCTCTTGCTTTTATCGCAACAAGGCCATCCTGATAATAGCAAGCGCCAAAAAAACTATGCTGCACTGTACAAGATGAATTTTTCATGTGGGCGTGAATGGCCAAATCCGAAACTATAAGTCTCGAGCCTGATTTTGGTGTGTAAACTAAAATTTTTATTATCCTCTTTATTGCATAACCAAAAAAATAAATTATTAAAGACAATTTAAGCGTCAAATTATTGATTTATTGTCATCTAGAAAAATCAAATTTATCCATCGCAATAAATTGCAATCGACGTCTTTTTGGTTCCTCGCCACATCCACATTAGCCATGTCTAGGTAGGGCTGCTCCGTCGCTGAAGCCAAATAACTCAGACAATGGTTTAAATTTATGTCTTGTGCCGCGAATGCTCATGCTCGTAGCACGGACTATTAAGATTATGATTCTTGATCTTAACCAACATCACTACGCTGAAGGGCCTGTTCCAGCGCTCAGAAAAACTGCATCATTAGATGTTTGAAAAATCAATCAAACTTCGTTTGTGAGTGGGTATGGATGTATGTATTGATGTATGGATGTTTGTTACTCTTTCACGTAAGAACTACTGAACGGATTTGGATGACATTTTGTACACATACAGTTTACAGCCTGGATTAAAACATAGGATACTTTTTATCCCAGTAACAAGATTCCATTGAAAAATTATCAAACTTCGTGTGGGCGAAACCGCGAGCAAAAACTAGTTTTAGATAAAGAATTAGTGTCACTAGACAAAAACCTTCCACCTAAACACGAGTTGCCTTGGCTAACCCGTAAGAAAAACTTCCACCTAGACACGACTTACCATGGCTAGCCCGGAAGTCTTTCAAATAGACTTTGGACACAGGTTCACTTTACTAGCTTATCTTCAAAGGCTGGTACATAATGTATCTTTATTAAAAATAACAATAAAAAAGGGGACTCTCTTAGCTTGGCTTTTAAAAGTATTGTCCCTAACATAAAAATATAATAAACTCCTTTTTCCTCAATTAAGACCAGCTGATGCACTTTTCCGCCATTTTAATTTTTCTTTGTTGGTAGTAAGCTTACATTTTATTAATGTTTATAACAATGAACATTAATAAAATGTGAGACTAAGTGCAGTTATGTTCATTATAATGAACATAGCTGTACCAAGTCAGTTTTTATTTGAGTTTGCAGTTTCCGACTTAGTGTCAAGTAAATTTATGTATGTCATCCCTACTAATAGTACTCGTATTAAAAATGTGAATGTAAGTTTGTTTGTTACGCTTTCACGCTAAAACTACTCAACCGATCATCATGAAACTTTGTAAACATATTCTTGGAGGTATTAGAAGTAACATAGGACACTTTTTATTAAAAAAAAAAAATATCCCCGTACTGACACGGGAACGGGAACTACGCGGGTGAAACCGCGGGACGAAGCGTTAGGGTAGCCCGCGAAATTCAAATTTTCTTACGTTTTTTTGCAATTTGCAGGCCAGTACTAGGTTGTATCTTGATTAAAATATGATTTGCGGCTGTAATGCATATGTAGTTACAAAATAATAATCATCAAAATCACCAATACAACCCCAAAGTTCATAAAGGTCGATTGAATGACTTTTTTTTGAAATAGTCATTCAACCAAAGTATACAAGGTTCGTAATTGTATTCCCTTTTAATAAGAAATCTGTTTACTCGATTAGGTAGATTTTTTAAAAATGTAGTATAGCTAAATTGTAATAGAGCTTTTTCCAATTAAGATTGCGTTATTGATGATTTAATTCTAATATTTTTTCTGTTTTATAACCTGAAAGAACAGAGTCAGCATGACACTTAACCTAACCTTGAACACAATTTATAGACAACTAGCTGACCCGCGCAACTTCGTCTGCGTAAGATGAACCAACAGTTCCTAAAATTAGCGCGTTCAACCAACCAAACAAACAAACTCTGCATCTTTATAATATTAGTACAGATTCAAGTAAGTAACAATTTATTTTTTCTCGAATAGTTACATTAATCGCCAAAATATTATACTTTTGTATTTTCAATTATGGGCTCTTCCTTCGACTGCCTTACGTTTCTATCCTTGGGCACTCGACGATTTCATACTCCAGCTAGATCGAAAGTCTTCATCAAGTGGCATGGCATGAGCCGCGACACGTTAAAGCTGCTTCAAACTGTTGCGGACCTCTCGCATCTGCCTTCCTTCTCCAAAGTCAGACCTTTGATGTTAGTCATACTCCAAGCAGGTCAACACAACACGTAAATGTAGATGCTGTAAACTCTTGAAAACCTTTTGCAAATGTTTTCGATTCCTAGCCGAGCCGAGCCGATGAGACCTTCGATGACAGTAATACTCCAGCTATTAATAAAGTTCTCATCAAGGTGCGTTAAGTGAGCCCAATGACGATATAGCTGCTGTAAACTGTTGAGGATCTCTTGCAACTGCCTTCAGTCTCCATCGTTAGACCATCGATGACAGTCATACTCCAGCTAGGTTTAAAAGTTCTCATCAAGGTGTACGAAATAAACACGATAGAGCAGATTTGAAGTGTTGCGGACCTCTTGCGACTGCCTTTCGTGTCCATCTTTAGACCTTCGATGATACTCATACTCCAGCTAGGTCTCAAGTATAAACTTGATCAACGTGCATGAAATGAGCCGACACACGATATAGCTGCTGTAAACTGTTTCGGACCTCTTGTGACTGTCTTACGTCTCCATCGCTAGACCTTCGATCACAGTTAAACTTCAGCCAGGTCTAAAGTTGTCAAAAAGGTTTATGAAATAAGCCCCAACACGATCTTCTTCTTTATCGTGTGGTTAGTGCCTAACCTGGTGTGAGAGTTTTTATGCCGCCCAAGGTCCTCAGTCTTGGTTTTACATGCCGTCGATCAAATATCTCTCAGGCATGCTGGTTTCCTCACGATGTTTCAGCATGCGATGATTATACAATACGCACATGAATCTGAAAAATCAGAAGTGCGTGACTTTGATTTGGACACGACTATTTTCAATATAAAATGAGACAAACTTTGCGATACACGCTTTTCAATAAAAAATAATCATGACAATCGGACTTCTCTGGTAAAAGTTATACGTCATAATCATCATCATCCATAGTCCGACTTCACCCACTGCTGGGTACAGGCCTCTCTTTGTTTGTGCCAAGCTCCACGCTCGTGTGCCAGTCTCATCCAGGATATTCCCGTAATGGCAACAATATCGTCTGCTTATCTCACCTCTGGACGACCAAAACTTCTGTTTCGATTTCTAGAACGCCACTTGGTCACAGCTTTACTCCACCTGTAATCACCGCATCCTGCTAGGTAACCTGCCCTACTCCATTGGAATTATCATCATTCATCATTATTTCAGCCGAAAGACGTCTAATGCTGGACATGTGTCGCCACATTGACGGGTCTCGTGCGACTCACATCCAGGGGATTCTTACAACTTTCATCACGTCATTTAAGTGTTGCTCAGCCATAATATAGGTACCTATACATAAAGAAAAACAGGCGTTGGATTAAAAACCTCTTAAAAAAACCAAACTTGAGACATCTGAAACGGGCGAATGTTAGTATCATTCTTTCACGGAAAATCATAACACCGTGATTCAGAAAATGGAGTCAAATGAACAACGCCGTTAACTATAGAGCACGAAGTTAAACTGCTTGAACATATGCATGGAAAGCGGTCGAACAGATACTCTACCGGCTATGCAGATTTTGAAAGCAGGGTCATGTTGACTATTCTCTTCTTCTCTATCTTGTGATTTTTATTCATTAGTACCATTTTGATTCAATAGATGTCACTGCATGTATCCTTAGATCATGATGATAAGTTCTCCTTAAAAACTTTAAAGTCATAATATATCTTTTGATGGAGAGCACGATTATAAAGAAACAAAAATGAAAACCTTCTCTAAGTTATGCACAATATTAATTTGTGCATTGAATCGAACCACATTGTTTTTATAATTTACACATGATGCTATAACAAAAGGGCTACGTAGAGACACACAGACATAGACGAACATTTATGAAATAGTAGAAAAAGGGTTCCGTGTGTGATCCTTTAACAGCTTAAGTGCCTTATTTACAGATTTATTATTTGAAATAAGTGATTCCCAAACTGTCGTTTAAGTGTTAAAAAAAGTATTTGTTTAAACAATGATTTGGAAATCTTAAAGCTTTAAAAAAAAAAACAAAATACTTTGTTACAAAAAGTGAAAACCGTGTGGGTTTTGAATGTGCGAACCAAAGTTACTATCGGAAATCTTACAGCATTAAACAAAATCAAAATGTTATGCATGTCTTAACTGCGGCTTGAACTTGCGACTCATTGTTCGCAAGGCGGTAGCCGTCACCGATGGGCTATTTGTTCTAATGTCAATTGATTAAAAATAGTTATTCTATTACAATGCATGTTATGACGGTTGTCAGTTGTGAAACAGTTGACAAATATAGACGAAATGCATATTGCTCACCCCCGTAAGTAATTAGCGTGATAATATATAGCCTATGTCCTTCCCTAGGTTGAAATACATCTCCTTGCCAATTTTCATAACGATCCGATCAGCCGTTTTGTCGTGAAAAGGTAGCAGACAGACAGACAAACAGAGTTACTTTCGCATTTATATTATGGTATGGATTTGTTGTATTAATAGTATTACTCAATGGTACACGCCAAGAGTACAACTACTGGATTCGCGCCGCAACGTCAATTTCAAGGCGTTTGTGGTGCGTATCCCAACGTGTATGCTACATTTGGTGATGGAAGAAAGTTTTTGGCAGCAGGATGTGGTGTTCCGTCGTTTCCGCGGACAGATTCCACAAGAACGCACAAAAGATCGTGCAAGTGAAGTGCATCGTGTACGAACATAGTTTTTAATTAATTTACTATACTTACTAACAAAAAATGTTATTAGTATGTATAATATTTAGGTTAAGGTATTTATGTATGGGTCTTAGTTACCTGAAATAAATGGTTTATTATTATTATTATAACTGCATGGTTTTGAGGTTAGAATCATCATTCTCGTCAAAACATCTTAATGAGACAAAAAGTCTATGTCCCAACCTAGTTCATGGTCCCTGGTAAATTTTAACAAAATCCGTTCAGCCGACTAAACAATAAACCTAATTTCACTCTTTTTCATTTAACATTTTCATCTGAAACACTGGGAAAACAGGCTGAAATCTAGACTGAAGGCATTGGCCTATCGATCTAGTTTATCTCATACCTACTTACTTTAGTTGAGGTCGTAAAACTGATAGTGTAATATCGACATCCGAGAGAGACTGAATCTTTTGTGTGAATAGTAGGACAATATATAAGGGATATTCTTGATGTTAAAAAAACTAATTACCAAAATGTATGGAGTAATGGCGCCTATTTCATAAAACTTTAATAATTTAAACAATAAAACTAAATCGAAGTGTTTGTTTATATTCAAGCCTCCACCCGACCAATTCTTACCTAGTAAATGGCAGTGAAAAAAAAGGCGGGTGTGTACCATTTAAAAGTGTAATGAGAACAAGCTAGCTGAGCCGGAGGCACGAGACACATATTTGTAGGGTCGTAGGTTATTGTTTGTCTGTGGTCACTGCTGCAGGGATAGGTACTCCCCTGTAGTTGCAGGTGAAATCCCGCAGCTGGCCGGAGATGGCAGAAGGCCGAAGAACTGTGTAGCGCGGTACGGTGATGTCGTTCGAAAGTAGTAGATGTACACGGCGCGCCGGCGACCATGCGTCGTGGAATTTTGATTGTAATACGGAACTAGAACATTAGTACCAACTTTCTGCCTCCTCTCTGAAAAGTATCCTTTAACATCATCATCATCATCATAATCATCATCAGCCTATAATAAATAATAATAATAATAATATATCATTTAATTCAGGTACCAAAAGACCCATATTACATATACCTAACAGACTAACATACATATTTATAAAAAACCACTTAACATTAATAAACTATTACACATGAGGAGACGGCGTCATGTTGCGCTGCGTGGTGTCGCGTAGCCTTCCGCGGAATCGCCGATATATGACACCCTTCGGCCAAAACTCTTCCTTGAGGAAGGTCTCAACGAACGACTTAAAATTTGTGTTGTGGCGCGACTCCAACTTCTCAACCCTCAAGGTCCAGCTGGTCTTCACTCGGACATACTCCACGATGTCCTCAACCTTCGTGGTGTGATGTAGCCGGGACACATAGAGCTGCGTCGTTGGTATCGCCGGACGCAGCAGCATATTGGGTCCTGCCAGTGCGGACCCGCACTGGTTCCGACTAGGAGGCTTCTTCCTCTTCTTCTTCTCCACCATCACAAAGCCATCCTTGTCACACGTGGCCGTTGCTGGGCCTTGCTGTTTCGAACCCCAGTTGGAAGGTTCACAGCAGCTCTTATTTTCCCCCTTCTTCACCTGCGATACAGGTTTGTGCTTGGTGACAATAGCAGCGTAGGCACGTTTAGGGGGCGACGTACCTACACGATGATCCCACTGCTGGGACACGGCCTCCTCTCAATGAGAGGGAATGGGCTATAATCTACCACGCGGGCTCAGTGCGTATTTCCTATAACTTACTCACAAAAAAATAATGCGCCAGCTTACATTAATGGAATGTCACTAGGTTTGGTCATTGTGGAGTAAAATTGTGTAAGCTTTGTGATGCCAGTGTTATTTAAATTCCGATTACTAATCATCTGCCTAGCCTTTTCCAAACTATGTTGTGGTCGGCTTCCAGTCTAACCGGATACAGCTGAATACCAGTATTTTACATGGAGCGACTGCCTATCTGACCTCCACAACCCAGTTAGTACTATGTAATACGATACCCCTTGGTAAAACTGGTTGTCAGACTTTTTGGGCCACTGACTACCTGTAACGACTGTAATAGATCTACAAATGACAGCCGGGACCAACAGCTTAACGTGCTTTCTAAGGTACGGAGGAAACTCGGTATGTGAGGGTGGTCACCCATCCACAGACCTACCTAGGCAAGCACGGCTTAACCTAAAGATGACCCGAGGGGGTGTTACTATATAGTCACGAGCTCAACAAATTTCGATTACTAAAATGGAGTAAAAACGTTTGAGTTAGATTACTAACCCGCATAGCAAGACCACTGCAGAAACAGGGTTCTTCGATTCTTTTTTAAGAAACCCGACAACTTTTTTCACCCGGATTTTTCCAGTAGCAGTCTGGAATTTGTTTTTTTTTCTTTTGTCTTGTGGCAATCCCCTATGGATGTCTTCCTGAAAAGATCTGTCTGACTCCTACTGACTAAGATCACATGGTGATAAAAAAAAAAAAAATACGCAGGACATTAACACACAGCGCCATCTAGTGCCACACTAAGCAAGGCTTGTGTCGTGGACACCAGATAGTTGATATACTACATATATACTTTTTTGTTTGTAAATACATACTTATTATACATATAAACATCCATGACTCGGAAACAAATGTCCATGCTCATCACACAAACATTTGCTCCTACCGGGATTCGAACCCAGGACCCCAAGGACGTGAGGCAGCTCCACTACCACTACGCCATTCCTCCTCGTCACCTTTGACCTAACCATTCAGAAAACCGGTGTGATGAAATATAACCGTTGTGTGGAAAATACTGCTAATTCTCATAAAAGAATTCCTAATAGCCTCATTAAACGTACCCACAGAAATAAATGCTGACATACCAGAAATTGACACGGCCATTTTTAATGACGTCATAAAAGTAATAGCACAAGCAATAAAATTCAAACATAAAAATTTTGTGAAAAAAAAAACTAAAATCGGGCAAAATATTATTGGGTTTTTCGTCGATTTACCAGTAGCACCCAGAGACTAGATATGTGTGTGTGATGGGATTAGGCATGCCCCCAACTACAACACCCCCCCTATTCAAATATAACTGGCGAAATGTCGCTGCATTATAAATAGGTACACGTGGCGACACATCAAGCTATACAGTAGGGCAGCAATTTGACAAAAAAATCTAAATAGTCCGTATGTTGTTATTATCAAAAAGTATTTGACTGGTTTTTTTTCTTTTGTTACGTTTTAAATCAAAATTGACGAATATACGACGCTTTTAAAATTCTCAATCTCAATACGTCACGTCGCGTATAAATTTTACAGAGTATTGACGTCACGAGCCCCCACTCCCGAGTTTTGATGCGTTTTATCTCTGTCAATATAATAAAAAATACGTGTCCATTAGATTCGTAATTTTTTGAAACTGTCGTCATGCCATTCTAGTATAATATGGCCTGGCTTTGTATAAATTTCACGCACAGTGAAAGATCAACATAAACTGGATTTGTATAGTTTGATTGGTCGCCGTGCGTACGCCTCTTCTCTCCTTGCGCAGATTATAGGCATAATGTTATGTGTATGTTAACGCAAGAGAACATTCTGCCTATCCCCATTCACACCACCAACATACTCATAAAAAGTAACGCTTACATACCAGAAATTCACACGGCCATCTTTAATGACGTCATAAAAGTGCTTAGCGCAAGCAATAACGCTCAGGTATAATGGCTCAGCACACAGTAGCTTGTACGGTGTTCATTGCTTCACTTGTGTGCTCATATTGGGACAAAGTAGGATGCAATGCGGTAATGGATGGTGTAGTGTGACCGTGTTGGGCCATTGTAGATGAGACTGGTGTGCGTTTTGCGTGGTGCGTGGTTGTCGCCGGCGCCGATCGCTGAGTCTGCATTGCGCGTAGTAAGTGCGCCTCACAGCCCCGCCCCCGTCCCCGCCGCTCCTCCCCGCAGCGCTGCCCGACCGACGACGCGACTATCTGGACCAGTGGTCATTTCGAGCATCCCTGCTGCTCTCCCCGCTAAGCCCATGCAAAGCAAAGCAACGGACCAGTCTGACGATGATGGTTTCGTGACGGTGCAAAGGAGGAAACGCCGTCAACGAAGCTGTAAGAACCGCTCCGGCAAGGCTCCTGTGGAGCCCAATGTAAAACTGCGTGCCGCCAAGCCGAACACTCCGGTGTACATCTCTCGTCTACATTACACCACTGAGGCAGAGGACATCGAGGAGTACGTGCGTCAAAAGTTGAAGTACACGCCAAGAGTACAGCTGCTGGAGTCAATTTCAAGGCGTTTGTGGTGCGCATACCAACGTGCTTGCTCCATTTGGTGTTGGATGAAAGTTTTTGGCCGCAGGATGTGGTTTTCCGTCGCTTCCGCGGACAAATTCTACACGAACGCATAAAGCATCGTGCAAGTGAAGTGTTACTAACATAGTTTTAAGTTACTAACACTAACGAAAATTGTTATTAGTATGTATTTTTAGGTTAAGGTGTTATCTATGGGTCTTTTTTACCTGAAATAAATGGCTTATTATTTATTATTTTATTATTTATTTATATTGAAATCATGAAAATTAATAAAATAAATATAACACAACCTTCTGCTCGCGGTTTCATAGGCGTTATGATCGGGAATCATGCCATTAAATAAAGTAATTAATTAGTTATCAAACCGTATTCAGTCTACAGAAATCCACTGCTATAAGCATGTCCAATTGCAAGCTATTAAACTCTAGGCATATCTTATCCAGGTGCTACTAGCCACCCTACGAAGAAAAACACTAAAAATACCGATAATACAGAAAATGTAGAAATAAGTAAAACAAACCTATTAGGATGTACCCAATTATAAGCATCAATGTAAGCACACCTACATTACACCAGTATATAAGTCTCAAGGAATAGGGGGCGAGCCTATTGCCATCAACTGGGTTCAAATCCAGACTCCGTAGCTGCTACCGAGAAAATTCCTGATAGGAAAAGCTAATAACTTGTTGCCGACTCGGGAATCAAACCCGTCCTCATGCTCAGCAAACGCGCTTGCGATCACTAAACCAACAAAGCAGAAAAACATTTCCCAAAAAATAATAGACGATAAAAAAAAAAAAAACTATTAAAATGTAGGCGTATTTATACTTGTGATATGCGTTGTATTACTATTTAGATACGCTAAGATCTAAAATCTTCTAAACACAACATCGATTCAAAATAATCTTACTACAAAAGCATGATGAATGAACAACAGAACAAAACAAACGGCCATACAACAGCTGGAAGGCAATAATTCTGTTAAAACAAAAACAAAAAAGATCACGAATCACAGTAAATAAAAAAAGAATATCCCAAAATGACAAGCAAGATTAATTACACAAATATTTCAAAACAACAGCCGAAAACATGAAAGAACAAAACTTTTTATCTTAGTAACAATCAATGAGCTATTTCATTGTATCGATCACTAAAATCTATATCTACATCTAGAAAAAAAGTGTTTCAATCAAAAAATAATAATAAATAAATGAACGAGCATTCAGAACCGTTGAATTATTTCTTAAACACTGTGAACGTATTTTAACTCTGTCATAGATAATTTTCAGGCTGGTTCCGTTGCTTCAGTTTGGTTTCAGCAGCCGTAGCGACCTCACGTCTTTTCAGCGCTCCGACCTTACGAAACTTTCAGTTCAAATACTAACTCCGTATATTCAAAGTGTCTAACAAAAAAACAAAATAAAAAAATACCGCAACTGTCAAAATTCAAAAATATTCGAACGAATAAAAAGTTGTTACATTTTTTCCTTTTTTGAATTTTTCTTTTAATATTTTTTTGTTGGATTTTTAATAGTTTTTAATTTAAGTGTTGCCAAGTTGAGTGCAGTGTTTTTTTTTATGGTGGTGGTGACATGTTAATCGGTCAAAATAGGTGACAAAAATGTTTTTGGGCCTGAGCAGCCTGTGTGCGGTGGATTAGAAGTGAACTGGACGTTATGTTATTATCACATCAAGCGCATACTAACTATCCTGATGCCTTTTTATGATGACATAGTAAGTATTTATATTTTATTTTTATTTGAACGGTCAAATTTTTTGAATTTTTTGGGGGATTCTTATTTGGTCGGTAATTTATCGTATTAAATCAAAGTAAATGTAATTCGTCCTTCGAAATTATAGTTAAGTTCTAAGACGTTTTTTTTTGATTTCATACCAATTGGTTTTACAAAAAGGCCGTTAATTTCCTTTCGTCATTTTATTTTATTTTTTAACTCATAGTTCAACTGCTACTCAAATAATTAATGGTAATAATTTTAATTTTTGAGCATCATAAGATATTATTTTTTTCTACATTCTGTAAATTCATGAACGTACGCAGTGAATGGCATAATTTGTTGATGTTTTTTTGTACTTTGCATCATAAAGTTATCCTATTTTAAATCCATAGTTTGATTGGTAGTGAAAGCTTCCGCATGAATACCACTATTGCAAATGAAGTTTATATAAATAAATAACCAAATTAGGAAAAACAAAAGAAATATGAGCCAAATGTTGAACACGCGACTACTTATAAATTAATTGTTAGCTAGATTGTACGTGGCTTTCAAACGTTTGTAAATGTATACAAGTTAATATTATTTGAACATAGAAGTTGGTATTTTAACAATATATTTTGGCAGTCCAAAGTTCGAACTCCACTGCTCTATAGGCTCGTCCTATGGACCTATTAGGAAATACCACCCACACGCAATTTTAATAGCTCACGCACGTAGCAAAGATTTAGCATACAAATGGACCAACGATATATGAATGACAAAATAAAATTTGAGTAGTAAATTGAATAATTTATGCTTCACGAAAGTTATTGAATTACATAAACAAAAACACTCACGACTGTAACATACTTTGGATGTTTTTTTCTTAGTTTGGGAATAAGGAAAAATCAACAGATTTGAAAAGAAACTTTTTCAAAAACAACTTGAATTTATTTCTTCACGTGGAAACAAACATTCTGTATTTTTTTTTTTTCTTGGAAGTTCACGGTTTAGCATCCGATATATTTTATTATTCTTAATTCATAATGTCTTTGTATTCGCGATTCTATAAAGAGTGCAGGCATATAAATTATATGGAACATTAAAATTAAAAAAAACTTTTTTTAAATCTCTGATTTGTCTTCGCTCTCAAATTGCTTTTTTTGCAGTAAGCATTATATGTAATATATTTTATAAAGCCTTTGAATTTCTGAACGCGTAGTTCATCAACTTTTTTTTTAATATTCAGTTATGACAATGGGCCACCCATATATAGATGGGCCCATAAAACTATAAGAAAGGGAAATGATTTCACTAATCATTCGAATATTATTGATTATTTTGATTACATCAGCAACCCCTCTTGGCTAAATTATTTTCATATTAGTGCTGGCCTACATTGCCACACGCAGTGTTAAGTAGGATTAGTTAAAAGTTTTTCTTAAGCTTTTCTAATATTGAACTTTATTTCAATATACTTAGAACCTCCCGAGCAGGAAATAGGTTCCACGTGAACAAATATCTTAAAATTGCTGATTTGTTAATTTCGCTCAAAAATTTGTTTTACAGAAAAAAAAATAGTATGAAGGGTTTCTTGTTCATTTTTTAAAATAATTCACGGGTGAAGCTCTTTCCGAGTAAGTAAAAGTGAGTGATAATTGTGTTCATGTTTCTGAATGAATATAAAAACACATATGACTAACAGAGGAATTATTGTAAATGTCGATGGATTAGGACGACTGAAACAAAAGTGAAGATGAATGGATTGTATTACGGATAATAATGAAAGAAGTGGGAGTGAATGATGGTGGCTGCTTTTGAGATAACGTGGAAAGAAAAAAAAATTGACACGCAAAATTAAAAAAAAAAAACATGTTACAAGCCAATCACAATAAGATAGCACACGAGTGTTAGTCCACAAATCGGATCCTAGCCCCCAAACTAGGCCACTACCTGTAGTTTAGGGGTCAGCGTTCAGTCATGCATTTCATTTCTAATCTAACAGCATCTTTGAGAGTGTGGAAAAGAAAACTTCAAAAAGGTTGTGTTTTTTTTTCTGCCGCGTTGGTCTAGGTGGTCACGCAACTCCTGAGCATGAGGTCAGCTGTTTTTCTATTAGCATTTCGGCGGTGGCCTCGGAATCTAGTTTTGTGACTGAAGACAAAAGGATCGCTCTGTGTTAAATGGGACTTAAATATAACTGTCGAAATGTGAGTGTACTTTAGGCATTTCTATCTGCATATCTGCCTTAACTTTCGGGGACTTTATGCGTGATTTAATGTGGCAATTTTATATGTTTTTAACCCCCCCGACGCAAAAACGACGGGGTGTTATAAGTTTGACGTGTCTGTGTGTGTGTGTCTGTCTGTGGCATCGTAGCTCCCAAACGGATGAATCGATTTTGATTTTGTTTTTTTTTGTTTGAAAGGGAATTAATCGGAAGTGTTCTTAGATATGTTTGTTAAAAATCAGTCAGAGATGGGCGCCGCCACAAATTGACGGGTTACATATTTATTCAACAACTCCCTCTGTATGGGTATCAAATGAAAGGACTTGACTAGTAGAATACTATTCGCTATAATAAATTTCAAATCAAAGATGGCCGCCACCAAAAAATAGCGAATTAGATTTTTTTTCTAAACTCCCTCAATATGGGTATTAAATGGAAAGGCCAACACCATAAACCGGGAATAACTTGAAATTATGACCCTATGTGTCGGGGACTTTTTTAAATTTTAAATTTATTGTAACTTGTATATTTGAGGGGATTAGCGCTGATAGTCGAAATATAGGTTCTGCCTAGTTCGGCTACATATGACTGCACAGTGGTGTAGTCAGTATAAGTGTATACTGACCTAAATTAGCCTGTTAAAACATTTTGTAACCTATGTCTCATTAATGTATTACTATACCGACTTCATCTTCTCCTTCAGTTTTTTCGACAACAACTCAGCCATGTCTGCAGCGTTGATGTTACACTGATATAGGTATTTCGCACGTGTTCGACGAGGTTTTTCACAGTCTGTGGTACTTTGGAGTACCGATATGCCTAGGCTATGTGTAACGATTTTCAATCAGCGTGATGGTTTTTCCATTGAAAGACAACGTTATGGTATCATTTGCCTGTGCAAAATAGCACTAAATATATGCATTTCTATTTTTTTTTATTTCTTAAGGACAAAGGAAAAATTAAGTCACTTTTAGTGTCCTATAAACAGTTTACTCAGCTGTTATTTACCATCATTTAGCAATTGTATCTCGGTAGGTTTAAGTGTCTCGAGGAAAACATGAGCTGGACGGTAGTATACATGAAATACACTTCTAGCAACCGGCCCTTGCTTTCCTTGTTTGTTACATTACGACAAGATCCTCAATTTTGTGTGCTTTCTTGAATTGAAATTGAGTTACTAGACTATATAAAATATATAGTAGTCTAGTAACTCAATTCCGTAATGGTCAAACGAGTGTGAAATCCGTTTGACTGACCGAATTGTGTGTTTGTCTGTATATTTGCCTTCGGTTCGGGTCCTAACAACCCGAACCGAAGGCAAATATACAGACAGACAGACAGCGTCAAAGCGAACAGTCGTTTTGACACTGTCCAACTATTCTGTGGCTTCGGATTGAGGGTGTCGCAGTGGATTTTAGTTCAAATATAGGGCCAATTTAATAGATTACCTTTGACATCTGTCAGTTCAAAGTAAAGGTTACCTTCTTTAGCCATTATTACAATAAATATAAAGCAATTGTGCAGTTCTCCGAAACTGTTCACCGCTGCACTAGAGGATGTCTTCAAAGTTCTGGACTGGAGAGGGCTAGGCATCAACGTCAATTATTAATATTTTTTTCCAGCCGTTACAAGGTTACGTTGTTATATTTTGATGAAGTGTCAAATGTGATCTAATAAATTGGCCCAAATATACAGGGTTTTAAAAGACTGTCTACGGAGTGTCTTGTACATTCTTCTCCGTAGAGTTTCATAATGTTTGACAGTTTACAAGTGCCTGCAACTGGCCTACTTGAATAAATGCTGTAACTGGTTTTGATTTAGTTCTATACGTCCAAAGCTCGTGTTTAAAAGTTACGTCTAAAAGAATTAGGTATGATTTCAATTCATTCGTTGGTTCCAATTTAATGCTTACCTTATATGTATATCATCTTCCCAGCTTTTTCCAACTATGTTGGGGTCAGGTTCCAGTCTAACCGGATGCAGCTGCATACCTGTCTGTCTATCTGACCTCCATAACCCAGTTAGTACTAGGTAATACCGATACCCCTTGGTAAGACTGGTTGTCAGACTACCTGTCTTTTTGGGCCACTGACTACCTGTAACGACTGTCAAAGATCTACAAATGACAGCTGGGACAAAGCTTGACGTGCATTCTGAGGCACTGGGGAAACTCGGTATGTAAGGGTGGTCACCCATCAACAGACTAACCTGGGCAAGCACGGCTTAACCTAATGATCAACCCGAGCAAATTTAAAAAAAATAAAACGTTGTTTGCGAAATAAATAGTATACGAAACGTTAGATATAAAATGGAGTTATTTGTCAATGGAGTTTTGGTGAAACATTAGTGAACCGTCTACCCCGTATAGTTTAGGAAAATGCTAGGCAGATAATAGTTAGTTATTTCAGTTGCCACGGCTTATTTGAATTAATTTTTTTTTACTATGGGCACTTTTAACGAACACATCTTCCTAGATTGTTCTCTCATAATATATCATCTCAACATGTTTCCCAAGATTTTGTAACAGCATTCCGATTTAAAACAGTGAATTTCTTGCCCGTTTTTCTCCATATAGATCTACGCTAGGGAATGGGTAACTACAGTACTTTCACACGCTTCATAGTTATAATATCTTGTGACTGGGACTGTACCTATACATTTAATGTTCATCTTTGTTTTGACAGTTCAAAAGTGCCTGTAACTGGCCTACTTGAAATAAATGCTTTGAGTTTGATAACTATTCTTAGCCATGCAGATGGCTTGAATTCAAAGCATGACAACATCTTTAGTTATTATTTTCAAAACATAATTATGTTCTAACTAACTCATCATCATCATCTCAGCCGAAAGACGTCCACTGCTGGACATAGGCCTCCCCCAAGTGTCGCCACATTGACCGGTCCCTTGCGACTCGCATCCACCGGATTCCCGCAACCTTCACCAGGTCATCGGTCCACCTAGTGGGAGGTCTTCCAACGCATCGTCTTCCAGTTCGCGGTCGCCACTCTAGAACTTTTCGGCCCCAACGGCCATCCGTTCTGCGAGCAATGTGCCCTGCCCACTGCCACTTAAGTTTAGCGATTCTAACTAACTGCTAAGATATTTTCCGAGGTTAACGTTTTAAGCAATAATTCTGCTTCACTTTATTTTTTGGTTTTCGGAATTCATGTGCGATAAATGACTTCAAATAGATAAAATATTGATTTTGTGGTGACTAAAATCCAGTATGCGAAGCGAATCAGAATTAATAAAGTGATTGCCACTGATATTACGGCTAACTTTTCAATATTAAACGTGACAATTTTTTGATTTTTGTTGTTGTGTGAGTTTGTTTTTGCCCAGTACTGTATCAAATAATAATCATAACGCACCTCATAACAAAGAAATACAAGTGAATTCATAGTATTCATACTATTCAAGTGTTGGTAGTAGATAAATACTTTACACTTCATGTATCTGCGATACTGGTCAAGATAAATGTTACAAGTGGCACTTATCTGAGTTCTCAGAGCATTTGATATTGTACTCACGTTTTGATCCGAACATATGGCACGTTCTGAACATGATACATTAGTTATTACACAAACTAGATGGTTTTTAAAAGAACATTCGTTATAAAATATGAAGAGCTCAGTGCTAAATAATAACAGCTGCTCCGGCCGATCTTTAGGTTAAGCCGTGCTTGCCTAGACTTGTCTGTGGATGGGTGACCACCCTTACATACCGAGTTTCCTCCGTGCGTCGAAAAGCACATGAAGCTGTCGGTCCCGGCTTTCATCATTGGCAGTCGTTACAGGTAGTCAGTGGCCCTAAAAGTCTGACAACCAGTCCAACCATGTGGTATCGTATTACTCAGTATTAATTGGGTTGTGGAGGTCAGATAGGCAGTCGCTCCATGTAAAATAATGGTATTCAGCTGCATCCGGTTAGACTGGAAACCGACCCAAGCATAGTTGGGAAAAGGCTAGTAAGATGATGATTAGTTATAAATTATACAAAGTTCAGGATGTGTTAAAAATATCAGACATTTAGAGAAGACACTGGCTCTTGAAACACAGTTTTATCACCTAGTACAGGAGTCAGGGACTTCACTCAATTTTATAACCATTTACTTATGTAATAAGGATTATTGATATTGACTGAATCGCTAGTTTAGTAGTCGCTATAGTTACTGCTTAGCATGATGTTCTGGGGATGATGTTCTGGGGATGATGTTCTGGGGGATGATGTTCTGGGGATGATGTTCTGGGGGATGATGTTTTGGGGATGATGTTCTGGGGATGATTTCCGGGCAAAATTTTATTAGGCTTTTCCATCATGAATTTCTCGGTAGCAGCCTCGAAGTCTAGCTTTGTGCGCGGTTCATGGCAATAGGTTGGCCCCCTATTACATTAAACGTAAGCTAACTGATGAAATGTGGGTGTAGAGATAAATATAAGCACACCTATGCCTAATTTGCTGATAACAGGCATGTTGTTATAATAAATAATAACATTATACATAAATAAAAATATTTATAGCATCAAGGGTAAACTGATTACACACATAATTTTTCTATATTAATATCCGTATTTTGTGTGCACATTAATTAATTAATTATAAATAGTTGTATCAAATGATTGTGTCCCTGAGTAATAGATTGAAAATAATCATAATAATTATGAAGTATAATAATCCAGGGTTCGAACCCATCACACAGGCGCATTAAGTACTTTTAGTAATTTATTTCATCACCACTGCTCTCAAAACGGTGAAGAAAAACATCATGAGGAAACCAGCATGTCCTAGAACCAAAAAAATGGAAGACAGTGACATCTACCAACCCGCACTGGGCCCGCGTGGTGGATTATAGCCCATTCGTTCTCTTAGAGAGGAGACCTGTGTCCCAGCAGTATGAATTAATAGGCTGATGATGATGATGATGATGATGATGATGATGATAATCCAGGATATTCAAGGCGACCACTTTCGAACGGCATAATAGTGAAAAGTGGTTGACCTTCAGTGAATCCGATAGTACCAAATCATGTTCAAAGACCAGTAAATGCTCCTAAATTATATGCAAGGCAATATATTACTATTCAAGAATATATTTATCTACAAAACACTTA
Source organism: Xestia ashworthii (assembly GCA_950022955.1). Lineage (NCBI taxonomy): Eukaryota > Metazoa > Arthropoda > Insecta > Lepidoptera > Noctuidae > Xestia > Xestia ashworthii. The sequence continues at coordinate 8,355,880 of OX465570.1, read as the reverse complement.
CCCTACTTCTTGTATTTATGAGATAACAAGTCATAATATCGTGCAAGTGAAGTGTTACTAACATAGTTTTAAGTTACTTACACTAACAAAAATGTTATTAGTATGTATTTTTAGGTTAAGGTATTTATCTATGGGTCTTTGTTACCTGAAATAAATGGTTTATTATTATTATTATTTATTATAATATTATGATTGGTCCGTTTCAAATCTTGTTATTTACAATATAAAGGTTGAATAATTTTATAGTACCTATTATCTTGTTGTTATTATGTGAGTGTATCTTATAAAATACATAGAGAAACATTTAAATATTTTTCATAGACAGTAATTTGAATTTTTTATCGGTACTAATAAAAATGCTTTTCCTTAATTTTTGACCGTGTAGGCAACTTTTTCAGGAAATAGCTGTTTTTTTTTAATTACCGATGACCAAATATTTTTACGTGTGGTGGTCAGAATGATGTACCATTTGTACTTTGGTGACCCTTTAACCATGTGTACAACAGCGTTCTTCACCTGACGATGTATTTCAGGCTTCTAAAGATCCGTACGGCATTGAATGGCATTCGGAAAGACCATAAAAAAACTGTCAGCTAATGCTTAGAAAGCATTGTGTGTGTTCAAATGCACAGACCTGACCGTCTTTGTGCAGCGATGACCTTTTTTTTCCGTATAGGAAATCTTCGATGACTCGCCTCCCGCTTTGGGTGTGCTGCGTTCACTTCGGCTTCTTCAACTCCTATCTCTATGATCATCGGAAAAAAGAATACCCCAACTACACTTCAACCAACTTATCTGTGCAGGCGGAAAACACAGAACTGAAATAAATGTACCAAGGTTGCCAAGTCCAAGCATTTCTTGTTGACAAGCAGTGCCCCCTTAAACTGCATATTAAAAGTGGTCATACTGGACTGGTGTGCAGCTTTGTCTCTGTGATGACAGCGTTCCTGTCCTAAGCTATTCTAACCACGGACCACCTAGCCTGCTTGCTTGTTTAAATTGTTCCAAATTCATGAGGAAACCATCCCTGAACCAGTGAAACAGGACCTACATTTTGTAAACAAACAAATTTTAATTATAGCAAGTCATGCAACCGAACCTTTACAAAATTAACATAACATGTCTACATACCTCTTGCCCGGTCGCTGCTGACCTCTGTCATTCCTTACTTTTAATAACATTTCTGTTAGTGTCCTGATTTGGGTCTGTCAGTGACTTTCACTCCTGCATAAGTTTTACAAGGTAAATTAATGGGCTACATCCTTTTCGTAACTATTTTAATCTTCATACATTGATTTCCCTTTTGTCAACCATACATTTCAGCTGTTTTTTTTACCGTATCGTCAGCTCCCAAAGTTACAAGGAACTTCTTGTTAGTGATGCTAGTTTTTGTCTCTCTGGCACACTAAGGTTTTTTACGAGAGAGCTCAAATAAGAATTTGAACAGGAAGTACTTTACTTTGTTAGTTATTGTTGGGAAATAGTAACGTAACAACGGTGTTCTGTAAAAACATGAATAACTCTGGAAGAAGAATTTAAAGTAGAAGGTTGGTAAGAAGACCATTGGATTGTCAACCTTATGAACAAAACAACTCGGTTCTTTTTCCCATGGACGTAGGCAGAAATTGCAGAATATCTGTTATCCTCACGTACTCCTTATGCTTCGTTTAAAATCAGTACCGTCTTAGTACCGAGTTCACTAACAGTCGGGCACTCTGCAACCTTATCACTTAGAAGATGAAGGTGAAAAAACTAATACAATCACACCAGTTGTGATGACTTAGCATCTGACCTTTTTGAAGATCAATCAATAATGAAGTCTGAAGGACATAGACTTCATTATCAGATTTTCCACTGACCTTGGGTGATTATTTTTAGTCCGATTAATCATGAACGATAATTGAATATTGCTGATAAATTAGACGTTGACCTTTATGTTGGGAGACAACCTCTCTGACATCAGTTCAATCCGGTCAATTTAACGTCAATTATGTGATCACGCTGGAGTCAATTGGATCAAGGTCATGAATTGAAATGATACTAGATTGACTGTCTTATAATCACTAAGGAGTATACAGTGATACGAGGAGCTTGAATAATATTTACTGAAGGGCGGTGATGATGAACTCTTTCGAAATTGGTTTGAGTAGGGTAATTTATTGAAAAAAACTAAATAAAAATGATGTAAAAAACCTCTTAACGAAGCTGAAAATGACGGGGAAAACCAGTGCCTTTCGGCTTCTCCTCCTGGAAGACCAGCAGGAGAAGCCGAAAGGCGCTTGTTTTCCCCGTCATTGCGATTATTTTATTTGTTCTACACCATACCTGGGAACCTTCTAGTTACGGAGATATAAGGGGTCAAAGTTCCAACTTTTTGAGAAGTTTTTTTTAAATACAAGCTTTTTTAAGATTTTTACTTTATTCATCTCTAAAACCCCCGTACTATTCAATCCATTCATCAGCACAAGTGCGTTACATTGTGATCTACCACAAAACACGATTTTTCACCCCAAAAAAAATGCCTTCCCAGCAATAATTTTTGCGAAAAGTTGCTAAGTTTGATGTTTATATACCCTTATCATGTAAATGCATAAAATATAACTGGGAGTTCGCCATATTAGATTCATAATGTCGTCACTCAAGTAACCATACATTGTCATCGAAATCCATCAGTACGCAAAATATCAGCTCGATCAAATATCGGGCAGTAGGTCAAATTTAAGATTTTTACACAGTTAGTTGAACAGGTGAAGCTAAAATAAGCGTAGTAGAAATGGCAGCGTTTGTTCCAAAATATTGCCATGTGTCAAAAGATCCATATCTATAGTTTCATATATTTGTAACTCATTGGCTATGCAGCAACTAGCAGTGTGGTAGAACCCTCTCGGTTTTACTCTTCTGAAACACTTCCTCTTATTGCGATAGATTTCTCTCCATCGATATAGAGAGCGCAGAAAGACCCATAGCGAAGCCGCAAAGCAATTGTTCTCCCCATCATTATTTTTTTTTTGTTCTGGTCCACACCTGGGAAACTACTAATTAAGAAGTTATTTTTTTAACATTAAGATCATTACTTTACTTATAATAGTGTTAAGTACATTGAATTTTACCGTTGTGATTTTTCACCCAAAAAAAAATTGGTTTCCCAGCAATAATTTTTGCGTAAAGTTACTTAGTTTGATGTACACAATGCTTCGTGATGAGTCTGTTTACACTGTGTAGAGTAAAACTCGGTACATGCAGAAAACTAAAAAGCTGTCGGCCCCATTCACATTTATCATTATCAGTCATTGCCTCAAAATGGGAACAACCTATTTACCTAAGCCATGGTCTGCGGCATATTTACAACAACATTGACGCAGCATTTTATAATACAAGGTGTTGTTTTGCATCTTGGTCAAATTCAAGGGTGTGCTACAGACCATCAAACTGAACAACTTTCTCCATGGGATCACCATCGTAATCGCGAAAAAATAATCAGCTGTCTCATACAAAATTCCAATACCTACTCAACCAAATGTATGAGACAGCTGATTATTTTTTTACAATTACGATGGTGGTCCCATGGAGAAAGTTGTTCAGTTTGATGGTCTGTAGCACACCCTTGAATTTGACCAAGATGCAAAACAACACCTTGTAGAAATAAAATATTTATCTTTATAGTAACTCTATCTAAGTATATTGCTTTGATAACTAGTTAAGTGCCACATGCCTATTATGCAATATTCTAACGGTTTACTGTCAACAACTTTGTGTAATTTACTTCATCACCGCTGCTCTCAAAACGATGAAGGAAAACATCGTGAGGAAACCGGCATGTCCTAGAACCAAAAATTCGAAGACATGTGACATCTACCAATCCGCACTGGGCCCGCGTGGTAGATTATAGCCCATTCCCTCTCATTGAGAGGAGGCTGTGTCCCAGCTGTGGGGGATCATTATATAGGCTGATGATGATGATGATGATGACTATCAACAAAAAAGAGAAAATCTTTTGTTTTTTATCCATATAACATCGCGCCTGTTATACTCTCCGAAGGATTGGACAAAAGTGTACCTAATAAGTGCACCCATATTTGGCCAGTTATGTTTTGATTCCAATATACAAGGGGGCGAGTCTATAATTAAGCGGGAACAAATCCAAACAGGCGAAATTCCTGACGGAAAATCCCAATTACACCATTGCCTCTTCTAGGGTTCTCTGCGTTTTCGCTGAAAATTGTTTGACAGATTTTCACTTGCCAACTAACGTTTCGCAGAATTTTATTTCGCCGAATAATCATTTGCCAACTCATAATTTAATTTAATTTTATTTCCCAACCTAAATGGGACTGAGTTGGCCACGTGTGTCATGCAATGTTGGGCAATGTGGAGCCTTGACACAGTGAGAAGGTGACGTGCAGGCCTCGTAGGAGATGGCAGGACGAACTAGACAAAACTAATGACTAGTGACCCATATTAGAAGATGGCAGGACGAACTAGACAAAACTAATGACTAGTGACCCATATTAGTCTTGGTTCGAAAGAACTGGAAGTCATAGGGAGAGAGAGACCTTGACTCAGCAGTAGATGATGTAAGCTAGCAATAAGCCCTGATCATACCATCAAATAGAATTGATTGGATCCAATGGAAAACCTATACTTTAGAAATTTGAAGACTTTCGTCATCTGTCAGTTTCGTCAGCATGGGAAATCATCAAATGACTTCTCCCACTCTGGGCGGTCACCAAGGTCACTGACGTAGCCCGAAGAATTTGCTGATATCTCTTTGAGGCGCGCGCAGAACACGAACACGCCATCCACACGGCCTGTCGTCAGTCAGACGGACGGCAAGCTAGCCCATAGCTCACCGTCCACAGGCCCGCGCCTACGGTGGGCGGGGGCCATCACGTTACCCTGAATCGTCTTCTTGCCCTTGATCCATGTTATTTTGAATAACTTTCTTCATGATAATTTTAACGATATCTGTGCTGATCCAATCACTCAACTGAGCCTGACTCAGTCACTGCTGGACTATGGCCTCTCTTCAGATACGCCCCAAATAAACACTTTTAGCCTTCTTTTGAAGAACGAAAATTATGTCTTTGTCAACTGTGACCGTTCTGATTGGTTGACACAAATACCAAACAGCCAATCAAAGCACTTGACAACGCATTAAAGTAAATGGGCTTTCAGAAACCGGTGACAAAGTTTCTACTTTGTCACCGGTTTCTGAAAGGCCATTTAAAAGGAGATAGCTCACACGGGAGTTGTTAAATTGTGATTAGATGGCCCATTCCGACTGAAAACCTAATTTTATTGTTAGTACTTGTAGGATGATGACGTCAGCGCTTAAGTTCGTAATGTATTCCGTAAAATACCTCCATAATAACTTCACAAATATTTTTCTGAAGATTCAATCAAATCAAAGAGTAAAACATTTTTTATTATGTTCAGCGTACAAATAAAATTTTGAAAAAAAAAAACATTTCACATAGGGTGACAACATAGTTCTTTAAAAAAAAACATAAAATCATAAAGTCCCCGGTAGGTAGGTAACACCTCTACCATACCCTAATATGGTAGAGAAAGAAAAGAAAGAAAGAAAGAAAGAAAGAAAAAATGTTTATTTGACGTCAGTACATTAAGCACACACACAATAATTTAAAAAAAGTTACAAACAGGACAAAAATACATACCAAAACCAATACCCAATAAGTAATATTTCACCAGTCATGTTTAATTCCCATGTAACCTGACACAAATCCAGTTTCCATGGCTGCTACTGGAAATAATCCTGTTGGAAAACCCCAATAACGCTGCCTCGATATCGAACACAAATGTACATTTGCATTATTATTAAAAGCCTGTGTACATCCACCCTTAACAAACGTCACGTAAGGCCGCAATACTGTCAAGGGTGTGATGATACATGGAAATATATGGTAAGATAAAGGAACCTACAGAGACCTACAAGCCTAACAGTCCCTACGACCCTAAGCCCTATAAGCCCTACAGCCCCAACCAACCATATACCTAGTATGTGATAAATAAATATATAAATAAGTTCAGGATGTCTGCACCATGCGACCTAAGGTTACAGACGGATAGTGGGCAGGAATACCAGGTTCGGGAAGGGTAAACTCACTGCCAATCCCGCAGACTCACGGGACTGATCCGAAGATGGCTAAAGGTGTCTTGGCCACAGCGAGGGGTAATGAGACAAGAATATAATATTCAAATCTGGTTTATTTACAAAATGTTCTGCTTATATACTACTTTTTCTTAACACACACTATTACACTTATTCTATGTGTCCTATGCGTGTAAGATGCAGCCAAATCATTATTTTAACTGGGCCGCGCGTGAGGCAGGCCGAGTGCTGAGTCAATGTCCAAAGGTAACATTGAACATTCTGGCGACTCTCAGGAACGGGACTCCATTTGGTACAGCTCGATGGTCTCCTATGGTCTGGCCTGGCCTTGTTCAGTTTGTTGTGACTGATGGGTGGGCACGCTGTGTGGTATGCCGTACCGCGGGTGTGTTTGTTGCGTGTGTGAGGTGCAGATCGTTGGTTGCTGCACAGGCGGCACCGTTTTCCTTCTTGCTGCAATGGTGGCTCGAAGTTTATTCAACACCTGTGGACCGAAATAAATTAAAACACATGCTAAACTTATAATAACAAGTGAAGTGGTGATGCTAGCGATGTATGTATGAGACTCTAATTGTTTCCAAATTGTGTTTTCTAGCTGAGTTTGTAAGTTTGTTTCGGATGTAACTAAATGGTCAAAAACTCCTTTTGATTTGTCTAAAACTAATTCCGCCTTGGATATATCGTTTATATTTGTTGGTAAGATCTGCGTATTAATGGAGAAGTTCATTGTTTTAGCATAAGAAGCTAGTACTGTTACAGTTGTTGTTCTTTTTGCAGCAAGTATATTGTTAAGTGTTTTAATGACGCAATTCTCGGAGATGTGTAGAACTCCGACATCTTGAATAGTAATTTCTTTTCTTTGACCGTCACACACAATCGATATGGCTACGGATTTAGTTGTAATGAAAAGCCAGGTGTTTTGCATGTATAATTGCTTCCATACAACATCCGTCGATATTTTGTAGGTCTTTGACGTGCATTGGGTGTGGGTGTAATTCTCTGTTCTAAAGAGTTGTTCAACTATGCAATTTTTATTTAATTGCATGTTCTTGACAGCTACAGGATAGCAGACAAACCCTGCATCACCATGAAGACAGTCTTTAAATTCTTCTTGATTTAATTCAAAGTAGCGCTCGTTGTTGTAATCGAAACCCATGAATGTCTGCTGAATAGTTAAGCACTCGAATGATCCATCTGTTTTTCTCTCTGGAATTGGCGTTACGTGTATCAGAGTATATTTTGTTATATCGTGTATTGGATAGTAAGCGTACACTCTTATGTGCGTAGTATTTACATTCATCTCAGTGTGTATTATTTGATCCTGAATAATTTTTAAGTTTGATGGTAGTTTTTGATTGGCCATTTTTATTATGTTGCTGATGTGTTTTGGTGTTAGTATACTATATATAGTTGCTTTTTGTAAATATATTTCAAGTAACCCTTTATAGTAGTCCATAATCTCATTTATAAAATTGTTTGCTAACTCGTAGGTTTGCATTACTTGTATCTTAATATGATTTTTGTCAATCGATTTATACCAAACATTGTGGTTATTCATGAACGATATTGCTTCATTTAGTTTTGCTTGGAACTTCTCTAACTTTTTCTGGATTTGTTCTTCGGTTTGGTTTACACCTGCGATGGTAGATATCATTATCTTTGTTTGATGGTTGGCAGCATCTATAAGTTTCTGCTGATTGTTATTCAATGTATCTATGTCCCTGTACACTTCATCGTTAACTCCAAACACCGATGTTAAAACTTGTCCCAAGAACCCTCGTTTCTTCCTATTTTTCTTTATCTCTGTTAGGTATTCTTTTGTTGTCTCAAACTTTGTTTTTTCTTCGTTTAAATGGTGATAAAATTCGTTGCAATGCGTTTCATCCATGATGTATTGAGTATCCTTGCAGAGTTGTTGAAATTGTGTTGTTATTTTTTCGATCTTTTTATGGTCTATTTCCAAGCTTCCTCTCTCGTAATCCGTTTCAATTCTAAACGTTCCTCGATTAATAGTTGTGGTTCCTATATCTTCTACATATAGTCCTGCGTTTAAACTTTTTAGTGTGTATGTGGGCGTAGTCGACACAGTGCCGATTAATAGAATAATTATTGTGTGAACTAGTAAACCCTTTATCCAACTTTTCGGTGATCGTATACCTTTTTTGTTTATTGTGGCTGTTGATATGTTACATTGCGTAGGTGTTTGCCTGTCTTTGCTCGTTGTATCAATTTCTATGTTTTCGTTCACAGGGAGCGGGAGCAACGTGTGGATTGATCTTTTATGACAAGCGCCTGTTGATTTTCGAAGAGTTACCACTCTAACTACACCATCATCTCCCGGGTGTACTTCTGTGATTTTTGCTAATGGCCATTTACTTGGATTTATATTGTCGTCTTTAATTAGTACTACAGTTCCAATTTTTGCGTTTTCATGTGCTTGTTTCCACTTGTATCTTTGCTGAAGTTGATGTAGATAATCTTTTGTCCAACTGTTCCAAAAATCTTTTTTCATCTTTTGAATTTGTTTCCATCTGTTTACTAGGTCAGTGTTAATGTTTTCGATCGGGTCTGGTGTTCCTACTGCTTCTCGGCCAATAAGAAAATGGCTTGGAGTTAGTATTGTGTTGTCATTAATATTTTCGGTTTGTGCACACAATGGTCTTGAATTCAAACATGCTTCAATTTGGTGGAGAAAGGTTGTCATTTCCTCGTATGTTAGTGTCGAATCTCCGATTACTCGACGTAAGTGATGTTTCACTGACTTTACGCCAGCTTCCCAGATGCCACCGAAATGTGGTGATGATGGAGGAATAAAGTGCCACTGTGTTCCTATATTTGTTATTGTGTTTTGAAATTGCGGCGATTGCGTGATTTGTAATATTTCTTGATGTAAAAAATTGGCTGCTCCAACGAAGTTTGTTGCATTGTCACTGTACATGTGTAACACGTGACCTCTTCGTGCCATGAATCTGCGTAGCGCTGCGATAAATGTTTCTGTTGTTAAATCTCCCACCAATTCTAGGTGTATTGCTTTTGTTGCTAGACATACAAAAACAGCAATGTATGACTTATAGGACTTGTGACCTCTTCCTTTCATAGTTCTTGTTTGTATTGGTCCCGCATAATCCACTCCCGTATAACTGAATGGGTGGGATTGCGTTACTCGTGCTTTTGGTAGTATTCCCATTTTTTGTGAGTTTGTGTCTGCTTTGTATCGTATGCACCTCACACATTTATTAATTAAGCTCTTCACTTTCCTTTTCCCACTAATGATCCAGTATCTTTGTCGTAAATAGGCCAATGTCAATTTGTTGCCACCATGTAATGTTTTTAAATGTGCGTCTTGTATAATTAATGACGTTACATGATGGTTGTATGGTAAAAGTATTGGATGTTTTTGATTATAAGGCAATTCGGAGTTTTGTAATCTGCCTCCAACTCTTAGTAGTCCATCCTCGTCTATAAATGGATCTAAAGTGGATAATGTTTTGTTTTTCTTCAAGGGTTGTCCACCTTGTATGGTTTTCAAGTCATCTTTGAATTCCTGTTGTTGTATTTTCAGGAGTATTCGTTTTAATGTCACGTTTAGTTCATTACAAGTAAGTAGTTTATTTGTTGTTTGTTTGTTTGTTTTATTATCCACGTAGTAATGTTGTAATGTAGCTTGACCTGCGATTGGGTAATTGTGTTTTTCGTCTATCGCAAGTTGTTGCAATGTTCGTACCGCAAGATAGGGGTCACTAGTTGTACCGTAGGTTACCGTTGTAAGCTCATATTCACTTATTGCGTGTTTTGGAGAAAATCTCCATAGTATACTTTGATTTGTGACGTCTAATTCATTAATTTTTATAAATCGGTACAATTTTATAATATCCGCCATAAAGGCAAACTTATGTTTTCGCCATCGTAGAAGTATAGTGGATAAGTCTTGTTGTAATCGTGGTCCTTTATACATATTGTCATTAAGGCTTATTTTTGTGCTGCTTTTACTGCTCGCATCAAAAACCACGCGTAATTTTGTAGTTAGTGAATCTTCCTTAATTACTGCCTGATGTGGTATGTAGTACTTTCCTGAGTTGTAGTTCGTTGTAGCTACTTTTCTCATATGACCCATAAGTAAGTATTCATTCATGAAGTCAATGTATTGTTGTCGTAATTTTTCATTTTTTGCGAACTGTCGTTCTAGTTGTAGTAGTCGTGCAGCGGCTTTCCTGCGTGATTCACCGTTCAAGTTCAAGTTTAAGTTTGAATCCTTTAAAGGTAGTCGTACCGTGTAAGTTCCGTCTGGGTTTCTTACTGTTGTTTCTTTATAGTAGTTTTCACAGGTCTGGTCATCCTGTGTTAGTTTGTAGTCTTGTGGAATTTCTTCTAATTCCCAAAATTTTGTAAGTTGTCGTACATCTTCGGTGCACGCCACCATACTAAGTATTTTTACTCCATTCTTCGTTTCATTGGGATAAAATCCGGATAAAATCCACCCCAATTCTGTGTTCTGGGCGATAATTCCGTCCCTTAGTCTTTCGAAACCCTGTAGTAATATTCTGCTGTATTCTTGGGCACCTAATATTACATCAATTGGTCCCTTTTTATAATAAGTTGGGTCTGCTATAAGAGCGTTATCCAAGATTTTTTCTTGTAATTGTTGTAAATCGTTCCTTGGTAATGAACTTGTTAGTTTTGGTAGTACTATTAGCGTCACTGGCAGTTTGTAATCGCTGGAGTACCTTGGTTGTAGAGTAATGTTGATTGTGTAGTTTGACGTTTTTGGTTTTTCATCTCCGATACCCTTTATTTCGGCTTGGATTTTTTGTCGTGGGTAAGACAACAATTGTGCTACTTCTTCAGTGCAAAATGACGCTTCTGATCCCTGATCACATAATACTCTAAGCATCTGCGGCATCCCATCATGCGAGGTAGTCCTTACTATGGCAGTAGCTAGTAAAGTTGTATTTTTAGCGTCATTTTTAGTTGCTGATAAGTTCGATGTCGCTATATTTTGTGACATCTCTGTACCTGTATTTTTTGATGTGTATTTTTTAGCGTTGCCATTGTTTTGAAACGGCCTAGATTGATGCAATAATACGTTGTGTCCCTTATGTTGACAAATTTCACATTGTTTATAAACTGCACTCACACATTGTTTCTGATCATCGTGATTTAAGCAACGTTTGCACATTCTTTTTTGCGCGACGGCCTTGTATCGATCGTTGACGCTTAACGCCTTGAAACTAGGGCAGTGATGAATAATATGATCATTCTTTTGACAAAACCAACAGCGTTTATATTTTTCTGTTGTTTGTTTATGCCGCGATAGTTGTCTTGAGGTATTAGTATATGAAGTTGATCCGTCAAATGACTTAAGGCAATTAAAACGGTTTTCCATGAATTTCATCATCTCGTCAAAGGATTGTATTTTATTTCGGTTTTGTAGTTGGTCTTCATACTTCGTATTAGTTTCTTCATCCCATTTTCTACTGACTATTCTTATCAATAGAGGGCCCCAAGACGATGTGTTTATGCGTTGATTTTTTAGTGCCTCAAGACATTCATTTATAGTGTCATGCATATCTCGTAATTGTGCCGCGTTTGCTCGTTGAATTTTAGGTAAATCTAATAATTTATCAATAAATTTAGTAGCAATCATGCGCTCGTCTTCATATCTCTGCGTCAGCAACTTCCAAGCTGTTTCATAATTTATTTCGCTTATTGTTAGATGACGTATTAATCTTGCTGCGTCGCCTTTTACGTGTGTTTTCAGGTACTGCATTTTTTCTGTTGAAGAAATTGAGTTATCTTCGTGAATTATTTTTCTGAACAAGTCTTGGAATGTTTCCCAAGAGTCATAGTCCCCCGTGAATATGGGAATACTTATTTGTGGAAGTTTCCCCGAGGATTTTGTTGATATAACTTTTTCATCTGAGATTTGAAAAATTCTTTCTTCCAATAACTCCGTAGTAATGTCGTAATCTTTCTGTGTTTTTTCGAAACAATTATCTCTGAAGTAGCTGTTGTCCAGTGTACTTTCAGCCATTAGTAGTCCGATGTGAGTTTCTTCAATTTCTAGCCATTGTTTTTGTAAAGTTTGTAACAGTGTTTGTAAATGCCATACCGGCTTGTTTTGAGTTACGGATTCCTTAGCCTGAGATATTTTCTTTGCTATCTGCGACATTCGGAATAGTTGTATAAATAGTTTTGGGCTACTGACTCCGTCCTTGTCTTCATCTTCTTCTAATAGTCTCGGTTCATAGACACTTTGCACATGTTGTAGCCTTTCTTCGCATTCTTCAAGGTACTTGATCCCTTCGTCGTAATATTTTTTAATGTTGGCAAAGTAGTTTGTAGTAATATATTTATGAGTTGATAGCACTTCCTGTTCCTGTAGTCTTAAGTGGTTCTCTTGAACTCGCTGAAAAACTTGGTTTAAAGTTTTCCTTCTTTCGTTGATGTATTTTTCGGTTTTTCTTGTGGGCGAGTCTTTTTTTATGTTTGTCAACACCCTCCTGATCTCGTTGTAATCCGCTTCCTGGCTCCTGATTAGTTCGTTAACTTCCTGTATCTCCATAGTGTTCTTCTCTCCTCTTCCCTAACGCCCTACCCTACTCTAACTGTTAAGTCCGTACTAGTGGTATCTGCGCTCTTGTTATATCCGTGCGACTTCTCAATCAGCTGGTGAGACCCGCTTGTGGGAGGCCAGTGACCACAGCGAGGGGTAATGAGACAAGAATATAATATTCAAATCTGGTTTATTTACAAAATGTTCTGCTTATATACTACTTTTTCTTAACACACACTATTACACTTATTCTATGTGTCCTATGCGTGTAAGATGCAGCCAAATCATTATTTTAACTGGGCCGCGCGTGAGGCAGGCCGAGTGCTGAGTCAATGTCCAAAGGTAACATTGAACAGCCTGCAAAATGTGCATTTGCAAACGCCCGGATACACCACATTTCGCTCACTACTTGCGTTTAACGCTCAGCGTTTTTAAAACCTTGTTCTTTAAATAATTTGAAAGTGGCTGAGTTACTCGTTGACTAAATTGAACTGGTGATCTAAATTCTTATGTTTAGTGCTGAACTCATTTAATGGATTAGTGCAAACGGGCCCGAATGTGAACCATTTTTCTGCTGATTACGATACGATGAATTGTAAAACTAAATTGAATTCCTTCTACAATATTATATAAAATGATTACCTAGTATATCTATTGTATAATAGGTAATCATTTTCACACAAAATCTAATTTCAGTCCAATGAAAACGGAAATTGAAAAGTGATAGAAAAATGGGATATTTTCAACTCAATTAAGTACATGCTGACTGAAGATTTTCGATAATAAGATAAAAATGTCAGAGAAGGCAGTCGATGTACTCGAAGATCAGATTTTGATGGGAACCAAATCGTTTAATTTCAACTTTGTATCGGACTATTAAAGTCTATTCTTGTATGTATTTGACTGACATAAAAATGATGTATGTTTGGTATGTTTTTATTGAGTTTACTCGTATTCGTATCTTGTTACCTACCCATAATAGTGCATCTGAAATAATAAACATTATCAAAACATATACTAGAACGAGAAAAATGTAATGCTGAACAATATTAATAATCTGGGAATTCCCTGATTGCAAAGTCGATAAGATATAAGAAAAAATAAACAGAATAAGAATTCCTAGTAAATAATAATATCTTGATATATAAAATCTTAATAAGGCTCTGAGATAAACTTAATCTTTTCCCGAAATTGCGAACCTACAAGAAATATATTGACTTATCGCAAGCTAGCCGTTACCAATATTATCATTGTTATTCTTTTGCCCTAATCCCTATTTATTTGGCGTCGACGCAGCATGCCTTTTTCTTCACTAAATAAATAAATAAATATCACTGGACCTTACACACAGCGCCATCTAGTGCCACACTAAGCAATGAAGCTTGAGTCGTGGACACCAGATAGTTGACATACTACATAGATACTTTTTGTTTGTAAATACATACTTACTATGCATGTAAACATCCTTGACTCGGAAACAAAAAATCCATGCTCATCACGCAAACATTTGCTTCTACCGGGGTTTGAACCCGGGACCCTAAGGACGTAAGGCAACTTCACTAATTCTTTATTACTCGTCATCTAATCAGACACCTTCTTTCTAGCCATATTATCCTTCATTTCATTCCTTCAAATTTAAAATTCTTAAAATAGAATTTATGTAAATGACTGTAGAGTCCATTTTTAGAATTTAATTTTTTAACGTGATTCATAATTATGTTCTGCTAAAGCTTCCATTTTAGACCCTCAGTTCATCCGTAGTTTCTTTGATCTTCCTCTACTCTTATTGCCATCAACGTTTATAATCAAAGCTTTCCTCATGACTTCCCTCATTTTTCTGCATCGTTATGCCCATACCAACTATTATCATCATCACCATCATCATCTGCCTAGCCTTTTCCCAACCATGTTGGGGTCGGCTTCCAGTCTAACCGGATGCAGCTGAATACCAGTATTTTACATGGAGAGACTGCCTATCTGAACTCCACAATTTAATATTAGACAAATACTTACAATCAATATTCCATTTTTATTTTTGTAAAACATTTTTGTGCCTGGCAGTAGATTTGATCAAAAATTGTTTTAAATTCAATAAATCAAATCCGGGGCGTCGGCCACATGACAGGTGCCTCGACCACTGGGGCATAAGCCACGGACCCGTTAGTACTGGGTAATACGATACTATTTGGCAAGACTGGTTGTCAGACTTTTTGGGCCACTGACTACTGGTATCAACTTTCAAAGATCTACAAATGACAGCCAGGACCAACAGCTTAACGTACTTTACGAGGCACGAAGAAAACTCGGTATGTAAGGGTGGTCACCCATCCACAGACCAACCTAGGTAAGCACGGCTCCGAGCTCCTCCACTATTATCATCATTAAAGAACAATGCTGTTTGACAGCAAAAATTAAGATTTTCGCATAAAAAAGCACTTTCAGATAATACCACGGAAGCCATAACGATTTTTTATGGATGCGAAAAGGGAACGATAAGGGTGGGCTTTCATCTCTATCCAAATGGCTTCAGAATCTGTCATGGCGGATTACTGAAAAGAAAACAAAGGAAATTTTTACGTTGGTTTTTCCTTATGGAGTGAAATATTGAAGTAGACAGATTATGATAGCTTGGTTCTAATTTTTGAATGGAAAAGGTAGACTTTATCAATGAAAGTGGATTTGCGATAGATTATTTTTATCTTACTTTGGGTATTTGACGTTAACGATGACTTCTAACATTATTCACTGAACTTGAGATAAAAAACCCGAAACAAGTGGCAAAATGTTTGATGCTTAGAATTTGGTTACAAAACCGTAGTTAGGTAAGTCTTAGAAAATTTTGTAGGTTTAGAATTACCGTATTTGGCATTGTTTTCAAAACATTTTTTTTTAAAACATTATAACCACCATATGCCTGAGAGATATTTCTCAATTCGAATCTGAAAAATCAGAAGTACATGTCTTGAGTTTGAACTCAAGACCTTTGTCTTAGCAGTCTGACTGTCACATCCCCTAGGCTATCACTGCTATAACTACCATTGTTGATACCTCTGTAGTGGAATGCCCTCCCGATAATGACGCACTAAGTCGAGGCCACCCCACAGGGGGTGCCCTTAGTGATCGTCATTTAAATGTAAATTTTAGTTTGTAAGCTCTGGCTGGGGGCCTTAAAGTAATTTTTGGCCACCACAGGATAGTCCGGTTAAGTAGTCAAACAACCTTAGGTCCATGTTCGCCAAAAAGATAAAGGTTTGATTATCTAAAAACAGGTGTTTAAGACACATTTTTGTATGGGAACATGATGTCACAGTGACAGCTGTTATCTTTTCGGTGAACATGGACCTTAGAGCGTTGCAACTAGAGTGGTCAGACCTAAAACAAAAATCTGTAATGGCATTTGTTTTTTTTTTGGAATTCCAGTAGATGCCATCCCCATCATGTCCTACCTAAGTATCGTCACCACAATTTTACCAGTCATTCTCATTTTGTAGTAAATTTTCGTCCCATTAATCACAACAGAGCATTACAGAACTTGGACAGCAGTGCAGTCATCTAAAGACACACAAAACCACTAACTACCAGAGCGATTAATTAAAACATAACAATGCCTATGGAACTGTGCCAACACTCTGAGTTAAAGTTGATTCATTAAAACTGCTGGTTTAACGTTTCAGCTGACATGCTGACAGGGATGAACAACGCTAGGGTTGATTCTGAAATGGAGAACCGTTTTATTATTATTTTTTGCTTGATTTTGGATGTTCTTATAATTAGAACTCATCTGTTTTTTTCAGCATTTACTTTTTTCTTTTCAAATAATTTCCATTTAAATCGGCACTTACTGAAAATTATCGTGCCTACTCTTCATTATTTTCGTATATTTTTTTTTTAATTCCTATTATTTTTCATTGTCAATGGTCAATATGAATGGCCAAAAGATTTTGATAAACTTGTGTTTTCACTCTAAGCATAAATATTAATAAAAACATAGGTAAACAAATGAATGTGGATTAAGAAAGTTATTATTGAGGTGGAAAGATCTAAAACAAAGTTTCGCAATTCTGTAAATTAGAACTCCAAAGTAAATTATTTATGGTAAAATTATGTTTGAATAACCAGTGTTACAAAATAAAAGAGCAATATTTTGTAGCGGTCAGTAAAATGGGTGATTAAAGACCCTAAGGAAACGAGATATGGGTATATTTAGTTTTTCGCGAAAGTTGTAAGTACCAAAATTTTGGTTAATTTTCAACATTTTTAATTTACGGAAATTTCCTTTTACTTACTACTACTACCGAAATTGTCAATCCTAGAATTGAAAGTCGGAAGTACCCTATACTTTGAGGTCGAAATATGAGTTTATAGTTCTCGTTGACCTAGAATCACAAAATTTGGCGAGATACAATTTCTTACAGCACATGTAAAGAAAAAAATCTGTAAATATGTAGTTTTGTAAGAAAAAAAGCGATTTTACTATTACAAACATATTATTTGCGGTTGGTGAAATAGCCGTTTCATCGGATCGAACAGCAAAGTTAAGTTTTTTCTTTGAAAAGTTTGTACGGAACCCCCGCTGCGCAAGTCCAAGTCGCTCTTGGCCGGTTCTAACATGTTTTAAATGTTATACCTTTACTTCAAATACCTCCATGGAGACCCAATTGTAGCGTTTTCATGGCCACTTACGTGTGGTCTACTGTGTAATGTGATAAACAGATTTTTTAAATTACCTAAATTAAAGTATTTTTAAGTACCTATACATGTATTGTGTTGACCTTAAACAATTTACCTAAATGACCTTGAAAAAAAATTGATAAATCTAATCTCAGGTTCCGTTAGTCACCTTTTATACAATAGTTACCTGCCAGTTACTAACACGCAATGCTAGAATTACGAGTTGACATTAAACTAAGCGTGCTATTTTGAAATATTGTGGGTTTTAGTAGAAATTTCTGGTCATAAAGATAATAACGGTAGTAACATTGTAATGAAATACTCCAACGCACAGTAAAATTACTATTTTTATGGTAGAAACTTAGTTTTGAGCTTTTGAGATTGGAGTAATTGGTGAAACTATTGCGTACTAATAGACATAAAACACGAAAAAGGCTTTCCTGAATTTAAATGATAAGTCCCGACTCAAGGTCAAACTGTTGTCACAGTCGTTTGGCCTACTGTATTTCTACTGTTTATTTTGAAAGTGGGGAAAGAAATTATATTATGTAAATGTACTTAACTAAATGCTTACTTGAACACACATAACATAACATTACGGCTGTTGTTGAAGGGCTAGGCATAGTTGTACCTAATAGTCTAATAGTATACCCACAAACAAAAAACAAAAATACATAATGAGTACTTGAACGTATACCATAAAAGTATAGTTATTTTTTTTCTCGGATGGGAAATCATCAAATGATTCTTCCCGCTCTGGGCAGAGCGGGAGGGAGTGTCAGGCTTTCACTGACTAAAACCGATCCATGTTCCTTCCTCGCCCTTTATGTTCCGGGGCCACAGAATCTCTTTCGAACAGTCCCGCAGCCCCGGCAGGTCTCGGCCCTTGTGGACCCCTTCCTTTCTTCTGACATTTCTTTGAGGCGTGCGTGCTGAACGAACGCACCGTTGACACGGCCTGTCGTCATAGGACGGACGGATGGCGACCTAGCCCATAGCTCACGGTCCACAGTACTAGTACTAATAACTATTCTGTGCTCGCGCCTACTGTGGCCCCCAACGCCCTAGAGAAATGAGAGGTTCTCTCTCTCTCGCGTTCTGCCACCTCCTTCGCTAGCATGACTGCTTTGCAGAAAGAGGTGACAGTTTCCCTTTCTGTCTCGCTACGTACCATGGATTGAAACGGGGCCGGACGCGAAAGGTCGCCGCCGCTGCAAGTATAGTTATTTAACGTTAACATTTTATTGACGTAGGTATATAGGTGCTATAGTGTCATAACTTTATACAGCTGTTGTTGTAATACTAAAATAACATTGTAAAGATCATTTCTAGGAAATATTTGTGTCCGATAAACTCGCTCTGGGTAAGGCGGTGTCCCCTTATTTCGAAGACAGAAACGTCGAGTTTTGTTTCGCAGTAAATGATGTATGTTTGGTCCTTATATTTTTATTTCCAGTATGATTTTTTTAACGACTATTTACTTCAATAAAACTATGTATGTTTCACAGAAACACAAAACAATGAATTTTTTAAATCTTTAAATTTTAGGGTTCCGCACCTCAAGATGTAAAAATAGTAACCCTTAAAGATCACTTTCTGATCGGTCAACCTGTCCGTCTGTCACCACCGATTTTCTCAGGAATGGGTAGACTTGGCAAGTCGAAATTTATACCAGATACTGAGGTCTATAGTCCCTATTAGGTGTATAAAAATAAAAGGCCTGAATCAACACGATAAAAGATTAGGGCAAATTTATATTTCCACGAAAACTTGTAAGTACCAAAATTTACCTTAATTTTCAACTTTTAACCAAAACTGTCAATTCTTGTTCAACCGGAAGTACGTCCTATATGTTTTGGGTCGAAAACCCATATGGTAGTATTACCTGTTGACGTAATTAATGTCCCGTTGAAAAAACTAAACAGTATGAGTATAAGGAATATTTGATTTATTATTCTTTAATATGAATATCGAAATATTATTTTTGAAACAAAAGTATATGATGTTTTTTCCCGAAGCCTATATTCTGCGAGAAACAAAATTCTGTAAATTTGTTTGTATATAAAACCGTGTACAACCCTGGGTAACCATTGCGGTATGTACAGTTAAATCGTTTTGTGATTTTTAAAACCCTAATAATATCATAGTTTAAGTTCCAATTATTACTAACCATTATGGATCATTGTTATCTGACATTCGATTAGACTAAATTAAAAAGAAAAAATCTGACGGTTTCATTGATTGCCACCACATCCATTCAACCTTGATTTACTTGAAGTTCTTGTCTAAAAATCTGCCAAAACCCAACATCCAAATTATATATTTCTTTCAACACCAAGAACCATGTTAGTAAACAACCTCAAACCAGACACTAGCTAAAAATACCAATGTTCTTATATCAGAATTAAATTCTTCCACAAATTATGTCAAAATGTTTACATTATCGTTTCAAACACGAGAACGTAAACTTTATTGTAAACAATCTAATCATTTAATATTGTATATTATAACGTTAGGTTATTATGACGTCATCATGCTGGTTAATATCCATTGCTAGTCTTTTTAAAAGTTCCGTTGTAAGAATGAAACATAAACTACAAACTATAATTTTATTAAAAGAGGGAATTTAAGAGATAAGCCACTTTACTTCTTGGCTCCAACCGCCCCAGCAGGTTTACAGTCGCAATGAGCAGTAGTTATTGAAATTGTTGATTAAAGAATGTTGCTGACTGAAAAAAAATATTCGGGTTAATCAGCCAGTTAATAAAAAAAAATATTGGACACATGTTTTTTTGTTTTATCAAATTAATAAAAAAATATAAAACGCATCAAAGATCATTCAGTCAGCTAGTGACGTCACACATGATGTTAAAAAATATACCCACATGTGACCTCTCTATGCTCGAATAAATATCATTTTCATTGTACACCTCAAGTTAAATAAAAACCTTTTAAAAGCTTTTGTGTACCACAAAACGGTTTTTATACGAGAATTACGCTTATAAAAAATACAAAATTTGTTAGGGATTATCTGAGGGAAAGGAGAATGGAAAATTGTGGAAAAATATAAAATGGTTAGGCGAGATACGTCTGATTTTCACTGTAAATAGAATTTGACTGATTTTTGCCTGTGTGTTTTCGTACTTGGGTAAAAAGTCTTTTTTCAGTCAAAGAAATGTTCAAGTTACAGGAAATCTTTACAATAAGGAGTCTTTGTTATCCCCAAAAATGGCAAGGATAAAAATATAGAATTAAAGAAAAAGTATTTACTGGACTACATTAAAATAAAATAAAAAAGTAAACAACATTCCTCTCGCAGGTCTACTGAAAGATTTTGTAAAGAAATATGCAATACCTTTGTGCTCTTCAATGCTAATATTATATTGTCTTGTTTAAGTATTTTGTGTGTACATAAATAAATTAATAATAAAACAAAGGAAATAAACCTAAAATTCTAAAACTAACGTAACGAATAAAATACATATATTATTATAATATAAACTAAAACATTTTTAATTTTAAACTTAAACTGTCACTTAGGGATATCTTCCGTGATTTTAATTTGTATTGAACCCTACTGGTAAATTTAGTAAAATATTAAGCCCTTAATACGATAAAAAAGAAACAAATTACCATTAAAAATCCAAGTAATAATTAGACAACGTAGTCTGTTGTTTCGAATTGACATATCCTAAAATACATTCGAAAACGTTTATTCCCTACGTCATGTCAAATCCATTACCCAGTTTAATATCTTTCCTCAATGTATATCCAATTTCAAAGTTTTCCCCAAACAAACATTGTTAGGAAACCTAAGTATAGCAATATCGCAATAAAAACCATTTTCCCAGAATCTACCTAGATAGAAACAGTTTAAAGCTAGGCATTCAATAAAACCGAGCTCAGATGTAAAACTAACCAATAACATTAGAAATAGACCAACTGAATCCTTTTGTATTTGAATTACTGTAGTCTCTTAAATAGAGGTCTTACACGTGGTCGGAAAACATTGGTGTTTGGAGCCCCTTTTGCTTCTTGCAACTTAGGAAAATTACTTAAACTTTTTGTAGACTATAAATGTATTAGTTAGAATTACAGTATTATAATATATTATCTGTGGAATTAGTTAAAGTTTTGGAAAAATTTCTTTGCGTATTCTTATTCAAATTTTCGGAGATAAAAATAACGCCTGAGGGCTGAGAAAGTAAATTAATTAAGAATTTCTAAGATACGTACAGAAAAAGACATTGATTTTATTGATTCAGAATTGTATTGAATTATCATAAAACCCCGTACTTATGAACGGGGTACATGGAGATATTCAAAGTAAAAATCTTACATTGAAAACTTGTATTTAAAAAGAAACTTGTCAAAAAGTTGGAACTTTGACCCCAATATCAAAGAAGGCTCCCAGGTATGGTGTAGAACAAAACAAATATCGCAATGACGGGGAGAACAAGTGCCTTTCGGCTTCGTTGAGGTTTTTGATACCCTAAAAGATTTTATGATAATCATTATGATTCTTTTCATAATTTTTTTGTTTTACACCATACCTGGGAGCCTTCTCTGATATTGAGGGTCAACTTTACAACTTTTTTTTTTATCTCCATGAGATGTAAATCTTACATTGAAAACTTGTATTTAAAAAGAACCCCATACTATTCAATCTATCCATCAACACAATGGTGTGCGCGTTCTATTGAGTTCTACCACAAAACTTGATTTTTCAATCCAAAAACGAAAGTTGTTCGAGCATTTTTGCGTAAAGTTTAGTTTGATGTACAGAATGCTTGGTTGACGGCTTCGTGATGAGGTTGTTTACACCCATTATTATGGAATACGTAGACATACGAAACAATAACTACTTGCTTAGGCTATGTGAGAAGCCTCTGGTGTTGCAGATGTCTAGCGGTGGCGACCACTTGCCATTAGATGGTCCACCTGCTTGATGGCCATTTCTTTGATCTTATCCCAGACGGAAAGATAGGAAGGCCATCATTAATGCCTTCATGGACCAGTAGCTCTTCCAGGCTCGATTAGACGGTGGATCTCTTTGTCCTGCCTGTTCTTGGAGGTTACTAGCTGGCCGGAGTAGATTGTATTCGTCGAGTTAAGTAAGCAGATGTATTTTCTGACCATCGATGATCATGGCTTTAGTCTTTGAGCAATTCATTGTCAGTTTAACCAAAAAGCTGCAGGTCTTGGAGCATTTATTGCAGTTGATATACTTCAGAAGCAAAAAGAACATTGTGATTGTGATGTACCTACTATTAAAAGTTGGTTATAGTTTTATACGAAAAAAAATGACGTCTGTTACTAAAGTTCTTATGAAACAAATAATTTTGAGAAAGAATATCTTAACTTAGAAGTTCGCTAATTGATTACTTAAGCTTTTATCGTATTTCTTACATAAATCTTTACAAGATAAAATTGTAAAGAAAAGTTTTGCGGAAAACAAACGTCTTTTGAAAAGTTATTGGACAGAAGATTATTTTATAAAAAATCGTCGTTTAATTTCTAGAATTACTTGGAGAGATTTTTTTTTATTATAAGACTATGAACAGATAAGGCTTGTATTGTATTATGGGCTGTTTTCCGCAACTCCACGTCAAAGCGCATATTTTGCGTATAGGCAATAATCTACCACGCGGGCCCAGTGTTGGTTGGTGGATATCACATGTGTTCGATTTTTCGGTTCTAGGTTTCCTCACAATGTTTTCCTTCACCGTTTTTGAGAGCAGTGTTGATGAAATAAATTACACAAAGTACTAGCGCCTGCGCCTGCCTGGGTTCGACCCCACGACTACTGTTCGTAAGTCGGGGCCGCCACCACTGGGCCACCGCTGCTCTCAACAAGATAAGTCTCTCATCCCAATTTGTTGTTTGTGTTCTTGTTTTTTTTTTATTTTTGACAAAACAAGATAGATTGTTTAAATCGCATCTGACTAACGAGGACGCACTAAAAGTTTCAAGCGAAGATTCATACGAAGACGTTAAAGTCTTTGATCAGACTAATTGACTTTGTTATAACAAAACTGACAGATCTGCTGCAGTTGCAGTTTGTTCCACCACTTCTTCTCATATGGGAAGTAATCATAATCTCTTCAAATAGGAAAAGGCGGAAGTCGGGCGATTTGGGGGTTCTTATGTTATTTTGACGTGCAAAAAGTACGTACTGATTCTCAGTCAAATTGTAGGATTCTCCAGCATCGTGGGTGCGTTGACAAACATATAAATTCACAAACAGCCAGACCCAGAAGAACAAGAAGAAGGCAGAAGGCATCTAAATATTTGTTCCATGTGGGAATCGACACGCAGCGAAGCGGCTGCAGCGTCAATCGTGAAGTGAAATAATTAGACAACACTAGCAGTGTCATCTAAACTCGTGCCAAAGCAATAGCTCTAGCAATCGGATATATCGTAGACAAACTAAATACTACTACAGAAGTAATGAAGACATAAAGTTCAAATGTCTCGAGTTAGCTCTAGAAACTAGAGCAGGCTAAAATAAGAGATTGAGATTGAAATTTGGATTAGATTTTGTGTATTGTATTACGAACAAAACATCGCTCCCGTAATTCTTGAAGGAATTGGCAGAGGTGATTCACCCTAAAAGGACGAACTTATTGCCAACAACCAGGCACTGATCCGAACTCCGTGGTTGACTAAAGGAACATGGAACCCATCCACGTTCCTTTAGTCAGTAAAAGTCTGACACTCCCAGAGTGGGAGAAGTTATTTGATGATTTCCCATCCGAAAAAAAAGGAAAAAAAATCCCAAGGTCCCAAGGTTTTGATCCCAAGGTCGGCCAGAGCGTATTATGCTTTTCTATCACGATTTTTTTCCTCGCCCTCTATGTTTCGGGGCCACGGTATCTCTTTCGAACAGTCCCACAGCACTGGCAGGCTTCGGCCCTTGCGGACCCCTTCCTTATGCTGACATCTCTTTGAGGCGCGCGTGGAACACAAACGCGCCGTCGACACGGCCTGTCGTCATAAAACGGACGGACGGCGAGCTAGCCCGTAGCTCACCGTCCACAGGCCCGCGTGGGATCAAAGCCTGGACATCAAAGATGGTTTGACTAAGTTTGATGAAAGTGGGGTCTCTTATTAGAATCGTTTTAGCTGCAGGCAAAACAATTGAATGTCGCAACTCGTACCTAGTTTTTGTTACAAGTTGATATTCACCGGTTTAGCAATAGGCTTGTTAACTGAAAAAATCTAATCAGTCCGTCACTTAGATTATCAAAAAATATTTGACCCGTATTTTTTCTTTTGTCACATAAATCAAAATTGGCGAAGATACACGCTTTTAAAATTCCCAATACGTCACTGTTAAGTATCATTCTTAGTGAGTACTGACGTCACGACCCCCACTCCCGAATTTTGATGCGTTTTATCTTTGTCAATATTCGTTGATTTACAAAAACAAAAAATACGTGTCCATTATTTTCTAATACTCTAACTGACGGGCTAAATAGATTTGCAATTTATTGATGGTGGAAACAAGCCTATTGTACCATAAGGTCATTTATCGTGTGTTTAGTGCCTAACCTGGTATCAAGGTTTTTATGACGCCTAGGGGCCTCTGTCTTGTCTTTACATATAATGCTAGTTTCCTCTGGATGTTTTCGTTCACCAAAGCAAATGATAATTATACAAGACGCACATGAATCGGAAAACTCAGAGGTGCATGCCTTTTTTTTTTGATTACATAAATCATCAAATGACTCCTTCCGCTCTGGGCGGAGCGGGAGAGAATTTTACTGACTGAAACCCATCCATGTTCCTTCCTCGCCCTTTATGTTCCGGGGCCACGGTATCTCTTTCGAAAAGTCCCGCAGCCCAGAGGTGCATGTCTGGGGTTCAAACTTCAAACCTATGACTTGGCAGTCCAACGGTCACACCACTAAGCTATCAGTGCTAACACGAGTTTTGATTACTACTTTTAGGTTCAACAAACAAAATATCTGCATTAGAAAATTATTTTGGCTGAATAATTTAGTATTTATGATTTTTGTTAAAAACACACAAATTAAGATAACGTCACTGTGTTGAGTTGACATAAACAAACATTTTATATCTGGACAACAGATAAAAATGTCTGTGATATTTTTATCAAACTAATTTTATATTATACTTATAATGGTCACGGGATTATGCTAACGACCTCTGTAACGGTCACTGAATGTCATCACGAAGTCTTCTCTCCCAGAGGGTTAAGCAGGAATGTATTGGTAAATTCACACACGTTTCACCGATACCATAAGGTATAGTCCGCGCCACAAGAAGCTATAATTTTGTGTAAATAAAGAATTTCTACCAAGATATGTAGCGACCATTCAATCAACAAGAAATACTCCCAAATTCAATCAACTCAAATTATCATACGTGTAATACGAAACTAACGAGCATTTTCACTTGGTCGGGTTATATTTTGGCGATATAAAGCGCTGTCGTCTAATGTTTTGTGGTTTTGGAGCGCATCTGACACCATGGAACGTAAACATTTGGGCCACTATTTTGAAGTAAGATCACACTGACGCTGTCATTTTTTTATTTGATCCAAATGTTGCGAACTGAAATGTGTGTTCAAAAATTTGAGGTAGGTATTCCTCAGAGCGCACCTATTTCTAAGCGCAACTAAATCATTCCTCGGAGCGCCACCATGATTACAAATAGAGAAGGGTTCATTCATTATATCGATAGACAGTTTTAAATCAACTGTCCTAACTGTTTATATATTAAAACGATGATGATTTTGATGTATCTATTACACATAAGTCAAACTTGTTAGGTACTTGAGTTAAAGTAATCAATATGGTGATACGATTTTTATCCTGTAATTTAGTAATTGCTTAAAGTTGGAAATGCTAAGAGTTTAAATCTTTAGCTTAGCTTTCTTTGGCGGTTCCTTCTTATTTCGTTAAAATTATTAATTTCTATTGTATAAAAATGCTTGCATAAGTAAAAAAAATGTCAAAAAAATCTAATTAATCCGTCGGTTAGATTATCAAAAAATATATATTTGACACGTGGTTTTTTCTTTGTTACGTAAACCAAAATTGACGAAGATGCGACGCTTTTAAAATTCTTAATACTTCATGCCGCGGTATAATTTTTAGTGCGTTCTGACGTCACAAGCCCCTACCTCCAAGTTTTAATGCGTTTTATCTTTGCCATTATTCATTGATTTACAAAAACAAAAATTACGTGTCCATTATTTTACAGTATTCTAACTAACAGACTAAAAGATGAGCAATTTATTGATGGTGTAAACTAGTCGATTATTTAAACTCAAGTAAATACTGTAACTTTTGGTCTTGGAAAATGAAGACTAATCCTACAATCTGGCTGACAGTTTTCCTCGGGATCGTCTACATGAGTGGGTAATAAATATTAGCTAGCTAGCAAGATTGCTAACAGAGCACTGACTGTGCAAAGGGTATGTACAGTATCTTCACTCGCGCAGGCTCGTTTAATATCCCCCCTTAAAAGTATCAATATCATTAACATTTATGAAGCTATAATTATATTTTATCGAGGAGCTTGTTTCTAAATAATAAAAGCCACTTGGATCGATCTATAGGTTAAGCCATGCTTGCCTAGGTTGGTCTGTAGATGGATGACCACCCTAACATACCGAGTTTCCTCCGTGCCTCGGAAAGCACGTTAAGCCGTTGGTCCCGGCTGCGTATTGCCAAACTGTATGCTGACCCAGACACCCATAATCTGTACTAAACTACGTCGTGCTCATTGAAATCACAAACAAATTGGAGCAAAGTACATACGAGCTCAGAGCATTCTGAGATTGTATGCACTTTGCTCGCTTGTATGTAAAGCAAACTGTGGCACGCGAATATCTGTAACTGGCTTTATAACGTGTTTCATAATTTTCCGTATTTTTTTGTTATACTGTTGTGGTTGTTATAACTATCCGTGAAACTGAACAACTTTTCATAAAAATATTACCTTTTGAGAATTAATTTAAGTTTTAACTTAAAAAAAAACCCTTTGTTAGTATGACTAAAAATAATTTGAACTGTAACAACTATACAGGATGTTAAAAAAACTATAAGTGTTTCCAATTACAGTACTTATTTATTAATCTTTCATAAGAAAGATGTACCAGACTGACACAATTACCTGTTTGTAATTTCGGTAAGGTAATAACCCAATTGAGTCGATATGATAAGTGATTGATAAGAAAGTAAATTAATAAAAGAAGAACAGGAAATGGCGATTTGCATTGAATGCCAAAAACAAAAACTCAAATAGCAAGAGATGGCGTCACGCCACGCCTTTTGTGCTTTATTTCCCAATCGAAAATTATAAATACCTAGCACAAATATATAAACGGAGAAATAAAAAAGGAATTAAAAGAACTTAATAGGTAAGTAATTTAAACCGACTTCAAAACTGTAATTAGGACAAGGCAGGCATGATAGCGCGCCGCGCGGGAGTAAAAGAGATAAAACGTGTCTGCACTCGCATGCATTTTGCTCTAAATTATCAATGCCATATTAGATACTACACCAGACGCTGGACGTCTGGACTCGTATGTATTTTGCTCTAGTATTTTAAAGCAAAATGTATTTTGATTCAGACACTCTCTGAATAGGTATACAGTTTGCTCTTCAACTACAAAGGCAAACTGCGATCGAACTCAGAGCAACCCCGGTCTGGGTCAGCATACAGTTTGGCAATACGCGTCCCGGCTGTCATTTGTAGATCTTTGACAGTCGTTACAGGTAGTCAGTGGCCCAAAAAGTCTGACAACCAGTCTTACCAAGAGGTATCGTATTACCTAGTACTAACTGGAGGTTAGATAGGCAGTCCCTCCATCTAACATACTGGTATACAGCTGCATCTGGTTGGACTGGAAGCTGACCCCAACATAATTGGGAAAAGGCTTGGCAGATGATGAATTATATTTTTATCTTTCTTATTCATGACTTCAAGAGATGCCTCTTTGGTCTAGTGCTCGCAAACGCAACCGCTGAGCGTTAGTCCTATGTAGTTTTGATGATATTGATTGAACTTTATCTCGAAATCCAAATGGCCTAAAAGTTCACAATTTGGACACTAGATTATTCTAATCTATGTTGGACACCATTACCTTGGACTTATAATCTTTAGTTCTGCCGAAGCAAAACACAATTGGATAAAAAAATCTCTATAGAAAAAAAACATTCTAAAACATGTTGCTTAGCACATATTTTGAGTTAGATCTCTGAAACCTTATGGAATTTAATGGTGATTTTTAGCCCAATAGATAGGTAACATTATTATCTCAAATCCTGCCATAAAAAAAAACGTATTTTTCTACGACGTTTTCTCGTAATTAGCATCAAGGCTAGGCAGATGATCTGGCGCTTACGTTATTTTATTCTAAGCGAGCACACACACTCTTTCTGTCTCTCGTTTCGCACGCGGAAGTATAATATATCCTTAACACACTCTAGCGAGTGAACGCGCGCTGCAGACTCTTAAGTTCGATTTGCAAGTCGGGGAAAGTGTTATTCGGTTTTTATGTAAGGTATTTCTCAGTAGCAGACACGGAGTCTAAATTCGTGCTCAGTTGATGGCTATTAGGACTTAAACATAACTGGCGGAACATGGCTACTATAATAGGTACTGGCTACTATTACCTAGGTATACCTCTGCCGAACCCTTCGTGGTTTATAGGCTTGAAGTCATGTTGTGTCATTATCAGTAACACTTTACGTTTATCCGAACGCAACTTGCCGCTTATGCGCTTCTCTAAACGCAAAATTGTAAACTTAAAAAAAAAATGGGATCAAACATTGGTTTTTGGACACCAAAAAAACTGAATTTCTATCTAGTCCATTTCTATTGTTTTTCTTTGCTACATTTCACTATTTAGGACCAGAATGGTTATTACAAAAAAGCCACAAAATAAAGACCCTGTTTAGAAAAAAAAAGTATCAAATTACGAACCGTCATGAATATTCGATAATTATAATCATAATTATCTTGATAATTACGAACCCTGATTTTAATTAATGAATGTTAGAGAGATGTTATAATTTATTAACGAGAAAATGTCTCGTTATACTTACTAATTACTGCTGTTAGTATTGCTCGGCCCGACTCATATCAAAATAATATACGTCTACATTAAGGGGCCGCCCGGCCGGCGGAGCATGCGTTTTTCATACAAACGTAATACCAAAATAATTTCATAACCAAACGTATTCTTAAGATAGCGTTTATTTATTTGGATTGGATTACAGAATATCTATGTTCCCAAATACATATTTTAAAAGGAAAATGATATAAAGACGAGATAATTATGAGGAATTTCTATAGAAAACTTATTTTTCTCATAACTCTTGTTTAAATTAGTATCCATTCAAAATATATTTTTGGGAACCTAGATATTCTGTAATCCAATCGAAATAAAACCACACTACCTTAAAAATATATGATTTACCAATTTTTTTTGGTATTACGTTTGTATGAACGACGCACGCTCCGCCGGCCCCTTAATAAGTAGTAGTATTTCTTTTTTCTTTCATATAAAAGTCCTTGACATTCATGTTACATCTAAGTAATAAGTAATGACAGGCTCTTAGTTGTAAATAATATGTAGCTAGAAACAAAGATGGAAAAGCAAAAAAGAATGAATGAGATGAGTAAAAGAAAAAAGAAAGAGGGCCAAGTAAGAACCTTCGGTGAAAATTGTAGGATAAAAGAAACGAGGGGATAATAACTTGTTGTAAATATATTCAAGAGATCATTTTATATAAGAAAGCACACACAATAGTGACATGGAATCACAGCTGATGAGAGCACTAAACTTCATAACATGCTTTTCTTAAATTCACACCATAGAGATATACAACGTGTAACAGAAAGGGTATAGTCATAAGAAAGGGTGTGCTACAGACCATCTAACTGAACAACTTTTTCTTTGGGACCACGGACCAGAAATTTAACTATTTAAAATTTCTATACTAATTGGAAAAAGGACGCCATTTGCCATAGTAGACAGCAAAGTTGACATTTCACGTGCCGTTGACAGTAGAAGTGTATTTAGTACATGTTTTTACATAAATATAATTTTATTTTTACATATTCACAGACTTTTGGTGTGTTATGAAACGATGTTTTCCTTCACCGTTTCTTTTGAATATGCAAAAGAAACGGTGAAGGAAAACATCGTGAGGAAACCGGCATGTCCTAGAACCATAAATTCGAAGACATGTGACATCTATCAATCCGCACTGGGCCCGTGTGGTGGATAATATAGCCCATTCCCTCTCATGGAGAGGAGACCTGTCCCAGCAGTGGGAACATTAATAGGCCGATGATGATGATGATGATGATGCAAAACAATACATTGACATTTTCACAAAAACATAACGTTTTTTGAACGGAACGTGAAGCGACACTAAAAAGCGCGCCAAGCCATCTGTTTGTCAGCCGTCAGCGTTAGTCATCGGATGTTGCCTCGCAGACTGCAGTTGTTTGAAAATAAATTGTCCTAAAAGTCTTGCAAGCTAGCATGAGGAGCGTAGGCCGAAAGCCGGCGGAGCAACGACGACATTTGTAACAGAAAGTGGGTGCGTAATGTAAAATGCGAGCATATCGAGCGCGCGTCATGAAGTCGTAGCTCGTTTTAATTCTTAATTAGCTTATATCTCGAAAACAGTCCGTTCTATCGCAAAAATAATGAAAAATTGGCCCCCATAATGACCACCCTGAAAAAAATAATATAAATTTACAAATGTAAATATGGGTGAATCCTTCTTCGAAATCTACTTCCTCCTGCGGCTTGCCGAAGGGATTTTTTCTATATGAAATCAATATTACAAAAAAAAAAACATTTATAAAACAAAAACAAATTCTTCCATATTGACTGGCCCTAAGTCGAGTAGCAATGCTTTGCATCATATGAAAGCCCAAATACAAAATCTTTGCCGAAATTGGTACAAATTACCTTTCATTTATCACAATTAAATGAAGTATTATAATAATTCACTTTCCAGTGACAATCCATATAAACGTAGAAAAGTATCAAAAAGGAAATATTTTTACAGACACGCGATAAACTCATTACTGAATTACTTTGTTTTATAGTCTCGATTATACCGTCCTTTCAGTTAATTTTACCTTAAATAGCAAGCAAAGGGCAACCTATAACAATGAAAATAAAGCTCACGATTTTTCGAAATCTAACATAAAATAATTTTAAAAGTAGTTAGAAAAATAATCGTATAGAATCTGTATAAAAGAAAATGTTTGAAAGAAACAATTGTGTTAATTTATTATTAGCTTTATGGCACCTATAAAGATTCTGACCTTGACCTTCTCCAATAATCATGTTTTTTTTAAATAACTAAAATAAAGTCTCGTTTGTCGACTCATTACAGACTAAGTCAAGTTTAGTGATGTAGGTACAGTCGACCGCAACTTGGTGGAAACACTTTGACCTTGAGTAGGCCTAGTATCTTATTGACGAATAGAAAAGATGAAAATCAGACTGTTGGGGCGTAACTCCCAACAGTGAGAATGTTATGTTGATGTTGAGTATAGGAATGTTATGTTGATTGAGTAGACAACCGATTGGTATAAAGGTTTAATTGCTACTAAAAATAACATGTTATAAAGTAATAATGTACAATTAATGTTGGCTTAAACAAACTGCAACGTTTCACTGTAAGTAGGGCAAGTTAGTGGCATGTACAGCGTAGCTCGTACATATTGCCCACTCACAAAGATAACTTAAATTGTTTTAAAATAATGTTAAAATGTAAAAGATAAATACAAACAAAGTTATAAGTTATTATGGTAATTCACAACGCGCAATAGGCGACGTTGCTTTATTGAGTGCGCGTGCACTCGATAAGTGCGCTGCGCAAGTGTCGTCTGTGACGTCACTTAAGGAGTTGTTCACGATGCTCGCTGTCGACCTTCTTCGGGGTGTTGGGTTAGGAACAGATGGAGCTTCTGGTTTCCGTCGACTTGCCCAATGCTTGCGTAGGTGGTTGTAAGCGTATATTACGCCCACGAGTGTTGCTGCGGCCGCTAATAGGTAGATGACAACGTATTGGTGGACATCGTGGTATGTTGCACGATCTGACAGGATGTCTTCTGATGTTGCGGCTTTCAGTTGTTCTACTTTTTTGCCCAGCCTTTGAAGTAATGCTCTCTGCTCTATTACTGTCTCATTCTCGTGAAGATGTTTCAAGACCGGTACAGGTAGGTTTATGATGTTGTTGATTGAAGGAATTTCTACAGGACCTGCGTCGACCTGAGCTTGGATTTTATTCATTTGTTGCTTTTGGGGATAAACTGCAAAAGTTTCACTACTAATTATGCAATCGTCATTGAGTGTTATGACACCGGCCTTGTGTAGTAGCTGCGTTGAAACTTGATGCCCACAAATAATACGTATTTTGCATTGTTGACAGCAAAAATATAGGTAATTATTTACATTGTTTAATTCCAACCACATGTCTCGGCAGGTTTCATGTTTGGTTTCGCAGTGAAGAGATTCCTTGTTCTTCATGCAGAGGCTCTCGTCAGACTTCATGCGATATATGGGTTTCTGTAGCGAACACAATTGAGTTGTCGCGTCATTTTGCGCGCATTGATGTATTTCGGATTCTGTCATTGGTATGTACGAATCCTTTTGGATGTTTATTGCTAAAATTTCGGCAATAGGTATTAGGGTGACCATACCCACATCATTGTTTTTAGGTATTGGTATTGTTCGGTAGATCTCGAAGTTATCTCTGCTGATTAAGGGTACCTTTACCTCGATTATAAGGTATTGTTCAGTCATTTTCGCCTTAACTTGTAGAAGATGATACAGGCGAAACAACTCTGTTTGAATGTTGTTGATGGGTAGGACTAAATCCTTGGACAATTGACCCGAGATTATGTTCAATTCATCCCGAAGCTGTTCCGGTGCGATAAGATGTAAATTGATCTTGCCGTTGTAGATATTTGTCACAGTATCAATAAGGGTCTCCTGGACGTTTCTGAGATGCTCAATCAAGCTATTTGCAGTAATAGCGGACATCACAAATTCGATGGACAGTTCTTGCGAATCCAGTTCCTGCTTGAGATCGTTCGTAAACTTTTCAAGGTTTAGCAGATGTTGGTTAAATAGTTTGTATTGTTTTTCGACTGCATCTTCCGACCTCTTCAGTAAATTATATTCTGCTTCGATCACGGATGTCTGATTTCTTAGCAACAGTGCCAGATGTTTCTCGTTTGCCTTGACCAGGTCAATGTCTGCTTGATATTGTTTTGCGAATTCGTCATCTAATACTCCGAACAGGGAGCGCGCGATGGAACCGACACCGTTGATAAACCCACGTTTGCTTCTTGTATTTACTCGGCCTTGCGGATTCAGCAACATATGGTTATAGTGTCTTATTTCGTCGATCGAGTGTTGTAATTGTGTTAAAATTACGTTGCATTGTGATTTCTGTCGTATTTTCTCACAGATGTTTTCTAGATGACTGGTGAATTTACTGGATACTGCTATACCGTGCCAGTAGGGCTTGACGTCATAGTACACGATAATCTTCCATTCGCCGCGTATTAGTTGCATATTGGTCACTTTATCAAAGTATAGACCTTGTTGAAGCTCAGCAATGTTTGTTGTGTTAGTGGCCGCGACAGGATTTTGCAGATACAGCAATGCCATGACCAGTCCAATGAAGTTTATTTTTCTGTTTGTTGTTTTGTCTCGTCGTACTTTTTGTGACTCGCTGTTCGTCTGTAGGTATGACTCATTATTGTTTGTTTTTGAAGTAGTTTGTTGTTCGGCAGTTTCGTCACCTTTGATAGGTAAGGCGGATAGTTTTGTAACAGGTCTTTTCATATGCCCATTTCTTGTTTTTAGGCTAACGACCCGAACATATCCATCGTTCCCGGGGTGAAGCTCTGTTATTCTCCCCATGAGCCATTTTCCGGCTGGTATATGGTCATCATGAATAACCACTAGATCGCCTATCTTCAGATTTTTCTGTGGTTCCTGCCACTTTGATCTGGCTAATAGCTGGCACAAGTATTCGTTCCTCCATCTCTTCCAGATTTCTACGAAGATCTTTCTTGTTAGTTCCCATCTTGTTCTTGCATCTTCCCTTGTTTCGATGACTGTCAGGCCCGGCCTACCCGATAAAAAGTGTGCTGGCGTCAGGCAGTCTAGATCGTCGGTATTTTCACTTAGCGGACACAGAGGTCTGGAATTCAAACAGGCTTCCAGTTTTGTTAGGATTGTGGTATACTCCTCAAATGTTAGCTTTTGTTCTCCCACTACTCTTTTCAAGTGGTGTTTTAGGCTTCTGACTGCTCTTTCCCACAATCCTCCCGCTGATGGCCAAGCGGGGGCATTAAAATGCCACTCAATCCTCATCTCTGCGATTTCCTTTTGTAGTTGGTCGCCTTTGTATATTTGTTCTATTTCCTCGTATTGCTCTACGAGTTGGCGGTTTGCGCCGACAAAGTTTGTTCCATTGTCACTGTATAAGTGACGAGGGGTGCCTCTTCTTGCTGCCATCCTGTTGAGTGCTGCCAAAAATGCTGAACTGGTGAGATCCGATACCAGTTCAATATGCACAGCTTTGGTCACCATGCATATGAAGACTGCTATGTAGCCTTTCGTTGTTTTCGCTCCTCTGCCTTTGTTCATTTTGACGTCAACAAATCCGGTGTAATCCACCCCTGTGTGGTAAAAGGGTGGCGCTTGATTTGCTCTTGCGCTTGGTAGATTACCCATCAGCTGGTGTTCTGCCTTTGGGTTGTTTTTGCGGCACGTCACACATTTTCTGATTTGCATCTTCGTTGTTCGGTTTCCGCCGACGATCCAATATTTCTCACGTAAGTGTGATAGGGTCAGTCTCGGGCCGCCGTGGAACGTCATTCGATGAGCTTGGTCGATGAGAAGATGTGTTAATCGACTGTTGTGTGGAATGATCATCGGATGTTTCATGTTTTCGGTTAATAAGGCGTTTTTTAATCTTCCTCCAACTCTTAGGATGTCTTGATGATCAATGAACGGAGTGAGCGCTTTAATTTTACTGTTTGACTGCACCGTGTTATGTTTTTGTAAATAACAAATATCTGTGTCAAATGATTTCTGTTGAGTTTGTTTTACGATCACCTTCGTTGCGTTATCCAATTCGTGCAAAGTCAGATATCTTGGCAGCTGTTGCCGTTTTGGGTTCAATGGTCTAAGTATCCATGCAACAATGCGAATAATATGTTCGATAGAGCTGTGATTTTGCAATAATTTTTCCACAATGCTCGGATTTTCTATGTTGTGTTGGGATACATTGACCTTTTTTCGGACTGTTTTTTCTTCTTGGTCTGTGTTATAATGTTGCTTTTCTATGTTGTTTGTTTTAAGCGATGGTAGCCATGTAGGCCCTTGCCACCACAGTTGATTTTCTTTCAGCTGACTGGCGTATTGGCCTCTGCTTGCGGCGTTAGCGGGATTTTCCTTTGTTTTGACGTAGTTCCACGACGATCGTGGTATGACGTCAGTAATATTTCGTACTCTGTTTTCCACGAATGCTTTCCAGCGGGATGGGTCGCCTTGTAACCAACCCAGGACCACCATGGAATCAGTCCAGCCGTAGACGTGTATTTCATATTGATTTAATGACTGTTTGACTTTGCGCATTAGTTGTGATAGAAGGTGCGCTCCATTCAATTCCAGCCTAGGCAATGTTGTTGTTTTTCGGTGTGGTACAATCTTTGACTTCGCGGCTACAAGTATTGTTGATGAGTGGACCCGTGCGTAGATGACACAGGCATAGGCATCTAAGGAAGCGTCACTGAACCCATGTAGCTCCATTTTCTGCCTTTCGCCACCCTGAAGCCATCTAGGTATTTCGCAAGAGTTTATCGCTGTTACGTCCGCTTGTATCTTGCACCATTCCGCATGTATGTTATCGGACACTTCGTCGTCCCATTGTGAGGTTCCATCCCACAATTTTTGAAATAATAATTTCAATTTTGTTGAAACGGGAGCCAGCCAGCCGAGTGGATCAAATAGTTTAGATATTTCGGCAAGTAGGCTGCGTTTGGTCTGTTTCTTGTTCACGTTCGAAATTGTGCATTGAAAGGTGAATTTATCCTCTCTTGAGTTCCAGCACAAGCCTAACGTTTTTAGTGTGTTTTCTGTTCTGAAGTTGAAGACGATCTTATCGTTGTTGTGTTGCTCGCAGATGTCTTCCAAGAGTTCTTGATTGTTTGCTGACCATTTCCGAAGGTTAAACCCTCCATTTTTTAATAATTGTTTCAGATCAGCGATCAGTTTCTTTCCATTTTCTATTGTATGTGTCCCATGAACGAGGTCATCCATGTAGAATGATTCTTCCAGCACCTTTGATGCCTCTGGGAACTGTTCACGTTCATCTGTTGCCAATCTCTTGAGTGTCATCATGGCTAGGAACGGCGCTGCCTTGGTACCGTATGTTACAGTTGTTAGTTGGTATGAGCGGATAGGTTGTTTTGGTGATTCCCGCCATACAATTTGTTGTAGTTGTTGGTCTGCAGGGGCCACCCAAATAGCACGAAACATCTTCTCAATGTCCGCTGTAAACGCATATTTGTATTGCCTCCATTTTATCAATAATGTTTGTAGGTCCTGTTGAAGATTAGGGCCTTTGTACATGAGGTCGTTCAGACTGCATCCTGTAGACGTTTTTGCTGACGCATTGAACACCACTCTGTACTTTGTTGTTGTTGATTCAGCGCGTTGTACGCCGTGGTGAGGTAAGTAACACTCTAGTGTTTTGTTACTAACTGTTGATTGCTTCATATGACCTAGATAAATATATTCAGCCATGAAGTCTTTGTAGGCCTTTGCCAAATTTGTTTGTTTTTCCAACTTTCTTTCTAAAGTCTTGAATTGGGCGATCGCCATTGGCTTGGACGATCCCAGTCTGCTATCAAGTTCATTCTTCATTGGCAGTCTGACCTCATATTTCCCGCTCTCCAAGCGTTGCGTAGTGTTGGTGTAGTATTCAATGCATGTTTCATTTTCTACCGATAGGTTGGATTGATCCGTGATGTCTTCGGTTTCCCAAAATTGTTTGATATCTTCCAGATTGTTGATTACTACATTGCATTGAAATGTTTTGACATTTCCGCATAAAAGCCAACCTAGGTAGGTTTGTTGTGCGATAGGTTGCGTGACGTCATCGCCTTTTATTATTCCTCCTAGCATGATTTGCGAATAAATGTCTGCTCCAAAAAGTAAATCCACCTGACGGCTTTTATGGAAGTCTGGATCTGCTAAATGGATGTTCTGTATGTGGGACCAAGATGGTTTTGCAAAGGTCTTATTTGGCAGGTTCTTAATCAAATTGTTCATAATGAAGACAGACGTTTGAAACTTGAAGTCATTGTAGACGGAACTGCAGTTAATTGTTGTCATTCCTTTGCAGTGGTTTTCTTTTTGTCCAACCCCAAAGATGACTCCTTTGCATCTCTCGCGCTTGACACCGAGAAGTTGAGCGGCATGTTCCGTGATCAAAGATATCTGAGACCCTTGATCGATTAGGGCTCGCAACTTGATTTGGGTCCCATCAGCTGGTTCTATGTTTACTACAGCGGTTGCTAGTAGTATCTCCGAGGTATCATCATCCTTTGATACATGGGAAGAATTCGTTTGTTTTTCCGTTTTGTTTTTAGTGCATGCCTCGTGCATCAATGTGTTATGTTGACCCGCGCAATTGCGACATCGGTAAGTTGACGTACATGTTTTTCCGTTATGGCTGAACAGGCAATTTACGCAAATGTTCATTTTATTTACTGTGCTAAGTTTTAAGTGATTCGGCATTTCTAAAAACTTTGCACAATTGTACATACCATGTTCGCCATCGCAAAGGGGGCATCGAAATGTTGACGCATGGAACGATTTCGTAATCTTCTTGTTGCTAGTTGCTTGATTACTGCTGTATTGTTTTTTCGAGTACGACGAATTTTGGTGTTGACTCGATGAGTTCGATGACGTATTTGGTTTTTGATTGTTTTCTTGTTTACGGCGCGATGCTTCCAACGATGTAAACTTCGCTTCTAGGAAATCTAACAGATCTTTCAGTATTGGCAGCTTTCGGCAGTTCTTCAGCGAGTCATTGTACTTTGAATGTGTATCTGCGTCTAATTTCTGCGATAGTATATGTACAAGAATCGGATCCCAAGTGTCGACATCCACTCCTAAATTCTTTATCGCATGTAAGCATTCTATGCTGACGTCATGGATTTTCTTTATTTGGGCCACTGACTGTTGTTGCATGTTTGGCAGATTGAAAAGCATGTTCATGTGCGATGTGAAGATAAGTTTTTCATTATTATATCGGTGATTGAGGATATCCCAACATACGAGGTAGTTATCAGAACTTATCTGTAAGTGCTGAATCAAGCGTTCTGCTTCTCCTTGCACCTTACTCTTCAGAAATTGCATCTTCTGAGCCGATGAAAGGGAATTGTTGTTGTGTATTGCTTCTGTGAAAAGGTCTTTAAACGGCACCCACTGGTTGTAGTTACCGTTGAAGACTGGTATATCCAACTTCGGTGTTGTTTTCTCACGATGAGCGCCGGACCACATTTTCGTATTCAAAGCCTTTTTCAGTTCATGGAACTGGTTTTCATACCTGGTGTAGCGATCTTCGTACACTATCATCTTCTCTCCGTTTGTTTCACACTCTATCTCCCAGTGAAGGTTGTCAATCGCCGACCAGCGCGTTTGGAGTGTTTGCAGAGCGTCTTGAAATTCCCATCTTTCAGATAGAAACTCCACGTGTATGTTCGCAACTGCTCTCATGAAGGCTTTGAAGTTGGCTGTCTGTTTGCGCATCATGTCGTCCAGCTTGCTATTGGATCCCGTATCCCTTTTCGCAGGTTTTAGTTGTTCTTGCCGAGTAGGAGGTGGTGATGGTTCTCGGGTTTGTTTATCTTGATGGGCATCCCTGGCTTGTTCTGCCACCTCATTCTTGAAGGCTTCTTGTTCATTTCTTGCCTGATCTGAGGTACCTTCTCCTGTTTGTTGGTTGGCACCTCCCAATGTTTTTGTTTGTAACGACTGCTCCCTTGGAGTACGAGCGAGGGTCGTGAGTTGTTGGTGTTGTCGAAGAATAAGCTCCTTTACTTCATTGTAGCACTGCAGCGCTTGATTATAGGAGTCATTCGTAAAGTAGGGATGACTTGCACTTTGTTCCGTAGACAGACGGTCATGATTGAATTGATAATCTGACCACAAGTTTTCCAACATTGCCATACGGCGTTTGAAATAGTCGGGGTTTTTTCTGTCCCAGGCATCTTTCTTAATATTTATTCCGATCTTCTTTATGTTGTCGTAGAGTTCGTTCTGATTCTGGTATAAATCTGCTGACGACATGTTGTTTATGTTGTTTTTCTTGTTGACTTCAAGATGTACTCTTCTGTTCCGAGTGTCGACTGTTGCTCCTCAGTCCTGGTTCTTGGTATTGTGTAACCTTTCTCTTCTACGATATGCGCCTTCTCAATTGGTTACTGGGGCGACTCG
Organism: Xestia ashworthii; assembly: GCA_950022955.1. Taxonomy (NCBI): domain Eukaryota; kingdom Metazoa; phylum Arthropoda; class Insecta; order Lepidoptera; family Noctuidae; genus Xestia; species Xestia ashworthii. Next base: position 8,315,986 of record OX465570.1, on the reverse strand, counting down.
CTTGTGAGAGACCAGTCCAACCGATTCGCGACCGTAGAAGATATAAATCACACAACACACTAAATTAGTTGCTCGAAGGACCAAATGTTGGGGCGTAACTCCCAACAGTGAGAATGTTATGTTGATGTTGAGTATAGGAATGTTATGTTGATTGAGTAGACAACCGATTGGTATAAAGGTTTAATTGCTACTAAAAATAACATGTTATAAAGTAATAATGTACAATTAATGTTGGCTTAAACAAACTGCAACGTTTCACTGTAAGTAGGGCAAGTTAGTGGCATGTACAGCGTAGCTCGTACACAGACTATTACCGAAAACTTTTTGGTTTGTAGTAATCTATTTCTATTGGAGGCTATCGGTATATAAAACCTCTAATTTATTTCAAAAGCAAGAACAGGAATTGTTTAAATATTTTTAAGGGTCGGAATATACAGGGTGTAAACCACCTTATCACGAAGCCGTCAACCAAGCATTCTATACATCAAACTATGTAACTTTTCGCAAAAAATATTGATGGGAAAATGCTGGGAAACTATTTTTTTTTGGGGTGAAAAATCATGTTTTGTGTTAGAACTCAATGTTACGCACTCCAAAACATTGTGCTGATGGATAGACTGAATAGTAAGGGGGTTGTGGAGGAGTTTAAAGTACCTATAAATGTTATAATAAAAACTTGGTGACCAGTCAGTTCACCAAACATTCATTCACAAACTTTTACTTGAAAAGCAACGATTAGCAAACACATTATTTGTCATTTCAACATTATACAACAACAAATTTAACAAATAATTCACTTCATAAAATAATTATCCAATAAACTTTTATTTAGTAACGTATTATTTGACAAACAATTCATTATTTTTTCGTTTTATCTCATAAAACTACGCTCGAAATAAAGACATTACACATATTGATTTTGCCAATTATAAAAAAAAAAAATCAATTTGGTTTCCTATAAGGACAAATTTTGTGACAGAAATGAATCGCTGCAGAACCCACTCCACGTAGTCTTGTCTGCCCTACACCTAGAGTGTTATTTAAAATCGCGTAGGCGCGGAGGGGTGAGGCGGCCCGCGAGCTGAGGATCGGGTGTCTTTAACACTCGCCGCCGCAGCTGAGGCTGGCCGGCTTCAGCATGCCAGCAAGCCGAAGCTGCGGTGGTGAGCGTTAAAACCCTCTGTGACGATAAGCTCGCGTGTGCCGGAGCCGTGATAGAAACCATGCCTGCTGCATGTTGCATTCTGCATGCATGCTTGCTGTATGCATACTGCATACTCGCTGCATGCTTGCTGTTTGCTTGCCGCTTGCTGCATGCTTTTTGCATGCTTGCTGCTTGCTGCTTGCATGCTGCTGGCTTGCTGCATGCATGCTGTTTGCTTGCTGCATGCTTGCTGCTTGCTTGCTGCATGCATGAAGTATGCTTGTTTGCATATTATGAAAAACTACGCATTTCCTTAACTTATTCTTAAAAAAGAATAAAAAAAAAATACTAGCCTGTAATTTTTTTTGATGAAACGTGATTTATCCAAATGCATCTAAATAAGAAATGAAAAATGTATAAACGAATAAATATCATCTGATGTAAATGATAAAAGATGTATTTGCCAAATAAATGCTTGTAAAACGAATATTTTTAAAATAAAACATTTGCGGAATAAGTTGTTTGCGAATTAAGTAGTATACGAAACGTTGGTTGTAAAATGAAAATTTGTCAATGGAGTTTTGGTGATACATTAGTGGTGAAGCCGAAGTAGTGTTAAAGCCACCTGCTCCTCAGCTCGCGGCCCGCCTCGCCCCTCCACGCCTACGCGGGCTTAAATTACACTCTAGGGGTAGGGCAGAAAAGACTACGTGGAGTCGGTTCATTTCAGCGATTCATTTCTGTCACAAAATTTGTGCTTATAGGAAACCAAATTCATTTATTTTCTTTTTTTTTTTAAATGGCACAATCAATTTGTGTAACGTCTTTATTTCAAACGTTGTTTTATAAGATAAAACGAAAAAATAATGAATTGTTTGTCAAATAATACGTTATTAAATAAAAGTTTATGTGATAATTATTTTGCGAAGTGAATCATTTGTTAAACTTGCTGTTGTATACTGATGAAATGACAAATAATGTGTTTTCTAATCGTTGCTTGTCAAGTAAAAGTTTGTGAATTAATATTTGGTGATCTGACTGGTCACCGTTTAGCACATGTACCAACGATTTGTTTTTTTCTTAAATCTTGACTTTCATGTCATGTCATTCAGTTTTATAAAATATTTTTTCTTTTTTATTTCAGCCCCAGAACAAGATGGATAATAATTCCTTTGAGGCATGGGTCAGTATTCATTTTTTACTTTAAAATAAACACGCTTTTAAATACTAACATGCACATAGCATTTTATAGGTTCACTAATGTTTTACCAAAAGTCCATTGACAAATTTTCATTTTACAACCAACGTTTCGTATACTATTTATTTCGCAAACAACTTATTCTGCAAATGTTTTATTTTAAAAATATTCGTTTTACAAACATTTATTTGGCAAATACTTCTTTTATCAAATGCATCGGATGATATTTATTCATTTATAAATTTTTCAATTTTTACTTCGATACGTTTGGACAAATCACGTTTCAACAAAATAATTTACAGGCTAGTATTTTTTGTATTACTCTTTTTTAAGAAAAAAAATAAGGAGAATGCATAGTTTTTTCATAACATGCAAACAGGCATACTGCATGCATGCAGCAAGAAAGCAGCAAGCAAGCAGCAGGCATTTAGAAAGCATGCAGCAAGCGAGCAGCAAGCATGCAGCAAGCATGCAGCAAGCATGCAGCAAACGAGCAGCAACGCCAGCAAGCATGCAGCAAGCATGCAGCAAGCATGCAGCAAGCATGCAGCAAGCATGCCGCAAGCATGCAGCAAGCACGCAGCAAGCATGCAGCAAGCATGCAGCAAGCATGCAGCAAGCATGCAGCAAGCATGCAGTATGCAAACATGCAGCATGCAACATGCAGCAGGCATGGTTTCTGTCACGGCTCCGGTGCTGCGGGGCTCCGGCGGTCACACGCGAGCTTATCGTCGCAGAGGGTTTTAACGCTCACCACCGCAGCTTCGGCTTGCTGGCCGGCTGAAGCCGGCCAGCCTCAGCCGCGGCGGCGAGTATTAAAGCCACCTGCTCCTCAGCTCGCGGCCCGCCTCGCCCCTCCGCGCCTACGCGGGCTTAAATTACACTCTAGGGGTAGGGCAGAAAAGACTACGTGGAGTCGTTACTGCAGCGATTCATTTCTGTCACAAAATTTGTGCATAGAGGAAACCAAATTCATTTATTTTCTTTTTTTTTTAAATGGCACAATCAATTTGTGTAACGTCTTTATTTCAAACGTTGTTTTATGAGATAAAACGAAAAAATAATGAATTGTTTGTCAAATAGTACGTTATTAAATAAAAGTTTATGTGATAATTATTTTGCGAAGTGAATTATTTGTTAAACTTGTTGTTGTATACTGATGAAATGACAAATAATGTGTTTTCTAATCGTTGCTTGTCAAGTAAAAGTTTGTGAATTAATGTTTGGTGATCTGACTGGTCACCCATTTTATAACACGAATAAATAATACGCACTTGAACATAGTTATTTTTTTGTTTACTTAAACGTCAATCAATGAATAAAACAGAACTTAACTTCCAATTAAGTTAAGTTCTTTACATGTCCGTTATAATATTGTCTTAAGCCCTTTCCTAAAACAAGCATTCCTAACCCTTTAACTTATACAGGATGATCAATAATACGTGGAAATAGCACGAGTGATCGGTGTAAGCGTAACGTATATATAGGGTGACTGGTAATTAGTGTACGATACTTAAACACGTGATTATGCTCATGATAACAAACAAATTTTATTAAGGGACCAACCCTGAAATCGTCGTTTATCATGAGCACAATCACGTGTTTAAGTATCGTACACTAATTACCAGTCACCCTATATAATATGTCGATTTTTGTCACTGTATCTAAACATATCTAAACTAAGTATTTTAAAGAGAAAAGATTAGGTTTTTTTTATTTGTTTGTTACGATTTAACTCAAGAACTACTCAACCGATTTTTTAAATTCTATCAGCATTAGAAAGTTACATCTTTACCGAGTGACATAAGTTATAAATTACATTGATATCATGCAAATTAGCTGAGCTATAACAATTTTTGATGAATGCAGTGCTAGTTACCTAATTACCTACTAACAAAATTATTACTGACGTCATAGCTTATAAATATTGCTGGTTTAAGAGCTGTATAATATGCTGTAGACGTTTCGTAAATCATACATGTTAAACAGGTTGTAAAGGTACCTTTCACAAAGCCGTCAAACAAGAATTCTGTGCATCAAACGATGTAACTTTACTCAAAAATAATTACTAGTTCAATTAATTTGTGCAGGTGGTAAAACACAGAACTTAAATTGTATCATGTTTATAATTTTGATGCATGTTTTCTTGGCAACGTTACATTGAACTACAAACTTAAACTGTTCATACCGTAGAAATATAAAGGGTGTAAAACACCTCTTCACGAAGCCGAAAGGCACTTGTTCTCCCCATCATTGCGATCTTTTTTTTTTGTTCTACACCATACATGGGAACCTTCTAGTTACGGAGATATGGGGGGTCAAAGTTACAACTATTTGACAAGTTTTTTTAAATACAAGTTTTTTTTTGTAAGATTTTGATTTTTAACACCTCCACGACCTCCGTACTATTCAATCCATCCATCAGCACAATGTTTTAAGTGCGTTACATTGAGTTCTACCACAAAAATTGATTTATAACCTCAAAAAAAAAGTTGTTTCCCAGCAATAATTTTTGCGTAAAGTTACTTAGTTTGATGTACAGAATGCTTGGTTACCGGCTTTGTGATGAGGTGGTTTACACCCTGTATTAGTCGTCAACAATCTTGTATTTTAAAGCGCTGTTGTTTGAATAATACAACGTGTAACAGAAAGGGTATAGTCATAAGAAAGGGCGTCCTACAGACCATCAAACTGAACAACTTTCTCTATGGGACCACCATTGTAATTGCGAAAATGTAATCAACGGGCCCATACGAAATTCCAATACTTACTCGACCTAATGTCACAGCTGATTGTTTTTTCGCGATTACGATGGTGGCCCCATAGAGAAAGTTGTTCAGCTTGATAGTCTTTAGCACACACTTTCTTATGACTATCTCAATACCTATTACACGCTGTATAAGCATAAACAAGAATGAATTTGAATTACGTGTACAGTATGCAAATACTTCAAATTACAGCGTATTCTTAAGCTGCAGTTTTGGCTGTCGAATTTCGTCGTTCAACTGCACTTGACAGCTGAAATTTTCTTCCACACCCAGATTTCAATTATAGAAAAATATGGCATACTAAGATTGGACCACAAAACTCGGCAGCCATTTTGCTTATTTCGCACATAATCTCCCAGTTCCGGCGTTTCCACTTCAGATATACGAGATAGGTCCTTTTCAAATTATCTTCACTCATCTTTTCACGTGACCGACTCTCTGAGGCTTTGTAAAGGACACTCGCATCTTTTCATCCCCTGTCAGTATGTAATAGATTTATATCGTAATGCTATGATCCTATTTTGCGACTGCCTATTGTTTATTTGTTTGCAATATGAGTATCATCAAATAAGCTGTTGGTCTCGGCTATCATTTATAGATCTTTGACAGTCATTACAGGTAGTCAGTGGCCCAAAAAATGTGACAACAAGTCTTACAAAGGGGTATCGTATTACCGAGTACTAACTGACTATACTGACTGTTGTGGAGGTCAGACAGGCAGTCGCTTCATGTAAAATACTGGTATTCAGCTGCATCCGGTTAGACTGGAAGCCAACCGCAACATAGTTAAGAAAAGGCTGTGGAGATGATGAATCTGTAGTCTGTTTTAAAAATAACTTAAGTGTTGAATGAGGTTATGTTTACAAAGTAACGAGTATAATTAATTCTGAGGTTCTACTACGTTAGTCTTGACAAACGACTAGAAAATAACAATAAAGTGAGAACTTTAAGAAGCAAGGCTTAAATAAAAACTTAAATGGTTGCATTAATAATGTATGGTTTAAGGCATATGATGACCTTCCCTACAGAGTTTTTCATCAAGCATAATATTCATCATGATATCTCGTTACAGAGGTCATTAAACCTATACTGCAAAATGTTTCGGAGCTTCGGCAGGCAGGGGTCTTAGTTTTCAAAAAGCACCACAAACTAACAAAAGACTGTTCAGCAACGTTGATTGTTCATCTCATCGTACAGAGCATGTGCCAAAACTATTTTCCCAATGCTGGGTAAATAATTCCTCTCCCTTATTTTACCCTCAACATTTTAACCCCAGCATGCCCAAGCTACTCTGAGAATTTATTTATTCTTACGTAAAACAAAAAAACTTCTCGAAGATATTTTTCAACCTTTAATGCTGTATACTTAGCGAAATTATAATAAAAATTAAAACTAAGAGGCTTTAAAAAAAAACTAACAAGGATCTTAACAAAAAATGTCTAAATGCGAATTTGCTATGGTGGGTCCAGACACAATCGCCCTGTATATCAGTTACTTCGCCAAAAAAGGACTTAACCTTAGAAATACGCTTGAAAGAGTAGTTGAAAGTAGTAACATTAGGGTCCTATAAGTAGATGTTCCTAGTATGTTAAACATGGATTATTAATCCAGCCGACCTTTAGAGGGTTATCTATTATTAATGCGGTACCCTCTTAGGTAAGTTCGGCTCTTATCCTTTTTCTAAGTATACCTAACAAAATCATGGATTACAATAACGGGAATTACAAAAAATCGATCGAACTACGTAACTACCATGCACAAATTAGGTAGCAGCTCCTAATGTTTCCTAGGCTCCAGATGAACTGGCCCCCCTAATAGTACACCCACATTTCGACAGTTATGTTGAACTCCCATGTAATGGAGGCGAGCGTACTACTATCAACCGAGCACTAATCCAGACTCCAAAAACCACACATTAGAATTACCCGACCCGGGTATCAAACTTAGAAACTCATGCTCAGCAGTCATGATTGCGACCACCAGTTACAGATAGATCGACAAGGCAGTTACAGATCGACTGATTAGAATTTACTTAGTAATTTATCGAACTAAAAGTTGTTCTTTGAAAGTTTGCTCGGGCTATAATCAGGGCCTTTTTTTCGGATGGGAATGCATCAAATAGCTCCTTCCACTCTGGGCGGAGTTGGAGGGAGTGTCAGATTTTACTGACTAAAACCCGTCCATGTTCCTTCCTCGCCCTTTATGTATCGGGGCCACGGTATGTCTTTCGGACACTCCCGCAGCGCCAACAGAATTCGGCCCTTGCCGAGGCGCGTGTGGAACACGAACGCCGAGTTGACACGGCCTGTCGTCATAAGACGGACGGACGGCGAGCTAGCCCATAGCTCACCGTCCACAGGCCCGCGCCTACGGTGGCCCCCGGCCGTTTCAACCCCGACGCGGTGACGTAGCGCCTCCGCGTGCCATTTATGCAGGCGCACGAGGACTATCGCCTCCAGTTCCCATGGCGATCCATCAGGGCCTAGTGCAGGCTATCTTATGCTACACTTAAAGTACTTACGGGATAATATGGGTCGGTGGTTTTTTATCGGGGTAAGTAGTTGAGTACTTTACTTACAGTTATCAGTATGCAACAAACGTATCTATACTTTTTTACTGACGCTACTTTAACGTCATCTAGTCGGCCATCTTTAAATGTTACGACGTCTATATAATACTATACGTCTATATGGCCTCTACAGGAAGCACATTATGAGGTCGGTAAACAAACAAAGATATACTTTATGGACTATAAAATACGCCAGTAATTCAATAACGGCACACTTTAGGTGATAACTGAATGATAATGAAGATACTGATACGGAAGTATTTGAGGGATGGGGAAGGGTCTGTAAATATTCTAACTGTTACAGAAAGTAGATGAAGCATCTTTTTAACAGCTTGATTGAGACCACAGAAATATTAAAAACTTCTTTATTATACCTATCTATGATTGAGACTGAGGGTGAAATCTAATGGGTGTGAAAAGATCCGAAACACATCCAAAAGTCAAATCAAATCAAAATATTTTTTCTCCACTTAGGGCTAGATGGGCTTGCGGGACTGTTCGAAAGACATACCGTGGCCCCAGAACATAAAGGGCGAGGAAGGAACATGGACGGTATTTAGTCAGTAAAAGTCTGACACTCCCTCCCGTTCCGCCCAGAGTGGGAGAAGTTATTTGATGATTTCCCATCCTAAAAAAAAAAAGGCTAGATGGGCACTTATAGTTAGGTAGGTACTCTTTTCAAATCATTCGCTATTACATAATATTGTTATGTTACAGAATTAGTACTTTAGTAGGAAGGGACATCGTAGGCCCGACAATAGGTCGTTGCTTACTATACAAAAAACGTAAAACAAATAAATATTTAAACAAAAATTTACAAGCATCTGGAAATCCGGCACTTGATCAAAGGCGTTCTACGCGTCATTGCGGTTTTTTTTTGGTTCTGTACAATACCTTTCTGGTTACCGAGTTACTTTCTTCTGATAAAATGAGAGGCGCCTCTTCTTATTTCTTTATCGTGGGGGTAGTACCTAACCTGGTGTCAAAGTTTCCGCCCGCCCAAGGGGGTCTGACTTGGCTTTACATTCCTTCGAGAAATATCTCTCAGACAAGCTGGTTCCCTCACGATGTTTTCCTTCACCAAAGTAAATGATCATTACACAATACAAAGCGCTATTTGGTAAACATTTTGAATAACTATTTTGTGTTATGTGTTGACATACAAAATACCGATGTTAGTCCAATACGTCATAAGCAAGCGTTGTAATGAAGTAAACGTAAGAAAAAAACAAAAAAATGAAAGACTTGAGAGGTGTCAAGGAACACCCGGATGGAACGAAGTTCTTTCGATTAACTAGTGAAGGAATTGTAATAAAATTTTATTACTTTAAGTTATAATAATATTTTTTTTATTATTAACAAATATAATGTTCACTCAACAAAAATAATCGTCGCGACACCACACTGTTCAATGCGAAATAGAAATGAAACAAACGCATTGCAACCTTCATTTATTTTAAAAAAAAGTGTCGTGACAACTTTTTCGTAAGAATTTTTTCCGTCTAGCCCCCTTTCACAACGCGCGATAGGGAACTTCGTTCCAACATTATTTTAACTGTTCTGTTTTTTCACGCAATGATATTATAAAGGGTGTAAAACACCTATTAACGAAGCCGAAACGCACTTGTTGTGCCCATCATTGCGATCATGTTTTTCTTCTACACTATACCGGAGATATTGGGTGTCAAAGTTACAACTTTTCGACAAGTTTTGATTAAATACAACTTCTTATTGTTAGATTTTTACTTTAAACATCTCTACGACCCCCGTACTATTCAATCCATCCATCAGCACATTGTTTTAATTGCGTTTCATTGAGTTCATACCGCAAAACATAATTTTTCACCCCAAAAACAAAAGTTGTTTCCCAGCAGTAATGATGATCCAAAAATTTTCCATATATTGTTACCTAAAATAATAAACATTACTAAGAATTGCTAACGATGTTGTACCTGCTTATGTTTGTTATTAACACCTTAGAGCTATTTTTGATCAAACGTAAGACAGATAAATAGCCGAAATCATCTACCTAGTCTTTTCCCACCTATATTGGGGTTAGTCTAACGGAATGCAGCTGAATACAAGTATTTTACATGGAACGACTGCCTAACTGATCTCCACAACCCAGTTAGTACTGGGTAATACGATACCACTTGGTAAAACCGGTTATCAAACTTTTTGGGCCACTGACTACCTGTAACAACTATCAAAGATCTAAAAATGACTGCCGGGACCAACAGCTTAAGTACAGCACGGAGGAAACTCGCTACTTAATGGTAGTCACCCATTCATAGACCAACTTAGGCAACCACGGCTTACCGTGCTTACCGAGATTGGTCTGTGAATGGGCCGCTCAGATCGATGTTTAGGTCTTAACCTAAACATCTGATATCCAAAAATGAAACATTATTTAGTGTTTTTTGTAGAGGCATATTCTGATTTTCTTAGAACTGAACCATTTACCAAATAGACCACTTCAGACTTACTTTTTTCGTCAAAATCTTACATTTAAATGAATTTATATTCTTTTCAAATACATGTATAAGTTGCTTTTTTGATTTAAGATAATTAAGTATTGAGCCATAATTTATGTATTTTTATCATAAGCATTTCTAAATTTAAACCATAACTAAAAAAAATTGGTAAAACCGTATTAATTCATTCTATTGAAAATAGTGTTTTAAGAAACACTAGTAAATTATACCCACTTGCGAATTTAGTGTTCACACTAAAATTACACTCGCAAATTTAGTGTTCACACTAAAATTCACTAACTATTTAGAGCTGTGTATTTTTCTAAAATTAACGAGCGGTGATAAAATCCACCACACGTCTTTTCTCTTACTATTTATACTGGGTAATGTACAGTATGATATAAACTTTCATACAACGGGAACTGTTGGTTCTTTTTAACCGACTACAAAAAAGTAGAAGGTTCTTAATTCGACTGTATTTTTATTTTGTTGTGTTTTTTACTTCAGAACTTGCTACTGGGTGAATCGATTTTGATGATTATTTTTATTATGGTCCCACTTAAATCTGGTGAAGATATGATGTTGATTATCGAAAATATACAACGGAACTCTTCAAAAACAGACGGCAAATGGGAAATGATACAACATCACGATGTAACATCACGCCTGTATGCTCGTATGTGTAAAACACACCCAGATTTCGACAATTAGGTATGTTCAGTTCCCTTTATTGTAGGCTAAAAGTAGATCAAGGGGTCTAAAATGGCCACTTTTGCAGAACACAATATGAATCACGTTAAAAATTTTAAATTCTAAAAATGCACTTTATTATCATGTCGTGTATTGTCGACAAATTGTTGTTGTAAAATCATGGTAAATATTTGTTTGGGAACAACTAACAATGAAAAAATAAAAAAACTTTTTTCCAAAAAAAATAAAAACCGACTTCAATAAACAAAAACACAAAAAAGTGACAAAAACTTTCATCAAACAAAGGTTTTTTTGCAAAAAGTTTTTTGTGCATAATGATTATTTTTAAACCATGACGTATTTTTCAAGCAAAATCCAAAAAAAAAACATCAAATACAATTCATTTATCTATATTTAGACTGCGTTGTATGAGAAAGTCAGCAGTAAGTCAACCATTTAACTAAAAAATTTACAAAGATGCTTTGTTATGAACTCACTCAAATACTAATCCAATCTTCTTTCCACTCGAGCGACTTTATTCTCAAAGACATAATTTTCTTGAAGAAACAGTGAGTTCCGTTGAAACAACTGTAGTAGGCAACACCTAAATCTGGCTGTTGGAGTTTCGACTCTCTACGTCAAGTCCATTGTGGAAATTCCAATAACGCGTTTTTGTTTAAACACTATATTTAGTTGTCGCTTGGTGTTCTTGGAAACTGGCTTAAGCAGTGAAGTCGCAAACACTTAGCTTATTTAAAACATCAAAAGAAGTAATTTTCTTATTTTGTTTATTTATGTTACAGGAAGGTGATTTAATTTGTTTCCTGTTGTCTAAGCATCCGAGAGATCTTTAGGAAAGTAAATTACAATGGGCGCCTAAATAATAAGAAGGGAGTGAATGTTTACGTGATAAAGATGAAATTACAGAGACTCACATATTTATATACAAAATCCGTGATTAAAAATTTGTTTTTATTTTTTGTTTTATATTCTTAAACATGTAACGTCGGAATGTACGGTCGAACAAGCAATGTAATTTGTGGGTTAAACTGTAAACCAAACAGCTTGTTCGACCGTACTTTGTCCCGGGCGCAGACAATACGTCTTAATAGGAAATCCAAAAAAACCGAATGGAGTTGTGATGGCTGTCTTAGGCCTGAATTCTTATCGCGCATACGTGAGCGTCGCAGTATGGTGCTATTTACGTAGAACACAATGTATTATGGTACGCAACCGACGGTGCGCGAACAACCGTCAGTGCCTTAGGAATATCCTCCGGGCTGACAGGTATTTGGTTAAATGCTTCTTCAAGGTCTAAAGAACTAAAAACGTAATTTCTATCGAAACTCAACATAAATAACAACAAAAAGTAATCACTATCACGCCGTTGTTATATACGCGCTGTAAATATTAATAATAGTCCCTAATCTTCATTTTTTGATCCAATTAGGGTGGTCAGTGTCCGCGGCGCAGTCACGTAGAATGTAGCGGGAGATGGTGTAAAACGCTTCTGGTAGCTGGCGTGTCGGCCTCGTCTGGCGTGTCAGCGCTTTCTCGCCAAGCTTCTACAACCTCATCCCGGGGTAGTTCTTCCGGAGAGCCAGTGTGACGTAATGGGTGCAGATGATGAAATAATAAACGTTTCTTATGCGACTTGGTAGTTTATTATTGTAGAAATCGTATGATTAAAAAAAAAACCCGTGCGTCGGGTTTTTTTAGAACATCTTCATTAAATAGAAACTAGCTGTGCTAGTTAGAGTAAACACTCAATACTCTGGTACCAGGAAGAAACTTAGGAAGATGTATAACGTTACATAATTTTGGTAGGACTGATGATAAAAATGGCTGTGCAGTCAATGCGACAAGCCAATTTCAAATTTGAATTTTGAAAGGACTGTTACATTTCTTTCTTTGAGTACAAGTAAGTACTATGGAGGTTTTTTAGTCGTCGTGGAGGTTTTACGTCCACGAGACTGTAAATGAAACGACATCGTTACAGTGTCAGTGCAAGGTGTTTTTTAATGAGATTTCCTTGTATGAAAAATTTTTGCTAAAAAATACCAATTTTTAGGGTTCCGTTGTCAACTTGGAACCCATACCGTCTTATTATAAAAACTTCCATAAGTACCAGGTTTAAACCAGAACTAAAAGGTCTAGGTTTAGTACGGTACTAACGTTAGTTCTTTCATTCGTATTACAAATCGAAGACCAACAAAGGACTAACTAGTACCAAAGAAAGTCTCTGGTCTTAACATTTTCCACAGATTATAAGCAACAAAATATTTAAACTGTTCATTCATTCGTTCATAGTTCTATGCGCCGTTCCTTTTTACAAAATGTTGTAACGTAAATTAAAGAAAAAATATTTCATAAATTTTTATTTGTAGTGATAAAATATAAAGTTTTGTTATTTAAAGGTATTTAAATATTCCGACTTGTATTTTTTTTGAATGCATGTTCATAATTCAATTGTTCTGGTTTGGAACAACTATCGAGCTAGCGCGTATAACGGAGTGAACTGGGCAGCGCGCGTAGTTCGAGTAAGATATCGAAATAAGTTACAAACTTAAAGGATGTCCTCGAGGATCGTGGGATAAATCATCACGTAGCAGATCGACAATCTTTTGGCCAAAACGTTTTGTAAATCTGTATTTACATCGAAAATCTTCGTCAGATAATTGAAATGGATTTCGACGCTGACGAACTCGGTTGGGTCCCCGGGAACTCTCAAAAATACCCAACAGATCCAAATCTTCCAAATCAATCGTATCAATAATATCAATAACATCCATTTTTGTTTAAATCACAAAAACTTTCCAAAAATTAACCTCAAAACTAAAAAAGGATTTGACGTTTGACAATTTAGTACCATAGGTAAACTAGGGGTCGCGATGGTCTAACTTTGGTACCATAGATAGTTCTAGGACTAGCGATAAACTTCGTTTTGTAATAACGTTTTTTCAAGTTCATGGTTTAGACCTAGTACTAAACCCGGTACTATTTTTAAGACCACGTTTTGTAATAAGACGGTTATAGTTTTGCCATGTCTGTCTGTCCGTCTGTCCGTCCTCGCTTAATCTCTGTGATCGTTAGCACTAGAAAGCTGAATTTTTTTACCAATATGTGTATCAAACACGCCGACAAAGTGGTAAAATAAAAATTGGGAAAAAATGTTTTATTAGGATAGCCCCCCTTTATCTAAAGTGGGAAGTGATTTTTTTTTATTTCAACCCTAACGTGTGATAAATTGTTGGGAAGGTATTTAAAAATGAATAGGGGTTTACTAAAATCATTTTTTGATAATGTCAATAATTTCGGAAATAATCGCTCCAAAAGTAAAAAAACAATGTGTCCCCCCCTCTCTAACTAAACTTTTGAACCATAAGTTTAGAAAATATGAAAAAAATCTGAAAAGTAGAACTTTATAAGGACTTTGTAGGAAAATAATTTTGAACTTGGATGGAAACAAGTTTTTGTACAAAAAAGACAAAAACTTGTACAAAATAATCTCTGGACTAAGTTTGTAGTATAATCGTATATGCAAGTATTTTTTGTTAACTTCGTTTACATATTTTATTATCCTGAACGTATCTTTTTTCAAACAAAAAAAGAATTATTAAAACCGGATTGGATTGAATACTTATTGTGACGGACGGGAAACTACGGAACCCTACACTGAGCGTGGCCCGACACGCTCTTGGCCGGTTTTTTCAATAAATACAGCGACGAAGGCAAAAACATTTTTTAAGCATCGTACAAGGTGAATTTGTGTGGCTTCTGCGTACACTTATGGGAAGAAAGCTTGAGTTTGCGTATGTTTGTAGATTGTAGATATTCTAGTTTCGACGATTACAAACAATATTCACACAAATGGTTAAAACTCGATTCTCTTATGCTTGAAAAGCTTTTATTACACACATAGGGAGTTTCAGTCAGCATACTAAACCGACAATAAAACTTTATTTCAAATTCTTTTCACAAATATATCCTACTCTCGTATCGAGACCTCATTTCGCCGTCTGCATCAAATATTTAAAACGTATTCACTAGGGGTTTAGCAAACTACCGAACGATACTAAAAAGAGATAGAGTAGTTAACTTTAATGCCAGACATAACCTGACGGGTTAAACCGCCGTTAAAGTTGAACTGAACTCGAGTTAACGTACATATGGGTACTAAATGTGGATGTGCTGTTTATTTTTCTTATTACGACTAAATAAAATGCATTTCTAATGTTCCGTACCTCAGTCGGTTAAGATGTAACCTTAGTGTTTTTGTATTATTAAAATTGGAATGCCTCACAAAATACTTTTCCTTTATGTCCAAGCTATTGAATTAGTCTTTAGGAACATTGTTTTGTCTGTCTGTCTGTCAAAACCCTTTTCTCAGGGATGGGTGGAGGTTCCAAGGCACACTTCTGCCCAACCTTGTTGGGATTACAGGCATGATGAGTGATGTTAAAACATTTTACAAAACTTTAGATAGCCTTAACAGTCAAAACTTCTCTCAGAAAACCACAAAAAACACTACATTTCACAAAACTCTCAGAACGACCCCCTTTATTGGAACATTTACTCGCACCATTACCCAAATAGACGTTTTCTATACCTACCCTACCCACAGACGCGGAATACAATTTCTAACTTACCGAAAAAGATTACCCATCTTACACAGTTTCCTTCTATATTTGCTGACAAGCCTAACGGAGCGATTTTCGGCAAAATATTTTATAAGACTTGGGCCATAGAGTTCGGAAACACCGCGGCAGACGCAACTAGATGCGGCATTGTCAACACTTTTAATAAACCAAACGTATCACCATTTACTTGCACTATGTAACGAATGACGTATAAATATGCAAGGTTTTGAATGCTGGTCGTGATTCTTGACAAAAGTTATGCGCTCTACGCACTTTCGGTGCTAGGAGTTTTGTTAGTCATCTTGATCACCAGCCTACAGTAGTCCACTGCTGGACAAAGGCCTCCTCATTCACACACCGCTCAACTAAATTTTCAGCAACTCTCATCCAGTTGCTACCAGCCACCCAGCGAAGGTCCTCGCTTCACCGAGCCTAGCGAGCCTTGTTCTGTCGTCTATTTCTCTTTTACAGGGTGGTCTGGTGTCCATTGTACCCCTCGACATTACCATTGAACGGCCATAATTTTACATTTCTTTACTCTAAGCAAGCACTTCATTTAAGTATCTTATTACCACTGCACTGAAAAGGGCGAACGAAAACATCGTTAGGAAACTGGAATGTTCTAGTACCAAAAATTCGATGACTGTGACTTCCACCAACCGGTACTGCCCACGTGGTAGGCCCACTTCTTACGCAGATGATCCGTGTGTTCCAGTATTGGGAATATTATGAATTGATTATGCCTTCTCTAGATGTTGCCGGTGATTTCTTGCTCTATGAAAAATGTACGAACGCTTACATTTGAGCCAAGGAGTTGTAATTTGAAAACGTGATAATGTATTCAAGCGTTTGCAGGTTTATAAATAAAAAAGCGTGTTTGAGATAAAATAAATCGTTCTGATCAAACGCGTGTTTAGCGTTGTAAAGCGTCTATCATCATTTTCTTGCCAATTTATTTGAGGTTGATTCAGCATATCCATTCTTGCATTCCATATTTCTCCATAATTAATAGTCAGCAATCACGTTCTTTCTAGCCGTCGCATGCATTTCGCAATATTACAGTTTCACTTCGATAGATTATAATCTAACAAAAAATAATGCGTTATATTGTAAGCAGTATGTTCGTTTGACAATCTTTCGAGAGTTTACAATCTTGCTAGATAGATTACAACCCACATTCATGCTAAATACTTTCGTCCTTTTTCCTTTCCTCACGACATTTTTTTTTAATTCCTTTGCATCACATTATACCATAAAATTAAGAAATAAATGAAAATAAAAATGTCAGCATATGTTCTGAAAAAATAAAAATCTCACACATTCATTTCCAAGTTACTCCAAGAATTATTATTACAAAAAAAAAATACTTATTGTTTTGTTACCATTCTGAATCCTTTGAAACAGTTCTTTGTTTTTCGACCAATAATGGTTAAATTTTCATTAAATACTATGGCCCAAATGCTAGAGATAATTTTCGAGCATAGAGGTAGCAAATTATGAACGTATTTGCGATATTACGTATGCAACATTAATGCGGACTATTTGTAAGTATAAAAGCAATGTATTTTCATTCGGGATTTGTGCAGAAACGTATGCTGCATTTTATCTTATGTTTTCATTTCATTTAAATAAAGAAACACGTGAAAGTGAATACGTTTTTGAAATAACATGTTTTTTTGTGAATAAATTAGAAGTCGGTTAAACAGCAATACAGTCTGAATTTTCGATGGAGAAGGTAGAAGGGACAGATGCAAAATCCAGTTCAGTTTTAGTCCCATGTATCGAATCCAGAGAGGCTCGTGGCTGAGCCATTACAGCCACTGCTGTCTTTCTTCAAAGGTAAGCAACGGTTGTCCAGGTTAGTCCCTGTAAGGGTGACCATTCATTACATCACGTGGCTTGGAAACCATGTTCAACCTTTCCTGGCCGTCATTTGTAGATCTAGTTTGTGTTATTTTTTTTAAACAAGACCGCCACTGTGTCCCCAAACCACTGCAACTCCTGAAAGCTAGAATCAACAGTGTCGACCACCAGAAAAGTGTGGACACAAGAATCTCGACGAAGCCTCAGAAAAACAATTTAACTGTCTTGGATCCTGCCACGACATTAATCAGAAAAGAACAGCAGAAGAGTGGGAAACATAACTTCCACTTCCATGTCAGCTGGAGACAAATAAAAACATTTTGTGTGTCGAATCTAAAACTCCAAGTCGCTCTGCTTACTTTAAGTCAAGTCACGCAACCACAAAACAAAAATGTATCTGAAGTCAGTTTCCAAAGGATTGCATAATACTGAAGTTTCTGTATTCAAAAACAATTCTTAAACGGCTTTAAACTTCTAAACTAGTTATTACAAAGCAGTCTGAAGTTCGTCCTCGAGACCACTTATAAATCACGCCTTTTAATTACTGCTGCGATCGATTTGAAACTTGAGACGGGCATTAAAAGGCGCCTCGAAAGAGTGCCTTTATATATACTAGAGTAGTAATAAATGTTATAATGGACGGATTAAATATGTACCTACACCTACTCGATTAAGGGTGGATTCGACCAAATTCGAAATTACACGCGAGTAACTATACCAGGATTATTTTACTCTCAATACTTACTCGAGGAGTAATTTGATTTACGTTCTACCACACTATACCTAGATTAAAAATATTCTCGTATAGTTACTCTTTGGTTGTCTTTGGCATTGAATGGGATTGAAGAATGAAATGACCTAATACATCATGCTACTAAACGAAGAGGTCATTGCATCTGTACTTATTATACTTGAGGAATGTACCATTATATTTGGTAGATGTAAACGTTACTTTCTTTACTCATTACTGTCACTGGCAGAGTAAATATGTCCCTTGGTCGATTGTGTGGTATTTTCTTGGTTGCGATTTTTAAATAGAATTGATTTACTTATTTGAAAGAAAGAAAGAAAGAAAAAATGTTTATACCAGTTGTGTTTGTTTTGTTTTTTTGTTTTGGCGAAATTAAGTAACCGAAAAGAAAGAGAAGCGCAATCTGGATGGCATCGGAGAAGAGCCTGTTGGTTACTATACTATAGGTACTGTACCAAATAGATAGATTATTTATAGGTATCATACAATATAATCACCGGTTTGACGAATATTCCAACTTATGCTCAAGTTTAGCTAACAAACAAAGAGTGGCTTCCTTGGATAGACGAAATCTAACAGCGAAGTCTTTGTCATCATAATCTTCGAAGTAATTAGTTCTTTCTTTTATCCACCTTGGACGCCTTGGCACGTAATCATCGTCGCTATCGGATTCTTCGATCATATTTCTCAAACGTTCCATTATGGCGAGGTTTTGATTGAAAACCACACAAAAACAAAGAATATCAACACGGACGGATGATTTTTGACAAGGTAAATGTACATAACATTTTGACATTTCGTTTCGTTATTCCCAGTTTAAGACTTTACTCCACCAAAATCGACCGTATAATAATTTACTCTCGTATAGTGACTTTAGCCACGGGTTAATGTTTGGTAGAATGCAAATTGAGCTTACTCTCGAGTAAATAGCTATTTATTCTAAGAATAAAATTTACTCTCGTTTGGTCTTCGTTTGGTCGAATCCGCCCTAAGTGATATAAAGAGAGAACAATGTTTTTTAGACTATATAATTTATTAAATTATATGGAGATGAATATAACAAACCGAGAGAGGCGTACCTGTACATTGAATAGAGGGCGAGCTTTTGCCATCAGCCGGGCACAAATACAGACCCCGTTGCTGCTATTGACAGATTATAAAAACCCAAGACCCAAGGACCTCATGGTCAAGCTCAGTCGCGTTTGTGACTACCTACGAGATCACAGAGTCAGCATTTGACTGTCAATACCGTTGGCCGGTGCAAGTTGAAAGCAGATGGCGCTAGCATAGCTTGTTCCCAGTCTGACCAATGAAGTCAAGCCATTTCGAAAAATAACATTACCAGATTTTCTACGCATGATGATGCTTGGAACAAACTATGCTAGCACCATTAGTTTCACAGTTGCCATCCCCATTGACATAATAATCCGGAGCGACCGTTTTATTGGTGTAAAATAAAGTTTCATCATCATTTTCTAGCCCTTTATTTGGGGCCAGTGCAGTGGTTTTGGTTAGTTGAACTGTTTCAAACAAAAACGACAATATATTATGTATGTACGAAATAAGTCTGCCTACTTCTTAGTTTGTCATACGTATGAAGACTAATACATTTTAAATGATTCCCCTATGAACCACTGATGGGGCAAGACAAGACAAAAATAGCCCGTTTTTAAAGGTGCACTGATTAACTCAAACGAAGTGTTCGCTCCCAAACCAAGGGGAAGTTTGGGACGAGATGTCCGCGATCCGCGGAGACAATTCAATCAAGATGCCCTTTAATTATAAATATATCAACTCACCTAGGCGCTGGTGAAGTCCTGCTCCGAGGCCATGATTCAGGTCCAGGTTTGATGGGTGTCTGTAGGTATGTGTGTGTGTACGTGAATAGTGTTATGATTTTGTAGTCGATTTCAAACCTGACCGGCTATCAACTGGCGACAGGTTCCAACGCGTTAGCAGGTCACAACAACACAATAGTTCCAGTCTGTTCAATTGTTCACACGGCACGCGACGGGTTCGACCTAACCTCAAAGGGCGCGTGGGTGCTTCAACGTTCACAAAATATACACAATTACTCGGTTCCCAAATCAATGGCGAGGCTTTAGTCAATTTATTTCAACCAAATGGTCCCTGTTTATACGGGATTCAAAGGGATTTATCAATATTACGCCCAACAAACAATAGCCGGCGAGTTCACAAGCAATTTTAAAGACAAGTGATCAATGACAACTAGATGACAGGTCACGTCAAACCAAAGTGACGGCCGCCATGACAGTCAGCGCGTTCCATAGTCCGCGCGGGACGAAACATCTACCCCCCCCGGACGGGCCTACCCGTCCGCTAATCAATTGGCAGTCTCAAAATACCCCCCCAATGGGGGCGGGCTGGTGAGTCAAACAACCAAGTGACTCCTCGGCGAGCCAATTTGTTACCAATGTCAACCTGGCTCTCATTAAGGAAGGCGTATACTTCCTTCAAATAGTTACTTGTACCCTTGTAGTTGGTACCGCAATCAAACTGATCAAAGAAGGTAACCCTAGGCGAGACAAATCTATCCAAGGTCGCTACAAAGGCCTCTGTCGAGAGGGAGGTTAACAGTTCCAAGTGCACTGCCTTCATTGACAGACAGACACATACACAAGTAAGCCTTGACAATTTTAGAATGGCCAACAGCGCATTGCAACCGGCATGCGAGTTCCCAATGTGACGATCGGTCACCAACAAATCAAATCAAATGGCCCTCTTTGGGCAATAAGGGGGGTGACGAGTCCCATAGGAAGGCTAGAGTGCCTCAACCGTCCTCCAACAAGCAAAAGACCCGCATTATCCAAGAAGGGGCTCAACTTACTCACAGCTCCCGAGCTTAACCCTGCCAGACTTCAAGATCTCGATCTCCTTTTCAAAGTGCCCAGCCTGCACAGAGCGGACCCAATGAGGAGTGACTCCTGTTGCTCTTGAGGAGAGAGAATCGGTGATAGGCGCTTGTCCCCTGGATTCCTAGAATTGTGACCAAGACGCCTGATCCACGAGGTAACGTTCAACAATTGTCGAGGGAGCTGTATCTGTTCAACAAACAAATCAAACGGAGGGTCCTTTGTCCCAACAGCGAGCACCTCAAGCCCGGGCAAAAGGACCGACATCAAGACTGGCGTTCGAGGCCAACCATCCTCGAAACTTGCCTGAAAGGTCATTCACCTTCAGGCCCACTTAACCCGCTAACCAAGACGACAAAAGGCAACTCTGGACGCCGTGTCCAAAATAGCACGGACCACAACAGAGTCACCCAGGGGGCCTGTAGCGGGGCAGACGCCAATTTTCTAACAATGCCTGGGCGGCGACTGATCGCCGCATCCAGGCTGCCGTCGTTCACGACGAGGGTAGCACTCAAATGCTTCGTCCGCGCGGTGTCCCGGGCCGCTCGCCATCGCTGGAAGGGCATATCCCACCGGATGCCTGAATGGCGGAGGGCGCGACTCCAACCGGGGGCGTTCCGCCAGCGGAGGTGAAAGGTAGCGGTACTGATCTGGCCATTGTTGCCCAGCAGCCGCCGTACAATTGTTCATACGAGGGGAGGCCAAATGGCGCGCACGCGGCTCCCGTTTACCATTACGAGGGGAGACCAACTGGCGCGCGCGCGGCTCCCGTTCAACTTGCGCGGGGGGTGGAGTGCAGCCATCAAAATTGCGGGCCTCTACCCGGTTCTCGACCGGCGTACCAGAGGCCCGGTGCTCGTCTCCGTGGTACCCCCCCCTGCGCGAACCCTCATCAGAAGCTGATCTGCCAGAGCGGTTCGCGTTGGCGCACAAAATCTCAAGATGAGCCCCTTCACAAATTCCACACGGGCGGGGCTTGGGGCAGTCCCGGTGAAAGTGAGCCCCCAAACAAGAGAAGCATAGGCGGCGTGCGTTGGCAATTCGGCGGCGGGCACTAACGTGCAACTCCAAAAAAGCCGTGCAACTTGCCATGCTATGCCCCGTGGCCTTACAAAAAACGCAATCAGGACTATTCTGGGTGCCCGCAAAACGGGGGGCGGGGCGACTATCAACCGGCCCCTTAGCCCTAGTCCGTCCCTGGTCTCTTGGCCGAGAAGGTGGTGGGCGCGACCCCATTGCGCCACAAGTGTTGTCCAAAAGGCGACACTCATCCTCCAAAAATTTGATGAGGTCGTCAAAGGGGGGAAGGTGGGTGGCACTGTCCCCACCATACCTCTGCTCGAAGCGGGACCTCAAGTCCGCGGGGAGCAACTGCAGTACAATGTGCACCAACAAGTAGGACCAATGGTCCACCGGCAACTCCAAACGTCGCAAAGCGTTGGTTGCTGAAACCAACGGGTTCAGCAGATTAGTGCGCAACGCCGACGTGTTCTCAATGGCCGGTAACCCCAAAATCTGGCCGATGTGAACATCAGCCAAGCAGCGCTTATTCTGATACCGTCGGGATAGGAGTTCCATAGCGGTAGGGTAGGCGGAGTCCGTCACAGGCAAGTGCTGCACCAAGGCTCGGGCCTCACCATCCAGGACCGACAATAGGTAGGCCAACTTTTGGGCGGGTCCGAGGTCCGAGCGGGAGTCAACCAGACTCTCAAATTGGTTTAGGAAACTCAGCCAGTGGTCCAAGCGACCATCAAAGTGTGGAAGTTCCAACGTGGGAAGCCTACTCAATAGACCGGGGCCTGAAACAACCGAGGTCTCCGGCTTGACCTGGTCAGGCGCTCGGCTCCTCAAAATCTCCCGGGCTCGCTGACTGACTGCGTCCCCCAATTCCAAAATCTGGTCGTAGTCGGCAACGACCTTATCTCGAGCTGCCTGGCCCCAAGCTTCCAATTCCAAATCAACAACAAACTCGTTGAACCGGGTGAACAACTTATCCACATCACCGAGTCTTACATCCAATTGTTCGGACCGAGCAAGTGTGATCTCCTCCAAATCCAAGCGCTCAACCGTGGCCGCAGCTGAGGTGAACCATCTTAGTTGTGAGACCAAACCAGCGGCCGCCTCCTTTACAGCCTTCAGTGAGGCCATTGCAACCAAATTCAACAATAACACTGTATGTCAAAAAGAAACAAATCAAACAAATCAAATCAATAAACTGTTTCAACAAATAACCCATAAATAAATCTCAATTAGAACCTAGAACAATTTACATAAACCTCTAGTTAACCAACAAATACCACTCAATATCAGTAAATATCAATTAATATCAAGTTACAATTAAATGACAACAATAATTTCAATCACACATGTGTCCAATACACAATACAATATTTCACACTGCAAGTACAATCGACAAGGGGACATATGATGCAATTAATTCCAATCAAACAATTATGTTCCAACTTGAGCCCGGCTGACAAATAACAAATTAGCTCTTGTTCAAACTTCCAATTGACCAGGCACTAAGTAAGTTGTTTTTTCAATTTTAACCACGCTCTGCTACCATTGTTCGCTCCCAAACCAAGGGGAAGTTTGGGACGAGATGTCCGCGATCCGCGGAGACAATTCAATCAAGATGCCCTTTAATTATAAATATATCAACTCACCTAGGCGCTGGTGAAGTCCTGCTCCGAGGCCATGATTCAGGTCCAGGTTTGATGGGTGTCTGTAGGTATGTGTGTGTGTACGTGAATAGTGTTATGATTTTGTAGTCGATTTCAAACCTGACCGGCTATCAACTGGCGACAGGTTCCAACGCGTTAGCAGGTCACAACAACACAATAGTTCCAGTCTGTTCAATTGTTCACACGGCACGCGACGGGTTCGACCTAACCTCAAAGGGCGCGTGGGTGCTTCAACGTTCACAAAATATACACAATTACTCGGTTCCCAAATCAATGGCGAGGCTTTAGTCAATTTATTTCAACCAAATGGTCCCTGTTTATACGGGATTCAAAGGGATTTATCAATATTACGCCCAACAAACAATAGCCGGCGAGTTCACAAGCAATTTTAAAGACAAGTGATCAATGACAACTAGATGACAGGTCACGTCAAACCAAAGTGACGGCCGCCATGACAGTCAGCGCGTTCCATAGTCCGCGCGGGACGAAACACGAAGATAGATACAAGGTTAGACCAATCAAACTATCAAACGAGAAATAACAATAAATAACGACGTTGATGATCTTTTGAAGGAAAACAACGTTTATTTTCGTATTTTAAATCAGTGCGTTTTATGAAATAAAATCAAATTTTTCAGTCGGTCTGTGCTATCGCATTGTTTTTGTAAACTTCGCAAATGATTTTGATGCGGTTTATATGTAGTATCTCCATTGACAACAATTATTCAAAAAGGTTTGTGAGTAACACTCATAAAAGTCAAAATCTGCCTAGCCTTTACCTAACTATGTTACGTATCACCTTCTAGTCTAACCGGACACTGCTGAATATCCTTAATTTACATGAAGCAACTGCCCATCTGATTTTAATAACTTAGTTAGCACTAAGTACCACGACACCCCTTGGTACGACTGGTTGTTAGATGTTCAGGGAACTGATTACCTGTAACTACTACCAAAGATCCACAAATTTAAGTGACAGCCAAGTCTAAAGGCTTAACATGCTTCGACGAAGTTCAAGTTCGGTGTATAATGGATGACCATCTATCCACGGACCTACAAAGCAACTGCGGTTTGACCAGAAAATCGACTCGAGTGTCTGTTATTACTTTATTTTATGTTATGTTTACTCTACAATTCAAGTAAAATACAAATTTACGTGATTTTGCTGACCCTTCTCGGGTGTTCCTTGTACTTTTTAAATTGCACACTTTATTTCTAAAAAGGTGTCAACCACCTAGTTGTTAGTTCTGAACGAGTGCACGTCAATTCGCACGTTTTAATGTGGGTCTAGCAGACGATAAAATGCATATTATTTTATAAAGGAGTGAGAAATTACTTGACTTCTTGAGTCTAAGGTTAAAATATGAGTAGTACAATCGAATGGTTCCCTTTACGTCGAGTCCCTTAAGGTCCTTATCACACTAACGAATTGCAAGCGAGTGGAAAGCGGGGCGAGTGCGCAGCGAGCTCGCCACGAGTTCGGAACGTGTGCGTGGCGAACATGCTGCGAAGAAAAACAAAATGAATGTGTCCGTTTTCCACTCGCTCGCAACGCGCTAGTGTGGTACGAGTCTGAGAGTCTATTGTATTTTTGCAAATACGCTTGCTATTCGCTTTGTATGTGCTGCTCTATTTGTGTTGTGCTGTCTATTAACGAATAAAGGATTATTCTATTCTATTCTATTCTATTCTATTCTATTCCATTCCATTCCATTCCATTCCATTCCATTCCATTCTATTACTGTTACGTCGAGTTTGGTTAATAAGTACAGACAGATGCACCATTTTGCCGTTCAGTTACACCATATCCTATTTATCAGGCATTGGAAAACAAAATTAACGATACCAACATTACAAATTCAATCCTTGAATCCCCGAAGGATTAGGCAGAGGGGTTTCTAATTAAATAGTACACCTACTTTCTGGCAGTTATGTTAAGGTCTCATGTAATATTATAGTACGAGTATTGTTGATATTGTTTTTGTGTATTTTGTGGCAGGATATTCAATAGGTCGAAAACCTCATGAGTCACCCCATTTCTAAACATTTCATCTTTAATTATTACAGTCGGTCCATCGTTTCATTGGTCTTTCCCTACTTTAATAGTCATTTATCACTTTGCACTGTAATATTTAACATGAATGATGGATTCAGAACGTTTGACAAGACAAATTGTGAGCACACAAGCGTATTAAAGGTACTTAAAGGTTTTTTTTTTTGTTATAAAATAAACTAGAAACATTACAATTCCTTGGCAGTCGTGTAAAAAACGGTCTAAAACAAAAACACGTTTTAAATAAAAATGTACCTAGGTAATAAAACCAGTTTCAGTCCACTATACAGTTTATTCCGTAACAGCCACTCAATCAAGCCTAACAACTAAAAATCACGAAAAGCCTAACTTCCTCAATCACACCGATTTAGTAGCAGTCGTTTGAATTAAAACGTAGTCGTAAACTAAAACGGGTGCAAACTCCGCAGTAGTTTCAAAGTAACATCAGGTGGAGTAGCTATAAGAGTGTAGGGAGACCAGAAAAAGATGGATGGACTGTGTGAAGGAAGATGTTGCACGAAAGGAGGTATCTGATGAGACGACGAGTAAATTATAATCCTTCGTCATCCTTTTATGGATGAAGAAGACATACTGCGCCGACTTCAAATAATTTGAGCTAATTGCATGAAGATGATGATGAACCAGTAAATCAAAATTAAAGATAAAAGAAACGAAAAACGCCAGAAAGTACAAGCCCATGGAATCGTATAATATGTTGCTTAGTGTAGACAAGAACGACTTATTTTGCAAATTCCATTCATAGTCCAATTTCTATTGCATTTCAATTTCAACATTCAAACAGCCTTCATACCCGTAGGCTCGACCTCTATTCCATAGAACGATATCCAACAGCGGGTGCAATTTACACTACACCCCTTTCCAAATCCGTTGAGAATCACAGGCCTCACTGCTATAAAATAGGCACAGAACCATTTTACGAGCAATACGTCTGTAACTAATAAATTCAAAGTTCCGAATGTTCTTTTAACGTTACGTTACAGTGTGATAGGCGAATTTATGTGGCGGTACAGTCGTGTATACTCGGTTTTATGTGCGTTGTATTTTTATATTTTGTTGGCGGTGAACAAAATATTTTTGTGTTTTTCCGGTTGAAATAACCGCTGAATGGCGTGGTTGTCGCTGTTAGAGATAATCGACTTACGTTAAATTATTCTGTGTCCGCGTATACATTCCCCCACCATTTTTTCATGAAGTTTGTTGTGCAGACAAGTATGAAAATATTGTTTGGGCTTATATAGAACTACTGAAACGTTGAGTAATTTAGTATAATAATGTAGCAACACTTGAGGGAGGCCTATGTCCTGACGCAGGTCCTCACCGGGCACGGATGTTTCGGGAGGTTCCTGCATGGTATCGGGCGGGAGGAGACGCCCGGCTGTTTCCACTGCGAGGATCGACCTGAGGACACGGTGGAGCATACGGTGGAGGTCTGCCCTGCGTGGGCGGAGCACCACCGTATCCTCGTAGTGGCGATCCGCGGCGGCAACCTCTCGCGTCCGGGCCTGGTTCAATCCATGGTCTGGAGCGAGACGGAATGGGAAGCCGTTACCTCTTTCTGCGAAGCAGTCATACTAACGATTAAGGAGGTGGCGGAATGCGAGAGGGAGAGAACCTCTCGCCCCAGCCGCCGCGGGAGACGCACCGGGCGACGGGGGAGACGCAACGGGCGTCGGGGGTCACGTGGTGGCTCCCAGCCACTGTAGGAGCGGCCTGGCTAGCTCGCCGTCCGTCCGTCTTAATACAATATTTTTGAGTAGTTAAACTAGGTAATATAAATATTAACCCACCCCCGTCCCACCAGTGTGGACACGGGCGATGAGGCCAACGGGAATCACCATATAAATCAATATCAAGAAACTTTTCTTCTTGACTATACAAATTATAAAATTGGTCAGCGGGATCAGTTGACCAATTCAAAAATTCAATAGGTCGATTCATCCCGCGGGATCCACCTGTGTGGGATGAAATTACTAAAGAGCCGTAGTGTCGACAGTGCGTTCGTGTTCCACGCGCGCCTCAAAGAGATGTCAGCACACAAAAAAAAAAAAACAAATAAATATCTTTTCTTTCTTTCTTTCTTTCACACTGAAGGGGCCCACAAAGGCCTGCCGGGGTTGCGGGACTGTTCGAAAGAGATACCGTGGCCCCGGAACATAAAGGACGAGGAAGGAACATGGATGGGATTTAAGTCAGCAAAAGTCTGACCCTCCCTGCCGCTCAGTCCAGAGTGGGAGAAGTTATTTGATGATTTCCCATCCGTAAAAAAAAGGGAAGCCTATGTCCAGCAGTGCACGTCCCTCGGCTGAATTATGATGATATAGTGCAGTGATGTAGACCAGCGTCAGGCAGCATCACCTGTCCGGCATGAATGCTGAAATGGACCTTTTTAGCGCAGCCGTGAGGCACACAGCACATACTATGTATTTTGTCCTTTTTGTAACTTTTTTTTAATATTATTGTGTGTGTGCTTAATGTACTGACGTCAAATAAACATTTTTTCTTTCTTTCTTTCAGTTATTATTAATTTAAGTATTTAAGTTTGGCCACTATAGCGAAACATAAAAACTTTGAAAGCTCTTAGTTTAAAGCATATTAGAAAAGAACGGCAGCTATGAAGCGTTAGGTGACGGTCACGCGAGTTCCATGATATTTGTTCACTCAAAAAGCGATCAACGCGCCTAAAGAAGTTTTCACTTAAAAAAACTTCATTAAGGTTACCTCAGACGCAGAATAAAAATGGACTAGGTACCTACTGTTATGAACAAACTAATACAAATACCAGACTTTAAAAACATAATACTCTTAAAATCCTAATACGATTCCACAGTTTCCAACTTTAAAATATTACCTTGTAAATTTTAAAAGCTTCGGCATTCAGCAATCTGTTGAAAATTCACGTGATTTCCCTAAAAAATCTTATCATAATATTTTGACACATGTACCAGATGCTCAATGTTTTAGTTAAACATGTCTTAATTTATTATTAATTGCTGTTAATATTAAAACAGTTGATTAAGTAGACTTGTCTGAAACTATTTGTTGAATGAGCCAAGTGTTGAGAGCTGACATAATATTTTTTAAGATAATCTTTATGTTTTGATTCGAAATTTGACGGGAATGGCTTTAAAATTAGAAAAACTCATTACGGTTTTTTAGTTTGATTATATTATGAGGAAGCAATATTAGATCACGATTATTTTTTAGTTAAGGCGATTACATGGCCAAACGCGAGTGTTATAATGCCTAAAAGTATATGATTCACTGCAATAAACAAAGCCAGAAAAATATATGATATTCTTCAGGATATAATAGGCTAGCATGATATTGTTTTGAAAACATAATACAATTAATTTAATCTATAGAATAAAATCACGAACTTCTCTCTAAAAATTTATTTCAACCAAAAAAAAACGTACTAAAATACATGCAATCATTTTGATTTTTTGGATTATAATTTTACAAGCATATCCTTAGTCCTTTTAGTTTTTTAGTCTAATCAATAGATTTTTTGTAAATCGATCGAAACCACTCATTTCGCACTATTTGGCCCGCAGTCACTGACGTAACAACCACTTTGTTGTGCAAGCTGATTTGAACTATATTCTAACATCATTTCAAACGAAGTTTGAACCACCACAAATAGAGTTGCTAATTTAGCTCATCTAGTCGCCTTAATGGTCGCCCTATTTCCGAGTGCAGGGTTTAAAGGAACCTAACTAACCTAACGTGGGGGTGCCCCAAGTCCCGATTATGGGGGCAGAGATACTTCCGTATGTTCAGCTGACAATATTTCGAGAGTTAACAACCTCGCTAGAGAGATTACAATCTAACGTGTTTGACCATTTTACGGTGACATGTATGGATGTTTGTTACTCTTTCACGCAAAAACTACTGAACGAACTTGTATAAAATTAGACAGCTAGTTTATAACCTGGATTAACACATCTAATCATACCACCGGGATTTGCCATTGCTCTCAGATCCTCCCTTAACAACGTGATAGGAGTCCTTAACAATGTGACACAACTCCTCAAAATATCTTTGAGGAGTTGTGTCACATCTACATGATCCAATGTAACTTCTGAAGGTCCACGGGCCACAAAAACTGGAATAAACTCAGGATCAGTCAGTTTTAGAAGCGTTATGTTCTCAAAGTTATGCGTTATGTTCTGCGATTTCTTATCTCTTTTGCGCCTCTTCAATTGCTGGCCCAATGAAGTTGAAACGAACAGTAACTTCTTTGCACCAAGGATTTCTTCAGATGAAAACGCCGTAACACATACTTGACTTTAACTGTCCTCGTCCATTATATCAAGTTTGTTTTTCACAAAAGCCAGCAAAAAACTAGGTTACAACCCAGACCCAGACCCAGAGCAATGACCATAACAAATCGTTCCACCTAGGTAAAAAGTATCCTTTTTACCTCAGTACCTAGTACGATTCCATGGGACTAAAACCGAACTTCACAGGCAAAGACGCTGGCATCAGCTAGAAACTGTGACTCTAAATAACTTCCTATTTAACTATTTCCCTCCATTTATACAACAAAACATCCCGAAAAAAAGCCGTTGATCCCGTCGGGTCCCGATTAAAACCGGTATCCTTCGAATAGTCGGGATTACCGGAACGCGCGGGAACTGTGTTTGGACAAATAACATCACACTTGCGATCTCGAGTAAAGCCTTCATAGCATTAAATGTCTCGGGATATAATTATTTGCCCGTATGTGTTTGTTTGGGATGGGGAAATGCTGGTAAATGAAAAGACATGAAAGATGTGAATAAAAGGAGGATTTCTTTCGAAAAAAAAAGGATATGTGATAATTGCCGAGACGCTGTCATGAGATTAGGTGAGATTCATCTCGACCGCCACCTTCCTTAAAAGCTTTACGTAATTAAAGGAGGGAAAGTCCCCAACCTTTGAAATTTTGTCTTAAGTACCTTAATAGCGCAAACGATCTAAATGGCTGGCACCAAGCATTTAGTTCACATACACTAGGATTGTCGCACCTATGATCAACCAGAAACTGCTATCTGAATTCAGAATCAAAGATGTAGCGTATATATATTGTATGTATTAGTTTAGTGTATAAAATAAGTTAGTTTAAGTTTTTATCTGTATTGTTTGTGCACATATAAGTTTATCCTCTCCTGCAAATCTCGCAACTCAAGTATGGTCTGCTGTTAGAAAACCCAATTCTGGGTTAAGCTCGCCGTTGTACATACAGGCTATAATATATCTTAATTTTGTGTATATTTCTCTTTGTTAATTTTTGTGTGCAATAAAGAAAAGTTTTAACCATAATAATATGCGTAAAATGATTAGACACTTTTAATGTAATTTTTACTCATTTTTGTGTTCTGTAGCTTGTTTTTTTCCTCTTCTGCTTTTAATTTTTGTGTCATGTATAAGATCGGAAAATATGAATTTAATCATTTTTAATTATGTGATTTTAATCAATCTTCGTACCGTTTTAAGGCGATTACACGAGCCAAACGCGAGTTTTATAATTACTAAAAGTATATGATTCACTGCTATAAACAAGACCAGAAAAATACATGATATTCTTCAGGATATATATGCTAGCATGATACTGTTTTGAAAACATAATACAATTAATTTGGCTCGATAAAAAGAAATCACGAACTTACCTCTAAAAATATCTTTCAAACAATAAAAAACTTACTAATTTGCATGCCATCATTCTGATTTTTTGGCTAATAATTCTACAAGCAATATATTAGCATGATACTGTTTAAGTTTTTTAATCCAATCAATAGTTTTTTTGTAAATCGATCGAAACCACTCATTTCGCGCTATTTGGCCCGCAGTGGCTGACGTAACAACCACTTTGTAGTGCAAGCTGATTAGAACTTTATTCTAACAGCATTTCAAACGAAGTTTGAACCACCACAAATAGAGTTGCTAATTTAGCTCGTATAGGCGGCCTTAAACTGAAACCCACACTCTGCTACGTGTTATGATATAGATCTCATATTCAGATCATCGTTCTGCACACGGAACAGTAAAGTGGTTCTGCTCACCAATTGGTAACTCGGAAATCGGGCATAACCTATCTTTTCAAATCAATACCAACGCCATTTATTTGTCATCCGCAAAGGGTCACCATAAAGTATTCAAAAGAGGTTTCTCTAAGAAGTCTCAAGTGTGTACGAACTGAAAAGTATTTATTACATTTTGCCTACATCTTACCGTTTTTTTACAAAAAAAAACATTATACTTAAGTTGAAATTGAATTTACTTGAAAAAAGGGTTCAAGGGACACCGTAGTCCGAAATATAAATAGATTTAAGAACTAGGCTTTCTAAATATTTATTTAGGATACTACAGTCAATACATTGACAAATTGCTTTGAAAAAATGTAAAAATATGTACATTTTAGCGCAAATCCTCGTCACGTATTGTATTGCAACGTAAACGGATTTTCAATTTGTTAAATTTCGTTTTGTGAATCGATAATAGTGTGCCATGATGCTTTATTTTATGAAAGTGCGGCTTTATGATTAAAAAAAAAACAAAAAGTAACGCGAGTACATACAAAAATAAAGAAGGAGTTTCAATGGGGTTCGAATATTTGGCCTACCTAGTCTCCGCTATTTTATTTTGTTTTCATAAAATCTACTGAACTATTGTACCACAATGTGCAGGGTAAAAAAAAAAAATACTAAAACCTTATTTATTTTCTGTTTTTTTTTTATTTAAATAATATTTATTTGATCATGTACAATTCGTGCTACATTTTCTTAAAAATAGCCTATCCATTGAAGTTCTAGGAATAGATGAATAGTAATTTGATTTGATCGTCTATTGTTTTTTTGGTGAACGCGCAGTGTTACGGTACTGCCCCACTTAGTTTTTAGGGTGTAAAACACCTCTTAACGAATACGAAAGGCACTTGTTCTCCCCATCATTGTGATTTTTGTTTTGTTCTACACCATACCTGGGAACGTTTTAGTCACGGAGATATTGAGGGTCAAAGTTCCAAATATTTGACAAGTTTTTTTACTTAGTTTGATGTACCTATAGAATGCTTGGTTGACGGCTTCGTGGTGAGTGGTTGCCTGTACAAGAATGTTCAGTTACTGTATAAATAATGATTACAGGAATCGTTTCTTTATTCCCTAAAGGGACAGATGCTGAAAGTGCACCGTTTAACATTTCGTAAGAAATTGTAGTGTGTAGTGTACTTCAATATCAGTAGTGGCCCAGTGATCACGGCAAACCTACGTGTAACGAACACTAGGTTCAAAACGGCAAACTTATTTTTCATTACATTATTAAAATATCTCCGCTTTCCTTATAATGAGGAAAGACATTTCCCCCAACAAACATTTAGATCGTCGATACCAACCTTTATTTACGGTAATAGAAAAAGTAAGGCCGTTAAGTGACAGGATGCATGTGTGACGCAAATCGGAAACTTATGTGGGTCACGGTAATGATCAATTTCCCCTGGCTGACAGGTCAGGGTAACTTTTGAATGTGAGGTTGTAGAGTTACTTTAGAAAGGGTAGATTTTCACCCTTTTCTTTGGGTTGTGTTTGACGCCAACTTAAATCAATTTGGATGACCTGTGGCTTGGTAAATATTTGTGACCAGAAAGCTGTACTGGGACTGACGGAGTTTATGGATTTGTAACCTGGTTTAAAATAAGGTGACTTTGTTTAACAGTACAAGTAGTTTGGTTTTTTTAGTAAATTCTAAGCAGCAGTCACGGGGTCTGAATTTGTGCCCGGTTGATGGCAATAGGCTCACCCCCTATTACATGAGACTTAAACATAACTGGCAAAATGTTGGTGTGGTTTTTTTTTAATGCAGAATTGTGTAGTTTTTTTTAGACCTTAAAGTAACAAATAGTTATTTGCTTTATGTATTCCATTTTATTTATTTATTTATTATTTATAAAAACTTTATGCACAATTAAAACTGTACATGGCGGACTTAATGACCTTAGGCATTTTCTACCAGTCTACCTCAGGGTAGTGCAGAGACCTGGGGTTGCGGGACTGTTCGAAAGAGATACCGCGGCCCCGGAACGTAAAGGCCGAGGAAGGAAGATGAAAGTCTGACACTCCCTCCCGCTCCGCCCAGAGTGGGAGAAGTCATTTGATGATTTCCCATTCTAAAAAAAAAAAAAAGGGTAGTGCAGAGATAATACACAGTAGGTGCAATAACTGAAAAAAATACTTGAAATTACCTATTCATATTTAAATATATAAGAATAAAATACAGTAGTGGTAGTATTGGCTGTGGCTGTGTGTCGACTGACATTTTAACTTCTAACTTTAAGTATTTTGACATTTATATTTCTTTTATTTGTTTCTTGTTTTGTTTATCTAATAATTCGGTTTCATGTATATTTGAATCTTAGCATGTAAGAATTAGATTTTGCTGTGCCCTGACAGGGTCTACAACGGTTTTTAGCTCTAAGCCAACACCATATTTAACACACCACACCATACACCATATTTTACCTTGTGGAATGCAAATAAATGAATATGTATATTCCATTTCCTCTTCTTCTTTAACACGCTGTGTCTACATAATCTTTTTTTAGTATCTCCTTTCGCAGGTATGCTTGCAGTAGTACCTACAGAAGTGATGTTTATTTCCAAAGAAATCTCTTTCTTCTACAGTATTATTATAAACAGGAAATATTTTGGATTTTTGAGTGTGTGTATGTTTGTAATGAATAAACTCAAAAACTACTGTGCCGATTTCAAATTCTTTCACCATTTGAAAGCTACATTCACCCTGAGTAACATAGGCTACATTTTATCCCCGTACTCCTACGGGAATGGGAACTACCCGGGTGAAACCGCGTGAAGTCCGCTAGTTTGAAATAAACATCACCTCTGTACTATTTTTTGTCGTCCTTGCTTTTTCTTTTTTTTAAGTAGTGTGTACATAAATTGTAAAATAAATAAATAAACCATATTTTTCTAATAATATGGCTATATACTCTAACACCAATATTTTATCAAAAACACGTAATATATTTCTACTTGTAAATTATTCGGTATCGATATTGGGATGCATGATAAGATAAAAATGTGAATGACACTTCCATTGAAGAATTGATAACGATCTCAAACATTAGCACCAATACTTGCCATGTTTGGCAAGGACTAAACAAACAATTTAGAATAGTACATTTTGATACAAGTGGAGAAAGTTTGTTATTATATTTCGAGGCGGAATTAAATAAATGTTAATTTGTTTATAAATATTAGTTTTTAATAATCATGTTTTTCTATGATATTGAATTTATAAACACAATTTGAATATTCAAAAAATGTTTACGCCGTAAAGACGCATATGGCTTTGTCGAATTTAAAAAGTAACATTCACCTCTGACTATTGGCATTGAACCAATTTGGATTAAGTATAGGTATAGGTATAGTTACAGGTACAACCTGATTATGATATGTCCGATCTGGAGACAGAGTAGTGACCTGACCCTTTAAAATATTTCCTTTATCATTTATGTGCTTTTCAGAAATGATGAAAGTGAGATACTTCTCAAATACAAGAAAACAGAGCATAATTTATCTGGTATTTTTTACTTGCATTGTTAGTTTTATAAGACTAATCTTGAGATTTCCCATATCTTGAGTTGTCACAGATTACATGCAGTATCCATTCAAACATTTTGTCGCTCGTGGTAAGTAATAATGATCGAGTAGGTCGTGGCTAAATAATAACAGACGCTCGGATCAATCTTTAGGTTAAGCCGTGCTTGCCTAGGTTGATCTGTGGATGGGTGACCACCCATTACATACCGAACTTCCTCCGTGCCTCGGAAAGCACGTCAAACTGTTGGTCCCTCTTGTCATTTGTAGCTCTTTGACAGTCGTTACAGGTAGTGGCCTAAAAAGTCTGACAACCAGTACTTATTGGGTTATGCGATATCCCTTGGTAAAGTCTTACCAAGGGGTATCATATTACCCATTACTAACTGGGTTGTGGAGGTCAGATAGGCAGTTGCTTCATGTAAAATATTGGTATTCAGCTGCATCCGATTAGCCTAGAAGCCGACCCCAACATAGTCGGGAAAAGGCTAGGCAGATTATGGTGGTAAATAATAATGACTAATTCATTTAATGAAAAGAAGTGTGATATTGACGAATTCAATACTACACCTGTTAATAATTTTTTTTTAGTGTGTAAAATTTATTTTTACGATAGGACCTAATGTAAAACATAATATAAAATAAAAAAATAATATAATATAAAATAAAAATAATAATAAAAAAATAAATTAATAATAATTAAAAAAATAAGAGATACAAATCTCTCAAGAGCCCTGACCACCGGCAGCTCGGACCCTGTTCCCGGCGCTGGTGGACTACTATTTTTTTATATTTTTAAATGTTTTTTATATAATCTTATATTAGAATATTTAAAAATGTAAATTTATATGTAAATAACGGAATAAAGGAAAAAAATAAAATTAATTAATTAATTATTTAATTAATTATTTAATTTATAATATAAAATTGTGCTGATGAATACATTGAATAGAACGGGCCAGGTCTTGGAGGTACTTAAAGTAAAGTTACTATACAATGTTGTATTTAAAAAAAAAATGTGAAATAGTACTTTGAGCCCCAAAATCTCCATAACTTTCTAATGTAGGTTCCCAGGTATGGTCTGGAAAAAAAAATGTCCTAATGACGAAGTGAACAAGTTCTTTTAGGCTTAGTTAAGGGGACGTAGGGACGGTGGATACTGGAGATGACGACAGACTTTACAAAATCTGATTCTGGTTAGTCCGTCAGTTAGATTACCGAAAAATATTTGATAGATACGTGTTTTTTGTTTTATCAAATTAATCAAAATTGACGATGATAAATGGCGTCAAAGATCATGAGTACATAACACACACAACAACATAACTTTCCGGTAAAAAAAGTACTCAAATGTGACGTCACACGAGTTTACAACGCACTGTATTGTCTTCATTTCTTGATTACGTGAAAAAAGAAAAAGTACGGTCGTGTCCAATATTTTTTGGACATCTATCTAGTTATGAAGATGAGTGAGGGTAGTTGAAAAAACGCCTTCACTTTGCTGTCGCGGTACCTCCAATACTTCAGTCTCCCCGCGACCACGGCTGGTGCAATCCGGTCGAAACGTCGGGATAAAATTAAAGGTAAATTCGCGATAAATACCCGGATGTTTTTGTTTTTTGTCGTCTACCCTTTATGGAGCGCCCAAACCTCTAAATAGGGTCAAAAGCAGAAGAATAAGGATGATCCGTGAATTCTTTGATCCCTCCTTGAATTCAAAAGTAATACTACAAAAATATAGACTCCGAAAAACACCTCTCAAACACTTGACTTTCCAGCCTCCTAATATTTTCCCTTCACACTTGAAAAATATTCAGTATACACCAAATTTTTTGAATGAAGTGGTCTGAATAGGACTCGTAACGGGTAGGCTCTCATTTCGAGGGTCCACTGACCCAGTTCAGAAGTACTGGCTGTAAGTAACGGTAGTACTTATGTTCTGTTGTATAAGTTACGCTCTTGCCCATCGAGAGAAAAGTATTTGGTTACGGATTGGTGGTCGATTTTCAATAAAAGAACGATGTCTGTCAATGTTTTGTCGAGTTCAATCCCAATACACGCACCTCTAAGTTTTTTGGATTCATGTGCGTACTGTATGAGTATTAATAGCATTTGTTTCGGTGAAGGAAAACATCGTGAGGAAACCAGCATGCCTTAGAGATATTTCTTGACGGCATGTAAAGCCATGCCAGAGGCCCTTGGGCGACATAAAAATTCTGACACTAAACACACAATAAAGAAGAAAAAGGTTTGACAAGTTTAAAACTCACTTTAGGTAAAGGAAATAAGAATGAGAATCGTTTCATAAAGAAATAGATACAAATCTATGGGTGGTCTAATTATGCTTGTTTGCAAATAGACTCGGAATGCGAATTTTGTTCGTGCTTTTTTCTCATCTCTTCGTTCTGCAATCAGAAGTTTTTTTAAACTTTGCCCCCGCTAAGAAATTGTCCTTTATCGTGGAAGAGGCAGCCTCGGAACAACTACATGTATACAGTACTGTAGGCCAAACAAATATTTGTTCCGTGCAGGAATCGAAATCGCAATCGTGCAGTCAATCGCTCAACCGACTTCCTCAGGATTAACATAAAGTTATTGGTAGCTTTTGTTAATCCAATACTTTTGTGACTATTCATCAATGTTAACGCTGATCGTTTTCACTTTGTCCAGATCTTCCGTACCTCTGTTCCCTATACCAATATTGAACCTTACACCATCAACCATCACAATATTAACAAAAGAAGGTTTTATTTCGTTCCTTTTTTCAATCAGAAGCGTTGACCGCTACTCTTCAAGCGAGGGCCGATTGACCTATTTTCGAAGTATCTAGTTTAAGACTGATGTTGGCGAGATGTGGATGCCTGTTTAAGCGGTTAAATTAAAAAGTAAATGGTTCGTGTGGAAGGGTGGAATTTTTAAATTTGTTACGGCTAGGTTGCTTTTGGGTAAAAACCCAAATAAGGAAACCTCTTTCAAATACATTGCCGTTATTTGTAACATACGAGTGGAAGTTGATTTTTAAAGGAGAAATTCAGTGTAGGATTACTTAACTTTATTTATTTGTGAACACCACTGTGTTACCACCACACAACAAATCTGCCTCGAAGGCGTGGTGGTCGCAAAAAATCGCAATTCCCAAAGCAGCCAAAAACTGTAATTGGGTTTTACCAGTACAAATTCCTCACAAGCGGCCAGTGCTTTCGAAAGTATGTTAATCTGTAAGTCTTGCGCCTGAGGCCCTACTCCCTAACGCTTCGTCCGTATATTCGGATCTACCCGTCTCTATCGCGCACGTCTGCAGATGAGTGCGAGTGAGAGAGACGGATGGATCCGACTATACGGACGAAGCGTTAGAGAGTAGGGCCTCTGATCTCACTACCGTCGTACTAAATAAATTGACGTCCCGTCGGACTATGAGAGTCTAAAGGAGAGGGAGTGCACCTGTGCCTGCGCACACACTTGTGCACTATAAATCTCCCGTGTCAAAGGCTAATCTCCGCTGAGATTTGCCACCATGTTCGAAAACGGTTAGGAATTACTATTTATTTTTGTGAAGAAATATCTCTTTAAATATATGATTATATTAACAACATAACGCCTGTTTCATTAAAAGGTACTGGTGTACCAACAGCATACCACCTACATTATTTGCCTACAAATATTTTCCAAAAATCGTGGTCTAAATCTGCTCCAAATTCTTACAAAGATCACAAAATAAGTTTGAAACTGGTGTCGATTCTGTTGTGCACAAACTAAATTTAATTTAGACCATTGCTATCTTTTACTAAAAGGCAGTGCGAGAAAAGGACGGCTATAGCTATGCACTAAGTTAGAGATGTCAAACTAGTTCATGCCTTGCGCTTCACCGTGTTTTTAGTAGACATGTTTTTACGTGCACCCTTCATTTGTATGGAAATATTAGTTCGAATTAAATTTGACAGCTCTAAATTACGTCCGTCTCTTTCTCGTTTAATTAGTGAGAAAAAGATAGTAATAGCCTAAACTAAGTTTAGTTTGTGCACAACAGAATCGACACCATTGTCACTGTTTATCAAGCCAATTTAAGTTTCTAAAATTCTCCAAAAACAAGTTGAGCGGACAAACGAACGAAAAACGAGTTATTTCGAAACAATGCCACTCTAACTTTGTTTTTCCGACGGCACAGCGACCATGCTTGAATTTTCCCATCCTGAAAACTCAATTTTAAACTCTCTACCAAACTACCGTCGTATAAGAAGTGGTAAAAGTCTGAAATGTAGGCCTGACTGAAAGAGGTGTTATGCTAGTTTGAAGCTCGTAGCGAAATTTTTATAAACAAAAAATAATTGTTAGGCAGTCTTTGGAGATCCTAAATAGATACAGGAGACCTCACATTGGTGGTAACCCTTTGGTTTAGAGGACTTACTTTAACTTTCTTTTTTTTTTAGGATGGGAAATCATCAAATAACTTCTCCCGCTCTGGGCGGAGCGGGAGGGAGTGTCAGACTTTTACTGACTAAAACCCATCTATGTTCCTTCCTCGCCCTTTATGTTCCGGGGTCGCGGTATCTCTTTCGAACAGCCCGCAACCCCGGCAGGACTTACTTTAACTGGTTTTGTGTTTGCTAAAGTGAGACCTACCGTACTTAGGTAATTCTGGCAAGAAGCTTCAATGATACTGGGTCTATAACAACTCCTTAAAACATAAAGTACTACGTGAACTAGGTACTTCGTAAATTAATTCCATAATTTCAAAACTTTAAACAACAGAGGTAGGAAAAAGTGAGCAAAATGAGTTGACAACCCTCAAAACTTTGCGGTAATGGCACAAACAAGCAACATTGTGAAACATATTTCAAGCAAAACTTTTTGGTCGAACTTTTTAAATGAGCATTAAGGAATGGTTGGTAACTTCGTTTGGAGTTGACCGAATTTTTTGGAACCCCACGGGATGTTTTTGCAACCTTGTTAGAGGTTCCTTATATTGAGTTTTATTTATGATAATATGTTACTTTGGAAGTTGCCTGAAAGAGATTGATTTTTCTGTAGATTCTCTCGTGCTGAAGGAATATTAAAAATATCTACGCCCTTTAATACAGTCGCTATTGTAATTATTTCATGACAGTAAAACCCACCACAGTGAGTGAATTAAAACTTTACTACCTACTTAGAGTGAATTATTGATCTGTTAGAAATTAATGGTTTCTTTAAATTAATTCTGATCTTTATGAGTGTCCATGGAATGCCATGTGGATCGTTCTGGGGTTCATGGATCGTTATTCTCCATGCACACAGATATTCACTCTAGAACGGGCAACTACAGGTGGCTGGAACCAAAACATTTATTCAAAACGTAACTGCAACTGGTCTGTTTTAAATAAATTCAATAGTAACGTGGCAAAGTAAATTACTAGGTCAACAGACTATACCTTTACTTAGAATTTTCTAGTAATTAAATAATTAAATACTGTAGGCCAACAAAATTTCCCTTCGCTCACGAGTCCAAACGTATTAATAATGCACAGTGAAGCCATGTTAAAATTAACATGCTTGCGGTAACTGGAAGGTGGAAATCCTCTTGCTGTGTACGTCAAAAACTTTTGAAGTTCCGCCTTAGTCATAACGTTTTCACCCATGTTGCTTTGGGTGAAAGCTTTCCGATTTAGTAGGATTCCCATTATAAATTCTGTTTTGAACAAGAATATAGGAGTAAAAAGAACTGGGAGTAAGTTCTTCTTTATCCCCGTACAAGAGGGAGAATCCTCCGACCGTGCGGGTGTTTTAGTCTGGTGGGCAACTGCCGACAGTTGTTGTCAGGTTTTTCTATATAATCTTAAGTCACGTGTAACTTTAACTGTGCTATTTAGAACTTTGACAAATGAGAATGTCATATATGGCACTGTAATACTTTTTGTACTATGTTGCTTTAGTTCTTTTAGTAAAGCCGCTACAAGAACAACACTTCTATAGTTTTTACACCACAGGCTGAGGCCTTAAACTTAAGGAATCCACAGAACTAGTAGAAGCCAGTCTCTCACCACTGAACTGCAAGATGCCATACCCAAAAGAAAAAAGAAAAACACTTATTATATTGTTGAAGTCACAGTACATTCGTGGCAGTTTCCATTCGAATTAACTACTTGACACACCTCTGCATTTCCCAAAGGGCGTAAAGTCCATCGTCCACTTGGTCACGAGATACAAGCGTGTCCCGACAGTGAGTTTAATCATTTTATCAAACAGACAGCGAAATGTAATTAAGATATATTATATATTCTGCCTCGTGAACGTCGCGTTTAAACAAGAGACGAAAATGCATACTTTACTGCGATATTTTAACTATATCTTTTACAGCCTTATCACACTAGCGAGTTGCGAGCGAATTGAAAACGGGGCGAGTGCGCAGCGAGCTTGCCGCGAGTTCGCAACGTGTGCGCGGCGAACACGCCGCGAGTGGGCAGCGAGTTCGCGGTGTGCGATTTGAGTTTTGTCCAATCATACATTTTGTTTTTCTTTGCGGCGTGTGTGAACTCCCGGCAAGCCGCTGCGCACTCGCCCCGTTTTCAATTCGCTCGCAACTCGCTAGTGTGATAAGGCCCAGTGAATCTGTTTAGAATCTTTAAAAAAAATGTTTTTCTGATTTTATCGGACTTAGGTGAAGTTAATGCAATCTTAGCTGGTCTAAAAACTTCAAGCTCCCCTGACTGGGACAACTTAACGACTGGTTTTCTAAAATATATTAGTAGGGAAGCAGTTCCGATTATAACACATCTCGCTAATTTATGTTTTAAAACAGGCTTTTTCCCTGAACCGCTTAAACAATCCATTATTACACCTGTACACAAGGGCGGAGACAGAGACGATGTTAATAATTATAGACCCATATCAGTTTTACCCATAATTTCAAAAATAATAGAGAAGCTTATAAATAACAGACTACTTAAATATTTAAACAAATTTGGCCTACTGTCAAACTCTCAATATGGATTCCGACAAGGTTTATCAACTGAGGATGCAGTAACTGATCTAACAACTCTAGTAGTTGATAGTCTCGACAGTGGTAATAAATGTATAACTGTATTCTTAGATTTGAGAAAAGCATTTGACACCGTCTCTGTTCCGATCCTTGTGAACAAATTGGAACAAGAATTTGGAATAAGAGGTATCCCACTAGACCTACTTCGTAACTATCTTTCAAATAGAAAACAGAGAGTAAGAGTTGGGGAATATGTCAGTGAGGATGCACAAGTATCATACGGCGTGCCTCAAGGAAGCGTACTAGGTCCAACATTATTTTTGACCTATATTAATGACCTATGCAACTTGAGCATCAAAAATGCCAAAATTTTCGCTTATGCCGATGATACAGCTGTTGTTTTTTCAGGGAAGACCTGGAAAGAGGTCAAAGAATATGCTGAGTTGGGCATGACTGTAGTAGCCAAATGGTTAACAAGTAACTTGCTCACATTGAATACCTCTAAAACAAATTTTATATGTTTTAGTATTAATAATCGTACCCAGCCAGATGAAAACTTTCATTTAAAAATTCATCAATGTGACAATGTACATAATCTAAATTGCAACTGTCCAACAATAAATAAAGTTACTCACACTAAATATCTAGGAGTGGTTGTAGATCAAAGGTTATCTTGGTACCAACATCTCGAACAAGTCACTAGCAGAATCAGAAAGCTAAGCTGGTTATTTAACTCATTACGACATGTCGTCCCAAAAAATTTGTGTACTCGCCAAAATTCACCAAGAAATCTTATAAATGAAATATATATTTCTCTTGTACAATCAGTTTTGACGTACTGCATCCGTGTTTGGGGAGGGGCTAGTAAATCAAAATTCATAGATGTTGAGCGTGCACAACGCGCTTTAATAAAAATTATGTATTTTAAGAAATTGAGATTTCACACAGACGAACTATTTCGGATCAGTGACCTGCTCTCTGTGAGAAAATTATACATTGTACAGACCATCTTGAAAATGCACAAAACTTTACCGTTTGACTCCTCCAAATTAACAAAAAGAAGAAAGGACAATGTTGCACAAATTCCCCAATCACGAACTCGGTTTGCTAGAATACAATTACATAAACGCTCGGCCCTTTTATATAATAGGATAAATAGGAAAATTTACATTTATACAAAACCTTACTATGACTGCAAAAAATCTTTGATTAATTGGATAAAACCGTTAAGCTATGATGAAACAGAAGCACTGTTAACACTTGTGTCATGATGCTTGTTTCTATCATCATAAATGGATGCATGCAATGGAGTGCAATAGTTTAAGTACACACTTATTAAACACACACACAAACCTGCTCACACATTCGTAAACACTCACAACTACACACGCACACACACACACACACACACACACATATATATATACACACACATATATATACACACACACTAACACTAATACTGTATGTTTTAGGATAATAATAGTAAATTTGGTTTTGGTTTGAAAGAGCGGAGTCTCTCAATACAGGCATTTCTTGCTTAAAGGGAGGCTCCAATCACTATTTTTGTTGACTTATGTTTAAGAAATAAATGATTTTTGTTTTTTTTTTTTTTTTGATCGATTATACATCAAAAACATCAAGTCAGTAATCCCCGAAGGCGTGTGTAGTTCGTTGTGAGTTCTTATGCCATCCATGAGCTTCTGGGCTATACATGCTGTTAGCAGCTGAGAAACATCTCTCAGGCATGCATCTACCTAATAATACTCTCACGCCAGTTATGTTCAAGTCCCATGTAACAGGGAGCGAGCCTTTTGCCATCAACAGGTCACAAATTCAAAATCCGGGGCTGCTACTGAGAAATTCCTGATGGAAAACCCAATAACACTATTATCCCATTATTCTGAATATCTATGAAGGTAGAAATCATGTAGGTATCTACGAACTGTAGATTGCTTTGCCATCTGCTCACAGTATTTTTTAATAATTCTGATAGTTTGAAAATCACAGAGATCTTCAATCTCGTTTCAATTACCATATTGCAATGTAACATAATTATGATGGCTGCCGGCAAAAGTAAAATGATCGTGAAAATACTAGTGTAGTTTAGCCACTTTAAGTGTGCAGTTCAAGGTGGCGCTACTTGTCAACAAAATTTTCGTAGAAATGTCAAACTT
Organism: Xestia ashworthii; assembly: GCA_950022955.1. Lineage (NCBI taxonomy): Eukaryota > Metazoa > Arthropoda > Insecta > Lepidoptera > Noctuidae > Xestia > Xestia ashworthii. The sequence goes on along the minus strand of OX465570.1, from coordinate 8,271,533 downwards.
GGTACATTTATTTTAGTTCTGTTTTTTCCCGCCTGCACAGATCAGTTGGCTGAACTGTAAAACAAACCTCAAAGATTGTTCAGATGTGTCATAACAAAATCGACAGATTGGTTAACAAAAGACGATTACAGATTCCAATTTCAAATGTTTGGAATTCTTCGCTCACCGCCAAACGATCAGTTGGAGAAAATACCAAAGATTTTCCTGAAGCCTTTTTTCAGTGAATTGCGTGGGCTAAAGAATGAAACGCCATAACATCGTCTGGGTTTCACCTGTAAACAATTTGCTAGATTTATTGTTAGTCTGCATTATACTAGAGAAGACATACCGTAATACATCTATTTCGGTGTCTAAATATTGTTTTATAGAAGAGTGAAAGCAATGTGTAATGTTTAAGCTAGATAAATACACGATCAAAATACTCTGCTTTCTATGTTCACTAAAAGCCAGAAATATTTGCGCTAAGTTATGAGAAAAAATATGAAATAAGACCATTATGTAAGAGAAAAACAAATTATTCTTTTCCTTTTCGTGTCGGAGTGACATTTGTGACACAAACACTTGTCGTGGCGAGAATATTTGCTGGTGTGTAAGTTTGATACTAGGAAAAGTCTGAACGTAACTAATCATTAAATCATCTGTGGACCTCGACCAAATCGGTCGGATGCGATTGTGTTGTGTCTACTTTGATGATAACTGCCTCTTTGGTCCAGTGGTTTTAAGTCCTTTTGCTGAGTGGTCTTGTGCTCGAGTTTTTGGTAGGGCTAAGTGTTGTTATAGTCTTCCACCTGCAATATTTCAATTGGCCAAAGTTGGTTGTCGCCCGGTTGGCGGCTATTGCCCAATATTTACATCTGCCTAGCCTTTCCCAACTATATTGGGTTCGGCTCCCAGTCTAACTGGACGCAGTTAAATACCAGTATTTTACATAAAGCGACTGTCTATCTGACCTCCACAACCCAGTTAGAACTGGAAAATACGATACCACTTGTTAAGACTGGTTGTCAGACTTTATGGGCCACTGACTACCTGTAACGACTGTCAAAGATCTACAAATGACAGGCGGGACCAACAGCTTAACGTGTTTTCCGAGGTACGGAGGAAACCCGGTATGTAAGGGTGGTCATCCATCCACAGACCCACCTAGGCAAGCATGGCTTAACCTAAAGATCGACTCGAGCGGCTGTTATTATTAAGCAACGAGATCCTCAATAGCCCAACATATACATGGTACTGAAACAAACCATGTTTATGTTTTTTTTTTACCCCCGACGCAAAAACGACTGGGTATTATAAGTTTGACGTGTCTGTGTATGTGTGTGTGTGTCTGTCTGTGGTTTTACCAATTTTGATTTTGTTTTTCTTTGTTTGAAAGGTGAATTAGTCGGGAGTGTTCGTAGCTATGTTTGATAAAAAACAGTCCAAGATGGCCGCCGCCACGAAATGGCGTATTACATATTTATTCTATAACTCCCTCATTACGGGTATCGGGTAAGGGCTTGACTAGTAAAATACTATGATTAGTTAAAAATCCAACATGGCCGCCACCACAAAATGGCGAATTAACAAATTATTTTCTATTTAACTTTTAGTACATTGTGTCTTTTAAACTTTTAATTTAATTTTACTTGTTAAACACACCGTTTTGCATACATTTTTCTTTGTGTCTAAGGTCTCTTCATACCAATTCTTCTACAAATAAGTAAACAAAATTACAATAGGTGTAACCTCCAACATCCAATTCCGTACAATGTTCCTCCTAATCCCGAACAATGCAGGGATAACAAACATTTTAGCCTTTATAAATGAGAAATCTTACGCGTCACCAAGTACATTCAACGCAACATACACTTATGTACGAAGCCCTGTAATTTCTCATGCCCTTTGTAGTCAGACCTTGGTCCTATTACGGCCTTTTGAAGAACGCGGAACTAAATTATTACAAACATGCGTATAGGCCATGCAAGTTATGCCACAAATGTTGGCGACCATTGTTGACATTTTTGGCGTATTATGTGTGGTACTGACATAATATTACGTCATGTCTGAAGGAGTAGGCGGTGGAGCTCATAGCTAAAGAAGTTACATTAAAAAATGTAAAAAACCCCTGACTCATAAGGTCACATTCAAACTAAGTAACTTTCGCAAAAATTATTGCTGGGAAACAACTTTTTTTTTTGATGTTATAAATCATGTTTGGTGGTAGAACTCAATGTAACGCACTTAAAACATCGTGCTGATGGATGGATTGAATAGTACGGGGGTCGTGGAGGTGTTAAAAGTCAAAATCTTACAAAAAAAACTACTATAATGTATTTAAAAAAAAAACTTGTCAAAAAGTTGTAACTTTGACCCCCCCATATCTCCGTAACTAGAAGGTTCCCAGGTTCGCAATGATAGGTAGAACAAGTGCCTTTCGGCTCCGTGAAGAGGTGTTTTACACCCTTTTTATCAAGGTATTTTTTTTTGGTAGTATAAAATAATATTCCTCATTCCCTTTCAATATAGTGTACATTATTCTACTAGTAAAGCCTAACATACATTTGATACCCACATTGAGGGAATTGTGAAAAAAGGTAATTCACCATTTTGTGGTGGCGGCTATTTTGGATTTGAAATTTATTAATGCGTATAGTATTCCACTAGTCAGTTCCTTTCATTTGATACCTATATTGAGTGCCGTGGCATGGCAGCCATCTTGGACTGATTTTTATCAAACATAGCTAAGAACACTCCCGAGTAAGGGACTACTCACACTTATTCAGCTCTATAGCTTATGCCCATAGGAAACAACGATTTTATATGAGACGCGTACTTAGTACGCGTAATACTCGTAGATGTGAGTAGTCCCTAATTCACCTTTCAAACAAAAATAAATCATTATCGGTTCATCCGTTCGGGAGCTACGATGTCACAGACACACACAGATACGTCAAACTTATATCACCTCGTCTATTTTGCGTCGGGGAACTGCCGATAGAAGTAAAAACTAAGTAACTTGTGTTATCGCAACTTCTTTTCGAAAAACTCCTATATGGAACATTAAGTATTTAATTTCCGTGTATCGATATCAATCGATAAATTCAATATTCTACTTGACTACATCACTAATTGAGTAGCAAAGTACTTTCAAGAATGTTCCATTGAATAAAATCAATCCTAATTAAACTTTATCTTATTTGTCTAAGGTTGATTTTGACTAACCGTTCGATGAAAGCGTTCGGTGATATTGACGCGAGTTCCATAATTTTGTTCACCCAAAAAGTGCTCAACGCAAGAAGTTTTCACTTCAATGGAAAAAGCACCTCGGATCAATCTTTAGGTTAAGCTGCGCTTGCCTAGGTTGGTCTGTGGATGGGTGACCACCCATTACATACCGAGTTTCCTCCGAGCTTTGGAATGCACGTTAATCCGTTGGTCCCGATATTTCGACGATGTTGCAAGCGCCATGATCGCGCGTTGCAACATCGTCGAAATATCGGGAGCTCAATATTAAGAACAATCACGGAACATATTCCGTAAGTGACATTTTAAGTTTAGTTGTGAACCGTGATAGCTAAAGCATTAAATTCATGCCATGGTATACCTACTTCGACTGTTAAATATACAAATTGGTGTTTATAGCAGCAATTTTATTGTTGCTTGCAAACGATGATATTGATATGTAAGTAATTACAACCCTTCAGCCCCGAAAGGTCCATTTGGAAAATAGCCACTTACTAAAATATCAATTTCCTTGAAAGGTTCTTTTCTTGGGAAGTCCAATCCTTAAGAGATATCTCCCTTAAGGGGCACTCAATAAAATGGATTGATTACAATATTACGAACCTTTAATCTCAGCTGATTTTGCAAATAATGATTTTTAAGGAATTTTACGAAGTAATATGAAGACATAATATCGATTTACTTACACGACTCTCATCGTTATATGAAACTTATGCAGCATAGTTGGATTTTGTATTAGGTCTCTTCCAAATCTCTCCATTTTTGTCGATTTTGTGTGTTTGGCTATCCAAATTCCTTCAGCCACTTTGATAAGAGCACCTGTTCACCAAATCGGATGTCTTCCCACATTCCTCCCCGTCCCGTCCGTGGTGTCCACTCCAGCATTTTATTTCCACATCATGCATTCAGTCTACGGCATATAATGACCCACCTACTTCATACTGTGAGATCGTGTGATTGATAATTTACCATACATTTTATCAACATCAAATAACGAGCCTTCTTGTGATTACAACAATGAAGGGTAATAGCTTTGTCGTCATCACTAAGCTTGACAGTAAACTTGATTGATAGACGAACTTTACTGCTATTCTAAATAGTAATTAACACAACTGTCTACGGTCTTGACGTGATCTCTTAGTCTCATTTTGAGAACTCCCAAATAGCCTTTGATTATTAACAATAGCAATTTATTGTTGTGATGTTGATGATCCCGATCAAAGCAAAACATCACTTCTGTAATCCCCTGGAGAGTTAGGTAGAGGTTTACTTAATAGTATACCCACCCAGTTATGTTTAAGTCCCATTTAATAGGGACATTACAGTCATCATTAAAGCCTTCTAATAATTCTCATCGACTCAATCCCAAATAATATTTCAGGACTGTGACTAACTGGCTTTTAGTCGCCATCTTCCGAACAATAATAATTCAGATAATAAGTTGATTTTGTGGTCTCTCAAAGGTTACTCCCCTCTGGTTTTGTTAATTGGTTCATTAATTGTATATAAGAGAGGAAAATGGTGGCAGTTTATGAGGTTTAAGTTCATATTCTCAGATCAGAAGTTTACGGACTGCATCGTTGTTTTTACGGTCGCAAGTACGACTGCTGAGACTGAGGTCCTGGCTTCAACTTCCGGGTCGACGAAATTGTTGAGAGTTTGGACGCCTGATGATGCGCATGTCTGCATCGTACTTTCTAGAGGCGTGCTCTCGTCCACACATTTCTGCACTGATAGTTAGATTTTAATTTTCTTTATTAATATTTAATAGTTGTATCTTGATTGTATCTTGTTGTACGGAGTGGGCTGTGCTCGGAGTTTCCTTGCGTGATCGAATCAGAAATGAAGACATCCGCAAGAGAACCAAGGTCACTGACGTAGCCCGAAGAATTGCCAAACTTAAGTGGCAGTGGGCAGGGCACATTGCTCGCAGAACGGATGACCGATGGGGCCGAAAAGTTCTGGAGTGACGACCGCGAACCGGAAGACGATGCGTTGGAAGACCTCCCACTAGGTGGACCGATGACCTGGTGAAGGTTGCTGGAACCCGTTGGATGCGAGTCGCACGGGACCGGTCAATGTGGCGACACTTGGGGGAGGCCTATGTCCAGTGTCTTTCGGCTGAAATGATGATGATGATGAGTTGTATCTTGCATATTGCCTTGCTTCTTATTTCATCACAAATAAAATTGCTATTGGGTTTTTCAATCAGAAATTTCTCAGTAGCAGTTATGTAGTTTGGATCAGAGCCCGGTTGAAGGCAATTGGCTCGCCCTTTACATTAGACTTTTACATAACTGACAAAATGTTATTGTAGCATTAGGTACGAGGCAAGAGGTCACGCGGTCGATCACCTATGCGTTGGACAGACCTTATAAAAACTGCAACACACATCCATGGTCCAAAGCTACCGAGACGCTGAAGACCGCAATAATTGGAGGTTAATCGCGAGGACTGCGTCGTCCAAAGAAAATGCCTCATCGCCACCACGTCAACCACGACCATTCTGTCAAGAATGCACGACTGAGGAGTAGGAGGAGTATTAGATACATCTCTGGCCAACCCTTTAGTGATTGCAGGTGTGATCTTATGTTATACTAGCTTCTGCCCGCGACTTCGCCCGCGTGAAGTTTCAAAATTGTCCCTTCCCCAAATCTTACTACCGGGATAAGAAGTATCCTATGTGTTATCCCAGGTTATAAGCCATCTGCGTGCAAAATTTCATCCAAATCCGTTAAGTAGTTTTTTTCACATCCATACTCACAAACTTTCATATTTGCATTATTAATAGGATAGGATTAGTAGGATTATGGAGTCTTTGTTCTGGAGTTGTGCCTGGTTGATTGTCCCCTATTAGAAGGGACTTAATCCTAACTTAAGGTTTACTCAATGTCAACCACAGCTTAAGCCTCCGGAGATCGCAAGCGTGCTGTTATGTAATGTTTAAATAATACATATTCATCATAAAATCATAAGGCTATTAAGGTTCCCAATGGTAGGACATAGGCCTCCTCTCTTTGAGAGGGAATGGGCTATAAAGGTAAATACAGACTTATCAGAGCTGAAGGAAGCAAAAGAGCCGAAAGAATCGAAATGTATAATTACTAACTTGTAAGAAATCCTATAAAAAATAATAAATAAATAAATATCGTGTTTCTTTCGCGCGGTCGGTTTTTTCGGCTCTGAAAAGTGTGCGTTCACCTTAATCCACCACGCGGGCCCAGTGCGGATTGGTACATGTCTTCGAATTTTTTGGTTCTAAGACATGCCGGTTTCCTCACGATGTTTTACGTATTAAACCTTTATAAATATAAATAAAATCTAACAAATCTTTATTGACAAATAATTGCTTCCCTAGCAAGAATATTCAGTCAAATTGTGAAAGCATTAATTTAAGTGCTAACGTGTACAAAGGTTGTACCCCTGGACGTGACTCAACGTGAATCCTGAGCACTTAGTGCTTATGCCACTTAGACCACTCTCAAATTTTGTAGGGAGGAATTTCAAGAACTGGGTACTCAGGAAAATGGGCAATATAGGTGTCCTTTTTTAAAAAGTTGCTGCGCTCTTTGGAGACGGCAAAATTTCGAGTTGGGTACATCAGTCTATTTTTTCCTGCAAATATAGTTGTAAAGGTAAAGAAGTTTTAACCAAATAACCAGTTTGGAGTGTATGATGATTATATCAAAGTTGAAACTTTGATAACTGCAATCTTTAATCTGATGAACAGTGTTTCATAAAGTGATTAAACCTATTTTATTTTTTCTGAAACACTTCACATCATGTTATGTTATAAAAGTGAACGCGCGGGGCAGTCATTGAGGACTATCGATAGAAGTGAAACTAAGTAATCTATATCTGCTGCGGGTTGTGCCCCGCACGCCTAGTGCCGTAGCGAATCGGCTACGAGTACTACGAAGCGTCAGGTGACGGTCACGCGAGTGTCATGATTTTGGCCCAAAAAGTGTTCAACGCACCCAAAAAAGTTTTCACTTTAAAAAAAATAGATGGTTTCGTATCCAACTACTCTGAGAATAAACAGACAAATTAACCAACTCAGAGGTCACTGTCTCTTTTAAAGTGCATACATTGATCAAGTCATGATTATGAGGTCCATGTAGATTAATTTTTGAGATGAAGAATCTTTTGAAGAAAGAACCTCACAGATTAGATTGTATCTGTCCATTCAGTGCAAACATTCGTCAGGAGTCGTGTAGTTTGACCCATAACCCAAGGAGCTCAACGACACGACGAGCACCAAAGAAAGGACATTTGGGTAGTTCGCATAAAGAAAATCAAAGAAATATCGTTAGTCATGGCTTTTTTCATCCACTGTAAGTTAGTTTTTAATTTTTATGCACAAAAAGAAATTAAAAATACTTTTAGACTGTAACTGGTTACGTAGTTATATGTATAAGATGATGATGATGCCATGTAGGGGATTTCGGAAACAGCGACTGCATTCGATGGCTTTCTAGTGTGGTTGTAAAAGCTTTGGTGTGCTGCACTTTCATGTGCTATGAAGTGGCTAGCATACCAAACTTTGGTTGAAAAACTCCGACCACAAATCAGACATGTCAGAACACCATTGACAAAGTAACCGACCACCAAAGACTGCGCCATTTTATCGAACCACAAAAGAATTTTTGATAGACACTACAGTGACTCTAGTGGTTCAGATTGAAGAAATAAAGGTAATCGGATCGCACATTAAAAGGCAGGTAACACAAACTTTAGCGCTGACCTAATTACGGGCAAACACTTAGAACTTGATATTTTTTACTTACCCTTAACCTTTTGAACGCCAGATCATAATATACGCACGCACGTGCACTCCACAATTTCACCGCAAATGCGTGTGACGCCGACTTACGACACAGACTGGCAGTCATATTTTGATCTCGCTGACGTCCCGACGTCACGTTCGGAATTAACTCTTGAAAGCGGGTGGAAAACCGGTCCTTCAGAAGCTGTTTAATTCCGTCATACTCGAGGGGAAAATACCATAGGCATGGTGCAGGGAAGTTGGGTTGAAGAATTACATCTCACTTCCAAGCCATGTCTACAAGTTGTTTTCAAGAGTCATCACGAATCGTCTCGCGCGCAGTTTTGACGATTTCCAGCCACCCGAACAAGCCAGTTTCCGAAAAGGTTTTAGCACCGTGGGCCACATACATACGCTTCAGCAGGTTATACAGAAGACCGAAGAGTACAACGTACCTCTCTGTTTAGCGTTTGTGGACTACGAGAAAGCGAATCGATCGTTCGAATCAGAAATAAAGACATCCGCAAGAGAACCAATATCACCGACGTAGCCCAAAGAATTAAAGGAAGACGATGCGTTGGAAGACCTTCCACTAGGTGTAGCGATGACCTAGTGAAGGTCGAGGAATCCGTTGGATGCGAGTCGCACGGGACCGGTCAATGTGGCCACACTTGGGGGAGGCCTATGTCCGGCAGTGGACGTCTATCGGCTGAAATGATGATGATGAAAATGACGTCACGACCGACCGTGCGCGACCAACGTCCGCGTGTCAGGAATTTAGGCCTTAGTATAGTGCACCGTATTTTTTGTCACATTTGTATAATTGGCATACACTTGCTTATCAGAATGGCGTTAAAATATTTAGGTAACTAATTTTTTTGAGTTTAAAAAATGTATTGTCACTAAAACCAAAGGTGTGTGCAAAAGGGGTTTGAATTAAAATCAGTTACTACTTCGTTATGGTAATTAAAGTAAAATTTTCAATTATAATTTTCTTTCCGTCTAATAGTGGTCGAAAATACAAATAGCCAAATTTCTCAATATGCAAGTCCCTAAAATGACACAAATTAATATAGTAGGTTGGGCAAATGTTCCGGAAACTATATGCGAAAAACAAACAACTTTAATATTTTTAAAACCTTTAAACCTAGCGCTATCGGACTAAAAATTGGTTACAGACATAAGAATAAGTGCAATAAACCAATCCAGACATAAGTAGGCCAACGAAAAAGGCACTACGTCCAAACAAACAGGGCAACTTACAGTGCCAATTAAGGTCACTCACTATGAAAACAAAACCGTAAACTGGGAAGGAAAAATACGAAAAACAAACGAAAGGGAATAATGAAAAATCCGCGCAAGTTTATGTAAACACGGCTATTGAAATCGTCGAAGGTTCTTGCTTACAAAATGCTTTATTAACCGACGCTGAGCTAAATCCCTGCCCTGTCTTTTAAAGACTTATTGGAGGAACTTTATTAGTTTCCTGGGTTGTTTAAAATAGGTTTATTTTTCAGGGTTAAACTTGATACTTAATACTTTGACGACTCGAATGGCGTGGTGGTAGTGAGGCTGCCTTACGTTCTTAGGGTCTTGGGTTCGAATCCCGGTGGGAGCAAATGTTTGTGTGATGAGCATGGACATGTGTTTCCGAGTCATGGGTGTTTATTTGTATAATAAGTATGCATTAACAAACAAAAAAGTATATATTATGTAGTATATCAACGATCTGGTGTCCACGACACAAGCCTTGCTTAGTTTGGCACTAGATGGCGCTGTGTGTTAATGTCCAGCGATGTTTATTTATTTATTTATACGATGTTTAAATAATGAAGAAACACTAGCTAGTTACCGGGTCTGTGTGTATTTCACTAGGTGAAGAATGAAGAAGAAGAAGCGCAACTGCTGTGCATGAGGTCCTGGGTGCTGGTCTCAGTAGACAGATACGAAGTTTGTATAATTATGTGCCCGGTTGATGGCAATAGAATCATTCCTTATTTTATGGGACTCTAACTTGCTTTGTGCCTGCTTGATGGACTTAAACATAAGTGGTATGGACTTTAACAAAACTGGAGGAACGTGCGTGTACTTATACCTCTAGGTATAGCTACAGCTCTGCCTAACATTTCAGGGATTTCATGCGTGATATTATATCACCCCCTTTTTTTTTTAGGATGGAAAATCATCAAATGACTTCTCCCACTCTGGGCGGAGCGGGAGGGAGTGTCAGACTCTTACTGACTAAAACCCATCCATGTTCCTTCCTCGCCCTTTATGTTCCGGGGCCGCGGTATCTCTTTCGACTAGGCCCGCAACCCCGGCAGGCTTCGGCCCTTGCGGGCCCCTCCCCTTATGCTGACATCTCTTTGAGGCGCGCGTGGAACACGAACGCGCCGTCGACACGGCCTGTCGTCATTAGACGCCCGGGCACACAGGCCCGCATCTACGGTGGCCGGTAGCCACCACGTGGCCCCCGACGCCCGGTGCGTCTCCCGCGGCGGCCGGGAAGAGAGGCTCTCTCCCTCTCTCGTTCCGCCACCTCCTTCGCCAGCATGACTGCTTCGCAGAAGGAGGTGACGGCTTCCCATTCCGTCTCGCTCCGGACCATGGATTGAACCAGGGCCGGACGCGAGAGGTCGCCGCCGCCGATCGCCGCTACGAGGACACGGCGGTGCTCCGCCCTCGCAGGGCAGACTTCCACCGTGTGCTCCACCGTGTCCTCCGGTCGATCCTCGCAGTGGAGACACCCGGGCGTTTAGAATATTATTATATCACCCCTTGTAAAATGTTTAAAATTTTTGTATTTATATTTTTTATGGTGTAAAGAGTATTCTATTCTATTCGTAAATTTTCATACCATATTCATAAATAAAACCATCTCTCTCCTTTTTCACTTTTATCTTTTCTGTTATTGCATGCAAATGTACTACAAACGCGAATTTTCAAAGCTGAATACATACTCGTAGTATGTAATGAAATAAAAACATAAACCTGTTTCGAATCATATGTTGGAGCTCCACATAAAGTAGTTGTGTATGAAAGGAAAACAATTTAAAGCTACTCTAATTTAAAATTTTATTTTGCCATTCGAAACCCTTTTATAATGCTGAGCATTTTCTGCATATACAATTATGTACAACGCAGCATTTCTAGTCGGTTGAACTCTATGAATATACAGTTGAAGATATTGAGAATAATTTTACTCACATTTCTTCTTCTGGAACCGAAGACCCTGTAAAGGAAGTAAGAGCTATTTTAGTGCACCTAATCCTGCTCTTGCGACAGCATGATAAGTATACATTATGTACAAGGGACCGACTTCCGCAAGAACTATAATTATATTTTTATTAGGTAATTATGAATAGTGAAAGGGATTTGAACTTGTTGGCCAGATTTTCTTCCGCCATTTAATTTTTTTTATAGTAGCGGTCACGCATAAGACCAACATTAATCGATAGCTGGTATCAATACAAATAAGTTCTGTCTGAGACAAAATCTTCTAAAGCGTCACATTTCCGAGATTTAAGCTATCAAAGTTCTGCTGATAGCAATCACAACGACATATATTTCGAAAACGTGACGCTGCAGAACGTTTTGTACTAAATATCAATTGGACAACAGACAATCAGATTCCATTGAAAAACTCCTGGTGAAAAATATTCCGTTCCGTTTTTAACAGGAAATTGGTAACAAACAACCGACTTATATTCGTATTATTTTTGAAAGAGTTTTCTCTTCAGTTATTTTTTTCCAAACAAGGAAACAGAAAATAAAATTGTTTAGAAAAGTTTATAAACTCTGAAACCTTTGTAAACTTCGATCAATAATATTTGTAAAGTCATCCGTTTATACATTCTAAAACTTTCACGGATTCTTTTGAATCTTTCTTTGTTTTTCTTCTTTGAACTTTTTTGTTATATTCTTGAAAAGTCTTTTATGTTATACATGATTCGTTACTTTTGAGTTTAGTAGGTAGAAGTTATAGATTTAAAAGTAAAAAGAATTGTATTTTAATAGAAACTTTTTTTCAAAATTAATATCGAAGGAATAGGTAAACATCGTTTCAGAAACTTTTTAATTCAAAGTCATTTTTATGCTGCTAAATTACAAGAAAATTAAAAAGTAAAATTTTATAGCGTCACGACCTAATGGAATTAATTAATGCTTGAGTTTTTTAAATGGCTAACTTTATCATCGTCATCATCATTTTTCTGCTCTTATTCTTTACCTTTTTTGGGGCCGGGCCAGCATGTCTCTTCTTCCATATTACTCTCTTCATCTCAGCAGTCATCTCCTTTCTAGCTATATTATCCTTCACACAGTCCATCCATAGTTTCTTTGGTCTTCCTCTACAATTTGGTAATATTCATTTCCGAGATTACTGTTAGATGGCGACATATTTTATATATATATACCTATATTTTATATATATATTTTTTTTAATTTTATAGAGTACCTAAAATAGAATAAAAGTAAATCTAATACACTTTTTTCAAGTCAACCCTTCGCGTGACCTTTGATACCATCTGGAATACCCATATAAATATTTTAATATCGAATATACAAACATTGCGAAAAGGGATAGAAGCAATAAAAAGTTTATTTACACACCCTACTTTTATATAATAAAAAAAAAAACCAAAGGCTGGATAATACCGATAAAAAAAATATCCTGCGATAAAAACGTATGTGTAAGGGTAAACATGTGCCGATTTAAATGTAACCGGCAAAACAGAATGGGAAAGGTCGGTGTTAAAATAAAATCGTTTTTAAAATCAGACGTACAATGCATCATATGCCTTGACATATATTATTTTAAGGTGTTTAATTTATGTAGAAAAGACTCATCTTTCTTGATAGAAAAAGTCTTCATAAAGGACCTCTCCTTTGAAAGTTTCACGCACAAACATAACATCTGCCTAGCTTTTTAGTGTAACTAGATGCAGCTGAATACCAGTTACTGTTACTGTTAGCCTATGTCCTCCTACTGCTGTGCAAAGGCCTCTCCCCATGGCATCTATATTTATCGATCCAGGGCCAATGTGGACCACTGTTTGTTGGTTTTGTCTAGCTCTTTAGTCCTCACAGGAGATGGCGGGACGAGCTAGGCAAAACAAACGAATACCTGTACAACATATTATTGAGAAGTGAGAGGAATAAGGGCGACCTTTGCACAGGGGTGGGACAGTTCGTGTAAACAAATACAAAACTCACGTCTGAGACCCAAAGACGAATTTTATTAGTGTTATAATAGAAACTTTAAGAATATTGATTTTGTAGTGAATGAATACCTACAGTAATAATTCGTTATGTCAATGCTGTTGAAAATCGATTTAGAAATTTGAAAAGCTTTGAAAGCAAATAAAGAAGAAAACTAAATAAAAACATAAACAGTTACCCTTTCAGTGCAATCTGGAAAAGAGTTCCGAGAGTTCCAACTTTACATACAATAGAAATTGGCTATTTTGTACTGCGGTCTTAGAATTTATTCTTGTTTATTATGTAACGAAGAATACAAGGCGCCTCATTATCTTGTAGCTGGAAACCATTTTAGTTATTGAATTTATTTTCATGTCAGATAGAAATTATTGTTCTATGATTTGTTATTTTCTGTAGAATATTTTAAGTCAGAATAAGCGTAGGGTTTATTTTACAGACATTTGCATATCAATCGCTATTGAAACATTTCAGTGGAAATCTTATGACCACAGAGCCAATTTACGTGCTTTATGTCGTGGATTTGAATCCAGCCAGGCGCATTATCGTTACTGTTGGCCTACATCATCTTACAGCTGGGCAAAGGCCGGTCCTCATGATTTCTAAGCACATTAATTTGTATAATTTATATTATCTTACTCCATTTCTACGGCCATAAAAACGAAGAAGGAAGATATCGTCATGATAACGTCATGCATTAGAACCAAAAATTCGAAGACATAATGACTGTGTTATCATCCAACCTGCACTCGACCGGCGTGGTGGATTTATGGATTTACCATCAGCCCATTCCTTCTTCGTTTCATAACACATGAGCTTTGATTACAGCTCCACATAACACCCCCACACAAACTCACACTAATATAATACACCCCCACACAAACGCACAAACACGCAAACACACTCACACATACACGAACACTCACGCACACCCATGGCAAACATCCTTTTTTCATATAATTCTTGATATAAATACGTCTCGGTACCTACCTGGTAGAAAACCCACATTTACTATTATTACATCTTTGCTGCAATTTTTATTTCATTTTTTTTTATTTTTATATTCCATTTTGGTTTACCTAACAGTTTAACTAAATTTGTAACGGCTGAAAAGACCCCAAGAAGGCTCTGAAGATACAGGCTATGCTTAGTTTCGGAGTCAGGCATACTTATACTTGATTTGCCTAATATTAGCCCTAGCAACGGTACCCAACGAAATTGTAAACCAACGTCCAATCTCCTATTTTAAGTCACTATTCTCTAATAGCAAAGAAAGAACATAGCTATTCTAGTTAGTTTCTCTTAGAATAAGACCAATTGAAATAAGGTTTTGAATAAACATTTATTATTATTATTTCTTGAGGAGGCCTCGAATCCCAACAGTGAGAACGTAATTTTGTGATTATGCTACCTTCTAACTTTACCGTTAGCTGCGAAAATATTTTATCTAAACTTCATGTAGGAAAGCTGCTAAACAACTTTTTGCAAAAGTTCTAAGCTACCAGTTCAGATTATAAAACATATGAAAACGGGTATTTATCGCAAACTTTACCTTTAATATAAGCCCGACGCGCGACGTTTCGACCGGATTGCACCAGTAGCCGTGGTCGCGGTAAGACTGAAGTATTGGAGGTACCGCCACAGCAAAGCGAAGGCGATAAATTCAACTACCCTCACCTGACCTTCATAAATGTTAATTAGGGCCGGTTCACTCTAGGAAGGAATTAAAAGTAAGGTTCGCGATAAATACCTGTTTTCATGTTTTATAAAGTGGTCTGATCGTGAAAGTTTAAAAAAGACAACTAACAATTTTATTCAGATCATCCCTTCCGTAAAACGTTTCAAACTGCAAAGTAAACACGGTAACAAACATTATACTTTTAAGTTTCAGCTGTTAACAGTTGCCTAACTGCCCGATCTCGCTCGCAGGCACTTGAAACTCTGTCAATTATGGCGTTTTCACTTGAATTTAAAGGACAATGTCCAGAATCGCCCTGTGCAACTGAAGGATCGGACATGCACGATAATTCATTGCCTGTTGTATCATATTTTTTGCAAATACTTTTGTAGCACGGACTAGCTTTTTGTTGAAATGAACATTATAAAGTATTTAACGTGAAAACATCCGCCATCTTTGTCAAACGTCATGTCGTTGTCGTATCGAAAAAGATTAGGGATGCCCAATCGAGTAGCTTGAATCGATTGTAGCTTCCATTTGCACTTTATTCGAAATAAATAAACATTATTCTTTCTAACAAAGTGCAAATAGAAGCTACAATAAAAGCATATAATCACTATTCCATTTATTATTATTTCCTGAATACTTTCATTTAAAAAACCTAATAAGTATACTTTATGAATCAGAATCAGAATTCAGATTATAAAAAATGAAACATTCATTCGCAAGTCAGTTAAAATTCAATCGATTGATTATTACAATCGATTGGGCATCCCTAATCTTTTTCGATACGACAACGACATGACGTTTGACAAAGATGGCGGATGTTTTCACGTTAAATACTTTCGCGCTGATTCTATTTTAACACATACAAAACGTAATGTTAAATAGATTTAAGAATTAAAAGTTGCATTTACACACACGGCTGTTGTTTTTGTTTCTGAAAAATCACTCTGAGCTATGAAAAACTAAACGTAGTAGTCGTGGTTATGGTTAGATTATAACCTCAAAATCTGATAGTTTTTCTTAAATATATCTGTTCTGATGCTAGTCCGCTACAAAAATAAGATCTTACAGTAGTTAACCAATGATCAACAACACAACACATAATTTTCCGATGCTCTTGGTTCCAGGGCGAACAATGTATGGGCGCTGAGCAATGTCCTTTAGTCTTAGTTTTCTCGTTGCTGGATTTCTTTAAGGAATTGTCTTTTCATCAGTTAAAACTAAGATTAGTGTCGCCATGCATCAAACTGAACAACTTTCTCTATGGGACCACCATCGTAATCGCGAAAAAATAATCAACGACCCCGTACAAAATTCCAATACTTACTCGACCAAATACAATAATGGTTCAGTTTGATATTCTATAGCACACCCTTGAATTTCACCAGGTTGCAAAGCGACACCTTGAATATTACAAGAGGTTCAGTTTAACTTGGTCACTCATGGTGCTTACCAAAATAGCCACACGGGTCGATCTTAGAAGATCTCTCTGAGGATAGATAACCGTTCATTACAAACAGAGTTTCCTCCGGACGTCGAAAAACACGTTAAGCCGTTGGTCCCAGCTGTCATTTCTAGCTTTTGGACAGTCGTTGCAGATAGTCAGTGGCCAGAAAGTCTGACAAGTAGTTTTACCAAGGGTAATCTATCGTATTACCCAGAGGTCTAACTGAAGTTTTTTCAAAGAAGTTTGATAATACATCAGGAGTAGGGACAACTGTCCAAACGTGCACTCGTTAATATTTAGTGTGTGCCCGAAACAGGTAGGTCGAAGTTACGGGACTTCGACCGAAATTTGGTTTCGTGCTTAGAAAGTGTTGGTTGATGGCTGTTGGTCCGAAACAGGACATCTATATCCTGTTCCGGATCAACACTAAATAACTAAACTTTACAAAGACGACCCGAATGGCGCAGCGGTTTATAGTGTGGCTGCCTTACGGTCTTAGGGTCCCGGGTTCGAAACTTCGAGTCCCAGAAGGAGCAAATGTTTGTGTGATGAGCATGGACATTTTTTTCCGAGTCATGGATGTTTATATGTATAATAAGTATGTATTTACAAACAAAAAGTATTTAATGTAGTTAACAACTGTCTGGTGACCACGACACAAGCCTTGCTTAGTGTGGCACTAGATGGCGCTGTGTGTAATGTCCAGAGATATTTATTATTTATTTATTAAAGGCTGTCCTTCGTCAGAATTAGCCAGCCATTCACGAAACTCTTTCATAATAAATCGTAGAACATAAATCATAGAATAGCCAACTTCGACACACTGCCCTTCATTCAGGAAGTCACCATAAAAGTATTTTGTTAATTATTACTTATATGAACACATGTCATGTTACGTTTTATGAACTTAACTATAAAAGGTTACCAACACGTGCTTAATCCCTGCCTACAAAAGATATTACGGTCTACTAAGAGACTTCTGGAAATCTCCCGACACGTACATACACTGGCTCTCCTCATTCGTTAGTGAGCCGTCACGTATCTTTCCATATGAGCACGTGCGAATCCGTACAGCTCTCAGAGAGGACGGTTCTTAGTAATATGATATTATCTAGTTTCTATCTAAGAAGTGTTCAGATCCAGGGTTATATTTTTCTTAGTCGTGAATTTGGATTTGAAGTCTCGAGATTTTGGTGGAGTTTATAGATGTCGTACCTCGATTAGTGTACCCAAGTTATTTACCATAATAATTTGACGATGTATATTTACTACCTAATACCTCCTTCAGGATTCTGGCCTCCTGCATGGTAGTTTGTGAGACTTTATTATAAATAGCTTCTCATTTCCTACTTGTATTTGCATTCTTTAAAAAAAGAAACAGATGTGGGCCATGTGTTAACCATTAGCAATTTTTAAAAGGGGCAACTGGACAGTGGCCCCAGTTTCAAAGTAGACGAGTTGCTCCTTAACCCATTTGAAAACAAGACCTTGAAATCAGTTATGAATAAATTCAAAATTGGAGCTGATCTCATCAGTCCAGCTCGATTATTTGCTGAATAAAGTAACATTCTGTCAGCAATAATGATAGTGGACGTTTTATGTGTATTGGCCGAGTGTTAGACGAATAAGTGAAACGCAGTTTTTAGTGGTCGGACTATCATGAGACTTATTTGTTGAGCTCTTTACAGGTGTGCAGAAAAATGTAAATATGAAAATCCTACCAGTTCGTTCTAATTTTTGAGTATTTTTGAAGTGAAAACTTCTGCGCGTCGAGCAGTTTTTGAGTGAACGAAAATCATGGATCTCGCGTGACCATCACGTTTGCTTTTCGTAGCACTCGTAGCAGATTCTACTAGGTTTTTCTTCTATCAGCAGTTCTCAAAGACTGCACCACTTTTTTTCTTATCCAATTGCACTCAATAAAACGTATTCAGCATAACCTTAAAAAAAAAGTACACCATTATATCTCCACTGAGAGGTTAACTCATTCTTTTTATTTCGACAATTAAAGCAGAAGTATCCCAATCAAGTCATTCTACCTGTCACTAGCTCTGCAACACCAACAACTTATGAAGATATTTAATAAATAAATTGCAGTAGCGCCATCCATAATCCCAACTTGATGAATATGCATGATGTATAATAACTGGGGGATATTGGCAAAGTTTTATATGCTGAGCTCTGTCGCCATATTGACTTGTGGCCGCCATTTTGTTTTTAAGTAACGTTTTGTTGGATAAAACGTTAAGAAGGTACAGTTATAAAGTAAAAATATGAAAAAATATTGTTTTTTTTTTAATGCAATTTTAATAATATGTTTTTATAAATGAAATTCTATGAAATGGTTGTTGTAAACTTATACTGTCAGTTACGGGATATTTTTCGTGAAAATTAATTATTTTGAACTCCCGATTTTTCGACGCTGTTGCAATCCTGGGATGACTGGAGAATGTGGATGGATGGAAAATAAATAAACCGTGACAGCTTAATGCAGTGATTGTGGTTGTAGTATGAAATAATGTCGCCAATACTAAAGCTAAATGTTATGTAAGTGAAAACTAATATCGTCCATCAGTCTTCAACCGTACACTTATAACAACTGCACTGTATCAGCATCACCTCAAATTCATTGTTTTACCACTGTTTTCAGGATATTAAATCTTCTTCAAATAAGCACCGTCACGCCATAGATCGAAATCAGCTTCAAAAAATGAAGTGGCGTTAATCGTCGCTTAAGTACTAACACCACGGAAGTCAAAAATAGTAACTTTACAGGAGAGTTAAAAAACTGCATAATTATACTTTTTAATTTGTGTTCACTTTAAATAAGAAAGAAACGTAGCTCGTTTCTGATTGATTGAAACAACGCGTCTTCCGATTATCTAGCAAACGACATCAAAACCGCCAAAAGTTGACTTACGTAGTGTTCGAACTTAAACGACGTTATGCTGATTCAGTTCAACTAATATTTTTACATGCCTTTTACGATGGCACACGAATTTAGAAATACACATAATATGTACATTTGGGCATGTTTGGTTTGGTTTGGGTTTGATTTCATTTATAAGCTCGAATCTTGTATGACCACCCACGGTTAAACTTGAGTCTTCATAAAATCTTTCGTAGCTGTGACACATCCACAATGTTCCACAATTTTAAATGCAACATAACGTCATTTTTGTCGTTTATTTCCACCGCTTCTACATCGCATAGTCTTGTCCTCAGGGACCTATGATGACGTCACATATTGCTACCAGCACGCTTACTACGTGGTCACATTATTTAGTTAGTTGTACTTACAATGCATACAAGATATTTTTACCCGTTTTTTTTTTGACCTACTGCAAGGGAAGGAACCCTTTTTTATACAAATAAGCTACAAGCAAAGATCGTCACTCACTGGACGCCTGATCGAGGAAATTGCGGATAAAGTTGTGTGATGATTGATCTTTGTTTACGAGGTGAATATGACCAGATATCGCATAAGATAGAGAGGTTTTGAAGGAGAAAGGGGAGGCCTTTGTCTAGCAGTAAGACACATGATAGGCTACAAATAAAAAAAGCTACTGAAACAAATGAAAAAAGCAACAAGCTTTGAATAATGTGCTTGCAGTATGCAGCAAATTCAGTTAAAGTATTTGTTGACCAAACCCTGCGTCTTCATTTAAGCGATCTCATCGTTCATTTGTCCAGGTTTCAACGACCACATGATCGGTGTTTCCGAACCAAGTGAACGCAACAATCGCTTTGATTAGGGCGAGGGGTCACAGTCAGCAGCTATACCAGCGCCGATGAGCAGGTCGGAACTTGTTGGCGACGTTCGGCGCTTATCGGTGCTGGTTCGGCACAAAGTATAGAGACTGCCTGCGCCGACCGGTAGCTAGCTTTCTAAGTGAATACACCCTTAGGTAGGAATCAGCCTCTAGAAAACTGAATCTAACCTGACTTTTTTTCCCACTACAGCTGCCGGATCGTCAGTGGCGAAATAGTTGGGTCAGTATAAAACCTTTCACACCTACCCATAAACACTATTATTACCTAGCTTTCTTATAGCTGCATGGGTTGAACTATCTAGCTTGAAGACCATTCATTTCCTACTGATAAGCAAGAACAGCCGTGCCTCGGTAAGCATATCTGAACAGTCATTTGCAGTTTTTTGTCAATTTTTTATACTATCATTAGGTACGGGTATTCAGAAACCCAAAACTCTGATCAGTATTATAAGTTTTAAACTGACATGGTCACTAACATTATTAGCAATAAAAACGGGATAATAATGAGTGTAAAAAACCTCTAAACGAAGCCGAAAGGCACTTGTTCTCCCCGTCATCGCATCATTGCGATATTTTTTTTACCATACCTGGGAACTTATTTGTTACGGAAATATCAGGTCCAACTTTTTCACAGTTTTTTTTTTTTTTTAAATTACATGTTTAGAATTTAAGATTTTAACTTTGAACACCTTCACGACCCCCGTACTATTCAATCCATCCACCAGCACAATGTTTTGTGCGGTACATCTGGGGGCACGGTAGTGCCCCCGCCAAGACGAGCCAAGCGAAGCGCACGGGCACTACCTACCTTTTCTCGAATTGAGTTTTACCGTAAACATTTCAAACCAAAAAAAAGTCGTTTCTCAGCAATGTTTTTTGCGTAAAGTTACCAACTAAGTATGATGTACAGAATGCTTAGTTGACGACTTCTTGATGAGTTGGTTTACACCCTTTCAACTGTATTTACTGTTTGTGTTGAGTGTTAGATATTTCGGTGCTGTTGCAAGAACCATGATCACGGATAAACTGAAGTTCTTGCGGGCGGGTGTTCATGCGCAGACAAAACGGTCTACCCTTTTCCTTGTTTGTTTTTTTTGCGTTCGTTACTGCTACCACTGTCTCTCACAGATTGCCGCAATTGCGGTCATTGCCCTTTACCTAAAATCAATCTGTACAAACCATAACTAATGAACTACGTATCGTTTTTCATTAAAAAAAATGTTGAAGATTACAATGGATTCAAGACTGGGACAGGATAATTTTTGGTTTTCAAACATAAGCACTTTAATAAATATAGTTGCGTCAATGACCGCTATTGCGATCTTAACTAGTAGCAACTATACATTATTTTCCCGAAACAAGAAAAAAAAAAACAATATTCATGATCCGTCGGTCATCCCAAGCGGCAGTGTACCCACGTCTGTCGGACTGCCGCACAGGCATTTTCCTCCATACGTTAGTTTTGCCATGAACGCCATTGTTACAACAACAATCATACTCTTACTTTTCAAAATTATTTTATTTGAAAAATATTCCATTTCAATGCTTATAATTTCAGATCAGTCGGTCTTACCCAGTAACCGAGTAGATGAGGTTAAACAGCCGTTGATCCATGAAATGGCTTGATATTCAGCTGCGTGCGGTTAGACTCTATGTCCCCGCAATCTTTGGATCAAATTAAAGAGTTTCAGCGTCAGCAAAGGTGCCATCTCGCGCGCACTCGCGAGTTTCACAGTCGCCAGTTGAGAAATGACCCCAAGGGGGTCAAAGATTCAACTTTTTTTTAAATCTAAGTTTTTAATGAAAGATTTTTGCTTTAAAAACCTCCACAATCCCCGTATTCATCAGATTGGAGACTGAGTTCTACCGCAATACATGATTTTTCACCCAAAAAAAGACGTTTCTCAGCAACATTTTTTGCATAAAGAAACTTACTTAGTTTGATGTACAGAACGCTTTGTTGACGTTTTCGTGATGAGTCTGTTTACAACTTATATGGTTTGTTGTAGAGCACAAAAAGAATCTGCCTCGTTAGTTGAGTGGTTGCAAGCGCAACTGCTAAACATGAGGTTACTGGGTTCGATTCCCAGGTCAGATACAGTGATATTGGATTTTTCCATCAGGAATTACTCAATAGCAGTCACGGAGTCTTGATTTATTCCCGTTGGCACGCTCCCTTTTACTTAGGACTCAAGAGACCTGCGGAGCATGCGTTTTTCATACAAACGTAGGTAATACCAAAATAATTTGTAAATCAAACATATTCTTAAGGTAGTGTGTATTTATTTCGATTGGATTACAGAAAATATAGGTTCCCAAACACATATTTTGAATCGACACTGACTGACCGACACAAGAGTTACGAAAAAAATAATTTTTCTATAGAATTTTTAAATTCCTCATATCTCGCCTTTTTACCATTGTCCTTTCAAAATATTTATTTGGGGACATAGATATTCTGTTATCCAATCGAAATATATACACACTAACTTATGAATATGTTTGATTTTATATTATTTTGGTATTACGTTTGTATGAAAAATGCATGCTCCGCCGGCCCCTTAAACATAACTAGCCAAAGGTAAGTGTACTATTAGGTACATCTCTACCCAACGGTTTAGGGATTACAGGCGAAATGTTAATTTACAACAAGAATCTTTTGGTGTTTAAATGCCATTAACAGCAGGTTCTTGAAAAACAAAATGGCTGCGTTTATTCCAATTTTAACCACGTACAAATAGATCCTTGTTCAACAAAAGAGATGTCGACATATAAATCGCTTGCAAACAACCATAAGTTCTTATTTAAAACTTTTATTTCACGAAGTATCACAATTTAAACTCTTAGACCGTTTGACCTACTTATCGTGTCGGATCAGAAACTGATGGCGCAGCAGTCTTGAGTCGCGACGGTTTGCCTACGTTTTTGTAGAGTGTACTAGATAATATAACTTACAGTTTTTCTTCGAAAAATCAGTATTCGAACGATCGATTGACATTAAAAAAAAATCAAACAAAATGTATGGAAAAGATTTTTTTCATTTTCTGACTTTTTTAGTACTCCAACCTGGGTTGGTCATTTAGAACTTTTTGATCAGTATTTTTTTGCTTACTGTCAATGGAAGCAAAATTTCACGAAAAATTTATGGATGCTTTCCTAAAACCATTTTCGCGTAGCTTTCCTTACCGTTTCCATCCTGTATAGCCTATATCTACCACCAGATTGGTACTGAGATAATCCTAACGAAAGAAGTAAGAAAGAAACAATGAAGAGAAAAAACAAATAAAAAAAAAGAAATGGTTGAATGATGATTATAACTAATAAAAAGTAAACATAGTGAGAAAAAGAATAAAATCATTAAAAAAATCCAATACAAGAATGCTATAACACTTTGTTCAACTTAAGAACAAAAAACATGAGTTCCCGGGTGCCTCACTTTTAAGTAAAAACACAATGCCCTAGTAGATTTTATGGCCTTTTTAAAAAAGCAACTAGTAGGTATTCCGCCCGCGACTTCGCCCGCGAAAAATGTGATAACTTGCCTAATTTGAATGATATCAATATAAATTGTAGCTTTTAAAATTTTGTAAAGATGTAGCTTTTTAATAGTGAAAGATTTTTTAAAATTGGTTGAATAGTTTTTGGCTTAAATCGTAACAAACACACAAACAAGTAAAAAATCAAATTTCTCCTCTTTTTAGGTCCATGTTCACCAAAAAGATGACGGTCTGATTATCTAAAAACAGCTGTTTAAAACACATTTTTGTATGGGAACATTTCACAATGACAGCTGTTTTTAGATAAACAAACCGTTATCTTTTCGGTGAACATGGACGTTAATTATGTTTTATGTTTGATCGTTCGTTTTCTGTACCGAAAACAGATCGCGAAACCTCAGCATAACTCTTTGGATATTACAGATGTTAGATGTTGCGGTATAAAGTTTAATCGAAGACAATGACATGCTATATTAACTTACTGACCTCAAAGAGTCGATCAGTAAAAAGCTATAATTATTTTCTAGCTATGTCCTATAGAGCAGTGACTCTTAATTTTTTCTTTACAAAACTTTGACGATGATTTCTCGTTAACTGGCGAGAAGAAGCGCCACATCGAGAAAAGTGGGAGGAATGGGGGGAGGCTTTGCTCAGGAGTGGGACAGCTCAGGCTATTAAAACAAAAAAAAAGTCTTCTAATCATTGACATCCCTCTTATCAAACTAAAAGCTCCGAGAGGGTCTTAAACACCGGGGACCCCGCCACAGTTTTATTATTCCGGACCTCGTTTCTCGGCCAAATAATTGTGTTTTCAGTGTAATTACTTAGGGTACTGTTGTAAGAAAACATTGTTAATCTCCATTACGATCCGTGGTTCTTAATTAGCCCCATTTCACAGTACTTGTCACTATTTTTTTGTGGCTCGTGGCTGTGTTTCTTACTTTTCCATTGCTTTTGTATAATTTGCTTAAATATTTGCTACTTAGCCCCATCGTCGACCTGAATTTATTGGATTTCTTATCCAATGATTGATTAGGCTCGGTCCGATCTTTAGGTTCAGCAGTGCTTGCCTAGGTTGGTCTGTGGATGGGTGATCACCCATTACATACCGAGTTTCCTCCGTCTTTCGGAAAACACGTGAAGCCGTTGGTCCCGGCTGTGATTTTTAGATCTCTGACAGTCGTTGCAGGTAGTCAGTGGCCAAAGAAGTCTAACAACCAGTCGTACCAAGGGGTTTCGTATTACCCAGTACTAACTGGGTTGTAGAGGTCAGATAGGCAGTCGTTCCATAATAAAATACTGGTATTTAGCTAAACCTGGTTGGAATGGAAACCGACCCCAACATTGGCAAAAGGCAGGGCAGACGATGATGAGATAATGGTTGCTTATGGAGCTTTATCGTTTGTTATCACGGTCTCCATTAGTCCCTCTCTCTGTACGTCTTTTTGTTCATCTGCACCTGTCTTTTTCATCTTTCTTTTAATCTCCCATGTTGCGTCAAATAGCTTGAAACCATTAAAAAAAGCCAATCATCACAGAAGACGTTTTACTGTAGCCCTTTTGAACATCTTTGAACTTTTATTTTAATTTCTAATGGTGACAACTGAACAACAACTGGAAGTCATGGGGCCTTTGCTCAGCAGTGGGATAACGGAGGCTAACAGTATCAGTAGTATTGATTAGTTTCGTGGCATTTATGCCTGTTTAGACGCTGCCACGCTGTTGCATTTCAACGTTCAACGAGTTGATGTTGCAGTACCAGAATAGGTGTCGGTATCACTATGTATCGCTTCATCATCATTTCAGCCGAAAGACGTCCACTGCTGTACATAGGCCTCCCCCAATATTCGCCACATTGACCAGTCCAGTGCGACTCGTATCCAGCGGATTCCTGCAACCTTTACCAGGCCATCGATCCACCTAATGGAAGGTCTTCCAACGCTAGGTCTTCCGCAATCGGCAATCGATTCTGCAAGAGGTTAAAACTCAATTTAATAATCAGTTTCTTCAGCTAAAAATAAAATCCATTTAACACCCCATTAAATCCTTGATTGATCCATCAATAATAATAAATGAACTGTCAAAAATGTAGGCGTCAAAAAGTGCCAAAGCAATATAAATTAAATTATATTCAAAGCCAACGTACAACCTTTTAAGAAATGAATGACATTCCCCTCCTCGTAAGCAGTCCTTTTCTTTCATAATTATATTCATTGTATAATTACGAAAAGAGGATTGGGCTTCGTAAAATTTTCAGTAACATGATTTTCAACCGACTTCCAAAAAGAGGAGGTTATCAATTCGTCTGTATGTTTTTTTTTTTTTGTTTTTGTGTTTGTTACCTCATAACTTTCGACTGCGTGAACCGATTTTGATGATTCTTTTAGGTAGATTTCCTTTTTTTGAAAAAAAAAAAATCTACCTATTGGTCTCTCACCCACGGGGATATATGTGAATACGTATGTATATGGGTGACAAGCAAAATTTAGCCACACTCTACAGGTCGCAATTATGAACCGATTGCTTTCAAACTTGGCCAAAAAATCGAAACGGTCAAAACTTAGGCTAAGTTCGTGAATGAGCGGAATTCGTCCATGGGGGGCGGCGGGGGGGCGGTTTTTCTAAAATCAGTTTTTTGGCCATAACTTTTTTCCTATGGAAAATTTTTGAACCGTTTCTCATTTTTATCACTCTGAGTACGAATACGGACATCTTTAAATTAAAACTTTTTTGATGCAACCCCTAAATTGGGGAGGGGGTTGAAAATTCCAAATTTTTTGCGAAAAAAAATCATATCTCCGAAACAGTAAACATTTTGACCGTCGCAAATATATTTTTTTAAAAGCATATTGTTTACTTTTCAATTGTTACTTTCAAAGTTTAGCGATAAAACTTATAGTTTTCGAAATAAAAAATTATTAATAAACTTTTGAGGGCGTTTCCATGCTAAACTCTTATGAGATAATTTAAAAAGGGTAAACTTTCCATTACAGGACAACGATTTTGAAATCAATATTTTTTTTTGTAGATTGTACACATAAGTACAACTCCTTATACAAATTTTCAATAGTCGGACGCTCCAGCACCTTCTTCGAAATCTACCTCCTCCTGCGGCTTGCCGGAGGGATTTTTTTATTTGAAAGCTGGTGCTTCCCATGTGGTCCCATTTTAATTTGCTGAAGATCTAATGCTGGTCTTCGGAGATATACAATGGAACTCTTCAAAAATGTACGGCAAATCTGCAGTGATTGCTATTATCGCTTGTAGGTTTATTGTTTATACAACATCATGACGTAATATCACGCCTGTATGCTCTGAGGGGGTACGCAGATGTGTACAATACACCCAGATTTCGACAGTGTTTGTTACCTCAGTACTTTCGACTGGGTGAACCGATTTTGATGATTCTTTTTTAATTTGAAAGCTGGTGCTTCCCGTGTGGTTATATTTTAATTTCCTGAAGATCTGATCCGGATATTCGGAGATATGCAATGGAACTCTTCAAATATACACGGCAAATCTGCAGTAACTGCTGCAATCGCTTGAATGTTTATTGTTAATACAACATCATGACGTAACATCACGCCTGTATGCTCTGAGGGGGTACGCAGATGTGTACAATATTCCCAGATTTCGACAGTTAGGTGTACTAAGTTCCATTTATTGGGGATAAGTTTTTTTTTTTTTATTGGCAAGGGCACTTCAAGGGTAGTTTGATGAGAATTTGGTTAGGTTCTGATTATGGGATCCATGACAAAGGAATGGAACTCTTCAATTCTTAGAAGCAAATTACCGATTCTCGGCCAAATCTTTTAAAGGCTATCCGGATACTTGAGTCACGTACCATAACGTCGTTATTAACCGACTTCAAAAAGGAGGAGGTTCTCAATTCAATGTTCCCCGATTACTCGAGGATGACTGGACCGAATTTGTTTTTTAATTGTTTGAAAGGGTATACTTCCCAGAAAGTCCCATAATCATCAAGTCACGATCCTGATAATGGGATCCTGGAGAAATAGAGAGACCTCTTCAAATTTTATAGGCACACCAGAAGCGATTTGGGTAGTTTTTGAAAGAGTAGTTTCTCGGAGTGATCCCATTTAAATTTGGTAAAGACCTGATGAAGAACTACGGAGAAAGGCAACGGAACTCCTCATTAAATGTAGCAAATGTGTGTCTCTTACTGGGATTGCTGAAATCTCATGTCTGTCTATTGTTTACACCAGTTCATAACAAAAAATCACGCTGGTACGCTGTGAAAGGGTATGCACATATTGTGAACCACTAAAAAGTGAAAAATAAAAACTTTTTTGCAAAAAATAAAACCGACTTCACACAAAAAAGTGAAAAATAACTTTAGCTTCTGAAGTCGGTGACAAAAAAATTAAATCAATCAAACAAAGGTCACCGACTTCAGCAAAAACTTTTTGCAAAAAAGTTTTTTGTGTATATTTTTAAAATGTGTTACCTACTTATAAAATGTTTCTGGCTGGGATAAAGGAAAATAAAGGTCAATTCTAATTATTCGAGCATATATTATAGCTATTATTGAAGATACTGCAAATTCTAGGTAAAATTGGCATATCGCCCATTTTTTAAGACTGTTTTTGTTTAATTTTAGGTGGTAGCAGTGGGTGTTTCAAATTGAGCGGTTAGAAAAATAGAAAGAAAGAAAAAAACAATTAATTAGCCCGCACAGTACACATCAAAATTAAAAGTATTTAAAACTAATAAAAATTAAACATAAATAAAAAAATAAAAGAAACGAAACACGTCCTATAGGAGGCCAAAAGGCTCCTATCTTAGCATGGTGCTGGAACATTAAAAAACGTCACAGTGCTGGTATTCTGATAGGGGCCAAAGTAAAGGTGATGCTACGGTCAGGTCAGACACGGATAGCAACAAAAATAAAGTAATGTAGACGAATAAACAATAAATATATGTGAAGTATAATAAATATGAAGAAAATAATAATTACACGTTGTAACGTTGCTTATCTAACGTCTAGAAACCAGTTACTGATCAGTTGACTAAAGAGGCAAAGGCTAGCTCTCTCTCTTTCCGAAACTGTCAAGGAGCAATCTTTGGAGACAATACCCTTTTCTCAAGGTACAGGTTTTTGTGTAGTGACTATTTCACTGCTAATATTAAAGTTATAAATAAAATAAAAAAAAAATATTTAAACCCTTGATACGGGAAAAAACAAACAATAACATCAAATATAACTTCAAGCATCTTTTATACCTATTTGCTTCCAAAACGTCGTTTGCATATACATTTTGATATGAATGTGATAGAAAAAACGATAGCTAATGTCCTTTTCCACGATATAATCTATGATCTTGTTCAATGATCAAATTTTATAACGATCCGATCAACCGTTTCGTCATGAAAAGGTAACAAACAAACAAACATAATAATAAGTATGAAAATATGGATTGATTTGTGTTTCTTTGCGAAAGCCATAAGATTCCTCAACAGACCTAAGAGCCCCTTAGAGCTTTTTCTAAAGGAAAAAAGTATGGTTTTGAATAAATAAGTCACACGAGAGACAATATACTACGCAAAATCGTAAGAAATGAAAACACACTTGGGACCAAACCTTGCACATTGGAATTGTGCTTTAAAAACATACCATTTTACTTATAGATTCAGCTGAAAAAAAAATGTATATAGGGTGTAAACAACCTCATCACGAAGCCGTCAACTAAGCATACTGTACATCAAACCAAGTAACTTTGAAACGACTTTTTTTTTGGGGTCAAATATCATGTTTGATTCAACCACAGTTGAACTCAATGTTACGCACATAAAACACTGTGCTGATGGATGAATTGAATAGTACGGGGGTCGGTAAGGTGGTTATAGTAAAAATCTTATACTTACTAAAAACATATTTAAATTCGAGTAATCGGGGATCATACATAAAAAAAAAGGTTCCGACGAATTGAGAAACTCCTTTTGGAAGTCGGTTAAAAAGACATCAAAAACTCCTCCTCAACGCTGTCCGGATAAGCAGACGACAACCGGCAACCTCTCTAGGTTGAACTGCGAGATGACATTCAAAACAAGTAAATTTAAATAAAAACATTAAAATACCCGACATATACTGTACTAAAAGTTAAATAGAAAATAATTCGTAAGGTCCTATTAGGTACCAGTCATCACTCCACTTTCCTTATCACATTTCGATAGTTAGTATTCCTTATTCTCTTTCAATATAGTATACAATATTATTGTACTACCGAAATGAAAGGGCTTGGATCCCTTCATTTCGGGCCTACGCTGTTCCCCCATACTTTAGTACTAATGCTGTAATGAAACATAAAAATATTGTAATACCAAATGATTTGAAAAGAGTAACCATGGAGTTTCTTGCCGGTTCTTCTCCATGGAATCGACCAACGCGAACCGTGCACCTTTTTCGACGTTTTATAAGTGCCCATCTAGGCCTATGTGAAATAAAATATTTTGATTTTGATTTGATTTGATTGCAGGAATTGTGAAAAAAATGTAATTCACCATTTTGTGGTGGCGGCCATCTTGGATTTTAAATTTATTATAGCGTTTAGTATTTTACTAATCAAGCCTTTTCATTTGATACCCATAATGAGGGAGTTGTTGAATAAATAAGTAAACCGCACTTTTCACACGATTTTCATCAAAAACAGCTAAGAACACTCCCGATTAATTCACCTCTCAAACGAAAAAAACAAAATCAAAAACGGTTCAATCGTTCGGGCACTACGATGCCACAGATAGACACACACACACACACACAGAGACACGTCAAATTTATAACACCCCATGGTTTTTGCATTGGGGGTTAAAAAATCCTCCTTAACGCTGTTACACTTAGCCTCAGGCCAAGGTAAAATCAAAGACGTCGCTTATCCGGCATAAGTTCTCTTTTACTACACTGTTAATGTTAACATCAAAACTTGTACCTATCATGTAAACAGAAACAGGAACCTAATAAAAACAACATAAAACGGTATATTCTAGTCGAGACTTTATTTTCTAGAAAAATACAGGTATTCCAGACGATACAGTTCCGTCCAATCGGAAATAACATAAAATAGCTATAAGCAGTACAAATAAAACATTTTACGGGAGCGACAATAAGGAGTAATACTTGTATAGTGTTCTAGCACTACGCCCGCGACTTTGTCGGTGAAAATTGTGATAACTCGAACAATTTTGCATTAGGTACCTATATCAAAATAATATTACTTGGTAACGATGTAGCTATCTGATGGTGAAAGAATTTTTAAAATCGTTTGAGTATTTTGTGAATTATATCGTAACAAACAACCAAAAATCAAATCTTTCCTCTATAGAATGTTAGTTTAGACAAAAGTATTTCCTAGCCTAACTTAGCGTTCCATGTACATATTTTATATTTTCTTGATATAGCGTTTGATAGTTGATGGTCTCGATTTTCTTCAGCCATTAGCCAACCAATGCTGTGTGCCTTAATGCATTGTAGATCTCTTCCATTTTTACGATTTTCAGTCATTTTTTCTTTATTATTCTATTTTCTACATCCCTATTACACGTATTTCCACAACAGACTCACTAATCGTTTAATTGCATTGTCAGTTGCATGTTTACATGACTGCCCGAAGTGCTGTAAAATCACGTTCCCCTGGAATAATTTCTGACTGCATCATCATCTGCTAGCCTTGTCCCAACTATGTTGGGGTCGACTTTCAGTCTAACCGGATATAGGTGAATTTTACATGGAGAAACTGACTATCTGACATCCACAACCCAGATAATACTGGGTAATACGAAACCACTTGGTAAGACTGGTTCTCAGACTTCTTGGGCCACTGGTTACCTGTTACGACTGTGTTACCCATCCACTGACCAACCTAGGCAAGCTCGGCTTAACCTAGAGATCAAACGGAGTTGCTCTTATTATTTGGCCACGAGCTACTCTTGAACAATTTCCGACTGCACGCAAACATAATATCAAAAAATATTTCATATTTTTCCGTGCATAAATACAAAAGCATCAAAGGGTTTAAATAAAAAACCACAACACGTTTCGGTAGACTTCCTTATGAAGGATCTCTTTAGGGAAAGTAAAATACCCGAAAGTTCTACACTCATGGGACTTCCTGTGACAGCTGCGAGCGACGACGTGACCGGTGCAAAGAGTTTGTTATTGAAGACTGGGTACGAGTATCGATGTCACCTTAATACTCGATCGTACCCAGTCTCCTTTGGTAGCCCGCGAAATTAAAATTTATTTACGCTTTTTGCAATTTTCAGGCCAGTGCTAGGTTGTGTGTTGCTTAAAATATGATTCGCGACTATAAGATTACAAAATTATTATCATCAAAATGATCAACACAACCCTCTAAGTTCATGTAACTTGATTGAATGAATATTTCATGAAAAAATTATTCAATCCACCTCAACCCGCGGCTTTGCATGCGTGTATGTTGAACATTATGGCATTAAAATGTATACTATCCAGTTAAAAATTACCGTATCTCATAACCTAACCAAGGTCAAGATTTACCAAACATCCAAATCTTTTCAGTCGTTTAGGAGTGAAAAGGTGACACACAGGCTGATGGCTGGACGAACGGACTGAATTACTTTCGCATTTGTAATAATTGTAAAGAAGTAAAAATTCATTTAAACCAGCAGGGAAAAAAAAAGACTCAAGATCATCGCACACTAGACTTGTACAGCAACGGCAGCGCTAGCACCTAGCAATTAACTTGTCATTCAAATTAGAGCATTAAATCGTGTGTCGTATAATAAAGGGTGTAAAACACCTCTTCACGAAGCCGAAAGGCATTTGTTCTCCCCATCATTGAGATCATTTTTTTGTTCTACACCATACCTGGGAACCTTCTAGTTACGGAGATATGGGGGGTCAAAGTTATTTTTTTTTTTTAAATACAAGTTATTTTTGAAAGGTTTTGACTTTTAACACCTCCACGACCCCCGCACTATTCAATCCATCCATCAGCACAATGTTTTAAGTGCGTTACATTGAGTTCTACCACATAACATGATTTTTAACCTCAAAAAAAAAGTTGTTTCCCAGCAATAATTTTTGCGTAAAGTTACCTAGTTTAATGTACCGAATGCTTGGTTAACGGCTTTGTGATCAGGTGGTTTACACCCTGTATTATTATTTCATAATGTCAGTATTAACAAGTAAAATTAAATTAAAAATTTAAAAAGCCCCCGATGCAATGTACTAAAAGTTAAATAGAAAATAATTCGTTATTTTAAATTCGTCATTTTGTGGTGGCGGCCATCTTGGATTTTTTATTTATCATAGTATTTAGTGTATTATTAGTGTATTCTACTAGACAAGTCTTTTCATTTGATACCCATATTGAGGGAGTTATTGAATAAATATGTAATCCGCCATTTTGTGGCGGCGGCCATCTTGGACTGATTTTTATTAAACATAGCTAGGAACACTTCCTACTATTTCGCCTTTCAAACAAAAGAAAACAAGATCAAAATCGTTCATCCGTTCGGGCGCTACGATGCCACAGAGAGACACACACACGCACACACACACACAGACACGTCAAACTTATAACACCCCGTCGTTTTTGCGTCGGTGGTTTAAAAAAGCCCAAGGCGCGCAGTCAGCGTGCTTCCCGCTATTATGCAACTGGTCCCGTAGCTCGCGCCAGCAGAATGCATGCTTACAACGCGCCTACAGCGTGCTTACAGCGCACCCCGGGGAGGCCCCTGTAATTATTAATTTTATTTTTATTATTTGTTGTAATAGCGGTAACAGAAATACACATGCAGAAAAATAAAATTGTCTACTTAATATGGATCATGAGATACAGCCAGCCGACAAACGAACACACTGACGGGCAGTGGAACCTTACAAATAGGATCCCGTTGGTTAAATTTTGGATACAGAACCCCAGAAAAGCGTATTTAAAAAAAAATCGCAGCGGCTTTGAATTTCAAAATTAACTTTTCCTTTTTTTAAAAGGACATTGGCAAAGAGGCATATGAATCCTTCATAATGATCGAATTGCAAAACCATTCCTGGGAAAACCCTTTTTTGTTCAATGGCTTTTTATTCATCCTTTGTCATAAAAATCATGCCTGTATCAACCCTTGTCGCTTTGATTTTCTCCTTGTTATGTGTTTCATTTATATTACCTTATAATGTTATTTTTCCACGGATACGTGAGAGTATAAAATCCATTTTCGTTTTTTGTTAAAACCTGACGATGTAAAAGATTCTTTGTGGAAAATGACGCTTTTGTAAACGCGTTATCATGAGTGACTTTTGGTTTTACCTTAAATGTAGGATATATTTTATAATGCCTACATTATTTTATCACCATTTTTTACATGGGCACCTTTTGCCTCACGAATAATATTATTGAAGTGAAATCTTCCATAGGCGCGTTGAGCTCTTTTTGGGAGATCGAAAATCATGGAACTCGCGTGACCGTCACCTAATGCTTCGTAGCACTCGTAGCCGATCCGCTACGGCGTAGCACCACTTAGGCGTCTACGGGGCACAACCCGTAGCAGATAATGTAGATTACCTAATTAGATTTCACTTCTATCGGCATCCTCAAAGACTGCAGCGCTTTTTTTTATTTTATTTTATTTTTTATTTTATTTTATTTATTAGGGACAAAAAAACAGTTACATGTTCAGGTTTAAAATTATGAGAACTTAAATAAATAGGTAAACATGTAACCCACACCATTGTCCACGGATTAATAGATGAACAAATAAATAACGGAAAGATAAATTTTGCTTTTAGAGTTGATTTAAATAATTAATGTTAGATTAAGATTGTGGTGAAAGTATATTTATAGCCAGTGTTTTAAATTTGTTACTAGAAAGAGAGAATATATCAATGTCCATGAAGTGTGTGTTATAGGTTTCCACTAGTTGACGAAGAGGCACTCGTGCCCCGGCGTTGGTCCTGCATGAATCCACGTGGAACAACCGGGGCACGCGGGCCGCCCGTCTGACTACATTTCTTGGTACCGTATAGCGTAACTTATTTGTAATTTCAATACAGTCAAATCTATTGTTACACAAACCATGCAGCATCATGGCCACCAGAAGTAAACGCCGAGACTCTAAACTTAAAACATTATACTGCTGTAGTAACTGTTTGTACGGAATCCTTGAATGGTAACATTTATAGTTCACAGTACGTAAAAACTTTTTCTGTACCATTTCTAATTTAATGTTGTATTTAAGGTAGAACGGATTCCAAATAGGAATCGCGTATTCTAATTGAGATCTTATCAACGTTTTATATAATACCAAAAAAGTAGAGGGCCGCACGAAGTCATTCGAGGATCTCATGACAAAACCATACATCTGAAAGGCTTTATTTATTATATTTTCTATATGCAAGTCAAAGTGCAAACGTGAATCAATAGTCACACCAAGGTCGCGAACGGATTCCACTACAAATAACGGTTGGCTGTTCAGCGTATACGTAAAATGAACTTTATTTTTGTTTTTAGTAAAAGATATACTGTGACATTTAGGAAGACTAAGAAAGAGTTTGTTATCTTTGTATCAAGTCTGTGAAGATCTTCTTGGAGCAATAGGCAGTCATCGAGGTTTTGGCAGGCTTTGTAGATTTTTATATCATCCGCATACATTAGGAAATTTGCATTAACAAAACAATATTTTATGTCATTAATATACAGGATAAAAAGCAAAGGGCCTAAGATAGACCCTTGAGGAACTCCAGACCTGACAGTTACACTCTCAGATTCATACCCATTAATAACTACCTTTTGTGTCCTGTTATAAATATATGATGCAAACCAACGAAGTAAATTGCCTCGGATACCGTTGTAAGCAAGCTTTTCCAAAAGAATTGTGTGATCCACCTTGTCAAAAGCTTTCCGAAAGTCAGTGTACACAGCGTCTACCTGGACTCTCCTGTCCATATTTTCAAAAAGAAAGTTAGTGAAAATCATAAGATTGGTAGTCGTCGAACGCCGTTTGACGAACCCATGTTGTTCGGGTACAATAAGGCCATGCAATTGAGGATAAAGAGCGCTGTGTACAAGTCTCTCAAAAAGCTTCGACAAGGTGGAAATAATAGATATGGGACGATAATTCTCTACATTGTCTTTGTCTCCACTTTTATAAACCGGTGTTATAAATGCTCGCTTCCACACGGTGGGAAAGATACCATCATGTAGACATTTATTGAAAATTAAATACAACGCAGCATAGATGTTATCAGCTGTTTTTATAAAGAAGATAGGTGGAAGACCATCGGGGCCCGCTCCCTTAGATGGGTCCAGTGATTTGACTGCTCGATGTACTTCTTCTTTTGTGAGGTAAATATCGGGTATACAAGCAGAGCTATCCTGGTATTTGTTTGATGGTTCCCAATTCTCAGGATCAAACGTGGATGGTTCATAGACAGAAGCGAAAAACGAAGAAAACAAATTGCATGTATGAGTAGGGCTATCAGACAATTCATTTTTAAAATACATATTGGCTGGGTACTTAGTCTTGCCCTTTCTATTGGATACGTATGTCCAAAAATACTTTATGTTTTTAGGTATACTGTCTTCAACCGAATTAATATAATTTTTGAAACAAATAACGGACTCATTTTGAAACAACTTTCGGTAACTCGAAAAGTGATTATAGTCGCACAGGTTTTGATACATTTTCCACTTAATCCACGCACGTTCTTTACTTTTAAAGATACGGATCAAAGAGGGTGTGAACCAAACAGGAAATTGTGAATTTTTAATTCGAGTTACAGGAACATGTTGTCTAATTATCCCGTATAAAATATCATAGAAAGTGTTGACAGCCTGTTCAGCGGTCAGGTGCGCGAGTTTGGCTTCCCAATTTATAGAGCTGAGTTCTGCATTTATATCAGGATAGTTAGCTTTATGATAGTTGTACCTAGGTACAGAAAGGCATTTCATCGGGGTAAATTGCATATTGAGATCTACAAACACGGAAAAAGGAGGATGGTGGGTATCAGCCGGAAGTAGTGACGTACAAGATACAGTCTGACAGTCAGTGTTGGAGATAAACAAATCAAGTATTCGTCCGAGACTATTTCTAGTTTTATTGTATTGCGTACCGTTAATTAATGACATAAAATTCAGTATTAGCTGGCCGCTTGAAGTAGAGGTATCTGCCACTGCATAATTACCCTGATCCAACCATTTGATATCAGGCAAGTTGAAATCTCCAGCAATAAAGAATGACTCTGTAGTAGAATCATTAGCAATCAGATGCAACATGTCTAAATATTGCCTATAAATTGCATCACTAGTGCGAGGCGGCATGTACGCTACACTGATGACATGGTGTTTATGAGACTGGGATGCAGGTAACTGAACCACAAGCTGTTCGACACAAGCATGGGTAAATTGTGTCGCCATGGTAGTGGGTCGCAGCTCACGGAGTATGGCTATTAAAACACCCCCACCCTCCCGCTTATTCGTCGCTGAACGATCCCGATCACATCTGAAGATTGTGTAGCGATCATCAATAAACTCGCTATCGTGAATGCTTGGAATGAGCCAGGTTTCAGTAAGTATGATAACATCATATGAACACGACATGATGCTCATATAAAGGGTGTGCAACTTAGTACGAATTCCTCTACAATTTTGGTAGTATATCAGAAAATTATTAGTAGCCATAGATAACAATTTTTAACGTATAAACAAGTTAGTACAGCAATATGAAGCATTCCGAAATAATCGTACAATATGACATCTAAAGTAAAGTAGAAACAGAAATGATAACTGTACGTTTTCTTTTTAGGCAAAAAAGATGCTTTGTTTAACATGACTATATGATAAGCAATACATATGAGACATGGCATATGAACAACAATAACAATACTTCTCATAAAAAATAACTGAAAGAGCATGTAACAGATAATGTAAAAAATCAAGGAATATATAACCAATAGCATACTGACTTGAGTAGATAAAACATTCACACAAGGACACAAAATGTACGCATTGAACAATGTAACAATAGAAAATGCACACATGTCAAAACTATGTTGCCCAATAGGCAAATTATCATGCACTTGTCTTCTCATTGGAAACGATCTTCTCGAGGTCATTTTCGGAACGTACAGCAATGGCCGCAGTCCCATCTCTCTCACGTACAAGGATCGTGGCGTTCTTAATCCATACATATTTAAAACCAGCCAACCATTTATTGGTCAGTTTTACACACATCTTTGCTCATCTTTGCTGGAAACGCAACTTAATATCTACTCATTCTACAACACTATATCATCCAATAACCGTTGATACTACGTATATATGAAAAACGACAATGTTCCACATACACTGAGTACGCGTAAAGTGGGGCTTTATCATCAAAGTTATGGCGGCGAACAACACGTCAAATATTGTGCAATAAACTTTATGGGGCGGCCGTTTTAATTTATTAATGTGCGTCTGGTTGTTAGCGTTAATGTAACGGCTGAATGGCTGAACGATGCGTGGCTAAATGGCTTTTTGTGATGAATGAGCACTTGGTGCGGTTGAGACGAGTGCTGTGGCTTTACTTGGTACTTTCACAACAATGAATCAGAATCCGGCTGATATATGCTTTTCTTACGTTTAAACCTTTCAATTTGCATGTGTTTTTTTTTGTTGAACAATAAATCACCGCTCTGATCATTACCTTATTACTGTTTGGAAAATCGTCATCTCGTCAACAAATTTTATACCAGCTATTATTTGGGGTTGGCGCAGCATGTAATTAACTATTATGGTGAAATGGTACAATAGTCTTTTTTAAACTTTTTACTTTTTTTTCTTTTTCTCTTTCTTTTTCGACTTCCTTTTTCGCTTGTTTTGTTTTCATGGTACAATAGAGCCAAGTTAATAGATCACATTTGACACTTTAGTTTAATTAAAAAAGACAGAAATGTGTTAATTTGCAATTTGATATCTTTGCAATGAAATTTGTTCAAAAATAAAACATAAAAAGGCTTATTCAAATTCTATTTTTATCTAGCCATGATCCACTTACCATACAAAATCTTCTGTCCAGTTCTTTGACCTTAACAAATGAAAAATAAAAAGAAATCTCGCCCAATAAAAGTAATTCCATTCAACAAGGAACGTTAAGACAGTTTGCATATAAATGTAAACATTTAGCTACAGAACCGCATAATGAAGATAAAAGATAAGATGATAAAAAGAAAAAGAAAGTGTTTTCTTTCTTTTTTGGTGTTTTAAGGAATTAGTTCAGTGGTCTTGTTAAGTTTTGGCTATATTTGTGAAAGAGATTCTTTAGGAAGCTTTCAAGGTTGCAAGCACGACTGCTAAGTATGAGGTCCTTTTTTTCGGATTGGAAATCATCAAATAACTTCTCCCACTCTGGGCGGAGCGGGAGCAGTGTCAGATTTTTACTGACTAAAACCCATCCATGTTCCTTCCTCGCCCTTTACGTTCCGGGGCCACGGTACTCTTTCAAACAGTCCCTTCCCAAGTGAATCTTGGATTCGATTCCCGGGTCAGGGAAGGTGTTATTGAAGAATCAAGAAAGATCAACAATCTGTCAATAACAGCCGCGGAGCATGCATTTTTCGCCAGGTTTATGGCATTAGTTTCGCCTTCTCTTACATGGAATTAAACATAACTGACGAAATGGGATGTAATTAGTTACACTTCTGCTTAACCCTTTGGGAATTACAGGCGTGTTGTTTCAAGGTATATTAAAAATATGTTTTTCTTGTCTTGTCTGGCTTCAACAGTTAAATTGATTCTTTTTGTTGCTGGCACGATAGTGTTGTATTTCGACGTCCCAAAACTTCAACACCTCTACAGCTTCGTCAGAGGTCATTGTAACTGCATGGTTTGGGGCTCAGACAGCAGAAAAGGAGGTGGAAAATAGTTTGCTCCAATCACCACTAGGCAGCGTTCACAATTTCACATAAAGTAACTAAGTAAGTAATACGGGGTGCAACCGAATCGGTCAAAGCGACCTAACGCTATAGCATTAGCTTACATTAGCTATAATTTACGTCTGACAATAACTAACTACACAATTTCAAATAATCACTTCTTAATAAAATTTAAATGAAAAGAAAAGAAAAATGCATCCATCAAACAACGCACTACTGAATTTTAAACTCTCTCCTCACCGTCAAGAGTTGCAATTCCAACACTAAAATAATATCACAATATTCATTAAAATGTCACTAACTTTGTGAATGCGAAAACGGGCATTAAAATCTTATCTAACAACAGTGCTTTTTCCCAGGAAGAAGTAAAATAACAGACTTGACGCAGATAATCTAGACTTAAATCTTTTAAGTCGACAACAGCAAAGAGTTACTTACTTCCTACTTATTCTTT
This sequence comes from Xestia ashworthii, assembly GCA_950022955.1. Taxonomy (NCBI): domain Eukaryota; kingdom Metazoa; phylum Arthropoda; class Insecta; order Lepidoptera; family Noctuidae; genus Xestia; species Xestia ashworthii. Next base: position 8,231,564 of record OX465570.1, on the reverse strand, counting down.
TTACTCCTACTTACAAACTGACAACTTGTAAAAAAAGGTTTTAAAGCTTGATTCACCGGCCTCGGGCAATGCTACTGGCTGGCGGTGAGTGGAACGCGCTCGGCACTTGTTTCTTTTACGTGAGTACCGTCATTGTGCGACTACTTTCAATAGGCTTGTTAACTGAAAAAATCTAATTAGTCCGTCACTTAGATTATCAAAAAATATTTGACCCGTATTTTTTCTTTTGTCACATAAACCAAAATTGACGAAGATACGACGCTTTTAAAATTCCCAATACGTCACTGTTCGGTATCATTCTTAGTGAGTTGATACCGAACAGTGACGTCACGAGCCCCCACTCCGAGTTTTGATGCGTTTTATGTTTGTCAATATTCGTTGATTTACAAAAACAAAAAATACGTGTCCATTATTTTCCAATACTCTAATTGACGGACTAAATAGATTTGCAATTTATTGATGGTGGAAACAAGCCTATTGTTTTATCCATAATCATTATCGCAAGCCGCGAGGTGCTCAAGAGTCTCCTAATTCTGGATAATGCCAGTATTGCAATATTTTCATTTCCAAAATATCTATCACCACTATTGATATGTCCCTATGTTTTCTTTTTTTTTTCATAAATTATTAATTATTAGCCGATGCCCGTGGCTTCGCCCGCGTAAAATGATATACTAAAACCTTTCTAATCACTCTACCTATTAAAAAACCTGCATCAAAATCCGTTGCGTAGTTTTAAAGATCGAAGCATACGTAAGGACAGACAGACGCGGCGGGAGACTTTGTTTTATAATAATGTAGTGATGAAAGATTTGAACCTTTGAAAACCTCAACAATTGGTTTTTATTTAATTTTTAATGAAAAAAATGTCAGTGTTGTTTTGGAGAATTTATCAGGAGACTACGAAACGTTGTTTTTTGAGTATTTTTAATTGGTAGTTTCTGCTGTTATCTCTTTCGCACTCTGTACGTGGTCGTTTGGGTACTGCGCGACAGCAATACATTTTACAAATACCTATTTTTCAATTCTCTCGTCCTCAGTGTTTCCTTTTAAGCTTGTAAGTCGTGGCCAAGAATCGTAGTATCAGATTAGCTTGGCACGTGCCTGAAGTTAAAGCAAGAATTTGCAGGGTTTTCCTAGGATTAAAGTTTCAGATATTCTTTACTTACTTAGAACTAATTTTGCCCAGAACTTCACCAGCTGGCCTTAATGCCGTTCGAAAGAACTAATTAGGCCCCGTTTATCCTATGCCGTAGAAACCCGTAGTTTTGGCGGTCCGTTCTAGAAGCCAAACTTCGAAGACACGTGGCTTCTGCCAACAGACATTAGAGAATTTTGAATTGACGATATTCTTTTAATATATGACTATCATTTCACACGCGACTTGGTTTGCAAACTTGTGAGATATCAGTAAATATGCATGATAGCAATATAACTTATCCTAAAGCACTCACAATTATTGTATCATATTTTTTAGATTTGTATCATAATTCGATCCGCAGAGCCTCCGTTCTCTTTATAATATTAAGTACGATTAAAGATCATTAGGGTAGACGTTAAAAATTCTAATAAGTCTGTCAAATCGATTTCCAAAATATATTGGACACATACTTTTTCTTTTTTCACGTAAACAAAATTTGAAGACGATACACTGCATCGAAAACTCGTGTGACGTCACATTTCAGTACATTTTTTACTGGAAAGTGACGTCACAAGCCCCCAATCAAATCTTTGATGTGTTTTATCTTCGTCATTTTTGATTTATTTGATAGAACAAAAAATACATGTCTAATATTTTTCGATAGTCTTAACTGACGGACTAAACAGAATCGATATTTTTTAGTTGTCATCCCTATTATTGCATTTTATAAATTGTATTACCTAAAGATGCTACATGTACGTATACTGTATAAATTTTCAACTTATATAAATTCATGAAATAAATTTTGAATTTGGACGGCCGGCGGCCCTTTCCTGTCTCACCAAGAAGGCCTAAACCCCAGCAGTTAATGCTAATCAGACCAAATACTGCTCACATAATATTATTATGCTCAGTAAATCCACTTTGTATGCTAGATAAGTTTTATTTATTCGGTTAATGTCACTTTGAGTAAAAAATAAGAGTATAATAGACAATGATATGAGATTCAAAAGATTTACGTTTAAAACGTGCTTGAAATCTTATAAAAGTGTCTATCTTTTTCAGGTCTCACAGGTTACACCTGCGTTCAATATATGAAGATAAAAGAGTTTATCTTTTCACGATTTATAGACTTATATTTTGTAGCCAATAGACACTTATTGTAGCCTGGAGCCTTTTCTGAATTTACGTCGCATTGGTTTTTTATTTGGCTTGAATTTCTGATTATCTAGTACTTTGATTTTTTTGGTCGAAATTATTTACAGTATCAAAGTCAAATTTAGCCACATAATCAAAATGTAGACTAGAAACATATTCAGTGAAGAAAATTAAAGTTGATTTACGTGGCATGTGATTTTTACCATAATTTAGAGATTTTCGTGTTGTATATTTTGGATTCAACTTGCTTTTAATAAACTTTCGTAAGTCATAAAATCATGAAAATCTAGGAACAGTCGCTAGGCTATTACTTCTATACTAACATTATTAATCTGATGAGTTTGTTTGGTAGTCGCACTAATCTCGCGAACTGCTGATTCGAACTAAAAAAAAAATTTACTGTCAGTTAGCCCATTTATCGAGGAACGCTGCGACTAAAAGGAGCGGAGCATCAATGAAAAATATTGCAAAAGCGAGAAAATAGTATTTTTAAAATAATTTCACTAGAACGAAAGTCGCGGGCAAAATCTTGAATCGTATCTAACTGATTTTGTAAAGAGCCTCTGTAGATAACTCTTTCCGATCCCGATTTAGCTTCCATTACAGTAAAATCTTCAAAGGTAGCCGAAAGATAAGATGGATAGGACTATTTTCGGGGTGATATGAACAAACGAGGAGTGAATGATAGATTGGCGACTCCCCGGAGGGATAGAAGTGAAAAATATGTTGTTCGAACCCAAAGTAACAAGAAAGTACTCGTTTTACAGGTCCTAGAATAAAATATTTGGAAAGTTAGTGTATGAAATATTTTTTGAAAAATTACCACACGCTGAGAGCAGCGGTGGCCCAGTGGTAGCGGTCCTGACTTACGACCAGTAAGTCGCGGGTTTGAAATCAGGCAGGCGCATTACTTTGTGTAATTTACTTCATCACCACCGCTCTCAAAAACGGTGAAGGAAAACATCGTGAGGAAACCGGCATGTCCTAGAACCAAAAATTCGAAGACATGTGACATCTACCAACTCGCTCTGGGCCCGCGTGGTGCATTATAGCCTATACGACAAATACGCGCTTTTACTTGAGTTGCGGACACCAGCCCGTTTTACAATACAATACAATAAATAACCCGCGATGGATTTTCTCCTGTTTCGCCAATGCCTCGTCGGTGAACTTATAAACATTTATACTCACACTCAGAAACACCCGCATAGATGTCACTTGTGTCTTCCTTCAACTAATACAGTAGTGAATGATGGCTCCTTTTGCCTCACAAATACCAGCCTGTAACTATACCACATCTGGGTAAAAGCCTCTCAATGATTTTAATCTTCAAACCAGTGTCCACCAATCACTGAGTTAAAGAAACTTATTAAATTGTTAGGTTTTTGTGACCCTTTAAAAAACATCGTGTAATTCTAGGACTAGGTAATTACAACTGAGGCGTTCTAAAACAACATAATTATTTTAAAGCAGAAAAAGCAACTTTAACTTCTTATGGAGTTTAACTGAAACCAGTCGAATTTGGTTTTGACTGACTGTTACAGATACATACTAAAACATAATCATACTATTTTAAACAACTTCGTTGAGCGCCTACACTCTCATACTGGCATGTGGAGGTCAGATAGGCAGTCGCTCCATGTAAAATACTGGTATTTAGCTGTATCCGGTTAGACTGGAAGCCGACCCCATCATAGTTGGGAAAAGGCTAGGCAGATGATGATGATGTGCTTACTTGTAAAAGGTTTGTGTTTGTGTTTTATATAGATTTAGATTAGATTTGATTGTTACTTACTAACACTAGGTTAAGAACATTGTAACTATAACAAATTTATGGACTTAGTCTGAAATAAAATATATTATTATTATTCCCTTAATCAGTTAAACACAAACTTTTTACATTTTTAAATATTAATATAAAAATAATGTATAAAAAACATTTAAAAATATAATTATTATTATTAGTTAGGTCTGTCGACGGCGCGTTCGTGTTCCACGCGCGACTCAAAGAGATGTCAGCATAAAGAGAGGGACCCGCAAGGGCCGAAGCCTGCCGGGTCTGCGGGACTATTCGAAAGAGATACCATGGCCCTGGAACGTAAAGGGCGAGGAAGGAACATGAATGGGTTTTAGTCAGTAAAAGTCTGACACTCCCTTCCGCTCCGCCCAGAGTGGGAGAAGTCATTTGATCCACACCGATCCGAAAAAAAAGCCCTTTCATTTGAGACCCATATTGAGTGAGTTGTGAAAAACCATGTAAATCACCATTTTGTGGTGGCGGCTATCTTGTTTCAATTTATTATAGCGTATAATATTCTACTTATCTAGCCCTTTCATTTGATACCCATATTGAGGGAGTTGTTGAAGAAATATGTTATCCGCCATTTTGTGCGGCGGCTATCTTGGACTGATTTTATTAAACATAGCTAAGAATACTTCCGACTAATTCATCTTTCAAACAAAAAAAAACAAAATCAAAATCGATTCATCCGTTTGGGAGCTACTTTACAATGCCACAGACAGACACACACACACAGACACGTCAAACTTATAAAACGCCGTCGCTTTTGCGTCGGGGGTTAAAAACTGAGTTTCATTCCCAGTCTGTATTCATTTACTTTCGAGAACCTAACTCAATAACTTACAAATTCTTCTAGTCAACTCATCCAAATTGATTGATTTACGAAGCCTCTTCACTCGACTCTGTATTTAGGAGAATTTTTTGATAAATGAATAGCTGTTTCAATACGGTTCGTAAAAGTTTTTGATACTCTAATTATATTTGGCTACTTTTTGTAATTTACTGTTCGATGAAAGGAAAAAATTTGTTTATCGAGTGTTTTTTTGTAGTTTAAGCACTTCTATCTAGTCTCAGTAGCATTTCGAAGATGTGGCTGATTGATGACAATAGGTTCGCTCCCTATTACATCAGACTTAAACAAGAATGTCGAAATATGGCTGTATAAGGTGTAAAAAGACCCTTGACAAAACCGTATACCAATCTTTCCAGACATCAAACTAGGTACTCCTAAGTAACTTTATGCAAAAATTCAAAAAAATATTTCGAGGAGAACTTTTTTTGGGGTTAAATCACGCTTTACGGTAGGACTGTACTCAAAAATTTGTGTTAATAGGTCTTGGTTAACAAAACAACAGCCTTAAACGTTTCAAAATTACAAAAACTCCATATTAGAAGAAAACAAGCCATTTTTCAGTATCAGACAATCTTGAACATAAATACTAAGAAAAGTTATCAGTAAGTTCTCGTTCACAATCTCAAAGCAAAGCCTTAACAACGCCATATTTTACTTGCGAAGTTCGTTTAAGCTTTCACAGATCTACAACTTAAACTTATAGTTCTTTCTTGTTTTAAATAACCCACCCACAGTTCCAGCCACCCGAACAAGCCGGATTCCGAAAAAGCTTTAGCACCGTGGACCACATACATACGCTTCGGCAGGTTATACCTAGAAGACCGAAAAGTATAACTTGCCTCTCTGCTTAGCGTTTGTGGACTACGAAAATGCCTTTGATCCGATCGAAACCTGGGCTGTACTGCAGTCTCTCCAACGGTGCCAAATTGACTATCGGTGCATCGACGTGTTGAAGTGTTTGTACAAAAACGCCACCATGTCAGTCCGACTTCAGGACCAAGCCTCGGAACCTATCCTTCTACAGGGAGGTGTAAGACAGGGAGACGTCATATCTCCGAAACTGTTCACCGCTGCACTGGAGGATGTCTTCAAGGTTCTGGACTGGAGAGGGCTAGGCATCAACGTCAATGGCGAGTATATCACTCACCTTCGGTTTACCGACGATATAGTGGTCATGGCTGAGAGCATGGAGGACCTCAGTACAATGCTCGATGACCTCAGTCGAGATTTCGAAAGAGTGGGTCTAAAAATGAACATGGACAAGACGAAGGTCATGTTGAATGCCCATGTTACACCCATTCCTATCAAGATTGGAGACTCTACACTCGAAATTGTAGACGATTATGTATACCTGGGACAAACGGTTCAGTTAGGTAAGTCTAACTTCGAGAAAGAGGTCAATCGTCGAATCCGACTCGGCTGGGCAGCGTTAGGGAAACTGCGCGGTATCTTCTCGTCCAACTTACCGCAGTGTCTCAAGACGAAAGTCTATGACCAGTGTGTGTTGCCAGTGATTACATACGGGACCGAAACGTGGTCGCTCACAATGGGCCTTATCAAAAGGCTTAAAGTCACCCAAATCACCCCCTATACTCGGAGTTTCCTTGCGTGATCGAATCAGAAATGAAGACATCCGCAAGAGAACCAAGGTCACCGACGTAGCCTCATGAATTGCTAAACTTAAGTGGCAGTGGGCATTGCACATTGCTCGCAGAACGGATGGCCGTTGGGGCCGAAAAGTTCTGGAGTGTCGACCGCGAACCGGAAGACGATGCGTTGGAAGACCTCCCACTAGGTGGACCGATGACCTGGTGAAGGTTGCGGGAATCCGGTGGATGCGAGTCGCAAGGGACCGGTCAATGTGGCGACACTTGGGGGAGGCCTATGTCCAGCAGTGGGCGTCTTTCGGCTGAGATGATGATGATGATTACCCACAGTTATGTTCATAGGAACATTATACCTTTGTTCTAGTTTTTCTCATAGAAAGGTGTCTCAGTCCAGTACGACTGGCCTCAATCGAAAAGAAGCGCGTTCGTCACTTGTTTCCTTCGCTCGTGTGGGGCTTGTATGTTTGGATGTCCGTAACCTATTGAGAGCAGCGGTGGCCCAGTGGTGGCGGCCCCGACCTTCGAACAGTAAGTCGTGGGTTCGAACCCAGATAGCGCATTACTTTGTGTAATTTATTTCATCACCACTGCTCTCAAAACGGTGAAGGAAAGCATCGTGAGGAAACCGGCATGTCCTAGAACCAAAACATTCGAAGACATGTGAAATCTACCAACCTGCTCTGGGCCCGCGTGGTGAATTATAGCCCATTCCCTCTCATGGAGAAAGAGGCCTGTGACCCAGCAGTGGTAACATTAATAGGCTGATGATGATGATGCTGAACCAATTCACACCTTATCGGCTGAACGAATTCGGATGAATTTGTCCTACGCATAGACCATCACCAGCTTCCATGTCGGATAAATTCAGACTTATTTTCAGGCAAAGTAACTAGCACAAGCTAGTATGATGTTAACAGCTTAGATAATGCACTGTTAATTTCAAGCTCCTGTATTTACTGGAGCTTGAAGGGGTATTTAATACATCTCGCATTTTAAGTGATGTGTACCTGATAGCATGGCCTTAATACATTTGGTTGAGATTTGATATCGATAGTAATTAATATGCCTCCCGCATTAACCCTGGATCGGAATATTGTACCTAGCATGTACATTAATTTATGTGTATACAGTTGTGTACAGATAAACCACATTAATAGCAGTGTGAAGTGAGTTGTCATCATCATCATCATCATTTCAGCCGAAAGACGTTCACTGCTGGACATAGGCCTCCCCCAAGTGTCGCCACATTGACTGCGCTGTCGCTACTATTATTTAAGCTATCGCTGTTTGTCGCAGCGATGACCTCAGTAGAGTTTCCTTATAAGGTCTTAAAATGAACATGAACAAAACTAAGGTCATGTTGTATGCCCAGGTTACACCCATTCCAATCAAGATCAGAATATCTACACTCGAAGTTTCAATAAGGGACCTACCAGCGCTGTGACGATTTTTAATGTTACAGTACCATGCTGAGGTAGGACCTTTGGCCTCGTACAGGATTAATTTCGTTTCTTTTTTTATTTTGTTTTTTTCACTATTTTTAAGTACTGATATTTTTTTTCTATTTCTTTAATGTATTTTGTCTGCGGGCTAATAAATGCTTTTTCTTTCTTCAAGTTGTAGGCGATTATGTCTACCTGTGACAAAAAGTCCAGCTAGGTAGGTCTAACTTCGAGAAACAGGTCAATCGTTGAATCCGACTCGGCTGGGCAGCGTTCGAGAAGTTGCTCGTTATCTTTTCGTCCAACTTACCGCAGTAAGGTAGTGACCGCGAACCGGAATACGTTTCCACTAGGTGGTCCAAAGATCTGGTGAAGGGAACCGCGTGATACGAGACGCGGGGACCGGTCAATGAGACCTATGTCCAGCAGTGGACGTCTTTTGCTGAAATGATGATGATGATGTTTGACTGAGATCCAGAGTCTGTAGCGGCTTAGCACCAAAAGTGGCATCACGTAAAGAACGTAATTTAAGATTATCGTAATTTAGCATTGGCATCCAATTAGTCTAGAAGTCAGCACCACCATAGCATAGTTGGGGTTGATACCGATGAGTAGTAATAAGTAATAAAAATAGTAGTAGTAGTAGTAGTAGTCCTCTATTCTTATTTCACATTAAGAACACCTAAACAAAACCGCATTATTTATTTAAAACGCTTCTCTATCGTGTTACCTATCTTTTAATCCATAATCTAAAATATGATAATTTCTTTTTGTCCTAATCATCATATTTCCGAATGATAATTTACCCGAACTTTATATCACATAATATATGCCATACAGTTGAAATCCCTAAATGTAATATGCCCCAAATCCGTTTGTCATAAGTATTACAATCAATAATACACAAAAGACATAAAACCGTTTTCAATAAAAGTCATAAGTCCTATTCTTAGAACTAATCTGTATTACAAAGTTTTTCCTATGAACAGAAGTTCAAAGCAAAAACTTTGTAATACAAATTAGTTCTGATTAGCCTGACAGAAGTCAGGCGTTACATAGATAAGAGCACGCAATATTTTTTCTTCTACCTCTCTCTCGCTCTCTTCTTTTAGGCTTATTTTATTCTATTACGCCAAGCTTCTGCACAATTTTGACTAATTCTCTTGTGCTCCAAATGTTGGATCGTATGTAGGCGGTTGACCTGCAATGCAAGCAAGCATGCGGCACGCATGTAGCAAGCATGCGGCAAGCATACAGCAAGCAAGCATCATGCAGCAGGCATGGTTTCTGTCACGGCTCCGGCGCTGCGGGACTCCGGCGGTCACACGCGAGCTTATCGTCGCAGAGGGTTTTGACGCTCACCACCGCAGCTTCGGCTTGCTGGCCGGCTTCGCCAGGCCGCCTCAGCCGCGGCGGCGAGTGTTACAACCACCTGCTCCTCAACTCGCGGCCTGCCTTGGCCCTCCGCGCCTACGCGATTTTAAATTACACTCTTGGGGTAGGGCAGACAAGACTGCGTGGAGTCGGATTTGCAGCGATTCGTTTCTGTCACTAAAACCTAACTTTTAGGGATTTTTTTAGCGACTAACAATTTATAAATGACCATTCGGAATCATAAACATTATGTGATACAATACTTAGGATATAGAATTAAGAAGTCGAAGAAGCAGAAGAAGAAAAGAAGTCGAAGTCGTTTGGACTTCGACTTCTTTTCTTCTTCTGCTTCTTCGACTTCTTAATTCAATTATTATAGTATTCGATATTATGACAAAATAGTATTAGAAGTAAAGTTAGTTAAATATGTAAAACAATGTTCCGGTATTTTGAACATTCTGGTTACTGAAGTTTATAGCAAACGTGTTATGGATAATGATTTTAGGACAAAAATTTTTAGGACAAGCAAGGGAGTACGATTAAAAACATTCCAAATTCTGTTCAAATCCAGTGGTTTACTTTCCACGAAATCCCCGATAGTAATTTGCCTAAATCCCTCCATTTATTCTATCCAACAAATCTTAATTACCTGATGTTTTCCACCTGACGTTCTTATAATTATGAGATCAACCACCCTGGGCCATTTTTCATCGGAATTGTTGTACTGGTAAACCGTAACTCAATGTAACTTGGGTCGTCAAGGGACTTATTAAATGTAATAGACGCCGCTTTTTTTTGGAGTCGACGTGATTATGGTTTTTTGTTGCTTGGAGTTCCTGGTTTGGGTTTAGAATGAATAATTTTGATCGTTAGCCAGTAAGAAGTCTTTGTTTTCATGGTATAAAGGCTGGTATTAAGAGTTTTTGCATGTGAAACATTTTTGTGTAATTATTACTTCTCGTTTATGTCGTTTTGTTGCGTTGACTCCAAATAATACACACGGACAGAAAGAAGATGATGATGGTATTTTTGTCATTATCATTGCGTTCAGTACAAGTTTTGAAGAATTTAGAGAAAGAGATCGTCTAGCTATTGAAGACAAAGTCTTTAAAAAATTACTTAACTGTGGATAAAGGTATCTGATAGTATAGAAAGTTAACAAAAAAAAACTGGACCTAAAAGCGGTTGGTACTTTTATGAAAATCGAAAACTATTGAAACCAAAAATCGAAGCTTAAAACCCTGCATTGAAATGTGACCGGCTCGCAATATAGAACAAACAGAACGTAAATTGGATTTTACTCTCTTTCCATTTTATAGGAAACTTTCCTACAATCCAATATGCAAAGAAATGTCAGTTTCAAGTATTACGACAATTATATTAAGAAGTTAAATATAAACTGAAGACGTATTACTGATTGTACTTTAGACCCTTCGCCCACGGGGAAATTTGCAGCGATGGTACGGCATTTTATTTGCATTTGCAAATAAAATGCATTTGCACGTCAGCACCGCCTTAATCTAACGAATAATTATTAAACACGTGGCTGGGTCCGGCGGCATCGAGAGAACAAACAGGCATTTTGTTCGTAGGCGTCTCATGGGTCGTGCTTACAAACAAAAGCACCACATATCGCTTCAAAACCGCAACGCACTTATTACGGCGTGGTCGCGCAGGCTGATGGGGCGCGAGTAGAGGCTTCTCTTCTTCGGAGCGGGTCGTGCTTATACGAGATTATAAGCGCGTTTCCAAAAACTAACTTATAACCCCTAAAACACGCAAATCTGAAACTGCCCTAAACATTGAATCGCGTTTGCACCGCGGTAGTTACGATACAAAATCGTGGTTGGGAGGGTGAAGCGAACTATTTGCATCGCTACTGCATGGCAAAAAGTCGCAGTGGGAGAGATCCTTAAATGAATTAAATATAAACCGAAGACGTATTACTGGTTGTACATAACTGACACTAAGTTCTTGGTAAGTAATAAACATCTCTTAAGAACTTGGCAGGAATACTCGATTATGGTGTGGGAGGAATTAATTACTTTTTCTTATTAGAAAATGTTAAGGCCCTTGGGCGTTCTTTAGTAAAGTTTTTTTTTTTTATTATGACTCAGAAAAGCCAATGTTTGTCTGTAACTGCATACATTCTTGTTGATGATGATTTAGATAACTTACTACACTGTACAATTGTAAATGATCCTACTTTTACATCATCCTCTATTTTACTCAATCTTAATTCAATACTTCTTTTTTTTCTGTTATCCTTGTTACGTTTATAGGAGCTATCTTTCATAGTACCGACTAAAATTGCAAAGTAGATTCTACCGGGGACTGGCGAATTTGCATCTCCTAGAGACTTCGACTGTATCATATCCATTTATTTATATTAGGGACACAGTATGTGTCCTTATAAAAACTTGCCTTCAGGCAATATTCAAAACAGCTTTGGGATACAAAATGACTCCAAATATTCTGTTGTTTGGAGTAATTCTGTATCCCATATAATATTATCATATTGTTATTATAGGACGTGTCTTTGGTCGGCTTATGTGAATCTGGTTAAGTGATATTCATCCTTTGTTTGCAAATATTATGGAATACAAATTGGAAATCAATTCTGTACTAAGCCGTTACCCAGTAGTGAAATACTGTAATACATTATGTTATCAATTTAAATGGTGTTGTTGTTTAAGTGGGGGAACTTGAAGTAATTTAGTGATAGCGATATTTATTTATTGGGGTACACGTATTCTTTAGTAGGGACCGCGAATCAGCAAGCGTAAGGTAGGACGCCCTTAGGCTCGGTGAATGGAGTGACGTTGTAGGGTTGCGATGAGAATCAGGTTGATTGGTGTGCATTTGAGCTGGCCTATGTCCAGCAGTGGACTGTTGTAGGCTGATGATGATTTAAATTATAATCCTATACCTCAAAAAGACAATCTTCTTTTAGCAAAACTTGTAAGTATTGCGTACTGAAGATTTTCTTTTTGTTTTTAGTATTGATTTGCACGTTTTTGGTTCGTTGTACGACTAAATTTCGTTGCAGGTTCTTTTTCCATGTTGTTTAATTAATTCGACACAGACGTTTGTACATGAACGTGCAATAATTATGCTGTAAAGGATGAAATGAAAAGGGTCAAATTTATTTTTCTTAACAAACCGTTTCTTTTTGTTTCAGGGGCTGGAGCCCAATCAGAACCTCACACTAAACGCATCCGCACGATGGCTGATAGAAGCTTCCAGAGGCGTACAGGACCCGAACGATCTTCTAGAAAAGTTTGCGCAGAACAAGAAAGTGGATGATCCGACGAGGGCGTTACTCCTTACGTTCTATGGCATCCTGGTAGTCATTGGCGGTGTTGGCAATGCACTCGTTGTTATATCTGTAAGTTTTTTGTTTTCTTGTGAAAATTTTAGAAGTGAAAACTTCATTAGGCGCATTCAGCAGTTTTTGGATAAACAAAAATCATGGAACTCGCGCTATTGTCATCGAACGCTTTCATAAAACGGTTACTCAAAATCAACCTTATAGAATTAAGATAAAGATTATTTTGGATTACATAATTGATGATTTGTTTTGCTACATTGATCTAGTGGTCGTGAACTTTTGACTCAGCACGAGGTCTTGGATGGTTTCTTCTGGAATTTCTCAGCCTGCAGAGTGCATTTATATCCTGTAAAAAGTTCGCTTTTACATGAGACTGAAACATAACTGGCAAAATGTTGGAGCATGTGTATGGATGCATACTTGCGTGTAACCGCGCGAGGTTTACTGTTATGTGTGAATTTCTTAGAATTTTTAATTGTGTTGTCTGAGAGCGGGCTGGTATATTAGCTTGCTATTTGTAGAAGTGATGGCAACGCCGTGATATTAATGTGTGATTAATGCAAGTTATGTAGTATCCAAAAAGTTCTTGCCAAACAATATAGTTTTGGCAAACGGCCAATAGTCATCTAAATTAATCAAATCAAATCAAATCAAATCATCTTTATTTGTGAAACACAGGTATTAAAATAAGGTCTTATTCATACATTTTAGTTGAGCTCTGTGTCCTACCAATGAAATTGGTGTACAAATATTTTTAATAATAAGTCTGGATCTATAAAATACAAAGTCAAATAATGAGATTTCAATGTAAGTATTATTAATCAATTATATAAGAAACAATTATAATTTATTTTTCATGCATGTCAACGGTAAATTCTAAAGAAAGCTATTAATGTCTTTTGTAATATTGGAAATAATGTCAATGAAATATATTATTGATAAAGAAAACAAAGTAAATTATATTAGAGGGCTGGTAATGTCATATTTTATCATTTAAGAATTCTTCGATAGAGTAATATGTCTGATCTATTAGGAATGAATGCAGTTTACTCTTGAATTTGCGGACATTATCTTCACTTCTTATACATTTTGGTAATTTATTATAGACCTTTGGAGCCATTACAAAAATACTGTTTCTGTATAGCGCAGTACTAGATCCGACTGTTTGTAACCGATCACAGCGGCGCTGACTAGTTACTCGAGCAAATTTATGTAAATTATTTTTCACGAACATAGACGTTTCATAGATATATAACGACGGCATAGTTAATATTTTTGCATTTTTAAAAAACGGTTTGCAGCTGTCTGTTGTCTGCAAATTATAAATAGCTCTTATGCATCTTTTTTGGCACTTAAATACCATATCTTTACCCGTGGCATTGCCCCAAAATATAATTCCGTATCTCAATGTTGAAGCTACTAGACCATGACACGCCGTTAAGACTGTTGCTCGATTGGCCGTTTTACTTAACATGTGCAAAGCATAGGAATGTTGGTTTAGCTTACTGCATACTTTGTCAATTTGGGAATTCCATTTTAAAGTGTTTTCTATGTTTAGTCCAAGGAATTTAGTCACATTTGCTTCATTAATAGTTTTGTCTTTGTATTTAATATTAAAGTCCAGATTGTAATTTATTCTTTGTTGAAATGTCATTAATACTGTTTTGTCAAGATTTATAATCAAATTATTATTCTGCAGCCAATTCACAACTGATAGTAAAGTAGAGTTAATCTCAGCCTCCAATGTACTTACCTCGTCACTATTAAAAAGTAAAGTGCTGTCATCTGCAAACATTGTCATAGGATATGTTGATGCTGTTGGAAAGTCATTAATATAAATAATAAATAGGGGCGGTCCGAGTACACTACCTTGTGGTACTCCATAATTTACCGCTCTTTGGCTGGATTTATATGTTGTTTCGGTTTTTTTTGAAATTCTACTTATGAACGTTATTTGTTGTCTATCAGATAGATACGATTTTATTAGATTTGATATATTTCCTCTTATTCCGTATGCGTTAAGTTTATTTATTAGTAATGTATGGTCTACGCGATCAAAAGCTTTTGACATGTCCATATAAAGTGCTAGAGTTGGTAGCCTCTTATCCACTCTACTGGTAACCATTTGTAAAAAATCGTAGATGGCCATGTCAATGGATCTGTTTTTCCTAAAACCTTTCTGGTTATCAACGAAAAGGCAATTTTTCTCAAAGTATGAAGTAAGTTGATTATATATTGCTTTTTCGAATACTTTTGAAAAAATCGGTACTAACGCTAGAGGTCTGTAACAAGACATATCTTCTCTGTTATCTTTCTTGAAGAGAGGTTTTATAATTGTTATTTTTAATTCCTCTGGAAAGTAGCCATGGTATATGCACATATTGATAAGATGACTCAACACAGGAGCAATTATTGTAGATACCTGTTTTATAATATTTGTTCTTATATCGTCATACCCAGTGCTAGACGTATTCTTTAGTGACATAATAATTTGGTGAATTTCTTGAGGTACTGTAGGCGACATAAACATTGAAGTAATGTTACTGCTTATTTTATGTTTATTACTATTAATGTCTGAATTAGTTACTGGCTTAATTTGATCTACAAAGTAATCGTTAAAAGCTTGTGCAATTTCAAGTGGATTAGTTACGATTTTGTCATTCGATTTTATTTTTGTTATGGTTTCGCCTGGCAAATTATGTTTATTATTATTTTTATTTATTACTTTCCATGTCGCTTTGCATATATTCTGAGATGATTGTATATAACGATTATTATGAGCTCTCTGTGTGAGGTTTATTACTTTCTTGAGCCGATTTGAAAGCTTTTTAAGGTTTGTTTTATTTTGCTTATTTGGTAGTAACCGGTATTTCCACAGCAATTCTCTTTTTCGTTTACTGCAAATCCTAATGCCATGACTAATCCATTTTGCTTTTTGTTTAGTCGATATCCGTATTTTTATATTTGGAAAGCATAAATCGTAAAGCAACTTAAACAGGTCATAGAATAATTTGAAAGCCTTAGCGGGGTCCGTTTCCTCGTAAACGTCAGCAAAAGTGATTGCTTTGATGTTGTCTATGAATTTCTGAATATTTTCTTTTGAGTAATCTCGTTTATTTGAAAACCAGTAATTCAAGATGCATGTTCGTCTAACTGGACATTGTAACAGTTGTGCCGTATGATCGGATACCGCCAGCTCTAGGACTTCTCCTTTTGATCCTCGTACATTGTGAATTATGTTATCTATGCAAGTCCCACTACTTAGTCTTGTTGGAACCTTTATTTCAAATTTGAGATTGTAACCCGTAATAAGAGATTTGAATTGCTCTAAACATGTGGTCCTTTTTAAAAGATCAATGTTGAAATCACCACACAGAATAAGTTTTTTGTTAGGATTTATTATAAGATATTTCGCCAATAGTTATGGTATCTGTCATAACTTTGCCATTTTATACCATTACTCTATATTTATCTCTATTTTTATAAAATGATGGATAGACAAAAACAATTTTTCCATTATTTCTGTCACTTTTCTCACAGAAACAAAACGACTGTTTTGCTGACCCCGGAACTTAAGTAACACAAACATTGATGCCGTTTGGGTTTTCCCAATCCCGGATTTATTCTTATTTTTGTTACCAATCTGATCCCGGGAGAAAGGGCAACATAAATATTGCAATATTGGGGTTCTGCTTATTGAGATGAAACCATTTCGTACCCATTGGTGGGGCGTATACTGTTAGAGTATTATTATTTATGTAGAACGTTGTTTTAATAGGTGTTGATTTCGTTTGGTTTGAATATTAGTGATTTGATTCCAGATACTGCGTAAGTTAGTAAATTTTAGGAATGTAGAAAGTAGAAACTGGTAAGCACCTCGTGGCCAAATAACAACAGCCCCACAGGTTGATCTTTAAGTTTAAGTCGCGCTGCCCAAGGTCAGTCTGTGAATGGGTGTCCATCTATTACAAGCCAAGTTTCCTCCGAGCCTCGGAAAACACATGGACACGGCTGTCATTTGAAGATCTTTTACAGTCGTTCCAGGTAGTCAGTGGTTCGAAAGACGGACAGACATTCTTACCAATTAACAACCAACTTATTTCCAACTTATTTTAAGGTGTTGGGTAGTTCTCACAGTCGGAACCTTCGAGCTTCCAAAAACCTTATCCTTCAAATTCCCTCTCACCGTACCTACTGGTTTTATGTCCTCTTCTTTTGCTATCTCCACTATAAAACTCTGGAACGCGCTACCCCATGGCATTAAAAAAGCCGAAACCAAATTGGTTTTTAAAAAAGCAGTTCGGAAATTTTATTTAAAGTCGGTCTAAATTGTTTACCTTATTAATACAGCTATTCATAGAGTCGTAGTAATTATATCGCAGGGTTTCTCGTATTTCGGACTATTTGTATGTATATTAATATATATTAGTTTATTTTTTATGCTTATTTATGTATTAGTATGTAGGAACCCATTTATGTGTTTTATTTTAGGCTTACAAGATGGTATGTTTCTTTTCATTTTTATTGTACTCTATCACAATGCTGTCTATTTGACCCAATGGTTGACTGGTAGAGAATGCCTTGTGGCATTAAGTCCGCCTATGTACCACTTTTGTACATGAAGTTTAAATAAATAAATAAATATAGTATTACCTAGTACTAACACGGTTGTTGAGAAATATTCAACTGTATCCACTTGGACTGGAAGCCGATCCCATCATAGTTATGAGAAAGGTAGGCAGATCATGAAAGGTAGAAACTGGTTTGACATTTAAAAATATAGTTTTCATATTATTTTGAAGAGAAAGTTATTTAATAAACATAGTAAAGTACTAAAATAAATCACCAATATTTTTAGAATTGGAAATGCAAACAAACTAGTTTCCACAAGGATTTAATAAAAAAACGCAAATTAAAAGACTAAAACAGCTTGGTAATTTCTTGAACAAGTGGCCCCTAAAGATACTGAAAAACACAATTAAATTTATAATGAGGAGGAAATTATTCGAAAGTGAAACTTTATCGTTTCAGCTTCCGATTATTTTCAAGTAACTCGATATTCAGAGCGCTGGAGCTTCCTCGATAATGCATGAGATTTAAATATTGCAGGAGTGCAATGCAAATAATGTTATTTTGTATTATCGTAAACCACATAATCTGTAATCTCCGAAGGATTGGGCAGAGGTGTACGTAGTATACCCACATTTCGTAAATTATATTTAAGTCTAATGTAATAGAGGCGAGCCAATTGCCATCAATCGGGAACTAATGCAGACTCAGTGGCTGCTAATTTCTTGAAAATCTCAATAGTACTGTACGATCTGGACATCAAACCCGGGGCCACATACCCAGCAATAGCACTTGCAACCACAAAACCAACGAGGCAGAAAAGAAAACAATTTTGCTCACAATTATTAGCATAGGATTCTAATATATCACCGGCAAGAATCCCAAGTACTTAACTTTGAAATTGTAATTCGATTCAACCTGCCAGAATACATAAACAACCTGTCTTATTACGAAAAATTCTAGACGTAACAAAATTCTCTCACAGAAATGTCTGATAACCTAACATGTATATTAGCTACCCCAACATTTTACGATGTTTTCACTGAAATAGATAACGAGCCGAATACAAATATACATGCCATTACCGTATCAGTAGACGAAAAAGTATATAATGGAGTTTCTAAAGCGGCTGATAGAATAAAACATAATCTTTACAAAGCTTGATTGACAAAAACAGATTGGTAACAACATTAATAGGGATTATGCTACATCACCAGTTGTAAGTGACACTGATAAAATGGCTGTCTGGTTTATTATCATCAGTTTTCTATTGCCAGAGCACGAATACAATACAGATAACATTGATAGCTGCGTATTGATTTTGGAATAGTCGACGTAATTTCCACTAAAATTCCAGAACACAGATGATTTATTCAATGCAGATGAAATTCTGGTTAGTTACTGTGTTTTGACTTTTGTCACAAAAATTCCAGTTAAAGGTGGACGTACACCTATCCGCGCCGAAGGAATCGACCGCGCCGAAGGAATCAACCGCGCCGAAAGAATCGAATTTTAGAATTACTTGTATGAAATCCTACCAAACCTCGCACACTTATCCACGTCGAATCGGACGAATAGATGACGACGTATGAGAAAAAAATATTTCGGCGCGGTCGATTCCTTCGGCGCGGATAAGTGTGCGTCCACCTTTAAAAGGATGAAACCGTTTGAATGTTTTGGTCACTATGGAATTTTCAACGAATTTTCTGTTATATAATAGTATTATATTCTTTGTTACAGTGATTATCACATGATCCGTGTATTGTTTTACAAACGGTGTTGGTAATTAGGGGCGTAAGCTCAGCAGAATTGTAACTTAACTCAAATTATACATCAAAATGAGTTGTCCAATTCATACTATCGCGCTACGGCCTTTTGAAAATGTACTTTTGTGGATGGTTTAGACTTAGGTATTTATGTGGTTTAAGAATGAAGTGAAGTCCTAATTTTAAGAAACTATTTGAGATAACATTCCAAGCGTAGAGTTCATAGAAAAATGGCCGTGGAAGGATCACTGGTATTTTCTTTTCAATTTAAATCATTCAGAAAGTTTTATCATGCGTAATGAATGAATGTAACATAAAATCATGTGTATCTAATGATACACCCACATTGTTTTGCCAGTCATGTTTAAGTTCCATGGACCATGAACCGGGCAGAAATCCAGACTTCGTGTCTGCTACTGAGAAATTATTCTTGTTGGAAAAACTCAATAACACTTTGACCGACCCGGAAATCGAATCCAGGACTTCATGCTCAGAAGTCGAAATGTCGAAATCAATTAGTAAATATAAATTATCGATATTGCCTTAACTTCAACACACGGTTCCAAGACCCTAGAAATTATTTCTAAGCCATTTCTTGATTTTAAAGAACATCTACTAACTAAAAATATTTTTATTTTCCAGGTAGTTAGAAAACCAGTGATGAGGACCGCCAGGAACATGTTCATCGTGAACCTGGCGGTATCCGATGCCTTAGTCTGCTGCGTGGGGACACCCTTGACCTTGATGGAACTTTTGACCAAACATTGGCCACTACCGGATTGGCCAAGTCTGTGTAAGGCATGTGGAGCGATACAGGCTATATCTATATTCGTGTCAACAATATCCATTACGGCGATTGCATTGGACAGATATCAGGTTGGTACTGATTTGATTGCGTCTGTGTGTTTTGTTATTTTGGGTTAGTCTGTGTTTGAATGTTGTAGAATTATGTCAGATACCTTTTTTAGGACACGATAATACGTTACAATATTTACTTGAAGGGAGGTTACAAGTACTATTATCTGTTTAACGTATTTAGTAGAATCTGCCTGTCCTTGTCCCATGTAACTTGGGTTCGACACAATACGATTTTTGGATTCTCCACCGTCAATCGTCACGCTATCATTTACTTCTTTTTCATTCATATTATTCTCACACAATCCATTCATCGATTCCTTAGTCCCTCTCCTTCTCCATTCATTAAAATTTATATTCATCACTTTAAGTCAAATGAGATTCGACCCGCCTCATCATATGCATACCAAGATAGACGATTCTCTTTCAATTTACTGGAACGGGCGTACCTTACTTGATCTATTCTTATATTTAGTACAATCACAATCATTGTTGTTCCGCTCAGCGTGCATTATTTATTTATCTTACCTTATTTTTTTTTACTTTATCTTGCATTTATCATCATCAAGTAGATAATAGTGATATACCTACTGATATAATTTAAATGTAGAGAAATCCACATGATGCGTTTTAAGCAATTTCCAGCCTCAGAATTCTCTAAAATTTCTCGTATAAACAATAATTTTATATTCCAGGAGAGAAAATTGAATCAATTCATGAAATCATACCTGTATTGTACAGAATATCAAGTTTGATAAGGCTATTCAAGTGTTTTGAATTTATTTTTCTTTATTGCTAGGTTTTAAATTGCCCATCGCATCATTGCTTTACTAAGGTCAAAAGTATAGTCGTAGTTAGATCTTATTCAGGGTAATATCACAGAAAACGAGATATTAAATTATTGGTTGTTCATCAACAGATATTTTATGTTCACAAATTGTTTTCAATCATCCATTCAGGCTAAATGATCATCCAAATTAAGTTGAAAGGAGGGATGCAATCACTCATTTAGAAATTGAGTACCTATGAATCACGAATCCAATGTACCTACTACGAAAGCAAGTAGGAACAAAATTGTATAGAAACATTAAAAATACTGGTATTCAGCTGCATCCAATTAGACTGGTTGTCGACCCTGACATGGGTAGATGATGATGATTTGTCAATCACCGATCCGCGTTGGTTGATTGCCCGTGATAGATTGCCATTTGTTAGGTACTACATAAAATTGCCTAAGAATAAATGAATGTTATGTTTTGTTTACCCAGTAGTGGGATAATAATTATGGGCTGATAAATAAAAAACTGATGAATACGACCTCACGCTTTTGAAGGACTGCAAGTAATGACATTGCAACGTGTATTTATTATCATAACGAAAATCTAAAATGCCAAACACAGATGCATTGTATTGAATGTGAACACATGAATCCGAAATCATTCAACCTTATTGATTCATCACACGTAAATTCTAATTCTTTGATCCTCCAGAAACGTATAGGTACTTCACTACTAGCTCCGCTAGTGACGTCATAATGAGCCCATAACGCTATTTCCATCGAGTCCGATTTACGTAAACCGCTTATTTATCACTATTTCAACCGATATTAGATCCGGGTGTACAGAATTATAGTGAATTGAGGTAGAACAAAAATGGAGGAGCTCGTGGCTAAGCAGTAACAGCCGCTCGGGTCAATCTTCAAGTTAACCTGTACTTGCCTAGGTTGGATCGTGGACACCGAGTTTCCTTCGTGCCTCAGAAAGCACGTTACGCTGTTGGTCTCGGGTGTCAATGACAGTCGTTACAGGTCGTCGGTGGAGCAAAAAGACTGACAACCAGTCTTACCAAGGGGTATCGTATTATCCAGTACTAACAGTGTTGTGGGGGTCAGATAGGTAGTCGTTTTAGGTAAAACACAGGTATACATCATCAGTCCCCTCTTTGAGGAGTGGCTTGAGAGGCGCCACGGCGCCCTCACCCTCCGCCTGACGCAGGTCCTCACCGGACACGGATGTTTCGGGAGGTACCTGCACCGAATCGGGCGGGAGGAAAAGCCCGGGTGTTTCCACTGTGAGGATCGACCGGAGGACACGGTGGAGCACACGGTGGAAGTCTGCCCTGCGTGGGCGGAGCACCGCCGTGTCCTCGTAGCGGCGATCGGTGGCGGCGACCTCTCGCGTCCGGCCCTGGTTCAATCCATGGTCCGGAGCGAGACGGAATGGGAAGCCGTCAGCTCCTTCTGCGAAGCAGTCATGCTGGCGAAGGAGGTGGCGGAACAAGAGAGGGAGAGAGCCTCTCTTCCCGGCCGCCGCGGGAGACGCACCGGGCGTCGGGGGCCACGTGGTGGCTACCGGCCACCGTAGATGCGGGCCTGTGGACGGTTAGCTATGTGCTAGCTAGCCGTCCGTCCGTCTAGTGACGACAGGCCGTGTCGACGGCGCGTTCGTGTTCCACGCGCGCCTCAAAGAGATGTCAGCAGAAGAGAGGGACCCGCAAGGGCCGAAGCCTGCCGGGGTTGCGGGACTGTTCGAAAGAGATACCGCGGCCCCGGAACGTAAAGGGCGAGGAAGGAACATGGATGGGTTTTAGTCAGTAAGAGTCTGACACTCCCTCCCGCTCCGCCCAGAGTGGGAAAAAAAAAAACAAAAAAAGGTATACATCATCGGGTTATCAGGTCTGCATCTGGTTAAACTGAGACCCGATGACAATATAGTTGGGAAAAGTCTGGCAGATAATGATGATGATGTTTAAGATGTCTACGAATAGTTTAGATCAGAAATAGCCCATTCATTTGTACTAATTTTTGCTTCAAACATTTTCTAAAAATATTCCATAAACGAGCATATTGCCTCTAAATCTTTCGGTGTTTATTCTTATGCTATTGTATGTCAGGCAGAAAAGAAAATCTATTGTTGCTTGCTGCACTGTGATAGTGCATAAATCGCTCGATGTAAACTACCCTCTTCATATTCAAATTTTGAGGAGTAAACACACTATAATTTTTGTAAATAAAGAAGTACTTCCTACCAATTCAATTACAATTCAATCAACAACAAATAATCCCAAAAATTAACTCAAAGTACCATACGTGTGATACAAAACTAACGAGCAGTTTCACTTGGTCGGGTTATATTGAGCGACATAAAGTCAGATGTTTTGTAGTACTGGAACGCATCTGTCTTCATGAAACGTAAACATTTGGGCCGCTATTTGGAAGTTACTTCACGCTGACGATGCTGTCAATGCTGTCATTTTTTTATTTGATCCAAAGGTTGTGAAACCGAACGTGTGTTTACACTAGCTTCTAGTGACGGGGACTGTACCTAGTTTAAAAATTTAGAAAATATAAAAATGTCTATTCAGCTTTGTACTAAAATAACAGTTGACAAAGATGTCTTAAGTATGAAAGAAGAAGACAAATAATTATTTAATTAATTAATTGAAACAATGAAAAAAAATCTCTGAATAAAACATTAAATGAAATTCCGAAGGCAGTTAGGCAATTAGTTTTGGATTAGATGGGAAAATTCATTGAAATGTTTGGTAATCTGCTATCTACGAGTATTTAATCAAGTAAACATGAAAACCCTATAGTTATTCCTGCGTGGACACAGGCCTCTTCTTGGTGAAAGGGAAAGAGTCAGAATTCACCACAAGGGCCCAGTACGGATTGTTTGATGTCGCAATCATGTTTTCGAAGTTTTGGTTTTAGGACATGCCAATTTCTTCACGATGTTTTTCCTTCACTTGGTTTAATGGTTTTCCTTCAATTCTTTGAATTAACCTATCAATCTCGTTATACAGTGGGAATGCGGATCATTGACAAAATCAAAATTATCAAATCATTTATTTCAAGTAGGCCAGGTACAGGCACTTTTTTTAGGAATTGTCGATAAACGACCAACAAGACGACCTCACACCATTTTTTTCTGACACCTTTAGTTCGCTAATTTACGTTATACCAAAGGTTAAATTAAACAGATTAAAGTGCCATTTTGGGTTCAAACCAATGACCTACAATTCCTAAGTCGAGGTTCTACTGGGGCACCACCGCTCCACTAATTTAGTATTAATACATTCTATTAGCAAAATCCATTGAAACCGTTTGCAATCTCAAATCCATTAACTGTTCAAAATCAGTACGGGAAAGTAAACGAATGTGTAATTGAATCCAAGGCACACTTCAAACGGGCGTTTGTATTACATATTCCAATCTGAAATCTATTACATATTATCTGTTCCTGATTTCGTGAATCGTATCTAATATAAACATTGTTAGGATCAAACAGTGTTTCACAAATACAATACACATCTGGGGGTCTAAAATGGCCGCTTTAGCAGAACATATGGATCACGTTAAAAATTTTAAATGCTTAAAATGGACTTTATAGTCATAACCTTATAGTCCATTTTAAGAATTTTAAATTTTTAACGTGATTCTTATTATGTTCTGCAAAAGCGGCCATTTTGGGCCCTCTGGACTTAAATCATCATCATCATCTTTTGGCTCTAGTCGCATGCTACTTGGGGTCGGAGCAACCCGTTTGTTTTTTTTTTCATTCTGTTTTCTGTTTTTTCATTGTCAACCATGTCAACAATTTTTTTTATATACACAAACTACATGTAAACCACCTCATCACGAAGTCGTCAACCAAGCATTCTGTACATCAAACTAACTTTACGTAAAAAATATTGCTGGGAAATGACTTTCTTTTTGTGTGGAAAATCATGTTTTGTGGTAGAACTCAATGTAACGCACTTAGAACATTGTACTGATGGATGGATTTAATAGTAATGGGGTCGTAGAGGAGTTTCAAGTTTAAAAATCTAACAATAAAAACTTTTCAAAAAGTTGGAACTTTGACCTCCAATATCTCCGTAACTAGATGGTCCTAGGTATGGTGTGAAACAAATGCCTTTCGGCTTCGTCAAGAGGTTTTTTACACACTTTATTATCATTCCACACACAATACTTCCATCCATCTTAAGGGGCTACCCCACGCCAACGACCTTGAGCGAGTGGGAGAAGTTTAGCAATAGCGTATACCCGTGCGTGAGAGTGGTCAGCGATACACTGCCGCCCGTCGCCCCGAGGAGCCCCGCACCAAGATTATTCGAAAAAACAACCCACCTTGATTTATCAAACACAATACGGATAAAAGCTGTATACTAATATAAAGGGCATTAAATTGTCTTTGAGATGATCTAAGTTTCATGCAAATACGCCCGTTAGTTTTTGCGTGATGATCGTTTTTTTGCCGCGTTAGATATTACTTCACAAATTAATTACACTAAGTTATAAAAATATTTCTCCACATTTTCACTATCAAATTATGAAAGAAATGGTCTAGTATAACATATATTTATATTATATATGTTATACTAGATATTTATTTTTTCAAAGAAATTAGACTAGAAGTTAAGACGTGATGATCGATTTAAAATCACTAAAAGTCATGTGTCTGCGCCTTAACTTGCGTATTCATTAGTAGTAAAAATATAAGAGAAGGTACAAGCGAATGTAGCTCTGTCTGTATTTTTGTTTGTTTCCTTTTCACGCTCTAATGGCTGATGAGATTTCGAACGGTATATAGGTTGACCATGACCTGGGGTGGAGATAGGATTCTTTTCATTCCGGGAGAGCGGTCTCTAAGGATCATTTTCGATCTGCACACTGTCAAAGGCTGGTTTTCTATTAAGTAAACATACCTTTCTGTTATTTTACTAACTATATAACTATATAAATGTTGGCTTGTTCTTATTATTTGTAATGGATGTATTGTGATAGAAATGATATAAAAAGAGGAAGTAAATGATTGCGTGTCGGTTGACAAAGGAGAATGGAAGAAAAATACACAGGTGCTAGTCGCACCAGTTTCGGTTGTTATTTGATGTTTTATATAAGTCTGTATTGTAACACAGTTAGACACAAGCCAAATGGTTCACGCCTATTCATTTATTCTAACTACGATAATTTGACCTGGTGAAGGTTGCGGGAATTCGCTGGATGCGAGTCGTACAGGACCAGTTGATGTGGCGACCCTATGTACAACAGTGGACGTGTTTCGGTTAAAATGATGATGATGACATCGATTTAAAATAAATACACTTATAAACAGTGCAGACCTTGAAAAAAAATGGTTGCTTTAAGATGTCTATTTTTCACATACAAATCTCGGCCATGACACAGATATCCCATCCCATCCTATATAAAGTCTAGGTATAAAACCTAAAACAACTGTAGAATAAATTGATTTCTCATGAACTATCTCTATCAATATCTTTATCTGTAGAGAGTAGTAATGAACCCTACCCACTCCATAGATAAGCCATATCTAAACGTCTGTAAAACACAACATATAATATGACTGACATGATCAAGAAATATTAAGTCATAGCGTCAATATGTTACAGTTTAATCCTGCTATCAATCTTTTAATCTACTGGCGATACTGTGAGATGTATTGCCTGTAAATCTGACAATTTGAACGCAATCAATTGTGTTTTTAGGTATGCCAAAATCTTCTGAACATTTGTTATCTATCTTCACGTGTATGAGCAACCTTTGGAACGTGGATCATATACCGTTATGGAGATTTATTTTTAAGGGAATTTTTCTTCTTAGTGAGTCGGCAACCTTAAGGGGCTACCTCACGAGTGGTCAGCGATACACTGCCGCCCGTCGCCCCGAGGAGCCCCGCTTCAATGCGCACCAAGATTATTCGAAAAAACAACCCACCTTGATTTATCAAACACAATACGGATAAAAGCCGTATATTAATATAAAGGGCATTAAATTGTCTTTGAGATGATCTAAGTTTCATGCAAATACGCCCGATAGTTTTTGCGTGATGATCGTTTTTTTGCCGCGTTAGACATTACTTTACAAATTAATTACACTAAGTTATAAAAATATTTCTTCACATTTTCACATATCAAATTATGAAAGAAATGGTTTAGTACAACATATATTTTTTTCAAAGAAATTAGACTAGAAGTTAAGACGTGATGATCAATTTAAAATCACTAAAAGTCATGTATCTGCGCCTTAATTGAGGTTACGAGTTTAGTGCCTTGAGCAGCGGCCATCAGTTATTATGATGCGGAGGAATGAGGAAAATTACTTGAGGAAAGTTTTGAGTACGAATGTGGATGGCTATAAAAGTAGAAGAAGACCAAAGAAACTATGGATGGACTGTGTAAAGGAGGATATACCTAGAAAAGAGATGACTGATTAGATGGCGAGTAAGTACAGAGAAGAATGAAAGAAGAAGGGCAGGAGCATGATAATGATAATGACGATGATGATACGCACGACACAATATTTAGTGCGCCGTCGTTTGTGGATGAACACCACGTTTTACACTCTAAGCAAATTAACTCCCTACGTCATGATGCCGTGTTATATCCATTACATGCAACTGTCAAAGAATAACAGGTTGTGATTAGAATACACGGATAAATTAGATTTTGGCCAAAGTTCTCGAGTTCGAACCCAAGGCAACGTCTGATTTTGCGGATTCATGTGCGTATTGTAAAATTATCACTTGCTTCGGTGACGGAAAACATCGTGAGGAAACAATATTTTTTGACGGCATGTTAAGCCAAGCCCATGGGCGGCATAAAAAAACTGACACCAGGTTAGGCAACCAACAACACATTAAAGTAGAAAGAATTAGATTGCTAGGCAACAAATAATTACTTTGTGTTTCCAAAATAATTTCCATTACGTTCTATCAATGACTTACATTCTCTTTTTTATCCACAGCTGATCGTGTATCCAACCCGACCTGGTCTCCAAACGATGGGTGCTATCATCACGATGTTCTGCATCTGGGTGGTTGCTTTTACCCTTGCATCACCACTCTTCGTCTTCAGAAACCTCAAGACTCACTACCTCGGTCTCATCGGGATGCACTCTCTCAGTTTCTGCATAGAAGACTGGCCTATTCCAGATGGACGAGCAATCTACTCCGTGTTTAGTTTAATCTTTCAATACTTACTGCCCGTTCTAGTAGTGGTACTAGCGCATGTTCAAATACATAGGAGATTAAGAGGAAGAAGACGTATGACAAGGAAAACCCCGGCAATTCTCATAGCCATAGCTGTAACATACGTCATAAGTTGGCTACCACTGAACGTGTTCAACTTGGTAGCAGACTTTAGTGCACAGCCTTTCATGGAAGAAAAGACGATGACAATAACTTACGCGGTCTGTCACATGTTTGGGATGTCCAGCGCAGTTTCAAATCCTCTACTCTACGGGTGGTTGAACGACAATTTCCGAAAAGAATTTGAAGAGATACTGTGCTGCTGTAAAAAGAGACAGTTGAATAAGAATACGAGGATAAAGAGTAGGAAAATGGACACAGAGTTGACGGCACTGGCGCAGTTGGAACACACTGTCACTGCCAACACGAAAACCTCACAGTGCTCCCAAATTTTCTGACTAAAGGCCTGCTGCAAATAGCATGAACCACTCAGTGTTGAGATGCAAAGCATTTGAACTTTAATAGTGTCAATTTTTAACTAATCGTTACGGTGTAAAAAGTTCCTTTATTTTCAAGTTGATAGACTATAATTTCTCCTGTAAATATCTGTAGATATATTGTATTATTGTACTTAAATATGATAATATTGTACTATACGTTTTCTTGAGCCCAAAACGTACAGTGCCAATATTTGAATTCGAAGCCTTATTTCGATTATATAGTTGTAAGAGTCTTTTTTTATTATTAAATAAAGGTGTTGAAGATAAAATATTTGTTCGGTTTTATTTAATTTTAATGACCTTTCTGTTTAGGATGTCATCGGAAATAGAACGTCTGCAGTAATCATCAGAAATTCAACGTGTCAAGTAGTAGCTTACAGACAGGAGCCAACCTGCAAAGTATTGATTTTTTAATCTTCTTCTCTAGGACCGTGGGGTCCAAGTGCTCTATGAGCACTTTTCAGGGAAATTTCTAAACGATTAGTTGACACTTTCCGCTTTCCGCTTTCCCCATGGCTGGCTTTTACCATGGCTACAGTTGCCATACAGCGTGGTAACGCCGCCCGCCGGTCTGCTGGAGACATTACCAGTTGACAGCGTTGAGAACGAGTTTATTGACGCCATTTTTTAAGTTTATTGTTTGAAGTTAGTTAATTTAGTTTTTTTTTTTATTTATAAGTGTCTTTGATTGGTAAATATTGAATAACACTTGGCAACGTTGTTCTACAAATACCTTGTTCACTATAACGAATTCTAATTAATGGTGGGGGTTATTAAAGTCACCACTCGACGACTCATTAATTTTCTCATAATTATTGCACTTAAAACGAGTATAGATTAGTAATTATTCCAGTTAATCACGGAGTTATTATTCACTACTGGTGGTGGTAATGGTAGGTATGTTTGATTTTCCATTATTTTTTGGACACGACATGAATATTTTAGCAAAAATAATTTTGTTGATAGGTAAGTGCAGATCACACAGTATTTAAATTATAAATTGGGTTGGTCGTTGGTCACAAGCACTACTGCTAAGCGTGAGTCCTGGGTTCAATTGCCGAGTCATGCAAATTATTATTTACTGTAATTTTGAAATGTTCCACAATAAAACAAAGGTCTTCCCTATATTTTTCCAGTCCTCTTCAAGTATCGCATATTCTGGCCTATCCGGTAAGCCAAATCGGATGCAGCTGAACATTATTATAGCATTTTATATAGAGGGACTGCCTGTCTAACTTCCACACCTAGTTCAAGAGCAGTGATACCCTAGTAGTGTGATTTTTGTACTGCCAAGTCCCGAGTTCGAACCCAATTCACGCAACTTAAATTTTTCGGATTCATGTGCGTATTGTAAAATTATCACTTGCTTCGGTGACGGAAAACATAGTGAGGAAACCAAGCATGCCTGAGAGATATTTCTCGACGGTATGTTAAGCCAAGTCATGTCCATGGGAGGCATGAAAACTCTGACACCAGCCCGCGTAGCATGACCACCGGAGAAATGAGAGAGAATCGACAAATCTTTTGTTCATCTGTCATTGAATCGACAAAATGATAGATGAACAAAACATTTGTCGAGTCTCTGTCGTATCTACGGTGGTCATGCTACGCGGGCAGGTAAGGTACTAACCCCACGATAAAGAAAGAAATACCTAAGTAATAGATATAACCGGTGGTGAAACTGATTGTCAGATTTTCAGGCTCCTGATTACCTATAAGGACTGTCAAGTAAAAGTAAAACATGACAGCCAAAATCTCTGGCATACCAAGGTTTCTAAAAGCATGGAAGAGTTACTTCACGTAATGATCATCCATCTATGGACCGGCCTTGACGTGCGGTGCTTAACCTCGAAGATCCACCCATCATCATCATCATCATCAGCCTATTAATGTTCCCACTGCTGAGACTGCTCCACTCTATGAGAGGGAATGGGCTATAATCAACCACGCGGGCCCAGTGCGGATTGGTGGATGTCACATGTCTTCGAATTTTTGGTTCTAGGACATGCCGGTTTCATCACGATGTTTTCCTTCACCGTTTTGAGGCAGTGGTGATGAAATAAATTACACAAAGTAATGCGCCTGTCTGAGTTCGAACTTACTACTTACCCATGCAGCTCTAATTAAGTAGCCACGAACTCCTCCTCATGTGAGTCGCACGGGATCGGTCAATGTGGCAACACTTGGGGGAGGCCTATGTCCAGCAGTGGACGTATCGCGGCTGAAATGATGATGTTGATGATGAAGATCCTTCTATTTTTAAATAATAAGCATATAGTATTGACCAGGCTGTAACTTGGATTAATGATTAATTTGCCATCAGCTTCCTCACAAATATCAGACCAAATTGATGAGGTAGGTATACCGTATGAGATATTACCGTATAATATGAAGCCGTATGAGAGTTGGCAGATGCCAGCTGATCTATTGACAGAGATGTATAACAAGACGGATGAGGACCTGGCTTACGAAGACTGCATGGATTCATTCAGTTTGTGTAGGAGTGCTTACAAGGCTCGGTAAGGAAACATGTAAACAGATGGATCACAAAGGTTTTATTACACTTAAGGACTTTTTGAGTGAACAACAAGCATGGAACTCGCTTGACCGTCATGTACGCTTTCCATAGCACTCGTAGCTGATCAGCTACAAGTGCTACGGAAAGTGTGAACGGATCGGCTACGAGTTTTCAATTCTATTGGCACTATCGGCAGTTCCCAAGTATGCCCCGCATGTTTTTTTTCGTAATCAACCATTGGTTTCGGGTGTTTGAAATAAGAACTAGACTGGATGGAAGGGACTTCGATGCACGAGCGTTACCACGTGCTCAGTAAATCATTTCAAACGCCACCTGTTTTGTTTAAATCGGTAGTTAGTATAAAAAAAGACACCTATAATACATAACATGTGTAAATTAAAATTTTCTTACGTTTTTTACAATTTGTATGTCACTTTCAGGTTGTATGTTGATTAAAATATGTGGCGTTCAACATCAAGTCTGCCACTGACCTGCAAATTGCAAAAAATAAGAAAATTGCAAAAAACTGCCCTGGCGCAACCTGACGCTTCCATCTTCAGCAGCGACAATCGAGATGAATTTTGTGTGATTGGACAGACTTACGGTCAGCAGTGGATCAGTTATAAGCTGACGATGAAGTACTCGATATTTCGATACTTATTTGGAAAAAGGCACAAACCCACCGCTGCGCACGGAGAGGCTACACACGTGTGTTAAGCAGCAAAATGTATGTGATTGTGTCTATTGCAAACCACGGACACGCTGTGCATGAAATGACGTCATTAGTACATACGTCGCTTGGTCGACGACCTCAATCAGACGCTCTCGTAGCTCAATGCTGTCAACGCTATGTACGCTTAGCATGCGATACACGCTTTACACGAATATTCTGCCACGTGGGTCATGTATGCTACAGTTGTTGCATACATAATAATTATAGTCGTGGACGTGTAGTGTGTACTGCAGTGGAAATGTAGTTGTAAATGCGGCGCGTGGCCGTGCACAATGGAGCACCACGATGTGTTTGCGCCTTTAGACTTAAGAAGTACGTTTGATTTCAGATCTGATACCGATCCTCAAATATGTGCAATAGACAAAAGAACTTCAAGTAAAGGATCTTTCGCATCAATGTGTGAAATGATTTATCAAAACTGCAAAAATGAAAACGGTAAATTACTGCCTCACTGGTACAATGTTTGCAGGCGCTTCTGCTGAGTTTGAGGTCCTGGTTTTGATACCCAGCCGTATTATTTACGTAAATGGAGTGCTGCGTACAGATACTGTAATTTTACATTGAACTGAAGGAATAGAAACTCTAAAAACGATTTAAGAAATGTAAATTTCCCAGAGAATAACCTAGCCCTTTCCCAACTAAGTTGAGGTCGACTTCCAGTCTAACCGGATGCAACTGAAGACCAGTATTTTACATGGAGCGACTGTTTGTCTGACCTCCACAACCCAGTTGGTACTGGGTAATACGATACCCCTTACTAAGACTGGTTGTCAGACTTTTTGAGCCACTGACTACCTGTAACGCCTGTCATAGATTTATAAATGACAGCCGGAACCAACTGATTAACGTGCTTTCCGAGACACGGAGGAAACTCGGTATATAATGGGTCCATCCACAGATCAACCTAGGCAAGCACGTTTGATAATAACGATCGACCCGAGCGGCTATTATTAGGAATTCAGCCACGAGCTCCTCAGTTTGCGGAGGAGCAGTCCCTGACACCCTATATTTACGAGGCTTGATGTTCTCCACAGCCTAAGTTCCCCAAAGAGCTATCTACTTAAGTATGTAGTAAATAACTTCCATTAAGTTTATAATTGGCAGTTAAGATTATCTGGATATTAAGTTCAGACATCTTGTGGTAAAGGAAGATTAGAACCACACAATTAACAGCACTGAGGAGGACTAAGGAGGGATGCTTTAGCAAAAATACCCAATTCGGACAAAGTTTTATACATTGTTTATCATCATTATCATCATTTCAGCCGAAAGACGTCCACTGCTGGACATAGGCCTCCCCCAAGTGTCGCCACATTGACCGGTCCCGTGCGACTCGCCATCCAGCAATATTCTTATTCTTATTCTTTATTGCACACAAAAATTATAAAGAAAAGTATACACAAAAAATTACAAAATATAGCTTATGAACAACGGCGTAACTACTAGAAAAAAATCTCTGTAATAGCATTTTTTTTCGGATGGGAAATCATCAAATGACTTCCCCCACTCTGGGCGGAGCGGGAGGGAGTGTCAGACTTTTACAGACTAAAAATCATCCACGTTCCTTCCTCGCCCTTTCCGTTCCGGGGCCGCGGTATCTCTTTGGAACAGTCCCGTAGCCTCTGTATCAGCCTGAAGTCCTTATTTGTACCCGATTGATGACAATAGGGTCGCCCCTTATAACATGGGACTTAAATAAAATTGACGAAATATGGGTGACTAACTAATGCCCGTGATTTCGGCCCCGTGAATCTCAGAAATCGTCCTAAGAACCGTAACTGGGACAAAAAAAAGAAAACTACCTTGACCTCGGTTTCTTTCGCAAGGAAATTTTGATGTGTGTTCTAAGATTATTATTAACCAATGTATTAATTTAGGTTATAACCTATCTGTGTGTCAAAGGAGAGAATTATAAGGCCCACTTGGATGGTGCCTTTATTATTCATATTACAACGAAAAAAGTAACCATTTTACTATAGTATCAAACGAAATATTACATGGAAACAAAGCCGGAATCTTAAAATCATAATAAATAAGTTATTTTTTTTTTGCAAGTCAAATCATCCCTATTGTGGTCAATGCCATTTGACAGAAAATACTTACGTGAACAGGGGCGTTTTTATACCGTTAGCAAAAAAATACGTTAACTACCCAGTGGTAATCATATCTGCATTAATTATAACAGAAATAGAATAGAATATAAAAATAAATATTGTTAAACTGAGCACTTTTCATGCTATTTTAAAAGGTTTACGCCAAAATCGCGTAGGTGGTTTAAACAATCAACGTGGCACGGAACTTTATAAATCCGGTTTTTTACTGGTTGACAGACAACTTCATTATTTTGACATTCACTCTTTCAGTTTATTTTGGTTATCGTAAAAGCGCTTTTGCAGATTTTTCGCATTCATTCCGTTTAGACAATGCTTAGCTAATATAACCACTGTAATCTAGAGTTTTTAAGGAAGAAATCAATGTACGTTTCATTTTTAAATGCTACAATTTATGTGGGTGGCCTAATCTCAAACAAAAAAAAATCTCCTAAAAACCAAATCCGTTCAATTGTTCTGTCGTAATTGAGTAACACACAACTTTCAAATTTATGTAAGATGTATATGTCAGCCTTTACCCTTTAGGGAATCAGATAAGTTGTTATATAATAATATTATATTCATTCTAGGTGCTTGGGGATATTTTCACGATGGTCCATGTAAAGTAGAATTTCTCGAAGATCCTGTACCTGACAAAACTGAAACAGAACCCCTAACAAACGTAACATATGTTTAAATTAAACGATAATTTGATAGAACTATGACTTTTCAATGTTCCCCTTTTTAGGGTGACTTATTCGTCAACTGGCGACTGTGAAACAATTTTAATACAATTTAATTTATTTTTTGTCGTCAACTCGGACGCACGTTATAAAGTACAGTCAAATGAAAACGGATTGAAACCAATATCTAAAAAAAAACAAGGTTTGCTCGTTTAAAGATATTATTAGATTATACATTTTATAAGATGTTTACGTAGTTGACTGTACATCTGACGTATTTTACGTCAGATTTACAAGATCGCGCAGTATGACGAGAACAAAAAAAGTTAACGAGCACACGTATGTTTCACAGTCGCCAGTTGACGAATATGCCTTTAGGGTTCCATACCTTAGACAGCCTTTTTTTCGGATGGGAAATCATCAAATGACCCCTCCCACTCAGGGCGGAGCGGGAGGGAGTGTCACACTTTTATTGACTAAAAACCATCCATGTACCTTCCTCGCCCTTTACGTTCCGGGGCCGCGGTATTTGTTTCGAACAGTCCCGCAGCCCCGGCAGGTTTCAGCTCTTGCAGGAGTCTTAGACCCCTAAAGATTCGCTATAACAATCTAAACCTATATATAAAAACTCAGACCTCTCCCAGTAAAAAAAAGGAGTTACGCTTCACCCACTCAACCTTCGTTACGCTACGCTACTCGCATGAACTTGTAAATGATGCACGCCTGAAAAAAAAAACAAAAAGCAATCTATCACACACTTTCTACTTGGTAGTAGATTGCTTTTAGTTTTTCATCAGACCTGTATCATTTACAAGTTTATGCGAGCGGCTGAAGTATAATCTCCCCACCACTATGCAGCTGACTGACTGCTGTTTTTTTAAACTCGATATGATAAAAATATTTATGACACTAGTTTCAGGAGGCGTACTATGACTTAATCTTTTTTTTTTTTCAAACCTAATCTAACCTCCCAATCCTACACCCACCGCGTTTGCGTCAGCTGATGCTGGGTTTACTTATCAATCATTGGAGATCTATTGAACAAAATGGCAACCAATCGGCGTAAAAACACTACCTGAAATGCAATGGAGGTACCATTGCCGGACCGGACTAATGGTGCGAAGCCTTTCAGGGCGAGTCTTGTACTTGCCCGGTTTTTTTTTTCGAAAACACCAAGAAATTTAGTTTTGAGACCGATTGATGGTAATATGCTCTCCCCCTATTCATTACATGGAATTTTAACCAAACCATAAAGTATGGTAATATCAAATATTTGTTGCTAAAATGAAAATTCCACGTATGTATCCCTCTACTAATTCCTGAGTAATTTTGACCCTCCATCTTTAATCGGCTAAACGGTTGAAAGGCTTTTTGATGTTAACAAGAACAAAGAAAATTCCACATTAGCCCTTTATTGGTTTAAGACTTAAAATTCAAACTATTTCTTGGGTTTAAACTACTTTTCATATTGCTAGTTTAAGTTAAAGACGAGCATTCAGTCTCATCATTAGCTGCATAGATTTTTTCCAATTATGTTTGGGTCAGTTTCCAGTCAAACCAGATTCAGCCTAATGCTAGTATTTTAAATGGAGTGACTGCTTCTCTCTCCTCCACAACCCACCAGGTGTCAAAAAAAACAGTCTAGATACAAAAGTGATTTAATTTTAAGCGCCTTATGAAAAATGTATAGCAATATTGCTTTCCGTTAACATCTTACATGTTTGGTCAAAGTCCATTCTGAAAAAAAAAGATAGTATGTTTATTGAGGAGCAAAACCGCATGGAGAGAACAGTGAAAGACTATGGGGAGGACTTTTCTCAGCAATGGGACAATTTAGAGTAAGGAATAAAAAGTACAATAAGGTACACGTACATTCTGGAATAAGCAACTCCAAAATCAAAGCATTTATTTCAAGTAGGCGGTTACAGCGACTTTTGAATTGTCGAAGCAAAGATGAAAATTAAATCAAGCTACAATCCCAGTCACAAGACATAAAAACTGTGAAAGTACTGTAGTTGCCCATTCCCTAGCGTAGATCTCTTGGAGAAGAACGGGCAAGACACTCCACGGACACTCTTTTAAATCATTATATTGTTACAAATTCTTGGTTACATCATTCATGTTAAGATGGTACATTATGCGAGAACAAAGTAGCAAGATGTGCACGTGTGTCCATAGTAAAACAAAAATAAAATAACAACTCAAAAATAGAATAATTAATTTTAAAAGTCGTGGCAACCAAGAGCTGACCAGTCCCAACCGACAGCGCCCGTTCACGAACATGACGCATGTATCAGCACCATTCAACCCAACCATTTTGAAGGGAACTAAATGACCCGACACACGCGCCACCAACAGCGAGACATTTGAGTGAGCATGACATACACGGCACATTCAAGTCACGAAAAGATGTAGGTTTCCAGCGAATGATAGCATTCTAGTACATAGCACTAGCTATTGAATTTATACAATACAAGGACACACAACGCACGCACATACAATCTTGTTGTATGTTTCGACTTGTACACTTTGATTTTGATTGACTACTAGACTACTATAAAAACATGTGTTTTGTGTTGTGTGTACGTATATGAATAAAATATTACTTACGTCGCCAACTATTGCAGTTTTCATATTCCATTTCACAGTAGTTATTAAACGTTTTATAGTTGCCATCGTAGTGACGAGCACAAATAACATTACGCCTGAAACAAATCAATTAGCATACAAAGTATTCGTAGGTACGTGTTCAAGCCGTCATTGCTATATTTGTTTTGTTTTAGACCATACCTGGGAATGGGTGCTACGATGGGATAGTGTTCAGAATTACGTACCTACATCTTCGTCTAATATACAGGATGTAAACCACCTTATCACGGAGCCGTTAACCAAGCATTAAGCAAAAAATGTTGCAGGGAAACCACTTTTTTTTTGAGTAAAAATCATGTTTTGTGGTAGAACTCAATGTAACGCACTTAAAACATTGTGTTGATGGATAGAATGAATACTACGGGAGTCCTAGAGGTGCTCAAAGTTAAGATTTTACAATAACATCTTGTATTTAAAAGAAAACTTGACAAAAAGTTGGAACTTTGGCCCCCAATATCTCAGTAACTAAAAGATTCCCAGGTATGGTGTAGAACAAAAAAAATATCGCAATGACGGGGAAAACAAGTGCCTTTCGGCTTCGTTAAGAGGTGTTTTGCACCCTTTATGAAATCGTGTCACAGTGTTTGTTATCGAACTCCTTTGAATCTTAGTAGGTCTGAGAATAGGTACGTTGTAGGCTATTTTGAAGATTCACACATAGACATCCACGCGAACGAACTTCCGGAAAACAGCTAGTTCATACATGATTTTTTTTCAGCTTTCAGTGTTATATAATAAGTAACATAATATCTACAGCAACTTACTTGTAAATTTCAGGACATCTTTTGATGAATGTGATACATCCGAAGTCAATCAAATCAGCTTTGTGAAATAGAGTTTTCTTGGGATAGTACAAAACTTTCCAAGGTTTACGATGAGTGCTGTTGACGTAATGTCGTAAGCAATTGCTGTCATATATTACCATCAGTACTAGAATAGAAATCAGAAACATAGTCTGTTAAAGTTTTACACAACTATTTTGGGTTAAATTTTCTGTGTGCGGTGCAGTTGAATACATGGAGCGACGGCCTAACTGATATCCATGGCTCAGTTATGGGTCCGTGGCTTAGGACCCCAGCGGTCGAGGCACCTGTGACCGACGCCCCCAATTAGATTAATTTTGTTTTTGTGATTTTTGGACAACGCGCAACGCGGTGATAGGACTGGCTCAAGACTTTTTAGTCAACTAATCCTTTACACGTGACCCGCGGGTCCACTCGACTTAATGCATGTTTGAATTGGTCAACTATTCCCGTTGACCATCCAACGTTACGGCTGCGGTAATGATCAAAAAGAAATCAAAAACTGCAATCATTCTCACAACATCTGGTTTTGTTTTCGATTGAAACTCTGAGAATTCTAGTCAAGCGCCAAGTTCGGGTGATATTATTTTATTTATAAGGTTTTTCTTACTGGAAATCATAGCGATATCTTTAGTAAAGCCTCAGATAAGCAGAGTTACAGCAGTGATAACCTAGTGGTTTGATCGTCAGACTGTCAACACAAGTTTACACCGAAGACACAAATTCGAACCCAAGACTGATATTTCGGATTCATGTGAGTATTGTACAATTACCACCCAAAGCTGGTTCTAATAAAGGAAAACAATGTGAGGAAACCAAATGTATATTTTTTTCGGATGGGAAAATACATCAAATAACTTCTCCCTCTCTGGGCGGAGCAGGAGGGAGTGTCAGACTTTTACTGACTAAAACCCTTTCATGTTCCTTCCTCGCGCTATATGTTCTGGGGCCACGGTATCTCTTTCGAACAGTCCCGCAGCCGCGGCAGAACCAAGTATACCTGAGAGATATATCTCGGGGGAATGTAATAGCCAAGTCATGTTCACGTCGTGCTCATGGGCGGCATAAACTAAGAAAGAAAGAGCAATAAAATACAGAATGCTAAGTATTTGATGTACACAAAATTGCGTTTACTCCAAATCAAGTTTGGCATCGATCCCTTGGCAGTTACCGTGCGATACTAATAGTCGTTAGGCACGTTCAATGGCCTAATACTCGTAACCCAGAGCCTCGATCGACATCTTAGGACAGTTAGATTGGTTAGAGCAACCTACCTATATTCTTAACGATAAATCGATACTACAACAATATGGCACGGAATACACGGAGGCTTTTGTATTTACACAGTTTTGAGCTCTAACCAGAGGCATTACGCTGAAAGCGTCAGAGTAGTCAAATTTTTAGTCAAATTCAAATTTTCTTACGTTTTTTGCAATTTGCAGGCCAGTGCTAGGTTGTATGTTGATGAAAATATCGTTTGCGAAAACTTTTTTGCAATTTGCAGGCCAGTGCTAGGTTGTATGTTGATGAAAATATCGTTTGCGAAAACTTTTTTGCAATTTGCAGGCCAGTGCTAGGTTGTATGTTGATGAAAATATCGTTTGCGAAAACGTATGAAGTTAAATAATTATAATCACCAAAATCGATACAACCCTCGAGGAATATGTTTGACCTTGAAAACGTCACTGGAGCATCAGCCTTAACCCTTCGTGTGGACGTGGATCCACACAAGACACAATGGCTTTTTAATTGTGTCTAACGGCTTACAAGAGGTTAATAAGTAATGCTGGATTAGTTCTAGTTTTTAATAGAGAACATTGAAATATTTAGTAGTTATACTGGTACTAATTTGCATCTGGATAGACTGAACGCCGACCCTGACACGGTTGCGAAATGGCTAAGCAGATGATGAAGTATACATTAAATAGTCAATAGGATAAGATGTCTTCTAAACTTGATTATTGTGACCAAGCCAGATTAAAATAACTTAGACGAAAAAAAAACAGAAATACCATTTTATTTTGCAAATTCTGGATAAATTCGTTATAATCCGTTTTCGACATTAATCGGAACAGCCAGGTGGTAGAAGCATGACTATGTAGAAATACGTTCAGGAAAAAGCAGCCCAGTTTGAGTGTGCCAAACGGAACCAGCGGTGGGAAATCCCGAACAGAGTTTTCTGATCTATATTATGAACCACGTGATAGCCAAATAAAGGGTGTAAAACACCTCCTCACAAAGCCGAAAGTAACTTGTTCTCCCCATAATTGCAATCATTTTTTTGTTCTACACCATACCTGGGAACCTTCTAGTTACGGAGATATGGGGGGTCAAAGTTACAACTTTTTAACAAGTATTTTTATAAATACAATTTATTTTTGTAAGATTTAGACTTTCAACACCTCCACGACCCCCGTACTATTCAATCCATCCATCAGCACAACGTTTTAAGTGCGTTGCATTGAGTTCTACCACAAAACATGATTTATAACTCAAAAAAAAAATTGTTTCCCAGCAATAATTTTTGCGTAAAGTTACTTAGTTTGATGTACAGAATGCTTGGTTAACGGCTTTGTGATGAGGTGGTTTACACTCCATATATATGCAGTAATGTTTTGGAGTCTGCTTTGTTGCACAAACTGGGCTAGTTTGTGCAACAAAGCAGACTCAAGGTACCCGTAACTGTAAAATTTTCCCAATCAACCTTGAACCTTACGCTTTAGCCATAAAGTTGAACATCTATAGAGAAATTTGACAGATTGAAGTAGCTTGGTGTGCTGGCGTTTTGTGCAGACAACTGAATCAATTAGGAAGTAAATAGTAGGAGTAAATCGATCGAAACCACTCATTTCGCACTATTCGGCCCGCAGTGACTAACGTAACAACCACTTTGTAGTGCAAGCTGATTAGAACTTTATTCTAACAGTATTTCAAACGAAGTTTGTACCACCACAAACAGAGTTGCTAATTTAGCTCCTATAGTCCCCTAAAGTCCCTTAAAAAAGGGGAACGAAATTAAGCAGCCTCCCCAACAACAAAATACACACAACAACAAAAATATACGGGAGTTACTTACACAGTAATAAAAATACTAAAGTGTGTTGTACCATTTTACACAAGTCTTGTTCGAGCGATATTTCATACGCACTATTATTTCCTGTCAAGAAACTGAACTAATAAAAGTTATGTAAGTACCATTTCTAATCTTTGTTATGTTACGTTACAATTATTAGTTTTTTTTAGATTACTTGGTTTGTTGTGATTACTTTTGGTTGTAGTGGTATGAAACCTATTTCATTCAGTGTTACGAGTACATGAATAGGTTAAAATAAATTTACTGTAATACCACAATAATCATATCAGTGTTCCAATGTCGCACACAGGCCTCTTCTAATGGCTGCGGGATTGTTCGAAAGAGATACCGTAGCCCCGGAACATAAAGGGCGAGGAAGGAACATGGATGGGTTTTACTCAGTAAAAGTCTGACGCTCCCTCCCGCTCCGCCCAGAGTGGGAGAAGTCACTTGATGATTATCCACCCGAAAAAAAAGGCCTCAGGGATGACTTCTCTGTATTAGCAGAGGCCTTTTTTTTTCTACACTACACTTGCAAAAGGTGGCGATTTCCGTCTTTATATAAATAACGGGAAAAAAGTTAGAGGAATCTGTTTAATAATTTAATTGATTCACGAATGAAACTTAATTTATCATTTTGTATATCGTTGTCAACACAGGTGAGGTAAAATTTTGTTTAAGGGGCCGGCGGAGCATGCGTTTTTCATACAAACGTAATACCAAAATAATATGACAATCAAACATATTCTTAATGTATAGTGTGTATATGTTTCGATTGTATTATAGAATATCTATGTTCCCAAATAAATATTTTGAAAGGACAATGATATAAAGACGAGATAATATGAGGAATTTAAAATTTCTATAGAAAATTTATTTTTCTCATAACTCTTGTTTAAATCAATGTATATTCAAAATATGTGTTTGAGAACCTATATATTCTGTAATCCAATCAAAATAAATACACACTACCTTAAGAATATGTTTGATTTACCAATTATTTTGGTATTACGTTTGTATGAAATTCGCATGCTCCGCAGGCCTCTTAAAGGCTATGAGTAAAATTACTTTATTTCTAATAGACGTTTTTACATATTTGATTTTCTTAACTATTAACAGTATGGTAAAATATTGCTTAGTAGTAATGATACAATAAACATCCCAAAACAGGAAAGTTTTATAAAATATTGCATAAAATCTTGATCATTTCAAAAACATTATCAGGGTTTATGAAATACTGTACAAACGAGTCAATAATATCTACAAAGGTTTTGATGAAATGGAAAATATACAAATGTGATGAATTAAAAGTTAAACTCAATTTTCATTAGGTAAACTAGTATTATTGTTCCTGAAATTAAGCGTTAATGATACTTATATTATGCTATATCTATCTTATAACATAGTTTTCTAATCTTCATTGCTCGAACTATCAACCAATCCTTTGGCTTTGGTAAGTACGTCAACAGCCGGACCGGCACTGATGACGGCATCACGGACTCTTTGTCCAACTCCCTCCTGAAAAAACACATACACATTGTTTACACCGTCATACCCTTAATTCAGATTTTTTTTATTAGGCTTGCATGCATTTCTGAGCAAAGGCCTATATCCTCCCAGGTACTTCACATCAAACCAGCCTTCATGATGCTCGTCCACATAAACTCGCCACGTTTTCTTAGGCTGGC
The DNA here is from genome assembly GCA_950022955.1 of Xestia ashworthii. Lineage (NCBI taxonomy): Eukaryota > Metazoa > Arthropoda > Insecta > Lepidoptera > Noctuidae > Xestia > Xestia ashworthii. The sequence goes on along the minus strand of OX465570.1, from coordinate 8,188,939 downwards.
CTCGATGGCACCGTCCGTTCTCTGCCATTCGAGGCCGGTTCAGGCCTTTTTAAAGAAGTCACGTGACCCGCCTAATCCTATAGGTATATCAACATGTCCATAAAAGATAAGTCCGCAAATTTGGAAATGCATTCCTTGACTAGTCTCCACCACGAGAAGCTATAAATCTTAAAAACACACATTCGGGTTCGCAACCTTTGGATCAAATTAAAAAAGTGACAGCGTCAGCGTGATCTTACTTCAAAATGGCGGTGGCATGTAGGTAGAGCCATGTCAGAGGCCTATGGATGGCATAGAAACTCTGACATCATTTTATGCACAAACCGATAAGGAAAGATAGGAAAAAAACGAAACGGCCTGACCTAGGAATTGAACCCAGGAACCCATGCTTATCTTGTTACTTCTAGACATCAACGGGTGTAGAATGCTGCCTTGCATATTAACTTTATTCTAGCCAATAAAATAAAAATGGCAGTTTTAAATCGTTGATTCAATTGAAGAACCTCTTTCAATTGTCATAAAAATGCTATAAACCGATCTTTAGCGAGTCCAAGAAAAGATCATAAAATAATAATAAAACTTACAATTTCCTTGAAGAGATCCCAAGCGGAAACCGTAGACATGATGAAGAAGCAAACGCACAAAAAGATGACGATTTTGGTATTCATTTTTATTTTATTATTTTTTTTAAATAGGACTTGGCTTGAAACACTACCAAGCACGTTTTGTAGTTACTTGGTTAAAGAGTGCAAGTAGAATGATTTTCTGAAAGTAAAGTTCTTCTTTTATACTTACTCCATTAAGTCCAGGCGCTTAATCATCACTACTAAGAATGAAAAACACTAGCCATTCAAAAATAATTCTTACACACAAACTTTAAGACAGATTTTCCCGTTTCTGGCTTTCTTCAGTTATAGCAATGCAAAATAATCTTTAGCCTTAGCGTAGTACGTATTCATTTTGAATGTTTCATTTAATTGCAACAAGATAGTAAGTTCATAAGGTGAGTAACCATTACAGACTTTAGAAATGGGGAAAACCCTGTATTGTAAAGTACCTTTGTAATGATATTCAGCAAATTATCAAAATATTTGAAAAAGAAATGGGGTTAACTCCATCATCATGATCATCATTTCAGCCGAAAGACGTCCACTATTGGACATAGGTCTCCCCGAAGTGTCGCCTCATTGACCGGTCTCGTGCGACTCGCAAACAGCGAATTCTCGGAACCTTCACCAGGTAAGTAGTATGAGAAGTATTAGCGTAGTAGTTGTGGGTAGTATTGGTACATACTAAAGTAGAGTGCTACATGGTTATTTTGGCGCGTGGCTTTAATCGGAACTAACGCAGCCACCTTTAATTTTTCACTACAATTTTCACAAACATTTCCACTCAGCATAACGTTCTGGGTTCGACATCCGATACATAGGCCTCCCCCAAGTGTCGCCACATTGACCGTTCTCGTGTGACTCTCATACAGCGGATTCCCGGAACCTTCACCAGGTCATCGGCCCACCTAGTGGGAGGTCTTCCAACGCAACGTCTTCCGGTTCGTGGTCGCCATTCCAGAACTTTCCGGCCCCTTCGGCTATCCGTAAATAATATTCTGTGATAACCGTTTGTGAGTCGATATCCTTCCATCGTGTAGATTACGCTTCTGTCTAGACTTTCATAGATTATAGGCGTGATGTTATGATATTAATTTTCAAATTTTTTTTTTACCAATAGCGTCTTCGTGACAAAGTAATTCAAGTGCCAAAAGGACTTTGCCTCACTATAATATTCATCATCATCATCAACATCAGCCTATTAATGATCCCACTGCTGGGAAACAAGCTTCCACTCTATGAGAGGTTATGGGCTATAATTCACCACGTGGGCCCAGTGCGGGTTGGTCGATGTCACATGTATTTGAATTTTTGGTTCTAGGACATAGTTTCATCACGATATTTTCCTTCGCCGTCACTAATTATAGTATTTACTAATATATACTTACTTACTAATATATATGTACTAATTTATTGTAGAGTACAAAAACTCAATACAGCTAACTCACAAAACATTTTCTTCATGCTAATATTGCTAATGCAAGAGGAAAATGAACTGTTTGTAAATCATAATAATTATTATTTACCGATAAAAAGTACACAATAATTACGAACCAAGACTTTGGATAGAAGGAATCCCCTTAAAAGAAGTAACTAAAATCCCGTGCAAAGGAACAAAGACATTAATGATTTTCCTGCCATTGTCTTGAACGGTGACTTGACTTGTTTTAAAATATTGGACAGGAGCCTTTTAAGTGGTAGGATGACGTTGAAATTATGCCATGATAAGGAAATCATTGTTGAGTCGCGCGGGACCGGTCAATGTGGCGACACTTGAGGGAGACCTATGTCCAGCGACCTATGGACGTTTTTCGGCTGAAATTATGATGATAAATGATGCAATTGTTGTAAATTGATTTAATTTTTACAAAGAAGCCGTTATTTTTTTCACACGTCCCTGAAGATATGCAGTAGATTTAAATCAGCTGTGTACTGCAAGCAGGAATAGTTCTTACAGTGGTCAGACTCAAATTTGGATGACTGTATCTTGACGATCCTGGTGGGAGTGGTAAAGGCCTCACGACTTACGACTTGCAGGTTTTGGGTTCTGGAACCCACGTAAGCTCTCATAGAGATCGTATCCTTAAAACTTAAACAACTGCTAATATTGAGTGAGTGAATATTGGAGAAGACTGTCTTTATTTCTACTTAGATTCAAGGAGGCCTGTGTCCCAGCTGTGGGAATGAGGCTTTAGTTTCAGAGCTAACCCAGAGTCCTGTGTGAAGATCTTCTCCTTCGCGTTGCTGGCACGACAATTGAGGCTTACAATTTATACACGCATTTTTGGCCTCGTGCATATAAAAATAAATAAATAAATAAAATATCGATTTATTTTCTGTACACAAGGGTACAGTGGAGCCTGCCGGGGTTGCGGCCTGCCGGGGTTGCGGGCCTGTTGGAAAGAGATACCGCGGCCCCGGAACATAAAGGGCGAGGAAGGAACATGGATGGGTTTTAGTCAGTAAAAGTCTAACACTCCCTCCCGCTCCGCCCAGAGTGGCAGAAGTCATTTGATGAATTCCCATACTAAAAAAAAAAATAAGGGTACAGTGGAGCACGAGCAAGGAATAACTTTGTTGAGAGACTGGTGATTGAAGTAGGTCTATACAGAAACCTGTATTACAAGTCACCAGGGCCCTCCCGCTGCAATTCTCCTGCTAAGACCTACTTTTAAAGCAATAGGTTTTCAAATTAAGTAATCTAATTTAGTTGAATGTGTTTGTCTTATTTAAGTTGTTGTTTGTACTATTTTGATTTCCTTTTGTTTGATAGTTTTAATTAATACTTTTTCTTTCTTTCTATTAAAAAAAAGCTGAGAATTAGTACGTTATACATGTCAGAAATTACCCAAAAATGTCCCCCAAAACGTGAGCCTTTCACTACTCGATAGTGTTTAGCTGAAAAGATAAAGTGGCGGAACAAACGCCCCTTCTACCCATCTGTCAATATTATTACATTAAGTACTCCCATCCATCTCATTTAACAAAACCTATTAAGGCTGACAAAAATAGAACTTTTATCAGTGAGGTGGCTCTCGATAGCCTATTTCTGATAATTATATAAAACATACATGTTTTCGCCGGTAGTTAAATGACCTAACTGATAATAAATAAGGATAAGGGGGTGCCCAATAAATAATGCTAGCCTGAAATATTGCTACAGATTAAAAGTCGCCCAAGCTGCGGGCCTGCCGGTGCTGCGGGACTGTTCGAAAACGATACCGTGGCCCCGGAACACAAAGTTCTAAGAAGGAACATGAATGGGCTTTAGTCAGTAAAAGTCTGATACTCCCATCGGCTCCGCCCAGAGCGGGAGGGATCATTTAATGACTTTCCATTCGAAAAAAAGGTAAAAAGTGAGGACCTGCCGTGGACCTGTGTGGTGACCTGCAGTAAAGTGTAGAGGGAATTAGTATTTTGGAAGCGCCTTTATACCCTGGAGAAGATGTGGCCTCGGGAACCCAGGCAGGCGCATTATTCACCATCATCATCATCATTTCAGCCGAAAGACGTCCACTGCTGGACATAGGCCTCCCTCCTCCAAGTGTCGCCACATTGACTGGTCCCGTGCGACTCGCATCCAACGGATTCCTGCAACCCTCAGCAAGTCATTGGTCCACCTAGTGGGAGGTCTTCCAACGCATCGTCTTCCGGTTCGTGGAAGACACTCCAGAACTTATCGGCCCCATCGGCCATCCGTTCTGCGTTCGGTGACCTTGGTTGTCTTACAGATGTCTTCATTTCTGATTCGATCACACAAAGAAAATCCGAGCATAGCCCTCTCAGATAAGGCCCATTGTGAGGGACCAAGTTTCGGTCCCTTATGTAATCACTGGCAACACACTCTTATGGTCATAGACATTCGTCTTGAGACACTGCGGTAAGTTGGATGAGAAGATAATCAGCAGCTCCCCGAACGCTGCCCAGCCTAGTCGGATACGACGATTGACCTCCTGCCTGCGTTATTAGTAGTAGCAAAACATTGTGAGAAAAACGAACAAGTGAAATTCATCGGAAACGTGCTTTCCGATGAATTTCACTTAACACGTTGGTCCCGGCTGTCATTTTGTAGATCTTTGACAGTTGTTACACGTAGCCAGTAGCCCGCTCCATGTATGTGTATTTAGTTGCATCAGGTTAAACTAGAAGCCGACTGCGTGCCCGCGCACTACAAGGCCTCGACCTAAACTAGCAATCTCGAACAAAACTGGTTGGACGCAGTTGTGCGTCCGTCTAATTTTTGGACGCGTAGGGAGCAAAATATCCATATATAAAGTGGTAAAGCGCACCTTGCTTCTGCCTAGCCTTTTGCCAAATATGTCGGGGTCAGCTTCTGCATGCAGCTACCAGTAGTTAACATGGAGCGACTGCCTATCTGACCCAGTCATTAATATGATACCCCTTGGTAAAACTGGTTGTCAGACTACTTATGGATACGGGTCTACAATTACACAATTATTAAATAATGACTCAATTTATATAATATTTTAATGTATTTATTGATGAATGAGTGTACAAAGTTATGGCACTGAAGGAGTTAATTAAATGCAGGTCTTATTCTATGAACAAAATAAGATTTATTTTCCTTTGGACAAGAGTGCTGCCTTTCCAACCACGTCAACGGCTGGTCCTGCGCTTATGACTGCATCACGAACTCTCTGGCCCATCTTTTCCTGAAAATAAACAAAATCAATGTTAATAAACACTGTTGGATGGTTCTTGCTGGTTGATTCGTTTCGTAGCGTCTGAGTGGACTGTCGCGTCTGAGGAGTCTGACTTTACCCCCCCTCCCCGGGTTAAGTGACAACGGCTTCAAACAAAGTGAAAGAGTAAAAAACATACATCCATAGTCACAAACTTTCGCATTTTTAATAACAAAGTCGGATTTAAACAAAAACGGTGCAAGAGCCACCGCTGTCACCGCATAAAGGTGCTGAAAATATTTTTATTTATTTTTTTTTATTTTGGCAACAAACAGTCATGTATTTACAAACAATATTATTAGAAATTGGTTCCTTACAACAGACCTATAGTGCCGACAATGTGTCTTAAAATATATACAATAAACTCCTGACAAGGAAAAACGTGCAACAAATACATTTATATTATTTTTTGTATGAGAACTGAAATGTTCATATTATTTTCAGTACCTACTCATACTCGGAAAGTAAGTCTAAAGTTGTCTGAGGAGCGAGCGGGTTGAAAGTAAAACTTTTCAGCCATAAGGAAAATTGTTTACAACTGACACCTGTCACATAAGAAAAAAAAACTAGTTCTATTTTCACCTTTCTATTGAACCATGTTCCAACTTTCCATACAGCCACTCATTATAGCGCGATATAAAATTGAAATAACTTAAACTTAAGTATTAATTAAAGAATAATAATTTAACTAACTTAGATATTAAACAGAAAAATAATGGCTGAATAGCTGGCCGGCCACAAAAAAAAAAAACGAAATAGGCGGGAAAGCAATCCGATGTTCATTTGTTTGAACGAGTTGATTCATTTTTTTTTGCTTGTATTCGTAATGAAAAGCACACAGTGTTTACTTCGGGTTAAAGACTTATTACTATCAGTCCCTCGAGCTATTGGCGCCCTCGCTACGTTCGGGTGCCAAACCCCGTCTAGGGACTCTAAATAAGTTACTTTCACCCCTTTAAGGAAACAATGTACCTTTAAAATCAGAGACAATAAAATTCACAATTAACTTACCAAGTCCTTGAAGAAGTTGCCAGGCGCCGCCGATACGGTAGCCAGGGCCATGAAACAGGCACACACAAAGAACAACACCTTAGCGAAATTCATTATTACTGAGAATTCAGTATTTTTCTCTAAAGAACTCAAGGTATGGACAGTTCTACGACTTCTTTATGAATGCTTCATTAAGTTACCCGCGGAATATTTATAGGTAAATGATTTAGTGTAGGGTTGGCACTTTCTTTTTTCTTTTTTAAGGATCCAACCGGTACGTACAAAAGGGCATGACGACAGTATAAAAAAAAAAAACAAATTTAGCCGTCAGTTAGAGTATAAGAAAATAATGGACATGTATTTTTTCGTTTTAGTAAATCAATGAATATTGACAAAGATGAAACGCATCAAAACACGAGAGCGAGGGCTCGTGACGTCAGAACTCGCTAAAAATTATACCACGGCGTGACGTAGTGAGAATTCTAAAACCACATCTTCGTCAATTTTGGTTTATGTAACAATAGAAAAAATGCAAAGTCAAATAATTGTTGATTATCTTACTCCGTCAGTAAGATTATCAACAATTATTTGACCCGTATTTTTTATTATTATTTTTCTATTACTACCGAATAAGAAGATCACGCCTGTAATCCCCAAAAGGTAAGTCAGAGGTGTATCTAATAGTACACCCACATTTTGCCAGACATAACATAACTATACACAGCTATGTTAAAACATAACTGGTGAAAAATGTGGGTACAACTATCTTCTATATATATGTCACCGTAAAATTGTCAAACACGTTATATTGTAATCTCTCTAGCGATATTATAAACTCTCGAAATATTGTCAAACGAACATACTGCTTACAATAAAACGCATTATTTTTCGTGAAATGCATGCGATGGTAGTCAACTAATGCGGTGCGGAGGGAAGGAGGGGTCCCCCTTACCCAGTGGTACCACTCACATGAAAAGATAATGTACCATTCCTGAGAAATACCGATTAATATAACCTAAACTTAAAACACTTTATATTCCCCTAAAAAATCCCTTTCATAATTCAATAAAAAACCATTCAATTCATGGAAATAAAACCTCAGTCGGTCAGTGGCAGCCCTTACAATTTATTATATCACATGAAAAGGGACTTTCCTTTGCATTTGCCTCAATGATTTGAACTTTATGTACCTATATTCACTGATTATTACATTCAGGGGTAGGTATATCCCTGCTTTTATTAAGCTTATGATCGAGAAAAACAACCTTCATAATCACCCAACCAATTTTAATGTAGGTATTTACCATAAGGCATGTGACATGTAAAGATTGATGCAGTTCGTCAAACATTCGAACCAAAAATGTATTGTTGGTTCTCATGGCTCGAAAGATATAATAGTTTTGGACCCAATAATTTGTTAAATAATATTGAAAGAATTATACTAATCTATAAAAACAGTAATTTATTTAATCAATAATCGATATAGTATGTCTATGGACATTGATTGTTCTATGACTAGACTGTATAACTCTATGCCTTTGTCTGTGGAAGGAGAAATTAAAAAACAATAAATGACTTCTCTCTGGTATTAAAAACAGCAATGTGTATTTTATTAATATTGAATACTCTGCAACTAAAAACCCCTAAAACCTATGAAATAACAAATAAAATCACAACAGGTTATGGGCCCAGAACGCTCACTAGTGATAAAATATAAAATTCAAGCTAAAAGTGATAACTACGAAGCAGTGAAAGTGAGTGCACATGTACACGCAAAAAAACTAACAAAATGGAGTCGTTCATGGAATTACAGAAAATATCTAAACTGTACTGTGAAAAAGAATACCCACTATGGAAATTCCAAGTAAACATATTATTCAAAAGCTCAGGCTTACAGGATGTCATACATGGAACTACAGGTACAGACGCAATTCCTATGCCATCTACAGAACAAAGTAATAACGATTACCAGCTAAAAGATGCTAAAGCGCAAAAAATCATAATGATGAGCATTGATAAAAAACTTATGATTCACATCATGACATGCGAGAATGCAAAATCAATGTATGAAAAACTTTGTGCTTTGTTTGAGAGGCCGAATGAACAACGTAAATGCGAAGTGCTACAAAAATTTTATGCATATCAATATGATAAAAGTAAAAATATGGCCGAAAATATCAGCACACTAGAAAATTTAAGATATCAATTAAATATTTATGACGAAAAAATATCTGACAACAGTTTCATTGCAAAAATACTTTCATTATTACCGGAAAACTACAATAACTTTATTACATCATGGGAATCTTCCCCGCTCCATGAGAAAACAACTACAAATCTAACAAGTAGATTATTAAAAGAAGAGGAAAGATATAAAATGCAGAACAAAATGAAAGAAGAACAAAATGAGGTTATTGCATACAAGGCTGAAAGAAAATGGAACAAATATAATAATACTCAAAATAAAAAGGGAAAAAATTGTGAAATATGTAAAAAGACAAATCACCCAACAGAAAAATGTTTCTTTAAGAATAAAACTAATATCAAGAAGATGGAATGTACCATATGTAAGAAAAATAATCACACAACGGAAAAATGTTTCTTCAGACAAAGCAATAATACTAAAAATAACAATAATCCAAAAAACAACACAGCATTTATGACATACCAGGACAATAGATATGATGAAAAAGAAACTATAACATTTATTGTTGACTCCGGGTCTTCAAGCCATCTTACCAACAAGAAAAATTTATTACACAACTTTCAAGAAGAAAATGGAAAAATTGGAATAGCAAAAGCTGGAATTGCCATGCAATCAAAAGGTCATGGAGAAATACATGGATCAGAGTGTACTCTTAAACAGACTATCTATGTACCTGATCTGACTAACAATCTTATGTCAGTAAACGCTATAACAAATAATGGAGGTAAAGTTATATTCGAAGATCAAGAAGTTAAAATACTAAAAGAAGATGAGTTAATACTAACAGGAAATAAAGAAGAAAATGGACTATATACTGTAAAAATTAATAACCTAAAACAAGAAACTTCCTTATTAACGGATAAAATAAATAAAGCTGAGGAATGGCATAAGAAAATGGGTCACCCTAGTATTGGTAAAATGCTTAACCTAAAAAAGGTTGCTAAAAACATGAATGTGAGTGAAGAAGAAATTAAAAACTTAAATAAAACTTGCAAGGTATGTATCATGTCAAAACAAGTGAGAAAACCATTTAATACAGAAAGACAAAAAGCAATGAGGCCGCTACAAATAATACACACAGATATATGTGGTCCTATTTCACCTAATACATATGATAATAAAAAATACATACTTACCATTCTTGATGACTACACTCATTATACACGGGTTTATTTACTAGAATATAAAAATGAAGCTTTTGAAGAGATAAAAACCTATATCGAAGAAGTAGAAAGAGAAAAAAATCTAAAAGTCAGTTCAATCAGATGTGACAACGGAGGTGAATACACCAGTAATAAAATGAAAAATTGGTGCCGTTATAAAGGCATAATATTGGATTACACCATACCATACAGTCCCCAACTGAATGGAAAAGCAGAAAGGCTAAATAGAACAGTTCTAGAAAAAGTGAGAGCTTTATTATTTGAATCTAATGAAGAAAGCTATCTATGGGGAGAAGCTGCAAAAACTGCTGCATATCTTATAAATAGAACACCAGTTGAAACACTTAATAACCTAACACCTATAGAATTATGGACTGGTCAACAACCAGATCTTAGAAATATAGAGATATTTGGTTCTGAAGCATATAGTAAGAAACTTGGACATTTACAAAAACTCGAGTCAAGAACTAACAAAATGATCATGATTGGTTATGCCCCAACAGGCTATAGACTATTTGATAAAGAAAAACAAAGAGTATTTATCAGAAGAGATGTAATATTCAATTTTAAAGAGAATAAAGAAGAAAACTGTGAAGAATCTATAAAAACGAATGACAATTTAGTAGAAAATATTATAATACATGAAGAAGATAACACAGTAAACAAATATAATAATATTATGAAAATAGAAGTAAATGGAGAAGAAACCATAACACAAGAGATAGAAATCCCAGAAGAAATAGAGGTCGTAAACACTGAAGACAAAAACATACTAGAGATTATAGAAGATATACAAGAACCTACAACAAATAATACAATAACTGAGGAACTAACAGATAATAATAACCAAAATGCAAGTTCCCAAAGACCTAGAAGACAACGTAAAATTCCAATAAGATATACAGATTATGCTATGTTGACATTTCAAGAAGCGTTGACATGTCCGGAAAATAAACAATGGATAAAAGATATAAATTCAGAAAAGAATTCTTTACAACAAAACCAAGTTTGGGATATCGTAGAAAAAGTAGAAGCAAAAGGAAGAAAGATTATAGCTAGTATGTGGGTTTTCAAAATAAAACCAGATGGAAAATATAAAGCCAGACTCGTGGCAAAAGGCTGTCAACAAATATATGGAATAGACTATGAAGACACATTTAGCCCAGTTATGAGTAATAGTTCATTTAGAATATTAATGGCTATTGGTGCTTCAAAAAATCTACATATCATGTCGTTAGATATAAAAACAGCTTTTTTATATGGAAACTTAAAAGAAAACATTTTTATGGCTCTACCTGAAGGTTATGACGAATACGACAGAAATACTAAAGTTTGTAAACTCAAGGAAAGTCTATATGGCTTAAAACAAGCTCCTTTGAACTGGAATGAAAAATTTACATCAGTTCTACTTAAAAATGGATTAAAACAACTAAAAGCAGATAAATGTTTATTCAAGAACTCAGACAGTACAATGATGCTAGGAATACATGTTGATGATGGAATACTATTAGGAGAAAATAAGGAATGTATGATGAAACTTATAAAAGAAGATTTTGAAATGACATACACTGAGAATCCTGAAACATTTTTAGGAATAGAAATCATTAAGACTATAGATTCTATACATCTGAAACAAAGAGAGAATGCTGAGAATATAATAGAAACATTTAACATGACAGAGGCAAAAATAACTCCTACACCATTACTGGAAAACAATGAAAACAACCAAAATAATGTACAAACAAAAGAAAACTTTCCTTACAGAGAAGCTATAGGTCATCTTATGTACCTATCAAATAAAACAAGACCTGATTTGACATATGCTGTGAATTATGAGAGTAGAAGCATGGAAAATCCGAATAATCAAGATTTAAACAATGTCAAAAGAACCATTAGATATTTGAAAGGAACCTTAAATTCTAAAATAAAATATAATAAGGATAAAAACTTAACAAATTTAGATGCATACTGTGATGCAGATTATGCTGGTGACAAAGAGACCAGAAAAAGTACCAGTGGCTACATAATGATGTATTGTGGAGGTCCAGTGCACTGGTGCACAAGGAAACAACCAATAGTAGCATTGTCAAGCTGCGAAGCTGAATATATTTCAGCAGCAGAATGTTGCAAGGAACTTTTATATGTCAAAGGATTAATAGAAGAACTTATTGAGACTAATATTACAGTAAACCTAAATATTGACAATCAGAGTGCAATAAGGTTAATTGAAAATGGAGTGTTTAATCGCAGATCAAAACATATTGACGTAAGATATCATTTTTTACATAACTTGTTTGTTGAAGATATAATTCAAATATCTTACTGTCCTACTAATTTGCAATTAGCAGATATCCTTACTAAACCTTTAAAAACTAATAAATTTTGTGAATTTAGAGATCTTATTATGCAAACTTAACTGTACATAATAATAATATAATATTGCTATTATGTTGATAAACTAGTACCTAATAATTAAAACTACCTACACTTGTAAAACTAATATGACAAAAAATAAAAAAATGTTTGTAAACAAAGTTAGAAAAATGTAAAACTTTAATACTTGTGTATGTAAATTATATAACTAAGTAAATGGATAAATGTAAACTTAACTAATTTGATTTGTAAGTACCTATCTAAAAGTACATCACATAAAAAATTATAATTATGTATAATATATTTGTACTGCTGCTTTTATAGATTACGGGGGTGTGTTAAATAATATTGAAAGAATTATACTAATCTATAAAAACAGTAATTTATTTAATCAATAATCGATATAGTATGTCTATGGACATTGATTGTTCTATGACTAGACTGTATAACTCTATGCCTTTGTCTGTGGAAGGAGAAATTAAAAAACAATAAATGACTTCTCTCTGGTATTAAAAACAGCAATGTGTATTTTATTAATATTGAATACTCTGCAACTAAAAACCCCTAAAACCTATGAAATAACAAATAAAATCACAACATAATTATGGCCCCGAATGGTTTGCTAGTAATTCATAAAGAAATACTTTGCCATGAATCTTTCTATTACCTTAATTTCACGCCTTACCGGGTCATCATCATCTGCTATGCCTTTTCCCAAATCTCATCAAATGACACATCCCGCTCTGGGCGGAGTGGAAAGGACTGTCAGACTTTTGCTGACTAAAACCTATCTATGTTCTTTCTTAGCCCTTTGTGTTCCAGGGCCGCGTTTCTTAATCTCAAATTCTCAAGTAAGCAAAATGTGGAAAGTTACTGCAAGATTAACGCACTAAAGACCCGTAAATGTATAGAAATAATCACAGTCTAGTGCATACTTAAATTAATATTAATTTGGAAGTGTACTCAACAATAGCGTCTGGCATCTATACAAAATATTGCTAAGAGTTCAAGCGTAGGCGTCATGCAACACTACTGAGCGCTATTTTTATTTTAACTGTCAACTTTAATAATATTAAACTTCAGTGATTCGCCCTTCGAGATTACACTAATTACTTGTAGTAGCACGGATATGTGCCGCCATCTTACACTATTTTAGAGCAACAATGAAACAATTCCATGCGCCCTCTCGTGGCTATTTCATACACGTTTTGTGTGGCTGCCATCGCGCACGTTAACTTTTCTAGTCGTGAAATAATTTGCAATTAATTTGAGTTTAGCTTGTGTTTGGACTTTTTAGTGATATTTCAGTGATGGGAAAACGAAAACGCTACGACGAGGAAGAGTATTTAGCTCGGAAAATGAGAAAATTAGAGAAAAAGATGTCTCGTGTTCGTCGTAAACAACTAAGATACCACAGTATTAGTAGTTCGGGTTCGGATTTTGAACAGAACCAGTATTCTGATCGTGATTATTACCCAGAAGAATCATTGCAGGAGGCTCCGCATAACGAAGGTCGGTAACATTTTAAATTCCGAATAGTAAAAACCTCAATAGCCGGCGACGCCGCTGCCGAACCACGTGACCTTGACCTACTTTCAGAACATTTTCTTTGAATGATCTACTCATTTTTATTTATTTGGTCCTTAGTGCTTATGAGTTTAGTCTGTAAGGCTAATACCGACCTACAATGTACTTCAGTTCAACCTGTAAGGTTGATCGCTGTATATTAGGTAGCACCATAATTTAAGAACATAATTCGAGAAATTATGTCATGAATTTTTATTTACAATGTTGCGGGTAAGATGACACAAACACAAAAAGGTTGTTATCCACTCAATTCTAGAGTACAAACCGTGAGTTTGTATCAAGGATTTGTAAATGGATTCTAGAACATAGTCTGGAAGATTATGTCATGAATTCCTACCTACTGTCAATGGATGTTCAATTCTAGAGTACAAACCGTGAGTTTGTATCACGAATTTATTCACAACTATCGGTCTGTTGTTTTCAGGAGCCCCAGAAGCTATCATTCAATCTGATTCAACTCCACATCCAAAGTCTCCCGATGAACTGAAGTCCGCGCCGACTGCAAAGTTGGCCTCCGCGCTTGAATGCGCTTGTGCTGTTGTACCCGAGGCTACCTCCACACCCACTGCCGCGGATGCTCCGCCCCCAGAACAAGCTATGGAAAATATCCAAGAGTTAGAGCCTGATATTTTGTGTTTACTTGGAGAAGAACCCGCACAGGAAGAGAGGTTTTGTGAAAATGTCCATAAAGACATTGCTAACAGGTGGTCTGATATTCTGGTCAGTGGCTTAAAAGACGAAACAAAAAATGATATTTTGAAGAATTATAGTGTACCATATAATTTAAAATTAGCTCAGGCTCCAACCCTTAATCCCGAAATTAGAGCAGCGGTCAACGAAGGAGCTTTGAAGAGAGACAACATATTGGCTGACAAGCAGAAGGTGTTGTCTTCTATTATTACCTGTATAGCCAACACAGTCACTGCTGTCTTACAAACTGGCTCTAGTGATGAAGAAACTAAATGTCAGACATTAAAATCCCTCAGTGATGCCGGCAGACTTTTATGTCACACTCATTACAGTGAGACACAAACTAGAAGAAACTTTTTGCTGTCCTGCCTTAACAAAGAAATTAAGGATAATGTAAAGGATCTTAAACGTGATCATTTATTATTTGGTAACGATCTCCAAGATAATTTGAAATCTATGAAAGCCATAATACGAGCAGGTACCGAGTTAAAACCTACAGCTGCCAAGCCAAAATTGCCTCACAAACACCTGCAACCAAAGGAACATACGTCGAGGGCTTTAAACTGGAGGGGCCCGCCACCGCCGCAGTCGCAGCCTCGTCGCTTGCCACCGAGACAGACCGCGACGGCTGGTGGGCGCAAGCAACCACCAATACGCCGTGCGACGCCGACGGATCGCCGTGCTCCACGACAATACAACCAGACTCCACGCCGTTAGCCGATGTGGACAATACCAACACTCAGGCGGGTAAACTAAAGTTTTTTCACCATAATTGGTTGCAAATCACAAATGATCCTGTTGTACTAAATTGGGTTAACGGTTTGCAAATTCCGATTTCAAACGATATATCCCAGCCTATATCTTATCCACAAAATAGTCCTAAGTCTAGTGTGGATGAACTACTCATGGCTAAAGAAATTAATAACCTGCTTAGTATTGGTGCCATAAGTGTGTGTGAACCATGTGATGGTCAATTTTTATCAAATATTTTCCTAGTTAAGAAAAGTAGTGGGACAAATAGATTTATTTTAAATTTAAAATCCTTAAATAGATTTATTATTGCACCACATTTTAAACTTGAAGATTACAGAACTGCTATGAGACTCATGTCAAAACATAGTTACATGTGTTCTATTGACCTTAAAGATGCATATTTCGCTATCAATGTTCACAGCGACTCTAGAATGTTTCTGCGATTTAGTTGGTTGGGAAAGCTGTATGAATTTCAAGTTTTACCATTTGGTCTTAATATAGCACCTTATGTATTTACAAAAATCATGCGTCCAGTAATGCAATTCCTGCGTAATCAAGGCTTATTGTCCGTCATTTATTTAGATGATATTTTGTTATTTGGTAATACTCATATGGATTGTAAACATAATTTTGAAATTACACAAAAACTTCTTCAATCATTAGGTTTTACAATAAACCTGAAGAAGAGTGTTAATATACCTAGCCGAACTGCAACATTTCTAGGTTTCGTTTTCAATTCCGGGAATCTTACGATTAGCATTCCAATAGAAAAGAAACTTAGAATCAAGGATGAACTTTTACACTTCTCTAAC
Organism: Xestia ashworthii; assembly: GCA_950022955.1. NCBI lineage: Eukaryota > Metazoa > Arthropoda > Insecta > Lepidoptera > Noctuidae > Xestia > Xestia ashworthii. Next base: position 8,173,054 of record OX465570.1, on the reverse strand, counting down.
TTAAAAAGATGTAAGTTACGTAATTTTGCTCATTTGATAGGATTGCTGATATCAATTTGCCCAGCAATGCAGTACGGCTGGCTATACACAAAAAAATTCGAGAGAACTAAGTATCTTAACTTAAAACAAAAAGATGATTACAATCAATATATTAATTTACCTGTTTCTTTACGCGAAGACTTTGACTGGTGGCTTAGTAATATTGACAATTGCGCCAGTCCTATTCGTTCCAGCGATTATAAGCTGGAAATTTACTCGGATGCGTCGCGTACCGGTTGGGGTGTCAGCTGCGCAGGCCAGACGGCCAGCGGACAATGGTCTAGCGAAGAGTTAACTCAGCACATTAATTGTCTAGAACTAAAAGCAGCATTCTTTGGGTTGAAGATATTTGCCAATGATTATCGTAACTGTGAAATACTTTTACGAATTGACAATTCCACTGCAATCTGTTATATCAATAGGATGGGTGGCATACAATTCCCCCATCTTAGTTCTGTAAGTCGCGACATTTGGCAGTGGTGCGAAGAGCGACGTTTGTTTGTCTTCGCTTCTTATATTAGTTCTAAGGATAACTATATCGCAGACGCGGAATCCCGCCGCATACATGCTGATGTTGAATGGGAGCTCGCTGACGATGCTTTCCAAGTTATATGTGAGAAATTCAATCGGCCTGAAATTGATTTATTTGCGAGCCGATTAAATAAGAAATGTTCCAAATTTGTATCTTGGCATAATGATCCAGAAGCATTTAGGGTAGATGCTTTCACCTTGAAATGGTCCACTTATTTTTTCTACGCATTTCCTCCATTTTGCCTAATTTTAAAAGTATTACAGAAAATTATGCTAGATAAGGCTGAAGGTATTGTTGTGGTCCCTCTCTGGCCAACACAGCCATGGTATCCCCTCTTTAGAAAGTTGCTATCTACTATTCCAATTGAATTTACACCCAATAAAACATTATTATCATCTCCTTACAGTGCGGAACACAAGTTTCAAGAGAGCCTTACCCTGGTTGCCGGAGTATTGTCAGGCAAGCATTTTTGATGCAGGGCTCCCCTTCAGATGCTGCGGATGTGATGTTGGCGTCTTTAGCTGGTAGTACTTTAAAACAATATAATACTTGTTTTAAACGATGGTTTACCTACTGCCAGGATAAAAACTTAAATTTATTTCAAGCCTCAGTTGCCAATGTGTTAGATTTTTTAGTTGCCCTTTTTAACCAGGGTCAAAAGTATGGCTCAATTAATTAAATAGAGTAGCTAGCGATAGTGCTGCTAAAGCAGCACTATCGCTTCTTTTAAACTCCGTGACTATGAATGACCCACAGGTCACGAGGTTTATGAAGGGAGTCTTCAAGTTGCGAACTCCAATTCCAAAATATAATTTTACTTGGGACCCGACTATTGTTTTAGATTACTTGAGTAATTGGTACCCTAATGAAAGTCTTTCTTTTGAAAAACTATCAAAAAAATTGACCACACTTTTAGCTTTAGTAACTGCCCACCGGGTGCAAACATTGTCGTTGATTAAGTTGTCTAATATTAAAAAATATAACAACGAAAAGTTTGTAATTAACATCACGGATTTAATCAAAACCTCAAACGTGAATCGTTCCCCACCAATATTGATACTTCCTTATTTTAACGAAAAACCTTCCATTTGTCCTGCTAGAACTTTAGAACAATATTTAATTGTATCGGCAGACAAGAGAAAACCTGATTGTAACTCTTTATTAATTAGTTTCAAGAAGTCTTTCAATAATGTAAGCTCTCAATCTTTAAGCCGTTGGATTAAGGCCATCCTGAGTGAAAGCGGTATAGACACATCTGGCTTTAGCGCCCACAGCACGAGACATGCAGCTACGTCTGCTGCCCATAGGCTCGGGGTTAGCATAGATAATATTAAAAAAACTGCTGGTTGGACCGGCAGATCAGAAACTTTTGCAAAATTTTACAATAGAGATGTAGCTGCAGACACTTCAGATGCCTTTGCCCGGTCCCTTTGTAGGATGGCCTCAATCAACGAATGATTATGATTATTTTGTCCCTGTTACATGTATGAACCTATGTGATTTTCAAACCTCGTGATTTGATTATACTTGTAAGTTATAATTATATACCTTCGATTTTTTTTTTTTTTTTTTTTTTTCCTAAATATTATAATTCCCTCTTTACTATTTCGTGAGACTCTAAACATCTACAAGTAATTAGTGTAATCTCGAAGGGCGAATCACTTAAGTTTAATAGAAAGTCAAACGAACTTACCTGTAAGTGACGTTCGATGACTATTAAACGATGTGATTCGCCCGAGAGATTACACTCCCTCCCTGACCCTGATCAAGATAATTCTAGATCCTCCCCTGACTTGCACGAAATAGTGGCTAACGATGGCCAAAGGGGAAACGTGTATGAAATAGCCACGAGAGGGCGCATGGAATTGTTTCATTGTTGCTCTAAAATAGTGTAAGATGGCGGCACATATCCGTGCTACTACAAGTAATTAGTGTAATCTCTCGGGCGAATCACATCGTTTAATAGTCATCGAACGTCACTTACAGGTAAGTTCGTTTGACTTTCTATTATAAAGAGGTATTTTTTTGTCTGTAGGGTGTAATCTCCACAACTACCGCAACTAATAATCCATCATCATCTGCCTAGCCTTGTCCCAACTATGTTGAGGTCGGCTTCCAGTATAACCGGATGCAGCTGAATACAAGTATTTTACATGGAGTGACTGCCTATCTGACCTCCACAACCCAGTTAATACTGGGAAATACGATACCACTTGGTAAGACTGGTGTCAGACTTTGTAGGCCACTGACTACCTGTAATGACTGTCAAAGATGGACAAATGACAGTCGGGATCAACAGCTTAACATGCTTTCCGAGGCACGGCGGAAACTCGGTATGTAAGGGTGCTCACCCATCCACAGACCAAGCTAGGCAAGCATGGCTTAACCTAAAGATCGACCCGAGCGGCTGATATAATAATTCTAAAAATCTCTCATTTGCAGAAAACTACATTATTTGTAGGTGCTATAGTACTTACAACACCAAAATCACTTTTATCAGTTTTTTTTGCTTCGCTGTGTTAAAGTCCATCTATTTCAATAGGAAACTAAAAGTATACTAAATTTCCTTCGTAATATCTAAAATATTCCATCATTATTTATCTCATTAATCTGACGGCTCGTAATCTATTTATAATGTAATATTTTGATAAAAGGGAATGAGTAATTACACTAAACGAAGCGAAACTTGGCGCCATATTGCGATTCAAATTAAAAGGAAAGCAAGATGGCGTTTAACTTTGTAGGTAAATAATATAGTCATATATAATTGTGTGAAGATGATTTAGAATGCAATTTTGTGCCCGGTTGATGGCAATAAGCTCACACCCATTTCATGAAACTCAAAACATAACAGGTAAAAAGTAGGTATACTTGGTTAGGTACATACACTTCTGGCTAACCCTTCTGGGATTATAGGTAACGTTATATTTTTTGTTATCACATTCTCGAAAACAGCTCTTCGAGTTGAAAGTTGAGAGAATTTCGATGAAAGTTGCAATAAAGGCGTTTATGGTGGCACAAAGCCAACTAGCTTGGTCTCATAACTGGGAAAATTTGTTTTCTATATTTTTACCTGAGCAGAGTTTGATCGCCCAGGTAATGATTTTTAAATTTCGAAATAAATCAAATAAAGCTGTGTGTTTTACAGCTCTTATATTAGAGGGAAGTATTATCAACGTGTTCCCTCTCATAGAAAGGAGGTCTGTCCCAGCAGTGGGAACATTAAAGACTGATGATGATGATCAACGTGTTACTTACTTAAAAAAAAAAAAACAAAAAAATATATAATAATAAAATTATATGGACATTACCCACAGCGCCATCTAGTGCCACACTAAGCAAGGTTTGTGTCGTGGACACAAGTGGGTGCGAGCGGTGTGGGTTGATCAGGAAGAACTTTTTGACCAGTACTAATACGCTCAAAAAAATGATTTGTGTAAAATGGAAATTTTCTTGCTAACTGTAATTTTTTTTTTAAATCTGTGAATCGGGATCTTTACGAAAAATAATCGATAGTTTCCTAAGACTATTTTAATGGATCTGCAACGATAAAGTAGCTCCCCGTACTGCCCCGTTAACCGTTTCCACCCTGTATACTTTTTGTTTGTAAATACAACTTAGAATACATATCCATGACTCGGAAACAAATGTACATGCTTATCACACAAACATTTGCTCCTACCGGGATTCGAACCCAGGACTGACTGACTTCCACTACCCAGTTGAGTCCGTAATGGGTAATATGTTACCCCTTGGCAAGAATAGTTGCCAGACTTTCGGATTACTAACTACCTGCAACGACTGTCAAAGATCAACACATATTTTATATCTACCACTGTAAATACGTCATACAATGAGTATTTAAATAAACTTAATTACCTATTAAAAACGTTGACACGTAATTACTTGTATTATGATTTAGGTCAAAACATTGATACGAGTACTTTCCCGTATCCCACACGCTTCGAAATATTTGACCTCTCAACTTCCATTAAGATAATTGAACATTATCAAAACTATAACCTAATGACTTATTATAATACTAGCTACTACACACGGATTTTCTCGTGTTGATTGTACTTGCATGAAGTTTAAAAACTTAAATCGTATCCTAATGTTCTTTCACTTGAACGATGTAGGTTCAATGTTAGAAACACCAACCCATGGCGGGTTGGTGTATCTAACTTTGAACCTACATGCGATGCTTAGTCAGCCAATACTTTTCCCACTGCTGAGATACAGGCCCCTCTCTCGTCTCGTCTCTGAGAGAGGAGACAGGCCTGCCCCATTGCGGGCTGGTGGATAGACTTCACATTGAATTTGATTTTCTGACCCCAGGACATACCGGTTTCCTCTAGATGTTATTTTCACCGTTTTGAAAGCAGGGGTGTTGAAATAAATTACACAGAATAATGCGCCTGACAGAGTTCGAACTCACGACTTACCAATCGAAAGCTGCGGTCGTTACCACTGAGTAACACCTTCATACATTTGCAATGGTCCTTAAACATATTTTGCTTCATGCACGTCGAACGTGTATCAACATTTGCTCAGCCAGTGATGCGAAAAGGTCTGACTTACAGACCGACAGCAGTTACAGTCGTATATTAGTATAGATTATTCTCTTCGCGAGGTTTATTTATATTTCATAGATTGTAGTGTTTATGTACTTAATAACAAAGTTATTAAGTCATCCCATTGGGGAAGAACATTGTTATCAGACCATTTATATTAACAGGAATGCAGGAAAACCAGGTTGCGGAATACTAGATGGTTTATGGTTATAATAAATAAATAAATGTCGCTGGACATTAACACACAGCACCACCTAGTGCCACACTAAGCAAGGCTTGTGTCATGGACACTAGATAGTTGATATACTACATTATATACATTTTTTTGTAAATATATACTTATTATAATATAAACATCCATGACTCGGAAACAAATGTCCATGCTCATGAACAAACATTTGCTCCTACGAGGATTCGAACCCAGGACCCTAAGAACGTAAGGCAGCGTCACTACCACTACGCCATTCGGGTCGTCAAATACAATCAAATAATAATTAGTTGGTGGTTTATTTAATGAACCATTTATGTTCAAAGGAATAAAAATTGCTTTGTTGGTCTAGTGGTCACACGTGCGAATGCAGAGGATGAGGTACTGGGTTAATTTCCCAGTTCGGGCATGATATGATTCCTCCATCAGCAATTTCCCAATAGCTGTCATGGAATATTGATGTCGATGGCAATCGACGCCTATTACATGGAAATTAAACGTAACTGGGAAAATGTAGGTACTTATACTATTAGGTACACCTCTGCGTCGAATTCGAATCCACAACGCTTGGATTCGATTTCGATTCGGGAAGTCGCATGTCTATCTCGCTCGTGTTCGTTATGCCAAAAAAGGATACACATAATTATGACTTGTCGAACGAAATTCATTCCGAGCGTTTGTGAATACGGAGGCAGGGATTTCTGAACTTATGTCCGGTTGATGGCAATAGGGGAGACGACTTAAAAATTATAATTAGTCCGTCAGATAGATTATCCACAAATATTTGATCCGTATTTTTTTTTTGTAACATAAACCAAAAATGACAAAGATACGACGCTTTTTAAATTCTCAATACGTCACGCTTAGGTATAATTTTTTGCGAGTTCTGACGTCACGAGCCCCCGCGTTTTTTCTTTTTCAATATTCATTGCTTTACAAAAACAAAAAATACGTGTCCATTATTTTTCAATACTTTAACTGACGGACTAAATAGATTTACATTTTTTGATACTATCGTCATGCTTAATAGCTCACCCTCTGATTGCTTACGTTATTTCTGAGTATCTTGAGGTCTTGGTTTTTATTCTCAGGCAGGCAAATGAAAATAAAATTACGTTGTTGTCTTTTTTTACTTTAAGAGCTCTAAATAATTGTTCATAATCTTACTGACGGAGTAAGAGTATCAACAATTATTTGAACCGTATTTTTTCTATTGTTACATAAACGAAAATTGACGAAGATACGGCGTTTTAAAATTCTCAATACGTCACGCCGTGGTATAATTTTTAGCGAGTTCAGACGTCACAAGCCCTCGCTCCCATGTTTTGATGCGTTTCATCTTTGTCAATATTCATTGATTTACAAAAACAAAAAAATACATGTCCATTATTTTCCAATACTCTAACTGACGGCATAAATAGATTTGTTTTTTTATACTGTCGTCATTCCTTTTTGTACGTACCGGTTGGATCCTTGAAAAAGAAACAAGAAAGTGCCAACCCTACACTTAATCGTTTACCTATAAATATTCCGCGGGTAACGTAATGAAGCATTCATAAAGAAGTCGTAGAACTGCCCATACCTTGAGTTCTTCTGAGAAATATACTGAATTCTCAGTAATAATGAATTTCGCTAAGGTGTTGTTCTTTGTGTGTGCCTGTTTCATGTTCCTGGCTACCGTATCAGCGGCGCCTGGCAACATCTTCAAGGCCTTGGTAAGTTAAATGTGAATTTTATTATCGCTGGTTTTAATAGTACATTGTTTCCCTAGGGGTGAAAGCAATTTATTTATTCCCGAGACGGGGTTTAGCGCCCCAACGTAGCGAGGGCGCCAATAGTTCGAGGGAACAAACAAGTCTTTAATCCGAAGTAAACACTGTGCTTTTCATTACAAATACAAGGATAAGTAAAAACATGAATCAACTCGAAAAAACAAATCAATAAGCATTGGATTGCCGCTTTCCCGCCTAGTTCCTTTTTTATTTCTGTGGCCCGACAGCTATTCAGCCATTATTGTTCTAATTAATATCTAAGTTATTCACATAATTATTCTTAAATTAATACTTAACTTTGTTACTTATTTAAATTTTTCTTCGCGCTGTAATTGACTAATTGAGTGTCTGTATGGAAAGTTGGAACATGGTTCAATAGAAATGTCAAATTGGACAGGTGTCAGTTGTAAACGATTCTCCCTAGGGCTGAAAAGTATTACTTTCAACCCGTTCTTCAGACAACTTTAGCTTTCCGAGTATGAGTAATGAAAATAATATTTGCATGCGAAAGTTTGTTAGTATGGATGTATGTTTTTTACTTCTACTAGTTCTATTTGGATGAAAAGCACACAGGTAGTATAAAACCTGGATTGAAACATAGGATTATTTTATCCCGGTAGTAAGATCCCATGAGACATTTTATCAAACTTCACAGGAAAGAAGCTAGTTTTGTAAATTTTGTAATATACCGTATTGAAACTTTTATCGAATCGCTAGAGGAATTTTCGAGAACGGGGCGAAAACTAGGAGCTAAAAGCTAGGTCTCATACTTATAATAGGGCTGAAAAAACATGAAGTGACCCCAGAATTACAAGTTCGTATAAATTGTATTTAAAGTGATTTCAAGCCGTTGTCACTTAATACCCCACCACCCCTCACACGCAACGAAACGAGACAACCAGCAAGAATCATACAACAGTGTTTATTAACATTTAATGTTATTGTATTTTTCAGGAAAAGGTGGCCCACTATTGTCCAAAGGATAATAAATCTTATTTTGTTCGTAAAATAAAACTTTGTATACTTACTCATTCATCAATAAATGCTTTAAAATATATAACATGAGTCATTATTTAATAATTGTGTAATTGTAGACCCGTATCCATAAGTAGTCTGACAACCAGTTTTACCAAGGGGTATCATATTAATGACTGGGTCAGATAGGCAGTCGCTCCATGTTAACTACTGGTAGCTGCATGCAGAAGCTGACCCCGACATATTTGGCAAAAGGCTAGGCAGAAGATGATTGCTTTACCACTTTAGGGATATTTTGCGCCCTACGCGTCCAAAGATTAGGCGGACGCACAACTGCGTCCAACCAGTTTTGTTCGAGATTGCTAGTTTAGGTCGAAGCCTTGTAGTGCGCGGGCAATGGAGCGAGCGCTTGGAGGCAGCGCAGATGACCATAGATAATACATTATATAATACAAGATAGATGCGCAACTCTGGTTTTCGTTTTTAAAACTGTGTACCTCAACTGTCAGATGGCACTGTAAGTTTCTGTTCAACCAAATAAACACAAAAAGTAATTCTTGACTACGGATTCGAACTTGGGAACTATTATTCACAAGGCTACCGCTGTCACCGCTAAGCTATCTGCCTCATTGACAAGTTGTCTGTGGTTGCGTCCGGCCCTGGTTCAATCCATGGTCCGGAGCGAGACGGAATGGGAAGCCGTCACCTCCTTCTGCGAAGCAGTCATGCTGGCAAAGGAGGTGGCGGCACAAGAGGGGGAGAGAGCCTCTCTTCCCGGCCGCCGCGGGAGACGCACCGGGCGTCGGGGGCCACGTGGTGGCTACCGGCCACCGTAGACGCGGGCCTGTGGACGGTGAGCTATGGGCTAGCTAGCCGTCCGTCCGTCTAATGACGACAGGCCGTGTCGACGGCTCGTTCGTGTTCCACGCGCACCTCAAAGAGATGTCAGCATAAGGGCCCGCAAGGGCCGAAGCCTGCCGGGGTTGCGGGCCTATTCGAAAGAGATACCGCGGCCCCGGAACATAAAGGGCGAGGAAGGAACATGGATGGGTTTTAGTCAGTAAGAGTCTGACACTCCCTCCCGCTCCGCCCAGAGTGGGAGAAGTCATTTGATGATTTCCCATCCTAAAAAAAAAAAAAAGGGATATTTTGCGCCCTACGCGTCCAAAGATTAGACGGACGCACAACTGCGTCCAACCAGGTCTGTTCGAGATTGCTAGTCTACGTCGATGCCGTTTAGTGCGCGAGCAATGGCGCGAGCGCTTAGAGGCAGCGCAGATGACAGACTGTTTGTGTGTACAAGTCTGCAGGATCTACTGATGGAAAGAATCCTACTGATCGCCTTATAGCGGACAAAAAAGTAGTCAAACACATCAATCACCCAAAATTTGTCGCAGAGTTCTTGTCCGTCGCACACAAAAATAGCAAGAAAATAATGATGAACTATCTGACTAGATAGGAAAATATTTATTTATTCTTTTATTTTATTCAATAACACATATATTAACAGGTAAATCCAAGCTAACAAAAGTAGTCATTTTAGCAAATTTTCCAGCCAAATGTGGGTAAATTATTAGATATATTTTTATTAAAATATTGGACTTAAAAGTTCCATGTGATGGGGGCCAGCTTATTGCGATCTGGGACATTTTCAGACTCCGTGACTGCTACTGGGAAATGCCTGATGGTAAACTCAATAAGAATTTGTTCAACCTAGGAATCTAACGCAGGACCTCAGGCGCTGCAGTTGCAGTTGCAACCACTAGACAAACGACGCAATCAATAAGAAGATACTATAATAAAATATCTGTCGAAGTACGGCGTCCAGAAATGCGTCCGTAGTCTGTCTGGACCAGTTTGAAGAATTATTAATTTGGGGTTCCGTGTAATTAGGATATAGGTACAATGGAACGCCATGATTTGCAAACGCTTTGCTAACAGATTGGTAATTAATCGTCATTAAAATGTTTAGATTCCTGATAAAATATTTGCGTCATCATTGCATTCTCCTGTACTAATTACAGTTTATTTCGGGGCGCCGCCGCCACCGCAGTAAATGATTTATTTTTCTATATTTATGTATTAAAGGTAGCTTGACAGCTGACTGTACATTAACTTGAAAAAAATAATCGAACATTACTCCAATGACGAAGTACACAAAACAAAGAACATTCGATTAGCCGAGAGTGACTCGAATTAATTGGCATTAAAATACGAGTTTGTAGTGTGTGCCTATGTGCGTATGGGTAACTGTACGGTGTCTATAGATTCTTCTTTGTTCATTGTCATCTCAGGTAGTACTGAATAATTTTACTTTTTTTATAATACCCATCCTGAGTTTTCCCATTAATAAATTGTCAGTAGCCAGGTGGGCCGCTGCAGGTTCAACTTGTTCCGGTGGGGGTATTCCGATAAAGTTGAGTGCGACTGTATAGCCTTATCTCAAACCATAGCCCACCTCCTGACCTGCTTTTTGTGTAACTCCACTTGCACTTAAAGAGACCTGTCCAAAGCCACCACCAATGTTGTTGATGTGGCTGAGTTCTGGTCGAAACAAATCTAAATAAATAACAATGGGAATCAAATGAGAAAGAAGAAGTAGCACCCACGGAGTCTGGGTTTGTGCCTAGTTGATGGCAATAGGCCCGCCCCTTTTACATGGCACTATTAACATAACTGGTGAAATGTGGGTATTCGATTAGGCACAGCTGTACCTAACCCTTCTAGAGATAAAACCTGCTTTCCCAGGTTAAAATGTGATAAAGGTTTAAAGTCTTCATAGATTATGTTATCCCAGATTTAGAAAGATTGATTTGATTTTAGAAAGATGAGTTTCCGGAGAAATGGGGTTTGATGCTGTTTTTTGTGGTTTTACACTTCATCTATCTGAGTTCCTTAATTATTATACTTCGCACGGGAGCTTCGAAGAATCGGTGGCTTAAGCCGGAAACACACTTACGTGGTGTGGCGTGTCGCGCCATAACCCCAACACCGCTCAGGCCAATCGGTGGTGAGCAGTCAGCGCCACGCCAGAACGCGCCACGACACGACACGACCTACAGATATGTCTCTAACCATACTAAATGTATGAAACCGATATGCTTCTGGCACGCCACGCCACTCCACGCCACGTAAGTGTGTTTCTGGCATTACTTAAATCATCGGTGGTTTTATTTCAAGTACATAAATATCCAATGATTTCATAACGTGCGGAGTACTAAATTGTGAAATAATTCTATTCAGTCGCTGTTGGTAAGTAAAAGTTGTCTATATCTGTTCTGGACCACAGAACATCCTATAATTAAAGCAATTTCAAAGCCTTTCATAATTCAATAAAAAACCATTCATTTCATGGAAATAAAAGCACTTCAAACACATAAACTTTTGGATACGTCCCAACATAACTTACCAGTCACTAATTCAATATTCCCCAATAGAAACTTGGTGAGAATTCGGTTACCATAAATATCTGCACGAACAACGGCTAAAACAAAATGAATGGCTCCCGATTACCAAATACGGCCAAAACGGCCGAAGTATTAATTGCTGGAATGTCCAACACTGAACATTAATCTTGATGGTAGAAATAGATTGGAGGTACCTGACCTGACCTCGGTTTCTTGAAGTATTTGGGGGTGGTATTCGGGTACTGGGCAGTCACACTTGGAATTGAATGTGTAAGGTTAAACGAGGGACTGTCTTTTATTTTGTGAGGTACTAGTGACCTTCGATATTATAAAAATGTTACATCCCTTTTTGATTCTGAGTTTGCTAACCATTTCAAGGGTTGAATTTTTTTCAGAATTTTTTTTTGTTTCATTTATTTATCTGCAATCAGCATTAGCTATAAGCAGATGTGAATTATATGGTCAATATGTCTTTCCGTTTTAGCCGTTTTTTGTAGCTTCTATGTAGTTGTTAGCTTAGTGGCCAATTTGTTGGGGTGTCTTTCCAGCTTCCCTTTATATGTCTCTATAGTGTTGTCACCCTCTTCCTTCACCGTGTTCATCCCCAGATGATGGTGTATTTCTGCGTTAGTGGTGTACCATGGGACATTGCATAGGTTTCTGACGATCAGACCAAGTCAAGTTTTCTGATTTAAAAGAAGTTTTAGTTACTCCTTACAATACCAGCTATCTAGTGTCAGTAAGAGTTCCGTAAATCTTGTATGGCCGCAAATCATATCTTGTTCAATAAACAACCTCACAGTGACCAGAAAATTTCAAAAACTTAAGGAAAATTGTCGCGTTCTGCTATAACACATTCATTTCTTAAAGCCCCAAGAAAATCTGGCTCTTGGAAAGCTCTGAATCGATTGCGTACCCAAGTAGTCCGCTGCAAACATAAACGGACAAAGTGGGGTTTTGTTGGTTCTTCCAACACTGAGTGCGAGTGCGGCGCTCCGGACCAAACAATGGGACCTGCTGGAGTGTCCCAGGTGTCCGTTTACCTGCACTCTTGACGACTCTACCGCTGCAATAAACGTGGCCACCTACTGGGCCTAAACCGTGTAATTGGAAAAAATATTGATACGATAAGAAAAGGAAGACTTCCAGCTCAAATATAACGCAAACACTTTTTCTTTAATGAAAGGTGATTTACGTTTGTAACAAAACAGCTCCGTAGCCAAGGCTACTTTGGATTATCCCCCCCTATTAACAGACTTAAAATGAGGTTGAAATTGTTCCCGTCCAACCTGTTTTGTGATTTATACCAGGGTAACAAATCGGGCTCATCTTCTGAAGACATAAATAGAAACAGGCCGATTTTCTCATTTATCTAATTGATTGATTCTGCCATTGAATTTGAAGGATGAGATTAATTTATTTTCAACACACTTGCTCATGAAGTGGCTCTAATTTCACCGCAATTAGGCACATAATGACACCTGTAATCAAACTGTGACTTTTTCATTGCTATTATTCACATGTGAGTTATAGGGTTTTTTTTTATTTTTTTGGTTGAATTGCTTTGTTCTTAAAAAAGTTTCGATACAAAAAAGATCGTGTTCAATAGTACAAATAAATAAATGTACCTATTGCTTGCTCATTTCGTGCAACTTCGTATCTACATAGATAATTACGTTATATTGAAAGTTTTATTTATTAAAAACTTATAAGTTTTTAATAAATAAAACTTTCACTCAAATGTAATTTTTTTTATCTGTATTAAATAAAACTTTGAATTCCCCATTTCGTACGTGGCTAAAACGCTATCCGCGAAAAGCCATAAAAAAAGAAACCTCATTCTTTTAGTCTATGGCCAATCGCAATTGTTAGATGCGCGCGCATAGGAAAACTGATTAATTATTCCCGCCATTGCGAAAAAAAATTCAATGGCGCCTCAGCGGTAATCACCAACATTACACACTTGTACCATAATGTACTATTACTGCTTCCTCTTCACTGAACATCTTAAAATATTATTTGTGGTTGCAATTACCCAATTTTGGGTTGTAAAGATAATAAGTACTTAGGAATTTAGTCATGAATTTCTCTCATTTGATTTATCGGTAGAAGTAGTGGGCTGGCCAAGCTTCTTAAAGTACCGACGATTGCTGATGCAGCAAACCAGTTCCGGGGAGGAGACACCGTATGGTAAACGTAGGGTGGTACGCCTGATGGAATGACGATCTTAGAATGGTGGCTGGGTCAGATCCTGCAACCCCCGACGCACGTATGCAAGGGAACACTGGTTTGGTTTTAGTCAGTACGAGTCTGACCGATATCTCGCACTCTTCAGGGCGGTGGACATCCATTGAGGATTTCCACATCAGGAAGGGGCCTACAAGGGTCGAAGCCTGCTGGGGTTGCGGGACTGTTCGAAAGAGATACCGCGGCCCCAGAACGTAAAGGGCGAGGAAGGAACATGGATGGTTTTTAGTCAGTAAAACTCTGACACTCCCTCCCGCTCCGCCCAGAGTGGGAGGGGTCATTTGATGATTTCCCATCCGAAAAAAAAAGGATTTCCACATCGAGAAAAAAAATACTGGATTAGAAGGCAGAGCGGTTCATCGTGGAAGAGACCTTAGGTATATATCCAGCAGTGATCTATTGCTCATGTTGGCTTTGAACCTTAACCTCAACAGTAAGACGCAAATAAAAAGGTAAGTATAAATTAATCTCAACCTCAGCATATTGCGATTTAAATTAAAAGGAAAGCAAGATGGCGTTCAACTTTATAGCGATACGATGGTAGATAACATATGCATATACGAGTATAATTGTGTGAAGATGATAATTAGAATGCAATTTTGTGCCCGGTTGATGGCAGTAAGCTCAGACCCATTTCATGATACTCAAAACATAACAGGTAAAAAGTAGGTATACTTGGTTAGGTACCTACACTTCTGGCTAACCCTTCTGGCATTATAGGGGTAACGTTATGTTTTATGTAATCACATTCTCGAAAACAGCTCTAACAATTTCGATGTAAGTTGCATAGGGTTTACGGTGGCGAAAAATCCAACTAGCTTGGTCTCATAACTGGGAAAATTTGTTTTCTATATTTTTACCTGAGCAGAGTTTGATCGCCCAGGTACTGATTTTTAAATTTCGAAATATGACAAATAAAGCTGACGTGTATTTTATAGCTCTTATATTAGAGGGAAGTATTATCAACGTGTTCCCTCTCATAAAGAGGAGGCCTGTCCCAGCAGTGGGAACATTAAAGGCTGATGATGATGATGATGATGATGATGATGATTATCAACGTGTTACTTAATTTCATGTTTGGCAAACAAATTCTAACTATTCCAATATTTGCATATGTAATACGCGTTAAAAGTCATCATCAACTGCCTAGCCTTTTCTCAACCGTATTGGGGTCGGCTTCCAGTCTAACCGGATGCAGCTAAATAAAAAAAAAAATAAAAAAAAAAGATTTCGCTGGACATTACACATTCGTGCTCAAATTTTATAATTGGACCACGAATAGATGTATGTAATTTTTAATAAATGAATGTAATTTTTAAATGTAGGTATATACATAGTTATGTAATTTTTCTAATACCTTTGTAGTTAATATTAATTTAGTATGGACCTTGGTCTGAAATAAAGATTTATTATTATTATTATTATTCCTTTATTCAAATTTTTACAAATTTTCTACATTTTTAAATATTAAGAAAATATATAAAAAACATTTAAAAATATAAAAAATTGTAGCCCACCGGTATCGGGAACAGGGTCCAAGCTACCGGCGGTCAGGGCTCCAGAGAGAGGAACCTCCTAACAATACGAGCCGTGTCAAGGAGTACCGCTTTCTGAATCAAGCCCTTGATCCAGCTGCCTAACGAGAGCCTCCTCAGGTATTGGTCGAGGCTCTTGGCAATTAAGCCATGGGCTGACACGACTATCGGCACAATGATTGCTGAGTCCACTTCCCACATGTCGACAACCTCGCGAGCCAAGTCAAGATACTTGATTTGTTTATCTTTCTCGGCTTTCACGAGGTTCTCATCATGCGGGACCGTTATGTCAACAATAATTGCGCGCCGCTCTGATCGATCCATCACCACTATATCAGGTCTATTAGCTATAACAGTCCTGTCAGTGATGATGGATTGATCCCAGTACAGTGTGATACTGCCATTATCGAGAACTGGGTCGGGCACATACCTATAGTAGGGCACTTCCGATTCCACAAGATTGTATTTTAGAGCAAGTTGCTGATGGATAATCCTGGCTACAAGGTTGTGTCTATGCAAGTACTCTCCGTTAGCTAGACGAGAACACCCGGAGATAATGTGACGGATTGATTCGCCTGGACGGTGGCATGCCCGACATATGTCAACCGTACCGTCCTTCACAATAAATCTCCGGTAGTTATTCGTCATCATAACTTCATCCATAATTGCACAGACAAAACCTTCGGTTTCTCCGAAGAGGTCCCCGGATCGTAGCCAGGACACGGACGCTAGAAAATCGACATCAGGCCCATGAAGAGCCCGGTAAAAGCGCCCGTGAAGCTCCTTGCTCTGCCATTCTTTCCTGCGGTCATCAGTAGTAAGTACTACAGGTTTGCGCCAGTTCTCTTTAGCCAAGGAGAGCGGGGTGAGGCCCTTGTCCATCGCGACCACATCTCGATGCATCCCCACGTCAGCTTCTAGGAAATATTCCCTGAGACTGCATATCTCACGATTGTGGAGGGTCTTAGCGTTTATTTTATTATTATTATTATTACACACAGCGCCATCTAGTGACACACTAAGCAAGGCTTGTGTCGTGGACACAAGTGGGTGCGAGCGGTGTGGGTTGATCAGGAAGAATTTTTTTATCAGTATTAGAAACAGGATCGATTTGCATCAAAAAATGTTTTGTGTAAAATGGCAATTTTCTTGCTTACTGTAAATTTTTTTTAAATCTTTGAATCGGTATCAAATTGTTACGAAAAATTATGGATAATTTCCTAAGACCATTGTAATGGATCAGCAATGGTGAGGTAGCTCCCCGTACTGCCCCCCTGTATATTTTTTGTTTGTAAATATACAGGGGGCAGTATGTAAATACATACTTATAATACATCCAAACATCCATGACTCGGAAACAAATGTCCATGCTTATCACACAAACATTTGCTCCTACCGGGATTCGAACCCAGGACTGACTGATTTCCACTACCCAGTCCGTACTGGGTAATATGTTACCCCTTGGCAAGAATTACAAACTTTCGGATTACACGTACCTACTGACTAAGTACCTGCAACGACTATCAAAGATCTACAAATACTCAGGCCATAGGTCACTATTTTATATCTACCACTGTAAATACGTCATACCTACATTGAGTATTTAAATAAACTTAATTATTTGATACGTAATTACTTGTATGGATTCAGGTCAAAACACTGATACGAGTACTTTCCCGTATCCCACACGCTTCGAAAGATTTGACCTCTCAAGTTCCATTAAGATAATTGAACATTATCAAAACTATAACCTAATGACTTATTATAATACTAGCTACTGCACACGGATTTTTTCGTGTTGATTGTACTTGCATGAAGTTTAAAAAATCAAAGAGTATCCTAATGTTCTTTCACATGAACGATGTAGGTTCAATGTACACCCCATGATACACCAACCCATGGCGGGTTGGTGTAACTTTGAACCTACATGCGATGCTTAGTCAGCCAATACTTTTCCCATTGCTGAGATACAGGCCTCCTCTCTGAGAGAGGAGACATGCTTAAATCTGCGCTGCCCCATTGCGGGCTGGTTGATAGTCTTCACATTGAATTTGAATTTTTGGTCCCAGGACATACCGGTTTCCTCTAGATGTTTTTTTCACCGTTTCGGGTGATGAAATAAAACACAGAATAATGTGCCTGACAGAGTTCGAACTCACGACCTACCAATCGAAAGCTGCGGCCGTTAACACTGAGTCACCACTACTTACACCTTCATACATTTGAAATGGTCCTTAAATACATTTTGCTTCATGCGCGTCGAACGTTTATTCAGCCAGTGATGCGAATAGGTCTGACTTACAGACCGACAGCAGTTACAGTCGTGTTATAATATTAGTATAAATTATTTTCTTGGCAAAGTTTATTTATATTTCACAGATTGTAGTGTTTATGTACTTAATAACAAAATTATTAAGTCATCCCATCGGGGAAGAACATTGTTATCAGAACATTTATATTAACAGGAATGCAGGAAAACCAGGTTGTGGAATACTAGATTGTTTATGGTTATAATAATTAGTTGATGGTTTATTAAATAAACCATCAACTAATAATAATTTAATCCGGTCGAAACGTCGGGATTAAATTAAAGGTAAATTCGCGATAAATACCCGTATGTCATATGTTTTATGATGGTTTATTTAATTAACCATTTATTTTTTAAGGAATAAAAACTGTCTCGATGGTGTAATGGTTGCTGGTGCGACTGCTGAGCATGAGGTCCTGGGTTCGATTTCCCGGCCGGGCAAAGTGTTTTTGAATTTTTCCTTCAGGAATTTCTGAGTAGCAGCCACGATGTCTGGATTTGTGCCCGGTTGATGGCAATTGGCTCGCACCTATTACATGGGAGTACCATGTAATAGGACAATCTTCGGGGATTACAGTCCTGCCGTAATGTTATGTTATTTTATGAATAACAAGTTACATTAGACAAAAAAAAAAATAAAAAAAAAACCATAATTAGTGCGATAATTTCAAGGTATTTTTTCTTCTTACGGGTAGTGCGATTTAGTTGAAATCGTCACATAACGAAATGCCGTAGGCTAAGCCCTTTCATTTGATACCCATATTGAGGAGTTGTGAAAAACAAAATGTAATTCACCATTTTGTGGTGGTGGCCATCTTGGATTTGTTTATCACTACGTATAATATCCAAGATGGCCATGAATCAGGTCAGCTTGGTCTGATTTTTAGTAAACATAGATAGGAACATTTCTGACTAATTCACCTATCAAACAAAAAAAAAACAAAATCAAAATCGATTCATCCGTTCAGCGGCTACGATGCCACAGACACACACAGACACGTCGAACTTATTATAGTAACACCCCGTCGTTTTCCGCGTCGGGGGTTAAAAACACACACATTATACATAGGTACTACCTCCTGAATCATTGGGTTGCTTCAGTGATCTAGCACTTGCTACCATTACCGACTGCCGATCATCTGGAGGTCTTGAGTTCAACTCTCACGTTGTGCAAATAAAATAAAATTACTTTGTATTGTAAACACTGCTCATATTCTAGACTTATGTTAAAGAGAGTTGACATATTTTCCTATCTGACTTCCATCATTATCTTTATTGTGTGTGTGCTTTATGTAATGACGTCAAATAAACATTTTTTTTTTCTTTATTCATTTGCGGTCAGCGCAGCATGGTCTTCTTCTCCATACTTCTCTTTTGCTCGTCATCTCTTCTGTCTGACTACTCTTGAGAGAAATTGCGAAACAAACTCAGTTTTAAGTTTTTTCCATCAGAATTTTCTCGAGATCATCATTCAAAGGTATTCAAGTGAGAATGGTCAGGCTTCTTTCCCACTATGTCGTGACGACGGATAATCGTGTAGTTTTAAGTGTCACGGCTTGTGTATTTAAATGGAGGTGTTCACATATAGGATGACACGATGAACCGTCGTCCATGGCTTTTGCTAAATAAAAACCAACGATAAATTAATCGTCACGGCATAGTGGGAACGGGGCTTTAGGCTGGAAGCTGACCCGCGGGAGACGCACCGAGCGTCGGAGGCCACGTGGTGGTTACCGGCTACCGTACCGCCTGTGGACGGTTAGCTATGGGCTAGCTCGACGTCCGTCCGTCTTATGACGACATGCCGTGTCGACGGCGCCAGAGTGTTCCACGCGCGCCAAGCAAGAGATGTCAGCAAAGTGAAGGGGCTCGCAAGGGCCGAAGCCTGCCGGGGTTGCGGGACTGCTCGAAAGAAATACTGTGGCGCCGGAACATAAAGGGCGAGAAAGGAACTTGGATGAGTTTTAGTCAATAAAAGTCTGACACTCCCTCCCGCTCCACCCAGAGTGGGAAAAGTCATTTGATGATTACTCATCCGAAAAAAAAAGCAAGGCTTGAAGGTTACTCCAACTTAGTAGGCAGATGAAGAACTATCCCAAAGTTGTGCCTGTAACTTACTTCACAGACAACGATTACATCGTAGAGGACGACTGAACATAGCAAAGTCATTCAGTCAGCAACTCACGGTAACTTTACTAAGTTTATATAAGGCCTCTGGATACGGGTTCATTGAATTTTGAACGTCTTTAGTAAGTTTTCGAGAGAATTGTAATATTATCTCACATAAAAAATTGGACTTGAGTAGGTTTTTGGTGTACGGGTATACTAGCGGACATCACGCGGTTTCACCCGCATAGTTCCCGTTTCCGTGGGAGTACGGGTATAAAATGTAGCCTATGTTACTCGCTGATAATGTAGCTATCCATTGCTGAAAGAATTTTTCAAATCGGTCCAGTAGTTTTTAAGTGTATTCGTTACATACAAAAATACAAATCTTTTCTCTTCATAATGTTACTAGCTGACCCGCGCAACTTCGTCTGCGTCACATGCAATATTGCTCACCACCATAACTTATTAGCGTGATAATATATAGCCTATGTTCTTCCCCAGGTTGAAATATATCTCCTTGCCAAATTTCATTACGATCCGATCAGCCGTTTATTCGTGAAAAGGTAGCAGACAGACAGACAAACAAACAAACAGAATTACTTTTGCATTTATAATATTATTAAGTATGGATATTACTATAGCTGTTGGAGATAAATTCGAAAAATTGTGAGTACGGCTTGGATGTTACTCTTTCACGCAAAAACTACTGACCTACTTTCAATTAAATTTAGCACACAGATAGTTCGTAACCTTGTATACTTTTATCCCTGTTGTATGAACCCGAACTTTACGTGGGTGCAGTCGCGAGCAGTATTGTATTTCTACACTATATTATCTGCCTTTGACAAGTCACCTCTGCTGGGATCTCTTGATGATTAATTATAATCGCATCATTTTAGTTTCATGAAGTTTTTTTGTCGATTATAACATAACACCACGTTCCTGAAGAGGTGTCTCTAATAGTAATCCGAAATTTCCCCAGTTATGTTTTAAATCCCATATTATAGTGAGCGAGCCTATTCCCATCATCCCGACACAAATCAGTACCTATTCCGTGGCAGCTACTGGGAAATTCTTGATGATAAAGCCCAATAACATTTTGCTTGAACTCATGCACAGAATGAGGTACAGGTAAAGAAATAAAAAAATAAGTCATTAACATAATTTAATTCTCAAACAAAATTAAATAAATACAGCCTCCATCAATTTCAGTCTTAATTCAGTGAATAATAATCGCTATTATTGATGCAATAAGGTTTACTTTCCCGCGATGGACGCTGCTTGGCCCACAACGACGACTGCAGGCCCAGCTTTGATGATACCATCACGAATATGTTGACCAACCCTTTCCTGAAAAAAATAATAAAGAATATCATTAAAACCATAACATTACACCTTTTAAGTATACCCGAAGAATTACGGAAAGATGTCTTGTACTTATAAAGGGTGTAAAATACCTCTTCGCGAAGCCGAAAGGCACTTGTTCTCCTCATCATTGCAATATTTTTTTTGTTCTACAACATACCTGGGAACCTTTTAGTTACGGAGATATGGGAGGTCAAAATTACAACTTCTTGACAAGTTTTTTTTTTAATACAAGATTTTTTGTAAGATTTTGACTTTTAACACCTCCACGACCCCCGTACTATTCAATCAATCCATCAGCACAACGTTTTAAGTGCGTTTCATTGAGTTCTACCACAAAATGTGAATTATAACCTCAAAAAAAATGTTGTTTCCCAGCAAAATTTTTTGCGTAAAGTTACTTAGTTTGATGTACAAAATGCTTGGTAAACGGCTTTGTGATGAGGTGGTTTACACCCTGTATAGTACACCCATGTAATATAGTTGGTGAACCTAGTCCGTCTTATTACAAAACGTGGTCTTAAAATAGTACCGGGTTTAGTACTAGGTCTAAACCATGAACTTGAAAAAACGTTATTACAAAACGAAGTTTATCGCTAGTCCTAGAACTATCTATGGTACCAAAGTTAGACCATCGCGACCCCTAGTTTAACTATGGTACTAAATTGTCAAACGTCAAATTCAGTCAAATTCTTAACTTTGAGGTTACCAAATTATCTTTCGGAAAGTATTATTTTGTGAAAAAACCAAAACTGGATATTAATAATAATTAATAATCTTGATGTTTTTCTTGTCTTGAGTTTACTTTTAAGTTGTAACATAGACATTTCGATAACATTACTCGAATTACGCGCGCCGCCAAGTTCACTTCGTTATACGCTCGATAGTTGTTCCAAACCAGAACCGTCTTATTATAAAAACTTCCGTAAGTACCAGGTTTAAACCAGAACTAAAAGGTCTAGGTTTAGTACGGTACTAACGTTAGTTCTTACATTCGTATTACAAATCGTAGACCAACAGCGGACTACTTAGTACCAAAGACAGTCCCTAGTTCAAATATTATCCACAGATTATAAGCAAAAAAATATTTAAACCATTCATTCATTCGTTCAGCGTTCTATGTGCCGCTCCTTTTTACACAATGTTGTTACGTAAATTAAAGAAAAACTATTTTATAAATTGTTATTTGTAGTGATAAAAATAAAAGCTTTGTTATTTAAAGGTATTTAAATATTTCGACTTGTATTTTTTTTAATGCGTGTTCACAATTATTTTAAATTGTTCTGGTTTGGAACAACTATCGAGCGTATAACGAAGTGAACTTGGCGGCGCGCGTAATTCGAGTAATGTTATCGAAATGTCTATGTTACAACTTAACAATTTAAAATAATTGTGATCATGCATTAAAAAAAAATGCAAGTCGAAATATTTAAATACCTTTAAATAACAAAGCTATAATTTTTATCACTACAAATAACAATTTATAAAATAGTTTTTCTTTAATTTACGTAACAACATTGTGTAAAAAGGAGCGGCACATAGAACGCTGAACGAATGAATGAATGGTTTAAATATTTTTTTGCTTATAATCTGTGGATAATGTTTGAACTAGGGACTGTCTTTGGTACTAAGTAGTCCTCTGTTGGTCTACGATTTGTAATACGAATGTAAGAACTAACGTTAGTACCGTACTAAACGTAGACCTTTTAGTTCTGGTTTAAACCTGGTACTTACGGAAGTTTTTATAATAAGACGGAGTGGGTGTATTCCAGCTCTGCCCCTCTGGTGGGGTCAACGGGTAAAATCATAATAATATCTGGATTGGCCCGTGCAAATATTTTTTGCGACAAAACCCGGACACCAGCTAATAAAGGAATGTGACACAGTCAGTGATGGTACAAAACTACATTTTCTTTTATCTTTTAATCTAGATAAACTTGCTTTTCCGTATTGCATGTTTTGGGCTTATTTTTGAGTAGATAGCTTTATCTCATTGTGCACACAAAGAGAGTATTTTGCTACATAACAAAGAATAGGAATTACGACAGTACAAAAAAATTGCAAATCTATTTAGTCCGTTAGTATTGGAAATTACGGACACGTATTTTTTGTTTTTGTAAATCAATGAATATTAACAAAAATAAAACACATCAAAATTGGGAGTGGGAACTCGTGACGTCAGAACTGATTAAAAATTATAACGAGGCGTGACGTACCAATTGAGAATTTTTAAAGCGTCGTATCTTCGTCAATTTTGGTTTACGTAACAAAAGAAAAAATACGAGTCAAATATTTATTGATAATCTAACTGACGGGTTATTTTTTTGTCGTCTATCCTATTCCATGACAACAAAAAACACAAATACCAACACCAATTTTTTTGAGTGAAAGAACTTTCTTAAGGTTTAGTTGACTAAACCTTAAGAAAGTTCTTTGAATAGTTTGAACTATTAGGTACCCATATTCGATATCTAATAGGTTTAGGTCACCATCTTCCTAGAAAAAGGGTTTCCCCTGAGATCAGATAAAATAGGGTGGAATACCACAGTATCGTCATTTAAGTATCTCGAGATTACAAATAAAACATTTACTCTATTTCTCGAAGCCGTAGGTGAACTGAGTCTGGATTAGTATCCAGTTAAAGCAAATAGGCTCGGCCCTGCAAATGGGTACATGAGACTTAAACATAACTGGCAAAGTGAGGCCATACAATAGGTACATATCTCTCTCTTAACTTTTCGGGGATATACGTTATGTGGTCAACTGATTAAAATGGAAAAAAATGGAGCAGAACGAATAGAGTGGTTTAAGGCGATTACATGAGCTAATTAACGCGAGTTTAATAATGACTAAAAGTATATGATTCACTGCTATAAACAAAACCAGAAAATATATGATATTCTTCAGGATATATGCTAGTATGATAATGTTTTGAAAACATAATACAATTAATATGACTCGATAAAAAAAACACGAACTAATCTCTAAAAATTTCTTTCAATAGAAAAAAACATACTAATATACATGCGATTATTCAGATTTTTTGGCAAATAATTCTACAAGCAATATATTAGCATTGTATTGTTTTAGTTTTTTAGTCCAATCAATAGATTTCTGTAAATCGATCGAAACCACTCATTTCGCACTATTTGGCCCGCAGTGACTGACGTAACAACTACTTTGTAGTGCAAGCTGATTAGAACTTTATTCTAACAGCATTTCAAACGAAGTTTGAACCAACACAAGTAGAGTTGCTAATTTAGCTCATCTAGTCGCCTTAAAATGGAGTGGACCGAAGCATGACTGCTGAGCATGAGGTCCTGGGTACGATTCCCGGGTCTGGCAAAGTGCTTTTGGGTTTTTCCATCAGGAATTTCCTAGTAGTAGCCACGAAGTTTGAATTCGTGCGCGGTTGATGGCAATAGGCTTGCCCCTGTTACACAAACGACGAAAAAGGCGGTTTTTAAAAGCAGTGTATCTCTTAAACCGCATATAATTTTGACAAAAAGAAAAATTTTTTTTTTCAAGTCCTTTTTGCATACAGTAATGGAACTCTAAACTTAATTTAACAAACTATAATTCATAAAAAAAAATGTTCAAACATACCTTAATTTTCCATAAAAGCAGTTTAGCCCTTTATTAACAATAACATTTATACTCGTAATTCAAATTATACCATAAAACTTCAAATGATAAACTACCTACATCCAGTGATGGATTATTTAATAGTTAAATTCTAATTTTATACGATTTTATTTGTATTTTTACGACATACGCGGGGCATTCTCAGCGGTAACGCCCATTGGAGCAAGGTCAACGACGTAGTACTGGGCCTTAAACATAACTGACAAAATGTGGTTGTACTATTTGGCACATCTTTGCCCAAAACTTTTGGAATTACAGGCGTGATGTTATGTGTTACGTTATGATTAAAATGGTAGTAAAAGTACCTAGTACTGTAATTTATAGGCTAGTTTCCACCATCAATAAATTGCAAAACTATTTAGTCCGTCAGTTAGAGTATTGGAAAATAATGGACACGTATTTTTTGTTTTTGTAAATCACTGAGTACTGACAAAGATAAAACGCATCAAAACTCGGGAGTGGGGGCTCGTCACAACGCACTAAAAACTATAGCACGGCGTGACGTATTTTGAATTTTAAAAGCGTCGTATCTTCGTCAATTTTGGTTTATGTAACAAAAGAAAAAATACGAGTCAAATATTTTTTTTTAATCTAACTGACGGACTAATTAGATTTTTTTTTTTCAGTGATAAGTACCTATCTATAATAAATACTTATCACTGAAAGAAAGATTTATCTTTCTTTAAAATAAATTTATGTAATTTGTGCAATCATCCTTTTTTGTTACTTTAATAAAAAGCATGATTCTCAAAAATATACTTTTATAGAAATTTTATTAAACTGTAATCTTGAGCTAGATGTTCACCATATTTGTAAGCCTGCTACTGGGCATAACATAGAACTCGATTTTAGCAATTATAAGATCTGTATTTCTGTACCTCGGTTAACAAATAAAAAGTGATTTGATTTGAATACAACATTTCAATCTCGTATTTTTAATCGCGGACGACAATTAGTTTCTCTACCTTATGGGTATCGATCGGGAATATTAAATTCAATTTCTAAAGACGTAACAGATACTTTTCAAACATGAAGCCAAAGGGTTGTCTTGGATTCGATCATTAATATTATTTAGCCTACATTTCTGACAGTGAAAATATAGTTAACATGCGGTCAAACCGGACACTAGAATTTGTCGGATATTTCAGTATTTAAATAATCCCTCTAAGTCCGGGCCGGAAAGCAGTTCATTATCCGAATAAAATGGAACGAACCGAGGACTTCACGATTGGCAACCAGCCTCAAACTATTTTAATAACCGTAAGTAGAACTTATAAAGAACTTACCACTTTCTTGACGAACTTCCATCTGGGTTCAGGCGCCGCCGAAATAGTTGTCAAAGCAACCAACCAAGCGAAGACGAACAAAAAGATCTTTGTGAAATTCATTTTTCAAATTTTTACTTTTTTTTTTTTTTATTGTATTCGTATTTCGAATTAAGGTGATACGACTTGAATGATGCTCCACCTGGATATTGTGCGTTTAAATACTTTCTTTCTTTCTAAAGTGGTTTAGCTATCTCCTTGGTGTTTTCAAACAGTTTTGCACTTTATTTCTAAGTGGCTGTGAGTCATTATTGGAACGTTGACCGTTTCTAACAGTAAGATCGTACTCGATGTATACTTTGACATGGGGACTCCCTCAGCCCTGGCTAGCTCGCGATACCATGAACTGAGTTCAATTATTTTTATTTTTTGGAATTGTGGTTTTGTACTGATGGGTGATTTATTAGCAAGCTTTTCCTGGTAAGAAACCATAAATGGTTGGTAATTACAAGCATAACAATATTGATGATAATTTAGTTATTTCTATAGTTTATCCTGTGCAATGAGCTATGTTGTAAAAAACTGGTTAAAATACCCGTTACTTAAGTATAGCGATTTCAATACTCATAATTGAGTATGTAAAAAATGTCTGCATGAATCGTGTAATTTACTTTTAAAAGTTACGGTTTGATTTGGATCCATTTTTTGTATGATAATGATAGTAGTTTTTATTTCTAGCGATAGGTAGGTACAACAGCAAAACGAAACTAGTGTTACGGTACTAGAATAAAGTTGTCTAGTTATATCTACCTAAGTATTTTTTTTGTTAAATACAAAACATAAAATCACGAAATCAGTCTGGAACTTGACATTAAAGTTCTAATTGAATTACTTATAATTAATATTGTTCGAATAGTCAATAAATAATAACAAACGCATTTAATTACGATGTAAATGCAACTACGTAAATAGTAACACCGCAATTAAAACTTTATCGATGATTTACATAGCGTTCTGCGGACAGACTTGATGACTGTCGTGTATGCTAATTACCTACAAAACATAAGTGGAGCTAATTGTGGATTACCGTAACATCACGACTATAATCCCCATAGCTAAATAGAGATAAACCAATTGGTACGAGTACATGTACAATCTGCATTTCGAAATTAATGTATAAGTCTTATCTAATAGGGGGCGAGTTAAATACCATCAATCGGGCAAAATTAGCAATTCTGAGATGAGCCTAAGAAATTGCATGTAAAAAACCCCCGTTGAGAATGCCCGGCGCAGGAATAGAACACAGGATCTTATAATTATTTCGGAAAAATGTCCATGTCTGTAAAAAAATGATCAACGTTTTATTACAAAAAATAACAGCTTTTGTTTTATTGTTTGTCTGTCTATTTAATCTCCGAAACGGCTTGACCAATTTTGAGCTAGCAGATAGTTCATGTTAGAAGCTTTTGTTTCAGAGAAAGGATAAGGTACCATGTAAAAAAATTAAGACACATGAAATTGATAGCCAAACGGATTCATTCAATCATTTATCAATCGTTTATTTATCAAAAGGGGCACATTTACAATTAAGTATCAAAACAAAATTATAACAAAATTATAAAAACAAAATTATATGTTAAATAAAGGGTGTATAACACCTCTTAACGAAGGCGATAGCATTATTTTGTTCTCCCCGTCATTGCGATCATTTATTTTTCTACACCATACCTGGGAACCTTCTAGTTACGGACATATTGGGGGTCAAAGTTGAAAAATTTTGCCAAGGTTTTTTTTTTTTAAATACAAAGTTTTAATGTAAGATTTTTACTTTAAGCACCTCCACGACTCCCGTACTTTACTTAGTGACGAATGTACAACAACCCATTTAATCCATCCATCAACAACATTTTGAGTGCGTGCGACCACAAGACATGACTTTTCACCCCAAAAACTTTTTTGCAAAAAAATAAACCGACTTCAAAAAAAACAAAAACGTGAAAAATAACTTTAGCTTCTGAAGTCGGTGACCTTTGTTTGATTGATTTAATTTTTTTGTCACCGACTTCAGAAGCTAGTTATTTTTCACTTTTTTGTTTTTTTTTGAAGTCGGTTTTATTTTTTTGCAAAAAAGTTTTTATTTTTCACTTTTTAGTGGTTCATATGTGCTTGATATACATGGAAAATGCATACCGTTACAATTACAACAAGCCCAAACAAGACTAGGATACATTGTCTCATTATGGAGTTCCGTGACTCTTGGCTTCATCATCAGATCTGATGGTAGAATGGTTCTTATCAAACGCAAATGCTTCACTTGTTGCAGAAAATACCAAAATCGCAACACGTTATCATATGAAGGGTCCACTGCAATAATGGTGAATGTCCATTTTCCTTTGTTTTAAGATAACTGGGTTTTAAGTTTATAATCGGTGTGAAAAACCTCGGACCGGAAGGTACTGAAATGTTGTTTATTAAAGTTAAAGTATATTTATTTAATTTTATTATTTCTTTGGAAAACAATTATTTTTAGGGTATTATAAACTACTACTGGACATTCATCGTTATTGTCGTGAACACCTGTGACGTTAAGCGTTCTAGCCGTGTAGCCAAAATATTAAAAACGTTTTATCTCGGGACTGTCAGCGATATTGCTAAGTTTGTAAACGCGATTTCATAACAACATAGTCAAGTGACCGAATGGCATTACTGAATGAGAAAAAATGTTTTTTGGACATTCATCATTATTGCAGTGGACCCTTCATATAAAGTTTGAAGAGTTCCCTCGATTTCGCCAAGATTCCATCATCAAATCCCGACTTGGTGGCTATGGGACCATTTGAAAAGAATACCCTTTCCAACAAAAAAAGAATTTCTCAAATCGGTTTGGCAAGCGACGGAGTTATGCCCGAACAAACATAAAAATAAAAAAAAATAGAAACATCCGAATTGAGAACCTCCTCCTTTTTTAGAAGTCGGTTAAAAAAAAAGTCCTTTCCCAGCAATATTAATTTTTGCATAAAGTTACTTAGTTTAATGTACAAAATGCTTGGTTTACGGATTCGTGATGAGGTGGTTTACACCCTGTATATATATTATTTTATATTGTATACACATAATTATATATTACATATTTTGTATATAATCATTTCAAGTGGACGGAGGTGCGAGCAACAGCTAGTAGCCAATAAACCATTGACATTATTATTGAAATAATGGAATACATTGTTATTAACCTAGATCTTAGAAGATAAAAGAATAAACTGAGTGGAAACTGAAGAATCAGTAATCTTGGCACACTTTTACAAGTGTTTGGAGTAAATATTTCGTAAAGAAATAATGATGTGAAAATAGAAAATACATTCTAAGGGCCTAGTAAGGAGATAAGTACCATCTGAAGAACTTTGTAGATTTAGATAAGTAGGTATTTTTGTATTACACGAGGCATTCAGTAGCTCAGACGTCTCTTTTGTTAACATGAGCACAAAAAGGGAAAAAAGATAAGTGTTTTCTGTTTATTTCATATTTTGTAGGCCATGTACAGTCACGGTCACTTATTTTGTATACACTACGGAGCATTTTTTTTGAAGTAAAATATTGAACTGTGCTGATTAACGTTCTAAGTTTTCTCGAAAGTAGTATTTTGGAAGCGTTACGATAGGTCTGTTACGACATAGGTCCAATCTCGAACTAGAAACAAGAAAATCGCTTTTGAGTTTTGCTAAGTGTCTACATAAAGGGTGTAAAACACCTCTTCACGACGCCGAAAGGCACTTATTCTCCCCATCATTGCGATCATTTTTTTGTTCTACACCATACCTGGGAACCTTTTAGTTACGGAGATATGGGGGTCAAAGTTACAACTTTTTGACAAGTTTCTTTTTAAATACAAGTTTTTTTTTGTAAGATTTTAACTTTTAACACCTCCACAACCCCCGTACTATTAAATCCATCCATTAGCACAATGTTTTAAGTGCGTTACATTGAGTTCTACCACAAAACATGATTTAAACCTCAAAAAAAAATGTTGTTTCCCAGCAATAATTTTTGCCTAAAGTTACTTAGTTTGATGTACAGAATCCTTGGTTAACGGCTTTGTGATGAGGTGGTTTACACCCTGTATTACGGTTCGCGACTATATTTTTTAATTATTTATTTATTAAAACTTTATGCAGAATTAAAACTGTACAAAGTCGGACTTAATGCCTCAGGCATTTTCTACCAGTCTAGCTTAGGGTGATGCTACTACTACTCACTAAAGATTCGATCGACAAAATTTTCTTTGCTCGTACGTTACAGTGGTAATGAAGAAGTGGCGCTTGTAGTCCCGAAAGGGTTAGGCGGAGGTATACCTAATAGTACAGACACCAAACCACACACACAGAGGGGCTAGCTTATTACCATCAACTGGGCACAAATCCAGACTCCGTGGCAGCTACTGAGAAATTCCATAATGAAAATACCCAATAACATTTGCCTGATCTGGGAATCTAACCCCACCTCACGGTCACCTGCCTAGCCTTTTCCCGACTATGTTGGGGTCGGCTTCCAGTCTGACCGGATACAGCTGAATACCAGCATTTTGCATGGAGCGACTGCCTATCTGACCTCCACAACCCAGTTAATACTGGGTAATACGATACCTTTTCGTAAGACTGGTTGTCAGACTATTTGGGCCACTGACTACCTGTAACGACTGCCAACGATGAACAAATGACAGCCGGGACCAACAGCTTAACGTGCTTTCCAAGGCATGGAGGATACTCGGTATGTAAGGGTGGTCACCCATCCACTGACCAACCTAGGCAAGCACGGCTTAACCTAAAGATCGGCCCGAGCAGCTGTTATTATTTAGTCCCGAGCTCCTCACGGTCGATTAAAATAAAAAAATCGATTGACGATCGACCCAATAAATCAAAATATAAAACAAATCGTGAAATACTTAATCATAATAAAAATAACTACGACGAAAATTTCAAACGATAACCTCTAACTGGTTGGATAAGGGAATTAACACCCAGGACTTCCCTCGACCACTAATTAACAGAATCTTCTTATCACAAACGTTTTGCGGTTACAAAACTACAAAAACAACACGTAAAACTCTTATTCCTCAGCACGTAAAGACCAAACTAAAACGAGATAAACTTAAACGACGGGAAAACTAAAATTGTCTGGTTTTATTGACTTTGTATAAATATGTCATAGCGCTTGATGGAGCATCATTCGAACCGTTTGCAGTTCAGTGTGATTCTGAAATTGTATTATTGAAATCATTTTATTAAAAATAAAATAAACAAACATGAACTTCTCAAGGATTTTCTTGTTCGTGTTCGCTTGTTTGGTTGCCATGTGCGCTGTTTCGGCGGCGCCTGAGCCCAGGTGGAAGGTGTTCAAGAAAATTGTAAGTATTTTTTTATTATGATACAACATCACGCCTAGGAGCTCGTGGCTAAATAATAACAGCCGCTCGGGTCGATCTTTAGGTTGAGCCGTGTTTACCTATTTTGATTTTGATTTTGATTTTGATGGTTGACCGTTATTACATACCGAATTTCCTCCGTGCTTCGGAAAGCACGTTAAGCAGTTGGTGCCGGCTGTCAGTTGTAGATCTTTGACAGTCGTTACAAATAGTCAGTGGCCCAAAAAAGTTTGACACCCAGTCTAAGCAAGGGTATCGTATCATCCAGTACTAACAGGGTTGTGGAAGTCGGATAGGCAGTCGCTCCATGTAAAATACTAGTATTCAGCTGCATCCGGTTATAGACTGGAAGCCGACCCCAATAGAGTTGGGAAAAGGCTAGGCAGATGATGATTGTTGACAATAAGATCACTATTACATTATTACATGGGATTTAAAGTACTTTAAGTACTTCCAAATACTCTTCTACCTATAAATCTTCTGAGTTACAACAATGAAGTTGTAGTGTTATATTTCCTTTAAGTTCGATAGTTTTTTTTTTACTTCTCCATTTATCTCACTGTCCTTTTTATCTGCTTCAGCTGCAAAGTCAATCGAGTGCAATGAGCTAACATATGTGCGTTAAAGAGATACTAGAGCCTATTGATCTAATAAACTGCGCATAATGTGACTGGCGTGATAGTTTCTCGTCAAGTTACTGGCTTATTTGGCAAGTTCAGGCTCTAATAGTGCATTTTGCTTTAGTTATGTTAGGGGTATAAAACGTGAAACAGAAAGAGTATAGTCATATGAAAGGGTGTGCTACAGTCCATCAAACTGAACTACTTTCTCAATGTGACCGCCATCGTAATCGTGAAAAAATAATCAACGACCCCATACAAAATTCCAATACATTCTCGATCAAATGTATGAGACAGCTGATTATTTGGTGCGATGGAGAAAGTTGTTCAGTCTGATGGTCTGTAGCACACCCTTTCATATGACTCTACCTTTTCTGTTACAAGTTGTATATGGTACAACGTGCCTTTTCAGGCGTGGAACGTGTTCAGGTAGCTTGTACCGAATCATGCATAATTTGGGCCAACCCACACATATTCGTATGTAGCACTCCTTACTTTTGATTAGATTTGATGGTTTTTTTACCCGTAGGTATTCCTCTGACTGCCTCGTTGGTTGAGTGGTCGCAGACGCATTTGCTGGGCATGAGGTCCAGGGTTCAATTCCCAGTTCAGGAATATTGTTATTGGGCTTTTCCATCACTAATTTTAGGTTAATAGCAATAGGCGCGCCCCTTATTAAATTGAACCTAAACATAACTGGAGAAATATGGGTGTGTAATCTTATATCATCATCATCATCATCATCATCAGCTCTTTTCAAACATCTTTACTACAAAAAAAAATATTTCATAGTAAATTAACCTTTGATTTTCTTCTATTTTCCAGGAGAAAGTGGGCCGTAACATCAGGGACGGAATCATCAAGGCTGGACCAGCGATAGCCGTGTTGGGAGAGGCCAAAGCATTAGGATAAATCTTTGTAATGATTTAGTGATTAAGAATTATTCATAAGTTACGTCATAATACTCAAAGTCTGCTATAAAATAAATATATTTTTTTAAGTACTTACTTTTGTAGTTTTAAATTTTCGTACCCATCAGCTAAGACGCCACAAAATACAGGAACGATGGATTTAAGCTTTGATTCTACTTGCTGATCCATACCTACATGTGTGTATGGATCAGCAAGTAGAATCAAAGCTATACATACAATATTTTTTCATCCATCTTTTTCAAAGCCTAGCATTCATCAGATCCATACGGTACGACAGGTCTAAACACGGACTGGTATATATTCCCCTTTAACTTGAGGTGGGTCCGCTATCCGCAATTAAATTTCAATCCGTGGGTCGCAAGTTGTTCCAGTGACCTGTCACTATTTCATCCATCCTGAGTTGATACAGTGCGTTACGTCAGTTTACTTCGCCATCACCTTGGACAAATGATCTGAGGTACTGGAAGAAGGGGCAGATCGGTATGAGCGTTCCGGCAAGAGTTAGAGGCACAAGACAGGAGAGACCACCGTCGAATCGCAAAACAAGTATTCCTTTTTGGTTCTACTCAATACTTGCTGTTCCATACTAAAAAAATAGGCTGTTCCATACTTAAGTGAAACAACCTGTAGTGATTTGTTTTTATATACAGTTACATAAAAAAAAATACAATACGAGTTCGCTCGGATTATGGGTTGCCACAATACGAGTTGCGTCCGAGTAGGTATCCGAGTCCACTCGTCCTATCATACTCTGATCGTGTCAACGTGACTTAAACCACAAACTGATAGACCAGTCGCTCCTTGTAAAAACCGATATTCAGATGCATCTAGTTTGTCTGGAAGCACAACCCAACATAAAAGGGAAGCATTATTTGGATTAATGTAATATAATAACAGCCTATTAATCTCCCACTGTTGGGACCTCTTCTTATACAGAGAAGGCTCGCGAATTCATCACCACGATTGCTCAAGATGGGACTGCGATTTCAGAAAGACTCATAACGAGGCTTAAAGGTACTTGTCTTGTTCTCTCCATCATTGCAATCATTTTTTTTTTTAGACCATACCTGGAAAGCTTCTATAGTTACGAAGATATTGGTCGTCAAAGTTCTAACTTTTTCACTAGTTTATTTTTAACCGACTTCCAAAAAAGAGGAGGTTCTCTATTCGACTGTATGTATTTTTTTTTTTTTATGTATGTTCACCGATTACTCGAAGACGCCTGAACCGATTTGAAAAATTCTTTTTTTGTTTGAAAGGGTATACTTCCAAGTTGGTCCCATAGAAATATTGTCATGATCTGATCACGAACTTCGGGGATATGGAACGGAACTCCTCAATAAATGATAGCAAATGGACTGGGATTGCTGAAATCTATAATTGTCTGTCTATTGTTTACACCAGTTCATAACATAACATCACGCCACCGCACCGGTACGCTGTGAAGGGGTAAGCACAAGTGAACCACTAAAAAGTGATAAATAAAAACTTTTTTGCAAAAAAATAGAACCGACTTCAAAAAAGTGAAAAATAACTTTAGCTTCAGAAGTCGGTGACAAAAAAACTTAATAAATCAATCAAACAATGGTCACCAACTTCTGAAGATTTTATTTATTTATTTATTTATTTATTATTATCACATGTTTTCTTTGCCATTACAGATGATAAATCTAATGCGACAAAGTAACTTAAATATATGCTTAAAAATATTTTGCTTATTATACCTTACAAACTACACAGTATGTGGCCCTTGTGAACTCAGTCAGTGTACAGGTGAATATGTCTATGGTGTTTGCCACCGTGTTGAGAGTGCGCAAAGCGCGAGTCAGCGGTGCGCGCCCCAGCAGGTTAGTGCGCGCCCTTGGCACCACCAGCAGCTGCGGCCTGTGCCGCCGCTCCACGTATCTATCTGGTAAATTAAATCCTATTTCTGATAGTATACCTGAATGTTGTATACTACCTCTTAAAACTTTAAAAATATACGTTGCCAGTGCCACTTCACGCTTAATTTCTAATTTGTAGTAGCCAACCATACCGAGACAGAATAAGGTAGGATACAGTAACGGGTATCCCGGGTATCTCCCATACAGCTTTAAATACATAAATCTGACGAATTTGTTCTGTATCCGTTCGAGCATATTTTTGTATTTTGTTTCACTCGGGCTCCAGACGACCGCATTATATTCTAGATGACTCCTCACAAGAGCCTCATACAAAGCCCTCAATGCACTGATGTTCGTGAAGTCATTTGCTTGACGCAGCATAAATCCCAGATTCCTGTACGCCTTTTTACAAACAAGTACCACGTGTTTACGAAACTGCAGATCACTGGTGAACTGAATGCCTAAATCCTTTACCTCCATGACACGCTGCAGCGGCTCGCCGCCCATGCTGTACTGGTGGTGTTGTGGGATTCGTGTGCGTGTGAATGAAAGCACCGAACACTTTAATACATTAAAGTATAGCTTATTGGAGTGACTCCATTCAGTGACCCTATCCAAGTCGTGCTGCAGCATGTCATGGTCGGCAGTGTCTTTTATAACGGCAGACAACTTAAGGTCGTCAGCAAATAGCATACATGTTGACCTGACTACTCTAGGTAAATCATTTACTACAATGATGAACAATAAAGGTCCCAAATTTGTACCCTGACTGACGCCCGATCTGGTGTAGTAGGGCTCCGAGAAGTGTCCGCCACAGTCCACATACTGACGCCTATCTCGAAGATAACTGGCGAAGAATTTTACAGTATGAAATGTGCATCCCATACCCGCCAGCCTATACAAGAGTATGTCATGGTCGACTGTGTCGAACGCCTTCTTGAAGTCCAGATAGGCTACGTCAACCTGAAGCCCGGCGTCAACAGCTGGTACCAACTGTGTCATCAGGTGAAGCAAATTCCCAGTTGTACCTCGCCCAGGACGGAAGCCATGCTGCGTATCAGACAAATGAGGACCTATCTGTGCATAAAGGCTATTGTGAATAGCCATCTCGAATACTTTGGCTGGTGCGCTAAGTACCGCAATTGGCCTGAAGTTACTGACATCCGTACCACCTGGCCCTTTCGGTATAGGTACCACCCGAGTAAGTTTCCAACGACTAGGAAAGTGTGCCACAGATAAACAAACATTAAATATGTGCAGCAAAGGTTCTACTAACACCATGCGACAATCTCTCAAAATAAAGGGCGGAATCCCGTCCGGACCTACCGACCGCTTAGGCGGCAGACCAGTAAGCGCGCGCCGGACGCCCGCCCGCTCGAGGCAGGTGAGGTGCGCATATGCGCCGCTCGGCGCTGCCTCCTCGCACGCCGCCTCCGCGCTCAGCGTGCCCGCTGTCGTACTGTACACAGAATGAAAGAAACTCGCATATTCCCTAGCGGATTCATCACCAGATAGTATTCGTCCCTCTTTGATCAATTTGTACCGATTAGAAGTGTCTTTTTTCGATCTCACGTAATTCCAGAATGATTTAGGGTCTGTAGAAAGATGGTTCTGTACTCGATCTCTGTACCGGAGATGAGAACTCGCTGTTTCGGCCTTGACCCTTGCCCGACTGTGGGAGAATGCCTCATAATCACTTGGGCATTTGGTTGCTTTATACTTTTTGTGCAAATTGTATTTTAATTTAATTTCTTTAATAAGATCTAAGTTATACCAATCTGGATATCTTCTGTTACTAATATTTTTAGTTTTCGGAGGAATGCTAGCTTCAAAAGTTTCATACATTTTATCATAATAAAAGTTTAAAGCCACATCAGGATCTTGAATACTGTATAAATCTTTCCAATCTATTAAATCAATTAAATTATATAACTTTTTGTAATCTGCTTTACGAAAATTCCATTTCATATACTGCGACTGAGGGTGTGATTGTGATTCGCGACTTGCGGGCGTGGAATGTGTTGGTGTTGGCTCACATGACGCTGAAACGCCAACCGCAAGCGGCGGGTGATACACGTCCACGGGTTGCAGACCCTCATCGGCAGCGCACACTGTCACCCTACTGCGCCCACTCAACACCAGATCCAGTTGCCTATTATTACAATTCGGTACCGTGTTACACTGAGCGACCTCACAAAAGGCCACAAAATATTCAAAATAACTACATACATTACTATTGCACGAAGCTAAATTAAAATCTCCTAAAATTACTATGTTACTTCTATACTTAATACACAAATTCTCTAATAAAGTAAACATTACCATGTATTCGGTCTCTTCTGCCTTAGGTGGTATATACAGTACACAGCAAAGAAATAAGAATCGACTCTGCTTATACACACTTGCACATATTATTTCGAATTGTTGAGTATCAATAATAATATCATGTGGCACTTGTATTCGTCGCAGTTCAAAACGCGGTGTGGCCACTAAAAGTACGCCGCCATGCTTGCGTCCATCCGCTCGGTCACAACGTAGGATCTGGTATCCTGGCAGTGAAATTTCTGAATCGTAAATTGATTCGTTACATCCCGTCTCAGTAATAGCAAATATATCAGCATCGGACGATTCCAGAAGCGATAAAAATCTTGTCGTTTTGGTTCTTAGTCCTCTAACGTTTTGGTATAAAATGTTGTATGTTCTACTGTGAGTTGGTTCGCGGATAGTTTGATGTGTTGGTGGTTGGGCGTCGAAAAAAAATCCATTCACTGAATTCCACATTTAGTGGCCAAATATCAGGGTTACATAATTTTTCAAAGCTATTTTCGGGTAAACCTATTTTAAACGACGAATAATTTCTTTCAGTTTTCGTTTTTATCATTTCCACTGTAAATTCCAAGTTATTTCCTAATATATCTTTTATATATTCCTTAATGCTATCTTCTGTAGTACTTTTGTCCAACCTCCATACATGTAGATATTTTTTCCGTTCTACAGCTTTCAACAATGTAACCGAAGTGTTACCGCCTTTCTTTACTGGATTATTTCTGTTTCTGTTTTTCACTTCAATCCATTTATCATTGATATTTTCCGCACCCGCTGTATCCGCTGTATTTCTGGCCACCGCCGCGTAGGTAGCGCTCAGCTGAGCCTTCGCCTCCGTAGGTATGAGCGACGCGCCCGGCAACGGCGCAGGTGTCGCGCTCGCGGGGCCTCGCTCGGCAACAGCGAGAGATACCTGCGTTGTCGTCGAATTGCATACTTCTTTTACAGGTTCTTTACTAGTTTGATTATATGAATAATTGCAAACTAACTTGGTACATGCGTTCGGCTGCGTAGTGACAATCCTTTCATTCTTAAGAACTTTTATTTCCTCTTCCAAAGTAGTGCACTTTTTATTAGCTACACTTAAATACTCTCTCAATGTATTATTCTCTAAGACCAAGGTCGCTACTGAATTCTTAATCTCTTGTATAAGTTTTGTTTCAATACTGTTCAATCTAGCAGATATTTCTCCTTTTAACATATCCGTAACACTTTCGATACTTTCCATCATGCTAATTGCCGATGGCGTACCATTTCCCTTAAACGTAGTTTCTTCACAACTTTTCGTTGATACCTTTCCTATCAGCTCACCTCCTGAGCGGCAGCCGCGTGTCGGTGTATCATCTGTCACTCGTACACGGTGTGTTATGTTCGCACAGGAATCACACCTATACGAACTTTCCAGCTGGGTTTTTTGCTCGGTAAATTTAGCCGAAGTAATATTAAGACAGATATAATGGTATACTGTCTTGCATCCAGTACATTTCAGTAATTCTCCCAATGCAATTCTTTTATTGCAAGCAAAACAAATCATTTTGAACGTCGCGTTGCGCGAGTGAGACGAAGTTAAACGTTAATAGACGGGAGTGAAAGAGAAAGGCGCGCGGCTCGCGATACTTCGCACCGCGTGCACGTTATCACTGTTTGAACTGTTTGTTTGGGACTTAAATAGTCTCAAAATCACAACGTACACAGAAATTAACACTTTCCTGCACTTTATACGTGTTTTATGACATTAACAGTTCAGTTTACACATATTTTTAGCGTAGTACACCGCATAATTGACCATTTATCAAATTAAAAAACCGGGAGCGCGGCGGACTACGATGTCACCGCGCAACCGCGCAATCTGAAGTCGGTGACGTTTGTATCATTGATTTAATTTTTTTGTCACCGACTTCAGAAGCTAAAGTTATTTTTCACTTTTTCTTTTTGAAGTCGGTTTTATTTTTTGCAAAAATGTTTTTATTTTTCACTTTTTAGTGGTTCACATGGAAAGTGCATACCGTTACAATTACAACAAGCCCAAACACGACTAGGATACAGTGTCTCATTATGGAGTTCCGTGACTCTTGGCTTCATCATCAGATCTGATGGTAGAATGGTTCTTATCAAACGCAAATGCTTCACTTGTTGTAGAAAATATAAAAATTGCTGTACGTTATCCTATAAAATTTGAAGAGTTCCCTCGATTTCGCCAAGATTCCATCATCAGATCCCGACTTGGCGACTATGGGACCAACTTGGAAGTATACCCTTTCAAACAAAAAAAGAATTTTTCAAATCGGTTTAGGCGTCTTCGAGTAATCGGGTAACATACATAAAAAAAAAAAAAAAAAAAAAAAAAAAAATACATACAGTCGAATAGAGAACCTCCTCCTTTTTGGAAGTCGGTTAAAAATACAGGAAACACAGACAAATAGAAAGATAGTTAATTGTATACTGCAATGCATCATCATCATCTGCCTAGCCTCCCAACCAGGTTTGGGTCGGCTTTCAGTCTAACCGGATGCAGCTGAATACTGCTATTTTACATGGAGCGACTGCCTATCTGACCTCCACAACGCAGTTAGTACTGGGTTAAGCTGCTTTCAGACTAAGCTATACTATAATAGCATATAGCTCATAGCACAACAATATCGCGCACCATACATTGTTATGGACACGTTCACACTGTACTGTACTATATATTATTGGCTTACTATCGCTATAAAATTGGTGCGATGCGCTGAGTTTATGCTGTGCTATATCACGTGCCGCCTTTTTCCTCCTCCCTCACCCTCGGCCGCAACGCAAGACTCTTCAAAGATCGCGGTCAATTGAGCTTGCTATATATGTTGACGCCATGATAGATAGT
The DNA here is from genome assembly GCA_950022955.1 of Xestia ashworthii. Lineage (NCBI taxonomy): Eukaryota > Metazoa > Arthropoda > Insecta > Lepidoptera > Noctuidae > Xestia > Xestia ashworthii. The sequence goes on along the minus strand of OX465570.1, from coordinate 8,133,037 downwards.
ATAGCATTGGGTCCTTCTTTGCTATACTATATAGCACAATAGTACAGCGTAGTCTGAAAGCAGCTTACGATACCCGTTGGTAAGATTGGTTGTGTGACTGTCAAATATCTACAAATGACAGCTTGGACCAATTGCTTAACGTGCTTTTAGAGCCACGGAGGAAACTTGGAAAGTAATCTGTGATCACCCATCCATAGACCAACCTAGGCAAGCACGGCTTAACCCAAAGATCGACCCGAGCGGCTGCTATTATTTTGCACTAGCTCCTTCGTCTTGTATAGTGCATTGCAACAAGCAAGTACTTTATAAGACAAATAAAGCGACTCAGAAATTTACATAGAATAATTATACGAGTAGAGGTTTTAAGCGTGGCTAATAAAATCAACGTTGATATGATGGGACCGTCAGTGAATAGCTTAATTATCTCGGAAAAGTGACGCTTTCTATAGATTTTGTCTCATATTTTTTTGTTGTGATACGAGCTATTGATTCAAAAAGATTTTATTGAGTTTCACTTTGAAAATAAAATAAAAAGATACTTCAAACCTCATTACGATCAGGACAATATCATGTCCTAAGTTACCTGTCTTGTTATATGCACGAAATAGGATCTGATGAAGAATATTACTGAAGGTGCTAAACTCGAATCGTCACCTACTTTTGCGAAGCAAGCTAGATATGGAGGTGGCGGAACGTGAGAGGGAGAGAGCCTTTCATCCCAGCTGCCGAAACAGAAGCACCAGGCGTCGGGGGCCAAGTGGTGGCCCGGTGCTGGACGGTGAGCAATCGGTTAGCTCACCGTCGGTTCGTCTTATGAAGACAGGCCGTGTTGACGGTGCGTTCATGTTCCACGCATCGCCTCAAAGACATGTCATCAAAAAGGAAGGGGTCCGCAAGGGTTGTTGCCGGGGCTGCAGGACTGTTTGAAAGAGATAACACGGCTATAGGACACAAAAAGCTAAGAAGGAAAATGGATGGGTTTCAGTCAGTAAAAGTCTGACACTCCCTTCCGCCCCCGGGTTGTTAACGTCCCTTTGTGGCTAGGCCTATTGGCTTTGTTTCGTTCTGTCTCCTGCTAATATGGAGGAAAGTGGAAATTACGTTTTTTTCCTACTCCTCCGCTATACTTTCTAATAGCAGTGATAGCCTAGTAGAGTGACCGTCGGACTGCCAAGTCGTAGGTCTCCAGTTTGAACCAAAGGCACGCACCTCTTATTTTTCGGATTCATGTGCATATTGTATAATTATCACTTGTTTCGTTGCGGGATCCAAGACAATTAAATTCATTCTGTGGGACTTCGTCGAGCTTCATTGTGTCGGCGCTTTTCTGGTGGTCGCCACTGTTGATTCTGGCTTTCAGGAGTTATAGTGGTTTGGGAATAGTGTGGCGGGCTTGTCCCTTCCGCCCAAAGTGGGTGCTAAGCTCGTCGTCGAATTCTGGGACGGAATTTAAGTAGCTATGGACAAACTGAGAAAGGTACGCACTGCGTTCACACCGCTAATGATTAGAGCCGAAATGAAGTATGAGAAGAGCCTCGCCCGACTTGTTCGCTCGCTCGCGGTGTGGTTTGCGCTTATTATAAAGATCACCTCTTCATCTACCAAGCGTTCACCCACCGTACGTACCCTAATTGTTTCAGCATCGCCGGGTGGATGCAGCACTTGCGGCTAGGCTCAGGCACTTGCCGCTGACACAGCACACAGTGCAAGCAAACAAAGCGAATACGAACAACAATAAAGAAATTGGTTCTAACTATAATTCATATTTATTCAATCTACACTTCTATACTAATATTATAAAGAGGAAAAATTTGTATTTTTAACCGACTTCCAAAAAGGAGGAGGTTCTCTATTCGACTGTATGTATTTTTTTTTTTTTTTTTTTTATGTATGTTCACCGATTACTCGAAGACGCCTAAACCGATTTGAAAAATTCATTTTTTGTTTGAAAGGGTATACTTCCAAGTTGGTCCCATAGTCGCCAAGTCGGGATCTGATGATGGAATCTTGGCGAAATCGAGGGAACTCTTCAAATTTTATAGTATAACGTACAGCAATTTTGGTATTTTCTACAACAAGTGAAGCATTCGCGTTTGATAAGAACCATTCTACCATCAGATCTGATGATGAAGCCAAGAGTCACGGAACTCCATAATGAGACAATGTATCCTGGTCGTGTTTGGGCTTGTTGTAATTGTAACGGTATGCACTTTCCATGTGAACCACTAAAAAGTGAAAAATAAAAACATTTTTGCAAAAAATAAAACCGACTTCAAAAAGAAAAAGTGAAAAATAACTTTAGCTTCTGAAGTCGGTGACAAAAAAATTAAATCAATCATACAAACGTCACCGACTTCAGAAGCTAAAGTTATTTTTCACTTTTTCTTTTTGAAGTCGGTTTTATTTTTTGCAAAAAAGTTTTTTTTTAATTATTGTGAGTATGTTTGTAATGAATAAACTCAAAACCTACTGTGCCGATTTCAAAAATTCTTTCACCACTGAAAAGCTACATTCACCCTGAGTAACATAGGCATATTTTATTCCTGTACTTCCACGGGAACGGGAAGCATTTGTCAGTTATCGTGTAGGTCGACTTATAACTCAAGGACCTCAACGAAACGACAAACAATACCAAAGAAAGGTCATTTAATGGGTAGGTCGCTTTTAGTACTCAAACTGCCAGACAAGGGTCATTCATCAACTGGCAACTGTGAAACTCGCGAGTGCGAGCGAGTTGGCACCTTTCAATTTTATTTTATTTTTTCGTCGTCAACTTGCTCGACCTTGTAAATCGGACGTAAATTACGTCAGATGTACAGTCAACCACGTAAACTTCTTTTATAATGTAAATTCTAATAAGACCTTTAAACGAGCAATGCTTGTATACCTAAATATTGATTAATAATATAAATTGATTGCATTGTTTTTTTTTCTGAATCGCGGAAACAGCTCCATCGATTTTGATGAAATTTAGTATGCAGGTGGTCGCAGGGGCGAGGCGGCGAGCCTGCTTGCCGGATTGCCGCTATGGGATGTGGAGGCGATAGTCCGCCCGGGGGGAAACTCCGCTGAAGCGTCAAACCGCCGCTCAGAGGTCATACCTCCAGCGCGATCTCATGACGACATGGAGAGAGCGACTGTCGATAAATAGTGAATAAATAACCTTATAATCGAACCGGACCCAGGCAATAGTTAGTTATTTATAGATATGGGTTTCAATCTGTTTTTATTTGACTGTACAGTGCGAGAAGACCCCAAAAAAAAAAAAATTTGGAAGGTGCCAACTCACGCGCACTCGCAAGTTTTACAGTCGCCAGTTGACAAATGACCCACAGACAGTGGTGGGAAAAAAAAGTACAACATTCAAGTGTGTGGTCCTCAGTTAATAGTTATTAGTAATCACGAGTTTATAGTTAAGGCGCAGATACATGACTTTTAGTGATTTTAAATTGATCATCACGTCATAACTTCTAGTCTTATTTATTTGAAAAAAATATATGTTATACTAGACCATTTTTTTCATAATTTGATATGTGAAAATGTGAAGAAATATTTTTATAACTTAGTGTAGGTAATTAATTTGTAAAGTAATGTCTAACGCGGCAAAAAAAAACGATCATCACGCAAAAACTATGAGGCGTATTTGCATGAAACTTAGATCGTCTCAAAGACAATTTAATGCCCTTTATATTAGTATACGGCTTTTATCCGTATTGTGTTTGATAAATCAAGGTGGGTTGTTTTTTCGAATAATCTAGGTGCGCATTGAAGCGGGGCTCCTCGGGGCGACGGACGGCAGTGTATCGCTGACCACTCTCACGCACGGGTATATACGCTATTGCTAAACTTCTCCCACTCGCTCAAGGTCGTTGGCGTGAGGTAGCCCCTTAATCACGCATATACGTAATTTCCTATTTGTCCATTTTTGTATTTAGTCCAGTGGCCCAAATAGTCTGACAACCAGTCTTATCAAGTGGTATCGTATTACCCAGTATGAACCGGGTTGTGGAGGTCAGATAGGCAGTCGCTCCATGCAAAATACTAGTATTCAGCTGCATCCAGTTATACTGGAAACTGGCCTCAAAATAGTGGGGAAAAGGCTAAGCAGATTGATACTGAAATAATGTTAATTTGTGTTTTTTTTTTACTTAATTAATTTCATCAGAATAAGTTTTTATTCTCAAAAATTGACATCAAAATGCTGTAGATGCAAACTATTTTGATCTAGTTATCTTGTGTTAATATATAGCCCAAAATATCAAATAATTCTATAAGACACTTCAAAGTTTAGAGGTATAGTCGACGTATAAAACAAAAGCCCTAATAGGCTTCTTTTGATTACCTACCTGACATTTACCGGTTACCTAGGGGGACCTTTTTGTAAAGTTACGATTTTTGCAGACGAACTGCAAGTTACCAACTGCAGCCGTCGCCACCTGTCGACGGCTGCCGTCGACGCTTGCAGTTGTGGCGTCGGTGATAGAAATACACATTCTGTGAACATTTCAACTGTCTACTTGTTACGGATCATGAGGTTCAGCCCGCTGGCAGACAGACAAACGGACCAATAGGGCCCCGTTGGTAACCCTGCGGGTACGGAACCCTTTTTTTAATAAGTAGATATAATCGAAGTTTTGCTTTGTTTAATTTATTTCCAGTCGCTCGCGCGCATTCGAAGCGTGCGCTCGTGTACCATACTATCGGTGTCCTTATACGTCACGCGATTAGTACTACCTTGCGTTAGCGAAATATTAATTTTTAGTTTGCATGATGGAAAGTGGAGAAGGTGATGACTCTGGTGATGAGGAGAGTTTACCTATCAACCAACAACAAGTTGACAATTCGTTGGAGCCAAGTAATTTGCGAAATAATATAACAAGTGAAAGCGAGAAGAGAGCCGAGACAAGAAAGAGAAGGAAAGAAAATCAAGATGAGAGTAACGAGGATGATGACTTTATTACTGTTAACAGAAGGAAACCCAAGCGTTTCATTCGAAGCGCTTTATCGGAAACTGAAAATATGAGGGTAGATGTGGAAAAAAATGTGAACTTCCATGATAAGCATGAAGTATGTATCACGTCGGTTGAAAATATGCCCAAACAAATGGCATTAGCTAAATTACTAAGATCTGAAAATATCAAAAACATTATAAGAATTAAATTCAAAAGTTTTAACAAGGTACTTGTTCAATTTCAAGAAAAGGAAGATACTATTAAACTATTAAACTGTATAAAATTTAAGGACATGGGATGGAGATGCCAATTGATTAATGAGTTGTCAATATCTTATGGTGTGGTAAAAGGGGTTGATCTTGATATGAGCGAAGGGGAGCTCATGGGAATTTTTGAATCTAGTACCGAAATAGCATCTATAAAAAGATTAAAACGAGTTGATTCGGAGGGTAAGTGGATTGACAGTGAATCAGTGAGAGTTGGTTTTAAAAGTAAAAATCTACCGCTTCATATCTACGCGTACGGGTGCCGGTTTAAGGTTGAATCTTACGTGTTCCCCGTGACTCAATGCTCGGGATGCTGGCAATTTGGACATGTGATAAAATATTGTCCTACGAAGAAAAAACTGTGCCCAAAATGCGGGGGTCATCATGAAAATTGTGATCTGAATAATTTCGTATGCCTTAATTGTAAGGGTGATCACCTTGTCATCGACAAAACTTGCCCTTTCTTTTTGAAAGAAAAAGAGATTAGGAATATTATGAGTAGTGAGCAGTTACCATATCGAATGGCACTTCAAAAAGTTATTGAAAAGAGACAAAAAAATAAGGAGACATCAGACGGTACCATTAAAAACCTTACAAAACCTTCAAACTTAGAAAACCGAGTTGAAAGCTACGCTAATATTATCGCAGGAAACAAAACAGGATCAATACAAAATCAAGAACAATTTGTCGAGCAGTCAGCTCAGGAAGAAGAGGAAGAAATGGAAGTCTCACAACAAGGTTACACAGAGAATACAACACATACAGTTCAAAGAAATGGAGGTGGGGGAAAAAAAACAAAAACTAAGAAAAGTCAGAATGCTCCTAGACCACCGATCGGAAAAGAGATACGAAAAACTCTTAATGAAGAACATAGGGAAAGAAACGAACAATCACGATATAAGTTTGAATTTAAAAAGTTTATTATTAAGTTTAAAAACATTTACAAGTCTGAAGGTACTTTTGAGGATAAAGTTATATTGGTAATTAAAATTATTTATGAAGAAATTAAGGAGATGTTACTAGGTACGTTCTTAGGTGGAGGGATTTTTGGGAAATTAATAGATAATTTAGATGGATAGTACAAGCAAAAATATAAAGATTAACTTATTTCAATGGAATTCTCAAAGTCTCCGCCCTAAACTAATTCCCTTTTCTGAGCTCTTATATCAGGAAAATATCCACATAGCAATTCTGAGTGAAACATGGTTAGATAGTGAAACTGACATTCATATTAGAGGCTATAACATCCATAGATCGGATAGATACGATTCCTATGGAGGCGTCTCAATTTTAGTACATAAATCCATACGATCTCACCAGTGTTCAGTTCGAGTTCGAAATAGTGGAATAGAAATTGTTTGCGTTAAATTGATAAATTGTAAAAATATAGAAAATGTTGTAGCTATTTATTGCCCATCTTCTGTCCAAACGCAGTCTTCAGATTGGGATCAGATATTTTCTTTGTTTTCAAAAAATACCTTGATAGCAGGCGACTTCAACGGTCACCACACCAACTGGTCCGTGAAAACGGATATTAGAGGTACGCAGATATTGGACTCGGCACTTGAAAATTCATTTGTTTCTCTTAATAATTGTACGGCTACACGGGTTAAACTAGTAAGCGGAAATTTGCAAGAAACTTCACCGGATATTTCATTCGCATCTTCGGACATTGCGATTAAATTTGACTGGCAAGTATTCAACGAAAATTTGGGCAGCGATCACATGATTATTAAAATGTCAACCAGCATTACAAACGACTTCATTATTAAAAAAAAAAGAAACTATTCTAAAGCTAATTGGAAAGAATACCAGAATTACCTTACACAAAATTTTAACCCCCCAATAAGCGACGATATTCAAGAAATGTACGATTATTTATTACTCCAAATTAATAATGCTGCAGATAAATATATTCCGTTTATTAAAAGTTGTTGTCAACCTTCTAGTAAGTTTAAACCAAGAGAATACTGGAATTCGGAATTATCTAAAATAGTAGCACAGCGTAGATTATGTTTATCTAATTTTCGACGCAACCCGACTCCTGACAACTTGACCAAACTAGAGGAAAAAACTAGAGAATCTCATATATTGATCCAAAAGGCAAGGTCTGTAGGCTGGCATAGATTTTGTGATTCCATCGATGAAGTAACCACAGTGTCTGAAATGTGGCGACGAATGCGTTGGATTAAGGGCTATAAGCAACTTAGAACCTACCCCTCCATTGAAAAACAAAAAGAATTACTAAACACATTGACACCTGATTATGTTCCAAACCAAGCGCCTGTGTATGTTTCAAACAATGAAGCCTTAGAACGCGAATTCAATATTCAAGAACTTGAAAACTGCCTAAAAAAAAAGGATTCAGCTCCGGGCGAAGATGGTATATCATATTCTATGATAACTAATCTACCCGTCTCTATTAAATTTAATCTGCTTGATATATACAACAAGATTTTTAAATTCAGTATCGTACCGCAACAGTGGCGTCATATTCAAATAATTCCAATCCCTAAAGCTAATAATTCAAACGCTGATCCTAAATTAAGACCTATATCTTTAATCTCATGTTTATGTAAAATCTTCCACTTAATGATGGTAAAACGATTGGAATGGTATGCTGAAAAAAAGAAAATATTATCACCATGTACCGTTGGTTTTAGAAGATCTTATTCATGTCTCGATTCATTAGCCCGTTTGGTCACCTATATCCAAATTGGATTTTCTAGAAACATCCCCACATTAGCATGCTTCTTGGATATTCAAAACGCCTATAATAACGTTTCGATTGACGTAGCAGTTGATATTCTTGATAAACTTGAAATTGGAGCAAAGTTTTGTTCATATATAAGGGCGTTTTTAAGTGAAAGATGTTTAAAGATAAAATCTGAAAATAGTGATGAGTTATCAGCTAGGTGGACTAATAAAGGGTTGGCTCAAGGAGACCCCCTGTCCCCATTACTTTTTAATTTAATAACACACGAACTGTGTCAGCTGCCGCTTGATGTAGTTATATCGCAATATGCAGACGATTTTGTAATTTATGTTAAACACAAAGATATTAAAATATGTGAAGTGTATGTACAAAATGCGTTGGACTCTATTGTAAGGGTTTTGGATGAAATTGGTTTGGAATTATCCTCAAGTAAATCTACCTTTTGTGTGTACAGTAGGGGCAGGCGTAGAATACTTCCTTCCCTAAAAATAAATGAGCAAACCTTGGTTTTCTCAGAATGTATTAAATACCTAGGTATGTGGCTAGATAGAAGTCTCCGTTGGGGCAAACATATAAATGAAACTGTTAGTAAATGTTTAAAATTTCTAAATCTATTAAAAGTTCTAACGGGCAGCTCATGGGGAATACACACAAAGCATATACGTAGCTTATACATTTCACTAATTCGAAGTCGAATTGATTATGGGTGTTTTATGTATGATTGTAGTGCAAAATCTCATGTTTCCAAGCTAGACAAGGTACAGAATCAAGCACTGAGAATTATAGGTGGATATATTAGAAGTTCCCCAATTCATGTAATGGAGTCTGATTTGAGTATTCCCCCTTTGTTTTTAAGAAGAGAGTATTTAGCCTATAAATATTGTTTAAAAATAATGTCAAGATCAAACGATATGACAGTTAGCTTGATTGTGGATCTAAGCACCCTTCGTAATATCAAATACTGGGAAAACAAAAAAGTACCCTTATTAGTTAAAATATATAATGATATAAATCACATAGATGTTCTTTCAACAGATATTCATAAAATGTATACTTTAGAAACTTGGACAACTGCTATTGAGACTAAAACGTTAATTAATGTTGATCTACAATGTGTAAAGGTTCCCAAATCCAATTATAATCCAAATTGTTTAGTGGTCGATGTTATAGCTGAATTAAATTCTATGTATGGTAATTGGCACAAAATTTTTACAGATGGTTCTAAGGGTACTTCCGGTCTAGGTGCAGGGATATTTGACCAAAGCTTAAGTACTAATCTCGGTTTTAAAGTAAACTGTAATGTATCAATAATGACACTGGAACTCATTGCAATCTATCAAGCGATCCTTTATAGTCGAAATCAGAATTTAAAAAGAGTTGTTATTCTTTCAGACAGTAAAAGCGCATTACAGCATATTGCTCGATGTGCCTCTGGTTTCAGAGGTGCATCGATAGCATATGATATTCTTGAAAATATTATTTTATTATTTAAGAATAATATAGAAATTAAGTTGCAATGGGTTCCAGCTCACATTGGACTACGTGGTAATGAGGAGGCTGACCGAGTGTCTAAATTAGCAGCAACAGAGGGTTCAACAATTGACTACTTACCTGATTATTGGGAATACATATCTAAATATAAAGTAATTTGTTATAAATCCTGGAAACAACACTTTGATATTATAAGCCAGCAAAAAGGTATATGGTATAGGAGCATACAAGGCGAGCCTCCTCGTGTGCCTTGGTTCAATGTCGATCAACTCAGCAGAAATTATGTTAAATTAATTTTACGACTTCGCTCTGGACACTATCCGTCAGCGAAGTTTGCATTCCTTATGAAAATAACTGATTCACCGAATTGCAGCGAATGTAATCAGATTGAAGATGTGCAGCATTTGCTGATGGATTGTGTCCGCAACAGACGCGAAAGGGAGTCACTTTTGAAAGAATTAAACTTAAATAGGCTTAACGTAGGATTAATACAATCAATTTTATCCCAACCAACTTCAGAAGGTGCCAAAAAATTATGTCATTTAATAACAGTCCTTCATCGGTGACTTCTATCTTTACCCTAAATGTTTTATATAAAATTGTTTCACTGTTTAGTATATTAGTATAAGTTTTATTTATAAGGTTTAATGTAACAATGTTAAAAGGTACGATGGGGTTGACATATCTGGTTAGATAAAAACCCCAAAAAAAAAATAAAGAGAAAAAAAAAAAAAAAAAAAAATTTATTTCACCACCACTTTCTCAAAGCGGCGAAGGAAAACATTGCTGCATCGTGACTTCGTGAGGAAACGGCATGTCCTAGAATAAAAAATTCGAAGATATGTGACATCTACCAATCCGCACTGGGCCCGCGTGGTGAATCATTCCCTCGACGTCGATTCCCTTTACGTTGACTTGTGAAACAAATGACATCTGTTTTAAAAAGTTAACGCTTGACCTCGAGGTTGAAAAAGTACACTTAAAACAAAAATTGAATCGCTTTTACAAATAAAATTACATTTATTTTACACAAATAGGTAATTCCCTCTCATTGAGAGAAGGCCGTTTCCGAGCAGTGGGAACATTATAGGTTGGTGACGATGGGGAATCGAAGTTATCTAGCAGACTACTTCTGGTAGAGACACCAAAACAAACTCAGTGGTCACAACTTACTAAAAGTCTAGACATAATCTTGATCAGATCATGAAGCCCAAATTTGACAATAGGTACACCATGAGTTTTAAATGATTTGAGCCCTTACCTGAATTTGGTAATAACGACGAACAATTAAAACTCCAGTAACCTACAATAACAAATAATTGAAACGGGGAATAACTATTATCATCTCAGGAACGGGGGTTTTCTGTAGTTCATTTGAATGAGAAGTGTTATCAGTACAAACTTATATTTGCAGCTACAATAAACTCTAATTAAGCAAAATAATAATTGTGTGCAGGTCATAAAGTCGATACTCAGTTTGTTTCCATGTTTTACAATTGTAGAACATGTTTTGGTTGAATAAGTAGTATATAAATCGAGATTTATGCAAGTAGAGCATCATTGAACTCGAAGACGTTTTCGTGAATTCATTAAAATACATAATTACTTGATTTACAAATAATAATAGTGAAAATGAATTTCTCTCGCATAATGGTGTTCGTGTTCGCTTGTGTGGTTGCAATGTGCGCTGTGTCGGCGGTGCCTGAGCCCAGGTGGAAGGTGTTCAAGAAAATTGTGAGTTCATTTTCTATTGTTGATGACCTTAATTTTCTAAACTAAGAACTCTGTCAGTCAGTGATTAAATAAATTGTTCCCCGAGCCAGTTTACTCACTTCTATGTAAATATACACCTTACCGATCGATCGATCCTCAGGTTAAGCTGCGATTGCCTGGATTTGTCCGTGGATGGTTGACCGCCTCTTAAATACCAAGAGTCCCCGTGCCTAGGAAAGGTTCCGGCTGAGAATTATAGACCTTTGACAGTTGCGTTGTCAGTGGCCCAAAAGTGTATTCAAGGAAGGGCGGGAAGGATAGATCAGTTGCATCTGGTTAGACTGGAAGCCGACTCCACCCCCCGAATTTTTATACAATACGCACATGAATCCGAAAAATCAGACTTGCTTGTCTTGGGTTCAAACTTGAGACCTATTATGGTTAGTTCAAGATTCTAATTTCTTCTTTCTTTTTACAGGAGAAAATGGGCCGAAACATCAGGGATGGCATTATCAAGGCTGGACCAGCTATTGGAGTCCTTGGCGACGCTAAAGCTTTAGGAAAATAGTTTTAATTCAAAATTGTTTGAATTGCCAAAGTATTTAAATTTGTACAGTGTCCTTTTATGTAAAACGAAATGCCAAAGTATTTATTATTAAGCTAATGACTAATTTAATTCTAACTTTTTAATGTTATTTTCAAGTGCCATAAAATAAAAATGTTTTAAAGTTATTTCTTTTCTTTTATTTTTTTTCTATTTATTCAAAAAAGTGTTCAGGGTGAATGGATATGACAGTAAATTAGTTATTAGAGTGGTCCGTGGATGGGTGCTGACCACACATTACATATCGAGTTTCCTTCGAGCTTGAGAAAGCACGTTAGGCCGTGGATCCCGGTTGTCATTCGCATATCTTTGACGGTAATTATAGGTACTCTAGTCTGTGTCTCGAAAGTCTGACCACCAGTCTACCCAGTGTTACCCAGTACTAACTGGATCGTGGAGGTCAGAGCAGTCACTCTATGCAAAAATTGGTTTTCAGCTGCATTCGGTGAGACTTAAGGACCGACCCCAACCTAGTTGGAAAAAGGCTAGGCATAAATGATTATTATTCCCCCAAATCTCAAAGTTACCGACTTGATAACCATACCGTCACTCAGAACATTTTTCTGGTCTGACATCACAATACTAGGCGGCATCAAAATAGATGCCTCAATAATGGGGCGGTAAGCAATTTCAACTTTAGAAAATCCCACAGTTTGTTTTTAAAATCATGTTAAAATTAGCCCAGAATTTGGATGTTGGTGGCATGTACGGGGCACCTGTTTGGGCCGATAGGGCCACTATAGGAGCGGTGCGACGTAAATTGCTTCAAAGCAAGCGTTTGGCGTTGATATTCTTATGCAAAGCGTATAGGACGGTTAGTACCGAAGCTTTGCCGGTGCTTGCGGGTGTACTTCCAGTCGATCTTGAGGTGCAGCGGCTTGCTGCAATGTGCTATAACGCGCGTGAGACCACGGACGCAGACTTTTTAACCATACGTGATCGTGCTAGGATTTCTAGATTATGCAAACCACAGACCGACGGGAGGAACTTTTTGTAAAACTTTTTTGTAAATCACGACACATTACTTTTGAAACTTGAGCATTACGGACTGGGTAAACTTGCACTTAGTTTGGTAAGATCATATTTGAATGATAGACAACAACATGTTCAGATAAATGGTGTTAATTCACAGGGTTTAAAAATAAAAATGGGGGTTCCACAAGGCTCAATATTGGGACCTTTCCTCTTTCTAGTATATATAAATGATCTACCCTATTTATTGAAAAACCAACCTCAAAATATGGTGTTGTTTGCTGATGACACTTCCTTAATTTTTAAGATAAACAGACGGGCACAAAATTTAGATGACGTGAATAATGCCCTACTTCAGGTCCAAAATTGGTTCACAGCAAACAATTTGGTATTAAATGAAAAAAAAACCAAATGCATAAGATTTGCTTTACCGAATGTTAAGGGTAGTGATTGTGATATATTATTGAATAATGAGAAACTTGAATTCGTAGATAAAACGGTTTTCCTGGGGCTTACGCTTGATTCAAGGCTACAATGGGGTTCTCATTTAACATCGCTTGCGGGGCGCTTAAGTTCAGCAGCATATGCCATTAGAAAAATCCGTCAATTCACTGATGTAGATACCGCTAGACTGGTCTATTTTAGTTACTTTCATAGTATAATGTCTTACGGTATTTTGCTATGGGGACGGGCTGCAGATATTGAGTCTATATTTATTCTGCAGAAAAGAGCCATCAGAGCTATATATAATCTTCGTAGGCGCGATTCTCTAAGGGAACTGTTTAAGGATATTGGCATTATGACGGTACATTGTCAATACATTTACGAAAACATAATGTACGTTAGAAAAAATTTGCATCTTTTTGGTAAAAGAGGTGACAGACATAATTACAGTACTAGAAATAGGGACGAATTAGTTCAGCCAGGCTTTAGACTCGCTAAAGTAGACTCATCTTTCATGGGGTACTGTTTGAGATGCTATAATAAAATTCCACAAAGTATTCTTGAACTGAATGAGACGAAATTTAAAACATGCATTAAACGCACACTATGTAAAAAAGCATATTACAAGTTGAGCGATTATATCGCTGATAAAAATGCTTGGCTTAATGCTGGTCCTGCTCCACATGGACAGGGGCGCAAAAATTGATAGCATTATATGGTATAGTTGGAGCTGCTGAAGATTGTACTTAACTAACTTTGCATTGTATAGATTCAATGTTAGTATTATATAATCGCATAGCCCATATTGTGTGAGTACTATGTACTAGTAAGCTATCATTCACTGGAAACCTACGGCAGTTCTTGACTTGAATGTGCCCTGGCGGTTGAGAGTATGTCATGCTCACTCAAATGTCTCGCTGATGGTGGCGCGTGTGTCGGACCATTTAGTTCCCTTCAAAATGGTTGAGCTGAATGGTGCTGATCCATGCGTCATGTGCGTGAACGGGCGCTGTCAGTTGTGACTGGTCATCTCTTAGTCGCCATGGTTTATTTGAATTATTTTGTTTTTGAGTTGTATTTTATTTTTGTTTTGCTATGGACACTTTTAACGTGCACATCTTGCTACATTGTTCTCACATAATATACCATCTCAACATGAATGATGTAACCAAGATTTTGTAACAATATTTTGATTTAAAAGAGTGTCCATGGAGTTTCTTGCCCGTTCTTCTCCATAGAGATCTACGCTAGGGAATGGGCAACTACAGTACTTTCACAGTTTTTATGTCTTGTGACTGGGACTGTAGCTACATTTAATTTTCATCTTTGTTTCGACAATTCAAAAGTGCCTGTTATTGGCCTACTTGAAATAAATGCTTTGATTTTGATTTTTTATCTGAATGGCAATGTAGGTGGGACAATTCCATCAAGGGCAGACACCTCCACCAGTTCTTTCCATCCGTTCGTGAGCGGCTGGACAGGACATGGCTGGAGGTTGATCACTGTGTTGCCCAATTTCTCACGGGTCATGGCAACTTCAAGAGTAAATTATTTTCCTTCAAACTTGTTGACTCGCCTTTTTGTCAATGTTCAACATCTGACTGCGAATATGAACAATCACATTTTGTGGGAGTGTAATCTTTGGCAAAATGAACGCAATATTATGTTGGATAGTGTACAGGTTACATCCGGAGTTATTTACTATGCGGACCTTGTAGAAACTAGAGCAAATTTCCGTGCGTTCAAGCGTTTTTGCCATACCTATTATTGGAATCAAATATAACAGCTCTCAACTTAGGACCCATTAACGTTAATATTTATCAGTGGTGCTCGGCAACTGGGCCTATCCCAGTTGTAAACGTCCCTTTGTGCCTATATTGGCCTTGTTTCGTTCTGTCTCCTGCTGATATGGAGGGAAGTGGAAATTACAGTTTTTTTTTCCTACTCCTCCGCTATACTTTCTGATTAATTTCGTTGCGGGATCCAAGACAGTTAAATAAATTAATTCTCTGGGACTTCGTCGAGCTTCAGATCACCAGAAAAGCGCCGAGACAATGAATTGTCTCGGCGCTTTTCTGGTGGTCGCCACTGTTGATTCTGGCTTTCAGGAGTTACAGTGGTTTGGGCGTGTGTGGCGGGCTTGTCCCAAAAAAAATGTTACCCCCGTGCCTCGGAAAGCCCGTTAAGCCGAAGGTCTTGCGTCTGATTATATTTCCAGTCGAATCGGATTGCCGCCCTATCGAACTATGAGAGAAAAGGAACAGACTTTTGTCTGCATCTGTGCATGTTCACACAGTCGGGCACTTCATAAAGTATCTCTCGCGCCGATTGCTAATCGCTGCTAAGATTGGCCGCGCTTATCAAAAACGGTCAGCAGGACTATTAGTTAGCACAGCAACGGCCCCGACATTAAATTTACTTTATGTTATATATTACACAAATATTTCATCACCATAAAACGGGTTAAAATAATGTTAAGAACCCACACTAGGTCAATGTGATGGATTACAGCTATTTCCTTTCACAGAGAGGAGGTTGTTCAGCACTGCGAACAACTGAACATTAAAGGCTGACTATGGCATACATATTTATACACTCAAAAGTGCCTGCAACGGACAGTCACTTTAGAATTGTCATAGTTTGCAGTTTATAGGCATGATATCAAAAAAACACAAATCTATTTAGTCCGTCAGTTAGATTGTAATTATTGAAAAATAATGGATGCGTATTTTTTGTATATCAATGAATATTGACAAAGATAAAACGCATCAAAACTCGGGTGTGGGGGCTCGTGACGTCAGAACTAGCTTAAAATTATACCTAGGCGTGACGTATTGGGAATTTTAACAAAAGAAAAAAATATTGGTCGATTATTTTTTAATAATCTACCTGACGGACGAATTAGTTTTTTTTCGTGGTCTACACTATTGCTAAATGAAATTGGGCTCTGCCCTATCAACCCAGTATATTTCAGTGGTTTATCATCGTAGGCTCATTACTTCATTCCAAACTTTGCCAAAATTATGCTAGAAAGCCAGTATGACCACACCGACGGTGATAATGTGTAAAATGTCGCTTTACTTACTCATACCCCTAATAGCCATCAATTGGTTTCGTCATCAAGTCAGTTTTTTTTTTACCAAGACTTGTTTCAAAATTTTGGAGGATGTTGTCGTTAAGCAGAGGTTGAATAGTTTGGTCCGTAGATGGGTGATCACCCATTACACACCGAGTTTCCTGCGTGCCTCAGAAATTACCATGTTAAGCTGTTGCGTTGGTCCTGGCAGTCATTTGTAAATCTTTGGCAGTTGTTACAGGTAGTCAGGGGCCAAGAAATCGCTGTTTTCTTATGGTCCTTCTATTTTGTCCTATGAGTAAGACCACGAAGGAGACCAGTTTCTGTTCGTCCTACTATGACATTTAAGAGCTGGAATAATTTATTTATACCACCTGTATAAAGGGTGTAAAACACCTCTTCACGAAGCCGAAAGGCACTTGTTCTCCCCATCATTGCGATATTTTTTTTGTTCTACAGTGTAGAACTAGAAGGTTCCCAGGTATGTTGTGGAATCTACACCATACCTACAGTAACTAGAAGGTTCCCACCTTCTAGTTACGGAGATATGAGGGGTCAAAGTTACAACTTTTAGACAAGTTTTTTTTTAAACACAATTTTTTTTGTAAGATTTTGACTTTTAACACCTCCACGACCCCGGGTACTATTCAATCCATCCATCAAAACAATGTTTTAAATGCGTTACCTTGAGTTCTAGCACAAAACATGATTTATAACCTCAAAAAAAAAGTTGTCTGCCTGCAATAATTTTTTGCGTAAAGTTAGGTACTTATTTTGATGTACAGGATGCTTGGTTAACGGCTTTGTGATGAGGTGGTTTACACCCTGTATAATATCATTTTGCCCAGTACTAGCTGGGTTATGGAGGTCAAGAAAGCAGTCGCTCCATGTAAAATGCTGGTATTCAGCTGCGTCCGGTTAGGATGGAAGCCGTCTTCAACATGGTTAAAGGTCTAGGTAGATGATGATGATGTTTCAAATAAATAACAAAAAAAAAAACGTGTAAATTACCTGTAGACATAATTACTTACTAGAAAGTTTTTGTGCACCTGCACGCGTAGTATGACTCGTAGATACGAAGAAGAGTCGACAAATCTTTTGTTCATCTGTCATTTTGTCGATTTAATGACAGATGAACAAAAAATTTGTCGATTCTCTTTCGTGTCTATGGTGGTCATGCTGCGCGGGCTGATAGTGACTGGACTGGGAGAAGAAATGTTGGTCAACGGCGAGATAGGCAGACAAACAAGTTTGTTGTCATCGTAGGAAAATCTAAACAATAATATGTATGGCACAGGGACGTGAACATTAGCACAAAGAAAGAAAGGCCTAAAACCAGCATTGGCTGTATTCAATCTGTGGATGATGATCATGATGATGATCGTTAAAATTCAGATTTTCATCTTACGAGTATAAGGACCTCATGGTTTGTATGTTTACTGTGTATATTTGTTATTTTTTTTTGTATACAGGATATACAAAAAAACAAATATGGACAGGGACCGAACAAGGACCGGACAGAATAAATATATTTTTCATCCCCCCATCTTGGAAAAAGTATTTTTGCTCTTCGATATCGGAGTGCAAAAGCCGTTTTTATCGTCATGAGGGTAAAGTAAATTTGAATTTAGAACATCGTGTGCACTAAGCATGTGCATTCAAAACATCAATAAACCTATTTACTTTTACCTATATGGTGCCGAATTTATCATATTTTTTTTTAATTTGTTAAGAACTCAGACTCAGAACCTTCTTGGTGTACTTTTTTTAAATGTTTTGCGCGCGCCATTTTCTTTCTTCACGTAATCGTGCATCGGTCATATTGTTAACACCTTAGGTTAAAAACAAGGAATCCAACTTGAAAACAAGTGAAAAATCTAAAATGACCACTCATTATCTAGCGACGAGGAAGTTTATTTGACGCCAACAGAATTAACCGAATTTGTTAATAATGCGCAATTTTTTTTTTTTTTGCGTTTATTCATTTCCTCGCTGAGGTGGGATGAAAAGTTACGTGTTGCACTCGAGTGCAAGGATTTTTCACCTCGAGCTCTTTTGATTCCCTCGCTAACGCTCAAGAATCTAAGAAAAAAATTTTAGAATCTTTCGCTTGCTCGGTCATCAAAATTGAGCACGCGGTTAAAAAACAACTTTGCACTCTTGTATAACAAATAACTATTTTCTTTCTTTCTTTTGTAATGTTTGTGTTTTTATACTTACGTGTTTTGGCTGTTATTATCTGAAATTGTAACATTCGTGCCCTCCAGGTAGCCACATGCTCATTTCCTGGAGGCTTATTAGCATACCTTTTACCTTGTAATTAATGTTAAGTATTTAGGTTTTTCTGTAGATTTTTATTACTCCTGAATGTATGTTAATTTTTGAAATGTCAGCTAATGACAGCTGATCATCTGTTGATGCCGTTACGAAGAAATTGGGGCAGTCTACGTTGAGATCTGAAACGAAGTATAAGAAAACAAGTATAAGATTGACCAGAGGAAGTTTCCCTCCTCTGAGGTTTATAAGTTAACCTCATTTTATTACCGTTCTTCAAAAGAAGGCAATGTCGCAATAGAGAAAAATCTGACGTCCTCCGGGACTCCGAGAAGAAGACTGACGTCCTTCGACCCACTTCTACAGCCGAGGGAGGAAAGACAAAGCCTGACGTCCCTCGACCACTACTGCAGCCAGAGGGCCGCCTCTCTCTACTTCATCCCACACTCATCAACAGTTCCTTTCACCAGCTTCTCTGGCCTAGTTAGAGTTAAGCTAGTTCCAGCTTCATTTAGTTAGGCCCTTTAGGATAGATTGTCTTTACTGAAAAAATCTTAAATCTTGTTCCCTTGCCATTTTTTTATTTAATGAAGCCGTGTTTTCCTTCAGTTAAGGTAAAAGAGTAACCTAAACTAACTTTCTCGCTATAGATTTGATGAAACTGAACTTTTATCAAATTTAATACTAGGTAGTAGTTTTGGGTAATGAAAAGGAAAAACAGGTATAACTTGAAAAAATAATTTATTTTGACTGCAGCACTTACATTAATATTTACATCATTAATCCTAATTTATAAATAAATACTATCACAGAAGTCTATCCTAAGGCTTTAGCTTGTCCTAGGACGCCGATGGCTGGTCCCGCCTTGATGATACCGTCTCTGACGTTGCGGCCGATTTTCTCCTGAAAAGACAAATAGAAAATAATATTAGTAACATTCTACCAAAAGAATATTTATAATCAAACAATGTTAGCAAGTATTCAGTATATTGGTAACTAGATTTTGCCTGCGGGATCACCGGCCTGAATATCTCAAATAATTCCACAGCAACTTAAAACAAGGTTATAAAAATATCCTATGTCCTAACCTAGGCCATGGTCTGCAGTTTACTCACAGAAAAGGTAACGGACAAACCAACTTGTTTCGGTTTTATAATATTGGCATAAGATCGCAAGCGCCACCACATTTCGTCCGTTTGTATGTAAGTCCTGTATTATAGGAAGCGAACCGATTGCCATCAACCGGGCACAAAGCAATTTTCAATAACATTTTGTCGAACAAGGAAATCGCACCCAAGACCTCACAAGATGAAGGAGACATTAAAACCAATCTACTGAGTACTACACCTATGATAATTTCAACAATCAACTATTCATAAAAATCTAAAAATACTTACAATTTTCTTGAACACCTTCCACCTGGGCTCAGGTGCCGCCGATACAGCGCACATTGCAACCAAACAAGCGAACACGAACAACAGTATGCGAGAGAAATTCATTTTTACTTTTAATTCAAATAATTTTATTATGATATTGAATTCACGAAGACTTCTTCGAGTTGAATGATGTTCCAGTTTCAAAACGCTCTTTTTATATACGACTGAACGGGCCAAGATAATTATTGCTGTCAACAAACTCAAAATCATGTAAATGTAGACTTTGTTGTGTTGATACAAAGATTAATTTATTTTGACTGATGTTTTCCTGTATGTAAATGTCAGTTTGCATCGATAACGGTCCGCGATGTATATTGACTCTAGGGAACTCCCGATCTCACGCACGCATACCTTCTCGTAAGCATTTACAAAATATATACAGGGTGTAAACCACCTCATCACAAAGCCGTCAACCAGGCATTCTGTACCTACATCAAACTAAGTAACTTTACGCAAAAAATATTGCTGGGAAACAACTTTTTTTTGGGGTAATAAATCACGTTTTGTATAACTCAATGTAACGCACTCAAAATATTGTGCCGATGGATGGATTGAATAGTATGGAGTTTATCTTACAATAAAACTTGAATTTAAAAAAAGTCTTGTGAAAAAGTTGTAACTTTGTCTTGCAATATCTCCGCAACTAGAAGGTGTCCAGGTATGGTGTAGAAGAAAAAAATGATCGCAATGACGGGGAGAACAAGTGCCTGTCGCCTTCGTTAAGGGGGTTTTCGAGAGTTTACAATCTCGCTAGATAGATTACAATCCAACGAGTTTTATAATTTTACGGTGACAAATACACGTACCTATAGTCAACCAAATGATTTTGCAATAACCACATTAATGGCCGTTGAATCCCTTTTGAAAATAACAAGAATTATTCATGTTTTTGGACTACCTCGTTTGTCTTGTGGTCGTATTCACGATTGCTGAGCAGGAGAAGCTGGGTTTAATTCCCAGGTCGGTGTTATTGGATTTTTCCATCAGGAATTTCTCAGTAGGAGTCTGGATCTGCACCCAGTGGAGATGGGTATGATATCTTCTATCAGACTTAAGTAAGAAGATCTTGACCGGTCAATGTCGAAATTAACCCTCTTCCCACTAAAGCATTTTATACTCACCTGTTTCAATCTGGCAACATTGTGCTCGAGAAGTGAATTCCTGCAACTTCAGGGCCATCACGACATTATTGTCTTGGTATGGAAATAGCTGGTATTCTACTGTAAACAGTAATGTCGTCAGCATAGGAATATTTACCTATTAACGTAGACGCAAACAGATTTGCATAAAAAGTGCGTTGTAAGATTTGCAGTCAAAGAGCTACCATCATCTGTGTAGCCTCTTCCAAACTATGTTGGGGTAGGTGTCTAGGTTGCTGCTCAGTTATTATGTGCATCACCTTGTCAATCAATTTAGTGCTTTACTTTTTTCTGTGAACACGCACAGACCGCTTAGCCTCGCGTCTTCCAAAGTCGGGGCCGTAGGCTGGTAGAGGGTTTTAGGAGTTCTCAAACTCAGGCAACTATAAAGACACCTATGCGAGACGACATGCAAAAAGTCCCGTTCGCTTATGATTGCCATAATATTTATTGTGACGACCCGATTGGCGTAGTGGTAGTGACGCTGCCTTACGTTCTTAGGGTCCTGGGTTCGAATCCCGGTAGGAGCAAATGTTTGTGTGATGAGCACGGACATTAATTGTTTCCGAGTCATGGATGTTTATATGTATAATAAGTATGTATTTACAAACAAAAAAAGTTTACAAATGTAGTATATCAACAATCTAGTATCCACGACACAAGCTTTGCTTAGTGTGGCACTAGGTGGCGCTGTGTGTTAATGTCCAGCGATATTTATTGTTTCATCGGCTTTTCTATAAGGTCGAAACCGAACCCAACATAGGTAGGAAAAGCCTAGACAAAAGTGTATAATGTGTTGGTCTTGTAGAGGTTGCAGTTGGCATAAACACAAATAATTATTATTTTGTATACAAAAAGTCAAATAGGAGCTCGTGGTTAATAATAACAGCCGCTCGGGCTGATCTTTAGCTTAAGCCGTGCTTGCCTAGGTTGGCCTGTGGATGGGTGACCACCGTAAAAGCACCGTGAAAGCACGTTAAGCTGTTGGTCCTGGCTGTCATTTGTCCATCTTCGGCAGTCGTTACAGGTAGTCAGTGGCCCAAAAACTCTGACAACCATTCTTACTAAGTGGTATCGTATTACCCAGTATTAACTGAGCTGTGGAGGTCAGATAGACAGTCGCTCCATGTAAAATACTGGTACTCAGCTGCATCCAGTTAGACTGGAAGCCGACCCCAACATAGGGACAAGGCTAGGCAGATGATGATGTAAAAAGTCATGTAGTTGTAAATATCATAATTATACTGGAGGTTAATGCTTATTCATGCTAAAATGTTTACCGAATCTAAAGGGGGTATTTTTTGCTGTTACAGAGTTGGTTCATAGTAAAAGTTATTTATTTTTTGTGTTATCGTATAGCTGACAAGTCATAAACAGCCAGTACGAGGTATATAATCTATTCATCCGTGTCAGTTTGTTCGTACACGCTAATCTCTGAAACCACCCAACCGATTTCAATGAAATTGTATGAATGTTATTTCCAGCTTTTTAAGACTTTCTAGTTTTGAACTATATAGGTATAGCTGCTGTTAATAAATAGCACCAGTGCGAAGCGACTTTGTGTAAGTGCAGAAATCTCTATGTTTCGTCAAGGTTAAAAGAAAACTGCGAAATGGGGGCGGAACGCTAGTTGTATGTTTAAACGGGTTGCTTTGCCAGTCAAGGTTAAAATATTCCCCATGGATTACGAAACACAAGTCGCAGAGTGCGTATTGTTGACTGATAGGATTGAAAATCGTACCGATTGTAAGCCGACAATGTTTGATGCGGTCTGATAAGGCGACTACAGGAGCTAAACGCGAGTTTTGTATTGCCTGAAAGTATATGATTCACTGCATTAAACAAAACCAGAAAAATATATCATTTTCTTCAGGATATTATAATATGCTTGTTTGTAGTTGTTTGTTTGTATTTTTAAATAATTAATAAATTACTTAATAAAAAAAAAAACACGAACTGCTATCGGAAAAAATCTTAAAACGAGTAAAAAGTAAAAACCATACTAAAACATATGCGATCATTCTGACTTTATGGCAAATCATTCTTTAAGCAACATAATTATCAGCATCTTATTGTTTTATGTTTTTAGTCCAATCAATAGAGTTTTTGTAAATCGATCAAAACCACATATTTCGCACTATTCAGCCCGCAGTGACTGATGTAACAACCACTTTGTAGTGCAAGCTGATTAGAACTTTATTCTCATAATATTTCAAACGAAGTTTGAACCACCACAAATAGAGTTGCTAATTTAGCTCCTCGAAGCGCCTTAAGGAATCGTAATGGGCAAAGATAGCCTGCGAAATTCAAATTTCCTTACTTTTTTCATGAAAATGTCATTCAATCGGTTTCTATTAATGATTTTTATGACAATATTTATACACATACATGTGTATTACGACCTCAAATCTAATCTTGCTCAGTTTATGTTAGTTTGTGCCAAATTATGTACTCAGTCGTGTGTCTAGGCGTTGTGTCCCACCTCATTACTCAGCTGTTTTGTAACTTGTGTGTTAGTACCGTTTCTACTTGGAGGAAAGTTATTATCCGTGAGGTCTAGATTCTCAATAAATCATCGCCTAGTCTTTTCCCAACCATCTGGCTATGTTTTCACCAATTATATTCCAGTCTACCAAGAACACCAAGGTGACCGACGTGGCCCGATGAATTGTCAAACTTAAGTGGCAGTGGGCAGGGCACATTCCTCGCAGAACGGATGGTCGATGGGACCGAAACGTTCTGGAAGACGATGGGTAGGAAGACCTCCCAGTAGGTGGACCGATGACCTGGTAAAGGTTGTGGGAATCCGTTGGATGCAAGTCGCACGGGACCGATCAATGTGGCGACACTAGGTGGAGGCCCATGTCCAGCAGTGGACGTCTTTCGGCTGAAATGATGATGATTCCAGTCTAACTGGAAGCAGCTGAATGTCAACATTTTACTTGGATTGACTGCCTCCATGACTTCCACAGGCTACTTACTGTGTGTTAAAAGTTACTGCCAGGGTATGTTTGTGCATGTGTGTGCAGATTTTCAAAGGTATGAATTAAATAGGATTTGTAAGAAAAAACAGAAATAAGATTAGAAAAATAACTTATATTCACAGCATTTTATGTACAGTTTTTAAAATTAACGTATAATTAGTTCTTAATTAACGATACTGCTACTGAAGTTTATCCTAAAGCTTTAGCTTGTCCGAGGACGCCGATGGCTGGTCCAGCCTTAATGAGGCCATCTCTAACGTTGCGGCCGATTTTCTCCTGAAAAGACAAATAGAACATAGTATAAGTAAAAGTCTGGGAAAAGGAAGTTAACATAATTATAATATCACGCCTGTAATTCCAAAGGTTAGGCAGAAGTGTCAGTACCTAGTAATACACCCCGTGATTAAGTCCCATTTAACATTAGGCGACCCTATTGCCATCAACCAGACACACATCCAAACTCCGTGACTGCTACTGTGAAATTTCTGATGTAAAAACTCTATTTCACTTTGCCCGGCCTGGGAATCGAAGGCAGGATCTCATGCTTAGCACTTGTGGTTGAGACCACTAGACCAACGAGGCAGTTAAAAAAATTGGCCCTATGAGTAACTCTTTGACTGATGGTCTTCTTTGAAAATCTGAATTAGGTCGCATATTGAGAGATCCAGCAAAGAAAACGTAATAGGCTGATTATAAACGGCTTAAAAGTAAAAGCCTTAATATCAATAAAAAAAACTTTATAATACTTACAATTTTCTTGAACACCTTCCACCTTGGCTCAGGTGCCGCCGAAACAGCGCACAGAGCAACCAAACAAGCGAACACGAACAACAAAATGCGAGAGAAATTCATTTTTACTATTATTATTTTTAATTCAAGTTATTATTTTATTGAATTCACGAAGACTCCTTCCAGTTGAATGATGTTCCAGTTTTAAAATTCTCGTTTTATATAGTATCAAACTGTCTGAGACATTGTTTGCTGTCAATAAACTGAAATTTACACAAATGTAAACTTTATGGCGTTGACTTAAAGATCATTTTGTTTGGACAGATGTTTTCCTGTGTGTAAACGTCGGTTGGCGTCGATAACGGTCCGCGGTTTGTTGACTCCAGGGAACTCCCGATTTTGTGAGCTTAATGAAGCCCCCACGAATATACCTACTTGTATATCGTCGGTATAGCTTCAATTTTCTACATAACTGACTATTTAACGATACAAAAGTACGTGTCAATGGTTTATATATTATTACCTACCCTAAATGAAGACCCTAGTTTTTTTTGTAAGATTTTGACTTTTAACACCTCCACGACCCCGGTACCTACTATTGAATCCATCCATCAGCACAATGTTTTATGTGCGTTACATTGAGATCTACCACAAAACATGATTTATAACGTCAAAAAAAAAAGTTGTTTCCCAGCAATATTTTTTGCGTAAAGTTACTTAGTTTGATGTACAGAATGCTTGGTTAACGGCTTTGTGATAAGGTGGTTTGCACCCTGTAGATCTACATTTCGCTAAGTACTTATGTTTTAGGTCCATTTAATAGGGACCGGTCAATGTGGCGACACTTGGGGCCTATGTCCAGCAGTGGACGTCTTTCGGCTGAAATGATGATGATGAATATCAACCGAGCACAAATCCTCCTTGGCTACTAGGTATTGAGAAATTCGTGATTGATAAACCCAATAACACTCCCCGACCGGAGAATTGAACTAGGCTTAACCTATCAGGCAATATTTCGTTTAGTTAATAGTACAGTAACCCGCACAATGGTGGGAACACTTTGACCATGCATGAGCAGGGGCCCAATTCTGTAAAATAACCAACTTGTCAATAGTGTGTCGGTAGTGTGTCAGTAGTGTCTTAATAGGCTTATCATTGACATTTTTGGTATTCTACATTTTTTTATGGTCATTGACTTACGACTGTAGTGCAATTGAAACGCCATGGAAAGACTATTGTAATAATTGGTATTCTGCTCCACTATAATCTGTCATGTCATCATGATAATTACAGAATTGGCACCCTGGCCTATCGTAGTGAAACAAATAATATAATGCGAGGCTAGATTACACTGATTATCAAAGCCCGGAATAGGTAGATTGATTTTATGTACTTGTATCATGAACTGTCATAGAAATCATAACATGGATAAGCCTTTTTCCCGGGATTTCGCTTCAGTACTTACGGGAAAATCTTGCCAATGGTCTTGGAATTGTGTATCGCAAATGCTTTAAAACCCATTAAAATCAAACCTTCCTCATCTTACTAAAATTATGAATGCAAAAGTTTGTAAGTTTGGATGTTTGCTGCTATTTCACATCAAAAAGGCTGAATCGATTTGGATGAAATTTAAAATGGAGATGGCTTATTATACCCTAGATTAACACATAGATCACATTTTATCCTGAAAAATTCAAAAGTTTCCACAGAAATAACTATAACTCTACTTTTTTGAAACGCACGCGGGCCATGCCGCGGGCAGCACCGCTCTGTGCTTGTCTTCATCGTACATGTTCCTAACAATTTTGAAATTCCGGAAAAAGTTTTTAAAATTCCGTAATCCCGGAATCCCGGATGTCCATACGTTTCAGGTTATTGACCCCAAATCAATCTACCTATTCCGGGCTTTGCTGATTATGTTACTGACGTGCGGTTTACTAAGTACGATTTTCTGTTCAACACCAAACACGTATTAGTAGCAGTGATGGTCTAGTGGTGTGACATAGGACTGCCAAGTCATAGATCTCGAGTTCGAACCCAAGACACGCACCTCTGATTTTTCGGATTTATGTGCGTATTGTATAATTATCATTTCATTTCATGATGAACTGAAATATAATTGATTACAGAGTAGTTCCCAATTCGCTAGTATTTGGCATCGCAGTTTTAGAGAAAATAAAATAAAACTTTTTCTCTATGGATTGGCAACCCTGATTTGACACTTCTTTTTCGCGCGTTTACCGGCATCGCATGCAAAAATGGTTTCTGAAGAAAAACTACTTCGAAAAATACGGAAATACAATAAAAAGTTGGAGCGTCGGCGTCGAAACAAGAGACGGAGTCACGATAGTGAGCGCGAGCGCAGCCTCAGTTCAAATCGGCGGCAAAGTGTCGACCGTGACCGGAGCCCTTTGCGCGCCATTACACCGGATAACGAAGGTAAGCTTTTGATTTAGGTGCAACTATGGGGAAAAACGTGGCTGGCTACGATGGTCGAGTATAATATACCGTGTTAGTACGAGATACTTCAAACACGAAGATCAACTTTGATACGAGATATCAACTTTGATGTAAAACAGATTTCTGTTACCGGTACGTGATGCCGATTTTGTCAAACCAGCATGTGCTTACGGTACGAGATACTGTTTAGTGCAATTAAGATGCTGTTGAAAAACCTTAAGGGTCCTTTTTTTCCTCATATTTCAGAAGACATCATCGAACAGAGTGAAACTTATCCTCAAACATCGGTTCCTGAAGAACAATCTGACTCTCATATTGGCCAAATCCCAGAGGTTGAATCCTTAGCGTCACCGGAGGCTTCAGATAGCCATCTTACTGAGGAGCAAAATACCGAACTTGTGCAGGCCTTGGGGCAAGAATATGACGAAATTAAAAAATATGAAGGAACAATAATATGACATTTGCAAACGATGGAATCACTTACTAACGCATGGTCTATCTAAGACGGAAAAAGATGACATTACAAAGGGTCACAATTTGCCTGAA
Organism: Xestia ashworthii; assembly: GCA_950022955.1. NCBI lineage: Eukaryota > Metazoa > Arthropoda > Insecta > Lepidoptera > Noctuidae > Xestia > Xestia ashworthii. The sequence continues at coordinate 8,105,235 of OX465570.1, read as the reverse complement.
AACTGCCAACTCCTAGATGCCCCAATCTTGAATGAAGAGGTTAAGGCAGTGATCTCTGAAACGGGAATGACAAGGGACAAGTGTATTGCCTACCAGCAAAGACAAATGGGCACAGCACTTACAATAATAGGCAAAGTCATGTCTCATATAATAAACAACCCACCAGATAACATATCTATGTTAAAATCACTCAGCGAAGCGTCAAAGTTGGTGTGCGACCTCCATCATCAACAAACTAAAACAAGAAGGTCACTAGTGGCTCCCCAACTGGACAAGCATTTCCTAGAAATGACTCAAGATACAACTCGAAATGAGTTTTTATACGGAGACAATTTATCAGAAAGAATAAAGGTAAATAAGATAATACAACAGAGTTCAAACTCTATTAAGAAGACTGCAGTAAAGGCAGCAATCTCTGCTAAGAACATAAATAACAAATATATGGGAAACAGGAACGGTCCACCACGACAGTTGACACAGCGACAATCAACCAAGGGGATGGCACGAGGTGGACCACGTACTCGACCTCAGCCATCACACCGCAGGACATCCTTCAACCCACAGCGTTCCGAGAGAACCCGGGGTGCCCACTACAACAGCAGGAAATAAACAAGGTACATGCTGGCAATTTAAAAAACTACTTTTCTTGTTGGATGTCATTGACAAATGACCCCATTATATTGCAGTGGATTAAAGGATATCATATTCCTTTCATGTCTCAGCCTTATCAAAGTATAGTCCCTAAAAACAATTTACCTGATTGTGAAATTCCACTTATGCAGGAAGCTATTGTTAACCTTTTACAATTAGGGGCTATAACACCATGTTGTCATTCAAAGGGAGAATTCATTTCAAAGATTTTTCTTGTTCCAAAACCTAATGGCAAACAAAGATTTATTTTAAACCTAAAACCTTTGAACAAGTATATAAAGGTTAGTCACTTTAAAATGGAGGATATTCGCACTGCAGTAAGGTTAATTGATGATCATTATTATATATGTTGCATAGACCTTAAGGAGTCTTACTTATTAGTACCTATAGCATCTGAACACAGAAAGTACCTCCGTTTTGAATTTGATGGAACCTTATATGAATTTACAGCATTGCCATATGGGTTATGTACTGCACCTAGTGTGTTTACCAAATTGTTAAAACCTGTGGTTGGTTATCTAAGAAATTTAGGCTTCCTATCCACAATCTACATTGATGATCTTCTATGTATTGGTCAAACATATAATGAGTGTTTACAAAACATGGAAACTACAATTAGTATGTTAAAGTGCTTAGGCTTCATTATTAATTCTGAAAAAAGTAACCTAGTGCCTAGTAAATATTGCAAATTTCTTGGATTCATGATTAACTCCACATCAATGTGCCTTGAGCTACCTTTAGAAAAAAGAAATACAATTAAGAGTATGATCGACAAATTCCTAAAATTAAAAAAATGTAAGATTAGAGAATTTGCTAGTTTGTTAGGCACATTAGTAGCAGCATGTCCAGCTATACCATATGGCATAGTACATACAAAACAAATGGAACATGTTAGGTATTCAGCATTATTGAAATCAAATGACAATTATGATGTATCCATGACATTACCTATAGTATTACAATCAGAATTTCAATGGTGGAGGGATAATATAATGCATAACAGCAAAAGTTTTAAGTCAAAACAATTTGATTTACAAGTGTATACAGATGCTTCCCTGACAGGTTGGGGTGCTCATTGCAATGGTGAGAGTGTTGGAGGCCTGTGGTCAAAATCAGAACAAAAATATCACATAAACCAACTAGAACTAATGGCAGCATTCTTTGGTTTGAAATGCTTTGCAAATCTGAAAAATAATTGTGATATTCTTGTTCGGATTGACAACACTACTGCCATTGCTTGCATTAACAAGATGGGTAGTGTTCAATTTCCACACCTAAATGATGTTAGCAGAAGGATATGGGATTGGTGTGAAGCTAGGTGTATCAATGTCCAGGCATCTTACATAAAATCTAAAGATAACTTGGCAGATGAGGAATCAAGAAATACTAACATTGACACAGAGTGGGGATTATCAATAGATGCTTTCAATAGAATTGAAAAAGAGTTTGGCAAGCCAAATATTGATTTATTTGCTACCAGAGTTAATGCAAAATGTAAAATATATGTGTCATGGCATAGAGACCCATATGCATTTGAAATAGATGCCTTCACATTTGACTGGAGCTCCTATTTTTTTTACGCATTCCCACCATTTGCATTAATTACAAAATGCCTGCAAAAAATTAAAAATGATGGGGCCAAGGGAATCTTGGTGTACCCACTGTGGACTTGTCAGCCATGGTATCCTTTGGCAAAAATGTTAATGGTTACAAAACCAATCATATTCCACCCTAATAATAATTTATTACAATCTCCTTTCAGTACCAAACACCCATTGAGCAACCAGCTTACCCTGGCAGCGAGCATCTTTTGCGGGAAGCTTTCAGACGTAGAGGTTTGCCAGAGGGTTCACTAAATATTATGTTATCATCCATTTCACCAGGTACGCTAAAGCAATATAGTACTACTTATAAGAGTTGGTGGTTATTCTGCCAAAACCACAGTGTTGCCATCTATACAGCTTCAATACCAGATGTTATACAATACCTCACTGAAATACATAAAACAAATGTTGGCTACAGCTCGTTAAATACAGCTAGATCTGCACTCTCCCTTCTGTTAAGTGAAAGAATTGGCAGGGACGATCACATCAAGCGTTTCTTCAAGGGTGTATACAGAATTAAACCCGCTTTACGCAGGTATGTTAATACTTGGGATCCTTCAATAGTGCTCAGATTACTGTCTAATTGGGGTAGTAATGTGAATTTAAATTTGGAAAAATTAAGCAAAAAGCTTGTCACCTTATTAGCTCTTGCTACTGCTCAAAGGGTGCAGACTTTATCAGTAATTAAAATACAAGATATATCCATGTCACAAGACATAATACATATCAACATTACGGATCTTATAAAAACATCACTATCATCAAAAACTGAAACATTAATTAAACTACCCTTTTTCAACCAGGACCCCATTGTTTGCCCAGCTAGAGCTATAAAAGCATATATTGAGCAAACATCAACTTTAAGGAATAATGAACAATATTTGCTATTAACTAGTAGGAAACCTTATAAAAGAGCATCCAAACAAACAATTAGTAGATGGATTAAATCAGTTATGAAGGAAAGTGGTATTGATACCAAAATATTTACCTCACACAGCACACGTCATGCAGCCACATCTTCTGCTAAACAGGCAGGGGTATCGTTAGATGTGATTAGGAAAACAGCTGGCTGGTCAGATAGCTCTCTTACATTTGCCAGGTTTTACGATGTACCAGTGAATGTTAATGTCCCACATGACAGCTTCATTAATGCTGTCTTTAATGCCAACTTGAGGATGTAATTATTATTTCCTTTCCTTTCTTTTTTTTTTTTTATTAAAGATTAATAAATGTTTAATGAATATTTATTTTATGAATACACTGCCATCAGTGTTATAGTTTAGTTATATGGCTAAAAGTCCACCAAATATGTTTCACTATAGCATTTATTGTTACTAATTGTATCTGATTAAGAGACAAGACTGATAGTAATAGTACTGATGTTATGTTGTTGTTGCTGCTGGTATTTTCATGGCTATTTTATTGTCATGAAAATACCAGTAGTCACGCCCTGTTTATGTAAACCACATAATAGATAATTTTGTTTTATTCTGACATGTAGAATATCCTAAGATTATTGATGTTACATGCCTAAGTATTTACTTACTAGCATACTAAAGTTTGATTATATTGGTCTTAAATAAATTTGATTCATTTAAGGCTGTTTTGATTTAAGTATATTTTCAAAATAGTGGCCCATGTCGACTTTTACTCTAAACAGCTACTCTGTAATCAATTATATTTCAGTTCATCATGAAATGAAATTGATTAATCAGACGAACTTACCTTAAGTGAAGTCCGATTACAATTTCATGAAGGATGAACTGAAATATAATTACCCACCCAGCCCATCCTTTTTAGGATCAGTCCCTTGTCGAATGGGCCAACAGAGCAACGCTATCTCTAAAGAGTGTCAAATCAGGGTTGCCAATCCATAGAGAAAAAGTTTTATTTTATTTTCTCTAAAACTGCGATGCCAAATACTAGCGAATTGGGAACTACTCTGTAATCAATTATATTTCAGTTCATCCTTCATGAAATTGTAATCGGACTTCACTTAAGGTAAGTTCGTCTGATTAATCAATTTGATTTGTTAAAGGAAAACATCGAGAGGAAACCGGCACGCTTGAGAAATATTCCTTTGTAAAACCAAGTCAGAAAATTCTGACGCCAGGTTAGGCACAAACAACACGATAAAGAAAAGTATCAAAATACGAAAAATATATTTTGAACCGTCTAGTATATTATGCATATTTGTATTTACGTGTGTCTCTCCGTAGCACGTGAACTATTCATCAGATTTTGATGAATAAGTTGTCAATCGATTCTTTATTAGGGTAACAATGTAGCCTATTTTACCCCATAGGCTACATTGTCACAAAGTTCAACAATAATAGCAGTCGATTTTACCTTGCAAACCCCGGGTTTTTTAGTTGTAGCATACCACACAGATTCTTGTTTAATCAACAAATGTCGTGTCGATATGACCTGACTGCATGACTTGTATCCGTTAACGTAAAGCGTCATCATAATATTTAATAACAAACATAAAGCATCATCTCTATGTGCACTCGGATCAGAAACAGTTCCTGATAAACAATTCATTCGGAACTCGGTTTATTAAAACTGCGTGCTAGTTTAACGGCGATGATGTCATTTTCTGAATCCATTTCTATTACAAGCTCCTAATTATCTCGCAATGTTTGTTTGGTCAAGATCAAAATATTTTATTTCACATAAGCCTTGATGGGCACTAATAAATCGTTGAAATAGGTGCACTGTTCGTGTTAATCGTTTCCATGGAGAAGAACCGGCAAGAAACTTCATGGTGACTCTTTTCAAAAATCTTGCAACTGAATTTTGAAACACAAACGTAACACAATACAGCTGAAATTTTGCAGACACGTTAAGTTTCTATACGTTTCTGTACGTAACATCCAGTTCATCTTTACAGTTTTTAAAGTTTTAAGTAAGTAAATAAAGTTAATTGTGTGTAAAACCATGAATGAAGAAGATAATCGATCCATTTAAATGTAATGATCATGAAAGTCAAGACGAGAAATTCAGATGTTTCAAAATCAATATCTTTGACATTGAGGCCACTAGGTTCGTATTCTAGGGAAAGAACCTCTTATCTCAACATAATTAAACTAATTTGCTATGAACAACAGTTAAAATCTATTGACACAGTCGTTTTAATAAGAAAAAAAAAAATAGTTTTCCTTGTTTTCAAAACTTCTTTGTTTTATTTTGTGAAAAATGTTCAGTTTCGGTAAAGTACCCCGGTGCGTTTTGTTCGAAATTGTTTTTGTTTGCATGTAAATTAGCAATTAGTTATGTCATTTTTGTTTATTTTTGTAATTTTCTGACATTAGCATTATAGTGACAGACATGAACTTAGACTAGCATTATCAAACTACATCCATCAACCTTGAACCTATTGTAATGGTTTGGTGATAAAGTTGAAAATCTGTTGAAGAGAAACAGATTGTAGTGACTTGATGCGGAGGAATGAGTAAAAAGTCGTGAGGAAAGGTTTGAGTATGAATGTGAGTTAAGCAAGACCAACGAAACGATGGATGGACTGTGTGAAGAATAATATGGCAAAAAAAGAAGTGTCTGATAGGATGACGAGTACTAGAGAAATGTGAAAGAAGAACCATGCACCGACAATAAATACCTAAATTGGGATAAGGGTAATAGAATGATTATGATGATAGCATTATAGTGACAGAGATGCTAACCGAAACTGTGTCTTACCAATCAATCTTAAGGGGCCGGCGGAGCATCCGTTTTTCATACAAACGAAATATCAAAATAATATGAAAATCAAACATATTCTTAGGGTAGTGTGTATATATTTCGATTGGATTACAGAATATCTATGTTCCCAAATAAATATTTTGAAAGGAGAATGAAATAAAGACGAGATATGAGGACTTTAAAATTTCTGTAGAAAATTTATTTTTGTCATAACTTGTTTCAATCAGTGTGCATTCAAAATATGTGTTTGGGAACCTATATAGTCTGTTTTCCAATCGAAACATATACACACTACCTTAAGAATATGTTTGATTTACAAACTATTTTGATATTACGTTTGTATTAACTTCGCATGCTCCGCAGGCCTCTTAAACATAATGCTTTAGCTATAAAGTTGAAAATCTATTGAAGATATTTGACAGAATCTAGAAGCTAGTGTAAACTGTAAACCTGGAATTGTTATCTGGCTTGCTAATTTAACGTAACAGAGTTTTTTGTGTTCTTTTAACTGCACGATACGCAGTCCATACCTACAATATTACATAAACATAACATCACGCAGTAATCCAGGAAGAGTTAGGCAGAGGTGTACCTAATAGTAGGTACAACTACTTTTCTCCAGTTATGTTTAAGAGGCCTGTGGAGCATGCGAGCTTTCTAATGGTGAAAGAATTTTTAAAATTAATTGAGCAGTTCTTAAGATAAATAATTGTAAGGAACAAACATACAAAAAAAACAAAAAAAACAACAAATCTTTCCCATATATACAATATAAGTTTAGATAAGTTAGTTTACAGAACAATAACTTTCCACGCTACATTGAGACACACACACACACATACAAGTCATTTACGGGACTGCACCGCATTATTCACGCTTTTTTTATTACCACTTACTACAATTCTACAAACAGTAGTAAATTCTTGAAGAATGAGTGGAACGAATGTTTATAATTAAGTCTTATTATAATAGGTCCAAAGTGTGGGGGAATGACCTGATATATGACTCAAGCTGTACCTCCTAGTTGTGTGAGGGATAAAGAAAAACATATTTTTTGAAGGTAAATAGTTCATTGAATCATTTATTTCTTCAACTAACTTTATTGATGGCAATTTTTTTCCTGTGGTTTCGCTTATTCGCTTCGGGTTGTACTCTGATTGTGTGAAAATAATTCAATCACGATTCGAAAGATGGCGTCATCTATTATATAATTTTTGTTTTTTTCCTTGGAAATGGTACTTTTTTCCGAAATGCAAGGTAGCCTATGTCTGATTTTGTACACCTGACAACGATATTATATGCAAAATTTCAAGATGATCGGCTCAAAAATAAACAAACTTAGTTTCGCTTTTACAGGGTGTAAAACACCTCTTCACGAAGCCGAAGGGCACTTGTTGTCCTCGTCATCGTGATATTTTTTTGGTCTACACCATACCTGGGAACCTTCTAGTCACGGAGATATTGGAGGTCAAAGTTCCAACATTTTGACAACAGTTTTTTTAAATACAAGATTTTGTTGCAAGATTTTTACTTTTAACACCTCTACGAGTATGACTATGACCCCAGTACTATTAAATCCATCCATCAGCACAATGTTTTGAGTGTGTTATATTGAGTTCTACCACAAACATTTGACCCCAAAAAAAAAGTTGTTTCCCAGCAATAATTTTTGCGTAAAGTTACTTAGTTTCATTCACAAATGCTTGGTTGACGGCTACGTGATGAGGTGGACACCCTGTATGTAGTTCAGCGAATCATATATTTCTTCAATGAACGTTATTGATTACTGCCTCGTCGCTTTGTTCTGGATACTGCCAATGTCGTAGATCAAAACTAGATTCCCAGGTCGGGCAATGTTTTAATTTTAGATTTGTGCCTAATTGATGGCAATAGGCTCGCCTTAAGTTACAGCTTCGGACTTAAAATAATGTGGTAAAATATAGGTGAACATAATAGTAAGGTACACTTCTGCCTAGCCCCCGGGGATTCCACGCGAGAGGTTATGTTCTGTGAGTTAACGTGATGTTTAATTGAGTTTTTTTATACGTTCAAAGTGTGAGGGAATGACCTGAAATGACTCAGACATTGAACTTGAACTGTGGAATGCAGGAAAAACATAGTTTATAATTATGATAAATGGATGTTCATTATGATTGCTTATATTGATGAATCATTCATTTATTGCATGAATGGCATCGATTACAAGCTTAAGAAGACATTATTTAATTTTTCTTTAAAACTAAGTCCATAAGTACAAACGTTTTTGTTTGACAATCATGGTTTAGAGATTATCTTAAGGATTTTTAAGCTTAGAACTTCTGAATTTGTCTGGTCGTCCTTTAATCACGGTTATAAAAATGGGGCATTTATTGTAATTTTTGAGGGCCACAATAGTTTTTTTAACTACTTATAAGTTGCTGAAAAAAATGACAAGGACGTGTCTACAACAACCCTTAGTTTTATGAAAAAACGAAGATTACTCAAGCGGCATTATTCAGGAAGAAAAAAACGGAAAACATTAGAATGGAGAATCGCAGGGAACAAGGGGTTCCTTCTTAAGATTGCTATTGACGCTCTAAGTAGAACAGAATACGAGTTGGCCTGTAACACAACTTGCATCACTTGCCTTCTATCTATTGAAATATTTATTTCAAGTTCAGCGTTTCCGGGTTCACAACCCTCATTGTACATACTCGTATAATTCTTCCTATATCTTTGCGAATTACAAACTTATTTCAGCTCTAAAGTCATAAACCAAGAATAAATCAACGCCAAATCTTGCCTAAAGTAAATCTAGATTAGGAAGCTCGCTACCTAACATGTAAATTTACATTATCGTTACTTGCAACTGTTACATTTAATTTAATTACTCATGAGCACTAATTATACAATTGATTAAGAAATATCACTACAGCACCTAAATGTACACTTTTTTATTAATATTCACTTTTTAAATAAATTGTTTTGTTATACTTATTCTTAAGATATACTGGTTCTTTTAACGCTAGAACAAGCTGCTTCCTACAGCGGGAGGATCCCGCCTACCACAGGACTCATCTGTCATCTATTTCAGCGAAACCATTTAAACTCACTCATCACGAATATGTTGCTGTTAGATTTCACAGAATTTTATTCTTTCCTTATTTTATCATTGACGATCGGGTATTTTATATTGATAATCATCACATGCCTAGCCTTTTCTAAGCTATGTTAGGGTTGGTTTCCAGTCTAACAGGATGCAACTGATTACTAATATTTTACATGGAGCGACTCTGAAGACCACAACCCAGTTAATAATACGACACCCTGTGGTAAGACTGGTTGTCAGACTTTGCACTGAATACCTGTATCGACTGTCAAAGATCTGCACATGACAGCCGGAACAAACGACTTTACATGCTTTCCGAGGTACGGAGGAAACTCGGTATGTAATGGGTGGCCACCCATCTACACCTTGTCCACCAATATGCAAATCCAATTTGACCCAGACAGCCTCAAGGTCGTTAGTCTATTTTGGTGGGAACGTCCCACACCACGCTTACTGTATACTACAAATGGCAACGACCCGAATGGCGTAGTGGTAGTGAGGCTGCCTTACGTTCTTAGGGTCCTGGGTTCGAATCCCGGTAGGAGCAAATATTTGTGTGATGAGCATGGACATTTGTTTCCGAGGGATGGATGTATATGTATAATAAGTATGTATTTACAAACAAAAAAGTACGTATGTAGAATATCAACTATCTGGTGTCCACGACACAAGCTTTGCTTAGTAGGGCACTTGTGGCGCAGCAATATTTATTATTATTATATATTTATTACTGTCTTCGAATTTAGGGTTGACAATACAGACAATACACATAGGGTTCATAATACTTTACTCTACTCAAGTACTCATGATCATACATTACAATATCGCGCTTGTCATCTCCTAACGGTTAGGCACAGGCCAGAATTTTAAAGTCTCATGAAATAGGGGCGAGCCTATTGCCATCAACCGGGTACCAGCCCAAACCTCTTACTGCTACAGAAAAATCATTTTAATCTCAACAGTAAAACGGTTGATAATGCACAGTAAAATGTACCTACGAGTGAGAATAGGGAGTTCCCTGGAGTAAACACACTATGGACTGATATCAACACAAACTGACATTTACACACCCCGTAAAACGAAATGATCTTTATGTAAACACAATAAAGACCACGTTTGTGCTCTTTTGAGGTCGTTGACAGCAAACATTATCTTGGTCAGATGAGTAGTATATAACGAGAGTTTTGAAACTGGAACATCATTCAACTCGAAGTAGTCGTCGTGAATTCAATAAAATAATAAATTGAATTAAAAATAATAATAGTAAAAATGAATTTCTCTCGCATATTGTTGTTCGTGTTCGCTTGTTTGGTTGCAATGTGCGCTGTGTCGGCGGCACCTGAGCCCAGGTGGAAGGTGTTCAAGAAAATTGTAAGTATTACTGCGGGCCTAAAATGGCCGGTTTAGCAGAACATAATATGAATCACGTTAAAAATTTAAAATTCTTAAAATGGACTTTATAGTCATTCCCTTATAGTCTATTTTAAATTTTTAACGTGATTCATATTATGTTCTGCTAAAGCTTCCATTTTCGACCCCTGATCTATTACATAGCGCGACTGCTGAGCATGCAGTCCTGGGTTCGTTTCCGGGTCGGGCAAATTGTCATAGGGTTTTTTCCATCAGGAATATCTCAGTAGCGGCTACGGAGTCTAGATTTGTGCCCGGTTGATGGCAATAGGTCCACCCCCTATAACATGGGATTTAAACAACTTGTTGCTTAGTGTGGCACTAGATGGCGGTGTGTGTAATGTCCAACGACAGTCTTTACTTTAAAGTTAGTTTCCTTATTCATTTTAAACGAATATTTTCTCTTACTTATTATATAAAACCATATAAAGTAATTATCAAGATAATAATCATGATCAACACTCATATTACTCGAAAAGACCTCATGTTTTTCCATATCTTTAGCGGCTGCCAGAAAGCCCATTTTCAGCAATTACCATTACCCATAACAGTTTTCAGACTTTGAATAATATTATATTTCATTTATCTTTGCAGGAGAAAGTCGGCCGCAACGTCAGAGATGGCCTCATCAAGGCTGGACCAGCTATCGGCGTCCTCGGACAAGCTAAAGCTTTAGGATAAACTTTAGTAGCAGTATCGTTAATTAAGGACTAAATATAAGTTAATTTTAATAACTGTACATAAATGCTGTGAAAATAAATTATTTTTAAATTTAATATATCCATTTTTCTTTTCAAGCCAAGCATAAACACTCTGACAAGTAAGGCACTAACTAAATAATTTGAGTTCTATTCAAAAGAAAAGTAAAGCTATTACTGCTTGGCCACGATTTCGTGAAATCAAATGAACGTTTGTTTTCAAACTTTGCCCTCTTGTAATTTTTCTTGAATCGTGGATTGCGTTAACAAACATTTAAACTCGCATACACAAGCAGCCAGACCCGGAACAACTAACTGTAGGCCTAAAATATTTGTTCTATGCGCGAAACCACGACCCACGACTCGCTGGGCAGCAGCCACTGCGCCACCAGTGAATATATCATGATTCCAAACACCATGTCGTGACTTGAGATGACACAATTAATACTTAAGTGACCAGAAGCAAGCGACATACGCACGCATTGTCTTATCACAAGTCGCAAGTTGCATCGCCTGCAGTGATGAGCGAGCCATTACACTGGAAATCGATAAACATCTGACTGCATCCGCTAAATTCCCGAAATAATGACATTAATTTTGCCATTATTTCGTGCTCATTTCATGCAACACATAATAAAGCGATCTCTAGTGAAATGAGTTTGCCAGATAACCCCAACTCAATGCGGTTACATAACCAGCAATTTATATGAATGGTCTTCATACAGACTGCACCATTTGTGGTGAAAAATGCTAACAATTTTAGTGGAAATAGTTATAGAGATAGTAAAGTTGTTCCTTTCGATAAAAATGGATTTTCGGTACCAGAAATCCATCTAGTGACTATAAATAACATTACTCCTGGTATCCTAGACACAGGTGTACGCTGTAGCACCCACATTTATTAGCGTCACTCCTTGTAATAAGCATAGATCGGAGTAGTTAGATTGATTTTTGGTACTTGTATCATAAATGCACACAGAAAGAATTACATGGATAAGCCATTTTTCCGGAAAGAAACTGGTATTTCCGGATACCATTAAATATTGTTAATGTTGGTACTGATATTATTACTACTCAATCCAAAATTTAAAGGATGGTATCAAAACTAAATTAATTTATTGTTTATCTGTTGAATAGTAAAAACAATCGCATTGTTTCACTACAATACTGCTACCAAATATTGAATACCAAAGATTTCACTTTCATGACACTCGTAAAATGCGATGGCAACTTCCATTTGCTATGAAGATAAGACATCTAGAAATATTTCGGTCCCGAAGTTGTGATGTGGTACGGTATGACTAAGTACAAATAATGACAATAATTTATAACTATATACGTCGCAGACTATGGTACGGTTGGCGCAGTGGCTAAGCAATTGACTGCTGCGCCGCGTGTCGCAGAATCGCGGGATCATCAGTGTATACGCAACGGGGGACAATTTTTTATTACGACCAATTTCGAGGTAGCACTCGCCGGCCGCTGCCGCGGCACCACTAGCTTTTCTCGCTCGGCTTACGCGTCACAGTTCTAGCCTTACCTAACCTATGTGGTCGAAGTGAACGGAATCCCTTCGACATAGTTTTTACGACAAACGGTTAGTCGGAGATAAAAAATACCAAGACACTTTTAGCCTTACATTTAGGTCTTCTTCTTGTCGTGCCCACGTACTTCTTTATTAGATTGTTTGGGCCCAGTAGGTGGCCACATTTATTGCAGCGACTGTAGAGTTATCCAGGTCGTCATGGGTGCAGGTAGATGGACACCTGGGACACTCCAGCAGATGGGGTATAGGCTTGCACTTAGTGTTGGAGGTGTTTTATACGATAGAATCGAGAAAACAAACGATTTGCGAAAACAACACAGCTTTGGCTAAATTTTGTCTGTTTTTATCTGTCAGTGCCCCGTTACGTATACTCTTACCTAAATGTATATAAACGCACCGATGGTACAGGAGTAATTCCTAATGTGTGTGTGTGTTGACATTGTCAAAATCACTACTACAGAATGATGTTACCTGTTTTGGTGATAAAAGGCTTAAAATATAGTATCCTTAGAAAATTCAATTTCCTCGTGTATCGGAAGCAACTTAATATTTGCTCCAACCAAAGAAGCGTCTTTGTAGTCTATAAAATACTGTCTTCAATATTATGGTATTTACAAAGGTACTGGTATACGCTTTTATACAGATTTACATAAAAGCTTAGAGTTTGGAGAATGCCTGTGTTGGGACTGGGATACAGGATAGAAGACGACTTCAACAGACTTCTTCAACAACTTACTTTTTCTCAGCTACTAGTTTGGCGCTTTCAGTAGTGCCCATCAGTTCCTGTTGCGAACAAATAAGAGGACACGCAGGACACTACATACTTTGTACCTACTATAAGCATTGAAGTAACTGCTGCGGAGAACCTCAAGCGGTGTAAATATAGTAACCTTTGTGGAAACTATATTTTCGAGTAGTTTGAGGTTGAAACTCTAGGACCATGCGGTCCGAGTACTCACAGTTTTTTAGAAGAGAGTTTCTAAACGCTTCTGTTGAAGCCCTGACTTTTACCTTGGCCAAAGGCTTACCGTTGCCATACAGCGTGGTAAAGCTACCAGTCTCTTGGGTACATTACCAGTTGACAGTGTTGAGGAGTTTTTTGATGCCCATTATTAGTTTATGTAATCGTTTATAAGGTCGTTAATTCGGTTAGGTACTCGTAGTTTGGTTAATAGAATAATTAGTAGTCAAAGGTAGTTGTTATTTTTAAATTTTAGATAAACATACACAGCGTTAGTCTAATCACAGCAAGAGTTAATCTTGAGCATGAGGTCCTTGAGTTCAATTCTCAGAATGGGCAAAGTGTTATTGGGGTATACCGTCACGAATTTCTCAGTAGTAGCCCAGAGTTACATTTTGTATCCAATTAATGGCAAGGCTCACCCTATTTGACGGACCTGACCATAGCTAGTGAAATGTGGGTGTACTATACGTACACCTCTGCCCAACCCTTCAGGGATTACGCAGTGTGATGATATCTTTGCAAACAAAGGCTTTCTCTATAAGTAAAGCCATAAAATCCGTATCTGTTTATTCACCCAGATTTCTTCTATCTGTCACTCGAAATGACAGATGTCTTTTGTTTACAACCGAAATAAAACCTACGCTATATATCCCCTTGGATTTGGGCCACGCCAAATTGTTTTAGGATAGCAAACACTGGCCTCCAAAAGTAAGTTAACAACTGAACAGGATGATAAGATGAAAAAAAAAACAATTAAATGCTATGAAATATATTTAGTTTTAATACCGCTAGACAAAAATATCCAGGTCTGAATGCAGGACACAAATCCCACCGTCATGCATATGCACATGCACATATGGGCCCACCCTCCCGCCCTCATGCATATGCACACATACAAAACAAGTGAGAAATAATTAGGTTTGGTTGCATGGTGCATTCAGACCTGGATATTTTTGTCTAGCGGTATTAAAACTAAATATATTTCATAGCATTTAATGTCATGGATTTCCGCAAAGTAACGCCTGATTCCATAACTTAAAAAAACAATTGTTAATTTACAGAATCTACAATCAAGAGAAATTGTGAGAAGAATAATAAAGAATCAGAGTGTAAATGGCTGAACACTATTCCCTGAGATACGGGTTCCCGCCTAGTTCAGGGGGTTGGGTCAAAACTTTGTGAACCTCGCATTAACCACCACAAAAAAAAAAAAATAATTTCATTTCATTTTTTACCTACTAAATTGTAACCACCCAGGTCATCGGTCCACCTAGTGGGAGGTCTTGCAACGCAACGTCTTCCGGTTTGCGGTCGCCAATTATCTATTGGCAATATCTAGTACAAACATTTGGCAAAAGTCACATTCTTCGATCAAATTAACGTTGTTGGTTTGACCGAAACTTAAGTGTGTATTTTATCTTTGCTCATACCTGCACCATATTTTGTACTTAACAACGTTTTTCCAATTATTTTATTTGGGAAGAGGTCGGAAGTTGGAACATGGTTGATGGTCTTCATGTATGGTAAAAAGCCGTGAAATGGCGACAGACAGACAGACCAGAAGACCGAGTGAGTAACTTTTTCATTTATATTTGTATCATCATCATTCTTTTGCCCATATCCCATCATCTATCATATAATTTGTTTGTGCTTGGCTCAGCACGTATTCTTATTTCACACTGCTTAATTATTCGTCATCTCGTCAGACCCC
This sequence comes from Xestia ashworthii, assembly GCA_950022955.1. Taxonomy (NCBI): domain Eukaryota; kingdom Metazoa; phylum Arthropoda; class Insecta; order Lepidoptera; family Noctuidae; genus Xestia; species Xestia ashworthii. The sequence continues at coordinate 8,089,861 of OX465570.1, read as the reverse complement.
TTTTTTACCCGACTATGGAAAAGAGAATGAAAGGATTATGGTGTTAACTGCAGTCTATGTATGTTTGTATTTACGTATGCTCCTCTAAAGCGCCTAAAACTATTCGTCCGATTTTGATGAATAAGGTGACAATCGATTCGCTATTTTAGCCTGGGTAACACTGGCTACATTTTATTAAGTAGTCAGGGTTTTTTAGTTGTCATAAAATCTTGTTTACGTAATCGAGTTATAGTTTTTTTTTTATTTGTATGTTTACTAAATAGTACATGCCGGTTTCCTCACGATGTTCTCCTTCACCGTTTTGAGAGCAGTGGTGAAGCGGTATTAGACGTGATGTACATATTTAACAACAACATTCCATATTTCTCTATAAAACAGTGTAATAAGCAAGATTTCATTGTGATGAGCTTTATCTCAACCTTTAGAATATTCTGTTGGATCTTTGTGTACCGCTAAATCCAGCACGTCTTCAAAATGTTTGCTGCTACGAAGTCAACGAACCGTCAACTTTTTGCTTCTTTCTTTTTAAAGGTGAGAGTCAGTTTTATATTGTTTTTTTTTGTTGCGTGATCTTGTGGCAATAAATACGTACCTGTGTTTTCTTTTATTTTTTTCTATCTTCGTCGTTCGTTCTATTGTTCTATCGTTGGAAAGAACATCTGCATTAACCATCTGGATCAATTCTTTCTGGAAAAAATATTTGCATGGCCTAATCCAAATAACTTTGTTTTGATTGTGTTCGTTGAGATATTATTTGCGTTCGTCAATGCTGCATTTCAAATTCATCTACCCAGTTTTTTTTTGTGGATTGGAAATCATCCAATGACTCCCACTCTGGGCGGAGCGGAAGGGAGTGTCAGACTATTACTGACTAAAACCCATCCATGATCCTTATTAGCCCTTTGTGTTGTAGGGCCGCGGTATCTCTTTCGAACAGTCCCGCACCCTCGGAATTCATCTACCAAGACACTACTATTTTTCTAATAGCTGGGACAAACACTTATCGAAATCTAATAGCAACGAAACAGGTTTCTTCGCGGAAAGAGAACTTCGGCAGGTGCTTCCTATATTTATAATCTTTCAGACAATTATATTGTTGTGTTTATTTAATGTTTTAGTTCTTTAGTTAAAAATATAAAAAGGCAGAACTGCTCAGCATGAGGTCCTGGGCTCGATTCCCGGGTCGGCAAAGAGTTATTGGGTTTTACCATCAGAAACTTCTCTCTCAGCCACGGAGTCTTGATTTATGCCCAGTTGATGGCAATGCCTACCATGCCATGCCTGTCATGCCTATGCCTTAGCTTTGTTTGAAGTCCCATGTAATAACATGGGACTTCAAACAAAGCGAGAGACATGTGGGTGTACCACTGCTAAACATGTCGGGCACTACAGGCGTGATGTTATGTTAATTTACAATTAGTTACTTGATATCTTTCAATAACTAAAAGATTAATTGTTCTACATACATTTGTTATATTGTACTGTTGGCACAATACATGATTAGCTAAAAGCATAGAGGACCACAATCCTCTAACTGCTAGGACACTGACCTTCTCTATCTGAGAAGGAAGAAGTTGTAGTTCTCCACATAGGCCCAGTGAGAGATCTTCAGGTCATCAAGCAACGATATTTAATGTCGAATGTTCTGAGCAAATGTCACCCCGCGCTAAAGAAATTACATCCCGGTTACGTACCGATCACTTAAATGAGGAGGAAAAGGCAATAGTCGTAAATAATGTTAATTTTTATGTGTTTTGTCCTGTACGGGCTAATAAATGCTTTTTCTTTCTTTCTTTCTTTCCGCACTGTGTTTAAATACGCCAACGTCTTTTATATTGAAGGCGAGGCATTAACCTTCATCAACAAAGTAAAACACAGCATTAAAACCACAGATGAAATTCCAATTTACACTGAAAGTTATAGATATCCGTTTATACACCGTCAAGAAGTCAGTGATCAAATATCAAAAATGTTAGATCAGGGAATCATTAGGCCATCCGAATCCGCATGGAGCTCACCGATTTGGGTCGTCCCAAAGAAAACTGACGCCTCTGGAAAAGAGAAATGGCGCATAGTCATTGACTTTCGGAAGCTTAACGAAAAAACGATCAGTGACAAATGCCCCATCCCTAATATTACAGACGTCCTGGGGGGTAACCATGACGTCTTAAAGCAAGATTGTTTTAATCTTATTCCAGAGTGGGAAAGAGACGGAGCTATAGAGAACGTCTAGCGCCATCTCTTTCTCACTCTGGAATAAGATTAAAACAATCTTGCTTTAACCCTTAATCATTTATAAAAAAAAGATTTGTTAAAAAAATTACTATTTGCTTCTGATAATTTATTATTTTCATATTGCGACACTAACTAAATTTGGTAGAAAAAATAAAACACACATCTAGCAACATTTATTTTGACATTAGTTCAAAAAAATGGCTACCCGGCGAACATCAACGGCGTTGCCCAAGGTATTTATACTAATATTATGAATATAACTTATTTTAGGACAGGTGTAACGACTAAAATGTTTGCTTTATTGTGTAATGGAATGCATTAAATAATAATTGTGATGTTTTTACTGTAGTGGATGGTTCTATTTTGATCACTAACATGATGTATGCTGTGACATACACTGCCAAGTTTGTAGTGAAACACCGCCCATTTTGTTTGTATGTCACGGCATACATTGCCAGTTTGAGGTTGGTTTTGGGTTTACTTAGTTTTATAGCATGCTTTTTTTTGTTCTTTGTCTACAGCAAAAGTTTCAAACTCGTGGTGGTAGAATTTTAGCGTTTGTGCCTGCTGAGAATGCAGGGTACATTCTCAGCAGGCACAAGCGCTGACGGTAGTGAACATTCTGACGTTGATGATGAATTACGTGTGCACACCCCGCTTTCTATTTCAAGCTCTTCTGCACCTTCTATTGATAGTTCTATGGAGAGGCTTAATATTCTAAACGATGACGAAGACCCCTCCAGCCAGAATGTTCGACTCACACCAATTTTTCAAAGCGTCTATTCAAGCCCTTCTCTAGAACCAAATTGTAAGAAAGTGCCAATATTGAGTGACATTCCGTCACTCCCAGCAACTCCTGCTGCTCCTGCAACCCCAGCAACCCCTGCAACCCCCGCACCCTCTGCACCGCCTGAACCAACAGCAAGTGGCTCTGTGACTATTGGCTTAGCTGCAGCTCACATCAGGGCTTCTTCCAATTCACGTCCCAGAAATACCAGATCGCAACGTCCCACTGTTACTAAACGTCCTAGACGAATCACAAAGTTTACTCTGAACTATCAATGGAAAAAACCGTTTTTAGACACAGGGCAACTATAGAAGAAGCCTCCTATAATACCGACATTCTAAACCAAACTTCACTTGGTTATTTCTACAAGTTCTTTTCCCCAGGCATTTTAGCAGATATCGTAGAGCAAACAAACGCATACGCCATATTCAAAACCGGACGCCCTCTTGGATTGACTGAAGATGAATAAGCTAAAGGATTTTCGATTTGAGCTTTACGAGGGGTTAAAAAAGTTCGGACGCACTCGTGAAAAGAGTGATAAACAAACAAAGCGTGTACCACAAGCTAACCCGGTAGAATCATCACGTTATGATAATGTTGGCCATTTTATGACGATGACTACTCAAGGCCGATGTAGGCTGTGCTCCAAGCTAGCGACAGTGTTATGCATGAAATGCCAAGTCTGTCTGTGCTTCGTAACCGTTATAAGTCCTAGGAATTGTCAACTAGACTACCATATGCGTGTTTACTAAAGCTTTGACCAATTTCTAGGCGTTATCACCCTGTTTTTTTTTGTATATTCTTTTTGTACGGTAATTGGCAATGTATGCCTCGGCATACAACACATATATGCAATATTTGTATGTGTATTTGGCAATGTATGCTGTGACATACATTGTTTTTCAGGAAATCTGAAGCTCCTATAATTTTTTGATTATTTTTCTGTAAGATCTATAAATGTCTCCAATAAATTTTTACTAAAAAAAAATGGATTTTATTGCATTTTATTCTTTGCCAAATTAAGGGTTAAGACGTCATGGTACGCCACCTGGACTAACCAGGCAAGTGCCAATATTTCACTACTCTTGACCTAGCATCAGGGTTCCACCAGGTAGAAATGAACCCCAGTGACATTCCTAAGACCGCCTTTAGAACATGGGCACTTTGAATTTTTGAGGATGCCCATGTGTCTTAAAAATTCCCCGTCTACATTCCAACGGGTGATGGACAACGTACTCAGAGGACTACAAAATGTGATATGTCTCGTCTATCTCGACGATATAATTGTATTCAGTACCTCTCTCCAAGAACACATGAACAACTTAGAGAAGGTGTTCCAGAGGTTACGAGAATCTAACTTCAAAATATAGCTAGATAAATCAGAGTTCTTAAAACTTGAAACCGCATACCTAGGTCATGTCATTAGTACCGAAGGAATAAAGCCTAACCCAGACAAGATGACTGGTATTCAAAATTACCCCATACCAAAAACACCTTTAGAAATTAAACAGTTTCTCGGACTCCTTGGCTATTACTGAAAATGTATTGCAGACTTTTCCCGTATTACCAAACCTCTGACACAATGTTTAAAGAAAGGAAAAGGGTTACTTTAGACACAGCTTATATTAATTGTTTCGAGAAGTGTAAGACTCTACTGACCAACGACCCGATCCTTAAATACCCCGACTTTGACAGAGAATTTATCCTAAATACAGACGCATCCACCTTTGCAATCAGTGCGATACTTTCCCAAGGTTCTATCGGCTCGGATAAACCCGTAGCCTATGCTTCACGGACACTTAATGAAAGTAAGGTAAACTATAGCACAATAGAGAAAGAGTTACTAGCCATTGTATGGGCAACAAAATACTTCCGGCCTTACCTTTTTAGACGCAAGTTCAAAATGGTAACGGACCATAAACCATTACAGTGGGTCATGAGACTCAAGGAACCAAATTCACGATTAACCAGGTGGCGATTAAAATTAAGTGAATATGACTTTACCGTCATCTATAAAAAGGGCAAACAAAACACCAACGCCGACGCCCTTTCTCGCGTCGAGATTCACAACGAAGAGGTTAGTTCGATGATTGCAAACGCGACTGACAGACCACCATCCGTAGCTAATTCCAACACCCTGACAGCTCATACCTCTGAGGAAAATCCTATACATGAAATACCCATCACCGACGAACCACTTAATAAATTTCACCGAGAGTTGTGTCTAACCGTCGTGGGTGACTTTAAAAAACGGACTACTGCAACTAGGCCATTTGACACCCAAACTCGAACATCCGTCCAGCTATCCGAATCCAACCTGGAAGAGGATCTGATTAACGCCATCAAGGAGTACGTCAACCCTAAGATCAAAACTGCCCTGTTAATAAATCCACCCCTTGCAATGTACAGCATAATCCCTCTGTTACAAAAAACCTTTTAAAAGTTCATGTATGAAATTGGTATTGGCTAAAAAGGAACTCGAAAACGTAAAAGAATACCTGAGGCAGCAGGAAATTATTCGTCATTACCACGATGGCAAGACCAACCACCGTGGAATTAACGAGTGATTCCTAGCTTTATCTGTTAAACATTATTGGCCCAAGTCGGAGAGCACATAACCAAATTCATAAATGACTGCACAATATGTGGACAAACAAAATACGATAGGAGCCCCTTAAAACAAAAGTTCAACGTAGCGCCCCCTGCCACCAGACCGTTCGAAGTAATACATATGGACAGCTTCTCAGCACAGAATGAAGAAAAATATATAACGTTCATAGACGCCTTCTCAAAGGCCAAGGTCAAGCTTACCTCCTCCGAGATGCGACTGCAGTTGGTATCATACAATTTAAGCTATAACACTTAACATCACAGCTGCAACCCCTGAAGGTTTAGACAGAGATATACCTCGTATCCACATCGCCAGTTTTTTATTCTTAGCCTGTAAAGTCACATTTTTTATAATAATGACACTCGAGTCGCGGGCAACTAACTCATAAATATACCTACATATTTGCAACTGGCGAAATGTGAATGTACTATCAGGACACGATGTTATGATATTTGTTAATAAGAATACCACAAGTTTGACTTTACTTTGCCAAATACCTAAACGTTCTATATATATTTAAGAAGATAACGCAAGAACTTTATCTAAAAACGAGGTGCACTTCTACGTTTAGGAATATGAATTGATAAAGACCTAATCGTACACCACGATAGCAGATTTGAGGTAAAGGAAAGATTATTTTGAGAAATGCTTCTGGGTGAGTAGGTATTAGAATAGTAAAAAAAATGTGATTTTTAATCTTTGTTTATTTAAAAATAAATGTTTACAATTTACTGTCACGGTTTATAAAATCCATAAGCCCTTTCGTCTGCTGAAGAACAAACTGCATTATAATATGGACTCTTCTCGCAAATCGAAACTGTTGATTTCCAACAGAACATGTCATCTATCTGCCCACTGCGATATATGGAACCACAGTATTCATCATGTCGCAAATTGTTCGGCTCTCCAGGAGCAAATCCCGCATATCCTGCTTCCTTCAAAGTTTGTCCTGAAAAGGAAGACATTTTTGTCAATTTTTTTAACATAGTTACGGCAGATTTGTGACTGATTCACTGAATTACTAAAGCGAGATAGGTAAATATTAATAAAAATAGATTTCGCAAATTGGGACAAAAATCCTGCGTAATGACAAATATCTGACTAAAATTCATCCTAATTCGTTCAGTAGTTTTCTTAAGCATTTATAATATTAGTAGAATAATCTAAACTGAGAGCAACGGTAATAGTAAGAACAGTAAAGTTTCAAAAGTGAAAAACCCGACATGACCTCCTTTCTCTCGAGTCAGAGAGTTTCCATGAGGATTTTCCAACGAAATCATTAGTTCAGCAGACATTATATATCGGAGTCATATTTCGAAACAACTGGAAGTCATGGGAAAAGGCCTTTATCCAGCAGTGGGATGATGCAGGCTCGCAGTAACAGTAACAATGAATATTTTACACAAAGACGTGCACACTTTCCTGCTGTGATAGTTCTGACGCATTATGACCAGACGCTGAGATAGCATATATTTAACCCACTTTCACCTTGACGCGTACACCAGATTTCAGTGTTTCCTTGTGATGTCACTTACCACATGTACTCAATCCCTCACACTGTGCCAACATCTAGCACATTATATAAAAAATATGCTTCATCTAAAATCCTTCATTGCAGATGCACTGTAATCAGCGATTCATCATCTACCTAACCTTTTCCATTTAAAGGAATCAAATATAACAGCTCACAAATACCCATTGTTGTTAATATTTATCCTGGTGCTAGGTAACTGGGCCTATCCCGGTTATAAATGTCCCTTTGTGCCTGTTGGCCTTGTTTCGTTCTGTCTCCTGCTGATAATTATGGGGGAAGTGGAAATTACGTTTTTTGCCTACTCCTCCACTATACTTTTCTTATTATTTCATTGCGGGATCGAAGACGGTTAAATTCATTCTCTGGGACTTCGTCGAGCTTCATTGTCTCAGCGCTATCCTGGTAGTTGCCACTGTTGATTCTGGCTTCAAGGAGTTACAGTGGTTTGGGAATAGTGTGGCGGCCTTGTACCAAAAAAAACAGCCTTTCCCCAACTATGTAGTGGTTGGCTTCCAGCCTAATCGGATGCAGTTGAATATCAGTATTTCAAATGGAGCAACTGCCGTTTTGACCTTCACAATCTAGTTATTACTAGATAATACGATACCCCTTTGCAAGACTGGTTTTTAAAGTTCTCCGCGATTATTAGAATAAATCTATCCAACCGTTCGGTGGGGCAGATATAGCCTACCAGATTCAACGACCGTGAGATAGAAGGATCCTCCCATTAAAGAAGGATAAAAAAAATCTATTCTGTTCCTCACAAATGTCAACAACGTAACAGGCAAACAAATTACCATAAATAGTCCTCCAATCACCCCTCCTTTGGAAATTGTGAATGCCAACCCAAGCTGTTATACTAAATGCTCCATTATTACGTTCAAAGATTTCACCAAGTAACCTGGCTTCGGTGACGCTGTTTATAATAGCTAGATGGCCACCTTCTTCTGCACATTTAACGACAGCTTGGGAGAAGGTACGGCCAACGGTGTGGATCTTGTAGCATTTATTCGTTCGCGAATCCAAGTGGTATTCTAAAACAGAAAAGAGTGTTATAAATTACTTATTTATTTATTTAAACTTCATGTACAATAGTGGTTAATGCCACAAGGCATTCCATACTAGTCAACCATTGTCTCAAATAGACAGCATTGTGATAGAGTAAAATAAAAATAAACGTACCATCTTGTAAGCATAAAATAAAACACATAAATGGGGATTTACATACCTACTAATACATAAATACGCATCTAAAATAAACTAATACATATTAAAATACATAAAAATAGTCCTAAATACGAGAAACCTTATATTAAAATTACTACGACTCTAAAAATGACTATAGATACAAAATCAAATAGAATCGATATTATTATACTACATTAAAAAATATCAGATTGGCATCTTTTCGATATCTAATGTCAACCTGGTAAATTTTTGACGTTTCTATTTTCATTGTTACCTACTACATTGGTTGGTTGCGCTAATTTAAATCGCAGATTAAATTTAGTTATTTGGCAACATTACTAATTGGTTGGTAATACATCCCTATCCCCCATTCCTTCCCTACACGGAATCTATCGTACTCGTGGAAGCGAGATGGACAATGTACGACGGAAGTCAGCGGCCATCATTAGGCAGTTACAACTGTTACAAAACGTTGGCTATGAACTTGTGTGTCGAGAACATTGCGTTCCCTAGAAAATCTAGAAAACTCTTAAAACTTGGTGTTTTATGTGTGAAAACCTGTGAATCGAGCTGAGGAGCTATTAGAGAGAGCCGACGAGGAAATTAAGGTACCGTGCACCCCTATAACCCTTAAGAAAGACCGATTTACTCCGTGTCTCCACGCGGTCTTTCAGCGTCCACCTTCATTATTCACCGAGTAGATTTTACCGTTTTATTTTTTCTTTTCCGCGCAACCATAGGTATTGTCACTTTGTGACACTAAGATTAACGCAGATACAAAGACAAAAGTCTTGTCGAAGACTTTTGTTAAATGTTCGTATGGTCGTTATTAATAAATAAAGCATACTCCTACTTCTAGAAAAATTGATTTCTCCTGCCTGGGTTCTTTTTCTCATATAATATTAAAGCAAATATTAAGACTAGTGTCCTTACCTGAATCAGTAGTCCCACACTCATTGAGTTTTTTATCGTTCTCTATGGGATGATAACAGACGTAAGGGTAAGTTTCTTCACACGCCACATTTTCTACGGATCCATCACCATTGTTATACATTATAATACACGTATCATTCTTGCCATCCATTGGCTCCCAATCTCGAAAATCGGGATACGGCTTACCTGTAATTTATAAATCTGTGTTATTTTACACATTAGTTGTATAGCATATAGGAGCGTAGCATCACTACATGTGAGCAAATTTGCGTCCATCTATTATGTCCGTCTGAAAACGATAAACTAAAACCTTTTTCTGGGAAAGTTGAGCAGTATTGTTATTACCTATAGTACTATATCCATATCCATACCATAATATAAATGCGAAAGTAACTCTGTTTGTCTGTCTGTCTGCTACCTTTTCACGACAAAACAGCTGATCGGATCGTAATGAAAATTGGCAAGGAGATGTATTTCAACCTAGGGAAGAACATAGGCTATATATTATCACGCTAATTACTTACGGGGGTGAGCAATATGCATTTCGTCTATATTTGTCAACTGTTTGACAACTGACAACCGTCATAACATGCATTGTAATAGAATAACTATTTTTAACCAATTGTCATTAGTACAAATAGCCCATCGGTGACGTCTACCGCCTTTCGAACAATGAGTCGCAAGTTCAAGCCCCAGTAAAGACTATTAGAAGTAACATAGGATGCTTTTTATAAAAAAAAACTAACCCTCACTCGCAGACGAAGTTGCGCGGGTCAGCTAGTTCACTATATTTTTGTTTGCTGCCATTCTGCCTTCGTAAATTGCAAACTCAGTACTTGCAAAATGGGGGTTTACAGACAAAACGCGGTAAAAGAATTTTACGAAAACTAAAACAAAAGTCAATGTTGTTTTGCTTTTGACTGGTGCCTAAAAATGAAAGAAATCAAGCTTCCTATTGACATATTTTTAACCGACTTCCAAAAAGGAGGAGGTTCTCTATTCGACTGTATGTATTTTTTTTTTTTTTTTTTTTTTTTTTTTATGTATGTTACCCGATTACTCGAAGAGGCCTAAACCGATTTGAAAAATTCTTTTTTTGTTTGAAAGGGTATACTTCCAAGTTGGTCCCATAGTCGCCAAGTCGGGATCTGATGATGGAATCTTGGCGAAATCGAGGGAACTCTTCAAATTTTATAGGATAACGTACAGCAATTTTTATATTTTCTACAACAAGTGAAGCATTTGCGTTTGATAAGAACCATTCTACCATCAGATCTGATGATGAAGCCAAGAGTCACGGAACTCCATAATGAGACAATGTATCCTAGTCGTGTTTGGGCTTGTTGTAATTGTAACGGTATGCACTTTCCATGTGAACCACTAAAAAGTGAAAAATAAAAACTTTTTTGCAAAAAATAAAACCGACTTCAAAAAGAAAAAGTGAAAAATAACTTTAGCTTCTGAAGTCGGTGACAAAAAAATTAAATCAATCATACAAACGTCACCGACTTCAGAAGCTAAAGTTATTTTTCACTTTTTCTTTTTGAAGTCGGTTTTTTCCTTTACTTTACTGTATCACTTGGACAAAATGCGCGGTATTGCATTTTCATCTATACCATTTGGGCTTGCCAGCATTTTTTATTTAAATGTAAATTTTTAATTTGAATTATAAAGGGTGTAAAACACCTCTTCACGAAGCCGAAAGGCACTTGTTCTCTTCATCAATGCAATCATTTTTTTGTTCTACACCTTGGGAACCTTCTAGTTATGGAGATATGGGGGGTCAAAGTTACAACTTTGTGACAAGTTTTTTTTTTTTGTGGAAAAAAAAAATGGTTTCCCAGCAATAATTTTTGCGTAAAGTTACTTAGTTTGATGTACAGAATGCTTGGTTAACGGCTTTGTTATGAGTTGGTTTACACCCTGTATAATGCAATGTGATTTAATTTTAATGTAATAAAAAATACTGAGTTATACTCAGTTCATAATTTTGGGTTAATGCCTAAAATAAACGTATATATACAGGATGAAGTTTTAGCGAAAAATAAACCATTACCAGAGTTCTCACCACTTACGATTAACGGAGAAACAATCAAACAGTCTAGTCGCGAGAACTATCTCGGATTGTGGGTAGATGACAAACTTACTTGGAGACTGCACATCGATCACATCAAAACTAAATTAGTATCACTATTAAGAATTATGATGAAATTTGGCACACCGGTTAGACCATGACATGGGATGGCAAAAAATTGCACAAGACAATTAGACTAAGAACAAAGAACAAAGAAGTGCATCGGTACCTGGCACTCTACCACAGAGGCTTCAATAAAACAAATCGACTCACCGTCAGCATCATGATAAACTGGATTTGAGGCAGTGGCATGAATCCCTGTGAAGATAGCAACCACCTCTAGCTTTGAAGTGGTGTTAAGGATGCTTTCAATTGCGTCTTGCATTTCGTTTCCGGTAGGAGAAGCTAATACAGCACCTGTAGAAACAAAACACTGAGTCTAAATCTTCTAAATGGTGGAAACAGTACACACATCACATCCACATTATTAATAACTAGCGGAGTTCACGCGGTTTCACCCACGTAGTGACGGGGATAAAATATAGCCTATGCTAATTGCTGATAATGTAGCTATCCACTGCTGAATAAATTTTGATGTGAAACGTCTTTAAAATCAGTACCATACACGGGGTTCCATGTCAGAAACCCGACCGTAACGTAACGAATTGATGACTGTTGGCCAATACAAGTGATGCGTTTCATGGCGCTAACTACCTTAGGGTCACGCATTTTTAAGCGAGCCGCGTTACAACGCTTCTCAGTGATTTAAGAATTCCATCGCTTTATTTTACTTGGCACCGCTAGACGCTGCCTGCTTGGTGCTCCACTGCGCGCTGAAAGCGCTTTATTACCTTAAGCTATTTGAATTGTACTGCCAAAAATGACAATGATTATAATGTTAAAGAATGCTTGCAATGCTTTATTTCCCATAAAAATGGTAAGACGTGATGTGTAACGCGGAAAAATATGAAACTATACAACTTAACGATATTTTATCTGTTTAGCTGTCAAAGTCAAATGTGACATTACTATTTACTGACGTGTGTGTTTTGATTTATTTTCTTACAAGTTTTTTAAATTGTCTTTATTAAAGAAGCCTATATTTATTGCAACACAAAGAGTAAATTTCGGCTCTAATTCTCAAAGGAACTGTCAAAATCTTGGCAGATTACCGCATAAGTCAGTCATTCATTTGTCATTATGTACGACATTACTATTTTAAGGCATTTTTTTCAATTGAGTGTCAGTGGTTGACCATTGGAAACATAGATATTTGAACTCAATGATTGGAAAGTCATAATGACGCCTTTATGTTAGTAGATCACCAAACTAGGCAAAATGAACAATTATGAGATCAATGATAGACCATTGTAACACTATTGCAATAGCAGAATTGGGGTCCTGGACTACAGTTCGAAATAAGGCAACAAAAAGATATGAGAGTAGGCACAAATAGAGACGCTTCACATTAAAAACGACACAGCCCCAACCGATGTTTCAAGTTTATTCGTTATATACAAAAATCCAAATCTTTCCTCTTTAAGATATTAGTATAGAAAAATACAGGATGTAAATAACATCATCACGAGGCCGTCAACCAAGCATTCTGTACATCATATTATGTAACTTTACGCAAAAATTATTGCTGGGAAACTACTGTTTTTTTTTGGGGTGATAAAGCATGTTTTGTGGTAAAACTCAATTAAACTCACTTAAAACATTGTGCTTATGGATGGATTGAATAGTACAGGAGTCATAGAGATCGTTAAAGTAAAAAATCTTACAAAAAATCCTTATTTAATAAAAACTTGTCAAAATGTTGAAACTTTGACCCCCAACATCTCCGTAACTAGAAGGTATGGTGTAGAACAAAAAAAATATTGCGATGACGGGGAGAACAAGTTCCTTTCGGCTTTGTTAAGAGGTGTTTTACACCCTTTATATAATTACTGCGAATATCTATCATATCTCTCCCCTTGGAGAATCCAAAAAGAGAGGTACGATAGATAAAGATACATGGTGGTGGAATGAAGATGTGCAAAAAAGTCTAAAAGAGAAAAAGGTTGCGTTAAAAGAATGGCAGGGTGTAGCAAATGCGAACGACAGTTTGAAAGAAGAAAAGAAGAAGATTTATATGGAATGGAAGAGAAAAGCAAAAAAGGCGGTAGCAGTTTCCAGGGCTAAGGCCCAGGAGAAGTTATATGACTCACTGGACAGTCCTAGAGGCCAAAAGGAGCTCTACCGAATTACAAAAGTAAGAGAAAGGGAAACGAGAGATATAAATCGTATCAAGTGTATGAAAGACGGCGCTGGTAAAGTTTTGTCTAAAGATGATGAAATAAAAGAGAGATGGAAGAGTTATTTTGAAAAGCTAATGAATGAAGAGAATGAACGGAGCAGTGTGCTGAAACAGGTACAAGTAAGCATGGATGAAGTGAGGAAGGCAGTTCTAAGTATGAAAAATGGAAAGGCCTTGGGCCCTGATGAAATACCAGTAGAAGTATGGAAGTGTTTAAAAGAAGACGGATGTATGTGGCTGACTCTATTCTTCAATAAGTTGTTGTATGAAGGAACGATCCCACAAGAATGGTGCAATAGCTCGCTTGTGCCCATCTTCAAAAATAAAGGTGACGTGCAGGATTGTAACAACTATCGGGGGATAAAGCTCATGCCACATAGTATGAGAGAAAGTGATAGAGAAAAGGATAAGAGAGGAGAGTAAGATCACTCAAAATCAGTTTGGGTTTATGCCAGGTCGAGGAACATGGATGGACGCCACTTTTGCACTCCGCCAATTGTGCGAGAAGTACAGACGTACACACAAAAACTTGCACATGGTGTTCAATGATCTGAAGAAAGCGTATGATAGGGTACCTCGGGATGTGTTGTGGTGGGCCTTGATAGAGAAAGGTATACCTGGGAAGTATGTAGAGTTAATTCGTGCTATGTACAGTCAATCTTGTACCTACGTCCGGTCAGCTGCTGGCAACACCGATGAGTTCAGTGTGGCTGTAGGTTTGCATCAAGCGTCGGCTTTAAGTCCTTACCTCTTCTTGTTGATCATGGACGCTTTGACGTCGGACGTCCAAGGAGAGGCAACCTGGTGCATGCTGTTTGCCGATGACATTGTGCTTATCGGTGAAAATGGACCTGAGATCCAGAGCAGACTGGAAAAATGGCAACAGAAACTGGAGAATGTTGGCTTGAAAATCAGCAGAAGTAAAACTGAATACATGTTCTGCGATTTTGGCGGTCTCTCCAGCTCTGGAGCCATAGCGCTAGATGGCGCGACTCTTGCTGTCTGCTCCGACTTTCGGTATCTTGGTTCACTCATGCAAAGCGATGGCGAATAGATCGGGATCCAGCCATTTGCCGAAAAGATTTTGCCAAAATTTCATTACCCAAACAAATTTTAGCAACCTTTTTTTATACCATTGCAATATTTCGAATGATTTTAGTACGCATATTTTTATTTGGTCAAATTTTTACTTGGCAAAATATTACCAAGTATAATTTCGTTATGGCATTTGGTCTTTAATCAAATGATTTATTACAGCAAACAATCTTCAGACAATAAACGTTTGGTGAAATGATTTGTTAAGAAAAAATAAAAAAAATCCCTCCGGCAAGCCGCAGGACGAGGTAGATTTCGAAGAAGGTGCTGGAGCGTCCGACTATTGAAAATTTGGATAAAGAGTTGTACTTATGTGTACAATCTACAAAAAAAAATATGATTTCAAAATCGTTGTCCTGTAATGGAAAGTTTATCCTTTTTAAATTCTCTCATAAGAGTATAGCATGGAAACGCCCTCAAATGTTTAGTTATAATTTTTTATTTCGAAAACTATAAGTTTTATCGCTAAACTTTGAAGGTAACAATTGTAAAGTAAACAATTTGCTTTCAAAAAAAAATATTTGCGACGTTGAAAATGTTTACTGTTTCGGAGATATGATTTTTTTTCGCAAAAAATTTTGAATTTTCAACCCCCTCCCCAATTTAGGGGTTGCATCAAAAAAGTTTTAATTTAACGATGTCCGTATTCGTACTCAGAATGATAAAAATGAAAAGCGGTTCAAAAATTTTCCATAGGAAAAAAGTTATGGCCAAAAAACTGATTTTATAAAAACCGCCCCCCCGCCGCCCCCCATGGACGAATTCCGCCCATTCACGAACTTAGCCTAAGTTTTGACCGTTTCGATTTTTTGGCCAAGTTTGAAAGCAATCGGTTCATAATTGCGACCTGTAGAGTGTGGCTAAATTTTGCTTGTCACCCATATACATACGTATTCATATATATTCCCCGTAGGTGAGAGACCAATAGGTAGATTTTTTTTTTTCAAAAAAAGGAAATCTACCTAAAATAATTTGGGCAAAACGACTTTTATTAATAGAAAAAAAGATATTGGTTTTAGTACCCGGAACTCAACTATTTAGATTAGGTTAATTTCGTCTTAAAACAAAATGGGTAGGTTAGGTTAGGTTAAAACTGTGACCTGAGCGAGCGGAGCGAGCGGTGCCGCGGCAGCGGCTGGCGAGTGCCAGAAACGACTTGTATTAATAGAAAAAAGAGATTGTTTTTAGTAGGTTACCCGGAACTGTACTATTTAGATTAGGATAATTACTTACTTATTTAAAAAAAAAATGGTTAGGTTAGGTTAAAACTGTGACCTCCTACTAGATTAGGTTAATTTCGTCTTCAAACAAAATGGGTAGGTTAGGTTACTGTGACCTGTCGCCAGAAACGACTTGCATAAATACTCGTAGAAAAAACAGATTGTTTTTAGTAGGTTACCCGGAACTGAGCTATTTAGATTAGGATAATTAATTATTTTAAAATAATGGTTAGGTTAGGTTAAACCTGTGACCAGGAACGACTACATTATATAGAAGAAAAAAAAATGGAAAACTGACGATACAAATTATTTGGCTTATTTGATTTTGCGTAAAAACTTTTTTTCCAACTGAAATATTTGACTAAATAAAAAATGTTAAAAGTACTAGTTGGTAAACAAGTTATAGTTTAAACGTCTTTCGTCATAATTTCTTAAACATTAGGTTTGCTTTACAATTTTTTGTGAATAGATTTTTTGCTAAATAATAATTTGGCAAATGAAATTTTGCGAAAAATTTTTTGGGAAGTGAAAATTTGTCAAATTCCTTTCGGTCAAACAAGGGAGACCCGAATACATCGTAGTGTAAAGCACAGAATTAACACGGGATGGATGAAATGGCGGCAGGTCACGGGAACGATCTGCGACTCCCGCATTCCCCTAAAACTTAAGGGGAAGATTTATAAAACAATGGTTAGACCTGCTGTGTTGTATGGATCAGAATGGTGGGCCACAAAGGGGATGAATGAAAGTGGTGCCGGTGACTGAAAAGTTGTGTAGTAATCGGTTGTCGTGGTATGGGCATGTGATGCGGAGGAATGAGGAAAATATCGTGAAAAAAGTTTTGAGTATGAATGTGGATGGGTATTTGAGTAGAGGAAGACCAAAGAAACGATGGATGGACTGTGTTAGGAAGGATATGGTAAGAAAAGAAGTGTCTGATGAGATGACGAAAAATAGAGGAGTATGGAAGACGAACACATGCTGCGCCGACCCCAAATAAATTGGGATAAGGCCAGAGAATAATGATTGTTTATAATGGAAATACGCTTGCAGCGCGAGCATGAGGTCCTGGGTTCAATTGACGGGTCGGGCAATGTGAAATTGGGTTTGGGAATTTCTCAGTAGCAGCCTCGGAGTCGAGAATTGTGCGGTTTATGGAAATCGCCTCGCCGCCTTTTACATGGGACTTATACACAATTTGCGAAATGTGGGTGTACTATCAGGTGCCTACTCCCCTGCCTATACCTTCAGGAATTACAGGCGTGATGTTATGCTAATTTTCCTTCAAAAATGCTTTTGAACATAAAAGTTCTTACCTTCCTCTGCACAGCGTTTCCGAGCATTGTACCAAGTCGCTGGTTCAGCAACGTATTTGTACAATCCTTTGGTTACCGAATTGTATTCGTAGCCACATCCGAACAATTGCAATCCGTCTTAAAAATAAAATATAATAATGATGCTTTGTTGATTTAAGCACAGTAACACCACCACGGTTCGGCCAAACCGGTGGTCAATCATATTCAAAATATGATCGACCACCGGTTAATTTAATTATTGTCAATTATTTGAAGTAGACAGAGACAAAATAATGTTAGTATTTACAGCATCTATGACTCAGTCAGGAATTCTAAACGGAGTTCAAGAGCCATCAGTGTCAGTATGTCATAAGACTTATCTCTTGAACGTGACTTAGAATTGCTGATTGCGATGAGTTTCATTGTTGAAATTCGCCTCACAGCTGAAACTTCACATCAAGGTTAGTACGTATAGCTCGGTTAAGGTATGAATCTAGTAGTATATTACTTGATTAATTACCAATAAAATTCAGGCACAGTATTAACACAAAACATTTTAAGGAAGACCTCATTTTGCTAGGACAGAGATTCGTGTTCTGTCGAAATTCCTATCATCACATTATTTATATACTAGTCTGGTACGAATTAATAGGAAAATTCTAAATATAATCATGAACGTCAACAGGTAAAGTGCGTAACTAATTACCAAAAGTACTAATGCCTCCGGGCCAGCCCGTTCTACGATCTACGTTTCTTGTTAATGTTTCTGCCCCTAAATACAGCAAGGACTCGAACCCCCTGCCGACCGACGCGGAGGACAGATTGAAGACGGCGAATCTACAGGTCAGTGGTGCTGCATGTTTCCTGCCAAATTCCTCTGTCCATATTTACAGCTCGTCGTCCTAATTTCGTGTCGCATTTGCAAGCTCAGACCACCTACGTAGGTACTTTTCAACCCCCGCAAAATACAGTCCACTATTTTATCAAACCAGCTCCCTGCGTCTGGGATAAGCGCTAAAAATTTATATTTCCGCCAAGTAAGGTGTAAGGCGCCACCATTATTTTATGGTGACATGGGGTCCAAAGGGGCGCTAGGGCCAAAGTTTCATAACAACCAATTCGGTTTCACCGAGGGAAAATCTACCATTGACGCAGCACTTTCTGTTGGAAAAATTGTTAATAACTCGGAACACAAGTAGGTACGTAGTTGTAATCTTTTTAGATATTTCCGGGGCTTTTGATAACGCATGGTGGTCGATGCAACTACTTAAAATGAAAAATCGTGGATGCTAAAAAAAAACTTAAATACATTTCAATGTCTTGTTTATTCATTCTTTTTAAATGGAACCGCGAAACTCCAACTCGGACATCATTCTCGACGACCCGAATGGCGTAGTGGTAGTGAGGCTGCCTTACGTTCTTCGGGTCCTGGGTTCGAATCCCGGTAGGAGCAAATGATTGTGTGATAAGCATGGACATTTGTTTCCGAGTCATGGATGTTTAATGTATAATAGTGTTACGAGCTGGGTATGAGATAAATTAATTACTACCGATTAAACAACACAATAACTTTATTAATCACAAAACAATTTAAACTTAATCACAAGTACACTACTGTTCACTATTCGCTTAGATATCGCACTTCAAGTTCACTTCGATTCGCTTCGCTCTATAGCCAAAACAAGACTGCCTGTCGCGGGCCTGAGCCGTCTATTTATACTCGCCAACAGACACACCAGAATAACCACGAATATTCTAGAGGGTCATAAAAAACAGTAGGTAAGTAGCTAGGTAGGTAATAAAAGTAGTAGGTATAAGCTACGTGTACAAAACAAACAAATATGAACCGTATGACATAGGCGTACGGTCGAAATTCTAATGTCTTTTTATAAATAGGTCGCGAGTTTGTACCTACCTAACTTTAAAAGTAATAATAATAGAAAGCTCTCGAAATTCCAACGTACACATACTGTAATCACGTGCTTTCTCGAATGTTCTAGTATGTCCGATGTAATAATAACTATGTATTTACAAACAAAAAAGTATATATGTAGTATATTCACTATCTGGTGTCCACAACACAAGCCTTGCTTAGCGTGGCACTAGGTGGCGCTGTGTGTTAATGTCCAGCGATGTATTTATTTATTTATATTTATTCTGTTTTAATGACGTGGGCAGGTTTATGGTACTCTAATATTATTTTTCTGTATTGTACCTTCTGTGTTGTTCAATGAATATTATTAAAGAGCGATAGATATTTCTTTCTATTTATTTAAATAACTAAATCAATATATAATAACGTTGAATAAAGTTACGGGGCCCGCCGCCCGTCTGATTAACGCTAACGGTATACCTGATAATTGGGCAGGCATACGTAGTGCTCTTATTAATAATTTTGCTGACCAGCGAGATGAGACCGCTCTCTACAACGATTTGGCTTTACTTACACAAGGTTCCAGCTCGCCACAAGAATTTTATGAGCGTTGCCAGAGTCTCTGCGGTACCGTAATGACATATGTTTCATTGCATGACACCCTAGATTCAACTGTTGTGGACAAACGCGATTTATTTCCTAAATTTATTTAGCAGGCCTATCTCCGCGGTTTAAAAGATCCTCTAGGCGCGCGTATTAGATGTGTGGCACCAGAAACGATTGAGAAGGCTCTAGAGTTCGTGCATGAGGAGACCAACACCATATACTTGCAAGGAAGGAATGATAATTTGCCAGATAGAAAATCTTCAGCTCGAATGTCAACTAATCAACAGAAAGAAACTAATCATAAAATGCCAGACCGTCCAAACAACATGCTTATTCCATTTAGGACTAATCATTTTAACATGCCCGGTTCATTTGGACTGCAAGGACCGCAGTTCATGCCGCGTCCTTGGCCATCTCAGCATCAATTTGGAATGCCGTTTAATGCAAGTAACATGCAACCATGTGGCCCGACCCGTACGCAACAAATTATCAGCACACCACCGCCTATTAATAACAACCAAGGTGGTTCTGGATTCAGAATACACCAAAGAAACCCGTATCCATCAAATAACGGTCCCAGGCCGATGAGCGGCGTTAGCCACTTTGTACCCAGGCCCCTGCCTGCTACCAACAGCTGGAATTGGGCACAACGAGGCAATCCACCATCTTCCAACTATCTTAAAACTCGCGATGTTAGAATTATGGGGAGGATTATTATTACCCTGACCTCAATGATGTCTATTACATTGACCCTTACAACCAAGACTACCTTTATCTCAACGACTATAAATATGATTACGTCACACCGGAACAGACTGACGAGACTAACGACACAGACAAGACAGGTACTGCTGACCAATCGCAGCCTTCAACCAGTCAGGATTTTCAGAAAGCTCCGAAGTCAAACAGCTCAGGATAGAATTAAACTTGCAAACCCAAAGGCAATTACCGTTTATTCGTATTCATAACCCTCCACTTAACCTTCTCATAGATACTGGTACAAATCAATCATTCATCAGTCCAGAAGCAGTTCAGAATTATTTCCCACACAATCCTCTTAATTATGATCCATTTGAGGTCACTAACGTTCATGCCGCAAGCAGGAGCGACTACTCCATTAATCTACACTGTTTTCCCGAATTCAGTGACACAGGATCAATTAAATTATTCGTTTACAGATTCCATGATCGTTTTGATAGTTTGATAGAAATGGATTTTCTTACTAAATGGGAGGCTAAGTTAGATTTGAAAGATCTTACACTTATAACTAAGTTCGCAATCAATCCCATGCAAATTTATAATTCTTGAAATATAAATCTCTATGAAGAAATCATACCAGCGGGAAGTTCTAAATTAAAACGGTTACCCGTTAACGCACCCGGTGGTGAAATTTTCGTAGAAGAACAGATAATTTGTAATTGCATTATATCCAAATGCCTGACTACCGTTTCAAATAATCGCGGTATTGTCGAAGTGACCAACCCAACCAATACGACATAATATTTTCTCTGGACCATGCCAATCAAGCAACGATATGTCGAATGTTCTGAGCAAATGGCACACCGCGCTAAAGAAATTACATCCCGGTTACGTACCGATTACTTAAATGAGGAGGAAAAGGCAATAGTCGTAAATAATGATAATTTTTATGTGTTTTGTCCTGTACGGGCTAATAAATGCTTTTTCTTTCTTTCTTTCTTTCAGCACTGTGTTCAAAATACGCCAACGTCTTTTATATTGAAGGCGAGGCATTAACCTTCACCAACAAAGTAAAACACAGCATTAAAACCACAGATGAAATTCCAATTTACACTAAAAGTTATAGATATCCGTTTATACACCGTCAAGAAGTCAGTGATCAAATATCAAAAATGTTAGATCAGATCATTAGGCCATCCGAATCCGCATGGAGCTCACCTATTTGGGTCGTCCAAAAGAAAACTGACGCCTATGGAAAACAGAAATGGCGCATAGTCATTGTAAATGATTATATCGCATAGTAATCATGGGCAAGTCCGACTCGCACTTGGCCGTTTTTTTATTAAATGTGTCCATCAGCAGTTTGTTTTGAGTGCGTTACAAGTTGACGGCTTCGTATTGACTGTTGAACGCTATACGGTACTTTTCTAGAACAAAAACACTTTTTTTTTCAATTTTGGTCTGTCTGTTTGTTCCTGCTAATCTATAAAAACGGCTGGACCAATTTTGACGGAACTTTTACTGGCAGATATTTGATGTTCTAAGGTGTAACTTGTGCTACTTTTATTTTAGAAAATGAATAGGGGTTCCGTGCAAAAAAAATCTCTTGAAATTGATTAAAGAATAACATCCTATTCAAAAAAGAAAGTCACATTTTTTATAATAATGACACTCGAGTCATAAATATACCTACATTTGCAACTGGCGAAATGTGAATATACTATCAGGACACGATGTTATGATATTTGTTAATAAGAATACCACAAGTTTGACTTTACTTTGCTAAATACCTAAACATTCTATACAAAAGAAGATAACGCAAGAACTATAAAAGCGAGGTGCACTTTTACATTTAGGTATATGAATTGAAAAAGACCTAAGCGTACACCACGATAGCTGATTTGAGGTAAAGGAAAGATTATTTTGAGAAATGCTTCTGGGTAAGTAGGTATTAGAATAATAAAAAAGAATATGAAAGTTAATCTTTATTTATTTAAAAATAAATGTTTACTATTTACTGTCACGGTTTATAAAATCCATAAGTCTTTTCGTCTGCTGAAGAACAAACGGCATTATAATATGGACTCTTCTCGCATATGGAAACAATTGATCTCCAACAGTGCATGTCATCTATCTCACCACTGCGATATATGGAACCACAGTTTTGACCTGGTGCAAAATTGTTTGGCTCTCCAGCAGCAAATCCCGCATACCCTGCTTCCTTCAAAGTTTGCCCTGAAAATGAAGACGTTGTTGTCAATTTTTTTAACATAGTTACGGCAGATTTGTGACCGATTCACTGAATGACTGAAGCGACATAGGTAAATATTAATAAAAAAGATTTCGCAAATTGGGGTAAAAATCCTGCGTAAAATGCGTAAAAAACCTACAATGTCAAATATCTGGCTAAATTTCATCCAAAACCGTTCAGTAGTTTTCTTAAGCATTTATAATATTAGTAGGATAATCTAAACCGAGAGCAACGGTAATAGTAGGAACAGTATAGCTTCAATAGGCAAAGAACCTGAAATGATCACCTTTCTCCCGAGTCAGAGAGTTTCCATGAGGATTTTCCAACGTAAAAATCGGAAGTATCGGTTAAATATCAATATTTCAAATGGAGCAACTGCCGTTCTGATCTTCATAATCTAGTTATTACTGGATAATACGATACCCCTTGGCAAGACTGGTTTTCAAAGTTCTCCGCGAGAGGACAAATCCTACAGCTCAACCGTTCGGTGGAGCAGATTATATAGCCTACCAGATTCGACGACCGTGACGCTAAAGGACCCTCCCATTAAAGGAGGAAAAGAAAAAATCTATCCTGTTCCTCATACCCCAACAACGTAATAGGCAAAAAAATTACCATAAATAGTCCTCCAATCACCCCTCCTTCGGAAATTGTGAATGCCGACCCAAGCTATTTCACTATTTGCTCTTGGTTCACGTCGATAGATTTCACCGAGTATCTTGGCTTCGGTGTAACTGTTTATAATAGCTAGATGGCCACCTTCTTTTGCACAGTTAACGACAGCTTGGGAGAAGGTACGGCCAACGGTGTGGATCTTGTAGCATTTATTCGTTCTGCTATCCAAGTGGTATTCTAAAACAGAAATGGGGGTTATAAATGATTTATTTAAACTTCATGTACAATTAGTGGTACATAGGTGGACTCAATGCCACAAAACATTCTCTACCAGTCAACCATTGGGTCAAATAGACAGCATTGTGATAGAGTTAATTAAATATAAACATAAACATACCATCTTGAAAGCATAAAATAGAATATATAAATGGGTACCTACATACTAATATATTATATAATGAAGCATAATTATAAAATAAAATAACATATAATAAAATACATACAAATAGTCCGAAATACGAGAAACCTTATGATAATTACTACGACTCTAATAATGACTAGATGGTGAACAATTTAGACCGACTTTAAATAAAACTTCCGAACTGCTTTTGAAAGCCAATTTGCTTTCGGCATTTTTAATGCCAAGGGGTTGCGCGTTCCAGAGTTATAAAGTGGAGACAGCATAAGAAGAGGACATAAAACCAGTACGAAGAGAGGGAATTTGAAGTATTAGGTTTTTGGAAGCTCGAGAACTACCCAACACCTTAAAATAAGTTTTTAAATATTCAAGAGCACATGGATCATTCATAGTGGTGAAAAACAAGCAGATAGATCTGAGGGACTTCCTGAGTCTGATAAGGAGCCATTTAAGCTGAAGAGATATGATCGTATTTACGAAGGCCAAAAATGAAACGAATACAACTGTTCAGCAGACGTTACAAATTTGTTAAGAAGTTCTTGGGTTAAATCAGAATAACAAACATCAGCATAGTCGATAATGGGAAGAAATGAATAAATGGGAATTATTTGATTGTTCTGTCTAAAATATTAATTCCACCTCTTTCTAAGAGCTCGATAAGTGAATATTACTGTCATAGGGTTTCGTGTTTTCTCCAGAATTGATACTAATATACTACATTAAAAAATATCAGATTGGCATCTTTTTGATAACCAATGTCAACCTGGCAAAATTTTGACGTTTTCGTTTTCATTGCATAGGTATTGTCACTTTGTTAAGACACCAAGATTTACGCAGATTCAAAGTTACGCAGATAAAAAGTCTTGTCGAAGACTTTTGTTAAAGGTTCGTATGGTCGTTATTAATTAATTAAGCATATCCCTACTTCTAGGTTTCTCCTGCCTGGGTTCTTTTCCTCAGAATACTAAAGCAAATAATATTAAGACTGGTGTACTAACCTGGATCAGTAGTCCCACAATCATTGAGTTTTTTATCGGTCGCTATGGGATGAAAACAGACGTAAGGGTATGTTTCTTCGCACGGAACATTTTCTAAAGATCCATCACCGTTGTTATACATGATGATACACGTATCCTTCTGGCCATCCATTGGCTCCCAATCTCGAAAATCGGGATACGGCTTACCTGTAATTTATAAATCTGTATTATTTTACACAATAGTTGTATAGCATTATGAGGCTAAGACCAATAAGAGCGTAACATCACTACATGTGAGGAAATCTGCGTCCATCTATTATGTTCGTCTGAAAACGATAAACTAAAAACGTTTACTGGAAAACTACTCACACAGACCGCTATTTACATGCTACCTCACACCACCACCCCTACCACCTAAACTCCGTAGTGCACTCACTCACTAATCGCGCAAGAGATTTGTGCGATTCAGAACATTTATCTGAGGAATTAACCCATGTGCAGGAGGTCCTACGGAATAACGGCTACAAGGAGACAACGGAAAAAAGACCGCTTAGGACTCGACCAGCCAGGGCTCAGGTAGAACGTCAACCGACCTACTTGCCATTTGTTAAGGGAGTAACTGACAAAATCGGTAGGATACTGAGTAGGTACTCAATTAAAACTGTGTTTACTCCCTACAACAAAATCGGGCAAAGTTTGCGTTCACCTAAAGACAAACTGCCCTTGGAACATCCTGGGGTATACAAAATTGACTGCACTTGCGGCAGCTCATACATTGGACAAACCAAACGAACCATCTCATGCCGGATTAATGAGCACATCAAAGCAGTAAAAAACAATGAGAGACACAAATCTGCCATAGCTGAACATCTGCTGGACTCGGGGCCAAATCACTGGATTGAATTTCATAAGCCACAAATCTTGTCAACAGACCGATACTACATCCCAAGGTTAACCAGAGAAGCTATTGAAATTTCAAAACACAAAAATTTCAATCGTGAGGACGGTTTTAAACTATCGAGTACGTGGAATCTAGTGATAAATCTAATAAAAACTAACATGCGTCCCCATTATAAAGAAAAACCGAGTGATACTGTGAGTGCGTTCTGTCGTGAGTTACAATCGAGTTCCAGTAGTGCGCGTAATAAAAGACTAAGGAAGAGGGTAGACAGATTTGTCTGCTCATAATTAATAATTTTCGTCCCACCCGCATACCTCTTCAGTATTCCCGCGATCATGATGCTTGCAACAGCGTCGAAATATCGGGTGCTCGAAAAACCGACAGAAAATCACGGATATAATCCCGTAAGTACTTTAAGTGTTTACTGGAAAAGTTGAGCAGCATTGTTATTACATAGAGTACTATATTCACGACATTTTTGTTTGCTGCCATTCTGCCTTCGTAAATTGCAAACTCAGTACTTGCAAAATGGGGGTTTTGAGAAAAACGCGGTAAAGGTATTTTATGAAAACTTCTTTTATGAAATTTAGCGCATCGGTTAGACCATGACATGGGATGGCCAAAAGTTGCACAAGGCAATTAGACTAAGAACAAAAAAGTGCACCGGTGCCTGGCACTGGTTCACAGAGGCTTCAATAAAACAAATCGACTCACCGTTAGCATCATGATAAACTGGATTTGAGGCAGTGGCATGAATCCCTGTGAAGATAGCAACCACCTCTAGCTTTGAAGTGGTGTTAAGGATGCTTTCAATGGCGTCTTGCATTTCGTTTCCGGTAGGAGAAGCTAATACAGCACCTGTAGAATAAAACACTGAGTCTAAATTTATTCTTCTAAATGGTGGAACCAGTACACACAGCACATCCACATTATTAATAACTAGCGGACTTTACGCGGTTTCACCCACGTAGTGACGGGGATAAAATATAGCCTATGCTAATTGCTGAACAAATTTTGACGTGAAACGTCTTTAAAATCAGTACCATACACGGGGTTCCATGTCAGAAACCCGACCGTAAGTGTTGATGAGTGTTGGCCAATACACGTAAGTGACGCATATTTCATGGTGCTAACCTTAGAGTCACGAATTACTAGTAGAAATTAAGGGAGAAAAAAAACATTAACTTCGTGTGGTTCTACGAGGAGTTCTACTGATGGGACCGAACAGATAGCAGAAAAATGTATATTCTTCATGGAACGTAGTTCCTTAACGCGGCTTATGGGTAGTGCAAATTTTTTGAAATAATTTTTGTAGGTTTTGGGGTCGCCGTTAATGAAAATGAGGTCAAAATGAAAATCCACGATGGTGCCGACGAAAATTTTTGGTTTTTCTTCATGGGTGTCTTTTTCGTGGTTTTTGGGGTTGATGATACTGAAAATGTGATCAAAATGAAAATCCAAGATGGCGCCGTCAAAAATTTCGGTTTTTTCTCCATGGTTGTTGTTTTCGTAGTTTTTGGGGTAGGTGATAATAAAAATGAGGTCAAAATGAAAATCCAAGATGACGCCTAGTAAAAATTACAATTAACAAAAATGAAAAATTATTTCGTTTTGTCGTGTAATAAATGCATCATGTTTATATGACCTCTTGTTTTACATTTATTACTAAGCCTTAAATTCCATCCTTCCACATAATTAGTAGTTCTGAAACGTTTCTCAAAAACACACCAAATGTCGATGAATTTCTCACTTTTCATCCAATATGACTAGACATATTTGATGAACTGCTGAATGTTCATGCCGTTAGTAATAAATATATTCATCTGTTCGTTTATTATATACAACTAACCTTCTCGGATATTGTGAATCGCCAACAATGGAAGAATAGGTACTGGTTAGTTGAAATTTTTTTTTGTTCGTTTCATTTTTGTTAATTGTAAATTTGCGGCCCGGCCATATTGTATTTTCATTGTGACCTACTTTTATTATCACCGACCTCAAAAACCACGAAAACGACACCCATGAAGAAAAAACCGATAATTTTCTTCGACGCCATCTTTGATTTTCATTTTGACCTCATTTTCATTAACAGCGACCCCAAAAACAACGAAAACGATTTCTCCTAATTGGAAAACGCCAAAGAATATACATTTTCTGCTATCTGTTCAGTCCCATCAGTAGAACTCGTCGTAGAACTACACGAACTTAATGATTTTTTTCTCCGTTAAGTTCTACTAGTAGGACAGCCTGTCCGTTCTGTCCTACTAGTAGAAATTACCGGATTTTTTCCTCTGTTAAGTCCTACTAGTAGAACTGCATGGAAGAACTATACGGATACAACGGAAAGCGCTTTATTACCTTAAGTTGTTTGAATTGTACTGTCAAAAATGAAAATGATTATAATGTAAAAGAATGCTTGCAATGCTTTATTTCCCATAAATGGTAATGAGGAAAAATGTGAAACTATACAACTCAATGATATTTTATCTGCTTAGCTGTCAAAGTCAAATGTGACATAACTATTTACTGACGTGTGTATTTTGATTTATTTTCTTATAAGTGTTTTAAATTATCTTTATTAAAGAAGCCCATATTTATTGCAATACAAAATAGTGCTAATTGAGCAAATTTCGGCTCTAATTCTCAAAGGAACTGTCAAAATGTTGGCAGATTACCGCGTAAGTCAGTGATTCATTTGTCATTATTTACGACATTACTATTTTAAGCCATTTCTTTCAATTGAGGGTCAGTGGTTGACCATTGTAAAGTTATAATGACGCCTTTATATTAGTAGATCACCAAACTTGGCGAAATTAAAAATTATGAATAACACTATTGCAATAGCAGAATTAGGGCCCTTTATTTTATCGGACGGGAAATCATCAAATAACTTCTCCCACTCTGGGCGGAGCGGGAGGGAGTGTCAGACTTTTACTGACTAAAACCCATCCATGTTCCTTCCTCGCCCTTTATGTTCCGGGGCCGCGGTATCTCTTTCGAACAGGCCCGCAACCCCGGAGAATTGGGGCGCTGACAGTTCGACCCACAGTTCGAAACAAGGCTACAAAAAGATGTGAGAGTAGGCACAAATATAGACGCTTCATGTTAAAACCGACACAGCCCCACCCGATTTTTTTATTTTATTCATTATTTACATAAATCCAAATCTTTCCTCTTTATGCTATTAGTAACCAAAAATACAGGGTGTAAACAACATCATCACGAGGCCGTCAACCAAGCATTTTGTACATCATACTAAGTAACTTTACGTAAAAATGATTGCTGGGAAAGGACTGTTTTTTTTTGGGTGATAAAGCATGTTTTGTGGTAGGTGGTAGAACTCAATGAAACTCACTTAAAACATTGTGCTAATGGATGGATTGAATATACAGGAGTCGTAGAGATCTTTAAAGTAAAAAATCTTACAAAAAAAACTATACAAAAAGTTGAAACTTTGACCCCCAACATCTCCGTAACTGGTATGGTGTAGAACAAAAAAATTATTGCAATGACGGGGAGAACAAGTGCCTTTCGGCTTTGTTAAGAGGTGTTTTACACCCTTTATAATTATTGCGAATATTGTTTATAATAGAAATACGCTCGCAGCGCTATAGCATGAGGTCCTGGGTTCAATTGACGGGTCGAGCAATGTAAAATTGGGTTTGGGAATATCTCAGTAGCAGCCACGGAGTCGAGATTTGTGCCGGGTTTATGGAAATAGCCTCGCCGCCTTTCACATAGGACGTATACACAATTTGCGAAATGTGGGTGAACTATCAGGTACTCCTCTGCCTATACCATTGGGAATTACATGCGTGATGTTATTCTATATTTCCTTCAAAAATGCTTTGGAACATAAAAGTTCTTACCTTCCTGTGCACAGCGTTTCCGAGCATTGTACCAAGTCGCTGGTTCAGCAACGTATTTGTACAATCCTTTGGTTTCCGAATTGTATTCGTAGCCACATCCTAACAATTGCAATCCCTCTAAAAAATAAAATATAATAATGATGCTTTGTTGATTAAAGCACAGTAACACCACCACGGTTCGGCAAAACCGGTGGTCAATCATATTCAAAAATGATCGACCACCGGTTAATTTAATCGTTGTCAATTATTTGAAGTTGACAGAGACAAAATAGTGTTAGTGTTTACAGCATCTATGACTCAGTCAGGATTTCTAAACGGAGTTCAAGAGCCATCAGTGTCAATATGTCATAAGACTTATGAAAATTATTCTTGAACGTGACTTTGAATTGCTGATTGCGATGAGTTTCATTACTGAATTTCACCTCACAGCTGAAACTTCACAACAAGGTTAGTACGTATAGCTCGGTTAAGGTATGAAACTAGTAGTATATTACTTGATTACTTACCAATAAAGTTCAGGCACAGTAATAACAGAAAATATTTTAAGGAAGACCTCATTTTGCTAGGACAGAGATTCGTCTTCTGGCGAAATTCCTATGATCACATTATTTATATACTAGTCTGGTACTCAACAAAAAGGAAATTCTAAATATAATCATGAACGTCAACAGGTAAAAGGGATAACTAATTATCACAAGTACCTAAAATGCCTGCGGGCCAGCACGTTCTACGATCTACGTTTCTTGTCAATGTCTTTATTATCCTTTAAGTCGTCGGTAACCCAGTGACTGTATTTAAAATTGGTCACTCGTTTTAAGGGTGCCTCAAGTATAGTTGGGTTAATATAACACCTGCCTGAAAGACTATTATTTCGCTCTTTTTGGCTTTATACTTGAGTCCTTGAGCTACCGCGTGTACATCACATATTGACACTAGTACACTCCCACCACAGAGCATCGCTGGAACAATCTAAGGGTAATTTACTGCGAAAAATTTGTGGAAAAATTAGATTATAAAGGTCCGTGGTCTCCTTTGTATCACAAGTTCAAGGCTTATCGATCAGTCGACCTGGCGTTTGTCCAGAACATTACAGTAAATAATAAACACACCACAGGTATTGATGAAACGACTGAAATTCTATTAAATACTCTGATACCTGATGATTCGCCGGTAAATGACAATGACTACCGTCAACAGATCAGAGCGTGGGCTGCTGTGCCACCTGAATCACCAGCGTCAGACCTTCCATCCATTGACGAATTCATTAATGTTGTCAGGAAACTGCCTCTTAACAAAGCATCAGTTGAAGATAAAATATCTAATCGGATGATAATAGAAGCGGACGACGTCATTTTGTCTATTTTCAACCGATGTATTGCGGAAGGTGTTTTTCCTCGCATATGGCGACGTGGTTTTACACAAATAAATCCAAAAAGTGGCGATAAGCCACCGGACGATGTACCATCTATGGGAAAAGTCCTGGAACTGGAACTCCTTATCGTTCCACGTTTGCTACTGGACAGGCCAAAGTTTCATAACAACTAATTCGGTTTCACCGTGGGAAAATCTATCGTTGTCGTTTTCACTTTCTGTTAGAAAAATTGTTAATAACTCGGAACACAAGTACGTAGTTCGAATCTTTTTAGATATTTCCGGGGCTTTTGATAACGCATGGTGGCCGATGCTACTACTTAAAACGAAAAATCGTGGCTGCAAAAAAACATATAATAATCTTGTTGTGTTTGTGTGATGAGCATGGACATTTGTTTCCGAGTCATGGATATTTATTATGTATAATAAGTATGTACCTATTTACTACCAAAAAAATATTTAGTATATCAACTATTTGGTGTCCACGACACAAGCCTTGCTTAGTGTGGCACTAGGTGGCGCTGTGTGTTAATGTTCAGCGATTTATTTATTTATTTATATTTATTCTGTTTCAAAGTCCCTTACCATGGGATGTACTCAGGGCTCGGTAATCTCTCCGTATGTATGGAATTTAGGTTTTGATGATTCCCTCGTGATTCCCCATCCCTGCTGCTCATTCATTCGAGTAATCGGGCTTGACTCGAGAATTTAGATGACCTACGATTATTATCTCAGTGGGGCGATCGAAACCGTCTGACCTTTGCACCGCAAAAAACTTATCAACTAATTTTAAAAGGTGATCTTAAATCGTGGCCGAGTATTTAAATTGGTAACGTCTCCGTGAAAAGAAAGCCGTCCGTGTGCTACCTTGGTCTGGTCTTAGGAAGGAATTTTTCACTCATAGATCACAATCAAAAAACCTGTTTGTGAAAAAGCTAAAAAGAACTTTTATGCCTTATCGAGAATTTCCAAATCTACGTGGGGTCTGTCATTTTAACTTTATAGACCATCTATTTGGCTACTTACTTGGGTTGTATGAGCTACGGGGCACCTGTTTGGGCCGATAGGGCCACCATAGGAGCGGTACGACGTAAATTGCTTTAAAGCCTGCGTTTGGCTTTGATATTCTTATGCAAAGCGTATAGGACGGTTAGTACTGAAACCTTACCGGTACTTGCGAGTGTACACTCGAAAGTTCCTTCAGTCGATTTGAGGTGCAACGCGTGTGAGACCACGGACGCACACTTTATAACCATACGTGACCATGCTAGGATTTCTAGATTATTCAAACCACAGACCGACGTCTGGGAGGAACTTTTATCTGAATGGCAATGTAGGTCAGGCCAGGACATGGCTAGAGATTGATCACTGTGTTGCCCAATTTCTTACAGGTCATGGTAACTTTAAGAGATACTTCAAGCTTTTTGACTCGCCTTTTTGTCAATGTTCCACATTTGACTGCAAACATGAACAATCTGCACATCATATTTTGTGGGAGTGTAGTTTTTGGCATAATGAATTTATGGTTGGATAGTATACAGGTTACTTCCGGAGTTATTTAATATACGGACCTTGTAGAAACTAGAGCAAATTTCCGTGCGTTCAAGCGTTTTTGCCATTCCTAATAAGGACCCATCAATGTTAATATTTTTCCGTGATGCTAGGCAACTGGGCCTATCCCAGTTGTAAACGTCTCTTTGTGCCTATTGGCCTTGTTTTGTTCTGTCTCCTGCTGATATGGAGGGAAGTGGAAATTACGGATTTTTCCCTACTCGTCCGCTAAACTTTCTGATTAATTTCGTTGCGGGATCCATGACAGTTAAATTCATTCTCTGATACTTCGTCGAGCTTCATTGTCTCGGCGCTTTTCTGGTGGTCGCCACTGTTGATTCTGGCTTTCAGAAGTTATAGTTGCTTGGGAATATTGTGGCGGGCTTGTCCCAATAAAAAAATATAATTATATAGGTATTGTTAGGAAGAAATGAGGTTTTGCGTAGTATTATAAAGAAATGAGGTTGTACGTAGCACAGCTCACTTCTATGGAAAGGAGTGACAGACAACTTGCATTGGTCTCTGGTCGCAAGAAACTCTTGGGGAATATCGCTCAAAGGGCTGTAAGATTTATATTTTCCTATTATTTTGTGTACTTACTCGCTACTTTTCCAAGCAATTACGTGTTAATTGAATTCGTTATGATTTGTGGTGGTCATGGATAGTTTCAGTAATTGATATTTTGTTCCAAGTTAGAATAAACGGTTGTATTCATTACTTTATGTACCTCGTTGTCTTATTTTAAACATCTTCACTTCTGGATGCCAAATATTATATTGACAATAGTCGCCTCATGGCACATATCGATGAGCTCAGCAACACATTATACAGACCCCCTGCCTCACCCCGGAGAACGACCCTTCCCACTTCACACTGTTTTGTTGGTTATTGTAACAATATTTAAACAAATTTATGATATTACTGTTCAAGGGAGTTTCTTCTTGCAGCTTACGCCACCGTGCTTTATAATTAACGAGATCGAATTCCTTTGACAAATCCAGAAAACAGGCAAACACAGGCGTTTTTCTTTCAGTACAGTACTGTACAGTCTGCTTGAGGCATAAAATAGCACTCTCTGTGGAGAGCCCAGGCCTAAAACCGAACTGACTGTATTTTTATATTATATGCTTCGATAAGTGTTTGTCAACCAGACTGTCCAGCACCTTGGCTATGACAGTCGCCAATGACATAGGCCTGTAGTTGGAAATGTCAGAGGCATCCCCGGTTTAATTTTTAACAAAAGGCACTATAGTAGCGTACATACAGGGTGTAAACCACCTCATCACGAAGCCGTCAACTAAGCATTCTTTACATCAAACTAAGTAACTTTACGCATAATTTACCTGGGAAACGACTTCTTTTTTTGGTGAAAAATCATGTTTTGTGGTAAAACTCGGTGTAACGCACTCAAAACATTGTGCTGATGGATGGATTAAATAGTACGGGGGTCGTGGAGGTGTTTAATTTAAAAGGTAGCTTTTATAATTCATATTTTTAGCACCCATCAATGCTCTGCAACAAATCTTTCTCTATTTATTTCACTTTGTAAAAAAATTCAAAGCAAAGATATTGTGTCCGGGATTTGCTCCAAATGTGCGGAATATTCTCCGCACAACTTTTTATAGATCTAGTAATCCGTTCTCACCATAAAGACTTACGTTTTCGAACGAGTTATTTTCCCAGGGAATCTTACTACCGGACTAAAAACTATTCTAGTTTAACTCATTTTTCTTTAAATCTAGGTTATAATCTATCTGTTTGTCATATTTAATCCAAATCTGGTCTGTAGTTTTTCTGGTCAATAGAGTAACAAACATCCATCTATCCATTCTCACAAACTTTCGTATTTATAATATTACTTGAATTTGTGTAAATAGTGGTAAGTTGTACCTAACATATCTGAAAATAATTACCTAAAAACTGCCTTAAACTGTTATAAATAGTTTAGATGAAATATAAATGCGCAATAATTTAAGGAAAATACATCTAGGTATTTGTTGTATAATTAGTTATATTATTATCATCGAAACCGAAACCCCATGACTTGACTAAATAAGTACCAATTATATTTTCCTATGTTTGAGGTCATCGATTTATTTTAAATGTATGATGAGACAATGATGGGTAAACCTATTGTAATTAATTACAATCTCGACTTCATTATCACGCATTATTTTCCTGTGTCTGCGATTTTCAAATACTAGGAACTTGTGGCTTAATAATATCTTTAGGTAAAGCCGAACTTGCCTAGGTTGGTTCGTGGTTGGGCCACCCATTACATACCTACTGAGTTTCCTCCGTGCCTCGGAAAGCACGTTAAGCCCTTGGTTACCGCTGCCATTTGTAGATCTTTGACAGTAGTCACAGGTTGTCAGTGGCCCTATTGTCTGGTAACCAGTCTCACCAATGGGTATGATATAACCCAGTACTAATTGGGTTTTGGACGTCAGATAGGTAGTCGCTTCATGTAAAATACTAGTATACAGCTGCATTTGGTCAGACTGGAGGCCGGCCCCAACATAGTTTAAAAAAGTATGCAAATGATGATGTGGAAATTTCGTAAGTGATGATTAACTAGTCACTTTTGGTGTCCCCCAGGGAAGTGTGCTTGGTCCTTCCCTTTTCCTGACCTACGTAAATGATTTCTGCAACCTACAGCTACCCCATGGTAGAATTACCTATATCGTTTGCCGATGACACAGCCTTTCTGTTTACAGCAAACTCATGGGCCGCTGTTTATCATCACTCACTGAAAGGCTTTGATGTGGTGTTGTCTTGGTTAAAAATTAATGTTCTTAACCTGAACGTTGACAAAACTGAATATATACAGCACCTAATACGTCGTCCAACTACATAGCTCTGAAAGAATATTACAATCGGCGATAGATTACTGATATCTGTTGAACAAAATATTTTGTGCCGAATTCATCCACGATATTTGTAGATATTTAATTTTTCGACAGTTCAAAAGTGCCTGTAATTGGCCTACTTGAAATAAATGCTTTGATTTTCCGGTAATATTATAAATACGAAAGTTTGTGAGAATGGATAGATGGATGTTTGTTACTCTATTGACCAGAAAAACTACAGACCAGATTTGGATTAAATATGACAAACAGATAGATTATAACCTAGATTTAAAGAAAAATGAGTTAAACTAGAATAGTTTTTAGTCCGGTAGTAAGATTCCCTGGGAAAATAACTCGTTCGAAAACGTAAGTTAAAGACTTACGTTTTCGATGATTAACTAGTCACTTTTGGTGTCCCCCAGGGAAGTGTGCTTGGTCCTTCCCTTTTCCTGACCTACGTAAATGATTTCTGCAACCTACAGCTACCCCATGGTAGAATTACCTATATCGTTTGCCGATGACACAGCCTTTCTGTTTACAGCAAACTCATGGGCCGCTGTTTATCATCACTCACTGAAAGGCTTTGATGTGGTGTTGTCTTGGTTAAAAATTAATGTTCTTAACCTGAACGTTGACAAAACTGAATATATACAGCACCTAATACGTCGTCCAACTACATAGCTCTGAAAGAATATTACAATCGGCGATAGATTACTGATATCTGTTGAACAAAATATTTTGTGCCGAATTCATCCACGATATTTGTAGATATTTAATTTTTCGACAGTTCAAAAGTGCCTGTAATTGGCCTACTTGAAGTAAATGCTTTGATTTTCATTTCGATTTTTTTTATACAAAACCTTGTAATATCCACATAAAAAATCAAGTTTTTAGAGTTTACGTGTTTTTGACTATTATGGTGGAACAAAAAACCCTTCATAATTTTGTGTCGTTTTTATCCACGCAATTTTATTATTGAAAAAAAGAATATATGGGTACATTCTTACAGACCTTATTGTCAGTTTCACTGGACGAAAATGACACAAACTGGGTTTGCACACTCAACAGGCTATCCTAGACAATAAACAAAATGGCAAAATTGTTTTAAAGTTTAAAACAATTTTGCCATAAAAAATAATCAACCAAAAATCATTGAATTACTGAAAATGCAATGGTCAGATGTGACACAAAACGCATTAATAATTTAAGCTTCATAGGTACGACTGTATCCACAGGCAAGAAATTAGAATTTAATTAATAATCTCTCTCTAATGTGATTTTATCTTTATTAATTTGTTTTTTTTTTATTTTTTTATTTAGAATTTTTGAATAAAATAGCCCAGCGCTATCGGACTATTAGTACTCATCCAGAAAACCGAAGTGTCCGTGTCTGGAGAAGAACGTGAAAGGCACTGGAACTGCCACTGGAACAGTTCAGCAAGGCGGGAAAGGTGTTCTTTTGGGTTGATATTATGATTGGAGCTAGAACGCCTTTGATCCCGTATCGAGACTTAATGAAGCCGACATGTATACTAGTCGATGGTAATGCGCCCGCCCATCGAGCTCAACGTGTCAATGCTGTTCTCCGAGAATACGATATCACAAGGTTGGACTGGCCTGCTGACTCACCTGCCTTAAACCCAATAGAGCACGCGTGCGGAACCGTCAGCCACGTCTCCAGGCAGTGCCAGATCTCAGGGAAGTCGCTATTCAAGAATGGGACAGGTTTCCCCAATAAATGCTGGATAATTTGATTCTCAGCATGCCCAGCTGGATCTTCGTATGTGTTTGAGCCAGGGGAGGAGTTATAATAAGTATATTGAATATAAAACTTTAAGTTTGGTTAAACTGTATTTTTCTTTCTGTTACATTATGATTAATTACTCATTTTTTACAGGGAATTTCTTTTTAAAGAAAACACAACAAAATTTTTTTCTTGATAAAGTTCAATTTAAAAAATTATACAGCTTATGCTAGGATCACAAACTTTTTTCGATGTGTGTACATCGCCAGCATAAGTTGGCCAATGACAGACCATGTATGGAAAACCATAGGCAATGCTATGTCAGATTTTATTGATTTTACAGATAACTTATTTAAACAAAAGGAAAACATCGTAAAGGAAACCAACATGTCATAGAACTAAAAATTCGAAGACATCTATCAATCCGCACTGGGCCCGCGTGGTAGATAATACCCATTCCCTCTCATAGAGAGGAGCCCTATGTCCCTGCAGTGGGAACATAAATAGGCTGATGATGATGATGATAATAAAGCTGGATTGTTTGTGTATATGTTTGAATGCGATAATATCTGGAATTACTACCAGTTGGGTCTGAAGCTCAACATTTGCAATGTGTTCGGATTCCGAATCGGAGTTGTGTTAAGAGGGAAACTGAAAAATGTATTTTTGAAGAGAATATTGCCGTCGCACTGCTTTATTAACCCTGCTCCCGAAATGTATGATTGGGATATCTACAGCACAGGCCGATTATATCACAAAAAAATTGACGAGATCGACGTTTCGAATTCCTCAAGGAACCCTTATAGTTTCGTCATGTCCGTCTGCCTTTTTGTTTAGGCCTCCATGTGAAGTTGGGATTAATTAGTTTTCGTCGTCTACCCCATCGTGTAAAGTATCGTTGAATAGGTCTTTTAAAATGACTAGGCTTGGCTTTATTAATAAAATTAATATCGCTGGACATTAACACACAGCGCCACCTAGTGCCACACTAAGCAAAGCTTGTGTCGTGGACACTAGATAGTTGATATACTACATATATACTTTTTTGTTTGTAAATACATACTTATTATACATATAAACATCCATGACTCGGAAACAAATGTCCGTGCTCATCACACAAACATTTGCTCCTACCGGGATTCGAACCCAGGACCCTAAGAACGTAAGGCAGCGTCACTACCACTACGCCAATCGGGTTGTCAAACCCGTATTAGTTTATCAAGTAAATTCGTTGAACTTGAGCGTCGGATAATTTTGTATCAAATACAACACACAAAATCTTTGAATAAATCCTGACTAAGTTGCGTTGAAAAACATAATACAAAATTAAAAAAAAAAATTGTAAAATAACATTAGCAAAATTATATTCAGAATAAAAAACAACAGAATCGTTATTTATTGTGAAAACGGGCTACTGTTTCTCCTCCTAAACGGAGCTGATTCCATATTTGAGGTTCCTATATTTTTATTTTAATAACTTTTCTAGTAGTCCTCTAATCACTCCCTGTTTTAAGTTGGTATGATCATATTTAATTTTAAATATTTTATCTTGGGTTTCCTGTTAAGTCTGTGGTGACTATCTGTTTTTCCCGTTTACATAATATTTTAAATCAATTTAATTGGCTTAAAACATTTTAATACAATTAAACAGGTATTTAATCAATATTATTTTAAATCAATAGGTAGGTACAGGAAAATAGTTATTTATTTCAGCAGCTAACCTGATGCAATTTTTATTAAGTAGTGAGCTTATGTGAGTAGTTTCTAAAATTCGCTTGTCTACCATACCTATGCCAACAGCGCATCATTTCGTATTTCGACCACACGGGGCGTAGAGGTGACGAAAGTTTGAAAATTTATAGTGGTTGAAAACACCGAAGACAAGAGATGGCATGGTCGCTCACCAACAAGATGTACCGATCAAGTCATCGTCGTCATCCAAATTCTACGCGGTCGTAAGAGACGCGATAGATAGAAACTGATGTAGGCAGATCATCCACTCCCGA
Organism: Xestia ashworthii; assembly: GCA_950022955.1. Lineage (NCBI taxonomy): Eukaryota > Metazoa > Arthropoda > Insecta > Lepidoptera > Noctuidae > Xestia > Xestia ashworthii. The sequence continues at coordinate 8,050,860 of OX465570.1, read as the reverse complement.
TGCAACCCCTAAGGCTGATCAAGATAATAACGTTCTTATAGCTAGGACACGGGCCTCCACTCTATTAAAGAGAGCAGGGCTATCATCTACTACGCTAGCCCACTGCAGATCGGTAGTTGGTCTGAAATATTTTGGTTCCAGTACATGCCGAGAGCAGCGGTAGCCCAGTGGTGGCGGCCCCGACTTACGAACAGTAACTCGTGGTTTCGAACCCAGACGAGCGCATTACTTTGTGTAATTTATATTTTCATCACCACTGTTCTCAATGCAGTGAAGAAACTGGTATGTGCTAGAACCAAAAATTCGAAGACATATTCACAATCCGCACTGGGCCCACGTGTTGGATTCATTCCCTCTCATTGGAGTGGGTCTTGTCCCAGCAGTGGGAACATTATAGGCTGATAATAATGATGATGAGAAAATACCGGTGACCTAGTGAAAGGTTGCGGGTATCCACTGGATGAGAAACGCACTAGACCGGTCAATGTGGCGACACTTGGGGGAGACGTCTCTGTCCAGCAGTGAAAGGGTTTTGGCTAACTGATAATGAAAATGATGACATGCCCGTTGCCGGCGCCGTCGTAGACCGTGTGTGGGATTTCTGCTTCACTAAAACTACATCGTTATATTATACACATGGGAGGCGGCACCGGTTCCTCTTAAAAGACCTGTCCGGATCTCCCTCTGTGCAATGCCTGTTTTGGCAAAGGAGGACATCATTTAAAGGTCTCCTCTGAGCCTCTCTATGCAAGTATGCACGGCTGCACATGGCTACTGTGTTGCCCTAGATCTATAAGGTCACTTGGTGTGAACGTTAGTCGGGGAGGTTACCACTGGACCATGGCTTGTCTCTACCACGTATTAAGTAAGCCACAAATCACGGTGAGCTGTATCCACTGAATACTGTGATGATTGCTTATTTCCACTCCGGATTCAGCTAGATACCAACATTTTACATGGGCTGCCTATCTGAACTATAAAGAGACCAAAATTTAATTTAATTAGTACCTATGCAATTACCTAATCAGATTAGGCTCCAAATACGATGATTACGATATTGTTGAAATGTAATTAGTGATCCAATATTGTTCAATGAGCGTGGGCCAAATTGGTGTGCAAACTGCACTTCACAATAATTAGGTATACAAATTAGACTATGACTAATTCTGGAATATTACCTGTTTTCCCGTTTTGTTTGATTTTCATTTAGTTGCATTAATTAGAACATGAGATAATACTAAAATAAACCAGTGATGCAAGCCTTGAGGTTGCACTGGTGATAAATATGTTGAAGCATCATAGAAAACGTTAGGTAGTTCGTTCGTCTAGCCTCTTAGTCCAGGTAAGAAACGAAGACATTATTATAATATAACAAACCGAAAATACCCGGAAGAGCACCGGATATTTTTGTAGTTGAAAAAAGCCGGCCACACTATTCCCTAACCACTGCAACTCCTGAAAACCAGAAACAACAGCGGCGACCACCAGAAAAACGCCGAGACAATGAAGCTCGACTACCTCAGAACCAAAATTAATCAGAAAACATTAGCAAACGATTGAGAAAAACCAAATTATATATCTGCCGTGCTAATTAGAAACGCAGTAAGGGTTTTAAAATTGCTGTATTAAACTTATAGAAAATAGGATTAGTTCTTACGATAACTGAAAACATTTTGCAAAACTTCAAAATCATTCCAAAAAAAACAAAAAAAAAACATTTTTAGGCACACTTTACTCGAAACTACTAAAACCTCCTTACTGCACTACAAATTGGCACGGCAGATATGTCGCCGCAAGAGTCTCTTTATGCTAAGATTTAATCTAATTAATAACACTCATAATTCTTTTCCATGATAATATTGATGAAACTGGCATCTCTGCTTTTTTTTTTTTTAGGATGGGAAATCATCAAATGACTTCTCCCACTCTGGGCGGAGCGGGAGGGAGTGTCAGACTCTTACTGACTAAAACCCATCCATGTTCCTTCCTCGTCCTTTATGTTCCGGGGCCGCGGTATCTCTTTCGAACAGTCCCGCAACCACGGCAGGCTTCGGCCCTTGCGGGCCCCTCTCTTTTGCTGACATCTCTTTGAGGCGCGCGTGGAACACGAACGCGCCGTAGACACGACCTGTCGGCACTAGACGGACGGACGGCTAGCTAGCCCATAGCTAACCGTCCACAGGCCCGCATCTACGGTGGCCGGTAGCCACCACGTGGCCCCCGACGCCCGGTGCGTCTCCCGCGGCGGCCGGGAAGAGAGGCTCTCTTCCTCTCTCGTTCCGCCACCTCCTTCGCTAGCATGACTGCTTCGCAGAAGGAGGTGACGGCTTCCCATTCCGTCTCGCTCCGGACCATGGATTGAACCAGGGCCGGACGCGAGAGGTCGCCGCCGCCGATCTTTGCTACGAGGACACGGCGGTGCTCCGCCCACGCAGGGCAGACCTCCACCGTGTGCTCCACCGTGTCCTCCGGTCGATCCTCGCAGTGGAGACACCCGGGCGTTTCCTCCCGCCCAATTCGGTGCAGGTACCTCCCGAAACATCCGTGTCCGGTGAGGACCTGCGTCAGGCGGAAGGTGAGGACGCCGCGGCGCCTCTCCAGCCACTCCTCAAAGAGGGGACTTACCGCCACTATCGTGGCGTGCCCGGCATCTCTGCTTGGCAGTAAGATATCACAAACATCATTATCGATTAAGAGAACAGTTAGCGCCATCTATTGGATTTTATTTTAACTAGGACTTAGATCTTCAAGTGTCAATTTAGAGAGTAATTTATAAAACAAGAGTCTCTATCTAGAACTACAGTTAAAATTAAGATAAGCAAATGTTTTATGACAGTTGGATTTTACCAATCTATTATTGCTCTTTTGAAAGTGATTTGCTTGTTTGGCAACATTCCACATGTTGTGGAATGTGGCGCCAAGTACAATTTTAATCGTCAATAAGTCAATTTATAATTTTAAACAATAACTAAATCAGTTTTTCTAAAACTAACTACAAACCAAAAAGTTACAAGATTATTTACAAAGCAATTTATTAGTGGAAGACCTATTCTTTGTATTAATTTGACCTGTCCTTCGATCTGCCGGAAATAGTTTTAAAATAAAAATTAATAAAACTAGTAAATTAGCTTAAACTTAATAACACCTTTGCATTTGTGAATATTAGTATTGTTTAATTATTACAATAATTAAGTGTGAAGTATTCTGATATTGTTTGTGAGTTTTAATGAACATCGATGTAATGAATTACTGTACTGGGTGTGTTTGTTACTTCCGGACACACAAGACAAGGACGCGTTTGCTACGAGGTGTCTCGTTAGCTTACGATGAGTAAAACAATTGAATTATTAAGTAATGAATAATGGCTTTAGAAGTGAACAATATAAGGTTGTGTAAATGAGTAATGTAATACGGAATAGTGTAAGGAGTTTCTTCGCCCGTTCTTCTCCTTATCAACAATATTTGCGAACGGACTGCCCATCTCAGAATGTTTATAATAATATGTGCCTGTACTTAAATGATTAATTAGAAATAAACGTTTGGAGTTTGAGTAAAGTGTTGTGTGTGATTTCGACTACCTATCTACTTGTATCTATCTAACAACAACGAAGAATTGTATCGCACGGCGATTTGATGGTTATAGACTGAAAGACAGTATGGCGGCGGATGGCGCCAATATTTGAGGACTGTTCTTCTTCATGGTTTCCCTGCCGTGATATATATGTATATATATCTATATATGTAGGATCAGGAGTGCCGAGAAGTATATCGTCAGTATTTAGAGTTCCCATTTTAGTGGGATAAATAAGACTGTGTAATTATATTACAGAGTTTTATTACAAGTAGTTACTAATTAACACACACAATAGAAATGGTACCTACACAATATAAATAGGCAATTTAGTAAACAAAAGACACAGCAATTAAAAAGGCAACAATATACGCCACAACTCTGTCCGTTGACGCGTGGAAGTGCGTCACGTGTTTATTTGATACAAAAATGTGCTAAATCTAATAAGAATTACATCATACGGTAATCCAATAGGTAATACGATAATAATTGTCGTAAATAAATAATGATGAATTTACAAAGTAAATCATTTTCAATTTAAAGCAACAAGTCAACATTTGTTTTGAACAAAACTACCTGTCACACTTATCGAAATAAATTGCCTAAAATCAATGAATGCGTACTTTAAGTACTTAGTAAATTATGATTCGATTAATAAGCCAATATTCCATACTAAAAATCACAAATTAATAACAAGAAAATAAAATTTTTTGAATACCTACCCACAATTGTATTTGACAACCTGCGTTTGGTCCTCGCGCCGGCAACAAGCGGAAAAATAAAATAAATAAATAATTATAATTGCATAAGTTGATAAAAAATGCTATGCAATAGCTTTACCGCGGCAGTCCCCGAGTGCCACACGTCTTTTTTTATTTACACCTTACCTGGGATCCTTCTAGTTACAGAGATTTTGGGGGTCAAAGTCACACAACACAAGTTTTTAATGTAAGTAAGATTCTTACTTTAAACATCTCCATGACCCTCGTACTATTCAATTCATCCATCAGCAGTAAGAACTCAATGTAACGCACTCAATTGGGGGTTGAGTGTGTTACATTGAATTCTACCACAAAACATTATTTTTCAACCCAATAATAGTCGTTTCCCAGCAATAGTTTTGCGTAAAGTTACTTAGTTACTTTATATGTTTATGCGTACCACGTCTGGTTACTTAGGTAGGGGTGACGATGATAAATCTTAGGCTTTTTATTTTATAATATTTTAAAGAACTTATAACACCGCAAATGCTTACTAACCACGAACCAGACGGCTATTAAATCTTACAAATTATTTCTTCAGTCAAGGGCACCACTGCTATTAAGATGTTTAATATTAAAGTAAGTTATTACCTTCGTACTGTTAGCATTACACAGGGCATTTGCGTGAACATAATATTTTCGAAAGACGTAATTAAAAAGCCTTTGCACGGTATTTTGCGTGACTATTTTGGTAAAGTGAGAAAAGGGTCATCATTTTCTCCTTTTAGTCCAATGGACTTTCAGTTCCTTCGGTACAAGGCTTTGAACCATTGGTTATTGGTCTGGTCTAGTTCGTCCCACCATCATCATTTGGGTCTGATAAAACATAAAACAACGATAGCACACCGTATATTATCTATTTATAATGTAGGTATAGTAAACAGGTAAAGTATCTACTTACTAAAGTGGCGGCTCGGCCACACAAATACACTATTTCCTGTGCGATCGAACCATTTTGAAAAATTTCAACTGTAAAGTTATACCAGGGGAACCTCTAACCACCCAACACAGACTTTTTGAGCGCTGTTTGATAATGCCAAATTGGAAACGAAAACAGGGGGTCTAAAAAGGCCACTTTAGCAGAATCATAATTTGAATCACGTTAAAATTTAAAATTCTTAAAATGGACTTTATAGTTATGAAAATAAGGTCCATTTTATCAATTTAATTTTTTTAAGATGATTCAAATTATGATTCTTCTAAAGCGGCTATTTTAGACCCGCAGGAATACCAAAAAAATGGACCACGCATAAAATAGTACAACATAAACAAACCCGATGCCACTGCATTCATTCATAAGGTATACTTGATAGACACACTGCAAGACCCAAAAGAACGACATCCACCAGTTTTGCTTGAAAACCGCCAAAGCTAGGTGTGACAAAAGGCAAACCAAGGATCAATAAAGATCCAACTTGGTGGGATGAGAATGTTAAATCTCAGATAAGGGAAAAGAAAGTGTCTTTCAAGAAATGGCAAGAAACAAAAGTGGACACGGATTGCCTGTAATACAACATAATGAAAAAAAGGGCTAATAAATGTGTTGCTATAACAAGAGAACGCCAAAACAGATGCAGAGATATTTAAATTAGCTAAACTCCGAACTTTTCAAACAAAAGATATCAAACGCAATAACTACATTAAAGACTCATCCGGCAAATTGTTGACCAATAATAAAGAAATTAATGAGAGGTGGCAAGAATACCAAACACTTCTCAACGGGGAGTTTCCACAGGAACCGCTAACAGCACTGCCATACGCTGAAGGTCCAGTGGATATTATTTCACCAGAGGAAGCCAAAGCAGCTATCTAAAAGATGAAAAATATGAAAGCCACGGGACCAGACGAAATTCCAGCAGAGCTATGGAAAAAACTTGGGAATACCGGTGTAGCGTGGCTGACAAAGCTTTTCAACGAAATTCACAGAACCACCAAAGTGCCAGAGGTGTGGAGAACCAGCAACCTAATTAATACCTTTCTATAAGAATAAAAGAGAAGTTACGGACTGTGGAAACTATAGACGAATCAAGCTAACCTCTCACACCCTTAATATCTGGGAAAGTATCCTCGTAAAAAGGCTAACAAAAATAACAACCATAACACCAAACCAGTGTGGATTTACCAGCGGCGTTAGCACCACCGACGCAATTCATTCGGTGAAAATGCTAATAGAAAAGTACAAGTCTCGCAAACAAGACCTGCACATGGTATTCATAGACCTCGAAAAGGCGTTCGACCGAGTTCCGCGAGAGCTTATCTGGCATGCATGGAGAGCACAGTTAGTGCCGGAGCATTACATCCCGCTCCTTAAAGATCTATACCACAATGTATCTACAAGAGTGGTCAGCCCAGCAGGAACAAATGAAGCATTTGAGGTCAAAGTAGGTGTTCATCAAGGCTCGACCCTGAGCCCTCTACTATTCAACCTGGTAATGGATTATATTACTTCAAGTGTACAAAAACCAGCACCATGGTCACTGCTATATGCGGATGATGTTGTTCTTATAGTCGAACCATTGGCAGAAGTGCAATCATACCTAACGGCATGGCAGCAGTCTTTAGAGAGGAGAGGGTTGAGATTCAGTAGACAGAAGACCGAATATATGTTTTGCGACTTTTCCGGAGCTAATGTGGGTGTCATACCATGTCCATTAGTCGAAAATAGACCCCTTCACAGAGTTGAGGAGTTTAAGTATCTCGGATCTATTGTAGCACCAAAAGCCTGTGTAGAAAAAGACATACAAAATAGAATCCAGGCAAACTGGCTGAAATGTGCGAAAAGCGAGCAACACAACGACAGAGACAACCCACAACTGTGATGTTAATTTATTATTATATTTATAGTCATTTTATTTTGTGTAATAGTTTATCTAAACAATGGTGCGATGAAGTACGCAGTTATTAATTAGGTACACTAATGAAGTAGGTACCAGGATGTTTTGATGTTTAATTAGCAAAGCGTCCAGATTGTATCCAAAATTAGTACATTTATACAAAGCGATAAGTAAATCCTTTTTATAATTAGGATTACAGTGTTTCCTTCTATACTGATATTGATACTGTTAGCCTGCGTCATATTTGCCACTGCTGGGCAAAGGCCTCTCATGAATTCCAGTTATTTCTATCCAGGGGTAAATGTGAACCACTGGTCGTTGGTGTTATCCAGCTCGTGCCGCCATCTTCTACGAGGTCTGCCGCGACGCCACAGATCATTGGGCATGCGACAGACGTGGCCAGTCCAGACCGACTTCAACTTAGCGGCTTTTTGAGCAACGTCAGTAATTTGTGTTTTGGAGCGCAGTGTGGTGTTCTTTACGCGCGTTGAGCATTTTTTGGGTGAGCAAAAATCATGAAACCGCGTGACCCTCACGTACACTTCTTAGCACTCGTAGCCGATCCTGAGAACATCCCATGGTAAGGGACTTTGACATTGAATTATCTCACAGTTTGAGTTTCGCGGAACCATTTAAAAAGAATGAATGAACAAGATACGGGATGGTTGCTTTTTTCCACGGTGAAACCGAATTGGTTGTTATGAAATTTGGCCCGTCCGGTGGCACACGTGGAACGATAAGGAGTTCCAGCTCCAGGAGTTTTCCCATGGATGGTAGTAGGGTTAGGGGCCTGTACGACTTATTGTTGTCCGGTGGCTTATCGCCAGTTTTTTATTTATTCGTATAAAGCCACGTCGCCATGAGGAAAAACACCTTCCGCGATACATCGCCCGCTGTTTTATACGTTTCTATTATCATCCGATTAGATGTTTTATCTTCAACTGATGATTTGTTAAGAAGCAGTTTCCTGACAACATTAATGAATTCGTCAATAGATGGAAGGTCTGACGCTGGTGATCTGTTGATGGTAGTCATTGTCATTTACCGGCGAATCATCAGGTATCAGAGTATTTAATAGAACTTCGGTCATTTCATCAATACCGGTGGTGTGTTTATTATTTACTGTAATGTTCTGGACAAACGCCAGGTCGACTAATCGATTAGCTTTAAACTCGTGATACAAAGGAGATCACGGACCTTTTTATCTAATTATTCTACAAATTTTTCGGAGTAAATTACCCTTAGATTGTTCCAGCGATGCTCTGTAGCGGGAGTGTACTAATGTCAATATGTCAAGCATACGCAGTAGCTCAAGGACTCAAGTATAAAACCAAAAAGAGCAAAAATCAAAATCAAAATCAAAGCATTTATTTCAAGTAGGCCAGTTACAGGCACTTTTGAACTGTCGAAACAAAAATGAACATTTAAAGTAGCTACAGTCCCAGTCACAAGACATAAAAACTGTGAAAGTACTGTAGTTGCCCATTCCCTAGCGTAGATCTCTATGGAGAAGAACGGGCAAGAAACTCCATGGACACTCTTTTAAATCAAAATATTGTTACAAAATCTTGGTTACATCATTCATGTTGAGATGGTATATTATGTGAGAACAATGTAGCAAGATGTGCACGTTAAAAGTGTCCCTAGCAAAACAAAAATAAAATACTCAAAAACAAAATAATTAATTCAAATAAACCATGGCGACTGAGTCACAACTGACAGCGCCCGTTCACGAACATGACGCATGGATCAGCACCATTCAGCTCAACCATTTTGAAGGGAACTAAATGGTCCGACACACGCGCCACCATCAGCGAGACATTTGAGAGAGCATGACATACTCTCAACCGCCAGGGCACATTCAAGTCAAGAACTGCCATAGGTTTCCAGTGAATGATAGCTTACTAGTACATAGTACTCACACAATGTAGGCTATGCGATTATATAATACTAACATTGAATCTATACAATGCAAAGATAAGTTTGTACATTCTTCAGCAGCTCCAACAATACCATTTAATGCTATCAATTTTTGCGCCCCTGTCCACGTGGAGCAGGACCAGCATTAAGCCAAGCATTTTTATCAGCGATATAATCGCTCAACTTGTAATATGCTTGTTTACATAGTGTGCGTTTAATGCATGTTTTAAATTTCGTCTCATTCAGTTCAAGAATACTTTGTGGAATTTTATTATAGCATCTCAAACAGTACCCCATGAAAGATGAGTCTACTTTAGCGAGTCTAAAGCCTGGCTGAACTAGTTGGGCCCTATTTCTAGTACTGTAATTGTGTCTGTCACCTCTTTTACCAAAAAGATGCAGATTTTTTCTGACGTACATTATGTTTTCGTAAATGTATTGGCAATGAACCGTCATGATGCCAATATCCTTAAATAGTTCCCTTGGAGAATCGCGCCTACGAAGATTATATATGGCTCTGATGGCTCTTTTCTGCAGAATAAATATAGACTCAACATCAGCAGCCCGTCCCCATAGCAAAATACCGTAAGACATTATACTATGGAAGTAACTAAAATAGACCAGTCTAGCGGTATCTACATCAGTGAATTGACGGATTTTTCTAATAGCATATGCTGCTGAACTTAAGCGCCCCGCAAGCGATGTTAAATGAGAACCCCATTGTAGCCTTGAATCAAGCGTAAGCCCCAGAAAAACAGTTTTATCTACGAATTCGAGTTTCTCTTTATTCAATATTATCTCACAATCACTACTTTTAACATTCGGTAATGAAAATCTTATGCATTTAGTTTTCTTTTCATTCAATACCAAATTGTTTACTGTGAACCAATTTTGGACCTGAACTAGTTGGGCGGTGGAAGTAGGGCATTATTCACTTCATCTAGATTTTGGGCCCGTCTATTTATCTTAAAAATTAGGGAAGTGTCATCAGCAAATAGCACCATATTTCGTGGTTGGTTTTTCAATAAATAGGGTAGATCATTTATATATACTAAAAAGAGGAAAGGACCCAATATTGAGCCTTGCGGAACCCCCATTTTTACTTTCAAACCCTGTGAATTGACACCATTTATTTGAACATGTTGTTTTCTATCACTCAAATAAGAAATTATTATAGTCTTTAAGGCAGGTGCTATATTAACCTAACTATTCGTAGGACATCGCTCGGCGGGACACCCTTAAAACTAGTGACCAATTTTAAATACTTAAGTCACTGGGTTACCGACGACTTAAAGGATAATAAAGACATTGACAAAAAACGTAGATCCCTGTCAGTGCGCTCCAACGTGCTGGCCCGTAGGCATTTTACGTACTTTTGATTATTAGTTATCCACTTTGCCTATTGACGTTCATGGTTATATTTAAAATTTTCCTATTTACCCTATTTGGACTAGTTCGGTTTTACCGGACTATTATATAAATAACGTGATCATAGTAATTTCGACAGAATACGGATCTTTGTCTTCGCAAAATGAGGTCTTCCTTAAAATATTGTGTGTTAATACTGTGCCTGAACTTTATTGGTAAGTAATCAACTAATATACTACTACATAGTTTGATAAGGAGTAAGCTGCAAGAATTTGCTTGTAATGTATTCACTCTAGTTAGGCTGTGTTTCCACCAGAGATGAGCGAGCATGCGTAATGGTAGATATTCTAACTGCATAGCTAGAATATCGCAAGCTGTGAAAAGAAGCGAAATCTCTGGAAAAAATAACCGTGGAAATGTTTGCACCTCACTGTAATGCCGGGCCATCGTAGCAAGGTGCAAAGTTAACTTAACTGAGCTGTACGTACTAACCTTGTTGTGAAGTTTCAGCTGTGAGGCGAATTTCAGCAATGAAACTCAACGCAACCAGCAATTCTAAGTCTTGACTTAGAATTTAAAATGACTCTTGAACTTGTTCAAGAGTCATTTTCATAAGTCTTTTATCATATTGACACTGATGGCTCTTGAACTCCGTTTAGAATTCCTGACCGAGTCATAGATGCTATAAAATACTATAGTACATTTTGATACAAGTGGAGAAAGTTTTTTAGTGTCGTTCAAGGCGGTATTAACACACGAGCTGTAGGCGAGGGTATTTTTGAGCCGAGAACTGCAATAACAAACTTTCTCCACTTGTACGTGTATCAAACGACGTTTTTCAATACACTTTTGAAGAAATAAGATAAAAGAATGTAAAATATTTGTGTCATGAATTATTACAAGACTATGATTTTTTTTCTGCGCTTTTCTTTCGCCAGGTTGAAAGAGAAGCAAAGGTATTAAAACATTGTTTTTTTATATATTTTTGAATTTGGAACACAAATAAATGTTACTTGTTTTATAAAAGAAAGTATTAGTTTTAAAGAATCATGTTTATCTATGATATAGAATTTATAAACAGAATTTGAATATTCAAAAAATGTTTTTTTTTTAATTATGCATTTACCAGTTTGGACTAATTATAGGAATAGTTATCTGTAGCAATTTTGCTTTCTGCACTTGTGTTGAAAAAACATGAAAAATCCACGTGTGTGAAATACACTGCATTTTGAACCTACTCGTAGTGCGAAAAGAACCAATTTTCGAGGAAGCGTATTGAAAACAGTACTCGTATTTTATCTCTGTCAACTTCAAATAATTGTCAATAATTAAATTAACCGGTGATCGATCACATTTTGAATATGATTGACTACCGGTTTGAACGAACATTAGTAGTGTTACTGTGCTTCAATCAACAAAGCATCATTATTATTTTATTTTTAGAGGGATTGCAATTGTTTGGATGTGGCTACGAATACAATTCGGAAACCAAAGGATTGTACAAATACTTTGCTGAACCAGCGACTTGGTACAATGCTCGGAAACGCTGTGCAGAGGAAGGTAAGAACTTTTATGTTCAAAAGCATTTTTGAAGGAAATATAGAATAACATCACGCCTGTAATTCCCGAAGGTATAGGCAGGGGAGTAGGTACCAGATAGTTCACCCACATTTCGCAACTTGTGTTTGTACAAAGTCCCATTTAAAAGGCGGCGAGGCTATTTCCATGAACCCGGCCCAAATATCGACTCCGTGGCTGCTATTGAGAGATTCCCAAACCCAACTTCACATTGCCCGACCCGTCAATTAAACCCAGGACCTAAATCGTGCTATAGCGCTGCGAGCGTATTTCAATCATGTTATCATGAAGGGTGTGAAACACCTCTTAACGAAGCCGAAAGGCACTTGTTCTCCCCGTCATTGCGATAATTTTTTTGTTCTACACCATATCTATCTAGTTACGGAAATATTGCGGGTCAAAGTTTCAATTTTTGACAAGTTTTGTTTTATGGAATTCTTAAAGCACTGAGAAGCGATGTAACGCGGCTCGCTTAAATATTATTCGTAACCCTAAGGTAGTTAGTGCCATGAAATACGCGTCACTCACGTGTTTTGGCCAACACTCATCGATTCGTTACGTTACGGTCGGGTTTCTGACATGGAACCCCGTGTATGGTACTGATTTTAAAGACGTTCAACGTCAAAATTAATTAGGCAATGGATAGCTACATTATCAGCAATTAGCATAGGCTATATTTTATCCCCGTCACACGGGTGAAACCGCGTGAACTCCGCTAGTTATTAATAATGTGGATGCAATGTGTGTACTGGTTCCATCATTTAGAAGATTAAGACTCAGTGTTTTGTTTCTACAGGTGCTGTATTAGCTTCTCCCACCGGAAACGAAATGCAAGATGCAATTGAAAGCATCCTTAACACCACTTCAAAGCTAGAAGTGGTATCTATCTTCACAGGGATTCATGCCACTGCCTCAAATCCAGTTTATCATGATGCTGACGGTGAGTCGATTCGTTGGATTGAAGCCTCTGTGAACCAGTGCCAGGTACCGGTCACTTCTTTGTTCTTAGCCTAATTGTCTTGTGCGATTTTTGGCCATCGCATGTCACGATCTAACCGGTGTGCCTTTCATCAAAATTCTTACAGTCAGTATGGCGAAAAGGCGTGACAATATAACTCACTTTCACGTTCAGAATGATTTTGAATAGCGTCGTCGTTTGAGCTGCGTCGTAGTTGTGAGGCAAACATAATGATAAATTATTATGTATATCTGTAGAGGTTCAAAGGTTATTCTTATAGCTCGTTGCTCTTCGGAACATCCGATTTTATTCATAAAAAAAATGTTTTTGTTATTAAGAGGCCTGCGCAGCAATTGAATTACAGAATATATAGTTTTTCAAATATACGTATTTTGAATGTACACTGATTTAAACAAGAGTTATGAGGAATTTATATTGTCTATAGAAATTTCGAATTCCTCATATCTCGTCTTTATATCATTGTCCTTTCAAAATATATTATTTAGGAATATAGATATTCTATAATACAATCGAAATATATACACACTACCTTAAGAATATCTTTCATCACTATCACTATCACTACATATTATAAAACAAAGTGACCCGCCGCGTCTGTCTGTCCCTATGTATACTTAGATCTTTAAAACTACACAACGGATTCTGATGCAGGTTTTTTAATAGTTATAGTGATTCAAGAGGAAGGTTTTAGAATATATTTTAACGCGAGCGAAGCCGCGGGCATCAACTAGTTTTCATATTATTTTGGTATAATGAAATTCGCATGCTCCCATAGCGGATTTTGATTCTACTGGATAAGTTACGTCTAGCAATTTTTTTTTTTCATGTACTTATTTAGTATTTTAAACGTGTTTATATTTTGTATTTTATTTATTTTTTAAAAGACAAAACGCAGTGTAAAATAATACAGATTTATAAATTACAGGTAAGTCGTATCCCGATTTTCGAGATTGGGAGCCAATGGATGGCCAGAATGATACGTGTATTATAATGTATAACAATGGTGATGGATCCTTAGAAAATGTTGCGTGCGAAGAAACTTACCCTTTCGTCTGTTATCATCCCATAGAGAACGATAAAAAACTCAATGAGTGTGGGACTACTGATCCGGGTAAGGACACTTGTCTTAATATTTCCTTAAGGATTCTATGACAAAAAGAACTCAGGCAGGAGAAATCTATTTTTCAAGAAGTAGGAGTTGTAGCAGATATATTACATAAGCTGCTACTAGTTTTTCAAACCAAACAAATAACCTTGGTCAACAACATTTTGAGGTTATTTTGCCAATGAAACCATGAACCCGAAACACGTTAGAGAATGGATAACCAGCATCATACATGAGACGGTTAGGTGTTAGATAGCTCAAAACAGTATTTACTTAGAATAGAGAAGTTGTAAATAACTAGTAATCATGTGAACACTAACCAATGTCGGCAATATTGACATGCAGATTGTTCATTGTCTACGGCACAGATTCGGGTCATAAAACCATCTTTGGAATCCTCATAAAACATACAATCCAAATAAAACAATGGTTATAGGATTTATTAAAACTTTTTATTTGACATCAAAAATAATTTTATTATAGAAGTTGTCGCGTTTCATTCCACGCAACCGTCAAATCATACGGGTCGCGCTCAGTCATTGTAAAGATACACTTAAAAATCCATAACTTTATCAAGAGTATATTTACGCAAACAATTCAGTCATGTGTGTGTATGGGATACGGCAACGTATTAATTAAGATGTATCACCTTAAAATTAGAATTAATAAATATAAGCAATTCATTTTCCATGTTGCCATGTTAAGTGAAACGAATTGTCAATTTTGCATATTTGTGAATTTCCGTTTATAGACGTGAGTCTGGGTCCAACATCCGCGCACGCTTCACGTGAGAACCCGGACTCCCGGCGTTGTTCGGTTTTTTAAATTTAAGATGGCGGAGTAAAAATTTTCCACGCGTCCATGTGCGCAATATTTCTTTTTCGTTGTAATTTTTAACACAATTCTGCGATGGACTACGGCCTGTAGCCACGAGGATGTCGGTCAAATCGATTTCGTCACCTCCGTGAATGTGGCGCAAGCAAATCAACGCTGCGAGAACTTAGCGCGTGGCTTCATCGATGACCGCGTGTCCACGGTAACCTCACGACCGGCCGAAGGAGGTCGAGAAGACGCGGACGTAGCGATATCTTCGCTCAGCTCAGCGTGCCAGCGTCCTTGGGAGGCGTCCCGTCCGTAGGGCTCCGCATTAGCGTGAGTGTCTGCCACCATCCATGTGTGGTAGGCGACCCCAAGGACTATTCGTCGTGCCTGCTTCGCTTCCTGCACCCGCCTTCTACACCAGCCTCCGCGCGCCCAGGCGCGAGGCCACGACGATCGCTATCGAGCACGTGCTCTGGCGATCGCCCGGTCCCCCAGCCCCGCGGAGAACCGCGAGAGCTTCGGCGACGTTCTACGGCGTAGGGAGTGCGATCATGGTACCATGAGTAAGTTCACCTTTTTATATAATCTGGCCAGAGAAAAACTAGAGTCAGTGCGCGTTTAACTTCAGAGGCCCGCTGCCCTATTCCTACTTCAGAATACTTAGTAGTAAGGTGTAAACGACTTTGTACAGCCTTCGATAACTTATGTAACTAACTTGTGTTAATATATTACCATTGTTATTGTTCTAGTTGAACTTCCTAGTTTTATTCTGAACGAACCTCCCATAGTCTTTCCAAAGCAAGAGGTCCTTGAACCAATAGTTTGATGCATACTCCGAGAGCTTGAAGACCTTTTTATTTGTAATCCTAAAATCATCGTGTGTTTACCTTCTACTTACTTACAACCTTAAACTACAACTATAACAATTAATTTTTTTTTTTTTTTATTTTTTTTTTCACACACGACAATGGCGCCCGAACATTTATTATAACATTATACTATGGGATTTGTTTGGAGTATTTCTGGTGATTGTTTTTTTATAGTCAAAACTTGTTGCGTTAACATTCTCCAACACAATTTGTATTGGAAACTTATAGGTGGCATCTGAACAGTGAGTGCTTCGCATTTTTGTGAGTTTATTTGTTTTGGAGAAGCAACATTTTACAGTTGAAAACATGACATTTTGATTTTTTTTTGGGAAATATTTTATATTCATGTACTGACAACAGTAACTTTATTTGGATTGCTCTCACTACTTCCTCAGCAAGCACCGTTCAGGTACTAACCGTTTAAATTTAATAATAATTTCTGTTGTGTCGTCACAATGGCTGACCCACCAGAAAAATTTGAAGATACAGAGGATGATGTGCACGACAAATCCGATTCAGACGATGTCTCTCGAAATGTAACGCGTAGACAAAAAGATGCATTTCAGCAATCAATGTCAACCGCATCCCATGACACAAAACACACTTACCAACCTTCACATAGTCAAACGGTACCAGCAGTCGACTCGAATGTCATAACTTATGTAGTACGCGATGACAATTTCAGATCATGGAATTTAAAGTTCACCGGCGACTCAAGTATAGTGGATTTTTTCTTGCGAATTGATGACTGCATGCGCACTAGAGACGTACCGGAACATAAAATTGTTAAATGTTTTTCAGACTTATTGGGCGGAAAAGCACTAGATTATTATAGACAGATTAGAGACTCAGTAGTCACTTTGGAGGATTTGCAAAATAAGTTTAGAACATTCTTCTCATCTTTTGACAATGATTTCACCTTGGAGAAACAAATTAGAGATCACAAGCAAAGCGTAGGTCAACCATTGCATATCTACGTGCTAGACATGCAAACCTTAAACTCAAGACTTACTTCACCATTGTCAGAAATTACCCTTATAGAAATTATAAAACATAATTTATTGCCAACCTATGCACAACTCTTAGCTGTCAATGACATACAGACCATTGACAGATTAATTTCACTAGGCAAGCGTTACGAAGCATACGCTGTATCCACACCATGTAACTCTGTCACAAAACCTAATAAGGGTCCGAAACAAGTAACCGTCCTTAACACTCAATATAAGAAAAAGGAAAAAAACACCGGTTACATGCCAGAAATGTAAGAAGTCTGGTCATACATATAAACAATGCAGATCAGTACCTGGCATTGTTTGCTTTAAGTGTGGGGCAAAAGGGGTACTAACTACCCGCTGTCCAAAGTGCAACCCACCCACAAACACCCACCCGGATCAAAAATCAAATTCAAAAAACTAGATCACCCAGGAGTACCTAGTGCCTCTCCAAATAAACAACACTTAGGTACGGTGACTCCTGATATAACATGTGGGAAACTAGACAACAGAATCTTTGTAGAATTCTTAATTAAAGACAGAACTTACAGCGGACTTAAGGATACAGGTGCAAACCTCTCAGTTATAGGTAACGATTACCATAACCATCTTTCAGATTTAGGATTCAAAATAGAAACAACACACTGGACCGCAAAGTGTGCCAACGGATCTCAAGTGAGAACGATAGGTACTATGTCCATACCAGTCAACTCCAAAGATAAAACTTGGGATATCACATTTATGGTTATACCAGAGATTTCCGACAACTTCATTTTAGGCATGGACTTTGTACATCAATTTGGAATTTTAAATTATTTTTATTTTGATAGCATACAGCTAGTTGACAAAAATAACGACATACACCCACAAGCTTCAAAACAGCTGTGCGGTATAACATCCAAAAATGAACTATCACCATTAGAAACAATAGAACTAGAAAAAGTAATTAATAAATTTAAAACAATAAGTACAGAAGAGAAAGGTTTAGGAAAAACCGACATAATTGAACATAGAATTGTAACAACAGGTTCACCAATTAAACAAAAATACTACCCTTGATCGCCAGTGAAATTGCAAGCACTGAACGATGAAGTGGACAGAATGTTAGAACTAGGCGTAATTGCTCCATCTAAATCACCTTGGTCCAACCCGGTTGTTATGACTCCAAAAAAAGATGGTTCACTCAGATTTTGTTTGGATGCTAGAAAGCTTAATGATGTCACTCTAAAAGACTCCTACCCATTGCCTTATATATCTTCAATATTAGATAACCTTAAAGGAGCTCGTTATTTAACTTCAGTAGATTTATCAGCTGCTTATTGGCAACTACCACTTTGCGATTCCGATAATTTAGATGGTAGTGGCACTTCTTGTCAGAAAACCGCATTCGTAGTACCTAACAGAGGACTATTTGAATTCAAGAGAATGCCTTTTGGATTATGTAACGCTGGTTGCGATTTGCAACGTACGATTGACTCATTGTTTCACCACAAGTATGGCGAAAAAATATTTGGATATTGTGATGATCTTTTAATAGCTACTACTTCATTTGAAGAGCATATTGCTATATTGAACGATGTCATAGAAACATTAAGCAAAGCAGGTTTGACAATAAATATGGAAAAATGCGAATTTTGTAAAGATCAGCTAAATTACTTGGGCTACGTTGTAAGCTCAAAAGGCCTTACATTGATTGCGCTCATTTTATTTTGGTTACAGACCACATGTGTCTAAAGTGGTTAAAATCATTAAACAACCCGACAGGTCGTTTAGCTCGTTGGGCAATGCAACTAGCTTGTTTTGACTTTGAAATCCGTCATCGGAAAGGTGCTTTGCACGTAGTTCCAGATGCGTTATCTAGAGCAGAACTCAACGCAGTATCATTTTCAGGGGGTACGAATTCAAGCGATGAGTGGTACAATAAATTAATTAAAAATGTACAAACTCATCCAACATATCATAAGAACTATCAAATTAAAAATAACATATTGTACAGATACAGTAAACCCTTGACACAGTTACAAGAGGAAAACTCATGGAAAATGGTTATACCACATGACGTAGCACAGGACTGCATAAAGGAAAATCACGAAATAACCGCCGTGCATCCTGGTTCATTTAAAACTTTAGCAAAGATAAAAGAAAATTACTTCTGGAAGGGTATGTATGCAGATGTTAAGAGTTATGTGACAAACTGTGAAAAGTGTAAGGCTTATAAACACTCAAATGAAACACCACACGGACACATGACAAACCAGAAAAAGGTAGATCGTCCTATGCATACACTCTCCATTGACACAATTGGTCCCTTTGCAAAAGCATACACAGGTCATGTATATATTCTTTCCATTGTAGATGTATTCACAAAATATTGTTGGCTACACCCCCTTAGAACTGCAACCACAAAGACAGTAACTTCTTTTATCGAATCAGAAATTATATTAAAAGAGGGCACACCATGCGTTATTATATGTGACAACGCCACGATTTTTCAAAGTAAGGAATTTAAAAACTTTTGTACAAAATATTCAATACCAAAAATTTTTTACAACGCATATTATGCACCACAATCAAACACGGTGGAACGCTATAATCAAACCATTCAAACTTGCTTAGCTATGTTAGTAGAGGAAGACCAGAGAAATTGGTCTAGGTTCCTTCCTCAAATCCAGTTATTTTTAAACACAACCATAAATCTAGCTACAGGATACACACCATATTTTTTGGCCAGAGGTCGTGAAGTCATCTCTGACGGTGCTTTGCATACCTTGAGGGGCAACGCACCACATTCAATTGATGATATTCAACTCGCCAATAGGAACGAAAAAGCAGATTCCTTAAATGAACTTGCAGATATTTTCCAACGTGTAAGCTGTACATTGACCAAAGCGTACAAACAGAATGCGAACAGATATAACCTACGACGCCGAGAGCTCAGGCTAGAAGTTGGTGATATTGTTTGGAGGCGTAACTTTGTACAGTCAAATGCGGCAAAGTTTTTCTCAGCTAAATTAGCACCAAGGTTTGTCAAATGTAAAATAGTCGACAAACTATCCGATGTTGTTTACCAATTAGAGGAAATAAACACAAAAACTATAGGGAAGTATCACGTCAAGGACATAATAAAAGTGCCATAAAAACGGTGTTGTTATTTATGCTTAGTTTTCAGACCGTTAAAAAAATGATGCATTTGCACATTCTTGGTCGATTTATTTTTAAGTGAACTTTTCTAAACTAAACTGAATTGTTCCTGTATCAGTGGCTCCCCATGGCCCTGATAACGTTTGTTTTTTCAAAATCAATTCAGGACTTTTCCCAAAACAATTGGAAATAAATTATTTTATATGGGGTATTTTGGTCAAAATAAACATTTTTTTTTCTAGTGACTATTTTTGTCACTACACTGAATTGCTTCGGTATCAGTGGCTCTCTATGACCCTGATCCCATTTGTTTTTTCAAAACCAGTTCAGTACTTTTTTTCAAAAGAATTGAAAATAAGTTTTATTTTGGGAATTTTGATCAAAATATATTTTTTTAGCAAGTGACTATTTTTGTCACTACACTGAATTGCTTCGGTATCAGTGGCTCTCTATGACCCTGATCCCATTTGTTTTTTCAAAACCAGTTCAGTACTTTTTTCAAAAGAATTGAAAATAAGTTTTATTTTGGGAATTTTGATCAAAATATATTTTTTTTACAAGTGACTATTTTTGTCACTACACTGAACTGCTTCGGTATCAGTGGCTCTCTACGACCCTGATCCCATTTGTTTTTCAAAATCGGTTCAGTATTTTTTACAAAACAATTGAAAATAAGTTTAATGTTGGATATTTTGATCAAAATATTTATTATTTTGCAAGTGACTATTTTTGTCACTACTCTGAATTGCTTCGGTATCAGTGGCTCCCTACGACCCTGATCCCATTTGTTATTTCAAAATCAGTTCAGTACTTTTTTCAAAACAATTGAAAATAAGTTTTTTTTTATGGGTATTTTGATCAAAATATATTTCTTTACTTTGGAAGTGACAATACTTGTCACCACACTGAATTGCTACGGTATCAGTGGTTCTCAACGACCCTGATTCCTTTTGTTTTTTTCAAAAACAGTTCAGTATTTTTTTCAAAACAAATGACAAAAACCCTCTTTAAACATTGAGTTAGGAATTTTTTCCCACAAACAATTTTACAACTTGTCCGCTTACAAAAGAATTGGGTGACGACTCATATTCATCAAAAGCATTGGCAGTCATTTCAGTGACATGCTAAATTTGTACATTATTATGTACATAATACTTAGTTACTTAGACACATAGATGATAGCATCAACATTTAACAACTTAGTATTATTTTAGCTATAGTTCATGTTAGGAAACCAAATCATTGGTCATTCAAAGTTCTTATTTCATAGGTAGTGCACTGATAGTTAGTAGGCCATGGTCAATAGTTCATAAGCTCGTAGTTTATAGTAGGCCAACAACAAATACTTGTTAGGTCAATGACTTTAAAGACAATAGTTTAGTAAGCATACTTTTAATTAGGTATTAAACCATAAGGTAGCTTTATTTTAATAGAACGATTAGTTCATATATTCATTATTTTACAATACTCACCATAGCTCTATAACTTACATTGTTCAACACAATCCTTACAGATTCCAGTGTTGATCAGTACATTTAAAAAAACTTTTCATATACTATAAAAACTTTTTTAAACTCGGTTAGCCCGGCTGTGTCGGCTAACGGGGTTAGCCTTTTCCCGTGAAGGGGGGTATTGTAGCAGATATATTACATAAGCTGCTACTAGTTTTTCAAACCAAACAAATAACCTTGGTCAACAACATTTTGAGGTTATTTTGCCAACGAAACCATGAACCCGAAACACGTTAGAGAATGGATAACCAGCATCATACATGAGACGGTTAGGTGTTAGATAGCTCAAAACAGTATTTACTTAGAATAGAGAAGTTGTAAATAACTAGTAATCATGTGAACACTAACCAATGTCGGCAATATTGACATGCAGATTGTTCATTGTCTACGGCACAGATTCGGGTCATAAAACCATCTTTGGAATCCTCATAAAACATACAATCCAAATAAAACAATGGTTATAGGATTTATTAAAACTTTTTATTTGACATCAAAAATAATTTTATTATAGAAGTTGTCGCGTTTCATTCCACGCAACCGTCAAATCATACGGGTCGCGCTCAGTCATTGTAAAGATACACTTAAAAATCCATAACTTTATCAAGAGTATATTTACGCAAACAATTCAGTCATGTGTGTGTATGGGATACGGCAACGTATTAATTAAGATGTATCACCTTAAAATTAGAATTAATAAATATAAGCAATTCATTTTCCATGTTGCCATGTTAAGTGAAACGAATTGTCAATTTTGCATATTTGTGAATTTCCGTTTATAGACGTGAGTCTGGGTCCAACATCCGCGCACGCTTCACGTGAGAACCCGGACTCCCGGCGTTGTTCGGTTTTTTAAATTTAAGATGGCGGAGTAAAAATTTTCCACGCGTCCATGTGCGCAATATTTCTTTTTCGTTGTAATTTTTAACACAATTCTGCGATGGACTACGGCCTGTAGCCACGAGGATGTCGGTCAAATCGATTTCGTCACCTCCGTGAATGTGGCGCAAGCAAATCAACGCTGCGAGAACTTAGCGCGTGGCTTCATCGATGACCGCGTGTCCACGGTAACCTCACGACCGGCCGAAGGAGGTCGAGAAGACGCGGACGTAGCGATATCTTCGCTCAGCTCAGCGTGCCAGCGTCCTTGGGAGGCGTCCCGTCCGTAGGGCTCCGCATTAGCGTGAGTGTCTGCCACCATCCATGTGTGGTAGGCGACCCCAAGGACTATTCGTCGTGCCTGCTTCGCTTCCTGCACCCGCCTTCTACACCAGCCTCCGCGCGCCCAGGCGCGAGGCCACGACGATCGCTATCGAGCACGTGCTCTGGCGATCGCCCGGTCCCCCAGCCCCGCGGAGAACCGCGAGAGCTTCGGCGACGTTCTACGGCGTAGGGAGTGCGATCATGGTACCATGAGTAAGTTCACCTTTTTATATAATCTGGCCAGAGAAAAACTAGAGTCAGTGCGCGTTTAACTTCAGAGGCCCGCTGCCCTATTCTTACTTCAGAATACTTAGCCCTCTCAAGCGCTCCGAACGCTAGACTGGGCGGGGAAAGAACGCTGCTAACGCTACAAGGTCAAGGGTTATTTCGTGTAATTTGACCCTTGTATATAAAAACACTTGACGATCGCAAACTACAAGACTTAGACCAAAATAAAATTTACTGTGAATAGCTGAATAGTTAAGGAATCTATTTAACCAAAAACCAAGAAATATAATATTAATTTAATACTCTAAAATAAATGTTGAGTTTGAAAAACAGTCACGTAACGGCTACTTCGCGATTAAAAATATTTTTTTTACGAAAAACTATTAATTCCTTATCAATAAAAAAAATCTAATTAGAAACTAGATTATATTCCCTTTCCAATAAGACCAAAATCTTATTAGATTCTAATTGGAGTGTAGATCCTATTAGAATCCAAAGTTACTGGGGAACCTATATCACCAGTAGCAGTTGGGCCGCTGGTACTTTTTAACACACATGTTTACGTAACTTTTTAACTCTACGAGTCCTCTTTTTGTTGTTTCTAAAATTCTAAAATGTACTCACCATACTCAATTATTGATATTTCTCGGATAATATACACGTTTTAATCACATAAAATTATATATTCAATGTTTACATACAGCACGTTAGGTATACATACCTATCACTTTTTCACAGGAAAATTACTGCAACTTTGAGATTCCGAAACTAAATTGCTTAACCACTATATTGTAGCACGGTTCTTCACCTTCATTTTGATGTATAATACTATACTAAAATACGACTATTTCGATAAGAAAACAATTTAAATACGAAACGGCGCCGGCGCAACACGGAAAAAAATGGCCGGATTTGTTTACACTAAAGTTTTTTATTTTATTTTGACGTTTGTCGATGCATTTGGGCACAGATAATTATTATAGAGTTGGGAAATATTGTTGAGAATGTAGTGGAGACCATAAATGCATGGCCATAGTAAGTACAGTCGAGTTTTAATGCATTTTTTGAAGGCGGGTATTTGAAAATGCGACTGGTTAAAGGCTTTAACCAGCAGCGTGCAACTGGAAAATGAAGGTGGTTAAAGCCTTTAACCAGCAGCGTCTGAAATTGAGTCGAACTTCCTAGTTTTATTCTGAACGAACCTCCCATAGTCTTTCCAAAGCAAGAGGTCCTTGAACCAATAGTTTGATGCATACTCCGAGAGCTTGAAGACCTTTTTATTTGTAATCCTAAAATCATCGTGTGTTTACCTTCTACTTACTTACAACCTTAAACTACAACTATAACAATTAATTATTTTTTTTTTTTATTTTTTTTTTCACACACGACAGAGTATGCTTAATTTATTTATAACGACCATACGAACCTTTAACAAAAGTCTTCGACAAGATTTTTATCTTTGTATCTGCGTAAAACTTGGTATCTTAACAGTTGTCTTAACAAAGTGACATTACCTATGCAGTAGGTAACAATGAAAACGGAAACGTCAAAAATTTACCAGGTTGACACTGGCTATCGAAAAGATGCCAATCTGATATTTTTTAAATGTAGTATAATATCGATTCTATTGAAATTTTATGAGAAAACACGAAACCGTATAACAGTAATATTCACTTATCGAGACCTTAGAAAGAGGTGAAATTAATATTTTAGACAGAACTATCAAATAATTCCCATTCATTCATTTCTTCCCATTATTGACTATTCTGATTTAACCCAAGAACTTCTTAACAAATTTAGATCATCTTCTGAAAAATTGCATTCGCTTCATTTTTGGCCTTCGTAAATACGATCATATTTCTTCGTACCGCTCTCAGCTTAAGGGCCCACCACATGCCAACGACCTTGAGCGAGTGGGAGGAGCTTAGCAATAGCGTTTACCCGTGCGTGCGAGTGGTCAGCGATACACTGCCGCCCGTCGCCCATAGCCGCAAGAGCATTTAGAGTACTTTTATTTATTCAATAAAAAAAAAGTGGAGCTACTAAAAAAACAAAAAAAATTGTCATAGTTAAAGCAAATGTTGAAAAATATTTTGGTATAAATATTACGTCAAAATGATTTACAACTTCGGAGATATCGTAGCATGTTTCGAAGCCTTTTCGGTCGATAATTGAAGTAGGTCCAGATTTTTTTTCATTACATAAAAGGCATATAACGAAAATGTATTCTATGATTATTCAAGTATAAGATATATGTGATACGAAAAAAAATATTGTGATAGTCTGTATTCAACAGAATCTGCAAATTAGAGCCCCTAAACCAGGTCTCCGTGAGTTTTTGCCAAAACATGCCTCGGGAGAATGATGTTAACTAAATAAATAAAAAAATTATCTAAAATTCGTTCTATGATTATTGTAGTAGAGATAACGATCTATGTTAAACAAGAAATAATTATTTCAGGCAACGAAACAAAAGCATACAATTTCAACGAGGAAACTTTGCAATTTCGCGTTTTTCTGTAACAGGCGCCTTAAATGGCCGCATAACAGACTCGGGAGGTAGCTCAGATCTATCTGCTTGATTTTCACCACTATGAATGATCCATGTGCTCCTGAATACTTTTAAAAACTTATTTTAAGGTGTTGGGTAGTTTTTTTTTATGATGGGAAATCATACTAAAAGTGAAAACTGACTAAAACCCATCCATGTGCCTTTATGTTCCGGGGCCACGGTATCTCTTTCGAATAGGCCCGCAACCCCGGCAGGCTTTGGCCCTTGCGGGCCCCTCCCCTTATGCTGACATCTCTTAGACGGACGGACGGCTAGGTAGCCCATAGCTAACCGTCCACAGGCCCGCGTTTACGGTGGCCGGTAGCCACCACGTGGCCCCCGACGCCCGGTGCGTGTCCCGCGGCGGCTTGGAAGAGAGGCTTATTTTTCAAAGTTTTTAACGCATACCTCTTAGTTTGTTTTCCTTCATTTGTTCCTAAAACACGCAAACATCAAGTTTTACTTCATTTGAAGAACGATAACCCGTGCCGACTTGCATCGAAACATGTTCATACAAATTATGCGAAACTAGCGGCGCGTACTCGCCGTATTTGTCATTTGTTCTCAGTACGTCTTGTGATTAACATTGTTTTAAAGCTGAAAAATGGCAGTGGGATTAAGAAGCAATAAAAAAAGTATTTTCTTAGTTGCTGACGTAAACCATCATCTGGAGCAAATTTATCGTCTAATCGACGTCAAGTTCTTGCAGTCTTCTTTTTTTAACATTCGTGAAGTTAAATTGACTGTTAATGAAAGCGCTAATCTTGTCGGTCGATAGTGTATTATATTTTGGGAAAAGGCTGGAATCCCTACCAGAGCTGTGCCTGTGAAAAAAAACTTGTGGATCTTCACAGTGCTTGGTAAAAATCGCAAGATGTTTACAATTACCGTGAGGAGGAGTTTCAGAACAATTTAGATAATTTATTCGAAATAAGCACACGCAAATGCTTTGGAATGGAAGAAGATAAAATATTTTTACAAAAACAATTAGAACCAGGGCGTCCAGGATTTTTAATAAATCAATCAATCAATAATTTTACTATCAGGCATCTTAAGGTCCATCGATAAAATACACAAAATAACAACAACATAAAAATATACTAATACATACAAAATCCAACTTATGAACTATGACACACGAAGTGGCGACGTCGTGGGTTTAGCGGGTGTGGATAAAAAAAATTAGCCGAGAAAGAAGAAAGAACAAGACAGAAAAATAAAAGAAGAGAAAAAAAGACATGAGCAAAGGAGTTCCGAGAGTTTGCCGTCATCTCTAACTACAGAAGATTTTATCGAAACGCAAGAAAATCCCGATCAACCTACGAGCTCTGATAAAAGCCTTGACGAACCCTTGCCATCGACATCTCAAATGGTAAGTTCTGTAACAACTTCAAGATGAAGAAGGAAAGACTTCAACACTCCTAAGTTAGTTGCAGCTTTAGATAGATGTCAATTAAGCGTAAGGGATTCTGTCTATATACTTCAGGCTGTAGTGGAAGCCCTAAATCTTAGCTGTGATGATTTCCCGATAAATAAATCTATTCTATGCATTCGTACACAGAGTAGAAAAGATAGAGCGGAAGATGATTTGCCAGAAACAGTGACCGCTCACTGGGACGGGAAATTATTACCCGGATTGGACGTAATAAGTTCTAAAGAAGAACGCCTGCTGATTCTTATTTCGTTCGGAGAAAAGAAACAACTTTTAGCTGTCCCCAAACTGGTGAGCTCTTGCTGTCAAGATCAAGCTAACGCTGTTTCAACCGCACTTTATGACTGGAACCTCGAGGACAAAGTACAAATAATGTGTTGTGGCACAACTGCATCTAATACAGGACGATTGAAAGGAGATCTGCGTGTTGCGCTGGCGCCACCGCTGCGCAAGCAGAGAACCTCAAGCGGCGTAAATATGAGACTGAACCGTTTGGGGTTGAAACTCGGGCCGTGGGGTCCGAGCGGTCACCTTCTCGCTAAAGATATCTCTAAGCGCCTTGTTGACACTTCCCGTGACGCAAAGGCTGGCTTTTATTTTGCCTAGCGATTAAGCATTGCCATTCTACGTGGCAGTGCTGCCAGTCTATTGGGTAGGTACTCTACCGGGTGACAGCGATGAGGAAAATTTTTTGACGCCATTTATTAGTTTTAAGTTTTGTCTTT
Organism: Xestia ashworthii; assembly: GCA_950022955.1. NCBI lineage: Eukaryota > Metazoa > Arthropoda > Insecta > Lepidoptera > Noctuidae > Xestia > Xestia ashworthii. The sequence continues at coordinate 8,023,270 of OX465570.1, read as the reverse complement.
TAAATGTAAATATAGGTTTAGTTTTAGTTATAATAATATAATAACCTGTAAAACTATCATGTTACACTGTAACTTAAAACCTTTCATTTTATTTAGCTTTACAACGATAAGCGTTAAAGACAGTGAATTTCAAAATCTTCACGGTTCTGTCGGCACGGGTTAATGTTGACATAGGAAGATAAAATTTTGTATTTGAGTAAGTCTAGGTAGTCTAAAAAGAAGTAAGGGGGTATGCATTTCGATATCTGAAAAAAAAAATTTTTGACCCATGTAAGGGACACCCTAATGTAGGTACCCATTTATGTGTTCTATTTTATACTTTCAAGATGGTATGTTTTTTAAGCTATTGCATAGCTTCTATCGCGGGCCTTGAGCGTGGAGACCGAATCCAGAAATTCCGTAACGAATATAACCTAACACCCCATGTCACCCCATGTCAGTTATTGACAATGACAAGCTAGTTTTCTTTTTAATATTATTGCCGTAACTAGGAGTTGTAGGTTGTATACATTTGATGTTAGACCTTCTTTGTAACCATTTTTTATCAACTGTTCCCGAGTGTCGCACGTCTTTTTTTTTAATTTTTATTGTACTCTTTCACAATGCTGTCTAGTTGACCCAATGGTTGACTGGTAGGGAATGCCTTGTATCATTGAGTCCGCCTGTGTACGAGTATCACTATTGTAAATGAAGTTTAAATAAATAATTTATAACCCTCATTTCTGTTTTAGAATACCACTTGGATAGCAGAACAAATAAATGCTACAAGATCCACACCGTTAACCGTAATTTCTCCCAAGCTGTCGTTAAATGTGCAGAAGAAGGTGGCCATCTAGCTATTTTAAACAGTGACACCGAAGCCAAGTTACTCGGTGATATGTATCACATCGGAGATAGAGCTTGGATCGGCATTCACGATTTCAAAGAGAAGGATGATTGGAGGACTATTTATGGTAATTTGTTTGCCTATTACGTTGCTGGGGTATGAGGAACAGGATAGATTTTTTCTTATCCTCCTTTAATGGGAGGGTCCTTCTACCTCACAGTCGTTGAATCTGGTAGGCTATATCTGCTCCACCAAACGTTTGGGCTGTAAGATTAGTCCTAAAAATCGCGGAGAACTTTGAAAACCAATCTTGCCAAGGATTATGGGTCTAGCCTTTATAGCAGAACTTTTTATGTCATAATATTATTTTGCATACATAAACTTCATTTCGCAGAAAATCGTTTGGCAGACCAATTCCAATCCAATTATCATAGATTCAAAACTCATAATTTTGTAAGTCAGAATCATTTTTAGGCATAAATTTCATATGCATACGAATTAAAAGTAGAACCATCTTATCACAGAAAGTTCACAGTCAGAATCTTTTGGCATAATATTCATATCGATAGTCATTTAAGGCAGAACTATCATATGTCAGAAAGTTTACAGTTAGAATCATCTTTTGGCATACATTTCATGTGCATAATAACGGAAAGAGAGTCAGTTTGTTGTGAACACTTGGTTTTTATTTCCCTGTAAGAAGCAGGTAAACATTCAAACAAGCACACATCGTGCATGTAGCAAGCATGCAGTATGCAAACAGGCATCCAGCATGCCAGCAAGCATGCAACATACAAGCAAGCATTCAGCATCCAAGCAAGCATGCAGCATACAAGCAAGCCTGCAGCATGCACCATTCATGCAGCAGGCATGCAAATATCTAAACAAACACATACCATTTATGCAGCAAACATGCAGCAGCATGCAATTAAGTATATGGCATGCATGCAGCAAGCATGTACCATGCAAACAAGCATGTAACAAGCATGCAGCATGCGAACAAGCATGCAGCAATCATGCAGCATGCGAACAAGCATGTAGCAATCATGCAGCATGCGGTATGCAACATGCAGCAGGCATGGTTTCTGTCACGGCTCCGGCACTGCGGGGCTCCGGCGGTCCCACGCGAGCTTATCGTCGCAGATGGGTTTAACGCACACCACCACCTGCTCCTCAACTCGCGGCCCGCCTCGCCCCTCCGGTTTTCGAGCTTGTTTCGCTTAAACACAAGCAATACATGGATATTTAATTACATCCTTAAAATCAATAACCTTATGACCATTTTTCAGCAGATTCATATCGACGCGACGTGACATAAATGACCTTAACGCTTATGCCATACCTGATACTTAGAGATAGAATCAGAGAGCACATCATATATTGGGGAATATTCACCGCACAATCAAGTGTGTACAATCCACCACAGGGCGAGCCATGTAGAACCGCATCACCTGTAAAAGAGAAGGTTTTTGAATTAAATAAATTACAACCAGACTTATCAAACATTACAGTAAACCCTTTTTCTACTGCTGTCTTCACATATAGAAGATTTGTTTGCAAGTTAGGTACATACATCACATCATTAAATGTATTGACGTTGTTTCCGGTATTTATAGATATTTTACCGATGCCTTCAGCGTCAATCTTAGTCCCGTTTGCAACTGTTATCTTATTATCAACGGGCTTTAAGTCAACAAACCAATCTCGTCTTGAACTCATATGTTTGGTAGCGCCTGAATCAAATAATCAATGTAACATTTGTCCATGTCATAATTATTCGTTGCTCCTAAAGCAGACACAGAAGTCGAGTCCTTATTGGTAGGATTCTTCCTTTTCATGACCTTCTTTTGCATTAGAAGACAGTTTGGTCTCTTGTGACCAGGTTTTCCACAACCATAACACACAATGTTCTTTGCCTTTGACTCAACAGAAGAGGCATCAACCTTTGACTTCATAGCTGTTTCCAGTTTTACCGAGCTTTCCTTGGACATTTCGCTCAGTAATTTGGACTTTACCAGTTCGGAGGTAACATTAATATTACTATTTTCGAGAGCCATAATCAATGGGTCATATCTCGACGTTAGACCACCCAATAGAATAGCAGCAAATATCCTAACACTGCTCAAGATTTGGCGGATATCAGCTATATCCACCAAATCTTGAGCAGTGGAAATAACAGCATTGATAAACGACTCAATATTATTATCAAAGTCTTAAGTCTCAATCTGTATAACTTCCGTTCTAAATGTAAACGTCCATACCTTTGTCCTCATAAGCATTTTGTAGAGCTTTCCATGCTTCAGCTGCCGTGGTTGCACTTCGCACATGCGTAATTGCAGATGATTCAAGGGTAAGACAAATTTTTGTTAGTGCCTTCTGATCGCTCCTCATCTTTGTAACCATTGGAAACGTTTATCCCTTTAGGGTAGCCACTGATCGCTTCTCACAACTCCTCATGCATAAGAAAATTACGCATTTTAAATTTCCACGTACCCTTACCCCTTATGTATTATGTAGAGATAATGTTGGAATTGAGGAACTACGCATACCTCGCTCATTTGTGTCTCCATTTGGGTTCGCCATCTCAGAAGAGTAGACGAATAACTATTTTATTTCGTACCCAAAAAATCGCACAAATCACTTCAACAAAATTACTATGAAAACACGCATTACTTTCTAAAATAAACAAATACTTGTTGTGCTGATCACGATTTGTTGTAATTTTGTTAAGTAGAAAAGAAAAGAGGTGTTTCTTCAGTTATATTATTTTATGAAGTATCAGGTAACCTAGTTATAAGAAGAATTTTGAATAGAGTATAAGGACAGTATAAAGCCAGTATTACAACAAGAAATTACGGAGGCTCCAATTGCGAAATCTTTTTTTATTAATATTTACGTACCTCGCTTCAGTCATTCAGTGAATCGGTCACAAATCTGCCTTAACTCTGTTAAAAAAATTGACAACAATGTCTTCCTTTTCAGGACAAACTTTGAAGAAAGCAGGGTATGCGGGATTTGCTCCTGGAGAGCCAAACCATGCTTACCCAGGTCAACACTGTGGTTCCATATATCGCAGTGGGGGGATAGATGACTATCACTGTTGGACACCAATGGCTTCCATATGCGAGAAGAGTCCTTATTACAATGCCGTTTGTTCTTCAGCAGACGAAAGGGCTTATGGATTTTATAAACCGTGACAGTAAATTGTGAACATTTATTTTTAAATAAACAAAGATTAACTATCATATTCTTTTTTATTATTCTAATACCTACTCACCCAGAAGCATTTCTCAAAATAATCTTTCCTTTACCTCAAATCAGTGTGTGTTACCCTAGCAAAATGTTGTGCATTTGAGATGTGAGACCTTAACAAATAACTGGAGTATCATGAGGAGCAATTTGCTTACTAATAGCAAAATTTGCTTGAATTATAGTTTTAAAGTTATTTGAGAAAAACACATTTTGCTGGAGTAACGCTTGAAACGTTATCAAAAACTAATGTTTATATAGTTTAAACATAGTGTTTGATTTAGTCGTCGTAAACCAATGGAATTAAATGGTTTCAAAAATCAGATAAAAACGGATTTGCAAGGAAACCAAACCACTTAGACCCAAATAAACAGCTGTAAAAGATACCCATGGTAGACGCTTATAACGTCCGGAAAATTAGATTTTGTAACTTTACACGATATGAAGATAAAACAAATTTGATTAATTTTAGACTGGCCGTACTTTAGCGATGAAATACGCAATTGCTATAACATTAAGAAATTTTAAATTTAATTTGACTTTATAGTGTTAAAGAATTTATCCAAAAAAAGTGTCCGATATGTATGCCTTCTGAGTTGACAAAGTATTTTAAGTTGTTTTCTTTAAGGTATTGCACAGCTTCTATCGCGGGCCTTGAGCGTGGAGACCAAATCCAGAAATTCCGTAACGAAAATAACCTAACACCCCTTAAGTTATGGAATCAGGCGTTACTTTGCGGAAATCCATGGCATTTAATGCTATGATAAATATTTAGTTTTAATACCGCTAGACAAAAATATCCAGGTCTGAAAGCAGGACACAAATCCCACCGTCATGCATATGCACATGCACATATGGGCCCACCCTCCCGCCCTCATGCATATGCACACATACAAAACAAGTGAGAAATAGTTAGCATGCCATGCAACCAAACCTTTACTCGACACGTGTTTCGCCCCTCCACGGGGCATCCTCAGGAGTTGTTGACTCGTCGAGCGTTTGGGTGGCCCCTTGTCACCCCATGTCAGATAATGACAATGACAAGCTAGTTTTCTTTTTAATATATTGCCGTAACTAGGAGTTGGCTGTATAAATTTGATGTTAGACCTTCTTTGTAACCATCCCGATGAAATTATGAATTTTATAATGAATGTTCCACACACACATACACAGACACGTCAAACTTATAACACCCCGTCGGTGTGTCGGTGTGTGCTTTCATGGGCCTCGGAATGCGCCACCGTCGGGATCTACGCTGACGGTAGGAGTGTGAGGCTAGCAATAAAATAACATAGTGCATGTACCTACATAAGTAATAAAGACGGGTCACAACTCAGATATGATGGTTTGAATAAGCGCTCCACTTTTACAAGGAGGGGTATCCATCGGCGTCGAGTCGACGTTGAAGTACCTAGGACTCGTACTCGACAGCCGAACTTCGTGGAACATTTCCGACGTTTGGCCCCCAGGCTGGAACGGACCGGGGCTGCCTTCAGGCGGCTCTTGACCAACCTTGGGGGGCCAAACGCCTCCTGCCGCAGGCTCTATGCTGGGGTCGTGCGGTCCATAGCCCTTTACGGGGCCCCAGTGTGGGCGCGTCCCTCGAGGCGGCGAGCCGCCCATTATCTGAACGCGCCCCAGAAAGTGGTGGCCGTAAAAATGGTCCGTGGGTACCGCACGAACTCCCGCGAGGTGGCGGGCCTGCTTGCCGGATTGCCGCCATGGGATGTGGAGGCGATAGTCCTCGCGCACTGCACGAATGGCGCGTGGAGGCACTATGCCGGCGGAGTTTCCCCGCTGCGGTGGCAAATCGCCGCTCAGCGGACAGACCTCCGGCGCGATCTCATGGCGACATGGAGAGAGCGACTGTCGCAACCCCGTACAGGGCACGCCACGATAGTGGCGATAAGTCCCCTCTTTGAGGAGTGGGCCGAGGCGTCCTCACCTTCCGCCTGACGCAGGTCCTCACCGGACACGGATGTTTCGGGAGGTACCTGCACCGAATCGGGCGGGAGGAAACGCCCGGGTGTTTCCACTGCGAGGATCAACCGGAGGACACGGTGGAGGTCTGCCCTGCTTGGGCGGAGCACCGCCGTGTCCTCGTAGCGGCGATCGGCGGCGGCGACCTCTCGCGTCCGGCCCCGGTTCAATCCATGGTCCGGAGCTAGACGGAATGGGAAGCCGTCACCTCCTTCTGCGAAGCAGTCATGCTAGCGAAGGAGGTGGCGGAACGTGAGAGGGAGAAAACCTCTCTTCCCAGCCGCCGCGGGAGACGCACCGGGCGTCGGGGGCCACATGGTGGCTACCGGCCACCGCAGACGCGGGCCTGTACACGGTTAGCTATGGGCTAGCTAGCCGTCCGTCCGTCTAATGACGACAGGCCGTGTCGACGGCGCGTTCGTGTTCCACGCGCGTCTCAAAGAGATGTCAGCATAAGGGGAGGGGCCCGCAAGGGCCGAAGCCTGCCGGGGTTGCGGGCCTGTTCGAAATAGATACCGCGACCCCGGAACATAAAGGGCGAGGAAGGAACATGGATGGGTTTTCGTCAGTAAAAGTCTGACACTCCTTCCCACTCCGCCCAGAGTGGGAGAAGTCATTTGTTGATTTCCCATCCTAAAATAAAAAAGGGCCTGTACGACTAAGGGTTGTCCGTTGTTTTTTTTATTTTTTTTTATTACCCTTAGATTTTTCCAGCGATGCTCTGTAGCCGGAGTGTACTACTGTCATACGCTGTAGCTCAAGGAATCAAGTATAAAGCCAAAAATAGCGAAATAATAGTCTATATTAAGGCAGGTGCTATATTAATCCAACTATACTTGAGACATCCCCCGGCGGGGCACCCTTAAAACGAGTGACCAATTTTAAATACTTAAGTCACTGGGTTACCGACGACTTAAAGGATAATAGGATAACAAAGACATTAAGAAAAAACGTAGATCCCTGTCAGCGCGCTCCAAAGTGCTGGCCCGCAGGCATTTTAAGTATTTTTGGTAATTAGTTATCAACTTTACCTGTTGACGTTCATGATTATATTTAGAATTTTCCTATTGACCCTGTTTTGTACTGGTCCGGTACTACCGGACTAGTATATAAATGGTGTGATCATAGGAATTTCGACAGAACACGAATCTCTGTCCTCGCAAAATGAGGTCTTCCTTAAAATATTTTGTGTTAATACTGTGCCTGAACTTCATTGGTAAGTAATCAACTAATATACTACTAGTTTGATAAGGAGTAAGCTGCAAGAACTTGATTGTAATATATTCTCGTTAGTTAGGCTGCGTTTCCACCAGAGATGAGCGAGCATGCGAAATGAAAATATTCTAGCTGCATAGCTAGAATATCTCAAGCGGTGAAAAGAAGTGATATCATTCTAGCCTAGCTTTCGTCGCTACGGATTCTCGTTAATCTCTGGAAAACTTAATCGTGGAAACGAAGTCTAAGAACCCGGTCGAGCTAAATCTGCACCTCACTGTAATGCGGGGCTGTCGAAGCAAGGTGCAAACTTAACTTAACCGAGCGATACGTACTAAACTTGTTGTAAAGCTTCAGCTGTGAGGCGAATTTCAGCAATGAAACTCATCGCAATCAGCAATTTTAAGCCACGTTCAAGAGTCATTTTCATAAGTCTTATGAAATATTGACACTGATGGCTCTTGAAATCCTGACCGAGTCATAGATGCTGTAAATACTAGCATTATTTCAACATTCATTAAATTAACCGGTGGTCGATCATATTTTGAATATAATTGGCCGAACCGTTGTGGCGTTACTGTGCTTCAATCAACAAAGCATCATTATTATATTTTATTTTTTAGAGGGATTGCAATTGTTAGGATGTGGCTACGAATACAATTTGGAAACACAAGGATTGTACAAATACGTTGCTGAACCAGCGACTTGGTACAATGCTCGGAAACGCTGTGCAGACGAAGGTAAGAACTTTTATGTTCAAAAGCATTTTTGAAGAAAATTTTGCATAACATCAACCCTGTAATTCTCGAAGGTATAGGCAGAGGAGTACCTGATAGTTCACCCACATTTCGCAAATTGTGTATAAGTCCCATGTGAAAGACGGCGAGGCTATTTCCATAAACCCGGCACAAATGTCGACTCCGAGGCTGCTACTGAGATATTCCCAAACCCAATTTCTACTTGGGAACCATCTAGTTACGGAGATGTTGGGGGTCAAAGTTTCAACTTTTTGACAAGTTTTTTTTTTAAACGAGGATTTTTTGTAAGATTTTTTACTTTAAAGATCTCTACGACTCCTGTACTATTCAATCAATCCATTAGCAATGTTTCAAGTGAGTTTCATTGAGTTCTAATATAAAACATGATCTAATACCATAAAAAAAAAGTCGTTTCCCAGCAATAATTTTTGCGTAAAGTTACTCAGTATGATGTACAGAATGCTTGGTTGACGGCCTCGTGATGATGTTGTTTACACACTGTATACTTCTATATACTAATGCACTGTTTTAGACTTTCACGGTTTTTCACTACACTTAAAGTACTTACGGGATTATATCCGTGATTTTGTTTCGGTTTTTCGAGCACCCGATATTTCGACGCTGTTGCAAGCATCATGATCGCGGGAATACTGAAGAGGTATGCGGGTGGGACGAAAATTATTAATTATGAGCAGACAAATCTGTCTACCCTCTTCCTTAGTCTTTTATTACGCGCACTACTGGAACTCGATTGTAACTCACGACAGAACGCACTCACAGTATCACTCGGTTTTTCTTTATAATGGGGACGCATGTTAGTTTTTATTAGATTTATCACTGGATTCCACGTACTCGATAGTTTAAAACCGTCCTCACGATTGAAATTTTTGTGTTTTGAAATTTCAATAGCTTCTCTGGTTAACCTTGGGATGTAGTATCGGTCTGTTGACAAGATTTGTGGCTTATGAAATTCAATCCAGTGATTTGGCCCCGAGTCCAGCAGATGTTCAGCTATGGCAGATTTGTGTCTCTCATTGTTTTTTACTGCTTTGATGTGCTCATTAATCCGGCATGAGATGGTTCGTTTGGTTTGTCCAATGTATGAGCTGCCGCAAGTGCAGTCAATTTTGTATACCCCAGGATGTTCCAAGGGCAGTTTGTCTTTAGGTGAACGCAAACTTTGCCCGATTTTGTTGTAGGGAGTAAACACAGTTTTAATTGAGTACCTACTCAGTATCCTACCGATTTTGTCAGTTACTCCCTTAACAAATGGCAAGTAGGTCGGTTGACGTTCTACCTGAGCCCTGGCTGGTCGAGTCTTAAGCGGTCTTTTTTCCGTTGTCTCCTTGTAGCCGTTATTCCGTAGGACCTCCTGCACATGGGTTAATTCCTCAGATAAATGTTCTGAATCGCACAAATCTCTAGCGCGATTAGTGAGTGAGTGCACTACGGAGTTTAGGTGGTAGGGGTGGTGGTGTGAGGTAGCATGTAAATAGCGGTCTGTGTGAGTCGGTTTCCGGTAGACTGTGTGACCGAGACTCCCATCATCCTTTACATTAACTCTAACGTCCAGGAAAGCCAAAACCCGATCCTTTTCTAATTCAACCGTGAACTTCATGGTTTTATGGAGGTTATTCAAATGGTCCAAAACCATCTTTATATCGGTTAAATCTCCTTTCAAGATACAGAAAATGTCATCCACATACCTTTTCCAACACTTTTTCTATATACTAATATCATAAAGCGGAAAGCATTGTATTTTTGTATATTATAACGAATAAACTAAGAAAATCGGGTGGGGCTGTGTCGGTTTTAACGTGAAGCGTCTATATTTGTGCCTACTCTCACATCTTTTTGTTGCCTTGTTTCGAAATGTAATCCAGCCTGATTCCTAACCATCTTCTTGTTAAAATTCATGGCATTTATCTATATGTCACCGTAAAATTGCCAAATACGTTATATTGTAATATCTCTAGCGATATTGTAAAGTCTCGAATTATTGTCAAATGAACATACTGCTTACCATAAAACGCATTATTTTTCGTGAAATGCATGCGATGGTAGTCAACTCACGCGGTGTGGAGAGAAGGAGGGTCCCCCTTGCCCAGTGGTACCACTCTCATGAAAAGATACTGTACCATTCCTGAGAAATATCGATTCATATAACCTAACCTTAAAACACTTTATATTCCCCTAAAAAGCGTAGTCGACGGAGCCCCGCTTCGCGGGGCCCCTATTTCCGGGTGCAGGGTTTAAAGGAACCTAACTAACCTAACGGGGGGTGCCCCAAGTCCCGATTATGGGGGCAGAGATACTTCCGTAATGTTCAGTTGACAATAATTCGAGATGTTACAATATCGCTAGAGAGGAACACGTTATATTGTAATATAACGTGTTTGACAATTTTACGGTGACATATACATATAATAAAATCGTTGAGACCAAAAAATCTGTACATTGAAGATTAAAAAAAAAAAATCGCCCAGGGTGACTTAAAATAAGTAACTGAACATATTAAAACCATTTTTAAAATTTTTGTTTGTTTGTTTGTTTGTTTGAACGCGCATCACGTAAAAACTGCGGGACGGATTTTGATGAAAACTTCACTAATCTATTTAGATAAACTCAGAATAACATTTAAGCTATAGAAATTATGGAAAATTTTGGAAAAAGGGGGTGAAAAGGGGGAGTAAAGTTTGTATGAAATTTTTTATTTAGATTGTTCTAGAATCATGAAACTCAGAGTAAATACTAATTATTAAAAATAAAGAAATACTTGTTTTAGCATTTTTAAAAAATTTCATCCAGAGACGTAAAAAAGAGGGTTTTGTGTTTAAAATTAATAAACTTCATACACCTATAGAACAAAATCCAATGAAGTATAAACCTTTAAAAGTTGCTGTAAATACTTCAAATCAAATACAGGTAAATATAATTTCTCAATTTTCTTGAAATTTGATTTTTGAAGTGAATACGCCCAAAATAGCGGAACTCAAGAAAATCGGCTTTCCTCGGTATAAGTAGTTAGTAATACAGGGTGGAAACGGTAAACGGGGCAGTAAGGGGAACTGCAGCTACACGAAAAAGGTCTTAGAAACAATCCATAATTTTTTCGCTAAATGTTGATCCCCATTCACAGATTTAATCTACACTTTTTAATATTATATAGAGGAAAACTTTGTTTGTTTGTTTGTTTGGTTGTAATGAATAGGCTTAAAAACTACTGGACCGTTTTTAAAATTCTTTCACCATTCGAAAGCTACATTATCCACGAGTAACATAGGATATATTTTATCCCCGTACTCCCACGGGAACGGGAACTATGCGGGTGAAACCGTGGGACGTCCGCTAGTTAAAAAATAAAGTGCAGTTAGCAAGAAAATTGCCATTTTACATAAAACAATTTTTTTGATGCCAATAATGATAAACCTTAACCGTTGCAGCTACATGAAAATGGTCTTAGGAAACCATCCGTAATTTTTCGTGAAATTTTGATCCCCATTCACAGATTTAAAAAAAGTACAGTTAGCAAGAAAATTGCTATTTTACACAAAACATTTTTTGATGCCAATCGATCCTGTTTCTAATACTCAACGGTTAAGGAAGCTCCCCTTTCTGCCCGGTTAATCGTTTCCAACCTGTATTTACAAATAAAATAATACTACGAAAAAAATGTAGACTATACGAATGTACGTTACATCAGACATAAAGCCCGAAAAGTTACAAATACAAACGAGTTCAAATCCTACTATCTACAAATAATCAAAATGCTTTGTCCTGAAGGACTGTGATGGATCAACGCACAGCCTTTACCGCAGATTGTAGAAACGTGAAGCTTGGAGAGTGTATTTTTTGTATAATAATTTCAGAAAATCATTTCTTATCGTATGCCTATAATACGATCTTCTGAAATTATATGGACACGTTTCGTATTGCACGTAAATTGATTTCAATAGAGAAAAGATTAAATCAACAATATTTAATAAAAAAAAAGGAAATTAAAATTAACCGTGGCAGCTAAGAGATGACCAGTCCCAATTGATAGCGCCCGTTCACGAACATGACGCATGTATCGGCGCCATTCAACTCGACCATATTGAAGGGAGCTAAATGACCCGACACACACGCCACCATCAGCGAGACATTTGAGTGAGCATGACATTCTCTCAGCCGCCAAGGCATATTCAAGTCAAAAAAAGAAAAAAAACATAACTAAATGTAAATGGTGGCTTTACAGTACATAGAACTCACACAAATGTGCTATGCAATTATATAATACTACGAGATGGAATCTATACAATGCAAGGATATTTTACAATCTTCTGCAGCTTCCACAATAACGTAACCTGGGAATCAATTAGTTCGCCTATGGTTGTGGAGCAGGACCAGCATTGAGCCAAGCATTTTTATCATTAATGTAATCCCCAAAATTATAATATGCTTGCCTACATAGTGTGCGTTTTATAAAAGATTTAAATTTCGTCTCATTCAGTTGTAGAATGTGAGGAGATATTTTATTGTAACATTTTAAACAGTACCCCATGCAAGTTGAATCTACTTTAGCAAGCATGAAACCTGGCTGAACGAGTTGGTCCCTATTTCTAGTATTATAGTGGTGTCTGTCACCTCTTTTACTGAATAAATGCAGATTTTTCCTAACGTAGGTACATGATGTTTTCATAGATGTATTGGCAAGGTACTGTCAAGATATTAATTTCCTTAAACAGTTCTCTCAGAGAATCGCGTCTACGTAATTCGTATATGGCTCTGATGGCTCTTTTCTGCAGAATGAATATAGACTCGATGTCTGCCGCACGTCCCCATAGTAAAATACCGTATGACATAATACTATGAAAATAACTAAAATAGACTAGCCTCGCGGTATCAATGTCAGTAAATTGACGGATCTTTCTAACAGCATATGCAGCTGAGCTCAGCCGTCCTGCAAGAGATGTTAAATGAGGACCCCATTGTAGCTTTGAAGAAAACTGTTTTATCGACAAACTCTAGTTTCTCTTGATTCAACATTATGTCACAATCACTACTTTTGACATTTGGTAGGGCAAATCGAATGCACTTAGTTTTTTTCCCATTGAGTGCTAAATTGTTAGCGGTAAACCAGTTATGGACCTGCAGTAGGGCATTCACCAGCTGCCGATAACGCTGAGCAAGCGCCGCCCGCCGCCGTCGTCGCCCGCACCACAACACACGCGTAGGTACGTCGACCCCTAAACGTGCCTACGCTGCTATTGTCACTAGCGGAAGATCTGATGCGTCGCAGCCTAAGCGACAAACCAGAAAAGGGGAAAAATTGGCTCAACCTGCCCTGGCTGCGGTCCGTAGCTCCGTGCCAAGAACTAGCCAAGTTGATGAGGAGGGCTTCACGAAAGTGGAAAGGAGGAGGAAGAAGAAGCCCTGTTCTCGCAATCTGTGCGGTACCGCACTGAGTGGGCCCAACATGCTGCTGCGTCCTGCTGTGCCTACGACGCAGCTGTACATTTCGCGTCTGCATCACTCCACTACAACTGAGGAAGTGGTGCAGTATTTGAAAGTGAAGATCAACTTCATTCTGCGGGTCGAAAGGTTGGAATCGCGCCACAACATCAACTTCAAATCATTCGTGGTACGAGTTCCAACCGATCGTCTACAGATCTGCATGAAGGAGGACTTTTGGCCGATGGGTGTCGTGTATCGACGTTTCCGTGGACGGTTACGCGACACCACGCAGCGAAACACGACGCCGACAACGTTACGTGTTTACTAATAGTTTTATAAGTTAGAATATGTATTAGTTTATTGTTTTTGTTGTTTTGTTATTTGTGTATTTTATCTATGGGCCTTAGTTGCCTGATAATAAAATGATTATTATTATTATTATTATTTACATCGTCAAAATTAGTAGCACGTCTGTTTATCCTAAATATTAACGAAGTATCGTCAGCAAACAAGACCATTTGCGGGTGATTGTTAAATAAATGGGGTAGGTCATTAATATAAACTAAAAAGAGGTGGCTGAAGGCTGGGTCCCTTACCCAGAATCGAACCTTGTGGTACACCCATTTTTACTTTTAAACCCATTGAATTGACACCATTTATTTGTACTTGCAGCTGTCTATCATTCAAATACGACTTTACTAAACTAAGCGCAAGTTTACCTAAACCGTAATGCTCAAGTTTCAAGATCAGGGTTTCGTGATTTCCGCAATCAAATGCCTTCGAAAGGTCACAAAAGATTCCTATGGCATCTTGTGCCTCTTCCCACGCAGTAAATATGTGTTTTAATAAAGTGACACCGGCGTCAGTTGTACAACGTCCTTTGGTGAAACCATACTGTTGTTCGTGTAATATTTTATTGGTGTTAAAATGGCAAAGAATTTGATTGAGCATTATCTTTTCAAACACCTTGCTGAAAACCAGCAACACGGATGCTGGCCTATAGTTATTGGTGTCTTTGCTGTCCCCGGATTTAAAAAGCGGTATTACCTTACTGAATTTCATTAGATCCGGGAAGACCCCTTGATCCACGCACAAATTAAATATTGAGGCCAAATACGGCGCTACAGTCTCCATAATTGAGGTACAAGCTTTAATAGACATACCCCATAGGTCTTCGGTTAATTTGATCTTGATTTGTTTAAAAGCTTTTAAGACTGTCGTGGGGTTTATATGCTGAAATTTAAATTCATTTGGACAGGCTGAAAAGTTTGCTTTTAATAAATCAATAGAGAACAACGGAGAGGAATTTAAGGTTTCAGTAGTTTTAAGTGGGATACTGGTAAAGAAATTTACAAATTCTTGAGCAACTTCATTGTTGGAGCTGACAAGGCCACCTGAAGTCTCTAGTGTGAAGCGGTGCCAAGTAAAATAAAGCGATGGAATTCTTAAAGCACTGAGAAGCGTTGTAACGCGCCTCGCTTACAAATTCGTAACCTTGTGGTAGTTAGCATCATGAAATACGCGTCACTTACGTGTTTTGGCCAACACTCATCAATTCGTTACGTTACGGTCGGGTTTTTGACATGGAACCCCGTGTATTATACTGATTTTAAAGACTTTTCACGTCAAAATTTGTTCAGCAACGGAAACCTATATTATTAGCTATTTTATCCCCGCCACTACGCGGGTGAAACCGCGTGAAGTCCGCTAGTTATTAATAATGTGGATGCAATGTGTGTGGTTCCACCATTTAGAAGAATTTAGACTCAGTGTTTTGTTTCCACAGGTGCTGTATTAGCTTCTCCTACCGGAAACGAAATGCAAGATGCAATTGAAAGCATCCTTAACACCACTTCAAAGCTAGAGGTGGTGTCTATCTTCACAGGGATTCATGCCACTGCCTCAAATCCAGTTTATCATGATACTGACGGTGAGTCGATTCGTTTGATTGAAGCCTCTGTGAAACAGTGCCAGGCACCGGTGCACTTCTTCGTTCTTAGCCTAATTATTGTCTTGTGCAATTTTTGGCCTTCCTATGTCATGTACTAACCGATGTGCAAAATTTCATCAAAATTCTTTCAGTCGGTATGGCGAAAAGGCGTGACAATCTAACTCACTTTCACGTTCAGAATGATTTTGAATAGTTGGACTGCGTCGTGGTTGTAAGGCAAATATAATGATAAATCGTTATATATACACACATCAACAGAATCTAGGGATATTTTATATTTCATCAAATATCTCAAAATCTATGAAGAATTTTCTGATATAGTAGTTGAAGAATGATAGGTTATTTTAAGGTAAAAGTAAAAAATAAAAACATTTCGTGATTTTTTTGGTTTTAAATAAAAATGTTTATTTTTTTAATCGCCGTAGCAAATTAATATGGTAAAAAACTTCATTTCTTCTTATAAAGCTATTAATTTTAATGAAAATTGAAAAAGTCTTATAAAATCTAATTATTAATAATCAGTGTTGCCACCTCTTACATTAATTACACATCGACATCGATTGTTCATGCTTAAAATTAGATTGTCAATGTCTTGCTGCGGTATGAGGTCCCATGTTCTTTGCAAGTGTTCGTAAAGTTATTGTTCTGTCGTCAAATTTGGCGGGAAATCTCTCAAAGCTTTTCGTTGTAACATGTCCCAGGCATGCTGGATAGGATTTAAGTCGGGCGACTGTGCAGGCCAATCCAAAACTTGAATATCGTGGTCTCGGAGGGCGGCCGACACCAGCCGCGCTGTATGGGAAGGAGCATTATCGTGCATGAGTAGAAATTCCTTGCCCATTTGGATTCTGTGTGGGACAATAACAGGCTCTACTACCTCCTCGTGGTATTTCTATGCAGTCATGCTACCTTGGATCCAAATGAGCTGGGTTCGTCCGCCAAGACGAATTCCTGCCCGCACCATGATTGTCCCGCCTTGGTATGAGTGGACCTCCTGAGGGTGCCGTAGACGGCTAACTCTCCCTGGAGTTCTCCAAACGCGTGTTCTTCGTGAATCCGGATGAAACCCAAACCGTTACTCGTCGGTGAACAGCACCAAAGACCATTGTTCGTCACTCCATGGTAAATGCTCCCGAGCCCACGAAAGCCGCCGACCGCGATTGCCACGTCGCAATGCTGGAACACGTAGCGGTCTTCGAGCATGAAGACCAACTTCATGCAACCTCCTTCGCACGGTTTGGTCGCTTACCAGCAGCTGGTGGTCCTCCTGGAGCCTTTGTACTAGTTGCATCGCTGTGATATTGGGTTGTCTTCTAGCGGTCATTTGGAGAAATCGATCCTGTCTCTGCGTAGTAACGCGATATCTACCCGTGTGCCGTTCAGCTACATCCCCAATACTGCGATAACGTGACCACAACCTTGATATCACGTTTTGGCTGGTGTCAGGTGTGTAGGGCCTCAGCAACGACGCGTTGAATAACACCATTTTCTAGCATGCCCACGGCTCGTAACATTTCATCTCGACTCAAATGATGACGTGACATGACTCCTAAAGCTCACACGGCACGTTAAATTAAAAAAGAATAACAATCTAATCCCTTTTCATTAATTAATATTAATAAAACAATTTTAATTTTCCTTAACGTAACGAATTACTAACAATTTTGCCACCGTACTTTGTTTTTTCTTTTTTTTATATTTATTTTTTAAATTTTGAAAATAGAATAAATGAGGTTTCAATCTGTACATAAACTTTTTATGAAAACTTAAAAGATTTTAAACTAAATATTCTTAAATAATTTAGAAATAAGGTATCCCTAGATTCTGTTGATGTGTGTATCAGAACATCGTTATTAAGAGGCATACGAATTTCATACAAACCAAAATATTTTGTAAATCAAACATATCTTAATAGTAGTGTGTATTTATTTTGATTGTATTACAGAACATATAGGTTCTTAAACACATATTTAACAAGAGTTATGAGAAAAATAAATTTTCTGTATAAATTATAAATTCCTCATATCTCGTCTTTTTAACATTGCTCTTTCAAAATATTTATTTGGGAACATAGATATTCTGTTATACAATCGAAATATATATGTCACCGTAAAATTGCCAAACACGTAATATTGTAATATCTCTACCAATATTGTAAACTCTCGAATTATTGTCAAATGAACATACTGCTTACAATAAAACGCATTATTTTTCGTGAAATGCATGCGATGGTAGTCAACTCACGCGGTGTGGAGAGAAGGAGGGGTCCCCCTTGCCACCACCACAACCACCACTCTCATGAAAAGATACTGTCTCATTCCTGAGAAACATCGATTAATATAACCTAACCTTAAAACACTTTATATTCCCCTAAAAAGCGTAGTCGACGGAGCCCCGCTTCGCGGGACCCCATTTCCGAGTGCAGGGTTTAAAGGAACCTAAATAACCTAACGGGGGGGGTGCCCCAAGTCCCGATTATGGGGGCAGAGTATACTTCCGTATATTCAGTTGACAATAATTCGAGATATTACAATATCGCTAGAGAGAAACACGTTATATTGTAAAATAACGTGTTTGACAATTTTACGGTGACATTTACACACTGCCTTAAGAATTTGTTTCATTTTCACATTATTTTGGTATTACGTTTGTATGAAAAACAACTTCGGAACATCCAATTTTTATTTATAATAAAAAAATGATTTTGTTATTAAGTTGGTACGGCTTATCGGGTTTTTGCGTCGGCAATTCGATATGGATACTATCAGGAAGCCTGGATTTGGTTTAAACTGGTCCTCTGTTAAATGCTGCCCTCGTAATTGCAAACACAGTTACCGACTGGGAATTTTAATTCTTTTGGAAAAGTTTCGTCTACCAAATTTTTTTTTTATGTACAGATTATTTACATAAAAATAAAATTTCATTTTCTTATTAAAATTTAGTATTATAAAAATGTTTTTATTTTGTCTTTTTACTTATTTTTTTAAAATAAGGAACGCAGTATGGATCACGTACTACGTGGTTTTGCAGTAGGTTATTATTAAATACACATTTTCATTATGTACAAATATATAATTTGCTAAGTTAGACAATCAATGAACAACGTCACAAGTCGTCAACATGACAGGTCAGGATCCTAGGTGGCCAGTATATAACAGTCCTCCACCGCGATTCCTAGCTGCCGCACTCCCGGGGCCGGCAGCAGCTGTTCCAGGTGTCTGCGCCATATATCGCCAACGTCAGTTCGCACTTCATAGTGCAGATTGCCAAGACGACGCAATATCGTGCCAAACTTCCATCTTCTTCTCTGGTCGGAGTAGGCTCTGGCCTGCACTCGATCACCTACGGAATAAACTCTGACAAAAGGCGGTGTGTTCTCTGATCTGAACGCTGTCGGGGCAGTTGAGTCTCTGAACATCACGTGCAGCTTTGTTCTAACGTCCCGACTGAACATCAGTCCATAGGCAGTATGTCCATCCTGGTTTGGTGTGCGTCTGAGCCGAGTTTTTAGCACAAGGAGCTTATCCGTAAGATTGCCCCTCTCCCCCTCCATTGCACGTAGTGCTTTCTTAATAGTTTGCACGTAACGTTCAGCCTGACCGTTAGTTGCTGGGTGGTACGGAGCTGACATCAAATGTGTAACTCCACAGCTGGTAAGGTAGGTTTTAAATTCTTGGGATACAAACTGGCGTGCGTTGTCGGATATACGGTGTGCCAAATGTGCAAAATAACTCCTTAAACTTAGCAATGCACCATGCACTCGTTGTGGTTTTTGTGGGGAAAACTTCAACCCACTTTGAGAATGCATCTACAACTATTAGAAGTTGGTGCCCTAGAACAGGTCCTGCAAAATCTATATGAATTCGTTGCCAGGGGCCGCTAGGTTGTTCCCAGTGGTGAAGAGGAGCTTTTGGTGACTCATTCTGTTCTAATCTGCACGCTCTACAAGATTTTACCTTGTTCTCAATGTCCATGTCTATATTTTTCCAGTATATGTAGCTGCGTGCTAGCAACTTCATTTTAAGTATACCGATATGTCCCGCATGTAGTTCATCAAGAACAGGAGCACGTAAAGTTTTGGGTATTACCACTCTGGTTCCTTTCAATATGCAGTTATCCTGGAGTGTTAATTCATTATCACCGTAACCATATTGTCGTAATGAGTGACCTGTCTGTAGTGCTTGTAGTAATGTATTTAAGTCATTGTCTTTTCTCGTTTCACTGGCTATAACTTCTGGTCGGATTTCTAAGATGTTGATCTGTTGCAATTGATACGCACAATATTGGTCTATTGATGTTTCTTTTACTATTTCAACTGGGAATCTTGATAGGTAGTCAGCGTTTGAATGTTTCACCGAAGCTCTATATTCCACATCGTAGTCAAATCCCGATAAAAAATGTGCGTAATGAAATAATCTCATTGTGCTTAGTGCAGGTAATGTCTGGTGTGGATGAAAAATCGAGGTAAGCGGCTTATGATCAGTCACCAATACGAATTTCCTGCCGTAACAGTAGTGAAAAAACTTTTTAATGCCCCAGTAGATTGCCGTAGCTTCTTTGTCGATTTGACTATATTTCTTTTCGCTTGTTGATAGTGACCTTGAGGCGAATGCGATTGGCCTTTCTGAGCCATCTGGTAGTTTGTGAGACAGAACAGCTCCTAAACCTGTCGGTGAGGCGTCAGTAGCTAGTATCAGCGGTTTATCTGGGTCAAAATGAATTAAAACTCTGTCGCTCAAAATCGCCTTCTTTATTTTGTTAAAGCTTTCTTCACATTTAGAAGTCCAGTGAAAATCTTTCTCTTTCTTTAGTAATTCATTTAAAGAGCTCGTCAAAGAGGCAAGGTTCGGTATAAACTTGTTGTAGTAGTTGGCCATACCCAGAAAGGTTCGTAGTTCGTTTATGTTTCTTGGTCTTACTGTATTCGTGATGGCCTTGACTTTGTCTTTGTTCTTATGTAAACCCTCTTTATCTATTGTGTGTCCTAAGTAGTTAATACTACGTTTAAAAAAATTACATTTTTCTCTGTTTACGCGGAGGTTACTATCTTTTAGTTTTTGCAAGACTTGTCTTAGACGTGTTAAAAGTTGATCTTCTGATGCTCCTTGAATTATAATGTCATCAAAAAAACATTTAATTCCGTCTAGTCCTTGAAGTAACTTATCCATAAATTTCTGCCAAAGGCTTGGTGCTACTTTGACTCCAAACATCAAGCGATTGACTTTGTAAGTACCTTTGTGTGTACTTAATGTTTGTAAAAGGGCGCTTTCTTCATCCATGACCATATTAAGATAGGCTTGGGTAATGTCTAAGGTACAGAAGTATTTGCCTCCGTTCATTTCCGCAAATATATCCTCAATTATAGGAATTGGGTATTGTTCATCTCTTATGACTTTGTTAAGGGTGACCTTGTAGTCTGCACAAAGTCGAATGCTCCCGTTTGGTTTCACAATCGGTACTATTGGTGTGCCCCAGTCTGATTGGTCTACTTTGGTAATCACCCCTTCTGTACACAGTCGTTCAATTTCTTTATCGACCTTTTCCTTTAAAGCGTACGGTATACGTCGTGGTTTTATAAATATTGGTTGTATATTTTCTTTGAGATTTATATGAGCCTCGTAGTTGGGTATTTTTCCTAGGTCTGATCTAAAAACAGTTGATGAAAATTCTTCTAATAATTTATCAAGTTTGTCGGATTGTTCTAAAGTTCGTACAACTCTTAAATCTGCAATTTTCATATTAATTTCTTTAATCCAGCTTCTACCAAATATGGGGTCAACGTTTTGATTGATTATGTAAAGCTTCCCGTTGAACGTTTGGTCTTTATACGTCCCTTTGATGTATGTTATTCCTGCAGGCTTGATAATTTCACCAGTGTAGGTTCTCAATTTCGTATCAGTTTTGAAAATTTTATTTGGTATTTGTAGGCTTTTGTATTGTTTGAGTGACATTGTTGACAAGGCCGCTCCCGTGTCAAATTCCATGCGTACTTGTTTGTTCTCAATTTTTACTGTGATCATATAATATATTTGTCCGTTATTTCACTCTTGATTAAATTGATATCTCCAATACTGTCGCAACTCGTGTTACTTATAGTGTCATCTAGTTGATTGGTTTTTAGGTTCCGTTGTAAACAAACTCGTGCCAGGTGTCCAATTTTCTTGCATTTCAGGCAGGTAGACTTGATGGCGCCGCAATCATTAGATCGGTGGTCGTCTTTACCGCATCGGAAACATTTTCCTTTTAAATCTCTTATAGTTAACGGAGATGATGATGAAGAAGTTAACTTTATGTTCTGTCGTGTGGATGATGGTCGTGATTCGTTATCTCTACTTGTCGATTTTGTAATCTTGTTTACTGTGTCCAAATTTTTGTGCATGTCTGCGGATATTTTCATGTTTTCTGATTTTCCCATTTCCATGAATGTGGCAATTTTAACCAGTTTAGTAAAAGGTGGTGTATCTCTTTCTTGAAGAATTTTCGTTCGTATTTCACTGTCTTTTAATCCACGAATAAATTGCAGGACTAAGAAACTTTCTGAGGTAGACTTTTGACAGTTTTGGCACTTGAATTCGCAGTTCAAGGAATTTTTCTTTAATTCTGAGGCGTATGTTGCTACTGTTTCGTCTTCACGTTGTGTGTGCGTAATAAATCTGTGTTGTAACGCCCATATACTAGGCTTAGGGTCTATGTAGTCGTCTAGAATCTGTGCTAGTTTTATAAAGTTCATATGAATTGGATCCTCCGGAGAGCATAAATCATGTAACTTCTCATGTAATTCGGGTGATAATGCAGCAAGAAAAGTGTACACTTTTATTTTAGGATCTTCGATGTTATTGAGCAAGAAAAATACCGTTAGACGTTTAGTAAAGTTTGCAAAGGTTTCTTTTTCTTGAAAAGGCTGGAAATTCATTTTTGGCCCTCGTTCTTGTTGTGTATCCGTACAAATGTGTGATGCCGATGTTTGCAGCGGCAGCGGTGTGATTCGTCGATTTTCTCTGTTTTGTAATATGAGAAGTTTCGTCTTTATGATGACACATTTTTCTTCAAAATCGTACCTGGTCTCTATCTCTTGGTCTAGTAGTTCGTCTGGTGTTTCTAATTCAATTTCATGTTGTATTTCTTGTAATTTCTGTAACGTTTCTTGAAGCGATTGTAGTCTCGACTCTGTTTCTTCGTATGGAAGAGTTTCTTTGGTGTTTACGTAGTTTTCAAGCTTAGTGATTAAACCTCGCAATGACGCGCGGGTTTTCTTTAATTTTTTAATCTCATTAGTCGACATCCTCGTCGCCAATTATTAAATAAATACACATTTTCATTATGTACAAATATATAATTTGCTAAGTTAGACAATCAATGAACAACGTCACAAGTCGTCAACATGACAGGTCAGGATCCTAGGTGGCCAGTATATAACAGTTATAAACACAAATACTCCGTTTTGCCTTCCTAATACTGGAGAAAGAACTCTAAATACTGGAGATTGCGAAATTATACAAAGATAACATGATCCATAAAGTGCGAAATTAAAATAAACAAAATTATTATTAATAAAGTAAATTTACATTGGAATCAAGTAATTAAAATAAATTACCATAAAAAAAAAATAACATTAAAATCAGAATTAAAATAAATTAAAATACAAATTATTACATTCAAATTAGACTAACATAAAACTAAAATTAAAACATTTAAATAAATTAAGTACCATCAAAATTAAAAATTAACAGTAAAATCGGAATTTATATACCTACTTAGACAAAAATTGCTCGCAAGCTCAAATGGTATAGATGAAAATGCAATACCGCGCATTTTGTACAAATTACATAGTAAAGTAAAGGAAAAATATGTCAAAAGGTTAAGGTTAATTTCTTTAATTTTTAGTTACCAGTCGAAAGTAAAACAACATTGACTTATATTTAGTTTTCATAAAATTCCTTTAGCGCGTTTATCAAAACCCCCATTTTGCGAGTACTGAGTTTGCAATTTACGAAGGCAGAATGGCAGCAAACAAAAATGTCGTGAATAAAGTACTATTATATACGTACTCAACTTTTCCAGGAAACGTTTTTAGTTTATCGTTTTCAGACGAACATAATAGATGCAAGCAGATTTCCTCACATTTAGTAATGCTACCTTCCTATTGGTTTTAGCCTCATAATGTTATACAACTAATGTGTAAAATAATACAGATTTATAAATTACAGGTAAGCCGTATCCCGATTTACGAGATTGGGAGCCAATGGATGGCCAGAATGATACGTGTATTATAATGTATAACAATGGTGATGGATCCTTAGAAAATGTTGCGTGCGAAGAAACTTACCCTTTCGTCTGTTATCATCCCATAGAGAACGATAAAAACCCCAATGAGTGTGGGACTACTGATCCAGGTACTACACACTAGTCTTAATATTTCCTTAAGTATTCTATGAGAAAAACTTTTTTGCAAAAAATAAAACCGACTTCAAAAAGAAAAAGTGAAAAATAACTGAAAGTCTAACTTGAAGTCGGTTTTATTTTTTGCAAAAAAGTTTTTATTTTTCACTTTTTAGTGGTTCACATGGAAAGTGCATACCGTTACAATTACAACAAGCCCAAACACGACTAGGATACATTGTCTCATTATGGAGTTCCGTGACTCTTGGCTTCATCATCAGATCTGATGGTAGAATGGTTCTTATCAAACGCAAATGCTTCACTTGTTGTAGAAAATATAAAAATTGCTGTACGTTATCCTATAAAATTTGAAGAGTTCCCTCGATTTCGCCAAGATTCCATCATCAGATCCCGACTTGGCGACTATGGGACCAACTTGGAAGTATACCCTTTCAAACAAAAAAATAATTTTTCAAATCGGTTTAGGCGTCTTCGAGTAATCGGGTAACATACATAAAAAAAAAAAAAAAAAAAAAAAAATACATACAGTCGAATAGAGAACCTCCTCCTTTTTGGAAGTCGGTTAAAAAGAACCCAGGCAGGAGTAACAAATTTTTCAAGAAGTAGGAGTATGCTTAGTTTATTAACAACGACCATACGAACCTTTAACAAAGGGTTTCGACAAGACTTTTATCTTTGTATCTGCTTAAATCTTGGTGTCTTAACAAGTGTCCAAAGTGACATTACCTATGTAGTAGGTAACAATGTAGACGGAAACGTCAAATTACCAGGTTGACATTGGCTATCGAAATTATGCCAATCTGATATTTTTTTAATGTGTATAACGGCGGAGTATTCCCATTTAAATTTTTAGAAAGAGTGACTACTCTCGTTATTATGATTCTCAGACATTGCAGGATAATGAAAACACCAAACAATAGAACAACACTGTATAATTTGGTACACTTTAACGTACCTATGCACTTAATTAAATTAATTAATAAATGAATAATTAATAATATTACTAAGCACAGTAATTTAAAACTATAAAAACTATTTACTCACACGATCTCCTGAGTCTTCTACTCTCTACAATTTCCAGCAGCAAAAATAGGCTCTCAAAAACTTTTTGACGATCCCACTAAACTCAACCCAAGAAAAAAAACATGGCCGATCGCGCCACCGGAACTTGCTTATATGTTTGACATTTTAAATAAACGTACAAATAAATCGACAAATACTAACTCAATTTATAAGTAATTTTAAAACCTGAAAATGAATTTTAGCGTTTGATTTTAAATCGGATGTGTTTTTATCAAAGGTAGCAATATGGACGCCATTTTAGTTTTAATGTTATTTTATTTAAACGTTACTAAAGTTAGATAAAAACACACCGATTAATGTTTACAAATCATAATATGAATTAACAATATGGTTTAGGTAATAAATTATTTTAAGTAACTCACATCTTAATAATTAGTAGTTTTTAAACTTGGTATATTGACTTTAGATGGTCAATATACCAATCCTAATTAAAATTACAAAATCAAATTAATTGACGATAATGGTTAGAAAAGCTACTAAACGATTAAAGGATTTTAAAATAGATTTGATTAACCTAAATTATTTAACTAGTAAGTTATTACAAACTAAAATTAATTTGACGCGTACATGTATAATAATATCAATTCAATTGAAATTTTAAGAGAAAACACGAAACCTTATAACTGTAATATTCACTTATCGAGCCCTTAGACAGAGGTGGAATTAATATTTTAGACAGAACAATCAAATAATTCCCATTCATTCATTTCTTCCCATTATTGACCTTCGAGCTTCCAAAAACCTAATTCTTCAAATTCCCTATTACCGTACTGGTTTTATGTCCTCTTCTTATGCTATCTCTACTATAAAACTCTGAAACCGAAAGCAAATTGGCTTTCAAAAGAGCAGTTCGGAAGTTTTATTTAAAGTCAGTCTAAATTGTTTACCGTCTAGTCATTTTTAGAGTCGTAGTAATTAATTATATCATAAGGTTTCTCGTATTTCGGATTATTTATATGTATTTTATTTTATATGCTTATTAATGTATTAGTATTTAGGTCCTCATTTATGTGTTTTATTTTATGCTTACAAGATGGAAAAAAAAAAGATGATAAAAACGTACCATCTTGTATCTCCATCTTGTATCTCTATCACAATGCTGTCTATTTGACCCAATGGTTGACTGGTAGAAAATGCCACGTAAATTAATAAATAAATAATTTATAACAAATTTCTGTTTTAGAATACCACTTGGCGTGGCGAACGAATAAATGCTACAAGTCCCACACCGTTGGCCGTACTTTCTCCCAAGCTGTCGTTAAATGTGCAGAAGAAGGTGGCCATCTAGCTATTATAAACAGTGACACCGAAGCCAAGATTCTCGGTGAATACTATCATAGCGGACTAAGAGCTTGGGTCGGCATTCACAATTTCCAAAGGAGAGGTGATTGGAGGACTATTTATGGTAATTTGTTTGCCTATTACGAGGGTATGAGGGACAGGATAGATTTTTTCTTATCCTTCTTTAATGGGAGGGTCCTTCTCCCTCACGGCTGTTTAATCTGGTAGGCTGTATCTGCTCCACCGAACGGTTAGGCTGTAGGATTTGTCCTAATAATCGCGGAGAACTTTGAAAACCAGTCTTGCCAAGGGGTAACATATTATGGGTCTACCCTTTATAGCAGAACGTTTTATGTCATAATATTATTTTGCATACCAGCTGATAGCATAAACTTCATTTCACAGAAAATCGTTTGGCAGCTATACTCAATTATCATAGGTTCAAACTTCATAATTTTGTAAGTCAGAATCATCTTTAGGCATAAATTTCATATGCATAAGAAATAAAAGTAGAACCATCTTATCACAGAAAGTTCACCGTCAGAATCATCTTTTAGCATAATTTTCATATCGATAGTCATTTAAGGCAGAACTATCATATCTCAGAAAGTTTACAGCTAGAATCATCTTTTGGCATACATTTCATGTGCATATTAACGGAAAGACTCAGTTGATTGTGAACACTTGGTTTTTATTTCCCTGTAAGAAGCAGGCAAACATGCAAACGAGCATACATCTGTAAGAAGCAGGTAAACATGCAAACACGCACACACGTGCATGTAGCAAGCATGCAGTATGCAAACAAGCATGCAGCATGCAAGCAAGCATGCAGCATGCAAGCAAGTATGCAGCATGCAAGCAAGCCTGCAGCATGCAAGCAAGCATGCATCATGCATGCAGCAGGCATGCAAACATCTAAACAAACATATACCATGTATGTAGCAAACATGCAGCAGCATGCAATTAAGTATAAATCATGCATGTAGCAAGCTTGTACCATGCAAATAAGCATGTAGCAAGCATGCAGCATGCAAACAAGCATGCAGCAATCATGCAGCATGCTGTATGCAACATGCAGCATGAGCTTATCGTCGCAGATGGGTTTAACGCTCACCACCTGCTCCTCAACTCGCGGCCTGCCTCGCCCCTCCGCGCCTACGCGATTTTTAATTACACTCGAGGGGTAGGGCAGACAAGACTACGTGGAGTCGGTTATGAAGCGATTCGTTTCCGTCACTAACTTTTCTAGCACAACATATTGACTTTTTAAGACCTATTTTAATTTTAATTTTGGTCAAAATTGCAATTTTATAGAAATGGCAATAATGCCAAATAAATATTCCAAATTAAATTCTGCCATCTTCAAAGTATGCCATGTAAACTTATATCAAATAATCGTCGCTCTAAATAAATATTATTCTAAACGAAATTTTGCGGAATTTGAACATTGCCAAAGGAAAAAAAAAAAAAAAAACTGCCATCTTAAAAGTATGCCATTGTAAATTCGGACATACAAACATTCGGCCAAACAATAATTATAATTTAAATAAAGACGTGTGGCACTCGGGGACTGCCACGGTAAAGCTATTGCATAGCATTTTTTATCAACTTATGCAATTATAATTATTTATTTATTTTATTTTTCCGCTTGTTGCCGGCTCGAGGACCAAACGCAGACTGAATGTTGAGGCTCGGCTTCCCATCACGATGTAATTATGAATTTTATAATGATGGTTCTAGAACACAGAATAATAAAATGGTTACAAAGAAGGTCTAACATCAAATGTATACAACCTACAACTCCTAGTTACGGCAATATATAAAAAAAAAACTAGCTTGTCATTGTCATTATCTGACACGTAGTGATTATATACTCTGTGATCTGACATGGGGTGACATGGGGTGTTAGGTTATTTTCGTTACAGAATTTCTGGATTCGGTCTCCACGCTCAAGGCCCGCGATAGAAGCTATGCAATAGCTTAAAAAATACGCCTTTAAAATATTCGTTTAAAGAATATTATGCCAAATGAATTTCAGACCATCAAGATTCTGCCAGATAGAAGGAACCCATTGAGTACATGATGTACTGTAAATGACATCATCAGAAAACACTAAAATCTAGTGTACGCGTCAAGGTGAAAGTGGGTTAAATGCTATCACATCGTCAGGTCAAATTGCGTCAGAACTATCACAGCAGAACAGTGTGCTCGTCTTTGTGCAAAACATACATTGTTACTGTTACTGCTAGCCTGCATCATCCCACTGCTGGGCAGAGGTCTCTCCCCATGATTTCCAGTTGTTTCGATATATGACTCCGATATAATGTCTGCTGAACTAATGATGCATTAACACGATACTTCTGATTTTTACGTTGGAAAATCCTCATGGAAACTCTCTGACTCGGGAGAAACGAGGTCATGTTAGGTCATGTCTTTGCCTATTAAAACTATACTGTTCCTATTACTACCGCTGCTCTTGGTTTAGATTATACTACTAGTACTATAAATGCTTAAGAAAACTACTGAACGGATTAGGATGAATTTGATGTTGTAGGTATTATGCAGGATGTTTGCTCCAATTGCGAAATCTTTTTTTTATTAATATTTACCTATCTCGCTTCAGTCATTCAGTGAATCGGTCACAAATCTGCCGTAACTCTGTTAACAAAAAAATTGACAACAATGATTTCCTTTTCAGGACAAACTTTGAAGGAAGCAGGGTATGCGGGATTTGCTCCTGGAGAGCCAAACAATGCTCACCCAGGTCAACACTGTGGTTCCATATATCGCAGTGGGCAGATAGATGACTATCACTGTTGGACACCAATGGCTTCCATATGCGAGAAGAGTCCTTATTACAATGCCGTTTGTTCTTCAGCAGACGAAAGGGCTTATGGATTTTATAAACCGTGACAGTAAATTGTGAACATTTATTTTTAAATAAACAAAGATTAACTATCATATTCTTTTTTTTATTCTAATCCTCACCCAGAAGCATTTCTCAAAATAATCTTTCCTTTACCTCAAATCAGATTACGTGGTGTACGTTTAGGTCTTTATCAATACCTAAACGTAAAAGTGCACCTCGTTTTTAGATAAAGTTCTTGCGTTATCTTCTTTTGTATAGAACGTTTGGGTATTTAGGAAAGTAAAGTCAAACTTGTGGTATTCTCATAAACAAATATCATAACATCGTGTACCTGATGGTACATTCACATTTCGCCAGTTTTTTATGTTTTTCGGAACGGCATCCCGCAGTTCAACCTAGAGAGGTTGTCGTCTGCTTAACCGGAATATACATTTCGCCAATTGCAAGTGTATGTATATTTATGAGTAAGTTGCCCGCGACTCGAGTGTCATTATCTTAAAAAATTGTCTTGTTTTTTTGAATAGGATGTTATTCTTTAATCGATTTCAAGCTTCGATCAATAATATTATTGATCGAAGATTTCAAGAGATTTTTTTGCACGGAACCCTTATTCATTTTCTAAAATAAAAGTTGCCCAAGTTACACCTTAGAACATCAGATATTTGCCAGTAAAAGTCCCGTCAAATAGGTCTAGCCGTTTTTATAGATTAGCCGGAACAAATAGACAGACCAAAATTGAAAAAAAAAAAGAAATTTCGCTCCAGATAAGAACCGCATTCAACAGTCAATACGAAGCCTCCAACCAAGCATTCTGTACATAAAACTGAGTAACTTGAGCAAAAATTCACGTGTTTTGGTAAAACTCATTGTAACGCACTCATAACAAACGGTGCTGATGGACGCATTTAATAAAAAACAGCAAAATGCGAATCGGACTCGCCCATGAAGGGTTCCGTAGCAGCAAATAAAATAATATAAAATATTTTATAGTTAAGGTAAGGTAAATTGCGGTTTATGATTTAAGACGTATTAAAAAAAAACTACTTACTAGATCTCGTTCTAACTAATTTTCAGTGAAAATTTACATGGCAATGTACATCATATACTTTTTTTAGTTTTATCATTCTCTTATTTTATAAGTTAGAGGGGACAAGCTTTTACCACTTTGGAAGTGTCTCTCGCGCAAACTATTCAGTTTAGAAACAAAAAATATTAGAAACCACCAACCAAATATCATTTTTGAAGACCTATCCATAGGTAAGTACCCCACACGTATGGGTTTGATGAAAAAAATATATTTGAGGATCAGTTCAAAGCATAGGGATCCCCCAAAATTTATTGTTTTTTTTTTTCTATTTGAGTGTAAAAATCTTAATGCGGTTCACAGAATACATCTACTTACCAAGTTTCAACAGCATAGTTCTTATAGTTTCGGAAAAAAAGTGGCTGTGACATACGGACGGACAAACAGACAGACATGACAAATCCTTATGGGTTCCGTTTTTTGCCATTTGGCTACGGAACCTTAACAAACGGTTTATAAGTATGTAAAGTTTAAAATGTAAGTCACATTTGAAAAAAAAAACTTGTGTAAAAGTTGAAACGTTGACCTCCAACATCTACATATCTATTTCCGTAACTAGTAGGAGGTTGTCAGGTATTGATCCAGAACGAAAAAATAATCGCAATGACATAGAGAACAAGACCTGCCTTTCGGCTTTGTTGCTGAAGGGTTTAAATAGACCGTCATCTATTGTAACCCTTTACAGGCTTAGAAAAAAAAACTGGCGATGTGGATAAAAGGTATATCCCTGTCTAAACCGGGTTACAGCTGTGATGTTATGTTATTATTATACTAAATAGGCTTTTTATTTTGAGTGATAGTTTATTAATACAATAGTGCGATGAATTATGCAGTAATTAATTAGGTACACTACTGAAGTAGGTACCATATTAAGGATGTTTTGATGTTTAATAAGCTAAACGTCCAGATTTTATCCTTATTCAATTAGTATATTTATACAAAGCGATAATTAAATCGTTTTCATAATTAGGATTACAGCAGTGTTTTCTTCTCTACTGATACTGTTAGCCTGCGTCATACCACTGCTGGGCAAAGGCCTCTCATGACTTCCAGTTATTTATATCCAGGGGTAATGAGAACCACTGGTCGTTTGTTTTATCCAGCTCGTCCCGCCATCTTCTACGAGGTCTGCCGCGACGACTTCTGGCTGTGTCAGGGCTACAAAAAGTGGCTATTTTGGCCCACAGCTCATTTGGCATGCGGCAGAAGTGGCCAGTCTAGTGACTTGGCGGCGTTTTGAGCAACGTCAGTAGGTAATTTGTGTTTTGGAGCGCAGTGTGGTGCTGCGTACACGGTCGGTTAGTTTCACGTCTAGAATGCTGCGCCCATTGCACGCTGGCAGGCCTTTTTTTTTGTTTTTTTTTTAGGATGGGAAATCATCAAATGACTTCTCCCACTCTGGGCGGAGCGGGAGGAAGTGTCAGACTAAAGTCCAAGTCCATAAGTCAAAATGGGAAGAATGCACATGTCCATGACTTTTTGCTTTAGTGATAAAAGAAGGTTTCTCTTCATAAGCTCCTTCATGGACCAGTTTAATTCGGTACTGGTTATTTTTAAAGTAAAACTACTTTACGCGCGTTGAGCACTTTTTGAGTGAACAAAAATCATGAAACTCGCGTGACCCTCACGTACACTTCTAAGCACTCGTAGCCGATCCTGAGGACATCCTATGGAAAAGGACTTTGACAATGAATGATGTCAGAGTTTGAGTTTCGCGGAACCATTTAAAAAGTATGAATAAACAAGATCATATAATTATGTTTTTTAGCAGCCACGATTTTTCATTTTAAAAAGTAGCATCGGCCACCATGCGTTATCAAAAGCCCCGGAAATATCTGAAAATATTCCAACTACGTTCTTGTGTTCCAAGTTATTAACAATTTTTCTAACAGAAATTGCTGCGTCAACGGTAGTTTTTTCCACGATGAAACCGAATTGGTTGTTATGAAACTTTGGCCCTTCCAGTAGGAAACGTGGAACGATAAGGAGTTCCCGTTCCAGGAGTTTTCCCATAGATGGTAGTAGTGTTAAGGGCCTGTACGACTAAGGGTTTCCTGACAACATAAATGAATTGGTCAATAGATGGAAGGTCTGACGCTGGTGATTCAGGTGGCACTGCAGCCCACACTCTGAGCTGCTGATGGTAGTCATTGTCATTTACCGGCGAATCATCAGGTATCAGAGTATTTAATAGAACTTCGGTCGTTTCATTAATACCGGTGGTATGTTTATTATTTACTGTAATGTTCTGGACAAACGTCTGGTCGACTGATCGATTAGCTTTGAACTCGTTATACAAAGGAGACCACGGACCATATTTATCTAATTTTTCTACAATTTTTTTGCACGGTGAAACCGGATTGGTTGTTATGAAACTTTGGCCCGTCCGGTAGGAAACGTGGAACGATAAGGAGTTCCAGGAGTTTTCCCATAGATGGTAGACAGTAGTGTTAAGGGCCTGTACGACTAAGGGTTGTAAGTTGTTTTTCACACCACCTGCTCGAAAATGTCAAATTATATGTCAAGCAACCTTAACCTAAAGTGAGTCATTAGTGGCCGGGGGCACAGCCGGTCAATATTGTTGTACTGGATTTCATTATGACCCGCTGGTCAATAATGTAATTTGAATTTGGAATCTCACATGCTCAGCTAAATTGGCAGTATAGTACTAACAAACACCCTTTGGTGCCAGAAAGAGGAAAGCTATTCTCGATACCCTTACTACGCGTGGATGATATTCTCGATTTCCTACAAAATCATAACGACTGCTTCTTCATATCGTTGCCATGTTTTCGAAGACATAATATTGTAAGAATAATTAGATAACTACGAACCATTTTTTAAAAGGAATGGAACATTAAAACTGGCATTAATAATAACAAATACCGTACCGCGCCGTATTGTATTGTACAACGGGCAGGTGTCCGCAACTCCACGTCAAAGCGCGTATTTTGCGTATGGGCTATAATCCACCACGCGGGCCCAGTGCGGGTTGGTAGATGTCACATGTCTTCGAATTTTTACCGCGCCTTAATACCGTAATAGTAATTGGCTGTAACATTAGTTAATTAATTTATTCTTACTGTTTGTTTATTTAACAAATACTTTGTTTTTCGTACTATGGCTATTATTTTTTCACAGTAGGTGTAAAAAGTAGAGTATCCTCCTCTGGGCTAAAGGTGTCTTTGCCTTGGGCTAGCTTGAATCCCTCGCTGCATTCAGGATTCTTGTATTAACTCCCTCACTTCGCTCGTGAGTTAAACTCTTAACTACCTCGCTGCGCTCGGGAGTTAAATCCCGAATCCTTCATTGCGCTCGAGATTCAATATGACGCCCGTGACATAAGACACAACTTTAGCCCCTTGGTGCATAATCTACTATTTTTTTATTACCCTAAGATTTTTCCAGCGATGCTCTGTAGCCGGAGTGTACTACTTTCAATATGTGAAGCATACGCTGTAGCTCAAGGACTCAAGTATAAAGCCAAAAAGAGCGAAATAATAGTCTTTAAGGCAGGTGTTATAGTAACCCAACTATACTTGAGGCACCCTTAAAACGAGTGACCAATTTTAAATACTTAAGTCACTGGGTTCCCGACGACTCAAAGGACAATAAAGACATTGACAAAAATCCCTGATCAAAGATCCCTGTCATTGCGCTCCAACGTGCTGGCCCGCAGGCATTTTAGGTATTTTTGGTAATTAGCTGTCCACTTTACCTGTTGACGTTCATGATTATATTTAGAATTTTCCTATTGACCCTATTGTACTAGTCCGGTACTACCGGACTAGTATATAAATGATGTGATCATAGGAATTTCAACAGAACACGAATCTCTGTCCTAGCAAAATGAGGTCTTCCTTAAAATATTTTGTGTTAATACTGTGCCTGAACTTTATTGGTAAGTAATCAACTAATATACTACTAGTTTGATAAGGAGTAAGCTGCAAGAACTTGATTGTAATGTTCGCTCTCGTTAGGCTGCGTTTCCACCAGAGATGAGCGAGCATGCGTAATGGTAGATATTCTAGCTACATAGCTAGAATATCTCAAGCTGTGAAAAGAAGCGATATCATTCTAGCATAGCATTCTTCGCTACGGATTCTCGTTAATCTCTGGAAAACATAATCGTGGAAACGAAGTCTAAGAACCCGGTCGAACTAAATCTGCACCTCACTGTAATGCCGGGCCATCGAAGCAAGGTGCAAACTTAACTTAACCAAACTATAGGTACTAAACTTGTTGTGAAGCTTCAGCTGTGAGGCGAATTTCAGCAATGAAACTCATCGCAATCAGCAATTCTAAGTTCAAGAGTCATTTTCATAAGTTTTATGACCTATTGACACTGATGGCTCTTGAACTCCGTTTAGAAATCCTGACCGAGTCATAGATGATGTTAGTAACATTATTTGTCTCTGTCAACTTCAAATAATTGACAATGATTAAATTAACCGGTGGTCGATCATATTTTGAATATGATTGACCACCGGTTTGGCCGAACCGTGGTGGTGTTACTGTGCTTCAATCAACAAAGCATCATTTTTATATTTTATTTTTTAGAGGGATTGCAGTTGTTTGGATGTGGCTACGAATACAATTCTGAAACCAAAGGATTGTACAAATACATTGCTGAACCAGCGACTTGGTACAATGCTCGGAAACGCTGTGCAGAGGAAGGTAAGAACTTTTATGTTCAAAAGCATTTTTGAAGGAAATATAGCATAACATCACGCCTGTAATACCCGAAGGTAGAGGCAGAGGATTACCTGATAGTTCACCCACATTTCGCAAATTGTGTATAAGTCCCAAAAAAAAGGCGGCGAGGCTATTTCCATAAACCCGGCACAAATCTCGACTCCGTGGCTGCTACTGAGAAATTCCCAAACCCAACTTCACATTGCCCGACCCGTCAATTGAACCCAGAACCTCATGCTATAGCGCTGCGAGCGTATTTCCATTAAAAACAAAATTCGCAATAATTATAAAGGGTGTAAATTGGTGCCATCTACCAATCCGCACTGGGCCCGCGTGGTGCATTATATAGCCCATTCCCTCTCATAGAGAGGAGGCCTGTCCCAGCAGTGGGAACATTAATAGGCCGATGATGATGATGATGATGATGACAAAGGGTGTAAAACACCGCTTAACGAAGCCGAAAGGCATTAATTGTTCTCCCCGTCATTGCGATCTTTTTTTTTGTTCTACACAATACCTGGGAACCTTCTAGTTACGGAGATGTTGGGGGTCAAAGTTTCAACTTTTTACAAGTATTTTTGTAAGATTTTTTACTTTAAAGATCTCTACGACTCCTGTACTATTCAATCCATCCATTAGCAATGTTTTAAAGGAGTTTCATTGAGTTCTACCACAAAAAATGCTTTATCACCCCAAAAAAAAGTCGTTTCTCAGCAATAATTTTTGCGTTAAGTTACTCAGTATGATGTACAGAATGCTTGGTTGACGGCCTCGTGATGATGTTGTTTACACTCTGTATATTTCTGTACTAATGTCTTACAGAGGAAAGATTTATATTTTTGTATATTATAACGAATTAACTAAGAAAATCGGGTGGGGCTGTGTCGATTTTAACGTGAAGCGTCTATATTTGTGCCTACTCTCACATCTTTTTATTGCCTTGTTTCGAAATATAATCCAGCCTGATTCCTAACCATCTTCTTATTAAAATTCATAACATTTATGGGACATAAAGCATTGCAAGCATTCTTTTACATTATAATCATTGTCATTTTTGACAGTGCAATTCAAACAGCTTAAGAGGCCTGCGGAGCATGCGAATTTCATACAAACGTAATACCAAAATAATTTGTAAATCAAACATATTCTTATGGTAGTGTGTATTTATTTTGATTGGATTACAGAATACCTAGGTTTCCAAACACATGTTTTGAATGTACACTGATTTAAACAAGAGTTATGTGAAAAATAAATTTTCTGTAGATATTTTAAATTCCTCATATCTCGTTTTTATATAATTGTCCTTTCTAAATATTTCTTTGGGAACATAGATATTCTGTACTACAATCGAAATACAGGGTGTAAGGGTAAACACCGTTGTCACTCAAACCACGGGTAGTTGACATAAATAAAAAAATATAGGACAGAGTTAAAAACTGGATAAGGGATTTTCTTTAAAAAAAAAAAATTAATTAAATTATCCGACGATGTCCCCGAAATCATGGCTAGCCCGACTACACGAGTGACGTAATCGCTGCCCGCCCGTCGAGGCATCTATCTACTTACAGAATTCTCGTAACATTACCTGATAAATGCAACTTTTCCTGGCAAAATACCTACCTTACGTGTTGCGTGACGTGTCTAAATGTAACTTTGATGTGACAACAAAGAAAATGAAAAGTAATCCAAACTACTGAGTAATTTTGGCGTATTTAAAAAGTTCATCACAATTTTATGTACCTACAATTAAAAATCACCGATTAAATTTACGCAGAGGTGAGTGGGTCGTCATAAACAGATTGAATATCTACTAACTTACCTACTGTTCAAATTCACACATTGTTGTTGAGCACTCGAGAATCTGATGTCTGCATACATCCTACGAGCCTCGTACAGGTTATTTATCACCCGCGATGGCGTAAAGCCGTACCATTTCGGTTCACTGTTCACTTGTGTAAGACATAGCACTAAATTTACGAGCGAGAAACTTAGGACTCGGCACACGGCGCGCGCTCCGACGAGCGACGTGGATTCGCTTTGGCGACAGCTGGCCGACTGAGGTACTCGTGACTCACCGTTCACTCGATCGCTGCGCGGGCGCGCGGGCTGCGGCGCAGTCGTTGACCCGGTCGGCGGTCAGCTGTTTCCAAGTGCATTAGGGTGAAATGATCTTGAAGAAAATAGTGGATTTTCTTCAAAAAAAAAAAGGTTGCTTTTTTTATTGGTTTTAGGTTCTACTAATGAAACCAAACCCCTGGTTTCAAGGATAACGGTGTCCACACTAACACCCTGTATGTACACTACCTTAAAAATATGTTTGATTTTCATATTATTTTGGTATTACGTTTGTATGAAAAACGCATGCTCCGCCGGCCCCTTAAGGTAATAAAGCGCTTTCAGCGCGCAGCGGAGCACCAAGCCGGCAGCGTCCAGCGGTGCCAAGTAAAATAAAGCAATGAAATTCTTATAGCACTGAGAAGCGTTGTAACGCGGCTTGCTTACAAATTCGTGACCTTGTGGTAGTTAGCAACATGAAATACGCGTCACATACGTGTTTTGGCCAACACTCATCAATTCGTTACGTTACGGTCGGATTTCTGACATGGAACCCCGTTTATGGTACTGATTTTAAAGACTTTTCACGTCCCAATTTATTCAGCAATGGAAAGCTACATTACTAGCTAGCATAGGCTATATTTTATCCCCGTCACTACGCGGGTGAAACCGCGTGAAGTCCGCTAGTTATTAATAATGTGGATGCAATGTGTGTACTGGTTCCACCATTTAGAAAAATTTAGACTAAGTTTAATGTTTCTACAGGTGCTGTATTAGCTTCTCCTACCGGAAACGAAATGCAAGATGCAATTGAAAGCATCCTTAACACCACTTCAAAGCTAGAGGTGGTATCTATCTTCACAGGGATTCATGCCACTGCCTCAAATCCAGTTTATCATGATGCTGACGGTGAGTCGATTTGTTTTATTGAAGCCTCTGTGATTGAGTCCCAGGTACCGGTGCACTTCTTCGTTCTTAGTCTAATTGTCTTGTGCAATTTTTGGCCATCCCATGTCATGGTCTAACCGGTGTGCCAAATTTCATCAAAATTCTTTCAGTCGGTATGGCGAAAAGGCGTGACAATGTAACTCACTTTCACGTTCAGAATGATTTTGAATAATTGGACTGCGTCGTAGTTGTGAGGCAAACATAATGATAAATTATTATCTGTGTTCATAAAAAAGTTTTTGTTATTAAGTTGGTACGGCTTATCGGGTTTTTGCATCTGCAATTCAGTATGGATTCTATCAGGAAGCCTGGATTTGGTTTAAACTGGTCCTCTGTTAAATGCTGCCCTCGAAATTGCAAACACAATTGCCGACATATTAGGGATTTTAATTCTTTTGGAAAATTTACGTCTAGCAAAAATTTTTTTATGCTCGGATTATTTACCTAAAAAATAAAATTTCGTTTTCTTATATAAAATAAATAATAATAAACGTGTTTTTATTTTGTCTTTTTATTTATTGTTTTAAAAGACGAAACGCAGTTTGGTTCACGTACTAGGTGATTTTGCAGTAGGTAATAAACACAAATACTCCGTTTTGCTTTACTAATACTAGAGAAAGTAGTCTAAATACTGGAGATCGCAAATTTATACAAAGAAACCATTCCTTTATTTTTTTAGTTAAAAAAAGAAGCGAACTTTTGAAATTTAGTCTTTGAGTAAAAGCGATCTCCCGTATTTAGTACTTTCCTTCCAGGTTGCGTTAAAAAACTTCACCCTGTATATACGTTTATTTTAGGCACTAACCGAAAATTATGTACCGAGTATAAAAATAAATAAATAGAATTAATTTAATTCAGATAACATGATCCACAAAGTGCACAATTAAAATAAACTAAATTATATGTAATAAAGTAAATTAACAATTGAATCAAGAAATTTAAATAAATTACCGTAAAAATTAAGAGTTAAGATTAAATCAGATTTAAAATGAGATAAAAATGAAACATTCAAATTAAAATAAGATAAAACACAAATTATAACATTAAAATTAGACTAACATAAAAATTTGAATTTAAAAATTAAATAAATTACCATCAATGTTAAAAATTATAACATTCAAATTAGACTAAGACGAAATTAAAATTAAAACAATAAAATAAATTACTATCAAAATAAAAAAATATATTAAAATCAGAATTAATATAAGATAAAAATAAAACATTAAAATTATAATAAGATAAATAAAAATTATAACATTCAATTAAAATTTAAACATTCAAATGATATTTATATTTATTACCATATTTATTTTTTAACCTATTTATAAACGACACCCATATCGGAAAAGAGATCCTATTTGCTATCGTCTTCAGAATTCCGTTGCGGCTGCCACGCACTCTGCAGATCAGGGAAACAGTTTTCTTGCGAATCACGGCATGAAAGCCATCAGTTCGATACTGAGCGAACATCACCGGTGTACTACAGAAGCAATGTTGTTATACTGGACGCGCAGGACATACAGCGATTTTTTGGTGTGCTTGACCCACAGATTTCCCGTATAAACGCTTTGCCAATATGCTTTAAATAACGTTATTTATACTTGTTTAGAGCAGCGGGAAAATCTGCGGGCCAGCATGTTACCTCCAACCGCTCTAAGCCCTGCGCTCCCTCTCAATGCCCATATCGTCCTCAAGACCCTCGGTAATTAAATGCCCCAGGTATTTAAATTTACACGGTTTATGCAAAAGCCATTAAGGGTAATATTATGTGAATACTCAGGGCATCCACCGGCGGCCATGAAAACCATATATTCAGATTTTGGACATTGTAAACAAGACCATAGGCAGCAGCAAAGGCCTCACATTAACAGCTCTCCAAGACCTTTTGCCGTCGGGCTCAGCAGCACCATGTCGTCCGCGTAACCAATGTTGTTGTGTTGCCATCTATCGAACAACCGACACGCTTGCTACTGAGCTCGACAAAGAGGTCATTTATCTATAAGTTGAAAAGCTTGGGAAACGTCAAACCTCCCTGTCTCACCCCTGTTTCCGACGTATATGCCTCAGAGAGCGTATTATTCCACCTCAAAAAATTGGTTTGGTGGGAATACCAGTACCTAAGCAAATTGAGCAACCCCACCGGTACACACACGCTCCCCAACTTTCTCCAGAGCACATCGTATGATCCAAGATCAAAAGCATTGGAGAGGTCAAGGAAACACGCATATACCGGTGTCCTGCGGTTCATGTAATATTGGACAGTATGCTTGAAACCTACGACGGCAGCCTCAGTGGATAACCCAGGACTAAACCCAAACTGCGCGTCGTGCCATTTTATGTATTTATCTATGTAGGAATCAAGCACACCGTCCAGCACTTTAGCAATTATTGTTGCTAGAGATATGGGCCGGTAGTTCCCTCCGTCCAAGATATCCCCAGTCCTGTTCTTCACAATAGGCACTACGATGGTTTTCATTGAGTCATGTGGTAAGTATGAGTGACTCCAGCACATCGTGAAGAACAGGGCCAGGACTCTCATCAGGTGAACCCCAGCATGCCGGAGATGCTTCACACCAAGCCCATCGTGATCAGGAGATTTACCATCTGTCATTCTTTTTAAAACGCATCTGACTTGACTAGCCGTAAAATGTTTAGGCGACTCCCCCCACTCATTTCCGGGCTCAGACGCTCGTAACAAACGATACTGAAGGGCCCAGCGGGGAGCGCACCATAAAATGATTCCTGAACATATTTGCAATAATGACTGCATCACTTTTTCCATTCACGCTCACCTCCCAGGCCAGGATTAATTTCATGCTTTCCAGTAGCTTTCCAAAACTTAGAAAAATCCTTTGCTGATCTATGTTTAGCCAGAATGTCCATCTTAAGCTGGTCTTGATTATTCTGGCACCACTTCAAGCGACTTTTGAATATTTTACGCGACTCGAGCATTTCTTCATAAATGATGCCTGAAGTGGGCCGGTTGCAAGATATCCACGTTTCGAACCTAAGCCTGGCCACTCTATGAGCTTCACGAACATGCATATTCCAGCCACACAAGTGCCTACTTTTAACTAATTTGGGGCTCGCTTCCCGCTAGACCCAACAGCGGCGTTTCTCATGGTTTCCGCAATATTGCTATATAACCTATCCAAAATAACTTTGTGGTCATCCAAGTTGCATGATCCACAACTGCATTCCGTGAATTCAGTGGGAAAATCAATGACTCTAAAAGCGTTGTTACATAGATCATGGTAAGTTTTTATCTGTGTCATGTTAAGTTTTTATCGCCGCAAGTCGCTCGTCACCAACCTAGGCCTAACCACAGTTATGTCACAACTAACAAGTAAAGGAAAATGATCCGACAAGTATGCATCTTCTGACACGTACCCCAACTACGGTTCGCCAGGCCGACAACGATACGACACAATGGCCTACAGCCATGAGCCTCGCCAACAAACGTGTAAGTTTTATTCTGTGTTCCTAACTATTCCAAGTCGACACAGATCCAGGACTGATCCGAACAAAAGTTAATCATTTCATTACAAAATAATTCGAGAGGATGAGCATTAAAATCACCTTAAATAAACAAGGTTTCAATTTTCACTAGCTACTATTGCAATTATTTCACCCAAAACCTCAGTCATAATTCGTAAATTATCAGGTGAGTCGGTTGGCATAAACACAGATAAAACAATAATAGTGCGACCGTCAACGTTAGCTCGTATAGCTGTCAGTCGAGTGCTGACACACGGCACCACAGTAACATTATCAACCATACCTTTTCTCCATAGTATGGCAACTCCCCCATGAGTGTCTCCTTTAGCAAGCCCACAGAAGTATCTACAGCAGACTTACCTGTGTATTAAAAATTATTCGAAATAGTTCCCAATAATGAAATGTCATGGGGAAGCAACCATGTTTCCTGGAGTGCTACCAGATCAGCCATTTCACAAATGTCTCTTATATTGTCAATAGACCTTTTGACCGATTTACAATTAAATAAAAAAATCTCCTCCGAGTGCTCTGTCTCGTTTACGCCTGGACTAACTGTTTTGCAGGCGAGAACCACGCTTTTTGTTTACATTTGCACTTGATGCGAAATCGTCGATGATCGACGCTTTCTTCGTATGCTTAATCTCAGATTTGAGTTGATTAAACTCCTCGAGTGAGAGCGCCCCAAATTCTCACAGACCCCAAACAACTTGAAGACACCGTAACAAAACTCTCGGATTTCATAATCGAAAAGATCCAAACACCAAGACAAAAGGAAACTCCTGGTGGAACTCGGAGCTTAGTAAGCTCAGGCAGACCATGCGCAAACAATTTAACAGAGCCAAAAACTCCAGACTACCAGAAGACTGGGATTTATACAAGGCAACACAATACACCTTCAAAAAACAAGTCAGATACGCCAGCAGGGCGGCCTGGCGAAAGTTCTGCGAAGAGATAGAATCAAACAACGAGGCCGCACGCGTGAGAAAGATCCTATCTACCGATCAGGATCGCGCCCTCGGATCGCTGAAAACCCCAAACAACACATATACCAAGTTGGACCACGAGACAAGTAAGGTTCTTCTGGAAACCCACTTTCCAGACTGCGACCTCTCCGAGGACAAAACCTGGGCAACTGAGCCAACGCACACACCAGATGACCAAGACTGGGCCAGAGCCCGCACCATAGTAACAGCTGAAAGAATAAAATGGGCAATAAAGACTTTCAAACCATATAAATCCGCAGGCTTAGACGAAATCTTCCCCGCCCTCCTACAATGGGGAGTAGACGTCTTAACGCCATGGCTGACCGTCATCTATCAAGCCTGCATAGCACAGAATTATATACCACTTGCATGGCGAGAGGTGAAAGTCATTTTCATTCCTAAACCAGGCAAATCAGATTACACACAACCCAAGGCGTACAGGCCAATAAGCCTAACATCTTTCTTACTGAAAACCCTCGAGAGACTCTGCGATCGACACATTCGGGACGGACCTCTTAGGGAAAGACCACTTCACAAACAATAACACGCGTACTCCACAGGAAAATCAACAGAATCCGCGCTGCATAGT
Organism: Xestia ashworthii; assembly: GCA_950022955.1. Classification (NCBI taxonomy): domain Eukaryota; kingdom Metazoa; phylum Arthropoda; class Insecta; order Lepidoptera; family Noctuidae; genus Xestia; species Xestia ashworthii. Next base: position 7,980,370 of record OX465570.1, on the reverse strand, counting down.
GTGATCTCCAAGATCGAATGCGCCGTGGAACACAAATGCTCATCACTAGCCGTCTTCATTGACATAGAAGGCGCCTTTGACAGAACCATCTTCCATAGCATCAACGCAGCCCTCGAGAAACACGGGGTGGACCCGACCCTGCGAGGCTGGATCACAAATATGCTCCGACTGAGAGCGGTACAAGTTACGGTAAACGACACCACTAGAGCCATAGTGGCGAAGGGCTGCCCCCAAGGTCTCGCCACTACTGTGGAACCTCGTAGTAGATAGCCTCATCAACCGCCTCAATAGCAGAGGCTACTACACGGTGGGCTATGCCGACGACCTGACTATAATAATAAACGGCACACATGAAAACACACTATGCAACCTCATGCACCAGGCCCTAAGGATAATTGAAGACTGGTGGAAGGAACACAAGCTAGCAGTGAACCCTACCAAAACCGAACTCGTCCTCTTCACAAAGAAAAGGAAGCTGGCCACGTTGCAACTACCAAGCTGCTTTGGGACTACCCTAAGCCTAGCGACTGAAGCCAAATACCTAGGTATCTATCTGGACAAACAGCTTAACTGGGCAAGACATACGGATTACATCATCACAAAAGCCAGTATATCCCTCTGGCAATGCAAGAGACTCTTAGAGAGAAACTGGGGCCTAAGCCCCAAAATCACCTACTGGCTATACACCACAGTTATCCGACCAATTATCACTTACGGGTCTTTAGTATGGTGGCCTAGGACCAACCTAAGTACGACCCAAAAGGACCTCGAGAAACTACAAAGATTTGCCTGCGTGGCAATCACCGGCAGCATGAGAACATCACCAACTGCTGCCCTACAGGTGATGCTGGAGCTACCACCCCTACACCTCATCGTAAGAGAGGAGGCGGCCGTAGCGATTTTCAGACTTGAGTTAGCCGGCACCCTAAGTAACGACTCTAGAATAAAACACACACGCATCAGAGAAGATGCAATCAAAGAACAGCCGATGAATGGCATCACCTATCGACAGAACTCTGAAGACTCACTGTTTCAAAAAACACTACAGCATAGAGCTCATAGAGGAGTTGTGCGACTACTCAAACACAAAAGAGCTAAGAGTCTATACTGATGGATCAAAAACCAACGATGGGACAGGCAGGCGTCGGGGTGTTCTCCGACGACCTCAACATTAAAATATCCAAATCTCTTGGTAGGTTCAACTCTGTCTACCAAGCAGAGTGTGTAGGCATTATCCAGGCTGCACACGCTATAGAGGCCAGGGAGGTTACGGATACCAACATTCGTATACTCTCCGACAGTGCCTCAGTCCTTCAATCCCTAAAGAGTAACCAGATCACGTCGAGACTAACACTAGAATGCCACAAGGCCCTAGAACGAATCACGGTGCTGAATCACAACACGGTAACGCTGCAATGGATTAGAGGTCACAGTAGATCACTCGGCTATGATGCGGCTGACGAACTTGCCAGAAGAGGATCCAGCACAAAACCCTACGGACCCGAACCCATTGTGCCCATTCCCTTCAAGCAGCTGAGGAACTGGTTAAAGGATTACACCCGAATACAAGCAGAGAAATGGTGGGCCTCGACACCAGGTTGCAGGCAATCCAAGGAAGCTATGCCATCCTTGGATCCAAAGCTGACCAGGCGCCTTCTGCGCCTGGACAGAGATAGCCTGCGTGTGGTGGCGGTGACCATCACTGGACACTGCTCGCTGAACAAACACTTCCACACCCTAGGTATCACTGACAGTCCCCTGTGCAGAGCGTGTGTGGAGGCGGAGGAGACGGTAGCGCATGTGCTCCTGGAGTGCACAGGCGTAACCAAGATTCGCGAGGAGATCCTGGGAACGCCAAGATCACTTGCAGATGTCCTGAGGAGACCGGGAAGTTTAATCTGCTTCTGGAGGGAGGTGGGCTGGTTGGAGTAATCGGCCACCATGGCTCACGCACAATGGTCCACTTTAAGGACTAAGTGCGGAAACCTAAACCCCCATGATGATGATGATGAACTCCTCGAGTGACACACTTCTCTCTTCGAGAACACACAGTTAATTTTTAAGGCACAGGATACCCCTCAATAGCCGATTCGAATCACGTCATTATGGTCAAAGGTGACCGGTGGGAGTTTATGAAGTTCTTTGGTACGAAAACCGGGAAAATCTCTGGATCGGCACTTTTCATCAGGCATATAATATCGTCAAGATCTCTAGACATTTTCTTCTTCCCCTGTTTGCGACGTATGGGCATTTTTTTCACACTCGACACCGATTCAGCGAGCAGTGGTCTTCACTATTCCTGCATCAGAGAAGGAGTTGAATACTCTCTTCATCCATAAAATATAAGGAACGCCAACAGTTCATTTATGGTGATAATAATGATCATCAATCATCACATTACAGTTCACGCACTTTACTATATTCGAAAACATTTTTCGCCCTCACACACGAGTCACCGAATAACGATATTCACGCGTCGCCGTTCAACGGCGCGTTGCGCAAGTATAACTCAGTACGTACTTTTTACTTAAATTACATTAAAATTAAATCACATTGCATTATATTATTCAAATTAAAAATTCTAAACAAAGTTACAATTTACATTTAAATAAAAAAATGCTCTCAAGCCCAAATGGTATAGATGAAAATGCAATACCGCGCATTTTGTCCAAATGATGCAGTAAAGTAACCCTCCCCGTGCTTGTTCTCGGGGACTTCAATGCCAAGAACTTGGCTTGGGGTTCTCGTTGCACAGATGTGCGGGGAAGGATGGTGGAGGACTGGGCCCTGGAGAAGGGCCTGGACGTCCTTAATCGGGGTTCTGTTCCCACGTGTGTGCGGATGCGGGGCGAGTCGGTGGTGGACATTTCGTTCGCTAGCCCCGCTCTGTCGCCGCGTGTCGTTGACTGGCGTGTCATGGAGGGGGTGGAGACATATTCCGACCACCGGTACATCCGGTTTGACGTCTCCACCCAGTCCTCAAGCGCGCCAGTCCAACAGGCCCCGAGTGGTCCGCGTTGGGCGCTGAAGCAGCTGGACCGGGAGCTCCTCCTGGAAGCCTCGATCGTGCAGGCCTGGGTGACATCACCGGACAGGCCTGCCGACGTTAACAGTGAGGCAGAGTGGTTCCGGGAGGCCATGTCCGACATATGCGACGTGGCAATGCCCCGAGTCCGGCCAGGAAGCGCCCGACGTCAGGTGTACTGGTGGTCGCGCGAAATAACGTCTCTGCGCGAGGCGTGTGTTGATGCGCGGCGCCTGTACGCCAGGCATCGCAGGCTCCGCATCCGCCCGCCGGATGCGGCAGCCATTGAGTCGGAGCTGTATGAGGGATACAGAGCGGCGAAGACCGTATGTCAATAGGAAGCTTGATTTCTTTCCCTTTTTAGGTACCAGTCAAAAGTAAAACAACATTGACTTTTTTTAATGTTCATATTATACCTTAACCGCGTTTGTCTCAAAACCCTCATTTTGCAAGTACTGAGTTTGCAATTTACGAAGGCAGAATGGCAGCAAACAAAAATGTAGTGATAACTATAAAATGTAGTGATAAATGTAGTGACAATACTGCTCAACTTTTCCAGGAAACGTTTTTAGTTGATCGTTTTCAGACGAGCATAATGAAATGATAAATGATAAACGAAATGATAAATGATATTTATTCAGCAAGTAGGTTTTCTGAAACACTTTGACACGCCTTTTTTTTAAACTAGATTGGGCCGGTGTTTCGTACCTGACTACTCTGAGAAGAAACAGCCGATACAAACTCAGAGGTCATTGTCTCTTTTGAAGTCCAGACAATCTTACTTAATTCTCATGAGGACTATGCAGATTAGTGTCTGAGATGGTGTTTTGAAGAAAGAACCACACAGATTTGAGTGGACCTGTCCAGTCAGTGCAAGCATTTGTCAGTTATCGTGTAGCTCGACTTACAACTCAAGGAGCTCAACGAAACGACGAACAATACCAAAGAAAGGACATTTGGGTAGGTCGCTTATAGTACCTACTCAAACTGCCAGACAGTCGTGGGAAAAAAAAATTGTGACCCACATGGTCCTCACAATAATTAAACAAAATAAATAATAATTTGCAAAACGAATGTCAATGAAAATACGTTATGTCAAATACACACATAAAATAAACAAGTCAAATACACACACATAAAATAAAATAAAAGAAAACGTAAAAAATAATAAAATACCGAACTAAGTATTCATGTTAAATCATCCAATGTCACAGTGTATAAAATAAAGGAATCAACAATAACCCAACGAAGTCCGAAATTTCAACATTCACAGAGCAAATTTCATTTAAGCAGTTTAATCCCAAGCCATCGTCGAGATAGTGATTGACATGATAGAAAGCTTTCAGGCATAGCTTCCGTTTTATAAACGATTTGAATTTATTCAGGCTTAGTGCTTGAATATGGCTCGAAAGTTTATTGTACAAACGTAGACATTGGCTTCTGAACGTACCCCCTATTTTTTTGAGCCTCGTTGCAGGAACAACAAATTTATGTTTGTTCCTCGTATTTATGTAGTGGATATCACTGTATTTTTTAAACAAATTAATATTTTTGTGTGCGTACAAAAGATTTTCATAAACAAACTGAGAACAGAATAACAGTAAGAATATTAATCTCTTAAAATTTTTCTAATAGATGGACGCAGATTTCCTCACATGTAGTGATGCTACGCTCCTATTGGTCTTAGCCTTATAATGCTATACAACTAATGTGTAAATAATACAGATTTATAAATTACAGGTAAGCCGTATCCCGATTTTCGAGATTGGGAACCAATGGATGGCCAGAATGATACGTGTATTATAATGTATAACAATGGTGATGGATCCTTAGAAAATGTTGCGTGCGAAGAAACTTACCCTTACGTCTGTTATCATCCCATAGAGACCGATAGAAAACTCAATGAGTGTGGGACTACCGATCCAGGTAAGGAAACTAGTCTTAATATTTCCTTAAGTATTCTATGAGAAAAAGAACCCAGGCAGGAGAAATCAATTTTTCAAGAAGTAGGAGTATGCTTAATTTATTAATAACGACCATACGAACCTTTAACAAAAGTCTTCGACGAGACTTTTATCTTTGTATCTGCGTAAATCTTGGTGTCTTAACAGGTGTCTTAACAGACTGACAATACCTATGTATGGTAACAATGAAAACGGAAACGTCAAAAATTTACCACGTTGTCATTGGCTATCGAAAAGATGCCAATCTGATAATCTTTTAATGTATAGTATAATAATATCGACTTGTAATTTTAAGAGAAAACACGAAACCGTATAACAGTAATATTCACTTATGGAGGCCTTAGAAAGAGGTAGAATTAATATTTTAGCTAGAACAATCAAATAATTCCCATTCATTCATTAATTCTGATGTCTGTATATTCTGATTTAACCCAAGAACTTCGTAACAAATTCGGATCATCTTCTGAAAAATTGCATTCGCTTCATTTTTGGCCTTCGTAAATACATACTTCATTTCTCTTCGTACAGCTCTCAGCTTAAATGGACCTCAGGAGGTCCCTCAGATATATCTGCTTGATTTTCACCACTATAAATGATCCATGTGGTCCTGAATACTTTTAAAAACACAGTCGAAACCTTCGAGCTTTCAAAAATCTAATCCTTTAAATTCCTTCTCACCGTACTGGTTTTATGTCCTCTTCTTATGCTATCTCCACTATAGCACTCTGGAACGCGCTTCCCCTTGGCATTAAAAATGCCGATAAGAAATTGGCTTTCAAAAAAGCAGTTCGGAAGTTTTATTTTAAGTCGGTCTAGATTGTTTACCATCTAGTCATTATTAGAGTCGTAGTAATTATCATAAGGTTTCTCGTATTTCAGACTTTTTGTATGTATTTTAATGTATTATTAATTTTTTGCATATGCTTATTTATACAGGGTGCAATTTTAGTCATGGGCAATATTTTAATCTAAGGCTCTACTCACGATACTGATTGCATTAGGGCTAATAATTCGCAAATCTAAAATATTATTAATGCACGTATGGAAAACCTTAAGAATGTAGTAAGTCACATTGCAAATAAACACTAAAAGTAATAAAAAAAACTTACTTCATAAACCCCATTATGTCTTGAGGTACCAAAATTTTAAAGCGCACTATAACGCGTAACGAAAAGTAAACATCAAATAATAATAAAACTGGTTTGCTGCCGGCCGGCGGCGGCGCGAGCGCTGCATATCCTTAACAATAACAATAGCTCAAACGCATGCCGCCCGCCTCGAACGAACTCTCTCCGTCCCGCTTCTTCACGCAAAAATACGAATGCAGCCCCCGCGCGCGCGCGGGGGTGTCCTCCCAAGTCCCGAACTTTTTACGAACCGGAACTAACTTGTGACTAGTGTCATTACGACTGCGCAGGTGCATTGACGTGTATGATCCATTACTCCTGTGACGTAATCGCCGCTCGCGCCTCACGTATCGTATTCGGTTAAGAAACTTGGATTGCAGTGTTAGTGGACTTTACTGTAAAGTGTGTAGTGTGTGTCAGTCAATTACTGTTGTGACGATTCTGTGGTTGTGATAACAATGCCTCAACCGCGTAATGTGCAGGCTAGGTACTATATCAATAGTACTTATAATATAATCAACAGTACTTCCAAATGTTCACTATTTACGATCGTACTAACAGTCTTGTGCAAACACGTGAAATATTTAATTTTTTTTTTGTGTGTTTTATAATGTTTGTCTTATAGCATCGTATTGGAATAGTCTGTAAGGATGTTATAATTGGTGTAAATAAATAAATAATAAATAAATTTCATCGCCGCTACCCGAACGACCCAATTCCATCACGGGGTCTTATTTTAGGAACCACACAAAACCTGTTGGACTTTTCATCTTTTCAAGTGCCAGTACATGCACGAGCTCGTGGAAAACCACCCGTTCACCCATATTCCCATACCGACGAATAAGGAAAGTTGGATCAAATCGTAAGCAACTTACTTACCATAAGAAGAGTCGGGCGGGGTCAAAAGAGGTCACGCGCAACGCCACGTATGTACGCGCGCGCCGCACTGCGTTGATACTTTGAGACACTTACTAACATTATTAAGGTTTTACTTTTACATACTTGCATTAAAAATGTTTTAGAATTGCGAATTATTACCCCTAATACAATCAGTATCGTGAGTAGAACCTTAGATTAAAATATTGCTCATGACTAAAATTGCACCCTGTATATTAGTATGTAGGTACCCATTTATGTGTTCTATTTTATGCTTTATAGGTGGTACTTATGTTTATTTTTTTTTTTTGTACTCTATCACAATGCTGTCTATTTGACCCAACGGTTGACTGGTCGGGAATGCCTTGTGTCATTGAGTCCGCCTATGTACGAGTACCACTATTGCACATGAAGTTTAAATAAATAATTTATAACCCTCATTTCTGTTTTAGAATACCACTTGGATAGCAGAACGAATAAATGCTACAAGCTCCACACCGTTCACCGTACTTTCTCCCAAGCTGTCGTTAAATGTGCAGAAGAAGGTGGCCATCTAGCTATTATAAACAGTTACACCGAAGCCAAGTTACTCGGTGACTTGTATAATATCGGAAAAAGAGCTTGGGTCGGCATTCACGATTTCAAAAAGAAGGGTGATTGGAGGACTATTTATGGTAATTTGTTTCCCTATTACGTTTTTGGGGTATGAGGAACAGGATATACTTTTTCTTATACTCCTTTAATGGGAGGGTCCTTTTACCTCACGGTCGTTGAATCTAGTAGGCTATTTCTGCTCCACCGAACGGTTGGGCTGCAGGATTAGTCCTAATAATCGCGGAGGAGAACTTTGTAAACCAGTCTTGCCAAGTGGTATCGTATTATGGGTCTAACCTTTATAGCAGAACTTTTTATGTTATAATATTATTTTGCATACCAGCTGATAGCATTTGCCAACTCTTCAACTTCAACTTTTACTATGAGACGAAACCTGAAATTCAGATGTCATGAAAATCAGATGTTCGGTACATTTTGACTAGTTAGGTTAACACAAATGTACGGAACAACCAACAAGTTATATGGTACGATTTCCATCGTTTTTTTTTTCGTTGTGGAAGTCATCAAATGTCTCCTCCCGCTCTAGGCAGCCATCCATGTTCCTTCTTAGCCCTTTGTGTAAGTACCAGGGCCTTTTGCAAACAGTCCCGCAGCCCCCGCAGGCATCGGCCCTTGCAGACCCCATAGACGAGAGGTTCTCTCTCTCATACGTTCCGCCACCCTGCTTTGCTAGCATGACTGCTTCGCAGATAGAGGTGACGGGTTCCTGTTCCACCTCGCTCCGTTTAGCGGTAGTAGTAGGAACACCTACTACTACCGCTGCTCTCGGTTTAGATTATACTACTAATACTATAAATGCTTAAGAAAACTACTGAACGGATTAGGATGAATTTGATGTTGTAGGTACGAGTATTACACAGGATGTTTGCTACAATTGCGAATTTTTTTTTTATTAATATTTACCTATCTCGCTTCAGTCATTCAGTGAATCGGTCACAAATATGCCGTAACTCTATTGAAAAAAAATGACAACAGTGTCTTCCTTTTCAGGACAAACTTTGAAGGAAGCAGGGTATGCGGGATTTGCTCCTGGAGAGCCGAACAATGCTCACCCAGGTCAACACTGTGGTTCCGTATATCGTGTCATCAGTGGGCAAATAGATGACTATCACTGTTGGACACCAATGGTTTCTATATGCGAGAAGAGTCCTTATTACAATGCCGTTTGTTCTTCAGTAGACGAAAGGGCTTATGGATTTTATAAACCGTGACAGTAAACTGTGAACATTTATTTTTAAATAAACAAATATTAACTATCATATTCTTTTTTACTATTTTAATAAGTATTCACCCAGAAGCATTTCTCTAAATAATCTTTCCTTTACCTCAAATCAGCTATCGTGGTGTACGTTTAGGTTTTTATCAATACCTAAACGTAAAAGTGCACCTCGTTTTTAGATAAAGTTCTTGTGTTATCTTCTTTTGTATAGAACGTTTGGGTATTTAGCAAAGTAAAGTCAAACTTGTGGTATTCTTATAAACAAATATCACAACATCGTGTACCTGATGGTACATTCACATTTCGCCAGTTTTTTATTTTTTTCGGAACGGCATCCCGCAGTTCAACCTAGAGAGGTTGTCGTCTGCTTAACCGGAATATACATTTCGCTAATTGCAAGTGTATGTATATTTATGAGTAAGTTGCCCGCGACTCGAGTGTCATTATCTTAAAAATTTGTCTTTTTTTTTTTGAATAGGATGTTATTCTTTAATCGATTTCAAGAGATTTTTTTGCACGGAACCCTTATTCATTTTCTAAAATTAAAGTTGCCCAAGTTACACCTTAGAACATCAGATATTTGCCAGTAAAAGTCCCGTCAAATGGGTCTAGCCGTTTTTATAGATTAGCCGGAACAAATAGACAGACCAAAATTGAAAAAAAAAAGGAATGTCGCTCCAGATAAGAACCGCATTCAACAGTCAATACGAAGCCTCCAACCAAGCATTCTGTACATAAAACTAAGTAACTTGAGCAAAAATTCACGTTTTTTGGTAAAACCCATTGTAACGCACTCATAACAAACGGTGCTGATGGACGCATTTAATAAAAAACAGCAAAATGCGAATCGGACTCGCCCATGAAGGGTTCCGTAGCAGCAAATAAAATAATATAAAATATTTTATAGTTAAGGTAAGGTAAATTGCGGTTTATGATTTATGACGTATTAAAAAAAAACTACTTACTAGATCTCGTTCTATCTAATTTTCAGTGAAAATTTACATGGCAATGTACATCATATACTTTTTTTAGTTTTATCATTCTCTTATTTTATAAGTTAGAGGGGACAAGCTTTTACCACTTTGGAAGTGTCTCTCGCGCAAACTATTCAGTTTAGAAAAAAAAATATTAGAAACCACCAACCAAATATCATTTTTGAAGACCTATCCAAAGATACCCCACACGTATGGGTTTGATGAAAAAAATATATTTGAGGATCAGTTCAAAGCATAGGGATCCCCCTAAATTTATTGTTTTTTTTTTCTATTTTAGTGTAAAAATCTTAATGCGGTTCACAGAATACATCTACTTACCAAGTTTCAACAGCATAGTTCTTATAGTTTCGGAAAAAAAGTGGCTGTGACATACGGACGGACAAACAGACAGACATGACAAATCCTTATGGGTTCCGTTTTTTGCCATTTGGCTACGGAACCTTAACAAACGGTTTATAAGTATGTAAAGTTTAAAGACTTTTATTTGAAAAAAAAACTTGTGTAAAAGTTGAAACGTTGACCTCCAACATCTACATATCTATTTCCGTAACTAGTAGGAGGTTGTCAGGTATTGATCCAGAACGAAAACATAATCGCAATGACATAGAGAACAAGACCTGCCTTTCGGCTTTGTTGCTGAAGGGTTTAAATAGACCGTCATCTATTGTAACCCTTTACAGGCTTAGAAAAAAAAACTGGCGATGTGGATAAAAGGTATCGGGTCTAAACCGGGTTACAGCTGTGATGTTATGTTATTATTATACTTATAGGCTTTTTATTTTGAGTGATAGTTTATTAATACAATAGTGCGATGAATTATGCAGTTATTAATTAGGTACACTAATGAAGTTGGTACCATGCTTAGGATGTTTTGATGTTTAAGCTAAGCGTCCAGATTTAATCCTTATTCAATTAGGATATACGAGTACGTATACATAGCGATATTTAAATCGTTTTCATTATTAGGATTAGGTATACAGTGTTTCCTTCTGTACTGAAACTGATACTGTTTGCCTGCGTCATCCCAAAGGCCTCTCATGACTGGCCAAATGCTCTTCTACAAAGGAGACCATGGACCTTTTTTATTTAATTTTTATACAAATTTTTCGCAGTAAATTACCCTTAGATTTTTCCAGCGAGGCTGGGCAAAGGCCTCTCATGACTTCCAGTCATTTCTACCCAGAGCTAACGTGGACTACTGGTCGTTGGTTTTATCCAGCTCGTCCCGCCATCAGCTACGAGGTCTGCCGCGATGCCTCCTGGCTGTATCAGTGCTCCAGAAAGTGGTTATTTTGGCCCACAGCTCATTAGGCATGCGGCAGACGTGGCCAGCCCAGTGACTTAGCGGCTTTTTGAGCAACGTCAGTAATTTGTGTTTTGGAGCGCAGTGTGGTGCTGCGTACACGGTCGTTTAGTTTCACGTCTAGAATGCTGCGCCCATTGCGCGCTGGCTGACCTTGAGTTTAGACTTTTGATTATTAATTGTCAAAGACCAAGTCTGGGATCCATAGGTCAAAATGATAACAATGCACATGTCCATGACTTTTCGCTTTAGTGATAAAATAAGGTTTCTCTTCATAAGCTCCTTCATGGACCAGTTTCCTTCGGTACTGGCTATTTTTAAAGTAAAACTTCTTTATCATGAAACACGCGTGACCCTCACGTACACTTCTAAGCACTCGTAGCCGATCCTGAGGACATCCTGTGGTAAGGGACTTTGACATATTGATGCCAGAGTTTGAGTTTCGCGGAACCATTCAAAAAGGATGAATTTTCAAGATTATATATGTTTTTTTTTGCAGCCACGATTTTTCATTTTAAGTAGTAGCATCGGCCACCATGCGTTATCAAAAGCCCCGGAAATATCTAAAAAGATTCCAACTACGTACTTGTGTTCTGAGTTATTAACAATTTTTCTAACAGAAAGTGCTGCGTCAACGGTAGTTTTTTCCACGGTGAAACCGGGTTGGTTGTTATGAAACTTTGGCCCGTCCAGTAGGAAACGTGGAACGATAAGGAGTTCCCGTTCCAGGAGTTTTCCCATAGATGGTAGTAGTGTTAAGGGCCTGTACGACTAAGGGTTTCCTGACAACATTAATGAATTCGTCAATAGATGGAAGGTCTGACGCTGGTGAGGTGGCACTGCAGCCCACGCTCTGAGCTGTTGATGGTAGTCACTGTCATTTGCCGGCGAATCATCAGGTATCAGAGTATTTAATAGAACTTCGGTCGTTTCATTAATAACGGTGGTATGTTTATTATTTACTGTAACGTTTCGACAAACGTCTGGTCGACTGATCGATTAGCTTTGAACTCATGATACAAAGGAGACCACGGACCTTATTTATCTAATTTTTCTAAATTATTTTTGCACGGTGAAACCGGATTGGTTGTTATGAAACTTTGGCCCGTCCGGTAGGAAACGTGGAACGATAAGGAGTTCCAGTTCCAGGAGTTTTCCCATAGATGGTAGTAGTGTTAAGGGCCTGTACGACTAAAGGTTGTAAGTTGTTTTTTTTAATTACCCTAAGATTTTTCCAGCGATGCTCTGTAGCCGGAGTGTACTACTTTCAATATGCGAAGGATACGCTGTAGCTCAAGGACTCAAGTATAAAGCCAAAAAAAGAGAAATAATAGTCTTTAAGGCAGGTGTTATGTTAACCCAACTATACTTGAGGCACCCTTAAAACGAGTGACCAATTTTAAATACTTAAGTCACTGGGTTCCCGACGACTCAATAATTATAATAAAAGACATTGACAAAAAACGTAGATCCCTGTCATTGCGCTCCAACGTGCTGGCCCGCAGGTATTTAAGGTATTTTTGGTAATTAGTTGTCCACTTTACCTGTTGACGTTCATGATGATTATGTTTATAATTTTCCTATTGACCCTGTTTGTACTAGTCCGGTACTACGGCCTGGTATATAAATGATGTGATCATAGGAATTCCGACAGAGTACGAATCTCTGTCCTAGCAAAATGAGGTCTTCCTTAAAATATTTTGTGTTTATACTGTGCCTGAAATTTATTGGTAAGTAATCAACTAATATACTACCAGTTTGATAAGGAGTAAGTTGCAAGAACTTGATTGTAATGTATTCTCTCTAGTTAGGCTGCGTTTCCACCAGAGATGAGCTAGCATGCATTTTTTTTTTTTTTTTTTTTTTTTTAGGATGGGAAATCATCAAATGACTTCTCCCACTCTGGGCGGAGCGGGAGGGAGTGTCAGACTCTTACTGACTAAAACCCATCCATGTTCCTTCCTCGCCCTTTATGTTCCGGGGCCGCGGTATCTTTTTCGAACAGTCCCGCAACCCCGGGAGATAGCATGCCTAATGGTAGATATTCTAGCTACATAGCTAGAATATCTCAAGCTGTGAAAAGCAGCGATATTATTCTAGCATAGCATTCTTCGCTACGGATTCTCGTTATTCTCTGGAAAACATAATCGTGGAAACGAAGTCTAAGAACACGGTCGAGCTAAATCTGCATCTCACTGTAATGCCGGGCCATCGAAGCAAGGTGCAAACTTAACTTAACCAAAGTATAGGTACTAAACTTGTTGTGAAGCTTCAGCTGTGAGGCGAATTTCAGCAATGAAACTCATCGCAATCAGCAATTCTAAGCTACGTTTAAGAGTCATTTTCATAAGTCTTATGAAATGTTGACACTATGGCTCTTGAACTCCGTTTAGAATTCCTGACCGAGTCATAGATGCTGTAAATATACTAACATTATTTTCTCCTGTCAACTTCAAATAATTGACAATAATTAAATTAACCGGTGGTCGATCATATTTTGAATATGATTGACCACCGGTTTGGCCGATCCGTGGTGGTGTTACTGTGCTTCAATCAACAAAGCATAATTATTATATTTTATTTTTTAGAGGGATTGCAATTATTTGGATGTCGCTACGAATACAATTCGGAAACCAAAGGATTGTACAAATACATTGCTGAACCAGCGACTTGGTACAATGCTCGGAAACGCTGTGCAGAGGAAGGTAAGAACTTTTATGTTCAAAACCATTTTTGAAGGAAATATAGCATAACATCACGCCTGTAATACCCGAAGGTAGAGGCAGAGGAGTACCTGATAGTTCACCCACATTTCGCAAATTGTGTATAAGTCCCATGTTAAAGGCGGCGAAGCTATTTCCATAAACCCGGCACAAATCTCGACTCCGTGGCTGCTACTGAGAAATTTCCAAACCCAACTTCACATTGCCCGACTCGTCAATTGAACGCTGTGAGCGTATTTCCATTATAAACAAAATTCGCAATAATTATAAAGGGTGTAAAACACCGCTTGACGAAGCCGAAAGGCATTAATTGTTCTCCCCGTCATAGCGATCTTTTTTTTGTTCTACACCATACCTGGGAACCTTCTAGTTACGGAGATGTTGGGGGTCAAAGTTTCAACTTTTTACAAGTTTTTTTTAATCAAGGATTTTTTGTAAGATTTTTTACTTTAAAGATCTCTACGACTCCTGTACTATTCAATCCATCCATTAGCAATAAACATTGCTAGGAGTTACATTGAGTTCTACCACAAAACATGCTTTATCACCCCAAAAAAAAAAGTCGTTTCCCAGCAATAATTTTTGCGTAAAGGTACTTAGTATGATGTACAGAATGCTTGTATACTTCTATACTAATATCATAAAGAGGAAAGATTTGTATTTTTGTATAATATAACGAAAAACTAAGAAAATCGGGTGGGGCTGTGTCGGGTCTAACGTGAAGCGTCTATATTTGTGCCTACTCTCACATCTTTTTGTAGCCTTGTTTCGAAATGTAATCCAGCCTGATTCCTAACCATCTTCTTACTAAAATTCATAACATTTATAGGACATAAAGCATTGCAAGCATTCTTTTACATTATAATCATTGTCATTTTTGACAGTGCAATTCAAACAGCTTAAGGTAATAAAGCGCTTTCAGCGCGCAGCGGAGCACCAAGCCGGCAGCGTCCAGCGGTGCCACCTGCCAAGTAAAATAAAGCGATGAAATTCTTATAGCACTGAGAAGCGTTGTAACGCGGCTTGCTTACAAATTCGTGACCTTGTGGTAGTTAGCAACATGAAATACGCGTCACATACATGTTTTGGCCAACACTCATCAATTCGTTACGTTACGGTCGGATTTCTGACATGGAACCCCGTGTATGGTACTGATTTTAAAGACTTTTCACGTCAAAATTTATTCAGCAATGGAAAGCTACATTACTAGCTAGCATAGGCTTTATTTTATCCCCGTCACTACGCGGGTGAAACCGCGTGAAGTCCGCTAGTTATTAATAATGTGGATGCAATGTGTGTACTGGTTCCACCATTTAGAAAAATTTAGACTAAGTTTAATGTTTCTACAGGTGCTGTATTAGCTTCTCCTACCGGAAACGAAATGCAAGATGCAATTGAAAGCATCCTTAACACCACTTCAAAGCTAGAGGTGGTATCTATCTTCACAGGGATTCATGCCACTGCCTCAAATCCAGTTTATCATGATGCTGACGGTGAGTCGATTTGTTTTATTGAAGCCTCTGTGATCGAGTGCCAGGTACCGGTGCACTTCTTCGTTCTTAGCCTAATTGTCTTGTGCAATTTTGGGCCATCCCATGTCATGGTCTAACTGGTGTGCCAATTTCATTAAAATTATATCAGTCCGTATGGCGAAAAGGCGTGACAATCTAACTCACTTTTACTCGTACGTTTAGAATGATTTTGAATAGTTGGACTGCGTCGTAGTTGTGAGACAAACATAATGATAAATTATTATGTATATCTCTCTATAGCTCTTTGGGACATTCTATTTTTATTTTATAAAAAAAAAGTTTTTGTTACTTATTAAGAGTTATTTATTACGTTTGTATAAAAATGCATGCTCCGCCGGCCCTTAAGTTGGTACAACTTATCGGGATTTTGCGTCGGCAATTCGGTATGGATTCTATCAGGAAGCCTTTTTTTTTTTTTTTAGGATGGGAAATCATCAAACGACTTCTCCCACTCTGGGCGGAGCAGGAGGGAGTGTCAGACTCTTACTGACTAAAACCCATCCATGTTCCTTCCTCGCCCTTTACGTTCCGGGGCCGCGGTATCTCTTTCGAACAGTCCCGCAACCCCGGCAGGCTTCGGCCCTTGCGGGCCCCTCTCTTCTGCTGACATCTCTTTGAGGCGCGCGTGGAACACGAACGCGCCGTCGACACGGCCTGTCGTCACTAGACGGACGGACGGCTAGCTAGCCCATAGCTAACCGTCCACAGGCCCGCATCTACGGTGGCCGGTAGCCACCACGTGGCCCCCGACGCCCGGTGCGTCTCCCGCGGCGGCCGGGAAGAGAGGCTCTCTCCCTCTCTTGTTCCGCCACCTCCTTCGCCAGCATGACTGCTTCGCAGAAGGAGGTGACGGCTTCCCATTCCGTCTCGCTCCGGACCATGGATTGAACCAGGGCCGGACGCGAGAGGTCGCCGCCGCCGATCGCCGCTACGAGGACACGGCGGTGCTCCGCCCACGCAGGGCAGACTTCCACCGTGTGCCCCACCGTGTCCTCCGGTCGATCCTCACAGTGGAAACACCCGGGCGTTTCCTCCCGCCCGATTCGGTGCAGGTACCTCCCGAAACATCCGTGTCCGGTGAGGACCTGCGTCAGGCGAAAGGTGAGGGCGCCGTGGCGCCTCTCAAGCCACTCCTCAAAGAGGGGACTTACCGCCACTATCGTGGCGTGCCCTTCTATCAGGAAGCCTGGATTTGGTTTAAACTGGTCCTCTTTTAAATGCTGCCCTCGTAATTGCAAACACAGTTACCGACATTTAGGCTGGGTTGCACCATCTTACTTTAACAATAACCAACATCGAATCTTCAGTTAAAGTATCGGTTAGGCCAAAAATTTGTTGCACCATTTGACAAATAGTTAAATAACGTCATAACTTTAACCGTAACTGTAACCGCTCACTTTCCCCTGGTTAGTGCTATTGTTTGTGTTAAATCATCCGTCAATTGTCCAACGCGTTGAATATAACCTCTAAACATCATGTCCCTGCTTCAAGAAATACGCATTCGATTTTATTCCACGCACTATCCTTTTGCTTGGAATTTTGGCCGTCCGTTTTTTGCAAAACAAAATATTTTATATTTGGTCAAAAGTGTCTGAAGTCTGTCAAATTCTATTTTTGTGAAATTTACACTTCTTTCCCTGAAACAATAAAATATAATAATTATAATCAAAGGCGTAACAAGGATATTCATCGTAGGTATGTAAAATTGTTCAACCAAAAAATACACGCGCTAAAGACAAAGCAATAAATAGGTTCTTACTTTGTTTGAATGTTTGCAAGCAAATTGTTGTCCATGTTTTTATTTTCTCTTTAAATAGCTCACCGCAATTCCGAAAAAGTATAGTAAGATGAAATATTTTAAAGCTTTCTTGAAAAAAAAAAAATTGTATTTAACAGACACCGAACTGACATCAATGAAATGAAGTGACACTAATGACAGCGCAAGAAACGAGTTTTTACGGTTAAGTTTAGTGTTGCTATATTTAAAAATGTTACCTGCATCGAATTCGGGGTAAATCACGCCACATTTGACTTGCAACCCCTTTAACTTTAACGAAGCTAATGAAATCGCTGGTGCAACACATTTTGCTATAACCGTTAAAGTCAGCATTACTGTTAATGTTAACTTTGACACAAACCTTAACTATAACTTCTTCTATGGTGCAACTCAGCCTTAGAGATTTTAATTCTTTGGAAAAATTACGTCTAGCGAATGTTTTTTTATGTAGAGATTATTTACGTAAAAATAAATTTTCATTTTCTTATTTAGTATTAAAGACGTGTTTTTATTTTGTATTTTTATTTATTTTTTTAAAAGACGCAGTATGGATCACAGTGTAAAATAATACAGATTTATAAATTACAGGTAAGCCGTATCCCGATTTACGAGATTGGGAGCCAATGGATGGCCAGAATGATACGTGTATTATAATGTATAACAATGATGATGGATCCTTAGAAAATGTTGCGTGCGAAGAAACTTACCCTTTCGTATGTTATCATCCCATAGAGACCGATAAAAACCCCAATGAGTGTGGGACTACTGATCCAGGTACTACACACTAGTCTTAATATTTCCTTATGTATTCTATGAGAAAAAGAACCCAGGCAGGAGAAATCAATTTTTCAAGAAGTAGGAGTATGCTTAATTTATTAATAACGACCATACGAACCTTTAACAAAAGTCTTCGACAAGACTTTTATCTTTGTATCTGCGTATATCTTGGTGTCTCAACAGGTGTCTTAACAAAGTGACAATACCTCGACATCGGCCTATTAATGTTCCCACTGCTGGGACAGGCCTCCTCTCTATGAGAGGAGGCCACACTTATCGAGCCCTTAGAAAGAGGTGGAATTCATATTTTAGACAGAACAATCAAATAATTCCCATTCATTCATTTCTTCCCATTATTGACTATTTTGATGTTTGTTATTCTGATTTAATCCAAGAAATTCTTAATAAATTTGAATCTCTTATAAAAAATTGCGTTCGCTTCATTTTTGGCCTTCGTAAATACATACTTCATACCTCTTCGTACAGCTCTCAGCTTATATGGCTGCATAACAGACTTAGGAGGTCCCTCAGATCTATCTGCTTGTTTTTCGCCACTACGAATGATCCATGTGCTCCTGAATACTTTTAAAAACTTATTTTAAGGTGTTGGGTAGTTCACACAGTCGGAACCTTCGAGCTTTCAAAAACCTAATCCGTCAAATTCCCTCTCACCGTACTGGTTTTATGTCCTCTTCATACGCTATCTCCACTATAAAACTCTGGAACGCGTAACCCCTTGGCATTAAAAATGCCGAAAGCATATTGGCTTTCAAAAGAGCAGTTCGGAAGTTTTATTTACAGTCGGTCTAAATTATTTACCATCTAATAATTATTAGAGTCGTAGTAATTATCATAAGGTTTCTCGTATTTCGGACTATTTGTATGTATTTTAATGTATATTAGTTTATTTTATATGCTTATTTATTTTTTAGTATGTAGGTACCCGTATTTATGTGTTATATTTTATGCTTTCAAGATGGTATTCTTTTTTTTTTATTGTACTCTATCACAATGCTGTCTATTTGACCCAATGGTTGAGTGGTAGGAAATGCTTTGTGGCATTGAGTCCGCCTATGTACGAGTACCACTACTGCACATGAAGTAAAAATAAATAATTTATAACCCTCATTTCTGTTTTAGAATACCACTTGGATAGCAGAACGAATAAATGCTACAAACTCCACACCGTTATCCGTACTTTCTCCCAAGCTGCCGTTAAATGTGCAGAAGAAGGTGGCCATCTAGCTATTATAAACAGTGACACCGAAGCCAAGTTACTCGGTGATATGTATCATATCGGAAATGGAGCTTGGATCGGCATGCGCGATTTCAAAGAGAAGGGTGACTTTAGGACTATTTATGGTAATTTGTTTGCCTATAACGTTGTTGGGGTATGAGGAACAGGATAGGTTTTTCTTATCCTCCTTTAATGGGAGGGTCCTTCTCCCTCACGGTCGTTGAATCTGGTAGGCTATATCTGCTCCACCGAACGTTAGGGCTGTAGGATTAGTCCTAATAATCGCAGAGAACTTTGAAAACCAGTCTTGCCAAGGGGTATCGTATTATGAGTCTACCCTTTATATCAGAACTTAATATGTGATAATATTATTTTGCATACCAGTTGATAGCATAAACTTCATTTCGCAGAAAATCGTTTGGCAAACATTCAATTATCATAGATTCAAAACTCATAATTTTGTAAGTCAGAATCATCTTTAGGCATAAATTTCATATGCATAAGAATTAAAACTAGAACCATCTTATAACAGAAAGTTCACAGTCAGAATCACCTTTTGGCATAATTTTCTCAGAAAATTACAGTTAGAATCATCTCTTGGCCTACATTTCATATGCATAATAACGGTGAGACTCAACTGAGTCTCACCGACTGAGTCTGTGATTGTGAACACTTGGTTTTTATTTCCCATTATGAAGCAGGCAAACATGCAAACGAGCAGACATCTGTAAAAAGCAGGCAAACATTCAAACAAGCACACATCGTGCATGTAGCAAGCATGTAGTATGCAAACACGCATGCAGCATGCAAGCAAGCAAGCAGCATGCATGCAGCAGGCATGCAAACATCTATACAAACATACCATGTATGCAGCAAACATGCAGCAGCATGCAATTAGGTATATAGCATGCATGCAGCAAGCTTGTACCATTCAAACAAGCAATCATGCAGCATGCGGTATGCACCATGCAGCAGGCATGGTTTCTGTCACGGCTCCGGTACTGCGGGGCTCCGGCGGTCCCACGCGAGCTTATCGTTGCAGATGGGTTTAACACTCACCACCTGCTCCTCAACTCGCGGCCCGCCTCGCCCCTCCGCTCCTTCGGGATTTTAAATTACATTCTAGGGGTAGGGCAGACAAGACTACGTGGAGTCGGTTTTGGAGCGATTCGTTTCTAACACTAACTTTTCTAGCACAACATATTGACTTTTTAAGTTATGTTATAATTTTAAATTTAGGTTAAAAATGCTATTTTATAGAAATGGCAATAATGCCAAATAAAATTATACCCAATGAAATTCTGCCATCTTCAAAGTATGCCATGTGAAATTATATCAAATAATCGTCGCACTAAATAAATATTATTCTAAACGAAATTATGCGGAGTTTGAACATTGTCAAAGGTAATTATGCCAAATAAATTTCTGCCATCTTAAAAGTATGCCATTGTAAATTCAGTCATAGAAACATTCGGCGAAACAATAATTATATTTAAAAAAAACGCCTATTAATTTTTATTTTATTTATTTAAACGAAAGAAAATTATGCCAAATTAATTTCGGGCCATCAAGATTCTGCCAGATAGAAGGAATCCATTGAGTACATGTGGACTGTAAATGACATCATCATAAAACACTAAAATCTGGTGTACAGTCACGTCTAATAATATGTAATCACTTAAGATTTTTTTAAATTGTGTTTCTCCTAATGTACTGATTAAAATTTATTGTTATTACGTACATAGTATTCTGGAACTCATATTTTTATGAAAAAGCTCCAATCTCCTAGTGAAAGTGGGTTAAATGCTATCACAGCGTCAGGTCATAATGCGTCAGAACAATCACAGCAGAACAGTGTGCACGTCTTTGTGGAAAATATACATTGTTACTGTTACTGCGAGCCTGCATCATTCCACTGCTGGGTAAAGTCTTCTCTCCACGATTTCCAGTTGTTTCGATATATGACTCCGATATATGTCTGCTGAACTAATGATGCATTAATACGATACTTCCGATTTTTACGTTGGAAAATCCTCATGGAAACTCTCTGACTAGGGAGAAAGGAGGTTATGTCAGGTTCTTTGCCTGTTAAAACTACACTGTTCCTACCACTACCGCTGCTCTGGGTTTAGATTATCCTACTAATACTATAAATGCTTAAGAAAACTATTATACTTACTATTTGATGTTGACGACGTAATAGGTATTATGCAGGATGTTTGCTCCAATTGCGAAATCTTTTTTTAATAATATTTACCTATCTCGCTTCAGTCATTCAGTGGATCGGTCACAAATCTGCCGTAACTTTGTTAAAAAAAAAATTGACAGCAAAGTCTTCCTTTTCAGGACAAACTTTGAAGGAAGCAGGGTTTGCGGTATTTTCTCCTGGCGAGCCAAACTATTATTACACAGGTCAACGCTGTGGTTCCATATATCGCAGTGGGCTGATGGATGACGATCACTGTTCCAAATCAATGATTTCTATATGCGAGAAGAGTCCATATTACAATGCCATTTGTTCTTCAGCAGACGAGAAAGGGTTTATGGATTTTATAAACCGTGACAGTAAATTGTGAACATTTATTTTTAAATAAACAAAGATTAACTATCATATTCTTTTTTATTATTCTAATACCTACTCACCCAGAAGCATTTCTCAAAATAATCTTTCCTTTACCTCAAATCAGATTACGTGGTGTACGTTTAGGTCTTTATCAATACCTAAACGTAAAAGTGCACCTCGTTTTTAGATAAAGTTCTTGCGTTATCTTCTTTTGTATAGAACGTTTGGGTATTTAGGAAAGTAAAGTCAAACTTGTGGTATTCTCATAAACAAATATCATAACATCGTGTACCTGATGGTACATTCACATTTCGCTAGTTTTTTATTTTTTTCGGAACGGCATCCCGCAGTTCAACCTAGAGAGGTTGTCGTCTGCTTAACCGGAATATACATTTCGCCAATTGCAAGTGTATGTATATTTCGACACCCAATATGAATAACATTGTAACTTTAGTTACACGTTTGTACAACTTTATGTAATTTGAATTAAGGGGCCGGCGGAGCGTGCGTCGTTCATACAAACGTAATACCAAAATAATTCATAAACCAAACATATTCCTAAGAAAGTGTGTATTTATTTCGATTGGATTACATAATATCTAGGTTCCCAAATATATATTTTGAAAGAACAATGATATTTAGACGAGATATGAGGAATTTAAAATTTCTATAGAAAACTTATTTTTCTCATAACTCTTGTTTAAATCAATGTCCATTCATAATGTCCATTTTTGGGAACCTAGATAATATGTAATCCAATCGAAATAAAATAATAAACACTTCCTTAAGAATATGTTTTATTTACAAATTATTTTGGTATTACGTTTGTATGAACGACGCATGCTCCGCAGGCGTGTTAAGCAAGAACAGAGCTTTATTTCTGTCTTTGAACCGTATTTCTATGACGATAAGAACTACTTATGTGAAATGAATTCATTTCATTGTAATTCAAAATGTACACTGTTTCTATTGAAGTATACTTGTAAATAAAGTTACAATACACAAAAGTTTGCTCAACAAGGGTTTCTTTGTGATAAACTCATTGCAAATTGACATACAATGTTATTCATTTTAAATTTTGGACTAGGTACTTATTTTATAACCATAGTGTAATTTTACTTCGTGGCAATCTTTCAAATAATTGTTTAACATGGTAGTATTCCTTATATCTACATTAATACACCGCGAAATTTAGAGGATCAAAAAAAGAATATTTTTTAGTCCTGCAATATTTGTATACTTCCCCGTTTTGACACATGTCAGGCACGTCACTTTTCTTTTTCGCGCGTTAATATCACCGCAGCAAAAAGTTCTTCCTCGACAAATTACTCATTTAAAACTAATTTTACATAACATTTTACCAAAATAACAAAATGTCGCGTAACTGTATTATGTGCATCGTTAGTGAAAATCGTAAATCCGGGACACAGAAACACGAGCAAGTTATGCTCATCGCCGACCACTACGTGAACTGGAAGGAGATTGGAGTGAAATTAATCAACAACAACCAACAGAACATCAGAGACGAAGCTGGAATAAGCGTGCATCCCTGACAACAATTTGGATCATGTAACCGTTGAGGCCCCACAACCTTAAGGTGTGAGAATGCCCGATTTTAACTGACCTCCGGATACGCGATATCCACGGCGCTCATCGAAGTGCTACGGTGGTCATAAACACTGAAAATGTGTGCCGTAAGCTTGTTAAAGCTTTTTTCCTCCAGTGAGTGCGCGACACTCCAGTAACATCTCATCTGAGGTTACTAACTGGATGGTTATCTATCAGTGAATGATACGAGATATCTTTAGTTTTGGTATAAATCACATTACTAACACTGAAAATCTAATTGGCATGGCAGCCAAAGGCAGGTAAGGCCTATTTTCAAGACCAGTAACATACGTGGTCAAAGTTATTGAACAGCCAATGGTAAGTAAGTCCCATTTTCATTATATTAGCTAAATACATGCAAAGTTATGCTATTCATCTACAACCATGCAGGTCGCGAGACAACTTCAATTAACCTTGCTTATCCCATGTGCATTATAACCTGGAAAATGCATCATGCCTCTCGCAGTGAATCCGGGATCATTCTTTGCTACCTGGATCAGCGAGTAAAGTTGCTGGCTGACATACGTTTGTCAGGACTACATTCATCCATAAGTACGAGATACTTATCATTATCATTGCACTTATATGATATATATCCTCATGCCTAAATACGAGATATTTACAGCATGTTATATTCACACTATGTGTGCAAGCTTCGACATCAAGTATAATGTTATCGAAGCACCCTGTGGCCATGCCACAAACACAGCATTTTAATCTTGCAGCTATGATGTAATATTAACATTTAAGCATAACACTTTTCATTCAAATAATAGAGCGAGACTCTTTGTTCACATAGTTCTATGGGAAAACCGTCGATTGGAAATGTTTAGACACCTATGACAGATTCCTGTTCCACTACTAAACTTAAGGGAAGCCAACCCTACCAAAGTATTGAGATGTTCTAAACACAAATTAGAATGTTAATGTCATCTTAAGGGAAACAATGACCAGTATCATACTGACAGGAAAGAAGGCACTTATGAACGGGTGAATGGCTTAAAGGCACTGCATAACACTTCCTGCCAACATTCATCACCACTGGCCGACCTCGGGATTAAATCAATATCATTTATTTTTTGATTAAATAATATTTTATACAAGATCTTCAGTAAAATAACATTTTCTTTCATGAAATACACCAGCTGGTTATTTCCAAATAAATAATACATGCACAGGCAAAGAGATTTTTACCACCATCAACACCAAGAAGTTTTGGGTCAAATATATGCTCGTGCCAACAACAAGAAAAGATCAATTAACCTGTCTGTGTCCAGCAAAATTAAAACACAAACAAAAATATCCTGTTATCAAGAATCTTTTAACACTGAACACAATAATAGATACTGGAGTGTTAAGTCGGTAGCTCCAAAAGAGCACATATCAAGCATGGTACTATAATGGATAAATCAAATTATACACTATAATTACATAATAATGATCTAAGTACTTGGTTTAAGTACAATGGTTCATGAAACCATTTGTCATCAAATCTATACACTGTAATATCCCAATACTCAAAACTATTAGTATTGAGAGAATAAGAGGTAAAGACTTACAAAGTTTGAAGGTCTTAACAACCTGTCAATGTACAAATGCCAGCAACTAAACCTGTTTTAGTTACAAATAAAATAGCAATTTTATTTCGACCATAAAATCCCAACCTCATCTTAGAACAAAGAAAATATTCTTATGATCATTATGATCTTAAGATGACTATAGATCCAATCTAAAATAACATCTTCGATAGCAACTCATTGCTCTACCTACCTATCTGTAGTACAATGATAAATTATGGGTGTATTATTTATTTAATGTAATTCATTTATACCCCCTTATGTCTAATAGTAATTTTTGGAAAGATTTCCAGGACCAGATAGCTTTTTTCTGCATTACATTAGATTTGAAAATCACTTAAACCTTACCCCATAATAATTAATTGCCTCTAGTCATATCATTCCTTAAAATTGAAGAGAAACAATGTTCCCTTTACTTTGACTGCTTATTATCAAGACTGTACTAAAACATAATTTCATTGTTCACTGGTTCCGGCCCTTGACCCCATAATCAGCTGTATTTTTCTGACAATGAACCTTGTTGAGAACTCAGACAAAAAATCACAACTAAAATACCCGAAAAGAGGGGTAGGCATATTGTGAGATTTACATTATATCATCATCTCATAAAGAGGAATTTTAACTAAAAATTTCATTCATTTTCACTGCCAATTGGAGTACCTTTTAGCTTTAATAGCTTTCTATTGAAAGTAAGCATTAAAAGTGAAACATGGGGGGAAGTGAACATGGGAGCGCAGAGACAAACAAACAGATTCACAGTATATCATCATCTCAAAAAGAGGAATTTAACAAAAAATTACATTAATTATCACTGCCAATTGGAGTACCTATTGGCTTTAACAGCTTTCCATTGAAAGTAAGAACTAAAGTGAAACAAGGGGGGAGGTGTACCTACATGTTAGTGCAGGGAAAAAATGCCATACATTTCATGCAGAAGAGTTCATAAAATCCAAAGACATTAAATTATATATTTAATCTCTTTGATAAAATCCAACTAAAATTCATAGCAATGACAGTACACTATAGACATTTATCAAAACACATAATGTTGCCTGAATATAGACAACATACATAGGTACCCACTAATTGCAAAGATTTTATTAGTTATAAAACAAGCATTCAATTCAGTTTGCTCTTAGCTTGTCAAGCAATGACTAATTTTTTGACGGAAGAGACCCTTGAAAGACATTGTCAAGGAATCACTGCTGGTTCTGACAGAAGTAACATTTGAAATAGTTTTGGAAAATTATACTCACAAGACAAGATGCTGGAGCTAGCTCTGCCTAAATTCACTGCAACATAGCAAATATTTACCATTGAGCCAAGTCCTCTAAGTATCATATTTTTTCTTATAAATGAAACAGCAAAAACTTGCTCCATTACAAGCTGCTTGGTAAAACAAAATAATTTGAATGAACAGATTAATGGCATTAGCCAGAAATCAGTTTCTAAAAACCTAAATAAACAAACAGTTTGGGAAAATAGCTCACTCGCGGTGTATCTCTCATCTCTAATTCGGTTCGACCAGTAAGGAGTGAACTCCTTAGTATCCATTATAATATTTTGTCATAAGACTAGACCCTTAGCAATTTTTCTAAGGGTAGGTACTAATCGAAATACTCATCGTAATACAGTAAAGAGATTTCTCCTATTTCTGATTAATTGAATGTAATATTAATCGGTGATGAGAGAGTAAATACTTTAATATCCATAATATTTAGTCAAGGCTCTACTAGACCTTTAGAAAATTATTGAGCTCTATTGAGAGTAAATACTACTAGATACTAATTAATAAATCAGTTTAATTCTACAGGGTAATATTGAATAGATGCGACAAATTTAAATATACAATAATACGTGTTGTCAAGAAAATGTATAAAATATCAAATGTAAAATTGTAATGAACGAAGGAAGGGTAGTGGGCGGCGCGCGGTCGCCGGGAAGGGAAGTCAGCGCTGGCGCACATGCGAGGTTTGGCAACGTCGCGCGATACTTACATTAGAAACTAGGCTAAATTAGGTAAATGACCGCTATGAACGGGAATACCGATAATTCGTACTTAAATAAAGATAATAACATCAATGGACCTTTTGAAAACGATAATCGCGTAATTTTTTTTAACGATTTAGATAGTAGAAAAAACAGTTTATAATTACTATGTTACTGTAACTGAAGCTCCCATTTCATTTTGTCGCATTTATTCAAATTCACCCTGTATAGTAATGAAGTGAAAAGATTAGTGCTTTCTGATCAATTGAAGGTAACATTAATTGGAAACAATGTTTTGAATAGACAAGCTCATCTACCATTGAACAATAGTTTGACATTGTATCTCTAAGTCAAACTGCTACATTATTTTCTTTTATTTATGCAGTTATCATTTGAGACAATACACCTATGGAGCTCTATACTTACCTTGGTAGCACTTTTCTGGTGCAGGTGTTTTAACAAAAGGCCCCTAAGTGAATGAATGGGCATAACGCCAGCGACTTCCTTTGAAAGTATTTCCGAACAATTCAACACTAATTAATTGAGAGCCTTTTGCAAACACACACACACCCATTAAATACTAACACTGCAACTGAATTTCAAATAATCAAATTGCTTACTGAGAAATCTGAAACCATCATTGCCTCATTAATATAATCTATCAAAAGTATCATTAACCTCATCATAGCTTGGTAATATGAACAAAATCTAGAAAACAAAGATATTAATTGTTCTCTTAACCCTAAATTTAACCCATTAGAGCTATAAAACAGTTATTAGGATATATCAAGCTTTATTATTTGTAAGGTTGTCACATTTCAGTGGTAGGTACTTAAACTTCATAATTGGTCCCCCTCACAATACAACCCAAACAACAGCTCAAACCAGAGCTGGCATCAACTAAGCTAGACATAACGTTGATTATATTATATATAAGTTGCCAAAGCGACCACATAAAAACTTTATATATTTATTATATACTCTTAAAGTTATAACATTAAGCTACACTCCTATATAAGGAGAAGGTCATAAATTATTTTCATAAATCAACTCATAATTATTCGCATTTTAATCAGATAAATAATTAATTATTGCAGCAAGCTCTAAACATCTACCATGTTAAACAATTATTTGAAAGATTGCCACGAAGTAAAATTGGGAATCAAACGAGCTTACCTGTTAAGCGAAGTCTTGATTCTAATTTTATGAGTGGCAATCTGAAAAATATTTACCCACCCACCACTATAATATAGCTAATAGCCCCAAAGCTGCAATAATTAGTCTACCTAATTCAATTTTAACCTTTCAGGAAAACATAGTGAATCTAGGTATTTGGAACTACTCTGTACACAGAGATTGTTCCCAATATTGTGATCTCTAAAATAAGTGACGTGCCTGACATGTGTCAAAACGGGGAAGTATACAAATATTGCAGGACTAAAAAATATTCTTTTTTTGATCCTCTAAATTTCGCGGTGTATTAATGTAGATATAAGGAATACTACCATGTTAAACAATTATTTTTCAGATTGCCACTCATAAAATTAGAATCAAGACTTCGCTTAACAGGTAAGCTCGTTTGATTCCCAATTTTTAATTACAATGTTTTTCTTCTAAAATCTAAACACTTATTTTAAATGTTATCATTGTAACGAAAGATGCTGTGTTGACATCGAGAATAGGTTTTTAGTTCGTCATTTGAATATAATAGTATCAGCATATCCAATGTTATTGTTAACGAGAAATGTTTTTATTCGTAAACATAACCGCCATTACTGTCTGATTTCTGCTCAGTTGACGTTGTGCTCCACTGCCAGTGACCGTTTGTGGGTGAATTATTTATTGCAAAAATGGTATCTCGTGGGAGGTTTATAGTGAATCTCCTTTACAAAAAAGATGTCCCAGTCGTGGAATCTATAGGTAAGTAATAAACATAGATATTACGCGCCATTGTGTTCTAGAAAACCTTTAAAGTTTCAATTGTTTTGATCATTTTATGTTTACCTACTTTTGGCACTTCGCTAGTTGTAGCTCAAGTTGGGCTCCTAAACGTAATAAATAGTGAGCATTCAATTAGTTTATGATTACTTATTTGATACACAGATAGTTAAAATTGCATTTTGGCATGGCATTTTCTGTGGTCGGGCATTCCAAATCCAGCAACTGTAAGAAAAACATCAAAATAAATGAAGCCATGAAACCAGTTCAACAAGTTTTATTTAAAAGAAAGTAGGAATCCCGCAGCCCTCCCTACTTAATTCAGCTGCCTCCAGCCCTGAAAAAGAAAGGTCTTCAGCCACAAAAAAAACTCTTCCTCGCCGACGCTTCACGCCCGCCACCAACAGCCACGTGCTAGAACCAAGCTCCACTGAGCGGTAATAGGGCGTTAATAGGTAATAACAATACTGCTAAACTTTTTCGGGAAACCTTTTTAATTATCGTTTTCAGACGAACATTACATGGACGCAGATTACCTCACATGTAGTGATGCTGCGCTCCTATTGGTCTTAGCCTCATAATGCTATGCAACTAATGTGTAAAATAATACAAATTACAGGTAAACCGTATCCGGATTTTCGAGATTGGGAGCCAATCGATGGCCAGAATGATACGTGTATAATCATGTATAACAACGATGATGAATCCTTAGAAAATGTTGCGTGCGAAGAAACTTACCCTTACGTCTGTTATCATGCCATAGAGACCGATAAAAAACTCAATGAGTGTGGGACTACTGATCCCGGTAAGGACACTAGTCTTAATATTTGCTTAGTATTCTATGAGAAAGAGAACCCAGGAAGGAGAAACCATTTTTTTCTACAAGTATTCAGTATCCTTAATTAATTAATAACGACCATACAAACATTTAACAAAAGTCTTCGACAAGACTTTTGTCTTTGTATCGGCGTTAATCTTGTCATAACAAAGTGACAATACCTAATGTAACAATGAAAACGGAAATGTCAAAAATTTACCAGGTTGACATTGGCCACCGAAAAGATGCCAATCTGATATTTTTTTTGAATGTAGTAAAATAATATCGATTCTATTGAAATTTTAAAACAAAAACGAAACCGTATAACAGTAATATTCACTTATCGAGCCCTTAGAATGAACAACTCTTAACAAATTCGGATCGTCTGCTGAACAGTTGTATTCGTTTCATTTCTGGCCTTCGTATATACGATCATATTTCTTCGTACCGCTCTTAGCTTAAATGGCTGCCTATCAGACTCAGGAGGTCCCTCAGGTCATCTGCTTGTTTTTCACCACTATGAATGGTCCATGTGCTCCTGAATACTTAAAAACTTATTTTAAGGTGTTGGGTAGTTCTCACTGTCGGAACCTTCGAGCTTCCAAAAACCTAATTCTTCAAATTCCCTCTTACCGTACTGGTTTTATGTCCTCTTCCTATGCTATCTCCACTATAAAACTCTGAAACGCGCTACTCCTTGGCATTAAGGCGCCTATACGAGCTAAATTAGCAACTCTATTTGTGGTGGTTCAAACTTCGTTTGAAATGCTGTTAGAATAAAGTTCTAATCAGCTTGCACTACAAAGTGGTTGTTACGTCAGCCACTGCGGGCCAAATAGCGCGAAATGAGTGGTTTCGATCGATTTACAAAAAAACTATTGATTGGATTAAAAAACTAAAACAGTATCATGCTAATATATTGCTTGTAGAATTATTTGCCAAAAAATCAGAATGATCGCATGCATATTAGTATGTTTTCTATTGTTTGAAAGATATTTTTAGAGGTAAGTTCGTGATTTCTTTTTATCAAGCCAAATTAATTGTATTATGTTTTCAAAACAGTATCATGCTAGCATATATCCTGAAGAATATCATATATTTTTCTGGTCTTGTTTATAGCAGTGAATCATATACTTTTAGTAATTATAAAACTCGCTAACTAAACTGTTTTAGAATACCACTTGGATTGGCGAACGAATAAATGCTACAAGTTCCACACCGTTGGCCGTGTTTTCTCCCAAGCTGTCGTTAAATGTGCAGAAGAAGGTGGCCATCTAGCTATTATAAACAGTGACACCGAAGCAAGGTTACTCGGTGAAATCTATCGACGTGAACCTAGAGCATTTAGTGATAACGCGTGGGTCGGCATTCACAATTTTCAAAACAGGGGTGATTGGAGGACTATTTATGGTAATTTGTTTGCCTATTACGTTGTTGGGGTATGAGAAACAGAATAGATTTTTTCTTATCCTTCTTTAATGGGAAGATCCTGCTACATCACGGTCGTTGAATCTGGTAGGCCATATCTGCCCCACCTAACGGTTGGGCTGTAGTTTTTGTCCTAATAATCGCGGAGAATTTTGAAAACCAGTCTTGCCAAGGGGTATCGTATTATCTAGTAATAACTAGATTGTGAAGGTCAGAACGGCAGTTGCTCCATTTGAAATACTGATATTCAACTGCATCCGATTAGGCTGGAACCCAACCCCTAATACATAGTTGGGGAAAGGCGGTTTTTTTGTTCAAGCCCGCCACACTGTACACAAACCACTGTACTGTTGAACTTGATTCGAATCAACTCGTTTAGACTCTGATTCGAGTTGTTCGAATCAGACAGCTCGACTCGTAAAATCGGTAATAAATGGGAAAGGCTAGGCAGATGATGAATCGCTGATTACAGTGCATCCGCAAAGAAGGATTTTAGATGAAGCATAGTTTTTATGTAATGTGCTAGATGATGTGAGAGATTGAGTACATTTGTGTTAAATGACATCATCAGGAAACACTGAAATCTGATGTACGGTACGCGTCAAGGTGAAAGTGGGTTTAATGCTATTTCAGCGTCAGTTCATAATGCGTCAGAACTATCACAGCAGAACAGTGTGCACGTCTTTGTGCAAAATATGCATTGTTACTGTTACTGCTAGCCTGCATCATCCCACTGCTGGGCAAAGGCCTCTCTCCATGATTTCCAGTTGTTTCGCTATATGACTCCGATATATG
This sequence comes from Xestia ashworthii, assembly GCA_950022955.1. Taxonomy (NCBI): domain Eukaryota; kingdom Metazoa; phylum Arthropoda; class Insecta; order Lepidoptera; family Noctuidae; genus Xestia; species Xestia ashworthii. The sequence continues at coordinate 7,948,485 of OX465570.1, read as the reverse complement.
TCTGCTGAACTAATGATGTATTAACACGATACTTCCGATTTTTACGTTGGAAGATCCTCATGGAAACTCTCTGACTCGGGAGAAAGGAGGTCATGTCAAGTTCTTTGCCTATTGAAACTATACTGTTCTTACTATTACCGTTGCTCTCGGTTTACATAATCCTACTAATACTGTAAATGCTTAAGAAAATTACTGAACGGATTAGGATGAAACTTAGCCAGATATTGGTCGTTAAGCAGGATTTTTGCCCCAAATTGCGAAGTCTTTTTTATTAATATTTACCTATCTTGCTTCAGTCATTCAGTGAATCGGTCACAAATCTGCCGTAACTTTGTTAAAATAAATTGACAACAATGTCTTCCTTTTCAGGACAAACTTTGAAGGAAGCAGGGTATGCGGGATTTGCTGCTGGAGAGCCAAACAATTTTGGACCAGGTCAAAACTGTGGTACCATATATCGCAGTGGGGAGATAGATGACTTAGGCTGTTGGACATCAAACGTTGCTATATGCGAGAAGAGTCCATATTATAATGCCGTTTGTTCTTTAGCAGACCAAAGCGTTTATGGATTTTATAAACCGTGACAGTAATTGTGAACATTCATTTTAAAATAAACAAATGTTAACTATCACTATTATTATTAATTTTTACTAATCTAAAAGCATTTCTCAAATAATCTTTCTTTTATCCCAAATCGGCTATTCGTGGTGTACGTTTAGGTCTTTATCAATTCATATACCTAAACGTAAAAGTGCACCTTTATCGCTTTTAGATTATGTTCTTCCGTTATCTACTTTTATATAGAACGTTTAGGTACTTATTTAGCAAAGTAAAGTTAAACTTGTGGTATTCTTATAACATCGTGTACCTGATAGTACGTTCACACTTCGCCAGTTGCTAATGTAGATATAAAGGGTGTAAAACACCCGGGGTTGCGGGACTGTTCGAAAGAGATACCGTGGCCCCGGAACATAAAGAGCGAGGAAGGAACATGGATGGGTTTTAGTCAGTAAAAGTCTGACACTCCTTTCCACTCCGCCTAGAGTAGGAGAAGAAAAAACTAAAACAGTATCTTGCTAATATATTGCTTGTGGAATTATTTGCCAAAAAATCAGAATGATCGCATGCATATTAGTATGTTTTTTATTGTTTGAAAGATATTTTTAGAGGTAAGTTCGTGATTTCTTTATAATGAGCCAAATTAATTGTATTATGTTTTCAAAACAGTATCATGCTAGCATATATCCTGAAGAATATCATCTATTTTTCTGGTCTTGTTTATAGCAGTGAATCATATACTTTTATTAATTATAAAACTCGCGTTTAGCTCGTGTAATCGCCTTAAAATCTATGAGCACCGGCTGCACGCACGTAACACTGTCACACCGTACCGATCCGGCAATCAACGCCCAGCCCAAGCCCTTGGACCTATTAAATTGAAATTTTGCACAGTAGATTCATAAGAAATGTAAACAAGGAATAAGGCAAGATTTTTCGATATTTAACGCCTAAGGGAGTTAAATAGGGAATGAAGGTTTGTATGAAAGTCCGTCGGTTTTAAAGTTAGGATTTTAAAATTTTGTGTTATGGCTGACAATTGAACATTAAGTTACATGTATCTCAGCATTTCTGATAATTCTACCCCTAAAGGATAAAAAAATGGGGTGAAGTTGTGCATGAAGAGTCCTTAAGGGGGTGAAAGGGAGACGAAATTTTGTTTTTAAGTTAAAATCACAAATATCATAAAAAATGACGTTATCACGTAAACTATCGTCCGTAAATCGACTTTACAGGCAACCATTTTTTTGTGGTACTTACGCTTCCTGTTAGTTATGCTTGTACCACCACCCATTTATTTGAAAGCCTGATAATTGATGAAATGGCTAACGATTTTAGTCAAAATAGTCATCATCATAATCAGCCAAGCCTTTTCCCAAATATGTTTGGGTTGGCTTTGAGTCTAACCGGATGCAACTGAGTACTGTACGAGTATTTTACGTGTATCGAAATTTGGTGAAAATTCACCCAAAATAGTATTGTAGCAAAATAAGACAGTTGTTCCGTCTGGTAAGAAGGAAGACTTTCGGTGCCAGAATCCATCTAGACAGCATAAAATAACATTATGCCTGGTATGCTCTTAGAAAGAGGTGTACCATAAAGGACCCACATTTATTAAGATGTGTTAAAGCCCTGTCTTACAAGGGCCCGTGTTATAGAGGACCGTGTTATAGACGTTCGTGTTATGTGTCTGACAACGACTCTTACCAAGGGGTATCTTATTACCCATTAACTGGGTCGTGGAGGTTAGATAGGCAGTCGCTCCATGTAAAATACTGGTACTCAGCAGTATCCAGATACACTGGAAGCCGACCTCAACGTAGTTGGGACAAGGTAGATATAATATGACGATCGTACAGTTCAAAACCAGCATCGGGCACTAGCTACTCGACATTACTGTCTCTTTAAGGCTTTACTCTTTGGGTCAAAACTTAGAAATTCACAGCAAAAACCAAAGCACATTGTGTGCGCGGCGGAGCACCGCCGTTTCCTTGTAGCAATTGGTGGCGGCGACCTCTCGCGTCTGGGCCTTGTTCAATTCTTCATGGTCAGGAGCGAGTCGGAATAGGAAGCCGTCACCTCCTTCTGCGAAGCTATCATGCTAGCAAAACAGGTGGCGGAACGTATGAGGAAGACAACCTCTCGTCCTAGCCGCCGCGGGAGACGCACCGGGCGTCGGGGCCACGTGCGCGGGCCTGTGGACGATGAGCCATGGGCTAGCTCGCCGTCCGTCCGTCTTATGTCGACAGGCCGTGTCGACGGCGCGTTCGTGTTCATACTAGCAATGGAGGTGGCGGAACGTGAGAGGGAGAGAACCTCTCGTCTCAGCCGCCGCGGGAGAAGCACCGTCGAGGGCACGCCTCAAAGAGATGTCAGCATAAGGATGGGGTCTGCAAGGGCCGATGCCTGCGGGGGCTGCGGGACTGTTTGAAAAAGGCCCCGGTACTTACACAAAGGGCTAAGAAGGAACATAGATGGCTGCCCAGAGCGGGAGGAGTCATTTGGTGACTTCCCCTCCGAAAAAAAAAAGTTCATGGAAATCGTACCTTAAAACTTGTTGGTTGTTTCGTACATTTATGTTAACCTAACTAGTCAAAATGTACCGAACGTCAGATTTTTATGACATCTGAATTTCAGGTTTGGTCCCACAGTAAAAGTTGTTTATTATCCTGAGTACAATCACGTGTTTAAGTATCGTACAATAATTTCCAGTCACCCAATGCAAGTTGTTATGTCAAACGTAGTTTTTTTACCTCCGAAACCTCCATATCATCGTTATTTTTTAGATCAATTGACAGGGAACTTGACTTTACGAAAATAAAAAATAAGGTGAATATGTCACACTGTAAAAACCGTTAGATTGTACAATAACTAGAGAGATTGTACACTCTCGAAAGATTGTCAAACGAACATACTGCTTAAAATTTTACGCATTATTTTTCGGTAGATTATATAGTCTGACGAAGTGAAACCGTAATTTTGTGAAATGTATGCGCTGGAAGTTAATTCGCGCGTTGTGGAGGAGAAGGAGGGAAGGAGGGGTCCCCCGTGCCCAATGGTGTCATCCTCATGAAAAGATAATGAATTCCTGAGAAATGCCGATTAATATAACATAACTTCACAACACTACATTCCCTTAAATAGCGTAGTCAACGGCCTATTTCTGTGTGCAGGGTTTAAAGGAATCTAACTAACCTAACGTGGGCTCCCTATATTACGGTTTCACTTCGATAGATTACAATTTACCGAAAAATAATGCGTTATATTGTAAGCAGTATGTTCAGTTGACAATATTTCGAGAGTTTACAATCTCGTTAGAGGGATTACAATCTAACGTGTTTGACAATTTTACGGTGACAAATACATTTGTATGGGGAATTGCAGCCCCTGTCGAGTCACCGTGACGTCACTTGCGTGACGGTACTTTGCGAAGGAAACAAGTGACGCGCACACATTTCCAAGCATAATATACAGTATAATCTGACCTCGTTTCACATGAGCTTCCCGTACAATGAGGGATCAGCTAAATTTGGTATTCATAGCGATCGACCCGAGCGGCTATTTGTAGCTAATAAAAAAATATTAAAAAACGGTGACACACAATATAGTCAGGCAGGGAATTTTGGAAATACTTAGAACTCTTGCTATACGTCATCTTAACATACTTACTAATGAGGATGAACTATAGGGTGTCAAGAACAAAGTTCAGTGTTACCTATATATAGCTTTTTTCTATAACTTAGTTAAGGAAAACTGTCGGTTAATATGCATTATCGGTGTTTCTATAAACAAAGCTAGCTTGAAATATCCTATCCACGTCAACTACTTATCACTTGATTCATAATAAATCTTTTCTGTGATGTTTTGTTTCTAACCGTCTCTATGCAAAATGTCAAACAGACAGAAATTCTTCCGAAAACCACCTACCGACACCGAGCAGTAAATTATTGAAAGTGGTCTTTTGTGAGCCTAATATTGTCTATAAATAAACATATTTAATGCCATGTCAGAGACCTATGGGCGGTATAAAACTCTGAGACCAGGGTCTCAAGTCTGCTATTACAATAGTGTCAGAATAGTCGATCATGATATTTATACCTAATGGTCAAGTTCTGTCAAGTTTTGACAAGTTTGGTAATCTACTAATATAATGGTGTCATTATGACTTTCCAATGGTCAGTCCATCGAAATCAATGTCTTAGGTCAATATTCACCAAAAAGATGACGCTCTGATATTTATCTAAAAACAGCTTTTTAAAACGGGTCCATATTGGCTCACCTAAAGTTCTTTCCCCGAAATTGTTCTTCCTAATGATTTGTAATCCGAATGATCACTCTTCCTAAAATTTTTCATCCTAAAGTTTAAATTCATACTATTTGTAGTGCTAATGTGTTGTATGTTCGATGTTCATAACACTCATGTTTCCGAAAATTGTAATTAATAATATCATAATCTAAATATATTTAAGCTCCTACTGTTTTTTATCATAAAATTTTTATAATCCCTAAACATAATTACCATAATATTTTCACTCATACTCAGAAAGAAACTTAAACCAACTGTAATAAAAAATATATACGTGGGTAGAAGATGATATTTATAGTTTTTTTTTTTGTTTTTAATTAAAGGTCGTTTCACTGATATTTGACTTAAATGAATGAAATTCAGGTCAGAGTGGCTTGGGGGCACAATGAAAAAAAAACTTAGAAAAATTTCGCGACCAATTTCGAGGTAGCAGTAGTTGGTCACAGTTCTAACCTAACCTAACCTATGGATCCCTTCCACATCGTTTTTACGACAAACGGTTAGTCGGAAACAAAAAACACCGAGACACTTTTAGCCTTTTATTTAGGTGTTTTATGTTATGTGAAAATAAAGTAACGCGAAATTAATGTATTTAATACTGATACCAATACTGATTATTATGAATAAAAAGAAATCTAAACAAAAAAGATATGACTTTGAATAATAGTGTAATAGATGGTTATGTTGAGAAAATATAGGAAAATAAATAAAAGTATAATATAGATGTTTATTGCTATTACTGACATTATGAACCCCTGCACCCGCTATTCACTAAAACTAAATTCCTATACAATAGTATTTATGCAATGGCTCCAAAGCTATATAACAAATTACCTGATCAAATTGTATCAAGCAACAACATGAATGAGTTTAAACGCAGGCTTTTCAATTTTTTGAATGACAGGGTGTATTATTCTGTTAATGAATATCTTAATGACAAACTAAAATAATATTATAAATTAGAATCTGTCTGTAAAATGTTGTTCCCTTAAGATTGACTATAGTTTCTATTGACATAATGTATTGTATCTTGCATCTATTAATATGTTTGACTGATTGTAATTGTGACTAATTAATGAACATTTGTTTTATGTGCCGTCTTAATTTTTTATTTTCTTCTTTTTTGACATTTTACTACTAGCGTTTAGTGTTTGGCATGAAATTTTGACATTTACTACTTGGTTTTTAACTTTATTTTTTGATTTTATTTTGATCATTGACATTTGATTAACTGCACTATTTTGTATGCCTTCTGGCGGGACATAGTATGGACCAACATTGATTTATATAACATCTGTATTATTTACCCTATGTTCACAAAATGAATAAATGAATTTGAATTTGAATTTGAAGTTGAATGCTTCGGAATTATGAACATTAGAGACAGAGTAGTTAGGAATTGTGATTGTTATGATGAAAAATGTTAGTAAGAACATTTTCGGAGTTGAAAATTTAGGTGAACTTTGGCGCACCCGTTTAAAACACATTTTTGTATGGGAACATGTCACAGTGACAGCTGTTTTTAGATAATCAGACTGTTATCTTTTCCATTGCCATTCCCAGCGGGGCCCATCATCAAGTGCAGACCAGCGACCGCATGTTCTCCATGACCTTTGAAATGACGAAGAACTGAATTATTTTGTAAAAAGATCGGAGCGACAGCCCAAATATTTCAAAATTAAAATCTTGACTACTCACATTTTTTATTAAACAAATCAATTCAATTAAAAAGAGTATTTGAAAGAAAATACTTACAAGTAACGAAGAAAGATCTTATATCTGTTCTAATAATAATCGCCAACATAAATAAAACAATACTTAGGTACTGACGCGAATCTTATTGAGATAAACGGGTTTTCAATTTAGTTACGTCTTCTGCAAATTATTGAGATAAAACCAGTTTATTTTTGACTCAAATTCAACGAATTAATGTTTGGATTGTTGACTGTTTGCCCACTTTACCTGTTGACGTTCATGATTATATTTAGGAATTCCCTATTGGACAATACCAGACTGGTATATAAATATTGTTGTCACAAAAATATCGACAGAGCACGAATCTCTGTTCTCGCAAAATGAGGTCTTTCTTAAAATATTTTGTGTTAATACTGTGCCTGAACTTTATTGGTAAGTAATCAACCAATACACTTCTAGTTTGATAAGGAGTAAGCTGCAAGAACTTGTTTGTAATGTATTCTCTCTAGTTAGGCTGCGTTTCCACCATCCGTAGCGAGCGATGTTTGTGAAACTAACCAATAATATCGCTTCTCTTTCACAGCTTGAGATATTCTAGCTATGTGATAGGTTGGTTCCGCACACCTCACTCGTAATCTCGTTCATCTCTGTTGGAGACGCAGCCTAACAACCCGGTTGAGCTAAATCTTCACGTCACTGTATTGCCGGGCCATCAAAGCAAGGTGCAAACTTGATCAAACCGAGTTGTACGTGCTAATCTTACAACTAAATCATGTTGCGAAGCTTAATACTCACATTATTCTGTCTCTGTCAACTTCAAATAATTGTCAGGAATAAAACGATGTATTGAATTTAGTCCGCACAGCTAGCACCGGTTAGGCCGAACCGTGATGGTGTAACTGTGCTTCAATCTAATACACTATAATTATTTTATTTTTTGTCTTTTTCAGAGGGATCACAGTTGCTAGGATGTGGCTACAAATACAATTCAGATGCTAAAGCATGGTTCAAATACGTTGCTGAACCAGCAACTTGGTACAATGCTCGGCAACATTGTGCACGGGAAGGTAAGAACTCTAGTGGCCAAAAGTATTTTTGTAGGAAGTGAGCTTGAAACCTTACGCTTGTCACAAGCTACTCGCTCAAGCAACCCGCGTGTTCCTACAGTGACTGTAGGATAAAAAAGGTCTGTTAGTTTTTTTTCCTGACATGTCGACTTATGAGGCTGGTTTCTACTTAACTGGACTATGCTGTGGGTGCCTTGAGTCTAAGGTCTCCAGCCAGGGGCAAAATACTAAGCGAGTGCAGGCTAAGGGCCCGGGGTGCGGGGTACGAGCATCGGCTTAGGGTGTCGCTGGAGAGGGCTGCAAAGGGACAGCCTGAATCTAAGGTGTGATTTCATACTACTGGCTCAGTATCGCGGGCTATCGATGTGTTAGTCCCTTTCATTAGTTTTTACAGGTTTGAGGTGTAAGACTTGCCTGCTATTTGTTTCTGACTGCCTTTTTATTCTCAGTCCCAAAAATGAAGAAGAATCCATATTGCATTTTTTTTCTACAGGTGCTGTATTAGCTTCTCCTACTGCAAACGAAATTGATGATGGAATTGCAAGTATCCTTAACACTACTTCAATTAAAGAAGAGGATGCTATCTTCACTGGGATTCATGCAACTGCCTCAAATCCAGAGTTTCGTGATGCTGATGGTAAGTTGATTTATTTTATTAAAGCCTTTGTGAACCAGTGCTAGGCGCTGGCTCACTTCTTCGTTCCTAACCTATACGTCTTGTGCGAGTTTTGGCCATGTACAAACATGATTGAATTATTTCACCGTCGACTGGTGATGTCTTCCCTTAGGCGTGCAGTAAAATGCCTTCGTCCAGCTCCAAGGTTGCATTTGTGCTACATGGCTAGCCGAAACCCACAATTTTGTCAATTTCTCTTTTTCCCTAGAAAGAGTATCTTACTCTTTCGAGGGAAAAAGAGAAATTGACAATAATAATCAAGAATATAAAATTTCACTCTCAAATCAAATGAAACAAACAAACTCTTCAACTTTATGATATTAGTTTAGGTGTGACCAGAGGAGTTGTTAAGTTTGCTTGAGATCTTAGATACTACATCTAAGAGCCTCATGATGTAGTATTTTAATGTGTGAAATAAAACAAATTTATAAATTACACCCACAATTTTGTCAATTTCTCTTTTTCCCTCGAAAGAGTATCTTACTCTTTCGAGGGAAAAAGAGAAATTGACAATAATAATCAAGAATATAAAATTTCACTCTCAAATCAAATGAAACAAACAAACTCTTCAACTTTATGATATTAGTTTAGGTGTGACCAGAGGAGTTGTTAAGTTTGCTTGAGATCTTAGATACTACATCTAAGAGCCTCATGATGTAGTATTTTAATGTGTGAAATAAAACAAATTTATAAATTACAGGTACACCGTATCCCGATTTTCGAGATTGGGAGCCGATTGATGGCCAGAATGATACGTGTATCATAATGTATAACAACGGGGATGGATCCATAGAAAATGTTGCGTGCGATAAAACTTACCCTTATGTCTGTTATCATTCTGCAAAGGATCATGGAAAAATCAATGAGTGTGGGACTGAAGATCCAGGTAAGGATACTATTTTCAATAATCGCTGAAGTATGATTGGGTTCTTGTATTCTATGAGTACAAGAACCCAAGCAGGAGAAAGTATATTTTTCTAGCAGTAGGAGTGCTAATCAGTCCCGCTTACAACCATAAAAACCTTCTACAAAAGTCCCGATATCGACTTTTCTCTTTGCTTATTCACCAATCATTACACCCGATGTCTAAGCAAAGTGAAAATATATAGGAACAGGTTATGATGACGGAAACGTCGATTTTTTTTCAAATTGGTGTTCGAGAGCGTGCAATATCGATTTCGTTGAAACTCGAAGTAAAAACACGAAACCCTATAACATAAATAGTCTCATATCGAAACCAAAAGAGATGAAATAATAACATGATTATTAACACTCATTTCTTTTTCAGAATACCACTTGGATAGCAGAACGAATAAATGCTTCAAGTACCACACCGTTACTCGTGTTTTCTCCCAAGCCGTCGTTAAATGTGCAGAAGAAGGCGGTCATCTTGCTATTATAAACAGCGACACCGAAGCCAGGGTACTCAGTGAAATCTTCTCCCAACATCCTTACGAAACTATGGTGGGAACACGGTGGAGAGAAATAGCTTGGGTCGGCGTTCACAATTTCAACAAGCAGAGGGATTGGAGGACTATTCACGGTAATTTATTTGTCTTTTACGAGGACTATGAGGAATAAGGTAGATTTTTTCTTATCTTCCTGTAATCAGAGGATCTTTTCACCTGGTCATTGAATCTGGTAGGCTACATCTGCCCGCAGTGCAGTGGGCTGTAGGATTTGTCCTACTAATCATCATTACCTAGTACTAACAGGGTTGTGGAGGTCAGATAAGCAGTCGTTCCATCTCAAATACTGACATTCAGGTCCATTCGGTTAGGCTGGAAGCCGACCCCAACATAGTTGGAAAAGGCTAAGCAATGTAAGATTTTACGTAACGTCAGGTGTAGCATAGTTTTTATTTAACGTGCTGTCGCCACAGTCTAATGGATTGAGTAGAAGGTGATGCTGTTAATGACTGCATCAGGAAACACTGAAATCTTATTTTGATACACGTCAAGGCGAAGGTGGGGAAATAGACGCTATCTCAGCGACAGATCGAAATGCGTCGAGCTATTCCACTAGCCAACGTAGAAACGGTTTCTTCGAAAAGAAAATCGACAAATCTTTAGTTAACCTGTCATTGAATCAACAAAATGACAGATACTTAAACAAAAGATTTTTGATTGATCGAAGAAACCCGTTTCTACCGTAGTCATTCTACGTGGACAGAACAGTGTGCGACTGAGATATTTTTTTTCTGCTGAAAATCCTGGATACCCTTCTTCTCAGTAGAACGGAGGGTTCTGTTGGATTCTTTACCTTTGGAACTTTACTGTTTCTACTACTACTGTCGCTGTCGGGTTTTATTATCCTACTATTATTATAAATGCGAAAGTTTATGAAGATAGACGGATGGATGTTTGTTACTCTTGCACTCTTCTTGATGTTGTAGTATGCAGGATTTTTTCCCAAAATTGCTAAATATTTTTTAATAATTTGCAGAAAATTTAATTTTAAATTAATATGGGTAGCTATATCGCTACAAACCATTGGTATTCATATCTGTTTTAATTATAATAGAATCAGAATAGAATATAAAAATAAATATTATTAAACTGTGAGCATTTTTAATGCTATACTTATTAAAAGGTTTACACTAAAATCGCATAGATGGTTTAAACAATCAACGTGGCACGGAACGTTGTAAATCAACTTTTTTAGTGGTTGACTGACAACTTCATTATTTTGACATTTACTTTTTCTGTTTATTTTGGTTTTCGTAAGTGTTTTTGAAGATTTTTCGCATTTATTCCGGTTAAATACGACTTAGCCAATTTAATCACTGGAATCTAGAGGTTATAAGGAAGAAATCAATGTGCGTTTCATCATTAAATGCTTTACTTTACTTGGGTGGCCTAATCGCCGAACAAAAAAATAAATATCCTTTTCTGCGAATCGGTCACAAATCTGCCGTATGTATTTATAAAAAAGTGACAAAAGTGTATTTTTTTTTCAGGGCAAACATTGTGGGAAGCAGGGTATGCGAAATTTTCTCCTGGAGAGCCAAACAATGCTGGATCAGGTCAATACTGTGGTTCTATTTATCGCAACGGGTTGATGGACGACATGTACTGTTGGGAACCAGCCGTTTTTATATGCGAGAAGAGTCCAGAAATTAATGCCGCTTGTTCATTACCAAACGAAAGAGTATACGGATATTATAAACCGGGACAGTAAATTGTGAACATCTATTTCAAAATAAACAAATTTTATCTTTCACATTTTTGTTTATTATTCTGTACCTAGTGCGACGGTTCCTAAATTACCCTAGGCTGATAAAATGTTCGTTTTTCCTAAATCATGGTATTTATTAGTATTTATGGTCAGTTTCTCCCTAAGGAGGAGGGATCGCGCCCCACCCTGCACGATCCGGTAGGACTTGTCACTTGCCTGGTCACCTTCCGCTGACGGGAGGACTGAATTCCAATTAGGGATTTGTCCTGGCCCTGTCCCGTCCTTAAGGCTAAGGGACAGGGATGGGACACAAGGTAAAGTTAATGTTGGAATTCACTGTTAGATACATACATGAATAATATCAAATCTTATGAGGCAAAACGCCAATAAAGTATGAAGCTAATAAAATAAGGGGACGCAAAGATATGATATGATATTATGCTAGAAGTTTGGTAAGAAAACGTTACGTTATTTTATCAGATTCCAAAACTAGATGCCGCCTGCAAACGTAAACGGGTATGCTACAAGTACATGGATTTGTTTTACAACATTTGCGTACGTGTACTATTAGACCTAAGCGCATTATCCTACTAAGGGCACTGCTACGAACTCCAACAGCACACGTTTCCTAAGCACTTGCTACATGTCTTTTCCAATCCTAAGACTCGGGTTGTGAGGCCGATGCCATTGAAGAAGACAGGTTTTCATTATCTTTACTTACACGCGTACTCTCGTTGATAAACACCCTTACGGCCGTCTACCCCATTTATTAGATCAATTTGCACAAGCGCATCGTAGACTCAGTCTGTGGCAGAACATATTGCAATGTAACTGTTGCGCGCCAAAATGGTCATATGTTTTGTCACTTCTCGTTCCTTTAATCTACCCCATGTCGAGTTTGCGTGTCTCGCTAAGTAGTGTCGATTCAGAAATACGCCCTACAAGAACGGCCTGGGTTTGGTTTTAACGAGACATAGTTCCTAGCGTTCCTTAGAATGAAGCTATCAATTCAGTTTGTGGTACTTCGTGAATCCTACCCCATTCCCTGGAACGTGCGTCATCAGCTTCATAGCAATTTTCTGAGCTAGATTTTTACAGGAAGCAGTATTCATCAGCAGCGTTTGATTGACTTGTAACACAACTACAAGTTAGTATTATAGTACTAAACATTATAATTTGTTTTAGACCATTTGTGAATATTATGGTGCTGTCTTCACCACTGAACAATGTACTTTGTTCTAATCAAAATGCGAACATTACGATTCGGCTTTCCATTTGTCATGAGTCAGGTAAAAGTCGATATTCGTCAATAGTCGATTGTATATGGGTACAATGTACATGTTGTATGTACGTTGTAAAGTGTAAGCGGTAGGCTTTCTTCGTCTCCCGAGATCAAACGCAGCTTATGAATATTTGCTCAGGTACGGGTTAGGAAGTGGACACATAACACAAACATGAGATAATAATATACAATTATGATGAGGTGAAACAATCGCTCCATCATGCTGCAATAAGTGATTACTGCCAGCCCTTCCACGCTACCGTCCAACTGTAATTTAAGCGAGGATTTAAGGGGCCGGCGGAGCTTGCGTTTTTCATACAAACGTAATACCAAAATAATATGAAAATCAAACATAATAATAATTATTCTTAAGGTAGTGTGTATTTATTTCGATTGGATTACAGAATATCTATGTTCCCAAATGTAGTTTTTGAGAGGACAATGATACAAAGACGAGATATGGGGAATTTAAAATTTCTATAGAAAACTTCTTTTTCTTATAACTCTTGTTAAAATCAGTGTCTAATCAAAATATATATTTGGGAACCTAGATATTCTGTAATTCAATCGAAATAAAAATACACACTACCTTAGGAATATGTTTAATTTACAAATTATTTTGGTATTACGTTTGTATGAAATACGCATGCTCCGCAGGCGTCTTAATTATAGTTAACACTTACCACGTGTTCTCTAAAGATGTGTGTAGTTTCGAATTCTCCACAGCCTGGCTCCTTTCACGTAATGACACTCAGTTTTACTAGACTTAATACTACTACATATTTCTAGCTTATAAAATATTATTCGTCCACGGGGAGTTGATGCGCATCTTAATACCGAAACTATGCTAACTTTCCGAGTCTAACCTAGGACGTCCTAGTTCTTTTACGATTATGGACCGGTCTAACCCTCAAACACAGCGCCTCTCCTCCACGTCACCTCTCCAAGCGTCTAAGGCCATCTCTCGCTCACCAGCAAACACACATACGTACTCGATTAATCTAAACAGGCTTTCAACCCAACTATAATAAACTTATATAAACATTATCACACTTTCGCGACCACACACTCAGACATAGACTCCTAGTATACTCCTCAGTCTCCAAACTTAACTATCCTAGCTTCTCGTCTCGTCCTTACCGGGGTGCCAACACGACTGTCTTCCGCCTACCTGCTCCTAGCCCTCGTCCCCCGCCTTTCTAGCAAAATCCCACGTTTCAGGCGCTGGTGCCCTTTTTCGTGAATCTTTCAATAGTTTTAAGTGTGCGTCCGGGTTTTGCTCATGACCAAACACGTGTGCTTTTCTATTATGAGTTGCTCGTAGAAATAGAATATTTTAACGTTTCTAATCATTTCTTTAAAGGCCTGTCAGCCGGCCTTCATCTTCAGTGCGTATGCCCATTAAAATAAGGGATCTAAGAGTTTGTAAGTGTGATATATTTGTAATAGTGGGTAGTTAGTCTTAAGTTATTTGTACGTTGCAAACCTTGCGCCAGTCTGTGAATATACGCCTATAAGACAAGTCCATCTTTTTATCATCTTATTTGTGCTTCCGGTATTCCCAGTAGATTCCATACTCTTCAGTGGCGACGAGAACAGACGATTCTACGCGTGATTCGTGCAGTAACAAATAAACAGGAACAGTTATTTAAATCAGTAATGTCGATTGGAAAAATAGCCGAGTTCAAAGTCCACAGTGATGACTGGCGTTTGTACGTGGAACGTTTAGAACAATATTTTTTAGTTAACAAGATTCCAAACGAATTGCAAGTGCCCACGTTAATAACAGTGATGGGGGCGGAGTGTTATGAACTTCTTGTTAATTTGTGTACGCCAGTTAAACCAAAAACTAAAACGTTGGCACAAATCGTTGACGTCATGGAAAAACACTTGCAACCAAAGCCAAGTGAGTTGGCGGAGCGGTACAAGTTTCGACATAGGAAACAGAAAGAAGGTGGTTTTTACGTTTTGTTTTTCAATGCCAAAGAACACCTCGTCACTAATGTCAGGCATTAAAATACGAAATGAATGGGTTTGTAAGTGCTTGGCTCGGCGTGTTGATTTTAAAATAAATATTAGGAAAATATTTGCTTAATAATTGTAACGGCCAGTCACCCACGGGCATTTCTCGAATCTTTCTTATACCTTAAACCAGCTTTCGTGATGTACGTGTAGGTCTTTGCGAATATGTACTAATATGGTCTATGCACTTTTGTATAGAACGTTTAGGTATTTAGCTAATTAAAGTCAAAGTGTTATTATAAGAAACATATCATAACAACATGCCTGCATTCCCCGAAAGGTGAGCCAGCAGTGCACCTGATATTACAGCCACATTTCGCCAGTTAAAATATGTATATTTACTTTGGTGACATGTAATTAGGGGCGAGCTTATTGCCAGCAAATGGGCACAAATTTGGAATTCGTGGTTTATGCTGTGGAAATCCTGTTTGAAAAACATTAACATTTAATCTGTGCCAGGACTTTATTTTTAAAGTGTAGGTAGTGTTTGTTTCACAGTACCTATATTCCTTAAATAACTGTTGCTTAATGTTGGAGGAATTGCCCGTGAAAACTCAATTAAAATAAAACTATAAAACAACGTGTTATTTACTTTCGAAAGTCAGTGACTTTTTTGTCCATGTGATGTGTTTTTTGTTGCTATTATGTTGTTGTTTGTGTGTGTGTTTTTATGTTGTGACTTTTTTTGTCTGTTTTTCTTGGGAGTCTGATTTTTTATATTTTTGTTTATTTTTTTTTTATTTTTTTGTTGAGCTATCTAACACAAATCCCGTATGACTAGCATCTAGCGGGACCCTGCAACCTTCACCAGGTTATTGGTACACACAGTGGGAGGTCTTGCAACGCCACGTCTTCAAGTTCTCGGTCGCCACTCCAGAACTTTTCGGCTCCATCGGCCATTCGTTTTAGGAGCAATGTGCCCCGTCCACTGCCACTTCAGTTTGGCAATTTTTCAGGCTACGTCGGTAACCATGTTTTTTTTGCCTTCATTTTTGTTTGGATCGCGCAAGGAAACTCCGAGCAATAGCCGTCGCCATTGTCCTTTGGGTGACTTCCGATGAGGCCTATTATGAGCGACAACGTTTCGGTCCCGTATGTAATCACTGGCAATACACACTGGTATGTAATCACTGGACTTTCGGACGAAAAGATATTGCTCAACTTCCCGAACGCTGCCCGGCCGAGTTGGATTCGACGATTGACCTCATTCTCGAGTTAGATCTACCTAACTGGACCGTTTGTCCAAGGTACACAATAATCAGTTACATCTTCGAGTGCAGAGAAAAATTAATTGGACAAATTAATGTTTTATTTATTTATTTATGTACATTATTGATTTCATGGCTGAAGATAAGAACAATAACGAATGACACTGAGGCGAGCAGAATGGTTGGAAACTTCTCGAAAGATGTTCCTTTTTTGGGAGCTAGCGATTAGGGCAAACATGGAGGCCTCTTTTTAACCGATTTCCAAAAGGGAGGAGGTTCTCTATTCGACTGTACCTATGTATTTTTTTTTTTTTTTTTTTTTTATGTACCTAGGTATGTTCACCGATTACTCGAAGACGCCTAAACCGATTTGAAAAATTCTTTTTTTGTTTGAAAGGGTATACTTCCAAGTTGGTCCCATAGTCGCCAAGTCGGGATCTGATGATGGAATCTTGGCGAAATCGAAGGAACTCTTCAAATTTTATAGGATAACGTACAGCAATTTTGGTATTTTCTACAACAAGTGAAGCATTTGCGTTTGACAAGAACCATTCTACCATCAGATCTGATGATGAAGCCAAGAGTCACGGAACTCCATAATGAGACAATGTATCCTAGTCATGTTTGGGCTTGTTGTAATTGTAACGATATGCACTTTCCATGTGAACCACTAAAAAGTGAAAAATAAAAACTTTTTTGCAAAAAATAAAACCGACTTCAAAAAGAAAAAGTGAAAAATAACTTTAGCTTCTGAAGTCGGTGACAAAAAAATTAAATCAATCATACAAACGTCGCCGACTTCAGAAGCTAAAGTTATTTTTCACTTTTTCTTTTTGAAGTCGGTTTTTTGGTTAGTGAAATTATTTTATTAGGATTGCAGGAATACTATTCACATTGACGGTTGTCGGGGGAGAATGGAAGAAAAAAACGTGGGGAGAGTGAAAAAAAAAATGGGACAACATGATGGTGAACTCAACAATAAAATTAAGCCTGTCATGAACCACACGCCTTTATCTGTGAAAAACGAGCCTGTATACCTTTCAGTCTGTTTAAAGTTCCTTCAGTCTTACAGTTCTAGATCTAATCTAACCAACAACTAACCACCAACAGCAACTAACCAACTAACCAACAACAGTTTGAATTCTAGTCTTACCAAGAAGGGTACCAGTTATACTCGTATCACCCAGTTAAATACTGCTAAATCTGCAGCAAAATACTACTGCGTGCTAAATAGCACTATTTAGCATGGGATCAGCCGCATCTGGTTGGACGGTATGCCTATCCCATTAAAATTAGGAAAAAGCCGGGCAGTCCTTTTGTCTTTTCATCCACCAGAGCCACCAAAATTTAAGAAATTATTAAAACAACTAGCTTCTGCCAGCGGCTTCGCCCGCGTGAAGTTTGATTATTGTCCCATGGAATCTTACTGCCGGGATAAAAAGTATCCTATGTTTTAATCCAGGTTATAAACTATCTGTGTGCAAAATTTCATCCAAATCCGTTCAGTAGTTGTCGCGTGAAAGCGCAACAAACAAACTTACATTCACATTTATTCTCCGAACTGCTAAGCTATCGGGAGTTACACGTGTTATTGTGAGTCAACTATAAAAGATAGACATATGCTGTCGTGGGATATTTTTTATATAATTTTATGTGGAATATTTCCGTTATACATGATTTCTATGTAGCTTTAACCATTAAGGCTGCACACGCGACGGAAGCTAAAAAAACTAAGTAACTTCTCCCGTTTTCCCAACATTTCCTTTCACTGCTCTGCTCCTATTAATGGTAGCGTGATGAAAAGTATACTATTACCTGCTCAGGAGTATGTAGAATAATTGTACCAAGTTTCGTTAAAATCCGTCGAGTAGTTTTTTTTTCTATAAATAACATACAGACAGACAGACAGACAGACAGACAGACAAAAATTTTACTGATTGCATTTTTGGCATCAGTATCGATCACTAATCACCCCCCGATAGTTATTTTGTATTTCATGTACAGAATTGACCTCTCTACAGATTTATTATAAGTATATATAGAATATAGATAACTTTACTTTGAATTCATTTATTTTTTAAACATAGCAGATTAATATTATGATGATGAAAAATGTATTTTTATCTTTGTAAATTTTCCAGCAATATAAATTTCAAAAAACTTCGTGTTACATCCAAACTCCGTATAGGTAGTTTTATTTTATTTTTCACTTGACTTTAAAAAATCTTATTCACATGATTGAGCTGGTCAACTCGACAAACGCCAGGATAATGTAGATTCTTCTCGCAGATGAACGAGAATTTCTTGTCACACCACACGTCATTAAGATACCCATTACGCCATAGTGAGCCGCAGAATTCGTTACCTGTTGCTGTCGGCTCCCCAGAATTCCATTTGTCGTACCCTGCTTCTAACAGTGTTTGACCTGAAAAGGAAAACATTATTGTTTCACTGTTTAGATAAATAAATGACCACTAACACACCTAAAACAAGTAAACTTAAATTTAAAATTTAAAAAACCCCCAACACATAATGTACTAAAAGTTTAATAGAAAAAATTCGTTAATCGTTAGGTCCTATTAGGTACTAGTCATCACTCCGCTTTCCTTATCTCATTTCGTTAGTTAGTATTCCTTATTCCCTTTCAATGTGGTGTACATTGTCGTTCTAGTCAAGCCCTTTCATTTGAGACCTCTAATGAAGGAATTGCGAAAAAAGAATGTAATACGCCATTTTGTGGCGGCGGCGGCGGCCATCTTGTACCGACTTTCATCAAACATAGCTAAGAAAAGTCCCGATTAATCACCTTTCAAACAAAATAAAAAACAAAAACAAAATCGGTACACACAGACACGTCAAACTTATAACACCCGTCGTTTTTGAGTCGGGGGTTTATAATTTGCAACTAAGAATATGAAAATAAATAATTAAAGAATTGATTGTATTTATTCCTGGTATTCATTTAAAGTAGTGTAATGCGTGGTCAGTAAAATCACTATCTTCAAATTCAACTAATATTTAAAAATGGTTTAAACTGTATTTAATGACGAAAACAATAATGTTACGTTCCATACATTTGATTTCAAACTCATAGCCACAGATAGCACGACGATGTTTTTTTTACCGACTTCTAAAAAAGGAGGAGGTTCTCAATTCGGATGTTTCTATTTTTTTCTCTATGTTTGTTCGCGCATAACTCCGTCCCTAGCCAACGGATTTGAAATAGTTATTTATGATACTAGTGCTGTAAGTTGGTTTTTACAAACGAGTAGACGAACGGAAGCCCGAGACGAAGTCGAGGGCTTCCCATAGTCACGAGTTTGTAAAAACCAATTTCTGCACGTGTGTCATACAAAGTTTTTCAACACATTTGAGAGAAAATTATTAATTATATTAACCACGTTATAATTTTTTTGTAAATCATTAAATAGTGCTCTCGCGATTTTGGTGGCAAGAAACTGTTTTCTGCAATTTGCACCTCATTCAAAATATCAGTTGGAGTAGATTCCATATTAACATCTGATTCCTCGCTTGAACTCATATTATTATTTTGTTAATCAGTCGGAATGTGGCAACAATCTTTGACGTTTCTTTGAAAATGGCGTGAATTTGCAAATGGCGCCACATGCACGTGGTGAAAATTAGAACTACATCTTTCGTCTCACTTACTCTCTTGTATTAAAGTAGGTAAGACAAACGTATTGAGCAAAAGCACTTCCAAGGAGGTTCGATCAGTCAGCCTATTTATTCTCGTAATGTGAAACTCCTTGGTGGAATACTTTTTTTTTTTGGAAATTAAAAAAACCCGTAAAGAATACGCACGGTGCTATACAAGGGGGAGTGCGGTAAAATAAGTACTTAGCTGAGAGTACCTATTTTACCGCACGGTCCGTTGTATGGTGCGTAATTTTCAACTTTCGAACAATGTATACAGGCTTCGTAAGTGCACTTTTAGAGGAAGTGTGTTGAAAAATGATTTTCTTTCCAAATGGTCCCATAGTCACCAAGTCTGGATCTGATGATGGAATCTTGGCGAAATCGAAGGAACTCTTCAAATTTTATAGAATAACGTACAGCGATTTTGGTATTTCCTACAACAAGTAAAGCATTTGCGTTTGATAAGAACCATTCTACCATCAGATCTGATGATGAAGCCATGAGTCAGGCACCGGAACTCCATAATGAGACAATGTATCCTAGTCGTGTTAGGCTAGTTTCCACCAACAATAAATTGCAAATCTAATTAGTCCGTCAGTTTGAGTACTGACAAAGATAAAACGCATCGAAACTCGGGAGTGGGGGCTCGTGACGTCACAACGCACTAAAAACTGTAGCACGGTGTGACGTATTGCAAATTTTAAAAACGTCGTATCTTCGTTAATTTTGGTTTATGTAACAAAATAAAAAATACGGGTCAAATACTTTTTTATAATCTAACTAACGGACTAAATTAGATTTTTTTAGGACACAAGCCTATTGTAACGGTATACACTTTCCATGTGTACCAAGCACATGTGAACCACTAAAAAGTGAAAAATAAAAACATTTTTCAAAAAATAAAAACGGAAAAATAACTAGTTTCTGAAGTCGGTGACAAAAAAAATAAATCAATCAAAAAAGGTCACCGACTTCAGAAGCAAAAGTAATTTTTCACTTTTATGTTTTTTTTTGAAGTCGGTTATTTTTTGTTTTATCGAATGTGTCATAAAGATTCGTTCAAAATGAAAAGTCATAGTGTAATTATGACTTTGATTGAAAAGTCATAATTAAAGCATTACTTTTCTTTCAGCAAAATTAAATTCAGAACTTGCGCAGTATTTGAACGACAAATTAAATTAGACTGTCCCCGTAAACACCCGCCCACACTATCGCTACTTCCTAGTGTTTCTGCTGGGGGAAAGAAGTGACGTAATAAATTCCTCAGCAACACACAAGTTTAACAGCGTGATAGAATAACTCGCAACTGGAGTGCGTGTAAGACCACAAATAATATAATATTTCTTCGTCCACGTGTGTCCAGTGTGTGCCACCTGTATCCTGCTTCGTCTTCGGCTTAGACAAAGCTAGCATCACGACCGTGAGACCTTTATGAGATATTGGCCGGAGAAAACCGCGCGGAAAAATGAGTTGAGGCTATTGGAAGCCTTTGCCCAACAGTGGGACAACATAGGCTAAGAAAAATGTTTGACTATGGAAATACAAAAGTAGTATGTCTAGAGTAGCTGAGTTCTGTAGCATCTGCCAGTCATGGAATAAAAGGGGTTTATGTACGGTCGAACAAGCTACTTGGTTTACAGTTTAACCCACAAATTACGTTGTAAAATGTAAACCAAATATCTTGGTCGACCGTATCTATGTGTGTAATAGAATATGAAATTACCATGTACTGTTCTCCACTCCCCATTTTCATTCCAATCGTAATATCCGATGAGAGCTGCATCTTTCCAACTTTCTGGCATTCCCAACATACTACTTTTAGGGATTGTAGCAAAGAGTTCTTTGAGAGCTGTGGCTTCATTGTCACTGTTAATAACAGCAAGATGGCCGCCTTCAGCAACACAAGCGGAGGAGGCTCGGGAGAAATTACGTGGTTCTAGGTGGAACTTGTAGCATTTGTCAGTTCTTGTATCCAAATGATAATCTGAAACAAAAAGATTATTGTAATACAACTCATAAAAATATCGATATTGGGTCTTTGTAAAAGATTTTTGTCATTGAGATATAGTAAAGAAATAATCACAACCGAGACTTTAATGTCTTTGGTTTCTGTGGCTCCATGATAAATACTGGTATTTCGCTGTTGCCGACTCTTATATAGGGTGACTGGTAATTAGTGTACGAAACTTAAACACGTGATTTTGCTCATGATAACAAACAACTTTTACTATGGGACCAACCCTGAAACCGATAAAAAAAAATCAGCTGTTCAATACATTTATGTTCGCCTAATGTACTGAATAGCTGATTTTATTTTCGAGATTTCAGCTTTGGTCCCATACTAAAAGTTGTTTGTTATCATGAGTACAATCACGTGTTTAAGTATCGTACACTAATTGCCAGTCACCCTATATAGTCGGGTAAAGGCTGGGCAGGTGAAGATGGTGATGGTGATGATCTGTTTGCAAGAGTACTCATGATTTTGCGGCTCAATATACTGAAACAATATCAGCTAGGCAATCTCTACGAGTATGTTTATTTTACCTGGATCCGTTGTGCCGCACTCGTTGTTTTCTAACTGAGGGTCCTCAGGGCGGAAACAGATGTATGGACGAGTATCTTCGCAAGGATTATCAGCTACCTCTCCATTACTATTCAAAGTGATACAGTTTTCTTTGTTGTCCTTATTATCTGGCTCATTTGCAGCCCAAATCACTGAAATTGTTGCGAGCGGTGTACCTGTAATTTTATCTCTGAAGAGGTCTCAAGTACTTCTATAGCTATCAACCGAAGTACTTGTAATTGTTGTAGGGTGAGTAATATACTCATTATTCTTTAGCTGATGAATTCATATCATGGTGAATAAAATCTGTACCAATTATTAATAATGTCAGAATATTGGTTTAAGGAAACAAGAAGCCAGGCAGATTACTGTTAAATATAAATAAATTCTATACTGACCGACTAAGGAAGCAAAGTAAAGTAAATTATGACTAATATGAACAAGTGTTTGTTATAATACCTTTTTAAAGGTGAATTTTGAAACAAAAAATGTGAAAGGTGGAGACCGGGGTGATGTAGAACTGCAATAGTCTGGGTTGATGCGATATGGATAACATGGATTTTTTTACTGGTATCGAAGAAATTAAAGAACGTAACAGTGAATACTACTTTGTAGGTTAAGATGATAATATAAGAACAACAACAGAGAAATCATGGACTAGGACTAGGCTAATTAGATTAGACTGAAAAAACATGAAAGATACTTTAAGTAAACAGGATAATCAGCTGCAGGAGATGATGTCATCTAGGCAATTTCAGTTGTTGCTGAAATTGCCTGCACTTGGGTTTCTAGGACGGTTTTCGTGAGTTTTGGGGAGATAATCATTGTTGTCGCATATATCTCTACCTAGGCCTTGTCCTTTGTACTGATTCAACTTCGGACTTTGATGAATCAGTACAAAGGAGAGGGCCTAGGCAAAGATATATGCGACAACAATGATAATAAAATCAAAAATGTATTGGATTAACATAAGCATCTAATTCGTATGAAAAGCTTTTCTAATATATATCATGGGCCTTCTATTGACCTCAATCTTATCCTAAAGACAGAAATGAGGTCGAAGATGGAACGAGCTAACCCAAAAGAAACCTATTAACTTGAGACTTAAATAGATTGGCGTTGGAACACCGACGCAGGCAGGAATTTGCATTCATTCGCTGTGCAGAAAAGCTTTGAAAGTGCTTTCCACATTCGTTTACCCTCAGGATGTCAAATGATTTGACAATTAAAAATTCAGAAATTCAAATTTTGTTACGTTTTTGCAATAACCGGTCAGTGTTAGGTTGTGAAATGTTGATTAAAATATGATTCGCGGCCGTAACAAATATCGTTTGACATAGTTTTAATACTTAAAACCATTAATAAAAACCTTTTTGTTTCGCAAGCTACCGTTAGCGCGCTCACCTTGTAATTATTACATTTATGACTGATAAACTTACCTTCGATTGTTTGGTAATCTCCTTGAGAGATAGTTGCGTGAATCCCAGTAAAGACATCTCGCTTCAAAGTAGATTCCTTTAAATACGTGACAAATCGTATGTTAGTCTCTCTGTGCTTGGAGAAGCTAGAGTAGCACCTGCACACAGAAGCGTAATAATAATTAAATTATTTTCAGCTTATTTTGTGTTAATTGCTGGGATAAAGATCTCCGCTCCGAAAGAAAGAGACAGTACTGTTGTTCACGTTCATAAAGCAAGGTCTAGACGACACCAGTGTTGGCCACGCAGAAACAGTTTTTCAAGACAAGCCAGTGCTGGCTGCCAAGAAAGTCATGTTTTACGGTAGTACTCAATATGATGCACTTAAAACATTATGTTGTTGGATGCATTGAATAGTATAGGGGTCATGAAGGTATTAAAAGTAAGGTCCCAACATTAAAAACTTGCATGAAAAAAAAAACATTTAACAGTTGCAACTTTGACCCAAAATATCTCTGTAATTAGAAGGTGTAAAGGTATGGTCTAGACTAATAAAAATGATCGCAATGACGTGTAGGGTACTTTGAGATTACCTTACACGTCATTGCGATTATAATTATGCATTTCTTACCTTCAAGAGCGCAACGCAGCCGAGCATCGTACCAATTTGCAGGTACTACGACATGTTTGAACCATCCTTTGGAAATGGTTCTGTATTGATAGTCACATCTAAACGATCCCTCTAAAATACAAGAACACATAAATAACATTAACACCACTTCTTTTAGATTCACCTCTTTGGCAGAGGTGAATCCCATGAGATAGCGGTCAAGCATTTCCTCATCAACCGTGCATAAAACCAAACTTCATTTTGGAATGAGCAGAAATCCAACCATGTTTTACAAGTGATCTTTGCGGATATGTTAACTGGACTCGATATTATTGTTTTATTTTTTATCAATAGACACAATTTTCCATATCCTGTTAGGTCAGTGGTTCTCAAACACGAGGTAAAAAATGCAATGCATCATCCTTTTTACCCGACTGCGCGACGCAAAGGAGGGTAATGTGTTTATCAGTCTATGTATGTGTGTATGTATACAATGTATGTTTGTTTCTATGTGGCGTTCTAGAGACCAAATGCGTAGGCCGATTTCAATAATTCTTACGTCAATCGATTCTTCTTAACCGTGTCACTAAAGACATGACAGAAATCAAAATTCACCACAGCGACAACCAGACGCCATATCGCCAAAGTGAAAAAAAAAAAAGTCGATGAACTATGTCAAGTGGGGTGTCGTTGAATAGGTATAAAATCATCTTTAGGTTCCTTTTATCATTATTCATTTTAAATAATAGTTTAGGGTATATTATAACGATTTAAAGTTGTTTAACAAAACAATCATTCTCGCTAATTTTCTTACTTATTGATTTAAGTTTTTATTCGTACCTAACTAAAAAGTATAAAATAAACTAAAAAGAAAGAAACAATCCCAGTAGTTTAGAATTCTGTTATGTAGTACTAAATAACTACACAATTGAAATAGTTTTGTAATCGATACACATAACAAATCATAAATTCTAATGCAGAACAGTACGACTCACAGTCAGGACCCATTAAAATTTTACCAATCAAATCTTCCCAAGGGGCCCCGACTGTGAGTCGTTCTGTTCTGCATTAGAATTTATGATTTGTTTTATGTGTGTATCAATAATAAAACTATTTCTATTCTTAAGTTATTTAGTATTACTTAATCCTATTTTTTTATCATGTATGGTTGCGCTTTGAGGAATGATTTAGTTGCGCTTAGATGGTTGCGCTAAGAAATAGGTGCGCTCTGAGGAATACCTCTTCTAAACTACTGGGCTTGTTTCTTTCTTTTTAGTTTTTATTAACCGACTTCCAAAAAGGAGGAGGTTCTCTATTCGACTGTATGTTTTTTTTTTTTTATATATGTTCACCGATTACTCGAAGACGCCTGAACCGATTAGAAAAAATCTTTTTCTGTTTGAAAGGGTGTATACCCTTTCAAACAGAAAAAGAATTTTTCCAAGTTGGTCCCATAGAAATATTGCCATGATCTGATCACGAACTTCGGAGATATGGAACGGAACTCTTCAATAATAGACAACAAATCTGTCGTGATTGCTGCAATCGCTTGGATGTTCATTGTTTACACAACATCATAACATAACATCACGCCTGTATGCTCTGAGGGGGTACGCATATGTGTACAGTATACCCATATTTCGACAGTTAGTATCTTGGCGAAATCGAGGGAACTCTTCAAATTTTATAGGATAACGTTCAGTGATTTTGGTATTTTCTGCAACAAATGAAGCATTTGCGTTCGATAAGAACCATTCTACCATCAGATCGGACGATGAAGCCAAGAGTCACGGAACTCCATAATGAGACAATGTATCCTAGTCGTGTTTGGGCTTGTTGTAATTGTAACGGTTTGCACTTTCCATGTGTACCAAGCCCATGTGAATCACTAAAAAGTGAATAATAAAAACTTTTTTTGCAAAAAATAAAACCGACTTCAAAAAAAAAAACAAAAAGTTAAAAATAACTTTAGCTTCTGAAGTCGGTGACAAAAAAATTTAATCAATCAAACAAAGGTCACCGACTTCAGAAGCTAAAGTTATTTTTAACTTTTTGTTTTTGTTTTTGAAGTCGGTTTTATTTTTTCAAAAAAAGTTTTTTTAAGTTATTTTCTTCACGTATTTTTTAAATTGTTTTTAAGCAGTCGGGTTTTTTGTTTTTCTTTAGTTTTTTTTATTTTTATTACTCAACTGCCTAAGAAGGGTTGTGATTTTCAGCTTATCTTGTATGTTTCTTTATTACATCGTATCTTCCAAACGGCTGGGTGCATTTCGACTTATAAAGTATCATTATATTTGTCAAAAAAAAAACCAAGAGGTTTTTGAAAAAAAAAATTGAAGGCTTTTTGACGCGCCTTAGTTAACTTTAATGTAATAAATAAAAAACTAACCAAACCTATCGATTAAGGTTTCAAAATAAAGTTAATTTACTTGAAACATCTGAAAGGGGATTCCTAAAAAATGTATGCAAGTATATGTTCATGTTTAATACAGGTAAAATATTTTTTGATAATCTAACTGGCGGACTAATTAGATTTTTTCATTACCAATTGTGCCTATTGTTTTTTCCTTGTGCCAATGCTGCTTGTTTAAGAGGAGCACACGTTATACAGGGTGTAAACCACCTCATCACAAAGCCGCTAACCAAGCATCCTGTACATCAAACTAAGTAACTTTACGCAAAAATTGTTGCTGGGAAACCACTTTTTTTTTTTGAGGTTTTAAATCATGTTTTGTGGTAGAACTCAATATAACGCACTTAAAACATTGTGTTGATGGATGGATTGAATAGTGCGGGGGTCGTGGTGGTGTTAAAATCTTACAAAAAAAACTTGTGTTTAAAATAAACTTGTCAAAAAGTTTTAACTTTGACCCCCCATATCTCCGTAACTAGAAGGTTCCCAGGTATGGTGTAGAACAAAAAAATGATCGAAATGATAGAGAGAACAAGTGCCGTTCGGCTTCGTGAAGAGGTATTTTACACCCTTTATATGTTATGATAACAGCCACTAGAGTCAATTTTTAACCCATGCTTGCCCTTGTTGTTCCGTCGTTGGGTTATATACCGAGATTCCTCCATGCTTCGAAAAATAGGTTATGCCGTTGGTCATAGCTTCCATTTGTAGCTCTTTGTCAGCCGTTATAGATAGGTAGTCAGTTGCCTGAAAGTCATGAAGCCAGCCTTACCTAGGGGTATAATTATATGCTAGGGGCGTACTAACTGTTATGGAGGTCAGATTGGCAGTCGCTCCATGTAAAATACTGGTGCTCATCCAATTAGACTGGAAGCCGACCCTAAAATATTTGGGAAAAAAACTAGGTAACAGATGATGTGTCGATGCCCTTTTTTTTTTTTTAGGATGGGAAATCATCAAATGACTTCTCCCACTCTGGGCGGAGCGGGAGGGAGTGTCAGACTTTTACTGACTAAAACCCGTCCATGTTCCTTCCTCGCCCTTTATGTTCCGGGGCCGCGGTGTCTCTTTCGAATAGGCCCGCAACCCCGGCAGGCTTCGGCCCTTGCGGGCCCCTCTCTTATGCTGACATCTCTTTGAGGCGCGCGTGGAATACGAACGCGCCGTCGACACGGCCTGTCGTCGTTAGACGGACGGACGGCTAGCTAGCCCACAGCCAACCGTCCACAGGCCCGCGTCTACGGTGGCCGGTAGCCACCACGTAGCCCCCGACGCCCGGTGCGTCTCCCGCGGCGGCCGGGAAGAGAGGATCTCTCCCTCTCTCGTTCCGCAACCTCCTTCGCTAGCATGACTGCTTCGCAGAAGGAGGTGACGGCTTCCCATTCCGTCTCGCTCCGGACCATGGATTGAACCAGGGCCGGATGCGAGAGGTCGCCGCCGCCGATCGCCGCTACGAGGACACTGCAGTGCTCCGCCCACGCAGGGCAGACTTCCATCGTGTGCTCCACCGTGTCCTCCGGTCGATTCTCGCAGTGGCGACACCCGGGCGTTTCCTCCCGCCCGATTCGGTGCAGGTACCCCCCTAAACATTCGTGTCCGGTGAGGACCTGCCTCAGGCGGAAGGTGAGGACGCCGTGGCGCCTCTCTAGCCACTCCTCAAAGAGGGGACTTACCGCCACTATCGTCGCGTGCCCTGCACGGGGTTGCGACAGTCGCTCTCTCCATGTCGCCATGAGATCGCGCCGGAGGTCTGTCCGCTGAGCGGCAATTTGCCGCGGCAGCGGAGTTTCCCCCCGGCGTAGTGCCTCCGCGCGCCAGTCGTGCAGGCGCGCGAGGACTATCACCTGCAGATCCCATGGCGGCAATCCGGCAAGCAGGCTCGCCGTCTCGCGAGAGATCGTGCGGTACCCACGGACCATTTTTACGGCCACCACTTTCTGGGGCGCGTTCAGGTAATGGGCGGCTCGCCGCCTCAAGGAACGCGCCCACACTGGGGCCCCGTAAAGGGCCATGGACCGCACGACCCCTGCATAGAGCCTGCGGCAGGAGGCGTTTGGCCACCCAAGGTTGGGCAGGAGCCGCCTGAAGGCAGCCCCGGTCCGTTCCAGCCTGGGGGCCAAACGTCGGAAATGTTCCACGAAGTTCCATCGGCTGTCGAGTACGAGTCCCAGGTACTTCAACGTCGGCTCGACGCCGATGGATACCCCTCCCACCGTCAGTGTGGATCCCGATGGTGGCGCATTCCGAGGCCCATGAAAGCACATGGCCTCGGACTTGTGCAATGCCACCTCGAGACCCAGTTGCCGGATCCTCTCAACGACTATCGCAACCCCGCGTGTCATAACTTCGGCCGCCGCCTCGTGCGACCTCCCCTGTGCCAGCACCAAGGTGTCGTCTGCGTAGCAAACGACGCTTACACCACTAGGGAGGTCAGCGCGCAGCACCTAGTCGTAACCGATGTTCCACAGCGGCGGTCCCAGAACCGATCCCTGTGGGACACCGCACGAAATCTCTCGCCGGTTCCAATCTCCGCAGCGACTGGGGTAGATGACGGCCCTGTCCGTCAGGTAGTCCCCGACCACACGACGGAGGTAGGTCGGCACCCGGTGATACCGGAGTTCCTCCCTGATGCAGCTCCAGGGCAG
Organism: Xestia ashworthii; assembly: GCA_950022955.1. NCBI lineage: Eukaryota > Metazoa > Arthropoda > Insecta > Lepidoptera > Noctuidae > Xestia > Xestia ashworthii. Next base: position 7,919,188 of record OX465570.1, on the reverse strand, counting down.
GGAGTTGAAGGCGTTGGCGATGTCGAGAGACACCGCCAAGACAACCCTGCCCCGGGATATCGCATCCCCCGTCGTGAGGGCTCTCACGCGCATGATGGCGTCCACAGTGGAGCGCCCCCTGCGGAAACCAAACTGGTTCTCCGCAAGATTCGGCCCCATCCCCTCAAGGTGCTCGGCGAGGTGGTTTGCAATTACTCTCTCAAAGAACTTGCCCACCTCGTCGAGCAGCACAATGGGCCGAAATGCGGACGGAGAGTCCGCAGGGCGCCTTGTCTTCTGTATGAGGACCAGTTTCCCCGTCTTCCAACGTAGCGGGAACTGGCCTCTCTCCAAGCATGCGCTTAAGAGCCCTTTCAGTCGGGGCCCGAGAGCCTCCGCATCCATGTGTAGATGCCCTAAAATTAGTTTTTTGGTAAGTCGCGTGCTAGTGGTTAAGAGTTGTAATTCAGGCAGTCACATTACTTTCCATCATTTATTTACCATTGGCCTCAAAACGGTGAGGAAGACATAGTGAGGAAACAACATGTTCTAGAATCAAAATTTCGAAGATCAATGTGACATCTACCAACCCGCACCTCCCACAAAGAGAAACCCTGTGTCCCAGCAGTGGGAAAATTATAGGCTGATTATGCTACATATATCATTATGCAACATAAATGTACAAATAATATGTAGCAACAACTCGCAGACGCTGTTGCAGAAGCATAATCTAAAGGATAATCGGAGTTGTTGTTATTATTCAGCCACGAGCTCCTTTAAACTTTACTTTCCTGTAGCCTTGTTTTTAATTTCCAATAAAAATCTTCTAACATAAGTTGAGAAGATAACAAGGGAATAAAACACAAATGAGTCGTTTATTGCTATGTTTATACATTCCAATTTATCAATCATTAGGAAATTGATGCACGACAAAGGCCAGGAAAACTTGGATCCTTTTCGCAGATAAAAGCGAGTGGCTTCTCACTCCACCATTCGGTCAGAAGACCCGTTCGGTATAGTCCGAGACATCCATCAAGGTCTGACTTCGGGTTCAGATGTGGCTCCCCATTAGCATATATGTCGAATCCTGCTTCTTCTAGCGTTTCACCTGAAATGGGAAGTAAGTGTTATGTTGCTTTTTCAAACCCCGTCCACAAACTCATACTTTGTTTCCGTCGCGCGAGTACCGTCGCTCCGCAAATAAATATTTTACAGTGTTTTTTCCTCAGTCGTTGTCGCACCACGCGTACTTACTAGAGCGTGTAGCTCAAAGTTTGTGTGACAACTGCTGACAAGACTCAGTTTGCTTCAATATTTCAGTCATTTAAAAAACACAACAGTCCATGAATTTTAATTCTCCGTGGCGATGCACAAGATTGTGAGGTTACTATTAAGGTTGAATTCACCCTTGTAAATGGGAATGTGTTAAGTGTCAGTTCAGACGCGGGGCGACGGTACTGGAAGTGCTTTTAGCGATGCGCCGCGCGGCTGGCGCCACGAGACGCATCGCAGTGAAATGTGTATCTTTTCATGTAGTAAATAAAGTTACTAGTATATTTTGACTCGCTCTATTAGTCGCGTCTCGGTGTAAATTTACCCTTTTTATTTTATTTTTTTTCGGATGGGAAATCATCAAATGACTTCTCCCACTCTCAGCGGAGCGGGAGGGACTGTGTCAGACTTTTACTGGCTAAAACCCATCAATGTTCCCTCCTCGCCCTTTATGTTCCGGGACCACGGTACGGTATCTCTTTCGAACAACCTCGCAGCCCAGGCAGTGTAAATTGACTCTAAGGGCGGAAAAAAGATTTTTGACACTAGGAAATTACATGAACAACCGTTATACCTGTATGTTATTCATTTAAATTACCATAAATTGTCCTAAAATCCCAAGGTTCACCCGACTCGTGAACACCGATAATAGCTATATCTTTTCGGAAATCTCCCACCATTTCGGATTCTGGATATTTAGCGAAGAGTTCTTTCAGCACCTTTGCTTCAACTTCACTGTTTATAATAACAAGATGGCCGCCTTCAGCTGAACATGCCATGAACGCTCGCGAGAATTTTTTTGGAACTGTGTGGAACTTGTAGCATTTGTTAGTTCTTTTGTCGAAGTTGTATGCTGAAAGAAAATGTTAGTCATCAGAATGTACGTTTTGGCAGGAGGCAGGAAAAGGGGGAAAGGGGGAACCTAACTAACCTAACGGGGGGGTGCCCCAAGTCCCGTTTATGGGGGCAAGAGATACTTCCGTATGTTCAGTTGACAATAATTCGAGACTTTACAATATCGCTAGAGAGATACACGTTATATTGTAATATAACGTATTTGACAATTTTACGGTGACATAACCACTTATAGTCAAACTTGGTACATGTAGTTTAGTTCTGTGTTTTCCCGCCAGCAAAGATAAGTTCGTTGAAGTTTCAGATGAATGTCACACGACACCGTTCGTTTCGCGGTTGGGGATGGAAGCGGCGAAAAATAGAATGGCGTGAGTTGCGCGGAGATGTCAATGTTCCAACTTTTTCTAAGGTTTTTTTTTAACATATGTTTTTAACTAGCTTCTGCCAGCGGCTTCGCCTGCGTGCAGTTTCAATTGACTTATGGCAACTTACCACCGGGATAAAAAGTATCCTATGTGTTAATCCAGATTTTAAACTATCTGTGTGCTAAATTTCGTCCAAATCCGTTCAGAAGTTTTTGCGTGGAAGAGTAACAAACATCCATCCATACTCACAAACTTTCGCATTTATTAGTAGGATGAAAGATTGTAACTTTAAACACTTTGAAGACCTCCGTACTATTGAATTCATCCAAAAGCACAATGTTTTAAGTACGTTGCATAGAGTCCTACCACAAAACGTGGCTTTTCACCCCCAAAAAAGCAAAACATTATGCTTACTTAGTTTGATGTACAGAATGCTTGGTTGACGGCTTCGTGCAAAGTCTGTTTACACCTTACATTGCCAAAATATACAAACGGCCGAATATTGAAACGACACTCAAAATTTAAGTAGCACTTACATTTAAGAGTGACGTTTGGCTGTACCGAATTTAATGTATAGCGAGCTGCTCAAATGTTACGCAGCCCTTATATTTTGAGTGACGTTTCAGTATTTGGGGGTAAGTCTTTATATGTTTAGTGTTTTTTTGTAAATATTTAGTGAGTTAGTAACTTACTAAAGCTTGTTAATGGATTGTAAAAAGATGAAAAAAAAGAACTACCATGAATCGTCCTCCAATCCCCGCGTTCATTCCAATCATAAAAACCGACAAAAGCCACTTCTTTCCAACTTGGTGCCATTCCCAACATTTCATTTCTGGGAACTTTCGAAAATATTTCACTTAAAATTTTAGCTTCAACTTCACTATTTATAATAGCAAGATGGCCGCCTTCGGCTGTACAGGCCATGGACGCTCGGGAGAAATTCCGGGGTGTCATGTGGAACTTGTAGCATTTGTTCGTTCTTGTATCCAAGTGGTATTCTGAAAAGAGAATGAAAATAAAAAAAAAGCGCAAAAAAAATATGGAGATCAAACATCACGCCTGTAATCCCTGAAGAATAAGGCAGAGGTGTACCTAATAGTACACCCCCATTTCGCCAGTTATGTTCAAACCCCATGTAATAGGGGACGAGCCTATTCCCATCAACCGGGCGCAAATCCAGACTTCGTAGCTGCTGCTAGAAAAATTCCTAATGGATAAACCCAATAACACTTTACCCAACCCGAGAATGAAACTCAGGACCTTTTTTTTGTTGGGACAAGTCCGCCACACCATTCTCAAATCACTGTAACTCTTGAAAGCCAGAATCAACAGTGGCGACCACCAGAAAAGCGCCGAGACAATGAAGCTCGACGAAGTCCCAGAGAAAGAATTTAATTGTCTTGGATCCCGCAACAAAATTAATCAGAAAGTATAGCGGAGGAGTAGGAAAAAACCGTGATTTCGACTTCCCTCCATATCAGCAGGAGACAGAACGAAACAAGGCCAATAGGCACAAAGGGATGTTTACAACTGGGATAAGCCCAGTTGCCTAGCACCACGCATAAATATTAACATTAATCAAATGGGTCCTTAGTTGTGAGCTGTTATATTTCCAATAATACGAGTATGGTATGGTATGGTAGGTATGGCAAAACAGCTTGAACGCACGGAAATTTGTTCTAGTTTCTACAAGGTCCGTATAGTAAATAACTCCGGATGTAACCTGTACGCTATCTAACATAATATTGCATAAAATGTGATGTACAGATTGTTCACATTCGCAGTCAGATGTGGAACATTGACAAAAAGGCGAGTCTACAAGCTTGAAGGAAAATAATTTACTCTTAAAGTTACCATGGCCTGTGAGAAAGTGGGCAACACAGAGATTAACCTCCAGTCATGTCCTGGCCAGTCCGCTCACGAACGGATGGAAAGAACTGGTAGAGGTGTCGGCCCTTGATGGAATCATCCCAACTACATTGCCATTCAGACAAAAGTTTCTCCCAGACGTCAGTCTGTGGTTTGAATAATCTAGGAATCCTAGCACGATCACGAATGATCAAAAATTAAAAAGTTGCAGCCAGTCGCTGCACTTCAAGATCGACTGCAAGTACCAGTAAGGCTTCAGTACTAACCATCCTATACGCTTTGCAAAAGAATATCACGGCCAAACGCTGGCTTTGAAGCAATTTACGTTGCACCGCTCCTATGGTGGCCCTATCAGCCCAAAAAGGTGCCCCGTAGCACATACAATCCAATTAAGTAGCCACATAGATGGTCTTTAAAGTTATAAATGACAGACCCCACGTAGATTTGAATATTCTCGTTAAGGCATAAAAGTTCTTTTTTGCTTTTTACCGACAGTTTTTATGTGAACAAGACCAGACCAAGGTAGCACACGGACTGCTTTCTTTTAACGGGAACGTTATTAAATTTAATACACGGCTACGATTGAAGATCTTTTAGATCTTTATGGTGTAAAGTGTCACGTTTCTGAGATATGAGGTAAGTATCAAAGTTTATCGAGGTATCATTTTGCCCAATACAGAACTTGTTTGTTTTGATACCAGCTATCGAATAATGTAAGTCTAATGCGTGGCTGCTACTTTGAAAAAAAAAATGGCGGAAAAAAATCGGGCTAAAATGTTCAGACCCATTTAAATACTTTAATATAGCAGCTTTATTAATTATTTGGGTATCGTAATTTATTTTGATTATTGATGTATTTTGTGACAAACTCCCAATATTTTTTCCATAGTTCGGAAAAGGCAGATGATGAGCCTGTAGGTCTATCCCCACAACCATACCTGAATCTACAGTTCCGCACTCATTGGCTTCAACATGATGGTTCTCAGGGCGGTAACAAATGTATGGACGAGTTTCGTCACAGGGTTTATCAGCTAACTCTCCGTAACTATTGAAAGTAGTGCAACTTTCTTTGTTGTCCTTATTATCTGGCTCATTTTTAGCCCAAGTCACTGAAATTTTCGCGAGCGGTGTACCTGTAATTTGAAAATATGTTATTATTTTGTTGATAAGATTCTGGCATGAAAGAAGTCTGATGAGATGACGAATAAGAGAGAATTATGGAAGAAGAAGACATGCTGCGCTGATCCCAAATGAATGGGGCTAAGAATAATGATGAAGAATGTGGCAACAGCTTTACCACCGCATGAATTGTACTGACGTATCGTGTATCAATAGTAGATGCCATATATAAAACAGCAAGTACAGACACTCAACAACCGTCGACCAAACAGAACACCGGTTGGCCAAATGATCCCCCTTTCCAACAGAGGATAATATGGAACGTCAATTTCTTGAAACACTGTTTGAGGCTTTCACAGTTTCAAACTAAACTTATTCTGTCATTTACAGGATATCTTCCGCTTGTTTAAAGTGTATTATTGCAACCTCAAGTGTAAACTTAGGTGACAGTTATTTCTTACTTGTTTCCAATGCATCCAAAAGTGCATTATGACAGACACTATAAGATACTTTTGAATAATAAAGTCGAATAGGTCAAGGTAGGGAGAAAAAAGGATTTAGACAAATGACAACTGTGTCGTATTTTTACGAGAATTTCTTTCGACAGAATTCACATAATTCAGCTGATTGGTAGCTGATTTTCACACATTTTCACCTTATGAATTGGTGATGGAATTTCACTTTCTATAGGTACCTGATGATCGTTGGGGTAGACGGAGAAGGTGGGACGCCCTCAGACTTGGTGAACTGACGATCTTCACAGCGTGGTAGCAACTTGATGAGAGTTGCTGAGAATCGAGTGGAGTGGCGTGCGATTGAAGAAGCATAATATCTAGCAGTGGACTAATGTAGGGTGATGATTATAATGCTGATGATTACCAAACCTTCAACTGTGTTATAATCTCCTTGAGAAAGTGTGGCATGTATCCCCGTAAAGATATCACGTTTCAAAGTGGAGTCCTTTATGAACTTAATCATATCAGATTTTATTTCTTGTGTGCTTGGAGAAGCTAAAACAGCACCTGATGGCAGATTTAAATTGAGTTATTGATATGTAATAGCCCGGGGGTAATGGCTCCAGATTTGAACTCAAGTGGACACTTAGTGTAATTAATTTCGTCTTCGTTACTCTTCTACTGCGTCGTGTCGATGATTTCCCCCTTTTTTAAATTATTGTTTTCGACCAGTATTCTGCCACCTTGACAGCGTTGGTGGTGGCCTCGGATGGGTCCCTCAGAGTGCAGGTGGAACCACACATAGTGCTGAACAGGAGGTGAGCCATAATTTGCGTTGAGGCACCGCATTAATTACTCTCAAAACGGTGAACAATAAAAACATTAAGAGAAATTGATATGATAATATCTTAGAACAAAAAGGCTACATAAACTACTGAGAAATACCTCGATGGAATTACTCGATAACACTTTGCATGACTTAAGATTTGAACCTAAGAAGAGCAGATGCGCTTGCACTAGGTATGACCAATGAGGTAATTACAATAAATATGGTAGAAGTAAATAATAATACTTTTAAAAGTTGCTTATTGTATACTATTGCTCATAACTGTAATGGCAAGATAAATATGTTTTCCTGAATTTGCGTTATGGTTAAATAATCCCACGGGCGTTCCGGTGGAAATAAAGGATAAAGGTTAAATAAAGGATATCAAAAACCTCTTGACGAAGCCGAAAGCCACTTATTCTCGACGCCATTGCTATATTTTTTTTGATAGAATAGAATAGAATACTCTTTATTACGTACACCATAAAAAATGGAAATACAAAAATTTTTTTTTTTTTTTTTGATCCACATATACCTCGGGAATCTTCTAGTTACGGAGTTGAGGGTCAAAGTTCCAACTGTTGCGTTTTTATTGGAAAATTTTTACTTTAAACACATCTACAACCCCAGTACTATTCAATCAGTTCACCAGCACAATGTTTTAAGTGCGTAACATTAATAATTTTTGCGTAAAGTTACCTATTTAGTTTGTACAGAATGCTTGGTTGACAGCTTCGTGATGAGGTGGTTCACACCACAGTCTATGATGCTTGGGAATAATGAAGTTTCTCATTTTTTTATGTAAAACAATTTTTGGAATCAGATTAGTTATTCCGAAGAACTAGGGACATCCAAACTTCAAACACACACATTTCATTTATCTATAATATTAGATATAGCGTATACCTGAATACATAAGAATAGTCAGACAAAAATGTTCTCACTGTTGGAACATGCGGCGTCCTCTCTATGAGAAGGGAATGGGCCCAGTGCGGCTTGGTAGATGTCACAAATCTTTGATTTTTTGGTTGTAGGACATGCCAGTTTCCTCACGATGTTTTCTTTTACCATTTTTGAGAGTTGTGGTGATCGAATAAATTACACAAAGTAATGCGCCTTCCCTGGGTTCGAACCCACGACTTATTGTTCGTAAGTCGGGGCCGCAACTACTGGGCCATCGCTCTCTCAAAGTTCAGGTGTCCTATACATATGGGTCGACTAATATTAAAGTTTTATACTGTACTAGCGGACGTCCCGCGGTTTCACCCGCATAGTTCCCGTTCCCGTGGGAGTACGGGGATAAAATATATCCTATGTTACTCGTGGATAATGTAGCTTTCGAATGGTGAAAGAATTTTTAAAAACGGTCCAGTAGTTTTTAAGCCTATTCATTACAACCAAACAAACAAACAAACAAACAAAGTTTTCCTCTTTATAATATTAGTGTAGATGTAGAAAAGTAGTTATTTTTCGCGAATTCGATGGTGGTCCCATGACGAAAGTTGTTAAGTTTGATGGTCTAAATTCATATTTGACAACCCGAATGGCGTAACGGTAGTGAGGCTGCCTTACGTTCTTGGAGTCCTGGGTTTGAATCCCGGTAGGAGCAAATGTTTGTGTGATTAGCATGGACATGTTTACGAGTCATGAATGTTTATAAATGTGTAATGTGTGTGTGTTTACAAACGAAAAATATCTATGTATCGATATCAACTATCTGGTGTCCACGACACAAGCCTCTATGCTTAGTGTGGCACTAGATGGCGGTGAGTGTAATGTCTAGCAATATTTATTTATTCGAATCTTTTATTTTTTCCTAAATAATGTTTAAATTTTAAGTTTTTGTAACTAAATTTTAGTTTATTACCAAGAGAAACTGTCGCTTATTTATATTAATTTTTACGTTTTTCCTCATAGAAGTGAATTATTGTATTATTTTTGAGGGAAACAAATTTTCTTAAACCATATCACACCCTCAAATATGACTATACCTTTCTGGTACACATCATAGATTAGATTGTTAGTTCAACTGTATTCATAAATGGCTTACCTTCCAATATACATCGTAGACGAGCATCGAACCAGGTCGCCGGTATATCAAAATATTTGAACCATCCATTGGACACATTACTATATGTATAGTCACATCTAAACGACGCCTCTAAAATGCAGGAAAAAAATAATTAAAATAGGTTAATATTTGATAGCCAACTTTTTGGATACGCGCTCTTAATTTCGATTCAGAAACTTGTATGTCTATCTCGCTTGCTTTCGTAATGCCAAAAAAAGATATAGATACCTGAATAATTATGCAGGTGCAGTGCAGTAGTCAGTTCGTCTATTGGTAACCATCTATTCAATACCGACTACTACGTGCCTCAGAAAACACGTTAACGCCGTTCGTTGGTCCCGACTATTATTTAAAGCTTACATAGAATTTGCATAATCAGCTTATAATGTTCCCACTGCTGGAACACACGGCCTCCTCTCTGGAGAGGGAGAGGGCTATAACCCTCCACGCGGGCCCAGTACGGGTTGGTAGATGTCACTTCGAATTTTTAGTTCTAGGACATATTACCGGTTTCGTCAGGATGTTTTCCTTCACCGTTTTGAAAGCAGTGGTGATGAAATAAATTACACAAAGTAATGCGCCTGACTGGGTTTGAACCCACGACTTACTGTGCGTTAGTCAGAGTCGGCACTACTATGGAACACCGCTGCTCTCAAATAGAATTGACTACTTATTAATTCTCATAGAACTTTATTAGATAACAAAATTAGCCCTCAGAAAAGAAATCGCTTACCAATGAAATTCAGGCAGAAGCAAAACGTGAAATATTTTAAATAACACTTCATTTTGCGAGGATGTTATGATGAAACAATACTACTATCGATTATATTTATACTTGTTATTCTATGGCCAGTTTACCTGTTGAGGCTATGTTTCTCAAATACAGTTGGCATGACGGCAATTTTTTCTATAATAATTTTTAGCGACTAAACTATTCATCTGATTTTGATGAAAAAGGTGTCAATCGATTGTTATTTTGGCCCGAGTAATATAGGCTATCCGACTTTATCATTCGGAGGAGTCGATTTAACATTGTAAACCCCAAAAATTATATCGTTAATTTTCAGTAGTTTTTTGAGGATTTTGACATTTTTGTTGTAGTACACCACACAAATTCTTGTTGAACTTTCTTCTCTGGTGTTTAATAGTCATGTACAGTAAAAAATACGAAGATACAATCCACAGAACAAGTGAACTGGTGGCACTATTGAAAGTCAAGCTTTAACACAAACGAAATAGACTTGATTCTTCATCCACTCGCAAGGGAAGATTCGTATGTAAGAAAAACGGGCAAGAAACTTTATTTTAACTCTTTCAAAAGTAAATTATTTAATTCAATATTTTATAAAGGCACATGAATTATCAAATTAAATAACGACGTACCCATAAAAATGTTAACAAATAAAAAAGCATTTTAAATTGAGCATTATCTAATAAAACATATTGTGGATATAAACGTTTTTCACCCACAGCCCGACTTCACCTACTGTTAGGTATAGGCCTCTCTTCGTTTGTGCCAAGCTCCATGTATTTGTGTCGATGATACATGGCGATAAATTTTGCATCCAAGACTACATTACCGTACGGATATTATTTTAGACCTCTCATTATTATCCTGTCCTGAATATGCCTTTTCCCAACTCTGTTGGGGTCGGCTTCCAGTCCAACCAGATGCAGCTGAATACCAGTATTTTACATGGAGCGACTGCCTATCTGACCTCCACAACCCAGATAGTACTGGGTAATACGATACCCTTTGGTAAAGACTGGTTATCAGACGTTTTAGGCCACTGACTACCAGTAACGACTGTGAAAGATCTACAAATGACAGCCGGGCCAGCTGCTTAACGTGCTTTCCGAGGCACGGAGGAAACTGGATATGTAATGGGTGGTCACCCATCCACAGAACAACCTAGGCAGGCACGGCTTAACCTAAAGATTGATCCGAGCGGCTGTTATTATTTACCCACGAGCTACTCTCTACAAATCATTCATGAGTCTGAGTTTTCCTGTCTTCAAAATAAATTTATTGGGCGTATAGTCTCCCAGTCTGCGTCGCCTGTTTTCTCCTTTACTTCTGAATTAATTGTCATTTCATGAATCCCTTTTCTAGTCATATCATCTTTTACACAGTCCACCCAATGGCTTTTAGATCTTCATTTAGACTCACAAGTTTTTTCACATCTTTTATCTCATTTCTCCGCATCATAAACCGAATATCGCCATACCATGAAAACCGATGATTTTAGATCCTTGAGCAACATAAATACTCTTTACGAAGACGAAAGGCACTTGTTCTCCCCGTCATTGCAAACATTTATTAGGGTTCCGTAGCCAAATGGCAAAAAACGGAACCCTTACGTATTCGTCTCGTCTGTCTGTCTGTATGTCCGTCCGTATGTCACAGCCACTTTTTTCTGAAACTATAAGAACTTTGCTGTTGAAATTTGGTAAGTAGATGTATTCTGTCAAACGCATTAAGATTTTTTACACAAAAATAGATTTAAAAAAATACTTTGGGCGTTCCCTATACTTAGAACTGAAACTCAAAAATGTTTTTTCATCAAACCATACGACCCATACTATACATACGTGTATCTATGATTTTTTGTTACTTGCTGCTACGGAACCCTTCATGGGCGAGTCCGACTCGCACTTGGCCACTTTTTTTGTTCTAGACCTTACCTGGGAACGATCTAGTTACGGAGATAGTTTTTTTATTACATGATTCTAATGTAAGATTTTAACTTTAAACACCTTGACATCCCCCGTAATATTCAATCCATCAATCAAGATAATGTTTTAAAGGCGTTACATTGAGTCCTATCAACAAGCTAGATTTTTGCCCCAAAAATAAAATCATTTCCCAGCAAAAAAAATTGCGTAGTGTTACAGAATGCTTGGTTGACGGCTTCATGATGAGTCTGTTTACAGCCTATTTTAATAAAATAATTGAATATTTTAATCATCACTAACTGAGGAAAATAACAGGTCTCTTTCAAAACACTTCAGTAAAATCTAATTATTTAACATACAAAAGCGTTAGTCATTACATTGTTGTTTAAACAATTGTTTGCATAAATTAATGCCATCAATCATTGTCATTGTATTATTTATTATATTCATAACAATTGAGTATTGTGTTACAGTTGCTTTTCTAATTCGGTAAAACTAGGCAATGATAATTTTATTCAGTTTTTTTACTACTTTTAGATTTCACCATCTTTCTACCCTTTTTTTTTTAGGATAAGAAATCATCAAATGACTTCTCCCACTCTGGGCGGAGCGGGAGGGAGTGTCAGACTTTAACTGACTAAAACCCATCCATGTTCCTTCCTCGCCCTTTATGTTCCGGGGCCGCGGTATCTCTTTCGAACAGGCCCGCAACCCCGGCAGGCTTCGGCCCTTGCGGGCTCCTCCCCTAAAGGTCGTGGCTCACTTGACAAGCACCGCACCAGCACCGCTCCAACCCAGCAATTTACTTGCCATTCAAATTAGAGCATTAAATCGTGTGTCGCATAACTTATTTTTTAATGTCCATATGAAAAAGCTTACGGCGGGTGGTCAACGCGCTTGCCGCTACCATACGACTCGCCTCGCGGGCGGCTCGGCGTCCGCGCGCGGTCCGCGCGCCGCAAGCGAGGGGACGGCGCGCCGACCGCGCGCCGCAAGCGAGGGGTCCGCGCGCCGCAAGCGAGGGGACCGCGCGCGGACGCCGAGTGGCCCGCGAAACAATGTCATTGCGCCGTCATGCTTCTCCACGTCGTGGGTACTCTTTGTTTAATGTATGGCCAGTTACAAATTTAGTTAGAGAGCCCACGACACTAAACCTAGTTCGGTTAGAAATAAAAAGCAAATAAAAAAGCCCTAATAAACCGACTGATATTGTTGTAATCAAAGGTTGATCTTATGTTACAATAACTGAATCAATCGTTACAGTACACCGGCTGAAACTTTTTTGTAAATAGTTTACATATACTGAACTTAAAAAGTATCTCAGAACTGTAATGGAAAGGGTGTTCGCGGGGTAGGTGAATTAAACCACGAATCCACGTTAACAAAATATAATTACTAGAGATAATACCTGAAATACAATGCTACCTCCCGGACTATTACTACCAGCGTGCGGACTACGAGCTTGCGCCTTGCGGACGGCGAGTGGCCGTCGCGTGGCCCGCGCGCCGCAAGCGAGGGGCCCGCGCGCCGCAAGCGAGGGGACCGCGCGCGGCCCGCGCGCCGCAAGCGAGGCGACCGCGTGCTTACACCTAGCTTGCGGCGCGCGGACCGCGCGCCGTAGCCTATATTCGAGGCGACGCCGGTCAGGAGCTGTGCTGGTGCCGTGCTGGTGCGGTGCTTGTCAAGTGAGCCACGACCTTTATGCTGACATCTCTTTGAGGCGCGCGTGGAACACGAACGCGCCGTCGACACGGCCTGTCGTCACTAGTCGGACGGACGGCTAGCTAGCATCTTTCTACCCTTGAGCGTGGCGCAATCCATTTTTCTTCCATTCTCACCTGTCAGTCTTGACGCTATCATTACTCCTTTTTACTCTTTTTATATCATTTCTCACACAATCCATCCATCTTATCTTTGATCTTCCTCTCCCTCTCTATCTATAAACATTTATAGTATTAATAATACTAGGGGCCTATTTCATATACTTTTTTTTTTTTTTTTTTTTCGTTCGCCTTTAAAAAGGCAGGCATCGATCTATAGACCATTCAGCCTCGTAATTTTTCCGTATTCTTCTTTTTAAAATAAAAGTAAGGCCAAAGCCAAGTCTTCAGTGAATTCTTTTCGTAAATATCTTCTAATCAAGGCGTATGCCATGTCTTCTTTTTTTACATAGTTAAATGTTTCGTCAATCCAATTTTTTTGGTCAAATCCAGTTTCATTGTCATTTCCGTGTGGTCATTTCCAAGAGTTAAGACAAATAAATTGTCATTCAATGTCATAGCCATGTGTGTGTGTCCGGTAATCAATGGACAACCTGGACAGCCTGTACAAGTCCCGATCAAATTTTACACCCACAAGATGTAATGAAATTAAATAAGGGAATATATGAAGAAAAATTCTCCAGCAATCCTTGAATGTCGCGCGGGAGGTTTGCCGGTGCTTTGTAAATCTCAAGCAATTTGTCAATCAATACTATACGATTCACATTGTGCGCTGGGCATTCAAAAATTATGTGATTAAGGGTCTGATCTTTATCGAGGTTGCAATCAGTGCATTTAGGGGAAGCTATTATCTTCATTCTAGCCAGATGAGCATTAAAACGTCCATGTCCGAATCTTAGCCGAGTTAGTAAAGAATAAAACTGTTTGCTTCTGTGAAATTGTGCCTTCGTAAACCAAGGAGCTGAACCAATAGCTGTGTTGATTTTTGCATACCAGGTGCCTTTTATTTGCAGAGTCTCCTGCCAATCTTCAAACCAACTTCGAATAATATCTTCCTTGATCTTAGGGAATAAATCTGAACAAGGTATGGCAACACTTTTAATTTCTGCATTTCCTATGTCAACAATGGCTCTCGCTAAAGTGTCCGCATTTTCATTGCCACTCACTCCGATGTGCGAAGGGGTCCACAAAAATTTGATATCAAAGTCTCTTGATTTAAGTGTGAAATACTTTTCCTTGATGTGATGAATTATGTAGTTTGTAGAAGCATCCAGTTTGTTATTATTTAATGCTTTAAGAACACTCATGCTATCCGTTACAATAAGCCAAGAAAAGATGCCAGAGTTCTCTTCACTTATGAAATCTAAAGCAGCTGAAATAGCCATCGCCTCAGCAGAAAATATAGTTAAAACATCAGGCAACCTTACACCATGTCCAGTCTTATTATAAGGTATGTAAATAGCCATTGCAACATTTGTACTGCTCTTAGAAGCATCAGTGAATATACATCGGTAGCCAGAATGTTCATGCAATAATTGGTACACCTCTTCCTTGGTTTTCAAATCATGCTTTATAAAAATATTCATATCTATAAATTTACTATTGTATTTGCCAAAATAACATGTCCAAGTGTCATTACATTTGTAAAGTTCATGTTGCTGATTAAGTGTAATTGTAGTAGAGAAGTCATGAAGTAAATAGGGAATGTTAATATTATTTGAAGGATTATAAACTGTATGATAAAATGAAACTTTTCTGTAAAGAGGGTGTCTATTAAATGACAGAAGCTTTAAAAGGAATTTAGATTTTAAGTACTGAAATCTAATTTTCAGTGGAGGAATATTACACTCTACTTGTAAGGAGTTAATAGGTGTTGTTCTCATGGCACCTGTAATGCAACGCAAGTTATGATTCTGTAAGACATCAAGTTTACGGATAAGTCTCTGATCAGACCCAAAACACAAAAAGCCATATTCAAAATGACTACGGACTAAGGATTTGTATAACATTAACAAAATTTTAGGATCAGCATGTACTGACACAGATTTTATAAAATTGTATGCTTTATTTGCTTTACCAAGTATGTAGTCAACATATTTATTCCATGTAAGATTGGCAGAAAAAATTACTCCTAAGTACTTGAATTCATTAACAATGGGAAGTTCAAAGTTATCATAAAAAATTTCTAAATCAGAATCTATGTCACCAAAAACAACAACTTTTGATTTATCTGGACTAATTTCTAAGTTTAAATAATGAAAATATTTACTCATGTTTTTCAAAGCCCCATTAATGTTACTCTTAATCTCATCCATATCAGGACCAGATGTATAAATAACCAAATCATCAGCAAATTGTAAATTTAGTACTTTGCTACCCAAAACCATATTAAGCTTATGCACATATAGCAAATAGATCAATGGACTCATAATGCCACCTTGACACACCCCTTTATACGAAAAACGGGGTCCAATTAATTGCTTATCCACTTTAACATAAACTTCTCTACCATGTAAAAAATTAAAAACCCACGAAACTAATTTTTCAGGTATGCCAAGTGAGCGGAGTTCAAGCGACAAAATGTGATGATTGACGTTATTGAAAGCACCAACTATGTCAACAAAAACAGCAACACACTCATGATCCATTTTATGAGCATTAAAAATATCAAGTTGCAAATGAGAAATGCTTTCATGTGTTGACCTTCCTCTACGAAATCCAAGCTGGTTAGAAGGTAATAAATTATTACTTTCTATGTAAAATTCTAGTCTTTGTTTTAACAATTGCTCAAAAATCTTTCCTATACAAGAGGTCAAAGCTATAGGTCTATAAGAATCAGATTTGTTTTTATCTTTATTAGGTTTTAAAATCGGAATAAGACAGTCTATTTTCCAGTCTGAAGGTATAATTTCATTAAGCCAAAGTAAATTAAAGACTTTTAAAACCAAAAATAAGGCTTGCAATGAAACATTCTTAAGCATTTTATATGGCATACAATCAAGGCCAAAAGCTGTATCACGTCTAGAAAAAATTGCAGCTTTCAATTCTTGCATAGTAAATGGATCTGTTAAATAATTTGAGCAGGCTGCTGTTGGTAAATGATCATGTGAATGAAAGGGGGCCTCTACAGTATCAGGTGTGAATTTTTTAAGAAAATCAGAAATCCATGGATATACATTATTGCAAGATGGTACATATGTTCTATTAAACTTTCTGGAAATACCCCAAATTTTACTTAAAGGAGTTGTTCTGTTAAAAGACTCGCACAAAGTCACCCAACTCAAATACCTCTCTTTTTTTAAAATCAATTTTTTGACTGCTTGTCGCCTTTTAAATTCGACATAGTTTGCTTGTGAGGGGTCATGTTTAAACTGTATATAGGCATTCTTAGCATCTTCTACAGCCTTAGTGCAGTTGTTATTCCACCATGGAAGAGGACTGCGTTTTTTCTTTTTAGAAGTTCTAGATGTATTGAGTGAGGCACTAGAAGTAGTTTGCATACGAGAAATATCAGAACATGGAACAGAATTCTGTATAGCTTTATTTAAGATAACAATAAGTTCTTTATAAGTTTGTAAAGGGTTTTGGTGATTAACAACAAAATTTTGTAATAAATTATCTACTTGAGCTGTGTAAAGTTCCCAATTAACTAGTTTAAAATTTACATGAACAGGCAGATTTGAGAGATCATTGGATGAAGGAATAAAATTATTAAATACTATTTTTGTAATTACAGGCAAATGATATCCACCTAGAGGAACATCATGCACTGACCAGCCACAAGACAAAGCCAATGAAGGTGATACTAAGGTTAAATCAAGAGCATTTCTCTGCCACCTATCTGAGCCTACTGTAGTCATATCTCCATTATTCAGCAACACAAGATTGTTATCATTGATGCTTTCAAGAACGTCAATACCACGACTACACTGTCCACTACAGCCCCATGCCGAATGATGGGCATTGAAATCCCCACCAATCAAAACAGGACCAGGAATACTTTTGATTAAATTATCCAGCTTTGGTTTAGAAAAGGATGGATTACAATTACCAGGACTATAAAATGACACCAAAGAAAGCTCCTTAGCACCATATTTTAAACGTATTGCAATATTTTGTATAGAGTCATCATATGAAGTATCAATTTTTTTGAACTGTAATGAATTATGTATTAATATAGCTACACCATTATGATTATTACCAGAATCTAATCTAACAGTATTATAACCTTTTATATTAAAACGCATCTCAGGCTTAAGCCAAGTTTCACAAAGTAAAGCTACATGAATATTGTTCTCAATTAAAAAATGAGTAAAAATATGTTGATTACTACGAATACTCTGAGCATTCCATTGTACAATATTTAACTGATCCATAATTAAGATTGTTTAATGTTATTATCACTCTGTATTGTTGCTAAGAGAACTTTTTTAATATTTTCATTTGTAATGGAACTTTCTTTGTTCCGATTTTGTGAAATCAAAGTAAGAAGGGTCTGAATTAAAATGTTTTGTATTTGATCTGTTTGCATTAGAAATTTAAGTTGTTCAGCAGGGTTTTTGTTATTTAAAGGAGGGAATGACTTTTCATTTAATACATCAGCATATGATCTTTTCTGAATTTTATTTTTATTTTCTTCTATCTTAGCTTTTTTGACAGGACATTCTGCAGAAATAGCAATATGGTTTCCTTTACATTGGCAGCATGTAGCTTCTGTTGGGGCAATCGTACATTCTTTGTAACTGTGATCTTTTCCGCATATGGAACACCTGATGCTGTTTTTGCAGAATTTGGCAATATGTCCATACCTCAAACACTGCAAACACTGCTTTACCGGCGGGATGTACGGCCGTACCTCAAACCGCCAGCTGTTCAGGTCCACACTATCGGGCAAGGAGACGCATGAAAAGGTGATGCTCACTGTCTTCATAGGTTCGAAGGTGACTTTATTTCCTGTAATAGATCGACGCATAAATCTTTTAACTGATATAATATTTTTGGAGCTGGATATTGCTGAATATATTTGCTCATTCGACAAATCAATCGGGACATGCTGTATAATTCCAGTAATTTCTGTTGCTGAGGCTGGAATGCTGGCTTTGAGTTTAAAATTGTCCAAAAACTTTTTATTTATAAGTGCAGCATTGGCAAATGTCGGACGCTCGAAAATAACGCCAACTTTATGCCGATTCATTCTGATTAATTAACCCCTTTGTTATATCTTTTGAAGTTGGTGGCTAACGACATCATATCGCGGTCACCGATCGGGACTTGATTCTGGCTTTCGATGAAAACAATGTATTCGTAATTTCCACCAGACTCTGGATAAGACCGGGTGTAATCAGATACTCTATATTCAAGGTACTTATCCGTATCCTTTTCCTTTTCTGCATCTGATGTGGCCGACTGCATGGAGCGCAACGACCCAGTATCAGCATCATCTTCAAGGGGATCCCCAGGGGGATCCGTCCCACTTTTCTTCCTCTTCTTAACCCTCCCCATCACAACAAACTACAATGAAGTAGTTATGCAAAGTGTATTATTAAAATACAATAAATTAGATTTTTTTTCAAAAAAACGCGCCTACTTTCCTTGACTTTCCCGCGCTTTTTCCCTATTTCATATACGTGACAATGACAGGGGACAGGTGATAGGTGACAATTCGACATTTTGACAATTTAACATTACCTATGACAAATAAGTCGTGGTGGAAAAATTACAATTAGGTCAAATTGTCGCGACATTTTGACATAATTCTGTTTCATAAAAAATAATATGCCCTGGCAGGCGACAGGTGACAATTTGTCGCGAAAAACTCGACATATTTGTTATTACAAGTTGACAAATTTGTAGACTTGTCGAAGATTTCTGACAGGCGACCTCACCCAATGTCAGCGGCTACTTCTCACTAACTAATTACTTATTACCAGTGAAATAGTGCTAACATCGACAGACAATAGTAGCAACAGCGATTAGGAATATTTTTTTCGATTGTCGTGCATAAGGCCCAAAATTATTATTTTCGTGTCCATTTTACTTGTGTGAATGCTAGTCAAAATTATAATGTACGGCAAACATTTTTATGGCTACCCCCTCATACTGCTATATCATTTTAACCAAAATGTATGCTGTGATCTATTTGTCGCAATTTACGACACATAAGTCGATTACCATTACCAAAGAGTTTTTAAAACTGACAAGTAGACCTTTATGAAATGCGATTGATACTGAAAATTTTGTCAACTATTTACCTGTCGCAATCGGACATATTTGTCACGTTTATGAAACAGAATTTATAGCTACAATTCGACAATTTTGTCAAAAACTGACAAATTTTCAACTTGTCTCGTTTATGAAATAGGGTCCTGCCCGGCTAGCATGGGCAGGGGATAAAATTTTATCCACCGGTTATTTCCACTGACAAGGGACAAAATTCAAACAAAAGTGGAAATAACCGGTGGATAAAATTTTTGTCCCCTGCCCATGCTAGCCGGGCAGGCGATCATCTACATCTCCAAGTTAGACCCTCTTTCCCATTACATTCAAATTAAGTGCTTACAACATTCAATCCCGTATTCAAAAGTGCCGTAATGATCTAATTGAAATAAATGCTTTGAGTTAAGATAAGCATAATCATATTTCAGTACCGCGTTGCTTTGCCATGTCTCCTATAATTCTATGAGCAACGTTGTTCCTTTACATACTCGTAAATCGCTTTCCCGCAGGCACTGTTTCAACACGTTTGACGCTTCAATATGTGGGTAGTGGTCTAATTGTAATTACATCTAATGTTCATTCGGGTTTCAAAAAATTATAATCCCGAATTACTGGCCCTCCGAAGCATCTGATTCATGTTTCGCCTGGGATTTTTAGTATTATTTTCGATAAAACACTTACTTATAAATTTTTCAGTTTTTTTGTCGCATGCGATTCGTCTATCCTCATCACATGGCCCATACCAAGACAGTCGATTCACTTTCAACTTTTCCGTCATTGGCGCTATTTTTAAACTTCCTGTAATATACTCATTCCTTACTTTATTCATTCCTATCACACCATACATAACTTAAAAAATTGATGCTGTTTCCAGCATATTTTCATATCACGACATTCGACGTTGTATGTATAATTGAATCAACTACCAATAATTTGAACAATTGACTTCTGTTTACTACCTCGATGGTGGTGGTGGTGGTGGTGGATGGATGGTTTTATAGGTATTTTAATGACAAATAAACACAATTTTCTTTCTTTCTTTTCTTTCTTTAATGGTTACGAGCGCAGCTGCTGAGCATATTATTCGGGAAAAGTAAGTATTGGGTTTTTATCAGGAATTGCGCCCAGTGCGGATTGGCACATGTCACATGTCTTCGAATTTTTGGTTCTAAGACTTGCCGGTTTCCTCACGATGTTTTCCTTTATCGTTTTGAGAGCAGTGGTGATGGCATAAATTACACAAAGTATTGCACCTGCTTGGGTTCGAACCTACGACTTACTGTTCGTAAGTCGGGACCGCAACCACTGGGCCACCGCTGCTCTCACTCACTCCCTCTCATTTTTATGAGATTGATAGGACAATTTTTTTGTAAATATTGACATTTCAATAGTCCAATAGGAAAATTCAAAAGTCTTGTCTTCAGAACTCTTAAAAATTAACGCATTATACCTACACATGTAATCTTCAAATTATTGTTTTATATCTGTCTTGGTTGTATGCTTGTCATTAGTCATCTTTCGTTTATTTTATAATTTTTTACTCTTTTTTGTTTTTTCACCCCTGGCGATTATTATTTTTTCTATATAATTTTGATAAATTGTGGACAGTGTTGTGGGTTACATTATTAGCAAGACGCAAATATTATTATACTAGTTTTAAGTTTTCATAATGTAACTGTTTACTGTTCCTTTTAATAAAAATAAAAAAATAGTAGGCCTGTGTACCAGCAGTGGTAATATTTTACGTTAATGCATAAAACACAGGCACTTATACGCATTTGTTAGCCTTATAGTACTTATTCGAGTTTTTATATCGATGTCGCTGATCTATATTCAACTGACGTGTTGTTACTGGCCGTTACAGTTATATTTTTTTTGACAACTGTCATCGTTCTGTCATTTGGATTTTTGAATTATTCTATTTGGTAGGCAGCCATTGAAATAGTACGCATTAATTAAATAAATAAATAAATTCATTTATTCTCAGGTAAATAACACCCATTGCCAAATAATATTAAACATCAAATTCTAAAAAATCTAAATTCTAATATTTCTTCGTAATCTCTGTTTCAATTAAGCAATCCTGTACTGATCCTTCATATTTTAATTGAAACGTTTACTACAATAATCAGAAAGTTAATGGTGTGTTGTTGCTTGTGTTAATTGAATTAACTTCTTATGTAATTTTTAATGAATAGGTACAAGTCGTTTTTTTAAGTCAAGGGTTCTCAAATATACACACACTGTATTGGGGATATCCATACCCGATACACAGAGTGTATAAAGCAGACTCATCACGAAGCCGTCAACCAAGCATTTTGTAGGTACATCATACTAAATAACGTTAGGTACGCAAAAAATATAAAGAAAAAGTTGGATATTTGGCCCTTAATTTCTCAGTTACTTTTAAAAATTAAAACTGTGAGCATTTTTAACGCTATTTTTAAAGGTTTACACTAAAATCGCATCTAATAGATGGTTTATGCAAACAACGGAACGTTATAAATCAAGTTTTTTAGTGGTTGACTGACAACTTCATTATTTTGACATTTACTTTTTCTGTTTATTTTGGTTTTTGTAAGTGTTTTTGCAGATTTTTCGCATTTATTCCGGTTAGACACGGCTTAGCTAATTTAAACACTGGAATCTAGAGGTTACAAGGAAGAATCAATGTACGTTTCATTATTAAATGCTATAATTTATTTGGGTGGCCTAATCTCCGAACAAAAAAAAAATCTTCTTTGACCTCCAATATGAACTACTGTAACTACATTTGCGAGCAGAAGTATGGAATCACTTACTTGGAATTGATTCCGGGCGATCTTGTGTACTGACTAGTTAAGAATTACAAAAATAGTATCATTTTAAAAGTTAAACTGATAACTTTTGATACCAAATTCATTCCAGTATTTAAGGAGCTATCCCGGATTGAGTGAAGGAGTAAGGAAAAAGATATGTTTCAATAATTAGTACCATTATAAAGGTTAAACTATTAACTTTATATTGATACCAAATTAATTTATTTCATACCAGTATTTAAGGAACTATTCTGGATTGAGTGAAGGAGTAAGGAAAAAGATATTTTTCTATTTATTGTTTAATACAAATACAAATACAAATACAAAAATGTTTTATTTCATTAATTTTATTTTTATTTTATTCAATAGGTACAGATACAGACAACAGATCAATACAATACAAAATAATGCCCTTAATCATATAATTAATACACGTTATACATTATACAGTTGGTGGCGTCTCCTTTTAAGCATATAGATGCCTGTGCCAGGAGGCGCCGCTCCTTTATATCTTTCTATTAGTGCAACATGCTATTAAACAAAAGTTAAAGTTAAAAAAAAAAAAAGTTAAAAGTTAATACACCGCGAGTTGCGGCCTATTGAAAAGCACGCGTCATCGGATTTTCTTTATCAGTCGGCTTTCACACGTTGACCGGCACTAAAAAATCACAATGACGGGAAGAACAAGTACCTTTCGACTTCGTTTAAATGGGTTTTTTACACCTACAAGCTTTGACTAATATAAAGTCAAAGCTTGTAGCTGAATTTCAAACCAGTTCCACCCAACCGATTTAAATGTATTTGACCCCTTTGGTGACAAAACATTTCATGACATACATGACCTAGTCTTTTTTTTTTGTATTTTTTTTCTCGGATGGGAAATCATCAAATGACTCCTCCCACTCTGGTCGGAGCAGGATGGAGTGTCAGACTTTTACTGACTAAGACCAATCCATGTTACTTCCTCGCACTTTATGTTCCGGGGCCACGGTATCTCTTTAGAACAGTCCCGCAGCCCCGGACATGACCTAATCCTGCAGGATCATCTTACGAGAGAACTCATCCACGATTTCAATAATAAAATCTTTAATAAAATCTGTTAGTCTAATTAATGGTACGGATATAATTAGTTTAAAGGTAGGTAAGTACCAGTTTTATTATCATAAGGATGTTTTGAAGTTTTTGAGTACTAACTAGGACTAATTAGCTCATTAGTTGAACAATGCTAGGCGATAACATTATTTAAACAAAATAATAATGTAGTATTTAAATTTATTTCACTGAATATTATTATTTTCCTTGTAACCTAACGGGATTTTTCCTGCATATGGCCACTGGTCTATAAATAACATGTATACTTAATTATCTATAATTCAACACTAATGTTATAAATGTTTGTTACGACTAATTTAAAAAAAACTACTGGATCGATTTTAAGAATGCTACATCATCCCTGAGTAACGTAGGCTTTAAAGGGTGTAAAAACCTCTTCACGAAGCCGAAAAGCACTCGTTCTCCCCGGGAACCTGGGAACCTTCTGGTTCGAAGATATTGGCGGCCAAAGTTACAACTTTTTGACAAGTTTTATTGCAAGATTTTTACTTAAAACACCTTCACGACCCCCGTACTATTCAATCCATTCATCAGCACAATGCTTTTAGTGCTTTTTTACCACAAAACATGATTCTTCAACCCAAAATAAAAAGTCGTTTCCAGCATTAATTTTTGCGTGAAGTTAATTACGGTAAAATAGTTCATCTTTTGATCAAATACCGTTATTTATTTGAGCAGTAGGAATTACTGCATTCTTATTATTATTATATTTACTTGTTTAATTTGGAGCTATTATTACACTTTTCGAAATTTAAACACATCTTTTTTTGACCTTTTTGTTAGTTACACTATTTATAACTCAAGAACGGCTGAACCGATTTATCTAAAAATTGGTGGGGAGGTAGCTTAGAACCAGGAGAAGGACATAGTATAGTTTTTTTTTACTTTTTAGTAGGTAGGAGTGGGTAGGTAGTGGGCAGGTAGCGGGTAGGTAGTGGGTAGGTAGTGGGTAGGTAGTAGGTAGGTAGTGGTTAGGTAGTGGGTAGGTAAAGGGTAGGTAGTGGGTCAATTCGAATTCAATATTCATAGTTGACAGGACAATGTCTGTCGGGTCGGCTAGTTATTACTGTAAACAAGTAACAAAGTTGGAACTTTGAACCCCTATATCTCTGTAACTAGAAGATTCCCAGGTAAAGTCCAGAACAAAAAAAATAATGGCACTGACGGGGAGAACAAGTGCCTTTCGGCATCGTTATTGGTCTATTTGTACCCTTTATTTACCTCAACATACATTTAAATAGAGTTATTAATCCATTTTCCATATGACAGTCTGTGTATGACTCTATCTTATACCAACATTTGATTTGATTTTTTGGACATTTTAATTTTAACAGGATTTGGAATAATTTCACACATTATTTCTCAGGAAAGAGGGAAAAAAGGAAACATTTGGTTGTTTAGAAATAATTTACTTATGCAACATTAGCTGGATTATTAGGAAGTATTGTATGGGCTCATCAAATATTTACTGTATCTTGATACTCGAGCTTATTTTACTTCAGCAACAGTAATTATTATTGTACCATCTGGAATTAAAACTTTAAGATGATTACCTACTTTCGATGGAACACATAATTAATGATCAAATCAAATCAAATCAAATCAAATTTATTCGTAAATGTAGGTTTCTATACAATAGGATGTTATAATAAGATGGTCAGTTCGCTACATTTTACCCGAAGACATACAAATAATAATAATTAGTGGTGCCAAAACAACATATTACACACAATTCCTCCTTTTATTTTTTCTTATTTTTCTCCTTCTATTTTGTAATATTTTCTGGACTTAGTTTGATGTACTTACATAATGCTTGGTTGACGGCTTCGTGATGAGGTTGTTTACACCCTACATTTGGAAAAAAGTTGAAAATAGTTTAAAATGGGAAGATCCACTAGTTATATTATAAAGAAGTTTGTAGGTTGGTTGAATGACGAAGGAGATAATCTTCGTAAAATGAATGAATAATTATCAAAAAATAATTTCTATAAACACTCATAATGAGGATTAGGTATAAAAGCATCATTACGAAGCCAAATAACACGTGTTTTACCCATCATTGCAATAATATTTTGGTTCTAGATCATACCTTAGGTACCTTCCAGTTCCGGGGACATTGAGGGTCAAAATTTCAACTTCACCCTGTTTTTTAACGTCGGAACTTCACTTTAAATACTTCCAGGACCCCTTAACAATACAATGCATTGATCAGCACAATGTTTTGAGTGTGTTACATTGAGTCCGACTATAAAAAGAGATTTTAGAACCCAAAAAATAGTAATATTTTCCGTGCCTCGGAAAGCACGTTACTGTGATTTGTAGAATTTTGACAGTAGTTACAGATAGTCAGTGGCCAAAACATTCTGACAACCATTCTTACCTAAGGGTGTCGTATTATCCAGTACTGACTAGGTTGGGGAGGTCAGATCGCTCCTTGTAAAATACTGGTATTCTGCTGCTTCTGGTTAGACTGGAAGCCGACGCCGACATAGTTGGAAAAGGCTAGGAAGATGATGAGTTACTTGATTTGGTGTAAAGAATACTTGGTTCACGGCATGAAGGCCGTTTACACCTTGTATAATAGGCTTGTGTCCTAAAAAAATCTAATTAGTCCGTCAGTTAGATTATAAAAAAATATTTGACCCGTATTTTTTCTTTTGTTACATAAACCAAAATTGACGAAGATACGACGCTTTTAAAATTCGCAATACATCACGCCGTGCTATAGTTTTTAGTGCGTTGTGACGTCACGAGCCCCAACTCCCGAGTTTTGATGCGTTTTATCTTTGTCAGTACTCAGTGATTTACAAAAATAAAAAATACGTGTCCATTATTTTCCAATACTCTAACTGACGGACTAATTAGTTTTGCAATTTATTGATGGTGGAAACTAGCCTATTACTATTATTTTTTCGACTAATGTTTGGGAACCACTGATTCTTTCATTTTGTATTATGCTGATTATAATGTATTTGAACAAAAGGTTTGGTGCAATTTCAATTTAGTCGGCACAAAATGAAGTATTTTTTTTTTATTTTTGTGTTTCTATTCAGCTTGAATTTCATTGGTAAGACCCATTATATTTATGCAGTATACCTGCCTGTTAAAATAGAAATATTTTAGTTGTAAAGATTGATTATAGAATAATTTGATTTTAATTAAATCATTTTAAAAAATGGGGTTGTATGAGAAGCATTTGTTTTGAAAAAAAAAATATTAAAAAAAATTAAATCTTCAAAAATAATAATAAATTAAAGAAACTGGTTTATACCTTTTTCATGTTAAATATACATATTTATTTATCATTATGATAGGCTGATTATTATATTAATTCCACTTTACTACCACTCTACTTTGACTACCGACGACCTGAATGGCGCAGCGGTAGTGAGGCTGCCTTGCGTTTTTAGGGTCCCGGGTTCGAATCCCCGTAGGAGAAATTGTTTGTGTGATGAAAGTGGATGTTTATATGTATAATTAGTCTGTATTTACAAAAAAAAAGTATCTATGTAGCATATCAAATATCTGGTGTCCACGACACAAGCCTCGTTGCTTAGTGTGGCACCACATGGCGCTGTGTGTATATTTATTATTAATTATTAATACTTTATTCCTCCATATCCATTCTATCTGGACAAGTAGAGATACGGCGAAGCGTCTCCAATATAATGGTTGAAGTTCCGGGGATCCAAACAAAGCGCTAAGCTTCCACATATGCGAACTTACTTACTATGCGAACAGTCAGTCTGTGGAATTCTTCGCCGGGTTCTCCGTTTTCCAATCCTTATAATCTAGATCTGTTCAAAGTTCGAGTGAATTGATTTCCTGTATATAAGCGTACTCCATCATCGCATCACGAGTTGAGATTAAACGCCAGCCCATTTATTAAGGCGATTACACGAGCTAAACGCGAGTTTTATAATTACTAAAAGTATATGATTCACTGCTATAAACAAGACCAGAAAAATATATGATATTCCTCAGGATATATGCTAGCATGATAATGTTTTGAAAACATAATACAATTAATTTGGCTCGATAAAAAGAAATCACGAACTTACCTCTAAAAATATCTTTCAAACAATTAAAAACATACTAATATGCATGCAATCATTCTGATTTTTTGGCAAATAATTCTACAAGCAATATATTAGCATGATACTGTTTTGGTTTTTTAATCCAATCAATCGTTTTTTTGTAAATCGATCAAAACCACTCATTTCGCGCTATTTGGCCCGCAGTGGCTGACGTAACAACCACTTTGTAGTGCAAGCTGATTAGAACTTTATTCTAACAGCATTTCAAACGAAGATTGAACCACCACAAATGGAGTTGCTAATTTAGCTTGTCTAAGCGCCTTAAATAAAACTCTTATTTCTTTCACTTTAAAAAAAAAGCCAACCTGGGGGTTTACCATGACGTCTTAAAGCAAGAATGTTTTAACGTTATTCCAGTGTGGGAAAGAGACGGAGCTATAGAGGACGTCTAGCGCCATCTCTTTCTCACTCTGGAGTAAGATTAAAACAATCCTGCTTTAAGACGCCATGGTACGCCACCTGCGCAACTTGTTATAAATTCTTACGGTCAGTCGTGACGTCAGCAAGAACAAAATACGGCTGTCGGCCGCCGCTGATGTGAGCGTCGTAGTATGGTGCTACATAGAACACAATGTATACTCGTACGCGAGCGACCGTGTGCGACCGACCGTGTGCGACCAACCGTGTGCTACCGACCGTCAGCCCGACAAGTATTGAGGCCATAAAGGTACTAACTCATTCACGTTTTAGAAGGAGCGTTTAGATGTGACTACAAATACAGCACAGTGGCTAAGGCATGGTTTAAGTACTTTGTGATACCAGCGACATGGTTCGATGCCCGGCTACGATGTCAATTGGAAGGTAAGCTACTATTTCTATTAAACAAGTTATCATCTGCAAAAGATACAAATTGTAGAGAACTAAATCATCCAACTCCACACTTCGTTACTCCGGCAAAACAATTGCCCTGATCAAGAACTACGGTAGCCGAAACGGAAATCTGTAAACCGGCTGCAGGCTCAAGTTGACCGACCTTCTTTAGCTAGATCGGGCATAAACAGACATCTCGAACACAATGTGAGTGTGGTGCCTCGATGCAACAAAGATTTTTGGAAATTCATACCGTAAAGGTCTTAGTTCTTAGGTCTTAGTTCCAGTAACAAAAAGGACACGATGGAAAACACACGCATTTATACTTTACTAACTAATATTGCGAGATGATTTAATATTTTTCATAATATTAGTTTACTGGTAACGATATACTGTATAACATGAACTCATTAAATCGGTTCTGTACGCACTTATGTTAAAACAATCAATGTCTTAAATTGTAAAATAATTATTACCTTTGTAAAAAAAAACTTATACTAACAGTCGGCTTCACGATGCGAGTACCCCCTTAATGATACCTACGTTCGAACCCGGGGTACTGGGGTACCCAACTAGCGTACCCAATTGATGCAGCCTACCTTATAATAAAATGTGACCTGAGTTAGCACTGTGCACTGTATACATTTTTAATTAAACTGCCATGGTTACTAAAATTATCAACGTATCACTGGTTAACACTAAAAATAAAAATGGGTTTTTTAATATGTTTACTGTTTTACGGTTTGCCTCTTTTCACTCCTATGCTCGCTCACAATGGGCCTCATCAAAAGGCTTAATGTCACCCAAAGGGCAATGTGGAGGGCTATACTCGAGTTTCCTTGCGTGATCGAATCTAAAATGAAGACATCCGCAAGAGAACCAAGGTTACCGACGTAGCCCGAAGAATTGCCAAACTTAAGTGGCAATGGGCAGGGCGCATTGCTCGCAGAACGGATGGCCGATGGGGCCGAAAAGTTCTGGAGTGGCGACTACGAACCGGAAGTTGTTGCGGATGCCTCCCACTAGGTGGACAGAATGATGACCTGGTGAAGGCCGCGGAAATACGCTGGTGGCGAGTCGCACGGGACCGGTCAACGTGGCGACACCTGGGGGAAGCCTATGTCCAGCAGTGGACGTCTTTCGGCTGAATTGATGAATCATCATCAATTTAGCCGAGGAGTCATCAGACTCCTATGCTCTGAGTAATAAGGTTGAAAAATGGTCTACACTCCGTGAACTCGGTAGTATACACGCATATAGCTTGACACGAGTTGTTTTACCCGAGATCGTGAAGAGGGTGTTGATATCATACTCGTAACTTGTCGAGTTATTGTCTAACAACTTTCTTTTGTCACCAGGTGCTACACTAGCTTCACCAACAACACCAGAAATAGAGTACGAAATGACTCACATTATTAACAACTACTATTCTTCAGAACCTCAAATCTTTACTGGGATTTCTGCCACCATCTCTCAAGGAGATTTTTTTACTATTGAAGGTCAGTCAGTTGGTTAAGAGTATGATGATCAGTGGTCGGAGGTTAAATTGCTTTTAGGTCAATAACGTTAGATGCTAGGCTTAATATAGTAAAAACCCTGCCCTATCTGAAAGTATGCCCAATATATCATTTTAAACCCTCACATCGAAATTTTTTATCGGTAATTTAAAAACAAATCAGCTGTTTCACACATTTTGCTTGTAGGTACAACAATTTGTAGGAAACAACTGTTTTTTTTTAATAACCAAGGAAAATTTCGAGATGGGGGTAGTTATAATACGGCGTGTTCGTGTTCCACGAGGTACTTTTATTTGAATATCGAAGATTAAAATACCTACGCTTAAAATACCAATGTTCAGAACATCGAAAATTTAAATATCGATTATATCAAAATGTCTAAAATTGTTATACCTACGCATAAAACGTCGAAGATTGAAATGCCGAGTAATTAAAATTTCGAATGATTCGAAATATCGAATGACATTATGCCTAAGTTCAAAATATCAACATTTAATACATCTAAGTTCATAATATCTACGTTAAAAATACCTCCTAGTTAAAATAAAAAAATTCTTACCGAAAAAAAAAGGTTTCTGTCACGGCTCCGGCGCTTCAGGGCTCCGGCAGTCCCACGCGAGCTTAATGTCGCAGATGGTCTAAACGCTCACCACCGCAGCTTCGGCTGCGGCGGCGGGTGTTACAACCACCTGCTCCTCAGCTCGCGGGCTGCCTCGCCCCTCCGCGCCTACGCGATATTAATTTACACTCTCGGGGTAAGGCAGACAAGACTACCTGGAGTCGGTTTTGCAGCGATACGTTTCTGTCAGTAACTTTAGTAGTACAACATATTGACTTTCAAGAAAATATTTTAATTGAAAGACCTAAATAATACCTTCACGATTGACCTATGCTTGTACACTGATTTACATGCATAAAATAGGTCGAAATTGTTCTAAAACCGAATTGGGGCTCCCCGACTTTACGTAGTATTTTGACTGTTACCCCTAGAGTGTATATAAAAATCCGGAGGCGCAAAGTGAGGGCAACTCCCGCCCGCTGTAACAAAGCATAGGCACCCGTGGGAGCCGTAGCGGCTGAGGCTGCAACAAGCCGAAGCTGCGGAGGTGAACATGGGTGCCTATCCTTTGTAATGCAAGGGCGAAGGGGTTGCACTTCCCGTAGCGCCGGAGACGTTGCAGAAGCAACCTTTTTCCACTCATACTACATAAATCAAAATTTGTTCGATATTTTAACTTGTAAGTACGTATTTTTAGGGTGAATTAATGAATGTATTAAATGTTGAAAATTAACCCATTTTTACACGTAAGTATATTAATTTTCGATGTTCAAATAATATATGTACCCTTATTTAGGACGTTCGATAGTTTGTACTTCGATATTTAGGACATTCGATAATCTGTATTTCGATATTTGGATCTTTCGATGTAACTTTTGTAGATATTTAGATTTTAGATATATTGGACGAAGGATATTTAACCATTCGATAATATAAACTTTCGTTATTTTCATTTTCGGTTTTATGGTCGTCCGATAATGCCATTTTCAATGTTTTGAACATCGATATCTTAACAGTAGGTATTTTAATCTTCGATATTCAAATACGTACCCGTTCCACGCGCGCCTCAAAGAGATTCAGACGATGACAGAGACTCTTTGAGGCGCGACATCGAAGTTGTCTCTCTGCAAAGGAAGGGGTCTGCATTCGCAAGGGCCGAAGCCTGCCGGGGCTGTGGGACTGTTCGAAAGAGATCCCGCGGCCCTTTTTTTTTTTTTTTTTTTTTAGGATGGGAAATCATCAAATGACTTCTCCCACTCTGGGCGGAGCGGGAGGGAGTGTCAGACTCTTACTGACTAAAACCCATCCATGTTCCTTCCTCGCCCTTTACGTTCCGGGGCCGCGGTATCTCTTTCGAACAGTCCCGCAACCCCGGAGATCCCGCGGCCCTGCTGTAACATAAAGTGTTAAGAAGAAACACTGTTGGGTTATAGGCAGGAAAAGTCTGATACTCCCTTCTGCTTCGCCCAGAGCGGGCCTATGATTTTCTAATTTTCCCATCTGAAAAAAAAAATAGGTTTACAATGATGTATGTTTCAATATTTACAATGTACCGCTCCAAATGTAGTCATACTCGGATGAGCACATTCGAATCGGACGGTGTTTTTTACATTTATTATTGTATGTCTATGTGATCGTAAGAGATTGTAAACTCTCGAAAGATTGTCAAACGAACATACTGCTTACAATATTATTTATCGTATTATTTTTCAGCAGATTGTAATCTGTCGAAGTGAACCCGTAATATAGTGAAATGTATGCATTTTGGTAGTCATGCTAAATTAGACGTAAACTAATAAAAGTATCAAGTAAATAGTCAGGTAAGTAGTTTCAAACGAGACAAAGAAGGTGCCACGTCTTTTAAACATACAATAAAACCAAATACTGTTTTTGCGTCTATAGAGTGAATAAGGATAATTCCTGAGTAAAAAAAAAAAATCTTTTTATTCCGTAAGTTAAATTTTTTTTTTTTTTTTTTAATCTGCAATCAGTGCATTCACTTTTAGCAGATATGTTGCATGCTTCTCTAATTCAGAGTGTGTCCTCCAGCGAGAACATCTACTCGTAATTCTCTACCCTATAGGATGTCTTTTCTTTTAAGGCGTTTAGCATAGCTGAGAATTGTGAGCTGTCGTGCAAGGGTATTGGGGTGGGCTTCCAGCCGTTCCCTGTATCGAGTCTTGACGTTGGTAATTGCTTCTCTCACTGTGAGCATTTCCAGGTGTTCGTGTATTTCAGCATTAGTCACATACCAGGGGACATTACTGATTGTTCGGAGGATTATGTTCTGCATTCTTTGGATTCGTATGATGGAGGAGTTACAAGCACTACCCCACAGCTGAAGGCCATACATCCATACAGGTTTCAGGATCGACTTGTACACTAGTAATTTACTGTCTACTGACAGTTTGCTGTTTCGACCCAGCAACCACAGGAAGCTTTTGTATTTAATCTTCAGTTCATCTCGTTTCTTCTTGATGTGCTCATTCCATGTCATACGCCTATCAAGATGAAGACCAAGGTATCTGACAGAGTTCTGGTGAGGAAGGGTAGCGTTTTCTAGTTTCACCGAGGGGCAATTGCCTTTGCGTAGGGTATAAGTAACCTGCACTGATTTTGAGGTACTAGCTTTAATCCGCCAGTTTCCAAGCCATTTGGTCGTCTCGTCTAGGCCTTCCTGTAGGATTTTTGAGGCTATTACGGGGTCCCTGTGACTCACCAAGATAGCGGTATCATCAGCGAATGTAGCTGTGGTTATGGTATTCGAGCATGGGAGGTCAGCTGTGAAAATAGTGTATAGTATAGGGCCCAACACTGACCCCTGCGGTACACCCGCTTGTATTTCAAAAAACTTTGATGCAGTTTCACCTTCTTTGACCTGGAACAGTCTTCCTGAGAGGTACGAACTAAATATCAAAAAATAGCTGTGTGGAAGACAACTTTAAATTTTACATAGCAGGCCCTTATGCCAGACTCTATCAAAAGCCTGTTGAATATCCAAGAAAACTGCAGAGCAGTATACTTTTTCCTCCAGTGCCTTCCTTATCTTGTCGCAGACTCCATGCACCTGTTCCACAGCACCAAAAAAAATTGGATACCATTTTTTTGTTTCGTGAAATCCATAAAAATGGCGAAGATGAAACGCATCACTAATCATGAGACGCTCGTGACGTCACTTTCCAGTAAAAAGTGTATCGAAATGTGACGTCACACTAGTTTGCGACGCACTGTATTGTTTTAATTTTTTGTTTACGTGTCAAAAGAAAAAAAACCTTTATACAATACCTACTCTAAAAAGCTTATTTTATTCACGCAAAACAGTGAATAAAAAGGCCTTTTATTCACTGTTTTGTTTTTATTCACTATTTTGGTGTTTGAATTTGGAACACAAAAATATATCCGGTCTCTATTTCAATGCTTACACAAACTCCTTGCGCTAAGATTCGAAATTCAAATCTCTTTGGTGCAAATAAATTCTCGAGATTTGATTGGTCGATATTTGCGACAAGGAGTTTGGCATTAGATTAAAATAAGTATTGTTTCACAAGTTGACCACCCTAATGATAATAATAAGAAAATTACGCTATATTCAGTCATTGCTCTAATTTTAATGTCCATTTCAATTAATGTAACAATTCTTATTTCTTGATTAAACTTCTATTTTCGCTTAAATTATGTCTTTTCTCGTAGTCATGGTATGAAGCATCGTATGCAACTCCTGAATAAAGTACGAATTTATATCGAGGGCCATGAATCACTCGCGTCGTTCAGGATTCTAACAGTTGAATCATTAGAATCCTTCAGTTGCTCGTAACTCATCTACGGCCCTCGCTTTAAATCCGTCCTTTATTCACTAGTTGCATAATATACTATTCTTCAATCTTTTAATTTCACGAACTAGTTATATCTTTTTGGTCATTGATGTTAACGAATAATAAAATTATTAATTACAGGTATACCGTTGACTGAATTGTCGCTACCTTGGGCAGTCAAGGAACCAGATAATCAGCTTAATAAAGACAATTGTATTACTTTGAACGGTAAAGGAGAGATATTAGATAAACCTTGTGATGTTGTTCATCCTTACATCTGTTACCGGCATGATAAAATTGAAAAAAATGTTACTGAATGTGGAACTGTTGATCCAGGTAACTTTTGGCCAACTGTCTCTTTTCTTAAACATATTTTTCAGAAACAATACGTTATTTTTTTTGAGATTTTGTTAAAAAAACCGGCCAAGTGCGAGTCGGACTCGGACATAAAGGATTCCGTATAAACTTGTGGGTAATTTGTTTTTAAGGGGCCGGCGGAGCATGCGTTTTTCAAACAAACGTAATACCAAAATAATATGAAAATCAAACATATTCTTAAGGTAGTGTGTATTTATTTCGATTGGATTACAGAATATCTATGTTCCCAAATGTATTTTTTGTGAGGACAATGATACAAAGACGAGATATGGGGAATTTAAATTTTCTATAGAAAACTTATTTTTCTTATGACTCTTGTTAAAATGAGTATCTAATCAAAATATATATTTGGGAACCTAGATATTCTGTAATTCAATCGAAATCGCTCGGTTTTTTCTCTAATTTCCAGTAAAGCGCGCTAAGTCACGTGACCTTTGAACTTTTATTTGACCCATTCCGACCTTTGTTGGAAAAAAATCTGACGATCGCAAACTACAAGACTTAGACCAAAATAAAATTTACAGTGAATAGCTGAATAGTTAAGGAATCTATTTAACCAAAAACCAAGAAATATAATATTAATTTAATACTCTAAAATAAATGTTGAGTTTGAAAAACAGTCACGTAACGGCTACTTCGCGATTAAAAATATTTATTTTACGAAAAACTATTAAATCCTTATCAATAAAAAAAATCTAATTAGAAACTAGATTATATTCCCTTTCCAATAAGACCAAAATCCTATTAGATTCTATTGGAATGTAGATCTAATTAGAATCCAAAGTTACTGGGGATATAGGTTCCCCAGTCGCGTACGGGCCGCTGGGGCTTTTTAACAGACATGTTTACGTAACTTTTTAACTCTACGGGTCCTCTTTTTGTTGTTTCTAAAATTCTTAAATATACTCACCATACTCAATTATTGATATTTCTCGGATAATACACACGTTTTAATCACATAAAATTATATATTCAATGTTTACATAAAGCACGTTAGGTATACATACCTATCACTTTTTCACAGGAAAATTACTGCAACTTTGAGATTCCGAAACTAAATTGCTTAACCACTATATTGTAGCACGGTTCTTCACCTTCATTTTGATGTATAATACTATACTAAAATACGACTATTTCGATAAGAAAACAATTTAAATACGAAACGGCGCCGGCACAACACGGAAAAAATGGCCGGATTTGTTTACACTGAAGTTTATTATCTTATTTTGACGTCTGTCGATGCATTTGGGCACAGATAATAATTATAGAGTTGGGAAATATTGTAGAGAATGTAGTGGAGACCATAAATGCATGGCCATAGTAAGTACAGTCGAGTTTTAATGCAATTTTTGAAGGCGGATATTTTAAAATTCAACTGGGGCAGTTACTCCCCAGCCGCGTTTCAGTATTTAATGACGTGGGGCAGTGGCTGCCCCAGTGCGCGTTTGAGAGGAACACTACCTTAGGAATATGTTTAATTTACAAATTATTTTGGTATTACGTTTGTATGAAATACGCATGCTCCGCAGGCGTCTTAAACAACATAATTGCGGTCCTCAGATTTATTCTTCTAAGTGCTGTAAGACATTACTTCTCGCCAAATTTCATGATTCTAGGTCAACGGGAAGTACATTATAAATTTTGATTCCCTTGAGATTGTCGAAATACCTACACGTTTTTTTCGACATGAACTAAATTGTTTTTGACATTAATTCAGATGATCAATTTTTTCAAAGTTTCAAGGGACTGTTGGCAGTATGTAACATAGTTTTAATTTTTATTCAATACCTCTATGTGTTTTTGATATACAGGGTCTTGTCAGACAGACGGACAACAGAGTGATGCTATATATGAGACAAGGGTTCCGCTCTTTTCTTTTAAAGTGTGGTGCCCTAAAAAATCTAACCTTTCGCTTTTTAAATGCGTCTGTTATAAATATAAACTTTTGCTTCTTTCATTTTAGAAAAGACATAATTAAAACTCCTTTTCAGAATATTACTTAGATAAAAGAACCAACAGTTGCTACAAGTTCCACACAGTACCACGAAACTTCTCCCGAGCCCACTTCGCGTGCTCAGCTGAGGGCGGCCATCTTGCTGTTATAAACAGTGAAATAGAAGCCAAAGTACTTAAAGACCTTTTCGCTAAATATCCTGCTAGAAAGATGGTGGGAAACTTCTGGAAAGACGTAGCTTTTGTTGGTTTTCACGCCTTGGACGAACCTATGGATTGGAGGACCATTCATGGTAGGTACTTATCATTATCATGTACATATTTTTTTTTAGGTATGAC
Source organism: Xestia ashworthii (assembly GCA_950022955.1). NCBI lineage: Eukaryota > Metazoa > Arthropoda > Insecta > Lepidoptera > Noctuidae > Xestia > Xestia ashworthii. The sequence continues at coordinate 7,882,388 of OX465570.1, read as the reverse complement.
CACTCGTAGTTGCAACTTGCTAAGGTCGCTTATCTACTTAACCGTAGTCCGATTAAGTAGTTAAGTGACCTTAGCAAGTTCCTGTGATGGCGAAAATTACTTGAAGGACCCCCAGCCAGGGCTTACTAACTAAAAATTTACACAGTTACATGAACAATCACTAAGGGCACCCCCTGTGGGGTTCAGGCCTCGACTTAGTACGTCATTGAGGGGAGGGCGGGCGGCAATGGTCAGGCTGGGTCGGAATATGATTTGGGGAATTTAAAGCTCAGCGTCGCGGGCTTGCTCGTCGAGCTAGGGTCGGGCAGTAGTGATGTTACAGTGGGGTCGCGGGAGGCCTCGGCGGCGAGACCGAATTCGCGGTTTGTACTCGTGTTTGATTCTGTTCTATCTGAGATTGCTGGTGTCCCTACAACTTTCCTGTAAGAAGATGGTGGGGTCGTCGGGTTGGAGGAGGGTAAACCTATGACGACGAATTTTGGACGATTTGGAGGGGACGTAACTGGCGGATGAAACGATCAGGGGGTTGGAGTGTTTTTCGGCCCTATCGAAAAATCCTTTAGTCAGTCGTTTCTTGCACTGCTGAATGGTGGGGATTTTGAGACCAACATGAAGTTGCTCATTTCTAACGAACCATGGGGCTCCCGCGGCCTTTCGTAAAAATTGGTTTTGGAGGGTCTGCATTTTGTGGAGGTTTTAAAGTTTGGCATGCGCGAACACGGGACACGCGTATGTCATGATGGGACGAATGCACGCGGTGTAATCACGCAATTTGCACTTGAGTGCCAATTTGCTGCGTGCATTCGCGTGGAGTCTACGCAGAACGAAGGTGACACACGAACGTATCGTCTTAATGTGCTCACAGAAGTTTAAGCGCCGGTCGAGAATGACTCCTAAGTATTTGGCTCGCTGCTCCCAGGGTATCAGCTTACCAAATATGGTGATCGGTCTGGGCCCCACCCCTAGACCGGATGGGTTGACAGGGGCTAGAGAAAAGTACCGCCTGACTCTTGTCGGGATTGACCTCGATTCTCCAATTCCGTAACCAATCGCCTAAGGCTTTTGCGGAGGTTTGGAGGATTCGGAAAATGTTGGATGGACTCCTACCAGAGTAATAAATGGCCGTATCGTCAGCGAAAAGGGCTAACTGGGCTGCTTTACTCTTTGGTATACCGCTGGTGTAAAGCGTGAAGGCTAGTGGGGATATCACCGATCCCTGCGGAACGCCTGCACGTATCGGATGAGGGGTTGAGAGCGCACCATCAATACAGTATTGGAATGTGCGGTTCGACAAAAGTCTCGTAATATGAGTACGAGACGAATCTGGCACACCAAGCTGGTATAGCTTGGATGTCAGCCAGATCTTGTCGAAAGCTTTCGCGATATCGAAGAACAAGGCACCAGTCATCAGTCCCCGCTGGTAGCGAGCACGGATGTGCTCGACTATGCGGTGCACTTGTTGGACGCAGGAGTGTTGGGGTCTCAATCCAAACTGCTCTTTCGGTAATCTTTGAGACGCTTATAAATAAGCCTCTCGGATTTTGCCTACGAAATTGAGCAGACTAATGTGCCGGTAACTACTCGAGGAAGACTTGGGCTTGCCCGGTTTGGGGATACCCTATTACTGTGGCCTGTTTCCACGCGTGAGGGAAAAAGTATGAACACCCTATTGGTGATTCCATCTGAGCCAGGGGCTTTCCGCTGTTTATGAGGGGGTGGGGAGGTCCGGCGTTCAACTTCAGCATCCACCTCAGCAAGGTGAGCTGGGTCTACTGGGTGGGTACTGGAGGAACAATGCGATTCTTAACTATTGGCCGGGCATTCGGCTTTGCCATCGCCGTCGAAAGCGATGGTCTTATCGGAGCGAATGAGAGGGGGCATGGAGGCGACCCTAAAGGAACGTAGTTTCCTCTGTAAGTCCCAGAAGGCCTGATGGGTCGATTCGAGTGCACCGAGAATCTTGCCCCAACGTTCATTACGCAGTTTTTGATACATCTGCATACTTTGCGTTGTAAGCGACGCATAAAAACTTTGTTACTAACGCAGAGAAAAGAGCTATAAGCATGGGCGGCCGCGTTCTTCTCGGTCAGCAGTTCATGCACATCATCTGGGAGTTTCCAGCGGTAGTCGTCCGTTGGAACTTCCCTTGAACAAACATTCAGGACTGATAGGACGTGTTTCGTGAACGAGTCGATCGCGGCCTCCGTGTCAGTTACAGCCACGATGTTATCGGGGATATTTTTAAGGATCAACAGGATAAAATATATGTAGTTGTTGTTTAGAGGTAACATGAATTCAATTGATAGCTAAGGTGACTGGTATAAAATGTTGTGAAAAAAAAGTACATACCTTAATCGATGGAAAGGCATGGGTTAACTAAAATGTGAGTGGTTGAGGACATACATTTAGTGATTGGTTAATTAACTGTTTAGGTCGAATGGGAGACAATACTTTTATTTAAGAAGTTTGATTAATGCAAGTTCAATGAGATATCCTATTCCAAGTAACATACAGCCTTTTTTTCTTAAAAAAAAACCTTTTTCCAGTGAGGGTATGCAAAAACCACAGAACGTCGTCTGCCACGATCCTAACATAAATACTCCTTTTGCCTCGTCCACAAAAAAACGACACAAAATTTTGAATAAAAATAGCCGCTACAATAGGCATGATGACAGTATCAAAGATAGCAAATCTACTTAGGTCCATGTTCACCAAAAAGATGACGGTCTGATTATCTAAAACCAGCTGTTTAAAACACATTTTTGAATGGGTACGTGTCACAGTGACAGCTGTTTTTAGATAATCAGACCGTTATCTTTTCGGTGAACATGGACCTTAGTCCATCAGTTAGTATTGAAAAACAATGGTCACGTCGTTTTTTGTTTTTGTAAATCAATGTACATTGTCAAAGATAATGGGAGCTCGTGACGTCAGAACTATCTAAAAATTATACCTAGGCATGACGTATTGAGTATTTTAAAAACGACGTATCTTCGTCAATTTTGATGTATGTTACAAAAGTAAAAATACGGGTCAAATGTTTGTTGATAATGCAACTGAAGGACTAATTATTATTTTTTGTCGTCTACCCTATTTGACAAAATGTAATTATTATCTTCCTGCCATTCTCCTGCGTCAGCCGTCACGCTATCATTCACTCCTTTATCTTTCATATAATTCATCACCCAATACATCCATCTTTGGTCTTCCTCTTCCTCTCCATCCGTCATTATATTCATATCCCTTTTAGTCACATGCGATCAATCAAAATCAAAATCAAAGCATTTATTTCAAGTAGGCCAGTTACAGGCACTTTTGAATTGTCGAAACAAAAATGAACATTTAAAGTAGCTACAGTCCCAGTCACAAAGACATAAAAACTATGAAAGTACTGTAGTTGCCCATTCCCTAGCGTAGATCTCTATGGAGAAGAACGGGCAAGAAACTCCATGGACACTCTTTTAAATCAAAATATTGTTACAAAATCTTGGTTACATCATTCATGTTGTGATGGTATGTGAGAACAATGTAGCAAGATGTGCACGTTAAAAGTGTCCATAGTAAAACAAAAATAGATTACAACTCAAAAACCAAATAATTAATTCAAATAAACCATGGCGACTAAGAGATGACCAGTCACAACTGACAGCGCCCGTTCACGAACATGACGCATGGATCAGCACCATTCAGCTCAACCATTATGAAGGGAACTAAATGGTCCGATACACGCGCCACCATCAGCGAGACATTTGAGTGAGCATGACATACTCTCAAGCGCAAGGGCACATTCAAGTCGAGAACTGCCGTAGGTTTCCAGTGAATGATAGCTTACTAGTACATAGTTTCGATTCATTCCTTCTCAACACTTGTCCGTACCATGTCAATCGATTCTCTTTCAATTTTTCTGCAACTCGGGCAACTTTTAAACTTCCTGTAATACAGGGTGTAAACCACCTCATCACAAAGCCGTTAACCAAGCATTCTGTACATCAAACTTAGTAACTTTACGCAAAAATATTGCTGGGAAAGAACTTTTTTTTTTGAGGATATAAATCATGTTTTGTGGTAGAAGTCAATGTAACGCACTGAAAACAATGTGCTGATGGATGGATTGAATAGTACGGGGGTCGTGAAGGTGTTAAAAGTTAAAAACTTACAAAAAAAACTTGTATTTAAAACTAAACGTCTCAAAAAGTTGTAACTTTGACCCCCAATATCTCCGTAACTGAAAGGTTCCAAGGTATGGTGTAGAACAAAAAAATGATCACAATGATGGGGAAAACAAGTACCTTTCGGCTTCGTGAAGAGGTGTTTTACACCCTATATACTCGTTCCGCACCTTATGCATTCTTGTCACACCACACATCAAGTTCGATGTTCTCATCTCGAAAAAATATATTACATAATAGAAGTGAAATTTAAATTCGTAATTACAGTAAACTTTTTACAAGAGTACCACTTTATTGAATCCTATTTCAGGTCAATCGCTGTGGGAATCAGGGTACGACAAATTTTCTGGAGGTGAACCAAACAATTCGCCACCAGGGGAAAACTGTGGTGCGATATACCGGTCGGGGCTCTTAAATGACTTGTGGTGTGACAGACCCGCCGCGTTTATCTGTGAGAAGAATCCAAATGTTCCTGCAGTTTGTGAAGCCGTTCTTTTTGAAGGTCTGGTAACGGAAGCAACTAAACGTGTAACAAATAAACGTAAAGAACAATGACAACCTGATATATTTAAAAGTAATGTATCAATAAATTTATTAATTTAATTAAAATTGTGTTTTTATGTAATAGCGAAAAGTGTCGAAAGGGTTCGGTATAATGCCAAAGGCTTAGTTTAGCACTTTATTTTCAATTGATAGATTTCTAATAGGTTTTCCTGTAATTTACAATCAATGAACTATAATTTTTGCCTTTTATATATAGGTTCGTTTTTTTTTAGTGTTTAGTTTGGAACCCTAAAAAAGAAGTATGTACTTACTAACAGTTTTTAGTTTAAATTACATTCAGTCAGCAAATTATTTTGTAGAGGATGTAAGGAATATACTACGACTTCGCGTTCCCATGTTATCCCTGTAAATGTCAAAAGAATACGCGATCACGTGAGTGAAGCAGCGGTCACATTTGTTTTTTTTTATAAAATGGTGCGATGAGGTAGGTATGCTGTTGTTAATTACACTAATAAAGTACCTACTTCATTAGTGCTAGTAATAACTGCATACTTTATCGAAACCATGTTAAGGATGTTTTGATGTTAAATTGGCTAAGCGTCCAGGTTTAATCCTAGGTACAACACTCAGGCCACGATCATAGAGTCAGCGGGAGCGGGTTGGCACGGCGTTGTTCGCGGACGAAATGTCTTAACAGCGACGACAACAAGTTTGATTTATTGTGGAAAAAAGAAGATTTAATACTACAGCTTAACACTACACCAATGCAGATGCTCGGGCGGATTCGATAAACCGTTAGTTAAATAAAATGCATGCCTTGGAGTTCACCTCGCGCGCTGTGAAGGGGAGAAGGGAAGGAAGATCCTTTTAACGGTTTCACTTCAATAGATTAATAATAATAAATTTACCGAAAAATAATGCGTTATATTGTAACCAGTATGTTCGGTTTATATTTCGTTGGTTTTCAGTATCACTAGATAGATTAAAATCTAACGGGTTTTACAAGTATTTTACGGTAACATGTTATGCATTGTAACGCATCCTGCTGCCGCGCCGCCGCCGTCGCCACCCCGTTTCCGTTGACTTCGTGTCCGAGGCCTTAAATACCTATAACATTATTTTGTTTATTTATCAGAGCGATAAATTAAGCTTTTTCATTATTAAGATCAACAGTGTTTTCTGACGGAAGTCAGTGGTTTTCAAAGGACAATGTCCAGAATCGCCCTGTGCAACTGAAGGATCGGACATGCACGATAATTCATTGCCTGTTGTATCATATTTTTTGCAAATACTTTTGTAGCACGGACTAGCTTTTTGTTGAAATGAACATTATAAAGTATTTAACGTGAAAACATCCGCCATCTTTGTCAAACGTCATGTCGTTGTCGTATCGAAAAAGATTAGGGATGCCCAATCGATTGTAATAATCAATCGATTGAATTTTAACTGACTTGCGAATGAATGTTTCATTTTTTATAATCTGAATTCTGATTCTGATTCATAAAGTATACTTATTAGGTTTTTTAAATGAAAGTATTCAGGAAATAATAATAAATGGAATAATAGTGATTGTATGTTTATATTGTAGCTTCCATTTGCACTTTATTCGAAATAAATAAACATTATTATTTCTAACAAAGTGCAAATAGAAGCTACAATAAAAACATATAATCACTATTCCTTTCATTTAAAAAACCTAATAAGTATACTTTATGAATCAGAATCAGAATTCAGATTATAAAAAATGAAACATTCATTCGCAAGTCAGTTAAAATTCAATCGATTGATTATTACAATCGATTGGGCATCCCTAATCTTTTTCGATACGACAACGACATGACGTTTGACAAAGATGGCGGATGTTTTCACGTTAAATACTTTCGCGCTGATTCTATTTTAACACATACAAAACGTAATGTTAAATAGATTTTAGAATTAAAAGTTGCATTTACACACACGGCTGTTGTTTTTTTTTCTGAAAAATCACTCTGAGCTATGAAAAACTAAACGTAGTAGTCGTGGTTATGGTTAGATTATAACATCAAAATCTGATAGTTTTTCTTAAATATATCTGTTCTGAAGCTAGTCCGCTACAAAAATAAGATCTTACAGGAGTTAACCAATGATCAACAACACAACACAATCATAATTTTCCGATGCTCTTGGTTCCAGGGCGAACAATGTATGGGCGCTGAGCAATGTCCTTTGCGGTTCTTCTGATAAGGTTCTTTAAGGCGATTACACGAGCTAAACGCGGGTTTTATAATTACTTAAAGTATATGATTCGCTGCTATAAACAAGACCAGAAAAATATATGATATTCTTCAGGATATAATATGCTAGCATGATACTGTTTTGAAAACATAATACAATTAATTTGGCTCGATAAAAAGAAATCATGAACTTACCTCTAAAAATATCTTTCAAACAATAAAAAACATACTAAGTAATATGCATGCGATCATTCTGATTTTTGGCAAATAATTCTACAAGCAATATATTAGCATGATACTGTTTTAGTTTTTTAATCCAATCAATAGTTTTTTTGTAAATCTTAATGGACACGTATTTTTTGTTTTTGTATATCAATGAATACTGACAAATATAAAACGCATCAAAACTCGGGAATTGGAAGTGACGTCACAACGCACTAAAAATTACAGCACGTCGGCGTCGTGACGTATTATGAATTTTAAAAGCATCTTATCTTCGTCAATTTGGTTTACGTACCAAAGAAAAAATACGGATCAAATATTTTTTGCTAATGTAACTGACAGACTTATTAGTTTTTTTTCAGGACATAAGCCTATTCTATGAAACTTGATCGTCACTGGCGATATGTGGAGGCACACTTCTGCTAAGCAGTTTGGGATATCAAGCGTGATGTCATAAACTGTTTTAGACTACGTCGAATCACTCACTGTTTGATATCAGTGCTTTGTTGGTTGGCAAAAAGTTGTCAGAGTGACAGAAAAAATCCACAAAATTGTTATGTGTGTTACGGTTATATTTGGGAACCATTGACTAAAAAGTCCTTAACTCTACCGATAACATTGAAATCAACTATAAATTATGGTAAAATATTTGTATCGCCACATAAAAAACTCAGTCCTGACATGATGAAGACTTGGTTAAAATATTATGTGTTACTTCTCTGCCTGATGTATATTGGTAAGATAATTAAGTTGTTTGGTTCAAAGTGTGGTACTTTCTGCCGGCGATCCCACATTTCCATTCTGCCTTCAAAGCACCAAAAAACAAAACAAATGCTGGCACTCAGTTTTCATTCTGTGTTTCGTAATTTGTTATACAACCTGTTGGTGGTCACCAGACTCCTGTCTTTCTTTTAAATCATAAGTTAAATCTTTTATACAATTACCATTAGGGATTTTCCCTTTTCAATGCACTGTTTTTCAAAGTATGATCATCCAAATCTATAATCCATTTTTCCAAAATATCACATTTTTCAATATAATACCCCATCCATACCACGGGGTTTTTGTAATCATAAGGTTTGAATGACTATGGTGACTATGGTGTAATGGCTGTGGTGTTAAGGTGCATATAAATGACTATTCTATTCTATTCGTTAATATGATTTTGTGTGATTTACTTTAATCGTATTTTTAGAAGGATCATTTCGATGTGACTACAAATATAATTCAAAGGCCAATGGGTGGTTCAAACACCATGTTGTACCAGCGACTTGGTATGATGCCCAACTGCGGTGTACATTTGAAGGTAAAACTTATATATTTTATCCTGATTATTATCGTCATAATTCTCCTGTCCTTATCTCAATCAACATGTTTCCCTATCGCTCCTCATCTCAGCAGTAATCTCCTTTCTAAACATGTAATCTGTCCCACAGCCTATCCTGATTTTTTTCCTTGGTCTCTCTCTGCTCTTATAGCTTATAAACACACTATTTTATATTTATCATAATAACTTAAATTTTATATTATTATATCAAAGTGAGTTTGTTTATTTGTGTCTTAACCATCAACAGATTTGTAAACACACAGATAAACCGTCTTCTAGATTTGGACCTAGGATATAGGATATTATACATTGAGCCTTGTGGTACCCCCTTTTTACTTTTGGTCGTAATGAATTAACGTTATTTTTTTCTACTACCTGTATTAGATATTCCTAAGTTTGTTTTATGAAGCTGAGTACTGGTTTTTCCAGTCTGTTAAGCTCAAGTTTTACTAACAATGTTTTATGATTCACGCAATCAAACGCCTTGGAAAGGTCTGGAAAGTCAGTAATACAACATCCTATGGTGAAACCATATTATTGATCGTGTAGAATGTTATTGCCATTAGTGAGCATTTTTTATTTAGCGTTACTTAAAACTGGCAAAACAGATAAGGTCTTTAATTAATTATCTGTGCCTTTGCTGTCTGCAGATTCAAAAAGTGGTACTTATTAATTAGCTTTACTTCATAAATGAATATGGAAACACCCTTTGGTCTATACATAATTAAAGATCTACGCAGGCACCGTCTAGATACTGCAAGTTTTCACAACAAAAATAATTTTATTTACATTTAAATTTAACAGGGCACGGTGAAACTTTCACTATTAATAAAGCAATGGCAAAAGATGGCGATGAACCTAGCATTTCTGTCGTTACAATTGAAATCTCGTTAAGTACGTTGCGTTTTCTTTAGCAACGTCGACTGTTATGTTAGTAAGCTCTTAGAAAACAAAAAAAAAGTGACCCACGCGCGTGTCACTCGACGCGAGTAGCTTTGCCCGAGTTCTTGAACAGGGTTTTTATCATTAATAACGGTCAACTTTTTTTTCATTTTTTTTGCCACTAGGTGCTGCACTAGCTTCCCCAGCAACACCGGAAATAACAAAAGAAATGACTCGCATTATCAGGAACTTCTTGCCTGGACAATTTGAAATCTTTACCGGGATTTCTGCCCGCATCTCTCAAGGAGATTTTTTTACAGTTGAAGGTCAGTATGATGATCAGTGGTTGGAGTAGGTGGATTGATTTAGGATCAGAAATTTAGTTTAAAGGAACATACCTAAGGAATCTTATTTGTTTTTAATAATTAAGACATCATAGTTGGTAAAACTTGGTTGTTTAACTGGTTAAGTACTTTCATGGTACCAGAAACCCACCTTTGCCTACCCCCTACTGTTACAATTACTACTCATTAATATGTAGTATTCGATATATTTATGAAAGACCCTTTTGTCTTCTTATCTGAGTGACATATACGCGATTTTTCAATAAAAAATTTTCAAAAGGCCTATCCAAATTTTAGTCGTTGGATGTAAACAAATTTTCAAAAGGCCTATCCAAATTTTAGTCGTTGGATGTAAACAAATTTTCAAAAGGCCTATCCAAATTTTAGTCGTTGGATGTAAACAAATATTCAAAAGGCCTATCCAAATTGTAGTCGTTGGATGTAAACACTATAAATTAATCTATCCACTGGAATCACTGATGATGACTAGAAGTGAGTCTTTTGCAGTTATTTCACCTCAGCCGCAACACAACAGCAATCTTCATCTTATAAGGAATTACGAATTGCAGGTATACCGTTATCCGAATTTTCACTACCTTGGGCTGATAATGAGCCAGACAATAAGGATAATGATGAAAATTGTATTGCTTTGAATGGTGGTGGAGAATTATTAGACAAACCTTGTGCCGTTACTCGTCCTTACATCTGTTACCGTCCTGAAAACTCTGAATCTCTGAACTCTGAAAACGCCAATAAATGTGGAACTGTCGATCCAGGTACGAGTAATTGGCTGATTTGTAAACACATTTTTCTGTAACTGCATAACCTTTTTAAAATTGTTTTGCATTGTGGCAAATCTAAAGAAATTTAATTTTTGGAGCTTGACTTTATTATGAGTATTACTTTTTTATAACTGAGATGTGATCACATAATATGTTTTTGCAGAGATTTTGTTAAATAAAATCCCAGGTTTCTACAATCTCTTCACTAAATACGTACAACAGTAAAAGCAAACCTATGCTTCTTTTAATTTAGAAAATACATAAATTGCTAAATCTTTTTTCAGGATACCGCTTGGATACAAGGACCAACAGTTGCTACAAGTTCCACGCAATACCACGAAACTACTCCCGAGCTAACTTCGCGTGCTCAGCTGAAGGCGGCTATCTTGCTGTTATAAACAGTGAAACAGAAGCACAAGTAATCAAGGAACTTTTTAATAAATATCCTGCTAAAGCGATATCGGGAAACTTCTGGAAAGACATAGCTTTTGTGGGTTTTTATGCCTTGGAGGACTCATTCGATTGGATTACCGTTAAAGGTAATTTGCTAACGTAGTCTTTATGGGTAAAAGGGAGGAGTTCGTGGCTAAATAATAACAGCCACTCGGGCCGATCTTAAGTTTAAGCCGTACTTGCCTAGGTTGGCCTGTGGATGGTTGACCACCCTTACATACCGAGTTTCCTCCGTGCCTCGGAAAGCACGTTAAGCTGTTGGTCCCGGCTGTCATTTGTCCATCTTTGGCAGTCGTTACAGGTAGTCAGTGGCCCAAACAGACTGCCAAAGTGACAACCAGTCGCACCAAGGGGTATCGCATTCCCCAGTATTAACTATATTCAGCTGCATCCAGTATATCAAATCCAGTTAGACTGGAAGCCGACCCCAACGTAGTTGGGAAAAGGCTAGGCAGATGATGAGTCTTTACGGGTAAAAACGAAGTGCTTCAAGTATTTTTGGCGTTACATAAAACGAAGTGATAGTTTACATACATATTTTAAGGTTGCAACTGTTACAAGGATAAAAAAAAAACACTATTCGGTTTCTCGAAAAGCTTTTTTTTCATACTCGTTGACATCAAAGTATTTGAAAAAACTCAATATAACACCCCACAGTAACTGTATACGTATATTTTTTTTCAACCTTCTGTCTGATTTTTTCATTTATTCGTAAATAAACAGTATAAAAGAAATCACTTGCTGTCCAAATTTGAACTGTGTGGTGCCTATAGTCCCGGAGTAAAATGGCTAAGAAATACGAATGTACAGACAGACTAATAACGAATCTATCAGGGTTCCATTTTTATTATTTCAAAAAAGCTGAAGACACCACTCCCATAAAAGTAATTTCTCACTAAAATTCAAATCATTAAAAATCTTATATAATTGGATAAAGATACATTCGACCTATTTAATGATCGACAAAATATTAATTAAGTTCGATTCCGAATAACACAGCACCTTTAACAAAAGTTTTATGAACAAACAAATTTCTAAACAGAATCACCTTTTGGAATCTTGTTTCAGGTCGATCGCTGTGGGAATTAGGATACCACCAATTTTCCGCTGGTGAACCAGACAATTTGCCACCAGGGCAAAACTGTGGTGGAATACACCGCTCGGGGCTTTTAAGTGACTGGTGGTGTAACAAACTTGCCCCTTATATCTGTGAGAAGAATCCAAAGAGTATTGCAGTTTGTGAAGCCGTTCCTGATGAAGGTCCGGAAACGGAAGCAACTAAATAGATGTTAAATGTCAATCTGAATTATTAAAAAATAATGATTAAATAAATAAATGAATCTAATTCAAATTGTGGTTTTAATATTTAATAGCAATAAGTGTTCGGAGTTCCAAAAGAAAACAAATAAATATGAATAATGATTTAGATTTATTGGTTGCGGTTGCAATAACAATTTTGACTACAGGCGTAAATAAATTTGCGTTGCGTTGCGTTGGAAGGCCTCCGATATAGGGACAGTCGCGAACGATATTTTCAACTTCATATAACCTACCACTGACCTGCAAATTGTATTAAAATAAAAATTGATCACAAAATTTAGTAAATGAACACCAAATTTTATTGAGGTGTTTGATGACAAACTAGTTTTGCCTAGGGTTATTTTTTGATTTTCTATCGTGTTACCTAACTTTTTTAATCCATAATCTAAAATTTGTCATATTTTTTTTTGTCCTAATCATCATTTGTACGAATTATTATTTACCCGAACATTATATCACATAATATCATATACCATAAAGTTGAAATCCCTAAATATAATATGCCCTAAATCCGTTTGTCATAAGTATTACAATCAATAATATTATACAAAAGACATAAAACCGTTTTCAAAATAAGTCATAAGTCCTATTCTAAGTAAATGTTGGATCGTATGTAGGCTTTGACCTGCAATGCAAGCAAGCATGCAGCAAGCATGCGGCACGCATGTAGCAAGCATGCGGCAAGCATACAGCAAGCAAGCAAGCAAGCATGCAGCAAGCATGCGGCAAGCATGTAGCAAGCATACAGCAAGAAAGCAAGTAAGCAGCAAGCAAGCATGCAACAAGCAAGCATGCAGCAAGCAAGGGTGTAGCATGCAAGCAAGCATACAGTACGCAAGCAAGCATGCAGCATGCAAACGAGCAAGCATCATGCAGCAGGCATGGTTTCTGTCACAGCTCCGGCGCTGCGGGACTCCGGCAGTCTCACGCGAGCTTATCGTCGCAGATGGGTTTAACGCTCACCACCGCAGCTACGGCTTGCTGGCCGGCCAAGCCGGCCAGCCTCAGCCGCGGCGGCTAGTGTTATAACCACCTGCTCCTCAACTAGCGGCCCGCCTCGCCCCTCCGCACCTACGCGACTTTAAATTACATTCTTGGGGTAGGGCAGACAAGATTGCGTGGTGTCGGATTTACAGCGATTCGTTTCTGTCACTAAAACCAAACTTTTAGGGATTTTTTTAGCGACTAATAATTTATAAATAACCATTCGGAATCATACACATTATGTGATACAATACTTAGGACATACGACTTTATGTCATGTAAAATTAGGAGATTCAATTATAACTTTTAGTGGTTAAATTCCATTAATATTTCTATTTATATAGTTTAATTAAAACTTTACATTTTCATTGTAAAAATAAAATATTTTTTTTATAAATAATTATTTTAATTTTTAACTTATAGTATTTGACATTATTACAAAATAGTATTAGAAGTAACGTTAGTTATGCAAAACAAAATTTCGGTATTTTGAACATTATGATTACTGAAGTTTATAGCAAACGTGTTATGGATAATGATTTTCGGACTAAAAATTTTAGGACAATCAAGGACCTTATTTTTATAAACCATTCAGAAGTGGGAGCCCTGCGAAGCGGAGCTCCGTCGACCGTGTCTCCCTCGACTCGAATGCAAGAGCATACCAGTTTAATTTCTGGTGGTTATTGACAAAAAAAATAAATGTTGGTTGTATTTTCACGATAAAATAGGGATATTTTTTTGTTATCATTCACCAATTTTGGCAATCAAAAGTGATTTTTTGCCGTTATATTTTTCTAAATCGGTTAGTTCGTTAATTGTATGCCTATTTCATCATATTTTATTATTCTTGTGGTCATTTGTGTAGAAGTTTATTTATACAATGTTGCGATAAAATGTGCAGTTATTATTAACATTAATGAAGAGTATTAAGGATGTTTTGATGTTAAATTGGCTAAACGTCCAGGTTTTATCCTAGTACAAAAATACCTATACCATTAGTTTATTCATACAAAGCGATAAACAACGCTTTTTCATTATAATGATTAGTGTTTCCTTCTAAATAAAAAACCTTCTGTACCTGTTATTTTTTCCTATATTGGTGGGTTTTCAATTTTGCAGTCTTTTTGGTACGAGTAAGGTTCATTTTTTCTGGCTAATAGTTTATATGAATAGAGTAATTTCCGGAACCAATGATACAATTTTAAAATTTCTTTCACTGACAGAGAACAATATTATTCATGGGTGATATGGACTACAAATTAATTATATCATGCATATTAGCCGAGATATCATAATTTTTGTAAACGAAGTCGCGGATGAAGTGCTAGTCTATACTAAGATTATAAAGAGGTAAAGTTCGTAAGTTTGTGGAAATAAGTTTTGATGTAGGATATGAGCTTGGTAACAGTAGTTCCGAAAACTACTGATTGGATTTCAATATATCAATAATGGGAAGTTACACTATCAAATTTTGTAAGACTTAGAATATGCTCACTTATAGAAGAGAAATTATTACTTCATATCAGAGAGAGAAATTGAATAAAAGAAGTAGCGAAGCGATGGATGGATTGTGTAAGGAATGGTATGAAGGAAAAGGGTGTTAAATATTGCGTGACGAATGACAGGGGAAATTGGAAGGAAAAAAGTGTTGCACCGACGCGACCCCAAGTAAAATGTTACCGAAATGTTACAGAAATTACTATGTAAATACCTATGTTTAACAAATAAAGATTCTGATTCTGATTCTGAAGGTTGACAGGGGAAATTGGAAGAAAAAAACGTTTCAGCACGGGCCTCAAGTAATGGGGTAAGGGCAGGAAGACGATGATCAAAGAAAGGAATTATTGCACATATTACTAGGTTAGTGCAATGGTCACAAGAGCGACTGCTGAGCATGAGGTCCTGGGTTGGATTCCCAGGTCGGGCAAAGTATTACGGGGTTTTCATCAGCAGGAATTTCTCAGTATTAATCTAGAATGGTACAGTCTGGACGTGTGCCCGGTTACTGACAATAAGTTCGCACCTTATTTTATGAAATTTAATCGTCACTGGCGAATTGTGGAAGTATCGTAGGTTCAATCCGAGATTGTGACAGGGTGCTGGCAGACAGTGTAGGGCGTAGTTAACTACAATTTTGTAATCTGGTTACTAACTACGATTAAAAGAAGTTAACTACATGTAGTTATGATTACATGTAACTCAACTACATTAAGTAGTTGTTAATCTGATTGCTGCAATCTAGTAGTTATAACTACTGATTACTTTTAAGTTTTATGATCTTAAATTTTGCAATTAAATAAACATGTAATGTGTAGTAATATATGTTTTGGAATATGGCTGCATAAAAAAACACAGTTTATTGCACATACTTAGGTTTATTTTCACGAATAATCAAATGCAAGAATTAAAGTCGTAGATATTATTTGCACTGTTTTAGGCTTTCACGGTTTAAAACTAAACTTATATTGTCACTTACGGGATATCTTCCGTGATTATTTGTTGTTTTGAGCTCCCGAACAGCGTCGAAATATCGGGAGCTCAAAACAACAAATAATCACGGAAGATATCCCGTAAGTGACAATATAAGTTTCGTAGATATTATGTACCTATAATATAATACCTATCAGATCTTAATCATTCTCGATCTTAAAACATGTATTTAATAAAATAAAATATTCCTCAGTACCTAAACATTATCATAATTCAAATTATTTGCGAATCAAATAAATAAACAAAATAGGTTGATTGAAGCGAGCGAAGTTAGAGAGTGCTATAGTGCGTTCTTACTCTAACACACGTGACTGCAACGCGGTGCTCTAACTACCTACCAAACGACCAGTCGAAATACGCGCGATCGCGCTATAATCAAACCTACTTGAACGACGAAATGTAGTTATAAAAAGTAATCAAGTAATCGTGATTGCAACTACAATTTGTAGTTAGTAGTTACAAATTGTGTAGTTAGTAGTAATGATTACTAACTACTTTATGTAGTCGTAGTTAGATTACATTTTGCCCAATACTGCTGGCAGAGCCCCTGCATCATATCTTTAATACTTGTTGAAAACAAGCCACGTTTACGCCTAGGTGGAAAATTACGCGAGTAATTCCGGTACTCAAAGGTCCGGATGTCAGTGGTTACAGACCGTCCAACGCTGTGTGCAGGCTCAAGTGAGTGCACAGCTGTCAGACGCGCAGCACGGGTTCGTCCAGTGCGTAGCACTGCCACTAATCTGCTAAACTTCACGGCCCGGCCGTCGATGCTGGTGTACAGGTAGACGCGGCATATTTTGATTTTAGGAAGGCGTTTGATACCGTCGATAATGATGTACTGCTAATGATTCTGGCAAAAATTGGCTGTACTCAGCACCTCTTACATTTCTTCGCCAGCTACTTAAAAGTCCGACAGCAGTACGTTGACTACAACGGGTTGGAATCCGAGCCATACTACGCCAGGTCCGGGGTGAGCCAGGGCAACAATTTGGGTCCTCTCGAATTCATTTTAATGATAAATGACTTACCAGAGGCAGTCAAACATAGTTTATGTTTACTGTTTGCAGATGACGTCCAATTGCTGCTTGAGGTCAGGGATGGGTCGGACTGTGAGAAATTGCAGGAAGACATAGATAGAGTGGTAGAATGGAGCCATAAAAATAAATTTAATTTCATCCCACTTTCCCAATTTCATCCCATGATCCTCTCAATTTCAACACAGCAAAATACTCAATGATGACATTTACACGCACAAAGACTGCCACTACGATGTCACTACGAATACAGATTAGAGGAAGCGCCGATGCTGCTAGTGTCTCATGTATGAGATCTAGGAGTACTGCTTACGCCGGATCAAACTTTCCGGGATCACATTGTTAAGATTTGCAAGAATGCGTACAGAAAGCTAGGTTTTGTGCCGAGACAGTCGCAGGGATTCACAAACCTTACCACGCTCAGGGTATCACGCTTTGGTAAGGAGTCATTTAGAACACAGTGCGGTGATGTGGGCTCCTCATGAAGCGAAGTACAATGTCATGCTGGAGCGAGTGCAGAATAAATTTCCAAGACATTTGTATTTCAAACTTTATGGGGTGTATCCATTTTACCCGCTGATGTATTCCACGCTGTTTGTACTCGCGGTGTGCTGCGTCACCTGAAGATGAGCGTGCCAGACCGGTACGTATGGAAGCGGTGGCTTCCGCCACTACTGGCCGTGCCTTCTGCCAGAACCAATCTGCTGTCAAAATCCCCCCTCACCCGTACAATACGTGTAGGTACTGAACGAAGTGCATGAGAGGATTGACATATTTTCGTGCAATCGTGAGACGGATGAGGAAAGACTGGTCAGGGAGAGCACGCGTAGGAAAGATTTGAGAAATAAGATAAGTCCTCATTTTAACATTGTGAAGCATAGTA
Source organism: Xestia ashworthii (assembly GCA_950022955.1). Classification (NCBI taxonomy): domain Eukaryota; kingdom Metazoa; phylum Arthropoda; class Insecta; order Lepidoptera; family Noctuidae; genus Xestia; species Xestia ashworthii. Next base: position 7,864,778 of record OX465570.1, on the reverse strand, counting down.
CACAATATCAAGCATTGCAATTATTCAATAAGTTACCACTAGAACTAAAAAGCTTATTTTATACATCTTCATTTAAAACGAAGCTTCAAGCATTTCTACTGGTTATGTGTCTCTACTCAGTCGACGACATGTAATATTTTCTTTTGTGTTTTTTATTATGTGTTGTCTTTACGTATCTTGTAACTATAATTTTAAAAAGTGATTAATCTACTATTATTTACATTATGCTGATATTGAATAATTTTACTGTACTTTATTATTATTTTCCTTTATTCAATTAAACACAAACTTTTTACATTTTAAAATATTAATATAAAAATATTTATAAAAAAACATTGAAAAATATAAAAAATTGTAGCCCACCGGTATCGGAAACAGGGTCCAATCTTTATTATTATTATTTTTCTTGCTCATGACATTAATTTGGATTTGATGTGAGATAATATTTATGTTGTTAATTTTTAATTGTGTTGCTTGAATGTATTTTATTTTATTTTTCCTTGATCATGACATCAATTTGGATTTGATGTGAGATAATATTTATGTTGTTCTTTTTAATTGTATTGCTTGAATAATGTTTTTCTTTTTGTCTTTTTTATTATTTTTGTCTAGGTACATTCCTTTAAACACTATTGTTTCTAAAGAAAGTAAAAGAGCAAGGGAGACCAATGAAACACAAAAATAATAAAAAAGATAAAAAGAAAAAATTTCAAATACTTATATTTGAAACACAATTAAAATTGTTTGTGAATAAATTGAATTGAATTGAATCCGAGTGAATTCGCAAGAGTTTTGTTGAATATTGTTAGTTAAATTTAAATTCTTTGTTATGTCTGATTTTACATTTTAGCTTAAGATTTTGTAGCAGAAAAAACTAAGCTTAGTTTGATATTTGTTTATTACATAGGTGTACATATAATTTTATTCTTTATGTTATTTTTTCTTCTATTGCTTTCTACTTTTTTTTTTAATTTGGTTTTTTAAGTATTAGCCGTGGGTCTGTTGATTTTCTATTTATCGGGTGTGTTTGCAAACCACTATTGTATTGGAGGCATCCTATAAAGATAGTGTGTGTAAGTTTATTAAATAAATAAAAGAAAACTTTTGCTGAAGCTTTCTGGGATTCCACCATGGTGTCAGAAGCTATTTTAGACCACTTCGAATCACTATGGCAGGAAAACATTTCCACAATGACAGGAAAAATAAACAAAATAAAAATGCACGCAGGTGCAAACAGAACCTCTATTTAGCCATTATTCATATCTCTACCAATAACATTGGAATCACCTATAAATAATGGTAAATTAATTGTATCGCCACATAATCAACCTAGATCTGACATGATGCAGTCTTGGTTAAAATATTTTGTGTTACTTTTCTGCCTGAAGTATATTGGTGAGATAATTTTGATTTATTAAATTGTTTTAAGTTGTTTGCCTCTTTAGGTTAAGCCGTGCTTGCCTAGGTTGGTCTGTGGATGGGTGACAACCCTTACATACTGAGTTTCCTCTGTGTTTCGGAAAGCACGTTAAGCTGTTGGTCCCGGCTGTCATTTGTCCATCTTTGGCAGTCGTTTCAGGTAGTCAGTGGACCAAAAAGTCTGACAACCAGTCTTACCAAGTGGTACCGTATTACCCAGTATTAACAGGGTTGTGGAGGTCAGATATACAGTCGCTCCTTGCAAAATACTGGTATTCAGCGTAGTTGGGAAAAGGCTAGGTAGATGATGATAAGTTGTTTGCCTCAAAGTTTGGAACTCTCTTTCATCTGTCGTCCCTAACAGATTTAACCCAACTGCGTTCAAAGCAAGAGTCAACGGGTATCTTCTGGTTAAGCTCATCCCATCAAAGACCTTATCCGCCAGTTCCCAACAGACGTGATAGACGTCAAAAGCAGGCCTATTTTCTAGAAAACAAAATAAAAAACAAATGCTGGCACTCAGTTATCGTGCTTTGTTTCTTAATTTGATAATACAACCTGGTGGTGTTAATGTCTTTATTTTAATTAATAATTTAAATCTTTCATACAATTTCTTAATATTTTCAATGCCCTTTTATATATTATGATCATTCAAAACTTTAAGCTATTTTTCTTACATCTAGTATTTCGTAATTATTTTTACGAAAAATAACCATCAGGCATTATGTTTTGATTAAATAATTCTTTGATCTTAAAATGTCACTTACGGGATTTCTTCCGTGATTATTATTTGTAATGAGCCCCCGGTATTTCGACGCTGTTGCTGTTAGTGTCGAGTTCCTGTAGTGCGCGTAGCAAAAGACAAAGAAAGAGGGTAGACAGATTTGTCTGCTCCTAACAAGTTTTTCCATCCACCCGCATTTTCCAGTCAACCCGCGATCATGGCGCTTGCAATAGCGTCGAAATATCGGGAGCCCATTACAAATAATAATCACAGATGATATTCCATAAGTGACGTTTTAAGCTTAGTTGTGAACCATGGTAGCTTAAAACAGGGTTTGATTTTTTGATTAATTTTACTTACATTTTTAGAAGGATCACAATCATTTCGATGTGACTACAAATATAATTCAAAGGCCAATGGATGGTTCAAGCACCATGTTGTACCAGCGACTTGGTTTGATGCCCGACTGCGGTGTGCATTGGAAGGTAATAACATCTATAATTTATTCTGATCATTCATCAACATCAATCATCATTCTTCTACACTTTGTTAGAGGAAAAAAAGAGAGTGCGTTACATTGAGTATTAACGTACAACGTGATCTTCACCTCAGAGTCATTTCCCAGCAATATTATTCTCGGTGGTTAACGGCTCCGTAAAAAGTCTGTTTACACCCTGTACACTATTATTACCATTATTAAAAATAGTATCATAGTTATGTATGGTTAAGTGATAAGTTATATTTTTTTTTATCGCCAGGTGCTGTTCTAGCTTCACCAACCACACGAGATATAAAAATTGTATTGAAAAAGATAACAAATTCTACTGAATCTGAACAAGGATATGAAATATTCACTGGGATCCATGCCACTTTCGCTCAAGGAGCTTATTTCACTGTTGATGGTAAGCTGAAATATTATAAGGCTACGTTCACAACAACGCGTGTAGTCTGCCGTGACTTTGAGTATCCATTACAAAATGTGCAAAAGATTTTCTTCAGCAGCCGACTGATTCGCTTTTGTTTTTCTAACATTTGCGACGTCGACAGACGACCATGTGTTTGGTTTGAACTCGGCTTTAGTTATGTTATCCTGCTGCGCCTTATCAGGGTCATTTACTCAGTTTCATGCTTAGCGCTTAAACATTGTGTATTAAGCAAATTAATAAGTATTCAACATAAAGTCAAAATTATGAGACGAAGCTCCCTTCCAACAGGGTAGGCGACAAAAAAATCTTATTAGTCCGTTAGTTAGATTATCAACAAATATTTGACCCGTATTTTTTATTTTTTTACATAGACCAAAAATTACGACCATGTGACGCTTTTAAAATTTTCAATACGTCACGCCTTTTTTTTTTTTTTTAGGATGGGAAATCATCAAATGACTTCTCCCACTCTGGGCGGAGCGGGAGGGAGTGTCAGACTCTTACTGACTAAAACCCATCCATGTTCCTTCCTCGCCCTTTACGTTCCGGGGCCGCGGTATCTCTTTCGAACAGTCCCGCAACCCCGGCAGGCTTCGGCCCTTGCGGGCCCCTCTCTGCTGCTGACATCTCTTTGAGGCGCGCGTGGAACACGAACGCGCCGTCGACACGGCCTGTCGTCACTAGACGGACGGACGGCTAGCTAGCCCATAGCTAACCGTCCACAGGCCCGCATCTACGGTGGCCGGTAGCCACCACGTGGCCCCCGACGCCCGGTGCGTCTCCCGCGGCGGCCGGGAAGAGAGGCTCTCTCCCTCTCTCGTTCCGCCACCTCCTTCGCTAGCATGACTGCTTCGCAGAAGGAGGTGACGGCTTCCCATTCCGTCTCGCTCCGGACCATGGATTGAACCAGGGCCGGACGCGAGAGGTCGCCGCCGCCGATCGCCGCTACGAGGACACGGCGGTGCTCCGCCCACGCAGGGCAGACCTCCACCGTGTGCTCCACCGTGTCCTCCGGTCGATCCTCGCAGTGGAGACACCCGGGCGTTTCCTCCCGCCCGATTCGGTGCAGGTACCTCCCGAAACATCCGTGTCCGGTGAGGACCTGCGTCAGGCGGAAGGTGAGGACGCCGTGGCGCCTCTCTAGCCACTCCTCAAAGAGGGGACTTACCGCCACTATCGTGGCGTGCCCTGCACGGGGTTGCGACAGTCGCTCTCTCCATGTCGCCATGAGATCGCGCCGGAGGTCAGTCCGCTGGGCGGCAATTTGCCGTGGCAGCGGAGTTTCCCCCCAGCGTAGTACCTCCGCGCGCCATTCGTGTAGGCGCGCGAGGACTATCGCCTCCAGATCCCATGGCGGCAATCCGGCAAGCAGGCCCGCTGCCTCGCGGGAGATCGTGCGGTACCCACGGACCATCCTTACGGCCACCACTTTTTGGGGCGCGTTCAGATAATGAGCGGCACGCCGCTTCAAGGAACGCGCCCACACTGGGGCCCCGTAAAGGGCCATGGACCGCACGACCCCCGCGTAGAGCCTGCGGCAGGAGGCGTTTGGCCCCCCAAGGTTGGGCAGGAGCCGCCTGAAGGCAGCCCCGGTCCGTTCCAGCCTGGGGGCCAAACGTCGGAAGTGCTCCACGAAGTTCCACCGGCTGTCGAGGACGAGTCCTAGGTACTTCAACGTCGACTCGACGCCGATGGATACCCCTCCCACCGTCAGTGTGGATCTCGACGGTGGCGCATTCCGAGGCCCATGAAAGCACATGGCCTCGGACTTGTGCAGTGCCACCTCGAGACCCAGTTGCCGGATCCTCTCTACGACTATCGCAACCCCGCGTGTCATATTTTTTTTTTTTTTTTTTTTTTTTTTGTTTGGGCAGGAGTGGGAAATCCCCGCGGACACCTCGACTATCTCACAGGAATTTCTCTTGTGAGACAGTCGAGGTAGTGCCGGACTCGAACCGGCTAAAAACCACTCCTGCCAAGCCAGTGTCCCTCTAACATGGTGATCAGAGCCCTTTACACCTTGCGTTTTGGCTTGTCTACGTTTCTAGGTGGCCGGAGAGACCACATGAATGCGTTTTGGTTTTGCATGATATTTAGTACCAATTTCTGTAACTCGTTCAAAAAATTCTTTTATTTTTATTTTACTTTACGTTCTACTATCTTGTTAAAGTGATAATTACTATTTTAAAACAATTACTAGTATAACACAATTTATTTTACTGTCCTTAAATTTATTGCTATAATCATATTTACATCTAATAATAACCCTTATATTTATGCCCATGCCTATTAAGATTTCTTGGTATGCTTTCTTTTGTTTCACTTTGACTTTTTGTTCTAATATCTATTTAATTTTTACTCGTATGATATCTCCAGTATATATTCAATATATAAATAAATATCATTATTATTTTTATATCTATGGTTTTTAATTTTTAAACATACTTCATAGAATGGGCTTATGTCTATCAAAGTATTGCCAATTTCGACACAGCTGGACATATTCACCAGGGCTGGCACCCGCTCCAGCATAATTTGAGCCAGTTTCTCATGAAACGGACTCAATTTAAATTTCCGCGTATTGCCAACGCTGGTGGTTGTCTCTATGCATCTGGTTTTCGGTTGGGCCGAATTGGTTTTACTTGTGTGCCTGGAAGTGGACGCATCGCCAACTTTAGCAGTAAGCTATCGAAGCTCTTGCGAATGCGTCCCACTTCTTTCGCACTGGGCATTCGTTGCTGAATGCGTTGTGCTCGGTGGCCCCTAGTTTTTCTCTGGTGCAGTTCACGCAAACCGCTGCTTTACCGATCTGTCTATCCGGGCAGTCTGCCCTGATGTGTGGCCCACCACAGTGGCTACACAGATCGGCTGGCTCCGTGCACAGGCGTTTCCCGTGCCCGTATGCCAAGCAGCGGGTGCACTGCACCAGAGGCGTCTGGTCCTCTACGCGAACTCGCTGGAGGTCGATGCGGAGTTTTCCCCCCTCAATCGCCCTCCTCCAGATCATAGGGGACACACCAAGCACAACGTGATTCGCATGCGGGTTTCGAGTTTTACGTCGGTACTTGATAACCATCCTCTGTTCCTTGTCGTCGAGCCCGTGAAATATTTCCCGGTTCTGATTCCTAAGGGCTCTCAGCACCTCTTCGTCACTGTGCATGAGTAGCACGTCCCTAAGAATCAGAAGCGGGTCCCGATTTTTCACGTCCTCGACGACGAGGTTCTCTCCGGCCTTCTCTAAACGCTTTTTTAATTTCCTCCTCTCCTCCGTCGTTGCGCACCCCATAATTACCTTTTGGTCCTTGGCCTTGCGGACCCTCTCGACGCGCACCCAACCCTCCTTCGCGTCCACTGCTTTCCTCACTCTCTCGAGTATTTCGTCTCCCGTATCCATCTCCTGGGTTGAGGAGACAACCACCGAGTGCAGCGTCGTTCGCTCCAGGGCCTGAACCCCGGTGTGACTCTTACTGACGCCCGCTACACTCGCGTAGGTTGTCTCCTCCACCCTTTCCCTGCTGGCCAGACTGTCTCGGAGTGCGTCGAGTTTCTCGGAGTTGTCTCTTAACTCCGAGATGTGCTCCTTTAAGCTGTTTAAGAGCTCAGTCTGGCCAGCAAGAACCTCGGTGGAAATAGGATGGGGACTACGATCCACAGTGGGCGCGGGTTCCGGTATGGCGACGGCTACGGAAGGGTCCTTATCTCGTTCGGACTCCTTGACCAGCTCATAGAGTCTGTTTATGGCTTCAAGCACCGCAGTCTTTATTTCGGCCTTGAGGTTGCGAGAGTTGCCTAGATTAAGCTTGGCCTTATTTAGGCAAGCTCTCGCCTCCTCGGTGCGACTGCGGCACTTAGCCTCAGGCTTTTTGAGCGGTCTCGAGGCATCGATAGCAGCTCGGCGCGTCGCCGGAGTGGCAGGGCCTCCCTGCGGCGCAGAAGGAGTCTCATCTCCGAAGGAGATTCTCCTCCTCGCGGCCACAGACGAAGGCGCCGCTTTCTCCGCCGATCGCGGCGAGCCACTAGAGCCTGGAGCCCTCACGGTGCTGGACGGGGTGCGAAACATCGTAAAGTTTTGGGAGCAGGTATTGTCAGAAAAGAACCCTGTAAAGAGGGGGACGGATCAACAATATCTGCTCGAGAGGAGAGGGTAAGAGCGGACACTGGGACTTATGTGACCCTGTAAAGGGGGGAACACAGTAAGTAATTAGTTACAAAATCAAATATATAGATACAAGAAAGTCATATAATTATAGTCGCCCTCTTAGGTACGACTGTCGCAACAAATAACTTAACGATAAATCTAAGACAATAAAATTTAAAAATCTAAAATAAATTATTTACACAGTCAAAATGGTTAAAAACGAGCTTTTCCCTTGTGAAATCCCTATCAATAGGCCTAAAATAACTTACAAGAATAAATTTAAAAAGAAAAAATTTTGCCGAAAATCCCACGTCTACCTTCCTATAACCCAGAGGGCGGGTGGGTGGGCAAAAATTTTTTCGTGCTAGGGGCGCGTGCGAGGTGTCCAGAGACGCGTCTCCGCGCGGGCTAGCGAATTATGGAATAAAACTTGGTAGGTGCCGAACAAAAATTTTGAGTTTTGGTCAAAAAACCAGTTTTCGAAAGAAAAAAAAAAAATTTGGAATTTCACCCCACAACCTGGAGACCGGGACACGGAACGTGGACCAGAATTCAGGGAAGAAGGGTGAGGACTATTGCAACTATAATCTAATTTAAAATGTAGAAGAAAATTTGGAAAAACAATTAATTTTAAGGGATTTCTCTGAAAATAAGGGATGAAGTCCAGACGCGGGTGTAAAGTGCGCGCGTTATGGTCAGAACACAGGCGGACGCCTATTTTTGTCTAAAAAAGCCGAAAACAGCTTCAAAATCGCACGTCTAGAATAGAAGATATCAACGTTTCAGTTTTATACTAGCTCCCTTAGGTAGATTTTAGGTACTTACAGAGATGTATGAAAAAACTATTTTTTAGAAAAATGTATGTTTTATTCGGGCTAGGGGCGCAGGCGAGGGGTCCAGAGACGCGTCTCCGCGCGGGCTAGCGAATTATGGAATAAAACTTGGTAGGTGCCGAACAAAAATTTTGAGTTTTGGTCAAAAAACCAGTTTTCGAAAGAAAAAAAAAATTTGGAATTTCACCCCACAACCTGGAGACCGGGACACGGAACGTGGACCAGAATTCAGGGAAGAAGGGTGAGGACTATTGCAACTATAATCTAATTTAAAATGTAGAAGAAAATTTGGAAAAACAATTAATTTTAAGGGATTTCTCTGAAAATAAGGGATGAAGTCCAGACGCGGGTGTAAAGTGCGCGCGTTATGGTCAGAACACAGGCGGACGCCTATTTTTGTCTAAAAAAGCCGAAAACAGCTTCAAAATCGCACGTCTAGAATAGAAGATATCAACCCCGCGTGTCATATTGTCGGCCGCCGCCTCGTGCGACCTCCCCTGTGCCAGCACCAGGGTGTCGTCTGCGTAGCAAACGACGCTGACACCACTAGGGAGGTCGGCGCGCAGCACCCAGTCGTAACCGATGTTCCACAGGGGCGGTCCCAGAACCGATCCCTGTGGGACACCGCACGACATCTCTCGCCGGTTCCAATCTCCGCAGCGACTGGGGTAGATGACGGCCCTGTCCGTCAGGTAGTCCCCGACCACACGACGGAGGTAGGTCGGCACCCGGTGATACCGGAGTGCCTCCCTGATGCAGCTCCAGGGCAGGGAGTTGAAGGCGTTGGCGATGTCGAGAGACACCGCCAAGACGACTCCGCCCCGGGATATCGCATCCCCCGTCGTGAGGGCTCTCACGCGCATGATGGCGTCCACTGTGGAGCGCCCCTTGCGGAAACCAAACTGGTTCTCCGCAAGATTCGGCCCCATCCCATCAAGGTGCTCGGCGAGGCGGTTTGCAATCACTCTCTCAAAGAGCTTGCCCACCTCGTCGAGTAGCACAATGGGCCGAAATGCGGACGGAGAGTCCGCAGGGCGCCCCGGCTTCTGGATGAGGACCAGTTTCCCCGTCTTCCAACGAAGCGGGAACTGGCCTCTCTCCAAGCAAATACGTCACGCCTTGGTATAATTTTTAGTGAGTTCTGACGTCACGAGCCTCCACTTCCGAGTTTTAATGAGTTTTGTCTTTGTCAATATTCATTGATTTACAAAGAGAAAAAACGCGTGTCTATTATTTTATTTTACTCTAATTGACAGATTTAATATACAGTTTTTTTTATAAAACTGTCGATTAAAAGACAATATTTTTCTCGAATTAGAACAATTTGAACAGCTTTCTCCGTGCGATCAGCATTGTAATCACGAAATGATAGTATCATTTCGTGATTACAATGCTGATCCACACCTATTCGATCCAAATGTATGGGACAGCTAAGTATTACTTAGCTGTCCCATACATTTGGATCGAATAGGTGTTCTACAAGGATGGGTACGGGGTCCATTCTTTTTTTTTTTGCAATTACAATGTTGGTCCCATAGAAGAGGTCGTTCGGTTTGTTGGTTTGTTTCATACCCACAAATATACAAAGAAAGGAATAGGTTTATTTAAAAATATGACTACAGCTTTTTGATACTTGCTTTATAGTTACGATTGTATAAGATTCATTTGAATTGAGTAATACTGAGAAAGCTTATAATGTAATATTTACTTATTGACAAATTATCACTAATACAGATATCTAAATTACAGGTATTCCGCTTTCCAAAATTCATAAGACTTGGGCACCAAATGAGCCTGACAATAAGGACAATAAAGAAAGTTGTCTCACTATGAATTATAGTGGAGATTTAGCAGATCTATCATGTGGGTAAGGGGCTAGGTAAATTAATTAGTAATAACCTGAATTATTGTACTCAAAACAATTGTATGCCAGGGTCTACCTACAAACAGGTTATGGCATCTGCGACAAAAACCGTTTGTGATCCTAGTACCACCATAACTATATGTGTAGGCAATAGTTCTAAGATTAAAAAGGAAGATATCACTGACTGTGTATCCGAGTTGTTAAAGTTAAAATGTAGTAAAATCATATTGTGTGCTTTTCCCTATTTTGAAAATTTGGGTAATAGGAAAAACAATTATATACATATGTTAAATAACCATATTCATTTTCTAGTAGGTCACTATAGTGACAGACTTATATATCTGGATATCAACACTATTGTTGGTAAACTAAAGTCGACACGGGGTAAGGTGTATCTACCTATTGTATGTAGACACAAAATAGCTCGGCTATTATCTTATAGTATTCACACAGACATAAATAGTATGTCTAAGTTTAGTTATATTATTAACACATCGACAATTAGTAATTCTACTAATGTTCAGGTGACTGGCACGAATGAATATAGCACTAGTGCTATAAATGTTTACACACATTGTACTGGAGAGGATCCATCTGTCACCGTGGAAAATTCTCAATTAGGGTTTATTAGTGATAGGGTCTTGTTGTCAGAGGATGGCACGGGAGTCTCCGGCCTCACTCCATATATTAATTTAAACTAGAAGGTGAGACAACGGAAGGTGCCATTAACAATATTATTGTTAATCCTACCAACAGCAAGGTATCTTCTTGCACTCAACTAGTTAGTAAAAAAGGGCCTCAGCAGAACACCTTAAAATTATTCCACCAAAATATCCAAGGCATTTCTTCCAAATTATTAGAAATTGAATTGTTTTTAGAAAGTAGTAAGTTTGACATTATTTGTTTTACTGAACATTGGCTAAAGGATTACCAAATGCTTATTAATTATGAGAACTATATGGTGGGTAGCTGCTTTAACCGTAAAACTATGCTTCGTGGAGGTTCCCTAATATTAATAAAAAATAGTTTTAAATATAAGCAACGTAATGACATAGTAGGTCTCTCGGTTGAACATTGCGTCGAACTGTCCTGTGTTGAGCTAGATAAGCATGTAGTTGTGTGTGTGTACAGACCCCCAAACTATCAAAACTTTTCCTTATTCGAATCAATAATGGAAGATGTCCTGGCAAAACTTGCAGCCAGTAATAAGTCTACAATTATTTGTGGTGATTTCAATATCAATATTTTAGAAGAGAATCCAAATAGCAGTCGGTTATTAAATCTTTTTAAGTCATTTGATTTGTCCAACACTTTTATAGAACCTACTAGAGTAACATCATCTTCTGCTACTTGTATAGATAATGTTTTCTGCAATTGTGATTATTTAGATAAAGCCATAGTGAATTGTTTGCCGTCTGACCATAGCGGACAAACTGTAACTTTTAGGTGTAAAACTCCAATACAAAATGTTCAGATTAAATTTAGACCTATAACTTCTTGCAAATTAAATAGGTTTAATATTTCCCTACAGAACAAGTTATGTGAAATGAGCCAAGAGGATATTAATATAAATCAATTGTATGACCGTTTCTTTTCATTAGTTCACACGGAATTCAACAAAACTTTTGAAAAGAAGACAAAGAGTATTAGCCCTAAATTTATATTTAGTGATTGGGCAACTAGAGGTATCAGAAAAAGTAGGGAAAGACTATTTGAGCTTTACAGCCTTAAGACTTTTATAAACACAGAAACTTTTAGCAAGTATGTTGCTAAGTATTCAAAGATTTTTAGAAATACTTGCAAGGTTGCTAAAGCCCTGCACATTAGCAACAAGATCAAAACAGCAGAAAATAAAATAAAGACCGTTTGGAAAGTCATAAATAACGAGACTAACAGAAAGAAAATACGTAAAAATAGCTATACATTAGATACAGAATGTGGTCCTAAAAGCTCTAATCAGGAAGTAGCTCAAGAATTTGTAAATTTCTTTACCGATATACCAATAAAAACTACGGAGGCCCTTAATTCCTCACCTGAAATCTCAATTGGCTTATTAAAGGCGAATGTATCTGGCTGCCTGGCTGAATTTAAATTTAAACACATTAACCCTATGACAGTTATTAAAGCTTTCCGGCAAATTAAAATCAAACTGACCGAAGATCTATGGGGAATGTCTATCAAAGTTTGTACATCTATACTTGAGACCATAGCCCCGTACTTAGCTTTAATTTTTAATTCATGTGTAGACCAAGGAGTGTTCCCTGATTTAATGAAATACAGTAAAGTCATACCTCTTTTCAAATCCGGGGACAGTAAAGATGCCAATAATTATAGACCTGTATCCGTGTTACCAGTTTTTAGCAAGGTTTTTGAAAAGGTAATGCTTAATCAAATGCTCTATCATTTTAACACCAACAGAATCTTACATGATCAACAGTATGGTTTCACCAAGGGACGTTGTACAGCTGACGCCGGTGTTACCTTATTAAAGAACGTTTTTGCTGCGTGGGAAGAGTCCCAAGACGCAATAGGAATTTTCTGTGACCTCTCCAAAGCTTTTGACTGCGTAAATCACGACACATTACTTTTGAAACTGGAGCATTACGGACTAGGTAAACTTGCACTTAGCCTGGTAAAATCTTATTTGAGTGATAGAAAACAACATGTTCAAATAAATGGTGTCAATTCACAGGGTTTGAAAGTAAAAATGGGGGTTCCGCAAGGCTCAATATTGGGTCCTTTCCTTTTTCTAGTCTATATAAATGATCTACCCTATTTATTGAAAAACCAACCACAAAATATGGTGCTATTTGCTGATGACACTTCCCTAATTTTTAAGATAAATAGACGGGCCCAAAATCTAGATGAAGTGAATAATGCCCTACTTCAGGTCCAAAATTGGTTCACAGCAAACAATTTGGTATTGAATGAAAAGAAAACTAAATGCATAAGATTTTCATTACCGAATGTTAAAAGTAGTGATTGTGAGATAATATTGAATAAAGAGAAACTCGAATTCGTAGATAAAACTGTTTTCCTGGGGCTTACGCTTGATTCAAGGCTACAATGGGGTTCTCATTTAACATCGCTTGCGGGGCGCTTAAGTTCAGCAGCATATGCCATTAGAAAAATCCGTCAATTCACTGATGTAGATACCGCTAGACTGGTCTATTTTAGTTACTTCCATAGTATAATGTCTTACGGTATTTTGCTATGGGGACGGGCTGCTGATGTTGAGTCTATATTTATTCTGCAGAAAAGAGCCATCAGAGCCATATATAATCTTCGTAGGCGCGATTCTCTAAGGGAACTATTTAAGGATATTGGCATCATGACGGTTCATTGCCAATACATCTACGAAAATATAATGTACGTCAGAAAAAATCTGCATCTTTTTGGTAAAAGAGGTGACAGACACAATTACAGTACTAGAAATAGGGACCAACTAGTTCAGCCAGGCTTTAGACTCGCTAAAGTAGACTCATCTTTCATGGGGTACTGTTTGAGATGCTATAATAAAATTCCACAAAGTATTCTTGAACTGAATGAGACGAAATTTAAAACATGCGTTAAACGCACACTATGTAAACAAGCATATTACAAGTTGAGCGATTATATCGCTGATAAAAATGCTTGGCTTAATGCTGGTCCTGCTCCACATGGACAGGGGCGCAAAAATTGATAGCATTAAATGGTATTGTTGGAGCTGCTGAAGATTGTACAAACTTATCTTTGCATTGTATAGATTCAATGTTAGTATTATATAATCGCATAGCCTATATTGTGTGAGTACTATGTACTAGTAAAGCTATCATTCACTGGAAACCTACGGCAGTTCTTGACTTGAATGTGCCCTGGCGGTTGAGAGTATGTCATGCTCTCTCAAATGTCTCGCTGATGGTGGCGCGTGTGTCGGACCATTTAGTTCCCTTCAAAATGGTTGAGCTGAATGGTGCTGATCCATGCGTCATGTTCGTGAACGGGCGCTGTCAGTTGTGACTGGTCATAGTCTCTTAGTCGCCATGGTTTATTTGAATTATTTTGTTTTTGAGTTGTATTTTATTTTTGTTTTGCTATGGACACTTTTAACGTGCACATCTTGCTACATTGTTCTCACATAATATACCATCTCAACATGAATGATGTAACCAAGATTTTGTAACAATATTTTGATTTAAAAGAGTGTCCATGGAGTTTCTTGCCCGTTCTTCTCCATAGAGATCTACGCTAGGGAATGGGCAACTACAGTACTTTCACAGTTTTTATGTCTTGTGACTGGGACTGTAGCTACTTTAAATGTTCATTTTTGTTTCGACAATTCAAAAGTGCCTGTAACTGGCCTACTTGAAATAAATGCTTTGATTTTGATTTTTTGATTTTGAAGCAACTCGTCCGTATGTCTGTTACCGGTCCGCAACTAATAAACTGAGAGTCAACGAATGTGGCACTACAGATCCAGGTAAGAGTAATAGAAATTAGAGGAGTGGAAGCCGACCCTAACATAGTTGGGAAAAGGCAGATGATGGTGACGAATGGTCCAACAGCTGTCAGACGTCACGGCAACATTTACTCCTTTCTCTTTCATATCATTTTTCACACCATCCATCCATCTTTTCTTTGGCCTTGCTCTACCTCTCCATCCATCAACATTCATGTCCATCACTTTTTTGAGATCAAGATCTATAAATATTAAAACTTCGTATTACCTTATTTCTGCCTTTTCAGAATACCGCTTGGATGCCAGAACCAACAGTTGCTACAAGTTCCACACCATAGCAAAAAATTACACACGAGCCTTTTTCACATGTGACGCTGAAGGCGGCCATCTTGCTATTATAAACAGTGACGTCGAAGCCACAGTACTAAGAGAACTTTTCGGAAGATATCCTGGGGGTTAAATGAGGGGAAATTTCTGGAAAGATGTTGCATTTGTCGGATTTCACGATTGGGGCGAACGTTGGGATTTTAGGGGAATTAATGGTAATTATAAATCTTTTTATTTAAACTTTGTATACAATAGTGGTACATAGGTGGACTCACTACTCTACCAGTCACCAGTCTTTGCAATGAAAAAGTCTTTGAATTTTGTAATTTTTGTAAATTTAAATAATTTTATTTGATTCGTTGGTAAAACGAAGTTTTCTCTGTGCCTGGGAAAGCCGTTGGTCTTGGTTTTCTTTTTTAATTCCTTGACAGTCGGAACAGTCTACTGACCCGAAACTCTGACAACCAGTCTAAGTACGGGTTACTGTATTATATATAGTACCTGGGTTGTAAAGGTCAAATAGGCAGTCGCTCTATGTAAAATACTGGTTTTCAGTTGATTCTTCTTAGACTGGTGGCTGACTCCAACAAAATTAGCAGAAGGCTATGCAGATGATGATGAATCACACAATAACAACGTTCCTGTTTCAGGTCAAACAATGGAAGAAGCAGGGTACATCAAATTTTCTGGAGGGGAGCCAAATAATTTTGCTCCAGGTGAATCCTGTGGTGCGATATACCGGTCGGGTCTAATGGATGACTTGTGGTGTGACAGGCCAGCTCCTTTTATCTGTGAGAAGGACCCAGATTACCCTGAAGTTTGTCAATCAGTTTCTAAACAAGAAGAGTAAGCTTATGTAGTTTTGCTCATAAATAAATGTTTATGATAAAAACTATGTTCTCTTAATTTTTGCGACTGAAAAAGACAAAAATTCTAATCCAATGGTAGAAATAATGCACGACCTTGCATTTAATTAGTATTTTTGTGTAAATTGAGGATATATTTAAAGACTAGCTGTACCGCGCAACTTCGTCTGCGTCACATAAGAGAAAGAGAGGGTTACAGAGTGGGTCGTAAGCACCTATAATACAATTTTCAAAGAGCACAATATCACACACAATCTTGCGCATAATGAAAATGCGCGCCCGGTACGTGATCATTATTTTGCTGCGGAGTAATTTAAAATGGTGTATCTCCTAAGATATGCATTGAAATCATTTTACGTACCAAAGGGCAATTTTGTTCAAAAGCAAATACTTGTGATAAACAACGTATTTAATTTTTTTTAAAGACAAAAACAAAAAATAATAAAAAAAAATGGTTGGACTCACGTAGATCCTAAGTTACTAATAATAAGCTTAGTTTAATGTAACGTGTCCAATGATGGAGCACGATCGTAGTTTTAATTTTTTCTTTGGAATCAATCAAACAATTAATAAAATGTAAATAAGAGCGCGGACCCCCACATCTGCGGTAGAAAACAAAAAAAAACGTATTTATTTGGATAAGAATAAATTACCATGTTTACAAAAACAACTTTAAGGGCTTCTATTGACAGCTTTACATCTTCATACTTAGACACTCAATGACAGTCATACTCCAGGTAGGTCTGCAGTTCTCATCAAGGTGCATGAAATGAGCCGCAACACGATATAGCTGCTGTAAACTATTGCGGACCTCTTACAATTGCTTGCCATTTAAAATTTCGAACTCTACGTCCCTCCGCTATGACGCCGTGTCTTAAAGTGCACAACCTCTTCAAAGCTTAGAAACCGTCAAATGCAGTATTAATATTTTACGGTGACTTTCGAGACATTCCAAATTTAAAGAGTAATTGCAATTTTGCATTTAATTCAATTTTTATGTGAGTTCAACCTTTTTGAAATTAAATCGGATTAGGTTTTGAAATATGTATCAAAATAACATGTAGTTTATATCAGAATCTCTAAGGAGTATTGATATCAAATTCGAAACAAATCACAGCCAAAAATAACTTTCTACCCCTTTTTAACCCCGTTAGGGGATGAATTTCAATGCAATACGAAACGCGTCCATCAATTCTGTTAATATTCTTGATTGCAAAATTTGAAGTAGATTGGACCAAGGAATCATATTTTCCCATACAAAACTTTGCCCCCGCTTTTCACCCCCTTAGGGGTATAATTTCAGAAAATCCTTTCTTATCGTATACCTACGTCATACAAAAAATACACCCTCCAAGTTTCAGGCTACTACAATCTGCGGTTTAGGCTGTGCGTTGATCCATCAGACAGTCCTCCAGGACAAAGCATTTTTTATTTGTAGATAGTAGGATTTGTACTCATTTGTAAAGTATTTGTAACTTTTCCGGCTTTATGTCCATTCTGTACATTCGTATAGTCTATATTTTCTTCGTAGTATTATTTTATTTGCAATATATATAATAAACAGGATGGAAACGATTAACGGGGCAGTAAGGGGAGCTACCTTAACCGTTGAATATTAGAAACAGGATCGATTGGCATCAAAAAAATGTTTTGTGTAAAACAGCTTTTCTGGCTAACTGTACATTTTTTTTAAATCTGCGAATGGGGATCAAAATTTCAAGAAAAATTACGGTTTCCTAAGACCATTTTCATGTAGCTGCAGCGGTTAAGGTAGTTTCCCTTTACTGCCCCGCTGATAGCTATTTTTTGCAATTTCTGACTTTTTGAGTACTCTAACCTGCAGTACAAGTACGTAGGAATCGATAGGGCTCGATAAGATAAATTTGACAGTTATTCTCGATAAAATGAGTTTTTGACTCGATAAAACCTCATTTTATCGAGAATAACTGTCAAATTTATCAACACGAGTCTTGTCGAATTTTACGTACTTGCACTGCTGGTTTGGTCTGGAAGAATTTTTTGATCAGTGTCGGAAAGAAGATCGATTGGCATAAAAAAAATGTTTTATGTAAAATGGCAAAGGAGATCGGGCCAAAGCGGTCCAAGTAGCGTCGGTGAACGAGACCTATATTTTCTTAAAGCTGTCGTAAAGAGCATCACTTTTTGTTATGGCGTCAAAAAAATTCCTCCACGGGAAAAAAAGTTATTGACATTTAAAGTAAACTATGTAATTAAAGATTGCATTAATTACAAACGGCGTCGGTGATTCAAATATACATCATTTTAAAGCTTGTAAAAAGAGGGTTGTTTTTTGTTAAGGTCACAAGCAAATCGGCGCTGGGAGAAAAAAGTTATAGACCATAATGTACAATTAGTGAAAACAAAATCTTCTAATTCTAGAGACATATGGAACGTCGGTCATTAGCACATAAATCATTTTAAAGCTTATAAGAAGATGGTTTTTCTTTGATAAAGTCACATGCAAATCGGCGCCGGGAGAAAAATGTTATAGACCATTGTTAGACACCAAATTAAAGGCAGTAAAAGGTGCAATTGGGTGTAATATTGGATCACAGAGTCTTATAAATAAGTAACAATATTATTAAGAAAATAAGGAATTTTAAACGTAAGCCGCCCGTCGCTAGCCAAACAACAACTAAAGAACCCTAGCAACGGGGTTGCCAGATCTGTCGCCAACATCTCTCCCCCCTGGTAAGAACCTAAAGTCTTACCAAAGCAGCTATGGTGACAGATCTAGTTTAACTAATTTACGCGCAGGACGACGTAGGACCCCTGCGCTAGTCCTTACGTCCGCTACTCGCACTATGCCGTCTCTACCAGGGAACACTTGCACAACCCTACCGCGAGGCCAGATCCCTCTGGGGAAATTTGTATCACCGATAAGAACAACATCACCTATTTGTAAGTTGTGGTGTTCCAAAGATGGGCCCCGAGGCAGGAGATTGGGCAGGTATTCCCTAAGCCAACGAGACCAGAATTGGTCAGCAAGGCGATTGGCCTTCAGCCATCCTTGCCTACTGCTGAGGTCCGCGTCCGAGGATGCTGGTGATGGAAGTGTGGAGTGAGTCCCCAACAAGAAATGGTTGGGAGTCAGGGCTGGTTCGTCTTCATGTGCTACCGGCACGTGCGTTAGCGGTCGAGAGTTGATAACTTGCTCTATCTCTGCGAGAAGCGTCAGCAATATTTCATCTCTAGGCGCCTTTTCGCGGAGTGTAACTGATAAGCCGACTTTCACACTTCTCACTAGGCGTTCCCAGGCCCCTCCCATAAATGGTGCTCCAGGAGGGATGAATTGCCATTCTATATTGTTGGATGCGGCAAACTCTTGTATTTGAGAGTGATCAAGCGCGTCCCAAGCTTCTTTCAACAATCTGTTTGCTCCGACGAAGGCTGTCCCGTTATCAGATATTATTTTGGTGGGGCATCCGCGACGTGCAATAAACCTTCGAAGGGCCATAATTGCACTGTCCGCAGTCAGACTTGCGACCACTTCTAAATGAATAGCTCTTATCACAAGACATGTGAAGAGCGCCACATAACGCTTTTCACGAGACCTCTTCACGGTGACATCTATGGGTCCCAGGTAGTCGAGCCCAACGAAGGAGAATGGAGGATAGTGGTGTTGTAGTCTTTCTATAGGAAGGTCACCGGTAGGCGGGATATGGGCCTTCGCTCTTTTGAGGCGACAGATTCGGCAGCGTGCAGCTATGAAGCGTACGGATGGCCTTAGATGAAGGATAGCATATTTCTGCCGTAACTCGTTCACCACCGTCTCATTGTTTCCATGCAGAGCCCATACGTGATATCTTGCGATTAACAGTTTTACCGTAGGATGTCGACCGTCCAATATTAATGGTTCTTTTATATCTGAAGTGACTCCGGTGACAGAACTGATTCTTCCTCTCGCCCTTAGCAAGCCGTCGTCACAAAACCTCGGTGTAAGTTTACACAGACGGCTCCTCCTGGAAATGTTCTTGCCTTGACGAAGGCATTCTATTTCTTCGCCGAAAGAATCTCGTTGGGATTGTCCGAGAAGATATATCTCAGCGTTATTCACGTCCCGTGCGAGTAGCGGACGCAATCCTCTGCAGAAAGCATCAGCCGTTCGCGCGTCTCTCCGTCTCAATAGACGGATGAATTGGTGAACGCGTGCGGCTACTCGAAGTAGCCGCCGCCAATCGGAAAACCGTTCTGCCGACAAGGAAATAAAATTAATATAGACCGTCCTTTTTTTTTGACTTTAGCTCTACTTCTGGAGAGATAATTTGGTCCACTTCCTGCGGCCAGGTGTCTACCTTGTCTTTTAAAAATGTGGGACCATACAACCATCTGTCTATGGAGACAGTGTTGAGACGAGTGGCGTCGTCAGCTACATTTAAATCTGTAGGTACCCAACGCCACTCGTTCACCTGTGTTAGTTCTGATATTTCGCCAAGTCGATGGCTGACAAACGCTTTGTATTTGCGCGAGTCGCTTTTAATCCAAGCCAGGACGGTTTTTGAGTCGCACCAAAAAATCTACGAGAAGGTTGGTTGCGGATTTCGCTACATATCGTTTGGGCTAGTCTCACACCGAGTAAAGCTGCCTGTAGCTCTAAACGCGGTATGCTTACTGGTTTTAGAGGTGCTACTCTAGATTTACTGGCAATGAGAGCGAGGTGAATGGTACCATCCGGAAACAGAAATCGATGATACGCGACGCATGCGTATGCTACTTCACTGGCATCTGTAAAAATATGGAGCTCTTGTGTAATAAACGTAGAGCTGGGCTTATAAGCTCGAGGAATGCTAAAGGCATTCAACGACTTAACGGCATCGTACCATTCCACCCACTGCTCATATTCGAAAGTCGGGAGTGGAACATCCCAAGAATTCACTAACTGCCAAGTTCTTTGGAATAAAATTTTGCCCTTGGTAATAGCCTCTCAAACGCTCCGACCGCTAGACTGGGCGGGAAAAGAACGCTGCTAACGCTACAAGGTCAAGGGTTATTTCGTGTAATTTGACCCTTGTATATAAAAACACTTGACGATCGCAAACTACAAGACTTAGACCAAAATAAAATTTACTGTGAATAGCTGAATAGTTAAGGAATCTATTTAACCAAAAACCAAGAAATATAATATTAATTTAATACTCTAAAATAAATGTTGAGTTTGAAAAACAGTCACGTAACGGCTACTTCGCGATTAAAAATATTTTTTTTACGAAAAACTATTAATTCCTTATCAATAAAAAAAATCTAATTAGAAACTAGATTATATTCCCTTTCCAATAAGACCAAAATCTTATTAGATTCTAATTGGAATGTGGATAGTATTAGTATCCAAAGAATGCGGATAGCGGTACTATCCACTGGCGGCCGGGCCGCCGCACTTTTTTTAACCCACATATTAACGTAACTTTAACTCTAAGACATCTCTTTTTGTTGTTTCTAAAATTCTAAAATGTACTCACCATACTCAATTATTGATATTTCTCGGATAATATACACGTTTTAATGACATAAAATTATATATTCAATGTTTACATACAGCACGATAGGTATACATACCTATCACTTTTTCACAGGAAAATTACTGCAACTTTGAGATTCCGAAACTAAATTGCTTGACCACTATATTGTAGCACGGTTCTTCACCTTCATTTTGATGTATAATACTATACTAAAATACGACTATTTCGATAAGAAAACAATTTAAATACGAAACGGCGCCGGCGCAACACGGAAAAAAATGGCCGGATTTGTTTACACTAAAGTTTTTTATTTCATTTTGACGTTTGTCGATGCATTTGGGCACAGATAATTATTATAGAGTTGGGAAATATTGTTGAGAATGTAGTGGAGACCATAAATGCATGGCCATAGTAAGTACAGTCGAGTTTTAATGCATTTTTTGAAGGCGGGTATTTGAAAATGCGACTGGTTAAAGGCTTTAACCAGCAGCGTGCAACTGGAAAATGAAGGTGGTTAAAGCCTTTAACTAGCAGCGTCTGAAAGGATAGTAGGCTGCAAAAGTCCCAAAGGGTCATAAATGCGCATAAGATCTCTAAGAATCTGACGCTTTGTGAGTTTTGCAGGTAGAGGTATGTCGACGTCAATCTTAAAACTAAAAGTGTCATCTTGAGGATTCCAAAGCATCCCCAAGACGCGCACAGCAGGCTTTGCCTGTGCTCCGCTCAAATTGAGGTCGACATTACTCGTACCTTCTTTTCGAAGATGTGAAGGAATCAATTTAAGAGACTCGGAAGCATTCGACACCCATGATCTCATCTCAAAGCCGCACTGAGAATGTACATGGAGGACATCGCCAGCAAGACGGGTGGCGTCTACCAAAGAATCACACGAGGCCAGGAAATCGTCCATGTAATGATCTCGGATTATAGATCTGGCGGCTTCAGGATATCGATCCTGGAAGTCCATAGCGTTCGTATTTTTAATATAGATCGCGATAAAGGGCGATGCCGATGCACCGAAAATCAAAGATGACATCCGAAACTCTTTCAAATGTCCGTCAGGGGAAAACCAAATGTAACGCTGACAATCTCGGTCATCCTCTCTAATCCTGATCTGGGGAAACATTTCCCGAATGTCCCCATTCAGAGCAATTTGACCTTCACGAAATCTCATTAAAATTCCAAAAAGTGATTGGAGTCGATCAGGCCCGGGGAGAATGAGCGAGTTGAGGCTGACATCCGATGATTTAGCTGATGCATCATGAACTATTCTTAGCTTTCCCGGTTTGTTTGGGTTGGTCACTCCAAAATGAGGTAAATACCAGCGACGCGAAGATGAACTCGGGTTATCATGCCCATCAATGCATTCTTCGGCATAGCCTTTTTGAACTTGTGCCTCGATGTTAAGCTTATACAACCGTTCATATTCCTTATCCTTATCAAACCGCTTACATAAACTGCGAAACCTCGACAAGGCGAGATAATAACTATCTGGGATACGAGGTTCATCTTCACGCCACGGCAGACCGACTTCAAATCTACCATTGTCTAAACGACGTGTAGTTTTGTCTAAAATGCTAATAGCCTTAGCATCCTCCGACTTTACCTTATCCTCGCGTTTGATGCCGATGGAATCTAGC
Source organism: Xestia ashworthii (assembly GCA_950022955.1). NCBI lineage: Eukaryota > Metazoa > Arthropoda > Insecta > Lepidoptera > Noctuidae > Xestia > Xestia ashworthii. The sequence goes on along the minus strand of OX465570.1, from coordinate 7,842,126 downwards.
CGATAATAATCTCTGATAAGAGTATCTAGCTCAATATCTCGAGAGTCGTTAGTGACAATATGATTAATGGAAACATCAGACAAAGAATTTGGAGTAAGATTACCAAATAAAACCCAACCTAAGGCAGTACGAACGGCAGCAGGCTGCCGCGCGGTTCCTACTCTATTCTCCTTTGATAGCAGCAAATGCCAATCTGATGTACCTATAAGCAATTTGGGCGTTGCCATACTAAACACTAACTCCCCAACTAGCAATTTTCTCTTGTAGATGTGCTGATTTAAGAACTAAGGTGTTACAACTGACTTACATGTGTCTTGACTATGACAGAACATCTTATAAAAGCATGATTCAAGACGTTTTGTACTTAAAGAGTACTAACACTTAGTACGTGCTCTTATAGATGTATATAAAGAATCGTTGTAACACATCTATCAGTACAGTTGTCTTACAAGCGCATTTTTACAGAGCAATTGCTCTTGAATATTATTTACACTTAAAAAAGCATCTTAAAAGTACATTCTTTCTTAGTAGAGTCTGCATTGAGTGGTTTATAACACTTATGATCTTAATAAACTTTTGCATAAAACTACTATGAAACCAACTCGTTCTAAGTGTAAATTGTCTTCTCTGAGTCAAATTAAAGAGAAAGCGAATAATAGTAGAGCTCTATCAGACTATTTGGTATTATGGAAGACTTGTGTACACTTTATTAAGAATGTCGGCCATTATCCAACTAGCAATTTTCTCTTGCGTATATACTGATTTAAGAACCAAGGTGTTACAGCAGACTTACATGTGTCTAGACTATGACAATACCACAAAAACCCCCTTTAAAAATAAAAGAATAAAAAAAATAAAAAAAATGACAATACCTCTCATAAAAGCATGATTTAAGGCGTTTTGTACTAAAAGAATACTAACACTTAGTACGTGCTCTTATAGATGTGTATAAAGAATCGTTGTAACGCATTTATCAGCACAGTTGTCTTACAGGTGCATTTTTAAAGAGCAATTGCTCTTGAATATTATTTGCATTTAAGAAAGCATCCTAAAAGTACATTATTTCTTAGTAGAGTCTGCATTGAGTGTTTTATAACACTTATGACCTTAATAAACTTTTGCATAAAACTACTATAAAACCAACACGTTGTAAGTGTGAATGGACTTCTCTGAGTCAAATTAAAGAGAAGATGAATAATTGTAGAGCTCTATCAGAATATTTTGTCTTTTAAAAGACTTGTGAACACTTTATTAAGAATCTCACAAAAAAGCTACTTGGTACTAGTAGAACTACTATAGAAAAAGATGGCGCCAGAAAATCGTTCGATGGTTTCGTACAAAACCAAGAATTTAGCAGCTCTGAACACTTTGAACTGGCAGATTCTAGTCTTAATTCTGGTTCTGACTGTTGAATGTGAAAAAGTTACAACGGATAACGAAAAAAATATACAAATTCGTGAAGAAATCAAAATGTGGGCGGTTCAGAATAGTATACCAGACTTTCCTTAATATTTTAGCAATTTTCGCGAGAAATCACGATTGTAACTAGGAGATTGGATCTTTTCCATAAAAATATGAGTTCCAGAATACTATGTACGAAATAAAATTAAATTTTAATCAGTTCATTAGGAGAAAAACAATTTAAAAAAATTAAAAAGTGTTTACATATTATTTTCAAAGGAACCCTAAATTTATTAAATGGCTGCAAGTAGTTATACCTTATGTAAGTGCTCATTAAGACCAAAAGGTTTAAAATTAACTTAGGTAGTGTAAAATAAGACATTTTAGTATTAAGCTTATCTTAGAGAAGAGTAATTGGTCCTATCAATCTGTAATGGCGTCAGTTTTTATTTTTACAATTAATTAATATTTTTTTACTATTGTTCTAAATACATAATGAAGTGGGCCTGTGAAAATATTTCACTTTATTTCACAAAACATTCGAAGAAATGTACACCGCAACTCTTTTGAGTTCATAGACATAACTATCAACCAAATAATTAAGTAAATGATTACAGGAAATAAAAATACAAATAATAAAAGACATGAATTGACACTTAAACTTGTTTTTGTTTTTATTCCAGCAGCACTCTTTTGGCCGTTGTGATAAAACTCCTTTATTGAGCTTCCAGAGAGCAATATAAGGGTAATTACACTTATAAGAGCAGCCGTAAGATCGCTCTAAGTCCTATTTTCCCTCAAACCATGCCATTATAAAACCATCATAAGTTATTTTGGTATTAAAACAGCAGTAACAAGATTATTATAAGGGTAAAGTAATCTTCAATTAGAGCGTTATAAGTTGACTCTAAGTGAGAATTCTCTTATAAAGTGCGCCTAAATCGACACTTACAGTTGTTTGTAAGTATGCTAAAAGAGTAAAAAATGTTGGTCTTAGGACACTTGTAAGTTTAAATTTTGCTAGTTGGGTCGGCTGATAAACCTTGGAGGTGCTGAAAGCTAGTGTCCATAGCTGTGACCTCTTGCGGTCTCAGTTTTAAATTAGGAATGGCGCGGGCTTTACGTATAAAATACTTTTCCTTCTCGTATTTCCCGCGAATCTGGAAATCTACAAATTTAACAGGGATACTATCACTAATTCCTGTAATGGTTTCAATACGCATATTCTCGTCGGTTCCAGAAACACCTAGCTGATAAGCTAACTCCGAATCAAGGAGGGTTGCTGTGGATCCGTCGTCCAGCAGAGCGAAGGTTCCTACCTCGCCTTTGGGGCCAGAAAGAATAACTGGGATTACTTTTAAAAGGACAGAATTCTCATTATTGGACGCACAAGAATACGAAGTATTTGTGATTATATCCTTATTAGATGAAAACTCATTGGAACTAATAAAACCTTTTCTATCACGATCCAACTGAGTTTCTTTTTTATAGTTGTCATTGATGACATGAGATGTCGAGGGTTCTGAATTGACGCATGACATGACATTATTTATATTTGGATGGGATAAAAATAATGTATTATTCGCTAAATGTAAAATTTTATTGTGAAATTCCTTGCAACCATCAACACCACACGGCTTTGCTTTGCAAAACTTATAGCTGTGCTTGCCTTTGCGTAAACACTTCACACAGAGTTTGTTATCTCTAACCCAAGATACGCGATCGATAATTTTCAACGCTGCGAACTCTGGGCAGGATTTCACGTTGTGATTGCTCGCAGAACAGTAGAGGCATGACAAAGGCGCGTTGGTGTTTGATGAGGATAGTAAATTTACAGTTGGATGTTCAGATGAATCGGCGGATGAAAATGTATCTGTATGAAGTGTCTGTGAAATGCGATTCGGTCGTGAGTTACTGCGCTGAGGGACTCCTGCCGATTGCGATGCCTGTTGCCTGGGTTTGTCACTATACGATGGAGAATTGAAGACTTCACACAGGCCAAAGTTGGCTTGCTTGTCTGCCTCCACCTCAAGGAAACGAGCGAAGACTTCGATCTGCGGATGCCCTGGCACGCAGTGCTCCGCCGCGTAGTCGCACCACTTGTTTTGAAGAAGCGGGTTCATCTTTGAAACAAGAATATGAATGAGTTCTGGTGATTGTATGTACGGTGATTCGCCTAATAAATTGACTATACTTAAACAGTTTTTTACTTTACTGGCAAAAATAGCCAATGCGTTGGGTTCTCGCCCAACTTTAGGCAAACTTCTCACGGAAGCGAGTTCATTGAGAACAATTTGCTTAGGACGAGCAAAGCGTGACTCGAGCGACTGCATTATCAGCTCAGGTTTGGCGGAACATAATAGGAGAGAAAGTACTGAGTCTTTAGCCTCTCCGCTCAAGGCTTTGCGTAGCCTGTCTATGTTCTCGCTAGCTGTATAATTATCCTTCGTGTCATCAAACGTCCGCTTGAACAAAAGCCAGTCAGTTATGTTGCCACTAAACTCAGTAAGCTTTATCTGACAACGGCTCTGATTTTGGTTCGGTTTTGGTAGTGAAGCAATTATAGCATTAGCAAGTTTTTCTATGTCACTTACCCGGGGTACGGTAACATTACCAGAGCATGAGGGCTGTGGAGGTAGATCACACGTAGGTCGCAGTTGACGTGGTGAGATAGCGATTGCAGCCTTGGCAATTGCCGCTGGCGAACGCTGCATGACGTCGCGCACAAGCTCCGTACCTGGTGCTGCGTGTGCAATGTGTTGCGCCATACTATGCTCGCGCAGCAAGCTCCCGTCAGGATCTGCCACGTCGTCTGCCGTTTCTGCGAAGTTATTTTTGTGAACCCAGTCTACAGTGCGACTGCTCCTGGTGCTCAAGGCTTCCTCCACTTCGAGCGCAGCGATATTCGCCTCAAAGGTAGCTTCCGCAGCTTCACGTTCAGCAGCGGCTACGGCGGTCGCCTCCCGCTTTGCAATTTCTGCAAGCTGCATCTTGCGAGCTGCTTCCGCCTCCTTGAAGCGAGCAATTGTCGTGGCGCTTGAAGCTGAGGACACTGAGCGTGTTTTTTCCCCGGCCACTTGCTCCTGCGGGTCGGCTTTACGAGTTTGTGCTCGTGTGATCATCTTTAAGAAAATTTTCACACTCGAAAGAAAATTTGAATTTTGACAAACCGCTGGTTCAGACCACGGCTCGAAGGACCAATGTTAGACACCAAATTAAAGGCAGTAAAAGGTGCAATTGGGTGTAATATTGGATCACAGAGTCTTATAAATAAGTAACAATATTATTAAGAAAATAAGGAATTTTAAACGTAAGCCGCCCGTCGCTAGCCAAACAACAACTAAAGAACCCTAGCAACGGGGTTGCCAGATCTGTCGCCAACAGACCATAATGTTCAATTAGTGAAAAGAAAATCTTCTAATTCTAGAGATATAAAGAGCGTCGGTGATTACCACATATACCATTTTAAAGCTTGTAAGAAGAGGGTTTTTCTTTGTTAAGGTCACAAGCAAATCGGCGCCGGGAGAAAAAAGTTATAGACCATAATGTTCAATTAGTGAAAACAAAATCTTCTAACTCTAGAGATATAAATAGCGTCGGTGATTACCACATATACCATTTTAAAGCTTGTAAGAAGAGGGTTTTTCTTTGTTAAGGTCACAAGCAAATCGGCGCCGGGAGAAAAAAGTTATAGACCATAATGTTCAATTAGTGAAAACAAAATCTTCTAATTCTAGAGATATAAAGAGTATCGGTGATTACCACATATACCATTTTAAAGCTTGTAAGAAGAGGGTTTTTCTTTGTTAAGGTCACAAGCAAATCGGCGCCGGGAGGAAAAAGTTATAGACAATAATGTTCAATTAGTGAACAGAAAATCTTCTAATTCTAGAGATATAAAGAGCGTCGGTGATTACCACATATACCATTTTAAAGCTTGTAAGAAGAGGGTTTTTCTTTGTTAAGGTCACAAGCAAATCGGCGCCGGGAGAAAAAAGTTATAGACCATAATGTTCAATTAGTGAAAACAAAATCTTCTAATTCTAGAGATATAAAGAGCATCGGTGATTACCACATATACCATTTTAAAGCTTGTAAGAAGAGGGTTTTTCTTTGTTAAGATCACAAGCAAATCGGCGCCGGAAGGAAAAAGTTATAGACAATAATGTTCAATTAGTGGAAAGAAAATCTTCTAATTCCAGAGATATAAAGAGCATCGGTGATTACCACATAATAATATATCATTTTAAAGCTTGTAAGAAGAGGGTTTTTCTTTGCTAAGGTCACAAGCAAATCGGCGCTGGGAGAAAAAAGTTATAGACCATAATGTTCAATTAGTGAAAACAAAATCTTCTAATTCTAGAGATATAAAGAGCATCGGTGATTACCACATATACATTTTAAAGCTTGTAAGAAGAGGGTTTTTCTTTGTTAAGGTCACAAGCAAATCGGCGCCGGGAGGAAAAAGTTATAGACAATAATGTTCAATTAGTGAACAGAAAATCTTCTAATTCTAGAGATATAAAGAGCGTCGGTGATTACCACATATACCATTTTAAAGCTTGTAAGAAGAGGGTTTTTCTTTGTTAAGGTCACAAGCAAATCGGCGCCGGGAGGAAAAAGTTATAGACAATAATGTTTAATATTATTAGTAACTAAAAATCTTCTCTTTCAAGAGATAAAAGGGGCGTTGATGATTAACACATATATCATTTTATAGCTTATAAGGAGCTCGTGGCTAAATAATAACAGCCGCTCCGGTCGATCTTTAGGTTAAGCCGTGCTTGCCTAGGTTGGTCTGTGGATGGGTGACCACACTTATATACCGAGATTCCTCCGTGCTTCGGAAAGCAGGTTAAGCTGTTGGTCCCAGCAGTCATTTGTCCATCTTTGACAGTCGTTACAGGCAGTCAGTTACCCAAAAAGTCTGGCAACCAGTCTTACCAAGGGGTATCGTATTACCCAGTATTGACTGGGTTGTGGGGGTCAGTGGCAGTCGCTCCATGTGAAATAATGGTATTCAGCTGCATCCGGTTAGACTGGAAGCCGACATATATACTTAGTAAAAGGCTAGGCATATGATGAGCTTATAAGAAAATGGTTTTTCTTTGTTAAATAAGAAAATGGTTTTTCTTTGTTAAAAGTCATAAGCAAATCGGCACGGGGAAAAAAAAGCTATACTTAGACAATTATTAGTGACTAAAAATCTTCTAATTCAAGAGATAAAAGGAGCGTCGGTGTCGTCGCTTTTCAACTCATAGTAACTAATGCGACCAATTGTGAAATCCGGCGTACGATGAACATGTCTGCTTACCCCTCTAAGAATTATAGTCGTGAAGATTTCGTCTCCAGGACTTGGAAAACATATCGTTTTCAATTCATAATAACTAATGCGATCAATTGTGAACTTCGGCATATGATGAATATGTCTGCTTATACCTCTGAGGATTATAGTCGTGAAGATTTCATTTCCAGGAGTAAGCAAACAGATCGTTTTCAACTCATAATAACTAATGTGACCAATTGTGAAATCCAGCGTACGATGAACATGTCTGCTTACCCCACTAAGGATTATAGTCGTGAAGGTTACGCTCATGTTTATCAGTGATGAAGTGATGAGGGTTTCATACTTCTCATACTGGTAATGTCGCTTGTATATTATTATCTACCTTATATTGTTTTTTAATCAAATGAAGAATTTGATTTACAAAAAGCACTATTTTTATACCTTTTTTTTTAAAGCGATTTCCATGAGCTTTGGTAATTGAAAAGCATCAAACACAACAGGTTATTTGAGTATCCTAGAATCAACAAAGCTTCTTGGACCAGAGTCTATAGAAGACTGCTCGTTCTCCTTTCGTGAAAAGATTACGGATTGTTTCCTAAGGCCATTTTTGTGTAGCTGCAGCTCCCCTTACTGCCCCGTTTACCGTTTTCACCCTGCATTACCAACTACTTATACCGATTTTCTTGAGTTCCGCTATTTTGGGCGTATTCACTTCAAAAATCAAATACAAGAAAATTGAGAAATAACATTTACCTGTATTAGATTTGAAGTATTTACAGTAACTTTTAAAGGTTTCCACTTCATTGGATTTTATTCTATAGGTGTATGAAGTTAATTAATTTTGAACACAAAACCCTCTTTTTTTACGTCTCTGGATGAATTTTTAAAAAAATGCTAAAACAGATATTTTTAATAATAAGTATTTACTCTGAGTTTCGTGATTCTAGAACAATCTAATTTTTTTTTTCATACAAACTTACCCAAACCGTTTTCACCCCCTTTTTCCAAAAAAATCCATAATGTCTATAGCCTAAATGTTATTCTGAGTTTATTTAAACAGATAAGTGAAGTTTTCATCAATATCCGTCCAGCAGTTTTTACGTGATGCGCGGTCAAACAAACAAACAAACAAAAATTTAAAAATGGTTTTAATATGTTCAGTTACTGGTCGGTTTTTTTTCTTTATCTTCTTCTTTCTTCTTTATTTCAGCTATTTGGTGGTTTGAGGTATTCTGAAAATCACCACGTAAAATTGATTTATTTAGTTTTTGATCTTTTGGTCAAATCGAATCAAAGTCAAATATGCTTTGACTTTTGGATCATGTAACATGTATGAATGAGTACATTTACCGAATACCTTCAGTCCAGCCCTGACCGGACGTGTGCAAGTCTATAATACCATCTACTACCTAGTGTATGTAAACTGCAAGTGAAACTCCTGCGCAGCTACCCTACATACTGCTGGGATTAGGTTTCGATCCGATACCGCGGCGCTTTGGGTCCGACTTCTGAAGCACCGACGGTTCAGTTAGTAGCCCCGGTTTCGCGAGCCAATTTAAATATTAATTCCAATAGCTGCCGATTTGAAAGAGAAAATAGAGTTGATCGAATGTTGTGGGGTGTAAGGTAGTCGAGCGAGCGGTTCGCTGAACTTTCCATATGAGACATGTCGAATGATTGAGAAGGTACCGTCCTTGACCGCTGTCTACACAAAACAATTCCAAAAGAATCTCTGTGAAATGTCAAAATTAGACGTCTCTTATATAAAAAAACTGACAATATCTCAATTGGTTCTTACAACCATAAAAATAGTCGACTTCGTCATCAACTTATCGAAACTTAACAACATTACATGACTAATTTTTTAAACAAGTAGAAGTATTTATTTTAATTCCTTAACAATGTATTGTTTTTGCGTCAAAGACTCCCAAGTACCTACTTAAGTTATTAGTCCTACTACTACTATTTGAACTAAGATGAATGTTTTAATTTGAAGTTGGTGCAAATCATGGTTTGACGCTCAGCCTTAATCTATTTGATATTCTTGATCCCTGCATTCGTAAATTATTTTTTTTCAACCTTCTCTAACAAGTACGTCTGTGTACCTGTATTATTCATATTTATTCGTAAATAAACAGTATAAAAGAAGTCACTTGCTGTCCAAATTTCAACTGTGTGGTGCGGTCCCCCAGTAAAATGGCTGTAAAATACGGATGTACGTCTGTCTAGACAGACTAATATAACCAATCTATCAGGGTTCCATTTTCATTACACTCAAAATCCATAAAATCAAAACAAAAAAAAAAACCACAAATAACTACAATTCACATCATTAAAAATCTTGTTCTAATCGATTAAGATAGGTACATTCGACCTTTACAATGATCGACAAAATATTTATTAAGTTCGATTCCGAATAACACTACACTTTCAATGAAAGTTTTAGATTGAAAAGAAAAATCAAAACATAATCACCTTTTGGAATCTTGTTTCAGGTCAATCGCTGTGGGATAATTCCCACAGCGATCGACCACGCGATACCATCAATTTTCCGCAGGTGACCCAGACAATACACCGCTCGGGGCAGAAAACCGTACGGAGAGTAGTGGAAGGCTATTGGGAAAACCTTTGCCCAGCAGAGGGACCATAATATAGGTTAAGGAAAAATAAACTAGTGAAGTGGATAAAAAGTATACAATATCTCTGATGAAACATTCGGGGATCACAGATCTGATGTTAAGTTTTATTCTTTTATTCATTTCTATACAAAATTACATTGTCAAAATATTAATTTAAAAAACAAACATTAAAAAATATAAAATATATATCGTATTATACTAATGGTCATTTCTGTACCTAGCAGTTTATTAATACAACAGTCCGATAAAGTATGCAGTTATTATTTACGCTAATGAAGTAGTGTTAAGGATGTTTTGACGTTAAATTGGCTTAAAAGGCCTGCGGAGCATGCGTTTTTCATACAAGCGTAATACCAAAATAATTTGTAAATCAAACATATTCTTATGGTCATTATCATCATCATCATTACCGCCAAAAAACGTCCACTGCTGGACATAGGCCTCCCCCAAGTGTCGCCACATTGACCGGTCCCTTGCGACTCGCATCCAACGGATTACCGCAACCTTCACCAGGTCATCGGTTCACCTAGTGGGAGGTCTTCCAACGCATCGTCATTCTTATGGTAGTGTATGTTTATTTCGATTGGATAAAGGAATATAAAGGTTCCTAAACACATATTTTGAATGGACACTGATTTAAACAAGAGTTATCTAAAGTTATAATAAAATCGTTGAGACCAAAAAATCTGTACATTGAAGATTTAAAAAAAAAAACCGACCAGGGTGACTTAAAATTAGTAACTGAACATATTAAAACCATTTTTTAAATTTTCGTTTGTTTGTTTGTTTGACCGCGCATCACGTAAAAACTGCTAGACGGATTTTGGTGAAAACTTCACTAATCTATTTAAATAAACTCAGAATAACATTTAAGCTATAGAAATTATGGAATTTTTTGGAAAAAGGGGGTGAAAAGGGGGGGTTAAGTTTGTATGAAAAAAAAAATCGATTGTTCTAGAATCATGCAACTCAGAGTAAATAGTTATTATTAAAAATAAAGAAATGTCTGTTTCAGCATTTTTTTTTTTAATTTCATCCATAGACGTAAAAAAAGAGGGTTTTGTGTTAAAAATTAATTAACTTCATACACCTATAGAATAAAATCCAATGAAGTGGAAACCTTTAAAAGTTACTGTAAATACTTCAAATCTGATACAATTTTCTTGAATTTGGTTTTTGAAGTGAATACGCCCAAAATAGCGGAACTCAAGAAAATCGGTATAAGAAGTTGGTAATGCAGGGTGGAAACGGTAAACGGGGCAGTAAGGGGAGCTGCAGCTACACAAAAATGGTAGGAAACAATCCGTAATTTTTTCACGAAATTTTGATCCCCATTCACAGATTTAATTAATAAACAAAGTACAGTTAGCAAGAAAATTGCCATTTTACATAAAACATTTTTTTTATGCCAATCGATCTTCTTTCCGACACTGATCAAAAAGTTATTACAGACCAACCCAGGTTAGAGAACTCAAAAAGTCAGAAATTGCAAAAAAATAGCTAGCAGCGGGGCAGTAAAGGGAACTACCTTAACCGCTGCAGCTACATGAAAATGGTCTTAGGAAACCGTAATTTTTCTTGAAATTTTGATCCCCATTCTTAGAAAAAAAAAACGTACAGTTAGCCAGAAAAGCTATTTTACACAAAACATTTTTTTGATGCCAGTCGATCCTGTTTCTCCCTTACTGCCCCGTTAATCGTTTCCATCCTGTTTATTATATATGTCACCGTAAAATTTTCAACGTGCTTCTCTCTAGCGATATTGTAAACTCTCGAATTATTGTCAACTGAACATACGGAAGTATCTCTGCCCCCATAATCGGGACTTGGGGCACCCCCCGTTAGGTTAGTTAGGTTCCTTTAAACCCTGCACTCGGAAATAGGGGCCCCGCGAAGCGGGGCTCCGTCGACTACGTTTTTTAGGTGAATATAAAGTGTTTTAAGGTAAGGTTATAATAATCGGTATTTCTCAGAAAATCATATCTTTTCATGAGAGTTGTACCACTGGGCAAGGGGGACCCCTCCTTCCCTCCACACCGTGTGAATTGACTACCATCGCATGCATTTCAAAAAATTTTGATTGTTCTAGAATCATGAAACTCAGAGTAAATACTTATTATTAAAACTAAAGAAATACCTGTTTCAGCATTTTTTTTAATTAAAAAAGAGGGTCTTGTGTTTAAAATTAATGAACTTCATACACCTATAGAATAAAATCCAATGAAGTGTGAACCTTTAAAAGTTGCTGTGAATACTTTAAATCTAATACAGGTAAATATAATTTCTCAATTGATTGATTGATTTCAAAGAAAAAATTAAAACTACGATCGTGCTCCATCATTGGACACGTTACATTAAACTAAGCTTATTATCAGTAACTTAAGATTTACGTGAGTCCACCCAATTTTTTTTCTTTTTGTTTTAAAAAAAAAATTAGTGTCACAAGTATAGTATTTGCAGTAGTGTTTGTGTGTAGTATTTGCTTTTGATAGAGAGGAGGCCTATCCCAGCAGTGGGAACATTAATAGGCCGATGATGATGATGATGATGATGATTTGCTTTTGAACAAAATTGCCCTTTGGTACATAAAATGATTTCAATGCATATCTTAGGAGATACACAATTTTAAATAACTCCGCAGCAAAATAATGATCACGTACCGGGCGCGCATTATGCGGAAGGATGTGTGTGATGTGCTCTTTGAAAATTGTATTAGAGGTGCTTACGATCCACTCTCTGTAACCCTTTCTTTCTCTTATGTGACGCAGACGAAGTTGCGCGGGTCAGCTAGTGAAAATAATAAATTTTCTATAGAAATTTGAAATTCCTCTTAACTCGTCTTTATGTCATTGTCCTTTCAAAATATTTATTTGGTATCTAGATATTCTGTAATCCAATCGAAATGTATACACATTACCTTAAGAATATGCTTGATTTTCATATTGTTTTGGTATTACGTTTGTATGAAAAACGCATGCTCCGCAGGCCCCATAACGTCCAGGTTTTAGCCCAGCACTAAAATTACCTATACTATTAGTTAATTTATACAAAGCGATAAGTAAAGCTTTTACATAATAAAGATAAGTGTTTCCTTCTGTAGCTGTTATTTTTTTCCTCTGTCAGTGGTTTTCAAATTTTAGTGAAGTACTTTTAATGGTTTTTAGGTAGATTTCTTTTTTTTTTTTAATCCACCTATTGGTCTCTCACCTACGGGGATATATAATGTATACGTATGTATATGGGTGACACGCATTTAGCCACACTCTACAGGTCGCGATTATGAACCGATTGCTTTCAAACTTGGGCAAAAAATCGAAAATGTCAAAACTTAGGCCATGGTAGACGTCAAAGTTGACATTTCACGTGCCGTTGACAGTACGCAAGTTGTAACGCACTCAAAACATTGTGCTGATGGATGGATGGAATAGTACGGCGTGCGTGAAGGTATTTAAAGTAAAAATCTTGCAATAAAAACTGATATTTAAATAACCTTGTCAAATAGTTGTAACTTTGACCTCCTAACTAGAAGGTTCCCAGGTACGGTGTAGAACCAAAAAATGATCGCAATGACGGGGAGAATAAGTACCTTTCGGCTTCGTTAAGAGGTGTTTTACACCCTGTATAATATAATAATAATAATGGTTTACCGCATCTTTATTCGATCTCGAATCTGTACTACGATTTTAAAGAAGTAAAATTTTCTTGGCTAATAGTGTAACAATTAAAATGATAGATAGTGATTATGTGGACGGGTAGCGCCCTCTATTAGTAAAATAGCGCACTAGCTGCAATGAAACGGCAGATGTCAACTAGATGGCGTCACCGAGTAATATCGCTTATTTTCTCAACAATGTAAATTATAAATAAAATATGGAAAATACATACACAAAATTCTAATAATTAGCCATGATGAGTTTCGTTAAATTATAATTAGTTATATAGACTAGTTTTGACGAGACAAAAGGACTCGGGTTTCAACCAGGCACATCAGTTCTGTGATGGATGACGCGACACCTTGCTTTCACTTGAGAATCTTTTCATGGAACTACTTGATTTCTTGAATATTTAAATAAAAAGCTGATGACGCGGACGAGGCGTGGGATAGCAGTTAAAATGAAAACCCGTGCCTAAATAGGAGCCACGAATGTGTATGTATTCTGAATTATTGCTACTTTGTGAGAATTACTTAGCATCACCGGCATGTATATCGAGGGCTCAAACTGATATTCTTTTCTGATATTATTTTCAGGGCTTCAAATAACACTTAATTAATTAAAAATAAAAATCAGTAATCTCAAGAACCTGTAGGCGCAAGAAAATGCCACATTAAAAAGGAATAAATTAGGGGCTCGCTCTGGTTCCGAACATAAACAGCCACGTGTAATATTCTGCAATCCACACAGACTGCGACTGCTGTCTGCGTCACATGTCCATGGTTGGACCTAAAAAAACGGTAGTATGGTCTACCCCAATGTAAGTGTGAACATTACAACTTAATAAGCTAAGAATCTGGGCAGGAGCTATAACCCTATTATTAATAAAATTGGCAGCTGGTGGTAAGAGACGGAAGAATCTTACAATTGGCGCCCAACGTGGGGCGCCAATTGTAAGCACAGACATCAGTAATAATGGGGTTATAGCTCCTGCCCAGATTCTTAGCTTATTAAGTTGTAATGTTCACATGTCCATGGTTGGACCTAAATAAACGGTAGTATGGTCTACCCCAATGTAAGTGTGAACATTACAACTTAATAAGCTAAGAATCTGGGCAGGAGCTATAACACCATTATTACTGATGTCTGTGCCTACACCGATTAAATAATTGAGAAGACTGAAGAAAGTTATTTCATTTCAATCAACACCTCATGCGCTCAGAACCCACATAGTCTCATAGCAAACTCCGCTGGCAGCTGGTGGTAAGAGACGGAAGAATCTTACAATAGTTTGTATGAAAGGTCTAATTTCCGAAACCAATGATGAAATTAAAAAAAAAATACTAACAGAGAGCTACATTATTCGTCGGTGATATATACAGGCTATAAATTAATTCTTTATTATGCATATTAGCCGAGCTGTTACAATTACTGTGGACGAAGTCGCGGTCCAAGTTCTAGTCTATATTAAGATTAGAAAGAGGAAACATCAATAATGGGAAAATACATCATCCAATTTTGTAAGACTTAGAATATGCTCACTTATAGAAAATAAATTATTACTTCATATCAGAGAGAGAAATTGAATTAAAGAAGAAAGGAAGCGATGGATGGATTGTGTGAGGATTGTGAGGAAAAATAAACAAAAATTAATATGCACGTAGCTTAGGTTCCCAAATATGTAGAACGTACATATTTGGGAACCTTAGCCATACTTCATATCTCTACCGATAACATTGGAATCGCCTATAAATAATGGTAAAATAATTGTATCGCCACATAATCAACCCAGACCTGACATGATGCAGTCTTGGTTAAAATATTTTGTGTTACTTTTCTGCCTGAAGTATATTGGTAAGATAATTTTTAATTTATTAATTTGTTTTAAGTTGCTGGCACCAAAGTATGGAACTCTCTGCTTCCCTCTCATCTGTCTTCCCTCCCAGATCTAACCCATCTGCCTTCGAAGCAAGTGTCAAAAGGTATCTTCTTTGTACGCAAATCCCATCATAGACCTCATTCATCCGCTTTCTATCCTGATAGAAAGCGGATGAATGAGGTCTATGATGGGATTTGCGTGCCTGCATGAGCAGGCCCATTTTGTAATAAAATAATAAAAAACAAAACAAATGCAGCA
Organism: Xestia ashworthii; assembly: GCA_950022955.1. Taxonomy (NCBI): domain Eukaryota; kingdom Metazoa; phylum Arthropoda; class Insecta; order Lepidoptera; family Noctuidae; genus Xestia; species Xestia ashworthii. Next base: position 7,827,009 of record OX465570.1, on the reverse strand, counting down.
CTCAGTTATCATGCTTTGTTTCTCAATTTGATAATACAACTTTTTGGTGTTCGCTAGATTTACTGTCTTTATTTTTATTTATGATTTAAATCTTTCATATAATTCCTCCTTTTTCAATGCCCTGTTTCTTTTTTCATATTACAATCATTCAAATCTATAAGGCATTTTCCTACGTATCACATTTCTCAATAGATCCATCCAAACCAAATTAATTATAATTCGAAATTATTTTTTGAAAACAAAACCATCAGGCATGAAGTTTCGTTCAAATGATTTGTTTACTTGTATTTTTAGAAGGGTCACAATCATTTCGATGTGACTACAAATATAATTCAAAAGCCAATGGATGGTTCAAGCACCATGTTATCCCAGCGACTTGGTTTGACGCCCGACTGCGGTGTGCATTGGAAGGTAAGAACTTCTATATTTTATCCTGATCATTCATCAACATCATTCATCATTCTTCTACACATTTTTAGAGGGTAAGATGCTGTTTTACCCTGAAATCGTGAAAAAAATCATCATCATAATCACCCACAGCCCGAACTCACTCACTGATGGGTACAGTATTATAGCCTCTCTTTTCTTGTGCCAATCCCCACGGTCTTGTGCCAGAAATATAAAGCGTATTTAATAAGACTCTCAATGGAGCCGATAATTTTTGTGTTTCGCACCATACCTTGGACCCTTCTAGTTACGGAGATATTGGGGGTCGAAGTTCCAACCTTTTCACATTTTTTTTTTTTAAATGCATATTTTTAATGTAAGAACTTTAAGCACCTCTGCGACCCCACACTATTCAATCCATCCACCAAAACAATGTTTTGAGTACGTTACATTGAGTTTTACCGTAAAACGTAATTTTTTACCCCAAAAAAAGTCATTCCCCAGTAATATTTTTGCGTAGAGTTACTAATTAATTTGATGTACTGAATGCTTGATTAACGGCTTCGTGAAGAGTCTTTTTACACCCTGCATACTATTATTACTATTTAAAAAGTACTATAGTTAAATATAAATAAGCGAAAAGTTATATTTTTTGTCACCAGGTGCTGTTCTAGCTTCACCAACCACACACGATATAAAAACTGTATTGACAAAGATCACAAATTCCACGGAATCTGAACTAGGTTATGAAATATTTACTGGGATCCATGCCACTTTCGCTCAAGGAGCTTATATCACTGTTGATGGTAAGCTGTAATATTATCTGGCAACGTTCACACCAACGCGCGTAGTAGTCCGGTCAATTTAGACATAAAAATAGTGGTCAAATAACAAAAATTCCCGGAGAGCCAAATATTGGTGGAGAACTGGAGTTTACCATTACAAATAAAATCCCCATCGATCCTATGCATGCTACAAAAGTTATTCGGGGTCAGAGGACAAAATTTGAGGTTCTTTGGATTTTTCTCGAAAACGGTAAGTTTTATATAAAAAAAAAAAAAACTAAAAGCAAAGTTGCAGATCTTCACGATTTTTTTCGGAGTACATTCCTGAGATATCGCGATTTTAAGAGTCACATTATACATGATATGCACAAATTTCCACGCCACCTGTGAGGTAGTGTACTAGGCGCGTTTTTTTACCGTGGTTTCCCCTGCAGGCCTACTCCACTAACTATCACGACAAATTTAGGATAATTTAAGGGAACAATACCCGTCAAGTTCTAGATATTACCTTATTATTGATATTGATTATTGATATTGCTATTGTTTATGGGTTAACTATTGTTTTGATTTCTTTAGAAATTTTAATCAGTTTCAGAACTGATTAAAAAAGAAAAAAAAAGAAAAGAAATCGTAGAAGACATGACTGTTGAAGTACAGTCATGTCTTCTTCGATTTCTTTTTCTTCCTCTTCCTCTTGCTGAATGTTCATGAATTGTTCATTGGTCTCTTCATTAAAATCAGGAATCTTCCTCTATTGTACTCAACTGGACATTTGGGCAAGACTGGCAATTGGTACACGCTGGAGAACACAGCAACCCGACAGATTTTTTACAGCCACATTTGGCACTACAACCTCCATCCATTACAAAATGTACGAAGGATTTACTTCAGCAGCCGACTGGTTCGTTTTTGTTCTTCGAACATTTTGCGACGTTGACGGCCAACTATACGTTTGGTTTGAACTCGGCCTCAGTTTTAAGTTATTTTGCTGCGCTTTGTCAGGGTCATGTACTCACTAGTTTCAAGCCTAGCGTTTTAGTAGCGTTTTAGTAAGTAATGAGATGAAGCAAACTGAACAGCTTCCTCCATGGGATTAGCATTAGCTGATACATTTGGATCGAGTAGGTGTTCTGCAAGGGTGGGTACGAAGTCCATACTTTACCCATTGGTCTTTTTCACAATTACAATGTTGGTCCCATAGAAGAAGTGGTTCAGTTTGTTGGTTTCTATCACACCCATAAATATACAAAGAAAGAAAATAGATTTAATTAACAATATAACAAAATCTATTTGATATTTGCTGTATAATTTATTGTTACGTTTGCGTAAGATTCGATTGAGCTACGTAAAACTGAGAAGCTTTTAATGTTATACTTATAGACTCAATTAAGATTAAATCAGATTTATATATTACAGGTATTCCGCTTTCCAAAATTCATAAGACTTGGGCACCAAATGAGCCTGACAATAAGGACAATAAAGAAAAATGTCTGACTATGAATTATAGTGGAGATTTAGCAGATCTATCATGTGAAGCAACTCGTCCGTATGTCTGTTACCGGTCCGCAACTAATAGACAGAGGGTCAACGAATGTGGCACCACCGATCCCGGTAAGAGTAATCTAAGAGAAAGAGAGGAGGAAGACTGCCTTGTTGGTCTTCTGGTCGTAAGCGCGACTGCTGAGCATGAGGTTCTGGGTTCAATTCCCAGGTCAGGCAAAGTGTTATTGGTTTTTTTCGTCAGGGAGGTCCCAGTGACAGCCTCGGAGTCTGGATTTGCGCAGAGCCGCCCCCTATCACATGGGACTTCAACATAACTGGAGAAATGTGGGTATACTATTAGGGGCACCTGTGCCTAACCCTTAGGGAATAACAGGCATGATGTTATGTTGTGCAGTCCCACGGGTTGGTCTTCAAGATTATGTAATGCTTGCTGAAGTCGGTAAGAGGATGGATACAATAAAATTCTATCATAATAATTTTTATTCCATGCCTCTGAAAGGATGTAAGCTCTAGATCGTTTCTCCCGACATTTGTACAACTCTAACAGTCGTTAGGGGTAAAGTGCCACTCGGAAGTCTGACAACCAGTCTTGACTGTATAATACGATATCCTTTTTATCGCAACCAATACCAACAGGGTTGTGGAGGTCAGCTAAGCAGTCACTCTTAGAAAATATTGGTATTCAGATGTATCCAGTTAGATTGGAAGCCGACCCTTACATAGTTAGGAAAAGGCAGATGATGATGCTGAATGGTCTTACAGCCTTTCTTTAGAATCGCCTAAACTAGATTTTCCGTTTTATTTTGACACATTTACATTTATTTTCGCTATGTTATGAATTTCTATGGCTGTCTAGTAAGGTACTACGATTAGTCGTTGGTGTTCATCAGTCGTTTGACTTCTAATGTTTCTTAAATCTACCGTGCCTTACTTTCTGCCTTTTCAGAATACCGCTTGGATGCCAGAACCAACAGTTGTTACAAGTTCCACACGATAGGAAGAAATTTCAGCCGAGCCTTTTTCACATGTGACGCCGAAGGCGGCTATCTTGCTATTATAAACAGTGAAATCGAAGCCACAGTACTAAAAGAACTCTACGACAGACATCCTGCTGGTCTCATAAGGGCAACTTACAGGACAGATCTTGCATTCGTCGGATTTCACGATTTGGGCGAACGTTGGGATTTTAGGGAAATTAATGGTAATTATTTATCTATTTATTTAAACTTCATGAACAATGCGACTCATTACTCTATCAGTCAACCTTAGGATAAACCAGACATCATTGCATCATTTTTGTGTATTTTATCTATGGGCCTTCAGATGCCTGATGATAAAATTATTGATTGATTGATTGCAATAAAAAAATGGTCTTTGGATTTTTTAAACATTATTCATATTTCAACACCTGTTTCGAACCTTGGTTTCGAATGTGGCCGAAGGAGTATTTTTAATTTTTGTTAGTTATAATTATTTTCTTTGATTGGTAAAATGATACAAAGTTTTCTCTGTTCCTGGGAATGCACGTTAAGCTGTTGGTCCTGGTTTTCATTTTGACACTGTGGCTACAGTCTACCGGCCCAAAAGTATGACAACCAGTCTTACCAAGAGATACTATTTGGGATGTAGAGGTTAAATAGTCAGTCACTCCATGTAAAATACTGGTATTCAGTTGATTCTAGTTAGACTAGTAGCTGATTCCAACAAAATTAGCAGAAGGCTAGGCAAATGATGATGAATCACACAATTGTAACGTTCCCGTTTCAGGTCAAACAGTAGAAGAAGCAGGGTACGCCAAATTTCTTGCAGGAGAGCCAAATAATTATGGATTAGGTGAATCCTGTGGTGCGATATTCCGCTCGGGTCTACTGAATGACTACAGGTGTGAGATGGAATCTCCATTTATCTGTGAGAAGGACCCGGATTATCCTGAAATTTGTCAATCAGTTTCTAAACAACAGGAGTAAGCTTAAGAAGTTTTGAAGTTTTTTTTTTGTTTTTATAATAAATGTTTAAAACAAAAACTTTATTCGCTTATTTTTTTTAAATACAAAAATCCTTATCCGACAGCAGAAATAATGCGTCGCTTGGTGTACCACAGGGCTTCCACTAGGCCGTTTGCTTTAAATTAATACGTTTGTGTGAATATATTTCTAGATTAAAGTTTAAAACAGCGGTAAAATCAGTCTGTAGTCGGGTCATTCTTGAGAATCAAATTCTTCATGAAATTCCCTTGGCGCTTTTTATTTTTACAATGTTCAACCTATTTAGTATAAAATATGAAATTGCATTTAATTATAAGCAGATTTATCAAACAGGCATCACTTTTGGTCAATTTGGTTTACAAATATATTATACTACTTTAAGTTTTCGATGCCAAAGGAATATGAAAAAGAGACAGAGGAATAAGAAAAACGCTAAGGGAATCATAAAAAAGGGCAGGGCAATAAAAAAGTAGTAAACTGAGATCACATTTTATTAAATCAATATTTTTTGAACAAATTGTAAAGAAATAAATATGTTACTGATAAGTAGCGTCCTCTGTAGCGTCGTCAGTTGTCGTAAAGCGGAAGCAGTAAAGTAGAAACGTCTTTCCGTTTGTGACGCTTGCTACTAGAGGGCACTAGTAACAATGGATGGTTTACGCATAATTATCGATTTAATGCTCGTTTCTCAACACTAGAGGTGCTATTTTATGAATTGGTATTGTAATATTATGAATGAATGTCGTAGTAGTCGCCTCTCGATGCTACGGGGCAGCACTGAGAAACTGCTCGAATATTCTAGAAGTTTCTGGAACCGGATGTTGATTGTAAACGCGAGTTCTTTTCCGCCCACATTTCGATTGTAGGGTCCTGTTCACTTCCAGACACGAAAGAGTGCACTAGTCTCGTAAGTTTTTAACCGCGTCTTAGATAGAATTGTTGAACTGTAGCCATCCTTGCCCGAAACCAGTGATTGTAATAATAGTTGTAATAGTTAATGATAGTTGTAATAGTTTAAAACCTGTGGATATACTGACAATAAGTCTTGTAGTAGTGTTCGTGTGTTTTCATTGCTACTTGATTAGTCCTCTGTCCTCAACAAAATATTCCACCCTTTTTACTACCCTTTGCTGAGACCTGCTATCAATGGAATAAAATTGTAAATAAATTAATCAGTCATATTATGCAATGCGAATTAAAGGTACATTGTTTTTCTGTAAAAGATAACGCAAGAAAACTTTGATTCCTTTGTTCAAAAGCCTAGGGAAAGAGTCAGGGGAATAAAAAAAATATGTTTTTGTCCATTTTGCCGAAACGGTTATTACTATAAGAATTACTATTAACTCAACAGATGCAGGCATTCATGTAGTTTTCGTTTGACTTAACACTATGTACCAATTGCTGGGATCAAATTTTATATGAAAATCCAAGGTTACACATTATAAACCAACTTAAAAATACTAACAGCGTGGGTTATGACGGTGTCTCGACCAAAATAATTAAATCTGTTGGTGATATAATATGCAGCCACTTATGTCACATCGTGAATTTATGTATCAGTAAGGGTACTTTTCCTGATGGTATGAAAACATCAATAGTTAAACCTCTATTTAAGAAAGGAAACAAAGACCTAATCGATATTTATAGACCAATAGCGCTGATACCAATTATGTCGAAGATTTTTAAAAATACATTTACAAACAATTATAATTATACTTATATGGAAAAAAATAATATTCTTTGTAGTGAGCAAAAAGGTTTCAGACAAAATAAGACAATCAATTTGGCGGTTTATGATTTTCTGCATACTGTAATGTTGCGGATGGATGAAAGGACTCCTACCTGCGCTGTGCTATGCGATATGACACAAGCATTCGATTACGTTGACCCTACTATTTTAATAAATAAACTTGACTCATATGGAGTAAGAGGCAATGTTCTTAGACTAATTAAATCCTATTTCTGTAATAGACGGCAAATCACAGCAATCTCATGAATAGATCGTACCAAAAAAGCGACTACGTATTTGTCTCAAGAACGTGTAGTGAAATTCGGTGTACCTCAAGAAAGCGTTCTGGGGCCATTATTATTTATCATATACATAAATGACTTTCCAAAATCTATTGAGCATCCAATGACTCTTTTTGCAGACGATAGCACAGTCACAATAGCATGTAAGAAAACTGAAACCTATGAACTTGACATATTATTATAATGCTTTAGCTTGTGTAATTGACTGGTTGGACAATAATAATCTAAAAATTTATTTAAATAAAACACAAATCTTGCATTTCAGTCAAAGAATACCAATAAGAAATGAAATTAAGTTATAGTAATCACACCATTTGCAGAGTCGATAAAGCCAGATTCCTTGGACTCACCATCGACAAAAAACTTGATTGGAAAGATCACATTGATGAAATCAGCAAGAAAATCAGTAGTTCTTCCTATGCATTGCATAAACTCGCCCCAATCCTAAATACGGACACATTGCTTACTGCCTATCACGGACTTGTTGCACTGATCTTTAGATATGGGATTATTTGCTGGGGAAACTCTACTCATAAAGAGGTTATATTTAGAATGCAAAAACGATGCATAAGAGCTATGTTTGGTCTTAAAATTACAGACAGTTGGAAACCCTATTTTATAAAACATCAAATTCTCTCACTTCCTTCCTTATACATATATATTAGAAACGGTATTATTTGTTAAAAAGAATCCCCAACTGTTTCCGAAGTGTTCAGATGGTTCCGAAAGAAGTCAACGTGACAGTCGGAGACTTCGATTACATAGATCTAAAACAGCTCTCATGGGAAAAAGTGTATTCTGCATGGCCCCAAAATTATACAACAAGGTACCAAAGGCATACAAAGATTTGAATATAAATAGTTTTTGTAAAAGCATGAAGAAACTTTTATTAAATAAATACTACTATAATGTTGCCGATTATTTAAATGATGTACTTTGACTTTTGACATTTATTTATTAATTTACGTAACTTATGACTTGACTGTACTTTGACATTTTATTTGCTTTTTCTTTAATAATAATTTTATTTTTTGTTCTTTTGAAATGATTGTATAATTTTGACATTTATTATTTATTATTGGCTCATATAGATATATTTTTTTTTAATTATGACTTTTATGTTTACTATTTTATTTTTTTGACATGATTTGTATAATTTGTTGAAATTTATTTTTATTTGCTTTTTTTAATTTTTAATTTTATTCTTTCACTTTTTGACATGTATCATTTTTGAGATTTTATTACGAGCTACAATTTTTTTTTTTTTTACAGACACGGTTAAAATTACTTGTATGTTTTTGTAATTTTTAGCTTGGACATTTAGTATTTTCCATTAATTTCAATTCTACTGACTGAAATGATATATTTAAAAATCTCAATTTCCCAATTTTAAAACACTTGCACGCCATGTATGTGGCAAAACATGTCTGAACGATTTTCTGTATTTATTTTATCCTACATGCACTTTTTATTATTGTATGTGACACATGTTTTGAGCAAATAAAATATATCTTATCTTATCTTAAGATGTGGGACTTGCTCCCGCTTTAAAAAAGCCCAGTGACCACAAAACGGGAGACGCTGAATGCCCTGTTAGAAAAAAAAGCAGAACACCGATATATAAACTCCGTCGATTATGAGGGCACCAGCCTAGTGCGTCATACTCCAAGCCCGACATCCGTTGATATTTCGGTGTCTAAGCAAAATATTGTCGACATCAAATCAATATAATTATCAAATAAGTGTAACAAACTGTTTCCCATTTCACATGTTTGTCTATAATTTTCTTTTTTTTTCGTATCTTATAATAGCGTTTATGTACATTCGGTATATTATTATCATAATATATTACCCAACCCATACTATATTATTTCACTATTATGTTTTATGTTGTTAAGAAATCCATTGTCCAAATAGTTTTTATTAGAAACATGCCGCCTGTGATACAGGTTTAACCTAGTACAGGCATCATACTCTGTTATACCAACATTGCTTTTAATATTTAACTTGTATTTTTCGTTCGAATTCTTAGTTTTGAATTAAAAAAATTGTGTGGATGTTTTTTTTTTTTTAATATTATTTAAAAAAAAAACCTCATCATCATTTCATTTCAAAATACAAAATATATTTATATCTTATTATATTAAAGGTCATTTGTATACCTAGCAGTTTATTAATACAATGGTCCGTTCAAGTATGCAGTTATTAGGTATTTACACTAATGAAGTAGTGTTAAGGGTGTTTTGATGTTAAATTGGCTTAACGTCCAGATTTTATCTTAGTACTAAAATACCTATACCGTTAGTTAATTGATACAAAGCAATAAGTAAAGCTTTTTCATAATACAGATAATTAGTGTTTCCTTCTGTACCTGTTATTTTTTTCCTCTGTCAGTGGTTTTCAAATTTTGGTAAGGTATTTTTAATGGTTTTTTTTACCAGCCCGTTATATAATATAATAATAATAATCGTTTACCGCATCTTTACTCGATCTCGAATCTGTACTAAGATTTTAAAGAGGTAAAATTATCTTGGCTAATAGTTTGTATGAAGGGTGTAATTTCCGAAGTCAATGATGAAATTTAATAAAATCTTTCACTGACTGAGAACTACATTATTCGTTGGTGCTATACATAGGCTATAAATCAATTATTTATTATGCATATTAGCCGAGCTATTACAGTTATCATGGACAAAGTAGTGGTCAAAGTGCTAGTCTATATTAAGATTAGAAAGGGGACATATCAATAATGGGAAAATACACCAATTTTGTAAGACTTAGAATATGCTCACTTTTATGTGAGAAACTATTACTTCATATCAAAGAGAGAAATTTAATTAAAGAAGAAAGGAAGCGATGGATGGATTGTGTAAGGAATGATATGAAGGAAAAGGGGTGTAAATCATTGCGTGACGGTTGACAGGGGAAATTGGAAGAAAAAAACGTGTTGCACCGACGCGACACCAAGTAAAATGTGACTCCATACTTGAGGTCGGCGCAACACGTTTTTGGGCAGGAAGAGGATGATCAAGGAAAGGAATGATTGCTCATATTATTACGCTGGTCTAGTTATCACAAGAGCGACTGCAGAGCATGAGGCCCTGGGTTCGATTGCCAGTATTACAGGGTTTTCATCACCGGGAGTTTCTCAGTAGCCATCTGGATTTGTGTAGTCTGGCCCTGTTACTGACAATGAGATCGCACCTTATTATAAGAAATTTATTCATCACTGGCGAAATGTGAAAGTATCGTAGGCGTACCTTCTCGGATTACCAGCGTGCTGTCGTAAGCTATTTTAGACCACTTTGAATCAGTATGACCAGGAAAACCTTGTCACAGTAACAGGAAAAATAAACAAAATTAATAGGCACGTTGGTGAGGCTCTATTTGGGAACCTTAGCCATAGTTCATATCTCTACCGATAACATTGGAATCACCTATAAATAATGGTAAAATAATTGTCCCGCCACATAGTCAACCCAGACCTGACATGATGCAGTCTTGGTTAAAATATTTTGTGTTACTTTTCTGCCTGAAGTATATTGGTAAGATAATTTTTGATTTAATAAATTGTTTTAAGTTGCTTGCACCAAGGTATGGAACTCTCGGCTTCCCTCTCATCTGTCTTCCCTCCCAGATCTTACCCATCTGCCTTCGAAGCAAGAAGTGTCAACAGGTATCTTCTTTGTACGCACATCCCATCATAGACCTCATTTATACGCTTTCTATCAGGCATGATCAAGGTCAAGAGCAGGCCCATTTTGTAATAAAATAATAAAAAACAAAACAAATGCAGTACTCAGTTATCGTGCTTTGTTTCTCAATTTGATAATACAACCTGTTGGTGTTCGCTAGCTTTACTTGTCTGTATTTTTTTAACTAACAATTTTAATGTTTCATAAAATTCCTTCATTTTTAATTGCTGGCAGATTGGACTGTCCTTATGTGGTTCACTGCTGTCAGTTACATGTGTCACCGTATCGTGTTGTTCTCTAACACTTAGTTTTTAAGAATTATTCTTAGTTTTTATATTATTATTCTTATTTTAGTATGGTATGGTATAGTAATGGACATTATAATTTTGGATTTTTTAGTTTTATTTTTTACTATTTAATTGTTGTTTTTTACTACTTGAACTTATTTTCTGATTGAAGTTTTTAATTTTGTAATAGTTAATTTATGTCGAATGTGTATAATTATGATCCTAAAGGGATTGAAATAAATAATTTTGATTTGATTTGATTTATCACTGCCCAGTTTTTGTTTCATATTACAATCATTCAAATCTATAAGCCAATTTTCCTACGCATCACATTTCTCAATAGATTCATCCAAACCATGGGGTATTTCATAATTACTTTTTGGAAAAAATAACCATCAGGCATGAAGTTTCGTTCAAATGATTCTAAGTGATATGTTAACTTTTATTTTTAGAAGGTTCACAATCATTTCGATGTGACTACAAATATAATTCAGAAGCCAATGGATGGTTCAAGCACCATGTTATTCCAGCGACTTGGTTTGACGCCCGACTGCGGTGTGCATTGGAAGGTAAGAACTTCTATATTTTTTTTTTTTTAGGGTGGGAAATCATCAAATGACTTCTCCCACTCTGGGCGGAGCGGGAGGGAGTGTCAGACTCTTACTGACTAAAACCCATCCATGTTCCTTCCTCGCCCTTTATGTTCCGGGGCCGCGGTATCTCTTTCGAACCCGCAACATGCTATTTTCCCCTTAAATTGTAAAAAATGTCATTATCATAATCATCCACAGCCCGAACTCACCCACTGATGGGTACAGTATTATAGCCTCTCTTTTCTTGTGCCAATCTCCACGTCCCGTGCCACATCTATATTTCACGGCACGGAACCGTGCCAGAAATAAAAGGGGTATAAAAAGACTCTAAATAGATTCTCTTCTCTTCTCTCTCTTAATTATTTTAGTACTTATTTTGAAACATTAATTTTTATCATTCTTAATTTTATTTTAGTAATTGACATTATAATTTTGGAATTTTAATTTTAATTTATATTATTACTTAATTGATTTATTTTTGTATGTGCTGATTAATTTTATTTTGTAGGTAATAGTTAATTTATGTCGAATGTGTGCCTAATTATGATCCTAAAGAGATTGAAATTAAGTTATGGAGTCAGGCGTTACTTTGCGGAAATCCATGGCATTAAATGCTATGAAAAATATTTAGTTTTAATACCGCTAGACAAAAATATCCAGGTCTGAAAGCAGGACACAAATCCCACCGTCATGCATATGCACATGCACATATGGGCCCACCCTCCCGCCCTCATGCATATGCACACATACAAAACAAGTGAGAAATAATTAGCATGCCATGCAACCAAACCTTTACTCGACACGTGTTTCGCCCCTCCACGGGGCATCCTCAGGAGTTGTTGAAACGAGTTGGAACGCTCGACGAGTCAACTCTTTCTCACTTGTTTTGTATGTGTGCATATGCATGAGGGCGGGAGGGTGGGCCCATATGTGCATGTGCATATGCATGACGGTGGGATTTGTGTCCTGCTTTCAGACCTGGATATTTTTGTCTAGCGGTATTAAAACTAAATATTTTTCATAGCATTTTAGATTGAAATTAATTATTTGAATTTGAATGGAGCCGATATTTTATTTGTTTCGCGTAACTAGAAGTGTCCCAGGTATGTCTGGGTTACTTCTAGTTACGGAGATATTGGCGGGTCAAAGTTCTAACTTTTTCAGAAGTTCTTTTTAAAAAACATTTGTTTTTGATATAATAACTTTAAGCACCTCTACGATTCAATCCATCCACCAGCACATTTTTTTTGAGTTTTACCTTAAAACGTGATTCCAACTAATTCAAACGACACCCCAAAAGAAAGTCATTTCTCAGCAATATTATTCCCGGTAAGGTTACTTAATTTGATGTAGGTACTGAATGCTTGATTAACGGCTTCGTGAAGAGTTTTTTTACAACCTGCACACTATTATTACTATTATGAAAAGTTAGCAGTATCGAAAAGTTTTTTTTTGTTACCAGGTGCTGTTCTAGCTTCACCAACTACACACGATATAAAAACTGTGTTGACAAAGATCACAAATTCCACTGAATCTGAACTAGGTTATGAAATATTTACTGGGATCCATGCCACTTTCGCTCAAGGAGCTTATTTCACTGTTGATGGTAAGCTACAATATTATAAGACGACGTTAACACCAACACGTATAGTCTGCCGCGACTTTGAGTATCCATTACAAAATGTACGAAAGATTTGCAGCCGACTGATTCGGTTTTGTTTTTCTATAATTTGCGACGTCGACGGCCGACTTGAAGTTTGGTTTGAACTAGGCCTTAATTTTAAGTTATCTTGCTGCGCCTTATCAGGGTCATGTACTCACTAGTTTCATGCCAAGTGTTTAAACATTGTATATTAAACAAAGAAACAAGTCGTTCAGCGTAAAGTAAAAATTATGATAAAAAACAATATTTTTTTTGAATGCAGAACAAACTAAACAACTTCCTCCATGTGGTCAGCATTGTAATCACTAAAAAATTCTAAGCTATCTCATACATTTGGATCGAATAGATGTTCTGCAAGGGTGGATACGAGGTCCATACTTTACCTATTGGTCTTTTTCACAATTACAATTATGTTGGTCCCATAGAAGAAGTCGCTCAGTTTGTTGGTTTTATAACACCTAAAGAAAGACAACAGGTTTATCCAACAGTATAACAACATCTTTTTGATACTTGCTGTGTCATTGTTACGTTTGCATAAAGTGCGATTGACCGAGGTAAAACTGAGAAGGCTTACAATGTTTTATTTACATAAAGACTTAATTTAGACTAATGCAGATTTATCAATTACAGGTATTCCACTATCCAAACTTCATAAGACTTGGGCACCAAATGAGCCTGACAATAAGGACAATAAAGAAAGTTGTCTAACTATGAATTACAGTGGAGATTTAGCAGATCTATCATGTGAAGTAACTCGTCCATATGTCTGTTATCGGTCCGCAACTATTAAACTGAGAGTCAACGAATGTGGCACTACAGATCCTGGTAAGAGTAATCTAAGAGAAAGAGAGGAGGAAGACTGCCTTGGTGGTCTTGTGGTCGCAAGCGCGACTGCTGAGTATGAGGTTCTGGGTTAAATTCCCAGGTTGAGCAAAGTGTTATTGGGTTTTTTCGTCAGGGATTTCCTAGTAACAGCCTTGGAATCTGGACTGGCGCCCGGTTGATGGCTATAGGTTTGCCCCTATTCCACCTCTGCACTCTCTCTTCGGAGATTAAACGTGATGTGACGTTATTCAGTCACACGGGTTGATCTTTAAGGTTATGCAATGCTCGCTGAGATCGGTAAGAGGATGAATGGAAGTCTACCCAGTTTATTTTTTTCCATGCCTTGGAAAGTATATTAACTCGTTGGTCCCGAAATTTGTACATCAACAGTCGTTAGAGGCAAAGTACGAAGGCCGAAAGTTTAACAACCAGTCTTAACTGTATAATAAGATACCTTTTTATCGCGTTATCCGCAGTTATCCGCAGTGTTATAGACAGTCACTCTTAGAAAATATTGGTATACAGATGTATCCAGTCAGATTGGAAGTCGACCCTAACATAGTTGGGAAATGGCAGATGATGATGACGAATGGTCTAACAGCTTGTTTTTAGAATTGCCTAAAATAGACTTTCCGTTTTATTTTGGCACATTTACATTTATTTTTGTTAAGTAATAAATTTCCATGGCTGTCTAGTAAGGTACAACGGTTAGTCGTTGGTGTTCATCAGTCGTTTGACTTCCAATGTTTCTTAAATCAACCGTGCTAACAATGAGATAAATATTAAAATTTCATATTTCTTACTTTCTGCCTTTTTAGAATACCGCTTGGATGCCAGGACCAACAGTTGCTACAAGTTCCACACGACAGCAAGAAATTTCAGCCGAGCCTTTTTCACATGTGACGCTGAAGGCGGCCATCTTGCTATTATAAACAGTCAAGTCGAAGCCACAGTATTAAGAGAACTCTTCGCCAGACATCCTGCGGGTCAAATAAGGGGAAATTTCTGGAGAGATATTGCATTCGTCGGATTTCACGATTGGGGCGAACGTTGGGATTTTAGGGGAATTAATGGTAATTATTAATCTTTTTATTGAAACTTCATGTAAAATAGCGACTCATTACTTTACCAATCAACCTTTGGGTTAAATAAGACAACATTGCAATAATAAAAGCGGCCAAGTGCGAGTCGGACTCGCCCATGAAAGGTTCCGTAGCAGCAAGTTACGTAATATAAAAGTCGTATTAAAAAAAATTACGTACTAGATCTCGTTCAAACCAATTTTCGGTGAAAGTTTACATGGTAATACAATATTTTTACGTACATCATAATATATATTTTTTAGTTTTATCATTCTCTTGTTTTAGAAGTTACAGGGAGGGGACACATTTTACCACTTTCGAAGTGTCACTCGCGCAAACTGTACAGTTAAAAAAAATGAAATTAGAAATTTCAATATCATTTTTGAAGACTTATCCACACATATGGGTTTGATGAAAAAAAAATTTTTGAGTTTCAGTTCTAAGTATGGGGTCCCTCCAAAATTTGTTTTTTTTTTTCTCTTTTTGTGTGAAATCTTAATGCAGTTTACAGAATACATCTTTTTGCCAAGTTTCAACAGCATAGTTCTTATAGTTTCGTAAAAAAATGGCTGTGACATACGGAAGAACAGGCCGACAGCCAGACAGACGGACATGACGAATCCATAAGGGTTCCGTTTTTTGCCATTTGGCTAAGTAACTCTAAAAACGGTCTATGGATTTTTTAAACATTATTCTTATTTACACACCAGTTTCATACCTTGGTTTCGAATGCGGCCGAAGGAATTTTTAAAATTTTTGTTAGTTATAATTATTTTCTTTGATTTGTTGGTAAAAACGATACAAAGTTTTCTTTGTGCCTATTGGTCCTGGTTTTCATTTATAAACTTTGATAGTGGTTACAGTTTACTGACCCGAAAGTATAACAACCAGTTTTACCAAGGGTTACCTAGTACTAACTGGGATGTAGAGGTCAAATAGGCAGTCGCTCAATGTAAAATACTGGTATTCAGTTGATTCTAGTTAGACTGGTAACTGATTCCAACAAAATTAGCAGAAGGCTAGGCAGATGATAATGAATCACACAATAACAACGTTCCCGTTTCAGGTCAAACAATAGAAGAAGCAGGGTACGCCAAATTTTCTGGAGGGGAGCCAAATAATGTTGCACCAGGTGAATCCTGTGGTGCGATATACCGCTCGGGACTAATGGACGACTTGTGGTGTGACAGGCCAGCTGCTTTTATCTGTGAGAAGGACCCAGATTATCCTGAAATTTGTCAAGCAGTTTCTAAACAACAGGATTATTAAGAAGTTTTGCTTATAAATAAATGTTTGAAACAAAAACTTTGTTCTCTTAATTTTTGCGACTGAAAAAGACAAAAATCCTAATCCGACGGCAGAATTAATGCGTCAGTTGGTGTAACACAGGGCTTCCACCAGGGCCCCAAGTCTACTATTACAATAGTGTCACAATGGGCCATCATTGATCTCATAATTGTTCATTTTGACTAGTTTGGTGTTCTACTAATAAATATGATGGCGTCATTATGACTTTCCAATGGTCAACAGCTGACACTTCATTGAAAGAAATGGCTTAAAATGGTAAGTAATTCAGGTCACTAGGACAAATTAACGATTGACTTACGCGGTAATCTGACATTGACTGTTCCTTTGAAAATTAGAGCCGAAATTCGCTAAATTAGCACCATTTTGTATTGTAATAAATATAGGCTTCTTTATTAAAGATAATTTAAAACACTTAGGTAAGAAAATAAATCAAAAGCCCTCATTTTTGACCGGCGGGCGGCCGATTGAAATAACAACAGATAAAACGTCAGTAAGTAGTAATGTCACATTTGACTTTGGCAGCTAAACTGATAAAATTGATTGAGTTCTATTGAGTAATAATTGAGTATAGTTTTAGATTTATCCGCGTTACACAAAACCTAATGTTTTTTGCTATTTACGAACTTCTTACTACTTCAGATTGCTGTTACCACAAATGAATAATATGTATAAATTAAATCTGGCCGGAATAAATTTTTAAATTTATTTATTTAACAATTTACGTACACACTACACACAGAAAAGAAGAAACAAGTGAAAAATAAGTACAAAGGTGATGCTTATTTCTAAAGAAATCTCTTCCAGCATACCTGCGAAAGGAGAGTAGATAAAAAGAGATGTAGACATAGTGTGTAAAAGATGAGAAAATAGAATACATACAAACTTAAAGCAAATATAAATTTAATATTTATATTTAATAGTATATTTTCGAAAGTAATTTCTACAAACAGGTTTTATAATAATGGCAATACAACAATCTCATTCTAACACAATTACGAGACCGTCGACCGACCAATGATCGACCATTATTACGAATTTAGCAGATTACGAACTATTACCAAAATGACAATGGGATTCTATCAACAATTATGAAATCAATGATAGACCATTGTGAAACTATTGTATTGGTAGAATTGATGCCGAGGATCTTATTTTTTTTTTATGGGAAATCATCAAATAATTTCTCCCACTCTGGGAGGAGCGGGAGGGAGTGTCATACTTTTACTTACTAAAACCCATCCGTGTTCCGGGGCTACGTCATCTCTTTCGAACAGTACCACAGCCCCGGCAGGCTTCGGCCCTTGCCGCCCCTTCAGTTTGCTGAAATCTCTTTGAGGCGCGCGGAACACGAACGCGCCGTCGACACGGCCTAGCCCATAGCTCACCGTCCACAGGCCCGCGCCTACGGTGGCCGGTGGCCACCACGTGAAATCCGACGCCCGGTGCGTCTCCCGCGGCGGCTGGGCGAGAGGTTCTCTCCCTTTCGCGCTCCGCTACCTCCTTCGCTAGCAAGACTGCTTCGCAAAAGGAGATGACGGCTTCCCATTCCATCTCGCTCCAGACCATGGATTGAACCAGGGCCGGACGCGAGAGGTCTCCGCCGCCGATCGCCGCTACGAGGACATGGCGTCGGCGGTGCTCCTCCCACGCGGGGCAGACCTCCACCGTGTCCTCCGGTCGATTCTCGCAGTGAAAACACTCGGGCCTTTCCTCCCACGCGATTCGATGCAGGAACCTCCCGAAACAGCCATGTCCGGTGAGGACCTGCGTCAGGCGGAAGGTGAAGACGCCGTGGCGTCTCTCAAGCCACTCCTCAAAGAGGGGACTTATCGCCACTATCGTGGCGTGCCCTGGCGCTCAGGACTTTTACTTTTAATTAGTACGTTTGTGTAAATTGAGGATATATTTCGAGATGAGATTTGTAAACTACGGTAAAATTACAGTGTGGTTCTGGTTGATTATGATTATGTTTAAATAGTCGACTTAGTCATTAACTGATGGAAACTTAATCACATAACATGACTCATTTATTTAAACAAGTAGAAGTATTTAACCTCGATGGACCGGTAGTCAATTTGGCACCGTTGGAGAGACTGCAGTACAGCCCAGGTCTCGATCGAATCTTCTCGCTCGGGCTTTCTCGTAGTCCACAAACGCTAAACAGAGAGGCAAGTTGTACTCTTCGGTCTTCTGTATAACCTGCCGAAGCGTATGTATGTGGTCCACGGTGCTAAAGCCTTTTCAGAAACCGGCTTGTTCGGGTGGCTAGAAATCGTCAAACCTGCGCGCGAGACGATTCGTGATGATTCTTGAAAACAACTTGTTGACATGGCTTAGAAGTGAGATGGGCCTGTAATTCTTCAACCATCTGACATATAAAGTTACGCAAATTAATAGTTCGAAAATGTCAGGAGCCTTATAATAAATCCTTATAATAAATCGCCTAAAGTGACTAAGATGAAGTATTTGCTGTAGTTGCTAAACAAATGTCAAATTTGATCTATTTTAAAAATTATTTTTCAATTTTATTTATAGTTTTATTTATTTAATTATTAACGGCCTAATAGAATAAGAAACCCTACACTGCGCGTGGCCCAACACGCACTTGGCCTTTTTTTTTTATGACATTTTATAGTCATTTATTAATACAGTTATTTATCTCCCAAAAACTAACTCGAAACTCGCCCTGTTGTTTTTTTTTCGGGAGTTTCAATAATTGAGTGTTTTACCCTGTGTAATCACCAACAAAAGTTATCAATACGGGATATCCCAAGGATAGGATTTTTGTTATCTTAGTGAATACTCATCACTCAGTTGATGAGTTGATGAGTTTCATCGCCACAATTTTTATTTATTTGTTTCAGAATGAAGTCCTTGTTAAAATATTTTGTGTTACTTTTCTTTTTTAATATTACTGGTAAGCTTATATTTATCTTAAATGGTTAACTTCAAGTGAAAGCGCAAGTATAGTTTTTTTTTTAATTAACAGCATAAACGCTGGCGCGTGCCTTCCACGCCAAGCCACCAACATTTGGTCACATATTTGAGTCGTTTGGCGTACAAAGCATATACGCTTGCTTGACACGTATACGGTGTAAAGGTTAAAATTTGAAATTCGCTACTTGTTTTGGCGCTTTCCTCTTATAACAAACATATCAACGAATTATTTTTTTCAACCAACAATTTTACTTCGTTAATGATTTTATAACCAGTAAACTAATTGGTTGCTATTTTAGAGGGATACTACAGATGTGACTACAAATACGGTTCAAAAACTCGAGCATGGTTTAAATTCTTTGTTGTGCCGGCGACTTGGTTTGATGCCCGACTACGATGTTCTCTGGAAGGTAATTTACTTATTTTTAACTATCCGATGCTCGCGGCTTCGCCCGCGTAAAATTATATACAACAACCTTCCTCTTGAATCACTCTATCTATTAAAAAAACCCACATCAAAATCCGTTGCGTAGTTTTAAAGATCTAAGCAAACATAGGGACAGACAGACGCGGCGGGAGACTTTGTTTTATAATATTTAGTGATTTAAACTAATATTAGCTTTTGACCGCAGTTTCGCTAGCGTTAAGTAACGAATTGAAAATTAAACTCTTAACAGACTACTAAAGTGTCTTTTAAAATATAATTCGATCGTCACTAGGTACCCGTGGTGCCATTTCTATTCATAACAACATTATTATTATTTTCCTCGGGAACAGTAGTTTTTTTTTGGGGTTGCTGTACAGCTGACAACATATTATTATGTATGCAAAATTGCAGGAATATCAGTTTTGTGGTTTAGGTGTGAAAAGGTAACAAACAAATAAACTTAATTTTTAGAATATTAGTTAGGAATAGTTAGGATTGCAAAGAGTACCTAAGTTTGGAGTTAGAGGTATTTTCTCAAAAAATATTGAATTGATGGAAAGCTCTGCAACTGATAACTGTAGAATGTTGTTTTTTTGCGGGCAAATTAAGCTAGCGAGTATTATTTAGCTAGTATCATTTCTGAAAGTTTAACAAGTGCCAGTGAATTCAACTGCCGTGCGAGAATATCAGTGAGATGATTTTTTCAAATTTTATTTTGTCGTCAGGTGCTATCCTAGCTTCCCCAACCACTCCAGAAATGCAAGCTGAAATGATAAACATCATAAATACCTCCAATCCGGAATATGAGATATTTACTGGGATTCATGCCACTTTCTCCCAAGGAGATTATTATACGATTGAAGGTTAGTTTTTCAATATAAAGTATTTAGACAGGGTGTAAACGGACCCTCTCTCTTGAAGCTGTCAACCAAGTATTATGTTCATGAAACTATTAGTATTTCCTGTACCCATCAAAACCCAATTCCAGTGGAATATTGATATCCTTAGGTAAGTCCTGTTAGTAAGACAAGTTACTTTACCCAAAAATGTATGCTGGGAAACAGTTATTTATTTTGAGGTGAAAAAGCGCGTTTTTCAGTGGAACTCAATTTTTCAGTGGAACTCAATGTAACGTATTTGACAACCCGAATGGCGTAGGTGGTGGTAAGGCTGCCTTACGTTCTTAGGGTCCTGTGTTTGAATCCCGGTGTAGGAGCAAATGTTTGTGTGATGAGCATGGACATTTGTTTCCGAGTCATGGATGTATGTATAATAAGTATGTATTTACAAACAAAAAAGTATATATGTAGTATATCAACTGCCTGGTGTCCACGACACAAGCCTTGCTAGTACCTTAGTGTGGCACTAGGTGGCGCTGTGTGTTAATGTCCAGCGATATTTATGTATTTATTTATATTTTTAACGTAGTCAAAACATTGTGCTGGTGAATGGATTGAACAGAACGGGCCGTGAGGGTGTTTGAAGTTAAAATCTTGCATTAAAAATATGTTTTAAAAATAGAAAATTTGGAACATAAAACCGTAATACACACTTTGACATGTTCATGTTCAACTAGTAATGTTATACATACATGTTACAAAACATCTGGCCATGCAATAAGGTGTCATCTTCCTTGGAAAACAGAATAAAAGTAAAATCATGAGACGTAAATATTGAATAGCTCATAAATATTTTCAATATTAATATTTTGTCACTGTTGAAGTTAAATAATCACAAAATTGGCTAAAGTGAGAGCCACCAAGATATAAAAATTACAGGTACACCGCTCTCAGACATTTCTGTGACTTGGGCTAAAAATGAGCCTGATAATAAGGACAACAAAGAAAATTGTCTCACTCTAAATGGTATTGGAGAATTAGCGGACAATCCCTGTCAAAATACTCGCCCTTACATCTGTTACCGCCCGGGGAGATTTCAAACGGTCAACGAGTGCGGCACTGTCGATCCAGGTAAAATACTAAGATACCTTGACTTCTAAAACACGTAGAAATAACCCTACGTTTATTTTTGTTTCTTTAAGATGCTTATTGTCTATAGCTGTTCTAAAAGACTATAAAGTTTTAGTTTGTCTAGTTTTAAGATGTTAAACAATTACCAGTTTAGATTATTACACAACACAGTATCTTTTGCTGTTTGTGTTTATGTAATCCCCTAACCAAGATGCTTATCGTCTATAGCTGTTCTAAAAGACTATAAAGTATTATTTTGTCTAGTTTTAAGATGTTTAACAATTACCGTTTGTGTTTATGTAATCCCATAACCTCTTGCAATTACAACTATTATCATCATTTCGCTGCTCATGATCTAATTTATTTTGGGTTGGTCCCACATGTTGTCTTCTTCTTCCATATTTCTCCAGTAGTCGTAATCTTAGTAGTCACCACGTTTCCAACCCTGCAATGTCATAAATAATTAAATCTTTCCAGAATACAAATTGGATAAAAGAACCAACAAATGTTATAAGTTCCATACAGTTCCAAGAATTTTCTCTCGAGCGTTTATGGCATGTTCAGCTGAAGGCGGTCATCTTGCTATTGTTAATAGTGAACTCGAAGCAACAGTGTTGAAGGAGCTGTTCGCAAAATATCCAGATGTAACAATAATTGGAAATATCCCGAAACATTATGCTTTTATTGGTTTTCACGATTGGGGCGAACATTTGGAGTTTAGGACAATTCACGGTAATTTATATTTTGTTGTGTAGTAACTTCAAATACCTAATAGAGTTTATTAGAATGCGAGTTCTATATGTTTTTCCCTTTTCAGGCCAAACATTAACAGAAGTGGGATTCAACAAATTTCGGGATGGAGAGCCAAACAATGTGCCACCAGGTGAATCCTGTGGTTCGATACTCCGCACAGGCCAATTTAACGATTTGTGGTGTGACAAGGTAGCCGCATTTTTCTGCGAGAAGAATCCTGGTTACCCCGACGTTTGTCCTGCTGATACAGTATAATTGCAATAATGTAAGGTTAAGGAGACAAGTAGTAGTTCAATTATATACACTTCAATACAAAATAGTCAACACAGAATATGCGTCATAGACGTTTTCTTGGCGGTAGTTATAGTATGCGTCCGTTCGGGTACCACAGGATCTGAGAGGTGTACTGAAAAATAGGTTTTGTTAACTGATCAACTTCTAAACTAGGCAATCGTGAACACATATAATGGGATATCTGCCATGTTTATTATTTGCTTTAGTGACCATGTCATTGTAAACATTATTGCAAACTGGAATAAAATTAAAATCTATCTATTTATCATCAAATACTCTTTGTTTCTACTTGATTTGATCATCAATTTATCGAAATATATCCATATCTCTCAGTTATTTATTCAACAAAACAAAGCATTTAGAAAAGTCTTTGTTCTTATAACTCTACAAGCATTAATTAAAAAAATGCCTTCAACTCCGTGAATAAACAATTTGTTGGCTGAAGTCAAAAAAGTACTACCCGATGGTTTTTTGTGGCAAAGTTATAGACACCCTTCAAAATTACTTTACAAAGGCAACGTTTTGGAATCTACAGTTGGTTGACAACAAGGTGACCCTTTCGGGCCTGTTATTTTCAGTTTGGCTATTAATCCCATAATTCAAAATTGAATGTGTGGTTATTGTAAGTTTAATGTGTTTTATTTGGATGATGGAACGCTGGGAGGTGATGTTGATACCGGTTTGGCTGACCTACAACTTCTCAAACATCAATTTAAATCCATTAGCTTGGACCTTATTAACCCTTCAAAGTGTGAAGGGCGATGGCTAAATGGAAGTATGGGTGACGGCCCCCGTATCATATAAACATGGAACCTTGCAATAGGTATGTAATGCTGAACACCTGAATATTAGTATTTCATATGAAAAAAGTTTCAGGAACTTTTAATTTTTTTACAATCCTTGGCCTTTGGATATTTCTGCTGAATGTGTTACGATATTTTTGACTAGCGACACACTCCGATTTAACACGGTGGCACTTGAGTATGTACGAGTATCTACAAAGAGGTAATTACGGGTATTCTACAATCCGCGCAAAAATCACTCCCGTCCGCCTGTATATGTGTGTATCCTACCTAGCAGAACTTTTTATCTATCTCAAATACAAAAATCTATAGTTGTTTAGGTCAGCCTGTATTACTCCCTATTTTCAAATACGTTCATCATATCAACCATTTTTTTATATGTCTGTGAAAACTTTCTTTAAACTTGAAATAAAGTTTTTAAACAGATTTTGAGGGGGTTGTCACTAGTTACATTGGTTCTTCGGAAGGTTTAGGCATACCTACATTCGTCTACACGAATGTAGGTTCAATTTTTCGATGCCATATTTTTATTTCTATATAGAGTTAGTGTGCAAATTATATTGTAAATAAATTTATAGAAAATTAACAAGCATTGAATTCAATCGGTACTTAAATAATGTCCTTTTCCATTAGCAGTTTTCAAAATATTATAATTATAAATAGTTACCTATGTTTTAATATACTGTTATGTATTTGTACACTCATCCTTTTGCTCCGACTTCCATTGTAATTCCAAATTCCATTGTAATAACTGATTTTGTTTTTGAACTCAATGCTCAGCAATATTAGTCTACGGGCACTATACACTTTCTAGGAAGCAATTGTTTTGTTTTATTTAGCTACGCAGTAGTCTCACTCTCATTGAAATATCCTTGCGGTATTGCAATTTAAAAATGCGTAGGTCGATGCGGCATCGGCCGGCACGAACTGCGAAATGTCAATAAACTGTATTTCGTTTTCGGATAAGTACTTATTTATTTAGCAGGTATCTTCGTGTTCTATTATTACTAATATAATTAGGTTTTCACTGTGACAAAAATATTAATTGTACATTATTAATATTACGAATATAATATTCGAATAATATTCGAACTTCAAATAAATGACCAATTAATTCAAAGGAAGACTAAAGAGAAATATTTAGGTTTAATTTTAGATAACTACCTGTGTTGGAAGCCTCACATAGAGAAAATCAGATGTAAACTGCTATCACTCTCAGGAGCCCTTCACAGCATAAATAAATGTCTTCCACAGAAAGTTCGATACATCATTTATAATTCTTTAGTTAAACCACATATAGACTACCTAATAGAAATCTGGGGGACCGCAGCTAAATCTAATCTAGAAATATTACAAATATCACAAAACAGATTAATCAAAATATTATTTAATTACAATTTTAGAACATCAACTCAGAAAATATTTAAAGATACTAAAATAATGAACATTTCACAAACATATATGTACTATACGTGTATACTCATACGTAAAATATTACATAAAGAGATTCATTCAACGCTAAATTTCACCAAAAAACATCAGGTACAAAAAATTAAACTTCGAAATCACAATCACTTAGTAACGCGCCCTCCCAGAACAGTTAATTACGGTAAAAAGATTATTGAATATGAGGGTGTGAACATGTACAATAGAATACCGATGGATATTAAAGAAGCTAAAAATTTGTCTTGTTTTAAAAAAATGCTGAAATCATACATATTGAGCAAATAAAAACAAAAAAAAAAAAAAAATAATAACTTTGTTGCCATGTATATGTTGCCACATCTAGTACAACTTACTTTTAGTTTAGATCCGTGTTTGCTTGGTTGGTGAATAGCCACTAAATAGATATGTGCTTTGTTGTTGTGATCGCTTACCCTCATATTTTGTTATTTTTTACAATGAACGTGGATTCTGTACGCTCATAAGCATTGTTAAATTTAGTTTCTCAGTAAGTGAATTATTGTTAATTCTTGATGAGGAATAATAAAGGTCTTAAACCAGAATATAATAACATTATTTGTTTACTAACTACTACCCTCATCCGTGTGTCACTGCGGGAGCCCTACTGAAAACCAGCACTGAGTGTTTTACACCCAGCATAATTATGCTTGAGTTGGTTACCCTTTCGTTAAGGGCATGCTCAACGCAGTTGAGCTGTTTTAATTCATTGTTAAGCGGTTTGTTGTTATAATGTATAGTTATGTGCTGCTCTATTGTGTTATACTGTAAAGAGCAGCGTCGGCCCAGTGGTGGCGGCCCCGACTTACGTTCAGTAAGTCGTGGGTTCGAACCCAGGCAGGCGCATTACTTTGTGTAATTTATTACATCACCGCTGCTCTCAAAACGGTGAAGGAAAACATCGTGAGGAAACCGGCATGTCCTAGAACCGTAAATTCGAAGACATGTGACATCAACCAATCCGCACTGGGCCCGCATGGTGGATTATATAGCCCATTCCCTCTCATAGAGAGGAGGCCTGTCCCAGCAGTGGGAACATTAACAGGCCGATGATGATGATGATGTAAATTAACGAATAAATGATTATTCTGTTCTATTCTAATATCAGAAACAATGACGAGATTGAAGTGCGCAGGAGAATTGGCACGGCTAAAAGTGCCATGTCTAGACCATCTCCATGGCGGAGTGGAAGGGAGTGTCACACTTTTACTTAGTAAAACGCATCCATGTTCCTTCTTGGCCCAGGGCCTTGACATCTCTTCAACAAGCAAGCTAGCCCATTCCTCACAGTCTATAGGCCCGCGCCTACGGTAACATGGGGCGACTACTTGTCCTCCAACGACCGGTGAGTCTCCCGCGGCGGCTGTGACGTGAAGTTATCTGCCTCTCACGGTCCGTCACCTCTTTCGCTAGCATGACTGCTTCACAGAAGGACGTGACGCCTTCCTATTTACTCTCGCTCCAGACTACGGATTGAACCAGGTCTGGACGCGAGAAGTTCCGCCGCCGATCGCCGCTAAAGGCAGTGTACCTAATAGATGAATAGTTTTCTTTCTTATAGTACACCCTTATTTCTCAGTTATGTTTCAAGTCGCATGTAATAAGTAGGCGAGCCTATTGATTGCCATAAACCGGGTACAAATCGAGGGTGCATAGCTGATACTGAGAAATGCTTAACTAAACCCAGGATGGATTTATTTATTACAATAATTGGTGAAAGGGTATTATAACCAGGCAGATGACCTGTTTTAAAATCGAGGTAATTAATACTTTCCATGTTAAAATTACTACTGACGACAACATGGTGTCTCTTTTATCATCCAAAAACAATTTTTCTTACCTTACTGTTTAGCGTGAGTTAAATAGAAAAATTCTTAAAGTTTTAATAACTGGGTGTTTTACCCTATTATACCACTAAAATAAAATATCATTACAGGATATCCCAAGGCGATAGGCTTGTTGTTATCTTAGTGCCTACTCATCATTCAGTTGATGTGTTTGTATCGGCTCAATTTGTATTTATTCGTTTTAGAATGAAGTCCTTGTTAAAATATTTTGTGTTACTTTTCTTTTTGAATATTACTGGTAAGCTTATATTTATCTTATTTTGGTTAACTTGAATGAAATCGAATTACAACATAAACGCTAGCGCGTGCCCTTCACGCCAAACCACCATTTTACCTTTAATTTTGTCACATGTTTTAGTCGTTTTGCGAACAAAAACGCGCTTCCTTGTCACGTATATGTGACAATTAAATAGCGGTCCAAAGATTAAAGTTTGAGTTTCGCTAGCTACCTTGGCGCTTCCTTCTATATCAAACCTACCAACAAATTATTTTTCCACGAACCAACAATTTTACTTCGTTAATGTTTTTAAAACCATTAATCTATTTGATTGCTATTTTAGAGGGATACTACAGATGTGACTACAAATACAGTTCAAAAACCCGAGCGTGGTTGAAATTCTTTGTTGTGCCGGCGACTTGGTTTGATGCCCGACTACGATGCTCCCTAGAAGGTGAGTTACTTATTTTGTAATTTAAATGTTTGGATGTCAGGTAGTCTCTCAAAATATATTTCATTGGTTTTAAAATACACAACTGAGCACTTGCATTTCCCGCGGGCCATGTTTCAAGTAATAGCTTAATCTTTTATAAAGAGAAACAAACAGTGGAAATAAAATACTTTTCTTTGTTCGAATCCCGCTTCATTTCTGAATGTTTAACAAGTACCAATTAATACAACTGCCTCATGAGAATATCAATGAGATGAAACTTTATTTTATTTTGTCATCAGGTGCTGTCCTAGCTTCCCCAACCACACAAGAAATACAAGCTGAAATGATAAACATCATAAATAACTCTAATCCGGAATATGAGATATTTACTGGGATTCATGCCAATTTCTCCCAAGGAGATTATTATACAATTGAAGGTTAGTTTTCTATTGTTTTTCTTAAGCTTTGTTTCACTGCTGGGCAAATTCTGTCAAAATCTTCCATCGGTGTATCTAAAAAATGATAAATTATTGGAACATGTTTTTTTAGTCATGTAAAATTACCATACATTAGTTGTTTTCTTCCTAGGAAAACAGAAAGATTGAAATCAGGACACGTATTATTTTTCTTTTAAAACAAAAGGAGAACACTACAGCAAATATTGAAAAGTTCATCAATGTTTTTACATAAATATTTGTCAACGTTGAAGTTAAATACTCACAAAATTGACTCAAGTGAGCGTCACCAAGATTTAAAAATTACAGGTACACCGCTCTCAGACATTTCTGTGACTTGGGCTAAAAATGAACCTGATAATAAGGACAATAAAGAAAAATGTCTCACTTTAAATGGTATTGGAGAATTAGCAGATCATCGCTGTGAAGAAACACGCCCTTACATCTGTTACCGCCCGGGGAGATTTCAAACGGTCAACGAGTGTGGTACTGTCGATCCAGGTAAAATAATGAGATACCTTAACATATTAAACACGTAGAGATAACCCTTCGTTTACATTTACTTCGTTTAGATCAGTGATTTCCAAAGTGGTCCAGGTAGACCCCCAAGGGTCTACGGAGACCCGTCGGGAGACGTTGTCTTGGAAAAATAAAGCAATTCGAATCTTTAAGATTTGAATTTACAAAGTTTTTGCCGAAAAAAATCTCGGGCTACGGTCTACTTGCAATCCTAGTACGAAGTACTGCAAAAAATAGGGTAGTGCGAAAAAATAATATTATCTTATTTATTGGTGCACGGGTTTTATAAAAAAATAACAGAAAACTTTTTGGCATACCAGAAAAAAAGTTTGGGGACCTCTGGTTTGGATAATAATAAATAAATAATAATAAATGATAATAATAAATATATTTTTTTTGTTTTAAATATTTTCTTATCTATTTGTTTTCTGTTATTACTGACAATACACATACTGTGTATTGTCTCTGCATCACCCAAACGTAGACTGGTAGAAAATGCCTAAGGCATTAAGTCCGCCTTTGTACAGTTTTCACTTGTGCATAAGGTTTTAATAAATAATTTATTTATTTGTTTTTTAAAAATGCTACATACAATTATGAATTAAAATAAACTAAACTAACTTAAACTATAAACTTAAAAATGGCGTCAAAAACCTCCTCCTCAACGCTGTCAACGGGTAAAGTCCCCAGGAGACTGGCGGCGTTACCGTTCTTATTTGAAATATGTTTTTTTTTTATATTTAAAAGTTTTAATTAATGAGATATTGTAATGATTAAAGGAAATAATAATAATAGATATATTAAGATAATCACTGATCGGACTGTTATAGCCAATAGGCCAATACTGGTGATGGATCGATCAGAGCGGCGCGCAATGATTGTTGACATAACGGTCCCGCATGATAAGAAACTCGTGAAAGACGAGAAAGATAAATCGAGTATCTTGACTTGGCTCGCAAGATTGTTGACATGTGGGAAAAGAACTCAGCGATCACTGTGCCGATAGTCGTATCAGTCCATGGCTTAATTGCCAAGAGCCTCGACCAATACCTAAGGAGGCTCTCGTTAAGGCGCTACCCCAGGCAAAATTAGCAACTCTATTTGTGGTGATTCAAACTTCGTTTGAAATACTATTAGAATAAAGTTCTAATCAGCTTGCACTACAAAGTGGTTTTTACGTCAGTCACTGCGGGTCGAATAGTGTGAAATTAGTGATTTTTATTTTTTATAAAATCAAATTTCATTATTAAATTGTCTATCCATTAGTATAAGAAGCAAATCAAAATAATGTTAACTTTACGAGAAGAAGCATGTTATAAATATTTTTTTCTCATTTTTGTGGTTTCATTGTGAGGGGATTTATTACACATTATGAGACTTAAAATAAAAAATAAAACTACCACTTTGCAGTCTAAGAATATGTAGAAATTTAATGTATTTTTATTACTTGGTATTTCTTTTGGATAAAGAGGAGTTGGCTCCAAAAAACTGCACAAAAAACGGCTTTTGCTTGGGGTAGCGCCTTAAGCAGCTGGATCAAGGGCCTGATTCAGAAAGCAGTACTCCTCGGTACGGCTCGCATTGTGATGAGGTTCCTGTCTCTGTGGCGCATAACATCGGTAGCCTGGACCCTGCTCCCGACACCGGCGGATCACATTTTTTTTATATTATAATGAAATATGTTTTTTTTTATATTTAAAAGTTTTAATTAATGAGATATTGTAATGATTATAGGAAATAATAATAATAGATATATTAAGATAATCACTGATCGGACTGTTATAGCCAATAGGCCTGATATACTGGTGATGGATCGATCAGAGCGGCGCGCAATGATTGTTGACATAACGGTCCCGCATGATAAGAAACTCGTGAAAGACGAGAAAGATAAATCGAGTATCTTGACTTGGCTCGCAAGATTGTCGACATGTGGGAAAAGAACTCAGCGATCATTGTGCCGATAGTCGTATCAGTCCATGGCTTAATTGCCAAGAGCCTCGACCAATACCTGAGGAGGCTCTCGTTAAGCAGCTGGATCAAGGGCTTGATTCAGAAAGCGGTACTCCTGGACACGGCTCATATTGTTAGGAGATTCCTCTCTCTGGAGCCCTGACCGCCGGGTAACTTGGACCCTGTTCCCGATACCAGTGCGCTACATTTTTTTTTTATATTTTCAATGTTTTTTTTAATTAATATTTAAAATGCAAAGAATTTGTTAAGAACAAATAAAGGGTATATAGCAGATGCTTATCGTTTTTTGCTGTAAGATGATAAACGTTTAAGATGTTAAAAGTTCAGATTATTGCACAATACAGTCTCTTTTGCTGTTTGACTTTATGTAAACCTTTGCTTGTTTATTGTTATTGCAAGAGCAATAACAATCATTGTAAGAACAATAACAATCATCACCATCATTCCCCTGCCCATGATCTAATTTATTTTGGGTAGGTGCTACATTATTGTCTTAGTTCTGCTCCCTTTTTACTAAACGTCATCTAAGTAGTCACCCCCTTTTAAAGCCTGCAATGACATAAATAATTAAATCTTTCCAGAATACAAATTGGATAAAAGAACCAACAAATGTTATAAGTTCCATACAGTTCCAAGAATTTTCTCTCGAGCGTTTATGGCATGTTCAGCTGAAGGCGGCCATCTTGCTATTGTTAATAGTGAACTCGAAGCAACAGTGTTGAAGGAGCTGTTTGCAAAATATCCAGATGTAACAATAATTGGAAATATTCGGAAAGATTATGCTTTTATCGGTTTTCACGATTGGAGCGAAAATTTGGAGTTTAGGACAATTCATGGTAATTTATATTTTCTTGTCTAGTAAGCCTCAAATTAGAGTGTTTTGAAATTTGAAATCAATTTATTTTTCTCTTTTCAGGCCAAACATTAACAGAAGCAGGATTTAATAGATTTCAGGATGGAGAGCCAAACAATTCGCCACCTGGTGAATCCTGTGGTTCGATAGATCGCATAGGTCGATTAAACGACTTTTGGTGTGACAGGGTAGCAACATTTTTCTGTGAAAAAAGTCCAAATTACCCCGACGTTTGTCCTGCTGATTCAGAATGGTTAGTAAAGTAATAAAGCTTGGTTCATTAATAAATGCTTAACACAATTAACATAGTTTGTTACGTACGAAAAATGAAAAAAACGGAACCTTAGTAGGATCATGCTCGATGGTAGGATCACTCGTGCGCCTGTCTGTCTGTCCGTCCATCTGTCACAGTCAATTAGCTCCGAACTTAATGGACCAAATATATCAAATGAAAGGGCTTGTTATGAGGATCTCAAATATCTTCTTCTTCTGCCTAGCCATTTCCCAACTATGTTGAGGTCGGCTTCCAGCCTAACCTCGCCACGCGAATTTAACTTGCACTTGGCCAGTTTTATTTCTTAACTGTGGACTGTGGTGCTTAAAATATACCGGTCAATACAGCTTCAGCATAGACATTTGCTTGACGACAGTAATACAGGGTGTAAACCACCTCATCACGAAGCCGTTAACCAAGCATTCTGTAGACCAAACTAAGTAACTTTACGCAAAAAACTTTGCTGGGAAACAACTTGTTTTTTTGGGGTGAAAAATCACGTTTTGTGGTATAACTCAATGTAACGCACTCAAAATATTGTGCTGGTGGATGGATTGAATAGTACAGGGGTCGTAGAGGTGATTAAAGTAAAAATCTTCCAATAAAAACTTGTATTTCAAAAAAATCTTGTCAAAAAGTTGGAACTTTGACCCCCAATATCTCCGTAAATTGAAGATTCCCAGGTATGGTGAGTAACAATAAAACGATCGGAATGACCTTTTCGACTTCGTTAAGAGGTGTTTTACATCCTTCATGGGTCTGCAGGGCGTCCATCAGAACCTTTTAAATTTAATTAAATTTATTTGTTTCAGATCACTAAATCCATACTACAGTCCTATTTAAACTAAAATAAAACAAATTAACATTGAAATTAGAAGCAGTGTCAAAAATTAAAAATAAAATAAATTTGCAGTGAAACCACTTTACTTTTCAACGTTTTTAGTAATTGTGTATTGAAAGATAGGTTTTGTTAACTGGACAAGTCATAAACTAAGCTATCAGCTACAATGTATTATAATGTAAACTGGAATAAAATAAAATGTGTAAATTTATTATTAAAACCCTCAAATAAACACCATGTTACAAGACGTCTTAGTTTCTATTTGACTTGGTCATCCACTTATCTAAACAAAACCGCATTAGATCACTCATTTATTAATACAAGCAAAAACAATTTAAAAAGTCTTTGTTCTTGGGCTCTACAAGCATTTAATTCAATTGGTACCTAAATAGTGTGTTTCCAACAGTGGTTCTCAAATATAAAGTCCTGCAAGAGTTCACGCTTGCTTTCAGAATTTCACGTTCATTTTAAGAGAAGCTACAAGCAGAAATAAATATAGCAAATGAGAGCAGCGCTGGCCCAGTGGTGGCGGCCCCGACTTACGTACGAAGTAAGTACTTACTTAGTCGTGGGTTCGAATCCAGACCGACGGATTACTTTGTGTAATTTATTTCATCACCACTGCTCTCAAAACGGTGAAGGAAAACATCGTGAGGAAACCGGCATGTCCTAAAACCAAAAATTCGAAGACATGTGACATCTACCAACCCGCACTGGGCTTGCCTGGTGGATTATAGCCCATCCGCAAAATACGCGCTTTGGCGTGGAGTTCCGGACACCAGCCCGTTGTACAATACAATAAATACAATACAAATATAGAAAATTTAAATTGGAGTCCATCAAGGCTCTATACTCAGCCCAATGCGGTTGAGTATCTTAACCTGGACCATCTGACATAACACTACATATTGTTGTACCCAATAGATAAATACTTTTTCTTTCAGGTACACCCACATTTTACCAGTTATGTTTTGATTCCCATGTTATAGTAGGCGAGTCTATTGCCATCAACCAGACATAAAGCCAGACTCCATGGCTGGTGTTCAGAAATTCATAACGGAAAAACCTAATCACATTTTACGTTTATTTTTTATTTTTCGTATGGAATGTCATCAAATAACTTATCTCACTCTGAACGGGGCCGTATAGGGAGTGTCCGAGCGACCGATGCACATGTAGTATGCGCAATAGTTTTAATGCAGAATGCAACCCAAACCTTCTGTCGACACATGCTTCATCCCTCTTCTGGGCATGATTCAAATCTACGACCACTTGGATGTGTCGTCGTCGATGTTGACAGAACACATGTCGAGTGTCCGCCGACATCGAAAGCTTTTACCTACGTTGACGCAAATTCATTACGATCAGTATACCGTTAATTTTATGTGCGCGCTAATAAATGCTTTTTATTTCTTTCTATCTTTCTTTCTTTGACGGTAATGTCACCGTAAAATTGTCAAATACGTTATATTGTAATATCACTAGCGATATTGTAAAGTCTCGAATTATTGTCAAATGAACATACTGCTTACAATAAAACGCATTATTTTTCGTGAAATGCATGCGATGGTAGTCAACTCACGCGGTGTGGAGAGAAGGAGGGGTCTTCCTTGCCCAGTGGTACCACTCTCATGAAAAGATACTGTACCATTCCTGAGAAATATCGATTAATATAACCTAACCTTAAAACACTTCATATTCCCCTAAAAAGCGTAGTCGACGGAGCCCCGCTTCGCGGGGCTATTTCCGAGTGCAGGGCTTAAAGGAACCTAACGGGGGGGTGCCCCAAGTCCCGATTATGGGGGCAAGAGATACTTCCGTGTGTTCAGTTGACAATAATTCGAGACTTTACAATATCGCTAGAGAGATACACGTTATATTGTAATATAACGTATTTGACAATTTTACGGTGACAGTAATACTGCCAATGTTGTAAGAAATAGCATAAGTGTTCATTCTGCTGGAAACAAAGAACTTCCATAATAATATAACTTTACAATAGTAAGTATATTTTATACCAGCTGACCAAAGGAATAATATTTATTCCCCGTTTTTGCAACATTTTTCATTATGCTCCGCTCCTATTCTCGTAGTGTGATGTTATAATATAGGCTATATTATAGCCTATAACCTTCCTCGATGAATGGACGATCCAACAACCAATTCCAACCAGTAATACATGAGATTAGCGCGTTCAACCAAACCAACTAACAAACTTTCCAACTTTATAATATTACATAGTATACAGATTGTTGCAAATTATTTTGAGAACCACTGAATCAAGGCATCAAAGTCTGCCGACATTGTCCTTGGGATTGCCTATAAATAATAGTTAAAATAATTGTATCGTCATAACTTTCAAATCAGTCTTAGCAAAATGAAGTCTTGCTTCAAATATTTTGTGTTACTATTCTGCTTGAATTTTACTGGTGAGTTTTTTTTTATTATTTTGTTAGCTCAATTCAAACCAATCAATCAATATTCTATGTTAAATCATTTTGCAACTGAGCTTGCGAAATGTAGTTTTACTATGAGAACAGTTATTCCCAACAGGAGGTCGGTTCAGCCTGGTTTGCCTAAGTTAGTCCATGGCTGGGTGACTCTACCCATTACAAGCCGAGTTTCCTCCGTGCCTCGGAAAGCACGGTAAGATGGATGGTCCAGCGTAGCCCGCGAAATTAAACAGTAATTATGTTTTTTGGGTTGCATGTTGATTAAAATATTTTTCGCGACTGTAAGACGAATGTAGCTACAGAATTATAATCAATCATCAAAACAACCTAATAAGTTCACGAAGGTGTCAAGAATGATTCTTTTATAAAATAGTAATTCTTGACACCTTTATGAACTTGGAGGATTGTATTAATGATTTTGCTGAATACAATAGGCTAGTTTCCACCATCAATAATTTGCAAAACTAATTAGTCCGTCAGTCCGCCGTCAGAGTATTGGAAAATAATGGACACGTATTTTTTGTTTTTGTAAATCACTGAGTACTGACAAAGATAAAACGCATCAAAACTCGGGAGTGGGGGCTCGTGACGTCACAACGCACTAAAAACTATAGCACGGCGTGACGTATTGCGAATTTTAAAAGCGTCGTATCTTCATCAATTTTGGTTTATGTAACAAAAGAAAAAATACGGGTCAAATACTTTATTAAATCTAACTGACGGACTAATTAGATTTTTTTAGGACACAAGCCTATTCTGTTAATGCATAAGTTTTACAGTCGCAAACGATATTTTAATCAACATACAACTTAGCACTCTTCTGCAATATTGCAAAAACCTCAGAAAATTTGAATTTCGCGGGCTACCCTGACTGATTTACCTTAAGCTGTTGCACGTTGGTTTCGGCTGTCATTTGAAGAGCTTTGACAGTTGTTACAGGTAATCAGTGACCCGAAGTCTATTATTGTACCATGGTTTTACCCAGTGCTAACTGGATTGTGAAGTCAGATAGGCAGGCGCACCATTTCTAATACTGGTTTTCAGCTGCTTAGCTGCAGCAGGTTAGACCGGAAGCCGACCCCAACATAGTTGGGAATAGGCAAGGTAGATGTTGAACAGTTATTCCCAACCCTTGGGGACTTCAGGTGTAATGATAAGAAAAATATTTTGTTTGCCATTCTAGAGGGATTATTCAGATGCGACTACCAGTACAGTTCAAAAGCTCGAGCTTGGTTTAAATCCTTTGTTGTACCCGCGACTTGGTTTAAAGCCCGCCTACGATGCTCTCTGGAAGGTGAGTAATTTTGTAATTTATGCAAAGAGAAATCAAATACAGTGGAAACATAATACTGACCCCTTTTTCGAACGCAGATCCATAAATAAGAATTCGACAAAAGTGTTCAATAAGAGTACGTGGTGCCTTTTCAGAATACTCAGCGAGATCATTTTTTTTTAATTTCACTTTGTGCTCAGGTGCTGTCCTTGCATCCCCAACCACCCCACAAATTCAAAATGAAATGAGAAACATCATAAATACATCCAATCCAGAATATGAAATATTTACTGGGATTCATGCCACTTTCTCACAAGGAGATTATTATACAATTGAAGGTTAGTCTTATTGAGTATTATAATCTTACTAAGATTAAAACAATAGGAATAAAATGAAAATGTTTGTAGTAAATGTTAAGTACGATACGACATTGACTACATTGTGAGTCATCAAGATTTAAAAATTACAGGTACACCGCTCTCAGACATTCCAGTGACTTGGGCTAAAAATGAGCCTGATAATAAGGACAACAAAGAAAAATGTATCACTTTAAATGGTGTTGGAGAATTGGCAGATCATCGCTGTGAAGATACACGCCCTTACATCTGTTACCGCCCGGAAAGACTTCAAACAGTCAGTGAGTGCGGTACTGTCGATCCAGGTAATACTGAGATATTCTAATATTCTGTAGAGGTAGCCTGATAGTCAACATTTTACCTTATAAATGATAATTAATGATATTTATTCAGCAAGTAGGTTTTCTTAAACACTTTTACACGTCATTTTTTTAAACTAGCTGGTGCCGGTGTTTCGTATCTGACTACTCTGAGAAGAAACAGCCGAAACAAACTCAGAGGTCATAGTCTCTTTTGAAGTCCAATAGTCCCTATAATAAACCGTTTTGAATAATACCTACACAGCCAGTCTCTTTTACTGTTTGTGTATATGTACACGTTGCCTCTTGAAATCATAATCATTATTCTCCTGCCCCTGATCTAATTTACTTTTATTATTCTTTTCAGAATACACATTGGATAAAAGAACCAACAAATGCTATAAGTTTCATACAGTTCCAAGAAATTACTCTCGAGCTTTCATGGCATGTTCAGCTGAAGGCGGTCATCTTGCTATCATCAACAGTGAAGTCGAAGCCACAGTACTACGAGAACTCTTCGGCAGACATCCTGCAAACCAAATGATGGGACCATTCCAGAAAGACATTGCTTTTATCGGTTTTCATGATTGGGGCGAAGGTTTCGACTGGAGGACCATTCATGGTAATTTAAACTTTCTTGTGTATTAACCTCAATTAATTTGCTGAACTGCGGCTATTTGGCGCAGCCGTCTAGCTCACAAAATTGATTCATTTTTTTTTCTGAATAGATTGAAATTATTTTTTGTTAGTGTGCACTTGTGGAATGTGCCGAATTTGTATATTGTATGTTGTCAAATGGTGGAATGCAAGTTTAAAATTATAAAAGTAATCACAGAACACACGCACAATGGTGCAGAGTGAAGAATAGATGATACAAATAGAAATAACAGTGAAGGAGTAACGTTTAACTTTTAAAATATAATATTATAATATTTTCCTTTCAGGCCAAACATTAACAGAAGCGGGTTACAGCAAATTTAATCCAGGACAGCCAGACAATGGTGCACCAGGTGAATCCTGTGGTGCGATATTCCGCTCGGGTCAAATGGATGACTTGTGGTGCGACAGGCCAGCCGTATTTATCTGTGAGAAGAACCCAAATGACTTTTGCCCAGCAGTGACTCAAGAACTGCAGTAAAGAAGAAACAGTACGGTTGAAAAGTTTTGTTTAAAATAAATAGTTGAATACAATGTTGGTTCTGTTAATGTTTATACACCCACTGTCAGTTATTATGCAGCACATATTATGCGAGTCGCACGGGACCGGTCAATGTGGCGACACTTGGGGGAGGCCTATGTCCAGCAGTGGACGTCTTTCGGCTGAGATGATGATATTGATGACATATAATAGGCATGACGACGGTTTCAAAAAATTGCAAATCTATTTAGTACGTCAGTTAAAGTATTGGAAAAGTATTTTTTGTTTTTGTGAATCAATGAAATATTGACAGAGATAATACGCATCAAAACTCGGGAGTAGGGGCTCGTAACGTCAAAACTCGCTAAAAATTATACCAAGGCGTGACGTGTTGAGAATTTTAAAAGCATCGTATCTTCGTCATTATTTTAGTTTTAGTAACAAAAGAAATCTGTTGGATGCGAGTCGCAAGGGACCGGCCTATGTCCAGCAGTGAACGCCTTTCGGCTGAAATGATGATGATGATGATAAAGAAAAAATACGGGTCAAAAATTTTTTGATAATCTAACTGACGGTCTTATTTTTTTTTGTCGTCTTCCCTATTGAGAGCAAGCCTAAATAGGCATGCCCTCAATTACAATTACAAACACAGTAACTGTGATTTTTGTGATACAGAACCCAATTACCCTCTGCCCCAAAATATTGTGTGAAATGACTATAGAAATAACTCAGCCTCACCTTTTTGGAATTATAGGCGTGAAACTTCTAGTTCGTTCTTCTTCTATTAGTTCTTAGTTCTGCTACTAGTTCTAAGTTCTTCTACTACTTCTACTAATTCTAAGTTCTTTAGCTTTGAGACTGAAAATGAAAAAATGGTACTCATATACCTTTTAGTACAGCCGGGGTAAAATTATTGGAAAGCAACCTCTAGGATACCACAAGGCACACACCTAGGACGTTTGATTTCATTTTTTTTTCATTTAATTTAAGATATTCGTCGTACTATTTTATACTCAGCAATTTTTAGAACAGGATATTATTTCTCGTTAATTATTAGCAAATAAATAAATAAACGCATTGTCATGAGGATGTTTTCGTATTTAGTCGACTAGGTTTTCAAGTTATTGAACAAAGCTGCAAGTAATTTATTTGTTCAATTAAATAAGAAGAAAACTTTATTAATATCATCAATTAAATAATTTGCTTCAGTAATGTTATTTCCTGTGTCAGTGGTTCTCAAATACTTAAAAAGTATATTTCTTTCAGTTTTCTATTTTGGCGATTGTTATTTAATTATGAGGGACTTTAATCTGCCCTCGTAATTGCAAACTCAGTACTTGAAAAATAGCGGTTTGGAGATAAACGCATTGAAAGTTTTTTTTTTATGAAAAACTAAACAACAAGTGAATACTTTATAACTTTTGAAATTTACCTAAGAAATAAGAAAAAAAATGCGCATTACTGCATTTTCATCAGCCATCTGGGTGTGCGAGTATTACAGTATCACTTATAAGACTAAATGCAGTATTTGTGTTTGTGATGACCGAATTAAAGTAATGAAGAGGTAGGTACATCAGAAAGTGATTAGTTCATAATAATGACTTCATGACTGCGGCAGTAAACGGACACCAAGTGGATGGATTTTTGGGGGCCCTATCGCCATAATAAAAAAATTTAGAATTTTGGGGCAAAGAAACATTAGCATGTTTTTAATAAAATCATTTTTACTAACTACTTAATGACTATTGACTTATCTTTGACTTAATGATTATTGTTTTTGGTCTCTAATGAGTTGTCAAGTTTCAACGTCTTGGTGGATAGGTGACTACACATTAAATTTTCATACTGAGTTTCTTCCGTGCGAAATCACGATACGCCGTTGTTCCCTTCTGTTATTTAACAGATCTTTAACAGTTGGTTACCGGTAGTCAGTTGCCCAAAAGTCTGACAAACAGTCTTACCCATACACATATAAAAGAAAAACAGAAGAAGTGGCAAGGGGGCGTGTCGGTGTCCGCGCGACAGGCACAAGACCCCTCTTGTCCCTCTTGTGCCAATCATAAGCAAATGGCTATACTATTTTGCAATAAAAACATTGCTCCTCAACCACTACTTAAGTTTGTCGCTAAGTGACTGGACAAGCAATGTGAAAGTCACCAAACGATAGTTCAATAAGCACATACGTCGCGTGGTGCGACCGCTTATTCTTACGACGAGTTAGTGCTTGTGTGCCAATGTTTTTGTGTGGGTAAGTTGTACGGTGCTTGCTAAATACACGATGTGTTTGATGGCATAAGGTTTATAATTGGTTGTGTACTACGTTCTGATTTAAGAAATGCGGGTGTGTGCGCGACTGCGTATTTATTGTTTTTACTAAACTGCATGTGTATTAGTTGCCGTGTGGTAGGGATGAAGTGGAGACACAAGGTTCCGATACATTTTCGTCTCATATCTCCTTCTTTATTATATCTATGGTCTTGTGATGGTACTGGATGAGGACCTGTGAGTCATCGTACCTAGGTTCTGTATTGGCTCGCATTGATCGTCTAGTCTGTTTGTTCTCGTGATTGAAGATGTTCAGAAAAAATCGAACTTTCTTAATTAGCCTTTGATAATTAACACTATGTTAGTCTAGGAAGGATCGAACTTCCTTACACCAGGGTTTAGGAAACAATACTGTAGCATGAGAGTCGTTTCGGGGTTTTAATCAACAATTAAATTTAGATTGACCTTAGGTCAATCTTGAGTACACTCCACTGTTCGAACAATGTAGACTTATCAATCATTCTACTCGATAACGCGGAGTTTGTCTTAACTCGTCTATGTTATTATTCAATACAATGTTTAATACATCTTCTTCGGATTTAATAAGGATTCTACGATTTACTCTCAGTTAGGCACGTTAGAATGATTGTATAAGTTGATTCATTGTGTGTTGTGCTAATTTGATAGCCACCTCCTGAGACTGATATCGTTCTAGCATGGGGAAACCCTACACCGTGATAACGGTCCTTAATCAATGTTATTGGGCGCAATCGACTCCCTAAAGACGCTACGAAGCGTAGGTGATTCCCTTATCCATTGTAGGCAGGTACTTCCATTTTTTTTGTTATTTGCCAGATTCCCTTTTAGGGCAGGCATGCCCAGAACCATGGATTTGATATGTATTTATATTTGAGTTATATTTAGATTTGGCCAAATCTAGGTCGGGAGTCGGATTGTAAGACATGGCGTGTATGGTATGCTAAGTTATCACCGCCTGAGGTGTCGATCAGTCATGTACTCTGAGCCATCAGTTTATCGTAGTTGAGGATTTTAATATGCATTATATCACAACACAACCGAAATGTCTCTGTCTCGCACGAACAGTATTTCCCTCCTATAATTATAATCAAGTGATCATTGACTTGAACCCACATAATTATATCATCAGCTGCTTAATTTCTCGTTCTGTAGCTGGGTCGCTGATACTAGTGACTTGAATCAAAGTGATGTTTAAGTTACAGTGGACTAGTGTCTCTACTCACTCAGTTTTGGTTTCACTGATGTATGCTAAGTTTAATTCAGCTCTGAAGGAGCTTAGGTCTCAAACTAATTAAAGTATCAGACTTAGGTCGAGATTTCTATCTCAGACCTAGTCTATAGCAGTACAAATTATTATATTTGGTTAGATCCAATAATGTAAATATCGTGTTAGGCGAGGGTCAGTGTGTATATAGAGAATCCACTATTGGAGGTTCGAATTGATCTATTATTCTGATTTAAGGCAACACTACTGTTAAGACTTGGTCTTAGCTTTATCTGTTCTCCATTATTAAATTCTCTATACATATAATTTTGGAATACAAAAGGAAAGAGTTGATTATCGTTTATATTATTCATTTATTTTCGACAAAGGTACGAAAGAAACTGTTTGTTTAATTAGGCCTAGGTTCGCTAAGATGGTGACGAACCTAGGTCGAGTGTCCCATTCCTAAACCTAGTCAGATAAGGGAAAACGGAACATCTCAAGCGAAAAACCCTTCTGACATATACAAATTAAGTCTACACACATATGTACATAATATTGACAATTATCCATAAATTTATAGAAGTCTCAAGACAACCGAGAGAAGAGGTAGCATACACATAATTGTTAAAAAGTTTATCAAAGATACTTAAGTCACAAGATCCCATAATAATTCACAATTGTATATTCAAATTTCTAGCTTAGCCATCTCGCGTAATTCAAGGTCTGCGTGATGTACACTGTTTAGACACGCTAAAGAGGTTTCTCTGCAGGTTCTGCCTTTCAGTACTACAGTACAGTATGTACCATACTTCTACACAAACTAACACTAAGAGATAAATCACCATTATCAGGAATAGTGTCATAGCTACCTTGTCTATTTTAGACCAAAGGTGCTCACTCGTCTTCTGTCTTAGTGAATATAAGGTGTCGAAGTTTTGTGGTAGCCTCCATTTTATTTGGATCGTTAATTACGTGGCTGTGATTGATTTAGTGATTGAAGTTATGGTAAATTTGCTTGGGATCTTGCTCTAACACAAAATTTGAACTTAGAATACGTTACCAGATTCAGCTCTGTCTCTCTGTCTCGAATTTCACTAGATTCTATCTATCTAAGTAGTATTAACCCACTACACTAGGGTATACTTTGTTTATTTACAATTAGGTAACTAAGTACGAAAAACACTGCTTCTACTTTAATACAATACAATCTTCAAAATTAAAATTATGATTACACGTCCGACTTCGCTCGCTGCTAAAATCGTAAGGACTTTCGTCAGCTTGTTTCTCTCTCTCGAAACCGTACAGATAGGCCCCGCCTGTAAAATGAAATTTAAAACAAAGTAATCTGCTCATTGGCCGTCATAAGCAAGGTGCTCGCTTATTGGTCGATAGCATGGCGTCTGGTCAATTCCCGCCAAATGTCATCTCGTGTGCTTTTCGCGCCTTCTGCTAACCTACACATCTGTTTAACATCCCACCAGATATTCCGAAAAAGGTTGCTTCAACAAAAGATTTATTGCCTTTTGAGTGTAGTCTTG
This sequence comes from Xestia ashworthii, assembly GCA_950022955.1. NCBI lineage: Eukaryota > Metazoa > Arthropoda > Insecta > Lepidoptera > Noctuidae > Xestia > Xestia ashworthii. Next base: position 7,784,242 of record OX465570.1, on the reverse strand, counting down.
CAATATTATTTTAAGACTAAATTCAATAGATCTTTTATTTTCTAAGTGATTTGGGATCGTTGTTCTAAAAAATTTCTTTAAATGGATATTTCAAATAAGCAGTTTTTGACAAGGGTTGAAGTTTATGGATGGCTATAAAGTGTGTTATTTATTTCTTCCGTATGCGCAAAAGAAATAGATGGCCCGATGAATGACCATCTCAGTCTTACCACTATCATCTTCTTGCCTGCCTTCTTCTTCAATACTTCGCTAATATCGTCATTACATCGAACACTTCTTTACTTTTCAAATCATCCTTTGCACTGCTCATTCATCATTCTTTTGGTCTTCTTCTGGTCATATACCCATCACATTCATACTGAAAATTTCCACTACCAGTCTTATCAAAGGGTATCGATTACCCAGTGCTAACAAGGTTGTGGTCAGATAAGCCGTCGCCTAATTTAAAATACGGGTATTCAGCTGCATCCAGTTAGACTGAGAGTGGACCCAAACACAGTTGGGAAAAAGCTAGGCAGATTTTAATGAGTGAGTTGTCAAGAGTCTTTAATTATTTTTTTCATACTGCCCAACTCAGTTTTGCTACAGATAATATAAATTCTCTGGACAGGGTTGGGTCAAATGCATTGATTAATTATTTTGGGAACCACTGGCTTAAGGAGTCATGTCATACGGTCGTTAGAATTACATATAAATAACATAATATTGTATTGTCATACTTTGCATTCCAGTCCCTTATAATATGAAGTACTGTTTCAAATATTTTGTGTTAATATTCTGCTTGAATTTTACTGGTAAGCAGAATCTTACGTATAAGGCCTATGGCGACTAAAGCCACACATAGTAAATATTAAACACAGAGAAAATATAAAAGACTCGTTTCCAGTTAAGAAACGATGTTTTAGTCGATCTTAATAAACTTGGAACCCTTTGCGAGAGTCCTTATCACACTTGACCAGTCTTATTTAGTTTGCTCAAATCAAATCAATGAATCAACCATACTTTCGGTTTTCTTTTTTTTTAATACATTGCAATATGTGAGTGTAATGATGCATCCAGACCGCTCGTTGAGGTAACATTCTCTAACAATGTTATCAATTGTTACCTCATTTTGGCACGGCAACAATTACTAACAATAAATAACCCTCCGAAACGTTGCTTCACAAAAAGCAACTGCGGTGTGTACACCATAATATAAGAACACATAAGCCTAACTTTTCTGGAACAAATAGGTATAATGTTTTGTAACATTACATTGTGCTTGCAATTTTAGAGGGAGCATTTAGATGTGACTACAAATACAACTCAAAAGCCCAAGCATGGTTTAAATATTTTGTTGTACCCGCGACTTGGTTTGATGCCCGGCTTCGATGCTCCTTGGAAGGTAAGTTACTTATTTTCTTATATGTTAAGATTTCTAGCATACTGGGACTATTTGTAGCATGCAGTAGCAATGCGAAAACGGCCACAACACTGTCAAAATGCAAATCAAATCAGCGGCTACTACGAGTATTTCGTTAATTATAGATTTTAATTTTTATATTCTTTTGTTTTAAAAGGGGGTTTTTGTCCATACGGATATGCCAACTTTTTTAATTATAGATGTGATGATCATTCTTTGACCAGTCCCGTGCGACTCGCATCAAGCGGATTCCTGTAACCTTCACCAGGTCATCGGTTAACCTAGTGGTAGGTATTCCAAACGCAACGTCTTCCGGTTCGCGACTGCCACTCTAGAACTTTTCAGCCCTCGTCAATGTGGCGACACTTAGGGGAGGCCTATGTCCAGCAGTGGACGTCTTTCGGCTAAAATGATGATGATGATGATCATTTTTCTTGATGATCTTGTAATTACCAGCGCAGCTACTAAACATATGTTTATGTGTGTATGTTTTTTTTTGTGTTTTAATTTTTTGTTTGTTGTTGTGTTTGTTTGTATACAGGGTGACTGGCTCTGGACCCGCCATAGCAAATTCGCATATAGAAGAGGTCATTTTCTAATTACTGAACCTTAATTTCCCTAACCAAAATTTTGAAAAATAGTAATGAATGCTTGTAGGTCAAATTTAGGAAAAATTTCAATTAAGTATAAAAATTGACATAACTCCTAAACCATAAAACTTTGGTTACGGAAAGTAAGGTTCAGTAATTAGAAAATGACCTCCTCTATATGCAAATTTGCTATGGCGGATCCAGAGCCAGTCACCCTTTATGTTTACTGTTGCAACTATAAGATTATTATGCAGTCCTCCGGGTTCAATTGTACCCAGCCCCGTGACAGGATTTGAGACTAGTTGATGACAGTCTCTCCCTCCTACTACCCCACACACAATACTTCACATACATACAACAAACACATACATACATTCACATACATACACACACACATACAACTACACACACACACTTTACATGAAACTTCCCTTAGCTGGAAAAACGTAAGCGCTTTACAGTTATATCTTCCTAAACTTTCAGTAATTTATATTTATTTTGTCAAAAGGTGCTGTCCTTGCTTCTCCAACCACTCCAGAAATACAAGCTGAAATGAGAAATATCATAAATACCTCCAATCCGGAATATGAGATATTTACTGGGATTCATGCCACTTTCTCCCAAGGAGATTATTATACGATTGAAGGTAAGATCAAATCAATGAATATTTTTGTTTATGACAAGTGCATCTCAAATAGATTTAAATATTGTTGTGTAGTATTATGACAAGAGAGAACGAGCTATATTTTATAAGTGAGCCCAGTGCGTTTCCGCGAATTTAGTTAAAATGACTGATAGGTACTGAGAAAATTGTTGAGCATGAATGTAAATGACTATAAGAGTCGAGGTAGACCAAAGATACGATGGATGGACGCTGCGAAGCATGAAAAGGATACAGAGAACGAGTAATAGAGACTTAATTGATGGGTGGCCTTTATTAATTATGCGACTCATACAGATTTACAAAATTACAGGTACACCGCTCTCAGAAATTCCAGTGACGTGGGTTAAAAATGAGCCTGACAATAAGGACAACAAGGAAAGTTGTATGACTTTAAATGGTATTGGAGAATCAGCAGATCATCGCTGTGAAGAAACTCGCCCTTATATCTGTTACCGCCCGGAGAGACTTCAAATAGTCAGTGAGTGCGGCACTATCGATCCAGGTAATACTCGTGGGGTCTTATTAGTTTGTTCACAGTACCTTTTAATGTTAAGAATTGCCAAACTTGAATGGCAGTGGGCAGGGCATATTGCTCGCACTTGGATGGCCAATGGGGACGTTGCGTTGGAAGGCCGTTAGCCTGGTGAAGGCTGCGGGAATGCGCTGGATGCGAGTCGCACGAGGCCGGTTTATGTGGCGACACTTGGGTGAAGCCTACATCCAGCAGTGGACGTCTTTCGTCTGAGATGATGATGATGATGACGACCTTTTATTGTTTATGTTCACCTTTGTTTTCAAAGACTTCATCATCATCGTAACTATTTCCCTGTCGGTGCAACATTTCTTCTTCTTCTTCTCGATTTCTCTGTAATTCGTCATACTCAGTAGTTGATCCATTTCTAGTCAAGAACACAATGATATTAACAATACTTTCTTTTCAGAATACAGCTTAGATAAAAGAACTAACAAATGCTACAAGCTGCATACGGTTCCAAGAAATTTCTCGCGAGCGTTCATGGCATGTTCAGCTGAAGGCGGCCATCTTGCTATTATAAACAGTGAAATCGAAGCAACAGTGTTAAAGGAGCTCTTCGCCAAGTATCCAGTATCAAAGATGTTGGGATCATTCCGGAAAGATGTTGCTTTTATCGGTATTCATGATTTAGGCCAAACTTTTGATTGGAAGACCATTCATGGTAATTTTTATTTTTTGTTGTGGGTTAGTGGAAATTAGGTTCCTTATCCATACAAGTTAACTCAGAGCATTGTATAGATTAACGAATAGTTGTTTTGAAATGTGGGATCAATTTGGAGGGTTTTGCCATAATCGCCACGCTTGGCAAGCGGGTTGGAGATCATAGTACGGTCACGAAGCTCGCTTTTGACCATTCTCTGGTAAGTTCCTTAGTCGCCTCTTACCAAACCCACGGGCAGATACGGGATTGTGCTATTCTTTACGTCCGATACCATACAGACTATTGTTTTATAATCTTGGGTATTTGGAGTGAGCGAAGTCTTGTGATACATACAAACGTCTGGTGCAAACTAAATTTAAAACAGTCACATACTAGATTTTCTCTTTTCAGGGCAAACACTAGCAGAAGCAGGATACAGCACATATGCTACAGGGGAGCCAAATAACATAGCTCCTGGTCAATTTTGTGGAGGAATATTCCGTTCAAGTGTTTTGGTAGACCTATGGTGTCATAGTCCAGTCGTTTTTATTTGCGAGAAGAATCCGGGCCCTGCCACTTGTCGTGCTTTACCTGAAATGTACAATTAATTAATAAGAAATAAAACAAACACATTTGTGTTTATGAATCTAAAATGCTTAATTTAGTTAATTCTAATCTATTATTAGCAATAAATAATGGCTGTGACAAAAGTGCATTATTTTTCACTAGCGTCGATGACTGACATCTGTCTAGTTTTTTTCCCAACTATGTGAGGGTCGGCTTCCAGTTAACTGGATGCAACTGAATACCTGTGTTTTACATGGAACGGCCGACTATCGGACCTTCACAACACAGTTAATACTGGGTTATACGATACTCTTGGTATGACAGGTTGTCAGACTTTCGGTCCACTAAAACCGTAACGGCTGTCAAAAATCAAATTACAACTGGGACCAACGGCTTAATGTGCTTTCCGAGGCACGGAGGAAACTCGGTATGTGATGGGCGGTCACCCATCTACGGACCAGCCGACATATATGAGAAACTTTAAAAGTTAAGTCCGTCAGGTAGATTATTAAAAAATATTTTACCCGTATTTTTTCTTTTGTCACGTAATTCAAAATTGACGAAGATACGACGCTTTTAAAATTCCTAATACGTCACGCCTAGGTATAATTTTTAGCTAGTTTTGACGTCACGAGCCCCCACTCCCGACTTTTGATGCGTTTTATCTTTGTCAGTATTCATTGATTTATAAAAACAAAAAATACGTGTCCATTATTTTTTAATAACCTAACTGACGGACTAAATAGATTTGTAATTTATTGATACTGTCGTCATGCGTATTAGCATAGATATTTAAGAAAGTCATTATTCGGTTGCTATGGTTAATCCAATACTTAATTTTTTGGCTTTCGTCCATCATTACACCTGATCGAGGGTCACTTTGTTTTGACCTTCAAATCCTCTAATAGTTCAAATCAAAATAAAATTCGTTTTGGTTCAATACACGATTTGAGGAAAAATCTTACATTTTTCAATTGTTTCCTTTATCAGCTTGAATTAACAAAGGAATATTATTTATAACTATGACTATGTTATTGTTGATTTATTTGAATACAATAACAACCAATTAAAGTTTATAATATTGTTTTGACTTCATTATTCTTATTTTCCTGTGTCAGTGGTTTTCAAGTTAGTCTACTAAGGTCCATGTTCACCAAAAAGATGACGGTCTGAATATCTAAATACAGCTGTTTAAAACACATTTTTTTATGGGAACATGTCACAGTGACAGCTGTTTTTAGATAATCAAACCGTTATCTTTTTGGTGAACATGGACCTAAATAACCAGCCAGACTGCCTTGTAGGTCTACTGGTTGCAAACACGACCGCTGAGCATGATGTCCTGGGTTCGATAGTTGTACTAATATATTAACCATTAATTTTATGTGTTTTGTCCTGCGCGGGCATTACTAATAAATACTTTTCTTTCTTTCTTTTCCAACTTTCACCGAACTTTACCCGAAGTACCCGAACTTCAGGCAGTTTGGGTATCTTCGGGCCCCGAAGATGGATGTCACCGCCGAGGTAGGAAGAACTGGTGAGATCAACTGCATGGACGCGAGCCGCGAGGGTTGATTCTAGGTGGCGCTGGACAGCAGTGATCTACTTTATCAGATACTAGCTTCTGCCCGCGACTTCGTTCGTGTGAAGTTTTGATATCGCAACGCATCGCCTGCAGGCTCAACGGAAGCTTTTTTCCCGCTTGTCACATTTCTTATTGCTGCTCCGCTCCTATTGGTCATAGCGTGATGTTATATAGCCTATAGCCTTCCTAGAGAAATGGACTATCCAACGCTAAAGTAATTTTTCAATTCAAGCCGGTAGTTCCTGAGATTAGCGCGTTCAACCAACCAAACAAACTCTTCTGCTTTATAAATGATAAATGATATTTATTTTGCAAATTGGTTTTCACAAACACTTACACGTCCTTATTTTTTAAACTAGATGGGGCCGGTGTTTCGTACCTGACTTCTCTGAGAAGAAACAGCCGAAACAAACTCAGAGGTCATAGTCTCTTTTAAAGTCCAGACAATCTTGTTCAACTCACATGAGAACCATGCAGATAAGTGTCTGAGATGGTCTTTTGAAGAAAGAACCATACAGATTTGAGTGGACCTGTCCAGTCAGTTGAAGCATTCTTCAGTTATAGCTCGACTTTTTAACTCAAGGAGCATTAATATTAGTATCGACTAGCGGACGCCACGCGGTTTCACCCTTGTAGGTAGTTCCCGTTCCCGTGGGAGTACGGGGATAAAGTATAGCCAATGTTACTCAGTAAAGACGTGGCTTTTTAATGGTGAAATGTTTTTTTAAATTGGTCGAGTAGTTTTAAAGGTCACAAACAAACAAAAATCAAATCTTTTCTCTTTATTATGTTAGTCTAGATATGGATTTATTTAAGAACCACTGACTTAACAGGATAATACAAAAATATCTTTCACAGATAATAATACAATAGATAACTTCACGTATATAAATATCTGTTAAGACAACTTTTAATTACACAGTAGGTACCTCACTCATCACGAAATGAAGTCCTATTTAAAATATTTTGTGGTTTTTTTCTGCGTGAATTTTATCGGTAAGAAGTTTTTTTTAATATTAATTAGGTAGCTTAAGTCAAATCAACCCTTCAATTTTTACTTCTTTAAATTATTTTCAAACTTAAAAACTTTTTTAAATTGTTTTTCTTATAATGTTCTCAGTTCTGATTAAAATTTCATTTTGTTACAAACATGGTATTTTGTAACTAAAAAGATTGTATCTCTACGTTACGATCGTTATTACTCTCGATATTTGCTTTTAAATCTAGGAAAGTGTATGTATTTGTCACATTCAAGACTGTTAATCAGTCAAAACTACTCTTGACTGGTGAAAACCAGTCAAAACTACTTTTGACTAGTCAAAACCATTTTATCAATAAAATTCCTTAGTTACAAAAAAAAATCCTTAACCAATAAGGTTTTCATTTTTTTTAACATTCTTTGTAAAACATCATGTTATTCTAGAACTAGGTAATTACAACTGATGCGTTCTAAAACAACATGTTTCTAAAGCATTAAACGCATATTTAACGTTGAAAGTTTTGACTGAAACATAAAGTATGTAAAAATCCTCATAAAAGGATTAAGGATTAAAAACAGGGAAAACAAGTGCCTTTCGGCTTCATTAGCTAGGCATATGCTGAGAGGCAGGCGACGCAGGCCGCGCAGTGCAGACCGCACAGTGCAGGGGGTCTAAAAAGGCCACTTTAGCAGAATCATAATTTGAATCACGTTAAAATTTAAAATTCTTAAAATGGACTTTATGTTTATGAAAATAAGGTCCATTTTACCAATTTAATTTTTTTAAGATGATTCAAATTATGATTCTTCTAAAGCGGCCATTTTAGGCCCGCAGAGCAGGGCAGTTACTTTACACATCTGAGCCGCACGTGCCTGCGCTGCAGCGATACGTAGCTTAATGACGTTCCAAACTTTACAAAATCTGCTCTGCTCTGCGCTGCGCGGCCTGCGTCGCCTGCCTCTCAGCATATGCCTAGCTAACGAAGCCGAAAGGCACTTGTTTTCCCTGTCATTGTGATCATTCTTTTTCTACACTGTGCCTGTCAAAGTTCCAAATTTTTGGGAAGATTTTAAGTAAAAGTTTTATTGTAAGATTTTTACTTTAAACACCTCAACGACCCCCGTACTTTTCAATCCATCCATCAGCATTAAAGGAAGTTTCCCTGCAATATTTTTTGCATAAAGTTACTTAGTTTGATGTACAGAATGCTTGGTTGACGGCTTCATGGGTCCACTTCCACCCGATTGGCGTAGTGATAGTGACACTGCCTTACGTTCTTTCGTGTTCGAATCCCGGTAGGAGCAAATGTTTGTGTGATGAGCACGGACATTTGTTTCCGAGTGTTTATATGTATAATAAGTTATATTTACAAACAAAAAAGTATATAAATGTAGTATATCAACTATCTAGTGTCCACGACACAAGCTTTGCTTAGTGTGGCACTAGGTGGCGCTGTGTGTTAATGTCCAGCGATATTTATTTATTTATTATTACTTAATCGTTTAGGGACTAGTGGCGTGACGATATGTAAAATATTTTCTTTCATTTTCAGAGGGAACATTTAGATGTGACTACAAATACAGTTCAGAAGCCCGAGCATGGTTTAAATTATTTGTTGTACCGGCAACTTGGTTCGACGCCCGGCTACGATGCACTCTGGAAGGTGAGTTTCATTGAATTATTATAAGATAGGAGACAAACTTCTCTTAAGGGTTCCCGAAGGATATTCAACAGGACCCTATCACTAAGCCCCGAGGTCTGTCCGTCTGTATGTCTATCAACATTTGAAATTTGGACAGAATGTATATTTCTGTTGCCACTATAAAAAACAAATCATAAAATTAAATTAAAGGGTATGACTACTACACTGGTACGGATCTCTACGTGCGGAAGTGTGACTCGCACTTGGCTGGTTTATTTTTTCTAAGTAATGAATGTATAGGTACGCACGGCAACCATTGGTTGGTAGTCGTGTTAATGAAAAACCAGATTGTGCGGAATTTTTATAAATTTAAAAATCTACACAATTCGAGGCCATCTTATACTGGAGATGGTATAGTTTGATATGTCTCTATGTGTACCCGTCGACTTTAAAAAATAAAATAAAGAAAAAGTGTCAAATAACTTTACCTTCGTAAGGCAGTCGGTTTTGTTTGTTTTTTTAATCCATTTTTGTTGCTACCGGTTAGACTGAAGTATTTCTCGATAAAACTATGAAAATCAAGTAACGTCGGCCTGCAGGACGTGAATTGTATTTTATAGCTTTCGATCTCACAGACTACCTATGGGATTTAAGGGACACGCTTATGAACATTTTGTTCGTACGGCCGCCTCTAAAAGTGATTTCGATATTTTACTAAACATAGGTGATGTTTAGTGATGCACTTTATCCCTAATTTTCACCGATTTTGTGGTTCTAGTGTAGTTGACGTATAACTCTACGATCTACCGCAGCAATATTAGATGAGCTAACCCAAATAAATTGGGATAATTGCCAAGAGAAAGAAGAAGAAAAAGTGTTTTGAAGCAAAAAGCTGTGTGCTATCTGACATACTGGTGATCATGATGAAATAATGATTCTATTTTGGCAATTTGGCTACGGAACCCAGAAATCCCCTCTTAAAGTCCCCCCCTTATAGTTTTACATGTTGGATTTACATCTCATATCTACCTACCTGTCTAGTCTGTCTATGTCTTTTCCCAACTATATTTGGGTCGGCTACCAGTTTTACCGGAAAACCTGTATTTTACATGAAGCGACTGACCTCCACAACCCAGTTAGTACCGGATAATACGATAACCTTTAGTAAGACTTATTGTTCGCATTTTTGGGCCACTGACTGCGGTACTGACTGTCTGTGTGTCTGACTGTCAAAGATCCACAAATGGCAGCTGGGACCAACGACTTAACGTACTTTCCGAGGAAACTCGGTATGTAATGGGCCCCTATCCCTTTGATAATTACAGGGATGATATTTTCTTTTATTTTTTGTTTTCAGGTGCTGTTCTAGCTTCTCCAACTACAATAGAAATAAAAGCTGAAATGAAAAACATCATTAATTCATCCAGTCAAGGATTTGATTTTTTTACTGGGATACATGCTACTTTTTCCCAAGGAGATTATTATACAATTGAAGGTAAGATTGAACATTGCGGTTGCAGATATCCCACAAAAATCTTATCGTGGATTGTGGATATTTTTTAATTCTTAAAAATAACTTTTTAAATAATTTTATTAACTTTAGTGCATGTATTGAAAAACTTCATAAAGTTTTTCAAAAACTTCATAAAGTTTTTCAAAAACTTCATAAAGTTTTTCAATTTATCAATTAGCAAAAGACGATGACAGATTAGAGACTCATACAAATTCACAAATTACAGGAACACCGCTCTCAGAAATTCCAGTGACTTGGGCTGAAAGTGAGCCAGATAATATGGACAATAAAGAAAGATGTATGACTTTAAATGGTGATGGAGATTTGGCAGATCAGCGCTGTGAAGAGACTCGGCCATACATCTGTTACCGCCCGGAAAGAATTCAAATTCAACAAAGCGAGTGCGGCACTATCGATCCAGGTAAAAAAAAAGAATCGATTAGTATTTTGAATTTGTTTAGTAATCATCATTATAAATTACTAGCTGTTGCTACCTTCTTCCACCTAAAGTTATTATATAACTATGACTTCCCCATTTTAAATTGAATTTAGTTAATAATTATTGCAAAAGTTTTTGCTTTTGTTACACGGAACATCATATATATAAGAGTAGCCAAAGTTACTCCTAACCAGCTAGCTTGCAGTAAAATATACGTCAAAATCGGTCCAGCCGTTTCGGACATTAGCTGAAAAAAAAGAAACACAGAGAGACAAACATGCAAAATAAACTTGTGTTTTTATTGTTCGTAAGTTTTAACAACCAGTATTTTTTTTTTTTTCAGAATACACCTTGGACAAAAGAACTAACAAATGCTACAAGTTCCATACAGTTCCAAGAAATTTCTCGAGAGCATTCATGGCATGTTCAGCTGAAGGCGGCCATCTTGCTATTATAAACAGTGAAGTCGAAGCAACAGTACTAAAAGACCTCTTCGCCAAATATCCGGGAACCAAGATGGTTGGAAATTTCTGGAAAGATCTAGCTTTTATCGGTGTTCACGATTCGAACGAACAATGGGATTGGAGGACTATTTATGGTAATGCATTGTTTCTTTTACATTTTATATTATGAGTAGTAATAGTTATTTGTCATACAAGAGTGCAAAGTTGTTTTTTTAACCGCGTGCTCAATTATCATGACAAAGCAAGCGAAGGATTCTAAAATTTAACTACGAGCGCAGCGAGTGATTCAAAAATTAAAATCCTGAGCGTTAGCGAGGGAATCAAAACAGCACGAGGTGAAAAATCTTTGCACTCGAGTGCAACACGTTACTTTTCATCCCACCTCAGCGAGGAAATGACTAAATGCAAAAATAAAAAACATTTACAGTCACAAGATACTTTTGACTACTTTATTTTTACATTTGCGCATCAGTTTCAGTCAATCTATTGGCGCCAAATAAACTTCCTCGTCGTTAGAACCACTCATTTTAGGTTTATCACTGGTTTTCAAGTTTCTTTTTTTTAACCTAAGGTTTAAACAATCTGACGTGAAAATAAAACGCGCGCTGTGCCTACGTTCTTGAGTAGAATTCAGTTTAGCCGTTGACAGCCGTTGAGACGTCTACAGATTCGACTTGTCCATGGATTATTGGTGAACCGTCGATTCGTTCACAGTAGGTACGTCGACGGTCGAATTAACTAGTTCGTTCATTCAACACACACTAGAGCAGTGAGCTCTGGACAAATAGTGAACCTATTGCCATCTACTGGACAGAAATCCAGACACCGTGTCTGCAATATCTTAGTTCATGAACGAGGCTTGAATAACTTATCCTTTTTTATCTTTTCAGGACAAACGCTGGTAGAGGCAGGATACAGTTCGTATTCTCCAGGGGAGCCAAACGCTTCGGCACCAGTTGAGTCCTGCGGTGGGATATTTCGCACAGGTCTTCTAGTCGATTTGTGGTGTGACAAGCCAGCTGCTTTCATCTGTGAGAAGAATCCAGATGTTCCTCTTTCTTGTCGTGGTTAATTTTTAAGAATTATTGATGGGAACTTTTCTGTCTGAAGCCACTAGTAATCTTCGAGTTGTCGAAATGGAACCATAATATTATGTTGTGTTTTAGGCTTTTTTGTCTTGTCTTCTAATTCTCTATTTGAATGTTAACTTAGCCAATCTGAAATTTTTTCGTGCGTGCAACGTATTTATAAAGGGGTTGTAAATGTTGTTTTTATCGAATTTATATAAATTAATAAATAATAATATGTCACAAGTGTTTTATTCCCTTTTTTTGTGCGACTAAAAGACAAAAGAGCTAAGAATCTACACTGATGGATCAAAAACCAACAATGGGACAGGCGTCGGGGTATTCTCCGACGACCTCAACATTAAAATATCCAAATCTCTTGGTAGCTTCAACTCTGTCTACCAAGCAGAGTGTGTAGGTAGGCATTATCCAAGCAGCACGCAGACCAACATTCGTATACTCTCCGACAGTGCCTCAGTCCTTCAATCCCTAAAGAGTAACCAGATCACGTCGAGACTAAGACTAGAATGCCACAAGGCCCTAGAACGAATCACGGTGCTGAATCACAACACGGTAACGCTGCAATTGATTAGAGGCCACAGTGGATCACTCGGCAATGATGCGGCTGACGAACTTGCCAGAAGAGGATTCAGCACAAAACCCTATGGACCCGAACCCATTGTGCCCATTCCCTTCAAGCAGCTGAGGAACTGGTTAAAGGATCACACCCGAATACAAGGAAGCTATGCCATCCTTGGATCCAAAGCTGATCAGGCGCCTTCTGCGCCTGGGCAGAGAAGCCTGCGTCTGGTGGCGGGGACCATCACTGGACACTGCTTGCTGAACAAACACTTCCACACTCTAGGAATCACTGACAGTCCCCTGTGCGGAAACCTAAACCCCCATGATAGATAGATAGGAAGACTCCATGTTTCCTTGTTAACCCCGAATTCAATTAGACTTGGGTTTTTAAATGTAGTTAGTAATCGATACAACTTCTCGTTAGAAATGATAAACTCGTACCACGAGTTTTCAGTGGAATTCACACTAATTAACAAATTATATACAAGACATCAGTTACAGAAATGTTGAAGTTACTGTCAAAACAGGTTATTCGGTCAAAGGCGGTTTTGTGTTTTTTTAAGGCTAAACCGTTATCATGTTCTTTCTATTAATTAAAAACGAAACGCTATGATTAGAACTATTTAAAATCTGCACCACAATAAAGATGAAGGGTCTCAAAAAAACATACTAAACCAAAAAGTGAAATGCTAGTTTTGGTCAAAATGTTTTAACTAGTCAATAGACCTACTTTTGACCGGTTAAGAGGCCCGCGGAGCATGCGTAGTTCGTACAAACGTAATAGCAAAATAATTTGTAAATCAAACACATTCTTGAGGCAGTGTGCATTTAATTCGATTGGATTACATAATATCTAGGTTCCCAAATATGTATTTTGAATGAATACTGATTTAAACAAGAGTTATGAGAAAAATAAGTTTTCTATAGAAATTTTTGAATTCTATATATTATATCAGGTCCTTCCAAAATACATTTGGTAACATAGATATTCTGTAATCCAATCGAAATAAATACACACTACCTTAAGAAAATGTTTGATTAACAAATTATTTTGGTATAACGGTTATATGAACGACGAACCGTTAAGAGGCCGGTGGAGCGTTCCACCGGCCTCTTAACGGTTAACAACACTCTAATACAAGAAAAATTGAGATATTTGTTTAGAACACTCCCGAGAGAAATAATCAAACTTCCTCGGCCATATCTATACCATAATCACACATCAAAACTAAGAATTTAGATGTAGAGAAGAGTGTTAGACTCTTAAAATAAAAAAAATAAAATAACAACATGTTCTTATTTTAACTTTCCAAAACTTTTGTATAAGTAGAGCTAAAACATTAAAAATTGTGATGTATTTATAGACAGGGTGGAATTTTTCAATGCCACCTGGAGGGAAAGTACTCTATTTAGAGGAGACAGCAACTTTTTCTCAAAGGAAACATTCCTTTATTTAAAAAAAGAACAAATCTGCATTCACAGATTTTCGAAAATTTGCATGCCCCACTCGGGCATAGAACCCAGGATAGATCGACTGAAGTCAAAAACATGATAAATTGAATTTTAAATTAAGGAGAAGCCATGAAATTTAAAGCCATGAAATTTAAAGAACAGTAATAAATTCAATGGGATAAATTCAATGGGATAAATTCAATGAGCACTTACTTATATTCATGGTTTTCCTTTCGTTTAATTTATCATGTTTGTTAAAGAGATTACATCCATATGATTGACCCTATCGATTGATGTCGGTTCGATTCCCGAGTGTGGCAAGCGAATTTTAGAAAATCTGTGAATGCAGATTTGTTTCTTTTAAAAAATAAAGGAAAATTAGCTATCTCGAGTTGGTATTTCGAGTAGGTACTTTCCCTACAGGTGGCATAGAAAAATGCCACCCTGTATGTATTTTTATCGAAGTAAAACTGTTGTGTAAAAGTATTCTTTCCAAATTACTTAAACTAACATTTTTCTAAAAAGCTTGATTACGATAGTATGATATTTTTTTACTATCTCTCTTTTCCAGTTCATAAAAGGAAACTAAGTGAGTGCTTGCCTAGTGCTCGAATCCTTAGCGTCGTCAAATATTTCTTAATAATGGGCTATCTGAAAACATAATATTTTATTTCGGGACTAGAAAAGACTAGCAAAGCAAAACAAATTAATATTTGCTAACGCTTTTTGGAATGGTGTATTAACTGAGATTCTGAAAATCTATTTACCACTTATCATCATAAGTAGCCAGTACTTACGGCTCTTGATTTCTGAAGAATATCACGTAATCATCGAAATAATAATTTCAATGGTAAAAGATTATCGGCATCTTCCAGCCCTTGTCTCATGTTACTTGAGGTCGGCGCAACACGTTTTTTTCTTCCATTCTCCCTGTCAACCGTCACCAACGACCAACCGTCACGCTATCATTACTGTATCTTTCCTACCATATCCTCACACAATCCATCCATATCGTTTTCTTGGTCTTCCTTTCCCTCTCCCTCCAGCAATCTTAACAAATTATAATCATTACAGTTCTAAAAACGTCCGTCCGTCCGTCCGTTGTCCGTCGCAGTGATTCGTCTTTCCTCATCACATGCCCATATTAAGTCAGTCGACGCCCTTTCAACTTTCCTGTAACTGATGCAACTATCAAACTACCTTATTCAACAGTTAGTACTCATTCACGTTGATTCGCGGGCGCGGTGTCGGGCGCGGTCACGAAATATCAAACATGGCGTAATATCCAAGTGTTCACGTACACAACGCACGTGCGGTCTAAGTAGCGGACAAGCTAGCGACTGCCGCGCGCGACGGGCTCGCGGCAATATCAAACGCGTGAGATGTTTGTGTGTGTTCACGTCGAACTAGCGGCGGAGCGCGCGATTCAGTCGCGACGTCAGGTAAGTTCAACCAGTATGAACTTGTCGCTAGAAACGGACTCGCGCAAACGCCTGGCGGTCAATGTGAACACGAACTCGGCACGTCTCCGCGCCCGCAACCGCTGCCGCGCCCGCGCGTTCCTACGTGAACAAATACTAAAAGAGTTTGAGAGATTGTTTTAGAGAATAGACGTTCAATTTTAATTAAGTTGAATTAACTGTTTAAAAGGGATTTAGGATTTATTCCTGTTTGTCTAACGAAAGGTACCTCAGAGACGATTGATGTAAACAAAGTTTGAAACAGCTGGTTTAAATTGAGCTAATAATAAGGCTTTAAATTTTCCAACATTGTAGAGGAGAGGAGATTGAAGATTTTGTTGAGTAAGTTTTACCGCTAAAGTAATTGGAAATATTGAGAAATTGATCTGAAAAGCTTGACACAACACGTTTCTTGTACAGAATAAAAGAGCTGACAAATTATGTTTTACTGTCTGTATGACTGTAGAGTCGGTACATTGTTATGTTTTTCACGGGATTTTCTATATCTCTTAAGCATCCAAACGGCTGGATGGATACTTAGGGCATCCTACGACTCGTCTAAATTGCGTAGCGGTTTAGTCTAGCTTTAGTTTTTTGAGATCAAAAACTGATTTAGAACGTAATAAACTTTACTAAGTTTTTTTACTCCAGTGTGTGTTGCCGGTGATAACATAAGGGACCGAAACGTTGTCGCTCACAATGGGCCTTATCAAAAGGCTTACAGTAAATATTAAAAACAATATCGTGTTTTGGTATATGTATAAAGTGTGCTTCACTAAATAGGTAAGTGATTTTATTGTGTGTTGTTATTTTTATATTAGAAAAGCGGAATTTCCCATACCACCGACAATCTTGTTAAGTACAATAATTACATTAATCTACAATACAGACGCTATATCAATTAAAAATAATAGGTCTATACCTTGACTTTCAACAAAATTATCGCACAAGCATTTCGATAGCGAATGTCACATCGAACCGAACACATTTTTGACGTTTCATAATCGCTAACGAATTTGTCAATCAATCGAATCGAGTAACTACAATAATTAGAGAAAGAATAATTAGTTTATCGGGAAGCTCAGAGTTAGAAGCCCCCATGCTAGATAGACCTGCTTTGGGAAAGGCCTTTGCCCAACTGTGGACTGCTATTATACTATATGTTAATATACCCTGTCTGTTCTGGGGGAGGGCTATAACAATGACAAAACAAATTCATCATCATCTACCTAGCCTTTTCCCAACTATGTTGGGGTCGGCTTCCAGTCAAACCAATGCAGCTGAATACCAGTATTTTACATGGAGGGACTGCCTATCTGATGCCCACAACCCAGTCAATACTGGGTAATACGATACCACTTGGTAAGACTGGTTGTCAAACTTTTAGGGCCACGGAGTACTTGTAACAACTGTCAAAGATGGAAAAATGTCAGCCGGGATCAACAGCTTAATGTACCTAGTTTCCGAGGCATGCACGGAGGAAACTTGGTATGTAAGGGCCACCCATCCACAGACCAACCTACGCAAGGACTGCTTAACCTAAATATCGACCCGAGTGGCTTATTATTTAGCCACGAGCCTCTACCGAGTCACATAAGCTATAAATTATACAGATATCATGCGAATGAGCTGAGCCATCACAATATTTGCGGACGAAGTCGCAGGCAAAGTCCTAGGTGAAATATCAAAACATGACAGAGTTGTGTTACTTATTTCGTTAACCTGCATATTCAAAGTATTGTTGGCGCGGTCCGGTGGACCGGATAATATTTGCGTACGACACTCGTACGGTAAGCGGCCGTGACGGTATCGTCTGTTATTACGACGTTTTTTGTTCGTTTCTGTAGTGCGGAGGGTGGCGCTTATGCGCGCTAGCTTTAATTCGCGGCTTTGCGCGCTTGGATTTCAGAAATTAGTATTGCATTTACACTTTGCTTTGCATTGATAAATTATAGGCATGTATAAATTAAAATAACCAAAAGTAACTTTCTTAATATTAAACCAAAACAATGTGCCAAAAAACTCCTCCTCAACGCTGTCGATTGGTAATTTAATACAGGGTGTATACAGACTCTCCACGAATTCTGTACATGAAACTAAACTCCTATCAAGGGTGTAAAACACCTCTTAACGAAGCCGAAAGACACTAACGCGATATTTTTTTTGTTCAACACCATACCTGGGAACCTTCTAGTTACGGAGATATTGGGGGTCAAAGTTACAACTTATTGGCAAGTTTTTTTTTGTTTTTAACACAAGTTTTTATTTTAATATTTTTACATAAAACGAGGTGTTTTACGACCCCCGTACTATTCATTCTTTCAATTGGCACAATTTTTGAAGTGCGTTACATTGAGTTCTACCAAAATACATGATTTTTGACTCCAAAAAAAAAAGTCGTTTCGATAAGTACTTAGTTTGATGTACAGAATGCTCGGTTGACAGCTTCGTGATGAGGTGGTTTACACCCTGTATATACCTATGACTTTTTGTGGTAAAAAATCACGTTTTACGGTAAATCTAAATGTAACGCAGTCAACAAATTGTGCTCGTGGATGGATTGAATAGTATGGTCGTGGGTCGTGGAGTTGTTTAAAGTAAAGTTTTTACATTTAAAATATGTATTAAAAAAAACTTGTGTAGAAGTTGGAACTTTGACCCCCAAAATACCTATCTGTCACCGTAAAATTGTCAAAGACGTTAGATTGTAATATAACTAGAGAGATTGTAAACTCTCGAAAGATTCTCAAACGAACATACTGCTTACAATATATAATTATGTCACCGTAAATTGTCAAATAAGTTATATTACAATATAACGTGTATCTCTCTAGCGATATTGTAAAGTCTCGAATTATTGTCAACTGAACATACGGAAGTATCTCTGCCCCCATAATCGGGACTTGGGGCACCCCCCCGTTAGGTTAGTTAGGTTCCTTTAAACCCTGCACCCGGAAATAGGGGCCCCGCGAAGCGGGGCTCCGTCGACTACGCTTTTTAGGGTAGTATAAAGTGTTTTAAGGTTAGATTATAATAATCGGTATTTCTCAGGAATGGTACAATATCTTTTCATGAGAGTTGTACCACTGGGCAAGGGGGACTCCTCCTTCCCTCCACACCACGCGAGTTGACTATCATCGCATGCATTTCACGTAACATAATGCGTTTTGTTGTAAGCAGTATGTTCATTTGACAACATTTCGAGATTTTACAATATCGCTAGAGATATTGCAATATAACGTATTTGACAATTTTACGGTGACATATATAACACCACGTTTTCTGTCTATTATTGATCGAAGTTTTCTGTCAAACTCGTCAATGTCATTGGCTTGTTACTGCTCTGGGTTGCCAGAAAGTCGGTAACAGCGCCCTCATTTTTCCATACTCTATTTTGCCAAACTGTGTCCCGCCATTCTTGATAGTTTTCGATAGTTTATGGCTTGATAGTTTACTAAACCTACTTACTATACCTATTAGGTTTAGTTATAAGCTACACAGTTTTCCTAGGTAACCTCGTTATTTTAAATTAGAAGCAAACAGCATTTTTCTGTATTTGTTGTGAAATATAAATGTCCCTGTCAAACGTTCTAGCATCGAATAAAAATAATGGTGGACAAACATGGACCAATAAAAGAAAAAAGTGAACAGACAACGAATTGGTTCACTTAATCCAGCAGTATTTCAGTTGTTTACCATGAGGTAGGAACTCTTTGGAGTTACTATCTTTAAATAGGGATGATCATCTGCCTGGCCTTTTCCCAATAACATTTGGGGTCGGCTTCCAGTCGGCTGGATGCAACTGAATACCAGTATTTTACACGGAACGCATGCACGCTCCTCTGATTTTTCGGATTCATGTGCGTATTGTATAATAGGCTAGTTTCCACCATCAATAAATTACAAAACTAATTAGTCCGTCAGTTAGAGTATTGGAAAATAATGGACACGTATTTTTTGTTTTTGTAAATCACTGAGTACTGACAAAGATAAAACGCAATCAAAATTCGGGAGTGGGGGCTCGTGACGTCACAACGCACTAAAAACTATAGCACGGCGTGACGTATTGCGAATTTTAAAAGCGTCGTATCTTCGTCAATTTTGGTTTATGTAACAAAAGAAAAAAATACGGGTCAAATATTTTTCTATAATCTAACTGACGGACTAATTACATTTTTTTAGGACACAAGCCTATTATCACTTGCTTGGGTAAAAGAAAACATCGTGAGGAAACCAGCATGCCTGAGACAAACTTTTTGACGGCATATAAAGCAAAGTTAAAAGGTCGTGGCTCACTTGACAAGCACCGCACCAGCACCGCTCCAACCCAGCAATTTACTTGCCATTCAAATTAGAGCATTAAATCGTGTGTCGCATAAAATATTTTTTAATGTCCATATGAAAAAGCTTACGGCGGGTGGTCAACGCGCTTGCCGCTACCATACGACTCGCCTCGCGGGCGGCTCGGCGACCGCGCGCAGTCCGCGCGCCGCAAGCGAGGGGTCCGCGCGCCGCAAGCGAGGGGTCCGCCCGCCGCAAGCGAGGGGACCGCGTGCTTACACCTCGCTTGCGGCGCGCGGTCCGCGCGCCGTAGCCTATATTCGAGGCGACGCCGGTCAGGAGCTGTGCTGGTGCGGTGCTGGTGCGGTGCTTGTCAAGTGAGCCACGACCTTTATAGGCCTAGAGGTGGCATGAAAGGTCTGAGTAACTAGACGAAACAGAAGAAGATATGAAACGACAGCCTATCTGACACTATATTCTATATTCTGACACACTAAATTGAGTGATGTACACTTTGTGCAGTCAACATTGAGGGGTTATTGTTGAAGTTTTAGCAGAGTAATAAAAATTGGGTATAAATATTTCGGGTTCATGGCTAAATTATAATATACACAGGGTTAGAAAGTTAAATCTACGATTCTCGAGGTCAGCCTATAAGGGGTGCAATTATTAGAAATATTGAATTTGCCTTCTGAAAATTATCTCTTAATATCTGATGAGGATGGACAAGTCGCAGAGAGGGTATAGTCATATGAAAGGGTGTACTACAAACCATCAAACTGAACAACTTTCTCCATGGGGCCACCATCGTAATCGCGAAAAAATAATCAGCTGTCTCATACATTTTAGTCGAGTAGGCATTGGAATTTTGTAGGGGGCCGTTGATTATTGTTTATACCCTTTTACACCCTTTCTGTAACACGTTGTGTAGAAAACATTGCTGTGCTTAGTAGCTTCATGTCACGACAAATGCTCCTTCAGTGCAAACAAACTGAACTTCCCGCGACAGAGCAAAAAAGCTTTATCAGAGAAAATGCATCGGCAAATTGT
Source organism: Xestia ashworthii (assembly GCA_950022955.1). Lineage (NCBI taxonomy): Eukaryota > Metazoa > Arthropoda > Insecta > Lepidoptera > Noctuidae > Xestia > Xestia ashworthii. Next base: position 7,763,329 of record OX465570.1, on the reverse strand, counting down.
GGTTAGCTTTGATTTGAATTCGGAACGCGAGCGTTTCCAATGCTATGTGATCTTTAAAAGGGTTGATTACGTCATCGAAGTATGAATAGGCCTTAGTTAGGCCAATTCTATTTGTCATTTTGATTTGAGAACGTGGAATTTTAAATTTCGATGCATGGATTTCTGAGATATTTTTTTTTACGGGAGTTTTTCTGTTCGATTTTGTTTCTGTCCGAGTATAAATAGACAATTATGATTTTGAATACTCCGTTTAGATAAATTTAAGGAACAAAAACCAGCCTCGTTGAAGCCAGATTTTGGTAAGTTAATGTTTTTCAATCCTATGTATAATAACTTTCAACAATAACTAACATTAATTACTTATAAACTTTTTAGGTGGCTAGGGTTTAGTATAACCCTTTGAAAAACATCGTGTAATTCAAAAACTATAGGTAATTACAACTGAGGCGTTCTAAAACAACATTATGTTTAAGGGGCCGGCGGAGCGTGTGTCGTTCATAGTTTCATACAAACGTAATACCAAAATAATTCGTAAACCAAACATACTCTTAAGAAAGTGTGTATTTATTTCGATTGGATTACATAATATCTAAGTTTCCAAATATATATTTTGAAAGGACAATGATAATTATTTAGACGAGATATGAGGAATTTAAAATTTCTATAGAAAACTTATTTTTCTCATAACTCTTGTTTAAATCAACATCCATTCGTGGTCGTGGTTGGTTGGTAGATGTCATACGATAAAAGTGGTGACTATGATCAATAATAGGCTTGTTAACTGAAAAAATCTAATTAGTCTGTCACTTAAGATTATAACAAAAAATATTTGACCCGTATTTTTTCTTTTGTCACATAAAACAAAATTGACGAAGATACGACGCTTTTAAAATTCCCAATACGTCACTGTTCGGTATGATTCTTAGTGAGTACTGACGTCACGAGCGCCCACCCCCGAGTTTTGATGCGTTTTATCTTTGTCGATATTCGTTGATTTACAAAAACAAAAAATACGTGTCCATTATTTTCTAATACTCTAACTGACGGACTAAATAGATTTGCAATTTATTGATAGTGGAAACAAGCTTAATGCCTAAACAATAAAATATTGAACCACACAAAGACAGATATAAAACTTTGTGATACATTTCGACCCTATATGACCAAGTTGACTTAAATTAAGAATAAATATCGGGTTTTTCTCATAAAAAGGTTTATTCCGATCCCGATAAGCCTTGGGCGAAAGCTGCTTTAATACGATTTCTTCGATACTCCCGTATTCTAGAAACTTTTGTAACAAATCCCTAATGACAAACTCCTATTCCTTTGAAATCAAAGACTGGCAAAAATACATTTGTGTACAACATTAAAAGTTCTTTGGAAATCATTCTGGTTGTCATGAAAGGAAACGCCTCAGAATTTGAGTTACAAAGTTACACAAAAGATCCGGATCTGATGCGGAAACTGGCCCTAAAGAAATGAAATGGATCGTGCTTTTGCAAATCAGAAGTAGAACACAGGGAGTGAATGTTCATTTTGGCTTTCCTACTTTTGTTTATTTGTATCTTACGTTGGCTTGTCAGGAAGCGAATTTTGTGAATAAAATGCACAGTCCTATAGACCAAAATGACCATGAATAAGAAGAACTTTTGTGCATTCTCATTTTTACAGCAAAAAATGAGAATGCACAAAAGTTCTTCTTATTCATGGTCCTTTTGGTACATGAATGACATCTTCCAGTGCTGTTGGTGAACATGTTGAAAATTTGATTATTATCTGTGTCGTGTTATCATCATCATCATTTTCCTGCCCTAAATATAATTTAATTGAGTCACATTTGTCTGACACTAATAAATGTCCATTTCTTTTAAGAGCGGCAGTGTCTCCGGTCTCTTCGGATGCGCTGTCGTATATACTTACTCGATAAATTACCCGTGTCTGGAAACTTTGGACAACTAGCGGACAAGTTGAGAAGAAAGTATCTTCATTCTACTAAGTTAAGATAGAGCAATCTGTTATTTATAGAATCCATCTCGTTGTAGAACTTCAATTTGATGTCAATCAGGCGTTTGCCTTGGAGTAACTTTTTTATCACCACTGCTCTCAAAACGATGAGAAGTTCGTGGCTTGTTAATAACAACTGCTTAGGTCGATCTTTAGGTTAAGCCGCGCTTGCCTAGGTTGATCCGTGGACGGTTGACCACCCATTACCCGAGTTTCGTCCGTGGTCCGGTAAACTCGTGGTTCCGGCTGTCATTTGTAGATTTTTGACAGTCGTTATAAGTAGTCATTGGCCCAAAAGTATGAGAATCAGTCTTACCAAGGGGTATCGTGTAACCTAGTACCAACTGGGTTGTGGAGGTCAGATAGGCAGTCGGACCATGTAAAATACAGGTATGGAGAAGGGTCTAGGTAGACGACTGCTCTCAAAACGATGACAGAAACAACATCGCCGGTACCGAAATGTCATAAAATCAAATAATTGTTAAAGCAACTATCAATCCAAACTGGACCCACGTGCTGTGTGCTTTCTATAGAATGGTTACGGTCGACTATATAACTATAATGATTATGTTTTTGTAAATCAAAATGGTGGATGCGAGTCGCAAGGGACCGGTCAATGTGGCGACACTTGGGGGAGGCCTATGTCCAGCAGTGGGCGTCTTTCGGCTGAGCTGATGATGATGATGATGATGAAATCAAAATCAGTCAATCATCATTTTAGGGAAATTCAAAATCATCATCATCATCAATTCAACATCAGTTCATCAGAATTCATTATTAAATTCGGTAGCAGAATTTCCTAATAGATCAATTGAAATTTTAGCCTAGCTAATGGCTTATTTACCGGTCAATATTTTGCCTAGTTAATACATTTTAAAGTCTATATTAGGAGACTTTATAATACACCTCTGGTCCTTCGAGATTAGTGTATTTGCTTTATTCACCTGTAATTCAACCTCAGATGTTACAATTGTGTCAGATTCTTCCAACATCTTGTATGTTGTCACAAACTTTGCCAAGTTGGTCAAGCACTTATTTTTTAACTTCCACAAAATTGTCCTCTTTTATAATATATATTGGGCTAATGGATCTCGTTACTCAAAGTTAGGCTGTTTAGCTGTTCTGTGTGCAAAGAAAAGGTCAGAGTGTCGCATTAAATTACGAGTTTATTGATTGTCTCGATTGAGTTTAGTATAAAACTAGCTGTGTCCCGGGGTTTCATCTACTTGACTTTTTAGGGTTCCGTAGTCAACTAGGAACCTTTATAGTTTCGCCATGTCTGTCTGTCCGTCCGTCCTCGCTTAATCTCTGTGACCGTTAGCACTAGAAAGCTGAAATTTGGTACCAATATGTGTATCAATCACGCCGACAAAGTGGTAAAATAAAAATTGGAAAAAAATGTTTTATTAGGGTATCCCCCCCTATAAGTAAAGTGGGAAGTGATTCTTTTTTTAATTTCAACCCTAACGTGTGATATATTGTTGGAAAGGTATTTAAAAATTAATATCGGTTTACTAAAAGCATTTTTTGATAATGTCAATAATTTCGGAAATAATCGCTCCAAAAGTAAAAAACTATGTGTCTCCGGCCCCTTCTAACTTTTGAACCATAAGTTTAGAAAATATGAAAAAATTCTGGAAAGTAAAACTTTTTATGGACTTTCTAGAAAAATTTTATTTTGAACTTGGATGGAAACAAGTTCTTATACAAAAAAGACAAAAAGTTGTACAAAATAATCTCTGGACTAAGTTTGTAGTATAATCGTATATGCAAGCATTTTTTTAAACTTCGTTTACATATTTTATTATCCTGAACGTATCTTTTTTCAAACAAAAAAATAATATTAAAATCGGATAGGATTGAACACTTATTGTGACGGACGGGAAATTACGGAACCCTACACTGAGCGTGGCCCGACACGCTCTTGGCCGGTTTTTTATTTTTTTCGTCGTAGCGTGGTGCTAGGCTACAGAATGAGTAATTCTAATACAAATAGTTGTTCCAGAGATCACCGCGTTCAAACAAATAAAAACTTTTTAAGTTAGTACCTACACATAGATTTATTTTACCTATATTATGGTCTTAAAATATTCATTAAGGCCAAAAAACAATGAATGACAATGCGAATAGAAATTGTTTAGTACTACTTTTAAAATATCTGGTATTGTAATAGAAACCCATATTTTCCTATTGTTTTCTTCTGCTGTATGAATGACCGTTCATTGATTTTCTGCCATTTTGGACAGACACGACATTTGTCACACAGACGTTACGTACGTCAGTCGACCGAAACCTTTCTTTAGAAAGCTAGCTTTTTGTCTTTTATGTATAAAACAGTAGGCAAAGCTCGTCAGCCATACTATAATAACCAAGATTTATTTTCGATTCAAACAAGACTGTGAGGCCAAATTGAATCTTAAACCATCCACTTTAAAGACTATAAAATGTTATTAACTACTTTCTCAAAGTCTTCAATTAATTTGTCGAACGTGAGCTGTGACAAACATAAATTACCAACTAAGAAAATAGATGTTTAAACTTTATCACATTGACATAAAATTGGAATTCGATCGAACAATGGTAAGACAAACGGTAAAGAGAAAGTTGTAAAATTTGTAATCAGCAATACCTTATTATCAGAAGTATGTGAAAGTGAAAACGACTGATTTCGAAGGCATTAAGAAACGGGTCACGAATCTTTTACGATCCCATATCTGTACCTATTAGATTATGAAATGAAAGTGAAAATTTTATATTAACATATAATTTCCCTTCTAGCCTGCTATGGGTAAGGAATTTTAATTTACGTCATGTGTTATGCTGATTGAATGTCTCTACGGAGTTGTTATAACATGGGCTGAATTCGAAAGTGACCTTGTTTTGACTTTTGATCTTTTTTATCATCATCCCAATTATCCTTATGCCTGAATTCCTGGCACGCTGACGTCGGTCGCGCACTGACAGGCGTACCGTCAGTGAGAACAAAATACGGCTGTCGGTCAGCGTCGTAAATAGGCGTCGCAGTATGGTTACACACAACGTAAACATGTACGCGTGAGCGACGTACGCGACCGACGTCAGCAAAGGAATAGTTCAAGCCTTAAAGTGGAAGCGCCAGGAAAGCCAACAAAATTACGAAATTATTAAGATCATTTTACATGAAAAAGTAATTTAATGAAGTTAAATGAACAAAGTGGGATGTATTAATCATTTTAATCATTATAATTCTGTGACTAGATAAATGTTACTTCCTGATACTACCCTGCAAATTACAAAAAACGTAATTGATCTTTGAACTACCTATTTTAACTTGAACTATTTATGAAATATCGAATAAAAACTGAATGATATATGGTTATCGTCGGTCACGAATGAATGAATGAGTAATTGAAACTTGGACGATGTTGAAATTGATAGTGGATTTATCTGAAGTCTTCTTTAGGTGTGGGCGAGGAATCTAGGTTAAGTAGAAGATAATAAGAAGACTAGATTTGCTCGTTTTTTTACTACCTATAATAATATAAATCCTATCCGTTCAATAAGTGTTTACTGTTTTGGCCATCAAAGTATAAATCATGAGAAGCAACGGATAGATGGTGTGAAGAATGATATTAAAGATATAGGAGTAAACGATAGCGTGACGGTTGACAGAGGAGAAAATGGAAAAATAAAACGCGTTGCGCCGACCCCAAGTAACATGGGACCAGACCCGGAAGATGATGATGAGTATATATCATTGTTATGCAGAAAACAACGGTTTCGACCTAACATTTTGTTATAATTGAATTTGGTGGATTCTCTTGCCCATTTGCCTCCAAATCTATGTTTAGGAACGGGCAATTTCAACAATGCCGGTTAATGTGGTGACACGTAGGGGAGGCCTAGCATGGACCACTTTCAGCTGAAAAGATGATGATGATAAACAATTTCAACATTCTGACCAACATTACAGAAAAATTACTCATTCATATTAAGTCGACCGACTGAATGCTTAGTTTGGGTCTAATGACAAATCTGATCAGGATCACACTCACATAATTTTCGCCATCTCGCCCCAACCGCGCAGACGAGCGGTATCTTGCGAGAATTGCCCTAGACTCAAACATATAGTATAGCCTAACCTAAATCAAAGTATCAATAGGCACCAATACATTCACTAACGGCGTGCCACAGTACACAATAGAAACAAAGTTAAAATATGCCGGGACCGTTGGTCTAGAACTGACGAGGGTCGCTATTGACGGTAATCCCTAGGGCTTTCTGTCGAATGCCGATCCATTGTGGTAACTTCTATTACCTAACGTAGTTCAGCAAGTTCTCTAACATATTTTCTCTAGATGTAAGGTCTGAACTGTAACTACATTAATATATTTGAGTGATATAAACCCTTGAGGACCGGAATGACAGCTACTCAGGCCGATCTTTAGGTTAAACCGTGCTTGCCTAGGTTGGTCTTTGGATGGGTGACTGCCCTTACATACCGAGTTTCCTCCGTGCCTCGGAAAGCACGATAAGCAGTTGGTCCTGGCTGTCATTAATTGTCTATCTTTGGCAGTCGTTACAGGTAGTCAGTGGCCCAAAAAGTCTAACAACCCAAAGTGGTATCGTATTATCCAGTAATAACTGGGTTGTAGAGGTCAGATCGTTTTTTTTAATTTGCCGGTGGGAGGATTTAATAAAAGTCAACCTTTAAAATTCTGTTCTAATTTTATTTCCCGAAGTTCGGTGTAAGTAAGTATAAAACATGGGAAGACATAAACTTACGAGTATATTGTCACTTTTAGTTTAGTTTTTAAATCGTGATAGCTTAAAAAAGTGTGTGGGAAGACATTGTTATTGGGTTTCACATCAGAATTTAAGCCACAGCCCGAAATCATGATTTGTGCCCAGTTGACGGCAAAAGACTCGCCCCTATTAGGTACGTGGGACTTAAACTTTTTTTTTTTTTTTAGGATGGGAAATCATCAAATGACTTCTCCCACTCTGGGCGGAGCGGGAGGGAGTGTCAGACTCTTACTGACTAAAACCCATCCATGTTCCTTCCTCGCCCTTTATGTTCCGGGGCCGCGGTATCTCTTTTGAACAGTCCCGCAACCCCGGCAGGCTTCGGCCCTTGCGGGCCCCTCTCTTCTGCTGACATCTCTTTGAGGCGCGCGTGGAACACGAACGCGCCGTCGACACGGCCTGTCGTCACTAGACGGACGGACGGCTAGCTAGCCCATTGCTAACCGTCCACAGGCCCGCATCTACGGTGGCCGGTAGCCACCACGTGGCCCCCGACGCCCGGTGCGTCTCCCGCGGCGGCGGCCGGGAAGAGAGGCTCTCTCCCTCTCTCGTTCCGCCACCTCCTTCGCTAGCATGACTGCTTCGCAGAAGGAGGTGACGGCTTCCCATTCCGTCTCGCTCCGGACCATGGATTGAACCAGGGCCGGACGCGAGAGGTCGCCGCCGCTGATCGCCGCTACGAGGACACGGCGGTGCTCCGCCCATGCAGGGCAGACCTCCACCGTGTGCTCCACCGTGTCCTCCGGTCGATCCTCGCAGTGGAAACACCCGGGCGTTTCCTCCCGCCCGATTCGGTGCAGGTACCTCCCCAAACATCCGTGTCCGGTGAGAACCTGCGTCAGGCGGAAGGTGAGGACGCCGTGGCGCCTCTCCAGCCACTCCTCAAAGAATATATTGACCCCTGACCTTAGAAACGATGATGACGTTGAACGTGAGCGGAGGGCATTGTCGATTAGAGCGAACATGTTGGCTCGCAGGTTTGCACGATGCTCACTTCCAGTCAAGATCACGCTCTTTCGAGCGTACTGTACTTCTTTTTACACGTGCAGCCTGTGGGCTAGGTGTACGCAAAGATCGTACAGTACTCTCCGCGTTCAGTATAATAATGCGTTTAGGATGCTGGTGGGGCTGCCCCGCTTCTGTAGTGCGTCGGGGATGTTTGCTGATGCGCACGTGGATTGTTTTTACGCAACAATGCGTAAAAGGTGTGCCTCCCTGGTGCGCAGGGTGTGGGGCAGCACCAACAGTATCTTAGGCATGATTGCCAGTCGCCTGAACTATGTTTATGTGGGTCGCTGCTGTGCAATTACTCATGGGTTGTCGCAGCAGTACATACACCTTTATTATTATTATTCTTTTTCTTTTTGGTGTCTTATTTGTTTTTATCAGTGCTTACTAACATAGTCGTAAGTTTTACTAACAGCTTTTGAGTCGTGGATACTCGAATAAAGAAAATTCTATTCTATTCTATTCTTAGCTACCTCTGTCTTACCCTTCGGCGCTAACAGGCGTGAAATTATGTTAAAACAATGTTATGTATGTCATTAAAGGATCTTCGTGCCGCCTACCAACTTAAAGTAGGATATTTTAAACTGCGTTCATTTTCTGGTGAAAGTCTCCTCAAACCAGTTTTCTTGGTACCTAGGTATGCGCCGTTTGGACGCCCGAGAAAGTACAAAATTTTTATTTAGCACTTTAAGTTTATGGTTCTGGTTTCATCTTTAGCGTAGATTGATATTTTGGAATTTCCAGAAGAGGTCTGATGATAGCAATGTTATGGGTTTACCCAGCGCAACAAAGGCTTTAGCACGAGCATGTAGTGTTCCGTGAGTACGTCGATTTTTAAATAAAAAATACTCGTATCACATAATGAATAATATTTTCATAATTTTAACAATTAGTTCATTTTTATGGATAATACTGATTGTGCTTCATCATCTGCCTTCCTTTTCCCAATTATGTTGGGGTTGGCTTTCAGTCTAACCGAATGCCACTGAACACCAGTATTTTACACGGAGCGACTGCCTATCTGACATCCACAACCCAGTTAGTACTTGGTACTGGGTAATATGATACTACTTGGTTAGACTGGTAGTCATACTTTTGGGCCACCGACCATCTGTAACGATCGACTGTCAAAGATCTTCAAATGACAGCCGGGACCAACAGCATAACGTGCTTTTCGAGGCACGGAGGGAACTCGGTGGTAAGGGAACAAAGAACAACGAACAAAGAAACAAACAAAAAAACAAATAATAAAAATTCTCAAATATGTTTTACATAAGACTTAAAAAAATTAACCGGTGGAATAGGGGTCTACTATTCAGTACATCTCCTTATCCTTCGGAGATTAGAAGCTTGATGATGTTAAGGTGGTATTTTTTTTTGTTTCCCGAAGTCCAGTGTATTTTTCAGCCTCTACCTAGTGTCACTTAATATAAAAGTTCATCTGAAAATCGGTGACACCCTTGACCAGTGAAGTAGAAATAGCTATTTGCTGGTGACGGAGTTACAAGTTCTATATATTCCCTGGCCACCAGCAACTAAGTAGATTTTAACAAAAAATAATCACAAATAAACTAAACAAAATAAACAAAAAATAAAAATAAGTTTGCGTGAGAACAACGTACGGCATGAACTAATTCCAGGAACAACAAAAATTTTCAATTTACACATTTCATCATCTTTTGCTTGTCCTTGTCACAAATTTTTTGGGGTTACTCCAAAGAGCAATTAATACTCTTTGTCTAACTTCGTAGCAAAGTTTTTCAGATTATAACATCACGATCATTGTAATCATTACTATGATTTTTATCTTATGTTCCTAATCATAATCATTCTCTAACCCTTCTCATTTTTTTTGGTGTCGGCGCAGCTTTATTTCTTCTTGCATTCTCTTCTATCTCATCAATTTATACATTTCACAGAACTGATAATTGATGTTCATTGCCATTTTCGCAAGTCTTGTCAAAAAAACAATTTCGGAAGTAACAAAACTTAGACTACTCGTAATAAAGGGCTTTGATGTAGAATGACGCATCGCTCGCGAAAATATGGGATCATACAAATCATCATCATTACCATTTCATTATAATTATGACTAGCTGCCTCCCCAAGTGTTGCCACATCGACCGGTCACATGCGACTCGTATCCAGCGGATCATATAGACATTGTGAGCAAACAAAAACACGGAAACGTTTTGGTACAGCATTTTTATCAAGGCTACTGAATGTACCTAATATTTTCACATAAAACAATAATATCAGAGAGATAAACTTAATCGTGTTACAGCTGTACTCTAAGACGAAGAAGAAAACACTACATGAACACAATAATAACTTGGGTAGACAGAAACATTCCTTACTTTGCGGATTACACGGCTTTACTGGACCTAGGGTTGTCACTTTCGTGAAGATAGATCAAAATCAGACAACATCCGCTGTCTGGGGTTACTGCTAAAGTGAACCATGTTACTACTTATTTGTAGTAAGACGGTTCACTTTAGCAGTAACCCCAATAACCTATTTTCTTCAGATCTGTTCGCTACAAAAAAAAAACTGTGAGAGTTTTGTTAATACTACAATACATTCGTAACGGGTGTGTAATATATGATATAATAACAGAAAGTATATTTACACTTGAAATAACGTTCAAATGATATAATTTTCATATGCTATAAAAACAAATAACCTAATTTCATGTGATCTAATCTTATATTTCAAATAAACTTCTTTTACTCTAATAACATTTAGTATAACGTTCATTAAAAATAATTTTCAATTTGTATAGTGCTGTTTTAATATAACGTTTGGTTGACATAACTTTTATTTGACCTAATTTTCATATTTCCTAATTTTCAGCCGAAATTCTGTAATGAATAAGTAAATATCAGGAAACATCATAATGCCCTGTCAAACCTCAAATAACCCAAATGATTCACCTACAACAGTGAGGATATTCTGTCGCTCGGCGGCCGCTGCCGCGGCACGCTCGCTCCGCTCGCTCGCCTTCGCGCGCCAAAAGGTCACACTTATAACCTAACCTAACCCACATCATTCACCCACAATACAGGGTAATGATTCACCTGCAACAGCGAGGATATGGCGCTCGGCGGCCGCTGCCGCGGCAAGCTCAAAATTATAATTAACGTTATTATAGATTTTGAATATTATACTAACTAAATATTATACTAAATTAATATTAGTTTAAGAGTGCATTATAGGAAATGTTAATTAAGACATATCAAATTAGATAAACTGAAATTATATCAATAATTCATTATATCATTTCATCGTTATACTAAACAAAAAGTATATTAAATGAAATTAGGTCACGTGAACGTTAGACTTTCTGTTATTATATCAAATGGCACGCACCCATTCGTAACATAAAATAAATAAATAAAAATAGCTTTATTGATTCCTTAAACTATTTAGACATCCATCAATAAATTATTTACATTGATTGTTTTAAGCAACAACCTGTTAATAATTTGCATTAGTTGATTACATTTTATTTTTCACTATACAATTATTACAATAGAATTAAATATTATTTTATTAACAATTATAATGATTTGAGATAACATATTATATTCATTTCTTCATGCACTTACATATTATCATGCAAATTTTTAACGTAATTTGTTATTATTAATTGACATTATTTAGTAATAGTTTCCTCATGTAAAATTATTAATCTTCTAAAATTATTATAGTATATATTATTTATTATCATTTTAATATAAATATTTAAATGTAATTACCGCCTATAGCGGTAAAAGCCTCCTCCATTATTTTCCATCTCGCTCTGTCTCTGGCTAGCCTGCTCCATATTTTTCCTGCTACTTTGGCTATGTCATCGTTCCACCTTTTGCATGGTCTACCTCGACGGCGTTTTTTGTTTGTCGGGTACCAGTTTGTGGTTACTTTTGTCCATCTCTCATCACATTCTTTGGATGTGTCCTGCCCATTTCCATTTTAGCTTAAGAGCCTGCCTAACTACGTCCTTGGCTTTGGTCTTCTCTCTAATTAGCGTGTTTTTAACTTTATCCCTTAGTTTTATTCCCATGTAGCTCCTTTCTATAGCTCTCTGACAGACTCTTATCTTTTCTAACGATTCTTTTGTTTGTCATTCGTAACATACTAACACAAAAAAAAAAACAAAACATGTCTGTATTTATCTAAAAATCGATCAAAGCTGACTGCGAGCTGCTATTGAGAACTTTGTTCAACATGGAAGTCCAACCGAGCACATCGTGTAGTATCCGACATGTGTTGTTTGCCCAGAATATTCACCTCGTTTTTCTTGATTACTAAAATGTATCAACCCTACAACGATATCCCGTATTATTACGAACTTGTAATAAGAAATGGAAGGATGGATCTGATGTCTATCAACAAAATACTCAGGGTTTATCTTCCTTGAATGGGTCGTAAAATGAAACCCAATAATTATGGTACAAACTTAGATAAGATAAAGGTAGAAAAATCTCTACGGTTAGGGGATATCTTGACAGGAAAGAAAACTGGGATAGGCATAAAAAGTTGGATAAGTTTTTGTTAAGCAGCTCTAGGCCCGAGTAGTAGATTAAAGTCTTCTCTCCCTCATAAAGAGGAGGTTCGTTTCCCAGCTGTGGGAAAATGATAAGCTGGTGCTAATAAACATTCAATAAAAATGAGTGATGGAAATACAAAGTAAAACAGTATGAAGCCACTCCAGTCGTCAAAATGTCCATATGTAGATTTTGACATTGTGGATGACAAGTGGCTGTCAGGAACTGTGACAGCGCCGCTGCGTGCCCTTCCGCCCACTAAACTCACAGACGCGAGCTACTCTGGTCATCAATAACTTTGTACGACCCCCACACGTTGTACTTCCTTGGTAATTGTAGTTTCAATAAGATATATCATACAGTGCAGCACTAGTTTTATAATGAAGTAAAAAGCAAGCCTATATTCACATGACGTTCGGACATGTTGGTTTCCTCACGACGTCTCCCTACTCATTGACTTCATAAATTCCACATAAAAAAAATGCATAGAAACACAATGGATTTCAAGAAAAGTCCAATGAATTAATTCTTTTCAATTAAACCACTTTGCTTCATATCTTTCTTTTTAATCCTTATTCCTATAAAAGAGCAGAATTATATTGGGTTGAAAAAGGATTGAAAAACCATTTTTCCCTTCCAATTCCTTAAATAAACTCCCCTCAAAAAATGGCTGCGGTATTTTGTGCCTCTCGAAACTCGATTTTTCAATAGAATTTCGTGTTGTTTTTCTCAACAAGCCATTTTCTTTTGTCAACAGAAGTCTAATTGAATTCAAAACTATTAATTAATAAATTAAATGTCCAAACAAACCTATATAAAGGGTAAAGGTTAAAATACGTTTGTTTTATAGAGAGCCACGCAGTATAAAATAAGAGCTTTTTTGTAAGATGTTTCTCGTTAGTTAGTAGTTTTCATTATTGGCGATTTGGCGAATGCAACCTTTCGTACCGTTGTTGTACAATGCTATAGTCGTTAAGTTATGGATTCAGTTGTTATATCAATTATTATGATTGCGTCTTCTCATGTGAGCTCACTTCGCAGTCTGATTATTTAAATTACATTAACTAAAATGGTTAAGAGTGTTGTTTATAAAAACACTTTACGGTTGCGCAAAATTTCATGCTTCTAGACCCAGCATTTTCTGTGTGCGTTGATCGATTAGTCCGTGAATAAAACAGTCAGCCATGATCTTGAATGATTGGTTGTATCCTTTACGATGTCTAATGTTGGCTACCACGCGGACGAAGTCACGGGTAACATCTAGTCAATATACTCGTATGACGGTCAAATAATATGTTCGACGGCCCTCCAAAGTAAATGTAACTGACATGGCTCTAAAGACTGCCCAACTGAAGTGAGACTGTTGGGGCAATTGGGCATGTCTGCCTTAACCATTTTAGTACACTGGCGAAAACGGTTGGCGGACCTTTTATTGGACTCTGAGCTGGCAGAAATGTGCGCGCACATGTTCATGTAGCCAATTAGTGTATTTTTAAGTTATGTTAATTTGTTTTTTACTAACATAGGATAAGTTCATACTAACACTATATGGATCAACTGGTCTGAAATAAAAATTTTGAATTTGAATTTTTCTTCTCCCACAATTCTTTCGTCCGTACCGAAAGACATTTCTTATGTTAATAGTTACTGTGAACTTTTCTAATTCTAAAAAGGTATCGGTTCTAACAATAAAACTATTTTCTGTAATAACTAAAAAACCGATCCCAGTGTTTATTTAATTTCTTTCATGTTGATTTTCGTAATGAAGGGAAAACTGTAGATTATAAAAGCTATCTGTGTAAACAAAAAACAAAATGTTGCTTTTGTTCTATAAAGAGGAGTTGTTTTTTTCAGGTACATTATTTACTTTGCCATTTTCATTGGATTCATCTTTAGCTAGATGGTAGTACTCGTAATATTAGTTTTGTTTTTTATTAAAGTGATATTTACAATCAACTTACAAGAATATTAATGTTTATACAGATCAATGTTAGTATTGCAAACGTTAACTAAGGCTCGTTTTCTCTAACTTACTTCCGTTTAACTGTCAGTTAATAAGCCACGGTTCGTAGCTATAGGTGTTTCTATAAACAAAGTTAGCTTAAAATATCGTATACGCATCTATTCTATCGCATACCTGTCACTTTTTTCAGAGAAAAATCAAAGAAAGCTTTTCTGTGACGTTTTGTTTCGAACCGTTTTGGTCAGCAAAATATCAAGCAGGCGGAGATAGCAACCTACCGAAACTGAACAGTAACTTATTGAAATGGCCGTAAGTAATTAGTTACTAAGAATAACTGCGCTGCTTTTATAAAAAAATAACCAAGACAATTGAATATTGCAGTATTTCAAAACAGACGATTTTTTACCAATACATTATTATCTATCTTATTTCATGTTCGCGTTCTTGTAAAATATCTGATACTTGTTGAGAGTCTACACTGTTATAATATTGTAGCACGCTGTAAAAACCAAATACCTCTAGGTAGGTCTAAATTTTTAATTATTGTTAAGAGTGGCAAAGTAAAATTTTTTGCCGGTTCTTCTACGCTGGAAGCGACCAATCATGACTGTGCACCGAGCTTCTTACGCCTCATACGTACCTAATTTGTATTTGAGTCGCCTTTTGCACACAAATAAATTTAAAAATAAAGGAAAAATATTCTTGCAGGCTTGCAGTTACGTAATGTGTCCTCGAAATGTGGCGTCGTGTGTCTAGCAAGACGCTGTAATCGCAGGTGGAGTAAAATTGTGACCGAGTGGCGTCCTAGGAATGGATACAGAAGTGTTGGGCCTCTAGCGGCGAGATGGTTGCTATTGCGGGAATATCCTGGATAAAGTTGAAACAAGAGCGTGGAGCTTAGCACAAGCAAAGAGTGGCCTATACCCAGTATGGGTGAAGTCGGGCTGTGGGTGATGATGATGTTGAATGTGTCCTCTATGGAACTCGATTTTACATTAAGGTTTTGCAAGCACATTTAAAACTGTCATGTCATTTAAAGGAGATGAATAAAAAATAAAAATAAATTAAATAAATAAATAAATTTCGCTGGACACACAGCTACCTAACACACAGCGCCACCTAGTGCCACACTAAGCAAAGCTTGTGTCGTGGACACTAGATAGTTGATATATGTAGCGGTGTGATTTAGCTACTGTTTTAGGTGTATGGCTGCTACTTTGCCCAGCATAGATTCGGGAGTTTTATGAAAAAAAACAATGTTGTCGTATCTGGTGTTCGTTAGCAAGTGTTTATTATAATAACATGTACAGCGATCGAGGAAAGGGGTATGGGAACAATGGTGGCCAATCAGAACGCAGTATCGCGTCATTTTACTGCGCGCTGATTGGCTGGCGATGACGCGATGTAATCGGTGCGAAATCGTATTTAATCACTTAGATGAATGAAACCCAAACATGCCCGCGGCCTTGAAAGCACCAGCTTACAATAGGAAAGGTGTTATTCAGGTTCCACCAGTGGACAGATCTTCGTATATGGCTGTCTCACGATGCCTGACGATGTCTGGATGTCGGCTACCCTTGAAATACCGTCGTTGCCAGGTATCGTCTTTGTAATCCGTCCTAATTGCCACTTCAAAGGCGGAAGGTTGATGTCTTTGATTACAACCAGCGTGTCCGGTTTCAGATATGCTGTGTTTTCCCTCCACTTAGTCCTTGTTTGTAGCTCCGAGATATATTCCCTGGCCCAGCGTGCCCAGAACTGTTGCCGAAGCTGCTCCAATCTCTGGTAGCGACTCAACCGATGGACAGGTAAGTCTTTCAAGTCATCTTCACAGACCGGCGCGGTAAGCGGTCGACCGATCAAGAAATGTCCAGGGCTGAGGGGGAGACAATCTCGAGGATCCGAAGATAAAGGTATCAGTGGTCGAGAGTTCAACATCGCTTCTATTTGTGATAACACCGTAGTCATTTCCTCGAAGGTTAGGTGCGCATTGCCCACCACTCGGCGGAGGTGGTACTTACAAGATTTCACCCCAGCTTCCCACAAGCCACCAAAGTGCGGTGAATATGGAGGTATGAAAGAAAATTTAATTTGTTGATCTCTTGCATATTCAACAATATTTTTTCTACATGTTGATAAAAACTGAGCAAAATCATTATTCAGGCCAACGAAATTACGTCCATTGTCCGAGAATATTTGTGACGGCTTGCCACGACGTGAAATAAAGCGCTTGAGTGCGAGTAAGTATGCATCGGAAGAAAGGTCACTAACTAGTTCCAAATGTATTGCGCGCGTAGTGAAACAGATAAACAAGCAAATGTATGATTTTATTAATTTCGCGCCTCTGCCTTTCCGGTTTAGAACGAGCACTGGCCCTGCGTAGTCTACTCCTGTATGAAAGAAAGGAAAACTAGCAGTTATCCGTTCTTTAGGCAAGTTGCCCATAAGTGGGGTTAATGTTTTACCCTTGACGCGTTTGCAGACAATACATTGCTGAGTTATCTTCTTAGCTAGATTTTTACCAGACAACGGCCACCAATCCTCACGCAAGCGGTACAGCAAAGCTTGAGGTCCGCAGTGCAGAGATTGGTTATGTTCGTGCCTAAATAATAAATGCGTAAAATAGTGCTCAGAAGATAAAAGAATCGGATGTTTTTTGTCATAACCAAAGTCAGACGAATTCTTTATTCTACCACCTACTCTAATTATGTTATCATTATCGAGAAATAAATTTAAACTGGCAAGTCTATCGCTTGACTTGACACTTTTTCCACCTTTTAACAAATCATACACAACTGGAAATGATTCCATTTGCGATAACCTAGCAAGTATCTTAATGGCATGTCTCAATTCAGTAACAGTAATCGTACCTGTCAGCTGATTTGTTTTGTTGCGCGCAAAGTTATTATGAATGAAGCGAAGTACATATGCAGCGACATGACTCATGCGGACAAAATGCGAAAACCGATTAAATGGAAAAAATGTATCGAGTGTAGTATTTTTACACTTTGTTACTAATGAGCTTGTAAAAGTTGATTTGAGTTCAGGTAACTCTTTAGGCGAAATGTCATTAATACTTGAGTTTAAGTGTAAACTTAAACTAAACAGAAACTTGGGGCCGTCCCACCATAATATCGATGAAGACAAATCTTCAAGATTGACACCACGCGAAACCAGGTCAGCAGGGTTATCCTTGCCACTTACATGACGCCAAGTAAACTTATTCGTAAGTTCGTGTATTTCAGCGACTCGGTTTTGCACAAAAGTCTTAAGCATGTTAGGAGCCATGCGCAACCAGCCCAACACAATCGTTGAGTCGGTCCAAAATATGACGTCATCAAACCTACGAGTAAGTGAACTATTAATTTTATCAAACAGCCTAGCACCTAACTACGCACCGCATAGTTCCAATCGCGGTATACTTACTGGTTTCAATGGAGCTACTTTGCCTTTGGAAAATAGCAATTTTACTGCCACCTGCTGATTGGCACCTATAGTCCGTACATAAGCACACGCGCCATATGCAATTTGTGAAGCGTCTGTGAATATGTGTAACTCGGTCCGAGTAGAATCACATTGGAAAACGTGTCGCGGAACCTTTATTGCGCGAAGATAGGACAGGCTGTCAACAAACCGGTTCCATGTTTGTACGATATCAGTGGGAAGCGGATCGTCCCAATCTAATTTTAATAACCAAAGTTTCTGCAATAATACTTTGCCGATAATAATGAAAGGGCTTAACAATCCTAATGGGTCAAATATCTGTGAAACAGTTGACAGAATTATGCGTTTAGTGACAGGTTTGTTGCCATTATGTAATTGCGTAATAAAATTGAACTCGTCAGTGGCGTTACACCAACCCAAACCCAGCGTCCTACACTGACTATTATCGTTTAGATTTAAATCGCGGAACGTACTGTGTTCATTTGGTGACGTCATTGTAGCAGATGCACTGTCGAGCTCAAAGTTAAAAATCCACTTACGAAGTGGGAAGCAACCGGATTTTAGTACATCTACGGTGCTTTTACAGATGTCAATTAATTTGACCTTGTCCTCACACGAGGTCAAGAGGTCGTCTACGTAGAAATCGTCAGTTATAACCCTTTTGACCTCGGGGTCCGTACATTCAGCTGCTAGCTGTTTCAGACATCTAACACTAACAAACGGCGCTGATGCCGTACCGTATGTCACGGTGTTGAGCCGATAAAACTCGAGCGGCTGTGTAGGATCGTCACGCCATATAATGAGTTGCAGGTCACGTTGAGAAGGATCAACAAGAACTTGACGGTACATCTTCTCACAATCTGCAATTGCCGTGTATTTAAACTGTCTAAACTGGGTTAAGCACGGAACCATCCTTGTTCGTGAAAAAGAAGGGGCAAGGGCCTTTGCTATACGATCGCCGCAAGACATCGCTAAAATTAAGCCTGATTACGCGGCGCCGACTGGCAACCAGGGTGTCCCTCGTGTCGATCAATAGCTTATTTAATGCCTTTGGACACGTAGAGCTATTAAAATTTTCTTATTATATTTCTTATTTTTTTTATTATATTAGCTTTGTTATTGCTTCTATATTGGTGGTGTATGGTGATACATTAATATATCATAGTTCCTTTCCTAAGGCGGAACTTACTTTTTTGAAATACTGTTTTGCCTGTGTCATTATTGGCTATGTAAACAATTATGGGGATACGATTGCTGTGAGTTTTTTGCCAGGCACCCACGTGAGTATAATATGTGTATCTAAAGTTTTGTTCAAACATTGTAGGCGCTGGTTGTTATGTCGTTTATTATGGTTGTCCTTTATGATATATTTTTTTAATATTTTTCTGTTTATTGTTGCCCTCTCAGCTAGCAGTTTATTATTTATGATGATAGTTATGTGTACTTCGATAACGGATAATGCTTATATTGCTATTTCTTGTAGAATTTCACGCCATAATGACTGATAACCTTATATTATATTACCAAAATTGCAGGGGAATCCGTACCAAATTACATATTCTATATATGAATATCTTAGCAAATTGTTACGACATTATAATTCTGACTGAGACCTGGTTAACGCCCGAGATATTTAACAATGAGTTCATTGACGATCGTTATGAAGTATACCGATGTGACCGTGATCGCAAAAATACTAATAAGAAAGATGGAGGTGGTGTTCTCGTGGCAACACTGAAGGGACTGCGTTCAGTTAGGGTTATTCCAAGCTCATCTATGGACACAAACATGGAACAGATCCTTTTGCAATTACCGAGCTCAGCCAAAGGTAAGTGCCAAATGATTGCAGCAGTTTACATACCACCTAAGACATCTGAGTGTGTTTATGTTGAATATTTCGACTCGTTACAAAAACTTCTTGATGACACCGATATCGAAAATTTTTACTTGTTTGGAGATTATAATTTGCCAGACGTCGACTGGGTTGCTAGTACGGACAGTACTTCACTTGCTGCGCAGATCTGTATCGGTAATTCTCCCGTATGTAGTCACTTAAGTGTATTTATGTCCCTCTTAAATGCTTACCAATTTAATCCGATAAAAAATTCAAACGGGAAGATACTGGACTTGGTCATAAGTAATGATGACTGCTCAGTTTTTACACCCACAAGTAACTTACTACAACTTGACAACCACCATCCCCCGTTCTGTGTATTCATAGCCCAACGTTTACCTCACAGCTCATTGGTACGCAAAACAATAAAAAAATATAATTACTACAAGGCCAATTACGACGACATTAATGACGACTTAAAGGAAATAGATTGGAAAGACGCCTTAAGCAACCAATCAGTTGACGAATCCGTCAACACGTTTTATAATATTATATTCGGTATTATTAAAAAACATGTACCATTGACTGTCAGCAGATCCTCTAAGTTTCCCGTGTGGTTCTCAAAACCTCTTATACATATTTATAAAAATAAGGCCAAAGCGTGGGTTAAGTGGAAAATGTATCACAACGTTTCGGATTACGAGCAGTTTGCACTTTACCGATCTAGATTCCAAGACGAATGCACGAACTGTTATAATAAATATATCAACAGTGTCGAGGATGGTATTCGAAACAATGTCAAGCATTTCTGGACTTTCATTTCCAATAAGAAAAAATGTGTAGCTGGCATTCCGTCCACGATGAATTATAACAACCAGTCAACTAGCGACCCAGAAAACATTTGCAATCTTTTCTCAGACTTTTTTAAATCCGTATATGAACCTTCCACTTCTTCTAATATTCCATCCACGGATAACGACTGTTCCGAAAGTTGCACTCTGCTAAGTGATATTCAGTTTACTACCGACGAAGTACTTAATGCACTCAAAGCATTGGATCCTGCTAAAGGGCCTGGGTCGGACGGTCTACCAGTATTTTTTATAAAGCATACAGCTGCTAATTTATGTATACCCCTGCACATTATATTTAACCTCTCTATCTCTCAAGGATGCTTTCCACAAGCCTGGAAACTTGCAAATATAACACCAGTTCACAAGTCGGGACCCAAGGATGACGTGCAGAATTACCGTCCAATATCAATACTGTCAGCTTTGTCAAAGGTTTTCGAGAGATTAGTTCATGATAAAATATACCCCCTGTTGCACAATATAATCATTCAACAACAGCATGGATTCGTCCAAAGAAGGTCAACTACAACCAACTTGGTGACTTTCGTGGACTATTTGTTCAATAACATGGACTCCCGTATTCAAGTTGACACTATATATACTGATTTCCGCAAAGCTTTTGACAAGGTTGACCATCAGCTGCTAATGAGTAAGATTGCCTTCAATGGTATACGTGGGGACCTTCTGAGATGGTTCTCTTCTTACGTATCTAATAGAACTCAGAGGGTTGTCATTAATGGATTCACTTCCAGCACTCTGAGTGTTACTTCTGGAGTGCCTCAAGGCTCCATTTTGGGACCTCTTTTATTTGTTATATTTATTAATGACATAAACAAGTGTTTTCGAAATTCAAAATTGTTACTATATGCAGACGATCTCAAAATTTTTAGGCCTGTTAGGAGTTTGCAAGATTGCATACTCTTACAGGAAGACCTGGACAGATTCTCTGCATACTGTTCACATAATAAACTACAACTTAGCATAAATAAATGTTGCTGCATAAGTTTTACTAAAAACAAAAGCGCTATCATGCATCCTTACTCCTTAAATAATGTTGCATTAACAAGAGAAACGTTGGTGCGTGATCTTGGAGTTCTATTAGACGACAAATTACATCTTGACGCTCATATTAGTAGAATAGTGAATAATGCTTTCCGAATGTACGGGTTCGTTATGAGATCAGCCATTGAATTTGTCCGCCCATATACGTATATATACCTTTACAAATCATTAATCAGGTCCCAGTTAGAGTATGCTGTTGCGGTATGGAGTCCCTTCTATAAGAAATACTCAGACGCGATCGAAAAAGTTCAAAGCAAGTTTCTGAAATCAATGCATTTCCGTTGTTTTCGTACGTATGCTTCTTATAGTGATCTTTTGAATAAGTATAAACTGCACAATCTTAAAGCCAGACGTATTATTTTGGAGACAATGTTTTTATATGATTTATGTAATAACGTGTGTGATTGTATGGACATCTCTAATAAGATTAGTTACGTAGTACCTAGAACAACTATGGGCCGTAGGGTGCGCGCACGACCCCTATTTGCCGTATCTTCTAGTCGCACGAACGCGGGCTTACGAGCACCCCTACGTCGCCTAACTAGTCAGTACAACAATCTGTTCGAAAATATTGACATCTTTGCTGTTCCTATAGGAAAATTCAAAGGCCTTGTTCGTAAAACCATTTTCGATTGAGTGTTTTTTTTTTCTTTTTTTCCTTTGTTTTTCTTTCAACTCATAAACCAGATTAATGTTAATGTCATTTCATGTATTTTTTAATTTAGCTTTTTTTTTTTTTTTTAATTTGTATGCCTGTTTTGTTTAACACTAACACATTATGTATTTTTTTTTTGTTCGCATTTAATTGTTAGCGCAAGTCGCATTGTGTTTAGATTTAGAATTAATTGTTTTTATAATATGTGGAAAATGTCGTTGGTTATACATTTACTCACACCCTAGATATAGTTTTGTGTAATATTGTAATGTGTAACCGTTTGTTTTCCCAAATAAATAAAAATAAAATAAAATAAAATAAAGCGTAACAAGATAGCTAATAAGTCTCCCTGAATAGGAGGTCCTACAAGCTGGATATCGTTGAAAGATTTACCGTTACTGGTCGCAGCACTGGCGTCAAACACAACACGAAGCTTCGTAGTCGTGCTGTGCTCTCGAAAAACGCCGTGATGCGGCATGAAGTAGTGCGGATTCGTATAAGAATTAACCTTAGTCATGTGACCTAGACTAATGTACTCGTGTATAAATTCGGTGTATAATTTCTTATAACCGATAGGTGCGTGTGATAACCTTTTTTCTAAAGACAAGAAACGACGCTCTGCCTGTGGTAATGATTCACCCAAAGCATCGGGCGACTCTTTGAGAGGAATGCGAACACAGAATCTTCCATCTTTATTGCGCGTAGTAGTTGTGATGAAAGACTGTTCACAGGCCTGCTCTTCGTCTGTGTGCGTATCCCGAAACTTTGGTAGCTCTTCCAGCTCCCAGAACTGACGTAGCTGATTGTCTATAGATTGTGCGAAGTTGCATTGGACATGTCCATTATTATGCGTAATATTATTAATAGGACCCGATATTATCCAACCCAACTTCGTATTTTGTAAGAACGGACCGTTCGGTAAACGCATCTTGCCATCGATAAGCAAGTCCCAAAACCGATCCGCGCCTATTAAAATATCTATCTTTTGTGGCCCCAAAAATTGCGTATTTGCCAGCTGCAGGTGTTCAGGAATCCTGAACTGTGCGCTTTCAGCCTGCAGAGCGGGCATTGTGGCCGTAATTTCCGATAGAACAAAACATTTTATGTGCATCGAGTAGGAATTAATGCGTGATTTTATTTTAATATCGCACGTTTGTGTGGAATGTGATATTAAATTACCTACTCCTCGTATTTCATGAGTGGACTGTATTAGTGGAATATCTAACAATTTGCATAACGAATTTGTAACAAAACAGCTCTGACTACCACTGTCTAGTAATACGCAAGCGACATGATAGTTATTATGGCGGTCAGGAATCTCGACTAAGGCAGTAGATAACAGAACCGGTTGCACATCTGTGTATCGTGTATTTGTGTGTGTATCAGTGTGAACATTGCTAACTTGAATGAAATGTTTTTCGTTAACGGGATCACGTACTACGTCAGTGACACACGAGGGGGGAGCGCTTACTACGCTTGCCGATGTCGTCGCACTCGTCGTAGCACAGCTAGTAGTGTGATTGGAATCATTAGGATGAATTAATGAATTATGTTTCATGTTACATTGTTTACAAGGCCCCCACAAACAACCGTCTACAGTGTGTCCCGAGCGCAAGCAGTTCTCACATAAGTTACTGTCTTTTATAATTTTTAATTTGTTTTGCAAGTCCATATTAATGAACTTTGTACATGAGTAAATTTGGTGTTTACCGTCACATACTACACACAACCTACGCGCTTTGCGACTCGGCACCGTTGACGGTGGCTTATTTGACGAAACATTGCTATGCGACACGTTACTTCGGACGACTGAATTTGTCTTTTTTATTTCTGTGTCTTTACTGTGCGATAATGCTAATGTTTCCAACAAATCGGCCCTATTTTTAAGAAAATTTATCAAACTGTCAACCTTCAACTTAGTTTTAGAGTTAGTGTTCGACAACAATAAACCTCTATGTTGTTCCCACTCTCGTTCTGTGGTTCTATCTAACTTAGAAGTAATAATATAAATTATAAGGGTATCCCATGTGTCGGTTGGCTCATCTAGGGTTTTCAAAGCGCGTAAATTATTTATAATTGTATCTATAAGTTTCCTAATTAGTGAAGGTGACTCTTTTGACAGTGCTGGTATTGTAAACAATGCTTTGACATGACTATGAACCAATAACCTATCATTATCATACCTGTTCAGGAGTAATTCCCACGCAACCGAATAGTTAATCGATGATATTTCGAGCGCGTTTATAACTGACTCGGCACTCCCCTTTAACGACGATTTTAGGTAGTGGAATTTTTGAATGTCGCTTATATCAGTGGAATTGTGCACCAATGACATATACGTGTCCCTGTATTCGAGCCAGTGCTCATACAAGCCGTCAAACGTCGGCAACATAATAGTCGGTAACTTAACTGACGCTGATTTATTTGAATGATGACACGTTTTGGAACAATTAGTGACCTCTTCACTCACATTAAGAGATTCAGCTCGGGCAAGAGTAGCATAGTAACTATCTTCGAACTGTTGGCGCTGATCTAACTGCTCATCGATATCACAGTCAGGCACTATTTCCTCAACTTTAGATTGAATCTCATTAAATTCGGAAAATAAAATATCAGCGCCCTTTACGCGTAATTTTAAATCTATTCTCAACTCACCAGTGATAGCCGTTGCGCTGATAGTATTTAAGTAATTAGCGAACTTAGTTAACCTACCTTTAACGATACCGCGTTTCCTAACCAAATCGCGCATGATTAGCTCAGTTTTTTCATCATAAATAGCTTTATAAGGAGATCTATCGCGTGTTCTAATGGAACCCTCCCCATCTTTAGATTGTAACGACATTCTGGTGGCTTGTGAAAAGTGGAGTACTCACGTGCAGGTAACGACTGCGTGTAAAATGGCTGATGCAAGCACGAGCAGCCGTTGTATCGCTCTGCGCAGTGGGCAACCCTCACCACCCTCACTGGAATCAGATCACAAAACGGTATTACACTAATGAACTCGGCAGGTCTTGAAGAAAGGAACTTGATGAACGCACCATGAATCCACGTTGATCTTCCAAATCTTCAACTGTCCTTTCTCATCAGATTGATTGAAGGCCCTTGCGTGAATATGCCGATGAATCTTCGCTCCTTATAGTGTAATCTCGCTCGTCTTAGTGAAGTTGCGTGGCCGTGGCAGCGTGGCAGTCCAAAGGTCGCTCTGCTCGAAGAATTGGTTTTTGATGCTCCAAATTCTCGAAATATGGCTCTGAAGGTCCAGATATGTAGCGGTGTGATTTAGCTACTGTTTTAGGTGTATGGCTGCTACTTTGCCCAGCATAGATTCGGGAGTTTTATGAAAAAAAACAATGTTGTCGTATCTGGTGTTCGTTAGCAAGTGTTTATTATAATAACATGTACAGCGATCGAGGAAAGGGGTATGGGAACAATGGTGGCCAATCAGAACGCAGTATCGCGTCATTTTACTGCGCGCTGATTGGCTGGCGATGACGCGATGTAATCGGTGCGAAATCGTATTTAATCACTTAGATGAATGAAACCCAAACAATATACTACATATATTTTTTTTTTGTTTGTAAATACATACTTACTATACATATAAACATCCATGACTCAGAAACAAATCGTCGTTGCGACTTTAAGACCTCTTATGTGTCACTTTCGGCAAAATCACTTTTTTACGCCAGCCTTTTTCACATTTTGAAGCTCTATCGAATGCAAAAACTCTCATGTGTATACGACGATTTAATCGTCATTTCTTTACCAGTTTCAAGATCTACAATGTGCTTCCTAATCAAATGTTGGTGCTTAAAATATCTTATGTGTCAGTGTACACATACGAGTTTTTAGTTCTATGTCATACTCGGGGCCTTTCGGCAATTATTAAATCAAAATATCTTATGTGCATCCGGCTATTGCGTCTGAAGATTCTGATGACGTTACGAATGCTTCATCTGATCATAACATCAGCATACTCCGTGCCACTGAAGACCTGGGTTTTGCATCTGAATCGAAGCAAGTGCTATCACCAATACCTATCTTTGAAAATTTGAGCGATAACAGTGATGACGATCCAGATTGGGTTCCAGGGATTTCGCGGTGGTGGCGGAGTTTTTATCCATTGCGGAGCAAGGTTGAAGAACATTTGGACATCGATGAAAGTATCAGGTCGCTGTCTGTGCAAGATTTGAAGAAAACAGGAATTTATTTTAAAAAAAACGGAGGATCTTGCCTTGTCTGGATGATGAACATAGTGATAGTGATGACAATGTTACTAGAGTATCATTGACCGACAATATTGATGGTAATACCTCCTGTACAAAGACCACTTCCATGCATCGTTAAAGAGAAAAAAGAAGCCCGTGTTGCCGGTAAATCGTACCTTGGGTATAAAAGTTAGCTGACAAATAGACAGCGTGCGTTGAGAAGCCTGAAAGAATTTTGAAACCACGTTGCTTACACACGTGTGTAGCTCCAAAATCATTTTTTTTTCTTTGTGCTCTTGTTTCCGACGAAGAACGTCAACAAATTCATAAACATTTTTGGAAGCTCAAGACTTGGCCTGAGAAGATGGCGTTTATAAAAGCATCAGCAGTGAGAAGGTGACGGTGAAGGTGAGGTGGAAGACGACGACGTACATCTCAACAAAAGGTCTACAAGCAAAAAACAAAGTGGCCAAGATATCTTCATCAATAAATTGGGCGCAAAATGCACTAGAGTGAGTGTGTGTAAATTATTTTTTCTTGATACACTTTGCATTGGAGAACAGTTTTCGCCGCTGAACTAGAGAGGTTGATACTTTCGAAGATAATATTGGGAAGGAACGTAGAGTTGACAAGAACTGTTAAGGCATGGCTGGATATTTTACTAAAAGTGCCGAGCCATTACTATCGTTCAAGCTCGAAAAAAATTATGTTGAATCGACTTTTCGATCTGACCGCCACATGTGTCAAGTTTTTAAGGAGTGTTGTATAGAAAACCACTACAGAGCTGCCTCTAGAAAGACATTTTCGAAGGTAATGACTAAAGAAAATATCAGCATTCACCATCCTCGCAAAGTCCAGTGCGACACGTGCTGTAGTTATAAAACTGGTAACATTTCCAAAGAAGAATATGATAGCCATATTCTAAAGAAAATTGAAGCCCGTGAAGCCAAAAAGAATGCCGTAGCTAGTGCAAATGAAAAGGTTGTGGTTATAACAGTGGATGTTCAAAGTGTTTTGGTTGCCCCAAAGCTATTGGTAAGTGCATTGTACTACAAATTAAAATTACAATGCCATAAGTTCACGGTTTATAACGTTCTATCCAAAGACGTAACAATTTACTTTTGGCACGAAGCAGATGGTAATGTTACTGCTAATGAATTCACATCTTTTTTAATAGACTACTGTCAAAACCTGCCACTTTCCACAGAGCGCGTTATCATCATTTCTGATGGATACGGACACCGGAAAACCGGCACCGAATTTTGTCAAGTGGCCTAAACGATTTGGCGCAAAGAAGGAAATTTTGTATCGAACAACTTGACCTGGAAAAGGGGCACACTATGATGGAAGTGGATAGTGTCCACTCCACTATTGAGCAATATATAAAACCACCAATTTTCGCTCCCACTCGGATAAGACAAGCTCGGCCACAAAAGCCCTATGATGTCAAATCCATTCACCATGATATTTTCTTCCTAAATGGAATCGAACCTAAAATCCATAAGGCCTGGCAAAAAGAACGGAGATCCTGTCGTGGTGGACATTAGAGGTCTTAAATATTTATCTGAGGGATCCGTATTGTATAGGTTAAGATATGTCGATGAGTGGTCCGTACTTCCACCTCAGATCAAGAGACTTCCACAGCCAAGAAATAACCAATGAAACGGTCTGGTATCTCCGAACCGATAGTACAGATCTCTGTTAAAAATTACTGAGAGCAAGTTTAAACATTTACAGGAACTGAAAATGGTAATAGATCAGGATTATGAATTTTAATGCATTGTAAAAAATGCATTAAAATTTGATCCGGGTACTTAATTCTTAATTATATCCATAATTATATGGGTAGGTGCCTCAGTAAATAATGGTACTTTGATTTGTAACTTTTATTTTATTCTATTTTTTGATTCTACTGTTATCATAACCTAATAATGTTTTCTGAGAAATATTTTTTTTTTGTTTTCATTAAAACTAATAGTTTTTTATTTTAATTATTCATAGGCGTTTTTGTTCAAAAGCTCTGATGTGATACGTAAAGCGCAACGAAAATCTCTTATGTGTTAACCGAAACTGTTTTTTTTTTCTTTTACTATTGTACTACTTTTAATTTCAACTAACAAGAGCAAAACAAAAAGCAGGAAATCATATGGCTGATACCTATATTTTTTGTTGTAATTGGTTTCATTATATTTTTTTCAGTAGACGGTTTATATCGATTTTCTCATAAAGTTGAATTTTACACATAAGAGGTCTTAAAGTCGCAACGACGAAATGTTCACGCAAATTTTTATGGTATGGTTAGTGGATAACCTCCCTAGTAGCATTTTTTGTTGGCATTTAGTTGGGCCACATACCTCTGGTTGGTTGGCAAATGCAAACAAATTGGCGGGCAGTTTGCGGGTTGGGCCCCATGACTGATGGCCTACGTGGATTTGCCTACGAAGGCGCAACTTGCGATGGGGCCAACGTGGAATTGCCTTCGAACGAAAGCCCAACTTGTGTGAATTCTGGGTAGGGAAGGTACGTATTTACGCAACCAGGTTTTTACACCAGGTATTTGCTTCCAAGTCCGTACACCAGGTACCGACCCGAAATACTTGCAAGACTTCAAAGTATTTTATACGGCTACTCGGACTCGCTCTCTCGGGGCTCGACGCTCGCCGAGTCTCGCTGATTCGTGAGTATCGTGACGTGTTTTCGCAAATGCGATCATGCTCCTTATTTGTAAGGGTTTACGGAACAATTTCGTGTGCAAGTATTTTTACTTTAATGGTTTGTCTTTGCAAGTATTTATTTGTAAACGCGATTGTGCTCCTTATTAGTACGAGTTCAGGGTTCAATTTCCTGTGCAAGTATTTTTTCTTCCAACAGGGATCTTGAATGGAATTTGAGTAGAAACTTTAATCGTCTGTAAGATCGTCTGTAAGTAGGTATTTATTTGTGAAGGCGATTGTGCTACTAATTTGTATGAAGTTACGTTTCAATTTCCTATGCTTTTTTTTTCCAACTTGGCATGGAAGTCGGAAGTTTTTATTTGAATACGTGATTGTGTTCCTTGTTCATACCACGTTACGGTTCAATTTCCTCTGTAGCTAGAAAATACTTGAAAGTATCCCGAGCCCTGGTTTTTGGACCTGGTTTCTTAAAGTACTAAGACTTGGAAGCCCTGGTACTTGATTTTGCAAGTACGACCCATGACTAATTCTGGGGGGACGGCGCGAACGCAGTCCCCACTACCAAAAATTACGCATCCGAGTTATCCACATTAGGGATAATCGCAAGGGTCAACCTAACCGCAGTGCAATGGGAAGGCCTCGCCCTGGGGGAACCGCCTATTTGATCACGGTTTCCCCTATGCCAGGTAAGTATGATTTCATTACAGTACCGCGCGAGGGTCGTTCGACGCCGGAGAATCTTAACACCGCGATTCAGAAACGTGACGTAATTGTACAGCGCCATCTAGTTTAAAGATACGAACTAAAACGTGCGGTACTTACGCGTCTACTTCCCAGAATAACGGTACCTTTACTTAGATTGCACTCACAGTACAATGTTAACAAGTTAATATATCAAGTACCATTGACAAGATTGCACTTAGTGAGATATCTAAGTAAGATAAATTGAGAACAATCAGTTACGAGATACTGACGGATCATAGCAACAAGGGAATTAAGTCATCTTCTTTATTGGTGTGATATATGTATTTACTAGACTAACCCCCGAATACTGAAACGTCACTCAAAATGTAAGAGCTGCTTAACATTTGAGAAGCTCCTAAACTTAAAATTTTGTATGGCCAAACGTCATTTTTGAGTATCTGTTAAATATAAGTGTTACTTAAATGTTGAGTGACGTTTCAGTATTCGGCCGTATAATAAGCAGGGTGGAATTTTACAATGCCACCTGGAGGGAAAGTACTCTAAATACTGGAGAATGCAAATTTTACTCAAAGGAGACATACCTTTATTTTTAAAAAGAAACTAATCTGCATTCAAAGGTTTTCAAAAAATATTTTGCCACACTCGGGAATCGAACGGATGTTCTCGGGGATCGACTAAAGTTCGAAAAAATAATATACCTTTTTAACATCAATCGATAGGTTCAATCATATGAATCAAATCTCTCTAATAAACATGATACGATCTAAGTTGGACAATACAATAATTGTGGTCTATCGGGTACGGACCGGGTTTCTGCTATACATACCCAGTCTGCGTACTAGTAAGCTCATACTGGGTAATTATACCTGTACCAGTATATACGTATCATCCCTAGACAGGCCCATTGAAAGGTTTAAGTTGGACCGATGTAAGTTGTTATCATAACTTAAATCCCTACAAAAAACTCCCAACAGTAGGAATAGAAGCAGCAGGCCCTTCGTTAGTTGGCCCAATGTTGTTTTAGTAATTTAAATCCCTACAAAATCTCCCAACAGTAGGAATAGATGCAGCAGGCCCGTCGTTAGTTGGCCCAATGTTGTTATAATAACTGAAATCCCTGCAAAAATCACCCAACAGTAGGAATAGTAACAGAAGGCCCTTTGTTGGCTATTCGTTGGGCAAATAGTGCATGTTTATGACAATGGGCCTATTTTAAGTTTAGGTTGGCGGAACAACTAACCGTCTGCCAATACATTCTCAACTGTTGGCATAAGGAAGCCAACGGCAATTGCTACTAGGGCTGGTGTCAGAGTTTTATGCCACCTATTGATCTCTGACTCAGCTTTACATGCTGTCAAGAAATATCTCTCAGGCATGCTGGTTTCCTCATGTAATTTTTCTTCACTGAAACAAGTGATAATAGGCTAGTTTCCACTATCAATAAATTGCAAAACTAATTAGTCCGTCAGTTAGAGTATTGGAAAATAATGGACACGTATTTTTTGTTTTTGTAAATCACTGAGTACTGACAAAGATAAAACGCATCAAAACTCGGGAGTGGGGGCTCGTGACGTCACAACGCACTAAAAACTATAGCACGGCGTGACGTATTGCGAATTTTAAAAGCGTCGTATCTTCGTCAATTTTGGTTTATGTAACAGAAGAAAAAATACGGGTTAAATATTTTTTTATAATCTAACTGACGGACTTATTAGATTTTTTTAGGACACAAGCCTATTGTACAATCCGCAAATGAATCCGAAAAATCAGAGAAACGTGCGTTGGGTTTGATCATAAACCTATTCTAACATTACAGTACATAAGACCTCTTTTCGTTTTTAAAGTTTGTAATTAAACCTTGCTTACAAATTCTTTTTCGGTTTTGCGTTATTTTTTAAATGAGATTTTACAGAAAATTTCTGAAACCCCTTGTGATTTCGTCTTGTCATTCGTATCAACCTGAATGAAATTACTTGGAATATTTATTAATCTGGTGGCTTGATGCTACACTGCTTGGGTAGCTAGCCCATAGCTAACCGTCCACAGGCCCGGACCAGGAGGCCCTGGGTTCGATTTCCAGGTCAGGTGAAGTGTTATTGAGTTTTTCTATCAGGAATATCTCAGAAGCAGCCGTCAGGTGTCTGGAATTGTGCCTCGTTGACGGCAATAAGCTGGCTCCATATTAAATGGGACTTAAAACAACGAAATGTGGGTGTACTATTACCCACCACGCAGGCCCAGTGCCGATTGGTAGATATCACATGTCTTTGATTTTTGCATCGTAGTCCAAATTCAGGATCAAGTCACAAAAGACATAAATAAATCAATTTACGATACCCGGTCAAATAATTAAAAATGTGCAATTTTAAATTATTTTGATTTTACAGTATTTCAGAATAACACGAAAGTTAGAAAAATCACCCATCGCGCGATATGTCTCTTTGTGCGTTTATTTGTGTGTGAAGGCGCGGTTGTAGGGCCAGTTACAGACGGGCTGTGTTTTAAAACGGGTGGTTTACACTTACTGATATCAGTAAAAAAGAAAAAAATAACCTACCTATTTTACTATCGAATCGGGTGGTGAATCATTAGCATAGATATCTCTTTGAATTTCGCCAGGTTGCAAAGCGACAAATGCAAAAATGACCTTCACCAGACGAAAGTACTTCACATCGGCCTCCATTCTCCACTTCAAACACAAGAACTAACGTAAACACAGACAGATATTAGAAACTGGTTTGTGAAGAATTTAGCGGACAAGAAAGTAAAACTGATTAGTGTCCGAGAAAGCTATTAGAGTGGACAAAGACGATGCGTGTGTGAATTTAAACTAGTTGGTGACTCGGCAGTTGAAGTAATACGTTCGTCGTACGTCGTTCGTTTGTTCGTTCCATTCAAGATAAAATCTTGAACAGAACGTGTAATCCATATAACACTATATGGAAATGAGGATTTTTACCACCGCTACTTTAATGACATCGGGATCAAATAATTTGTGGGAAAGCATGCCTGAAAGCTTATGATTCACTGCAATAACCAAAACCGGAAAAATATAAGATATTCTTCAGGATATATGCTAGTATGATAGTGTTTTGAAAACATACTACAATTAATTTTACTCTATAAAAAAATCACGAACTTATCTTCAAAATTTATTTTAACGAGTAAAAACCATAAGTACTAAAATACATGCAATCATTCTGATTTTTGGCAAATAATTCTACAAGCAACATATTTAGCATCATAGTGTTTTATTTGTTTAATCCGATCAATAGTTTTTTGTAAATCGATCAAAACCACTAATTTCGCTCTATTCAGCCCGCAGTGACTGACGTAACAACCACTGTGT